>OU015669.1:565824-10565824 GCA_907165275.2 Zygaena filipendulae
ACTGACCAAAAAAAAAATGTAGGAATGGTTTTAACGCGGTTTTTCTCGTTCTTTTTTAGAACTTGGAATAGTTGGAAAAGTTACTTCAAAAAGGACTGAACTCCATAGCTAATCTCTATCCACGGAGACAAGTTAATATGGCGCTCTCTCTGTCACGTAATCTCATACAAAAGACAAAGACAAAACAGTCCGTGTGCGTAAACTATTCTGAATGCCACGAATGCCAGTACGGGTACACGTAGGGGGTACAAAATGGACAAGATGACACAGGCATCATATTTCCTATTCTGCCGCCATAGACAACTACATCACGTGACACTCCCGGCTCATACCAACCTGGCAAAATGTAAACTAGCGCCAGTCTGTTCGGGTCTCACGGCCGACGACAAACATTGGTAAGTTACGAGTTTCTTTCAACTGCAGGCAGTTTTTTGTACCTACTCTGCACATATCGCTGACCAATCACAAACGAAGTCTATGTTTTCCCTATTAACTTGTCTCCGTGGATAGAGTAGTGAGTGCAGGCTCTAAATAGGTAGGAAGAAAAGAGGTTTACTTAGTTCACCTATTAATTTCGTAGATAATAATATTTTGAAAAACCTTGAAACCAACCAACTCAAAAAGCCAGACCTTCATCGGTAGCCACAATCTTTGGTTGCTTGTTAGGGCAGTTTGACGGCACTCGTTTTAATGATAACCTAGTCAGTTTTAAGTACTTAAAGATTAAAAAAAGCTACCGGACTCAGAGACTTTCTTTAAATTAACATTAATTGGCATTTAACTAATTAAGTTAAATTTAGCCTTTACTTAAAATTTAGTAATCTAACTACGGCTCTGAGTGCGGCCGTTAGACACTGAGCTTACAAAGATCCCTGAATTGGTTTACAAAGGTATAATTCTGCTGGAAAACTTATAAACCGAAGCCATCAATAAACCAGTTTATGTAAGCGACAGTCAACACACTATAGTCTACTTGTTCTTATCGAAGAAAGAAATATCACCTATATAATATTTTAATTTAAGTCCAGTACCATTTTTTTAATGGAACACTTATGGTCAAAATTAAATGACTAGGTTTTTGTAGAAGATTTTTCAGTGTAATCTATCGTCTTTGTAATAACAATGGTAATCCTTGGACATTATCAAATGGTCCCCAAACAAAGCAACGCTTGTGCTATCTAAACAAGGAAACTGATTTAAAACGTACTTGTATATACGTATGATATAATAGGTAAGTACATCATTTAAAAAAAAATCAGCTTCAGGCTAAACTACAAAATATATTCATCAGTAACTTAACCCTGACGCTCTGAAGTTCACTAACCGCTACACCAAACACCAAAGATATTGAAGGAGAATAGATAGACAATACGCTCGGCCGCTAAGCTTTCCCCTTGAACCACGCAGTGGTCAAATGATCTTATGCTAGCAAAATGCCGTTGGCTAGCAGAGACTATTGTCTGTAGATACCACTTGACGGAAAGCGATGTGATTGGCTATTTGAAATGTACTTTGTGGTGATTGATATTTGATTGCGTCGCAACAATGTGATTGGTTTTATAGTATACTTATTACTCTGAGGTTTTATTTTGATCATTCCCCCGCAAAAAATGTTGACGTGGTTGACGTGGATTGCTAGTAAAAGTTCATATTCTTCGTCTATTCTCTTATAATGTCTTTGCCAAAATATACCAGTGGTTCATTCATTTGTCTTGTTGTTGTCAATTGTTTTTTTAGAAATCAGTTTCAGGATAAACTAGTATAATTACACATTGCGCTATTCTGTAGACCGTCTGTCTGTTCGCTGATTATTATTTATGTAAATACTAGTATGAGTTATTACATACTATAGATTTCTATCTTTACATAATGCATGTGGTACCTTATCAGTAATCACAAAGAGTGATCGCACAGGTGTTTTATTATGTGATAAATGCCGATATATAAGCCTCGATAACGGTTCTAGTTCAACTATTTGTCGAGGAGATGTTGACTATTTCGTTATTGGTGGCCCTGCTGGGTCTCGCGAGTGGTCAGACAACTAACGTGTTGCCATGTGAGTATAATCTTATATATACGAGTATATAAAAGAAAGTCGTGTTGGTTACACTATTTATAACTCAAGAACGGCTGAACCGATTTGGCTGAAAGTTGGCGCGGAGGTAGCTTAGAACCAGGAAACGGACATAGGATACTTTTTACCCCGGAATTCCCGCATGAACTCCGAAATAAACGTCGGTGAAATCTCATGAAATTTTGCATACTTAGGTACACATTGTCAGGGGTACAGAGAAGGACATAGGGTAGGTACTTTGCATTCCGGAATTCCTGCGGGATCTCCGAAATTTCCGCGGGTGAAACCGCGCGAAACAGCTAGCTACCGAATAATGTGAAGTCTGAGGTAATTTTGGACATGGAGTAAGTATGAGTAACCTTTGCATCTTGCAACCTACAAATCCTCCATTCATATATGATGGGGGAATCAATTCAATGTCATAGATCTTAAGATAGAGGGAGTATCCGTACTTGCCCTATGTCTGACATTACCTCAACCCCAACGTACCCTAGTGAGATACAAACAAAAAAGAAAAATATGTGACCCTTTTCTGGGCATATCATATTTGAAAAAGTAATCAAATAAGAGGTAAAAACTAAGGTCTTTAAAGTTGTGCTCTCATTTATTCATTGGTTCAATTCCTTGAGATTAAGTTTAGTGAAGTCATTCATTGCTTTGGATCGTGCTAGTGAGTCCCCTAACATAAGGTCAAACATAAGTTCCCCTAAATTATTTTGCTTATCGTCAACACTGCACACTGCACTACAGTTGTGTCTTCGAAATTTTCCTTTTTCTTTTCAACAGACTGTTGAAATAAATAAAACACAAGTGAAAAAAAAGAAACTCATAAAAACCACAAACCAAGTCTTTTCTCCCAGAGATAAAGTGGAGTTTTCTGGTTCTATTTTTTTGGCTTAAACTTTCTACAGATTTATTGATCTTGAAGAACTCATTTAATATGCTGGTGAAAAAACTTTTCTAGGTGATGACCGTTTTGGTCCTTTGCCGATCAACGCCCACGTCGGGGGCTGCGTGAACCCACCCTGCCAACTACCCCAGCTTCAAGATGCCATCATATCTTTAATATTCAAAGCTCGTGAGTATCAATACTAAATGTAAACTAATATTATAAATAGGTAAAGTTCCTAAGGTTAGCCGTAAAAGATCTCTGGAAATATTCGACCGAACGCGAAAATTTTTGACTCCTACGAAACTTAGGTCCATCCTCCATCCTCCATCCTCCATCCTGAGTTTTATACTAGGATACTTTTTATCTCTAAATACAGAGTTTCCGCAGGAATACTGACATTCATGCGGGTTAAACCAGTGGTTTAGGAAGTGGAATAGAGAATAATGTACTTTCATCCTGATATACATACAACGTGTTAATGAATTAACTGAAAACTTGATACACCCCATTTAAAAAAATAAACAATAATATGATTAAAATATATTTTATGTCGAAAAAATTTGTACTTTAAAAGTTATTCAACATTAGTTTGGAGGTGACCCTATCTATAAAATTCCAAGCGCTACGCCCGCACAGTTCGAATTTTTTTGCTGCGGGCGGCGTACGTGCTAAATATTATATTATAAATATTTTAGACATGGGCTAGTAAAAATGAAAAAATATAACCTATATTAAAACATAGTGCGATCGATTCGTTAGTTGATTCTGAGCAAATTACTTTCTAGTTTTCAGTTAATTCATTAACACTTTGTATAGTACTTCCCACTGTTATTCCGAAATTAACAAATGTGGTATTCGCCAAAATAAGTAAAATAAATTTATAGCCTGAGATTGTTTAAAATAGTGTTCTATTTTTTTTTATTTAAATAAAATACAAATTCTTGTAGGAAATTTCTATTTTACTGTCGTAAACCGCCAGTCCTGTTCACAGGCCAGTAATATTTTTTTTTGCTATGGTCATCGAGTAACAGCTTGTAGATTCTTTCATTACACACTCTAACAGTTAAAAATAAAATAATTTTATTACCAAATTCCTTTTTTCAGCGCACGTTATATATTCGATGACCACCCTGGCTCGAGCCAACTTAGGTGGTCTTAACATCGACTACCCGCTGGGAGAACACGCCATCACGTGCAATTTCCTGGAGAACACCTACTGTCCCATCATCAAGGATGAAGTTCTGGTCTACACTCTCAGATTTTACATACTCCAGATATTTCCACAGGTAATAATCATCATTATTTCTTTCATCTCAGAATAATCGCGTAAACGGCTTTAATAATTCTCATGAAATTTAGTATGCAGGAGGTTTCGGGGGCGATTAGTCGATCTAGCTAGGTTTCATTTTTAGAAAACGTCATTTTATCCGTGTTTTAAGGCAAAGAAAAATTAGTGTTTGGTACTGCTTATCTACTAACCACCAGATGGCGCTACGAGCGAAGCTCGGTCACCCAGATAGGTATTAGTCAAATTTAATTAAGGTTTTTGCACAATATCATGCAAAGAGCGGACCTAATGTCGTATTTATGGCCATTCTCATTCTCTGCCAGTCAACCTTCAGGATATACAGTAATTGCGCTATTTGATAAGATTTTGCAGAAACTTACTGCAATTGCTAAAGAAATACTAACAAACGCGTTGCTGACAGCCATAGAGGTGAAGATGCCATAGAAATGATTAATGAATTTCAGGATTCTTTTAAGAACTCACATTTTTCTGGCATGAAATTCTACAGCACAAAATACTATTTACAAAGTAGGTATCTTAAGTAATCATGAAAATCCGTTGAGGAAGATTAGGCCTGACAGACAGACAGGAGAAATTTAGCTCAATAAATATCAATCAATAAAATGCACTTAAGTCAATGGTTTTAATTACCTTGGCAAAGCTACGCTAGAGTTTGTCATAGATAAACATTATACTATATTTTCTGCTTATTTATCGTTTCAGGGTACCTCAGTCACTGTCGACTTCCGTGTAGTGGACCACAATGAGGAGCCTCTAGCCTGCATTCGAGTCCCTATCCAAATAACTTCTCCAGCTGGGAGATCTGATAACGCCACCTCGATAATTTAGCTACACCGTGACACTCTATATAAGCGAACGAATTTAACTCCTTACTACTACACGCAGGCGGCTTGTGTGCACACGTGCAGGTGTGTGTGTGGCTTAGGGCTCGCGGCGGGGCGCGGCGGGCGGCGGGGGGAGAGGGACACATTCAAGTTGATATTGTCCGACACACACACACAGTAACAGTCCACACCGCATCACCTCTAGGCTCGCCGCTACGTGACGGGGCGTGGGGAAGCACGAAGTTGGCGGGGGGCAGGGAGTTTCGCTTCATTATGTAGTATCTAATAGTATTCTTTCGTTGACTCGAACCATGGGCCAGTTTGCAGCGGTTCCTAGCCCACGGTCTATCCATACGATCGCAATACTTTGGATACCGTGCCCAAAGAAGTGTCACTTCAAGAACTGAATCTTTTAGTCGTATTTTAGAAAATTCTTGCGTTTTGTAATTAAGTTTAATTAAGTGTATTATGGGCACCTCTGTTATCTTTGTCGAGACGAAGATTTAAGTTTTAGCAGACAGGTTAGATGGTGAAAATGCCTCGGACAGAGCTAGAATGGACAATTCCTGAGCTAATGGGCATCCATGTGCCCAGCGATGAGCGAGAGTGTGCTAAGATGGATACTTTTGATAAAGTTGGGAAATTTGCACACTTATCTATCTATACTTATAATAAAACTGTAGAGGTCAATTCTGTAGGTACATTGAATATACATATATTCAAAATTAATATTAGAGGATGAATGGTGATCGATACTGATTCCAAACATGCAATCAGTAAATTTTTTGTCTGTCTGTCTGTCTGTATGTGCACGCATGGGTCAAAAACTACTGAAGGGATTTTAACCAAACTTGGTACGATTGTAGTCCATACTCCTGGGCAGGTTATAGGCTATATAACATTACGCTAAGACACAAAGGAGCTGAGCAGTGACGACAAATTTGAGACAAGTCGGATGAAAATGCGCTTTCAAGCTCTTATCCTCGCATGTTTGCACAACCACGCAAAAACGGCTGAACGGATTTGGATGAAATTTGGCATGCACATTGTCAGGGGTGCAGAGAAGGACATAGGGTACTTTTTTCCTGGAATTCCCATGGGCGCTCCGCTCCGCAATTACCGCGGGTGAAACCGTGGGGCACAGCTAGTTACGAATAAAATAAGAAAAGAAATGTAGCAATAGAGTTTATTTCGCTCGTTACACTCAGATCCCCTAACCTAGTCCCCGGGGTACTAAAAGTACCTACTCAAAATTCCACCATTATCCGGGGTATTATAGAGAGCTCTATTTTTCCTTCTCCCCCGAGAGAAGATAAGGTACCTATTCTATAGCCATAAAAAAAACCAAATTGGATTAAGTTTTTTTTTTTTTTAAATCGATAGATATTACCTACCAATATCAGAGTATTGAGAGCTGTCAGCGCACTCTCAAACATCAAGCGAGCGAAGCCGCAGACAATAGCTACTCTTTTATAAGTCTAACTGAATTTGTAATATTGTCATAATAGTTTGTTAAAAGTGTAAGTTATAAATAATTGATTAGGTATGTAACATGGCACGATACCGAATTCGGCGCACGCAGAGTGATGCAATCTCACGGGTGGTGAAACCACCTTTCTACGTCTCTCGACGCTAAGTCTAACATAATTTCAAACAGTTCCAAGCTATCCTAAGGCCACATAGACAAGTATACCACATTGTAAAATTTATACTTTTTGTAAAACGTCTGTATGACGCTGTAAGTTGCCGTTTTTGCAGCTGCAAAAACAACGGCAGCTTGGAGCTCCAAGCTCCAAATTCTACAAGCGAAAAACGAATATTGAATACATCAATTGTGGACTAATTTTTATTTTTTAGTCCGTCTTGTAGATTATTGAAAAATATTGGACACGTTATTTTTTCTTAATTTACGTAATCAAAAAATAACGGCGATATATTGAGTTGAAATTTCGCGTGACGTCACTATTCTGACAGTTTGTATGGCGGTTTTGCGGTTAGTGACGTCACGACCTCCTCATCCAAAGCAAAAAATACGTGTCTATTGTTTTTTTTATTTTCTAACTGACGGACTAATTAGAATTTTGATTTTCAAAAGTAGTCCACATCCCTATTCTAACAGAATTTTGAATAAAACTATCACTCTATATTTTGCTTAGTGTTCTAATCGATGCTTCACAATAGATTAAGATTATTTTTAAGAATTTGTACATACCTAAATTGTGTAATAATTATAGAAGCAATAGAGTCATTAATGATACTCGTGCCTACTTATTACATGTACCACGCAATTATATCTGTACCATACAATTTTTCCTGATATGTGGCACATGTAGATGTTAAATGTACTCCAAATGTACTGAATAATTTAGATCCTGAAAACATTAAATATCGTACTAATTCAATCACCTTATCAAGTGATTAGTGAATAATTAGTAAGAATATTATCATTTTATTTTATTTCGTAATCTTTACATCCATTCTTATCCTTACTATTATTAAAAATGCGAAAGTGAGTTTGTTTGTTGCGCTTTCACACCTCAACAACTCAATGGATATTCAGGAATTTTTGCACACACGTAGGTACACACAGGTACATAAAAGGACATAGGGTACTTTTTATCCCGAAATTCCTGTGGGAACTCCGAAATTACCGGGGGTAAGGAAGTGCAGCCGTAAGTGTTACACCCAAATGTTCATCACGTAGGTTCTACCTAAACGTTGACCCCGACGCGGGGCTCAAACCCCAACCGTTGCACGTTAGTTTAGTCAGACTCGCTAACCACTAAACCATAGATCCAAGCGTTGTTATTTTAATAGTTTTCCAAAGGATCGTGAAAAAACAACGCGGGCGAAACCGCGAGCGAAAGCTAGTGTTAGCATATTTAAACCAATAATGACTGTAATTATGCATCACTTGTTGATAACACGATGCGGACAGCGGTGGTGTTGTGCGTCCTCCTGGGCTTCTCTCAAGCCTTCCTCTCCACTAATGTGTTGCCATGTGAGTATACAAGTATAATTTATACACTGACTAGCTGTACCCCCGTTAATTCCGGAGATCCCGCAGGAATTCCGGGATAAAAAGTACCCCATCACCTATGTCCTTTTCTGTACCTCTGACAACGTGAAGTGTGCAATAACTAATCAAATTTCACCCGCGTTAATTTCAGAGTTCCCGCGGGAATCCCGGGATAAAAAGTACCCTATGTGTTATTCTGATGTTTATGCTATATTATTGTAAAGTTTCATTAAAATCCATTCAGTAGTTTTTGCGTGAAACAGTAACAAACATCCATTCATAGGTACACCCACAGCCCATACCTACATTATACAAACTTTCATATTAGTAAAGATTATTTCGGTTGTTGAAGGATGAAAGCCGTACCGAACACACGCGTGTCACGTGAATTCTTCGTTATTTCAGTCACTTTCCAGCATTTATTTTGGACCCCGAGCTGAAAACTGGCTTTGAAGAGAGCCATGTTTTAACTTGGGGAACAATCTAACATTGTCATTGGCGTTTCGCCATAATGGGCATGTTGACTAATTTTTATTTTTTAGTCCGTCTTGTAGATTATTAAAAAATATTGGACACGTATTTTTTATTTTTTTACGTAATCAAAAAATAACGGCGATATATTGAGTTGAAATTTCGCGTGACGTCACTATTCTGACATTTTGTATGGCGGTTTTGCGGTTAGTGACGTCACGATCTCCTCATCCTAAACTTTAATGCGCTTTATCTCTGTATATTTTAATTTATTAAAAAAAGCAAAAAATACGTGTCTATTGTTTTTTTATTTTCTAACTGACGGACTAATTAGAATTTTGATTTTCAATAGTAGTCAACATCAGAAGTAGATGAAGAAATTTTTATCACTAAGAAACGTTGTCATTGGCAAATTATAATTATAGACGCCATTATTAAAGAAGAAGGATTATTCCATCTGCACTCGGTTGAAAAGCCATAATAGTCCCACGGCAGAACTCTCGTCTTGTATTCAAAAAGCGGGCGTTCGACCTAGGGCTGCCAACCATACCGCGAGAAACGATGTGTCCCGAGCGTTCGATGTAAAAAATGTGACCACTTTTATTTGTACTATTTGGCACAGTTATTATTTTAAGTTTTCCATTAGTTTTATTACATTAGTCCTCAGTGGCGAAGGGTGAAATATTGAGAGGGGGAAGCCGGAAATCTACTTTAATTTCAACTTATTAAACTACTAGGTTCCCCGCGGTTTCACCCGCTATAAGTTCGGAGTTCCCGCGGGAATTCCAGTAAAAAATAATTAGTTAATAATAATTAGTAATTCCCTGTACCCCTGACAATTTTTTCAATTATGGTAGAGAGAGTTGTAGCGTCTGAAGGGAAGCCGGTGGGAATTGGCTTCTATGGTACCTTCGCCACTGTTAGTCCTACTAATATTATAAACGTGAAAGTTTGTAAGAATGTATGGGTGTGATGGATGGATGTTTGTTACTCTTTCACGCAAAAACTCCTGGATGGATTTCAATGAAACTTTACAATAATATAGCTTATACATCAGATTAACACATAGGGTACTTTGTATCCCGGAATTCCCGCGAGAACTCTGAAATTAACGCGGGTGAAACGTTTTTTTTATCTTTTTAATTTATTTACTCAGAAAAAAGTAGAAATTTTTAAGAAGGTCAGACACAAAAACCCAGCAGCAAAAACCGCGGGGCACAACTAGTATATACTATATTAAATTATATAACTGACGAAATACATAGATAGTGGATTTTGCTAAGATAATAGGCAACATTATACCATAATTAAATATCTATTTTGGAAGTGAGAATGCAAATTAACACCGAGTGTACCTATTCATATTACTAATGAGGCGGTCGATGTCTTGTTGGTCGTTCTAGAATCTCAACTAACATTATAAATGCGAAGTTCGTTTGTTTGTTATGATTTCACGCCCCAACTTATTACTTAGTATGAAGACCAATAAAACAAGAGGTTTCAACGAGTGATTTTCGTACACAACATGCAGCACAAAAATATTCATTAACGTAACGAAATGTTCTCACTAAACGCTATTTTCTCTGTGTGGGAAATATTGTAAGGGTTGACATTTCAGGTGACCCCGGCATGGGCGACTTGCCCATCAACGTGCACGTCGCCAACTGTGAGAATCCACCCTGCCACTTTCCCCAGCTGGAGGATGCGATCATAACTGTTATTTTCAGAGCTCGTAAGTTATCGTTGGAAGTGCTTAATTTATTCAAGGGTATATTATGACTTATAAGTGGATAGAAACGATTTTCTCTCGCAGTCAGTTCAAGGAAAGAGCAGATAAATGATAATTTGAAACAGGAAGTACAACGGATTTGGTAAGGCGCCAGCGCTGCAGCATGCCAGCTTGTCCGACACTAAGTAAGGAGATTCGCGTGCGACAGCTATGTATATTACGTAGTTGTAAGCCATGTACATGTGTCCCGTCCCTATTCCAGGTCGGCAACGCCCCTGCATGCCCTACGGTGTTGCAGATGTCTATGGGTGGCGGTAATCACTTACCATCAGGTGTACCACTTGCCCGTTTGCCCCCTATGACATAAAAAAAAAGAAAATTTCAAACTCGAAATCTCAAAACTACTTAAAAAGTTCATTTAAATCAAAACTGAAACTCTATTGTTAACCCTTCCAGCATACTTCATGAGTCGCATGGAGACTCTAGCTCGAGCGACCGTACCCTTCCTGCCGGTGCCTATCGACTATCCCCTGGGCGAGCACGCCAACACCTGCGCATTCCTGGAGAACTCCTACTGCCCGATCATCAAGGGCGAGGTGTTGGTGTACAGGCTGATCTTCTATTTGGAATCATTTTTCCCACAGGTAAATTATTGTGGTAAAATAAAAAGTTCCCCTACAAGGTGTTGACTTGGCGATGGTCGCAAGACGCCATTGAATGCAGGAATCACAAGACCGGTCGATGCGGCGATCCAGATCCATGGGGAGGCATATCCAGCAGTGGACGTCTTTCGGCTCAACCAATGATAATGATAATGCCATTATTGTGTAGCGTAGTCAAGTTTAATAATATTATGGAATAGTTTGCCCATCTGATACAGAATCAATAAAGAGATCCATAGGAGAGTAAAAATAAATGGCAAAGCTGAAAGGATTGAAATTTTTTAACGAGTAATAGACGAAGCATTTCTCATAGAGCTGATGGCCACTGAAGTAGAAAAACTGTTGAGCGATTATCGCATAACAGTTGGCGTGGTGTGACCGAAGGTGGACTAACGAGTTGGTAAAGATTGCAACGTCTAGCTATGTGAGGGTACTATACCACGGATTTTAAGTTATTTTAATTAATTTTACATTGCAATGGGCATGTTGACTAATTTTTATTTTTAGTCCGTCTTGTAGATTATTAAAAAATATTGGACACGTATTTTTTCTTTTTTTTACGTAATCAAAAAATAACGGCGATATATTGAGTTGAAATTTCGCGTGACGTCACTATTCTGACAGTTTGTATGGCTGTTTTGCGGTTAGTGACGTCACGACCTCTTCATCCTAAACTTTAATGCGCTTTATCTCTGTATATTTTAATTTATTAAAAAAAGCAAACAATACGTCTCTATTGTTTTTTTATTTTCTAACTGACGGACTAATTAGAATTTTGATTTTCAATAGTAGTCAACATCCCTATTAATGTCATATCTACCACTATCCTATCTAACTTGCTAATAGATGATCGCAGTTTTATGTCGAGTCCGACTTATTCTATCCAGTTCTATTGACAGTTCTACCGGTAAAGCTACTTGATGAAGCTACGTGAAATTGTTCTACTGTAATTTGGGGTCGAACAGACGGGAATAAAAACATAAACACAGGTTGAAAACGTCTGTTTGTATTTCAGGGTTCAACAGCATCTGTTGACTTCCGCATCGTAGACCAGGACAGAAACACGTTGGTCTGCTTCCGAGCAGCGGTTCTCATCACAGGGCCGTTAGAAACATCAGGAAACATTACAGTTGTTTAAGTGTAATTGATTTTAACTCATCAACTTAATAATACCAATGTATATTGTATAGGGAAGGAACCACTTAATTTAAGCCCAAATGTGTTAGAGAAAAGATTTTTTATTTCTTGAGCAAACGCAATTATAGCGTTTTAAAGTACAAGACTTACAATGTATGATCCATAAACATCTTCTTTTAAGGGTCAACTTTAAATAAAATTTTGTCTTTGTAACCAGTAACCATCTTGTCTTGCAGTATGGATAGGCGAATTCTTATCTCCACGACGGGATTGCGGAGTTCCTCACGTTTCCTTTGACCTTCAGTAGATCACCTCTCTGTCCTGTAGCAAATCTGCCGACACTGCGGATATTAATCCCTATTCCCTACTATTCCTATTAATATTATAAAGGCGAAAGTTTCTGACTGTCTGTCTGTCTGTTGCGCTTTCACCCCTTAACGGATCAACCGATCATCATGAAGTTTTGCACATACACTGTCAGGAGTACAGAGAAGAGCATAGAGTACTTTTTGTCCCGGAATTCCCGTAGGAACTCCGAAATTAATGCGGCTGGAACCACGGGAATAGCTAGTGTTTTAATAATTTTTTAAAAGTTTTTCTATTTCTCTACTAGCAAAATGCAATTGCATTGTAACAAGAACAGCTTCGTACAACATATTTTTCATGTTTTACTTTCATGTGTTTAGTAGTTGAGGAAGCTTCTATAACTAATACATTGAATCAATAAAATGGTCAACTTGAGACGTCATTAATTGATTATGCTGGAAAGGAATCCTTAATATTTTACACACTTCACGAACAGTTTAGGCAGGCAGTAAAATGAATAAAACCTCAGTAAATTATAGTTTTAAAGCTCATTATTGTATGTTTACAACATGCGTCAAATATAGTAATAATTTCGTATCGATTTAAAATGGAACAATAGGTTATGCGAGTATCGAAGCGTCGGCCGACGAGTTGTGATGGTGCATACATTACAGTGTCACCGGCGGGACGCCGCAGGAAGTGTCCCGAGTACCCAGTCGACGCGTGGTCACGGTTCATCAGTATGCGTAGGGGTGACGTTCGGAAATCGTATTTAATATTATTATGTTTCCTGCGGTTTATTTTCTCGATTTTTTGTTTGTGTCAGAATGAAAGTTCAAATTCAAATTTAAATTTACTTTATGACCTCAAAATAAACACAAAAAAATTAGATTTAATATCTAGAATAAAAAGAAAGGACACAGCAAACGGCGGCCTTACTACTAGTTGCAAGCTTTTCATGGCAACCTTAAAGTGACAGAGAGCTTTAGATAGAAACGAGAAGCGGTATTACCTACCTACCTAGGTAAGCCTAGGTATTTTATAATCCAAAACTTATGAGACTTTATGACAAAGAATTATAAAATATTGCGTGCCCACGTGATATAGTTTTCGATGTGTTAACGATTACAGAATGTCAAGATGGCTAAGGGGCAGGTCGCAGGCATTTTGTCGTGACATGACGATAACTTGCTTAGTTTTCTGTGTGTAAGAGGGGTACATAGTAACTACAAGCAGTGCCAACCCTAACTACATAAAGGCGACGACACACACGCACGACGGGCGATGCGTAAATGCATTAGGATTATAAAACTGCGCACGCGCATTGCGTTCTAGTGTCACTGTCACGGAGACGTGACGCCGCTCCCGCGCTCTATCCGTAATGCTTTCTCTATTATTGTGTCATTATCTTTTACTAGCTGTATGGAAATATAATATGTATTTGCCGTGTGGCAGCGGCATATAAAAAAAAGGTAATTTCATATTTTTGGTGTAAAAAAAAATTTAACTATCTTCTATAACAATATCTTTATAAATGTATATTAAAATGAATTGCTGTTCGTCTCTCTCGCTAAAACTCGAAAATAGCTGGATCGATTTGGCTAATTTTGATCTTGTGGAATTCTGATATTTGTGGAAGTTCAGGGAAGGTTTAAGAAGTAAATTAGGCTACTTTGGAGTTACTGCGGAAATTCCGAAACTCACGCGGGTGAAACCGCGGGGCACAGCTAGTCTGTAATAATAATATTTCTCCGCAAAATCACTCTCTAATGTCATACAATTAAACAGTGCTCCTGTGTGACATATATGGTACTTTTCATCCCGGAATTCTCGCGGGAACTCCGAAAATAACGCGACTGAAACCGTGGGCGATAGCGTACAAATACAAGTAGGTAATTCAACAAATGGGCACTCAAGTGATGGATGGTTAAAATGACTGTAGTCGAAGAGCTATTAGGTGAATGCAGAGCTAGATTGGCAGAACGAACAAAGTCCAATGGTCCTGCGTCACCGAGTGCATGTGGTCAATTAAGGCCCTCGCAGAGTTAAACTAGGGCCACTTGCTTCAAAATCATATATCTTCTAAGATAGGTCCTATTTTGTCTAAAAAGAAATCGATATTAACCTATAGAATTTCTATAAAAAAGAGAAAATACAAATTTTGGATGATAATTCTACCGCATTTAGACTTGATATGAAAAAGTGCCAAAAACGATCACTATTGGCGGCTTTTAATTATTGAACTCGAATTAAACTGCAATATTGCATAAATATTCTCAAAAAATATGTAGTAATTACATATTTATCCTATTTTATTTACATAATTATTCTACTATCGATATCAGTTTGTATGAAACGAGTCGATGTTTCGCGGTTTCACTCTCGTTAATTTCGGAGTTCCTGAGTGAATTCATGGATAAAAAATATCAACACCCAGTAACACTATATAAGTGAACGAATTTGTAAAATAATTTAAAGTAAATATACTTATATATAAAAAAATATCAAATCGGGCTATGTAACTTCTATTTCTATCATTTTTCGGTTGCAATCAAAAACATGGCGGTGCATGGTGTTGCGATTCGAATATTATGCACCTTTTGAATACCTACAATAACAAGCAATCAACCAAAATGAACATCCTTCAAAAGTTTAAGTTGTCTAAACATGATTAAATAATCACAAAATCGCTATTTTTCCGATTGAAACTGAAATATTATGATAGCAACAAAAGTTACATAATTGCCCTGCTTTTTTTCTTTAGCATCTTAGAAGAATTGTATTTTATAGCGGATAGATATAAAGGCCTTAAGTGGGATCGCTATGACTTCAACGGTTGCGATGACACAGCGCGTTCGACGCGTCTAGATCCACTTAGCGTTGGGTCGGTACTGGCACTTAACTTTTCCATTAATCTACCATATCTGCCACTCAGCAGTCGACTATCAACTGGTGATCAAAGCGAATATAATCACTGCTGGTAATCGTAAACTGGACCGCACGCGCTGATACGATAGAATACATAATACTAGTTGTTTCCCGCGGTTTTATCCTTCATTTCACTGGCAATTTCAATGTTCACGCAGGAATTACGGGATATAAAGTAAGCTGTCTTTTTGTGCATCCCAGCAGGGCAATTATGTAACTTTTGTTGCTATCATATTTCAGTTTCAATCAGAAAAATAGCGATTTTGTGATTAATTAATCATGTTTAGACAGCTTTTACTTTTAAAGTATGTTTATTTTGGTTGATTGCTAGATATTGTAGGTGTCAAAACGTGCATATTGTGATCGCAAAACCGCCATGATTTTGATTGCAACAGAAAATGATAGAAACAAAAGTAACATATGTAATAGCCCCTCTGACAATGTGTGTCCAAGATTTTTTTTTTTTTTTTTATAATCCATGATGATCGGTTGTATACAACCCTTATCTACAACTAATATTGTAAAGAGGTTATGTTTGAGAGTTTGTAAGCTTTTAGGGGGTATACTCTCTGGATCTACTTAAGCAATTTTGAAAATTCTTAACAAGTAGTTTTAAAACGATCAAAATCGATAAAAACAAAAAAGATTAGATCTTTTTTCGCCCGAGCTCTTCAAACTGCGACCGACAAACACAGCTACTTTGTTTTTAATTGAAGTTATTTTGTAAAAAAAATAGAGAAACAGCTAGCACATAGGGAAAATAGAATAGCGACTTCCAAATGTGTAACATTATTAGGTATTATTTAAAAACACAGAAGTTACAAACAAGCAATCGAGTACCTAATAACATCTCCAAGTAGCGGCGTTGCTTTTGTGTTTGTGACGTCATCCCCCCAGTCGCCAAGTCGAGGTCACATCACTGGGATCGATGTAAATAAACAATAAACATTGTAATTATTATATTACACAACTAGCTTTTGCCCGCGACTTGGTCCGCGTGGAGTTCGGTTATATCGTAGCGTAACGTAGTAGGGGTTGAATTTTCAAAAACCCTAGGACACGTCATTGTTTATTTCTAACCTAAAAACAAAGTTTCAGGCATCTAGCTCTAAAAATGACGGACTTCCATACAACATTATAACCTTTCTTTTTCACCCCCTTAGGGGACGAATTTTCAAAAATCCTTTCTTAGCGGATGCCTACGTCATTATAACTATCTGTGTGTCAAATTTCAGAGAAATCCGTTCCGTAGTTTCGGCTGTGCGTTGATGAAAATGAAAAAAATGAAAAAGCTTTTATTAGACACAAACAATAAGGGAGCACTAGTCCTTAAACTAGGATTCCCTGTGTTATAGGGACCAGTCTCCTACAAATATATCCAATGATAGATGAGTCAGTCAGGTTTGCCTTACATATACAGACTAGCTGTTCCCGCGGTTTCACCATGATAATTTCGGAGTTCCCGCGTGAATTCCGGGTTACAATATAGCCTATGTTACTCATGGGTGATGTAGCATTTAAATTTTTGAGTTAAATTGTAACAAACAAACAAAAAAATCAAATCTTTCCTCTTTATAATATTAGTTTCGATTTTGAAACAGGTAAATAATTGTAGTCGGCTTTACAAAGAAAACAAAAAAAAAATTTTAACAATTTCATGCAGGTATGTTAAGTTAGGTAGGTACAGGCTAGTTTTTCCATTCGGTTTCACCTGCGTTAACTTCAGAGCATCGATAAGGGTGTTCACTGTCCTTAGATACTATAATAATTTCAACATATTAGACATAAATACATAGTCCTTGTTGTATCACATTAATTATTATAGCTAGCTCTTAGACCAATGGTATTAAAAGCCTGAAAATGAGCAAAAAAATTCGAGCCATTTTAAAAAGTTTCAAAAATTACGAAGAAATAAAAACAATAGTACATTGTTATCCAAGGGGTCAAAGTAACTCATTTAGTGCCGAGACGGGGTTTGGCGCCCGAGCGTAGCGAGGGCGCCAATAGTTCGAGGCACTAAATAAGTTACTTTCTCCCGAGGGTAACACTGTGCTTTTCATTACGAATGCAAGGAAAGTCAAAATAAAAATAGGAATTAGCTAAAGAAAAAATGAGTGAAGATCGGATAGTCGCTTGACACTTTCCCACCATTTCTTTTTCTTTGGCCGGCTAGCTATTCAGCCAGTATTTTTTATTTACATTGTGGCGACCTAAAAAAAATATTTTCTTTAATTATTAAGTATTAATTAAAGAAAATAAAAAAATATAAATAGGAATTAGCTTAAGAAAAAGTGAGTGAATTTTATTTTAATTAATACCTACTTAAACTTTACGTTATTTCAATTTTACATCGCGCTGGCTGTATAGAAAGTTGAAACATGGTTCAATAGAAATGTGAAAATAGACCTAGTTTTTTTTTAATAATTTGACAGTTGTCAGTTGAAAGCGATTCTCCCTAGGGCTGAAAAGGGCTACTTTCAACCCGCTTCTCAGGCAACTTCAGACCTACTTTCCGAGCATGAGTAATGAAAAATATATTTTACCTCGCTTTCTAGTAGCTCTTGTTTCACGCTTGAAATATTTCTAGGGCACTAAACTTCGTTTTTTAACCCCATAAATTTTCCCTTTGAGGCTCACGAGTAATAATGTTAAGAATTTTTTGTTAAAGTCGCGTTGACACGCGAATTATTTCTAGTTACTTTAGGGGTGAAAAATAATTAATGCCTCAATGCCTTCATTCTGAATAAAACACAAAGGAATTAACTTGGTGAGTCGCTATAGGCATCAGGTGCCCAACAAAAAAAAATTTCACTTTTAGCAAAGGGGTGTGACCACAGCAAGAGAAATGAGCTGTTCCCAGCGGTTTGAAAATGTGTAGGCAAAATTACATGACGATCGGTTGAGCCGTTAAGGCGTGAGAGCGTAACAGACAGACAGACAGACAGAGTTACTTTTGCATTTATAATATTAGTAGAGATGGATCATCTTTGAATGACGTTTCTTCAGTTAAATAATAATAATCTATGATAAAACAATAATAATGTAACAAGTGTTAAAAAAAAGTTGTATTATTAGTAGTACTAGCTGTGCCCCGCGGTTTCACCCGCGTGAGTTTTGGAATTCTCGCAGGAACTCCAAAGTAGCCTTTACTCCTTATAACATTAGCTAATTTTTAACCGACTTCCAAAAAGGAGGAGGTTCTATGTTCGATTGTATGTTTTTTTTTTTTATTAGCAGTGAATGCCCACAAAATTGGTCCAACCGTTTCGGAGATTCACCCGCGTGAGTTTCGGATTTCCCGCGAGATCTCTTTATATCAGGAACCTTTGCGGACGTAGACAGAACAACCCGCCAATCAAGAACAATTTCATCACAATCGGACCAATGGTTTAGAAACGCATAGAGGACAAACATACAAACATTCATTTTTATTTATAAAGAAGATAAGTATGTGCAACAATTAGCAACTGTCAAGCACACCTACAATCACCCTACAATAGTGCGTCGGAAGTGAACACAAACGCGTCATTTGCACACAATCGCTCGGCAGCCCAAAGACAGACGGACTGACAAACATGTTGCCATTGTCTTAATAGATATTACGTGTGTTTAATTCGACTTTGCATACAAATCACATTTTAGTGCGTTTACAATCGATTCGGCTTTGTTTCGCATGTGTGTTGACGTACGGCGACAGACAGACGGATCCAAAAACCAAATTATTATATTAATCGTGTGAATCATGCTAGTATTTTTTGGTCCCTCCCCTAACTGATATTATGTACCTAACTATTTTTTTTCTTTTGTATATTTATGGAGAAATAGGGAAACAGGTGCAATGGGCTTGTCGACCAAATTTTAGTTTTTAGTCCGTCTTGTAGATTAATAAAAAATATTGAATGTTTTTTTTTTTACGTAATTAAAAATAAGAGAGATACATTAAGTCGAAATGTCGCGTGACGTCACGCCGTGCTACAGTTCATAGCACGTGATGACGTCAAAAGCTCCCACTCCTAAACTTATAGCGTTTTATCTTAGTATTTTTTTCAAATTTGAATAATACAAGTCTCTTATTTTTTTGTTATCTAACTGACGGACTAAATAGAGTTTTCATTTTCATACCCCTGAAACTACCCTATTCCCCTCTGATTAATGAACGAAATAACCACCTATTTTATACCGACTGACTTTCAAACGCAATACATAGGTAGGTAGGTACACAGAGAAAAACTACAGTTTACATTATATTTTTTTATTTATCAAACTTTTCAGTACACAAAGAAAACACTTCATCATCGTCAAATAAGTGATAATATACACTACTTTTTCATCTGGGCACATCAGAGAAAAGCTTGATACCTACTCAAATAGACTAAACCCTAGAAAACATTTATGACAAACATTTTTAACATTTATAGTAGCACTAGCTGTGCCCCGCGGTTTCACCTGCGTGAGTTTCGGAATTCTCACAGGAACTCCAAAATAGCCTCATTTTCGTCTTATAACATCAGCTAATTCGCAGTGAAAGTCCCGTCAAGATCGGTCCAACCATTTCAGAGATTCACCCGTGTGAGTTTCGAAATTCCCGCAGGAACTCCAAACTCCTTTCTTAGGAACCTTTTCCTTACAATAACAAACACAACAAAAAAGAATTAGCGAAATTGATGCCGTGACCAAGGGAAATTGGGATTCATTTTTATATACTTACATATCAATAATTACATTATTAATAATTACTTAAATGCCAATTTAAATAAATTTAATAACTAAAATTTCAATTAAAATTAAAGTCTCTGATTGCGACAACTTTGTTTTAAAAATCTTTACTTAAAATTAAGTAGATAATCAATAAAACGACTCTGAGTGCGGCCGTATCTTTTTGCTTACATATGTAATTATTTTAAATTTTATAGATGAAAACGTCAAGTCGTCTTTCAATCTGAAGATATACATATATTATATGCAATCTGAAGACATATTAGAAAATTAAAAGTCGTCATAAACGATATTTATTTCTTAAAATGTAATGTCAATAGAAGCAAACACGTATCCACACAATTTGCTTAAGTAGGGGGCGTGGTGAAAGCGATACGTCCATCTGTTTGTTTGTTCGCCCCAAAGCACACAACTCCGCTACTCGCCAGTTGACACAGCGTGGCCCGAATGACCTTTAGTTCAACTATTCATGAGCACATGTTTCTTGTGAAAACCCACTTCTAGTACAGTGTGTTAAGTGCATTTAATAAAAGGTATAATATTATAATAATAAACTAATCTTTAATATTGTGTATAAATGCGGAGGTGAGTTTATTTGT
This sequence comes from Zygaena filipendulae, assembly GCA_907165275.2. Taxonomy (NCBI): domain Eukaryota; kingdom Metazoa; phylum Arthropoda; class Insecta; order Lepidoptera; family Zygaenidae; genus Zygaena; species Zygaena filipendulae. Next base: position 586,491 of record OU015669.1, read on the forward strand.
TTGTTATGCTTTCACGCCTTAACGGCTCAACAGATCATCATGAAATTTTGAACACATATTTTCAGGAGTACAGTGAAGCACATATACTTTTTGTGCCGGAATTGCCGCGAGAAATCCAAAATTAACGCGGATGAGACCGGGTAACAGCTAGTAATATTATAAATAGGTAAAGTTTGTAAGTTTGTATGTTTGGATAATAATCTCTCGGACTACTGAACCGATTCTAGAAATTATTTATTTCGTAGAAAGCCAAAGTATATCCTTGAGTAACAAAGGATACTTTTCATCATGGAAAAGGGTTCCATGGTAATTTAGAGCTTAGAATAGGAGACAGGCTATTTCTCGAGTTCTTGCGAGAATTCTTTGAATTCAAACGAATTTTAAGAAATAAAATTAAAAAAATAATAAATATTTTTAATTTATAAGACAAATTAAGAACAGCATAAACACAAAATGTTTTTACAATCACTTCAAGTTTCATTCAAATCTTCGCACAGTAATATTTTGGACAAGTCGTCGTCCGTTTTTCATCTCAGTTCTCAAATCGTACACATTTCAATATGTCAAGTACATAATGACAACACTTACAGTAACAGTGAGTACCTCCATTTATTAGACTCTCGATATAACGCAATGTTTGTGTACATAACCCAGTCAAGTGTGGAACGTTACAAAATTCATAGTTTGACTGCGACACGCTTGTTTTATATACATACTAATTTCATAAATGCGAAAGTAACTCTGTGTGTTCATCTGCTACCATATCACGCCTTAACTACTCCTTTAAAAATTTAGCATTTTTAGGTTATTTTAAATTTTATTAGACTTTATAGCGTATTCCTATTGTCTTATTTTTAATTATACAATTTCTTAGTGTAAGTAACTGTAAAACTGTGAAAATTTTTGTGTAATAAATAATAATAAATAAAATAAATCTATTATCATGAACACACGTTGTCAAAGGTAGGGAAAAGGATGTATAGGGTACTTTATATCCAGGAATTCCCGCAGGAACTTTGGAATTAAGCCGGATGAAACAGCTGATATCTACGAGTAAGGTAAATATTAAAAAGTTTGGTATAGGTACATGTTGTGTCGTCTGTTAAACTGTATAGTTATCGTAGTTTCATTCAAGTTATCCCACCCCTTTTTTCATTGGGGGTTGAATTTCCGAACGCTTCTCAGTGCTTGCCTAGTAAAATAATAAAAAAATGCAATATCTGTATGCAATGAAATGAAATATGAATGAAAATGCAATAGTACATTGTTATCCTAGGGGTGAAAGTCTTTCTCCCGAGGGTAACACTGTGCTTTTCATTACGAATGCAAGGAAAGTCAAAATAAAAATAGGAATTAGCTAAAGAAAAAATGAGTGAAGATCGGATAGTCGCTTGACACTTTCCCACCTATTTCTTTTTCTTTGGCCGGCTAGCTATTCAGCCAGTATTTTTTATTTACATTGTGGCGACCTAAAAAAAATATTTTCTTTAATTATTAAGTATTAATTAAAGAAAATAAAAAAATATGAATAGGAATTAGCTTAAGAAAAAGTGACTGAATTTTATTTTAATTAATACCTACTTAAACTTTACGTTATTTCAATTTTACATCGCGCTGGCTGTATAGAAAGTTGAAACATGGTTCAATAGAAATGTGAAAATAGACCTAGTTTTTTTTTAATAATTTGACAGTTGTCAGTTGAAAGCGATTCTCCCTAGGGCTGAAAAGGGTTACTTTCAACCCGCTTCTCAGGCAACTTCAGACCTACTTTCCGAGTATGAGTAATGAAAAACACTTTATTGAACACCACAAACAGTACAATCACATAAAATTTGAAAACAGAAAGTATTAAGTGGCTCCAAAAGGCAAAATAAGTTTCTAGGCAAAGTAGAACCCGATAAAGAGGAATTAAACAGAATGGAACATCGTGTTCTATTTAAAAGGTAATAAAGGTGCTTACAGAATTCACTGTACTTACCTACCTATAAAAAAATTGTGTGCTTGTCTGTTTTGTTTACGTACCTACTGCTTAAAAACTAGTGCGCTGAATTGAGTCACCGGAGAGAACATAGTGACCTTGCTTGAGTCAGTATTTTAAGTTATTTTTTTAACAAAAAATGTAAAAACAAATATAATTTATTCCGATAGTTCTAGCATAATCTTCGCTGTTCGTTTGTCTCGCTTAAACTCGAGAACAGATGGACCGATTTGACTAATTTTGATCTTGAAAGAGTTGCGGAAGTTCAAGGAAGGTTTAAGCTGTAAGAAGTTTGGAGTTCCTGCGGGAATTTCGAACTCACGCGAGTGAAACTGCGGGGCACAGCTAGTATGAATTAAAGTTATAAAGGTTGCATTCCAAAGAATACCAAAAAAATAAAAATAAGAATATAGGGATATTATATCAAAGAGAAGATATTATAATAATAATAATAATCCACTTCACAATACACAGATCTACTTGATCCCACACTAAGCTATAAACTTGTGTCGTCGAAACCAAGCAAACGTGCTATATATAATACATAATATTATTACATATATTATAATATAGATATAATATATATATACCTACTGGAAAATGGACCCTGTGTTCATCACACAAAATCCATCCTCACCGGGAACCGAACCCGGAACCCCTTAGCGGGCAGGCATGGTGACCTACTGCGCCAATCGGGTCGTATGCCAAATTTGAAGATTTAAAAATAAACATTTCAACCAAATTATCCCACGGCCTGCCAATAAAGTGTCGGCAGTTCGATTCCGTGTGGGTGGACCGCTTAACACTTTCGTCCATCATTTCCTATGTGTTTGCACAACTACACATTATAATTGGACGAATTTCGACTCGACAATACTTCATGTCAATTTTTAAATTCAACACCTTTTGTGTTTACATGTCTCGACGATAACGAAAGCGATGGGATGATGTTATGAAGACTGTTGTAAGAGAACTTAATATCCCATTAAGCATGAATCTCACAAGAAGTTTCAGTATGTTTGTCTATCATGCATTTGAAAGTTGGAAAACAAATGAAGCAGTGATTGCAAAATGCTACCTGAGGTTTTATTATCGAATTTAGGTGATTTGTAAATGCTGTACCTATCAGTGGCGAAGGTACCATAGAAGCCGATTCCCACCGGCTTCCCTTCAGACGCAACATCTCTCTCCGTAATTGAGAACGTTGTCAGGGATACAGGGAAGGACTTTTTATACCGGAATTCCCGCGGGAACTCCTGAACTTATCGCAGGTGAAACCGCGGGGAACAGTTAATAGTTTAATAAGTTGAAATTAAAGCAGATTTCCGGCTTCCCCCTCTCAATATTTTATCCTTCGCCACTGGTACCTATAAGACTATTTTTTCGACTTTGCAGTAACGTTTCTTACACATTGCAAGTTTACATTTATAAGTCAGATTTGCGTTGGTCATCAGTAATATTATTGTAAATGTCTGCTTGCTTAGTGGCCGTGGCGGATTTACCAGCAGGCTGAATAGGCTGGAGCCTAGACCGGCAGATTTTAGAGGCGGCAAGTTTAAAAAGCCGTAATTTTACCAAAAACTATTTCTTGTGCAACCATAACTTATCATTGGGTTGTCAAAAAATCTACGAACTGACACATTGATCCACAAATCATTGTTACAATAGGGTAGTTTCCGGGGTATGAAAATCAAAATTCTATTTAGTCCGTCAGTTAGATAATAAAAAAATAATAGACACGTAATTTTTGGTTTTTCAAATTATCGAACAAATACTAAGATAAAACGCATTTAGGAGTGGGGGCTCTTGACGTCATAACGTGATATAAACTGTAGCACGGCGTGACGTCACGCGACATTTCGGCTTAATGTATCTCCGTTATTTTTTCATTACCTACGTAAAAAAATTAAAAATACGTGACCAATATTTTTTATTAATCTACAAGACGGACTAAAAACTAAAATTTGGTTGACAAGCACATTTCGTTGATAAAAAAATTGCAATTAGGTATTGAATTGTAGGAGTCGGTAGGGGCGGCAAAATTTGAATAGTCTACTCCGCCTCTGATTAGTGGGATCACACTGATCATCCAAGGGATAAAATAAATACATTATATCATTTGTAATAGTAGTACATTTTTAAAACAGTTTCGACCAATTCGCTTCACCTCTGCGATACTCTCTAATCTCATGTTTTTATCGGTATCTGTTTGCCATTTAAAGTAGTCCTCTATAACCGGCATTCGATACTTGTTACACTAATGAGAGCTCTAAAAGGGAACGGAGAGACATGCCTTCGTAAAAAGAACATCCCGGCCGGGGGTATGACCTTGAACAACAAAACATACGAACAAACGTAACGACCTCCAAAACTTTCACGAGGTTGCATAACCGTGCACACCTAGAGCTCCTTATTTGAAAACGCAACAAAAACGGAGCTGTCAGGTGTCAGTCAAAGCCAAGATGGCGGATGCGGCCGATGCCCCAACGTTTTATTGATCCATATTAGGATCGAAGTGCGATCGATTTCATATAGAAATATCTCATGATAATAGGTTTGTTTGATATGAATTTAGATCTGATTGTTGGGTTGCATTCGAACCCGGTGGAGTTTGTTGACCGGAAGCTGTCATGAAGATGCAGAAGGAACTCGAGGTGTATAATTTTATTGAAAGTTCGGAAGTCTCTTTGTGACAGCTAATTATTATACATGGCTAGCTGTTTTTACTGGCAACGACTGCGTCAGCTTGAAAAATTGTAAAAATCTATACATATAAAATGGAAGTATTTCCAAATTAACAGTTTTTATGAAAGTATAAATACGGTAGGTACTTACATATAAAAACATTTTTTGTTTTAATTTTTCTCTGTCTGTCTGCCTGTTTGTTCCGGCTAATCTCTGAAACGGCTGGACCAATTTCAACTGGCAGATGGCTGATGTTATGAAGAGTAACTTAGGCTAATTTTATTTTAGAAAAAAATTGTTCGTTCTGGAATTCCGAAACTCGCGCGGGTAAAACCGCGGGGTACAGCTAGTGTTTTTATAAACGGAAACATGAAACATATTCTAGGTCCTATTCCAGAAGCTAAAGTGGCGATGATTGTAAGGTGTGCGTAGGCGTAAGGAGTGAGTTAAAAAAGGTACCAACGATGTTTGTCTTTCGGCAAAAAAATCATGAGGAAACCCAGGAGGAAATCATATCATGGTGTTAGGGCACTTTCTAATTCCAGACTAGCAACCACCTTCGAATTGAAAATCTGTCGCCAAGCACCTAACGGCCAACGGTCTGTTCCGGCAGCTTCATTTTAAAGCCAGTTCCCATTCTAGGTAGCTTGCGTTTACAATCTTCGACCGCACGGTCACTTAACATAAAATAACTGTGGTCAAACGCCAAGCGTGTTAACCATAAACAGATAAAAAAACATACCTCATAAATATATGTGGCTTTTGCCTCAGGGATATTAATAAAACTTAGCAAGCAAAACTGTTATTCTAGTACATTTAAAAGCTTACAAGAAAAAAACAAATTATAAATAAAAAATGGGTTAGTGTCGTGAATTTCTGCTCCTTTTTTTTAATGTCATAGGGGGCAAACGGGCAAGTGGTACACCTGATGGTAAGTGATTACCGCCGCCCATAGACATCTGCAACACCAGAAGGCTTGTAGGTACGTCGTCGACCTGGAATGGGGATGGGAACTGGCTTTTAAGTGGGGCTGCTGGAACACACCGTTAGGTGCTTGGCGACAGATTTGCAACTTGAAGGTGGTAGATAGCCAGTCGGGCACTAGAGAGCGCCCAACCACCATGCGAACCTAGTTTCCGAGAGAGAAAAACCCAATAAGCAACCAATAATAATAATCGTTTCAAAAACCATTATCCAATAATGATATGACGCATGATAATAATCTTATGACGCAGTGACGGAAAATTTCTTTCACGCATAAAATCCGTACTGTGCGAAAAGTGTGTGAATCCAAAAAAAAATCTGCAATCGCTTTCCATGATTGCGTCAAACGGAGCTAGAAAGTGTGGTGTAACAAAACACTTTGCATTCCATCGAAATGGCGTCAAATTCGCACGATCCCTTTTCTGTCGGCTCGCCCGCGCCCGCCCCCTCCCTGATGTACGTTTATGGGTCCATGGCTCGCATGTAACTACCGTGTGCAATACTCTCTGGTCGTATTACGTAAAGCCAAACACAAAAGATTTGCTAATAAACTTAATGCTAAACTAGTATTAGGCATTATCAGGTCTATGTACATAGTTTTGTAACGTTGCGTAGGTATAACGCTTTTTCCAAAGCAAACTGTAAAAACAATATTGTCTTTCATTGTCGTCTATTCTGATCTCTTTAATCCAATCTTTAAAGAGTGTCTAGGAACCCGTACCACGAAATCTGGGACCTAGCCGTGAGAATATTTAAAAGGCTATATAGCCTTGGATGATGCCAAGACGGGACCATATCACTGTCAAAAAGTTATCAGATCTCATGTAGAGCCAAGCTTAATATAACTCTACATACCCTAACTCTACAAGGCCTAACTTCTCAAACTCTAAACCTTATTCAGAATATTATGTTGCTTGGCCATTTCGTTACTACAAGAATTATTGTAAACGCGAAATGGATAGATGGATGTTTGTTACTCTTTCACGCAAAAACTACTAAATGGATTTAAATGAAACTTTACAATAATATAGCTTATACATCAGATTAACACATAGGGTACTTTTTATCCCGGAATTCTCGTGGAAACTCTGAAATTAACGCGGGTGAAACCGCGGGGCACAACTAGTATAACATTAATAAGCAGTGGATAAATTTTTCACCTTACGCTCATGTGAATGGAGCTAAATGGCCAGCGGAGCTAGGATGCGCAACATGATATGTTTATCGAACGAAAGATAAAATTGTCGACACGATAAATATTTGTGGGCGTCCAAGCAAAAAAGTGCAGTAGTGGGGTATTGAGTTAAGACTAGATTCGGTTAAACATTTTTTACCACTGGTAGACAAAAAGATATATTATGTCGACGAGAATCGATAAAATGGCTCGATAAAATTTTATCATGTTGCGCATCCTAGCTCCGCAGGTCACATATTCGGACTAAGGTGTAGAGTTTGAGAAGTTAGGCCTTGTAGAGTTAGGATGTGTAGAGTTATAAGCTTGACTGTACATGAGATTTGATAACTTTTTGACAGTGCGCATCATAGGGTCTCGTCTTGGCATCATGTTACGTGAAAATGTTTTTGGTGGTATATTATTATTAACGTCGCTTATCGCATCGTACACACAATTATCGGAACGATATTATCGTTTCGACGAGACGGAGTAGGTAACGTTCGAAGATCGCTTAAAGCTTTAACTCATACGAAGCTTAATTCCTCATTCAGTCGAGCACTAAATTGGCGTTCACTCAACTCCGCTATCAGTATCGGGAACGAACCATAGATCGTGACCCAGTTGTTTATAAATAACTATCGCTCATATGATGCGCCTGCGCCCAATCGCAATGGGTTCAACCACCTGTGTTGCGGGAACGAAGATTTACGAAGAAAAAAAAAAAACAATATAAATAAAGGTGACAAATTATCGAAATCTATTTTTGATACTTAAAAAACGGAGTGTCGTGGTACATCTGATATAGTAGGTACTTAAGCGAAGCGAATTTAAATTCATTCACACAAAACTTTAATCCGTTAAACCGTTCAGTAGTTTTTGATCGCGAACAGACAGATATACAGACTGATATTAGTAACTAGTCAGAGTTTCCGTGGGAATTAAGGGATAAAAAGGATAAAAAGTATGTCAATTAGGAACAGGAAAGTATGTAACTTCCTATGAATAAAATATTTTTTAAATCTGTTAAACAAGTCCTTTTTGAGTACTTATTCATTACAAACAAACGAACATACAATTAAACCTTTCTTTTTATAATATTAAGTATAGAATATAGATAGATGAATATTTACTCTGTATTCGGTTACTCCCAGTAATTCGATCAGTAGTCTAATTAAATAATTAAAACCATTGAGAATACAGAGATTAGTTCTAGCGTTGGAAAACTTGCCTTCTCCAAAAGCCAACCTACCTCCTTGACCTCTTATACTCTATTAGATTAAGAGCTCAATACAATTCGTCATACGCAATCATCCAAATTACTCATACGTGTTCCACTCGGCACAGACTAGACGTGAGTATTTGAAACAGACACGACACGACTTCGTCTCAATTATTTGCTACTTTTTAATAGAAGCCTAATGAACTTTACTAGGTATAGGTAGCAATAGAATATTTAAAAAAACCATTTTTGTATAATGCAGAAAATTTCTTAGATAGTACCTATAAAGCTAATTGGTAAAAAGCTCTGTAAAAATTTAAAAGATTTTTAACCCCCGACGCAAAAACTACGGCGTGTTATAAGTTTGACGTGTCTCTGTGTGTGTCTATCTGTGGCATCGTAGCCCCTGACCGGATGAACCGATTTCGATGTGATTTTCTATATTTGAAAGCCAGATTCATCGAAATGGTTCTCAGCATTGTTTCATTAAAATCAGTTCAGAAGTTTAGGAAATATTTGATAGTATACTTACTTGGTCGGGGAATTTCTGACATTCCTGTCGTTTATTATTATAATTATATATAATATAAAAATCGTTTATTTTATTTATGTTATTTTACGAGTAATAATTCTTGTTTTATTTGTCCTGCTTGTGAAACTGAAACTCATTTCATCACAGTGGGAAAATATGTCAGACATATTGATTAGTGGGAGTTACAGATTTTTTTGAACTTTTTTTATAAGCTTCACTTTTTGCTCATGCATATTATCAACCTAATATTATAAGCAACCCAACACTAAAAACAAAAAGGGAATTGAAGAAGTATGAAGGTGTAGGTATACAAAAAAATATACCACTTATTAGTCGCATCTGAATCCATTTTCTAATCTTTGTGTGGAAAATTGGTTGATGTTATGCATTTTAACTATATTCAGTCCGTTACAGCGAAACGGTCGAGTACCGAATGCAACAGCCGAGTTAAGAATACACTCAGACACCAAATTAGCTTCTCTCTGTCCGTCTGTCTGTTAACTTTTCACGCTTTAACTGCTAAACCGATATCATGAAATGTTGCATACACGTTATCAGGGGTACATAAAAGGATATAGGACTTTATATTCCAGAATTAAAGCGGGAAACAGCTAGTAATATTACTGTCATTTATTATATACACACCGGCAGAATTAGCGGAACATAAAAAGGCAGAGTATAGAAATAATTACGTATATATATATTAAAACAAATAATAATTAGACGTGAAGTAATAAATTAATATACATCTTTTAACACTTTAAAAGTTTGTAATTAAATTATTAAATTTTATTTAAAATAATAATAAAAAAAAAACACTTTTTCTCTAATTTGTGGGCACACAAATAATGTTGCAAATTAAAGATTACTGTGATTTTAACACTAAATAAATGAACGATTAATAACGTGTGTTTCCCCTTCGTGATTCAACTTTTATTTGCAACTTGTCTGTGTTCTCACAAACTAGAGTTTTTTTTTTTTTTTTATTTTGATTACTTTTAATAAAATAATACTAAAAACTTCTTAAAGTCGATGTTAAAATATGTATATTAGTTTATTACTTCATGCCTGATAATAATTTATTTTAATATATATACGTAATTATTTCTATACTCTGCCTTTTTATGTTCCGCTAATTCTGCCGGTGTGTACATAATCTGTTTCACCGTTTGTATGAACTCACATCCCCAAAACCGCTGGATGGATCAGATGAAACTTAATAAGTTTAAATAAGTTATTTTAAGTTATTGCTGCGATGTCAAACTGGACTGTATCATATTATTATGTTTATTAAGTAAACTTCCCCATGTATCAAATTATACTATTAGAAAAATCGCGTGTACGATAAAATCTCTCGAAACCGCATCAAAAACTGTCTAATGAAGGAAACTTTTGGCCAGTTTAAGCCGTAAATAATCTGAATAAGGCTAACCACCCACAGCATAGCTACTAGGTGCCTTTCTAATAACGCTTCGCGATTAGGACGCTTGATATTATCCTTATATTGCATGAAGTATGGTGGTTTCCTTTACTTGGAAGATGATAAATGAGTTGGCTACTTAAATATTTAATCGCTACACACCTTAAAGTATAAGCACAAAATTGAGAAAATGATATATTTATTACAGATTTAAACAACTTTTTAAACTTACTGCTATATTCTACAACTAGCTGTGCCCCGCGGTTTCACCCGCGGTAATTTCGGGGTTCCCGCGGGTATTCCGGGATATAAAGTGCCCTATGTCCTTCTCTGTACCCCTGACAACGTGCATGCCAAATTTCATAAAATTCCGTTCAGCCATTTTTGCGTGATTGAGTAAACATAGGTATGCGAGGATAAGATCTCGAAAACGCATTTTCATCCGACTTGCTTCAAATTTATAGTCACTGCTCAGCTCCTATGTGTCTTAGCGTTATGTTATATAGCCTATAACCTGCCCAGGAGTATGGACTACAATCGTACCAAGTTTGGTTAAAATCCCTTCAGTAGCTTTTGACCCATGCGTGCACATACAGACAGACAGACAGACAAAAAATTTACTGATTGCATTTTTGGCATCAGTATCGATCACCATTCATGCTCCAATATTAATTTTGAATATATACACACCGGCAGAATTAGCGGAACATAAAAAGGCAGAGTATAGAAATAATTACGTATATATATTAAAACAAATAATAATTAGACGTGAAGTAATAAATTAATATACATCTTTTAACACTCTAAAAGTTTGTAATTAAATTATTAAATTTTATTTAAAATAATAATAAAAAAAACACTTTTTCTCTAATTTGTGGGCACACAAATAATGTTGCAAATTAAAGATTACTGTGATTTTAACACTAAATTAATGAACGATTAATAACGTGTGTTTCCCCTTCGTGATTCCACTTTTATTTGCATCATTGTCTGTGTTCTCACAAACTAGAGACTTTTTTGTTTTTTTTTAATTTTGATTACTTTTAATAAAATTTAACTAAAAACTTCTTAAAATCGATGTTAAAAGATGTATATTAGTTTATTACTTCATGCCTGATAATAATTTGTTTAAATATATATACGTAATTATTTCTATACTCTGCCTTTTTATGTTCCGCTAATTCTGCCGGTGTGTATATATTCAATGTACAGAATTGACCTCTCTACAGTTTTATTATAAAAAGGTATAGAAGATATAGATGTCATAAAAAAATTAGACATTTTGTGTGTTTGTGTGTGTGCTATTATATGAGAGGTTCTAAAAAGGAGACAGAGATGAAAATGCCACAATCCTAAAAGATTGATGTACCTATGATTAAAAAAAATAATAGAGCCAAGAAGTTTGGATACAGAGGTTTTTAAGGATTCGACGCATTTAGCCAAAAATACCAAAAAGGGCACAAAAATACTCTGTCTTTTTTGTAGGTACCTCTGACAACGTGTATTCAAAATTTAATTATGATCGGTTAAGTAGGTACAGGCGTGAAACAAACAAACAAAATTATTATTTTCTAGCTGTTCCCCGCCCTGTCGCTGCTGCTGTCTCCCCGGAGATCCGTCGGGAATTCCGGGTTACAATACCTATACTTTATGTTCCTCAGGTATAACGTAGCATTCGAATGGTGCAAGAATTTTTGGAATCGGTCCAGTAGTTTTCGAGCTAAATCGTAGCAAACAAACCAACGAACAACAAAATCAAATCTTTCCCTTTATAATATTCGTATAGATAGTAGAATATTAGTATAGCATCATTAATACGTGCCTATAAGTAGAGAACTCATTTCTTCGTTAACAGACATTGCACAAATTTAGGAGTGGTATAAAATAATATGGGGAACTCCAATTATATTATCATTGAGGAACCCTCAGGCTATCGTTCACATTGTGATTTCATAATCATAACATCGTTTGTTATTCTTATTTATACCCTTAATAATTTACACAGTTTATTAGAAGCTACAAAGTTCAGAAAAAAAACGAACAAGCAAAATAAATTTGTAATCAAATATTCGTTAAGAAACGCATAAATTTTGTTCTCTTGTCAGATTGTTAATTTGAGGGAGCCGAACGTTTTTATTTTGAGATAAAAATAAATTTTAATTAAGTGAGCACCTACCTTATGCTATTTAAATGTTTTAAAACATAAATTTTATGTTCATTAACTAGAAAAGATAACATATATTATGTTGGAACAAGAGAAATAAACGTATTTTCTCAAGTACGGGTAGTATGTATATTGTATACTAATGTTATATGATCGTCAAAGTTTGTTTGTCTGTCCGGTTGTCACGTCGCAATGGAACAAAGAATCAAACAAACGAGAAAACAAAGAACCTGTGGGCTAGGCTTCTATCGCAACCTTATAGAAAACGACATACAAAGAATAAGAAGAAGAAGAGGGTCGTGACATTTGTTTCTGTCATCTTGCCTGACCTTGAACATTCAGGGTTTTTATCATGAACAATCTGTTTCTAGGTTGTTGACGAGTGAAAGCCGTACCGAACACACGCGTGTCACGTGAAGTCTTCGTTATTTCAGTCACTTTTCAGCATCCATTTTGGACCCCGAGCAGGAAACTGGCTTTCAAGAGAGCCATGTTTTAACTTGGGGAACAATCTAACATTGTCATTGACGTTTCGGCATAATTGAAGAATTAGATGAAGAAATTGTTATCACTAAGAAACGTTGTCATTGGCAAATTATAATTATAGGCGCCATTATTAAAGAAGAAGAAGAATCTGTTTCTATGTACTAAGGTGGAAATGATTTCCTTCGGAAAAATAACATAGCTGCAAACTACAGGTGTATCTTAAGGAAGTTTAAAAAACGAGATAGCCTTAAAAAAGGCATGGCAAAATGGCGTGCGCACGACATTTTCCAATATGATTAATAGCTGTCATGTCATGTCCGTTTGTGGGCTTGACCACTTCCGTTTCTGGCATTTGCTCGCCCTCCTGCCGCGCTTGCTCATGTCATCGACAAATATTATGTGGTTTACTAGCTGATGCCTGCTGTTTTACTCGTGAACATTTTAAGAATTAAGAATTCCCTTGACTGCGGTGGATGACTTCCCTGAATTTTTTTATGTACCGAGATAAAATGTATCTTGCATTAGTTTCATATTTTAATTTAAAAAAATTGGTTTCAATATTTTTTCTGTAAACTTTTTTAATACTTATAGGTATTTTAGTTTTTTAAATATTCAAATCGCAATAAAGAAGGATCTACCTACATATGAAAATCATCACAAAGTTCTTTAAAAACTTTGACATTCTCGAAAACCATTAAAAATAATCTTTTTTTTTCGTATTTTTTTCTTACTCTGCCATTGAATAGCGGGTAGCGGCACTTTGCACGTGCAAGTTTTAATAGTTTCCAAGTAAAAATCATAAGGAGTCTTTTTTTGACACTTTGACTATAAAATCAAATCAAATATTAATTAGGAACAATGTACATTGTTCATTTGAGATAACACGTAGAATTCATCCTTTACAACTTATAGTGGTCCTTTTCGGGTGTTTTCGGGTATATGTATCTATCTATTTCTTATTAAAACCATAAAAATTTATTCTATTTTATCACTCTTCGCTCATGCAAAAAACTGTGGATAACCTTGTATCGAATCACAGTCAATTCAAAGCAGTCGTGATGGCACCTCAGGGACATACTTTAGTATCCTGGCGCCAGATGTCGAACGCATTATACTCCTTATAGAGCAGCGGACTACGTCAATGGGGCTTTGTAAGGCTGCACAAATTGTCCCTTTGCCTAATTTGTTGAAATTTTATTTCGCGTGCAAAGATTCGCGAAGATAACATCTGCAAGCTTTGGTCACCTAAAGCGCAAACAGCGAAAAATAATAAACTAAGACCTACCCAAATAGTGGTATTTATTTTTAATGCGTCAATAACTGGACATACATAAGCAATAGTGTGTTAACCCACACTGGAGAAATTTTGATTAAATTTAAGTTTTAAAATTATAGCGCCATTTTGTGTCAAATTTTTATGTTCAATATTTAGTTACATATTTAAACAATGTAATAAGGTAAACACATAATTAAAAAACGTTCTCTAACTCTCAATAAATCGTTCTGAATCAATAACTTTATTTGTGGGTTAACATGTTATTGCTTATCTGCGTCCAACTATCTTGAAAGATTTGTTTTACCTAATTTTGCCATCGGAACGGCCAAAAGATGGTTACTTCTTCTTCTTTTTTTCCAATATGGCAACAGACGCCTTGGATAGGTAGGCGCACTATTCATGCCAATGTCAGTCAAAGAAAACAGTGGACAATTACAAAGAGCAAATAAGTATTTGTTAGGACAAAATATGAACATATTCAGAAAGATTTATGTCATAATGGTTACATATATCTTTACGTTCTGACACAAACATTGATAGTTCTTCTTCTCTAGTTTATGGCTTCAGTACTGCACTGAGGTACTGCATTTGAGTGATCTCAACCACAGAGGAAGGAATCGTTGTCATTTTAAGTATAGTTAAAACGTTAATAGTAAACGTAAAAAGTCAAGACGACTTTCTTTATAAATAACCTTGAATTATGATTTGAGGAATTAATAAACCTATATTTAACCTCAAGAATGACAAAGAAGGCGAAAATTAAGTCAGAAGTATCGGAAATTTTACCTCGAAAAAACTACATGAGACAAGGGGGTCTTATCGATAGATATAGAAAGCCCGGCTTGAGACGCTATTGTAGCTAAAAGTATCTTCTATGGAATGCCACACAAGGGGAGTCGCTGCCAGCAACTAGTTTCTAATAAGTACATGAGTGGTCAGTGACTGGGGTCCGGCCGGCAGTGACCGCTGGGCCGCGACTCTATCATTATCCAATTGTGTAATAGCCGCGTGCACAAATGTGTCGTGTCACATAAATATCAATTCCGAGCGCCCTAATAGGGCCGCCCTTTCACATGCACGCCGCCATCATGTGCCGGGAGGATAATAGAAGCGCTGCATTTTGCAACTTTTTTTTCCTATTATGATATCAAGATGTAGGTAGGTACTAAAGTTAGTTGGTATATTTACGCTTTGATATATTTTAGGATTATTTCTCGCGATTGCACCCGTATTAATTATTTCAGAGTCTCCGCGGGAATTCCACTGACCCCTGACCAATGCAAAATTTCATGATAATAATCGGTTGAGAACTTGAGTGGTTGTGTCTTAGGTGCATTAGCATTTATACCTATGCATTTATCCTATTAATATTATAAATAAGAAAGTGTGGATGTTTGGATGTCTGGATGTTTGTTACTCAATCACGCAAAAACGGCTGAACGGATTTGGATGAAATTTGGCATGCACATTGTCAGGGGTACAGAGAAGGACATAGGGTACTTTTTATCCCAGAATTTCCGCGGGAACTCCGAAATTACCGCGGGTGAAACCGCGGGGCGCAGCTAGTAAGACAATAATTATTTATTACTATCAATTACTGAGTAGGTACAGGGACAAAGGAAACTATTATAATATATCTAATTTTAATATTGAATGGGCGTGATGACAAAATTTTTTTTAGTCCGCCTTGTAGATTAATATTTGTTATTAAATATCCTTGTTTTACGGGAACACAGCTAGTTTAAGGGACAAAGGAAACACACCTTATAAAGTCCGCAAATACAGTCGCCCCGTCGTCGGGACAGGTGCGCTTGCGCAGCGTGCAGCGAGCACAAAGAGCGCGCGAGGCACGCGCCGCGCGGCGCCCGATGACTCTATTTCCGATGCGCGCGCGCCGCGTTTACGTCCTTTTTTCGACGACAATTTTAATTGCCTACCCGATGGAGACGAGTGACGGTGTGACCAGCGCCCCCTTAGCCAAGTTGACAATCTATAATCGTTAACGCATAGAGAACTAAGGAAGGAATCGTTGTCACGTGGTCAAGCAAAGCTGGAGCTTAGATTTGACCATTTTACGTGACCACGTGACGTGAAGATTCGTTACTTAGTTTTCTATAGCGTTAAGATTGTCAACTTGGCTAAGGGGGCAGCACTGTATGACTTCTTCACCCTATAAATACCTGCAAGTTCTAACTGAAAAGTCGTATCCGGTGGTGTTAAATCCTCGTTTTTTTTATCTATTATGATGAAATAAGATTTCATTTTTTGTATTATATATTTGTATGCTTGTAAACTCATAAACTACGGACTCGATTTTAAAAATTCTTTCACTTATAAAGGCTATGTTGCCGTGCGACGCAGGGTACCTACTTTATGTCTCAGAGTTCCCGAGGGAATTCCGAAATAAACGCGAGTGAAACTGTGGTGAACCGGAATACAGTCGTTTCAATAATAAACATTATAATACCTACTCGAGTTTTAAAATCATGTGCATGTTTTAATTTTAAATAATAATAATAATTAATATAGTCTTTTACATAGATTAATAGGTATACTGACATGTAAATTTAAGGATAAAATTATTTACAAACTATGTATATTATTCATGGATACGTTAAACCTGCATTAAATGTTAAAACATAAATAATTATGTGAACTCAATTTAGCATCGATCTTCGTTTCTCTATGTATAAAAATCCATTTAGATAAAGATTTACACCATATTTATTCATTAAAAAGTATTAATTAGTTTACCAATGATATATTAAAACATAATATAATAAGTAGGTACTGATACGTCAAGTATACCTAACACTATGTAAGTTGCTGCTGCCGATTGAGCACTTGATGTGTACGGTATTAATTAAAATTAATAATTAACCAAATAATAAAATTGATAAACGAAATTCCTGGTAATAAAAATAACTACACTTATCTAATCAATTACAAGTTGGACCAATTGCGAATTGGACCATTTGCGAATTGGACGAAATGCGCCTGAACGGTTTAATCGGCTTTTTTGTTTGACACTTAAATGTTCATTATATTTTTGTAATAAAAATAAAATAAAATGAATATCAGTTCGCTTATATTCATGACTTCATAAAGTTCGTATCTCTCTGGATGTTTGCCTCGATGAAGATTTTTAAATGTTCTGCTTTATTTTTTTTGCAAATAACCGAACCATTTGCGAATTGGACCATTTGCGCCTAAACGATAAGCAATCCGCTCTCTATTTGTCAGTGTATCATAACAAAATAACTCTACCTGTTGTGAATAATTCTATTTTGCTATATAGTTTTATATATTCCTACAAAACTATAAAAGATACCGTTGCATTGTGTGGGGTCAGCGACTTTATCAATGTACAAGTTTGCACATCAACTATGGCAAAGATTCACCTCAAATTTATTTTTGTCTATAAATACTTTCAGATTTCCACTCTTCGAAGTTGCCGCGGAAATTCCAGGATCCATCCATATGTACCTTTCTGTGCCCCCTGACAAATATGCAAAATTTCATGTAGATTGGTGAAGCAATTTAGACGTGAAAGAAAGTTAAGTGAAGAGAAAACGACGAATTCGGAAGACAATAGACTATTTGAAAATTTTTTTTAGTCCGTCTTGTAGATTAATAAAAAATATTGGACACGTATTTTTTCTTTTTTCACGTTATCAAAAAATAACGGCGATACATTGAGTTGAAATTTCGCGTGACGTCACTAGCTAGTGCAGTTTGTATGGCGGCTTGTAGTGGTAAGTGACGTCGCGAGCCTCCACCCTAAACTTTAATGCGCTTTATCTCTGTGTATTTTCATTTATTTGAATAATAAAAATACGTGTCTAATGATTTTAAATTTTCTAAATGACCGACTAAATAGAATTTAGATTTTCAAAAGTTGCCAACATCCCTATTCCTAATAAAGACATGCGAACGAAACCGCGGCCAAAAGTAAGATGATTTGGACGCAGATAAGCAATAACATGTTAACCCACAAACTTAAGTTATTGATTCAGAACGATTTATTGAGAGTTAGGGAAAAAAAATTTATTATGTGTTTACCTTATTACATTGCTTAAATATGTAACTAAATATTTAACATAAGAAATGTTGACACAAAATGGCGCTAAACTTTTAAAACACGATTTACTCAAAATTTCTCCAGTGTGGGTTAACACACTATTGCTTATCTATGTCCATTTAACAACGATTTTTCACATTCACTTGTTTGACTTGCTTGTCATACATTTCAATTGTCAGACGGTGAGACGGACAGACGCAACAAACACTTAACACGCTGTTCCCATAAACAACATAGCGAGATGTCAGCGTGCGGTCGCACAGTTGTTATTAATCTATTGTCGATCCCAGGAATCGAACCAAGGACGCCCGGTCCGCGTCGCAGCCGACTGACAAGTTGAAATTTCAAACATTATAATATCGTATCTGATGGTTCGGTATTTCAACTACGAATGTACTATTTAGATATTTCGCAATAGTACATACAATAGATTCGGAGATTATTATTAATTAGCTGCGCCCCGCGGTTTCACCCGCGGTAATTTTGAAGTTCCCGCGGGAATCCCGGGATAAAAGTACCCTATGTCCTTCTCTGTACCCCTGAAAACGTGCATGCCAAATTTCATCCAAATCCGTTCAGCCGTTTTTGCGCGATTGAGTAACAAACATCCAAACATCCACACTTTCACATTTATAATATTAGTAGGATAACTAGCTGTGCCCCACGGTTTTACCCGTGTTAATTTGAGGAAAAAAACTAAATAAAAAAAAATATTCCAGGCTAACCGTTAACGCAGCGTAGGTAGATACGTAATGGAAGCTCTCAAAAGGAATATTTTTTTCCGATTCACCAATATTTTTTATTGCTGCTCCGCTCTTATTGGTCTTAGCGTGATGATATATTTATAGGCTATAGCCTTCCGCGATAAATGGGCTATCCAACGCAAAAAGAATTTTTAAACTTGCACCATCAGTTTCTGAGATTAGCGCGTTCAAACAAACAAACAAACTCTTCAGCTCTACAATATTAATAATATAGATAATTTACTAAAAAAACACACGTCTAACAATATTGTTATTCTACTTTGATTGGAAATAAATGGTTTATTATTATTATTATTACTTTTATACTTTCTTTCTTTTTGTTGTCCTTGTGTGCATTAATTGTTAAATAAATAAATAAAAAAAGTAAATCTGGTCTCGCCATTCGTCCTCAGTTGCTGCATAGTGTCGCCGCACTCACACTATTAAAGAGATATTATCAATACATGATCCCGCACATCTAAAACTGCTTATTGAGTAGTGGGGCGCGTCATTTTAGTTTAGATAGGCATAGTTTACATAGTTTTATAAATATTTTTTTCACATACCTAATAAAATTCTACAGTGCATACAATACTATTTATTTCTCTCTAAATCCATTAAAAGCTAATCAAATCCCTAAACATTTCGATCAGCAGCGGGATCGACCACAAAACACGGTGTTAAAACGGCCATTAAACAGCTCCACCGCTTGTAAACGTGTACCTAAACTTATAAACATCAACACGCCAATAAATAGAGTTGAATGCATCACAATTAAAGCGAGGCGCGAGACGTGCTACTGAAGTATGCGCGTGCGCACCCAGCGACGGGGCGATTCACGGAACGCGCAGTGTCAGGTGTCGCCGCCCCACTTATTTAGATCACAAGTCAACTGCGCAACGCATACTTCGCGCGTCTCAACAAGTAGGTAGTCAAAGTCAAAGGATGTTTTTCAAAGTTGGTCAAATTTGATAAATATTGCTCTTTTGACGTCAATAAAATTATAATTATTACTAGCTGTGCCCCGCGGTTTCACTCGCGGTAATTTCAGAGCTCCCGCGGGAATTCCGGTGTCAAAAGTACCCTATGTCCTTCTCTGGACCCTTGAAAACGTGCATGCCAAATCCGTTCAGCTGTTTTTGCGTGATTGAGTAACAAACATCCAAACATTCACACTTTCACATTTATAATATTAGTCCCTTCAGCTTCTATCCATAGCTGGAGAGAAGAAGCTACGCAACTGACTCCCCAATAGCACGCTGTCAGTTTAAAGTTATGTAATACTAGTAACTCATATTGAAATTAATTATGTGAGAACAAAGAGCCGTAAATTACTTAGTAACTTTGCTACGAGGTTTGCGATCTCTTTTTATCAGCCCTCTTAGCCAAGTTGAGTCCATTTTTCGTGACCGCGCGATACGTTCCTTAGTTTTATACTAGCTGCGCCCCCCGGTTTTTGTATAACCACCTTTTTCCCCCGACATCCGCGATTTTTATGAAACAAAGTCAATATGTTGCTCCAAACTAAGCTCAATCGACCTGTGGAAACCGCATGACAATCCGTCCAATAGTTTCGAAGATTAGCGTGAACAAATACGCGGGTCCTATTCTTTTATTATTGTAGTATAGAAGAAGGTTTGGTTTTAGCTATTTAAAATTCAGCGTCGAACGCGATGACATAACCACGAGAGTTTCCAGGAACTGTCATTCGGAGCAGCGTTGATTTGCATCCATTAAAAATTTGTTCTCAGTACTGTGACTTACTGACTTAGGTATGTCAAACGAGAAGCTAGTGTTTTGTCCCTCACATTTTTAGAGTGTGTAAGTATTCAAGTATTTTTATAGTTAAGTAAAGGATCTTAAATACAACCTGAATATTAGCATACATTGGACTTCTATAAAGGTTACCCAAGGTAATATAAGGTTTGGTAACAAGTTTTGTTAAACCTTATCTACGTGAAAATTGTCTGAAAGATTTAATAACAAGTAGTCAAAATATCGATCTATATACAAATAAAAGATAGCTATTGTATAAGGAAGTAAATAGCGCAATAAAATAGATTGATATTTTCATAAAAAATTCCGTTCACAACTGAAACACAAGACCAATAAGATGAAATCACCTTCAGTGTCACTTATACTCAGCCTTTTTAGTCTGACTCGAAAATACTTCACTGCACTTGCACCCACCGTCGTTCTATGACTTTAAATCTATGAGTAGAAAAACACAAGCTTGATAAATGAATGGAGTCGAGAGTTCATTGTGATCTCGACAAACACATATATATCTAAGTTATCTTCATCCCAGACAGCCGACGTTTGTCCCATTCTCATATAAAAGCTTATAAACCCGACGTCAACAGGTTACAAGGGACGGTTCAAATAAAATACGTTATAATTTCAGAAATATCCCAAGCTAATCCTTTTTATAGGAAACAGTGATACGCTTGAGGCAGGTCGGGATTTAAGCATTCCAGTGACGTTTATAGTACGCGATGTTTTATCGTTTCGAAATCGGATGGGCTCCGTAGTTGTCGTAACCAAAAACGACCATATATGCAAAGCATTATGAATCTGGACGAAGCAATGGTATGTTCTTTGTTAAATAGGCGGAAATTTTGTGTAAGACATGAATGTAGGAGAAGATATATTTTAAACGTGATAGATGCGCATGAAAATCCATTATTGTTATTGTTTACCTTCCATGGTTTTAGGGCGTTTCATCTTTATATCTTTCTTATAGGCATCTACGCCTTGCATTCACGTTAACATATGGGTAGCTATACCCATTTATGATGCAACAAGAATATATATGGTCAGTAATCCTATTTCCGAATTAAAATAATTAAAATCTATTTCTAGTGCAAAATATACCGTACGTTATAATTATATTTGAAATATTTTTATCCCATCACAACCGAAAGAAAAGATTGAACCTCACGTATGATGTGGATAATGCATATTTGGATAATGCTGTTCAAACAAAATTGTAACGTTGAAGTCGTATCGTGTCGCAGTCGTATCGTCCGCTGTAAAAGGGTATCGTTTCGATTCGTATTTGTCTATACACGCGCTACGTACATTAGAAATAAACAACTATAAATACTTACACTAATATATTGAAATCTTTAAATAAGTTGATATGCGACGCTCCATTTCGTTTTACTTTTGTGCTTTATTTGATATGGGAGAGGATTACTGTACTTCTTTATTTTCTCCTCCGACTGAGATTCCAAGAATATAGAATATTTATTACTAGCTGTTGCCTGCGGTTTCACCCGCGTTATTTTTTGAGATCCCGCAGAAATTCCGGGATAAGAGAATCCTATGTTCTAGATCGTGGTGATCGGTTGAGCCGTTAAGGAGTGAAAGCGTAACAAACAAACAAACAAACTCATTTTCGCATTTACAAGTAGAATATTAGTTAAGATCAGATAGAAATACGAGTAGATAGACTTTTTCAACATGCCCAAATTATTTTACAGACGATTTGTGTCGAGAACTTTGGTCGGACATAAAACTTTTTTAGACTTTATTACTGTGTGCCTTTAGTTTAATTACAAATTGCGTATGTGACAAAGAATGTAACGACTAACAAATGGGCCACTGACTCACTCACTGACTGCCCACGCTCACTCACTGACGTGGCTAAAAATACACTAACTTTGTACACTATTCTTGGAAAATTTGCCTCCATTCATGCTCTGAGCTTATAAACAATCGAAGTATAGAAGCGTCTTTGTTCGAACAACAGACATTATACGGAGTGTAGTATGCCGTATGAAAAAGACTTGTAACTTGCTTTTTTTTTTATTTGACAACAGACTCCTTGGATAGGCCCACTATTAATGCCAGTGTCAGTTAGAGAAAACAATCGAGGGTTCCAATAGGCTATTTGACTATTCTTTTTTTTTTCTAAATTCTATTTAGTCCGTCAGTTAGATAGTAAAAAAATAATAGACACGTATATTTTGCTTTTTCAAATTAATGAAAATATATTTGGATAAAGCGCGTTGAGTTTGGAAGTGGAAGCTCGTAACGTCGTATGCAGGTAAAAACTGCACCTGCTTGTGACGTCACGCGACATTTCGTCTCCGACGTATCTCCGTTATTTTTTGCTTACATAACAAAAAGGAAAAATACGTGTCTAATATTTTTTTATGAATCTACAGGACTCCCTATAAGTCCCTTGTTTAACCTCACATCCTGTATATAGGTATAGATAGTTCAATAGTAATGATGCGGATAGAGTGGGCAAGAACGAACGAACAAGTTCCGCTGCGCAGAGTAGGTACGCGGAGCCATGCGCGCGCGCATATGCGCATGTAAGGTCGAGCGAATAGGCAATGACCCGTTTCGCCTTATACAGTCGAGTTGCGAAAAGCCACCTTAACATTCCCCAACAGATGTTCTTAGGACGAAGGTTGGGCTGCCTACTGCCTACTTACCTACTGCCCGCTTCTTGCTGCGTCTGCGACATCTTAAGTAACTTGACGCTTCTACTAATTTAACCTACGCTCAAAAATCTTTAATTTTTTTGTTACTTTCAAATCATTCCTACTAGTGCGGGAGCCCACGCCTTGTTTTCTCAGTGCCTTATAAGAGACTTCGTGAGTACGTTCAGTGCGACGAGTCAAACTTTTCCCCTGAGAAAATTTTCGAAATAGGTAGCTAATAAAATGAGCAGGTGAAAAACACATCAATTTGGTGGGTGTCGAAATTTTCTTAGTGCCTACCAGGCACCGAAGATAATTGGATAATAAACCCGGAAAAATAATTGCCCTCAAAAATGTTTGGTTTGACTGGAGAGTCCTCCATTCCGAATATGTACAAAAACCTAAAAATCATTAGTAAGCGGTCTAATTTTTATATCCAGCTTATTAAATATTTGTATCAGCTTACTAAATGAAATGGTCACATAGGCCTACAAATTTAGTTGTGTATTTACTCAGTCCTACACTTGGAAGTTGTAGATTCCACGGAACACTTTAAGCTACCCGTTTTGAGAATTTTCTCAGGGGCAAAGCGTATCGTCGAACTGAACCTACTCACGAAGTTTCAGCCTGTTATTAGTCACTGAGAAAACAAGGCGTGGGCTTCCGGGCTATAATTTTTATCTATCCACACTTCCTATTGATCCTTAAGTATTTTTGTTTTTTATTTGTTTTTTTGTTACGCTTTCAAGCCTTATGTACTCAACCGGTCATCACTCGTCATAAATTTTCACATGCACGTTGTCAGTGATTACAGAAAAGGACATACGGTATTTTTTATCTCGGGATTCCCGCGGGAACCCCGAAATTAACGCGAAATAAACCACGGGGAACAGTTCTTTATCTAAAACTAGCTGTGCCCCGCGGTTTCACTCGCGCAAGTTGCGGAATTCCCGCAGGGTCTCCAAAGTAACCTAATGTATTCATTACAACATCAGCTAATTAGCACTGAAAGTTCCGTCAATATCGGTCCAACCGTTTCGGAGATTCACCCGCGTGAGTTTCGGAATTCCCGCAGGAATTCCAAACTTCTTTTATATAAACCTTGTCTTGACAATAACGAACACAAAAAAAAAACAATTATCCGATTTGGTGCAGTCGTTTGGAAGTTATGCGCTTAGCAACACATTTGGCGATTCATTTTTATTATATAGATAGATTGAAATTTTTCACTTTTCTAACTACCTACCTAATAAAAAGGTTTTATGAAAACCAACGCCTATATTTATAAAAGGAGAGACACGTCATTACCGTTCCTCATTTCGTTTGTCTATTACTAGAAACTGACAGTCATACTTTATTGAGACAGTCTCTATGTACCGGGCTAAACAGTATGTTCGCGCTATACGTTTTGCAAAAAAAAACAATGCCAGATAAGATCAAGATCAGAGAATAAATTAACACCTGAAAGTGGCGAGCGCCGCGCGCAAACAACATCAATCTTCATCGTTCCATATTCTTTCTGTTGGAAACAGCGATAGACCTGGTGTAATCAACCTTTGGAGCGCGAATAAGATATCAGCTGTTCATGAGTTCATCTATGTACTAGTTGTGCCCCGCGGTTTCACCCGCGTTAATTTCAGAGTTCCCGCGGGATTTCCGGGTTAAAAAGTACCCTATGTGTTAATCTGATGTATAAATTATATTATTGTAAAGTTTCATTTAAATCCATCCAGTAGTTTTTGCGTGGAAGAGTAACAAACATCCATCCATCCATCCATCCATCCATCCATACATTCTTACATACTTTCGCGTTTATAATATTAGTAGGATAACATTCACGAAAATTAAACCTAAAGTTTTTTATATTTAAGTAAACATATACATCTGCTACTTATATTCTTATTTCTAATGAGTAGAAATTATAATTAATTCGTAATTTTAGCTATAAGCATATTTTCTGTACTTCTGTAATACCTAGATTGTTATTTTATAGGTGATTAGTTTGTTACAGAGTTATCCCGTAAAAAAAAAACAAATCTTAAAACTACTGAACCAATTCTAAAAATTCTTCCTCTAAGAAACTATAGTCCTTTTGAAAAACCTTGGATATTTTTATGCCCGAATAACAAACCTAGAGAATCCCGGAAATTATAAAAGTGTAACTGAAGGCAACAGCTGTTTGGTATATAGTTACGAGTAGTTTAAATCCTGGAATGGGATATAAAAAAAATTATGCCAATACAAGGAGTTCCTGAAGGGAATTTCGAAATTGATAAATTATTATTTATCGATCGATAAAAACTGACTTCAATTTAAAGATACGTCTGAATGTTACGAAAGATAAAACCCACCGCAGGTTGAGAACATCTATCACATTATAAGATACCAAACTATGCAAACAGAAACCCGTCCACAAGCAGTATGTAAGAACTCAATCTAATTCAATTAGTATAATAATACTTCAGTGCCGAGTTTGCTGCCATTTCTTCACGGCAATTTGTTTGTTGCTACTTAGTAGATGAGATAAGTGACAAGCGCTGAGCGATTTATAAGACCGTATAAGATCGTAATTAAATCTTTACTAAAACTTACTTCTGTTTGTTTGAGCAAGCATCTTGTAAAAACGACTGAATGGATTTGAATCAAACTAACTTTGCCTTATAGATTACGACATAGTAATAAAACCTTTTTTTAGACGTAAAGCTTAGTACTCGGACAAATAATTTGGATAGAATGGGTCTAAATGCTTAATAAACCTTAATGCGTGTAAATAAACTTCAAAGAAATTGATTTTTCTTTACACATGGTTACATTAACACGAATTTCTTGGGTTTCTTTATTATCATGTTTGAAATTACCCCGTTTGGATGGGTAGTGTGACAAGACATTTACACTGGTCATACACACCGCTACAATATTCACATGCATCAAAATTTCAGTGATGGCTATAGTTAAAATCACAGATAATATACTACACTGTTAAAATACTTCATCTTTGCCCGCTGCCGCTGTTGCGCCCGCTGTCGCTTCCGCTCGCACTTTGAGCCCAGCCTTATTGGCTAACCATCCGCTAAGTGAGAACAATTGAGCAATAAACGGACAAGCGGCCAGCGTGTTATTGATTGTGAAGCGGGTTGACAGTTCGCCAAATTACCGAACCCGCTACCCAAAAAACCGAAACCCACATACTAGCTACTGACTTGTCAGCGTTATGTTGCTAAACGATGCTAATTATAATCAGGTATTGACTATTTTTCTATCGCAAATGAAATAGAAATAGCTAGGTGGTATGGCGATATTGCACGATTCAAACTTTTACTTGTAAAGTATTTCAAAATACTTATTGTAAACAATGCAGTCGATTTTTTAATACAAAACTGCCAACAACTTGCGGTTAATGATATGTTTTTTTTATGAATACTTATAATTATTATTTATTTTAAAAATTTGGTACATAATATTTAAGTTTATAATTATACCAAAATTGAATTAATGAATAGGTAGGCGCTATCATTCGCGGTCATTTCGGAATTCCCGTGGGAATTCCGGGACAAAAAGTACCCTATGGCGCAAAGGAATACCTACTATGGCTTCCTATACCTACGTGAAAGAATTAAAAAAAAAAACATACTAAAACTAGATTTTTTCTCTTTATAATATTAGTAATTGTATATGTAGATACAAGTGAAATTATAGAACTTTGCTTTTAAAGTCTGCAAACTGTCCCTTTAGGCAACACGGAGAGAAATCAATCAGACCGAAGAGGTTTCGGTCGCCGTTCGTTGCCCGAAGGATCAGCAGGCACAGTGACCGACCCCGCGCGGTGTTCACAATGTGCAAACTACGGGAGAGTATACTGACCAAACATGGTGCCCGACCGAATACCCGTAGTAGGAATACTGTTGACCAATCTTCGGTGGGGAACTTTTCGGTCGCGAACTTTACCAAACAAGCTCCTATTTTTCTCTCAGGGAAGTTGAAATGCCATAATCGTTGAGGCATATCAAAATATGTCCAGTTCTGCGCACGTGAAATAACGATTTCATTTCTTAGTTTTCTACTAATATTATAAACGCGAATGTTTGTAAGTATGGATGGATGGATGGATGGATGGACTTATGTTTGTTAGTCTTTCACGCAAAAACTACTGGATGGATTTAAATGAAACTTTACAATAATATAGCTTATACATCAGATTAACACATAGGGTACTTTTTATCCCGGAATTCCCGCGGGAACTCTGAAATTAACGTGGGTGAAACCGCGGGGCACGACTAGTTTTCTATATTTCTTACGAACATAAAATGGTCCAATCAAAATATGTCCAGTTTTGCGCACGTGAAATAACGATTTTATTTCTTAGTTTTCTATATTTTTTATGCGTTAACGATGACATATTGTCAACTTGACTAAGCAGGCAGCCCCACATCCCACACGAAACGACATCGGAAGTAAAAAACCAACAGCACGCCACTCGACCACAAGAGGGTCAGCAGCGGGCGTTAAATTATGTAGGTCGCTGACATTACGTCAGTGTTTTCCTGTCTGTGTGCACTCACATCCGAAATATTGAGTTACAGTACGAAAACCGCAAAGCTGTCGATTAGCTACGTTAACTGGTAGAGTCAACAAACAAAAATTTTTCTAGTACCTATCTATTCTCTAAACTATACTAATATTATTATAAGAACTTTATGTTTAAAAGAACAATTTTTAGTCTGTATTTTTTACAATTGGAATAAGAAAAAAAGTTTTGATTGTCAAATAAAGCGCTAAAAAGTAACAACGTATTTCATTCTCTTTAAAATATTTTAATTATTTGAACGGATATATACAGTAAATTATTTATAATTATAAAGCTGCAGAGTTTGTTTGGTTGAACACGCTAATCTCAGGAACTACAGCCCTTCGAGCCAAATTGATATTCTACAATCGTTCGAACTGAAAAAATATTTTTATGTTGGATTTAGAACCTAGTGGTTGCAAGGTCTATTACCTATGTATGACCCTTATCTGATTTTTGCTTAAGTAGAATTGTTCCTATGACCATGGACGTGCACTCTCAAAGTTAAAATATAATTTAAAAAAAACCGTATTGAAAATCCCTTTTTAAAACATTTAAATCTGGCAAAAAGGATCCTCAAACAAATAAATATAGAATAAAATTATAGTCAAACAAATATTCATACGTAAGTTAGTACAAAAGTAGGTACTTACACATAAGTGATTACCGAGTTGATAGCCTTGTACATGCTGAATATTAAGTAAATGGCGCTTAAAATCTTCGGATGAGTCAGTCAGATAGACGAAGTACACAGGATTCCAGTGGTACGGCTAATTATAGCCATTCGAACACATTGATTAGATGTTTAAGTGTATGTAATTAACAATAATAGGCTATGCTATGCTATTTGACTATTTTCTAAATCCTATTTAGTTAATTTTTTTAGTCCGTCAGTTAGATAATAAAAAAATTATATACACGTATATTTTGCTTTGTCAAATTATTGAACATATATGTTCTTGGATAAAGCGCACTAAAGTTTAGGAGTGGGGGCTCGATCGTAACGTCATATGCAAGTAAAGACTGCACCTGCTTGTGACGTCACGCGACGTATCGACTAATTTATCTCCGTTATTTTTTGGTTACGTAAAAAAAAGAAAATATACGTGTTTATTTTTTTACGAATCAACAGGATGGACTAAACAACCAAAATTTAGTCCAATAGCCGTAGTAAGTAAAACAGTTTTTATTTTATTAAATAACAAAATGAGTGTAGAGTCAAATGTAGAGTTTGCTATACAAAAAATCACTCACCTGAGAGAAATAGAAGATTCGCCGCAATTTATTCAAACGGTCACAAAACTCCGCACACCATGCGCACCGTCACTGACACTGCACTTAATTAAGCTGAATATTAAATCATTCGATTATTTATTAATAAAATTTAATATACAATCCGAGCACAATCAGCTTCCAAATCACATAATTAATAATTATAATCGAGTGATTGATACACTTTTATCACTGTATTCGAGTTGCTTGTGAACCTGAAATATAAAAATATTGAAATTAGAAAGACGCGTTGGAATTAAACGAGTGCTACTTATCCTTACATAAATTATTATAAAACAAAGTCCTCTGCCACGTCTGTCTGTCTGTCTGTTCGCGATAAACACAAAAACTACTAAACGGATTTTCATGCGGTTTTCACCAATAGATGCAGTTTATGGGTATGGTTTGTCCTAGAATTCCCGCGGGAACTTCGAAATCACCGCAATGCAACCACAGGGGACAGCAAGTAAGTACTCAATCACAGAGAAAATTATATTTCTACTACATAGAAGGAGGATAATGTGGACTGACGCATCATGGTTTTGAGCAATTGCTCATCCCGTCCCAAAATTTTATTTGCTGTCTTCTCTCTATGATAACTAGCTCATTGTCAATTTTTGAAAACAGTAGCTATAAAGTAAAGCTGCCTTTTATGTACCTCTGAAAACGTGTACGCAAAACTTCATGATGATTGGTTGAGTAGCTAAGATATGAAAGCGTAACAAACCAACTCACATTCGCATTTATAATATTAGTATTAATTAGTGTAGTCTTTGATTTTGTAGTTCAGAAAAAAAAAAGAAAAAAAAAACATTAAAGTCGCCACAGATGAACTACAAGTCTATAACACAACACTTCTTATCATAAAATCGCCTCTGCGTCCATAAATAAACATCCACAGACACAAAAGCGGCTCCCAGCAAAGTATAATATAATAATTTAAATCCTTATCTACGTACATTAAAAAAAACATATACGGTATAAGATAACGGAAGGCGGCGCGAAAAAAGCAGTTTTCTATCTATACATCTTAATTAAATTTATCAGTAAAAATCTCTACCAATATACAAAACATGCAAATGTCTATTACTTTAATTTCAAGTGTAACGGAACGAATTTTGCAGAACTAGGATTGGAAGTCTAGGACGTCCGAAACGGTATCTGTATTATCCTACTAATACCTATTATAAATGTGGAAGTGTGGATGTTTGGATGTTTAGATGTTTGGTTGTTTGTTACTCAATCACGCAAAAACGGCTGAAAGGATTTGGATGAAATTTGGCATGCATGTAGCCTTTGATATGGAAAAGAACATAGGCTACCTTTTATCCCGGAATTCTCGCGGGATCACCGAAATTAACGCGGGTGAATCTCCGAAACGGCTAGACCGATTCCAACGGGGCTTTCACTGCTGATTAGCTGATGTTATAAGGAGTAAATTCGGGAATACTTTGGAGTACCTGCGAGAAATCCGAAAATCACACGGGTGAAACCGGCGGGGCACAGTAAGTAGGTACATTAATGAGCATGTTGACAAATTTTTATTTTTTAGTCCGTCTTGTAGATTATTAAAAA
The DNA here is from genome assembly GCA_907165275.2 of Zygaena filipendulae. NCBI lineage: Eukaryota > Metazoa > Arthropoda > Insecta > Lepidoptera > Zygaenidae > Zygaena > Zygaena filipendulae. The sequence goes on from OU015669.1 coordinate 617,080, forward strand.
ATATTGGACACGTAGTTTTTCTTTTTTTACGTAATCAAAAAATAACGGCAATATATTGAGTTGAAATTTCGCGTTACGTCACTTTTCTGACAGTTTGTATGGCGGTTTTAGCGGTTAGTGACGTCACGACCCCCTCACCCTAAACTTTAATGCCCTTTAGCTCTGTATATTTTAATTTATTTGAAAAAACAAAAAATACGCGTCCATTGCTTTTTTATTTTCTAACTGACGGACCAATTATAATTTTGATTTTCAAAAGTAGTCCACATCTCCATTATAAATCTACTCGGTCTGAAATCTTGAAATTTTACGCGGACTAGACAAGCACTAGGTAATAAAGCTTTATTTAAATTCCAAATGACTAGATTCGAAAGTTTCGTAATGCTTTTTTTTTATTTCGAACACTAAGAAAGTGAAAATTGAGGTGACATTTTGAATAGAAATCATATTTTAGTTTTGAAGATAATTTATATAGGTACCTAGTAGGGTCAAGGAAATCGGTATGTGCACTCTTTTAAGCATATTACATTGTTTCTTGTGAAGAAGCAAATTTAACTGGAAGCTCCAGCCTTCTACTACATAACATAAACAGTACGACAGCGTCTTTTCGATTCAATATTTTGTTTTATTTTATAAATTTTACAATTTGCTACATCGTTGCAATAAGAGTTTCTGAATTCTGAGTTTCTATACCTAAGAAATACTAAAAAGAGTTTTGTATAAAATCTTGCTATTGTACTATTAATTGGTACTTTACGTTATTATAATATTATGTATATTACTTTACTTTTATTTTACGTATTATATTATGTACTTTTATTATAATCGGCAGTTCAATTATAAAATTTGATTGAACTAAGTTACAGTAGTAACATCAAGAACTGTTAATTGTTCTACTGGGAATAGACCAATAGTATTTTTTATTTTGTATTTTCTTTATTTGGATTACCAAGGAATATTTTAAATTACAGACAAAATCACTGAAAACCGCCTCAGATGGTATGGACACATCGAAAGACTAGAGGATGACCATGTAGTAAAAATTGCATTAAACCTGCCGGAACGCAAAAAAGGTACAGGCCGCCCGCCATTGACCTGGTGGTCAAATATAGAAAGAGACCTCAACCAGAAACCAAATATAGAAAGAGACAACCCAAGACAGGTGCTCTTGGCGCAAAAATCAGGGGATCAGGGGCGGAAGAAGAAGAAGAATAAGAAGGATTACCAATGAATAATGATCATACAATAACAAAAAATATTGAACTCTAAAACAATAACTTAAGGCCAATACAGGTAAACGCAGCATGGTTAAAGTAGGTATAGTTTTTATTCGACTACGAGTAGGTAAGTTTGTTAAAATGATTTTGTTCAGCTGACCGAGCTAAGTTAAGGAGCGATGCAGGCGCGAGGCGCCGCGCCGACCAGCGGCCGAGCTGCGGCGGCGCATCCCACGCGCAGCCTTGAGCGGCGACTGTCTCACGCCTGACTTAACTAATAACTACCGAACAGCTTCCAACGTTACTTAGGTACTGCTAAATATACACGGTAAGTATGCGCCGTGGCTTTTGCATGCGATCATAATACACAATCAATACATTAATTTTATATCCATACCCACGGTAATTTTAGAGTTCTTGTGGGAATTTCCCGGATAAAAGTACCCTATGTCACTCAGGACTACCGTAGCTTTCTATAATAGAAAGAATTTTCAAAATCGGTTCAGCAGATCTCACTCACAAACTCACAATTCTCGAGCTCACAAACTTTACCTCCTTTATACTAGTATAGTACCTATTTCATATTATCCTACTAATATTATAAATGTGAAAGTGTGGATGTTAAGATGTTTCTTACTCAATCACGCAAAAACGGCTGAACGGATTTGGATGAAATTTGGCATGCACGTTTTTAGGGGTACAGAGACATAGGGTACTTTTTATCCCGGAATTACCGCGGGAACTCCGAAATTACCGTGGGTGAAACCGCAGGGCACAGCTAGTAATTTAATAAAAAGAAAATATTTGATTTGTACATCTGTCTGCTCGTTTATTTGTTTGTAATGGACAAACTCAATGACTACTCGACAGATTTTAAAAATTCTTTCACTTATAGGAAGCTACACCACAATAAGGTACCTACTTATTATCCCGAAATTTCCATGAGAACGTCGAAAATAACGCGAGAGAAACCATGGGGATCGACTAGTTAATTATATTTATTAATATATACCTTATTTACGTAACGTAGGTTCAGATGGTTTTAAAGTAATGTAAGAAAGGGTCTTGTAATTTATTTTCGTTCTTACTAGTACTTCGTAAAAATGTTGTTTTGATAAAATTCTATCCGTTTGCTACTTAGACGGCTGAAGAACTAGCTTCCATGGCCATGTAATAGATAAGTAAATAAAAAAAAATAGAGATAATAGACTTTTAAAAATCAAAATTCGAATTAATCCGTCCGCGTCAGTTAGAAAATAAAAAAACAAAAGACACGTATTTTTTGCTTTTTAAAATTATTAAAAATATACAGAGATAAAGCGCATTAAAGTTCAGGGTGGGGGCTCGTGATGTCATTAACCGGTATAAGCCATACAAACTGCACCGGTTAGTGACGTCACGCGTTTCAACTCAATGTACCGCCGTTATTTTTTGATTACGTAAATAAAGAAAAAAATATGTGTCTAATATTTTTTATTAATGTGCAAGACGGACTAAAAAAAAGTTAGTCAACTAGCCCATTGGTCCTTAGATCGAGAGAGAACCAAAGACCTTGCCTACCCCATGAAGCTATGACCCACATACAAGACGTAGTTTTCGTCCGAACCGTGTGAATCCAAAGAAAAAGAAAGTGTTAAGTAGTCGTTGAATGAACTCTCACTTACGAAACTGGATAAACAAACATAATTTATGATAAGAAGTACAAGGTCGCATATATGCATACATACTATGATATTATGCGCTTTCTATGTCTAATATGAATTTTTAGAGACTTTTTCACCCAATTCGTTTTGAAGTTTACTTAAGTTTTCTATTTTAAGTCTCCAAATATCATATTTCTTATATTGTAATAAAATACAACGAAGATTCAAGAGCGATAGAAGATAAGTTTTAAATTTTAATAAATCGATGAATAAATCGATAAATTCTACATATTATACACTTGATTGATGCGACATACCAACACACACATAATATTATACAAACACAGTACATGTTGTATAAATATTAATGGCTCATTATCTATTATTAGCAATTAATCCATCTATTAATCCATGCTATTATAAATGCTAAAGTGAGTTTGTTTGTTTGTTTGTATGTTTGTTTGTTACGCTTTCACGCTTTAACGGCTCAACCGATCATCACGAAATTTTGAATGCACTTTGAGAGAGGTACAGAGAAGGACATAGGGTACTTTATATCGCGGAATTCCCGCGGGAACTCAGAAATTACCGCGGGTGAAACCGCGAAGAACAGATTTTTTTATTACAAATTCATTAAATACAAATGACTTAACAAATAAATATTTTACATTACAATAAAATAAATAAAATCGGCCCTTTAACAGTAGATACTCTTTAACGAACGTTTGAAATTGATTTCCCACTCCCAAAAGAGTTTTACAAAGATGAAGTAAAGAATATAAAAGACTAGTTGTGCCCCGCGGTTTCACCCGCATTAATTTCAGAGTTCCCGCGGGAATTCCGGGATAAAAAGTACCCTATGTGTTATATTATTGTAAAGCTTCATTTAAATCCATCTAGTAGTTTTTGCGTGAAAGAGTAACAAACATCCATCCATCCATCCATCCATACATTCTAACAAACTTTCGCGTTTATAATATTAGTAGGATTTATTCCTTTCTTTCCTATAAAAGAAGGAAGGTTGTTTTCGAAGGTATCGGAGGATTTCCTATACAATAAATTCAAGCGATAAACGTTAGTTGAAGCAAACGTATGTGAATAACTAATTTACGACAGGAATGTATTTTATCGCCCAGACGTAGGTACACACGGCTAGGAAGTCCGCATGCCTGAAATTGCATTAGCATTTCAGACATTGAAGACTACGGAGCTTAACCCTGGCACATTCGCAACACTTGCCTTTTATTAGCTTCACTTGTAACCGACAAACCATTGAAATGTAATAAAACTATGACAGCTGTTCCTGGCGGTTTCACCCGCGTCAATTTCGGAGATCCTGCGGGAACTCTGGGGTAAAAAGTACCCCAAGTTCTTTTCTCCACCTCTGAAAATATTAGCAGCTTGACTTTTTCCGAAACATCAAACAATTGTCGTTATACAACCCATTCACACAAAACTTTGATAAATTATATGCTTAACCTTCTTCATGAATCACTCTATCTATCGGTGAAAACCGCATGAAAATTCGTTCAGTAGTCTTTGAGTTTATTTTATAATCCTATAGAAGCTTATTTTAACCTAGGTACTTACTTCTAATAATAATCGAATCAAAATGACACGACAATCACAAATTACAGAACTAAGTATTATTATTATTTGAAATCTTGAAGCTCATTTGATGATGGAACCAGGAGGTCCTTGGTCTTCAGTGGCTATTATTAAACCCAAAATAGGAGGAAGTTCTCAATTTGATTGTATGTTTTTTGTATCTTACGCGATTACTCGAAGCCGACTGGACCGATTTGGAAAATTGTTTTTTTGTTTGATAGGGTATACTTTCAAGTTATTAAAATTACTAAAAATAACCTACGTATGTGCTACATACTTTTCGTTTCGACGTATCTAGTCGGTGCCAAGCCAAATAGGTAATAGGTGGACAGACTAAGTCCGCTCCCACCACATTGCAGACACGAGCGGGCTTGGCACCGACTAGTATAGTATTATATTATCTGTGGCACCGACTTCGAAACGGGAAGTAAGTAGCACATACGTAGGTTATTTTTAAATTTCCAGTGTGTTTTCAAGTAGGTTTTAATTTTTTGTTAAAATTCTTCTTTTACACCTACAAAGTAGCAGAGGTTGTACTGAATATTAATCAAAGTTGCTCGTCAAATGGCTTAATAAATTAATATTAAACATTACAATTTTATACGCCATAGAGGTAAGATTACGGATCTGAATGAAGCCGAATTAATTTTCGAATTGAAAACAAAGTAAATCACCACCACCCGAACCGGTTCTAAAATACGATAGAACATTAATTACAATCAGTAACTATTTATATCAAATTAATTATAATATCAAACGATCTACTCAAAACCAGATTGTTGGACGAGGAAGCCTTTATAATATACATAACTAGCTGTTCCCCGCGGTTTCACCCGCGAAAGTTTCGGAGTTCCCGCGGGAACCCGGGATGAGAGTATGCTATGTCCTTCTCTGTACCCCTGACAACGTGCATGCAAAATTTCATGATGATCGGTTCAGCCGTTAAGGCGTGCAAGCGTAACAAACAAACAAACTCACTTTCGTATTTATAATAATAACTAGTGAATTCACCCGCGTGGTTTTGGGATCAGGAACCTTTGCGGACGCAAGCAGAACAACCTGCCAAAGTTTCATCACTATCGGACCAATGATTACATTAATTTTTATAAACATTAATTTTTATTTGAAAAGAAGAAGCAGATGAGGATATAAACCATAGAAGATACCTTACAACATAATATATGTAGACGTAAGAATACGAGGCGTTCCATGCAGTTTCATGCGTTTGCATTTCAGGAGTTCATCAGGAACTCCGAGATGGGAATCCCTGCTCAAGTGACGTCTGACGACTTCTCAGGCCTAATTTCTGTTCTATGGTTTTCGAGATTCTAAACGTTTTCTCTAATACGATCGAACCACCACACACTGAAAAAAATGCACTTCAATCAAGTGACTTTTTAGCTTGATTGACGATATCTTGTTTAGAATAATCAAAATCTTAGTTAAGTTGATAATCACGACATGATTGCAGCAATACTAGTTCAAATGATTGAACTCTCAAACAAGTTTCTCGATTACCCTTAACATGACATCATTGTAGAAGAGTTAAAAAAGAGACAAGTTAAAAAAATGATAACTGTAACAAAGTAAGTTAGTTGTGTCAATCAAGCATTTTGATTACTTCAATAAAGATCATTGAAACTTTATTATGTTGATTTTTCTTGATAGCATCTATCATTGCAATTAATTGTATTAATCATACAACTTGATCAAATCTTGCGCTAAATGTTTGCGCTGAATAATTTCCTTGGTTGTGTTTATCAAATACATCATACAAACAAACTACATGACAACTTGATTACAACTATCACGTAAGGTGTTCGCCCTAATAAAGATGCGTGTTTGCGCTGAACAAGAAGCTTGTTTATCCTAATCAAGTTTCTTAGTTGTATCTATCAAACACATCAGTCAAAATACTCCAACACAACTTGGTTGCGGCTATCAAGTAGGGTGTTCACCCTAAAAAAGTAGAGTGTTTGCTCAAAACAAGTAGCTTAATTGCTCTAACTAACTTTAAATGATAAATTTAATCCAGTAACTTAGTTCACCATAATAAAGGTGCATGTTTGCGCTGAACAAGAAGCTTGTTTATCCTAATCAAGTTTCTTAGTTGTATCTATCAAACACATCAGTCAAAATACTCCAACACAACTTGGTTGCGGCTATCAAGTAGGGTGTTCACCCTAAAAAAGTAGAGTGTTTGCTCAAAACAAGTAGCTTAATTGCTCTAACTAACTTTAAATGATAAATTTAATCCAGTAACTTAGTTCACCATAATAAAGGTGCATGTTTGCGCTGAACAAGAAGCTTGTTTATCCTAATCAAGTTTCTTAGTTGTATCTATCAAACACATCAGTCAAAATACTCCAACACAACTTGGTTGCGGCTATCAAGTAGGGTGTTCACCCTAAAAAGGTAGAGTGTTTGCTCAAAACAAGTAGCTTAATTGCTCTAACTAACTTTAAATGATAAATTTAATCCAGTAACTTAGTTCACCATAATAAAGGTGCATGTTTGCGCTGAACAAGAAGCTTGTTTATCCTAATCAAGTTTCTTAGTTGTATCTATCAAACACATCAGTCAAAATACTCCAACACAACTTGGTTGCGGCTATCAAGTAGGGTGTTCACCCTAAAAAAGTAGAGTGTTTGCTCAAAACAAGTAGCTTAATTGCTCTAACTAACTTTCAATGATAAATTTAATCCAGTAACTTAGTTCACCATAATAAAGATGCATGTTTGCGCTGAACAAGAAGCTTGTTTATCCTAATCAAGTTTCTTAGTTGTATCTATCAAACACATCAGTCAAAATACCCAACTTGATTGCGGCTATCAAGTAGGGTGTTCACCCTTAAAAGGTAGAACGTTAGCAACACTACACTAACACTTAGTTCAAGTTCAGGCGCAACCGCCGCCAGTCGCTCCGCTGCCGTTTTCTTGTTCAAACGTGTTCTGTGAAAAACTTTGTTGATTGAATTATTCTACAAACAACACACTAGATTTAATTTGTGAGTTTTGTGACCTGATACCTGTTACCTGATATGTAAGTATTTGTCTTTCAATTAACTATTTGCTATGTTGTGTTTGTGATGCATCCTAACTAACATTATTTTGTTTAGCGTGCACGTTTGCGGTGTTTTAAAATACTCGCTCATACAACTACATACGCCATCAAATAACGGACCTGTAAAACGGATCGCTATGTGTACGAGCCCTCAGTTACACCACACTCAAGGACGGCTGGACCAATTTTTATGATTTTTGTGTTTTTGGATTTATCTTTGTCCGGAATAAGATAAAAGTAATAACAGTCAAAAAATCAGTGTAGCCGTTCATTTGTTAAGTTTGTCGGGTTTATCAGGTTGTGGGTGTTAGATACTGTCACCGCCCAACGAAGTGGGCACGGATCAGCTTGTTTTATATAAAAAAGGTAATCGTTTTCTGAATAACTTAACTAATAATATTGTACACTTTCAGATAGTGAAATTACTCTGGAGGCATTAGCAGCCCTTACGCCAGACACCATTAAAGAACTTATTCCCAAAGTAGGCCAACGAGTGCTGTTTCTACGTTGCTGGAGGGTGTGGTTCGCGGAATATGCAGGCAAAGAGTCTACAGATGATGCGAGTATTGTAGTAAGTGATAATAACATTGTATTCACTAATTTTTGAATTAAGTAAGCCTTAATGAAGTCTGATAATTTGTTTTGTTGTTACAGAGCCTTGACATCTCAGCCACAGCCTTGGAAGTGTTTAATGATAAGCAAAGCATTGGTACAGGGGTTGTGTATGACTTCGGGGTTCTTACTTCACAAAACTGCGGCGCATTCTGTAACCTAAATGAAGGGTGGAACAAATAGTGAACAAATATAAAAAAAAAAAAATTGTCACACCCAGGAAAAAAATATCCCTTGAATGTTTTTAATTTCATTTATTTGGCCGTCACTGTTTTGTCCACTCTATACTGGGTGTAAGGGGAATGCTCCCGAAGCCGAAGGCACGTGGTAGTGCTCCAGGTATACTACATATTGGCTTTTTTTTTTCGATTTGGAGAAAAAAAAAATTATTTTGAATTTTTTTTTCGTTTATTTTTTCGATTTTTTAACATTATTTATTCTCCACCGTATTAGGAAAGCTCAATGAAACGACAATTCCATTAAAAAAACATCACTACAGAAAAAAAAACAAATGGCGCCAAGCGCGTGCTTTTTTGTAGCGATGTTTTTTTATGAAATTGTCGTTTCATTGAGCTTTTCTAATACGGTAAAGAGTACATAATGTTAAAAAATCGAAAAAATAAACGAAAAAAAAAAAAAATAATTAGTTTTCACCAAATCGAAAAAAATTATGCCAATATGTAGTATACCTGGAATACTACCACGGGCCTTCGGCTTCGGGAGCGTTCCCCTTACACCCGGTATACAGGGTTTTTTTGTTAACCTAAATCTTAATTGCGTTCTTTTCAAATAAGGGTACATAGACGCTGTCTGTAACTTAAAAATATATTATGATTGTATAATAATTATATCGTTTAATTTAATTTTCCCTACTGTATGTTAACAAACTTTTAGGAGATAGGTAGGTTACCTAACTATTTTTGACATCTCATTGGGTTTATAAAAATAATCTTGTGTGCTCCGAACAAGTTAGATTAATGTACCAATCACGTGAAACTTGTTTTCCAATGTCACACAATACTAAATCAACATTTGGTATTACAAAACAAAAATACTGAATGCTGAGCTAGCATTATGTGACATTATAAATCAAGTTTCACTTGATTGGTACATTAATCTAATTTGTTTGGAGCAGCCAAGATTATCTTTATAACCCCAAACAAGAAACATAATTAAATGTATCAAGAGTCTTGTTTAGGGCAAACAAGCTACTTGGTAAGTATAAACAAGCCACTTTATTAGGGTGAACAAGCTACTTGGTAACTATAAACAAGCCACTTTATTAGTGTGAACAGGATACTTGGTTAGTGTAAACAACCCACTTTATTAGGGTGAACAAGCTACTTGGTAACTATAAACAAGCCACTTTATTAGGGTGAACAAGCTAATTGGTTAGTATAAACAAGCCACTTTATTAGGGTGAACAAGCTACTTGGTAACTATAAACAAGCCACTTTATTAGGGTGAACAGGATACTTGGTTAGTGTAAACAACCCACTTTATTAGGGTGAACAAGCTACTTGGTAACTATAAACAAGCCACTTTATTAGGGTGAACAAGCTAATTGGTTAGTATAAACAAGCCACTTTATTAGGGTGAACAAGCTACTTGGTAACTATAAACAAGCCACTTTATTAGTGTGAACAGGATACTTGGTTAGTGTAAACAACCCACTTTATTAGGGTGAACAAGCTACTTGGTAACTATAAACAAGCCACTTTATTAGGGTGAACAAGCTAATTGGTTAGTATAAACAAGCCACTTTATTAGGGTGAACAAGCTACTTGGTAACTATAAACAAGCCACTTTATTAGTGTGAACAGGATACTTGGTTAGTGTAAACAACCCACTTTATTAGGGTGAACAAGCTACTTGGTAACTATAAACAAGCCACTTTATTAGGCTGAACAAGCTAATTGGTTAGTATAAACAAGCCACTTTATTAGGGTGAACAAGCTACTTGGTAACTATAAACAAGCCACTTTATTAGTGTGAACAGGATACTTGGTTAGTGTAAACAACCCACTTTATTAGGGTGAACAAGCTACTTGGTAACTATAAACAAGCCACTTTATTAGGGTGAACAAGCTACTTGGTTAGTATAAACAAGCCACTTTATTAGGGTGAACAAGCTACTTGGTAACTATAAACAAGCCACTTTATTAGTGTGAACAGGATACTTGGTTAGTGTAAACAACCCACTTTATTAGGGTGAACAAGCTACTTGGTAACTATAAACAAGCCACTTTATTAGTGTGAACAGGATACTTGGTTAGTGTAAACAACCCACTTTATTAGGGTGAACAAGCTACTTGGTAACTATAAACAAGCCACTTTATTAGGGTGAACAAGCTAATTGGTTAGTATAAACAAGCCACTTTATTAGGGTGAACAAGCTACTTGGTAACTATAAACAAGCCACTTTATTAGGGTGAACAGGATACTTGGTTAGTGTAAACAACCCACTTTATTAGGGTGAACAAGCTACTTGGTAACTATAAACAAGCCACTTTATTAGGGTGAACAAGCTAATTGGTTAGTATAAACAAACCACTTTATTAGGGTGAACAAGCTACTTGGTAACTATAAACAAGCCACTTTATTAGTGTGAACAGGATACTTGGTTAGTGTAAACAACCCACTTTATTAGGGTGAACAAGCTACTTGGTAACTATAAACAAGCCACTTTATTAGGGTGAACAAGCTAATTGGTTAGTATAAACAAGCCACTTTATTAGGGTGAACAAGCTACTTGGTAACTATAAACAAGCCACTTTATTAGTGTGAACAGGATACTTGGTTAGTGTAAACAACCCACTTTATTAGGGTGAACAAGCTACTTGGTAACTATAAACAAGCCACTTTATTAGGGTGAACAAGCTACTTGGTAACTATAAACAAGCCACTTTATTAGGGTGAACAAGCTAATTGGTTAGTATAAACAAGCCACTTTATTAGGGTGAACAAGCTACTTGGTAACTATAAACAAGCCACTTTATTAGTGTGAACAGGATACTTGGTTAGTGTAAACAACCCACTTTATTAGGGTGAACAAGCTACTTGGTAACTATAAACAAGCCACTTTATTAGGGTGAACAAGCTAATTGGTTAGTATAAACAAGCCACTTTATTAGGGTGAACAAGCTACTTGGTAACTATAAACAAGCCACTTTATTAGTGTGAACAGGATACTTGGTTAGTGTAAACAACCCACTTTATTAGGGTGAACAAGCTACTTGGTAACTATAAACAAGCCACTTTATTAGGGTGAACAAGCTAATTGGTTAGTATAAACAAGCCACTTTATTAGGGTGAACAAGCTACTTGGTAACTATAAACAAGCCACTTTATTAGTGTGAACAGGATACTTGGTTAGTGTAAACAACCCACTTTATTAGGGTGAACAAGCTACTTGGTAACTATAAACAAGCCACTTTATTAGTGTGAACAGGATACTTGGTTAGTGTAAACAACCCACTTTATTAGGGTGAACAAGCTACTTGGTAACTATAAACAAGCCACTTTATTAGGGTGAACAAGCTAATTGGTTAGTATAAACAAGCCACTTTATTAGGGTGAACAAGCTACTTGGTAACTATAAACAAGCTACTTTATTAGGGTGAACAAGCTACCTGGTAAGTATAAACAAGCCACTATATTAGGGTAAACAAACTACTTTATTAGGGTGAACAAGCTACTTGTTTTGGCAAAGCAAGCTGCTTGATAACATCAGAGTTAAACTTGTTAAGGAGGAACATGCTACTTAGTTAGAGCAAACAAGTAAACCAAGAAAAAAAATAGGTACTTTATGAATCCAAACAAGCAACTTGATAAAAGCAATCACATCATCTTATTTAAGGCAATCAATTTGTTGTGTGTGTGTGCGTGTATATGGTACACTGAAGAATCTTGGTTGGGGCAACTATGTTTTGACTTGATTGCTGCAAATAGGTTTTGTGATAACTCCAATCAAGATCCCGTTTCAAATTTCAATCAAATAAAAGTAGTAGCTGTGATCATTGTGCTTGATAGGCTCAGATGCAAACAAGTTACTTAGTCAATCTAAACAAAATCTTGATTGTGGCAACTACTTTTTTTTTTCAGTGCACACACTCACGTTGACATTGTCCGACACACTCATGTCGCAACAGCAACCACCCACACCGCATCACCTCTAGGCTCGCCGCTGCGTCGTGGGGGGGGTGAGGAGGCGCGGAGCTAGCGGGGGAGGAGTGTCGCTTCTTCAAGTAGTAGGTACTTAATTAAGTTACTACTCTTTGCCTGAAGCGAGTGGAGGTCGGGCCTTGTTCGACATTAGTCACACGACGCCGCGGTACGTTCAGGGTCACTTCCCATGTATGTGAAAATCGGTAATTTCAGACGAACTCGAAAAAAAAATACTAGCTGCGGTCTGTGGTTTCGTTCACATTAAATTCGGAATACTCTAAGAAACTCGAAATACCTATGGTGACACTATCAGATGAATAGTTCCCACTTTTTAAGCTTTCGTTTGTCTATCTGTCCTGGCTTAACTTCGTAATAAAGGACTTTTATTGGATTTGGTATTATTATATATTTTTGATATGACATATTTTGACATATTTTTAATCCCAGAAAAATGTTAGTTCCCGAGTAAACTTAAATTGACACGGGTGAAACCGCGGGAAACAACTACCTAGTGCATCTTAAATTATATTGACTACTATTATAGTTTCCGTGTGATGCGCGCAACGACAGATAATCTGACAGACCCGTCGCAGTTGTCTAAGTAGTTATTCTTTGCAAATGTAAATGAATAAACTGCGAATTTGAAATTTTTCCTTAAGCGTCAATTTGGTTGAATTCACAACAGATAATAGTAAACTAAAAATAGTAAACAAGTGACGTAATTAATAATAATTATTGTTTCATAAAATATATACTTACTAATTGTTACACACTTCATTTTCAAGCTAAACGGTCTGTAGGTCATGGTTAAGGAATAAACTAGAAATGACGCAAAATCATTATAACATTCTCAATAAGGTAATATTGTAACTCACATAATTCCGACAACTTAAATTATACATGTATCTATATATAAATATTTCAGTTTTCGAATTTCTCAAAATATATTCTCAAGTGTTATAATATAATATATTATAGTATAATATTCGTAAATATGTAGCACGAAGTAATAAAGAAATTTTCTGCGCAAGCAAGGTTATCATCACAGAGCAAATAAATTAATTGGAAAGGACAATATGTAGGCGGGGTAGACGCGTCACGGTTGCAAAGGAAGTTAGAGCAAATGCTCTAACTTCTCCAAAAATTCTTCTGCTAGTATTCCAAGTAGGTATATTTTCCACAATATTCTCAAAACCGTGGATTTTGAAAACAGTTACTAATTAAAAACGTAACCAAAAAGCGTTTAATACATTTATTTACGTTAATGAATGTTTTAGTGCGTGATGAATAGTTTTGTTTGCGAAAATCACGGTTTTCATCTGTTTTCGTACTAAACTAAGTCGATGTCTCTTCTATCAGTTATTTTCTGCTCTGTGGTTATCATCATGAAATACATGTTTTTTTTTAATACAACAAGTAATGTAATATAATTACTGGCTTCGATAAAAATTATTTGACACGATAATTTGCATTATTTTTATACATACCTAGGTATATCATTCATAAATTAATATTTATCTACATGCCATTTTATATCGTTATTTATGTGTTTTTTATTATAATCACTGATTGAGTTGCGAAAAATAATTAATTCCCGTGAAATTAATTGCATAAAGGCCACCCATTCACGACACAGTGCGCCTGGGCGTTTTTAAACTACAGCAATCGGTCACCAACTCTAGACTGTCGGTTTTGGAATACGTTGAAAAGAAATTGCGTACTATCTGCATACCGCCAAATGTTACTGGCAAACTAGTGAAAATATTAGAAGAAATAATTCCAAGGCACCAGGTCAGTGTCTCGGACGCGCAATAAAAAAAAAAGACTCAACCAATGAAAACGCGCGTAAAAGCAATCAGCTACTTCCTTTAAGGATACTGTAATTCCATTCAATAGTTTATTTTAATAAACTTCATTTAAAATAAGAAGCTATTTAATACTCATATCACGTTCAATATTGCTAGAACACATCCGTCCCTATGAAAACCAAAGCCATTGCTGTCGGTCAACATTCTGCCATACCATTCCCAACCCTAACCCTCAAAGATAAGGACTAAAGCCCTAAGCAAAATAGTTGATCATAAACTTGTATATGTACCACTTTATTACATTAATTGGCATTCAATAATGAATCTTATGTTGGATGGAATACAGTTTCAAGTGTTGTTATAATTAATTAACTGTGAGATTCAAAATTCCACAGTCGTCCATATTGGATCAGGAAGCGCGTGACAGTAAGAGAATTTGAAAATAGAACCGGATTGCCGCGAAATTGGGTGGATGACACTTTGGTCGCTCCGTATTATTTGAAATGTCGATTGGTATTTGGGTCCCTATAAAAAGCATAAGCTGAGATTATCTAAACAATATTGCAGGGAACATCTTCGGTAAAATAAAAAATATCCAAAAGTTCTTACCTTCAAAGTTTATATATTATTCTACAAGTAATTGCTGTTTTGTGTATTATGGTAATTGTTGGGTTTTCAATGGAGTATAAGTTGCAATTATAATAATTAGAATTGAGACAAATCTTATTAATCTATACATATAAAATGCTTTCGTCCTGAATGACCGATGGATTAACGCACAGCCTAAACCGCTTATCGTGGAGACCTGAAACATGGAGGGTGTGTAGGCATCCGATAAGAAAGGGTTTTTGAAAATTCAACCTCTAAGGGGATGAAAAGGGGTTGCAAAGTTTGTATGGAACAATTCCGCGGGAACTTCAAAATTATCGCGGGTGAAACCGCGCGGGACAGCTAGTTTAAATTATAATGATAATGTCCACTCCCATCGTTAAACAAATTTTCAATTTTCAAACAATTTTCAAATCCATCAAGTCATTTTTACGAGATGGTAATTCTAACTATAACTAATAAAAAAGAGACTATCAACCTAATTTGGCAGTTTAGGCCTTAGGGTATAAGCTATTTTCATTTAAAATTTTCTCTAAATCCGTCTAGCCGGTTCGGCGTGAAAGAGTAACAAACATATAGGTATACATACACACATACATAACCGATTGGCGCAATGATCACCATGCCTGCCCGCTAATCAAGAGGTTCCGGGTTCGATTCCCGGCGGGGGTGGACTTTGTGTGATGAACACAGGGTTTCATTTTCCAGTCTGGGTGTATATATGTCTATAAATAATATGTGTAGTATATACCACGTTTGCTTGGTTTTCACGACACAAGCTTATAGCTTAGTGTGGGATCAAGTAGATCTGTGTGTTGTGAAGTGGATTATTATTATATTATTACTAGCTGTCAATCAAAATTGGTCCAGCCATGCCGTGACCACTGGAAATAGGGATTCATTTTAATATATATATTATATACCTACGTAGTATGAATTACTTTAAATGTACACACTTACCGCAAGTTCACGTTTTTATTGTAGTAGGTAAATATATATTTACTTCGGTGTAAATCAAATATTATGTCGTAACTATACAAAGAGCAAGCAGAGGTCTTAAAACTTTATGAAGCCTTGAATCTTATAATTATTTTACGAAATTAAGAAACAGAAACTTATGAACGATAAATAATAATAATTCACTCTACAAATAACAAGTTGTCTATGGACAAAATCAAATATAGAGTTATATGTGTGTCGAATGTTAAATAATAAACTGTGACTCATGGATAAAGACACTTGTGTTCATAAAAACTTACATAAAACAAGTAATAGGTGCCTACCTATGTAATAAGTGGTTAAAAATACAGTTAACACACTTCACTACATATTACAAAACTAAGTCCTCCGCCAAGTCTGCCTGTCTGTCTGTTCGCGATACACAAAAAAACTACTTAACGGATTTTCATATGGACGCAGATAAGCAATAACATGTTAACCCACAAAATAAAGTTATTGTTTTAGAACGATTTATTGAGAGTTAAGGAACGTTTTTTAATTATGTGTTTACCTTATTACATTGCTTAAAAATGTAACTAAATATTGAACATAAAAAATGTTGATACAAAATGGCGCTCCTCCTTTTAAAACACGATTTACTCAAAATTTCTCCAGTGTGGGTTAACACACTATTGCTTATCTATGTCCATATATAGATAGAGTAATTCATGAGGAAGGTTCAGGTAGATATATAATTGGTAGAGTATTTGTTTAAATTGGTTGAAATACAACGATAATTGTTGGATAATTGGCTACTTGACAAAAAATTTTTTTTTAGTCCGTCGTGTAGATTAGTAAAAAATATTGGACACGTATTTTTTCTTTTTTTACGTACTCAAAAAATAACAGAGATATATTGAGTTGAAATTTCGCGTGACGTCACAATTCAGTGCGGTTTGTATGGCGCTTATAATGAATATTGACGTCACGAGCCCCCCACCCTAAACTTTAATGCGCTTTATCTATGTTCATTTTCATTAAATTGAAAAGCAAAAAATACGTGTCTATTATTTTTTTATTTTCTAAGTTCTAACTGACGGACTAATTAGAATTTTGATATTCATACCTTGGAAAATACCCAATTATGTCAGAAAACGTGTCTTAAATTTAAAAAAAATCCGTACTACATGTTGTCAAGGGTACAAAGATTGACATAAGAGTACTTTTTGTCCGGGAATTTTAGCGGGAACTACGAAACTTACGGGCGTAAAACCGCGGGGAACAGCTAGTCGATTAATATAAAAAGTATTGACTATCAATTAAACATGAATGTTAAAAATAGTAAAGACTGTGTCGCAATCGCCGATGTTTCGAGTTTCGCACAAAACTCCAAATAAACTCACGCCATTTTTAACATAACCATTCGGACACTAAAAACGAATGATAAAATACCAGAGAATCATTTCATAATTGTTGTTTAGCTGAAGAAGAGAACGGTTACAGTTATTCTAACGTTCATTTCTCAAAAAAAAAAAAGAAATAACCACGTGAAATCACCATAAATCTACGCAATAACAAGCCCGTATGCGCACACGCTGATCTCCGAGTAACCGTTAAACAGATCGCAGATACCTACATAGTCGTTTTCGTTTTAACATTACCATAAAAAAGCCTTTGCATAAACAAATACACCATAAATATAAAGAGTAAATCAAGTGAACCACGTACCGCTGTAAAATTAAAAAAAAAAAAAAGATTCATATGGCGCCAAACGTTACGAAAGGCGTTTAAAAATAGCAATGTGGTTATTACGCGTTATTAGGAGTAATTGTGGTGAAAACCGCTTTTGATCTATTTTCTTACGAGAGGCGAGGGCCCTTCGTTAGTGGACCGCTCGCGTCTACATTTCGTCGTGAAACGATTGGACACTTTCCGTTACGCGCCGTTACGCTTCCGGTGTTTTCCAGTTTTGTCAGCTTCATCTTATTAGTTAGTATATATATTCTTTCCACATGTTTGTCTGGCCGGCACGTTAATTAGAAGTTTAAATTGACGTGTAAAAAGATATCGAAATAAAGCACAGCTGTGAGATTTTTTTTTAGGCACAATTATGTATGGACATAATAATATCATTAGTTGACATCACACTAGGTATCACTGAACAATAAATTTAATGTAAAGAAGTTGTATATTAAAAAGAAGAATGGTAAAGTAAAAGCTGTGATGCAAAACTTGACACCATTGTTGGTTTTCAGAGGAGCCCTTATCGAAATGCGTACGTCTTAGATTTTCACTAAAAAGGTCTTCGAAGTCTTTCTCCTAACTCTAATCTTACATGTTAGTGATAGTGGCAAATATTATTTTATATTATTTTGTCAAAAACTAAAAAACTTCTATACACGATTCACTTGCAAAGCCGATCTTTGAAGCTCCTAGAGAACTAAAGATGTGTCTCTACCACGACAGATCGTAACTATATTTAAAAAGGAAACGGGTTCCACCACAGAACTCTTATTCTTCCATGAGTTTCACAGATATTTTAGTGTCTAAAGTTGAAATGCTCAAGCAAAGATTTCCTCCCGTTTACTGGTTATTGTGTCAATTAATTGAAAATTTACGGACAACATAAATCATTCGAATCTTTCTAAATCTCAATCCAATGCCCTTGCTGTATGTAGCAAGATCGATCTCTATCCATTAATAAAACACAAACCGACTCTCGGTGACCCTAAAACTATATCCGATTCTTATAAAAACACATCGACAATGAATTATTCATACGGCCCTTGCCCATAGATCGCCGAGTCGATTGAGAAACCGACTCGATTGGAAGTTCATCGAGACCAAAGGAGGTCTTAGGTCTCAGCTAGAGCCTTAGAACTCGGTTGGATATCACAAAAACGAGTTCCCCAACCGTGTACAAATCTAGATATTAATGTATAAGAGTTGGGTCGTTGTAGAATCAGTTCGTGCTGCCTGCAATGTTTCGTGGCTCGTTTAGTGGCAGAGTGTTTTTTTAACAAGGGTTGCTAAGAGGCAGATTTGTTTTATCAATAATCATAATTACGTCTTTTTCTGCGTGGGTAGGTAAGTACCTATATCATAATAAATAATCCTACTAATATTATAAACGCGAAAGTTTGTAAGAATGTATGGATGGACGGATGGATATTTGTTACTCTTTCACGCAAAAACTACTAGATGGATTTAAATGAAACTTTACAATAATATAGCTTTATACATCAGATTAACACACAAGGTACTTTTTATCCCGGAATTCCCGCGGGAACTCTGAAATTAAGGTGAGTAAAAACCGCGGGGCACATCTAGTTTATACATATAAATAGCACAATTTACACAAACCTCAGTGGTTTTCTATATTCCTATTTCGTATCAATTTTAAATGGTTCTTAGTAAATTTTTGTAAAAAAAAAATCGTAATTTTATCGATTTTTCCAAGCACACATATTTTTCTTGCAGAAAGTTCGGAATGAGCGTGTAATCGATTACCAATCGTTAGACATACAGTTAAATTTGACGATACGTTAAATATCACCACGTTTACGAAACGCGTTTTTTAAAAAGCTATCTATAAACAAAGATTTCAATGTTGAATTACTAAACACCAAAGTCGACGCGATCCTAACCGACGTAACAGCGATCGCCTTGACTGATAAAGTCTGTTGGTTTTGAAGAAGAAGAAGAAGAAGAAAAGGCATTTATTTGGACACAGAGACAACACAATTACAATTATTTTATACAAACGTGATTTAACAAAAAAGGTATATAGTTATATATATGACAATATTATGAGAACAAATGGTGTTTGCGTGGTGCGTCCCCATGACCAAAACGGTCACTGCCTCAGCATGTTGCTATGAGTGCGGCGTCGCACACCGAAGAAAAATGGCACAATTAACGATTACCAGTATCCGGAACTGGGAACATCCTCGGACTAACACCAGTTGACGTACAAAAAGCTCGTTAAAGCCGGTCGTGTAACCGAATTCGTTACACTCGGAAAAATATTAGCAACGGACGACGGTTTGAATTCGAAAAATCACAATAACAATAACACACTAGCCGCTTTCGCGTCGTAACGTATTTAACATACAACACAAATATTACACAACCAAACAAAACCAGTGGAAACGGACATACTTAAATCAGTGTAACGATTTCCTTGTTCATTTGTGAACTGTCAAGTTTTTTTTCTCTTAACTTGCAAACGCGTGTCGCGGTCGTTCGCTCGGCGGGCGAGACGTGCGTTCGTCAGAAGCGTCCACAACGCACTGAGTACGTCCTTCGACTTTCACTGAATTCATCCATAATCCTATGTAACACGAACTATTTTAATGGTCATTAGCATAAGGCGCCGTGTCCTGGACGTCTGGAATGGTTGCACACGGGTGGACTGCTTCGAAATCTATGGAACTCTGCAGGGGCGCGGCTGTTTGCCTGCTCGTGTAACGAGGTGTTTACTCCGTCAATTGTTTTCATTAGCATTTTCCAACAGTAACACTCTGTTGGCTAGATCTTTATCTAATCGAACTGCGGCTGTACCTACGTAAACTATACAATCTGTGCTGATGGCGGAGTTTGTCTTATAGATAAAAACGTCACAGTAATTAATTGCGTTATGTAAAGCCGCATATTCCTGATAATCCTGATACGTTTTGAGATTAAAAGAACGCGGTGTCGGTGCGTTTGAAGTTAGATGTTAATAGTTCAATAATTATACTTAATGGATATCGACGCATGCGCATAAAAGTCGCCTCCAGTCACACAGGAATGCATTTCTCCATTCAAGTTTAAAGATTTACGTAGAAAACTATGGCGTACATTAATAACATATAATATAAAATTACATAATATCTTGACTGACTGACTGGAAAAACATCTCACAACTCAAACCGCTAAGTCAAGGAAATTAAAATTTTATAATACTATGTACAAACAGCTTCCTTTTTCATGTTGGCGAGCATTAAGAATAAGGTTTTTTACTAAGAAAACTTAAGAGTTAAAAGGAGGGTGGAAGTGTATATGGAATCACTAAATCATGGAAATCGGTATTTGGACTCTTCAAATTTTAAATAATAGTACATTGTTATCCTAGGGGTGAAAGCTGAAAGCTCGCTACGCTCGGGCGCCAAACCCCGTCTCGGGACTAAATAAGTCTTTCTCCCGAGGGTAACACTGTGCTTTTCATTACGAATGCAAGGAAAGTCAAAATAAAAATAGGAATTAGCTAAAGAAAAAATGAGTGAAGATCGGATAGTCGCTTGACACTTTCCCACCTATTTATTTTTCTTTGGCCGGCTAGCTATTCAGCCAGTATTTTTTATTTACATTGTGGCGACCTAAAAAAAATATTTTCTTTAATTATTAAGTATTTAATTAAAGAAAATAAAAAAATATAAATAGGAATTAGCTTAAGAAAAAGTGAGTGAATTTAATTTTAATAAATACCTACTTAAACTTTACGTTATTTCAATTTTACATCGCGCTGGCTGTATAGAAAGTTGAAACATGGTTCAATAGAAATGTGAAAATAGACCTAGTTTTTTTTTCAATAATTTGACAGTTGTCAGTTGAAAGCGATTCTCCCTAGGGCTGAAAAGGGTTACTTTCAACCCGCTTCTCAGGCAACTTCAGACCAGTAGGTCTGTAGGTAGGTAGGTAGGTAGGTAGGTAGGTAGTATTCCGAGTATGAGTAATGAAAAGATATTATCTACACTTATTTAATTGCTTTTGGTAATTCTACTCCTTAATTGTTAAGGATGAAACTGGGGTCGAACAGTCAAAACTGAAATAGTTGTTTTCTTCAACATACATACCTACTAATATTGTAAAGGTGCCTTTCGCGCCTTCTACTCAACCGATTACCGATCGTGATATAATTTTGCATTTATAGTATCTTAAGGGTGGAGTATACGGTGTTTTATTATCTCAGGATTCCCGCGGGAACTACGGAATTTACGCGTTAAAACCGCGTTTAATAGCTAGTTTATAAAAAAATTAACTCCCAATACAACCGGAAGTCGTGATTGCAACCTTTGGGTTCCACGGTATTTAAGGTCAAGGTCTTTCATATCCCAAGTGTCAAGACAACAGTAATTTAACTTCATTCTGATTGTTTGTTACCAAACATGGTGAAATGTCAGGAGCATAACGTTGTTTACAATGCAAGCGCGTATTGTATGTATTAAAAAAGATCTTTTCTTAAACATAATTATGACAATCAATTATGATGAATTAGCTGTTCCCCGCGGTTTTAACCGCAGTAATATGGGGTTTCCGCGGGAATCCCGGGATAAAAAGTACCCTATGTCCTTCTCTGTACCCCTGACAACGTGTGTGCAAAATTTCATCATGTTCAGTTGAGCCGTTAAGGCGTGAGAGCGTAACAGACAGACAGACAGAATTACTTTCGTATTTATAATATTAATTAGGGATTTAGGAATTTACAAGCTTAAGAAGATTCCATATCTTAATGAATACTCAACAAGTATTGTCTGTTATTGACTTAGTATTGTCTTCTTCTTCTTCTTTAATAATGGCGTCTATAATTATAATTTGCCAATGACAACGTTTCTTAGTAATAAAATCGAGTGGTTAACGAAGCTGTCGGAGTCGTCAAATGTCGCAGGCGTCAAATGGGCTAGATAACTAAAATATAGTTTTTAGTCCGTCGTATAGATTAATAAAAAATGTTGGACACGTATTTTTTCTGTTTTTCACGTTGGTAATCAAAAAATGGCGGCGATACATTTAGTCGAAATCTCGCGTGATGTCACGCCTACGTAGTGATGACGTCACGGCCCCCACTCATAAACTTAACCCTAACACTTAAATTTATTATAATCTTAACCGTATCCTGTAAGTATAAAACAAAATGGATGATATAGAAGCTTATATTCCTAACAAATCATGTCGCCACATCAGAAATGCATCACGACTTGCTAATAAAAAGGGTGACTGTACTCACAAAATATCAAGAGTAGATCAAAAATATCAATACAAGGTCATATTCCATTAACTGAGCTGCAATTTCACATTTACCAGAGTCAATTAAATCATAAAAAATACGTCGTTTCATGATTTATAAGACGTATTAATTTAATAACGCACGAAATTATTGCACGGGTTCAATGTGTACGTAAGACAATTATATAAAGAATTTTAATTTCATGTACTTAATGGTCATGATAAGGTACATGTTAAAAGGCAAGAAAAACCTGTCCAATAAGAACTAAATAAAACGAGGCAAGATGTAACAGTACAATGCATCCTGTAGATGTTTTTAAACTCTTTTCTTTTCTTATCGGCTTTCGCAAATAATGCATTTAGCCAGTTTCAA
Source organism: Zygaena filipendulae (assembly GCA_907165275.2). NCBI lineage: Eukaryota > Metazoa > Arthropoda > Insecta > Lepidoptera > Zygaenidae > Zygaena > Zygaena filipendulae. Next base: position 640,106 of record OU015669.1, read on the forward strand.
AATTAGTTAAATGTACAAATTAACGTTTAGCACCGTTGTACGGTTTGAACTTGAAGGCCATGGTACTGAATAGACTACTAGAAGTTTCTCGGAGCTCTTGGAGGATACTGAAGAAATCAGCTCGAAATGTCATTTATATCTTCTTGAGCACACAAAAACTGTCACTGTAAAAATTATTGTCCAATACAGCACCATAAAACACAAAAAAATCCGCTTCTAACAATTTTTTATTGACACGAAAATAAATGACTGAACCGCCATCTTCGATGCCCGCCAAAAACTTCCTTTTTTTTAATCTCATCCTAGTTTTTCTATTCAGTCAGAAATAGAATGCATGATCGAAACACCAAAAAGTACCTATGCGTTATGTTCGTTTTTTTGTCAACACACCTGTATTTTGACAGTATGCCTAAATATTTCCCACCAGTTTTTGGCCAATGAAAGACTCGGAGAAAACAATTGATTTATTACATTACAGAAACAATGGGCATTAACAAAAAGCGCAATTATGATTAAAGATAAACATTATCATATAGACAACAAATTATGAATAGATAACGCGGTATGGAAGGAGAGAAGACTCAAAGTAAGTTAGAACAGATATAAATATCTACGTATATTTTAATATGGAGAAAATAAAATATAATAATGGGCGCATAAATTAACAAACATACAATTATATAACCTCAATGATTGAAATACATACTTTACTGTTATTTATTAATATCCACAAACAATTTTAGCAGCATGAAATCAGTACCAGGAAACTAACAATAATATTATTTTGGAATATTTAAAAAAAATCAAGCTATTCTATGGGAGACGGAGTAGCTTATTTTTAAATCTCAACTTTGTTTTCCCAATTGCACTTTGGAAGGTTAGAACAATCAATGGTCAAAAATAATCATTCGAGTAATTTATGAAATTAGAGTCATTTGGTATAGAGTCTAGAGAATCTTCGGTTTTTAATAAATTTTCTTTCTTAAGTATGTGTTGTTTTATGCAAACTTTTCTCCAGGTCTCAATTTGATAACTTCAGGGTTATTGGGATCTCCATTGCCTCTAACTACGTAAATTATTTGGGCCATCTCATCATTATTTATAGCATTATTTTGACCGTAATTATAGTTTTTTATATCGTTATAAATGGGAGTTAAGGGTGGGTAGTTATAGTATTCGATGTATTTTCGGTTGCTATGACCTCCAGGGAAAGTGAAGCCTTTACCTTTTCGTTTGTTATCATTATAAGAGACTATATTAGTACTATCGTAATAGTTATTATTGTCCTCAGGAAATTTGAGTGTTCTACTATCTCTAACATTTATTTTATTATCATAATTATCAAAATCGGAATCTTCTGGAAACGAAAATTTAGTTTTATCTGTATCTTCAACATTGTGATTATTATCGATTACTAGAAAATTGGGTTTATTTTGTATACGTTTTTCAATTCTACCATTATTACCAATTCTACCGTTATAATTACCATGACCGTAATTTAAATACCCGTAACCACCCCCATAATGTCCCAAACCATTTGGTAACCGTTGACCATTATACAGCCCGTAACCAGCTTGAGTATCAAAACCCTGATTTGATAATCCATTGTAAAAGCCATATTTTTGTTGATTGGGATAGCTCAAATTTGGATCTGGGGAACCGAAATTTGTGTTAGGAAGACCGGGATTAGGAAAATTAGAATTTGGGTAACCAGCTAGTTGGTTATAGAATTGTTGTAGATTTTGATGGCCCAACTGTGGGTTTGGATTGTTGAAGAATCTGAAGAAGCCTCCGTTGTGGTTGTTGAGATAGTAGATGAGTTCTTCAGGGTCGGTTGGACACTGGGAGTAGGCGTAGCGACAGGTCGCTGTATTTTTGGAGGTGACTCCTAATAAGACAGCGCGGCCAAAAACGAAGAGTGGTGATGCGCTGACACCACTGTATGCCGACAACAAACTGGAAGATAGAAAGATTATTTTCATGACAAGAATGTTGGCCTGTAATAACGAGTACATACGCGTGTTAGTGAACCTTTATTAACATATAAGTCTGTTACTGATTGTTATTTATATGCTAACATCTCATACTACAACTATATTGCTAATTATACATGTGTATACAAAGAACTAGTTGTGCTCGCGGCTTTAATAGCTTAATTTCAAAATATATTCTTATATGTTTACAATATAACGTGTATGCAAAATTTCGTAATCAAAAAAAGGTGAGAAAAGGTAACAGCCAGCCAGCCAGCAGTTACAATATTAGTATGGATATTGGATAAAAATGCTTGGAGATTATCACATCAAATCACCTAGTGTCAAACTAAGTAAAGCTCGTATTACCAGGAGGTACCATTAAACTGATAGTATACCTACTTGTAGGTATACTTTTTTGTTCTACCTACAAGTTATCCAGTGTATCATCCAGACATACAACATCCCAACTAAACTAATTTATCACATTTGTTCATCACAGAGCAATCAGATTCGCAAACGGTTGGGTAGAATAAAATTGATACGACTAGGATAGACCATAACAGTGCTAATACTAACGTCAACAGTGGTTCCAATCCCGAAACAGATTGCAGGAATCCTGACGACCCCGAACTGCCACCAGCTGCTTCGCACAGCAGCCTCGGCACGCACTGGTAGTCATCGTACAAAGCTATGGAAGTCAGGGCTTCTGTGATGGCCGACAGAGCTTCGGATGCTATAGAAGGCTGGGGGCGAGGCGGAGGCCCTAAAAAAATATCCATTTTAAATTTAAGGCCATTTATTGCTTGAGATTTAACAAGTGCCTTAGCTTCATTGTCATGTCTTCTAAACAAAGCAGTGTTTAGGGACCTGGAGACATAAAATGTAGGCCAACCTTGATTAGACTCCAATTCTCTTACTCACTCAAGTTTGACATGTACATAACATACATGTTTTCACTACACATGTTAATAATAGCTTACTGTGGGAACAAGTAGATCTGTGTGTTGTGAAGTGGATTATTATTATAAATATTTATACATTCTAGTTTAGAAATAAATTCATGATGACTAATACGTAATGAAACGTACAACTTAAACGCCTTCTGTATTTTGAATTGCAACATTTCTATCTACAACTTTATCTTGTCTGTTTATATTTTTTGTGTTTACACTCTTGAATGTAAAAAACATACTTCTCACCTATAAGTGGCCACTTGGACCAATTATAAAACAGTTTATTTTCTTACTTTTAAAATTATGACGACATTTTTAAATAGGTACCGAAAAGTTTAAATTAAAAAACATAGTAGGTAATAAAAGTGCTTACTGTAGTGATGTCCGGGATTAAAATAGGGATTTAATTCGTATCCTGGAACGGGTAACCCGGGATCAACAGGTCCAAGGTATCCTTGATAAGGGAACTGCTTGCGCCGGCGTCTGCGCAATCTCTTCATCTGATTTACACCCTGAGCTTCTTTGTTGTCATCGTTTTGGAATCTGATCATATTATCATTTCGACCGCCGAAATTATCATTGATATTTATAACTTGGTCATTATAGATCAAGTTTTGATTGTATTCATCGTTCGTACCATCATGAACCTTGATAAATCCGTAGCCTTGTCGCGATGTTGTACCGTTTGTATTGAAAATTTTCCTGTAAAAGACACAGTCACAAGGTGTAAATAGAATGAGGATTTTTCTACGGTTATCATGACGCCTCTCGTATTTTGTGCGACAGGACGTTTATCGGGACATTTTATAAAATCACGATTTTTAATATTATAATTACCAAAATAAAATTAGGGAATTCCGCTCAGAGTCAGACCTTTCAAAAATCAAAAGTGATGAATAAACTGAAATAAAATGTATGAAAAAGTACGTTTGTTTAACAATTACAAGAAAAAATTGCATACACCAATAAGAAAGAATGGGTTGCAAAAGTTTTGGTGGTGTTAAAAAAGATATTTTATATATTTTATTTATTTATTTATTTATTTACTAATTTATAAACATTGTAACAACTTGACAGTGCTACATAAACCTTTATAGGTTTTTCCGTGCACCGACGTATCCGTCGTTATTCGTAAATAGGTATAATATAGGTTTAATTATAAAATTATACTTAGAGTAGTTACGTACCTGTTTTTTTTTCTATTTAATCTCCGATACATTTTTATTTGCAAGATATAGGTAGGCATTCTAAATGACTCACCACGTCCGCATCCATCCATCCATCCACCATTCATCCAACTCGTGCAAACGTAGTTAATTTATGTGACAAGACACTTAAGTCTAAAAGAAAGTCTAGTACTTACGACAGAAGCTTGCTAGGGTGGTAAGAAGTCTCGTTGCTTCGCACGACCACACTAACTATTTGCATCAGAGATAACATCGATACCACACATTGGAGAGTATCCATTTTGACAGCTTAAATTCCAAATGCATTCCTGTAAATTCAAAGCACTTTCAAGATTATCGGCTGAGTAGATACAAGTTGTGTACATAGTTGAGGGGTGAAAAGGCAACAGACAAACTTACTTTCGCATTTATAATATTATTAGCTGCCCCCCGCGGTTTCACCGGCGGTAACTTCGGAGTTCCTGCAGGAATTCCAGGATAAAATATAGATATAAACCTTCCTCATGAATCACTATATCTGTTGGAGAAAATTGCATCAAAATACGTTGCGTAGTTTTAAAGATCTAAGCTTGAAGCTACTTTGTTTTATTCTATGTAGTGATTATGAATAGATGAACAATGACATAAGAAAAAAACTTACATTGAAAACAAATCGAAATCACATTGTTTCAGCACGCAAAATTATCGGTCCACACTCACAAGCCTTTGCTGATCAAATGCTTAGAAACATCAAAAACAGAATTCCCCTAGCGATTGCAATCAAAACGCGTCGGCGTGTGAAAGTTAGTTCTTTACAAGGGAGATGATATCATACAGACGGACCAACAATCCCACAGTCCTACATTACGTGAACGGCACAGTTAAACCTTTTTGGAATATCCTGCTTCCTAAATCGTTTATGGTGTATTTTCTCTTAACGTTTCGACACATATCAATAGATTAGACATCTTATGATGGTTGCAATTACATCATTGACACGTCAATAGCGGTTATATTATGTACAATATGATATATGTATAACATATAGCAATTATGTCTTTAGGTACTAGCCGTTTCACCGCGCTAATTTCGGAGTTCCCGCGGGAATTCCGGGACAAAAGTACCCTATGTCCTTCTCTCTACCCCTGACAATTTCATTATGATCAGTTGAGTAGTTAAGGCGTGAAAGCGCAACAAACAAACAAAATAAACTCACATTCGCATTTTAAGATTAAAATTTACTTATTGGCAAAGAACTGTTTTATTTCAGTAGAGTTCATTATGCTCCTACTTAATTTTAATTAAGTATATCAACATCAATAAGCAAGAATCTAGAATTAAATTTAAGTTGAAGTCAAGTTTGCAATGGGGGTTGCCGGATGATGTTTAAAACTTAAGTTATAATTATGAAAATATAAAGCGCCCTCCACATTCTCGCGATAATCTTGCGAGAACTCGAGAAAATCGCTAGAAACGGCGGAGAACATGCATCGGCTCCACATTCACGTTCTCGGGGTAATCTCGCGTTCTTGCAAGATTCTCATCGTATGTCTTGTACGCATCATTTTATCTATCAGCATCATTCCTTGGTTAATAAATCAACCAGATGACACACATACAGCTAAGTGGGGCAGAAGGACATTCTATTGTCAAGGAGTTTCTTCACGAAATTTATCATGGTTTATAACTTTTGAGATACCATTCACTAATCGATAAAGCCACTAAACATTAAAGCCCAATCGATAAAAACAATCGATACGCGCCAGCTATCGACGGATCAAAACAAAGCGTGACGCCGAAATAACTGTCCGTTTAATATTGACAAATGCTCGCATTGACCCTGAGGACTGGTGCCGTTGGCTTTCATCACCAATACTCGATACTCGTTCCACAGTGTAATAATAATAAATCCGTACAACATACAATCCGAGAGGTAAGACTTAAGTTAATTCTCATGCGTGACAATATCACTATCTGGTTTTTTTTTCCTTAAAATCCGACATTGCGTCGATAGTAATTGAGAGATCAATCTGTTCTTTCATACAAAAAAGAAATCAAAATATTAGTTAATTAAAGATCACAATAGGGATTTTGACCACTTTTAAAAATCAAAATTCTAATTAGTCCGTCAGTTAGAAATTAAAAAAACAATAGACACGTATTTTTTGCTTTTTCAAATAAATTAAAATATACAGAGATAAAGCGCATTAAAGTTTAGGGTGAGGGGGTCGTGACGTCACTAACCGCAAAAACCGCCATACAAACTGTCAGAACAGTGACGTCACGCGAAATTTCAACTCAATATATCGCCGTTATTTTTTGATTACGTATAAAAAGAAAAAATACGTGTCCAATATTTTTTAATAATCTACAAGACGGACTAAAAAAAAAAAATTAGTCAACATGCCCATTACCACGTTTGCATGATTTCCACCAAGCTTATAGCTTAGTTACTAAAAAAAACCTTATAAATAGTAAACTGAGAGAATAGTAAGTTAAATATACAAATGGTTTCAAACTTAAATTGAAACGTTGATTAAAGTGCTACATTAACAAGAGACATAATGTCAAATCACAATTATCAAACCCAAAATAAATCGTAAATATTCTAATGATATTGGAGCTACTTAGTGGTAATCAGTAGATTGTCGTTATAATGTAGTGTTAGCTGCATCACTCGAGGAGAGGGCGACACTATTCTATTACGTCATTCTTGAAAAAAAAATTTCTATCCTAGTCACGTTGTTTGTCCGCGATGGACTCCGAAACTACTGAACGAATTTAGATAAAATTTTGTAACCATTTATAATATGGTCCAGCTTAAAAGATAGGATATTTTTTATCACGGAATTCCCGTGGGAACTCCGGAATTAATGCAGGGAACAGCTAATCACCGTAAACTACGATCAGTGGTACAAAAAAGGACACAGAGTACTTTTTCCCGGAATTCCCGTGGGAACTCCGAAAATACCGCGAATGAAATCGCGGGATACGCATTGATATGATTGAGATACCTACGTGATAAATCATGTTTTCATTGTTATTTCCTAAAGTATCTATCTAGACAAATCACGGTAGATCCAGGACCGCTTTTTAAAAAGCAATTTAATTCATTTTAATACGTCTTTATTGTATGACCGTTACAATAAGAATGAAAGCTTAAAACTAACATTAAAACTAACATGAGTACATGAGTACATTATTCTTAATTCCTAGCACCTTATCTCTATAGGGCGGATGGACTTCGCCGTGTAGCGGGAATGCTTGCTCAGCGTCTGTGGCTGGCCACCCGGTCGTTGTCACTGTATGATAATATTTATAATATAGAGAAATTATTCAGTACTTGGTACCGTCAACATGACTCGTCCCCCCGCAAGTTCGAAATTATTCAAATTCGCAGGATTTGAAGAATTTCGATTTCCGCAAAGTTTCATTGTTATAGTTTCGCGAAAGTGAAACATGAAGTAAATTAAAACAATGCCTATTACTAAATACAATATAACTGTCCAAACGCTAACACTTTTTAATGATACGATATTATTTTCACTTATATTATTTTCACTTTTCACATCACTTTTCTTCAATGCGTATGTAAGATACTGTAGGTTACTGAAATCCACTCCTTCCAGATTGACAGGCTTTCTTTCAGCATTTGTAAGGTTTATCAAAGGCAAATTTACAATGGGTAGTCCTGTATGAGTTGCTTCCTTTAAATCGGACTGTCTTAGTTTTATTGTGAAACCACCAATTTTCACGAGACAATCGTCATCTATTGTAATTATATAAGTGCCTTGAATATTCTGAGGGAAGACTTGGCTTCGACATACTCTTCGCAATAAAGTGTTTGATCTCGCATATAATATCCATTGATTGGGTTGAATTTGTTGTATTTTAATATCTTCAATTTTGATCGGAATAACGTCACAGGTGCTAGTATTCTCTATGAAGTTAAATAAATTTGCAATACAGTGATCTTGGATAGACTCGTATACATTTTCTGCGGAGCACACGAAGTAGGATTTCTCGCATTTTTGACATGGTTGTGAGAGTGGCTTCGTTAGTGATCCCTTTACTAATAGGTAAGGATATTTGGGTAATATTACAAAAGTATTTGGATCACGGAAAACAGGTAGAGGGTACAATTTGTAGTATATAAAAATTTCTTTTCTTACCAGTGGTACCTCTAACAGAAACGCTATCTGATTATCATGGATGAATGACTTTAATGTAATAGTTTGCTCTATTTTTACAAGATTTTCCAAACTTACTGTATATGTTAATTTTTCATGTTTTTCAATATCACTTAAAGCTAATAACAACTTAGTAGAGTCTATAATGGATTGATGTAGAGTTCCTAATTTACTGAAAGCAATCGCAGTTTCAATTTCATTTAATTGGGTGAGAATACATTGGAAATTATGTAAAAGTAAATAATATGTATTAATAATGTTATTTTCTATGAAATCCTTTTGTTCCTTTATTTTCAAATGGTCCAATTCGCTTTGCAAGATTTTTGACTGAACATCAAGTTGTATTAAATTATTGTTTATAGATTTAGTAACATTCGTTACGCTTTGAACTATTTCAGAGATCAACGTTACCCTTTTATTAAGGTTTTGTTGATTTACTTTAATATTTTCTATAATTTGGTTATATTTAACAGCGTCTTCGTTGTCTAAATTTCCGGTTAATATTTTTATAATAGAACCTAAAGGGTTTAAAAGACCTCTTTTAACTCTAGCGATTGGAAATAATTGTTTAAGCTTGCTTAATGTTAAATTTTGTATGTACTCTACTTGTATCTTATAATTACATATCCTATCGTAAGGAGTACTGTTAAAATTAAGCTTAACTAAGGAATTAAGTTGTATATATTTATTTGAATTTGACATAAGGTCGTCTTGAATAATTTGTAGGTTCAAGGTTTTAATAATGATCCACTTATCATGGCTTACTACGGCAGTTCCTTGTTTCAGGGGTAGTACACCAGGGTTACTATCAAGTCGGTGCAGTTGAAGGCCTTGACATTGGCTCGTCGTCATCAGTAGTAGGAGAACGAGCTGGCCTTGCCTGCGGAGGGCGTTTAATATTTTTAATTGAGTTTTTAGCGTTTCTCCTTTTAAGTCGTACTGCTACTACATTTCGCGGTATTTCCCCGGTTACTACAGTTTTTTCGTAGTGAGGTTTATCCTTACTACGTCTGATATTTTTATCGTCTAATTCAACCTTAAAATCGGATTCAGATGAAATTTTTATTGGGCTTTTAGGGTTCAAATTACTATTTTTATTTCCTTTTCGTTGTCTTTCGTCCACATTTACGACTAATGAGCTTGAATAATTTTTATGAAGGACGTTTAATTTTATCCTAGGTAAGGCATCGGCGTTTGTATTTCTTTCTTCGTCATTCATGTGATCTAAACGAAGTCTTGTCGGATTGTCAACTAAAATTTTATCTGTCTCACAATTATCATAGTCAAGTTTATTTGTTTTCAGTGTATTACTAGAGTCATACTGTTCTGTTTGTAATGGTTTGCGAAACTTTGTTGTCCCTACTTTGTCTGATGTATTTTGAATGACAGTATAAGCTAATCCATTAGCACAATTAACAAGAGGACGTGGCATCCGAGCTCCTAAACCAAAATCGGTTTTCTCTAAAATTTCCTGACCGTGTCCTAAGGTTGTAGGTACCTTAACGCGGGTTTCGCTGTGAGGATCTAATCGAATTTCATGTATTGGTTTGTACAGAATAGGTATGTCTGTATCGCACGTATGTAATACTTGATTTTTCATATCGATAGTAGCGTCTAGTTGTTTTAGTAAGTCTGAACCGATTAAACCATCATATCGATCGTCTACTTGAAATATGTAAAATTTATGCATAGTGTTGTTTTTTAGCGTCTTTAATGAAGGTATAAGTATAGCTTCATTATGATGGCTGCTAGTATGTGCACTAACTACCTGAAATGGTTCGTAAATTTTATAATTTGAAAAGAACTCGTTAGCTTTTGCGGGACTAATGAAAGATCGCGTGCTGCCCGTGTCGATCATAAATCGTGAATTTATTTCGGGGATTTCTATATGTGGGAGTCTCAGAGTACTATCGAAATTAAGATGTATTGTTACGGGCTGTTGGTATGTATCTGAGGCCGTTTCTAGATAGTATGTCTCAAAAACTTTCTCATTATTTTGTACTGGTTGTTCTTGTTCGTACTCAGCATACTGGTTCTCATCATATTCGTTATATACAGGTATATCATTATTGTCACAATAATCAGGGCTATAGTCGTAATCATAAAGTTCATTATTATGAAAAACATTTTGCTGTGAATCTTCGATAAAGTTTTGTTTTAATGGTGGTGCAGTACGCATCGACACATCAGTATTATAATCTAGCTTTTGAATAGGTTTATTGAAGTGAGGATTATTGTTTACCTGTGGGCGGTACCCTTGCGGAATACCAAATTTAAAGTTTGGGTTATTATTATTAAGTTGTGGGTGATAGCCTCCTTGTGGAATGCCAAATTTAAAGTTTTGATTGTTATTGTTAAATTGAGGACGATATCCTCCTTGTGGGATGCCGAATTTAAAATTGGGATTACCATGATTATTATTAAATTGAGGTCGGTATCCTCCTTGTGGATGGTTAAAATTGTTTTGGTTACCATAAGGAGAAAAACCAAATTTAAAATTTTGCTGCATCGGTAGTTGCGATGCTGGTATTTTAAAACCAAAATTATTATTTATTGGCTGCGCAAATTTAGCATGATTTTGATAAAAAGAAGAATTTTGTGCTGGATTTGACGGTTGAAAATTCTTATAATTTGGTCTATCTTTATTTTTTGAATCGTATTGAAACTGAACATTAACTTCTTCTGTTACTATTGATAATGCATTCTCTAAAGTAAGGTTAGGTGGCGTCAATCTTAACCTTATAAGCCTGATAAATTCTTTTGGCAAATTAAAAAGAAAAACATCGAAAGCAGCTTGATTATAGATAATCATCTTTGCGGCTTTAACACCTTCATCTAAGAGTAAGTTAACTTTTGAAAATAATGTACTGCGTACGTTTTGTACCCTTTTGCAGAAATCGATATAAGATTCGCCATTTTTTATTTTTAATGATTCCAACTCAATTGCGATACATTCCTCTGAACGTGGATCTCCAAAATGTTGAATGAAAACTGCTCGTAATGTATTCCAACTATTAATATCGTCCCTCTCGCTAAGGAGAGCGGCAGCTCTACCAGTCAATCTACTTGTAATACATTGGAAAAAGTAAGCTAATTGTACCGGATTATTTGGACCACCAAAGTTAATCAAAACGTATTCACATTTTTTAATAAAAAAATTTAGCAAGTTGGGCTCTCCATCATATTTTGGTATTAAATTTAGAATATCTTTCGGTATCACCTGAACACTTTGAGCCATTTTTTAAATTTATATTCACTTTAACACAACAAGTACTATAATAAAAGACACACACAATTTAATTCTTAACGCTAAAAATGATTAAAATTATTTTATAGAGATATAGAGTGATAGAGTCACAAATTATTTAAACAAATTTAATATAAGAACTATATATTTTATTTTAATGTTGTATTTTGTAACTAAAAATAATGATTCAAACAATTTATTCTTAATTTAATATACCGATTCAGTGTAATATCTTAATATCCTAAATATAAAATAGAGCAAAGTATTTAAAATCAAATAGATTTGTTATTTGATTAAAATATTCGTAATTATGTACCGATGAAGTGTACGATCTATAAAACTAAATTATACCGATGTAGTGTATAAAATAGAGCAAAGTATATAAAATCAAATAGATTTGTTATTTGATTAAAATATTCTTAATTATGTACCGATGAAGTGTACGATCTATAAACTAAGTTATACCGATTTAGTGTATGTTTGCCTATTTTTGTGCAATCAGATAACGTTACTTGAGCGATTTTCTGTCTCTATAGTAACATTTAATATTTGGAAGTCATAGGGAAAGCAAAGGAAGTAAAGGTTGTACTCACAAGCCACCCATGTCTTCCAGCAACGGTCCTGGTCCTGGTCACCTTGGAGTCTTATTTATTTGGTTCGTATGGATACCCTTTCACACGCCGAACACGCACTTCAGACCGATTTTTGTGTCTTCGAGAGCACGAGCACGACGATAGGATATAGAGGGTATCCTACCGGCTGCGCCAGACAAATCACGGTAGATCCAGGACCGCTTTTTAAAAAGCAATTTAATTCATTTTAATACGTCTTTATTGTATGACCGTTACAATAAGAATGAAAGCTTAAAACTAACATTAAAACTAACATGAGTACATGAGTACATTATTCTTAATTCCTAGCACCTTATCTCTATAGGGCGGATGGACTTCGCCGTGTAGCGGGAATGCTTGCTCAGCGTCTGTGGCTGGCCACCCGGTCGTTGTCACAGTATGATAATATTTATAATATAGAGAAATTATTCAGTACTTGGTACCGTCAACATGACTATCTTGCCAACTAATGTTAAAATGCGTTTGCATCGTTAATTGAATAAATAACGAGACAAACCAGTCATTTCAAGGTGTTTGGAAAACAGAAGTTTTGTTTTTATTTTTATTAGACGTGACCTTTTGTACGGAATATTTACACTGTGCACTATATGATACCAGTATACGATACGAGTATTTGATATAGGTAAGGAACCGGCCTTACCTATTTCAAATACTCGTGTCTCGTATCCATTATTGCTTAATTCGGACAACACTATTGATAAGTCCGACAGGTCGTGGTCTAGTAGGACTCCAAGAATTGCTCAAGCGGCGGAAATTACTTGAATAAACTACCCACTGGAGAAAAGGCTTGTGTTAAGTAATATATTTACTAGCTAATCTCCTCGGTTCCACCACATATTTCGGAGTTCCCACAGGAATTCCGGGAGAGAAAATACCCACGTCCTTCTGTGTACCCCTGACAACGTGTATCATACACGATGTATGACAGATTTCGTGATGATCAGTTGAGCCATAAAGGCGGGAAAGGGTAAAAACAAACTGACATTCGCATTTAAAATATTAAGGATTGCAACCTCACAAACTCCGGAGTTCCCGCCGGAATTCCAGGATAAAAGTACCCTATTTCCCTCAGGATCACCACTAAGTGAAATACTTTTCAAAATCGGTTCAGTAGATCCAGCGATCACCCTTAAAACCTCACGAACTCACAAACTCCAAAGATCCCGCGGGAATTCCGTGATAAAAGTAACCTATGTCACTCAGAATCACTGTAGCTTCCTATAAGTGAATGAATTTTCAAAATCGTTTCAGTAGATCCACAGATAGCTGTTCCCCAGTGGATTTAGCCACGGGAAATTCGGAGATTCCGCGGGAATTTCGGGATAAAACTACCCTACGACACTCAGGATCACTGTAGCTGCCTATGAGTGAAAGAATTTTCAAAATCAGTTCAGTAGATCCAGCGATTACTTCCTACAAGGTTCAGTAGATCCAGTTCAGTAAATCAGTTCAGTAGATCCAGCGATTACTTCCTACAAGGTCACAAACTGACTAACTCACCAACTCACAAACTTTTGCTCTTTCTTAACCGACTTCCCAGCCAAAAAGGAGGAGGTTTTGAATTCGACGCGTATGTTTTTTTTATATTCGTATAGACTAGCTAGTCCCCGCGGTTTCATCCGCGTTAATTTCGAAGTTCCGCGGAGTACCGAGGGGCTATTATGTAACTTTTGTTTCTATAATTTTTCGGTTTCAAGTTTTGTTCGCTGTTGTTCAATGCTAAGGATTAAGGATTCTTTATCCATCCTTTAGCTCAGAGAAGTCTGTAAGAAATTACAGACGATCGTCCATTGTTGTCGAACATAATTTTCTACTCATTTTAAAATGAAATGCGTCGTAGAAAGATTGTGAAAGAATCCGATATGATGGCGAAGTGCACGCAAACTCACTGTTACAATTTTCAAGGGCGCCGGCGCAGCTATTTCTCAAGTCTCAACCGACGAGTAATTAGTGGATAGGTACAGAATCTACATCGTGAGCATTTTGCAACAGAAGCGAGACATTACTGGTCACGAGTTTAGTATTAAAATATAAACAAACACAATAATGAACTGACAAAGAAATTGCCAATCAAAATCAAACTCCAATCCCTGAGAGAAAAATAGCGGCTTGCTCGATAAAGTTCCCTACCGAAGATTGGTCAACAGTATTTCTGCTGCCGGTGTTCGGTCGGGCACCATGTTTGGTCAGTATACTCTCCCGTATAGTTTGCACATTATTGACACCGAGCGGAGTCGGTCAGTGTGCCTGTGCCTGCTGGTCACTGATATTGTGTCGCCAACATATTTTCGGACAACGAACGGCGACCGAAACCTCTTCGGTCTGATTGATTTCTCTCCGTGTTAACAGAAATAGCCTTTGTACTTATTTAGATTGAAAATTCTTACGAGTAAATGCATTAATTTATCAACCAGCTACGTTACTTTTGGTTTTGACTTACACTGGTTAGTGTTTGAGCTATATTACAAGCTCTTTCCTGCGGTTTCTCCCATGTATTAAGTATGTCTATTTTGGAGTCCCAGCGGAAATTCCGGAAATTTTACACACACGTTGTCAGGGGATATAGGGTACTTTTTTCCCGGAATTCCCGCAGGAACTCCTAAATTAACGCGGGTCACGCGGTAAATCTAAAAACGCGTACAACCCCAGCTGTGTTCTTCATTTTTACCATATTAATTATTTGAGTATATGGATGATATAATAGTGATCGGTGATGGCTTTGTATAATTGACATATTTTCGATGACAGTTAATAGAATGATATACATATACCTACCTAAGTTCAAAATTACCTACTTGTTAACTTCTTATGCACACACACACACTTACACATATAGATTATATACATTTTTAAGTCCATGTGGTATACATTTCTCAAATTTCTGTGTAGTTATTAGGTTTTTTTTTTATGTCATAGGGGGCAAACGGGCAAGTGGTACACCTGAAGGTAAGTGATTACCGCCGCCCATAGACATCTGCAACACCAGAAGGCATGCAGGTACGTTGCCGACCTGGAATGGGGATGGGAACTGGCTTTCAAGTGGGGCTGCCGGAACACACCGTTAGGTGCTTGGCGACAGATTTGCAACTTGAAGTTGGGTAGGTAGGTAGGTATACCGTATTTGTTAACCGCACTCGCAGATGGCCAAGATACAGGCTCAGCCTAGTTTGGTCACTGATAGATAGTCTCGTAATTTTGTATTCACCGTTTCTTTGTGTAATAAATAAATAAATAAATAATTTATGCCCGTGTCTTATAACTAGGTAGTAACAACATCCTGTCTTAGCCTAGTCAGGCAAAATCCTTGCACAGTAATCCTCATAATATTATAAAAGCGAAGTTTGTTACCCTTACACACCTGTGCAGGACATGGGTAATTTTTGTACTGGAATGGGCATGTTGACTAATTTTTATTTTTTAGTCCGTCTTGTAGATTATAAAAAAATATTGGACACATATTTTTTCTTTTTTTACGTAATCAAAAAATAACGGCGATATATTGAGTTGAAATTTCGCGTGACGTCACTATTCTGACAGTTTGTATGGCGGTTTTAGCGGTTATTGTTAGTGACGCCACGACCCCCTCACCCTAAACTTTAATGCGCTTTATCTCTGTATATTTTAATTTGTTTATAAAAGCAAAATATACGTGTCTATTGTTTTTTTATTTTCTAACTGACGGACTAATTAGAATTTTGATTTCCAAAAGGAGTCTACATCGCCATTGTCGCGGGACCTACGAAATCAACGCGGGTGGAACCGCAGGGAACAGCTAGCTAGTGTTATTATAATTAGTGGGATAATTTGTACTTTCGCAATTCAAACAAATTAGTCATGGACCAAACAGGACCCTTTTTCTCTATGAACATAACACGCCGCGTTAAGATAAGACGCCGCGCCGCAAAAACTGTTTTTCCCCCGCGATCAAAGGAGTTTCACTTTAAAAAAATATATTTATAACGTGTGTTATGGTATACAGAATATTAATTTCTAATATTTTGTCACCTGGAGCAGCCGGACATGCTGACAAATTTTTTTTATTATAAAAATTTATAAAAATATTGGACAAGTATTTTTTCTTTTTTACGTACCTAATCAAAAAATAACGGCGATACATTGAGTCGAAATTTCGCGTGACGTCACTTACCGGTGCAGTTTGTATGGCGGCTTATAGCGGTTAGTGACGACACGAGCACCCACCCTAAACCAAAGTTTAAAATGCGCTTTCTCTTTGTATATTTTCGTTTATTTGAAAAAGAAAAAAGTACGTGTCCATTATTTTTCTATTTTCTAACTGACGGACTAATTGGAATTTTGATTTTCTAAAGTCGTCAACATCCTCATTGTGTTTTTAAGATGCCCAGAGGCAAGGAATGTTGTTGATCATAGAGAATAAGGACTCGGGTAACGCATACCATTCGCTATCGGCATGAATCGGTTTAGATATTAGTTCCACTCGCATTTATAGCTACGTTTAACATTCCTCGTGTGTAAGTAAATTACATATGTATAACGGAATAATACTTAAAAATTATAATAAATACTTAATTTACAAATGTAAAACCATGACTAAAAAACTAATCGACTGTAAAAAATGTAGTGTATTGACGCACTAACAGAAAAATAAAACATAACCAGTATATTCTAAAATCATGAACGTACACATAAATTAATATTATTTACCTACTAGCTGATCCTGCTGCTTCACCCGTGAATTTCGGAGTTCCTGCTCCCTGTAAATGTGAAACTGAGTTTGTTTGATTGTTCGTTACGCTTTCACGCCTCAACGGTTTAACCGATCACCGTGAAATTTTGCATACACGTTATCAGGGATACAGAGAAGGACATAGGGCACTTTTTATTACAGATGTTCTGCGAGAAATTGACGTGGGTGAAATTGTGGAGGACAGCTAGTAAATAGTAACGAAAATGTCGAAGGCATTCACGTGTGCCTACAGTAAGCGGTAGGAAATGTGTAAACACGTTTAACAACCATTGAATCTTATTGCAGTTATTGCAATACTATACTTAATTAAGTTCAGACTGACCAAAGTGTTGACATAATATTACTGCGGCTGCCACAGAGCAATAAATTAACTAGAGAGGACATGTTAGCAGGGCGGGCGCGCCACCGTTGCAAAGAAAGCTAAAGCAAATGCTCTAACTTGCCCAAAACTACTTTTGCTGTCATCCCAATTAGATTAGATTTATTTATTTCGCTTTAACATTAATAACACAGTGTTATTCGTGAAAGGGATCGTCATTTACAATTGAATAAAAATAGAAACAACAGGTCAATTCAAATAATAGGTAGGTAGAATATAGAAGGAATATAGTAGCAGATAATAGCAGATAGTTATCTGCTATTGTAAAAATAGCTGACTAACTGATGACGATAACATAACACAATATAACTGAAGGCAGGCATGACCGAGACTATTAGCTGAGCGACACATTTAGAACGAACTAGAAACTATTACAATTAATTGCACCAACACAGAAGTTGTACAGCATACCAGATATCCCTAGGGAACACGGAGCAGTGCCTGGGACTTACGACCCAGGTGTAGGTTTAATTGGGCTCCTTTACAATGCATGAACGCTCGCCTCCACTGCCCGTGCTCCCGAGTTAAGCAAACCTCTGGAAACAATTAGATGACACAGCACACGTAATCTCTATAGCCACTCTAGATTGATACGACACTGATACGACACTATAACTGCACTGAACCGAACACAAAGTAACAATGAACCGTCGCTTACGCATACCCGCTTTTTATAACAAGTTCTAACAAAGACGAGTCGGGCAATGGAGTGGAGCGGGGGAACGAACTTACTACAACCGCTATTCGACAGCGGGAAGAAACAGTTATTTTTAATGAAACTACCCTCACGCCGACAGGTACATGTCAAAAATTTTAGATTAGAGGATTACGTAATAAACAATAAATAAAAGTATACACAATGTAACTAATCAAGCTTTTTAGAAAATCATCAACAGAGTATCCGGTACGTTATCCAACAAAAGGTTTTTCAGTCGGCGACTAGCACATTTACCATAATATTCGCAAAACTGTGAATTTTAAAAACAGTGACTAAGTAAAAATATAACCATAATGCGTTGAAATGTATTAACATTTCTTTACGTTAACTTTACTTAACTAAGTTGATGTCCGTTCTATCTGTTATGTTCTGTTCTGTGGCGGCTGCCTGTACGGTATCCTCGCGATCGCTAAATCAATGTCTCCGCTGCGCGCGCGCACGCGTCGCGTCGGTGAAATAATGTTTTTGGCGCCGTTTTCCTGCCAGTGGTCGTCAAGCTGCCACAAAAGAAGCTCGGTTGGCTTCGTTTGTTTATATCAATTTATTTATTTGTTACAATAATAAAGTTACGTTATTGTTAAGTTCTGTGCAATAATTTCTGTGCGAAAAAACAAAAGGGAAAGGTGAGTTTATAGTTTTTTATAGTAGTTGTTTAATAAAATTTATAATATTAAGTTTGGTTGTCTTTGGCAGGTGTAAACTCAAGCATCGGAGTATTTGAGTTACATTTAATTTACCTTTGATATATTATACCATATTAATGTTTTACAATTTAAATACTTCAAAATTTAAAAATAAGTAAAGTACTTATAAAATGTGGCACCAATACTTGACTTTTCTTGTACTTCAACTTATTTCTTAACATAAACGTGTTGTTACCTTTGTTTTAAACAACAACTGCTGATTAACTTATTCTCAGTTACATATTTTGAGTAAACTTACCTAAATATACTCTTTGTCCCAGTGCATCAAGTGAGTGAAAGTCAAGGCAAGAGCTAGTCGCTAGAAAAAAATGTTTAATTAATTACTGTCCGACAATTACGCTTACGATTGGCCATTTTTTTTTAATAATAATATAAATGCGATAGTTGGCGCAAGTCTTCGCTAATAACTCAGCTTAGTAGCAACTGATGAAATATACAAAGCTAATATACATATAAAGTACCCTATGTCACTCAGGATCACTGTAGCTTCCTATAAGTGAAAGAATTTTCAAAATCGGTTCAGTAGATCCAGAGGTAACAACCTACAACCCCGGAGTTCTCGCGGGTATTCCGGGATAAACAGTACCAAAATCGGTTCAGTAGATCCAGAAATTACCCCCTACAACCTCACAAACTCACAATCTCTGAATTTCCCGCGGGAATTCTGGGATTAAAAGTACCTTGTGTCACTCAGGACTCATTACTCTCTACAACGTCACAAACTCACAAACTTTAGCTCTATAAAATATAAGTATAAATAATAATGGATGCATCATAAAACTTGTCTCATGCATGTTCGAATAGACAAACAACCCGGTAGCCTTTATCCTTAATGTACATATAGACTATTTCCAAAATATCTACTTTCAATTGGGTTATATCCAGGGTATCAAAATCAAAATTCTAATTAGTCCATCACTTAGAAAATAAAAAAATAATAGAAACGTATTTTTTGCTTTTTCAAATTAATGAAAAATAACAGATAAAGCGCATTAAAGTTTAGGGTGGGGGACTCGTGACGTCAGTATTGGGTATAAGCACCGTAATAACTGCACCGGGTTGTGACGTCACGCGAAATTTCAACTCAATGTATCGACGTTACTTTTTGATTATGTAAAAAAAATACATGTCCAATATTTTTTATTAATCTACACGACGGACTAAAAAAAGAATTTAGTCAAGAAGCCAATTCTTTGGAGCCGTCCTTTTTAGTGTCAGTCATCTACTTGCCAGTTTTCTCATTAGTCTATTGTAATTATTTAAATTATTTGTGGTGCTCACTAAAGTGTTTCATTCATTCATATGGTAAGTGCGAAATATATAAAAAATAACTACATAGTATAAAACAAGGTCGCTTCCCGCTGTCTGTCTGCCCCTATGTGTATGCTTAGATCTTTAAAACTACGCAACGGATTTCCATGCGGTTTATAGATCTTATCTTAGGGGTAGGCAGATAAAGTCTCGGTACTTCGACTCTTGGGATCTTTTGTACCATCCCCATCCTGTGATCCTCCCTCTACTCCCTGAAGACCTCGGCAACGAAGGCTAGTGTGCAGTGGAGGGGTAGGGACCTAGAGTCCTCTAGTTCTGGGTAAGCCGTCCCCAAAAGGCATCGCACTCGCACATGAGATGCGCCATTGTTTCCACCTTTACGCCGCACTTCCTGCAGGATGAGTCGCTCACAAGTTTCATTTTCGTGGGGTAAAACACCAATAGATAGTGATTAATGAGGAAGATTTACATGTATAGTTTATCCTGAAATTCCCGCGGGAACTCCGAAATTACTGCGGGTGAAACCGCGGGGGACCGCTTGCATATTATAATATTATGTATATTGTATAGTTATTCAAATATTTAAATATTTCTATAAAACTCGTCCCACGCCGATTCTGTCAGACACAAAAGCAAATAAAATATTATTATAATATTTACATGGTTAATTTTATATTAATCTTTATAAAGTCAAATATAAAATATCAATTTATTTTTTTAATAAATTGAACATAGCAATAAATTTTGGATATTTCGTAAAAATACAATAATTGTGAAATGTCAAAGATGTTATAAATTCAACCTTGAAGACTTCAATTAAACATTGTAGTTTGTTAATTAACAATAGATACCTTCCGTTCGTGCGGTATTTGAAAGTGCGTGACTAAATATGAGACGAACTAGGTATGTAATAGGTATCATTAATGTGATCAATAACTCCATTTTCCTTGAACCTATTGCGATGAAAATTAAATCCTAAGCTTAAAACATACATCAACCGCGTTAGTTCGCGTTCGGAGTTCCCGCGGGAACGCTGGGATAAAAGCTATCCTATGTGCTTTTCTATACCCCTAACAACGTAGGCGGTCTGACTTTTCCTGACACTTCCGATAATAGGGATGTTGACGACTTTTGAAAATAAAAATTTTAATTAGTCCAACAGTTAGAAAATAAAAAAAAATACACAAATCCTTGACAAATTATATACCTACGTAAACCGAATGAATCACAGAATCACTCTATCTACTGGTGAAAACTGCAAGAAAATCTGTTTAGTAATTTTGGAGTTTATCGCGAACAAACAAAGTCCTCCGAAGCGTCTGTCTGTCACAGAAATTAAGAAAAGACCTACGAAATTCACCTAGTAAGTCTCAATTTGGAAAAAATAAATCAGAGTTCGCTAACTAGTCAGTCTAACAGCTTGAAATATTTATATCCAAACAGATTACCTCAGTCAGTCTAACAATTTGGAAAAAAATGTCCAAACAGTTCGTTCAGACGACGTAGGTACTTGGGGTTCGAGTCGTCGAACTACCTACGAGATATTCCAAATTAGCTCAGTCCGACCGATCGGACGGATCGAACCAGTATTACCTTTTTTTACTTAACCTCTTATAGGTACTTATGCAACTGTTGCATAATGAGGAGCTTCGCCTCGTGTGATAAGCCCAAGTTCGTGTTTTAATACCTAATTATGTACAGTTGCATACAAGAGTGACAAGGCTTTACTACACCCATGATAATTATTATGAATCCTCTTTAAAAGGTGCTGAAACCATAGAGTGTTGTCCAGTGTTAATAATAATAATAATCCACTTCACAACACACAGATCTACTTGATCCCACAGTAAGCAGATTGCTATAAGCTTGTGTCGTATTATTACATATATATTATACTTTAGACACCCTGCGTTCTTCACACAAAGTCCATCCCCACCGGGAATCGAACCCGGAACCTCGCGGTTAACTAGTAGGCATGGTGACCTACTGCGCCAATCGGGTCGTCAACTCTTTCTAAAATCATGGTAAGTTTAATTGCTTAGTATATCTATTACAAACTATGTATAGATCGTGCATGACAATGTTCTTTTTTGAAATGGGGATGTGAACTACTTTTAAAAATCAAAATTCTAATTAGTCCGTCAGTTAGAAAAAAAAAAAATACACACCTATTTTTTGCTTTTTCAAATAAATTCAAATATACAGAGATAAAGCACATTAAAGTTTAGGGTGAGGGGGTCGTGACGTCACTAACCGCAAAAACCGCCATACAAACTGTCAGAATAGTGACGTCACGCGAAATTTCAACTCAATATATCGCCGTTATTTTTTGATAAGTAAAAAAAGAAAAAATACGTGCCCAATATTTTTTATAAATCTACAAGACGGACTAAAAAAAAAAATTAGTCAACATGCCTATTCATAAAGATACAATAAATTAAGTAATGAGAATGTGGCTGTATGATAGTAATAAATAAGGGATAAGGATGGGATCGAGTTCGAGTTGCATAATGAAGTTCAGTACAACATTATAGCATTCGTTTGGATGATAATATTATGGTTACTATGTCACTGTTTGTTTTAATGTTGGCAATAAGGTAACTGTTTCAGAAACTTTTATAGAAGATTTATAGCATGGGTGTAGATAAGGTAACTTTAGTCACATACTCGTTGTAATTACTTAAAGATTCTTGTGTTTTAGATTTTCTTAAAGGATACACAGGTATTATACATTCAAATTCAAATATATTTTATAATAAAACGAATAGATAGAGCAAAAGACGGCCTTATTGTTAGAGGCAATCTTTTCAGGGCACACGACATTATAGACATTAAGTATACACTTTTTGTTTTTCAAGTCATTAAAAAATTCTAATAGTAAGTTTTTGAGTTCAAACATTTGAAACAGTTAGAACGACAAATGGCTAAAACGAGTTGGTTTTGGTTAAAGTATCTCTTTTCTTCTTCTTATTCTTCGTATACATCATGCGCTTTAGAACATTACGCCATTGATGGATACTATCTTCTTCTCTTCCTTCAGAGGTAGCCTCCTCAGATCTCAGATCCACCAAGACGCTCCATGGTATGAGATGCTCTTTCTCGTCTCATCACAAGACACTGTTTTATGACGTTCATTCGCCAGGTCTCCGTACAACGTGACAATACCAATTCTGCCTTGACTCGGTTTGTAGTCGCTTGTTTAATTAAACAGGTTTTAATTAAACAAGCTACTTGTTCAAGCCCTCGAAAAAATATATATATTAAATAAATATAGATAAACCTTAGAGAACTAAGAACGGTGGGTTTACGCGGGTAAATTACCATTGTTTATTTATTAATTTTTTTATTTACTAAAAGACTAATTGGCTACTTGACAAAATTTTTTTTTTTAGTCCGTCGTGTAGATTAGAAAAAAATTTTGGACACGTATTTTTTTCTTTTTTTACGTAATCAAAAAATAACGGAGATACATTGAGTTGAAATTTCGCGTGACGTCACAACCCGGTGCAGTTTGTATGGGGCTTATATTGAATATTGACGTCACGAGTCCCCCGCCCTAAACTTTAAAATGCGCTTTATCTTTATCTATGTTTATTTTCATTTATTTGAAAAAGCAGAAAATACGTTTCTATTATTTTTTTTTCTAACTGATGACGGACTAATTAGCACTTTGATTTTCATACCCTGGAGAATTTGATTTGGCGGCGCATCAGGTTTAATACGAAGGAAAGACGCATCTAATGAGGGTATGATCCGTCAGACATCTGCAACATGCGCGCTCAATTTTTTGTTGGTTTTTTACGTCAAAATTTTTTTTTTTTTTAATGAAAATAGAATGTTGAACACCTCCTTTACTACATCTCTCGTTTAACCTTACACATTGTATTTTTGTCAGGAATTGGAGAAAACTTTAAACTTCCCAAGCACAGCTCCATCGGTTTATCGAATAGGTACCTACACAAACGAAAAAAACCATCATACGCAACAGAAAAATTCCAAAATCGCAAAAGTACAATTTGAAACGGAAACTCCAATACAATGCGATTTTAAAACGATTACGAGCGCTGTGGGATTTTCGTTAATATCAATTTCCATTAGACGGAGTAAACTAATATATGAGTTGTGATTTTACGGAATTGTGTCAAATTGGTTATTAGTGCTGAATCCATCACTTGTCAATTTGGTGTAGAAATATTTAGTAGTTTTTTTATTTAAATTGTGCTGGAAAATAACGTTCCATACTGTTTAATTTAAAAATAACTGATTTTTTAGGGTTAAAGTTAAAAATATATATTATATCGATTGTGGTGTGCTGATTGATAGTAAGTTATGTTGACTATTATTTCATGAAACTTCAAACGCCGTTACTTGAAAGACAGTCATACATTTTTAGTTGATAAGCTCTTTTGGAATGCAGAGAATAAACCAACATTTTGGGGTTTATTGGGATAAAATTTTCACCAGTTATTGCGTATACCTACATATAGGTAAATGATGGCATAAGTAGGTATTGTGCTTCGATACTATTTAAATCATTGTTAATAAGTAATTATTTTTTTTCCTACTAGCTGACCCCCGCGGTTTCACCCGCGGTAATTTCGGAGTTCCCACGGGAATTCCGGAATAAAAAGTATCCTATGTCACTCAGGATCACTGTAGCTTCCTATAGGTGAAAGAATTTTTAAAATCAGTTCAGTAGATCCAGAGATTACCCCCTACAACGTCAGAAGCTCACAAACTTTTGCTCTTTTAGTATAGATTCCTATTTTGTTTATTATCGTTGATTTTATGACGTTACAGCTGTCAGTATTTTAACTAGTATCCTGCGGTTATTCCTGAACTCTTGATTATTTTCCCTAGTTTCCTTATCAACTATCCTGCAAAATCATGATTTTCTTATTCATTTACAATATCAACGATAGAAGAAAGAAAATTGCCACAAGTGATGTATAACGGAGAATCACTCGAGAACGGCTATATCAATTTAGCGGGTTTCTTTTTTTTTGTGTTCATCTTATGAAAGAATCCACGTGAAAAGTCGGAAACTCATCCGGGCAAAACCACTGGTCACAGTTAGTTTACAGTAATAAGAGTAGAATCCGCGACATTGAATATTTTTACCTAAAATTGAGAGGGGTGATAAAAGAAGAGTAACCAAGCCCAAACAAAAAGTTTTTAAACTTTTTTTTTGTCTGTCTGTTCGCGATAATCTCCGCATCTACTGAACCGATTGTCATGCGGTTTTCACAGGTAGATTAAGCTTAGTCTGGAGCTACATATAGGCTTTGTTTCATTGAAATCGAATATCGGGAAAAAAAATTGTTGTATAAAAACCTTTCATGCGGGTGAAACCGCGGGGCAATAAATATCTAGTAATTTTGCATAGTATATGAAATGTAAAGGCTGTGTTGTTTTACCACGAACAATTTCAAAGAAATTCATATTTTATCTTAGGAATGATTGCAAATTTATCTTTAAGAGACTGGATGTTGAACTAGGCTGCATAGAATTAAGTACAAATTGTGTGCGCCACTTAATCTGTACTGAATAAATTTTATCTAGAGGTAATAGCGTTTATCATATCGCCATCTGTCAACCTCGTTACAGGTCAACGAGCCATAATTTATCGTGATCATTGACAACCATCTTCATTGTCATCCGTGACTTCACGTTTGTAATTTTACTATAATAATTATGTTAATCTAATAAGTGTTTCTATTTCCTTATCAACAGATAAAACGAAGATATCAATCCGTCACAATCGAAAACTCAACATTGAATTAAATCGTAACGAAACAAAAAAACCTGACTGCAATATATGTAATTTGAAACAACTGAATCAATATTGAGCCAATTGTTTTTAAAAAAAAAAACATGATAAAGTGCATCTGCAGATAATATTATGACTTATAAAATAAAACATAACATGCACGTCTGTTATTTGTGATAAACAGATTACAATAAAACTAGATCAAGGAAGATTTCAAAGCGAGATTAGTGAAGTCTTAAGTTAAACTGCAAACGTTTTGCTAAATCTATGCTTATATAAATGCAAAAGTAAGTCTGTCAGTCTGTTAACATTTCACGCCTACATCGCTGAACAGACTTCGATACAATTTGGCAAGGGAATAGATTGCGTCCCATTGCTGAGAGATTCCGAGGGAATCCCGAAACCATAATGGTTCAAGCTGTGATCGAAGCACCGGCACATAACGTTCAAAAGGATGATAGTATAGCGAAACTAATCGGACATTTCGGTAGATGGCAGTTTGTTGTGTTATCTGCAGTGATTCTAGTAAAGCTGTCGTCAGGATGGGTCCAGATGGCGATATTGTTTCTGACACCGAAACTGACATACCGCTGTGTTGAATTCTCCACAAACCGAACACAATATGAGGTGCAAAACTCTACTTGTTATGCTGATTGTGTTAAATATGCTTACGACACGAGCCCATTCGAGAACACAATAGTGTCGGAGTGGAACCTGATATGCGACAAGAAATGGTTGGCCAGCTTCACGCAGACAGTTCTGCAGTTCGGTGTGCTGATTGGGAGCATTCTATTTGGATTCCTTTCGGACAGGTGAATATGATTTTTATTAATAACTAGCTGTGCCCGCGGTTTCACCCGCGTGAAACGTTTTTATATAACAACTTTTTTTCCCGACATCCGATTTAAATGAAACAAAGCTTATATGTAGCTCCAGCCTAAGCTTAATCTACCTGTGAAAACCGTATGACAATCGGTTCAATAGATGCGGAGATTATCTCGAATAGACAGACAGACAGACAGACAGAAAAGAATTTTAAAAACTGTTGTTTGGGCTTGGTTACTCTTCTTATATCACCCCTCTCAATTTTAGGTAAAAATATTCAATGGGATTCTACTCTTAGATAGATTAAAAGTTCTCGAGTGACGACCACGAATCGGAAGATAGTAGACCAAAGATTTGCTGAAGGTCGAGGGACGCTTTTGAATGCGGGTAACGCAGGACTGGTCGTTATGGCGATCCTTGTGGGAGGAAGGGAGGAATGCTACGCTTTCGGCTGATATGATGATAATGATGATAATTAATCTATTCCAATATTATAAAGAGAACAACTGTATATGTTAGGATATAAGGAATAATCCATTACTACTTCCCTCTTAAGCCAAGTTCACAATCTTTAATCGTTATTATTATAGAAAACTAAGGAACTTATCGAGGTCACGCAAAAATTGACTACGATTTTTTAGTAACCACGTGAAGTGACGATAATTTCCTTAGTTTAGACTAGAAGTTTTATTATATTTGAGGATTTTAACAACCATTTTTTTTTTACTTAGTCTTATTAAAAACCGGGTCATACCAACAACACCTGACACAGCAGTCCAATTCGAACACTAAACCTCGTAAGATGCAAATCGTAAAAAAACTGGTTTCATACTTTTATTATCTTTGGTTTTTATCATATTGTTGAGCAAAACTTGTTTGAAAACGAATTTACCATTAGTTTTTTCCAATACAAACTGTTCGAACAGGACCTGTATGTTTAATTGACTTATAAAGATATAACTTCGTTTGATAGAACTAAAAGCGTCTCCAAAGGTGCAACATTACTACTTGCTTTATCGCTATATTGTAATAATTGTATATGTAATAATAATAATAATAATAATAATAATAATAATAAGTGATTTAACTTTTGAGCAATGAATGAATGTGTAAGTAACTGCGAATTGCGGGGAAAAAGTTCTTTGTACCCTGACAGTAGTTAACGGTGATAAGCAGTTCCCCGCATTAATTCCGGAGTTCCCGCGGGAATTCCGGGATGAAAACTATCCTATCTTTTAAGTTGGACTATATTATAAATGGTTGCAAAGTTTTATCAAAATCCGTTCAGTAGTTTCGGAGTCCATCGCGGACAAACAACGTGACACGTGATTTATATATATTAATTAAGATAAGATTATCCTGTCGAAAACTTATATGACACTTATTATGTCTATCTGCGATGATACTTTTTCACATTTTGACGACACATTGTCAGGGGTCCAGAAAAGGATTTATCTCGGAATTCTCGTGGTAACTCCGAAATTACCGCAGTTAAAACAGGGGAAGCGGATAGTTTATTGTAATCTTCTAGTACGAATTTGTCAATACTACTTAGGTAATATTAGCCAGTTATTACTCGTATGTTAACCAAATCTTTTTTTTTTATTTCAGATACGGCAGAAAAAACACGTTCTTGTTAGCAATCGCCATGTTGGTTTCGTTTGGGTTTGGCGTCCCTTTCTCGCCCAACTACGTGGTCTTCACGATCCTGAGATTCTTTCTCGGCGTCGCAGTTGCGGGCACTATGGTCATCTCTTTCGTCATCGTCATGGAGACCACCGGCCCCAGATACAGAGAGATCGTCGGTTGTCTCTTTCATGTGCCCTTCATTCTGGGGCACGTGACGCTGCCTCTGTTCGCGTTTTACTTCAGGAGTTGGAACACATACACCCTAGCGTTGGCTGTACCGCCTGTGTTATATCTGGGCTATTTCTTCCTGATGACCGAGTCGCCAAGATGGCTGGTTACCATGGGCAGGTTGGAAGAAGCCACGACGATCGTGAAGGGTATCGCTATAATGTAAGTTGGTTTTATGTAGTTTGACATTATTTTATTAAGATAACAATATCGTACCTTAACCCTGTCTCCAAAAAAGGTAGTTATAGAGATTGTAAACGGCAACATGCACCGGTTTATGCCAATCTTCTTGCTTTTCCCTTGATTAAAATGTAAATAGGTACCCTTGTCAGTTAGGAGTGTTTGTGAGGTTAATTTGTTTGGGGATGTTCTCAACCAGACAGAATTTGATAGAAATACATGCCCAATTTCCCATCATACATCAACTCTATAGTATATCTTATCAATCTTTAACTAATATAAGACTTGTGATCCAATACTCAGTAGATATGTTAACTTATCTACCTTTCAATTCTAGGAACAAACTATCCACATCCAAAGTAGAAGAGACCCTCAAAAGTTTGTCAAATGAAATATCTTGTAAAACTGACCAACCGAAGGCGAATTACTTGGACTTGTTCCGAGATATCCTTTGGCAGAGGATGCTGTGTCTGCTCACCATCTGGTCTATTAATGGTCTGACTTTCTTCGGACTGAACCAGTACATCAGTCAGACGAGTCCGGATCCGTTTATTAGTGTAGCGGCCGCTGGGTTGATACAGGTAGTCAATATAAACGAATTACTGATAACTATTATAAAAAGAAAATATGACTGTATTCATGTTGAAGATGAGGCATGGAGATTATACCTTGAATTCATAGGTTAGGTACCTATCCAGAATTTTCGAAGGAAAAGGGTGAAATTGCAAGGAACCGCTCGTTGATCACACAATCCTATTTTGCAATCAAGAAAATCACCAAAAACTTGAAGCAATTTAGCTATTATAGATCAAACTAACGCCGCTTAATATATTAATAATAAAGGTGTATGTTAGTGTAGTTCTAGTCAAAAATATTAAAAAAAAAACATAGTAGATAAATTACCGACGACGCGCTGATTATACCCTAAAGATCTTTCAACGATCTTTTTGCCCGCGTAAATTCAGGTTTTTATTAGAGGTTTTATCTGTTATACTCTTTTAGGTGAATGTAAGCTATATTATAATTATATGTATGATTTCAGATACCGTCAAACTTAATAGCAATGTACACGATGAAGCGTTTCGGCAGGAAGTTAACGACATCTCTTTTCGCTTGTCTCGGCGGTGTGTGTGCGCTGGCGCTCAGCCTCGTGCCCGATGTGTTCTGGATCACCCTGACATTGGGCACGCTGGGCGTTTGCTTCACGGCGATGGTCCCGCCAACAATCTACATTTACTCCTCAGAACTGTTCCCAACGGTTGTCAGAAACATGAGTATCGGAGCGCTGTCCGTCGGCATGAGGGTCGGATCTATGGTCGCGCCGTTCGTCGCTAACTTATCTGTGGTGGCAGTATGGCTGCCGGCTGTCATATTTGGTTTCGCGCCAATCATCTCCGGCGTAGTTTGCCTGTGGCTGCCAGAAACTAAGGGCACGGTATTGCCAGATAGTTTAGAAGATATAAAACGCGACTGATTTTGTATTTAGGTATATTTTTTAGTTTAGTATTAGTGTGAGTAGTGCCTACCTACGAAAAAGGTAGGTATTAAAAATTGTGAGAGTACTCACGAAACAAGGTATTGAAAATTATACTAATAATGCTTTAATTTTTTAATAATATTAAATAATACCTACCTATTATTAGAATAAATGATAGAACAACTAAGAGAATAATTATAAAATAAAAACTAGTAAAAGAATAAGAAAAATTATGAAATATTTATAACCGTTAATTACATTTATAAACCTCACTGCCAGGTAGGGTTGCCCATGGAATTTAAAGGTACTGTTGCCAAATAAAAATAAAAAAAACTGAACAGGTACATATTATACGGCAGCCCTCAGAGTCGTTTTAATGATTACTTATCTACTTAATTTTATGGCTCCACTACATTGTCGCCAAGTACAGACGATAATGCGCGAGCACGATAGTGTAGAGGGCATGCTTTTGGGAACGCATCAAAGGGAATCGCCTGTTATCGCATTGAGGTGTCCCCATTATCGTCGATGATCGGCCCTCTTATAATGAAAATTCAACATCTAATAGGCGCGTTCAAATTTCAAATACCTACGCTTCAAAAAAGTATAACTTCGGACGCGCGTGCGTACAATAAGTATAAACTGTGGCAGGTATAAAGTATAAACCATTATAGGTATCGGAATAGGTTGTTGAATGTTGACCGGTGGAGGTCGTAGCGAGTGGACACCTGTCGCGTTATTTATTCGATATTTTCACCACCGTTCAGCAGCCATTTTGTTTTCCAAGAAAGAAGCTTGTTTTCGAGAGGGAATCGTGTTTTATCTTGGGGAACAATCTAATACTGTAATTGGCGTTTCGCCATAATTACCTACTTTAATCGCTAAAAATACGTACATTGGCAGAATTAAAGGCGATAAATCGCGATACATTGCCATAATTGAAGAAGAAGAAGAACAAGTAGGTATCGATATGCATGGTGTAGGTGCACAATATTTTTTGTAAATAATGTAATTGATTGCTTACTAATAATAAAACTAACTAGGTACCTACCTACCTAGGAAATAAAATAGTAAATTTTTGTAAATTTAAAATAAAATGCCTTTTTATATTTTGTTGTTTATAATTTTCATGTAGGTACCTATTTCAATATAAAATTTAAACACCTAAAAAACAAAAAATTAAAACACCTCGTCCTTATCATTGCGCCTTCATAATAATTTCTCATAATTACATTATGTACATTCTCCAGCTATATTTAATTAACTTTGAAAATTATTACCGTTCAATTACAGTATGCGATTTATAAAAATCTAAATATCTTCTACTCTAGGTACTGAATCGAAACGAACCTACAACTTAGAGTAATAACAAAATATACACAACTAGTTGTGCCCCGCGGTTTCACCCGCTATTAGGTACCTTAAGGTCAAAATTAAATACCTCGTGGTAGAATGTTTTTTTTAAGGTCATAGGTTAACGAACCACTAGCTGTTCGTTGAGGTTCCACGCGATATTTCTATTCCCTCAGAAACTTAAAAGCTAATCTGTGTCACTAAGGAATACTGTAAAGCTCCTTATAAGGAAAAAGTTTTTTAGAATCAGTAATTTATTTACTTATTTAAAGAAAGGATAGTTTAGTGGCATGACACAGAACCGGAATATATATATATATATATATAAAGTTAATATAAATAATATTACCAAGTATACAGTAAATAAATTAAATAAAAGCAGATACATACATAATATACTAAATACATACACACATACATACATACATAATTCTATAGTTCCAGAGGATTAATCAACTTTATTCTTTACTGTATAAAATATTGTAGTAGGTGCCGATATTTTTACTGTTTGTCCGTACATCCTACTAATATTATAAACGCGTAAGTTGTACGGATGGATGTTTGTTACTCTTTCACGCAAAAACTACTGGATGGATTTAAATGAAACTTTACAATAATATAGCTTATGCATCAGATTAACACATAGGGCACTTTTTATCCCGGAATTCCCGCGGGAACTCCGAAATTACCGCGGGCGAAATCACGAGTGACCACCAAGAAATATAATATACCTATTAAGTACGATCTATTATAACGATAAAATTTATAGGTCATCAATATTTTTCATCCATCATTCTGCACCGGCCTCGCCCAGCGCGTACGGCTGTTTGGAAGCTGTCTTCAAATAGTAGTTGCCACGTAAACTGGAAGAAAATAGCAATTAACATTAAGAACTGTTTCTACTGAGCTGAAGATAGTTTCACTCCGTCCAATCGTCTAGGTACCTATTTCAGACCGCAAAAATGGTGGAGACGGCTTCAGCTCACAAAACTTAGGTAGGTAGGTACTACAAAATTTCAAAATTATCAATCAAAGGAGAAATATCAGGTAAATGATCATTACTAATATTAATATTGTAAACCATACGAGTAGAATTCAAAGGTACAACGGAAAACGGCATTGAATGCAAGTGAAATGAAGCCATTTAAAGTCAGGCTAAAAATTCTGATTACTTGTCTAATGCATGATTATTATTGGTTTTTTTAATAGAGTTGCTCAAAAAGTGGCATATTGCAGGGACGTATAGCGTTCGGGAAGTGGGCTATTACATACTCGAGCTTTTTCTTTACCTTTTCCGAACTCGTGCGTTCTCTTTCCCAACTGTCAAAAATGGCGAAACGACTTTGACACACTTTTTGTATTGCGCAACGTAGGTTTCGTATTACTAATACGACTAGCGCCATCTCTTGATCACAGTTGGAACTTAGTTGAGTTTGTGTTTTTATTATTTTACTAAATTTCTTCATTTTTTTCGCAACTGTATTAAAAATAGTTGTTCAGTACACGTGCGGAACCGTCATTGCAAAGAGTTCCGACTGTCAACCCTCACCTTCGGCTGCGCCTCGGCTCGGGTCGACATTTGTCGGAACTCTTTGCAATGACAGCCTTTCCGCACTTGTAATGAAATATACTATTTTAATACAGTTGCTCAAAAAGTGGCGTATTGCAGGGACGTTTAGCGTTCGGGATGTGGGCTATTACATACTCGAGCTTTTTGTTTACCTTTCCCGAACTCGTGCGTTCTCTTTGCCAACTGTCAAATGGCGACACGACTTTGACACACTTTTTTGCATTGCGAAACGTACGTTTCGCATTACTAATACGACTAGCGCCATCTCTTGATCACAGTTGGAACTTAGTTGAGTTTGTTGTGTTTTTGATATTTTATTAAATTTCTTCATTGTTTTCGCAACTGTATTAAAAATAGTTGTTCAGTACACGTGCGGAACCGTCATTGCAACTAGTTCCGACTGTCAACCCTCACCTTCGGCTGCGCCTCGGCTCGGGTAGACATATGTCGGAACTCTTTGCAATGACAGGCTTTCCGCACTTATAATGAAATATACTATTCTATTGTGCTTCAATTACATAATATGTATATACGATACTATAGATATAAACACGCCCAGACTGGAAAATGGAACCCTGTGTTTATCACACAAGGTCCACCCCAACCGGGAATTGAACCCGAACCCCTTGATTAGCGGTGATTAGTAGACATGGTGACCTACTGCGGAAATCAGGTCGTCGATGATCCAGTCCTTTTCTGTACCCTCGACACCGTGTAGCAAAATTTCATGAAGATCGGTTGAGTAGTTAAGGCGTGAATCATAACAAACAAACACATTAATTATTAATTTTATTTTTAGTTGGGATAGAATAGATACATATTACATAGTCTGGATTATCTCTATGATGATGTCAACAATAAATGTCAACTTACTCGGGCGTGGCTTTGATCCCCATGTGCACTAGTTGCTCGCCCCGACACTGCCCCTGCTGGAAGGCGTCGTAGCTGTCGCACTTGCGGGCCAGGAACTCGCCCCCGTTCAAGGCTTCGCACCAGAAGCGCCAGGAGCGCCAGTGGCTGCAGAAATCTAGCGAGGGTGAAGGAAATCAAGTTTAGCTGGCTAGTTATTCGGTATCCCCTCGAATTTTTTTGTTCCCGGCTATCCCGGATCCTATGTGGTGATCCAGAACATATTGCAGAGTGCCAAACGTAACCCATATTAATAAAACAAACATCCAAACAACTTCACACATACGAGTATTTATAATTTTTCATTACTCATACTCGGAAAGTAGGTCGGAAGTTGCCTGAGAAGCGGGTTGAAAGTAACACTTTTCAGCCCTAGAGAGAATCGCTTTCAACTGACAGCTGGATACTGCAGAAACTCAAGTTTTTTTTTATGTCATAGGGGGCATACTTACTGGCCAGTAGCACACCTAATGGTTGATTTATGTAAAATAAAATTCACTCATTTTTTTCTTTAGCTAATTCCTATTTTTATTTTGACTTTCCTTGCATTCGTAATGAAAAGCACAGTGTTATCCTCGGGAGAAAGACTTATTTAGTCCCTCGATCTATTGGCGCTTAGTTTACTTTCACCCCTAGGATAACAATGTACTATTACTGTTTACAATTTATAGGCAGAGAGCTTTTATATGCGATCGATTAGTTTTGTGCAGAATCGGGTTTCAACTGCCAGTACTACTTTATAACATCCATGTTCAGTGTTCACATAGTCTATCTACTGTTTTGTTTTTACTTGTGTATGCTTGGCAATAAATATTTCTCTCATATACTTTACTAGCTGTTCCCCGCGGTTTCACCCTGGCAACCTTACTATTGCATTATGCTCTATGCTCTATCTAGGTGATCGCAGATTTGTCAGAATTTGTCAGATTTCTTGATAGCCTCGCACATTCGCGACAAAATGCAGTGCGTAAGGTGCGGGTGAATGTGCGTGGTTTCACATCATTGCATACAACGAATTCTAAAATGCTGTGCGTTCGGCACGTGCGGTGCTTACGTTGCTGACAAATCTGCGATCACCTTTATGCTCTGTAATTGGAAAACAGGGTGTTTCTTTGGTTAGTTTACCTTCACTGGTGGCGGGGATGCTAAAAGCTGGGCAGCCGGGCTGCTTGGCTCGGCCGCCGTTGGGCCAGAAGTCGGCGTGGCCCGTGGCGCGGGGCGTCCCGAACCAGCCGCCGTCCGTGTGGATCGCGTCCACGAACCGTGCATCCGATGGGGAGATGGGCGGGGAGAGGATCTGCAGCGGCGGGTAGAAGCCGGGGAACGCCGCGTCCAGGGCGGTCAGCCTGCAATCAAATTGGCCATCCATAAAGCGCTTATTACACCTTGCTATTTGAGGGCACCAATTTAGGGTGCTAAATCGGATACAATTTAGGGTCGGTGAGTGAGAGAGAGCGATCGAGTAATCACCCTACACTAAATTGTACCCTAAATCGACTACTCTAGGGTACATTTTAATGTAGTGTGATCACTCGCTCTCTCTCTCACTCACCGACCCTAAATTGTATCCGATTTAGCACCCTAAATTGGTGCCCTGCAATTAAAAGGTGTAATAAGCGCTTAAAGCGTCTACACACTTCCCTAAAATCAGAGGCGATATCGGTAGTAATGTTGCCAGGTCGCAAAAGCTAATAGTCGGACAGACCAGCCAGCACAAAGGACGGACACCCTACATTATTGAGGATTACTTAAAATCCTCAATAATTTAGTGCATCCTCATTAATGTGGGTCCGGCTTTTTTACTTAAATATCCGGCCAAACTGACTGATCTGCCCCGCTATTAGGTTTGGCGACCTGGCAACATTACTCCCGATATCGCCTCTGATTTTAGGGCCAGGCGTAGCCGCTTTAAGGCGTCTAGTTGTCAAAGTCAACAAACATAAATAATTTACTCTGTTCTCCAGTATAGACTAGCGTTTATAGGTAGGTACAGCCTGTAACGAAAAGATGCAGTTAAACTCTGTAGAGGGTCTAGCCGATGGGTCCAAGGGTAGTGCGTCCACTTTTCATAGTTTTCATTTTCCAAAATTGAACACCGGTGGACGAGTAGCTGTTAAGGAAATATTAACAGCAGAATCCTGGCTACTTCACCTTCTCACGGTATGCCCTAGAGAAGCAAGCTTCCTGCTAGCCGCTGCCATGAGATGGGCCCCCATGGAGTGGCCGATGAGGTGCAGGCCGTCCAGCGGCAGGCCAGCCCTGATGAGGATAGACAGCGCCTTGCCAGCTTCTTCGCCCACCTGAAATTGGTCATCTATGAAAAGCTTTTTTTTTTATTAAATTTTGTATACTACACGTTGTCAAGGGTACAGGAAAGGATATAGGGTACCTACTTTTATGCCATAATTCCCGCGGGATCTCCGAATTAAACGCGGGTGAAACCGCGAGGAACAGCCATTATTATCTATTGGCAAGTATGAATAAAGATTTTGACTTTGAGATTGAGTTTGACTCGAATTTGAATGTTCCATTTTCCAGCTCACTAACCCGGGATGATTTTGTCAGCAACATTGTAATGTCAGAGTCAACCATTTGTGTTCTCGGCATTGTGTTGGCAAATACATTTATTTCTTTCGTTCTTTCTTTTTTTCTTTCTTTCTTTCTTTCTTCCTTTCATTCTCTCTTTCTTTCTTACTTACCGGCAGTAGCTTCAAGCCCGCGACCACGTAGTTGCCGAACGCGTAATTCCCCCAGTCCAGCACCAGCGTGTTGTAGCCGCCGTTCTCCAAGTAAGACCTCACCAAATACAACACGTTGTCATCGGACGGTACTTCCCCGTAACTGAAATTATAGCAAAATCGTGAAAAGGACAGACTAAAAGTAGGGTCTAAGGTTCTACCAGGTGGCAAAAGTGCTACAGGCGACTTCGCAGATTGCAACTATCACCAAACTCTTGTTCTAAAAAATTGCAGATATTGATGTAAAAAATAAAGAATAAAGAAATAATATAAGAAAGAAAATAAAGAATCAATAATAAATGTAAATTATTACCCATGAGCATACAGCATCGTTGTCTTGCTTGTGTCAAAATGTGGATCCGATAAAAGACGCTTGATGTCTTTGAAGTAATAAATTTTGGGGTCTGTTAAATTCCTCCTGTAAAAAAATTATATCATTTGTATAACTTGATAGTTTTATCAGCGGGTTGAAAAGTTAATTGATCTAAGCGACATTTTTTTCTCCGTCGTCTATAGGTATTTGGTTTTAAACTTTTACAAGCAA
The DNA here is from genome assembly GCA_907165275.2 of Zygaena filipendulae. Classification (NCBI taxonomy): domain Eukaryota; kingdom Metazoa; phylum Arthropoda; class Insecta; order Lepidoptera; family Zygaenidae; genus Zygaena; species Zygaena filipendulae. The sequence continues at coordinate 677,292 of OU015669.1, forward strand.
TTTTTGATATTTGAGCCTCTACTTGAATTGCTCTCATTTTGACGACCCTTGTGTTAAACTACTCAAAATTTAACTTTTATTGGTGTAAGTCACTTAAGGTATTCCAGGTTTTTTTTTCAATTCTATTTGATTTTTCTGTTGACGACCCGGCGTATGGCGTAATAGGTCATCACTCACCATGCCTGCCCGCTAATGAAGAGGTTCCGGGTTCGATTCTAATAATAGCTTACTGTAGGATCAAGTAAATCTGTGTGTTGTGAAGTGGATTATTATTATTATCTATTTATTGATCTTAAATTTGGGTTTTTTACAGTATAAATTAACAAAAAACCTAAACCTAGTGTACTACCGACAGCGGAGCAGAGCTCAAACTACCGGTGGTTAAAGTCACAGAGACAGGAACCTCCGTACAATTACTCATTTATTATTATTATTATTATTAATCGTTTTTCCTAATTCTATTTTGAATAACAATAGCTTATTTCTCTCTTAAAATTATGATACTTAGAATTATCGCTAAAAACATATTATGGTACATCAAAAAAATTAGCAAAGTCTCTTGTATACGTTATAGGTTACAAGCGATTTGTAAAAATGACATTTTTATTGTCCGGGAGTAAACCGTATAAAGTTGTACGTTATTAAGTTTGAGATCGCGGCGGGTTTCCGTTTTCCCTCACGGAATCATAATCCGATGGTTTGCTTCTATATAATTTATTAACATAAAAGAAAATAAACGCTGTTTATCATTTAGAATTTTCGGTTTAATTATCCACTTAATTATGCATAGTAATTAAATGTCTTAACTTTAAGAAAGCAGAAGGAAAGAAAGAAATATTTATTCAGGCAAAATTTTAACGAGAAATTCTTCGATAAATATAGGTATCCAGATATTAAAAAAAATAAATATGAAGTATTCTATTATATGAACGCAGATAAGCAAAAACATGTTAACCCACAAAATTAAGTTATTGATACAGAACGATTTATTGAGAGTTAGATAACGTTTTTTAATCATGTGTTTACCTTATTATATTGTTTAAATATGTAACAAAATGTTGAACATAAAAAAATGTTGACACGAAATGGCGCTATAATTTTTAAATACGATTTACTCAAAAATTTTCCAGTGTAGGCTATTGCTTATCTATGTCCATATATCACCTATACTATACACCATCATCAGAAGATTGGGACCGATTCGACGACGGACTCTTCTTTACCACGACACGTGTGTACTCATTGAGTATGGGAACTTGTCGTCTGTACGCTGACGAATCCGACATATCGTATCGCGGTCGTGCCGTCCCCGGAGCGTAGGCCACACTGTTTTCAGGTTGACTGTACTTCATTTCCTTGATCAGTTTCATAACACCGAATCTGAAGTCGAAATTCTCTCGGGCGCTCATCGTCCTCATTTCTGGTAAGATTGTCAGTAGGAAGCTCATATCAGCGTCGTGTTTGGAAGGCGGTTGATCCTGATTTGGGAATATCGACATTGTTGTAATATTTCTTTTGGACGTCAATGACGATTGGCTGTCCTCCGACTCCGTGCCAGGCGTTTCTTTAGCCTCACCGATGTTTTCAGACGCGCTTGCCGTGGTCATACCGTTCAAAAAGTTCAGCATGTCCAAGAGCCGACTCTTTCGCTTCTTTCGCGACGGGCTGTTGGATGATGAGCTATTTTTCTTCCTATTGAAATAGTCGCGGAGACCCTTCCATTTTTTCTGCAAATCTTGTACTGCAAAAGAAAAATATAATATTTACATGTTGGTAATGAAAAGGTTGCTCTAATTTCGACTCATTTTTGAAGATCACTGACTTTTATTATGTAGATAACCATACTGTACCTATCAAAATACCGCTTTGAAATTATTATGAGTACTTAAATACCTACCTATGTATTTGAGCTCTAACTTCAAACAGTGAACCATTTATTTTTAAAGATTTTTAATATAGGTTAGGTAAGGTTAGCCTAATTAACCTATTCGACCGGAAAAGTGAAATGGGTAAAATACGGTTTAAGGAAAAATAAATAATACGTATAGGTAGTACACATATTCAAAGCGCCTGCAAGAATATTATTATTTGTTACTTAACTAAAGCTGTTTTATTTTATTTGTTTATGTACCCACTTGCAGTTCCCCGCGGTTTCACCCGCGTTAATTTCCCTGCGAAAATTCACAGATAAAAACTGCTCCATGTCGTTTTCTGTACCCCTCACGTGCACGCAAAATTGATCGGTTGCATAATGGTTGCATAGTTAAAGTGTGCATGTGCGACAAACAAACAAACCCACATTTCCGTTTATGATATTAAGGATGTTAAACCGGATACTAAGTAATTTGTAATTTTTTGCCATCTTTAGGTAGGTACACAGTACACACGCAACGTCAACTTACTTCGTTTGAGTCTATCTTGCGCGTCCAGCTCCGTCCAGTCATTGCACAGCGACTCCCCGATCTGGTCCCAGGCGCGTTGCCTCAGCGTCCTGTTGCCGTACTCTTCCATATAAACGTTCCATATGCACGGTCGGTTATGTATTTCTATGATGAATTGTTCGGTTTCGAAGCCCATTATCGTGGGAACAAGTCACAGTAGCGTCGGACGTGCCCTCGCTACGTGAGCGCCGTTCGTACTGAGTGTATTAGTCAGCTCGCGTAACGCAGCCGACTAAGCGAGTCAGTGGTTGTGTGCGCACAGCATAGAGTGCGCCACCATACCTTCTCTGTGACGAACCTACTACTACCATAGATGGACGCAGATAAGCAATAACATATTAACCCACAAAATTAAGTTATTGATTCAGAACCATTTATTGAGAGTTAGGGAACGTTTTTTAATTATGTGTTTACCTTATTACATTGTTTAAATATGTAACTAAATATTGAACCTAAAAATGTTGAAACAAAATGGCGCTATAATTTTAAAACTTTAATTTACTCAAAATTTCTCCAGTGTGGGTTAACACACTATTGCTTATCTATGTCCAGATATAAAATTACTTCGCTAAGTATAGATAGGTACTGGCACTATTTACGTGATTACGTCTGTGTCTACCGCCTGCCACACACAACACTATAATTACTATACGCAATACGCATACGTTAAAACACATGGTTTATCGACCGAAAAATGTAATATTGAAACTAGGGAAATGACATTGTTGAATACAAAGTTGGACATTAAACATACGTATTAACTATAATATTTTACAGTGCAAGGAAGTATCAAAGTCTGAAAATTGTTAGATACATGGCAAACTAATAAACGGATCTAATTTTTATGAGAAGTAGGTACTAGGTATTTTAATTTTTCTTACATTTCATTAAACTTTGGCTTTAAATAGCATAGCTTACCCATAGTGTAAAATTCGTACATCGTCCATTGTAGCCTTTCTTCCTTCAGGCACTGAAAAAGAGAAATTCGAAAGGACTATAAGTTTCCCAGCTTTTTATTATCTAACTGAAGGATTAAATACAATTTTAATTTTCATAACCCGGACACATACCTATTGGCAATTACCTGGCATAAACATACGGGATATGACCCGGAAGCTCCCCGGCGACAGCAGCGCGTCCCCCTGGCTGTCACAGGAGACGACCACTTGAAACAACAAACAATGTATTATTGCTACATGTCACAAAATGTTATTTCATCATAAACATAGGCACACCCGCGGCATTCCATGCGAGCGAAGTGCGAACCGATTTATCTCGCCCGCAATCAGGGCCCGCCTAACAACTGGTGTGCTTACAGGTCACTTCGGGACAAAGGAACACCTCACGAAAATGAAACTCGCAAGCGACTCATCCTGCAGGAAGTGCGGCGTAGAGGTGGAAAAATGGCACATCTTATGTGCGAATGCGATGCCTTGGCTCGTAAACGAATGGACCTTCTGGGAACGGCTTACCCAGAACCAGAGGACTTTACCCCTCCACTGCACACTAGCCTTCGCCGCTGAGGTTTTTAGGGAGTAGAGGGAGGAGCACAGGATGGGGATGGTACAAAAGATCCCAAGGGTCGAAGTGCCGAAGATCTCGCCCTTACTACAGTCCAACCACAGACATATTATGTCCAGATCCATGAGTCCGACACACACACAGTATCAACAGCCCCCACCCCTATCACCCCTAGGCTCGCCGCTACGTCGTGGCGGGGGATGACGAGGTACGGAGGTGGCGGGGGCCTAGAGTGTCGCTTCTCTATGTAGAGTAAGTTCTTCAACATAAGTAGATACGTTTGTACAGAGTTCTCGGTGAATATAAGTTAACTATATAATATTACCAAATCCGAAACTAACAGAAAAGAAAATGCAGGGGAAATGCATTTATCTTGATTATGTATCGTTTAAATTATATAATTAGGCTGTTTTTTAATGTAAAAAACAAATAATATCTATTAATAAATTTCGATGCGTTATTTTGTGTATGCGATATCATTAACGAGCTCATTCGCCTTGTGATTTGTCACAGTGTTGCTTGCCTCGTAATCTGTTTGACTGGGTTCCGTTCCGTAGTCAACATTGACAAAAACAATGGCCCATAAAAATTTGTTCATGTCCCTCCATTCTCTAGTTAACTTGGACCCTTATTGACACTATTTATAAGCATTCTATTCTATGATGTACAGAAATTGCAAAAAAATAAGGTTTGGCTTTCCAAACGTGCTCCTAAGAGGGGAAATAACAGGGCATATGGACGCAGATAAGCAATAACACGTTAACCCACAATATTTAGTTATTGATTCAAAACGCTTTATTGAGAGTTATAGAGCGTTTTTTTTCAACATAAACAAAATGCTGAAACAAAATGACGATACGATTTTAAAACACGATTTGTTCAAAATTTCTCCAATGTGGGTTAACACACTATTGCTTTTCTATATCCATATAACAATATAATACTTATATACATATACAATATTAACCAAATACAAAATTTAATCAACTTCATAATTGTAGAGACCGTTTCTCGCAATGGGGATGTGGACTACTTTTGAAAATCAAAATTCTAATTAGTCCGTCAGTTAGAAAATAAAAAAACAATAGACACGAATTTTTTGCTTTTTCAAATAAATTAAACTATACAGAGATAAAGCGCATTAAAGTTGAGGGTGAGGGGTCGTGACGTCACTAATCGCTAAAACCGCCATACAAACTGTCCGAATAGTCACGTCACGCGAAATTTCAACTCAATATATCGCCGTTATTTTCTGATAACGTAAAAAAAAGAAAAAATACGTGTCCAATATTTTTTAATAATCTACAAGATGGACTAAAAAAAATAGTCAACATGCCCATTCACCCCATCCTTGCGCAGAACTCCCCGACAGTTTTACCCGCGTAATTTCAGAGTTCCCGCAGGAGTTCCGGGACAAAAACTACGCTATGTCCTTCTCTGTACCCTTGAAAACGTATATGTGATAATCGGTTGTTCAGCTCAGGTGAAAAGGTGACAAACAAATAAAGAAACTCTCGCATTAATTATAATATTACCTAGTTAGATAAAGGATTACGAGGCAAGCAACATTATTACAACTTACACGGTGCTGTGTTGTTTATGCTTTGTGAGTTAGCCGGAGAGGGGGTGTCAAGCCGTGAACATATCTAATTACTATCGAAATGTCTGTGACACTGAATACTAGTAATTTTGTCTTAACTTATTAATTTAATTCTGGTATCCGCGGAAGACCAGCGTTGTGGTTTGCGCCAAAACAATGCTGAGCGGAGACCTTTTTTGGTATAAATTAATGTATAAAAAAAAAATGTTAAACTAGTACTAAGATTTTTACCAAAATAAACTTTTTTATTATTATTATTATTATTACTTATTGATTAGAAGCAAACAGATTAATTATCCAACAATTGCTTAAATACTAAATTATTAAAAAAGAATTCAGGCTGACTTCCGTATTTCCTTTTTTTTTGGTCGATTATAAAAGTCGAAGTGAGCTTGTTCATTGCGATTTGTCGACTAAAGAGTTACCTATGGGCTTTTAGAACGTTTTTTTTTTAATTCATGCACGCATACGTCATGTATGATACCTAGTTTGCAGTATTCACAGAATCCCCCCTTTTTGTCTAGCCGTGTATAATCATTAGCCGAACAACTATCAAACAACTACAAGTATTCACCGACACGTTGGTTTCCTGCACGAAGGTTGAGGTCGTCAAGGGTTAAACATAACTACGCAAGTTATCTCTCGAAGCCGCGTAGAGCTCTATTGCGCTAATGAGCTAGAATAGATGACTAAATTTTAGTTTTTATTCCGTCGTGTAGATCAATAACAAATATTGGATAAGTATTCTTCCTGTTTGTACGCAATCAAAAAACCTTGAATCAAAATTTCACGTGACGTCACTCCTTGGTAGTTTGCACACTTTATACTTAGATAAGACGTCACGAGCTCCCCTAAGTATCATTTCTCAATGATTTAAAAAAACGTGTCTATTATTTATTTGTTAATTAGGTACCCAACTGACGGACTAAATAGAATTTTGATTTTCATACCCCAACAGCTGCATGCCTGTTGCGAACAGCTCGTTAAGTATTTAGATTTTAAAAATTATCATGGTGGCAAAATTATAATAAGAATTGCAAACGGAGCCGCGGGAAACAGCTTGTTATAAAACATAAACATTCTAACAAAATCTTGTTGGATGCCTTGGAAATATATTTGATTAATTTAATTGAGTAATAATAGATTTTAGAGGTATACTTAAATTATACAATTGGGTTTTTTGTGCTAAATCAATAATAAACAATATGACGTGAAATCGAATTGTATAGGTGTGAGGAAATTTTTATGACGTAGGTAGATAGGAATAGGTAAATAAGGTGGACTTGACGCGAGGAATATCCTTACCAAAGACATTATAAGAGAATAGACGAACAATACAAACTTTTGCTATGCAATCCACGTCAACCAATTTTTGCGGGGGGGATCAAAATAAAAACCAATCACATCGTTGTGACGCAATCAAATACCAGTCCCCACAAAGTACATTTCAAATAGCCAATCACATCGCTTTCCGGTCAAGTGGTATTAATAGACAATAGTCTCTGCTAGCCAACGGCATTTTGTTAGCATAAGATCATTTGACCACTGCGTGGTTCAAGAGTAGCGGCCGAGCGTATTGTCTATCTATTCTCTTTCAATATCTTTGATCCTTATTATTATAATCCCATTTTAATATTATAATATTATGCTAAATATTAATATAAATCTAGTATAACAGGTGAATGACTGATTCAACTGGAAACTTGAAGTTTTCCACATGTCTTTCGTTTTTAATGTAGACAAGCACTTAGAAGAAAAAGTTTATTGGAAACTCAATCCCCAAGTGTGGAAAAAGGACTGAATGTTGTTCGAGATTCCCTCGGGAACCCCGTATAAATAAAAACGTTTTGAAAATCCTTCAAATATTAGTGAAAATCGCATCAAAATTCGTTACTTCGTCCTTATTGTATGTATGTTTGTTAGTTACGATATTACTCTTTAATTACCACCCGATCGTAATGAAATTTTAAATACACGTTGTCAGGAGTACAATGAAGGACAAGAGGGTACTTTTGATTCTAGACCGCAGGAACTTTGAAATGAACACGAGTGAAACCGCGGGGAACAGCTAGTAAGAACTAAACGGATACACATCAGACACGAAAACATGATGGAGTGTGTTTTCTACATCCTCTGTACGGAATAATAGGCTACGTATATTAATTAGTTCCGTTCGCATAATATTCTCAAGGATCTCTATATACCCTCTGATTGGAGAACTACAAACGTAGACACCGCGCCGCAACTCTTTTGGTGAGGAAGTTTACTGTCTGAGAGAAGCAAATAACCAGAAGAGTTTGTCTCAACTACAAAAAATTATAAATGTTCTTATTATATTATGTACATATTATGTAGGTAGGTACGCCATGTACCGACCCCTCGGTATTACGTAAAACGTAACTTATAAATATATGCCCAAATAGGTACGTACAATATGCAGAAGATACTTATGTATAATGTATACATATAGGTATAAGCTCAAGTGAAACATAACTTTGTATATTCACGCAAAAAACGTAGACTTTTTTTTTCTAAGTTATAGTTCCAATTCAATACGGAAGTTAATAAATTGTTAATTAATTGTAAGTACCCTGTAAATACATACTTTACATAAAATATAATAATTATTTTTTTTGTTCGTTATCGTTAATGAATAATAAATGATTAATTAATGCAGAATTTAGCTCAAAATTTATAACCGAAACGAACTCAATTAAGCTTAATTAAGCTCAAGTAAAGTCAAGTTATTATTGCACAACTAGCTGTGCCCCGCGGTTTCACCCGCGGTAATTTCGGAGTTCCCGTGGGAATTCCGGGATAAAAAGTACACTATGTCCTTCTCTGTACCCCTGAAAACGTGCATGCCAAATTTCATCCAAATCCGTCCAGCTCTTTTTGCGTGATTGAGTAACAAACATCTAAACATCCACACTTACCTACACATTTATTATAATATTAGTAGGATAAAATGCATATTTTTTAAACTACTTATACATAGGTTGGTACTAAATCAAGATACGACATTGACCATCGAAATCTTATCTTTGAGGTATCGGATGAATTTACGGCTCGTAACTCGGAACCTTTTGCATGTTTTGCTTGTCCCAGTAGAACTACTTAGAAGGTAAAACTACCAATAATTATTACTACCAGTCATTTTTGGTAATACCGACTTCAATAGGAATTCGGAGTTCCCGCAGGAATTCTGGGATGTCCTTCTCTGTGCCCCTGACAACGGGTATGCAAAATTTCATGACGATCGATTGAGTAGATAAGACGTGAAAGCGTAACAAAAAACAAACAAACAAAGCCATTCACATTTGGATTTATAAAATTAGTTAGGATAATAGTTATTCATTATTTTTGTATAAAGCTGCATATTTGCCGTGCATCGATCATGCTTACTACACTGTTGAAGCACTTTTATACTCCTATATATATTTTGGTTTAGCTTGATTTTTTCTTCAGTCCTCTTAATTTTTTTTGTCTCTTACATACCAAATTTTCTGTCTAAAATTTTCTGTTAAATCTGAGTCTTATTTTTAGTCCGTCTTGTTGTTTATTAAAAAATATTGGACACGTATTTTTTCTTTTTTTACGTAATCAAAAAATAACGGCGATATATTGAGTTGAAATTTCGCGTGACATCACTATTCTGACAGTTTGTATGGCGGTTTTAGCGGTTAGTGACGTCACGAGCCCCTCACCCTAAACTTTAATGCGCTTTATCGTATATTTTAATTTATTTAAAAAAGCAAAAAATTGGTGTCTATTGTTTTTTTTATTTTCTGACGGACTAATTAGAATTTTGATTTTCAAAAGTAGTCCACATCCCCAATGGGGATGTGGATGTTATTGCCATGTTATTGCATGCTGTGTTCACTTCTAGTACGATGTACACAACATGCTAGGTATTTGTATTTAATTACCACCTATTTGCCAGAAAACAGATTAGAAGAGTAGGTAAAATTCTTACATGCTCTTCTTAATGGTGAAAACGTGACAGTTGGAAAATCTATACCTTAACTACATCTATGCATATCTACTGCATAAATAAAATTTAAGTGTCAGTTTGTAATTCCAAATTAACAGCTTTTCACTAAATTCATATGAAAGTATAGAGGTACGGTACTCACATAAAAAAATTTTTTTGTCTGTCTATCTGTCTGTTTGCTCCGGAAAATCTCTGAAACGGCTGGACCGATTTTAACGGATTTTTCACTGCCAGATAGCCGATGTTAAAAGGAGTAACATAGGCTACTTTTATTTGAGAAAAAAATAGTTCCTTCGGGACCTCCGAAACTCACGCGGCTGAAACCGCGGGGCACAGCTAGTAGAAAATATTTCCTAAAGAAAAAACTCCGACTCGTTTTTTTGTGTAAGAACTTGGTCTCATTTTCTCGTTTGTTTTTTGTAGGATCTTACTTTCTTTTTCGATACCTACTTAAGTCCTATGATATAAAATTGTGTTGGAATCTTAATTAATCTTAAAAAAACTCAACTATGTAAGTATAAAACATACGTTTAAAAAATGTAAGTCCGTTAACCATTATTTTCTTACAAATAAAAAGTTGGAGTGTTTGTAGATATTACTTACCCAATAAAATACAGCAAAACGCATTCCACACACGATTTAACATTTTTAAACCCATACTTCACTTGTGTAAAAAATCAGATGTCAATCCTATTTATTTATTTATAAATACCTATAAATTATCTTAATAACATACTGTTATGGTTGAAAAAAAAAACACAATCGTTTGCGAAGTACACGTCAATTGTTACCGACGAATAAATGAACTTTGACTAGACGCGAGATTTAAAATTCACATTTGCCCGCCAGATTGTAAGGAAATATCAAACAAAATACAGACTCTTCTTCTTACATAATATTCTGTTGCCGCAATGGAAAAACCGGAGCATTCCAATTTTGACCAAAATATCTTAAAAAGTTCCCAGGCCCCATACATTATTATCAAAACAATAATAACAAAAATAAAAAATAAATAAAAATAATAAATTATCATTGGCAAAATATGACACTGGCATAAAAACCTTTTTCATTACTCATACTCGGAAAGTAGGTCTGAAGTTGCCTGAGAAGCGGGTTGAAAGTAACACTTTTCAGCCCTAGGGAGAATCGCTTTCAACTGACAGCTGGATACGGCAGAAACTCAAGTTTTTTTTTATGTCATAGGGGGCATACTTACTGGCCAGTAGCACGCCTAATGGTTGATTTATGTAAAATTAAATTCACTCATTTTTTTCTTTAGCTAATTCCTATTTTTTCCTTTAAAGTTTCTGGGTTTGTCCATTACAAACAAACATACAAGGAATTAATTCTTTTCTCTTTGCAATATTAGTTCAGAAAATAGTAATTAAAACTATAGATTATAGATAATATTTTAAATGCGAAACGAAAACGCCTCATGACGCAAATACTTAAAACACAAAAGGTATGTGAAACATGTATAACCTGTAATTAGATATCCACCTGTCTACTATTATTAATTATTATAAATAAAATAAATAAAACAAAAAATTATTTTATTTCAGACTATAGCAGCTGTGCCGCGCGGTTTTACCCGTGTGAGTTTCGGAATTCCGACAGGAACTACTTTTTTCTAAAATAAAAGTAGCGTAAGTTAAATCTTATAACATCAGCTATCTGCCAGTGAAAGTCTCGTTAAAATCGGTCCAGCCGTTTCAGAGATTATCCGGAACAAACAGACAGACAGACAGATAGGCAGAGAAATTTTTTCATAATAGTAGTTTAAGAGTCCATCGCGGACAAACAACGTGACACGTGATTTATATATATTAAGATTACGGATAACAATGAAATTTGAGAAAATTACGATCCCTCGTGGATCAACGTAAAACGGTTCCGTATCGGTTTGAAAAATTACGAACATTAAAGATGTTTCCTGTTCAATTATTTTACTCGTAGTTATAGGCAATATCTGTGTAATGTGGATTTGCAGAATCTATGGCCCTTATTCACTGTGACCAACAACATTCCTACAATTCCTTGCCCATAACGCGCGTCCCAAAAACGCATTTCCAAACGTTCTAGATGCCAAAACATTAGAAATTATTATTCTTTTGCCATAAGAAACGTTGTAATAGTACATTGTTATCCTAGGGGTGAAAGTCTTTCTCCCGAGGATAACACTGTGCTTTTCGTTACGAATGCAAGGAAAGTCAAAATAAAAATAGGAATTAGCTAAAGAAAAAAATGGGTGAATTTTATTTTACATAAATCAATCATTAGGTGTGCTACTGGCCAGTAAGTATGCCCCCTATGACATAAAAAAAAAAACTTGAGTTTCTGCAGTATCCAGCTGTCAGTTGAAAGCGATTCTCCCTAGGGCTGAAAAGTGTTACTTTCAACCCGCTTCTCAGGCAACTTCAGACCTACTTTCCGAGTATAAGTAATGAAAATGTATTTTTTTTTGGAGTAAAACTTCTGTGATTATGAGAGAACCTTGTACACTTAGTGAGCAATAAATACTTGAATACTTGAAAGACAGTTTTTGCAGCGTCTTATCTTAAACTCCTTTGAGCCTGAGCGATGGCAATTTTTGTGGCGGGTTATCTTAACGCGGCGTGTTATGGTCATTGGTCATAGTGAATAAGGGCCCTGGGCTTATTCACTATGACCATAACGCGCCGCGTTAAAATAACCCGCCACAAAAATTGCCTTCCCTCGGACTCAAAGGAGTTCCACGTGAAAAAAAACACATTTTCAATGTGTTATAAGGAATACAGAATGTTACTTTGTAATATTGACGTTTGAAGAACTTTTAATGGTGTTTTTTGGGGCGCGTGTTTATAAGCAATGAATGTTGTTGGTCTTAGTGAATATAGACGGTCTCTGCTTAACCCTTTGCGTATCGTTTTAAGTGTAACTGTAGGTAAATGAGTGTTTGTTAAAGCAAATCTCAAGTTTTACTGAACCCTGAAAAAACTACCTACCTACCTACTTGTTCGTTAGTCATTACACGCTTGGCATATTATATGGATAACTGAAACAGAATCATGTATTTGCATAACAAAAACGATCAATGTTACTGTGGAACAAATGCTTTGACATTTTTGCATAAATTTCACAAGAAATTAATAATATTTTACGCATTTGAATAGTGTTTTTAGCTATAGTTGCTTGATGATAAAGTGTGATGTGGAAAACAGACGTCTCGGAACACGTGAGTCACTTGTATTTGTTTGTAGTAAAGTATAACCGACAGGAATGTCAGAACACCCCCCGACCAAGTATACTACAATTATACTCAAATAATTCCTAAACAACTGTACCGATTTTAATGAAACAATGCTAAGAACCATCTCGATTAAACTGGCTTCCAAACAAAGAAAAGCGCATCGAAATCGGTTCATCCGTTCGGGAGTTACGATGATACCTACACATACAAACGTCAAGCTTATAACACCCCGTCGTTCTTGCGTCGGGGGTAAGAGTTGCAGCAGACTGAACACATACCTAGATAGCAGACCAGTCAGTAGTACCCCAGGCTAACTATTGGAAACGTCCCTGATTTGTCTTCTCCCCTTTAGAACCTATTTAATACCTAATGCATATAATGTGATGGTATTAATCATTTATCATCTTGCTATAATATTATAAAGAGGTAAAGTTTGTGAGTTTGTGAGGTTGTAATATCTGGATCGACTGGACTTGGACCGATTTTGAAAATTCTTTAACCAATAGAAAGTCACGTTATTTGTGAATGTCACAGGCTATATTGTAACCAGGATTCCCACAGGAACTCCGAAATTACCGCGGGTGATACCTCGGAGAACGACTAATCTAAATAAAAAAATTTACCTTTTTAACAGAAAAAAATTACAACAATGACAGTAGACGTGATCGAGAGCACCCCGCAAAAACAGAATGATATGAATGCAACTCCAGATAGTAAAGAAAAAGATGAAAATACAGTTAATAAATACAAAGAAGAACAAGAGTTGGAAAATCAGAACGAACAAACAGACGACAACGCAGACATGCTGTCAAAGGCCACGGGAGAGTTTGGTCTGTGGCAAACATTCATTTTTTTCGCAATAGTGGTGCCAGTAAAAATGTGTGGCACTTGGACTCTATTAGGCATAGTTTTCTTAGCACCAAAAACCACGTTCAAATGTATACAATTGCTGAATTCAACTGAAGAAACGAATAACTCCACGTGTTACCATGACTGCATCAAATATGAGTACTACAGTGATTTTGAGAACACTATCATTAAGCAATGGGATTTGATATGCGACAGAGCTTGGCTATCGAATTTGTCGCAGACTGTCTGTATGTTCGGTGCTCTAGTGGGCAGTATGGTACTCGGATTCGTTTCAGATAGGTAAGCTTTTTCATCATCCACTTTTTTTTTGTCATAGGGGGCAAACGGGCAGGTGGTACACCTGATGGTAAGTGATTACCGCCGCCCATGGACATCTGCAATATCAGAAGGCATGCAGGTGCGTTGCCGACCTGGAACGGGGATGGGAACTGGCTTTCAAGTGGAGCTGCTGGAACACACCGTTAGGTGCTCGGCGACAGATTTGCAACTTGAAGGTGGTAGCTAGCCAGCCGGGCACGAGGGAGTGCCCTACCACGATGGTATTATTCCCACTTCCACATTCATACAAAACGTATCAAAAATATCGATTAATTAACCGACTTCCAGAAAAAAGGAGGTTCTCAATTCGACTGTACGTTTTTTTTGTATGTTTGTTACGCGATTAGGTACTCGAAGGCGGTTGGACCGATTTGACGAATTCGTTTTCAAATTTTCGTACTTTCCAGGTGATCCCACTGTCATGAATTCAGGGTCTGATGATGGGATCTTGAAGATATCTTCAAATAACTGTATAGTATTTCACGGTTTGCGATTCGATTACCATAAATTGTCACTGTATAAATTATAAACGAACCCTCTTATTTTCTTGTTTGAGTTGGGTTTTTCTAAAAATTTTACATGATCGGTTTATGGTTTCATGATGATTGTAGAAGGTAACCAAATCGTGGCATTTACTATCAAGTCAAATAAGTACAATCGATGTTAAGTATCAAAGGAAGTCACCGAGAAAAATGTGTGGGTAATCTTTGAGACAATTGAATAAGGCTATTTGCAAAACGCATAGACCTACATTTACCAACCATAATATGACGAATGCACTACAGCATAATTATGCATGATTTTTATAAAATAGTTTTATTTTTTTCTTCATCAAATTCGAATGTTTACTTTTATCGCGTCCGAAGCTTCTCTTGATATGCGCAGTAAAGATTTTGCTTTTACAGATACGGTCGCCGAATAGCTCTGCTGTCAACTTGCGCACTGCACCTGATCGCCAGTGTGATCACACCTTTCACAACGGTATTCTGGGGCTTCTTGATCTTAAGGTTTTTCCTCGGGGCAGCAGCAGCGAACTTAACTGTGATACCTTTTGTGCTATTCATGGAAATTGTTGGACCGAATAAAAGAGAGCTCGCCAACACGATATTTCATATTCCAATACCGTTGGGCCAGGCGGTGATGCCAGCATTCGCATATTACTTGAGGAGTTGGGACAAGTTTAGCATCGGTGTAACTGTGCCGAGTTTTTTGTTTCTGACCTACTACTTTTTCCTACCGGAGTCACCGAAATGGCTGTTGTCTATGGACAAAGTGGAAGAAGCCGCAACGGTGATGAAGACAGCAGCAAAATGGTAAGAGCTAATTAGGCATAGACACAAAAAAATGAAAAATCTGTTTCGTCTGCTTTTCGGTTTGTTTGGACACCTTTTATGTGTGCAAAAACTACTTGGTGAACAAGTGGATTTGAATTTTTGGTTCCAAACTAAGCAGATTTCGTTTTAACAATACATAATAATATAACACACACAATTATCTACCAACGCATTGTTACACAGCGATTCACTCAAATTCTTCTCCTTCCATTTATAGCATCTATAGCGATTTATCGCATTTAATTTGTACCTACATACTACCTACCTATATGTACCTATTATATTAATATGTTTTAGCTTTTAAGATATTATAATTATGGCGAAACGCCAATGACAATGTTAGATTGTTCCCAAAGATAAAACATGATTCTCTCGAAAACTGGTTTCTTTTTTGGAAAACCACATGGCTGGCAGTGATGGAAATATTGAATATACGTGAATAATCCACTCGCTACGACCTCCACCGGTCAACGACCTTAACTCAAGTTCAACACAAAATAGGCAAAAACAAAGTCAAAGACAATTTGCTTCGGCAATAGTTTTTCTTAAACTGTATTTACATCACCTTTGTTTCTAGGAATGGTTTGCCAACGGAAAAGATATCGGATACAGCGAACGCGATAGCCAGAGCAAATGAAAAGGACCGCAAACCGGATACACAGAAGACGTCATATCTTGACTTAGTAACGATACCCAGCTTGAGGATAAACAACCTCCTCTCGTGCTTATGCTGGTTCGGCTTAGGCCTCAGTTTCTATGGAAGCAACCAGTACATAGGACAAACTAGCTCCAACTCATTTTTGTCTATTGCCTTAGCAGGAATAGCAGAGGTGAATACATAGGACAAACTAGCTCCAACTCATTTTTGTCTATTGCCCTAGCAAGAATAGCAGAGGTGAATACATAGGACAAACTAGCTCCAACTCATTTTTGTCTATTGCCCTAGCAGAAATAGCATGGTGAATACCATGTAGTACTGCTACACCTGGTTACACAGGCCAACACAAGTTATGGTCCCGTAATTTTAAGACTTGATTTTGAGAGTAAGGTACCTGATTCACTGATTTCAAACAGGCATTTATTTTTTTTGGATCAGCCCTAGTTTTTGAGTAATAAAAAAACAGGGCACAGTTAGTCTACAATAATTATATTTGGTTTCACCCGTGTGAGTTACGGAATCCCCGCAGCAACTCCAAAGTAGCCTAATTTACACCTTATAACATCAGCTAATAACAGCGAAAGTCCCGTCAAAATCGATCCAACTTTTTGAACATTCGCCCGCGTGAGTTTTGGGATTTCCGCAGGAACTCCAAAACTTCTTTTATAAACACCTTGTCCTGACAGTACCTAACGAACACAAAAAAAAGAAGTATCCAATTTGGTCCAGCCGTTTGGAAGTTATGCGCTTAGCAACACATTTGGCGATTCATTTTTATTTATATAGATTACTAGCTGTCCCCCGTGATTTCATCCTCGGTAATTTCGGAGTTCCTGCGGAGGTTGCGGGAAAAAGTATTCTATGTCCTTCTTTGTACCCCGACAGTAGTTTACGGTGATTAGCTGTTCCCCGCATTAGTGCCGGAGTTCCCGCGGGAATTCCTGGATAAAAACTATCCTATCTTTTAAGTTGGACCATATTATAAATGGTTACAAAATTTTATCAAAATCCGTTCAGTAGTTTCGGAGTCCATCGCGGACAAACAACGTGACACGTGATTAAGATAAGATTATATTGGCAATCAACCCGGTGCTTAGTAAACCAACCAGTTTTCTGGGTTTTGTTTGCTTTTGATTGCTCATTCATAGAATGAATTATTTATTGTTGTTACAAGCTTCACTTAGATAAGTTTTAGAAGTATGAGACGAAAGTTTCAAAAGCTGTTAAACTTTCAGATCCCGGGTGTGTTGTTGAGCTGCTACCTCCTGAAGCGGATCGGCCGCAGGCGCACCGCGGTCAGCTGCGCCGCGGTGTGCGCGCTCAGCAACGGCCTGCTGGCGCTGCCCGACGACTACTTCTATGCGAAACTGGTCGCCGGCACTGTCGGCGTGAGCTGCGCCGGCGCAGCATTCGCAACCATGTCAGTAACCATTACTTACTTTTAAAAGGCCTTTATTACTAATCTTACAGTACCTACCTACCTACTAGTTATCTATCTTATATAGGTAGGTATATAAAAATTTTATGTTACGATGTATGTTCGCGATAAACTCCGAAAATACTGAATCGATCATGATGAAATTTGGTCCAACTTAAAAGATAGGATAGTTTTTATCCCGGAGTTCCCGTAAACTACTGTCAGGGGTGCAAAGACATAGAGTACTTTTTCCCGGAATTCCCGCGGGAACTTTGAAAATACCGCGGATCGCGGGGGACAGCTGGTACTAATATAATAAAGAGGTAAAGTTTGTGGATCTACTGAACCGATTTTGAAAATTCTTTTACCAGTAGAAAGCCACGTTATTTGTGAGTGTCCTAGGCTATATTGTAACTCGGAATTCACGCGGGAAGTCCGAAAATATCGCGGGTGAAACTGCGGAGAACAGCCAGTACCTACTCAAATGCGTAGGTATGTGAGTTTGTTTCATAGAAACTAATAATGTTATTCGTATTTATAAAAGGCATAGGTAAGGACAATAATTATAATTCACAGCACATGCCACATACCCGACACGGTCAAGGAAATAGTCAACTAATATATTTTTTTTAATTACCATACAAGCGCAAAAATTGTAATTAACACGGTCATTAAAAAGAACAAAATAATATGTAGCTGCATACAAATGTAGCTGCCGAACCGCTTTCATGATTTTGCAGAGCGAAAATAAAATATGACACTTTTCCTTACATTTTATACTGTTTCCCACAGTTTTACTCGCGGTAATTTGGGAGTTCCCACGGAAATTCCGTAATAAATTACCCTATGTCCTTCTCTGTACCCCTGACAACGTGCATGCAAAATTTCACGACGATCGGTTGAGCCGTCAAGGCGTGAAAGCGTAACAAACAAATAAACTCACTTTCGCATTTATAAGGTAGGTACATAGTAAGAATAGTTGCAATGGGCATTGGGCATGTTGACAGTTTTTTTAAGTCCGTCTTGTAGATTAATAAAAAATATTGGACGCGTAGTTTTTCTTTTTTTACGTATTCAAAAAATAACGGCGATACATTGAGTTGAAATTTCCCGTGACGTCACTAACCAGACAGTTTGTATGGCGGCTTATAGCGGTTAGTGACGTCACGAGCCCCCACCCTAAACTTTAATGCGCTTTATCTCTGTATATTTTCATTTATTCGAAAAAGCAAAAAATACGTGTCTGTAGTTTTTTTATTTTGTAACTGATGGATAATTAGAATTTTGTATTTCAAAAGTAGTCAACATCCCTATTATTTTGTCCCAGGTACATTTTCACGACAGAATTATTCCCGACCGTGGCCCGTAACATGGGGATGGGGGCGTCTTCCACCGCCTCGAGGGTAGGCTCGACGCTGGCGCCCTTCGTCGCGGGCCTGGCCCTCGACGCGCCGTGGGCCCCGGCCGTGGTCTTCTGTGCGGTGACTATCATGGTCTCTGCCGTGTGCCTCTGTCTACCGGAGACGAAAGGGAAGGAACTGGCCGATCACATCCGATAGGGTAAAGTTGTTGACCTGTAGATATTACAGGAATGTGACGAACAAGTTTTGCCAAACTTTTTCTATTCGATCCTTAGGCTAATGACCGGTTTACACTAGAGATATTAACAACTTTCGAAAATCAAAATTTTAATTAGTCCGTCTTTTATAAAATTAAAAATCATTAAACAAGTATTTATTTATTTTTCAAATAAATGAAAATACCCAGAGATAAAGCGCATGTGGTGGAGGCTCGTGACGTCACTTACCGCTACAAGCCGCCATACAAACTGCACTAGTTAGTGACGTCACGCGAAATTTCAACTCAATGTATCTCTGTTAGTTTTGATTACGTAAAAAAGGAAAAAAAACGTGTCCAATATTCTTTATTAATCTACAAGACGGACTAAAAAAAATAGTCAAATAGCCTATTGAAAAGTAGACAGCAACGTCCAAACGGTGAGCATCCATATAATAATGAGTGAGCATAAGTACCTACCTAAGTAAGTTCAACAATACATTTCTTCACCTCACTTAGGCACCTACTTGCCGACGGCCATCCACACGGCGGCAAGTAGTAAGTAATAAGTTGGCGGGTACCGGAAGACGAAGCGAGCGAATGAACGAGCTACTGTCATGTCCAAAAAATAGAACTCATTTCCATCCTGCGGCAAGTTACTACTTAATCACTTACTTGCCGGCCGGCGTCTACACGCGGTTTTTACTTATTTATGGAAGTGTAAGGCCACACTATATAGAGCTTCGCTGTTGCTAAGAGTCAAGCTAATCGCTGAGTTACTAATCACACACCACACTAAGCGACGCCTCTAGGTAGGTGCCTAGCTAGTCACTATGCGATGCCAGTGTGGCCAGCTGCGATAGTATGCAATTTATATGTCTGTTCACTAGGATTAGTCACTTGGCGAGTAGCTGTATTAATTTAGACGCCTAGTATTTTAATTAATAGTGAGTAGTAAGTTTTTGCAACACCTGTAAAAGGTAAACTAAGTTTAATGTTCTATAATCTATGTAAAGCCCTATGTACCTACCTGCAATTGGTAAGCAATAAATACTTGAATACAGTTTGACTCCTAAGCAATAAGCGAAGCTTTTTAGTGTGGCCTTAGCCTAAGTGATTCTTTGATTCGATCCCCATATTTTTTTTAAACACGCCATCAATTTCAACTAACCTCCATCCTTTTTTACAATGAATATTTTCATTGTGTGATGTCTTGCTGCTTTCAATTTCTGCATAAGTTTTTGCGTGATATGCGTACAAACATACAAGAAAGCATAAAAACGCAAAATCCTAAACAACATTTTCTCTTACCTAGCTGTTAGCTCTGTTGTGTATAAAACTTCCTCTTGAATCACTCTACTGGTGAACACCGCATGAAAATCCGTTCAGTAGTTTTTGAGTTTATCGTGAACAGACAGACAGACAGACGCGGGGAGGATTTTGTTTTATATTCTGAAGTGACGTACCTACAGACTTAAATAGCAGTTTTGTTATATGGATACATAGACGTTTCTCCACAATCTCAGCTAAACGATAGCTGATACATTTTGCAAAAATTAATAACTGAGGTGCTCCCAAGCGGTTCTGTGTGTTTCAAATCAAACATCAGCAATAAGTTTGTATATAATTATTTATTTGAGTACGGGAATGTTATTATAATAATTACAATTAATATTCTACCGCCGGTCGCTTTTGACTTGATAAATAACATTATTAAGATAGAATTGTATATTATAATATAAATTATAAGTAGGTATAGGTAGTATGAACTTGGTATGGTATCAAACAATGTATACTTAATGAAATACTTTATACTCATTTTAATGAGAACGAGATAGGGAAAGCTCGATTTATCGATGAAGTTATATAGAAAAAGGTCAAAAAACAAATATACTTTAACCTCTACAATACAATACAGAATATTATTTTATTTAAAAAGACGTCTTTGGAATGAATTATTGATTTTTACAAACATGCACGAAAGATATTTTTTATGTTAAATAAATAAAATAAAATATTACTTTTACATTATGTTGTCATACATAATAAAATAAAATAAATGCTAAATGTACTAATGACAAAACTTATTACCTTTCAATAAACGTAAATACTTTTACAACTTCGTTATAGTCGCAAATGATTAGAGTACCTACGCGATAATAATTATTTTAAAAGTTTTTGGTGAATTTTACACAATACGTATTTACAAAACTAACAGCCTAAAAAGTCTACAAACTATAATATAATATTATAATATTAAAAAAAAAGTCACGCTACTGTATTGTATTGCCATTGGAATTCACAAGAACTCAATACCTACCGACAGCTATTGCAGAGTGAAACCGAGATTTTAATATTGACGCTTGAAAGGCAATCCTTGCTAAGGAACAATAGTATGCAATAAAAATGTACCTACTTAAATATTTGTATCTAAAGTATAATTCTATGAAATAAAATTATTTATATTAAAATAATTTCAATGAACTTTTTATCCAAACATTTAACTTCAAATAACTCTTACGTATGTAACATTTTGCGGTTTTGAACGAAAAATCTTAATAAAATGCATCAAACTCAGAGAAATATTTTAAGAAAAGCAAATCAACGGAAATCGCGGCACACGAAAATTTACAAAAAAAAAAAAAAAAACAAATTAAAATAATAGTTATTCTCAGGTTATTCTAACGATAAGTAAATATCTCTTCATACGAATCTAGCTGCAGCCCGCGGTTTCATCGTGTCATAGGTAGGTACATACACAAAACTTCCGGCAAGCTCTGTAAATTATATGACAGTTAAGAACTTCATATACACAGACAGACGGGAATCACAATTTTGTTTGCACTATTTAAGAAATGACAGAAAAATAACCTCCTTTAGTTTGTAAAAAAAGAAAAATTGCACTTTTATCACTTTTATCTGTTTTCCCATTGCCAAAATTCAACTAAACCTCTATCGCTTTCATTGAAGATAAAGGGCATAATACTCGTTTCGTCTCCTACTTGAGATCGACGTCATCTGACAGGAGGTCTTCACATTCTTTCTCCCATTTCTCATCTGCCCCTTTCTCAGCTACCACTTCATATTCGTTCAGCTCCGCCTCCAGTTCTTTCTCCCATTGTTCTGAAAACATTAGGATAATGATTTATAAGAACTGATTTTCTTTATCTTATCCTCAAGCCTCATATACATATTTACGTTGAATCAACTTACTCCTTGTCATTGATTGAGTGATTTAATTTAGCTTTAAATAGTATTTTAACAAGTACTCTCTAAAATATAATAACTATTTTAATTACTGTACCTTTTAAGATTTCACCTCCATCTATATATTTATCAACTTCAATATTTAAAAAAATAATAAGAGCAGTTTATATTTTAGAATAATATAATTATTTCAATTCATAATATAACTAACTATAAACGCCGATTAGCCATTTCTTTTGGTAACTATTCAATGTCGCTAAACATGTCTTTTTTATTTGACAGTGAATTATAAGTACAAGTTATTATCTATCGTGTTGAGACTAAAGTCGTGAGCCTCTTTCAGGAAATTAATCAGAAGCGATAATAATTTTATAAAAGAAATTGTTAACGGAGAAGATAGAAACAAAAGATAGGATAAAGACATTATTTCTTTTTATACTGTAGGTAATACATAAATTCATTATCCCAAGTTACATCAAAGTTTAGTTTGAAATACACACAACAGCCAGATTATTTACTTCTATATTTTGTTTCTTGTCCTTTCACATTGATCTGTTCAGACAAGAAAAAATAAATCATTTAATTTTTTTTAAAGATATCAATAAAGACCTGCTTCACACGGAAACATTATTGCTACATATTTTATTACCAAAAGCTACTGATCTTTCGTTTGTGGCAAGTGATAAACTAAGCGGAAATATAGTACTTCCAATAACGGCGAACTTACTAGGCCTGAGTGTCGTCACGTGTGTCTCACAAAGGATTATTTCACTACCTATAATGTCTACACAACTGTTAAAAACACTGGAATATTAATTTTATTACAATATTTTAATTTGGTTACGTATTCTACAAATCATTACAGAGTAGTTAGTGGGATGAGACCATTGTGTTGCCAGTTATAAAAAATTTGGATCCAAAATTTTCAAAATCGGCAGCAACACTACGGATAGGTATCTGTTAATTGACTGTCACCCATAAGTGATATGTTGCGGCTATAAAACGTATGTTCGAATTAAAAATGTAACACTGCATCAGAAGATTGCACGATTTATATTAAATGTAGGCATTTAAATCTGACAACACATTTTATTTACAAAAATATTGAGTTTTAACATTGCTACAAAGCTAATCCAGAAAACATAGAATACATTAGAAGGCTTAGAAGGACTGATTACCAACTTTGAGAAATACACGAGCAATGAACCAAAAACAAAGCAAACATAATGAAAAAAGCAGCGAAATGTGCAAACTCAAAAGATAAATGTTAAAATTTTAAGTAGCAATGTCAAAACTGGGAACGAGAAAATACTTATTTATAAAGATAAAACACTACAGAATCAATAATCCGAATTAATATATTGTTTTGTGTGACACAGTACCTATCATAACTTCTTAGTACATATATTCATAATACTTAGACATATATAACATTTAGTAGACATCAAAATAGGTTCAATTGTAAATTTCATATTTTGACATTAGATAAATGAAGTATACATCGGACATTATTTCAATAGCACAATGTTACTTTGACATCAACCAATCAGAATGAGACGATGAGGGTTACAAGATGAAGAGCCATTGAAATATTGTCCTACACATTCGCATGAAAGACAACAAACTATATTTTCAATCAATATATACATACATTTTAATATTTTTCTTGTCGTAAAACAAAATTATATTGTCATATAACATTATTTATTTATACATAATTATATAATAGGGTTACGAAATGACAACAACGATGAGGATATGATATTATTTAGAGCGATATAGATTTTATAGACCAATTAATTCAGAATATAAAACAACAATATAATGCTTGTATGGACCAGTGAAGGGATAACAGTGAGTGCTTTTATATATTTGTAACAATATGTAATTCACAATACCATTAGAACGTAATTGTAATCAATTGTTACACAAATCAAGAAGTCATCCATGTATACAGAAACGTGACATTTCAAAACGATAATTTAATTAATCATAAAACAACTTCTTGTAGTTAACACGTAACCGACATTTTTGGAAACTATAATAGTTTTTGGTACAAAATAAATGGATTTTCATCTTAGTTTGGATTACGACGGTAAAATTAGTACTATGGGAATTCTAGCAAAATTTGATGAAACGCCTTGTTAAAATCGATGTTACAATTGATTTTTATGTAATTATAATGGCATTATGTGATAAATATTTCAGTTTTACGTGACGATAGCCATTCAAGGCGTAAGACGATCGGCATGAAAGCCGTTGTATTTACTAAATTATTACATGGCTCTAAATCTGCTACCTACTTCTCAATGTATTATTGTGGTATCTCTGCAAAATATTGGAAATGAGATCTTATAATTTAGAAGCATAATTATATATTCAAGAAAACAGTGTATAAGTTTGTAGCAGATAGAACCGTATAATCATGATGTTTGTATATAATTAGTAAAGTAATTGTGGTTGGCCGTCAGATGTCCGTGCTTCTTGCTTAAGCTGCATTCCAAGAAAGAGAAAATGCGTTTAGCGACAGTAAGACAACAATCAATGACCAAACTATTGTTTTTATGTTCCCAGAATATGTTTATAGAAACGTATATAAACATTAATGTATTTATCTTCATTATGAACTTTTTTTTAACACTTAATCATAGTTGAACAAAATAAATAACATGCCAAATATGCGACTCCATGCAATAACATTCGTGTCGTTCCTCAAAGTTGGACCTGATTAAATTAGTGAAATATGTTTGCCGTGAATAAACGTGTTCATTGATATTCTAATGACAATTCGACAAGAAACAAAAAACTAAATAATATGGCTTTGTGCGTAACGAAACTAAAATAAGGAGAAAAATATAAATTTAGTAAACATAATGTTAAAGTTGGAGAAGAAAAAGACCATTATATTATGTTATTAAGCCAATAACACTCCGTTCTTGAATGGAGTAGTAAAGATTTACTCAATAATAAAAGAAATTTTTATGGAGGAAACATGGTAATAAATAGTAATCAATTCAGAAAGTGAAAAAAGGAATCCCAACCCAATAAGCCAGATTACTGATAAATGAATCAGATGTCTTACCATCATCATTGTCTCTATTGACTTTTAATGATTTTATTCGTTTCTTGGCGTCATCGATGGAGTCTTGTGAAGCCTTCTCATTAGCTATGGGGCTCTCGCTTGCCGTTTTATCATCTGGTTCTTTTAATGAAGAAATAAAATAATGAAAAGCAACTAAAAATAAACATAATTTAGACAAAAGAAAAAATTTAAAGTCAGGTAGATCCAAGTTCACATAAATAAATAACAAAATATAACAAAAAAATGTTTTTAGTTTGAAATAAATTCTTTTATTTATATAGTAAAGGATGATATGGAATGGTATTACGTCTGCTACCATTCCTACCTATTCCTACCTACTCCTAGTCTTTAATAGTTCCGTCTTTTCTTAATTTTGGCTTGTTATGTTTGTTGTAAGTTGGTTTGTGTGTGCATACCCTGGGAATCCTCAGCGCTGGACTGGCGACCCCCAGCGTCGGTTTCGTTCGCCTGGCAGACCAGCGACAGGCGGTAGAAGTAGTTCCGCCAGAAGTTCTCCTCGGTGATACTGCAATTGGCGTTATGTTATTTTTAACAACTTCATACTACAGTTTCATGTAATCAACCGATCATCATGAAATTTTGCATATTGTTGGAGATTGAGGTCCCATCCTTATCCATTGACACTCATCTGTCAAATCTATCCTTCAAACTTGCATTGTAAGCATCGAGCAAAACGTCACACGTCAGTCGTGCTACGCAACTAATACCAGCAAGGTGTTATACTTATCGTGCCGACATCTACTAATTAATCGTGCGAGTCAAAATCCCGGGATCTTTTACGCGTGTGCGCTTTTGGGAGGTTCAACAGGCAAGTACTTTTCTCACTTCTTATCGGTCCCCCTTGGACTCCGCGACTTCACTCACCGTTTTTAAATCTAAGTTCAAATTTTGCTTTGAGGTCGAAACACATACAAGCTGTCAGGGGTACAGAGAAGGACATAGGGTACTTTTTCCGCCAGAATTTCCACGAAAACTCCAAAATTAAATTAGTATGAGTATAAACTAAACGTGTTACTTCAGCGGGTGATTATCGGAAAACTCACAAGAAATACTTACACTTTCGGCACTAAATCGAATCGCATCTTTTCCAAGTTAGGATCCTCGGCCATGATGGCTACCGCCACCGGGTACATCTTGTCGTAATCGAAATCGAACTCCACACCCGCCGGCGGCGCGCGCACGAAATTCCGCCGGTCCTGCAAGTGGGTAGCAAGTGTCGTGACGTCACATTATAACCACAAATTTAGTGCAGCTTCTTTCGTTTATTTGACAGCCATTGAATGAATCGAATTGCTCATGATGTTCGATCAATGGTCGATTACTCGATCTTCTTGATATTTGGTCATGCGATATCGGTTTCGTATTCGTGACTCTCGTGACACAATACTTAAATCCTTACTTAATAATAAATGCGAAAGTGAGTTTATTTGTTGGTTACGCTTTCACGTCCTAACGGCTCAACCGACCATCATAAAATTTTGCACATACATTGTCAAGAGTACAGAAAAGGACATAGGGTACTTTTAATCCTAGAATTCCTGCGGGAACTCCAAAATTAACGCGGATAAAACCGCGGGGAACTAAAGGATGGATCGGCTGTGATGAATCACTTACAATGATCTCCTCTTATACGAACGGTAAAATTGGAAGTTCAGGATATAAAATGCTTTCGAAGGAATTGTCAAGTTATACGCATATTCGCCGGTCACAGCGTAGTTTTGGACTTTGACAAGGGTGTGTTATCTACATATTGGATCTGACAGTTTTGAAAACTGATAAGGCTTAAGATTCTATGATGTGTACCGACTTGGGTACTTACCGTGGATAGAGAGAGGCACTCTTCTTTGAGGGCGGGCTCATTGGGGGCGCCCACCCAGGGGGGCACAGCAGCTCCACCCCCACGACCCTCTTGACCCTTGATGAAAGCATCCTGTTCACGGTTGAACTCGCCAAGGATGCTCTGCGGGGCAAATTAAATGAAACATTCAAGATCAAACATAAAACATCATGAGAGCAGACATACTCAGTGGAGTTCGTACAAAACAGTGTGGCTCAAAGTTATCGAAGTAACTTTATAATAATATCCACACTAATATGCATTATGCACCCAAGTATTTTATGACATAGAACCCTGAAACTTAAGACGTGTTTCGAAATAGGTACTCGTTTTAAATCTATTAACAACAGACAACTTATTTTTTATATATGGCTAAGGAATAGCCTATAATAATATATTGTATTATTATAGCCTATCCCTGCACTAAAATTTTAACTGAAAACACAATTTCGTTCACAATATACCTACATAATTATAAATTATTCACAACCGTGAGAGAATAGACAAGAAACGATGCGAGTATAATATGTTACCGCTCGTCACTACTGGCTTAGATCTGAGCCCTTTGGGGATCGTTTATAGTCTTTTATGTGGTGCCTATGTTAAACTCTGTGATATGCCTCTGTCTATCATAGACAAAGGAAGAAAACTGTAAAATTACATTGAATATTGTTTAAATAACTTTAGTGGATATTGTCAAAGTCGGACAAGTTTTGTCGAAGCTTCTATCCAAACCTTTGGTTCTTTAGAAACTGGCCGAAATGTGACTATATTCTGTAGTTATACCTGGGTTATTGTCTCTAAGGCTTCTAATACTGAAGTAGCCTAGCCTACAGTATTAAAATGATGTAGTAATTTTAAAGACATAGAAGTAGGTACATCCGTGTTTAAACATTACAAATCTTTGTAGATAGGTACTACAACATTTATATGACAAAACCCAACATCTCCAGTAACTGTGTTAATACGACCAATTACACAAAAGGGTTGACCCGAACAAGTTAAATCAACGGTTTGTTGAGTTTCGTTGCTTAATTTCGTTTGACACCAAATTCTCAAATCTATTTATTTACTCTCTATGAATGCTGTAGACAACTACAACAAAATCGAAAATCTAAACAATTAACATATAGGAATAAAAGTTTTAATAATATCCAACTATGTATTTCGAAATTGACTTTATTCAATTTTTTATCAGCACTATAGTTTCGTGTTGATAAAAAACAACCACGATTATCCTACTAATATTATAAATGTGAAAGTGTGGATGTTTGGATGTTTGTTACTCAATCACGCAAAAACGGCCTAAAGGATTTGGATGAAATAATCAATAATTATTTCTTTATTATATGACTAGCTGTGCCCCGCGGTTTCACCCGCGGTAATTTAGAATTCCGGGATAAGTACTCTATGTCCTTCTCTGTACTCCTGACAACGTGCATGCCAAATTTCATTCAAATCCGTTCAGCCGTTTTTGCGTGATTGAGTAACAAACATCCAACATCCAAACATCCACACTTTCACATTTATAATATTAGTAGGATAATAGGTAAATCATAATAAATTTTGAATAAATAATCAAATATTCACTTTTGAAATAACTATATGATAAAACCTGTATAATCTATACTAATAATAATAACCAGGTAAAGTTTGTGAATTGTGAGTTTGTGACATTTTAGGAGGTAATCTCTGGATCTACTGAAGTGATTTTGAAAATTCTTTCACTCATAGAAAGCTACGGTAGTCCTGAGTGACACAGGGTACTTTTATCCCAAAATTCCCACGGGAAATCCGAAATTACCGTGGGTGTAACTGCGGGGGACAGCTAATCAGGCATAAAGGGAAAACATACGTCGTACACCTAAGTAAAAGCTCGATTAAGCCAAGTTTGTCTTCAATCTTCTCTGAGTTCACGCAACCAAACTATGCGCTCATTTACATACTCATCCACTCCAACAATTAGGTCTCCGAGCCAGGTATAGGTACTTATACCAACAAATGAGTTCACTCAACTATATAACTACGTTTAAATCAAAGACAGTAACCTCAGGAAAGGACAGCCGAAATAGGACTAGGGCGTTCTAAATTAAACTCTATATGCGGTGCTTTATTGTAAGCTACCATATTATATAATTATGGTCTGCATAATAAAATTATTAATATCATGAAGCTTAACTTGGTTGACAATGGCGATATTAAAATAAGTGGAGATATTAAATTTCTTTTTTGTATACCACATAATTATTAATCTCCCTTTTCCAGGTGTATCTTCTTTATATATAAAAATGAATTGCTGTTTGTTTCTCTAAAACTCGAAAATGACTGGACAGATTTGGCTAAATTTGAACTTGAAATATTTGTGGAAGTTCATGCAAAGTTTAAGAAGTATATTAGGCTACTTTGGGGTTCCTGCGGGAATTTAGAAACTCACGCGGGTGAAACCGTGGGGCACAGCTAGTTTTTAATAAAAACTGCTGTGTTGTAATATTTGAAGACTTGAAAATACAATTGGAATTCTGATTGATAACAACGGGGTTACAAAAATTCGTTAATTTATTGTATGTAGATGTTTTTTTTTTTTAACATCACCACAAAGATATTAACAGTGGAAAAGAACACGAAGTGACCTCCATCCAGCGCCACTAATTCGAACTTCCGCTCACTGGGAAAACTAATTAAGCGTGGAAACGTAGTAAAAGGAGATGTCCAAAGATAAATTCTCTTTTCAACTGAAATAAACACCGAGAAACGAACTGAGTCCGGGGGACGATGCGTCTTCGTCTCATTAGACCCGTGTTAACGACGCCCCGGACGGCGGGACTGGACATTTCTCTGGACATTTCTCCCCGGACGGCAGTGAATCACAGTCCGGGTCATCGAGCGCCGCACTCGCGTAAGTGGGGAAAGTTCACCTTCACTCCGCTGACAATAGAATGTTACACTGAAGTTACGGTCATAGCTAAATAAGGTTCACGCAACGCTTTCGGCTCAATTTAAGATGTTTTCGTCTCCGTTCTGTGTGATATCGCAGCCAATGGGCATAGTGACTAAATTTTAAATTGGACACGTATTTCCCCTTTTTTACGTAATCACAAAAATAACACCGATACACCGAGTTGATATTCCGTGTGACGTCACACCTAGGCACACTTTACTCTTATGTAGTTATGACGTTGCGACCTCCCACTCCTAAACTTTAATGCGTTTTATCTAAGTATTTTTTCAATAGTTCGAAAAAGCAAAAAATACGTGTCTATTATTTTTTTGATATCCAACTGACGGACTTAATAGAATTTTGATTTTTATACCTTGTCATCATGCCGATTCATATTTTACCTATTCTGTCTTCCTTGGGGTGTGGCTAGCAATAGTGACCTTTATAGAACGAAAAGTTCACTAATCGGAGGACCGTAAGCAGTACCAAGTGCCAAGGTCTAAGGAAACCGCACGCGCGGCGAAGTACCCTAACCATGTGATGTCAGCGATTCCAGCTCAAAATCCTTGAATTTGATCCTTGGATTTTTCCGTGTAGTGTTCCGGTACGTCAACGGACAGTAAAGGACTACGGAAGCAACCTCTAGGCGGACTTTCCACTTAGGCCCGAGTTGTACCTTTTGCTAACTCTGGTATCTACTTGTAATGTATACCCTGGCAAACATTTTTTCTTGACTGGGTGGATATTTTCATTTAGCGCTTTTTCAAAGACTTACGACATATAAAGGAGTTTCGCAACAAGTTTTTTCTCAAACAATAAATGTAAGACACCTTGTCACCCGTCTTCCAAGTCCCAATAGGGAGAAATTGGAGGAATTCGACTTTACAGTTTGTACCCATAACACTGGTTAAGATAAGATAAACTTTATTCAGGAAGCACAAACACCACACTCTACACGATAAAGGTAAATAAAAGTATGTGTTGCAGTGCCTTGCTAAAACTGTGTATTGTAATAAACAATATATCTCTCGACTTTATATGGCTTTTGTAACTAACTCTGTTTATATGTAGTACTGGCCAAGTTCCGAGGAAATTCTGAAAGTCACGCCAGTGAAACCGCGAGACACAGCTAGCTCATAATATTAGTAGGATAGTAAAAATATTGTGTAGTGGAAAAAATCTCCGATCGTACGGAGCAGGTTGGAAGGATGAACCGACTATTGCGGTAAATTAAGAGGATCTCCAAGTTTTCACACCGAATAAAGCACTTGAACAAAAAGACATTTTATGTAAAAAAAAATAGAAAACGCAACAAAAGCGCGCAAATGCGTCGTGAAGGGAGATAACTGCCAACCGAGGCACAATAGAGGCTCATATAAAATTTTGAACAAAAGCAACCGACGCGACGGAACAGCGGCGCTCCTGGGAATCACATCAGTGCAGGAATTGTTAGCGACGTTTTTACACGTCCACCCGTGGAAAGGTACACTACAGGTGTTAGCCGTTGTGGTGTATATTAAATAAAACTAAAGGACAAACTTTCCACGACTATTCCAACTTTACCCATCTGCTATCTGCAGGCGAAAACAAAAGCCAGTGGAATGGGGGAAATTTCTTAAAAGTTCCATTTATATCGAGATTCTTTGGTTTCGAGACAAGCAACGAGAAGTTCGTGCAGACACCCAAACGCGCCCAATTTCAATTTATTTTTTCCAATATTCTTAGCTATTAATAGCTAAGAATATTAATTAATATTATATAATAATATTTAATAGCTTTCATTTACAACATTAAAATTAATTCTCTTGTTGAATTGAGATAGGATCGCAGAAAAATTACAAAATGCTAATGCTATTAAATTCCAAAATGACTCCTTTTCACTTGAGCTTTTGTGAGTTAATTGTAGAGTGAAGAAAACATGAATACTTCGTTAACTCCTCGTCGTAAATGTATACCCTATTTATGTATGTATGTATGTATATTGTATGTACTTTCGAAATTATTCTATTCACTACTTTTGCGCTTTCATTAGCTCACATGCGCATATAATGTTCAGAGCGTAATTTGTATGTTGGCTCTTCCTCCAGTTTCTAGGGTATTAATTTTCGAATAGTTCAAACTTATGGCGCATACAGTACATACTATTTTGTATACACAAAAAAACTGGATGAT
Organism: Zygaena filipendulae; assembly: GCA_907165275.2. NCBI lineage: Eukaryota > Metazoa > Arthropoda > Insecta > Lepidoptera > Zygaenidae > Zygaena > Zygaena filipendulae. The sequence continues at coordinate 709,488 of OU015669.1, forward strand.
TAGAGGACCAGCAGAATTCCTGGTCCTCTAATCTATGTATGGTTTTCGTAACCTGGACCAACTGGATACGCTACAAGAGCCGCATTGATAAACATAACTCAATACTAAACACGCTGTCAAGTCCCATTATTTCTTCTTAATTTTTCCAGCGCAATGAATAAACAATAGATAATTATCTTAGAAGGTGACCGACTCGTGAGTAACGATTCAAAGCGGATTCTAGATTAGGACCAAAATATGGATAACATTACAAGTTGTAACCCTGTTGATCGACTATTCCTAAACTAAGGTAACACTACTTTTGGCATCTTCATTTTTATTAATAAATTCTTAATGCATTTGATAATTTTAAAAATAATACATCGGAAGACATTACATGATAATTACTAAAATGTTATAATGTATATTTTTTACACGCCAGCAAAATCCGGGGTCAGGATGAGCCGACACGTTTACATATTTTGCTGCGTAACGACGACCAATACATCGCTGGCAGGGAACAAAACGTCGTACAGTTTACTCTATTCTATACTATAGTAAATCGCCTTGCTAGTGTGCCTAATAGAATACAAGCTGGCTGGTGTTCTTCTTCTTCTTCAATTATGGCAATCTATTGCGATTTATGCCAATGTACGTATTTTTAGCAATTAAATTATGGCGAAACGCCAATCACAGCATTAGATTGTTCCCCAAGATAAAACACGATTCCTTCTCGAAAACCAGCTTTTTTCTTGGAAAACAAAATGGCTGCTGAACGATGGTGAAAACCACCGCGCCGGAAATATCGAATGAATAACGCGACAGGCATCCACTCGCTACGACCTCCACCGGTCAACACTAAGCTGGCTGGTCAAACCTAAATTCAATAATTTAAAAAAAACCTTTCATGACAATGTCAAATCAGTCCAAAAAGGTTCCAATGGTCGAACTATTTTTAACAATATCGATAAGAACAGCACTGGCCAAAGTGTAGCGACATAATTTATTCATAGTGACAATACAATTATCATAATTAGGAATTTATACAGGGTAATTTGTATGCGAGTAAAATCCGTACTGAAAACACACGCCACGTTCGTCTTCGTTATTTCAGTTATTTTTTAGCATTATTTTGAACCCTGAGCAGGAAACTGGCTTCAAGAGAGCCATGTTTTAAACTTAGGGAACAATCTGACATTGACATTGGTGTTTCGCCATAATTGAAGAAGTAGATGAAGAGATTTTTATTACTAAGAAACATTGTCGTTGGCAACTATAATTATAGACGCCATTATTAAAAAAGAAGAAGAATTTGTTTATGCTAACATTTCATACTCGACGCTCAGACGAAATATCTTATGAGACTCGACGATGAAGATTCGCAACGCAAACATGACTGATGTTAAATTAATACCATTAGTGGGTACTGATATAATGTAAATATTAATATATTACACGACAAGCAAAGTCATTATTATAATGCGGTTGGATCCTAATGGAAATTCAAATCACGAGAAATTATTTGAGCTAAACCACGATGGCTGGTCGTATCTACGTTTTGTTTTCAAAATTCATAGAGTAGTATGTCTAAGACGTGTCCGTGTAATTATATTTATGAGAGTATAGCTGTTACAATATGTGTAAATCTCATTTCATATCTCATTACTTTTAAGCTTCCATCGTCCTGAGAATGCCTTAAAAAAAAATTGCTTTCAGCAACAAGGCCCGGCCGTCTTTTGTCTTGTCGTCTAGAGTGTCCTCTACATACTTTCTTGGAAACTGTATGTTTTTTTAGAACGAACTTTTTTATCGCACGGTAGGTACGGAAAAAATTTATTTTATTTTAAAAATTTAATTTATTTTAGGAGATAGCTATTGATCATAAAATGAAATTAAATATTTTAAAACGATATTCTGAAACGATTTTAAAGTCTCCAACTTTCCGGCGTCAAAGGACATTTTATTTTTTCTCACAGAAATATTATTATAAACAAATTTTATAAAACACATTAGCTACACATTTTTGTTATTCATGATGTTCTGAATACAACTTTAATATTCCGTCCACATCGCCTCTTTAAAGCAATACTAGCTGTGCCCCGCGGTTTCACCCGCGGTAATTTCGGAGTTCCCGGGGGAATTCCGGGATAAAAAGTACCCTATGTGTGAATCTGATGTATAAGCTATATTATTGTAAAGTTTCATTTAAATCCATTCAGTAGTTTTTGCGTGAAAGAGTAACAAACATCCATCCATCCATCCATCCATACATACTTACAAACTTTCGCGTTTATAATATTAGTAGGATGACAAAGGACTATTTATTTCGGACACTTTCATTTTGTTATTGTGAAAATGTTATTATATTGTGTGACAATAAAGTGATATTAACCCCCAGGTTGAAATGTCGACATTGACTAATGTCACTTTTCCGAGCTTGTAAATTAAAGTTTGTTCACAGTTATTTCCTCTCTAGCTATATTAAATACTAGCCGTGCTCCGCGGTTTCACCCACATGAGTTTTGGGATCAGGATCCTTTGCAGACGCAGGCAGAACAACCCGCCAAAGTTTCACCACAATCGGGCCAATGGTTTCGAAACGCATAGAGGACAGACATACAAACATTCATTTATACTTATAAAGAAGAAGAAAATGTATGACTTTTTATATAAGGTGTCTCTGTAAATTTATTTATTTATCCAACAAAATTCCACAGCACAAACAAATTTCATAAAACTATGTATATTTAGGCTATTACGGAATAGCACTATGTTACCTAACCTACCTATTTAAACTTTAAATGTTTAATGTTTATATTTAAAATTTCAATTAAACTCTCCTTTGAGACACCCTATAGGAGGTGGCTCTAGTATGGCTACTGGGCCATTAATATAATTGGACGCCATTTTGTTTTTCAATCAAAAACTATACAATCGCTTCAGGGCTCTTGCATTACAAAGGGCGCTCCGAAAACTTAGTAATTAGGTCAAGAGGTTACACTCAGGAATGAGAAGAGATTTATTCTCACAAGTCGTCCTTTTTGCACAGAAATAATGAGGTCTTCTTCTTCTTCTTTAATAATGGCGTCTATAATTGTAATTTGCCAATGACAATGTTTCGTGATTCAAGATAACGACTTAAGACACTGATTGACTGACAAAAGAGATATTATGTACTAGCTGCGCCCCGCGGTTTCACCCGCGTGAAAAGTTTTGAAATGAAACAAAGCCTATATGTAGCTCCAGGCTAAGCTTAATCTACCTGCGAAAACCGCATGACACTCCGTTCAGTAGATTCGGAGATTATCGCGAACAGACAGACAGAAAAGAATTTTAAACTCTTTTTTTGAGGTTGGTTACTCTTCTTTTATCGCCTCCTGTCAACTTTTCTTAAAATATTCAATGTACAGAATTACGGATTCTACTCTTTTATTATAGTATAGATGACATAATACAAAATTGATTTTAATGGGCATGATGACAAGGTATAAAAATCAAAATTCTATCTAGTCCGTCAGTTAGACTCAGTAAAGAAACAATAGACACGTATTTTTTTGTTTTTTGAATTATTGAAAAAACTGGGAAATGACTTTCTCAAGTGGGGCTGCCGGAACACACCGCTAAGTGCTTGGCGACAGATTTACAACTTGAAGGTGGTAGCTAGCCATCCAGGCACTAATATATATATATTTTTTTTATTTATTACATGGCCATGAAAGCTAGTCCTTCAGCCGCGCCGGCCACCCAGGCTCTAGAAAGTGCCCTATACCACCATGCAAAATTGAATTAGATTAGAGCTTCAACAAGTACCTACTTGCCAACATATAAAACCCATACTTAGAGTGTTTGTAGCGTAGCGAGCTGCGGACGTAAAACCTTATTATATAACTTGGTACGATTTATTTGAAGTTGGCAACAATTTCAGTGGAGAAATGCGACGGAAATTATCACGGTATAGAAGCGAACGGTTCTCCCCCATATCCGAGGCAAATGGGGTAAATACTAATCGAATAATTTAGGTATTCAGATAGACGGAGTTTTGATAAAGGGCTTAATATTCATTGATTGAGTGTCGAATTGGCTGTTTCTAACGGCCGCACTCAGAGCCGACTTTAATGATTACTTAGTTAAGTATAGATTTTTAAAACAAAACTGCCGCAATCAGAGACGTTCAGTAAATTTATGTTAATTGGCATTTAACTAATTAAGTTACATCTCATTAAATGCCAATTAACATTAATTTACTGAACGTCTCTGATTGCGGCAGTTTTGTTTTAAAAATCTATACTTAACTAAGTAATCATTAAAGTCGACTCTGAGTGCGGCCGTAAAAATTCTATTTAGTCCGTCTTGTAGATTAATAAAAAATATTACACCCGTATTTTTTGCTTTTTCAAATTATTGAAAATATACTAAGATAAAACGCATTAAAGTTTAGGAGTGGGAGTCTCTTGATGTCATAACGTGCTCTATCACTATACATAGTATAAAACAAAGTCGCTTTCTCTGTCCCTATATCCCTGTGTATGCTTAAACCTTTAAAATTACGCAACAGTTTTGATGCGGTTTTCACCAATAGATAGAGTGATTCATGGGGAAGGTTTATAACTATATTTTATCCTGGAATTCCCGCGGGAACTCCGAAATTATCGCGGGTGAAACCGCGCGGGTCAGCTAGTGAAGAATAAACTGTAGCACGGCGTGACGTCACGCGACATTTCAACTCAATGTATCGCCGTTATTTTTTGATTACGTAAAAAAAGAAAAAATACGTGTCCAATATTTTTTATTAATCTCCAAGACGGACTAAAAATTAAAATTTGGTCGATAAGCCCATTGATATTCCATTGATGTAAAAACTTATTCACGTTTTATCTAGATTCATGATTCCTTAGAAAAGGTAACGTCGTAGATAGACTGATATATCCTTACTGATATCTATTATAAATGCGAAAGTAACTCATGTCTGTCTGTTACGCTTTCACGCCTTAACGGCTCAACCGATCACCATGAAATTCTATACACACGTTGTCAGAGATACAGAGAAGGACATAGGGTACTTTTTATCCTGGAATTCTTGCGGCACTCCGAAATTTCCGCGGGTGAAACCGCGAGACACAACCAGTCTACTATATTGCAAATATATAGCCCACAAGTATTGCTTTTTTTTATCTATCTTTACAATGAAATGTTTTCACCGTCATACTCTATAACACATATAACTTAGATAAAATAGGATAATAAGTAATAACAATCTGAAATTTAATTAGTAAGCTCGCCTGTAGCACGGTAAACACATAAATCATTGCTCCAAGTGGTCGTAAAATGATACGGGAATAAAAGGCAGCAGATAAATCAACAGAAAATAGCCAATGAAAATCGGATATAAACTGTAGAATTTTCTTAAAGAGGAAAGAGAATACATTTATTCCAGATAAAGACAATAATATATCTGAATTCTAAACAGTTAGATCACCTCAGTCAGTCTAACAATTTGGAATAAAAGCGATCAAACAGACCAGCGCCCTTATTATTCACTATGACCACCAACGTGTCTTGCCCGTAACGCGCGTCTCAAAAACGCATTACCTACCAATCGGTCTAAATGCCAAAATTAGTAGGATATATTCAATGTACAGAATGACGTGTAATATATGTATAATATTATTTTAAATTATTAAAATATACTAAAACTAAACTTAACCTAACCTAAAAAATGGTGTTGCAGATGTCCATGGGCGGCGGTAATCACTTACCATCAGGTGTACCACTTGCCCGTTTGCCCCCTATCACATAAAAAAAAAAATCACAAAACAATGCCAAAATATTAGAAATCATTATCCTGTACGCCAGAAACAACGTTGTAAATGTATTCTAGAGGAGTGAAACTTCTTTGATTACGAGGGCAAGGCGATTTTTGTGGGGCGTTATCTTAACGCGCCGTGTTTCGGTCATACTACTAATATTATAAATGTAAAAGTGTGGATGTTTGGATGTTTAGATGTTTGGATGTTTGGATGTTTGGATGTTTGGATGTTTGGATGTTTGGATGTTTGGATGTTTGGATGTTTGGATGTTTGGATGTTTGGATGTTTGGATGTTTGGATGTTTGGATGTTTGGATGTTTGGATGTTTGGATGTTTGGATGTTTGGATGTTTGGATGTTTGGATGTTTGGATGTTTGGATGTTTGGATGTTTGGATGTTTGGATGTTTGGATGTTTGGATGTTTGGATGTTTGGATGTTTGGATGTTTGGATGTTTGGATGTTTGGATGTTTGGATGTTTGGATGTTTGGATGTTTGGATGTTTGGATGTTTGGATGTTTGGATGTTTGGATGTTTGGATGTTTGGATGTTTGGATGTTTGGATGTTTGGATGTTTGGATGTTTGGATGTTTGGATGTTTGGATGTTTGGATGTTTGGATGTTTGGATGTTTGGATGTTTGGATGTTTGGATGTTTGGATGTTTGGATGTTTGGATGTTTGGATGTTTGGATGTTTGGATGTTTGGATGTTTGGATGTTTGGATGTTTGGATGTTTGGATGTTTGGATGTTTGGATGTTTGGATGTTTGGATGTTTGGATGTTTGGATGTTTGGATGTTTGGATGTTTGGATGTTTGGATGTTTGGATGTTTGGATGTTTGGATGTTTGGATGTTTGGATGTTTGGATGTTTGGATGTTTGGATGTTTGGATGTTTGGATGTTTGGATGTTTGGATGTTTGGATGTTTGGATGTTTGGATGTTTGGATGTTTGGATGTTTGGATGTTTGGATGTTTGGATGTTTGGATGTTTGGATGTTTGGATGTTTGGATGTTTGGATGTTTGGATGTTTGGATGTTTGGATGTTTGGATGTTTGGATGTTTGGATATTTGGATGTTTGTTACTCAATCACGCAAAAACGGCTGAACGGATTTAGATGAAATTTGGCATGCATGTTGTCAGGACTACAGAGAAGGACATAGGGTACTTTTTATCCCGGAACTCCCGAAAGAACTCCGAAATTACTGCGGGTGATTCCGCGGAGCACAGCTAGTAGTGAATGAGGGCCCAGTTCGATCATAGGACTAGTGGTGGGACTACTTGGAATGAACCCCGAATTTCAACGGCTATAAATTCAACTTATCGACCGAAGCTAACGGTCGGTCCGACGCGACGGCAACTGCAACGATTGTACCAAACTCAAAGCGCTCTCGGGGAGTTATTGGAAAACTTCTTCACCACAAATCAGGGATAATATCATCTTCTATTTATACATTACGAGTTTTATTTCACGCTAGCTGTGCCCCGCGGTTTCACCCGCGGTATATATATAAATATATAAATCACGTGTCACGTTGTTTGTCCGCGATGGACTCCGAAACTACAGAACGGATTTTGATACGATTTTGTAACCATTTATAATATGGTCCAACTTAAAAGATAGGATAGTTGTAATCCCGGAATTCCCGCGGGAACCCGGAAATTACCGCGGATGAAGTCGCGCGGGACAGCTAGTACAATATAAATAATAATACATTTGTGTAAGAGATTAATACAGAGTCTATTGTATGACAGGAATGTAGTAGAACGATAGAAACAGTTGTAAACGATGTTACATTGAAATGAAATGAAGTTTATTCGTTACGACTAGTGGCTACAATTAAATAGAATGGGTTAACAAAAAGCAGCACAAACTGACGCAACAAAAAGGCTGAAATATTGATATATTGATAGTAATAACCAACTTGTCATTAGTCACTGTCTGGGGAAATTATTCTACGAGTGCGATGAATGAACGCCCACCATAGATACGGTGAAAGGAGACGGCTTTGAATGGAAATCTTTTGAGCGATAATAGTAGGACATAGTAGATATAGTAGGACACGGCGTCCACGGGATACGGGTAATGTCAGCCCGATCGATAGGAGAGTCATCTATATACCTACCTATAGAAAGAAGGAAAGAAGAAAGAAAAGGAGTCTATTGGTCCCCATTTAAAAGGTACAAAATAAGAAGCAGAAAAAATAGAAACTTTAACAAATATTGTGAATTATTTATGTAACATTAGTATGTGTATAGCTGTGCCCCGCGGTTTCAGAGTTTCCGCGGGAATTCCGGGATAAAAAGTACCCTATGTGTTAATCTGATGTATAAGCTATATTATTGTAAAGTTACATTAAAATCCATCCAGTAGTTTTTGCGTGAAAGAGTAACAAACATCCATCCATCCATCCATGCATACTTACAAACTTTCGCGTTTGTAATATTAGTAGGATAAAATGCTTTGTCCTGAATGACTGATGGATCACCGCACAGCCTAAACCGCTGATCGTAGAGAACTGAAACATGGAGGGTGAGTGTGTTCGTTGTATGACGTAGGCATCCGATAAGAAAGGATTTTTGAAAATTCAACCCCTAAGGGGATGAAAAATATATGGTAGGTACCATATATTTTTCATCCCCTACCTTTACATAAAAAAATAACCTTTAAAATTTTTCTCTGTCTGTCTGTCTGTTTAATCCGGCTAATCTCTGAAACAGCTGGATCAATTTTAACGAAACTTTCACTAGCGGATAGCTGACGTTATGAGGAGTAACTTAGGATACTTTTATTTTAGAAAAAAAATAGTTCCTGGGGGAATTCCGAAACTCACGTGGGTGAAACCGCGGGGCACAGCTAGTTCTGTATAAAATTAAGTGAGATTTATCCACAGAACCCGCGACCCGCAGCTCTGGGCGTGGCATTCGTTATCTTGATATAATATTATGGCCTACGTACCTTTTGAATTACGTTTACAATTTAACATACAAACGTACATAATATTTCATGTTTTTATATACAGTTTTATTTTCAACCCTCCATAAATTCTCGTTTACAGTTTTATTAAATAGGTCTAGCGGCAATTGTTATATCCAAGGACACAGAATTGGCTACTTGACAAAAAATTTTTTTTTGTCCGTCGTGTAGATTAGTAAAAAATATTGGACACGTATTTTTTCTTTTTTTACGTACTCAAAAAATAACAGAGATACATTGAGTTGAAATTTCGCGTGACGTCACAACTCAGTGCGGTTTGTATGGCGCTTATAATGAATATTGACGTCACAAGCCCCCCACCCTAAACTTTAATGCGCTTTATCTATGTTCATTTTCATTAAATTGAAAAAGCAAAAAATACGTGTCTATTATTTTTTTATTTTCTAACTGACGGACTAATTAGAATTTTGATATTCATACCTTGGAGAATACCCAATTACCTCGGCAACACTTTGTGACGGAATGTAAAAAATAAAGTAGTATGTATGTGGATTTACAGAAAAAAATGTGGTTTCATCTATACTTAACCTATATTATAAAGCTGAAAAGTGTGTTTGTTTGTTTGGTTGAACGCCCTAATCTCAGGAACTACCGGTTCGAATTGAAAAATTCTACGGATGGATTAAAATGTACGCGCACAATTTGCTCCCTCTTTGTACTAGAAAATGCTGGAATATTACGTTCTCGAATGTTATTTCATAAATTTTCACACTGACAGCTTTATCACGTCCATGTCTGAATACATCAGGGGGAGTCGCGTCACTGTGAGATATCTGGGATATGTGACGAAATGAGGCGTGATTTTATAACGATATCATCCGGGAATACAAAGTCATGTAATGGAGGTCTCCATTCCATTAACTTTTTTTGCTAATAACTTTGGTCGGGGGTGAATTTTTATCCATACCATTCGACACGTCATATAAATCCATTACATACATATAAATAAAATTAAAGTGTATGTTTGTGTAATTTCAAATTAACAGCTTTTCACTAAACGCATGAAAGTATAATATAGGGTAACCTACTTGTACAGATGGACACAGATAAGCAATAACATGTTAACCCACAAAACGAAGTTATTGATTCAGAAAGATTTATTGAGATTTAGAGAACGTTTTTTAATTATGTGTTAACCTCATTACATTTTTTAAATGGACATAGATAAGCAATAACCACACTGTGTGTGTTAACCCACACTGGAGAAATTTTTAGTAAATCGTGTTTTAAAAGTAGGAGCGCCATTTTGTGTCAACATTTTTTATGTTCAATATTTAGTTACATATTTAAGCAATGTAATAAGGTAAACACATAATTAAAAAACGTTCCCTAACTCTCAATAAATCGTTCTGAATCAATAAATTAATTTTGTGGGTTAACATGTTATTGCTTATCTGCGTCCAAATATGTAACTAATGAACATAAAAATTCTCGACACAAAATGGCGCTATCATTTTAAAACTTTAATTTACTCAAAATTTCTCCAGTGTGGGTTAACACACTATATTGCTTATCTATGTCCAGATATTGTTATACTTAAAAGGAGACCCCATTCATTTTCTAGTTTACCTTAAATTAATTATTATTGAATAAACCTATTATTATTATTAAAAAAGAAAAAAAAATTTTTTGTCTATCTGTCTGTCTGCCGGTCTGTCTATCAGATCTATCTGTTTGTTCCGTCTAATCTCTGAAACGGCTGGACCGATTTTAACGAAACTTTCACTGGAAGATACCTGATGTTACAAGGGTTACTTTTGTTTTAGAAAAAAATAGTTCCTGCGGGAATTCCGAAACTCACACGGGTGAAACCGCGGGGCACAGCTAGTTGTAATTATATTTATTTATTTAACCTCACCTAGCATGTCGGGGTGGTGATGGACCAGCGATTCTGACAACTTGCGATCAAAGAAACTATAGAAGGCAATGAATGAGTGAGAAAGGAGTTTTGGATATTGATAACTTGTCACAACACACAGATTAACTTTACTAAACTAAAAATAAGTTAACTTGTAAGTGGTAAGTTATAACGACGATCAAAATGGGGATTACCTAATACCTATATTTATATATAAACACGCTTAAAATGTGGAGCAAAACTTGGTGTTCAATTCACAATATCATTCCACTCCCTTCGGTAATCGAACCAGAGATCGCAGACTACAGAGGCTAATGTAACTTTTGTTTCTATCATATTTCTATTGCAATCAAAAACATAGCGGTTTTGCGACTACAGTAATGCACGTTTTGACACCTACAATATCTGGACATAGATAAGCAATAGTGTGTTAACCCACACTGGAGAAATTTTGAGTAAATCGTGTTTTAAAAGTATAGCGCCATTTTGTGTAAAAAAAATTTATGTTAAATCCTAGTTACATATTTAAGCAATGTAATTAGGTAAACACATAATTAAAAAACGTTCCCTAACTATCAATAAATTGTTCTGAATCAATAACTTAAGTTTGTGGGTTAACATGTTATTGCTTATCTGCGTCCATCTAGCAATCAACCAAATAAATATAGGTAAGTACTTCAAAAGTTGAAGCTGCCTAAACATGAATAAATAATCACAAAATCACTATTTTTCTGATTAAAACTGAAATATGATAGCAACAAAAGTTACATAATTGCCCTGCACGTCTACCGGTACCGGTACCACCGTACCGGTGAGCCAAGCAAGTTTTAATATAATTAGTCAGTAGAATATTAATCACAAGCTATTAGGTACGTAAGCTTCTAAGAACGCAACACTATTTAACAGTCTTAAGAATATTTTATCCTGCAACAAATTATATGTTCCTTAAACAAAGATTAAACTCACTTTCTAATAAAACCCGACACTGGTGTCAGGAATAATCTAAAACTGAACAAGTTTACGAGATACGATAAAAGCTGCAGCGCTATTATGCTGAGAAAAGGCTTTTTTCAACATAAGGCTGGGCGCACACTGGTCGTTGGCAGCCACGAGTATCCAGCTACCCCAAGTCAAAGGTTCCGAAATCCGCTTCGGTTAAATTTGTTTCGGGCTTTGCAGTCGAGATGTGGACGTTTGATCTAACCATGATGCATGTCTACTTTAATTAATACTAGCTGTCCCCGCGGCTTTATCCGCGGTATACCTATAAACTTGAATCACTCTAATATCTATGGGTGAAAAACGTATGAACACCCGTTCGGTAGATTTCTGAATTTATGAAAATGAATGAAAATGAAATCAACTTTATTCGTTACGACAATAATTAAATACCTAATATTCAATAACAAAAAGTAGAGAACAGACAAACAGACAGACAAACGCGGCGGAGGACTTCCTTTTATAATATGTAAGGATGTAAACTCGATTGTGATACAAGCGATACAAGTGATACAAGTCACACACACAGTCACGTTCGTTCCAAGTTCCAACACTCGGTAAGGCGCCACTAATACCAGCAAACGATAGTTGATTTAAGCAGTAGGTATTTCAATAACTCTTCTACCGTTCAAGTGGTGAGTTAATCGGCTATTTGTATAACCGATAACGACAAATGAGGTGTCGCCACTCGCCACTGCTGCGGTACCGCGTGGGCGCTACTCGCTCCACGTGTGCGCACAGCCTAAGTGGCAAGCCAGTTGATGGCTTACAATTTACACAGCGACAGTATTCTCAGAGTGACCACTCGCAACACTTTCGAATAATAAAAAAATCGTAACCAACGTGAGTTTGTTTGTTTTGTTTTGTAAATATCTTTATTAACATAAAACGGCAGCATTACATTCCAGTGTAAACAATAATCAGTGTAATTATTCTATTTACATAGTTTATTAGGCCCAAGAAGCCTTTACAAAACTTTTGTCCATGGAATAAAGACGGAGGAACTTAATAATATAATATAAAATTGATCACTTACAAATTGAAAAACAATGACATCTTTGTGGAGATTTCATTTTATAACAGGATTAGTTGTTGCTTAGTAGCAACTTATATTAACTGTGGTAGCAACCAACGTGAGTAAACACCGAAGAATGACACAGAAACAAAAGCATCAGAAGTGGGATAGAGAAGATTTGCTTAGCTGGCTGCCGAGAGATTCGCCAGAGGCTCGAAGGCATTTGAATATCGACTCGGTTAGTATATACGTCACTGAGGCGGCATGAGGCAGGCGCATTTGGCGAATTTTAATATCCTCAAGTAGGTCGTTGGGAATACCTTTACCTTTACATATACCCGTGGGATTTTTTCTTCTGATTTCTTGCGATATCAATGTGTAAAATATGAGACGGAGCAGAAGTGATCGTTTACACATATTATTATGTAAATCTTATACAGCCTTCGGAAGAGTGCTTTTGAAAAAAGTAATATCACGCAAATTTTTATGACACAACCTGAATGTTTTCGGAGCGATAACCGTCTAATTGTACCGAATAAGGATAACAGTGGAGGAAAGAAAAGGGATTGTATGTGTATTGTGTATGTTTTTTTAATTAAAATAATTTTCAGGAAATTTAATATAGTTACTTTATGGGTTGGAATGCTTTCGTGCGTGCCCAAAGACGTATCAGATAAAAAAAAAAAAAACACACCAATAACGTGTACTTTGGCATATAGAACATCTACAAATTTATCTTTTTTTTTTCATTTATAGCGTTTGAGATTGCTTTACAGGCAAACGCGTAATATTTATGTTGTTAATCGCCATCGTATGAAAATCTGTGAATGCCTGAAGAGTTGAAATGGGTCCTAAAAATAACAAAAAGCAATCACGACGAAGGGCATAACTTGTGTATCCAACGTGGATATAACAGAACGAGAAAAATGATAGATGGCAGAGGTAATAGGAAAACGACAAGCGACCTAGATACGGGGAGACAATTTCCACGCGTGACGCGACCAAAGGAACGAAATAGTCCGGGATCGGATAATCGTGAATCCTCGTGTACTATAACTTTTAATAAATGTACAATGTCAGTCAACACATCTAGCTGTTTCCCCTTCTAGAGGTTGAATTACCAAAAATTCTGGAATACATTTTTCTTTATATTTGAGAAGAAAAGTCTAACCAAGAATTTATTTTGAGGCTTGCAAGAGGAACAAACAAAAATAAACTACTTCATTACTTCAAATCCTTTTAGACGCCCTATATATATTTATTAAGGAGTTCTCTATCTAGATCTAGCATTGAGGGAGAAGGATGTTAATAATATACGTATCAAAGTAAAATCTTGTTAAGATTTTTTAAGGTTTTAATATTTTCTAAAGATGGAAGTCCACCAGTTTCTAAAAGATACTTATAAGTCATTTCATCTTTTTTATCTTTTGATCAAGTGAACCGCTGCGCTCAAAGCATCCCCCAGGTTAGATGCCTCTTATCCACTGATACATTCTTTAAATAGTACTTGAGGCGTTCAAAATAAATTAATTCTTCGTTTGTACGGAAGAGTGCGTACTACGAATGCAGCTTTTAATTAAACATTAGTAACCACAAACAGAGTAATTAAGGTGAAGTGCAAAGTTCTACCTCGCACGTCTATGATTTAACCCTACCTCCGACAGTAGCCGTGGAGCGTATTCGCGTGTACGGCGTTGAGCAGTCCCAAAGGCGCCGGTTACTTCACTCGTTACGTAACGCGTTCCCGTATTGATCGCGCCGTTGCCGCCCCGCCCCTCCGGCAAGCCTTCCGCCACCCCCGCGTCGCCTTGCCAGTCAGCCAATCGGAGTCGTCGGTTTAATTTTAATTTGATAGCCGTTTCGGACGCCGACGCCGCTGATTTGCCAGCTCGTTATGTCAAGTCGATACGTTAATACGTTACGCCGTTCTGGTGTGCGCACGTCGCTTTTGTTTGGGGAATCCCTTTTGTGGAAGAATTAGGGGTATTGTTTCAGTATTTCGCTTCTTTGTTGTTGACTTGGTTGCGTATTGGACGGGAGTAGAATTACGATAACATTTTGTTTGAATCGTTCTCTCGAAATGGTTCTAAAAGGGTTTAGAGTTTAAACTTACCAGGTTGAAACCGTCTTCAGAATGAAAAACATCAATGCTAAGTTTAACGGGGTTTCCGCAGCAATCGATTCAAAGACAGAAGAGGTATGACAGTAAAACAAAATGTAAAGTACCGATCCATACTACACATGCTACATCAAAGCCAAACACAAAGCTGGTAGAACTGCGGCAAATAGCTAGTAGGCGATATTTTAATTTCCTGAAAATAGACTTCTTAAGAAATTATTTTAATAGCTATATGATGTTAATTCTAGAACTTCCTAAGCGGTACAAGCGCCTCCTTGTCACCCCCTTACATATACATGAAGAAAGATACAACCAAACCGTAGGATCTATCTAATTATGATCCCCAAAAAAAAATCACCGTTTGGAACTTGCAACTAGAGTAGAGAGCAATGTGACTTCAAAAGCGGACTCCGGAATAAATTAATAAAGAAATAAGATCTCAGCAAATACGTAGGTATATAAAGAAGGAACAGTCAAACGCAATTTGCCAATATCAGAAGTGGGATGGAACGCGATTGGTGCGGAATTAACGCGAGATTGTGAGGTCACACGGCATCGGTAAGGCATAGAAGGATAGGGATAGGTAAGTCAAGGGTGATCGAACTATTCAACGAGTTTACGAACTATTCTTAACAAGCACTATAGGTATACACCAACACTATACACTATACTTGGACATAGATAAGCAATAATGTGTTAACCCACACTGGAGAAATTTTGAGTAAATCGTGTTTTAAAAGTTTAGCGCCATTTTGTGTCAATATTTTTAATGTTAAATATTTAGTTACATATTTAAGCAATGTAATAAGGTAAACACATAATAAAAAAATGTTCCCTAACTCTCAATAAATCGTTCTGAATCAATAACTTAAGTTTGTGGGTTAACCATGTTATTGGTTATCTGCGTCCACTTGTGCTTGTTAAGAATAGTATACTTAGTGAAAATGTTTGAGAACATGAATGTTAATGAAAACTTGTGTTTACCATGATATTGGTTGTTTAGTATGTACTAGCTGTTGACCCGTGTTAATTTCGGAATTACCGCAGGAATCCCGAGGTAAAAAGTATCCTAGGTCCCGCTCTGTACCCCTAACAACGTGTATGCAAAACTTCGTGATGATCAGTAGTGTGGTTTAGGCGTGAAAGCATAACAAACAAACTCACATTCGCATAATTATACTATAGTATAGAGTACCTTTTATCCCGGAATTCTCGCGGGAATACCGAAATGGAAGCGGATGAAACCGCGGGGAAAAGCCAGTTTTCGTATGAAATAATGAAGAAGGATGTAACCAATAGTAACTATAACTTTTGCTACTAGATAACGACGTGACGTCCCCACAGAGGACCATTGCGTGTTCAGTAATTGACTTTTACGACACACAAGCTCATATACCTTTCTTTATAAGAGAAAAAAACATCCTTTCTCACGCTTATTTATTTCGTTTTTTAATAAATATTATAAAATCTGTTCAGCGTGGCGTGGACGACCAAAAAAGGTTCATTACAGAACCTTTTTTTGAATTATCAATTTTCACATGAAAAAAAAAATGGACGACCCTGCTCAAAAGAAATTATTCAAAAGTACCTTTACCCATTAAAATATATTGAATGAATAAGTTGAATAGTTCGATGAATAATAATGCAAGTACAGTACCTATACTACGGGCATCACGAAAAAATAGGACTGCGAAAATATAATAATGATCTACGACCGTCAATCATGAAGACAAAAGTTAAGAAGTTCGCTTGTAGGATTCCCCAAAGCAAAAAATAATACTGACTAAGCTAAAATGCTCTTATTTCTTCACGTACAAGGTTGAGAACAAAGCCTCACTTTTTATACGAACAATATTCTATTCCCTAATGTTTTTTTTTTTTACGAAGTTGCGTTCGAGACAATTTATAAAGGTGAAAGAATAAATAAGATCAAAGGTGAAATGGACCAAACCACGGCACAAAATGTACAGGAATTTTATCAAGGAAAAAATCTTTTTATTTGCTTAAATCGCAGAGAAATTTCGTACCTAGTAAGGTCACTGTACAACCAATAAAACAGGTAAAAAATATAAAAAAGGAATGGGTCTGACTTTATTACCTCTTTAACTTAGGTACCTACTTACTCTCTGTGATAGCAAAGCGAATAAGCAGTGTCAATAACTCTTGTGCAAAAAAGATATTATCTATATAATTCGACATTTCATTTCTGACTTGATAAATTAAACAACAGCTGGCACAAAATAAAGAAGAATGCTAGAGGACAGGTAACCTCATATCCGTTTTTGCGCAAATTAATTTTATTACACAGAAACTTAAGAGGCGACATCGACTTTTACTGTAAATGAATAAATACAGCTACGATAACCATCACAAAGTAAGGTAACAAAAACTTCAAAGAGAAATGGCGCCCAACAAGCGATGGCAATATTACTTTAACAACATTCTTGGACGTGTTCAAATAACCTACAAGCCATAACGTGTGTAATTTAGAACACAGCTGAAAGTATACATTACGCTCCAAAATTAATATACATATTTAAACTCTTGCATCAACACCACTACTGTATTATCATGGCATGGAAACGTGTTACGACTTCGCCCAGCAAAGTTTGAAGGTAATATTGTTTACTTACAACCCGAAGTTTTACTTTTTTATACGAATATAAGCGTTCAGAGGGAAAATAATGGTAACGCCAAAGAAGCCACCCCTATCCGCCTGCGTTTGTCATTAAAACTTTGAAATACGTATTTCTTTATTCAAAAAGAAGTATATTTGAAATAGGTCAAACTTTAAACTTGTATAGAAACCTTCCCCCTTTTCTAACCTTCTTTTTGTTCTTTCTTTCAGGTGTAATGGGGGTAATTCTCCTACAAGATCTCTCCTACAAGAGATTGGGGGATTATATAAATAAGGAAAAGTCAAGACGTACCTCACGGAGATATTTGGAGGAGGCTTTTACCCAGCAGTGGATGTTTGTAATCTGATATGTTAAAATCATTGAAATTTTTATGACACTGATATAAAAACTGTCTACATTTTTTTTTTTTTTAATTATTTATTTACTCAGAAAAAAATACAAAGATTTTTACGTCAGACACAAAAACCCAGCAGGGTTTATTCCGTGTCACATCTGGCATTAAATACAATACATATGTACTTACAGAAATCTATTGAAATTGATTATTGTGTAAAAATCCTCAAAGCTATATCTTCAACTGTACTATATAATAATACTATTTGCAATGAAAAAAATGCAAAAGAAACGGACCAACATGCCCACGTAAAATATGAAAATATTAGGTACGCTAAACAAACCTCTACATTTTTTAAAGCCATCAAAATTCCGCGAGCAATCTCAGCACACTCAATCTCCAAGATTGGTAGGCAAATTGAAAAACATGGCATCCCTGCCCTCAGACAGACTAATGCCAATTACACCAAATTCCCATTCCGAGATTGCACGAAGGACATTTTTATTATTGAATTTGGTAATTCCATATTTTGGAATTTCGCGAACAAGGCGTTAATTTTTTCAATTTACTTTTTCTTTTTCAATTTACTTGATTGCAATATCATATCAGATTGCATATAATGTGCTCATTGCGGACCCGTCTTATTTAGTTTGTATTTTTATTTGGACCAACAATCAATATTTTTTTATTTTCTAAATTTTATATTCAAATAGTATAAATTGTATTTCGAAATCGCATGCAGTTTGGACCTGTTAGTATAGTGACACTTATCTTATTACTAGCTGTTCCCCGCGGTTTCACCCGCGGAAATTTCGGAGATCCCGCAGGAATTCCGGAATGCAAAGTACCTACCCTATGTCCTTCTCTGTACCCCTGACAATGTGTACCTAAGTATGCAAAATTTCATGAGATTTCACCGACGTTAATTTCGGTGTTCCTGCGGGAATTCCGGGATAAAAAGTATCCTATGTCCGTTTCCTGGTTCTAAGCTACCTCCCCACCAATTTTCAGCCAAATCGGTTCAGCCGTTCTTGAGTTATAAATAGTGTAACTAACACGACTTTCTTTTATATATAGTATAGATTTGATGCTAATTTGTTTTTTTACTGTAAGTGTTAGTGTTTACTATGTTGGTGTAACTTTTAAATAAATAAATAAATCATCAAATATATATCATAGTAATTTCTTTTAATCTACACATAATATAAATAAAATTGAAGTGTCTGTTTGTGATTTCAAATTATTTAACAGCTTTTCACTAAATGCATAAGAAAGTATATACGGTACTAACATCAAAAAATCAATTATTTTTTCTCTGTCTGTCTGTTTGTTTGTTCAGACTAATCTCTGAAACGGCTGGACCGATTTTAACGGGACTTTCACTGGCAGATAGCTAATGTTATAAAGAGTAACTTAGATTACTTTTTATCTCGGAATTCCCGCGGGATCTCTAAAATTAACGCGGGTGAAACCGCGAGGAACAGCTAGTTCTAAATATCAAAACACATCACTAATACATTAAACAAATTAACAAATTCCAGAGCGTTAAACTACTCTAGTTGATTGTTTGGCAGCTGAATAAATTCGTTGGGTATATAAATCGGAGCTATACAAAAGGAACAAGGTTTTAAAAAAAATCAAAGGCTTTTGCCATTTAGAGCCCATACTAGGTTTTTTATGCTATAACAAGTCGATGTAATTGGGAATCGACTTGTCATATTTGTCCAACCTTTTAGTCAAAGCCAAATAAAATTTATTATTATTATTATTATTAAAGTCAAATCTTTTAAACTTTGGCCCATAATGTGGCTCTTTTTGACGTCAATAAAATTACAGTTATAATGACAACACCCATAAAATATCCACCCTTCACAGCGTACTAGTGCTATGACTGTAGAGAATAAGCTGCGCAACAAACTCTCCAGTAGCACGCTGTCAGTTTAAAGTTATAATATGTTATAATATGTATATATTAGGCTAGTTTCCTAAATTTTTCTTTTTAGTCCGTTTTGTAGATTATTAAAAAATATTGGACACGTATTTTTTTATTTTTTATGTAACCAAAAAATAACGGAGATATATCAAGTCGAAATTTCACATGACGTCACGCCTCGCTACAGTTTGTTCGCACGTTATAGCGAGCTGTGACATCACGAGTCCTCCACCCTAAACTTTAATGCGCTTTATCTATGCATATTTCCATTATTTTAAAAAAGCAAAAAATACGTGTCTTTTATTTTTTTATTATCTAACTGACGGACTAAATAGAATTTTGATTTTTTTACCCAGGAAACTAGCCTATTATGTATGTATGTATGTGTTTAAAATTATAACAATAGCTGATACAGGTAATGTGCATACTGTACAATACATAAACCAAACCCGCATAGCAAGTCTTCCTGGTTCTAGTTCACTAGTAATCTTTTTTTTCTTATGCTTAATTAAGCTTGATAAAAAAACTCACCGTCTATCAATTAAACGAAATCAAACTAACGAAGCAATTCTCAATTAACAGGATCCAACAGTATGAAACGTGAAACTGAAGCTAACGCAATGTGTCGGGTCGATCGAAACGCTTCGTGGCTTTTTCCAGGTCATAGGAGATATACAATAACACATTTGGGATGAGTAAAGGTTATTTAAGAGGTTATTTAGATGGGATTTGTTCGCTAATGGATTTTAAGATATGCTATCATACATATGAACGCCGATAAGCAATAAAATGTTAACCCACAAAATTAAATTATTGATACAGAACGCTTTATTGAGAGTTAGGAACTTTTTTAATCATGTGTTTACCTTATTACATTTTTAAATATCAACAAAATTTTAGACAAAAAAATGTTGACACAAAATGGCCCTATAATTTTAAAACACGATTTACTCAAAATTTCTCCATTGTAGGTTAACACACTATTGCTTATCTATGTCCATATTGTGGTCTGTTTGCGAATATATAAAATGAGATACTTAAAGATGACTGCATATCTGAGGTTTTGCAAGAGTAAGGGTGGAAAGGTGTCTCGGTCATAACTCATGAGTTAACTTGTGCATATGCAACGAATGAACTAGACTTAGACGACAGACTATCAAGACCAAGGAAACAGCTAAAAACCAGCCGTTCGACGTCCAAAAATGACTATCGTCATACAATTTAAGGTGTCGTGTCTGGTGTTACATTTATTTATCCACAGACAGCACGACACGATAAGTGACATTCACGACTTTTTGCAATGTGACAACAGATTGTCGAGGAGATGGGAGCAGAGACGACCTACCTACGATACCCGACGACAATAATAGGGATGTGGACTACTTTTAAAAATCAAAATTCTAATTAGTCCGTCAGTTAGAAAAAAAAACAATAGACACGTGTTTTTTTGCTTTTTCAAATAAATTAAAATATACAGAGATAAAGCGCATTAAAGTTTAGGGTGAGGGGGTCGTGACGTCACTAACCGCTAACACTGCCATACAAACTGTCAGAATAGTGTCGTCACGCGAAATTTCAACTCAATATATCGCCGTTATGTTTTGATTACGTAAAAAAAAGAAAAAATTCGTGTCCAATATTTTTTAATAATCTACAAGACGGACTAAAAAATAAAAATTAGTCAACATGCCCATTGTGAAAATGCAACCTTACAGAGTAGAGCGGCAAAATTTTCACTGCTGATGCAACAGTGGCGTTAGGGCATTTTCAACAAGCCAGTACGTTTACGTTTCAGCACCATACTTACAGCGGAGATAATATGATTTAGAGTAGTAATCTTTGGTTTTGACATAATCGCGTGTCCCTACGCTGAGGGAGATGAGAGAAGATTGACAAAGATTATCCCCTATGATTATCCCCATATACAAACGAAGCTGGACGTCGGAGCAGCGCCAATACGACTTTACGTACGTTGGTAACGATGCTAAGGAGGCCACACCAGTGGACGGGGCGACAGAGAAACTGGGTCGCCCGACCCCCGATGTGGGTCAAAACGACATACTGCGACCATTGCGACGTTGAATACAACAAAAGGAATTCCAATGTTTTCCCGTTCGATTCGTTCTTCAAACGCGGGAGTTCCTGAGTTGTTTCAAATAATTACTTTTTAATGGAATAGATTTCCAGAGAGGCCCAGAGAAAGTTTTATTCGGGCAGTATTTTCTGAGATTGAAAAAAATTGAAAGAAACGACGAGTCATTTGTACAAATTCTAAAACTCGCAGGTTTAGTTTTTATAGCTTAGCCAGAAAAAAAATTGGCAAAGCCGAGCTACGGCTCGATTTAAATCCTTTTTTTTTTATTTACCCTTCCTTACCCTTTTTGGGAAGGCAAAGGAAACTAAATCCATACAACCATCTGAGCATCTAACATTGCAATGTATTAGTGAATTTGATTTCAATGCTTTAACGGAAGTTTTGGGAGCAACTCATCACAGTTGAACCTCGATTAGACATTGGGGATGCTGTATAGCAAAACGACAACCTTTAGGCGAACGCTTCCATAATATTTGGATAACCATTATACCAATTCTATCATGACCGACGACTAATTTTCAAAATTGAAAAAAAAAATTGCCATTTATTTCTGCCAAAAGTACCAAAAAATCGGGAGCACTCTTAGTTCTTTAGTTTTTTCCTACCGCAAATTTCCTAAAAATGGTTCAATAAAAGACTAGTATCCGAAGCGCTCTATGTCAAGAATAAGCATACCTAATTGGTAGAAACAAAAGCGCGCCACACAAATGAATGAACTTTAGTCATTGAAAATTCCGAATCTTTTCCATGATGTAGATTATCTTCAAGGTCTGTAGCCATGGAATCCAATTCAGCCAGTCCATTAAAATGAGCGAACTGGCTTCCAGAACGAACGTACGCGAGATGAGTAAATTGAATTTCCATCCAAGCATGCCGCTGCTTCGTCATCGGGAAATGTATCGACTCGGATAAACTATGGCCGCCATCGCTCGAAAGCTACGGTGGAAAAATAAGGAGAAAAACGCTTTTATAACCGCAAATAAGTAGATCAATTGATAGGTACATACCTACTTAAATTGAAAATGCAAAAATGTGAATTCTGAAGATTATTTTACATAAAAACTACAGCGTTAGTCTACGGTTCTGGTCTAGAGTGTTTCTCTTGATGCTTACTTAATTAATGTGGTCGGAAACAATGTGCCTGCATATTATTAATTTTGTTTCTTTTATTTATTAATAGCATTAATTTGTCGGTAGTAAGAATTTTAATAATCTTTCATACATTTTTGATTTAAAACGGGTTGTTAAGGAAGCATCAGACCGGCAGTCGCATAGCCGCTTGTACATGGCGATACGTCGCCACGCTATGTGATGCGGTGTGGCGACGCGTCGCCATGTACAAGCGACTCTGCGACTGCGTCTTTTGTTATCAAGAAATCCAATAGCCGCTTGTACATGGCGATACGTCGCCACGCTATGTGATGCGGTGTGGCGACGCGTCGCCATGTACAAGCGACTCTGCGACTGTGTCTTTTGTTATCAAGAAATCCAAGTTGGACTTTCGAGTAATTTTTAACCTTTTGTTCTGGGACGAGGATCGTATTAATTAATTTAATTAGCTATATTCATTCAATTTTAGTTTTATGCTCATTACTTCTATAAAATACATAGAGTGAGCGCTGTAAAACTGAACGCAGCCAGTTTTTGCTGAAGAACCTTTAATTTTTTTTATTGTAATACAATAAGGTTTAAGGGCAAGACGTTAAAATCATAGTCAGACAGACAAACCCCACTGTCACCTCTTACGTCACACAGCCGCAGTATGCTTCGCCCCCAATTCACCAGCCACTGGCCAAACGCCAAGAATCCAACACACGGTCTCACTAAACACCGGCCAACTAGTTTTCCAACATGGCGACATCGAGTCTGCCAGCATTAATGCACTAGTCCTGCAATAATGCACTACACAACAAAATTTGGAGTGGAATTTAAATAGCGAACCCGTCTAGTCAGAAGAAAGGCAGAAAGGCAATATCGATGACTGCCAACTGGTGAAACAATTAAATTGCTTTTTATGGACCATTTCGTTGTTATATGAGGGCACTAAATGAAGTTATTACTGCTGTAATAAATAAATTTGACGATCGTTCATCCGATTTGATCTATAACTATGGGGAATAATTTTTGTTTTATACCATTCTTACAACTCACTTTACAACTTAATTTTTTTTTGTTGAAATTCATTATATAAATTCATGAACAAGAATAAAATTTTCATATGTTAGGGTTGCTCTATGTTTTTCTTTGCGGAACGAGATTGAGTAGGACTTATTCTACACAAGACAAGAGGACTTATTCTATAACTTAAATGCGTACCTACCTAGTACCTAGCTCTCTAGCTAGAAATGAATACAGTGACAAATCGTGTATCTTTACAATAAAATACATTTATTATTTAGTACTAACTTTTCCGTAGATGTATTGCAAAATTGGGCAGAATACGGCTCGACTAGACTCTGGTTCATTCATTTAGTGGCAGTCACATAATATTTATGGACGAAAGAGACTTTAATGTGATTTTTTTTACATTAACAAAAAGGTTTTTTGCCACTGTCGTACATGGGAGACGCGACGGAGCGAGATAAACGTGGTTGGCGCATTTTCAACACGTATATTCTATCAGAAGCGCCAAACTTTATTCTTCTGTAACAACTAACAAGCGACTCAATCAACTCAATCCGTCAGAACAAAACTAAACCAATCGGAAGTTTTATCGCACGACTCACAAGTTATTATAGCCGGGGGACTGGAAGGAAAAAATCGCTTTATTCAAATATAACGACCAGTCACACTCATCTTGCGGATATCCTATGCTAAAGTGATACAAATCCTCGAGGTTGCACAACTCTGATAACCACTTTTGAAAGATGATAAAAACCGAATTTGAAATTTTTATAATTTTCTTTATGAAATCGGTATGGGACTTCAAAAATATAACTAATTGTACAAATAACTGAAGACCTTCTCTTTTTTAAAGTGGGTAAAATGGTCTTGTTGAAAAAAAAACCTTAAAATCTATAAAAAACAGCCAAAGATAAATATACATAGTTAAAGTAGACTAAAGAGGATACTCTGTCATTCGAATTCATCAATATATTATACATACAGAAGGATGCTCTAGATTTTTGATGATTTTCACAAACACGTAGTGGACTAGCCCGGCCGTGAAGGTGTTCAATAAAATAAAAGCTTCCTATTCAATCGCCTGTAGTTCTTTGTATTTTACATAAAATCCAGTCCCGAGACGTAATACAAACAAATACTCAGCCGTTGCGGCACACACTCAAAGCGGTCAGCTAAGTCTTGGTAATAAAATGTGATGGCAGATATAAGGCGCAAGTGTTTTTGCGCTGATTGCGCTTGGCCCGAATGCGGGTAGATGCCAGATGGGCGGCCGTTAGGGTCCTAAGTGAAGCCGTAAGACTACAATCGACATCTTGAGAGCATTGTGTTTACCGGCAACCGTTAGTTCTGTACGAAAGTATTACGATTATTGGAAAAACATAAGGCAAAGGTAGCGGTTGTTTTGCAGCCTTATAAAGATCTAAATTGAAGCTTGGATCATGAAATTAATGTTGATTGTTTTTGTTTTATTTAATTTAAAATTAATTAGGAGTAGTCAGGAAGAGTTGCAACTATAATGTTCTGGGTAGGTATGCTGTAACTTAAGGCAAGTTTAATCGATTATAATGTAGTTTTTAACCATGTCTAAATATAAGTTCCCTTATTATTAAATAAGATCATTTGAAAAAAATCCTAGTTGTTCGATTCTTTCCTTTTTTCCAATTAGTTTTGACTAGCCATAATACAACCGCCAACGTCAAGTTCTGCCGAATGTAACTGGATCCTCCAAAAGACATAAACGAGGAAATAACTACGATAAAAAAATTCAGTCAATGCTGTAGGCAAGATCAAAATTATGGCAAATACATATTTTCTTGGTTTATTTTACAGAATAAACTTCTGAAACAAAATCCAAAACGATCAAGTACTCGTTTAAGGATGCATGATTAAATCGATGATCATAGAAACTAGAGGACCTCGTGTTCAGATAACCCCACTTTTTGTCCAAACCTTCAACACAAAAGCACACTCGTGAGCCATAACAGATAAAGCACTACCATAAACAATGCCAATCACAGAATGCTCAACGCCAGCTTAACACATACCTACCCAAATACCATAAACCGTAATATCAGGCCAATGGAAGATGGGCGAGGGGATACCAATCGATAAGGCTTTCGGATAACAACTATGCGACGTAATATGTCAACAGAGCTCCCCAATCCTGAGTGTTTGATCTCTTTGACGGCACACCCACAAATATAAGGCTCTTGTGTACATACCTACTTCCCTGTCTCATACATGGACGATGTAATATGTAGATGGAATAACAAGTGAAGCAAACAATATTCTCTTAACACGCTCTAGTTTTCCTCGATCTCCGTGCAGAGTTCAAACTAATAATTGAAACATATTGTAGAGCTGGGTCCACATTTTTAGCACCTTGACGTATCACGATCAGTCGTATCGTATCGAGTATTTGTATCATAAATATGGACGCTCGTTTTGTCCATATCGTATCATTAAGGCGTATTTCGTAAAAAACGCGTCCATACTGTATCGGCTTTAACTTTACAAATAAATAAATAAATAAATAAATAAGCCATTTATTTCTTGCTTTTACAAGGTTTAAGTAACATTTTTGTAAGTAACTTTAAGAAAACAAAATAATTTTAAATGTATGTAGTAATGGTTAGATGGATAAATTTTTAGTAAGTAGGTATCTAATTAAAAAGTTATTATAAGTAGATATTTCAACCAACTTGTTCAATGTTTGTTTGTTTCTTCTTGTGTGTTGTGCTGGAATAAGTATAGTTTACTTTCTTTCTTACTTTCTAAATTTTGTCAGCAAGAACCCCTGATTGGGTAAAGGCCTCCTCCAAAGATGCCCGTGCTTCATTGACTTCTGCTTTGTTTCTTGGAGTTGTGGTTTTGTTTGGAGGGTTATGGTCATAGTCCTCCACGGTGACCAACCGGATTGGAGGATTTGTTATGTTTTTTGTGTTGAAATATTTCTTTGTTGAATCTGTGTGGAGAGGAGCGGCTAATTGCTATGCATTGTTTATGGAGGTATCTTGATTAATGTTTTTATTTATTAAGAAGTTTAGCATGCTTGGTTTAATTACTCCTTCTGAGATGCTGTTTGATCTTCTCACCGGGGGGTCATGCTGTTGTGATTTGTTCTTTTTATTTGTTTGTGTGCGTCTTTCCTTTGGCATGTCCTCGGTAGGTTTTGTTGGTGAGGGAGAATACTTTCTTTTAGATGTTTGTTTGAGTATGACCAGTTTGTCATACTTTAGGAAAGCCGTGTTTCCTTTTTCTCTCTCTGTTTTTAACTGTTCTTGTAATTGGTTTCTCTTTTCTAAAACATGTTTAGGGTAGTCTTCTTTCATGTAGTAACTTGTGTCATGTAGTGCTCTTTTTTGTTTAAAGATTTTGATCTTTATGCCCAGGTTCAAGAAGGATACCACTACTGGGCGTGGTCTATCGCTTTTCTTTCCTAGCCTTTTAACTTCTTGTAGGTCGATATAGGATAGTTTTATTGAGAAATGTTGTTGTAACCATTCTAGCATATTTTGTTCTAAAGTGTCATATGAAGATTCCAATTCTTCAATGCCGAAGAAAACTATATTTCTTTGTCTCGCCTGCTTTTCAAGGAAGTATATTTTTTTCTCCTGATTATCTACTATTTCCTTTAATTTTTCATGTTTTTCTTCCAATGCAAAAAACTTTTCCTCTAATATTTTATTAATATTTTGTGTAACTTGTTCTGTTACGTTTCTTCCACTTTCTCGAATCGCTTTCTTTTGATCGTCTAGTTCTAGTTGGATTTTTTTTAGAGCTTTCATAATTTCGTCCATGGTTGTTCTTATGGTTTTTCAGTAATAGTTTGTTTACATGTATGTGTCACCCTCTAGTGGCGTGTTTTGGTATTTTTTTAACTGATCTTTGGGACTATGCGCTGTCACAGATGTCGTTGCTATTAGCAAAAAATATTGTTGGATGACGTTGCAAATTGTGGTCTCTTAATTAAAAAAAGAGGTTATGTTT
This sequence comes from Zygaena filipendulae, assembly GCA_907165275.2. Taxonomy (NCBI): domain Eukaryota; kingdom Metazoa; phylum Arthropoda; class Insecta; order Lepidoptera; family Zygaenidae; genus Zygaena; species Zygaena filipendulae. Next base: position 737,378 of record OU015669.1, read on the forward strand.
TATCTAAAAAAGTATTTGATAGCACTATTGTTCGTTTTAACACTCCTGAGCATCGAATAAAATGATCAAAAAATCCACCAAAATGTCTTATAATTGGTATTAAATACGAAAAACTTCACACGAAAAAAGTTCTCAGCCATGCAGTCACTAGTGTTTGTTTGTCGTACAAATAACTTTCTTCGGGTTGTATCTGTTGGTTTCTTCTTTAAATCACGAAAAATTATCAAGTTTCCTTCCACAATAACACTTTAATTTGATTAAACATTCGTTTTGAATGTTTTTTTGAATATTTTTAACAGAGCCGATGTGAACCGTGGCTCAGTCGCGCCCTCTCTCAACTTTACAAATATGAACGCTTAATTTTTCTTCCGATTTTCGTTTCCTTTTTAACAACAAACCACGAAATGGCGGGCAGAACACTAGAAATGATCGCGTATCAAATGCATTCACGTCCAAACATGTTCGATACGATGTTTGATTGCCGCAAAAAAACCGACACAGGATAGTTCGCGGTGTATCACATATACAGTATCGTGATACAGTACCAAAATACGTCCATACTACCGATCGTGATACGCGTATCGGATACGAGGTGGTATCAAGATACGCGTTTAGTATGGATCGGGCTGTATCCCCTTTGATTGCCGCCAAAAAACCGACACAGGATGGTTCGCGGTGTATCACATCACATATACAGTATCGTGATACAGTACCAAAATACGTCCATACTACCGATCGTGATACGCGTATCTGATACGAGGTGGTATCAAGATACGCGTTTAGTATGGATCGGGCTGTATCAGATACGGCGTGTATCATTAACGGGTATCTTTTTGTGTCCAAACTAGCGATCATGATACGCGCTGAGGCCACGCAACGGAGATACGATGCACAGAAATGCTACAAATGTGGACCCAGCTTTAGATATCTGTCAGAATTTAGGTACCAGAAGGGATATTTTAAAGTAACAAAGGTAAATTGAAATAACATGGGTTCGCTAAACAAAGTAATCGTTGATTTGAGTTTGAAACGTAGTTAATTTCCGGAAGAATTTCATGGTTTCTGAAGCGGTAGAACGTATCCAATGAAATAGGTTGTATAATATTAACAGCTATCTATCTATATTCTATAACCAACGCATTCTTAAAATAATGACTGTTGATTCTTGATTGTATTAAGGTTTTTTTATCACTGCAAGTGCTAGGCAGTTTGTTTGCAAAGAAATACGAAATTTCGTGTTTAATGTTTAATTGCGACCGCCTCATTGATGCTTAGAAAAAATGTTCTGGCTTTAAAAAATGCTATATGCATGCACCTACCTATATCGCACATCTTATCTTATCTAATATCTAATATATATAAATTACGTGTCACGTTGTTTGTCCGTGATGGACTCCGAAACTACTGAACGAATTATGATAAAATTTTGCAACCATTTATAATATGGTCCAACTTAAAAGATAGGATAGTTTTTATCCCGGGATTCCCGCGGGAACTGCAGGACATAGAGTACTTTTTTCCCGCAACCTCCGCGGGAACTCCGAAATTACCGCGGATGAAATCGCGCGGGACAGCTAGTAATATATAAATTTAGCCCTATATCCACAACACAACAACGACATAAACAAATCAAGTTCACTTTACTAATTTTAATTTACTCTTTTGCATATCTGTCACACCTTGTATTATCTACCTACAGTTATTTCTAACCAGCTGTTCCTTTTTTTCCTCAATCACTATTCCTGCAGAATGTGTACCAAAATTTATCATTTTTTTTTTATTTCTACGCGAAGTAAACACAACTATTAATTTTATGTACCTGTCACTACGCTGATGCAATATGTATACAAATGTCTATGGGAAAGTTTGGGGCATAAGTTATCATATTTCATTTTCATGTCTGTTTTCTCTGCAATAAATTGATAGATAATTTTATTTATTTTTCTAGGATATTTTGCACTATCATTATGTGTCTACTCACGGTCTCCTCGACGGTCTTCTTGATTTTGGCGCTCGCCTCGCTGACCTTGGCGCCCGCCTTGTTCACCGCCGAGTAGAGGAAGTTGCCCAGAGACTTCGCCCCGGCCACCGCTTTCGTGGTCACTGTGGACGGTCACATCGTAAGTAGCATGGAGGCAGGACGCTCGTGGAGACAACCTCCATGGGTGGGCACACGCTAGTTGGAAATTCGAAACAACAAAGAGAAGTAATTCGATTTTTGAATTCAAATCAGATGTCGCGGAGAAAGTTTTGTTCAGTTGTCAATTGTGGAAAGAATCTATAAATGTGATAGGTAGGATGACATTTTTTCTCTGTGAATAAAATATTTAAAGCTGAAAACTAAGTCTTTAAACTCTAAGTTTATATCTACACCCGAAACGGTTATATCCCACACCAGGACGTTATCGCGCACTGGCTGAGGGGTAATTCTACTCGCGAAAAACATCAATCTACGCGGTTTCTGCTAAGGGTTGCTACATAATATCGATTCGTTTAGAGCCGATCGATCATCGCTACATAGATATATTATGTGAGGATACCCTTATGCTACTGCTCCACCTGCGTTAACGTTAACGTTGATGTTAATACGCGTTACTTAACGCATTAAAATACGTGTTGGCTACATTTAGTTTGCAACGTGCCGTTAAGCGTTAATTTCTAGTGAAATAACGCGTTAACACAAAATGGAAGTCGAAGCTTCAAACAGCTCACAATTTTAGGTAAAAATATTCAATGTACAGAATGGCGGATTCTACTCTTTTATTAGTAATAGATTATTATCATACTCTTTTAATTACCTCACGACAGGGGGTCTAGGTTTAGTAAACTGTCATCGTGTACCTATCGTTTACTATCTGTATTTTATTTAGCCAATGCAAGAGTGAAAAAATTAAATTACTTAATAACATAATCTAAGGTCCGTATTCCAAAAGGTTACTCAAGTCACGAATCTAGTTTTAAAACTAATTTCAAGAAAAGCTTTAATTTTAGAACCTCACTTGAAACGAGATTCATCAATCAACAATCAGCTGAGTTATTTTCTTATTCTAGAACGACGCTTGAGTACTAATCTATACTCAAGCAAAGATTTGATCTTTGTTTACGTCTGTCATGTCAAGATCACTCAACCAATCAGAGTTCAAAATCTCAACTCAAGACTAGTTTCAAGTGATTAGAACCAATCAGAGTTCAGAATCTCTACTAAAGACTAGTTTCAAGTGATGAGAACTTAAAACGCATTCTAAAATAAGATGTTCGCTTAAAACTAATCTCAAGAGAAACGTGATCTGAGTCACCTTCTGGAATACGTACCTAAATGAATTCATATTATGATTAGAAAAAAACTTGGTTTGTTTACAAAAAAACTCAACGAAAAAGGGTTATTTAAAACATAAAAATAAATAATACTAACGCTCTTGCATATCAGGAACTTCAATAGCGTCTACAGAAAAGAACTGTTTACTGTGCTGAACTGAAATTGTGCAAAAAACAAAACATTGATATATTTTGATATAAGCATAACTACAAAATTATAATACATACAAAAAAGATGAACAAGCCATAGAGTACAAAAACATAACAAACCAACATTATGTATAGCATAATATTACGATATGAACAGGCGCCTTTCTGTTCAACAGGGTCATTTTAATCTGACATCGAAACATCCATTGGAATTTCTACCTTATATGGTGTCAGAAAAGTCGGAATTACAATAGGCAAAAGTTTCGATATAATTCGGTAGAATAATTCTTAATTGTGAACCCCACTCTAATTTTTACACAGTCAATCCAATTGTTTATAACTGGCAGAGAATGCCAAAATATGTACAACCCATATGAATATCGAACTCAACAGATCATCATGAAATTTTACATCCACGTTGTCAGGGGTACAGAGCAGGTCATAAGGTACTTTTATATTGAGATTCCCGCAGGAACTCGAAAATTGTCGAAAATACCCCGCGTTAATTTCGGGGTAAAGAATCAAAGAATAAATTATAAAAAATGTACAATAATATAGACAATGAACGCACCATTTCCGACTCCAGCCGGCTGTTCCTCCGTGGGCGTGCCGCCGGTGGACGCGGGTCGGCTGTCTGCGCCGCCGGTCGCGCTGCGTCCCAACACACGCACAATGTGGCTTACACGCATTCGTTATTACGGCACAGATAACGACAGATACATCGGAACACACCCGTTGATTAGCTAGGGATTTTATCAAGGGGGGAAGTCACCGAGAAAAGAACATGTTAACTAGAGAGACAATGTAGGCTGGGTTAATGCTAATGTTACACTAATGTAAGTGCATATTTGCTCTAAACTGAACCCAGTTCCCATTTGGTTCCCAAGCATTGTTCCGTGATCTGTTCTGTAGGGGCAGCCATCCTTCTAAACTAAACACAGACGTCTAATGAGTAGATAATATGTATGTATAAATTAAATACACAAAAATGGGTATTAAATATTATATTGAAGTTGCTCAGTTATAGTCGAAACTTTGGTGCTCACAATTAGAAATTTTAACTTTAAATGTGTAGCACACTATATGGACACCAAAAGGCTTAGGTACTTTTGATGCTGACTGTACAAGAAGCGCAGAATGAAGAGGGAGATTGGTCTTCAATAAACGGACAGACAAACAGCACCTCCCTAAGACACTGTATATTTAGACAAATTCTTCATAGAAAATAAGTATATTAGTTATTACTTACTTACCTTCTAGGTGAGTTAAATTATATTGAAGGGCATTTTTTTTATCTTTGATCAATGTAGGTAACTTAGTTTCAATATAGAGAAATAGATATAGACAACTAACAGAAAGCACAACAATGAAAAGAAAATATAAAATGGGGTTCGAGCAGATTGAATGAGTTCACTAAATTTGATAATAATGAATTATATACTTGATTGTGCTTGGTAATAAATTGATATAAATTATGTAAAAAATCGTTTCATGACTTGAACTAATTAAATTGAATTCTAACTTTTTTTGTTTTCCAAAAGCAAAACTTATTGAGCAATACTAATAAAGTACGATTTAAAAAAAATTCAGTGAATATTCAGCAATTATTTTTAGGCTTTCGAAAATATTATGTTATATTATGTGAGACGAATTTTTTTTTTTTTGAAATAGCAGAAAATTCAGTAACAAATTGTCTGATTTCATTGTTATAACAAAACTAAAGATGTGAGCATAATGTGCATTGCAATGAAGCTAACAAAACCAAAGCATTTCATACTGATGCTCAATACAAGTGCCCATAAATATATTTTGCAATATTATTTAAAAAAGCTTGTGTGACATTATTATTTACAAAAAATAAAATTATTTTATGAAGTTTAAAATTTAAGAATAATAATAAATTTAATAAAAACAAGTAGTAGGTATAATTGGCATATCATTTCTAATAACTCAAATTAATTGTCAGGAAAATAAAGATGGCAAAGTGCTTAATAATAACAGGAGCTTTGTACAGGCGATTTTTATAGACCTAATAATTTACTAGAAATGTCATACCAAATATTTATGCAAAAAAACTAATTGTAAACTCATTGTATCCGCTTGACCCCTCGTACCTATTATACCTAGAGTTATCGTCATCGTCCTTGGCCTCTTTCGCTTCTAGGTCTGCGGTTTCCACAGGAGCTGCAGGTTCTGATACTTCTGGTACAGGGGTCTCATTTTTCCTTAATCCTGGTATTGGTATGCCGGATCCAAGCCAACCAGTCATCTGAGACTTGACATTGGTGATGATGTCTAACTTGCTCCCACCTTTTGTTGGACTGTAGGTAATTAAAAAGTTGCTATAGAAATTATACAAAAAAAATGTGGAAATTAGTCACATCTTCAATCAATATTTGTTTTTTTTTTATGTCATAGGGGGCAAACGGGCAAGTGGTTTGTGCAATATAATAATAATTTTGATAAATATTTGAATATTACATTAAAAATTGGTATAAACAATTAAAAGGATAGCTAACAATGTATTAGTTAACAGCCTTGACAATGCATCAGTGCCTGACCCAAATTTTCATTAAGTAGATAGACACTTGACTTGCAAAATTTCAAAAGATCAATAACTTCCTGAAGGTAACTGTATTTGTAAATTCAATAATTCCGTTCTTAGGATAAATTTCTATAATTTTTTTTTCGTGTTCTTTAACTATCTCTAATAGTTGCAACTAACAGGAAAAACTTTCATAAAAAAACTCAGGGTCATGTAGTTTGATGCCGTGAAAAATTAATTAAATACTCTAGCCGTTTGATTAGTTATTAGGCCACACAAAATGTAAACAAAGAATGTCGGACCTCTGTTTTTCGACTTCCACGGTCGGTTCTACCGTCGTCGCGTCTTTTGTTGGAGTCGGTACTTCTTCGTCATGGGGCTCTCCTTTCGCCGCCCCCATCCATGAGCTAACCTGATTAGTGAGTCCCGAAAACATTTTCACTGGCACTAGCTAATTAATATCTACACAAAATACACAACACACACAGCGAATTCACAACGCTGCTACAGTCAAGAACATGACACTCGGTGGACGACAGTCCAATGTGACTGTGTGAAACGCGATCAGCTGGATCACTAACTAAACGAAAACCGCAATCGACCAAGAGGACACAGAAAATTCACTGCGCATGAAAAGTTGCGCCAGATAATTTTCCAATTGCGATTTGCTAGTATCGTTTAACGTTTTATTATTGCTAGCAAAGATAATTTCATCATTGAAATGCGAATTTCAAATCAAACTAAGTTTGTGAATCATGATGAGAGTTACTTTCGTATTTATAATATTAGTATTGATTAATCACTAATCTAAAAATGTTATGGTGATTTAGGTAAGTAACATTTAAAGTATTTAAACCTTCATAGATTTTGTCAATAAAAATAAAGCAATAACAAAACGCAGGTGTAAGGTAACTATAGACACGTATTTTTTTTTTCATTTATTTATCTTATACAGGAAAGGCTAAGAGAATATGGCCTATACTGCCAAGCGTACAGAGCCGCAATTCATCCACTCTGTACTCTGCAAGATTAAAATAAAACCCGATAATGGGATCTCCGTCGTACGAAAATTTTTGTTCAAATACTTACTCAAAAAGTATTTAATACGAACCATGATAGCCTAGTGAACGATAGCTCTAATACCATGGAGTAGAGATGAAAATGATTTTGATTACCTACAAAAATTGATTTGACAAAAAGGACAAATTGACGTTTCCAAATGACGTTTTCCATGTAATTGGCGATTTATTTGTTTGTCACAGTGGATTTTTTAATTATATTCTTTGTGTATTTAAACCATCAATGTAGCGTTCGATAATTTTGTTGGAATATTTAACGTAATAAATTGCAAGATCTAATATAAAGCGAAATGACACACCACTTCAAAATGACGGAGACGCGTAGAATGCAACTTCACCTTGGAAACTGCATTGAAGATTTGGATAAATTACACAATGTGCCGGATCTTAAGACTAAACGTGCTACTATGTATGTTCATCCATAACAAAGCTTTTTTATTTTAGCTATTTCGATGTTTTATTATGGTTTGTTTCTAGGTTATGCAAGACTGCTCAAAAATTGTTTGAGAGTGCTGAAGAGGCTCGAGAAAAGGGCGATGAAGAGTACTCGTATGTGTACTTCATGAAATACTTGCGCGTCATCGCTTATATAAACCAAGACAAGGAGTATTTGAAAGACAAGTCTTACTTTAACAACATGCTTGGTTCTAAGAATCCTAATAAGGCCATTGATGCCGCTGAGATGCTGAAAAATAGCTTAATTGAGAGGTAATGTTGTAGATATTTAGCAGGTTCCAGTAAATTTATTTATGGTGTTTTGCAGTTAAAGTTAGCATATGTTTATATAACACTAGGATCCCCTGCGGTTTCACCAAACATAATTTCGGAGTTCCCGTGGGAATTCCAAGATAAACTTTACCTGTAAACCTTCCTCTGGAATCACTCTATCTATTGGTGTAAATCACATGAAAATCTGCACAGTAGTTTACAAGTTAATTGCAAATAAACAGGAAGACAGACATACCTGGCAAAGGACTTTGTTTTATAATTATTACTGAGTTAAAAACACACTTCATTATATATATAGGGTGTCCCGTAAATCGATGTCAAGCCAGAACCAGGTGATAGGATAAGCCATAACAGCTGTTAACAGAAAAATATAAAAATATTTGCTATGCTTATTTAAAAAAAGGACAGTCATTAAAAAATGACGAAAGCAATAATTTTGAAAACTTCATCGCCAAAAACTTAAATTTTAAGCATTAGTTTTCAGAAACACTATTCAGGTCTCAGGATTACACAATAAGAAGAAAATTGAAAAAAAGTTAAGGTTTTTAGCAACAGAAGTTATACAAACATCGCAGGGTGTAAATTTTTATAATTTTTATAAATTTTAAAGTTTTTTTTTACATTTTTCTATTAAGTTATGACTTAGCCTATCACCCGGTTCTGTTTTGATGTCGATTTACGGGACAACCTGTATATGAGTATTAAGGGTCTGTTTCTCAATCACCAAATACTGATAAATAAGTTGGACATTGTTATAGGTTTTGGTTTTACAAATATCAGGGAAGGTTAAATTTGTGATTGGGAAACAGACCTTACTTAGACTTTGTTAATACAGATACGCATCAGAGCAACACAATATGATACAGCAAAAATTTGAAGAGAATAGAAAGAAGGCTGTTGAGACTGTAGTGGTGGAAACTCCTCAGCCACCATTGGGGTTGCCAGGTATATAATTACTTTTTTAAATGACTAACCATAATTAACAGCTGTTACTTTATTTTGTGGTATTGAGGTTGTGGGCCTTTGTCACTGATATTTTTTGTAGTGATATTGACTGATACAGTTATAATACACTAACTTTACAAATTTATGTATGATATGCTGCTGTTATGATAGACCATTAATTACATCTGTGATTGATTTATACATTTTGTGAGTGATGCTATAGTAATTTAAACCAGCCCTAGTACACTCCAGCTGCAAGATGATCAGTTGAAACGACTGGTTGTCTTGAGTTTGTTGTAGTACTTTGTGTACCTTGAGTTTACAGAGGCAAGCACATCATTGAGTATGTTTAATAAAAACAACGTTTTTTTTTCATTTTTTTTTTATTATAATATTTATGTAATAATAGTAGTGTATACCATGTTTGCTTGGTTTCCACAACACAAGCTTAAGCTTACTGTGGGATCAAGTAGATCTGAGTGTTGTAAAGTGAAATATTATTATTATAAAAATCAATTTGTGTGTGCACCACTCCTATACATATATGTATATTGATTTTTTTCTAACCCCAGGTCCAGATGAAGTGACAATCCGTAGTGACCAATTGTACACGATCCTGAAGCAAGGCAAGTTGAAAGTGATGATATTGGATGCGAGGCCTGGCAAGGACTTCGTGGAGTCTCATATTAACTGTCCTTCCTGTATCAGCGTGCCGGAGGAGTGTATCTCACCTGGGTATGATCCTGATCCTATATCATAGTCACTAGAAGTCTCAAAAAATATCACAACATACTTGATGGAAAAATCCCGTCAATGGTTAAAATGGTATAGGTGCAAAACTAATAACAGTTTATTTAATTACATTATACTATGCTAATGAAAGTTACTTGTCAACCACAACCAGAGACTACCCTATCATAAAGCCAACTTCAGCAGAGTCACTAAAAAGCAATAAAACCGTAACGGCAATCAAACGAATTCAACGAAAGAAACACTGGAGCCTGGCGAAATGTCAAATACGCACCGCCATAAATACAAGGAATTGAATTGACTACCTATCTGTACTAATATTATAAAGAGCAAAAGTTTGTGGATTTGTAAGTTTGTGACGTTGTAGGGGGTAATCTCTGGATGTACTGAACCGATTTTGAAAATTCTTTCACTAATAGAAAGCTACAGTGATCCTGAGTGTCGTAGGATAGTTTTTATTCCGATATTACCGCGGCCGAAACCGCGGGGGTCAGCTAGTAGTTAACACTTTCAATCCCCCACAGTTACATTCCCATTCATTTCTTACTTCCTATGGGAATTCTGGTATAAAAAATACATTACTCAGAAATACTGCAGTTGTAAGTGAAAATTTTCTTTAAATTTGTCATACAAAAAGTAAATCTTTTCAATATTTAATATGTAATATTAAGTATAGATGACATGATGTACAGATTATAATAATAAAAGGGACACTATACAGACCAACTAAGTAGACAACACTGCACACCTGGATGCCAACCTCTGGACGGCTTTGATATTCATCAGGAAATCAGCCCACGTGCTGGAGCAAAACTTGCCGTCGGCGTCGCGTGTTGTCTGGGCGCAGCGTGCTGCCATGGAACTGATTGTCATGCTGGACTGGTCTAGTACTGCTGTTATTCCAGGAAAGACACTGCATCTCCTCAAGACCATACTGCTCAAGGTGAGTTGGTGGACTACGAAAATGAACTTGTCAACCAAATTTTGGTTTTTAGTCTGTCTATTGTAGATTAAGAAAAAATATGTATTTTTTAATTTCTTACGTAATGAAAAAATTACTTAGATACATGTCAAAATGTCGCGTGACGTCACGCCGTGCTACAGTTTATAGAACGTTATGACGTCAAGAGCCCCCTCTCCTAAATTTTAATGCGTTTTATCTTAGTATTTTTTCAATAATTTGAAAAAGCAAAAAGTATTTTTTACTTTTTATCTGCCTGGATTTAAGTTTGGTCCGAAGATGGGAGCCTGTAACAAGCGGTCCTGTAACACGGAGTTTCCTAGTACGGATTCTGATCTCTCACTTAGGCTTAGCTACATGTTTCATATTGATTGTGTCCTCAAATCTAGTTATTGCTGTAGTGCATAAGTCACTGCGATTGGAAATAAATGGTTTATTATTATTATTTATTATTATATATCATTATATATATTGTTATATCTGTGTTCTCAACGTGCCGTGCGGCGCGCCAGTGGGACGTGAAGGTGCAGTACGCGCGCGCGCCGCTCGCGCTGCTGGGCGGCTACGAGGACTGGCTGCTGCGCTACCCGGCCAGCACCACCAACCCGCAGGCCGTGCCGCCCGCGCAGGATGAGGCGCTCGACGACATGCTCGGTGAGTCGGCCCCGGCGGCTCCTGGAGCCCGTCGGGCTCTTCGAACCTGGGTGACTCTAGCCCTGTGGTTCCCCATCAGATCCTCAAACCTGATTGAGTTTCAGAGCCACATTATGGCCAAAATTTGAATAAAGGATTTGACTTTGAGTTGGGGTCCCGTTAGTCTGATCAGCTCAGCTCCTCAAACTGGTTAGTCGGGGCCCCGCCGTGCGCGTGTCCCATCAGTTCCTCAAACCTTATTGAGTCGGGGCCCCGTCGTGCCAAATCTGCTTCTCAAACCTTATTGAATCAGGGTCCCGTCGTGTCCCGTCAGCTCCTCAAATCTGGGTGAGTCATAGCCCTGTGGTTCCCCATCAGATCCTCAAACCTGATTGAGTCGTAGCCCTGTGGTACCTCATTGTTGTGGTACCTGATTTTAACTTACTATAATCGTGGGGGGAGTACTGCGGGGTACAGCGAGTAATTCATATGTAACAGTAACCAGTATAGATCGGGCAATCGACCCGGTTTAAGCCAGGCACTTAGGTTTATTTATTTAAAACTTTATACCCATAAATGCCTGGACGTTTAAGTGCTTTCATCACCTTTATACCATTCACTGGACAAGCCTGAGCAGTCATTTCAGGAAAACGAAGTAGTCATTTTAGGAAAGTGAACATTTTAGGAAAAACCAAGTGGACATTTTAGGAAAGTGGTCATTCTCGACCTAAAGGTTCCCCGTCACTTGTCAGGTGACATAGACTACCCGACGTGGGCGGAGCTGTCGGCTGTCGCCGCCCCCGCCCCCGCGCCCTCCCCCGCCGCCGCCCCCGCGCCCGCCCCCGGCCGCGCCCGCGCCGAGCCGCCGGTGGACCGCAGCAGCAAGGTAACAGGTTCTCTGCTCATTGAAAGCGGAACAGCGGGCTTACTATGAGCTCTTAAAGCAGAACCTAAATTGAATTGCTCTGCTTTATCGTACGATAACCACCTTAAAGCAGGCCCGCTTAAAGGCGGTGGTCTTAAAGCAAGTCAATTTAAATTCTGCTTTAAGAGCTCATAGTACAGGAAACAAAACAACTGACTTTTTTTTTTCAAAATGAGTTTATTTTTATTTTTGTCATTTTTCGCGCATAACGGATCGTTAAACTAAGAATGATTTGTTTTAAGTAAAGCGATTTCCGTGTTTTTGCTTACCCTGTTAAATTTATTCTTCTGCAACAACCATCAAAAAGGCTTTAGTCATTAGTCTAAAAATTAAAACTACTATTAGTTTAGCTTGAATATTTTTTGAGTCTATTTTGAAGATATATAGCTATAAATAGTAGATTGTTAGTAGATTGATAGTACCCATCGTTGTGGCGTCCCTTTGGGGGAGGTGTATGTCCAGCAGTGGACGTGTTTCGGCTGATGTGATGATGATGTTGAACTTAGCCTATGAGTTGAGGGAGTCACTGACCGTGTGTGTGCGTGCGTGCGTGCGTGCGTGCGTGCGTGCGTGCAGGCGGCCGCGGTGCAGGTGTACGAGGAGCGCGCGCGCAACATGCAGCACATCCTGGAGCAGCAGGAGCGGCTCGCGGACACCTCGCTGTCGCTCGAGATGGAGAGGATCGAGGCTGAGCAGGTGACTAAGCACTTCTTCCTCCATCCTCAACTACAACTTTAAATATAATCCATAATATACCTACCTTCAAGTGTATTGGATCAGGTCTTATTACCAAATGTAATGTCTGATCGTTAGGTCTTCTTCCCTGAACCTCTATTTCCCAAATATCCACTTCCTTGAACATCCAGTCCCCGAATGTCCACTTTCCTGGACGGCCATTCCCTAAAAATCCCATTCCTAGAACGTCCAGTCCCCAAATGTCTGATTTCTTAAATATCCATTACCCAAATATCCACTTCCTTGAACATCCATTTCCCGATTGTCCACTTTTAATATCCATTGCAAAAGAACAGTTACCTCATTCACGACCCGATTGGCGCAGTAGGTCACCACGCCTGTCCGCTAATCAAGAGGTTCCAGGTTCGATTCCCGGTGGGGGTGCACTTTGTGTGATGAACACATAGTTCCACTTTCCAGCCTGGCCGTGTTTATATATATACTATATAGAACAAATAGATGAGCAATCAACTAGCTGCTTGAGATTAAAACCGATAAAAGTTTACCGTCTTCGAGTTTAAACTCAATAAAAGACCGTAAGAAGCTGGCTTTTATCGGATTTTAACTTAAGGACCGGATTGATTACTTATGTATAATAGTATAATATAATATGTAGTATATATGTACCAATTAAGTTAGTCAAAGTCAAATCATTTATTCAAATTTGGCCCATAATGTGGCTCTTTTTGACGTCAATATAATAGGTGGCTTGGTTTCCACGACACAAGCTTGCTGTAGGATCAAGTATCTAGTTTGAGTTGGCACAAGGGTGTTATGAAGTGGATTATTATTATTTTTCTTTCTTTCTTTCTTTTGATATGATGATGATGATGATAGTAACAAATCGCTCCCACACCCAGGACTGGAAGAAGGTGCACCAGCAGCGCGAGTCGGAGGAGAAGGACGAGGCGCGCGACCGGTTCAAGCTGCGCGAGCAGGAGATCCTCTCGCAGCTGATGCAGCTGGAGAACAAGCAGTTCGACATGGTGAGTGGACTGTGGACACCCGGAGCTCCCGCGGGAGTTCCGCGTTACAATACAGCTCACGTTGCTCAGGGATAATGTACCATTCTAACGATGAAAGAATTTCTGAAATCGATCCAGTAGTTTTTGAGTAACGGTGTCACCCGCGGTGATTTCGGAGATCCTGCGGGAATCCCTGAACAAAAAGTAACCTATGTCCTTCTCTGTATACCTGACAAGTTGTTAACGTTTCATGATGATCGGTTTCGGTTGAGCCGTTAAGGCGTGAAGGCGTAACAAACAAACAAACTCACTTTCGCATTTATTAATAAGGATTTCAACCAATCCATACAAAACATTGACAAATTATATACCTAATGTCTAAACCTTCCTTATGAATCACTCTATCCTATTGGTGAAAATTGCATGAAAATCCGTTCAGTAGTTTTGAGTTCACAGCGAACAGATAAACAGACAGACGTAGTGGAGGGTTTTGTTATATAATATGTCGTGACGATGTTGATTATACAGTCACACTTAACCACTTCATGTTGACTGTTGAGGTGTCTTTGCAAAATTCCTGTCGTATCAAATATCTATGGGTTCTTGAAAAAAAATGTGCCCGCTAGAACGAAGTTCCTCACGCCTTGTGCCCGCTGGAACGAAGTTCCTCACGCCTTGTTTAACTGCGACTGTAAATTGAACAAGATTCGCAAAAAACTTCACATTCAACAAGTATGGCGGCCAGGGACTGACGATTATATCCGAAGTATGGCGGACGGAACCGAACGTCTCGATTTCCATGGCAGGCGCGTAACGCTTTTTACTGGCGTGATTCAGATTTCTATCAGCCAACTCCTGCCGCAAGTCGCGTCAAAGAACTCGGATTTCCAAAAAAATGTCATAATACTGTGCTTAACATAGTCAACACGTCATATTTTACGAATTTATCCCTTAAGAAAAAAAAATCTGGATCCTTAGTTGATAACGAGCGGAAACATGATGTTTATAACGTACAATAATATTTACACCCTCCCATCAGGAACAAGAGAACCAAAGCCTCCGCGAGCAGTTGGAGGAGTACCAGCGCAGGGAGAAGGAGGAGGCGGAGAAGCTGGCCGAGACCATCGCCAAGAGCAGCGAGAAGCCCGCCGACAGCCAGGGTGAGTGGACCAGCGATGGACACCTGATGTAACTTAATTAGTTAAATGCCAATTAACATTAATTTATTAAACTTTTCTTATTGCGGCGGTTTGGTTTTAAAAATCTATACTTTGTTAAGTAATGTGGAATTCCCACTGGAACTCCGAAATCAATGCGGGTAAAACCGCCGGGACCAACTGGTTACGTACAAAGTATAAATATACTAGCTGGGCCCCGCGGTTTCACCCGCGGTAATTTCGGAGTTTCCGCGGGAATTCCGGGATGAAAAATACCTTATGTCCTTCTCTGTACCCCTGACAACGTGCATGCCGAATTTCATCCAAATCCGTTTTTATTTATTTATTTAAACTTTATGCACATCATGGTACAAAAGGCGGACTTAATGCCACAGTGGCATTCTCTGTCAGTCAACCTTCAGGTAGTACAGAGAGCTCACTTGGCGGTGCATTTACGGTAAATCCGTTTAGTCGTTTTTGCGTGATCGAGTAACAAACATCCACACTTCGCCCGGCGTTCGTCGCCCAATGTTCACCCGCCGCCGGTGGGGCGAGAGAACCGAACCCGGACCCCTCACGTAGCGGGTGGGCGTGACGACTTGTCACCTGCAGCGGAGCGACTCGCGCTGCACTCGCGCTCGGTGGCGGCGGCGGAGGCGGCGGAGGCGCGCATCGCCGCCATGCGCGAGCAGCGCGAGCGGCTGCACCGCACGCGCGAGGCCATGGAGGAGCAGCGCCGGCGCCGGATCGCCGAGGCGCGCGGCAAGAGGAAGCCCGACCTCGACAAGGTACGGTGGAGGCCGATCGGTCTCACAGTAGGTCCGGTTCATGGCCCGATCAATATGACAGAATTTTCTGGCTGTGGACGCAATTGTGTTCATGGTCCGATCAATATGACAGTGCTGTTTAGCTGTGAATGCAATTGTATTCACGGTCCGATCAATATAATTACACTGTCCGGTTGTAAGCACAATTTTGTTAATGGTCCGATCAATATGACAATGCTGTCTGACTCAAGACACAATTTTGTTCACGGTTCGATCAATATGACAGTGCATCTGGCAAATGTGTTCGTGGTTCGATCAATATGACAATGATGTCTAGCTGTGGACACAAATGTGTTCATGGTCATCGGACCATGAACACATTTGTTCGCAATATAACCACATATTGATCGCAATATAACAGTGCGTGTGGCTGTAGATAAAAACATGTTCGCAGTCCGATTAATCTAACGGTACGTCTAGTTATAGACACGAAACTGTGTCCGTGGTCCTATCAATATAACGATGCAGTTTTACTACTGACTTTATGACTTGTCGCCACTTACAGACGTCAACAGGAACGCTCCACTTTTAAGTGCTAAGAAATTCCAGATCTAGAGATTTATTTGTAGCCGATTATCAAAGTGAAATTTAATTGTGATCGGGCGTGGTCAGGACGAAGACGGCGACACGTACATGGTGTCCCCGAGCGACAGCCCGGGCGCCGCGGGCCTCAACCGCTCCCAGTCGTCGCCCAACATCGCCAAGGTAAAACCAAAATTGGAAACAAGAGAGCACTTTTTCTCACTTTTTGTCCCATTATTTTTGTGACACTTCAAAATCTTTTTGAAAAATCCGAACATTTTTAAAACCCATCAAACATTTGCCGGTCTGCAAGCCTGTAGACATGATCATTTTAAAAAAACAATGCAGTGCTGTCTAATAGATACTACGTTTCAGCTGTTGTGTTTTTCGAATTTTCAAGGCTTAATATTATACATAATATACAAAACACTTCAACAAAGTTGAGAGAGAAATAGACCAGCCAAGTCGATAATCTTTAATTGTTTCTTCTATAGAAAACTAAGACATTTATAATGAAGATAATAAGTCCTTAGTTTTCTATAGAGGTACGATCAAAAATTGGCAAATTGGCTGAGGCTGCAGATTCTTAAGTAGGCTGTCTTTCCTGGCCTCAAATTACATAAAAACTTATTGACATCATTATAAATTCTGTAGATATCGTCGGACGAAGACGAACCACCTTGCCCCACCGTGGACCGAACCACCAAGCCGGCCAAAGTGGTGATACTCAGCGATATGCACCAGCGGGACTTCCAGCCGGTGTGGGGGGACGTGGTGAGTGACGTCATCCCGCCATCCATGTATGCTTGTTAATCAAAACTTATAATAAAACCAGATTAATTTCGGTACTCCCTCGGGAACTCTACAAAAAGCATCCCATGAAACTCAAAGATACTGTAGCTTTTTCTCAGTGAAAGAATTTTTAGAATCGGTTGAGTAATAACCTCTTTATAATATTTGTATAGATTAGTCTAGGGTCTATCCAAAAACATTTACCTATACATTTTAAATGCAATTTGGAAAGTTGAGTGTAAATAAAACGTATTGGCAAGAAAACAAAGCTATTCCCGTTCGATCCGGGTCGAAGGACCATAAAAACGAATGCGACCGCAAACCGATGCTTTAAAAATATCCGACGAATCAAACGAAACCGAAACGAACGTTTTTTTTAATACCTTTTTAATCTTATGTTGAGAAACTCAAAAACTCAAATTTCTTAATCACCTATCCGGGCGAAGGACCAGCCTTCACTCCATTGCAAGATGATATGGAACGTCTCCGTGACGAAGACTGGTGTTTTTTTTTTTTACTATAATCTTGTTTAAATCACTATGAATAAGTCAGTTCTCATACTTAGTATCTTTATTTCCAACTTAATTTGTAGAAACGTGCGGTTGAATAGTGCACAATGGACTATACACAGGGTGTCAATAAGAGATAAAGCAGTAAAAAAGATACTTCGATAATGCGCATTAAAGTTTGAGAGTGGGGGCTCGTAACGCAGGTAAAAATTGCACCTGCTTGTGACGTCACGCGACAATTTGACTCAACGTATCTCCGTTATTTTTTAGTTGCGCAAAAAAGGAAAAAATACGTGTATACTGTCTAATATTTTTTTATTATGAATCTACACGTCATGGCGGACTAAAAACAAAAAAATTGTTAAATATCCTATTGGAAAACTCGCTGTGTTGCCGCGTACTTCCATCTCGTTGGACTCGGCCGGCGGCTCGGGGAACCCCCAGCAGTGCGGCCACGTGCCCCGGCGGATTACCGCACGTCGTGCGCTGTCCCTAACGAGCTTCCACGCCTAATTCCCATGGACCATGATCATACACACTGTGTAGGCAAAGAATATGAAGCACTAGCTGTACCCCCGCGGTTTCACCCGCGGTAATTTCGGAGTTCCCGCGAGAATTTCGCGATAAAAAGTACCCTGTGTCACTCAGGACTACCGCAGCTTACTGTGAGTGAAAGAATTTTCAAAATTAGTGCAGTAAATTCAGATATTACCCCCTACAACTTCACAAACTCACAATTCAAAGTAAATCGCCAAAATAAACTCACGTAATTAATGGTAAAACACTAACATCCATCGTTTGCCTGGATGTTTCTCTCTTCTTTTTTATGGACTTTCGCATATAATGCATTTAGCCAGTTTCAAGTAAAACTAATTAGATCAATGTGTTTTTTTTTTTAATAAAATGATTCGTTGGACGGTTTGAACCTGCAAGCCACGGTTCTATAGCTTGCAAGAACATTCCCAGAGCACTTGGAGGAAACCGAAGAAATCAGCTCGAAATGTCAAATATCTTGTTGAGCACATAAAAAGCCGTCACTGTGAAAATTATTGTCCAATACAACACCTTATAACACAACAAACATCCATTTTTAACCATTTTTTATCGACATAAAAATAAATGACCGAGCCGCCATCTTTGATTCCCGCCAAAAAACTCTTAGCAGCTGCTAATGTGTGATTAGCACGCTCAGCGCTAATGCTATGCTATTTGACGTCACTATCCCGTACTCACGCACTCCACGTGTTGGCGCCCGTGCTGCTCGCACCGCGTACTGCACGTGACACAAAAACTATCGACTTTACACGTGCTAATTGTATTAATACCGTAGTATTAGCTCTCGTAATCTAACATGAGTTACATTGTAAATAATTAATTACATACGTACCGAGGTTTGATTGTAATCGATTTACGGGAATGTCGAAATTCCCATTCGCACGAATAAATTAAAAAATTGAACATGGCGTCAGTACTATTTAGGCGGGAAACGGATGTCTTAAAAACGATTACTTAGGGTAGTTTCCGGGGTATGAAAATCAAAATTCTAATTAGTCCGTTTTAAAAATAAAAAACACTAGACACGCATTTTTTGCTTTTTCAAATTAATGAAAATAAACATAGATAAAGCGCTTTAAACTGGACTGGTGACGTCATTATTCGGTATAAACCCCCTATAAACCGCACCGGGTTGTGACGTCACGCGAAATTTCAACTCAATGTAGCGCAGTTATGTTTTGATTACGTAAAAAAGAAAAAATGCGTGTTCAATATTTTTTATTAATCTACTAGACGGACTAAAAACTAAAATTTAGTCAACTGGCCCAAATAAAATTATGAAACTCGATCTTGATTGCTTATAAAGAAAAATATTGCAAGCGCGACACAGAAAGGACATACAAATCTTATCCCATAGCTATAATCTCTTCCAGACAACCCTTAGGTACACGTAATACTTTGTACGTCATAGGTCACTATATGCACTGTGCAGACAAGGGAAGGGCAGGTCAAAAATACTATAAAACCCAAACATAAGTCCGTGTTGGGATGCCATCGATGTGCACTGAAGCTGTCACATGGTTTCACATGCCATTAGGTCGTTACCATTATTCTAAATTTCTAACCCATTCCGGGAACAGAAATCATAGACCTTTGCTGATGCCTACTCCAAATTTTCCTTCACGGTACGATGTGCAATGAATTGGGGCAGTTTTCATTTAAACATTTTCAACCTATAGGTAACTTATACTAGGTGTCCCCCGAGGTTTCGCCCGCGGTAATTTCGAAGTTCCCGCGGGAATCTCTGGATAAACTATACATATAAACATTCCTCGGGAATCACTCTATCTATTGGTGAAAACCGCATGAAAATCCGTTCAGTAGTTTTTGAGTTTATCGCGCACAGATAGACAGACAGACTCGGCGGGGGACTTCGTTTAATAATATGTAAGGATTCATAGACTGACTGTTCCCTGCGAGCGTTACAGCCGCGTGAATTTTGGAACTCCTGAACTCTGAAAGTATTCAGAGACAATGTTGCTTACTATCATTAAAAAAAGAATTTATAATTCCACTAATTACCTTGTACAACTACTAACAAACTAACAAACTTTACCTCTTTATAATAATAATTAAGATTCCTAATTTGATAGAAAACACTTCTTACCTTCGTTTTGTACATTTCGCATGCGCTTACAAAATATCCAGCGGGAGCTTCGCTTTTATTCCCACGCAGTAAAGTTCATATTATCATCATTTTGTTTAGCAACTTTATTTGCAGGCTGATATATACGTAGGTATATAATACAATATGTTCATACTAAGTTACGGAGCTTCGACTCCGACAAGTCGGAACATCCGATCTTCGTATAATTCCAATAACTAAACCTAACCTCTAAAAAACATCCCTAGTTTCAATGTAGGTTCAGTGGCGGCAACATTGGTAAAACGCAATCAATTGAGCATCGCTGGTTCGCTCTGCCCACACCCGTTGCGATCCGCGTGATGATTTCGAGACGTTTAAGCTCTAGGGTGACCAGAATATGGTTTTCAATAAGGTTTTTTCTTTTATTTTGCCTTCTTTTTAACGATTTTTTTCCACGTGCCGTTTGCCACTGGAAGACGAGCTGCACTAAGAAAGGAGAAAGGGTTTTTTTTTTTAATGCAATGTCTGAAAAAAGTAAAAATAAACTCGAGTGAAACCGCGGGAAACATCTAGCGTTCTACAACTATTAATAATATACATGAAATTAAGTAAAAAAAAATGTATCCAAACTAATAATGCAAATGGGCTCCACTATACAAAGTTTAGGTATGTAATCGTCGCGTTGGCCAAAAATAAAACATATACACGCACAACGTCTTACAGTCCACGCGTCATAAATATTTATGGTCACCCCACTGCCACCCTTGTCCTGCCCACCCCTAAGGGAGAAGCGCACGTGAACCGAGTCATTGCCGACACACCACGACGGCTCAGTCTGACAACAACTATGCTCACGACAGCACGTGTCGGATCTCAAAAAATATGCGTTTATAACAAGAAAAAACATATTTCAATTCGGATAATAAAATATACGGAAATATTTTTGCCGGTTCTATAATACCTATTCAATTTGGTGATACCTATAACAAATGTTTGCCACACTATTGTCGACCTTGTTTATTTTGTATTTGATAGTTCTGCTTGTACTGGTGTTCCCAATGTCCAAATATACAAAAACTAATTTGCTCTGAATTATTTTTCACGGGTGATTTTATCTGTAGTACTTAAAAGAGTTGTGTTTAGCTTGCTAAAAAAACCGAAGTGTTTTATCCTTTTTTTTTCATCGGTTCAAAGTTATACCAAATCGCGTTAGTTTTAAAATTATTTGTGACATAATTAAAAAGTTATTGAAAATAAAAATAAATTAATAAACTATCACACTAAAACGCCATAAACTAAATAAAGTCAAGACGTTTTAGAAAGACAAACAAACTACTCGCCAAACAAAAAAGTTATAACCTACTCGTCAAACAAAAAAGTGACCAATAAATTAAACTAATAAAACTGGTTGAAATTCCCTAAAAGAAACGCACTGGCGAAGAAACGCTTGCGTGGAACTCGCGAAAGCAAAGAAGTCAAAATTGTCGGCTACGACCAGAGATGTATACCTTTGGACGCCGCGAACATGGTGTTGAAGGTGAAGGTCAGGTTCAAATACTCGCAAGGGCACCTCGCGTGGCTGTTCCGCAGGGTGAGTCGGTGGACGTCGGCTTTGTTCTAGCTGCGTTTGTATGTATACATGCGTTTGTATACTTCGGCCGCCCTACAGTAAAACAAAGTAATTGCAGCTGAGTAAATTTCACAGGAGGAGCCAAAAGCCGATAATCGCTTTAGTTAAAACAAACCTTCCATAGCTAATTAAAACTAGCTGTCCCCCACGGTTTTACCCGCGGTAATTTTGGAATTCCCGTGGGAATTTCTGGATATAAGTACCCTTTGTCACTCAGGGACTACCGTAGCTTCCCACAAATGAAAGAAGTTTCAAAATCGGTTCAGTAGATCCAGAGATTGCCCCCTACAACGTGACTCACAATTCAAAAACGCACATACTTTGGGTCTTTATAATATTAATATAGACAAATCTTCCATAGTTAACGCTTTTCTTAATTTTGATTTTTCTAAGACTAAGCCTTTTTGATGGTTTGAAGTATGTAACGACGTCCTTCATGCGTGAAAAGTGGCAAAAATACAAAAAAAAAAAGTAATTTCGAAAAATGTCAGTTGCTTTGTTTTTCCGTAGAGCAGCCGACTCGCTGCCAAGTGCCAACGTATTGTATACATGCGTCATAATGTACTACTAGTGTCGCGTCTTACACCATAACTATATCGTTGTAATGGGATTGGCAAAGTCGATATCGACACTAAAACTTTTAAACTAGCTGTACCACGCCGGTTTTACTCGTGTTAGTTTCGGAGTTTCCTCAGGAACTTTGATAAAATTTCTTATAACATCAGCTCGAGTAAGTTGCGTCGAAATAAATCAGTTGACAAATCTAGACATGCGGTAGCGTGTCAAGCCAAGTTCAATTCTTTTGTTGGTGAAGTCGACAACTAAACATAAGTTTAATAATAATAATTAATCAAACAAAGTCGTTCGATACAAAATTTATAAGTAAATAATTTTTCTGCGGGAATTCCTGAGACAAATCTAACGTATCAAGGATAATAAAAATCGGTCCAGCCATACCTGAGTTATAATCGGGTGTCGATAACCGGCTTTGTTTTATGAGATTGTCAGTTTGGATGTAAGGGTAATATTTGTAACTACCGAACCGATTTAACAAACTTTATCACTGATAGGAAGCTACAGTATCCTTGAGTGATATGAAAAGTGTTCCCGGGGGGACTTCGCGATTGGCGCAGGGGAAACTGTAAAAAATCTATACCACAGATAATATAATACTGTACTAGTCTATACTATAATAAAAGAGTAGAATCCGCGATTCTGTACATTGAATATTTTTACTTAAAATTGAGAGGGGTGATAAAAGAAGAGTAACCAAGCACATAAAAATAGTTTACAAAATTCTTTTCTGTCTGTCTGTTCGCGATAATCTCCAAATCTACTGAACAGATTGTCATGCGGTTATCACTGGCCAGGGGGGCTAAGATGCGCAAGACGACAAAATTTTATCGAGCCATTTTATCGATTCTCGTCGACAAAGCCATACAATATGTCGACGAGAATCGATAAAATGGCTCGATAAAATTTTGTCGTCTTGCGCATCTTAGCCCGGCTGGAGCTACATATAGGCTTTGTTTCATTGAAATCGGATGCCGGAAAAAAAAGTTGTTGTATAAAAACCTTTAGCGCGGGTGAAACCGCGGGGCACAGCTAGTTAAGAATAAGAGTGCAGCCTTACTTGAAAGCCAGTGCCTATTCCAGGCTAGGTGTGTTCTTCGACCGTACCGTCACTTGACATCAGCTGGTGATCTGTGCTCAAACTCCTGACCTGTTAACCATTAAAAAAAGTTTTCGTAACGAGTGGCACACCGCCTCATCCCAAACCTCAACGTCTGTGCTAACCCTGGTCTTCCCCGCCAGGGTCGCGGGCTGACCGGCCTCAAGAACCTGGGTAACACGTGCTACATGAACTCCATCATCCAGTGCCTCAACAACACCGCCATCCTCGCCGCGTACTTCTGCAACGGCCAGTACCTCGAGAATATAAACAGGTAACTTCAACCATCATTTTAACCAGGTACCCGCTCTAACTGTGCCATCATGCCATGTAATTAATCTATGCAATCCTACTAATATTATAAATGTGAAAGTGTGGATGTTTGGATGTTTGTTACTCAATCACGCAAAAACGGCTGAACGGATTTGGATGAAATTTGGCATGCACATTGTCAGGGATACAGAAAAGGATATAGGGTACTTTTTATCCCGGAGATCCCGCGGGAACTCTCCAATTACCGCGGGTGAAACCGCGGGGCACAGCTAGTATTTAATAAGTTATGCAGGATCGAAAGTTTGAAAATTACGTTTTCTTTAAAAATCGAGGTTTTTTGAGATGTCAAATTGTCGTCGCAAGTGGACGATAAATGGTTAGTGAGGAGTTAATAACAGGTTTTGCTCACATTTATGTTAGTACTAGCTGTGCCCCGCGGTTTCACCAGCGGTAATTTCGGAGTTCCCGCGAGAATTCCGGGATAAAAAGTATCCTATGTCCTTCTCTGTGCATGCCAAATTTCATCTAAATCCGTTCAGCCGTTGTTGCGTGATTGAGTAACAAACATCCAAACATCCACACTTTCACATTTATAATATTAGTAGGATTGGTAGTACGTAGTATATACTCTGAAGTTACTACTTTAATTTCTTAAAACATTAAAGAACTTCCATGCACGTGTATAGCAAGCAAACCCAACCCAGTGTCACGGGGAGGGACAGTCCAGTCTGTCAGCTGTCATTATCGATCAGTTCGCTGCTATTGAGTGTCGTGGGATGTGTGATGGACGTAGTAAATGTGGGGGGAGGGGGATTCACTTGGTTCGCTGCGTTCCGTGGATTTGGGCGCAGTTGTTCGGTTAATTAAAGTAAATTTCACTCTTTTGAGTTGCAACCAAGCCACAAAACGATCGAGTTGTTTTTATAACCTCAAATATTTGAAATTACAGGCGCCATTTGTTTTCTCTCAGCTCACATTGCGAATAAGACTGTTATACATCCAATTATAAACTTTTTGTGACTACGACACCTCCCCTTTGTTTATTTATTTATTTATTTATTTATTCAATTTGGTAAAATATAATACTTTTTACACGTCAACTTTTCTTAGGTTACATTACGATAAGTAGGTACACTATCATAATTGGCTACTTGACAAAAAAAATTTTTTTAGTCCGTCGTGTAGATTAGTAAAAAATATTGGACACGTATTTTTTTCTTTTTTTACGTACTTAAAAAATAACAGAGATACATTGAGTTGAAATTTCGCGTGACGTCACAATTCGGTGCGGTTTGTATGGCGCTTATAATGAATATTGACGTCACGAGCCCCCCACCCTAAACTTTAATGCGCTTTATCTATGTTCATTTTCATTAAATTGAAAAAGCAAAAAATACGTGTCTATTATTTTTTGTTTTCTAACTGACGGACTAATTAGAATTTTGATATTCATACCTTGGAGAATACCCAATTATAGTTATTTATAAAATATGTGTGTACTTGCTTATTAATTAAGCAGTTGCAATCATAATTTTGATATAAATACATTTGATAGTATCATTATTCATTATACACAATATAAGTATTCAATATACACTCGGCGTCACAAAAATCGCACTTCTTTAAGAATTCCTTTCAGAGTCATTTTAACCCTATTAATCAATGGTAGACATATGACTATAGGGTATCATTGGAAAGGCAATTTATTTAAATTTCTGAATAAATCAACAGATTTGGTTTTTCGTTTACCAGAGAATAAAAAAAGCAAGCTAATGCAAATGATTAAAAAATTAAATTTTATTTTATCAGCAAAAATTACATCAAAGTCCTTAAAAGCAACTTAAAACCTAGTGTTACCCCCCCTAGCCCTGATGACTGCTTCCATGCGTTCACTCATGAACCTAATTAATGTGACAACAGTCTCTTGAGGAATGCTGTCCCATTCTGCAACGACGGCATCTTGGAGGTCTTGGAGAGTGTAGGGGCAGGATCACGTGCCCGTATTCGCCGTTTCAGGTCATCCCAAAGGTGCTCAATAGGGTTCAGGTCTGGACTTCGCGCCGGCCAGAGCATAACAGGGATCCCAACTTCTTGCAGGTAGTCTATTACAGTTAAAGTGGTGTGACAGCGGGCGTTATCCTGCATTAACGTGAACCCACTACCAACAAAACCCGCGTAAGGGACAACCTGCTCCTCTATGATCTCCGTTATGTACCGATGAGCAGTCAGCGACCCTTGCCCGCGAGCACTTCCGGTCCGAGAAACACACACAAGGTTCGTTTTGCCGTCGATTGACATGCCGCCCCAGAACATGCACGAGCCACCCCCGTATTCCACTGTCTCTTGAATACAGCCTTGTGCGAATCGTTCCCCTTGTCTCCTGTACACTCTGCGGCGCCTGTCGTTGCAGAAAAGACACACCCTTGTCTCATCCGAGAAGAGCACAGCCCTCAATTGGTCAATTGTCCAATCCACATGGTCACGGGCAAATTGTAACCGGTCTCTCCTAAGCTGTGCAGTCAATTTTGGCCCCGTAGCAGCCCTGTGAGCTGCAACTTTCTTCTCCCGCATTCTTCTTCTTATCGTGGAGACGGTTACAGAAATTCTGCGAGCTGATTGCAGTTGTTTTTGCAGCTCAACAGCATTGGAGAACCGATTACGTAAAGACTTCGAAACAATGAAGCGATCGTCTCTTTTGGATGTGCACTGTTGTCTTCCAGATCCACGTCTTCGGATATAGCCACCATTCTCTTGGAAGCGTTGGAACACTCGTCGAATGGAAAAACGACTCAAGTTCAGTTGACGAGCAACATCACATTGCCGCATCCCTGATTGCAGTAGTGCAATGACTTGAGCGGCTTCATCTACAGTGGTATCCATCTTCTGGGGTATTTTTCTTGCTGTAGCTGTTAACGTTTGTTCACTACAAAGGTTGAATAGCGAATGACCCACATTTAACCCAGGTCGCCCGTTTTATAACCTTGTAGGGAGGTGCAATTAGTGGCCGTTGTATTGCGTATTTTGACAACTTTCTTTTAAATGTTACGTGCTAATGAGATCTGTTGTGTTTAGGAATTCTAACTGTTGTTAATTTAAAGGTCGTTAAATGTACTTTTAATTAATACCAATATTGATTGGGTTTAATGTATTCGTTGCTGGCGGGACATGCTTGAAACTTATTTTTGAAGAGGTGCGATTTTTGTGACGCTGAGTGTATATTATTATTCATTATATAAATTATTCATTATATATAAATTAATTATTATACATTACAATAAATTACTACGTAAGAACTCCGATTGATTTCTTTTCCGACGAATCCGGTTTTTGGCGCAAACTTTGACACTTCTTAAACAATACATAGCTCTCAGAGTGAAAATTAACCTGCTTCGGAGATGGTTGTTTGGTTGCTGCACTCTGAGCCACGGAAGGGGTGAAACTACGCTCTGACAGCTGTCAGAGTAAAATTTCACCAAGCCACAGATCGGGTACAGAGCGCGCTCGAGCGCGTTCAAGTGCACTCGTGCGAATCCACGGAACGCGCCTCTGGTATTGAGTGTCGTGGGATGTGTGATGGACGTAGTAAATGTGTTATGTGGGGAGGGGAATTCACTCGGTTCGCTGCTATTGAGTGCTGTGGAATGTGTGATGGACGTAGTAAATGTGGTTGCCAGGTCTCACGGCACCCGCGGCGCGATCGCCGAGGAGATGGCGGCGGCGGTGCGCGCGCTGTGGTCCGGCCAGTACCGTTTCATCGCCATCAAGGACCTGCGGGTGAGCGCCCCACAGCCTACACTCTACACTCTACATAGGACACAGTACACAGTACACCTGTCCCCCTCGCTCGCACTCATTTTGCGATTTGCGCAGTACGTCACCATGCCAGCCCACTAATCAAGAGGTTCCGGGTTCGATCCCGAACACAGGCTTCTACTTTCCACTCTGGGTGTGTTTATATATATCTATAGTATAGTATATATGTAATAATATGTAGTATATACCACGTGTTGCTTGGTTTCCACGACACAAGCTAATAATAGCTTACTGTGGGTTCAACTAGATCTGTGTGTTGTGATGTGGATGATTATTCCTATTATCATCATAGATAGATAGATAGATACATAGATAACACTTTATTTTACACCGAACAAAATAAAGGTTTTTACCAATTTTCTTGAATTTAACTTAATATGTATACAAAAGGCGGCCTAATCGCTTAAAGCGATCTCTCCCAGGCAACCTTTGAGTGTGTCATATCGGACATCCTCTACAAAACTCGTCGCGGGTGGTCCCCTGCGACCATAAGCCTCGGTTCGTTGGACCACAACGGCCGTCAGATCCACGGACGATGTGCCAATTTTAGTTCCCATTTCAATCCCATTGAATAGTAACATCTAGCTTTCTGGTCCCGTGATAGGACTTGTGTCAATATTGTCGATTTGCTGAAAACAAGGTTTGACGATTTGCCAGAAACATTGCTTTGTCAATTTGTCAGAAACATTGTTTTGACGATTTGCCAGAAACATTGCTTTGTCAATTTGTCAGAAACATTGTTTTGACGATTTGCCAGAAACATTGCTTTGTCAATTTGTCAGAAACATTGTTTTGACGATTTGCCAGAAACATTGCTTTGTCAATTTGTCAGAAACATTGTTTTGACGATTTGCCAGAAACATTGCTTTGTCAATTTGCCAGAAACATTGTTTTGACGATTTGCCAGAAACATTGCTTTGTCAATTTGCCAGAAACATTGTTTTGACGATTTGCCAGAAACATTGTTTTGTCGATTTGCAAAAAATAATTTTTGTGAAAAAAAAAATTTAGATCATGTACCTAATATGTAATAACATTTTAAATCTAATACCAACAAGACGCAGTTTCACCCAAGATACAGTCCTGGTAAAAGACCAAACAAGCCACATAAAATGAAGAACACACAAATTTGATCTTTACTACACACGAATTAACATGATATATAGAGTTTTTTTTTTTAAACGGAACCCAAATTTAAAACTCAACATGCTCTCAATTAGTTTATTTTTTCCGAGGACATTTTTGCATCGCCGATTGTGTATCTTGGGTTTTTTATCATATCGATGGTTGCGCTGTACTCTCGAGTGACGTATGTGTGTGTGTCTGTTTGTCTGTCTGCCTGCGCGCGCGCACCAGAACGAGGTGGGCAAGCAGCAGCGCGCGTTCCGCGGCTGCGAGCAGCAGGACTCGCACGAGTTCCTCACCATCCTGATGGACTGGCTGCACGACGACCTGCAGTTCGCCATCAAGCCGCCCAGCAAGGTACCGCTGTCGACATTTTTGTGATTTTCACTTTTTTTTTGCAAAAACAACTTTCCAAAGAGATGATCTATACGTACAAGTATATTAACCAGTTTTTTCTTATTACACTTCAAAGTTAATATCTCGGCGACCGAGCTTCGCTCATTGTGTATAGCGCCATCTGTTGTTAATTAGAAAAGCAGTACCAAACACAAATTTTTCATTGCCTGAATACACGATTAAAATTACGTTTTCTAAAAATGAAACCCATGCATACTAAATACGTATAGGTTTAAAGATAGTAGATTTCTCGATTAGACTCCTATCAATAGATATGTTTAAATGGCATTAATCTCCAAACCGCCATTCGGCAAGTACTGCGTTTGCAATAAGAAGGGCAGTACCACCATCAAAAAATAGAGATTATATTATAAAGAAGCGACACTCTCCGCGACCTATTTCATGCCTCCTCATACCCGAAAATACCACGCGAAAGTTCCTTGGTGGATTCCGAGGAAAGTTTGTCACGTGCATAATCTACACGTGACAATTATGCATTGACAGCTGACGACAGTTACTGTCAGCCCGCTGTCAACATTATGACACGCACACGCGCACAACCCGTGTACAAGCCGGCCGTCTTTACTTGTGGGAAATTATTGAATCAGTTCATTTGTATGGAGTGTCAACTGGCTGGGTTACATTATGTTTTGTGCCTTATTATAAACTAGCTGACCCCCACGGTTTCACCCGCGGTTGTTTCGGAGTTCCCTCGGGAAAACTTTTGCTTCCTATCTATAAGTGAAAGAATTTTCGAAATCGGTTCAGTAGATCCATAGATTACAACCTCACAAACTCCAGAGTTCCCGCGGGAATTCCGGGCCAAAAAGTACCCTATATAATTAAGGATTATTGTAGCTTCTTATAAGTGAAAGAATTTTTGAAATCGGTTCAGTAGATCCAGACACGCGAACTCACCAACTCCGGAACTCCCGCGGGAATTCCGTGTTAAAAGTACCCTATGACACTCAGGATCACTGTGGCTTTCTATAAGTGAAAGAATTTTCAAAATCGGTTCAGTAGATCCAGAGATCACCCCTTAAAACGTCACGAACTCACAAACTTTTGCTCTTTATAATATCAGTATAGACAAACCGTAGGGGAGTGCCGGGTAACGGTCGGCCTGTACGTAACGTCTGTATGTCTGTATGTCGGCGTGACGGTGTGTCGCGCAGGAGAGCCTGCCGGCGTCGGAGCGCGCGTGGCACGAGTACACGAAGGCGCGCGAGAGCCTCGTGCTGCGGCTGTTCTACGGCCAGATCCGCTCCACCGTGCGCTGCACCGTGTGCGCCAGCACCAGCGTCACGCACGAGTCCTTCAGCACGCTCTCGCTCGAGCTGCCCGCCCACGCGAGCAGGTGCTCGCTCGCCGTGAGTCCACACGCGTCACGCGTCACGCGTCCACCTGCCTGCCGCACGCGGGCACATCGCACATACACACATATGCACACACACACACACACATAGCGCACATGCATGCATACACACACAAATACACAGCGCACGCACCCACGCAGGCATACATATTAAATGCACGCAATCACATACATACATGCATTCAATGCACGCAGAGACTCACACGCACTCGTACATACGCAGAGACGCACGCACTCGTACATACGCGGAAACACGCACGCACACATACATATGTGTACACACATATACAGTATACGCCCATACACAGTTCACGCAAACACACATGTTATACTCCGACGCGCACACATACTCGGGCGCACTCAAACGTACAAAAAAAAAATCAGACAAAATAAAGGCTAACACGCTGCTATTGCTACCGAATTTCATCATCATTTATCAGCGACTAAACGTCCACTACCGATCCTGCGCAGTGCGCTATATTCGAGTCTATCACAGCGACCTTATTCCCGAAAGTAAAGCCGCATATACTATGAAAACTATCACTGAAATATTGGCCAAATTGCACGGAAAAATGCGAATATGAGTTTGTTTGCTTTTAGAGTAGAATAGAATAGAATATTTTTTATTGCACAACAGACACACACACATACAGATTACACAGAGAGTTGACAAAATTAGTATACAATTTTTTTACAACTTTAAACCTAAATTAATAAATATGTATTGGTCGCGGTGTGCCTCTGTTGCTGCAAATGGCAGCTGACTCAGCATATGCTGAGGGTGGGAACCCACAGCGCTGTTTTTCAGTCAGCGCCAGCAGTCCCACGAGCGCCCCAAAGCGCGACGCAGGCAGCGGAGAAAATAAATGACATACATGATACATAACAATACGAACAATTTAAAAGATTGATATCATACATTTCACATACAAAGGACAAAGATTAGATACTAACACCCTACACACCCTTTTACACCCTAACTACTCAACCGGGCATCGTCAAATTTTGCATACACGTTGTCGAGGGTACAGAAAAGGACATATTAGGGTACTTTTTATAGTGCAATACTCGTGGGAACTTGAAACCGCGGCTAACTGCTGATTTTAGTTATTTTAATCTTTACTTTTATAAATGCGAAAGTGAGTTTGTTTGGTTTTTACGCTTTCACCCCTTAACGGCTCAACCGATCGTCATGTAACGTTGTCAGTGGTATAGAAAACGATATAGGGTACCTACTCTTATCCCGGAATCCCCGCGGCATCTCCGAACGGCTGGTAAACGCAAAAACTCACCGCAACAGGACTGCCTCCGTTTGTACCTGAACGGCGAGACGATCCCCGGCTGGAACTGCCCCAACTGCAAGCAGAAGCGGGACGCGCTCAAGAAGCTGGACATATCGCGGCTGCCGCCCGTGCTCGTGATACACTTCAAGCGGTTCTACGTCGACCCCAAGGAGTACATATGCAACGCGTACAGGAAGAAGCAGACGTACATCGACTTCCCGCTCGAGGAGCTGGACATGCGCCAGTTCGCGCTGCACTGTCCCAGCAACCACCTGTACAGCCTGTACGCGGTGTCCAACCACTACGGCTCCATGGAGGGCGGACACTACACGGCGTACTGCAAGAGCAGCGTCTACGGAAAGTGAGTGGAAATCGAGACTTTTTTCTTCTTCACCGAACCAACACCTAGAGATAGTGGTAACTTAACGTCTTAAAAAAATTAAAACGGTGTATTTCATATAATTCTCCATTCAGAATAAAAAAATAATCCTCTCCCGAAAATAACATGGCCTCTCCCCAGGATAACATATGATAGATACATCCTCTCTCTCCCCAGAATAACACATGATACATCCTCTCTCTCTCCAGAATAACATATGATACATCCTCTCTCCAGAATAACATATGATACATCCTATCTCCCCAGAATAACACATGATACATCCTCTCTCTCTCCAGAATAACATATGATACATCCTCTCTCCAGAATAACATATGATACATCCTCTCTCTTCAGAATAACTTGATACATCCTCTCTTCCCAGAATAACATATGATACATCCTTTCTCAAGAAAACAGCATATTAAGATAGATCCTCTGTCTCCAGATGGTACAAATACGACGACCACCTGGTCACCGAGATACCTCCCAGCGAGGTGAAGTCCAGCGCCGCCTACATCCTGTTCTACACGTCTTGCGGCGCCGGCGCCGGCTCCGCCCGCTCGTGATCGCTGCGCGCGTGCCGCCCGCCCGGGGGCCCCGCGTCCGGGGGGCCCTCACCCGGAGGCCCCACACCCGGAGACCTCACGCCCGAGAGCCTCACGCCCGGTGGCCCCGGCCGGACGCAGTGCCAAGTGGGGGAGAGTGTCCTACACCACAGTGCAGTGGTCGCTGCCAGTGTTCTCAAATAGGTGGCATTTCACATTATATTCACATACACTTTGCCAACATTGGCATAGTACACAACGGCCCGGAAGAATAATTATGAAGATCTTGTGTGATAGACGAAATTTGCAGAGTGGCACAGTGGTTTGACAAAACTGGCATCTTATATTATCTGTGTAACAAACAACAGATATACCTATACGAGATAGTTAAAATTCTAATAATTTTCGTTTTAAAATATTAAACGAAGATTATCGGAAAGCTGTATGTCTATGGTTATAATATTGTTTAGTTTGATGCGAGCTGTACAAACTGATGAGAAATTTAATTTAAATTATAAATTAGAATTGGCAATCAAACTCAATAAAACCATACTAATCTTTGTCAAACTCACTGAATAGGTTGTTATTTTTGTATCGTTGAAAATGTTTTCACAGCAGACACTGATCATAGGATTCGAATTAAAAAGGCAAAGATGGAATTGTGCAGTGTGTAAAATTAAGCTTGTTGTGATTTTTATTATTATAATTATAGTTACAAAAAGACCTATAAATTGCGTAAATAAATAGTAATATAAACTTGACATGTTAGGCCCTTTGCACGCGCCATGCCCAAAAACAAATACCTGCCTAGGTGGTAGGTAATATTAAAACTGGACATGAAATGGGAGAACTCCAGTTTTATTATTTAAATATAGGTACATTAATTAGTAATTGGCTACTTGACTAAAATTTTTCTTTTTAGTCCGCCTAGTGTAGATTAATAAAAATTATTGGACACGTATTTTTTTCCTTTTTTACGTAATCAAAACGGCGGTATCTACATTGAGTTTAAATTTTCCGTGACGTCACACCCCGGCGCAGTTTGTACGGGGCTTATACTGAATAATGACGTCACGAGTCTCCTTGCGCTTTATCTGTTTTATTTTCATTAATTTGAAAAAGCCAAAAATACGTGTCTACTATTTTTTTTTTTTATTTTCATACCCAATTCTGCGCGTAACTTTTCTTTTTTTATATTGAGGAAGTTTCGCTGTGATCACAATATTCACAAGCTTTCCCTTCACATGTGCAAAGGGTTGTTATTCCATCGATTCGCCTGTAAAATTAGAGATACCGCTTGTTTCAATTAAAATATAGTAGGCTTAGTTATTTATTGTTTACATGTTAACTGTAGTTTCTATATTTTGTATATTACAATTTGTATTTAGAAAGTTGATTGATTGAATAATGAAGTAAGACTGAGATTTCATTAACTTTTTATTTTTGTCAATATTGCATATTAACAGTATTTTTCGCCATATTCGTAGAAAAGTGACGGATCCAACAAATCTTAAACTTTACACGGCAGTCATTTCAAATAGTTATATTATTTTTTTCAACATTACATTTTTACATCTAAAATAACTATATAATTATGAAACTTGACATACAAGTAAAAATAGAGTTGGTTTTTAAACGGAATAAAAATATTAAATAATTATTACTATACAATTTTCTAGAAAAAATCACATGCTTTATTTTTCTTCTCAAAACCGTCATAATTCTACGATCATAAAGTTTTGTTTTTGTATTGTTTATAAAAAGCATCATAACAATTAACATTATTGCAAAGTGGTTTACTTTGCTAAAAAACCACACACATCACAGATGTGTAAAGTTGGTGTACAAGAAAGGCAGCCTTAATGTTCTATGAACATTTCACATACTTTTAGCTGTGGCACAATCACTCATCTATTGAATTTCTTGTGTTTATGGCGATGCGTATTTGACATTTCGCCAGGCTCCAGTGTTTCTTTCGTTTCTGTTTTCTAGTTTACATGACACTCATAAATGTTTGTTGTCTTGTTTAAAAGTGGATGGATGGAAATACTTGGATTACATCACAATTATTTCTTCACAAAAAAAAAACTTAATATGCGTAACGAATTTCAGTGCCTAACAACATATTATTATAGTCATTAATTTGTTGTTAATTTTAAAGAAAAGCACACTTTGTGCCATCAATTTCGATTGACAAAAAACAATCTGGTTTTGTTATATGCATATAGCACTAGTGTAGCACTTGGAAATGAAAAAAATAATTTCGTTTCCAAAAGATATTTGTACATAATAATATACATACATTAATCTAAAATATGTATCATTATGTACCTACCCACTCAAAGAGATTGTATGTAGTATGTACATTAAATATTTAAGGCAAATTTTATTAAATTCTTTGTTAATTACTTTGTGTTTATTGCCAAATTCATACTGTAGACCTATATTGCTAGCTGTGTGTGATATAGTTCTGTAATCTGTTGCCTACTAATATTTCTCTCTCACAATGTTCCAAAAGAAGTGAACTTCAATGGTTGCCGACTGACAGACTGACATGCTGCTCTTGATCACAGCATGGGCAACCTTCGAGAGAACTCTGCCTCCTCATTTGCTCATAAACCCGTTCATCAACATGTTCATATCTATAGGCAGATCATCCTGGTCCTCATGGTCATCCTGGTCTTCGTGATCATCCTCCTCCTCTGTGTTATAAGCCAATGCCATTTTGTCTGCATTCCCAACTGAAAACATAATATTTTTTTTAGGATTTTTTTGCAAGGATCCACACTAACAAACTTGTTTGCCAGAATTTCACACAAGGAAACTCCTTTGTTTAATGGAATAAAATGTCCTGTGAACAGTTTTCAGTCTTTCAAATGTTTATGTGCAATGGGAACCTGTCAACGAACAGACAGAAGGGACATTAATACAGTTTAACATGAAAACAGTATCATCGGGTTATTTTCATACACAACAATTCATCACACTTGAAAACATTCAGTCACATTGATCAAATGTTACAAATTACAAAACACTTTTACTAATAAGGATTAGTAACTCCTGTACCTGATGATGTGTTTCCGATAGCCAAATTCAGCTCCTGATTGTTGCATATTATCTCCTCTTCAATATTTGCAGTCATGCCACCGGACCGCATCAAGTCCACGACAGACATGTGTGCCATGTTATTAGGGGCATCCCTAGTTTCGGTCTCCTCATCACGTGATAAGATTAAATCTCGCATTTTAACATTAGCATTATCCTGTATTTTGAATTTTATACTCTCCAAGTGCAGCCTTTCAATCTGAAATATTAAATAATGACATTATGGATTATTACATTGTAAATCCTGAGTCTGTCATCAGAGACAAGGATATGCACTATCAATATCTGACAAACTTGAGTATTTCCATGTGACTGTTTTCTTTTTACATTTTCAGTCAGTATTGCCTCCCTCTGCTAAGATCAAAGGGTATTTTTTATTTTGTTTGAAAAAAGAACAGAGCATCCCAACAACAATTGGATTGGGTTTGTAATGTGACTCGGGCCAGCGACACTCCCTTGAACCAAAAGTTACCATGGATTTATGCATGAACTTCTTTACCAACTTTGGAATACTTAACCAAATTTCTATGGTTGGCACAAAATGCTTTCATAGATCGGTTCAGCGATTAGTATGGAAGTGTCTACTCTTAAAACATAGTGATTATTTGCTCAGTGATGTGACTACAGCCTGAGCAAGTATACAGCAGCAACAGCTGATGTACCTATGCTATTTTGCATTTATCATTTGCTGCCCTTCCATTTTCAACCTGACTTGTCTAAAATCTAAAATCCTTTCCGGTAAGTGCTGATTATTCTTATGAATTTATTACTATGCATATAATAGATTATGATGTGATAACAATTTCCGTCTTTACCTCGAGATGAGGCTTGACACTTATATAAAAAACACTATTTAATAGTGATTCTAACCTGCAAACTGTTGCGTTGAGTTTTGAGCTTGCTGAGTACTTCAGTGATCCATCGCTCTTCGGCCATCAGCTGCATTTCTTCTTCGCAAACAGGTTTCTGCACGTTATTTGACATCTTTATTAGAAAGTTCGAAACTTCTAAACTTTAAACAAATAATGCAAGACTGTAAAAGAGTTTTTCAATTAAAGCATGAATCGTGGTCACAAATTATCTAGACTTATAGGTCGCGTTAAAGAATACACTGAGCAAATAATCACTAAAAGAATAGTTCAATTTTTCATATAAAATAAATTACCATAAAATTAAAAAAATTGTAAACATAAACAAATGCGGTAGTAGTATCGAGAGAGAAGGTAATCACTTGGTTTTATCTCTAAGGCTAGGCGCCCATTGTGACTTTTTGTCGCCGTGACTTTCTGTCACTTATGAAAAATGTACTGAGGTCACCGTATTGTCACGTCACCATAATGAGCGCACTCAGTATAGTTTTCATTGCACTTGACTAAGTGACAGAAAGTCACGGCGACAAAAAGTCACAATGGGCGCCTAGCCTAAGTAGTTTGACTAGTTTGTGAACAAATGCTACGATATATCGAATATCGATTATCGGATCAGAATTTGAAAAACTGATAAATATCGATATAATATATCGACATCCATAATCTATAAAATATCGTTATATATCGAAATCGGCAATGAACACATATCGAGACATCAATATCGAAAATCACTGTCTACTACTACCAAAGCTACTACTGTCAAAGTTACTATTTTTATGTTCAATAGCTGGTAGGTTCTAATATTTTTCATTTTATTTTTCCGTTTTTGTCTTTACTGCTTGCTCGACATCATAATACCAACTTTAGCAGAGTTACTAAAAAGCAATAAAACCGTAACGGCAATCAAACGAATCCAACGAAGAAACACGAGCCTGGCGAAATGTCGAATACGCATAGCCATAAATACAAGAAATTTAATTGAATAGGTATATTATACATTTTTCAATATTTTTTTTTATTTCTTAAATTTTTATTATTCACATAGTTAAGGTGTAAAATTACATACATTATTTAAAAACAAAAACTAGATTGGATTTGTATAAGCAGTTTAAAAAAAATATCGATATTTCGGCGTACTAGACCGATATTTCGATATATTAGTAACGACTTAATTCGATTTGATATATTGATATCAGTATATCGATATTTTTAAACTGCATAGTGCATCCCTAAAATAAGATCAAACCAGAGATTTTTTGGTAAAGTTTACCCCATTCGAGGAAGGCAAAAGAAACTTAGTCCATACAACCAAGTCAGTTGTTTCTTTCTTCTTCTAAGTTATTTACATGGAAATGCATTGGTGAGATGCATTTCGATACTTTACCGGGATTTCTGGAAGCAGTTTTTCGTATTTGGACCTTAATGGGATGCCTGTAGGAAGTTAAATAGTAATATGATAACCTCCCAGCAAACACCCCATTTCATCTTATTTCACTGTTTCCACACACTGGTTATCACTAATGGATCATTATTATGCAAATTGCAAAATCCACTACGTTCACACAATATTAATCTTAATTTGTAAAACAAAAGAAATAAAACTGACGTCAATGAGAATAAAACCACTTACGGATGAAACACACGCATCATTTTAATATAACTCATTTTTATTAAGCTCCTTTTCGAGCAGGCAAACAATTTTAATAATTTTTATGGTATATTTTATTTTAATATAATTATACAGTAGAAGGTAGGGATGCCGATAGAATATTCTCCACGTACGCGCATACCTACGTAATGTTTATGTTCTCTTTAGAATAATTTGTAAAAATTGAAGGTAGGTGATAATATTATATTCGTCTACTTTGATAGTGCAAAAATTTGAGTTCCACCTACATAACTGTTGACTCACGGAAATTCTTTTAAAATTCAAATTATTCAATTATTTTATTACGTAAAAACATATAATATTTGTAAATATCATGTCGTCCGACTCTGATTCAGGATCAGAAAGTGAAAATGAA
Organism: Zygaena filipendulae; assembly: GCA_907165275.2. NCBI lineage: Eukaryota > Metazoa > Arthropoda > Insecta > Lepidoptera > Zygaenidae > Zygaena > Zygaena filipendulae. The sequence continues at coordinate 776,050 of OU015669.1, forward strand.
TACGAATTTTGCTGCACGCGAAACAATATCGAGGGCAGCATCTTACCTTTCGAGGCAGCATCTTTGGAAAAACTAATCTTAACTATCAGCGATAACTTCAACTTCCGGGTGGTGCTTAGTGATGAAAGGCTGAAGGGAGCGGTGCTGGTTACCTCTGGACTGGCTGTGGCAGGCAGCTTGATAGGTAGACACTACGCCGGGAACTGGGGCGCGGCACTCGGAGGAGCCGTCGGTGGGGCTTGTGGACTCGGAATTGTGGGTATGTATAAAATACATTATAAGTAATAGGGATGTTGACGACTTTTGAAAATCAAAATTATAATTAGTCCATCAGTTAGAATATTAAAAATCATTACACACGTATTTTTTTATTTTTGAAATTAATGAAAATACACAGATAAAGTGCATTAAAGTTTAGGGTGGGGGCTCGTGACGTCACTAACCGCTACAAGTCGCCATACAAATTGCACAGTGACGTCACGCGAAATTTCAACTCAATGTATCGGCGTTATTTTTGGATTACGTAAAAAAAGAAAAAATAAGTGTTCAATATTTTTTATTAATCTACAAGACGGGCTAAAAAAATATGAAATCGGATGTTTTGCAGTCGTATTCTCATGCTTTGAAACCTCTTGAAGGTAAGTTAATTATCTTAAAACAGAGGGTTTTCTTGTAAGAGTGCTACTTTTTCAGAAAGTAGGTACCTACTCGTACTTGACCATTTTTTATGATATAACCGCGATTCTATATAAGTACCTACTACAATATGGTTTTAGAATAATTTTAAATAAAATATTATTTATTTGTACGGCAGTTTTTAGTTAAAAAATCCAACTACATCAGTAGGTAGGTATCTATACCTACAAACTAAATAAAATTGAAGTGTCTGTTTGTAATTCCAAATTAACAGCTTTTCAATAAATGCATATGAAAGTAGGTACCTATATATGGTACTCACATCGTAAATTTTTTTTTTAAATTTTTGTCTGTCTGTCTGAAACGGCTGGACCGATTTTGAGGGGACTTTCACTAGCAGATAGCTATAGGTATATATATATATGTAGTATATACATAAGGAGTAACTCAGGGTTCATTTATCCCGGAATTCCCGCGGGAACTCCGTAATGAACGCGGGTGAAACCGCGGGAACAGCTAGTATAAAATACATCAAAAGTCGGTTCCTTTTCTTTTCTTAAACTATCAATTTGATGATTCCAGCCGTATCAATGCGAGACATATGGGAAGAAATAAAATGTAAGCTAGCGGATTTGTTCGATTTGGTGTACGACTACCTAGCCGGGCTGGGCATCGACGACTACAAGAACGCTGCGATACTCCTCACGCAACACCCCGGCAGTGCCTCGCAGCTAGCCATGATCATACTGGAAACCGTCTCCAAGACCTTGGGAAAGCAAGTGCTGTCTAGCTTAACTGCTTAAAGGTTTCTGAACTAAGAACGTTGATAATAAGCCATAGTGACTGACAAAAAAAATTAAGTGTAGGTAACTGACTTATAATATTAAGATTTATCTGACAGTAATTTATATTATTTTAAAACATGAATTTTATTGTGATAAACGTAGATCGTACAGAAAGGAAAATGATTAAAATGATTAATAAAATTTGAGCAAGACTATAAACGTAATATTATTTGTGTACACTTTACAACTTAAACAATGTAGCTTCCTATACTTATAGGAATTAAGGAAGAATTTCAAAATCGGTTCAGTAGATAAAGATATAGCTGTTCCCCCGTGGTTTTACCCACGGGAAATTCGGAGTTCCCGCGGGAATTCCGGAATAAAAAGTACCCTATGACACTCAGGATCACTGTAGCTTCACAGTGTAAGTGAAAGAATTTTTTAAATCGGATCAGTAGACCCAGAGATCTGTGCCTTGTATAAGGCAGCTGCCAAACTTTGCTACTAGGTGGCGCCACTAGAGTTTGTGACATGACATTTAATAGCGTCGCTTGACAGAAAATGAACTTATTTGGAATAATATACATAGTAACTTAAACAGACGATTATTATGTACCTACATGAAAATATCCTACATGCTCCTGTCAAACAAAACTTTTTTATTTGAATGGCTTTGAAACTTTATCCGATAGTTTCTCGGCTTCAAATACAAAGTTTAATACTTATACAGAAAGTTTAATTATGAGGTTTTATTAAACATTGTTTCATTAAATACAATTTTTTTTAAGTTATTTTCATACGAGTTGGTACCTACTTGGTCGAGTTGTCTCAAATTTTAGTGGCGCCATCTACAATTAGCTTTCAGCTACCACAGATAATATAATACTGACTATACTCAGCTGCCTTCCTCAATGTTGTGGTCACTTGTCTATTGTAGAGTTTGAACTTTGGAATTCCCTGAGCGAATTTTGTTTTGACTTTTTAAGTGTTTTGACTTTTGATTGTTCCCCAAAGGCCATAACTACAAATTTTACTAACTAGACTGTCCAAAACCAAGGCAAAAACATATACGGGAGGTAACACAGTAAACTCAGTCGTAATTTCGTAAAACGTTTTTTAGATTTCTTTTTGTGCAAAATTTAAATAGGTAATCAAAAATTCAAAATGTCGATGGCACTCCAGCCCTACGCTGCCGACCCTTCTTGGCTTGAAAATGTCCTGTTGGAGATTGGTGAGTACCTATTTATAGAAAATATATATAATATCGAAAAATATATTTTATCGCCAAGCAAGGCCCAATATACCTATCATTTTATTAAGAAATAAGTGGAATTGTGAGATTTCACTGATATAACAATAGGTACCTCAAGAAAATATCGAGGACCCTTGGTAGGTAGGTACCTAGTTATGCTCACGCCTATTTCTAGGAGAGGTACGCAGAGACTACTATACACCTTCGCCTCGTCCAACATAATCTTTCCTTTCCATGGTCATCCCTTTCATAGAAATTTTCATTATGGATTATTTTATACAGATTGGTTTTGTTTGTATACATTATTGAATATAAACAAAATTTTACAAATTGCAAAATTTAAAATAAGCAGGTAATTTATGCTTAAAGGCGGACTTATCCTGCGTGGGGATTTCTTCCAGTCAACCTTTGAAAAATCGAAGGATTTGCGGTGAACATTGGCGGGATATTTATACAAAACAGTGATCAAATTATCAGTGATAAAAAAATAAATTTTCATTTATTTATTTATTTATTTATTTTCGTTTATTCAGGACAACAACAGCTACAAAAACATATAATAGATTTAGAATACAAGATATTGCATCTTGTCAAATAACCACAGTTTTATTTGTATAATCCTCAGGTGATGCCTTTGAAATCCGCATAGCGTGGAATAAAGAAACTGCCATATTGACAGGCGCTCTGGCCATTGCCGGCGGTCTGTTAGGTGGATATGCTGGTGGAAGGATGGGAGCTGTGCTTGGCACAGGAGTCGGCGGGGTGACTGGACTCGGAGTATCCAGTTAGCATCTCCTACTGTTACTTATTATATTAGTATATCATCAGTATTTTTAAGGACATGCCAAATATCATGGATTGAACTCCACCCCAAATTATAGATTTGTAGTAAAGTTCTTCTTTTTCTTCTATAGGAAGACCAAACTAGTTTTCAGTTTATTATTAAAACAAATTGCTGAAACTAAACACCAAATCCATGATTATAACTTGAAGCAAATCTGTACTTTCTGTATATTGTTTAAAAAGAAAATAGTGTGATGGTTCTTAATATCACAAAAAGTACTAATAAAAAGAACCATTGAGCAATAATATCAAATCATAGAGTAATAGGATATGATACTCAAGGTGAAACCATTACACTTAAATACGCAATAACCGCAAGCAGAATAAAAAAATATTTAAACAGCAACTGTACAATGATCATTGCTCAACCAAGAATCTTTGCTTTATTTCAAGTTCTGTAAAAAATATTTGTGGCATTCTCATACACTGTTAATAATTGTTTTGTATTTCAAATTTTCAATCAGTCATAGTTACTAGTTAGTCATATATACTTACATTGATGTTCTTTGTTTCAGCCATGGTTTCCCTGCGGGAGGTCTGGTTAGAAGTGAAGGAGAAGTTGAAGGAAGTCCTGTTCATAATCCTGAATTACTTGCGGAGAATAGACCCGGTAGATTATGTGAGGGCGTTCGAAATCATAATGGCATGCTCATCTAGTCGCAGGGAGCTGGTGTTTACGATTTTAGACTTTATTGCCACGAAATTAGGACGCGAGGTCATCTCAAACATTGCTATTGCGTAAAAAGTTTTTGTACTCTAGTTCTATACTAGCCACTCGTGCTTCTTTTTTGTTTTATTTCGCGACTGCACATTTTGTAATCACTTACCGATTTGTGCATGTACAGTCATGTTTATTGGTTCATACAATATACATAGTTTTAAAACAAAAACCATGAGTATGCAGCTACATTTACTTATGGAAGACTTGAGATTAAATAACAGCACTGTAGCAAATTAGAAATCTTTTTTAAATCAAATAGAAAATGCAAAAATTATCAAATGCACATGTAAAGAACCAAAAATTTATCAATAATTATTAATCAGCGCAGAAGAAATTTTTTGGTAGATAGGTAGGTAAACTGAAAAACTAACTACCTGAAGGAAATAATTCTTCCTCGCTTGACAGTAAAAACTTGCGATTTTTAAATTCTATGTAGCCGTTTTTAACGTGTACGAAATTACGTACCTACGAGTACAGTCAACAGCAGAAATATGTAATCGATTTTGACAGCTGTTGAATCTTATGGCAATAGTAATAAAGTTCAAACAGTATTTACTGGCTTATTTTTATTGGCACAGTAGGTCACCATGTCTAGCCGCTAATCAAGTGGTTCCGCGTTCGATTTCCGGTGTTGGTGAATCTTGTGTGATGAACAGGGGTTCCACTTTCTAGTCGGCGTGTGAAGATCTGTGTGTTGTGAAGTGGATTATTGTTATTATTATTCTATATTGCTGTTGCTGTCTGTACACTATCGATGTAACAAAATGTTCAAAATGTAAGTTAAAGTTGTCATTTGTACGCCGGCAACGGCAGAATATGCTGAATCAATCTTAGAGTAACACCAACTTACGTACCTACCGTATTCTTGCAAATAAATAAATAGATAAACAAAACTTTTCTCGCGGAAAAAGAAGCGCGAGTGGACAACGCTCGTTTACTAAAGTTTTGAAATAGTTAGGTGGGTTTAAGTAGTTTTTAAATAAATTAGCTCACTAAAAATGGCCTTATAATAAATTACTTAAGTCACGACTGGTTACAGGCATATCAGTCAACGCTGTTGGCCTATAATTTAATTAGTAGCAGTAATGACGAACAGACTTGCGGCAGTCATCACGGCGCTCTTAAATCCTGAGGCTTCGGGTGCGATTCCCAGTGAGGGTGTTTGTGTGATGAACTGCTTTCTAGTCTGGGCATAATAAGTATTAGGTATGTTACGGTCAATATGATAAATTGGTCCATTACACAAACTACTTGGAGATACTATTATTATTAACAATTCTATTTATATTTATTCAACATATAACAATTCTATTATATTTTTTTACTTTCTAACTGACGGACTAATTAGAATTTTTATTTTCATACCCTGGAGATACTCAATTGAGAGGCAAAGCACCCCGACGTGCTAGTTAGGTTGGGTTTGTGCGGAACTAACTTTTATTATAAATTCGCCTAGCCTCGTGAAGCTCCTATTTCTGTGTGAACAATTTGTAGATATCTACCATTGACAATCGACTCGTTTATTGCCAACCACTTTTAGTTTGACAATGTGTTTTATTTGCTCAGTTATAATGGAAAGACTGGGCGCTCACAAATATCAGAAATCTTCTTGAATTGTGATGATCAAGGTCACTTTAAATTTGTAGCACTGTGTGAACACCTGAATTGCTTAGCAACTTTAGATGCTGACTGTACCTGCTGTTCAGGTACCTCATTAGTGTGGGATCAAGTGGATAGGTGTCTAGAAATGTTATTAGATTAGTAATGATTGTACAAGAGGCAAAATTATAATACCAAGCTATTTAGCTTGTGGAGTGATATCGGCATCCATTTTGCTTCAATAAATTTTTCTTTCTGTCTTTCATTGCACGCGTGAGAGCGAGAAAGCAATGTCGTGTCAAACACTTTTGAATCTATTAAATAAATTATAAATTTGTTTTGTTATAGATATCATTAAATGTTATGATTTTAATTTTACCCAATATGAATCGTATTTTTTTAGATTTATACATAGTTCCTTGATACATATTATTATTTTAATTTTAGATGTATTGGTATAGTTATGGTTTTGTAATACGTTTTAATAGAATTGCAATATTTTTAATTAAATAGTTTGAGATTTTTTTTGTTTTATTCCCATTTTTCATTAAGACAGATAAAAATCAGTAGAGGAACATGAATTACAGCTATTAACGATTAATTTAGGCCTTACTACTTACCTCTTTATTCTGCGATCCTGGTACTTTTCGTAAACATTGAGAAATTATGTACAGGTTACCTAGGTTACAGGTTACCTATAACCTGCAATGATCACATAATTTGGTTCGTTTGTAAAAAGACCCTAATCTTTTCAATCGAAACAACTAGTCTGATCTATTTAGATGATCAGAACGAAGGATCCGGTTCGATCATCATTCATCAGTAACTTGTTCAAACTTTATTGAGGTCAGATTTTCAACCCTACCCAACTTTAGCACAGGATTTGACGTCAAGTGTCGCGAGTTCGAACCGACACGACATCAGGATAAAAATTGATATTGTGATTAAAATTTGTATAAATTTACCTTGTTTCTGGAACATCAGTTGTCTGTTCCATTTAGTACACACTCTGTTTAGTTAGGTGGCGCTGTGCGATAATCCATGTCCGTGCATTACTTTTTTTATTACCGTAAATACAACGACTCTACCGCCATCTATCTAAAGGTTTAAGACTAAACTTTATATTCCATTGTAATATCGACTTTAAAAACAATGGACAAGGTTGAAATTACATCAGACAAAACTTCGGAGTGATGATACAAACAGTTCTACCCTCAAACTTCCTAAAGAATTCTGTATTAATCGTTAAATGAACAGAAATAAAACGACTCATTGAGATTTTTTCTAAAATAAATAGATTTAATTTGTGCACTATAAAAAATAAAGACTCAATTCTACTAACCCTATCACAATGCCTTACAATCACTGAAAATTCAACATCAATCGCAGCGAAAAAGGTGAAGTTATTTTAAAAGAAGTAGTATGAAATATTTAAGTAGATTAGGTAGGCACCCTCTTCTCTTTCAATTTAATAGGTACCTACGTCTTGTTAAATATTTGGGTGGAAATTATTAATTGGTAAAAATACTGTGAATATTCGTGTTATTTCTCATCATTATTGTATATAATAATGTAAGTTAAAATAATGGCAAGATTTATTTTTAATTAAATATCTACGCACCAAAAGCTCCAAAGGGCAGGCACCCAGGGCCGTAAAATTATTAATTTTTTTTTACCGTATTTTAATTTTTTTAACCTTTTTCAGCTGCCACTGTGACAAAAATTGTACTAACTGCAGGGTAGGTTGGGTTAAGTCCCACCACAAAGTAAGTCCAGCTACCGGTCCCTTGATTCAAGTCCCATTACTTATATTACTCTATCATATAAAGCACATGCTCTACGCAATATTATTAAAGAATCCACTTATTTTAGTAGCTGAATTAACCCGACCTCACCATATTCATTACATAATTATTTTACTACATTATACCCAATGAAATAACTCTTCAATATGTGACATTATTCTGTTGAATTTTGATTAAATTCACCAATCAAACTTTACGTCATAAATAGTAAAATTATTTATAATTAATTATAAAACGATAAATTTTCAATAAATTAATAGGTCAACACAAATCACAATTTTCAGGTGTAAATTTTTATACTATACCTAAATCTAGTCCTAATTAAGTAAATAGGTATAATCAGAGATCGAGCCCCTACGAAGCCTACCAACATTTTTTATCAGAGATTTCAAAAAGTCGAAATTTCTGCTACAAAATATGCCATAAAGATTAAAATATTTCTGCTATAACTCTTATTGCCTCTGTAGGCCGGGTGATCTGATGTAAACAGTACCTAAATTGAAAGTCGATCGCTAACGAATGTACTAACAGCTAACTAGTCTTTTTATATGAGATTTGTTGTATAGAGGTAGAAGCGGGATGAGTTCGGTCAAGCTAGAATAAGAACCGGTTTTTTCGATTGATATAACTAGGAGGTTAATTTTAATACTTTTTGGGTGAATTTTATGTGAAGCGGAGAGTTTCTCTTAGAAATGCAACACTACATTGGTTATTTGCTAACATCCTAGGCTGGCGGAGGGTCTAGAACTCAAAATTAAGTAAAAAAAAAATCAATAAAAAAGGGGGGTAAAAATGGGATATGAGATGCAGATTTATAGGGCACCTAGGTAGTAGGTACACCTAACCAGAGAAGTTACACATTAGTTTTATGAGAGAAAAAAACATCTTAAAACAATTCTCCGACGGCAGTTATGGGCAACGACACGCGCAAGATACAGCATCTATCTATTTATATGTATAAATAATAATTAAACATTAATTATAAGTAGGAATGCCTAAGTCTTGAGTGGTCTTAAGTGCTGAAACTCGAAAGGAACTACGTCATACGAAGTTAAGTGCTTTTGTATCCTATTATTTTAAGTCGATAACAGCACCCAAAGTGGCGACACTCGCTAAAAATAAACCATTATTATCTACTAAAATTAAGTTTAAAGAAATTGATCGTTGGATATTTAGAATAAGTTGAATATTATTTTTGATGATTCTTCAAAAGTGGCCGTTTTTGGCAGTTTTGGGGTTCAAACTTTTTGCTGATAAGTTTAAATGTCGCGGAAGTATAATCAATAAATTTATACAACGTGTTAATGAATTGACTGAAAACTAAAAAGTAGTTTGTTCTGAATCGATCGCAACAAGTTTTAATATAAGTTATATCTTTTGTTATATATTTGGCGGGTACACCGCCCGTAGCAAAAAAATCGAATTGGTCATTGACACGTAGGCGCGGGCTAATGTTGAATTACTTTTAGACTACCTATTAATTTTTTCGACAAAAACTATATTTAAATCATATTATTGTTTATTTTCTAAAATGGGTATCAGGTTTTTGGTCAATTCATTAACACTTTGTATAGATTATACAAAAATCTTCTTACTTTCCAAATTAAACCTCTTAGAGATATGTTTTAGCAAAAATCGCCACTATGTATATTGTAACTTAAGTGCTTCAAAACTATACTCCGACCTGCACATCACTATACTATGGTAATCACTCTCTATGGTTATTATGATAAACTCTTAATAATCTATTGGAAATTCAACTGAAAGATTTTTTGTCATCGGATAACAAGTTTTTAAAGCGTTTTGAGAGTTCCCATATCAAATGCGAGTTTAAGTATGTACGTCTTCTACTCGGTAACGGCTGAACGGAATTACATGTAATCGAATAGTGATCGCAATTAAAGAATGGGAAAACTTTAAAATTAAATATTTTTTACGAGCATCGAGGAGAAATTGGCGCTTCCCGATGTGAATTCAGCCATAAGTAACGTGCGATCATAGCTCACGGCGATTTGGTCCTTCGATCCGGATAATTTCAACTCATACAGTCTATTAGTTATGGAGAATCATGCATAGATATCACAAAATAACTCATAAACCTAATATAAAAAACAACTTAAGATAAAACAAACAGAAATAAATAAAATAATAAAATAAAACAATAAATAAACAAAGTTAAAAATCACAAAAGTGAACGAAAATTACAAGATAATGTCGATATTACGTAGTGAAATAAACAAGTTCGAGCTCCTAGTATTGTGTCATGAACTATTCCACAATAGTGTCATGAAATGTCATGAACTGATTCATAAGATCACTGTTTCATTAAGTCATGCTAATTTCTAATTTGAAACTAACACATTAAATTAGTTATTATTTATTACTATACATGCTACAATAAAACTTTTCTACGCCTTTTTATTTTGTATTCGAGTAAATTACAATATTTTGACTTAGGATTCTTTTAAAATCGCCTAGGTACTTTGGTATATTAACAACAAAATCACAAAAAAACAAAGTTTGCTAATTAATTTGTCATCATTGAGCGCGTTTTAGAAATTGGAATGATTTCATAATTGTGAAAAACTAAAACTCGCTAAAAACAAATAAATAAAATCTAAAACATCATTCGAGTGAAAAATCATCGAGGTTAACTTTAAGCTGTGAATCCTTGTTTTAAGAAATAATTTAAATATTTAAATTTAAAAGTAGGCAACTATTTAAAATCAGCCAGCGAGATATGGTACCCGCGGTACATTTCTCCACAACCACTATATTTTATCAATTATAACTTCACATTTTCAACGTTATATTGAGAATTAGAATTATCGACTTGTAGATTTTAAGTTTTATTTTATCTAATAATAATTAACAAAAAAAAAAGAATAACAAAAAACCTAACAAGGAATAAATGAATAAGTACAGTCACCGGCATCAATATGTATACATTTTGGTCAGTATTTGAACTCTATCTCTACTTTTGCAATGAGACTCAACGCCTGTCAAAAGTGTATACATATTTCTGGAAATGAAAAGCATTATGGTCGGATTTCAACACATTTAGGGCCGATTTTTCAATCCTCAGATAAACAGTTAGATAGTACTTATTCGACAGATAGCAAAATATTGCATTTTTCAATCGTCAGATAGGCTTTATCTGGGCAACAAGGGCCCTAACTGAGGAATAAATCTATCTGCCGGTTTGACGGCCAGATAGGCGGCTATTCGATAGATAAAACAGATCCATTGACGTTGAGTTTGAGGTTATTTCTTCTTTTTCTAAAGTAATATGAAAATTATGAAAGTTTTCGATACTGTTGACGATCTCGCAATTGAAGAAGAGGCTATAATGTATGAACATTTAAAACTGAAAGGAAATAAAGAGTAGGTAGTCAGACCAAGGCCGGACCAGTTTGCTATGTGGGATTCAAAAGAAATTCATAGCCGTTTCAGACTTAAAAGAATCTGTACCTACTATATTTGCTTCCCCTGATAAGGGATAAAATTATACACGAAACACAAGTAAAGTCCAGCAAATTTTTACAATAAATAATAGTAAGTTAGCAGCTAGGCAACGGGATGCACCACGAAAAAAAAGGTTGAATTTGCTATCCTCTTCTAACACACAGTACGACGTATGCGTCTTTCACGCTCCTACAGTATTACAGTGAAGTTGGCAACAAAAATCCTCGGTTAGCTATTCGCTTGCTATCTAGCCATTGAAAAATGCAACAGTTTTATTTGTCCTTTTATCAGTCAGATAAATTTATTCGCTAGTTAGTTATTAGTCGAGTTATTTGACGATTGAAAAATCGGCCCTTAGTATTCTAGTGTTAAAAAGTAGTTTTGGTCTTTAGCACTAAAACTACTTTTTGAAATGTTGAGGTCCGAGACGCTTTTCGTGTCCAGACTTCCGCAGCTGACTGACTGTGCCTGCATAAATGCCATCGTATTAAGTACAATTGTGTAGAGAGGAGGTAAGTTAACCGAGTTGTAAATAGGCGTGCGGTGAGTTCAGTGCGAGTCCTCCATGGCGTTCTTGAGCTCCATGGCCAGCTTGTAGCCGAGCTCGGGCCGCCGGTCGCGCCCCTCCACCATCGCCAGCACCTGCGCGGCACGACATTACAATAATACAATCTACTCATAAACAATCTACTCGTATACATATAAGATAAACAATAAAATATACTTGAATAAACAAAAAACTTGAAAAAAACATAAATAATGTGTTAATAATGTAACGAATACTTTTTTTATCGTTCCCAAAGTGCGTGCGTGTGTAGTGCGTGGTGCGTAGTGCTTGGTGCGTAGCGCGTGGCGCGTAGCGTGTGGTTCGTAGCGCGTGGCGCGTAGCGTGTGGTGCGTAGCGCGTGATGCTTCGTGCGTGGTGTGTCGTGCGTGGTACGTACCGCGTGGTGTGTAGCGCGTGGTGCGTAGTGCTTGGTGTATAGCGCGTAGCGCGTCTAGTGTAGCGCGTAGTGTGTGGTGCGTAGCGCGTCAGTGTAGCGCGTAGTGTGTGGTGCGTAGCGCGTCTAGTGTAGCGCGTAGTGTGTGGTGCGTAGCGCGTCAGTGTAGCGCGTAGTATGTGGTGCGTAGCGCGTCTAGTGTAGCGCGTAGTGTGTGGTGCGTAGCGCGTCTAGTGTAGCGCGTAGTGTGTGGTGCGTAGCGCGTCTGGTGTAATGCGTAGCGCGTTTGTTGTAGCGCGTTGCGCGTCTGGTTTAGCGCTTATGTGTGGTGCGTACCGCATCTGGTGAAACGCGTAGTGTGTGGTGCGTAGCGCGTAGTGTGTAGTGCGTAGTGTGTGGTGCGTAGCGCGTAGTGTGTTGTGCGTGATGTGTAGTGCGTAGTGTGTGGTGCGTAGCGAGTCTGGTGTAGCGCGTAGTGTGTGGCGCGTAGCACGTCTGGCGTAGCACGTTGTGTGTAGTGCGTAGTGCTTGGTACGTAGTGCGTGGTGTGTAGTGCGTAGTGTGTGGTGAGTAGCGCGTCTGGTGTAGCGCGTAGTGTATAGTGCGTGGTGCATGGTGCGTGGCGCTTACTTGGTCGCTGTTGACGATGACGCCGTTGTTGTTGACGATGGTGGCCTTGGTCCTGTCGATGTCCGCGAGGTCCACTCCGCGGCTCGCGTCGTCGATCAGGATGGAGCGGTAGCCGATCGCCAGCGCGTCCGCGATCGTTGCGCCTGCGCACGGCGGGTAAGTAGCGCGATCATAGTTTAAGTTAAGGCAAGTACAGCTAGTCATAAATGCGAATGGTTTGTTTTTTACGCTTTCACACCTTCACTACTCGACCGATCATCATGAAAATATGTTGCATACGCGTTGCCAGGAGTACAGAAGACATTACTGAATTCCCGCTGGAACTCCGAAATGTTAAATGAGACTTCTTGCTACATAATATAAACAACATAAAAAGACTTGTACCTACCTACCTGCCTACCATATGTGGTAAAATAATGAGATTAAAGTATCGCAAGCTAGCGTGCTGGGGACCACGCTGGATTTTAATATTTTTTTTATTTATTGGAGAAAAAACAGACACAAATTGGGATATAATTACAGAATAAAAAAACTTAGAACCAGACATAACAACTTATGTCCTAAACTTTCCCACGGTTAAGTTACATTATAAACGACTAGCATTAGCATGGTGACAGGAACATGAGTCGCCGGGTCCACTACCAATACAAACAAGAATAGGCAAACATGTTACGCGTTACGTAATACCAAATAGTTGTAGAGGAAAGAAGAAAAAGAATAAAGAATTTTAGATGATTACATCCGTATTTGATCCCTTTTTTATCCTTTACAAAACATAAATTAGCCCAATTGCCGATCGTCTGCCTCGCCCCCCGCGCCCCCTATGCCCCTATGCCCCCACTCACCGACGCACACGTCGTACGCGAGCCCGCAGATGTAGATGTCGGTGGCGCCGCGCGCGCGCAGCTGCGAGCCGAGCGTCGTGTCCGACAGCTTCTTGTTGTCCCAGAACACCGAGTACGAGTCCACGTCCGGGTTGGTGCCCTTGTACACCTTCACCGCGCCCTCCACTATCTGGGGAACGCCCACAGATGAACAACTTACAAGTATACGTGGGACAGTCACACTCCACTCCCGTCCCGGTGACACTCCATACAAAATAACAGCTGATTCAAGTACTTTCCGCACAAGTAAAGACGGCCGGCTTCTACGTACACGTGTTGTGCGTGCACGGGTATCGTAAGATTGACAACGATCTGACAGTAACTGTCAGCCGTTAGTGAATAATTGTCACATGTCACTGCATGTGTCAAACTTTGCTAGGAATTTCCAAGAAGGCATGAGGAGAGAAGAGAGAGAGAGAGAGAGAAGAATGAGGAGGCATGAAATTGGGTATTCTCCAGGGTATAAAAATCTAAATTCTAATTAGTCCGTCAGTTAGAAAATAAAAAAATAATAGACACGTATTTTTGCTTTTTCAAATAAATAAAAATGAACATAGATAAAGCGCTTTAAAGTTTAAGGTGGGGGACTCGTGACGTCAATATTCAGTATAAGCCCCATACAAACGGCACCGGGTTGTGACGTCACGTGAAATTTCAACTCAGTGTATCACTGTTATTTTTTGATTACGTAAAAAAGGAAAGAAATACGTGTCCAATATTTTTTACTAATCCACACGACGGACTAAAAAAAAAAATTGTCAAGTAGCCAATTGGTGGGAAGCGGAGAATGTCGCTTCTTTATATAATAATCTCCTTTCTTTGCCATAGCGATGGTGTCACGGCGTCTCACCTTGAGTTGCTTGTGCAGCTCCGCGCCCCACGTGTCCTGCACGCAGTGCCGCGGCCACAGCCGCTGCTTCATGGGCGGCGGGCCGGCGAACACCACCGTGTCGTAGGCTTGCGCCTTGTCCGCCGACACCTGCAACCGCCAACCAGCAACCCACCGGTCACACCGACTGCCACGATTCGAAGTTAAATATCTCCATTCAAAGTTGGTTTTCGATCTGGTCAGCCCGGTGACACCCCGTACAAATGAACTGATTCAAGTACTTTCCCACAAGTAAAGACGGCCGGCTTGTATGTACACGTGTTGTGCGTATGTGCGTAATACACGTGTTGTGCGTATGTGCGTAATGCGTATCGGAGGTTTGACAGCGAGCTGACAGTTGACATGCAGCTGCTGTCAGTGACAATTGTCACATGTAGAATCTACATGTGTCAAACTTCCTCGGTCGTAACCTAGGTAGCCTTCGCGGGGTATGAGGAGGCATGCAATTGGTGGGAGGCAGAGTGTCGCTGCTTTGTATTTATCATCTCTAGGTCTGGTCTGGCACTTTGTGACAGCACCCATATAACGTCTGCCCGTGTCACATCTCACAGTTTCCTAGTGCTGTTTATTTAATGTTAACAGACACTAGTAGACCTTAAGTACATGTACAACTCCTCACAAATCTTCAGACACACAGACAAAAGTTCCATCCACTCATCAGCAACCAAATCACAACCGGCGTGGGCCCTCAGGAGAACTTTTAGTGCGGTCAAGGTGCGACATACTGGCGACATACTGACTGCGAATAATACTCCCCAAGATAGATTCAAATCACAGATAAGATAGGAAGGCGCATCTAGTTAGTGTGAAAAAAGATGAGAAACACTGTCAACCGACCAGTGATCCGGTGGGAGGTGATACACGCAGTCACTTTTGGAAATTATCATTACCACAATATTTATTTGACAATAGAAACACGGTTTTTACGCCATTCTTTTGGGCTGGCTACATGCTCTGTGAAACAAATAGGTCGCTTATGCGAGTAAGTGCACTACTTCATCGAACTGATACTGTTATGACGGCTGACGACTTATTGCAGCAATATTTAGTTTAAGGCGTAGTTTAAATACTTCACTCTAAATCAGCGCCTAAGTGAGTTATCGGCAAGTTTGCTGCAAACTGCATACTGAACTAACTCATAATGCTGGGCGCCATTTTAGAAAGACAGCTAAACACCTAATGCAAACCGTGTCCCAACAGAAACGAGCAACTTAGCCAGAGCAGATCTGGTGAGTCCCTAGAAAAAGAAATTCCTCAAGGTCGCAATAAACAAATACCAAAGTATCATGTCATACTTCGGTATATGGAGTTTTACTGTTCCCCATTACCATTTCTCCAATAAGAAACCGATTAGAAAGAATGAAATAGTAGTTTTTTCCGTCTGCGGGCCGCGTCGCGTGCCCTCGTCGCGTATTGATTGAGTACGCGAGCGCTCTTCGGATTGATGCCGTTTTCGAGTAGACATAAATCATTATTGATAGGATTGGAGCGTGGGATATTGGTACCGCTGAAATGTTAGACTAATCACAATAGAAATGAAACACAATAGATAAAGAAGAGTCATGGTAAAAAGACATGGTAACAGTGGGGACATGTTTTTTTTTAATAGTTATGAGGATTTCACGTCTTGTGATGCAATTTTTGTGCAAAAAACAGCATCCATTCAATCTTGTGAAAACAAATTCGAAAAATCTTCAGAATCTTCTTTTGCTTTCCTCTTTCAAGAGGAAGATTTTCCAAAAAAAAAAAACGTAATGTAACTGTGATTCGTGTTTTGTAGTAACGTTCCGTTTCACACAATTAAAAGATGAATATTTTGAAAAATACCGATAGTTTTTTTAGTAAATCTTCCGTGATTGGACTTTTCTCGGGCTCTACCTTTCAAATATTGACCCAATATCTAATAATAGTGTAGTAATAAATTTCATGCAAGTTCCCCATTGTACGCCCCAGTGCTAACTGTGTGCGATAGTGTGCAGAGTCGAAGCTCACCGGACTGGAGACGTGCAGCTCGCGCATGTGCACGTTGTCGATGAAGGACACGTGGTCGGGCGGGTGCCAGTCCAGCGAGTAGAACACGCTGTCGAACGGCACCGTGTCCAGCAGCCGGTTGATCGGCTCCACTACCTGACACGATAAACTACAACGTGTTAATGAATTAACTGAAAACCTGATACACCTCACTTCAAAAAATAAACAATAATGTGATTGAAATATATTTTATGTCGAAAAAATGTATACTTTAAAAGTTATTCAATATTAGTTTGGAGGTGACCTATCTACGAGATTCCAAGCGCTACGCCCGCGCCTACCGGTTCGAATTTTTTTGCTGCGGGCGGCGTACGCGCCAAATATTGTGTTATAAATAATTTAGACATGGGTTAGTAAAAATGAAAAAATATAACCTATATTAAAACATAGTGCGATCGATTCGCTAGTTGATTATGAGCAAACTACTTTCTAGTTTTCAGTTAATTCATTAACACGTTGTATATGGTTTCGACCGGTTTAGACCTCGGCCAACTGTCTGTATGTGGTCATACAGACAGGCCGAGGTCTACACTGGTCGCTATTTATTTTTCCTCGACGCTACATTCTTGCAAAGTTGTCAGTGGTTTGGAGACTAGCTGTATGATCTCGCACGAGCGTTCTTTTGATGCATTCACGAGATGTAAATCTCACAAGAAAAAAATATGTAAAACTAAGGTCAAATTAACGCCCAAAATCGGCCGAGTCGCGCAGAACTTACTAATTGGTACAAACTGGTACTTTATTATATTTTTTATTTTTAAATTCTCATTAAAATATTCAAAAATCCTAGCTTGGGTGCTGTCAATTGTTCGCGCAAGTTTGGTAGCTTTAACTACAAGTTGCTTGAGCTAATATTCAAGTATCAAAACTCTATACTTATGGTTAGAATAACTTATAACATTATAAGTTGCCATACGATACGAAACCTTATTTGAGTGAGGTTTGAGTTGGTATTAACATGTGGGATCGTCAAGTAAAATTAAAATACGAATAATAAAAGCAATTTTAGCAGCAAATTTTCCTCAAAAAGTTTAAAGCTCGCAAATTATTCAGCCGACAATAAACCTTCGCGAATCGATAAAGTAGTCAGGGATTAATCAATTAAGAGTACTAATAGCGAACGATATTTTGGCCAGCTCGATATGGCCGCATTATGTTAATCACCTCGCAGTCCCGTCTCTATTTGTTCCAATGACGTATTGTGGTTTTTGTTCAGCTTTGACAGATAGAGGTCGCTTCGCTTCCGGTGTTTACAAACTTCAATACGGTCATGAATAGTGCTATTGTGGCGAACTACCGATTCGATTAGCGCAACAAATGCGAATCGATTTTTCGCTATTGTCAAACCACCTTTTGAAAAAATCTAGTACTCTAGTCGAATAAAGGATTTTAAATTAATAAATTACTAGTAATGAACTATAGGTGAAATTGTATGGGCACATTAGTTGACTGTTAGGTAGCTAAATTGTGGGAATTTTGCTTCCAACTTTGTAACGTAACAAGTTGTTTAGTCACATTCTAATGCATGTGCCGTACCTACTCTTGAGGTACACAGACTAACACAGACTATAAACAACTCACGGTCGCACTGAGTCGTTTTAATGATTACTTAATTTTAAGTAAAAACTTTAAAAACAAAACTGCCGCAAACAGAGACGTTCATTAAATTAATGTTACCTGGCATTTAACTAATCAAGTTGTTATTATTAAAACGACTCCGAGTGCGGTCGTAATTTATATAAACTTTGTTAATTATTAAATCGTTTGATAACTAATGACTTTATTTTTAAGGTGGAGTAAAAATAGTTTAAATAATATAGTTTTATGATGTACTAGCTGTTGCCCGCGGTTTCACTCGCGTTAATATCAGGGTTACCGCGGGAATTTCAGCGCAAAAAGCACCCTATGTCCTTTTCTATACCTCTGACGACGTGTATGAAAAATTTCATTAGATTTCGCGTTTATATCAGAGTTCCCGCGGGAATTCCGGGATAAAGTGTACCCTATGTCGTTCCCTGAACCCCTAACAACGTGTATGCAAAACTTCATGGCGATCGGTTGAGCCGTTAAGGCGTGAAAGTGTAACAGACAGACAGATAGACAGACAGAGTTACTTTCGCATTTATAATATTAGTATGGATTGATACCAATCGCCTCTCGGAGGGGGATATTTATGGGGGTAAAAGATGGCCTGCCTGCCATCGTCGGCATCCGCGAGCGCATCTCATACACCATCGCAACCCGGCACGGAAAACGACCGGCGATCGAGTTGTCTTGGCGCACAACCAAGAAAAAAAAACTTTAAAAAGCTTAGACCCGCTAAACCTACACCGCAAACTTTAGACCGGTTAATGCTGTGCAATACGTATTAAGTAACGTAACGATTAAGTAAAGTAACGAGTCAGAAAGGGGCACTAAACTGCAATTTTAAGTATCACCGATTACTTATAAATCATAATTTATGAGATAATTTTTTTAGACCATTATTTGTACGACAGGTTTTTAGTATAATGTAGTTAAATATTGTATTATTGGTAGAAGCGATTTAATGAAAAGTTAAGTTATATTACAATTTTGTTCAAAAAACTTATTTCTGAATCTTTAGAAACTACGGAAGACTTTAATCTTGAAGATCACGTGACCTATGAAGCTGAAGTTGGCGGGTACAAGTATATAAGTTTATGGACAGTGAAACTGAGTGTAACCGCAGGCTAGTTCATTAATTCCATGCTTGTCACCAACACCTTGAATACACATATCTTTATTCGGCATCACAGAAAAACTTAGATTACACAGAAATACCTAAATCATTTCGCTTGGCACCCCTTTCCTGACTCGTAGGTATATATTGGTATAATATTGAGGGGTACCTAAATACAGGCCCGGTGAACATGAGTTGGCTCAGGCCTGCATTCCGCGGTAAAACAGCATGCTTGTAAGAGACGATGGGTAATGGGTTTTTGCGGTGGAAGTGGTGGAACTGATCGTACCTCCATGTACCTACCATACTCTGCATCGATGCAGTACGTAGGTACTTGCGATGGGAGTTTTTTTAGTTTTGAATCGACGATTTGGTGCATTATTTAAGGCGCATAGACGTTATCATATCTTCCAAGATATTTCATTTAAAAGGGTTTTTTTTAGTTTATTAAAAGACAATACATCAAATCTCCTAAATACTACTCTCTGCCAAACTGCAAAAACAGTTTATCGGCAGGCACGTTCGCGCTTATTACTATACGTATTTAAATACACTTCAGGACAAACAGACACATCAAGTGCAAATTAAATTGATAGTTGGTTACGTATAGATTAACTATATGTAAAATAGAGTTTGTTAATATATAGTATATTTCATTACAAGTGCGGAAAGCCTGTCATTGCAAAGAGTTCCGACATATGTCTACCCGAGCCGAGGCGCAGCCGGAGGTGAGGGTTGACAGTCGGAACTCTTTGCAATGACGGTTCCGCACGTGTACTGAACAACTATTTTTAATACAGTTGCGAAAAAATTAAGCAATTTAATAAAATATCAAAAACACAATAAACTCAACTAAGTTCCAACTGTGATCAAGAGATGGCGCTAGTCGTATTAGTAATGCGAAACCTACGTTTCGCAATGCAAAAAGTGTGTCAAAGTCGTGTCGCCATTTTTGACAGTTGGCAAAGAAAACGCACGAGTTCGGGAAAGGTAAACAAAAAGTTCGAGTATGTAATAGCCCACATCCCGAACGCTAAACGTCCCTGCAATACGCCACTTTTTGAGCAACTGTATTAAAAATTCTTTGTCAAAACTTGTGCTACTGGCAGGCACAGGCCTGCCAGTAGCACAGGAGTGCCTGCAGGAGTGGTTTTTTGCTGTCTCGATTGCTATTTATGTTGTTGGGTGCCGGAAAAGTAGGTATAAAAAATACTAAGTGGTGGCGCCAGTCAACATTTATTTGTGTTTTTATTTATTATTTTTAAACACTCGTCGGTTGACTATTATAATAAAACCGATGTTTGTTTCGTCGTATATTTTGAGGGTCAATATGTACCTTAATTCGGCGCTTTCCTTCCTCTATGTGTGAACCACGGCTCAGAGGACGAAGTTACTGGCACATAAGAAAGCCTTTTTTATTATTTGCCAAGATTGGTTTAAATTATTGTTTGGAACGTGTGTGGAAAAATTATTGATTTTGTTTGGACTCTCGATTCTGTTCTGTGGTTTTGATTGAAGAACCTCGCCCTCCGTTTATGGAGCGATTTTTATTTTATTATATTATTTTTCTTCATTACCTTTCTTATTATTTAAACAATACAGCAGCTGCTCCGCGTGTGTTTGTTTTTGTGAACATTTACCTATCGTGCCGTGGTTCCTGAAGGACCTCTCGCAGTGTCCGTGGGAGGAAGCCAGGAAGGAGTATTACCCCGGGATTGCGAGGTAACAAGCTTCGATAATTATTTTATTTAACCGACGAGTGTAAAAGAGACATCCAGGCCGTCCGCATACAGTCCACTATTATCGAAGAGTTGCTGGCGTTGCCAACGACCTTGTCATTTTTCATTCACCATTTGGTCCATTTTTGGTCCATATTTTTTGGTCCATACGAGCCAAGGATCGCTTTCGTATTTACATATTACGACTGCGTTTTACATCTCGTTGGGTACCGCGTGTAATGAATATTGAACCTTATTGCGTTTTACATTAGGGTGACATTTCATTGCTATATCTTAGCTTGTTACATATCAATGGTTAGAACCTACGGTTGAACAGTTTGCCAATTATTTTTTGGTTAATTGTAATTTTCGCATAAATTTCTTATTCGCATAGGTATTTGTACTACTTTCATGCAGATTATAATTTAATTTGCATAGGAAACATCGCTTACCTATTTTATTATTTCGTTGTCATGGTGATGCCTGGTTGGAATCGTTTCGTATAAGTATTGAGTAGGTGTCTAATATTCATACTTAATATTTTGATTTTTATTGGTTTCATACTTTCCAAGGAGAATTTGTATTTTCTTGGATAATAGTATAACCAATACCCGCGTAGTTGGTTGTCGGTCGATTTCTATTTGTTATATATAAACAAATATCAAGTCGTAACCGCAGCTAGCTTATATATTTTATTTTGATTTTCTCCGCCGAACGAATTCTGCCCAGGTATAGCTATACAATAGGTACTTAGGTTTATCTTCATTTCGTTGCCCCGCGTAGGTACATATTTATGTTACACCTACTAAACTAAGTATAATTAAATTAATATTTTATCAGCTTTTGTGTTCGTATTCTCTCGCACCGAGCATTGTTAAATAACTCGGAATTTATTTTATTTTTAACCCGCACGTAATTTCCTACCACCTATAGGTAATTACGCTATTAATTGTTTTTTTTATTTAGTTTTATTTTGTACGTATATAATACATTAATATATTCGCATTTTCGTTGTTTCATTGACCTGAGTTTAATTTTCAATTTAAAATGGAGGATTTAGGTATCAAAATAAAGTTAAACGAAGCAAAACGCGAGCAATATTTTAATCAATTGCAAACGGTCTTCGACCTAATCCCTCTTATACACGAGGATGAAATACATCGTCGTAGGTTTTGTACACAAGCCCGTCTCGTCGATTCCTTACGTCGAGATTATATCGAAGCCGTTGATAATATTAACATGTTTAGCTTACAAAAGAAGCCTAATTATGTAGTCAATTATCAATCTATCACCTCTTTCGATGAGTTATATTTTGCTGTAAAGGAGGCATTCGAAGAGGTATCCACAAAGCCTGTTCCGCAGCATATATCAGCTGCGCCCTGTTGTAGTGGGCATGATAAAGAGTCGATTCGTCTTCCGCGTATTCAAATTCCCATGTTCGATGGCGAAATTCAGAATTTCCCGTATTTTTATGAAACGTTTAAACGCATCGTTCATAATAATAATAAGTTGACAGATACAGAACGCATTCATTATTTATTAACTCATCTATCTGGTAAGGCGAAAAGTGTGGCCGCTGGCGTAGTGCCGTCGGCTGAGAACTATGCTATCGTTTGGAACGCTTTGATAGACAAGTATCATGATCGTCGCGCGTTGGCTACTTCTTATCTTAATGAATTGTTTTCTTTAAAACCTATTAACGGACCCTCGGCTTCGAATCTCGAAAAGGTTATTGATAAATACACCGCAAATATATCTGCATTAAAGCAGCTTCAGATTGAGAATTTAGGCGATTTTGTTTTTGTGTACATGGGGTTGAAATTGTTAGATACGGATACTGCGATAATGTATGAGTCATCTA
Source organism: Zygaena filipendulae (assembly GCA_907165275.2). Classification (NCBI taxonomy): domain Eukaryota; kingdom Metazoa; phylum Arthropoda; class Insecta; order Lepidoptera; family Zygaenidae; genus Zygaena; species Zygaena filipendulae. The sequence continues at coordinate 798,811 of OU015669.1, forward strand.
TCAGGGGATGCGCAGATATACCGAGTTACGACGGGTTCGTTCGGTTCACCCGCGAGCATGTGAAGGTGCTGCACCGCGCGTCGTCACGCGTCGGCTCCGGCTCCGGCTCCGGTCACCCGGCCACCCCGCGCGCCCCTCTCCCCGCGCCATCCGCTCGCGCTCCTCAGGTCTTTGTAGCAGCGCAACCTCCCCTCGACGACGATTCCCAATGTGGACTGTGTCGAGGCCGAAACACGAGTTCGCACATTTATACGTGTAAACGCTTTTTAGAACTCTCACCTTATGATAGGTTTAATTATATTAAAAATAATCGCGCGTGTATAAATTGTTTAAGTACACGTCACATGTCTTTTAATTGTAAGTCGAATACTTCCTGCCGTAAATGTAAATCTAGGCATCATACGTTGTTACATTTTCTAAAGGATTCGACATCCCAGCCGCAGCCACAACCGCCGGCGACGTGCGAGTCGATTGTAGATAGTAACGCTGCTTCGAGTAACAGTGACGATATTAATAATCGTAATGATGTTAAATTAAATAACCAAGATCGTATCTCAACTGAAAATAAAGTTTCGGATATTTCGCTTTGTACTTTGTCATCGCTCCGTGAGTTGCGCTCTTCTACCGAGGTACTCGCGACCGCCAGGGTGCTCGCTGCCGGGCGCTCCGGTCGAGATGTCCTGATCCGGTGTCTTCTAGACCCAGGCTCTCAAAAACATTATATTACTTCCAAGTGTTGTCATAAGTTGGGACTTAATGTAGATAAGAGCTCCGCGGTCACCATCATGGGCATAGGCGGCGCCTCTAAAATCGCTAAGGGAGCTGTAAGCGTTAGCTTCCGATCGCGCTTCGGTTCGAGTCCCAAGTATACTGTTTCGGCACTAGTGCTGAATCAGATCACTGGCCAGTTGCCGACCACTCGCATCGATTGTAGTTTCATGGAACGTTTTCAATCCATACCTCTCGCCGATGACACTTGGGGTACACCGGGTGAAATTGATCTCTTGTTAGGAGTTGATTTGTTTGCTAAATTGCTTTTATCTGGGAAGGTGGCTAACCCACCCGGTCTTCCTGACGCACTAGAAACCGTGCTGGGTTATGTTATTTTAGGAAATGTTCCAACCCCCGCACCTCCTTCCACCTCTTTCTCTTATTGTTCTGTCGCGACTTGTGAAGTTAACTCTTTGGTTCGCAAGTCTCGGGAGGTAGAGGACATAGATAAAAGGCAAACCTATTTAAGTATCAACGATAAGTACTGTGACGCTTTTTGTAATGCGCCAACGTCTAAATGATAATAATTATGAGGTAGCGCATCCCTATAAGTCAAAACGCGACTTACTTGGGAATTCACAAAGTATAACTGATCGCCGCTTTTTATATTTACAACGCAGGTTTGCTCTGCAACCGTATTTAAAATTATTATACATTATTAGAGATTATTTAAAGGGAGGTTATTTAACACCGGTTAACTAAGATTTTAGGAGTAATCTTAATTATTTTATCCCGCACCATGATGTGCGTGCTCACAAATCCACTACTCAAGTACGTTCGATCCTGGACGCAAGTGCTGAGTCGGATAGTAGTTTCATTATATGATATGTTATACGCAGTTCCGAACCTTTATCATAATTTTTTTTTGATATTCATTTTAATATGCGACGTTATGCTATTGCCATCTCTGCTAACATCCAGCAAACCTATTTGAAAATAGGAATACGGAAGTCGGTACGTTCTTTTCAACGCATCTTATTGTATCGTTTCAATGCTAACGATCCGATACAGTTATTACCATGTTATAATCGAGTATTATTTTGGTCTCGATGGCGTAGAAAATAATTAATTTTCGCTCCTGCATTTTATTTTTATTTGTTCATTATTAGATATGTTTTTCGTTGACGAATAATTATGTTTTCTGTATCATAATAATTGTTTACTTAGTTATATTATTATAGGTAGTTAATTTCCGCTTCGCTTATTAATGACTCCTGCCATATTGTGGTATTTATTGTCATTTCTTTATTGACACACGCTAATGTAGTTAAAGCGCAATAAGGTTCACACCGCGTCTCTATCAATTATTAATTGATTGTATAGGGTATTATGTATTTTTATTATTTTTGTTTTTATTTTGAAAGGGAACCTTTCAAGGCCGGGGGAATGGTGGCGCCAGTCAACATTTATTTGTGTTTTTATTTATTATTTTTAAACACTCGTCGGTTGACTATTATAATAAAACCGATGTTTGTTTCGTCGTATATTTTGAGGGTCAATATGTACCTTAATTCGGCGCTTTCCTTCCTCTATGTGTGAACCACGGCTCAGAGGACGAAGTTACTGGCACATAAGAAAGCCTTTTTTATTATTTGCCAAGATTGGTTTAAATTATTGTTTGGAACGTGTGTGGAAAAATTATTGATTTTGTTTGGACTCTCGATTCTGTTCTGTGGTTTTGATTGAAGAACCTCGCCCTCCGTTTATGGAGCGATTTTTATTTTATTATATTATTTTTCTTCATTACCTTTCTTATTATTTAAACAATACAGCAGCTGCTCCGCGTGTGTTTGTTTTTGTGAACATTTACCTATCGTGCCGTGGTTCCTGAAGGACCTCTCGCAGTGTCCGTGGGAGGAAGCCAGGAAGGAGTATTACCCCGGGATTGCGAGGTAACAAGCTTCGATAATTATTTTATTTAACCGACGAGTGTAAAAGAGACATCCAGGCCGTCCGCATACAGTCCACTATTATCGAAGAGTTGCTGGCGTTGCCAACGACCTTGTCATTTTTCATTCACCATTTGGTCCATTTTTGGTCCACTAAGAGTTCACCCAATTTTAAGGAAATCGAATCTTAACAGTCTATCATACCTAAGCTATATCCAATATTCATAAGTCATAAGTGACGAGGGATTGACAGAGCGGCTGGATTTATTTATATTACCAGCTGTGCTCCGCGGTTTCACCCGCGGTAATCTCGGAGTTCCCGCGGGATTTCCGAGATAAAAAGTACCCTATGTCCTTCTCTGTACCTCTGACAACGTGCATGCCAAATTTCATCCAAATCCGTTCAGCCGTTTTTGCGTGGTTGAGTAACAAACATCCGAACATCCACACTTTCACATTTATAATATTAGTAGGTTCTACAATGCGATTATTTTCCTGCGGCTTATTTTGCCGATCAATTTTTTTATCCATCTATCTATCTATCTTTCTAGATGAATTGCATGATGATGGTTAAAGCGTGAAAGCAACAAACAAAAGCACATGCGCATTTATAATACCCAGTTACGATTTACTAGCTGATCCGTGTGTAATCCTTTTCACTGAGTAAAACGTGTTTCTATTTTTTAGAAGAGCTATCAAATACCGATATCCATGACTAACTTCAAAAGTGATAAGTGGCTCAACCTCCTTAGGTTATCTTTGAAAAATCAAAAATCCCAAATAGGAAAGATATTCGTTGCAAAGAGTGATTCGAAGCAGAGCTGGGATGCAATGTGTTTGCAATTATGCTAGGTATAAAAAATCGTTGAACACTTACCGCCGCACTTAGAGTCGACTTTAATGATTACTTAGTTAAGTATAGATTTTTAAAACAAAACTGTCGCAATTAGACAAGTTTAATAAAAAAAAGTTAATTGGCATTTAACTAATTAAGTTACATCTCATTAAATGCCAACTAACATTAATTTACTGAACGTCTCAAATTGGGGCAGTTTTGTTTTAAAAATCTATACTTAACTAAGTAATCATTAAAGTCGACTCTGAGTGCGGCCGTTATAGTTGGGACGTAGTTTCTGCGCCTCGTTGTTTCCAAGTTTAGTTAAAGCTCTTTCGTTCCAAAAACTACTAACCAAAAAGCGCGCAACTTCTATATGCCTAATGTTTTATGGGCTGTGTTGTCTTTTTTCTGAATAAATGTTATCTATGTCTGTGTCTATGGCGCACGTAATGACGACGTGACGGAAAATGAATCTTTGCTCCCATCCGTATACCGTGCTATAAGGAACTAGGTAGGTACCTACCTACGTTCTAAAAATTGAAGTAAAAATAAAAACCCTCACAGAACTTAACATAAATTGATCGTGCCAACAAAAGTTAGAAACAAATTGTAACTTTAACTATCGCTTGTCGACAAGTTCTTCAACGACCCGACAACAGCTTTCACACCCCGGCGCGGTGGTGGGGGGCGATTAAAAGGGTACTTGCGGGGATGCGCCCCGTGCCTGGCACCAGGGGTGGCTGCCGCTTCCGAGTGCACCTCGACTCGAGCGAGTCTATTTTTGAAGTGAAAACTTCTGGGCACTTTTGGGATGGGGGAAAAAGCACTGAACCAACCCGAGTGACGTTTTCTGTTCGACGGTTCGTATTCAAATGAATGTATCTCCGAGAAATCGTTGCCTATTTATATGATTTTTCATTACTCATACTCGGAAAGTAGGTCTGAAGTTGCCTAAGAAGCGAGTTGAAAGTAACACTTTTCAGCCCTAGGGAGAATCGCTTTCAACTGACAGCTGGATACTGCAGAAACTCAAGTTTTTTTTTATGTCATAGAGGGCATACTTACTGGCCAGTAGCACACCTAATGGTTGATTTATGTAAAATAAAATTCACTCATTTTTTTTTTAGCTAAGTAATTCCTATTTTTATTTTGGCTTTCCTTGCATTCGTAATGAAAAGCACAGTGTTATCCTCGGGAGAAAGACTTATTTAGTCCCTAGATCTATCTCAGGACTAAATAAGTTACTTTCACCCCTAGGATAATAATGTACTATTTTGTGCTGACCTGGTAGATACATACGGGAGTGAAATAAAATAAGAATATTTTTTTTTTGGAATTTTTATGTGCACTGGAAATAACCGATTACAATTACTTTTGGGATCACCCCACGTAGATGTATTTCAGATGAAAATGCAGCATCGTTATGGAATGGAGCCGAAAGAGGGCCACGTTAAACTCTGTACTTAAGCATGGACTTGTTAGATTGCTCTTGACGAGGACTCTGGTCCTAGATTACTTGTTAGTTATGTATACTCTTAAAGCGCGGTTTTTTATTTATCGCTACAGTATTCAGTACCTACACACCATACGTCCTACCGCGTACAGTCAGCCTAAAAATATAACAAAACTTCTGCCAGCCGTCAACTTTATTACTATTGCAATAGGACTCGACCGCTGCCAGAAGTGACTACGTATCTCAGTTGCCGACTGTACAGTGTATGCGTCGCGTCGCGCTTACTAGTGGGACTTGTTTGGTCGATACGATTCGCTTGTATCTTTCCAGACTTTACAGCTACCAGTAATAGGACACTACACCGAATGGAAAAGGATTCTATATCCTAACTAATGTCACAAATGCGAATGCAGAGTTTGCTTAATTATTTGTTTGTTTAGTTATCACGGCTTCCCGCTGTCTGTCTGTCCCTATGTATGCTTAGATCTTACAACTACACTGGGAAAAATACACGGCTTTTGAACACGGCTACGTTTTGCGTAGCCGTGCAAACGGTTCTGACAACCGAGTTTGGCAGCCGTGTAAAGAACCGTGTACACGGCTACATGAAACGTAGCCGTGTAAGCGGTTAAGATAGCCGCTTTAGACGGTTACGTGTACCATGTTCGTAATTTTTTCAGCCGTGTTGAAATCCTAGCCGTGTAAAATTACACGGCTACCTTTTGACTCGGTTGTCGGAGCGGTGTGCACACAACAAACACGGCCTCGGTAACGTTGTTGACACGGTACGGTGCACCGCGTGCTTATCACGTTAGCCGTGTCATATATTAAACTTGCTAACATGGCTGTCGGAGCCGTATAGACACGGTACAGCAGGTCGTGTGCTTATCAAAACTTGGCCACGTTAGCCGTGTCATATAATAAACTTTCTAACACGGCTGTCGGAGCCGTTCTATAAACGGTACAGCTGGCCGTGTGCATAACATAACTTGTTCCCGTTACCCGTGTCATATATTTAACTTGCAAACACGGCTGTCGAAGCCGTTTAGACACGATACAGCAGATCGTGTGCTCGTCAAAACTTGGCTATGTTAGCCGTGTCATACAATAAACTTGCTAACACGGCTGTCGGAGCCGTTCTATAAAGGGTACAGCTGGTTGTGTGCTTATCAAAACCTGGCCACGTTAGCCGTGTCATATATTAAACTTGCTAACACGGCTGTCGGAGCCGTTAAGACACGATACAGCAGGTCGTGTGCTTTTCAAACCTTGGCTACGTTAGCCGTGTCATACAATAAACTTGCTAACACGGCTGTCGGAGCCGTTCTATAAAGGGTACAGCTGGTTGTGTGCTTATCAAAACCTGGCCACGTTAGCCATGTCATATATTAAACTTGCTAACACGGCTGTCGGAGCCGTTCTGTAAATGGTACAGCTGGCCGTGTGCAGAACATAACTTGTTTACGTTAGCCATGTCATATAATAAACTTGCAAACACGGCTGTCGAAGCCGTTAAGACACGATACAGCAGGTCGTGTGCTTTTCAAACTTTGGCTACGTTAGCCGTGTCATACAATAAACTTGCTAACACGGCTGTTGGAGCCGTTCTATAAAGGGTACAGTTGGTTGTGTGCTTATCAAAACCTGGCCACGTTAGCCGTGTCATATATTAAACTTGCTAACACGGCTGTCGGAGCCGTTCTATAAAGGGTACAGCTGGTTGTGTGCTTATCAAAACCTGGCCACGTTAGCCGTGTCATATATTAAACTTGCTAACACGGCTGTCTGAACCGTTCTGTAAATGGTACAGCTGGCCGTGTGCAGAACATAACTTGTTTACGTTAGCCGTGTAATATATTAAATTTGCTAACACGGCCGTCGGAGCCGTTTGGACACGATACAGCAGGTCTTGTGCTTATCAAAACTTGGCTACGTTAGCCGTGTCAGAAATGAACCACGCAAACATGGCTGTCGTAGCCGTTATATACCTAAACGGTACAGCGGACCGTGTGCAAAACAAAACTTGTTTACGTTAGCCGTGTCATTAATTATCTTGCAAATACGGCTGTCGGAGCCGTTTAGACACGATACAGCAGGTCTTGTGCTTATCAAAACTTGGCTACGTTAGCCGTGTCAGAAATGAACCACGCAAACATGGCTGTCGTAGCCGTTATATACCTAAACGGTACAGCGGACCGTGTGCAAAACAAAACTTGTTTACGTTAGCCGTGTCATTAATTATCTTGCAAACACGGCTGTCGGAGCCGTTTAGACACGATACAGCAGGTCTTGTGCTTATCAAAACTTGGCTACGTTAGCCGTGTCAGAAATGAACCACGCAAACATGGCTGTCGTAGCCGTTATATACCTAAACGGTACAGCGGACCGTGTGCAAAACAAAACTTGTTTACGTTAGCCGTGTCATTAATTATCTTGCAAATACGGCTGTCGGAGCCGTTTAGACACGATACAGCAGGTCGTGCGCTTATCAACACTTGACTACGTTAGCCGTGTCAGAAATGAACCACGCAAACATGGCTGTCGTAGCCGTTATATACCTAAACGGTACAGCGGACCGTGTGCAAAACAAAACTTGTTTACGTTAGCCGTGTCATTAATTATCTTGCAAACACGGCTGTCGGAGCCGTTTAGACACGATACAGCAGGTCGTGTGCTTATCAACACTTGGCTACGTTAGCCTCTTATGGAATGGCTGTGTGTTAATAACAGCGCCATCTTTGATTCCAGACTGGAACCACTAGATGGTTTATCTAGGTAAGATCATCATCAGCTAATTTAGCAAGTAGTTTAGGATTAAGCCGACAGAGGGCGTTATAATCCGAACCGCTTAGTATGAGCTTTGCAAATAATTATACAAATTTTGCAAATAATTATTACACAAAAGAAGGAATAACACGCCGTTTTTACTGTCTGCAACCTAACCCTGAAGCCGTTCACATTCCTTCAGTGAACATAATCCTTTTTTGCCACATGAGTGTCTTATCTGATAAATGTGACTCACTGATATCTGATGCATGTTCAGCTTCAGACATGCAGTCTAAGGAGAGAATCCACCCTAGAAAAAAGCGGCCAAGTGCGGACTCGCCCATGAAGGGTTCCGTAGCAGCAAGTAACATTAATATAAAAGTTCTTGTAGTTCGTTGTAACTTTGATCGATGTTTTAATAATATTGTAATTTTTTATTGCGGTTTACGATCTATGACGTATTAAAAAAACTACTTACTAGATCTCGTTCAAACCTAGACCGATACCGATTTAATCCAAAAGACAAAAACACACGTAATTATTATTGGTTTGTGCTACCACTGATCGGTTTGAATTCGGTGACAAGCCCGCTGGTGTCTGCCCACTTGGGTCGTTCTGCTTACGAAGAGCTGGTGGCGGGAGTCGACTGAGCCCATCTACCCCCTCCATATTCATACCTACCTATCAGTGGTAGCACAAACCAATAATAATATTACGTGTGTTTTTGTCTTTTGGATTAAATTGGTATTTTGTTATTTATAGCTTTTTATTTTTAGCTTTTTTAATTTGTGTTTTTGAAAGTCGGTTTTAATGTTTTTGTTAAAATTTTGTTTATTTCTCGATTTTAAGTGACATAGTTCGCAATTTCTCTAAGTTACAATAGCCTAATGTCAACTGCTCATCGCCTTTTACAAAATATTGCCTTTCCCGACGCAGGGACGTTAATTATTGAGGAGTTCTCCTAGTACATCACTAACAGTTCCACTTCACCATATACATTGTGACGAGCATAAATTGTTTAGAACCCATATTAAAGGTAACGATTCGGAACCTGTGAAATACCTATTATTGAGTAGTTCCGATAACCATCTGTGGTCTTCATCATCAGTTCCACTTCTTCAAATTTTGCTTTCCGAAAGCAAATACACGATTTACTATAAAAATACAAAAATCGCTATAGGTGTACCTATAATTTTTGAAGAGTTCCCTCAATTACTCCAAGATTCCACCATCAGATCTTGACTATCCCCTTTTAAACAAAAAAACAATTTTCGAAATCGCTCCAATCAGAACGTACTATTGTTGAATAGTTCCGATGACCATCTGTGGTCTTCATCATCAGTTCCACTTCTTCAAATTTTGCTTTCCAAAAGCAAATGAACGATTTACTATCAAAAATACCCAAATCGCTATAGGTGTGCCTATAATTTTTGATGAGTTCCCTCGATTTCTCCAAAATTTCATCATCAGATCCCGACTTGGTGGCAATGGGACCTAATTGGGAGTATACCCTTTCAAACAAAAAAAGAATTTTCCAAATTGGACCAACCGCCTTCGAGTACTCGGTGAACATACATAAAAAAAAACATACATACAATCGAACATAGAACCTCCTCCCTTTTGGAAGTCGGTTAAAAAGAAACGCATCGCACCGCGCCATGTCGCATCACGCATCCGCCACCACCGGGCGGATGCGTATTGCGTGGCGCGTGGCGCGGCTCGCGGCCCAGCCGCCCAGCCAATGGCAGTCGTTGAATGCTAGGTACCTACTCACTCTCTCGCAAAAACGACAATACAATCGACGTGGACAACAGAATAGATTATTCAATAATGAATTAACTATAGGTAATATGTACAGAGAAAAATTCTAATATTTAAAAATTTCATGCACCATGTTAGGTTAGCATCGTAGGTTAGTAACGTAAGCATCCATCAAAAAATTCAATGGCAATTGGCAATATTAAAATTTGAAACAATGTATTTATAGACTATATTATAATAAATTTTTTTAAACGGTCAAGTTGTCTTTCAGAGACTGAACACACGTAGGGACATGTTTATTTATTAAAAATATTCCTCATAAATGTTATTTTTGAGATATTTAAAGCTATATCGTAATTCGTAGCCCGTAAAGAACATGTTCAAACTTGTTCCCAATGTTCCCGCATTTCTACTTGAATGGGTGTGTATATATGTATGTATATGTATATCTATAGTATAATATATATGTAATAATATGTGTAGTATATACCACGTTTGTTTGGTTTCCACGACACAAGCTTATAGCTTAGTGTGCTGTGTGGGATCAAGTACATCTGTGTGTTGTGAAGTGGATTATTATTATAAAAAAAAATGAAGGTCACAAGTCGCAAAAGCACAACTGCTGACTGCAGAGTGCACACTGTAGTGCAGACTCAAGATTCAAGACTGCTCAACCAAAAATTTATAAAAAGTAGGTAGGTAGGTACCTACCATCCATGTAGGTAGGTACTTTTAATCTCGGAACTACCTCGGGAACTCCGAAATTAAAGCGGATGATACCCGCGGGGAACAGCTAGTATTCCTCATAAATACATCAATAGAAGTCTTCTGGAGGCCGAAACGTCCAGTAGGTACCTACCCAAACGGTGACTACCTAGTATACCTACCTACCTACGGAATTTTTATACCGGTAGCGTCCAGTAGACACACGTTGTCTACAGACGAAACAGATTGGTAATTTTTCTACGTCGACGTGACGTCGATGCATACGAAGTAAAAAAGGTCGGCCTCTCAGACGAAAGAGGTCGGCCTTTTACCCACCTATTTTACTGGCTTTTTATACCCCAATGAGCCCCAGTGAAAAAAATCCGTAACTTTTGAATGACGCAATTTAATTTGCAATGACGACTGATAAAAAAAACAAATGAAATAACTAATTTGTATACTGTTCAATTTCTTTTCTAATAGGTAGTAGGTATTCATTGAGGTCATTGAGTAGTAAATCAATGATTGAGGTAGGTAGGTATTCATTTGTTCAAAACTTTACGAAAAATCAATAGTTTTGTAGCAAATTTATTTAAAATTTCATTTCACATCTATATTATAATATATAGATAGGTAAGTAGGTACCTACCTCCCTAGTACCTACTATAATAAAAGAGTAGAATCCACGATTAAGTACCTTCAGCAGCGTAGTAGGTAGGTACCATGTAGGTACCTACCTAAGTCGGTAGTTACCTATTACACTTGGCTAATTTTGTCTCCTAAGTCATTCAGAAGCAAATTTGAAGCTTCTGATCATACCTACTATCCTAACTTTTAGTTACTGAATGAAGCGCGGCGCGACGGAGTCGAAGGAATACGAGGATGGCTTCAGTATTGTATATTGTAGTATCCAAAAAATTGTCCTTTGCGGCCAAAAATTCTTTCACTAAAAAGAAGCTACAGTGGTCCTGAGTGACATAGGGTACTTTTGTCCCATCCCGGAATTCCCGCGGAAACTCCGGAGTTTGTAATATCTGAATCTACTGCACCGATTTTGAAAATTCTTTCACTTATAAGAAACTAAAGTAATCCTGAGTGACACAGTGACACACCCTTCATCCCGGAACTCCCACGAGAACTCCGAAACCACCGCGGGTGAAACCGCGGGGGTCAGCTAGTTTTTATATAAACTCACTAACACTTGAAAGCCCTCATTTTTCTTCAGGAAAATTTCGTCATTTTTGTCCCAAAGATAGGGCATAATATCTTTATAGTATAGTACTAACTGTGCCCCGCGGCCTCACCCGCGTCAATTCCGGAGTTCCCGCGGGAATTCCGAGACAAAAAGTAAAGCACTAAGTTACTCTTTATAACATCAGCTATCTGCCAGTGATAGTCTAAGTTTATTACTATTTACTAGGTAAGTATCCAATCTAAGATAACAAGATCAGAATTAAATGTTAGTGATACCTTACTAATTAATCGACTAGTGGACGATATTCATAGTTTATATAGAAAAATTAATTCCTTAGTAGGCTAGTTAGTAGGTACCTAGGTAGGTACATTGCAGTGAGTCGATAGAAAGTAAAATGGCTACCGATAATTTTGATTTAAAAACGGCTCTTGTCTTATTTCCCATTATGACAGGAGTAGAGAATATTACAAAACAATTAATCAATGGGATCAAGTTAGGTATACGATTCTATGATTAATATTGCATCTAAACCTCTATTAATTGAATTTGCTTGAAAAACGCGACTTTAAGCCAGTGCAAAACTTCGTTTAACCTCTTAGTCCAAGTATTGTTCAGTTTATTGCCTGGTTGGGGATATGAAAAAATATCTTATCCCGAGAAAATCAGATGTCGCAATCCAGGCACAGTTGCAACGAGCAACGCAGGGGCACAAAAGTGTGCAATCATTTGGTTTAGAATTAGAGGAACTTTTTGTTAATTATATATACTTAGTCTATACTCTATAGTCCAAAGTAACGATGATGAAAATAAGTACGAAATATTGCGTCCAATTAATGGTTCTTTGCCGCCGGCCGCGAATCAAAGCTCACGACATAGCAGACACGGACATGATTTACGCAGTAGTACCAACTACCACGGTGTAGTAGGTACGTAGGTAGGTATATAGGAACTTCCGGATCTGGCTCGCAAGAGCGGCGGTGATTTTGTCATGCCGCGCTGTGATTGGTGGACAACCGACGCGCGACGCCACGCGCTGAGAGTAGGTACCATTGACCGCCGCGCGCCGGCGCGGAAGGAACAGCGAACAACACTCTAGCGCTGACCGTTATTGCGCAAAATCAATGCGCAGAAGTCAAAAAATAGGATTCACAGGGGGGCTAGAGGGACGAGGGGTGTGCGTGCGTAGCGCCGGTTGGCAAGCTCGTCGTATTCCGTCCCCCGCCCCGATACGACGCTCCACGGACTTCTGACTGTACAGTCATGGTCTAAAGTGTATTGTTATTGCCGTTCATTATTATTGGTTTTATTAAGTTTGAGGTTCTTTGTTATTGTTGGGTTTTTTATTAGTCTATTTTTAGTAGATAGTGAATATATCTAAAAAAAAAAATATTTTGAAAAGACATGCACAAAAATGGTGTATGACGTGCATTGTTTGCGCGCGCGACAGTAGCTTATATCCTCCACATTACGCTCAGTGATAGACTTACTATTCATTTAAATATATTCTAAAATTACTTGGTTAAATTAATTAACCCATGGAAAGCGCCACCCTCATTGGTCCGCGCACCGTGACCCTCGGAACTACCAAACAAATTTATACACCCACTCTCCGAACAAATTTATATTATGTTTTATATGTCTATGTGTAGGTAGTTTAATGACGATAAATAAAAAATAAAAACTTAAAGTAAGAAATAAAGTGTGATTTTGAATATATTTTATTTACCTACTTACCAAAGATGAGGTCCTTTTTCATATCCGTCACTGGTTTACACTAAATTTATAGCCACATACACATTTCACATACACTAAGATGTAACTGGCCAGTATAGGCGTCGATTTTATGTAATTACACCATCAAAAAACTAATAATGACTTCACAACAAACATTTATTGACAAAATACGTGCCGGCTAGCCGTGAAACAGCCATACCTAGCGTTACCGTGGTTAAACAAAAACAAAAATGTAGGTTATTTAGAAGATTTAACACCAATATAATTTATTTAAAATTATATCATGAGTAAATTTGCTACAAAACAATTGATTTTTCACATAGTTTTGAACAAATGAATATTAGAAAACAAATAAAGTATTTCATTTGTTTTTTGTTTGACAGCCGTAAACAAATTATTGCGTCATTAAAAGGTACTGACTTTTTTTACTGAAAATTTTGTCATGCGGCTAAATTAAATATTAAAACTAAAAACCTTATTTAATTTCCATCAATTTGATCATGGGCCAATAATTAGTCCATGATTTGATATATAACACTTGATATAAACACTAACCGATTACTTATATTTCGACATATTTATGCGAGACGGCGCGAGCCGCTCACTAACCGAACACAGACTACAGAGACTGATTGTCAAAATCGCGGGTGAATTTCGCCCGCACTACCTTAACTTTTTTAATTCTGGCCAGTATGTGCGTTATGGAATATGGATTGGGAAAAAAATACATATTTTGTATTGTGACCAGCCAATAAAACTTTTACAGTACTGTCAACCAATATGGAACGCCGTAAAAAAATAAGAAAACCGCCATTGAGTTAGTGCCAACTGTGGGGACTAGGACATTTCAGAGTTAGTCCATACTGTAGGGACTAGGACATTTCAGAGGTAAACTTATAATTATTATATTAGGTGCGCGACTGTACCCATGCGCAGCTATCCCTTCCACATTTCGCTCACTAGTCACTTTCGTGCTAATACTTGTACATCACATTGCCTAACGTCGAGTGCGCTGCTTACGTCTAAAAATTAGATGCTGTGATATTTTCCCGGTAAATAGAGTGTTTGTGTCCTGAATGAAACCTATGACGGCATCATGAGGTGAGTAGGTACTTAATTTTAATTGTAATACTCATGTGTGCAGTAATAGTGGAGCATTATCAAACTGCGAACCCGTTTGGAGGTTAGCGCATCCCCCTAAAGGAAAAAACGATATTTACTTGATATACCATTGTTTTGCAAACAAATATTGAATTGAAGCATAAACACGTTGTGCCAAACGTCGGTAGGTAGGTGCTACCTACATATTTAATAAAGTAGACAGTTTTAAAAAAAGATGGCGCCTCGCCTTTTTTACGCGTCCTAGTTAGTGCAAAAGTTCGCGCCACTTTGTAACGGCTCCATGGTACTGTAAAAAAATATGATAGATTTGTTTTGTTTCTAGTTTGTGTCACGAATTAAGCGAACTGTTGAACGCGTGGGGTTTCGAGAAATACGCCGAAGCATTTCTTGGTAAGTTGGAATATATCTTACACAAAATTATATTTACATTTTATGCCTATTTTGATGCGTTCTATGTTCTATATAATAAAAGACATGATGAAACATTAAAAAAAAACTGAATCCATGCCATAGCTGTACTTTGACCAATAAAAAATGAATAATTTTTAAATCAATTGAAGTGTGATAAAAAAAGTGATAAGACATCAAGTTAGGCCGAGTTCCAATAATCAAACCACCGAAACCAACAACATTCCGTACCAACAGTTACCTAAGACACATTTTCTAGGGGTAATCTGTCAAACAAAATCTTATTTAGGTACCTACCTATATATAAAAATTTCGTGTCACGATGTATGTTCGCGATAAACTCCGAAACTACCTACTGAACTGAACTGAACTAAAAAAAATATATAATAAATACCTAGGTTAAATGTGAGGGTGGCAACATATGAAAAAGCTTCAAAAAATCTATCCAGTGCAATTATGAGTAGGTACGTACCTACCAATGTCTGTATAGAATGATTGAATCCAATTGCTTACTCTTATTTCATGTTAGGCAAAAGGCAGGCTATTTGGCGAGAGACCAGAGGGTTAGTAAACAAGAAGACCTCATCCGTCACTACAGCAGAGACATCTGACGATTCAGAGGAAATTGGTACAGGGCGACGTGGCCTTAAAAGGAAACTATCACAGCGGCCATTACAGGACGAAAAACTTGATCAGGACCAAAACTTAGAAGGTAGGTATACAGTATAGTTCATATACAATTTTAAATGTGTACGTAGATCCAATAGGGCGGATCCACACCGGACGAGTGGCTCGGCCGAACATGGCTCGCCCTAACATGCGCGCTGAACCGAGTGTAGATGTGGTGGCTATAGGTGTGGATCCGCGTGATGACAGGGCTGTGAACTAAGAGGGCTGATAGAGCACCTCATATGATATCCATATTAATTAAGGTGATGCTTACAGACGCTAAACATCTGTGTTGTGTTTATATTATGAAATAAATATTTATAATTATAATTAATAATACCTATATAATTTGTATATATATATAATTTATAATGAAATAAACTTCACTATTACTTATACTTGAACGTTTTCCACAGAGGAGCTGAAAATTAACGGCGACATTATCACAATAGCCAAGTACCAGGGAGTAGAATCTTCATCCATACTAGAAACAGCTTGGAAAGCCACGCGGTCACTTCGCAAGCGGTACTTAATGACTGTTTCAACTTCACAGTACTTGAAAAAGTTTCCTTTGCTTCGTTTGGAGAGAGTTGGTCCACACCTGGTAAGAGATTGGCACATTTGTGAATCATATTATATCTATTTTTTTAACCGACTTCCAAAAAGGAGGAGGTTCTATGTTCGATTGTATGTTCACCGACTACTCGAAGACGGTTGGACCGATTTGGAAAATTCTTTTTTTGTTTGAAAGGGTTTACTCCCAATTAGGTCCCATTGCCACCAAGTCGGGATCTGATGATGGGATCTTGGAGAAATCGAGGGAACTCTTCAAAAATTATAGGCACACCTATAGCAATTTGGGTATTTTTTATAGTAAATCGTTCATTTGCTTTCGGAAAGCAAAATTTGAAGAAGTGGAACTGATGATGAAGACCACAGATGCTCATCAGAACTACTCAACAATAATACGTATTTCAGGGGTTCTAGTTAGAGCGATTTGGAAAATTGTTTTTTTTTGTTTGAAAGGGGATACTTCCGAATTGGTCACATTGTCATCAAGTCAGGATCTGATGGTGGGATCTTGGAGAAATCGAGGGAACTCTTCAAAATTTATAGGCACACCTATGGCGATTTGGGTATTTTTTATAGTAAATCGTTTATTTGCTTTTGGAAAGTAAGATTTGAAGAAGTGGAACTGATGATGAAGACCGCAGATGGTCATCGGAACTACTAAATAATAGGTATTTCACAAATTCCGATTCGTTAACTTTAATGTGGTTTCTAAATAATTTATGTTCGTCACAATGTATATGGTGAAGTGGAACTGATGGTGTTGTACCAGCAGAACTCCTCAAAAATTAACGTCCCTACATCGGGAAAAGCAATATTTTGTAAAAGGTTATGAGCAGTTGACAGTAGGCTATTGTAACTTAGATAAATTACAAACCGACTCACTAAAAAGCAAGAAATAAACAAATTTTTAACAAAAAAATTTAAACTGACTTCCAAAAACACAAATCTAAAAAAGCTAAAAATAAAAAGCTAAAAATAACAAAATACCGATTTAATCCAAAAGACAAAAACATACGTAATATTATTGGTTTGTGCTAACACTGATCGGTATGAAGTCGGTAACAAGCCAAATATGGAGGGAGTAGATGGGCTAAGTCAACTCCCGCAACCAGCTCTCCGTGAGCAGAACAACCCAAGTGGGCAGACACCAGCGGGCTTGTCACCGAATTCAAACCGATCAGTGGTAGCACAAACCAATAATATTACGTATGTTTTTGTCTTTTGGAAAAATTAATTTATTATTGCTAGTGTGTATGGTTTGTGTGCGCCCGTTCGTCTTGCGTGGTATTTGTAAGTCACTATGGCCTTGACTGAAAACCAGCGTCGTGAGTGTTCCCACACTCACGACATAATGCTGAGTCAAGGACCATTTTGAGCGTGGAGACACACCACACAAGTGACAAAATATATTATTATTTCTTGTTTAGTTTTATTTCGTTTTTCATTGTTTTGTTTTTATTTTTTTTATTTTTTTCTTCTTTATTTCTTTATTTTTTTTGTTATTCTTTAATAGTCTTCATTTGTGTTGTTCTGTATGTGTTCATTTGTGTTGTGTTTCTTCTTGCTTAAATAAATCTTTCTTTATCTTTATCTTTAAATCGGTATTTTGTTATTTTTAGCTTTTTTAGATTTGTGTTTTTGGAAGTCGGTTTAATTACAACCTTTTATTTAACTTGCACATCACATCAATCACATCAATTGCTCAATAGGCAGCAGCAACTTACACAGTGGGAACTAAGTCCGACCAGTGAAGCACGTAACCCTTGCAACGCGAGTCCGACTCGCACTTGGCCGGTTTTTAAATTTTAACAAAATTAACTTGTTTATTTTTGTTTCACAGATAAACATTGACTTCACAAATCTAAATTATAATATTAGCCCCTCAGCACTGTACACTGGGTTAAGACAAATCTCAGACCTGATAGAAAACAGAGCTTCCGCAAAGCAAACACTATCGAAGCCCTTACGGGCTCAGCAACAAAGAATCCACGATCTTCCAAAAGGTAATGGATATTGTTTTGAACCGACTTCAAAAAAAGAAAGTTCTTAATTTGGTTATATATTTTTATCTTTTTGTTTGTTACCTCAGAACTGCGTCATTTATAAACTGTTATTAAAGTTTTTAGATTTTCGCGTTTTGAGCACATTATATTATGTAAATTACGCGGGACTTGAATGCGATGTTTTTTATTACCTTTTTTGCCTGACGTTTCGGCTGAGTTGCATCACGCCGTGGTCACAGGCTGACTGAAGCATTGCGGCGTCGATAGCGAGCCGCGCGAGCAGATTCCTCATCTACCCTCACTGGATGTTCTTTTTTATTAGATGCACTTTTAAGGTCCCTGCACACTACACTCACTCGGTCCGCATTCACCGGTTCCGGACGGCCGCAACGATTTTTTCTTTTTTGAATTATAGGATCCCATGTCGTTGGCAACCGAGTGAGTGTAGTGTGCAGGGATCTTAAAAGTGCACCTAATAAAAAAGAACATCCAGTGAGGGTAGATGAAGAATCTGCTCGCGCGGCTCGCTATGGACGCCGCAATGCTTTAGTCAGCCTGTGACCACGGCGTGATGCAACTCAGCCGAAACGTCAGGCAAAGAAGGTAATAAAAAACATCGCGTTCAAGTCCCGCGTAATTTACATAATACTAGCTGTCCCCCGCGATTTCACCCGCGGTAATTTCGGAGTTCCCGCGGGAATTCCGGGATAAAAACTATCCTATCTTTTAAGTTGGACCATATTATAAATGGTTGCAAAATTTTATCAAAATCCGTTCAGTAGTTTCGGAGTCCATCGCGGACAAATAACGTGACACGTGATTTATATATATTAGATTTATATTTACATAATATTTATAAACTGATTTAGATTTTTTTTTATTTGAAAGAATAATACTCCCGAGGTGATCCCACTGTCACCAAGTCAGGATCTGATGATGGGATCCCAGGGAAATTGAGGGCAACCCTCAAATTTTTTAGGCACTTTTCTAAAGTTATTTAAGTATTTGCGTCTGGTGTTTAGTGGACATTCGCTTGATTAATTAACATTTAATTCTATTTTTCAGATACTGAGTCGTCGTCGTTGTCGTTCGTCGGGGGAAGAACCGGTGTTCGAACTAAAGCCTCGCGGATCGACGCAGCCATCCGCTTCATTTTAGTTGCCAAAACTCGCAGCGAGGGCGAGGCTCATTTACAGGAATTCAGAAAGGAAGCTTTAAACAAGTCAGCACCTGGTATTGGAGTGCAGCCTCTAGTTATTGCTATAGGTGAGAACTTGGCGAACATTAATAGCGCATTCGTCGTTGTAGATGACGTTTGGTTATGCTGTCTTAATATTCTGGAAGCTGTAGACCTATGTTTTAAAAGTTTCTATGTTTTTAACCTAAGATACCCAATACAGTGTGAGCACATTTGGCAGCCGATTACAGATTTTCGCACATGGGTAGTGGAATAATAAACAAAAACATCAATTGCTCAATAGGCAGCAGCAACTTACACAGTGGGAACTAAGTCCGACCAGTGAAGCACGTAACCCTTGCAACGCGAGTCCGACTCGCACTTGGCCGGTTTTTATATTTTAACAAAATTAACTTGTTTATTTTTGTTTCACAGATAAACATTGACTTCACAAATCTAAATTATAATATTAGCCCCTCAGCACTGTACACTGGGTTAAGACAAATCTCGGATCTGATAGAAAACAGAGCTTCCGCAAAGCTGCAAACACTATCGAAGCCCTTACGGGCTCAGCAACAAAGAATCCACGCTCTTTCAAAAGGTAATGGATATTGTTTTGAACCGACTTCAAAAAAAGAAAGTTCTTAATTCTTAAATATTTTTATCTATGTTTGTTACCTCAGAACTGCGTCATTTATAAACTGTTATTAAAGTTTTTAGATTTTCGCGTTTTGAGCACATTATATTATGTAAATTACGCGGGACTTGAACGCGATGTTTTTTATTACCTTTTTTGCCTGACGTTTCGGCTGAATTGCATCACGCCGTGGTCACAGGCTGACTGAAGCATTGCGGCGTCGATAGCGAGCCGCGCGAGCAGATTCCTCATCTACCCTCACTGGATGTTCTTTTTTATTAGATGCACTTTTAAGGTCCCTGCACACTACACTCACTCGGTCCGCATTCACCGGTTCCGGACGGCCGCAACGATTTTTTGTTTTTTGAATTATAGGATCCCATGTCGTTGGCAACCTATATCCGTCATCTCGATTGAAAGTTTTGTGTTTCTTTATTTCAACCGCTTCACGCACTATCCTCGCGTAGTAGTGACGTTCAGTTGAGAGAACCTTCAAACGATGGAACTCAATCCAGTGGTTCAGATCCGGTTGCAAGATGTGTTCCGCATCATTACGGCCGTTCCGAACCGGTGAATGCGGACCGAGTGAGTGTAGTGTGCAGGGACCTTAAAAGTGCATCTAATAAAAAAGAACATCCAGTGAGGGTAGATGAAGAATCATCTCGCGCGGCTCGCTATCGACGCCGCAATGCTTTAGTCAGCCTGTGACCACGGCGTGATGCAACTCAGCCGAAACGTCAGCCAAAAAAGGTAATAAAAAACATCGCGTTCAAGTCCAGCGTAATTTACATAATACTAGCTGTCCCCCGCGATTTCACCCGCGGTAATTTCGGAGTTCCCGCGAGAATTCCGGGATAAAAACTATCCTATCTTTTAAGTTGGACCATATTATAAATGGTTGCAAAATTTTATCAAAATCCGTTCAGTAGTTTCGGAGTCCATCGCGGACAAACAACGTGACACGTGATTTATATATATTAGATTTATAATTTACATAATATTTATAAACTGATTTAGATTTTTTTTTATTTGAAAGAATAATACTCCCGAGGTGATCCCACTGTCACCAAGTCAGGATCTGATGATGGGATCCCAGGGAAATTGAGGGCAACCCTCAAATTTTTTAGGCACTTTTCTAAAGTTATTTAAGTATTTGCGTCTGGTGTTTAGTGGACATTCGCTTGATTAATTAACATTTAATTCTATTTTTCAGATACTGAGTCGTCGTCGTTGTCGTTCGTCGGGGGAAGAACCGGTGTTCGAACTAAAGCCTCGCGGATCGACGCAGCCATCCGCTTCATTTTCGTTGCCAAAACTCGCTGCGAGGTCGAGGCTCATTTACAGGATCGTACAGGATCGGATCCCGTGGTCGATCAGGCAAAGTTATGTGGGCCCACACGGCACACGCTTGTCAAGCTTTGGAAAACCGGCAGGACGTCCTTAAGTTAGTGTGACTTAGAAACGCATCAGCTAATAAAACTAACGTACCACAGCGTCCTGCAGGTTTGACAACGAGATCCTCTAGTACACAGTTTCATTAAATTTGATCCATGTTTACTAAATCTTCTTGTGTACAGGAAATATAATTGGATTAAAATTGTCTATAAATTTAAAAATTGGATTAGAATTGTGTATTGAATAAATTATTTGAATTTGTATAAATTTGAAACCATTTAAGTAATTTTGGAAAATAAATGAACAGTATCTTAAAATAAATATGTTAATTATTTACTAATCATATCATTCTTCACCAAATAGGAAAATCAGTAATTTTAAGAGATTTCTTGTATTCTTTTAGTGTTTATCTTGTATAATTCAACTGCAGCTTTCTTTCGCAGGTGTTCAAGTATATCTGACTCTTCTACCTTTATGCTATACAGCTGGTGATCTTGAGACATTCGTGTCAGTACGGCTACTTATTATTGCCTAAGTAGCCATATTGATGCAGCTGAGATCACTGTTTTGCAACGGAGACCTCAACCGTGTTACGCGGCTCCTCCAGCGGCGTAGGGACGTACAGGGACGGCTGGGGTAGCCGTGCTCCTGCGTCCATGCGCAGATGGCGGAGCCGTGTGACGCGGTGTGCGCTAGCCGTACAAAACGGTTGTCTCAACCGCGTCACCGGCTCCACCAGCTGTATAGGGACTTAGAAAGACGGCTGGGATAGCCGTGCTGACGTGGCTGAGGCAACCGTTTTACACGGCCACTTCAAACCGCGTCACATGGCTGCGCCAGCTGCGTAAATACGGCTGGAATAGCCATGTTGACGTGGCTGAGGCAACCGTTTTACACGGCCACGTCAGACCGCGTCACACGGCTACGCCAGCTGCGTAGGGACGTAGGGAGACGGCTGGGACAGCCATGTTGACGTGGCTGAGGCAACCGTTTTACACGGCCACTTCTGACCGCGTCACACGGCTACGCCAGCTGCGTAGGGACGTAGGGAGACGGCTGGGATAGCCATGTTGACGTGGCTGAGGCAACCGTTTTACACGGCCACGTCAGACCGCGTCACACGGCTACGCCAGCTGCGTAGGGACGTAGGGAGACGGCTGGGATAGCCATGTTGACGTGGCTGAGGCAACCGTTTTACACGGCCACTTCAGACCGCGTCACACGGCTACGCCAGCTGCGTAGGGACGTAGGGAGACGGCTGGGACAGCCATGTTGACGTGGCTGAGGCAACCGTTTTACACGGCCACTTCTGACCGCGTCACACGGCTACGCCAGCTGCGTAGGGACGTAGGGAGACGGCTGGGATAGCCATGTTGACGTGGCTGAGGCAACCGTTTTACACGGCCACTTCAGACCGCGTCACACGGCTACGCCAGCTGCGTAGGGACGTAGGGAGACGGCTGGGACAGCCATGTTGACGTGGCTGAGGCAACCGTTTTACACGGCCACTTCTGACCGCGTCACACGGCTACGCCAGCTGCGTAGGGACGTAGGGAGACGGCTGGGATAGCCATGTTGATGTGGCTGAGGCAACCGTTTTACACGGCCATTTCAGACCGCGTCACACGGCTAAGCCAGCTGCGTAGGGACGTAGGGAGACGGCTGGGATAGCCATGTTGACGTGGCTGAGGCAACCGTTTTACACGACCACTTCAGACCGCGTCACACGGCTACGCCAGCTGCGTAGGGACGTCGCGAGACGGCTGGGATAGCCATGTTGACGTGGCTGAGGCAACCGTTTTACACAGCCACTCCAGACCGCGTCACACGGCTACGCCAGCTGCGTAAGAACGTAGCGAGACGGCTGGGATAGCCATGTTGACGTGGCTGAGGCAACCGTTTTACACGGTCACTCCAGACCGCGTCACACGGCTACGCTAGCTGCGTAAGGTCGTAGCGCGAGACGGCTGGGATAGCCATGTTGACGTAGTTGAGGCAACCGTTTTACACGGCCACTCCAGACCGCGTCACACGGCTACGCCAGCTGCGCATGAACATAGGGAGACAGCTGGAACAGCCGCGTTGACATGGCTCAGACAGCCGTTCACACGGTCACATCAAACCGCGTCACACGGCTTAACCAACGGTGTCATTAGGTAGGAAAACGGCTGAACTAGCCGTGTCGATATGGATGAGGTAGCCCTTTCACACGGCTACTCCAGCCATGTTGGCTGTAACCGTGTGTCTGATCTAGCCGTGTCTGTTTATAGCCGTGTTAAAAAATTTACACGCCTGACAAATTGACACGGCTGCAACCGCAGTACCGTGTGCAAATCTAGCCGTGTATGATAATAGCCGTGTTGAAAAATTGAGACACGGCTGATAAATTGACACGGCTGACAAGATTGACACGGCTGCAACCGCAGTACCGTGTGCAAATCTAGCCGTGTATGATAATAGCCGTGTTGAAAAATTGAGACACGGCTGATAAATTGACACGGCTGACAAGATTGACACGGCTGCAACCGCAGTACCGTGTGCAAATTAGCCGTGTGTCCACCGTAGCCGTTTCAGCGTCACACGGCAAATGTTACCGTGTTGACGCGGCTGCAACCGTAGTACCGGGTTTACACGGCTGTGGATAGCCGATAAATCGACCCTTTTTTTTCCCAGTGTACCTACGCAACGGATTTTCATGCGGTTTTCACGAATAGATAGAGCGATTCATAAGAACGGTTTATATCTATACCTACTAGCTGTTGTGCCCCGCGGTTTCACCCGCGTTAATTTCAGAGTTCCCGCGGGAATTCCGGGATAAAAAGTACCCTATGTGTTAATCTGATGTATAAGCTATATTATTGTAAAGTTTCATTTAAATCCATTCAGTAGTTTTTGCGTGAAAGAGTAACAAACATCCATCCATCCATCCATTCATACATTCTTACAAACTTTCGTGTTTATAATATTAGTAGGATTTTATCCTGGAATTCCCACGGAAACTACGAAATTACCGCGAGTGAAACCGCGGGGGACAGCTAGTTATCTATAAAAACGGCAAAAAATATCACGTTTGTTGTATGGGAGCTCCCTTAAATATTTATTTTATTCTGTTTTTTTTTTTTGTATTTGTTGTTATATGTAGTTAGCGGCAACAAAAACACATCAGCTGTGAAAATTTCAACTATCACGGATCATAAGATACCTACAGCCAACCCTGAGTTCAAGTCAAGTATGAGTTATGGTTGTATTATTTGCCTCCTACATTGTATAGTACAGTTATTTTAGAGCGGAGGAAACCACCCCCCACCCCCCTTCCACAAACCCCCTGTAGCGGTTAACTTATAAAGTTATAACTCTATTAGACATGCAATTGTAGTTTAGAAGTTAAACGGAATACGCGAGTGGAACTATAATCAAATGGATAAGGTAATCGAGCTAGGAACATGGTTGGGCGACTTTAAGTTATATCTACATATTTATACTAGCTGTTGCATCCACTTTAATTTCGGAGTTCCCGCGGGAATTCCGGGATAAAAAGTATTTCATGTCCTTTTATGTACCTCTGACACAGATAATATAATACACAACGGGTATGCAAAACTTCATGGTGATCGGTTAAGCCGTTAAGGCGTGAAAGCGTAACAAACAAACAAACTTACTTTCGGATTCATAACAATAGTACTAGCTGTTCCCCGCGGTTTCACCTACGTTTATTTCGGAGTTCCCGCGGCAATCCCGGAACAAAAGTACCCTATGTCCTTCTCTGTACCCCTGATAACGTGTAAAGCAGTAGGACCTGTAGTAGATGAACGTTGTACTATACTACTTACTTGGGACATCTTTTAGACTAATCGTAAATACCAATAATATCGGCTCCATGCGCACGCGGTCTCAGCACTGTACTTACACACCACACTCGTCTCTCGGTCGGTAACGTACTAACTCTGTGCGTCACACACATCTACATTTGAGCCCGTGCGAAGGAGACGACAAGTGCATGCTTATTTCTTACTCGCATACACTACATCCCTTCCTTATTATTTTATTAGTTAATTAATTAATTACTATACTTCGTTACTTCTATACCTTCATTTTTTCCACTCTTATTACTCCTCAGTAATTTCGAGTTCATCAACACTTGCCTCGCTTCCTCAATACAATTTTCCACTCTTATAGTAATAAGAGTGGAGTACCTCAGTAATTTCGAGTTCATCAACACTTGCCTCGCTTCCTCAATACAATTTTCCACTCTTATAGTAATAAGAGTGGAGTACCTCAGTAATTTCGAGTTCGTCAACGCTTCCCTCGCTTCCTCAATACAATTACATTTAATAACAATAGTTATCATTTTACCAACTCTTTGGCCTTCATTTTTCCACTCTTAGTAATTATCTTACTCTTAGTAAGTATCTTACTTCTTTGCCTTAATTTTTCCACTCTTAGTAATTATCTTACGCTTAATAAGTATCTTACTTCTTTGCCTTCATTTTTCCCTGTTATCTATTAGTGATCAATAACTCAGAGGTCTCCTTGTCAGTTTCCGTAGGTACCTGGATTTATTAGACCCCTCAATCACCCTTCAATTTTTTTTTTCTTTTTTTTTTTCATCATTCTGAATTTCCACATCTCTACTCATCTCTAATTTCGCCGTATATGAACTTTCTGATGTAAACCTTCTCACCCGTTCCTAAATCTATCTTTGGTTTTAATTTTTTCTGTGCATCATGTTTCTTTTTCCTTTTTTTTTTTCTTTCTCTCTACATCTTTCTTTCTTTATTTCATGTATTTTCTTCTTCTTCTTCTTTCTTTTATATCTTGGTCTCTATATAAATGCTCTAGAGGCTAGAATATTATATTATCGGAAATGTATCTGTCTCTAAATTTTCGCTATGACTAAATATTTCAGAAGAGATTATTTCCACGTTCTTTTTTTTTTCTATTTGGAACATCTTACGTTATTTAATGATGTTTCTGTTTTGGCAGTCTACTTCTCCGTTCTGTTAAAGTCAGTCAAAGTCAGCCACTAACGTATAGGTACAATGATTCAAGCGTGTGTCTTTATCACGGCAGAAGACTGCAAATTCTTCATTTTTTTTTTTAATTTTTTTTTAAGTTTCCGTTATTCTTACAAGGAGTACTAAAACTAAAAATCTGTTTCTTTTCGGCAAACTCTGGCATATCACTTAGTATAACTGCCTTCAACAACTTGAAATCTGCTTCCCCATTATACCTATGGATCATCTAGTAATTCGTCCAAATTGTGCCTTAAAAAATTTTGTAATAGTTCACTTGTGGTAGTCATATTCAGAATCTATTTTATGACATAATTTAGTAATCCGATAAAACTCTGTAGATCAGATACCGTACTCTGTAGATCAGATACCGTTTTAGTTGCTGTAGATATTTTCTTGTATCCTAAAAAGTAGGTAACTATGTAGTATACATAAAGTTATGCTTGTCTTGTTTAGTGAGTTTTTTTTTTTATATCATTTTGTGCTTTCATAAACACATAGAATATTACATTCTCTGTCTCCTTGACATCATCCCAGGTGTTTTCGGTAACAAGTTATGTTCATATAGAGAATCAATTAACATATTTGTAACATGTTTATTTGCGTTCCTCGACCCAAACGATTCACTGTTTAGTCAATTCCTCCCTCACTCCCTCACCCGAGACTTAGTCTTCATTTTCCATATAGAATAGGATAGAATGTACTTTATTGTATACCAGAATAATGCTACAGTGTGTTAACAAAACAAAAACTTATAAATAAACCAATTGTTTAGTGTATAAATATGTATATATTTTTTTTTTTTTAAATATCTTTCGCCTTTCATCATCGTTCTTCCTATTCAACGTCTGGGCTTTACATTTTAATTTAAACGTCAAACTTTCAAGTACCTATCCACTGAGCAAATAATCACTACGTTTTAAGGAAAGGGCACTTCCATACTAATCGCTGATCCGATCTATGAAAGCATTTTGTGCCAACCATACCAATGCAATGTATGACGCGGCCATAGAAATTTGGTTAAGTATTCCAATGTTGGTTTTCCATTCTGTCATATTCTGCATCATTCCATTTTATCATCTTCCGCATCATCAAATCGGCATTTTGCAGTTTCTTCCCGCAGTTTTACTAATTTTTTTTTTTTAATTCATCTGTTTTTCAGCAGTTTATCAACCAGATCATCCAGATTAACGCGACCTTGCGGTATATATTAAATTTCCTGAAATTCAATCCCTCTTCGGTGTTACAACTGGCCGCTTTAAATTTCATTATTTACTTCTGTAACTTCCAGGTAATATATAGACTTAACTTCCCTTTTCAGTGTATTGACATTAAATCTGCGTCACCTTTCCAGTCGAATTATTCAAGTAAAGTCATTGCCATGAGTTATCTTTCTGTTAACCAAGACAACTCTGATTGTGGCAGGACACGGAACGGACGCCATCCGCTTAGTTATACTTCATTATATCAAATCATTTAAGTACTGACCAGGCATCCTGACCAGGCATCGTCTGCTTAGCCCCACTAGCCTCATTTACATCAATTTCAAGGTACTGAGCAGGCATCATCTGCTCAGCCCCCCCACTGGTCCTCGTCATGTCATCGTCATATTCATCTTTATCAAGCTACTGAGCAGGCATCATCTGCTCAGCCCACTTTGGTTCGCGTTATAATACCATAATATGCAGGTATATTATTAATTTATTTATATATTTGATTTAATATTATTAATACGCTCTAATTTACTAGATTTACATATAAATCTATGAACTTCAAACGAACATTCACTGTAGATATATATTTACAAATTTACATGTGCATCTCGGATACGGCTACAACGATCCGGGTAGAATCTTGTACGACAAGGCATTATTAATATTATTAATACGCTTTACTAGATTTATATATTATAAATCTATGAACTTCAAACGACCATTAATTTCTTGTATATGTATAATAATCCCGGATACGGCTTCAAAGATCCGGATAGCATATTGTACAAGACAATTTTTTTTTTTTTTTTTTTAAACGTGATTAGGTATAGGTACGCCAAAGCTCAGAGTAATAATATATACTACGGCCAAAGCCTTCCTTTTATAACGACATGATCCATGAAAGACGTGCTCCTGGCGCCAAAACACAATATTCCGCCACTAAGAAATCACTGCACTTCCATTTATCTATTCATTTCTGAAAGTACACAGTCCAGACTAGGTGTAGGTACTTATAGTACACACAAATATAGATTAGATTTAATGACCGATTTTAAGCATTACCATTCACTAACTTTACTAGAAGAAATCACGCCCATCATCATTCGCCCATATAGGTATAAGAGTATAATTACTCTTTACGTATTATACCTAATAATAATAACAATGACACTAACACGCACCGCCATCCCGGTTCCAAACGTCGGCATCGGTACCACTTTCAACAGACCCGATACGATACCTAGTTTTATATGGTATATATATATATATCGTGCTGCTGTTGCACACATACAAATCTACTTTGTTAAAGAAGTAAAAGTGATATCAATATTCGTCAATATACATAGGTATATAAGAATCTCATCATATAAAAGGTTGCATATAAGTATTAAGGAAACATCATTTGGTTTGTTATTGTTGGGTAAGTACCTAGATTCAACAGATACAATCCAGTACGAAAACCCGTGCCACCTGTCGACGCTAGCACACAAAGTCATTCATCAACGTAATTAAACAAAATGCAGCCAACGCTACGTCTTGGCCCGCTGAAATACCTATAAGTACATGGCTGTAATGTTTAGTACCCAATAGCTCAATGATGGCCACGCATACTATGTTTCCAAATTTAAAAGAGTGGTTAAAGAATAGGTACGTCGCGCGATAGGTACCAACAAAGAAATCTCCGTGACAGCTTAAGTTGACCGTCAGTTAAAGAAACAATTATACCTTTCAAGTTCCAAGAGTGATTCATAGTAAATACCACAAACAAATGAATTTCACAAACCGGCAGCTCGCCATAGCTACCTACTTCGTTTCGATAAAATGTTCTCAGGGGCGGATCCAGGGGGGGGCACTGGGGGCAATTGCCCCCCCTGAAGACCTAAATAGGTACCTACTTTAATTAGACCTTAGAAAAATCTTCGCAAGGTTGTGGCTTTTCACAAAAGTTTCATCGTAATTTGAATAGAAATATACGAATGAACCTGAATGAACGAACAAATATTCATTTTTAAAACTCTATAAATTATTAGTTCGTAACGAACCCCTATGGAAGTTTGTATCTATTATTGTAAAACAAACACAAAATCTGTCAATTCTTTCTCGTTAAAACAAATTTTCTGTTTTGAAACTACGTGCCGTATGGTATATTTCTCATTTAAAAGGAGAAGTTTCTGCGTTTGGCTGTATATATGTTTTTACAATTATCCTTATATAGGTATGTAGTTTCTCTATCCCTTTTCTTTAACTTCATCCAACATCCTTGAGACTTGGAAGTAAGCTATTGTGATTTCACTTCCCAAAACTAGTTGGTACCTAACTCTTCTACTTTTTCCACGTTCAAAGCAAATCTATCCATATTATTTATTTATATTATGTTATATGTAACTGACGAACTAAATGGAATTAATAGAATTTCGATTTTTATTCCCCGTCATATTGTACCTCTGTCCTCAAAAAATATTCGGCGACTTTTATCACGTGCGGTGCGCGATGAATTCGGATTTGGAAAAAATTTTGGGCAAATTTCCAAAATTTATCAAATTTTTCTTCTGTTGACTGTAAATTTTAAAATCTTCTATGGTCAAAAACATCTTTTTGTTTCAATAGTACCTATTTTTCCGTATCTCGTCATATGGACGAAAATTATTCACTTCTCTGAGTTTTCTGCGTTATTTCCCAAATTTTCTCCTTATTTTACTAATCCAAGGAGTAACCTTCTCCTTTTTGTTTACGCCGATGTGTGCTGTATGAATCTGACAGAAGAGTAATTGAAATTGAAAATTGAAATTGAAAAAACTTTATTTGACACAACACAAAGATTTACAGCATACGTATACAACAGCTAGACATAGTAACGCGATAAGTTGGAGCGGCTGCAAAATGTGTGTGCTTTACATATTCGCCAGGCGCACTACACATATTCTTTGTACCATCTTTAAAGTGCTGAGGGATCCCAAATCACCGACTTACTTCAAAGAAAGTTTCAGATTGCTTTATGTCGGTCGTGAAGCTACGTCAGGTAGTTAGGTAGTTCTTTGTTCTTTTGATCACGAAACACGTTTTTATCACATCACATGTGCACCTCTGATGGTATTTTTTCTCAGTTTAGTAAAAAAATCGCTATTAACCATAACACTTCCCATTATTTTCCTATCACTTTATAGATACAAACCTACAAAATTTTAATTTAAAATTGTTAATTCAGGTCAGATTCGCTGGAACGTAAATTTTTCATTTTTTACCTTTATCTGTTGTAGCTTCCATGTAGATTATTTTATGCATGAAAGTACAAGTTGAAAATAATAAAATACTAAAAAAACTTTGATTTTACAGAGAATCGTACTCAAAAACCGCTATACCTACCTAAGCTCTATCGTTTTCGACACCACATTTTTTTTAAATATAAAAAACATAAAACTAAAAAGCTAAAAATAACAAAATACCGACTTAATCCATCAGACAAAAATACATGTAATACTATTGTTGGTTTGTGCTACCACTTTTTGATTTAAATTCGGTGCCAAGCCCGCTTACGTCTACCCACTTGGGTTGTTCAGCTCACAACGAACTCGTGGCGGGACTGGACTTAGCCCATGTACCTACGCCATATTTGGCTTGTCACCGACTTCAAATAATAATAGTAGTCAAGTGGTAGAATAAACCAATAATAACTACTGGTACTGGTTATAATAACTACTGGTAATAACTACCAAAAATAAACTTACGTGTATTTTTGTCTGTTGGATAAAATCGATATTTTGTTATTTTTAGCTTTTTAGTTTTGTGTTGTTGGAAGTCGGTTTTAATTTTTTTGTTAAAATTTTGTTTATTTCTTGCTTTCAAGTGAGTCCGTTTGTAAATTTATCTAAGTTACAATAGCCTAATATCAATTGCTCATCGCCTTTTACAAAATACTGCTTTTACCGACGGGACGACAGGGACGTTGATTGTTGAGGAGTTCTCCTGGTACGTCAACATCAGTTCCACTTTACCATATATGTACATTGTGACGAGCATAAATTATTTAGGAACCATATTAAAGTTAACGAATCGGAACTCGTGAAATACCTTTTATTGAGTAGTTCCGATGACCATCTGTGGTCTTCATCATCAGTTTCACTTCTTCAAATTTTGCTTTCCAAAAGCAAATAAACGATTTACTATAAAAAATACAAAAATCGCTATAGGTGTGTCTGTAATTTTTGAAGAGTTCTCTTGATTTCTCCATGATTCCATCATCAGGTTCTCGATTTGGTGACAATGGGATCAACTTGGGAGTATACCCTTTCAAACAACAAAATCAATTTTCTAAATCGGTCCAATCGAAACCCGTGAAATACGTATTATTGTTGAGTAGTTCCGATGAACACTTGTGGTCTTCATGATCAGTTCCACTTCTTCAAATTTTGCTTTCCGAAAGCAAATGAACGATTTACTATAAAATATACCCAAATCGCTATAGGTGTGCCTATTGTTTTTGAAGAGTTCCTACGATTTCCCCAAGATCTTTTGAGGATAATAAAGATTCTTAAACCATAAGATCCCATCATCAGATCCCACTTGGTGGCAATAGGACCTAATTGGGAGTATACGCTTTCAAACAAAAAATGAATTTTCGAAATCGTTCCAACCCTAGCTTCGAGTAATATAAAAAAAAAACATACAGCCGAATGCGTAACCTCCTCCTTTTTGGAAGTCGGTTAAAAAATCGCGAAACATACACACAGATAATATAATACATACATAAGCTCAATTCAGATGCTCTCAATATGAAGCACTTAAATTTTATTAATGGACTTTTTTGTCTATCCTGTTAATTCAAAAAATTTCATGGTGCAACCAAATTGCCTCCCCCTCAACCAAATCCTGGATCCGCCCCTGAATGTTCTACCAATACATTTCGAACCAAATAATAAATAATTTTATCTGTAAATATTTTTTTTTTTTCATTAATTCATCACATGTCCCCACCCAAAACCTCAGAGATAAGTATAAGTATGTGTTTAGAACTCAATTTGACAAACTTCCAGAAACCAATTCAACGTTCGTATAAACAAAAATACAAAGAAAGTAATCGTCACCGCAGAACAGAAAATAACTGATAGAAGGGTACAAACAACTTTAACCAATCTGCGTAAGGTTGAACTTGCAAAACACTGTTTATAGTTTTTTTTCTATAACTAGGTACTCAAGTAGAATTGCCGAGTGCTTGGTAACGGTCGCGGGCCGACCGTGCATCTAGGGTTTTTTCAATAATGATTAATTTAATGCTATGAATATTGTTAATGAGAAATGAAAACACATCATTGTTTTAAATAATTAGTATTACCTACCTATGTAGGTATACCAGCTCTACTTATCCATTCCTCATTAGCCATTTACCTTTTTTTTTCTTCTCAAGTATGGGTACTTAGGTATATTTTATGTAAATAAAAAAACTTACGGATTCAGCCCGTCGTCGCCAAAATGTAGTAGATGAACGTTGTACTATACTACTTACTTGGGACATCTTTTAGACTAATCGTAAATACCAATAATATCGGCTCCATGCGCACGCGGTCTCAGCACTGTACCTACTTACACACCACACTCGTCTCTCGGTCGGTAACGTACTAACTCTGTGCGTCACACACATCTACATTTGAGCCCGTGCGAAGGAGACGACAAGTGCATGCTTATTTCTTACTCGCATACACTACAGGACCTATGCAAAAGGAGATTGCGCCGTAATATGGACGCAGATAAGCAATAACATGTTAACCCACAATATTAAGTTATTGATTCAAAACGCTTTATTGACAGTTACAGAGCGTTTTTTAATTATGTGTTTACCTTATTACATTGTTTAAATACCAAAAAAACATTGAAACATAAAAAATGCTGAATCAAAATGACGATATGATTTTAAAACACGATTTATTCAAAATTTCTCCAATGTGGGCTAACACACTATTGCTTATCGATGTCCATATACATATGAGCTCCGTCCCAAACTTTTATATCCATAAGGATACTACCTGTTTTCCGAGGCTTCATCCACGTTAATTTTGAAGTTCCCGCAGGAATTCCGGGAAAAAAGGTACCCTAGTATAAGCACATCTCAAAGCGGTGAAGGAAGGTGTCTTAACTCGAACAACAGTCCCCTTAGCCAAGTTTAGACAATTTATAACAATCGTTAACGCATAAAAAACGGGACTTTTGTAAGGACGATTTTACGTGACCACGTGACATGTTCGTTCCTTATATTTCTATGCGTCAACAATCATAGATTGTCAACCTGGCTAAAGCGCTTATTACACCTTGCAGTTTCAGGGCACCAATTTGGGGTGCTAAATCGGATACAATTTAGGGTCGGTGAGTGAGAGAGAGAGAGCGAGTAATCACACTACACTAAATTGTACCCTAAATCGACTACTCTAGGGTACATTTTAATGTAGTGTGATCACTCGCGCTCTCTCTCACTCACTGACCCTAAATTGGAACCAATTTCGATTTAGGGTACAATTTAGTGTAGTGTGATTACTCGCTCTCTCTCTCACTCACCGACCCTAAATTGGAACCAGTTTCGATTTAGGGTACAATTTAGTGTAGTGTGATTACTCGCTCTCTCTCTCACTCACCGACCCTAAATTGGAACCAATTTCGATTTAGGGTACAATTTAGTGTAGTGTGATTACTCGCTCTCCCTCTCACTCACCGACCCTAAATAGACTATTTGACATTTTTTTTTGTTAGTCCGTCTTGTAGATTAATAAAAAATATTGGACACGTATTTTTTCTTTTTCTACGTAATCAAAAAATAACAGAGATACATTGAGTTGAAATTTTGCGTGACGTCATTAACTAGTGCAGTTTGTATGGCGGCTTGTAGCGGTAAGTGACGTCATGAGCCCCCACCCTAAACTTTAATGCGCTTTATCTCTATGTATTTTCATTTATTTGAAAAATAAAAAATACGTGTCTAATGATTTTTAATTTTCTAAAAGACGGACTAATTAAAATTTTGATTTTCAAAAGTTGTCAACATCCCTATTGTATCTGATTTAGCACCCTAAATCTGTGCCCTGAAATTGCAAGGTGTAATAAGCGCTTAAGGGGGCTGTACCACCGGATTCGGCAGTACGGGCTCATCTGAACATAATACCTATAATATCATATTGACGTAAGCAATAGACTGCTGGTTGATGAACATATGATATTACAACTATAGGGGAAATGGGCCTGTCTGCTTTGCATAATGCCGCACGCGGTATCGCGCAACGACACGAACCATAGACGATGATAATATCTATATTTGGACATCTCGCAAATTTATTGCCCTCTGAACGACGGATGGTAATTCGCAAACTTCCTTTTTTAATCGAAATTCAAAAGTACGGTAGGTATTTAGGCGTTGCGTTTTCGCCGTTTTCAAGTTCGAAGAACGATGCGACGCGGCTTTATAGAGAGAAAGTTCGTTGCTTTGACAGTTCAAATTTATTTATTCCAAATAACCTCTAGTATCTGGGTAGTTGTCATTTATCCCTACTTCCCTACTAATATTATAAATGCGATAGTAACTCTGTCTGTCTGTCTGTTACGCTTTCACGCCTCAACGGCCCAACCGATCATCATGAAATTTTGCACGCACGTTGTCAGAGGTACAGGGAAGGACATAGGGTACTTTGTATTCCGGGATTCCTGCAAGATCTACGAAATTTCCGCGGGTGAAACCGAGGGGAACAGCTATAATATTAAAATAAAATAGAAGAGTGTTATGAAAACAGAATAATTATTTGTTCTTTTTCGGGATTCAGCAATCGCATTGTAGATCTTACTAATATTATAAATGTGAAAGTGTCGATGTTTGGATGTTTGTTACTCAATCACGCAAAAACGGCTGAACGGATTTGGATGAAATTTGGCATGCACGTTGTACAGAAAAGGACATAGGATACTTTTTATCGCGGAATTCCCGCAGGAACTCCAAAATTGCCGCGGGTGAAACCGCGGGGTACAGCTAGGTAGTAATTATATAAGTAATTGAAATTTTTTGATTGTATACGTGACGCATTAATCGAAACGTGTAGTTTTTGGCGGGAATCGAAGATGTCGGATGCGACGATAGTAATTCCATTTGAAACTCTCAAAATGCATTATATTGCGGGAGTCTACAACATAAGGATACGTGCCTCGCTGCCGTCCTGCTGCGCGTTGCACTTGCTGATGTTGAGGGTGCCGCTGATGAAGTCGTTTTGGACGTCCACCACCAGGAACACGCTCACCGGACGCACTATCTGGACCAGACATACACACATACAGACATACAATATACCTACAGGGTGGAGCGGGATTGTCTTTAGACGCGCCCTTCAGTCGGCGCTTTCAGTTTACATAAATTCTATACATTGGTTAATGTTAAATCACTACATATTATGAAAGAAAGTCATCGGCCGCGTTTGTCTGTCTGTTCGCGATAAACTCAAAAACTACTGAACAGATTTTCATGCGGTTCTCACCAATGGATAAAGTGATTCATGAGGAAGGATTAGGTATACAATTTGTAAAAATGTTAAAAAGTAGGTACCTACTTTGTTACGCTTTCACGCCTTAACGGCTCAATCGATTATCATGAAATTTTGCATGCACGTTGTCAGAGGTACAGAGAAGGACATAGGGTACCTACCTACTTTTTACTCCGAAATATACTCAGGTAAAGTCGCGGGAACACCTAGTTAGGATAAAGATTATTCATATTTTCGGCATCCGATGTCTGTACCTACTTTATAACGACTGCGCTAACCTTCACGCTTCACGGTCTCTAAATTAGGGATCTGAGATCTAATTCTCCACGCTCCTGCAGCTATAAGGTTCTCCCCACGTGGTATATTACGTAGCAACAGCCGATCGGCTAAAAGGCTCAACGATCACCGCGAAATTTTTCATACACGTTGTCAGGGACACAAAGTCAAATAATTTATTCAAATTTGGCCCATAATGTGACTCATAGGCTACTTTTTATACCGGGAATCCGACGGGAATCTCGAAATTAATGCAGAAGAAGCTTAGCATAATTGCAAAATTTTGCATACTACCTATACGTTGTGAAGGTTGGGTGCAGAAAAAAATATAGGGTTAAGGGTAGTACTTTTATCTCGGAATATCCGCGGGATCTGGGAAACTAACGCGAGTAACTCCGCGGGAATCAGCTAGTTCCGAAATAACTGCATGTAGGTACCACCTCTCGTGGAATTTCGAGTGCGTTAATATTTTATTTTTTATATATCTTTTTCCTATGTGTGGAAACTTTAAGGTGTAAGAAATTTTTTATATTTTGTTATATTTTTACTTATGTTGTACCGTTCGTTTCCCAAATAAATAAATAAATACTATCCTTAAACGCCTATAATTTTACGACAACTTTCTCCTGGTATCCGATTTCGATAAAACAAAGCCTATATTATGTTGGTTCCAGGTGAGCTATTTACCTATCTAGTTGTGATAACCGCATGAAAACTCAGACGGAGTTTTTATTTCGTCGGAGTATGAAAATCCGTTCAGTATAATTAGTGTGAAGAAATAAACCGACAAAAATTGTAAAAAGTTTTTTCGTGTCCTGTTACTTTTATTTCCCCATCCCAAATGTGCTATAGACTAGCTGTGCCCCGCGGTTTCACCCGCGTTAATTTGAGAAAAAAAAACCTACTCAAATATATTCTATTTGAGATTATTACTTAGTACATTAGGTACCCTCCCCCCTTATGACCCGGCTGGCTTGCACATCATAAATTAAGAGCTCATTAAAATTAAAATTAATTTTTAAGGCATAATTATTTACACTAAACATTAGGTATTCACATAAAAATTTACCTTGCTTTGGTGTTTATACAAGAAAGAGAAAGAATCCCATTCCGATTATAATAGGTTTTATTTACAGACATTTAAATTGAGTTAATTAACACATTACTTCATTATCGTGATTTACAATTTTTACGCCTTTTAAAGTTAATTATGGCAAAATTTCAAGTTTATGTGCATTAATTATATTTTTGAAATATTTTTAAGTTTAAAGATGGATTAAATAACTTACAAAATGGAAACAATAAATAAATACAAGGAGCTCCATCCATCAGTCACATTGATGCCTCTCGAAAAAGCAGCACCCTCTGAGATATTTCATTTAAAAGTAATTGATGCAGAGACATGTAAATTAGGGTAAATAAAATTTCTAGCTGTATATATTGGTTCCTAAAAGAATGTATGGACCGTAGTTTTTGTTCTGCAATGTTTGTAGTGAGTGTTTTCTTGTTATGGTTGAGTAAAAATGCATTATAAGATACTAAGTTACTCACCACTTTAATCCAGTGATTCCAACAAAATGTAAACTCTTCTTTATCAATGAATCCATCTCCATTCTTGTCGAACACTTGGAAAATATGCCGCGCCCGTTCCTCTGACAATGGATATATGTGCCCCTTATCGTTCCGGAACAGCGCTTTGCAAATCAACCGGAACTCCTCAAAGTTCAATTTTCCATCTCTACAAAAAATTACTGATGTTAATTTTATTTTGGATTTTAAATAAATTGTTATCCTACAAAAAACTTAGATGTGAAAATAAGCCCAAAATCCATGTCGAAACAAAACTAAAACAATAAAAATATTGGGATTGTTCTTTGAGGGAATAAATACATATTTTCTTGGATTGTCTTGTTTTCAACTTATAATATTTTTTGTATATTTTCTAAAAGGGTTAAAAATTTAATTGGAACTATTTTTAATTATCTCATTACTTGGTCTTATGGTCACTTTTTTTTAATCTGGTTGAGAGAAACTATTATGAATTACTTTAAATATTTCCTGCAGTTTTATTATGATCCTCCCTTTAGGGCTGAATTTAAATTAAAACATAATGCTTCTGTGTATTATTTAAGGAAATGGCATTACATAGAATGTCAGATTTTTAGACTCATCAGTTTCGACTGCATAATTCTTTAAATATTCAAATATTACACAAATAGCAGAGATATTGTATTAAATTACTAATTAACTTAAAAAAAAGATATGTAACTAAAGAAGACTGAAGATGCAAACATCTATCTAGTTTCCTCTCTTCTATAAATTTGTCCACCCAAAGTTTGCCTGGGAGAGATCGCTTTAAGTGATAAGGCCGCCTTTTGTATACCTATTTAATAGGTAGGTAAAATTTTAGAAAATGTGTAAAAAAAATATTATTTATCTGTCTATCGAAAGATGCATAAAGTGTTGTTTTCTCAAATTTATTTTGTTTTGAAAGACTAATTATTTTAAAAATTAAAAGTACAGCACAATAACGACAGTTTGATTCATTGTCTGTTTGTCTTCTTCTTTTTTGGTTTATGGCTTCGGGCACTTTGTCTGTTTGTCACTGAATGACACTGAAACAAATGTGTTTTTTTTTATATTCTACAAAAATATAGCTCACAGATCAGATTAGCAGGTATGCTCTGCATCTTCACGGCCAGTATGATAGAAGGATACCGCGAGAAGCCTTGCAATGACTTACAAAATTAAAAAAGGTTTTAAACAAATAAAAAAGTTATTTTTGCAATAAATTTGATATCAATGGGATATATCGTCAACTCTTGCAGGGTACAGGGTCATAACTAATTGTTTTAATGAATATTTACTGAATTTTTTTAACTGAAACATACCCATCTTTGTCGAATGTTTCATAGCAGGCGTCCATATCGAACAAACACTTTTCTTCTCGTGTATCCACTTCGGGAACCTCCAACATCGTAGGCCGGTACGGAATGAAGCGCCTTCCGCACCTGCGGCCTTTTATAACACTTTCCAACTTCATGGTGCCTGAAAGAACACCGTCGCATAGTAACCTCAAACATGGTTATTGGTTATTGCATAAGCCATTAGCCGACCCACATACACCTGGTGCCACTTATAATTTTGTAAAGTAACATTTTTACTCACAAATTCTGTTAAATAATCGCGTGAAATAATTGTTTAAGTACTAACTAAATCTAAAAATTAACTAATCACTAAACTGCAAGTTGAATTACCTATGTAAATAAATAACTCTCAAAATGTCAAATGTCAATGTCAAGTTCAAGGATTTGGATTTTGGTGAAGGTCCTAAGGCATGTTCCGTTATTACGGATATCACTCTGGTCCAGTGCTCGCAACTTTACGAGAAATTAATTTCGTTATATTATGTATCTTTCAGTATACTGCCACAGCTCTTTGTGCGTTTTCAAGGTAAGTTGCTCTCAGTGGACACGTGATTAACCTAGGCTAGGACTAATGATTATTCAACTGCGTAGGTCGGTCGTCAATGAGTGGTCAACAGTGTGACATAGCAATGACATGGATGACTCACTGTGAGAATACAGTGGAAGTCATTTTTTTAAAAAAGAACAAGAAGAATTTTTAAACAGTGACCAGGATTGACGGTCTGTTTGGTTGACATCTGCGGATGTCATCCACCCCACTCACTATGGGTCGCAGGCGATCATAGACGACGATTGGCGAGTACAGCTGAGTATGCCCTCTACACTATCGTGCTCGTGTATAATCGACTGTACTCGGCGGCGTAATGTAGTGGAGCCATTGAGGTCAGTGTAATCCGTAATAATGGAACATAGGTACCTTATTGTTGCAACGTTCCTTTTCACAAAATTAAAAGTTGAATATATTGGATAATATTGATAAGTAAGTAAATTTTTCAAGAGTATGCTTTGCTCGGGTCTTATTTTTGAAATAAAATTAATGCAAGTGGTACTCTATTCGGATAACTTTCTGTATTTGTTAATTTATTTCTGTGATCGCAGCGCTGCACCCATCCGCGCATCCACTTCAGTTATACTCTTCTGAGTTGTGAATCTTTAAACTATGGTGATTGGTGGATATAAAGCTAGGGTTTTGGTTAAATTGCCATTAAAAAAAAAAATCATTTAGGGATGTGACATAGAAAGAAAAAGTAGATTATTTAAAAATCTATTTTTCTCTTCTCAATAGTGATCGATTATGGAAAAATCGATTGAATTTTGAAAAAATAATCGTTTTTATCGAAAAATTGATTTTTCTATTATTGTTTTTTATTTAGGCAGGAAACATACAGTTAATCAAAATCTGCAGGTTTGGCATCAAATTCGAGCCGATCAGCAGGTAGCACATACTATTAACATTATTATCTTCTTTTGTTTTTATTAAATTCGTTTTTTTTTTGCTTTTCACTGTGGTGTTATTTTGTGTTTTTTTGTTTAAACATTTTATTTCTCAATTTTGAGTGGGCCGGTTTGCAATATCAATTGGTCACCATCTTTTACGTAAAATTGCTTTCACATCTGAGGGACGTTATTTATTGAGGAGTACTTTTGGTACTCCATCATCAGTGATCAATTCTACTTAACCGTAGGTATTATAACGAGCATAAATTACTTTTTTATTTTTATTAATTTCTTCCAGAGTTAAATGCATGAACAAAATATTCAAGACACGTCTTCTGATGGCCATCTGTTATCATAACCATCAGTTCCACTTCACCAAATGATGCTTACCGAAAGCAATACTACTATTAGTAATATAAAATACTTTAATCGCAATGTTGTGCCATGTAATATTTGAAGAGTTTAGTCCTTCGATTTCTCCAAGATCTCGTCATCAGATTCTGCCTTGATGACAATGGGACCACCTCTAGTAAATCAGTTTAAACATAAAAGTATTTTCCGAGTCGGTCCAGCCATCATCGAGTAATCGTTGAACATGCATATGAAAAACATACATTCCTGTAACCAATATTACAACTAAGGATGTACATAGTGAGAAAAAAAGAGTTTTATAAATTTAAAAATCAAGTTTTAAGTTTAAAAATCAAGTTTTATAAATAAAAAATCGATAATTTAAAAAATCGATTAATATAAAAATCGACTATTTTATCACATCGCTTTTTTCATTTGACAGTTGTCAATTGACATCTTGGTTGTTTGTAAAAACTTGTTCGCTTTCAGCTTTTTTGTGGAGCAGATTATTATATATTTAAAGTTTCAGTATTTCTAATTCATAACAAACGGTCATCGCATTTTCCAATTTCCAGTGAACATTCGTTTCTTGGTTGGTACCAACATGTTGTACTTATTATGGATTAATAATAAAATTGGCAACAGTGATACCTGCACGTGTTTAAAATTTTCTTAAGTTTTTTTCTATTAATTATTTGTGTAGATTTCGTTTGACTTCAAAATGGTTATCGAAAAGCTGCATGGCCTGCAGAGCACTAATTTAAGCCTCAATGAGAGGTTTACGATGCTGCAATCGTCGGGGCCGGAGCGCGTCGTTGCCAAGCGGAGGCGGCAAAAACGACAAACAATGGGCGCGATCCTCTCTCAAGACCTCAACCTAACCAACCAAAATTTAATTGAACAGATCACTCAACGATTACAACAATCAAACAGGGTATGTAATCTCTATTACGAGTTACGACCCGATTGGCGCATTAGGTCAACATCACCCGCTAATCAAGAGGTTCACTTTTTTCGATCACCGGTGGGGGTGGACTTTATGTGATGAACGTAGGGTTCCACTTTTCAGTCTCGGCGTGTTTATATACCCATTCCAAAACACCATATGAATTTAGCTCTGTAGCTAATTAGCTAAGTATAAATAAGCTGGACTGACAGCCAGACTTATGTCTTCACTCTGTATAGTTATACAGGGTGAAGTTGAAATCATGGGCATCCATTGAATCCATCAAGTTGTGCCATGCTGTTTACATGGTTGGGCTACAATATCTTTATTGAAGTATAAAATTTGGGGTTTCTTTATTCCATATGCCACTGCTGTATTATTTTTATCATCTTTTATATTTATTTTTAACTAGGTGTGTAAAATGTAATTATGTACACACTTTGTCAGTAAATAAAGGCTTATTATTAATATTATTAGGTGTGTCCTGTGGTTTCACCTGTGTGAATTTTGCAATTTCTGCAAGATATTCAATAAAGGCAACTTAAGATTATATCTATTAGATGGTACTAGACGAGAAGTTTTAACTGAAAAAATAAATCAATTGTTTTCTTTTTTCCAGCAAACACTCAGACAGCGCCTCGGTGTGTCACCGGGAGCTCTGAGACGTTTCGGCAGCGAGAGCAGCCTGCCTGGTCTACGACGCTCCAATAGCTTTGGCGATATCAGCCAGACACAAAGTATGAGGAGTTACACTCCGCGACGGTACAATGGGAACATGAGGTACCTTTGGTTAAGAGTCTCCTGACAAATCTATAATTAAGAATAAGAATAGAATAAGAATAAATTTATTACCAGAAGTTTTCATTACATCAACTGAGTTTTGGATCCCGCAACAGGTCAAGCCTGAATCTAGGGATCTGTCTTGTTCTCATAATATTTAAAGTTCACAGACACTTTTGGAACATGACTTATTTACAATTTCAGCTTCTTGATTGATTTGCGTGACTGAAATGTTTCCTGAATGTGTTTAGAATGAATTTTTTTGAAAGTATAATTGGGTATTCTCCAAGGTATGAATATCAAAATTCTAATTAGTCCGTCAGTTAGAAAATAAAAAAATAATAGACACGTATTTTTTGCTTTTTCAATTTAATGAAAATGAACATAGATAAAGCGCATTAAAGTTTAGGGTGGGGGGCTCGTGACGTCAATATTCATTATAAGCGCCAGCCGCCATACAAACCGCACCGAATTGTGACGTCACGCGAAATTTCAACTCAATGTATCTCTGTTATTTTTTGAGTACGTAAAAATAGAAAAAATACGTGTCCAATATTTTTTACTAATCTACACGACTGACTAAAAAAAAAATTTTTGTCAAGTAGCCAATTCACCAAAAATTGCCGCTGGTGCCATCGTCTGCGGGAACTGTCTCAGATATCTAT
Source organism: Zygaena filipendulae (assembly GCA_907165275.2). Lineage (NCBI taxonomy): Eukaryota > Metazoa > Arthropoda > Insecta > Lepidoptera > Zygaenidae > Zygaena > Zygaena filipendulae. The sequence continues at coordinate 842,019 of OU015669.1, forward strand.
TTTGTGAACAGGCGATCGGTGTCGTTCAGCAACTTGTGGGGCGGGCGGCCGGGCGCGTGGGGCGGGCGGCCGCTAGTTTGGGGCGGGCGGCGCGGCGTCAACAAGCAAATGCGTGGCAGATACAGGTATGGAAAAACACTTTGCTTCTCTTCTTCACTTCCTTTTGACACTATTTGATATGTAAGCTAAATTGAATAAATATGATAATAATGTAATGCGAAATATTGAGTCGAAATATCGCATTACATTATGATCCCGTACAGTTTAAAACTTTAAACCTTTAATGCACCTATGGATTATGAAAGTCACGAGCCCCCACTTCTAAAATGCGCTTTATCTTTTCAGGAATTTGAATAAGTCAAATTTACGTGTCTATTATTTTTTTATTATCTAGATTCTAGACGGATTTAATAGCATTTTGACTGTCACACCTTGGCGAAATGCCTATAATATATTCTCTTTCCAGTTCAATTTATGTACTAAAGCCGTTACAGAGGTCAAATTATGTGCCTTCTGCTATAAAAAATCATAATAATATCTTCTAAAGTTAATCATTTAAAAACTTACAGGTAGGACATAATTTGACCTCTGTAAGGGCCTTGGCTCATGTCTGATATGTATTGTTCTGATTGTGATCCAACAGGGGCGGTGGTGGTAGGAACAACTCGGGTCAGGGTCAGGGCCAGGGCTTCCGGCGCGCGGGGTGGCGGGGCGCGGGGCGGAGCGGGGTGCGCGGCCGGGGCCTGGGGCGGGGCGTGGGGCGGGGCCTGGGCCGGGGCGGGCAGGGGAACAGTCAGAGAGGTAAGAAAAAGAAGATTTTTAAATAATTATACTGTTGTTTATGCAAAGGATCAGGGCAACCAACTCGGAGCTCCTGAGGGCTGTGTATGAGATTCTTACAAGATTTTGAGGAAGTATACAAAAATTCGAAGATGCATACACATGAATAATATAGTACAGGTCCGAATAAAAACTATAAAAATTCAAATGCCTCTATGTCTACTCATCTAGCATTTATTATTATAAATAGTTTTATAATAAACCTTCCAGGTGGGTTAGCGAGGCAGCAACCTGGCAACCAGAAAGCCGCCCCCACCAAGGAGGAGTTGGACCAGCAGCTGGATGAGTACATGGCCAGCAGCAAGTTTGCATTGGACCGAGAGCTAGACGCGTACATGAAGGATGCCATGGAGCTGGAATAACGCATGCTCGCCCCGAAGCGAGCTAACTATGCACAGCGACACTCCGTCTGCCATCAACTCTGTGCCTCCCCACGTTCTGCCGCGACGTAGTAGTGCACCTGGAGGTGTGGAGTTGTTACTGTATGTGTGCACCCGAGCCGCCCTGCAGTAGTGGGGGGAGAGTTAAGTGTCGCGAGTGTGTTTATAAAGTGACAGTGAACGTTTTTGAGTAACGTCGATTGTTGATTGAGAATTCTCTTGTTTAATATTTTTTCTCATTGAACAATTTGTTTTTGTTTTTATTTTTTTGCTTGAAGTGAATTATGACAGTTAAAAATGTGTAAAAGTAAGGTTCGACGCTTAAGCAATGTTATTTTTCGCTGGATGTGAAGTCATTGCCGTTGTTGATCTACAGAAAAAGAATCAATTTTGTAGTTTCTTCATTATAATAAGAACAGGCTTTTTTTCGAAGAAGTGCTAGCGTCATCACTATATTATATTAATTTTTAATTATAAAACAAAGTCCTCTGCCGCGTCTGTCTGTCTGTTGGCGATAAACTCAAAAACTACTGAACGGATTTTCATGTAGTTTTCACCAATAGAAATAAGTTGTTCAAGAGGAAGGTTTAGGTATATAATTGTCAAGCTTTTATATAAATTGGTTGAAATATATAACGAAATTGTTAGAAATGTCAAAGAAAGTGCATTCAATTTTGCATTCTATATTCTACAGTTCCCGCGGGATCTCCGAAATTAACGCAGATGAAACCGCAAGGAACAGCATAGTTAATAATAGTAATATATTTTATAATTAAATTGTTTAGGAACATAAAACAAACTGTAGTGCGAGAAAACATCTATTGAACAACTTTATAACTAGGGCAAAATCCATGTCCTTCACTCACATTAAAGTTTTTAGTCATAATTATGACATCTCTCAAGCGAATGTAAATACATTTTGATTTTCGTCGGCGTTTATGCCCCTGAAAAAGTTCTTTCGTCCAAGGGAGCTGGAAAACCAAGGGATTTAAGATATAAAATGTGAATGTCGAGCCATAACTGCGAGACAATAAGTATGAGGCAATATTTTGATATTTTATATTTATCAACAAGACAACCTCTCTGTTTATAAGATTGTATGTGTCGTAGACAAATTGTATAATTACTAACGTCGTTGGTCAGTCAGATTGTATTATAATGTGTATTTGCGTGCATCCATCCACACTGTGACCACAAAAGAATCAAATGGTACGGATGATTAGAAGAAGAAGAAGAAGAAGAAGAAATATATATTCTCATAATAGTATAAGTATAGTCATTATAAAATAAAGTACATGTTTTGTATATTGAAATCATTGTTTTCTATGACCAGTAAATAATAACATGAGCTCACATAATAATATACAGTCTGACTCGAAACTGAAAGTCAGGCTTGGATCAGTTGAAACATGAAAAACATTTGGTCAATTTAGATAGGTAGGTATTCTATAATTTTCATATTTTTTATGCTTTATTTTTTATTTGTTCACAAGAAAGTGCATACGTAGTGTTTTATATACTTAGTCTAGAGCTAGACACAGGTCTAGACATAAAAGCCGAGTGGGCTTATTTCGTGCCACATCTCGCATTATGTGGACGCAGATAAGTAATAATATGTTAACCCACAAAATTAAGTTATTGATACAGAACGCTTTATTGAGAGTTATAGGACGTTTTTTAATTATTTTTTTACCTTATTACATTGTTTAAAATACCACCAATTGTTGAACATAAAAATTTTTGACACAAAATGGCGCTGTAATTTTAAAACACGATTTACTCAAAATTTCTCCAGTGTGGGTTAACACATTTGCTTATCTATGTCCATGTGGACTTATTATTGCACTATCTACTTTTATTAGGAAATGACCACGCACCTTCGCCAACGCCACGCAACTTTAACCGGCATAAAATAGGTTAGGAAACCTCAACAGTACCTAATTATACGGTACAAACAAAAATATGTATATTCACTTACTTAGTACTTTCAGACTAAGCTTTGGTATTAGTTTGTTAGTTTGTTGACACTAATTATCAATAATTTTCAGTTTTCAGATTTTTTTCTTTATATTATACACCTAATTCTACCTTGATGGCAAATAACAAATATCAAGTTTGTAGGTCAAATGGAAGCGGGTTAGGTTTTTGATATGTGCTTCGATTATACCTCACTACCTGTGAGGAAATATTCGTTCGTTTAGTTGTCAACAGATGGCGTTGTTACAAAAGTTTCACTTTTTGGATGTGTATTACAAGACAGCGCCACAGTAAAAAGATTGTACTATATACAATTATTGTACACATTTTTTGGTTCGTTAGGTGGTTTTTGTTTAGATTTCGAGCACATTTGATAAAAAAAAAACATTGTGTTCATTCAAGAGAAGTAACTGATTGTATGTAATAATTATTAAGTAAACTTTAATTACTATTAGTAATACTAAGTTCTTCTACATTTACTTCTGACATCGCATAATTAACTGTAAATACATGAAGTTAAGGTGCCAATTTGTTTGTTCACTGTAATAAAAAGTTAAGTTTTGCAATTTATCGTTTCCTTTCTAACTTGTATAAGCAAGAAAGCTGATAATAATACTTTTTGACAAAATACATTGTTCTACCGGCAAACTGAATAGTTTGGACCAAGTTAGTGCCGTTTATTTCGAGGTCATCTATAGTTAATGTTATAAAGGGTAAATCTAAATACAAAGAAGTAGCGGGTGAAACCGCGGGTGGTTTTCATGAAATGAAATAAAATGATGAAATTTGGCATGCACGTTGTCAGGGGTACAGAGAAGGACATAGGGTACTTTTTATCCCGGAATCCCGCGGGTGAAACCGCAGGGCACAGCTAGTTTAAGCTAAAATGACGCGCCCCTCCATCGGGCATACGCACACGCACATCCGTTAAAATATCGATACGACACATATAAATCTGGTCTGTCTATTCATCACAAGTGCGCAATGCTGTCGCCGCACTCACACTATTAAAGAGATATTATCAATACATGATATCGCACATCTACAACTGCTTATTTAGTAGTGGGGCGCGTCATTTTAGTTGAGATAAGCTCTAGCCTAATTTATTTCTAATAATAATAAACAAAATAAAAAGCCTTTTATTTCTTCCAGAAAATGCTAGTTTACAAGTTTGTTAGTTTTGTTAGTATTTAGAAAAAAAAAGTGATAATTTATTTCTAATAACCTCAGCTAATTATCTGTGAAAGTCCCGTCAAAATCGGTCCGACAGTTTCGGAGATTTACCCGCGTGAGTTTTGGAATTGCCCAGGAGCTTCCTTCTTTCATAAAAACCTCCTTACCTTACCTTGTACATATACAGTGTGAGTCTGGATAAAGTGTACAAATGAAAATGAGGGATACTATGTTCAATTTTATCGACGAAAAAAATAATAAAAAAATTAAAAATTTTTTTTTGAATTTTTGACGATTTTTTTAAAATTTTGGTTCGCGTTAGGGTTCCCCTCGTAAACAAAACACTATAACTTTTAAAATAAACGGTAGATTGTCAAGATAAAAACTGAATTATGATCAGAGCTTATGGGGCGTCTTAATAAAATCAAAATTTTTAATCAAAATTATTTACAATTCAAAATAATGGCGTTTATTTAACAAACAAAAGTATTTTTTTGCACAGTTTTTTCAGTAATTTTAAAATTGCTTAATAAAATGTGGTATTAACATACATTTTTTAAGGCTTACAATTATTCTACATCATACTAGCTTTCAAATGGTAAAAATTTTACGTTTATAACTTAATCACAACATTTTTTATCAGCTGTCAAAAAAGGATCTCCAAAAGTGGTATTTATCATTTATTGTGGATATTTTTTTGGAGGCGAAACAAAATACTTTTATTATTTATTTTTAATAATCAATTGGTTACTTATTGGTTAGTTATTGCATTAAATGCTCAAAATGTCCACCTCTTGTTTGCAGACACATAGTAGCGCGAAGAACGATTTGTTGTGTCGCTCTTCTTATCATCTCGCGATCATTTTTTAAATCATGTGCACAATTAATTATGCGATCTTGTAAATCGGCTTCACTGTTGATTGGGGAATTGTAGACGCGTTGTTTCATTGTACCCCATAAAAAGTAGTCGAGGGGCGTCATATCAGGTGAACGCGCAGGCCACCCCACAGGTCCTTGCCGGCCAATCCAATGGTTCGGATAAATTTCATTTAAAAATGATCTTACATTACTTGCATAATGAGCAGGACATCCATCCATTTGTAGGTACATTCTTCGGCGCAAAGCCAGTGGGACATCTGCCAGCAATTCAGGTAGTTCTTCGCGTAAAAGCGTTAAAAACCTTTCACCAGTTAATGTTCCCGGCAGTATTATTGGTCCAAGCAAAATGTCGTCAATGAGACCAGCCCAAACATTTACTGAATATCTCACTTGGAACGTTGAAGATCTTTTCAACTTTGGGTTTTCACCTTTAGGGCACCACTTATGCAAATTTCTGCAGTTGGTTATACCATCCCTTGTAAATGTTGACTCGTCCATCCATAAAATTTTTTTTGGAAAGTTTGGGTTTTGTCTAGTTTTTGACAGAATCCATGTTGACATAACGCATCTTGGACGGCAGTCTACCTCTTCATGTAAGTGCTGCACCCTCTGATAATGATAAGGATGCAGACCTTCTTTTTTTAAAATACGCCACGCTGATTTTTGCGATATTCCATGTCTCAAAGCTAGACGTCTGGTGCTAATGGTTGGATCAGCAAACAAATCCCTCAGTACTGCTTGTTCGACAGACACATCAATAATCACTTCAGACTCGCGGCGGTCTCTGGCATTTGATCCAAGTCCAACAATACATAATCTTCGGTGGACTTCTTGGAAGTTCCGAGCAGATGGCACCGGTCGCCTGTTAGGAAACGCAGCTACGTAAGCAGTGTGAGCGGCTCTGGCTCTACCTCGTGCCATTCCATAATAAAACTCAATATCAGCGATGTGTGCCGGCGGGAATTCAGTTAAACGCGGCATTATCTCCAAAACACTAGAGAATGAACTAGAGAAGTTGGTTAACGAGAGTAATGACGAAACGTGTAGCAGCGGCGAGTAATTCGGAGCGACTGTCTTTGTTTGTCTCTTCCAGTGTTGCCGTCTCAGTTGGTATTAAAGTAGCTAAATCTATCGTAAAAGTTGCCAGTTTATGTAATTTTGTGCTGAAATGTAGCTAAATGTATGGAGCATTAAGTAATAATAAGTAGCTAAAATGTATGAAACCATGATCAATTCAAGTAGCTAAATACGTTCAAAATCCGCTAGATCTAGCTACAAAGTAGCTAAAACGGCAACACTGGTCTCTTCCCGTACCCCTAAACTTAAGCCCACGTGCAGTTACAAAACTTTTTTACCTGAAATGCAATAAAATGTACCCTAAACATTCACCGCGCCTTTGTTCATTAAATACCATACTTTGAAGGCCTTCTTTGACACTTCATAAAAAATGTTGTGATTAAGTTATAAACGTAAAATTTTTACCATTTGAAAGCTAGTATGATGTAGAATAATTGTAAGCCTTAAAAAATGTATGTTAATACCACATTTTATTAAGCAATTTTAAAATTACTGAAAAAACTGTGCAAAAAAATACTTTTGTTTGTTAAATAAACGCCATTATTTTGAATTGTAAATAATTTTGATTAAAATTTTTGATTTTATTAAGACGCCCCATAAGCTCTGATCATAATTCAGTTTTTATCTTGACAATCTACCGTTTATTTTAAAAGTTATAGTGTTTTGTTTACGAGGGGAACCCTAACGCGAACCAAAATTTTAAAAAAATCGTCAAAAATTCAAAAAAAAATTTTAATTTTTTTATTATTTTTTTCGTCGATAAAATTGAACATAGTATCCCTCATTTTCATTTGTACACTTTATCCAGACTCACACTGTATACCAAATGTTGTTTTTTTTTTTTTTATATTATATTATATTTCGCATGCCATAAATAATATAGCGCGCGTAGGTGTCGCGTTCATGTTACTCTGAACCGCACGCGATGGGACGAGACCTCCCGCGGCATAAGTTATATAGCTTACACAACGTTACCGAGAAAGGGGGTACGAAGCCGCAAGCACTTTAAAGCAGGGATGTTGCGTACGCCGATTTCTCGATGTGAATTTTTGAAGGCTCACATCGGATGCGGACGTTGAAGATCTTATGTATGTATGAATGAAGATTGATACAATGATAAAGTAATTATTAACATTTTTATTAGGTAATGAAAATTTGTATTAAGAATAATGCTCTAATATTTTTTTTACTTTACTTACTAATTTTCAATCGCCGGCCCCACCCAATTTCTTTCTACCGCAACTTGTATTACATTCGCATCCGCATGAACATCCGCATTGATTAATGCGGCTGCGGATGTCCAAATCTATGCGGAAGCTCCGCATTCGTTATTTTTCGCCATGAGCGTTGCGTTTCTGGGCCGTCGAAGCACATTTTGGACCGGTTAAAGTCGAACTTTGCTCGCAGCAGTGTCCGCGAGTTCCTATCGTCGTAAAAACCGTTTCTATGATGAAAATATGTAATTACTATTCTGATTTAGGCGCACATCTTGAACCTTACCACTATTGCAATAAGATTTATACAACAGTACAACTGTCCAAAGAGTTTACACATGATGCTGATACAAGCACTGCAGCTAATATCTAATTCTATACCTACATCAAATAAAATTGAAGTGTCTTTTTGTAATTCCAAACTAACAGCTTTTTAATAAATGCATATGAAAGTATATTATATGGTAGGTACTTACATAAAAAAATCAATTATTAAAATTTTTCTCTATGTGTCTGTCTGTTTGTTCCGGCTAATCTCTGAAACGGCTGAACCGATTTTAATGGGACTTTCACAGGCAGATAGCTGATGTTATAAAGAGTAACTAGGCTACTTTTATTTTAGAAAAAAAATAGTTCCCGCGGGAATTCCGAAACTCACGCGGATGAAACCGCGGGGCACAGCTAGTAATTCTACATAAATGGTAAGTGAGTAGGTACTAAGTACCCAGTTTGCGCGCGCCGAGTGGTCTCGACTGGGTCCCGTTACGACCCGCGGGAGGTCTCTGCGCACGCGCATCCCACAAGGACGGGACGGCGTTATTTATGCGTCGCGCGCGCACGTCTTTTGTCGATTCTTTAACCGACTGCGCTCAATAAATGCTAGTGATTCATGCAATCATTAGGTACCTAAGTACTTACAACTTTTTTTGTGCCTAAAAATAGAATGAGAAATTTCAACCGAGTGAAAAAAAATGGGGAAATCATCTTAAGGTTGCCTCGGATTGCTTTTATCTCAACTTTTGTTCTGTCAGTTAAAATTTGAAGCGCAAACGCAATCGAAGTAGGTATGCATATAACTGCGCAAAAATACCTTCGATGACACGCACATAGTGGCACGCACATATAAGATGTACTCGGTCTTTTTAGCCAGACAACTAACTGGCTTCGCTCTGTTTGCGCCACAGAGCAAATAAATTAACTAGAGAGGACATGTAGACGGGGCAGGCGCGCTACCGTTGCAAAGGAAGTAAGAGCAAATGCTCTAACTTACCCAAAACTTCTTTTTGCTGCCATCCCAAGTACCTATATTTACCACAATAGTCTCAAAACTGTCAATTTTGAAAACAGTAACTATGTAAAAACATAACCATAAAACATATAATACATTTCTTTATGTTAATGAATGTTTTAGTGCGTGATGAATAAGTAGTTTTGTGTACGAAAATCACCCGGCGACACTGGTTTTCATATGTTTTCATACTAAACTAAGTTGATGTCTCTTCTATCTTTTATGTTCTATTCTGTGGTTTACGCCCTCTATCGTTCTTGCCTAAGTTATAGATCTAATTAATATGTATTTAATAATTAGCGAATTGCGTCCAAATAAACAATTGTTATTTATTTAAGAGACGGTGCTAGGCCCCCAGCCGCAACTGACACACCCGGCCACATGTTTGCGGCTTATTACACACGCATATATATTGTCAACCTTGGACCTCTGTCCGCTTGAACGAAGTGATTGATGCGCCGCGTATTTTGGAAACAATAACGGTATTTTGTTTTCGTTGGTGGCGGTTCACCTTTCACGGATTTGCGAATTAAACAAGACAGATAAAATGGTCCTTCGTACCGGATGCGGATGTGTATACTACTGAACCGTCGGTAGTTTTAGCGTGATGCGCGCATAGGCAGACATAAATGAATTAACTTTAAAGCTAGATTCAAAAAGTTCTAAACGCATGTTCCAAATATTTACACATAGTCCTTATCACCGGCAACTAAAGGGTAGGTCCAGGGTTCTTCTTTATCATTGCAAAAAATAACTGAATAATTTTAAAAATTCGGTACAGAACTAGGCCACTACTAAAATTTTTGTATCAGCTTTTTTTTTCAAATTTAAATCGAATAACCTTATTTTTGATACTTTGAAGATAAAACCTACTTTTGTAGTACTTACAGCACCTGTGCAGTGCGTTAAGTAACGCGACTTAGCAATTAACATAAAAATATGATAAAAAAAATCTAGTCAATGTTATCGATAAAAATTAACAGGTTTTAGAACTCGCTATATACAAACTGGTGCTTATTACTGTACATTTCGTCTCATTCATGCCAACAACTAGTTTTGTGACGTATCGTAGGTACAAATAGACTAACAGTTGAGTCGGATTTTATCACACACATTGACCTACATACAAGGTTGGCTTGGAAAGGGGTATTGAGCCTAAATGTAACAAAGCTTATCAAAGGAGAAACATTTAATTTTACTTATAAATTCCTGCAAAAGGAGTGAGGTGTTTTTGAGACACATAAGTTTTTAAAGGGTTTTGTTGTACCTGGATAGTTTTTTTTTAAATATATTAGTCCTTCGGAATTACCGCAGCTACAACCACGGGGAATGCTATAGTGTCTAGTGTATAGTATGTCTAGTGTCTAGTTACTTTCATTGATATACTCGTATTTAAACAGAAACCTAGCAAGTAACAACAGTTGTTTGTCTAATATTTATTTATTTATTTATTTAAGTATACAAAACAGATCGTAGTCATTACAATTTTTAGTTAAATAGTGTATTATAATATGTCCAGACCACAAACCAGAAATATGCATACCCAGAAAGATAAAAATATCGAGCAGAGTACGAGGTACCTATTATACTATTTTAAATTTATTACGATACATTAGTCAGAAAAATAGAAGAATAATAGGTATCAATGCGATTCAAGACAAGAAAAGATTCGTGCATAGAAGCTTCTATAGCTTCCATTACTCCACAATCCACTAGTTTCTGTTAAACGGCGCGATAATTTGTGCAGAGATGAGGTAAATTTGTAGAGACGACCTTTCCATTGGAGTTATGGAAGTAAGAAGAAAACATTGGTTCGGAGACAGAACACAATTGACGGACGAACTTATCTATGTTAGAACAAGATTTCGCGGCGTGTGAGTAAATACCTATATACTTATTGGGCTGATTTTCAGACAAAGGTTCTTCTGGTTACGTGTGTTCTTTGAGATACTTTACACAAGGCACACGGCACATAGATCCTCTATAGTTACATCGTAATCGATTGAATATATTTAAAGGAACGCGTATTATAATTTTCAATTTCATCGCTATTTTCCAAACTCAAGTTTTTACAATCAACACACAGAGGTTGACTTTGGTTTAACGTAGATACCTAGGTATTTATTTTTAACATGTGACCCTTTTTAACCGACTTCCCAAAAAAGAGGAGGTTCTCAATTCGACGCGAATGTTTTTTTTTTTAAATCCACATATTTAGTTTATATTAAATTCAGTCGTATTAGCTGACCCGCGCAGTTTCACCCGCGATAATTTCAGAGTTTCCCGCGGAACTGTTTCACACAAACTTTCCAACCCCTTTGTACCTTCTTAGGGGTAGAATTTCGGAAAATCCTTTCTCATCGAATGCCTACGTCATACAAAGAATACACCCTCCAAGTTTCAGATCTCTACGATCAGCGGTTTAGGCTGTGCGTTCATTGTCAGTCAGTCATTCAGGACAAAGCATTTTATTTATATAGATAACATAGATTACACTATTATTGGACTAGACCTGGACACCGTCACGTCGTCTCAGAGAGACAAACGATCAGGGGTCAACTTTCGTGCTCGTCTCATCTTTGCGCTTGGCGCGGCCGCGGCGTACACCTTTCTTTCTTTCACCAGCAGTGCTGTGCCACGCGACCTAGGCAGCGCACGCGCCATGCGCCCTGACAGTCCCGCAGTGACCGCTTGACAGTCCGGTGACAGCTTGACAGTGCACCATGACGGCGGTCGGTGCGGCCCTCGTGTTGCTGGCGACTCTCTCGCCCGTTCTTTGCCAGGATGAATCATTTGCGTCCGCGCTGCTATCTAGTAAGTGACTTTCTCTATTCTTATGTGCATAATTAGTTACATATTAGTTAGGTCTCTTTGAATTCTCTGTATTCTAACTATGAGTAATATTGTACATACGAAAGTTTGTGTGTACCTACTGTTGTGCGTGTGGGTTGTTTGTGATCACTCAGCTCCTTAACTGCTATAGTCAACTGGCCGTGTTTCCTATTTATTTAGTTTTGTTTTTAAAAGTAAAGAAACACAGTTGGTCATAATAGATTCTTAATATAACAATAATAATGTGTCCATTAATCTTTTTCTGATGATACCGATTAAATAAAAACATTTATATTCAAATATCTATGTGGTGAACAGCGTTTCAGGAGGTAGGTATATGTACACAGTTGGTCATAAAATAGGACGTAGTGTAAGTTAATCCTATCGATTTTCATCCTGGAAAAATAAATGTAATAATTTCGCCTCCTCCTCTTCCTCACTTATTCTTAAACCGGTATTTTTACGTTGTTGGGTTTGATAAATAAATAATATCGCGTTTCCGTTGAACTAGTTAGTGCAGATAATTTAATTAATTATACAAATAAAGTTGTTTATATATGTATATTCAAATACAAACTGATATTATTGCCAATTCTGAATTTCGAGGCTTGAATCGCATGCGACTTATTCGCGTATTATTATAGTAAAATAGAAAATAGTTTTTCCTACTTTAACCTTCATAAAATTATAATAATATACTATGGTTTCTGTTTGAGACCTAATATTTGGCTCCACTATGTTTTGCAACTACAGACAACTGCCCCTGAGATTATATATGATGAAGCTGTCATTATTGTTTATCTGACGGTTAATTTATCTCATGCAAAACAAAACTGAACTCCCACATCAGCCGTGGCGATATGATTCTAATTTCATCTCCCTTTTATCTAGTTCCAGTTCCAGTTCGCCACTATGTTGCACCTTGACAGTATTAAACGCTTTCCTGATAGCCCATCCTGGGTTTGATTTGTTTGTCAATGAGTGGATGGAATTTTTGTCTTTGTGTCTGAAGGTTGGTGAGAAATCGTATGTAGGTAAGACCTACAAGTAGAGAGCCCAACAAGTCCTACAACAGAGGCCTACAAGTGGGATACCCTTATCATGGCGGGAGTGGTGCGATTTTGTGTTTTGCGTGCGTAGAATTCGCGCCCGCATAGAGCCGAGCATGGCGCCACAGGCGGCGTCGTGCTTCCACTCGAGCGGCGAGAATAGAAAAACGTCGCATATTTAACGGAGTGCGCGTGCGCACCGTTACCCGCGCTCCACATCCATAGTCCACACACGCCAGCCGTACACTACCTGCGCGGACGCATCTAATATCTAGTACCTACATCACGTATTAAACACGCGCAATATGGATTAACGATTTTAAGCCTTTCTTTTTATTTCTGGTAGCAAATAAATCACACACAATTTAGTTTTTATTATACTTTTTTCTTTTAAAATAGACCACAGTCGATATATATCAATCTGAATTATTTATCATTTACGTATCATTCAGATTGATACTTGCATCTACTCATACATTTATGAATGGTCATAACATGATAAACCTTTATTATTCAAAAACACACAGATGTATTTGGTTTATTTGCTGATGAAAATAATTGAGAAAAATTGTAATATCGTCAAAAATAAATAAAAAATCAGCGGTAAATAATTCTTAAACGCGTTGATGTCTTTTCCTTGGGCTCTATATCAGCGTTTCCTAAAGTTTTCTAGAAAAAAGAAAGACTTTTATCAATGAATGATCATAAAAAGATGCAATTAATAACGTAGGTAGTTAAGTCGAAATGAAAACTTGATCTTTTTTATTATAATATGCAAAAAAAAGTTCTCCTACCTATCTTAAAAGTTCTCCTGGTTACCCGAAAGTGTTACAAGACGTAAGCGATGATCACAAAATGTGTTAAACTCATAAATAATGTGTATAAATGGACATTGATAAGCAATAGTGTGTTAACCCACACTGGAGAAATTTTGACTAAATCTTGTTTTAAAATTATACCGCCATTTTTTGTCATCATTTTTTTATGTTCAAAATATTTTTGGGTATTCAAACAATGTATTTTGTTGAACAGATAATTAAGAAGACGTTCTATAACTCTTAATAAAGCGTTCTGTATCAATAACTTAATTTTGTGGCTTAACATGTGGCGTCCAAATAAACCTTACGAGGCGGTACTCTCGTGTTAGAAATGTTCTTGTCAAATTTTGCACTAAGGGTGGTTATTGAAAACAAATTGCATAATAATTAACACAGAGATCGCCATTATATTTTACGTTCGGTCCAGCTGCGCCTGCGCAAGTGGAGCGATACTGTCGACGACCCACTGACATTTCCTCTGCTCTGATAAGGATCCATAAATCCCTAATAATATTATAAATGCGAAAGTAACTCTGTCTGTCTGTCTGTCTGTTACGCTTTCACGCCTTAACGGCTCAACCGATCATCATGAAATTTTGCACACCTATTGTCAGGAATAGAGAGAAGGACATAGGGTACTTTTTGTTCCGGAATTTCCGTGGAAACTCCAAAATTAAAAGGTGAAACCGCGGGGAACAGCTAGCATGAGATAAATCAATTGAAATAATGGATTGTATCCGGATAATACATAACAAAATATAATGATAGTATATAGGTTCGACAACTTGAGATTAACGAGACGACCAATATCGTTTCCACATTACAATACATAGGTAAATCGTTATCGTTAACTTTGTTGCACAAATCGTACAAAAGTTTATTTCGTATTTTACGGTTGCCGCTTGCCATACAAAAGACATCAACGCGTTCATATGGCAATGTTTGCAAAACTTGCAAATCACACACCGTTGACTTCCGTACCAGCTTCAAGTTGGATAATATTCGGCGTCGGCGCGTCTGCAGGACTTTCTCCATTGCGCTGCCCCCTCCCCCCATCCTGTCGCTGCCCCTCTCTGGCCTGCGAGGGTGGGGGGGGGGGGACGTTCTGCAAGTAAATACTGGACATATTATTACGCCATTGACACTCGACGGGGAGAGGGGTTTTGTAATCTTCAGTACTCTTGTTATGTTTCACTGGTGTATGCGACAAATATATTCGCTGGGTTCCGGTTCGCGGCGATTTCATCTGTTTAAAGCTTTTATTATTATGGACTTTCGTAAACAAGGTTTTTATCTGGGGTCGACTTTTCGACTTTACATTGAATCGCTCAATGGTTGGCGCTCAATGGTTGGCGCTTGAATCGCACACTGCAAGGTGTAGATTCAAATCGTAACTATGAGCTTTAGCTGTCGGTGAAGGAAAATATCGTGAGAAAATTCCTGGTGGTCCAGCAGCGCTACCACCATCAAATCGATAATAATAATCCGTCGCCGAGCACCTGACGGTGTGTACGGCAGCCTTACTTGAAAGCATATTATTTAATTTGACACGATACACTTAAATATTTAAGCTCTCGATATAATTTTATGCTCTCAAAATAACTAATAAAAATACACATAAAAGAAAATTCAAAGAACCTGAACAAAATGCGTACCGGTTTACGTGAATGATTAATTACATTACTTTATACATGTTATTGTGATTTTTGATGCATCAGCGGCAATGTACGTAGAAGGGAAAAGGGTGGTTAATAACCATCGGGCAAGCTCAGCCGTCTGTCTCGCGAACTCTATTTTCATGCATTTTACATTGATAAAATAATCCTTACTGTTATAAATGAATACATGCGTTTATTTATTTGTTTGTTACGCTTCCACGCCCCTACAACCCAACTGATTATCACAAAATTTTGCATGGAAAAAGGCATGAAGTAGTTTTTATCTGGAAATTCCCACAGAAATTACGAAATTAACGCAGATGAAACCGCTGCGATCAGCTAGTTCAGTAATGAATTAATAACACTGAAATCACTCACGGCCAATCTACCGACCGACATGTAGTAGATAATGTTATGTGTTTTTTAGATATTAGGAAGAGAATTTAATACAGTTTACTTGATGCGTCCCCAATTTAACCTAACACGCTCTCGCAGTATACTTTAGATAATGTAAAGGTTAGAACTTTTAACATGAGTTCAAAGAAACGTCCATACCGGGCGGGACCAATTCACACAAGTTTCACCGGCCGCTGCGCTTCTAAGGTCTCACAAATCGGGGTCAAACATTAATGAATAAATCAATTAGTCAGACCTTTCTTTTTCGAAGGCGGTTTCGATGCCTCATCGTTTATTCCGCGCGCGCCCGCCGCCGCCCGCCGCCCGCCGCCCGCCGCCCGCCGCCCGCCGCCCGCCGCACACATCGACGCTATAAAAGATGACGTTTGTTAGTCTTCTAAGCTGAAACCCGCCGGTGAAAACGTTGGTGTCGCGACGCGTGCGTCACGCTCACTGAAAGTGAATTAATCATCGCATGGTGCATGCGTCAACCAACGTATACGTAGGTACTTAAACTCGAAGAGTATAATAATCCTTATTATGTTAAATGCAACTGTGAGTTTATTTGTTTGTTACGCTTTCACGCCTTAACGGCTCAACCGATCATCCTGAAATTTTGTATACACGTTATCAAAGGCACAAAGAAGAATATAGGGCCATTTTATCCCGGAATTCCCTAGGGAACTCCGGGGTGTAACCGTATCAACTTTTGCATACACATTTTCGGGGATAGAGAAAGACTTAGGGTACTTTTATCCCGGAATTCCTGTGGATTTAATGCAGATGAAACCGCGGGGAACAGCTATATATAAACATTAACTCACGTCAGACAACTGAGTTTAGCAAAGTCTAATTGCACGGTCTCTAAATTCTACTACGGAGTACTTAATATTAAAAATACAATATTTTTACGACGATTTAGAGAGATGTTTTAAATAAAAGGTAGGTATAGGTATTATATTTCCTTCCAAACAAAAACATTAAAGTTATTATAGTAAATATCTGTAAGCTTTTTCTAATTATACTGAGGTTTGTACTGCATTCATTAAAATTTAACAAAACAGCAGAAATAACGGCAGTTTCAACTGAATAACAATTTTTTCACAGTCGACGTTTGTTTGCTATAAACTTGATGTTTCAGCAACAATTGAACAATTCCAATCCCATATATCAATCCAATTGTAGGACATCCCAAGAACTGTAATTGTAAATTATAACGAGGACTTTACTGAGGATTTCTTAGTGATTGGCTAACATTAGTGAATACTTTGAATTTTATTAATTAACATCGATTATAAGCAGCATCCCCAGATTGAAATACGGCGAATATGCGGTCAAATATTTTTTATAAATTGACATCTAGATGTACCATATTCTTGCGATTAAATGAATTATGAAACAGAACAGAACTTAGAGGTAGAAAAACTCTTTAATGGCAACCCCTACGTGCAATCTACCTACCTATCTATCTATCTAATCAATAAAGATATGTCTATGTCTATGTCAATCTCACTATAGGCAGACCTCCCAAATAGGCCAACGTTCTGGCAAAGAATAGAGGCCCGTCTCCAAGGTCGCCCCTAAGAGCAACGAAAACGTGGGATGGAGCTGAACCTACGCCGATCGTCACGCCGGATCCGAACGACCAGCCACTTACGAGTTTATTTTTGCGGAGGAAATAATTCTTATCGGGGAGCACCAAGAGTCGCTATTCATTTAAATATCTCAGCGGAGTGATTCTTCTGTTGGATTTGTTCTGTGCCCGAACTGGCCACTATTGTATCATAGATACGGGCGCGTTGCGCCCGCGCCGCCTCGACTTTCGCGCGGTCATCGACCCCCGTAGAAAGCATAGCCTACTGATCGATTGCCTTCTAAAACACAAGAGCGATCGATCGATAGTAAAAATGATTTATGCGTCGATCCAACAATGCTTTTTCGGGTTATATCTGAGACAGTTAAGTGGTTACATACTATTCCTAATCTTCAACTTTCTACGTTTTTTGATTGACAATACTCAAGGTAACGGTCATTCAATAACTGTCGTAAATGTCATTAAAAAAAAACATATCATTGAAAACCACCAACAGTGGCCGTTTATGTCTGTCTGTGTCAACTTACCATATTTTATTTCTAGTTCACTAAACATAATATACATATAGTGTTGATGTAAACTTCTTAAATAACAGCATTTTAAAATATAGCTCTGATACCGGTTTTAAAGAATATGGTAATGAGCAGTGGCGTAGCATGGGGGGGAGGGGCGTAGAGGGTACGGTCGGCACTTTGGCGGTGGCGGCATTTCACAGGTGGCGGACAAAGAATAGAAAAATATTATGATATACCTACCTATTTAAAAAAAATAATACTTTCTTCAACGTTTTTTTCGACATTTTTTTGTTGTTGTTATCATATATCCTGGGTTTTATTCGGTTTTTTTTTACATATTTGCCGTTCATAATTATGTCAACAAATCTAGTTTTCACTTTTCAGGTTAGTGTTATTCAATAAGAGTACCTACCCTTTTTAACATGCCCCAAATTTTTTATAATCAATTGAAAAAATAAGAAGGCGGAAAATTTGGTATTCCCATCGGGTGCTCGTGACCTATGCTATGCCACTGGTAATAAGGTGTCAATATTAAATAATTATTGCTTTCCAGAAATAACTAAGTACATAAATCGATATTCCCATAGGTATGTTACATTAATTTTAAAAAATTCTCTTAATATTATGCCTCAGTTATGAATTCTAATAGACACAACGCTAATTTCTGCAAAAAATGCAGATTTTGACATTATTTAGGTATTTTAAAACGGTGTTTGGTTGTAAATTACAGATTTTGGTTTTCAAATATGTAGGTAGTTGTACCTAAACGGTGACTTTACGAATATAGGTTGCATCATCGGTTAACGGTTGCTTTCGATCGATCGAGTTATCATTACTAAAATTGAATAATTTGTGAGTGAGTTTCGTTGAATTTGTAAATTCGAATTTTTTTTTACCCTGTTATCCTACTTATTTTCTCATCGGTTTTTTTTTAAACGAAATCAAGTGCTTACATACCATAAACGGACTGTTAGCGGTTGAAATTTTTTATGTATACTAATATTATAAAGAGAAAAAGTTTGTGAGTTTGTGACGTTGTAGGGGGTGTAATCTCTGGATCTACTGAACTGATTTTGAAAATTCTTCCACTTATAGAAAGCTACAGTGATCTTGAGTATCACAGGGTACTTTTTATCCCGGAATTCCCGCGGGAATTTCGAAATTACCGCAGGTGAAAGCGCGGAGGTCAGCTGGTATTTTATTAATTTAAATAGATATTCTGCGATTTCAGCCACATGAATTTCAGGACTCCTCTGGAAACTCTTTATGTTTATTTCCATTAATTTGCAAAAGAAAAAAATACGTGTCTATTATTTGTTTTTTTCTAACTGATGAACTTGATTTTCATACCCCGGAAAGTACCCAATTGTCGCTATGTCTTATGTTTTGTGACCGACCATACCCGTTTTCCTTTCATTTGGCTCGGACCATAATTTTGTGGGTCACTGGGGTGAGGTCGAGTGGGGGGGCCGAGGGGGCTGGAGGGACGCGGGCACTAACGGCACCTACCGTCGTGAGGTTCGAGTACCATCTTCACGTCGAGGAATGCTGTCAAACGTGTTGGGAATGTTCACGTGGGATTATGTGTCGTCAGCGTTAGGTAATAGGGTTAAATATTGCGTGGTGAATTTGTTGATTCGATTCGCCGCTGACTTTATATTATGTCGATCGTTTTGTCGTGGTTCGATCGGTGTTTTTTTGCTATCGATTTATTTTGTGAGGATTATGTATGAGATTAAAAACGGAGTTCGCATTCAGTTTTGTAAGATGAGTCAAGAGCCTGTCAGTGAGGTTGTAAGCCTATATGGGCACGTCTGCTTATTACATGCTTTGGGCTAGTGAAGCGCGATGATTTTAATAGGAAAGCTCTTTAAAATAAAAGTAAGTCCATGTTTTTGTTGTAGTTTCTTTATTTAATTCTAACACGCGTCAATTTCGGAACAAGAATTCCGGGATAACATAGGGACACTATGTTCTTGTACCCCCGACAATGTGTATGCAAATTTCATAATAATCGGTTGAGTCCATACACCGTGAAAGCGTAACAGATAGACAGCCAAACAGACAGACAGAGTAACTTTCGCATTTATGATATTAGTAGGGATTCAAAATGTTCTATACTTACTTCTTTTTTCTCCTTTATCTCTTCTGTCACCAAAATGTCTTATCGAAGGGTTAGCTGGAAGAAATCCCCATACGTGATAAGTTCAACTTTAGTTCATAGAAAACTGTGTGCTACTGTATTTCTAATTTACAGTATTTTTTTTGTTCAATAAAGAACCATTCCATTTCCATCAGATCAGCTGATATTTTAAGTATTTAACCAAATTATCTTTATCTATATATTCTATAGAGATAATAGAGACCTAAATAGTGAGTTAATAGCGAGGCGCACGCATGCCATGACCAGCTCAGGTAGGTCACTTTGTTTAGACTTTAGACCAAAGAGTGCGTACGCGCAGAGAATGCGGACAGTCTCGTAACGGGGCGGCGCGGCGTGCTCTCTCGTGCCTGAGATCAGGGGCGGATCCAGGGGGGGGGCACTGGGGGCAATTGCCCCCCCTGAAGACCTAAATAGGTACCTACTTTAATTAGACCTTAGAAAAATCTTCGCAAGTTTGTGGCTTTTCACCAAAGTTTCATCGTAATTTGAATAGAAATATGCGAATGAACCTGAATGAACGAACAAATATTCATTTTTAAAACTCTATAAATTATTAGTTCGTAACGAACCCCTATGGAAGTTTGTATCTATTATTGTAAAACAAACAAAAAATCTGTCAATTCTTTCTCGTTAAAACAAATTTTCTGGTTTGAAACTACGTGCCGTATGGTATATTTCTTATTTAAACGGAGAAGTTTCTGTGTTTGGCTGTATATATGTTTTTAAAATTATCCTTATTATGTAGTTTCTCTATCCCTTTTCTTTAACTTCATCCAACATCCAACATCAACAGACTTGGAAGTAAGCTATTGTGATTTCACTTCCCAAAACTAGTTGGTACCTAACTCTTCTACTTTTTTCCATGTTCAAAGCAAATCTATCCATATTATTTATTTATATTATGTTATATGTAACTGACGAACTAAATGGAATTAATAGAATTTTGATTTTTATTCCCCGTCATATTGTACCTCTGTGCTCAAAAAATAGCCGACGACTTTTATCACGTGCGGTGCGCGATGAATTCGATTTCGAAAAAATTTTGGGCAAATTTCCAAAATTTATCAAATTTTTCTTGTTATTGTAAATTTGTAAATTTTAAAATCTTCTATGGTCAAAAACATCTTTTTTTTTCAATAGTACCTATTTTTCCGTAATCTCGTCATATGGACGAAAATTATTCACTTCTCTGAGTTTTCTGCGTTATTTCCCAAATTTTCTCCTCATTTTACTAATTCAAGGAGTAACCTTCTCCTTTTTGTCTACGCCGATGTGTGCTGTATGAATCTGACAGAAGAGTAACGCGATAAGTTGGAGCGCCTGCAAAATGTGTGTGCCTTACATATTCGCCAGACGCACTACACATATTCTTTGTACCATCTTGGTACTGGGGGATCCCAAATCACCGACTTACTTCAAAGAAAGTTTCAGATTGCTTTATGTCGGTCGTGAAGCTACGTCAGGTAGTTAGGTAGTTCTTTGTTCTTCTGATCACGAAACACGTTTTTATCACATCACATGTGCACCTCTGATGGTATTTTTCCTCAGTTTAGTAAAAAAATCGCTATTAATCATAACACTTCCCATTATTTCCCTATCACTTTATAGATATAAAGCTACAAAATTTTAATTTAAAGTTGTTAATTCAGGTCAGATTCACTGGAACGTAAATTTTTCATTTTTTACTTTTATCTGTTGTAGCTTCCATGTAGATTATTTTATGCATGAAAGTACAAGTTGAAAATAATGAAATACGAAAAAAACTTTGATTTTACAGAGAATCGTACTCAAAAACCGCTATACCTACCTAAGCTCAATCGTTTTCGACATCACATTTTTTTTAAATATGAAAAACATAAAACTAAAAAGCTAAAAATAACAAAATACCGACTTAAGCCGTCAGACAAAAATACACGTAATACTATTGTTGGTTTGTGCTACCACTTTTTGATTTAAATTCGGTGCCAAGCCCGCTTACGTCTACCCACTTGGGTTGTTCAGCTCACAACGAGCTCGTGGCGGGACTGGACTTGGCCCATATACCTACGCCATATTTGGCTTGTCACCGACTTCAAATAGTAATAGTAGTCAAGTGGTAGAATAAACCAATAATAACTACTGGTACTGGTATAATAACTACTGGTAATAACTACCAAAAATAAACTTACGTGTATTTTTGTCTGTTGGATAAAATCGATATTTTGTTATTTTTAGCTTTTTAGTTTTGTGTTGTTGGAAGCCGGTTTTAATTTTTTGTTAAAATTTTGTTTATTTCTTGCTTTCAAGTGAGTCCGTTTGTAATTTATCTAAGTTACAGTAGCCTAATGTCAATTGCTCATCGCCTTTTACAAAATACTGCTTTTACCGACAGGACGACAGGGACGTTGATTGTTGAGGAGTTCTCCTGGTACGTCATCATCAGTTCTATTTTACCATATACATTGTGACGAGCATAAATTATTAAGGAACCATATTAAAGTTAACGAATCGGAACTCATGAAATACCTTTTATTGAGTAGTTCCGATGACCATCTGTGGTCTTCATCATCAGTTTCACTTCTTCAAATTTTGCTTTCCAAAAGCAAATAAACGATTTACTATAAACAATACAAAAATCGCTATAGGTGTGTCTGTAATTTTTGAAGAGTTCTCTCGATTTCTCCATGATTCCATCGTCAGGTTCTCGATTTGGTGACAATGGGACCAACTTGGGAGTATACCCTTTCAAACAACAAAATCAATTTTCTAAATCGGTCCAATCGAAACCCGTGAAATACGTATTATTGTTGAGTAGTTCCGATGACCACTTGTGGTCTTCATGATCAGTTCCACTTCTTCAAATTTTGCTTTCCGAAAGCAAATGAACGATTTACTATAAAAAATACCCAAATCGCTATAGGTGTGCCTATTATTTTTGAAGAGTTCCCACGATTTCCCCAAGATCTTTTGAGGATAATAAAGATTCTTAAACCATAAGATCCCATCATTAGATCCCGACTTGGTGGCATTAGGACCTAATTGGGAGTATACGATTTCAAACAAAAAATGAATTTTCGAAATCGGTCCAACCCTAGCTTCGAGTAATATAAAAAAAAAAAACATACAGCCGAATGCGTAACCTCCTCCTTTTTGGAAGTCGGTAAAAAAATCGCGAAACATACACTATAAAAAATAAAATAAAAAGATGCTCTCAATATGAGGCACTTAAATTTTATTAATGGACTTTTTTGTCTATCCTGTTAATTCTAAAGAATTCATGGTGCAACCAAATTGCCTCCCCCTCTACCAAATCCTGGATCCGCCCCTGCCTGAGATAAAGGTACCTACGGGTCTCGAGGTTTAGATAATGCAGGTCACGCACGCTAAACTCATATGCATCCAATAATCTATTCAGTACATTCATATATGCGACATAATAATAAAGAAGAAGAAGAAGAAGAAAATACATTTATTTCAGCACAACACACAAGAAAAATAAACAAACATAAATATAATGAGTGTCTATTCGTTTGTTCCTATGATTAAGTGACAATGAGACTTTGGTAAATTATAGTAGGTAATTTACATGTTTCAAAAAAGCATGCAACGTACAAAAACTACGTACCAAGTAGATACGATGATGAAACTGTAAACCTAGTTGGGTACTTACTTATACATAGTAGGTACAATTAAAAAAAATTAAATTAAATGTACTTATGCAAACTGAGTTACCGAACAATGAGCGATTTCAATCACTTATAAATTATAGACACCATTGCAACAAAAATTGATATCTCAACCAAATATGGATGGAACTAAAATCTAACAAAATTTGTATCAATGGAAAAATCTGGAAATATTCATTAGGTACTATACCTAGGTACTATTTTTGATTTGGTCGGTCTCTACATTCCTTATATCGATATTGTTTTTTCCATTTCACAGCACTCCTGGATTCCCTCGACCAGCAGGTCTACGTGGAGGAGTGTCCAGGCGTGTGCCGGAGCACCGTGGCCTCCATGATTTGCTCCAAGGTCCTGGACAATGTCGACTGTCACGACACAACGCTCAAATGTTGCATAGATGATCCTATTGGTAAGTTGGCTACTGGTTTTTTCCTTGCGGAACGAGGCTAATAGAAAAAAACATGTTTGTTTACTGCTCTACGAGCATTAGTTTCATAAATCCTTTCAAAATTGACGCACAAAACTAACAGATGCGTGCTTGAGCGGCGCGTAGTTTCTTCGCATTGCGACTGCACTCAATAAGCTCTTACCACTACACTAAAAAATGTATGTTTCAATTCAACTGATCTTTATGAAATCCTACTAATATTATAAATGTGAAAGTGTGGATGTTTGGATGTTTAGATGTTTGGATGTTTGTTTGTTTGTTACTCAATCACGCAAAAACGGCTGAACGGATTTGGATGAAATTTGGCATGCACGTTGTCAGGGGTACAGAGAAGGACACTTTTTATCCCGGAATTCCCGCGGGAACTCCGAAATTACCGCGGGTGAAACCGCGGAGCACAGCTAGTTCTACATAATTATATAAAGGGTACTTTTATTCTGAAATTCCCGAGTGAAACCATGGGGTACAGCATCATAGTAAAGTTGTTAACATAATTGGGTAGGTACGGAGGTAGGTACCTATTTAGATAGTGTATTCAAAAAATAACAGGTAGTAAGCTGTTTCTACCACACTTGAAATATGATGTTTCCAGATAACACCACGATGACGACGCGCAGGCCTACCACGACGGAGTCGAGTGAGGAGGCGGAGTCCGACTACGACGAGCCGACGACGCGTGCGCCGGCGCACGAGAAGTACAAAGACAGTGGTAATTATTAGGTACACCATAGATACCTGTGCGTAGTATAATGTACACTGGGGGCTATTTACCGACGTGCTACAAAGTATATACTATAAATATATAAGGGTACTTTTTTGAGACCAAGAAAATATCAAATAATCGAAAATATTCAAAAATATTATTTAATATACAATAATAGTAATTATTATGTAACATAGTGAAACGGGTCGTGAGAAAAACACGGTTCATAAATTTATAAATTTTGTGTAATCAGTACAGAATCTAAGAGTAAGTTTAAATATATACAAAACAATCACTGGCCTTCGCGATCCGTGGTAGACGTAGAGTCCGAAGCTGCAGTGGCGTCGGCCAGGATGCGAAGATCAGGAGGAGGAAGGAACAGGAACAGCAGAAGATAGTTTTCAAGTAAAGATTGTAGATAGGTTGAAGAAAGTAGTTTCGATATCCAAAGAAGGAAGCTGGAATCATTTGTCAACATGAAATTCCTGCCGACAGCCATCCAGGTCTCACGGCACATCACAAAAGACCAGTGAGTGATATAAAAACATTACATGAGACCTGGATCAAGGCTTACAAATATTAAAATATAATGTACAAATAAAACTATTAAATACCTGTTTAGTGAACAGCTTCCTTTTGTAATTTAAGTTGTAGATTTTTTATTATATTATAGCTTGCAGATATTTAAGATTATAATATATCCATTTAATTTATTTATAAGACAAATCACAGCGTAGTTGCTTTACGCAGCGTGAAAGAATCCGCAAGAGAAACAAAACAATAACGCCGACGCCCAAGAAAAATAAATTTTGAATTTAGATGAAAAAAAGAACATACTACCTCCATGGGCGTTAGCACCACGTTACAATAGGATGAAAAAAATATTTTTTTTTTTAATAATATGTAGTTGTGCGGTATTGCAACATAAATTAAAAATTTAGTTGAAAACTGCATCAAAGTTCTCAAAAAAATAATCAGATCAAATTTAGTTGCTTTAGAATTCTCGTAAAAAAGGTAGTATTTATAAAAAAATATACCTTACATTAAGAAGATTTTCTTTAGTGGGTGGTGCAAGTTTCTTCACTATCAAATCTACATACCTACTTATAAAATATCGCACGTCATAAGTAGAATTCATATTGTTATATTGGTCGTAACGAATAAACTATATTTCATTTCATTCATTCATTTCATTTCATTTCATTTCATTTCATTTCAAAAACTTTCAATAATTAAAGCACAATTAATTTTAAGTCATTTTAGCTAAAATTTCGTGCTTAGTTGACAGTTGTTATTTTCTCACCATCTATAATATTCACTCAGCTATTTATGTGACAAAAACAAGGAAACCCTTGAAAACCACAAAAATTAACATCATTCTAAAAAGACAAAAGACACCCAGAAGTGTTGAATTTAGAAGAACAAGGCTGTTCCTAGATGTGGTGACATCAAGAAAGAGTTGATAATGCTGTCCAAAAAGGCTTGATTTCAATTTACGATCCATCTTCAATTTTTCCAAGGCAACCTCTCCTGTCCGGGCAAATGTGTGGAGACAAAGTTCGCGAAGTACTGCGACGCGTACCTCACCTCCCGGAACCTTTGCATCCCCGACATGCTGTGCTGCGTGAACCTGGACAAGTATGAAGACAGGAGGCCGGTGGACCTGGTGGTGCCGAGTTTTGAGAAGAAAAAACAGAACACCAAGCGACCCACCACTGCGGTAAGATCATTACAACCATAGAGATAGGTATCCTTACTAATACTATAAACACGAAAGTTTGGATGTATGGATGTGTGATACACTTTCACGCAAAAACTACTGAATGAATTTTAATGAAACTTTACAATAATATAGCTTATACATCAGAATTACACATAGGGTGCTTTTTATACCGGAATTCCCGCGGGAACTTTGAAATTAACGTGGGTGAAATTTAATTAATTATTGCATACTATACACGTTGTCAGAGGTACAGAAAAGGACATACTACATAGGGTGCTTTTAACCCGGAATTCTCGCGGGATCTCCGAAATTAACGCGGGTGAAACCGCAGGGAACAGTTATTTATCCATATTTGAAGTACAAATCGATGTGTGGACGACACGTAGTAACGACACAGATGTAGTAGGTAAGGTGTTTCCACCGCACTTGAAATTCCATGACGCTGATGCGTGCGCTAAATGCGGTTCTGCGTCCAAATCATTACACAAAATTCATGATTCAGTCTTTGTTTGATTAAAATCTCTTCCAATGTCCACATGGTCCTAAAGATTTCAGTTGGTTTACGACTAAATACTAACATGTTATCAAATGGAGACTCAAATATTTCCAGCTGACAACAGTTCCACCGCCACCAAAGAAACTCCGGAAATGTCGAGGCGAGTGCGTCGGCGGGTTCCTCTCGTTCTTCTGCGAGAAGCAGGATGAGGATGCGTCGTGTCCCGACAGCGAGGTGTGCTGCCTCATCAACAGCGACCACCCGGAGACCACCACACGCAGACCGCACACCACACCCAGACCTACCACGCCGGTGAGTGTCTTCCAGGCCTTCTCAAGATGATGAGATTCGGACGAGAAATGATCCATTATGAGGATTTTTTTAATTATTTTGCAATCCTTGTCGTATTTATTTGTTTTTGGAACAACGTTCATAATCTCGATATTCTTGACTGATAGGCAACTAAGATATAGACTGAGGTGTTGCTATACGTCTGCTAGTCAAATAGTATATTCACTCTAGTCTTAAAAAGTTCTTCGGCATGAATCGTAACAATGGTTTTTTACAAGTAAATAAACTGAGTATCTATACCTTACATGATCTACTTACCTAACTCCAACTTGTCAGAACTTTAACGCCTTAGGTACTTTAGAGATGACGTTTTTCTGCCTCCAAAGCTTCAAAGCTTCGTGTAAAGTTTGTATCCTGTTTCCCCCAACCAGGCCCCAGTCCCGAGATGTCCTGGCTACTGTATGCTGAGCATAATGGCGGCGTTTTGCAAACCACCCGCTGTTCTGGTCTCGGACACGCATTGCAAGTTCAACGGTTTCGTCTGCTGTGATAACACCAGGTGAATAATTTTGTTCACTCGAATAAAATGACGATGATAATTTTAAGTTTAAATCGAACATAAGGTTTCCAATTTGCAAAAAAGTAGGTACCTAGACGGATCGCACTTATTCGTGAAGATCCAACATTTTTAATTTTTAATTACAATTAATGTACCTACCTACTGAATTTAGCTGCACTCTTGATATTAAATTTTATTTGAACTAAAATTTTAATATAACAAAAAGAACACGTACCTACTTCTCCGCATTGTCCTTAAGATAACCAGTGCGGGTTTTGGCTCATGCCTGTTTTTCGGTTAATTGGGCAGAGCAGAGACTATAGACGTTCGGTTCTCCTTCGCTGCCGACATTCGCGTAATTTGATGATTGCTACCCTAAGGACATCCTTCACCTTAGACAAACTTGATTTGGTTTTATAAATCTCCATGAACGAAAAACAATTTTATAGCTATGTTTTTGAAGCGAACGATAACGCGAGAAGAAAGTTATCCACCTGACGACGACTCTGAATTGTTGACTTGAGGAGCTGTTAAGTTACTCCTGTGTCTGGTTGCCGCAGAGCCCCGCCCCGCACCACGCACCGCCCCACCACCACCACCACCACACCGGCACCCGTGGACCCGCGACCGGACTGCCCCGGCTCCTGCATTGTGTCTCTACTCTCATTCACTTGCTTCCGTAAGTCTGAAGTCTCACCATCATATCAGTCAACAGACGCTCATCATCTAAGGCAGAATATTAAGGATTTAAAAAGCGTTATTTGGTTGTGTTTATCGAAAACTGGTGAGGTGAGCTGTGACAAAATGCCCAGCTAGTTACCTATTACGCCAAGGCCATACAACAAAGAGCTTCGCTTTTTGTTAAGAGCCAAGCTACTCACTGAGTGACTAACCCTAGTGAACAGACATAATATTGTCTATTGTATACTAGCCGTGCCCTGCAGTTTCACCCGCGTTAATTTCAGAGATCCCGCGGGCATTTCGGGATTAAAAGTAGTCTAAGTTACTCCTTATAACATCAGCTATCCGCCAGTGAAAGTCCCGTTAAAATCGGTCTAGCCATTTCAGAGATTAGCCAGAACAAACATACAGACAGACAGAGAAAAATTAAAAAAATGGATTTTTTGATGTAAGTACACTTTCGCATGAATTAAGTGAAAACTGTTAATTTGTGATTACAAACCAACACTTCAATTTTATTTATATGTCTAGACTATTCGCAGCTGACCGCGACGTCCCTAGGTATAGATGTATAGACAGAGGCCTAGCTAAATGATAGTGTGGCCAGCTGCGATAGCACGCAATATGTCTGTTAACTAGAAATTAGTCACTCGGCGAGATTCTAGCCTCTTAGCAATAAGCGAAACTTTGTAGTGTGGTTTGAGCCTTAAAAAAACTCATAAATCCATCTGTCGCCAGGCAACGCGGAGCTGACGGACGTGTTCAAGTGCAAGAAGGCGGGCACGCAGTGCTGCGCGCCCAAGTCGAGGATCCACGAGGTGCTGGGCATCAAGCCGGATCGCAACGACAGCTTCCCGCTGGCGACCACCACCCCCCAGTTCACGCACTACACGCACTACACGCACTACACGCACTACACCACCCCCGCCGCGCACACCACGCCGATGACTTTGCGTGAGTTTACATTCTACGTAAATTACCTGCCCTCTCAGCTAAGTTGACATTCGGTGATCGTGACGCTATATATAACTAAGGCTTATTGTCAGTCAGGAAAAACGTCCAATCAAAAGTAATATTAGGTAGGTAATATAAAAGTAGGTAGGTGGATAATATTTTTATAATATTACTAGCTGTGCCCCGCGGTTTCACACGCGTGAGTTGCGGAATTCCCGCAGGAACTCCAAAGTAGCCTAATGTATTCCTTATAACACCAGCTAATTAGCAATGAAAGTCCCGTCAATATTGGTCCAACCGTTTTGGATATACGTCCGCATGAGTTTCGGAATTCCCGCAGGAACTCCAAACTTCTTTTGTATAAACCTTGTCCTGACAATAACGAACACAAAAAAAAAAACAATTATCCAATTTGGTGCAGTCGTCGTTATGCGCTTAGCAACACATTTGGCGATTCATTTTTATTATATAGAAGATTTATTACTATAGTAAAGGATTTCAAAATTGTTTATTTCCAGCGCAATATGAACTGAACACTTACGTCTCTACACTAAAGTCACCGGAGAAATACAGCAAATACGTCTGCGGAGTGAAAGGTAAACCTAACTTCCTACTTACTCGTATATTATAAACGCGAAAGTTTGTAAGTATGTATGGATGGAAGGATAGATGGATGGATGGATGTTTGTTACTCTTTCACTTCACTTTAAATGAAACTTTACAATAATGTAGCTTATACATCAGGTTAACATAGGGTACTTTTTATCCCGGAATTCCCGCGGGAACTCTGAAATTACCGCGGGTAAAACCGCGGGGCTCAACTTGTACTAAATATTATCATTCATAAGCCAGTTCGCATTCCAGAGCTAGGTGTGTAATTTTAAAATCATCGGCCACACCGTCACTCGACAGGTGAGCCGTGCTCAAACGAGTAGCTCATATGTAGCATTGAAAAAAATTTGGTTATCTATAAAGTCGGTTTACGGACGATTCACGATAGTTTAACGTGACAACGTCAAACACGTGTGCTGCCGCTGTGTTTCTTCTCCTCGGACGCATAGGCCAATCGAGTGGAAGAGAGATAGATGCGCGCAAGCGTACAATGAGCGTAACGGGACAATGAGCGTAATGGGACAATGAGCGTAATGGGACAATGAGCGTAATGGGACAATGAGCGTAAGGGGGACAAGTCATCCTTTTTCGTGCGAGCAGCCGGCGTTCATCGCTTTACTAGACGTTGTCACGTCAAAAACTATGTCGAGAAACTTCTTTCCGTTCTGCGGTTGTACACAATGGCGGGTTGCAGGCACCGCGTCGCTGGGGCGGCGGCTGGGGCGCGTGATGGGCGGCGAGGACGGCGAGCGCGGCGAGTGGTGCTGGCAGGTGGCGCTCATCAACTCGCTCAACCAGTACCTGTGCGGCGCCGCGCTCATCGGCACGCAGTGGGTGCTCACCGCCGCCCACTGCATCACCAAGTCAGTATACCCACGTCAAAACAAACTATTACTACTGTTACTGCACTTACCTATAACCCCTTCATTTTTATCTACATTAATATTATAAAGAGGTGAAGGTTGTAACTTTACAGGAAGTAATCTCTATAGAACTACTGAAACGATTTAAAAATTCCCTTCACCAGAAGAAAGCTGTGTTCACATACCTGTGTGACATAGCGAAGGTATACCTTCTATTAATCGGTTTTTAAATAGGAGATAAGATACTTCTATCCTGACAACTCGTATCAAAATTATTACCTACCTGCTCTTTTTCGTTGTTGTTTTAAAAATAAACCATCGTTCCTGCCTATTCCTGCCTACTGTATTAGATTTACTCGATAAAGAGATAGCTGGAGTTCGCAGATCCCCTTGAAATTTCACTCAACTTTTACTAACATTTACTGAGTAAAAAAGCGCCCCCCCGAGATTGTGCCTAAAGGTCATTCACCTACTCTTGCGGTGAAGGCTGTTACAGCTGTGTTTGTGTTTACGTTGTGTGTTAATACTTAAGCGTGTACCGGACTGTTATAAACAAGCCTCCCCACAAGGTGACCTTGGCGGGAGGCTGGTTTAAAAACACCGTTGATCGCCCGTAATTTCGTTGCAAACAACTGTCCGCACTGTTTCAAACCGCTGTTGAAAACTTCGGTTTGGGGCTTGTTTACAACAGTCTGGTACACGCTTTAATATCAGAGGGAAACCTAAAATGTTTTCTGTATCTCTCCGTCTGCTAATGAACGTTCCGTCCCAGCATCGTGCGGTCCGGCGACGCGATCTACGTGCGCGTCGGCGACCACGACCTGACGCGCAAGTACGGCTCGCCCGGCGCGCAGACGCTGCGCGTCGCCAACAAGTACATCCACCACAACCACAACAGTCAGACGCTCGACAACGATATCGCGCTGCTCAAGCTGCAGGGCGAGGCGGAGCTCAAAGAAGGTTGGTCGATCATTCTTCTTCTCTAGCAAGGAAATCTGTAGCAAGGAATACTAACAATAGTACTTCACAACACACAGAAATTCTCGATACCCCGATCGATTTGTGAAAATGAAACAAACGCAATACTAAAATATTATGACTGACTGGAAATTGGAACCCTGGAATCGAACCCAGAACTGCTCTATCCGCATCCTATCCGCTAGGATACCTACTGCGCCAATCCAGTCCTTATCGGTTTTTACGAAGAAAATAAATTGCATTTAAGACAGTTATAATTTATACAATATATAAAATGTAAATATAACAAAAATGCTAATGTTAGGTCCTCACATGTGGACTCAAATTATGTACCTACACACGTCATAGCG
Source organism: Zygaena filipendulae (assembly GCA_907165275.2). Lineage (NCBI taxonomy): Eukaryota > Metazoa > Arthropoda > Insecta > Lepidoptera > Zygaenidae > Zygaena > Zygaena filipendulae. The sequence goes on from OU015669.1 coordinate 874,196, forward strand.
TCGGCATAGCGTTCACATAGCATTATAATTATATCGCCTCACAGCTTACACATACTATAAGTACATAAAAATCATTAAAACCAATTTGTGAACAAATCATGAGCGGAAGAAATCGTCGCCAAGCATCCGTACGCTGCGGGGTTAGCCAAGTCGACATTCTACAATCGTTAACGAATAGAAAACTTATATAATGAATCCTCATGTGACTTGGTCAGCCAATCAAAGCGCCCTAGCTTTCAAGTTGTCACGCAAAATTAGAGTTTTGATTGGCTGACTATGTGACATGACGATCCTTTACATAAGTTTTCTATTCGTTAACGATTGTATAATGTGAACGTGGCTATAATCCCGAAGTAACTGATTTGAACCTAGTATATTGTTAAATTTGAAATGTCGACAGGAGTGTGCCTGGTGTGCCTGCCGGCGCGCGACGTCAGCCATCCGCCCGGCAAGCGCTGCACCGTGACCGGATACGGGTATATGGGCGAGTGTGAGTACTTTGACAAACCATAAAGTGCAATGTTAACGCCACTCTCTGCTCTCCCGCCACCACGTAACGGCGAGTCTAGAGGTGGTAACGGTGAACGGTTGTCGCTGCTATGTGTGTGTGTGTGTCAGACAGTAGATATCAACTTGTATATTGTGGAACCTTTCCGTCGCCCTACGCTACACGCGTACCCTATGTCCTTCGCTGTTATACCCTTGAAACCGTACAAAATTTCATGATGATCGGTTAAGCCGTTAAGGTGTGAAAGCGTAACAAACAAACTCACTTTTGCATTGATAAATAATAGTACTAGCTGTTCCCCACGGTTTCACCCGCGTTAATTTCGGATTTCCCGCGGGAATTCCGGGATAAAAAGTACCCTATGTCCTTCTCTGGACCCCAGACGTGTATGCGAAATTTCATGACGATCGGTTAAGCCGTTGAGGCGTGAAAGCGTAACAAACAAACAAACTCACTTTCGCATTTGTAAGGATTAGGTTAGTTTTCTTTGGTTGTTATTATTATTATCTAATTTTCCAGCCGGGCCCATCCCGCTGCGCGTGCGCGAGGCGGAGCTGCCGATAGTGAGCAACTCGGAGTGCGTTCGGAAAGTCAACGTCGTCACCGAGAAGATATTCATCCTGCCCGACAGCTCCTTCTGCGCGGGCGGCGAGGAGGGCAACGACGCCTGCCAGGTACTATATTGCAGTAGGCTTGTCAACCAAATTTCGAAACTCAAGGATACACTATACATAAAAAGCTTCTTCTTGAATCACTCTATCTATTGGTAAAAACCGCATGAAAATCCTATGATTTTTTTTAGTTTACCGCGAACAGACAGACAGACAGACAGAGACGCGGCAGTGGACTTTGTTTTATAGGTAACTAGCTTTCCCGCACGGTTTCAACCGCGATAATTTCGGAGTTCCCTCGGGAATTCCGGATTACAAGATAGCCTATGTTACTCAGGGATATGTAGCTTTCTAATGGTGAAAGAATTTTTGAAATTGGTCCAGTAGTTTTTGAGTTAAATCGTAACAAACAAATAATTAAATTTTTCCTCTTTATAATATTAGTATAGGTATAGATATAGTATACTATCTAGCTGTTCCCGCGGCAATCAGGGATGATGTAACATTCTAATGGAGAAAGAATTTTTGGAATCGGTCCAGTAGTTTTTGAGTTAAATCGTAACAAACAACAAATAAAAAATCAAATCTTACCCCTTTATAATATTAGTTTAGATAGGTACATATGTAATATTATGGGTACCTATATAAGTACCACTATATCCACTATATAAGTAACTATTGTAGGTACTTATCACATTTATAGGTAATATGCTAGCTGTCCCCCAGTTTTACCAGCGGTAATTTCGGAGTTCCCGCGGAAATTCCAGGATTAACTATACGTATAAAGCTTCCTCTTGAATCACTCTATCTAGTATCTATTGGTGAAAACCGCCTGAAAATCCCATGAATCCTTTTAGTTAGACAGACAGACAGGCAGACATCCAGGCAGGCAGGCAGACAGACAGACAGAGACGCGGCTTGCGATTGAGATGCGACTTTCTTTTATAGGTAATATGTAAGGATTAGTATATGTGTATATTTAATTGTAATTATCGCCACAGGGCGACGGCGGTGGGCCGCTGGTGTGCCAGGACGACGGGTTCTACGAGCTGGTGGGGCTCGTGTCGTGGGGCTTCGGCTGCGGGCGGCGCGACGTGCCCGGCGTCTACGTCAAGGTGTCCGCCTTCATCGGCTGGATCAACCAGATCATCTCCGTCAACAACCTATAGCGGGGCCTGTAGCGGGGACACTGGCCGCCTGCAGGACCTGCAACTACAGGTCACTCACCCAAAGCGCGAGGAAGTTGGGGAGGTGACGAGAAACGAAAGATAATAAAAAAATACAAGTTTGTTTGAAATCTACATAGGTAGGTACTTGTTTTCTGAAAAACCTAAGGTCAAATCACCAAAAACTCGCCTTAATGGAATTCTCGGCCATGTTTTGTTAGTTTTTTCAGTCAATCTTAATCTTTCTAATAAACAGAATACTTTGTAACTCACAAGTTGAGTTGAAATTTCAAATGAACTGCAATAAGCCACTCTATTTAGTTAGATTTAAGTTTAAGTTTCATTGATTCAAAACTAATTTCATTATGAGCCTATCCGTATTCGCCCTATTAAATCCTAAGTTTTCACTAAAACCTAAGATTTATCAAATAAGGGCAAGAGCGCTTACTCAATCCATACTGAGTATATGATATGATCGGTTCACACTAAACCATAAATTGCTCGACATTTGTATGTCAGTCAAATAAGAACTCTATACCTGTTATCTTTCAGTACAAAATCTATCGCACATTCAGAGAGGAGACGTTTGCAGTTTTATATTCAGTGACACCAAGAGTAAAAATTGAGGTTATAATTTCTGAGTCGAGGTCGTAGGCAGACTATTTAAATTTCAAAAAGCATTTATTCTCTTCGCATTTATATAACTAAAAGTAAAAAAAATGTAAATAAATTAGTTAAATTTTAGTAGTCTAGATAGTATAGAATAAATTATTTATTGTAGGCGTAGGCAGGTTTAATTTAAGTATATAGGTAGGTAGTAATTAATGATTTTTCAGAACGGCATTATTTTGTTTCCCACCTTTTTTCATTCATTCAATAAATTTCATATGATAAAGCCGATTTTAATGTTCCATGTATCTATATCCAAATATAGATTGTCTTTAAAATATAATCATAGTACGTTAGTTTATAGTATTGCAAAAACCAAACAATAGTAATAACTCCTTACCAATACATATTATATACCAACTTTTATCATCTTGTTTAATATCCTCAAGCCATAAATTATTCGTCAATACTATATAAATAGTCTTTTGTAGGGAATGTTGTAAATATTTCTATCATTCGGGTGAGTTTTGATTTGTAAAAACAATATTGTGTGACCGCGCCAATGATGTTGCAATAAAAAGTGTAGATGCGGCGTTAGATATGACATTCAAAGGCATTCAAAAAGTGAGCCAAGAGCTCTTTTAAAACAAGTATTTTCCCAAGGTTTTATGGTATAATAGCATACATCTTAAGTAGGTATTATCAAAAAGCATTCGTAAACTTTTACCCCATACTAAACGCTGATTATGTCAGTTTTTGACAACGCATTAGTACTAATATAACTGATCTACCTCATTTTTTGTTGTTATATCATTGAATTGCATTTGAAAATGGATGTGATGTGTCAATTAACGTATTTGATATAGATTAAGTGCATTGATTAATGCGGCAACACGAAGTTATATAACAGGAACCCAAATCAAAGCTCACCCATTGCTTTAAGCTTATATAGACAAGTAAAGCTAATTGTAAACCAGTCACCAGACATATTTGCAACAGCTTTTTGTCATTTGTAATTTTTATGTAATTTCGAAGCAGTAAATAAATACTTTTAAGAATATTTTCTTTTTTTTATTTATTAAACATTTTAACCATAATATTAATGACGTCATGAGCTCCCACTCAAATTTTAATGCGCTTTATCTAAGTAGTATAATATCATTTACTAACTGTTCCCCGCGGGAATTCCGAGCATATGAAACTCACAAACAACGTGGCTTTTTATTGGTAAAAGAATTTGCAAAATCGATCCAGTAGATCCAGAGATTACCCCCAACAACCTCACAACCTTTACCTCTTTATATTGGTAAGATTTGAAAAAGCAAAATATACTCGTCCATAATTTTTATATGCCTATTGAAAACAATGATTTTACAGAAATTATGTGCTTGTTCGCGTCGCATCTGGGGGCACGGTAGTGCCCCCGCCAAGACGAGCCAGCGAAGCGCAAGAACCTATCTTTTCTCGAAGCGCTTCGTCGTTTTTTTTGAACCCTTGTAACTTGGGTCTGGATTATATCTGATAAACAAAATTTTCAGGATATGTTGTTAATAGCAGACTTATTAAATATATAAAGTTTTAATTGCATAGCTCTCATACTTTAGATTTTATTGATATCTAAAAAACCGCGATTTCGTCAGACTCACTGATGATCATCAAAATTCTAAGGGTACTTCTTAATGTCCTAGAAAGCTGAAATTTGGTATGTGAGCTAATATTAGTACACAAACAACAAAAAATTTATTAAACTTGTAACTTTTATCCCCCAACCCCTTAAATTAGGGGATGGAATTTTGTATGAGATTTCCGATTTTGACTTACAAAAATAAATGAATTCCCAACAAAAACATTTTCATGTGAAATGTTGTCAAGATGAGACCATATACCAGCCATCAGACTCCTATAGTTTCGGAGATAATCGAGTTTGAATTTTGTTGGGCGGCCATGTTTTTTTCCGCCATTTTGAAAAAAAGTTACACTATTGAAATTTGCCTAAGGTGTGGATGAAATTTAGTTAGAAACGTTTTCACTTTCGATGGTAAGTTTCGGCGGGCAGTCGACTCACTACCTGATGAGAAGGAGGAATCGAAGATGTCGAGGTTTTCCCATAATCACCGAAACGTCCCCTCTACATGTTCCATACATTATATCAACCTAGAGATGCTCCTTCTGGGAGAACAATTATGTCAGTGAGTGGTAATCGAGCTTTATATATTATAAATAATATTCCGGTTCTGTGTAATGCCACTAAACTATCCCCTAGCCAAAAAGTTGACTGGTAGAGAATGCCTTAGGCATTAAGTCCGCCTTTTGTACATAAATGTGCAATAAAGTTCTTTAAATAAATAAATATTTTGTTATGTAGGCGTTAAAATCAAGTTGCCCTGATCACTGAAACACACTAGTTTTGTAGGACAATACTTTTATTTCTAATCACATTGTTTATCAAAAAATAGATTACAATATTTTCAATGCTCAGTATTCGAACCTAGCAAATAATACTACATCGTGTATTATATATTTTTTTTTATTTATCTAACAATACTAACTAGTAGGTACGCTATAAGTGAAGGAATCCTTCTTCTAAACTAATATCATAAAGAGGAAAGATGTGATATTTTGTTTGTTTGTTTGTAACAAAGTAAACCAATTCAATACTAGCAGTTTTCCGCAGTTTCACCCACGTTAATTTTGGAATCCCCGCGGGAATTCTGGAACGAAAAGTACCCATGTCTTTCTGTGTACCCCTGACAACGTGTATGCAAGAATTCACGATCGGTTGAGCCGTTAAGGCGCAAAAGCGTAACAAACAATCAAACCTCCTTCTCTGTACCCCGGACGTGTGCAAAATTTCATGATGATCGGCTGAGCCGTTAAGGCGTGAAAGCGTTACGAAGCAACAAACTCACTTTCACATTTATTAAGGATAAGACGTATAGATTTGAAGTCTAATATGGAAACATATAGTAGATAATTATAGTATATTTTTTTCTCTATCATAGAATAAAAAATATAATAAAATAAAGCGAAGCTGTTTCCTCAGACGAAGTACTCGCTTTCGTCGCAACAAATACTAAATCGAATATTTGACAGGAAATCTAATAACTAATATCGTCTTACACGTTATTTGGACTGATTTTTGAATCGATAGATAAAAAGATTGCCTATTCGTCTGATAGTCCATACAACACTTGTTCCAGCTAGCCCTTATCTGAGGATTGGAAAATCGGCCCTATAACGGTAAAGTTGAAAATATCAATAAAAGGTTCTACAGGCCGGCAGCAGCCGTGAAGGCTTAGTTATTGAAGAATGAATAGAAGGTACTTATTGACTGACAGAACAATAGGAAATTTTTTACTTTTTAAATGTACCATCATGCAAACTATGTCTTATGCAAATAAAATTTATTTATTTATTTATTTTTTGATCTATTGTTGTAAAATGATCTGTTTTTATTATTGGATGATAATGGGACAACTTGCTTAGTCTATTCTATTCTATTCTGCGGATGTGTGGTTCCCACGATCTTCACCAAACCGTTCAACAGTTTCGTTTGGTATAAGTTAAAGCTAGTAATTTGTAATTATAATTTTTTTTATGATAAAATAAAATTATTATAGTACTTTATTCTCAATCACGACTATTACTAAAAACATTCGTTTTTTATCATAATAGTATGAAATAAAAGAGTTAATTGATATAGATATAGCGAGTAATAGATCTAATGTTACAAATAGTGATGTTGCGCAGCGTGTCGGTGCGTTTACGCAGCTTGTCGGTGCGTTTACGCGGCGTGTGGCCACGTGTACGCAGCTTGTCGGTGCGTTTGCGCAACGTGTCGGTGCGTGAACGCAACTCGAGTGTGCGTATACGCAGCGTGTCGGTGCGTGAACGCAGCGTGTCAGTGGCCGTTGGTGTCGGCGAGCGGCTTCTTGTGGGAGGCGGGCGCGCGTAGACGCGACGGTTTTTTGGAAACCACGTTCAATGAACGGTCCGCGTTCTCTTTGCCGTTCTGTATCTTTTTTTTTTTATGAGAATTGAAAAGAAAAAACGTTAAGAAACACAAAAACTCAGAAAAAGTACCTTTTCACTTCTCATGCTCGGAAAGTGCTTTTTTGTGCAGGATATAGGCTGCACAAAATCGAATTTTGTGCACAAGGGCATTAAAGTATCTACTCAAAAATGTATCTACCTAAGGCAAAGAAAATGAGCCATATAGAGCCAAACACAATAAGAAGTTCAATTTGTGGTAGCCATAGAATTACACCTAGACTCTAGCTAGAGCGATAGTTTCAGTCAAAATAATATTGTTAAAATTCAAGCGCAAAACAAATGCACCACTGCATTTTCTGTTCTTAACTCGAAAGTACTAGGGTAACAGAAGTTAGTAGGAGGTTAATATGCCGGGAAAAACCATTTCCTTCAGTATTCAAAACTGTACTAATTTTACTTTGAATTTTAATTAAAGAAATGTTATGTTTTACTACTTTTTTATTTCCTCGCAATCGAAGTGAAAAGCAGAGTTTATAACTCGTCCACAAAACCATTATTATCCTCGACATTACTATCAATTCAAGTCTCGGATAATAATGGTTCGTTTTGTGCACTTGTTGTAAAATCTACAAAATACAAATGATAACTACGACTCTATTGAAGTCAGTAGCCGGTTTTAGCAGCGGCAGGGGACGTGTGTACTGTGTACTGACCTTGCACCTGTAGATGTCCGATTCGGAGGTGCACTTGACCATGGGCGGGAGCGCGTGGCCGGGGCCGGGGGCGGGGGCGGGGGCGGGCGGCGGGCTGGGCGGGGAGGGCGGGGAGGGCGCGGGCGACAGGGACGACTCCTCGCCGTCCGACTCCACCACCAGGACGCACTCCTCCTGCAACGAGCGGCACTGCACCACCACCGCCACACCGCACCACACGGGTTCACACCACAGCCAAAGGTAAAATAACGGTACTTTATAAAAAACCGGTATTTTATTTTTAGGAAAAAAAAAAACGGTACTGTTCATTTCAAATTTAGAACCGGTATTTTATTTTAAATAATAATATAAAATATCTAGAAATTGTAGGTGTCATAACGCGAACGTGCGTATTGAAATCGCAAAGCCGCCATGTTTCTGATTGCAACCGAAACTGTAGAACGTACGTGTGTGTACATTATAGTGTGTACAAACCGCGTACATTATACAGTGTGTACAAACCGCGTACATTATACAGTGTGTACAAACCGCGTACATTATACAGTGTGTACAACCCGCGTACATTATACAGTGTGTACAAACCGCGTATATTATAGTGTGTACAAACCGCGTATATTATACAGTGTGTACAAACCGCGTACATTATACAGTGTGTACAAACCGCGTACATTATACAGTGTGTACAAACCGCGTATATTATACAATGTGTACAAACCGCGTACATTATACAGTGTGTACAAACCGCGTATATTATACAGTGTGTACAAACCGCGTACATTATACAGTGTGTACAAACCGCGTACATTATACAGTGTGTACAAACCGCGTACATTATACAGTGTGTACAAACCGCGTACATTATACAGAGCGTACACTCACCAGGTCCTGGTCGGCGCCGCGCAGCCGACGCGCCCGCAGCCGCGCCAGCAGCCGCGCGGGCGGCGAGGTGCGCGCCAGCGTGCGCGGGAACTGGTACTGCTGCCGCGCCGGCGTCTCGCCTGACCGACCACACACATACGCATTTAAGAGACATCGAAATTCGTTATTAAAGACTTAATTAAAAACAAAAAAAAAGAGTTTTTGGCGGGAATCGAAGATAACGATTCGTCATTTATTTTGTTTTCGTGGCAATAAAATAGTAAAAGTGGATTTTCGTGTTTTATAATGTTCTAAAGGACAAAAAATTCTCAATGACCGGTTTTTACTAACTTTAACTAAAAAAAGGATGAGCATTAAGCGTTGAGAGGTCTAGCAGGTAATACAATATAGAAAAATGCGTGCATCGCGCCGTACCGGTGGGCGTGTACACCCTGTACTCCTGCGCCAGCAGCCGCCCCTCCAGGTGCTCCAGCTCGCGCAGCTCGGCGAGCAGCGCCTCGCGGTGTTGCTCGGCGAGCTCGCGCGCGCGCCCCGCCGCCGCCGAGTGCGCGCCGAGCAGGGCGCCCGTCGAGCGCGCCAGGGCGCCGCCGGCGGCCGACAGCGACGACAGCTCGCCGACGGTCGCAGAGTTGCACGACTGCGGACATAGCGGTCGGCCATGACGTTCTTTTGCATAGGCGGTCATATTATACCAGCTGTCCCGCACGGTTTCACCCGCGATAATTTCGGAGTTCCCGCAGAATTGTTCCAATACAAATTTCCAACCCCTATTCACCCCTTTAAAACGAACAGGTACACCACGCAACAAACACTATAATACAAAATAAAAGTAAGTAAGGTTATGTGGTGCAGTGCCTTGCCAAAAGGGACTCCACTCAGCATAATATGCTGCGACGCTGTTGAATTTCAGTAGAAAAAAAAAAAGAAAGAAAGAAAAGGAGTTTATTGGTCCCCACATAAAAGGTACAAAATAAGAAACAGTAAAAATAGATACAGCCCTAGCGTTCCACCGGCGAAATTGTCGTCCAGAGTGTTCTATCTGTATTCATTTCGATGTAAATAACTTCAAAAGAAGAAAAAACATCTGAACTGGCTGTATGGATTCAGTTTCCTTTGCCTTCCCCGAAAGGGGTACAATTTACAAAAAAAAAAGAATAGTTATGGTACACACCTCCACGTTGTCGACGGCGGCGCGCAGCCCGGCCGCGGCGCGGTCCGCGAGCGCGGCCAGCGCCGCCGCAGTGTCGTCGAGGAGCTGCTTCGAGGAGGTCCGGTCCGCCTCCACCTCCGCGGACACCTCTTGCTGCAAGTCAGTGAGAGCAAACTAATGGGCTATTTGACTAAAATATGGATACATATTTGTTTTTAGTCCGTCTTGTAGATTCATTAAAAAAAATTAGACACGTATTTTTCTCTTTTTTTACGTAAGCGTAAAATAACAAGAGATACGTTTTTATCCACATTGTTTTATTGTTCATTAATTTGTAAAAGCAGAAAATACGTGTCAATATTTTTTTATTATCTAACTGACGGACTAAATAGAATTTAGAAAAAAAAAAATAGTCAAATAGCCTATGAGCGATCAGTGTTTACTAAAAACTACCTCATCCGAATCCTAACTATGAAAATTCATGACAATGTTGGATGGAACCTTGCATATTATTATAAAACAAGTCCTCGGCCACGTCTGTTTGTCTGTCTGCCTGTTCGCCATTACCTCAAAAACTACGAACTTTCATGCGATTTTCGCCAATAGATAGAGTGATTCCAGAGGAAGGTTTATACAATGTAGGTATAGTTTATTCTGGAATATACAATATGGTATTTTGGGTAAAATGTCAAAACGGTAATAATAATTAAAATAAATCAGAATTTAAAAAAAATCGTTAAAATTCAAAATTCAAAATTCAAAAGCTATTTATTACTTAGGATTGTTTACAATCACTTGTAATCGTCAGCAGGTTCTTAGAACTATAAATTACCGTCAGTTAATCATATAATTTACAGTGTTGCCACACATAATATAGTATGTGGTGCAGTGTACAGAGCAGTGTGCAGTGTGAATGTGTTAGTGTGTGTGTGTGTGCGCGCGCATGTGTTGAATGTGTTAGTGTGTGTGTGTGTGCATGTGTGTGTATGTGCAGTGTGTGTGGGTGAGTGTGTTTCTGTGTGTGCACGTGGCTGTGTGTCCACGTATGTGTGTGTGTGTATGTGCAGTGTGCGTGCGCACCTGCAGCCGCTCGTGCGCCGCCGCCAGCGCCGCGTGCAGCTGGCCGTCGGCGGCGCGCGCCACGCGGCTCAGGTTGGCGGCGAGCGACTCCAGGTCGGCGCTGATCGCGCAGGTGCCTGCGAGGTGATACACACCACATTATTTGTCCGTCCTCAGGGACTAGGGGGGCTCTAAAATGTGACAAGGACGGATGAAGGCTCAAAAAACCACGAAGTTAGTGTTACGTACTCTATGGACGACCTCTAATCGAAAACCGACTCACCGTCGTCGAACACTTTGGCGAAGCCGGCCAAATTTTTCGCGCACTCGTCCGCTCCGCCGGCGAACTCCTCCAAATCCCCGTCGGCCGCTGTCAGATCTTCTTGATTGTCGTCGAGCACGGCTCGCTGCAGCTCGACGTGCCTCTGTATCCTCGCCTCGAGCTGCCGCGTCTCGTCGTCGAGCTGCTGCATCTTCTTCTGGAGCCGGTCTTGCAGGGCGTTCTTCTCACTGGTCACGTGGCTGGCCAGCCGCTCCTCGAGCGCGGCGCGCTCGGCGGCGGCGTGGCGCGCCAGGCGCTCCTCCAGGAGGGTCCTCTCTTCTTCCACCCAGGCCTGGAGGCGCGCCTCGGCCTGCAGGCGCTCGGCCTCCACGTCCTCGCGTTGCTCGGACAGGCGTTGCTCGATCGCGGCCTTCTCCTTTTCGATCTCCTGCGTTGTCACGTTTAGTTTCATAGGACGTCATGCGACACTTTATTTTCATAGATGTGATATCTTAATAAAACACTGAGTTTAATTAACCTTGGTTTTAGTTTGACTCGAGCAGCACAACGTATTACAAGTAACCAAAAAGAAGAGAGAGACATTTTATTTATTTTTTCTTTATTGAACAGTAAGTACAAATGGCGAACTTAATGCCTTGCGGCATTCTCTACCGTCTGCGTTCAACCACAATAGAATAGGATATAGAAAAACTGTTTTCAGTCTTAGAATGTAAAAAATATTTTGTCGTATCAAAATCGAGATCAAATTACAATCACTACACATTATAAAACAAAGTCCTCTGCCGAGTCTGTCTGTCAGTTCGCGATAAAGATAAGGTACACTTTGTAGGTACTATATAAGGTGTGGCAAAATTAGCTGTTAATATTTATTTACAGGGTTGAAAGTATACACCGTTACAAATATGTTCATAAAATAAAAATAATAAAATTAAATAAAACATTTTATAAAACAAAATAAATCAATTAATAGGAAAACAAGCTGTGAAGGCGTTCGCCGATCAATCGCTTTACACACACATCGCCACGCGCCTGTATGTTAAGATCAATGACTTAAATAGTATTCAATCGTACTAACACAGCTGATGCATCGCTCGCTGTGTGCGTAGCACGTGCCTTGTATACATATTAGTGAGCTACGTGTGTTGTGTACCTTGTGAATTTAATTGATGTAAGGGTTATATTTTTCAATGAACTTATTTTCCTCATGTACTTACTGATAAACAACCAAACTTATAATATAATTTTTCGCTTATTTTGTTTGTTATAACATATACTTTCAGCCCTGTAAATATTTGCGGCAAATTTTGCCACACCTTATATAGGTACTATTTTTTTTATATAAAGTTTGTATGTTTTGTGTGTGTGTGTGTGCGTGTGTGTACCTGGAGGCAGGCCCGCGCGCGCTCCGCCCGGCGCTGGGCGCGCTCGCGGCGCAGGTCGCGCTGCGCGCGCGCGGCGCCGCCCCGGCCCTGCTCGGCGAAGTGCGCGCGCGCAGCGAACGCCGCGTGCGCGCGCTGCACGCTCGCCACGCGCGCGCTCGCGCCCGAGTGCTGGGGGCGGATACATCATACACATGTTGATAGACTTTTCATTGAACACCACAAAAGAAAAAATTGAAAAAAATCAGTAATAAATGTACCTGATTGTACCAATCATAAAAAAACATCCTTGCTGAGTTTCTTGTTCCGAACTGACAGTAATCACAGCTTAATTTTAAGAACCGGTTGCATGGTTATAATCATAAGTGATTGTACCGTTCCTAAGTAAGATCACTTATTAGTGGTGAAGTTGCTTATTGTAGCCTTATATTTGTATGTAGTATTAATTCGCAATAACTCATGTTTGTGGGTTAGTTAGGTAAAGGTTGTAGGTAAAGTTCTTTCTTTCTTCTTTTTATGGACTTTAGCATATAATGCATTTAGCCAGTTTCAAGTAAAATAAATGCTTCGTTGTACGGTTTGAAATTGCAAGCCACGGTACTATAGCCTGCCGAAAAAATCAGCTCAAAATGCCATATATCTTGTAAAGCACATAAAAAACCGTCACTGTGAAAATTATTGTCCAATGCAGCTTCACCACCCACCTTTACTACCACAATTTTTAACAATTTTTTATCGACATTAAAATAAAATAAATGATCATTGATACCTGCCAAAATACTCCCCAGGTAAAGTTATTTCATATTTTCATTACTAGATTTTTTTTGTTTGTTTGTATTTAATTTACCCATTGGTCGACGTATTCAACGAGCGGCCGTGCGAGCTCCATGGTGCGCGCGGCGGCGCCGGCGTCGGCGCAGCGCGCCCGCACGAGCTGCGGCAGCGCGTCCGCGCGCTGCGCCAGCCGCCGCCCGCCCGCCGCCAGCTCGGCGCCGCTCGCCGCCGCCGCCGCGCCCAGCGCGCCGCGCGCCGCCTCCGCGTCCGCCTTCACCTGCGCACACGACAACACCACATATGACAGGGGTACCAAGTTGCCGACCACATAGCAAACAAATTTTAAATTAAGTTTTTAAATTAAAGTGCAAAAGGTATCTTTTATCGTACACAAAATTCTATTCCAACTGGTGGCCGGATTCATCCAGCATATTACAATAATTATTAGGTCGGTCGTAGGTAGGGATATCGGATATTTTATACTGTGTATCATTCAAATAAATATTATTTTGGCGTATTTTATTATAATTTTAAAGTTATACCTATTTGAGTTTAAATTTTTTGTATGTGTTTAAGTATCGGCATAGACATTATAAGTACTATATTCATTCACCATATATGTTTACTAGCTATCCCCCGCGATTTCATCCGCGGTAATTTCGGAGTTCCCGCGGAGGTTGCGGGAAAAAGTACTCTATGTCCTTCAGTTCCCGAGGGAATTCCGAGATAAAAACTATCCTATCTTTTAAGTTGGACCATATTATAAACGGTTGCAAAATTTTATCAAAATCCGTTCAGTAGTTTCGGAGTCCATCGCGGACAAACAACGTGACACGTGATTTATATATATTAGATAGATAGATGTATATATTTAAATATCAAAAGTATCATAAGTATTTTTATGAAGTTTAAAATCCAAAGTCATTTTGATAGTTCCGATAATTTCGCAGGCAGAATGCTGGGGCTCCACTGAAAACTAGCGCTGTGGCTACTACGGTCGCAGCACATGCTGAGTGGAGTCCCTTTTAGCAAGGCACTGCACCATATTATATTATTATTTTTTTACCTTTAGTAAAGTGTTTGTTGCGTGGTGAGTTTGTTCTTGCTGAATAAAGTTTATCTTATCTTAAATTAACTAGAGAGGGGCAGACGCGCCGCCGTTGCAAAGGAAGTTAGGGCAAATGCTCTAAATTGCCCAAAACCAGGGCCCTAATTCACTATGACCATAACACGCCGCGCTAAGATAAGACGCCGCAAAAACTCGTCTTTCCTTCGTAATCAAAGAAGTTTCACTGCAAAAAAATACATTTACGTTTCTTATGGCATAAAGAATAATAATTTCTAATATCATGGGATCTAGAACGTTTGGAAATGCGTTTTTGGAATGCGCGTTATGCAAGGAATGTTGTTGGTCATAGAGTGAGGCCAGCAGTCTGGTCGGACTTTCTATCAATCAAGTATTTGAAAATCACAAGCTTTTAGTTTTCTCGTATTATTCTGTATAGAAGATAAGTCTTTTAGTCGAGACACATTACCTCGTTGGTGACTTCTGTAATCTTCTGCACCAACCCGTCCAACTTTTGTATGCTCTGCGTGTGCACTTGTGTGCTGTTCGAGGCGTATTCATCTGGAGAAAAATAACGTTAGATAGTTAATTACCTATCAAATTGTTTTACGACCACTTTTTGAATTAAAAGAAATTATTGTAATATTTTTAATAAATCTTTTTTTAACCATGTAATTTCGATACACCACAATATTTTCCATGTTACTGACAGAATGTGTTCGAAAACCCAGCCTGTGATCGTCAATTATTTTATTTTGTAACAAATCTTAGATGGAATTGTAAGGAAGCAGATCACGCGCGCACCGCGTGCTCGCTGCAACCCCCCCGCACCGCGGACGCAGACAGCGGCAGCGGCCTCGTAGCAACGCCGCACACTACACGCCGCGCCGCACCCGTAAAAGCGCAGCCGACCGCCAGCCGCGCGTCACTCGTCGAAGGGTTCCAGTGCCGTGCACACGCCTGCGTCACGCTCGCCGTCCGCTCGCCGGTGCCGCGACGCCCGAACCCCGCGCCGCGGTGACCCTCCGCCTCCGCCTCCGCACTTCCGCACCCGACCAGTCCTAGAACCCCGACCGTCGTCGCCCGTTGCTGACTCCCCCGTACTGCGTTCCGACGCCCTACGGCGGAGCCCTGCGGCGAGCGACGCCGATCGGTTCCTTCCGTCACACCGGCCGTCACGCACACACCTCACCAGGCACAGCTGCGTTTGCCCCGCGCCGGGCTCAGACCGAGGCCGGGGACTCGTAGTTGCGTCCTGAAGGAACTAACCCATACATAACTCACCGCGCCCAGCTGCGGGTGCCCCGCGCCGGGCTCAGGCCGAGGCCGGGGGCCCGTGGTCACGCCGGCCACCGAACTAACCTACACAAGTCGACGGGCACGGCTGCGTGTGCCCCGCGCCGGGCTCAGGCCGAGGCCGGGGGCTCGTGGAGTGTCCCGCCGCCACTACACAATTACACCCGACCGCCGCCGCCTGTCCTGACCCCATCCCACGCCCCATCGCCGCTTCCCGGCCCGCTTCGCGTCCCGTCGCGACCGCGCGCCGCACCCGTGGGATAGGGACCCTAGCGAACCCCGCTAGGGCCGCGCTAAGCTGTACGTAGGGTTGTGTGTTTGTATTCACTCTCGTAACTCCCGTACCGCTCGTAAACCGCGTAGTGCCTCGGTATTGTGTCGCCTGTATAGTGTATAGGGTTGTGTGTTTGTATTCGCTCTCGTAACCCCCGTACCGCCCGTAAGCCGCGTAGTGGATAAGCATTGTATTATACCGTGTAAGATAGCAGTAAGTGTTTAATGTACCTACGTATGATTGTGTGTCACGAATAAAGTGTGTATTCGCTCTCGTACCCTCTCACCGCTCGTTTCATTTTGTGGCTAGGGAACGCTAGGAACCTCACCCTCAGGAAACGTTTTGTATGCCCCCGGGCCCGGCGCACCCGCCAGCCCGTAGCATCACAGAATAAAGTATATTGTATTTTATAGTTTTGAATATAATTACAGGAACTCAAACATATCAAAACAGGATACAAGCGTCAAGGATCGCATTAAAAAACGATCTCGGAAGCTACTCAGAGCGGTTTCAAACTAAGAAAAAAAATCTGCAGTCACCTAGGGGCTAGTTAACTAAATTTTGGTTTTTAGTCCGTCATGTAGATTAAATTTTTATTGGAAAATATTGGACACGTATTTTTCTTTTTCTTACGTAATCTAAAAATTAAGGCGATACATTGAGTCATTATCCGGTACAGTTTATACGGGGCTCATACCGTTTAATGACGTCATAAGCCCGTACTCCTAAACTTTAATTTGATTATATTTGTAAAACAAAAATATACGTGTCTGTAATTTCGTTACTTTGTCCGATTTCATATAGCTCTGCGTGCACTATCCGCACCGCCCGCACCCTACACCGGCATTTATGAGCAATGAGAATAGGGATGTGGACTACTATTGAAAATCAAAATTCTAATTAGTCCATCAGTTAGAAAATAAAAAAACAATAGACACGTATTTTTTGCTTTTTTAAATAAGTTAAAATATACAGAGATAAAGCGCATTAAAGTTTAGGATGAGGAGGTCGTGACGTCACTAACCGCAAAACCGCCATACAAACTGTCAGAATAGTGACGTCACGCGAAATTTCAACTCAATATATCGCCGTTATTTTTTGATTAGGTAAAAAAAGAAAAAATACGTGTCCAATATTTTTTTATAATCTACAAGACGGACTAAAAAATAAAAATTAGTCAACATGCCCATTTTGCGTGTGCGGGGCGGCGCGGGCCAGTGGACGCCTACCTTTAATGACGGACTAATTACAATTTAATTTTTAACCGACTCCCCAAAAAGGAGGAGGTTCTCAATTCGACGCGTTTTTTTTTTGTGTATCAGCTCAATCAGCCTCACCGAGATGGCGCTGCGCGTCGTCCAGGCCGGCGGCGAGCGCGCGGGCGAAGTCCCCGGCGGCGGCGGCGATGGCGGCGCGGCGCTGCGCCGCCGCCTCGCGGTACTCGCGCGTCACCTGCAGGTTGCTGCTCTCCACCGACCTAACAAGTTCATTGTTCATTATTTATTTTATTCTATTTTATTTTATTTTACTTTATTCGGAAAATCAACAGCTACAAAAATATAATGAACATTTGAGTGTCAAACAAAAGAGCCGATTACAGATTTTCGCACATGGCTAGTGGAATAATAAACAAAAACATCAATTGCTCAATAGGCAGCAGCAACTTACACAGTGGGAACCAAGTCCGACCATGTATTATCGCCTCGCCGACTCACAGCTAGTGTTAAACAAATCAAAGTCATATTCTTTGGATAATTTGTTCAAATTTTGTCACTTTATTGTCAATTTATTTATAATTTACTAGCTGTCCCCCGCGACATTCATCCGCGGTAATTTCGGAGTTCCCGCGGAGGTTGCGGGAAAAAAGTACTCTAGGTCCTTCAGTTCCCGAGGGAATTCCGGGATAAAAACTATCCCATCTTTTAAGTTGGACCATATTATAAATGGTTGCAAAATTTTATCAAAATCCGTTCAGCAGTTTCGGAGTCCATCGCGGACAAACAACGTGACACGTGATTTATATATATTAAATTAGATAAGAATATAATATTTGGTATAGCTTGTCTAAACTAAAATGACGCGCCCCACTACTCAATAAGCAGTTTCAGATGTGCGAGATCATGTATTGATAATATCTCTTTAATAGTGCGTCTGCGGCGACAGTATTGCGCACTTGTGATGAATATATTGTAGACAAACCAGATTTATATGTACGACTATGTACTATGTATATATACGACTATCCGATATTTTAACGGTTGTGCGTGTGCATGACATATGAGTGTGCAGGAATTCGCATGTGCGTATGCGAGTGCGTGCGTGTGTATACGTGCGAGCTTGCGTGTGTGTGTATGTGAATGCGTACGTGTGTACGTGCGTGGTGTGTGTCTGTGTGTATGCGTGCGGCGTGCGTGTTTGTGTGTGTTTCTGTTTCTGTATGCGTGCGAGCGTGCGTGTCTATGTGAGTGCGTGCGTGTGTGTCTGTTTGTGTGTATGCATGCGAGCGTGCGTGTGCACGCGTGTGTAGGGTGTGTGTCTGTGTTTGTGTGTATGCGTGCGCGTGCGTGTGCATGGGGCGGGTGTGTATGTATCTGTGTGTATACGTGCGAGCGTGTGAGCGTGCGTGTGCGTGTGCGTGTGCGTGGGGGGGGGGGGGGGGGTGGTGCTCACCGGCGCCGCTCGACGGTGTCGTGCAGGCGCGCCACGTGCGCGGAGGCGGTGTCGGCGGCGGCGAGCAGCTCGCGCGCGGCCGCGCTCAGCTTGGTCTCCGTCTCGCTGTGCGCCGCCACCAGGTGCTGCTGCTCCTCGCACTGCTGCCGCGCCTCCAGCAGCACCTGCGGGGGGACGGCAACGATAGGTACACTAACGCTGAAAGAGTTTTATTCAAAACTAGCCGTCCCCGCGGTCTTCTCTGTACCCCTGACAAGGTGTGTGCAAAAACTCATGATCGCTTGTGTAGTTAAGGCGTGATAGCGTAACAAACAATAGTACATTGTTATCCTAGGGGTGAAAGTAACTTATTTAGTCCCGAGACGGGGTTTGGCGCCCGAGCGTAGCGAGGGCGCCTATAGATCGAGGGACTAAATAAGTCTTTCTCCCGAGGGTAACACTGTGCTTTTCATTACGAATGCAAGGAAAGTCAAAATAAAAATAGGAATTAGCTAAAGAAAAAATGAGTGAAGATCGGATAGTCGTTTGACACTTTCCCACCTATTTCTTTTTCTTTGGCCAGCTAGCTATTCAGCCAGTATTTTTTATTTACATTGTGGCGACCTAAAAAAAATATTATCTTTAATTATTAAGTATTAATTTAAAAAAATAAAAAAATATAAATAGGAATTAGCTTAAGAAAAAGTGAGTGAATTTTATTTTAATTAATACCTACTTAAACTTTACGTTATTTCAATTTTACATCGCGCTGGCTGTATAGAAAGTTGAAACATGGTTCAATAGAAATGTGAAAATAGACCTAGTTTTTTTTAAATAATTTGACAGTTGTCAGTTGAAAGCGATTCTCCCTAGGGCTGAAAAGGGTTACTTTCAACCCGCTTCTCAGGCAACTTCAGACCTACTTTCCGAGTATGAGTAATGAAAAATAATAAACAACACACACTCACTATCACATTTATAAGGACTGCTGCAGCGGTTTCACCACCCGATTATATTTCAGAGTTCCCGCGAAAATTCCGGGATAAAAAGCACCCTACGTGTTTAATATTCTGCTGTATAAAGTGTATTACTGTAAAGTTTCATTAAAATCCATTCAGTCGTTTTTGCGTGAGAGTAACAAACATTTATACATACAAACCTTCCCGTTTATAATATTAGTAAAGATACCTATATATTCTTACATTTTCAGTAGTAGCCAGCTTCTCTTTAGTGGTAAGCAGTTGGGTCTTGGTGCAGGAGAGCTCGCTCTCTTTGACCTGCAACGTCTGGTTGATCTCCCCGAAGACTGACTCCATGCGGTCCCTTTCCTCCTCCATGGCGCGTTTCTTCAGCAACAGCTCTTGGATCTCTTTGCGCTGCTCCTCTTGCTTCAAGGTCATCTCAGCGAACGTTTCGTTGGCTAAGTATACACCTGGAAACCAATCATGAAATACTCAATTTTGTAGTAAAATTCAGATTTAAATTAATTTCTTTAAAAAAATACGTGAATGTCGTGGAACACTTGGTTGAATGAGGTTTTTTTCTATTTTAAACAGAGTCCATTAAGTTTGTTATGCGTGAAAAGAGGCAAAAATAAAAAATAAAATATATGTAATACAAAAATAATGTTTTTCTGTAAAAAGGAGATATATTAAGTTGAAATGTCGCGTGACGTCAGGCTATGCTACAGTTTATAGCACGTTGTGACGTCAAGAGCAGGCACTCCTAAACTTTAAAGCATTGTCATCTCACAGGTTTTGACCTAGTTTGAGAGTCAGGGGACATAATCTCATGTTGACCCAATACAGTCATGTCGAATAAAGTTTAATGTCTGTATGCTGTCTTTCTGTACTGGCTTTTGCAAATAAATAAATTATTATTATTATATCTTAGTATTTTTTCAATAATTTGATTTCTGATTAATTTCGTGGCGCGTTACGCGCCTCGTTGTGCTCACACAACGCGCAGTGAACTAGCTCCGCTCACCGTTCTTGTCCCTGGCGGCTTGCAGGTCCCTCTTCAGGCGGTCGATCTCCTCGGCGTACTCCTTGAGGATCGCCTTCTTGGTCATCTTCTGGTTGATCTCCGGCTTGTTCTGTATGTTCTTGGCGCGGTGCGCGTACTCCAGCGTGCTCATCGTCTCCTCCAGGTCCTTGTGGCCGGGCGACACGGTCGCGATGATGGACGTCTTGGTGCGCCCGCCCAGCGACTCCTGCAGGATGCGCGTCAGCTTCGATTCTCTGGCGGGGTGGGTAATTGAGGGAAGTCGTTAATGACATATCTGTATGTTCGGAGTTCGGACATGGAACAAGTTCATCTTGCAATCTAGGAAGCTAATAATCATCGCGGAGATTTGAATATTAATTTTCCACTTACAAAAGTTAAATACTAATTCAGTTAGTTTAGTAGTAGTAGATTGGGAGTGGGACTGGGAGGGGTACCTGTAGGGTATGTGCGGGTGCCGCTCCACGAGCGCCGTGATGACCCTGCCCAGGGTCAGCAGCGACTGGTTGATGTTGACGCACTCGCGCGCGCGCTCCCTCTTGGCGGGGTTGTCGGAGCCCGCCTTGCTGATGTTCTCCGAGCCGGCTAGATCCACCAGGTTCAGCTTGCCGATCTTCACCAGCTCCTCGCCCTCGGGGCTGTTCTCCTTCATGTGCACCACGATCGTGAACACCGTGTGCGAACGGCTGTTGGTGGTCAAGTTACGTTTTAAATCAAAATAAATAAATTTTGTGAAAATAACGATATGAGCAATACTGGTCGAATTCTACCAACATTTAGGCACATTTATGACATCTATGAACTTCTGCAGAATGATATTACACAATAAAATATGAATATACAATACATATTTGGATATGCCTCCTCAAAAAGTTTGTTAAACATTGCAGTAACCAAGATTATGTCGTTTTGAAAATTCTTACAGTAAAATAAAAACTTTATCCAGAAACCTAGAGGAAACATAAACAAATAAAATTCAACAATCAATTATGGCTAATGTAATTAATTTGTATGTACAATCAGATAGGAAATAATAATTACTACTGCTATGATATTCAACAATTTTAGAGCAAACTTACGAAGATCGATTCATTTGTTTGCAATTTTGATTGCTGCAATGTTTAAAATAATATTTTTAAAATCATAATAATTACAATAATAGGTAGATAATTAGGTATACAGCCATAATGCCTGCCGTTTTCGGGTTTAAACCCGATAAAAGACCGTAAAAGGCTGGCATTTATCGGGTTTAAACCAATGAATTGTAAAACGGAGCTAAATAGTCTAGTTTCAAGTTCAATTCTTCATCTTTGGAACGCTTCCGAATCAGTTATTTACAGTCATTAGCAAAAATTGATGAAAATGACTATACAATAGTAAACTTTAATTTTCTTTAGATTGTGTGAAGTTTTCGTATTTTCTTGTCACATACCTCGATTGCGCGTTCATGAGCGTCGACGCGACCCTCTTCCTCTCTTGCCCTTGCGCCATTATCTTGTACACCTCATTCTTATTGTACACCTGATAAAATACTTTATGTCAAAAACAAACGTTTTCTATGGTTTTACCGTACTTGAGTATCCTTACATATTATAACACACACACTACAACTGGGGACAGCTGGTTTTATATAAGATTCTTAAAAACTTTTCATATATTAGTCTGGTTTCAAAATTAAGGCATTTTAAAAGCTTTCCAGCTCTGAAAACACTGCCTATAAAGATGCATATTTTTTTTCCTAAGTGATATAGGTGCCCAAGGGATAAATCATTATAATACAATCTAGCCTAACGACTAAAGCGTGTACTAGACTGTTATAGACAAGCCTGCCCACAAGGTGACCTTGGCGGAGGCTGGTTTAAAACCACCGTTGGTCGCCTTAATTTCGTTGCAAACAACCGTCCGCACTGTTTTAAACCACTGTTGAAAACTTCGGTTCGGTTCTTGTTTACAACAGTCTGGTACACGCTTATCTACAGACATTGAGCGTGCCCGACACGTTCCGTTACAGACACCAACAGAACGCCGACCGACACCGTCTATTTACAAAAGAAGTCTGCACGGTGCCGATGCCCTATTCACACAGCTCGGCATGTAGCCACTGACATGAACCGGGTTGACGAAATATTCATTCCCCGAACACCGGCCGGGTACGGCCCGTGTCTGTCGGCGTCTGCGCGGCCGTGTTACGATAGATGTGAATACGTTTACTCGCACTGTACCTATTGGAGAATATTATTTTGTCTGCGACAGAAAGTGTCGGACACGCTCAATGACTGTAGATATATAAACGATTAGACGATAACGATAGCCGTTGCTCCTGCGGCAAATCCCATATTGACGCGGGGTAACGGCTATCTATATATAAAAAATCCTTTGTCCTGAATGACTGATGGATCAACACACAGCCTGAACCGCTGATCGTAGAGACCTGAAACTAAACTTGGAGGGTGTGTTCTTTATATGAGATTAGAATAGATCCGATTAGAAAGGATTTTTTAAAATTCAACCCCTAAGGAAAAGTTTGTATGGAACAATTCCGCGGGAACTTCGAGATTATCGCGGGTGAAACCGCGCAGGACAGCGGCTAGTGAATAGATAAAATAGAATTGTTCACCGTAATCTCTTCCAGGCCGTTGACGATGTTGGAGCCCTTCCTGGTGACGTCCTCGTATATCCTCAGCTTGGAGTTGTCCTCGCAGGACGAGAGCAGGTCGAACAGCTCTTCGTTGTAGAGCTCCAGGTAGGAGACGCGCACCGTGTACTCCGTGTTCGAGATGCGCAACTCGTCGAACAGTTGGCTGAGGGCGCGCGGGATGATGCCCGCCAGCGGGTCCTGACACCACCACACACAGATAGACATACAGGTTTTATTTATCGTGTTTATACAATTTTAGTTTGTATATATAAGTAGTATAATATATTATATGTAATAAATATGTAGTATAGTATATAACATGTTTACTTGGCTTCCAAGGCACAACTTTATATTATAGCTTGCTAGGTATCAAGTAGATCAGCTGTTGTGAAGTGGATATATTATATTATTTTATATTATATTGAATACAAATTTATCATCTTTAATATCCTAACTGTTATAAATGTGAGAGTGTTTATTTTTTAAGTCATAGGGGGCAAACGGGCAAGTGGTACACCTGATGGTAAGTGATTACCGCCGCCCATAGACATCTAAAACACCAGAAGGTTTGCAGGTGCATTGCCGACCTGGAATGGGGATGGCAACTGGCTTTCAAGTGGGGATGCCGGAACACACCGTTAGGTGCTTGGCGACAGATTTGCAACTTGAAGGTGGTAGCTAGCCAGCCGGGCACTAGAGAGCGCCCTACCACCATGCTATGGTTTCGTCACGATGTTTTCCTTCACCGTCAGCTCAAGCTCATTGTTAGGGTTTGAACCTACGCCTTGCGGCGTTTGATCCGAACGCACCAACCACTGAGCTATCATCGCTGTATTTATTTGCTTGTGACGCTTTCACGCTTCAACAATTCAACTGATCATGATGCAATTTTGTATACACATTGTCAAGGGTACAAAGAAGGAAAAAATGCATACTCACATGCTGCCAGTGTGTCTCATCGCCCACGCTCTCGCCCACCATGGTGTGCGTCTTGCCGGTGCCCGTCTGACCATACGCGAACACTGTACAGTTGTATCCGGCGAGCACCTCTTCGATAAGAGGGCTCACCACGTCCTGGTAAACTTCCACCTGCACATTAAACACAAATACAATCACTCACAGAACTGATGACCGATGAAGCAAGGAAGTTCTCGAGTGGCGACCACGACCAGAAGACGCGGTGTGGGTGTAGGCACACTACAAAGTGACCGATGACTTGGTGTAGGTTGCAGGACGCCATTGGATGCGGGAAGCGCAGTAGCAGTTGTTGTGGCGATCCTTGGGAGAGGCCTATGTCCAGCAGTGGACGTTTTTGGACTGATAATATTATAATGATGATGATGATGAAAAAATGCACTGTACTGCCAACAAAGCTAACCTGTTTAGCATAAGGTCCAAATGCTCTGTCAAATGTGAACTTTTTTGTGTGTGAGGTCTGCTGTGACTGGCGAACAACCACTTCGCGGTTGTTCACCACCTCCACAACACCGAGTGACTTGATATCCTTCTCACGCTGGTTGAGAGGTCTGCACACAGAATAACGATAAATATGAAATCAACTCTGCTTGTCTGTTACATTTTTACCTTACCTTTATGTCTTAACTACTCAAACTGAAATGAAATTTTGCAAACACTCAGGGATACAACAGACATAGGGTGCTTTTTATTTCGGTGTTTACAGCGAGTCTTTCAATAAGATGAGAAAGAAGACATTCATTATTAGTTATAAAACAGTTAAAAGCAGTTGTGACCTTTTCAATAAATATAATAAATTAATTTTCCTCCCCTATTACTTCCTCTTGTAGTATAGAAATTCCACAGTATTCAGAAGACATTGAATGAAATTAGGATGAAAATTAGTATGTCTACTAATTTTCATTCTATCCCATCATATAGTTTTGTTTACTAGGTCATAATTTTTTTAAATACATGGGAAATCACAACTAGCTGCTTGCGGAAACCTGGCAGTGAGTTGTGTTCTCTTTCAGTACCTAAGTATGAAGAAAGGGCTCCTGCTTGTATGTGACTATTTTTTTATCATCTTATGGGAAAAGTTTTTTCTGCACACTGCTACAACTTCTGTCCTTGTATGGTTAACACATTTCCTGTGCATGACTCATCGGTGATGCATTTTGAATTTCTTATTGTATGTGTATGTCCCATGGGTCACATCAAACGTGCATGCCACATGGCTGGGACATGAAGGAAAGGGTGCGTATGTGCATGACCCACAGGTGTTTCAAGAAAGTTTTAGGTCGTAGTAGTAGTGGAAAATTAAATATAATGTAATTCCATATCATTTCTGTACATATCGTGACATATTATATTCTAAATTTGCTCTTACACATAAAGCGTCATACCCATAGTCCTAGCTACACATATTTATATATTATATGCTATATATACACTAATTCTTATTGGAAAAGTTCATGTTTTATTCAACATTGAAATACATAAACTATACTTTTTGGTATAAAAAAACTGATTTTACTAAGACAATTCATGTTTATATTTCGTAACTTTTACCCAGATTTAGTTAGTTAGTAATTAGGTACCTATTGAGTATCTACAGGTTTCAGATAAACAGTCAAATACCTACTTATGAAAAACTATTAGGTTTAAGTTGCCAAGAAACGTAAACAAATAGTTAAATAGCAACTAGCAAGTTGGATATTTCAGACTACATTTCTATAAATTATGAATAGAATAAAATAGATTTAACTTTAGAGGATACCGAACAAGTCAAGCATTCCGTAGGTAAATTTTGGCCTAATTTATAGTCAAAAACGTGTTTTGAACTGCTTATAAACACGTAAAGTTGACAATTGATGTTTGTGTAAATTTTATAATATTTAAGTATCAAATTAATTAGGTAAAGATAGTGGAATTGTTAAAATATACCTCAGCCTTACGAACACTTGTATGTTCTGATTTTTGTCCTTCCTGCATCCTTTTTCCAATGACATCTTGGCACTTAACACATAAAATAACTTACAAACAAATTGTTTCACACAATTAAGTCGTTTTCTATATCAAAAATATTAATACAGAGAGTCAATAAAAATAAACGCCAAAAAAACATCACCATTGATCGTCCGACGTCCGTTGGAAATTATCGTTTCAAACTCGGTTCAAACAAAATTTTCAAATATCGTATACGATAATGTTGCCAGAATTGTGTGAATAGTGATTTAGGTATTCTGTACTAATATATTAAAATTGATTAATATTATTATGATTCTTATGCTATGTATTGTGATTCTTAATTTAAATAATTATACCAATGTTTATTAAAGTGATTTAAATTGCATTTCCATGGCCAATTCATATTTAATAACTGGCAACATTGTGAATTCATAGACTGTAGAGTAAATAAAATGTTATTTGAGATAGCGGGAAAAACGCGCGGGAGAACATGTTTACATAATGGCAGCAACAAAGGATCGGGTCAGTGGTGCTGGTGATTTCCTAGATGGAAGACATCATAACATCGAAAGTTAAGTATTGGTAGACAGTTTTGGCTCTATTTAATGCTTGTAATAATAATTGTGATTACTGTATTGTTCTCATAAAATATACTGTTCAAGCTTAACTTTAGCTTCAGAGATTTGATTACTTTGTGCGTAACATGTTTTGAGATTCCTATTGCTTATCTATACTGGCTTTGATTATTATAGAATTTGATACAAATTATATCAAAGAGTTTTTATTATAATTGGTAATACAGACACAAAGGAATAGTTTTGTTAAAATCAGGTTGTTTTATTTACTAGGTATCCTTACTAATGCTAATAATTTAACATTTCAGAAGTGGGATATTTAAGGATTCAAGCAGCCAAAGCATTCTCGGAGTCCTGTTAAACGAAACGACGTTCATGGATCACTTCCAGATCCTGGGCGCCATGGCGGCCTAGAGATACGCCTTCTCCACGGGCCGTGAGAAATAAAGAATCTTCACAACTGGATGATACTGGTAGGATCGCTCCATATTATAGTAACGTCTTGGTTAAACCCGTATTTTTCCCGAATTCGATTTTGAGAAATCGGAATTGCCGGTATTACAATGGCTTAATAAAATCTTGATAAAATCGAACATCTAAGGGCAATACATGGTTGGAACGATGATGGAAAAGTTATTATGTGCAGTCACGTTTGACTGGATTGGCTAAGTTGTGGCACAAGACTTTGCGTTCTTATGAATTTACATGGCATAAATAGAAACAAAAGATTTTAGAGGCATTCCCTGACAATATCGATTACACGGGTTAATTTAGATACTCGAGATTGCTCGCTAAAACTTGTCTTATTGCTTCCATCAGATATTTTTGTAAAAGGTTTTGCAGGTAGTCCAATAAAAGTATGAAGGTCAGGTGTCGATAGAATTCGTAGCAAATGGGTTTGAAGTCCTGGAGATTTTTTTCTTATAGGAATATATCAATGCTTATAAGTCTAAAAATGTGTGATTATGCGCGGGTATTCAATTACAGCATTTCTTCTTTAGTGCGCTTAGTAGCGGAGTATACTCGTGGTTATTGTGGTAGCGGTAAGTCTTTCTTAATAATTTGTAGTGGAATTACACAATATTTAACTTGATGTTAATTAATGCAGTAGTAACTCTATTTAACCATTGAGCTTTTGAAGAAAATAGATAGGTAAAGGTACTTTCTGTGAAATTATTCTGTAATCCTCCTGTAATTTAAACAATTTAATTAAACGTAATATGCATTTGTATAACACATTAAAAGGTTGCGATTCAAGTGTGGTCTCTAAGTTAGTTTTCAAATTCGAATCTTGTTTAAAACAATAGTCACAGTTTTCTTTTTTGATTATATGCCAACATTCATTAATAATACTTAAATAGATACGTATAGAGAACAAAATCAGTTTTAGAGTATTATCATAATTTACCTTCAACGATAAGTAATATTTTACTGCTAGGTGCCTACTATCCCCCGCGATTCAACCCGCGAAATTCCTTTACATCCGGATAAAATGTACCTACCTTATTGCCTATTTCACTTTTATCCATACCTAACCTATTAAAATATCTGTTTCCCCGCTGATTTCCCAGCGTGAATTTTGATATTTCGGCAGGAATTCTTTGTTTGGAAATGGAAAGTACGTGTCACTCCTGTGCTGTGTCAGTATCTTTTATAAAGGAATTTTAAGAATCTGTTCAGTAGTACCAGAGACTACCCACTACATCCAAACTTACAAAGTTTGCAAACTTATATAACTTTACCTCCGTATATTATCTGATAGGCGCCAATAAGGACCTAAGATCCATTTTTGTTTGTTTCCTTGGTTGTTTGTAATGGATAGACTTCTTTCTTTTCTTCAACTAGAACTTGTCCATAAGGTGTCAAAGCATAGTCAGATTACATACAATTGTTCTAAATAGACTCTGAGACCGATACAATCTTGACAGACGAGTCAGGTGGATAGCATAGAAGAATTTATAGTTAATTTTGGGTTTGGTGCGCTTGCGATCTCCCGGTACGTTTCTGATCGTTTGGCGGTTGGGAAGCAGTCCCTTATTCATACTTTTTTTAAAAAATTAATGTACCTATGTGTTGTGTCAAATAAAGTTCTTTCAATGTCAATTTAATCTAGGTACTTGAGGGAAAAAGAATTTACTCTACCAATTGTGTAAGGAATAACTAGCTGGTTAACTAGTTAAAGCGATTTTGATTATTGGATTTAATTACTAATGGATTAGGTACAAAAATTAAATACTGGAATATATGGTCATGTACCTGATGTACCTATACTAAAGTAATGGTTAAAAGTGGTTGATAATCTAAGTGATGAATGGTATAAAAGTAATAAATGGAATAATTAAATGGATCTCTGGTATTAATGAATAAATTGGACTAAATGAATAAAATATTGGTAAAAATGGAATTACTTGAATAATTGGATAAATTGGATAAAAAAAAATATGGTTGAAAATAAAATGGTTATAAATAATGGAATAATAATGAATGGTTATAAATTACGGTTGAAAATAATGGAGATAAAGAGTGTGAAATAAATTTATTTATTTATATATATATTTATTTATTGTTTACTAGCTGTTCCCCGCGATTTTGCTCGCGTGGATTTCGGAGTTCCCGCAGGAACTAATTTTTGGAAATAAATGTAGCCAAGTTACTCCTTATAACATCAGCTAGGAAGCTGTGAAGGGTGGATGTTTTATGGGTGTTGTCATAATAACTGTAATTATGTTGACGTCAAAGAGTCATATTATGGACCAAATTTGAATAAATGATTTGACTTTGACGATTTGCCAGTGAAAGTCCAGTTAAAATCGATCCAGCCGTTTTAGAGATTACCCGGAACAGACAGACATATAAGTAGGTGCCATATTATAATTATACTTATTTTCATATTATGCATTTATTAAAAAGCTGTTAATTTTGAGTTACAAACAGACACATAAATTTTATTTATAATTATGTATGTATAGATTATTGTATTTTTATATTTTATTTTGTTATATTATTATATTTTCCAGTCTGGGCGTGAATATATAATATACTATATCTATAGTGTAATATGGACATATGTAATAATATGTAGTAAGTACCTATAGGTATATCAAGTTTGCTTGGTTGCCATGACACAAGCTTATAGCTTAGTGTGGGGTCAAGACGCTTATCTGTGTGTTGTGAAGTGGATTATTATTATTATGGGAATTTGGATTTTTGAATTCTTCTCAGCTAGACCGGTATTAATTGGCAACCACGGGCCAAAGCCAAGTGGAGGTTAGTTTAAGTGGAAGTATTAAGAGTTGTGTGGTCATCAGTTTGGAGGAGTTTGCGGACGATTCGACATGTATTTAGTATTACCGCCTTCTGCATAATAATGTAAGTGTACCTAGGTAATTGGAGGGTAGCGAAGGGTTAGTGCAGTTGACAAGGGATTTCAGATGGTGGTAGTACAACAGGGATGAAGGTAATATTCTGTAATTTCCACATTTTTTGCTATTTCGTTTTGAGGTCAGTATATTTTGTAAGCTTTCAGATATTGTGCTCTACAGCCTGTGGGTTGAATTCCCTAGAACACTGTCAGGTATGTATTTTTAATAAGAAATTGGTTCATTCGTCCTCAGTTTAGATTTGCTTGCAAGTTTCTGATGAATAATCTTAGCAACCTGGTCGTAGCGGTGTTTATAATCTTTTTGTACTATTGACTTGCAGACACTTATGAGATGCTGTATTGGTTCCGGGGCACCGTTACATTTTCTGCAGCTGTCATTTGATATATTATGGACTTTTAGTATATGCTTTTGGTAGTTTCGTGTTTCGATGACTTGGTCTTGAATGGCAAGCATAAATCCTTCTGTTTCGGGAAACAGTTCACCCCAAGTAAGCCAGGCATTGGATGCTTCTTTATCGACGTTAGACTTGCACAAATTTTGCCGGTGTTGTCTATGCATACCCTTTTGAGTCCACTCTTGTATTTTTAGTTGTCGATCTGTTATTGTTTAGATTGATTGAAGCCCAAGTACTTGTCTCTTTTTCATTAAGCGAAGGTATCTGTTGGCCAGTCTACATCTAAAAGGTAATATGACCCGACGTTTTCCTTTGAAAAAGTTTCCGTAAGATCAGCCAAATAACATAGGTCTTTCGTGGTGGCGTACAATTTAATATCATCCATGTAGAGCAAATGGTTAAACTTTTCATCAGCTTGTTCATTACTTCCTGCAGCATAGTATTTTGAGAGATTTCCCATTTTCGTTGAATTTAAAATAGGATAGAATACTCTTTATTGTATACAAGAATAATTTTAGTGTGGTAACAAAATAAAAATTTATAAATAAAGGCATACAAAAGGCTATCTTATCGCTTTACTAGCGATCTTTTCCAGACAACCTTTGGGTGGACAGGACAAAAACAGTAAATTTATATGTTGATTTGGTATATTATATGTATAGGTGAAACGAATCATAAAATAATATAGAAGAGACACATAGAAAAGACATACACAAAAATGGATATACATAGATACACGCATAGATATAAAATATACACATAGAAAATATATACGTACAATATTTATGGGTATAAATACTAATTTTATAAATACGTTTAAACACAGATGCATACTATAAATAATAAGGTTACACTACAGCGAGTCACGATCCATGAGTGAGGTAGAAAGTCTTCACCAGGCTCTTAAAGGTGGGTAGTGATTTGGCCTATTCGCACCTCTACAGGTAGCGGATTCCACAAGCGGACTGCTTGTACAGGGAAGGAATAATCATAAAAGTTGGTTCTAGGGGCAGGAATCATAAGAAGTAAGTTCTGGGATGATCGAACAGGCAGGTTATGGGAAGAAGATTGAAATACGAAGAGGTCTTTTAGGTAGTTGGGGGAAGGTGGATTGAACAGTATGCTATATAGAAGGAAGAGGACATGCGCATTCCGGCGAAGGCAAATCGGAAGCCACTTGAGCTTGGTACGAAATTCGGAGACATGGTCATATTTGCGTAGACCAAATATGAACCGGATACATAGATTCTGGAGGCGCTCAAGTTTATTTAGCTGCTCCTCGCTAATGTCAGTAAAGCAGATATCGGCATAGGCGATCATTAGTAAAAGGAGTGATGGTGCTAACGCAACTTTAGTAGCAGTTGGAACTTGGAAGAAAATTACGTAATCGTCTAAGCGAGTCCGCAGATAAAATATTTGATAAATGGTTCAATGCTAAACATTATTATTAATATTATTGGTTATTAAGGAATAAAATAAAATCTTATTATGGATAATGGATAGAAGTTAAGTGGAAGTTGGTGGAACTTAGTAACATGGATTGGATAAAAAAAAAGAATCATGGTTTGAATTTGTGTTACATTTAGATAAAGTGAAATTATTTTTACAAAATCTTTTTACTTTGCAGGGTCGCAAAGATGTCAGGATGGGCGAGTGTGAATAGTGATTTAGGTATTCTGTACTAATATATTAAAATTGATTAATATTATTATGATTCTTATGCTATGTATTGTGATTCTTAATTTAAATAATTATACCAATGTTTATTAAAGTGATTTAAATTGCATTTCCATGGCCAATTCATATTTAATAACTGGCAACATTGTGAATTCATAGACTGTAGAGTAAATAAAATGTTATTTGAGATAGCGGGAAAAACGCGCGGGAGAACATGTTTACATAATGGCAGCAACAAAGGATCGGGTCAGTGGTGCTGGTGATTTCCTAGATGGAAGACATCATAACATCGAAAGTTAAGTATTGGTAGACAGTTTTGGCTCTATTTAATGCTTGTAATAATAATTGTGATTACTGTATTGTTCTCATAAAATATACTGTTCAAGCTTAACTTTAGCTTCAGAGATTTGATTACTTTGTGCGTAACATGTTTTGAGATTCCTATTGCTTATCTATACTGGCTTTGATTATTATAGAATTTGATACAAATTATATCAAAGAGTTTTTATTATAATTGGTAATACAGACACAAAGGAATAGTTTTGTTAAAATCAGGTTGTTTTATTTACTAGGTATCCTTACTAATGCTAATAATTTAACAATTGTGTATAATTCTTGACAGCTAATGTTGCTATATAAAAAATCAAGTTTTTGTAGATACATTCAGTAATAAATTTTCAATAAAAACAAATAAAATTACTTATTAGGAAACTTACAAAGAACGAAGAAAGAAAGTAAACAGATCTACTTTTATTAGTGATTTATGATTCATAATAAAATACCGGATGTAACAAAGAAATCACTAAATAATGAGTTAGATTTGAAATAGATGGCGTTGTAGAAAATTATAACAACTAGCAATTCAGAATTTTCAAATTGGAAATCTACGATGTAAATTCTGAATAATGTTCTGTTTTTTTATCCAAAGAATGAAATTCATCCTTTTTTTATTAAGACAAAACTCTAATGTACCTGGATACATCAAAAGCTATAATATGGGTACTAGTACACTACGGTAACTTCTATTTATTGTTACTAAAGTATAATAAGTAGAAAACGGAATCAATGATCAAAATGACTGCCGACAAGCTAAAAACTCGAAGGACCAATAATGACAATATGCAAATTATACTACTTAGTAGGAAAAACTTTCGCTACGTAAAAACTCGGTGGAACTTAGGTATAGTAGGTATGTCGTCGGCGTCGCCAGTTGTATTGAGCGAGGTTGGTGTTTTTGTACAGATTCCCGCGCTCGCGTTCGCGGCACTGCTAGTTTTTGCCAACACATCGAGTATCTGGGAACTGCACGGTACAAAAAGCAATCGAGGTCCGCCATAACGCCGCCGCTAACCGACGCAAAAGTAACAAAAACATAGCAATATATGGATAGAATTAATACGCCGACTTTTTAATTTTCCCTTCAAGAAAGCGCGGGAGGAAATGGCGTAATGAGTGTTGCCAGTGAAAAAAACTATCGGTACATAATAATGACTTCGCTCATTTTTAAATCCAGTTTATATTTCTTGTTGGTTCGTTGTTTGCGCAAAAAATTATCTTCGCATCTGTTTGAATGCGATGATTATTGCACTTTCAATAATTACTTTAATGATAAAAAAATATTCTTATTGGACTGTTTTACCTACGGTTGTTTACAGTCTAATTAGACATTATTTATTTAATTGAATTAGGTAGGTATATAGGATCAAAAGAAATAAAAAGGAAGTAGGTACTGTGACAGATTGAGCTTAAAAGTTCAAATACAAATCAAATATAATACTTTTTACATGAAGCAGACAGGAAGAAAAGGACTTAAGGAAAAGGTAATAGAAGTGGGGCATTCCGGGTAGACTAGATTCAGTAGGTACCTAGAATAGTCAATTGATGGGTAGGTACTATGGATTGAAAAAAAATTCAAAAACTAGGTAGCACAATTTTTTTTTATCAGAAATTTGAAATTGAAGTTCTGAAAAAGCTTGATTTGGGAAAAGCATTTTAAAAGTTTGAGTTACAAAAAAAAAACACACTTCTACTTGCTTGTTACATAGATTTTTATACATTATTGTAGATTAAGTTAATAATATATGAACTCGTAGAAAATTGAGCATTAATGTTTATATCAATTATCATCAGGGATGCAATTTTTTCATCCAACTTTACAAAACTTTTTATTTATCTCGGAAACTTAATGCCGAGAACTTTTGCTATTCTATTCTAACCACGAGGACGCATAAAATATGCTGGATTTCTGATGATTTTTTAAGATTCCCTAAGTATTTTGTATTCTCAATAACTGTTAGGTACCTTGATCATGCCGCCAAATAATGACCTCTGAATCCTCTGATACAAAAAGCTACGTCGTAAGCAAACATTTTAACTTTTATCAATAAAATTAGGATCTTATTTAAATCTATTGAGGTACCTACATATTATTTAGTTGGGATAAAAAGCTCTTGAATCGCGACTAAGTATCAGCAAGCGCAGTGTGGGCAGTTCTTCCACGTGATAGACAGGCTAGCTGGTGAAGGTCGAGGGCCTGGCTGAATGAGGATGTTGTAGGAGCAGTCGTCATGGAGATCCTTACCGGAGTTCTTATATCCAAGTACCAGTGGATGTCTCTTAAGTCAGTTTATTATAATCATGATGATGTATTGCACGCTTATCTACAGCGAGTTAGGTATTAACTAATATCTGAGGGCTCGGCCTACGGTCGGTCATGAGAAAACATTCATAGCAGAGTGTAATGGTTCTGTGTGCGACCACTAATACAGCGGAGGGCGAAATAGGGACTCAGACAGCTCAATACAGCAGCGAGCTACTCGTATAATTAAAAAAACGAAATGTTTTATTGATCTTATTTGCGAAGAACACTTTTTAACAAATACTACATCCTACTAATATTATAAACGCGAAAGTTATTAAGTATGTATGGATGGATGGATGGATGGATGGATGGATGTTTGTTACTCTTTCACGCAAATACTACTGGATGGATTTTAATGAAACTTTACAATAATATAGCTTATACATCAGATTAACACATAGGGTACTTTTTATCCCGGAATTCCTGTGGTAACTCTGAAATTAACGCGGGTGAAACCGCGAGGCACAACTGGTTGTATATAAATAAATTGACCAACTTTTGGAATTTTGATAAGAATTAAAAAAATGTTGTTTTACTCCCTTTTTTAAATTATTTTAAAGCCTTTATAAGTAGTTAAGTACCACAAGTTGCTAACAACGTCCGCTTTATTCGTGGCCTTAATGTTTTTTCTGCAAATAATATCCATCAGACTTTTAAGGTAGGGTCAGTTTTTCCTTTAGGCAGGTGAAAAGTTGTCGCAAGAGACGATAAGTAGAAATATATCGATATTATGATCGAGTACCTACTGTACATAACATAACGGTGTCAAGTGTGGGAAACTGGCAACACTAACTCAGTAGGTACTGAGTGTAGTAGGTACCCGCGGAAAAACTGGACTTGAGAATGTTTTGCTATTTTCTTTTATAGAGAAAGCTTGGGAAATGTGTCAAGTTGAACTTGAGCAAATGGTTATGTTTCACCCTTAGAAGTGTTAGAACATTCGTAATCTGAAACTGCTTTGGGCATGGTGGAAAAAAATGATATTAGGAAATAAAGAAAAAATGAAAGTACTTTTTTTTGGCACAGAAAAAGCACAATACAGACATTATAATGTAAAAAAACAAAAACAAAAATTTATTGTTAGGCAAGCGTGTGCAATAAACATTTAAAACGTACTTAGTTTTCATTAATTGTATCGGTTTGATTGCCGATAGATGGCGTTGTATGTTTTCTATTAGATTAAACCGTTTGGTTGTTAACAGGTGGCGCTGTGAGACAAAAAGTTTTACCTCTTGCACACTTGTTTTAGTTGTTACCGACGCAATTAAATACACAGATTATTATTTTTGGAGCAAAGTAGTGCTAAAACGTACAACAAAACATAGCTATTAAAAAAATTAACTCTTCCAATCGATTACGTATTAAACCTGACCACAGAAAAATATTAAAAAAAAAAACCCACGCTCCGAATGTTCGTGCCGAAATCAAATTTAACATGATAATCACTTGCAAAAGCTTAATTCTACGCCGGCATCGAAAGTCGACGTGTTCTTGGAAGGGAGGCGGCAAAAAAATACATAAACCCGCCAGAGCGACCGTGTTGGGCGATTTGCAAAAAACTAGCTTTGCATCATTAAAATTTGTAGCTGTCTGTGGACGCGGCTTTGCCTATGCTTCTCTTCAAATGTTTTGTTTATTTAGTTTTTAGGGTAAGTTACCTAGAAAAACAGATTAAAAACTGAGTTACGAGTCGACTTAACATTATTCGGTAGCTTTATCTTATGTAGATACCTATGTAGGTATATTCATATTGTTCATAATATGTAACTATGTATACTTACTGACTTATTTAAATACATAAGTATTAGCCCACTTTATAATAAAATTGTATGGTGAAATTATTCGGTAAACCCATTAAAATTAGTCAAAACGTATAATAATATTTTTTATTGATATTAGTTATGTAATTATACTTTTATCTACCTACATAATATAACTATTTAAAAACCTACATTTTCCCATTCTCTTTAATAAGACTTACTGATATATTCAGCAGTCGCTTTAATTAATGTTTTGAACTGCATAAATCAGGCATCAATAACTTTTTGTATGTGTTTTATGGCCATGTATGATGTAGGTAGGTAGTTACCAGAATTTTATTACGAATCAATATTATTTAGTACCTATTAAATCACTTGAAACACCTTTCAATGCCCTAGATTTTATCTAATACCTACAATTAGTAATATATTATCTATGCATTTACGATCTACTTGCTTACGAAATAACTAACTATAAATTATTTTAAAAGGTTTTACACAAAAAACCTGTAGGGATTTATGAGTCGATCAATATTAAAATAAAAATCTAGAAATACCTACGCCTATCAAGTATCAAACAAACTACGTACTATACTTTTAATAGTACCAAAGCAAAGACCCTGTCGACCCTCGCTTTACCCTTTTCCTTTCGAAATTCGATCCCTTCACATAAACTCACCAACACTCGCGCAAACGACACATACTATTACATTGGCAAAACGCTCGAAACGTTTATGTTGTTTTTTTTTTTATATACACATTATTACGACCCGTGGCACTGAGGGCAAGGAAAGCGTGGGGCCACGTGGTGGGGTCGGCCGCGTGGGGTGCTGGGCGGGGCGATGCAGCTGCACCGTAGGGCTCCGGTAACGACCCCGATCAGTCGAGGCGCGCGCGTCATACCGCCAACGTCACGGCTACCCCTAAAAACTGGCAACACCGTAAACGACCGCGAAATTCAAAAGCACTTTTCTAAATTCGAATATTCACCAACATTTTTTTTTTCATTCGAATTCCAAAGATCTAAAATTTTAAGTATTTTAAAATATGTTATGTATTTGTAAATTCGCGAAGTTTTAGTGAAGTTTTCGCGAATTGGCGCGTTGATGTGTGCGAGGGAGAGGGGTGACATGGAGAGTCCCGGCGATGAAGCGGGACGGAGTGCTGCCCCTGCGCCGCACGCCGCCCCCGCGCAAACCAATGGGCCCAACAAAATCATCGGACGAAACGTGAATGGGACCAGTAAGTCACCAAATACCTACTCGCGACATTTACGTACACTCCATTCTCCATTGGATATTTTAATATGTGACCAAAACTGTTTTTGGTCACCATTGATTATTTATTATTAAAGTTAGATTTTCGTAGGATTTAGTTTTATCGTGACGTCGTTTTAAAGATAAGCTATCTCCGGTTAATCCGTTTCTATTCGGTTAATAAGTTTTTATCCGGCTCGGAGGACCGTCTTTTTGTAACAATTTGCCATTTTCATACCATATTTAACGAATCTCGTATCTACTTAACTGCATGTAGTTAGACAGACACTAAATTATTTCTAGATTTTAACTTTAAGTTTAGTTAAATACCTAAGGGAATTGAGATTTTTTTAACAGACTCAGAAGTTGCCCGCGGCTCTGCTTGATTCACCCTCGTTAATTTCGGAATTCCCGCAGGGACTCTACGGCAAAAGGGTAGGTATACCCTATGTCCTTTTCTTATAACTAGTTTTTTTAATCTTCATTTTAATATAGACATGCCTCCATAGATATAGCTTTATTTTATTTATCCATATTAATCTATTTATACATCATAATATACGTATTTCTATTATAAGTAATTAAGTATGTATAGAATACGAGCAGCGTTTTTTTTACAAATTATCTAGGTATATAATTTTTTTTTTATCCACTTCACAATTACACACAGATCTACTTGATCCCACACTAAGCTATATAAGCTTGTGTCGTGGAAACCAAGCAAACGTGGTAGGTATATACTACACATATTATTACATATATATTATACTATAGATATATATATACACACCCAGACTGGAAAATGGAACCCTGTGTTCATCACACAAAGTCCACCCCCACCGGGAATCGAACCCGGAACCTCTTGAATAGCGGCGCAGGCGTGGTGACGCCAATCGGGTCGGGTTTTTATTTATATGACATAAATAAAAATGAATTGCCGAAATGTAGATAAATTATAAGATCGCATAACTTCCAAACGACAGCACCAAATTGGATAATTCTTTTTTTGTTATGATTGCTATAGCAGGACAATAAATTTGGGAGTTCCTGCGGGAATTCCGAAACTCACGCGGGTGAAACCGCGGGGCGCAAACTAGTTATACAATAATTTATAATTCCGATGAGTCTCACCGCACCGATAAGCAAAAACCGCTACGGAAACCCGCACGCGGCGGGAATCGAAGCCGCTACCTACCTACCTCGAGGTAATTTGCA
The DNA here is from genome assembly GCA_907165275.2 of Zygaena filipendulae. Classification (NCBI taxonomy): domain Eukaryota; kingdom Metazoa; phylum Arthropoda; class Insecta; order Lepidoptera; family Zygaenidae; genus Zygaena; species Zygaena filipendulae. The sequence goes on from OU015669.1 coordinate 913,073, forward strand.
GTTTTTCTGCCCCACCCGCGGCCTGGCTCGTCGCTTTGTCTTCCACAAGTTTTTGCGCATGCGTTGCCGCGCTCGCTGTTCTTAATACTTGTGTACAGCGAATTCGCAGTCTAGATACTTGCTATACACAAGGTTTTATCAATTCGATTATCGCATTGAAATAAACTGTAAAGGAGTTCTTTTATTTTTAACCCACATAAAAAAAATTAGGAAGTTCTATGTTAGGAAAAATTGTATGTTTTTTTTTTTAAACTTTCTACACATCGCGGTGCAAAGGCGGACTAACAGCCGCACTCAGAGTCGACTTTAATGATTACTTAGTCAAGTATAGATTTTTAAAACAAAACTGCCGCAATTAGACAAGTTTAATAAATTAATGTTAATTGGCATTTAACTAATTAAGTTACATCTCATTAAATGCCAATTAACATAAATTTACTGAACGTCTCTGTTTGCGGCAGTTTTGTTTTAAAAATCTATACTTAACTAAGTAATCATTAAAGTCGACTCTGAGTGCGGCGGTATATGCCACAGTGACCATCTCTGCCAGTTAACCTTCAACCATCGTTGTTTTATTACAAAAAAATAGTTTCGATTTCCTTTATACATATAGGTACCTACCTACCTATTTGTCATCAAACGAAACATTGGTTAATCGGCTTAAATTAATATCTTAAGTAGAAGTAAAATAATTCATTTAGGTAATTTCAATATATTCATTTTGGCTATCTGTCGTGCTGCCATGCAAAGAGATTAACGTCCCTGCATCGGATAAGCAATGTTTTGTAAAAGGTGATGAGCAGTTGAAATTAGGCTTTTGTTACTCAGATAAATTACAAACCGACTCAGAACAACCCAAGTGGGAGACACAAGCGGGCTTGTCACCGAATTCAACCCGATCAGTGGTAACACAAGCTTATTTTAATATTAGGTACGTGAATTTTGTATTTTAGATTAAGACGATCGTGTGCGTGCAAATTTTCATACAAAAAGCCAAACCGTTTATCTCCCCTTAAACATAGACCAATTTTGATGATTTTTTTACATGTTATTGATGTATTGGATAACTAGGGCTGTACGTTTTGATTTTAAAGAAATATTGCTTATAACAAAAGTTATTAGCATCTCAATATCCATATTTTTTACAAAAAATCTTCCTCGAGTTTTTTAATTTATTAAAGTTAAACTAAACTGAATTACTAAATTAAAAAAACGTACAGCCCTAGATTAAGGTGTACTGAATCGAATGACACCAAAATTGTCTCATTTAGTGAAGGTTTAGGGGGGTAGAAAAGGTTTGGCCCGAAACAATATTTCAGAAGGAAAAATTAGGCACTCGCCTCTAGGTCCTGCAAGTCTCTCTATCGCACGCATCGCACGGTAGCAGAGCGGCATGAAACAGATAGACTTTTTGCAAATACCTACTCGCGACGCGTCTCGGATGGAAACGATTCTCTTAAATCGGTATATTGTTATTTGTAGCTTTCAATCAAATCAAATCAAATATGCTTTATTGCCCCAGAAGAGAAAATAAAAACTAAGACAGATAAAAAGTAAATACAGAGCAAAAAGCGGCCTTATTGCTAGAGGCAATCTTTTCAAGGCAACCTTAAGGTGATAGAGAGCTGTAAATAGAAACTAGAAGCGGGTGCTGGGTGCACAACGTAATACCTAGCTATATACTATATAAGGATAATACAACGCTAATACTAGTAACAGACGACCCAACTTGGTTGGATCCAACCGCCCGACCACGACCAAATCGGAACGTGTGTAGGGTAGTCGGTCCAACATAATTATTATTAATACCGGTTGGACGTGGTCGGCTCGCCGACGCACCCGACCATCCAACCGTCCAACCAAATTGGTACGTGTGGAGGCAAACGATCCAACCGATGTGTCTCAGTCGCATTCGAAACGCCGCCGAGCGCTGACGAAAAGTAGGTAAAAAGTAAAAACCATCGAAATAATAAGTACTACGTACAACTTACAACTACGTAATACTTATTATTTTGATGTTAAAAACAAATACAGGTAATTTAATATACACACCGGCAGAATTAGCGGAACATAAAAAGGCAGAGTATAGAAATAATTACGTATATTATATTAAAACAAATAATAATTAGACGTGAAGTAATAAATTAATATACATCTTTTAACACTTTAAAAGTTTGTAATTAAATTATTAAATTTTATTTAAAATAATAATAAAAAAATCACTTTTTCTCTAATTTGTGGGCACACAAATAATGTTGCAAATTAAAGATTACTGTGATTTTAACATTAAATAAATGAACGATTAATAACGTGTGTTTCCCCTTCGTGATTCAACTTTTATTTGCAACATTGTCTGTGTTCTCACAAACTAGAGATTTTTTTTAAAAATTTGATTACTTTTAATAAAATTTAACTAAAAACTTCTTAAAGTCGATGTTAAAAGATGTATATTATAGTTTATTACTTCATGCCTGATAATAATTTGTTTTAATATATATACGTAATTATTTATACTCTGCCTTTTTATGTTCCGCTAATTCTGGACTCCCAAACTACTGAACTAATTTTGATAAAATTTTGTAACCTTTTATATTATGGTCAAACTTAAAAGATAGGATAGTTTTTATCCCGGGATTCCCGCGGGAACTCCGGCACTAATGCGGGGAACAGTTAATCACTGTGAACTACTGTCACGGGTACAAAGAAGGACATAGAGTACCTACTATTTCCCGAAATTCCTGCGGGAACTCCGAAATTACCGCGGATGAAATCGCGGGGGACAGCTAGTATTATTATAAATAAGTACGACGCGACGACGATGGAGCAAAACTCTGAACGCGACATAACTGTGAAGTTATTAGAACTATATAAAGACTTTCCCTGTTTGTGGGATTTAACAAATAAAGATTACTTTAATAAAGAAATGAGAAATCAAGCTTATACAATTTTGTTTGAACGTTTTAAGAGCAGGCGGCATGACGTCCGTACCCTTCTTCAGTGCATAGGCAAATGACGGTTGGATGCCCAACCGTCGGGACGTCTGTAGCAATGTCGGAACGGTAGGCACGACGGCGGTAATTGGGTTGGATCCAACCAAGTTGGGTCGTCTGTTACTAGTTTAATACTTTTTTTATACTAAACAGTTGATGTCCCTTCTACGTATCTGTTATTTTCTGTAGTGGTGGTTTTATCAGTGTTTTTACTACTTAACAACAGATGGCACAACGAGCGAAGCTCAGTCGCCCAGATATTTTATATTTGAAGTAAGGAAAGATTTATATAGGTTCTTAATAAAAAGTCAAAAATCTGTGTCATTGTGTGCAAAGGTAAGTAAAGAAAATATTGCATTATTGGATGATTTAGAAATATGTACAAATAAGTTAATAAGTAGTAGGTTACAGTATGAAGCTGACACTAAACAATTAAAATTGCAAATCCAACATCTAACAGATTCCTTAGATTTAATGAATAAAAAATATGAGACATCTCAAGAGGTGATTAGGGAGTACTCATGTGCAGTGAATGATCTTATAAAACTATCAAACAGTAGTACAGAGAGTTCAAACTCATCGGTAAATAACTATAATAGTAATTTTGCTCGCTCAATTCATTCACAGCGGTTGAGTGGGCCCTCTATCTCTTCTAATATTTCAATGCATGAGGATCTGAATGACTGTTCATTGATGCAGTCATTAAACTCTGTGCAAAAAACTATCATGTATAGTGATAATATTGGAAAAAATATGGGCTCAATATTAAACTCTCATTTCAAGGGACATTCTATCCTTAATAACTGCTCACCTTCAGCAGATTTTAATCACATACTGAATAAAATATTACAATGTAATCTTAAAGATTACACAAATTTAATTATTTTTGTAGAAAATAGGGGAAATGTGAATAAAAAAAGTCTTATTAAATATTGTGATTATTTAGCAAGTTTAAACTTAAAAAAGATTATTTTGTTTACATTCCCCTACTATAACACATTGCCAGAAGCAGAAAATAACCTTAGATATAAGCTAAATGAGTGTATGTACACCATCTCAAAATATAATGAAATATTTCATGTTATTGACACTAACACTTTGGTTAGTAATAAAAGATATTATTTGACAAAAGGTAGGCATTACCTTTCCCATAGTTTTAAGCGACAGGTAGCAATCTCGCTATCATATTATTTAAATATATCAGCCAAGAACTTGGCTACTAACTCTGCCTCTATTGAGCAGTATACTGACAATTGTATTGACATGGAACACAACAATGTTGACGTTCATAGTAATAACTTAATTACATTGGAATCAATTCCAAATCATTTAAATTAAATAATAGGACAACAGAGAAGTCCTCTGGCACTAATTTAACCAATTTTTCTGACATGTCAAATGATTGTTATTATATACCTGTTTAGATAATATTTATAGTAATGTAGTTCCCAAGTACAAGAATATTATTAATAAATTAGACTCTGATCACTCTGGTCAATTCATAAATTTTGAAATAATAAAAAAACCTGTGGCTAAAAAAAATATCAATTATGTGCCGGTAACAGCAAATCGCTTGGAGCGTATGCGAAATGATTTAATTAGTAACTTGCCTTTTTTACAATCTAACTTAGATCCCAATTCTTTATACAGTTCGTTCTTTCATTCTTTCCTTAATGAGTTTAACAAAATATTTAGTTCCAAGTTGATTACAGTTACTGACAGTCCGGTCTTTGGCGAATGGGCTACAGTAGGAATACATAAAAGTAGGCAAATGTTATACAAGTTGTACTACGAAAGACAGTTCAACAATAGTGAAGAGTTTAAAGAGTATGTAAAATCATACTCAAAGATTTTCAAAACTGTGTGCATATTGGCTAAATCGCATTTTATCAGTTCTAAGATCAAAAATAGTAGTGATAAAATTAAAGCCACATGGAAAGTAATTAATGAAGAAACTGGTAAAGCAAAATTTAATGACACCACTTTTGAGTTATGCGTTAATGGCAAATTAATTAAGTCGGATTTGGAAGTCGCAAATGAGTTTGAAAGCTTCTTCGCTAAAATACCAGTTTCTTTAACCAGCACTTTAGACTCTTCTACCTTAATTGCGGAGTCTCTTCTTAAGGCTAATGTTCCAGAATGTTCTAGTGAATTTAATTTTAGCCACGTAAGTGTATCTGATATTTTTAAAGTTTTTAAGACAATAAATCTTAAGAAAACCGCTGATCTGTGGGGGATTTCTGTTACGATTATAAATTCGTTGATTCAAATTATTGCACCAGATTTAGTTATTATATTTAATAAATGTGTAGACTGTGGTGTGTTTCCTGACCTAATGAAATATAGTAAGATAACGCCTTTGTTTAAAACAGGTAATACATCGGACCCTACTAACTTTAGACCAATTTCAGTACTACCAACATTTAGTAAAATATTTGAAAAACTTATGCTAGACCAACTTAACTTATATTTTTATAAAAACGACTTACTGCATCACAAACAGTTCGGTTTTACTCGTGGTCGCTCTACAACTGATGCAGGAATTAAATTGATTGAAAATATCTTTGAGGCCTGGGAGGAGTCACGTGACGCTTATGGAGTGTTTTGTGATTTGTCCAAGGCATTTGATTGTGTTTTGCATACAACGTTGGTCAGGAAATTGCACTACTATGGAGTAAGAGGCATGGCTTTGGATCTTCTTACTTCCTATTTAAGTGATAGGATCCAAAGGGTTGATGTCAACGGAAAACGATCAAATGGATCTGCCGTAGTGATGGGTGTGCCGCAAGGATCTATATTAGGACCATTCCTGTTCCTTGTTTATATAAACGACTTGCCTTATTTGGTGAGGGAGAACCATGAGATAGTATTGTTTGCAGATGATACATCTTTAGTATTTAAGGTTAATAGACAGCAATCGGCTGTAGACGATGTGAACAATGCTCTCTCTAAAATAGTACACTGGTTTAATGCCAATAATCTCTTGCTAAACCGCAGTAAAACTAAATGTGTAAGATTTGTAACAAAAAATGTCAAACAAGTTAAAACTAGTGTAAAAATTAACAATGATGATTTGGAACTGGTCGATGAAACTGTCTTTCTGGGTATAACACTAGACGCAAAATTACAATGGGGCCCACATATAGGAAAGCTATCGGGCAGACTAAGCTCAGCTGCTTTTGCTGTTAAGAAAATTCGTCAATTAACTGATATTGATACTGCGCGTTTAGTTTATTTTAGTTATTTCCACAGCATTATGTCATATGGTATATTGCTGTGGGGTAGTGCCGCGGATATCGAGTCTATATTCGTGTTGCAAAAACGAGCTGTTCGGGCTATCTATAAGTTGGGCCCTCGGGAGTCATTAAGAACTAAATTCGGCGAGTATAAAATAATGACTGTATATTCTCAGTACATATACGAGAATTTATTGTATGTTCATAAAAACTTAGGCAACTTTAAGAAAAACAGTGATTTGCATAATATAAACTTAAGAAATAAAGACAAACTTGCTGTGCCCACTACTAGGCTCCATAAAATTTCTAATTCTTTCAAGGGACAATGTATACGCTTTTACAACAAACTACCGAACGATGTAGTTAATTTGTCAATTAATAAATTTAAAAGCTTAACTAAACGCATTTTGTGCGATAAAGCCTATTATAGCGTAAAGGATTATTTGAATGATACAAACGTTTGGTGATGAATTGCTCTTTTCTATTTTTTATCTTTTATTTTTATTTGATGTGATGTGTGCGAACAACGTAGCCATTACCGGCCTTACATATTGATTAAATTAAGAATTAATTTCATTGACACGATAGTGGCTAGATTATGTCATGCTCACTCAAATGTCCCGCTGGCGGTGGCGTGTGAGTCGGGTCGCTCGGTTCCCTCTAATATGGTTGAGCGGGGCGGGGCTTACGAGCACGTCATACTCGTGAACGGGTGCCGTCAGTTGGTACTGGTCATGTCTGGTCTACTATTAGGTATAGATGCTTAATCCTAATGTCTCTATAGTTAGCTGTACCTGCCGCATGTAGTTTATTGCTGGTTACGGCTCATTATTCTCACATAATTAAAGTTGGGTTACCACTAATATTATAAAATATATATTATAATTTTAAATTGACAGCGTGCTGCTGTAGAGTTTGTTGCGCAGCTTCTTCTCTTCAGCCATAGCACTAGGAAGCTGTGAAGGGTGGATATTTTATGGGTGCTGTCTACTGTAAACTGTAATTTTATTGACGTCAAAAAGAGCCACATTATGGGCCTAATTTGAATAAATGATTTGAGTATTGAGTATTGAGTATTAATGTACATAATATACAAGGCGTATATAAGGTTTCATACATACAACATGTAATTTGTTCATTTTACCGAAGTCGCAAGCATCAAGACACGCTCTGTCGAGTGTACGGATACAGTCAGACGCGACAAAAAGTGGCACAGCTAGCGCACGGCTCGGAAAAACCGTGGAAAACGTGGAAAAACTACTCTCGCACTAGAGATCTGCTCGCAAAAACTGTATGCGGTTCTGTTATAATTTCTTTCTTACTATATGTATACTTATCAAGTAACAACAATTTAATTGCGAATGTGAGTTCGTTTTTTGTGACGCTTTATCTTATACTTAACCGATCATCGTGAAATTTTTCATACACCATGTCAGGGGTAGGTATACAGAAAAGGATATTTATTATAATTTTATATCAGATTTCTCGCGAGTCCTCTCAAATTAACAAGGGTGATACCAGGAGGAACAGCAAATCTATAGATAGGTAGATATACATACAACGTGTTAATGAATTAACTGAAAACTAGAAAGTAGTTTGCTCAGAATCGACTAGCGAATCGATCGCACTATGTTTTAATATAGGTTATAATTTTTCATTTTTACTAGCCCATGTCTAAATTATCTAAGCGCGTACGCCGCCCGCAGCAAAAATATTCGGACTACGCGCGGGCGTAGCGCTTGGAATTTCGTAGATAAGTCACCTCCAAAGTAATGTTGAATTTAAAGTATAATTTATTTATAATTAATTTTAAAGTATACATTTTTTCGACATAAAATATATTTTTATCATATTATTGTTTATTTTTTTAAATCTTATCAGGTTTTCAGTTAATTCATTAACACGTTGTATAAATAAAATTGAAGTGTCTGTTTGTAATTCCAAATTAACAGCTTTTCACTAAATGCACATAGGTATTATGAAAGTATAAGCGGTAATTAGTACATAAAAAAATTAATTTTTAAATATGTTTTGTCTGTTTGTTCCGCGGCCAATCTCTGAAACGGCCGGACCGATACGGGAATGGTTTATTCCAACTAGTTAGACCAGTAGTTAGATAATAATAATAATAATAATAATAATAATAAACCATTTATTTCCAATCACAGTGACTTATACACTACAGCAATAACTAGACTTAAGGACACAAACAATATGAAACATGTAGCTAAGCCAAAGTGAGAGATCGGAATCCGTACTAGGAAACCCCGTGTTACAGGATTCCGGCCCCCATCTTCGGACCAAACTAAATCCAGGCAGATAAATAAAAAAAAAATAAGGAGAAAATTAACGGTTAATGGTTATACTTGTATCACTATAACAGAGTATAATTAAATGTATAAGTGTATGTTAGGGAATGTGTTTATTATTGTGAATTTGTGTTATCGCGCGGTAGACGCGCGCGCGCGCGTGTGTGTGTGTGTGTGTGTGCGTGTGTGTGTGATGTGGGTGTGTGGGTGTGTGTGCGTGTGTGTGTGTGCGTGTGTGTGAGCGTTATATTCTGTTATATTGTGAGCAATGCGTATGGAAACATAATAATAATAGTAATGTTAAAATATATACCATTGTACGGTGCAACTTTATTATTTATGCTTGTAATAACGTGTTAATTATTAATATCTATTTATCATATTTATTGAATGGTTTTTAACATGTCTTCTATTTCTTCATAACTTTTCTGCTTTAATAGATTAGAAACTGCAAGCTTACACTTATATTTTACCAATGGATATATATCAAGTATACGATTAATCTTATTATATAGATGTGGACCCAAGAAAATCTGATGACGTTTTGCAAAAGGCGAATAGGAAGTATGAATTTTGAAAATTATATCTTTTCTTCTAGTCTGTGTCAAAGCTTGACGATTGAGAGTTGCTTTTGAATGACAAAATAATACTGTTTTTAAAATGAATAATTGTCTGACAGTTAGGACATCAAAATCAATGTATAGTTGTGAAGTTGAGTATCGGTATGGTTTTGATAATATAACCTTCAGAACAGATCTCTGTGCTCTTTCAACTTGTATCATGTAATTTTTGTAGGTGCCACCCCATGATAGTATACAATATGTTAAGATCGATTGACAAAATGCAAAATAGGTAGTTTTGAGCTGATTAAAATCAAGGACGTGTCTCAGTCGTTTAAAAATAAAGATTAGTTTACGAATTCGTCTAGTAAGTAAGTCAGTGTGCAATTTCCATGACAACAAACCGTCAATGTGAATACCAAGATATTTAATTTCCTTAATCTTTTCTAATGTCATACACGTGCAAGATCCAGAATCAGAACAGTTGTGGGCTTTTATAGTGATATCAGTTGGTTGCAAATGACTCCGTTTTGTAAAGGTTAGATATTTTGTTTTGTCAACATTAAGGGTTAACATATTTTGTTGAAGCCATTTCATTACCTCACTAAGACCAGTCTCAGCAATGTGACTTAACTCATACCAGGTGGAACTATGAAAAACAAGAGCAGTGTCATCAGCAAATGCAAATATCCTGCCCCTATTAAGTTGTAAATTGCACATGCTGTTGACATAAATAGTAAACAGTGTAGGCCCTAAAACACTTCCTTGAGGGACACCGTAAGATACAGGCTGTGGGTCACTGACCACCTCACCTATCCTTACACGTTGGGATCTATTTTCGAGATAACTTTTAAATAAATTTAATGGAATACCTCTGATTCCAATTCCCTCCAATATTCTTACTAGCCTTGGGATAGAGACAGTGTCAAATGCTTTCGCGAGGTCTAAAAATATTGCTAAACATTTATTCTAGGTTCTTCTAGAATGACAACGGGCTGCCAACTGAAAACCAGCGCTAGGTGTACCCGCACCTAGCTAATGCTGAGTTGGTGACCCTTTCGGCAGAGCATGCAAGAAAACTTGGGTTTTGGTTTTAGATTAAGTACTTCTTTAGTGTTTGTTTATTATTCTTGTGTGTTTTGCAGAAATAAATTTTATTCTATTCTATTCTATTCTATTCTATTCTAGGTTTTCTAATACATGTGTGATTAGATCATTAACTGCCTGTTCAGTGGACCTGCCCTTAATGAAACCATATTGATTATTAGATAGTATACCAAAATTATATAGATATGCAGTAAGTCTCTTATTTATTAAGCGTTCAAATATTTTGGACAAAGATGGTAAAATTGATATTGGTCTATAATTACTGACACTGCCTCTATCACCAGACTTATGAATAGGTTTAATTATAGCCGTCTTGAGGCATTTTGGAAATGTTCCATTCCTAAAGCTTAAATTACACAAATGTACAATAACGGGAACAAGGGCATGAGCAGCCTTTTTATAAATCAGAATTGGGATCGAATCAATACCTGTAGAATGGCTATTTTTAAGTTGAGTTATGGTCGTAAATATTTCGTCAAAGTCAGTTTCGGTCAGTAAGAATGAGTTCAATTGGTAGTGTTGAGAGACAGTATAATTTTGGGAGTCAGTGGTTTCCACTGAGATCTTTTCAGCAAGGTGTTTCCCAACATTTGCAAAATAGCGATTTACCTCATTTACTGAGTCAAATGGGCTTGTTTTTAATCGTAACAATTCAGGATAACTATCTTCATCTTTTGTTTGATCTAATTTAGCTACATTTTTGATCACATCCCATGTTTTTTTAACATTGCCGCGAACTTCAACTAATTTAGATTTGTTATACTCTCTTTCGACTTTTTTGAGTAGATCCTTGCAGAAATTACGATAGCGTTTATACGTAGTCGTAACTATAGTATTTTCTGGGTATTTTTTAGACTCCAAGTGTAATCTGTCTCTATTTCTTATACATTTTAGCAGCCCAGGTGTAACCCACGGCTGTAAAATTCGTTTTCTATTTGGTACCCTATTAATGGTGGTACATTTATCGATAGAATCAGAAATAGCTTTAAGAAATGTTTCGGTTGCACCATCAACATTATTAGATTCCAAAACATGAGAAAAGTCTGTATTTAATAATTGTTCAACGACATTATCATAATTTATTATTTTCCGAAATTTCTGAGATTTAAGTACCTCTCTATTCTTTTTTACGCTAAAAATTGTAGAATAGTGATCTGTTAAAGTAGTTTGAACTACAGCAGTTGCTACTTTATATTCGGATCTTAGTATGATATGATCAAGACAGCTTTGCTCCCTTGTGGGAAATATATGTCCAGGAAGCAGGCCATAGAATGCTAGTAGGTTACAATAATCATTAGTTAAACTATTATTATCTAATAAATTAATATTCATGTCCCCAGTTAAAAATAAGTTTTTGCAAGATGACATAGAATTCAGTATTTGACCCAGTGAATTTAAAAAGTTCTCAATATGATCGGACTCTTTGGACATTTTTTTGATTACTGGCTGTTCCCACTACCCTATGTCCTTTTCTGTACTCTTTACCACGTGTATCTATGCTAAAAAGGAGTGACGTAGGCTACTTAACTTGTTGTCAACTTCTGCGTCACTTCTGTTGCCTGCTGTTAAAATGTGGTTCTGACTTTTTGTCATTTCTTCACTTTAATGTTTGACGTCAAGTATTTCCTGAACATTACGTAGGTACGTTAGTTATTATGTATCTCCGTAGGGTACCAATATTGTCTGGGCCTGTACGAAGCAATATTATGTCAACAAATACTGCTCCAAGTGTTGCATTTCCAACGACATCTTTACTAATAATTAAAAAATGAATGCGAAAGTGAGTTTGTTTGTTACGCTTTCACGGGTTAACGGCTCAACCGATCGTCATGAAAATTTGCATGCACGTTGTCAGGGGTACAGAGAAGGACATAGGGTACTTTCTATCCCAGAACTTCCGCCAGCCGGTAAATCCCAAATTACCGCGGGTGAAATCGCGGGGCACAGCTAGTAATCCTACTAATATTATAAATGTGAAAGTGTGGATGTTTGGATCTTTGTTACTCAATCAAGCAAAAATGGCTTAACAGATTTGGATGAAATTTGGCATGCACGTTGTCAGGCGTACAGAGAAGGACATAGGGTACTTTCTATCTCAGAACTTCCGCGGTAATTCCCAAATTACCACGGGTGAAACCGCGGGGCACAGCTAGTATAATATAGTACTTAATTTTTTTGTTTTGTTGCCATTTGTACTCATACTTGGTTTAAAAAAGTTCTAATGCATATGATAATGTCCTTTTAAAAATTCATTCCATGCTTTCTCCAGGTGAAAAAAACAAGTAGCTTTCATAGACTTAGCGGTAAAAACCTACACATAAATGGGTCGACGAGGTTCTTATTAAAAGCTGATTTATAGACACTGACTAGCTGTTCCCCGCGGTCTCACCCGCTTCAATATCGGAGGTCCCGCGAGAATTCCGCAAAAAGAGCATCCTGTATCTTTTTCTGTACCCCTGACAATGTGTAATATGCATTTAGGGCAGTTCCAATTTCGGAGTTCCCGCGGGAATCTCGGGATAAAAAGTACCCTATGTCCTTTTCTGTAAGTAGGTACATGATGTTCATGACGATCGGTTGAGAATGAAAAAGAAAAAGAAAAATGAATCCAGCTATTTCCCTTGGTCACGGCATCACGCGTGAACGGCCGGATCAATTTCGCTAATTCTTATTTGTTGGTTTGTTATTGTATGGAGAAGAAGGATTTGAAAAAAAAAAGAAAAAAAATTGGAGTTCCTTCCTGCGAGAATTCCGAAATTCACGCGGGTGAAACCGCGGGGCACAGCTAGTTTATAATAAATAAGGATTATCAATAGATAATTTATAATATGGATCAATTTAAAAAGAACATGTGCATGACTGTAAAGTGACACAACAATCCTTTAGTTGAAGGCGGCAAGAGTTTTTAGCCCATCGATAGTCGAGTTCCATATCGCCATGTCTTGTAGAAGCAACGTCGTGGTTAAGCATCTATTTAAAAAGTTTTTGAAGACCTTTTGCACGGTTCCAGTTAAACTTCTTAGATTTTACGATGCTGTGGCATAATTGGACATAGATAAGCAATAGTGTGTTAACCCACACTGGAGAAATTTTGAGTAAATCGTGTTTTAAAAGTAGAAGCGCCATTTGTGTCAACATTTTTTATGTTCAATATTTAGTTGCATATTTAAGCAATGTAATAAGGCAAACACATAATTAAAAAACATTCCCTAACTCTCAATAAATCGTTCTGAATCAACAACTTAATTTTGTGGGTTAACATGTTATTGCTTATCTGCGTCCAGTTATAATAGTGTCTATTCTTTGGTACGGTGATATTATGATCAGGGCCCTTATTCACTATGACCACAACACGCCGCAAAAACTGTCTTTCCCTTGTAAACAAAGACTTTACTGCAAAAAAATACATTTATAACGTTTCTTATGGCATAAAGAGTAATAATTTCTAATATTTTAGTCCTTGGATCTAGAACGTTTGGCAATGCGTTTTTGGGACGAGCGTTATGGCCAAGGAATGTTGTTGGTCATAGTGAATATAATATGACGATTGAACTAAAAATAATTTCTCTCTGTATGCGAAAACTTATGCATATACATCAAATGAGGTTTTCGAGGGTTTTCCTTTCACAGTAGCTAGTAGAGATTCTTTATGAAAAAGAATAAGTGTAGCGTAGTTTCTTTATCTGCATGTGATAATCGGTAAGATATTTTTGATTGAATTGTAACTAATCTTAAGTTTGAATTTTTTATGTACTCCGTTAACTTTTGAGCGTTCAAAAACTCCCCCGCCAGTGACAATACCGTTGCATTCCGCCGCGCATTCAATTAAAAATTTCAAATAGAACACACTCGGTTACGCAAAGATGCGTTCGAAAACAACGAAACGCGGTTCAATTCTTTTTTTTTTATGTGGCCTTTTTTTCAGCCACTCCTTTCATATTCGTAGGTACTCCTTTCTTCATTCTTAGCTCGTTCAACAATACGACTGTGTGAATATGCAAATCTTGATTGTCTTATTGTGGATAGAAAGAAGTTTTTTTTTTAAAAAGCATTACAAAACCACTGTCCGAGGACCGTTGATCTAACGCGGAGTGACGCATCTGTCATTTCTAATATTAAATCGCCCCGTTCGCCACATTAGAACGGAACCCGACGGGTTATAATGACTTGTGTTTTTTGCAGATACTGACTGCAATAGTGATGTAAATGCCGTTGTTTTTTTTCCCGTCTCCTCCCGTAATCTAACTTGCGTTGTGTAATGAAATTGGAAATGTCACATGCGAAGCGAGATGGTACGTTTTTTAGTTCGCCGACGATTCAGCACGGTTTTATTACGTCGATAATGTCTCGCTGAATTTTCATGAGCGTGTATTTATTGTGTCAACCGTCGCCATTAAAGCCGCTGCCGGCGGCTGGTTTTGCGCCTTTTCCATATTCCTTTTACTTATGATAATAATATGACAAAAACTGTCGTACACAGCGCTATATAGGTATTATACCTCTGGTCGTATCGTATCGCTGTGGATACATTTTTTCCGCGGTGCTTAATTCCTCAGATAATGGTCAGAGTCAAATGACCGGCGTGTAATAAGAAACTGGGGGAATTTCAGCGATGCCCGCGCGCGGTCTTTTAAGATTGTTTTTTTGTTAGAACGGGTTCAGTTGGCGGCGGTTTTCGACATTTTTTGCTATATGTATAGTCGAACGATGAAAACCGTAATGGCATTTTATAGTGCATAAGAGTGGATGCAATCATTAATTATTTATAATAAGCGGCTAGCGCCCAATCGCTACGGCTGTGTTTTGTTTTTGTTAAAAAATTTCTCATCTGCGATGTTTTTTGGCGCGCTAGCTATTTTCGCGCGCCGCAACCTGCAAGCTGCTTCGATAAGCTGATGCTCCACTTGTATGGAGCGGAAAAGAGCAGAAGCGGCACCTTCAGAGATCATAATTGATCTGAATCGATTTTTTTTTTAAACTCTGCTTTCAAATCGTGGTATGGTTCAATCTGACTAAACGGTTTCTCTTCTCTAGACTAGCTACTGATCTGACCGCGCCGCGCCGTTCCGATATTTTTTCAAGCTTAATACAATATTATTAGCTATTGTGTTTTCTTCCACTGTTCCAACTTAGCAACCTCATTATAAAAAAGGCTTATAGCAAATAACAGAAATATCAAAATGATGAAATTATTTAAAAAAAATTATTGAGCTCTTTGGCATTATGAGTCAACATTAAAAAGCAAAAAGTTGAGCGAATTCAGGAATGCCGCTTACCTACATAGCTGATAGCTGTTTGGTATAAGGCAGGCACTACCTAGTACCTACAGACGCAGAAGTTGCACAAAATGTTTAATTTCTAAGACTAAGTTACGAGATAAAAAGTTGACGAGACGAAGTTATTCTAGAGCTAACTTCTATAGTTTATTATAAGTTTTAAGGACCTATTTTGTTAATGGCTGTAATACATGACAGTATACCTATCTATTATAAATGATAATGGTAATTTCTTTTTAAATGTGAAACCTTCATATTTATTTGCTCACGAGATTTTGCAAACTTATAGCATTACTAGCTGCCCCCCGCGATTTCATCCGCGGCACCTAACTTCGGAGTCCCCGCGGGCATTCCGGACAAAAAGTATTCTATGTCCTTCTTTGTACCCCTGTCGGCCCTGACTGCAGTAGTTTACGGTGATTAGCTGTTCCCCGTATTAGTGCCGGAGTTCCCGCGGGAATTCCGGGAAAAAGTAAGTACTCTACGTCCTTCTTTGTACCCCTGAGTCCTGGAGTTCCCGCAGGAATTCCGGAATAAAAACTATCCTATCTTTTAAGTTGGACCATTTTATAAATGGTTACAAAATTTTATCAAAATCCGTTCAGTAGTTTCGGAGTCCATCGCGGACAAACAACGTGACACGTGATTTATATATATTAGACTAGCTGTCCCCCGCGATTTCATCCGCGGTAATTCCGGAGTTCCCGCAGGAATTCCGGGATAAAAACTATCCCATCTTTTAAGTTGGACCATATTATAGATGGTTACAAAATTTTATCAAAATCCGTTCAGTAGTTTCGGAGTCCATCGCGGACAAACAACGTGACACGAGATTTATATATATTAAGATAAGATAAGATAAGATTAAGAAGATAAGATGACTTGCAATTTCGAACTGTATGCGGTTTCACCCGCGATAATTTCAGAGTTCCCGCAGGGATTCCGGCATAAATAGTAGGTAAGTAGATACCTTAGGTCATTCTCTGTACCTCTGTACCATTGACAACATGTAGGTTTCCATGACGATCGGTTGAGTAGTTAAGCTGTGAAAGCGTAACAAACAAACAACCTCACATTCGCATTAATTAGTGAGGATCTGAAAGTCCATAAGAAAAAATAGGTGTTTTTTTATCGTCTTTGCCCCTTTAGCCTTGTCTTATCGTCATGTGGTGGATCCGTACAATTGTCCAATGGGCATGATGACTAATTTTTATTTTTTAGTCCGTCTTGTAGATTATTAAAAAATATTGGACACGTATTTTTTCTTTTTTTACGTAATCAAAAAATAACGGCGATATATTGAGTTGAAATTTCGCGTGACGTCACTATTCTGACAGTTTGTATGGCGGTTTTAGCGGTTAGTGACGTCACGACCTCCTCACCCTAAACTTTAATGCGCTTTATCTCTGTATATTTTAATTTATTTAAAAAAGCAACAATACGTATCTATTGTTTTTTATTTTCTAACTGACGGACTAATTAGAATTTTTATTTTCAAAAGTAGTCCACATCCCCATTCTTAGTGACCACGTGACGTGACGATAACTTCCGTGGTTAAATGAGCTGTACAGGACCCTTATTCACTATGACCTGTCTTGCCCATAACGCGCGTCCAAACAACACATTCATTCTTTGATTAGGAGGTAAAGATTTTTGTGGCGTGTTATCTTAACGCGGCGTGTTTTGGTCATAGTGAATAAAGGCCCTGTTTTTTATCTTTGATTGAGGTTCTTTTAAGGAAGTCCAGCAGTGGATCGTAGTTTTGACAGCCGACAGCATTGTCCAACCCTTTCATATTAACCCTGATTTGATGTGAAATCGGACAAGTATGCTACGAGCTGACGCAGCTGCCCTCTGCAGATGTTTCTATATCGATGGTCAAATAGTCTTACCAACTTAAACATTACCAGCAAACTACCCTTAGGAAAGATAAACATAGGGTTCAAGTTTCATAGTTTTTAAAGCAGCGACTGTTGATTTTTCAGTAAGGTCATAGACCTCAATTTGATATTCATATTTTATTCATAGCAACATCGTTATTGATCGCTTTATTGATTGTTTACTTTAGAGGACAGGTGAAGTTGGGTTGTGATTGAAATGTACGGCCGTTTTCAAGTGAGAATTGGTTTCATCAATCTTTTATCAATCATTTTAATTTTTTTCATTCACTTGTAGTGTAGCCGACTTTAAAATCAATTTCGATCACAAATTAGTGTACAGCGATTGTTATATGCATTTTCCATGATTAAAAATTAATAAATTCTTTCTATTAATAATTCCAATGTTAGTTCATTTGTTTGTTTGTTACGCTTCCACGCCTTAACGGCTCAACCGATCATCATGAAATTTTGCATACACGTTGTCAGGGGTAAAGAGGAGGACATGGGGTAATTTTTATATCGGAATTCCTGCGGGATCTCCAAATTTCGGAAGACCGCGCAAGGCACCTAATGTTGCGCTCATTATTAATTTTTTGCGTTTTAAATATAACCTTGAGCTAAGTAAAATACTTTTATCCAATCACCGGTTTCCGTTCATACGTAATTATATACGAGTATGACACTCTGTAACAGCGTCACAGATGGACAACATTACCTACCTAAAGGTGTAACCTCATGCAGCCGCTCGACGCTCGTTTGCAGCGATAAATCCACAGAACACACAAAATCTGGTCACATTTGGTCACGTGACTTATTGTCGCCGCGTCAAAAACACCCCGGTGCAACCTCATGCAAGCCGCTCGACGCTCGTTTGCAGCGACATGTCTGGTTACGTGAACCTATTTTGAATTTCCCGCGACTCAAAAGATGCGATAGGCAGGTAGTCGCTCGTCGCTCGTGTGCAGCGACTTATCTGCACGTGTCCCTATTTTAAATTTCCCGCGACTAAAAAAAGTAGCAATAAGTCGCCGGCAGCAAAATCAGTGTACTGTGTGATGATGGTTCCTGGCCGGACCACGGTATGGAACAAAGTTTTTACGCTGGCACAAATTCATTATTTTTATTGTTCCCTTTTGTGCCACTAATTCCAGGAATTTATGCCTTCTCGTTCTGGAGTTACAAGAGTACGATTGTGATCGGGCTGCAGGGAATCCTAGTTTCTGGCCCGATTACGATACGGAACGGAGATTTTTTGTTGCAAGATTACATTATTTTAATTGTGCCTTTTAGTGCCACCAGTCCTAGGAAAGTGTGCCTTCTGGTTCTGGAGTTACAACTTACAAGAATACGACCCAACCATGGCTCGGAAATGAGATTTTTTTTGAACAAATTAATTATTTTAGTTGTGCCTTCTAGTGCCACTAATCCCAGGAATTTTTGCCTTCTGGTTCTAGAATACCTAACTATAGTACGAGCCTAATCTTTACAATAGCTGTTCCCCGCGGTTTCACCGCGTAGTATGCGAACAGCGAAATATCAATGTAGTTTCTTCTGAGTTAATTTTAGAGTTCCCGTGAAAATTCCGGGATAAATAGTAGCCTATGTCCTTGTCTGTACCCCTGACAATGTGATGATCGGTTAAGCCGTTTAGCCGTGAAAGCGTAACAAACAAACAAACAACCTCACTTTTGCATTTATAATATTAGTAGGATTAATTTGTAAATATTTCCATTGACTTTGATAACAGTGCCCTAAAATATTTCAATACTCATTACAATTCTCTTCATCGCAGACACAACAGTGTTTAGAAAGCAATGTCTCACGCGTGGATCGATTGTAAACTTTCACTCATGTTAGTTTAGGCTTTAAAGAGCACGTACCCAAGGTCGTACAATTATTAAAAAAAAACAAGTGAACTGACAAAGACTCACCAATGCATTTCAATGTAAATACTTCACTACTGTATTGGCTGTATGGACTTAGTTTCCTTTGCCTTCCCCATTGGGGTAAATTTAACAAATAAGAAGACCGAGTGGTACCTACTCAGAAGAATGGTACCTACCTTAGTTAATTTGTGGTACCTACCTACCTCACCTACCTACCAGTACCTATGTTTTTCGATTGTTCTTTTATAAGTAACTAGCTGTCCCGCGCAGTTTCACCCGCGATAATTTCGGAGTTCCCGCGGGAATCCCGGATTACAATATAGCCTATGTTACTCAGGGATAATGTAGCTTTCTAATGGTGAAAGAATTTTTGAAATCGGTCTAGTAGTTTTGGAGTTAAATCGTAACAAACAAACAAAAAAACAAATCTTTCCACTTTAATTATAAAGTATTAGTATAGATTATCACAATCTTAAAAAGTTGGTTGATTTAACAATCATAATATATTATGAATCTATTCCTCATGAAGTTTTTGTATCTTAAGTTCTTTTATATATAATTATCACAATCTTAATAGGTTTATTGATTTAACAAACATATCAACATATCTAGTCAACATGAATAGTTTTTGTATCTTCAGTCACAATCTCAAATGGTTTATTAATTTAATAATCATATTATATTATGAATCTAGTTAACATGAAGTTTTTCTATCTTCAGTTCTTTTATAAATAATTATCACACTCTTAAAACGTTTACTGATTTAACAATCATATTATGAATCTAGTTAAAAAATAGAACTTTGTCTTAATGACGGGACAATTTATACAAATAATTCGTTAAACAAAACAAGAAGATCCAGTTAACAAATTAAGTGTCTGATGCAAATCTCGTGACATTTTTTGAGCACCAAATTCAAAATCTCAATGACAGTTTCCATTCTTTCCGACGGTGGTAATTGTCACAAGTTAAATCCCACCCCAAGTAGGAATCCATCGACATCATCCATTGTGGTGGTGGAGGTGGTTCAGGCACTGGATCTTCTCAGGAAATTGCATCAACAATGGTTCAGAACAACCATTGACTCATCCACTCCTTTCTCTCTAATGGAACATCTTCTTATCTTCTCACTTCGACTGAATACCTGAATTTTTTAAACTCAATTACAATGATAATTCTTATTAAAACCTAGCTGTGCCTCGCGGTTTCACCCGCGATAATTCCGGGATTAAAAGTACCCTATGACCTTCTCTGTACCCCTGCGTATAATATGCCACAAGTGCATGCCAAATTTCATCCAAATCCGTTCAGCCGTTTTTGCGTGATTGAGTAACAAACATCCACACTTTCAGATTTATAATATTAGTAGGATAGAAATGTCGACAAAAGTTTGAAAATATGTTAGAATTGAATTGAATTTCGTAAACACTTTCGTCTACATCTACGTCACGCTCCTCTTTCTCATCGATATGCCGGCTGACATCACTGCTTGTTGTACATGAAATAAGACATAAAGTCGTAAGTTCTGTAGATAATCCTGAAATTTATAACTCTGCACAAACTACTTAGAGTTTTCACATTCAAGTTATCTTTGGCTAATCAATTAATTATAACTTAATTACTGTTTTTATATTGTAAGGTGATATGAAATAAACGACAACAACCGTATCAAAAACAAAATATTAAACTGAGACATTAATATGACAACAAAACTGCTAGGTAACAAAAAAGGTGGTTCGAAATTAACATACACTTTAATCTTGATAAAACTGTACAATGAGGAAACAAAATTATCGTTTAAACGTTTATGATTCTTTAATTAAATGTTTTAATATGTTTACCTCGTCTGAATCCATTGTTTACCTAGATAAATTAAATAAATCGTTGCAGCACCAGAAGTCAACTCACGCCCAGCTCACGCCATTTCCCAAATACCTACCAGCGTCCCAGCGCGGCGGGCAGCGACAAAGCTGAACATTTTCAGCTTTGTCGCCACATCGATTTATCGCTGCCACAGACGTATAAGAGAACATACATACGTCGCTCCAAACGAAACCTCATAAAAAACGAGCGACGAGCGACATAGCTCAACATTTTCAGCTTTATGACTGCCGCACCTTTTGAAACGCGGGAAATTCAAAATGGTGTCACGTGACCAGACATGTCGCTGCAAACGAGCGTCGAGCGGCTGCATGGGGTCGTATTATGGATATTTATATAGTGTAACCATTTCCAATATGAATGTATTCAATATTGAAAAAAAATCTAAAAAATCAAAGCGATGGCATCTGTCGTCTGACCCACATCCCAAATGATACGTAGCAGATCGCATACAATTTCGTAAATCCATTACAGGCCACAAATTTAGAACTCTTCAAATTTCGTCCTTATCACTTGGTCTTTAAGGTTCAATTGGCCTTTAGGAAAAGGTCTTTTAACCCGCAAATGACAGGATATGAACCGTGAATAAATTTTTATTGTTTATTTGTCATAAATTTTTTTTGTTGTATGCCGTAAAAACAAGTAAAATCCGTGTCCACGGATAGTATCATTGTCTTTACGTGGCAATGTTTTGTAAGCGATAGTTTAAATTAAACGCACTATTAATTTTGTTTATTACAAATAAACCTTTCTGTCAACTTTAATTCATGTCTTGTAAAATTCGATTTGAAGCCATGATATTAAAAAATATGAAAAAATCTGAATCTACGCTCACATGATCCGAAGGTGAAACCTCTGGCTGGAGACAGCTTGTAAAATACAATATAAAAGTAATATTATCAATCATATTACATTATCAGTTACTAATTATTAAATAAATGTAACATGTTATCCGACTTTAGTTTAAATCAGAATGAACCATCCCTATAAATGCGAAATTAACTCTGTCTGTCTGTCTGTCCGTTACGTTTTCACGCCTTAACGGTTCAACCGATCATCATGAAGTTTTGTATAACCGTTGTTAGAGGTAGAGAGAAGGACATAGGGTACTTTTTCTCTCGAAATTCCTGCGGGAATTCCCAACTTATCGCGGATTAAACCGCGGAGAACAGCATTGTAGTTAAAAATAAAACCGGAAAAATGTGGCGCGCGAAAAAACTTCAAGGGAAAGGGTTAACTTTGACAGCCAACAAGCAGAAGATGAAGGGTTAACTTTCAATTTTGTTACTAAAAATTGTATAATTAACGATAGCAACACATGTTTAGACGTTGTTTGTTTGTCACGCTTTCTCTGGCCCTGGAATAAGCATCGAACGCATTAGTCACTACTCGCTACCTTGCTCAGACCCTTTGCCACCTGTTGGTGCGTTTGAAAAAAAGTCAAACGTCAGTTGTTCGTTTTCCCGCCGTTTTTGTGGCGTTCGACCACAAAGATTTGTTTTATTTCTTTTTAATTGTTACCCAGCCAGCTACGGATTGCGGATGAGGATGCACTGAAGGGTTAATTGATTCTTGTGGCCAACGTATCGGAAATAACATGTGTCGGTATGTCTGTCCTCGGATTCAAATGTAATTTAATTTAATTTTGTTGAACACCTTTATTTTTTTAAAATATTATAGATTATGTTACCTATTTAAGTTAGGTTTTAACGTTTCTCGTTCATGAGCTCAGCATTCAAATCATATAGCTTAATTTGTAGGTACCAATTTTCATTATTAGACCAGTGTCAGTTGGTTAATTACAAAATCAGTCATTCTTGTCGAAGCTAGTGACTTATAAAATAAATTAGTATCACCGAATAGCTGTATCATCTCGGTATAAAACCAATAAGACAATAATCAAATGAATATAAAACAGCTCTAAACACCACCTTTGCTATTCAAATCGAGATAATCCACTTCTCTATCAAAGCTATTTATTATGCTTTCAAAAAGCCATAACTCTTTTTTGTCGTAACAACAAATGTCCACTCGCGCCCTCCATTCCTAGTTCGGTTTTTTTTTCGACCTCCGCTGCGGAGTCCTCATTTTTTCTCTATGGTCATGTTTGATGTTCTCACGGAAGAGGCTGAATGGACTGTGTGTCTGAGTGCGCTGTGGCTTTTTTTTTAAGAAACAAAAACGAACGCGGAAGGGTTGTCTGTTGTATTAAATATTATTTAGTTTGTTTTTCACTGGCCGTAAGGTGCGAGCTGTGGGAACGAATGACCCCCTTCAGTATTTTGATTTTTTAACTTCCGGCAAGATGTGTAAACGGTTTTGATGAGAGAGGATACGGATGGACAAAATGTATTCTGTAATTTCTATGTGGCGACCGGACTGGACCGTACGGGGAGGGTAACTCTATCTATACTCATAGAATAGGGTTAGCCGTAAGGGTCAAAGATGGTAGGTAGATACGAAGAGCAAAGAGGTAGCAAAATTATTACAAGTATAAGCAATGATATTATAAGTAATTAACTACTCTACCTAGGTATTCAATGTGCGAACTAAACGACTAAAGGAAATTTAATAATCAGCAACAAATCTGTAAATTGTGTGAAAAGCGAAGGAACGTTGCTTAGTTAATGGTGACATAGTACAAGCCAAAGAACCTTTTAATTTTTTAACTACAACTATTACTTAATTAGTCTCTTACGTATCTAACAAGTTGTCAGTCTAACGCTATTTAAAAAAAAAACCTTATCTCAGAAACACTATTAAATAAGCTTCATTACCCGAGTTATAATTACTTCGAAAATGTATGTCAGTGTATCAATAATACAATAGACTAAAACATCGAGCAGAAAAAAATACCTATAAATTCGTTTCATGCTAAATATATTTTAAACTTTACATGGATGAAATAAGCTTTAAATTAGCTAAAAACTTCTTTTTTATCGTGATAAAGTCGCCGATGATATTGGAAGGGTCGCGCGTTGAAGGGTTAGCCGTCGACTGACAGATGGCTGTCCGTACACTTAGGGTTGTCAATGGTGATGGAATCAAGCAACTAAAATTACAAAGACCAAAGAAAAACATATTTGAAAATAATAAATTGAAACAATAGATAGGTAGACTTTATTAATATAATTAAAAAACAATTTTAGAAAGTTTTTCAAATTTGACTGTTGTTTTATATCAATTAATAATTCTAAAGTGATAAAGTTGGTTTTGGATGTACCAGGATACCTATGTAACTAATATCTGGAACTATGAACCAAGTAGAAAATTTTTTCACTGATAGGATTAAGCCGCACTATCTACCTTTCTTTTTAAATCTCTCCCTACCGGAGGAGGCTGCCTATGAAAAAATTGCTTTCAGTAATATAGGTCGCCTCATTGTACGTATCCATATGTTTCTGTGTTTTATAAATATTGTGTCTTCTACTGTGTGTGCAATAAAGTATATTTGATTTGATTTGATTTGACTGAGCCACAGTATTCCTGTGGGTATCAGTTATTAAGTACAAAATTAAGTTAGAAAATTATTGAATTATTAAACTATAATTCAAAATTGTGGTTCGGATCTGTTTCGTAGGAACATTCTTCCAATTTTTTTTTCTACGCGTACGTCCTACTTTTATTCATTTATTTATTCTTTATTGCACAGTATGTAAGTATAAATAGCGAACTTAATGCCTTGCGGCATTCTCTACCAGTTAACCATTGGATAGACAGAGTACAGACAGTCCTACCTCAACTTATTGACAGAGAAAAGTCTTTCAACCCTATCGGTCGATACAAATTTTAACCCGACCGCAGCCGGGGGTGGCTTAAAACAACCATTAATTCAACTTTTTTTTGTATAATTATTTCTTGGTTTGAAAAAACACTAGGTGAGGTGCTAACTACGATACCCCTAGGCGTTTGAAAGTATCAATTAGACATTCGCGTCTACAAGAGCATGTGTAAAATGTCTAAGTGGCGCCCGGGGCGCTGCACAGTTTAGTGGCTTTTCAATTTATAGCGGTTCTTAGTAGAAAAATTAGACAATATGTTTTTTCAATTAAAGATCTGAAAACGATTTTTTTTTTACGTCTTATTAATAAATTTAACTTGTGCGTTAAACACAATGTTATCAATTATGTATTTCTATCATATAAACAACTAGCTGGTCCCCGCGGTTTCACTCGCAGTATTTTCGGGGTTCCCGCGGGGATTCCGGAATAAAAAGTACCCGTATCCTTCTCTGTACCCCTGACAACGTGTATGCAGAATTTAAAAACGATCGGTTAAGCAGTTAAGAAACAAACAAACAAACAAACTTACTTTCGCATTTATAATAGTAAGGATATACCTACATAACTACATCTATCGCACTTTTATGCTTGCGTGGTTTGAACATATACCTCTGACCTCTGTCTGTCTCGGGCCAACCTACCTACCTACCCAAGTTTTCAAGTCAAACTAGATCCCATTACACACGCATTAAACGGATCATGACAGCACTGTTGGAGATGTACCTTATAACAAACTAAAGCATGTTTCACCCGCGTTAATTTCAGAGTTCCCGCGGGGATTCCGGAATAAAAAGTACCCTATGTGTTAATCTGATTATGTATAGCTATATTATGGTAAAGTTTAATTTAAATCCATCCAGTAGTTTTTGCGTGAAAGAGTAACAAACATCCATCCATCCATCCATACTTACAAACTTTCGCGTTTATAATATTAGTAGGATTATTATATCTGTGCCCTAGGGCTAGCCCTATAAAAGGGATGTCAACTAAAGTGGATTTTCAATTTTATGTACATTTAGATAGAGTGGATATTTTATTCAATCAACTCATTAGATACCTATCGACGGCATATTGTATAATTTTGTTCGTTTACAAACTTCCTGCCTTTAGTATACTTAATGTCGAGTACAGAAAAGTAAATCACTATACGATTTGGCTCATTGCGGACATAGTTCAAAGTTACCTATAGCACCATAGAGCAAGTTAGGGTGCTCACAAATACATATACCTAAATAATATTGAAGTGTCTGTATGTAATTCCAAATTAACAGCTTAGATGAAAAAACATATTTTTAAAATTTTCTCTGTCTGTCTGTTTGTTCCGGCTAATCTCTGAAACGGCTGGACTGATTTTAACGGGACTTTCACTGGCAGATAGCTGATATTATAAGGAGTAACTTGAACTACTTTCATTTTAGAAAAAAATCGTTCCTTTGGGAATTCCGAAACTCACGCAAGTGAAACCATGGGGCACAGGTAGTAACTGATATTAAACCAATCAAAACAACCGAGTCCAGAAACAAATGCTCTAAAAACACATGTCTATCGAATATTTCGTTCTAATTTCTTTATTGTATTTGATTAACCCTTCAAATGCGGCCGGCGGGCCGTAATTACCAACAGATGCACCTCTGATTAATTGCTAGAAAAAGGCCTTTCGGGTCACAGTCACCTGCCGGACTCATCTCACTTTCGATACGAAAAAAGTCCATAATAAAGTACCTACGTATACCTAACTACAAAGACTTTTTTCAACCATCCAATCTCGTATGTAAATCGACCAGTCATTGTCTTTGGTGAGGGTTTTTTGTGTGAAATAGATTTGGAGATCGACGGAAGTCATGTGGGATTAGGAATTTTTTCCTTGTACAGTTTTTTGTTTAGTCATTATTAAGGGTGTTAAAAAGTGGAATAAAAATTTTCTGGGAATAAAAATCTGACTGGGCAAAGTTCACGTTTACTGTCGAATTCTTTGAATTCGCTGGATAAGAGTACCTATACCAGTGTGATGTATGAAGACATCAGTAATCCTACTAATATTACAAATGTGAAAGTGTGGATGTTTGGATGTTTGGATGTTTATTACTCGATCACGCAAAAACCGCTGAACGGATTTGGATGAAATTTGGCATGCACGTTGTCAGGGGTACAGAGAAGGACATAGGGTACTTTTTATCCCGGAATTCACGCGGGAACCCCGAAATTACCACAAGTGAAACCGCGGGGCACAGCTAGTATAATAATAACCCACTTCACAACACACAGATCTACTTGAACCCACAGTAAGATATTATTAGCTTGTGTCGTGGAAACCAAGCAAACGTGGTATATAGGTACTACATAGAATGGGCATGTTGACTAATTTTTATTTTTTAGTCCGTCTTGTAGATTATTAAAAAATATTGGACACGTATTTTTTGTTTTTTTACGTAATCAAAAAATAACGGCGATATATTGAGTTGAAATTTCGTGTGACGTCACTATTCTGACAGTTTGTATGGCGGTTTTAGCGGTTAGTGTCACCCTAAAGGTTAGTGCGCTTTATCTTTGTATATTTTAATATATTTGAAAAAGCAAAAAATACGTGTCTATTGTTTTTTTATTTTCTAACTGACGGACTAATTACAAAAGTAGTCCACATATCCATTAGGTACATAGATAGATACTATACTATGGAACCCTGTGTTCATCACACAGTGTACCCCCACCGGGAATCGAACCCAGAACCTCTTGATTAGCGGGCAGGTATGGTGACCTACTACGCCAATCGGGTCGTGTTGGTATTGTGTCCTCTTTCACCACTGTTGGTTCATCTCAACCTTCATAGGTATAATGTAATGATGTAATTTCACGGGAGGTGGAACCACCTTACAACGTCTCTCGACGCAAACGAAGGTATATCTCGCACTGTTCATCTGTCTGTGTCAACATCTGTAATAGGGATGTGGACTACTTTTGAAAATCAAAATTCTAATTAGTCCGTCAGTTAGAAAATAAAAAAACAATAGACACGTATTTTTTGCTTTTTTAAATAAATTAAAATATACAGAGATAAAGCGCATTAAAGTTTACGATGAGGAGGTCGTGACGTCACTAATCACAAAACCGCCATACAAACTGTCAGAATAGTGACGTCACGCGAAATTTCAACTCAATATATCGCCGTTATTTTTTGATTACGTAAAAAAAGAAAAAATACGTGTCCAATATTTTTTAATAGTCTACAAGACGGACTAAAAAATAAAAATTAGTCCACATGCTCATTGTTTTTGTGTTTCAATTTCGAACAGAAGTTCAAATGGAACTAACATTCCATATTGTGTAAGAAGTCAATGATAAGAAGTGACTTCTGTATTCTGTATGGCCTGCGATTTAGGGCATTTTTCAGATTAATTATTATTAATATCTTCTGGTAATTTAATATGACCTAGTATAAGCGGCAGAAGCGATTGTTACCTCTTCATCCAGCGGAGTCTAGTCTTTTAGTCGAAATATTTTATAACAGTCCATGAAGAATTTATAAAAAAAAAAAAAATATCACGCAGATTTTATTACAGCTGACATCACGAACTCAAATTCGCACGGAAGCATGATCTAAAAAAAAAACTAACAAATCCTACGTAAGTCGTTAGCGCGCAACCTGCACAATACAATCTTTTATTATTCATAAACGAAGACAGTATTACGCATATCAATCACACGCTGCAAGTGTTAAAAACATCTAATCACATGCGCGAACACATCCCGCCATCTTTGTTTTCAACTCTCGCACTGTCATTAGCGCCTTTTTTCGAACGCTCTCGGGAGCCGTTCTTTTTGTCATTTATTCAAATTTCCAATTGACAATAGACATGTTTTTGTTTATCGGCCAAAGAAATTATTGTGCCGAGCCCAAGATTAAAAAGTTTTATTCAAATTACGCTCAGGCATAGACAACGCTTCGAGTAAGGAATGGGGACGGTTTTTTTTTTAGACAATAATGGTTTTGGTTTATACAGGCTAATTACTATCGTATATCGGATGTGCGTTGAATTTGTTGCTGTTTTTCGCACGGTGTCGTCTTATTGAATGGTAGGTCATGTTTAGCATTGCGGTAAGCGAGTAGGTAATTATTGTCGCCATTTGTTTTTTTTGTACGATTGCATTATTGAAACTGCATAGAAATCATTATAATTTTATCTTTTTTAACTCAAATTACTTGAAATGAAACAGTAAGATTTTTAACACGTTTACAGCACCACTAGACCTGATTGCTATACGCCAGGTGTCGCGGGTTCGATACACGTGTCAGGGTAAACTTTGTGTTTACTTTGAGTCTGGTTTAGTATGTGTCTTCCAAACAGAAAGCTTATATTTAACTTACAAGACCCAGTCCAAAGATAGTAGGGAAGAGGATCTGTCAGTCTAAAAACAGTAAAAAGAAAAAAAAAATGCGAAAAAATGAACTACGACGACAGCTGTGATCTATTTATATCTATAAATATAAAATGCTTTGTCCTGAATGACTGATGGATCAACGCACGTAGTGATTACTTGCTCATTGGATCAACGCACAGCCTGAACCGCTGATCGCAGAGACCTGAAACTTGGAGGGTGTGTTCTTTGGATGACGTAGGCTTCCGATAAGAATAAATTTTTGAAAATTCAACCCCTAAGGGTATGAAAAGGGGTTGCAAAGTTTGTGTGGAACATTTCTGCGGGAACTTCGAAATTATCGCGGGTGAAACCGCGCGGGACAGCTAGTCTATCTATATAAGCGGAGTGAATTTTCAGGTAGGCGGTCAAATCAGAAACTACGAGGAATAGCGCAGAAATGAAAAATTTGTTCAAAGGAGTCTCTGGAGGAATTTCTATAAAAATTAAAACTGTAGACATACCAAGATTTTTCAAATAAATTTTCTATCCGAGAATCGAACCCGTCAATTTTGAAAGAGTCCCTTGTACCTATATAAATGCGCCATCCATTCGATAATGTCGCGTGCATAAATGACAATCGGAAACGTTAAATTTTTAAGAAAGTAAGTACAATACACGCACCTACTATTTTATTTTCTTTTCATCCCGAATATTACTGATTAGCTAAAGTTTAAAAATAAAAATATTATTATTTTAAAATTAAGTCTTTCCTTTACTTTTTCATCAAACTTTATTTCCCTGCAGACTTTGTTCGTTTAAGTTTAGTTAAAACAATAAATTCACTGCGTGGATTAGCTAGTCCTAACTGATGTTATAAACGTGAATGTCGGTTTATTTGTTTGTGACTACTTACTCAATCGATCATCATAAAATTTTGAAATAATATGTTGTCAAGGGTACAGAGATCGACATAGGGTACTTTTTATCCCGGAGTTCTCGCAGGAAATCTGCAAACATAAATGCGAAATAGAGTTCATGCAACAGCTGTACAAATGAAGCCAGGACTTCAATAATATATCAAATCACTTTTTAGATCTAAAACTCCCTTAAGCTAAATAATAGATCTTGAGAACACACTCCAACCGCCCTCATTTAATTTTTAGGGAAAATAATTGAAAAAAAAATATCTATGATTAAATATTCTTTATAACAAAAGATTCAAGATCCAAGACCTAAAAAAATTAACAATACGTATATAAGGTAACTGTTAATCGTGAGAGTTATTAAAAAAATCAAAGGACGAGAATCAAGACTTGTAACGTATGCAAATGATAGAAGTCGTACGTGATCGGTTTTTTCTGAATGAATAACGAGATGAAACATACTGTAAGGAAAAAATTAAAAAAAAAACAATGGCAAAGGGCATGTGGCCGCTGGCCGCTTCACCCCTTCTCTGTTTAGGTTTTAAAAAGCTGTTTTGCATATTCGCTGCAGACTGCATGGCCCAGGCGCTTTTTATAGCCTAAACAGATTATGCAAATGATTTTTTTGGACATCGCTCAGTGGGAAGACGATTTTTTCTAGTCTGAGAAAGTTTTGAGAGAAAAGATTTCATTGTGTAATGTTACTGATGTTAATAATTAATTTATGCGAGTAGATTCCTTTTTTGTTACCACTTTTTTATACAACAAATTGTTGTTTGAAGAAATGTAATAGGCAATTTGGTCAATTTGATTTTTTTATAATATTCATTTGGCGGGAAACCTATCGATAGACTTATTCATTCTGTCATAATTATTTATTAAAAAAAAAACAACAACAAAAACACAAGAACGTAGTCAACCTAGTTGGAGTTGAGTTTTTTAGTTTTTCGGAAGCTGGAAAAATTTGCATTATTAAGTTATTAAGTTTTTAAGTTGGATTTATCTGATTAAGTATTTTTCGATTTAATTTCGTTTTATTTCAATTTACCTAGGTACTTCGCATAATATCTTGAGTTTTCACCAAAATATGATACTTATCCTACTAGGTAATATTATAAATGTGAAAGTGTCGATGTTTGGATGTTTGTTACTCAATCACGCAAAAACGGATGAACGGATTTGGATGAAATTTGGCATGCACGTACGGGGTACAGAGAAGGACATAGGGTACTTTTTATCCTGGAATTCCCGCGGGAACTCCGAGATTACCGCGGGTGAAACCGCGGGGCACAGCTAGTAAGTTATAAAATTAAATATACCTAATCATTTACCTTGGTTAACTGTCAGTTATTGCAAGAATTAAATAAAAATCAGCAAACATTACTGTAGGTATAAACAGCGAACAAAAAACTGTTTAGGTGATGGCAATATTATAAATAAGAATATCTATTTATATCAAAACTATACATATAACAGAAAAAACTTTTTGCCTCAAATTGTTTTTTTGTGCCATGTAGATTTTTTTTACCTGCTCCCGAGGGTGGAGTCAAATCACACCCCAAAACTTTTTCTACTGCACAAAAACCAATAGTGCACTGAACTATAATATTTTGGGGTGGCAACATTTTTTGTACATACCAACTGTACAGATCAATAATTTTCCCGCGCGGAGATGGCATTGGCGCGGCTGTTGTAACCCGTTCGTTGCAACAAAAGACCGAACCCCTTTTATGTATATTTTTATTCATCAATTTTTTCGGCTGCCAACGGTCGGAGCGATTCTTTTAGGTAATAGCTGGGGTTGGTATTAAAGAGGGGTTGTTTTTTATGCGGAGAAGTTCTCCTCACGCGATTGCAGACGGTTCGAAACGGGGGAAATTGTTTCGTGCACGCATAGATATTATACACTATAAAAGTTTTGACTAAACCATTATAGCAATCATGCGATGTTTTTGATGTCGCGTATTCCAAAATTGAATTCCGAACAACTTCATTTTTTTTTATGAATTCAAATGCCATCTTGCAGGGCTCTCGGATTTTTGTTTTGTAATTTACAAAAAGAATTATAATTCACATCATGGACATTGTTAGGTAGGTATATAGGTATTTTCAGCGTTTGCATCTTCTTTCCATTAATAGATTCTAAAAATTCTTTCGCTGCAAGAAAACTACAGTGTCATAGAATACGTCTTTTTAGAGTCCATGAAGGTGTGCCAAAGTTCACGCTGGTCAAACCGCTAGTATATTATGTATACTTAATTATAATTTCATTTATCCGCAGTGGTGGTTACTTCCGCGCCAGCCAACGAAGCAGAGTTGCAACTGTACAGGGTGATGCAGAGAGCTAGTCTGCTCGCTTACTACGACACCCTTCTTGAAATGGGTGAGTCGAAGTAATTGTACTTTTCGTACTATTAAATAAAAATTAAAGGGTTAAACATAAACGTCATAAATAAAAGCACCTTAAATTATTTTTTACCTAAAATAATTTCGTGTCTCGTTATTATCTATAGGCTTATTATTTCCAGGGTATGAACATCAAAATTCTATTTAGTCCGTTTTGTAGATTATTAAAAATAATAGAGATTTTTTAATTTTTAAAATTATAAAAAAAATAAACGTCTTTACGTCATAACGTGCTATAAACGGCGTGACGTCACGCGACATTTCAACTTAATGTACCTATCTCCGTTATTTTTTGATTACGTAAAAAAATAAAAAATACGTGTACATTATTGCCCATTATTGTCGTAGGTATTACCATTTTAAGATTAAAGTCCTTTTAGAGCACTTAATTTAATGAGTACTTAATTAATTACTGTTAGAATACTTAATAGGCTATTTGACTACTTTTTTTTCTAAATTCTATTTAGTCCGTCAGTTAGATAGTAAAAAAATAATCGACATGTATTTTTTGCTTTTTCAAATTAACGAAAATATATCTGGATAAAGCGCATTAAAGTTTGGGAGTGGGGGCTCGTAACGTCATACGCACTAAAAACTGCGCTTGTTTGTGACGTCACGCGACATTTCGACTCAACGTATCTCCGTTGTTATTTGCTGACGTAAAAAAAAAATTCGTGTCTAATATTTTTTATGAATCTACACGACGGGCTAAAAATAAAAAAAATAGTCAAATAGCCTATTGAATAAATATTCAAGCATTTTAATTAGATTAAGTACCTAGTGATGACACCAAAAATTTTAAATTTTTTTTCATATCGAATTGCAAAAATCACTATCCCTAAAGATAGTAGGTAAGAAAAAAAATGTAATGTTTGTAATCTCCTCTGGCTCAGGAACTCAAGAAAAAACAGTTTCTCATCATATCTACTCGACTCGATACACTAACCAAAAAATTCATTTCCATACGCGAAAAAAAACCACGAGACGCCGCGCCGTCTCATGCAAATCCACCTTTTTTTTTTTAACCGAATCTGGCAATTATCCAAGCAAAGGGTTTGGCCGGTCTGTTTATCTATTGTTTCTTTTTTTCACTCTCCGCAGCCCCTTGGCAAAATGGTCACGTAAGACATTTGCATATTCGCTTAAATTAAAAGACGTCTATGACTTGATATTTTTTCATCGAATCACACGTTTTTATTATAACAGGGAACAATGAAGCGCAATGAACTCGCCTCACAACAAGACACTTTTGCATATTAGAAATAGGATTAGCTGAATTAGTTAATTTTTTTTAGCCTGAGAATTGGTATCTTGCGTGATGACAATAGTAGGAATACCTACGTATAGGTAACTTTAATAATCCCTTATTGTAAAATTAAACTAGGACACTAACTAAGGCCATTAAAGTCAAACAACAGTCAAAAAACAATCAAATCTTCTTACATAGCTAGGTATTTGATTTATACGTGTTAATAAATTAACTGAAAACCTGATACACCCCATTAAAAAAAACAAACAATAATATGATTAAAATATATTTTATGTCGAAAAAATTTATACTTTAAAAGTTATTCAACATTAGTTTGGAGGTGACCTATCTACGAAATTCCAAGCGCTACGCCCGCGCCTACCGGTTCGAATTTTTTTACTGCGGGCGGCGTGTACGCGCCTAATATTGTATTATAAATAATTTAGACATGGGCTAGTAAAAATGAAAAAATATAACCTATATTAAACCATAGTGTGATCGATTCGCTAGTCGATTCTGAGCAAACTACATACTTTCTAGTTTTCAGTTAATTCATTAACACGTTGTATAAAAATCGATAGCAGTATTATCTACTTTGTTGTGCTGAAATAAATGTATTTTCTTCTTCTTCTTCTTCTACTTACTTTAAAATAGCTACCTACCAATTTACATAAATTTACTGCAGAATTAAAAAAAAACTAGTGTTTACCTTATTTTACATATGCCTAGATACTTTAGTATTTAATTCTTAGAAGATAAGAGTTACGATATACAATTTTCGTCTTTTATTGTTGCTTTTGTTATTACTCTTTTGTGTAGGTCTGACTTGTACCTAATGATTATTTTTTGCCCAATAAATGGAAACCCAGTGAACTTCTGAGGGCCTTATATACAATTATGAATTTGATGATTCAAAGTTATTTGGTTAGAAAACAGGTTTTAATCAATTTTCCAGGTGGAGATGACGTCCAGCAACTCTGTGACGCTGGAGAAGAAGAATTCTTAGAAATAATGGCTCTAGTCGGCATGGCCTCAAAGCCTCTACACGTCAGGCGACTACAGAAAGCCCTCCAAGAGTGGGTGAACAACCCAGCTCTCTTCCAAATACCTATCGTTCCCAACATATGCCCGACCGAAAACCCCTTCATACAGTGCAACCAAAGACTCATAAACATACCTCCAACGATCCCGAGTTCTCTGCCGCGGAGTGTAGCTTCACCGGAAAATAACAGGCCAATGTACAGTCCATCCCCCGGCGCTCCCGACAACAGTTGCAGCTCAAACGCATCAGCACCGAGCGCCAGTCCTGTTCATAGTCAAACAAATACGTTCACAAAAATAGTTTTACCCCCCTCCCCGGCGCCCGCCGCTCCCGTCTCATCAACATCCACCAGGTCCTTCTCCCCACAAAGTGCCTGCCCCCCCGCTTCCGCTGGATCCAGTCCGAATTCCGTCACATCACCGGTCCAACTCACGCCGATCCTGCTGGATGTGCACGTTCAAAAATTGGCCTCGGTGGCGGAAAAGTTGAGCAAACATTTGCCCCAACTCGAGCCGAAGCCGCAAAACACTAAGAAGAAGATGTGCAAAGACTTGGAACTAGTGATGATGATGCCGGAATCGGATCCACGCAGAATGGAGGAAATCAGGAAGTACGCAGCGATTTATGGCAGGTTCGATTGTAAGAGGAAGCCTGAGAAGCCACTGACTCTTCACGAGGTATGATTTATCAGAATATATATATTTTTTATTTAATACACATAAATACAAAACACAACTGTTTATGACAAAATAACTGTTTATAAACACAAATCTTTTTAACAAAAATGTTTACTCTGATGCATGGCAGGGATCGAACCCGCAACGCTTGACTCAGCAGTCAGGCTTGCTAACTATATACCTACACCAACGCGTTCACGAAAAAATCGTTGTAAATTTTTTCTAACCACGTGACATGACGATAAATTAGTTTTAAATAACGATAGGTACAGTTAAAAATTAAATTGTCAACTTGGCCAAAGGTGCAGGGGATATAATGTGCGGTGATGACAATTTACAGGTGATGGTGAACGAGGCGGCGGCGCAGATCTGCCGCTGCGTGCCGGCGCTGCTGACGCGGCGGGACGAGCTGTTCCCGCTGGCGAGGCAGCTGGTGCGTCGGGCCGGCCTGCACTACAACAAGCACGGGTAAACATCCTGATAATCTTCTAGCACACCCGCTACACCCTCCACTACAAAATAAGTAAATACGGCAGGCGGGTGTGCACACGAGCAGCGGGAAGAGAAGGACACATTCATGTTGATACTGTCCGACACACACACAGCAATAACTTACTGTAATTTTACCCTGATGAGGAGAGGATACTTTACCCTTATTATCTATTATTATTTTAATTTCAAAGTTCCTGCGGGATTTCCAGGATAAAGCACTCTATTTCCTTTTCTGTACTCCTGACAACGTTAGTAGGTATGCAAAAAATAATGCAGTTTCGCCCGCGATAATTTCGGAGTTCCCGAGGGGATTCCGGGATAAAAGTACCCTATGTCCTTCTCTGTATTTACTTACCTCTGTGGCTCTGTAGGTATGCAAAATTTCATGACGATCGGTTTGTCATTGTAACGTTACCAGATTGCCGCCCGCGCTGTCGGCGGGCGAGGAGCGGGACCGCGACGACGACGAGGCGCCGACGCCGGGCAAGCGGCGGCGGCAGGTCGCGCCAACCACTCACGTAGACCTCACCGATTAGCACTAACCGATCACTAACCGGCTAAAACTTACCCGTTGGGAATTAGGCAATAACATGTGGAAAAGGGTTATTTTAAAGCACGCTCAAAGTATTCAAATTCTATGATTAAAATCTTTAATCAACTGGAACTGTAAATATCTAGAGTAATAATCTCATTCGAACCGTTTCATGCAATTGGAACCCTAATAGGATTATTCAAATCGTATTACTTTCAGTTATATTACAGTGTATCCAATAAGACATTGTAAAAAAACAATCCAATTGGATTTAAAGAGCTGAGTTCAACTTATACTAATGTATAGGACCTAGTATTGAACCTTGGAGAATCCTAATACATTTTTTTTATAAAACAGTAGTTCTTTAAAGACGTAGATTTTGATTTTAGTGCTGAGTAGTAGGCAAACAATATTCTCGAGGATAACATACTATTTTAAACCATTTTATTGATTATTTTGTTCAAGGTAAGCATGGTTGAAAGTATCGAATGCCTGAATTAAAACAATTTAAGTTGCGATATTATGCACTGTAGATATTTTTGGCTTTAGATTAATCGGTATGGTAATAATGTTTATTTTGGTAAGTGGAAATCTTTATCATTTTGCATGATAAATGTTAATAAAATTTGTATATACTTAATAATAATTTTTGGTACACAGCATGCAACTATCAGGCCTTGTTAATTAATTTTAACATTAATTCTATGCTAAAAATTCAACTGAAAATTCCTAATTCAAGAAAAATTCCCATTTTTTTTAAATGCTGTGATCAGCACAGAAATATAATATAATTGTATATGTATTCAATCAAGATCATTTGTATGTTTCATTATATTGAAAAATTTAAAGGTCTATTTTAATTCTGTATATTTTTAAAACTTTGAAATTAAACTAAAATCTACACATCAATTTTTTCATTATCTCTGATGACTAACGTATTTTTCAAATGCAGGACGCTGAGGAGGGTAATGGTGTTCGGGTCAGTCCTGATACTGCTAGAAACAACTCCAACCATAGGTTAGTTTTCACTCTGCTTTATTCTCTCTCATTTATGAAATTCCGTGTTATTTCTTTATCATAACACTACAATTACAATAATTATTTTTAAAATTTGGTCTCTTTTAGTCTTACTTAAAAACACATGCTCATCGGACGAAATCACCTCACAGGAAGGTAATTACTGTAATTTTATATCAAAGTAAATGGCTGAATGGATTTCGATGAAACTTTGCATATAAATAGATATAATAGCTTATATAAACCGAGACAACACAGATCGTTTTATCCCATTTCAACATAGGGTTTTAAGAATATTCCTGAAATTCGCGCAGGTAAAACCGCAGGCGATAAGTGATCGGATAAAAGCTCGTTTCTGCGCTTGTGGTTATTTTATCAAAATGGTTTCCATTGATTTCCAGCTGGTGGGGGGCGAAGGCCGAGAGCGACGACGCCGACTCCAGGTGCTCCTACTCCAGCACCAGCACTCCGCCCCCGGTGAGTATACCGAAGACGATAATGTAAACAAAATAAAGATAATACTGTGATAGATAGTAAAAATGCCATCTAGTCCCAAACTAAGCAGAGCTTGTACTATGGATTTATATACAACTGACGACTGATATAACACTTGTCCACTTTTTTTGTAAGTAGGTATATAGTTAAGATACTTCCTAAATTCTCAAACTTATGGTAAACAAAGGATCATCAAGAATATTTACCCTGGTACAGGGATTGTACTCGCGATATTAAGCCGTCACGTTGTTAAAATTCATGGTCTTCCTTTTATTTTTGACACTACGTTATTTAGCAAAAATAATCCTTATAATGAAGCCTTTCGATTGGTATGATAAAGGTACAGAATGATTATTTTCCTCATGTAACGGGTTCAATTACCAGTTTACACTTTCACGCCTTAAATATATAACTAAACGGTGATTAGTTCAATCATGTAATGGGCATGTTGACTAATTTTTATTATTTAGTCCGTCTTGTAGATTATTAAAAAATATTGGACACGTATTTTTTCTTTTTTTACGTAACCAAAAAATAACGGCGACATATTGAGTTGAAATTTCGCGTGACGTCACTATTCTGACAGTTTGTATGGCGGTTTTGCGGTTAGTGACGTCACGACCTCCTCACCCTAAACTTTAATGCGCTTTATCTCTGTATATTTTAATTTATTTAAAAAAGCAAAAAATACGTGTCTATTGTCTTTTTATTTTCTAACTGACGGACTAATTAGAATTTTGATTTTCAATAGTAGTCAACATCCCTATTATTTAAATGTCTATGAATGCAGTTTAAATTGTTTTTTTTTTTTTTAATTAAAATAATGTCTTCTTTCAGTAAAATGTTCCATGTACAATATTCAAGGTACTTTACCGCCATGTGGCATATCCGTGGGCCGGCCTGTGTAATGTAGGTATCTAATGGTAGCGTCACGTGGCGCAGGAGTGCGAGGAGCCCCGGCCGCAGGTGGTGGCGGCGCGCGGCGACAGCATCATCGCGGTGGCCAACCCCGCGCTGCACGCGCCCGCGCCCGCGCCCGCGCCGCGCACCCCCCCGCACCCGCCCCGGGAGCGCTCCAACTGACCGCTGGCGATGCTCCCCCGTCCCACCACTCCACATACACATGAGATCGTCAGCAGCGAAAGCAGCCGGAATCACAGTCTTTTTGAATTAAGAGATTACGTACGTTTTAAATTAAAGCAGGTCGGTCTGTTTCTCAGTTGCCAAATGGGACTCGCCTGGCGGGAGGGTTTTGTGCGCTGGTGATCTCCCGGTACAGTTCTGATCGTTTGGCGGCTGGGAAGCGGTCCCTCATTCATACTTTTTTTAAATTAATGTATGTTGTAACTATCCATGTGTTTGTCAAATAAAGTTCATTCAATTTCAATTTACGTCAAAAAATTTTAAACAAGCTATATTTTAACTTTAAACATGCTACAATT
This sequence comes from Zygaena filipendulae, assembly GCA_907165275.2. NCBI lineage: Eukaryota > Metazoa > Arthropoda > Insecta > Lepidoptera > Zygaenidae > Zygaena > Zygaena filipendulae. The sequence continues at coordinate 952,611 of OU015669.1, forward strand.
GAACTTAAGACATGCTATATTTCGACTTTAAACAATGCTTTATTATCACTTTAAACATGCTACAATCCAGCTTTAAACGTACCTACTATACTTTAAATTTAAACATGCTACAACTGAACTTTAAACATGCCATATTTTAACTTTTAAAATGCTATAATTGAACTTTAAATATCATATATTTTTAATTTAAACATGCTACAATTGAACTTTAACTTCAAACTTTATATTTCAACTTCAAACACGTTTTATGTTGACTACACGCCTGCTATAGGCAATTTATCTTCAAACTTTCTATTCTTACCTATCTATTTTACCTTCGGATATGATATATATTTTAACTTCAAAACTTGTGTAGTTTCACTTAAAACTTGTTATATTGTAACTTGGTATATAAGTGAGACACTAATTTGGGTATTTTGAGAAGTTGACACTATGTGTTGAAACTAAATCTACCTAACTAAACTATTGTGAAAAACAAGTAAACGTGCTTTTTACGTATAAAAGTCCTTTATATCTACAGACATTGAGCTTTCCAACTTGCCAAGAAAAAAATGTGGGAAAGACCAACAGACACCGTTTATTTAGAAAAGACGTCTGCACGGGTCCGATGCTCTATTCACCCAGCTGGGCATGTAGCCACAGACACGTACAGACATAAACCGCGAGACAAAATATTCTTTCAGCGAAATACCGGCCGGGTACGGCCCGTGTCTGTCGGCGACGGCGTCGGCGCGGCCGTGGGACGATACATGTGAATATGTTAATACGCACTGTATAGGAGATTTTATTATTCTGTCTGCGACAGAACGTGTCTGGTTCGCTCAATGTCTGTAGATATAAATGGACTTTAAAAGGGTGATTTGTAATTAATAAAGGAAACTTACCGCCGCACTCAGAGTCGACTTTAATGATTACTTAGTTAAGTATAGATTTTTAAAACAAAACTGCCGCAATCAGACAAGTTTAATAAATTAATGTTAATTGGCATTTAACTAATTAAGTTACATCTCATTAAATGCCAATTAACATTAATTTACTGAACGTCTCTGATTGCGGCAGTTTTGTTTTAAAAATCTATACTTAACTAAGTAATCATTAAAGTCGACTCTGAGTGCGGCCGTCTCACTTGATTGTATTCAGGAACAAAATATGTAATCACTTTGGACAGTCGTCGAATCCTAATGCAACTAAAGTTCAACGAATTCAACGACTGACAAAACTGTTTACGTACATATGTATTTTTGGTACCTATATTGACTGTACCTACTCATGATGGAAAAACATTTTCCCAAAGGAACGTTTGTAAATATTTAACAAAAAAAAAACAATTATATTTTCGAACGTTATTAATAAGTATTCAATCCTACTAAGATGTAAATAAGTAAAACAAAAAATAATTATTAAAAAACTCTACGTTAGATTTTGGTTTAGTACTTAACTATCTATTTAAAAAAAAAATTGTGTATTTAATGTAAATAATATAGAAAGTTAGGTAGGTACTTAAATAATTGTTTATTTTAAATTTTAGGTGTATTTATAATAATAAATTATCCGACTAAACCAACGTTGTTATTGAACAAAATCTCTTAAATTATTTTTATTTTTCCCGAGTATTTTTCACTATATTTCTCAATATTTTTTTGTGATTGATAAACCAACACAAATTAGTACTTACCTAAGCCTACGACACGTTGCTGTTTTTAATAAAACTGCAATAATCGAAAGGATTCCTCATTGAGGACGTTTTTGCTACACTGATGATATCTTCGGTATATATTAAGTACGGACAGACGTGCTCATTACTAGCACGAAAGCATGCTTTTATTGAGCAAGTGCTCATTTGCAGCACGTGTGTCACAACGTTGCTAGTAATGAGCATGCTTATTTGGAACGAGCTTAAAAATCAACTGACTTTTGATTTTTGAGCATGCTACCTGAGGTGCGGGTGGAAGCGGGCGTGCTACGAGAACGTCTGAATATGCTTTGAGCATGCTTATTTATGAGTATACTTAAAACAAAGCCTATATGTAGCTCCAGGCTAAGCTTAATCTACCTGTGAAAACCGCATGACAATCGGTTCAGTAGATGCGGAGATTATCGCGAACAGACAGACAATTTTAAAAACCACCGCTCTCAATTTTAGGTAAAAATATTCAATGTACAGACGGATTCTACTCTTTTAGTATAGATAGAAGATGACCAACAACATTCCTTGCCCATAACGCGAGTCCCAAAAACGCATTCCCAAATGTTCTAGACACCAAAATATTGGAAATTATTATTCTGTATGCCATTTATTTATTTATTTATTTTTTGCCATAAGAAACGTTGTGAATGAATTTTTTTGGAGTGTGAAACTTCTTTGATTGCTAGGGAAAGACAATTTTTGTGGCGCGTTATGAGTTATCTTACCGCTCCGTGTTTTGGTCATAGTGAATAAGTCAGAATAATTATGTTTTTTTTAATACATAATGTATTTGAAACAAAAACCAAATACTGAATACTTCTTCAAAAAGTCCCTCGTTTAACCTTACAGCCTGTAACTTGTAAGTATATTATGCAATGTTTGCCGCGAAAACTGACAATGTATAGTAGTATATAAGATAATTATTATTATCTATGTTTATAATAATTAATTAAGATATATCTATGTTTAATAGATTATGTAAAAAGTGAAATAAATATATTATTAAGAACGTACCTAAGCATTTTATTAATAAATTATTTAAAAAAAATGTCGTAGTGCGAGAACGTATCCTTTGAAACTCGTGTAAAATCGACAAATACTTAAATTCAATAGTCAAAGCTATTTTAACTTACAACTGAGCTGATAACTGCGTAGAACAGTATGTGTCTTGAATAAAAAGCTATACCATCAAAATGAATAGTAATCATCATTAATTTTATGATTTTTAATTAAAATGTAGGTACCTATGTAAGATGTTTACTGCGAAACAAAGCAATCAAGTAAATTGCAATATCGCACGTGACACCAAGGATGCTATTAAATTGGTGACCAATGACAATAGATTATAAGAAGACTATACACCTACCATCTATGGACAAACAATCAACGGGAAAAAAGTTTATTTCTTTATTTTATACTAGCTATGCCCTGCGGTTTCACCCGTGGTAAATTCGGAGTTCCCGCGAGAATTCCGGGATAAAAAGTAGGTACCCTATGTCCTTCTCTGTACCCCTGACGTGCATGTCAAATTTCATCCAAATTTGTTCAGCCGTTTTTGCGTGATTGAGTAAAAAACATCCAAACATCAACACTTTCACATTTATAATATTAGGATTTTTGAAGGGGATAGCTTTTAATTTCGAAAAACTTTCTTACCTATTGTAAACAAACATTAAGTTAAATCGTTAAAGCCTGAAATGGTAACAAATAAACTTACATCCACATAGATAATTATTAGATAGGATTTCAGATAAATAGATTACCAGCACCACAAAATTTTAAGAGTGACGAATCCTCGCTTTTTACTAATGCGAATGTGTTTGTTTGTTTGTTACGCTTTCATCATACCTTACCGGCTCAACCGATCACCACAAATTTATACAAAATTTATTTAATTTAAACACTTAATATAGGGGGCATAAAGTAGGAATAGGGTACTTTTTATCCCAGAATTCCCGCGGGAACTTTGAAATTAACGCGGACGAAACCGCGGGGAACAGCTATACTATAGTACAGAAGTAAAACAGAAAACAGTTTCCCCCGCACAGTGGTGGTTCTACGTCTTTTAGAATGTCTCTGCCAAGTGCCAACACTAACATTTAACCGCTATATTGACGTAGACATCAGTGTAAACTAAATATTTGGCAGGTATTTGACCACAGAACAGATAAAAGGGACATCGACTAGTTTAGTATGGAAACATAAAAAGTAGGTGAAACAAGTGTCGCCGGATGATCTTCGCACAAAACACTATTTCATCACGAACAAATTGATTAAAGTAAAGCTTGTCTAAACTAAAATGAGGCGGCCTACTACTTAATTAGCAGTTTTAGATGTGCGAGCTCATGTAGTGATAATGTCACTTTAATACAGTATTGCGCACTTGTGATGAATAGACAGACCAGATTTATATGTGTCGTATACGTGTTAATGAATTAATTGAAAACTAGAAAGTAGTTTGCTCAGAATCGACTAGCGAATCGATCGCACTATGTTTTAATATAGTTTATATTTTTTCATTTATACTAGCCCATGTCTAAATTATTTATAATACAATATTTGGCGCGTACGCCGCCCGCAGTAAAAAAATTCGAACCGGGCGGCGCGGGCGTAGCGCTTGGAATTTCGTAGATAGGTCACCTCCAAACTAATGTTGAATAACTTTTAAAGCATACATTTTTCCGACATAAAATATATTTTAATCATATTATTGTTTATTTTTTTAAATGGGGTGTATCAGGTTTTTAGTTAAGTAATTCATTAACACGTTGTATATTAACGGTTGTGCATGTGCGTATACCCGACGGAGGGGCGCGTCGTTTTATGGCCGGCGCCCCACATGGGCTTATGACTTGGTTCCAACGTTGGCTACGAATAGAATGGCCAATAATTGCAACCAAGGTTGCGGCCTCATATGGGCTCCAATATAATTGGGCAAACACTCATGCCAAGAGCATTGGAAGGCTGGACGTTCGAGCAGATATCATTTTATTCATCAAATTTATTGCTAGCAAGTCATGTCGGACGGGACACTTTTCGCTCTGGCTACTTACGCCCACGCATTGAGCACATATTATTATTATTTAGTTAGTCAAAGGAAAAAGAAGTCAAGGAAACGGCGATTCTGGATGATAAAAATGCACGCTAATCGAATAAAGTAGTAGTAGTAGTAGTAGTAAGTTCTTCTGCTCGATATAATTCAATGAACTCCAATACTTGTTCATTCGTCCACTCGGCGTTCGGAGAAAACATTTCGCAGCACGTCCAGCACTCACATCGGCAGAGCGCGTACTGATGCAACCAATGTGTGGATCGAGAAGCGACGTTGGACCCAAGTTGCCCCCCCGCCTACACACTTCACTCCCCTCGCCTTTGAACTTGTACAAAAAACCGACACAAGTCGGGTTGACATTGGCTGTTGGACGCAATGTTCTGTTTTTATCCAATAACGTTTCAAGATCGATCCTCACATTGGTGTGTTGGATCCAACAGTATAACTTGGAGCCAACCTAGCCCATGTGAGGCCCCCGCATTAGTTTACAGTCAGACCGCAGAAAAATCTCGGACCATGTACTATATTCTAAAACTTTCGCGGTGCAACGAAAATTGCCTCCTCTCTCAACCAAATACTAGATCCACGCCTACACTAAACGAAATGTAGATATTAAACGTCATATTTTGCTTGCGTTTTTCCTTAATCACTGATTTCACAATTTTTGGGAATACTGTGAAAAATTTTGTATTATATACTTGGGATGCCAGCAAAAGAAGTTCTTGAAAAGTTAGAAGCATTATGTTTCTTCCCTTGCGACCGTGGCGCGCCTGGCCCGCCTACAAGTCCTCTCTAGTTGATATTTTATCTTCTCCTTGTAGGTAACTTGACTACGGAGGCGACGCTGACAACAAAATTTCCAAAAGCTTATGAATAAAACGTATAGGTACTTGCGTGCTTTGCTATTGACACATAACTTAGTCAACAATTATTTTAATAAAAACCAACTTTACTAATGTTAACGTATAAAAAAATACACAGGTCCCATAGTACATTATACTGAGAAATATGACTGACAAGGTATAAACTTAGTTCCGTATCCGTTAGCCTTTCTTGTGCTATAATTTATGGGAGTTTGTGTAGAATTTCCAATTTAAAAAACGTTTTATCATTGAAGGACATCCAGTCCACCCGTCCACAGTCCTAAGCACTTAATATTATATCATTAGTGTCAGCCATGCGTCAGCCGACATTAAACTCACAATTTTATATCACATTAGATACCAGTTGCTGTTCTCTGTAACCTTATCCGCGTGATGTTTGGAATCTCCCCGGAATTTACATATAAAAATAATCATATATATATAATTAATTATTCAGATATATTCTATCAGTGTACCAAAATTCATTAGAATCCGTTGAGTATTATAATATGTGCGATTGACTTTAACATTAAAGACCCTAGAAGACTATAATGCCACCCGCTTAAACAAACATATTTTCTGAAAAATCGATCAGTGTAAGTAGGTAAATATGTAAAAACACACCATACAAGTAGGTATGTACAACTTTGCAACATTTTTACTTGATACCAGATTCTGCCAGTCTTTAATTAAATTTATTTAAAGGAATATAATGTGTTACTGCAGTTTACCATTAAAAATATGTATTTACATATTCTGCTATAAATTCACAATTAAAAGCTAAGAAATAGTAATAGTAATAGTATAACTGGATACAGGCACCTATCAGTTGCTTCAACTGCCTGCCTGAATTATAAATAAATAAAAAAATAATAATTGATTTCTTATACATTATAATACATACAAGAACTTTGTACATATTTGCTTTAGAGAGGTTTACACGGGTCGATTTTCGCCGTGAGGCTAGTCGCTTCACAAATGGTCTCACCAAGCCACCTTGACAAGACCTAGCCTAGACAACACTAGTATAGTATTATATTATCTGTGACCTAGCCGAATAGGCTATTTGACTATTTTTTTTTTAGTCCGTCTTGTAGATTAATAAAAAAATATTGGACACGTATTTTTTCATTTTTTCCGTAATCAAAAAATAACAGCGATACGTTGAGTTGAAATTTCGCGTGACGTCACTAACTAGTGCAGTTTGTATTGTGGCTGTAGCGCTAAGTGACGTCACGAGCCCCCACCCTAAACTTTAATGCGCTTTATCTCTGTGTATTTTCATTTATTTGAAAAATAAACAAATACGTGTCGAATAATTTTTAATTTTCTAAATGACGGACTAATTAGAATTTTCATTTTCAAATGTTGTCAACATCCCTATTGCCAGACGGTAGATTTCGCCACGCGGCAAACATTCTGCGGCTTTGGTCACCCGTGTAAATCCCACTTAGATAAGGCTCATAAATAATAATAATTCGTCACCACTATGAGGCGTATTGTGTGGGTGACGTGCGCTATCATTAGAGAAAAATCAAATCAAGCGCTTAAAAATAATAAAGAGAAAAACAGCCCCAATGACTTGTATAAGTATAAACTACAATCACATCTCATTAAATATTTCATCATAATTATAAACTCGGAATACTGTAAGACATACCTACCTTTACACGTCATGCGGTAGGTAATCTGAGAGGAATGTCTTACACTGTCACTTATTGGGCCATGGTGAAACTATTCACCCGATTTCAATTAACACTCTCAACGCGGTAGCGATAAAACAAAACTTACTTCCAGTGCTGTACGAGTCAAATATTTCCCGTATCAATAATACCCGCTATGCGTTACGACTTCTATTTTCCCGTATCAGGACCTGACTTCAAAGGTCTTTCAAGACATGGAAACCCTTCGGTTGTCTAAAATTTTTAATCTAATCAATAGATTTGTGTATATACAGCTGCAGTCGCCCGGGGTTCCATGCGATATTTTAATAGTTATAGACATTTTTCAAAACTGATAATTTTACGGGAAATTGCTTCCCGAGCCGCATAGAAAAGATACAACGCTAGTGATGGGATGTGCTGATAAAATAGGAAACATCTTTTTAAATTTCAAATAATATTTATTGTCATGCATAATCAACACAATGTAATCTGCTTAGTGCTAACTTTATTGTCAGTCTCACGGCTGCTAAATTCTTTTCTTAAATCTTGATAGCACGAATGACACTTTTTAAACTTTTGGCTTTCCTTAAAGTGCGAGTTATTTGCTTTTTTTGTTCATTATTATTTGCGTCGGTAAAAGATTTCTGCGTTGCAAATTGAATTATAGACTCCAAGGATGTTAACAAAGTTACGTGACTTTTTCATTTTGAAAAGTGACGAGTAGCGCGGTGAAAACAGGATTGCACTGCGCACATCACTAAGGCAAACTAAGGCCCGCCGCCCATTGTGACTTTTTGTCGCCGTGACTTTCTGTCACTTAGTCAAGTGCAATGAAAACTATACTGAGTGCGCTCATTATGGTGACGTGACAATACGGTGACCTCAGTACATTTTTCATAAGTGACAGAATTAAGAGATTACGTACGTTTTAAATTAAAGCAGGTCGGTCTGTTTCTCAGTCGCCAGATGGGACTCGCCTGGCAGGAGGGTTTGGTGCGCTGGCGATCTCCCGGTACAGTTCTGATCCTTTAGCGGTTGGGAAGCGGTCCCGCATTCATACTTTTTTAAAATTAATGTAACTATCCATGTATTTCAATTTCAATTTACGTCAAAAAATTTCAAACATGCTATATTTTAACTTAAACATGCTACAATTGAACTTAAGACTTGCTACAATTCAACTTTAAATATGCTTTATTATCACTTTAAACATGCTACAATCCAGCTTTAAACGTACTATATTTTAAATTTAAACATGCTACAACTGAACTTAAAACATGTCATATTTTAACTTTTAAAATGCTATAATTGAACTTTAAATATGATATATTTTTAATTTAAACATGCCACAATTGAACTTTAACTTCAAACTTTATATTTCAACTTCAAACACGTTTTATGTTGACTACACGCCTGCTACCTATAGGTAATTTATCTTCAAACTTTCTATTCTTACCTATCTATTTTACCTTCAGATACGATATATATATGTATTTTAACTTCAAAACTTGTGTAGTTTCACTTAAAACTTGTTATATTGACTCGGTATATAAGTGAGACACTAATTTGGGCATTTTGAGAAGTTGACACTATGTGTTGAAACAAAATCTACCTAACTAAACTATTGTGAAAAACAAGTAAACGTGCTTTTTACGTATAAAAGTCCATTTATATCTACAGACTTGAGCGTGCCAGACACGTGCCAAGAAAAAAATGTGGGAAAAAAACCAACAGACACTGTTTATTTAGAAAAGACGTCTGCACGGGTCCGATGCTCTATATTCACCCTGCTCGGCATGTAGCCACAGACACGTACAGACATAAACCGCGAGACAAAATATTCTTGCCCGTGTCTGTCCGCGTCTGCGCGGCCGTGGCACGGTAGATGTGAATACGTCAATACGCGCTGTTTAGGAGATTTTATTATTTTGTCTGCGACGGAACGTGTCTGGTTCGCTCAATGTCTGTAGATATAAATGGTCTTTGAAAGGGTGATTTGTAATTAATAAAGGAAACTTACACTTGATTGTATTCAGGAACAAAATATGTAATCACTTTGGACAGTCGTCGAATCCTAATGTAACTAATGTTCAACGAATTCAACGACTGACAAAACTGTTTACGTGCATATGTATTTTTAGTACCTATTGACTGTACCTACTCATGATGGAAAACCATTTTCCCAAACGAACGTTTGTAAATATTTAACAAATAAAAAAACAATTATATTTTCGAACGTTATTAATAGGTAAGTATTCAATCCTACTAAGATGTAAATAAGTAAAACAAAAAATAATTATTAAAAAACTCTACGTTAGATTTTGGTTTAGTACTTAACTATCTATTTAAAAAACAATTGTGTATTTAATGTAAATAATATAGAAAGTTAGGTAGGTACTTAAATAATTGTTTATTTTAAATTTTAGGTGTATTTATAATAATAAATTATCCGACTAAACCAACGTTGTTATTGAACAAAATCTCTTAAATTATTAGTTTTCCCCGAGTATTTTTCACTATATTTCTTAATATTTTTTTGTGATTGATAAACCAACACAAATTAGTACTTACCTAAGCCTACGACACGTTGCTGTTTTTAATAAAACTGCAATAATCGAAAAGATTCCTCATTGAGGACGTTTTTGCTACACTGATGATATCTTCGGTACCTATATATTAAGTACGGACAGACGTGCTCATTACTAGCACGAAAGCATGCTTTTATTGAGTAAGTGCTCATTTGCAGCATGTGTGTCACAACGTTGCTAGTAATGAGCATGCTTATTTGGAACGAGCTTAAAAATCAACTGACTTTTGATTTTTGAGCATGCTACCTGAGGTGCGGGTGGAAGCGGGCGTGCTACGAGAACGTCTGAACATGCTTTGAGCATGCTTATTTATTAGTATGCTTAAAACAAAGCCTATATGTAGCTCCAGGCTAAGCTTAATCTACCTGTGAAAACCGCATGACAATCGGTTCAGTAGATGCGGAGATTATCGCGAACAGACAGACAATTTTAAAAACTTTTTTTTTGGGCTCGGTTACTCTTCTTTTATCACCGCTCTCAATTTTAGGTAAAAATATTACAGAATCGCGGATTCTACTCTTTTATTATAGTATAGATAGAAGATGACCAACAACATTCCTTGCCCATAACGCGCGCCCCAAAAACGCATTCCCAAATGCTCTAGACACCAAAATATTGGAAATTATTATTCTGTATGCCATTTATTTATTTATTTATTTATTTTTTTCCATAAGAAACGTTGTGAATGAATTTTTTTGGAGTGTAAAACTTCTTTGATTGCGAGGGAAAGACAATTTTTGAGGCGCGTTATGAGTTATCTTACCGCTCCGTGTTTTGGTCATAGTGAATAAGGGCCCAGATCACATTCATGTTCAGCATTGAGGAGGACATTAGAGCATCCAGGATTAACCATAGGCACATTGAAGATCACGATCCTTACGGGCACAAGCTCAAAGACGTATTATGATTAGGTACTTAATTTTAAGTAGGTAAAGATTTTTTCATTACTCATACTCCGAAAGTAGGTCTGAAGTTGCCTGAGAAGCGGGTTGAAAGTAACCCTTTTCAGCCCTAGGGAGAATCGCTTTCAACTGACAACTGTCAAATTATTAAAAAAAAACTAGGTCTATTTTCACATTTCTATTGAACCATGTTTCAACTTTCTATACAGCCAGCGCGATGTAAAATTGAAATAACGTTAAGTTTAAGTAGGTATTAATTAAAATAAAATTCACTCACTTTTTCTTAAGCTAATTCCTATTTATATTTTTTTATTTTCTTTAATTAATACTTAATTATTAAAGATAATATTTTTTTTAGGTCGCCACAATGTAAATAAAAAATACTGGCTGAATAGCTAGCTGGCCAAAGAAAAAGAAATAGGTGGGAAAGTGTCAAGCGACTATCCGATCTTCACTCATTTTTTATTTAGCTAATTCCTATTTTTATTTTGACTTTCCTTGCATTCGTAATGAAAAGCACAGTGTTATCCTCGGGAGAAAGACTTATTTAGTCCCTCGATCTATAGGCGCCCTCGCTACGCTCGGGCGCCAAACCCCGTCTCGGGACTAAATAAGTTACTTTCACCCCTAGGATAACAATGTACTATTAAAACAAAATTCAATCGTTCGTTAGATCGTTCATTAAATCAATGTTAATTGGTATTTAACTGATTTAACTTAATTAGTCATAAGCCAATGGGCATGTTGACAATTTTTTTTTGTCCGTCTTGTAGATTAATACAAAATATTGGACACATATTTTTTATTTTTTTACGTAATCAAAAAATAACGGCGATACATTAAGTTGAAGTTTCGCGTGACGTCACTTGACGGACAGTTTGTATGGCGGTTTTAGCGGTTAGTGACGTCACGACCCCCTCACCCTAAACTTTAATGCGCTTTATCTCTGTATATTTTAATTTATTTGAAAAAGCAAAAAATACGTGTCTATTGTTTTTTTATTCTCTAACTGACGGACTGAATTAGAATTTTGATTTTCAAAAGTAGTCCACATCCCTATTAACATTAATATAATTAATATCTCTGAGTGCGGCAATTATGTTTTAAAAATCTTTAAACCTACTTTAAATTAAGTAATTATTAAAACGACTCTGAGTGCGGCCGTTATTCACTATGACTGTAATATTAAGAATAATTACGTCAGAATATTTATGTTTTTTTTAATGTATTTGAAACAAAAACCAAATACTGAATACTTCTTCAAAAAGTCCCTTGTTTAATTAACCTTACAGCCTGTAAGTATACATGTGTTATGCAATGTTTGCCGCGAAAACTGTTAATATATAGTAGTAAGATAATTATTATTATCTATGTTTATAATAATTAATTAAGATATATCTATGTTTAATAGATTATGTAAAAAGTGAAATAAATATATTATTAAGTAAGTACCTAAGCATTTTATTAATAAATTATAAAAAAATGGTCGTAGTGCGAGAACGTATCCTTTGAAACTCGTGTAAAATCGACAATTACTTAATTCAATAGGAAAAAGCTAATTTTAACTTACAACTGAGCTGATAACTGCGTAGAACAGTATGTGTCTTGAATAAAAAACTATACCATCAAAATGAAGAGTAATCATCATTAATTTTATGATTTTTAATTAAAATGTAGGTACCTATGTAAGAAGTTTACTGCGAAACAAAGCAATCAAGTAAATTGCAATATCGCACGTGACACCAAGGATGCTATTAAATTGGTGACCAATGACAATAGATAAGAAGACTATACACCCACCATCTATAGACAAACAATCAACGGGAAAATAATTTATTTCTTTATTTTATACTAGCTGTGGTCCGCGGTTTCACTCGCGGTAATTTCGGAGTTCCCGCGAGAATTCCGGGATAAAAAGTACCCTATGTCCTTCTCTGTACACCTGAAATCGTGCATGCCAAATTTCATCCAAATCTGTTCAGCCGTTTTTGCGTGATTGAGTAACAAACATCCAAACATCCACACTTTCACATTTATATATTAGTAGGATTTTTGAAGGGGATAGCTTTTAATTTCGGATAACTTTCTTACCTATTGTAAACAAACATTAAGTGGTAAAGAAACAAACTTACATCCGCATAAATAATTATTAGATAGGATTTCAGATAAATAGATTACCAACACCACAAAATTGTAAGAGTGACGAATCCTCGCTTTTTAATAATGCGAATGTGTTTGTTTGTTTGTTGCGCTTTCAACATACCTTACCGACTCAACCGATCACCACAAATTTATACAAAATTTATTTAATTTAAACACATATTATAGGGGGCATAAAGTAGGAATAGGGTACTTTTTATCGCAGAATTCCCGCGGGAACTTTGAAATTAACGCGGACGAAACCGCGGGGAACAGCTATACTATAGTACGAAAGCAAACAGAAAAACCAATCGAACATAGAACCTCCTTTTTGGAAGTCGGTTAAAACAGTTTCCCCCGCACAGTGGTGGTTCTACGTCTTTTAGAATGTCTCTGCCAAGTGCCAACACTAACATTTAACCGCTATATTGACGTAGACATCAGTGTAAACTAAATATTAGGCAGGTATTTGACCACAGAACAGATAGAAGGGACATCGACTAGTTTAGTATGGAAACATAAAAGTTAAGTTAAGTTCACCATTTGTACACACTGTGCAATAAAGAATAAATAAATAAATAAATAAATAAAAAGTAGGTGAAACAAGTGTCGCCGGGTGATCTTCGCACAAAACACTATTTCATCACGAACAAATTGATTAAAGTATAGCTTGTCTAAACTAAAATGAGGCGGCCTACTACTTAATTAGCAGTTTTAGATGTGCGAGCGCATGTAGTGATGATATCACTTTAATACAGTATTGCGCACTTGTGATGAATAGACAGACCAGATTTATACATATGTGTCGTATCTATACGTGTTAATGAATTAACTGAAAACTAGAAAGTAGTTTGCTCAGAATCGACTAGCGAATCGATCGCACTATGTTTTAATATAGGTTATATTTTTTCATTTTTACTAGCCCATGTCTAAATTATTTATAATACAATATTAGGCGCGTACGCCGCCCGCAGCAAAAAAAATCGAACCGGTAGGCGCGCGCGTAGCGCTTGGAATTTCGTAGATAGGTCACCTCCAAACTAATGTTGAATAACTTTTAAAGCATAAATTTTTTCGACATAAAATATATTTTAATCATATTATTGTTTATTTTTTTAATGGGGTGTATCAGGTTTTCAGGTAATTAATTAACACGTTGTATATATTAACGGTTGTGCAATGTGCATGTGCGTATTCTCGATGGAGGGGCGCGTCGTTTTAGTTTACAGTCAGACCGCAGAAAAATCTCGGACCCTGTACTATATTCTAAAACTTTCGCGGTGGAACGAAAATTGCCTCCTCTCTCAACCAAATCCTAGATCCACGCCTACACTAAACGAAATGTAGGTATTAAACGTCATGTTTTGCTTGCGTTTTTCCTTAATCACTGATTTCACAATTTTTGGGAATACTGTGAAAAATATTATATACTTGGGATGCCAGCAAAAGAAGTTCTTGAAAAGTTAAAAGCATTATGTTTCTTCCCTTGCGACCGTGGCGCGTCTGGTCCGCCTACAGGTCCTCTCTAGTTGATATTTTATCTTCTCCTTGTAGGTAACTTGACTACGGAGGCGACGCTAACAACAAAATTTCCAAAAGCTTATGAATAAAACGTATAGGTACTTGCGTGCTTTGCTATTGACACATAACTTAGTCAACATTTATTTTAATAAAAACCAACTTTACTAATGTTAACGTATAAAAAAATACACAGGTCCCTTAGTACATTATACTGAGAAATATGACTGACAAGGTATAAACTTAGTTCCGTATCCGTTAGCCTTTCTTGTGCTATAATTTATGGGAGTTTGTGTAGAATTTCCAATTTAAAAAACGTTTTATCATTGAAGGACATCCAGTCCACCTGTCCACAGTCCTAAGCACATAATATTATCATTAGCGTCAGCCGACAATAAACTCACAATTTTATATCACATTAGATACCAGTTGCTGTTCTCTGTAACCTAATCCGCGTGATGTTTGGAATCTCCCCGGAATTTACATATAAAAATAATCATATATATAATTAATTATTCAGATATATTCTATCAGTGTACCAAAACTCATTAGAATCCGTTGAGTATTATAATATATTGACTTTAACATTAAAGACCCTAGAAGACTATAATGCCACCCGCTTAAACAAACATATTTTCTGTTCAGTAAATATGTAAAAACACACCATACAAGTAGGTATGTACAACTTTGCAACATTTTTACTTGATACCAGCTTCTGCAAGTCTTCAATTAAATTTATTTAAAGGAATATAATGTGTTACTGCAGTTTACCATTAAAAATATGTATTTACATATTCTGCTATAAATTCACAATTAAAAGCTAAGAAATAGTAATGTATAACTGGATACAGGCACCTATCAGTTGCTTCAACTGCCTGCTTGAATTATAAATAAATAAAAAAATAATAATTGATTTCTTATACATTATAATACATACAAGAACTTTGTATTTGCTTAAGAGAGGTTTACACGGGTCGATTTTCGCCGTGCGGCTAGTCGCTTCATAAATCATCTCACCAAGCCACCTTGACAAGACCTAGCCTAGACAACACTAGTATCGTATTATATTATCTGTGACCTAGCCGAATAGGCTATTTGACTATTTTTTTTTTAGTCCGTCTTGTAGATTAATAAAAAAATATTGGACACGTATTTTTTCTTTTTTTCCGTAATCAAAAAATAACAGCGATACGTTGAGTTGAAATTTCGCGTGACGTCACTAACTAGTGCAGTTTGTATGGCGGCTTGTAGCGGTAAGTGACGTCACGAGCCCCCACCCTAAACTTTAATGCGCTTTATTTCTGTGTATTTTCATTTATTTGAAAAATAAAAAAATACGTGTCTAATGATTTTTAATTTTCTAAATTACGGACTAATTAGAATTTTGATTTTCAAATGTTGTCAACATCCCTATTGCCAGACGGTAGATTTTCGCCACGCGGCAAACATCCTGCGGCTTTGGTCACCCGTGTAAATCCCACTTAAGGCTCATAAATAATAATTCGTCACCACTATGAGGCGTATTGTGTGGGCGACGTGCGCTATCATTAGAGAAAAATCAAATCAAGCGCTTAAAAAGAATAAAGAGAAAAACAGCTCCAATGCTGACTTATCAAACAATCACATCTTATTAAACATTTCATCATAATTATAAACTCGGAATACTGTAAGACATACCTACCTTTACACGTCATGCGGTAGGTAATCTGAGAGGAATGTCTTACACTGTCACTTATTGGGCCATGGTGAAACTATTCACCCGATTTCAATTAAAGCGAGTACGAATTCTCGGTATTGGAGGTAAATATCAAGAGGTTAGAGGATATCTGTAGTCATCGGCGGATACGCTACCGTCCTATTTAAATTCAACAGACCTTGCACATGTCTGCGACCGCATTTATCGGAGTCACTTATTCGCAATTACTAATTGTATCCTAGTATAAGTTTAGCCGAGGATAACTTTTTGACATAGACGTAGACATAATTATACTTTATTTGGCATCAACATCAAAATACCTTAAATAGAAATACAAAAAAATACAATTAGGCACGTAAAATGCAGAGATCTTCAGTAGGAGTAAATTGTTAAGTATTTGTTGCGATGCCAAACTGGACACCGACTCAGCATATGCTGTCGCATAGAAGAAGAGGATCTTGTTGTCATTCTATTCTATATCTATTTGGTACCTATTCGTTCCTCCATTCGAATATTTAAATAAAAACTCGTAATGTTAATTTTTGACATAATATCTACTGATATTAAAAATGCGAATGTAAATTTGCTTGTCTGTTTGTTTCACGTCTCAAATACCTATTGAGCATCGTGAAATTTCGCATAGGTAGGTAGGTGTTTTCAGGGAAAAATAATTTATATTATCCTGTAATATCCTGTACCTACTTATCTTTAATCCAGAAACTCAAGAAAATTATTTAATTCTCAGTTTAATGGTTTTGAATTTTTATACTTATTTTCCGCGTTAATTTTGGAGTTCACGTAGAAATTTCGACATAAAATTACTTTATTACCTCTTCTGCATCCACGACAACGTGTTTATGCAAAATTAGATGATGATATTGATTGAGTAATAAGGCGCGAAGACGTCTCACATTCACATTATTAAATAATTCGTATTATTAAATAACTTTAGGATAAGTATAAGAATTTCTTGTTTTCGATAAATAAAACTTTAATTAAATAACACAAAGCAAAAAATAATTTAGAACCTCCATCTTTTTGTGAATGGCCAAAAAATTCGTAGGTAAACATGTATTTGTATTTTATAATGTAACTAGCGATTTCACCCGCGATAATTTCGAAATTCCCGCGGAATTGTTCCATACAAATTGTGCCATACAAATTGTGCAACCACTTTTCACCCCCTTAGAGTACGTCATACAAAAAACACACCCTCCAAGTTTCAGGTCTCTACGACCAGCGGTTTAGGCTGTGCGTTGATCCATCAGTCATTCAGGACAAAGCATTTTATATGTATAGATAACATAATATATATTGTATAGATAGGTATAACTTGTGTATTATTAAGCAACTTCATTTATTTATCTGTCATCGACGTTGACTAAATCGATCGATTTCACGGTCGCGGCCAACCTGCGTAGAGAATTCATAATAGCTACCTGGTGAGTCGTGATGTAAATACTTTCAAAGAAAAATACCACTTGAGTCATATTTTGAAGCTTACCTCTTATATTGTCAAGAAAACAATTCACAATTCTACGTACCTAAGTATAATTTAAAATTAATGAGAAAAACCGGAACTTAAAAACTTCCTACGTACCTATCTGCAGTGTAGGTGGATCCAATAGAATAAGTGGTTATTTTTGGAACCTCAAGTTCGATTTCAAGAAGTTCGTGGTTAAGAATCGGTATCTATATAAAAAAATCGGTACTTTAATGTGTTCTTCGGGACGATCATCATCATCATTTTCAGCCTACAGCAGTCCACTGCTGGACATAGGCCTCTCCAAGGGTTCGCCACCTATAACGATCTTCAGTCACCCGCATCCAGTTACTACCAGCCACCCACCGCTGATCGTCGCTCCATCTTCGGGACGATAACTGGGCCCTATTTAGTATGAACATAACACGTCGCGGCAAGATGGCGCGCTACAAAAATAGTTTCTACCTGTGCTCAGAGCAGTTTCACTTCAAAAAATAACATTTGCATGGTGTAGGGAACACAAAATATTTAGTTCTAATATTTTGTCATCTGGAGCGTTTGTGGAGGAATGTTCCTTGCCCAAAACAATGTTGGTCATAGTAAAACAAGGGCCCTAACGAAAGAAGTCCTTCTACTACCCCAACTCCCACAAAGATTGCCATAAAATTGATATTACCATACAAAAGCTCTTGAACCTCAGTTTTTTTTACATTGTCTTGCAATTTTTTTACCCTGTAAGAAAAATGCTGAAAGTTTATACTTACTTATTTTTAACATATTTTTGTACTAATTAATATTTTTCGGAGTCCCTGCGGGAATTTCGAGTATAGAAGCACCTTATATCCTTTTCTGTAACCCTGACAACGATGGATGCAAAATTTCATGATGATCGCTTGAGTAGTTTAGGTGTGAAAGCGTAACAAATACACTCACATTCGCATTTATATATCTATATATCAACTAGCTGTTCCCCGCGGTTTCACCCGCGGTAATTCCAGGATAAGAAATACCCTATGTCCTTCTCTGGACCCCTGACAAGGTGCATGCAATTTCATGATGATTGGTTGAGCCAAAAAAACTCACTTTCGCATTTATAACATTAGTAAGGATTAGGAGTTTTAAGTATTTTTCACAAAACCCTGCCCTGTCGCGGTATTTGGAAACCATTATGACATACCTCGGTTTTTCCTATCCAACGTAGCTGCGTATGTGGCGTGTTTGCAGATGAGAGAGCTAATAGAACAAATATTGCACTAACCAGAAGTTCGAAAGTTGCCTCTAAATTGCCGCACCATAGACTCTAGCCTACTCAGCCTGCTGGTAAACCCGTCACTGTACCTAAAGATGAATATAGACAATCGATTCTCGCTCAAAACCATTGTGCAATTCAGTATCAAGCAATGATTTGGGGATAAAATCATAATCTGATACCATCCGCGTCAGTTTCGTAATTTCTGCAGGAACTCTTTACATAAGGATGAAAGTATCCTATCTCCTATTCTAAGACCCAACGCGTAACTTTAGACAGTGCCGGATTAAGCGAGCGCGGCGCCTGCAGCAAATACAATAATACAGCAATTCCTAATATTCTATCAATCAAGGGGCCGGCCTTTGGTTGGTTGCAATAAATATTTGATTGATTGATTGGTTAATTTGCTTTAGGTTGTCAAGTTTATGGTAGGTATTTACATAAATAATTCTGTATTAGAAAGTAAATTTCTGAATTTTGTTTAATTTGTGGCGTGACCAGCGTTCCCTTTCGGAAATTTTTAATGTGAATGTGAGTTTATTTGTCTGTTCGTTTGTGACGCTTTCACGCATTTTATGAACTTTTACATAGGTTGTCAAGGGTACAGAGAAGGCCATAAGGTACTTTTCGTCCCATCTATTCAAAAACTGACGTTTTATTTGCATATAAGTGCACCTAAAGTAGTACGTTTAGGTTCCCTTCAATAAGTGCGACTAAAAGTTGTACTGTAGGTACCTAATCCATTTTAACCCTCTAAACAGCGGGTAATAATGAGTTGTGAATCTGGAATATCAAACTTGTAAGAGGAGGTCGAATGTCAAATACTTACTGCACAAATTTTATAAATAAAGTACTACTGGCCGGTGAGACTCCGCGCCTCAAACAAAAAAAAAAAAGAAAAAGGCGGCAACTGATGTGCTGTGTATGTTTATTTATCTGATATTGCAATTTTATTGATTTCATGAAATGTATTCGTCAAGTAGTGAAGAGAACACAATATTAACACCGGAATCTGTGAAAATGGACGCAATAAATATTTAGGTTTGTACATATATATTACAGCGATTTCTTGTTTCATTTTCTCATAGAGGGGGATGAATTGATGATTCTACTCTGGAATCCTTCACTCCGGTCTGGATTCAAAATAACGCCCTCGCCCTAAAAATTCAATTTAATTTTAATACCTTGGGATACAATCTACTATTTTATCCCGGAATCCCGGCGGAATCTCTGACCTTTTTCCCCGGGGACTTTTACCTACCTACCTACTATAATTTTAGATTATAATATACACTGTTCAACATTTTCATAATAACTCTTTCGTGGAAATATTATACCTAGGTGCATTGATTTGCAAAAAATACTTCACGCGTCTATCTGAATTGACATTTTTGTACTTACGTTAAACGTAGTGATTACCTTCTCTCTGCTTACGTTCAAAAAGCGTTAATGCGCTGGGCCCCTAAATGCGCGGGGCCCGTATTATTTGTTACTCTTGCTACGTGGCTAATCCGGCACTGACTTTATACCGTATACCTACCTGTTTCCCTGTAGTACGGACCGCCAAGAGGGGATTTGTGGATTAGCTAAAGCGCGTCAGATGAACATAAGGGGGGTACCTTGCACCATGTTGAGTACCTCCACCAAATATAGGCCCTCTACACTGGTGGGTGCGTCTAGAATAACCGATCAGATTAGTAAAAAAAAATCGATAACTCGAAATACTCGAGCGCGTCAGATTAAGATATGGTGGGTTAATTACATAGTGAGAAGTATGTATATGAATAATCTGACCATTTGAACGTGACGTAAGGGAGTTAGAGGATCACAAACTTGCAAAAAAAAAACGCAACTTCGACATTCTCGAGCGAGTTGATTTATTTTTTATTTTAAAGTAAATAACTCAAGGATAGCGGGAAAAATATAATCTGCCGATTTTCATAAGCCGAAGAAACAAAAATCGTCTTCGAATCGAACGAGCAGCTGCAGTGAAACATGCACCTATTCATATCTCTGTTTTTCTTTCCCTTTTACTTTTTCTCTATCTCTCACTCTCTCGCACCGTCCTCACACTACTTTCCGTCGCCATAACGTCATCACAGTATATCACGGCGCTAAACGTGTCAAATTATAACTTTTTTTTGGTCGGTTAAAATACATATTAAAATAAGTTAAGGTTAGTATTACATCAAACTATAGGTTCACCTATAACCTTTCACTTTAATGTAATCATATATATATTATATGTATAATAAAGCTCATCACAAAGCAACGCGTTCATGTTATTATATGTAAAACGCTCTGGCTTGTTTGTGCTTTAAAGTTAGTTTTGTGAATAATATTTTGTGAGCTTTTATATATTTCATAGAAATATAAAGTGTGTTTTTTGTGAACAAGAACTAGCTCATAAAGTTATTAAACTTACATCAGAAAGAAAAAAAAATCTTAAAAATAAATCATAATTTTTGTTTCTAGCAGTCAGATTAATAATACCCCTCAAAATTATTGTCAGATTTTAAGCCAACATGACTTGGAGTGCAAGCTGAACCTTCTGTAAAATAATCTGACACGCTCGAGTATTTCAAAATTGAGATTTTTTTGCATTTTCAAAAATTCGCTACTACCTTGCGTCACCTCCAAATTGGCAGATTTTCGAAGGGGAGCATTTTTAGGGCTCACTTAACATCCCCTTTAAATATCTGACGCGCTGGAGTAAATTTTTTTTTTTCATTTTCTCCACTTCCGGATGGCCACCCCCACCACGCAAATCGGCAGATGAATATATTTTCGATATCAGAGACACCTTGGAGTATCTAAACTACAATATCTGACGCGCTCGAGTATTTCCATTTTAATATTTTTTTTTACATTTTTGAAAGCCTGTAGAAGCTAAACCCACCGGTGAATGAAAAAATATCATATGACCTTATTTTGTTTATATCTCCTAATCTTCAAAACCCAATAGGTCCCAACGACGCTCGAGTCACTCCCGAATTAGCATCGGTATCTCCCGTACTACTGAGGTTGCACCCCGTATCTCATTGTACCATGTTCTTGCGAATAAATAATTTTGAATTTGAATTTCGATATTCCCGCGGGAACTCTTCGTTCTCAGATAAATACATATAATAGAACCTATCCTATGGACTGTAGAAAACTATTAATATAAGAAACTATTATAA
Organism: Zygaena filipendulae; assembly: GCA_907165275.2. NCBI lineage: Eukaryota > Metazoa > Arthropoda > Insecta > Lepidoptera > Zygaenidae > Zygaena > Zygaena filipendulae. The sequence continues at coordinate 974,634 of OU015669.1, forward strand.
TAAAACTATTTTGCCATGAAATTAATTCATTTTATATTGTAAAAAAAAATTTGTGCAATAAAGTACATATATTGTATTGTATTGTACTGTACTAATTGTATACTGTAGAAAAGAATTATACCTATTCTACATTCAAAAGTACAAACTTTGCCTCTTTATTATTTTATTTTAGATTCCTACGACTCGCAGAACCAGGGTAGTTCTAGGGTAGTTCTAGCGTAGCACAATGATTGCCAAAATAAGTCAAATAAACTAGGACAAATCTATGAAAAACCAGAGAGCAACCTAGATCGGTCCTATTATTCTACATTACGTAAGTATTCCAATTTGTATTCTGATATGTATTTCAATTTGATAGAGGTAGTAGATACGATCTATGATAAGCATGCAGATGACACATAGATGAGTTCATATTGTAATGAATGATTTTTTTTAATATCAGCGCAGCATAAATGCGCTTACGAAATAATTTTCAATGCGTCACTTATTACACACTACACTTTCGGAATATAACAAAATAAATATAACAGTATAGTCTGTTGTAAGCTAAAGCTTTGCGTTGCCAAAGTATATCGTAACTATTATTATTATAGGTAAATGCGAATGTTGTTGGTTAGGACTGGAAAAAGGACATGGGATACCTTTCATCCAGAAAAAAAAAGCACTGTTGCCGAGGTTATAGAAAATTGATTGATAAAATCTACATTAGCGCGAGCGAAGCCGCGTTCACCAGGTAGTTGGTATGAAATATGCGACACCGCTACTGTGGTCTGTGAGCAAAGCCCATATCGCTGTTCTATAAGATAAAAATCAAATTGCATCACTATGCAACATTTCATTGCGCAAAAATAATGTAACATTACAAAACTAAAGATTTCAAAGATAACCCAAAATTTCACATTGGACCATGGTCGGTTGCGGTGGAACACCTAGTTAGTTTTTAGCGGGACACACGTTCGGTCGGTCGGTCTGTCCACAATGACTATACAAAGCAGTACCATATGCAATCTGATACAAAGCTTCCCAGTACTACTGATACTGGCCCAGAATCACAACCAATGTTTGAAAACGCCGTTTATATACAAGCCTCCAAGTCCGACGCATTCGACGGAGTACTACGAAGCGTTAGACGCGTTATTCCAGAATCTTTTCTCCCAAGACTGCAGCCACGGACACGGGTACTATTATCATGATAAGAAACTATTCAACTATCACGGTCAAAAACCGTGTGTTAACCACCCAACATACTCCTATGGCAACCACGGCGTTCATGGTTACGGAAGTCATGGCTACGGATCCGGATATTCCGGCCATAGTTACGGAAGTCATGGCTATGGTGCCGGCACCAACGGATATGGATCCGGGTTCGCCACACACGGTTACGTGCAAACCGGAAAACCGATGTATGTTTACACGAAAGCCAATATTTACAACATCAGCAGCGGCCATCAGAGCTACGCCCCCAACCAAGTGTACAGCGTCAACAAGTACCGAGTGGTGGTGAAGAGGAATAATAAGCGACACAAGAAATCTGAAAAGCTGATAGAAGGTAAGAGGTTTACAGAGATTTACTTACTCAATCTATACTTAATATAATAAAACTTAAACAGGCAAAGTTTGTGAGTTTGTGAATTGCAAATCTGTGACGTTGTAGGGGGTAATCTCTATAGATCTACTGAACCGATTTTGAAAATTCTTTCACTTATAGGAAGCTAAGGTAGTGCTGAGTGACATAGGGTACTTTTTATCCCGAAATTCTCAAGGGATTTCTGAAAATTACTACGGTTGAAACCACGGGAGATAGTTCTTACTAATGCTGTAAATGCGACAGTGAGTTTGTTTGTTTGTTACCCTTTCACGCCTCAACGGCTCAGCGAATCATGCATACCCACATGTTGTCAGGGATACAGAGAAGAACATAGAGTATACTTTTTATCCCGAAATTCTCGCGGGAACTCCAAAACGACCGCGGGTGAAACCGCGGGGAACAGCTAGTATTATATAAATGCAAATGTGATTTGGACGTTTCTTACGCATTCACGTGCCATACCTAACTATACTGAACCGATCATCATGAAATTTTCCTTACCTACTCATTGACAGGTGTACAGAAAAGGTCATAGGGTATTTTTTATCTCCGAATTCCCGCGGGAACTCCAACATTAGCGCTGGTGAGACCGTAGGGAACATTTCATTACTCATATAATCATTATTTCATAACCTTTGATAGCGCCGTTGCTTGGTGCAGAGGTCAGTGAAAAAATGCATATAAGTAGGTAGGTACCTATTACATCAGTTTCGTCTGTCCCCATCAAGTTATCGCTAATAAAACTGAGGAACTTATCATCGTCATGTCAAAATTATCGTAGCTATTTCGTGTCACTGTGACGCTTAAAGATTGTCAACTTGCCTTAACCACTCGGCCTTAGCCAAGCCGATAAAGTAACTAAATAAAAACAAAAGAAAGTTGTTTTCAAAAAAACTGAATCAATTGAAAAGAACTACAAATTAATGGATTCCAAACAACAAATATTTAGGATCAACCCTAGCTATCATTGTCTGCTTGAATCTCGTAGAAAAATTGTAAAAACCGAATACCTATTTCATTAATATAACGATGTCCTTCTAACATCACCAATTGCTAATAAATATTAAGCTGAGAGCATAATATTACCTCCATGATTAGGAATTCATTATTATCTGCAGTTGTTGCATATTAACTGAAGCACGGCAATTGCTGGTTTAAATTTTAATATCTTGGACTGGTAGCTATAAACATATTATTTTATCTTGTGTCTTTCTTGTGGGATGTGCTGAAATAAATTATTTTGTTCTTCTTCTATTTTTATCTTTAGGTACTCCAACTTAGCATTAACTCGGAAGTTTTCTACATATTATTGTTGAAGTATAATATCAATAGGTGTATGTCTGATTTTCTGGCCATCTAACATACACTGTTAAAAATTATGTAATTTTACATGAAAAAAAATTACATAAACCTGTAGAAAGTGCCCAAAAAAATGTAAAAGTAAATAAAATTGTGGCAAAGTACATAATTTTCGTTTATTTTACATATTTTCTTCGAAATTTCATATTTTTTTGTAATTTCAGTGTAAATTTATGTAATAGTAACTAAAATGTGTTTAATTACAGAAATATTCGTATTTTTACACATGGGTTTGGGTTTCCACCGGGGCAATACATAAAAAATATGTAACTTTACTTTAAAAATGTGTAAAATTGCCAAAATAGAACTTAATGTTACATAAAATCTGAAAAGTACGCAATTATGTAATTTTACTTTGATTATAAGTAGAATTCAGGAAAATCGTCATTAAAATTAAAGAAAATATAGGTAAATCTAACCAAAGTTTGTGTAAATTGACTCAGCATTGTGATTTACACAATGAAACAGTAATTTTACCAATCAATAAAGTAAAGTTGATGTAATTTGTCAGAACAATGTGATTTCACACATACCTACCTAACATGAAAGCTTTGAGTTTGGTGATAAAAAGGTAAAAGCTTGTTTCTATAAAGTACCTATAATATTTGTTCATGTCAGTTTTATAGGCGAAGGTAAGATGAAGGAATTTGTCGCTCGAACTCAACCTCAGGTACTCAAGTGGATTTAAAATTTGAAATGAACGATTTTTTCATTTGTTAGGTACGTTTCCGTTTCCGTCATTTTTACTGTATTTCAGTGACAAATTACTGGCAATTTTATGTAATTTCATTTTTTTAAATCTGGCCATTTAAAGCAACCGTTTCTATATTACTATCTCATAACCATAGCATTACCATACTATACTAATCAAAGATTTGAAATAAAAAACTACAAAAAAAAGATTTTAGCAGAGTTAAAAATTAACAGGAAAATTAAAAAAAACCCGCAACTAGTCCACTACTCTCGAATGTCCATGCATCTTAACACAAATTAAAATTATGTATGTATCGAATCATGACGTAGATCGAGGCTAGTTTAACCTCGCGTATTCTGGTTTATATATATCTTTTAAATTGGTCAAGAACTTCAGATACACTTGACCGTTGCCAGCGGACGCTCGGCGGCCATATTTGTTTTTTACTCGCTACGTGCCGCGTACATAATAGTTATTATAAAATAAATATACTCTTAAAATACGCGCTAAAAAAAATTGTGTTGATTGTGTAATGAGAGGTGTGGTGTTTTGAACATTTAGCACTATGGCGTTTGTTTACCCTTGTGTTTCCACACTCTGTTTTTGTTTATGTATACAACTATGTTTGACTCAATTTGGTAAGTTTATTTTATTGAGATAACTACTAGCAAAAAGCAAAAACTGTTCCGTGGTGCCTCACGGATTATAATTATCTTAAAAATGTATCTTTTAATACCTACAGTTAGGTAGGTTCATAGATGTTGATCTGTGATAATAATTGCACCGATTCTTTAAAAATGTATTTACTTAACTATACCTATTGTTTTGATTATTTTCAATCAACTCATAAATTTAACATTTAACTTAATCAGCCCAGCTTATGTGAACAGTAAAAACATAAGATAAAATATTACCTATGTACATATTATATCCAAAAAAAACCTCCAGTGGATCATCTTTGATCTTATCATCCGTGTGGACGAAAAATCTTAAAAATTCCCCCAGTAGATTCCAGCAGGGGATTCTAATGGAATGCTTCATTGTTCTGATGCCCAATAAACAGTTTATTTATTTATTTATTCTAGAATACAAGAATTAAGCGTAGGCTCTAGTCTTTGAAATGCGTACCTACTGTATATTATAATGGGGATGTGGACTACTTTTGAAAATCAAAATTCTAATTAGTCCGTCAGTTAAAAAATAAAAAAACATTACACACGTATTTTTTGCTTCTCCAAATAAATTAAAATATACAGAGATAAAACGCATTCAAGTTTAGGGTGAGGGGTCGTGACGTCACTAACCGCTAAAACCGCCATTCAAACTGTCCGTCATGTGACGTCACGCGAAATTTCAACGCAATGTATCCCCGTTATTTTTTGATTACGTAAAAATAAAATAAAAAATACGTGTCCAATATTTTTTATTAATCTACAAGACGGACTTGTCGTGCCGTCTGCACTATCCTGAGTTATGTTTGCCTGAATTCTATTTAGTGCAGGTTGACACGGACGACAAATATCTATATAATATATAATCTCGCACAATCCATGAAATGTAAAGCATGGTAATATAATGATGAGACGACCAACCAGTCACTAAGAAATCATGTATCATCTCTTCAATGTGAGCTTTACGTTATGATCTCTAATCCATGTGGCTTCGCATTGTTCTGTCATGAAGGTCTGGTCTACCTCGAATGAGTAGTGACCCTCCCTGGTCGTCTACAGCTCCGATCTGAACACGTCTGACCGTGTCCTGGTGTCTTACGTTATTCCGATTTATCCTGCAGGCTCTAGTCTGTCTTGAGCCTACGTGCATGCTGTAAATCAAGGTTTCTTCTACCTTTCCTGACACCAGTCGGACATGGGGGCTGTGCCCCCACGAGGACCTCCTCCTTCCCCTTAGTCCTGCCCATTCCCAACTTCTTGTAGACGACCTTACAATGATTCGCCCTGTGTGTTTCCGATACACACCCATTTGAGCCTCGGGGCTCCCAGTTCAATGTCCTTGACTATCAAATGTATATTGTACTGCAAGGTTGAACTTATAGGTTATGGAGTTTCCCAGTGACTAGTCAGTCGCCTCACCATTCTATGAATCTATTGTATTAGAATCTCGACTACACCATAATATTTGTGATAACTCACCCAGTGCCTTCTTTTATACTCCGGGCCAGACGACCGCACCTTACGCTGCCTTTTCCGGCCTTGCCTCACCCGCGTCGTCGCGATCGTCCTCCCTTTTTTATTTGTCAAAATCCATCCACAGTTTTAGTTAAAGCATAAACCAAAAAGTGTTGCCATCTGTCAGATTGACGTTAGTATCATAGACACTTACCAATCGTTCCGTAGGACGTCTCGTGCTCTGCGCGACACTCCCGGAAGCCAGAGAGGTTTACTGCAGCCGAGTGAACAGGAGACGAGTCCACTCTAGGATTTTTTCCCTGGCACGAATGGCTGCGTCTCTTTTGATCCTCGTTTTCTCCTCCCTCGGCTGAACCTCTCTATTATCGGTTGAGGTGATATCATTTGTACCGAATCCTTCCGTTTTCGACGACCCGATTGGTTCAAGTGGATTAGCTGGCTCCAGTCTTAGTTCAGTATCCAGTACTCCCCTTTCATCCATGCTTACAGACTCAGTAGTTCCATCCGTGCTTTGTACAGGATCGGGACTTCTCCTTTCGGTCCCTGCTTCTGGTCCATGAACTGGTACCTCCGCCTCTACTGCGCTGTTTTGTGGCGCTTCATCGTCTACTTCTAGCGGATAGAGGTGTCCGATAGACCGTGTTAAGGTAGAATCTTGTACTTGAACCTTAGCGACTCTATGTTCCCCGTCGTGACCTTTAATTAAGGAGACGATCTTGCCAGTTTTCCACCTGTTCCTGTTTTTGTCATCAGATTTAACTTGCACCAGGTCGCCTATCTTCGGTACACGATTGGACTTGACTCTAGGTTGTTTAGGACTATGATGATATCTTTCTCTGAGACTAGTTAGATAGTTGTCGATGAACATCCTTTTGAACTCATTCAATATTTTGAGCCCCCTTTTCCAGCTGCCAATCAAGTCAACTTTCGTAGTCGTGCCCACAGGAGGTAGCTGCGCTTCTGAGAGTTCCATGGTCAAGCACCGTCCTAAGCTCAAGAAGTCTTGGGGTCGAAGTACATGTTCTAGTTCTGATCCAACTCTTGTTAGTGGCCTTGAATTGATCACAGCTTCCACCTCTTTTATTACTGTCAACAATTTACTATCGTTCAATAAATTTTTCTCTAGTGTCCTTTTGAGGCAGTGTTTAACTAGAGCCACTAAACGCTCATAAAACCCCCCATGCCAAGGGGCTAGTTGAGGGATGAATTTCCATTCAATCTTGTTTTGGACACAGAACGGCTGCTTCATAACTTCTGCTGTGAGCTTGAAATTTGTAGCGTTGTCTGAATAAAGCTTCTTGGGTATGCCTCTGGTGGCCGCAAACCGCCGCACCGCCAAAAGGCATTCTTCAGCTGACACATCTTTTACGACTTCGAGGTGGATCGCTCGGACCGTCAAGCATGTAAATAATGCTACCCATCTTTTGTCTGTCCCCGTCGGTGTGCTCACCATCAGCGGTCCAAAATAATCAACACCAGTAAATGTAAAAGGGTCGTGATAGTTTACTCTCTCTGGTGGTAGAGCTGGTGCCCCGGGAAGTTTGTATGGGCCGCCACCATGTTTTACGCATTGCGGACAGCTACGAAGTACCTTCTGCACTTGTGCTCTTCCTTGTGGAATCCAATATCTTTCTCTTAAGATATTTAATGTATGTGAAGCACCTACGTGGTAATTACTTTCGTGAGTTTTCTTAATAATTTTCCTTGTCAACTCACTGTTTTTTGGTAGTAGTATCGGGTACTTCTTATCATAACTCCAGGTGGTGTTTGTCATGCGACCACGGCATCTAAGGACCCCATCAACGTCTAGAAAGATATCTAGATTCCTCGCTAAGTGAGTTCTTTTGCCACTAAGCTCGTCCGGGAAGTTTTGCGATTGTGATTTCTTTATTTCTGATACCAGTTCTAGTGTGTTTTTGTCTCGCACGCCTTCGTCTAGAGTCACTATCTCGTCTATGCTCGTCACGTCCATTTCACCAGCAGTGACGTCGTCGTCGCCCTCCTGCGGGCCAGTAACGTCATCGTCACCCTCCTGCAGGCCAGTAACATCATCGTCACCCTTCTGCAGGCCAGCAACATCATCGTCACCCTCTTGCAGGCCAGTAACATCATCGTCACCCTCTTGCAGGAAAGTAACATCATCGTCACCCTCTTGCAGGAAAGTAACATCAACGTCGCCCTCTTGCAGGCCCTCCCGAACAGAAAGGAAGGTGTTGGTTGCATCGTAGTGTCGGTTAATAGGCCAGCGTGTTGTATCTTCCCTCAGGAACTCAGGGCCATTATACCACATCTCTTTTTTCTTTTCGAAGAGTTCTGGTCTCGTTGCGATGTCAGCAGGGTTGGATCTGGTATGAATGTAACACATTTCTGTCTGGGGGTTATTGCGTTTTATCTCATTGACTCTGTTTGTGACAAACGGTGGAAGTAGCTTGTCCGAATTCATCCAGGCCAGAATGACTTTACTGTCTGTCCATAGATACTCCTTTTGTATTTGCAGCTCTAAGTTGGTTCTTACGTATCTTAAGAGCCGGCTTCCTATTAGAAATCCTAGTAACTCTAGTTTGGGGATCTTTAAATCATCTTTATATTGAGCTTGTGATACTCGGGATTTCGCCATTACAAAGGACACTGAACTTTGTTGGTCATCCTCTGCTTTCAGATATAGAACTGCTGCATATCCGTTTTTTGAGGCATCCGTAAAGCAATGTAAAGAGAACTTCGTGTCTTTAATTGGGGCGTTTATTCCAATATATCTTGGTATTTCCACATCTTTAACTGGTTTCAGTTGTTCCAGCGTTGTTTTTATGGATTCGACTAAGTCTTCCGGTAGTACTATGTCCCATTTTACCTTTCTCTCGCAGATATTTTGGAAGAGGATTTTCAACGATAATACAAGTGGACATACAAATCCACAAGGGTCGTAAATCCGTGCTAGAGTTCGCAGGAACTTTCTCTTCGTGTTCACAGGCGTGTCTGGGTTAAAATTATTTTCTGTAACTTTCACCTTTAGATTGTCACTCATCAAGTTCCAGCTTAAACCGAGTACTTTGACGTCTTCTGTTTGATTTGACCTGAACTGTTTAGGTATAGTGTTCATAAATTGTTCATCATTAGAGACCCAGTCCCGCATGTTCATTGATAATTGATCAAAAGTATTCTTCGTCTGTTGATATATCTGCTTGGCATCCTGAATTGAATCCGCTACTATCACCAGGTTGTCTGCATAACATCGGTTGGCTATAGTTTTTAACAGATTCTCATTGGACTGATTCATGTGATATCTGATTGTGGCTGTCAACAGGAAAGGACTCGATATGACGCCGAAGGGGACCCTGCAAAAGCGTAAGTGTAGTAGGTTGTCTCCTGATGGCTCCTTGTTAGTGTCTTTTATCCACAGAAACCTTGTGACGTCACGGTCCTCCTGTTGGAGTCCCACTTGGAGGAATGCCTTTTCCACGTCAGCTGTGATGCCGATCCTCATCGTTCGAAACTTCAGCAGCAGAGCAGTTAAATCTTCCAACATGGAAGGGCCACTATATAAACATTCATTGAGGCTTTTACTTCCCATTGTTTTTGCAGAGGCATCATATACAAGCCTTCCTCGTTTAGCCTTTTGTTTAACCATATGATGAGGGAGGTAATGAAGTGGGTGGTTTTCCTTATCTGAATTTTCATTCACGATTTCTATTATTCCTAGCTCTAGTTGTTCCTTAAGAATGGAGTCGTACTCGTTAAGGGTGTCCTCATCCATCCTCTTCAGTACGCTCTTCAATCTGCCTAGGGCTAAGCCAAAATTCGAAGAAAGATCAGGTGGGTATTGAATCCATGGCCATTTCACTTGATAGCGTCCATTTTGGTAAACAACCGTCTCATTAAAATGACGCACAGCTTCCTCCTGACGTGTCGACTTAGGGGAATCTGTGATGCCTATACTCTCTAATGACCACAAGAAGCTTATGTCAATATCTCTCAGTGGTAAATCCGGCTCGGTAAAATAAGGGCAATTTGGTATGTGGCATTGACAGTAAGTCACAACAGATAGAGTATCATTCCCCTTACCAGACACTGTATTTCCAGAGAGAATCCAGCCGAAGTCTGTGTCTAACAAGTACAAATTTGTTGCAATTTTGATCTTATCTTTTCTTATAAATGAGCAGTAAAAATCATTGCCCACCAGTAAATCAATGTGTTCCCCAATGCTATGATCATCTGCGAATATATCCACCTGATGGTGTTTAAAAGTTGTTATAGGAACACTGTTTGTGATTTGAGATACAATGTTCACCTGTAGGGGTTTATTTATTCCCCGTTTGGTTTCAACGTTAACTACCGTTGAGGAACTTAAGGTTTTTTGTGGTTTAGTTGCTCCAAATGTATAAATCAATAAAAGGTCCGTTTTGAGAGTAGGTAGCCCCAACAATTTAGCAGCCCTTTCTGTGATATAGCTGCGTTGGCTACCACTATCTAGTAGGAGCCTAGTCCTTTTTGATTTTTTGCTTCCGGGATTCTGAAGGGTTGCTACTGCCGTCTGCAAGAAGGTGTAACCATGATCATTACAGACATTGCATAGGGTCTCTATTTCAGAGGGTAAAGATGTAAAACTCTCACCTCCTAGGGCTTTAGGACAGAATATCCGAAGGTGGTCTTCTTTACAGCGATAGCAGGACAGTTTTTTCTTGCATTCGGCGGTAACATGGTTACTTCTCAGGCAATGGTGACATCTGTCGGTGAGCTTGCCTTTTCTAGCTTCTATTGTTTTGTATCTTCGGCAGTCAGCGCTAGTATGATTGCTTAATTTGCAGAAGAGGCATGGCCTTCTGGCTCTTTTAGCTGGCGATGCCTCCATAGGGCTATTTTGTTTTCTTTTACGATTCACTTTTGATTTTGGGTCCGGCTGCATAGCCTTTACATGCAACATTTCCGTCATAGTTGAAGAAGGAGTAGATGGTTGTACATTTAAATCGGGTCTTGAATTTAGGTATGATGATTTTTCCATGGCCGTTATAATTTTATGTAAATTATTTCTAATGGAGGTCATACTATTGTCTTGACTTCCTATTATATGATGTTCGTGTATTACCTTTTCAGGGAACTTGGATAGTATCATCGCTCGAAGGTGGTTACCATTTACAGGTTCTCCTAGTTTCTCTAGAACTCTAAAGTGACGTTCTAAGGCATCAAGCACACTCCTACAACTAGCACTTGTATATTCCGCTTTAGGTAAGTCATTAATGGCGGTATAGTGAGCATCTATTAAGACATCCTTTGAGCCGAATCGCTTCTCGAGTGCTTCAACTGCCAATTGATAATTGTCATCCGTTGTGGTGAAACCAGATACAGTTTCCAGGGCAGTGCCTTCGAGACAGTTCAATAGATAAGATAACTTATCTGCGTCGGCTATTGATTGGTGGTGTACGTTGGCCCTGAATCGGTCCCAGAATTCACTCCATTTTAGTTTATCTCCATTATACATGGGTAGGCTTAGTTTGGGTAGCTTAGTGGTCGTGGAAATTGTTTTGTTTGACACAGTTGCTGCTTCGAGTTCGGTCAACACGTCCTCAGCCTTCAACTGATCATCACTGAAGTTATCCCCAATCATCTCATGTTCTCCGTATTTTGTTAGAAATTGAAGGAACAATTTCTCGAATGCATCCAATTTTTGTTTCAGGCCCATCCTACACAATGTGAAGACTTCCTCACGCACTCCTCCATTTTGACACTTTAAAAGGAGTAGTCTGCCTTCATTCGCGGCTTCATTAAGCCTTTGATGCCTCGCCATTAGTTGTCTGAGGAGGGTCTCCATTTCGTATTAGTGAGGCACACACACGCAAAAGTGATATCGTCCCACAGCTGTCTTAGGCGAGATGATCCCCTTAGACGTCGACTGAAACGAACGAGTGCGAAAAGCTTAAGTAATGCTAAGTTCTACTCGCAAGATTAACTTGTGCTGTTCGACATTGTCGGAAAGAAAAAAAAGGCGTTTATCTTTACCTCAGTGTATTCGGCGATTTACTTGGGAAAACCGTCTTCTTTAAGAAGTTATTTCGAACCACTTTAGTTTTTACAATTATGGTATTTCTCAAACTTTTTTCGTTCAGCAAGTGAAAACTACCACAGACACCGGTAGGGTTGTCTTTTGGGAAGCATATCCTAGGGTTGGACGATATACAGTATCAAGATCACTCGATGTATTGTATCGATGCATCGATTCAAATCGCGGTATGGTTAATTCGTCAGCATCGAGTCTAAATCGATTTTATTTTTTGTTATTTTTTCTTTTTTCCCTCGCACGCTCCATTCATTGGGACAGACGCAGTCTTCCAATAAATAAAATAAAGTTTAAAGCTTAAAAGTGCTGGCTGCAATGCGATCTCTGCTGAAGTCTACAACTCTTTGGTATAGTGCATATCAAAGTGTGCCAGTCTTTTAATTATTTACGTTTACCTTCATCACTGCCCAGTAGATAAGGTAGTATAATATAATAATAATCCGTGCTTAATTGCTAATAACAATCCATGTCTCACGAGATACTTAACACCGTGGGCGTAATAAAGTGATCTATCGAGCGATATGTATAATTAGTCTTCCTTTCGGAATTAAAATATCGATTTTACACAAATTACCGGTAATACTATTCCGCTACTCTGCTCGTTACATCCCTTATAATTAATAGACAATTAGTAATCGCTATGACATTTTGTTTTAATGTTGCTCATACGCAAGGAAAAGATCACATAGGTACCTACCGCCAATAAAATATAATACAATGACAACCTCCATACACAGTACATAATTGTTAGGAAAAAGGGAAAATAAAACAACCGAAGGTAGGGAAGAAAAAAATGTTTCATTATTATTTCCGACTGAAAAGAAGATAAAAGGGAAATATATGAAGAATCAATGTTGAAAAGGAGAATTTTAGAGGGAATTTTAACAAGGAAGAGCCAGAACTAATCTGGCTTCCCATGCTATATCCCAGCATCTCCACCATTTTGTCGTGCCGTCTGCACTATCCTGAGTTATGTTTGCCTGAATTCTATTTAGTGCAGGTTGACACGGACGACAAATATCTATATAATATATAATCTCGCACAATCCATGAAATGTAAAGCATGGTAATATAATGATGAGACGACCAACCAGTCACTAAGAAATCATGTATCATCTCTTCAATGTGAGCTTTACGTTATGATCTCTAATCCATGTGGCTTCGCATTGTTCTGTCATGAAGGTCTGGTCTACCTCGAATGAGTAGTGACCCTCCCTGGTCGTCTACAGCTCCGATCTGAACACGTCTGACCGTGTCCTGGTGTCTTACGTTATTCCGATTTATCCTGCAGGCTCTAGTCTGTCTTGAGCCTACGTGCATGCTGTAAATCAAGGTTTCTTCTACCTTTCCTGACACCAGTCGGACATGGGGGCTGTGCCCCCACGAGGACCTCCTCCTTCCCCTTAGTCCTGCCCATTCCCAACTTCTTGTAGACGACCTTACAATGATTCGCCCTGTGTGTTTCCGATACACACCCATTTGAGCCTCGGGGCTCCCAGTTCAATGTCCTTGACTATCAAATGTATATTGTACTGCAAGGTTGAACTTATAGGTTATGGAGTTTCCCAGTGACTAGTCAGTCGCCTCACCATTCTATGAATCTATTGTATTAGAATCTCGACTACACCATAATATTTGTGATAACTCACCCAGTGCCTTCTTTTATACTCCGGGCCAGACGACCGCACCTTACGCTGCCTTTTCCGGCCTTGCCTCACCCGCGTCGTCGCGATCGTCCTCCCTTTTTTATTTGTCAAAATCCATCCACAGTTTTAGTTAAAGCATAAACCAAAAAGTGTTGCCATCTGTCAGATTGACGTTAGTATCATAGACACTTACCAATCGTTCCGTAGGACGTCTCGTGCTCTGCGCGACAGGACTAAAAAAAGAAATAGTCAACATGCCCATTATGTCTGCATCAATGAAAAATACTTTCGTCACTCGTTGAACTCTATTACTATTGAGGTAAGTTTCAACTTTTGAGCATGAATTTTTACTACCCCGAGAAGATTTACCTAAGAATCAATAAATAACGATAGGTAGGTACAAATAAATGTGTGTCTGAATGCACCCATAGTTACTTATGTACTTAGCACCAACTTTCCTCATCGGTATCGCCATCGGCTGATAAGCTCATAGCTTAGTGTGGGATCAAGTAGATCTGTGTGTTGTGAACTGGATTATTATTATGGTATTATTATTACATAAGTAGGTACCTAATGCATTATGTAAACTAAGAAGAAGAGGATGAGTTGCTAGGAAAGACAAAATTAATTATGTAACAGATAGATATCCAAGGTCAAATAGTTTCAACTGAGCCGAGAAATATTTAAAAATCTACTATTATTATACCTAATTTCAAAAATATTTTAATGAAATTATTTGATTTTTAAAGTGGGTCAGGGTCCTGATTCACTATGGCCATATGACCATAATAACACTCTACTCAAAAATTGTTTTCCCCCAGTAGGTACCTTAAGAGATTCACTTAAAAATATATGTAGTTTAAATCAGTTTTTTTTATTCGGACTATCTGCGTTTAATCATATCAGCTTCATATATGTCACAGAGAAGATATAGTACAATCGTCAAAAAATACCTTAGTACCTAAGTACCTATAATTATTATGATATAAAAATTTAGATAAAAAGTATCGAAAGTAGTCGAAGAAATTTAAGTGTCCATAAAAAAATAACCGTAATTTCTCTTATATATGTAGGTTTTAGATAATATTTATTTAGCAAATAAGTTTTCAAGTACATATTATACTATAGGTACCTAATATTTATGAGAACTCAACTTTTTTATATAAAGAGCGTTAGGGATTGTTTTACAGGCACGCACGTTATGGCCCAGAAATGTTATTGATCATAGTGAATCAGAGCTCTTAGAGGTAGGTACCTATAAACTCGTGAAATCCGGTTCACTCACGAAATTGCTTTCCACTTTAATTGATTAGTCTTTTTAAGCGATGTTATTTTGTTATTTTTATACCCTACGTTGCAGCGGCTCTTTTTATTTAGAACCTAAGTTGGGCTGAAACCTTCGAGGCTCTGACTATTTGGAAAATACGTCTAAATATTATTTATACAGAGTTTTAATTGTATTCTGACGCATTATACGGATGTTATTGTACTGCTGGAAATTATAATGGTCAATGGACTTGACGTTAATTAATGTAAATATGTGTATAATAAATCCTGACCATATATTTCACTGTACACGTACCCCCAGTAATCCGAAAATCTTTTTCCAGCTGAGCTAAGATGCGCAACACGATAAAATTTTATCGAGCCATTTTATCGATTCTCGTCGATATATATATCGTTTTGTCTACCAGTGGTAACATGGCAGCAAAAATTGTTTAACCGAATTTAGTCTTAATTCAATACCTCATTAATGCACTTTTTTGCTTGGACGCCTACAAATATTTGTCGTGTCGACAATTTTATCTTTCGTTCGATAAACATATCGTGTTGCGCATCCTAGCTCCGCAGGGCAGTGTCGAAATATCGAATTTGTCGGATTATAGAGTACTTGCCCAAGACCTAAGACGGGGATTTTTTGAAAAAGAGTAGGTACTTACCTACCTTGTAATCCGACGAATTACAGATTAAATTTATAAGATTCTACCTGAACTTCCACTACTAACTTGTTTTAAATTAGTGAAGATTTATCAAAACAATGTTTGTGTTCCAATGTACATTCAACAGTGAGGCATGTCGGATTACAGGGGGCGTCGGATTGGTCAGGGGTCGGATTACCGGGGGTAACTGTATACTATTTAATTTGATCAACAACCTTACCTAACCCACAATTGTTGCGGACTGGTGGTGGTGATCATAAGCCCCCTGTAAATAGCTAAATCTATACATATAAAATGCTTTGTCCTGAATGACTGATTGCCAACCTAAACCGCTGATCGTAGAGACCTAAAACTTATAGGTGTGTTCTTTGTATGACGTAGGCATCCGATAAGAAAAGATTTCCCAAAAAAGGGGGGCAAAGTTTGTATGTAACAATAAAAAAAACATGTAGATATATAAAAAAATAAAATGCTTGGGTAGTTCATTGGTGTAGGTAAATATTAACTTTTTATATTTCTCCTAATAGGTTTGTTCAACAATCAAAACCAGAATTATGGCTTATATCAAAATCGATGGAGACAAAACCAAGGATTCCTTAATCCTTTCAACATTCTATCAAATATATTCAAACAGCAACCCGGCTATGGTTTCGGCAACGGACCGATTGTAACGTATCCAGGTCAAAATTATCAGGTTGATAACAATATACCTTATGCAAATCCGAATCAGTACCAGAACGATAATATAAACCAGTACAAATACGATAGTAACGGTGGTAACTATTACCCACACCCCGTACAAAATCAACCACAATCACCCAATGTGGTCTTCCCAAATCAATATCAAGATAATAACAATGAAGGACTGACCACAATACCCGGTGCGCAAAATCCAAACGGTGTTTTACCACCACCCAATCTTAGTAATGATGATTCTAATCAGTTTAATAATAAAAGACCGACTGAAGCACCAACTTGGCAGCAGCCGGGGGTACACGATGAAAATGGTTACAACCAACCCACAAATAATGATGAAAATAATCAGTTCAACAACCCAATGCAAACCGAAGGACCACTTTGGCAGAAACCAGCAGAAAACAATGCGAACCTGAATTATAACCAACCCACAAATAATGGTGACAATAATCAGTTCAACAACCCAATGCAAACCGAAGGACCACTTTGGCAGAAACCAGCAGAAAACAATGTGAACAATTATAACCAACCTGCAAATAATGACAACTCCAACCAGTTTAATAATAATATAAAACCAATCGAAGGATCGATTTGGGGAGAGGTAGAAGAAGGCAATGAAAATAATAACAATCAACCCACAAATAATGGTAACTCCAACCAGTTTAACAATATAAAGCCAACCGACGGACCAGTTTGGCAGAAACCGCCAGAAAATACCGAAAGTAATAATAATCAACATGCAATTAATGCTAACTCAATCCAGTCCAACAATGATAAACCAAACGGAGATTTAATTTTCATTCCGGGTGAAGAAAATAACAATCAAAACTTTTTTCGACCTCCCAGTGGGACCACAAGTCTATCGCCAAACAGAGATAGTGAGAATCTTCCACAGTTAACGCCGCCAGTACCAATTATACAACCAAAGAATTTCGATTCACAAGGAATATTCAGTAAATATATTTTATTAAGTATTTTGTTACGCTTTTTGCTTTATTACAACGTGTTAGTGAATGAACTGAAAAACTGATACAGCCTATTTAGAAAAATAAACAATGATATGATTAAAATATATTTTATGTCGAAAAAATTAATATTTTAAATATTTTTCAATTAGTTTGTAGGTGACCTATCTACGAAATTCCAAGCGCTACGCCTGCGCTTACCGGTTCGTTTTTTTTTGCTGCGGGCGGCGTACGCACCAAATATTCTATTTTAAATAATTTAGACATGGGCTAGTAAAAATGTTAAAATATAACATAGTGCGATCGATTCGCTAGTTGATTCTGAGCAAACTACTTTCTAGTTCTCAGTTAATTCATTAACACGATGTATATAGATAACTCGCAAATTACTGGAGCATTGGCAATTGCAAGATTAATATTGGGTATGCTAAATGGAATTACGCCATTCCTTCTTGGGCCCTTATTGAGTATGATCAACAACATGTCTTGCCCATAACGCGCGACCAAAAAATGCATTCCGTATATATTGTAAATGTGTGTTTTTTTTAAGTGAAACTTCTTTGATTACGAGGGAAAGACAATTTGTGTGGCGTGTTATCTTAAAGCGCCGTGGTCATAGTGAATAAGGCCCCTGATCATCATCTTGGTATACTGTTCCAACATAATATTTGCTTTGCATACATACCTATTACTTTTCACGGGTCAGTTAAAGCTGATGATGGGTCACATCAGAACAGTTAGATTACATAAGGACATTATCACAGTAATCAAAGCTACTTTATTTCGACATTATCCTTAGCCATTTGCTCTCTTCCCATACTATATCCATGGCGTGGATCTAGGATTTAGTTGAAGGGACAATTATTGTTACACCATGGATTTTTTTTGAATTTACAGGGTCTAAGATTTTTATAAGGTCTGAATAAAGTACCTATACTTTAGTCAGGGGCACCCATTGCCTCCCTCGTAGATCAGCGCCTGGCTTTCCACTGAAATTCATCGTCGCGTCACTCGATCCACGGCATAAAATGCTGAGTGGTAGCTACTTTGGTACCTTGCTTATTAATTACTAGCTGTGCCCCGCGGTTTCACCCGCGGTAATTTCGGAGTTACCGCGGGAATTCCGGGATAAAAAGTACCCTATGTCCTTCTCTATACCCCTGACAACGTGCATGCCAAATTTCATTCAAATCCATTCAGCCGTTTTTGCGTGATTGAGTAACAAACATCCACACTTTCACATTTATAATATTAGTAGGATTTTTTACTTTAATTCACACTCTGTCAGCGCTGAAAATAACACTACTGATCATGACTCAGGTCGAAAACCTATTCTGCTATAACAATACACAAAATTTGGTGAATTATAGGCAATTTCAAACTCGGCACTTAAAAAACCTCCAACCGAAGTAGGTACATTGTACATAAGGTCAATGGCAAACAATTTCAATGTCGGCTGATTTAGACATTCATGTTTTTTATGTTTGTTTCCTTAATAACCGAGTTTCACGATGTGTTGATGGTTTGGTAGATACTAATATGTTATTGTCCGGTGAGGCTCGCAGTCAGAATCATTAATTTATTTTAACTAGCTGTGCCCTGCGGTTTCACCCGCGGTAATAACGGAGTTCCCGCGGGAATTCCGGGATAAAAAGTACCCTATGTCCTTCTCTGTACGCCTGATAACGTGCATGCCAAATTTCATCCAAATCCGTTCAGCCGTTTTTGCGTGATTGAGATAAGAGCTCGTAAGCGCCTTTTCATCTGACTTGCTTCAAATTTATAGTCACTGCTCAGCTTCTATGTGTCTTAGCGTTATGTTGTATAGCCTATAACCTGCCCAGGAGTATGGACGACTACAATCGTACCAAGTTTGGTTAAAATCCCTTCAGTAGTTTTTGACCCATGCGCGCACATACAGACAGACAGACAGACAAAAAATTTACTGATTGCATTTTTGGCATCAGTATCGATCACCATTCATCCTCCAATATTAATTTTGAATATATATTCAATGTACAGAATTGACTTCTCTACAGTTTTATTATAAGTATATGTATAGATATACCTAACATAGTGACGGTTACCCTCATCGTGGGCGTGAATATCGAGTTTCCCAGGGATTTCACTGTTCCCGGTTGGAGAGTATTCATTGTGTTAATCCAAAAGATTCCAGAGTTAATCCTTTGAGCTATTTTCGTGTAACAAACACCTTGCAAACACCCAAACGTCGCACAAACATTATTATGCACAATCATTTTCAAGTAATTATAATATTTCAGTAAGACTCATTATGAAAATAATAACTCCACCTCTTACGTTTTCACGGCATATTTCTAAAATGTGGGAATAGCTGTAGGTAATTCTGGGAAAGAACATCAGCTACCTTCATAACCCGATCCAAAAAAGAGTTCTGAATGTAAAACGAAATTGATTAAGCAATGCAAATTGCGGGCTACAGCTGTAGGGGGGAGCACGAATTTTTTCGATCTCGTCTAGTCGATATCGAGCATTTTTTTTGTATGGAAAATGAACAGCGCCATCTATCCAGTGTTGTTCATTTTCCATACAAAAAAACGCTTTGACATTACGACGATATCGACTAGACGAGAGCGAAAAAATTCGTGCTCCCCCTACTGGTCGTGCTAAAAATATTATGATCGGATACAAAATATGGTTTTATAATGTTTCATTCATGCAGTTCTATAATAATTTTTCAACAATCATCAACCGACTCGCGTCTCTGTGTTTATAGTGGAGGTTACTACTTATTAGCAATGTTATTATAGGCTCTGTGCAAAAACCAAGGGGAAGCCCCGAATGCTCACCAATTGATTTTATATGTTTACTCGTGTGATTATAGCAAACTTATATACGCCGCGCGTTCAGTAAGTATTTACTATTTAGGTAGTAGGTTAACTATTCGGATTGTGTATTCAGTGGGTACCAACAAATCCTTGACGTAAATTGTTTGACCTGGAACCCAAGTAGACAAACAAAAAAACCCCCAATTTAAATTCAATATATCGCCGTTATTTTTTGATTACGTAAAAAAACAAATACGTGTCCAATATTTCTTATTAATCTTTACATGACGGACTAACTAACGGCCGCACTCAGAGTCGTTTTAATGATGGTGCTGCAGATGTCTATGGGCGGCGGTAATCACTTACCATCAGGTACCACTTGCTCGTTTGCCCCCTATAACATAAAAAAAAACGTAAAGATTTTAAAAACACTGCCGCACTCAGCGACGTTCATTAAATTAATGCTGATTGGCATTTCATTAAAATTAAATTTAACTTAATTAAGTTATCATTAAAACGACTGATTGCGGCCGTAAAACCTTACATTTAATCAACCTATTGGATAACATTAATTAATACAATCGGATATGGATGAATATCCTGAAAACACAAATTTTATACATTTGTATGTTGTAAAACTATCATTTATAAATTTCATGTAATTGCCGAGCGATGTGCTAGTAAACTTTCTTGGCCTCTGTGGTACCGATTATTATTATTGTAATAACAAAATGACCGATTATATTTATTATATACCTACCAATAAAACATCTTTTTCGGTTAAAATTTTCAACAGCGTTTTGAGCATTCGAAACAAGAGTGAGGCCCGTATTCCAGAAGGTGACTCAGATCACGTTTTACTTGAGATTAGTTTTAAGCTCAGAACATAACTCAAGCGTACATCTTATTATAGAATGCGTTTTAAGTTCTAATTACTTGAAACTAGTCTTGAGTAGGGATTCTGAACTCTGATTGGTTCTAATCAGTTGAAATTAGTCTAGAGTAGAGATTTTGAGCTCTGATTGGTTGAGTGGTCTTGACATGACAGACGTAAACAAAGATCAAATCTTTGTTTGAGTATAGATTAGTACTCAAGCGTCGTTCTAGAATAAGGAAATAACTCAGCTGATTGTTGATTGATGAATCTCGTTTCAAGTAAGGTTCTAAAATTAAAGCTTTACTTGAAATTAGTTTTAAAACTAGATTCATGACTTGAGTAACCTTTTGGAATACGGGCCTAAGTATACCGGCCCCCCTAGCCAAATTGACAATCTACAATCGTTAACGCATAGAAAAGTTCTGTCGCCAAGCACCTGACGGTGTGTTCCAGCAGCCCCACTTGAAAGTCAGTTCCCATCCCCGTTCCAGGTCGGTAACGCACCTGCATGCCTTCTGGTGTTGCAGATGTCCATGGGCGGCGGTAATCACTCACCATCAGGTGTACCACTTGCCCGTTTGCCCCCTATGACATAAAAAAAAGAAAACTGAAAAATGGAGTCGTTACGTGGTGACGCAAGACTGGACTTTGATTCGACGATTTTACGTGACCACGTGAATTGGACGATTCGTTTCTCAGTTCTCTATGCGTTAACGATTGAGACTGTCAACTTGGCTAGGGCGGCTGAACCGCATAATCAACAACTCACAATCACCATCACTCCATTCGGGTTTGCTTTATGACTTCCATCAAAACAACAATGCGATAAACTTAGCGATGACGTACGAGAAGATTAACTCAAACCAAACCATCAACAAAAAACTTTTCAATCCCTTTTGTATCTTTAAACTACGATATAAGGGTCAATTCTGCGCACACAAACCACAAATCATTATATCCATAAGGGTATTTCTATTTATTTATTTATTGAATTTAGTAAAAATACAATACTTTTACACGTCAACTTGTCTTAGGTACACTACATTAAGTACATTATGTAAGCAGGTACACTATCGTGTTATTTATAAAATATGTAGGTACTTGCTTATTAATTGAGCAGTTGCAGTCATAATTTTAATACAAATACTTTTAGTAGTATCATTATTCATTATACACAATATAATAATAATATATGAGAAAGAAAGAAAGAAAGAAAAGGCATTTATTTGGAAATAGAGACACAACACAATTACAGTTAGTTTATATACTTACATTAGAACAAGATATAATAAAATATTTTAAATAGATAAAATTATGAGAATAGATGACAGAGGTGCTTGTGTGGTCACATACATAATAAATATTATCTTAAATTCCGATTCATTACAATAAATTATTAATTCGCATTCAAATTCATACCATTCAATATTAGGATTATAATGTCATTTTTACCTAATATCCATTAATATATGTAGTTTGTATGGGTCACTCGCACGTCTTGCCAAACTGTGTATGAAATTAAATATCATTAAAACGTATTATAATTTCAGATTCATATTCATACGATTTTATAATTATCAGGATTACAATGTCATGTTTACAAAATATATTGTTATAGTTTGTATGTCTTACTTGCACGTCGTTACGTGTGTGATGTCATTAGTAAACCAAGCTAAGGAACAAGTTGCGATAAATTGAAGAATTCGTTAACGGAATATACATAGCCTGCTATAAGGTTATTTACCCTCTATACGCGACAGCCTATCGGTTTTGCTGCGGGTATGCGAGTAGAGATATATCTACCGAGGCAGGAGTCTGGTCAAAACACTTTTTTTTTTCATTCTTGGACCTACCTCTCTGGAACTCCTTCTTGGTTTTCTTAGTGACCTCTATATATACATTATACTTACAAGTATCTATTTTTATAATGTGGCGATTTTGTCAATGACGCACCTACAGGAAAATTTCGATTTACATGAACCTTTGACCAAGTCAGTAACACAAGGTCTTTAGTCTCAACTGAAATTAAAGTTGCAGCTTGGTCGCCAATCAACCAGCTGAGGTAAACTCATGAGTCATGACTGAGGGTTCACTCTGCTTAAGCAAAACACAGAACTGTCTCACTTAAGTAAGGTCCGATTCGTACTCGTTTTATGTTACAAATGTAGATACTAGATATAAAAAGATATGTTGGTTTTATGATTTCACTCTCTGGTCAATATAAGTCGCCTTATGATCATCCTTTGTTTCAGGCCCAATATGCCGGACACCGGTAAACGAGTCCGGATCGTGCCGGTCCATCTACAACTGTCCTCCGTACCTTAACTTGCTGAGGCAGGCCAGTGTGGACTCGTCACTCGCCTCGTTTTTGAGGAAAGCACAGTGCGGCTTCGATGGAAATACGCCCCTGGTTTGTCCTACTTATATTTTTACTCTCTTTCGTTCCACTTTACTATCCCGCGGGAATTACGGGTTAAAAAGTACCCTATGTCCTTCTCTGCACCCCTGACAACGTGTACATGCAAAATTTCATGATGATGGGTTGAGCCGTTAAGGCGTGAAAGCGTAACAGACAGACAGGCAGAATTACTTTCGCATTTAGATAGACAATCTTTTTAAACAGCTATCAAAAAAGTTTTACACATTTCTGATGCTTTAACAAGGAATGCCCTCGAATTACACAGCAGCTTCGCAATTTTCTCTCCTCCCTTCAGGTGTGTTGTCCGCTTCAAACGCTCCCGACCGCGCCGCCCACCACGACGACCACTACCACCACCACCACCACCACTGAGGCAGCCCGGCCCAAGAGTCTGGACAACGAAGACTTCGTGGTGTCGCTGCCGGAGCCCCCGGTGTGCGGTACCAGCAACGCCAGCTTCAGCCGGGTCGTCGGCGGGATCAACGCCAAGCTGGGTAAACTATGTTATTTTAATCCACAATAGCTGTTTCCTGCGTTTTCACGCGCGTGAGTTTTAGAATCTCCGCAGAAACTATTTTTTTTCTGAAATAAAAGTAGCCTAAGTTACTCCTTAGGCTACGTTTCGTTACTACAAGAACTATTGTATAACGAAAAGAAATGAACCGTGGATATATTTTTCACCCATGTGAATTGTGAATGTAGTGAAATGGCCAAGCCACATATTTTGACAAAGGTGTAGAGTTTGTGAAGTTAGGCCTTGTAAAGTACGGTGTGTAGAGTTAGAAGCTTGGCTCTACAATATGAGATCTGATAACTTTTGACAATGCGAGTCATATGATCTTGTCTTGGCAACATTTTACATGAAAATGTTTTTGGTGAGATATCCTTTTCTGTACTCTTGACAACGTGTAGGTATGCGAAATTTCATGAAATTTCATATTTTTTTCTTTTTTACGTAATCAAAAAATAACGGCGATACATTGAGTTGAAATTTCGCGTGACGTCACTCACTATTCGGACAGTTTGTATGGCGGTTTTAGCGGTTAGTGACGTCACGACCCCCTCACTCTAAACTTTATTGCGCTTTATCTCTGTATATTTTAATTTATTTGAAAAAGCAAAAAATACTTGTCTATTGCTTTTTTATTTTCTAACCGACGGACTAATTAGAATTTTGATTTTAAAAAGTAGTCAACATCCCCATAATATCGATGTTTGAAGTGGTAATTTGTGTGTGCGCTAGGCGATTTCCCCTGGATGGCGCTGCTGGGTTACAAGCGCAAACGCAACCCCTCCGAGACGAGCTGGCTGTGCGGGGGCTCGCTGATCACCGCCAAGCACGTGCTCACCGCGGCGCACTGCATCCATGGTCACGAACAGGAATTGTACGTCCATTGCATAATTTATCCTTTTTATTTTAGTAAAATTTAGGCCCCTTTCGGGAAAGACAAAGGAATCCAAATCCATACAGTCAAGTGAGAGGGTTTTCTTTTCTGAATTTAAATTATTTAGATACATTGCGCATTTCGATGCTTTGCCGGAAGTCGGAACTTTTGAAACCAACTCGTCACAGTTGAACCTTAATAGGACGCTCTGAGGGAAGTTGTATAGGTATAGTAAAACACATCGACCACATGGGCTGTGTGGTCGATGGTAAAACATTAACCTCACGGCGAACGCCTCATTTCATCTTATTTCTGTTTGTTTTCGCACACTGGTCACTAATTATTATTCACTGTTATGCAAATTCCATCACATTTTGCGCAATATTAACCACATTATAAGCAAATTGTTAATAGTTATAATATAGTTAACTGTTCTCCGCGGTTTCACCCGCGTTAATTTCGGAGTTCCCGCGGGAATTCCGGGTTACAATATAGCCTATGTTGCTCAGGGATAATGTAGCATTCTAATGGTGAGAGCATTTTTGTAATCGGTCCAGAAGTTTCTGAGTTAAATCGTAACAAATAAACAAAACCAAACATTTCTCCTTTATAATAGTTATTGGTTTAGATTATCACGATGTCATATTTTCCTTTTATTTACCTATCGTTTATATAGTTTACTAGTTGTCCCCCGCGATTTCATCCGCCGTAATTTCGAAGTTCCCGCGGGAATTCCGGGATTAAAACTATCCTATCTTTTAAGTTGGACCATATTATAAATGATTAGATACAAAATTTTATCAAAATCCGTTCAGTAGTTTCGGAGTCCATCGCGGACAAACAACGTGACACGTGATTTATATATAATATAAAGATTTATTTATCTACATACTTAGGTCTATTTACGTTAAATACGTGACTTTACGGCTCATTATGCATAATTCATATTATTTAAGTACTAAAATATTCTCAATAATGTGCGATAAAAGCGGAAACGATTACTAATTTTAGGATTCAGTCCATAGGTAGGTACTAGGTATATACTTAATTAGAAAATTTCACGCAAAATTGTTCAGCTGATATGGCGGGGCGTAATAACACGTGTTTAAAAAATTTACGCTTGCTTTTTTTGGTATAAGTACCTACTTTGTGACTAGTCAAAACGCAAAATGGTCAGAACAGCGATTCCGTACTCACGAGTTACATACAACTAACACAAAACCACTGCTGGAGCGCTGGGCCCTTTCACTATGACCAACGACATTCCTTGTCCATAACGCCCGTCCAATTTTTAGTGGTTGGTGCGTTCAGATCAAACGTCGCAAGGCGTAGGTTCAAACCCTAAAAATGAGCTTGAGCTGTCGGTGAAGGAAAACATCGTGAGGAAACCATAGCATGGTGGTAGGGCGCTTTCTAGTGCCCGGCTGGCTAGCTGCCACCTTCAAGTTGCAAATCTGTCGCCAAGCACCTAACAGTGTGTTCCGGCAGCCCCACTTGAAAGCCAGTTCCCATCCCCATTCCAGGTCGGCAACGCACCTGCAAGCCTTCTGACGGGATAAGACACGATAAAATTTTATCGAGCCATTTTATCGATTCTCGTCGATATATTGTGTGGCTTTGTCGATGAGAATCGATAAAATGGCTCGATAAAATTTTATCATGTTGCGCATCTTAGCCCCGCTGGTGTTGCAGATGTCTATGGGCGGCGGTAATCACTTACCATCAGGTGTACCACTTGCCCGTTTGCCCCCTATGACATAAAAAAAAACCAATCCAATCCAAAATATCAGAAATTTATATTGATGTCAGGACCGTCGCTATATAATTTCGTATGTATTTAGTGAAAAGCTGTTAATTTTAAATTACAAACAGACACTTCAATTTTATTTATACTTATGTCTAGATAATTTACAATGGTTGCCGCTTGGTTTCACTCGCGTGAATTTCGGGACTTTCTCGGGAACTCCCAAAATGGAGGCAGCTTCCTGTCAGCAAAAGAATTTTTATAATCCATTTCAGTAGTTCCAGAGACTCCCTTGAAAACTCACAAACTTCACCTTTTTACAATATTAGTATCTACCTACATATAGACGGATTAAGTATAAGCAAAATTTCATGATGATCGGTTGAGTAGTTACAGTGTGAAAGCGTAGGTAACTGGTAACTAAGTACTTTTTCCGACAAATTCAAGTTTCAACCAATTTACATAATATCCTTGACAAATTATATAGTAATAATATATACCTACCATGCCTTTCTCATGAATCACTCTATGTATTGGTGAATTCGACATGAAGACAGACAGACTTTAGTCGTTTTTGAGATTATCGCGAACAAACAGACAGACATGGGACTTTGTTTTATAATATCTTAATACTTTACTTTACTTAAACACCTATATATAAGTAGATGTTATAATACACTACACTATTGCTAACAAGAAAACCGGTTGCTGGATGATGCGATTGTAAACAATAAAATTTAAATAATTATTACCGACGAGCTAAAATTGCAAATGACATTACGACGTTACTGTAGATGTTTTGATAACATAATTATCTATATGTATATAACCGGTTAGATATATTAATATGTACTTAAACCATAATATATTATATTTAAATCTCGTTTTGCTTTAGTCGTAACTTGGAAACAATCTGTAGGTAGGTAATTCTTCTATTTATCAGCGTTTTTAATGAATCTTTTTTTTTACCTATTACAAATATTATATACCTACTTCATAATAATGCTAATAAATATATCCTATATAGTATTAACTATAGGGACTAATAAAAGAGAAAATACTTGATTTTATATTTGTTTGTTTGTTTGTAATAGATAAAATTAAAGACTACTTAACCAATTTTAAAATTCCTTCGCCAAAGGTGCTACTATACGGTACTACTACGGTATATCTCGGGATTCCGATGGTAACTCCGAAATTAACACGGGTGTAACCGCCGGAAACAGCTAGTAGTTCACAAAACCAATGTTACTGTTAATCTCAAAGTGACAAGCAACTAATTCACCTTTTCCAGGTACGTGGTCCGTCTCGGCGAACTGGACTTGGCGCGAGAAGATGAGGGCGCGATCCCGGTGGACGTGCTGGTGAAAAAGCAGGTGAAGCACGAGGGTTATGACCCCAACAGCCTCGTCAACGACGTGGGCGTGCTGGTGCTGAACAAGGACGTGTCCTTCACAGGTCAGTTCGATGATTTAATAGTGAACAGGGCCCTTATTCACTTTCACCAACTAACTAAAAATCTTGCTTATAAGGCGCATCTCAAAAACACAATCCCAAACGCTGCAGGTGTCAAAATATTGGAAACTAGCTGTTCCCCGAGGTTTCACCCACGACAAGTTGGGAGTTCCCGCGGGAATCCTTATGTCCTTCTCTATTCCCCTGACAACGTGTATGCAAAATTTCATGATGATCGGTTGAGTCGATGGGGCGTGAAAACGTAACAGACAGACAGACAGAGTTACTTTGCATTTATAATACTAGCAGGGATTAATAGATACATATTTTAATAACTAACTAACTAAACTTCTTTGCGCACGAGGGAAAGACGTGTAGTTGTCATAGTGAACAAGGGCCCAGACTGTTAACTTTGCTAAGGGGGCTGATGTTGTGACGGTGTGGTCGAGGATTGTAAGCACACCTAGCTTGGAATGGGAACTGGTTGTCAAATGAGGCTGCCGGAACACACCGTTTAGTGCTTCAACTAGAAGGCGTTAGCTAGCCAGCCGGATAATAGAAAGTGCCTTATGGTTTTAACCGTGATGTTTTCCTTCACCGACATCTCAAGCTCATTGTTACGTCTGAAACCTCCCCCTGTCTTCAATTATCCATCTTACGATTGTCTAACCTTCTTTGTAGACTTGATCAAACCTATCTGCATGCCGCGCACCAGAGAACTGAGGTCGCTGAGCTTCGAGAGATACAATCCTTATATCGCTGGATGGGGAGACACCGCTTTCCGTGAGTATCGACTACTATTAGTAGGTACTACGTAACTTTAAACGGACAGCGTGCTACTAGGGAGTTTGTTGTGCAGCTTCTTCTTTCTAGCCATAGCATTAGGAAGCTGTGAAGGAAAGATTTTATGGGTGCCGTCAAAAAGAGCCATAGGGGTCAAATTTGAATAAAATTATTCGACTTTGACTTTGACTACATCGCAAACTTAAGAGATACGTCAGCTGGCCCACGTACTGCTAACTGATTATAAATAATCCACTTCACAACACACAGATCTACTTGATCCCACAGTAAGCTATTATTATATCCAGTCAATCACTAAGCTAGCAGGGTTTCGTTTCCCGCTGGAGGGGGGATCATGCAAGAGATAATTTTTTATGGATCTTGAGTGACGACCACAGAGTTTCCCATAAATTTTATACATATTGCTTATACTTAAATCTATACAACCGTAATCTTACATCCAAATATCTGAACATTCCAAGGTTACAGATACCATACAATTTCCTTGCTTGTCACAAGTCACAACCTTCTTTTATACCTGCAGTGGTCTTGTTGATCCCACGATAAGTTATCGTAAGTAAGATAATATTTGGACGAGTGGAATGGTAAATTTGCCTCTCCTGCCAACATTGTAGGTGGCCCAGCCGCGTCTCACTTGCAAGTGCTGCAGCTGCCTGTAGTCAGCAACGAGTTCTGCATGAAAGCCTACTCCAACTATAAGCCCCAGTCCATAGACGAGAGGGTGCTGTGTGCCGGATACGAAAGGGGGGGCAAGGACGCTTGTCAGGGGGACAGTGGCGGTCCCCTCATGCAGCCAATTGTAAGTATTAAAGCGATCAAACTAATTGCCCTAATTTTTTTATAACTAGCTGTGCTCCGCGGTGTCACCCGCGTGGGTTTCGGAGTTCCCGCGGGAATTCCGGGACGAAAAATAGATGATAGTTGATTCTCAGGCTTACTGAATATGCATAAAAAACTTCATGAGAATCGGTCAAGCCGTTTCGGAGGAGTATGGGAACGAACATTGTGACACGAGAATTTTATAATAATTATGTTCAGGAAAAGTCATTCATTACTTTTATCATCTAAACTAATAGGTAGGGGAAAGATTTGATCTTTTTGTTTGTTTGTTATGATTTAACTCAAAAACTACTGGACCGATTTCAGAAATTCTTTCACCGTTTGAGTGCTCCATGATCTCTGAGTAACATAGGCTATATTGTAACTCGGAATTTCGAAACTTCGAAAACTTCGGGAACTTCGAAATGACTGCGGGTAAAACCGCAGCGAAGAGTTAGTTATCTATACATCGACACACATAAATAAGATTGAAGTTAATGACTGTGTAATCATAATGTCAAAATAACAGTTTTTTACTACACTTTTCAAGAAAAATTTTACTTTTGATTTGACAACTTTACGAGACTACTTGACATGTCGATATACTCCTTAGTTAACGATCATTAATTTTCAACTTGGCTAAGGAGGCAGGCCCAAAGGTGCTTGCAGCGTGATTCAGAAATGGAAAATTAACGGTAACGTGTACTATTCCAGCCAGCTCCAGATGCATTAACCACATACTACTACCAGATCGGTGTGGTCTCCTACGGCAGGCGATGCGCGGAGGCTGGCTTCCCGGGAGTCTACACCAGGGTCACGCACTTCGTGCCCTGGATAGAGGGGAAGGTCGTAGGGTCCACCAGGTGAAGACCCTACACCGCACCGACGCATCACCATGTAATGGCATATGCCGCATATGCGTATGTCTCACAGGCTAACAAAAGGACTGTATTAATAACGTTGATCACATTGACATTTGATCGTTCAATTCAAAGTTTTGCGAGACACCATTGTTAATAACATGAATATCTGCAGCGGCTAATTCACCGTTAATATTTGGAAATGACTCTTCGCCCTTTGGTAGTCCTTCATCAGGGTGGAGTGAGTTCAAGGTCGTGATTATCCCACTTCTGATGAAATACTTACGAAACGTCCGAAGCGTTTTGAGCTGTTTCCGACGATTAAATGTGAATAAACCGCTGTAGATATTTATGTTAACAATTTTATCGTCTACGATGTACCTTGATGACAATAAACTTGTAACTTAAACTGACAGTTGTCAAAAAGGTTTTCCTTATGTGACAGTTAACACTGATCTTTTATATAATTGCACGCCGGTAAGGGCAGAATAATATGTTGCATCAATTTTAAAATAACACGTCATATTCTACCTACCATATTCTTGAAAAATCTACTAGCATTTTTGTGATGAATGTTTCGAATTTCGATCAATCGAATACTTTAGATAGGATCGAATTGCAATGTAAAACAATGATTTCATCAATTTTTCATTAGATATCATAATCACCGTGTATACCTAATCGAATCAAATCGAAATATAATCGAATTCAATTTCGAAATTTACACGGCGAAAAGCTGGGTCCTTATTTATTTTAGTAAGACCATAATATTATGATAACGCGCCACAAAAATTGTCTTTCCCTTGTAATCAAACATATTTTACAGCATACAAATTACAGAATATATAATTGTAATATTTAGTAATCCGGAGCGTTTGGGACTGTGTATTTGGGACGCGCGTTATGGGCCAGGTATGTTGTTGGTCATAGTGAATAAGGGCCCTGGTATAGAATATGCGTCGAATCAAGGATTGTTTTTAAATATTTCTTCTTTGTTCTCGGTTGTGATGACTTAATTTATGGATACATGCATGAATTTTAATTTGTAATCACGCACCGTTGAACGATGGCCGTTGTACTTAAAGACTGCTTTTTAAATCATAAAATAGTTCAAGCATTATTGCTCACACAATATAAACAAAACAATGGACACAGAAGCATCATAAAAAAGACATACATACAACCGAATGCAGAACCTCATACTTTTTGGAAGTCGGCTAAAAACCCAGTTTCGCTCGTGGGTTCCATGATCCATCCCCATGTCACGGTTAAATTTTATGTGATGAATATCCTTACTAACTTTATAAATGCGGAAGTGAGTTTGTTTGTTACGCTTTCAAGCCTTAACAACTCAACGGACCATCATGAAATTTTGCATACACGCTGTCAGGGATACAGAGAAGGATATAAAGTACTTTATCTCCCGGAATTCCCGTGGGAACTCCGATATTACCGCGGGTGAAACCGCGGGGAACATCTAGTACTTAATATAGTAGTGTTTACCCAGTCTGGAAATGAAGTAGTTATGTATATGTACCTATAAAATTTAATATAAGCAACAAAATGTATCTATGTATATAAGTATTCCTATATCAACT
Organism: Zygaena filipendulae; assembly: GCA_907165275.2. Lineage (NCBI taxonomy): Eukaryota > Metazoa > Arthropoda > Insecta > Lepidoptera > Zygaenidae > Zygaena > Zygaena filipendulae. The sequence continues at coordinate 1,006,486 of OU015669.1, forward strand.
GCCTGGTTACCGATATGTAGGCACGTACAAGTTTGGGACCCCGGCGCTGTCTGATAGGTCCGGTAGGATTATGTGTCGTCACTAAACTGGGAAACCACTTCCCGTACATATCTGCTTTAGTAAAAGATTGAAAGAATCCAGTGTTAAAATAAATACCTACTTTATTAGCCGCAAAAGCAGCAGTAAGAATAAATCTCATGACATTTAGATTAATTTACGATTATTATGTAATGTTTTATTATAGTTACATTGTTTAATATTTAAATCTAAGGAATTATAATATTATTTAAAAAAAAAAATTTTTGTTATTGCAAGATCGATTGAATGTTTTTTACATAATATATACCTACCTAGTAATATTTCAGAGTACCCATTTGTTTTATTTAAAAATACATTCTACTCGGTAGGTAGGTGTAACCGGTTTACCACAGATTGACTTAGTCTGAGAATAAGCGAAACTCACCCGATTATCACTCCGAAATTATCGCGGGTGAAACCGCGTGGGCCAGCCAGTTTATACAACGTGATAATGAATTAACTGAAAACTAGAAAGTAGTTTGCTCAGAATCAACTAGCGAAGCGATCGCACTATGTTTAATATAGGTTATATATTTTCATTTTTACTAGCCCATGTCTAAATTATTTATAATACAATATTCGGCGCGTACGCCGCCCGCCCGCAGCAAAAAAGTTCGAACCGGAAGGCGCGGGCGTAGCGCTTGGAATTTCGTAGATAGGTCACCTCCAAACTAATGTTGAATAACTTTTAAAGTATTAACTTTTTCGTCATAAAATATATTTTAATCATATTATTGTTTATTTTTTTAAATGGGGTGTATCAGGTTTCCAGTTAATTCATTAACATGTTGTATAACTATATCTACAAAAATTAATCCCAATTCCCCTTGGTCACGGCATCACGCGTGAACGGCTGGACCGATCACCATTAAATTTTGCATACACGTTGTCAGAGGTACAGAGAAGAACATAGGCTACTTTTATCCCGGAATTCCCGCGGGAACTCCGAAATTACCGCAGGTGAAACCGAGGGGGACAGCTAGTTTGTTATAATCATAGATAGCCAATTTTCAGATCTGTGCTGCTATTTTTCCTGACTTAATAATATATCTTAATACCTAGGTACTTGTATTGTATTTTACTAATTATGTAATTATAGAAATAAGTAAACAGAAGCATTAGTATATACGAGACAAGGTCGATAACGTTGGGACAACTAATCGATATAAGATACAATAGATACTAACGGATTAAAAATTATCAGATAAATTATAGTTATTTGCGTAGGGTAATGGCATTATCATGCAGGATTTTGTTTTGGACGATAGTCGTTATAGTGCCAAAGTTTTATTGTGAATAAAATATAAATAATCAATTAAATTTTCATTATTGTTTGCTGAAAAAACTATGACACATTGCAACTGCAAGGTTTAGTTTACAACAAAGTGAGGGAACAAAAGTCGTCCTCCATGGAACAAAAGGACAACATGATTGATATAAAAGGGCGCAACGGTAAGTTCGTAGCTAATATTAAAATATTATAACATTTAAGTAGGTACCTATTTTGTTTATTCATCTTCTCATCCCAAATACCTCGTTCTTACAATATAATTTAAAATTTATGTATTTTTCCGCAGTTTTCCACAAACTCTGGCTCCTGCTCCGCACGTATATCTTGACGATACCTCGTTTCGACCTTTTCCTGCAAGGAGCGTTGCTAGTCGTGATTCTATTGGACAGCAACGTTTACCTCCTGTTGCGCAGAGATGCTGCACAAGGGCACTTGCCAGCATTGATTGAGGGTAAGATTGGTTTATAAAACACTAAGTAGATACCATAAACCGGGGAACGTCCGTGGGAACATCCATCCAGCGAAGAAGAGCTAGTTATCAGTTCTATCTCCTTCATAATATTTGTTAAGTTTCTATTTTTTCTCTCTTATTTTGTACCTTTTATGAGGGAACCAATAAACTCCTTTTCTTCCTTTCTTTCTTTCTTTATCAATCTGAACAGATTGGGTGTACTTGGGAGCTGGGGTGGTGGAATTCCTGTTGGGAGCAGTGATATCCTGGTGGGGCCGAAGACATCGTCATTTGGCGCTATCTGGCTGGCTTGCCGTCACGTCTGTGGCTGGCTTGCTGGTGCTGGCATTCCCTTATGAGAGAGCGAATGAGCCTCAAGTCGGTGAGTTTAGATATGGATATAAAGATACCGCTGAAGAAACTGCATAATCAGCCTTTTGAATATCTCCACTGTCTAGGTACAGGCCTACCTACTGAACCCGCCTGAAGGACTTTCGCCTGCCCTCAGCGATAAGAGGGCAGGCAAAATCCTTCAGGCGGGTTCAGTGCGATTCAGTAAACTTGATAGAGGCTATCGAATCATTTCAAACAATCATCTAGGTTTCGTTAACATTTACATACAAACTAATCTAAAAATGAAATAAAGTTACACTTGATCAGTAAACTTGATCAGACGATGAAGAATTATTTGAAAGATTTTATCTCATTGATTCTCAGAGCTGTGTGGTGGCCAGCCCATCTCACCATATACCGGAAACGAAGACCCTCAAGATCCAAATGCAACGCCTCGCGTGGTCTTTCTCATCATAACTGCTGTTCTGGCTTCGCTGACGAGGGTCAGCATTTGGGCTCATGGGACTACTTACCTGGACGATCACGAACCTCAGAACGGACCATACTTTTACGGTGAGAAATTCTATAAATCCCCACAGGTTTGCTGTGCGATTACTGTCTGACGGAAGGACGGAATTTAATAAAATTTAGCGTAAAATTTCTTCAAAACCTGGATTAACTCATAAAGTAGATAACTACCAGTTCCCCGCGGTTTTACCCGCGTTATTGTCGAAGTTCCCGCGGGAATTCCAGGATAAAAAAATAGCCTAAGTTACTTCTTATAACATTAGCTGAGTTATGAGTCTTCTTTACATCATAAGTACAGTCTTATGATGAAAAAGAATAGTGATAAAAACGGAGAAGAAAGGGCACAGGTTTTTCCAGAAATTACTTTTGAGAATAACCAAGGATATTTATAGGTAGGTACCTACTTGTAAAAGATAAGGTAAGGTTGGCTTTTAAAAGAGAAAGACGATAAAAGTCTATACTTTTCTCCTTTTACTCCGTGAGCAATGTACTTTCTGTGATCGTCGTTGTCGCAGCTTAGGTCCATTTCTTAATTAACAAAATATATTTGTAATTAGCTGTTCCCCGCGTTAATTTCGGAGATGCCGTGGGAATTCCGGGATAAGAAGTACCCTATGTCCTTCTCTGTACCCCTGACAACGTGTATGCATAATTTCGTGGTAATCGATCGAGTAAGATGTGGAATCATAACAAATAAACTCAAATTCGCATTTATAATAATAGGGATATCATAATTCATTTACAACGCTTTTTAGTCAGTTTCCTATGAGCTGTGAGGTTTAATGTTCTAGGTATCCTGATCTCAATCCGGCTGTCCCTCGGGGTGACCGGGGTGAGCTGGCTGGAGCCCGGCTCGGGCAGGGACGACTGGTGGGAGGCTCACGTGTCCCTCGCCATGCTGGTGTTCATGTTCGCGTTCCTTTACACGCTGTTCCCGAAGAAAATGCCCTCTTACAAGGAAGACGTTAAACCTTTGATGGATGATGGTACGATGCCTGTACAGACATTTTCAATTTACCTTTTATCCTTTACTAGCTGTTCCCCCTCAGTTTCATCCGCGGTAATTTCGGAGTTCCCGCAGTAATTTCGGGATAAAAGTATCTACCTCATGTCACTCAGTACTACCGTAGCTTCCTGTGAGTGAAAGAATTTTCCAAATCAGTTCAGTAGATCCAGAGATTACCCCCTACATCGTCACAAACTCATAAACTTTAGCTCTTCATAATATTACTCTTTATAATATTAGTATACGCTAGATGTGGCCGACGTTTTACCAGCCTGAATTTCGAAAACGCTGATAAAAGTAGCCTAAGTTACTCCTTATAAGCTTCTTCTTCTTTCTTATCAGCTTCAGCATCAGCTGCCAGTAAAAGTCCAGTCAAAATTTGATCAGCTGTCAATAATTTCCTTGAGGTTTCCAAGACGTATGGGATGGAAAATATGATTGACTGCTAAATCTATCAAGATATTGTTGTTACTTACTCACTTGTCCAAATGCACGATACTTTTAAATTGTAATATTATCAACCGTAATTTTGATGGGATTATTTAACTTTAGGGCTTCACGATTATGGAAATGCAAGAGTGTTTATTTCCAGATTTCCTGTCAACCATGGGCCGCCTGTTGCACAATAAGACTCTGATCATACAGACTCTAGGACTGGCGTTCCTGAATGCTGGCCTCTTCGCGTTCATACGATACGACAACCTCTATGTGCAGGTTTGCAAGTGCTTAGATTACCTATTTAAAATGGAAGTATCAAAAATTGTTTTAATACTCTTTTTCCGCGAACTTCTCAACCCTCGTGTCTCACGCCTCTTTAGATTCACACGTATTTGCTCATGCATACAAATACAGGTCAAACAAGAGAGTTTTTATAATCTAGTTGGTAGTTCAGTTGCTTCTGCAGTAGATATATTGCAACTTATTATAAAAAAAGTTTCATTCAGAACGAATAAAGTTTATTTCATTTCATTTCAGAAAGGATAAAACTAAAAGTGACCTCTTTGACAGTTTTTATTGTAACTTTACTAGTGAGTAGACATAGAAGGAATGGATGACGCAAGCTACATCTTATCTTCAACTACCATCCTAAAATCAAGTCTTAATTTTGATTGGTAAATAATTTAGTCATGATTCCAGGCTCGTTTCCACATTGAATCTGCAAGGGAAGATCCAAGGACCTCAAGATTTGTGGGAGATATTTTTAGATCTTTGGTCATCATCTTCTTTGTCTCGGTAAGATTTTTTTAGACGTTTATAATTTGAGCTACTTACTCAATAGTTAATACCTCTCATAAGAATAAATAACAGGTGAAAGTCAGGCTATGTGACTAAATTTTAGTTTTTCAGTTCGGTCATGCTCTAGGTAGGTATAATAAAATAATTATATTCGATTCGAATAAATACGGACAATCAACCCGATTTAAACCCTTTTTACTCCATTTTAAGCTTGTAAACGCACAGGCGTTTAGCGGATTTAAACCCGGTTTTAAACCGGTGTAATTGCCCATTTATAGATAGATACGAACTTTTCTTTTTTTGCAAAAATAAACAACGGTTTAATCTCAGCCCAAATAAAAACTAAAGACGGAACGCGTAGAACAAACAATAAGTGAAGCCCGGAAAAGACACCACGCCGTGCACGTACACAGAAACACGCACACACTTACAAAAAAAAGACACCATAAATCACTTATTACCAGTAAGTAAACTTTGCAAATCCATACACTTTCCCAATCACCACATGCATACCCAACCGGCTTCACTTTGTTGTTCGAGACGTTCCGTCTTTAGTTTTTACCTATTTGGTCTGAGGGTTTAATACACTGAGTCGAAATTTCACATGACATCACGATCCGGTACAGCTTATACTGGTTTATGACGTCACGAGCCCCTTTATCTAAGTATTTTCTTATTCATTTGAAAAAGCAGAAATACGTGTCTATCATTTTTTTATTTTATGTAACAAACGGACTAAATATAGAATTTATGTTTTGATTCCTCTTGACCACGCTTATTGGCTGGCGCCTCGTCCTTCCACCAACACTATCTTCAATTAATTAATGCAAGCCTTTACCTTATTGCAGATATTCAGAATGAGGTTCTCGTGTCGACGCAGCGATGGCGTCAAAGCTACTACCGCGTCGAAAGTAGGCGGAGTCATCGCTTTTATGGTTGCGATATTCTTCTCAGTGTTGGCAATACTGAGTTGTGATATTGGAGAGATCACCGGAATGGAGAAAGGAGTGTACGAACAGCCAGCTTGCAGTCGGCAGTGCGGGTAAAGGTCTTAGCTTTAGGCTTATTCCAATATTTTGCAGGTCGACCCTTATTACGCACACACGAACGCATGCACGCACACTGGTTCCTTCGGACGGTAAATTCGATCGTGGATCTTTCTTGCGGGCATGGACTGGGACACGATTGCTCTTATTCGTTCCATTAATTTCCATAGACATAAACATTATCTTTATTTCATTAGCATCACACCAAGTATTGCGAACAATAAATGCAGATCACAATAGGGATGTTGACGACTTTTGAAAATGCAAATTCTAATTAGTCCGTCATTTAGAAAATAAAAAAACAGACACGTATTTTTTATTATCAAATAAATTTAAATATACAGAAATAAAGCGCATTCAAGTTTACGGTGGGGGCTCGTGACGTCACTAACCGCTATAAGCTCCCATACAAACTGCACTGGGTTAGTGACGTCACGCGAAATTTCAACTCAATGTATCGCCGTTATATTTTGATTATGTAAAAAAAGAAAAAAATACGTGTCCAATATTGTTTATTAATCTACAAGACGGACTAAAAAAAAGTAGTCAACATGCCCATTAAAATTAAGGGATTGTTTAGTATTTGCTGCGATGCGAAACTGGACACAAACTCAACATATTATGTACATAATATGCTGGTCAAATGGTTAACAAACAACACCTAATTAAGGTACCCTTTTTTAGAAATATTTTTTCTCATGCCATTCAGATGTTCTTCGGAGATGTACGGCTTCACTCCCGTGTGCGCTCTGGACTCCTCGGCCACTTACTTCTCGCCGTGCCATGCGGGATGTGAGCAGTATGAAGACCTAAATGGATACATGTAAGGAAGAAGTACTGTTGCAACGAAAAAACTGTGAAACGTTGCAAATGGAAGTTACCGAAGTTGCAAAACTCCTCATTGACTGAGCAGTGCGTAGGTATCTATTGTTGCTCTTGCGAGTGAGAAAGACAAAATACCAGACAGTGGAGATAGTAGGTACAATTCATCAATACTAATACTATAGGTAATGCGAAAGTATCTCTGTCTGTCTGTAACCTTTTTTACCCTAACTACCGTACTCAACCAAACAAATTTTGGATCCATGCACCTTATCAGAGATACCTACAGAAAAGGACATGGGCTACTTACCTATTATCCGGGAATTCCCGCGCGCGGGAACTCCGAAATTACCGCGGGCGAAACCGGGGGATCAGCTAAATATAAATAAAAATAAATACCCAGATAAGTAGGTATAACATCTGGAACCACTGAAATCTGAATCGATTCTGCAGAATACAGTATCCGTAAGTGACATAGGATACTTTGATCTCGATACAAAGATGGTTAATACCGATCGAGGGACAGCTATTATAAAACTACCTGACTTACAACTCACGTTTACCAGGTTGCTCCACAACTGCACGTGCGGCGGCGCGCGCGCCGTGCGAGGCGCCTGCTCCCTCAACTCTTGCAGGGTCGCCTTCTCAGTGTACCAGATTCTGTTCGCTATCGTTCTGGCCCTCACTGGTCAGTCTTATTGAAGTTCTACTCTACAATGTCGTGGTCACGGTGGGACAGGGCAGTACTATAATATTATCTGTGGACAGGGTTCAGACTTCAAGGACTACTTTTAAAGACCGATTCGTTGCACGACCCCACTTCGCAAAATTCCGGCAGTTTGGCGACGAAAAAATTTAACATAGGCACGATTGTCGTGCCGAATTTGACATGTCCGGTGTGCCTTTAGCCCTCAGAACCTTTAGCCATTAAATAAATGTTGTTTTTGTTTTCAATTTAATTTTTTGTACAAGCGACGAAAGAGGCTAAATTATCTAATGGTAAATTGGAGATTGAATAAAGTACATTGTACGTCAATACGTCTTATTACATCTCTAATCTGGGGGCACGGCAGTGCCCCCGCCAAGTCGAGCAACAAAAGCGGCACGGCCGTACTATCCTTTTCTCGAAGCAATTCAGGCCATTTTCGACCCCCTATAACTTCGTTGTGGATAAAACTAGAAGCCTGAATTTTTAGTAAACAAGCAGGTATTGTATAAAGACGGTATAATTTAAATTTCATTCGATTTGAACCAGTAGTTTAAGAATTATAACTAGTCAAAGTTTCTTAATTTTGTAGGTCACTCACTCACTCACTCACTCACTCACTCACTGACCGATCATCAAAATTCTAAGGCACTTCTAGCAGACATAGAAGTTTGAAATTTAGAATACAATTAGTGTTTATTGTATAAATCAAGGAAAAATTAAAATATTTAGCAATTTCGGTCCAGTTTTCTAGATACACTAACTGCATAAATAACTTTGTAATCCCATATAAATGTATGAAATTACAAAGTTATATATGCAGTTATATGTACCAACTGCACAAATAACTTTGTAAACCCATATAAATATATGAGACTAGCTGTTCCCCGCGGTTTCACTCGCGTTAATTTCGGAGATCCCGCGGGAATTCAGAGATGCAAAGTAGTTAGTACCCTATATCCCTAGGTTTTCTTTACCCCTGACAACGTGCATGCAAAATTTCATGAGATTTCACCAGCGTTAATTTCGGAGATCCTTCGGGAATTCCGAGATAAAATTACCCTAATCTGAATGCTCCAACGATTTTCATGAAATTTTGTATACAGGGGATTTCGGGGGCCATAAATCGATCTAGCTAGGATTCATTTCTGGAATTCCCGCGCGAACTCTGATATCAACGCGGGTGAATTAATTATTGCATACTACACGTTGTCAAGGGTACAGGAAAGGTCATAGGGTAGTACTTTTATCTCAGAATACCCGCGGGATCTCCGAAATTAACATGGGTTAAACCGCGGGGAACAGCTATTTAAGCCGTTGCCCAGATATTGATAAATAATAATAATAAGTGTAGCTAGTTACCTACCTAGATATAAAGTGTAGATACATAGTTACCTAGACATAATTATGTTCAAAGGTACAATGGTCAACGGAATGAAAAAGCAAGAAAGGGGCATGTGTTTATATATATTATAAAGTTGTACCAAAATCTTTCAAGTTATTAAAGTAGACTAAATTGCTCAAAGGAGGAAGACCATTTACAAAAAGAAATGAGATCCCATCAAAAACAAACTTGTAAAAAAGTCCAAGTCTCGCAACTCACTTCTTCTACAGTAAAAAGTTGTGAGATCAATGTAATACCAAGTCGGTTAATTTATTCAGTGCCTACTTAAGGGTCCTTCTGTCTAAAGTTATCATGTTATAAGCTAATCTAATAACATTTTATAGTGACCATATCAAATTTAAAAACCTTTTATGTTTTAAATAGATTGATTGGCTTGGCGATCACGTGAAAACACAATGTATCTCACAAGTAATACATATTATAATTAAATTAGATTGTTTAGAACCATAATTATGTATTACATGTGAGATATATTGTGTTTTCACGTGATCGCCAAGCCAATCAATCTATTTAAAACATAAAGGGTTTTTAAATTTGATATGGTCACTATAAAATGTTATTAGATTAGCTTATAACATGATAACTTTAGACAGAAGGACCCTTAAGTAGGCACTGAATAAATTAACCGACTTGGTATTACATTGATCTCACAACTTTTTACTGTAGAAGAAGTGAGTTGCGAGACTTGGACTTTTTTACAAGTTTGTTTTTGATGGGATTACGTACATGACTGCGGTTAGTTCAGCCATGACCATAACACGTCGCATTAAAATTACTCACCATCAAAGTTGTTATTCCATCGTGTTCAATGTTCAATGCAGTTTCATAAAAAAAAAATTACAACGTGTCTTATGGCGTATAGAATAATAATTTCTAATATTTTGGCGTCTGGAACGTTTGGGATCGTGTTTTTGGGAGGCGCGTTATGAACAAGGAGAGTTGATAAAATCCTTAACTAGGTAGCTAGGTACGCCAGTGCAATCCAAGTCTGACAAAGCTACGATTGTGTCGGCGCGGCTCAAACGTAGCAGGTGCAGGTGACGTCTGATCTGATACCTCCAACCCTTCACCCGGTTCCAGCGGCGTCCCTGCTGATGCAGGGCATGGCGGTGCTCCGCGCGGTGAGGCGCAGCGACAAGCCGGCCGCAGTGGGCGCCGCGTTCGCCGCAGTCGCGCTCCTCACGCACGCGCCCGCGCACCTACTCTACATGCTCATCAGCCGTGAGTGCCTACACAGTGCTTTTGAACCAGAGAATAGATAGAAGGAACATCAGTTCAGTTAAGTGGAAATGAAACTATCCATCAATCACGACGACCCGATTGGCGTAGTAAACCATGCCTGCCCGCTAATCAAGAGGTTCCGGGTTCGATTCCCGGTGGGGGTGGACTTGTGTGATAAACATAGGGTTCCACTTTCCAGTCTGGGTGTGTTTATTATAGTATAATAATTTATATATGTAATTCTATGTAGCATATACCACGTTTGCTTGGTTTCCATGACACAAGCTAATAATAGCTTACTATGGGCTCAACTAGATCTGTGTATCATGAAGTGGATTGTTATTATTACTATCACAAAATCATTCAGTAACGTAACGAACTGTGCCAAACGTCATTTGGTTACGTTTTCATTAGCCATGCATTAAACATTGTATTTGAAGTTTTGGGAATATTGTGGGAAATATATCTAATATAAGGTATAAGCGTCCCACGCCAGCAAAAATTATTTGGAAATTTAGAGCGTTTTAAATTCCTTCGCAATTGCAACTGTTTATATTTTGCGGAGCGACAGCACCGTTGGTGTAGTGGTGAGGTAACTTACTGCTACACCGGGCGTCGCGGGTTCAAACCCCGCTTCAAGAAACGAAATGAAATATATGTCATTTATACACATTTAAAACAACAGGTTCTCACTTAACGAATATATGTAGGTATAGCTTAACATCGAATTAAAAACTACCTCCTCATTTTAAGTCAGTTAAACCTTATGAATATATTATCCTTTTCCAGACCTAACCTGCGCGCACTCGACTAACGGCGCTTGCGTGGTCCACTCGCCCACTCTCTGGTCTATGCCGGTCACGAGCGCTGTGTTGTCTCTGGTCTCGGCTGTGCTCAGTCTGTTAGCTAGTAGGGTTGACACTAACGATGCTGTTAAAATTACTGATCAGAACAGCTGACGTTAACGCTTCTAGATTTTATACTATAACTAGCTGTCCCCCGCGGTTTTACTCGCGGTAATTTCGGAGTTCCCGCGGGAATTCCAGGCTAAAATATAGATATAAACCTTCCTCATGAATCACTCTATCTATTGGTGAAAACCGCATGAAAATCCGTTGCGTAGTTTTAAAGATCTAAGCATACATAGGGGCAGACAGCGGGAAGCGACTTTGTTTAGATAACATGTAGTGATAAGTGTAAGTAAATAAAATAAATATTGATGTAAAAATACATTATAATATGATAATAAATTACTAAAAAAATCTGAAATAGAGTTAATGCGAAAGATCCGTCGATTTTAAAATTGACAATCTTAAAAGAGATATTTCTTTGGCAGCAGTGATTGGAAAAATTGACCTGTCAAGCCAAATTTACGTATATAAATCGTATATATTATATAACAAGAACGTATATAAATCTTATATCAGTTGTCTGGTACTCACAGTACAAGCTCTGCTTGGTTTGGGACCAGCGGAGCTAGGATGCGTAACATGATAAAATTTTATCGAGCCATTTTATCGATTCTCGTCGACATAATATATCGTTTTGTCTACCAGTGGTAATATGGCAGCAAAAAATGTTTAACCTAATTTAGTCTTAACTCCATACCTCATTAATGCACTTTTTTGCTTGGACGCCCACAAATATTTGTCGTGTCGACAATTTTATCTTTCGTTCGATAAACATATCATGTTGCGCATCCTAGCTCCGCAGGTGGCGCTGTGTGGTGATGTCCAAGCATTATTATAGAGATTTACAGCAGGTGAATAATTTAAAGGAAATAAAAATAAAATTATTCAAATTGATTATTCCAACATAATTTTATTATAATAACAAAATTCCATATATTATTGCATTAAAAATTATTGTACAATCCTTGAATTTTTTCCAAAACATTAATTTTTTTAAATAATAAAAACATAAGCCTCATAACAATATAATTTCCACTATATATTATAATATTATAAATAATAATACCTACTTATTATACCTATTGAGTACCTACTACAGTATAAAAACGATAAAATTATAAATTATTTGTAAGTTTTCAGAGACAATTCCACTTGTAAGACTAAAGTATCTAACTGAATGAAACCATTCTGTCTTCTAAAGTATTAGCTAGTTTTTAAATCTAGTACAAAAATCGCAGTTAGTTTAAGCTACCAGAATTATTATTATATGTTCAAAATATTGTGCACATTTTTATATGATTCCAACTACATGGAAACAAATACACTCTGCATTTGTTTAAAAACTGGAATCAGAACAAAAAGTGTAAGTATAAGTAACTTGAAATGTGAGGTAGTAGTAAGTTTTCCTTAACGGGTATGTCTGCCTACCCCTCGATGAGATTACAAATGGTTTCATCTCTGAACTAACGGCCGCACTCAGAGTCGACTTTAATGATTACTTAGTTAAGTATAGATTTTTAAAACAAAACTGCCGCAATCAGAGACCTTCAGTAAATTAATGTTAATTGGCATTTAATGAGATGTAACTTAATTAGTTAAATGCCAATTCACATTGATTTATTAAACTTGTCTGATTGCGGCAGTTTTGTTTTAAAAATCTATACTTAACTAAGTAATCATTAAATTCGACTCTGAGTGCGGCGGTAAGGGCTCGTGAGGCCCAAGCCTAGGAGCCCCTACTTGATGGGGGCCCCAGCCTACTATAAGTTACTAAAAAAAATTCATTCAACTTTTTCTTCAAAAAGGGCCCCCATACTGGCGACCCAGGGGCCCCTGTAATTTTAAAGTCATCTCTCATTTTATGGCAAGAAATAGACTATTATTTATATAAAACTATTACTGGAAAACAATTTGAGCGAAGTAATCATGGCGACCGCTCACACTATCTACAAACAACAGTTTAAAGATACCTAGACCTATCCTAAGGTAATAAATACATTGTAATATCAATAAAACTAGGAAATACACCGTGATATTGCGTTTGACTACGTACGTACTAATTAAAAAGTAACTTATGAACTATAGAAATAGAACTCTACATTCTTAATAGCATACATACATACGATTTATATTCCTATCAGTTTAAACTTTGAAGGAAATATAAAGTTTTGAGTTATACTAAACTAGATAGATTTTTAAGAGTTAACTTCCTATACTACCAGTTTTAAAGAGAACCAATATTGACTATAAAAAAATTAAGAGTTGCACCTAGAAAAGTTAAAAAAGTAAGTATCTGTACCTTTACTTAATAATCAAGTAACAAAACAAGATTAATTAATTATGTGTAATCTACGACAATAAAATTATAAAATGGACTGTTTATGACCAATGGGTTCTGTGAACAAGAACATTGAAATTTTGACCTTAAGCGCTTTACGTTAAGTCGAAATTACAATGGACGAAATTTAAAAATTGTGTACTTATAAAATCAACCAGAGAAGGTGACCTGAAATTCGCACTCGTCAGGCAATATTGAACTCTAATTAAAACATTGATATTTGTCTTTTTTGGTAAGCTCACACAAAATATATGTATAAATACAAATTTTTCACTAACTAGTTGTCACCCCAAACTTTGCCCCTTCCGGGGAAGCAAAGAAAACTATGTCCATGCAGCTAAGTCTTGTGTTTTATATTTAAATACTAGCTGTCCCTTCGATTTCATCCGCGGTAATTTCGGAGTTTCCGCGGGAATTTCGGGATAAAAACTATCCTATCTTTTAAGTTGGCCCATATTATAAATGGTTACAAAATTTTATCAAAATCCGTTCAGTAGTTTCGGAGTCCATCGCGGACAAACAACGTGACACGTGATTTATATATATTAGACAAGGACCAGAGAGATATTTAGATACTAGCCGTGCCCCGCGGTTTTACCCGCGCGAAAGGTTTTTATACAACAACTTTTTTGTCCCCGACATCCGATTTCAGTGAAACAAAGCCTATAATATGTAGCTCCAGGCTAAGCTTAATATACCCGTGAAAACCGCATGACACTCCGCGGTCAGTAGATTCGGAGATTACCGCGAACAGACAGACAGACAGAAAAGATTTTTAAAAACCCTGTCAGTTTTTGTTTAAAATATTCAATGTACAGAATCGCGGAGTCTACTCTTTTATTATAGTATAGATTTTAAATAGGGCCTTAGGGTGAAACTAGCAAATTGACCTAGCCTAGCCACCCTAGTGGTCCAATATGCGAAGGTTGCCGGATACGATTTTGTTCTCCAACAAAGCCCCCGACGGGATGTCGATCCTATCGCCGTGGTTCGCTATTATTATGACGGTGCCCTGGAAATTAAAAAAAAATTACTTAAATTTAGATCTTTGATGTCCTCTGTTCTATGATGACTGAGAGTCCTGAGGGTAGTTTATTCAAAGTAGTTTGGAAAACAAAAAGAACATACTTCCGCGGTTTTACTCGCATGAACTTTGGTATTCCCACGGGAACTTCTTGTTCCATGACCTACTATGTCACTCGGGGTTAAATTAGCTTCTTATCACTGAAAGAATTTTTATTGTCAGTTCAGTATTACCCCCCTTAAGTCGAGAATGACCATTTTCCTAAAATGTCCACTTTCCTAAAACGTCTACTTTTCTCAGAGATTGTCCCCTATATTAAAATAGGAGACAATCTCATAAATACATTTTAAAATTTTACCCCTTCATAATTGGGTCAGCAGTTCCAAAAATTATCGCTTTCATCGAAACTTTCAAGCTTTCTCTTCATACCTAGTATAGATGTAGATCAAGCGGTAGAAATGTCTCACCTTTAAGGCGACTCCTCTACCAAACGTGACGTCCCCGGAGACGGTCAGATGGTCCAGCTCGATCAGGTCCGGGATGGTGGCGAACCTGTTCAGGAACTCCTTCACTTTGGCGAAGTGGTTATCGCCCAACTTCACAAGGGGCGTCGACGGAAACATCCTCTGCGGGGACATCACCAGCGAGCCGTGGGTCAGGTTGTAGAGGTTGGACATCACCAGCAACAGGTCGGAGGTCTTCTTCACCGGCAGGAACCTGCTCCTGGGCACGTTGACCCCTATGCCGCCGTCGAAGCATTTCATCGCCGCGCCGACAGCCGTCTCCAACTGGATGACGTTCAGCCCGTCGGCCAACTGCTTGTTGTTGACTATGATCTCCATATTCAGCGAGCCCTGCTCTATGACTCTATGGATGGCGTCCAGCTTCGCCCAGATGTTGTTCGTGTTGAAGAATTTGAACTGGCTGACTGATTTGAAATCGTCTACGTGCTCTTTGGGCACTTGGGCTATTTCGAGGAGCCTCAATTTGTCCTCGTACTGGATCAGGGTGCCTCCCTTCACGTCCGCTCTGGTCTTGTCGGTGACCTCCATGACGAACTCGGATACCGGTTTCTGCGGCGCCGGGTTGAGGAGCAGGCTGAGGATGTTCAGGTCTACGGTGGCGCCGAGGTTGTCTATGTTGCTGATGAAGCAGTACGTGCGGCCCTCCTTGATGAACTTGTCGAGGAGGCCCGAGTTGTGGAACGACTCGTAGAAGTCGCCGTGGCCGGGCGGGTACCAGCTGCAATGGTGGTAATGGGCCGTCTATATCGATCGGAAGAAACCAAGAAGAAACCAGCGGTCTATACAGAGTGGAAGAAAACAGCGCTCTATATGCGGTGGAAGAAAGTTTGGTCTGCATAATTAATCTTGTCGGCTGAAGGAATAGCTTCCATGGCCATTGGCCATGTAATGAATTTACTAAAAGATCTTGTTTTTGCTATTTTTGAAGAGTTTCAACAGTATGATACTGTGATTTTATTACAGACTAGCTGACTCCTGCGGTTTCACCCGCGGTAGTTTCGGAGTTCCCGCGGGAATCCCGGGATAAAAAGTACCCTATGTCACTCAGGATCACTTTAGACAAAGACATAGACAATATTTATTAATTTAGCTTCCTATCTATAAGTGAAAGAATTTTCAAAATCGGTTCAGCAGATCCATAGATTACCCCTACAATCTCACAAACACACGAACTCACAAACTGAGCGTGACGTCACTCGCCACGACCTGAGAGTGACGTCACGGTCAGGTCCTGGCGAGTGACCGTGACGAGTGACCGTGACGTCACTCGCCACGACCTGAGCGTGACGTCACTGGGCGCGAACTCACGCGTCTATATCGGCGTGCACGTCGGCGTCGCGCGGCACCGGCAGCAGCGAGTCGCGGTTGACGCGCGGGTAGCACGACTGGTTGAACGTGTGGATCTCCAGCTTGAGGCCGCGGTACTTGCGTATCACCTTCTGCGTGTCCTCGTCGGTGTTGAACGAATTCATCAGCACGAGGGGCACGTTGCACTTATAGATCTTGTTCAGGTGCTGGCGGGGAGGGAAACAGAACATCAACACTGGTTCCCCCCAACTGGAATTATCTCCTAAAAGCCCTAGTCTCCGTCAGTCCACAAGCTATCCCCAACCGCACTGGTCCCCCATCAGTCCACTAGCGATCCCCAACTGGAATTATCTCCTAAACGCCATGGCCCCGTCGGTCCACAAGCTATCCCCAACCGCACTGGTCCCCATCAGTCCACTAGCAATCCCCAACTGGAATTACCTCCTAAACGCACTGCCAAGTGAATTCAACGAGGCCAATCGTTAGGATATCCTACCTCAATTTTTTACTACTTCATTTTTAAAAAATCCGTATTTTTATATTCCATTTTGACATTCTTTATCTACGCAGTTTAACCCGCGGTAATTTCTGAGTTCCCGCAGGAATCTTACGCCGCTCGCGCATCTCCACGTGTGCACACAAGCCGCCCGCTTGAAGCAGTGGGGAGGCATTCAATCAGTTCACTTGTCACGGGTGTGTTATAACAATAGCATGATGCTTAAACACCAACGACTCACTTCTATCTGCTGCACGGTGAGGTCCAAAAACGTCAGCTCGTTCCTAACGTGTATGACGGACTTGGGGCCCTTGCATCCCATCGACGTGCCGAGCCCACCGTTCAGCTTCACCACCACCAGCTTGTCCAGCATGTGGTGGACGTTGTCCGTGGTGGGAGTGGGCAGGGAGCCGTAGTCTATGACCGCGCCCTCGGGCAACTTCTCGATCTTCTCCCACGTCACAGACGGACCCTCTAAAGTGAGAGTGAGATCGACTTAAATTGATTCACTCCTAAGTTTCACTGATAAATTTACAAGTACCTAGTTTCTGTACTTTTTTATTTGTCATCATCATAATACACGTTAGGGGGAGGGGAGGGGCTCAACGAAATGTGACATTGTGTAACAAGGGGTGGGAGGTGTCCTAAGCTTTTTACGTCAAGTTAGTCCCACAGTTTTTGGTTTTGTCAATTTGCTAGACCATAAAAAAAAATTCGGAACTTTTGTCGTATATAAATCCATTTTTTATGTAAAATTGAAAATGTGTAATGTCACACCAGAAGGCTGATAAATATGACAACCTGTGACAGTGACGGGGTGGGGATGAAAAAATCATTATATTCGTGTGATGTTATTTATGGATTGTCTCCTTAATAAGGATTTTCTCTATGTGTGTTACCCATCCTGCAGGAAGTTCGGCGTAGAGGTGGAAACAATGACACATCTCATGTGCGAGTGCGATGCCTTGGCTCGCAAACGTCTAGGCCTTCTGGGGACTGGGGACGGCTTACCCAGAACCAGAGGACTTAAGGTTCCTACCCCTCCTTTGCACACTAGCCTTCGCCGCCGGGGTCTTTAGAGAGTAGAGGGAGGATCATAGGATGGTACGAAAGATCCCAAGGGTCAAAGTACAAAGGCTTTATCTGCATATCCATTGATTAAGATAAGATAAGATGTGTAAATGTGCCTACTCACGCTCCGCGAGGAACCTGCTGAACAGGTTCTTGAAGCCGCGGAACTCCTTCTGCACGAGGGGCCTCCTGGCGTCGGGCGCCGTCGCCTGCAGCCGCTCCAGGTCCACCTCGAGCCGCGCGAGGGCATCGCGTTTCGTCGCCTCCTTGAAGTCGCGCGAGCCCGACGGGGTGCGCTGGTGGCTTCGGATCTGAATATCGTATTAAGATTACCTATATTATATATATTGTAAGGCCGCCGATGAAACTAATGCGAAACTATTACATTCGATGTTGTAAAAAATCTAATGTCTTATCTATGCTAATCCTAAAATCTAAACATAATAATAATAAAATTGTAACAGATCGATGTCTGTACATGGGAGATAAATAAGAAAAAATAAATTTAGGCGACTCTATGAGTGATATAGAGGCCGAAAATACCGTTTTTAGAATTTTTGCAGACACATATTGTCAGCATTAATTGGCTACTTGACTTAATTTTTTTTAGTCCGTCGTGTGGATTAATAAAAAATATTGGACACGTATTTTTTCTTTTCTTACTTAATCTAAAAATAACGGCGATACATTGAGTTGAAATTCTGCGTGACGTCACAACCTGGTGCAGTTTGTGGGGGGCTTATACCGAAAAATGACGTCACGAGTCCCCCACCCGAACTTTAATGCGCTTTATCTATGTTTATTTTCATTAATTTGAAAAGCAAAATATACGCGTTGACGACCCGATTGGCGCAATGGTCACCATGCCTGCCTGCTAATCAAGAGGTTCCGGGTTCGATTCCCGGTGGGGGTGGACTTTGTGTGATTAACACAGGGTTCCATTTTCCAGTTTGGGTGTGTATATATATATCTATAGTATAATATATGTCGGCGAGAGGGTAGTTTCATTAAAAATAACTGTTGCTTCCCGCTGTCGAATAGCGGTAGTAGTAAGTTCGTTCCCCCGCTCCACTCCATTGCCCGACTCGTCTTTGTTAGAACTTGATATAAACTGCGGGTATGCGTAAGCGACGGTTCATTGTTATTTTGTGTTCGGTTCAGTGCAGTTATAGTGTCGTATCAGTGTCGTATCAATCTAGAGTGGCTATAGTGATTACGTGTACTGTGACATCTAATTGTTTCCAGAGGTTTGTTTAAGTCGGGAGCACGGGCAGTGGAGGTGAGCGTTCATGCATTGTAAAGGGGCCCCATTAAACCTACACCTGGGTCGCAAGTCCCAGGCACTGCTCCGTGTTCCCTACGGATATCTGGTATGGTGTACAACTTCTAACTATGTTGTTGCGATTAATTGTAATAGTTTCTAGTTCGTTCTAGATGTGTCACTCAGCAAATAGTTTCGGTCATACCTACCCCTACCTTCAGTTATATTGTGTTATGTTATCATCATCAGTTAGTCAGCTATCATTACAATAGCAGATAACTATCTGCTGTTATCTGCTACTATGTTCCTTCTTAGTATCCTACATATATATGTAATAATATGTGTAGTATATACCACGTTTGCTTGGTTTCCACGACATAAGCTTATAGTTTAGTGTGGGATCAAGTAGATCTGTGGATTGTGAAGTGGATTATTATTATTATTTTTTTTTCTAACTGACGGACTAATTAGAATTTTGAATTTCGTATCCCGGAAAACACCCAATTTTGAAGAAGACTCCGCTGGTATACAGTTATAAAAAGTACCATAATTATGTATGTCCCTTTCTGCACCTACCCTTTACAACGTGTACCTACTGTATACCTACGTATGCAAAATTCCACGATAATATAGATTAAGTAATTAAAGTGTGAAAGCGTAACAAACGAACAAAGTCACATTCTTATTTTAGAAGATATGCCTAATTTTTATAGCCAATTTGACATAGTGATTTGGTAGTATGGTTTGAATGAACAGATTTTTTTTTACAATTCTAAAATCAGTTAAAATTGTGCAAAAAATTACCGAGTCATCTGGTAGATTTCTAAAGCTACAATTTCGCATTTAATATGGATGGTACTTTAGTAGATATTAAGTCATGGAATAGCTATAAAATCATTCAAACAGTAGTGCAGTAGTTACATCTGTATAAGTTTTTGCTAAAGCTTAGTTAAATAAATATCCGAAATAACAAACTATGCCGCCGACTAGGCTAGGCTATTTGACTATTTTTTTTTTCTAAATTCTATTTAGTCCGTCAGTTAGATAATAAAAAAATAATAGACACGTATATTTTGCTTTTTCAAATAAATGAAAATATACTTGGATAAAACACGTTAAAGTTTGAGAGTGGAGGCTCGTAACGGCATTCGCAGGTAAAAACTGCACCTGCTTGTGACGTCACGCGACATTTCGACTCAACGTAACTCCGTTATTTTTTGCTTACGTAAAAAAAGAAAAAATACGTGTCTAATATTTTTTATGAAGCTAGAGGATAAAAATTATTATGGGGCAGTACATAAAATAAATTAATATTTTTCGTGTACAGTCAGTTGTTGAACTTTATTACTATTGCAATAAGATTCAACGACAGACAAAACTAATCCTACTAATATTATAAATGTGAAAGTGTGGATGTTTGGATGTTTAGATGTTTGGATGTTTGGATGTTTGTTACTCAATCACGCAAAAACGGCTGAACGGATTTGGATGAAATTTGGCATGCACGTTGTCAGGGGTACAGAGAAGGACATAGGGTACCTTTTATCCCGGGATTCCCGCGGGAACTTCAAAATTACCGGGAACTTCAAAATTACCGCGGGTGAAACCGCGGGGCGCAGCTAGTTACGTAATAATTCTGATACTGACTATACTAGAAAGTTGGTCTTTATGTACCTACATATACCTACTTCTTACTTGTGTTCTTGTAAGTAGTTCCTCTATCTTACTTGCTTCTAGTATGTAAATGTAATGAAACTTATCTAGTACATTATTGCTTTATAATGATGTACCTACATTAATAAAATTACGTATGTTGAGATTCAATAAATAAAAAAAAAAATTATACGATTAATAAATATTATGTATTGTCTACAATCCATGCATGTCAAATATTAAAAATAAAGTGCAGTAGGTGGTATCAGAGAGAAGGTAATCACTACGTTTTACGTTGAGTGGTATTATAAATATGAAGAAGGCTAAGGCTAATACTTTTAGAACTACATATTTCCTATTATTTATTAAATTCAATATACAACGTGTTAATGAATTAACTGAAAACTAGAAAGTAGTTTGCTCAGAATCAACTAGCGAATCGATCGCACTATGTTTTAATATAGGTTATATTTTTTCATTTTTATTAACCCATGTCTAAATTATTTATAATACAATATTTGACGCGTACGCCGCCCGCAGCAAAAAAATTCGAACCGGTAGGTGCGGGCATAGCGCTCGGAATTTCGTAGATAGGTCACCTCCAAACTAATGTTGAATAACTTTAAAGTATAAATTTTTTCGACATAAAATATATTTTAATCATATTATTGTTAACTTTTTTTAATGGGGTGTATCAGGTTTTCAGTTAATTCATTAACACGTTGTATATAAAATTAAAAGCCAAATAATCAAATCCAAATTAAATAAAAGCTGAATGTTTAAAATCTACTTCTTTTTGGGAGCCAATAATGACCACAGACATCTTTATCTATTTTTAAATGTAATTGAAAAAACACTAAGTAACAACAGTTTAAAGTTGCAATCAACTTGCATAGAAGCCTTAATTTTCACATTAAATTTTTAAGGTCACCTTTTACCCTTTCAGCGCCACGTTTTTGTAGCCTTAATATAAGTTAAGGATACAAGAACATTGCCATTACCAGCACTTCTATATTTTATTTGCAATATACTGGAAATGCTTAATATCTATCATTTGATCTAATAAATATAAAAGTCAGTTCAGTGGTTTGTTAGTAACGTAATATTATGTGTCCGGCGTCAGGAGCAAATCATTTGTAGATCGCGAATTCGTGATATTACGGGGATGGCGGTGAAAGGGTTAAAAAGGGTTGTTCAAATTGCAGTATTCAAACGTAGATATCCTGAAAAGGGGGTCAAAACGTTATGGCGCACGTTTCGCACAGGCAAAACCGCGGGACAACGCCGCTTGTATCGCGCGTAGAGTGGATACCTATATAAGTGGGTACTAGGAGGAATAATTGCGATGGAAGACGCAATTTAAGACAAGTGACATTGGCTTGCAAGGCCACCTTTGTATGTACATCATACTACTTTGCAGTGTACATTATGTTTATGATCACTATCGATTAAATAAACAATACATATTGTGTGCATGGCCGTACCGACGGGGGGCCGGGGGCAGCCCTTTTGTCGATAAAAGTTAAGAAAAATAACTTTTTGCCGTTTGCAATACAATACAGGTATGAATTATTGTATGTACTTTCAAAAAAGCTTTTGCATAATTAAAGAATTTATATAAAAAAACTAGCTTTTTATCCCGAAATTCCCCGGGGAACTCCGAAATCACCGCGGGTTAAACCGCGGGGATTAGCTAGTTTATAATAAAAAGTTATTCATCAAAGTCGACTGCAAATTGTTACAATTTGCTCACAGTACGGTATGTATAATAGAATATATAACATGTACTTGAACAAAGTGCGTTTATTTTTAGATTGACGCGGGTCGAAGGGTTAACAGGGGCCACCAGAGCTACACCTTTTAATGAGTGCGAAAGAGACAGCAACATTAATCTCTTGCGCGGCTGTTGGCAAGTGAATGAAGCTATAGATAAGTAGAGTAGCAATAGTGCGAAATCTTTCATAAACATAGAGTGTAACGGCCGCACTCAGAGTCGACTTTAATGATTACTTAGTTAAGTATAGATTTTTAAAACAAAACTGCCGCAATCAGAGACGTTCAGTTAATTAATGTCAATTGGCATTTAATAAGATGTAACTTAATAAGTTAAATGCCAATTAACATTAATTTCATTTAATGTTAATTAAACTTGTCTGATTAAACTTGTCTGTGCAAATTAAACTTGTCTGATTGCGGCAGTTTTGTTTTAAAAATCTATACTTAACTAAGTAATCATTAAAGTCGACTCTGAGTGCGGCGGTATGAAAGAAATACCTACATTACCTACCTACAACGACGAATAATCGCACTATCGCGATGAGTTTGGCACATTCCACAGATAAATACCTTTTCACCGTCAAGTTTTTGTAGTTGTAAGGGGAATTCCTCTTAGTGTTGGGAATGCTTAATAACTGTCATTTAATCTATAATAATAAATATAATAAGAACGTGATATTTTTGTTTTGTTTTATTTTATTTTTTATTTATTTTTTTTTGTTTTATTCTAGTTTTTTGTTTGGTTATAATTTGAAATCTTTAAATGTTTTATTATTATTGACATTCTGTACCTATATTCATGTAATCGATACTTGTTGTCCTACTTGTTATTGTGGTTGTGACATTATTTTAATTGTATGTAATTTATCATCTTGACGATCGCATTATCCTCTGACATATCATTATTATTTATAATGTTATTTGAATTTGATAATGTGAAATAAATGAATCTAATCTAATCTGATCTATTACGGCCTACGGGGACGGCGGGCTCACAAATGATGCCATAGTTTATCAGCTAGTGATATTAGCGATATTCAAAATTATATAAAAAAACAATAAACTAAAGAAAAATGGAATCGTTTTCTGAACCTTAATATCCTGCTAATATTATAAACGCGAAAGTTTGTAACAATGTATGGATGTATGTTACTCTTTCACGCAAAAACTACTGGATGGATTTAAATGAAACTTTACCATAATATAGCTTATACATCAGATTAACACATAGGGTACTTTTTATCCCGGAATTCCCGCGGCAACTCTGAAATTAACGCGGTTGAAACCGCGGGGCATAACTACTTAGTTTTAGTATATAGGTACATTATAAAAAGCTTTACTCAAATTACCTCAGTAAAAGAAAATAAATCATTCCTCTATGAACTAGCTAGGTATAGTTTTTGACAAACGCTAGTTTGTACAGATCAGAAACAACATCCAAGACCATTGAGAAACACAGAAACTTTTAAGTCAAAATTATAAGACATTGGTACATATTATAAGCTAATACCTACATATATTATTAATTATACGAGGCACTTATGAAGAAGAGCTTTTACCTATAACTAAGTAAACCGAAACGCGCAGAATATGAAATATCAGCAGGCTTTATCACTGTTTTTCTATACAACACCGAGGAAATCGCGAGCAAAACCGTGGACATCAGCAAATTGATAAGGGACCGCAAACCTTTATCACCTAGAATTTAGTCTTCAATTTCTTATCATATGCAAATAGGTACACCATTGACATTCAAAGTAGAGGTAAATTGCTCGAACTCTACGCACCTAAATTAAATTACTATTAATTAATTAACTATTAAAGTTTTACTTCACAATAAAAAAAAGAATACCTTGCTCAGCATATCCATGGTAAACCTGGTTGTAACTAAATCTGACGCCGGTAAAAAAAGAAATACTTTATAAAATGTCTAAATTATGAACGCGCAATCAATCAAATCAAAACGCGCGCAAACATCCATCCGCCTGTCCACGTCAAAAATGGCGGGAGAACTGAACTGAACTGTGCTTGTAATAAAAAAACATAGTTACGAGTAGCTGATAGGTTATCATTATATAATTTAGATAATACAGTAGGAGGATGGCACGAGAACTATTATTGTAATAGGCATTTAAGTTAAATAGTCATTAGAGCTCGATGCATGGAACGATGGAAATATTCGGGTAACCGTAACAGTGGGTACGGAGAACACATCTATACTTTTTGTGTTACGGTAACACAAAAAAGTATAGTTGCGTTCTCCGTCTCCCTCAACATACTTAGGGCCTATGCAGTATGCACACCACGTTTTTTAAAGCGCCGTCGACACGCGTTTGTACCGATACAGACGCGTTACGCGCGCGAGTCAGATTTTTGTAGGATAAAAGCGCGTTTAAAAAACGTGGTGTGCACAGAGGCGGTTGAAAAACGAGACGATGAAACTGCCCGGCTTTCAATACGTGATTGAGTAACAAACATCCAAATTACTTTTAAAACTCTTTTTAAAATTTTGTCTGTCTTTTTTCCACGAAATTTTCGTGAAGAAAAAAACTAGACAAAACTACCGAACGGACGTTATCTTTACATATAGTTAAGCTTATTTTATAGAAACACATTTTGATTTTGATTGGTGGAACGAAATCGGATGTCGGAAAAAAGTTATCGTCATTTAAAGTCCGGGTGAAACGGCAGGCATGTAAGTGATGGTAAGTGATTACCTCAACCTATGGATATCTGTAACACCAGAAGGCTTGCAGGTGCGTTGTCGACTTGGAAAGGGAACTAGCTTTCAAGTGAAGCTGCCGAAGCACACGTTAGGTGCTTGGCGACAGATTTTCAACTTGAAGCTGGTAGCTAGCCAGCCAGGCACTAGAAAGTGAAAGAGTGTGGCAGCCTGAGCAGAATTTTCGATACAGAATGTTACTTAGCATTTTGAATCTTATGTAGGTAAGTCAACTAGTGCAGAATGTAAAAAAAAATTAACTACCTACAATACTTCACAAAATATTTGAAATTCCCAAAAATTGTTCTTTAGGCCTAAAATCCTTTAAGTAGGTACTGCAAAAAGTAAAAAGAGCAGGTAAACGGCACCAGCATACTAACACCACTAGAGTAAAGCTGCAGGCAAGAGAAAATACACTATCGGTAACAATAAAATTCATTCAACATGCACCTACAAAATTTTTAAAAAGAAACTTCATTCGGAAAGATTAGGCTTACCGCTGGTCTCAGTCTGTTGCTGTTTGCCTGTAAGGTACAAGCATAGTTCTAGCATGAAGAGCAACACAGACGGCCAAAAACTTCTTTAATATCAGAATGTTTATGTATTATGAATCTTATTACATTTCTCGTAGGATCATTATCAATTGCCCCTGACTAAAATATCCCCAGCTGTTTCAAATGGGAAATTTTGTGTAAAAATTCCTACAAAATTACCTGAATGACCAAAAACAATTATAAAATACTTTTATACTTTTGCAATTAGGTTGCTTTCACATTAGTAGCATGAAGAGTTTAGATAAATAAAAAATAGCTATATTAAATTCTAACTTAAAGTTATTGTTTGTTAGCCTCTAGAAAAATTGTGTAGAAAGAATGCAGAAACTCTAGTTGTTTTTTAAGCATTGTGTAAGTTAATCGTAGCACAGATAATAATATAAAGAGAGCAACCCATACAAATTCTCAAACAACATGCAGATGACAAATATAGGTATCTGATTGCATAGATTTCCAAAGATGAAATCTTCTTTGAAAAAAATAACTAATTTTACATAAGTACTTAATGTTTTGTCGAACAACAATTAAACAATAGTGCAATTGGAGCTTAGAATAAAACCTTTGGAGTCAAAAATTAAAGCTGGAGCTCCTTTTTTTAAATTCATCTATTAGGGCTCAGTTAAACTTCCATGTAAAAACCTCAAGATGTACAATCTTTACCTACATAAAAATTCTTATACCTACCTATAGGTTACGTAATACCTACTTATGTGAAGTAAATAGGTACCTAATGAATTATCATCAGATGAGCAGTCATCATAACTAATAAGTCATAACATCTTTGATTCTTGTTTGATTACAAAACTGTGACCTCTGCCAATAGGCAAGGTCAGGATATAATCGCTAGTTCTCAATGTTATTTGATACGCAACGAACCCGATATGAGCACATAACTACTGTATCACTTGCCTTCTTATCTCCACTCTCCATATCGGCCATAGTTTAACTTCTAATAGTTGTAAAACTGATTTTATTTGCGCCGTGCGCGATATCAAAATATTTACGAGTTACGACACGCCGCCAAATATCTGAAACAATTTTTTTGACAGTGCTTTTGACATTTGACTTGACAATCACCTGTTCGGTGTTGTTGTTTTTTATCTTTGCCCCTTCTGGGACAGGTCAGTTCGGAAGAGTAGTAAAAAAAATGCCATGGTTGGAGGTTATTTTAGGTTCGTATTAATAGTCAGTTCTCAAGTACAAGCTCAAGTACATGACTACTTGATACCGTCTTGAGACGTGAGAACATGTGCTAATTAATAAAGCTATCTTGGGGCGGTCTCATTTGAGATTGTCATTCGCCATCTCATTTGAGACCGACTCAACAAACGTCAAAATAGATTGAATTCGTTCCGTTACAGCTACTGCACAAAATGCAATGTTTTAATTGAAATTGCACTTCTACCAATGATTATGTCATAAAAATTTTAACAAAAAAATTAAAACCGACTTCCAAAAACACAAAACTAAAAAAGCTTAAAAATAAAAAGCTAAAAATAACAAAATACAGATATAATCCAAAAGACAAAAACACACGTAATATTATTATTGGTTTGTGCTACCACTGATCGGTTTGAATTCGGTCACAAGCCCGCTGGTGTCCGTCCACTTGGGTTGTTCTGCTCACGAAGAGCTGGTGGCGGGAGTCAACTTAGCCCATCTACCCCCTCCATATTTGGCTTGTCACCGACTTCATACCGATCAGTGGTAGCACAAACCAATAATAATATTACGTGTGTTTTTGTCTTTTGGATTATATCTGTATTTTGTTATTTTTAGCTTTTTATTTTTAAGCTTTTTTAGTTTTGTGTTTTTGGAAGTCGGTTTTAATTTTTTTGTTAAAATTTTGTTTATTTTTTGCTTTTAAGTGACATAGTTCGTAATTACTCTAAGTTACAATAGCCTAATGTCAACTGCTCATCGCCTTTTACAAAATATTGCTTTTCCCGACGCAGGGACGGGAATAATTATATTGAGGAGTTCTCCTAGTACATCACCAACAGTTCCACTTCACCATATACATTGTGACGAGCATAAATTGTTTAGAAACCATATTAAAGTTAACGATTCGGAACCCGTGAAATACCTATTATTGAGTAGTTCCCATAACCATCTGTGGTCTTCATCATCAGTTCCACTTCTTCAAATTTTGCTTTCCTAAAGCAAATAAACGTTTTACTATAAAAAATACAAAAATCGATATAGGTGTACCTATAATATTTGAAGAGTTCCTTCGATTACTCCAAGATCCCATCATCAGATCTCGACTTGGTGACAATGGAATCAATTTGGGAGTGTCCCCTTTCAAACAAAAAAACAATTTTTGAAATCGCTCCAATCGGAACCCGTGAAATACGTATTATTGTAGAGTAGTTCCGATGACCATCTGTGGTCTTCATCATCAGTTCCACTTCTTCAAATTTCGCTTTCCAAAAGCAAATGAACGATTTACTATAAAAAATACCCAAATCGCTATAGGTGTGCCTATAATTTTTGAAGAGTTCCCTCGATTTCTCCAAGATCCCATCATCAAATCCCGACTTGGTGGCAATGGGACCTAATTGGGAGTAAACCCTTTCAAACAAAAAAAGAATTTTTCAAATCGGTCAACCCGTCTTCGAGTAATCGGTGAACATACATAAAAAAAAAAAAAAAAAAAAAAAAAAAAAAAAAAACATACATACAATCGAACATAGAACCTCCTCCTTTTTGGAAGTCGGTTAAAAATAATTTTAAAACATAAAATATTTAAATTCTGCATTAAATTCTGTATAAAAAATTTAATTTTACTTCAAATATGGTAAAAAGGAAATGAATTGCAATAGACAAGGCTGTATACGACTTGGTCCCTTTGCCTGCCCGCTCTTGCGAGCTAAAAAATAATAGCTATTGGCGCGCGAAATTCTAAAGTTTTTCACTTTTCGTTTTGTCCGAATTAATTTTTTCCGAATATAACGTATATGATGGCACATATATTTTCTTGCTTAGAAAAAAAAGATATTCTTGAAAAAATATTCGAATATAATTGAAAATAAGGATCCTTTATGTACGTTTTTGGTAAACGATACGTCCAGAATAAATCCTTGATCAATAACATCGTAGTGCCCAATATTATTCAAAATAATTTCAAAATCCATTTTGATTCAACAACGTTAATAGTAGCACAAACTCAAGATGATCTCAAGTCCGTGTTTTACTTGACTCAGTTGATCCAGACTTATCAAACGTCAAATGATGATCTTGAGTTTGGAGTTTCGTCTATTTAATACGTGCGGTACTCACTTGAGACCGTCTACTCAAGATGATGACCAGTTTTATACTCAAGTAACGTTTATTAATTAGAACACCATCTCACCGATGTTCTCAAGTGAGTACGTCAACTTGAGAACTGACTATTAATTAGTTTCCGAATCGGAGAAAACTACTGTAGGTCTGTTTTTGATAGGTCCATAGATTTGATTTGTATGAATTTACTGCACAAATTAACTAGACGTATGTCTAAAGATTTACTGCGTTCGGAATCACGATTCGATATTTCGATTTTTTTACGTGGCCGCTTTAGCCACTAGGTACTTAAAAATTGATCATTAATTCACCTATTAAGTAATTTCAGTTTTCAACAAATATCGAATGAGTGGAGCGAAAATCCTACGCACACACATTTTTGTTGTTTTAGTTATAGCAACAAAACTTGGCTAACTTTAACTAAGTACACTGGGGTTTTAGTCTGAGCACTGGGGTAATAAAAAAAACTATTAAATGCCATTTATAGAAACATTTAATTAGATACAGGTACATCAATATCAAATTATGACAAGGATATATAAATATATTATACTCTTTATCTTATTTTTATATGAAAAATATCTTACAATAACTTACAATCCTATTAGTGCTAGATACTCAGACGAAATAGATATAACAAAATAAACATAATATTATTATGAATGAACATCTCCGAGGGTAATAAATCGATTTTCAATTTTCAATCAAATGAACGTTATAATGAATCCGACATCGACAATTTAAATACTTTGTCATTGGATATCGATTTCAAAAAGGACGCTTTTATTGGATGATATTATTATAATACTCTCAGACGAAATAAAGACTTTTTATTTCGTCTGAGATAATACTCTATAAACGTTTTATTTGAGTTCACTGACCTCGAAGGACTAATTTGATTTATATTATGATATAATTATTTAACAATAATATTATGATTTAATATAATTGCACATAAAATTTCTAACATCACATTCAACACCAATTTTTTTAGTTTATTTTATGAAACGACTAATATTACATAGTATGATAACGACAGAAAAGGAATCTCCACCTCCCACTTAAGGCTATTGACGGAATAAGGTAACTTCCAATGTGCAGACAGGTAAACAGGTGAGTTAATGAGGTACCACATTGTTAATTGAAAGTGTCATTAATTATGATCTCTCATCACATGACTGTGATTGGTTCAGCTACCCCCACCTTAGCTACGCCAATGGGCAGCAGCAGAGAGAGAAGCACCATACTCGGTATCACTTTACGATTTTCTCAGCCAAATCGGTTTAAAAATAACATGTGAACTTGGTCATGTATTTCCAATAATATTATGCTTGTGATCTGAAGTCTGAACACATTGAGATATATTTTGATATTTTCTATGCCTTTGCACTACAATTGTGTTGTTTGTCATTGGTAACCATGACATTCATTTAAAAAAAAACTAATGTTCGAAACTCAGAACAAATAAATAAAGCAGCTATAGTTATTGTTCTGAGGTTCGAACTTATCAGAATCTTACGTCGCTGTACGGCAGCTATCACTATTCACTATACAAATTCCTATCAATCACCCCCAGAGGCCAGACCACAAATCATTGCGGTCAAGGCTTAAACAGTGTACAATACAGACCACTAAGGCTCAATTTTCATTGCGGCGGAAAGGGTGCAAGGAAATTTTTTCAAAAATAGTGCATAACATTTTGAACTTTACTAACTTTAGATAACACGCAAATTAGATACTCGATTACAAACTAGTAGATAAGGCAGTAGCGTCTTCCAGAGAATATTTTCCAGCGAATGAAAATCAAAATTATATTTAGTTCGCCAATTAGATAATAAAAAAAAAAATAGACACGTATTTTTTGCTTTTTCAAATGATTGAAAAAATACTTAGATAAAACGCATTAAAGTTTAGGAGTGGGGGCTCTTGACGTCATAACGTACTATAAACAGTATAAACTGTAGCACGGCGTCCCGTTATTTTGCAATTACGTAAAAAAAATATGTGTCCAATATTTTTAATTAATCTACAAGACGGACTAAAATCTAAAATTTTGTTGACAAGCCCATTCTCGCGACTGCCGTAGGCGATAAGGGAAGTCGTGCGAAGAGAGACAAAATGCAGCATCGTAGACAACTGCTATTCGCTTTTTTTAATTGACGCTTGCCTTCTGTCTGCCACAGTGTAAATTAAGCCAAAAACAGAAAAATTTTAGACAAACCTTTTTTTCTATCATTTTTATCTAACAGGTCAAAGGTCTGCCTAGGAGGTAGATTTAAAGCTTTTGAGTGAAAACATCAGCCAAAGTAGTATAAAAAGGCAAGATGTGATCAAAGTAAAGATCACACCAACCTCAATCAGTAACCATTGTAGATTTGGACTCAGTTCTTGTATTGGTATTTGTATTCTTTAGGTTGATTGCTTCCGCTCGACGCGGATGGCTCCTCGTTTCAGTTAGATGTCCACTGTAATCAATATAAAAAAAAATGTTACAGGTTTGGTCAAAGATCAATATTAATTGTGAAGGATTTCACCTGCGGTAATTTGATTTGTTCCGCAGCAATTCCGGGATAAAAAGTACCCTACGTCACTCAAGATCACTGTAGCTTCTTATAAGTGAAAGAATTTTTAAAATCAGTCCAGTAGAATCCAGAGATTACCCCCCAATTATTGGGTTTGAGTGATAGTGTCTAATTATTATTATTGATTCTCATTCTCACCTTCAATGTAGGCCCCCCCTCCTTTTGCAGCTCCCTCTCTCGTTTCTCCATCTCCTCTTGTTTCTGCTGCTGCCGTCTCACCTTCTCCGGGTCCTTCACCCCCCGTGCAGCTTCTTCTGCCCTCCTTCTCTCTGCTGCCTCTACTTGCTGACGGCGTCTGGTCTCCTGCTCAATATAAAGACAATTATATTTAGGTGTTACCTTATCCTGAACTTCCTTTACTCATTTCCTTATCCCCCTCTCCCCTTTATCCAGTTACTCAGGGCCTCCAAAACGCCTGAATATGTTATGTATATTAGGGATATTATGGAGCTCCGTAAACGTAACCGAAACTATCAGATATCTGAAATAAAAATATATCCGTAACCTTAACTGTTTCACACGGTATTTGATTCACCACTCCCACTTACCTATATTACTGATTTTAATACCAAATCATAACCTAGACTAGATAAAACCTATAAATATAACCAAATTATTACATACTATTTGTGTTTATATTTTACTTCAATCTAATATCCGTAACCGAAACTATCCGCAACTAACAGATAATCTGAAATAATTACATATCCATAGCCGTATCTGAAACTGCCATAATTTTATTCCTATATCTATATCCAGATCTGAAATATCATATCCACTGAGCAAATAATCACTACGTTTTAGGAATCAGAACTTTCATACAAATCGCTGAACCGATCTATGAAAGCATTTTATGTCAACCTTACCAATGCAATATATGACACACTCATAGGAATTTGGTTAAGTATTCCATAGTTGGTAAGGAAGTTCACGCGAGAGATCTATAGTAAGTTTTGCTTCAAGGGAGTGTCGCTGGGCTGATAATATCCATAACATCCCAAATGTATACGGCTAGTCTAAAGAGGTGTTTATTAAATCTCTATATTCATAAGTTAACCAAGCCACAAATAATATACCAAGCAAATAGCTGTTTAACATCTATACTAATATTATAAAGCTGAAGTGTTTGTTTGTTTGCTTGAACACACTAATCTCAGTAACTACTGGTCCGGTTAGAAAAATTCTTTCAGCCCATTTATAGAGTAAGGCTATAGGCAATATGTCATCACGCTAAGACTAATAGGAGCGGAGCAGCAATAAAAATGTAGCTAAAAATACTCCTTTTGAGAGCTTCCATTGTGTACGCTGCGTTAACGGTTAGCTGTGGAATATATTCTAGTTACTTTTTTCCTCAAATTAACACGGGTGAAACCGCAGGGCACAGCTAGTTACAAATATGCCACAACGACCGTAATATAAAAAAATTTAAAACAAATCTCAACACATTGCATTTGAGGAAAAAGTGAAAAACTGTATAAAAATACATGTTGGAACTTGGAGGGTATAAAACCGTGACTTTGTACCTACCTAAGTATAAAACCCAATACATAAAGAAGTGGACTCACCGCATCTGGCGTCAACACTTCTGATGCTGAAGGTTTACAGCAGGACGTAAAGATTCCCATTTTTTATTTTATCCAAATTGACTATTCATAGTATTCGTAAGTGTACGCAATCACAATCCACAAAAATCTAAATACAAATTGTATCAACATAAACTTGCACAACACAGCAAGAGAAACGTCAACTTTTGACAGATTCGTTCGAAAACTACAGATCATCAATAATTTTATAGTATCAATTAGTATACATTGCGCAGAAAAACTACGGAGTCGAACCAAAAAAACAAATTCAAGATTCTAATCTTTATTTGAGAAAAAGATACCTAGTCTAAATGGTAAAAAAAGGTTTGGCTTATGGCTCACGCAAGGATCAGAAAAAATATGGTTGAGAACTTTTTAATTTGCGCATTTAAAAGCATTGTAATATATTAATATCTTATCTGCTATAAAAACTAGAAATATTGGAACAGATTTCCAATATTTCTAGTTTAAGGTTTGTTTAAATTCGTTTATCTGCTCAGTCCTGTATATAAATAGTTTATGTATAATAAATACACAAAATATTAACAATGACATGATGTTTCACAATAACAAAATAAATGGGATAGGAAACTAACCAGCTTTTTCCAAATTGATTGAACATGAGACATCTCGTTGGGTTAATTGTAATGATAAAAAACTTTACCAAATTGCTTAATAGAATAAAAAGCTTTGAAAAAGATGTTTTCTACAAAAGTATAAAAGTTTTCAGAATTGTTCAAAGTATTGATTTTACAGGAAAATGAGGAAAAAAAATATTGCCATTACCAAAAAGAAAAAAAATTAAACCTTGATTTATTAAATAAACGATAATATTAAACAAAACTGATTAGGTATTTAAAAAAATTATACTAAATAATATTATGTAAGTCGTTTCTAAAGTAAATCTCACCGCACGCACAGTGTTTCAATTTGAGATCGAATGAATCGATTAGAGTGAATGCCTTCTGTTTATTCGGTAAATGTGCAACACTAGCGCAAGGCAGTAGATTTTTCGTAAAGGCCGACAAAAATTTAATTAATTAATTTTAGCTGTAAAAATGC
Organism: Zygaena filipendulae; assembly: GCA_907165275.2. NCBI lineage: Eukaryota > Metazoa > Arthropoda > Insecta > Lepidoptera > Zygaenidae > Zygaena > Zygaena filipendulae. Next base: position 1,040,759 of record OU015669.1, read on the forward strand.
TGTCACGCGTGGCTTTGCGTTCAGGTAAGTTTAATTCACCATTTTAATTGCATACTATTACATTTAACCGCATAAAACATTGCATTTGGCTCCTAAATTCAACAATGTTAGGGAAGGAGGTTTATGTAATCACTCATTTTGACAAGTACTTTAAGATTTTGTTTCTTTAACTTTTATTAATCGCTAATTAAAACTTTACTTTGAGTGTGTTTAGTATTTGTTATAAACATTTTTAATTCACTTGAGAATTAAAATAATTCCAATTGGATAAAAAGACGATAACCTAAAATATAACAGCTGATAACTTTCCTACTACGAATCTCGCAATTCTAGATTTTCATTTGTTTTTATAACTAATCCGCTTAGTTTAATTACACGTTTATCTTGCAATCTTATTGCTGTCGAGATTTGTATACTTATTTGTGCCACAAACTTGAAAAGTTATTTATATTTACTTATTAGTAGTAGACTTCAATAAAAAATTTCTCCGCTTTTTTATGTAATCCTCCTTTCATTTCCTTTAGAAAGATAGACCATGAATTATTTTTTCTTCAAAGTTTTACTGAAATAAATTATTTTTTAGCCGCGACCCGTCAGCCAATCTCAGCGGTGGTGGCAAGATCCTCCACAACTGATGTGTCTGGTGTGAGGGACGAGAAAAACTTCCCAAGGCCCGTGCGAGGAGAACCCGGCAAAGTGAGACTTGGATTCATTCCTGAGGAATGGTGAGATAAGTTTGACACATATCTGATACACTATAGCTGTTACTAAACAGTTTGTTGTGGTTCCGTAGAATAATGACGGTTTTAAGATGAAAAATAAAGCATGTGATGTAAAGATGCAAAAATGTAATGTTGAAAAAATTAGTATAATTATTTGAAATGACTGCCATGTAAAGTTTAAGATTTGTTAAATCCGTGGACTATGACAAATTTATTGTCTTAAATGCATTTTGACTTTTTTATGTCTATGGACATCTTATGTAATACTAAGTTTTTCCAATATTAATGATGTCATATTTTGATTTCTGACCTTTACAATAATAATATTAATTATGTACTCTTACTTAAAACTCTCCCTTGTTCAGGTTTCAGGCTTTCCACTCGAAGACCGGTGTGACTGGTCCATATACATTCGGAGTTGGTCTTGCTACATACTTGTGCAGCAAGGAGATCTATGTGATGGAACATGAGTACTACACCGGCTTGTCTCTGCTTGTCATGGTCTATTTCGCTCACACCAAATTTGGACCGAAAATCGCCGCCTGGTTGGACAAGGAAGTTGATGTTAGTATTTATTCAGCATAATTTTAACCAACCTTATACAAGAAGCTTATCTGTGGGCTCTTAGGCGGTGAACAAATATTTTGTAACGACTGCCATCACCATATTAATTAAAGACACGTCTAGTGTGCCTTCAGTCATGTGTAAAAAAAAACTGATTAACCTATCCAATTTTCGTATGCCGAATTTAGACTAAACATTTAGACAAAGATTAAACATAAATTGAGCCAATTTAACAGTTTATAATTTACAACCTACTTACTTTCTAACAAACAGTATTAATTTTTTTCATTTGTACATGGAGAAGACATATATAATTATTATAGTATACTGTCTGTGAGTGATGAACGTAATATCTAATGAAGTTGAATGAATATTGTTATTACGATTTACACCTGCAGGCGGTGGAGTCGTCCTGGAATGAGGACCGAGTGAACAGCCTCCAACAGCTGGAGCAGGCCATCGAGGAAGAGAAGAAGGCGCAGTGGAGGGCCCAGGGTCAGGAGCTACTAATCCAAGCCAAGAAGGAGAATGTGCTGCTGCAGCTCGAAGCTAACTACAGGGAGCGAATGATGAATGCCTACACTGAGGTAACAATAATAATTGGATGCTATCACACAGTGCCAAGACCAAAACTAAGCAGAGCTTGTAACCATGACTTTGGGTGCTTAACAACTGATATACAACGTGTTAATGAATTAACTGAAAACCTGATACACCCCATTTAAAAAAATAAACAATAATATGATTAAAATATATTTTATGTCCAAAAAATTTACATTTTAAAAGTTATTCAACATTAGCTTGGAGGTGATCTATCTACGAAATTCCAAGCTGTAGCGCTTGGAAAGACCCGCGCCTACCGGTAAGAATTATTTTGCTGCGGGCGGCGTACGCGCCAAATATTGTATTATAAATAATTTAGACATGGGCAAATAAAAATGAAAAAATATACCCTATATTAAACATATTAAAACATAGTGCGATCGATTCGGTAGTTGATTCTGAGCAAACTACTTTCTAGTTTTGAGTTAATTCATTAACACGTTGTATATAATACATAATTATTTAACTTTTTTCGTTATAATTACGTTTCGTACAAGTAAGAAAAATGTTCGCCTTCGAAACTAGTTACGAAAACCTGGTTTCGATAGGTACCAAAGCGGTATATCCATAATGATGTTCAACAAGTAAAAATTTGATTATGACGCGGGTGTCGATCCCCGGCGCAGCTATTAAGGTTCGCTAACCACTAATCAATGGTGCTGTCAAACATTTCAACACAAACCAACCCACGCGGGTTTCACCCGTTATAATTTCGGAGTTCCCGCAGGAGTTTCGGTAGAATAAGTACCCCTATGTCCTCTATATGCATTTATATTTACGTATGGTGAGGTAAGCAATGAGGACGCCTGAGATAAAGATTCATAATTATTCTCATAATCCGATTGTGTCAAAACTAATTCCAATGAGGATGTGGAAAATGAAAACTCTAATTAGTCCGTCTGTTAGAAAATTAAGAAACAATAGACACGTATTTCTTTCTTTTTTAAATAAATGAAAATATACAGAGATAAAAAAAAAACATAAAAAAGCGCATTAAAGTTTAGGGTGGGAGCTTATGACGTCACCAACAGCTATAAGCCGCCAAACAAACCGCACCGGGTTGTGACGTCACGCGAAATTTCAAGTCAATGTATCGCCGCCATTTTTTGATTATGTAAAAAAGAAAAAATACGTGTCCAATATTTTTTATTAATATAGTACCTGTAGATACTACTACGGACTAAAAAAAAAAATTTGTCAACATGCTCATTCTTTTTAGAAGTTCTTTTTTTGTAGTTGTTTTATAATTTTGTTTACGTGTTAACAGGTTAAACGCCGGCTCGACTACCAACTGGAGAAGGCAACCCTCGAGCGCCGCCTCGCGCAGAAGCACATGGTCGACTGGATCGTGACCAACGTGACCAAGGCCATCACCCCGGACCAGGAGAAGCAGGCCCTGGACCGCTGCATCGCCGACCTGGGCGCGCTCGCCGCCAGGCAGTGAGCCCGGCAGCATTGTGAGGACCCTGTTCGACCGGACGACTCAGTGTACATTTAGCCGAGATAGTCATCCACCATCGCTGTCCTAACGCTGACATCGTTCTGACGAATGGAGTCCAACTCGTATACATGTGTAAAGTTATGTTAATAAACTAAGGATCAAGATCAGGTGTTGTAGTATATTTTGTTGTTTTATTTCGGTTATTATTTTAAGGATTCAAAGAAAAAAATATGGAAGATTTAATGTTATAGAATCCATCCGGATAAGCCCAGAAACTTTTCGCTTCATAGCCATAGCTAACAAATCTTTTTATCATTACTAATATTATAAATGTGAAAGTCAGTTTGATTGTTTGTTACGCTTTCACGCAGTAACTGCTCAACTGGTCATGAAATTTTTCATGCACGTTGTCAGGGGTACAGTCAAAGAAATAGGGTACTTTCTATCCCGGAATTTTCGCGAGAATTCCGAAATTACCGCGGGTGAAGCCGCGGGGCACAGCTAGTTATAAAATATCTGAAAGTTAGTTTCTTTGTTTGTTACGCTCTAACGACTCAACCGATCGCCATGAAATTTTGCATACACGTGGTCAGGGGTCCAGAGAAGGACATAGGGTACGTTTTCTCCCGGAATTCCCGCGAGAACACCGACATTGACGCGGGTGAAACCGCGGGGAGCAGCTAGATTATCTGGGGGCACGGCAGTGCCCCCGCCAAGACGAGCCAGCAAAGCGCAAGGGCACTACCTACCTTTTCTCGAAGCGTTTCGTCGTTTTTTTGAACCCTTGTAACTTGGGTCTGGATTATACCAGATAAACAAAATTTTCGGAATATGTTGTCAATAGCAGACTTATTAAATGTATAAAGTTTTAATTGTATAGCTCCCATCCTTTAGATTTTATTGATATCTAAAAAACCTCGATTTCGTCACTGACTCACTGATGATCATCAAAATTCTTAGGGTACTTCCTAATGTCCTAGAAAGCTGAAATTTGGTATGTAAGCTAGTATTAGTAAACAAACAACAAAAAATTATAAAACTTGTAACTTTTATCTCCCAACCCCTTAAATTAGGGGATGGAAGTTTGTATGAGACTTCTGCAATTTTGACTTACAAAAAGAAATGAAATCCCAACAAAAACATTTTCATGTAAAATGTTGCCAAGACGAGACCATATGCCAGCACTTTCAAAAAGTTATCAGATCTTATGTAGAGCCAAGCTTCTAACTCTACACGCCTTAACTCTACAAGGTCTAACTTCACAAACTCTACACCTTAGCCAAAATATGTGGCTTGGCCGTTTCGTTACTACAAAGAACTATTATTATATAACAGAAAAGTAATGAAAAATGGACCAATTTTTCACCTTAGGGCCTAAGGGCCATGTGAATGTAGCGAAATGGTCAAGCCACATATTTTGGCTAAGGTGTAGAGTTTGTGAAGTTAGACCTTGTAGAGTTAAGGCGTGTAGAGTTAAAAGCTTGGCTCTACATAAGATCTGATAACTTTTTGAAAGTGCTGGCATATGGTCTCGTCTTGGCAACATTTTACATGAAAATGTTTTTGTTGGGATAGTTCTTACTCAACATGTCTGTGGTAGGCAATGTTTAACATGCTATAAAACAGATATTTTCCAAGACATATCTTTTAGGAAGAAATATCAAAGATATGGCTTTTTTGCGTGTGCGCCTAATTTGACCCTAGGGAGGTCAATAAAAAAGAAGATAGTTAAATTTTTATACAAGGCTCTTTTAGTTAGGGCTTGTTAGGTTCACAAATGACAGTTTTACCTTTGGTTCTACTTTTTAACCGACTTCCAAAAATGAGGTTCTGCATTCGGCTGTATGTATATTTTTTTTTTGATAAGTAAAGAAATAAAACGCCACAGTTTCGTTACAATGTTTTATTTTTATTTATTTATACCAATACAAAAAAAATTAGTCGAACAATTTGTGGCTTAGTCATATACGGAGAACTAAGTTCCTTGTTAAAGCTTGCAAGTTATTAACACTAAAACAGCTGATAATGCATGGGTTCCTTTGAAATAAAAATAAATAAAATTAAAGTAGGTATAAACAAAAAGCAGCCAGTGTATGAACATTATTTTCATTTGAAATTCGTATGAAAACTAACTGTAATAGGCTAGTTTCCTAAATTTTTCTTTTTAGTCCGTTTTGTAGATTATTAAAAAATATTGGACACGTATTTTTTTTTTTTTTATGTAACCAAAAAATAACGGAGATATATCAAGTCGAAATTTCACATGACGTCACGCCTCGCTACAATTTGTTCGCACGTTATAGCGAGCTGTGACGACACGAGTCCCCCACCCTAAACTTTAATGCGCTTTATCTATGCGTATTTCCATTATTTGAAAAAAGCAAAAAATACGTGTCTTTTATTTTTTTATTATCTAACTGACGGACTAAATAGAATTTTGATTTTTTTACCCAGGAAACTAGCCTATTGGTTATAGTTAGCCTTAACTTCGAAAGTATATAGTATAATACTTTGATAGAACCTGTTACAAAGCCCTAAGTAGCCTAAGTAGCTCTCCAGTCAGGATTGCATACCTGAAGAGGTAAAAGTGGTATATAATGTGTAGGTATTCGAATGCTACAATACAAAACATTTCTGAATACAAAATCTTTATCAAAAACATTGTATAATATAAATATAAACGTTACTAAACGCCGCTTAGCAAAAAATACGTTAAAAATCAAAACAAATATAAAAAATATAGTAAGTATATATACTTCTTTCTTAGTTTAACATACAAAGTTGTCTCGGAAAGACACTATTTAATAGATACGTTAAAAAACATGCTTCTTACAATCTACATTAAAGAATTAAAAAACAAACATTTGAACAAAATGTATGCTTTTTTCTATTGATTTGGTCCTTCGACCCGGATCGTTGGCCATTTCACATTAACATTCTGTTCAAATATACATTTCTCAATATATTTTTATACATATTTATAACTATGTAATTATTTTTATCATTACCTAAATCAGTAACAAAAACAAAAGATATATACAAAAATTAGTATTTGGTATCTAGACTTTAATCTTTACATTAATTTTCAAAAATAATAATTAAAAAAAAAAGTACGCTTTATGCAATTTGCGCAGTTATATACAAAACAGTGCCTTCAATAGATACAAAATATAAATAAAACTTCAAAAATATTGTTCGTGTAAAATAAATTAGAACTTAATTACCGACGTCATAAGGCTGTTTTTGAAATATTCGGAGGACGATTTGTATAGCTGAATTTGTTGCACATATTTTTTTATGAAACCACTCACAAATTAGCTTCATGATATTTCATGTGGGCGACAAGAAAATTGTTAACTATTTTGTTTAGCGCAAATACAGTATTTGTATTCGCCACACCGTTACACCATAAGGATTAACGTGTGCAGACAAATACTGACACCAAAGTCGATCAAAAAAAGCATATCATGTCCAGAAAGCAATAAGGGCGAAAATTGCCGCTTTCCCGACGCAGAACCAAGTGGAGCTGAAGTAATATTTTTTCGATTTTAACCCTTCCGCTTCTTCCGCCCAGCTTACGAATTTAAAGCGAAAAGTTCTTTAGTATTTTTATGTAAGCTACGTAGAAAAAATTGGTAGGTACCTACATCGTGAAAAATAATTAAAGCTCATTGATATATGCTATAGCGATTTGGGTATTTTTTATAGTAAATCGTTCATTAGCATTTTTAAGAAGTGGAACTGATGATGAAGACCACAAGTGGTCATCGGAACTACTTAATAATAGGTATTTCATGAGTTCCGATTCGTTAACTTTAATATGGTTCCTAAACAATTTATGCTCGTCACAACTCACAACGTATATGGCAAAGTGGAACTGATAGTGATGTACCAGGAGAACTCCTCAAAAATTAACGTCCCTGCATCGGGAAAAGCGATATTTTGTAAAAGGTGATGAGCAGTTGACATTAGGCTATTGTAACTTAGATAAATTACAAACCGTCTCACTTAAAAGCAAGAAATAAACAAATTTTTAACAAAAAAAATTAAAACAGACTTCCAAAAAATACAAAACTAAAAAGCTAAAAATAACAAAATACCGATTTAATCTAACAAACAAAAATACACGTTATACCTACTATTATTGGTTTGTGCTACCACTTTTCGATATGAAAATTTTTCGCTTTTTAGTTTTGTGTTTTTTGGAAATCGGTTTTAATTTTTTTGTTAAAAATTTGTTTATTTCATTACGTAGAAAATAGAAAAATACGTGTTCAATATTTTTTATTAATCTACAAGACAGACCAAATAGAATTTTGATTATCATACCCGGAAACAAGCCTATTTAGTGCATTATAAAACCTTTTCTATCTTAAATACTAAATGCCTACCAAAACACCAAAATAAATCTGACTTCGGAGCATCGCTGGCCTCTAGCAGGTCGGAGTGTTCGCAAATAGTTTTAGCGTAGACATGTGCTACATTACATTTAGCATTCATATACATTTTTAATGTGCAGTTCAATGTTTCCCTTAATCAATAACATTACCCAGTAGCGGTTATTCAAACAGACATAGAGTAGATAAGGCAATATCGTGAAATTGTATACAAAAAGCTCTGCGATTTCGTCCTTTATGTAATGCAATTAAAGCTAAGATTCAGACTCGGCTAAGAATTTTGGTTTCCAACGACAATTTGTTTCGGTCACATTTGGAGAATTTACGTTGTCTGTTTTTTTTTTTTTTTTAGGAAGACCAACAACAATAAAGAGGAAAGATTTGATTTTTTGTTTGTTTGTTTGTTACGATTTAACTAAAAAACTACTGGACCGATTTCAAAAATTCTTTCGCACCATAATCCGGAATTTCCGCGGGAACTTCGAAATTGACGCGGGTGAAATCGCCGGGAACAGTTAGTTATTGTATAAAAAAATAGCAGCCAAATAGATATCTAAGTATATAAGTTCTTAGATTATCACTAGATAAAGAACCTGCTCCTTGATCCACCGTTACAAAATTTAAAGACAAAACTGACAAATGTTGTTTCTGAAATATAATTTATATAAATTGAAAATATTAGCTTGTTGCGTTGTTTCTGTGCGATTTTATATGACCGTGTATGATTTGACATCGATTTCGTATGCGTGATAAGGGAAAGATGGTCAAAAAGACTTAAAAACGGACCTAAAGTAATCCTAGTGTTAGCCGGTTTGCAATCAAATTCAAAAAATTAAAATACCGAATTATGTACCTATAATGCAAATAAGACAGCCAACTCGAGCACTTTTTTCATGTCATTGAATAAAGCTGTATAGTTTAACGCATTATATTACAAAATCCAACGGAGACATTAAGCGTCGCTTTGCAGCAAATATTTACGGCCGCACTCAGAGTCGACTTTAATGATTACATAGTTAAGTATAGGTTTTTAAAACAAAACTGCCGCAATCAGAGACGTTCAGTAAATTAATGTTAATTTGCGTTTAATGAGATGTAACTTAATTAGTTAAATGTCAATTAACATTAATTAATTAAACTTGTCTGATTGCGGCAGTTTTGTTTTAAAAATCTATACTTAACTAAGTAATCATTAAAGTCGACTCTGAGTGCGGCCGTTAGTGTGCATTCGTTTTCCGTTTTCATCTTTTTATGTTTGCAATACGGTAGAAATCAATCATCGAAAACTTTTTTTATTTATCTTATTTTACACACTCCTACCGATAGCATGGGACAATTTTGAAACCGGTCGCGCTGCTTCGTCACTCATTTTTACATACACTCAGTTTTACAGTGACATAAAAAAATTGCTCGGTCACGCCTTTGCCTATCTGCGTTGGCTGGATGCAAGTAAAAAAAAAAAAAACAAAAACAAAAAAGAAACAGTTGCCACGTCGCGCGCAATTCCAAATTCGTATCGTTTTGTCTGTTACAAGATGGCGCACTTCTTCTTTTTGTTCGTTCTGTATTCGTCTTTGGTGTTGATCCGCTCCGCCTCCTGGAAGCGCCTCACCAGCCTCACCAGCTCGTGGAACGCCTGATCCACGTTCATGCGCACCTTGGCGCTGCACTCTATGTACGGTACCTTCAGCTGCCTCGACAGCGCCTGCGCCTCCTCCAGCGACACCTGCGGCGGACAATAACAACTTCTAGTATGGGAAGTAGCGACCCCCCCCCCCACGCCAACTCTTTTTTCTTTCTTCTTTTTTTATGGACTTTCACATAATGCATTTAGCCAGTTTCAAGTAAAATTGATTAGATCAATTGTATATTGTCTATTGAAATGCTTCGTTGAACAGTTTGAAATTGCAAGTCACGGTACTATAACTTGCGAGAACTTTCTCGGAGCTTTTGGAGGAAACCGAAGAAATCAGCTCGAAACGTCATATATCTTCATGAGCACATAAAAAACCGTCACTGTGAAAATTATTGTCCAATACAGCACCTTATAACACAGGAAAATCCATTTTTAACCAGTGTTTATCGACATGAATTTTTTTTTTATTTATTTAAAAAATACTTTACAATACAATAAATGACCCAACCGCCATCTTTGATTCCCGCCAAAGTGTGCTGCAACTTAGTTCATTCGTCCGTATTTATCGCCAGTTACTAATAACAGTGACGTCGGTTGTGATGACTTCATCAAGTAGTTCAATTACTATAAGGACAATTAAGTGTAATTGAATCACTTTCGTTTTTTACTCACTGAACGATAACGAATTCTATTAAAAACATTACTAAAATGCAAATTCTTACTGGGTGCGAATATTGAACCTTTGTGCTATGGACAGACTGTGATACTCGCAATTTTTTTACAATTTCAAATAGAATTTAGGTCAGTATTAATAGATGACACAATTTAGGTTCGTTGTGAAATGTTTAATTAGGTTGTTAGTATACAGGATGTTTCGTAAATCGACGTCAAGCCAGAACCGGGTGATAGGCTAACTCATAACTTAATAGAAAAACGTAAAAAAATAATGTTTAAAATTTATAAAAATTATAATTTTTTAAATTTATAATTTTTATAAATGCATGCCTGCCTGCGACGGCTACAAACCTTAACTTTTTTTAATTTTCTTCTTATTGTGTAATCCTGAATAGTGTTTCTAAAAACTACTGCTTAAAATTTAAGTTTTTGCCAATGAAGTTTTCAAAATTATTGCTTTCGTCAGTTTTTAATGACTGTCTTTTTTTAAATAGGCATAGCAAAGATTTTTATATTTTTCTGTTAACAACTGTTATGAGTCAGCCTATCACCTGGTTCTGGCTTGACGTCGATTTACAGGACACACTGTACAGGTAGAATGTAATATAGTGTAAAATAGCTCTGTCAAACCCAGATGTTTTTTATTACATCACTAGCTGTTCCCTGCAGTTTCACCGGCGGTAATTTCGGTGATCGGGATATCGGGGGATTCGGAATTAACGAAAGAATCAGTCTATCTAATGGTGAAAACCGAATGAAAATCCGTTCAGTTTTTCGAGTTTATCGTGAACAGACAGCGGGAAGCGACTTTTTTTTATACTATGTAAAGATTTAATTATTAGAGACCTCATCAAAATCTGTTGCATAGTTTAGAATAATTATGCAGACAGATAGACAAACAGATTTTGTATTTTTCCTATCTTTACCTATAGTAAAATTTGCCATAGCCCCTCGCTAGACTGGGTGCCCCCAGGGCCCTTATTCACTATGACCAACAACATTCCTTGCCCATAACGCGCGTCCTAAAAACGCATTTCCAAACGTTCTACATGCCAAGATATTAGAAATTGTTATTCTTTATGTCATAAGAAATGTTGTAAATGTACTTTTTTACAGTAAAAATTCTTTGATTACGAGGAAAATACAGTTTTTGCGGCGTCTTATCTTAGCGCATTATGGTCATAATGAATAAGGGCCCAGGTCCTGGCCTGGCCATATCGTTCGACTCACCAACCGCTCCGTCTGCAAGTCGGCTTTGTTCCCGACCATCAGCATGGGGAACTCGTCGCGATCTTTGACGCGCAGTATCTGCTTGTGGAACTTGTACAGCTCGTCGAAGCTCGCGTGGTCTGCCACCGAGAAGACAAGCAGGAACCCCTCGCCGGAGCGCATGTACTGCTCTCGCATCGCGCTGAACTCCTCCTGGCCAGCGGTGTCGAGGACTGCGATGGAAGAATGTATAAGAAGGTGTCACCAACACGAAGGATAAATGCATGGAACCAACTCCCAAATGAAAAGATCAGCGCACAAACTGTCAATCAATAAAATATATATTATTTGCACTCTCGAAAATAATGGACAATGGCCACACAAACAACTTATTGAGTAACTAATCAGTTTTTTGAGTGCTATTATTATTTAACGTTCTAGCTCTGCCCCGCGGCTTCACCCGCGTGAATTTCGGAATTCCCACAGAGGTAAAGCAACTCTGCAGCCAATACTTTTTTCTTTTCTGTAGGTTTATTGTGATAAATGTGCAGTTCCCAAAAGTTCCCATACAAGCCTGTGACGTGTGCTGGTGAAAATTTTAAAATTTAACCACTTTCTCTGATTACATATTATATTTATTGCACATGAAAAAATTTTGGCTGTCCCATCGACAGTTTCATCATAATTTCACTTTTATCAGCGATTAAAGGTGATAAGTTATCACCTTAATCACCAAAAACACTGAAATATGTGTTTCTTGATTTAAACTCTCTGCCAAACAATAATTCCTTTAGAGGTTGAATTAAAAAAAAAAAACCATAGTTTAGTTGCATTTATTATAGATGTCTTGTACTTTTAAGTTTTTAGATGAAGAGGTTGTGTTTTGGGTGTTGACTGACTAGTTAGTCGGTCAGGAAATATTATAATGTGTGTAGATGTGTAATGTGTATAGATTATAACAGAACTCACTGTCCAACTTGGCTGGAATGTCATCGATGACACATTGCTTTGTGTAGCTGTCCTCAATGGTTGGGTCATAGTCTGTTACGAAATAGCTCTGGAAAGACATTGAATCAGTTTTAATTATAAAATAATGTCCATCAAATTAATCATGCTGGCAGATTTTAATTACATTGTCATATATAATTTAACTAGCTATCCCCTGCTGTTTCATCTGCGGTAATTTCAGAGTTCCCATGGGAATTTTGGGATAAACACTCAGAAGAATAGCTTTCTATATTGTATAGGTGAAATAATTATCAAAATCGGTTCAGTAGATCCAGAGATTACCCCATACAACATCACAAACTCAAACTTACAATTCACAAACTTTACCTCTTTATAATATTAGTATAGATTACCATCATAAAGGATTTTAAATAAACCAAATTTTTTGATGTTGGATTTTTAAGGCTATTTTATAGTATACTTTTAAGAGGAATCGTATGTTATACTGATAGTACAGAATCAATTTGATAATGTAATATCAGTAAAGTCTTTTCACTGAATTACAGATAGTTGTTACATGTGTGTGAGACGTAGTTTCCAAATGCAATATTATTTGATCAAACAAGATAAATAGGTAGGTATGTGAATGAAGATATTTAATAAGTCTATGACTGCCATTAAGAAATAAATAATGCATAAGGTAAGGTACAAGGTTAAGAAATCACCAAGTTCTTCTTTTAGTATAAAATAAATAGCAAGACAAAGAAAAAGAGTAGATATGGATGTAGGTACACCTAATAAAACTTTATGTAGATTATATTTTTTTTTTTCAGCTTCCAATTATGAAATGATATAGTAAAGAAGTTTTAAGAGCATCTGCAAGTTCTTGTGGGTGTCGTTACCTTCGTTTACAAGACCTTGACATACCTAATACTCAGGAGAAACACTGATTTGTTATGACTCACAAATTGGGTACAAAATAAAGATCAAATTTAAATTGAAATTTAATTGTACATCCAGTACATATTAGGAAAGTTAACAAGTTAAAACTGATATTTTTGGAATCTTTATGTATATGCTTTATGCATCTAAAGATGTAAATTCGCCTTGTATTACAAAATTGGACACTTACCTGAATAAACTGTATTGTAACGGCACTTTTACCGACCCCACCGCCACCCACTACCACTAGCTTATATGTTTGTGCCTGAGGCCTTTCCCCTGCTCGCGACATTGTAGTAAAAAATGGTAAAAATACTGAAATAATCTAGCTTTTACAAAAGTTAGTCTAATTTCTAAGATGACACAAGCGACAATTTGGGAATGTTCATGTTGGGAAAGTATATGAAAGCGTTCCATTTTACAATTTACAACAAATAAAAAAAAATATATTTATATTTTCACCGTAAATTCATTAGTTTGAAGTTTCATAAATTCAATTTACTTATTAATGGATCTCGCCTAGAATCAAGTTTTTCATTCAATCTCATTTTAAAATAGTATTACAGTTCCAAAAAGTATTTTAGTAGTATATTTTATAGTTTAACATCCTTTCTCTGCGTAGAATGAAATTTATACGTCAAACTCAGTAAGTGTTCTGAAAGCGGAAAAGTAGATTGGGTTAGCATGAAGTATGAACTAGGAAAGTTCACTTCACACGTGATCATCACAGTAATTCACTACGATCGTAAATTAAAAACATATCACACGACTCTAATAATACTTACAGATGATCAAACACATTTTTTGCAATGTAATTTTAAAGAATTTGGTTCAAATCAATTTTCTTTAAATTTGAATGATATTGTCCAATTTCTTGTGTTTTTGGCGAATTGTTAAAACTTCTAGTTTTCGAACACATCCTGGTTCAAAGTCAGACAGACGTCAGTTTTGTCTACTTGTCAGGCGTCACTCGTCAGCAGTCAGTTGTCAATTGTCATTGTCATTGTCAAGGTAGTTAGAGTGCACTTGCTTGAAATTTGAATTATTAAAATATTAACAGATTTGTGAACCTTTCTCTTTGCCGTGTTTAACAAAAAATGTTACAATTTACGAAGTCACTGTGAGTAAAGCGTCAGGAGATTGAAGAAACAATAAAGTTCAAAAAACTGAAAGACTCATTTCGTGGTTCTGACAAATTTCAAATCTTTTTTTCGGCAGACCGAGTCATAACTCTTTGTGTAATGTGTATGCATCTGCCGCTTATGAGCTGAAAACATACGAAGAAATTATTGGTGTAACATTGAATTAATTATTGTCACCATGTTTTCGACGAGCACACAGAGAAAGCACTGGACTTTCAAAGATGAAAACGAACTAGCCAGTCTTCGCGAAAAACACAATTCGGAATTCATCGCGAAACATGGTGCACACATGGAAGAGTCTCGAAGGCACAGTCATTTCCTGTCGCCTGAGGAAGAGAGACTGCTGTTGAAGAATTACGAACTGCATTTGAAAGAGTTTTGCAAAAGATTCAGTCCACCAATGCCGAAAGGAGTTATCGGTACTGCTTTTCATTACTTCAAACGTTTTTACCTTCATAATTCTTCTATGGATTACCATCCTAAAGAAATCCTTGCTACATGTGTGTATTTAGCTTGCAAAGTTGAAGAGTTCAATGTGTCTATAGGTCAGTTTGTTGCCAACATTAAAGGGGACAGAGAAAAAGCATCTGATATTATATTAAACAATGAATTATTACTGATGCAGCAACTAAATTATCATTTGACCATACACAATCCCTTTAGACCAGTGGAAGGATTCCTAATTGATATCAAGACTAGATTCCTACGGGGTGATCCAGAGCATTTCAGATATGGCATCGATGAATTCCTAGAGAAAGTTTTTTTAACCGATTCGTGCTTACTATTTGCTCCGTCACAGATTGCTTTAGCCGCTGTGCTATATGCAGCGAGTAAAGAACAGCAGAATCTTGACAATTATGTCACTGACCTTCTGATCGGTAATGATGGTACAGATAAATTAGCCATTTTGATAGAAGCGGTTCGTAAAATACGGTCAATGGTGAAAATGATAGAGAGCCCCAGTAAAGATAGAGTGAAAGTTATTGAAAGGAAGCTGGATAGGTGCCGTAATCAGGAGAACAATCCGGACAGTGAGATTTACAAACAGCGCATAAGGGACTTGCTGGACGAAGATGACCCACCAAACGCTGGAGCCAGCCGAATGTCCTTAGACACTAGTGGAATTACTCAGACATCACCAGGGCCTAGCTTAATATAACTAGTTATAGAACTTTAAGGCCCGGTTTCCACCAAAGCACAGTGAAGAAATTAGAAGTTTTATAAATGACCATAGAATATCTTCACTTATTCATTTATGAAACAGCTCCACTTATCCTTGCTTTAGTAAAAACTGGGCATTAAGTTTAAATTTACTATATATGATATTATTGTTATGATCATTTAGTGTAAATTTAATTAAATATGTGTAGTATAAGACTGACCATATTGTTTTTATTCTAAGAAAATAAAAATTATTGACTGATACCTGATAGTATTACTATAATTTTGATGTTTTGCTAAAAATTTACATATCTTACTACCTACCTACTTATTTTTTATCTACAGAAAGGCAAAGACACTGTTATTATACATATAATATTGTTATAATATAATTAATCCTCAATTGCTTTTTATGGCAAGTCTAGATCTTTCTTAATTCTTTAACAAAATTAATAATTCAAACATTTTTTCAAAGCTCATCTTCCCTGCTATTGGTAAAAATCAGACAAACAGTTTAAAATTAATATTTTCGTTAAAAAAATTTTTTATTAGTAATGCCGTCCTGTTTGGATCCACGTGATACCTATTTGCTTTTTTATTTAAAATTCGAATTCTAATTTATAACCTATTATCAAACTTTGGTCAGCCGATCAAAACTAGCTTTACGTGACCACTGACCACTTGAAAACTAGAGTTTTGATTGACTGACCAAGTGACATGACGATTCGTACTTATGTTTCCTATGCGTTAACGATTGCAGAATGTCAACTTAGCTCACCCCGCAGGAGGCTGGAAACTGGATTTACAATCTACATGTGACTAGAGCGAAATGTTCGCACAAGTCAAAGAGTAGGTACCTATTATAGTCCTTAGTTACAAATGGCCGAACAGTGGCAGCATTATTATTATTATTTGAACATGTGTCAGTCAAAATTCTGTTTACGGCCGGCCGCGGTCCCTCTAGTAATGAAGATTCCATGGTCCATCGAGCCGGATTTAGCTAAAATATGTTCATTGCAATAAAGTCTGTTTACAGTCCACGTAAATCTGAAGTTTAGGTTAGGTTTCTTTCGTCGTTAGGAAGGTCCTACATACGAGTAGCTATACAATTTACTTAAGTAGGTTAGGTTAGGTATACACATTTAGTTTCAGTGAAACTGTTTATGGGAATAAAACCAATAGATTTACAATATTATTTTATTTATACACCAATATTTTTTTACAATAATTATTTACTTACGTAACATATTATAATAGGTATATAATCTAAGCTGCATATTTAATATACTTAGCTGGAGGCAACAATAGAAGGCTCATACAAATCGTGTAGCACCGTTGTTTAGTCTGCCGGGTCTTGTCGTTTTTCAGGATTTTTGACAGAGTAGTAGTCTCTCGGCTTCATTCTGAAAAATTAAAATAGGTAATGATAACATCAAGCACTCATCAATCATCGAATTACATTAAAATGCTGAGGAAAACGAGAGGTTAAATCACAGAACAGATAGAATTTAAAACAAGATACGGAATAGGATTAAGTCGATTGAGTAACTAATGAAAAAAATCATTTTCGTAACAAGATTTATAAAACCCCGTTTGGCTTTTTAAAAATGACAAATGCTCCAACTTCCTAGACATCTTTATTTGGCATCACAGAATTTGTAAAAATGATACATGCATCATGCCATTGCATTTACAAAGATGGCGCGGCGCTCCTCTCCAGTTAACATTATTTCCTCTGTGAGTCAAATCTATGCGAAACCTACACGACCACTACAAAAAGGTTATATTTTAAAGTTTGCAACTACTGAAGGAACCTTCAGTATCCTTGAGTGACATAGGACACTTTTTGTCCTGATACAAAATCAGTCAATATCCCGGAACAGTTCAAATTAGAAGGAAATACTTATGAAATCCGGTCCGAAGGACCAAATGTATGTTCGATGGAACATACCTGTATCATTCTGTAGACACCCGCGACCGCCTCCTCACTGCGACACGCCATTGGACCAGCCATAGAGGATCTCTTGCCGCCTCCCCAGCTAGAGGTGAATGTCAGCTGTGCTTCGGTCACTAAACAAAAACACGCGATCAAAATCAACATACAGCACACTTTATACATTCTGTTCTTTTGCGTTTAAACACAAGATAATAGACAAGACAGACTGTTTGTGATGTCCGAGACGTGGTTTCATGTGTTTTTATACTTGGCCAGTCGGCTTCTTTCGCCTACGTATGCGAACAAAAGATATGAAGCCATTGGAAATTTTTAATTTGTGTCAGTTATTTTTAATTTACGCTCACTATCAGACAATTGGTTTTTGAATACATATAGGCTCTGCAACATTTGTCTGATTGTACCTTAATATGCAATGACAAACATTTTTTTTTAATCTATTTACTATGACTATTCGCCGCGGCTTCACCCGGTAATTTCGGAGTTACCGCAGGAATTCCGGGACAAAAAATAGGTTCTTTGTACCCCTGACAACGTATAGTGTGCGAAATTTCGTGCACTTTTTCCGACACTTCCAATAATAATTATTATTATTATATTTCAACCAATTTACACAAAACCTTGACAAATTAGGTAGGTATATATACCTAAACCTTCCTCATGAATCACTCTACCTACCTATTGGTCAAAACTACTTGAAGTTCCTTTCAGTTGTTTTGATTTTATCTCAAACAGACAGACAGACAGACTTGGCGAAGGACTTTGTCCATAAATATTATAAGTAGATACGAGTAAAACAAAGTCATCCGCCGTGTCTGTTTGTCTGTCTGTTCCCGATAAACTAAAAACTACTGAACAGATAGATATTCATGTGGTTTTCACCATTATACAGAGTGATTCCAGATGAAGGTTTATATGTAAGTTTATCCTGGAATGACCGCGGGAACTCCGAAAATACCTACTTAGTGATAGTGAAGAGGCTTGTTAGTTCGTATTCAGCGGTCACGCGGTTTGTCGTCTCATAATCAAAAGGGTCATTTTTAATTGACATAATTAATTAATTATGTACGTTATGTACGTTAATGCGATTAGGTATCTGGAGAACATTGTAAGCAATTTAAGGAAACATAGTTGGAGCCCAATCACTCCATTTCTGAAACCATGGGGATCAACTAGAAATTGATAAATAATTAATTAATAACTGCCAATTAAAAAGCCTTGAAATTTTACATCCAGTAGGTACTTTCGTTGTTATTTATAAGTACGAGTAAAAAACCAGATAATATTTTAGCGTTTTTACCTTCATTTCTATGTACCTAAAGATAGGCGCAGATCCCGCTCACACGCTGCCGTCTAGTTTTTGGGGCTTCATTTGATTTGTTTCTCGAAGCCCACACAACAATTACGAGTTTTAATTATATTCTTACAGAAACTCATATAAACAATATTATACAGATCTACGTATCCCGAAAGACCGCGGCATATAAAAGGGACTGGTATGGAAATAAAATTTCATTCTCGAACTGGAATCTGTACGGGAATTTTATCATTAAAAAAACAAGTAATTTTTCTCAAAATGTGCCGGAGAGTTTTTGTGCTATTTTTATTTGTGGCTGTTTTAGTTATGACTGAGGCTCAGCTGACGTTCAGCCCAAATTGGGGCAAGAGATCGGTTAACATGGAGACAGGCGACAATGCTTGCAAGCCAGACGGTACCCTCGTAGAAATATACAAATTAATTCAGGTAAAATACCCATTTATCTACTCAGTATAAAAGCATCATTTCTCTACTACCATGAATAAATATATCATGTAGATAAGTACCTACGCAAATTTAAATTACACAGTCTTATTTATTATTTTTTTTTTTCATTAAATACGAGTAGGTAATTAACGTGAATTAAAGTTTTTTTTTTAAGTTAAGACTTGCTTGTATTTACATTTAACCGTTCCCCGCTGTTTCACTTGCGTAAATTTCGGGGTTTTCTTAAGTTGCGTAGTTTTGGGGAATTAAGTGGACACAGACAGACAGACACCGATAGCAACTGTTTTGTTTTATATTATACTAGCTGTCCCTCGCGATTTCATCCGCGGTAATTTCGGAGTTCCCGCGGTAATTTCGGGAAAAAAGTAGTTTACGGTGATAAGCAGTTCCCGCATTAATTCCGGAGTTCCCGCGGGAATTCCGGGATAAAAACTATCCTATCTCTTAAGTTGAACCAAATACAACATAGTGACCAAATTTCATCATGATCGATTCAGTAGTTTCGGAGTCCATCGCGGACAAACAACGTGACACGTGATTTATATATATTAAGACTAGCTGTCCCCCGCTATTTCATCCGCGGTAATTTCGGAGTTCCCGTGGAGGTTGCGGGAAAAAAGTACTCTATGTCCTTCAGTTCCCGAGGGAATTCCGGGATAAAAACTATCCTATCCTTTAAGTTGGACCATATTATAAACGGTTGCAAAATTTTATCAAAATCCGTTCAGTAGTTTCGGAGTCCATCGCGGACAAACAACGTGACACGTGATTTATATATATTAGATAACCAGATAGGTCTCTACATACTAGCTATAGAATATATTATATTGTAATGTTTAGATATTATATTTTATCTCATCCCATTGGAAATTTGCACGCAAAAACGGCAAATAGATATGTTGTTTATTTACTAGCTGTCCCGCAGAGTTTCACCCGAGATAATTTCGGAGATCCCGTACAATTATTCCGTACAAACTATGAAACCCCTTTTCACCCCCTTAGGGGTTGAATTTTCCAAAATCCTGTCTTAGTGCACACTTACGTCACTTCCCTACTTCCCTACTAATATTATAAATGCGAAAGTAACTCTGTCTATCTGTCTGTCTGTTACGCTTTCACGCCCTAACGGCTCAACCGATAATCATGAAATTTTGTACACAAGTTGTCAGAGATACAGAAAAGGACATAGGGCACTTTTTATCCCGGAATTCCTGCAGGATCTCCGAAATATCTGCGGGTGAAACCGCGGGGAACAGCTAGTAAGGAGTATTTGTGAAAAATTTCATGATTAATTGGACATAGATAAACAATAGTGTGTTAACCTACACTGGAGAAATTTTGAGTAAATCGTGTTTTAAAAGCAATAGCGCTGTTTTTGTTAACATTTTTTATGTTAAACAATTTTATAGTATTTAAACAATGTCATAAGATAAAAACATACCTAATTAAAAAACGTTCTGTTTCAATAAAGCGTTCTGTATCTATCAATAACTTAATAGTGTGGGTTGACATGTTATTGCTTATCGGCGTCCAATTTTACTAATACAGTTTTGACCGCTAAAACAGTAGGACGTAGGTATTTGAAAAAACTTCTTAATCTAATAAGATTTGTAGGCATCAAGCCTCCGATATCTTTCCCCAACTTACCTACTACTACTTACCTACTCACGTGTTATTATTTCAGAATGAAGCAGAAAAGTTGATTTCCTGTCAGAAGTAAAGCACACAATGATGGCCCACCCCGCTGAATACAATACATAGAGATAGATAATTTATATTTCGTTACAAATAAATAAATAAAGTAGCCTTATTACTCATTAGATGTTCTCATTTCCCACCTTTAATAATATTGTTGAAATAATTTTGACTCTTTTTGATTCAATAACCATAGGGTAAAAGTGTGGTAGGTATACCGACCTATGATTAGGGGTCGTTGCATGTCTTAAGCATAGAATTTATGAATGTAGTAGGTATAGGTACGTATAATATGAATAGAATAACTGTGCACACACATACTGTACACAATGAGCTTGAGCTGTCGGTGAAGGAAAACATCGTGAGGAAACCATAGTTTGGTGGTAGGGCGCTCTCTAGTGCCCGGCTGGCTAGCTACCACCTTCAAGTTGCTAATCTGTCGCCGAGCACCTAACGGTGTGTTCCGGCAGCCCCACTTGAAAGCCAGTTCCCGTCCCCATTCCAGGTCGGCAACGCACCTGCATGCCTTCTGGTGTTGCAGATGTCTATGGGCGGCGGTAATCACTTACCATCAGGTGTACCACTTGCCCGTTTGCCCCCTATGACATAAAAAGGGGGGGGGGGACTTTTTGATTTTATCTATGTACCAACAAATCAGAATTAATTACCTACCAGTTTTGAAACATTAAACACCAAAAATTCACAATCAGCGATACGAAAACGTCTTTAAAAAAATTAACCACAAAATCAAAGAATCTTCGTTGTACCTACAGTACCTATATGATCCGAGTAGTATATTAATTATAATATTTTATAATTAATATTTATAAGGTTTGACGACGAAATTTATGTTTATTCAAAGTTATGCCCTTTTTTGAAAAGACATTGCACAGAACCTTCCTGAATCTGAACAAACTACTTTTTTAAAGCATGTTTGATATCTATCACTCCGCGCTGGGCCCGCGTGGGGGTCTATCGTCAAATAATCCTCACCAAGGATGTGCACCTTTTATTGCAAAAATAAAACAAACATAATATTATTTCTTCGTACGTTTATTTTATACAATGACTTAATTGACTGCTCTACGAAATGAATACAATTTAATTTTTACCTATTTAAGTGTTAAACACGCTGCAATTTTAGTGGCCAAAGCATATCATGTCTTCAATTTAAAAGTAGATTTTTATAATCAAAATAGAATTTTCGATTCTAATGAGAAAAAATATCCTTAGTAATCCTAAGTGTATCGAGGTTTATAAACTCCACGTATCAAAGTTAGCGTCTAACGTTACTGCGCTACCCGACTATGATAAATGGCGAATATGGGGTGTACCTTGTCAAAATTCTATACCTACGGGTCAGAAGTATTAGGTGTAACTTTTATGTATTTGCCATTAAAATTGCAGCTTCAATTCAAATCAAAAATAAAACAATAACAATGAAAGAATTTCCTATATAATAGAGTAGGTAAGTAACTGAACGTTATGTTTTTATAAATTATACTTCATCACAGCCAAGAATATCTAACAGAGATTATTTCAATATATTATGGTGCCTACATTAAAATGTCGTGCAGCTAAACCATTGACTCCTGTGATTGACTCCATCATGACTAGGTACTTTATTCACCACTGGCCACTGTTTGCATAATATTAGGTTATAGGATATTACGAGTAGACCTATCTTTTAAAATTTAAAATAAAAATCACGAAATTCTTTATGGATGCTCTCATGTAAAAGTGTGGAGGAATGGCGTTCGTAGGTAACTGACTTTTTAGCCGAGGCCCGAGTCAAAAAGTAAAAATATGTACAACTTCTTGAATAGGTATTCTATAACGCACTTTTAAAATTATTAAAGTTATAGTATATAACAATTAATATTTATTTTGCTAAACACATAGAGGATTTATTTTAAATTAATACACAATATGTTTTTATTTAAAAAAAGTTGGTATACATATTTACTAATAACCACCATCGATCTATTGCATTGAATATAACAAACCTAGAAGCAAACTTACAGAAAATAAAGGACGGAAAGAGAAAAATGAGCAACAATTCGTAATCGAGAACAAACTTGAGCGTAACGCATCCGTGAAATTCAAAATGGCAGAAAGCTTGAGGCGGGAAATCTCTTCTTGACAGAGTAAAAGAGAATATTCTTGAAAGTTTAAAATTTTTTTTTATTTTTTTTTCCATACAACCGAACACAGCTTCAGTGATATTTTATTTGTTTTTTATAAATACGTTGTTGAAGATAAGACAGTAAAAAATTCTGTGAAATGTACAACATTTAGGTTTATTTTAAACATAACTTGTGTTTAAATTATTATAAAAAAATATTATTTACAACGAATATTATATCACTACATAATATAACACGTATTAGATATAATAATTATATTATTCTGGTGTCACATAAAAATCATTTATTTCTTTAATTTTCACGGTACATAATTTATATTTTAAATCCTTATATTTTTGTATTTTATTATAATAATAATGGTACTTAATACAATAATACCAATATAATCTGTACAGTGAGCGACACAGGTGTAGAAAGTTGTAGGCGCAAATATTTACAGGTTAATCCAGGCGGTTCTCATCAAAAATGTTCAACTTTTGGTCCTTCGAGCCGGATACAGTTGACATTTTTAATGAAAACCACAATTATTATTCTACTACTTAACCTTACGGATTAGTTTATATATTTTAATAAATTCCATTTCGTCTCATAAAGACTAGATATCCTTACACTGAGTGTTCAGAACTACATCGTCTAGGCTGTACTTTTATTATAATTATGCTATCTATGAGATGATATTTTGATCATTACTATACTCGTTTAATTTATTACGATGAATTTACCTATTGGAGTGCTAAGCTTTTATTGGAAATTTAAATAAAATGATGAAACTATAATTCGATAAATCTATAGCTCATCTACCTTTCAGATATAGGTCATTGTATAAAGATAACTGTCATCTCTCTTTCTCTGTCTCTCTCTCTCACACACACGCACACACAAAACACACGCACCCCATTCATCGCACGCACGCACGTATGTACGCAAGCACGCACGCATCCACATATAATTAGGTACTCTGAATATAAACAATTCATACTACACACCGGAACTGCACAACATTCGACCACGTAATATTTGGCTCGTCTTATCTACTAAATATTTAATGCCTAAATTATTTATTCACAGAAAGTTGAAATAATATTCGAGTGACTCGTCTGTATCATAGACACGTGACGTGATAAACGAGCGAAAATTCGTCGCCCTTTCCAGTCTTAAACAATTATTAGCCCGGATTGCCCAACTTGGGGGGCAATGATTAGTAAAATCTAATGTTATAATATTATGTTATTTACTAGAAACTGTTTCAGAAAGTTTTTACAGTTTTATCGTAAATTGTTTGTAGTTGTATATGACGTGAACGTTTTCCGAAATTGGTCAATTTAACTGCATCGCAGAGCACGTAGAAGTTTTGGTATTAAATACAACTTAAATGCCTTCACAACGCGTCATTAAATTATTATTTCACCTTTCTGGTACAACCTTAGATACATGGGATATTACTAATTGTACTTACATTGAATACTAGTGTCGATCAAGTTATAAAAAATGAGTTTTTGCAATGTGATGAAAGTATTTAATTTTGTTTGTACATATTTATTTATGTATTTAATCTCTATGATGTTAGATTTATTGTTGGTAAAGTAACAACGATGCAGTGACGCTGCTAGAGAAGGTTTCTTATCTGTGTGTGTGTTTGTCTTGTCACTTTTAAATGTGTCAAATGTCAAATCAGCTGAATACGAATCGCAAGAAACTGGATCAATTCCAATTTCGTTCGACTCTCACAACTCATTTTCCCGATATATTTATCATTATCCGTATCAT
This sequence comes from Zygaena filipendulae, assembly GCA_907165275.2. Taxonomy (NCBI): domain Eukaryota; kingdom Metazoa; phylum Arthropoda; class Insecta; order Lepidoptera; family Zygaenidae; genus Zygaena; species Zygaena filipendulae. The sequence goes on from OU015669.1 coordinate 1,065,527, forward strand.
GTCATGCATCATTTATTCATTTTAGCTCAGCAACGTTAAATTTTTGATACTAACGTACAATTTTGGTACAATATTGTGAGCGTTACAATATGAAACCGTAGATATTGTGGGCGTGACATATCATGTCTTATTATATTTATTCTGATAGGGTGACATTTTACTTGTATTGTGCGTGTAGCGTATGTATGTCACTTAACTTATATGCCACATTTATTTAAATGTATAATACCTATATTAAAACTAGTACTGTTGACAATGTGAGCGTATAATATTGCAAGCGTTACAAATTTACAATATATGTATTGCTTTTACATATTTTATGTGGAACATGTGGCAAATAAGTGACACAGTTTAATGTTGAATTAAGTAGTTTTTTGTGGACATTGTAAGCATAGGATATTATATTGTAGCATATTGTGAGCGTTACAATATGAAAACTTGTGTTGTTCGCGTGGTGTTTTTTTATCTATTTTATGTTACATTGCAATGTTGGGACATTTAGATGTCAGCGGGTGTTGTAAAATTAGTATTTAAACTCTATTTTTCATACAACTTCAGCGTATTGTGAGCGTGACAATAAGTAGTGCGCGTGACGTTTGTCGTTTGAGCCGCATTCTGATGTGATATTTATGTATCTAGTAAACCTAGTAAAATTTGGGACAAAGTTAGTATTGAGCATGCATTGTATTGCCTCCCTAATTTTTAGACGTAAATCGGTGTATATCGTGCGGATGTCACTAAAATATTGTGAGCGTGACATTCATTGCTCGTATTGTGAGCGTGACATGTACTACTGTTATTACATATTATCATTAAACGTGCATTGTCTAAGACAGTTCTCGTGCCAGCTACACTATGACGTGGGTGCGGCGTGCGCGTGCGCGCGGGCGGGCGTCAGGCGCGCGCGTGCGGGGGCGCGGGCGGGGGCGGGGGCGGGGGCGGGGGTGCGGGCGGGGGCGGGGGCGGGGGCGCGGGCGCGTACGCGGCGCGGTCCCGCTTGCGCAGGAACAGCGCGTAGGCGAGCGCGAACAGCGCGTAGGGCGCCAGCACGGCGGCGGCGAGGCGGGCGCGGGCGGGGGCGCCGCCCGCCGCGGCGTCGCGCGCGAATCAGTTCTGCTCGTCTTCCTCGCGGAATAAGTACGTCGACCTTGGAATAACATTCGTATTACAATAATGGGCTAGTAGACTAATCAAATAATGACGGCGATTAACGGCTACGCCCGCACCTACCGGTTCGATTTTTTTTTGCTGCGGGCGGCGTACGCGCCAAATATTGTATTAAAAATAATTTAGACCTGTATTTAGACATAGTGCGATCGATTCGCTAGTTGATTCTGAGCAAACTACTTTCTAGTTTTCAGTTAATTCATTAACACGTTGTATACATCCACCATATTGCGATCACTCACCAATAAGCGACGTTGAATAGCGCGAACACGAGCGGGAACGTGATCCTCGAGATGACGTCAATCCTCTTCGACCTGGTGGGGAACTTGGACATCCACAGGCGGCAGTAGTTCTTCCTCGGCGGGTTGATGTGGATCTCGCACTGCCGCATCTTGGAGTCCACGATCCCGCCGCGCATCAGGGGTTTCTGCCAGTTGCAGAACCGTCAGGGGAGACGGACACAGCGCATTTTCGTCTCACATCTTACAAACCTAACTAGTTAGAGCGGGAGGAGCGGACAATCCATAGAGGTGAAGTAATAGCCAATCAATTCAAGGCGACAAGTGGAAAAGGACGCCACGGTAGCAACTGGTAAATGAAAGACGCGTACTCCATAGACAATTTTGTATGAAGTTTGGCCCAATTGACCAACAACGTCTAACAGTGGTTGTCTCCCATATCTTATGATATCTCTTAAGGTTTACTTCGTTTCGTTCTAAGGCAGCTAAGTTTGACATTAATTTGGCGTGAAAATAATGTTTTGATCCATTTGAAAAAATCGACATCATCGGTGGATAAAGTCGTTATTTATGGGCTAAAATTTTCACCCTCAACTTGGGTAATGTAATGAAATACTCCCAAGAGTACGATATGAGTTTTATTCTCCTGTTCATTCCCTTAGGGATGTTGCTTACCAAACATCTTTGCTTAGGTATATTAAAAGTCTTTGTACAAAAGTGTCTTAAGTCTCAAACCAGTGATTTGGGCTGGGCGTTGGTGAAGATTATTCAAAAAAAATAGTTTTATAAAAAATATTGCAGAGGTTAGTACCTACTAATTGCAAATAAAGATAATTAGAAAATTAAATATGACGACAAGGTTCTAGGGTGATCTAAAAACATATTCTCACTAAATTTAAATCAAACTGTCCGTGTCGAGGTGGCAATTCTAAGTTCTATGGATTAAAACTTCTATAAAAGGGGTGATATAAGCTCAGTGTAAAAAGAGTATCACATCAAATGCGAGCTCACCATAGCGAACGTGGCGTTGCTGTCAGTGTCCAGCAGGTCGGAGGACGCGTCGATGTTGGCCGCCGCCTCCACCTCCCGTCTCGTTTTCTTCATGTTCTCCCTGTGCATGTCCGAGCGGGACGCATAGTTCACCAGCGCGAACTCGAGCAGCGCGCCAAAGACGAAGGTCAGACACACGCCCGTCCACACGTCGATGGCTTTCGTGTACGAGACAGGAGGGAGCGAGGCGTTGATGCCCGACGACTGGGTTGCCATCGTCAGGAGGGTGGTTACACCTGCAAGTTTACGGACAATGAGTAGTTATTACACTAATAACTATTCAAGATATTTCTGAACTCAGATCCTGATTTCTTACAAACAAATAACCTTCAACATTAAAAATTACCTGTACATCGAAGATCATAATGATAAAATAATTAAAGCGGTCTAAATATTTCTAGCAGAATCCAAAATAATGTTGGAAGGCATATGGGCCCCAGGAGGGATTGGTTTTAAATTCAATTTGAAGATATGTGAGAAGAGTATTAGGAAAGAACTTGTGGCAGGATATACGAAAACTTAAAATCATATCAAGCGGTAAAGGAAAATAAAGATCTGTAACAAGAAAAACACAAATTCAATCTTGCTTAAAACCTAAAGCTTTTTTTGAACACTAACTAACCACTAAACAAATTTCAATTTTAACGTCCGTTGTTTGAAGAGATTATTGCACGGCTGATGGTATATATCTAGGTATTTTAGTATTTTGACCGTCTTACCCAATGATACCCTCGCGGGCACGGCGCCCTGGTCCAGCCAGAAGGACACCCAGGACACGATGACGAGCATGCAGCACGGGATGTAGATCTGGATCAGGTAGTAGCTGAACTCCCTCTTGAACAGCAGGTCTACCTTCAGGCAGCTGTATTCACCTAGACATGGGGAGGCGAAGATTTCGGACGACTAGAATGACGCACGAAATTTGGCTCGTAAGTTGTAACCAGTTCATAAAAAGGTCATTGAATGTTCCATCTCTTGGATTGGTATATAAAAAAACACCTTTTCAGTTGGTATACATGTACAAAATACTATTATACAGTAGATCTAAAATTTTTTTTGTACCAACAAGCTGGTAAAGATTCCAACGGTCATTTATTTTTGTAATTGTTGTTTCATATCTTACCCGTGTTGGTTTTGCTGTTGCAGTAATCGGTTAGGAACTTTTCGAGGGTGAAGCGAGGCAGGTGGAGGTTCTTCACAACCTGGACAGGGTCCCCTTCTTTCCACAGGAACACCAGATCAGCGGTGGTCCAGCCGTCTGGGAGGAACGAGAGATTCTATTCATTTCAAAAATTCTTTTATTATTTCATGCTACATTATTCCTGAGTAAGATAGGCTGTAGTATTGTAACGTGAATTCCCGCGGGAACTCCGAAAGGAAAGAGTTCTTGCGGGAATTCCCTCTTTCCGGGTGGATCCGCATGGTGGACCAGCTAATAATAAATAATAATTAATTACGTCAACTAATTGCTTATTGACTAAATCTTAATAATGGGCATGTTGACTAATTTTTTTTTAGTCTGTCTTTTAGATTATAAAAAAAATTTGGACGCGTATTTTTTCTTTTTTTACGTAATTAAAAAATAACGGCGATATATTGAGTTGAAATTTCGCATGACGTCGCTATTCTGACAATTTTGCGGTTAGTGACGTCACGACCCCCTCACCCTAATGCGCTTTATCTCTGTATATTTTAATTTATTTGAAAAAGCAAAAAATACGTGTCTATTGTTTTTTTATTTTCTAACAGACTAATTAGAATTTTGATTTTCAAAAGTAGTCCACATCCCTATTACATATTGCTAACTATTACTGTGCCACGATAATACCGACGACTTTTCCGATTCAATTTATTTATTCTAAACGATGTAGGTGCCTTGTACAATGGAGTATAGGCAACCATAAATCACAGCACTCCAGACCCGTGGGTATACCTACTAGGTATTATGTACTTTATAGTATGTAGAGGTAGTATGTACTCAGAAGTCAGAACAATTGGACATAGATAAGCAATAGTGTGTTAACCCACACTGGAGAAATTTTGAGTAAATCGTGTTTTAAAAGTAGGAGCGCTATTTTGTGTCAACATTTTTTATGTTCAATATTTAGTTACACATTTAAGCAATGTAGTAAGGTAAACACATAATTAAAAAACGTTCCTCAACTCTCAATAAATCGTTCTGAATCAATAACTTAATTTTGTGGGTTAACATGTTATTGCTTATCTGCGTCCAATTTTAGTCGCCGAGAATAAACAATGCCTACAAGCAACGAGTAAATTGATGTCACATTGAGACATTGAAATTACAGACGTAGGTATAGCTAGCAGCTCCTACGCTAATACCTAGGTAGGTACGTTGTGGTTTGCAAGTTGGTGAAGATTACTAGATTTACTATAGACAGAGCATCTAAGAGGTTATTTTCACTATTAACCACGTTTGATGATTGCAAGTCATAATCATAATTCATTAGCTAGACTCTCAGATGAAAACGTCTGAGGCTAGACTAGACAATCTTCTTGATATTTATGAAAAAAAACTTAATGCTTTGTACCTATATTGACGTCTTTTTTACACGATATAAAAATATCTACATCATCAAAACCAGTCACTACCATCATATATACAATACTAGCTGTTCCCTACGGTTTCACCAACGGTATTTCCGTATTCCTGCGGGAATTCTAGGATAAAATTTGCACGTATAAACCTTCCTCTTGAATCACTATAAATTGGTGGAAACCGCATTATAATCCGTTCAGTAGTTTTTGAGTTTATCGCAAAGAGAGACGTGGCGGAGGACTTTGTTTTATAATAATAATAATACTAGCCGTGAGTTTTGGAGATCCCGCGGGCATTCCAAAATAAAAGTACGAACTTACTAATCCATATTTTTTTGCACCCACCCTTGACAAACCCACCCTTGGCAAAATTCAATGTAGTTTCTTCCACGTTGATTTTGGACTTCCCCTGGGAATTCCGGGATAAAAAATAGCCTATGTCCTTCTCTGTACCCCTGACAATGAGTATGTAAAATTTCGTGGTGATCGGTTGAGCCGTTTAGCCGTGAACAGCTGTGGAAACCATCATCATGAAAGTCGCCGAAAAATCCACATTAATATTGTGTTTGCGTCACAAGGAAATTTATGCTTAGACAAAAATATTCTCAGATATCTACCTACTTCTCTTAACATAAAATATTAGCTGGCGCCATTTGTGCTGACGTATACTGATTCGAAGATTTATTATATTACTAGCTGTGCCCCGCGGTTTCACCCGCGATAATTTTGAAGTTCCCGCGGGAATTCCTTCTCTGTAACCCTGAAAACGTGCATGCTTAATTTCATCCAAATATTGAGCCGTTTTAGCGTGATTGAGTAACAAACATCCAAACATCTAAATATCCAAACATCCACACTTTCACATTTATAATATTAGTAGGATTAGTAGGATTTATCCTATCCTTGTCGCTTCTATACTAATACCTACTTATTATAAAGAGGTAAAGTTTGTGAGTTTGTGAGGTTGTAGGGGGTAATCTCTAGATCTACAGAATCGATTTAGATAATTCTTTCACCAATACAAAGCCACGTTATATGTGAGTATCATATAGGCTTTATTGTAACACGGAATTCCCGCGGGTATTTTCACGGAAACAGAAAAGGACACGTCGGGCACATTTCATCCCAGAACTCCAGCGGGAACTCCGAAATTAACGCAGGTAAAGTTGTGGGGAGCAGTTAGTTGTAATACTAGTCGATCCCCAAGGGCTTGTCGAGTTAATTTCGGAGTTCCTGTGATAATTCCGGGATGAAAACTACCCTGTGTCACTCAGGAACACTTTAGTTTCCTAAAAAGTGTAAGATTTTTTTTTATCGTTTAATTTTGCACCTAGTTTCCTTGTTTATCCTTTACAAACAGACATACAAAAAAAATCAAATCTTTTCTATCTATAGAAGTATAGATATGACAAGGACATTAATGCTTTTCATATACATTATTTTTTATGATTCTTTTAGAATTAATGCTATAGAGCTCTCACAAACATGATTAACCCTGGGACCCAATTCTCGCCTCCTTCGAAAAAATCTCGAACTCGAGTGTGCTGTTCGATCCCTATGTCGATCACAAAATCTCGATACTCGAACCGGTTTCTTCATATCTCCTATTCTAAACACAAATCGAACTAGACTTCGAGTATAAAGTGTAAAATGTTGCCAGTAAAAGCTTATTCGAAAGCCGTATCCATTCCATTCTACACGATTCATCCGGAGCTAAAACGGCAGCAGCTATTTATAGTTTTTAAATGGTGTGTATCGTTTTATATCAAGAACTAACATATTTTATAATATATTTGTACCGAAAAAAAGGAAAGTCCTTACTTTTATCACTTTTACATCATCACTTCAATTTTGTTTAAATTAGTTTGCGTAGTATGGATCGTGCGTGAAGCATAATATTTGTTTTTGTTTTTACTCTTTTTGGCGAAGGCAAAGGAATCTTAGTACATAGATACCTTCTGAAAAGGCTGTATGAACTAAGATTCTTTTGTCCTTTTTTTTCTTGAGTTATATTTTCATCTAAGTGCGTTGTTGAGATTCATTTCGATGCTTAACCGGAACTTTTAGTGATGAACTTGCAGTTAATTACCACCATAGCACTTAACACAGAGTATTTTTACAAATACATAATAAACTTCTGAAACTGTAACTGACAAACTAACATGACTTGGCTGTATGACTCAACAGCCCTTGCCTATCCCAGAAGGGGCGAAGATAAAAAACAACAACAACTTCCGAAACTGTCACGCACGACACCGCTATTGGACATCTAAGAAGATTCGAATTCGAAATTTACGTCTCGACCGCTCCCGACCAGTCGAAGCAGTTCGAACGGCTTTCATTCGAGAAATGTCGACTTCGACATGTCGAGAATAGCTCAACTTGACTTCATCTCGATTTAATGTTCGAATTCGAACTTTATCTCGAGTTCGAGTCTACTTCGAATGTGTGAGAATTGCCTCCCTGATTGTGTCTGAAATCTCGGGACACTAAATTATGTCACTGAGTACCTACTTAATTATATTCACACTGTCGACTCTAATTTAGCGAGACAGATAATTTTTTTATAGCAAAAACGTCTTCAGATGTTCTGAATGTTGCGTCAAGAAAGATATATGGCTGTCGTTGAGCTTAAAATGTTACATTTGCTCCCGAGATTCTGCAGTGTTTGTATTGTGATATAGGCAATTTGTTAGACGAGACATAAAATTACAAACATAAGTACTTACAACACAATATAATCCTACTAATATTGTAAACGCGAAAGTTTGAAAGAATGTATGGATGGATGGATGTTTGTTACTCTTTCACGCAAAAACTACTGGATGGATTTAAATGAAACTCTACAATAATATAGCCTTTACATCAGATTAACATATAGGGTACTTTTTATCCCGGAATTTCCGCGGGAACTCTGAAATTAACGCGGGTGAAACCGCGGGGCACAACTAGTACAATTACTAGGCCTATAGGTATCTACGTGGCACTACTTACCAGTCAATTTACGACCAACGATATTGTTTTATATACATATACAAGCAGCAGCTGTCCCGCACGGTTTCACCCGCGATAATTTCGGAGTTCCCGCGGAATTGCTCCATACAAACTTGCCCCCCTTTTCACCCCTTAGGAGTAGAATTTCGGAAAATCCTTCCTTATCGGTTGCCTACGTCATACAAAGAGCACATCGCTCCAGGTTTCAGATTTCTACGATCAACGGTTTAGGCTGTGCGTTGATCCGTCAGTCAGTCATTCAAGACAAACCATTTTATTTGTAGGTATATATGGAAGAAGTAAGTATCGCTCTTAAATAAAAAATTACCACTCCGTCCACTTGGATGGGTATTTACCCTTACCCTTACCCTATTTGAATCAACTGCAGGGGGATTTATTTGATTCTGTCCTCCACACTGATCCTCATTTCAAAGATGATCCCCTGGAGGTTTTATTTGGATATAGGATTTTTACTTATGTAACATCTTGATATAAAGGCACTGGATGTTGCCAAGTGCCAAAGAGGACAATCTTTAAATCGCAGATCAATCTCTAGATTACAAGTATTACAACACCCCTAATATTATAAGTACTCTTACTTTTAACAAAAGCTGCCAGCATTGATGTTTTTGGCACCAAATTATATTCCTTCATGTATAATGTAAACAAAGCGCTTATCCTCCAATAGAAAAAATTGTTTAGCTATCTAACATAGTTATAAATTATAAGAAAGATTGCGTCCCTCTGTTATGTTTTCTTACTGACTAGGTATACATAAATTGGATACATGTCTGAACTTACCGCCGCACTCAGAGTCGACTTTAATGATTACTTAGTTAAGTATAGATTTTTAAAACAAAACTGCTGCAATCAGAGACGTTCAGTAAATTAATGTTAATTGGCATTTAATGAGATGTACCTTAATTAGTTAAATGCCAATTAACATTAATTTATTAAACTTGTCTGATTGCGGCAGTTTTGTTTTAAAAATCTATACTTAACTAAGTAATCATTAAAGTTGACTCTGAGTGCGGCGGTTAATTACTTATTTGTATTTATAATCTTATAGTAACATGTAATCTGTATTGTGTGCTTCAATAAATAAATAAATAAATAAATAAATGAGAAGTCAAAAAATTTTATCTACTTACATCGATATTTTTTATCAGTGTTTTTCGAGTTCTAAAGAATTTGTTATATTTACATCAGCCTACTGCACCCAGAAAACTTACCTCTCCCTCCGCCACAAATTAGTTATCTATAACATGCCTAAAAGTATTTAAAAGTTAAAACACTGGTCAAGTGCGTGTCGGACTCGCGCACGAAGGGTATCGTGCCATTATTTATAAAAACGGCAAAAAAATCATGTCTCTTGTATGGGAGCCCCCTTAAAGTTAAATAATATGTATTTTATTCTGTTTTTAGTTAGTATTTGTTGTTATAGGGGCAACAGAAATACACCATCTGCATGTGAAAATTTCAACTGTCCTACACTGTGACGGTTCATGAGATACAGCCTGGTGACAGACGTACAGACAGATTCCTAGTAATATAGGGTCCCGTTTTACCATTTGGATACGGACTTATAACAATGGGTTCTTCATTCTTCCTAGTGCTAACCTTATAGTACGCGATTTCTTCCGTAAGCAGGAAAAATATGGAAAAATTTACTCAACAAACGAAATTTTGTCTTCTACATCTACTAATAATATTAAGAGGAAAGATTCCATTTTTTGTTTGATTATTTGTGACGATTTAACTCAAAAACTACTGGACAGATTTCAAAAATTCTTTAACCATTAGAATGCCACATTATCCCTGTGTAACCCGGAATTCCCGCGGGAACCCCGAAACAATGTATATAAATAAAAAGGATTCGCAATGTGTTGCTAAGCGCATAACTTCGAAACGACTAGACTGCACCAAATAGAATAGAATAAAGTTTATTTGATACCATAAGGATAAAATTAGTACAAGCGTGAGTCTTAAACTAGAATAGTTGGTACCAAAATGGCTACCACTCAGCATTATGCCGTGGCACTAAGTTCCACGACGCTGATTTTCAGTGGCGACCGTAGAAGGGAGATGGCTTCACACTACCCATAGGACCGTCCACAATCTACATTTCTTAGTTTCAAAGATAATTTAAAAAGTAAGAGTAGAGTATGTTGCGGGGTATGCCTAAGAAGACTAAATATATAATCAGAAATAAATTCCTACTAATAATACAAATGCGAAGGTAACTTTGTCTGTCTGTCTGTCTGTTACGTTTTCACGCCCCAATGGCTCTCGGATCAAATCGGATTTCTTTTTTGTGTTCGGTATTGTCAGGACCGTTTACACATATAAAAGTTTGGAGTTCCTGCGGGAATTCCGAAACTCGTGTGGGTGAAACCGTGCGGGACAGCCAGTGACATGTAATACCAAAAAAAATGTATAAACTCACAGCTGGCCATCCGCAGCGAGCAGGTCTGCTTGTCCAGCGGATACAGCTTCAGGTTCATCGGACAGGAGAGGGTGAGCGAGATGCGGATGCTGTAGAGCACGGTGCCGTTGGGGAAGATCCGGATGTACACGTTCGGCATGATGATGTTGTGGAAGTGGCCCTCCTTCTCGTTGGAGAAGAACAGATCCGGCATCCACACCCTGTTGGCTTCCGTCAGCGTCAGGTATTTGAGACGACCTGGCGACGTATACAAACGCTATTGCAATGGACCGAATTAAGAAAGAAAGACAGAAAAGGAGTTTATTGGTCCCCATTTAAAAGGTGCAAAATAGGAGACAGTTGAAAAAATTTAAATTTATTTAATACGGGCAGACAGACAGCGGGAAGTGACTTTGTTTTATATTATGTACCTAGTGATTTTTTTTTATTGTAGTTATATATATATTGAAATACTGCAGCAGTATTATCAAAAAAAATTAGGTAGGTATAATATATGACACACACATAATGATAGATTTCTTTTTAACCGACTTCCCAAGAAGGAGAAGGTTCTCAATTCAACGCGTATGTTTTTTTTAAACCAAGTGTCTTAGAAGTTATTTTGTGTTGGTTGGCGAATAAATTTATTTTATTTCTTTCTTTCTTTCTTCTTTCTTTCGCGCCATACCTATTAGTGGCTACAAGCGCCTTTATTAAGAGATTGTTCCTGATAGATACTCACCACCCAAGTTGTTGAACTTGAGCCTCTCATCTAACCATTGCTCTCTGAACGTTAACTGTACAGAGTATTCCTGAAACATCACAATTGTATAAGACATTACAGCTATTGAAAACCTTATTACATCAATCGTTACGCAGGTGCCGATCGGAAAAAATCGATAGAATAAAATGTTTATAAACATATTTTACAAAACTGTTAAAAAAAATTGCACAACAGCTAGCTATTGTGCAATTTTTTTTTGCAGCTGTACAATGCAAAATGGAAAATGGAATCCAAAACAAAACAAGATTTTTTCCGACAATAGCTGTAGTAAAAAATAGTAGGTATGTATGTACCTACATATAGCCTATAGGTATACATTTTTTTTTCTAAAATTACAACTGAGCGGCAGTTTTTTTTAATAATGTACTTTTCTAAATAAAGCCATTTCAATTCGTCTAAATTGAAAAGTATTGTTTACCACTTTTTTTTAACTATCTACGTGTAATTTTATAGATATACCGCTATATTTTTAATTACAAGAAACTATTTAAGTATTATTTTGCGTCAGTATTTGTCACAAAACTACTTTTCCGGTATTTTTTATGACTCTGGAATAAATTGTTCGAGCCTAAAAGGGTAAAATCTTTTATTTTATTAAAAATAATATCTTCTTTAAATTGACTCTTAAATATTGACACAAAATACACTGCGTTTGAAAAAAAACTTATACAACGTGAAGGGGCGTTGTCGAAGGTCCATTGCCAATAATTAATTTGACATAAAAAAAAAAACAATAAATCAGATCCCTCGACATCAACAAACAGCAAGTCAAATGAATTATTGTAAGTATCTAAGATACATAAAAAGCGCGCGAAACATATCAACGTAGGTTTAATGCGATAATCAGACATGCCTGTAAAAAAAATTAGCTTCTGTTGATTTTTTTTTTGTTGAACTGGCCAGTGGTTAGGCAAAGGCAAGATAAGCATCGACGTTGATGGATATAGACGTTGCAGTGGCAGAACGCCAAAATTAAGACCAAAGTTCTCAAAGAATGCAAGCTGAATTCTAAAATTAGGGCTGCAGCCACCAATTTGGATTCAAAAGCTAATTTTCTTTGCGTACTTCGAACATAAAAAGCGTGCTCTCACCGACCGCGAGCTGTTCAAAGCGAAGCCTTCGGAACACTCACCTTCACAGAGACCAGTGCATTCGTCGATGGAATGCTTGATTAGTACCTTCATGCAGTCTTTATCCAACCAGCTCAACTATAGCTACGTAATCTATAGAAAGACTTTGAATGATGTATCACGTTATGACGGTCGGCGTGGTAAAGTCCAAATCAGAAGCAGGAAGCCGAGTGCGGGCGCGGAGGTACGATTACATCCCGTTAGTAAGTAGTTAATACAGACAGTTATATCATACTTGTATTTATATAGTTTTTACACAACACAAATTCACATGAACAAGACAAATGTTAACACGACCAAAATAGTTTTTAATAATTCCTCATCAAAATAATTGCATCACATTTATTATTTGAAAAACGAAAAAAAAAGAACAACAAAAAATACAGAAGCATGATTCAAAATATATAAAATAAAAAAGATACAAAAAAAAAATAGAAAATGAGCTGATGATATCGTTAGTATGGGGTGCGGGCCGCTTTGTTCCTTACTAGATATTAGCTCTACGACTTGCAAGCGTGGACAGACCTAAGTTTTTTTATTCCATAGAAGACGAAAGAACAAATTGCAAATGTTCCAGTGATTTTGTAAGCCAATCGATTCCAATCTCTACGAAAACGATCGTGTCACATTTAATTTATATAAACCTATCAATTATGCGCAATTAGGTATAATATTCACGTGCTTCACTAGTGCCTCTAAGTATTAAAAAATTATTAGTTCTTGCGTTTGCACAAATACAGTCTTCCCTGTAAAAATATACACAAAATAATAAATAAAAAAAACAAAAATATCAACACTGAAAAAAGATTTTTAAACAAATAGGTTTAAGAACTGAATAAATTTTCTGAAATTGCTAGTCAAATTAATTTTTCAACATAATATTATGTTTCAACGGATACAATTCCTTTATTTTTACTAACGAAAAAAAAATCAATTTTCGCGGCCCAGCCCAAAATATTCGTTAACATATTAAATATCACTATAATTACTATAACATTTTTTAAAAATAAGTAGGTAAGTATAGGAAAATAAAAGCAATAAAACAAAAAACATAAAGTGCAAAACTCAAAACACTTTCAATAACAAAATTATTTAAAAAACAAAAAAAACCAAACCAAATAAAAATGCTTAACCACAAACACATAATATCCAATAACGATTGCTCGGTTATCATATATTTAATTATATTATATAATAGTTATATAGCGGAGTGCAAATTGTTAGATATGGCAAATATCCAATTAACTTGAAATGTCCAATTTTATTATAAACAAAGTTTTTCGTCGGTATTGTTACTAAACGGCATCGATTGTGACATTTAAACTTTGGTTTATAATAAAAGTGTCATTGTTCGATATCGATTGGTTAGATATGTGCAACTTTGCGCTCACTCACCATTTTATAATCATCTATTTTGCTGATGGATCGGAGGTACAGGTTGACGCGGACTAATGTTGGCGCGTCGCCTTTATGACAAAAAACATATAACCGGTTGATCAATCATTATATCATGAGAACTGACACAGTTCATCGGTCACACGCAAGTAATTCAACGCAACCTTGAATTCTAACCTAATCTAACCTAACCCTGATAGAGTTCGGCGCTACCTAATGTTCAAACGATTGCGAAATGCAAAATTTTGAACATACGTTGGATGATTTTAATGTCGGATGCTAAAAGCTGTTCATGAAACGATACTGATAATATAGCAATCAATTCTAAAGTGATTTCTTGCTTCGGGAACAAATCATAAAACTAAAAAAATATTGATAGAATTTTTTCGGAATAAAATTACAAAAATTTGCAAAATTAACTATAAAAGATTTTAAACAATTCACAATCAGTATCATTGCAATATAACAGAAGCTAATGCCCCATCAGATGAAATTGCAAGGACAACTAGCTATTCTACAAGTAAAAACGAAAATATCAATCTATTATAAAAACTCTATGAACTTGGATAACCAAAAAGATTCGATAAAAGACACCTAAATACGAGTAGAGATGAAAAAGCTTAAAAATACTTCAAATTCGTTTGGATTTTACATAATTTGGAAAAAGTGAAAACAGTTTACATTAAAGCCTATATTTAATATACGAAGAAACCGACGATTTTGGTCACTAAAAACGATTTTGGTCGTCAACACCAAACGGCATAAAAATGTCAGAAGACTTAATAATATTATATAATATGAAAAAAAAATCGTAATATGTATAATATAATATAATAGAAAAAAACACACAGTCTTTGGGTAAATCTCTTCTGTTTAGCAACCAGAGAGAGTTGCCCGTTCATTTGACTTGTCGGTATTGAAACATCGCGTTATTTTTAAGGATCAATAGCAATAAAAACAAAAGTTTTACTCATATCAGCTTAGCCTAGGATACGTGGTCCAGTCTGTCCTTATGCGAACTTACCATTGTGACATCATCGATTTTGGATATACTTCGCACAAATATATTGACGCTCACTACAGCCGGCCCATCTAAGTACCAAGCAAAATATAACGGTTTTTTTATACGAATTATAATAATAATAATAATAAAGAAATTTTTACACTAATAAAGAAAAGGTCTAAACGCCTAACGGACGAGTTTTTAAATGACGTTACGTTCCTTTTCACTCTCGCATTCGGGATTTGCTTGTTCTGAAAGTATAATTTAATCAACACTGCACTGTACCGACTCACCTTTCCTCCTGAAAAGTGTTTATCTATAGCTAGGGTATACAACAAACACGCAGGAATATCATGTATTGTGATGACCCATCAAACATACCTATACTGATGATTTGTAAATAAACTAAAAAATAACGAAAAAAAAACAATATTAAAACGACATTGACCAATCACATAAATATGTTTTGCATCTATTTTTTTTGCGGTTGACAATGGCAAAAATTGGAACTGAAAAGGTCAATTATGAATTTTAATAATTACTTTGACTTGTCAAGAAGAATTTGTGTTAGTGTAAAAATACACCTACGAAAGTGCCTTTATTAAAACAAGGAGCAAAACTTACACAAACCTAGAGTTTTTTAAAATTTTCAAACTTTGATTAAAAAAAAATCATTATTTTATCGGTACTCGGTAGGCGTGAAGATACCCTATACAATAGCTACTTTGATAGAATACTGCATAAAAAGTTGAGGTTACTTGTGCTTTTTCCAGCCCCTACCATTGGATTCTTGTGTAGAGTTAGTTCCCTTTTAATACTAATTTATATAACAACTAAAATCATAAAAATGTATTTATTTTATTTATTTATCAAGAAATCCTTACTATTAATATAAAAGTGAAAATGAGTTTGCTTGTTTTTTGTTGGTTTGTTTGTTTGTTTGTTACACTTTCACGCCTCAACGGCTCAACCAATCATCATGAAATTTTGCATACACGTTGTCAGGGGTACAGAGAACGACATAAGGTACTTTTTATTCCGGAATTCCCGCGGGAACTCCGAAATAACCGCGGGTGAAACCGTTTCTTTAAAACTGAAAACATAATATGGATATATAGTGGTGCTTCCTGTTATAAATTGGAATAAGGACCAAGTATCTAGTCACCCAAAAACATTCGAAGATGAAAATTTGATCATTGACCTTGATCACAATAATCACATTACATATTAATTAGTAAATAAATTAAGTAGGTTAAATAAAAAAAAATGTTTTTATTTTTCAAATATTAATTCATTTCTAAGCTAGGTCAAGTAGGTACGTACGAACAAACGTAGGTATTCTGTACCCCATAAAATGTGTAATCTTTTCGACTTCTAAAACTAAAGCAAAAATGCGAACAAAGAATTATTATAAGTAGTAATGTTATAAAGAAAATCCCGGTTTGAGTGAAGCACGCCGCCGCCCGGAAATTAAGCCCTTTCTTCATAAAGCTAACGTGGATAATACGGTACTTAGTATATCGGATTAAGTGGGCTTTTATTATTCTTCAATTTTCTATTTTTATACGTGCAAAACAAAATTGCTCTTCGAAACGAGTCAAAATTTTGTCAACGGATAAAAAGGCTATCAGCGAGGTTCGCCCGATCAAGAAATTATTTTGATTTGTTCCTGTTTCGCCTCAAGTTTTCGTCCCACATTCCTAAAAAATCTTGTTTCGCCCCGTGTTTTATTTTATTCCTATTTCGGGTCACTTTATAAAATGTTACTTTAATTTGTATATAACGATCGTGACACTGCAATTTTTACGTAAATAATATATTTTTATAATGTAATTTAGCTATCCGATTGAAATGTCCGATTGAATATATACTCGGACATATAGGTATGTGAACACTCTGCAATCGCGTGACAAAATCAGATAGGTATTTGTATGGATTTCACTCACGATAGAACCTAATGCTTTATTTGATAAATCTATCAATAACAAAAGGAAACTTTTAAATACTCCATTAGAAGTTTTCCATAAAACTTGAAGATAAAAAAACTCGCTTATCAAAATGTACCTAGATAGGTAGGTACATACCTAATTTAAAAAAACAACTTTTTAATTTGGGACCCCAAAAATATTAATATGTAAGAATAAATAGTGGATATTTTTTGTGCCTAACAATATTTTATTGATACATAACAAAACATGATTGCGTATCGAATATTTTTTAAATTAATGTCTCGCCCGGTAAGAAGCGACGATATGGACTAAGGATAAATAATTAATAATTTTTATTGCGTATTTTGTAGCTTATTTTCATTCCAATTCTTTTATTTAAATAAATTATAGGTTGTCATCTAATGATATACCAACGTATATTCTAAATGTTCAAGTCTTCAGAACAAGAAATTACAGAAAAAAATTCAAATAACATGTCAACAGCACTGGTCAATATAATTTTCCTATACGGGACTTTAATCTATAAGTTTACTTATCATTGTATTTTTTTTAATTACTATAAATGTCGGAAATTAAAAACAAATGGAGATTACTACTAAACTAATTATTACGAATTGGTATATAATTTTAAATCGTTGCCATTATGTTTAAAAAAAAATTGTACAAAGTCCTTCTTCGCATCAAATAAAAGGCTTTTTATTTTTATTTATTTTATTTATACGGGTAGAACCTGTGTCCGAGCGCGTCCCAAGTCTACAAAAGCCTGCCCCTGTAGCCACCCGCGCAAAGGTGCCCACGATGCGAATATAATTAATTAGTTATCTTAACATTTTGGGTCGCTACACGCCCGCACTCTTGCGGATGTATTAAAAAAAAAGGAAACATGTACTGGGTAAGTTAGTGTCACGTCACATCACATGTAAAACATCACTTTGCATGACTACATTACCATGTTGATTCTAATTATATCGTGAATAATATATTATATTTGCTATTTTTATCGTTTGTATTATTTAGTTCGATGTATGCAAAGGTTTTTAATATCATTTTATATGTATATGTAAATTTAAATCTCTATTCCCAATACTTGTCTGGTTACATCTCAAAATATCAGTCTATATTATGTGTAACGAATAATTGGACAAAATATAGCACGAACTTATGGGATTTCTCCACATCATTGATTGTTGACGTCTGTAGAATAGAAATAACTATAAGAAAAAAAAACAAACAAAATCTCAACGAATGAAAATTTCCCACCACAAAAACAGTAATTCGCTTATTAACAAAACGATAATATGATTATGCAGATATCACAAACGTCAACAATATTTGCAAATAAGTGAAAAATTCAACAAAAAAAACTCGACAATCGTTCTCGATTCCATAAATTCTCTCTAGAACGATAATTGAGTGAGTAGGTTATCCGTAGTTGCACAATATCAACGAATTTCAAATAGAAAAAACAGAAACACTACGAAAACTACGGAGGCGTTAAAATATTACTGTTCAGATATATCTTGTTTTCCCTTCGAATGTTTACTAACCATTTTAATGTCGCTTATGGTGGTTATACTTCTCACGAAGAGATTTATGCTTACAACAGCCGGACCATCTGTTGGAATATTTCTTTTATTCAGATCGTAAACAACCATGATTATTGCTAAAATAATACACTTTAATGTGGTCGAGGAACGCAGCGATGGCGGCGGAGCGACGGCGCCACAACAGAAACACCTCCTATAATTTTGAAGGTGACATACCAAAGAGTTTGCAAGAAAATTAATAGATCTCTAGAGACTCGAGTAAATTAGTCAAGCGAGTTGTGTGCGAGTTATTTTAGTAGGTAGGTAGGTACCTATGTAAAAATTAATGAAAGAAAAACAAAACAAAATTGTGACGACTGTCAATTTTTAAATCGACGCTTGAAACTTTTATCATGGCACCGGATTTGTGAAATATTTTATCATATTACAATATACATATAATACAATATTATATGTTGGATGCCTGGAAGAAATTGCTTTCAAGCACTTCTCTATGTATTTTATATTTAATTATTTATTTATTTTTTCTTGCACAAAAAGGTACAAATGGCAAACTCAATGCCTTGCGGTTATTCGGGCGATAATTTCGGAGTTCCCGCAGAATTGTTCCATACAAACTTTGCAACCCTTTTTCACCCCCTTAGGGGTTGAATTTTCAAAAATCCTTTCTTATCGGATGCCTACGTCATACAAATAACACACCTTCTAAGTTTCATCTCTACGATCAGTGGTGCAGGCTGTGCGTTGATCCATCAGTCATTCAGGACAAAGCATTTTATATGTATAGATCTGTGCTGTACGAATCCAATAATTTAAAAAGAGTAAATTAAGAAATTAAGACCAACTTTTCTTTAAAATCTAACCTACTATAGGTATTGTACTCTCCACCGACCAAAAGGTGAGTGTGCAAAATTTCGTCTCGACGGATCCTAAAAAAAATACTTAACGAAAAATCGATTACAATCAAGGAATCGGAAAGAAAATATACGCTGTACGTTATGTTCGAAATTAGATAGATGCAATTCAATCTTCTGATATACATACAACGTGTTAATGAGTTAACCAAAAACCTGATACACCCCATTTAGAAAAATAAACAATAATGTGACTAAAATATAAATTATGTCGAAAAAACAGTCTAAAAGTTATTCAACACTAGTTTGGAGGTGACCTATCTACGAAATTCCAAACGCTACGCCCGTGCCTACGTCAAATCGATTTTTTTTGCTACGGGCCGCGTACGCGCCAAATATTGTGTTATAAATCATTTAGACATGGGCTAGTAAAAATGAAAAAATATAACCTATATTTAAACATGGTGTGATCGATCCGGAAGTTGATACTGAGCAAACTACTTTCTAGTTTTCAGTTAATTCATTAACACGTCGTATAAAAATCTCGTACCACGGTGTTTGTGGTAGAACTCCTCCGAAACAGCTCGACCGATTTTAATGATCTTTTATTTGTATATTTATTAGGTATGAGAATAGGTCGTAAAGTATTTTTCACCCTCCTACCTCCCCTCCCCATTTTTTATCGCGATTGTAGTATTTTTTACCCAATATCCAAATAATTCAGTCGTTCATTGACGTGCATTGCGTCTTTGATAATACCACAGATAACATAATACTATACTTGTATAATACGTATAAATATGGCAGAATAACGTATGCTGGGTCAGCCAGTATACCTATAAGCATACAAAACCAATGATAAACGGCCGTTTACCAAGTACGAACTACCAGTACCAATGATAATAACTCACAACGTGATTAATAACGCTTTTAGTCGATCGATTTAGTTGTAATGAACGACTAGGTATTTTCGTGCGAAATTGAAAACGGTTTAGGTACGAATGTTGGATTACCTACGTCTCACAACTCACAAGTAATTTTCTCATTTCATCAAAAAAATATTAAGTTATCCTATCTATAAATATTAGATAAGTATAAAAAATTGTAACAGGTCGATGTCTGTACATGGAAGATAAATAAGAACAAACAAATTTAGGCGAACGTTACCGTTTTTAGAACTTTTGTCTGTCTGTATGTTTGTATTCGTGCTACGCAAAAACTGCTGCACCAAATTGAATGAGGTTTTTTTTTTGTATTGCTAAGGGTCTTAGATACTCAAGTTTCGATTTTTTTTAAATTCCATCTGGAACTCGAGATGTTAAAATAAAATGCTGGTCATTCTACTAATATTATAAATGTGAAAGTGTGGATGTTTGGATGTTTGTAACTTAATCAAGCATAAATGGCAGAACGGATTTGGATGAAATTTGGCATGCACGTTGTCAGGGGTACAGAGAAAGACATAGGGTACTTTTATCCCGGAATTCCCGCGGGAACTCCGAAATTACCGCGGGGCACAGCTAGTTATGTAATAAAGATAATGAGTCCAAGTGAAATCGAAACTAAAATATCGCAACCCGATTAATTTTATTGGTTTATCAAGAAAACTTAAAATATATTGTATACAAGTTGGATAAATAATAACAATATATCTACTTACATAAAATAACTATATTTAGTAATTTGGTAAAAGAAACTTTTTTTCATTATATCTTGTGACCGTGGTAACACTGTTACCTATTTCCAAAAGCCAATTACAATTTTATACAAAATAACATTTTTATTGATTTTTTTTTTAAGTATTTCTTTATTTACCTATTTCTTTCTTTCTTTCTAAAGTATTTTTCTTGATTAAAATTTAGTTCAAAAATTATTAAGAAAACCTTTTAATCGTTTTTCTTCTGTTTAGTGGATCATTAATTTTAATTACCTACATATGCTTTTTGTTCTCTTGAATTTGTTAGTTCGACGAACTCGCTGGCTCACTCACTCACGTACCTGCTACTTATACTGACACGCGCACACGTACACACACACACACACACACACACACACACACACACACACACACACACACACACACACACACACACACACACACACACATATTATAGGTATTAAGACTATATGTTACTTTTAATAAGTTAAGTTCGTTTTCTGAGAGGGGGCCAGGAGTCCTATAATACAGGGTTTACCTAGTTTAGGCTCCTGTCTCCCACAAAGTATGCTCTTTACTTCTAAAACTTTTTATTTGTAACAACTATATGTATTTACTTGTGGGAGAAATAAAGATAATTATTATTATTATTATTATTAATATGGACGCAGATAAGCAATAACATGTTAACCCACAAAATTAAGTTATTGATTCAAAACGATTTATTGAGAGTTAGGGAACGTTTTTTAATTATGTGTTTACCTTATTACATTGCTTAAATATGTAACTAAATATTGAACATAAAAAATGTTGACACAAAATGGCGCTCCTACTTTTAAAACACGATTTACTCAAAATTTCTCCAGTGTGGGTTAACACACTATTGTTTATCTATGTCCAATATATACCTATATTATAACAGCTTATAAATACTAATTTCCATTTACATAAGATACGATTTTATAAAAAGATTTACTGTAGGTATAAAAAATGAGTGTTCAGAAACATCATCTATACGTTATTGTGTTTTATTAGTTTTTCTAAGTAGGTACTTTAAAATGGTTGTGATTCTGGCCGTTAAACACAAAAAAAAAGAATCCGCGTATTAGAGCTGCGATCTCACAACAAAAATTGTAAATTTAGAAATCTATATTATATTAGGACGTTATAAATAACGGTTAGTTATTAGCCCGAGGTTATCGAACATCATTGGCAGGGGATAACTCACCAGTGCCGTTTATTCCCGAGGGTCGGATGCGGGCGTCGTACCGCCCCGGGCCAAGGATCTGGTCCAGGATCTGTTTCTCCTTCTCCCTGAAGTTTATCTTGGTATTCATGCATCTGTGTGGCAACAGAATAAACATAGATAGAGATATTGTTGTTTTTTATGTTCGCCCCTTCTGGGACAGGCGAGGGCTATTGAGCCATACAGCCAAGTCTTAAGTAAGTAAATTCAAAATCCGATATTGTCAAGGCCGGAGCCAAGTCTTTAGTTGTTTTTCTCTTGAATAGATAGAGATAATAAGTGCACAACTGCACATAGAGTTTGCTCCCGTTCGAAATAATTAAAAAAAAAAAAAAACAAATCGAATGTGCGTGAGCGGCCAGTAATTACGTTCGCACCGAGACGTAGTAAAGTCGTTTAACCGTAAAATTGCCTGCGCGGTTTTTCGGTTACATGCCTATTAAATATATTTCAAGAGGAAAAACATAATAGCAGTTAATTTATTGGGTAATTATGACAATTACACGGCCGCCAACCAAAACAATTTTCAATAATCCTATTAAGACGTTTTCAACTGACTGGAATAACAGTATATGAAAACATTCACACGTTCACATTTCACGTGCAAACGCCACTTTGTCATACGCCACGAAAAGTTCGAAACAGAAGATGCTCACACTCGACTTCAAAGGCGGGAAACTGTCAGCAATCCAATCCGCCCACAAAATAGTTAGAGAGACAGTATTGAAATACGAGATAAATTATTATACGTTTTATTTTATTTTTTTAAATCTTTAAAATTGCTTTCAACTGTCACTAGGTATATCTATTTGGCAGGTGATTAACAACAAATTATTTATTGGCAAAGTTATGTCGGTTGTCTCAGTTTTTACTACGTTAGTATATTCGTGTCCAATATCCAAGAGTACCTAATTCCTTATGTCATGAGAATATTTATATAATTCATATACTTACTTAGTTTTACATTTAAAAAATCTTAAATATAATAAGAGCGCTGAATAAATAATGGAAATAAGTATTATTAGAGAACACTGGTCGGTTTTTACAGTACCTATAAGTATATAGGTTGTAATTTTAAATGGAGCACACGTCCTCGATAATAATTCATGCTTAAAATCGTAATTTAACAAAAATATACAAACACTGACTAATTTTGTGAGTTTGTGACGTTGTAGGGGGTAATCTCTGGATCTACTGAACCGATTTTGAAAATTCTTTCACTCATAGGAAGCTACGGTAGTTCTGAGTGACATAGGATACTTTTTATCCCGAAATTCCCACGGGAACTCTGAAATTGCCGCGTTTGAACCGCTGGGGACAGCTAGTCAAATATGAAGGTCATTAAGCGGGGCGTTAAACCACGTGGTAGGTTAATGAGGTAGGTTAATGAGTCGCTTTCGAGCTTAGCAACCAATTTTATTGTATATATTTATTTATTTATTTAATCCTTTATTACACATAAAATAACAATGATACAGTACCTAAAGAAAAAGGAGAAAGCAAATGGCGAAATACAGATCGATGATTATTTATTCTTTTCTTACTTTATTTCCCGGAATTCCCGCAGGAACTCCGAAATTAACGCTAGTGAAGTCGCGGGGTACAGCTAGTTATAGATAAATGAGTATCAGACGTGTCAAAAGTCAAAATCATATTTGGCCCATGATGTGGCTCTTTTTGACGTCTATAAAGTTACATTTATTATGACAGCACCCATAAAATATCCACCCTTCACAGCGTACTAGTGCTATGGCTGAAGAGAAGAAGCTGCGCAACAAACTCTCCAGTAGCACGCTGTCTATTTAAAGTCATAATGTAATTTTAATAATAACTCAATTTGCAATATATACAAAATACATGTGAAATATACAAGATACAAATATCACAACCAGATGGTTGCACTTACAACAGGTATTTTCAGTTCTAAACGACATTTTCAAATGGATATGATGAAAGTAATACGAGAATTTATACCTAATTTACCTGTGATGACAATTTTACTTACTACACGGTGAAATTTTCGTGTTAAAATTTACTATGGACGCATATTAGAACCGTTTAGGCGCATTTCGTCCAATTCGCAAATGGTCCAATCCTCCAATTCGCAAATCGTCCAATTCGCAAATGGTCCAATTCGCAAATCGTCCAATTAGCAAATGGTCCAATTCGCAAATGGTCCAATTCGCAAATGGTCCAATTCGCAAATGGTCCAATTCTCAAATGGTCCAATTCGCAAATGGTCCAATTCGCAATTGGTCCAGTTCGACTGGACTGGTCCAGTGGACTTGGTCCAATTTGTAATTGGTCAGATAAGTTTCGTTATTTTTATTACTAAGAAGATTACTTATCAATTGTTTGGTGACCCAAATAAATTAAACCTGTCTTACTATGGCAATGCCCGTCGTTTCTTTTGTTAAATTCTCAATAGTGCATTAAAGACGGGTTCCACAATGCTTCCATAGTAAATTTCAATTCGAAAATTTCACCATGTAGTTGTTGCTACTTACTGGTATAGGTAAATGGTATACGTGAATTTCAATTTCCCTTTAGAAACTTTTTGAAACGCTTATTTACTTACCTAACGGGGGAATGCATGCTCAAAGATTTTAGTTCTTCTTCTGTGTTCCTCTGACAAAGTACATGCGAAATTTCATGGCGGTCGGTAGAGCCGTTAAGGCGTGAAAGCGTAACAAACAAACAAACTAATTTTTGCATTTATGAGGAAAGATGTAATAGTTTACTACATGAGTTTCCAGATACTCACTGTGTTAAGTGCGCCAGACAGAATATGATCAGTAGTAGCAAGCCGTAAATCTGCTGTTTTTCGTCCATCCTACGTCTGAAACAAAATAAAAAACCACGTTATACGAGTAGGTAGTAATGATGAATAAAATTTCTGAAGATGTTTGGATATTTGTTGCCTGATTACGCAAAAAGGGCTGCACGGATGTTGAGAAGACTGAACTGACCGGGTCCTGACCCTTATTCAGTACTAGCTGTTCTCCGCGGTTTCACCCGTGTTTTTTGGGAGTAAAGTACCCTATATCAGATAAAAAGTACCCTATCTCCTTCTCTGTGCCTCTGACAGCGTGTGTATAAAATTTCATGATGATCGGTAGCCATTAAGGCGTGAAAGCGTAGCAGACAGACAGAGTTACCTTCACATTTATAATATTATTTATTTATTTATTTATTTATTTATTTATTTAGAACACAAAACAGATTACAGTCTTAACGATCATAAAACAGAAGTGTTAATAAAACAGAAGTCCGACTACAATCTTATTACTTGTGTCCCTAGCATGCTTAAAATTAAAACCGCTAATTAAAACATGTAAATTAATTATAAACAGGTAGGTATAAATTTAAGAAAAAGTAAATAACTAAGAATAGTGACATTGCTGCTTTAGATATAAACATAGTAATTATTTATTATAGTAAAGTTCAGCTGTTAAAAGACTGAATTGGCCGGAAGACATCCAAGATCAGCCGTCTAAAAGTATTTAAACGTGAATCAAAGATGTCCACCGCGTCCGTTTCACTTACGAGATCATTATACTGGCGACACATGCGCACTATGGGGTTATAGAAGGAGGTGTTATTGCGAAAGGTTTTAAGAACAAAAGTGGATGGTTTACGCGATCTACAATGAGTATTTAAATTTACTAACGATAAAAGTGGGGGGGAGTTAATCTCAGAGTGCAAAATTTTGTGTAGGATAATGAAGTCAGCAACCTTTCGTCTAAGCTCGAGAGTATTCATTAGTAGGAATGACCAACAATTTGCCCATAAAGCGCGTCCCAGAAACACAATCCCAAACTCTCCAGATGCCAAAACATTAGAAATTATTAATTAATATTGTATGTACACACATCAAAAGTGTCTAGGGATCAAGTGCATTTTTTGCTATAAAAAGAAACCCAATTAATTTAAATCGAATCTAATCTTCTGGGCTTGTTGCCTACCTTATTTCCCAAATCTAAATTAACAACTAATCCCCACATTTTGAATAAATTAAGAAAATATTACTTTTTTTGTAAGATGTGAGAAATTGAACCAATTCCAAGTCGACAATAAAATTGCAAAAAAGGCAAAAACAGGGGTTTTTTAAACTTTTATTGTAATGAATAAACAAATTAAAATAATCTGTGTTCCTTCCATTGACACGAATCACACATTCGCAGCGATTTGGTATGCTTAAAATCAGTTCATCAAAATCACTTTGAGGAATGGCCACCCACGGTCTTTGTAAGAAGTCAAAAAGTTGTTGTGGGGTATTTAAGGCGTCCATACTCGGCAGAACTCTTCTTTGGAGTATAACCTATGCGTGCTCAGTAGGATTTAAGTCTGGTGATTGAGCAGGCCACGGCAGGACGTTGATATCAGCATTGGCAAAAGTGCGTGTTACGACTCCAACAGTGTGTATCGTGCATTGTCGTGCATAAGTTGAAACGAATCACCCAACTGGCTTCGCAAAAGGATGATTACATCTGATACAATACTTGTCGCATAAATCCGAGCATTAAGGTTGCCCCTGATCCAAATGAGATCGGTTCTTCCACCGATCTAAATACCCGTTAAAACCATCATTGTTCCCCCTCCATATGGATGAACTTCCTAACAGAATTTCAATCGTTCTTGACGTCCAGGGCTTCTCCAAACTAATGTACATCTTGTATCCGGCCTCATACCAAAACGAGATTCCTCGGAAAAGCAAACACCACGCTAGTCTTCTTCCTCCTAATTACTGTCTTTGCGAGCCCATTGTAAACGGGCTCTACGATTGCGGGGCGCTATTGGTGGAACTCTCAGAGGCCTTCGGGATCGCAGACCCACTTCTCTTAAACGATTACGTATGGTTTGATCGCTTATCAGAAAGCCTGAAGCGCTGTGGAGCCTCGTAGTTATCATCATGGCGGTCATAGTACGATTTCTTCCCGCTGTATTATGGATATACCGGTCGTGTCTTCGAGTGGTGATACGAGTTCGCCCTCCATGTCGCTCGGCCACACTGCCCGTGATGCGATAGCGTGTCCATAGGCGGCTTATGACGCTCTGCCTTGTCCCAACAGCAGTAGCCATAGGGCGTTGCCTGGTGCCAGGTTCCAACATTCCAACGGCTCTCAGCATCTCTTGTCTAGGCAAGTGGTGTCATCGCTCCATACCGATGCAATTTTTTTCAGTTACGATGCAGAAATTGTAATGTTTTTGTAAAACCGCCGTCACACGCTTTTATAGGGATTTTTAATGACAGTTATTTTTAAAAGTTTAAACAAAATTTGAATAAAATTCTTTATTGAAATGGTGAAATTCAATAAAAAATTTCAAAAAGGATCCAGAAAAGTTACAATAATAATCCCAATTGGCGGCAATTCTCTAAAATGCACTTGATCCCTAGACATTTTTGATGTGTGTATATGCCATTTTGAAAAGCTCCTTTGAGCACGCGGGAAAAACGATTTTTGTTGCGCGTTTTTAACACGACGTCTTATGGTCATAGTGAATAAGGGCCAATAATGTTCTACTCCCTTAGCCAAGTTGACAATCTATGATCGTTAATGCTGTAGAATACTACAACTACTATACTACTAGGGAACGTATCGTCATGTCACGTGGTCACGTAAAATCGTTCAATCAAAACGACCAATTTTTCCTGTCCAATTGTTCCTATTCTATATATATAAAATGCTTTGTCCTGAATGACTGATGGATCAACGCACAGCCTAAACCGCTGAACGTAGAGACCTGAAACTTGGAGGGTGTGTTCTTTGGATGACGTAGGCATCCGATATGAAAGAGTTTTTGAAAATTCAACCCCTAAGGGTATGAAAAGGGGATGCAAAGTTTGTATGGAACAATTCCGCGGGAACTTGGAAATTATCGCGGTTGAAACCGCGCGGGACAGCTAGTTAGATAAAGATTTTCAACTGGGCTCAGAGGTTGGATTAACTTGATGTAATTACTGAGTAGATCCCGAAATTCACGCACCCAAGTCGCGGAGAGTAATATAATTTGTGGTCGTAGAGCTAAAGAATGTAGAGTCGAGTCGGGAGATGTCAAATTCTTTTTTACACTTATATTGCGTGTGTAGACGGTAGGCACACTCTGATAATACATACAACGTAATATTATCACTATGATGATAATTTCTTAATAGGTATATAGTTATCACATTTCGTTGGAAAAGTTAATGCTGGAGAAAATGATTAGTTATCATGACGACTCGTCAACCGACAGTGAGTAGAGACATCAACAATTAATGTTAACAGAAATAGAGTCCGCTCTCGTCTCCACTATTCAGAGTCGCCTTGGAAGAACCTTGGCGGTGTAAAGCTCCGAGATGCACTCATCAAGTCATCAGCATATGAAAAGCTCAGTGAATAGGTCATGGTTGAGTTTATACAAAAACTTCTTAATTGGTTAGGTATGCGACACGATAGCTGTAACATTCGTAATAGATGTAGGATCAAGTAGCTCTGTTGTAGGAGTTGTGAAGTGTGATGCGTTGTGAAGTGTGATCGTCATCTATGAGTTGTGAAGTGTGATATAGATCTATGCGTTGTAAAGTGTGATTATTATAGGTAAAGGCGTTGTGAAGGGTGATTATAGGTATATGCATTGTGAAGTGTGATCATAGAAACAAATATATTACGTTGCGAAGTGTGACGCGTTGTGAAGTGTGGTTACTGGTTATACTTAATGTGGAAACACATTTATGTGTCTGGTTAAAAACACACCACAACAGAACGCGCCACAACACGACATAACATACAAATACATGTATGTCTCTAACGATAATGTCTCTATGTCGCCAAACCACACGATATGACACATATAAAACAACCTATTTTAGCCGATTTCCCAAAAAGGAGGTTCTCAATTCGACGCGTATGTTTTTTTTTATGTTTGTTATATATATTCCACAATTGACTTTTTGTCATGAAATATCTTAGTAGATAAGATCTTTAAAACTGGTGATACTGTGGCGGTCGTGGTGATTTTAACTCTAAACGATTCTAAAATTTTACTTATAGTATGGAGATAACTAAAATGTTTTTTGTTTTTTTAATGCTCGCCAATTTTATTCGCTCGAGTTATGCCGTATGACACAAAACTCCTCCTGTTTAACTGCGATGCCAGCCGAGACACTCAAAGTGAAATTACCGTTAATTATCACGTTTTGGCTTCGCTTCAAGATAACAATCGCAAGAATAATAAAATTTAAAAAAAAAAACGAAATATTTTCTTTGGCGTTATACTCACGGAACACTTTATTGTGTTTTTATTCCATGTTTTAAAATATAGGTATGTAGATATAATGTATAATTGTATGTGGTATTATAAACAACATCTCTACATTTCAGTAATTTAATTAATGCGCTTTATCTCTGTATATTTTCATTTAAGTATTTGAAAAATCAAAAAACACCTACGTGTTAGTTGTTTTTTTATTTTCCAACTGACGGACCAATTAGAATTTTGATTTTCAAATGGCGTCAATCTCGTTAGATGTTGAATTTTCAAAAATCCTAAGTTACTAACAGAATTTCATATTTTTCCGGCAGGGAAGCTAGTTTCCTGGGTAAAAAAATCAAAATTCTATTTAGTCCGTCAGTTAGATAATAAAAAAATAAAAGACACGTATATTTTGCTTTTTTAAAATAATGGAAATATGCATAGATAAAGCGCATTAAAGTTTAGGGTGGGGGACTCGTGACGTCACCGCTCGCTATAACGTGCGAACAAACTGTAGCGAGGCGTGACGTCATGTGAAATTTCGACTTGATATATCTCCGTTATTTTTTGGTTACATAAAAAAAAAAAATACGTGTCTAATATTTTTTAATAATCTACAAAACGGACTAAAAAAAAATTAGGAAACTAGCCTATTGCCGGCGTTACTCCTTCTGCTTGGTGTATGAATTTCCCTGGCGTCACCCACACATATTATTTTACGCCTGAATTCCAAATTTTCATTACATGTAGGTATATATTTTCATGCACCGACTGCAATTTTTAACAATTCGTTTTAAAATAATATAGACCCGTTCAGTAGGTACCTAGTTTTTGCGTGATGCTCGTACAAGCACACAAAACAGATAGATCATTATGAAGGTTTTTGGTTTGTTCTCCTGATTAGGCCCTCTGCTAAAGCTGATGTATGGCTGACGTATTGTTTCTTTGCCGTCGCTAAGCCGGAGGTTCGTCAGATTTTCCGACAGGCGGGGCTGATGTGTTCGCTTCCGGCGCCATTTCCCGCCAACATGGCGGACACTGATTCAATTTTCGCGTGCCTCGGAAACTTATCGGAAACACAATTTTCGTTACACCAAAATGCGTTTATGAACAGAAAATTAATTACTATAGGTCTGGTGGAGGTTGATAGCTTGCTTGTAGAGACAAGCTCCATGTTGCACCCTGGTTGGAAATACACATATTATAAGAAAATTTAATTTTGTAATTAATAACTGAAATGTCTTATTAAATAGAATCTTTTGAAATTGTTAGATAATAATAATAATAAACCATTTATTTCCAATCACAGTGACTTATACACTACAGCAATAACTATAGATTTGAGGACACAAACAATATGAAACCTGTAGGCTAAGCCAAAGTGAGAGATCGGAATCCGTACTAGGAAACCCCGTGTTACAGGATTCCGGCCCCCATCTTCGGACCAAACTTAAATCCAGGCAGATAAATTAAAAAATAAGGAGAAAAGTTTATAAGCATGGTTATATTATACTTATATAATGAAAGCTAAATATCATCGGCAGGCAGATCTGTATCGTTTTGCACGAACGTTAACAATAATGCTCGTAATACAAATAATATAAGTAGTTTCAATATGTACCTAATATTTAAAACACTTTCAGATTTAAATTAAATATACTTACATATTATTTCTTTCACAGGGAAACCATATATTGTACATTTATTATCTAATATATATAAATCACGTGTCACGTTGTTTGTCCGCGATGGACTCCGAAACTACTGAACGGATTTTGATAAAATTTTGTAACCATCCATAAAATGGTCCAACTTAAAAGATAGGATAGGTTTTATCCCGGAATTCCCTCGGAAACTGAAGGACATAGAGTACTTTTTCCCGCAACCTCCGCGGGACCTCCGAAATTACCGCGGATGAAATCGCGGGGGACAGCTAGTATTTTACTTATAATATCATTGAGACCATAATAATAACTTTGTAATTATTTTGTAATTAGTCGTTTTAATGAAACAACCAAATATATTAAGGCAAGCATATAAATTAGGTATAAATTAACGTGTGCGCTGGGGACTATATAGGCTACGTTTTGTGTTTTGCGTGAGCATAAGTGAGCCTTACTCCTTAGATTATTTTAACGATAAAGTCTTAATTCTCATTTGGAAGAAAATGTTGGTTGACGTTTGACCAAACTAGCTTGAACTAGCGTCGACCAAAACCAAACTAAAAACAAGTATGGTTTGGTAGTTAATACCGTTTTGAAATAGCGCTCTCGGCCTCCAACCGTTTCCATATGTTTGCACAGAAAGACAGACAAAAATCGTTAAAATAAAATAGCTACTTGTGTATATAGGTTACCTTTTTCATTAGTAAACTGTTTGAAACTGTATCAGGTTTTTATTATCAATTTCATTAGCAATATTTTTTTTCCTAATTAATATACCCAAAGCGTAAATCATTATAATACAGTCTAGCCTTTGACCAATAAGTATTTTTTTGACCTAAACTTCAAGAAAGTCATGACGTGTCCATTAACATTTTTCTCAAAATGGCAATATTTGAAAAATACCTATACCCTTTGCCTTTACCAATGATCCGACCTCCTTTAGTTTAATCCACAATATAAGGTTTTCCCGATAAATTTAACTAAAGACCCACATTTGTGTAAACATAATTATACTGTAATTAACTCATTAACATGTAGAGACCGGCCGGCTCACGCATGTTTTATTAATGGTGGTGAATTTTTGGAACGAAGTTCCTTATTTTAAGCAAAGTTATGTAAATAGAAAACTTAGTGTAAGCTTTTGTTGCGAGCAGCTTTTGGGTTTATTAACATTAAAAGTTCTATATAAATATCATTTAAAAAAGGTGATATCGAAACCATTTAAAATTGAATTTAAACACTTGGTTTAGCTAGGTACATAATTAAACTAGCGACAAAACTACGGTTAAAAAAAAAGCTTTACTGATCGAAAAGAACTACAGATTCATTACAGATTAGAATTTTGTGTTTTTGCGTGGTTCATTGTGTGTTTTTGGGATTCATTATGGCTTTGCTATTTTGTGCGAAAATCGTTTAAACTTTTTAGTTTTGTTATACGAAATGATAGGTATTTAGTTACGATGAAGCAACTAATTATTATCATACATAATGTATTTGGTTGGGACTTAATGGGTGAAGCCAGTTGCCATTTCACTGACACCGCCTAACTACCACTTTTAAAATAAAATATTTATTGGATCGTGTTAACTTTTAGACTACGAGTGATCCGATTCCGCTCATATTATGTACAAAACCACACCAGTCTCGCTTAGAAAAGGGGCCTCCCCACGTATATCGATGCTAGAATACGCGCATTAAGCCAACAAGCCGTCGTCACGGGAGTGTATGTGGGGAGACCCTTAACGATGCAGGAGCGCTGCGGTTGTGTTCAATTGAATAGAATCGATCCCCGGTAACTACCTAACTAGTAACTACGCTGAATTATTGAATGCGTCGAGAGTATCGAATGTATCCTGAACACGTGTAGCCCTTAAGTCGGGTTTACACGTACGTAACGTTTTGTATGCGTTGTGAAGTATCTGAATAATCACACTTCACAACGCATCGACCTCTAATTCATTTCATAACGCATATAGCTGTACCTATAATCACACTTCACAACGAAAATAAAGGCGGAAACACACTTATATTAAATCACTACATACTTATATTCTTTATAAATTAAAAATGAATGTTTGTATGTTTGTCTTCTATGCGTTTCGAAACCATTGGTCGGATTTTGATGAAACTTTGGTGGGTTGTTCTGCCTGCGTCCGCAAAGATTCCTGATATAAAGAGATCCTGCGGAAATTCCGGAACTCACGCGGGTGAATCTCCGACACGATTGGACCAATTTTGACGGGATTTTAACTGCTAATTAGTTGATTTTATATGGAGTAAATTAGGCTACTTTGTTTCACTCGCCGGGGTAATTACGGAGTTTCCGCGGGAATTCCGGGACAAAAAGCACCATATGTCCTTCTGTGTACCCCTGACAACGTGTGTGCAAAAATTCACGATGATCGCTTGAGCCGTTAAGGCTACAAACAAACTAAAATATGCGTATAGGTAAATGACGTGTAAGTAACACTTGGTCAAAACAAAGCTTGCTCCATATTAAACTGAATCCGTTATGTCCGTTATGCGTTAAAAGAGGCAAAAATACAAAAAAGAAAAACTCATTTCGCAAAAATAACAGTTGCTTTGTTTTTCTGTAGACTGCTCTACCGTAGCGTAGGTATGACGCCGTGACGGAAAATGAATTTTTACTTATTTGCTCAGTGCTCTCGTCCGTACCTACCGCCGATAAAGAACTTCGTTCTTATAAAAAAACAAACTCACTTTCGCATTTATGTAGTAAAGGATTCAAGACGATGGTTAAACGTACGTATAGTTTATCCTGGAATTCCCACAGAAACTACGAAGTGAAACTGGGAGGGACAGCTAGTGAAATGATAATTAATTTAAAAAGTTTGAACAAAATAAATCAAAATGGCCAATTTTGGCGGGTTTTCTATTAGACTTGTTTTATGTTTAGATACGAAACCTACTGCAAAATTATCATCAAAAATTATTATTTGCCCAATTTTATTCTAAAATAGTTTCTTTTTTTTATGAAATATTCTAAAATATTTTTTTTATACCTAGTGATGCTAGTTTTAGTAAGTTATACTATATTACCTCGATGCCTGTGAGTTTTAAAGTAGGATTAGGAACATAAAATTCCTGGCAACGCAGTAAACTACTAAAAACTAACTCACCTGAAATAAGTATTTCAATCAAACTATGAGTATAGCGCGTAATAAAAAGAAACTTCAATACATTCGATTCAAAACTACACGCCAAGAGTGACAAACAATTTAAAACTTAAAAATAAACATTATAAATTACAACGTTTGCCAAATGCAACCATAGAGTAAGTAAATAAATTCGAATGGCATTTGGTTAATGAGGAACACCTGGCACTAGGTACCTTTGCCCTATTAACTGTCTGTTCTAAATTCGAAAATTGCGCCATGCAAAGTCAACACATTGTGTTGTTTTAATAACGGCTCCGTCCGACGACGGCGACGGCTGCGTTTCAACTGCCATGCTATTCTACCAATTCAGTTTGTGGGTCGAACCTTTTGTGTGCAATGAAATGTCAGGGTTGAATTTTCATCTCTTCGAACCGCTGACACCGGAACCATTATTTGCTCAAATCTAGACCCGTTATAGGCAATTGGCAGATCGTTTATTATTAGAGTGTTAGTTCGTACGCAAACTTACAACACGAAGAATTGTACCACTGTAAGTACTCGAAAAGGACTAGGGCTTCACAGATTGAAATTGGTACATTTTTGAGGACTTTTTTGGGTCTTAAACCAATGATATAAAATAAAGATCTTTCATAATCTCGTTCATAATGATTCTGTTAGCAATTATATACCTATCTACCATTAGCTCTAGTACTTAGAGCTTGATTTTTCTTACCGTTAAAAATAAAGCAATGCCGGCACAAATAACTACAACCTGTGCTGGTTGTTTTTTTAAATTGAGCAGATAAATAAACAACTACTCCATCGTTGTACAAATAACCTGCTGTTAAGACCTCATTGATCAATCTCCAAAAAGCATTTCCCAACGTTTGGTTATTTAGGCCTGTCTTTAAAACAGCTCTATACCTGTTACTTGGTCTATATCGGATTCTATAAAACGTCTTGCGTAAACTGAGAAATAGTTACCTACCTAAGTAAAAAAACATAACATAACCTCTGCTATATCATTTTGGAATTCTCCCGGGAACTTTTTGTATCGGGATGAGAGAACTCTGTGCCGTGTGTTCGAAGACCTAAATTACTCGTACACTTACCAAATAGTAAAATGTTGTTTTACCATAATTATGTTGCATAGATACTTAGGGATACTGTAGCAGTTTCTTACTATGGATGGAATTGAGAATTGGTTCAGTAATTTTACAGATTACCTATATATATCTACCCCTTACCATAGATCCTACTAATATTATAAATGTGAAAGTGTGGATGTTTAGATATTTGGATGTTTGTTACTCAATCATGCTAAAACAGCTGAACGGATTTGGATGGTATTTGGCATGCATGTGTCAGGGGTACAGAGAAGGACATAGGGTACTTTGTATCCCGGAATTCCCGCGGGAATTCCCGCGGGAAATTACCGCGGGTGAAACCGCGGGGCACAGCTAGTAATAATATAATACTCTTACATAGATAATAACAAACAATCTTTTGCTCTTTATAATTTTACTAGCTGTTCCCCGCGGCCAGCCATAAGTTCGGAGTTCCCGCGGTAATTCCGGGATGAAAAGTACTTACCCTACGTCCTTCCCTGTAGGTTCCCCTGACAACGTGTATGCAAAATTCCATGATGATCGGTTGAGCCGTTAAGGCGTGAAAGCGTAACAACCAAACAAACAAACTCACTTTTGCATTTATAATATTAGTAAAGATTACGTGTATTACGTATACGAATATTATAAATATGAATGTGTGTTTATTTGTTTGTTACGCTTTAACGCCTTAACTACTCAACCGATAATTATGGAATTTTATATACAGGTTGTGAGGGGTGAAAAGAACATAAGGTTCTTTTAACCCGGAATTCCCGCGATATTGACGCGGGTGAAACCGTAGAGAACAGCTAGTTTATTATATGTATATAAATCAATGTCTGCTTGTTTGTATTTAATGCGATAAAACATTGTATTACTTATGCTGCACTTGCGCGAAGGTATGAAAAAAGGAAGGAAGTACGATAGGAAAAAAGGTTGCAAATAAGGAGTTCCTGTGGTAATTCCGAAACTCACAAGGAAGAAACCGCGGGCGCAGCTAGTATGGTATTATGTATGTAATATTAACAGTATAATATTATGAAGAGGAAAGGTTTGCTTGTGTGTTTGTTTGTTTGTAAGGGGGAAATCTGTGAAATTTCTGAGCCTACTCCAATAGGAAGCTACGGCAGATACTCCTCAGTAGCATAATAATATGGGATATTTCATACCCTAGAACATTAAATTCCTGAGGGAGTTCTGAAGCTGATGCGGGCGGAACCACGCGCTTTCATATGGCTATTTCTTTTCGAGTAACTACTTTAACAAAAAAGAGGATAAAGGACAAGAAACTAGTCCTGTTAAAAGGAACTCCCTTGGAAATCCCAAATCCCAACTAATATTATAAATGCGAAAGTAACTGTCTGTCTGTTACGCTTTCACGCCTAGGCGGCTCAACCGATCATCATGAAATTTTGCATATATGTTGTCAGGGGTACAGAGAAGGACATCGGGTACTATTTATCCTGGAATTCCCGCAGGAACTCCGAAATTAACGCGGGTGAAACCTCGGAGATCAGCTAGTTTTTTAATATTATGTAGGACGCAGGTTCTATTTATTATTAGTTGTCAATAATAACCTTAGCCAATTTATCACACCTTTTTCTCAGCCGAGTCTTCTACCTTATTTCAACTTAATATTCAACTAATCACAACGCAAACAGTCACTCACCTAACAGACTTCCATATCTCCCGACGAATCCGGACCTCTCCGGGCCGCTCGAGTGAAAAGCGATTTTGACCCCCTCGAAAAAAGGTTGTAAGTTAGGTTTGTTGTTAAAAAATAAAATTTTGAAAAAATCCTTCCAAAACAACGACCGTTACGGTGCGCGCACCGGGTGCGGTACTGGCTGGCGGGATGCCGGGACGGTCCGGGAGGTACCGGCAGGGTCCGGGAGGGATGGTTATTGATCGGGGGACCGCGCAGCCTCCCCGAGTCTGAACCCGGAGACTGAGCGGCCTGGGCCCCTATTCACTATGGCCATAACATGCCGCGTTCACCTACCAAATCGCTGCAACTTCTATCTGGACATAGATAAGCAATAGTATGTTAACCCACACTGGAGAAATTTTGATTAAATTAAAGTTTTAAAATTATAGCGCCATTTTGTGGCAAATTTTTTATGTTCAATATTTAGATACGTATTTATACAATGTAATAAGGTAAACACATAATTAAAAAACGTTCTCTAACTCTCAATAAATCGTTCTGAATCTATAACTTCATTATGTGGGTTAACATGTTATTGCTTATCTGCGTCCATCTGTGGTCTCTACTAAATAAGTTTAAATAAGTTTATTCAATAGGTAACTTTAAAGTAAACTAGAACGTGACTAAACTAGTAAACTAGAGAATTCCCGCGGGAACTCCGGAATTACCGTGGGTGAAACCGCAGGGGACTGCTAGTATCTAGATATGTATTTCGCGATATGACTGAGCTGTGGTGCCAAGCGCCATACGAATTAATGACACACCGGCTTCAGTCGGTGTGTCATAAATGTATTTTTTTTTCAATTTCACTTGTTAGTTGTTGTACGCTTAAATAAGTTCAGTTGTGAAAAATAATGATGACACGCCTGTCGGGCCGTCCGCAACGACTCAGTAATAACGCGCTACAATAAAAAAAATCTACTTTCAAAAACCACAAAAATGCTCTAAATAAGAAAGTTTAAAATAACAAAAAACCGATTAAATCCAGAAGACAAAAATACACGCAATATTATCATTGGTTTGTGCTGCCACTGATCGGTTTGAATTCGGTGCCATGCCCGCCTGTGTCTGCTCACTTGGGTTGTTCCTGCTCACGACGAGCTCGTGGCGGGAGTTGGCTTAGCCCATCTACCCACTTCCTATTTGGCTTGTCACCGACTCCAAATCGATCAGTGGTAGCACAAACCAATATAATAATATACAGAAAAAAATTATTTTTACAATACCACCAGAACGTGTAGTTACTTAATAGAAATTTGCTATCCTTACAATATAAAACAGAACTTGATCGTACTATTTGTGGTATTATTTATTTTTTTTATTTTATTGTAACGGGCAATATTCAATTCTAGAGTTTACTATCTGTTAGAGATGTTACATAATATGGTACTCTAAAAAATTGTAGATTGTCCAAAATTCTCGTCACAGACCAGTTTTTTTTTTTCATTTTTGTCTTTTGAATTAAATCAATAATTTGTTATTTTTAACTTTTAAGTTTAGGACATTTTTGTGTTTATTGAAGTCGTTTTAATTTTTTTGTTCAAATATTGTTTATTTTCCCCTTTTTAGAAAGTACATTAACAAACTTGGCTTGTGGATGGCTTGTGATTTAATTTTTGGCATCTGGAAGTTTTGTGATAGTTTTTTTGGGACGCATGTTATGGGCAAGGAATGTAGTTGATCGTAGTGAATAAAGACCCAGGTATGCGGGGGCACGGAAAATGCCTCATTTATAAATACATCCGTGCTTTGTTTACGAGTGCTGCGTTGGTACTTATATCGCTTATGGATATTATTAACCAAAGCTGGTTCCCCTGCGGTTTCACCCCCGTGCGAATCCAGGATAAAAGTACTCTATATCCTTTTATGTATCCCTGACAACGTGTATGCAAAATTTTCTAATTCAAATAAAAAGTTCAAAGTTCAAATTCCCCCAAGAACTCTTTGTATCCGGGTGAAAGGACAACAAATAGGTGATGACTTTCGATATTCCTGCATATAACTATATATAACTTCATGTTCCAAAAAGTATAGTACCTATGTAAGAGATATTGTAGATTTGTGTCACTCAAATAATTTTCAGAATCGGTCCAGTCATTTGTTCCAGAGATTACCCCTAAAACCAAAGTTACAACTTATATCTTCATAAAAATACATAATTATATTAGTGTAGACCGTAAATCACTGAAATATAGGAAAAAATATACAACGTGTTAATGAATTGACTGAAAGCTAGAAAGTAGTTTGTTCAGAATCGACTTCCGAATCTATCACACCATTGTTTTAATATAAGTTATATTTTTTCATTTTTACTAGCCCATGACTAAATTATTTATAATACAATAATTGGCAAGTACCTACGCGACCCGCAGCAAAACAATCGAATTGGTCATTGACACGTAGGCGCGAGCGTAGCGCTTGAAATTCCGTAGATAGGTCACCTCTAAACTAATGTTGAATAACTTTTAGACCATTAATTTTATCGACGTAATTTATATTTTAATCATAATATTGTTTATTTTTTCAAATGAGGTGTATCAGGTTTTTGGTCAATTCATTAACACGTTGTATATTTAGAAAAAAAAAACTTCTGGTTTAATTAGAATAATCGCACTTCTATCCAATGCTTATTATATTTATATTTATTAGCCGCAACTGTCTTATTGCGACGCCCCGCGCCCCAAACACCCGGAATTCCGACACCGGCGCTAACGGAATGAACTCATCATTTTTAGCTAATTGAAAAAGTTACTAACGTTTAACATTGTGGCCACATTTAATTAAATATTGCAGGATTATATTAGGTATAACAGGTGTTTCCCGCGGTTTCACCCACGCTAATTTGAAGTTCTCGCAGGAATTTCGGAATGCAAAGCACACTATGTCCTTTTCTGTACTCCTGACAGTGTGTATGCGAAATTCCATTATGATCGGTCGAGTAGTTGAGACGTGAAAAGGTAACAGATAGATAGAGTTACTTTCACATTGATAATAATATTAGCAAGTGTTTCCCGCGGTTTCATCCGCGATAATTTCGGTGCTCCCGCGGGAATTCCGGAATAAAACGTACTCTATGTCGTTCTTTGTACCCCTAACAACGTGTACGAAAAATTTCTTTGAGCGGTGAAGTACAAACAAACAAAATCACAATCGCATTTATAATACATATGTAAGGATAATAAGGACCAGCTTCTACGAAATCTCATGGAGTTCCCGCGGGAACTCCCAAATTAACGGGGTTGAAACAGCAGCAGGGAACTCCTATAAAATACATACATAGATTGCATATCGTAGTATGCTTAATCGAAATCAGTCCTAGACGAACACCAATATATATGGTGACACTAGTCGGTCGCGCTAGAATCGAGGCCGGGCCCGCATCACTCTGGCTGGTTTGACACCCTGAAAGCCTGCGGTTGACGC
Organism: Zygaena filipendulae; assembly: GCA_907165275.2. Classification (NCBI taxonomy): domain Eukaryota; kingdom Metazoa; phylum Arthropoda; class Insecta; order Lepidoptera; family Zygaenidae; genus Zygaena; species Zygaena filipendulae. Next base: position 1,105,785 of record OU015669.1, read on the forward strand.
GCGCCGCAAGCTGCAAGCTGAAGCGGCATCTAAAGTTGCTCTGCAGATAATGCAACTGCCTTTTGTACCACTTAATGCCAGTCCGCCGTTTGTATCATGATGTGCAAGAAGTTGAAATAAATAAAGAAAACAAGCCCTTATTCACTATGACCAATTACATTCCTCGCCATGTATATTATGTATGCCATAAGACACGTTGCTAATGTATTTTTTTGAAGTGAAATTTCTTTAACCAACTTAATTTTACTTAACTTTAACGCATCGTGTTATAGTCATAGTGAAAAGGGCACACATAAAGTACATAATCATATAACAGCACGGTGACAGTTCAGCCCTAGGCCAAGTTAACGATCTGTGATCGTTGACGCATAAAAAACTAAGGATTGTATCGTCATGTAACGTGGTCATGAAAAATTGGAATTTTGTTTGGACGATCATACGATATAAATACTACGTGATATAGCATGCAAGAGATATTATGTCTACAAATTTAGATTAGGCAGTAGGCACTGTTTATGTTAGTTTCTTTTTCTTGTGTGTTGTGCTGAAATATTTTTTTCTTTTTTCTTTCTTTCTTTCTTTCATACTTACCTTAGTTTTTTATAGCGATAACGATCATAGATTGTCAGACTGGCTTAAGGGGCAATAGTTATTGCGTTTCATTTAGTTTTCGAAGACGGAAAACATCGTGAGGATAGCATGGTAGGCACTTTCTAGTTCAGTTGGCTGGCTGCCACCTTCAAGTTGAAAATCTATTACCAAGCACTTAACGGTGTATTCTGGTAGCTTTCTTTCATTATGCGTGTAACATAACATAGTGACTTTTCCCTTACGGTGCCAAAACAACTTTTTCATTACTCATACTCGGAAAGTAGGTCTGAAGTTGCCTGAGAAGCGGGTTGAAAGTAAGCCTTTTCAGCCCTAGGGAGAATCGCTTTCAACTGACAACTGTCAAATTATTAAAAAAAAACTAGGTCTATTTTCACATTTCTATTGAACCATGTTTCAACTTTCTATACAGCCAGCGCTATGTAAAATTGAAATAACGTAAAGTTTAAGTAGGTATTAATTAAAATAAAATTCACTCACTTTTTCTTAAGCTATTTCCTATTTATATTTTTTTATTTTCTTTAATTAATACTTAATAATTAAAGAAAATATTTTTTTTAGGTCGCCACAATGTAAATAAAAAATACTGGCTGAATAGCTAGCCGGCCAAAGAAAAAGAAATAGGTGGGAAAGTGTCAAGCGACTATCCGATCTTCACTCATTTTTTCTTTAGCTAATTCCTATTTTTATTTTTTTATTTTCTTTAATTAATACTTAATAATTAAAGAAAATATTTTTTTTAGGTCGCCACAATGTAAATAAAAAATACTGGCTGAATAGCTAGCCGGCCAAAGAAAAAGAAATAGGTGGGAAAGTGTCAAGCGACTATCCGATCTTCACTCATTTTTTCTTTAGCTAATTCCTATATTTATTTTGACTTTCCTTGCATTCGTAATGAAAAGCACAGTGTTATCCTCGGGAGAAAGACTTATTTAGTCCCGAGACGGGGTTTGGCGCCCGAGCGTAGCGAGGGCGCCAATAGATCGAATACTTTCACCCCTAGGATAACAATTGTACTATTTTGCTATTGCTGACCGGCTTTCGACCACAGCTCACCTGCATGATGTTAAGTGTCAGTTTGGTCGCATATTGAAAACACACCTAGCCTAGCCTGGAATGGGAATCGGTTTTCAAGAATCACATCATAAAATCGCTTCTCAATCATCACTTGAGCCACACATACCCACGTCTCCGTAGACCGCGCGTCAAAGTCACTTTGCGCCCCCATCGAGCTACAGACCTATACTGTTACCCCACTGTGCCACTGACAAGCTCCGACGAAATTGCTATTGTGCTTGCCTTCACATACCTACTTACTCGTAGTTTTTATACAGCCTAGCCGTCAAAAGTCCAATTTTGCACGCGAAAAAACCAAATCGAACCACTTCCATCTCGATAAAAGTCTCCCCACATACATTAATAATAGCATTATCCAATACTTTACCCGATATCGGCGGTTTAACAGGGCTTTATCGATGCAGAGGCATTTATGTTTTTAACCGACTTCAAAAAAGGAGGAGGTTCTTGTTTGACTGTAGGTATGATTTTTTTCGTGATCATAATTTTTTTTTTATGATTTGTCTATGGATACCTAGTAGGTTTGAAATATAAGTGCAAAAAAAAGAATATTAAAGTGCCGGAACCCTTGTAGTCGTTGGCATTCAGAAAAGTCGGTTATAAAGGGAAAAAGAAAAATTTGGTTTTTAACCACAGCTCACCTGATGATACCTAAGTAGAAGTAAGATAGAAAAACCCTTGTGAGTCTGTGAGTATTACTTTATTTTTTCGTTAATATTTTCATTCCACTTCACAAAATGTTTTGTATTTTTCAAAATAATCTCTTACCAACGTGCCGCGTTGCTCTTAATAAAGTAGCAGGCGTTTTAGAATGCTCGCTCGCATACCGCTACCGCGACGCGCTGGCGCGCCTGCCGAGTAAATAGATTCGGAATATGGAGCGCGAAGCATTGTTGAGAAACTAATATGGCACGGAGCCGGAGCACCTGCCCCCGGCGTTGTCTGATGCCGCAGTATAATAGCACTCGAGCCTCCGAGTGACTGGCGAATATCACAAAAGACAGGATGGTGAGCGGATTTTGTTGAAATGAAAATGAAAATGTAGGTAATTTCAAAAGCATCTTACCTACTTTCCAATTATTCGCTTTTAGTATTCGTTTTTTTTTTTTAATTTTATCAATAAGATTTCATAACTACAACATAATTATATTGAACCTTATTTAGGTACCTACCTAACCCATTTTTGTAGGTAACAATTTTACTCAAAATATTAAGTAGGTATTTGAAAATTATATTATACCAAAAAGTAAAAAGGAGCAATAGGGATGTTGACTACTTTTGAAAATCAAAATTCTAATTAGTCCGTCAGTTAGAAAATAAAAAAACAATAGACACGTATTTTCTGCTTTTTTAAATAAATTAAAATATACAGAATAAAGCGCATTAAAGTTTAGGATGAGGAGGTCGTGACGTCACTAACCGCAAAACCGCCATACAAACTGTCAGAATAGTGACGTCACACGAAATTTCAACTCAATATATCGCCGTTATTTTTTGATTACGTAAAAAAAGAAAAAATACGTGTCCAATATTTTTTAATAATCTACAAGACGGAGTAAAAAATAAAAATTAGTCAACATGACCATTCTTAATAAATTTAAATTTTACACAACTGCAGAAAATCATTGTTTTTGTAGTAGGTACCTTTATTTGCGTGCACCACGCCCCGCTATATTGTCAGATAAAGTATGAACTCCGACAACAATAGAGTCAATCAGTACCTATATCTGATGCAAAATAATCCATGTTTCTCCACGAGGGCTGTGTGTCATTCCACGTGATGTGAACTGTCAGTTTTTTGCAAGCACGTAAAAACCACGCATAAAAATATGTTGCTTCATACACTGCCTGCCCACATAATTTCTTGGTAACATTTCAAAACAACTACCTATATTTTGAGCTTTAATACATACTTATAATATCACTAGCTGTTCCCCGCGGCTTCACCCGCGGAAATTAAGGATATTCCGCAAGATTTCCGGGGTACAAAGTAGCCTGTCCTTTTCTGATACCCCTGACAATGTGGACTATGCAAAATTTCATGAGCTCCCACGGGAATTCCGGTGTAAAAAGTACCCTATGTCCTTCTCTGTACCCCTGACAACGTGTGCACAAAATTTTATGATGATCGGTTGAGCCGTTAAGACGTGAAAGCGTAACAGACAGACAGACAGACAGAATTACTTTCGCATTTATAATATTAGTAGGGATTGTCTTGAGATAATATTTTTATTTAATTTAAGACTTTAACTATTTGTTTGAACTTTAAAGCCTGGTTTAACGTGCACCAATATTTTTTTCACCAGCGTTAACTTCGGAATTTCCGCAGGAATTCCTGAACAAAAACTCCCCTTTGACCACGGACCAAATATATTATTATGTTTGTAGCTATGACGCGGACGTTCTCTAGCTGTAGGTACTCCTGACATCATGATGATCGATTGAATAGTTAAAGGGTAAAAGCGTTACAAACAAACAAACTCACATTCGTATTTTTAATATTAGTTAAGATATCAATTATATCCATACTAGCTGTGCCCCGCGGTTTCACCCGCGGTAATTACGGAGTTCCCGTGGGAATAATAATAATAATAATAATAAACTCTTTATTGAACACCACTTAAAAATAAACAATGACAAAAACAATTTTACTACAAGGTAAATTCCGGGATAAAAGTATCCTATGTCCTTGTTTGTACCCCTGACAACGTGCATGCCAAATTTCATCCGAATCCGCTCAGCCGTTTTTGCGTGATTGAGTAACAAACATCCAAACATCCACACTTTCACATTTATAATATTTATTTGTAGGATTGTAGGTATTTCAATAATATTTACAATATTGTAGAATAGGTAACCTGCTCCCGGCAATTTCACACTCGATTCATCTTTCGTCCTCCATTAGGGATAAAACTTTAATGCGAAAAGCGGGAAAAAGTACATTCTAAATACTCTCATCATTAATCATCAATAATCTAGATATTTGCTAAGTTTTTCCTAGATCATCACTGACAGAAGTATGTACCTACTCGTAACAGCATCCCTTTACTCATTAGATAGTATGGTTAGATCGTGAATGGATTAACACTGATGGTTGTCGAATGGATGTCGTAAGATCCGCGATCTTGGCTGGCCCCCACTGTCTCCAAACCGCAGGAAAGTAAAAGTATTCCGCTCGACAGAGCTCGGCTCACACCAAGTCTTGGCTCGCTTCGAAAGTGAGCGCGTCCATCGCACTGTCAAATCTCCCTCCAAAAATAACCTAACATTCGCGTGTTAAGTTTCGTTCGAAAACCCTTCCTTTCGGGTGTACCATAAATTCGAAGATTTTGTTTTGTTGTTCTTTTGTTTTTTTTTTTTTAATAAGTTCGACGAACTCGGCTGCGGCGTGCACCGTATTCAGCCGACTCATAAGTGCTCACAGCATGTTATTATAAAGTCGACTAACTTGAGTGAAAGTGGGGTGACGTAAGCGTTACATAGACGCTAAATAATAACAAGTTATTATTATTATTACCTATTATCATGGCGGGAATCTCGAGCCAGTTTTGGACGCATTGCGCTATTGTTTTGGGTAAGTTATGCTTTGGTTTTCGTAAATTGACTTTCTTTGATCTACGCAGATTAAATAAAATGTATAGGTATACATATACTAGGAAAATAACATCTTAAAATATACTTAATTAAAATATACCGTTCGTAATTAAAAGGTTTGTAATACTTACTCATTTTTAAACTTTATAAATAAATTAACGTTATAATTACTTACGTAAAAATACATCTGAAAAGTTCAACGTTCGCCATCAGGTATTAAAACGTAACTAAATAAATAACCGACAGCATAATCGATGCATCTTCGCATGTAACGACCATAATGTAATAATAACTTACGAGTCACGATGTTTCGGATGATTGCCTTTATTATTTAACGTGAATTATGTTCTTGTACTTACATACCTACATATTACATAATATAATCTAATATATATAAATCACGTGTCACGTTGTTTGTCCGCGATGGACTCCGAAACTACTGAACGGATTTTGATAAAATTTTGTAACCATTTATAATATGGTCCAACTCAAAAGATAGGATATTTTTTATCCCGGAATTCCCGCGGGAACTCCGCCACTAATGCGAGGAACAGCTAATCACCGTAAACAACTGTCGGGGTACAAAGAAGGACATAGAGTACCTACCTACTTTTTTCCCGCAACCTCCGCGGGAACTCCGAAATTACCGCGGATGAAATTATTATATATCTACATACAATTTTCGAACGCTTATGTTGGCTTCGCGGAGGACCGAACGTCGAACCCCGTGGCGCACCCGCGAAATTTAATTTAATTATGGACAAACTAGAGGCTGATCGCGCTATTTTGATATTACCAAAAACGAATCTAACAATATCAACGTTTTTTATTTATATTTTCCTTTGGTCCTTTTAAAAATTTATCGACAATCGACATTATCTTTTAAATAAAATCTTTAAAATAAAATCAGTGCACAGCGAAATGTGCTTGAAATAGTGTTTAATACTAGCTGTTCCCCGCGGTTACACCCACGTCAATTATGGAATTTCCGTGGGAATTCCGAATTGTGTATACAGTGTAGTTACACCAAATTATAATATTATCTTTATGACCTACTATAAAAATATAAAACTACTAGCTGTCCCCCGCGATTTCATCCGCGGTAATTTCGGAGTTCCCGCGGAGGTTGCGGGAAAACAGTACTCTATGTCCTTCAGTTCCCGAGGGAATTCCGGGATAAAAACTATCCTATCTTTTAAGTTGGACCATATTATAAATGGTTGCAAAATTTTATCAAAATCCGTTCAGTAGTTTCGGAGTCCATCGCGGACAAACAACGTGACACGTGATTTATATATATTAAGATAAAGTAGGTACTGCTATATAGGTATGTATAATAAGTAACATAGGACACATTTGCCCTGAAACAAAGTGTTCCCGAGAGACTCTCAAAAATCGTGGAGTGAAACTGCAGGGAACAACTATTTCATGGTATTTATATCAATTTAGGATCTTAAATAACAGATAGGTAAGTAATTAATTTCTCACTCCGAAGGAATTTCAGAATTGACGCAGAGTGAACAGCTACTATGTTATGTTAGCAGGTAAGATTAAAGTTCAAAAAATTTATTTTAAAACAAAATTACCCACTTGGTTTTGTCATGAAGTTGCTGTTTGCGAAACTCCGGTTCGATCGGACATCAAACATAAATCTAAATCGGAATTTTAGAAAATGTAGAGACTTAACCCCCAAGACATTAATTTTGTTGTCGGTATAAAAAAAATTAAAATTGAATTTTGTTTTGTTTTAGGGTTTTTTGGATAGATTCAAATCGTATAGCGAGACAACAAAAAAGACATAGGTACCTATAACATTTTGCCATTTTTACCTGACACTGGCTAAATTAAGGTCATAAAAAAGAAGAATAAAATACCCATAAAAAAAATGTTTCCAAGTTTCGAATTCCGAACAGCATGGAAGTAAAAAAATTATATATTTAAAGCTAGCCTGTATGTGTGTGTCTATGGTTAATTACATCAATATCCGACATCCTGCTCGGGGAAAACTGGCTCGCTGACTTTTCCCGAGCTGAAATTAAATCAGTATCTGAATAGAGCACTCAGACTCGAAGTAATTTGATTTGTTAGCGCCGTAGCTAGCGGAGTGGCTGCAGCTGGGATAGGCAGCTATGTGTCTAGACATGCACACTCAGTTACGATCTAACATAAAATATCCCTTGACAAAAAACTTTTTTTTTTTTCACTCTACATTTATTTTGAAAATTCCTAACCTAGAAAAAGAAATCTTATGTTTTAAGAAGTATAAAATCCTGGTCACGCTTACAAATAAAATAAAAACATGAGCGTATGTAACTTGTGCAAGAAGTGAAATTTTTAGTGACGTGAATTTTTTTCTTCATAAAATACATAGAGAACATGTAATGAGCATGTTGACTAATTTTTATTTTTTAGTCCGTCTTGTAGATTATTAAAAAATATTGGACACGTATTTTTTTTTTTTTTTTACGTAATAAAAAAATAACTGCGATATATTGAGTTGAAATTTCGCGTGACGTCACTATTCTGACAGTTTGTATGGCGGTTTTAGCGGTTAGTGACGTCACGACCCCCTCACCCTAAACTTTAATGCGCTTTATCTGTGTTTATTTTAATTTATTTAAAAAAGCAAAAATACGTGTCTATTGTTTTTTTATCATCTAACCGACGGACTAATTAGAATTTTGATTTTCAAAAGTAGTCCACATCCCCATTAATTAGCGTAACCCTTTTAAAATCCGTTAAAACCGGAGATATTCGAAGGAGTAATTAAAAAAAAAAAACAGACGAGTGGAACACCTTTTCTGGTTTAAGTCGGTTAAAACACAACTACATAGTTACTAGGTCTACTCAAATTGAAAATCGACCGTACGTCGCCCTCTAATGTTGACAACCCACTCAAGTCTTTGATCGGCTTCTCAGCCAAATGAGCGACTCAAAGAAACTCTTCAAAGACGACTAGCTCCAGTCGGCTCTTGAGTAGCTGTTATTAATACAAGCTTATAAAATCTTTATAGATTATATGTACTACATATATAGGTACTATATTATAAAATAGGAGTAGGTAGATTTAAAATAGATAACTATTTAGAATTCATAAAACATACATACTAATCATTTATAGAATACGTGTTTGTTTATTTGTTTGTTACGCTTTCAAGCCTTAACTATTATAATCAACAGATCTTCGTGAAATTTTGCACACATGTTATCAGGGATACAGAAAAGGACATAGGGTACTTTTTATCCCGGAATTCCCGTGGGAACTCCTAAATTAATACGGGTGAAACCGCGGGGATCCGCTAGTGAATTAATAAAAGTTAGGCACCTAGAAGTTACGTATCTACTTATTAATTAATTATTAATTATTTTAATGTAGTACGACACCTAAATTCAAACCTTTTTTTATTATTTAAAAAAAAAATTTAAAATACTAATATAATATGACCAACACACTGAAATAAAGGGGCGTCTGTTAATCATGTGATATATTTAGCATTTTATTTTTTGACCCCCTTCCCACCCTGGTGAGGTTTTAAAGTCCCCCCCCTCCCCCCGTAATATATGATATTATATATAATCGATATAATATCTTACATACATACAATCTTAACGTGTCACGTTGTTTGTCCGCGATGGACTTCGAAACTACTGAACGGATTTTGATAAAATTTTGTAACCATTTATAATATGGTCCAACTTAAAAGATAGGATAGTTTTTATCCCGGAATTCGCGCGGGAACTCCGGAATTAATGTGGGGAACAGCTAATCACCGTAAACTACTGTCAGGGGTACAAAGAACTTTTCCCCGCAATTCCCGCGGGAACTCCGAAATTACCGCGGATGAAATCGCGGGGACAGCTAGTATAATATAAATATAATATACCTATACGTAAGTATATAGGTAACGATATCTAACACTCATAAAAATTCATTTCAAACAATGAGTAAGTATATAATGTTATCTTTAGGCCAATTAAGAAATAATCTAAGAGCCTTTCACACTTTTTACATCATCTTGTTGACTTGTTTTAGCTCTTGGCTACAGAAGACGTGGTATTTTACAAGCTTTCTTTGCGCTGCGCCGTATTGTCTCAAGTTCATAGGACTGTCTCACACTGCTTGCTATATCTAGCTTCGCTACGCATTAACTCATACTCTCCATCAAATTTCTAATTTGACAGCACTGTTACTGTGTTGTGTTATGCAGTGCTTAGTGAACCTGATTGCTACGCTTCGGTGTCGTGGGTTTGACTTCCGCATATATATGTATGGACTCGCAAAAAGAAGTACCTGTAAAAGTATTTCATTTTTCTGGTACCCGTAGTGCAAGTTCAATTTAAAGGACTATCTATACTTATAATAAAACTGTAGAGAGATCAATTCTTTACATTGAATATATATCCAAAATTAATATTGGAGGATGAATGGTGATCTATACTGATGCCAAAAATGCAATCAGTAAATTTTTTTTTCTGTCTGTCTGTCTGTCTGTATGTGCAAAAATGCAATCAGTAATTTTTTTTTTTCTGTCTGTCTGTCTGTCTGTATGTGCACGCATGGGTCAAAAACTACTGAAGGGATTTTAACCAAACTTGGTACGATTGTAGTCCATACTCCTGGGCAGGTTATAGGCTATATAACATAACCCTAAGACACATAGGAGCTGAGCAGTGATGATAAATTTGAAGCAAGTCGGATGAAAATACGCTTTCGAGCTCTTATACGCACGCATACGTTTACTCAATCACGCAAAAATGGCTGAACTGATTTGGATGAAATTTGGCATGCACGTTGTCAGGGGTACAGAGAAGGATATAGGGTACTTTTTATCCCGGAATTCCCGCGGGAACTCTGAAATTACTGCGGGTGAAACCGCGTGGCACAGCTAGTTATTTCATAAAATTATAAGTTTTTTTTGTAATTCACAATAGGAATTATTATAGCTGCTCCTGGCGGCTTCACCCGTGTATTTAGAGCTAGATTCCCTCTGATTCTTTCGTAAAATAGAAGTTGATGAAATAAGAAGTCCCGCATACTTGTACAGTTGCGTACCTAACTAATAGAGCAACTAAGCGGCCAATAGACAAACGTGGATAGCGATTTCATTATGCCAAGCATCGCTCGGCGGTGGAAGGTAGGACTGATCATCAGGTTTTTTGTCATGGTGAAACTTCGTCGTATTTGACCAGTGACAAAATACACTTTTAACTACGGGCCGTGGCCGGAGGAAATGTCACCGATTCACTTCACTTGGCAATGGGTTAGCGTAGTTAGGACTTCTTTTTTGTCGATTACTATAATCGAATACAACAATTTTCACTTGCAACTAACACGGGTGAAAGTTCTCGTAGGAATTCCCGAATAAAAATTACCCTTTAACCTACTTTCCTGTATTCCTGACAGTATGCAAACATACAAACTTAGGTAAATTCACATTTGTTAGTAAGGACTGAGGACTTAGGATTCACGGGGAATCCTTTTCTAGAAGGTTTTCCTGCGAGTTTCCGCTCTTTCCGTTTCTTCTATCCTCTCTGAGACATCAGACCACAGTCATTAGATAAGATTATTTTTATCATAACTAGATATATTTTAGATGTTTTGGACTGAAATGTGTAAAAAGGCGGCAAATTTAGCCTTCTTAGCCTCAAATCAATGTTACAGCGTTACAAACTCTATTATCACTAGGTACACAGAAACTTAATAGATAAGTATTATACTTAAAACAAAGTCCTCTGTCACATCTGTCTGTCTGTTTGTTCGCGATAAACAAAAAACCACTGAACGGATTTTCATATGGTTTCCACCAATAGATAGGGTGATTCAAGACGACGGAGTTTATCCTGGAGCTCTAAAATTACCGCGGGCACAGATAATATAATTCGCGGGTGAAACCGTAAATGGTATGTATATATATATGCAACTATGTATGTATGTATTTTATTGTATAGGTATGTGTAGGATATGCATGTGTTATAGTATGTATTGTGAGTAAATTGCGTCTTTATGTTTTAGTTATTAATTATTAGTGTCTAGTATTAAGTATATTATATATTGTTCTGTTTGCACACCCCATCTTCTATATGTCTCTGTCTACCCAATGGTTAACTGGTAGAGAATGCCGCATGGCATTAAGTTCGCCATTTGTACTTACTGTGCAATAAAGAATAAATAAATAAATAAATAAACCGCGGGGGACAGCTAGTCTGTAACAATTTTATTGAACGCAATAAAACAATGAGTACAGTCATTATTTCCAACATGACATAACTTCTAGCATGGCCAGTCGTTAACGGAGTTCGTTTGCGGCGCAAAGTAAAATGGAGGTAGATAACGGTTAGAATATTGCACGCTGAGATTAGGTACTCAAGATAAGCTTTTGTTTCAAGCACCATTTTGAGCTGTGATATTAACATTTTATATCTGCAACGTTCAATTCTTCCGCGTCTATTGAATTTTGATTTAGACGACAATAGGTTATTTGACTAATTTTTTTTTAGTCCGTCTTGTAGATTAATAAAAAATATAGGACACGTAGTTTTTCTTTTTTTACGTAATTAAAAAGTAACAGAGATACATTGAGTTGAAATTTCGCATGACGTCACTAACTAGTGCAGTTTGTATGGCGGCTTGTAGCGGTAAGTGACGTCACGAGCCCCCATCCTAAACTTTAATGCGCTTTATCTCTGTGTATTTTCATTTATTTGAAAAATAATAAAAAATACGTGTCTAATGATTTTTAATTTTCTAAAAGACGGACTAATAAAAATTTTGATTTTCAAAAGTTGTCAACATCCCTATTGAATAACATTTTATTGTGACATCAACATGACATCAAACACAGGTAGGTATGTATTTAATTTTTATGGCTGTGTTTTTGAGTTCCAACATCCATAATATGAGCCACAGACGTGTAGGTTACACATACAAATACAATAACTTCCAAACCAATGGTATGGGGTTACGAGGTTGTCTTCTGGGTGAATACCATTACTGGTTCCCCCACTTCGAACAGCCGCTCTTGGTTTTAATTCTCCAATTCCAAGACTCAGCAGACTGTACAACGATCACTGTGGTGCTATAGATATTAATGCAGATTCCTTTTCTTCATATCGCAGATACTTTCTGAACGTGATCCCCAATTAATTTGCAATCTTGGTTTTATTGTTTGCGTGGCTAAAGTTTTTACCGGCTGGGTATCGATTCCTTGACCAGCGGAGCTAGGATGCGCAACACGATATGTTTATCGAATGAAAGATAAAATTGTCGACACGACAAATATTTGTGGGCGTCCAAGCAAAAAAGTGCATTAATGAGGTATAGGGTTAAGACTAAATTCGGTTAAACATTTTTTGCTGCCATATTACCACTGGTAGACAAAACGATATTAATTTATTATATGTAGACGAGAATCGATAAAATGGCTCGATAAAATTTTATCGTGTTGCGCATCTTAGCTCCGCAGCTGTAGTTGTGTAGTTGTCCGATTTACACTTAATTAAGAACCAAAAATAAATAAATAAGTTTAAAAATAAAAATTTTAACAGCTTTGCATGGATGCTGACAATCTTTGGATATTTTTGGTCTTATAAGACTTAAATACTTTAAACATGTGATGTTAACCTGTAGTTAGATTGTACAATTAGCTTGGTACTTTTTTGATGTATATTATAAAATTATCATTGTAATAATCGTTGGTTAAATTAATAAATAAATAAATAAACTCCACTCAGTAATTATCAGTGCTCCAGTATACAGGGTGTAAAAATACCAGCGACATAACCCCTAGGAATCTATATAAAATAGTAATTGAAGTTGTTCTGCAGTAAAAATATTGTTGGGAAATGTAATTTTATTTTAAAGTTAAAAAAATAATGACAGCGTGCAATGTACTCCCAAATCTACACCACAGTATACCTACACAATGACTACCTACCAAGTTACTTTAGAAAAAATATTGGTCACGTGATAAACTACAATAATATGCAATAAGTAGAAAATTTACTCTGAGGCCTAATATCTTCAAAACCGTTGATTTCCCAGCTGAATTTCCACGTCTAAAATGTTCGTACTGGTGCAGGTGGTGCAATATCGTAGTTTCGGATATGTCGGAGTTTTTCTGACACCCTGTAGGTATCTCATTAAATTTTGAAGTGGAGGCTTCTTTATTGATGTAGGTATTTGAGACTGTTCCGGTATTATACCGTACTTCCGGGATAAGTAGGCAAGCACCTACTTCCGGCACACTCGATATCAAATTACAGAAAATTTTATTCATACTATACTCACCTGAATTTTAATCATTTATTAAGTGTTATGAGTTGGAATACTTATTCGATTGGAATAATGAAAAAAATTTAAATCTCTTTGAATTCATTCCGACGGTCTATCTTTACGGGAAATTTCTTTTCTCACCAATTGATAGAAAATTAGGAAATAGATAATAGGAAAAAGGTATAACACCTAAAATATTGTATAATAGGTATTCACTATTCACATAAGGCTGTATCTTTGATATTTAAATATATGTAGCTGTTTTTTATAAGGTGGCGTAAGGCGAACGTAATAAAGACATTGATATAAAACAAATTACGTATAGCTATGGATAAAAATGTTATTTTAATTTAACCTTCTCTGTCACTGTCATAGTAATAATAATAATAATAACAATAATAATCCACTTCACAACACACTGATGTACTTGATCCCACAGTAAGCCATAAGCTTGTGTCGTGGAAACCAAGCAAACGTGGTATATACTACACATATTATTACATATATATTATACTATAGATATACTATAGATATATACACACCCAGACTGGAAAATGGAACCCTGTGTTCATCACACAAAGTCCACCCCCACCGGGAATCGAACCCGGAACCCCTTTGATTAGTGGGCAGGCATGATGACCATTGCGCCAATCGGGTCGTCATAGTGAAACCATTCATTAAATAGATGACTAAATAGATGCCTATCTAATAGAAAAGATTCTATTAACAATCGTCTCAGGTGTGGGAATAAATTAATTATAGGTATAGATAAAATAGTTAGGTGAGTCTATAACAGAAAACATTTGAAGTAATTACAGATTAGAAAAGAAGTGAAAGATGTTTTTAAGGAAACAGGTGCGAATTCTTAATTCATATTGTTTCTAAATCAGTCACGCTTGGTTTCAGTCAGACCAATCGGTCGAGAAACAGGTAGATACGCACGTAATAAACTCTTTAGTACATTTTCGTAAAGAAAATTCGCACAAATTTTGAAGCGTAATTTTCAATTAACTGTCCGATCCTATCCATTTCATTTAGGAGTTACCATATGAGACCTGAAAAGCGAAAGGTACTGAAAATAATACCTACTTATATTTTAATTTGATTCATTATTTCTTAACAACTTTTAGAATTTGATTTAGATACTTATTAATTTTGACCTGTCGATTTCGATTTGAAACGCGTAGCTAAACGGCATCTTTTGTTATTTCAAGAACTTCCGCGGTACCAAACTTGTGAATTTCACGAACTTAAAAACAAAGAAGAAGAAGTAGGTACTCTACTTTCTTCTATATTCCCCTTTAGGTTAAAAAGACCACTTTCCTAAAATGACTAAGTACCTACGTGCTTGCTAACCCAACGCATGTCTTTTAAATTTTAAAAGGCACGAAGCAAGCAAGTGGTAAATACCTAAGTACTTTTTGTTTTCACGAAATTTTTAAATTTCCGATAATTTTTACTATTTTTCTTTCCTTAAAAACGTCATTCGGACCGTCGCGAACATTATTGAAAGCAAAAAATAGCGAAATGGGTCAGTCCGTTATCGAGTGATGATACGGTCACCAATGAACATACTTTCAATTTTAATTACAAATATCTTTATAGATTATAACTTTTCCCCGTGGTTTACCTGCATAAATTACGGAGTTCTGAAGAGAATTCCGGTATAAAAGTAGGTACTCTAAGTCCTACCCTAAGTCCTTTTCCGTGCCCCATAAGTACAACGTATTCTCAAAATTTCACCAGGATCGGTTGAATAGTTGAGGCACTAAAAGGATAATAGAGAGAGAGTTACTTTCGTTAGCGTGGATTATGTTAGTTGATGACATTATATTGTGATCTGAGGTGTACAGCCAGCAGCAGAAATATGTACAAACACTACTGACAGTCAATGCAGCCCGGTGACACTCCATACAAATG
The DNA here is from genome assembly GCA_907165275.2 of Zygaena filipendulae. NCBI lineage: Eukaryota > Metazoa > Arthropoda > Insecta > Lepidoptera > Zygaenidae > Zygaena > Zygaena filipendulae. The sequence continues at coordinate 1,121,257 of OU015669.1, forward strand.
AACTGATTCAAGCACTTTCCCAAGTAAAGACGGCTGGCTTGTAGGTACACATGCTGTGCGTGTGGGTGTATGGTAAGGTTGACAGCGAGCTGACAGTAAGTATCAGCTGTCAGTGAATAATAGTCACATACAGATTCTACATGTCTTGTGTCAAACTTACCTCGGAATTTCCAAGAAAATTTTGCAGGGTATGACGACGCATGAAATTGATGGGATGCGGAGTGTCGCTTTTTTATATAAATAATGAATGAATGAATGAATGAAAAACACTTTATTGAACACCACAAACAGTACAATAAAAAAATATTTAGAAACGGAAAGTATTAAGTGGCTCCAAAAGGCGGCCTTATCACTATAAAGCGATCTCTTCCAGGCTACCGGGCGGAGTATGGAGATGTTTGTTACAGAAAAGATAGGTAGGTGGTGCAGCAACACAGCAAATTAAATAAAAAAAAATTGTATTATAAGAAATATTAAATGCAATACATAGATAGGTAAAGTGAAGAAATAAATAAATAAAAACTATAGAAATATACTAAATACATGATGATGTATACAGAAACTGCAATAACTAAGGAACAAGCGACATGAAATATGCGTGAAGACGTGACTTAAAGATGGATATAGACTTAGAATCTCTTATAGTTGAAGGCAGAGAATTCCATAAAGAGATGGCTTGGACAGTGTAGGATTTTTTGTAGAAGACGGTAGAATGGATAGGAGTGGAGAGAAGATAATTATTACAGGAACGCGGCAATGTTTATTCTTCGGTCATTGAATCTTACTGCAATACCTACTTAGTAATAAAGTTCAAAGTGTTTATTGTTGCTGCTGCTGTCTATACAGCACAGTGTACAGTCAGCTGCATAAAAATGTATCTATACATTTTGACAGACATATGTATATTGAGTTCAAATAGGTACTGACCAAAATTTATACAGACATATTGGTGCCGGTGACTGTACAGCGTACACCGTATTGTAAAGAAGCGGATATCGCCGCTGCTAGTTGGCTAGTTGCAACTTGCAGTGTTATGCAATTCTCTGCCATCCGGGTCACATCCGAGATGATATTTCGTTGCGATATAATAGGATGTACAATCATTTCTTAACTTAAACATTTACATAAGCCTAGAATATGTAGGTAGTTGACTCTAAAGTATCTTGCAATACCTATGGCCACCGTCACTCTTAATGAAAGAACTCGATAACGTGATCAAATAGTGATCAACGATTTTTTTGTCTTCTTTCTTTCACAGTCTGTGTCTATTTCGACGAACTCAATTATTGTAAACGTGAACCTTCGCAATTGTAAACCGAAGTAGAATTATCGTTTGATGATATTTTATCGGTACTATACTTGGTTCATTCATCGTAATTTATTTATTTATTTATTTATTTATTTATTTGTTCTTACATGCTTGCTTAAATACTAGTGGCAGGAGCTCCCAGTAGGCTTGCGCCCGTGTTGGGAGTCACCGCTCTTCCAATCTTAGAAGTAGGTAACAATGCAAAACCAGGAATAACATCATAAAGAATTAAGTAATTTCTAACTTAAGAGAGGGAAACTTGGGCAATTTACTGAATTTACGCTAGGAATCACAAACTCTCCGATTAGCACATTTTAAAATACTTATAGATTATCTTTTCTTTACAGAACGCACCAAATGCATGCAAGTATAGAAATAATCATAGCATATTTTAATATCCCCACTGCTGGGTCACCTGCCTACCCCAATGTTAAGTGTGTGGGCAATAGCTACCACAAAACATGCCTGACATGGGCAATAACTGCCACAAAATGCTTAGCCAAATGCTTGTCTTGTTAGTTTAAGTTATACTTACTTATTGATTTTGGACGCTGAATTAAAGCTTTGCACTAATTTAAGTTTTAGTTATTATAAAAAAAAAAGAAAAAAAAAATTATTGTTGTTACTGTACAGCACCCATACTTTGGGACACATTCCAGCTCTAGTAATGTATAATACTTATGTACCTCTTATTGTTTGTGTCTCGTTTTGTGTGCCAATAAATAAATAAATAAAAAACATGCCTGACATGGTGTGGTGAACTTCAAACACGCTTGCAAATTGCTTCTAATACGTGTTCACTAAGCAAGTTTCTCCACGTTTTCTTTGAAATCTTATAGTACCTATCTGGCACCCAATTTGCAGTACTTATATTTTTTTGTTTTTGCAAAATGCTTGTAATTACCCGTGTTAGTTTAAAAGATGGCACGGTGACACAGATAACTGTCGCCTACTTTTTTGTTGCTGCTATCTTGCCGTTCAACCGGATTCACTTCTAGTTTAGTGACCGTGCCACTGATAGTGAAAGCTTCGTGATGTCATCGGCGCCTGCGCACGCGCCTCCTTCCTTATGCAACACCGATATATATACAAACTGCGCAAAAAGATGCGATGCAAATTCATTCATTTTGGACTTCATTTTTCAGCACTCATTTGTTCAAACTGCTTCACTCTTAGTGGTTTTATCACTCAAAACCCTGAAATAGGTGTTAATATATTTGAAAAAGGAGAGTCTAGAATCTAGAGTCTAGATACCTATTTCAATGCCTTCTAAACGGTAGGTACATACTTCGAAAGAAACTTACACTTTTTGATATCGAGTATGTAAATAATGCTGATTTATCATCAAAGTTAAGTATACAAATATATAAAAAAATAGAAAAGATGATAACTAACTAACTAAATAACTATCAGGGGTGAAAGTAACCCTCGATCTATTGGCTAAATGGGACTAAATAAGTTACTTTCACCCCTTGGATAACAATGTACTATTTTGTGATAGATGTGATGGCACAAGTGCCCAGACCTTGAATGATAAAGAATGAAAGAAAGAAAAAAAAGAAAATGGGAAAGAAAATTTTTCATTGCTTATGTTATCAGTTTACCAAATCAACCTGTAAGTTGTAGCTCTACATTTTTCATAGGTGCCGTGTGTGAGCGTGTAAACAAACGATTGCACATTCGTTAGTGCGTCGACGACGAGACGGGGTTTCCGAATGTCACAACTCACAACCGATATTGAGGTCATTTCTGTTATGAAACACTTAGCGCTCATATAAAAAGTAACTCAGAAATTACCGCGGGTGAAACCGCGGGGAACAGCTGAGTTTTCAATAAGTAGATTTTTATTGATAAGGGCAGTAGGTTCTGTTACTACTCTTAATTAACGGATATACAGCCGGCTTACTTTTGACGTATTCGAGTAAGGGTCATACCTACTCTTGACGTGATCGTGGATCAAATCGAACTCGAATCGAAATGAAATCGAAACGGAATCACATTTTGCTACTTTTGAAGCTTTGGGATTGTATCTCTGTAGAATTTACCTGTCAAATTTCTCGATCTCAATATAGGAGTCGTTATTATATGATAAGGTCTTCACTCGTTCATTGTATAGCCTCATATTTTGATAAGTTCATAATTTGACCCATAATGTGGCTCTTTTTGACGTCAATATAATTGCAGTTATTATGATAGCACCCGTAAAGTATCCACCCCTCACAGCTAACAGGGAGACAGCCCCCGCGGTTTCACCCGCAATAATTTCCCGCGGGAATTCCGGGATAAAAGTAGGTAACCTATGTCACTCAGGACTACCGTAGCTTCCTTTAAGTAAGAATTTTCAAAATCGGTTCAGTAGATCCAGTGAAGTGCCCCCTACAACGTCACAATCCGACATCACTTTCTGAGTATTTGTCCTCGTTTCAACCTTCGTTTCTCTTCTAATTTTGGTGACAATAACTGCAGGTCGTAAATGGCAAGTCTGCAAATGGAATTGATCAACTATACAAAGCTTAAGATGAAAGTTATAAGTGTGTCTTTAGCTGCCATAATGGTCTCTTGAAATGTGTAACGGATCTATTGTAGGATTGTATGATTTGGATACGTACGAAATTATGTTTTCCCATATTGAATTCATCTTTTTGCTCAATGGCACTTTCTATCATACCATCTATTACCTATTTCTTTTGTGATTAGGTACCTATACTCCTCTGTATTTAATTCTGTACTTCTGTACTACCTACTACTCTCAGGTATCTGATCTGTAGATAGTTTTTTAGTTATGGTTTCTGTTGGAAATTGGAATTTAAAGAGGAGTATACCTATCACAAAAGAAATATAATATTATAGTTTCGTAAAATCTCTGATTTGTTTATTTGTCCAGCAGTTTTTATAAACACTGCGAGATCATTTTTTATGCTACACCGATTTTGATGACACCTATGCTATCGTAGCTCAAATTTTCATATCATCCCAGTTAAATTGCATCATTGCTGAATGCTGAGGCATAGATTACCTAAGTCTAGGGTGTGTGTCATAATCCACATGTACGCCCAGTTCATAAATATGAACTTCGCACATGCTTTAAAACTACTAACACTAACTAACTCACATTATTTTCTCAACTCAAGCCACTGAGTATTAATTTGATTCGTGCACATCTTGATCACCACGCACACCAAGTTATAATGTTGTGTTGTAGAAATCAGATCAGAAGAAAGCTATAAGTTGTATAGAGGGCGGCTCTAAGGAGGCGGAATTCTAACGTTGAGCTTCTACAAAATTTTCGTACACCTACCTAGTATACAATGACGCACCACGATCATGAACACATTCATGGGTGCCATGGATTACTGGAGAGTCCGAAACATATCGGACCATCCGAAAGCCGCTATAAATTAATTAGTACCTATTGCATTATATGCAACCTATACGAAACCATGGGTCCAGCTGTTATTCCAGTACCTACCACTCCACTCCTGCTCTGGAGATAATGTTTGTACTCTAGCATAGTATATACTTAAAATTTAGTCGTATCTGAATCTACTTTGGATCTATCTTATCAGATTTCGTTTCACTTTGAGGCAAATCAAGTGTCCGTTGGACAAATTAATGATTTTAAAATGTTTTTCTGTCTTTACAGGTACTCTGCTGACGACCTCAAAAATCCAATGCCAGTACGCTCACCATCCGGGTAGGTATGCATCAATACTCCATGACACATTTCTATTCAAACTAATTCACCCCCAAAGGAATCATCTTTATGAAGTATTTTCTGATTACAGTCACATACGCCCAGACACCGGGTGAATGGACCAACCCACATGCGTTCAGAATCCCACCTTGGCACCAGTTCTCATTGCCAAGAAAAAGATCGCCAGAATCCGCACCATTTTATGGCAATGGACAATATCAGCAGCAATACTCGTACCGCCAAAATCCTTACCGACACCCAGGATACCAAAACGTACCATATCCTCAACAGTATCAAAGTCGAGCGTCGGTGGATCTTATTAATACGGACACCAGAAATGTCCCAAATGAGCAAAGGCTACTCTCAGATTCAGCATTCAGCAAGATATCGGAAACATTGGGAGCGATAAATACAGTTGGACATTACCTCGTTGACATGGTCAACGAGAACGAAGAGGACAACGATCCAGACCCAAATCTTAAGCGACTTCCTCAAGCCCTTTACACAATAAGCAAAAACGTCTTAGGGCCAAACGTTACAGACAAAATAGCTCCAATAGTGAAAATCGGTTTATTTAGAGTTCTACCCGAGGCGCCGATAAATAAAGTCACTACAGCCGATAGGAAGGAAGATACGAAGATTTGCACTACACCTGAAGGGGAGGAGGGCATCTGCGAAGACTTGAGCAACTGTCCCCAACTACTTCTCAACTTGGTCAATCTACGCGAATCGTTTTGCTTCAGAGACCTTTTTGTGCCTGGAGTTTGCTGTCCGAAAAATGAAATTGCGTCTCCAGCGCTTGATGTGGAGAAGCCAGTGCTGACCACTACGAGTAAACCAACGTATCTAGTCCCAGTCACAACGAAAAGGCCACCGCAGAGACCAGCGACCACGAAACGGCCATCAGCTGTGTTAGTGCTGACGACTAAACGACCCAAGCCTGCCGCGCCCTCTTCGAACAAACCTGTAGCTATAACAACGACACCACATCCAACCTCAACACCGATACGTACGACAACATTCTTCACAGTTCCCCCACCTATTATTACGAACTTTTCCAGCATAGTTGATGCGAATGGTAAGTAAGAATCGATGTATTTTTTGACCCTATTCCGTAAATCAAAACTTTAGCTCTAACCAACATTACAGCTGGAGATAATAATAATAATAATAATATATATGTATGCATAAGCATGTTTACTTAGCTGCAATTACACGATAAACAACTGTGGAAACTAAACTTTGGAAACCCTGACCAGTGCCAAAAAGACTAACTTTTGGTTGAAGAACGTACAAACAGAGACTTCTAGACCCTTGTTTTTGTTTCTTCTTACTCCGAGGGATCGTAGTTGCCTTTTTTTGTCCTTAGTAATTTTTTATGATACCTATACTTAATATGTATGTAAATAATAAATATACCATATTTCTAAGTAACGATTTCTTATAAATGGACATAGATAAGCAATAGTGTGTTAACCCACTTTGAAGACATTTGAGTAAATTGTGTTTTAAAATTATAACGAAAAAAAAATAATTAAAGAACTTTCTATAACACTTATTGTAGCGGTCTGTATCAATAACTTCATTTTGTGGGTTAACATGTTATTGCTTATCTGCATCCAAATATTTGTTAAAATGTTATAGACTGCGGTCAGAGAGAAATAGAAGGTGGTCGGATAGTCGGTGGCAGTGAAGCAAAGCCAGGAGCTTGGCCATGGATGGCGGCGATCTACCTGCAAGGCAGCAAGCGACGGGAGTTCTGGTGTGGCGGCACCCTGGTTGACAAGAGACATGTGCTCACAGCAGCCCATTGCACCAGAGATAACAAGCAGCGACCGTGAGATTATCTAGATGACTTCTTAATAACTTGCAACGTTGACATGATATTTATTTCAATTTCATAATTAGTGATTTATATCACTTACTAATTATGAACTATTGGCCACCCTTTGCTCTTCCGAGGATGTTGCGTATTCGCATCCAAAATAACACATGCGTACCTTCAGCGGGAGCTGTCTGGAGCTGTCAGGAGATTTACAAAAGTTTAAAAGTCAGGAACTTCACGCATCGCGTTTAATCTTTCTCAACCAAAAACGTCTGAAACGAATATTTCTGCGAGGTAGCCAAGTTGACATTCTACAATCGTTGACGTATAGAAAACATAAGTAACGAACCGTGATGTCACTTAGACAGCCAATCGAAACTCTAGTTTTCAAGTGGTCACGTAAAACTAGAGTTTTGATTGCCTGACCAAAGTTTTCTATTCTAGTTTTCTATGCGATAACGATTGTAGAATCAAGAATGTTAACTCGGTTAACCCCGCTCTTGTGAGTAGCCTTATTTCCATAGCTCGAGCGCTAGGAAACGCCACTGGCTTCACACAAAACATAGACTCATGTGTTCTACTGGATCATAGTGTTTGCTGTATGCCATTAGATTCCCGGCTCGCCAGTTCCTCGTGCGACTGGGAGATGTGGACCTCAGCAGTGACGATGAGCCGTCCCAGCCGGTCAGCGTGCGCGTGAGTGAGGTGCGAGCCCACGAGGAGTTTTCCAGGGTGGGCTACTACAACGACATCGCTATCCTGGTACTAGCTGGTTAGTTTGCATTTAGAACTGGACAAGTGTCTGAGGCCAATATTAAAGTGTCTACTGTAAAACTTGTCGCCACTGAGGTCGCCACTCATCAAACGATTCTAAAAACATTTCGCTTGTAAAAGAAGACGAAGAAAGTTGTTCTAAAAGGAAAGGCTATATACTAAGCCTCCTCGAAGTAAGTTATTACAATGATAGGTACTATAGAAAGGAGTTATTAGAGTCATTAGTGCTGCGGATAAATGGATAACATAACTCAACCTCTTAATCAGATTACTATAACGGGGATAAATTTCTAACTTCTAGCTATTGCTAATTAATATCTATTACGAGTATTAAAGAAATCTGAGCTGAAAAGCAATTTTGAATTGAAACTTCTTTGGGTGTGACACGACGAGAGTAAAATTTCAAGGTCGGATTTGAGTTTCCTATTCTGTAGGTACCTACTTATATGCTTATTTTCCGACCTTTATGCCTGTAAAGGTCGGAAAATAGGTACTCAACCAAAGAGAAAGTTAGACAACCATACACAGTGAATTTTTCAAGTGGGCGTAGCTGGTCAAATCTGAAACTATGATACGAGCAATTGCAAAAAATGCTCAAAGTAGTCTTGGGGCATGCTTGGGGCCGTTTGATAAAAAGTAAACGAACCCGTTGATTTGGACAAAAAGAGACACCTGTATTATTTGTGAGTATAAAGTTTTAGTTGATATCAAAATCGACCCCGACACTACTCCGAGGATTTTTCGTTCTTCTTCGTTAATTGTAGGTATTTTCGGATTTGGGTCATATTTAGGATATGGAATATTATGTTTCTTTCAGATAACGTCCACAAGTCGCGATACGTGATACCGATATGCCTCCCGCGCGGGGAGCTGTCCCGGAACCTGTTCGAGGGTTCCCTGGCGACAGTCGTCGGCTGGGGCACGACCAGGTACGGCGGCAGCGAGAGCTCCACCCAGCTGGAGGCGAAGCTCCCTGTGTGGGTCAACGAGGAGTGCAACCGCGCGTACTTCCAGCCCATCACCGAGGGATTCATGTGCGCCGGGTATCCGCGCGGGGGGATCGATGCTTGCCAGGTTAATGAAACTTACTTATAAAAAAAAAAACATACAATCGAACATAGAACCTCCTCCTTTTTGGAAGTCGGTTAAAAAGAAAATGATAGTAGAATAGATAATTATCTATTCTTAATTGGACGCAGATAAGCAATAACATGTTAACCCACAATATTAAGTTATTGATTCAAAACGCTTTATTGAGAGTTATAGAGCGTTTTTTAATTATGTGTTTACCTTATTACATTGTTTAAATACCAAAAAACATTTAAACACAAAAAAATGCTGAAACAAAATGACGATATGATTTTAAAACACGATTTATTCAAAATTTCTCCAATGTGGGTTAACACACTATTGCTTATCTATGTCCAATTCTACTATCGTTTTCTTTTCTTTTTTAGATTACAGCTAAACTGTTATTGCGTCTAATAAGTACTCAATATATTCCTTCACTTCCAGGGTGACTCCGGTGGTCCACTGATGCTGCAAGTGAACGGTCGCTGGACGCAGATCGGCGTGGTCTCCTTCGGGAACAAATGCGGGGAGCCCGGCTACCCCGGCGTCTACACCCGGGTCACGCATTATTTGCCGTGGCTACAACAGAATCTCCTGTAAAACGACAATACTAAAGAGCAAATGATCGACATGCAAAAAAGATTTTTGTAGAAATGTAGCATAGTACCTACCTACGTATATGTTTTAAACTCGGTACCATTGCCATAGTTGATTTAGTATCGTTTCCTTATAAGGGTGTAAGCAGTTGTGTGACAAATTGAACAAAATGTCGACTGCTCTATTTAATTTGTGATGTACCTACTTATTATAGTACGTAAATGAAGATAATAGCTAGGGAGCTGGTGGCAATTTACGTCTTGGTATCAACGACGATGAAATCATATACCTAAATTGCCGCCAGCTCCCTAGCTATAAGGTCAACCAGGGTCCATGGGGGTAATTGCGTCTATCAAAGATTATTCAAAAACTGTCAGGAGTAAAACGACTACTTCCATCTAGTTTTGTTTTTTAATATTAAACAAACAAAACTAGATGGAAGTAGTCATTTTAAACCATGGAATTAATAGGTACTTCGTCCTAATAGTTTTGGAGTAATCTTTGATAGACTCTATTACCCCCATGGACGCAATTCCCCCGGTTGACTGACTATACTTCCTTTTGTGCAAGAAAGGTACCTACATAATAATATTTAATTATGTTAGTAATAATTTAAGAGTTTTATTAAGTAATAAGTACCTAGTTACTATATTTAATTGGCAAAGATTGCTGGAGTAGGTACTTTAGCTATACTATGGATGTGATGAAGTACATTGAAAAAATCATAATGTAATTAAAATGTTATTATTATTGAAAACTAAATTATAAATGGATAACTTGGAAACCATGATCGTTTTTGTAATGGAGAAGACTTTTTTTAAAATAATTGTAGTCTATTTAACTAGTAGAGAGTAGGTTTTATAAACTTTGTAAATAAATAAAATAAGGAAATATATTTTTATTTTTTTATTTAAAATCAAAATAATAAGTAGATTGCCACTAGAGAAAGAAGCAAATAAATATTCGGTACTGCATTCACATTATTCAATGCATAACTTTTAACGTACGCAAAACGCAACCCAAATGAACCAAATTGTTTCCTTTACCTAAAAGTGACATTGGCGGAATTGTTATAAAATAAAGATGTGAGTAATATAAAAAAGCAATAAACGTGACATTACAGTAGTGATGCATAACTTTAAAATCTTGTTATCGATAGTTGACCTTGACATCAATAAAATCGGTAGAACTATTTGATCGTGTCTGTATTGATTACCCTCAGTAGTACCGAATACCGATAGAATAAAACTGTGGCGTTTCAACAGCGAGATCTAGTTTTTTTAATAGTTTCCATAATTAAAATTTCGTATACTTTTTTTTATTGCTGGGCAATTGATAGAGAATCGGTGTTCTATTGATGCCAGCCTTTCCAACGCTAACGTTGTTGTTGTTGTTTTTTATGTTCGCCCCTTCTGGGACAGGCGAGGGCTATTGAGCCATACAGCCAAGTCTTAAGTAAGTATCAACGTTAACGTTTTCATTGTTACACGTCACTATTAACTATTTGACATTTTCGTTTGACATGCAACTTGTAACTTGACAGTTGACCCTTGACAGTCAGCAAACAGTTAGTGCCAAACTTTGCAATCTCCAATTTTAATGTCAAATCTCGTGACGAAATTGATTTATTTCACAAAATATTGCAAGACTCGGACAGAGTTTTATAGCCGGTAGTATCTCTAAATAGTTTGTGTTTATAGCTAAAAGCTCGGGGCATGAAAATAACATTGTTTTAAAACTATCACTAATATCATTTTACCTAAAAAACTATACTGGCTAAGCAATTACGTGCTGGGCGATAGTATTTCTAAAATGAAGTATTCAACGTCGCCTACTCCAAGTTACACAAAATATCCAAGAAGCGCGTCTCCGCTGCCGGCGCCGTCGAACTACCAGCCCACAACAGCGAGCGCGGCGGTCAAACGGTACAAATACCTGAGGAGACTGTTCAAATTCAACCAAATGGACTTTGAATTCGCGCTGTGGCAAATGTTCTACTTGTTCGTTTCGCCGCAGAAAGTGTTTAGAAATCACAATTATAGAAAACGTAAGTGTTATATTTCGACGACCAGATTGACGCAGTAGGTCACCATGTCGGCCCGCTTATCCAGAGGTTCCGGGTTCGATTCCCGGTGGAGGTGCACTTTGTGTGATGAACACACTCGAACACAGGGTTCCACTTTCCAGTCTGGGTGTGTTTATATGTCTAATATCTATATTATAATATACATTATGTAATTCTATGTAGTATATACCACATTTGCTTGGTTTTCATGACAAGCTTATAATAGCTTACTCTGGGATCAAGTATATCTGTGTGTTGTGAAGTGGATTATTATTATTTCTGTGAGGTATTGGTCGTAGTCGTGGTAATGTGAAAATACTCCATATGTTGAAGTAGTCGAGATCGTCGTCATTGCCTGCCTACATTCTACAATAGTCCACTGTTGTAGTTATTTCTCTATCACTAAATTATTCAAATGTGTGGTATCAGCAAATTGAATTTCAGGTTTCTCAGGAGTAGTTTGTACTGCACCCAAATAAAATATATCTTGTATGTTGAATGGTGGGTATTCCAGGCATCTAGCTTATTACAACCAAGTTGCTTTCAAACTCATCCAGTTGTGTGATACAACAGTTAATTCATATGAATGTTATGGGTATCCCAGGCTTAATACCTTCATCAGGGTAAACACTTGTGTACCCTGAGTTTGGAAGTTTTGTACTTATGTCATTTATGCAAATATAAATATGATATTACTGTTTTGTTTGGAACCATATTGTATGGGTTTGTCGACGAGAATCGATAAAATGGCTCGATAAAATTTTGTCGTCTTGCGCATCTTAGCCCGGCAGGTGATGCTGTGTGATAATATCTTAGTATTTATTTAATGTCTAATCAAACATTAAATCCAATATTTTGTTGCAAGTGTCCCATGGAATACAGGTTAACCAAGACAGGTTAACTCCAGATCTTCTAACTTCTCTAAATTAAAGCTCTTGTCATGGAGATAAATACATTATTTTATTTCAGATACAAAATCACAATTTGCAAGAGACGATCCAGCATTTCTGGTCTTACTTAGTATTTGGTTAATCAGTAAGTAAAACCCTGTTTTATTTCCATGTTTATTCATATTGTTTTAGATTTGAAACCAGTGGATGAGTAAAAAGAAGAAAAAAAAAATTCACAACTGATAGATTTTAAATAGAAAATGTAGATGTTAATTTTTCTTAATGCTGACAGAGAAAGAGTTTTCTACTAACATTAATTTGATGGTCATACAAACGATATATTTATGGGCAGTCTTAACACATAATTGTAATCTCTACCAATCCACCCCTATATTGGGCATGGATACTACATTTTGCACATAATATCCACATAATGGGCTAGTTAGCAAAATTTTTTTTAGTCCATCTTGTATTAAAAAAAAAATGTATATTTTCATTTATTTGAAAAAGCAAAAAATATGTGCCTTTTGTTTTTTATTTAAAAGTCGTGAACATCCCTATTTTATTTATTATTTCTCTTAATATCTACAATTAAACAAATTGAAAATACATTGATTAAATAGTAATAAAATCCCTTGATACTTGATACTTCAATGATGATGATTTTTGGTTTTTCTTTCTTCTTTCAGTATCATCAATATTTCTGTCATTAACTCTAGTAGGCTTAGATTTCAAGAAGACCATTTTATTTATCATCTATGTAGTGTTTGTGGACTTCATTGGAGCTGGGATACTTGTCTCTGCATTTCTATGGTGAGCATAAAATATACCGAGTGTAAACAAATAATGAACAAACCAAATTCTTTGCTTTCTTTTTTTTCTTTTTTTTTAATAATGATCAAACCATATTCTTTGCTTTCTTTTTTTCTTTTTTTTCTTTAGGCACACAGAAAATAAAAAGGGGAGCTAACTTGTTACTGTAATCCAAGCAACTGGGGACTACAAGTAATTGCTATGAATTGTGTGTTGTGATAATAAATATTAGGAGGCGAAAGCACTTTATTATTTGGTTCGGTTAGGATTTAGGCTAAGATAAGTAAGTAGGTACACCATTTGTAGCTGTATAGAGCGACATGATCGCTGATGCGACCAAGCTCTTGAAATAAAGGTTAAAAAATAAAATATCTAAGTCATTTCAAGGACAATGTATACACTTTTACAACAAACTCCCAAACGATGTAATTAATTTGTCAATTAATAAATTCAAGACACTTAATTAACACAGATTATGTGATAAAGCATATTATAGTGTAGTAGACTATTTAAATGATACAGACGTTTGGGAATGAATTGCTCTATCCAATTACTATTTTTTATTCTCCTAGTTTATAAGTATGATCATTAAAAGACAGCACTACTGAGTTTCTTGTCAGTTCTCAGCAGAGGACGTATTCCGAACTGACGGTAAATTATAGTTCTAAGAACCTGCTGACGATTACAAGTGATTGTAACCAATCCTAAGTAATAAATAGCTTTTTTGGTTTTTAATCATGTTCTTCTGAATATAGGATAACATATAAATAAATATACCTTTTTGGCTATGCTATATAAGTCTTAATAGTGAAAAATAAAAGTTACAGTTATAAAAGTTGCTTTTTTATCGTCTGAGATTTTATCCTCTATGTTTTTTTTTCATTAGAGTTTTCATTTGAGTTTCCATTTAAGTTTTTTTATTAAGTTTCTGCAGTACTATGTTGTTTTGTAAAGTTTCTTTTAATTTATATTTTATGTTTGTACGTCTAAATGACAGGTCACAGTAGAATCATATACTTTGTAAAACATCACACCTGTACCGTACCTGTGATCACAAACTAGTAATAAATAAATAAATACAAAAAAAATAAATTTCTAACATTTTCCTTTCCCATGCCTAAAGATTAAAAAAAAAATCATCAACTTACGGCTGAAAAAAAAATATCCTACGTCAAAGCTATGTAAAATTAATGGTGTATATTGTGTATTCCAGGTATGTGAGCAACAAGTACCTGCGCCGCGACCCCGACGGCCCCGACGTGGAGTGGGGCTACGCCTTCGACGTTCACATCAACGCGTTCTTCCCGCCGCTGTCTCTGCTGCACTTCTTCCAGCTGATTGTTTATGGTAAGCACAATTGGACATAGATAAGTAATAGTGTGTTAACCCACACTGGACAAATTTTGAGTAAATCGTTTTTTAAAATCATAGCGTCATTTTGTGTCATCATTTTGTTAATATTTAAACAACGTAATAAGGTTAACATGTTCTACAATAGTTCTCAATAAAGCGTTCTGTATTTTGTGGAGTTAACATGTTATTGCTTATCTGCGTCCAATTTTATGTTACGTTTATTGAGACCGTGTGTACATAGTATATATTTTTACTCGTAAACACTAAACACAGAAAATGTCGTCCAATTAAAAGTTCAGTTTAGTGTGACCTTGTGACATAAAATCTCCATTCCTTAGTTTTCTATGTTTTATCGATTGTAGATTGTCAACGTGGCTAGGAGGGCAGGTGTTAAAAAAATCGGAAATTACGGAAAGTACTGAAAAAGGCTCAAAGGAATCTCAGAGCTGATTTTGATAAACAAAAACTACATAGATTTAAAAAAATCTTAGCTAGGAATCGAAACTGCTGATTTTGAAAGAAAAGAACACCCTGTATTATTTTTATTACTCAATTACTCATATTGAAATTACACTGAATTTAAAACAACTAGACAACAAAACAACAACAACATAGGTTAAATGCTAATGCAAAAACACCTAAACTGTCAGTGTGATAAGGTAGATTTTTCAATCAGTCACTTTCGCATCTGCGACCCGATTGGCGCAATGGTCACCATGCCTGCCCGCTAATCAAGAGGTTCCGGGTTCGATTCCCGGTGGGGGTGCACTTTGTGTGATGAACACAGGGTTCCATTTTCCAGTCTGGGTGTGTTTATATATATCTATAGTATAATATATATATGTATGGTTTCCACGACACAAGTTTATAGCTTAGTGTGGGATCAAGTGGATCTGTGTGTTGTGAAGTGGATTATTATTATTATTTACTAGATGCGCCCCGCGGTTTCACCCGCGTGAAACGTTTTCATATGACAACTTTTTTTCCCGACATCCGATTTAAATTAAATAAAGCCTATATATGTAGCTCCAGGCTAAGCTTGATCTACCTATGAAAACCGCATGTCAATTCGTTCAGTAGATACGGAGATAATCGCGAACAGACAGAAAGACAGAAAATAATTTTAAAAACTGTTTTTTTGTGGTTGGTTACTCTTCTTTTATCGCCCCTTGTCAATTTTTGTTAATGAAAAATATTCAATGTACAGAATCGCGGATTCTACTCTTTTATTATAGTATAGATAATGGTAAGAATTATTTATAACAAATTACTATAATAACCATAATACTTTCCAGGTGTCGTGCAGCCAGGCTTCCTCCAGACGTTGGTGTGCAACACGTTCTGGCTCGCGTCTGTCATATACTATGTGTACATCACGTTCCTCGGGTATAGCAGTAAGTGCTATTATGTACTTTATTTTTTTCAACGACTTCCGGCTGCCCTATTGATAAATCTAGTATGTCTAAGAAACTTGAACTGGCGAATTTATACTATAGAATAATGTCTAGTAAGTCTCTTTTTAACCGACTTCCAAAAAGGAGGAGGTTCTATGTTCGGCTATATGTATGTTTTTTTTATCTATGTATGTTCACCGATTACTCAAAGACGGTTGGACCGATTTGGATTTCTTTTTTTTTTCAGTTCCAATTTACGAAGACATACTAGGTTTTGCAATAAGGCAGCCGAGCAGTTCTACATAATATTATATGATTACAACTCACTTCTATATGGTTACAAGTTACAACTCAATCCTTATGATTGATCCTATCGATTGATGCTATTAAAGTACAGAATGTTATTCCGCCTTGTATGTGGATATTAACCACTCGACTTTATTTATTTCAAAAACCTTCTCTTCACAGATCTGCCTTATCTCCACAAAACACGGATCTTCTTGTTTCTGATGCCGATATTGACCATCGCGTATCTGTGGACCCTCGCCGTTGGATTGAACCTTAGCTTCGTACTCACCAACTTCTACTACCAAAGACTACATTGAGTCTGTTCCGTCTGTTGAGTGTTGACTGCTTAGGATTGTGGTGCTAGGAGTGTGGATAATTATCTATGGATAGCTAATTTTTTTAAAGAAACAATGGATGGACAATCGTAGTGGATTGAGTGTAAATTTTGGCGGGAACCCGACGCGTCGAGTCGGTTCGAAACATGGACCAATATAGCTAGAGAACTAATAATCGCCATACTATCGAGCGTGATTTCGAAACTAGTTCTAAATAAGAGCACTAGACGGCGCCAAGAGTAACGAAATGGAAAAAAATTGAGAAAATCAAGCATCGGCGAACCTAACTAAACCATTGTACAATTTTTCATTGAGTAGAAGGATTAATATTGTAGTGATACGGTTGAATAGAAATAGATGGCGTAAGTAACGAAAAGTCATTTCATTCATGTTTCCAAAGAAATATTTCTTTTTTCTGACGCCATCTGTTCGCAATTTGTAAAAACTCTAAAAACAAACTTGTCATTGACTAGCGAACCTAGCGGAAAAAAATTGTAACCTATAAGACAGCTCAGTTTGCCACCCCATCTAGATTTAAGACTACTTTTGTTTTTTTCCGAGTCACGCTCGATGGTATAGCGATTGTCAGTCCTCTAGTTATATTGGTCCTTGGTTCGAACATTGCGAAAGCCCACACGTATCAAAGAGAAGTAGAGTGTACATAGATACATTTAATTGCCTATATTGTGTATTATATACGATTTGATTTAAGCAATATATTAATAAGATATAGCGTAGGAAACCGAGAAAAATTGCTTGATGAAAAATATCCTCAACTAAAACTGATTTTCAATAAAAGGCATTAAGCGCTACCCGCTATAAAAAAACTATATCTACTAATGTATTTAAATCGTTTAGGCGCAAATGGTCCAATTCGCAAATGGTCCAAAGGGTTTAAAATGTCCAATTCGCAAACCGTCCAATTAGCAAATGGTCCAATTCGCAAATGGTCCAATTCTCAAATGGTCCAATTCGCAAATGGTCCAATTCGCAAATGGTCCAATTCGCAGTTGGTCCAACTTGTAATTGGTTAAATAAGTTTAGTTATTTTTATTATCAGGAAATTTTTTTAATCAATTTTATTATTTGGTTAATTATTAATTTTAATTAAAACTGCGTATAAAAATATTAGTAAGTAAATAATAAAGTTATATACTTATGTTTATATTTAATTCAATATTTAATTATAATACTAGAGGTAATTTGGAGAAATTACCAACTAAGTCACTTAAAAGCGAGAAATAAACAAAATTTTAACAAAAAAAAAAATTAAAACCGACTTCCAAAAACACAAAACTAAAAACCCGCTGGTGTCTGCCTACTTGGATTGTTCTGCTCACGAAGAGCTGGTGGCAAGAGTCGACTTAGCCCATCTACCCCCTCCATATTTGGCTTGTCACCGAATTCAAACCGATCTGTTGTAGCACAAACCAATAATAATATTACGTGTGTTTTTGTGTTTTGGATTAAGTAAAGCGGTATTTTGTCATTATTAGCTTTTTATTTTTGTGTTTTTGGAAGTCGGTTTTAATAAAAAAAATTAAATTTTGTTCATTCCAAAATTTCCGCGGAAACTCCGAAATTAATGCGTGTGAAACTACATTAAATTTGAAATAGTACACTTTTTCAGGGGTACAGAAAAGGATAAAGGGCACTTTTATCCCATAATTCCCACGAAATCTCCGAAATTAACGCCGCTGAAACCACGGGGAACAGTTAGTCTGAAATAAAATCTTTTTATTTATCTTTATTTAATATTTTTTTTTTTTTATTTATTTGGGTCACCAAACAATTGATAAGTAATTTTCTTAATAATAAAAATAACGAAACTTATCTGACCAATTACAAATTGGACCAAGTCCAATTTCGAACTGGACCAATTGCGAATTGGACCATTTGCGAATTGGACCATTTGAGAATTGGACCATTTGCGAATTGGACCATTTGCGAATTGGACCATTTGCGAATTGGACGATTTGCGAATTGGAGGATTAAACCATTTGCGAATTGGACGAAATGCGCCTGAACGATTTAAATGCAGTGCAGTGTTGCAAAACCGAAAAAATTGGTCATCTTTGGCACTTTGATTTTTGAATAAAACTTCTTAGAAGATGTTCAGGTGGCGCTAGTTGTACTGTTGTATGTTACGAGTAATAAATATAGTACATAATATATTATGAAATGTGTCAATTTCTCACAAAAAGGAAGACAGCAATAAGAATCAAAGTTATCTAAATCAATAAGATATTGTTATTTAACTATAATATTAAAATAGCCATACATTTTTTGTTGTAAATAATGTTAAGTAATTGTTTTAATTATTTTCTATTATTAATGAATAAAGATATAATATTTATGTAATTTTAAAATCTAGACTATGATTTTGAAACCCAAAATATTTTCTTTATAATAATAATAATATAGGTACATATCAACAGAAACCTTTAAGAATATCACAAATCATTTAATTTAATCAAATAAATACAAACTTATTATTAGATACATTTTTACAGTGATTAAATATATTGTAGATCAATTAATCGTCATCGAGAACTATAACGTCATCGTCGTTGAAGGGCAGCGATTTCTTAGCGTCCGGCTTCTTGGCTTGCCCTGACACCGGTTTCGGAATATTTGTCTTCGTTATCGTCAATGACGAAGGCAACCTTCCGATGGACGCGTTGATGTCCGAGCCCGCCTTGGTCGCGGGCGGCAGGCCCTTCTGCCTCTCTGCTAGCTTCTCTTGCAACGTCTTCCCCGGGTTGGCGCTCTGATGCGGCAGCGGGGGCTTCGCGTGGATGCTCCCGCTCACTGTCGAGGCAGGGGACATGTGCGCCTGCGCCGGCTGGGAAGTGTGCGCCGTCGGGTGTCCGCCGCCCAGAGATATCGCACTCATCGACGGTGGCAACGACGACAGCACGGTCCCCATACTGGGCGTGAGCGGTGCCGAATTAGACCGGTGAACAGAAGCTACCGCTGGCGTCGGTTTAGCACCCGCCTGTGCCGTCGCTGGAAACGATTTAGTCGGCTTAGGCGCGGCTGTAGTCAGAGAGAGTTTCTGCGGTTTCGGTCCCCGTTTCTGCTTCTTCGGCGGCGGTGGGTTGTAAGACGAAAACACGTTAGACGGATTAAGGAATTGCCGATAAAACTCCGCCTGGAATGACTTCTGCATGGAATTCTGCAACGAGGTCTGCAACGACGATCGCATCGTGGACTGTAACGCGTTGTGGATCGATGAGTAACTAGCCAACGCGCTCATGTTCGACAGGTAGGACATACCTGCAGCCTGTTGTAATAGCGGGTCAGTCAGCATTTGTAACGCTGCGGCGACGTCGTGAGACATTTTGGGCAAAGACGGAGCAAGAGTGGTCGTTGGCAACGAAGCAGTTTTAGTTTCAACTTTCGACTGGCAAGTAATCGCGGGAAGGGAATGTTTTGTGTTCTCAGCCACTTTTGCCATTTGCTTTTTCTGAGCGTTATGACTCTTTTCAATGCCAGCTTGTTGTTTCAGTGCATAACAGTATTTTAGGCTTAAATCGACTAAATTCGTGTTTTCCGGTATGGGCGCCGTGTTGACAAGTTTGTAGCCGTCGATTAGTAAATTTGTGAGCAATTTGGAGTTCGGTTGTCTTTGAACTTTTTGATAAGCTTTGTAAATGTCCAGCATTAAGCATCTTAGCGCTTGTCTTTCTACTTCGTTAGTTTTCAGGTCCGCTTGTTGGCTAAACTTGATCAACTGTCCCTTGAGAGACTGGACGCACAGGGAGTAAGCTTGTTGAGATAGCTCTTGTCTGTCAGAATCTCGTAAGTATTTTTTATCAAGATCCGGTATTCTTTGCAAGTTTAGGCTCAACTCGAGCAAAGTCTTATAATCATCTATCTCTTTCAATATCTCCATGGTGAGCAAGACGCAACGATTCATGTGGAATGCGAAACTACCAGTTCTATCAACTTCATCGATTGGTATTTTCCAAATATTGTTGAAAAAATTTGAAGGCTTCCTATCGTTGAACAGTCCAGCCAGTTTTTGACCGGATCTAGTTGTCAATGTCGACAACATGAGATCTCTGCATCTTTCGATGTCTTTGCCCTTCCTAAAATAAAAATGATAATGTGCGAGTCGGTAAATGGCTTTATAATGTGGCGGGAATCGACTAGCGCAATCTTCCAATGCATTTAAGCAAGCTGATACGATTTTCATAATTTCATCATCAGTTAACGGCTTAGAATCGTCTGATGATTTACTGGTAGTATCAGAATTTCTACTTGAACTGCTCGTACTATCTGACGAGGAATCACTTGAACTAGATGCTGATGTTGACGAGGAAGATGTACAAGAACTTTCGTCATTCTTTGCCGTTTCATTTTTATTTTCAACATCAGTTTTCGGCTTTACTTGGCTTAAATTATTTTCATCTACCTGTTGCGTCGCAGTAACACTCTTTATTTCTTCTGAAATTGGAGTTTCCAGTTTGGCCTCATACTTTTTGGGATCTATTTCGATAACTTTAGGTGAATCGTTTTTATTTGGATCTATGTTAGCATTTTGTACTTGGTTTATATCTTTACCAGAAATCGTATCATTGTCGTAAGAGGCGGACCTTCTTACTTTTGCTGCTGCAGACTCTAGTTTCAATTTCTTTGCTTCGTGGGTGTCTTCCTCTCCTGCGTCGCT
Organism: Zygaena filipendulae; assembly: GCA_907165275.2. Taxonomy (NCBI): domain Eukaryota; kingdom Metazoa; phylum Arthropoda; class Insecta; order Lepidoptera; family Zygaenidae; genus Zygaena; species Zygaena filipendulae. The sequence continues at coordinate 1,142,340 of OU015669.1, forward strand.
AATTGAACGTTTTAAAATATTAGCTGCCTGAACGGCCGGTTCATCGGATTTGTGTTCGTTTTCGGTCTCTATCGCACCATCTGTTTTAGGTTTTTTCGCAAATGGGCCATTGTTCCAATCTTCGATGCAAGTTGAAAATACCTTGCCTACTGAAGCCGGTATCGGTTTATTTTCGTGCTGCTCTATATACTTCAGTATAGAAGCATGGATTCTATAATGAAGTTCTAACACTTCTATACATTGATGGGTTGTTGCGTTACAATTGATTTTTGATGGATATGTCGCTGAAGTTTCTTGCAGACTTTTTACACTCTTCAAGTAGTATTCTAGGTACACTGGTGGAGGCTTACTTCTTTTTTCGGCCACCTTGCCTAACATATAGAAATGAAGCCAAGTTTCTTCATCTTCCTCATCAGGAGTAACCTTAGTTTTTAGCATATCGACAACTGTTGTGAAACATTTCTGTGTTGTGTCTAACATATCCTCTTTTTGCTTCTCTAATGATTCAAAATCTTCCATACTCAATGATTCACTTGCTTGTTTTAACAATCGGGAACAAAATGAGTGAACAGTATAAACAAAATTACCGTATTCAACCCACACAGTACTATGAGAAGGATTTAGTTCTAAAGCAATTTTGAAACACTTAATTATCGACTTTGCTGGATTCAAAAAATCTCTTTCATTATCAATATCTCTACAGGAGTTAACATTTCTCACTAAATTTACAACTTTAGCGAGAGAAATCCTTGCCCAAGATTCTAATCGATCTCTATTTACAATGACATCCATCATACTGTATTTTATTGCTGATTTGCCGTCATCTTTTTTGAAGTAATAGTCTCCAAGCAAAAAATATATATCCTTCATTTTATACGGTAGAAGAGGTGGAATCGATGGTAATTTTTCCTCGATCCCTTTAATGTATTTTTCGATTTCAGGCAAATATTTCGTTGGATTGCATTCTGCTGGCAGTTGTTGTAAAATGCTAATGAATAATTGCTCAGTGTCAATCGTGATGCTTGAATTTTTTCCTTCTAAAGGTGGCAAGTCAAGTGGTCTAAAAATTTCATATACCTGCTGAGCTCTCTTCCAATCTAAAGGATGTGGTGTGGCATTATGTTCAACTAAAAATTTTAGCTTATTCTTTCGAACATGATAACCAAATAAACAATACACACACTGCTCCATGTACTGGCAAATTTGATCTAAGCATTTTGATAACGATGGTGACCTCAATCTTGGGACAACCGTATCAAGAATAAAATGAAGAAGTTTCCTGTCATTCGTGCAACACCATTTTTTATCTCCTAGGAGCTCGTGCGCTAAAAATAATAACATTAGGGGATTTGGTATCTCATCACCATCAGCTTTATCTTTGTTATCGATTGTTCTACCTCTGCCTTGATCATCTTCTCTTTGTAAAATATAGTGCATTATAATCCATGGATCTACAGTGCCAAAAGGCATGTCAGACGAACTAGTCTCAACCTGATGCCCAATTATACGAACAAGATCTTCCAAGCCTTGACAGAGTTCTTTTTGCGATATGACATCTAAACATGACAAACCTTCTCTAGTAAGAATGTGCTCCATACTGCAGAGTATTTTTACAACAGCATGAGTCCATTTTTCGTAGTCAGGCGAGCCAGAAGTAAAATGAAAATAGTGTTTCAATGCTTCATGTAAACATATCAAACACCACCTAAAGCAATCATCAACTTTACCTAGAGCCCAAAAAGTGTCTAAAATCAGAGTCAATTGCACAGAAAAATTTAAAGACATTTCCTCTTCTTGCTTCCTTGCCATATTTTTACAGTGTTCAAACGAATCTAAAAGAATAGACAACACTTCTTCATAATTTTCCCTTTCATAGAGGTCCATGACTGTTGATAACTTTTCATTTCGCTCTAAAAACTTAACATAAGCAATTATTTCAGTGTTATTTATAGTTGGTTTAAATAAGAAATTTGGCACATCCAAACTGTAGGTTTCTTTATACTCTGTCAATGCATCAAATTCATATGAAAGCTGGTACAAGCAGTCTAGAGCAAGATAATCGCACTTGTTGAGCAAATGTATATGTAGCTTAATCCAAAGATATCTTAAAGTAAATTCTAGGCACTGTGTACTAACAAAGAAGTTAGGATTTTGAGTCAACATAAACTGTATGGATTCTATAACACTCAAATCATACGTGTCATTATCCTGCAGATTGGCACAAAACTTTTCATTGACTGATAGTTCCTCTACCATCAAATTAACTGTAGTATAATGTACTATATCATTTTTATTTTCATTTGTGCAAGATGGAACATCTATGTGGTTGGCATAACATTTATTTGCTTTAATAAATACGTTTGATAGACCTTCAGGCCATTTATATCTCCATTTATCTGCTAATACAGTTAAATATTCTTTAAGAATGTCAATAATATCGTGTTTATTTTCTGTGTATTTATTTATGAACTTTTCTACATCACTTTGTTCTTTCTCAGTGTTGAAATAAGCTTCATTGTCTTTTGTTTCATTTTGTTCCTTTTCTTCAAAAAATTTATCAAGGTTAGCTATGTTTGGTGATGAAGCTCTAGTTTGATTTTCTTTTTTCTCCATATTTTCATATGATAGGTTTATTGGAACCATTCTACGTAAGGTGTCATAAATATTATCGTCAAGTTGATCCTGTTTGTTTGCAGTTTTTTTTCGTACAGAACGTCTTCCTTTGCACCACTCCCATTGTTCCAATGACCGGAGAGGACAGCCTCGACGCCGAACAGGCGCTTTCTTCTGTGGCTTTTGTTCTTGTGCCACATCACATTGTGTTGGTTCTGCAGGCACCATCTCTATATCACTCTCAACTCTTTCTGTATCTGTTGTACCTTTATCTTTATCTGACATATCATTGTTTTCATTTTCTGAACCATTTTCAGTAGCTTTTTCCACATCTGTGACCACTTCTTCAGTCTTATTCTCTGTATTGTCACTTTTTTTAAGTTCTTCACAAATATCCATGGATTCTGCTGATTTTTCTTTCTCAAACAAAAATTCGATAGGGCTAGCATGACTAAAACAAAACTCTGTCATGTATTCATGCAAGTGAACAAGTGAATCTCCAACAGAGTGCCAGGAGAACTCAGAGATCGGCTTCTTTAATTTCATACTATATAACTTATATTCAAATTGTTCAGCTTTCAGCTGTTCTATGTAATTCTCATGGATTTCATTGGCTTCCTTTAATAATTTCTGAGCTTCCACTTCATCTATTACATCATCTTCACTTTCATTCCATTTGTATTTTGGATTAAGATACAACATAAAATCCCTAAAGCTAGGATATGTTGTGTAAATGTGTTTTCTATACACTAAGCCTCTTAAATAATCAGGGTCAAGGTTTAGCGCTTCATAAATTGTAACAATACAGTCTTCTTTTAAGTCAAGCCCCATAAGGAGTGTTATCATTTTATCGAGACAAGGCCAATGCCGAGGATTGCACTCTGTGCCACTTTGGAAGGCATCTAAGGCCCTCAGGTAGTGCTTAGTCTTCATGCATAGCTGGCCTAGCTGATGCCAAAGAGTAACATCGGTGTCGTCCAGGTCCGCCGCAGCACTGTAGGACTCTATAGCAGCATCAGTGTCACCGGCCTCTCTCAACATGGCAGCCAAATTCTTATGGCATAAGTATTTCAAGTTGAATAATTGGCTTGATACAACCTCCCCTTTCGCTGGTTTTTTAATATCGTACAGTAATTCTGTGTCGAGTAAGTCTTTCAGAAGCTGTGTAGCGGCGGCCAATTTTCCTTTGCTCTGCATTTCCAGAGCTTTTGCGTATTGTTGAAACGCTATTTGTTCCAAGGCTTCTCTGGTTACCTCCTCTTCCGAATTGCTGTCCTCCTCCGATGCCTCATTCAATGCTGATATTCTGATCATTTCATTAGGTTATTATGAAATTATCAACGAATATAATATCTTCCCATTTCCAACTTAAGATTCACAAACACATTAACTACACTATTAGTAACACAAATTTAACCATAGTTTTTCTATTGTTTGTAGGTAAGTGTATTTCGTTTCGATTTTCGGCGTCCGGTCAAGTCAAACCACAAATTAACTAGACTTATCATTGACTGTCATGCAAGCGATCGATCGATGAGATTTAAACAGCTGAGTACCAGAGAGAAGGTAATCACTACCACGTTTTGAGGACTTTTGGTGGGATTGTTATCCGAGTGGACGTTAGTTTTATTTCTTTGTTTGTTTTGCAAATTAGTTTATCGTAATTAATATTGTGTGAATATGGTGGATTTTGCATAATAGTGATCCATTATTGATGACCAGTGTGCGGAAACAGTGAAATAAGATGAAATAGGGCGTTCATCGGGAGGTTTGCGTTTTATTATACAACTTCCCACAGAGCGTCCTATTAAAGTTTAACTGTGACGATTTGCTGCCAAAAGTTCCAGTAAAGCATCGAAATGCATCTCACTAATGTATTTCGATGTACTTAAATAACTTTAGAAGAAATATACCACTGGCTATATGGACTAAGTTTCCTTCTGCCTTCCCCGGAAGGGGTCGACTTTAACAACGAAGTGTAAGTTCCATGGGTAAAGTGGTAAACTTCACCAAAAAAAAAAATAGTTTTGACTTTTGACATGTTTTGGCGTTTGTGTGCTGCTAGAATGAAATGAAGTTTTAAAACTATTTTCGTGAAAGATAAATTTGCAAAGATGCTAACACACAAGTTCTTGAAGCGCAGTTTGCCGATCATAATCCAGAGCGCCCGGGCTCACAGGAAGCCGAGATGGCTCCCGGTGGCGAAAAGCAAGATATACCGCATTCCTCAACGCCCCCAGGTGTCCGAGGAGGAGCGAGTCGAGCTGCTGCGCATCAACAACAATTACAAAACACAAATTCGGGCCATCAGACGATTTTATTTCGAGGAAATTGTCAAAGAAAACGCTTCCTTACAGAGTACGTCTTCTGAAATGTCTCAAAAGGTAGATGCGGAAGACTGGGAGCGATGTATCGAGATAAATGAACAGTGGAATGCCCAAGTGGCAGCGGAACGAGACGAGAGAAGGAAGCTGGAGTTGGTGGCCATGGAAGAAAAAGCTCTCGCGCGGATGGAGGCACGGGACGAACAGCTAAAAAACAGAATCGAAAGAGCCTCGGAAAAAATAAAATTGCAGAAGGTATATTGTCTTTAGCCAAATTGGTCATTAGCACTCCCAAGATGAGTACACCATAACGAATAGGTTACTAATGTAGTTTTGTAGTATACTGTGTTTAAGTGGAGCATACCTTGTCTTCAGCTCTATACCAAATTGGCAAGATTTTATCTCTATAAATCCAAATATTAAGTACTATTAAGCATTGTCTCGATAACTCAAATATTCTGTGTGACCTGGTGTGTACTGTGTATAGCATGTCTAGTCTAAATAACTACTGTAATATTGTTTAGTGCTGGTTGGGGCCAAATCTTAATTAATTCATTACCGATCATTAATTGTTGGACTCCAATCTATTCTCTCTACTACGTGACATTGGCGGAGTCACTGTGGAACACATAGTGCCCGAAGCCATAAACTAAGAAGAAAAAGAAGACCCCAATCAGTCATACCTATATTTTTATCATTCCTATTATTTCATCATAAATAATCAGTATTTAGTTTATAATCATATCGTATAAAAGCTTTACTTTGCCTTTCTTCAAGTTGTAGTTTATTTCTAAGAGCCTCAGTGTAGAAATGATATTTCCAGAACTGATTATCTCTGTAGCACAGAAAGTGGTAGACAATAATACACTGTTGTAGTTTAGTCTCCTAAGTTATCTAGATAATTGGTATTAATTTTTAAATCTTAACACTAGCTGCTGAGATTTAAAAAATTAAATTCTCAGTGTGCACAGAACTCAGGCTGTGAATTGCTGCATTTTCAATGAAGACAATGGTAGAATCAACATCAAAACTTAAAATTTAAAACACCCTCAATGACTAATTTATTTCCATACACAAAGTGTTGTCTGCAGTAAACTTGCAGTGTTTACTTCTAACTCAATAGCAAACAATTCATTGATAGCACACTGGGTAGAACACTCATATGTTACTGAACGACACTATAGGCTAGCCAAAATACAAGGCGCACACTTGTCTCTGGAATACCTGAGTTCTAATTTGTATATGCAAGGAATATTTTGCTTTTTAGTTTTCCCATCATCAACTCGTGATTTATTATTTTTCAGGAGTTGAGTGCTACTTTCATAACACCCGAAACATTGGAGGCAGCCATTGACCATGCCTTGGCCAATCCAGTAGACTATAACTTTGCTATCAACTTGGAAGGACAGCAATTCCATGGCAGAGACACACCCATCCCATCGCCAACCAAAGAGAAGCAAGCTGCGAGCACTCAGAGTGCTCAAGCATAATGCCATAGTGAAAAAAATGTGTAATATAAATTAGGTTAAGTGATGAAACATTAAATGTTAGTATCCATTTTTTTTTATTTAAGACTTAAGACAAGGTTTAATTACAATTTTGTACATTAAATAGTTTTACAAAAAAATGAGGGGGGGGAGCGATAAAAGAAGTTAGAAGAGAAACCTGCAAAAAACAAATTAAAATCCTTTTCGACAACCTCCTAATCTACTGAACGGATTGTCATGCGGTTTCACAGCTTTGCCTGAAGCAACATATTATATGAAGCAAAACTTCATGATGATCAGTTGGGTTCATGATGGTGATGGTCAGACAAACGGCCACACTCATAGTAGTTTTACCGCCACACTCAGAGTCGACTTTAATGATTACTTAGTTAAGTATAACTGCCGCAATCAGACAAGTTTAATAAATTATTGTCAATTGGCATTTCACTAATTAAGTTACATCTCATTAAATGCCAACTAACATTAATTTACTGAACGTCTCTGATTGCGGCAGTTTTGTTTTAAAAATCTATACTTAACTAAGTAATCATTAAAGTCGACTCTGAGTGCGGCGATTAATTACTCTAATCATGGACTAATTAATTATTAGTTAATTGGCATTTAACCAAGTTGAATTTAGTTAAATTCCAATTAACATAAATTTAATTAATGTGTCTGGGTAATCATTAAAACGACTGAGTGTGACCGAAAGAGTACGGATATATTAGGATTATGGAACCATTCATGTGTAAGTATAGCTATTTGTGGTTTCCATTACACATTTATTTAAAAAAGAGCTTTCTATAAAGAATCGGTAGTTTTATTCTATGTAAGAAAAACCTCAAGGTGCACTTTAATTTTTTGTTGCCAAATAGATAAAATATTTTTATAGAAAAATGAAACATAACGTTTAGTACTTCAGGGCTCTTATTCACTATGACCAACAACATTCCTTGAACGCGCGTCCCAAAAGCACATACCCAAAAAATGTATTAGAAATTCATATTCGCTATGCCGCAAGACACACTGTCACGGCCGCACTCAGTCGTTTTAATGAATAGGTAATTAAATTAAATGCCAATTAACATTAATTTAATGAACGTCTCTGATTGCGGCAGTTCTGTTTTAAAAATCTTTACTTTTCTAAAATTAAGTAATCAAACTACTGCTGAGTGCCGCCGTAGGTGTACTTTTTTATAAGTAAAACTTCTTTGAACACGAGGCGAAGACAATCTTTGTGGCGCGTTATCGTAAAGCGACGTGTCATAGTGAATAAGGGCTCAGTTTCTGATGGTGTATGTGTTCCTCCGTGCTCGCCGTGCGCGAGGTGCCCAGCTCAGCCCTCCCTGGGGGCATTCAGCAGGGTCCTCCACACGGGCTGCACGGTGAGGTTGTTGGCGACGCGGCCCAGCGAGATCATGTTCGCGGAGCGCGAGCCCTCGTCCACCGCCACCGACACCGCCTCCATGAGCGACACCGGCTTCAGGCCCATGGACACCTGTCGCAAGGAATAATGTAACGATCGTAACCGGATACAACGACGGACCGGTTATTACGACCAAACGGCGAAGTCTCGGCTGAATCCCTATCAAAAATCAAAAAACAAATTATTTCATAACCAGAAGTTTTTTTTTTTACAAATATGGTTTGTTGAGCATCCTTTTAAGTATAAATATATAGGTACTTGTGTCAGGATGTCCAGCTCTTCCATATCGTTAATCAAAATGACGATGAAATACAATTAATTTTACAATAAAATTTTAAACTTATGAAAAAACAAAATATAACAAAAGAAAACCAAAAAGTTTAGCGTGTGTTTATGTGTGTTTATGTGTGTGTATGTGTGTGTGCGCATAATTTTATGTTATTATGTACATAACCTATATGGGCACCTGTCGCAAGGGATACGAGTCGAAACCGGATACAACGACGTCGTTTACTAATACCACGGACCGGTTATAACGACCACACGGTAAGCTCCCGGCTGAATCCCTATATGTATAAACAACTAGCTGTTCTCGCGGTTTCACCCGGGGTAATTTCGTAGTTACCGCGGAAATTCCGGGTTACAGTATAGCCTATGTTACTCAGGGATAATGTGGCTGATCTAACGGTAAAAGAATTTTTGAAATCGGGTCAAGTAGTTTTCGAGTTAAATCGTAACAAATAAAACAAACAAAAATACTAATCTTTCCTCTTTATATAATACTAATATAGATTTGGTAATATAGCGCCTATAACAACATCGGATACAGCGGCATATCGCTTAAAACGACGAAATTTATCGACGTTCATCGGCTATGACCAACCACAAAAAAAAAAGAACAAACTTGTATCCGGGTTATGAAAATCAAAATTATATTTAGTCCGTTTTGTAGATTAATAAAAAATAATAGACCCGTATATTGCGGCGCCGCGCCGCAAGCTATTTCGCCGCATGGGCGACCAGGACCACACGGGCAGCGCAGCGCCGCAGCGGCGACAAAAAGAGAAGGCATGCCCATCGCTGCGTGACAGAATAGGACAAACGACAGCGAGCCGCTTACTCCTATCCTCGCCTCGTCTCGACTCCGATGCGAGCGCGGCGCGGCGCCGGGGCGCCACAACGCATTTTTGTATGTAATATACGCCGTACCTGAGCCACACCGCATCGTGTGGGTTGGCCCTTAAACTTTAGGAGTGCGGGCTCTTGCTCTTGACGTCATAACGTGCTTAAACTGTAGCACGGCGTGACGTCACGCGACATTTCGACTTAATGTATTTCCGTTATTTTTTGATTAGGTAAGTAAAAAATTAAAAAAATCAAACGTGTGACAGAATAAAAATTAAAACTTTGTTGAAAACCCCACTGTCAAAATTCTAATCGATTATGAAGAAGGCCACCAATGCTTCGAGCTGTGTCCCCCGCGGCTTGAGGTCCGCTCCCCGATGTTATTCGACGGTAACAACGTGATGTACCAAGGAGAAGAAGAAGTAATACGCACATCGAAGACGATCTCGCCCAGCATCAGGGTGACCCGCCCGGAGCGGTGCACGCGCAGCTTGCCCAGCCGCCCCTCCTGCAGGTCGCTCAGCCGGCACTGCTCGCGCTGCGCGACACCGCACAAGTTGACACAACACACAACTAATATTATCACGAGAGGCTTGAGGGGGGTAGGAAAACAATAATAATAATAATAATCCACTTCACAACACACACATCTACTTGATCTCACACTGAGCTATAAGCTTGTGTCGTGGAAACCAAGCAAACGTGGTATATACAATTATATTATAATATAGATAAATAAACACACCCAGACTGGAAAATGGAACCCTGTGTTCATCATACAAAGTGCACCCCCACCGGGAATCGAACCCGGAACCTTTGATTAGCGGGCAGGCGTGGTGACCTACTGCGCCAATCACGAAATATCACAATGAGAAGGGGGAGGATATAATGAGATTATTACGTGTATTTATTATTCGTTGAATGCACTATTTCGAAACGAAACAGCGGCGCGTGGCCTTGACTCGCCGTTGCCAGGCAACGATTTCGAAAATATAATCAGATCGTACTTTGTACTCAGACGAAAGTTAAGACTTTGTATTTAAAGATAATATTCTGAAAATTTCAAAATACTTTGTACTTACTTAAAAAAATACACGTGATTTTGGGTATGGAAGAGAGGGGTTAAAAAGTTGCTGATAAAACATCACGTGATTAATGGACGCCCCGTTACCAATCAACCTGGTGTAAACCCGGTGCTTGGCCAATCAACCCGGTGCTTGGCCAATCAACCCGGTGCACGGTGCTTGGCCAATCAATCCGGTGCTTGGCCAATCAACCCGGTGCTTGGCCAATCAACCCGGTGCTTGGCCAATCAACCCGGTGCTTGGCCAATCAACCCGGTGCTTGGCCAATCAACTCGGTGCTTAGCCAATCAACCCGGTGCTTGGCCAATCAACCCGGTGCTTGGCCAATCAACCCCGTGCTTGGCCAATCAACCCGGTGCTTGGCCAATCAACCCGGAGCTTGCAGGCCAATCAACCCGGTGCTTGGCCAATCAAGCGCAACCAATCACGAACACAAATAACAGTTATAGTACCGGTTGCTGGTCGTCGTCGTCGTCGCTGGCGGCGGCGTCGCCGGGCTGCGCCTTCGAGGTGGAGGGCTCGGCGACGAGCACGCGGCGCGGGCGCGCCTCGTCCGCGCGCCCGCCGCGCCCCGGCAGCGAGGACGGCAGCTGCGGCCGCGACACCGCACGTCATTTATTTACTTACTAGCTGGGCCCCGCGGTTTCACCCGCGGTAATTTCGGAGTTCCCGCGGGAATTCCGGGATAAAAAATACCCTATGTCCTTCTCTGTACCCCTGACAACGTGCATGCCAAATTTCATCCAAATCCGTTCTGCCGTTTTTGCGTGATTGAGCAACAAACATCCACACTTTCACATTTATAATATTAGTAGGATTGTATACCTACTAGCTGCCACCCGCGGTTTCATCCGCGTTAATTTCAGAGATCCCGCGGGAGTTCCGGGATAAAAAGAAGCCCAAGTGACTCCTTATAACATCAGCTATCTGAAAGCCCCGTTAAAATCGATCCACCCGTTTCAAAGACTACCCGGAACAAATAGACAGACAGACAGACCGACGGAAGAAATTTAAAAATTGATTTTTTGATGTTAGTACCGTATACAGGGTTACAGGTTAAGTCGACTTAGATCCTTTAAGAGGAAAAAAATCGCAAACACAATTAATTTAGAGGAAACAAAGAAAAAAAAATAGGCCGATATACAAAAATCAGCAATTTAAAAAAGTGTTTAAAGTCAAATACGGTTAAGTTTGAGGTATGGTGTTTCATAGTCAAATCAGTCAGAAATGATGGAACCTACAACCTCTTAAAGGATCTAGGTCCACTTAACCTGCAACCCTGTATACTTTCGTATGCAAAATATAGTGAAAAGCTGGTAATTTGAAATTACAAACAGACACTTCAATTTTATTTATATGTATAGATAATAATTTACAAGCCGCTCCCCGCGGTTCCACCCACATTAATACCGGAGTTCCCGCGGGAATTTCGGGACAAAAAGTACCCTATGTCCTTCTCTGTACCTCTGATAACATGTGTACAAAATTTCATGACGATCGGTTGAGCCGTCAAGGCGTGAAAGCGTAACAAACAAACAAATAAATAAGCAAATAAACTCACTTCCGCATTTATAATAGTACTATAGCTGACCCGCGCGGTTTCACCTGCGGTAATTTCGGAGTTCCCGCGGGAATTCCAGGATAAAATATAGTTATAAACCTTCCACATGAATCACTCTATCTATTGGTGAAAACCGCATCAAAATACGTTGCGTAGTTTTAAAGAAGATTTAAGAGCATACATAGGGATATAGATAGGGACAGAGAAAGCGACTTTGTACTATGTATTGAAGAATAGTAAGGATTAAGGAATATTGTGTGTATGTCATATTATATTGATTTCTGACCTTGATCATCAACAGCTTCGGCTGGTCGCTGTTCAGTACGTCCACGATGTCCTCCTGAGGGTCGAACACTGCAACAATACGTCACATACGTTCATACAATACATACAGAGCCGAGCAATAAACATGTTAATCCACAAAATTAAATTATTGATACAGAACGCTTTATTGAGAGTTATAGCACGTTTTTTAATTATTTGGACAGTTATTACACTGTCCAAATACCAACAATATTATGTTGGAAATAAAAAAATTTGACACAGAATGGCGGTATAATTTTAAAACACGATTTACTCAAAATTTCTCCAGTGTAGGTTTAACACACTATTGCTTATCTACTATGTCCATCTAAGGCACAATGCCGGGGTATTAACATCAAAATTCTATTTACTCCGTCAGTTAGATACCTTATAAAAAAATAATTCACTCACTGTAATTTCGGAATTCCTGCGGGAATTCCGGGATAAAAAGTACCCTGTGTACCCGAAATTTAATGGTGATCGATCAAGATTCAAGAAGTTCTCAAGTTATGGATGGCGTGACCAAGAGAAATAGGGTTTCTTTTTTATATAATACTAGTTGTGCCCCATGGTTTCACCCGCGTTAATTTCACAGTTCCCGCGGGAATTCCGGGATAAAAAGTACCTTATGTGTTAATCTGATGTATAAGCTATATTATTGTACAGTTTCATTTAAATCCATTCAGTAGTTTTTGCGTGAAAGAGTAACAAACATCCATCCATCCATACATACTTACAAACTTTCGTCTTTATAATATTAGTAGGATAAATGCATAGTACACTAAACACCCAGACTAGGAGCAAAGAATAGAGATAATAATTATTATAAAGAAGCGACACTCTCCGCCCCCCACCGATTGCATGCCTCCTCTACCCCGCGACTGCTACTACTTCCTCGGTATTCTTCTTCTTTTAAAATATGGCTTCCACTGTGTTACTTCCTCGGTCGTATTAGGTTATTAGTTTGACACAATATGTAGATTCCATTTGCGACAATTATCGCTAACAAGTGACAGCTGTCAACTGTCAGCTGGCTGTCAACCCTACGATACACACACGCGCACAACACGTGTACATACAAGCCGGCCGTCTTTACTTGTGGGTAAGTACAGTGAAACTTGGTTAAGTGGGACCTGGATAAGTGAGAAACCTCCATAACTGGAACTCATGCTGAGGTCCCAACACTTTGGCACTGAATTACCTCTGTTAGTGGGACGAGGTAAACCTCTATATCTGGGATTTGTTCTTTCGATTTATCATCATAGATAACATTGTTTGTTTACTCATTCTTATTCTACCCACAAATTCCACACGTAATTCCAAGTACGTAAGTAAATTTTGAGCTTCAATTACCTTCAGTTTTAGTTTCGCTTTACTATCATACAGATGTTTATTTGAAAAATGTCAAAACGAAAGCTACAATCGTTATCATTACGTGAAAAACTGAAGTTAATATCCGTTTATGAAAGTGGGAAGACACGCGAAGAAGTTTGTGCCGAATTTAATGTGCCAAAATCTACTCTTTGTAGAATAATTCAGAGTAAACATAAAATTGAATCACAATCTATTAATGGAACCCTCTGTAAATGAGACAGATATTTATTTATACCTGTATATCTGAGACACTGGGTAAGTGGAATACCTCTATAAGTGAAACGACATTGCAGGTCCCTTGATGTCTCACTTAACCAGGTTTCACTGTACTTGAATCAGTTCATTCGTATGGAGTGTCACCGGGCTGCTAAATGACAAGAGAACATTTATAGTATATCCTCTACTCTATTCTCTGCATTATGAAATATTCCGACCGTTTGTAAAAGTGCCAATTTATACAATTAGCGTGCTAATAAAGGAAACGGAAATTAAAAATATTACACTACATATTATGTAAGTATATCTAAAACCCACCATATTCAGGCGTCAACTCTACCGGCTCGTCCTTCACGTTGACTCGAACTGAATTCTGCTTCATGGCGACATTTTCCATGAAGTATGGATCACCGAAATTATCTCGCCAAAAATCTTCGTCCGCCTGCCTTTCATCTTTTATCTCAGTCTGAAATCATCGTCATAAATAATTTATCCTAACCATAAGATTTCATGTATACAAAACTAGCTGTTCCCTTCATGCGGCAATTTAGGGGTTTCCGCAGGAACTATTTGAACCTACCCATGTCACTCAGGAATACTGTAACCCCAAAAAACTCCAAGCTTTCAACTTTACCTCTTTAAAATGTAAGCATAGACAATAGTTTTGGTATCAAAATATAAAATCACAAAATTTTATTTGTACTAGAAATACTAGAATCAAAATCGTGCATCATGCCTGACCTTGGCGGAACGTACGTCCCGCTAGACGGTCCATGGCGTTGAACAGTACCTTGACTTGTTTATTCATGTTGAATACGGGTTTCTGCAAGACCGCAGCGGCCGCCGCCGACGACGCGGCCTCGCCCCGCCCGCCGCCGCCACCGCCGTACGACACGCGGCTCGAGTGCCTCTCCACGGCTCCCACGCCTGAAATAATACGTGTACACACATTTTATCACATCACAAACCATCGAGATTCGCAACCAAGAAGGGACGAATATGAGGCGTTTAACCGTTACACCGCCATCCCCTTAATATCACGATCTACGAAAGACGTGCTCCTGGGGCCAGACGCGTAAGACGTTACTAACAAAACTGACTTTCACACAAGGAATCGCAAGATTCGCATACGAATGATTAAAAAATATATCGTAGGTACCTCAGACGAAATAAAAAAATAACTAATAACACTTCTCATCACCTTTTATAATACCTTCTTGTAATATTAATTTAAAAAAGATCTCGATCGTTGATTTAGTTTTAGAATATAAATTTCACGAAATTAAAATACCATAAAACAACACACGCAACTAACTACCCGCGGGTGTCGGGTAAGTTGATATTTTTTTTAAAGTATAATATTATTGTATATCTGAAATTAAAAAAAATTGAGAAAATTGAAAATTAATAATCAATTAAAATCGCGGACGCAATTTTTTCACCGAACTTTACAAAACTGCTTAAATCTCGGAAACCTAAAGCCGAGAACTGGTAGCTTTTAACTTGGACGCCCACATATCATCACCTACCTACCTACATATATATTATACATGGACCAATTAAACAAGTTTTATTGGTCCATGATATTATACAACAAAGTCCTCCGCGTCTATCTGTACCCGGTAAATTCAAAAACTACTCAATGAATTTTCATGCGGTTTTCACCAATAGATAGAGTGATTCAAGAGGAAGGTTTATACGTATATTTTATCCTGGAATTCCCGCGGTAACTCCGAAATTACCACGGATGAACCCGCGGGGGACAGCAAATATGAATAACAAACACAATAACATAACATGAGGCTCAGAATGAATGTTTATTTATTTTCTAACTAGCTGACCCCCGCGGTTTCACCCGCGGTAATTTCGGAGTTCCCGCGGGAATTCCGGGATAAAAAGTACTGACAACGTGCATGCCAAATTTCATCCAAATCCGTTCAGCCGTTTTTGCGTGATTGAGTAACAAACATCCAAACATCCACACTTTCACATTCATAATATTAGTAGGATAGTAGGATGAATTTTTATTTATTTATTTATTTAAACTTTATGCACATCATGGTACAAAAGGCGGACTTAATGCCAGTCAACCTTCAGGTAGTACAGAGAGCTCACTTGGCGGTGAATGAGGAAAAGATTAATATTATGTTTTCTAATGGTGTTTTTTATACGATTTTTATAATCCTACTTAATATTATACACGCGAAACTTTGTAAGAATGTATGGATGGATGGATGGATGGATGTTTGTTACTCTTTCACGCAAAAATTACTGGATGGATTTAAATGAAATTTTACAATAATATAAGCAGCTTATACATCAGATTAACACATAGGGTACTTTTTATCTCGGAATTCCCGCGGGAACTCTGAAATTAACGCGGGTGAAACCGCGGGGCACAACTAGTATTAATATAATACCTAAATAGGATATCTCATAAGAAATTTTATATCAGAACATTAAAATCACACATTTTAAGTTTTACACCACAAACTTTCCTTTGTTAACCCTTCAACCAAACCAATCGTTTCGTTGTTAACCCTTTTATCGCCACATTGACATAACCTTAATTCATTAAGACTAAAAATTATGGCCATTTCCTACAGACCACATGTTTAATCTATATTGAATTGAATTGAATTGAAAAAACTTTATTTGACACAACACAAAGATCTATACATATAAATAAAACTGAAGTGTCTGTTTGTAACTGAACCGAACCAAATTAACAGTTTTTCACTACTTGATATAAAAGTATATACAGTACATACTTATATAAAAAAAAACATTTTTTTTTATCTTTCTCACTGAAACAGCTGGACTGATTGTATAAGGGCAGATAGCCGATGTTTTAAGGAGTAGGCTAGAGAGTAGTTGGCTACTTTTAAGAAAAAAATAGTTCCTGCAGGAATTCCAAAACTCATACGGGTGAGACTGTGGGGCACAGCTAGTCTAATAAATATAAAAGTCAGTGCAGTGTTTTGTCAGTAATTTAATATTATGTTGCTGACCCCAGGAGCAGGTCTTTCTTAGATCGTGATATTACGGGGACCACCATGAAAGGGTTAAATAATTACTCACCTTCGGAGAACACACCAGCAGACTTAATAACTTTTGGTGCATTTTTATTAGCATTCCTATTTCTTTCGGGTCTCTCCCTTCGTGATTTTTCTTCAGTGTTTTGTTCTCGCGAAGTAGACGGGCTGTAGAATAATATTATATTATTTTATTACTATTTATCTAACACTAGCTGTGCCCTGCGGTTTAACCCGCATGAGTTTTGGGATCAGGAACCTTTGCGGATGCAAGCAGAACAACTCGCCAAAGTTTCATCACAATCGGACCAATCGTTTCAAAATGCATAGAGGACAGACATACAAACATTAATTTTTATTTATAAAGAAGATGATAACACAGTAGCCCATTCAATATAAGTCACAAAACCATAAGTATCATTGGGCATGGTGGATGGAATAATAAGGTCACTGTTTATTTGACTACTGGATTGTCACAACTTATAATATTTATATCATTAATCTATATAAAATAATGTGATAGTAGACTCATTTTCTGTAGAAATTATATTTTCCAAAAAAAAATTAAAATTCAGTTTTTCTATTTAATCAAAACTTTGAAAGTATGATGAGCAAGTTTCGCCTCATGGCTGGTTTACACTTCCATAAGTAGTAAGTAAGTAAAAAACCACATGTAGACGCCAGCCAGCAAGTAAGTGATTAAATAGCAACTTGCTGCAGGATAGAAACCGCTTCTATTTTTTGGACAGGACAGTTATAACGTGTACACCCGCCCGCTTCGTCCCTACCAACTTATTACTTACTACTTGCCGCCGTGTGGACGGCGCGCCGTCCGGCGGCCGGCAAGTAATTAAGTGAAAAAATGTATTGTTTAACTTACATACTTATGGATGCTTACCATTTGGACGTTGCAGACTACTTTTCGATTAAGTAAATAAGTAAGTTAGTAAGCTAAACTTAGTTACTGCATATTTATGAAGGTGTAATCCGGCCATCAGACTTCAGAGATCTGCGATGGGTGATTGCAATGTTGGGGCCTATGTAACGTTGCAGACTCATACTCGGACTATAAAACCTATTTTTTATTGCATGCTGCGCATCGCGAATCTCTAAAGATTCCCCTCCCGCGCGCCCGCGCCGGTTAACGGCGAGTAGCCGACCTGTGGCACTCGACGCCTTGACAGACGGCCGCTGCACGTGCACCGCGCTACACGCGGGTACGTGTTGCGGCCAAACTTTTTCTAACGTACGTTTTAAATGTGCGCCTACCGCACATACTAATTTGTGCTGTCTAATGGTACTGCGCATCTACCGCGCGGTACCTACTAAACGTGCTAGTGCTGATGACCCTCTAGGGTGAGTTCTCATTCACATTCACACTACTAAGCTGCTTCTCGCTTAATCTAGTCTGGCTGGCTGCAATTCCTACTAAAGCACTATCGCTACTATCTTACGACCACTGGTTCTCACGGAGTGGAAAGGCAGCCAGCTACGGACTCGCTGATGGTAACCGAAGCCCTCGCTCCAGGTTCCAGGCACCTACCAGCCGCGGGATCCGGGCCCTACCCCCGGACTACCCCGGCGCATTCCAGGCACCTACCAGCCGCGGGATCCGGGCCCTACCCCCGGACTACCCCGGCGCATTCCAGGCACCTACCAGCTGAAGATCCGGGCCCTACCCCCGGACTACCCCGGCGCATTCCAGGCGCCTACTCCTGGACTACCCCGGGCGTACCCCAGCCGCTGCCTACAGCAGCCGCCGCGGCACCAGCGTCACCACCGTCTGCGAGCCACCTACCACTTACCGCTGAGGCCAGTGTCGCTAATTGTACCTACTTGTACCTATCTACCGGGAGCGGACCGGGAAGATAATAAATAATCAGTCGCCAATCCATCGGACCTTTTCTTCCGTACCGTTCCTTCAAAGCGTGACAGTGGCGCCCTTTAACGTGGTTATTGTCCTTCCAGGTTCGTTCTAGGTATTTATTTTAGTGCTTTAGCAGCTAGCCCAGCGCGAAAAACCTAATTGTGAACGAGGCGGTGTCGATGCTACCTACACAGCGAACTGGTACGTACTTACCTATTCATTAAAATAAAACCGTTACGCTTACCTACCTATGCTTGTTTTTTTTTGCTTTGTATTTTTATCATTTTTATGCTGAATTTTATACTAACGCTTATTTTGATTGTGCCAATTGTGATTGTAATTGTTGCGTAATATTTTCCAACAACTAGATACCTAAACAATTTTTTTTCTTACATCAATATTCCTTATTAACTTCTATTATCATTACAAATACATAGGTATTTTCGCAACAGTTCGCAATCTATATTTCCTTAGTTCCGTTTTTTTATTTTGTATTTTACTGGTCTATTTATTATTATCAATTGAAGTAGGTAGATCTAAACATTTTAAACACCGTACCGTATAGTGTAGTTGTCGAAACATTGTAAAAGCAGCTTAGCATACCTACGGTAGTATCTCTTAGTAGTTTGTGCATAGCATACGCTTACCTAATACTAGCGGTGGCTACATGCTTTACTTGCTTGATTTATTTATTTTTTTCCCTGTCAAAAAAAATATTTACTGTACATCTCGCTTATACCTATATATATCAGCTTAACTAATACTAGTGGTGGCTACATACTTTACTCGTTTGATTTTTTTCATTGTCTAAAAAATATTTACTGTACATTTAAATACTGCTTAATTATTATACTTAGCTTCCTAAATTGAGCTTGTTGGCTATTTATAACACTACCTACCCTAAATTTTTTTCATCTATCTTTGGCCAATTATAGCACTAATTTTGTATTGTTTTGCTTATTCTTATAATGGAAACTCACCTTATTTCGTTCATCCAGCTAACAAAAACGAACTAGCGTACTAAGTACTACCCTATTCACAATACTACCGGTCTACTTGTGATGTGAGGAGCATGTATTCTAAACATGAACCTACACCCTTTGTTTCTCGAGTATAGTTTAGTGCTAACTAGTGTACTCTGGTTGTTAGGAGTCTGAGGTCTGACTAACAGGATCAAAGACAGTTTGAAAGAGGGAGGTATGAAAGAATGTACGAGATGAATGAAAGGACAAGAAGCAAAGATTCACAGGTGGCATAGACGGATTTTAACACTAAGGTTGCCAGCTAAAATCCTGAATTTTCGGAGGGGGTACTGTAACGTTGCAGACTCATACTCGGACTATAAAACCTATTTTTTATTGCATGCTGCGCATCGCGAATCTCTAAAGATTCCCCTCCCGCGCGCCCGCGCCGGTTAACGGCGAGTAGCCGACCTGTGGCACTCGACGCCTTGACAGACGGCCGCTGCACGTGCACCGCGCTACACGCGGGTACGTGTTGCGGCCAAACTTTTTCTAACGTACGTTTTAAATGTGCGCCTACCGCACATACTAATTTGTGCTGTCTAATGGTACTGCGCATCTACCGCGCGGTACCTACTAAACGTGCTAGTGCTGATGACCCTCTAGGGTGAGTTCTCATTCACATTCACACTACTAAGCTGCTTCTCGCTTAATCTAGTCTGGCTGGCTGCAATTCCTACTAAAGCACTATCGCTACTATCTTACGACCACTGGTTCTCACGGAGTGGAAAGGCAGCCAGCTACGGACTCGCTGATGGTAACCGAAGCCCTCGCTCCAGGTTCCAGGCACCTACCAGCCGCGGGATCCGGGCCCTACCCCCGGACTACCCCGGCGCATTCCAGGCACCTACCAGCCGCGGGATCCGGGCCCTACCCCCGGACTACCCCGGCGCATTCCAGGCACCTACCAGCTGAAGATCCGGGCCCTACCCCCGGACTACCCCGGCGCATTCCAGGCGCCTACTCCTGGACTACCCCGGGCGTACCCCAGCCGCTGCCTACAGCAGCCGCCGCGGCACCAGCGTCACCACCGTCTGCGAGCCACCTACCACTTACCGCTGAGGCCAGTGTCGCTAATTGTACCTACTTGTACCTATCTACCGGGAGCGGACCGGGAAGGCAATAAATAATTAGTCACAATCTATCGGACTTATCCTTGCGTTCCCACGCTACCTACCTACCTGCCGCGCTGAGTGCCTAACCACCTACCTTACTCCAAAGCCAAGCGTGACACCTACTTACCCTTTTTTCTTATTCCTTGTAACATTCAGGTTAGGAACGAAAGATTTTTTAACTGGCTTCACACCTCCAAGAGTCAAATCACGAGGCGCTTTCATGGAAGCTAGCCTCTGCAATGGTTCAGCTGGCTCAGTTTTCACAATTCTTTCTTCAGACATTTTTATACAATATTAGTTGTAAATTTATAATAAGTTAATAATTTATTTATAAAACTTCATCGAGTCGTCCAGCAAAACAGTAAAGTTAGTAAATTGCACTGCACAACTCAGATTAACTAGACTTATGTCTAAAAACACAACAACAAAAGGAAATTTCTGAAATTAGTAAACAGTAAACACGACCACGACCCATGCCATTAGTTGTCACTGACTGTCAAGTGTCATAGTGTCAACTCACTACTGTCAACGTCAAGCCGCAGGACTACCTACCTACCTAATCGATATTTTCACCACCGTTCATTAACTTTTCGAGGGAAAATCGTGTTTTATCTTGGTATCTTGGGACACAATTTAACACTGTCATTGGCGTTTCGTCATAAATACTTTAATTGCCTCAGAAGAATAACAATTGCTATAAATCGCGATAGATTGCTATAATTGAAGAGAAGAAGAAAGTCTGGGATTTACACTCAAGCCTCGTACCTCGCCTCGTGCTTCGTCTTGTAGCCACCGACTCCAAAGATCATATAATCACTACGTGACCGACTCCAGCGGAAGGAGTTGGAATAGGTACAAGTCACGAGTCACCACGAGTGGCCACGACCACCCACGACTTACGAGAGATTGGTACTTGGTAGATATTCGTTTCTTCTAGTTTCTACGGATTATATGAGACGGAGCACGTGCTCAAGACGAGGTCTTTTAAGCAGTAAAAAAGCGCTTTAAAAATATACGCAGTAAACGCACCCTTCCGTTTATGGATCGAATTTAGCTTTAAAGCGACAGAAGAGCTAGTAAATTCCATACAAATTATTTAGACACCAACTAGCTTCGAGTTTCTTCTTGGCTAGTATGTGTACTGCATAGTATTTAAATTTTAAAATTAATAACTGTGATTGTAGTGTGTACTGTGTGTTCAAGAACCGTATCATACGGCCGCACTCAGAGTCGACTTTAATGATTATTACGGCTATTATCCATTTTTGTTTCCCTCACTATTTGTGTCTGGTATGGTCGGACTGGATACCCTGGCGTTGAGACGTAAGGTACAGCTAGCTGTGCACTATTGCTTGTTATTACGTCACAAAATAAGTAATCCACAACTATTGGCTAATATTCTAATATTAGGCTATATGTACCAATTAACTATATGCGGACAGGTAGGCGGTGGCATCAGTTGTTCTCTGTCGAAGTGACTGGAACTCTCCGTCGGCGTAATGCACCAACACTGAGAGCGTTAACACTGCTCAACCGAGTCGCGGGAGAGATCCCGCAAGTCGACATATTTGTAGACAATATTAGTAAAATTATATTAACATTAAGATTGTATATGCCATAGTGTAGATGTTTGTTCTCAACAACAATGTAACAAGAGAGGCGATTTGGCGAACACTGTAAGCCTTTCTTGTTTTAAATAAATAAATAAATAAATATACTTAACTAAGTCTTAGTTAAGTATAGATTTTTAAAACAAAACTGCCGTAATCAGACAAGTTTAATAAATTAATGTTACTTGGCATTTAAATAATCAAGTTACATCTCATTAAATGCCAATTACCATTAATTTACTGAACGTCTCTGATTGCGGCAGTTTTGTTTTAAAAATCTATACTTAACTAAGTAATCATTAAAGTCGACTCTGAGTGCGGCGGTTAGTTTATTAATGTAAATTATAGGTAGGTTTAGGTATATTGGACTAAAAATTAATAAAATATGATAACAAACTAATATACAGATATTACAAATATTATTAGTTTGGCAACAGTCAAATATTATATTATAATAATTACGTTTAAATAAAATTGACATCCCGCCTTACAACATAGATTTATTTTGAATCTGGCGATGAAGAAACAAAAAAAATTTATATATAATTATCACAGACGAATAAGAGAACAAGAGAACGAGAGCAATGGATTCTAGGTCCATACAGCCTGTACATTTTTATTTCTTTTGTTTTTACCCCAATGGGGAAGGCAAAGGAAGCTAAGTCCGGCAAAGAAAGCTAAGTCCATACAGCCAAGTCAGTAGTATTTGTCTTCTTCTGAAGTTATTTACATCGAAATGCATTGGTGAGATGCGGATATGGATTTGCTATCAGGATACATATCTTTTACTGAAAGGATACGTGACATATCCAATCCTTGGTCGGACACGTTTAGCCCATGGCTACGCGAGTATAAACACCACGCTCGCGTTTGACGCGAGGTCCTTTGACTCGTGACCAAAAAACCGCTCCGGACGCGAGCGGTGCGAGTGACGAGGCGAGCCACGCGGCTAGCCCCGAGCGACTGTTCACATTCGCACTTCGTCGCTCGCCGTGCGCTTCGCTTCGTCACGCGTACGCGAGTGTAAATCCCGTATGAAGAAATTGAAGTAAATAACGATAAACATCTGAATTGGCTATATGGACTTATATTCCTTTGCCTTCTCTAAAAGGAGTAAATAAAAAAATATGACTTTTTTTATAATATTATTTTTTTATTTTTGTTATGGCATCGCGCGGTTTGCGCATTTTGTCAGTTTTAAGGTAGGGAAACGATGATAAACATGAAAAGGATGCGGATTTAGCAACGAAGGATGAGGTAGGTACCTACCTCCTACCTGTAAACCAATAACCTACAGTCTCCATTCAAATTTCCGAATCCGCATCCTTTTCATCGTTTCCTTTCCTTGAAACAGGCAAAATGCACAAACCGCGCGACGCCATAACAAAAAAAGACTTTATTTTGAAATTTTAAGTTTTAAGACTTTTGGCAGGATTTTTAGCAGAGTGGACGTCAGTTTTATTTCTTTGTTTTGCAAATTAGTTTATCGTGATTAATATTGTGTGAATATGGTGGACTTTGCATAATAGTGATCCATTAGTGATGAACAGTGTGCGGAAACAGTGAAATAAGATGAAATAGGGCGTTCGCCGGGAGGTTTTTGTTTTTCTATACAACTTCCCACAGAGCGTCCTATTGAGGTTCAACTGCGAAGATTTGCTGGCAAAAGTTCCGGTAAAGCATCGAAATGCATTGGTGAGATAACTTCAGAAGAAGAAATATACCTTTGAAATGGCTATATGGGCTTAGTTTCCTTCTGCCTTCCCCGAAAGGGGTAAACTTCACAAAAAAAAAATTAAGGTTTAAGTTTTAACTTACCTTCTCTCTGGTTTTAACCGATTTGATTTGGTTCAAATTTGGTTTTTCAAAAAACGAACCGGTGCGAACTGCGAGACTACGAATTCGTTTTGCCAAAAATAAAGTGCTGTAAAATTTAAGGAGTAACGTAATAACGTTTCTTAGTGTTTTCTTTAGACTGTTTGTAATACATCGACCATGTCCGAGTCAGTATTTGAAATATTTGGTGATCTCAGTACTAGGCAGGTTGTTAAAAATGTTTCGCGCCAACCTCTCCTGTGCAATATTGGTAAGCATTTTCAAATTTCAATACTCTTGTTACCTACCTACTCAATTAACTGGCGTTATCTACATCCACCAAAAATATTTTATCCACCAAAAGTATTATTGATTTCTACTCAAAGACATTCTATCTAACTAGTTTTTAGTTAAAAAGTGTACAAACAAACAAAGTTTTACCAGCATTTTTTATTCTTTCGTCGCATGAGTTCTAATATAATGGAAGTCGAAATACTTATGCAACTTTTCTGGAGAATAAAAATATTTTCATTTCACATCAAACTACTGTTTGAAGTTTCATGTAGGCACATTTAACTTTAGAACAATATGACTTGCTTGAGATTCCCTATCGCATGACAATATATGAAACGTATTTCGTTTAAAATTCGCAATTTCCAGAGAACATGGGTAAGAATGTATCAAGTGGACCAATCAAACCAAATGAACCTGTGAAAAAGACAGCTGAAGTGAAGAAATCATTTCTCTCCAATGCTGGGAAAGCTATTCAAAGTACTCCCCTGAGGAAAGTGTTCACTCCTCGCACAGTCAATGTTGGCTCCATGATTTACAATGATGCTGACAATGATGGGTGTAACTTTGAAGACTTGGAGTTCACTAAACCTTCTTACCAATACGGCAAGTGTATCTGATGATTCTTCACATAATTTTATAGTTCTAGCTGTTCCCTTGGGTAATAAGTTTCTACCTTTATCCATTCTGTCTTGAAGTAAGTTTTTTTTAACCACACTTTTTAAGGTATCACACCAACCTTAAATAAATAACATACCTACTATTAAAATTACATTTTTTTTTTTTCTTATTCATTAATATCTTAATTTTTTTCCTCTGTTTTCCCATACATACTAAATTTCATGAAAATCCTTTGAGCCGTTTCCGAGATTCAGATTGTATACATATACAAGAATTGCTTGTTTAAAGATAGTAGATAGATGTATGTTTGTAACTTCCACAGATAACTACCATAGGGACTTGTTTGACTACCTGCCTCTTCCGGAGCCAGAGGTCATAGAGGACTCTGATGTGTCACCACCAGACACCCCACCCCCGGCCATTGAGAGGCCTAGTATGGAGTTTGACTGCTCCTACGAAGACGAATTTTTTAAAGGTATAAAAATCGGCTAAGTTTGCATTAAGTATGAAAAATTCATTTTTCATTGATTTATTTCTTCCTCATATAAGACTAACTGTAAGTGTGTCTGTTAGGGATAGTGAGACTTTAAAATTCTACCATACATACACATAATTATAACATAAATTATGTGCAGTAAGTATCACTCTAAAAATTAATAAACAGACTTAAGTAACTATCTTACTTGAATCAGTCTAACAGCTCCACTCAGAGTCGACCTCTGAGTTGCCGTAATACTTTTATTATAAAAATTCCTTAGTTTCTGCTTATGTGTAATTTAATTCATGCTGTCCATATTCCAGATGATTTCTACACAAATATTAGTACTGCATATGAGAGTGACTTGGAGCTACCTGACCTATACTAAGCACAGGAGACAGTCCAGTTTACAGCCGACTTAACCTAACCATCTACTGTGATAATTGAGACTCAACGTGTTTAACTGTAATGCAGAGACTGAAATAAAAATTCAGCACAATCTCCATTAGTTTCAAGTTCTGGCCTTTGGGTGGAGTTAGCTTTTTCACAATTTAGATCAAGATTTAGATGATTCGGGCATACCTATGATAGGTACGCGCAAAATTACAATAGCAATCAAATGGACTCAAGCACAGCTACTGCTGATGGTACAGTGAGCAACAGAAATCTGGACATGAAAAGCATAGGTATGCAAGCACCAAACTAAGTAGTTTAGTACACAAAAATACTAAAGTAGTTTTGTTCGTATTATGCTTTTCATGTCCAGAAATATGTAATCACTGACAGTCATTGAATCTTACTGCAACAGTAACAAAGTTCAGACACTGACTAAGTGCTTACATATTACTGCTGCTAAGTGTACATATTACCATATCTTTGTGTGTTACTGCCGCACTCAGAGTCGACTTTAATGATTACTTAGTTAAGTGTAGATTTTTAAAACAAAACTGCCGCAATCAAACTAGTTCAATAAATTAATGTTAATTGGCATTTAACTAATTAAGTTACATCTCATTAAATGCCAAATGACATTATTTTACTGAACGTCTCTGATTGTGGCAGTATTGTTTTAAAAATCTATACTTAACTAAGTAATCATTAAAGTCGACTCTGAGTGCGGCGGTAAGTGTAACAACCTCGCCGTCGCGCCTATTTTGAGTTTTCAGAAACAGTTCCAGCCATAATAAATATTGTGACATTTAATTTGGAATAAATTTATGTAAAAAATTCAGGTTACAAGCTTGTCAAACGAACAGCAAAGATGACTACGATTGAACACGTCGCGAGAGTTTGGTTTGTAATGAATGAAGTAGTGTGAACCTAGTCACATAGCAATTCCAAATCTCACCATTTCTGTGGAGGAGACAAACGCCCCACTACGCTTTTGCCTTCTGTTTGACAAGCACTTAATTATATTCTGCGATTATATTCAGACTGAATCTTGTATTAGTGTCCATATTTGCTTTACCTGTCTAATCAATAAGGACTATCTTGCTTTAATATTATTATTTTTCAGTTTTTATTTTGTATGTATACTTTGGTTGTACATCTGTAGGTTTGGTGACATGGTGTAAAACAAACTAATGGGCATGATGACAACTTTTTTGTCCGTCTTGTAGATAAGTAATAAATATTGGACATATATTTTTCCTTTTTTTTTATGTAATCGAAAAACAACGACGATAATATATTGAGTTGAAATTTCGTGTGACGTCATACTTTATACTTAGTTATGACGTCGCGACCTCCCACTCTTAAACTGGAATGCTTTACAAATTTTAATTAAGAATTTTTTCAATAATTCGAAAAAGCAAAAAATACGTGTTTATTGTTTTTATACTAACTGACGGACTAAATAGAATTTTTATTTTTACACCTTGTCATCCATCCACTGTAAGTATATAAAGTTTTGTAGTCTGTTATTAGTTAAGTACTATAATAGATAACATCACTTTTTACTTGAGATTATGGGAGGGGTGCTACACATTTATGCAGATTTCTAGACACCAAACTGATATCAGTTTGTTATTAAAATGTAACCTTTTACATGTGCACAGTCATGGTACTGTCACCCTGCTGTGTAGGTAGTAATATTTAATTGATCAGTTTTCTGTAGTGTTACCATTTTCATACATTTTTTACATGGCACAGCGATCATGCTGCAACATTGTACTTGTAAAAAGGTGCTCATAATTTATTCAGCCCTATGAGGGTAGGATTACATAACTATTTCTTACAGGCTTAAATATAATGTGATATAAAAATTTAATTAAATTTTTCAATGAAACTTGTAATGTTTTATTCAAACTATATATACATATAGCTGTTTTTATATTAATTGCTTACTCTATATTATTTACATCTTTAATTTAAAAATTACAAAATAATACCCTCTGCCTCTCTCTATGGACCACCACACTATAAATTCACCACAGCTGGCCACTGAGCAAATAATCACTATGTTTTAAGAGTCTGCACTTCCATACCGATCTATGAAAGCATTTTGTGCCAATCTTACCAATGCAATGTATGATGCGCTCATAGAAATTTGGTTAAGTATTCCAAAGTTACGAAGTTCGCGCATAAATCGATAGTAACTTCAAAGCTGGGCTGCAGCTAGCATGAAGCTATCACAATTTAATGTATTTATGATAAATTTGAAAGAGATTTTTTATGTGTCTTTCTTTATAATGGATATTCTGAAGATGAACACTTCAAAGCACATGTACATTTATGCTTCCAGTTTGAGATTTTATAAGAATAACTATGTTAAATATTTTTTGCCAAACAATTGCACTTTTTTCTCAAAGTTTGGCAGTGTTATTGATGTGTCCTCTTTATAGAAAGGGTTTAACATTAGTTTGATGTATGTCTCATAAACTTCATTGAAGAAGTTTTTGATGCCATCTTCATTTCTTGAGTCATGTACCATCACAAATCGCATCTGTAATGGTGGAAAAAGACATGTTTCATAGGAATTTTAGTAACCACCATTGATTTAACGGTTAGCGTACCTAATTGGTATGCCAGGTGTAGCACGTTGAAGCCATCAGGTACGGGGTACCTGTTGACTGCAGTTACATAAGATCAATTCTAATATCTCCCCTCAGTCCTCACATACGATGGCTGACTGGCTTTATGGGGCATGGGGATATTTTTTAATTGGGTGGCAATGGAGCAAGGTTCTTTTTTATGTGAATAGAATTGAGGCCCTGTATGATTTTATGTAGGATTGCTTTTGAATACTTTTCAATGCATAAAGATATATTGCAGCCTTCAGTCTGTCTTAGCTTTCAAACATAGTATGTATGGATAATAATAATGAAGTACCTACCTGACTAGCGGTCACAAATGCCGAGACAAACCACTGATTAAATTTGTCGACTGTTTTGAGATAGGTGTTAGTGACCTTCCACATATGTTCATCCACCAAATCCAAAGCAGCATGAGCTATAAACTGGTTTAAATGCTTATTGTCTTCCTTCTGAAATAAATTACTGTTGTTAGACGTTTATCAAGTGTTAGTCTGATCTGATAGTCTTAGGACTACCTACCTTCACTTCTTTCGTAACAGGAATGAAATCCATTTCAAAAACAGGATTGTCAGAATGTCCAACGATGACGAAATAGTAGGTACCCATTTTATGGGTATTCGTTTTATGTTAATAATTTAACAAATATTAACTAGATTTGTAAATTTTTTGTTTTGAACTTTATTGAAGACTTTGAAGTTAGTAGAACCACAGAACACAAAGTACTAATTGTTGTTGTTTTTTATGTTCGCCCCTACTGGGACAGGCGAGGGCTATTGAGCCATACAGCCAAGTCTTAAGTAAGTGAATTCAAAATCCGATATTGTCAAGGCCGGAGCCAAGTCTTTAGTTAATGAAATTTCACAAAGTACTAAGTAGAACGGAGAACCGTAAGAACGTCACGTCATTATTATTTGATTTTTGACGCTTTTTTTTTATTTATCCCTTTTTTTTGGTTAAAACCTTTTGGAGAAGGCAAAGGAATCTAAGTTCAGATGTCTTTCTTTTCTGAAGTTATTTACATTAAAATGTACCTATCGGTGGGATCCATTTCTTCCCAATTCGACTTCAATGGGATGCTCTGTAGCAAGTTATAATATAGTAAAATTATCACCTCCCAGCGATACATTGTTTATTACTAGTGGATCTCTATTATGCAAATTTCACCTATATTCTATTTCACTATTTATACAATAGTCAAAATTAAAAACTTTTTACAATTCTATTAGCAATATTAAATATTTAATTTTGACTATTGTAATGACTAATTTTCATATTTCTATTTATACACACTGTTAATTCAACCAATGAAACGCTATAAAACGACTAATTTGCTAAATTCTTACCATTAAAAAAGCGAATGTGAGTTTATTTGTCTATTTGTTTGTTATGCTTTCATGACTTAACTACTCTACCGATCATCATGAAATTTTGCATACCTATACGTTGTGAGGGGTACAGAGAAGAACGTAGGGTACTAACGCGGCGCGAGTAAAACCGCGGGAAGAGTAAGTAAAAAATAAAACAGACATATTATGTGTTTAAGTCCCCGCTAAAAGTCCCTTACTCAGTATTTTGACCATTACCAAACATTAATTCATAAGTTTTTATGAAAGTAGAAATCCCCTTGAGGTTCTGAAATGATATTTATGTGGTTTACCTACCGCATGTAGTTTTTATCTAAATAAAAAAAATATAAAAAATTTAAATTAAGCGGGAAATTTGAATTCCTAGTTTTCATTTTCTACTACTGTAGGCAGGTAGTGATTTTATGATCTTTGTCTACTACCTACTAGGGATGAGTCAAAGAGTATATAACCACTACATCTGCTGGCAGTGCTGTTGCATTAGTTACTACAAAGAAGATTAGCTAGATCACTGAGAAAATAATCACTACGTTTTAAGTTAGATGTCTACCAGCAAATCAATTCACCACCACATAATATAGATAATCGAGCTATAATTACCAGTAACTCATTGAAAATGTCGTGTGTAGTGTTGGATCGTAAGTGAAGACTAACGTGATCACACCAGACTCACAGTTTACTAAATTATAATTTATGAGTTTCGACGCAAACTTAGGATCACATTTAGTTTCAAACAGTGTTTAAATTTTTTGTTTAAATTATGTTATAATCGATCTGTATTTATTTGTTGTATTTATTTGTGATTTCATGTTGTTTCTAATAATTCTAGTTTACTTTCAGATTCATGGTCAATTCCTATAGAGAAATTAATGATTTGGCGAGCGGGTAGTTGGGTTTTGATTGAACATAAATCTCGACTTCAAGTATATTACGACCAATTGATCATTATGAATAATGCCTCTAAGGTATTGGAATCGATCAATATGAGAGGAAAAATTAAAGGCGTTTTTAAAGATGATATTTTGATTTTGATATTTAGCACTGCTGGAAGAGGTGTATGTGTCGACGTTTATATTTTGAATTATTTCTGCTTTTATATGTATTTCGTATATCGTAGGTAACATTTTAAACAAATTTTTTAGTTACAGAAAGTGAAGTTCCAAATAAAATACGCTATGCCAAAATTTATAGAAAAACTTGAACAGTTCTTTCCGATAATGAGTCACGTCTCCGAGCGTAATGAGCGTTTGAAAATTCGTTATCGTGATATTAATGAGATACTTAAAAATACAATAGAAAATAATGGTGGGTATATAATGGATTTTATGAATCGCAATTGCAATAGAGTATACTAGTTATTTCGATCGGAGAACTTCGAAAATTATTATTGTACCTACTTATAAAATGTTTTTTCAGATAAAAGTATTCCGTTTATTTTGACAGAGAATCATCGCAATTTTGTCAAATTATGTTTGCTCGATCCAGAGTTTCCTCAGGTTATAATGGAGACACAAGCAATAATCGATCAAATTAAATCAAATTAAATGTATAAATACAAACCATGTAGGTATTGGGTACAATACATTGCTTCCCGCTCATGAAAACATTTTAACTGCGTGCTTTGGAACGGAAGAAACTGCGCGAAATGTCAAATCAAAAAATACAAATTTGAAATTCAAAACGCTAACGGATTATTACGCAAGTTCTTATCTTCAATAACAAAAATAAAAAGGTTCAGTGACTTATGTAAAGTTTTTATTTCCCTGTTTCTTATAAATTCGACTTAATTTACTGTATTCGTTGTAAGTTACGATCTTTACCAATGCAGCAGCCCCCGAATAACCGAAAATCCAGGTAAGTTATTGCTTCTGCGCTATACTACTGGTTAGAAGAGGAAAAGGCACCTGTAAAGATTTTTGTAATGGTTAATGGCTTACGGTGAATTATAGGGTGGAAGGCAAACCGTCTTTATTGCCCAAACCTCGTCGCCCTGGGTCAATCGATCGCCTCTCGACGGAGGCCAGGAGACCCAGCACGGGGCTCCGGTCCAGCAGCGCGGATCCTCCCCGTTCTATTTACGTTGGAGGTCGTCCGAGTCGAGAGGCTTCGGCTTCAAAATTACCATTAAACAAAGTAAGTTCCAAAGTTAAGTTTCTATTTGATTAGAGATTTTTCCATTTTAAATCAATTGGGCAGTTTTAATCCCATATTTGTGTGAATTTATTCAAGCTAATGGGTATTTTTGTCATAAAACATCAAGTTTCTCTTGTCTTTCTCAATTTGCTGCTTTTTTATAAATTGAGCTTCAAATTGGGTATTAATGTAGTTAGGCAATACTTTCTAGTTTTCAATTCTAATATCTTGGCATCTAGAACTGCATTGCAGAAATGCGTTTTTGGGAAGCACATTATGGGCAAAAAATGTTTGTTGGTCATAGTGAATAAGGGCCCTGATGGAAAACAAATTAATTAGGTTCTACACGTATATGAATTGATATATGTTTACATAATTATAGTATAACATTACTGCTAGATTATGATAAAAATCAAACATGATATAAATCAGTGGGACTCTACAATTGGTTGCTATGTATTCTTTGTTACGGTGATGTTAGACTTCTCAAAGATAAATAATATGTATATCTAAAGCTCCAGGAATTCTTTTCAAATAAAGAAACAATATATTGCAGGGTTTTTATAGACCAAACTCTTACAATCAAAAAGGGTGACAGGTAGTTTCAATAATGATCAAATATCTTTTTTCTCTACATATAGAGGTCGAAGTCACAACAGAGTGATCAACGTTTTGGGCAGTCGTCGGTCACTCCTCTGCGGTCCAGTCAGTATCACAGAGCAACCACCACTCCTGTTGTATGTTGATGTTTACCTTATTTACGATTTCAACTTTAATAAATGAAGATACTAAAGAGTAAAGACACAACCCAACCTAAACATCTGTCAGCAAGGGTGGAGGGTTTGACATCTTCCAATTTATGGTGTCTCTTTTTAGTTATATCTATATCTACATACTAGCTGACCCCCGCGGTTTCACCCGCGGTAATTTTGGAGTAGGTACTAACAGGGATTCCAGCATAAAAAGTATCCTACTCAGGATCACTTTAGCAGTTAGCTCCCTATAAGTGAAAGAATTTTCAAAATCGGTTCAGTAGTTCCAGAGATATAACCTCACAAACTCCGGATTTTCCGCGGGAATCCCGGGATGAAATGTAAGTACCCTGTGTCACTTAGGATCACTGCAGCTTTTTAATTGCGAAGGAAAAATTTAAAATCAGTTCAGTAGATCCAGAGATTACCCCCTACAACCTCACAAACTCACAATCTCCGGAGTTCCCGCGGGAATTTCGAGATAAAAAGTACTCTGTCACTCCAGATCACTGTAGCTTCTTATAAGTGAAAGAATTTTTAAAATCGGTTCAGTAGATCCAGCGATTACCCACTACAATCTCATAAACTCACGAACTCACAAACTCCGGAGTTCCCTAGGGAACTGCAGGATAAAAAGTACCCTGTATCACTCTGGATTACTGTAGCTCCCTATAAGTGAAAAAATTTTCAAAATCGGTTCAGTAGATAATAATAATAATAATAATAACACTTCACAACACACAGATCTACTTGATCCCACACTAAGCTATAAGCTTGTGTCGTGGAAACCAAGCAAACGTGGTATATACTACACATATTATTACATATATATTATACTGGAAAATGGAGCCCTGTGTTCATCACACAAAGTCCACCCCCACCGGGAATCGAACCCGGAACCCCTTAATTAGCGGGCAGGCAGATCTAGAGATAGTTGTGCCCCTGTGGTTTTACCCACGTGAAATTCAGAGTTCCCGCGGGAATTCCGGAATAAAAAGTACCCTATGACACTCAGGGTCATTGCAGCTTCCTATAAGTGAAAGAATTTTCAAAATCAGTTCAGTAGATCCAGAGATTACCCCTACAACATCACAAACTCCCAAACCCACAAACTCACAAACTTTTGCGCTTTATAATATTAGTATAGATAAAGAGGAAAGATTTCATTTTTTGTTTATTTGGATTTTTTTGGTGGATAAACTCAAAAACTATTAAACTGAATTTAATAATTCTTTCACTGATATTCCTATCGATGAAATAGCTACGGTGTTCCTGAGTGACATAGGTTATTATTATAGTAGCTATTTTTATTTATTTTTTTAGTAAAAGTAGCCTAAGATACTCCACAGACAGAAAAAAAATAAAAAAATTGATTTTTGATGTAAATATTGTATAAACTTTCATATGCATTTAATGAAAAGCTGTTCATTTGGAATTTCTATGTTTGAATCCATTTCGCTAGGTACATCTATTGAATGCTCTATTGCATAAGAAAATTACAATTATTCCTTTAGGTTTAACGATCTGCCCGGGGATTTTGGCGGTAATCGAAATTGGCGATTTCGTCGTTTATTTTCCTGTCGATAATTACAATGTTATATTGCAGAGAACTCCGTCAGGGGACAGGTCGACGCGTAGCTGGGAAAGTTGTCTGGACCGTGCAATCGGATGCGTGACTGTTAAGGATCAGAGGTGATTATTCTAGATGTGATAATTAAGCATCCTCAACTGTTTCATCATCATTCTTTTCAGTTGAAGTACCCATACTGGCTCAATGGTGAAGCGTGCTTCTAAATATCTACAACTTCGTTCTAAACATTTTTAACTATCAACTAGCTAGGCGCCTGCCTGCGCGTCGCTTGCAGTGACGCCAGACGCGATGGTATGCAATATGTCTGTTCACTAGGATCAGTCACGCAGCGAGTTTCTTGGCTCTTAGCAATAAGCGAAGCTCTTTGTAGTGTAGTGTGGGTTCACTTTTAGCCTTAGTTTAAACCACTCGATCGTGTGCCTCGGCGCGTGGCAGCACAGAACAGAAAATAACAGATATAAGGGATATCAACTTAGTTTAGTATACAGATGAAAACCAGTGTCGCCGGGTGATTTTGGCACACAAAACTATTTATCACGCACTAAAACTTTCACTAACGTAAAGAAATGTATTAAACGCTGCATGGTTATATTTTTACTTAGTTACCGTTTTAAAAATTTACACTTTTGGGAATATGAGTTTAAATATACTTGGGATGGCAGCAAAAGATGTTTTGGGCATTTGCTCTAACTTTGTTTGCAACGGTAGCGCGCCTGCCCCGCCTACATGTCCTCTCCGGTTGATATATCCGCTCGGCGCGCGGCAGGCAGCTGTCCAACCCGGCGTGGCAGCGCGCCGAGTTCGCGCGCGTGCAGCTGGCGCTCGCGCAGCGCGGGGAGGCGGCGCGCGGCGGCGCGGGCGCGGGCGCGGGCGGCGGCGGGCTGCTGCGGCCGCTGACCATCGCGCGCTTCGTGGACATCTGCGCCGAGCTGCTCGCGCCGCTGCACGGCACCAGCAACCTCAACAACGACAACTATGTCATCAAGGTGCGTTGGTGGTGCGCCCGCGCACGCGCACACACATCAACTCTGTATTACCTGAAATTGCATGTGGCATTTGTACTTTTGTACTGTGATGTGCATAAAGTTTTAATAAAAAATATTTACTTATTTATTTTTAGGAAGACCAACAGCTTACCAGATAAAAACACTTTTGAATACAAAAATAGAATTACAATAAATACAATTTTGAATAAATAAATAAAATTTAAGTGACTATCGAGCCCATTGTCACGTGTAGTTTCTGCGTGTGTCTAACTTTCCCCGGTCTTTCTTGAGATCGTTCCCACGAGGTAGGAAAAGGCATGACATCGATGGGAGGCGGAGAGTGTCGCTTCTCTATGCATATATGTAATCAATATTGTGGTCCAGCTGCCGCTGGTGGCCAAGCGGCTGCTGTACCCGGGCGTGGTGTCCAAGTCGTGGCTGCGCACGGTGAACACGCTGCACGCGTTCCCGCACGCGCTGGCGCTCGTCGGCTACCTGCTGGACCTGGTCGCGCGCGTCGTGAGTACTCAGTCGCACACACACGCACACACACTGACCCTAACTAACACGGTGCCCGAGTCGTGGCTGCGCACGGTGAACACGTCGGCTACATGCTGTCTGTCTGTCTGTTAGTTGCGAGTTATCTCTGAAACGGCTGGACCGATTTTAACGGAACTTTCACTGGCAGATAACTGATGTTATAGGGAGTAACTTAGGCTACTTTTTATCCCGGATTTCCCGCGGAATCTCTGAAACTACCGCTGGTGAAACTGCGAAGCACAGCTAGTCCTTACTAATATCGTTACTCGTTTACAGGGGTAAAAGAGGACACAAAATTTCATGACGATCGGTTAAGTAGTTGAGGCGTGAAAACGTAACGAACAGGCAAACTCACATTCGCATTTATAATACCTAGCAAGGATAAAATCGAGGTTTTTAGCGAATACCGTTTGGAAGCCCTTATAAACATGAAGATGTTGTGCTTTATATACAGGAGGCTCCGGTGAACCCCGAGCGGCTGTACCTGAACAACGACGAGCACGCGTGCCTGCGCCGCGACTACCTGCACAAGTGCTGGATGAGGTGATGTCTACAGTCTAGATACATTTAGCGACCGTCCATAAAGTTAAGGGGGCGGAGGGGGTCGGCAAAGAGTGACATTGGGTGCCGAGGGGTGGGAAAGGTCCAAGTTTCGTGACGTCACATTTCAAAGTCGTATGCTAGGGATGTTATGGATATGATATTTCGGATCTTGATACGGATATGGATATAGGAATAAAGTTATATCGGTTTCGGATACGGTTACGGATTATGTAATTATTTCGGATTATCCGGTGGTTTCGGATAGTATCGGTTTCGGATTTAGATTGAAGTAAAATATAAACACAAACAGTATGTAATAATTTTGTTTTATTTATAGGTTTTATCTAGTCTAGGTTATGATTTAGTATTATAATCGGTCATATAGGTAAATAAATACTTAGTAACATTATAGTATTTTATGGTTTTAAATATTTTTAATCCTTCTTATCTTAATATTTACACATTGGTTAAGTATATATAATTAGTGATATGTTATAATATTTATTTATGTATACCTTTATGTATTTATGTATACCTATAGATAGTTGGTATGTAATGATTTTATATGTTTAAGTATTGTCATGTATTGAGTAGTTTATGTATCTATATGGTATATATTTATTATGGTATATAGTATATATTTATATAGTATAATGTTTGAAATGCTTTACCCAACCACCCGTGTCTATGTATTTTTGTTTGTGCTTTCGCATAATTGATTGTCTGGAAGAGATCGCAACTATGCGATAAGACCGCCATTTGCTTTCTCCTTTTTCTTTAGGTACTGTAACATTGTTATTTTCTGTGCAATAAAGGATTAAATAAATAAATAAATAAATAAATTTAAGAGTTGGAAAAAATCGATCCGATCCATATACGGATATATTTTTATTTCGGATATATCCGATAGTTTCGATTACGGTTACGGAGCTTCATAACATCCTCGTCCTATACATCTAATTCTAAGCACATCTAAGTGTTAAAATGCCAAATTTCAAATATTAACGTAAATTTTGTTGGCGAACTAAGGTTTAAATTGTTTCGTCGGAACTGCTGTTAATATTTTTCGGGATGTGAAATTGCGCAATATGTGACGTCACACTAGGGAGGGCGGGCTGTGACAAGGGCGAGGAGAAAATTAAAAAAAAAATAAGAAATTAGTTTGACGTACTTACTATGATGACCGCTTATATCGAACTGTAGGTATACAGCGTTTTAGGTTAAACGAGAGACGAATTTAAGGGCAGAGTTAGTGGTTATATTCGTCATAAATATTTAAAAAAAACTTAACATATTCGAGTGTCTTCAATTCTTGTTCTAAACATCTAAAATATGTACAACGTTAAGTGAGATCCAATAAATACGTTGTTTATGAATATCGAATACAAAACGTCCAAGAGACCGACGTTTCATACCGACGGCACAAAACGGTCTTTAATGTTCAATTTAAAAGTATTGTAATATTCATGCTTACAATGGGCATGTTGACTAATTTTTTATTAGCCCGTCTTGTAGATTAATAAAAAATATTGGACAGGTATTTTTTCTTTTTTTACGTAATCAAAAAATAACGGCGATACATTGAGTTGAAATTTCGCGTGACGTCACTATTCGTACAGTTGTATTAGCGGTTTTAGCGGTTAGTGACGTCACGACCCCCTCTAAACTTTATTGCGCTTTATAATTATGTTAATTTATTTGAAAAAGCAAAAAATACGTGTCTATTGTGTTTTTATTTTCTAACTGACGGACTAATTAGAATTTTGATTTTCAAAAGTATTCAACATCCCCATTACAATATTGTGAGCTTGAAACCCCTTGTGCAACCTAAAATATATGTATGACGTCGCCATGTATTTGTAGGGGGAACTTGAGCCTCCAGTCGAGGTTTCCAGTTCCCTAAAGCAGTGAATCATCCAAATCTGAGGTGACGAGCTCTCGACGCCTCTGCTTA
The DNA here is from genome assembly GCA_907165275.2 of Zygaena filipendulae. Lineage (NCBI taxonomy): Eukaryota > Metazoa > Arthropoda > Insecta > Lepidoptera > Zygaenidae > Zygaena > Zygaena filipendulae. Next base: position 1,180,606 of record OU015669.1, read on the forward strand.
CCATCTCAGAGTCGTGACCGCCCGCTGACTTTCCAGATTCCAATATGGGGAGCAAGAGTTCGAAGATTTGAATGACGAATATTTCAAGAACTTGAGAACAATACTTGGTGATAACGAGGAGAAATTAGTAGAGCTGAAGGAGCTTATAGAAAGTGAGTCTTCGGAACTTCCTCATTATCATTTGTGATTCTTTGGGTGCTCTAGGGATTGCAACCGGTTTAGCTGAACTTCAAGAGGGAGTCTTATCCTTGTCATCATCTTCATTAGTGTGGAAACACCTCGGAAACACAATGACAATGGGCTAGTTGACAAAAATTTTTGACACGTATTTTTTCTTTTTTTACGTAATCAAAAAATAACGGCGATACATTGAGTTGAAATTCTGCGTGACGTCACTAACCGGTGCAGTTTGTATGGCGGCTTACAGCGGTTAATGACGTCACGAGTGCCCGGTTTCACCCGCGTTAGTTTCGGAGTCCCCGGGATAAAAAGTACCCTATGTCCTTTTCTGTACCCCTGACAACGTGTTTGCAAAATTTCGTGGTGATCGTTTGAGCTGTTAAGGCGTGAATGCGTAACAAACAAACAAACTCACTTTCGCATTTATAATATTAGTAAGGACTAGCTGTTCCCCGCGGTTTCACCCGCGTTAATGTCAGAGATCCCGCGGGATTACCTGGATAAAAAGTAGCCTAAGTTACTCCGTATAACATCACCTATCTGCCAGTGGGAGTCCCGTTAAAATTGATCCGGCCGTTTCAGAGATTACCCGGAACAAATAGACAGCGACAGGCAGAAAGACATAAAAAATAAAAAAAAAATGATTTTTTCATGTTAGTACTGTATAGAATAGAATAGAATAGAATAGAAAAAAGTTTATTTGATACCATAAAGATAAAATAAGTTTGCTTTCGTATGCATTTAGTGAAAATCTGTCAATTTGAAATTACAAACAGACACTTAAATTTTATTTATATGTCTACTAGCTGTCTCCCGCGATTTCATCCGCGGTAATTTCGGAGTTCCCGCGGGAATTCCGGGATAAAAACTATCCTATCTTTTAAATTGGACCATATTATAAATGTTTACAAAATTTTATCAAAATCCGTTCAGTAGTTTCGGAGTCCATCGCGGACAAACAACGTGACACGTGATTTATATATATTAAGATTAAGATAAGATATGCTAAGAGTAGTATATGTGAGGCGGTCGTTATGCCCTGGGCGGCGGGCAGGTTACACGCTGAGCCTGGAGGCGTCGGAGGCGGACGCGCAGGGCGTGCGCGCGGAGGTGGAGCGGCTGGAGGCGAAGCGCCGCGCGCTGCAGGCGGCGCTGCGCGAGCAGCGGGCGGCGCGCGCGCAGCTGGCGGGGGAGCGCGCGCTCGCGGCCGAGCGCCGGCAGCGCGCCGCCGCCGCCGAGCTGCAGCTCGACGCCGACATCGAGCGCGCCAGGTGACGCACGACCATGGCATAGTTGTTTGTGCAACAAGAAACCAAAGTCGTTTATTGCTGCGAGTGCTGATTATGAATCCTGAGTGAGGCGAGGGACTTAAAGGCACGAGATGCAAAAAACTTTGCTCTCGTGTAACACACATAACTTTTCACTTCAGCAGCGAGAACACTTTAGGAGATAATAGTTATTTACAGGTTAAATATCAGTTTTATTTGCAGTAAATACTTATTTTCGTTTAAATACAACAATAAGTTAAAATTTCAATAAATTACATTAAAAGACATAATTATCTTTTTCCAAAATTTCTTTAGTTAGTACAAATTTCCGAACGTGTTTGTCTTTGAGGTCGAATTCAAAATCGGAACTTCGAAAGGGCTGGTCTTTGTCTCTCTCTCTTTCTAATGGCGGGAAAGAGAAAGAGTGTAAATGTTTCGAATTGTATGATTAACCCAAGGCTGAATAAGACATTCGCGGCTTTCTGAAAACAAAAATTATAAAGTTACTTTGTCTCACGCAGTGAGCAAAATGCGATTTTGCTGAAAAATGAGTTCCTGCGGGGATTCCGGGATAAAAGTACCCTATGTCAACCAGGATCACTGTAGCTTCCTATAAGTGAAAGAATTTTCAAAATCGGTTCAGTAGATCCAAAGATAGCTGTACCCCCGTGGTTTTACGCGCGAAAAATTCGGAGTTCTCCGCGGGAATTCCGGAATAAAAAGTACCCTACGACACTCAGGATCACTGTAGCTTCCTATAAGTGAAAGAATTTTCAAAATTGGTTCAGTAGATCCAGAGATTACCCCCTACAACGTCACAAACTCACAAACTATTGCTATTTATAATATTAGGATAGACTAGCTGTTGCCCCGCGGTAATTTCGGAGCTCCCGCGGGAATTCCGCATTACAATATAGCCTATGACACTCACAAATAACGTGGCTTTCTATTAATATGAGAATTTTTAAAATCGATTATGCCCCCTTAATTTAATTAATATTATACAATCGTTAACGCATAGAAAACTAACACATCGTTGTCACTAGGTCACTTACAATCCAATCAAAAGTCTAGTTTTGCGTGACCGCGTGACCTATCGATTCTGTTCCTTAGTTTCTTTTTTGTTTGTAGAATCCTCAGTTTTCTATGCATTGGCTATTGTAGATGATTATTTTCGCTAGGGGGGCTGAGCCCGTATTCACTATGACCAGCGGAGCTAGGATGCGCAACATGATAAAATTTTATCGAGCCATTTTATCGATTTTCGTCGACATAATATATCGTTTTGTCTACCAGTGGTAAAAAATGTTTAACCGAATCTAGTCTTAACTCAATACCCCACTACTGCACTTTTTTGCTTGGACGCCCACAAATATTTGTCGTGTCGACAATTTTATCTTTCGTTCGATAAACATATCATGTTGCGCATCCTAGCTCCGCATAAGACGTTGCGTTAAGAAAATTGTTTTTACCCTGCGCTCAAAAAAGTTTCACTACAACAATACATGTACGATGGGTATACAGAATATTAATCCTTACTTTTATTATAAATGATGAATATGTATGATGTAACATGATGTATGTCTTATATTCTGTATTTGATGTCTTAAAGTATGTAAATTGGTTTCTATCAGCGGAGACCTATAATTAGCTGCTATTTTTGTATTCAAGTGTTTTTATCTGGAAAGCTTGTGGTCTTCCTAAAAATAAATAAATAAATGCGAAAGTTTGTTTGTCACGTGTCGTGTGTGTGCGCGCAGGGCGGAGACCCAGCAGCTGCAGGCGGAGCTGGCGGCGCAGCCGATGTCGGTGGCGGAGCGCACGCGGCTGCTGGAGGAGGTCGACTACATGACGCGCGTGCACGACTCCAAGCTGGCGCTCGCCGACCAGGTCGCCAAGGTCGGTCGGGGCTGCGCCGGGCCCCCAACACTTGCTTCCAGCTGCTATATGCCCACGGGAGTACCAGCCGTCGGTGCTGGGGTTGTTATAACACCCATGCTAGTATGATCTGTGCCAATAATTGGGCAATTCCACCCACGCGCACGTTAATAATATCATTCGATATTACCCAGCATTACCCCAGATGGATATCAGTATTGGGGTAGTTGCACCCGTGCTAGTGTCGTCCGTCAATACCGGGGTAATGACATCTATGCCGGCACTCCCGCCGCCAGATGGTGGCGAGCAAGGACTACGAGCTGGCGCAGTGGCAGAAGAAGACCCTGGACAGCTGCATGGCGTACAACCAGGGCCTCATCCGGTCCGCCGCCGCGTTGCCGGAGCTCTCCGCGCTGAGGATCGACGAGAAGTGAGATATGATAGATACCTCCCAGCTGTTCCCCGCGGCAATGTCGGAGTTCCCGCGGAGATTCCGGGATAAGAGTACCCTATGCCGTCCTCTTTATGTGTATGCAAAACTTCATGAGATTTTACCCGCGTTAATTTCGGCGTTCCCGCGGGAAATCCTAACCCTAGGTCCTTCTCTGTATATCCAACAACGTGCATACCAAATTTCATGATGGTCGGTTGAGCCGTTAAGGCGTGAAAGCGTAACAAACAAAGAAACAAACAAACTCACTTTCGCATTCATAATAAGTTAGGATTACATAAAAGAAGGAAAAATACGTGTCCAACATTTTTTATTAATCTAACCTAAAATTAGTCAACTATCCCATATTATCCACAAATAAAGTCAAAATGAAAATTGAGCGCGCTAGTTGCGGACGCGTTGACGGATTGTATGAATATGTCGATTGTCGACTCTCAACGCCGGGCCGTGTCGCCGCAGGGAGCTGATGGCGGCCGACTGCGCCGTGCGCGCCGCGCAGGCCGCGGCCGCGCTGCGCGCGCTCGCCGCGCGGCTCGCCGAGCAGTGCGCCGAGCGCACGCGCGCCCGCCAGGACAAGGGTCGCGCCCGGGCGCTCGTGCTGGTAACGACACGCTCCACCACACCACTCCACCCCGCACACCACACTACATCATAATATTTCACCACACTACACCCCACACCACCACACTACACTCCACCACACCACACCACACTTCACCCCACCACCAACCCAACACACCACACCCCACTCCCCACCCCACCCCATACACCACACATCATCCCACCACACAACATCACACTCCACTCACCACCACCCACCCATTCAGTCCACTCACAGTCTCTTTCATTTAGTATGTTAGCATCCCACATCATCTTAGTTGGGAACTAACTCCACCAATCTCGAAAGCGGCGAACCTCCGCGCCCTCTAACGTCACGAGAACCTCGGAACACACCGGCGCCTCTATCTGAACAGGAGAAGACTCGGCAGGCGATCGCCGAGAAGAGGGCGCAGCTGGAGCAGGAGCGGCAGCTGGCGGCGGCGCGGGCGGCGGCCGCGGCGCAGGCGGCGGCGGCGGAGGCGGAGCGCGAGGCGGCGCTGCGGGCGGAGGCCGACGAGCTGCGCGCGCGCCGCGAGCGGCACCGCGCCGTGCAGACCGAGCTGCAGCACTGGCAGGAGCTGGACGCCAAGTACGACGCTCCATGCCGATCAACTGAGTCGACTACTTCCCCACAAGTAACGGCCGGCGCGGCACGTGTACACGTGCTGTGCGCGTGTGCCTATTGTAAGGTTGACAGCGAGCCGACAGTAACTGTCAGCTGTCAGTGAATAACGTGACAAACTTTCCTGGGTCTTTTACGCGGGGTAAGAAATTAGTGGAAGGCGAAGAGTCTCGCTTCCTTAATAAAATCTCTGTTCTTTGGTATGACTAATCCCATCAAAAACATAAATGTGAAAATGGAAGCCAAAGTTTGTGCTTATTTGTCAACTTCACCGACAAAAGAATTGATATCTAAATGGGTGCCAAGTTCTGTAGATAATCCTGAAATATATTCAAAGGAGCATAGAACTTGGCTAGTTTTCACATTCAAGTTATCTTATATTTGCCTAAAAACTATAGTATAAATATTTTTGATATTGGCTTGTTTTTACCAGCAAACCAAATATTAAAGGGGTGAGATCTATTGACCTTACAGTATAAAAACAGTAACTTGCTCATAATAATATACACACCGGCAGAATTAGCGGAACATAAAAAGGCAGCGTATAGAAATAATTACGTATATATATTAAAACAAATAATAATTAGACGTGAAGTAATAAATTAATATACATCTTTTAACACTTTAAAAGTTTGTAATTAAATTATTAAATTTTATTTAAAATAATAATAAAAAAAACACTTCTTCTCTAATTTGTGGGCACACAAATAATGTTGCAAATTAAAGATTACTGTGATTTTAACACTAAATTAATGAACGATTAATAACGTGTGTTTCCCCTTCGTGATTCCACTTTTATTTGCAACATTTTCTGTGTTCTCACAAACTAGAGACTTTTTTGTTTTTTTTTAATTTTGATTACTTTTAATAAAATTTAACTAAAAACTTCTTAAAATCGATGTTAAAAGATGTATATTAGTTTATTACTTCATGCCTGATAATAATTTGTTTTAATATATATACGTAATTATTTCTATACTCTGCCTTTTTATGTTCCGCTAATTCTGCCGGTGTGTATATAAAGAAGATACATAATTCGAGTAGCTAAAGATAACTTTAATGTGAAAACTAGCCAAGTTCTATGCTCCTTTGAATATATTTCAGGATTATCTACAGAACTTGGCACCCATTTAGATATCAATTCTTTTGTCGGTGAAGTCGACAAATAAGCACAAACTTTGGCTTCCATTTTCACATTTATGTTTTTGATGGGATATCACTACTTTTTGTACAGAAATTATTAGTAGGTATTAGGTACTTGTTCATAATAAAATTAATACCAAATGGTCTCTATTAATCTATTGTATTTCAATCCGTTTACGGGGTAGTAAGTACCTACTGAAACTAACATGTTTGGATTTAAAACAAATCACTACGTAAAGACCATAACACATAAACATATACATAAATATGTAAAGACCATAAAATACAAAGACCGGCTGTCATCAAATTTTGATTGATGATTCTTACATTACAGGCAGAATAAGTAAGGGTTCGTGTAATATTACACACAGTGCTGCTCGCCAGTTATCAGCTTGAACTCGGCTTAACATGCTACAGCGTGTCTAGATTCAATAGATCAAATAATTAATAAAACAAACACGAATAAAAATAGTTACATTTATAATTAAAACGTATTTTGCTTACACTTAAAGAAAACACCGCATGCAGTAAATTATTTTGGAGACATGACACTACAACTCTTGTCGACAGACAGCACCTGTATAAACGATTATATTTTTTTTTCCCTGATCGTGCATCGCTCCTATCGCGTGACGTACTAATGAGTGAAGAATCAAAGCTTCTATTTGAGAATACGTGATTCATATTGACATGTTTATGTGAAATAGTTTTTGAGTTATGACGGGGTCAAAAGTTACACACGGTGCTGCTCGCTAGTTCTGTTAGCCTGAACTTGGCTTGACACGCTACTGCGTGTCTAGATATATAGGTCACAATATTATTGTATATTAACAGAAATGGATAAATGAATCGGAAAAGAAAAATTTTTTGCAGAAATTATTAGTAGGTACTTATTATCCGTAATAAAATGGTTTTTGTCAATTTAGTTTATTTTCCTACGTTTCCTACGTTTCCGTGGTATAACTATCTTTTTTGTGTTTTCTGTATTTTCTTGGACGTTTAAAATGTTTGAGTGAATTGCCGTATCCGTTTTTTTTTTTTTTTACGCGTTTTCTGTTTATAGTTAATTTGGCCATGTCAGGCCATGAAGAGAAAAAGCTGCGCAACAAACTCCAGTAGCACGATATATTACGTCACCATACGCATAAAGGAGCATATTGAGGACTCAAGCCTCCTAGAAGTCGAAGTAGAATCGCAGCTATTGAAGCATCTTCCATAACTTTGCCTATATCGGCTAAATCTTGCACAGTGTACATGACTGCAATTATACAGCTGCCTTTTAAATCCATGTTGCCATTCCAAGTGAGAAGAATAGCTGGATTATGCCGTTAATGTAACGAGATTCTTCTGTACTGTCGCAGCCTGAAATTTTTGAGGAGGTCAAAAATTTATTGCACAATACACAATTTTATTTCACACTAGCTGTTGCCCGCTGTTTCACCCGCGCTAATTTTGGAGTTTCCTTAGTAATTCCGGGATAAAAACCCCTACCCTACCCTATGTCACTCAGGAAACTCGCCTACATGTATATCTCTATATTGGAGTCAAAATCATCTAGACAGTACCTGTACAGTTTCTGTTCGAGGATTATACGTCGCACTTGTAGGCGGACAAAAGAGCCAAATAACCGTCTTTATCCAGAAGCAGTTTTATTCTTGAAAAAGAATTATTTATTCATCATTTTTACATACAGAACTTTCTTTGTCAAATGTGAATAATATGTAATGGATATTTGCGTGAACTGATGAAAATATTCACAGATATTCATGAATTATATACGTATTACGTCGTACGTAAAACAAACGCTGATTTACTTTTAACTTGAGAATAGCTAGTTTTATACGTATAAACCATAGAAAAATTCGTGTTGATAACGAAAGTTTGACTCATTGTCAATGTTTGAATCAGTTTAATGGAGTGACGTAAAATACATCATTAAGAATACTTCAAAATTTTGATTAGCCAGTTATATACTTCAATACTCGACTTTGTTATATTACCTTCTTGATAAGGATATATCTAAAAACTGAAGATATTGATAATTATCATTTTTTTTAAGTTTTTCCAGTTTTCAGATTTTTCCCTTTGTTTACGCCTAAAAGTCTACCTCGATGCCAAATATCAAGTTCCTAGGTCATCTGGAAGTCAGTTATAATTTTGGTCTATAGGTCAGTCAGTGATAAAAATCACGATTTTTGGACGTTAATATCTAAAAGCCCGTTTGAGGTGTGCTTATGAAATTTGGAGCACATGTTTATCTCGCGAGTCTTAATACATGAGCCAAATTTGACATGTTTATGTTAAATAGTTTTTGAAATATGGAGGGGTGAAAAGTGGCTCCAAATGGTTCGTGTAATATTACACACGGTGCGGCTCGCCAGTTATGTCAGTTTGAGAACTTTGGCTTGACACGCTACCGGCGTGTCTAGATCAATACTATTCGATTATGTACTACTTACTAGCTGTTCTGTTCACCGCGGTTTCGCTCGCGTTAATTTCGGAGTTCCCGCGGGAATTTCGCGATATAAAGTGTCCTGTATCCTTTTCTGTACCATCAACAACGTTTATGCAAAATTTCATGATGATCGGGTGATTAGTCGAGACGTGAAAGCGTAACAAACAAACACACTTTTGAATTTATAATATTAAGGGTTAAGTTATTCTAATCCGTAATTGCTTCACAAAAGGAAGGAATATTGTTTTTTTAAGTAGTGATCAAACTAGAAAGCTTGTAAAATACGGACTACCACTACCATCTAGAGTTTGACTTTGAGAGACTGAATCTAACCACCTATTTACCTAGACTTTAGAGTATCGTGCAAAGCTCTATATTATATAATTATATTCTTTATATATTCTTTATATTCTTTATATATTCTTTATATAGGTACATATTATGTTAAATTGGACAAGTAAAACTATTCTAATTTCGATTCGAATCGTACTCGAATATTTCGAATCATTCATCTCATTATTGTTATTTCCAAAATAAATATAGATTTAGTGTATAATCTTGCTAAGTCCACTTTATTAATGTAGGTGGTGCAGCAAGTTGTCGCAGCTGCGCGAGGCCATCCCCAAGCAGCGGGCGGAGGCGGAGCGCCGGCTGGCCGAGGAAAAGGCGAAGCGCGAGCGTCTACTCGTGGAATGTTTGGCCAAGTGCTACAAGAAGCTGGATGAATTAGACTAGCCTGTGCACATACGGTTACACCATTTGCGGCGGTCCTCTAAAATTCAAAATAAAGCTGATTTTATCATGAATTTGACGAATTATAACAATAATAACTTTCATCTTCGCGTCTTGGGATATTTACAAAACCTATATTTTATTTTATCAGATCCTTAGAACAATATTTTCAAAGCAACCCTCGAGTGATAAGAAATTAATCTTTCTATAAAGATTTGGGGTGCAGACTAACAAAAACTGTAATCACAATTTAATTTTTTTAAAATTACTTTTTGTTAAACGCCACTAAACTAGATGTTACACGGCGTTATTTAATTAGATAATTCATATAAGTATTTTATTAATTACTTTAAAAAAAGTAACCACTAAGCCAGTAAAATAGAAACGTTGATAAGGTAAGATTATGTATAAAGAAAAAGGTTAAATAAAAAAAAAAATCCAAAAAAAACTCAACGTTTGTTTTTATTGAACGACATTCCTCATTTGCTATTATCGTGGAAGAGCTCGCTGAAGTCGACATTCCGCACGTCCAGGGCGCTCTCGACGGCCTCGCAGGCGCGGCGCAGCTGCGGCTGGGCCCACGCGTGCTGGGCCCACGCGTGGGCGGCGTGGGCGGCGGGGGCGCGCGCGGGGGCCGGGGGCGGCGGCACCGGCGGCCGGAAGGACATCTGCGAGCCGTCGTACTGCTGCAGCGCCTTCATTGGCGTCCTGGAATAGTTCGGTTCCAGTCAAATATACTTTACTCGCTGTTACCGCGGTAATGGGCATGTTGACTATTTTTTTTAGTCCGTCTTGTATAATAATAAAAAATATTGGACACGTATTTTTTTTTTTACGTAATCAAAAAATAACGGCAATTCATTGAGTTGAAATGTCGCGTGACGTCATGCTGTGCTACAGTTTAGTGTGCTACGTCAAGAGCCCCCACTTTAATGCTTTTTATCTTAGTATTTTTTCAATAATTTAGAAAAAAGCAAAAAATACATATTTATTGTTTTTTTTTTGACAGACGGACTAATTAGAATTTTGATTTTCAAAAGTTGTCAATATCCCCAATCCGCCGAAATTCCAGCATAAATTATCATACGTATAAACCTTCCTCTTGCATCACTCTATCTATCGATGAAAACTGGACTTTCGGATTAATCGGTATTTTTTGATGTGGTGCCTTTTTGTGTTTTTTGAAGTCAGTTACATTTTTTTTTGGTTAGTTTCTCTTTATTTTTACTGAGGTTTCACGTATTCTTCTTGTTTAATGATGGCGTCTTTTATTGTCACTGGGCTGGGTGGCCGAGGCGCTTACAAGTGAGCGAGCTCCTGGGGCAGGCCGCGGGCGGGCGCGGCGAGCGCGGCGGCGGCGCGGCGCACGGCCGGCTGGTAGTGCCGGCGCAGCGCCGCCAGCTCGTGCAGCGCGGCGGCGCCCGCGTTGCAGTGCTCCGGCGACTCCAGCTGCGGCTCGTAGCGCCCCGCGCCGGCCTCCGCCTCCGGCTCGAACAGCGCGCACACCGCGCGGCTCTGCTGCAATTGTTATGTTCGCATACGAACGTTGTGATATCGTTATAATAGGCTGTTTGACTACATTTTTGTTTTTAGTCCGACCTGCAGATTCCTAAAAATTTTATTAGACACGTATTCTTTTACCTAAACAAAAACGGAGACTAGTATAGTATTATATTATCTGTGACGGAGATAAGTGTAAGTAAGATAAGACATGTCGCGTGAGTCATGACGTCACAAGCAGGTAAAACTTTTACATGCATATGACGTTACGACCCCGTTTTATCTTTGTACCTATATTTTTATATGATAAAACAAAATATACGTGTCTATTTTTTTTATCATCTTACTGACGGACTAAATGTACGCCGACAAGTAACATGTTAACCCACAAAATAAAGTTAGTGATACAGAACGCTTTATTGAGAGTTATAAAACGTTTTTAATGATGTGTTTTTACCTTATTTACATTGTTTAATTATCAACATGTTGGACATAAAAAAAATTGATAAAAAATGGCGCTATAATTTTAAAACGATTTATTGACTCCTGTGTAACCAACACACAGTTGCTTATCTATGTCCAAATAGAATTTAGACAAGCCTATCGGTGTGAGGCTCACCTGGGCGAGCTGGTGCACCAGGAGCAGGCAGGCGAGCGCGACGTGCGGCGCCGCCTGCGCGGCCACGCCCGCCAGCCGCTTGGCGAAGGCCTGCAGCACCGCCGCCTGCACGCGCCGGGCGCGCGCCGCCACCTGCGCCGCCGCCTCCACCACGATCCACGCCTCCGAGCTCGACTCGCCTGCCGCAGAGCAAATAAATTAACTAGAGAGGACATGTAGGCGGGGCAGGCACGGGGTAGTCCATGCACCGGGTGCAGCCAGTAGACCAGGGTGCGGGTAGTCAGCGGACCGATTGAAGGTAGTAAGTGACCGGGTGAGGGTAGTTAGTGGACCGGGAGCGGGTAGCCAGCCGGCCGGGTCCGGGTAGTTAGTGGATCGGGTGCGGGTAGTCAGTGGACCAGGGTGCGGGTAGTTAGTGGATCGGGTGCGGGTAATGAGTGGACCAGGGTGCGGGTAGTCAGCGGGCCGGGTGAGGGTAGTCAGTGGACCGGATGAGGGCAGTCAGTTGTCCAAGTACGGGTAGTCAGTGGACGGGGTGAGGGTAGTCAGTCGTCCAAGTACGAGTCAGTGGACGGGGTGAGGGTAGTCAGTCGTCCAAGTACGGGTAGTCAGTGGACCGGGTCTAGCCAGTTGACCAAGTGAGGGTAGACAGCGGACCGGGTGTAGGTAGTCAGTGGATCGGGTGCGGGTAGTCAGTGGGCAAAGCACGGATAGTCAATGGATCGGGTGCGGGTAGTCAGCGGGTCGATTGCGGGTACTCAGCGGGCCGGGTGCGGGTAGCCAGCCGGCTGGGTCCGGGTAGTCAGTCGTCCAAGTACGGATAATCAGTGGACCGGGTGCGGGGAGTCAGCGGACCGGGTGCGGGTAGTCAGCGATGCTCACCGGCGTGTATGTGCAGCGCGGCGTTGTACAGGTAGCGGTGGAAGGTGGCGGGGTCGACGTTGAGCGCGTCGCCGGCGCCGCTCAGCACGGCCAGCGCGGCGCGCGCGCACAGCAGCCGCTCGCGCCGCGCCACGCCCGGCTCGCGCAGCAGCCGCGCCAGGATCGCCACCAGGTCCGTGTAGAACTCCATGTTGATCACGTGCGTGAACCTACCCACGGGTTTTAAAGATCACAATCTCTGGTTACCAACCGTGGTGATAGTTAGGCCGCGTTCCGAAACTAGTGGTTTTGGTGGAAAACAAAAAGAACGTGTTGTAATTTTCGTGTTGTGTCAAATAAAGCTTTTTCAATTGCGAAGTGCCGCGTGCACTTCGATGTGTCACATTTCCGAACGACGTTTTTGAAGCTCCGAAAATGGAATACCCCGAGTCCACAACGAATTCCCGTACTGTTTCGCCGGGTGTCAGAGCACACCGAGCACACACAAGAATTTCAGAACGGCTATTGTGAGACCGCGTGCGTTTTCGAGCGGTGTTTCGGGACGCAGCCTCTGTATCGTTTGGTATAAGCTATATTACTATTGATAGTACTTATTAATAAATTCTAATGTCATAAATCCGAACGTGATTTTGTTTGTTCGTAACGTTTTCACACCTCATTACCCAACCGATCACCATGAAATTTTGCATACACGTTTTCAGGGGTACAGAGAAGGAGATGGGGTACTTTTGTTCGGCAACTCCCGCGGGAACTCCGAATATGACGCACGTACTTGGCGATCCCGTTGAGCGCGGCGGCGAGCAGCCTGGAGCGCGGCGCAGTCTTCAGCAGCCGGAAGTAGACGTGGAACACGGTGCGCGTGACCTCCGTGAGCTGCTTGCGGCGCGCCGCCGCGCTCTCCTGCGCCTGCGTCTCCAGCAGCTCGCGCTCCACCTCCTTCAGCTTCTTGGCGCGCTGGTGCCGCAACGTTACACGTACAATCGGTTAGTTGACTAAATACTTTTTAGTCCGTCTTGTACAGGGTGCGAAAATATCCGATATTTATTATAAATATCAAAATATCGGATATTTTTGATATATGTATATCAGATATATATTAAAAATGTGATATATATCCATTTTGTATGACAATAATTATTTTTATGTATACTGTTTATGTATAATTATTTTATAGTATTTTTATGTATACTGTTCGCATATTATGTATTTTAATAAACAACAAATTGGGGAGTGTCCATTAATCACGATTGCTCGAAAGAGGGGGCAGGGCCCAGGGGTTCGGAAAAAATCACGAAATATTACGAAGAGGGGGGGGGGGGGGGGGGGGGGGATATAATGATATGTCACGTTTATAATATCTATTCTGAATTTTTTTATATACGTTGTACTACAAATACTTGATTTGGGGGGGGGGGGGGGGGGGTTGTCTAAAACTTAAACTTAAAATAAAAAAATACGTGTCTAATGATTTTCAATTTTCTAACTGACGGACTAATTAGAATTTTGATGTTCAAAAGTCGTCAACATCCCTATTTTGATTTCCATACCCCGGCAGGCAACGAGCCTATTCACCGACCGCACTCATACCTTCTTCTCCTTCTTGGACAGGTTGACGATCCTCTTTTTGTGTTTCTCCTCTTGCTTCTTCTTGTGCTTGAGGTCCGCCTCCGCGTCCAGCTCCACGTCCCTGATGTTGAGGCTGAGCAGGCAGTCCAGCGCCTCGGGCGGCAGCCGCTCGCCGCGCCTCTTCGCCAGCTGGTTGATCAGTCGGACTATCTGGAGACAGATAATAATTTGACATTAAAAATTTAAAACTACTTAATTCCCTTACAGTTTTACTTGATAAAATTCAAAGTACAGTATTACTAGCTGTGCCCCGCGGTTTCACCCGCGGTAATTTCGGAGTTCCCGGGGGAATTCCGGGATAAAAAGTACCCTATGTCCTTTTCTGTACCCCTGACAACGTGCATGCCAAATTTCATCCAAATCCGTTCAGCCGTTTTTGCGTGATTGAGTAACAAACATCCAAACACATCCACATTTTCACATTTATAATATTAGTAGGATTATCTGAGTCGGTAGCCTTGGTGTCATGTCATATGTGACATATTGTGTTGTTTTTTCCGCAGATTGCAGTTTGCAGTTTGCAGTACTAGCTGTCTCACCCGCGGTAATTCGGAATTCCCGCGGGAATTCCGGGACAAAAGCACCCTATATTTTTTTCTGTACCCCTGACAACGTGTACTATGCAAAATTTCATCAGATTTCATCGACGTAAATTTCGGAGTTTCCGCGGGAACTTCGGGATAAAATGTACCCCCTTTCTTTGTATCACTGACAACGTGTATACAAAATTTCATGATAATGATCGGTCGAGCCGTTGAGGTGTGAAAACGTAACAAACGAACGAACTCAATTTCGCATCTAGTATAATACTAAGGACCTGTATACATTTTCTGTAGGTGAAAACATAAATGCTATTACGACTTAAATACAGATCAAAATGTAATCTTAGCTAAGTATAAGTTTTCCGAAATAAATCTATACTTATAATAAAATTGTAGAGAGGTCAATACTGTACATTGAATATATATTCAAAATTAATATTGGAGGATGAATGGTGATCGATACTGATGCCAAAAATGCAATCAGTAAATTTTTTGTTTGTCTGTCTGTATGTGCACGCATGGGTCAAAAACTACTGAAGGGATTTGAACCAAACTTGGTACCATTCTAGTCCATACTCCTGGGCAGGTTATGGGCTATATAACATAACGCTAAGACGCATAGGAGCTGAGCAGTGACGATAAATTTGAAGCAAGTCGGATGAAAATGCGCTTTCGAGCTCTTATCCTCGCATACGTTTACTCAATCACGCAAAAATGGCTGAACGGATTTGGATGAAATTTGACATGCACGTTGTCAGGGGTACAGAGGACATAGGGTACTTTTTATCCCAGAATTCCCGCGGGAACTCCGAAATAACCGCGGGTGAAACCGCGGGGCACAGCTAGTAAAAAAAATAAAACAACTCACGACGAGCGTGATGTCGCCGCGCCGGTCGTCGGCGAAGAGCTGCACGCAGCAGGCGGTGACCAGGTCGCGCGCCGCCGCCGGCCCGGCCAGCAGCGGCACCGCGCTCTGCGCTATGTTCGCCGCGTAGTTGAAGTGCGGCCGCGCCGCCAGCAGCCCGCACAGGCAGCGCAGCGACACCAGCGCCAGCCGCGTCGCCGCCGCGCCCGCCTTCCTGGCGGATTGTCGGCGTGCTCATCGTAAGTCATCAACCAGGCTACTTAATGATAATAATTACCTTAAATAATAATTTAAGGTAAATAAATGAATAATAATAATAAGCTTTATTTATCCCTTACTTATAAAACATAGTTTGTATTTATTTGTATTTGTTTATCTTATAGTATATTAGTGTTTATAATGTATTTTTGTTTATTTTTTTTTACTAAGCTTGTGTGCAGAATGAGTTATGTGCTCGGAGTTGGCTCGCACTGCGAGTTACAGCAACAACAAACACTTTTCTTTGTTCAACTTACCTGGTGTCCCCTTTCTTCGACCGCAGCACAGATGTGGCTTTTTCCAGCCGCTGCAGATACCGTTTGTAGAACTCTAGCAATTCCTTCTCGTATTTGTACAGGGTAAGTGTCTCTTTTTTCACTGTAAACAAAATTTTATTTATTTATTCATTTTTTCCTTTGGTGTATGCGACTAACTTTGAGAAAGGTATCGCAATCTATTGCTCTCCTTGTGTCAAGTCCTTAAGTCAAGAAGTCCATATGGAAGTAACCTTGAGTGATAACTTGTATATAGAGATATAATTACATTTAACATTGGAGTAGTCCTGATGTCTTATCTGGTACTCAGGCAGGATGTCCTTGAAGACCTCATAGGCTGATAGTGTGGCAATCTTTCTGATGGAGTCTAAGTTCAATGAACCGTCTTTGAGGCGCTCCTCCATCAAATACAGTATTGGAAAGAGATTCTTGAGCTGAAATATTTAATGCGCATTAGGTACCATACTTCTTAACGAATTCCTTGATGAAAAATTCGAAGTAGGTTAAATGTAACAATTTTTTTTTTCCAAAAGTAATTATTTTGTTCAAAAGCAAAATTGGAGTGATCCATTATGATCTGATGAAGACTTCCAATGACCTGAACTCTTTAACAAACTTGCAAAACTATAAATACATAGTTTTAGGGGTTGTTAATGAAGCATAAGCAGAGAGTTACCACCATAGTGCATGCTTTAATATTTTACATTTTATCCAGAAATGTCTAGAGCATAATTTAGTATGTGACAATTTTTGGTACCTTTTTCTCTGGACTTTCCAACAAGCTAGAGCACAGAGCTCCTATCCTCAGCTTTTCATGATTTAATCTATCTCGCCTGGCAGCCATTAATTGCACGGTACTAATGGCTTCACCATCAGGTTCTGTCACATCTTCAGTTTCATCATCCAAGCCTGAATCTAAGTCGGATTCGTCGGATTCCTGTTTTTTGTCTGATTTTGACTTTGTTTCCTGCGGCTGCTCATCTTCGTCCGATTCTTCTTTTTCTGAGTAGAAATGACATTATCCATTTAAAATTATTATTTTCGATAGCAAATCTGCCTCATTTATGTCAAATTAATATGAATATATTTGTGAACCAATATAATATAGAAAACACACCTTCAACTTCCTCTGCTCTTTCCAACAACCCAGTTTTAGTCTTAATTGGCAGCAATGGCCGGAGTTTCTTGGCTGGCCTCGCAGCTGCTTCCGCCTCGTATTTTTCCTCCAAATCACTGTTGGAATCAGCATCAGTCTCGGCACCACTATCACTGGTGTGCTTTGGTTTTGGAGGTTTTTCTTGATGTTCCCTTTTGCGTTTTTTGGGTGGTCTGTGAAAATATAGAAATTTTTCAAAAATATATTTATCTTCTAAATAATTTTACACATAACCTTTTTCATCTTTTAAATAAAACAAAACTATAATCTCAATTCAGATCAATGAAAAAAAAGCCTAATTACAACAGCAGGGTTTGCTGAAAACTCAGAACAATAAGTTATTCTTCTGAGGCTGAAAACCAGCCCTGCATAAGTTCCATTTTTCCAATTGCCATTAATTTACTTATTATTAATACTTATTTTTATCTTGTAATTTGTAAGCAATAAAAATTTATTATTATTGTCACTTTTATCACCATAAAGAAAGTGAGTGTTAAGTACAAACCTTTTTTGAGTGTCTTCGTTCTCAGGCACATTAGACAAGAGTCTTGGTTGTTTCGCAAGGCGGTCCATGATGTACTGCTGCTCTTCCTCATCTAACATGTCACCAAAATCATCTCCAGATGCATCACTGTCGGTGCTATATTCCACCGGTTGCTGTACAGGCTGCCTCTGCTTTTGAACCTTCGGCTTGTGCCTTTGGAGTTTCAGTTTTCCTTGCTTCTTCATCTTATTAGTTGTCTGATTGACCCTCTTCACTTTACTTACATGAGACTTGCCTTTTTTCTAAAAACAATAATGTTAGGTAGGTATAATAAGTAGGTAGGTGAATTTATTTATTCAGAAAAACTAGAAGTATCTAAATAACCAACGACTTACCGCCATTTTTGTAAATTTATTAAGCTATTTCCAAATCAGCAATTTCCGCCTATTCTTTATTTCATAAAAAAATAATATGTACAATAAGTAACCTGCGTTTACATGTTTTGAGAAATAATAACCACAAACTATTTAGAGATAATAACCTAAAAAATTAAAATTAAAACTTTTTAGTTTTTATATAGAGTAGAATATGACATATGACTACGAAGTCTTTGCCCATAGAGTTTTGGCGATGGCCGGTGTACATTTCAGAAGTTCTCCGTTTTAAAAAAAAAAATTGGGAAAGGCGGCTGAAAGCTAATTGCAGATGGCGCCACTAGAGACAACTGGACCAACTCGGAAAATATTTTTATACTTATTTAATAAACCATAGTTTAATAAAACTTCATAATTAGTATTAAAATTTTTTACTGAGGCTGAGAAACTGTCAAATATGTTCCTTTATTTTTACATTGATACGAACTACAGCATTCTGTTTCAATGAAGTGATGCAGGATGCAGCGCAATAATAATCAAAATAAAAAGTCTTTTGTTCATTTTCTGTCATGCGACGCCACAGCCCAAAGTTTGGGTCCCAAACTAAATGTCATGTCACAACAAAGACATCAATCATACTAGTATTATAATGTCTTCGTGTCACAAACTCTAGTGGCGCCACCTCGGAGGGACTTTTGGCTGCATTTGGCCAAAATGGACGTCAGTTTTATTTTTTTGTTTATTAATATTGTGTGAATGTGGTGTATTTTGCATAATAGTGATCCATTAGTGTTCGTGTGTGTGGAAACAGTGAAAAAAGGTGAAATGGGGCGTTTATCGGGAGGTTGTCGTATTAGTTTTACCACAGGTAATATAATACTAGAGACTATACTAGGTTTTACTATACAATTTCCCACAGAAGCTATAAGTCACAAACTACTTAGAGATACTACCGTATCTATAACTTCAGAAGAAGAAAAAAACAACTGAATTGGCTGTATGAACTTAGCTTCCTTTGCCTTCCCCATAAGGATAGCTCATGAATGACTCACGACTTTGATTGATGATCTTCAGACTTCAAATCTTTCTAATCTGCATTTGCCTGTGGTAAATGTCATTGTTTTGTTTGATTTGTTTCCAATTTACGTTTACGGCCTCGAAAAAGTCGAAACTTGTTTCTAAACTTTCTAATCTTTCTAATAGTCAATCAAACATTCCAATTTTAAGAAAAGTAATTATAGGTACCTATCTAAATATTATCCAAAGCTAATTTAAATTCTCGAGCGTCAAAATGATCTGTGCATAGCGTCGGTAGAAAATCACAATCGGTTGGAAAGTTAAAAACAAGTTTAACGACATTGCAAATTGGAGTTATCGTGATGGTGCCACAGCAACAGCGTAGGAGGCGGCGGCGGGCGGCGTTGGCACGCGCCTCGGAGCGTCGGGTTGTGGTCGCGCGCGGTGTTGGTGGCTTCGGTTTCACGATAGCGGGACAGCGGCCGTGCGTGGTGTCCGCCGTGGCTGCGGGCGGGCCGGCGGAGCGCGCCGGCCTTCGCGCGGGGGACGCCTTACTCGCCGTAGACGGAGCCAGCATAGCCCGGGCTCCTCACGCGTCAGTGGCCCGCCTGATCGCCGCCGCGCCGGGAGCTATAGCTCTCAGTGTTGCGCCGAGAGAGTCTCCACCGACGGACACCGAAGATACTGAACCCGATGAGAGGGCGAGGACTAGGCGCAGGCATCCGCCGCCACGGAGAAGACCTCAGCCTGCCATGCTGCATCATCCTGGTGTGTTTATTTTGTTGAAGTTTGTCTCTCTTTTTAGACAATGGGTTTTGGGCCACATATTTTATACTTTTTCTCTCTTTGCCTAGTAGGTAGGTATGTTTGTATTTGTGCAATAAAAAAAAATTATGCAATCAAATGTTTTAAATCTGTATATTCATAGAGAAATCTATTCCATTATTGAGATTTGAGATCCACATTGTTAGTCTCCAGAGTGCCTTTTCTTTTGGTTGCAAAGATTATTAGAATTCAACTTTGGAATAATATGGATTTTAAAGGGATCTAAGGCAATTTTACAGATTGTCTAACAGTTCATTCTCACTTCATATAAGACTGTTTTGGTTACACTCATTTATTTTAATTTCTTTCATAATATCTGCTTACAAAATAATATAAAGCTTGAATATCTAAAACATTAATAAACCATTTATAACTATTTTAACACATCTATTGCTCTTTACAGATGGGTAGACTCAAATGGTATGTTCTTGCAAGTGATGACACTAATGCACTATGCACTGGCCTCTGATAAGCTATGACCATAACACACTCCATTATGACAATGTGATGATAAAATAATCGTTTTCACCTAACACCCAAGGAAGTTTCAAAAATTGAAAATATATTTATTGGGAACATGTTTATTGTAAACAGCATACTAATTTGTGGTATTTTGTCACCTAGAGTGCTCGGAATTGTGTTACAGGCATGTGCGTTATGACTTATGAGTGAGAAATGTTGTTGGCCCTAGCGAATCAGAGCTATGCTTGTATCAATGTTTTGTTGTCACTGTTCACATTTTTGTGTATTAAAACACTGAAACAGTTTGCTTTTGTTTGTGCTTGATGTCTATTGTTTATACCAGTCCATTCATTAAATAGTTACATAAACTCCTAAAGCATGTACCCACAAGGGACTAGTAGATTTTTGTGTAAAAAGTTTACAAAATTAATGAACTTATTTAGCTATGACTTTATTTTAATTGAAGAAATATTTTTTCAACTAATTTGTGATTTGATTATCCATATATGCATATTAATAAATTTGAAGTGTCTGTTTGTTATTATAAATTAACAGCTTTTCACTAAATGCATATAAAATATACGGTACTTAGGTATATAATGTTTTTTTTTTAATTTTTTCGCTGTCTGTCTGTTTGTTCCGGTTAATCTCTGAAATGGCTGGACTAATTTTAACGGGGCTTTCACTGACAGATAGCTGAAGTTACAAGAAGTAACTTAGGCTACTTTTATTTAAAAAAAAATATTCCTGCGGGAATTCTGAAACTTCACAGGTGAAACTGCGGGGTACAGCTAGTAATGATATATGTATAATAGATACTATCACCATCATGTTCTTAGCCTTTTATTATTTTGTCATTACTAACATCAACAATCATCATTGCATCATAGTTAAGTGGTAATAATCTGTCATTGTCACTAAACTTTAAAATATAATACTATTAAAACAATTCAGTTATAAATAACCACCTATCTGCAAAACTTTATCATTTTTGTATTTTTTATGTTATAATATTGTATCAGTCTATATTTATTTATGTAGTTTATCCTAAATTTAAAATTCTAAATACCTACACCAGGCATCGAAATTTCTCTAAATGTATTAATTGTATTTGTGAAACTTTTTTGGCGAATGTATTGTGTATCTGTTCTGTTTAAGTGTATAATTATAGCTGTAATTTATGTTTCCTGAATAAATAGATAAACAAATTTTAAAAATAAACAGAAACTGAATTTGGCATTCCAGGATGTCAATCAGCGCCAAGCACGTCGGGCGTCAACGAGATATTGCAAAACTTGAGCCGGGCGCAGCTGACGCCTCACAGCGCGGCGCGCCTGGAGTGCCGCGCCGTCGTCGGCTACCTGGGCACCATCGAGACACCGCAGGCCTCCGCCCCCGCCGCCCCGGGCCACGTGCGCACCGCCGTGAGGAAGCTGCGCCAGGAGCGCCGCCCCGCCACGCCGGTCCTGCTCACCGTGCTGCCCAACATACTGCTGCTGCGGCGCCCGACCGGCAACATCCTGGCGCAGTACCGACGCGAGCGCATCGTGTACGCGGGCTGCGGCTCCGAAGCCGACAGGAGGTTCCTCGGGCTCGTCACGTCGGCGGAGTGGGCCGACTGCGAGGCCGAGGCGTCGCACAGCTGCCACGTGTTCGCCGTCGACCCGAGAATGGCGGAACACGAAGCTCACGTCGACAGAGTGCGCGAGTTCCAGATCGTTTGCACCAGAGATCCGGTGGCGGAGAGGTGTCTCGAGTTCCCGCCGTCGTCGGAGTACGTCGTCGGCGTTATAAGAGGAATGTACTCGTTGCCGGCGGACGATTGTGCGAGTCCCATGCTGCAGCAGATATCGAAGCTGGCGGTGAAAGGGGACAGTCCAGCTCTGGGCAACTTCTCGAGGAGCAGCCGGCCGATGCTGCGGCCGCGGGACAGGCGCGCGTGCCGGCACGAGGCCGGCCGGCCGGCCGCGCCCGGCGACCGCTCCCCGCAGCCGAGCAACCACAGCGAGGTGACCACCGCCTCCAGCAACAGCGACTCGGGCATCGGCTTCCACAACGACGGTCGCAACGTCGCCGACAGGATCCTCGTGGTGGACTTCGGCGGCCGGCAGCCCCCGCCGCCGAGCAGGTTCCGGCAGGACGCGCCGCGCCGCCCGGCGGGGCTGGCCGGGGGCAGTTTCGACGACGGCTCCTTCCTGTCGAACACGACGCCGGTGGTCGACGGCTTCGGCGGCCAGGGCCGGCCGCTGGACCCCGACGACGCGGTGCTCGGCGCGCCCGACCCGCAGCCGGGGCGGCCCGTCGGCCCGCGGCGCTGCGACGACACGTACAACTACAACAACGTCTACTGCAACGTGGCCGGCGGCTGCGCGTCGTACAGCTACGACTGCGAGCCGCCGAGCGAGGGGGACGTGGACGTAGACAGGGTGGCGGAAACGTTCAACTCCGTGGAGATATACGAGGAGCGATCGCGCCTGATACCGGATTGCCGGTGGACCGAGGCGGCGGGGTGCGACGGGGGCGCGGCGCCGGCGCGCTCGGCCCGCAGCCAGGAGCGCGCGCGCCCGGCGCCGCGCCGCCGCCTGCAGGCGTCGCTCGACGACATGCTCGTGCTGGGGCCGCGCGACCCGTCACGCGACAGAGACAAGGACGATGGTCATTTCGTTCATCCCGGGACTGTTAAATACAAGGTTCGTCTCTCAGATTATGTTATTCCCATTATAAGTGACAATATATTCTGTTGTGGACCGATTTTCCACTTGGGCTATTCAGTACCACAGAGAAATATTACACATTTTTTTCTTTGTGGTACTGAATAACCCGCTTATAATATAACTAACATAAATTATAAACGCGAAAGTTAGTGTGTATGGGTGTTTGTACGACTTTCACGCAAAAACTACTTAATGGATTTTAATAAAAATTATACTGGTTAAGGTTAACTGGAAGAAATCCCCTCGCGGGATAAGTCCGCCTTTGAGCATAAATTGCCTACTTATTTTAATTTTAGCAATTTGTAAAAACTTTGTTTATGTTCAATAAAGTATACAAACAAACATACAATAATACCTATACATAAGAATAACACATAGGGTATACTTTTTATCCCGGGACACCTGCGGGATCTCCGAAATTACGCGGGTGGAACCGCATGGAACAGCTAGTGTAAATATAAAATGAAGGCTGTAAATTATTTAATTACTTATTTTTATCTAGAGAATTTAGGTCTCGGAGTAGGAGATAAAATGTTTCATCCTGATATGAAGAGTTCCTGTGAGAAATTTGAAATTGACCCGTGGGGGGCAGCTAGTTATTCTTGTGTTCACTCAACAGATCCGCAAATCGTCCAAAACCTCCAACATACTGTCGAAGACGAAGCACATGTTCGCCGGCCGCGACAAGGACCGGCCGCTGCGGGCGGACGACCGCGGGCGCGCGCTCAGCGCCAGCGCCGGGGACGTGGCCGGGGGCGCGGGGGACGGGGGCGGGGGTGGGGGCGGGGGCGGCGACGAGCTGGCGGCCGCGGCCAGCGAGCCCGACCTGCGCGACACGCAGGTCAGTGACACGCTTCATGACGCTGCCGAAGAATAGAGAATATAAGGTGTTCCCAAAATTACCTGCAAATATTTACAAGGTTGAGAGTATACACCGTTATAAACATGTTCATTAAAAAAAAAAAATTCAAACAAAATAAATCAATCAAAAATAAAACAACCTGTGACGGGGCTCGCCGCTCAATTGGGTATTCTCCAAGGTATGAATATCAAAATTCTAATTAGTCCGTCAGTTAGAAAATAAAAAAATAATAGACACGTATTTTTTGCTTTTTCAATTTAATGAAAATGAACATAGATAAAGCGCATTAAAGTTTAGGGTGGGGGGCTCGTGACGTCAATATTCAGTATAAGCGCCCTGCAAACCACACAGAATTGTGACGTCACGCGAAATTTCAACTCAATGTATCTCTGTTATTTTTTGAGTACGTAAAAAAAGAAAAAAATACGTGTCCAATATTTTTTACTAATCTACACGACGGACTAAAAAAAAATTTTTTGTTAAGTAGCCAATTGCTTTACACACGCGTCGCCGCGCGACCAAGATCAATGACCTAAATAGTATTAGATCCTACTAACGCAGTAGATGCTTTGCTCGCTGTGTGCGTGGTGCGTGTCTTGTATATACACACATCAAAAGTGTCTAGGGATCAAGCATTTTTTTGCGGATTTCTTGAGATTGAGATGTGGCTTTGTAATAAATTTATGATTTTATAAATTTATATGGATCCTTTTTGGTGCATTACATAATTTGAATCAGGAACTGTCAATCAAATTCGAGTAAAAGATGAAAATCAGCTGTCAATATTTTCCCTATAAAAACATACAACGCATTGAAGACATTATTAGTGCTACTGTTTCCCTACTACTGATTAAAACTAACGTTATTATGGAGCGGCGACGTCATTTAAGCAGGGAAGAAATGCTCAGAGCCGTGGGAATGATAGAAGCTGGTTCCCGGCAACGTACTGTGGCTTTAGCTCTGAATACAAGTCAGAGTGTTATCAGTCGACTTTGGACACGTTACCGAATCACTGGTACCGTGGCTGAGCGCCATGGAGGACGGTATCGCTGCACCACACGGAGACAAGACCGATACATTCAAATCTTAACTCGAAGAGCTCCAACAATAACCGCCATGATGTTAGCCGTGAGGCTTCATCACTCTTCAGGGAACTTAATTAGCGACCAAACACTCAGAAACCTTGCATGAAGTGAACCTTCATTCCCGAAGACCGCTACGGGTACCACCTATAGCAATGCACAATCATAGGATTCGATATCAATGGGCTCTTGAACACAGAAATTGGGCAGAAGAACAATGGCGTTTCGTGTGCTTTTCTGATAAGTCTCGTTTTGGTATGAGACCGGATACAAGACGTATACGACACTGGAGAACCCCTGGACGCCAACAGCGATTAAAATCCTGCCAGGAAGTCCATCCTTATAGTGGTGGAACCATCATGGTATGGGCGGGTATTTGGATCGGCGGAAGAACTGAGTTGATTTGGATCAGAGGCAACCTCAACGCTCAAATTTATGCTGAGACGATTGTATCAGACGTCATCGTTCCTCTACAAGTGCAAATCGGTCCCTTATTTCAGTTAATGCATGATAATGCACGACCGCACACCGCAAGAGTTGTAAGACAGACTCTCGCCGCAGCTAACATCAATGTCCTGCCCTGGCCTGCTCAGTCGCCAGACTTGAACCCGATTGAGCATGCATGGGATATGCTACAGAGAAGAGCTCTGCCGAATATGGAGGGTATCCAGTCGCAAGAAGACCTTTTTTTGTTGTTGCAACGAACATGGGCGGCCATTCCACAGCGTGATTTGGATGAACTCATTTTGAGTATGCCAAACCGATGTTCTTGTGTTGTTAGTGTTCGCGGTAGAAACACGGATTATTAATTGTTTAAGTAACCCAATAAAATTTTAAAGAAAACTGTTATTTCAGTCTTTTTTTCGAACTTTAATGTTAGTGGTTCAAATGTCAAAAATCCCTTTATTAGGAAAATGGCAAATTTCTTTATTAATGCAAAGGTGACTTGGTTTATCGTTACTGTGACAAACGAAAACACTTTATTTGATGAATCCTTAAAGAAAATTTTAATTAATATCAATCAGGAGAAAAGTTATTGCAAAAATATATGTTGATCCCTAGACACTTTTGATGTGTGTATATTAGTGAGCTACTTGTGTTGTGTACCTTGTGAATATAGTTGTTAGCTATTTGTAAGGATGATGTTTTCTTGCGTCCACATTTCGACCATGAGTTTCCTACTTTTACTTTCTGGTCGTAGGGACAATGTCGTCCGGTCCATGTGGTTGGTCGAAAGGACACATTCGTCCGGTCCAGACTTATTAGGTAAAGTTGGTCGTAGGGACAAAATGAATTTATTTTCCTCGTATTCAGAAAAACTACCAAATTTATAATATTATTTTTTCGCTTATCCTATTTGTTATAACGTATACTTTCAGCCCTGTGAACATTTGCAGCTAATTTTGCCACACCTTATATAAAGAAGCGACACTTTCCGCCTCCCACCAATGACAGTAACTGTTAAGCTGTCAGTGAATAATTGTCACGTGTAGATTCTACATGACGGGTCAATCTTCTCGGAATTTGCCAAGAAACTTTTGCGGGGTATGAGGAGGCATGAAATTGCTAGGAGGCGGAGAGTGTCGCTTCTTTATATATTTCGTATTCTTTGCTACTGGGAACAGCTGCTTGTAATATAATATTTCATCGACTGAAGGATTAGTGGTATTTAGACGACGTCCCACACATCTCGTCGGGCCAGTCTCAAGCGCTAACACGTTAACTAATGCGGCCATATTGTGTTGCTAACCATTATTATTATTACTATCTGGCCAACGCTGGTTCTGCTTGTACAGTGATTGCACCACAGTCGACTGATTGTAATGGATATACATGTCTGTCAAGGAAATGAGGACTGCGCTGATTCAATAAGAATAATCATACAAACGTTCTTCGGAATCGGCTCCCAACGAATTTTCATGAAATTAAGTATGCGGCGGGTTTCGGGGGCGATTAATCGATCTAGCTAGGTTAAGTTTTTAGAAAACGTCGTTTTATCCATGTTTTCAGGCAATGAAAAATGAGTGTTTCTACTTTACAAGAGATGGCGCTGCGAGCGAAGCTCGGTTGCCCAGATATTACTGTATAATAGTAGATAATTGTTTTTTTAACTTCAGAATTAGGTAATTTTGATAAAATAATTTTATATAAGACGGTTTCAATAACATGGTGTTTTATGCATTTTGTGTCTATTGGCACTGTAAATATCGTTAGAAAGAAAAGAGATTACTTGAAATATGCTGTGATCACGCTCGTTTTTAATTCTCTAAGCTGCGACCAATACAAACGGTCGGATGTATGCTCCTATCAATTAAATATCAGCCGCGGGACTGCGCACGCGCAGCGCCGGCGGCGCCAGCTCCCGAACAGTACCTCTCTGTATCGCACCGGGACTCGACACGGCGACCGTGTGTGCTCGGACGTTCTAACAGCTCTACCCGCAGAGCTAGTGTAGAAATTTAAAATGTAGAACGACAAACTATGGTTTATACATCAGTGAATTTGTAGGCTACTTGGTTTTGTTATTATGTTGATGCAATTGTATGTCTAATTCCAGTGGTTTGTTTTGCGTTTGAACGATAAAGGTCATTATTAATTATCATCAGTTTTGATGTAATTAATTATCCTTTGCACCATGGTTAAGTGGCACATAAGTGGCAAGGCAAGTTCGCTATTTGTAATCGGAGTTTTAGGTCCGTATTCCAAAAGGTTACTCAAGTCATGAATCTAGTTTTAAAACTAATTTCAAGTAAAGCTTTAATTTTAGAACCTTACTTGAAACGAGATTCATCAATCAACAATCAGCTGAGTTATTTCCTTATTCTAGAACGACGCTTGAGTACTAATCTATACTCAAGCAAAGATTTGATCTTTGTTTACGTCTGTCATGTCAAGACCACTCAGCCAATCAGAGTTCAAAATCTCTACTCAAGACTAGTTTCAAGTGGTTAGAACCAATCAGAGTTCAGAATCTCTACTAAAGATTAGTTTCAAGTGATTAGAACTTAAAACGCATTCTATGATAAGATGTACGCTTGAGTTATGATTTGAGCTTAAAACTAATCTCAAGAGAAACGTGATCTGAGTCACCTTCTGGAATACGGACCTTAAATAACGTACTTTTACCGTCTATCTATTTTTGTCTCCATAAATATCAATTATAGATACATATTTAAACATAAAATAACTAAAATAACCAGTCATAGTCAACCACAACCGCTTAACTCTTCGACTATATGTTTTGATGATGAAAGTTAAAATAAGAACAGCCACATTGATATTATTTAGAGTGTTTTCTATACTATTTCTTTACTAATACATCTCTCAAATATCCGTATTCAAGTGTTAGAATAGAATAGAATAGTAAAAAGTTTATTTGATACCATAAAGATAAAACAAGTGTTTAAGTCTTCAGTCGTGCGAGTGAAGCAAGCGAGCATAGCTTGTGTTTAAATATATTTTAGGTACCTATGTGACTATGAAATGAGCCCGCATCGCGACGCGCGAGCTGCGGTCCCGACACAGACGGTCGGTCGGACCCTTGAACTTTACAATTAGATAATTGGCCAGTAATTAATCACTTGGTGGACGGTCGGGCGCGTTATTGATTCACCAATTTAGATTTACGCCCGTCTGATCTCAATTTTTGGTCTCATTCTCCAGATATTGCTAGGTACTGTTGAATACTGCGTTATTTATTTAAAGTAGTGCAGCCGTATAATAAATATATACCATATTATCATCATACAACAACTATGTATAGTTTTTCGTTTATTTTGACTGAGTACATGCTCCTATATTCTGTTCTGTGGTGGTTAATGTGTGCGAAACATCCTATTTACAGACGCGGAAATTAGGAAAATCACCAAATTGTTGGTAACTAGCAAACATCCACATTCCACAAATCACAATAGCTTTGGCGCTAG
This sequence comes from Zygaena filipendulae, assembly GCA_907165275.2. Lineage (NCBI taxonomy): Eukaryota > Metazoa > Arthropoda > Insecta > Lepidoptera > Zygaenidae > Zygaena > Zygaena filipendulae. The sequence continues at coordinate 1,209,404 of OU015669.1, forward strand.
CATTAGGTGTGTATAGTAATACAACTTGCGTAGTCCATTCTATATCTATAAGACGTCTATGGAGAAATTCGAACAACCGAATTAAATTATACAACACTAGCTGTCCCGCGCGGTTTCACCCGCGATAATTTCGGAGTTTGCGCGGAATTGTTCCATACAAACATTGCCCCCTTTTTTCACCCACTAAGGGGTAGAACTTCGGAAAATCCTTTTTTATCGGATGCCTACAGCCTTCAGATCAGCGATTTAGGCTGTGCGTTGATCCGTCAGTCAGTCAGGACAAAGCATTTTATATGTATAGATTTGACGCGGTAATTAGATAAAATCGACTTTATCTCTTTGAAACTAAGGTTCACATTGTTTGGTGGGGGCGATTTGTAAAATTAAAATGTTGTAAAATCAGTTGATTGATGTTGTTCAGCCACGCTTGTCACGTGCAGACCTCACGTTTTGTGATAGCTTTTAGACCGTCACGGTTGAGGCCGAAACGTGCAAACCACTTAATGGATATTATAAAGAAAATTATTATGTACCTACCTAGGTGGCTTATGGACTTTTTGGCTATTGAAGAGGAAAGTAGATATTATTTTATTTAGGGTCAGCACAATAAGCTAGCTTAGCTACCTTTCTTGCTAAACTGTGCTGTCGATCAATACAGGAGCACCGCCAGTGTGACTTCGTGCTTTCATGCTGAGCACTTGCAACGAGGCGGCTGTATGCCACCTGTTTTTATTGCTTTTTTTATTTTTAAAACTTGTATTTTTTTATAAAATTTTGACATTCTTTTTTCAAATTCAAAATTGTGTATTTTCTTTTTTTATTTTGTTTATTATATTGTATATTTATATTTCTCCTACAAGACTCCTTTAAGAGCTCCATAAGAGCTAGCCGGAGGTCTAAGAACTCCTTCCAACACATACAAATTGCAAACCCGCTAGCTAAGCACAGTGATAATTTTCAGATTTATTTATAGAACAGTTTTATTATGTGCTCAAACGGCTCAAGCGCGCTGTTTGTTTACGAATGTTTGATTACATTTATGAGCACACTTCCTGGATTTAAGTGTTGTGTTGTGTTGTTGTTGCTACTGGTGGCTGCCCGCGGCTCCGCTCGTGCGGTGTACGCTGGCGCCACCGACGCACCCATACTTACTATATATATTTACTTTCTCTATGGCTTAAACGCACATTCAAAGCTACGAACGATAAATGAAGAATGTCAGAAAACCCCCGACCAAGTATTTATATTTATTTATTTATTACAATTTGTGATCACATTACTCGAATATTTCCTAAACTACTGAACAGATTTTAATGAAACAATGCTAAGAACCATCTCGAGATTAAACTAGTTTTCAAACAAAGAAAACCGCGTGCACACACACGCACACACACGCGCACGCACACATACACACAGACACGTCAAACAGTTTGACGTGTCTGTGTGTATGTGTGCGGTGTTATAAGTTTGACTCAAACTTATAACACCCCGTCGTGTTTGCGTCGTCGGGGGCAGGCCAGCGACACTCCCTTGAACGAAAAGTTACTATGGATTTATGCGCGAACTTCTTTACCAACTTTGGAATACTTACCAAATTTCTATGACCGCGTCATACATTGCATTGGTATGGTTGGCACAAAATGCTTCCATAGATCGGTTCAGCGATTAGTATGGAAGTGCCTACTCTTAATACGTAGTGATTATAGCTCAGTGGTCGGGGGTTCTAAACATGCTGCGCCGCGCGTCTGAGTCTAACAATCGGGTACAAAGTGTACGAACTAGGCACAAAGCCTCACACGGCATTTGGCCGCAAGTCGCAACAAACAATGGCGCTAGAAAACACACCGATTGTGTTCGCGATAATTATCCGCTTTCCTGTCGCATATTACTTGTAACATAATATTATGTAATATTATAAGTATCACTCACTAAATAGTTAATATTAAAAACAAAATCCTCCGCCGCACCTATCAGTCTGTCCGTTTGCGATAAACCCAAACTCTAAAAACGCATTTTCTGCTCTGCGGAGCTGACCCCCGCGGATTCACCCGCGGTAATTCAGAGTTTTCGCGGGAATTCCGTATGTTCTTCTCTGTAACCTTGACAACGTGCACGCAAAATTTCAGGATGATCGGTTGAGCCGTTAATATAAGGCGTGAAATTGTATCAAACGAACATAGGTACTCACTTTCACATTTATAATATTAGTAAGACTGTGGTAAGGATTTCTCAAGGTTTTGTGTAAATTGGTTGAAATATAGCGATATAATAATTATAATCGTTGGAAGTGCAGTCGGTAGAAGTGCATTAAATTTTGCATACCACACCTTGTCAGGGGCACAGAGATGGACATAGGATTTTCGTCCTGGAATTGCCGCGGGAACTCCAAAACTAACGCGGGTGACACCGCGGGGACCAGCTAGTATAATAATTATGTAATATCGTATCATGTATCATGTATCGTATCGCGGTAATCAATAGGAATGATCGATTCTTATTGATTCTTATTGATTCTTATTGATTATACTTCATGCTTCGTCCTCGAGATTAGCATTTAACACATGTAGTTGCGCATAGCGACTCGCCATTCTCGCACTTTATTTGAGACTATCTTTTTTTTTTTTTTTTTTGTTCGAGGGTATGTCATTTATGTCTCACGGTTCTCGTACCACCTGCATGCTTCATTCGCGTTTTAGTGCTCGCCACAATCGCACGTTGCCACCTACAGTAAAATTTTGTTCCAAAAATGTATAAAAGGAAGTGTTCGCACAGTGATGAAGACGACATTTATTATTTAGAAAAGAAAATAAGAAAATTACAACGTTAAGTGCGCGACTTTCGTCGCGATAAACATAAACATAAACGTCGGCGTCGCCGGTCCAGACAACGACATACATGTACGCGTTCACCGACGCGGTCTTGCTCACGCTTCGAGAGCTCACAGGATCGTCGGACAAGATCGTCCCATCTGCTGTTACATGAACAAAGGTTAGTCTAGTGATCCATTTCGGTATTGCGAGCAGTACTTTGGTCTGTCTCTTACCGGTTTTTGGTTTGCGGGCATTACTTTGGTTTGTCTCTCACCATCATAAATGGTCACATACATACAATATCCTGGGTTTGCGTGTTTCTCTTTGGAGTCGTCACTACCCGTAAATTAGTTTTGCGAGCAGTATAATAGGACTGGTTCTTAACTAAATATTTATTCAAGGTACCTATCCTACCTAACCGATATTAAAAAATCGTTTCTCGATTCCACTGAACAAAAATTCGAGTCACCTAACGAAGCTAGCGAGGTGATACCATCGATGTCTAATGAATTAGAACCAGTTACCGACCCTGTCGTAGACATTATGTTTCGATACTACCCTCCCAGAATTAACAATTTTGGAGATACCTAGGTACTCGATGACGATCCAACACTAAATAATATTTTGGTGATGAAATCCAAAAGGACTTGGCGGTCAGGTTAGAACATTGTGCTACTAACGGTGTACCTAAAGTGAGATTTTAAAGATTAATGCCTAGTGCCTAGAACTGCAAGTTAATTGACGCGCGCCATTGAACGCCGAATTAAAGGCCGCTATTACCGACTCGACCGCGAAACGAGATAAGGCTATTGAAATAAAGCAAGCACAGCTCGCTTTTGCTATCGCAACCCTCAGTCAATCTCTGAGGCGCCTCCTTATGTGTACGAAAAAAGATGCGGATTTGAATAAACTTGAAGTCAAGAAGCCGACATCGGGTCAGTCCGACAGGGGTTTAAGCTGGAAGAGTCCGTTTCCGACACGCAGGCAACCGAAAACTTCGAAGTTTTCGTCCTCGAGGACGAAGGAGTCTGCGAGCATCAAGAATCGAGCCTCGTTCGAGGCCATCTTATCATCGAGCGTCGCGCAATACTCGCCGCTAAACCTGGTAAAGTACGCTGGTAGATTATCACAATTTTACTAACAGTGGTATGGTAACTGGAGATCCTGTTATTTTTTCTTATACAGAAGGTTATGAAAAATTTTTTTCACGCCGTTTTTTGCCCAACCTCAAAAAATGTCAAGTACTGAGAAAGTTAATTTCACTATAATATTATTCATAAATTAATATCCGGCACAATCTCAAAATGTACACTCTGTACAGATCAAATTTTGTCAAGCTTTCTTGATTCCAAAACCGAATGGTAAAATGAGCATTATAAATATTTAAAAAAAAAAAAAAAAAAAGTTAAATTCAATTTGAACAAAACATCATATTTTGGTTTAAGTACCGCATCCTATGTGTTTACAAAGAAGTTATGAAACCAGTACCTACGGGTACGTACGGTTACTGCGCTCAGATGGTTTATTTTCCATAGTGTACCTACTGTGTACTTGGTACTTGGACGATTATTCTTTAATTGGACGAGGTAACGAATTTGTATCTAACGTTAATACGACAGCAACATTATTGACAGCTCTTGGTTTTTTCATAATAAATATAGTAAAAACTGTCGAATACCTAAACCGAACTGCATTTAGGAAACGTTATTGTTTCGGAAAATTTGCAGGTCTAACTACCCGCAAAAATTAACGGCACGTAGAGACTGTAACATGTTGGTTAACTTGTGTTATATAATACTAGCTGTGCCCCGCGGTTTCACCTGCGTTAATGTCGGAGATCCTCCGGGAATTCCGGGATGAGAAGTACCTGTGTCCTTTTCTGTACCTCTGACAAAGCGTAGTATTCAATAATTAATTCTATTTCACCCGCGTTAATTTCGGAGATCCCGTGAGAATTCCAAGATAAAAATGCTATGATGTCCACAATGTCGCTGCTCAGAGGATGTATCTCTAGCTCGGCAGCAACTGTTGTACTTTTGAATAATAAAAGAAAAAGAAAAATTATCGTAACTAAGTTAAATAGGTGACACGTTACATAACATTCAGTGTCCACTTTATCTATTGTGTAGTAGCTGTACGCACCGTAAACGATGTAAAATCGGAAATTTGGCCCGATTTATGAGTCTATTAGTTTCAGCTTGCCCAGCAATAGGTTTTGACTGGCTTTATACAAAACAGTTTGAACGTTTTAAATATTTAAATCTAAAGAATAATAACTATGAGTCATATTTACATATTCCAGAATCAATACTAGGTAGCAGACTTACATTGATGCGACAAAGCAATTAAAAATGGTGTCAGTAAAATTATGCAAGATAGTTATGACCACCCTTATTCTCTAAGACCACAACGCGTCGCGTTAAGATAAGGCGCCACTTAAATCGCTTTTCCCTCGAGTTCAAAGAAGTTTCACTTAAAAAATATTAATTATAATAATAATAATACATTTACAACGTTTCTTTTGTCATACAGAATATAAATTTCTTATATTTTTGCATCTGGAGCGTTTGGAATTTGTTTTTGAGACGCTCGTCATAGGCAAGGAATGTTGTTGGTCATAGTGAATAAGGAAATTTTCATGGATATCTCAACAACGGGGTGGGGCGCCGCATGCGGGGAACAGACGGCCAGCGGAATGTGGAGTGACCTTGAGTGTGAGCTGCAGCATATTAGCTATTTGGAGATATTGGCTGCTTACTTCGGTCTTAAAAGTACATTCCCATTTTTCGTATTTGCGAAAAACTTTAAAAATTACATATTAAATATTATTGCGGGTAGATGACACGACTGCAATTTCGTATATTGAACGGATGAGAGGCATCCAATTTCTGCATTTGACTGATATAACCAAACAACTGTGGCAGAGGTGTGAATATCGAAAGATTGTATCCGACAAGCGAAAGGTATTATGGTGTTGCCCTTATGGCCAGCACCGCCACGGTACCCACTATTTCAAAGCCTTTTATTGCCCGCCCCCATAGGCCATAATTCTTAAATCTGTTGACGGAAAAACTATTTCTTCTCGTTATTCCAGAGACCGTCAAATTACCAACCAGCTTACCCTGGTGGCAGGAATCTGCTCCGGGACGCATGGTTAGGGAGAGCATTCCTCCGTTTTTCGAACGATGTAATGACAGCAACCTTGTCTAACAATCCATACCATATCACGTGATATTAAAAAAAAAAAAAAAAAAAAGTGTTTATTTTCTGCTAAGAAAACAATGGGATGCTCTTGTTACATCGATCCAAAATGTTATTTTCCTTTTAAATAATTTATATAAGGATGGGGCTCAGTACAGTTCTCTTAATACTTGTAAATCCGCTCTAAGGCTAATATCTACTAGGACGTGAGGTCGGTCAGGACTATCATATAAAAAGATTTTTCAAAGGCATATTTCGTTTGCGGCCGCCCTTATCTACCTAAATATCATTTAGTCTGAGATACTTGAACAATATTAAATTACCTGGGTACTTTGTATCTTAATTCTTATCTATGTGACAAATTTCTATAAAATCTTAACAACGGCAAACAAGGCGCAAACATGATCCAAAATTAACATAAATAATATCGAGGTATATCCTGATAAAATCAATATAAATGTTCTTGACATGATTATTTAAAATAACAAAGTTAGGCTCCTTTCAACCCATTTTATCACTCCCATTTTTCGTAGAAAAACCCGAAATGTGTCCCGTAAAAACCTTGCTATAAGCTTATCTTGAAATGACTAAGACTGCATAATAATGTGAATTCTTTTTTTTGTCGCATTTAAAAATCCTTATAAGGCAGTCGGCTCGCAAACTCGCGGAGTATGAGTGGGAAAGTGGGATAGATGTGAGCACTGAGCATATTATTATTTACAGCGCAGAGCACGCGGCACGCCGCCACGTTTTGCTGTGCGACGGGTCACGGGTTAGGGTTAAGTCTGGCCTCTATCCGTCGAACCGCTGGCTGGAGTGGTTCCTCTAGCACGTTCTATAAGTTCTATAATAGAACTTTAAATAGTAAAGATTGATGATGATTCCTTTGGAAGAGCGGTTGTTAGTAACAACCTAGAATAATTATGTCGATTCACTTAAATATTAGTTATATTTATATTAAGAAATCTATAGAAGGAAACATTTCTGATAAGTTTCTTGAACGAAAATATTTCACAACTATAATCTCTAAAAGTCTACATGTGTTAAATGCTAATCTCGAGGACGAAGCATGAAGTATAATTAATGATTAAACGAACTTACCTGTACGTGAAGTTCAATCATAATTATACGAAGGCTTCGTCCGAAGAGATTAGCATCCCCCCCTCCCCATGTACATTCTTACCCAAAAAACGTCGTGAAATATTTTATTCCTTATGTTTATCTCCTAACTAAATGAAGCATGCAGGTGGTACGAGAACCGTGAGACATAAATGACATACCCTCGAACAAAAAAAAAAAAAAAAAAGATAGTCTCAAATAAAGTGCGAGAATGGCGAGTCGCTATGCGCAACTACATGTGTTAAATGCTAATCTCTTCGGACGAAGCCTTCGTATAATTATGATTGAACTTCACGTACAGGTAAGTTCGTTTAATCATTAATTCTATGGAAAACTCGTTTTGCACCCGATCGGAAACGGAAAAACAACAATATATATAATAGTAGATTATACACCAAGGGGATAAAGCACTGTTTTATGTCACGGGCGCTACATTGAATCCTGAACATAACGAAGGACTCCAAATTTAACTCCCGAGCGCAGCGAGGGTGTTATAAGTTAATTCCCGACCAAAGGGAGGGAATTAAGATTGAGTCCTGAGTGCAGTGAGGGATTCAAGCGCCCAAGAAAAAAACAGTTTTATCCCTGTGGTGTATACTCTACTTTTCTCACATAATGCGAGACAATAAATAACCAGGCTTAGTAGATCCTATATAGCCACTTCTTTCAGCTGGCGTGGCCTACTCGATTTGACAAACAAATGAAGTTCGTCTCACTGCGAATCTAGTGGGCCACGGCTTCGGTCTTCGAAAATCGAGTTGGCCGCGCCCGCTGAGAACACATTCTGTTTAGCGAAATGAGACGTTATGGACATAGCAATAAGAATTATGAAAGTGAAAATCACATTATTGACCAGCGGGTTATAATGAAATTCAATAGAACATTATAACCCGGCTAAAGCCAAGAGATATAATGTCTTGCTTTCGGTAAGGTTTACATGACATATAATTCGGCATTGTCGAGCATGTGGTGTGAAAAGATATTTCCAACAGTTCCAATTGAAGTGACGATATACGTAATGGAGCTGTCACCGGGAATAATATACTAATTATTTAATGGATTCGCTGACGGACAAGTCGAACGCGACGCGAGGAGATGCGCCCGCGACGCGACGCGAGGTCGCGCCGACCTAAATACGGGACGAAATTAGTGCGCACTATGACGATATTTATACCAAAACTAGCTGTGCTCCGCGGTTTCACCCGCGGTAATTCCGGAGTTCCCGCGGAAATTCTGGGATAAAAGGTACCCATGTCCTTCTCTGCACCCCTGACAAACTGCATGCCAAATTTCATCCAAAACCGTTTTGCCGTTTTTGCGTGATTGAGGAACAAACCTCCAAACATCCACACTTTCACATTTATATTATTAGTGGGACTAGCTGTGCCCCGCGGTTTCACCCGCGTTAATTTCAGAGTTCCCGCGGTAATTTCGGGATAAAAAGTACCCTTTGTGTTAATCTGATGCATAAGCTATATTATTGTAATGTTTCATTTAAATCCATCCAGTAGTTTTTGCGTGCAAGAGTAACAAACATCCATCCATACTCACAAACTTTTGCGTTTATATAATAGTAGGATAAGATTAGTAGGAAGTAGGTACTAAGGATGACAGGGTGCGGAGAGTGTCGCTTCTTTACGCAGCGATAGTTACTGTTCTTTAGCAGTAGTAGTACCTACCTGTCTGAACAGTTTTAGAATAGAATAAAATGGAAAAAAAATTATTTGATACCATAAAGATAAAATAAGTACAAGCATGAGTTGTTACCAAAATGGCTACCACTCAGCATTATGCCGTGGCACTAAGTTCCACGACGCTGATTTTCAGTGGCGACCGTAGAAGGGAGATGGCTTCACACTACCAATAAGACCGTCCACAATCTACATTTCTTAGTTTCAAAGAAAATTTAAAAAGTAAAAGTAGAGTAATTAGATAATAAAAAAGCTAAATAAATTCTCATAATGTATGTTGCGGGGTATGCCTAAGAAGACTAAATATATAATCAGAAATAAATCCCTACTAATAATACAAATGCGAAGGTAACTCTGTCTGTCTGTCTGTAACGCTTTCACGTTTATCTTCAAGTTTATCTTCTGAAATCGCTCTTGAAATGTGAGTGGTAGGTACTCGTATATTTATGCAATCACGACATCGCCGGAGCGCGACGGTGCGGGGCGAGGCGACTGATAGCCGTAATTTCCGTAATAATTGAGACCGATCGAGATTGCTTACGTCTTTGTTTAAATAGGAACGCGATTGTATCGAAATCGTACCTACAGTTTTTCGTTATTCTGTCTCGAACGAAGTGCTATCTCCAGATAAACTGCAATGTAGGTGAATCCGTTTACAATGCTTTTGAATGTATGTATAAAAAATAACCGGCGACTCGTAATAATTTTATTTTCTTTTTACTATAATTATTATTTGTATTCATAGGGAACTAGCTGGTCTGCGTTTTCTCCTGCTTTAATTTGGGAATACCCCCAATGAGCTCCGTCGAATCCGTTATCTGCCGTCTCCTACATAAAAATTATCTTGCCAAATTTTGGCTTCACAGGTCAAGTTGTTTTCGAGACTACTGTTCAATCAGTGTTTCAGTGAGCAGGGAAATTTTCTTGTAAATTATCCTTCAAATTAAAAATTATTTCCTTAATTTTCCTGAAATATTAAATACTAGCTGTTCCACCCGCATTAATTTTGGAGATCCCACGGATATTCTGGACTAAAAGTATATGGTCTTATATCCTTTTAATTTGTACCCCTGACAACATGGAATGTGCAAAATTTTAATGAAGTTTCACCTGCGTCAATTTCGTAGTTTCCGCAGGAATTCCGATATAAAAAGTACCCTATGTCCTTCTCTTTACTACTGATAACGTGTATGTAAAATTTCTTAATAATCGGTCGAGTTGTTGAGGCGTGAAAGCGTAACAGACAGACAGACAGAGTTACTTTCGCATTTATAATATCAATATAGATCTGTTGAGTGTTGCAAAGGTTTGTTCATCATCAGTAGACGATCCAGCACACGGTCCTTACCCATATCTGCATCAGTTAGTCAGACCAGATAGATAATGTGCTAGTTAGCATATATACTGCTTTTTTTAATAACATTAGCGTCTCGATTTGATAGCGCATCTCTGGGATGTTTATTTTAGAACAGCCTTGTGGCTCGGCCCGTTCCCATTTATTTTCTTTGCCTCCGTTACTGTTACATCGATTTGCCGCAAGTTGTTGATTTCTTTGTTTTTCTTATACCTATGTATGTACTGTAGGTAGGTATTGTAAAGACAACCGGGTCGTTTTGTTCGCGTGGTAAAATCTCTCCGGATTTTCTCATTATTATTCGGTCTATTGAATACGACGTGTCTGTCTATAGTCTATACTTTAAACAAATTACCTACAATGTGCTGAATTGCTGAATTGTCACACCCGTTATTTGCCCCCGAATGTGTTTCAGTTATTATAATTTTAATGAAATTTTCCATTGTCAAGACAAGACGCGTTCACTATTTCTCTCTGTGTTTTTTAAAGAACTCTAAATCGTGACTATTTCGGACTGACAGTCTTATTAGAATCGATTCATAATCCGTTGTAATGTAAACGTTTATATACAGATACATATATCTACATATAGATGCTCTTTTTCTAAGAATATGATCATTGATACAATCCTATCAAAAGTTACTTACAATACAACCAGTATAATATGGTGACGTTTAGTTTTGTCTTTTAGTGTTGTAGATTGAATGATTATTATATGTATGTATTTAATTTGAAAAGTTTTCATCGTCTCATCTCGTTTCAACGGTTCTGTCCCCCCTTGCCAAGTTGACAATCTATAGTAGTCGTTAATACATTCAAAACTAGGGACGAAATCGTTATGTCACGTGGTCAGGCAAAACCGTACTTTTGAATGGACGATTTTACGTGACCACGTGATTCATGACGATTCATTGCTTAATTTTGTATGCTTAAACGTCTAAACGATCATACGTTGTCAACTTGGCTAAGGGGGCTGATCTTATTTCGCGTTACTGTTATCGTTTGTCCTATTGACATTAAATGCGAGTGCGCCGGCGCAAGCTATCGGGACGTAATACTAATCAGTCTCTTAAGAACCACCGTCGACGGCAGACGTGTCAGATCTATATAATAAATATAATTCCACTTTTAATTTCATCAGATTTTAAATTTCGAAATGAAGTGCTAATTCGTGAATGGTACGCGATCCCGCTCGTATTGTGTGCTTTGATAACTACTACTTTAAACACGGATTTCGTATCACTCGATAATAGTTCTAGTTCTGCCAGTGATACAGTACGTTTCTCCTTGTGCGGTGTTGTCATGTGGTATTATTTATCGGTAATAATACGGGGTTAGTTCAAAGAAAAATTGCATCAGCGTTAATTAAAACTTGACGACTGAATTGGCATTTTGATGCGGTGCTTCGTTTTATTGTTCACTTCTTTCGATTAACCAAGCATTGTTATTGGATTGTGGTTAAATTGGCATTGTCGATATTCAGCTGGAGCCGTACAGTTTCCATATGAACTGTGTGTGTATATAATATTTGTCACAAATGGTCATAACATTTGAAATACCTAATAATAATATGATCATCAGACCACGTGCGAATGTGACTGTTCGACAAGTGAAGTGTTAATTTTTAAGCACAAGTGGAGTGATATTACAAGTGATCAATAAACAAAATGGCCAACCGAGTGATGGGATATGTGATATGCGGATACAATTCCGTCGACAATTTAATGGTGAGTTTTACAATCTTGTTATTTAGCAATCCGCCATTACTATTTAATTGTTCTACCTAAAACTACCTGTTGAGTCACCATTGAAGGTTTTGGCGGGAATCGAGAGCGTCGGTTTCGTTTGTTTTGATGTTGTGAAGTGAGTTTTGTTGTGTAATAACAGTTGTATTCTGAACAGTCAACTTAGATAATGATGTTATTTTTTTTTTAATCATGTGTTTAAATGTATCCATCCGGTGTTCCCGAAGCCTTTCGACAAAGGCATGATTGCAATACACACCCATAGGACTTTATACACAACCATTGTTTTTCTTTACTATTCTTTTTTTCTTATGCCACACAACAGAAAATAACAGATAGAAGGGACATCAACTTAGTTTAGTTTGAAAACAGATGAAAACCAGCGTCGCCGGGTGATTTTCGCACGCAAAACTATATTCATCACGCACTAAAACATTCATTAACGTAAAGAAATGTATTAAACGCTTTTTGGTTAGGTAGGTATGGCATTTGCTCTAACTTCCCTTGCAACGGTGGCGCGCCTGCCCCTACCTGCATGTCCTCTCTAGTTAATTTATTTGCTCTATGGTTTATGATATGTTATTTAAAAGGACGCAGATAAGCAATAACATGTTAACCCACAAAATTATCTATTCAGAACGTTTTATTGAGAGTTAGGGAACGTTTTTTAATTATCTGTTTACCTTATTACATTGGTTAAGTATGTAACTAAATTTTGAACATAAAAAATGTTGACTGAAAATGGCGCTATAATTTTAAAACACGATTTACTCAAAATTTCTCCAGTGTGGGTTAACACACTATTGCTTATCTATGTCCAAAAGGCCCTCGGATATGTTGGTATTAATCCCCTATTTTGATTAATATAGCTCGTAATTTAGGCGTGTCTGGATTTTTATAGGACCGTATATTAAAAATTCAAGTCGTGCGTTAGCTTAAATTATCTATCTACGTGTTAATAATAAAAAAAAATCGTGCCATCCGGCAGAAAATTAACGATTTTCATACTAAGGTTCATGGAACAATCGGCGATACAATGCAAGAACCTACTACCTACTCTCAAAAAAAAACCGACAAAATTGAAATCTATGATACTTCTTTTCGATTAGTATCATTTTTTTTAAACAGTATCTGTAGGTTGAAGTACGAATTTCTACTCATTCAACTTCGTGACAGTTGATCTCAATGCCACTTTTTGTACAGTCACCATCATCAATTTGTATACCTACATTGTGGTTAGTTTTTGAACTCCACTGTACAACTGCCAAAAGTGTATACCTACATATTTGTACATGGAATTACTATTACTAATCTGAGTTTCTTAGGGATTATGACGACAATTTTTCTGTTCATATTCTGATCCAACAAATATTTAGTTATGATATATAATATCTAGTTTAGCCTCCAGTCTCCCATGAATAGTTTGCAATATTGAAGTTTTGTATTTGTTCAAGTTGTATTTTCTAAAAATGTTTTTGTGGTTAAATAAACTTATTATTATTATTATTTGTTCTTAGTAAGTTTTCTTACTTTCTTCTTTTTTATGGACTTTCGCATATAATGCATTTAGCCAGTTTCAAGTAAAATTAATTAGAACAATGTTTATTCTATTAAAACAATTCGTCTTCTTCTTGAAGATTCAATTCGTCTCTTCTTCTTCGTTCTTCGTTGTACGATTTGAAAATACAAGCCACGGTACTATAGCTTGGAAGAACTTTCTCGGAGCTCATGGAGGAAACCGAAGAAATCAGCTCGAAATGCCATAACACATGTGAAAATTATTATCCAATACAGCACCTTATAACACAACAAAATCCACTGTCAACATTTTTTTATCTATATGAAAATAAATTACCGAACCGCAATCTTTAATTCCCCTCCAAAAAACCCTGGCAAGAATAGTGCGCCTACAAATCCAAAGCGTCTGTTGCCATATTGAAAAAAAGGAGGAGAAGATGTACTAATCTGAGTAAAACGAGTCCCCTGATTCACAACTTGATATTGGCGGAATTGTTGTGCTAGTCACAATAGGCTATTTGACAATTTTTTTTTTCTTAGTCCGTCTTGTAGATTAATAAAAAATATTGGACACGTATTTTTTCTTTTTTTACGTAATCAAAAAATAACAGAGATACATTGAGTTGAAATTTCGCGTGACGTCACTAACTAGTGCAGTTTGTATGGCGGCTTGTAGCGGTAAGTGACGTCACGAGCCCCCACCTTAAACTTTAATGCCTTATAACTCTGTGTATTTTCATTTATTTGAAAAATAAAAAAATACGTGTCTAACGATTTTTAATTTTCTAAAAGACGGACTAATTAAAATTTTGATTTTCAAAAGTTGTCAACATCCCTATAGAAGCCAGAAATAAACAACTAATATACCTAGTTTTTTCTCTATATCAATGCCGTAGTCGCATATGTTGGGTGTTCTCTCCACGGATAACAGTTACGGCGCATCCCAAAAACACCGCGTAATGAGTATGAATGGGCCCCAGCTATTTTTATCCAGCCTTTTACCTCGTGTTAACATACCCGACGTGTTTGTGGTACGAAGTGCGGCCCACGTGTGGTTTTTGAACGAAACTTTTGATGAAAAAAGTAATAAATAAAAAAAGAATTCTATTTTTAAAACGAAAAGTTCTTTGATGAAATTACAAAACTATCTGAAAATACAATGGGCATGATGTCTCAATTTAAATTTTTAAACAGTCTTGTAGATCCATAATAAATATTGGACACGTATTTTTCCTTTTTTTACGTAAACAAAAAGTAACGGCGATAAATTGAGTTGAAATTCCGTGTGACGTCACACCTAGGTACACTTTATCACAGATAATATAATACCATACTTTATACTTAGTTATGACGTCGCGACCCGACTTTATTTCTTTCTTTCAATTCGAAACCAAAGAAATTTCACTTCTGAAAGAAACACAGGATGGTTGCGGTGAATTGTCCTTATAAATATTACGCTGTGTTTTGTTAAGTATTCAAACTTGGTTCAATTGTTAGGCCGCGTTTGGTAATAGGTCGGAATGCGTTTGCCATCTTATATGGCTGTGTTATTAAACTCCAGACAGCGACGTCACTGCTCACACCACGAACAGAGTTGTTCAGTTCCAACTAACTCCCCGGAAATGATTAATAAACACGGACTCGGCCCGTTATGATCAAAGCGAATTACATGTAGAATCACTCTATAGAAGACAGACCGTTATGTACCTAATCCAGAATTCTTACAAATTGCCAGAGGGCTGGGAAAATGAACATTGAAGGTATAACCAATTTTTCGCTATTTACAAAATGAAGCTTAAATTTTCGAAAAAATCGCAGGAACTTATACGCCTAATCATATTAATGTGAATGTGGATTTGTTTTTTTGTTATGAAACAGTGATAACTGCATCAATATCCGTTGCGCAGTTGAAAAGGAATAAGCGGACATTCGACCCTGGACACGACGACGACTGGACAAAATTAAAATATCAAATAATTAAGTAAATAATCTAAATTGGGATTAAAGTGGTCCAATTCGGCCATCCACAAAATAATGTCGCTTCCATTAGTTGAAACAGCACGAGTCATGACCTATTTGTATAATGCGAGCGGCGACCTTTTTATTCGGGGTAATTCCGACCACAGAAAAAATAATATAACAACTAGGAGGGGTAATTTAGAGGGGACAGGCGCGCCACAGTTGCAATGGAAGTGGGAACAAATGCTCTAACTCGCTCAAAACATCCTTTGCATTGGCATTTGAAACTAATGGTTGATTTATGTAAAATAAAATTCACTCATTTTTTTCTTTAGCTAATTCCTATTTTTATTTTGACTTTCCTTGCATTCGTAATGAAAAGCACAGTGTTATCCTCGGGAGAAAGACTTATTTAGTCCCTCGATCTATTGGCGCCGTCTCGGGACTAAATAAGTTACTTTCACCCCTAGGATAACAATGTACTATTTCACATATTCCCATCATTGAATTATGAAAACGGCAACTAAGTAAAAACGTCACCAAATGGCGTTTGCTACGTTTCTTTACATGAGTAAATGTTTTAATGCGTCATGAATAAATAGGTCATTTATTATGTTGTGTGGGAAAATCAGCCGGCGACACTGGTTTTCATTCGTTTTCATACTAAACCGAGTTGGTGCCCTTTCTATCTGGACGCAGATAAGCAATAACATGTTAACTCACAAAATTAAGTTATTGATACAGAACGATTTATTGAGAGTTACAGAGCGTTTTTTAATTATGTACCTTATTACAAAATATGTTTAAAAATGTTGACACGAAATGGCGCTATAATTTTAAAACACGTTTTACTCAAAATTTCTCCAGTGTGGGTTAACACACTATTGCTTATCTATGTCCATCTGTTCTGTGTTCTGACGACGCGACGTGTTACGTTATTGGGGCAATGTCCCTGCGCAACTACCTCATAATTTAATAAATTTAAATTTGTTCCGATTCGAAAAACAATTGGACTGTCCGCTCACTGTTTAGATGTCTGGCCGCAGCCGAAGTAGATCAATCGACTAATAATGACGTTACAACCTTCGGCCGTACCTAAACAAAACATTTCGAATCTATCATATTCATTCAGTAGTTCCAGAGATTACTTCTTTAGCTGACCGGCTGAATTTCAGAATTTCTTTGGTTATAGTATATTATATATATTTATTCCGAAATTAAGTAATTTAGGTTTTGGAATTAAAGAGAATTATTATAGAAATTGACAGAACCGTGGGGTACTGGCTAGTTTGTAAATAAAGTGGTTGGTTTTCGTCGCTGACATTTAATATTATACATACAAGTAGGTACTTGTGTCATCGCTGATATGCTAAGTTATTTTATCAATGAAGTAATATTTAAATAATTTTATTGTTGCAAACTTTTAAAGGTGCATTCGTTAATGAATAAATCCCTTGACCTTCGTCTCAAGATTACAATTCGCTATCTTTTTTGAGTTTTATTTGTTGTGTTTTGTCCAACTTAATGATAAAATGACACGTTTGACTCCTCGTTAGAGGTTTTGCCACAAGTTTCGATACTTCATCCGTACAAGTTTCACTTGAAATTATATGTTTCAAGAGTATCTAAATTGTACATCCATACTAATATTATAAATGCGAAAGTAACTCTGTCTGTCTGTCTGTTACGCTTTCACGGCTTAACGACTCCACCGATCATTATGAAATTTTGCATACACGTTGTCAGGGGTACAAAGAAGAACATATTATGGTACTTAGTGTCCTGGAATTCCCGCGGGAACTCTGAAATTACAGTGGGTGAAACCGCAGGGGGCAATGATAAAATGTTATCGATTTTTATGTATATTATATATTATTATATTCAAGTAAAATAAATGTATTTCTATTAGTATTGTCGTGCGGTTTGAAATTGCAGTTTTTGGTGCTATAAAATGCTAAATCTTTCTCGGGGCTCCGGCGGACAGCGCAGGAATCAGTTCGATACGTCATTATAACAATAATAATAGTAATCTTTGATTACCAATTAATTAAAACTATTCAAAGTAAAAACAATCTCAAAGTTGGTAAATGACAAAATTGATGATAACCTTCTGCTATTTTAACGACACAAGTAGATACCTATGCAATATTTATTTATTTATTATATCTTCTCACGCACGTAAGAACTGTCGCTGCGAAACTATATTGTACCATACAGCACCGTAAAACACAGCAAAATCAAGTTTAAATCATTCTTAATCGACCCATTAAATGTCTCCAGGCGTGTTCTTCAACCATAGAGTAAAGTTTTTTGTTTGCTTTCTCATTAATTAGAAAATACTGTTTCTTCTTAATTTTCTTCCGGTATCTATGCTCTATCTGAGATTGGGAATTGTAGTGACCACAATTTACTGATTAATAATTTTTTTAGTTAATTAATTATTTGTTCCTGTGATCCTAATTTCAGTTTAAGTTTATTGTGTGATTGTATACATCATAACCCCGCTGTGGGCACAAGTTTTGAGTTACAGCCTAGAGCCCTACAAAGGAGACGGGCGAAAGTTCATAGAAAGTTGGGCCTGTGGTGTACAGTAACGATTACTGCATTATTTTATTTGTATATTAATACCATTTAAATAAAACTGAATTTTTTACGATTTCTTAATGGGAGAAAGAAAATATAGAATGTTAATGGTTGGTACAAAAACAACCTCCAAGGTATTCATACACCGACCTCTCACGTTAGATATACTTTAAAATAATCATTTGACTTTATTGTAAACTAGAACTAACCTGAATTTATTGTAGGACATTCACACATTGAAGATTCAGCGGCCGTCCAACTAGATTCTTAGAGGTTTAAGAGAATTATAAAAAAGCAGAGGGAGTATGAATTAAAAACATTTCTCTTATAATGATTTATTCATCGTCCACTTCATCATAAACTATTAAAATATCATCTAAAAACTGTGCAGGCGGTATTAAATTCTCTTGATGCCTCGCCCAGCTTAGGTACCATATTATGGACATCACATGACAACAGCAACCTACAGTTCTTTTTCCTACCAAGCAATTACAATAATATTGTTTGATAGCCTCTCTACCATTACGAGAACTGTCAACTAAAATATAAGTAAAATATATTTTTGAGCTTACATGTCTCGATTTTATTCTACCTCTTAACAGCCAGCTAGAATCATTTGATATTGACAGTTCTCTTAGTAGGTTGCCTGTATATTAAAACATTGACAATCGATTATGAAATCGATTTAATTTATAAATTACGAGTTACGACTTTTTTTGAAACGAAGAACCATTATTTAAAAAATATATGGTGTTTTTTAAACGAAGAAACCATTATTTAACCATAACCATTATTTAAAAAATATATGGTATTTTTTAAACGAAGAAACCATTATTTAACCATAACCATTATTTAAAAAATATATGGTATTTTTTAAACGAAGAAACCATTATTTAACCATAACCATTATTTAAAAAATATAATTATGCTGTTTTTTAAACGAAGAAACCATTATTTAAAAAATATATGGTGTTTTTTAAACGAAGAAACCATTATTTAAAAAATGTTTTTTTTTTAAACGAAGAAACCATTATTTAAAAAATATATGGTGTTTTTTAATCGAATCCAAAAAAAAGGAGGTTCCCAGCATTGAAATCACTTTTTATAGTATTTTGAATAGTTAATTAATTGTTCGATTTTTGTAATAATATCGATTAGCTTACCTATTTCAT
Organism: Zygaena filipendulae; assembly: GCA_907165275.2. NCBI lineage: Eukaryota > Metazoa > Arthropoda > Insecta > Lepidoptera > Zygaenidae > Zygaena > Zygaena filipendulae. Next base: position 1,228,556 of record OU015669.1, read on the forward strand.
CTGGCAACATTGCTTCACAGTGAAAACAAGGAAAGTCAGTATTATTTCGATTAAATATTTAATTTTATATCCAATTATAAAACTGCTTAATATTTTATGATTAACCACAAAATACCGAAAAAAAATTATGATAAATATTTCATTTGTGTACATTTGGGTTTGGTTTGAGCCCAAATCCGCCCGTCTCCTTTACTTTATAATTGATTATCTATGTGACTGTAACTTGTTTTGTGTCTGAATTAATAAATTAAATAAAATAAAAATAAAATAAAACTGATGGAACCTCTGAGTATCTTCGATTCCCGTCAAAAATCAAATGTCAATAGGGTAAAATAGGAAAATTTTCAACAAAAAAATATTTAAACCGACTCCAATAGGTCCGTCGCCTATCTACGAAACTCATCATCAGATCTATGTGAAATTTAAATGGGACCGTTCCGGAATAAACCCCTTTCGCACAAAAAAAAGAATTTTGCAACTCCGTCTATATGCGACGGAGTTATGCCCGAACATAAAAAAAATATAAACCTCCTTATTGAAGTCGGTTAAAAAGAAAAAGAAATCAACTGTGAGGCAGCCACTGCAAAAATTTCCCTAACTGAAAACATGAATATGTTCATGCTGATTAGTCGTTTTTTTTTGTGTGATGGCATTTCTGTTGTGTAATTGATCCTCATCGCTATTCAGCTGGTGTATTGACACCGTGTGATCGGCGCACGCGCACAGCGTTTCCGCAACCGTTTTCCTGTCACCAACCTTGAGTTGTTCACTGTCTACTTGTTTTCTAGATTTCTCTTCACGACTTCGCGTCGTCGACGCTAGGTTTCCTCGGTTCATTTGTTTTTTTTTGTTTTCTTAATAATCTCAGGTGCAAAGAAACAAAAATCACGTTGTAATATCTTAATCGTTTTACGATTAACCGGCACAGAAATAGACCTGCATCGAGCATGGTGGTAGCCTCTGGTAGGGCACTTTCTAGTGCCCGGCTGGCTGTAGCTATCACTTTCCAAAAGAAAATCTGTCGCCAGGCACATGAAAGTCAGTTATTTTCATTCTGAGCTGGTGCACGTTTCTTATTCATATCACGTACCCAAATACGTGTCAGTCTCGAGATTTATTGAGTGAACGGATTATCGGTATTAAATCAGGTGTTACAGACAGTGTGTATCCTTTGTGCATCTCTGTTTGTCAAGCCTATATTAGTGCATAGTCGTGTCCTTTTCCATCGCATGCACCGCAGTGTGCGGGGGCTTTGCCCTCGACACGTGCTTTACTGTTGTATAGCGGCACTATAGCAGTCTCAGTTATAACAAATAATTCAAATTGTGAAATATAACGTGAACTGTTCCGATGTGCGACCTAGATAAACATGTTTGCGGGATATATGGTATTTCATAAACGTTATGATTGTAAAATAATGGTTTTTCTTTGTTGTAAACTGCGCGTTGAAAATTTCAATTGGATATACTCTGTGTTATACTTATATATTCAGCAAAGGGAGACGCCATTGATGAGATACATTCTGCCCAAAGGACGAGCAGCTCATACCCAGCCGTGTATTGATAATAATATGAAGTTTGTGTTTCTTGAGTGCGTAGTTTCTTAATCGTGACCAATGGTGCGTTACACACGTGTTAAAATCATTACAGAAATACAGCCGTTCCCCGTTTGCCCGCGTTAATTTCGGAGATCCGTGTGCAAAATCTCATGATAATCGGCTGTCTAGTAGGGTTTAAAAGAATAACAAACAAACCCACATTCGCATTTATAAAACCTATATTATTACTTACGATTTATCAGTCGCAGTATCAAGTCGCGTATCATCGTCACGGGCGTCCACTGTCGGCGCATGGACGTTCACTGTTGGACAAAGTCTTCCCCCCTTATTCATATTATTTTTTTTTAACACACTATTGCCCCTATGGTACTGTCAAAGGCCAGTATCTTCAAGTTTTTCCCATAATCGTACTAGCTGTTCCCCTGCGGTTTCATTCGCGTTAATTGTGGAGTTCCTGCGCTTATTCCGATACCTACACCCTATTATTATCTTTTCTCTACTCCAACCTGTAGGTATGCAAAAAATTTCATGTGATCGGTCGATTGGGTCCTTACCCAAGGTGAAAGGTAACAGACAGACATACTTTCGTTTTTATTAGTATGGATGCCAGTGACTGCGTTATTTGTACACGAACCGCCATATGCCGCCATCTGTCGGGCGTTGTACGAAACGTCATTTGTATTTCATTATTACGTGATTTTTTCTTTGTAAATCAATGGTTTGTAAACTTGTTATTGAGCGACTGAGCGACTGTGGGATGCCCCGTCTCTGTAGCCTTGAGTGGTTTTTCTGAAAGGCATTTTCAGTGCCACTTTAGGTGACATGCCGATCGAACTTAAACTTAAAATCATGCATGACATCACCCCAATATATTAGATAAAGTTTGTAGTACATACTTACCTGACTAAGTTAAGAGCATCTAAGCATACTTTGTAAATTTGGTGCAGCAAACTTATGTCTAGTAGTGTCTACTTGTCTAGTATTTTAATTGTAATAATATGGCTTTGGACGCCTTATGTTTGGTAAGAGTTGGGGATAGTAAATAATTATTTCGTTTGGAAAAAAAAAAACACTATTCAAAACCAAAATTAAAACGAACTCGTAGAAAATATGTTTCCTAGTGTCTGTATGACATTGTAAATTTCCATCTCAGTTTCGCGCAATATCGCTCATAGATCGATGCACTATCTATGACGTCTGTGTGTTACAACCTACAGGCGTTACTCAAGAATATGTGAAATGAGAGATGGTACATAAAAGAGCAAGTCCACGAAAGCTTATGCCTATAACTACACCTATATAATATGTAACTAATAAAATTAACATAATATAAAGCTGGATTTAAAATTTTTTTATGCTTGCTCTTCCTGTATTATGCACCATTTTGTTGACATTTGGTACGAGAGTTAAATATTGAATGATAAACGAAGAAAATGACCTGACGTAAATTTTCGAAAAGGTTGAGTTTTTATTGTGCGTAGGCAGTAGGCATACGGTGAAATTTTCGTATTGAATTTCGTATTGTGACTTTTACTATGGAAATGACAGGCATTGCCATAGCAAAATTCTCAAATTCCTTAATAAAGACGCGCTCTACAATGCGCCCATAGTAAATATCAATACGAAAATTTCGCCGTGTATGTCGTTCGTATAATGCAATCTCCACCTTATTTCTTTGAACTTGTTGGTTTGTCTTTAAAGTTTTGAAGTCGAAAATATGCGAATAGTTTATTTTAGAGCGGTTTTAACGGTTCTCTCTAACCGCTCGTCTAATCTCAACCCATATATCCTTACTAAATGCGAAAATAAAATATAATATGCGAAGATAAATGCGAAAGCGAGTTTATTTGTTTGTAACGCTTTCATGCCTTAACGACTAAACCGATCATCATGAAATCCTGCATACACATTGTCAGGGGTAATGAGAAGGACATGGGTACTTTTGTTCCGGAATCCCGCGGAATCTCCGAAATTAACACGGCTGAAACTCTTGGGAACAGCTATTAGTTAAAAAATCCTCATAATGGAAGAAAGAACCTCACTGTCTTAAACCGAAGCTGTATATTTTATTGATTTATCATCTGTGGATTCACATGTTATTATTGTAGCGAGCGTTGACTCACGCTAGCTACTTGACGTTGTCGCCACAACTTCAGTGTGCGGCTGGATTACAATGTTTTATAACAGTCAGTTAATGTGTCTTGCAAACTTTATTGAAAACTATTATTAATTACGAAATATATTATGCGGCTCCAATATGTTTCTGAAGTGAATAAAAGTTATGTTGCGGGAGTGCACATTATCTAAAACAGTGACCCAGTTTTGATATACATAGGTACCTACATAAAATATAATGTTTATTAAAAGTGTCTTAAGCTCATGACTGGGATGTGGACGTTTGCGTGATAAGTTCTTTAGTCATACAATTTGTATGTCATCGGTGAGTCTGTCTGTCGTTTGTGATACTGCGCTGAATACTAATTAGTGAACGCTTGCTTTTTAACGTTTATAACTATTAATTGCAGACATTTTTGAGTATCGTTTTAACTATTTTGACGTTTAGTTTAATTTAAATAAAATTTGCAAGAAGAAAATCGAAAGAAAAATTTTTATCGCTAAAATTTACAGACAAATAACTGTAAGAAGTCTGTTAAAATTTCAGATTTTGTAGCACATTTCCTAAGTGGTGTTACTTTCAGAAAAATAAATAGTATTCTCTCAAATAAAACTAGTTTCTTTGAATGACACTATTTGTTTGAGATCCTATTTAGCATATAAATATTACAGTCACACACATACACATACACACACACATACACGCACACACTAACGCACACACACACACACACACACACGTGCGCACGCACACACAGTACATAATATAAAACTTGCTCTTAAAAATTCAATACGAAATTACATTACATCAAAATATGTGGAAAATAAATTCATGATTAAATTGTAGTTTTCAACAGCATAGCATAGTAATTTAAGAAGATCCTGGGGACACTTGGGTCACGCTCCCTAACAAAGTCCCAAACTATGAAAAGCTTGTACAATGCGTACCAAAGAACAGATATAATAACTACTTAAATACTTTTTTTTTAATAAATACTTGAATTAGATACATTCTAATTACCCAGACACTAATAGGGATGTGGACTACTTTTGAAAATCAAAATTCTAATTAGTCCGTCAGTTAGAAAATAAAAAAACTATAGACACGTATTTTTTGCTTTTTCAAATTAATTAAAATATACAGAGATAAAGCGCATTAAAGTTTAGGGTGAGGGGGTCGTGACGTCACTAACCGATAAAACCGCCATACAAACTGTCCGAATAGTGACGTCACGCGAAATTTCAACTCAATATATCGCTGTTACTTTTTGATTACGTAAAAAAAGAAAAAATACGTGTCCAATATTTTTTAATAATCTACAAGACGGACTAAAAAATAAAAATTAGTCCACATGCCCATTTCCGTCACATGAATGTTTACCCTGACCGGTGATCGAACCCGCGACACCTGGCGCAGCAGTCGCTTTACCAACCACCGAACCAAACGGTGGTATGCTGTAATGAGTCAACGACGCGACGGCCGCACCGAATTGTTATTCGCGAGGTTTCACGCACTGTTCTATTGTTCAAATTGACTCCACTTCCATTGTTTTTATTGAGCGTACCAAAATTAGCTGTAATACACGTTTATCTATCCACACGTCTATATTCTATACTTACATATAAAAAAAATTAAAGTGTCTGTTTGTAATTCCAAATTAACAGCTTTTAAGTAACTGCATATAAAAGTAGGTATACCTACCTTATACGGTACTTACTTAAAAAAAACCTTTTTTTTGTCTGTCTGTCTGTCTGTCTGTTCCGGCTAATCTCTGAAACGGCTGGAACGATTTTAACGGGTCTTTCAACCTATGTGTTAAGGTAAATACATTGTATAAATGAGTAAATGTGTAAATATGTGTTTTAGTTTTAAGCGTTTGCATGTTTTGTGCGTGCCAAATAAAGTTATTTTCAATTTCAATTTCAAAATGTTGAACATAGAAAAATGTTGACACAAAATGGTGCAATAATTTTAAAATACAATTCACTCAAAATTTTTCCAGTTTGGGTAGGTTGTCCAACTCTAGTTTTACGTGACTATACGTGAAAACATACAGCAAGTGACATGACGATTCGTTCTTCAGTTGTTTAAGCGTTAACGATTGTAGATTTTCAACTTGGCTAAGAGGGCTGTACTGAAAGCACACGAGTGAGAAGTCCAATTGAGACAATTTATCGCATCGCTCGGGGTCGACAGCCGCGCCGTGGGAACGTCCCTTCTAACTCGCTTACAAGGTGGTGCCTTTTATGGTATTAACGCTACTATTTGAGTTAAGTAAAGGTTGATTTTCCTGATGATGAAAGCAAAAAAAAAATATTAATTAAAACGCGCCGCGCCGCAAATTATAGTTCTGTAAATAAACTGTTTAAACTTCCGTGTTGTAGCAGAGTGGTTGGTGAAGATTAAAAGACGTTTGTGATTTCTTGAACTGTACATAGATGGCAGTGTTTTCATTATGGTTATTTTGGATTAGGTAGCTGAAATTTACTTTTTTGATGACGACGGATTTAACTCTTCTAAAGGTCTCTCTAAGGTACTAGCTTCGATTCCGCGACTCTGACGGGAAGTCTTTGTATCGAAATAAAAAGAACCCTTGCTTTGGTCATGTCAGAGGTCTAAATGACTCGTAACTATACACCAAATAGCTGTTCCTGACAGTTCTACTCGTGAATTTCGGTACTTGCTCGGGTATTCTGAGCTAGAATTATTCTATATTACTCATAGAAGCCTGTACTTTAAGTATTCAGAATAGTTCCTATCAATGAAAATATTTTTAGAATCGTTTCATTAGTTCCAGAAATTACATCGTAAACAAACTTTGTAGGAGGTAATTTACAAGGTTTAATGCCCTTACAAACATGGAACTAGTGCCACCTGTTATAAAAATAGGTACTAATTTTCGATGATAATAATTCGTTGTAACATAAACTTGATATTATCACAAAAGTTTAGACGAAATGTGCCAGAAACGGCAACATACCATGTGGAACGGTCCACATGGTATGTTGCATTTCCTTTTTTTGTCGTCGGGTGGCGTTAGTTTCTCCCCTGTGAAGGCATACATATTTTAAAGTGCTAAATTGTAACAGAATCACTCGTGAAGGGGGCTCGTGACGTCAATATTCATTATAAGCGCCATACAAACCGCACCGAATTGTGACGTCACGCGAAATTTCAACTCAATGTATCTCTGTTATTTTTTGAGTACGTAAAAAAAGAAAAAATATGTGTCCAATATTTTTTACTAATCTACAAGACGGACTAAAAAAAATTTTTTTGTCAAGTAGCCAATTAAGCACTGTACCTACAGCGAGCTCGTTTCGCGCCGTGTTCGTCAATTGACACCGATTAAAGTTGATTGCCGCGTGTAATTGGAGAACGGCAATAAAAAAAAAACAGTCACGGGCAGGCTCGGCCAGGGTTGCCGACCGTCCCAGAGGATATGCGTCCCGCGAAAAAATTGTGTGGGACGTCATTTTTGTGTCCTGTCTTATGGTACCTAATGCTTTCCTTTGAGGCTGTAGAAGTTTGAGTCATTTTATATTCGTTTGACTTTTAGTAATTGTTTTAATTATAAACACAAATTATGGAGGTAGAAAGTGACTACGATATAGGAAGAAATATGATGTTCAGACTTCAGAAATGACCAGGTGGTGATTTCATTCACCAAAAAAGTTTGAATTACGAAAACATGATTTTTTTTTTTTTTGTACGATGTGAGTATTTATGAGGCAACGGAACTGATGCCCATGAAGTTTGCAATCAGCGCAACATTAGGTGCGTTCGCGCCATGTTAGTTTTACATTTTAAAGCACGCCTGCGGTCAACAGGCGTGAGCTTATGGGCATAACAATTGTTAAGGAAACGAGTACTAACTAACAATAAGCCGCGAATTCTTTGCACAGTACTTCGTTACACGTTGTATACAGGTACATACACCTGTATACAACGTGTTAATGAATTAACTGAAAACTAGAAAGTAGTTTGCTCAGAATCGACTTCCGAACCGATCGCACCATGTTTATATTTTTTCATTTTTACTAGCCCAATGATATATATAATACAATATTTGGCGCGTACGCCGCCCGTAGCAAAAAATCGGTCGTTGACACGTAAGCGCGGGCGTAGCGCTTGAAATTTCGTAGATAGGTCACCTCTAAACTAACGTTGAATAACTTTCAGACATTAATCTTTTCGACATAATTTATAGCCTTTAATAATTGCCTCTAGCAATAAGGCCGCATTTTGCTCTGTATTTACTTTTTATCTGTCTTAGTTTTTACTTTCTCTTCTGGGGCAATAAAGCATATTTGATTTGATTAATATTGTCCGTCGCGCGACATCCTACACCGCTATCGCCTCTAGGCTCGCCGCTACGTCGGGGCGGGGCGCGGGGAGGCACGGCTTCAGTGAGGGGGCGGAGAGTGTCGCTTCTTCACGTTGTAATATTTAATATTCTTTGACGCGAGAGAGGAAGTGCGTTTCATAAAGATTGCCCCGAATTTACGCAAGTCTCGTTACAGAAAATCACGGTAGTTAAGCACACTTTTAATTGAAGCTTGAATAAGGAAGCCATAAACAACTGCCACTTTAAATTTCTCAAAATCTCCCGCCGAGACGTGCAACTTGGTTGACCACATCCTTCGGAGAAATGCACTTTAATGAAGGAAGTACGCACGTGTAGTGTTATCCGTACTCAAGGCTATGAAAATGGATATATGCATATACTTAATTGTTACCTATGTAAAAATACCATACGATTTTTGATAATAATATCGCACCATTAGAATTAAGGTGACCTAACTCACTTTAATTCTAAATTGCAATGTTGGAATATGATAACAAAAAGTAAAAATCAAACCTTTTTCTTATATATATAATATATTGAAATACTATGGTAACAAATTGTCTCCCTCGGGACACCTTTAAAAAATATTTTATGACTTTCAGCAGTAATATAACTTGAGCTAGCTATTCTTATAAGTGAAAGAATTTTGAGAACTTACAAACATACAAGATTTACAAACTTTATTTCTTTATAATTTTAGTACAACAACAATCGATTTCCTTTCAAACGAAATAGTAATAAGTATCTTAGAAGATATGCTTCGTTTAAACGAACGACCCAACTTGGACGACCACAAGCGCCTTAAGTCTAATTAGAACCGCCTACAACTACAAGCGAACAAAGGGTGTACACATACGGCGTAATAACCGTAGTCCGTGGGGCGGGCAGGCTGCGAGAAGGGGGGAGCACATGTCACCGAAAATAGTGCGGGGGGGACGGGAGCGAGGTGTGCGGCCGGCGCGCGCGCAGTCCCTAGCACGCGGGCGCGGTAATCGCATGGATTAAAGAAAATTAAAAAAAAAAAAAACCTACCAGCTACAAGACTGATTAAGTATTCTATAGTGTGCTGTAAACGGCCCGTTCGAGTACAGTGTGTTGTGAACGGTGCACGGTGGCAGTGATGTTGTGCTCGAACGGCGCGATGGTGGCGATGGACCGCGCGTACATGTCGCTGCGCGCGCGCAAGCCGCACGCGAACGCCGCTGCCGCCACTGTGGTGTGTATTTATAACCGACTAGCTGTGCCCCGCGGTTCCACCCGCGGTAAAATCGAAGTTCCCGTGGGAATTCCGGGATAAAAAGTACCCTATGTGTTAATCTGATGTGTAAGCTATATTATTGTAAAGTTTCATTTAAATCCATTCAGTAGTTATTGCATGAAAGCGTAACAAACATCCATCCATTCATCCATCCATACATACATACTTACAAACTTTCGCATTTATAATATTAGTAGGATTTTCAATAAAACTAACTTACAGGAATACATGAATTGGTAAACGAATCCTTACTAATATTATTTTTAAATCCGAATGCGAGTTTGTTTATTACGCTTTCACGCTTCAACGGCTCAAACGATCGTCATGAAGTTTTGTATACACGTAGCCAGGTGAACAGAGAAGGACATAGGGTACTTTCATCCCTAATTCCTGCGGGAATTCCGAAATTAACGCGGGTGAAACCGCGGGGAACAGCTAGTCTTTACTATAAATGCGAATGTGAGTTTGTTTGTTACGCTTTCACGCCTTCACTACTCAACCGATCGTCATGAAACGTTGCATACATGTTATCAGGGGTGCAGAGAAGGACATGGGATACTTTTTATCCCGGAAATCCCGCGGGAACTCTGAAATTAACGCGGCTGAAGCCGTAGAGAACAGCCAGTTAATACAAACTGTGAGCAATTCAACGAAGAATATAATCTATATTATGATTGTGTTGACCCAGGAAATGAGTGATTTACTCAAATACCTACCGTATTTTTTACGCGAGTAAAGTCCATAATCGAAAAACCAACTGTACAAATATTTATTTACTAATTTATTCCTTTATTTGAGAAAATTAAAGTTGAAAATTATGTATAGAATCGGTTATATGATAGATTAGTTTTTATGTACCTAGTACTTTAGGCGTTTCCAAATGACGTTGCGAGCTGCAACAATTGCTTTTATTTGCTAATCGGTTGCAATTTAATTTCTTAAAGCTGATTTAATTTGATAATTTTGCATATCACCTAATGACAGGACATGAGGACAATTTTACTCTTATATTATGTACCATCATTACAAGCTATGTCTTATGCAAATAAAGAATTTATTATTATTATTATTATTGAAAATGATTGAGCAGTGAACGCATTCAGATACAATATCTATACATATAAATAAAATCGAAGTGTCTGTTTGTTATTCCAAATTAGTTTTTCACTAAATGCATATGATATGTATAGGTATACGGTACTTCATAAAAAAATCAATTTTTCAAATTTTCGTCTGTCTGTGGCTGTCTGTTTTTTCCGGGTAATCTCTGATACGGCTGGACCGATTTGAACGGGACTTTCCCTGGCAGATAGCTGATGTTATAAGGAGTAACTTGGGCTACTTGTTATCCCGGAATTACCGCGGGATCTCTGAAATTAACGCGAGTGAAACAGCGGGGCACAGCTATTTGGTATAAATTTATTTATGTAACTTTGTAATTGTAACTGAATGTAGCAGTAACGTAACGGTAACGACTTAACGAAGCTCGTTGGCACAAGCCGCTGTAAACATAGGTACACTGTTTTATTGCGCCACTGAAAACAAACCGCAGCTTTTTGCCATTGTTTAATTGGACGCAGATAAGCAATAACATGTTAACCCACAAAATTAAGTTATTGCTATAGAACTATTTATTGAGAGTTATAGAACGTTTTTCAATTATGTATTTACCTTATTACTTTGTTTAAATATGTAACAATATGTTAGACATAAAAAAATGTTGACACAAAATGGTGCTATCATTATAAAACACGATTTACTCAAAATTTCTCCAGTGTGGGTTAACACACTATTGCTTATCTATGTCAAATTAGCAAATACTGTGCAAACGAATTTCGTTTGTCAAATCGATTACAATTAATGTTTATGCCCTTGTTTGTCGGAAATGGAAAATCAATTTCCGACTCCGCGTATTCGGATCCGTTCATTAACCCTTACACCGCCACGTTTTTGTAGCCCAAAGTTAAGGCTACAAAAACATGGCCCCTACCTCCAGACCACACGCTCTAGGCATGAATTCTCCTAGTCGTGAGCTATCATTTTAATCTAATTCTACTAATATTATAAATGTGAAATTGTAGATTTTTGGATGTTTGTTACTCAATCACGCAAAAACGGCTGAACGGATTTCGATGTGGCATGCACGTTGATAGGGGGGTACAGAGAAGGACATAGGGTACTTTTAATCCCGGAATTCCCGTGAAAACTCCGAAATTACCGGCGAGCACAGCTAGTAAAAAATAAATACAAAATCGGTGCATTGTTTTGTTACTAACGTAATATTACGTCTCTGGCCCAAGGAGCACGTCTTTCGTAGATCGTGATATTAAGAAAATGATTGACGGTGCAAATATTAAATAGGTATCGTAAATCTAATGAACTTTAATGAAATCGAACGTTATAAATCGACTTTAAATAAATTGCGATTTGTATTTATATTTTCTTGGCTCGATATAATTTTTGTATCTAGGCCAAACGAAACGTTTCAAAGTTTTTTTTTTTCTTTCTTTCAAGAGCATAAAAATGTTTACGATATCGATCGTAGGTAGGTATATTGTTAAAAAAACCTGGTCTGCGTTACAGTATTATCGGCTATCTTAACTGATTTATCGCTTCCCTGCCCGGTTTATATGCATTTTTCATCGATACCGAAAGTAGATTTTTGTAAATTGAACAGTTTTATGAACTTTAACACTGTTGAAAACCTGACGATTTAAATCGTAAGATACAGTTATAGTAGTAGAATAAACCAGATGTAGGTATTTATTTTTGAACCAGAAAAAGCTACTTATTTGCTTTTTACAGAATTTAACCTTTGCTAGAAATCAGTGACCGAAGTTTTAATAAGAAACTGATATATTACCGTAATAGCTGTGCCCCGCGGTTTCAGCTGCGGTAATTTCGGAGTTCCCGCGGGAATTCCGGGATAATAAGTACCCTATGACCTTCTTTGCACCCCTGAAAACGTGCATGCCAAAGTTCATCCAAATCTGTTCAGCCGTTTTTGCGTGATTGAGTAAACGTATGCGAGCATAAGAGCTCGAAAGCGCATTTTCATCCGACTTGCTTCAAATGTATCCTCACTGCTCAGCTCCTATGTGTCTTAGCGTAGCCTATAACTATAGCGTAGCCTATAACCTGCCCAAGAGTATGGACTACAATCGCACCAAGTTTGGTTAAAATCCCTTCAGTATTTTTTGACCCATGCGTGCACATACAGATAGACAGACAGACAAACAAAAAAATTACTGATTGCATTTTTGGTATCAGTATCGATCACCATTCATCCTCCAATATTAATTTTGAATATACATATATTCAATGTACAGAATTGACCTCTCTACAGTTTTATTATAAGTACAGATAGATAAACACCATAACCATAATGGTAGCCTTGTGCTATGATGTCGTGTAGATTGCCAAATATAAACTGCTATATTTAACAAAAAAAATTTATAGCATATAATAATAATATGTTTATATTTCATATTTTGTCACATTTCAACAGTAATAATAGTCGTGAAAGACGTTTTTTTTTAAACTTACATTTTATTATTAGCAACAAAATTGCGTTGCGAATGTTCAGGTCACGGCTACTCCATCACCTCTATTGTATAATAAGTTTTGTTCGTTGTTCTCTAATGTCTATGAGCATTGCATGCTTTGCGTGTTAACTTTTATTTTTATACACTTTATCTTCGCCTTGACACTGACGTTGGAATATTTATAAGCCTAATCAGTCACCGCGCTCATAGTCAAGTGGTTATTACAATATACTCTTTGCTCATAGTCTCCGGTCACCTTGCGAGTGATTATGTCAAATTTTGCGCGTTATCCTACAAATATTATAAACGAGAAAGTTTGTAAGTATGTATGGATGGATGTTGGTTACTCTTTCACGCAAAAACTACTGGATGGATTTAAATGAAACTTTACAATAATATAGCTTGTATATCAGATTAACATATAGGGTACTTTTTATCCCGGAATTCCTGCGGGAACTCTAAAATTAACGCGGGGTACAACTAGTATGTGATATTTATCTTAATACTAATATTGTCGATGTAATATTATACATCTCTTTGTCATTTACTCATATACAGGGTGTCCCGTTCGACAAATTCAAGGAGAAGGTACATGGGAATGTGAAACGACAAAAATCACTTTAGTAAAAGTGTGGCCGTTTTCGAGAATACACTCTAATACTTATAACTAAATGCTGCATTAATATTGTAGACTACCTATCTAAGGGTAATTCACTGAAGAAAACATGTAAACATATCTGATTGATTGCACACACATTAAAAGACAACATTATTACAAAGCTAATTTTCGGAAGAAATAAAAAAAAAACTCGAAAACGGCAACACTTTTACTAAAGTGATTTTTTTGTCATCGCATAGTTCACATTCCCATCTACCTTCTCCTTAAGTTTGTCGTACTAGTTACGGGACACTCTGTATATGGCTTCACTGTCTTCATTCAATGACACGTTCGGTTCGACGCCCGCTCATTACAATTTGACCATTTCCAATACACGCTCGAGCTTGGTATTCTTGTGTAGATGTCTTATTGAATGTTTCCGCAAACCTCATTAGGGTTTCATTATTGCGTTCATCTTTCTTATTGTTTGTTATTTATTCATATTACTTTGCAATTATTGTTTGTCCTTCGAATTCAATGGACTTGCAAAACCTTTTGATGTTTACGACTCGAGTGAATCATTGCACTTGCGTCTTCAACGTCAATCCTCAATGTAGGTACCTACCTCAATTTAGTTGTTTGTCATTAATATTTTCACGGAGAGCACTCTAATTTTGGATCGAACCGATGTGTTCATTTGTTTGTTTGGAGGGAATGGTTGCCATCAATTTGGTCTGAGCGTCATTGAAATGGAACCTTGAGGGCAATGAAACGAGTTCACAAATAACAGACAAGTCTCACTTTCATAACTTACAAGGAATAATTCAATTGTCATAGAATTGATAAAGTGTTTTGACCAACTAATTGCGGTGATACATTATCATTGTTAGTCCCCCGCTTTGTCACTGGAGTCAATTTCTTAATTCCCTCAGGAATTGTTTATGTCAAGATGAAAATGGCTATCTCTTCTTCGTAGACTTAAATAAACTCTAAATCGTATTACAATAACTCTTTTGTTCCGAGGTAATTATAATTTTTTGAATCGGTTCAACAATTCCAAATGTGTACGGTCTATAAAGTTACTAACTTTGCCTCTTTATAACATCAGTGTATATTTGACTGATCTAAACGAGATTCGCTAGACCGGCTAGACGTAGTGTGTGTTTGGATTATTTGGAAATAAATAATTGATATCGGTAGTCCTATTCCGTTATATGGCGCAGTCAGGTGGCCGCTGCACCTGCCCCACGATCGTGTACACCGCGCCGCGCCGGTCCCAACCCTCCGTCATGCCCTGTGCCCACCCCCACGTTGCGGCTGCGTTAATGTTATCTTTGGAATATTTTTTATATCATTTTGAACCCAAAACCCACTTGCAGACTGTATGGGAAATATTGAAGCTTCTAACTTCATAGCTGTTTCTTTGGGGCTTTCATACCTATCTATACCTACTTGGACTAAGCTGAATAGTATTACAAATATTTATAATAAATGTTTAGCATATCGTACATATTAACAAAAAATATATGTATATATAATAATAGTCGTCTGGTAGGTATCCATAGTACAAGTTCTGCTTGGTTTGAGACAAAGTGGTGCTGTATGCATGTAAATTGTAATGTCTTACCGCCGCACTCAGAGTCGACTTTAATGATTACTTAGTTAAGTATAGATTTTTAAAACAAAACTTCCGCAATCCGACTAATTTAATAAATTAATGTTAATTGGCATTTAACTAACTAAGTTACATCTCATTAAATGCCAAATAACATTAATTTACTGAACGTCTCTGATTGCGGCAGTTTTGTTTTAAAAATCTATACTTAACTAAGTAATCATTAAAGTCGACTCTGAGTGCGGCGGTAAGCATTGTTATTATTATCTGGTAGCTATCCCCGCGATTACACCTGCGATAATTTCGAAGTATCCGCTATCTATTGGTGGAAACTGCATTAAATTCCGTTTCTTTTGATTATGAGAACTGCCGTGTTAGTTGAACCGATTGTTAATAGATGGCGCTTTTTGTATGTTAGATACATTTTGACGGTGGATGCATTCACAGTGAAAATACAGATGGCATTTGTAATGAAAGTGATTATTTAAAAAAGTTTAACCAGATCATCATTAGTTTACCCATTTACTTTATTTTTATAAAGAGCTAACACAGAACTAGCCTTGACACAAAAAATCACCTTCGAGATATAATATTATTAGAATGATTATTTATAAATTATCATAAAAATCATGATAACTGTAGTCATTGCAATATACTTTATGCACGTGTAGTTTTGTTTACCACAACAAATGCGGAATGTGAGGACACGTGATATAGTCACCCAAAAAGCTCCTCGCGTAGAAATTCTCAGCTTTGTCTAAACTCTTGATCTGTGACGCAACCACGTGACTCACTGTAGTGGCACTTCCACCGCATTACCATTTGCCACCAATTGTAGTTACGAGTACATGCTGATTCAGTACGATTAAAAAATTATTCGTCACTACTCAACTGAGCTAAGTAATCTGTTATCAATTGTTTGAGATACTTTGCGAACATCAATTAGTTGGCTAAAGGGAAAGTAGAACTAATTTTGACACTTGATAAGGGTTGATTACGGAATGAAGAGAGTTTAACTGAATGAAAGATCCGACTTCATTAAACTATGGTATTAGCCAATAGGTCACTCAATCAGTCCCGAGACTTTACTACTGAAGTAGCGTCACTAAAGTCGCAATAAATCGGAAAGGAATGATGGGATTGTCAATAAACTTTGTAACATTGTGGTATGTTTAAATATTATTATTTTCTTAACAAGAGTCGTGCCTATTAGCATTGGGACATATTATCTATATCTATCTTAAAGACTTGAAAGTTCAAGGACAACAATGAAGGTTAAGAACTGATAAAGACATTTCGATGAGTATATTCCGTATAAAAGATTTCGGGGCCAATTATTAAGAATAATGAACTTTTGTCATCACATTACAATACAATCAAAAGAGTCTATTCATCGAACACACCGCGAGAAATCGTGATAGCCTTTTGTGTCGTTTAGATTACGCCCCGAGGTATAAACAAAGCCTCTCTTCGAACCCGTATTTTATTATAAAATTCATTCAATTACCATTTTAATAAAGGTATTTTTGTCGAATGTTCAAAGGCATAAAAGGAAAAGGAAAATACTCAACCGAAAAAAACAACCCTTAGCGTTACGATGAACTATGTAGTTGCACTACTATAGATGGTGCAATAGGATAGTCTACGATTTGCATTGAGGCGTCATCTGAAGAGTTTAATAGAACTAACTACCAGACGGACTATTATAATCTATTCTTCGACAAAAATAATCAATTACTGCGTCACTAATCACTGTTTTCATGAACGATGACGAGAAGTTCTATTCGAGTGAGAAAAAAACGCAAAACACGCGCGCAAGCTATTATAAAAATCGTCATTGACACGTCAGATGATATTACGACACTCTCCATTGTTCCCGAGGTAATTGCACGTCGTTTACGCGGACGATGCGACGGTTGCAAATCCTGATACCGAGAAATTAATTAAATTGTACAAAGAATTATTAATCGAGTGCTATCATGTAGCTTCAGTACGATCTAATTATACTGTAAATAACTTGAGTACTTTTGTAACCACATAATTATTAATTTCTATATGCTTAAGATAAAAAGAGATAATATTTATACTAAAATCCCACTATAATAAAAATACATACATACATAAATACATTATAAAACAAATTCCTCCGCTGGGTCTGTCTGTTTGTTGGCGATAAACTCGAAAACTATAGTACGGAATTTAATGCAGTTTCCACCAATAGATAGCGGATACTTCGAAATTATCGCAGGTGTAATCGCGGGGATAGCTACCAGATAATAATAACAATGCTTACCGCCGCACTCAGAGTCGACTTTAATGATTACTTAGTTAAGTATAGATTTTTAAAACAAAACTTCCGCAATCCGACTAATTTAATAAATTAATGTTAATTGGCATTTAACTAACTAAGTTACATCTCATTAAATGCCAAATAACATTAATTTACTGAACGTCTCTGATTGCGGCAGTTTTGTTTTAAAAATCTATACTTAACTAAGTAATCATTAAAGTCGACTCTGAGTGCGGCGGTAAGCATTGTTATTATTATCTGGTAGCTATCCCCGCGATTACACCTGCGATAATTTCGAAGTATCCGCTATCTATTGGTGGAAACTGCATTAAATTCCGTACTATAGTTTTCGAGTTTATCGCCAACAAACAGACAGACCCAGCGGAGGAATTTGTTTTATAATGTATTTATGTATGTATGTATTTTTATTATAGTGGGATTTTAGTATAAATATTATCTCTTTTTATCTTAAGCATATAGAAATTAATAATTATGTGGTTACAAAAGTACTCAAGTTATTTACAGTATAATTAGATCGTACTGAAGCTACATGATAGCACTCGATTAATAATTCTTTGTACAATTTAATTAATTTCTCGGTATCAGGATTTGCAACCGTCGCATCGTCCGCGTAAACGACGTGCAATTACCTCGGGAACAATGGAGAGTGTCGTAATATCATCTGACGTGTCAATGACGATTTTTATAATAGCTTGCGCGCGTGTTTTGCGTTTTTTTCTCACTCGAATAGAACTTCTCGTCATCGTTCATGAAAACAGTGATTAGTGACGCAGTAATTGATTATTTTTGTCGAAGAATAGATTATAATAGTCCGTCTGGTAGTTAGTTCTATTAAACTCTTCAGATGACGCCTCAATGCAAATCGTAGACTATCCTATTGCACCATCTATAGTAGTGCAACTACATAGTTCATCGTAACGCTAAGGGTTGTTTTTTTCGGTTGAGTATTTTCCTTTTCCTTTTATGCCTTTGAACATTCGACAAAAATACCTTTATTAAAATGGTAATTGAATGAATTTTATAATAAAATACGGGTTCGAAGAGAGGCTTTGTTTATACCTCGGGGCGTAATCTAAACGACACAAAAGGCTATCACGATTTCTCGCGGTGTGTTCGATGAATAGACTCTTTTGATTGTATTGTAATGTGATGACAAAAGTTCATTATTCTTAATAATTGGCCCCGAAATCTTTTATACGGAATATACTCATCGAAATGTCTTTATCAGTTCTTAACCTTCATTGTTGTCCTTGAACTTTCAAGTCTTTAAGATAGATATAGATAATATGTCCCAATGCTAATAGGCACGACTCTTGTTAAGAAAATAATAATATTTAAACATACCACAATGTTACAAAGTTTATTGACAATCCCATCATTCCTTTCCGATTTATTGCGACTTTAGTGACGCTACTTCAGTAGTAAAGTCTCGGGACTGATTGAGTGACCTATTGGCTAATACCATAGTTTAATGAAGTCGGATCTTTCATTCAGTTAAACTCTCTTCATTCCGTAATCAACCCTTATCAAGTGTCAAAATTAGTTCTACTTTCCCTTTAGCCAACTAATTGATGTTCGCAAAGTATCTCAAACAATTGATAACAGATTACTTAGCTCAGTTGAGTAGTGACGAATAATTTTTTAATCGTACTGAATCAGCATGTACTCGTAACTACAATTGGTGGCAAATGGTAATGCGGTGGAAGTGCCACTACAGTGAGTCACGTGGTTGCGTCACAGATCAAGAGTTTAGACAAAGCTGAGAATTTCTACGCGAGGAGCTTTTTGGGTGACTATATCACGTGTCCTCACATTCCGCATTTGTTGTGGTAAACAAAACTACACGTGCATAAAGTATATTGCAATGACTACAGTTATCATGATTTTTATGATAATTTATAAATAATCATTCTAATAATATTATATCTCGAAGGTGATTTTTTGTGTCAAGGCTAGTTCTGTGTTAGCTCTTTATAAAAATAAAGTAAATGGGTAAACTAATGATGATCTGGTTAAACTTTTTTAAATAATCACTTTCATTACAAATGCCATCTGTATTTTCACTGTGAATGCATCCACCGTCAAAATGTATCTAACATACAAAAAGCGCCATCTATTAACAATCGGTTCAACTAACACGGCAGTTCTCATAATCAAAAGAAATTGAACCAATACAAAAATAAAAGCGTTATAATTAGGTAGGTATGTATTTATATACGGTGCGTAATATTTGCACGGGTCAACTTGTTAAATTTGAATTTTCGTAAGAAAATTATTATTCTATACGAGTACTATAATATTATGTAAGTTACAGTTCATAGTTTTATGCTGTGCGCAAGTATTGGTATATTGAATCCCTAGCTGCGGTCAAGATTCTACTTTAGAATCCTTCAATCCGCTCTGAATTTGGGATGATGTCCTCGCATATTTTTTTGCTCTCTTGTATCTATCAAGTGGTCACAATTTAACTTGTCCCAGTTTGATTACATTCTTCCTTATACTAGTACGACTTATCTCTGACTCCGCTTAGAAACGCCTTGCTTATTTTACAATAAGTATAAACGTTTATCGTAACGAATTCCTTATTGTCCAGGTATGAGAATAGCACTTCATTTAATCATAGGCTTCTCATACAATGTAATTATTTTGTCTTTTGTCTCTTGCGTAGCGTGACTGTCGTCGAGTCGCGCTTCGTCCGCGTGTAATCTGTTTTTATTGACACTAATAATATCTAGAATATTATTCTTATGTCAATGGTTAACAATGGATGCTGTTTATAGACTATGCTGCTTCGTCTCTTGCATGTTTCAGCAATATAGTGATCTAGTTTACTTATACAGCGCGGCTGGAGTCCAAAAGTGAAATTTAAAACGCTCTATTTATTATAATAAACAGTATTTAAATCACCTCCTATCGTATTAATAGTAGTTCTGATTTTCCCTGTTTTGTTTTCATTTTTATTGTTTGTATTTTCGTACTGAACTTTGTATAAATTTAAGTCAATGCTATAATTTTCATTGTACCTGACAACAAATTCTAATGTGTTTATAATGTTGATGTAAATATTTTGCTGTTTGCTGTTCACTATCCCTGTTTTCCAATTACAGAGCATAATCCTACTAATATTATAAACACGAAAGTTTGTAAGTATGTATGTATGGATGGATAGATGGATGTATGGAAAGATGTTTGTTACTGTTTCACGCAAAAACTACTGGATGTTAAATGAAACTTTACAATAATATAGCTTATACATCAGATTAACACATAGGGTACTTTTTATTCCGGAATTCCCGCGGGAACTCTGAAATTAACGCGGGTGAAACCGCGGGACACAACTAGTAGAGCATAATGCGACTCAGTGGCGCACAATGCCGAATCGTGCTAATGCTCATATACTAATTGCAGTAGGTGAAACATTCAACGTTGAGCATTATGCCGCATAATGCCGCTTAGTACTGTAATTGGAAAACGGGGTAGGGCCTCTTCGCCTCTTATTTTTGGTCAGTTTGTCATTGACCGAGTTTATAATATTTATGGTCTCTGTGAGTGGTGTGTTTATGTGTATTGACGTCAAACCTCCGTCACAATGCTTCATTACTGCCGGTTTGGTCTGGTCCCTATTATGTTGTCGGACATGTAGGTCAGGTGACATGTGCTATTAGCTGGAAAGTATCGATTCAACGATCAGTTAATGAATATTGTTTGTTCACTGTCTGGTTCGAGTAAGTGGAACTGGGGATTATTCGCGAAGCACTTGGACAAATCAATTAGTCACCCATCCACATACGCTTTGCCTCATATTCTAACGAGTAAACACGTCTCCCATATTATATTGGGGCGTGTAGGCATTGTCTTAATTTCACAAAGCATCGAGAAATTCAACAGTAGGTACCAGAGCCGAATACGAAAAACAGATGGGTTTTAGCATTTTTGTTAAAAAGAAATACCAAAATTGGAAAATAATAGGCATTCAAAATTCAATAATTATTATCAATTATCATAACTACTTTCCAATTCCAATTTGTTGTTTTATGGTTCCACCGTGTTGACGGTGATTCTGCCAAAGTCAAGCTTAGTTGTTTAACTAGTGATGCCGATTTAACTTTTCGGTTCGATAGATGCTAACCTCTTTGCTAGCTAACGTAATTTATTTATAGAAGCGGCTAAAAATAATCTCTTTTTCATGTGTTAAGTATGTTAAAAACGTCTTACCTTGATGTCTATTTTTGAATTTTTATTGTAAAGGTTTTACAATTCAACTGTAGGTAGGTACAAACGATTTGTAACTCGGTCGCATTGCACACACACTGTTTGTTGTGTGTAAACAGTTGACTAGTTTATACCTAAATTATATGTATACATCTCAACACTCGCACGAGTTTCGAGTGAATAATATCCGGTCTCCGGTCGTTGTGGATGGAGACTGAGGATATTTACATCCGCTCCGCTTCTCTTTAGTCATTGTCATTGCGTTGATCTGCGATCTTCCGAATATTTAGTGTGATTATTAAATTGAATTGATCAAATCAAATCAAATCAAATATGCTTTATTGCCCCAGAAGAGAAAATAAAAACTAAGACAGATAAAAAGTAAATACAGAGCAAAAGGCGGCCTTATTGCCAGAGGCAATCTTTTCGAGGCAATCTTAAGGTGATAGAGAGCTGTGAATAGAAACTAGAAGCGTGTGAATTGAATTGAATTTATTTATTTGTCAGATACAATTTCATTTCAATCTATACTATAATAAAAGAGTAGAATCCGCAATTCTGTTCATTGAATATTTTTAACAAAAACTCACAGGGGACGATAAACGAAGAGTAACCAACCACAAAAAAAGGGTTTTTTAAAATCTTTTCTTTCTATCAGTCTGTCGGTCTGTTCGCGATAATCTCCGAATCTACTGAACGGATTGTCATGCGGTTTTCACAGATAGATTAAGGTTAGCCTAAAGCTACATATAGGCTTTGTTTCATTAAAATCGGATGTAGGGAAAAAAAGTTGTTGTATAAAAACCTTTCGCGCGGGTGAAACCACGGGGCACAGCTAGTAATAGAAATATTACAAAGTATGTACCGAGATAGTCAAAATTTACTTTGATACTTATCCTGATATTTTGATATCTCTGAAATATAATATAAAATTAAATTAAATAATACAAAATTATAAAATACAAAATTATTAAATTAAGTTTGGCAAGCGACTCTCTTTTATTCTATACAGGAGGGGGAGCACGGATTTTTTCGCTGTCGTCATATTACCTTCTCTCTGGTCCTTTCGATATCGAGCGCTTTTTTATAGAAAATGAACAACGCTGCATAGATGGCGTTGTTCATTTTCCATACAAAAAAACGCTTTGATATTACGACGCGACGTTATCGAAAGGACGAGAGCGAAAAAAATCGTGCTCCCCCTACAGTATACGTAGCCATGTGAAGACTATACGTAACGCGCTAATACCTCAGCTCCGTCACGATTTATTTGTATTCAAAGTGTCGTACGAGGAAAAATTGTTAATAACACGGTCGCAGTCAGAGGAAGTGTAAAAATATAATTTATGCATATTCTTTTGTTTTATTTATATAATAATAATTTTTATATTGACTGTATGTATAAAAGCGAGACACGACAACACTTCATAAAGTTTCCCAACTGCGGAGGACAAAAGAGAATTTTACAGGAGAATTGCGCGGTCTAACTTTACCGACGGTGAAGGTTTTTTGTACATTTCCACGCCTTAACTATTCAACCAGTAAGTCATCATGAAATGTTGCATACGCTTCGTCGGGAGTACAGAAAAAGATACAGGATATTCCGGGATTCCCGCGGGAACTTCGATATTAACGCGCGTAGGGGCATTCGCACCACGGTTATGAGCATTGCTCGTCTTTCCCCAAAATTTTCTTTGTCGCCCTTCCAGCCAAGTTGACAATCTACATACATTGGACACAGCTATAGAAAACTATGGACCGTATCGTCATGTCACATGATCACGAAAAATCGGCTTTTGATGGGACGAGCTCCTTATCTTATTTAAATGGGTACCTACTACCTAGGCAGATGAAGCCTCGGTACTTCGACCCTTGGGATCTTTTGTACCACCCGCATTCTATGATCCTCCCTCTACTTCCTGAAGACCTCGGCGGCGAAGACTAGTGTGCAGTAGGGTAAGAACCTTAAGTCTTCTGGTTCTGGGTAAGTCGTCCCTAAGCTAAGGCTTGAATGTGCCATTATTTCCACCTCTACACTGTACTTCCTGCAGGATGGGTCGCTTGCTAGTTTCATCTTCGTGAGGTGTTCTTTTGTCCCTAAGTGACCTGTAAGCACACCCGTGATTGGGTGGGTCTGATTGCGACTCAAGATGTGACAGTTTTTACATCAATTTTGTCGCTGGTAAAGCGTTTGGAATGCCTAAGACCCGTAGTTGATGACCACTCTTGTGTGTGTCTGTTCCGGGCGTTTTCGCGCATCGCCTTTCCACATTAACGACTAATATAGATTGTCAATTGGACTAAGGGAGCTTCTGTCAGATCCTGTTCTGTGGCCTCAAATTTAGTGCGGCGCGTAGCTTTATTATTGTATTGGGATCGGCATTCGGCAAACATTCAGTGTGGAATTCGTTTAGCACATATCACACGACAAAGGTTCCCAGCGCCGGTGCCGGTGCCGGTGGCTCGTGACCGGCGCTGCTGCGATAATGTAACGGTCACGCACATTACCACTTGACTTGTGATAAAACTTAACTCTGGTATATCGCCACCTTTAGAATTAAAGTTTAAGTGACCTAACTCGACCTAACTCTATAAATTTTGTGCGTGTTGACATTTCGTCCCTCGCATATACCTAAGTAATTTTTGATCAACTTTACAGAAGACGAAAACAGCTGTCTATTTTAAAAAACCTGTCGAATTTTCTGTTGTTAGGTACTTAATAAATACCCTAGTTAACGGTTAAGAAATATTTATTTATACTCATTTTGACGGTGTACTTTATTTTAACTTGTTAGCTTAATTTTAAAATGTGAAAATCGCCAATTTTCGACTTGAGCGGTGTGGTAAGCTAAGGGACGATTTGAGGTCATTACGTAAGTTTAGAATAGCCCCACATGAACACCGAGTGTACATCGCGATTTGGACATAACAAAAAAAAAACACTTTATTGCAAAATAATTGAATAGGTGACTTTTTTTAACAATGCGATAAAGAAAATTGTATCTACATTTCGTTAAAAAGCATGATGAAACCTCGCTTTATGATACCTCCCTGGGACAACGGTCGGTGCACGGCAAGATAATGCTCTGTGCTCGTTTCGGCCTTTTTACCGTATTTCACGCTTGTGCTTGAGGTGTGTGATGTGGCCGATGTAGTGATACCGAAACACTGTTATTAAATATCCGTTGTTTTGCAAAAAAAAAAAACATTTAATATCACGTTACAAATCTACAGTAACTCGGTTATTCGTTTTTGTTTCCCAAATCTTCATCGTTTAATATCTTAAATCGTTTTCTCGTCGGGTGCAGTAAAGTTAACTTTAGCTTAGCATACCCTTTTTGCGAAGCTTGCTAACGGACGGTTAGATACTGGTAGTACCTAATTCGGAAATAGTGAAACGTCACGAGTCTACCAGAAGTGGCAACGCTCCTCATTGGCTGGACCGAGCGTGTTTATTGTTGTCCTTGCCCTCGTGTGAGACAGAGTACTCATGCACCCAAAGAGTAGTAAGAATTTCTACAACGTGTTAATGAATTTACTGAAAACTAGAAAGTAGTTTGCTCAGAATCAACTAGCGAATCGATCGCGCTATGTTTTAATATAGGTTATATTTTTTCATTTTTATCAGCCCATGTCTTATTATTTATAATACAATATTTGGAGCGTACGCCGCCCGCAGCAAAAAAAATCGAACCGGTAGGCGCGGGCGTAGCGCTTGGAACTTCGTAGATAGGTCACCTCCAAACTAATGTTGAATAACTTTTAAAGTATAAATTTTTTCGACATAAAATATATTTTAATCATATTATTGTTTATTTTTTTTAATGGGGTGTATCAGGTTTTCAGTTAATTCATTAACACGTTGTATATACAGAAGCCAACTTCGTACTTCCCCGTGTACCTACCTACTGCTACCATGTAACGGCGAGCCTATAGAGGCAACAGCGGTGTACCTAAGCTGTTACCGGTGTATACGTTTTGAGCACGTTTTGAAAAATTTCAACTTACTCCCCTCGCAGCTCGCCTCCGCCGCCCGCCCTACGCCACACGCACACCCTGCACTTGTGCACACAAACCCAAAACCGCCCGCCTGTAGTAGTGGTGGGGACTGGGGAGTTAAATAGCTTCGCTTGTATGGAGTATCTCACATGTGAAATTCAATTCACTGAATCCCATTTTGTCATATTTTTGAATCATTCGAATACGGTGTTGCTGTTTTCTGAAACTCCTTTCGATTTGTTTCATTTGACGCAGAATATTTAAAAACCGGAAGGTAACTTTCGTAGATTTTCATAAAACGGTACTTAATCGGACTTGAAACGAAACGTTCTTGATGTTGTCAAACTATCAATCATGTCAAATTATGAAAATCGATCGATGAATTTAAATAAGAGTGGTCCGACCCACTCGTTGCAGAATTCACGTGCGATGACATTTCAAAAATACAATTTCACGCATTCGCATGCGAATCTTGCGATTCTGTGTGTGAATAGCAATTCGAGCGATTCATCGAAAATTCGACATCGATCTAAAGATGTGGTACTAGGTATACATATATAGTCAGTAGAAGTGCACTTTACTTTTGTTTCTGTCGGGTGTCCCAGCCTCCTCAGGTCATTTGCTTTTTTTTTTGCATCGCTTTCTAAATAATTCAAAACGGTTTATCTTAACAAATAATATTGCAATAACCGTGTACCTACTCGTATGATATTGTCAAAATAGACGAGATAGAGCGATTATTTCTTCATTGACAATCTATTATTGCTACGACAGCAATCATTGCCGCTACGACATTATCGTATCGTTGCGTCCACACACTCGCCACTTATATAATATGAATGTGTGTTGCGCTGGGGTTCGTCCTTATCGTACTTGCTCTTAAATTACATTGCGTTTTTTCCCACGGCTTATGAACTAGGCTTTTGGTGTCACTGATACTCGTTATTTATGATATTTGTCAAGATAAACAATGTTATTTTAAGTTTTATACGTTACACTAACCTATATTTTGTTTACTATACTTATGTATAATTTCCTTTGTCACTTCACTTCGGTTTCGATTATCGGCTAAAAGATGTGGCATTTATCTAAAATCTTTTAGTAGGTGTACCTACACGTGTACTTTTTCAATACATAAATGTTTATTTTCAGTAAAAACTACCTGATGATCTGTACTGGGCAAAAGTATCCTAAAGCTCCATCCAGTCTTCCGGCATTTTTTTGAAAAATAACTGAGGCGTGAAAGCCGAAAATACGAAAACAAAGTTTTGCATATCGTGACAACTATTATTAGCTGTTCCCAGCGGTTTCACCCGCGGCAATATCGGAGATCCCGCGGTAATTCTGAGATAAAAGTACCCTATGTCCTTCTCTGTACTCCTGATAACATGGATGATGATCGGTTGAGCCGTTAAGGTGGGAAAGCGTAACAAACAAACAAACTCGCGTTCGTAGCTCATTAGAAAGCTTTAGCCTGAAACTCGCCGTAGTGATAATTCAAAAACATGTGTACAACAATCGTAAATAGCTTCATTCTGTGATAGCACACCGCGCTGTCTGATAAAAATACGTTTACCGTCTATGACGCAGAGAGAATACATTCGACAAGTTTAGTATTATATATGTACATATATATAAATTATAAACACACGTATCACTCAGCCGCACCACGAATTCAAACAAACAGTCCCACGCATATCGAGATTCTATTTTTGTTTGATCTTTGTACACGTGATTAACGCAAAAATGCCTCCCCTCGAAATAAAAATTCTTCGGAGGGAAGTCACAGTCGCAAGTTTGCTAATTTCACTGGAACTTCATTATGAGTATTATGATCCACATACTGACAATATCTACACATGTCAAAATTGTCGATTGGATGTAGAAAGAACTGAAAAAGCGTCTAAAGTTTGAGCAAAGAACTGGTCCTCGAGAGAGAGAATATTTACTATTTAGTGCTCGTACTACAATATTTAGTACTGAAATACTTTGTCGTTGACAAAATTATTAATACCTAGCTCTTGCCCGTGGCTTCGCTCGCGCTAATGTTGACTTTGTCGATAAATTTTCTGGCCCTCGTGAACAGTCGGTACTTTTTTCGAATTAGTTTAAAAAAATTACTTTTTCCTGTAAAGTACTGTGGTACCCTGTCCTTTTCTGTACTTCTGACAACCCGTATGTGAACTTACATTCGCATTTATAATTATAGCATAGACCAAACAGAAGAAGCTTCGTCTTCTACGACAGTCACTGGTACGGTAATTATTTTCGCCATATTATGATGAAAAAGAAGCCGAACGACCGCTTTGATTTTTCATGCAACGATCGAATCAGTGTCCTAATAGTAGAGTCATACGCTCATAAATCGAAATTGAAACCCCAAACCACTGAGCAAGTAATCACTACGTTTTAAGAGTAGGCACTTCCATACTAATCGCTGATCCGATCTATGAAAGCATTTTGTGCCAACCATACCAATGCAATGTATGACGCGGCCATAGAAATTTGGTTAAGTATTCCAATATTGGTAAAAAAGTTCGCGCATAAATCCATAGTAACTTTTGGTTCAAGGGAGTGTCGCTGGCCTGCCCCAAACAATAGAGTCTAGAGTAGTCGAAGACGTCGCCAGCTACGCGGCGTGGCGAGGCATCTCCGCGGCGCCTGATGGCCGCAGTAGTAACATGAGCAGTCTCCGCGCCGACCGCAGCCATACTGCACGCGTACCTCATAATTTACACCGGCATTTATCACTATTTACTTCAGTAAAGTTTCATCACCGTTTAGGCAACTCCCATGTGAGAGATTGGATGTAAACGGCGATTAAAAATTTTTGTTCATTTGTGATCCCGATTGGATTCTTGAAATTCTAGAAATCGAACTCACATTTTTATATGGCAATATTACTAGTGGATGTTGTGTTGTGACGAAGCTACCGCGTTGTAAACATCAGTAGGTCTGTACTCGATAAACGTTGTGTTCAGCGACGGGCAATGTAGTGTGTGCTAATTCCTGCCCACGTCGCTCCACCGAGGATTACCGGCCTTATCGCTCAGCGAAGGTTCACAATACAGATCTATCGAGTGCCAAATAGAGCATAGAGGGCAGATAAAGTGAACTCCACCGGAGAAATGGCTCGCTTGACAAACAGCGCCACTCAGATGTATCAGCGACTCCAGGAGTTGTTACCTCAGAAAGTGCATCTGACGCGTTTCGTACACCAGGTGCGTTCCTAAATTGTTTTATTTACATCGAGTGTTGAAGGTGGGATGATGGTCCAATATTGTGATCGAATTGAATATTCTTAGCCTTGTAATGTTTTATTATTTGATGATGTTTGTGAAACCTCCTGTAGGTAAATCTACATTACATAAATTCTGCCAGGGGAACAGAAGCCCCCTTAGCCAAGTTGGCAATGTATATTAGTAATCGTTAACTCTATACAAAACTTACTAAGGAACTTGTTGTTATATCAACTCGGCTAAGGGGGCAGGTGTTGTGGGTTCAAAATCCGCGGCGGGGTAAAGTTAGTTGAGTGTTATGTCCGTTGTCTCGTAACCATAATATTACTCTACTCAGTTTGGGGCCAGCCAATAATGTCCAACCAAACGTTATCATTATTAAGTTCCAGTCGCAAGGAGCGGACACGCAGGCTATAGCTAGTCGCAAATGTTATATCATTATCCATTTTTTTATCATCAAATTGATATCCATTAACGAGGACGTACAGTCGGCAACAGATATACTACGTAATCACTTTGAACAGACCTTGAATCTTACTGCAATAGCAGCCCGGTGCAACTCCATACAAATGAACTGATTCAAGTACTTTCCCACATGTACGGGACGGCTAGCTTGCACGTACACGTGTTGTGCGTGTGTGCGTATCGTAGGGTTGACAGCACGCTGACAGTTGACAGACAGCTGTCATAGATAAGCAATAGTGTGATAACCCACACTGGAGAAATTTTGAGTAAATCGTGTTTTAAAAGTATAGCGCCATTTTGTATCAACATTTTTTATATTAAATATTTAGTTACATTATTAAGCAATGTAATAAGGTAAACGAAATAATTAAAAAACGTTCCCTAACTCTCAATAAATCGTTTTGAATCGATAACTTAATTTTGTGGGTCAACGTGTTATTGCTTACTGCGTCCAATTGTCACAGTCATGTTGATTCTACATATTGTGTCAAACTTCCTCGGTCGTAACCTAGGTAATATTCGCGAGGTGTGAGGATGCATGCAATTGGTGGGAGGCGGAGAGTGTCGCTTCTTTATATTATCTCTATTCTTTGGCAATAGTATCAAGAAGTTCACAGACCGACCAAAGTGTTAACATATAGCTGCTGCTGACTGTACATGCGTCAAGTAAATGGCCGTCATTACATTCAAAAGAAGCCATCGTAGCGTACAAATAACGTCACGTTTGCGTAAATCGCCATTTTTTTTTCTTTTTCTTTTTCTTTGCTTCCGTTTGTAAGTTATAAACAACAACAACATCGTGGTCTGACGATGAAGACGATTGGGTTGGCGCAGTGGTCGCGCCGCGCCTGTCCCGGGTTCGATTCTCGGTGGGGCGATGAACTTAAGGTTTCGTCTCTGGACTGGGCGTGTTTATATGTATGTATTATATTTTTTCAAAGTAATGAAAAAATACTTAGATAAAGCGTTAAAGTAAAAAATTAACACACATTAATATACTAATCAGACGCAAAAATATTATATGAATGATTGCATAATTTTAACTGCATGACTAAAAACTAAAATTTCGTACCCTAGCTTAATCTTGGGTACCGCCGCGCTGGCCAAATTGGCTACTCGGACCAACAAGATGGCGGTATCCGACGGCTGCGTGTTAAATGCATTTTGTACAATATTGAAAAAAAATATATATGTAGGTACATATATCTCAGACGAAACTTTTTATTCGCTCTGAGATGTATAAAATCTGAAAGTTCAATAGCTTGACACCAACAAGTCACGTCTCTTCAAAACTGTCGAACCTCACCAATCGGACGTGATATTGGTGGTTTTTGTGTGATAACATACGAACGTTATGATGATGATAATGGATTGGATGGAAGGATTATGTCTAATCCGATATCGACACACATTTCAAATTTCTGCTTTTGTTTTGCAAACGTCTGTTGGCTTTTGGCGGGCGATGCACTTGCCTTGTCTAAAGTGCATCGCCCGCCTAAAGCCGACCCGAATTGTTCGGTCATTACTTTCGGAATGCTAGTGTTTTATGATCGCCTGATACTTAATTCCGACATCCTCCTCCTCGCGAAGGATATAATAGGTTTTTTTTTTATTAACATTATCTTTTTTATAGGCCGTTTTAACCTTCCTTAAAAGTTTTTGTACTCATTTGTAAGACCACTATCGGTCTTGAGCTTGACTTCTCACCCTTTTTTATGAATGGATAACATTGTTTACGTATTAAATTGAACTTCATTACTTTTTCTTAAACATGCGCGGAAATATTGTCATTACTTTTGAATAAAGAACACGCGAAGTATCATATTTACGTAGACTGAAAAACCAAAATCACTTCCCGGCGCGTTCTTTGGATTTGGAACGAAGAGCGCGCCGGCAATGTTGTATGAAACGGTGTGCTGTTTGAATTTAGAACTCTTTCATCTATCATACACATTGCGTTCTCGTGGCTGTATACTAGCCACAGATGCGTTTACCTTTCGGCACAAACTGTAAAAAAAAATGGCGGTAAAGCGGAGTTCGTTGTTATTTTGTTAATAAATTAAATTTATTATGTAAAATGCCCTTTTTTATTTCCTTGCATTTTTTTAAGAAAATCACTATACATATGCCTCGGCCGAAATGGCAATTGCCTGTCTCGTATCATTGAAGTCCGCGCCTACGGCTCGGCCTTCAAACTCATACTCGACCTGCAATTGCCTATTTCGCTGCCTTTGCACTAATGTACTATTGTTCCATGATTCAGCTGTAAATTAAATATAACAATACCAAACTCACACGATGAGTTCAAATCATAATGTTTTCATCAAACAGTGCTTACTAGGAATGCTAAAATGATATCTCTGACTCAAAGAGCAACGCGCGCCGCGCCGTTTCGACGAATCACCCGGTTATTATCTCGTTGTATGGTATTTACTTGTGCAGGTAAATAATGTAGGTTAATTCGCGATCGTTACTTGCAAAATCACAGCTATTCAAATCTGTTAACGCAAATAATATCAGTGCTTTGACATTACCACACAGCGAAAACTTGTGCTTCACAATATTATATGGGTATACTAGCTGTCCCGCAAAAACGCAACGCAAAAAGGTAGAGGCCGCCCGCCATTGACCTGGTGGTCAAATATAGAAAGAGACCTCAAGCAAGCCCAATTGCCGGATCCGACAACCCAAGATAGAGGTGCTCTTGGCGCAAAAATGTGAGGAGACCCGACCCCAAATAATGGGATCAGGGGCGGAAGAAGAAGAAGAAGAAGGAGAAGAATCTAGCTGTCCCGCGCGGTTTCACCAGCGATAATTTCGAAGTTCCCGCGGAATTGTTCCGTACAAACTTTGCAACCCCTTTTCATCACCTAGGGGTTGAACTTTAAAAAATCCTTTCTTATCGCATGCCTACATCATACAAAGAACACACCCACCAAGTTTCAGATCTCTACGATCAGCGCAGCGGTTTAGGCTGTGCGTTGATCCATCAGTCGTTCAGGAAAAAGCATAGATATCGCGTGTTTTTCGTGTGCGTATTGCGGTTTCGATTCCCGCATAAAACTAATTATTCGAAACTTTACTCTTGAGTCTGGGTGTTTACCTAATAATATGGATTATCTATAATAATTCGATTCCCGGTGGGGGCGGACTTTGTGTGAAGAACACAGGGTTCCATTTTCCAGTCTGGGCGTGTATATCTATACTAGTTGTGCCCCGCGGTTTCACCCGCGTTAATTTCAGAGTTCCCGCGGAAATTCCGAGATAAAAAGTACCCTATGTGTTAATCTGATGTATCAGCTATATTATTGTAAAGTTTCATTTAAATCCATCCAGTAGTTTTTGCGTGAAAGAGTAACAAACATCCATCCATTCATCCATCCATACATTCTTACAAACTTTCGCGTTTATAATATTAGTAGGATTATAATATATATTATATATGTAATGATATGTAGTATATACTTACTACGTTTGCTTGGTTTCCACGGCACAAGCTTATAGCTTAGTGTGGGATCAAGTAGATCTGTGTGTTGCGAAGTGGATTATTGGGATTATTAACTTTGCTAAGGGGGCCGGTGACAGAACCCCACGACAGCAAAACCACCGCGCGCCGCATCCTACACACTCTAAAGTCTAACATAATATGTCAACAGCTGAGCACGCTCCGACCTCGTGACGTTCACCTTATTATCTTGCGGACGTATATAATTATCGGTACATATTGTATAACTAATACAGCTACGATGTATTGATAACAGTTTCATTCTCATGATAATGAATATTTTCGCCGATTACGATAGGTAGATTCTCTATTGTTTTTACCTGTTTATTTCTTCGCCCGTAACACAATCTCAAACTCTGCAAATGGTAACACAGGACAGATTAGCAATGTAAGAACTTGGATTCCTTTGCCTTCATCAAGGGTAAACTTTACAAAAAAAAAACAGTACATTATCCTGTAGGTATTGCAGAGACGATTTGCAGAGAATACAAAAGTATGGCAATGTTGTTTGTGGAGTGACTTCTATAAATAATAGCTTCCAGGAACAGTGGTCGAATCGAAGTTTTATTGATACTTTTAAAAATGTGTAATTTAGCGCTCAAATTGATATTTCGTGTTCCTACATATTATATTGTGTTTTTAATTTTAAATTTTGGTTTGGTTATTAAACGTTAAGGCCTAGTACTCAGAGAGACGTTTTAAAAAAATGGTATTCTCTAGCCACACTAGAATATCATGTAAAATTGTGTTTTCCTAAAAATTATGGAATTTTCAAAGTTTACCGATAAAAAGTAATTTTTGCGTTTATTATTCATCAAGTTCAGAGTTACACAGTTGCGGACCAATATTGCACCAACTGCCATATATTTTTTTTATTTATATACATAAGTTTTATTTTTACTAATACATTAGCCGCATAACTTTTATCGTGAAACCGTTTTAATAATGTTCAGTGGGCCTGCTTTTTTGGTCATTGATCATCGGTCTGTAGCCAGACTCGTGTCATTACTGGCGACATTGTAGGGTTTGGCTGCACGTCACAAGGCATAGTAGAACTCGTAGCGTTTGACGCCGTACTCGTCCTTAGCTAGGCGACCTTACAAGGGCGAAGGTTCGTTCCACCCTGTTAGATGAAAAGTAGCTAAACACTGATTGAGCGGTGACGTCAATCGTGGCTGACGTCACACAGGGCGTTGGTATACTATCTAGATTCTAAAGGTACTAAGCATATGAGATACACGAGGGTTAGCTGTTCGAAGTTAGAACAGAAAGAAATAAAGAAAAGAAATTTATTTGTCCTCAAACAGCAGTTTATCTTATTGCAAAAGAAGAAAAGAATAATAGTGGGATTTTTGTCCACATGGATCCCCTAATCAAAGTAATCTTCTTCGTATTTTTAGAACAAAGTTCTTTATCGCACTCTACGAATGGGGGCTAGGATTTCATGCGTGAAATAAATTTTCCGACACGGCGTCATAGGTGCGCCCTTACTGGTTTATCGTTTTTGGAAAGATTATTATGATTGCTTGTTTATAGGTTTTTTTTTTCTCTGAAACTACGAGGCGCAGTAACTTCGTTCTATCCGAGTGTTCACGCATTTTCTTTAAATATCTTTTGTGGTGTTAATATAACAAAACAGATGCAATTTAAATTGGTTTGTGACTATTACGATTTGTCTAAGTGTCTTATAGGTCACCTGATGAAAATGTCGGTAAACACACCAAAGTCCGAAGTTTTGTGGAGATCAACATCTCTGACGTCTCGCAAGAGATTCGTGTCAGGACAGCCATAAACATTTTTATTAGAATGTTGGTATACGCGGTAGCTGTAAATACAACAAATTAAATATTTAAAGCAAACAATCCGAGCAATCAGCAAACAACGAAAATTTGAAACGAACGTGCGGCCCAAGCAAATAAGAAAATTAAACAAACAATTATTTTGTTTTCCGTGACGCGCTAAACTAACAGCCTGGCAACACCGGCGGACCTGTAATGGCGACGCTATTGTCTATTGACAGAGATGCGGTTGATTGGTGTATTGTATGACAGGCTCGGTTTGCGCAAATGTTGGTAACGCTTTTGTTCTCAATGTTGACGACTCGTGCGCGCGCGCAGGTGGCTCGGAATAAATTAATCGCACACTTGTGTGTTTCGGAGACAATATAGATAATAATGGAATGGGGGAATAATGAAGAACAGTTCCAATTTTCTATGCATTATGAATAAATAGAAGAGGCAACAACTCAAAAGTCGTGTCGCCGGGTGATTTTTGTACACAAACCTATTCCTATGTATTCATCGCGGACAAAAACAATCATTAACGTATCAAAATGCACTAAAACACCGGTTACATTTTTACTTATTCATTGTTTTCAAAATTCACAATTTTGTGAAAAATATAGTACTTGGGATAGTAATTTCCATGTGCTGTTTTGCATTTGCTCTAACTTCTTTTGCGACGGCGCAGTGGCGCGCCTGACCCGCCGTCCGTAGCTTCTCTAGTCAATACTATGTTTTTCTCTGTGGGCTATTTCATCTCATAATTATAGTGTTATGTTCTCGTCTAGATTCTTACAAATCTATAATCAAACGCCCTCTGGGTGAAATGGGTATACACGGGCGATGTAGGTATTATGTCGAACCAAAAAATTCGTACGACATCCAAGCACAAAGCAATGTAAAGATCACCAACCTTATATACTAACTGGCGTCTGCTGCTGTTCAAACAGTGTCTGGTGATTGTTTTTAACGTCTTTATTATTATTATTTTTTTTCAACTAACAATGAAGGCCAGTAAAGCACAGGTGATATATTTTTTATTATTTTATTAAATATACTCCAACACAAAATAACAGGCAGACTTAGAAAACTTCGTCCATCGCGATTAGTAATATTTAAATTTTTATTTTTTTTATTTCATAAGCAAATAACTGCACACATTTAATTCTTTTGCAAATTATGTATGTAAAAGGGTAAAAATCTTGCAACTCACTTTTGAAGCAGATATCTTCAACCGATTGAGCTGAAATTTTGGATACACGTGTTCTTCTGTAGTTTATGACTTAGGATTCTATTTGTTGCCAAAGCGACTCAGTCCATATCTCGTACTTGGGAGGCCACGACGGAGTCTAATAGCTAGAGGATACGACGGAGTCTAATAGCTAGAGGATACGACGGAGTCTAATAGCTAGAGTTTGATTGGCTTTGGGTCCAGCCTACAATTAAATATTGTTTAATTGGGTTTGCATGGTGGCAGGGCACTTTCTTGCGCCCGCCTGGCTACCTACCAACTCTGTCGCCGAGCGCCTAACGGTGTGTTCCGGCAGCCTCACTTGAAAACCAGTTCTTATCCCAGGCTATCACGGAGACAGATCAACCAGACCGAAGAGGTTTCGGTCGCACGTCGTTGACCGAAGGATATGTTGGTGATACAATATTAGTGACCAGCGGGCACAGTGACCGACCCAGCACGGTGTCAATAATGTGCAAACTACGGGAGAGTATACTGACCAAATATGGTGCCCGACCGAACACCGGTAGCAGGAATATCGGTGGGGAACTTTTCGGTCGCGAACTTTACCGAAAGGGCCCCTATTTTTCTCACAGGGTACGTGTGTTAACAATCATCGACCATACTCACTTAACATCAGCCTAGCTTGTTCACAATAAAAAAAAATCTTTAACTGCTGGTTGGACCGCAGTGAAGTTATTTGGAGTAGACAATTTACACACATTCATTCATCCATTCATTTTTTGTGAATTGCGATGATTGACTCACGATTATTGGAATGAAGTGTGTACGTACGTATATGAACAAATGGAATACGTGCCCATTTAAATGTATGTAGATCCACGATGTGACGCGTTAAATTCCGCTCGGAACACATGGAAGTCAACATAAACAGAGGTGCGTTTACCTTCCTTATTTGGAATTGAAGCTGTTTATTCATCGTTCATTTACAGTCCACATTTTATATTATAACTAGCTGTCCCCCGCGATTTCACCCTCGACAATCTGAGTGTGGCGACCCCTACGCCAACAGTCACGAACTGCAACAAAGCGACAAGTACTGGCTATATGGAAGTCCTGAATCGCGCTAACGAAGTTTTCACACGTCGAAGCCGCGATTCCCCGGCATATCACCTCGCCCGGCGGGAAGCTTCCCCTTTGGTGGCGGTCTAGCCATATCATTCATCCCGCTTCCGCTACACCAGTATTTACTAACTAACTATACGTATAAACCTTCGTCTTGTATCCCTTTATTCTATTGTTGAAGACCGCATGAAAATCCGTTAGTTAGTCTTTGTGTTTATTGCGAACAGAAGGACAGACAGACGCGGTGGAGGACTATGTTTTAAAATAAGTAAAGAAGAGGTAAAGTTTGTATGTTTGTAAGTTGGATGTAAGAAGTACCTAATCTCTGGAACTATACTGAACCGGTTATAAAAATTCTTTCACCGATTACATTATCCCTGGGTGAGGTATGACACTTTTTAGAGTTTCTATGGATTCATAAAAATAGTGATGCTTGGATATCATCACACAGGTCCACCCGGGCCCTTATTCACTATGACCATAACACGTCGCGCTAAGATAAGATGCCGCAAAAACTGACTTTCCCTCGTAATCAAAGAAGTTTTACTGCTCAAAAATACATTGACAACGTTTTTGTGGCATAAAAAATAATAATTTCTAATAGGTATCTTGGCATTTAGAACGTTTGGAATTGCCTTTTTGGGACGCGCGTTATGAGCAAGGAATGTTGTTGGTCATAGTTCACTATGCCCAGGTCTCAAACTAAGCAGAGCTGTAGGCTTAATAATTGATAGATTTGAAAGTTTCTTATTGCGGGGAAACATCTAGTAGGTAACATAGGTACTACGCGTTCTTAGTCGTAAAGTGCTCTAAGTTCAGTACCCCCTTTCCGACTAACTCTGTAAGTATATATTATGTGAATATTTCTTGTCTCAAAACCCTATAATTTTTAACTGTATCCAGCGAATTCTGTTTGTTTTAAGCATCCAATGTCAGAAATTATCTCGGTATGAAATTCATGAAATCACTATTATTATTATTTATATGTATATTATGACAATAAACCAGCTATCTTCACAATCCGGATTCCTTTTCCTTGTCCACAATTAAGTCGGTTGATGATTGTTTTTAATTG
The DNA here is from genome assembly GCA_907165275.2 of Zygaena filipendulae. Classification (NCBI taxonomy): domain Eukaryota; kingdom Metazoa; phylum Arthropoda; class Insecta; order Lepidoptera; family Zygaenidae; genus Zygaena; species Zygaena filipendulae. Next base: position 1,266,498 of record OU015669.1, read on the forward strand.
CTGACCCAGTACCATTGTGCTGTAAAAGTGTGGGAACCCTAAAATAGAGTTCGCATACGGATAGATGCACGTAGCGAAGCATTTCTTGTCAGTCGTTCGTTGTGGCTCGAAGCCTCTGGGTGGGTGGGTCACCGAGTTCTCTATTAATTTCGAAAAATATTTTTAGAAAAAAAAAGAAAATCCCCAATCGATTATAAACCTTGTTAAATGAACTGTAACGTTCAAAACACGTAATCCGTTAGCGTAACTATCGGCTTGATTGGTGAAAGTTTCAATGAATCCGTGGGCGAAGATAACTAACCATTACGTCTAACCATATCTCGGGATGGAGTGTTGATTAATGAACCCTATTGTCGAGTATTAAGCTTCACAATCGATTGGAGACTGTGCCGCTGGGTTCCGTCTACAGATTGATATTGCAACGACACATACGTTGTTTTTGGTGAGTTAACACGCACCTGATATTACACGTGCGAGCGTATTTTCCGCTTATTTCCGTAACAATCAATATCTAGATATCTATACTATTATAAAAGAGTAGAATCCGAGATTCTCTACATTGAAATATTTTACCAAAAATTGAGAGGAAGCGATAAAAGAAGAGTAACCAACCACAAAAAATTTTTTAAATTTTTTTTCTGTCTGTCTGTTCACGATAATCTCCGAATCTAATGAACAGATTGTCATGCGGTTTTCACAGCTAGATTAAGTGTACCCTGGAGCAACATAACAACATAACTTTGTTTTATTTAAATCGGATGACGGCAAAAGAGTTGTTACATAAAAACGTTTCACGCGGGCGAAACCGCGGGGCACAGCTAGTACAATATAATGTATGCTTGGCACGTCTGTCTGTACACTGGAAATGTAATTTAAAAAATAGGGAGCGAGTTGAACTCCATTGGAAAATTTGTCTGGTTTAACTGTTTGTCGATTTGTTTGAACGTTCGAAAGTTCTCCGCCGAATTTGCGCTTATTCAGAGGTCGGGAGTTCGACTCCTGGTAGGTACTGTATGTACGAAACACAAAAAGTATAATCCATCATCACAGGTTTCACTACGGAAAAAAAAAAGGTAATAGTCTAAAGTAACTAATTGCATTTAAGTAATTACATTTTCTAAAATTTTAATTTTGACCAACTTGTGTATCAAATTATTTTAATTGGAGAAATTGTTGTTGATTTGATTAATAAAGTGTAATTAGTGATTGTGATAATGAGAATACTATCTACCTATGTGTATATTCCGCGCACATGGATGCAATTCGGTGAGGTGTGTCAAGTCCACCACCCGCAATAGGCCCGCGTTACACCCACCACTGAAAGAGTAGGATAATGCTATTCTTATATAGCAACAATGTCCAAAAAATTAACATGTAGCGATTATATTTATTATAATCCGCAGCCAAAGAAAAAAAAAATTAGTAAGTAATAACTATTAACTTGAGACAAAAAGAAAATATATAATATGTTATTTCTCTAAATGTATTCATTAATTATTATTTATTTGTGAAACTGTTTTGGCGAATGTATTGTGTATTTGTTCTATTTATACTTACCTATATAGCTTTATGTTTCCTGAATTAATAAATAAATAAACTTTGCTGGCATCCCAAATTTTGCACGTACCTACTTGTCAGGGGTACAGAGAAGGACATGGGGTACTTTTTATCCCGGAATTCCCGCGGGAACTCCGAAATTATCGCGGGTGAAACCGCGTGGCACAGCTAGTCTATAATAATTAATTGTTAACGCATAAAAGACTTAAGGAAAGGAATCGATAGCGGTAATACCGATTTTACGTGACCACGTGCCATGACGATTCGTCCCTTAGTTTACTATGCGTTCGCGTTGACTGAAAACTAGAAAATATTTTGCTCAGTATCGACTTCCGAATCGACCGCACCATGTTTTAATATAGGTTTCATTTTTTTCATTTTTATCAGCCCATGTCTATATTATTTCATAATACAATATTTGGCGCGTACGCCGCCCGTAGCCCGTAGCAAAAAAATCGATTCGGTCATTGACACGTAGGCGCGGGCGTAGCGCTTGAAATTTCGTAGATAAGTCACCTCCAAATTAATTTAGTTGAATAACTTTTAAACTATCATTTTTGTTGACATAATTTATATTTTAATCATAATATTGTTTATTTTTTAAATGGGGGTGTATCAGGTTTTTCACGTTGTAGATTGTCAACTGAAAACTTCCAGTTTGTTCTACTGTCACGTGCGATAGACAAACTCTCATCCAGTTCTATCGATAGTTCTAACCGGCCATGATGAAACCTGCGCTCATCGCGCAAAGTGCCTGCGCCCCCATCGGTAGAACCCAGGACCTCTTGGTTTGCGGAGAGGCACAGAGACCACCGTTTTGGCAGGCCGGTGATCGAAACTTTTCGTAATTCCGTAACTTGTTTACGTTCCATTTTCCCCGCCATATCCGTATTTGCAAGCTTTTGATGACTTAGTCCCACGGACGCAATGCAAATTAACTATAATAGCATTGTTAAATTAATAATGATACTTGAATACTTAAAATAAGTACCTATAGATAACTGTAGCGGTCTTTGGATATTATCTATTGATATATTATTATTATTTATTTCCTAAAAGTTCATTCAGCGCTATATCTTATCGCATGGAATTTTATCGTCACAGTAAAATGTAATCGATAAATAATAATCATAAAAGTGGGTATTTTCCGAGGTATGAAAATCAAAATTCTAATTAGTCCGTCAGTTAGAAAATAAAAAAAACAATAGATACACGTAAATTTTGCTTTTTCAAATTAATGAAAATAAACATAGACAAAGCGCATTAAAGTTTAGGGTAGGGGGCACGTGACGTCATTATTCAGTATAAGCCCCGTACAAACTCCACCGGGTTGTGCCGTCACGCGAAATTTCAACTCAATATATCGCCGTTATTTTATGAAATTACGTAAAAAAAATACGTATCCAATATTTTTATTAATCTACACGACGGACTAAAAAAAAATTTTGTCAAGTACCTAGCCAATTATAATATATCATATTTTTACATTTTTCTCTCTTTTGTAAATCGAACGATTAGTTCTTTAGTTCCATATTCTCCAATTACTGACAATAACAATTGTTTCATCCTGAATGAAAGTTAAAAAGCTGTTCCCGCGACGTTCTGTCCTTTTGACAGAAAGAAACATCTTAAAATTGTCGTATTTGCGATGAAAAAAAGAATTTCCGTATATTTGAGTAATCTAGTACATAAATTAGGTACGAAGTATCCCAAGGTTGAGTTTTGTCCGTGAGTTGACCGACTATCACATGCCTATGCTTGCTTATACATATAATATTATGGACTTTACATAGTTTTTCCAAGGTGAGTGTTGCCCGTTAGTTGGCCAGTGGAGACCGAGCTCCAATTGCTGAGATGCCTTGACACGGATCGTCTTGTTATCAGTCCTGCAGTGCGCCACATAATATATACGTATTACGTACCTACATCACAATATTATGTGCATCCATACAGTACGTCAAAGATGAGTGCAAGTTCAAGTGCTCTCTGTAATCAAGGTTACGATTTACCTACTGTTGTTACTTCTGTTATAGATTTTACCCTATTTTATGTACATATTTTACCCTAGTCCATTTACTAATACAAAAATGATTTATTAATTTTTTTTTAAACTCTGCGCCCACACCCGTGACGCCACACGCGGCTCCAGCGGAAGACCAGCGTCGGGCCCCTAATGGTTCCCGGCTTACGCTGAGCTGGTTGCCCTTTTGTTGCGACACGCTATTTATGCTACTTTTTGTTTATTCATATTATTTAATTGAGGTCGTAACGAATAAACTATATTTCGTTTGGGAAGATTATATTAAAATTATAATCACCGTTAAAAAATCTTGCCAAATTTGCGGTTGCATCCGCGTTAATTTCAGAGTTCCCGCGGGAATTCCGGAATAGAAAGTACCATAATATGTCCTTCTCCGTACCCGACAACGTGTATGCTAAAAAAAATTCAGGATGATCGATTGTGCCGTGAAGCGTATCTAACAAACTCACTTTAAGTAAGGATTTTAGTATGGCAATTGGCAATAGCGTTTGTTAAAGTAGTAATTAACAGTTTATAACCGAACTTATGGTATGGTATTATGGTATTATTTGTCTTCTTGAGGGGTGACCAAGATCACAGAACGAATAGAAAGTGCATCACCTCACTTTAGTATGAAAGAGAATAATGAAATTCACGTGTCGCCAGATGATTTGCGCGCACAAAACTATTCATCACGCATAAAAACACTCTCCTCAACGTTATGTAATGTAATAATCGTCACTTGGTTACGTATGTTATCAGTTTTGGCAACATTGTGGTAAATAAACTTGGGATGCCAGCAAATAAAGTTTTGGAAAAGTGCGTTTGCTCAGACATGCAATCGTGGCGCGGCTGCCTCGCGTGCTACATTGCCTCTCTAACTAAACATTATATTATTTTCTCTGTGGAGGTGACTTAGCTTCTCACCCGTGACCGGATCTAAGAATCACTTAGACAAACTAGCACACTTCCCAAAACGCGAATAGTCACGCATAATATTTACCTAATACTTAAATCTTAAGCCTTCTTAGTACAGCTCTTAGTTTTTGTTAGTTATACGTGTTAGATTAGTGTGTGTAAATAAACGATACGCCACTGTGTCATTATCACTGGGTTATATGTATTTTATTATCATTGTACATACTCTATATCTATGCTGTGTTTGTTGAGTCGAATCTATTAATATTCTTGTCTATTTTGAGACTTCGTTTATTTTTAATTTTTGTCCGTGGCAACTTGGGTCGCGTCGAATTCGCTTTTGATGTCCTTTCGCGACTCATGTTTTTGTTCATTTGTAATGTTGTTATTTATTTATATGCAGGATGATAAAACACGCTTAAAAAGTGAACCGAACAGAAAACTAATCGTCCAGGATCAGAGTCCTTGTCAAGTTCAATCAAACGAGCCCCAATGACCATCCTTCGGATCCATCGTCAGATGAGCGGTGTCATAATAGTATTGCATTGTCAGCCGAACTATATACGTGTTAATGAATTGACCAAAAACCTGATACACCCCATTTAAAAAAATAGTCAGTAATATGATCGAAATGTAAATTATGTCAAAAAAATTAATAGTCTAAAAGTTATTCAACATTAGTTTGGAGGTGACCTATCTACGAAATTTCAAGCGCTACGCCCGCACCTACGTGTCAATGACAGATTCGATTTTTTTGCTGCGGGCGGCGTACGCGCCGAATATTGTATTATAAATAAATTAGACATGGGCTAGTAAAAATGAAAAAAATATAACCTATATTAAAACATGGCGTGATCGATTCGAAAGTCGTTTCTGAGCAAACTACTTTATATTTTTCAGTGAATTCATTAACACGTATACAAAATTTCGATACGGCAATTAGAACAAGGTTTAAATTGTCTTATAAAATGTTGTTACCTACATTGTTAGTAACAAGTAAAGCTAAGATAAAGAGTGTAAAAATAGCGCTGTATGTACAATATTAAACCAATACCGACTTATTTCTGTATACACCATAATATCTATGTATTTGCATAGATATTGCGTCATTTCAACTGGATAACTAACGTTTATACCAAGAAGTGTTGGATCTAGATACTAGAGATAACCTCTGGAACAAGTGAACCTAATGTAAAAATATCTTTCACTGGTAGGAAGCTACAACGTTTCTGAGTGATATGGGATACTATTAACGTTCCCGGGGAGTCTGAAATTCACAGTTTCAACTGATATTACGAATGCGAGTGTTTTTGATATGTGCTACCTTTTTACGATTATCACCTAACTGATCATCTTGAACTTTTATCCCATAACTTTGTTACGTGGTGTGTGTGTATGCTGTATATTATGTAGTTCCGCATACCTCTATGGCAACACCCGTCATGCCTGTAACTCGTTTAATAAAATAAATATTTGAAGCTTACCTTCTGTGTCTTCGCTAAGCCGTCGCCATCCTGATAACCAATCACACAAACATCTGCGGAAACACCGAAGTTAAAGCAAGGAAAGGAAACCGTAAGGGAACAGCTTGTATCCAGTAAAAGGCGATTGGAACTAGGGTTGCCACCCTTACTATATTAGATATATAGTATCGTACTATATTTCAGTCAATTGTACTATATGTATATTATAGAAAAATAATATAGTACGAAAAAAAAAGGTCTGGATAAAATAAATAAGATCTACTATTTTTTTTCCTGCATTTCCCAAATGTACTATATTTTTGCATCTTTTTTCGGAAAAATATGTACTATATTTTTTCCAAAAAAAGGTGACAACCCTAATTGGAACGTACATAATAAAATCCACCTGAAAGCTTCTGAATAAATAAACTATGTAACTACAGTGACACTGGCTGATAATGGGAGCCATATTAGCGGCGCTAAAATTAATATTGTATTAACACCGTGCGATGTTCGACGCAGTTCCATATTCGAATCAGTATGATTCCGCGTCTCGGACAGAGCAGACTTGTCTACTAACTCTGGAAGTTTTATTTTTATTTAAGTTATATTTAAAAATATTATATTATGATTTATTATTAAAAATATAAATATTATGGTAATATCAAGAGGTCATTGACTTTATTTATTTAATTGAAAAGAAAAGTAACTGATTAATTTGAGTTTGTGGTGGTGATACTTAAAGAGATGCCTTCGGTTGACTTTGAGAGGTTCTTCATTCAAATTGCGCGAATGGTGAGTGATTTGTTCATGTTGATTATATAATATGTATAAGTATTGTCATCTATGTTAAATAAAATTTTATGACACATATGTTAGATAAAAGTTCTTTATTTACTTATGGTTAAAACATGATCGAATATCGCGCTGAAAACCAGCGCTGGGTGCACCCGCACCTAGCTAATGCTGAGTTGGTGTCCCTTTCGGCAGGGCATGCGAGATAACTTGTGTTTAGATTAGGTAAATACTTTTTTATTATTCTTGTGTGTTGTGCAGAAATAAATTTTATTCTATTCTATTGTAATATTTATGAAAAAGCAATAATGAAATAATTAATTAGTCTACACCACTGACTGTACTATATTATGAGTAGGTACACACTACACAGCGTGTAATAAAACAAGGAAAAATTATATTGGTACAGACGAGACGTCGCGTCGCGTCGTCATCTTCGAAATTTCAATAAATTTACAAAATCCCCTCAAAAAAGCGCTTCTATTTTTTTTTTTCGAATTTCCCAATTTTCCGGGCAACTTTTCCAACTTCTCTTTAGCTAAAAGTCTTCTTATACTGATTTGCCTATATTTTATTTATTTTCAATCATTTATTTTAAAGTAGGTATATAATAGCCGAAAGGAGGGAACGGCGAGGTCTATGAAGTATCACATAAAACTTGGCAAACTAAGAATAGGTATTGCTATTTTACTCTTTTAAAATCCACCAACCATTGAAAATTCCTAACACTGACTAGATGCTCGTTTGCAATACAATAAATCTATACATATATAATGCTTTGTCGTTAATGACTGACTGACGGATCAACGCACAGCCTACACCACTGATCGTAATAACGTAGGCATCGGATAAGAAAGTTTTTTTAAATTTCTACCCCTAAGGGGGTGAAAAATGGGGGCAAAGTTTGTGTGGAACAATACCGCGGGAACTCCGAAATTATCGCGGGTGAAACCGCGCGGGATAGCTAGTAATATAATAAAATAAGTACAATATTAAATTTATAGATAAACGTTTACCTATTTATTATTACTGAACTCAAAGACATTTTGTGGTTTTTGCTAGAATCACTTTGTGCAGTGTGGTAAACTATATTCGCTTTGCAATAATATTTATTTGAGGTTGTCAGCTCGTCAAAACATTGTATTTCTCGTTAAATAATAATAATAACGCTTGGACATTATCGCACAGCACCACCTGGTCCTAAACTAAATAGAGCTTTTACCTTTTTGTGTAAATAGGTATATACCTACTTAGAATATACATATATAAAATATATGAAATAGAATATATATAAAATGCTTTGTCCTGAATGACTGATGGAACAACGCACAGCCTAATCCGTTGGTCGTAGAGATCTGAAACTTGGAGGGTGTGTTCTTTGTATGACGTAGGCATCCGATAAGAAAGGATTTTTGAAAATTCAACCCCTAAGGGGATGAAAAGAAGTTGCGAAGTTTGTATGGAACAATTCCGCTGGAACTTCGAAATTATCGCGGGTGAAACCGCGCGGGACAGCTAGTTTGAAATAAAAAAATAAATATTCAATTTATCCAAAAAGAACATGTCATAAAAACCGGCCAGTGCGAGTCGGACTCGCACACGCAGGGTTCCGTACCATCATCTATAAAAACGGCAAAAAAACACGATTGTTGTATGAGAGCCACCTTAAATATTTATTTTATTCGGTTTTTTGTATTTGTTGTTATAGCGGCAACAGAAATACATCATGTGCGAAAATTTTAAATGTCTAACTATCACAGGTAATGAGATACAGCCTGGTGACACTGGCGACAGACGGACAGACAGACAGACGGATGGACGGCGGAGTCTTAGTAATAGACTCTTTTGTATGGCATATAATGTGAAATGTGAAATGATATCGTTACACTTGTTAGTTTTTACCTTGTATCGTTTCGTCATTGAAATTCATTCAGGTGTAACAAAAACAAAATACCACTAGATAACATGTAGCCAAAGGATTAATATTGTATCACATCGATGGTATTACAAAAATACATTGCTTATCAGTTGAAAATTATCGAAAGTCAACAATGAAAGAGTCGACCATGAAAACAATGGGTCGGGTTTTACCCTTGCTCGGTTGGAAGGTGATCTGTCTAAAACTTTACACCGGCTCGCCCGTCCGTCAGTCATATCAGACACTTATAATGTGTTGTAACGTCACAACAGATCGCCTAAGTCCACTTGATGTATCACTTGATAACTCGTTAACACTGTACAGTTACGAGCTACCGACGACTTTATACGTATATATATAATATTAACTAGCTGTTCCCCGCGGCTTCATCCGCGTTAAGTTCGGAGTTTCCGCGGGATTTCCGGAACAATAAGAACCCCATAAGTCCTTTTCTGCATGTGTATGCAAAAAAACACGAAACTAAAATGCAAAAAATAACAAAATACCGTTTTAATCCAAAAGACAAAAATACACGTAATATTTTATTATTGGCTTGTGCTACCTCTATGCACCTCCATGTGCTATGGTTTCAAAATAAAAAAAAATATACATACAGCCGATTGCAGAACCTCCTCTTTTTTTGGAATTCGGTTAATGAAACACCTGTTTCAAACTACGTAACTATTTAGTTTGAAAAAATAAAAATGAATAATAATAATATCTCTGCCTACATAACTATAGAATGTGCAGTGTGGGTCACGAAGGAATAGTGTGAGATTTCATTTGATAAAGCTTTATTCCAATATACAAAGAAAGAAATGAACCATTGTCAATGAAACACAGAGAAGACAGCACTTCCTGGTAAACGAGACACTCCAAAGACGGAAAATTGAATAACCTGCTTACAACAAACTGCGTGACGTAAAGGGATGTGCCTCGACACCGTTTTATTTTTTTCTTTCAAAAAATTGAATACGCCACGAGATACGCTCCGAATAGGAGTAAACAAATAATTTTTATTCCGAATTTCAAAGGCGACATTACATAACTAAACTTTTGTAAGTTGCCAACCGTTGTGAACAAATTTCCGGGAAACTATCTATCACGATGCGGGACGTGCCTAAAAAAAGCCTGACCCACCTGTCATAAGCATAAGAAAATACAATTAGTAACAATTATTAAGTAAACAAAGATACAATAATTTGAATTAGAAATCAGATTTAGATCTCACATTGGTTTTATAAGTACATACTGACATAGTTTGTCTGCTATTACAAAAATTGGAATATAAGGGAACATAAATGCAATACTCTAATATGGAGAATTTTTGTTTTATGAATTCGTTTTAAAGAAAAACACGCGATCTTCCTTCGAGTAAAACGAAACGTAGTGAGTAGGTACGTCCGCTTGTCCTTCTGCTCGAAAGTTAATGTGACGTATTCTCTGTGGGTTTGGAAATGAGATATTTCGGACCTCGTGGGACATAAGACAACCGTAGTATTTTATATATATAAATCGCGTGTCACGTTGTTTGTCCGCGATGGACTCCGAAACTACTGAACGGATTTTGATAAAATTTTGTAACCATTTATAATATGGTCCAACTTAAAAGATAGGATAGTTTTATCCCGGAATTCCCGCGGGAACTCCGGAATTATTGCGGGGAACTGCTTATCACCGTAAACTACAGCACTTTTTTCCTGGAATTCCGCCGCGGGAACTCCGAAATTACCGCGGATGAAATCGCGGGGGACAGCTAGTACTCTTATAAAATTACGACAGTGTCTTTGTCCACCGACGATATCTTATTCGTTCGATAAATTATATTGGTGTTACAACAATACGTACGTATACTTAACATGACAAATAGCGTGTCTTTTCAATGATTTATTTCCAATAACCGATGATAATGCGGTACTTGTGGCTATCGCAGTGCGCGGGCGTATCGAGTTGGAGTTTTATCTCTTGAAAACAATTGAATTACGCACGTCACGCTGGAACGGTGAAAATTATAATAAATTGTTATGTACGACCTTTTCAGTTGGTATACGAGTCGCAAGACCACCATACCAAACGCTCTAGGTGGCAAAAAACCACTATTATTATATTACCACAGACATCGCGTTTTCTATCTATATTATGTCTGTTTTTAGATGTGAAGCTTGTTTTGAAACGGAAAGAAAAGCAGTTTTTGTGGATTGTTTGTTGACGGGTGAAAGTCGTAGAGGGCATGCCTGGCAAGTTTGTCTTCGATGTTCCAGTCACCGTTCACCATCCATTTTGAACCTTTGAACCCTGACCAGGAAAATGGTTTTCGAGAGAACCGTGTTTCAACTAGGTGAAACAATCAATCTTGTCATAATTATAGAAGTGATATAGAACTATGGTGATTGCAAAGATCATTCCCTTGGTATAAGAATCTATGTACCTAACTAGTCGTTACCGCACAATTTCATTCGGCGTTTCCGTGAGAATTTCGGAATAAAACTACCCTATGCCACTCAATAAGTGAAAGAATTTTTAAAGAAAGTTTATCCATTAGAATAGATTAGATAGATTAGATCTGCAACGATGTTATTCTTCCTACTGTATTTATTTTCGTTCCTAGTAGCAACTACATGTATTTTAGTTGCGTCAATCCATCCATACCATATTCCGTTGGAGGACACTTGACCCACCGGAAGCTGAGTCGTATCCAGTACTTGCATTGTGATTTGATTTGTGTCTGTGTGTGTGCGTGGATGACTGTGCCCGAGTGCGCTGCGCCCGCGCCGCTCGGCGTGCGTTTAGGGAATAAAAATCATTGAAACTCTACAGTATGCACGTACGTAGTGTGGTGCCAACCGTTTCGATGAATGGAGCTCTCGTCTGTTCTGACATTATTAATGTAGTTATAAATTTATTATCATAACGACGCTGTGGTTTTGCCGTATACGTTTCACCATTTCGGTTTTGTGTTTTTTTTTCCTCTCAGTGCGCGTTCGGAAACTGTTTCTTGTTGACCTGAGTAGGGTTAAGTGTTTGTAAAGCGTTTAATAGCTAGATCCGTCTGGCTGATCGGCTACAGTGCGCGCTAGAATGGTTGTTTGGTACATCGATATAGATGATTGTGATAATAACAATACCCAGGTGAATTTTAGCAGGTTTATTCTAGTCTTTAAATGAAAAAAATATTTGTTTCTTCGTCATTGATTTTCTCCTTTAATTAGAACTGATATACTCCCACTGTTTTGTGATTGTCCTGTATGTGAACTGCATAACTATAACATTTACTTATATTTCAGTTCAATTTACTATCAAGTTTTATCTACATGGTGAATGATGTGTCAGTATGTCCATCTTTTACATCCAGGTTGCTCATTTCAACCTTATATGTTGGAACGAACCACATCTTTTGCGAAAAAACGTTAATAGAAACATCTATCGCATATCTTTTGCTAAAAAAACGAATGACATTGTTTTGTGATGGTTTTCCCGCGTCTGCGTCGCCCATCAAGATAAGTTTGGAACACTTCCGACGCCAGCGACTTAAGTTTGCGAAAATGCGCCTTAATGCAAACAAAATTTACACAATATTCAATATTTTGTTGCTTCCTTTGTAAAAGTTCTCAAAAACGAGATTTATAGATGAAAAGGACAAAAGATTACAGGTATAAGGAAATTATTGTATCGACAAAATATTCTATTACAAATTGTTTAAATTGTCTATTAATAACTAACTGCTGCGCCCGCCTGAGTGGCGGGATTCCCGCGGGAAATACCAATTTAAAATGCCTACGTATTATAACCTTCGCGCAAGTTCAAGCAATTAGTTCACAAAGTTTATGGCAGTCCTATAACAAGTTATAATTTGCAACAATTCATTTTGATATAATAAGATTAACTGTTACTTTCGGAGTTCCAGCAGGAATTCAGGAATAAAAAGTATCGTACATCATTCCCTGCAAGTACCTCTGACAATGTCGAAATCGCGTGATGATTAAATATAAGCGTGAAAGTGTAACAAACAAAAAAAAATACTTTGGCATAACTAGCTGTTCCCCGCGGTTTTTCGTTAATTTCGGAGTTCCCGCGGGAATTTCGCGATATAAAGTACCACATGAAAACGTGTATGCAAATTGATGATGATGGGTTTAGCCGTCAAGGCGTGAAAGTGTAACAAACAAAAAAAATACTTTCGCATAACTAGCTGTTCCCCGCGGTTTCGATTGCGTTAATTTCGGGGTTCCCGCGGGAATTTCGTGATATAAAGTACCTACCATATGAAAACGTGTATGCAAATTGATGATGATGGGTTGAGCCGTCAAGGCGTGAAAGCGTAACAAACAAATTTAAAACAAATTATTATTACTAAAAAACTCCCATTTGCCTTAATAGTAAGGATATAATATAAAGAATAAAGATATCACAACCGACTGATGTGGAGTGTGTGTTGTTGCAGAGCGAGCAGTCGTCTCCGTTCCGCCGCTGGACCACCGGCAACGGCGCGACCAGCTCCTACCGCCACCACGACCATCGCACCATGTACAATAAGGTATTGAAAGAAGAAAGAAAGAAAAGGCATTTATTTGGACACAGAGACAACACAATCACAATTATTTTATACAAATGTGATTTAACAAAAAAAGGTATATAGTTATATATATGACAATATTATGAGAACAAATGGTGTTTGCGTGGTGCGTCCCCATGACCAAAACGGTCACCGCCTCAGCATGTTGCTATGAGTGCGGGCACTCCTAGCGCTGATTTTCAGTCAGGACCGGAGGTTCACAAATATAAGATTATACATAATATGTCACAGTCTACACGTACACATTCCACTGTTTTTTTTCTTTGTTACTTACATAATAAACGTACATAATAAATATTCTATATATATGTATATTCACAGTAGTCTTGTGTTTTTCGAATCGAGAAAAAAAACCTAAACTAAATTATTTATGGAACGCAGTTTACCTATACAATCTATCTAGTAATCGTTTACAATGATTTGACACTGGTACAATTTAATTATCTCAAAAACTTTACAAAAAAACAAAACTAATGACGAATTTAAAATGTTTAAAAATCGTTCGATGTAATTTATCACTATTGAGTCCGTAAAGATGGAGCTACTAAATTTTAAGACGATTTCTTTCTCAAGCACTCGAGAGTTGTTTCTAGTATTTCTGAAAAAGTATATAAGTATTATAGTACTAGCTGTGCCCCCCGGGTTCACCCGCGTGAGTTTCGGGATTCCCAATAACATTAGCTAATTAGCAGTGAGAGTCACGTCAAAATCGGTCCAACCGTTTCGGAGATTCACCCGCATGAGTTTCAAAATCCCCGCAAGAACTCCAAACTTCTTTTAAAATATTCTTCTTCTCCTTACAACAACAAAAAGAATAAGCTATAAATTGGTCCTGCCGTTCACGCGTGCCGTGTGTCGTGACCAAGGGGAAATAGGGATTCATTTTTATATCTAATATATATAAATCACGTGTCACGTTGTTTGTCCGCGATAGACTCCGAAACTGCTGAACGGATTTTGATAAAATTTTGTAACCATACATAAAATGGTCCAACTTAAAAGATAGGATAGTTTTTATCCCGGAATTCCCTCGGGAACTGAAGGACATAGAGTACTTTTTTCCCGCAACCTCCGCGGGAACTCCGAAATTACCGCGAATGAAATCGCGGGGGACAGCTAGTTATAGTATAAGTTGTAGCTTAGTTTGAGACCAAGTTCCCTAAGAGAAAAATAGGGGTAAAAGTTAGGTTGTTCGGTAAAGTTCGCGACCGAAAAGTTCCCCACCGAAAGTCAACAGTATTTCTGCTACCGGTGTTCGGTTGGACGCCATTTTTGGTCAGTATACTCTCCCGTAGTTTGCACGTTATCGACACCGTGCGGGGTCGGTCACTGTGCCTGCTGGTGCCTTATTCACGATGACCAACAACATTCTTTGCCCATAACGCGCGTCCCAAAAACGCATTCCCAAACGTTCTAGATGCCAAAATATTACAAATTATTATTCTTTATGCCATAAGAAACGTTGTGAATGTATTTTTTTGCAGTAAAACTTCTTTGATTACGAGGGAAAGACCGAAAGAGTTTTTGCGGCGTCTTATCTTAACGCGGCGTGTTATGGTCATAGTCAATAAGGGCCCTGATCACTGATATTGTGTCGCCAACATATCTTTCGGGAAACCGTAGGGCGACCGTAACCGCTTCGGTCTGATTGATTTCTCTTCGTGATTTATAATAATAATATAATAATAATAATAGTTTATTCACACAAAAACATCACTAATTAACATAAGAAAAAGACAGCCACTCCCCGTACTAGTAAAAACTGTAGTACGGCGAAGTGACTTATTAACGTCCTCTAGACATCGTAAACGTATAGAATACATAGTACATGCAAAAAAAAATTACATAAAACAACAGCTTCCAAGGATATCACTAAAAATTTAAAGTAATTTACATCTAAAAGTTTACTTACTACGATAAACACATATTATTCTTCACCATATAGATATTATAAATATTACTTAATATGTGTCCTTCATCGTACTTCTCCGCATTCCATAGATTCAGACAATATAATATCACTGATAAAATAAGTTACAGTTTAAGTTATATAACATGATTAGATTATATATATTTATATAAATTGTATATATATTACATTTTCCGTAGCATGGTAATCCATTCCACACAGATATTCATCCAGAGCTTTCTTGCATTTAAATCTTTGCTGTGTCGTTGTAGTTGTGTAACGGTGTTGTAAACGTTGTCGCGCAGCAAATGAGCGAGGGCACCAACCCCGCGATGGCGGTGGCGGGCGGCGCGGGCGCCGCGGGCGGCGGCGTGGCGCGCTGGTCGCTCGGCCTGGAGCAGCTGCTGGCGGACCCGGCCGGCGCCGCCGCCTTCGCGCACTTCCTCGACAAGGAGTTCGCCGCCGAAAACATCAGGTGCGGATCAAAGTCTAATCATTTATTTCTCATCAATCATTTCCCATACCTATTCCAGGTCGGCAGCGCACCTGCACGCCTTCTAGTGTTGCAGATGTCCATGGGTGGCGGTAATCACTTACCGTCAGGCGTACCTACTACTTGCCCGTTTGCCCTCTATGACATAAAAAAAAAACAAATTTGGCCCATAATGTGGATCTTTTTGACGTCTATAAAGTTACATTTATTATGGCAGCACCTGTACGAGTCGTGTATTTTTCCTCTATATATGCGTTTGCAATAAATATTTTAACGAGTCGTATTTTAACCAAACATGTCATTTAGACATACGGTGCGACTCTGATTACGCCAAAAGTTGTCAGCAACAACCGGGTATTGCCAACGGTAAAAACCCCAACAGCACCCATAAAATATCCATCCTTCACAGCTTCTTAGTGCTATGACTGAAGAGAAGATCTGCGCAACAAACTTTCCAGTAGCACAATAAGCGTAACTAACTAAGAACAAAAAGCGTAACTAGTATAATAAATGATGATACGCCTGTAGTGCCATCCGGCGATTTTTATTTCCCAACTTCACTTATACGCTTAAATACGTTCAGGGGGGCTATTATGTAACTTTGGTTTCTATCATTTCTCGGTTGCAATCAAAAACATGGCGGTTTTGCGATCACAATATGCACGATTCAATACCTAAAATATCAGGTAATCAACCAAAATAAACATACCTACTTCAAAAGTTGAAGCTGCGTAAACATGATTGATTAATCACAAAATCGCTATTTTTCTGATTGCAACTGAAATGTGATAGCAACAAAATTTACATAGTTGCTTTTCAGTTGTTAAAAATAAATGATGATACGCCTGTCGTGCCATCTGGCGACGAATCCATTATTTATTGTTATTTGTGTGCGGGTGGGTGCCGGGTGCGCCAGGTTCTGGTGGTCGTGCGAGCAGTACTCGCGGTGCGAGTCGGAGGCGGAGCGCGCGGCGCTCGCGCAGCAGCTGTGGCAGCGCCACCTGGCGGAGCGCGCGCCCGAGCCGGTGAACGTGGACGCGGCCGCGCGCCGCGCCGCGCTGCTGCGCCTGCACTGCCGCCCGCCGCCCGAGGACCTCTTCCACCAGGTGGGGAGACCGGCTCAGCCTGCAAGAGGGGGGGGGGGGGGTCCAGCGGTTCCCAAACTATGGGTCATATGGGGTCCAGCAGACCCCACGCAGAAAAACAACACCAATTTACTGAGTTAAATCTTGCGCGAAACTTTTATTTAACACGAACTCTAAGTAATGTTATTATGATTTATGAAATAAATAAATAATCCAATAGATTTTTTTTCAAGTTAAGTATAGAAATAGTTTAAAAAACAATTGGAAAAATAACTCTGAAAATTCGATTTCTTTTTATAAAAAAAAAATCATGTTAATTTTATTATTTCGAGTTGTGACCACGAAGGGTTAATGACGCTTAAAAATAAATAACAATGTAATTCGTTCACTCTTCTGTTTACCACAATAATAGCCTCTTTCATCACAATTTTTTTTTTCACAACTGTCAACTTATATCGATGTCTTTGTTGCGCCCGCGCAGGCCCAGAAGCAGATCTTCAACGTGATGAAGTTCGACAGCTACCCGCGCTTCCTGCGCTCCGCCGTGCACGCGGAGTGCGCGCGCGCCGACCTGTGCGGCCTGCCGCCGCCCTACGCGCCCGACCGCCGCTCGCCGCAGGTACACCCCCCCCCCCCCCCCTAGTCTGTAGTGTGTACTGTGTAGTGCACAAGTAACTACACGCTGTATAGCGAACAAGTAACTACACGCTGTATAGCGAACAAGTAACTACACGCTGTATTGTGAATAAATAAGTAACAAGTAACTACACCTGTATACTGAACAAGTAACTACATCTTGTATAGCGAACAAGTAACTAGGTACATGCTGTATAGCGAACAAGTAACTACATCTTGTATAATGAACAATTAACTACAGCCTGTATACTGAACAAGTAACTACATTTGTATAGTGAACAAGTAACTACACGCTGTATAGCGAACAAGTAACTACACGTTGTATTGTGAATAAATAACTATACTCTGTATAGTGAACAAGTAACTACACGCTATAAATAACTACATCCTGTTTAGTAACAAATAACTAAATCCTGTATAATGAATAACTACACCTGTATATAATGAATAAGTAACTAAATCCTATATAATGAATAAGTAACTACATTCTATAAAATCTATATACTGAACAAGTAACTACAACTTGTATAATGAATAAGTAACTACACCCCATAGATACACCCCATACATAGTGAATAAATGACTACAGCCTGTACAATGAATATGCTATACAATGTGAAAATAAAGAATTCCAAATACTGAAAATAGCAAAATTTTACTAAAACAAAAAAAAAACTTTTTTAATTGTACAAATAGGTTACATAACAATACATATCAATCTTTAAGGAATCCATATGAAATGTCTTGGTTTTCAATTTAGAGACTAGCCGTTCCTCCGCGGTTTTACTCGCGTCATTACTGGCGTTCCCTTGACATAAGCTGCGTACAGTATACCACAACCTGTATAAATCATGTTCATCGTCCCACCGTCGTCGCAAGTGCGCGTGCGCAAGCTAACCTCTGCCGTTATCGCTTACGACCATCAGCAGCAGCAACAAGAGCAACAGGAGCAACAGCAGCAGCAACAGCTGAAGAAGTCGTCGAGCAACGCGTCGGAGCGCCGCCGCAGCGGGGGCTCGCTGCTGCCGTGGCGGCTGCGGCCCGCGTCGCGCGAGCGCGCCCAGCCCGCCGCCGACGACCCGCAGCAGAACACCGAGGTGACTACACACCTAGGAATGCCACCCGCACTTCAATATACAGGAATATTTTTTTAAGCAATGCGCAAAAAAATTTTGGCGGTTCAGTATCAGTAATAGAAGACATTTCCATCCTTTGTTCAAAATTTTTTTTATATTTTTTTATCCGGTTATAAATCAGTAAAATATGGACACTATCTATTCTTAATAATATCAATACGCGTACGCCGCGCGCGCCGTGCGGCGTACGCGGGGGTGTTGCAGCGGGGGTGAACGACCTCGATCAGCTGTCGGTACATTGTAACCCACGTAAATACCTATCCGGACGAACGCTTCGCGCGCAGCGGTGGCGGCGGCGAATACAGTAACCAAAAAATCAACTACAAAGTATACATTTTCCGTTCACGATATCTTTATTTTTTGTACTAAAACTTATCAAAATAAAAAAAATAGGTGTTTAATAAAACTCATTTAAGTTTAATTCGTAAAAGTTTGCGCACTGAATAAAAAACATTCCTGTATACGTATATAGTAAAATAATATAACTAAAATAGATAAAGATTAACCAGTTATTGCCAAAAAGAATAACAATCATATGTGTACACTGTACATACCACTAAAATTAAAATTCTAACTAATTAATCAATGAGACAGTCGCAAATGCGCGACTCCCCAGCATAAAATCAACGTACATACCAGTCAATTATTTTGCTATAAATATATAAGGTCTAGCAAAATTAGCTGCAAATATTTACAGAGTTGAAAGTGTACATATATAATCATTTTCATAAAATAAAAAAGAAAGGTAAAAAAATAATTATTTTTTTCAAACATAATAAATCAATTAAAAAGAAAATAACTTGTGCCGCCAACAAACTGAACCGATCACCATGAAATTTTGTCTACACTTTGTCAGGGATACAGAGAAGGACATAGGGTACTTTTATCCTGAAATTCCCGCGGAATCTCCGAATTTAACGCGAGCGAAACTGCGGAGAACAGCTAGTAAAATATATGTTATTTTTAACAACAGACCACCTTGGTCGTGGTCGGTTCACAAGATCAAAAACTTTGATCCTTCTTTAGACGTAGAATTTCTGGAATCTTTGATTAGATGGGCCATCTCTCGAATGGCTAATTCTCATAATGACTTATTATAGACTAGCTGCTGCTCCCCGCGGTAATTTGGTAGTTCCCGGGGGAATTCCGCGATAAAAAGTACTCTATGTCCTTCTCTGTACCCCTGTCAACAAATGTAAGGATATGATTTCTACATTTTCGCGGTTTCCCTTCGTCACGGTTAAGTTGTTTGTAATTGTCCAACAGTTATCGTAGTGAGTCGCTAACATCCGCCGAGTGACAAGTTTGTATAAACGGGAAAATTTTCCGCTTTATTGCGATGATATGCTATTATTATTTTCTTTTGACGTTTGTGCAAATTTGCTTTCTGGCTCCGAGCTCCGTAACGGCCACAGAGATGTTTGTCAGTACACTTTCACAATATTGAATTCTAATTCGTCACTGATGTCAGTTTTTCCACTGTCGTCGGTCTCGCGTAACTACAGATGATAAAATAAATAAATAAAACCGTATACATTGTTACTATTAATTGAAAGTACATAACTATCATTAATACGTATAGATATTTTTCATTGAAATGTCGCCTTAGGTAAAGTATTTTATTATAATACTAGCTTGCCTCGCGGTTACGTCCGCGTTAATTTGATGCTCCGCTCCTATTTGATCGCAGAGTGATGTTACCTATGTGTATATATATAGCCTATAGTCTTCCTCGATCTTGTCCAACACAAACATATTTTTCAATTTGAACCAAACAAACAAGAGTTTCCGGGGTATAAAAATCAAAATTCTATTTAGTCCGTCAGTTAGATAATAAAAAATAATAAACACGTATTTTTTGCGTAAGGTTATGAGGGGCGTATTGTAACCCTCGATAATAGGCTTGTCGACCAAATTTTAGTTTTTAGTCCGTCTTGCAGGTTAATAAAAAATATTGGACACGTGTATTTTTTTCATTTTTACGTAATCATAAAATAACGAAGATACATTAAGTTGAAATGTCGCGTGACGTCACGTCGTGCTACAGTTTATAGCACGTTATGACGTCAAGAGCTCCCACTCCTAATCTCTAACGCGTTTTATCTTAGTATTTTTTCAATAATTTGAAAAAGCACAAAAAAACGTGTTTATTATTATTTTTTTATCATCTAACCGAGAACCCAACCAAGAACCCTCCCCTGCAGCAGGTGGTGTTCAACCGGAACGTGGTGCGCATCCTGCTGCCGGACTCGAGCGGCGTGTCGTCGGCGGCGATGGTGGACGCGGCGCTCAGCGTGCGCCAGCTGGTGGACCGGCAGCTGGCCAAGCGCGGCCTGCAGTACACCTCGTACGACGTGTACCTCGCCGACGGGGACGCGCACGCGCACGCGCAGGTGAGCGCCGCACACAGTACACACACTGGACATAGATAAGCAATAGTGTGCTAACCCACGTTGGAGACATTTTGAGTAAATTAAAGTTTTAAAACGATAGCGCCATTTCGTGTGAACATTTTTTATGCTCAATATTTAGGTCCGTATTCCAAAAGGTTACTCAAGCCGTGAATCTAGTTTTAAAACTAATTTCAAGTCAAGCTTTAATTTTAGAACCTTACTTGAAACGAGATTCATCAATCAACAATCAGCTGAGTTATTTCCTTATTTTAAAACGTCGCTTGAGTATTAATCTATACTCAAGCAAAGATTTGATCTTTGTTTACGTCTGTCATGTCAAGACCATTCAACCAATAAGAGCTCAAAATCTCTACTCTAGACTAGTTTCAACTAATTAGAACCAATCAGAGTTCAGAATCCCTACTCAAGACTAGTTTCAAGTAATTAGAACTTAAAACGCATTCTATAATAAGATGTACGCTTGATTTATGTTCTGAGCTTAAAACTAATCTCAAGTAAAACGTGATCTGAGTCACCTTCTTGGAATACGGGCCTTAGTTACATATTTAAACAACGTAATAAGAGGAACACATAATTAAAAAACGTTCTCTAACTCTCGATAAATTGTTTTGAATCGAGAGTTTCATTTTGTGGGTTGACACGCTACTGCTTACCTGCGTCCAACTAATGTTGTAAACAGGTGACGTTTGGGAGTTGTTGTGAGTTTGTGACGTCGCTTTGTAAGGGATCTACTGAACCGATTTTGAAAATAGGCTATTTGACTAAATTAGTCCGTCTTGTAGATTTATAAAAAATATTAGACACGTGTTTTTTCTTTTTTCACTTAAGCAAAAAATTAACGGAGATACGTTGAGTCGAAATGTCGCGTGACGTCACATGCAGGCGTAGTTTGTAACTTCGTATAACGTTACGAGCTCCCACTCCCTAATCGTCCCTTAATTTGAAAAAGCAAAGAATACGTGTCCATTATTTTTTTATTATCTAACCGCCGCGCTCAGAGTCGATTTTAATGATTACTCAGTTAAGTATAGATTTTGAAAACAAAACTGCCGTAATGAGACAAGTTTAATAAATTAATATTGATTGGCTTTTAACTAATTAAGTTACATCTTGTTGAATGCCATTTAACATAAATTTACTGAACGTCTCTGATTGCGGCAGTTTTGTTTAAAAATCTATACTTAACTAAGTAATCATTAAAGTCGACTCTGAGTGCGGCGGTAACTGACGGCCTAGAAAAAAACGTAGTCAAATAGCCTACTCGTGTGTCGAGTTGTGTGTGCGTGTGTGCGGTGGTCTGTAGAGTGTGTATAGCTAGTCGCTTGACTTGTCCCGTCCCGGGCCGGCAGGGCGCGGGCGCGGGCGCGGGCGCGCCGGTGGAGCCGGTGGAGCCGGGCAGCAGCTCGGCGGCGCTGGGCGGGCGGCGCGTGCGCGTGGAGCGGCGCTGCGTGGTGCGGCTGGAGCTGGGCGCGCGCTGCGTGGCGGTGCGCGCGCGGCCGGCGCGCCGCCTGCGCCACGTGCTGCGCCCCGTGCTGCTGCGCTACCTGCCGTCCGCGCGCCGCGCCGCCGCCGTCGCCGCCGTCGCCGCGCTCAGCGCCGCCGGCGACGCCGTGCCGCTCGACACCGAGATACAGGCTAGTGATGGAACAACACAAACACAACTATAGGACCGACAATCGATATACTATCGAGCGTGACTTCGAAACTAGTTATAAGTAATAGCACTAGATGGCGCCACGAGTAACGACATGGAAAAAAAATTGAGCAAAACAAGCATCGACGAACCTGACTAAACCATTGTACAATTTTTCATTGAGTAAAAGGATTAATATTGTAGTGGTACGGCTGAATAGTAACAGATGGCGTAAGTATCGACAAGTCATTTCATACATGGACATAGATAAGCAATAATGTATTAACCCACACTGGAAAAATTTTGAGTAAATCGTGTTTTAAAATTATAGCACCATTTTCTGTCAATATTTTTTATGTTCAATATTTAGTTACATACTTAAACAATTTAATAAGGTAAACACATAATTAAAAAACGTTCCCTAACTCTCAATAAATCGTTCTGAATAGGTAACTTAATTTTGTGGGTTAACATGTTATTGCTTATCTGCGTCCACATGTTTCATTGTTTCCAAAGAATTTTTTTTTTACCATCCTTATGAACGCCATCTGTTCGTGATTTGTAGAAACGCAAACACAAACTTGTTGTCGTTGACTAGCGAACCTAGCGGAAAAAAATTGCAACCTATAAGACAGCTCAGTTTGCCACGCCATCTAGATATTTTGATACAGTATTTTCGGTTATTCCGGGGCGATTGTCAGTCCAGTGACAAATCTGATAGTCCGGAAGACGCGCCGCGGGTATGCCCGCTACAAAGTGGACCGATGACTTGGTGAAGGTCGCGGGAAGCCATCGGATGGGAGGTAGCACAGAAGCGGCCGTTGTGGCGATAAAATATCCTTGGAGTAATCCGTGGACGTTTTTCAGCTGATATGATGAGGTGACGAAGTGCTAAACGAGTTGTGCTAGGTTGCTAGGTGACGACTGACAGGTCGTAGGTGCTACCTGTCAGATTACGTCTCAGTCGCGCGGCGCGCCTGTCCCTAGGCAACTTTCAGTTTGATTTGTATTCTTTAAGGACATCACATTTTTTAAAATCTATTTCATAATAGGGATGTTGACTACTATTGAAAATCAAAATTCTAATTACCTAATCCGTCAGTTAGAAAATAAAAAAACAATAGACACGTATTTTTTGCTTTTTTAAACAAATTAAAATATACAGAGATAAAGCGCATTAAAGTTTAGGATGAGGAGGTCGTGACGTCAATAATCGCAAAACCGCCATACAAACTGTCAGAATAGTGACGTCACGCGAAATTTCAACTCAATATATCGCCGTTATTTTTTGATTGCGTAAAAAAAGAAAAAATACGTGTCCAATATTTTCTAATAATCTACAAGGCGGACTAAAAAATAAAAATTAGTCAACATGCCCATTTTGCACTGTGTGAATGAACTTCCGGTTGTTTTGTCCCAGGAGCTGGACGGCGCCCGGCTGCGCATCGTCGAGGTGGACTCGGGGGCGGAGTGCGCGGGGGCGGGGGCGGAGTTCGTGGGGGCGGGGGCGGGGGTGGAGGTGGACCCCGACTCGCCGTACGAGCTGGCGGCGCGGCTCGACGACGGGCAGCACGACGCCATGGTTTGTGCTTGTTTATCCATATACTAGCTGTTTCCCGAGGGAATTCCGGGTTACAATATAGCCTACGTCACTCGGGGATAATGTAGCAGTCTAATGGTGAAAGAATTTTTGAAATCGGGCCGGTAGTTTTGAGTTAAATCGTAAAAATCGTAACAACAAAAATCAAATCTATCCTATTTATATTGTACTAGCTATTCTGTGCTGTTTCACCCGCGGTAATTTCGGAGTTCCCGCGGGAATTCCGGGTTACCATATACCAAATACAAATACAAAATAACATGTCTTTCTACTGGTGTCTTTACCTCTATAATAGTAGTATAGACTAGGTAAACAAGTAAATATGGGCTTCAACGGACTACAATAATTATAAATCTGATTGATTAGTTTGTTCTATGTATTATTATTTATTACAGAGCTGCATTAGCGGCAGCAGCGCCAGCCGCAGCGAGTGCGGCTCCGGTTGCGGCGTGAGCGGACCGAGCGGGGCGGGCGGACTGAACGGGGCGGGCGGAATGAACGGGGCGGGTGGACTGAACGGGGCGGGCGGAATGAACGGGGCGGGTGGACCGAGCGGAGTGAACGGGAGCGCGGGCCGGGTGCGGGTGGCCGTGCGGCCCGGCCCGCCGCTGCACCACCACCCGCCGGGACACGCCGGTAAATATGCGTTCTTGCTGCACTTTGAACTTTATTACTATCGCAATAAGGTTAGATATTAGGTTTAAAGACTTTTTATTTCTCATAAAAAACAATGTTCACTTAAAATGAGATACATAGTTAGGCAAATATGGTATAACACGTTTACAAAACTTCTGCGGTGCTAGAATAATACAGATTTATAAATCATGCTCATATAAGTGCTCCTTGAGTTTAAACCTAAATGCATTTATACTAGTACAAGTTTTTATGTGGGTGGGTAAATTATTATATATGTGTTTATTAGGGAGGAAAATTAAGTTCTATGTGACGCTGTTGGTTTTTATTTATATATTAATAAACTAGCTGTACCCCGCGGTTTCACCCGCGTTAATTTCGGAGTTTCGGAGCCTAGTATGTTAGATGCTTTCTAACGGTGAAAGAATTTTTGAAATTGTTCCAGTTGTTTTTTTACGATAATACAGTTTGAAATCTATTATGGATATTCAAGCAGTGGGCTCAGTACTTCCACTGTCTCTATTGTTTAGTTTAGAAATAGCCTGGCTTATACGGGATTTGGGATTACCGTATATTTTCAAAATCCCGATGTAGGTACTATATACAGATCATCGATTCCGGCTGAAGTAGATACTTTAAATCAAGTCCTTACTCCTTACTATTATTATAAACGCGAAAGTTTAAATATATGGATGTATAAATGTTTGTTGCTCTTCCGCGCAAAACTACTGAATTAATTTTAATGAAACTGTACAATATTAATATAGCTTATTATATCAAAACTTACTTTTATCTTAAGTACTTATATCATGGAATTCCCGCGAATGAAATCTCCGAAATTAACGTGAGTAAAACCGCGGGGAGCAGCTAGTAATTTATAAGAGTTATTTTAACTAATGTCCCTTCCTATTGCAGATTTGCTCGACGACCTCCGCGAGAAGCAGAAACTGAGACAGCAGAGCCAGAAGTCGGAGGCTCTGCCGTCGCCGCGCGCCCCGCCCCCGCTGCCGCCCAAGCCGGCGCCCCGCGCCGCGCCCACCCTCGTCTGATCCAGGGTCTTGGCTCCAGGCTCCAGGGTCCAGGGTCGGCCTCCACTCGCTATCACCACAATCGACCTTACATAGAGTCGTCGTTAGGTGCAGAGTTGATCGGAACATACAGCCTCGCAAGAGAGGCCCTTGTATAATCAACCTTACATGAATCTGTTGGAAGGTGCAGAATCGATTGCAGCGCAGAAGTACCTCAAAAGATACTTTGTAACCATGGTTACTGTGAATTGGAGGCTTTTGACTGCATGCATGTGAGATAACATTACACTATCGAGCAGCTATGGACACGAGTCATCGAAATCTAGACTGTACACTTTAAGTTGTGATTTATTTTTAGTAGATATTTTACCGGCGAAAAATTAAAAAAACTGTTTTGTGAAGTTTTGTCTTCTGAAAAACAAATGTATATAGAAATAAGGATATTCGCAAATCTCAGTGGCATAGAACTGTGTTCAACACGAAAATAATGGCATAATTTTCCCATTATGTTTAGTAAAGTGAATGTGTAAGACTTGCTTTTCTTAACAATTAATATATACTGTACAATAGAGTACAGTAAAACATTGCTCATTACTAGTGAGATTGTTCCATTAGTAATGAGCTCTACCCGACTGAAAAAGATCCATTTTTAACAGTAGTAAAGCTGTGGGCCCGTTCGGCAATGAAACTTGGTGTATACTGTATGTTTAGTAATGCTTATTTGCATATACCTTACAGACGGTCAGAAGGGTTAAAACTTATGATAACTGAAAAAGATATCTAAGAAATAAATATCTTTAACTAGATGTGAAATAGAGATAACTTGTTGCCATAAAAAGTATAGAAGAAAAATCGCCGGTGGAAATAAGTTCAGTGGGACAAAGACAGTTAAGTCAAGTGTATGTACTTGTGTTCAAAAATGAACTTTAATCCGTGAACAATAAAGTTGTAAGCATGTTCGCTACATTCAGTAAATGTACAAAATATAGCCATAAACCCATTTCGCGGTCCGAACGGATGGATGATTAGATTTTAATTTTTACCTGCTATAAGTATTAAAGAGTTCAAATATAGGTATGAGATATTTCCGATATTTTCAAAACCAGTACAGGAATATGGTTTCTGTTTAAATTTTTTATTTGTCTTGTGATCTTAATAGTGAAGATATTGTATAAAATGTACAAATTAAAAAAAATAATATCATTTTGTACCTTTGGAATTTTATAATTATATAATTTTGTAATGATTAGCTACTTCAACATCTAATGAAGTTATATGCATTGTTGCCTTCCATTAATGTTAAGATTTTCACCTTAGTCTAAAGCCTCGATCAGATTCCTGTAAATTATATTAAAAAGAGTTTTTTTACACTTGGAATAACTACCTATCAATACTTTGGATAGTCGCCTTTGTTCATAACTTTTGACACTCCTTGCACTTCCAAAAGTTTAGTTTTTTTTAAGTTTACCCCTTTTGGGGTAGGCAAAAGAAACTTAGTCCATACAGGCAATTCAGTTGTTTCTTTCTTCTTCATCAACTTAGTGTTGCCATTTTGATTAAGTTATTTTGGGGTTGCCAAATACATTGATGTATTCTTTCACAAACATGTAAATAGTGTAGTATCGGAGTTCTTCATGAAAATGTAAATATATTTTAGGGAATAGATGAAAGATAATTTCAGATTCAGATTTGGTACGAATGTATTACACATACCTAATTTTTGTTTGACATAAAGCCATAGGTATACCCTGTTTTGAGCTTTACACAAATTTTACTTAATTAAGCTACTAACATAAGTTTAACCTACACAGTCGCGGTTTGAAAGTGATTCTATTTATTATTAAATATTATAAATTTATCATTATTAAAAATGTCGCACTCACGAGTGTTGCAATTATAATGAAAAATAAAACAGATGTCATTATAACAATATTATATACAGTTGTTTGATTTTATTTAACTTATCCCAACCTACTTCTAGTAATATTTCACAAAATCAAAAGCTGTCGCTAAAAAATATTTGCTAGTGTGCCAAGATTTGTGATTTAAGTCCCACATCGTCAAACATTTTGAGCAATTTCTAGTTGTTTCCACTTCAATTGTCCCCATGGAAAGTTTTCTATGGTATTGTGATAAAGTGTCCCATTTGTAACTGGTGAGGGTAACAACTGAAACCAAACCGACTGGAAGTAAAACCCCAGTTTGACTGTTTTCATGAATAGTCTGCTTATCCAAGACTTGGTGAGGAAGATTAAAAGTCCCAAAAACAAGTGTTCAACAACTTTACTACACTATTAACACAATCACACATCGTCACAACACTAGTTAGCCGCTATCGCTTGCTTGGGCGGCACTTCGGGCGCTTTCTCATTGGGCACTTGCTCGGGCACGGGTGAGGTCTCAGCAGGCTCGGGCATTACCCGGGTGAGTTTGGACGGGTCCTTGGGAGGCGCCCAGTCGGGGATGATCTTCTCGTGCACCCGCCACGTGCCGTACATGTTGGACAGGTGCTTCTCGAACACGACGTACTCCAGCACGTCCTTGGCGAGGATCTCGCTGCCGTGCAGCAGCCGCCCGAAGCGGTCGTACACGGCCAGCTGCTGCCGCGTGTGGAACCTCACCGTGATCTGACAACAGAACATATACTTTTATTAGATTTCTTATTTCGCAGCTACATATTTTGTTCTTATTAATAAATATGTAACAAAATTTTGCTAGTGTCATAAATGCCTAATGAGGCGTGGGCCGTGGCATCTTTGTTGCATTCTAAAAAATATTCGCAGACTGCTTGACTGTGTCAAATGTGTGCTGTAAAATATATAATTTGATAACTAATTGTGCCCCCCGGTTCCATCCGCGTAAAATGCTTTTTTATAACAACTTCACTTTCCCGACGTCTGATTTATCCTACTAATATTATAAATGTGAAAGTGGATGTTTGTTACTCAATCACGCAAAAACGGCTGAACGGATTTGGATGAAATTTGGCATGCACAAAACCCAGGGTACTTTTTATCCCGGAATTCCCGCGGGAACTCCGAAATGACCGCGAGTGAAACCGCGGGGCACAGCTAGTACTAAATCAAACTAAGCTTAATCTATCTGTGAAAATCGCATGTTATATCAGAAAATTTTTAAACAGAACCAATGTTATTTACAGTATTTGACTCCTTTTAAGCCTATTTATCTTATTTGGCGGATGAAGAGAAGCTCGTCAATCAGGCGGATGGGATGTATGGCTAAACGCTTTATGTAACGCTCCCTGTGGCGCGTGATTTCAATATCAACGAAGGGATCACCTTAATAGTCATGGATCTCTTTATTTGTAGAGAGGAGTGTTTGCTATGGCCCACAGCTGCAATGTATAGATATTGGTGCCGATGACTGCACAGTTTATGGTACTTTGGATCATCTGGGCCGAAGCGCCAGTTCCATGTCGGGCCGCGCTCACCTGGCCGTATATGTTCTCCTTGCTGACGATGTCGGTGCAGCGCGCGTGCACCACCCGCGGCGGCTCCAGCGTCTCCAGGCAGCGCCAGCGGATGGTCTTCAGCTGGCTGTTGTGCAGGAACTCGGGGTACGCCTTCTCCGTCACGTACAGCCGGAGCGCCCTGGGGACACGCCGCCAGGGAAACATAGCAGAGAGGGTAGGGGTAGTGTAGAACATATAGATGGGGCAAAATACTAACCATTACCACGGCTGCCCTGCAGAAAAACATTGTAATTGCAGCGCAATAAACTTTACAGGATGAGCAAAAAACCGGAAATAGTTTTATTTAAAACAAACCTTTATTATAGTTTAACGATTTTCTTAATTTTAATTTCTCTAAGACTAAAGCTTTTTTGATGGTTGTGAGTATGTAGCAAGGTCTGTTATGCGTGTTTTCACAAGGTAAAAATACAACTGATCATCATGAAATTTTCAAAAATCATCAAAAAAAAAATTCTTATCTCAGAATCCCGTAATTAATGCAGGAACCGTAGGGAACTGCTAGCATTAAATAAGAACTATCACAACAATTGGCTACCTACTTGACAATTTTTTTTTAGTCCGTCATGTAGATTAGTAGAAAATATTGGACACGTATTTTCTCTTTTTTTCGTAATCAAAAAATAACGGCTTTTGAGTTGAAATTTCGCGTGACGTCACAACTCGGTGCAGTTTGTATGAGGCTTATACTAAATTTTGACGTCACAAGTCCCCCAACCTAAACTTTAATGCGTTTTATCTATATTTATTTTTATTAATTTAAAAAACTAAAAAATACATATCAATTATTTTTTTATTTTCGTACTGACGGAAATTAGAATTAGCAATAATTATCCTGATTGTATACCTTTTATCATTATTCACCAAGCTCTCGTGCGCCTTGATGTAGATGTCCTGCGCCTTCACACAGAACTGCTTGGTGTCGAAGTCCTCGTCGAACGACTTCACCTTGCGTATGGCCATCATCGACTTGGACTTCTTCTCGAGCAGCTGCACCGCCTGCTTGGCGCGCGCCGCCGACGCCAGCGACGCCTTGCCGTCCCCCTCGGGGGGCACGTACGGCTCGAACACACCGCCTGCGGTGCAAACACCACCATTGGTCAGCTGGTCAATAAAACTACACTAATCTATACTTATAATAAAACTGTAGAGAGGTCAATTCTGATGAATGGTGATCGATACTGATACCAAAAATGCAATCAGGAAATTCTTTGATTAAAAAGTAGCCTAAGTTACTCCTTATAACATCAGCTATCTGCCAGTGAAAGTCCTGTTAAAATCGGTCCAGCTGTTTCAGAGATTACCCGGAACAAACAGACAGACAGACAGAGAAAAAATTTTAAAATTGATTTTTTATGTCAGTAGGTACCATATTATGTATAACAGAAATTTTGAAATGTTATAACTGAACATTATAGAAAAAAGACTGCATAATTAATTTTTAATATTTTATTATACTTTAGAAAATAGTTACATTTATGTAACTTGATCACCTTTTTGTCAATTTATGGGTTAAATTAGTATACTTAGGACCCGTCGAGTTTCAGTTTAATCACACAGTGCACAGTACTATCTGCTCTCATACTAAGCAGAACTTGTACCTACCATGGGTACCAGACAATTAATACAAGCATTATACATAAACACCTTTTTTATGTGATATTAGTGTTTCAAAGCTCACAGTGCTAAATCACAGCCCAGAAAATGAGATGCTTGATATGAAACATTTATTTATTTATTTATAGACTAGCAGCTATCGCTGATGCGCCTATATCTAGGCTTGTGTTATACAGTTCATTGCTTTTTGTTCTCTCGTTGATTAACTATATTTTATGCTTTACTGTTCAAATGTCTGTCCAGTCTATTTTTGAATTGATTAACTAACATGTTTCAAAATTTATTATTATAAAGCATTACTAACCAGTAGCAGAAATATAAAAAGGCCGCTCTATCCAGTGCCGCGGTGGCAGCACCCCACGCTCCTTCATCTTCTGACGTATCTTTTCGCGGCTCATCTCATTAGAACCCTCATTCATATTAGGCAGATCCACCTTGAGATACTTTGCTTTGCGAAGCTTCTTAAATTTAGGGTCAAAATGCTTAGTAGTAGTGGTCCTGGTTGATTGTGTGAACACAATTGCTGGGACCAGACGCAATGAATTCATCTTTAAGTAAATAAAATCATTTTTTACATTTAAGGATAAACAATATTCTTTATGGTTGAAAGGTAGAGCGTCTGGAATTACAGGTAGGACTAATATAAAATCACTGGTGTGCTCACAGGTCACTTTGGGACAAAAGAACTTCTCACGAAGATGAAACTACCAAGTGACCCATCCTGCAGAAATTGCAGTGTAGAAGTGGAAACAGTGGCGCATCTCCTCATCCACATTCATTTTTACTTAAAGCTCAATTAATGAGAGCTCTCAGAGTGTTGCATGTTTTTGTATAAAATATAATTTCAATATATGGTCAGACAAGTAGACGCGGAGGGGCTACTACAATATCAACAGTACCAAGTATCATTAGTAATAAAACTTAAAGCAATATGATGGTATTGCTTGTTTACCTTAAAAATTATTGAGCCAGCCATTATTATGGTTGTTCATAAATTTAATACGAACTACGAAAGTAGGTATTTATATTTTATAATATTCAGTTGGTGTGATAGAATCTTTAAAATTTGCTTCACAAAAAGTAATTCATAAATTATATTCTTTTCGAAAATATTTAATTAAATAACCTCCAAATTGCGGATTATTTGCCTGTTTTCACAAACTACTTAGAGATACTACCGCCTGTTTTGTTAAAATTACTCCTTTTGGAAAAGGCAAAGGAATCTGAGTCAATACAGCCAATTCAGTTGTATTTTTCTTCTTCTTCTTCTTCTTCTTTAATAATGGCGTCTATAATGATAATTTGCCGATGACAATGTTTCTTAACAATAAAAATCTCCTCATCTACTTCTTCAATTATGGCGAAACGCCAATGACAATGTTAAATTGTTCCCCAAGTTAAAACATGGCTCTCTTGAAAGCCAGTTTCCTGCTCAGGGTCCAAAATAGATGCTGAAAAGTGACTGAAATAACGAAGACAACGTGACACGCGTGTTTTCGGCACGGCTTTCACTCGTCAACAACCCTTCTGAAGTTTTTTACATCGAAATGCATCTCACCAATGCAG
Source organism: Zygaena filipendulae (assembly GCA_907165275.2). Taxonomy (NCBI): domain Eukaryota; kingdom Metazoa; phylum Arthropoda; class Insecta; order Lepidoptera; family Zygaenidae; genus Zygaena; species Zygaena filipendulae. The sequence goes on from OU015669.1 coordinate 1,298,982, forward strand.
TTCGATGCTTTAGCGGAACTTTTAGTAGCAACTCTTCACAAAAAATACGTACCTACATTGGCAGAATTAAATGCGATAAATCGCGATAGATTGCCATAATTGAAGAAGAAGAAGAAGAATCCTTACTAATAATATAGAAAGTGAGTTTGTTTGTTTGCTTGTTTATTTGTTTGTTTGTTACCCTTTCACGCCTTAACGGGTCAACCGATCGTCCTGAAATTTTGCATATACGTTGTCAATATTGTACAGGACATACTTACTTTTCATCCTGGAATTCCTGCAGGAACTCTGAAACTAACGTGGGTGAAACCGCGGGGAACAGCTAGTTTTTTGATGAAAGATTTGACAAACAAAATCACAAACTACTTAGAGATACTACAACAAAATTAAGTAACAATATAACAAAACCAAATGAGATATTTTATAACGTTTCTTCTTTATATCTTCGCCTAGCAACAACCAAAAAATTATTAACATTTTTTATAGTTTTTACTTTGTTCTTTGTTTGTAAAACTTTATATGGGTCCTGTGCCTGAATTAAACGATTTTATTACTATTATAGTGGCGTAAAAGAATACTCTAGAGCAACATAAAATTTAAAACTATAAAATTGTCTATGTCAATTTATGGTGTTTTGTTTTTTCTGCCGAGGTTTGAGTCAAATACTATCCATTCAAAATACTTCCTTTTTAACCAGTATTGAAAAATTACTGAAATTTATTGTGCTGTCATTTTTAAATATAATTTTTTATTTTGCAATTAAGTTTAAGGATATTTATTGATTCTTATAAAATTCTTATTATATAACAAGAAGACATTTTTGTCGTATTTCAAGCATTTTAAGCATATTTCAGTGTTATTCTAACGAATATTAATCCGCTTATCATAAATAATATATCATCGCTTTTGTCGGAAACATAATTTCAATCAATAAAACGGGAAGACTCGTCAAACATATTTGAATTGATATCTAAAACCCGCGACAACCGGATATCCGTCAACTCCATACACGTTGTCTTTAGCTTTCTAGAGAACAGAAATTGTCGCAGCGTTTCTTTCTTTTGAACAGGCGCAGTCCCAGCGATCGAGCAAAAGGAGTAAGGGGCTCCAACATAATAACCTGTCACTACGTAAGTACAGTACGAGTTTAGGAATCGAGTAGTTTTATTGCTTGTCTTTGTTCGATACGGCTATATTATCGCTGAGTCATACATAACTACTTGTGGGGTGCGCCATCGGTGTCCCCGATTTGGTTTTTAGCTGTTTCGTTCCTGCCGCGGTAAGTGGAGCACGGTAAGGCGCCGCCATGAGTCTCGGGGCGAAGCCTCGGCTCGTCCGCGGCGCCCGATCGCATGGCGACGCGAGGCCGATGACCCCTCCGTTGTAACGGGCCTACTATCACATAAGTTATCTTTGTGAAACATTCGCAACGTATTAATTTGCCACGTGTTTATTGTTTCAGCAAACTATTGTATGAGTCAGAAGGTAGAAAAACCAATATTATCGGGTCAAAGGATCAAGACCAGAAAAAGAGGTGAGTTTTTACACCATCCATGTAAGAATTGATGCCCTTTTCTAATCTAGAATAGTATGTTCTGAATGTTAATCCAATTGTCACTACATTGACCATGAAATATCTGCATGACAAAACCTACTTATGTTTTCCTTGTATATTAGTGGGCTGAGTAAACACTAAACATGATGAATTCAACTATTAACTCTCTATCTGGTTTGTCACATGATTTTCAATTTTCATAGTTTTATAACCTAGAAAACTACTTGTGCATCATTAGGGTGTTTTGGAGCTTTTGAAGAGACTGTAGAGATTTGAAAGACCGGGTGTAAAATTTTGTTAGATTACATTAGTCAGAAGCGATGAACAATCACTTATCAAACACAAACCATTAAAAAGTTAGTAATTCATAAAAACTAATTACAGGTAACTTTGACTTCATTTGAGTCACGGAAACGATTGCTACAATTGCTACAACAAAAGTACTAATCATTGAAGTTCAAATCACCATATTAAATACCTACATAATAATGCACAATAAGATTTATGAACAAACAAAAAGTAAAACATTATTCATAAAGTAGTATGGTCAGACACATTTTCTTAAGTATTCTTTGTCTTATGTATCACAAAAATGTCAAAATAAAGGTGAAATTCCACAGATTAATAATTTGCCAATTCCAATTTGTGGTTTAATGATTCCACGTTACTACTAATTGCACATTTTGAAAAGTCACACCAGAGAGTTGATTAGCCATTACTTCTAAGTGTGAGTTAAGTGAAATAATTAAAAACCTCGGAATGGGCTACCAAAAGTCTTGGCACCTAACCTCAACCACTTCAGATAGGATAAATATTTTTTTTTTTTTTTGTAATCTTTATTGAGAGGGGTTTCTTCATAATTGAAGATGTCACCCCTATATAAAAATAAACACTTATACAATCTATAGTAGGTAACAATCTATGGCATTAATACTAATTTAAATTAACAATTTGCTTTTTTTATGATATTAATTACCATTCGGTACACCTGCTTGGCCGCCTCTGAATTTGGTTCGGAAAGGATAACGTTAAAATCTGCAACATTATTTGAAATTTTGAATTTTGACCATATACTTTGCCTCTCGGTTCGACCTCGAACGCATTCCCTTAAAATATGATATGTGTCTTCCACCACATGGCACACTTCACAATTTGGTGAATTTGTAATACCCATCATAAACTTGAACTTGTTAAGCGGAATATGTCCAGTTCGAAGTCTTAGCGCCATGACAATATCTTGTCTTGTAAGGTTAACGCTATCAAACCAAGGAGCGCGGCCACGAGGCAATGTGTGCTGAATGGTTTTGTACCAAATACCTTTGGATAACGACCTCTCGTCAAAGTATTCTGACCACATATTACGGCAATCTTCTCTAACCCACCAAATCACATCAGAGACCCAAGGTAGACAGTTGAATGTTTCTCCACAATCCAGTGCGTCCCTTGCTAGTTTGTCAACTTCTTCATTACCCTCGATACCAATGTGAGAGGGCACCCACTGGAAGCAGACTCTTTTACCTATTTCTCTAAACTGTCTTATCGATTTTAGGATAGAATAAGCTATTGGAATTCCTTGATATGCGTCGGTACATCGAGAAAGGTGTTGTAATGCACTTTTGGAGTCACAATTAAAAGATAAAATAATGGATACAGGCACTGCTTCAGATGCAACTGCAAATAAATAAATAATTAAATTTATTTTGATTTTTTTGTCTTGTTCTTGTGGTATAAGGCAGCCAAGTATGACGTATTAGCCATTAGCCGGTTAGTAGACTACATTTATAGAAGAATACTTGTATAGAATAAAACTGAAAATAATTTACTAGGGATCTATCTATATGTTTTTAATTTACTTCATAAAAACTAGATTGCTCACTTCAATATATCATTACCAATACAAATATAAAATGTACTTATGTAAATGCTTATAGGTGGGTATAGATTGGCAGTTAACCCAGATTAAACCCAGTTGCAACCGGTTTGATGGTCCATCTATACTTATAGGGTTTGTTCTTGTTTGAAATAATTATGGAAAACCAGCTGTGCCTCGCGGTTTCACCCGCGGTAATTTAGGAGTTCCCGCGGGAGTTCCGTGATAAAAAGTACCCTATGTCCTTCTCTGTATCCCTGACAACGTGCATGCCAAATTTCATCCAAATCCGCTCAGCCGTTTTTGCGTGATTGAGTACCTAACAAACATCCACACTTTCACATTTATAATATTAAGTAGGATTAGCTATCCATTCTGTATAAGGTGGCTGAAGTAGGTTTTTGTCCTTGTCTTCCACGGTGCATGCATACACTAATTCAAATAACTATTTTGAGCTTCTCTCCAATCACCCTATAACATTGGTACTAAAAGATTGGAAGTGAATGATTGATATTCACAGAAATTTTATACCGTCGAAATTAATACCTTTAAGTACCGGGAATCAATTTAGTGACCCAACTCAAGAACCAGGAATTCCCGGTATTTTCGGGACCGGGATTTCCTGGTTCTAAACCCTAGTAGGTACTAAAAAGCCAGAAATCTTCAAAATGGCGCCAAAATCCATCAAAGTAAATATTAGCTAAAAATATATTTTTGTAGATTAGCAGTTTTCACTGATGCTTCTAAATCTACACTTGTGTTATTTCAGTTTATTATTAGATATTGATTTTGTTCTTACTGTTAATTACCGGTAATTTTATCTTATAATATTTCATTTAGAAATAAATCTTACAATTAGTAAAATTAATTATTTACTTTTTTGATACGAGTAATACATTTTCTGCATAATATTTTAAACTTGCCAATTTCGGTTTCAACAAAGGTAGAAACCGAAATCGCCAAACCATGCGCTTTTGTTTGTTTCCAATACAACAATAACTTTCTTTTCAATACAAACGGTGTTGCAGCTGCCATTTTGTGCACCCTGAGCAAACATGCTGTTTCTCCTTGGCACTGCATGTTGCTGTTGTTGGAGAGCAAATCTCACCATACCCTTTTTTTTACCATATTTTACATATTATTTATTAGCTGTGCCCCGCGGTTTCACCCGCGGAAATTTCGGAGTTCCCGCGGTATTTCAGGATAAAAGTACCCTATCCTTATCTGGCAACACGTATGCAAAATTTGATGGTTATCGGTTTAGCCATCAAGGCGTGAAAGCGTAACAGACAGACAGACAGAGTTACTTTCGCATTTATAAAATAGTATAGTATACATATAGTAGGGATTATCCAACAAATAATAATAATAATCGTTTTGTTTTTATACAAAACTAGTTGATCCTCCGCGATTTCGTCCGCGTTAATTTCGGAGTTCCCGTGGGGATTCCGGAGAAAAGGTACCCTATGTGACTCAGGGATACAGTGAAAGAAATTTTAGAGTCGATTTTTTAGGTCCAGAGATTGCATTGCCCTTTACATTATAAAGATCTTTGAATAAATTGTTTTTTTTTTTCCTTAATGACGTCATCTTTCACGACTACACGCGCCTTAAAAGGATATAAAGTTTTCGTTTTCGTATGTACCTATTGTATGTCATTATTTTGTTATCAACAAACCTGTTGATATTGAAGTAGGTCTCTGTTTAGTGATCAGTCCTCGCTGACATTGAGTCGACTCACGCTATAGACGTCACGGCGAGTGATAGCAACGCGAGTCGCCACACATTATATTTGTGACACTGAAGCTTCGCTTGCAAGTCAAGTGTAAATATTTTAGCAGCTACAATTGCGAGATAATAACTGCCATCTTTGTTATGCTACTGCTCCACCTGCGTGTTAACGCGTAAATTAGTGCGCTAAATAAGGCATTACGTAGATGTGGCCAAAATTTTAACGCGTTAACGGATTACTAATGACGTTAAGCGTTAAGCGATAGCTCGGGTGTCGGTTTTTTAGACACATCAAAGGGTTTTAGCGCGTTATTTAGCGCACTAAGCGGTGTTGGCTACATTAACGCCTTCTCATTCTGCGTGGCGCACGCGCGGAATAAGACCGTATTTACTTTGTTTTGGCGGGAACAATAAAAATACGACATTGGATTGGTCTAAAATTACAGCTGCTTCTACCGGCATTGCAAAAAAAAACAGCTGTTTAAAGCTTCGACCGCCATTTTGTGTTAACGCGTTATTTCACTAGAAATTAACGCTTATCGGCATGTTGCAAACTAAATGTAGCCAACACGTATTTCAATTGGACATTAACATCAACGTTAACGTTAACGCAGGTGGAGCAGTAGCATTAGAATTATGGATCATACTAACTGTTCCCCGCGGTTTCACATGCGTTTATTTCGTTCCACAGCTAAACAGTTAAACTGATCATCATGAAATTTTGCATACACGTTGTCAGGGGGTACAGAGAAGGACTTGTACTTTTTATTCCGGAGTTCCCGCGGAATCTTCGAAATAATTGCAGGTGAAATCGCGGGAAACATCTAGTTAACTAATAAATGTGCAGTCTTCTTTTCTTCCCCAAGGGAGATACCATGTAGCCTGGTCGTAGAAACCACAATATTTTTTGTGACCTTGCTGGTTATGTTTAAGTAGTTTCGTGCCAATCCACTAATTCCTTCCGAATTCAAGCGTCCAGACCCTATTTCGTGTCGCTTTCAAAAAGTCTTTTCAGTTTTCCCATTCTGTTTTTTTTTTTAACTAAACAGAACGCACATCTCCGCTTTGTACGCAGATGAGAAAGAGAAGTATGACCCAAACGGGTTCCGCGACGCGCTGGTGCAGGGGCTGGAGCGCGCGGGCGGCGACCTGGACGCCGCGTACAAGTACCTAGACTCGGCCGGCTCCAAGCTCGACTACCGGCGCTATGGCGAGGTTATCTTCGACGTGCTCATCGCCGGCGGCCTGCTGCGTGAGTACACACGACGTTTTGGATCCTAATTTGACCAAGAGAGGGTGGGCATTTTATTATGGGCTTTGCATTTTATTTATTTTATGTTTCTTTTATAAAGTACATAGGTATTTGCTCTCCACTTATTAATTGAGTTACAACACATTTTAATACGAAATGTAAAAATACTTGTCATAATAGAAAAAAAGCTTGTACTATGACAGACAGACCTGCAACACAGGTCTATATGCATTTATCATTATTGCAACGAAATGTTACAGACAAAATATGGATATTATAGAAATATATTTTTACCGTATTTGATCACACGATCTCTCAATGATCTTCGTATAAATTAATTAAAATGATGAAAAAACTGGCTAGAGTCCTGAACTTCCAAATGTTGAGAAAACCAATCTCGTTCAATTTTTTATCTGACAAAAAACCTATGAAATCTAAACATTTATTGAACTTCAATATATAATATGATAATAATGAATTCGTTTGCCTGTCCGCCAGTGCCTGGCGGGTCGGTGTCGATGGATGGGGAATCACCCAAGACCAACACATGCATCTTCTCGGCCAACGAAGACATGGATACAATGAGGAACTTCGAACAGGTAAGTTTTCTTCAATAATTGCCTCAGGTAGCTCAATTCCTATTAAAGCTGTGTATGGATCAGAACTCAATTCCTATTAAAGCTGTGTAGGGATCAGAACGTTCACCTGTAATTTTATTAAGTTACAATATGTTTTGTTTTGTGTATAATATCTGTGGGCTGAATAAATATGTATATAAATATAATTTCTTTAAACAAAAAAAGAGCAATTCATATTGCTTCAGCAAAGACATATTGTATGTACTATTTAAAAGACTCTAATATTCATGAAACTGCATGCTGCTGCTGCATGCTGCTGCATAATTTGCAATGTCAGTATAAAATTTATGTATTGAGTCGTCAGTAAATATCCTTTTTTTATATATCTATTTGACCCGTTAATTTGTTGTGTGATAGGTAATAGAAACAGCTGTGCGTTGTGATCACTTATAGGTGTATCTATTTGTTCGGCAGTGACGGTATGATCCTTACAAGCAACTATCCCACAGTCCAAAGAACTCCTACACTGTGATGTTACACGCGTAGGAAACTTCACAATATTTTGCATACTATAACTATCCAACAAGTCAGACAATCTACGTCGCTCAGAGCTGTCCGTGAGGTAATCCACATTTATATCGCCGACTAAAATATACCTTTTATTTTCGTCAAAAATTTTACTCAATAATAATTCTAAAGTGTTTAAGAACTTTTTGTAATCTCCATTTCCGGTTCTATACATACCAATAATGACTAACTTCACTTTTAACAATTCAATCGCGCTAAACTCACAATGATATTCATCCGTTAGGTTTTGCAAGTCGGGTCTCGGCCGATACGAGATCCCGTGACGTGCAAATAGTGCGACGCCACCGTGGGCGATGCGCGGACGACAGTACGCATTTGCTAATTCATAATTATTTAACCTTACGTGATGAATCTCACTGCTTTTACACCATGTTTCCGTACATACAAGTATATCGGGATCATGTTTACACAGTATAATGTCTAACATTCCTGTTTTGCCTGTTAATGATCGAACATTTTGATGCAAAATTTTTATTTTGATATTATTGTCGTTTATTGGCGTAACAGTGCGTTTTGAGGTTATTATATTGGATTTTCTTTTTTCTGTGATATGAAGTTTTTTGGTGTGACTACTTTGAATTTACGGATGGACACGCCCGCGGGCCATATTTTGGGGCCTCGGATGGTCTTGAGAAAAGTAGTGGGGACGTCAAGTCTAAACGATGAATAGTTACCCCTAGTTACAAGTTTTTCGCAACTAACATCACCTGCCGTAATGTGTTTTTTTACGTGTTTGGTGATATCCTCAACTGTCGTGTCAGTGCTGAAATTGAACAGGTGAAGGCTGATAGTACGCACAGGAGCAGCACGCAGTATTTTTTCTCCGTTTTGTGATTTTGTATTTGTCACCACCGACGAAGATGTCTCCTGGTTAAGATTATGAGTTGGAGATCCCTGTGATAGGACGCTCGAGTATTGTGAAGGCTGGAGTATAGTAAGACCCTGTGGTCCAGAGTCATTCAGCGTGGTGTTAATGACTCGTAGTTTACCTGGTATTTTAGTGACGGTTATAGCTTCCACAATAGATGATGAATTTTTGTTATGTAGATCGGGTGTTTTTTTGATAGGTGAATGTAGTTTTCTAACAGTTCCATTACTATGAGGCTTTGAATTAGGCGAAATTTTATAATCACTTTCAGTAGGGTATACTTTTTCAAGTTTCGCAGAAATACACATTATTTTTTCTGATTGGTTTTTAATATATGATTGTTGGTGTTGGATAAGTTGATAACAATCATTTAACTTGTCTTGCATTTCTGATATTTTTATTGTCAGATCAGAGATAACGGTCACTAACTTTTGCACTGCTGTTTTCGTATTTTGTGCCATTTTATTCATGAACTTTTGTTCATTCAATAATAGATATGTTTAACACAATTGAAATTGTAAAACAAAATTTGAGAATAAGTCAGATTTAGTACGTAAAACTAAATAAAACGAGAGAGCACTTTAAATTTCGTGTCACCGTTTTTACACGTAGGGTAGGATTTAGGCCAATTAAGGTGGTAGTTAATTCATCTATACAAATAAAATCAATGCTTCCTGTCTGTACACACCCTTAGTCCTTAAATATCAAATGATGAAACAAATGGCTAGAGTCCCGAACAACCGTGTCGACAAACACATACTCGTTCAATTGTAAACTGATTTTCAATCGTATTCGAATAATTACACTAAATATTTCAATATTATTGTTAGTATATTTACGGAATTGTTTTCTGTTCGCGCGCAGGTGTTTGTGAAGCTGATGCGTCGCTACAAATACCTTGAGAAGATGTTCGAAGAGGAGATGAAGAAGGTCAGTACAACTCTATGTAAGGTTATGCCCTTACGGGGGTTGAAACCCCGTATAAAAATGATAATTTGTAAGATATTTCAATTAAAAAGAAGTCGATCGTAGAATATTATGTAAAAAATTAAATTTTTTACTCTTCTGGTAATAAATTTATTCTCATTGTTATTGCAACATAATGTAAAAAAAAAAATTGTTTAAAACAGCCAAAGGCGGTCGTAATTAGCTATTTTTGTTTAAACTTTTTGATATTACGTTGTAATGCTGCCGACTTATCATTAAAGAGTTAGCATTTACCCCTATTCTACATAATTCTTCTCCGAAAGGTTTCATTTTAAACTCTCTTATCTTAGATTTTTTTTTGTGGATATCGCTACGTCCACCTCTGCTAAAGTCTACGAAAATTGAGGCCTCAGACAAAATCCGAGCGTTTAGTTTTCCGCTAACGTTAACGTCTTTGGCATTGATTTGCTGTGAAATTTGTGTATTAAAAAATGGCACTGAGATTTTTAACTTTTGTAAACTTGAGGATTTTTTTCTAAATGTATTCATGGTTAAAATATTTCTTCTTTAGGTTTTGGTGTATCTGAAAGGATTCGAGCCTTTGAACCGCATCAAGCTGGCTCGCATGACTGCCTTATGGATTGGTGAGTTGAATCATTCAATTGATAGAGCCACAGACGTTGTTATATTGAAATTTGCAACAGTAGGCGCTGTAAACATGTATTTAGAGAATCTTTATTATCGTAACGACTTACGATACTTTTACATAATAACTTTATAACTAAATAATAGTTTTAAGCAAGTGGGCCGATTACAAAAAAATTTGAGAAACAGTAGAATTATTTATACATAGGGACGTCCTCCATTAAATGTCTCCTTAGTTTTAGTTTAAAAGTAGAGTTCTTAATTGCACAGGGTAGTTTATTGTTGTGTTTATTGTTTGTTTAATCTACAAACATACCGCTGGAAGCTAAAATGTGAGTAATTACATATAATGGTCGATTATCGCCGAACGATGTTTAAAACTCACAGTCGAGTTGGAGAAATTTAACAGTGACTGGGAAGAATTACGATTTTCTACATTAAAGTTGAATTGTTTTACACTATAATTATTGTAGAGTTTTACTGACGGCAAATTTTTTTGTAACAACAGAAAAAAAATTGTTTTACGACAGCATATTGACAGCTCTAGCTGAACTGTTTGTGCTTATTGAGCTGTGCCAGGCGCGGATCTACGTGAGGAGCAACCGCTCCCCCTGATGTCTAATAATAATAATAATTACTCAGACCTTAGAAAAATCTCTAACCCTGTATATTCTAAAAACTTGGTGGTGCAACCATAATTGTCCCCCCCCCCCCAACCAAATCCTAGATCCGCACCTGAGCTGTGTAAGACTTGTCGCTGATTAGTTTTGGCTGTTAGTTTGAACACATTGCTATTGCATCCGTGTGAGTCGCCTTTGTTGGATAATATGTCCCGGCACACGATTAGAGCCGGCCTGATGCGCGTGCGCAGGCCGGCGTCGAAGTGTGCGACAGCGACGCGGCCCGTATCGCCCCCGCGCGGCCCACGCGCCGCCGGGGCTACGCGGCCCGCTACATGGCCCTTATTGCTAAAACTCGCAATAAGCTATTATGACTAAATTTTTATTTTTAGTCCGTCCTGTAGATTCATAAAAATATTTAACACGTGTTTTTTTTTTAACGTAATCAAAAAATTACAACCTCACAAACTCACTTTACTTGTTTATAATATTAGTATAGATGTGTGTGTGACGTGTGTTCGACGTGTGTGCGCGCAGGTAATGGCTGCGTGCCGCCGTCGGTGCTGCTGGTGCTGATGAACGAGCACCTCGTGAAGGACAACCTGGCGCTGGAGTTCGTGCTGGAGGTGTTCGCCACCGTGAAGCAGGAGCGCGGCGTCGCGTCGCTCGTCACCGCGCTCAAGAAGGGCCAGCTGGAGGGGAGGTGCGTTGCGTCGTCAATCTACATCCATCCATCCATCTATCCATCCATCCATCCATCCATATATCTATTCATCCATCCACCACACACAACGTTAGGGGCGGCTTGCAACAGTCATTTGGGGCGGCTTGCAACAGTCATTTGGGGCGGCTTGCAAGTCATTTGGGGCGGCTTGCAACAGTCATTTGGGGCGGCTTGCAACATTCATTGGTTCGGTTTGCAACATTGATTTGGGGCGTTTTGCAATAATCATTGGGGGCGGCTTGCAACATTCATTGGGGCGGCTCGCAACATTGATTTGGGGCGTTTTGCAATAATCATTGGGGGCGGCTTGCAACATTCATTGGGGCGGCTCGCAACATTGATTTGGGGCGTTTTGCAATAATCATTGGGGGCGGCTTGCAACATTCATTGGGGCGGCTCGCAACATTGATTTGGGGCGTTTTGCAATAATCATTGGGGGCGGCTTGCAACATTCATTGGGGCGGCTCGCAACATTGATTTGGGGCGTTTTGCAATAATCATTGGGGGCGGCTTGCAACATTGATTTGGGGCGTTTTGCAATAATCATTGGGGGCGGCTTGCAACATTGATTTGGGGCGGCTTGCAACATTCATTGGGGCGGCTTGCAACATTCATTGGGGCGGCTTGCAACTTTGATTTGGGGCGGATTGCAATAATCATTTGGGGCGGCTTGCAACATTCATTGGGGCCGATTTGCTCCAATCATTAAGGGTTTAAGGGCATCATTATCACTGTAAAACGTTTCCATGCGTCATTAGGAACAAAAGTTTAAAATAAATTATCACATCAAGGCGTTTCGTACCAATAAAATTAGTGGTAGGCGTTAAAACACTTGTTTCCGCCACATTTGGCGGTGACTTGCACCATGTAAGGGCTGCTTTGTAACAATGACTGTAGTCCCAACGAATACTTCACCCCTCGCGAGTGTAGCGGCGCGTCCTGTCGGTACAGGGCAGCGCACCGCGCGGGGCACAGCGCCGCGCCACGTACTGCCGCGCCGCACTGTTGCGGCCGCGGCATCAGTGACGCTACATTGTTTAACCATCGTCGACTGAGGAAATTTGAATCTTACGAAACTGACAACAAAACATAATGTTCGCTAATATGTAGGTAATGTTAAGTGGTTGTGGGAATAAAACAAAACGAAATCTATACATATAATTTAATTGGAGTGTCTGTTTGTAATTCCAAATTAACAGCTTTCACTAAATGCATAATATGAAAGTATGTATACAGGTTGTCCCGTAAATCGACGTCATGCCAGAACCGGGTGATAGGCTAAGTCACAACTTAATAGAAAAACGTAAAAAAATAATCTTTAAAATTTATAAAAATTTACAGCCTGCGAATTTAACTTCTGTTGCTACAAATCTTAACTTTTTTTTTTTCAATTTTCTTCTTATTGTGTAATACTGAATTACTGCTTAAAATTTCAGTTTTTGCCAATGAAGCTTTCAAAATTGTTGCTTTAATCAGTTTTTAATGACTGTCCTTTTTTTTAAACAAGCATAGCAAAGATTTTTATATTTTTCTGTTAACAGTCATGACTTAGCCTATCACCTGGTTCTGATTTGACGTCGATACGGGGCACCCTGTATATAGGTTACTTACATAAAAAAAATCAATTGAAATGTTTGTCTGTCTCTCTGTTGTGACCCGGCGTGTATCGTGTTGCTGCAGGCTGCTGGACTTCCTGCCGCTGAACCGGCGCAGCGAGGAGACGCTGGCGGCGGCGTTCGCGACGCGCGGCCTCGCCGAGCTGCTGCGGCTGCACCGCGCGCAGGCCTCGCAGGTACACGCATACAACGTGTAATGAATCAACTGAAAACCTGATACACCCCATTTAAAAAAATAAACAACCATATGATTAAAATATATTTTATGTCGAAAAAATTTATACTTGAAAAGTTATTCAACATTAGTTTGGAGGTGACCTATCTACCAAATTCTAAGCGCTACGCTCGCGCCTACCGATTCGAATTTTTTTTACTGCGGCCGGCGTACGCGCCTAATATTGTATTATAAATAACTAGTTGTGCCCCGCGGTTTCACCCGCGTTAATTTCAGAGTTCTCGCGGGAATTCCGGCATAAAAATTACCCCATGTGTTAATCTGATGTATAAGCTATATTAAGTAAGACTCGTCGCTGGCTGTGAGTTTGACCACATTGCTATGAAGCATCTGTGTGAAGGCGCCTTTGTAGGATAATTTGTCCCGGCACACGATTAGAGCCGGCCTGATGCGCGTGCGCAGGCCGGCGTCGAAGTGTGCGACAGCGACGCGGTTCGTATCGCCCCCGCGCAGCCCACGCGCCGCCGGGGCTACGCGGCCCGCTACATGTTTAGTTTCCAACCGGCCCACGGCGTACAGTCTTATCAGCAGCCTTACTTATTAAAAAAAACAAAGTCCTCTGCCGCGTCTGTCTGTCATATACTCAAAAACCTTCACCCCAAAACACACTTGAAAAACACTTGTCACTCGTTGAACTTTATTAGTAAACTAGCTCTTCCCCGCGGTTTCACCCGCGATAGGTCCGGACATACAGACAGACGCGGCGTTTACCATAGGGTACTTGCATGAAATTACTTTCAGGGAAGGCAAAAGAAACTAAATGCATACCAGTCAACACATATTTTCCTTTTTTGAAGTTTTTTACTTTAAAATGCATCGGTAATATGCATTTCAATTCTTTAACGGAACTTTTGGAAGTAACTCAACACAGTTCAACCTTAATTTCGCTTTTGGATATTGAAGTTATCTGTCTGTCAGTGTCACATAACCCTGTCAATACGACAGTGACATCTCTATCACAGATTAATAAGGCGTAATTTTTAAATAGTGACGTCATTCAGCGTTTCAGCGATAAATTCAAAAGTAGGAACTTTGAAACGCTCTATTTAATTAATTTATGCATATATTTTTTTTCGTTTTCTTGCTTCACTTAAGTAAGCCTTATTTATATCTTTAAAATGGACTGAAAAAAAAACATGCAAGTACCCTATTATATATTTTAAAGATAGAAGATGTTGGTATGTTTCGCGATGTGTGTTGTGTGGTGACGTGTGGTGTGACGTGTGATGACGTGGCGCAGGAGGCGCGGCGCGAGCTGACGCAGGCGCTGCAGGACGAGCTGGCGGACGAGAAGCCGGTGCGCGACCTCATCGCCGAGCTGCGCGAGATGGCCAACAAGCACGACATACCCGACCACGAGGTCATCGCCATCGTGAGTACCTGCACCGCACCAAACTATTTTTTATTATATTAGTTATTTTACAGGATGTTACAGAAAGGTGTAGTCATGTTTTTGACGATTGTGTCCACGTTATATCCGCAATGATTTGACGCAAGCGACGCAACTGCGATAAAGTAAACTATCCTAAAAGCAAGATTCTACCCACTAATCAAGAGGTTTCAGGTTCGATTCCCAGTGGGGTGGACGTGTAATGAACATAGGGTTTCAAGTTCCAGGGTTTATATAATATCTATACTCTAATATATGTAGTAATATGCAGTATACAAGTGTCCCGTAAATCGATGTCACGCCAAAACCGGGTGATAGGCTAAGTCATAACTGCAAACAGAAAAATATAAAAAAAATCATTGAAAAAAAAAAAATTTAAAACTTGTTTGGGAAAAAACTTCTGTACTGTAAATTTCAAGCAGTAGTTTTCAGAAATACTATTCAGGATTACATAATAAAAAGAAGATTAAATAAAAGTTACGGTTTGTAGCAACAGGAGTTAAAGAACCGTCGCATTTTTTATATTTTTATACCTGTAATTTTTTTTAAATACATAGCAAAGATTTTTTTAATATTTCTGTTAACAGTTATGACTTCGCCTATCACACGGTTCTGACTTGACGTCGATTTACGGGACATCCTGTACGGTTTCCACGACACAAGCTTATAGCTGTGGGATTGAGTAGATCTGTGTGTTGTGAAGGGGATTATTATTACTACACTATTATTATGCTTAATATGATGATACTCGATGACGAGTCGGAGCGGCGCGGGCGGCGGCGCGTCGCCCCGCGCGGGTCGAGTGCTTCGCCCCGCGCGGGCGCGCGCGCCGCCCCCGCGCTCCCATGGCGACACGGCACTCTGATCACGAAAGTGCACCCTGCACCGGTCGCGATAAGGTCTATAGTGGCTTGACCTGGGCGCGTTTTGGCCTCGCACAGATCTGGCAGTGCGTGATGTCCCGCGGCGAGTGGAACAAGAAGGAGGAGCTGCTCGCGGAGCAGGCGGCGAAGCACCTGCGCTCCTACACGCCGTTGCTGGCCGCGTTCGCGCAGAGCGCTAAGGCGGAGATCGCTCTCTTGTCCAAGGTGAGGGCTGGAGGACTGACTCGTGGCTAGCAGCCGCGGCCGTGAGTCTCGTTTTCATATCATATAGTAATGTTATAGCTTATTATATTACTAGCGTTTTCACCCGCTTTAATTTTGTAGACTTTCAATTTTTTATCTCTCAGAAGCAGTAATTCTATTTCTTACCATTGACAACGTGTATGCAAAATTTCATGATGATCGGTTGAGTAATTTTCGCATTTATACTATTAACTGGGTTTATCATATTATGTAAAAAATATACATGAAAGCAAAAGGTCACACTCGAAAATTACGTGACCAATGTAGCCGAACTTTGGCACCACAGGAGACGTCATCTGACGGTGCGTACAGACTACATAACAACATGTTATATAACTTAGTCGCGTTAGTTTTTTTTTGTTATTTAAAAATAACAGTCGCTGCCGCAGCTAGTTAAACGTCCTCTCAGAGACGACATTGTGGATAGCACAGCACTGAAGAACGAGAAACGACAAATGGTTATATAACATTGTTATATTGCATTGTTATTCTAATATGTAGTCTTGTCATATTATGTTGCAATGTTGAATTACAAAGTTACATAATGTGGACACAAGTTATCTAACATGTTACATAGTCTGTACGCCCCCGTAAGAAAGGATTTAACTTTTATTGGATCATGTAGTTATTTAGTTATCTTTCTGCGTTGTGTTCCAGGTGCAAGAGTACTGCTACGAGAACATGAACTTCATGCGCGCGTTCAGCAAGCTGGTGCTGATGCTGTACAAGGCGAACGTGCTCTCCGAGCAGGTGATCCTCAAGTGGTACCGCGAGCCGAGCAACAGCAAGGGCAAGCTCATGTTCCTCGACCAGATGAAGAAGTTCGTCGAGTGGCTGGAGAGCGCCGAGGAGGGTGAGGCACCAACACCGCACCGCACACACGCACGCACGCACGCACACGCACATACAAGAGTGAAAGCGATACACAAAGACACACACACACACAGAGAGAAAGAGAAATAGAGAGAGAGAGAAACAGAAATACATGCGCAAACACACAGACACGCACAAAGACAATAAACTAGAAAATTTCTTTGCCTTGAAATTCTGCAGAATAGGGAATATGCTTGTAATTCAAATAAAAGACAATATTTTTTATTTAAACTTTATTATTTCAGAATTGTGCCTACATCAATATTTTTCAATACAAATGCTTAATTATGTATACTCGATGACAATACAGTTATCTAGTGGAGTGATTACGTAACTTTCGAGCGCTATCATTTTTCTATTTCAATCGAAAAATTATGAATATAACGCTTTTGCAATTATATTAATTTGCTGATTTCTACAAAGACTACAGATTTAAATTGTTTTTTTTTTTTTAAAGACGTGTTTGCGTCGAACAAGTAGGTTTTAAAAATGATTAAAAACCTTATAAATATAATATTTCTCTTGTAATTGTTGCAGAATCCGAAAGCGACGAGGGAGAGGATTAGATTAAGAACAGCGAGTGAGACTGACAACACTACCGCGCCGTCCCGCTCACACCGCAAGCATAATCTACTGACGTCATAAATAAATAAATAACGATATAATTAGTATACACGGCCGAATGCAGTATTGGGGAGACAGACGCGACACCGACACAGCCCGAGGGCGGCGCGCCACCCGACCACACGACACCACACGCCTCAGATTTGACGCTGCGTATGACACATTCAGGGCAGGATGCTACACCCACAAGTAAATCTTGATTGATTTCAGTTTAATCTCTGATAATAACAATTTTATTCATCAAACAAAGCCTTTTTGGCGATTGTGTAACAGATGAAACTTTCAGCTCCACAATAATAATTATTATTTACATTTATGTATATTTCTTGATACTTACTACTTTTACTTTACTACAGAAAAGCACTGAAGACTTTCTTAAACTAAATTGAGGTCTAATTATGTTATTTAGTTAAATCGAGATTCATTTGTCGGCGCAAGTCCTGCCCTTGAGCATTGTCTCTAGTTCTGTCCCTTGCTTACACTGTTTAATTGTAAGAGATAGAGATATAGATAGTCTACTGTTGAATCCAAATTAGAATTCGTAATATTGTGTAACGGGAGAATGTATAAATGAATGACAACCAAAACTTACCTTCCACGCGCCGGAGCCGAGACTCGGGGTCATTTTTTCTACAACCTAATTTCTAAAGTAACATGTTGATAAAATACAATATTTTTTATTCAATTTTTTTAGTAAAACTCCAATAAATGGTGGTAACACGCCGCTGTTGTTTTATTTGTCGAATATTGTGTTTCAAGTAGTTACCATGGACGGAGGAGCAGCAACTCTGTATACAACGTGTTAATGAATTAATTGAAAACCTCATTTAAAAAAACATACATACAATCGAACATAGAACCTCCTCCTTTTTGGAAGTCGGTTAAAAATAAACAATAATGTGATTAAAATATATTTTGTCAAAAAAATTAGTACTTAATTTAAAAGTTATTTAACACTAGCTGTGCCCCGCGGGTTCACCCGCGGTAATTTCTGAGTTCCCGCGGGAACTCCGGGATAAAAAGTACTCTATGTCCTCTGTACCCCTGACAACGTGCATGCCAAATTTCATCCAAATCCGTTCAGCCGTTTTTGCGTGATTGAGTAACAAACATCCACACTTTCACATTTATAATATTAGTAGGATTAGTTTGGAGGTGACCTATCTACGAAATTCCAAGCGCTACGCCCGCGCCTACCGGTTCGATTTTTTTGCTGCGGGCGGCGTACGCGCCAAATTTTGTATTATAAATAATTTAGACATGGGCTAGTAGAGTGAAAAAATATAACCTATATATTAAAAAATAGTGCGATCGATTCGCTAGTTGATTCTGAGCAAACTACTTTCTAGTTTTCAGTTTATTCATTAACACGATGTATTTAAGTCGTCTGTTTACAAATCGACGAAAATTGTGTTGTGGTTGTGTGCTCATGCATCGGAGGCCTGCCATTTGACTGTTGTGCTTGTGGTCTTTGTTTAAACCTAATCTAGCACGTCGGATCTCGTAAATACAAAATAAAGAGAACATTTCCTGACTTAAAAATAAGCAATTTATACGAGTTAGACGACATAACTTAATGCAACGACTTTACTAAGGGAAAAAGAGTACTATCTGAGACGTGGTTGAATAGCGAAGAGAAATGTGATATACCCAATTTTAATCGTATCACTTTATCGTATCGTACTCACTTTGAACGTGGTTCTGTTCGTTCAGGCGGAGTAGCATGAGAGACTACTGTTCATACAAGTAAAATCATGTGGAGATTTACTTTAATTTTGAATCGTTTACCCACGTTGACAGGATGCTGCAAAAAGGTGTAGTCATATTTGAAGATCCTGTTTTCGTAGCCCCCTGCAATCATTTGATATTTGTAACAGAATAGGTGCAATCAAAGAGAATGTAATGACCGCGGCAAAATTTACTGGGTGTACCATATCCCTGACATTACCTCAATAGTGATAAATTGCATATAATGGTCTTGAACTCGTGACCTGCAGCCTCTTTAGTGACTTGATATGGTTTTTATGGAAGTAGTCTAAAAATATTTTTAAATGATGAAATAGTTATATTTTATTGTATACGACTACCGCTCTTTAAAGATGACTACACTTTTCTGTAACAACCTGTACAATAGCCACCTGACGACACCTTCCTGTTACATTCTGTATAAGAACATTTGAACCTTATCGCTTCTAGGCGTTTTAACATTAGTTGCGGCTACGTTTTGCAATTGTTGAAAATCTGTTAATATTTGAAGGGTGTTGTTGTATTTACACCTTTACAAAGTATCTAGATTTTATATAAATATATTACCTATTGTGACTTTTATCAGTATTACAATGATTTAATTGAAATGTCGTTTTGTTTACAATAATATAATATTCGTTGGTACTTTACCTACTTGTCAGATCAATTCTTGCGATTCACGCTACCCTCTTTAGACAGTTTCATGAGGAAAGCTTTAAAAATTCTATATTATACTGTAGAATAGACTTCGATAGTTCTGCAGCAACAGTAAAAAGACTACCTCGCCGTACGAACCTTATCTGATAGTATATCTATGTTGATTTCATACGTATGAATGCAACATTCGAACGTGTGAACGGCTGTGGATTCGCTTGTCGCGTAATATCTGATAGATTGCAGTTTGTTGGAGATTTACAGAAGAAATCTGAAGAAACCCTTCCATTTTTGGACGCAAAAGGCAAGTAGTTCCATGAATAAGCTCAGACTCATTTGTCGGATTGGTATGGGCAGAGACTATAGAGATGTGATGTTTCATTGCAACTATAAAATTAAGATTGCTTAATTTTAGCTGGTTTATGTATTCTATTGCAACTGTAATACATACATAAACTAATAAGTTATAAAGCCAAGAATATCTGTTTTCAAACTAGAAAAATAAAGTAATAAGTCTAGATGAGAATTGAGATGTAGATAACTTAGTGCGGATTTTGATCTCAATTTATACGTGAAGACGGTTTGTATTAAATTGAGTGAATTTGAGTTTATTTAGCGATAGTAAAAATCAGCCCATAATAAAATTACCTACTACAAGTTCGGATTGAGTGAGTGACATCTTAGATGATCTGCCCCCTTAGCCAAGTTGACAATCTAAAATGGTGAACGCACGGAATCGTTATGCGATCACGCAAAACGACTTCATTGGTTTTGGACTATTATATATTATGTGACTTGATGATATACATATTCATTACCGCACTCAGAGTCGTTTTAATGATTACCTAATTTTAAGTAAAGATTTTATAAACAAAACTTCCCCACTTTTCTATTATTATAGATTGTCAATTTGGCTGAGGGAGCTGGAGTACTGTTGAGCTAAAGAATATCCACGTTCTAGTTTCATTTCAAATTAGGGAGAATGGGAGTTCTCACTGAGTGGTGACTAGTCTAAAGCCCGCTCCACATTCACGTGAGAACGCGAGAAAACCTTCGAAAATTCTCGCGTGAATGTGGAACGGGCTTAAGGATCGGTCGCAGCAAATAAGTTCAGTCTCTGATTATCCCTTCGAGAGCTTGAGTACCTACCTATAAAACTAATGTAGTATTGAGCTTGACAATGTTTAACAATGGCTCAGGCAGACTGGTTTAGGTAGGTACAGTTAGAGTTGCTATAGTCATCCCACAGTCTCCCCCTGCCCAGGTGACTGTTCCACAATAACATAGGAAAATCGTTGAACAGTTCACATTCAAGATCGCAATTTCGCTGCTGACGGGACGGTAACGTTAGTAGATATGCATTTTTTTTTTCTGTATTTATAAAACCAAGGGGAGTCGGCTTCCGGACTATTCAGCCGCGACTCGTTTAACGGCCAAACATTGTCCCGACGTCGTTTTGTTCGCCCCTCGCGGCCTCAAGGCCACCGCGCCGGCTACGCCACCAAGGTCACTC
The DNA here is from genome assembly GCA_907165275.2 of Zygaena filipendulae. Taxonomy (NCBI): domain Eukaryota; kingdom Metazoa; phylum Arthropoda; class Insecta; order Lepidoptera; family Zygaenidae; genus Zygaena; species Zygaena filipendulae. The sequence goes on from OU015669.1 coordinate 1,320,118, forward strand.
CTGCAAGCGAAGTGCTGCACGCGATCCCATTATCAATTAAAAACATCTTAAAATTTGAATAACGGTACCCACGAGTGCGCCATGTTAGAACTTTTCATGTTATGTCATAATTTAAAAAGCGAAGCGCGGCGAACTGAGCACTGATTCGGTTTAGCTTTTTTAAATACCGCGACAGCTGCGGGCAAAGGAAATCGGTGCGCACTTACCCAAGGAAGGTAGGTACAGGAGATGTTGAATAGCATCGCACACCTGCGTTATTGAAATTTCGTTTGCACACACACAAGGGCGGTGTACTTATTCCGCTTATCCCCGAGTTGAATGCGACAATCAATGCTCTTGCTTGGAATACAAAGAGCTAGGGATATGGATAAAGACGCGTCTCGGTGTTAGTGATACCTGCGTGGATAAAAAATTGTACCGAGCCGTGGATTTAGCCAACCCACAGCACGCAGCCTCGCGAGTTGAAATAGGAGGATATTGATGTTAAGATATTATTATTTTATGTCTATAGAATTATTGTATAGAACAGATATCTAAATACTCATCATTTTGGTAATAAAAAATGGACAGTTTAACTAAACTCAATGTTTCTAATCTATGCACTTTCACAAACCGAAAATTCTTTGGCATTGTGCGAAAGCATAGCCTTATATAAAACAGGCCTAAGGTCAAGTTGTATGTAATTTAGTTAAGTATGTATATACATAATTTAATTATTATCTATATCTATAGATACTTATAATAAAACTGTAGAGAAGTCTATTCTGTACATTGAATATATATTCAAAATTAATATTGAAGGATGAATGGTGATCGATGCTGATGCCAAAAATGCAATCAGTAAATTTTTGTCTGTCTGTCTGTCTGTCTGTATGTGTATGTGCACTGAAGGGATTTTAACCAAACTTGGTACGATTGTAGTCCATAGGTACTCGGGCAGGTTATAGGCTATATAACATAACGCTAAGACACATAGGAGGACACTGAGCAGTGACGATAAATTTGAAGCAAGTCGGATAATTAACAAAAAAATTAAAACCGACTTCCAAAAACACAAAACTAAAAAACTAAAAATAAAAAGCTAAAAATAACAACATACCGATTTAATCCAAAAGACAAAAACACACGTAATATTCTTATTGATTTATGCTACCACTAATCGGTTTGAATTCGGTGACAAGCCCGCTGGTGTCTGGCCACTTGGGTTGTCCTGCTCACGAAGAGCTGGTGGCGGGAGTCGACTTAGTCCATCTACCCCTTTCATATTTGGCTTGTCACCGACTTCATACCGATTAGTGGTAGCATAAATCAATAAGAATATTACGTGTGTTTTTGTCTTTTGGATTAAATCGGTAGGTATGTTGTTATTTTTAGCTTTTTATTTTTAGTTTTTTAGTTTTGTGTTTTTGGAAGTCGGTTTTAATTTTTTTGTTAAAATTTTGTTTATTTCTCGCTTTTAAGTGACTTAGTTCGTAATTTCTCTAAGTTACAATAGCCTAATGTCAACTGCTCATCACCTTTTACAAAATATTGCTTTTCCCGACGCAGGGACGTTAATTGTTGAGGAGTTCTCCTGGTACATCATCATCAGTTCCACTTCACCATATACATTGTGACGAGCATAAATTGTTTAGAAATCATATTAAAGTTAACGAATTGGAATCTGTGAAATACCTATTATTTAGTAGTTCTGATGACCATCTGTGGTCTTCATCATCAGTTCCACTTCTTCAAATTTTACTTTCCAAAAGCAAATAAACGATTTACTATAAAAAATACAAAAATCGCTATAGGTGTACCTATAATATTCCCTCGATTACTCCAAGATCCCATCATCAGATCTCGACTTGGTGACAATGGAATCAATTTGGGAGTATCCCCTATCAAACAAAAAACCAATTTTCGAAATCGCTGCAATCGGAACCCGTGAAATACGTATTATTGTTGAGTAGTTCCGATGACCATCTGTGGTCTTCATCATCAGTTCCATTTCTTCAAATTTTGCTTTCCAGAAGCAAATGAACGATTTACTATAAAAAATACCGAAATCGCTATATATATATATATGCCTATAATTTTTGAAGAGTTCCCTCGATTTCTCCATGATCGCATCATCAGATTCCGGCTTGGTGACAATGGGACCTAATTGGGAGTATACCCTTTCAAAAAAAAAAGAATTTTCGAAATCGGTCCAACCGTCTTCGAGTAATCGGTGAACATACGTAAAAAAAAAAAAAAAAAAAAAACATACATACAATCGAACATAGAACCTCCTCCTTTTTGGAAGTCGGTTAAAAATGCGCTTTCGCGCGAGCTCTTATCCTCGCATACGTATACTCAATCACGCAAAAACGGCTGAACGGATTTGGATGAAATTTGGCATGCACGTTGTCAGGGGTACAGAGAAGGACATAGGGTTCTTTTTATCCCGGAATTCCCGCGGGAACTCCGAAATTACCGCGAGTGAAACCGCGGGGCACAGCTAGTCTAAACTAATATCATAAAGAGGAAAGATTAGCATTTTTGTATGTTGGTAATGAATAAACTCAAAAACCACGGGATCGATTTCAAAAATTATTTCACTTGAGGAAGCTACGGTAGACATTCTCACGGGAACTCCAAAAGCGCGGATAAAACTGCGCGGAACAGCTAGTTAAATATGAAAACGATTCTTTTTTGTTTATGAAGAATTTCAATTTGGCTTCAGAAAACAGATACCTACATAGGGATAACGAAATATAATACTATACTAGTAACCGTGGTTAGAACAGTGTCCACCAATTTAAGTGCTACACCGATTGTGATGTGGTTGTGAGCACTTGTACATATTAGTGGCGTTTCAAAACTGTTCAAAAATTTAAAACAACTAGGTATACTTAATTGTGACTTTGAAATCAACAAAGATACAATACCTACCTATATGTTTGAACCAGAAAATATTGGTGCAAATCCGTCCGTCCTGCCGCCTCACGATCGATGAGTTATATATATTTTTTAAATATAGATGCTTAAAACCTTGCAACACTCGGTTGGTTTATCGCAAATAATCTACGGTGTTAAAATGATGTCATGAAAATCCACTGGTAACTGTGGTTTAACCGTTTACCGTTTAAACACCCACACACCCACTCACACGGACCGACACAGCACTTTGTTTAAAACCAGAATTTTAAGTTTCAAATCTGTGAAAATATATAAAAAGCGCAAATTGAGGGTTTGTAAATACCTATAAGTACTTTGTTTGATTAAGACCTAGGTCATCCGAAAGAAGACCACGATATAGGTCACTTTTTTTTATGTCATAGGGGGCAAACGGGCAAGTGGTACACCTGATGGTAAGTGATTACCGCCGCCCATAGACATCTGCAACACCAGGAGGCATGCAGGTGCGTTGCCGACCTGGAATGGGGATGGGAACTGGCTTTCAAGTGGGGCTGCTGGAACACACCGTTAGGTGCTTGGCGACAGATTTGCAACTTGAAAGTGGTAGCTAGCCAGCCGGGCACTAGAGAGCGCCCTACCACCATGCTATGGTTTCCTCACGATGTTTTCCTTCACCGACAGCTCAAGCTCATTGTTAGGATTTGAACCTACAACTTGCGGCGTTTAATCCGAACGCACTAACCACTGAGCTATCATCGCTGTTTATGCCGGAATTCCAGCGGGAACTCCGAAATTACGCCAGGGAAACCGCGGGGGACCGATTGTAATTTAGTGTCTGGGTCGTAATCAGAATTTCAATTATACGCTCACTAATCAAAAATCAAACGCCTAATCTACTTTATCATTTCTGAGGCATAAAAGAACAAATTTTTTGGGTTCCGTATAGGTTCCCTACGGGTAAGACGGGACCCTATTACCTACTATAAGACTTCGCTGTCCGTCCGTCCGTCCGTCTGTCACTTATGAACCGTGATAGTTAGACGGTTGAAATTTTCACAGTTTATGATGTATCTATTTCTGTTGCAGCTATAACAACAAATACAATAAAATAAATATTTAAGGGGGCTCCCATCCAAAAAACATGTTTTTTTTTTTTGCCATTTTTATAGATAATGGCACGGAACCCTTCGTGCGAAGCGAGTCCGACTCGCACTTGGCCGGTTTTTTTACATGGCGTAGTATTTTTTTGTCGTATAATAAATGTTGCTGTTATGTTTTCGGACCATTAACTTTTACTGTTTTATTCAGTATTGTGTAAACAGTTTAATTACTGCTTATTTTTCAGTTACGTTCGCGCCTTTTATCTTTATTATTTAAAACTAGCTAACTTTAAAACCTACAGCTGTAGGTTCGCCGTGGTTTCGAAAACAAACTCACATTCTCATTTATTTGTCTATATGTATATTATAGCATTAGTTAGGCGACCACTAATCTTAAAAATCCTTATATCCTTACAAATGCGAAAGTGAGTTTGTTTGTTTGTTACGATTTCACTCAACCGATCATGATGAAATTTTTCATGTAGGTACACGTTGTCAGGGCTACAGAGAAGGACATCGAGTACTTTTGTCCCTGAATTCCCTCGGGAACTCTGAAATTAAAGCGGGCGAGACCGCGGAAAACCTATTTAATAATGAAGGTGAAAGTCGCCATTATAATATAACTAGCTAAGTACCTTCCTACCTATGTAGATAAATACAATGATAATCTTTATAAATAAAAATGAATGTTTGTATGTCTGTCTTCTATGCGTTTCTAAACCATTGCTCCGATTGTGATGAAACTTTGGCGGGTTGTTCTGCCTGCGTTCGCAAATAAAGATCATGCGGGAATTCCGAAACTCACGCGGGTAAAACCGCGGGGCACAGCTAGTAATATTATAAGCATTAATTGAGGTGGTTAAATATGATAAATATAGATAGGATTTGTAGGTATTGATATAAAAATGTCTGGCAAAACATATAATTACGTAGTATATATTATTACTCTGAGATATAATGGCATAATGAATTTATGACGTGACATATGTACTTAGATACTGCAAACAAACATTTTAGATCTATAAAGTCAAGAGGACGCGATGTCAAGTTTTCCTCGTTCAGATATAGGTCTCTCATAATGCGTAGGTGTAGGCTAGTATAGTAAGTATTAGTCTTACCGCCGCACTCAGAGTCGACTTTAATGATTACTTAGTTAAGTAATAGATTTTTAAAACAAAACTGCCGCAATCAGAGACGTTGAGTAAATTAATGTTAATTGGCATTTAATGAGATGTAACTTAATTAGTTAAATGCCAATTAACATTAATTTATTAAACTTGTCTGATTGCGGCAGTTTTGTTTTAAAAATCTATACTTAACTAAGTAATCATTAAAGTCGACTCTGAGTGCGGCGGTTAGTATTTAGTATAGTAGTAGTAGTATTTAGTCTGAAATAAATGTATATTATTATTATATTATCTGTGGTAGATATAGGTAAATAAAAAAATAAGTTTGTTAGTGTAGGTACCTACTTGGTTTTGTATTACAATCTGAGAAATGGTTTAATATTTTTATTCTTCTACTAAAGTTTTAATTACTTTCGGACTACAGTCAAAAGAACAATTTTGTTACTCAAAAAATGTTATTGAAAATTTTTCTTAGAATCGAACATAATACATAGTTTTAAATTAGCCTCGGCGCTACGAAAGTGTTAAGAAAACTAAATTGTTTTTTTTTTTTTCTAACAATAAGCCAAGGAATAGTTTTTTTGGATGTCCGAAATATCTTCCGTTAATCGTGACAAAAGCTTTTTGACCGCCGCCAAAAGAAAAAGCCGACTATACATCAATAAAATATTAAATTATCTTCTTCAGTAAAACTACACAAATCATAAGAGCCGAACACCAAAAAAAAAGTATTTTTTTTCTTCTAATGCTAACAAAACGCACATTGCTTGCATTACCTGCTCAATTCCAAGAATAAAATTACATTTGACAAAAGCCGAACTTTTTCTCGCTCTAAGTTCTGTTGTGTTGAACATCCGGGGACAATTTCTTCCTTTATGGAGCGAACGATCGATGTGCACTGGATCCTGCAGAGACTTAACTATTGTGTGTTCCGATAACTTGGGTGGTTTTAGTTCAAAGGTTTTTTTTTCAACGCATTGTAACTTTACTGTAAGGCGTAAGCACTTATATCTGGACGCAGATAAGCAATAACGTGTCAACCCACAAAATTAAGTTATTGATTCAGAACGATTTATTCATTGCACACATATGAGTCCAGATTTAATGAAATCGATATTTTCTTCTTAAAACGTACTTCTTACCTAATGAAAATAACTGATGATATTAAACCTTAGATAATTCGTACACAAGTCAAGCGAGTTGTGATATTGCGCATGCACACCCACACATACACACACACACACACACACACACAAAACCCATACAAAAACATACACACACACACACACACACACACATATACACACGCACACACATACACACGCACGCATAAACACACACCACTCACCTCACACCACACACCTCACATTTCTCATCTGTTTTGTCCGTTTTTTTTTTCTTAATCTTTTTCTTTTTTGTATTAACTTTTTAATTTATTTTATTAACTTGTCAGTCCTCTATTTCGTTAAGATTAGTCTAACCTGTCATTGGCACTATTGTGAGTTATTTGTATTGGTTAATCGTTTTCTTAATGTGCTGTAGAGTTAGTTTTCAATAAATAAATAAATAAATAAAATAAATAAATTGAGAGTTAGAGAACGTTTTTTAATTATGTGTTTATTACATTACCTTATTACATTGCTTAAATATATAGTGACTAAATATTGAACATAAAAAATGTTGATACAAAATGGCGCTCCTACTTTAAAAAACACGATTTACTCAAAATTTCTCCAGTGTGGGTTAACACACTATTGCTTATCTATGTCCATCTAGGACAAGTTTCTTTTTTTCATTTAGGTACATATTTTTTTTTTTCGCTTTACCAAACGGCTCTGTGTCACCGTCAGATAAAAATTTAAATACCTCGAATACGTGTCATATCTCGTTGTCTCACCTAAAAACCTAATCGTTGTCTTTTTAAGATCTTTCTTTTCAAATTACCTTACCTTACCTTACAAACCTTACCTTACAAACGTGATACTTCAAATCGCAGATCACGGCTCGGAATCCCCTTTTTTGACTAACATTTATCAAATAACTAATAATAAATTAGGAAAACTTCAACAATTATACACGATACAGCGCTGTGCCCCACCAAAATTATCCCCACTAGTTCAACATGGGTCAAAATCGATTGGTTAAGCCCATAATAGGAGGTCTCGCCGCCATTACTTTACGAAGAATTGCAGAATTAATTCATCTTGTCGATCGATGAATACAAAAAAGAGAAAAAGGGATAGGCAGAGCCCAATTTGTTTCACTTCTTACGCGTTGTAGGCAGGTACATACTACATTTTTGTAGCATTTCGCCAAAGAATAGATTTCGCTAAAGAGGCGTTGCTCGATGCAAAATATATTTATTTATTCATTCGTTACCAATACAATAATGTTCACATATCAATCACATTCAGTGTCGTAACCACTTATTACAATGTTAATAATTGAATTTAATTTTATTTTTTTTCACACTAGCTTTCCCTGCGGTTTCACCTGCGGTAATTTCGGAGTTTCTGCGGGAATTTCAGGATAAAAGGTACCTACCTACCCTTTGTCCTATTCCAAACGATAATGCCAAATTCCATTCAAATCCATTTAGCCGTCCACCTAAACACACATCCATCTATCCAAACTTGCACATTTATGATATTAGTATGAAGGTAGGTAATCTGTATCTACAGGTGTTACGGAAAGGTGTTGTCGTATTTGAAGATTGTGATCCCACAGTGACTACACCTTTCCGTAACATCCTGTAGATACAGATTATAAAACAATTAAAAAATGTACCTATCTAAAGCATTTTCACACCAGCGTTTCCAGTTGTCCCACCTGTTATGCGTTTCGTTATGTGGTAGATGTGCTGGGTAGCCTTAAAAGCGACTGCATGAGGTAAGGTTGTTTGAGGCTACCTATCTCAGGTATAGCCTCAAACATTATTATAGATACACTTTAGCTAGAGGCCACATACCTAATACCTATACCTTCTTTCGGCGAATCTTTAGCGTCTCTGTGGGTTCAAAGTGCTTCCACAATAGTCTCATTTAACAATTATTACCTATGTCATTTGAAATATTTTCCTCCTTGTATAAACAATAACAAACTTAAATGTCAAATGTGAGACACGCACAAAGTCGCCGCGACAGTCTCAAATATCCACACGATGAAAGAGAACCTACTCTACTCATAACTAACGGAACACGATCGTGTCACAACTTACTACAGTACCTACCTATGTGTTTTAATGTTTTAGACTCACCGAGGGGGCTGCTTTAGTTTACCGGCCTATCGTCGTATCGTCAAAAAGTATCGGTTTTATATTAATAAACTAGCTGAGTCCCGCGGTTTCACCCGCGTGACTTTTGCAATTCCCGCAGGAACTATTTTTTATGTAATTTTTTTTATGTCGTAGGGGGCAAATGGGCAAGTGATACACCTGATGGTAAGTGATTACCGCCCATGGACCAGAAGGCATGCGCATACGCATGGTGCGTTGCGGACGAAATTTGGATGGGATTTTTTTAAAATAAAAGTAGCCTAAGGAATTCCTTATAATATCAGCTATCTGCCAGTGAAAGATTGATTAGCCGGAACAAACAGACAGACAGACAAAAAAATAAAAAAATGTCGTTTTTATGTAAGTAGCGTATATACTTTCATATGGATTTAGTGAAAAGCTGTTAATTTAAAATTATAAACAGACACTTCAATTTTATTTATATGTAATAGATGTAGGTATAGATAAACATAACTTTAAATATACTAATTTATTATACACCTAATAATAATTTATAAAAGATTATTATAATAAAAACTTTTCATTTAATTAATATATTAAATGTCAAAAAAAAGTCAATATTTTGTGTAATTAAGATATTGAAATAAATACAACACAAGAACAGAAATTATAGAATTGAAAAACAATAACCTCACCCACTTTGTTATACGTAATTTGTTTTAAACCATAGTTTTACCCTGAATTCGTTGTAATGAGACGGAAAATCTCTAATAATCGCTGGAACAAATAACCGGTGCATTTTTACGGTAGATCCGATTCGTCGTACCAAAGTAGCCGCCCATCACCAAATCGGCAGGTTAGTGGTGGGTCAAAATCACAAGTGAGTTGATTTATAGACACATGAAATAAAAACAAACTTTGTTTGTGCCATGAAATTTCCAAGTGTACCTACCTAATTTTATGCTTAATCGGGCCACGTTTATATTATCTTTACTATTATAATTTGGGATTTATTAGTACGCTACGCTTTCACACCTCGACTACTCGACCGATCGTCATGAAATTTTGCATATCCACACGTTGTTACTTGTCATGGGTAGAGAAAAGGACATAGGGTACTTTTACCCCGGACTTCCCGAGGGAATTCCGGAATTAACGCGGGTGATCCGTGGAAAAGAGTCAGTACTACGATATTACTGACGACTGTAAAGAGAAAAAAAATTGAATTTTGTTTGTTTGTAATGGATAAACTCAAAATTGCTAAGTTACCTAAGTATTTAAAAAATATTTCACTAAGGTATATGAAACTACATTGTTTCTGTATGACATGGCCACTTTTTATCACGGAAATCGGAATCTATGACCAACAACATTCCTTGCCCATAACGCGCGTCCCAAAAACACAATTCCAAACGCTCCAGATGCAAAAATATAAGAAATTTATATTCTTTATGACAAAACAAACGTTGTAAACGTATTTTTTTTTTAAAGTGAAACTTCTTTGAACACGAGGGAAAAGCAATATAAGTGGCGCCTTATCTTAACGCGACCCGTTATGGTCATAGTGAATTAGGGTCCTGGTGGAACTCCGAAATTAACGCGGGCGAAACTTCAGGGAACAGTTATAGTGCTCGTGATATTATGACTTGAATGTATTATGTAGTACCTAATCATTGTTACGAGTAAGTGTAGCGGAGTGAGGACGCGAGCCGCGCGCCACCTCGCGGGCTGGCTGGGTAACGGTCGCCCCCGATACGACCGGTCTTGAAGATACCAGTAGGTACTAGGTAGGCTGAAGGCTCACTCGCGCGCCGCGGCCAACTGCGCGCGGGGACTCGAACTCGCGACCCAGTGCCTCGACTCCCTATGAACTTGAACTCTGTTACTCAATACTAATAATAAGTTTTTACTTTTATATCTACAAAAAAAGTAAATATTTATGACTCAATAAAATAAAACCTAGCTGTTTCCCGCGGTTTCAGAGCTTCGGAGTTCCCGAGGGAATCATAAACAATCTCATATTCGCATTCGTAATAATTATTTAAGATGTTTTTTTGAGAAGCTGTTTCTGCGGTTTCACCCGCGTTAATTTCGAAGTTCCCGCGGGAATTCTGGGGTAAAAAGTACCCTATGTCCTTCTCCGTACCCCTGACAACGTAAATCAAACCGACGTATGTTCACGACGATCGGTTCAGTTGTTAAGTCGTGAAGGCGTAACAAAAACAGATTCACAATCGCATTTATATCATCGCATATTATATAATAAATCACTTTGATTAGTGGTGTATCTAACGAGATATATACCTATTCGCTTTTACTTGACCTGACGATGCGTTCCTCAGTTTTCTATGCGTCAATGATTATTATAAATCACTTGGCTATGGGGGCAGATGGTCGAAGTGTAGAGGTGATTTCTCGCGACAGGTCCCACCAGTGGGCCCAATCTGCGCGTCGTGCCCGCGCAGCGGCGCCGGCGCAGCTGCTTCGGCAACAGCTGCCCACCGTACCTACCTTTTGCCTCTCGCATCTACATGTACTAAGCAGCAAGTAGGTACGTAGAGGACAGTGTGTAGTGCGTCTTTAGGGTGCACGCACACCGAACACCTTCGTCGCCGTGACGTTTGGTGACGTTCTTAGGGCGTTGTGAACGAAACGGTGACAAGTCGCACGCCGGATGCCTACGTCTACATTCTTCCTAATCGTTATTAAATATATTCGCAAATCAATATTTATTTACAAAAGCACGTCTTACATACTGACACAAACCAAACACCAAATATTTGTTTTTTAACGTGAAAATTCGTTGAAATAATGTGATATAACAACTGACTGGTGAATTAAGCAAGAACAAAAACATTCTAAACTCTTTTATCTATACTCAGCCGAAAGGGTTGTTTCATATAAGTATTTTTTTCTCCGTCAATTCTGGTCTTACTTCTTCCGTTTTCAGACTCCTTACGTCTTTGTGACGCGACGAAGAGTACCTATTTGGTGTGCGTTGGTTCAAAAAACCCATATTAAACAAAGCTCACGACTAACACAATGACGGAGACGTGCGGCTGACACGAGTCAGTGTGCGTGCACCCTTAGACAAGGCCTCTTCTGACGTGACGTCGTAAAAGGAGACAGGTGGACTAAATCTATGGAGCAATATATATATTGTACAGGCTGTAGGTAATTTCAAACCAAACGAAGGATATGACAATCAAGTCCTCGATTATAATGCATTCGTACATGTAACTAGTAAAAATAAGAAGTACGTATGAAAAAACACTTTTAAAAAGAGACAATTTTCACAAAAACTGGGTTTACCTACACGGGTGAATGATCTTTAGGGTCCACCTACGCTTCGCAAAATTTTCACGAATCATTTTCTGTAGGAATAATAAATCAAAATTTACGTTCTTAAATATTTCAGACGTGAATAGAATGAACGACCTTCAATACTTCCCTCTTTTAACCTTTCTCCTTGTATAATGTAATGTAATTTACACACAGTATAACAATACATACCTCCATAAACTCACGCTTGTCTGTCTCCCTATGAGGTAGGCGTTCATTTTGTTAGCGATCTTTAAACACCTATTTCGCCTCTTCCACATTCATTGCTTTTTGCATTGAGGACCTGGTACCTATGTCGCAGACCGCAGTGCCATTTTAACGGTATGAACCCTAAATTAAACTTGAGTTCAGTTAAAAAAAATTATAAGGAAAATCCAAAAATGTCCAAGTATTTACAAGAACCATTATATGTACATAGGTACTGTCTTCAATAGGGATGTTGACTACTTTTGGAAATCAAAATTCTAATTAGTCCGTCAGTTAGAAAATAAAAAAACAATAGACACGTATTTTTTGCTTTTTTAAATAAATTAAAATATACAGAGATAAAGCGCCTTAAAGTTTAGGATGAGGGGCTCGTGACGTCACTAACCGCAAAACCGCCATACAAATTGTCCGAATAGTGACGTCTCGCGAAATTTCAACTCAATATATCGCCGTTATTTTTTGATTACGTAAAAAAAGAAAAAATACGTGTCCAATATTTTTTAATAATCTACAAGACGGACTAAAAAATAAAAATTAGTCCACATGCCCATTATTTAATCAAATATTATAACAAGACTTATAAAGTCAATTACCAATGGTTATCGCAGATTGGAAGGCAAGTCAGCTGTTAAAGCAAAAAACAACCTAAGCATATCAAGATTCGATGCACCCATATGTCAAGTAAAAGCCGAGGCCCAATTCCAAATTCTTACAGAGATGTTTTGTTCTCTGATTTTTTATTATATACTAGCTGTGCCCCGCGGTTTCACACACGTTAATTTCAAAGTTCCCGCGGGAATTCCGAGATAAAAAGTACCCTATGTGTTAATCTGATGTATAAGCTATATTATTGTAAAGTTTCATTTAAATCCATTCAGTAGTTTTTGCGTGAAAGAGTAACAAACATCCATTCATCCATCCATATATTCTTACAAACTTTCGCGTTTATAATACATATTAGTAGGATTTTAACATGCTTTTGCATTAAGTCTTATTATTATATTTTTTAATTAATTTTTCCATTCTCAGTTAAGGACTCTAGTAATAATAGGTTAAGGACTAACTTGAGAATAAGAATCATTAGAATAAGTTTTGTATGGAGTTATGGATTATCCTTACTATTTATAAATGCGAAAGTGAGTTTGTTTGTTTCACTTTCACGGCTTAACGGCTCAACCGATCACCACGAAATTTTGCATACACGTTGTCGGGGGTACAGAAAAGGACATAGGGTACTTTTTATCCCGGAATTCCAGCGGGAACCCTGAAATTATCGCGAGTGAAACCGCGGGGAACAGCTAGTACCTACTCGTACATACAACGTGTTAATGAATTAACTGAAAACCTGATACACCCCATTTAAAAAAATAAACAATAATACGATTAAAATATATTTCATGTCGAAAAAATTTATACTTTAAAAGGTATTCAAGATTAGTTTGGAGGTGACCTATCTACGAGATTCCAAGAGCTACGCCCGCGTCTACCGGTTCGAATTTTTTTGCTGCGGAGGCGTACGCGCCAAATATTGTATTATAAATGATTTATACATCGTCTAGTAAAAATGAAAAAATATAACCTATATTAAAACATAGTGCGATCGATTCGCTAGTTAATTCTGAGCAAACTACTTTCTAGTTTTCAGTTAATTCAGTAACACGTTGTATATTATAAATTCTTACTATTAGAAATGCGAAATCGATTTCGAGTTTGTTGCGCTTTAACGCTTTATCGGCTCAACCCAAAAGGAAATAGGATGCTTTTTCACTTGGAATCCCCGCGGGAACTCCGGAATTAACGCGGGTGAAACCGCGGGAAATAGTATTTTAATAAAACTATACTATACTAACAACAACTAAAAAAAGACTATCTAAAACCGAACAATCTTCCTAATACCTTCGGAATTGGTTCTTGCGATGTCCAGGGATGGGCGAATTGCGGGGGTGTGCGGGGGTGTACGGGGGTGCACGGCCCGGCGTGCGCGGGGGGCGGGGGTGCGCAGGCCAGCTGCTCCCGGCAGCTGCGGCCGAGCTGCGCACGCGCCGCTCTCGCCCGTGTCGCGCATGGCGTCCACCTTTCGCCTTTTTCATTGTGTATGTTCTTTTGTCTTCGATTCAGATATATACCTATGTCAGATGATCGATTCCCTTTGTGACGTGCGCTTTGAGATTTTCGCGGGCCCATCTGCGCTGCGCTAGAGACGGCGGGGACAGTCGTCGAAAGTGTTGTATTCAGTTGTATTGCAAAAATAACGGGTGCGCGTAACGATGGGTCAATCGGGCATAGGTTACACTCAATGCATGGGTTACGCCCAGTATTTTGGATGCTTACGGGCGTGTATCGGGTGTTTATGGGGTTTATATACTCTAGCACTGGGTTTAAAAAGGTTGATTGGCCGACATAACTAAATTACTAAATATAAAAAATAAACATGAGTTAGTTAAAAAAAAATAAGGTATACGTGCCTAAGTTAGTAATAACTATATTCAGTCATTATTTAGTAACCTATCGATTTTGTTTGTTTTCTCTCTAGTAAAATATAATTATGGTTGAGTACCTACTGTGAATAAGTACATATAATACTATACTAAGTAGTACTATAGGTATCCTAAGTTGTCTTAAGTAGTGGCAGTTGTTAAATAAAAAAACATGGGTACATATATAGTCGAACATAGCGCCTACTCTTTTATTAAGTCGGTTAAAAACGTGTAGCAGTTTTGTGTAGGTTTTATTTTTATGTCAGTGTTGATATGCTATCAAATATTGGCATTTCAAAAAAAAAAGTTACGTTTATATTGGTAAATCAACAGAACTATTGTTGAAATCTATCAGGAACTTGTAGAATTATGCTGGATGCAAGTAAATCTGAAGTTTTATTTGAGATGCCAATATTTGATATGCTAGGTTCACAGTGTGGTAGGTCACAGGTTTTATGTGATATTTTTAAGAATATTATGAGAAATAACTTATGAACTCGATTGTCCTTTGCGCCGACTCGAGATTTCAACTCTCTCGTTGGATATCTGTAACGGCGCGCGGCGTCGCACGGCAGCCGACGGTGTTTAGCCGTCGTACGGTATATTGTAGGCTCAATTAACCGGTTGTAAAAAGTAGACCTATATGCTATAACATATATTATAAGTTTGCTTTGTGTCATTAGTTTTATGGTCACGAGCGACATGCGACTCTTTCTTGACCTTAGCATATCGTAGTGACCCTGCGCTTTCAAAGCAACTAGGTATAACTTGAGTCATATCTAATAACTATAACTTCACTAAATATGATAAAACAAAGTCCGCCGCCGCGTCTGTCTGTTTGTCTGTTCGCGACAAACTCAAAAACTACTGAACGGATTTCCATGAGATTTTTACCAATAGATAGAGTGATTCATATGGAAGGTTTATATAATTTGTCAAGGTTTTTTATAGATTAATGGTTCGATAACGTTGTTGTTGGAAGTTTTGGGAAAAAGTGAAGCCTCCTATTATACCTACGTTGTCAGAGGTACAGAGAAGAACATAGGTTACTTTTTATCCCGAAATTTCTGCAGGACCTCCGAAATTAACGCGGGCCCTATATCCTTCTCTGTGCCCTTGACAATGTGTATGTATACGTAAATACATGATAACCGGATGAGCCGTTAAGGCGTGAAACCGTAAGAGACAGCCAGAAAGACAGACAGACAGAGTTACTTTCGCATTTATAATATTAGTATTAAAAGAACTTTATTGCACTTGACTGTAGGTAAAAAAGGCGGACTTAATGCTCTATATTCTCTACCATTCAACCTTTTGGCTTAGGTGATATTTTAGTGGCAGGTTACAGATATCCTACTAATATTATAAACGCGAAAGTTTGTAACTATGTCTGGATGGATGGATGGATGGATGGATGGATGTTTGTTACTCTTTCACGCAAAAACTACTGGATGGATTTAAATGAAACTTTACAATAATATAGCTTATACATCAGATTAACACATAGGGTACTTTTTATCCCGGAATTCCCGCGGGAACTCTGAAATTAACGCGGGTGAAACCGCGGGGCACAACTAGTACGAGTATAATACTTACATTAACCTATAGATGGACATAGATAAGCAATAGTGTGTTAACCCACACTGGAGAAATTTTGATTAAATTAAAGTTTTAAAATTATAGCGACATTTTGTGTCAAATTTTTTATGTTCAATATTTAGTTACATATTTAAACAATGTCATAAGGGAAACACATACTTAATTAAAAAACGTTCTCTAACTCTCAATAAATTGTTCTGAATCAATAACTTCATTTTATGGGTTAACATGTTATTTATTTATTTATTTATTTGGACGCAGATAAGCAATAACATGTTATCCCACATAACGAAGTTATAGATTCAGAACGATTTATTGAGAGTTAGAGAACGTTTTTAATTATGTGTTTACCTTATTACATTGTTTAAATATGTAACTACTACTAGATATTGAACATAAAAATGTTGAAAAAAATGGCGTTATAATTTTAAAACTTTAATTTACTCAAATTTTCTCCAGTGTGGGTTAACAGACTATTGCTTATCTATGTCCATTTATTCTTTATTGCACAGTGTGTACAAATGGCGAACTTAATGCCTTGCGGCATTCTCTACCAGTTAACCAGTTGTTATTGCTTATCTGCGTCCAGATAAGCTAAGAGAAAAGTCGTTATTTAGCTAAATAATGTTTTGCGCGTAGGTGTTTCCGCCGCAAGCGTTGCGCCGCCGCCGCGCCGCGCCGGTGGCCCGCGCCGCTGCGTCGGCAAGACGGTTCTCGGAGCTCGCCCAAACATGCCAAGTGCCAACCTCAGCACAATCTCCCATTGAATGAAATGCTGATTTGTCCAATAAATAGTTGCAACTTATTTGTTAAATACAAAATTACAATCCCTACTATCCTACTTACTACTAGTCTTTACTATGTATTATAAATGCGAAAGTTTGTATGTATGGATGGATGTTTGTTACTCTTTCACGCAAAAACTACTGGATGGATTTAAATGAAACTTTACAATAATATAGCTTATACATCAGATTAACACATAGGGTACTTTTATCCCGGAATTCTCGCGGAAACTCTGATTTATAAATGTGATATAAATGTGAAAGTGTGGATGTTTGGATGTTTGTTACTCAATCACGCAAAAACGGCTTAATGGATTTGAATGAAATTTGGCATGCGCGTTGTCAGGGGTACAGAGAAGGACAAAGGGTACTTTTTATCCCGAATTCCCCACGGGAACTCCCAACTTATCGCGGGAGAGTAATAATATGTACACTACGTACTACCAGTACTAGAACTACCCTTACTATTTTAAAAATTTCAAAGGCGAAAGTGAGTTTATTTTTTTGGTTGTTACGCTTTCACGCCTTAGCGGCTCAACCGATCATCATGAAATTTTGCATACACGTTGTCAGGGGTACAGAGAAGGACATAGGGTACTTTTTAACCCGGAATTCCCGCAGGAACTCTGAAATTACTGCGGGTGAAACCGCGGGGAACAGCTGGTAATAAAAAAATATATAAAATGTTCTTATTCTTTACTAAATTGTCAAGTCTCAAAATTGTCAGGTGTGAACACTTGATCAATTCTTAATTAATAGGGTAGCAGAATGTACAACAACTTTAAACACTTAACAGCCCTCTGTCTCACAATAATGCCTCATTAAACTTTTTATTTACGCATTTCATTACGAAATGGACTTAAACAGGTGTGTTTTGTTTGATGTGAGGGTGACTTGCACCAATACTTAAATTCCGGTTGAGTGATGTTTTAAACCTGCATCGGGATTAATTTATGTAAATTATAAGTCGGATAACTGTTGCTCTTAATTTGATTTGTGATTTGAATTGCGGTTGATCGAATTTCTTTCTGTGATCGCATTCGATGTTGGTGCAAGAATTGCCTCTTTCTAATTTTGTTGACATGTCATCGCTTCCGTTACGCAACACGTGTATTATGTTATTGATAAATAATGAAATATTAAATAATAAAAATAATGTTATAATTTTGTGAACGTGTACTGCTAAATTCTGTTCTCTATATGAGGGTAACTGTCTATCATTGGCTATTAGTGTACCTAATTTTGAAACCTAAAATTGTTAGAATATGTTCTTGTGGCTGTTGTTGTCCTAAGTAAACGAAAAAAAAAAATGATTTGGCGGGAATCGAAGATGGCGGTTCCGTTATTTATTTTCGCGTCGATAAAACATCTTTTAAAGAGGATTTTGTTGTTTTGTATGGTGTAAATGGGAAAATAACTAATTCTTTTTATATTAATATTAATGATAATTTAGTGAATTTCCAGAGTAAATCATGAAATTCAGACTGATGAAGTGCGGGCAAAACTTACAAAGTGCCAACTTGGAAGATAAATTAATACTTATCAATTTTAAGTAACTACCTATAGGTAGGTACGTATTTTTTTTTTTTGTTTAGTCATAATGCTGATTGTCGATGAATAATTGTTCTGTGTGATCCCTTTTAGCCTTTAGGACATCTTTGTCTTGTTGTACGAAGGTACCTACCTACCTACTACAATACAGGCAAAAGTTACAAAAATAATAGGTACCTACAGACAATGAAACAAACAGTGAAGGGGAAAAAAATTTGCCAAAAAATAATATTTCGTTAGCTATTGTCCTTTGCTAACGTTTACGACTACCTAATTTCACTTTAAACACGAATTGTTTTGTTGTTAGTTTTAATTTTTTGAGTTTTTAAATAGAAGTCCCTACCTATGTCTCACAAAGGCCAATACATACTTAGGTACACGTTATTAAAAAAAAAAACAATGTTTCCATGAGATAAGAGACAAGATGCACTTGCAAAAAAAAAAAATTGCATTCTTAAGTTAAACACAATAAGTACGACGAGCAAAGGGATTTTTACAAGCAACGCCATTATTTATCTCTATAGTCTATACCTAACAACAATGGCACCTAACCTTGCAAAGTTGTTCGCAAAAATTTTTCTCTATGCGAACAATTTATGTTTTCTCGGAATCGACCGAGTTTCGAGGTCGGAGCTTAAATGCTTGTTATCATCAAACAATATTGCACCGCACATCCTAAACAATAAAGTATCGTTTAGATTGGTCATATACAATAACTTGAAGGTTTTGGCTGGTAGATGATATCTCGTTTTGTTCGAATCTTTCTCTCGCCACCTCTCGCTTTGAGATATCGGTGGCAGAAAGAAACTAAACTTAGGTAGGTACCTACCTAAATGCGTACAAATCATCAAAATTTTAACTTACTTTGGCGATTAATAACTAACCTTATACCTAGAAACTATAGCAAAATTTGATTAAAATTGTGAATGTATTCTAAAAAACAAAAAATAGAACCAAGTAGGTACATAGGTATTATGTACTTGTACTAAGTAAATAGGTACGTTATTGTAACATGGGCCTAAGATTCCATCAATAACATAGCAGTCGAATTAAATTGCTTCCATTTCTGAACTTATTCTCAAGTAAGCATTAAAAAAAAATTGAAAATTTTTGATTATAGTAGAATCTTCTTAATTTAAAAATGTTTCAAAACGCATTATGTTCGATCGAACAGCAAAGGACGATGTTCTTGCAGAATTAAGTTCATAATGGACTTCACAAAATACATAGTTTCTGTGTAAGTCTAATTACGCAAACTGGTTCGATAAGACTATGACATAAAACTAATGTAATATTAATGTTATATGATAGGTACTATATTGAAATGCAAATATGCATAAACGAAGGTAATAACATACCTAATTTTCTCTGCAGTTTAAAAAATTATTTATAGCGTGGGAATCCAACTGCATAAATTTGCATTGCTTCCTTTTCGAAAGATTTTTAATTAGTGAGAAAGTTGTTGTTGTTGTTGTTGTTGTATTTTTAATACATTAATAAAATTAGAGGAATTTTTTTCTTATCATCGTTTAATATCCAATCAGTGATCTCGTATTTCTATTTTTAATTTCACAGTTTTCACTTCTGTTTTTTTATATTTCTATAATGGGTTTGTTCTTTCCTATGAAGTTTTTTAATGTGTTGGATGAACTACGTAAATAATAAAGCTCGCCCAGTTAACTTTTAAATAGTTACCTAATCAAACATGAAGTATCTCGGTGATTAAATATGTAATTATGTTTGCTCTCTTAGGTATTTGTTTATATGTAGTTAAATATTGTCTGTTTAGTTAAAAATAAAGTTATTATATCCGCCTCGTCTGTCTGTCTTTTCACAATAAACTTAAAAAAGATTGAGACTGCCTACCGCTCAAACAGAAGACAGACGCAAGCTTGAACATTGCATATTGTGTAATCTATAAGCAAAATATTTTGTAATTTATTAATCCTACTAATATTATAAATGTGAAAGTGTGGATGTTTGGATGTTTAGATGTTTGAATGTTTGTTACTCAATTACACAAAAACGGCTGAACGGATTTGAATGAAATTTGGCATGCACGTTGTCAGGGGTATAGAGAAGGACATAGGGTACTTTTTATCCCGGAATTCCCGCGGGAACTCCGATATTACCACGGGTGAAACTGCGGGGCACAGTTAGGTAGTCTAATATAATTATAATAAGTCATTAATGACTCAATATGCAGTAAAATATCGTCACTCGTACCTATTCATCTTTCGTTTTATCAATAACTATAACGGTCCCCAGCGGTTTCACCTGCGGTGATTGCGGAATATACCTACCCGCGGTAATTCCTCATAAATCACGGTATCTATTGATGAAAACCGCATGAAAATCCTAGTAGAAACGTCTGTCTGTCTGTCTGTTAGCGATATACTAGAATAGTTTCTAAGTTTATCGCGAACATACAGATAGACAGATGCGACGGAGGACTTTGTTTTATAATTTGTAAGGGTATGTTGACATCATTGTTGACATGAGAATAAAATATTTTACAAACGTTTACAAACTAATCTTTACAAATAAATAAAATTGAAGTGTCCTGAAACTGCTGGACCGATTTTGACTGGCTTTCACTCGCAGATAGCTTACCGCGGGAACTCCGAAATTAACGCGTATGAAACGCGGGGCACAGCTAGTATTACCTATAATCTGTAATTTTTTCTAAACATTTTGCTGATTTTACGGATTAGGTATAAATTGATAAATCTATCTAATGGGCACCTATTAGATATTTATCTACGTCAAAGGGTTTTTTATGACAAAAAAAATACGTTATCACCAAATGTTTTGATGAAGTCATCAATAACAAAAAATCCCGCAACCACGTGTCCGGCGAATGATTATTATTATTTATTTGCAACACTAGACAAATATATCGATCGTTGGCAACTTTGCGTTATTTGCTAATAATCTGTGGGGATTGGGTGCGCGCGCGCAGGTAACATCGAGCCCGGGATGGGCGGTTGAATGTCGAATACCACGGGGTTGCCATTGAAGAAAGTTAAAAGTGGCCAGTGTGCGTTTTATTCGTTCGAGGTTATGCATTCGTTCGAATAGCCCTACTAATATTATAAATGCGAAAGTAACGCTTTCACGCCTTAACCGATCATAATGAAAATTTGCATACACGTTATCAGGGATACAGAGAAGGAAGTTTTTATTGCGGAATTCCCTCGGGATCTTCGAAACCGCGGGGAACAGCTAGATACAAATATTTGCTTTCTGTAGATTTACTACTGCTTCAGTTTATAAATCTGTGAGGAGAGTTTTTGAGTAAATCTTCTTTTTTCACTACATAGTATAAAACAAAGTCGATTTCTCTGTCCCTATATCCCTATATATGCTTAAATCTTTAAAACTACGCAACGGATTTTGATGCTGTTTTCACCAATAGATGAAGTGATTCATGAGGAAGGTTTATAACTATATTTTATCCTGGAATTCCCGCGGGAACTCCGAAATTACTGCGGGCGAAACCGCGTGGGTCAGCTAGTAATATTATATATTATTTAGATTATTATAACTCTGCCAATGACAATGTTGGTGGTGTCAAATTCCCCCCTGTGAGTTAATCATTTTTGTTATCATTATTGTAATATCTGTCACTGCGGTATTTTGGACAAAAAAATTACTTCGTAGCCTTCCCAACGCTGCCCAGCCAGGCTGGATTCGACGGGTACAACCGAAGTTGGATTTGCCCAGTTGGACTGTTTGTCCCAGTACACATAATCATTCACAACTTCCAATGTAGAGACTCCAATCTTCACTGGGGTGATACGACATCTGCGTTTGACATAATCTTTGTCTTGTCCATGTTCATTTTAAGACCCACTCGATCAGAGGCTCTGCTGAAGTCATCGAGCATGGTGCACAAGTCTTCCATGGTCTCAGCCATGACCACGATGTTGTCAGCAAACCGAAGGAGGTGGTGTACTCGCCAGTGACACTAATGCCAAATCCTTTCCAGTCCAGAAGTGTGTCTCAAGACGAAAGTCTTCGGTCAGTGTGTGTTGCCAGTACAGTACAGTAATTACGGTATACTGAGACGTGGTCGTTTACTATGAGCATATAAGAAGGCTTAAGGTCACCCAAAGGGCTATGGAGAGGGCTATGACCGGAGTTTCGTTGCGGGATCGAATCAGAAATGAGGAAATCCGCATGCGAACCTTCGGTTACTGACATATCCTGCAGAATAGCAAACCTCAAGTGGCAGTGGGCAGGGCACATCGCGTGAAGAAATGATGGCCAATGGAGCAGGAAAGTGCTCGAGTAGCGACCACGAACCAAAAGACGCAGCGTGGGTAGGCCCGTTACCCGGGTAGAACCATGACTTAGTGAAGGTCGCGGGACGCACAGGAGCGGTCGTTGTAGCGATGCTTGGGGGAGGATCCTATGTCCAGTAGTGGACGTCTTTGTGCTGACATGATGATAATAAATATCTGTCACAACTGCACAGTTATCAGAAGGAATAAATACGATTACGATATATTACGATTTAAGACCACAGAAACGCTGTATGGAAAATATAGGTACTGTTTCAGACTTTCAAGAGTGAGCGCAGCCTATTTCGTTTCCCTCCGCGAGTCAATTTTATTCATAATTTAAGTAATTATGATACTTAAGATAAACTTGTAATAAATATTCAGTTTGTGAGCACAATTTTACTAGCAAGTTACGTAGTGTGAACAAAAGCGTGACTTCGAAGTCGTTAACCATGTCGATAGTAACTCGATTGTAGTATTTAATTGTTGAGCGTTCATTCATCGAAATAGTGCAGCACCTTTTTATATTTTATTGTCTCTCTCTTTCCCATTTTAATTTCGAGTTAGCACAAAGAACCCAAGAGAGAATGCACACTTACGTCATTAAAGTCAGTGACACGTCGCGCGCTGTGATACATGCCAAGGATAACGAGTTACAACCGAACTCATAGGCTCTCCCGAGAGCTTACCCCATTACGGGGAGAATATTAGAAAGTTGGAAACACTGTCGGGAAGTTCAGGAACCACTTCCCAGAACGATAAAGGGCCGGCGGGGTGTGGGGCGACGAGGTGGAGGGGGGTCTGGCGCGACAGCTGCGCCGGCGTCGTTATCCCCTCACCGCACAACATCATTCCGTCGCAGACAGTGGAGCGAGCGACACGCTCCCAACTGGCGCTCTCGCCGCATTCGCGCGTTATATTCCGTTTTGAGTCGGGTCGGGTGTGTTAGTTCATCAAGTTCACAGTACGAGTTCATTCTATGCGACACATCGACGTGCTACATCGGTCCGCTGTTGCGAGATTGTCGAAGGACAGCCGCGGGGCGCGGCGCAGCGCAGGAGCGGCGAGCGGCGTCCTTTGTCCGGGAGGCCCGTGTGGTTCGGCTGTGACTGAGGCTGTATTTTGTTGTATATAATATTGCACCAGTCCCGGCCCATCCAAGCGGGCCCCGTCCAGCGCAGACCGCTACTCAGCATCCGCGGCCCGCAGTCCCGTTAGCCGGCCGGTCGTTCACTGCGCTCTGTACGTTGGTCACGGCTAGGTCGTGATTAGGTGGCAATTTGTGTATTGCCTTCATCATATTGCACCAATCCCGGCCTACATCTGACCATTGATGTCGTGTGAGCTCGACGTGCCGGCCGATGACGGACCCAACAGATATGCCGTTCACCTCGTTCGGTTGACGAATCGCGAGAATGGTACGTTAATATTATAACTGTATTAAATTTGTACACCTAACTACTGTTTCTGAACTGTACTTTTGCTGTACCTAGTTTTGTTTTTTGCGACAGTTTTCACATTCTTTGTCTCCTAGAACAGTGTAAGGTTCTTAGAATACAACGTGCGTGATCATGTTTCGGCACGAAATTGTGTTATTACCTACATTTTTAAAAATACAAAATCTGTGTTTTTCACACCTTTCTTAGTGCTTTATATTATGTAGTAAAATATTGCTTTTGAAACAAAACATTTTGCGTCAATTTTGCCGTTGTAGAAACAATGGTGTCGCTTCTTAACGACTTGGGGATGACATAACTACCCTCAATTTTTTTTAATGCATGTGACCTAGAGTCCGTGCAGAGGTCAACCCTCTTTGAAAATGCAAATCTTTTGAGATGTTTCATTTTAATAGAAATCGGTAGGGTGGGTATTGTGAACACTAATTTTTGATGATATTTCTGCAGCATTTAAACATGATATCGAAATTTTAACTAAACATTGACTAAAAGGACCACTTTTGGCACTTATTGTACCTACCTACCTACCTACCTATGCTGCAAGTTCACTGCAATTATTATCTATTAAATATGTACATATAGGTACCTATTATTAAGGGCCGTTACTGGTTACTGATTAGCTATTTACATTACAATTAAAATACAGCAAACATTAATTGTAACTAGGTAGGTAGTTTACATAACGAATAACGAGCATTGATAATGGGCTTTATAATATTTATTTTTAAATTAATTTAATTGCGCTTCTAATGATAATTTAATAGAAATGTCAATATCAGTCTCAAGCTGAATTTAATTTGAAGCATTTTACCAACTTTACGGACGCACGATAGCACCTCACCCATAGTGCCGAGTCAACAAATAACAGCATAGAGAACAGTGATAGGTGTTATGATTGTAAAATTTAAAGAAAGTGTGTCGGCATGTGAAAAATTTGAGACACACATAACCGATTCATAAGAAAGTAACATTTGGGAGACCGAATTGATGAAGTAAGTAGGTAGATCGACGAGAGAACGCACCGGGACCGGTTTTCTCGTCAAACGAAACATATATTATCTCGGTGGGTATAGAAACCGACCATATACGTGTACCTATCTACCTACAATCTCTAAATATCAATTCCTATAATTTATTACGTATAGTTTTAATTTTATTTTCCGCAAGTTTTCGAACACAATTGGTATGTTCCACTTTGAAATGTCGATTTGAACCAATAATTCAATTTATACTCATCTATCGGTTTTTGAATGTATAAAAAAATTCTACAGTAATTGAAGTTTTAGGATAAGAAAAACATAATATTATATACCTACAAAGATACAAACAATGATAACTTGCCTACTTATCTGTACACATAATATATAAAAATGAAAGGTCACTGACTCACTCACATGTGAAGCTGAAATATTAAGACGATCGTGTGCGTGCAAATTTTCATACAAAAAGCCAAACCGTTTATCTCCCCTTAAACATAGACCAATTTTGATGATTTTTTTACATGTTATTGATGTATTGGATAACTAGGGCTGTACGTTTTGATTTTAAAGAAATATTGCTTATAACAAAAGTTATTAGCATCTCAATATCCATTTTTTTTACAAAAAATCTTCCTCGAGTTTTTTAATTTATTAAAGTTAAACTAAACTGAATTACTAAATTAGAAAAACGTACAGCCCTAGATTAAGGTGTACTGAATCGAATGACACCAAAATTGTCTCATTTAGTGAAGGTTTAGGGGGGTAGAAAAGGTTTGGCCCGAAACAATATTTCAGAAGGAAAAATTAGGCACTCGCCTCTAGGTCCTGCAAGTCTCTCTATCGCACGCATCGCACGGTAGCAGAGCGGCATGAAACAGATAGACTTTTTGCAAATACCTACTCGCGACGCGTCTCGGATGGAAACGATCCTCTTAAAGATAGGAATGGAGAGTCAGCTAAGGATTACATAGAGTGCCTGTGGGAAATTACGATGAACCTAAAAAGTTTTGATCAGAGTTCATTTTTCACATACTTATTTAAACATTGTTAAGGTTTTGGTGCAAGCCGCTCAAAGACCTTTTTACCAGACCTTCCTGAATTAGGAAAGATTTCGTGATCCGGTTTTCCTGGATCTGGTTCTCATGTTAAAATGCAATTATTTAACGGTTCTTCACCACCGACTATGCTTCTGGAGCCGACTGTATGCGTGCGTACCCGTCGTCGGTTTTATAATTTTTCATGTTGATAAAGAAATTGTTTAGTAGATGTATTGTGTTGTGCTGGTGTTTTGGCTGCATTTTTATCCTTGTTAATGTCGAGATTCCCTTGCGAAATGTTTTTTACCCGAAGTAAAAGCATCTTTTGTTATTTATTACCGGTTCGTTGCGGTTTAATCCGCGTGAATTTCGATATTTCGTTAAATAAATAAGTTTTTTTTTATAAAATATTGTCCGGTTTTTAGAACATAATATTATGTCCGACTTTAAAGAAGTTATGATTAGATATTAAAATAGACATGTCCAGCTTTTAGGGTAAAATGTCCGGTCAAATGAAGCGCGAATGTTTTTGAACTTGGCAACCCTTGTCGGGGACACACTTTCATAATAAAATAGTTGCTTGGTTGGATCGTCCGTTCATGGTTCACTCAGTCACTCTGTTATTTATATTGTACTAGAACTGCATTCCTGTTACAACTTACACCTATCATTAAAATACAAATAAATTGTACTTTGATTGTGTTAGTACATTACGGTACCTGTCAGTAGGTACCCATCATAATTCATAGGTATTTTTAATGCGCTTATTACACTTTGCAATTTCAGAGCACCAATTTAGGGCTCTAAATCGGATACAATTTAGGGTCCGTGATTGAGAGAGAGAGAGCGAGTAAGCACACTACACTAAATTGTACCCTAAATCGACTACTCTAGGTTACATTTAATGTATTGTGATCACTCGCTCTCTCTCTCACTCACCGACCCTAAATTGGAACCAATTTAGGGTCGATTTAGGGCCCTAGGTTGGTGCCTTGAAATTGTAAAATGTAATAAGCGCTTAACTATGAGTTTTTTGTAAAAGAGTCCCTGTTTTGAGTTTGGAATATGCGTCATATTACCTGTCAAACTACCTAACCTCATTATTTAATCCTAATTACCTACTGCACTACTGTTTTTTCTGTACATCAATGGCGGTGTGAATGGTCCAAATAACAGTCGTGACCTGCCAGAATAATTACTTACCTATAATTTCCCGGTTAATACCTACATCACAATTATTTCCCACCAAAACTGGGAGAATCTACAACCGATGCAATATGTAACAGTTGTAACTTACTGGGTAGGTAGGTAGGCACACCCGGTTGTTCTTTTAAAACACTGTAGGTACCTACTTACCTACTCGTTCAAATGTACATACTTTTACTTTTCTAATAAATAAATAATATAAATTTAGTTGTGTAACTATGCGGAACGATAAATTTCTAATATTTTAAATCATAAGTTTTCAAGAGTGCAAATAGGGTTTCAGTTACGCCAAGTAATTTTTTATACTTTGAAACTCATAAAGTTAAATGTTTTGTTAGTGAAAAATAAATAAATTGTAAATATTCAATTAAGGTCACATTAATTATTTTCTCGAAGAAAAGTCATAAAACGACGAATGTCTATTGTACAATAGACATGTCTATTCAATTAACCTAAGGTATTTTAAGTAAAAGATCAATGATATTATATTATAGCTATGGCCGCTATGGGCAACTTTCTTAACTCGAGCCTCCTTTAAAAGTGAAAGAATACAGCTTTATGTGGGTCATTAGATACATAGGTAGGTACATACTTACGTATCGCTATAATATATTTAAGTTGTTTGGAAACCCGCTATTTAACGACTTAAATTAACTTCGAAGAAAGTATTTGAAAAACGATGAAGAAATAACGACTCGGTTCATTGATTAAAGTGTTTTTAATTTTTTAAGGTTAAGTAGCTCTGGTCCACTTAAAATCACACGCCCCACTGTCAACCATCAATTAAGTGTTTTATTTATGATTTTTTATCGATAAAATGCATTTTGGATGTCACATAAATTTCACTTTATTGATGAGGTGGGCCTTCCGCTCCACATTTTTATATTCACTGTTGATTCAATTATAAAATTATTGAAAGACGTTCAACATGGGTGAGTCGACTTTCAGTTTCCGATCCTGTCATAAAAAAAAAATTAAGGTTTCCTTTCTACTAGGTACCTAAGTTTTTATTATACTTATTGTTAAATAATAATTTAATGCAAACTAATATTTTAATAACCTAAACCATTCTAAACTGGAGTACCTACCTAATAACAAAAAATAAGGTATAAGCTATGAGCGTTTATCGGGTTTTTGGTCACATATTGTATGAAATAATATGTTCTAAAATATTAGTATCTAGAACAATGTCGTAAGTGAATAAAATAAATGGCTTTTTTTAAAGAGACACGGACAGATGGATTTCGTGCTATCATGCGCAGAAAGGCCTTCCCAGCTTCAGCGCCTTCGAACCAGTGGCAACAGCATCGTCCTGAAGATATCTGCAGCCAGAGCTGACTGCACCATTCAGAGAAATGTTTTCGGAATTTAATGTACCTACAAAAAGAAAAATAATAGATAATTATAAGTGTAACTATGGAACCACGCCAGACTTGTGAAACAAAAAAATATGACTACTATTTTATAGGATTACGAGAATTTTTTGTACACATACCTACCTGGCCTATAGTGTAGGCAAGTGTACCAAAAACATGATTTTGTATCAAGTGACGTAGGTAGGTACTTATTATCCACTTCGGTCCTACGCTGGCGTCAAGTTATTGGATCGGTAAAACTAGGGGACACTTAAATACTTGACAGCTTGGTTGAGAGTGTTAAAATACCAGGTAAGTAAGTGAGTTATTAAGAAACTCAAAGTGCGAACTTATGCCCGTCGGTGGCTAATAATATTGATGTTTGTCTGAGGATCTCTGCCTGATTTCCTTACCTACTCTTCCTTGGACAACAATTCCGATACATTCCCTCATATGTCTTGTTGCAAATACTTTATTCACTCTACTTCCTTATTTATTCATTTTATTAATTAATGAATAAATGATACTAAATATACATTAAAAGATTTCTAAAGAACTAGAAGTGATGTAGATTGGGTCTTTATCATCTGTTATCTAGCTTTAACTGAAACTTTGAAATGCAGTCAAAAAAAATATCTGCAAAATTTTCAGATTAATATTATTGTTTAAAATTTAGCAAACAAGGCAAAAGCTGAGTTGTACCGGCCGTTTTAAATGTACAATTTACAACAGAAGTCACGTGTGTGTACGCATTGTTTATTGTATGCACAAAGGTACCTATATGTATATCATGTAACTATACATATTATGGTATTGTAGATGTCACATACATTACAAAGAGTCGTCGACGCTACATGATTCAGTAGGAAACATGATTCATTGAACGGGGCGAGTAGAAGAGTGGGTATGACGACGCGACGTACCCATGCTGCGTACTCCTTGAGAAATATTTTAAATAACCGTTAAAAGATTCGTACGAAAAAACAAAACATAGGTGTTATACCTACTGTCATTTTATTTTTTTACTCTGTGGCGTTGATGTTGCATGTGGCATGTGGTAATGGAGATACAATTTTTAATCATATATTTATATAATTCACCGAAAAGAAGCCTGATTTTACATATTTGCACACGAGCGTTTCGAATAAAAATAATAACCACCAAATTAAAAAATCTTATTAGTTCTTATTTGGACATAGATAAGCAATAGTGTGTTAACCCACACTGGAAAAAATTTGAGTAAATTAAAGTTTTAAAATTATAGCGCCATTTTGTGTCAACATTTTTTATGTTCAATATTTAGTTACATATTTAAACAATGTATTAAGGTAAACACATAACTAAAAAACGTTCTCTAACTCTCAATAAATCGTTCTGAATCAATAACTTCGTTTTGAGGGTTAACATGTTATTGCTCATCTGCGTCCATTTAAAAGTTGAGTTACACCTTTATACAAATTATTCTAGAGGTAAAGAAATTGCGGTGTGCAAAGATTTAGTAGCTGTCCCTCAAGATTTCACCCGTGGTAATTTCGGAGTTCCCACGGGAATTCCAGCATAAACACCGAAGGTATACACCTTTCTCTTGAATCACTCTTATCTATTGGTGAAAACCGCATGAAGATCCGTTCATTAGTTTTTGAGTTTATCGCGAACAGACAGACAGACGCGGGGGAGGACTCTGTTTTATATTATGTAGATGTAGTGATGAAATAATGACAAAATACTTCTAATAGGTATGTATGTCCGATTAAAAAAAAACTCCAATTTATTTAGATCTAAACGATAATGCATCAGCCTATTTGCAGATTACATAAATAAATAATAATAATTAATACTTGTATACGTAATATTTTTTGCAAAGGAATCCAATGACTGACTAATAAAATCAACGCACCTCGTTTTCCATTTCTGTACACTTTGTGCGACGAAGCCCACACTCACACCCATAGCCCACGCCCGCGCCCCACTGTTGCCCACCGATAACCGATCTTATCACTGCCGGCGGCGATTTCAGTACAAACACGAATGTCACTTCACTTTTCGCTCTAAGCCTGGCCGCGAACGTTTTCGTGCCTTTCCCCGATAATGGGCATGTTGACTAATTTTTATTTTTTAGTCCGTCTTGTAGATTATTAAAAAATATTGGACACGCATTTTTTCTTTTTTTACGTAATCAAAAAATAACGGCGATATATTGAGTTGAAATTTCGCGTGACGTCACAATTCTGACAGTTTGTATGGCGGTTTTAGCGGTTAGTGACATCACGACCCCCTCACCCTAAACTTTAATGCGCTTTATCTCTGTATATTTTAATTTATTTGAAAAAGCAAAAAATACGTGTCTATTGTTTTTTTATTTTCTAACTGACGGACTAATTAGAATTTTGATTTTCAAAAGTAGTCCACATCCCCATTAGGCACCAGAAATTTATTTTACTGTATAAAATTGACGCTGTCGAATGCCCAGCCCCCTTAGCCAGGTTAGGAATCAATAATCGCTATCTCTATAGAAAAGTAAGGAACTCATCGTCATGTCACGTGGTCACGAAAAATTTGACTATTGATTGGACGATTTGCTAACCGAACGACACCATCCGTGTGCGCCTGTGTGACCAGGGTTAGTCCGATTTTGAAAGAGATTTGTAACTCTTTTCGACCCAGAGTGAGAGATCATCGTTCCCTAGAATTTTAATATTAGGGTATTATAGTAGGTTATTATTATCGTATCGGTCGATAATATCGCATGCGTTATTGCGATAACTGTTTTTAGTATATTTTGTATTAGGATGGCCATGGGTGTTACACATTGCTGCGATAATAACGCCGCAGTGGAAGTAGGACGTTGCGTTTCTCCGTCCTGCGATATTCCGATATGACTTCCAGAATGTTTTTGTATCAGGACGCAAACTACCGTAGGTACACACACCTGCGATAATAACGTTAGCACTTAACAGTTTGAAATTATGAGCCTTTAAGGTAGGCGTCCACATAATATACGCATAGTAAGCATCGGACGCATGATGCATCGCATCAAAGGGATTTTGCTGGAATAACACGTGTGAACAGGACGATAATACAGCAGACGACGAGAAGCGAGCGAGCGCGCTGAGTGCATCCACTCGCAAAAGTTGCCTATCTGAGCATCGGCATCGGCATTGCCACAGATAATATAAATATAAATACTATATGCATTGCCGACGGGTAGATTCGTGTGATCCGTTCATCCGTGCGATGCGGATCAGAGGACGCACTTATATTACTTTCTATACAAAGAATGCTGCGATCACGTCACGTCACGTCACTCGCTTTAACAAAAGAAATCGTCACATTGAAATTCGAACTACGAAGTTCACGTGAGTTCATCACGTGTAAATTGCCAGAATCTTAAAGCTGAATCAAGTTGTGATACCAAAATAGAATTTAAGCCATTTTTCGTATTTGAATATTTAGTAGTAGATAATATAAAAATGATAAAAACAAAATTAGTACATATTAATATTCATGTGCATATTTCAAAAAGAAGTTAAGAACTACTGCTACGTAGGTATATTATGCATAGTGAAAGTGTAGGTATGGGAGACGCAGGATTGTAAATATCACAATCAAGATTCATTTGTACCTACTTATATTCTATTCAGAGATCTTACGTCATCTGTTGTCTATGGTAAGTTTCAAATAATATCGAGTCGCAACTCGCAACCGGAAGATACTTAGGCAGGTATTTTGTATATCTTGCAACTTGCGAACCATTCAAAAAATTTGAAAAAAAAAAGTTATTTTATTATTTAAATTATGTTAAGTACCATAATGGAAATCATATAAGACAACAATTTTTGAATCTTTCAAATTTAAATCACTGTAAATCCTATAAAGTTTTAGGTGTGAATAAAATTATGCCATTTCAAGCGCCGACGTCACTCTTAAAATCCTCACTATTATCTCAGAGTAAATATACTAGTTAACTGGTAGAGAATGCCGAAAGGCATTAAGTTCGCCATTTGTACACATTGTGCAATAAAGAATAAATAAATAAATAAATAAAATACTACGCTATTATAAATGCGAAAGTGAGTTTGTTTGTTTCGCTTTCACACTCAACTCAACCGATCATAGTGAAATTTTTCATGCACGTTGTCAGGCGTTTAGAAAAGGTTACAGCGTATTTTCATGCCGGAATTCCTGCGGGAACTCCGAAAATGATGCGTGGAACAACTAGTAAACAATACACAAAATATCAATATTATATCCTATGTAGGTACTAAAGTATTTCGAAACTGAATATTCTCAGAACATCCACGATACCTTAAAATTCATAACATCACTGCTGTTTTCCTGTATGAAGAAGGTCGCAATGAATTGAATAAATTGTTAAAAGGAAATAAACTTACTATAGAAATACCTACATAATATATTACGAAGGTAAAATCTTCGTGATTTTATGAATCTATCAAATAATTTTAAGTTTTCAATGCTACACTTGATAAGGTAAAGGCATGAAAATAGGATTATACAAAGACTTTTTGCGTGATTTGCATAGGTACTCCAACATGCATAGAACTAGCTGCATTCCATTTCATCAGGATCGATTCAGTAGTTTCGGAGTCCGTCGTGGACAAACAAAGTGAAACGTGATTTATATATTATTAAGATAAGATGTATATATATATAATCTGAATCTCGGAAACGGCTCCAACGATTTTCATGAAATTTAGTATGCGGCGGGTTTCGGGGGCGATTAATCGATCTAGCTAGGTTTCATTTTTAGAAAATGTCATTTTATCCGTGTTTTCAGGCAATGACAAATGGGTGTTTCTACGTAACAACAGATGGCGCTATACACAACGAGCGATGCTCGGTGACCCAGATATTATATTTTTTGATGTAAGTATATATACTATAGATGTATAGATTGAGGTCCTACAGTGGCGTAGGTATTACCTGCCGTCTGCGGAGTGCCGAAGGGATGCGGTGCCCAAGCTCAGAAGGCCTAGTTTGGACCCTGACCGGCAAACCTCTTTACCGGAGAATTTTCCCACCTTTGAAATCTAAATAAAATAGGTTGCAACCATAGATGGGCAATTATACAGGTTTAAAACCGATAAAGGCTCGTAAACACCCAGGTTTAAATCTGGTTTGGCTTATTTATACTTGCAACGCGATTTTAAATATGGCCGCTCATCTATCTTCTATCTATACATGCTAGAATCCGCGATTCTGTATATTCTGTTTTTAAAATTCTTTTCTGTCTGTCTGTCTGTTCGCGATAATCTCCGCATCCACTGAAGCGATTGTCATGCGGTTTGCTTAGCCTGGAGCTACAATCTACATATAGGCATGATATAGGCCATGATATAGGCTTTGTTTCATTGAAATCGGATGTCGGGAAAATAAGTTGTTGTATAAAAACCTTTCATGCGGGTGAAACCGCGGGGCACAGCTAGTTTGAAATAGAGTGCTCTACACTCTACAGTGCACGATAAGTAGTGCCGAGGATAAAGTAGCTCTGCATATTACTTTCTTTGTTTGTCACTTTCACGACTTAACGGCTCAACCGATCATCATAAAAAATTGGCATACAGTTTCAGTAAACATCAGGGAACTCCGAAGGTACCGCGGGAAACAGCGCCTATATACCTATCTTGACTTATCCTACCTTACGGTTTAATTAGGGCCCTAGGCCCTTTTTTGCACCAGGGCCTTTGAAGTTTGGCGGTTGCCTTGCTGCGAATCTGCAGTATATTATATATACATACTAGCCTTAGAGCAACACGGGTCCGCCGAGGGCCCGCGTTGCTCTAAGATACTAGCTGACCTGCGCGATTTCATCCGCGGTAATTTCGGAGTTCCCGCGGGAATTCCGGGATAAAAAGTACCCTACGTCACCCAGGATCACTTTAATCTATAAGTGAAAGAATTTTCAAAATCGGTTCAGTAGATCCATAGATTACAACCTCACAAACTCCGGAGTTCCCGCGGGAATCCCGGGATAAAAACACTCTATGTCACTCAGAATCACTGTAGCTCTTTATAAGCGAAAGAATTTTTAAAATCGGTTCAGTAGATCCATAAACTACCCCCTACAATCTCACAAATACACGAACTCACAAACTTTGGAGTTCCCGCGGGAATTCCACAATAAAAAGTACCTTATGTCACTCAGGATCACTGTAGCTTCCTATAAGTGAAAGAATTTTCAAAATCGGTTCAGTAGGTCCAGAGATAGCTGTCCCCCGTGGTTTTACCCGCGGGAAATTCGGAGTTCCCGCGGGAATTCCGGGATGAAAAATAGATAGTAGCCGATTCTCAGACCTACTGAATATGCATATAAAGTTTAATGAGAATCGGTCAAGCCGTTTTAGATTGTATATATACTTACTTATAGGATGGTATCAGCTGTGTGGTGTGATCAATAATTATGTATAATGAAATTAATTTAAGGTTGCAGGTCCATACTTCATTGGTATATTATGGAAAAGAAGAATGTTTTAATGATACAACACATAATACATAAATAAGTATCTAGGTAAAAGATAATAATTTTTACATTATACCTAAACTCCATTTTCCTATTGTGATGTAAATATAAACAAGTTATTAATAAATAATCCTCGGTGTTTTGTTTTTTCCTCATTTTCTTACGTAAGTAGGTAGGTACTTAATATAATTAAGTTGAGATTTAAAATATTTGCCAAGAGTATTCGGTAGGTATAAATGGTAGACCATTTGGCGGGAATCAAAAATGGCCGTGAGGGGTCAGGTACCTACATAATATTTTATTTTTATTGTAGATCTGTATAAAAA
Source organism: Zygaena filipendulae (assembly GCA_907165275.2). Lineage (NCBI taxonomy): Eukaryota > Metazoa > Arthropoda > Insecta > Lepidoptera > Zygaenidae > Zygaena > Zygaena filipendulae. The sequence continues at coordinate 1,355,549 of OU015669.1, forward strand.
CCATTTGCCGTGCGTTAACTTGATCGATTTGAATAACTTTTGCGTTGTGTTCGTAATCCACGGCCCTTATTCACTACGACCAACAACATTCCTCGCCCATAACGCGTGTCCCAAAAACACAAACGTTCTAGATGCCAAAATATTAGAAATTATTATTCTTTATGCCATAAGAAACGTTGTAAATGTATTTTTTGCAGTAAAATTTCTTTGATTGCGAGAGAAAGACCACAGGCGTCTTCACCTATGGTGCAGGGTGTGCGTTGCACACGGGCGCAGCGGTCCTAGGGGGCGCCGAGCGCCGCTCGCTACGGAAATTTCTTCTTCAAAAATCTTCAAATAATAAAGTTTATTATCGATTAGGGAAAGACAAGTTGTATTAACTTGATGTGCTGTTCGTCTTGTACTTTGCACCCATTCCATTTTGACCGCGCGCTTACTAGGGGGCGTTAGGGTAATGGTTGCACACGGGCGCTACATGAGCTAGAGACGCCACTGAGAAAGACAGTTTTTTGCGGCGTCTTATCTCAGCGCGGCGTGTTATGTGGAGCTAGGATGCGCAACATGATAAAATTTTATCGAGCCATTTTATCGATTCTCGTCGACATAATATATCGTTTTGTCTACCAGTGGTAAAAAATGTTTAACCGAATATAGTCTTAACTCAATACCCCACTACTGCACTTTTTTGCTTGGACGCCCACAAATATTTGTCGTGTCGACAATTTTATCTTTCGTTCGATAAACATATCATGTTGCGCATCCTAGCTCCGATGGTCATAGTGAATAAGGGCCCAGGACAGAACAAGGTTTCTAATAAATAATTTTTATGGTTAATCTACGGGATAAATTAGAAACTCACGCGGGTAAAACTGCGGGGCACAGCTAGCAGCTAACAGGGGATAAAAGTAGATTTTGTTGTGTGCAGTCTCAGACGAATCTTTGCAGACAATAAGTATTTGCAGCGGCAGTTTTTTATTTACTCACGCGTGAAGACACTAGTGTAATGACGCTGTTTCGAGGCGATTCCTTCGGTGCACCATGTCTGCCGAGAGCTCTAAGAAAGATTTTGTAATCTGTTGCACTTGCACCATATTAGGTAATAGCACAGATTAGTATATTTCATTATAAGTGCGGAAAGCCTGTCATTGCAAAGAGTTCCGACAAATGTCTACCCGACCCGAGGCGCAGCCGAAGGTGAGGGTTGACAGTCGGAACTAGTTGCAATGACGGTTCCGCACGTGTACTGAACAACTATTTTTAATACAGTTACGAAAAAATTAAGTAATTTAATAAAATATCAAAAACACAACAAACTCAACTAAGTTCCAACTATGATCAAGAGATGGCGCTAGTCGTATTAGTAATGCGAAACCTACGTTTCGTAATGCAAAAAGTGTGTCAAAGTCGTGTCGTCATTTTTGACAGTTGGCAAAGAGAACGCACGAGTTCGGGAAAGGTAAACAAAAAGCTCGAGTATGTAATAGCCCACATCCCGAACGCTAAACGTCCCTGCAATACGCCACTTTTTGAACAACTGTATTAAAAATTCGTTTTACACAATCGTCAAATGCAAATCGATACCTCTAACGCATGGTTCTAACGGGATCTATCGACAATCACTTAGAATTATTTTTTATTCTTAAAGATGAGACCCCACGTGATAACAATGAGTCTTAAAAAGAAGAAGTAGGTCTGCAATTAGCATCCACCCCGGAATCTTCACTTCAAGGTTGCTTTGAAAAAAATCTAGCAATAAGGTCACCTTTTTGCCATATTATTAGGTATATTTAATTTATATAAAAAATCTGAGGTGCAATAAAGTAGTATTGCATTGTATGGTAATACTAGTCTCTCGATATTCGACAGCTCGTGGCTCCATCTTGTGGCAGATCTTAGATCTACGTGGACTGGTGTGGTGCTCGCGGCGCCATTATAGAGCTTTCCTTCCCCAACGGCAATAGCTGTACGAGTCATTTTCTGCCTCTTCGGATTGGATTGGAGGACTAAAAGACTACCTACCTTCTTTTCTCGTATTGCATTGCTATATTATCACCTTATAGGTATGACTGGGAGATACAAATCTACATTAATACTTAGTAACATTTTTTATCCTTGAAAAAACAGTTCACGAGGAACCGCAGCGTACAGGGACTTGCCCCCCTAGTCAAATTGTCATTCTACAATCGTTAACGCATAGAAAACTAACGGCCGAACTCAGAGTAGACTTTAATGATTACTTAGTTAAGTATAGATTTTTAAACAAAACTGCCGCAATCAGTTAAATGCCAATGTTAATTGGCGTTTAACTAATTAAGTTACATCTTATTAAATGCTAACTAACATTAGTTTACTGAACGTCTCTGATTGCGGCAGTTTTGTTTTAAAAATCTATACTTAACTAAGTAACCATTAAAGTCGACTCTGAGTGCGGCCGGTAATTTTAATTTTTAAGTAAAGATTTTTAAAACAAAATTGCCGCAATCAGAGAAGTTTATGAAATTATTGTTTATTATGGCTACCTGTTAATTAAAACTTCCATCTTTGTTACCTACTAACCCTAGCATGTAAGACGATTGTTACTAACACTATTATGGCCTCAGGCCTGAAATAAATCTATTATTGTTATTAAGATAATTTAATGAACGTCTCTGATTGCGACAATTTTGTTTAAAAAATCATTTCTTAAAATTAAGTCTGAGTGCGACTGCAACTGACATGACGATCCGTTACTTACTTCTCATGCGTTAACGACTGTAGAATGTCAATTTGGCTAGGGGGGCTGGTACTTAAAACTAGTAATTTTTGAATATTTTCATCTTGAGAAAATTCCGAAATTTACGCGCGCCTCGTACCTATAAATGCTTGCAAAAGACGCAAGACGTAGTGATTATATTATGATCTTTGGACGCAAGCACATACATTGTCTCTCACAATAAGTAATCTGTGCATATGTTGTTTTTTTTTGTTTTTATTTACGTTTTTAAAAAGCGAAACGGCCATTACTAACGGTCTAGTGATTCCGTGTCAAGGTCCCACGGTGTCTCCCCACCCCGTAAGCTATTGTAAGTTGTATGTAAGTTGTAGCTAGCCGTAGCCCCAACGTAGCCCGCTTGCCGTGACTAGGTTTTTTTAATTGAACACGTCATGTGTTATAGCAAAGGCCCATTAGGTATGCCACTTGTTACATTTTTTAATCGCGAATACGCGAATATAAAAATATAAATTTGCATAATAATATTACATGTTGCACAGCGGTTTCACCCGCGTGAGTTTCGGAATTCATCCGGGAACTCCTTGTTACGGGAGGAAAAATACCCTGTTTTATTCCAAGAACCGGCGGTAGATCGGGGCCCCTTTTTCCGACTTTACTAAATGCTATCTCAGACCAAATAAAAACTAAAGAAGGAACGCGTAGAACAAACAAGTGAAGCCAGGAAAAAGACACCATCGCCGTGCACGTAGATACACAGAAACACGCACACACTTACAAGAAAAAGACACCATAAATCCTGAGTAAACTTTCCAAATCGATACACTTTCCTAATCACCACATGCATACGCAACCGACTTCACTTCGTTGTTCGAGACGTTCCGTTTTTATTTGGTCTGATGATGCTATGTTATCAGGAATACTCTGTAGCTTTCTCTCAGTGAAATATTTTTATAGTTCCAGAGAAACTGCAAACAAACATAGTTAGACAAACTTTTTGGAAATTATTTATTATTCTAAGTACCTACTTACCTTACTGAACCTAATTATTACAAAATTGAGAATGTGAGTTTGTTTGTTACGCCTTAACTAACTACATAACCTATCATCATGACATTTTGTATAAGTACCTACTCCGGAATTCCCGCGGAAACTCCGAAATTCGCGGGGTACAGTTAGTAACAATACATTTAATGGCAACATTACTCCCAAATTAAAATGTAAAGATTGTACCTACAGTATGTATAGGTACTATAATATACACACCGGCAGAATTAGCAGAATATAAAAAGGCAGAGTATAGAAATAATTACGTGTATATTAAAACAAATAATAATTAGACGTGAAGTAATAAATTAATATACATCTTTTAAAACTTTAAAAGTTGGTAATTAAATTATTAAATTTTATTAAAATAATAATAAAAAAAAAAAAACACTTTTTCTCTAATTTGTGGGCACACAAATAATGTTGCAAATTAAAGATTACTGTGATTTTAACACTAAATAAACGAACGATTAATAACGTGTGTTTCCCCTTCGTGATTCAACTTTTATTTGCAACATTGTCTGTGTTCTCACAAACTAGAGATTTTTTTTTTAATTTTGATTACTTTTAATAAAATTTAACTAAAAACTTCTTAAAGTCGATGTTAAAAGATGTATATTAGTTTATTACTTCATGCCTGATAATAATTTGTTTTAATATATATACGTAATTATTTCTATACTCTGCCTTTTTATGTTCCGCTAATTCTGCCGGTGTGTAAGTATATCATGGGTCGACAGCGAATATATTCTCAGAACGCATTGTCGTTTATAGAAACAGGAAGCTAAATATTGTTACATTGTCATTAGATACCTACATTTACACACGCAAAATTTTATAATCTGTATAGGTACTCATCTCAGACCAGTTTTTATTTGGTCTGAGGTACTAATATTGTAAAGCTGAATAACGCGCTAATCTCAGGAACTACCTATTGGTTCGAATTGAAAAATTCTTTTTGTTGGATAGTCCATTTATCGAGAAGGCTATAGAGTATAGGCTATAACATCCCCTGATAACATCTGCATCATCACCAATAGGAGCGGAGTAGTGGCGTCTCTAGCCCATGTAGCGCCCGTGTGCAACCATTACCCTAGCGCCCCCTAGTGAGTGCGCGGTCAAAATGGAATGGGTGCAAAGTACAAGACTAACAGCACATCAAGTTACCACAAACTGTCTTTTCGCAATAGATGATAAACTCTATTCTTTTAAGATTTTTGAAGAAGAAATTTCCGTAGCGAGCGGCACTTGGCGCCCCCTAGGACCGCTGCGCCCGTGTGCAACGCACACCCTGCACCATAGGTAAAGACGCCTCTGGAGCGGAGTATCAAATTAACGCGGATGAAACCTCAAGGCATAGGTAGTAATAATAGGCTATTTCACAATTTTTTTTTTAGTTCGTCTTGTAGATTAATAAAAAATATTTACGTATTTTTTCTTTTTTTACGTAATCAAAAAATAACAGCGTTACATTGAGTTGAAATTTCGGGTGACATCACTAACTAGTGCAGTTTGTATGGCGGTTTGTAGCGGTAAGTGACGTCACGAGCCCCCACCTAAACTTTAATGCGCTTTATCTCTGTGTATTTTCATTCATATGAAAAATAAAAAAATACGTGTCTAATGATTTTTTATTTTCTAAAAGACGAACTAATTAAAATTTTGATTTTTAAAAACATCCCTATTGCTTGCTGTTCGTTGGTAAACGCATCGCTTGAGGATTGGGAACGATTTGGCTAACTTTGTCTTTAAAAGTTCAAATAAAGTTTGCAGGTAAATTTCTTTACCTATCAAACACAACTTTATCAAACAAGAAATTATATGTATAATATATTCTTTCAATAAGTACAAGGAAAGGAATATGGGGACCGGAAGAGAAGGGCGGAAAACCCAAAATTGACAGTAGGTGATAAAGCGTATGTGAAAAAACTGGAAAAGACAAATAAACTTTCAACTACTTTCAACCCTACATCACAGTCATGTAGTTGAAAGTTACATAAAGTATAAACAGCTCAGCGTTGGTATAAGTATTTTGTACATTACCTGTGTTTTAGTTACAACTAGCTGTTCCTCGCGGCTTCACCGATTATTTCAGAGATCCCGCGGGAATTCCGGGATAAAAAGTAGCCTAAGTTACTCCTTATAACATCAGCTATCCGCCAGTGAAAGTCCGGTTAAAATCGGTCCAGCCGTTTCAGAGATTACCCGGAACAAACAGACAGAGAATTTTTTTTTTAAATGTTAGTACCGTATCTAATTGCGTACCTATGTATTCAGTGAAAGGCTGTTAATTTGAAATTACAAACAGACACTTCAATTTTATTTATACCTATGTCTAGTTACAATCAATACTCAATAGGAATAGTTGATCGAGTTGTATTGATCGTTTCAGTTGATCAGAACGGAAATAGGCGGTTTACGATACCTGTGTCATAAAAATATAATTATGTACTTCTATTTCAATAGTTATTTATTTATAATCTGTTCTTATTGAATTTTTATTTGTTTTATAATCATGTATATCATTGTTTTTGGCTATTCGATTACATCTATTATGAAATTACCTTTATTGATGTTTTATTAATGCGCTTATCACACTATCCAATTTTTAGGGATACAATTTAATGTATAATTTAGGGTACAATTTAGTGTAGTGTGATCACTGGCTAAATGGGCATGTTGACTAATTTTTTTTAGTCCGTCTTGTAGATTAATAAAAAATATTGGACACGTATTTTTTTTAAGTAATCAAAAAATAACGGCGATACATTAAGTTGAATATCGCGTGACGTCACTATTCGGACAGTTTGTATGGCGGTTTTATCGGTTAGTGACGTCACGACCCCCTCACCCTAAACTTTAATGCGCTCTATCTCTGTATATTTTATTTGAAAAAGCAAAAAATACGTGTGTATTGTTTTTTTATTTTCTAACTGACGAACTAATTAGAATTTTGATTTTCAAAAGTAGTCAACATCCCCATTGCACCCTAAAGCAGTCAATTTAGGGTACAATTTAGTGGATGGATTGGATAGTAAATAAGCGCAAAGAACTAAGGTACGTCGGGGAGGATAATGTGTCTTTCAATAATAAACAATAGTTTCAGTAACATAACACTTTTATTGTTATAAATAAACATTATAATAAAACATGCCTTATATTTTAAATATATCATCAATGTATCAATAATAACAAGTAAAAATAACAACATCAAATGACATCAAATGAAGCATGATTTTTAAAATAAATCTAAATACGAATTAGATTGGCTCTAACACAAAAAAAAGTATCATAATATTATTTAATTTGATGTTCTGATAATACTAGATATACTGCTTAGGGGTTGGTTTTCCTGAAAGTTTGAAATACACGTTTATTGAGAAAGAAAGAGGTGGGCTAACTTCAAGACTAGGAATCCACAAGTACGTCACACGTACTTGTGGATTAAGGGGGAGGGTCAAGCTGCGCTAAAAGCTGTAACATCATGTAGAGTGGAGTCAAGGTTGGTGCTTGAATGCGGCCATGCTATGAACAAATTGGGCGCCAACAACAAGGTCAGATTAATCTGGGTTCCAGGTCATGCAGGTATACAAGGCAATGAATTTGCAGATGAACTGGCAAGGGAAGGATCAGATAAAACCCTCATTGGACCAGAGCCATTTGTTGGGATCTCTGTCAACACGGTGAAAAAGGCAATACGCGAAAACGCCCGGAAAAGACACTCACAGGAGTGGTCATCGACTACGGGCCTCAGGCATTCCAAACGCTTTATCGGCGACAAAACCGATGAGAAACTGTCACGCAGCATACTTCTCTTAAGTCGCAATCAGGCCCGCCTAATCACTGGTGTGCTTACAGGTCACTTCGGGACAAAGGAACACCTCACGAAAATGGAACTCGCGAGCGACTCATTCTGCAGGAAGTGCGGCGTAGAGGTGGAAACAATGGCACATCTTATGTGCGAGTGCGATGCCTTGGCTCGTAAACGAATGGACCTTCTGGGGGTGGCTTACCCAGAACCAGAGGACTTTAGGCTTTTACCCCTCCACTGCACACTAGCCTTCGCCGCCGAGGTTTTCAGGGAGTAGAGTGAAGAGCACAGGATGGGGATGGTACAAAAGATCCCAAGGGTCGAAGTGGCTTTGCTTGCCCACCCCATTGTCTAAGATAAGATAAGATATCCCCCTCAATCGGGTCCGCGCCTTGTCGTGGCGAGGGGGCTTAGTAGCGGCTGGATGCATTTTTCCCAGCCGTGAAGCTAAGCTAGCGCATCGTTATCCCGCTCTGAGTGTCGTGGTCATGTCTCGCGGCTCGGAGTGGGACCGAGGGTTCACCGTAAAAAGTGGACCGCGAGGAAGAAAACCTCTATAAAAAATTACCCCGGATCCCCCGCTTGTAGCGGTCGTCGAGGGGTTCGCCGGGGACAGCGGCCCGGATGACAGGCCGTCACGGGGGGCATATCCCGATACAAAATAGCAAAAAATATGATGAACAAGCGCAATAGGGTACTTGCATGAAATTTATAATAAGAAATTGTGTCAATATTTCAAAAATAGAGCCTTAGAAAAGCGTTATCGTGAATGATTTACTAAAAAAATTTCAATAGTTTCCGAAATATTGAACTTTTAATTTTGTGAAACGGAACGTTGCAACGAAACACCAATCACAGCCACGCTTAACACATGACGTCACTTTTATTTTTTTAGGAAAGATTTACCTCTTTCAGAGAAGGCAAAAGAAACTAAGTGCATACAGTCAACACATATTTTCCATTTTCTGAAGTTTTTTACTTTAAAATGCACCGGTAAGATGCATTTCGATTCTTTACTGGAACTTTTGGAAGTAACTCGACACAGTTCAACCTTAATTTCGCTTTTGGATATTGAAGTTATCTGTCTGTCAGTGTCACATGAACTTGTCAATACGACAGTGACATTTCTATCACAGATTAATAAGGCGTAATTTTGAACTAGTGACGTCATTCCGCGTTTCGGCGGTAAAGTCTAAAGTAGGAACTTTGAATATAAATTTTTTCTTTTTCTTGCTTTGTGTAAGTAGGTCATATATCTTTAAAATAGGCTGAAAAAAAAATTTCATGCAAGTACTCTATTGTTAAAAAAAATCCCCACATGGGTACCGGCCCCGAAAGGGCTGGAGAGTCCCACCCCGGACAAGTTCCGGGCAGCCCCTCGTATGTGGGGGGGGCAACAATGCGTGGACGATCAGATGAATCGTTAGGTGGGGGTGAGGGGGGTAAACAAGACGACAACTTATGGCTTTGGAAACGGACGCGAGCTTGGACACGAGTACGTGCCCAATAAATAGCGAGAAAGTGAGAGAGGAGAGCAGGGGTGAATCAGATGAGGTGGATAACTTGGCTGCGACTAGGGGCGTCAACACCACAAGCTACGACTCTTGTAGCAGCGAGCTTGCCAGCCCATGTCGCCCAGTACAGCGCAAGGATGGACAAAAGCACCATTCTCTGGCCCGTCTCACCTTTGGGTATACCGAGTCAGACACGTCTGCTGACCCACCTGAGCCCCTCCTTGATGACGACATCTTTAGACCCAGGAAGAGCCTGGCGCGCTCACCCCCGGAGAAGAGTCCAACTACATTCTACTCTCCGATGGCGAGCACGCCAGCCCAACAGAAGAGGAAATGGCAGTCGCCGATTAAAACGCCTTCGGCTGACCTGGAGGCACTCGAACGCGAGGAGGAAGCGTGCTGGCTCTCCGTGGCTGAGAAGGTGGACGCTTACCGCAGTACAGCCAGTAACATCAAAATCGCGGTGAAGGATACCCAAGGTCTTTGCCACAAAATCAAGGACACCCGCATCAGGCTCCTCGTGGCTCGCCTAAAAAAAGAGGAGGAAAAAGAGCGCACTCCCAAAAGACCACGGAAGGCAGCGGAACAGGCTGAGAAGGCCACCTCTGTGTCACCCGGGCAGGCGGGCGTTGAGGCTGGTACCAACACATCTTTGGTGAGCCAACTCACGGGACATGAATGGGACCATTACATGGGTTTCCCTCCCGATCTGCCAACCCCTAGACTTCCCTCTGTGGCGTCTATTGAGGACACCACGCGGAAAAGGAAAGGGCTCCTAGTCGAGTACGCCTCGGAACTCTCCGAGGACGGGCTCGATATGGACACGGATGGGACCCCCTCACGCTCGGCTTCTTCTGCGGGGCCGAGCAAAAGAGGAAGAAAAGGACCCCGCGCTTCTAAACGCGGAGTCCGCAACAAGGAGGACTACCTTAAGGCGCCGGCCGAGATAACGGATGAGGCTGTCGCTGAGCAAATGGGCGGCGTAACGGCCGCTATGAGGGTAACCGTTGGCTCGACGGTTGAGGCCGGTGAGGAGACGGCCGCTCAACTCAGGAGCCTGGTGGCGGAACAGACCCGTTACATGTCTACCCTCATAGGAAAGTGCAGCAACATTAAGGGTACGGTCTGGTTCTCGCGGAGCTGGCCCAGCTCCGCAAGGACGTAGAATGCCTTCGTGCTGAGGCGGCGAAGGCGAGGACGTAAAGACCTTGGCCAGCACCTGACGCCCCTCTCCCCTCGGACCTGTCGGCCTCGCTCATACGTGAGCATACGGGGCAGCCCCCACGGCCAAGCCCAAACCGGGGGGGAAAGCACAGCTAGCTAAGGCGCCCCCCAAAGCTTCCAAAGGGGCGGCGCAGGCGCTGCCCCCAAAGCTCCAAAGGGCTCCAAGGGGCCGCGCTCGGCAGCAGTAGTTCTTACACTGCTGCCGGAGGCCGAGCAGCGGGGACGCAACTACAGGGAGGTTCTTACCGAGGCTAAAGCCAAAATAAACGTTGGCAGCCTCGGCATAACCTCCCTCAAAGTAAGGCAAGCTGCCACCGGGGCCCGCGTCCTGGAGATAGCCGGAGTGACCAGCGGCAATATGGCGGATGCCCTCGCCGCTGAATTAAAGAAAGTCCTCCCGGCGGCGGACGTTCAGGTCTCCAGGCCTATGAAATGCGCTGAACTGCGCATCTCGGGCCTGGACGACTCAGTGATGAGCAGCGAGGTGACCACTGCGGTCGTCCGGCTTGGAGGATGCCCCGTGGAGGCCATCCGATGCGGGGAAATCCGTAAAGCCCGATCTGGGATGGGCTCCACGTGGGTAAAGGTCCCGGTTGAGGCGGCAAAAAAGGTGGCCGATGCAGGCCGCCTACTTATCGGTTGGGTTTCGGCGCGGGTGCAACTTTTGCATCCGAGGCCCCTGCGCTGCTTCCGATGCCTACAAAGAGGGCACGTGGGCAAAACATGCAGCGCGGGGGTCGACCGCAGTGGGATGTGCTTCCGCTGCGGTCAACCCGGTCACAAGGCGGCCACATGCTCTGCCGAGCCTCGGTGCATCCTATGCTCCAAGGCTGGTAAACCAGCAGGGCATCGTGTGGGGGCCCCTTCATGTAAGGCCCCCAAAACAGCGAGGAAGGCATCGAAGGCAGCCGCCAAGACCCCGGCTGCTGATGCCAGGCCTGCCAGCCAGGCGGAGGCGATGGTGCATTAGTTGGAACTTTTAAAATGCACCGTCACTTCCTCCAGGCGAACATAAACCACTGCGCCGCGGCTCAGGACTTACTTATCCAGAGCGCGGCGCAGTGGTCGATTGACGTCACTGTGGCTGCCGAGCCCTACTACGTCCCCCCCAGGGATAACTGGTTTGGGGACTTGAGGGGCTCGGTAGTTATTATCGGAGGCGCGGCCAGCGACGTGCCCTTCAGCCTAATTGGTAGGGGTAACGGGTACGTGGCTGTAAACACAGGGGAAACCGTCATGGTCGGGGTGTATTTCTCCCCAAACAAGACTCTCGCCGAGTTCGAGACGTTCCTGGACAGGGTGAGCGCCATTATAAGGTCCCTGTCCTGTCCGGTGGTCCTCCTGGGGGATCTCAACGCCAAATCCATGGCGTGGGGATGTCCCAGGACGGACATATTCGGCGAGACGTTGGAGGAGTGGGCGGCGAACGTTGGCCTCGGAATAGTAAACCGGGGCTCGATAAATACGGAACGGACGGGATCCCTGGCCGCGCATGGGTCTTGGCTTCCAACGCCCTGGGGGACCGACTGGGCAGGCTCTTTAGCGCCTGCCTCGAGTCGGGACGGTTTCCCCGCCCGTGGAAGACGGGCAGTCTCGTCTTGCTGAGGAAGGAGCTTGCTGCTTTTGTTCCGTAAAATTAAACTGGATTAATGGATTTATGTTTTAAGTATTTGTTGCGCATAGATTTTTTTTTTTTCTCCTCTTGGTTAATCTGCGATCAGTCATGAACTATAAGCAGATGTTATGGTTCCTTGTATTCTCACATTTTGAGTGTGCCACCCACTGGTAGCATCTACTCTTTTATGGTTTAGACTTAAGTAGTCAGGTGTCCAATGAAAGGATGTCCCTTCGCTTTAGTCGCTTTGGGTAGTTACTTCGTGTCAGTTGCACGGCTAGCACATTTGGGTGGTTTTGTAATCGTCTTGTATACCTCGCCTGTGTGACTTTGATCTCTTCCTTTACAGTTGGCATTACGAGATGTTCATGGATTTCAGCATTGGTAATAAACCATTGCACATTTGATATTGATCTCAGAATGCAATTTTGTAGCCTTTGTATCATTTGAATATTTGAGTCGCATGCACTTCCCCAAAGCTGAATGCCATACATCCATACCGGTTTTAGGATGGTTTTGTAGATTAAGAGTTTGTTGTCGATTGATAACTTCGAATTTCGTCTCATCAGCCAATTCAAGTTTCTAGATAGTATGTTTGACTGATCTCTTTTAGCTTTAATGTGATATTTCCATGTCAGTCGGCGGTCTAGGTGCATGCCCAAGTATTTGACAGTATTGCTCTGCGGTAATATGTTATCACCTAGTCTGACTGGAGGACAGTTCCCTTGTCTTAATGTAAAGGTCACATGAACGGATTTTGTGGCATTCGCCTTTACTCTCCATCTTGTCAACCATTCATGGATCATATTTAGGCCATTTTGTAGTGTGTTTGAGGCTTTTTTGGGATCTCCGTCACTTGAGAGTATAGCCGTATCTTCAGCAAATGTTGCTGTAACTACATTTGTTATTTCTGGCAAGTCTGAAGTATATAGTGTATACAGAACTGGACCAAGGACAGATCCTTGAGGTACGCCTGCCTTAATATGATAGAAATCTGACATCTCACCAGACTCTCTTACTTGGAAGTACCTTTGTGATAAATAAGACCGAATTATTGGGTAATAGCTGTGTGGCAAGATGGTTTTAATTTTGTAGAGCAATCCATCATGCCACACTTTATCAAAAGAGAAGTTGCGCATAGATAACTATTTATTGTTCATTAATTTTATAAATTCATTAATTATATAAAACAAAGTCGCTTCCCGCTGTCTGTCCCTATGTATGCTTAGATCTTTAAAACCACGCAGCGGATTTTCATGCGGTTTCCACCAATAGATAGAGTGATTCATAGTGTGTGTGATTCAGTTTATGTCTAGTAATAACGGAACATACCCATTATAAAAAAATTACGTGGGGGGGGGGGGGGGGGGGGGTTATGTCTTGCCCTTGGTTTCACGAGTCCATTTTTCTTTATTTATGATGCCAACAAAATTAGTTAACAATTATGACAAGTTTTTTGAATTTTAACAAGGTTTATTTTTGGTTATAAAAGTACCACAAAAATTAACGCTGCACGGTAAAATTTGCTGCGCAAGGAAGAAAAGGGTTCTTTTTCCTAATCCCCTGCTGAAGGTAAACAAAATGGCCACTGACAGGTGACTGGAGCAACAAACGTGCAAACTCGGTACGACTTCCATCCGATAGAAAACTTCACGAATTCGAATCCACACAAAAACCGACCTAGCTACCTTGCGATAAAACCTCGTTTCTGTTGACATATCGCCTCGTGGTCCTCATCCTACCCGCGGCCACACTATCGAACACCCACTTCGAGCTCACTTCACCTTCGCCGGTGCCTATTGTCAAATCTATTTCAGATGTGACCGACCCGCCACTTTGTGTGGCCCCGCCATTTTGTGTGACGCCGCCATTTCGCGCAACGTCGCCATCTTGCACAACAGCGCCGCAAAGCTTCAGCAGCTGAATCACGGCGTCTCTCTGCTCGGCCGACGGTGCGACGCGCACGCGCATGCCGTAGAAGACGTCGTACGCGTATTCGGTGTGAATGCGGCCCAACGCCGTCCGCTCCACGTGGGCTTTCTGTAAAGCGATACAATTTTGATTGAGCCAAATTGACAATCTAACGATAAATTTCTTAGTTTTTGTGTGTTAACGATTATAAATTGTCAACATGGCTATGGCGGCTGTTATTGGGTATGTTCCGTTATCACTGATAACACTGTATCCATGTCATTGTCATGTCACACTGTCAACCACTATTGACCAATCATTGGTCCGAGGTTGATCACGTGATCAAACCACTGAGAGCACCTCACCTCGAAAACGCCAGTGACCACAGTATAAGAATGGCGATGATTATGACGTCATACTGCCTACCCTAGGTTACTGTTGTAGTATACTGTCAGTTTGACGACCCGATTGGCGTAGTAGGTCACCATGCCTGCCCGCTAATCAAGAGGTTCCGGGTCCGATTCCCGGTGGGGGTGCACTTTGTGTGATGAACACAGGGTTCTACTTTCCAGTCTGGGTGTGTTTATATATCTATAGTATAATATATATTTATGTAATTGTATGTAGTATATACCACGTTTGCTTGGTTTCCACAACACAAGTTAATAATAGCTTAGTGTGGGATCAAGTAGATCTGTGTGTTGTGAAGTGGATTATTATTATATGGATAAAGGAACGAATTTCTCCTCAGTAAGAGCACTGGGGCTCGATTTTTGAATCGCTCGAATTACTACTCGCACACGGAATTGCAAGATTCACGCGTGAATGCTTAAAAAATCTATGAGAATTCACACGTGAATCCGCGATTCCGTGCGTGAAAGTAATTCGAGCGATTCAAAAATCGACCGCCTCGGCCAGCGCTGTCAGTAATAACGGAACATACCCATAAGTTTATCTTGCCAGTGGGTACAGATAGGGTGGGTACCTGTGACATCTTCCTCAGCTGCGGCACCTCGTACCCATGGTGATGCGGCCAGCGGCCGGCGGCGGCGCCGTCCAGCGCCCACTGCGCCCACAGCACGCGGCAGCCGCGCGCCGCGCCCAGCAGGCCGCTCACCGTGCGCGCGCTCCGAGCGCACCGCTCTATCGTCACAGCTGCAGCACCCGCACTAGTTCCCTTTAAACTGGTATTTTTATCACCGTCATTTGTCACACTGGTATTTTTGTCACCGTTATTTGTCACACTGGTATTTTTATCACTGTTACGTCGCAAACTGGTATTTATGTCACCAACATGTTCCAAACTGGTATTTCTGTCACCGTTATTTCTGGCACTGGTTTTATCAACACTTGCGACGTTCGATGCGACGATGGGGTCGTCCTCCCGACAGGAGCCCATCAGTACGTGTGTGGTGCGGCGGTTCACGTGTCTCTGCAGGACGCCGCCGAGGCTGCGTATCGCGGCGCATACCAGGTGGCGTTCGGACCGTGACATACCAGTTATCACCTGAAATAAGTGATGTTTATATATAGAAATACGTTTATTTGAACAGAACAGCGAAGAAAACTATACAATAAAATTATATATTGTATATTAACGGCTTAAAAATAGTTTGTTAGCTTGTAAAATTGTTATTATTACACTCACTGTTAAGTTTAAGATGGATAGAGCTAAAAGTAGTAAGTATGTAATAAATTTTAGAAAAACTCCTGTTATTTAAATAATTAAATACCTACTGCAAGGTGGTAATGCTGGCGTCTGAAACATGGGATCCTACATTAGAAGCCAGCAGCTCTTTGTATTAGAAATAATGAGTTTTTTTTTAAATGACTTTTTGTTTCATTTAATTTCAAAGTGTAACTTAAAGGAATATGGAATAAACAAAGCACCAAGCTACCCACCACTCAGCATATGCCAATTGCCATGGAACTACGCCTGTCCCGTAACAATAATTATAGGTAATCAATTAATGAGTTTTATTGCACTGTGGTGAGTAGAGGGACCTTTTTTGACCCAGGGAAAATCCATTATGGACATTCCATTGCACATTTTTCGACACAGTAAAAATCAGTTTTCGATACATTAAAACAGATTGAAAAAGAGGTTTGGATTAACCCGGTTTCATTAATACAGCTGTTCTCTACGGTAATGGGCATGTTGACTAATTTTTATATTTTTGTCCGTCTTGTAGATTATTAAAAAATATTGGACACGTATTTTTTCTTTTTTTACTTAATAATAAACTAACGGTGATATATTGAGTTGAAATTTCGCGTGACATCACTATTCTGACAGTTTATTTGGCGGTTTTAGTGGTTAGTGACGTCACGACCTCCTCACCCTAAACTTTAGTGCGCTTTATCTCTGTATATTTTAATTTATTTGAAAAAGCAAAAAATACGTGTCTATTGTTTTTTTATTTTGTAACTGACGGACTAATTAGAATTTTGATTTTCAAAAGTCGTCAACATCCCCAGTTCGTGTCGTTTTTATAACAGTAATCTATACTTACTAATATTATGAGGAGGTATAGTGTGATTAGTTTGTGAGTTTGTGAGGCTGTAGGGGGTAATCTCTGGATCTACTGAACCGATTTTGAAATTATTTCACTAATAGAAAGCCATGCTATTTGTGAGTGTCATGGGCTATATTGTTACTCGGAATTCTCGGGGAAACTCCGAAATCGCCGCGGGTGAAACCGCGGGGATCAGCTACAAATAAATAAACCGGTAAATTGCACTAGACTCACAATTCTGGGCGTGGTGTCCTTCTGTGACGGGGTGTGAGCGGTGTGGGCGGTGTGGGCGGTGTGGGCGGTGGGCGCGAGCGCCGCCAGCTGCCGCGCGAGCCGCTCGGCGCGCGCCAGGTCCCTGCGCTCGCGCTGCGTCAGCTTCGCCGATCGCATCCGCTTCGGGCCGGCCGGCCCGCCTGCGTCTGCGGCCATGAAATAGAGTATTTCCCATCAGATGTAAGAAACTGAATACTACGTGTCTGGCGTCAGGAGCACGTGTTTCGTAGATCGCGATATAACGGGGATGGCGGCGAAAGGATTGAACACAGTACCGGTTTCGTTGTCCGAGGGGCGAGCAATGTCCTCCCCTTCTTTGTGGGTGAAC
This sequence comes from Zygaena filipendulae, assembly GCA_907165275.2. Lineage (NCBI taxonomy): Eukaryota > Metazoa > Arthropoda > Insecta > Lepidoptera > Zygaenidae > Zygaena > Zygaena filipendulae. The sequence continues at coordinate 1,372,498 of OU015669.1, forward strand.
AGCTTCCTGCGCGGGCGCACGCCCGGGGCCAGTCCTGGGCGCCAAGGGAAACAATAAAATTGTTTATTGCCATCAGAAAGGTGTACAAAAAAACATGAAACTTAATTATTATAGGCAAAAGGAAGTGATTCAACGTAAGCACAGATAATATAATACTATTTAAGCTGCTTGTGACCTAGGTCCCGGGCAATGCTGGTTTTCAACCACTCCCCTCTGGAGTTTTTGGAGAAATTTTGTGAGGCCAAATAAAGTTATGCCTATGTCTATGGAGTGGAGAGGGCTTATGAAATTCAAAACAAATCTGTTAAAATTTAGTAATATAATAATAACTTAGACCAACCAGAGTCATAATAAAATAAAATAAAATAAAAATAAAAATAGCCTTTATTATTGAAGTGAAATAAGTGAATACTTGTTAAATTAATTATACATTTTCATCGACAACTTCAACTTGTCTTGCGACATAGGCCTCCTCCAAAGCCTTCCACGCTTTTCTGTCCTTTGCCGTTCGCATCCAAGGGGTCATCAATAGCCTGTTAATAAAGAATGAATTAAGAAAAATCATTTATATACTGAAAATTATAAAGAGGAAAATATCCGCCAAAATAGTAATGGATACGGATCTTTCTTGGCCCCCGTATATCCGCGGATATACGCATATACGGCACATCACTAAATCGTAAACTTTAACTCACCGGCGTCATCCCCTGACTTGTCGCGCGACGTGTCCGCCGACGTGTTCTGCTCGGTCTCACTAGATATCCTCAGTCGTTGTGGTTTCTCCTTGTCTTCTTCACAGCTGTCGTCGCTCAATAAGTCAGCCAGAGGGATGTTCTCCATTTCGGCTCGTTTCTGGAATTTTTTTAAGAGCTCCTGAAACACTGATAACCACAAAGCCTAACTGATTAGAACTAGATATATGAAAATTTGCGCAAGAGAGTGCTGAAAATTGAGTTTTCGAACAATTTTTTTTTTTACTTAATAAAAAAATAACGGCGGTACATTGAGTTGAAATTTCGCATGACGTCACAACCTGGTGCAGTTTGTATGGGGCTTATACTAAATATTGACGTCACGAGTACCTTGAACTTTAATGCGCTTTATCTATGTTTATTTTTATTAATTCAGATTAAATGTATTTCCTACTATCTACTACTTATTTTTAAGCTAATAAGTTTGAATTAACAAAGAACTAGGTTTATGTTAAACAAACTTGTAACTAGCTATAGAAGAGTGGGGCCCAGTGGCGAAGGTACCATAGAAGCCGATTCCCACCGGCTTCCCTTCAGACATTGAGAACCCGTAATTGAGAACGTTGTCAGGGATACAGGGAAGGACTTTATATACCGGAATTCCCGCGGGAACTTCGGAACTTATCGCAGGTGAAACCGCGGGGAACAGTTAATAGTTTAATAAGTTGAAATTAAAGTAGATTTGGTGGGGCCTCCTAACAGAGGTATTGTAATACACTTCAAAGGAGACCCCATTCATGTTCTAGTTTACCATAAATTATTATTGAACAAACATTATTTTTTTATTGTCTGACGGATTAATTAGAATTTTGATTTTCATACCCCGAAAAACACCCAATTTGTATCTACCAAAATTTAAAATACAGTAAAACAGTCGATTTCTTTCAAATCCCAATCACAAACTCAGCAGTTATCACTCACGAGCATCTGCCTGAGGGTCCCCGGCGAGGGCAGGTCGGAGGCGCGCGCGGCGGCGGGGAAGGCGCGCTCGGGCAGGCGCGCGGCGGCCGCGGCGCACGCCTCCACCCACAGCGGGGACACCAGCCGGCACGCCAGCGCGCGGCCGCGGGCGCGCGTCGCCCTGCTGCCACCTGACATTCAAGCCTAATTCACTTATTTATTTACTAGCTGTTCCCCGCGGATATTTCGGAGTTCCCGCAGGAATTCCGGGACGAAAAGTACCTTATGTCCTTATCTATACTCCTGACCAATATGTTTTCCAAGTGCGCACCGCCCTGCTGCCACCTGACATTCAAGCCTAACTCATTACACAACCAATATTAACCCTTTTGCAGCCATGTGTTGGTAGCCTTAACTTTCCTCCAGTACCACACGTTTTAGGTACGATTTTTCCTAGTGTTGGGAATGCTTGAAATCGATCATTTAATTTAATAAATAAAATATTAAATTAATAATAAATAATTTTTTTCATTTATCCGATCCAGGAAAAGCGAAGGGACTTGGGTATCTGCACACATCACACAACAGCAGTACTTTTTGAGAGTGCTCGATTGTGCGAAGTGTTGAATTGAATTGAATTGAAATTACTTTATTTGGCACACACAGAACATACAAATACTTAAAACTAAAACACAGTTGTTGTTGTTTTTGCTGGAGTTGAAACATTCAACGTTGAGCATTGTGCTGCATAATGTGTTTCAGTGCTGTAATTGGAAAACAAGGACAGATTCCAAATTTAATCAAAATATGTTGTTCAAAAAATCTTACCTTCAGACCAAATGAGGTGTGTAACAAGAGGGCTCCACTTAGGCATGACGGTAGCTCCAAGAGCCATTAGTGCAGCCCTCAGTGCTAAAGCCCTCGACTCTCCTCCCACCTCCACTAACGCAACCACGCCACACAAGACATCACTTGTGACCTGCATGTTTCTCAAAACTCTATTCTTAGATTTATCTACAGTCAAGCTTTTTATATTGCTTGTTGGTCTTAAAAAATTGTCACCCTTTCTGATACATTTATTGGAGGCACTTTGCTTGTGATCTCTAGGTTTATCAGCTGTGCCCTTTAAAGCAGACCATTCCTCGCGGAGTCGTATACGTTCAGCCATAGCTGACCGACGCTGTAAATCAACAAAGGTATAAAATTTTGTTAACGATTTTGTAATTTTAGATAAAAAGATAATGAGATTTAAAAGATTCAAAATTTGCACCAACAAATAGTGGAAATTAATTTCTATCTCATTGGTTTTATGTTAAATCCCATTCTTTAATACTTTTAATAACATTGTTTTTCATAGGTATAAAATATTTAAAAAAAGTTAAAAAAGTTCCTCATACCAGTCCTGCTGCACTTCTGTTATTTTCCTTATTCATAGTTTTTTTTTAAATGAAGAAGCAATGTAAATCTAATAACTATCGTAAAATAAAATAAATATCAAAATTCAAAAATAAGTACGTGAAAAAATAGTTTCGTAAATATGGAAAAACCGGAAAAAACAGAGAAAAAAGGTTTTGACTTTTATTTTTGACACTTGATTGTTGTTGTTGTTGTTTTTACTATTCGCTCCGGAGAGCAGGCAAAGGAGCTAAGCCATACAACCTTGTCTTTTCTTTTTTTTTTATAGTTGAATGTCCGGAAAAAATAAAGGCCGAAGCCAAGTCTTCTTTTCATATTTCTTTTACAGTAGATTTTATAAAATTGTACAGAGCCAAATAACTAGAACCAATGTTCCTTAGAATATCTTGCAGGGCACGCGGGACGCTTTCTGCTTTTTCATAAACTTGTATTAAATCTTCGATAAGCAACAGTCTTTCTATATTGTAAGATGGACAGCTAAATACTATATGTTCTGCCGTTTGGTCTGAATCTGTATTGCAGAAGTTGCATGTAGCAGACTGTACTTGAGTGCCAACTGTCAAGTCACTCGACTCAAGTGTCAACTGTCAACTGTCATATATTTTTTTAATCATTTTACAGTTCTGCATGCGTGCCTTTAGCACGGATATATCACTGAAAATTAAAAGCATGCATTGGTGAGATGCATTTCTACAATTTGCGGAATATTTATATTTTATTTTTACCTTTTTGCAGTTGGACATGTAATTTCTATAAAAATTTTCTTTGCTAGAAATTAGGAATAAAATATGTTTAATTTATGTTGGTGTGTTTTATTTTATTTTTAATTTATATTAAACAGCTGTTTAAGATGCGGTTTGAACTTCAAATAAACTTTTCAAAGTAAAGCCTTCTTTAAGGGGTTCTATTGCTAGTCCCAAATAAGGGTTGTATACTGGTTGTTTTTCTTCGTCATCCTTATTTTGAGCTAACTGCGAAGCTAAGTACAAGTTTGGACCCATTTCTCCTCTTGGTTCACCAATTTCTTCTAAATCTTCAATGTCATCGACTACAGGTTTTGATTGCTACAAATTATATAGTAATTGTTAAAGCTAGAGAGTGAGTAATTTAAAATAAAATATTTGTTATTCCAGAAACGAGTTTCCTGCTTACCTCATTGCCCCAGTTAAATTCTACACCAAATATGGGTCTGTCGTTGTATGCTTCATTTAAGGCCAGAAGCTCTGCTAGCAAAGGACGTAGCCTTTCTTTAGGATCGGCTCTGAAGCCCATAACGTAGCCACCTGAAGTTTGGCGTATGACAAATACGAGAGCCTCCCCAAATTTGGACTCCCGTATAGATATCTAAAGAAAAAAGTATTTTTTATTAAAAACTTATTAATACCAGTGATTCCAAAAATATAAATCATACTATTATACTTACGTTATCAATGGTAATGTACGGCATTGAAACATTAAAGGCATCATTAATATCAGCATACCATACCACTCTAACGTTTGTTACGACCATACTTCCGAGATTACCCGAATCACTTGATAGGTTCCAAATACTATGTTCGTGTAAGCAGATCTAAAATCAGATACGTTTAAAATTTAAGTATGTATGTAGAAAATGGTACGAATGTACAACTTTATTTTTAAATGAACTGGAGTAAAATGTTCATAATAATTATCTACATACTTACCTTTTCTAGAGGTAACAATCTTAATTGCTTGTTGTGAATAATTGCTCCCCTTAGCTTCAAATCACGGTACATTTTTGATCCGGCATAAGCTCTGCAAAACGAGAAAAAAGTTGTTTTATTTTCTTCTAATAAATATCTTATGTTCAAAAAGGCAACACAAAAGTTTTTTGGATATTTCGGCTGAATAACTGACTTCCATGGATGCGTAATAAAGTAAATTTTTTTTTGGTAGAATTTACCCCTTTCGGGAAAAGCAAAGGAAACTTAGTCCATGCAGTCAAAATAAAGTTAAAAAGGTTATTTTTGGTTTTTTGTTTGTTAGCAGTGTAGTGGTTATATACTCTTTGTTAGCAGTTCTCTAAGTAGTTTGTGTTTGTTAGTAACATGAACTTGGAGTCAAAGCATATAGCTGATTTAGCAAATGTTTTTTTTATTAGGTGCTTACTTGTGTACTCCAGCGACAGAAGTATAATGCCTCACGCAATTCGGCAGTAGGTTTGTGAAAATAAATTCGTATCTATTGTTCTTGTAAGCTGATAACATGTATAAAGCTTGAGTGGTGCCTCTCAGACCAGAGTTCACTACTTTGGTGCTGGTTGATATCACGCAATTTAGTCCGATAGCTGAAACAGAAAAGTTGAACTAGAGATGTTTGTATTTTGGCTACTAAGTATTACTCATAATATGGCTCGTTAGTACAGTTGGAATGTAAACTATAAAATTCTAATAAGGTTCCTATAAGTTGGAGCGGAGAAGAGAGAAACGAGACTGGCAGGGAGGTAGCTGTGAACCATTCAGATTGATTAAAATTTATCAATCTGAATTGAAATAAATAATTTTATTGAAAAAGTAGTAGGAATTACCTTCACAAACGAATAAACTGTTCTTAATAAGTGTAGAAAATCTAATTGATCTATTCCTGCTATGGCATGGCTTAATTTTAAGTTTCTCTGCTTTGCATCAGCGTTACCGTAAAGCAAGTATACCAAGCCAAAAGGATATGATATTATACAGGCTGTTACAGAAAGATGTAGTCATATTTGACGATTGTGTTCACGTCATCATCTGCAATGATTTGACACAAGTGAAGGAACCAGTAAGATGAAATAAAGTACCCTCAATGTAAGATTTGTCTTTATTAACTTGTCTGTAAAAAACCTAAACAGTGATAAATCGCATAAACGATTTTGTACCTATCACCTGTAACCCATTTATGACCTACCTATTGATGTGTCATGTTTATTTTATTGTGGAAGTAGTCGTTAAATATTTTTTTTTTTGGTTTTGAAATTATAAAGTAAGGTTTTTGGGCTAAATACCAAGGTCAAAATATTGTATAAGATTAACAGATCACGATCTTGAAATATGACTACACCTTTCTGTAACACTCTATATAAAGCTATAATAGGCAATCAACCCAAGCACCGGGTGTAAAACCGATAAAAGCCTGTTGATGGAGCGTTTAATTGTTTCATTTAAAATTCGGCACGCCGAAAGACGTAGTAAGCTGTTTCCACCACCCATGAAACATCACTCTGCGTGCGCAGAATGGGTACTCTTGCCTTTACCAACATACGTTGCAGATAAGTTTAGTTACTTACACATGTTTATCCTTGGTGAAGACAGCGAATGCCATATTATCCTCAGGTTGGTGACGACCAGTCTTCCCTTGGTGCCGCTGTTGCCTTTCGTATCCTCAACAGAATCTATACGGTCGAATATCTTCTCTGCCGGTCTTAGTCTCAGATAACTGTGGATGAAGTTGGTTCAGTCACTATTAAATCACAAATTAATGATCTCAACATTTCACCTTGCAGTTGGAGTATTAAATTCGCTTCTCTAATGACAGTCAAACCGGTATCAGTGTCAGTCGCCCATATTACAAGATTTGAAAGAGACTTCAATATAGAAGAAGATGAAGAAGAGATTATATGTATACTTATACGGCTTGTTGCCTGTACATTTATGTAGGCTAGTGTAAATTGCATTTAAAAATATAATGATATATCACAAAGACGGGTCTTTGCCTTAGGGCGGGAAAGATAGTAAAAGAAAAGTAAAATGTTATCTATGCTCACGCGAAAGGCAAGTCGAACAGCACTTCCCTGTCCTCCCACACAGCTCCTGTTTTCGCTTTAGACATTGTTCCCACTATAAATACTGGCTGGATACAACTAGGTAAATTGAATTGGAACTTTTCCCGTTTTTCGATTGTCGATGTAACTTTGTTTTGTTGTTCCAAACGTTGCTATGGTGACGCGAACTGACTCTCTAGAGCACGATCAAAGAGAATAATATATGTATAATAGCTGTGCCCCGCGGTTTCACCCGCGGTAATTTCGAAGTTCCCGCAGGAATTTCGGGATAAAAAGTACCCTATGTCCTTCTCTGTACCCCTGATGCCATGATGCCAAATTTCATCCAAATCCGTTCAGCCGTTTTTGCGTGATTGAGTAACAAACATCCACACTTTCACATTTAGGTATAATATTAGTGGGATAGTCACTAGGTTCTTCCTTAAGTCTAGTTAATTTGTGGGTTCTTCCACAGCAGTTAAGTCATGTGATTACGAAAAATCGTCGATCCAATAAACAGTACAATATTTTGGTGACCACGTTGCGTTGTCCTTCTGACTCCAATAACGATTTGGAACCCGTGAAATACCTATTATTAAGTAGTTCCGATAACCATGTGTGGTCTTCATCATCAGTTCCACTTCTTCAAATTTTGCTTTCTGAAATTAAATACACGATTTACTATAAAAAATACAAAAATCGCTATAGGTGTACCTATAATTTTTGAAGAGTTCCCTCAATTATTCCAAGATCCCATCACCAGATCTCGACTTGGTGACAATGGAATCAATTTAGGAGTATCCCTTTTGAAACAAAAAAAACCAATTTTCGAAATCGCTCCAATCGAAACCCGTGAAATACGTACTATTGTTGAATAGTTTCGATGACCATCTGGTCTTCATTATCAGTTCCACTTCTTCAAATTTTGCTTTCCAAAAGCAAATGAACGATTTACTATAAAAAATACAAAAATCCCTATAGGTGTATCTATAATTTTTGAAGAGTTCCCTCAATTATTCCAAGATCCCATCATCAGGTCCCGACTTGGTGGCAATAATGGGACCTAATTGAGAGTATACCCTTTCAAACAAAAAAGAATTTTCCAAATTGGTCCAACCGCCTTCGAATAATCGGTGAACATACAAAAAAAAATACATACAATCGAACATAGAACCTCCTCCTTTTTGGAAGTCGGTTAAAAACAAAATGATGCGCTGTGATTTGATTCTTACAATTTACTTACCAAAGATAATATTATAATCACTACGTGCTACCTACTGACCTACATTTAAAACAAAATGTCAGAACTTTTGGCGGGCGTCAAAGGGATCAGCTCGAAGCTTCATGATACACGTAGTATATTTATTACTCTGAGATGATACTTTCATTACACAAACTGCCCATGAGATAGGTACCTACATTATTGTGCAAAAATTCACTGTAAAACTCAACAAAATATACTTTTTTCTTCGAAAATATCTGTTCTTCGATTCCCGCCAAAAACTATTGTTTTTTCTGTCAAATTCTTTTACTTAAAAACTTCTATGGTTAAAAATTCAGACTGTAGATATAAAATGCGCGCACGAGGCGCAAATATTAATAAGATTGGGACAAGCACTTAATTAATACTTCATTTAATAAGAAGACTTAAAAAAGTCCGACTAGAAGGAATACCTACATAAACGTGTCGCTTGACACTGATATCACAAAACTTGCTGACGTAGAAATATCTTATTACACAAACCATTAAGGTTATTTTACATAAGCACAGCTGAGACGTTATCTAGCAGCGTTTTTAATAATTGAGTGAAAAGACAAGAAACTAGATGAAGCTCGAAATTAAATTGGTTAATTAAAAGGCTTTGAATTTTTCAATGGATTTACTCTTCGAGTGGTTTAATTTACTTCGCTTCTGTGATAATTTTTTTAAATCGAACACCACGGTATTCCGACAAGAGGAAAGACTGAGCTTATTGAGAGATTTGAAAGTTATTATTTTCATTGTTTATGGATCTTTAAAATTTGTCGTCTGCATTATTTGTGTGGAATGAGGTTCTAATGATATTAAGAGATTGTTTATTTAAGTTTATTTGACATGTTGCCATTGATTTACTACTAGCCGTTGCCCGCGGTTTTACCCGCGTTAATTTTGGAGTTCCCGCGGAAATTCGAAGATAAAAAGTACCTTATTATAGTTATTATGTCCTTCTCTGTACTTTTATGATGAACGGTTGCGCAGTTAAGGCGTGAAAGCATAACAAACATACAAATACAAACTAACTCACATTAGCATTTATGACTATGGGATTGCAATTGCAAAGGATCTTGATTTAAGTAAGCAAGTTATCATAACGAGCTAAGTTAATTAATTAATTATTTATTTCTTCTTTAAGTTTCAGAAAGTTAACACACCGAGTAAAGCTGATTCATCCAGAAATTAAGTTTAAATAATATGACAGTGACGGGAATTCTATTTTGTTTGGTCTCATTTGGTAGAATAGAACTTGGTATAATAGCTGGAAGTTCGTCATAGACTTTTACCTGAACGACTATAAAATTTTTACACATGTTTTATAAGAAACACTGTTAATATTGCAATTAAAATACGTTATAGGTACCCATGGAGGACCTATGTCGTTATAGAAACCCCGCGCCGTTGCGTCGCGCGTCGTTAGAAATATCATTAGAGCTTCCCATTTAAAATGTAAAACAGGAGGTTGTAACAGCAACTTTACGAGAAGCTTTGGGAGTCGTACAATGCAGGGGACGTTCGGTTCGCGAGATAAAATTTAATTTGTGACGGCCGTTCAGACAAATTGCGATTTTGGCGGCTGCGGGGCGTCGCTCGACCGGGCCACTTCGAACGTTCATTCTGTGTAGTGTATGTAGAGCTTTTTTGGAACCTGGAGTTTTTGCATCTAGACTAATATTGATTGTAATGAGGTAAAGTTTTAAAGTTTGTGATTTTGCAAGTTTGTAAGTTTAAAGGTTTGTAATTCTGTAAGCTTGTTTTGTAAGCTTGTAAGTCTGTATGTGAGTTTTATGATTGCAAGTTTTTGGTTGTAGGAGATAATTTAATCGTTTCACTGATAGAAAGCCATCACACACACATACACACAAATTTAGATACCTACTTTGTTACTTACATCATTACATAGTATAAAATAATGTCGTTTCCTCCTGTCTGTCTGTCCCTATGTATGCTTAGATCTTTAAAACTACGCAACGGATTTTCATGCAGTTTTCGCCAATAGATAGAGTGATTCACGAGGAAGGTTTATACACTGTAAGCCTATCTTGTTTTGAATAAATAAATAAATCTATATTTGAGCAAGAAATTGCCGCGGGAACTCCGAAAAACGAGCGAGGGATAGCTATTTATGTAATATTATATCCATTAAGTGCGATAATCCATATTAAATAGAAGAATAAGAACCGTATAGGGAACGTGCACGAACTATAGGTGGCAGCACTAAATCGACAAAAGAGACACTATGCGGACAGTAGAGGAAACTTATTAAACTTGTCATCGTGCTTTCGGAAGGAAGATAATAATTGAAGAGATAGTTTTGTTTTCATAATTATGTAAATAAAACTATCTCCTCAATTAGGTATATTATATTTTTGAATAGGTATATGATAAAAGTTATAAAATATGGGTTCCGGTCTATCTATATGTAGGTATATACTTATAATAAAACTGTAGAGGTCAATTCTGTACATTGAATATAATATATTGAAAATTAATATTGGAGAATGAATGGTGATCGATACTGATGCCAAAAAAGCAATTAGTAAATTTTTTGTCTGTCTGTCTGTATGTCTGTCTGTATATGCACGCATGGGTCAAATACTAGTGAAGGGATTTTAAGCAAACTTGGTACGGTTGTAGTCCATACTCCTGGACAGGTTATAGGCTATATAATAATTATAATATCATTTATAATATAATCATTTATAATATAATATAATATTAAATATATAACGCTAAGACACATAGGAGCTTAGAGGTGACGATAAATTTGAAGCAAGTCGGATGAAAATGCGCTTTCGAGCTCTTATCCTCGTATACGTTTACTCAATCACGCAAAAACGGCTGAACGGATTTGGATGAAATTTGACGTGCACGTTGTCAGGGGTACAGAGAAGCACATAGGGTACTTTTTATCCCGGGATTCATGCGGGAACTCCGAAATTATCACGGGTGAAACCCCGAGGCACAGCTAGTCATCATCAATAATATACCTAATAATTAATGATCGTCAGCGTGGCCAAAATATGTCAAAAGGTTTTTAAGCTTTTGAGGCCGGCCATGTACCTATTGGAGGTTGAAGAGATGAGGATGAGGAGGATGATCTAATGAAGAACATGAGGCTGTGAAAACTGGTAAAATTGTCGCACAAACTAAAATATCCAATGTTTACGATAAGAAAATAATACTTACTAATATTATAAATGCGAAAGTGAGTTTTTGTTTGTTTACTTGTTTGTTACGCTTTTACGCCTGAACGGCACAACCGATCATCGTGAAATTTTGCATACAAGTGTTCAGGAGGACTGTCCGGAACTTCAAACAGCTAATGGAAAATAAACCCCCTGAAAACTTGTATGCAAAATTTCACGATGATCGGTTGTGCCGTTTTATTTTTTGTTATTTTTTGTCGATGTATTGATAGTTGATACATCCAGAAATACAACAATGAATTGTGATTAGCTAGAATAATAATTTTCACTAGTAAAATTAATCCTGTTTACTTGTCATAAATGTGAATGGCAACTATCAATAGATTCGGATTGGCGACGCCAGTTGGCAGCACCGTCGTTGTGCACGTTCCCTATATCGCCTTCAGGACTGCAAACCTGTTGAGTTTTGGGCAATCCTGTACCTACGTATTTAATACACCGGAAATTGAGCTAAAAGGCTTTGCCTATAATATGTAAATAGGTAATCCTATAAAAGCCATAAGCTACGGCTTTAGTCTGGTATACTTACCTACCGTAAGATTGACCTTTGCCGGTGAGGCTTCATCAATATTCGCATTTGCCAACTTTAGGGGTAGGTATAATTTAAAATCCCTAAAATCATACAAAATATTAAACATCAATGGATACAACCTTTATTAATTACTAGCTGTGCCCCGCGGTTTTACCCACGTGAATTTTCAAATCTAAGCAACTATAATATGAATCTTGTGATAACCCTCTACCCCTAGAACTGTGCCTATATAGAGACCTAGAACATACCTATCTGTGTATCAAATTAATTCAAACTCAGTTGTGTTTAAATTTTATTCATGAATATCCAGAAATTTCGGAGTTCCGCGGGAATTCCAGGATAAAAAGTACCCTATTTACGGCACCCCTGACACGCATGCAAAATTTCATAATGATCGGTTGAGCCGAAGGCGTGAAAGCGTATAAGACAGACAGACAGAGTTACTTTCGCATTAATAATATAAAAAGGGATTTTTTATCGATTTCCTCTTACGTGTCTGGATGGAGCCCCTTAAATAGAATACAGCGACAAATTTAAATTTATCACAGCGCAAACACACTCTGACAGAATTATCCAACAGAATTTAACAGCATTATGTCACTAAATTTAATATGACAAAAGATGACAAATCTTATAATGCAATACAAAACTTTAAAGGATGTTTTGTACAATCATGGTGCTTGTTTGAAGTGCTTAAAAGCTTTCAAATGACGAGATTCAACGCGGCAGTGGGCCGACGCCATTTTGATTTTAAGGGACACGTCAGATTAAGTTAAAAAGTTAACGACAATTTTTAGGTAACTAGAAATTTAGAAACGCAGTAGGTACCTAGGTACTCACGCAAAATTCTTTTGTTATTACTTACTAAGTTTAGTTGTTCTGTGCGCGCTTTCGTCCACATGTGTTTCGGTTCCTCTTATATAAATAAATAAATAAATAACCGCCGCACTCAGAGTCGGCTTTAATGATTACTTAGTTAAGTATAGATTTTTAAAACAAAACTGCCGCAATCAGACAAGTTTAATAAATTAATATTAATTGACATTTAACTAATTAAGTTACATCTCATTAAATGCCAATTAACATTAATTTACTAAACATCTCTGATTGCGGCAATTTTGTTTTAAAAATCCATACTTAACTAAGTAATCATTAAAGTCGACTCTGAGTGCGGCCGTAAGTCATTTATTTCTTGCTTTTACAAAGTTTAAGTTACATTTCTTTAAGAAAACAAAATTAATATTTAGAAATTAAAAATTCTTGTAAGTAGATATAATTATATATCAACTAATTCAATGTTTGATTTTTCTTGTGTAATTGTGCTGAGATAAATATATATTCTTTCTTTCTACATTTTTTCAGCAAGAAATCCTGATTGGGTAAAGGCCTCCTCCAAAGATGCCCATGCTCCTTTGTCTTGTGCTACGACTCTCCAGTTTGGGCCAGCTGTCCGTCTGAGGTCATCTTCCCATCTGGTTAGTGGTTTCCCTCGGTTTCTCTTACCCGTTGGGCCGTAAAAAATCTCTTCTTCTTATATAAATAAAATATGATATTTTTTTTAAAACCAGTTCAGTAGTTTTAGAGATTATCCTCCACTAGCTGCTCCGCGCGGTTTCACCCGCGTTGATTTCGGAGTTCACGCGGGAATTTCGGGAGAAAAAAAGTAAAGGTACAAATTATGTAAACTTTATCTTTCTAAATAGTTTTCCAATTACCGCATTGTACATGATCATTAGAAGATAGAAGATAGACTTTTTTGTTGATATATATATAAAAAAAAAAATACTCTATTGCTCTTGTATACATATCCCACCATGCATTATTTTGTTATATCTCAAAGGATTACGCAGCATTAACCTGAAACTTCCTCTTGAATCACTCTATCTATTGGTGAAAACCACTTGAAAATTTGTTCAGTAGTTTTTGAGTTTATCTCGAACAGACGGACAGACTGACGTGGCGGGGTACTTTGTTTTATAATATGTATGTAATGATGCAGAGATTCCTTTTAATAAGTAATAATATTATGAGGGTTTAGTGCTGAGAGGCTGCCACACCCTAATTTAACGAAAATCTTTGAATCATCATTTTATTAATTAATTTATTTCAATTACACAATTACAAATGTGAAAGTTTGGGTATACCTACTGCAATTTGCCTTTTGATCTTTGGCACTCACACAGGTATAATATTTGAGAGTAGTTTTGGTATGTTTATACATATGGGGTACTTTTCATCGCGGAACTCCCGAGGGAATCCCGAAATTCTCGCCAGCGAAGTCTCGGTGAGCAACGAATTTATTATGACCGTTAAAAAAAACCATTTCCCAACTCTTTCATAACATTCGTTGTAAAGAGGGCTCGTATCTCGCTTTATATTACTCTAATATAATAAATAACACGCTATATACCATAGCATATACCTCATTTTATTTTACCTCAGTACTTTGATTTCCATATTTTGCTACTAAATACTAACCAGTACTGTGTTTACCTCATGGACGGAAATGGTGTGCAATATCACACAAAAAGGGGGTACGACATTACGAGCCCTTCTGATATCCATGCAAGCAAAGTTAACAAAAGCATTTACTTAGCAAAGCATTTTAAAAGCATTTAAAGCATATAAAAAAAAGACGAACCAAAAAAAAAAATTGTTTTACATTTTTAAAGCTAATTTTCTTTGGGCACGGTACGAAAATCTGTTGTAAGTACCTATTTATAAAATCTTAAGTACCTATAAGTTTTTTAAAGTTCGACTATTTGGGCGTGTATAGTGTAGGGTCAGCAATATAAACCTGTAAACATATGTTTCACTTTTCACAGACATTGAATCTTTTTGCTATAGTAATAAAGTTCAACGAATGACATAAGTTTTTAGGGCGCGTTCCCACTATGTCGTAACAGATTATAATCGTGTAGTTTTAAGTATTTGAATGGAGGTGTTCACATATAGGACGACAAGTTTTTATGTGGTGACGACAGATTGTCATGACAGTGGGAACGGCTAGCACGACAGTCGTAAAACGATACACAATCTACACAACTAAATATTGAAAGCAAATCATGTGGCTATCTATCGTGGCTACGATAAAATATCGTAAGTATAAAATTTTTTGACGACAAACAGTCGTCAAAGTTGGAACAGCTAGTGACGATACGATACGTTAAACTTACCGTAACGATGTTAGTGGGCACGCGCCCTAAATGATGGAGTAGGTACCTACGGAAAGAGTTTATTTTTCTTTGTAAGTAGGAATTTTTCTTGAAAATAAAATGATTTTAAAAAAATTATAACCTTTCTGCTTTTTTACTAACTTTTCATAAATAGGTTCCTTTCATAAAACGTTATTGCGTATTCCGTATATAATAAAACGAAATTTAATGCACGAAAAATGTAATAAATTGTGGATATTTGCTTTCTTTTATGACTTGGTTTTGACTCTTTGCCGTGCCGTATCTACCTACGGTTCAGTTACCAGGCTTTGTTTTACATAGACTTTGAATTCTACGTACAAACAAGTCATTTTATGTTACGTAAAAGCCTTCCTGTATCGTCCATTCTCTAGTCTCTGCTGTTTAGATTCTACGTTGAATTCAGTCGGTTTCAATTTTCTATAAAACCGTTTAGTGTGTTATCATTCCACAGACAAAAAAATGTACAGAAGCTCCGCTCAGTGCACCTCGTCAAAGCTCACTCATACACAAACGCAACGAGCAATGATCAATTCCTGTGTAGACACACATTCTGCCCGTGCTTAGCGTGTAAAATACGGCATACCTTACCGACCCATCTATGCTTTGAGCATTGACCTGACCGACAGCTATCTAAAGAAATCCCCAAAGAGTATTTCCGGAATATCCGACAGTCGTCTTGAGGAGTAACCCTATAGTTTCCACGATAACGGACATCGGTAGAGAGATGTTTCTTAAAACCACTAGGTTGTCGTTATTCCCACTACTTTCTCCAGTTGTTAAGTAACGAAACATCTCCTATCCTCTCCTCTCCACTATTTCTGCTTGTTTGAAACCTTGGGCCATGGTCATCAACAAGATAATTAATTTATTAAGGGTAGATCAGCCTAGTATACTTGACTACGTAATGGTTTGTGAGAATCCGACGAGATAGAGATATTATATACGAGCCCTTTTGAGACCAGCTTCTTTTTATATAAAACACTAGCTGTCCCCCGTGGTTTCACCCGCGGTAATTTCGTATTTCCCGCTGGAATTCCAGGATAAAATATAGAGATATAAACCTTCCTCATGAATCCCTCTATCTATCGGTGGAAACCGCATGAAATTCCGTTGCGTAGTTTTAAAGATCTAAGCATAAATAGGGACAGACAGACAGCGGGAAGCGACTTTGTTTTATACTATGTAGTGATAAAATAGTATCGCTTCCACGTCGATAAAAGTCTCCCAACATACACTCACGTCGCGACACAGACAATATATTGTGGTGACGCCCAAGTGGTCCAGCTTTGTGTTGTTCATGAGCAAAACTTTCCCTTCTGTATTTACCAATTCTGTGGCGCAGGGTTGGGCTATACGCATTGCGCCCGGGTCCTCATAACGCAGTTTTAAGTGGCATTTGAAGATCGTGAGTGCCCGTCGTTGAGCCATACAACCTTGTAACTGTAAAGAGGCAATAATAAAAGGAACAACGCACACCAAAGTTGATCGAGGGAAACAAGACTGATTTTAAATATTATATTATAACTAGCTGTCCCGCGCGATTTCACCCGCGATAATTTCGAATTTCCCGCGGAATTGCTCCATACAAACTTCGCAACACCTTTTCATCCCCTTTGGGGTTGAATTTTCAAAAATCCTCTCTTATCGGATACCTATGTCACACAAAGAACACACCCTCCAAGTTTCAGGTTTCTGCGATCAGCGGTTTAGGCTGTGCGTTGATCCATCAATCATTCAGGACAGAGCATTTTATATGTATGTATCATGTAAGTAGAAGATAATAACACTTCACAAAACTTCACATATCTGCTTTTTTATGTCATAGGGGGCAAACGGGCAAGTGGTACACCTGATGGTAAGTGATTACCGCCGCCCATAGACATCTGCAACACCAGAAGGGATGCAGGTGCGTTGCCGACCTGGAATGGGGATGGGAACTGGCTTTCAAGTGGGGCTGCCGGAACACGCCGTTAGGTGCTTGGCGACAGATTTGCAACTTGAAGGTGGTAGCTAGCCAGCCGGGCACTAGAGAGCGCCCTACCACCATGCCATGGTTTCCTCACGATGTTTTCCTTCACCGACAGCTCAAGCTCATTGTTAGGGTTTGAACCTACACCTTGCGGCGTTGATCGCTTGATCCCACACTGAGATATAGTAAGCTTGTGTCATAAACCCAAGCAAATGTGATATATGGACGCAGATAAGCAATAACATGTTAACCGAGAATATTAAGTTATTGAATTAGAACGCTTTATTGAGAGCTATAGAACGATTTTTAACTATGTGTTTACCTTATTACATTGTTTTAATACCAAAAAAATGTTAAACATGACGCTATAATTTTAAAATACGATTTACCCAAAATTTCTCCAATGTGGGTTAACACACTATTGCTTATCTATGCCCATATATAAGATACCTACTGCTACATCCACATTCCATCCCCTGTGTACATAAAGTGCACTCTTACCGGGAATCGAATCCGAAACCTTCGATGAGCGGGGGGGAATGGTGACCCACTGCGCTAATCCGATCGTCAGTCAAAGAAAGAAAAGGAGTTTATTGGTCCCCATTAAAGAGATACAAGAAATAAACAAAAAATAATTTAACAACTGCTGTGAGTGAAGGACAAGGACGGTTGTGCTGTGTGGGGGGCAGTGGGGGGCCAATCAGTCGCTGTCTCAGCACAAATGCTTCATTATGTCTGTGGGACAGACAATAATTTAACGCTGATCTTCCGACAGGCCGGCAATAAAGTTACGTAACAAATTGGTTGTCATTAATCGGTTGGCCGCCGCCCACTTGGGTTGGATCCCCTGTTTGGATCCGGGGTAGTAACAAGGGGATTCTTTTGGAACCATATGGATTTATTTGAAGTTTTTTCCACATGGATCAGTTATATTTTTGGCCCTATGTACGCGTCGACCCTTAAACGTAATAGCTCCCTGTCGGCAAATCCCATTTGGAGAGCTTCTCGAGGGGTAATAATCTCAAATGTTGCTGCTTAACGATCGAAAAGATGGTTAATTGTTTCTCCATCTCGGGCCGATCTTACACGGCGTTGTGTCGAGACTCGAGATCTGAGTACAGTTGTATTACAACCAATAAATGTGGGGTTTATGGGGGATCATGACTAATGAGGCGACATCAAGAGATACATCATTTTGTTGAACATATTCGACGAATTCGTTTTGGGTATAAATTATACATATTTATTACAACACTAGCTGTCCTCCGCGGTTTCATTACCAAAAATTACAAAGTTCCGGCGAGAAAGAAGGGATAAAAGTTACTTTTCGCCACCCCTGACAATGTGGACACAAAATTTCGTAACGATCGGTCGAGTAGTTAAAGCGCGAAAGCGTAACAAACGAACAAAGAAACTCACTTTGGTATTTATAATATTAACCGCCGCACTCAGAGTCGACTTTAATGATTACTTAGTTAAGTATAGATTTTTAAAACAAAACTGCCGAAATCAGAGACGTTCAGTAAATTAATGTTAATTGGCATTTAATGAGATGTAACTTAATTAGTTAAATGCCAATTAATATAAATTTATTAAATCTGTCTGATTGCAGCAGTTTTGTTTTAAAAATCTATACTTAACTAAGTAATCATTAAAGTCGACTCTGAGTGCGGCAGTTAGTGTCAAAAGTAGATTTTATTTTGTGGGTAAAGCGAGCTAAAAGCTGAGCATAATTGGACATAGATAAGCAATAGTGTGTTAACCCACACTGGAGAAATTTTGAGTAAATCGTGTTTTAAAAGTAGGAGCGCCATTTTGTATCAACATTTTTTATGTTCAATATTTAGTTAAATATTTTAAGCAACGTAATAAGGTAAACACATTATTAAAAAACGTTCCCTAACTCTCAATAAATCGTTCTGAATCAATAACTTAATTTTGTGGGTTAACTTGTTATTGCTTATCTGCGTATCTCTGTGAGATGGCTAGATGTTTATAGAGTATAGTACATTTTTATTCCTGTATTTTTAACCATTGTTGGCTTTAAGGTGCTCCCTCACCGCGAGCATTCGCGTGTAATGTAACATATAGAATAGATTCGACATAGACATTAGCTTTTAGTTGATTCTATTAAGTGGAGCGCATTGATGTTACAACTTGTATCAAGATATTACACATATTACAAGGTGCGGATTGTAATGCTCAGTTCTCCTCCTTCACTGATGTTATGCTCAAATCTGTATCGTTACATTACACGCGAATGCTCCCAGTGAGGGAGCACCTTTAAATACAAAACGTACCTCCTATCATTAAAACATTGTACGGAAGAAAGGATGAGAGAAAAACATGTTTTTCTTATATAATATCTAACTAATAAGTATTCTTGTTAGATTTCATGAGGAAAGAGCTTGTGTATAGCCGCAAGCTGTAAGTTCATGTCGAGGCGAAAAAAACAAACGAAAAAAGCGAAACAATTGCCTTGTTTGTGTTCCCTAACTACAAGCTTAACTTCAACTTTGAAGATGTCAATTTTTTTCATCAAACAATTTAACACGTTCCATTTCACGAGAAGTTGGAAAACTTCCCCACGCCCAACTTCCCAATTACGTTCCTACATCGAGATGAAACTGTAGCCGGGAGTTTGTTCGCTGCGTTTTTTTTTTTAATAAAACAAGTAAATTTGAACAGGGAAATTTAAATAGCAGCCAAACGCCATCTGGTGAGGGCGAGTTGTTTAAATCTACTCTCCAAGGCTCGGAGGGCACGGCCCCGAAATTTTTTCATAAGAAATTATTAGATTAGTTAACGCACCTTGCCGGGAAACTTGTGAAACACAGGAAGGTTGAAGTAGAACCGAGCGAACCGGGGCAACTACTGTATGTATTGTATGTACGAGTACACACGTGCAGGATGCGATGAATGGGCTAAGATATTTTTAAAGTTTTTTTTTTTAAGTCCGGTTTGTAAAAAAAAAAATATTGGACACGTATTTTAATTTTTTGAATGGAATCAAATGGCGATACCATATTTTATTTTATATATTTTTGTAAAGAATACGAAAATAATAACTACTTACATAGATAATTGTTCAAATATAAGTATTATAGTATTTCATATACTCACCGCCGCACTCAGAGTCGACTTTAATGATTACTTAGTTAAGTATAGATTTTTAAAACAAAACTGCCGCAATCAGAGACGTTCAGTAAATTAATGTTAATTGGCATTTAATAAGATGTAACTTAATTAGTTAAATGCCAATTAACATTAATTTATTAAACTTGTCTGATTGCGGCAGTTTTGTTTTAAAAATCTATACTTAACTAAGTAATCATTAAAGTCGACTCTGAGTGCGGCGGTTAGTTACTAGTTAGTATTACTTATATTATATTTGTAAGTAGGTATCTATTATTAAACTAGCTTTGCCCCGCGGTTTCACCCGCGTGAGTTTCGGGATTCCTGCAGGAACTCCAATTCAGTCTAATTTACTCCTTATAACAAAAGCTAATTAGCAGTGAAAGTCCCGTCAATATCGGTCCAACCGTTTCGGAGATTCGGCCGCGTGAGTTTCGGAATTCCCGCAGGAACTCCAAACTTCTTTTATATAAACCTTGTCCTGATAATAACGAACACAAAAAATAAACACAATGATTTGTTAGATGAATTTCACGAACGCACTTCTAGTGTCTCCTTTTGTCTGGTTGGTTATACAGCACGTAACAAAAAAGTTAAGGAAGGAAGGAAGTTAAGGAAGACTGTGTTTTGATAAACAATACAATAACTTGAAACTGGTACTTACAATGATACAACAGTCACAAAATTAAATACACGGTGAAATTTTCGTATTGAAATTTAGGTATTGTGGACCGTCTTCACTAACACTACTGAGAATTTTGCTATGGCAATGCCTGTTATTTCCATAGTAAAATACCTACTCAATAGTGTATCAAAGACGGACTCTAAAATGCTTCTATAGTATACAATACGAAAATTTCACCGTATCTTTTTACTAGCTGTTCCCCGCGGTTGCACTCGCAGTAATTTCAAAGTTCCCTCGGTAATTCCGGTACAAATAATTCCGGTACAAAAAGTACCCTGTGTCCTCTGTACCTCTGACCACGTGTATGCACAATTTCATGATGATCGATTGAGCCGTTAAGGTGTGAAAGCGTAACAAACAAACAAATTCACTTTCGCATTTATAATATTAGTAAGCATTAGGTCTGCGCATTACTAGCGATATATTGGCTTGTAATGAAAAATAATTTATCTATAGATCTATAAGTACATATAAATAAAATAAAGTGTCTGTTTATAATTAACAGCTTTTTACTAAATACATATGAAATATAAATATAGGTGAGGTAAGTACTTACATTAAAAAAATCTTTAATTTTTTTTTATGTGCGTCTGTCGGTCTGTCTCTCTGTCTGTCTGTTTGTTCCGGCTAATCTCTGAAACGGCTGGACCGATTTTAATAGGACTTTTACTGGCAGATAGCATTTGCTTTAACTTCCTTTGTAACCGTGGCGTGCCCGCCCCCTTAAAATTTATTCGCTCTGTGATTTAGATAACACGAGCAATTTAAAATCCATCCAACACACAAGATTCATCGAATGAATTGTAAAAAGCAGAACGTGATCAATGTGTACACTGTACACGGGCAACTGGTATAGAGCATTTATAAAAAATGACCACACTTTCGTTCTACATCCTGTACGTGTATAAGAAGCACTCAAAGGTTGCATTGTGTACATTTCACGATGGTTAAAACCCTCCTTAATCTAGAAATATGAGCTGACATTAAACGCTGTGAGACTCTCAGCATTGACGGAGAGGTGTACTCATCTGGGATTCCACAATCACTTCAAATTTCTTTTTTCGTTTCTTTTTTACGTCGCTGTGTTAGCTTTCATCATGCAAAGATGTCTCAATATAAAGTTTAGATGCGTTATCGGAGATCATCTTTCTTTTCTTCCCGTGGACTTGTGGATAGTTACTTTTATTTCTTATATAAAACATTTAGTTAGTTACACGAAAAATTAAATAAATGTATTTACTGTATTTATAATATATCTTAAAATAATGATATGTATTTATGTTAAAATTTATTTAATATAAATACATATAATTTTCTTAACATTTAATCAAATAATTGCAAACCATGGTGCTATATATTGTGCTAAATATTTCTCGGAAGACACCTTACCGCTGCACTCAGAGTCGACTTTAATGATTACTTAGTTAAGTATAGATTTTTAAAATAAAACTGCCGCAATCAGACAAGTTTAATAAATTAATGTTAATTGGCATTTAACTTATTAAGTTACATGTCATTAAATGCCAATTAACATTAATTTACTGAACGTCTCTGATTGCGGCAGTTTTGTTTTAAAAATCTATACTTAACTAAGTAATCATTAAAGTCGACTCTGAGTGCGGCGGTTAGACACCGATCGCCGATTATTACTATCTACTAATAATTTTTTTTCCATACCTACAGCGTCTGCCGTCTACAGCATATAAAACACAACATGGTCCACTTTTATAAAATCTTTTATCGACACGAAAATAAATGACGCAAAAACCATTTTCTTCATGTCTGTGTGTAATGTGTAAGTATGTATTCAAATTTATATTATGTATGCATCTTTATTATTAAATTATATATTATTATAATCTTCAAAGTTATCTATAGAAATGGTTTTTCAAACGCACCGCCTAGTAAATCCTTACTATCCGAATGTAGTCTGGCAGAGAATGCGGCTGTGACATTATGTTTGCCTTTTTCACTATGCTGCGTGAAAAGTATAAATCAATAAATAAAGAACATCTTTATAGAATAATTCAATTTTTGATAAGTACACAGTAGCCTCTTAATTTTTATTTCTCATTTTATGGCTACGAAATGAACGGCGGATAAAGTTCGCCCGCCGCCCGACAGATGGCGCCGGGTGATTGATGAGCGAGAACTTAATTACAATACTTGATGGCCGGTTTATTCTAAAAATTACCGACTTCCCAACTTACTGCTGCGCTCGCTCGAAGATAACTCCGGAGTTTGGAGTTTGCCGGAGTTGGAGAGTTCTTGTTTATCTTAGTATTTTTCATTGAACTTTCAATCGGTTTATTATAGCTGGCAGAGATTAGGAGAGGGCTAGTAATAGGTGACTTCTTGGTTATAATTTTTCGGTTGCAATCTGAGACATGGCCGTTTTGCGATTGCATTTACGCACGTTTTGACACCCAATAATTTCTAGAAATCTAGCAAAATCTGCGCATATTATGTACCTACACTAAAAATTGTTGATTAATTAACCACTAAACAGCAATTTTTCCAATAATGAACGTAACAGGATAACAAAAAAGTAACATAATTGCCGCGAAGATTTCATGTTCGTCAATTTCGGGAATCCCGCAAGAACTCATGATCCTATATATTAAGATCTAACTACGTAACTATACACCAACCAATGAGCTGTTTCCTTCCTAGGTTCAGTCGTATGAATTTCGGTATTCCCGCGGGAACTGCATACCTACCTGTTCCAAGATAAAAAGTATCCTATATCACTCAGGGACACTTTAGTGTTCTATCAGTGAATTAACAACATGAAAATTTATTCAGTACTTCCCTATTTCAAAGATTATCTCCTAAACTTTATCCCTTTACAAACTTTACCTTATATATATATTAGTGTAGTTTATGCATGATGCGTGTACAGATGGATAGACATAATGAAAGACGATAAAAAGACTTGTCTAAGTACGAGTATGAAAGAAATCGCAATATCTGAAAGGATTGATAACCATGTACCGACAAATGGATTGATTTCAAACGACTAATATAGTGATTTGTATTCTCCACTCCTGGGAAGTCTATCGATATCGATATTCGATAGACGATACTATATTTTTACATCGTTATTATTGATAAACTCTACTGCATCTTACTCATGGTTAATCTTCAGAAATAGCCAGAACTTTAATTTTAACTTCTGTATTGTCAACATATTATAGATAAAGATTTATAAAACAATTTGGTGTACGGTAATTAAATTGACAAGTCAAAAATTATTCCACATTTATATTTATACTAGCTGTTCCCGCGGTGTTACCCGCGTTAATTTCGGAGTTTTCGCGGGAGTTCCTGGATAAAAAGTACTTTTTATCCTTCTTTGTACCCCTGACAACGTGTACGCGAAATTTCACGATGATCGGTTGAGCCGTTTAGGCGTGAAAGCGTAACAGACAGACAGACGGGCAGAATTACTTTCGCATTTATAATATTAGCAGGGATTAATGTATTGTGTATTTACAAAATATGCGGTGTGTGTGCACATCAAGAATATCATAAATGTAAAATAAATAGACAGAGAAGATGCAAGTAAAAATATTACATAAAAAAGTCTGTCGATATGTTTGAAAGCCCATTATTTACGTACCTACTACTAGATAGAGTTAAAACTTGACAAGTGTAGCTTCTGATCCACAAGGTGTTCCCGAAGGGGAAGAAATTCAGGAATTTATATGCGGTTTCAATCGCGAGTTAGTTGAGAAAACACCGGTGGTTCATAAAACGGAAAATGTGACTTATAGTAATTTCGTTCAAAAATTTGCGTAAATTTTATCTAAGCAACTAGTATCGATACCCACATGCACATCACTATAGTGCTACGGTAAGTCACATGATCCAACTACGATTTGTCTTCCGCGGCAAATATTTAAATTCACTCTGTATTTATTGACGGCGATGGGCCATTGATCAAGTGGGCTCAGCAGGAACGTAGCCGGCAAACAAATAAAGAGAACGGTATCGATCTACGAGATTTGCATGTCCCATCACTATTATTCTAAGACCTTGTAAGTATAGGTTATTTGGATGGTTTTCGGAAATATTTCGTCGTGAAATTTTAATATTTTTTCTTTATGTGGTCTATTGGTTAATAACGAATCACTTGCTTACGAATTAATGATGTTGCAATGTGATTTGCACATTAGTGTACATTATGGATAAGAGCAATTGATTAATTTAACCAAATAAACGCATTTTTTATTTTTTCATTTCAATGCCAAAAAATGAGAATTATCAAGTTACTCAATCAAGGTGGTATAAGAATACGCAAAAAAATTAGCTACACCATAAGTATGTGTATACTAGTTGTGCCCCGCGGTTTCACCCGCGTTAATTTCAGAGTTTCCGCGGGAATTCCGGGATAAAAGTACCCTATGTGTTAATCTCATGTATAAGCCATATTATTGTAAAGTTTCATTTAAATCCATCCAGTAGTTTTTGCGTGAAAGAGTAACAAACATCCATCCATCCATTCATCCATACATACTTAAAAACTTTCGCGTTTATAATATTAGTAGGATGGTACAACCAATGGAATGGTAATGCTTAGAAGTCATTTCCCCCAAGATTCCTTTGAAAAAACAAAACGTGTAAAAATAAACTCCGTAAATAAAATCCGTGGATTGAAGAGAAAAATATTTATCCATGGACTTAAAGAATTATTTATAGATATTTTAGTTGTAGGCGGAGCAAAAATGTATTGGAATCAAATGTTGAACGAGATAATATTATTATGTAGTCAGATCTACCTTCGAGAGACATCCTACATATCTTGGGTGTATGCTATCTATGGTGTACTGTATGTATACAAAAAGGTATTTTATTGATGTTTAACACACCTATCCTGAATGGGAACCTGCTTTTAAGTAAGACTACCGGAACACACATGTACTTGACGACAGATTTGCTTCAAGGCAGTAGTTAGCCAGCACAGAGTACTTTTTAATAAGCTATAGCCAACCTGGCACTAGAAAGCGCCCATCACCATGCTTTGGTTTCTTCACGATATTTTCCTTCAGTGATAGCTTAAGTTGAGATTCGAAACTACGTCTATTTCAACTCTATTCCCAAAACTGAAGGATGAATAAGTTTAGTATAAGTAGCGTCGTTTTTTCCATCATAAAAGAACCCACATGTACGACCATTGGCGCTTCGAATAAGCCAACATAAAATGTTAAAGCTGATGTTCGGGACACACTATCGTCTCGAGATGGGTTAAAAGGCTTGAAAGTTATTCCTATTTTGTAAGTCAACCTATTGTATCAGTGTAATCAGGTATATAATACCATCAAGTGAGAAACAATGTACAAAACATATTTAATTTAAGTCCATGCAAAAAATATAGCTATAGTAAACACGTACATACAATACGTCTGTCATTTCGAGTCGTGCCCTAATGAGATTTCTATGATAAAAAAATTTAAAAGGTTTTGTCTTTGTGTATTTAGTATTCCTTTACTTAGAAAATTTAAACGTTTTAACTAGGTGTTTTGATATCTAATAAGCGATGTCACGTTAGTGACTTTTTCTTTTGTGCACATCTTCAACTGCTTTGTTTTTTTTTCTTTCTTCCTTTTTTGCCACAGTCTGTATCTACACAATTCAGTTCAGCAGCGTTCATTCGCAAGCACCCTTACCGCCACATCAATGGGCATGTTAACTAATTTTTATTTTTCAGTCCGTCTTGTAGATTATTAAAAAATATTGGACACGTATTTTTTCTTTTTTTACGTAATCATAAAATAACGGGGATATATTGAGTTGAAATTTCGCGTGACGTCACACAGTTTTTATGGCGGTTTTGTGGTTAGTGACGTCACGACCTCCTCATCCTAAAATTTAATGCGCTTTATCTCTGTATATTTGAATTTATTTAAAAAAAGCAAAGAATACGTGTCTATTGTTTTTTTATAATATTTTCTAACAGACGGACTAATTAGAATTTTGATTTTCAATAGTAGTCAACATCCCTATTGGCCAGTCCCTGGAGTGGTCTTACTCCATCAACCGCCCGACAAATCCCCTGATATCGCGCCTAGTCCGTAATAACTATCGGATTTTTATATCGACGCAAGAGTTTTCCCTCTTTTATATTTCGTACAGATGCCAGTATTTTGTTTGTGACGTATTCTTTTACAGTAAAGTTATAATTTCGTTTTCGCCCGCATAAATTTCAAAGTTCCCGCGGGAATTCCGGGTTAAACAGTACCCTATGTCCTTTTCTGTACCCCTGGCAACGTGTATGCAAAATGTCGTGGTGATCGGTTGAGTAGGTAAGGCGTAAAAGCGTAGTTACCTATAACGTAACTTTTATTTCTATTATTTTTTGTTGCAATCAAAAACATGGTGGTTTGCCTACCTAAGATTGCACGTTATACTGCATAATACAGTGCACTGCACAGTGCATATGCATACTCGGAGCTTTGATGGTCACGAAAGGAATTTTCTCGAGACAATATCATTATTTCTTTGTCACTAACAATAATTTGTTCAGAGCTTATGTTTATTCTTTGTAAATTATATTTAGATAATTACATTATAGGTAGCAAATTTTCAATACATATATATAAAAAAAAGAGACTGTGAAACTTTCACTGTACAAATCAGTATCATAAACAAGAAAATCCAGGTCAAACGACTCATCGAGTACAGGAAAATAAAGCAGTACCTAAGCTGTATCAAAGAAATACCGATATTATCTCCAGTAATCCCCGACGATGAGAAAAAAAAAACATTTCGATCTCAAAAAAGCACAACCCAAATGTCTACCTTTATATTTAAGTATATTATCTTCTGTGAAAAGTTTTATGAGAGCTAACGTTAAAATAGATTCATCGTTAAAGTTAATGCACGAGTAGTTAACACTAAAATCGTCAACGTATTCCGGCATTTTGGTTAAAAACAAAAAAATATAAAATGCTTACTAATCCTACTAATATTATAAATGTGAAAGTGTGGATGTTTAGATGTTTGGATGTTTGTTACTCAATCACGCAAAAACGGCTGAACGGATTTGGATGAAATTTGGCATGCACGTTGTCAGGGGTACAGAGAAGGACATATGGTACTTTTTATTCCGGAATTTCCGCGGGAATTCCGAAATTACCGCGGATGAAACAACGGAGCACAGCTAGTAATATTATAAATGCGAAAGTGAGTTTGTTTGTTTGTTACACTTTCACGCCTTAACGGCTCAATCGGTCATCATGAAATTTTGCATGCACGTTGTCAGGGGTACAGAGAAGGACATATGGTACTTTTTATTCCGGAATTTTCGCGGGAATTCCGAAATTACCGCGGGTGAAACAACGGGGCACACCTAGTAATATTATAAATGCGAAAGTGAGTTTGTTTGTTTGTTACACTTTCACGCCTTAACGGCTCAACCGGTCATCATGAAATTTTGCATGCACGTTTTCAGGGGTACAGAGAAGGACATAGGGTACTTATTTTCCTGAAATTCCCGCGGGAACTCCGAAATAAACGGGGAAGAAACTACATTAACTTTGCATACTACCTACACGTTGTCAAGGGTAGGCACAGAAAAAAAATATACGGTAGTAAGTACCTACTTTTACGGTACGGTACGGTTACGGTAGTAAGATACGGCAAAAGAGGTAGGGGTCGTCAAGTCAGAAGATGGGAAGATGACCTGAAGCGGGATCATTCTGGTTGAGAGTGGCAAGGGACAGGACCCATTGGAAGGAATTGGAGGAGGCCTACGCCAAAAGGCACACCGAACTTAGGGACCTCTTGTAACCCTATGTTTAGGAATAAAAGGCTATTAAAAAAAAAGTACCTACTTTTATCTCGGAATACCCGCGGGATCTCCGAAACTAACGCGGGTGAAACCGCGGGGAACAGCTAGTATTAGTATACAAATATATACCTAAAGACAAACCTCTGTTTCTGGCAACGTTTACTTTTATCTGGTCCCGTAGTCACGTATCCGCATCTCCGTTGTCGTGAAGATTAAAAACTTGGTACAACTTTAATCTCCGGCGGGAGTCGTTGGTTCTTAACAAGATTTATTACGTGAGTGGAAACAATGCTAAACAAACGAACAATGCTCTTATGCTACGTCCATAGAATTTAGTCACCATATTAAATGCAAAGCACTAAAACATAAGTCCGTTTATGCCTGTAAGGCTCTTAAGAACAGGGGTCAAACTGGCGCTAAAATATATTAACACTGATTCAATTAGGGTAATTAATTTAAAAAGAAATCTATACCTACTTTAATGTATAAAATAGAGTAAGAAAAAATTTAGGGCGTTTAACTTGACATCCACAACTTTGTCGTTAAAATGTGTGCTTTATGTGCTTTAAACATTTTTCTTTTTTCAATTTTGAACCTTATTCGTTCTGCAGCCGCCTTAAGTTTGATGTGACATATATAGGACATCCTGTATACAGAGAGAAAGAGAGAGACATGTATCTGGTGTATGTTCTAATTAGCAGTTAACACGTAACTAAGTCCCCGCGGTACAGTTTCGCGAAAACAGAAGTAGTTCGTCAAGTACAGTGGCTGTCAAAGTGGGGGTCGCTCCGACCGCAAGGAACCCAAGATAACGCCAAAAAGGGAAGCGCGTGTCGTGCAGTGATAATCGGACCATAATTATTACTGACCGGTTTAAGCCCGGTGCTTGGGTTTAAATCCCATAAAAGTCCATAAATGCCATCTACAAATGATTGTAGATAATTTATCAAGATGCTTGAAATTTGGCAAACATGTCGTTAGGGGTACAAAAAAGGACATAAGGTCCTTTTTTCCGAAACAGCTAGTTCATAATGTTGCTTGGACATTATAACACAGTCCCGAACTAAGCAGTGCTTGTATTATGGGTATCAAACAACTGATATAATAATAATAATTTCTAACACATTTTTTTATTTGCAAAGATTATTTTAGTAGTAGATTCGGGGTAAACACAAATATTTATTATATAAATGTTTACCGGACACGGGGACTAATTTTGCACCTGAATATTACGTAAATGTTGTATCTATCATTTTTCGGGTGCAATCTCAGAAGAATAACTAAAGCATAATCTTCTGAGGGTGCAATCAAAAACATGGCGGTTTTGCGATTACAAATGATTACAATATATGCACGTTTTGACACCTACAATATCTATAAGTTAACCAAAATAAACATACTGCATACTGTAGCATTCTGCTACAATATCAACCTTTTTTATTTATTATTATTTTCTTTTGGTATGTCATTTTTTATTTTGAAAAAGAGCAGAGGATTTTGCTCAGAAGAATAACTAGGGATTTTGACGGATTGATATGGAGGAGATTGGAGCTTGGGCTGAGGAGAGTTGTGATGGACAGTGAAAATTCTCACGTTTTTTGTATAGTTTAATGTTAAATGCTAAATGATCTCCACTTTTACATTAAACACCAACAATAGTATATTTCATTATAAGTGCGGAAAGCCTGTCATTGCAAAGAGTTCCGACAAATGTCTACCCGAGCCAAGGCGCAGCCGAAGGTGAGGGTTGACAGTCGGAACTAGTTGCAATGACGGTTCCGCACGTGTACTGAACAACTATTTTTAATACAGTTACGAAAAAATTAAGCAATATAGCTAGTCTGTATACTAGTTTATTGATCACAATCACCGTACATTAATAATATAAGTTCAGTTTGGTTGGCGAATTGGGAGCGAGCGAGAGCTGCGGGACGTGGTAACAAACATACGTGCACTCGCAACTGCGTCATGCGCGCGACTCTGGCGAGTGTCGCGAGCGAGCGCCGGCGGTGGCGCCACAGGCCGGGGCCGGAGCTCCCCTCCCGCGTTATAGCTACTTTCTTAACCGTGCGGGCGCGCATGAATACCTAGTTTAACCCTAAACCGCGCGCTATAGTCTCCCCCTCTAACCCGAACGAACGCCCTCGCGATCGGGTTAGTTCTTACGAGGCCTCCCCCTCCGACGTTTCTCCTGAACCGGGGCTTGGATGCGACCAACGAAAGGAGTCAATACTGACGCGTGGTACTTACCTAGCACCGTACCATCGCTAACGCGCTCGAGAATATAAGAAACCGGGCTGACTACGGCCTTAACTCTATACGGACCATCACGGCGGGGAATAAACTTAGGGGTTTGCCCTTTCCCTGTGTCATTGGCCCCTTGTGTCTTTAACAGTACCAGATCACCCACCTGATAATCCGGAGCTGGTCGGCGATGCTCGTCCGTATACTTCTTACGTGTCGCCTGGGCGCTCTCATACACGTCGCGAGCGTCTATCAGCACTGACGAGATCCCCTTTAGGTAATCGGTTATGTCACCTACATAACCGTCGTTTTCCACAATAGTGCGCATCTCCTGCAGGACATCAGCGGGCGCACGCATGTCTCGCGCAAAATTCAAGTAGGCGGGAGAATAGCTCGTACCTGACGTGACCGCTGAATTCATTGCAAACCGAATTGCGGGCAGGTGAACGTCCCACGTGTGATGATCTCTCCCTACCAAAATTGACAATTGCGGCTTGAGATCACGGTTCTTGCGCTCCACTGGGTTTGCTTCAGGGTGATAATACGATGTAAATGATTGCGAAATCCCCATTGCGTGGCAGGTCTGCTGCATGACTTCGCTAATGAACTGGACTCCATTATCGCTAATTAAGCGCCTAGGGACACCGAATCGTAAGTACACCTCCGATATTAATATTTTAGCGCATTCCTCACTAGTAGCCGCTGTGAGTGCGAACAGTTCTACCCAATGTGTGCAGACGTCCTCTACTATGAATATCCACTTATGTCCTTTCGCCGTTTCCGGGAGAGGACCAAATAGGTCCACGGATAGCACCTCGAACCGGCGAGCAGAAACGGGCGTCTGTAACAGCCCAGCAGGCTTCCTGTTATCCGCCTTATAGCGCTGGCAAGCTACACAGTTTTTCACGTACTGCGTGACATAGGAGCGTATCCCTGGCCAGTAATATTTACCAACTAAACGCCGTAGCGTGCGTTCGGCACCCATGTGACCTGCAGTGGGTGCATCATGGTATTCGGCCATTACCTTGGCGCGCTCGTGTTCTGGTACCACCAGGCTGGCGTCGTCATGCTCCTCATTTTCGGGGCAATACCTATAAAGTACACCTTCAGTAAGTATATACCCTCTGTCTGCCCACACTCTCCCCCTAAACGGATCGTCGGACTCTAGGGCTTCAACAATCTTTCTCACCTCTGGGTCCTTTAATTGATTTTCGCGCTGGTCTTTAGCACCGCGAGAAGGCATGTCAGCTGCAGCTGTAGTGCAACACAAATCGCACTCGGCATCCCCGGTACATGCTGGTCGTGACAGCGTATCTGCAACAACATTAGCCTTACCTGGCGTGTACTCGATCTTAAGGTTATATTCTTGAAGACAAAGGGCCCACCTGGCTAAACGGCCACTCGGAGACTTCATGCTCATCAGCCACCTAAGCGGTTGATGGTCTGATCTAATTATGACCTCGGCCCCATCTATGTAACCCCTGAATTTGGATACAGCCCAAACGACAGCCAGAGCCTCTCTCTCCGTCGTGCTATAATTCTTTTCAGCTGCTGTCAGGAGGCGGCTTGCGTACTCTATTGGACGCTCGTCAGCCCCCTCCCCCTGGAGGAGAACCGCTCCGAGAGCGTACCCACTACTGTCGGTTCGAAGGACGAAAGGTGACGTCGCATCGGCCTGCCGAAGAATAGGTGCGGACACCAGAAGCTGTTTGATCTGCTCGAAAGCAGTCTGTTGTTCTGAGCTCCATTGCCAGATACTTGCCTTTTTTAGTAGCGTTGTCAACGGCTTGGCGACCTCTGCGTAGTCAGGGATAAAGCGCCTGAACCAGCTGGAGGTCTGTAGAAAACATTTTAAGTGTTTCACGTTTCGGGGGGTTGGCATGTCTGCGACTGCTGCGGTCTTTTCTGGGTCGACATGTATACCACCTGGCATAATAATGTGCCCTAAAAACTTTACCGAACCCCTGGCGAAATGACTCTTGACACGGTTTACTCTTAAGCTGAATAGGGCAAGTCGGTCGAATACTGAGGTAAGGTCAGCGAGATGTTTCTCGAAACTTTCATCAGATAAAATCAGCAGATCGTCGAGATAAGCGAGCAGAGTAGTACCTGGTAAGTTCGACTTGAATCTGTCGATAAGCCTCTGAAAGGTAGCCCCCGAATTCCGTAAACCCATAGGCATGCGTTTGAACCTATAAGTTCCGAGCGGTGTGGTGAATGCTGTCTTGTCCCTATCGTTAGGGTCCACCAGCACCTGAAAATAGCCTGCTCGAAGATCGAGGGTAGTCATATATTTAGCAGTCTTCGCCTCATGAAGGATGTCCTCGATCCTTGGGAGCGGGTAACGGTCAGGCTCTGTGACCGCGTTGAGCTTGCGGTAGTCGACGCATAGTCTAAAACTGCCGTCTTTCTTCTTGACGAGAACTACGTTGGATGCCCATGGTGACTCGCACTCCTCGATAACATCGGAGCTGACAAGCTTCTCTAACTCCTTTTCAAGCGCCTCTCTTTTAGGCGGGGATAGTCTATAAGGTGGAGAAGCCAAAGGTTCCTGTGTGTCACTTACCTTGATCTGATGAACAGCAAAGTCAGTGGGAGGTCCATCTGGAGCGAACTGGGCGGCTCTGCTTTGCAGGAACTCGTTGAGTACGGCCCTGTGCTCTGGTGATAAACTCGTACCTTCATCTTCGCGCAGTGATACCTCACAGGTGGGCATATGTAACACGGGTGTGTTCTTCAGTACATAGGACTTTTCGAATGGGAACTGGTCTCCTGGACTATCTGCGAAGTACCATGACTCCTGGGCTATGTCTACAACCATCCCCGATTTAGCTATAAAGTCGCGGCCTAAAAGAGTCCTAGTGTCGTCACCGGGAAATATCATAAAATCGGTTTCAACTATACGACTACCTAGGGTGACGGGTATTGTCGCGATCTTAATCATCTTCCGGTGACATGACCCATCGGCGAGTCCGATGTAGCGAATGGTGTCTTGAAAATTAACACCACTATTCAACAATAGAGAATACAATAATGGGCTAGCCACACTATGCGTAGCCCCAGTATCTACAATCGCGACTCCTTCTTTACCTACTATACGTATGTTAATCAAAGGATGCGATGACGAAGTAGAGAAAAAATCCCCTTTCACGATGTTGAACTCGGATGGCACAGCGCGTGCGGGCTTATTCGAACACGTTTCGCATTTCGACCTAACTACCCCTGGCTGACCGCATCCATAGCACCGGATCGGGTGAGTATTCTTACTAACGTTATCTATTTTATTATTATTAACTTTGCGACAGTCATCAATCGTGTGACCAAATGCCTTGCAAAATGAACATCTAGTGCGAATACGCTTAGAAACTTCGCTCGAGTCAGAAGTGAGTTTCGAACCGGTAGTAGCGCCCGAACTCGTAGTAGCGTTCCGATCGGACGCCGCCGTAGGTATATTCGATGATTTCGAGGACGCGTTCGATATTTTTAGTTCCGATATATTATCCTCCGCAAGTCTCGCTTTCTCTAACAAATCATCGATCTTACAAATAGTATCACGCGACAATCGTTTGCGTATTCTACGATGTAGTAAACCATAAATAATATCGACTTGCATCACTGTAGGCACTACATAAGGCAATCTAACTAATAAAGAGCGTACCTTAGATATAAAGACCTCTGCACGTTCACACTCACTATGCTCACACGCGAATACTTCCTGCAGTATACGGTAAGCGGGCTTCTGCACGCCGTAGGTAGCACGCAAGCGTGCCAGCGCGTCGGGCCACGAGCCGACGGCAGGCCGCGCGCCGCGCCACCACACCGCCGCGTCGCCGGTCAGCAACATGGAGAGGCCGCGTAGTGCGTGCTCATCCGTCACGTCGGCACACTCCTTGTACACCTCCACTGCGTCTATAAATGCTTCGAGTACCTCGGCGTCGCGTGACTGTCCGTCGAACCTCGCGGTGCACTTCGAAAAGTTACCGCCGGATGTTGCAGGTGCGTTCGCCGTGGGCGATGCCGCTGGAGTCGACGCGAGACCGGGGTTCCACTGGTTGCCATGAAGTGATTTGAGTGTTTCCACAAGAGTGCGGTTGGTCTCCGCCTGCACTCTGGCGAACGATTCCATCATCGTAGTGATGAGCCGCTCGGTATTCAATGCGGAGTGAGCGGGTACTCCGCTGCGGCCTCCGCTGATCGCGCAGTCGGGGTCTGGAGCGGCGCCCCCCTGGGCGCGCGTCTCGGGTGCGTCTTCATTCTCGGTGTCGTGGGTGGGAGCGGCGCCCCCACGAGCGCGCGACTCCACCAAAGAACCTTCGTCTGAAGAACTGGCGTCTTCCGGCTGGCGTCTTCCGACTGCGGCCGCTTGAGCCGTACGTGTCGTACGTGGCATGTCGTCGCGATTATCACTGGACGAACACACTGATAAAATGATTCGTGGAGTCCCTTAAACTTAACGACGCACGTTGAACTTTAAGGCCACTAGTTGGGCGCCACTATAGCTAGTCTGTATACTAGTTTATTGATCACAATCACCGTACATTAATAATATAAGTTCAGTTTGGTTGGCGAATTGGGAGCGAGCGAGAGCTGCGGGACGTGGTAACAAACATACGTGCACTCGCAACTGCGTCATGCGCGCGACTCTGGCGAGTGTCGCGAGCGAGCGCCGGCGGTGGCGCCACAGGCCGGGGCCGGAGCTCCCCTCCCGCGTTATAGCTACTTTCTTAACCGTGCGGGCGCGCATGAATACCTAGTTTAACCCTAAACCGCGCGCTATAGCAATTTAATAAAATATCAAAAACACAACAAACTCAACTAAGTTCCAACTGTGATCAAGAGATGGCGCTAGTCGTATTAGTAATGCGAAACCTACGTTTCGCAATGCAAAAAGTGTGTCAAAGTCGTGTCGCCATTTTTGACAGTTGGCAAAGAGAACGCACGAGTTCGGGAAAGGTAAACAAAAAGCTCGAGTATGTAATAGCCCACATCCCGAACGCTAAACGTCCCTGCAATACGCCACTTTTTGAGCAACTGTATTAAAAAATAAGTTATTTAAATTATTTTAAATTGGAGTTCGTCGTCAGTTTCAGCTGAATGCCGTTTAATCCGGAATATATTTATTTCATACTACAGTAATTAATACAACCTAGTTGATGGGACACTGTTGCAATATGTGTGGTATGGATTTAACCCTATATCTATAACGAAAACGCAGAGGAGTCCAAGAAGAAAACAACCATATGGCCAGGCCAGCCACATGAGCACGTCTTAGCGACGACGTGGCAGCTACCACGAGTGCGAAATTGCGAACCCAGAGACCACACTCGTTACAATACGTTGAAGCTGTTTAAACATGATTAAAGAATCACAAAATCGCAATTTTTTTGATTGAAAGTGAAAATATGATATCAACAAGTTACATAGTAATAAGTCACATAATTGCCCTGCTTGTATAGCACTACACCATCGGTGCTGATATTATCCTTGGAGTTGTGCAGCCAAGTCAGAAAAAAAATCATATGGTATAATTATTGCTGTGTACCCTAATTTTGGATATTTTTTGTTTTGCTACTGCACAAAGGATGGGAAGCGGACTCTCGTTCATATTAATTGTTTTAGTTGTCTTTTAGGTGGGTTGTGTCAAATAAAGTTTTATTTCAATTTCATATTCAATTTCGTAATTTTAGAAGGAGGCGTGATGAACCAAAGTTTGGGAACTCCTGAACTAGGTACATAGTAGAGTCGAGTAGATTATTATCTAGTTTACCTTCGTACTAATATGTGGAACAGAAAATTTTTAAAAATATATTTTGAAACAAATCTTTGGGCGTTTTTTAACGATTCTCTTTAAAAAAAAAAATCCTATTGATCCCTGCAGTTTCAATCGCGTTAATTTCGGAGTTTCACCTGACAACTTGTGTCGTTTATGCAAAATTTCATAATGATCGTTTGAGTAGTTAAGGTGTAAAAGCGTTACAAACAAGTATACAAATAAACTCACATTCGTATTTTTTTTATTCTTATAAATATCTACACGTTTGGTAATATTATCCTAAAAATATTATGCTAAAAGAATTTATTTATACGTATAATATAATAATCCTTCAAATCGCTCAAAGCATTTGAGGAGACAAAATAAAACCTAAAGAGATTATCTCATGTAATATTTTGTGTGTTACATACATAATAATATAATATTTTTAAGACACCTGATCCCAAACAAACGACGTAGGTACACAACACACGTGCTATAAAGGATTTCATAATCGGCGGAGGCAGTGCAAAAGAATTCGTAATCTTTTCCCAATATTGCTCCAGTCACTATTGAGACACGCACATTGT
This sequence comes from Zygaena filipendulae, assembly GCA_907165275.2. Lineage (NCBI taxonomy): Eukaryota > Metazoa > Arthropoda > Insecta > Lepidoptera > Zygaenidae > Zygaena > Zygaena filipendulae. Next base: position 1,409,686 of record OU015669.1, read on the forward strand.
CAAGTGTACAGTCTGCAGCAGCAATATGTAAACACCTTGCTCAGTATTTCAACTTTATTACTAGGCATTGGAATAAGATTCAATGACTGTATAAAAGTCTATGTCTATACATCTAGGTATTATATAAATAAAATTGAAGTGTATTTTTGTGATTCCAAATTTACACTAAATGCATATGAAAATGTATAAACGGTACTGACATAAAATAACATTCTCTTTTAATTTCTGTCTGTCTGTCTGTTCCGGCTAATCTCTGAAACGGCTGGATCGATTTAAGCGGGACTTTCATAGCTGATGTTATAGGGAGTATCTTAGACTATTTTAGAAAACATAGTTCCTGTGGGAATTCCGAAACTAACTGGTGAAACCGAGGGGTGCAGCTAGTGTTACATATTTCTGCTGTTGTCTGTACACTGAGCACGTTTGCTATCAGGCTCAGGTGTGAACCGCCCTTTATACATTTTCTATGCCATTCGTATTAAATATAATTCGGTGTTGCGTCGAAAGGTGTGCACACGGTAGTGTATTAGGCCAAGTTTGGACAAAACTGGGTACACAAAGAGATTATAGATAGATATAAGAGAATATAAGATAGATAGATCAAATGTCTTTTAAGTATGTGTCTAGAAAAAAAAATATAAGTGCCTACGTAACCATTATATCAGCTCTGCTTAGTTTGGGTCCAGGTGGATTTAACTGATAATGTACCAACACTTGACATGGGTGTTCCAACGCGCAAATTTCCAAGACCTTGAAATTATAATATCAGTCGACGTCGACCACTGGACTTCATCCATGTCTCCTCCAAGGATCACCACAACGACCGCACCTATGCCGCCCTCATCCAGACCAATATACTTCATCAGCTAATCCGTCCGATTTGTTTCAGGTCTACCCCATATTGTACAATAATGAGTAGGCAGGTCCATGCTTAAAGAAATAGGGATGTTGCCTACTATTGAAAATCAAAATTCTAATTAGTCCGTCAGTTAGAAAATAAAAAAACAATAGACACGTATTTTTTGCTTTTTTAAATAAATTAAAATATACAGAGATAAAGCGCATTAAAGTTTAGGATGAGGAGGTCGTGACGTCACTAACCACAAAACCGCCATACAAACTGTCAGAATAGTGACGTCACGCGAAATTTCAACTCAATATATCGCCGTTATTTTTTGATTACGTAAAAAAAATACGTGTCCAATATTTTTTAATAATCTACAAGACGGACTAAAAAACGGATAAAAAATAAAAATAGTCAACATGCCCATTGTGGTATGTATTTATTGATAGATAGTAAACTATTTGCTACATGACATACAGAACTTGGCCCTTATATTTGAGTTTCACTGCTCTGTTTTCTTTTTCAAAAGGTTTTCTATCAATCACTCCGTTTATTTTATTCGTATTAAATACGTTGCGTGTGTTAGGACAGTTAGGTATTGTCTGCGGCTGAGTACTGACAGGTGATTTTGTATATCGAATCACATTGGAAAAAAATAAATAAAAAATACAGCCGAACTGAGAACCTCTTCGTTTTTGGGAAGTCGGTTAAAAAGTAGCAGCCCTATCATTACTTTTGCTCATGTTTGTTTGTTTTTTGTGTGGTGCACGTGTTTGATTTTTGCTGAATTAATTTTATCTTACCTTATGGTATAGTAGCTATGCCCCGAGGTTTCACCCGCGGTAATATCGGAGCTCTCGCGGGAATTCCGGGATAAAAAGTACCCTATGTCCTTCACTGTACCCCTGACAACGTGCATGCCAAATTTCATTCAAATCCGTTCAGCCGTTTGCGTGATTGAGTAACAAACATCCAAACATCCACACTTTCACATTTATAATATTAGTTGGATTATTTTCAATGTTTTGAAAAACATACTATTTTGCCTCCAAAAATGGTGGTAGGCAACCCTGCCAACACACGAGCTGCCGCTTGTACTAGATATTAGTAGTGGGAGACAAATAGACATAAATCGGTTCGCTATAGAGTATAGAGTATCGCGGTTGTGGTATCCTAATGCCTGCACTACATTATCGCCGATGATCGTTGATCGTGTGATCGGCGATAATGTGGACACCTCAACGCGATTCCCTTTGATGCGTGCCCAAAAACCGACGGGTCGCAGGCGATCATAGACGATGATCGGCGAGTACAGCCGAGTATGCCCTCTACACTATCGTGCTCGTGCATAACCTTATGTGTGTACCTACTCGCCACTCGATAATGTAGTGGAACCATAATATTGTGTACGTAATGAAGGAAGGGAGATGAGAGCCTTGAAAAGCTGATCGTAGTCGGGAACACTGAAGGGAAACGAGCCCGCGGACGGTCCCCTACCAGGTGGAGCGATCAAGTGAAAGGCCCACCCTCGACTAAGTTCTGCTCGGTTGTCAGGGAGGCAATGGACAGGCACCGCTGGAGGCGGATCGTGAGACGCATCGCGGCACCAGCGTCCTCAATCGACGATGACCACGATCCTCAGTCATGAGGGAGCGACCAGAGAGAGAGAGAATGTGCTTACAGTTATGCTACTGCTCCACCTGCGTGTTAACGCGTAAATTAGTGCGCTAAATAAGGCATTACGTAGATATGGCCAACATTTTAATGGGTTAACGGCATTACTAATGACGTTAACCGTTAAGCGATAGCTCGGATGTCGGTTTTTTGGACACAAAAAAGGGTTTTAGCGCGTTATTTAGCGCACTAAGCGGCGTTGGCTACATTAACGCCTTCTCATTCTGCGTGGCGCACGCGCGGAGCAAGACCGTATTTACTTTGTTTTGGCGAGAATAATAAAAAAACGACAATGGAATGGTCTAAAATTACAGCTGCTTCTACCTGCATTGCAAAAAAACAGCTGTTTGAAGCTTCGACCTCCATTTTGTGTAAATTAACGCTTAACGGCACGTTGCAAACTAAATTTCGCATCTATAGTGGACGGGGTGAATATCGCTGTATCGCTGTAATAAGCCGATCGATTGTTACTGTACACACAACCGACTGTATGGTTGTACAACTGTCATCCTAACGATAAATCCAAAAGTGAGTTTGTTTGTTTGTTTATTCGTTTGTTACGCTTTCACGCCTTAACGGCTCAACCGATCACCATGAAATGTTACATAAACGTTGCCAAGAGTACAGAGAAGAACATAGGGTAGTTTTTATCCAGGAATTCCCGCGGCAACTCCGAAATTAACGCTGGTGAAACCGCGAGGACAGTTAGTAATAATATAAAGAAAGAATATTAATAAAGATTTAAAACACTAATCACACGTACGCATTTACATAGAAGATCATTATAAGTAGCTAGATACAATAAAATGCACAAATTAAGATTTAATTATATTTACAGACATGTACATTTGTGTTTTTTTCCTAACAGCTTAACCGATCATCACCTGCACATACGGTTTCAGGGGTACTTTTTGTACCGGGATTCCCGCGGAAACTCTAAAATTAATGTTGGAAGTCGCTTATAAAGGTCGTACACGCACACTTCCGTTGCCTATTAAAATTTTATTACCAACGAACCAAAACCTAACTTCAATATCTAAATCGGCAAACGGTGGGCATGTTTTCGTGTGTGAAAGCGTGAAGTCTGATAAAAGTCCTGAAACTTGACTTCTGGTAGAATTTTTGTTGAAAGTCTGCTGCTGTTGTTCTAAAGAAATAAATTAAAAAACCTTTTTTTTTAGCTCTATGGTGAGTCAGGTTCCGTTCTTCAACACCGTACTCCATGATATGGTATTGATTGGTTCTTCCACTACCGAATTACCGTGAACCAGTCTCTCTGTCGTGTGTACGCGCTGAACAGGTGTGCATCGGGTTTATGCCTATGGTTTATTTATGGGGAGCTCGACGCCGCGCCGGCTGCCATCGATGCGGGAACGCCACGGAATAAAAAAAACAAGAAGAACTGCCCTTATACCGTACTCAGAAGAGAAACCAGTGTTGGCCAAATTTGCTAGTTGATTGATTGATTTATACAACGTGTTAATGAATTAACTGAAAACTAGAAAGTAGTTTGCTCAGAATCGACTTCCGAATCGATCGCACCATGTTTTAATATAGGTTATAGTTTTTACTAGCGTAAACTATTTTATGTATGTCTAAACTATTTATAATTCAATATTGCTACGCCGCCAGTAGCAAGGACATAGAATCGGTCATTGACACGTAGGCGCGGGCGTAGAGCTTGAAATTTCATAGATAGGTCACCTCCAAACTAATGTTGAATAACTTTTACACTATTAAATTTTTTGACGTTATCTATATTTTAGTAATATTTATGTTGTTTTGAAATGGGGTGTATCAGGTTTTTGGTTAATTCATTAACACGTTGTATAAATAAATTCAAATAGAACGACCGACAAGGTTACCGACATAGTCCAAAGAATAGCAAACCTCAAGTGGCAGTGGACAGGCACATCGCTCGAAGAACTGACGACCGATGGAGCAGGGAAGTTCTCGAATGGCCACCGCAAACTGGAAGATGGCGTGGGTAGGTATAGGTAAAGCCTGATCTGACGACCGACTGACTGACTGAGCCAGTGTTGCGGATCTCCTAGAGGTAAAAAAGTCTCCACGTGACCAAACGACCGAAAGATGCATAATTGGCTACTTGACAAATTTTTTTAGTCCTTCGTTAGTAAAAAATTATGGACACCTATTTTTTCTTTTTTTACGTAATCAAAAAATCTGCAACACCAGAAGGCATGCAGGTGCGTTGCCGACCTGGAATGGGGATGGGAACTGGCTTTCAAGTGGGACTACCGGAACACACCGTTTTTCATTAATTTAAAAAAGCAAAAAATACGTGTCTATTATTTTGACGGACTATTTAGAATTTTGATTTTCAAACCTGCCCTGAAGAATACCCAATTGTGACACTCTCAATAGAGATAGCTGCTTGCCACTTCCTCTTGTTTCTTTATTACTCCGTGAAACAGACAGCAGACACGACGGCATTTGTGTAGGTATCCAGCCAATAGCGTAGCCACTATAGTATAATCTAGTATGGACAGTATGGTATTAGGTTAGTAACCAAAATCAGAATCGATGCCATTGCAGCGAATCCGGTAAGGTTTAGAGGATATTGATTATAATCGCAGGCTAAACACTGAGCAATTTCTTCTTATAGTAGAATATGATTTGCATAAACACAATCAGCCTTTTTAATGTCCCCACTTCGGGGCCACAGGCCTACCCTAACGCTGAAGGCGGTGGACGAGCATACAATATGTTTTCGAATTTAATCTGATTCGTGCATTGATATCTATCTATTTATCTATACTATAATAAAAGAGTAGAACCCGCGATTCTCTACATTGAATATTTTTACCTAAAATTGAGAGGGGTGATAAAAGAAGAGTAACCAAGCCTAAAAAAACGTTTTTAAAATACTTTTCTGTCTGTCAGTCTGTTCGCGATAATCTTCACATCTACTGAACGGGTTGTCATGCAGTTTTCAATAGTTGATTAAGCTAAGTCTGGAGCAACATATAGGCTTTGTTTCATCGAAAAAAAAAAATAAAAAATAAAAAATAAGGGAATAGGGGAAAAAAGTTATCATCAGTTAATGACTTCAGCGCAATGCAATGGTCGAAAGCTTCAATATCAAAGACATTCTATATCATTGTTCGATATAATGTTGCATAATGAACATGATAAAACCTTTTTAGAGATACCTATGATAAGTGACAGTTTTAAAGCTTGGAGAGACAGATGATGTGATTATATTTCCTTTGAGACTAAAGCATATATAACTACTACGTTTTAAAAGAGTGAGAAAATCTAACGTCATTACTTTCATTGCAAGGGTCGAAAATTCACGCGGGTGAAACCGCGAGCACCAGCTAGTATTAAAATATATCAATGGATTCGTGTGCAATTTTCATCCACGATTATACATAGATCTAAGGCTAATTCCACTTACGCAAAGCAGAAAATTCAGACTCGGGTACAAGACGGCATTGAAACCTCACCCTGTGAACATGAAGAGAGAATTCTACAGCTCGACTACCAATTACTATGGCTTTAATCACTTTTTCAAGATCGCACTCACAGGAAATTTTTTTTTTGTAAAACTTTTTATATTGAGAAAAGATTGAGCGTTATCCTTGATTAGCTGTGCCCCGCGGTTTCACCCGCGTGAGTTTCGGAATTCCCGCAGGTGTTCCAAACTTCTTTCATAAGGATCTTCTCCTTACAATAACAAATACAATGAATAAAGAATTAGCGAAATCGGTCCCGCCGTTCACGCGTGATGCCGTGTCTAAGGGAAATAGGGATTCATTTACCTACCTACTACTTTTGACCATTCTCTTTAATAGTACATTGTTATCCTAGGGGCCAATAGATCGAGGGACTAAATAAGTCTTTCTCCCGAGGATAACACTGTGCTTTTCATTACGAATGCAAGGAAAGTCAAAATAAAAATAGGAATTAGCTAAAGAAAAAAATGAGTGAATTTTATTTTACATAAATCAACCATTAGGTGTGCTACTGGCCAGTGGCCAGTAAGTATGCCCCCTATGACATAAAAAAAAAACTTGAGTTTCTGCAGTATCCAGCTGTCAGTTGAAAGCGATTCTCCCTAGGGCTGAAAAGGGTTACTTTCAACCCGCTTCTCAGGCAACTTCAGACCTACTTTCCGAGTAGGAGTAATAAAAATAATTTTCTTTCGTGTAGGTGTGTTGCTTTTTGCATATTAAAATCAAAGCTCACTTAAAAAAAATCTAATAATATGCAAAAAAACAAAAGGGAAACACCTTAAAAATAAGTAGCGGCCTATAAAGCAAATTTGGCGTGCAATAAACGGATATTTATGGAGGCACCTTCGCTCTGTAATTACCGACCGGTTGTACTCCTACAATTTACATGTAAAACGGGCTGGCAATATTATTTATGCTGCTTGGCTTGTGCCGTTACTGGGGTTCGAACGGGGCGATGGCCTATAGCAAATCACAACAACTGAGGTTTTTCACCTAGTTTACCGCCTGAGTGAGCTTTGCTACGAAGGAAATCAAAGAAAATATTTGCTTAAATAGCGTACCCAGCACAAGAGATGTCGGAATTTGTCATTGATTTAGTAGAACTTACCAAGCGTAGTTCGATTCAAGTTAAAAAAAGTACGTGTCTATTATCTTTTTCTATTGTAACTGACGGACTAATTAGAATTTTGATTTTCATACCCCGGAAAATACCCAATTTCTGCAAGAATTCCGAAATTATTGCGGGAAAAAGCTAGTAATAAGCCCTTGCACTGAACCGAAATTGATTGCACGCTGACGTCACGATTGCATCTTCAAAGCATTTTACGCGCTTAAAAAGTTACCTATATTAAAAAAATTCAACCTTCTCCTTTTAGATAGTTAGGTAGGTCGGTAGGTACCTAGGTACAATATTGGGTAGAGAATAAAGTACTAACTTCAGCTATGGCATAATTACTATGTAAAATTAGTTGTTTAACGGCTGCTCTGTATAATTGCAAACCGCAAATTACCCGAGATTTCTCCAAAATTACACATTACCGCGTCGAATACCCGCAAAATACAGACAAACACACGGCGACCATATTGGTACAACCGCAGAGAAAATAATATAATTAACTAGAGAGGCCGAAAACTTGGCAAAAACTATATTACCTGAGCGGCGGTGCGAATATTAACAAAGTCGGAGAACCCATAATTTGCGCCGAATAAAAATATAGAAAGAGGTGGATAGTGAGCATGCATACCTTGCAAATCCTCTAGCTCGATCGGCGCTAGGTTCTGGATTCTGGTCAGCGGAGTCACAACTTGATGTTTTAAAGCGGGGTTGGCGCGCCACGCTCGCAAAGGAATTTGGAGAAAGCTTGCATTCCATGTATATTTTCAACAATATTCCCAAAAATTGGAATTTTGAAAAAAAAAAATTGACTATATTAATTGTACCTAATTAAAATCCCTTAATTACTTTATTAAAATCCCTACTAATCCTACTAATATTATAAATGTGAAAGAGTGGGGGTTGGGTGAATGTTTGGGTGTTTAGATGTTTGGCTGTTTGTTACTCAATCACGCAAAAACGGCTGAACGGATTTCGATGAAATTTGGCATGCACGTTGTCAGGGGTAAGAGAAGGACATAGGATACTTTTTATCCCGGAATTCCCACGGAAACTCCGAAATTACCGCGAGTGAAACCGCGGGGCACAGCTAGTATGTATTATAAAAGCGAAAGTAACTCTGTCTGTCTGTCTGTCTGTTACGCTTTCACGCCTTAACGGCCCTACCGATCATTATGAAATTTTGCATACACGTTGTCAGGGGTACAGGGAAGGACATAGGGTACTTTTTACCCCGGAATTCCTGCGGGAACTCCGAACTTATTGCGGCTGAAACCGCGGGGAACAGCCGGTCGTTACTAAATGACGTTGGATACCATTTGTTGCGTTAATGAATGTTTTTGTGCGTGATGAATAGTTTTGTGTATACGAAAATCACCCGGCGACACGTGGTTTTAATTTGTTTTCATAACTAGGTCCCTTCTATCCGTTCTGTTGATATAAGTATCTATTGCCATTCAACGGTCATCCATTAATTTGATCCGGCAACTCGCTCGCTGTTTGGTGTACACATTACACTGTACACTGATTGTCACGTAATTTATTTACAACTAGCTGTTCCCCGCGGTTTTACCCGCGTTAATTATATATGTCCACGGTGATTCCGGGACAAAAAACGCCATAATTGTTCCTAACAATTTGAATTCAAAATTTCATGATGATCGATTTAGCCGTTAGGGCGTGAAAGCGTAGTAAACAAATAAACTCACATTTGCTTTTATATAGTACTAGCTCTGGCCCGCGGATTCACCCTCGCTAATTTCGGAGTTCACGCGGGAATTCGGCATAAAAAGTACGCTATGTCCTTCTCTGTACCCCTGAAAACGTGCATGCCAAATTTCTACCAAATCCATTCAGCCGTTTTTGCGTGATTCTGTAACAAACATCCAAACATCAAAACATCCATCACTTTCACATTTATAATATTAGTAGGATTATAATTAATAATTTATTTGTTTGTTTGTTTATTACGCTTTGACGCCTAAACTACTCAACCGATCATCATAAAATTTTGCATACACGTTGTTAGGGGTACAGAAAAGGACACAAGGGTACTTTTATCCCGGAATATCCGCGGAACAGCTTGGTTTAATAAATAAATTGTTATAAGCAAATTGAAAAACATAGACATTAAAATATAATATTACCTACCTGTAGCCAGAGACTTCATTTGCTAAATGGATGTCAATTTCGAAATGTGAGCTTAATTATGGTAGTTCAACTCAAGTGCCTGTCATAAGATGCCACAAAGGGCTTCGCCTGTCGGCTCCCAAATACAGCGACCAGCTTTCCTTTTGTCACGATAAGCATTTCAGTTACGAGTGGTACGTCGAATGTGGTCGCTTTGAGTTGCAAAACGGTACTTTGCCTATTTTGAATAGGTAGTATTTTGACAGGACATTGGTGGAATAGGGATGTTGACTACTATTGAAAATCAAAATTCTAATTAGTCCGTCAGTTAGAAAATAAAAAAACAATAGACACGTATTTTTTGCTTTTTTAAATAAATTAAAATATACAGAGATAAAGCGCATTTAAGTTTAGGATGAGGAGGTCGTGACGTCACTAACCGCAAAACAGCCATACAAACTGTCAGTATAGTGACGTCACGCGAAATTTCAACTCAATGTATCGCCGTTATTTTTTGATTACGTAAAAAAAGAAAAAATACGTGTCCAATATTTTTTAATAATGTACAAGACGGATTAAAAAATAAAAATTAGTCAACATGCGATAGAAACAAAATCAGTCGGTACTCAGTCGCGTATCGGATCAAGCAACGATCAACAACATTCCTTGCCCATAACGCGCGTCCTAAAAACACAATTCCGACCGCTCCAGATGACAAAATATTAGAAATTAATATTCTGTATACCATAACACACGTTGTAAATGATTTTTTTTTAAAGTGAAACTTCTTTGATCGCGAAAAAAAACAGTTTTAGCGGCGTCTTATCTTAACGCGGCGTGGATAGGGGCCCTAAAAGGTTCGCTAGCTTTACTACGGAACTCATTAAAGATCATATTCAAGAACGTTCACATAGGTACCTATCATAAACTAGCTGTGCCCCGCGGTTTCACCCGCGCGAAAGGTTTTTATACAACAACTTTTTTTTCTGACATTCGATTTCAATAAAACAACGCCTATATGTGTTTTATATTGTGGATGATGTTGGTCTGGATGGATTATTATTTATTTAAATAAAGACAGCGAGATCAGTGACGAGACGATATATTTTTATTCAGCGGACATTGTACATCTGACATAGACAATTGACCACAGACAACATAGATTAGAATCTACAACATGCTCCTTTTCGACATTGACAAATGTGACATGACATTGACGTTTATGCTAATGACAAATTATGACATTTATGAAGTTTTGTAAACAAAGTTTCTGAAGTCTAAACTTTCTGAAATTTATGAAACTAACTTTATGAACTGAATTGGAATAACAATGTGATGAACTAAATAAGTATTATACTGAAAGAAATAAGTAGTTATAGTAGTGCAGAATTACGTACATTATTATCAAGACATTGAATTTTTGCGGTACACATTTATCTAGAATAAATTTATACTTGTGTTATTTAATTAAGTTAAACATTGTCATTTGAATAATAATTATGAAACTATAGGTACATTAAAAGTTTACATTGAATGTTTTTGGCTTTCTTATTTGCCTTCCTGATCTTGTCACATAGTAATAATCAGACTTTGGTTCAGATATTTCTTTCTTGTTCTGACCATTAGAATTATTATTTGAACTTAGTTCAGGTGACTTTAGAATTGGCTGATTATTTCTATCAGAACATGGAGATTGACATGGAGACACATTACATTTATTTGGACTTTGACTTACAGATCTCTCAGTTCTGTTAGGACTTTGATTTTTGTTTGGAGACAAGTTATAATCATCTTGATCTGCATATTTATGTTTTTTACAACTAGGAGACAATGAATTAAAGTTACTATAGTCAGAAGACAAAGAATTACTATAGTTATTATCCTCCTTCCTAAATGATAAACGAATGTGTTGACTATTTCTTCGATAAACATTACCATATAAATCTTTTATCATGTAGGAACGTGGAAATTTTGATTTAGATACAATAATACCTTTTGACCACCTTTTATGTGTAGGTTTCAGCTTAAAATAAACATTATCATTGACATTAAATGAATTATAATTTTTACAACTTTTATTATAGTATGACTGAGTTTTTTCCTTATTTTTAATTAAATTTTGACTATGATGTTTAAATCTTACAACTTTAGGTTTCAAATTAGTTAACTTACTGGGTACTTTAGTTCTTAAAGTTCTTGACATTAATAATTGAGCTGGAGAACACAAATTACCTCTTGGAGTGTTGCGATGTTGCAACAAACCAATAAATGGATCTGTGCCGGACTCCTCACACTTTCTAAAGATATCTTTGACAATTCTTACTGAAACTTCGGCTAAGCCGTTACTTCTAGGTAAGTATGGACTGGACGTTATATGTTCTATGTCCCAATCACTCATAAATTGCTTAAACTTTTCAGAATTCATGGGAGGACCATTGTCACTCACCAATTGCAATGGAATACCAAATCTTGCAAAAATTGATTTTAACTGTAATATAACAATATCACTTGTGGTGTTATTATTAAGACAAATTGTTTCTATGAAGTTTGAGTAATAGTCTACAACAATAAGATATTTTTTGTTATTATATTCAAAAAAATCTATTGCTACTTTTTGCCAAGGAAATTGTGATGTCTCATGAGATATTAATGACTCTTTACTTTTATTATTCATGAAAATTGCACATGATTCACACATTTTTACTTTATTTTCTATATCTTTACTAATGTTAGGCCAAAATACAGTACAACGGGCTTGAGCTTTAGTTCTTTCTATGCCTAAATGACCTTCATGGAGTATTGACAATATTTCAGACCTTAAAGAAGTTGGTATAATGACACAGTTATTTTTGAATAGAATATTATCTAAACAATGAATTTCATCCCTAATATGCCAATAAGGTAAGACAATTGGATCGGTGTGTTCTTTGCTATTCGGCCATCCATTCACCGTATACTCTTTTAATTTTTGTAAAATAATATCATCACTAGTATATTTTAAGATTTTTTCTAATTTTTCTTTAGAAATAGCTAAGTTTGAAGTAAGTAAATTGACATGAATTCGAATATTTTGATCAATTTCATCAAAAACACTATCATCATCACCATTTTCATACCTTTTATCACTTGGAGCTCGAGACAATGTATCAGACACATGCATATTAGAACCTTTTGTATAAGACACTATTAATTGGTACGCTTGTAGGGTAATCATCATACGCTGAAGACGAGAGGGTACATTATATAATGGTTTCTTGAATAAAGTAACTAGTGGCTGGTGATCCGTTTCTACATGAACTATTTGACCGTATATATACTGATGGAATTTTTTACATGCAAAGACTATTGCGAACAATTCTTTTTCAATTTGAGCATAATTTTGCTGGGAGACAGATAATGACTTAGATGCATATGCTATTGGGTTATTACCATGCATGATCACTGCTCCTACTGCATCTTTACTTGAATCTGCTGATATTCTAATAGGTTTCTTAGGATCAAAGTATGTAAGAACTGGTGACTGTGATATTAAATCTTTTAATCTAATGAATTGATTATTGTGCATTTCAGACCATTGCCAATCATTTTGTTTTTTAAGTAAATCTCTTAGTAAATTAGTTTCTTCTGACAAATTTTTTATGTATGAACCTAAATAATTGACCATGCCAAGAAAACGCTGCAAATCTTTTGTATTTTTTGGCGTTGGCATATCTTTTATTGCTTGTATTTTACTTTTATCAGGCTTTATTCCATCTTTATTGAAAATATGACCCACATATGAAATTTCTGACAATGCAAATTTACACTTAGTATGATTAAATTTTAAATTTACCTGACTAGCTCGTTCCAATACAGCTTTAAGACGTTGATTATGAATTTCAAGTGATTCGCCATGTACCAGTAAATCATCGATGAAAATCTCTACTCCGGGTAGGTCTCCGAAGATTTCTATCATTGTTCGATGAAAAATTTCACTACTAGAGTTTATGCCGAAAGGTAATCTCATGAATTTGTATCTCCCGAATGGAGTATTGAATGTACAGAGGTCACTACTCTCTTCATCTAACGGTATAGACCAAAATCCAGAATTGGCGTCTAATTTTGAAAATATAGTTGAACCAGCTATTTTGGATCTTAGATCATCAAATGTAGGAAATTGAAAATATGGTCTCTTTATTGCAACATTTAAATTTCTTGGATCTAGACAAAACCTTAGTTTTCCGTTTGGTTTTTCAACCAAGACTATGGAACTTACCCATTTGGTAGGCTTAATTACTTTTTGAATGACATTTTCACTTTCCATGTAATCTAATTCTTCTTTAAGACGTGACATTAAGGAATAAGGAATACGACGTACAGGACTGACTACAGGTTTTACATTTTCATCAATATCTAAATGCACTTTATTTGGTAAACATCCAAGACCATGAAATAAATTTTTAAATTGGTTAATAATACTACTTACTGACTCTGGACATTGACACTGACCTTCGACTTTTGACTCTGACATCTGACTTTTTGAATTATTTGTGACTGAAAAAATTCTTTTAATAATGCCCAATTTTTCGCATGTATTTTTGCCTATAACAGTTTGACATACCATATCTGCTACTGCAAAATAAATATTAGAAGTTAGACCATTAGGAAATTGACACTTTAGATAACAGCTACCAATAGTTGGTATATTATTACCACTGAATGAATATAACCTGTTACTTAATTTATGAATAGGTACATATATTTTTAGACTTTTTAAGGTAAATTTTGATATTACATTTATGTCTGCACCTGTATCTATAATGGTGTTTAACATTTTACCATTATGAAGCTTAATTTTTAATTCCCATTTATTATTGTTGGGTTGACAGTTTACTGAATTAATTATGAAGTTTTCATTGACTTCTTGACTTACGGTGCCTACATTTTTATTTTTGAAGAAACAACACTTTGAAAAATGATTTAATCGACCACAATTGTTACACGTTACTCCTTTGGCTGGACACTTGAATCGATGTACCTCATTGCACCTTGTACATGTTCTTTTGAAATTTTGATTCCAGGATTGATTTCTTGACTGATAATTTTGATGATAATTCCGATTTAATGAGTTTGTACGATTTGACGACCTTTGACTACTCTGTGAAGCTGATCTATTCCTCCGATGGTGACTTGAAGACTTGTTCCTTCTGTCTGTTGACCTTATAGAATTAATTTTTTCTTGAGTGACCTTTACATTTGTACTTTCATTGATGCTTCTCGAACGTTGTTGAGTAATTACATAATTTTTTGAAACTTTGATTGCTTTTTCCAATGTTAATTTTTCATCTAATAACAATTTTTCTCTTATATCATTATCTTTAATGCCAATGACCAACATGTCTTTTACTAAAGAATCTTTTAATTGTTCAAATTCACATGATGATGCTAAATTAATTAATACTGTTATGTAATCATCAACCGATTCATCTTCTTTTTGATGACGAGAGAAGAAGTTGTATCTTTCTACAGTTATATTTTTTGTCGGACTAAATTTATTTTCAAATAATTGGAGGACATCTTTTAATTTTAAAATTTTGGAATCTTGATCGAATGAGTTATATATTTCCAAACATTCATCGCCTATGAGGCTTAAAAGTACTGCAATCTTTTTATTTTCTGGTTTGGTAATCAGATCTGTAGCTTCTAAATAAATCTCAAACCTTTGTTTCCATAACTTCCATTGGTGGAAAACATTCGAGCACGTTTTTATATTGAGAGGTTTGATTCCTGCCAAAAATATATTTGTATTTTGCATACCTTTCGTTAATTCTGAAGGCTCCACTTCTGACACCATGTTTTATATTGTGGATGATGTTGGTCTGGATGGATTATTATTTATTTAAATAAAGACAGCGAGATCAGTGACGAGACGATATATTTTTATTCAGCGGACATTGTACATCTGACATAGACAATTGACCACAGACAACATAGATTAGAATCTACAACAATATGTAGCTCCAGGCTAAGCTTAATCTTCCTGTGAAAACCGCATGACAATTCGTTAAGTAGATTCGGAGATTATCGCGAACAGACAGACAGACAGACAGACAGACAGACAGACAGAAAATATTTAAAAAAATCCTTTTTTTGTGGTTGGTTACTCTTCGTTTATCGTCTCCTGTCAGTTTTTGTTAAAAATATTCAATGTACAGAATCGCGGATGCTACTCTTTTATTATAGTATAGAAGTCGGTACATTACGTTCAATTATATCTCATTAAAATCAGTTTTCAAAGTGTTTCTTAGGTTGATCACGACGAATTATGTTTTTTAACTTTCCACCACCCGGTTTTTGCTATTGACCATCGAACTTTAAAAAAGAAGAACCGTTATGACCGTGATGAACAAAAGATTATGGAACGTCTTTTAAACTTGAAAAAATAATGAAATCGATAAAAAGTAATTAGATGTTTTTAAACAAGTCTATTTAAGTTTAAGCCTATTTCAGATTTAATTTCTCATTAACCTGTTTTCACTTAAAATTTCGTTAAATCGAGATTTTATTTTTAATTACTTTTATGTTGTTTCATATTTCAATCGTACCGTGCGAGCAACCCTCAACTTTGAAATAATCTCATAGGGAGTTTACGAGGTAAATAAGTTGTTGTGAAATCCCATTGATTGTTCTACAATACAATATATTTTGTATCCACCGGGAATCGAACTTTGTGTAATTGTTTTACAATATATCATTTATTTTGTTTATAACTTTGCTTTGTTCATTCCGCTACGACCAACGTGCGATGGGTTTCCAAAGCGAATTCGTAGGCGATTTATCCGATTTCCGGTTCATTAAATAATGATTAAAACCAACTTTGGAATATTTTTTATTATAACTCCAACACTTCCACAACAATAAAATACAATGGATAAAAACAGTGAAGTTCGGCTGGCTCTATCATATATTTATTACTCGTTGATACTATCAGATTCCACCACATTGCCACTGTCTGCGAAAAAGAAAGTAATGGATAGTGGTATTCTCCCCTGCCTAACGTATGGCTCACAAACCTGGACATACACAAAACAGGTGAAAGAAAAAATCCGAATATGTCAGGCAGCCATGGAACGATCCATTATGGGACTTCGAAGGAGCGATAAGGTACGGCACACCAAGATCAGAGAGAAGACAAAACAAATAGATTTCTTACTCCATTCTATGAGATTGAAATGGAAATGGGCAGGACATCTAGCTAGAACAGAGGACGCCCGGTGGACAAAAAGTGTCGTGGCATGGAAAGGACCAAAGGGAAAAAGGAAACGAGGGAGACCTTCTAGAAGATGGGTCGATGACATCAAGGATATAGCGGGAGACGAATGGCAATCTAAGGCGAAAAATAAAAAAGAATGGATAAAAATGGAGGAGGCCTTTACCCTACAGAGGGATTCTCATTTAAATAATTGAAATTTATCTAATTTTGCTAATCTATTTAAGACAGGAATATAAAAATTATGCAACTCAATAGGAAATCAATTTTTTATCAAATTTAAATAATTAAATAAAAATATAAATTTAAATAATGAAATAGCTATACATATTATATTGGATAATTATGAATTGGGTGCTGAATGATTATTATTAAATAAAATTAAATTAACGCAATATTAAATCAAAAATAAAAATAAATTAATTAAATAATAATTGGAAACACAGACTTTGACTGTTATTTAATTAACAATCAATTGGATTGTTGTGAATTATTGTTATAATAATAAAAATAATAATTCATTTATTTCAGGTAAAATAACCCATATAAATAATTCATCAAATAAAATAAAATTAAAATAAAATTTAAATTAAAATAAAATAAAATTAAAATGAATTTAAAATAAAATAAAATTAAAATGAAATTAAATATGCACGTTATAATATGCACCTACTTATATTTTATATCTAATTACTTTCTTTGGTTGCATGTAACTATTATTACCTATTGTTATTGTAAATTTGCATGGAAAACGAGAAACAATAAAGGGCTTTATTATTATTATTATTTATTATTATTACTATCAGATTGTTTCAAAACAAACGCAGGCTTATAACATTCAATTGACATTCAAAGAATAGTTTTTTTAACAGATTTCGAGGAATAGAGGAAGGTTGAAGTCAGGCGCGGTCGCAGCCTGAAGTTTTGGAGGGGGTCACTCACTACACTAATAAAAAATAGGTCATTTCCAAGTTATTTAGGCATAAAAAAACCACTAGATGTCAGCAAACTATGAATTTATCGCTGTTAGGGGATAGCTAGAAATTTCCTTTTATTATTTGGTAAATTTTTGTGATTTTTCAATTTGACCTTAGATTTTGGGGGAGGTCATGTCCCCCGTGAGCGCCCCCTTCGCCTCGCGCCTGGTTGAAGTGATGAAGATGTAAGTCAATTCCATAGTACACATGATGGGCCCACCAATAGACCTGAAATCGTTCAAGTCCAAACTAAACTGTATGCCAAAGAGAATGATATTAAAATCACTGCGTCTGAAGCGTCGCACATCGCGTCTTTTGAACGACATATTCGTTTACGACTTATTCGACGTACGTAGTTAAGTAACGTATAACAAATCTGTTCCTTACAAAGATGTAGATAATTCTATTTGGACATAGATAAGCAATAGTGTGTTAACCCACACTGGAGAAATTTTGAGTAAATCGTGTTTTAAGAGTTTAGCGCCATTTTGTCTCAACATTTTTTATATTCAATATTTATAGTTACATATTTAAGCAATGTAATAAGGTAAACACATAATTAAAAAACGTTCCCTAACTCTCAATAAAAATCGTTCTGAATCAATGACTTAATTTTGTGGGTTAACATGTTATTGCTTATCTGCGTCCATTTAGGAATGTTCTTTTGAATCTGAGCACAATTAATTTAATTCGTAACCTAGGTTAAAGTAGAGTACTTCTACTATCTATATTTTCATTGCGGCAACAGGCGAGGCGCCTTGGATAAGCTGACGCACTATTCATGCCAGGGTCAAAGGAAACATTGGCCAGTTACAATGTAGAATCCGCGATTCTGTACATTGAATATTTTCACCTAAAATTGAGAGGGGTGATAAAAGAAGAGTAACCAAGCCTAAAAAAAAAGTTTTTAAAATTCTTTTCTGTCTGTCTGTCTATCTGTTCGCGATAATCTCCGCATCTACTGGACGGATTGTCATGCAGTTTGCAGTAGTAGATTAAGCTAAGTCTGGAGCAACATATAGGCTTTGTTTCATCGAAATAGGACATAGGGGTAAAAAGTTATCATAAAGACTTCATAAAGACTTCTCTTTAATGAAATGGTCGAAAGCTTCGATATAATGTTGCATAACGAACATGATAAAACCTTTTTAGAGTTATGCATATTTTTTCTTTTGAATAGATTTTTCGCGAAGTGACAGTTTTAAAGCTTGGAGAGACAGATGATGTGATTATATTTTCTTTGAGACTAAAGCGTATATAACTACTACGTTTTAAAAGAGTGAGAAAATCTAACGTCATTACTGCCATTGCAAGGGTCGAAAATTCACGCGGGTGAAACCGCGAGCACCAGCTAGTTTAATGAATATTATGTCAGAATATGATCAGTAAACTTATTTTATGTCATTATCATTTATTTTATTTTTTATTTTTATTTTATTTTATTCGGTTCACCAACAGTTGTAACAACAATTTATGCTCTTAATTAATTCACAAATTAATCCTTATAATTGTACAACTATATTAAGGTAAACACTGCATGCAAAGTGTTCGTTAATTTTTTAAGTAATTATGTAATAATAATCAGCTGTGCTCAAGCTGCACAATAAAACAGACCACAGCTGCAAAACGAAACTAATAAAAGCACTATACATATAAGCAAAGCCAAAGAAAGTTAAGCCAAACAACGCAACTATATAATGTGATTGATCAGATTCATTAATCTCTTACGATAGGTATAGATGGAGTCAAAGTGCACATCAAGCGATTCACTATAATTATTATATAATGCACTTAGCCTGGGAACTCCGGAATTGGCTCCTAAAACTGTCCTCCGCAGCGGTGAACATAAGGGCTTAAAATGTTTCCTAGGGTAATGTCTGGGAACATAAAAGCAAATCTCTTCCAGAAGCTGTGGACAATCCAATTGATTACGCAAAATTTTATAAAGAAACATAAGATCCAATAATACACGACGTTTTTCTAACGAAATTATTTTAAATTTTAAGAGTCGATCCTTATAAGACGTTATTGATTTGGTGGTCCCAGCGGAATACGAAAGATGCCACAAAAATCGCTTCTGAATACGCTCGAGTCTTAGAGAATGCGTAGCATAGTGTGGTCTCCAAACTACGCTGCAGTATTCGAGATTGCTGCGAACTAAGCTGTTATAGAGTGCGATCTTTGTACGTGCCCTAAATTCCCTTCCATTACGTATGACAAAGCCTAGCATTTTTGATGACTTTTTGGTAACAGCGTCCAATTGGGGGCCAAATGTAAGCTGACCATCCAATATCACACCAAGATCCCTGACCAAAGATTCCTCCTGTAACAGTTGCTCGTTCAAATAATACTTTGTAGGGATTTTCCTTAATTTCCGAGAAAATTTAACATGCACACATCATCATAGTTATAGTTCATAGTTTATTTATTGACAATATTAATAGTATTACAAATGATACGTAAATTTTACAATATTATAGGTAGATAGTATAATAGTAGGTAAATATAAGTTTTCATGTTAAAAATAACAAAAAACAAAAAACAATATCAAGTACTTGTAAACTTAGTACAGATCTTATGTATGTAAATAATAAATTAATTATAAAATTATTCTAGTCCACTTCAAAAATTTATGAACTCTTTAAAATTATAAAATGTGTGCTCGAGAAGCCATTTCTTGAGCCTATTTTTGAAAGAGGCCAGGGAAGGAGCTGCAATTATTTGTTCGGGCAGCCTATTATATACTTCTGGGCCCATAATATGAGTGAGTTTTTTTGATTTCGCTAGCTTGTGCGACTCGCACAGCAGGCGCCCCGAGTTGCGCATACCGCGGCCATGCACGTCCATGGGTGTCACATACTTGTGCTGGTTTTGGTACACGTAAATAGCAACCTGGTACACCAGCACAGAGGGCAGAGTTAGAATTCCTAGCTCCTTGAAATAAGGTCTTGCAGAGACGTCCGCCGCCACCTGCGCAATCGCTCTAATAGCCCGCTTTTGCATGCGGAAGGCGTGTTTCCAATCAGAAGCCCGCCCCCACAACTCGGCGCCGTACTGCAGCAACGAGTGCACAGTTGCGAAATAACACGAGCGGACGACCCTCCGTTCTACAAGGCCTGCTAGGCATCTCAGCGCGAAACATGCACTGCCTAATTTTTTGCACAAGACGTCAATGTACGGAGTCCAAGTGAGACCACGATCAATTTGGAATCCCAGAAACACATTGGAGTCCACCTGCCCGACCGGCCTACCCTCAATCGATACCTCGATCCCACGCGATCAAAATGATAAAGACACACTGGCAATGTATTATACTTATTTGGACAGAAATTAAAAAAACAATACTATTTAGTTCGCAATTCCAGCCTCTCCCGTTCGGAAATGCGTCCCGCAATTGAGGTTTTATTGTGCGATCACCGTAGATTGATTTACATCGGCCGAGGCTGTAAAATTAACTTCGTTCGAGTCCCTTGAATACAAATGCGGGTTTAAATTACGCGTTGGGCCACGAAATTAGAGGGCGACGACGCGCGTGCGGTAGCGGGCAATAACAAGGCGATTGTTCGCGTCATTTCGTGGTGAGAGATCATAGTAAAGGTGCTATGAGATAGCGATAGAGAGCAATGATTTACTCACTTGTGAGTTTTCATTGATCGAACTCACTTTATTGTATTTTGAAAATTCTCCATGAAATTGAGTCGTCTTATTGCGTTAGTTTTAAGTGTGGTACAGCACAAACTATACAGACACACTTAGTTTTGCGAGTTATGGAATTTCATTTAAGAATAAGTATAAGTACTTGAAACATGCTAAAAGCCAAAGTACAATTTACGTAAAGTGAAAGCGCCGACTAAAGGTACTGCCACACTGCTGTTTAAAAATGTTTACAAACGTTAGAAAATATTTGTTAAGAAACAAACGATCACAATTATTAATGTTAGAAAATGTTTTCAATGTTAGTAAAAATTTCTAAACAAAGTCGAATACAGTACAGTACAGTACAGCACAGCACTTATAACATTTAACAATCCCTAATAGAATGTAACAATTTCTAACATTTGTTAGTAAATGTACCTATCAGTGTTAGAAAATGTTTGTAAACATTTTTAAACAGCAGTGTGGCAGCACCTTGAGGGGTGCTTAAGGACAATCTCGCTCAACCCTGATCAAATGCTAGGGCCGGCACTGCGCATACCTTGCCAGACCTGAATGTTTTTTCAATCAAACCGTTCGTTTCCCCGCTCATTTGATGGCCACACATTGGATTATTTTCCTGGGTCGCGTACTGAAATAGTGAAGTTAGTTGTCACTCGGTGCGCAGTTCAACAGTCACCACATCTCACTGGCGACGGCTGCCTCTAGTGAAGCCATTGTGCTGTGCTGCACTCGTATTGTTGCTTTTGTGATATTTTGTTCAACGGCAATTTTCAGACTTGATCCTTTTTTTATGCTGTCCGAATACGATCTACTGTGGTAAATGTGAACTAGTTTGTTTGTGACGCTTTCACGCCTTAACTACCATGAAATTTACCAGACAGATTTTCAGGGGTACAAAGAAGGACATAGGACACTTTTTATTCCGGAATTCGCGCGGGAAATCCGAAATTAATGCGGGTGAAATCGCGGAAAACGGCCAGTAGTAAAATTTAAATCTATACGATGTTTTTATGATAAATGTTATAATTATCTTAATCTCTGATGTCTATACTACACCTAAAGAAATAAGTGACGGTAATACGGATTATACACGTCACGTTCTTCCTATAAAGAAAAAAATAAACTGCATTGTGAAGTCATATTATACAAGAAGATTTCATTACCCGAAAATAGGTTTGTTAAGTTTGCGCGATCAGAATAGATATAAATGAATACGTTTAGACAAGTTTTACAACTTATGTAATTTCGAAGTTCCCGCGAGAATTTCGCGATAAAAGAACCCTTTGTCAGGCTTCTTATAAATTAAAGAATCTTCAAAATCGGTTCAGTAGATCCAGAGATTACCCCTTAAAACGTCACAAACTCACAATTCACAAACAGACAAATTCACAAACACAATTCACAAACTCACTAACTTTAGCTCTTTATAATATTAGTAGGTATAGATTAATATTTGAATACTAGCTGTGCCCCGCGGTTTCACCCGCGTGAGTTTCGGAATTCCCGAAGGAACTCCAAAGTAGCCTTTTAACATCAGTTAATAAACAGTGAAAATCCCGTCAAAATCGGTCCGACGGTTTCGGAGATTCACCCCCGTGCGGTTCGGAATTTCCGCAGGAACTCTAAACTCCTTTTATTCTGCTTCTCCTAACAATAACAAAAAATGAATTAGCGAAATTGTATGTAAATGTATAGCAGGTATGTTAAGGTATAGTAAGCATAGAAAGTGGAAACCAATTTCATAATAATATCATCGTTCGGGAAAAAAAAAGGAAATTGGACATTTTGAACATAAAGCCAAGGGCCAAGTGTAAGCGAGAAAAGTTGGTTTTCGTTATTAATTATTGTCTATTTGAGAAAAATGCCACGAACTCATTCATATATAATACTAAATTCATTCATACATCTACGAAACTGGTTACGTAGAACTGATTTCGTAGGCAACCGAAGGAATCTTATTGATAACTAGTTTATACATATAAGCCTATTTTTAAACAACAATGTAATCTTTTTTTTAACCTAAAAATACAATTACATTTCCCAACAATATTTTTACTACAGAATAACTTCTATTACTATTTTATATTATGTCGCCGGTCTTTTTACATCCTGTAGGTACGTAAAATCAATAAATATGACATTACATTTTTATTTAACTTATTTACTCAGATAAAAGTACAAAATTTTTACAACGTCAGACACAAAAACCCAGCAGGGTTTCTTTCGTGTCACATCTGGCGTCAAATACAATACATATGTACTTACAAAAAGAAGATTAAATACAAAAATCAGTGTTTCGGCTTATCGCTGTCGCTCCCGCTAACAGTGGCTGCATACACAAAATCATTTGTTTGTATGACTGTATCTACACAGGAAATGAAATGGCAGACATTTCGAGACCAAAACCGTTTGATACTAGTGGGGTGCGGGCAGCATCGAACTATCGGCTCTCTACATCGGTAGTCTTGACCCAACTTCGTGCATTATTTCTATACTAGCTGTCCCGCGCGGTTTCACCCGCGTTAATTTCGGAGTTCCCGCGGGAATTCCGGATTCAAATATAGCCTATGTTACTCAGGGATAATGTAGCATTATAATGGTGAAGGAATTTTTGAAATCGTTGCAGTAGTTTTTGAGTTAAATCGTAACAAACAAACGAAAAATCTAATCTTTCCTCTTTATAATATTAATATAGATGAAATCCGAATGTAAGTTTATTTGTTTGTTTGTTTACTACGCTTTCACTCAACCGATCATCATGAAATTTTGCATACACGTTGTCAGTGGTAGGCACAGAAGGTAAATATAGAGCTACATATTCAGACACCACGGTCGGTAATGACCACTTTCTTAAATTACCACTTTCCCAAAATGTAGGTACTTGGTTTGCCTGAAAAGATTATTTTCCAAAAATTAATTGCATGTAGATTTAAATCAAAATTTCACTAGCCCGATAATCGTTTTGGTGCAAGCTGCTTACTTAGGTTTAATTATACCTATCTAGTTTTGAGAGTTTGTTTGTTTGTTACGCTTTCACGCCTCAACGGCTCAACGGATCATCAATGAAATTTTGCATACACGTTGTCAGGGATACAGAGAAGGCATAGGGTACTTTTTATCCCGGAATTCCCGCGGGAACTTCGAAATTATTGCGGGTGAAGTTGCATTAAATTTTGTAAACCTACTACACGTTGTCAGGGGGAAAAGGATATACAGTACTTTTATCCTGAAATTCCCGCGGGAACTCCGAATCTACCGCGGGTGAAACCGCAGGGATCAGCTAGTTTATGTATATAGTTTTTAATAAAAAAGAGTAAGTATTGAAAAAAATAGAAAAATAGATAAATTCTTAAAAAGTCGCTCTGTTAAAAGAATACAAACAAGCCGCAAGGGAGTTGAAGCCAAGACAAACGTCAAAGAGAACCGCTCAGTATTCCAGTTGCGTACAGAGCGGTTGCAAACACAATTTACTGACAGACGTCAATTCATTTGATAAAAAGCGGTCGTATTGGATCAATTCAGTTCGATTCAATAAAAAAGTAAGTAATTGAAGTGGATAATACATCTCTGACCCATTAACGACAGTGTTCCTTTAGTTACTGACGATTATAGCTGATCCCCGCGGTTTTAGACGCGTTAATTTCGGAGTTCCCGCGGGAATACCGGAATAAAAATACCCTATGTCCTTCTCTGTACCCCTGACAACGTGTCTGCAAAATTTGACGATGATTGCTTTAGCCGTTGAGGCGTAACAGCCAGAGAGAAGGTAATCACTACGTTTGTAACAGCGTTAATAAACAAACAAACTCACTTTCACATTTATAAAATAGTTTTAGGATAAGGGGCCTGAACACTGCCTATGCATAATTTAAAAAATATTCCCTCTAATAAAAAAAATATTTTGTAAAAATTCCTTTTTTCGATACCTATCTACAGTTTTTATTTTTATATATGGAAATAGATAAGCAATAGTGTGTTAACCCACACTGGAGAAATTTTGAGTAAATCGTGTTTTAAGAGTTTAGCGTCATTTTGTCAACATTTTTTATGTTCATTTTTTATGTTAATTGGCATTTAATGAGATGTAACTTAATTAGTTAAATGCCAATTAACATTAATTTATTAAACTTGTCTGATTGCGGCAGTTTTGTTTTAAAAATCTATACTTAACTAAGTAATCATTAAAGTCGACTCTGAGTGCGGCGGTTACACTTAGAAAAGATTGAGATATATTTATTTATTCACATCCCAATTTGTTTGCTTCCCCTCCCCTTCGCGCACCTCAGTTATCTGGCTGCACGCGCGGTGCCAGCAAGCATTTTGGAGGGTTAAGCCCAGCGCAGATTAGACGGAAAAAATCCCTAATGATTTTCAGGTATCACAGGTATCGCATTAATATTGTTTTTAAGTACAAAATGCAGTGTGCGTTATATTTTGTACTAAAAATAATGATAATACGTTTTCTGATTTAGGGACAGAGTCATGGAAAAGTTCGCTGACCATAAAGGTCAACGCGCACTGGTACGCATCGAATCTGACTAATGGGCTTATTACGCTACTTCCAATTTAGGGAATCTAAATCGGATACAATAGGGTACTTGCACGATTTTTTTTTCAATCTATTTTAAAGATATATGGCCTACTTAAACAAAGCAAGAAAAAGAAAAAAAATATATGCATAAATTAATTAAATAGAGCGTTTCAAAGTTCCTACTTAAGACCTTACCGCCAAAACGCGGAATGACGTCACTAGTTCAAAATTACGCCTTATTAATCTGTGATGAAATGTCACTGTCGTATTGACAGGGTTATGTGACACTGACAGACAGATAACTTTAATATCCAAAAGCGAAATTAAGGTTAAACTGTGTCGATAACGCTTGATAACGCTTTTGTAACGCTCTATTTTTGAAATATTGACAAAATTTCTTATTATTAATTTCATGCAAGTACCCTATTTAGGATCAGTGAGTGAGAGAGAGAGAGCGAATGATCACACTACACTAAATTGTACCCTAACTTGACTACTCTATAGGATATATTTTAATGTAGTGTGATCACTCGCTCTCTCTCTCTCTCACTCACTGATCCTAAATCGGAACCAACTGTTCCAACTTCGATTACACCTTCCGATTTCCTAGATTGGTGTCTGACAAATTGTAAAGTGTAATGAGCGTTTAATATTTTACAGCTAACAAATAGGTACTAACGGCCGCACTCAGAGTCAACCTTAATGATTACTTAGTTAAGTATAGATTTTTAAAACAAAACTGCCGCAATCAGAGACGTTTAGTAAATTACTGTTAATTGGCATTTAATGAGATGTAACTTAATTGGACGCAGATAAGCAATAACATGTTAACCCACAAAATGAAGTTATTGATTCAGAACGATTTATTGAGAGTTAGGGAACGTTTTTTAATTAAGTATTTATCTTATTACTTTGTTTAAATATAAGTATAACTAAATATTAAACATAAAAAATGTTGACACAAAATGGCGCTATAATTTTAAAAGTTTAATTTACTCTAAATTTCTTCAGTGTGGGTTAACACACTATTGCTTATCTATGTCCAATTATTTGAATGCCAATTGGACATAGATAAGCAATAGTGTGTTAACCCACACTGGAGAAATTTTGAGTAAATCGTGTTTTAAAAGTAGGAGCGCCATTTGTGTCAACATTTTTTATGTTTAATATTTAGTTACATATTTAAGCAATGTAATAAGGTAAACTCATAGTTAAAAAATGTTCCCTAACTCTCAATAAATCGTTCTGAATCAATAACTTAATTTTGTGAGTTAACATGTTATTGCTTATCTGCGTCCAATTAACATTAATTTATTAAACTTGTCTGATTGCGGCAGTTTTGTTTTAAAAATCTATACTTAACTAAGTAATCATTAAAGTCGACTCTGAGTGCGCGGGTTAAATCCCCGGTTGCAGTAAGTAAAAAATATACCTACAGTCGCCGTTCATTGAGCGACCACCTTTAATGGGCGCAGTAAATATATCCGAAGAATCGGTTTTAGCCACGTACGCGAGACAATCTCGTGATATACGACACGCGGATAATTTGTTGCTTCCCGGTTTAAATGTTTCAACACCACTACACTAACAGAGTCACATATAATTTTGTTAATCTTAGGATCACCGGTGGGTGGTTTTTTTTTTAAATGGATACCATCGAAAACTTCGGCATTTGCTTTAAAATTACGTGTTTCTAAATATACTTAAACAGTTCGGAGGATAAAAACGACGCCGTGAATGCTAGAGGTCGTGAGCTCGATTCCCGCTGGGATAACCAACTTTAGTATATTAAAGTTTAACATACTCTCTACTGTATTCAGGTAGATACAACTCTATACCTATCATCATGAAATGGGCATGTTGACTAATTTTTATTTTTTAGTCCATCTTGTAGTAGATTATTAAAAAATATTGGACACGTATTTTTTCTTTTTTTACGTAATCAAAAAATAACGGCGATATATTGAGTTGAAATTTCGCGTGACGTCACTATTCGGACAGTTTGTATGGCGGTTTTAGCGGTTAGTGACGTCACGACCCACTCACCCTAAACTTTAATGCACTTTATCTCTGTATATTTTAATTTATTTGAAATCTGTCGTACGTGTATTAATAATAATAATAATAATATAAAACATTTATTTCCAATCACAATGACTAAAACCACTTACACAGAGTTATAAAAACGAAATAACTTATTTAGTACACTTTTTTTGAATGTAGAAGTTAAAGCCAAGGTGAGAGAGCGGAATCCGTGCTAGGATATCCCGTGTTACGGATTCCGGCCCCCAACCCCAGACCAATCAAGGTTAAAGCAAAACAAAAATAAAATTAAAACAAAATAAAGTAAAAAAAAAAATTGGATTTATGAATATTATACTCTAAGACTGACTGTGTGTTTAAGTTTGTGTGTATGTGTGCGCGTGTGTGTATGTGTGCATGTGTGTGTGTGCGTGTGTGTTTGTGTGCGTGTGTGTATGTGTGCGTGTGTGTACATGCGTACGTACGTGTAGTTGATTCGCGGTTTGTTATAGTGTTTGATACTTGTATACGTGTCATTACACACAGATATAAATAGGTAACTGGTAGAGAATGCCGCAAGGCATTAAGTTCGCCATTTGTACTTATCGTGCAATAAAGAATAAATAAATAAATAAATAATTAAACCGTCTTCAAAAAACATTCGGTATCTTCGTAACTTTTCTGCTTCAAGAAGTTCGCAACCGTTTGCTTACACTTGTAATGAACTAAAGGGTGGATGTTGATTATGCGATTAATTTTATTATAAAGATGTGGACCAAGGAATAATTGATGATGTTTTGCAAAGGGCGAATAGGGTTTACAAGATTTAAATATTGTATCTTTTCTTCTAGAGTTTGCTAGAGCTTGAGAATCAAGAGGCGCTTTTGAGTGACAAAATAATACTGTTTTCAAAATGAATAACTGTCTGACTGTAAGGACATCAAAATCAATATAGAGTTGCGAAGTAGAATACTGGTATGGTTTAGACATTATTACCTTTAGTATTGCTCTTTGTGCTCTTTCAATATGAATAATGTAATTTTTGTATGTGCCACCCCATGATATTATACAGTACGTTATGATAGATTGACAAAAAGCAAAATATATAGTTTTAAGTAGTTTAGGATCCACAATATATCTAAGGCGCTTGAAAACAAACATTAATTTACGGATTCGTTTAGTAAGAATATCTGTGTGTACTTTCCATGACATTATGCAGTCCAAATAGATACCGAGATATTTTATTTCCTTAAGTCTTTCTATTGTAATACATGAGCAATATCTACGATCAATACAGTTGTGAGCTTTTACAGTTATGTTAGTTGGTTGAAGATGACTCAGTTTAGTAAAAGTAATATATTTAGTTTTGTCAACATTAAGGGTTAGAGTACTTTGTTGTAACCATTTCATAACCCTACTAAGACCAGACTCAGCAATATGGCTCAAGTCATTCCATGTGGAACCATGAAAAACGAGAGCAGTATCATCCGCAAAGGCAAATACCTTGCCATTATCCAATTGCAAGTTACACAAGCTGTTGACGTAAATAGTGAATAATGTTGGACCTAAAACACTTCCTTGAGGAACGCCGTAAGATATGGGCTGAAAATCACTGACTACCCCGCCCATACCTACACATTGATATCTATCTTGAAGGTAGCTTTTAAACAAGTTAAATCCAGGACCTCTAATTCCAATCGCCTCCAATACCATCAAAAGACGAGGGATAGAAACTGTGTCAAAGGCTTTCGCTAGATCTAAGAATATAGCTAGACACTTATCCTTCTTTTCTAAGTTTTCTATTATGTGTGTAGTTAGGTCGTTAACTGCTTGTTCAGTTGACCTTCCTTTAACAAAGCCGTATTGATTATTGGATAATATTTTAAACTTATGTAGATATAAGGTCAATCTCTTGTTTATTAAACGTTCAAAAATTTTTGACAGTGATGGAAGAATTGAAATCGGTCTATAATTACTGACATTGCTCTTATCGCCAGCCTTATGAATAGGCTTGATCAAGGCAGTCTTGAGGCAATTTGGAAATTTTCCTTCCCTAAAGCACAAATTACATAAATGAACAATTATGGGCACAAGCGTATCAGCAGCTTTTTTAAAAATTAATATCGGTATCGAATCTATACCTGTAGCAGGACTATTTTTGAGTTGATTAATTGCTGTGACTACTTCGTCGAAATCAGTTTCAGTTAAAACAAATGAATTTAAAGTGTTGTTTTCAGGTACAAAAAAATTATGAGATTTATCTACAGTGATCTTGTCCGCTAAATGTTTTCCTATATTAGAAAAATACTTATTCACTTCATTTGCAGAGTCAATTGGGTTCTCTTTTAATTGTAATAGCTCACAACAATTATCATCATTTTTAGTACCTAGTTTGGCTACACTTTTAATAACATCCCAAGTTTTTTTTAAATTACCATGGGCTTTAGCTAATTTTGATTTATTATAGTCAATTTCGACTTTTTTAAGAAGTCCTTTACAGAAATTACGATAACGTTTATACGTAGTGACAAGTATTGAATTATCTGGATACTTTTTAGATTCCGCGTGTAACTTATCCCTATTTCTTATACATCTGAGTAAACCAGGTGTTACCCATGGTTGTAAAATTCGTTTCCTATTGGGTATCTTTTTGAAAGTAGTATTTCTTTCAATAATTTCTAAGATCGTTTTAAGAAATGATTCAGTTGCAACATCAACATTATTAAGTTCAAAAATAAAAGATAGATCTGTGTTTAGTAGCTCTTCAACAACACCGTCATAATTGATGACTTTTTGAGATAACTGAGGTTTAAGTACCTCTTTATATTTGTTTACGGTAAATATGGTAGAGTAATGATCAGTTAAAGTAGTTCTTACAACAGCCGTTGCGATATTATATTCAGATCTTAATATGATATGATCAAGGCAATTTTGCGCTCTTGTGGGAATCATATGTCCAGGAAGCAGACCATAAAATGCCAGAAGATTGTTATAATCGTTTGTAATGTTGTTGTTGTCTAATATATTAATATTTATGTCACCAGTCAAAAATATATTTTTACAATATTTAACAGACTCGAGTGTTTGACCAAGTGAATTTAAAAAATTATCAACATTCCTATGGGACGGAGGTCGATAAATTGCAACTATGCAAGTATTATTTGGCAATTTGACAATCAGACAGTTACCATCAAGAAAAGGTGGTTCAGTAACATTCGCCGTAAGCGATTTCCTTATATAAACGATAACACCTTCATTTTGGGTTCTGCAATTTACAGTATAAAAACAGTTGTAGCCATCAAGTGTAGGTGGATTACTATTATTCTTAAGCCAACACTCCGATAAAACAATAACGTCCACATTAATTTTTAGTCTGGCTATTAAAACTTCCAATTCATTAATATTGTGAAAAATACTCCTGATGTTCTGTGATAATACGACTAAGTGATTATCATGAGGCAATTTAGTTTTCAATTCTTCGACGTCACAAATACAAGCTGTAGCAGGTGTGTAAGAATCAACGTCATTTAAAACATCGTCATTGGGTGTGAAAGTGGATAAAAAATTTAAGGTAGTTATTCTTTGATCTAATTATTTTGTAAGCAAGGTTACAATGACTCATTCGAAACAGTAAAGAAGTTTGTATTGTAGTTGTATCATGGAGATAAGATAAGTCATTTAAATGGTAACATTGGTTTCTTATTTCTCGAAGCATGCACCAATATTTGTTGAAATAATTGTTTATTGTTAGTCGTGTGTGTAGATATCTGAAAGAGTGTGAAAGGTGTATAATATGTGTTAAGTATGTGTGTGTGTAATGTAAATAACATAGTGATTGTTTGAGAATAATGGATAATAAGAAAATAATAATTAAAGAAGTAGCAAATTTGACAAAGATACCAAAATCTAAAGGAAAAGTCATCACTAGGATGTAGTTTGCCTTGATGTATAACAGACATTTATTACCAATTACTTTTTCATAATATCTGCATAGTCACTTCTGCGTTTTTATGGTTTTAAAGACTGCCTCAGAATTAATGTTTATAATGGGGGTCCCATCATCCTTCCTTAGAAATATTTTTCCAAAGGACGTCCAACAGTATTTATAACGTTCTTGAGCAGCAAATTCGCGGGCCATAAAGAACAGTTTTTTCGCTTTAGAGGTAAGATTGTCAGAGACATAGATCGGTCTGTCTGGTCCATTTATTAGCAAGTTTGCAGTATTCAATTTCTTCTCTTTATCACCTTTGTTATATATTTTTGTATTCTGTAAAAACTTTTCTTTGACAAGTACAGTTGTAAATTCTGCAATTATTGGCTTATTTTGGGTTTTAGACTGGGTTCGAAAAATGTCTTTAATTTCTGTCTGATTAATGGGGCAATTAATAGTTTTACCTAAGTTAATAATATGCTGTATTAAATCTTGCTTAGTTTCATTTGACGTATTAGGGACATTCCTTATTTCTAAACTCGATGTTCGCATTTGTCTCTCCAGTTGTTCAACTTTTTCTTCCAAAAAATTAATAGTCCGGCGATCATCTTTTTTTTCAGTTTCAAGTCGTTCAATTCTTTTAATATAATTATCAAACATTTCTGTATTGTAATCCATGGCTAGTTTTAAAGATTCGTTTTGTGATTTAATTTCATCCATCCTTTCATTTAATCCCTTGTAAAATTGTTGTTGTTCGTCCAAAACTTCCTTGAACATATTCTTTATCTCCGATTTAAAATCAGAAAAATTTGATTCAATATCATCCTCTCGTCTTCTTTTAGTACGACAGGTGACATTCTGGCTATTTGGTACATAAATATTCGGATCGGAAGCATAGTGAGTCTGTTGTGGCAAATTAACAGCGCCCATGACACCACTAGTATGTTGGCGGTGGAGGTTGGAGGAGGTCGACGGCGAAGGGGGGGTAGCCGGCTGTGACGTAGCCGTCGTCGGAGAACGAGCCATAATCATGATTTTTGCTTTAAAGTACCAGGAGAATATAGGTGAGCAAACAATATGCGTAAACGCAGCGATAATCAATGTGGGGTCTAGTTAATTGGACGCCGATCGACAGTTCTCATACAAACAGGCTTTCCGTCCAACTAGTGTAGACCTTAGGGCAGATATTATTGCTATCTTTTTTAGTTACTTGCGGATTTGGGTTGTTTATCCTTATTTAACAGCTTCAGTTGCAAAGGTCACCTATGCTAGTGATGCATTAAAATGCAATTAGTTACTCACACACACGAGAGTCCACTGCAACTGTATTGTTTTGAATGTATTACTTCTATTACGATGTTATTATCTATCTACAATATGTTTCTATTTATTTTATCGATAACGATTCTTTCTTCACCCCTCGCGAACTCTCGTCGACATCAAATAAGTGAAAGTTGTTGTGTTTTTCGTTTGTCATTGACGTTGTCAAATTGGAGTGAGAGAGCTTATAAAATAGTTACTTAAAAGCTTTTTCAACAAGCATACCTGAGTAGGTACTAGGTGCCTACACAGAATTGAAGATACTAAGAAAATTGATTTTGGATGCACATTGTCAGGAGTAGAGAAGGACATACTACATAGAGTAGTTTTTATGCCGGGATTCCCACAGGAATTCCTTAATGAGCGGAAGTCAAACCGCAGGGTACAGCTAGTAAACTATATCTAGCTGGATCTTGCCTTTAATATAAATCACACAGCTGTCAGAACATAATATCATACGTACTTTACTTCTTTTCCATTAATACTAACAATTAATAAAAAAAAAAACTATAAACTTAGTGAGCACTATAATATTCGATACCTATTTATTTAATTTAAATTCCAATGATAAAACACGAACATATTATAAAAACAATTAGCGTTGATTTCCCGAACACGGGCTTGTGTACACAGGGGGATGCGAGATGATCGATGAGCGATTATACGCCCTAGTTGCCGAGTTGAGGCACAAGAACCGAGCTGAAGCGGGAGCGATTTCCAACCACACTCAGAAAGTAGACTAAGTAGACTCAGAAAGTAGAACCGTTTAAGGATTAAGCACATTTTTATTTTCATAGTTAATGTTGGTTTTTTAACAGATTAGTTCTGAATTGCATGAGCCCTTTGTACTCCAGAGGGGTGTGATTGTAAACCAGCGCTGCTCGGGACCTAGGTCACGAGCAGCTCACGCTGAATCACTTCCTTTTGCATAAAATAATTGGCTAAGTTTAATTATTATTTTTTTTCTACACCTTTCTGATGGCAATAAACAATTTTATTATTTTATTATTATTATTATTTTTTTAAGAAATGAATCACTCTTCCAAGTCAGTACCTTTATGCTGTGCCTGCGGTTTCTTCGATCGTCGGTCACTCCTACCTAAACTTTGATTTGATTTGATGAAATGTATACTTGCAAGTTTTCAGGGGTACAGAAAAGGACAAAAGGCCCTTTTGAACCCAAAATTCCCTCGGGAACGCCGAAATTAACGCGTTTTGAACCGCGAGGAATAGCTATAGTAGAGTTTAAGAAAGGTTATTATTAAAAAAAGTAAACAACCGCTATCAGTTCATGTATTGTACTAAACGACATTAAAATAGCCGGGCCGCGTCCCGGATGTGACGTAGAACGTAGTTGGGACACACTTTAAATGCACATTATACCTATGGACTTTGATACTGCACTTTAAAGTAGGTACGGACAGACAAAATCCGAAAATTTAAGCACTTTGAACGGACTAAAAGCAATGTGCCTCAGGTTCACTCGGTTTAGGAATATTGGGCCAAGCACTAAGCAGCTCTGTAAGCTATTAGGTACTATTAGGTACATGTACTCACCGAAATATGTGGATGCAAGATAACTTGGGTATAGATTAGGCACTTCTTTAATGTTTGTTTATTATTCTTGTGTGTTGTGCAGAAATAAATTATATTCTATTCTATTTTATGTAGTTCGTCGGCTTGAATTTCAGTATTGTATTTTTTTGTGTGTTGTGTCAAATAAAGTTCTTTTTCATTACTCATACTCGGAAAGTAGGTCTGAAGTTGCCTGAGAAGCGGGTTGAAAGTAACGCTTTTCAGCCCTAGGGAGAATCGCTTTCAATTGACAACTGTCAAATTATTAAAAAAAAACTAGGTCTATTTTCACATTTCTATTGAACTATGTTTCAACTTTCTATACAGCCAGCGCGATGTAAAATTGAAATAAGTAACGTAAAGTTTAAGTAAGTATTAATTAAAATAAAATTCACTCACTTTTTTTTAAGCTAATTCCTATTTATATTTTTTTATTTTCTTTAATTAATACTTAATAATTAAAGAAAATATTTTTTTTAGGTCGCCACAATGTAAATAAAAAATACTGGCTATAATAGCTGGAATAGATAGCCGGCCAAAGAAAAAGAAATAGGTGGGAAAGTGTCAAGCGACTATCCGATCTTCACTCATTTTTTCTTTAGCTAATTCCTATTTTTATTTTGACTTTCCTTGCATTCGTAATGAAAAGCACAGTGTTACCCTCGGGAGAAAGACTTATTTAGTCCCTCGATCTATTGGCGCCCTCGCACTGCCAAAATGCAAGCTTCTCGACGTTGGTAAACAAAATATTGTTTAAAATAGCTAGGTACTATCCAGCGCAGGTTTTCTAGAATGAAATTTTACAATATTATTTTTCTTTTTACAATATTATATTCCATATAGTAAAATGGAACAGCGGCGTTGTCTTTACGCCCCTCGAGCAACGCGTCGTCACCAACTTTTTACATCGAGACCGTTTTAATTAAACTCATTCAGTCTTTTCACATTGCCCTTGCACGTTAGGGTTGGCAACACTGAGAAAATAATGTACTAGCTAACTAGAGAGGCAATTCGAGGCAGGGCAGGCGCGCCGCGGTTGAAAAAATAAATGAGCAATCAACCCAATATAATTTCGGTTTATATCCGTAAACACCTGGGCGTTTACGGGCTTTTATCGGGGTAAAACCCAAGCATCGGGTACAAACCGGGTTGATTATCTATAGTTGCAAAGATTTCTCCGGTATCCCAAATACTTTTAATACAATACCAGCTGTTGTGTTGCTTATCTGCGTTAATTTTGAAGTTCCGGTAGGCAAAATTTCATGATGGTCTGTTGTGTATTTAGGGCGTTAAAACGTAACAAACAATTTGTTCCCCCTGCTACGTAGGTACATTATATTTGTTTTGTAATTGGCATCGCAGCCATTTTTAGTGGATTTTCATCCAAAAGAGTATATTCAAGATATTTGCGATGCCAACGAGGATGCTTGAACATATAGTTCTGTTACAATCCAATTTGAAACTTTCTATTCATTACAAAGGCCAAGAAATAAAGAAAAAATCTACATAGTATAATTGATCACGTCTTATACACCGAGTGTTGAAACGCTACTTAACATCACTAATGTGGAGAAATGAAATAAATAGAATAAAAAAAAACTTACACAAAACACAAATTATCTGTTTGTTCAAAAAGTATTTATATTTACCAAACCTAATTTACATCCCGCATTTAGAGTTACGACCTACTTTCAGAGCCTGAGTGATGGAAATTTATTTATTTCCCACTTTGGCGTATCGCTACTAATTGCTAAGACTAGTCAAAGTCTGCTTGTTATTTTTGAGAGCTAAAATATTTATTGAAGCTCTACAAGACTAGAATAAATTAACGGATTCAAGTTTTCGGAATAAACCCCTTTTGAACAAAAATAAGATTTTACAAATCCATGACATCAAAATCCATGAAATTTATGACGGAATTATACCCAAACATATATAAAAAAAATTTAAACATCCGAATTGATAACCTCCTCCTTTTTGAAGTCTATTTAAAAAAAACATCTATCTAAATAGATTTCTCACAGGTGGCAACCCTCGTAAAGACTACATGGGTTGACTAGAATTAAAAAAGCTACTAACAGTGGATGGACACACTGACTTAGGTATTATTAACCTCCCTCCTTCGCTTGACGTCCTTTTAATTAAGAGTTTTCAAGTTAATTAATTTTCATTCAGAAAAATAATAACGCAGAAAAGCGAGTATAAAATACGGAAATTTTGTAATGTCCTTTGTTAAAAGAAACTTTTTTTGGTTAACCCTAGAAAGATAATCATATTTTGATGTACGTAGAAGATAATCATGCGTAAAATTGACGCATAAGTTTTAAGTAGTAGTAATGTGATTTTTTATTTATTGATTTAAATAAACTTTACCAGTATTATTTATTTACACTCTGATAAAATGATAAATACCATAATTAATATATTTATATTTATTTATTATATAAAAACAAGCCCGAACCATAAAACGTCTTCAAAAATCAACAAAAAATTGCAATATTTTTTCTTTTACCACAAATAACTTTTTTTCCTAATAATCAGCCATTTTAAGTTATAAACTCAGTAATAAAGACATTATATTATATATCACATGATAGAAACATACAGTTATATTCAAATAAGTCAGATACAACTTTCATCCATATCCAGGTATATTATGTTGTCGGCAAATAGATTTTTTTGCATTTTCACGATGCATTTGCCTTTCGTAGTATTTTTTCCCGACTGCTGTCATCATCAGGATGTCAATCCAAGCACGGATTCATTCATTCTTGTCACGAAATGTAGCAACAATCATAGATTTCCGTTCCAACGATATCTCGGTATTTGTCTATCTTACAATTTCGATAGATATTATTTCAGTAAAAAAAATTTAATCTTGAGAAGATCATATAGATGACGACACA
Source organism: Zygaena filipendulae (assembly GCA_907165275.2). Lineage (NCBI taxonomy): Eukaryota > Metazoa > Arthropoda > Insecta > Lepidoptera > Zygaenidae > Zygaena > Zygaena filipendulae. Next base: position 1,447,095 of record OU015669.1, read on the forward strand.
TATGTGTTGGACTCCTTTGACATCTAACAATATTCAGTGCTGATACTCTGCTACGTCTTGTGACCTTCGAAGTGGACCAGCAATTCTTGCCTCTAACAGTCCGCTTTGTCAAGTTTAGTATTCGATGAGAAGTCGAGGAAGAAGTCAGTTGTTGAATCATTTCTTCATGTAAGGGTTCGTTTCTGCTGGATGTCGCCTTGTCTTCTCTCTCCTTTGTCATAAAACCTTCTTCGAAGTCACTATGCACGTCGTCTTCACTCTCATGTCCTCACAGATGGCTTCGTCATCACGCTCTAAAAAAACGCTCAGGATTTGATCTTCTTCCAAAATTCTACTGCCTATTATCGGGTTATTTTATCAGGATGTCTACGAAAATATATAAATAATACATAAAATAAGGTAACAAGTATCATCAGATAAAAAAACAGCATGAATGTCTATTTAGGTCAAAATCGCAAAAATCACTTAAAAGATAATCATGCGTCATTTTGACTCACGTGGTAGTTATATTTCCAAATTGATGACATTTACCTCAGTGAGACATGCGCCCTACGGAAGGTCTAAGCAACGTGAGAGATGTCCTAAAAGCACAGCAACAGATTCGCAAAATTAAAAACGAGAGAGCAATATTTCGAACGCATATGCGTCAATTTTACGCAGATTATCTTTCTAGGGTTAATATAATTTTTCGAGACTATATCCGATGGCGCACACACCACCTACTGAAAAGCCTGGTACTGTCATGAACGAAAATGTCTTAAAACTGTATGTTTTCTAAATTAAAAATAATAGCGTACTAAACTTAAACTTGAGTTAAAGTTGCGCAAGGCATGCGACATATAGAATAGAATAGAATAGAATAGAATAGAATAGAATAAAAGAGAAAATAATGTAGGTTAGGTTCTTTATGTGTCTCAGGTCCGTATTCCAAAAGGTTACTCAAGTCATGAATCTAGTTTTAAAACTAATTTCAAGTAAAGCTTTAATTTTAGAACCTTACTTGAAACGAGATTCATCAATCAACAATCAGCTGAGTTATTTCCTTATTCTATAACGACGCTTGAGTACTAATCTATACTCAAGCAAAGATTTGATCTTTGTTTACGTCTGTCATGTCAAGACCACTCAACCAATCAGAGTTCAAAATCCCTACTCAAGACTAGTTTCAAGTGATTAGAACCAATCAGAGTTCAGAATCTCTGCTAAAGACTAGTTTCAAGTGATTAGAACTTAAAACGCATTCGATAATAAGATGTACGCTTGACTTATGATTTGAGCATAAGACTAATCTCAAGAGAAACGTGATCTGAGTCACCTTCTGGAATACGGACCAACGTCTTGGCTGAAAATCAACGTTATAAGTGCCCGCATACACAGCATAAAATTGAGATCGACGGGTCCTACGTAGGTGCAAGTGGAAAAACACAACTGTCTTTACTTCAGAAGCAATCTATAAAGTTTCTAATGCTTGGCCTATAATTGTCACATCAAGTTCAGTTTTCAAAATTATTGCTTTCGTCAGTTTTTAATGACTGTAGGCGTAGCAAAGATTTTTATATTTTTCTGTTAACATCTGTTATGACTTAGCCTATCACCTGGTTCTGGCTTGACGTCGATTTACGGGACGGGATTTAAAGTAGATCCCTGCTCAAGTATACGATTCTCGTCCTAAATAAGTAATTATTCAAATAAAACACAAAGTTTTTTTACCTTGGATATTGTTCAGTAAAATCAATTAATTATTCATGAAAACTGAGCTCGCAAGAAACAGACGCGCCGAAAAATCATATCTAATCCGTAGGTACAATACAACCTCCCTTTCATCACATAAAATGTTAAATTCGGTACGGGTATTGAACCCGCAACAACTGACAGACTAACTCACCACCACACCAAGGATGATGTCAAGATATTGTATTTTATAAATAATAATGATACGACTCTGCATTGTGTGGTATTTTCAAGAGTATTATAATTTTTCACCAAGAAATAATTTTTTATTTTTCATTACTCATACTCGGAAAGTAGGTCTGAAGTTGCCTGAGAAGCGGGTTGAAAGTAACACTTTTCAGCCCTAGGGAGAATCGCTTTCAACTGACAGCTGGATACTGCAGAAACTCAAGTTTTTTTTTTATGTCATAGGGGGCATACTTACTGGCCAGTAGCACACCTAATGGTTGATTTATGTAAAATAAAATTCACTCATTTTTTTCTTTAGCTAATTCCTATTTTTATTTTGACTTTCCTTGCATTCGTAATGAAAAGCACAGTGTTATCCTCGGGAAAAAGACTTATTTAGTCCCGAGACGGGTTTTGGCCAATAGATCGAGGAAAATAAGTTACTTTCACCCCTAGGATAACAATGTACTATTTTTACCTTATAATGGTTCTAGTTTCACCAAAGAAAAATACTAAACATCGGTATGTTTTAACAGACAATTTTATTGTTATTTAAACCACCATCTATTTATAACTGTACAATTTAACGGCGACCACAAAACTCCACGCTAAAACAAACAGAACGCTGCATTGTTATCTCAATGCCGGAATGGTCCGGATTCGACTCCTGAATCTACAAAAGATTTGTTTCTACAATACATAAAGAACACAAACAAATCGTTTAAAAATACACCAACCACCTACTAGTTTTAGTAAATTGAATTCCTTTAAGGGAATTCACCTACGACTTTTAGGTTTTATTTTCGGTCAATTGCCTTAGCACTATATTTATGGAAAATCTACTAATAATGTCTAAAATGTAGTAAAATTGTATTTTTAAGGGAAGAAAACAAAAACATTGAATCCAGAGTGGAGTTAAGTTGAGTTAATTAAAAAAAAAAAAAGAAAAAAAGAGAAAGAGTGTGGTCAAAGTACCTCATGCCCTTTTCATCTCCGAATGTAATTTGATATAGATATTAAGATTCAAAACAAAGTCGCTTCACGTTGTCTGTCTGTCCCTATAATAATTATATGCTTAGATCTTTAAAACTACGCAACGGATTTTCATGCTGTTTTCACCAATAGATAGAGTGATAAATGAGCAAGATTTATATTTATATTTTATTCTGGAATTCCCGCGGGAACTCCGAAATAACCGCGGGGGACAGCTAGTTAACTAGATAAAAATTAGATATGTTTATTTGTGTGTTAATTGTAATCTTCTTTTATCACCCTCTCTCAATATTTTTGGTAAATGTGATATATTCAATGACAGACATCAGGGCAGTTCTGCTGTTTTTTTTTTTTTTTTTTCCACATCCCATAGGGAACCAAAACGACATAGGACCATCGCATTTAACTGCGTGCTGAAAAGAAAGACCGTTGTAAATACGTTTAATGCGCCTAAAATTTTGTCGTTTGAGTCGTAAATAGTACATTGTTATCCTAGGGGTGAAAGTAACTTATTTAGTCCCGAGACGGGGTTTGGCGCCCGAGCGTAGCGAGGGCGCTAATAGATCGAGGGACTAAATAAGTCTTTCTCCCGAGGATAACACTGTGCTTTTCATTACGAATGCAAGGAAAATCAAAATAAAAATAGGAATTAGCTAAAGAAAAAATGAGTGAAGATCGGATAGTCGCTTGACACTTTCCCACCTATTTCTTTTTCTTTGGCCGGCTAGCTATTCAGCCAGTATTTTTTATTTACATTGTGGCGACCTAAATTATAATAAAGTCATCTAAAAAAATATTTTCTTTAATTATTAAGTATTAATTAAAGAAAATAAAATAAAATTATTTATATTTTAATTAATTAGTTAGCTTAAGAAAAAATGAGTGAATTTTATTTTAATTAATACCTACTTAAACTTTACGTTATTTCAATTTTACATGGCGCTGGCTGTATAGAAAGTTGGAACATGGTTCAATAGAAATGTGAAAATAGACCTAGTTTTTTTTTTAATAATTTGACAGTTGTCAGTTGAAAGCGATTCTCCCTAGGGCTGAAAAGAGCTACTTTCAACCCGCTTCTCAGGCAACTTCAGACCTACTTTCCGAGCATGAGTAATGAAAAGTTAATTTTAACTGCGCATCAGAACTGATACGAATACCATTTTGTGCCGTTGTTTAATAGCTATAGCTGTTGTAGGGTTAGCAAAGAAAATCATCTGCATATATCCAAAGTTTCACCCGCGTTATTTTCGGAGTTCCCGCGGGAATTCCCGGATAAAAGGTACCTCATGTCCTTTTCTGTACCCCTGACAACGTGTATGCAAAATTACATGATGACCGGTTGAGTAGTTAAGGCGTGAAACCGTAATAAACAAACAAACTCACATTGGCGTTTGATAGTAAGGATTTGGAAATAACAATATTTTTATTCCTACTAGTTTATTTTTAGGGGTACAGAGAAGAACAAAGCGTAAGTAAAATTCGAAGTACGTTCCTTATTTCATTTGATAGGGAATCGCAAGCAAATTATTTACGTATTTTAATAATTCGTATATTGAATAAAACGAACTCTAAATTGTTTGATGCAAAATGAAACAGGTGTTTTTTGCTCTCCTGAAAAGTTGCATAACTTGACTTCCGTGGCGTTAGAACTTCAGCGACGATAGGGTACTTTCTATCCTGGAATTCCTGCTTAGTCTATTCCTATTTGAATTTAGGTATGCTTCAAGCTAATTTGCTACCAGTAACAACGAACCTGGTAAGTGGGGATATGTAAATTAAACGTTCATCAATTTTGTATTGCATTTGTTTTAGAAATGGCGGGGCATAAAATTTGATATCATGGGCCTTTTTTTTAAATCTTCGAATCTGTCTGATTTATTCACCAATTGCTGGGTCTAAAAGAATTGATTTTTTTCTATTATGGGGTAAAACGGGTTAAACTTGAATTATATAATACTAGCTGTTCCCGCGGTTTCACCCGCGGTGATTTCGGAGTTGTCGCGGAAATTCCGAAGAATTTTAAAATCGGTTAAAATGAATGTAACGTTATTGACGTCAAAAAGAGCCACATTATGGGCCAAATTTGAATGAATGATTTCACTTTGGTTCAATAGCATATCAATGACAAATAAACAAAAACATAAATGGACATAGATAAGCAATAGTGTGTTAACCCACACTCGAGAAATTTTGAGCAAATCGTGTTTTATAATTATAGCGCCATTTTGTGTAAACATTTTTTCATGTCCAACATATTGTTACATATTTAGATAATGTAATAAGGTAAATACATAATTAAAAAAAGTTCTATAACTCTCAATAAACCGTTCTGTGGCAATAACTTAATTTTGTGGGTTAAAATGTTATTGCTTATCTGCGTCCAAATACAAATTCAATTCTTTTCCTTTTATAATATTAGTATAGATAAAAATTTAATTGTCTCCAATCATATAATTATGTATTATCGTATAGGCAAAGTGAGACCTCAGAAACCTTGTTTACGTTCACTAACGAGCTTTCTACGGCAAAACTTCCATTCCAGCGAGTTTCTGCCGTGTTTGTTATTCGACGAAATCCAAGAGACTCTTATTTAGGTTAGCGTTCACAGAAAACAGTGCCTATTCAAATTATCCGCTTAATACTACGGTAGCGAAGGTGTAGACGGTAAATCCCTTTCAGGATTTCAGCATTTTCAGTGCGCCTCTAGACATCGCGGGGGATGGATGTCTCGTCGGGTCGTTCAGGAAATCGTTCGTGAAAACACATTTTCGCAAATAAACTAAGTAACTTTTTCGTAGTGAATACATTGAGTTCATAATATGTAAGCCTCGTGTGTGTGTGAAAAAGTAAATAAAATAATTTTGTAAAGTAAAGTAGGTATTCGAAATTGTATTTTCTTTTATTATTTTTTTTTTTTCAAATTTCAATGGACAGTCTGCAGCGTTTGCGGTCGGTTGTATTATTGTGAGTACGATTTATTTTATTTCTAGTTTTCAAAGGAGGTCGTATGAAAATCTTAATGGTTCTTTGCCATGTGTATGTGTAATTTCACTCGCCCACATCACCCGGCCACGCTTGATTTAGATCGATTTGGATATCAAACCAAGTTATACGGTGTCGCTAATGACTATGATCCTACTAATATTATAAATGTGAAAGTGTGGATGTTTGGATGTTTGTTACTCAATCACGCAAAAACGGCTGAACGGATTTGGATAAAATTTGGCATGCACGTTGTCAGGAGTACAGAGAAGGACATAGGTTACTTTTTATCCCGGAATTCTCGCGGGAACTCTGAAATTACCGCGGGTGAAACCGCAAGGCACAGCTAGTATTAATATAAATAAAAATGTGACTGTCAGAGGACAATCATACATAGAGATGTATTCTTAAATCATGGATCCGATTGTTGTGAAACTTTGGTGAATTGTTCTGCCCGCGATAAGGTTCCGGACACAAAGAGTTCCTGCGGGAATTTCGCAACTCAAGCGGCTAAAACCAGGGGCATATTGAGTTAGCATATCTACATATATATGTATGGTATGATGTGCATTTAACTATTACAATATTAACATATATTTCGACTTTCGTTCAATTATTGTACACTACATACTATACAGGGTGTCAGAAAACCTCCGACATATCCAAAACTATGATATTCTCTACACCAGTACGAAAATTTTAGACGTGGAAATTCAGCTGGGAAATCGACGGTTTTCAAGATATTAAGCCTCAAAATTTCGTAAATTTTGTTCTTGTTTTGCATAATTAATTGCATATTTTTGTAGTTTATCACGTGACCAATATTTTTTCTAAAGTAACTTGGTAATTATTGTGTAGGTAATTATACTGTGGTGCAGATTTGCTAGGACATTGCGCGCTGTAAATTTTTTTTTACCTAAAAATAAAATTACATTTCCCAACAATGTTTTTACTGCAGAATAACTTCAATTACTTTTTTATATGGATTCCTAGCGGTTATGTCGCTGGTCTTTTTACACCTTGTATAACAAACATAAAACAAAAAAAGACATAAGTACGCGTCGAATTGAAAACCTCCTCCTTTTTGGGAAGTCAGTTAAAAACTAAGTCTTCCGCCGCGTCTATCTGCCTATCTGCTAGCTATAAACTCAGATACGCCTAAAAGATTGGATACCTACTGAACGGATTTTCATGCGGTTTTCACAAATAAATAGATTGATTCATATGGAAGGTTTATGCATATAGTATAATTTATCAAGGTTTTGTGTAAATTGGTTGAAATACTACGATAGTTAATCAGTAAACCCATCTTTTAGAACAAATAAATGCTAATTATTTATTAATCCTTATTATTATAACGATAAATAATAGGGATGTGGACTACTTTTGAAACACAAAATTCTAATTAGTCCGTCATTTAGAAAATAAAAAAACAATAGACACGTATTTTTTGCTTTTTCAAATAAATTAAAATGTACAGAGATAAAGCGCATTAAAGTTTAAGATGAGGAGGTCGTGACGTCACTAACCGCAAAACCGCCATACAAACTGTCAGAATAGTGACGTCACGCGAAATTTCAACTCAATATATCGCCGTTATTTTTTGATTACGTAAAAAAAGAAAAAATACGTGTCCAATATTTTTTAATAATCTACAAGACGAGCTAAAAAATAAAAATTAGTCCACATGCCCATTGTTGGAAGTATCGGAAAAAGTACATTAGATTTTAAATACTACCTGCCCGTTGTCAGGGGTTCAGAGAAGGACATAGGGTACTTTTGTCCTGGAATTCCCAATCTCATGAAATTATATACCTACTTACCTAAACCTTCCTCATTAATCACTACTATGTGTTGGTGAACACCGCATAAAAATCCGTCGGCAGTTTTTGAGTTTATCGCGAACAGACAGATAAACAGACAGACGCGGCGGACGATTTTATTTTATAATATGTTATAAGGATTTAATTTTTTCTCGAACATAAGTACCTATCTTTACTAATATTAGAGAGATGAAGTTTGTTTGTGAGGTTGTACGGGGTAATCTTTGGATGTACAATACCGATTTTGAAAATTCTACAGTGTTCCTGAGTGTCATCGGGTACTTTTTATCCCGGAATTCCTGCGGGAACTCCGAAATTACCGCGGGTGAAACCGCGGGGCTTACAGCTAGTTTATGATAAACACTAACGGCCGCACTCAGAGTCGACTTTAATGACTTAATGAGATGTTTAATGAGATGTTACTTAATTAGTTAAATGCCAATTAACATTAATTTATTAAACTGGTCTGATTGCGGCAGTTTTGTTTTAAAAATCTATACTTAACTAAGTAATCATTAAAGTCGACTCTGAGTGCGGCGGCTAGACTTAAGGTAATAACAATTAATGTACCTCATAAGTATTTACCTTGACGCTGGGATGAACCTTGACACCTACAGCATAGTGGTCACATTCGCTGTCCACTACACAAACGGTGCTTTCGAGTGTCAAGTTTCCCGCGAAATAAGTAAAACAGAAATCTCACAAATGTCACAAATACCCAAGAATATATATATGAAAGGGGAAACTTTTCACATCCATGTCAGTTTTGATATAAACGCGCGGCTATATCATTAAAAACCCTGAATACGTGTGAGGGTACAATCAAAAATATACACAGGAGTCCCGGAACGAATGAAGCAGGAGAATACGCACAAAGTAAGGTCGGTGCTAGTGCGAGCGTTTACTGTAGCGATTTTGTTTAAAAAAAAACTGTACAGAAGTTTCTTTAGTTATATTACAACTAGTGATTAATTTTGGAAGTTGCTGGTGTCAAACAAAAGTTTTTTTGTTATTTCAGTTAATTTGTTATGAAAAGTATAAAATTCAAAACTATACTTTAAAAATAATGTAGGTACTGGAAATAAGGTAGGGATTTGTGTTCAGTGACAAAATACAATATCTTTTAACTTTCAACACCAGAGCTCGTACTAAAATTTTCCCAAGAGAAGAGGTTGGATGCAATGACGTAATTTGAAATCTCAATTATTACGCTGATATTTTTACTGAGTAGATATATTAAAGTGGCATCAAAAATAACTACAAACTGGACAGATCTTACTAAAACCTTACTATATACAATGCGATTGAATTTAGACGATATATCACCCAAAATTGACTGAGAGTCGGCGCCGTCGAGCGTCGCGTTTTGCAAAACAAAAGTACTTAATACCTTTTTATTACATAAGCCTATCGCATCGGTAGAGGACGTATATTACGTTTTAATGGAATGTGTGCGGGACGAAGCCTTCAGAAGACAAATCTGGGAGAACAATATTATTATTTTTTTATGTTGGAGGATGTAATTGCGCATTGTTGTCTACCGCGTCGGAACAGGCCAGAACTTGATACCAATTGGTAAACTATATTTAAAGCATAGAACTTAGAAAAATTTCCACACAGAGCGACATTGTCACTTTAGTGACTAAGCTCTTAAAATAAACATTTAAAAAAAGCCTATCGCATTCGCTCTCACTGCGACCCCAACTTTTGTCCCAAGCGTATTCAATACAATGCAAATAGCACGCTTCTGTTGGACACTGATATCAAAAATTAACATATATTTGTGCGGAATGTTTGTCCGCCAGTTAATCTGGCTGACAATGTGACAGATAAAAAATTCAGTCCCCTGTCACCGAAATCTCACCTCTTGTTGAGGTGGGACTTCAATGTTTTTTTCAAGGTATTACCGGGTTGCCGTTTTTATTATCACCAGCTGAATCGTGTAAATATTTCGTTCCGTATTATATTTACAATATTTTCAAGTTGATTCAATTTGATTCGCGTGATAGATACACAATCTGGCAGTTGTCATGTTAGGTGAACACATAATTAAAAGATGGCGCCTCGCACATGTTAGATCGACATAATATTAAAAAAAATACGATTTATATAAAAACAAAAGGAAAGCAAATGAACGGAAATATATATTTTAAATGGGTTTACCGTTCAAGTATTACGTAAGCACTATAGGGGGGCGGAGGGGTCTTTGCTTTGCTTACTTTTGATGACATGGGGGGTGGGGGGATCTAAATGGTAATTACGTCAGCAGTAATTATTTACATTTTTATTGTCTATGCTTTAAAACGAAATGCATTTACGGGGATTTCTGCAAATAATGACCGTATTTCTAGACTTCTAACTGCTGCAGCTAAAAGAAATATTTAAAAGCCGCCTACCAGTATCAATCAAAACTAAAGTTTTTAATTCCAGCCTCTTACCGTGCCTAACATATGGCTGCCAAACGTGGAAATTCACATCCAAAATAAAGCATAAAATTAACATCTGCCAACGAGGAATAGAGCGCAGTATGCTCAACATAAAGAAAGTGGACAAAATACGACATACTAAAATAAGAGCCATAACAAAGGCAAAAAACGCTCTCATCCATGCCCAAAAATTAAAGTGGAAATGGGCTGGCCATGTAGCGAGACTGGAAGATCAGAGATGGACATTAAGAGTGACTCTATGGCCCGGCCCTTCAGGCAACAGAAATAGGGGTAGACCTACGACACGTTGGGCTGACGAAATAAGGAGGACTGCCGGACCGAACTGGATCGACGTGGCACAGGACAGGGAAACATGGTCATCTTTGGAGGAGGCCTTTACCCGCCCAGGGGTTCTTACAGACCAGATTATTAATAATTAAGTATTATAAGAATTAACAATAGTATGTAAGTTAAACTAAGTTTTCTTTTTTATACTAACCAGCTTTATTGTTTATTCTTTTCTATGTAAGAAATAAAAGGCTTTTTTATTTATTTATTTTATTAACTGCTGCAGCTACTCATGAATCAATGAATTGTACCAATGTTTACGTAAGCATGGGGGAGCGGTAAGCGCTTTGCTTACTTTTGCTGACAAGGGGAAGGAGTGGGTTAATAATTTCAAAAAATCTGCTTACGTACTTAATACTTGAACGGCCCCAATAATGGTAAACATAAGCTTTAAAAATATGACGTTTGACCATTGATTTTGACAAAAACCATTGAAAAATAATACTTATGTAATATTATGATAGTTCAAAAATAAATTTCCATGGACTTAACTGTAATTTTTATATTATTATTTTTTTTTTCAATGCATATTAACATGGATAGGTATAATAAAGATTTTCCATCCGAGAAGCTCTTATAAAACTAAGTAATTTTGCATCATCTTAGAAACTTTTCCCTCGCAACTTTTGCGTAGTTCATTACAAAAATAAATAGGTACAGAGTCTAAGTTTCTTGTCGAACGTAGCGAGTTGGGAGCTAGTTTTAAAACTAAAAGTTTTTTAAATATCTTTATAATTGTCAAAGGAATAATATTATTATTTTTTAATACAGTTTTGATCTAATATATTCTTGATTTTTTAACATTATATAGAAAACAAGGTAGGTATAACTAGGTAAAAAATATAAAAAATGGCAATGACAGGGGAAATTCTTTTAGTGGCAAAACTGGTAGGGGTAATAAAGACAGGACTGCTGTTTTGGATTACCTTCTGCCTTTTATATCTGACCTTGATCTGACAGCCTAGTGAAAGCCTCCTAATGTTGCTTTCTGCTATTAATGCGTTTAAATTAATATCGCTAATGCTCTAATTATGTATATGATAATTTGTTCGTCAACTCACAATACTTTCCTTCTTTACAGGTAAATTCATTCGACAACATTACAACAGCGTTAAGCACAAATAAATTATCGCTGCAGTAAACTATGGGCGAGTTTGGCAAACGGCAATGACAGAGTGTGAGTGAATTCAAGATGGCTGACGTTTTTGGCGGCAAATGTTCGCGTTGCGTGCTGCTGTTGGCGGCGTTTTTCTGCAACGCCGTGGGGCAGTCGGACTGGACTCAGGGCAGCGAGGACTTGGGTGAGTGGAGAATTTTCTAATCACACCAAGGTCCAAGTTATTACTTCAAGGCCCACTATACATAAAAATAATATTAATTTTTACAAAACTTCACAACATCTACTGGATTCCACATTATAGGCTAAAAGTTTATGACGTGAAAATCGAGCGACACGTCGTACCTACATTATACATTTTATTACAAGTTGTACTCTAAATGAAGTCTAAATGATAAGTGGAAATCTGGGATCATCACAAAAAGTACAACCCCACCGGGATTAGAACCCGGAACCTATTGATTAGTAGAGAAACATATTGACCACCGTGCTGCGCCAATCCACTCATATTTTAATACGCGTTTTTAATTCACATCAGCGTCCTTCAAAAACTATGATGTTATATTTCATAAAGTGCTGCGAAAGTTGTTTTCTTTAATTGTAATCACTTATTTGGTAGTTACATTAAATACAAAAAAAGAAATCGACTTTATTTGTTACAATTTCTCGAAATAATTTTCATTTTGTCATACGTATAGAAATCAATAATCAAAAAAATATTTTCATTTCTCATCTGAATTCTGGATTTTTTATCATTGGCTTAATGCTTCGTCAAATGCTGCTAAGAACGTCTGGTCATTAAAAACTTCTTGGCTTCTAATTGATTTTCACAATTGTAAAAATACCAAAGCCATCATGGGCAAGGTCGGGATTGTGTAAAACTTTATGGACAAACTACGCAAACGCGAAAAGTGTGTGTAACTATTCAAATATGTATAAAAGTTTTGTTAGCAAATTTTTTATAATCCAATAGTAATTTGAAGCTAGTTTTTTGAATTATTGTCGCAAAAAAAATTTTTTGTTCACAGTGGTATTGTATAACATTGATTTTATAGACTCTACTTACTCTCTAGTGAAAACACAAAAGAGTTTTAGTGCCCACTAAAACACTCATAATGTATTCACTCACTTTTATTTCTCCAGTCCATAACCACGTACCACGAGAAACTCACAAATGTATTCCAACACGCATAAAGGGAATTTCAAACTCATATGAATTTTATCCTTTCTTAAAGCTGTTAGAATTTAGAACACTCCGCGGCTTATAAACGCTATCTACATATTATGTACCTACAGAAAAAAAAAAAAATGTTTTTCACACAAAAAATGGGTTTTTAACCGACTTCCAAAAAGGAGGAGGTTCTATGTTCGATTGTATGTATGTTTTTTTTTTTTTTTTTTTTATGTATGTTCACCGATTACTCGAAGACGGTTGGACCGATTTGAAAAATTCTTTTTTTATTTGAAAGGGTTTACTCCCAATTAGGTCCCATTGCCACCAAGTCGGGATCTGATGATGGGATCTTGGAGAAATCGAGGGAACTCTTCAAAAATTATAGGCACACCTATAGCGATTTGGGTATTTTTGATAGTAAATCGTTCATTTGCTTTCGGAAAGCAAAATTTGAAGAAGTGGAACTGATGATGAAGACCACAGATGGTCATCGGAACAACTCAAAAACAATACGTATTTCACGGGTTCCGATTGAAGCGATTTCGAAAATTGTTTTTTTGTTTGAAAGGGGATACTTTTAAATTGATTCCATTGTCACCAAGTCGAGATCTGATGATGGGATCTTGGAGTAATCGAGGGAACTCTTCAAAAATTATGGGTACACCTATAGCGATTTTTGTATTTTTTATAGTAAATCGTTTTTTTGCTTTTGGAAAGCAAAATTTGAAGAACTGGAACTGATGATGAAGACCACAGATGGTCATCGGAACTACTCAATAATGGGTATTTCACGGGTTCCGAATCGTTTACTTTAATATGGTTTCTAAACCATTTATACCCGTCACAATGTATATGGTGAAGTGGAACTGAAGGTGATGTACTAAGAGAACTCCTCAACAATTAACGTCCCTGCGTCGGGAAAAGCAATATTTTGTAAAAGGTGATGAGCAGTTGACATTAGGCTATTGTAACTTAGAGAAATTACGAACTAAGTCACTTAAAAGCGAGAAATAAACAAAATTTTAACAAAAAAATTAAAACCGACTTCCAAAAACACAAAACTAAAAATAAAAAGCTGAAAATAACAAAATACCGATTTAATCCAAAAGACAAAAACACGTAATATTATTATTGGTTTGTGCTACCACTGATCGGTATGAAGTCGGTGACAAGTCAAATATAAAGGGGGAAGATGGGATAAGTCGACTCCCGCCACCAGCTCTTCGTGAGCAGAACAACCTAAGTGGGCAGACACCAACGGGCTTGTCACCGAATTCAAACCGATCAGTGGTAGCACAAACCAATAATAATATTACGTGTGTTTTTGTCTTTTGGATTAAATCGGTATTTTGTTATTTTTAGCTTTTTATTTTTAGTTTTTTAGTTTTGTGTTTTTGGAAGTCGGTTTTAATTTTTTTGTTATTAATACAACAATCCGAGCATGCATAAAAATAAAAATTAAGACTAAAAGTTGGAGCTGCTAGTATAGGGCATTCATTAACTCAGTAGATTTCAATCAGTAAAATAATTTCCAAGTCTGTTCGACGGCCGTGTATTTTTTGTAACATCGTACAGAGATTATAAAACAGATGACTATTCAATAGATAGCTTTTTTAATGAGTTTTTTTTTGCTTCTGTGCCGTACTAAAAATAGTTGTAAATTATCTTATTGTCAAACCATTTGATCAAAGTTGGATCTGCTTACGGTCTGCGAAAATTGCGCCCACTCGTCTCCAGTGCCGTACTAAGACAGACTTACTATGCACATTTTCACTCACTGATGTCATACGGTATATTGTTGTGGGGAAACTCGACAGACTCCAATCGCGTTTTTATTCTACAAAAGCGCGCGCTTCGCATTATCGCAGGTATAAAACAAAGGCAAACCTGTAGGACACTCTTCACTAAACACCGCGTAATGACAATGACAAGTCTGTACCTATTCGAGATCATTTCCTATGTCCGCAAAAATATAGCAAATTTCAGTCTTCGAGAGTGTGGAGGGCGATCTTTGCGTAATGCGGGAAGACTAGCGAGTGTCCCCCACCGGACTAAACTGGCCACTAGAAACCCGCGTGTGATTGGCCCAATTCTTTATGAGAAACTACCCGCTAGTTTAAAAAATACATCTGACGAAACTTTCTACCGCCAGCTGAAGAATCTTTTGTTGGATAGCGAATTTTATTGTTTAAATGAATATTTGCACACAATCGATTGATCGATTTATAATCTTTATTTTTACATTTTTGACATGTTCATTTTTTTATTTAAATGACATTTTTATTATTTTTATAATTATTAACATTCTTATTATGATACTTTTAGTATTATTATTTTATTATTGACGATCATATTATCCTCTGACATTTTTATAAGTAATATAACTATGAAATTGATAATGTGAAATAAATGATTCTATTCTATTCTATTCTATTCTATCGGCGTTTTAAAATCGCTCCGCGTGAATCCACCTTAAAACATTCTCTTAGTGTTAATACTGCTACATTTCAAATGCTAATGTCTGAATATGACTTCTGTATAAAATATTTTATGACATCATCCTAAAAAGTACACAAACTTTTATGACTATTGCACTAGGTTTAACATACAATGATGAAACTTACAGGGTGTAAGAGAAAGTTGTAGTCATATTAAAATTTAAAAATTGTAAACTGCGTAAAAAATAATATCATATTGATAACGGAAATAGTGCAATAAAATAAACCACCTTGAAAATTTGGTGTGTTAAGTTTTTCAACTTATCCGCGATAAATTTTGTAGGTACATCGAATGATCTCAAACTCGTCACCTGTGTCATATGCTATGTTTTGTAAAGTAGATAGGTAGGTATTCATTAAAAATATTGATTGTGTAATTTGAAAATAATAATAATACATCACATCAAACTTTCAATCTCAGGAGTGTTATGGCGACTTTAGGTACATGGCTGACTCCAGACGCAAAGTCAGCAATTGCATTCCTAGAGCTTTAGCGGTAGAGTTAAGCCTAGCGTTAAGGTAGTAATTTAGAGACTCAGTTCTAATTGAGTTACTTCTAAGTTTACTGCTCAGTGTCGACTTTAATGATTACTTAAGTATAGATTTTTAAAACAAAACTGCCGCATTCAGAGACGTTCAGTAAATTAATGTTGATTGGCATTTAATGAGATGTAACTTTAAAAATCTATACTTAACTAAGTAATCATTAAAGTCGACTCTGAGTGCGGCCGATACTCCGAGATTATAAGAGGTTGAGAGTACGAGTAGAGTATATAGATAATAATAACAATTAATAGTAAGTATTTTTGGATCTATCTGACTACACTTGTTTATTTACAACCTCTATCTACATATTACAAAGTATTTTCTATTACTCTTTGAGTCAGTAATTACTTTATTAACTAAGTTGCCTATACCGCACTCAATAGTTATTAATTACTAATTTAACAGATACCCTTGGGATTTGGGATTTTAAAGGGAAGTTTTGTTAGAAGTGTTATGAATTCCTGACCCATCGGTTTTAGTAATATAAATAATAATACTGCTTGGACATTATCAAACAAAACGCTACCTGGTCCTAAATTAAGCAAAGCTACTATGGATATATCAGACTTTGATGAGACATTCGTGAACGCATAGACATTAAGCAATGAGTCTGATCTATAGAAATATATGTTTATCAATTTCGCATTCTCTTTTACTTAAAGAGATCTGGCTGTGGCGCATCGCCGCGCTGGCAGCTGCCGCAGAACGCTCGCAACGCTTGCTCAGCGCTTAGTTAGATTTTTGTTCGAACCTAACCTAACCTGGCAGGTCGGAGTCCTCGCAAATTAGACTCGGCACTAGTTTTAGTGATATAATAGGGGTGGATGTGTACTACATTTAGCGCACCTATTATGTTTTTTTTTGCTATTCAGTTAAATAAATATATTCTAAAGAGTAATAGCAGTCAATTTATAAGTCAGTCGCTAGGGTGTATCAAGCCGTGATCTCTATAAGTTATCATTGACATTTGCTATCGTGGATGCGTTTGTATAACTTCGATAATATGCTAGAGTTGCCTGCTTAAAATTGATTGTATAATCATGTGATAATACAATTAACGACTGAATGAAAAACAAGTGAAATGATGACGTCATATCACTTTAGAAGTTGAAATATCGAAAAATAAGAAATGCGTGTTTCTTAAGTTAAAAAAAAGAGCCTAAACATCGCTTTTCATGACTCTAAATTTTAAGCTAACGGTACTTGTATAACAAGAAATCACCTCATTTTCACTATTTTATTTAATATCCTATAAAACCTTTTCTTAATGCTTGACTGCATTATATTATAAAAGAATGCCTTGTTCAAAATTCCAATATAATCTACTAGGTAGCTTTTGAAAACACCTTATTTATGTATGTTTTCGGTGTAGGCACCGGGTATTAAGTAGGTATTTGATTGAAATAAATCGATAAAAAAAAAATGTAGTTTGTTTCAGTCGACGGGAAAATAAAGGCTTACTTGAACCTTATTTGTAAAACTTCCCTAGTGCTAAATATTCTCATTGTACGTTTACCAAAAGACGTCACAGTGTTTCTAAGTTTAAGGACACAAAAGGTACGCAGGTATAGTCGGAGAGGCAGACAAAAGCTAGTTCACAGCTCTTTGTATGACAAACAATATCAAACCTTTAGACTTTAGAGGAAGGTGAGGAAAATAAAGGATAATAGTTTTCAATGCGGACACCATGTAACCAATAACGGTAACAGTGCCCTCACTATAAGTTTGGATAACTGCAAAAGTTTATTATTCATGGTCCATATTATTAAATGCAACTCAAACTTGACATCGATCTTTGTTTGTCTCGCTTGTTGCAATGGAAAACGATGAAGACAAACAAAGACTTAAAAAGTTTGAGTAGAGTGTGGTGAAGCGCCAACGTATGCGCGGTAAAATTAGGTAATTTTATAATTAAACAACAAGAAAACCTTGTATACGTGCATGGCTCACTCAATCTACCTTTCGTCCAGAGATGGCGTAATTGTCAACTTGTCAACTGTTTTATCGATGGTTCAATACCGTTCGATCCAAAGAGCTTCGAATTTGTGGCTCTCGCTGATGATGGCGGTATAGCGTGCTCTGTGTAATTTGACGGAGTCGAAATTTTCAAAATCTTGTAATTCCCCACGTGAGAGTGAAAATAAACCCGATAAATAATCTTTAGAAGGTCCTCCATCTTTGTGGACTATCGCCAGAGGAAAATCTCGTGTATTTCTCCGGATTCATCTAGATAAAGATTGGCCGGCCGGCCCACCAGCTCACCGTCTTCGACACCTCTTCAAGTCATCCTCGGATGCAAAGGAATCCAAGCCAAGAGTTCTCGCTTTGACGAACAGGTGAGTGGGCCTGTTTTATAAATTGCACAGACGGCATTTACTTGTGTTTTCTTGTTTTACTTTATTACGTGGTCGCCATTATTATAGGCGTAATAAATTACATAAAATATTTTCAGTACGCAAGTACACCCAGTGGTGTGGCTATTTACACGCTACACCATATTTTTGGTCCTAATCGAGCTCGGATTGTCCAGTTTTTTTGAATACATAACATTAGTATTCGAACAAATTATTGGTTTGATCCATTTCAATTTGTTCCAGTCAAAACAATTTTGAGTGCATAACTTTAGTGTTCAAATATATAAAATTGTTTCAAGTACATAATCATTAGTACGGCGGTACAAATTTACCTAAAGTAGGTGCTACATAACGTTAGTAAGTACATACCTACATAATTAATTTGCTACCTAGCTAAGAATTTTAAGTATTGAAACGTATAGGTTTCGACTTAGGTATTTGAACTATAGGCAAGCACATAATTCTTAGTGCACATTTATTTGCCGTTCAAGTACAAACTTCGTAACGTAATACATAGGATTGATACATAAACGCGAGTAAGTAGGTACATTATTTTAGTACATTTGACTACTCGGTGCAGATTCTTAGCAAGGTAGATAGTAAGTACATTAACATTCTAGAAATTAAGTGCGTATTGAGGAAGCATACATAGGTATTTACATAGGTGTTTAGTATCTTTCTACTTCGTACGATCTTTTTCTGGTGTTTCACTAGGCAAGTACGTATCTTTGGTGCCTTGTTTGATTTCGCGTTCAATATCAATTCATTTCTACCTACGAATGCATTGGTAGGTATAGTCACCGGCCAGCGAACTTTGTTCTTACTATTGCCGTGTTATATTTTTTGTATAGAATTTACAACTTACGAATAGGTAAGTATAATTAATTACAAACCAATCTCAACGCCGAAACAGTGCAGGTTGGGTATAGCGGTTATATACAATTCTAGAAGACGTTCTAGGTGTGTGCTTTTCTTCCTGCACTGCAAGTAGGTATAGTTTGTTGTTGTACTTAATAAATAAACCGTTGTAGGTATTTTGTGAATCCTTGTCAGAATTTTTTTGGAATTAATCGAACGTGAATCTTACCTGGATTATTCCTAGTGTTCATGAGAAGTGTTTATTAATTAAAATTACACCGTAAATTTCAAATGAACGTTTTTGTTGTTGCGATAGTACCTATTCACGCACCAGTATTCATGCTGAATTATTGATTAATTAAATTTAATTGACTTGCATTTTTAATTAAACTTATTAAAAATTCTTCGATTCTTACTCACCGTACCTAGATTGTCGGTTGATTCAAGTTGAGTCAATTGAATTAAAGTTAATTAAATTCAATTAAAATTTATTAAAGTTCGGAATCGGTTATTGTTAACGATGGCGTCGAGTAAAAAGACATCGGACTTAGAATCTAGATTAAAAATGCTGATTTGTAAAAAGGAGGCTCTTTTTGCTAGACTGAATAATGCCTATGAGTTATCTACAAAAATTTCTATTTTTGAGGCGAAGTCGAACGAACATTTTTTGGCGGAGTCGGAAATTCTCGATGAATATCGCGAAAGGTTTGAACGTATAGTCGATGAGATTAACGAAATTAATTTATTGCTCAAGACTGAGGCAAACCCGAGTTACAATGACTTGATTAGTTTCGACGATTTATATGTCAGAGTGAAACGAGTCATGAATAAAATCGTTAAAAAATCCGACAGTGACTGTGCCACAGGATGTTCAAATTCGAATACTTCTAAGATCATAAAGTTACCGCCGATAGTGTTGCCTGGCTTTGACGGTCGAGCCGAAAACTGGCCTGTATTTTATGAATCGTTTCGGGCCAACGTTCACGACAATGCTCATTTGTCCGACTCGCAGCGTGTGCAATATTTAGTTGGAAAACTCACACATAAAGCGCAGCAGGTTTTAGCGGGCGTCGTACCTACCGGTGATACGTACTCAGTTATTTGGAATAGTCTAGTTAAAAAATATCAAGACAAACGCGCGTTAGGTACGCACTATTTGAATAATATTCTTGATTTAAAGAACTGTCAACATACCTCTAGTAGTCTCGATTCCTTTATTGAAAAATACTCAGCGTCTATATCGGCATTAAAACAATTAGATATACCGGATTTAACCGACTTTATTTTGATGCATTGTGCGCTTAGAAAGATCGACGCTCAAACTATGCAGGCGTTCGAACTCTCCGTCACGAATAAGGATATTCCGTCTTATAACGATTTAATATCCTTTGTGCAAAATCAAGTAAAAATATTAGATAGATCGCATATGAGTAATTCGAGTTCTTTGTCGAATTCGCGCGGGAAACCCAGTGGGAATAAAAGTCCCTCGTCGGCCGTTCGTGCGCATACGTTTGTCGTGAGTGAATCACGCGATTCTCACTCTTGTAGTCTCTGCCATAAGACCGATCATTCGGAGCTCAGCGAATGTTCTCAGTTTAAGAGTATGAAGTCGCCGAAGTTAAGATATAATTTTCTTAAATCAAAGCAAGGTTGTGTAAAGTGTTTAAGTGTTTCACACACGGTTTCCGATTGTTCGGCCCCCGCCAACTGCGAGATATGCAATAAGAGGCATCACACAATCTTACATTTTGGAAAACCGTTCAATGGCAATAAGAAGTTCGCTTTAAAATCTACTCACTCACACATACAAACTTCACGAACGTCGAATGCGCGTGCATGTTCCACGCACGGGTCGACTGGTGCTAGTGACACGAACGCGTCCACAGCATGCGCCGCATGCGCGCTTGTGTCGCACACTCCTGCGGCGAATCTCACTCAGGCGCTCTGTTTAAATGATAAGAGTACTGTCCGCGACTCATGTAATAATTCCGCGACGGCTTCAAATGTGCCACAGAGTAGTGAAATTGATGGAGCGGGCACTTTTCTATCGCATGAACCCTTTCACTCCTTGAGCGCGAATTGGAGTTCGCAGGCTAACGCGATTCTTTTGGCTACTGCCCAGGTCTATGCGAGAGCTATCAATAGCAGTAGTAAAATGTTAGTACGGTGCTTAATTGATAATGGCTCACAAAACCATTTAATAACGTGGGATTGTTGTAAAAAATTGAACTTACACGTTGCCCTTCTGAATAATTCTGTAATCAGGGGTGTTGGTTTATCTTCGCGACCAATTCACGGCTATGTAGATTTCGAAATTGAGTCTCGCGTCAGCCCTCATAATAAATATAAATTACACGCGTTAGTCGTTGACTGTATTACAGATCAATTGCCCTCGCACTTCATTGATAAGTGTGACATGGCTTACTTAAATAATATTTCCATGGCCGATTTGACATGGAACGTTCCCGGTAATGTGGATATTGTACTCGGTGCACAATTGTTTCCCCATATTTATTTAGGTGAAAAGGTAGACTCCGGTACTCAAGCGCCACCTGCCGTGTTAACTTCCTTCGGGTACGTGCTGATGGGAGATTGCCCTAAAGGTGCTCCTGCTGTCCCACATGACTCATCATTTTCTGCAATCGCACTGAATGATTTAAATTCGTCGTTGCAAAGGTTTTGGGAGATCGAGGAGATTCCATCAAGGGGTTTTTTGAGCCCAGAGGAGACGGAATGTGAGAATGCATTCGTTACCTCCGTGTCACGGGACGATGAAGGTCGTTATTCTGTCGCCTTACCTTTTTGTTCTGCTCCAGGCAACTTAGGCAATTCTAGAAGTACTGCTCTTCGCCGGTTCTTGCTATTGGAAAGAAAGTTCAAAAGGGCTCCTGGGCTTCGGGAGAATTATAATACTGTTATTAATGAGTATATTACAAAAGGATATCTTTCAGAAGTTGCTGATCAGGACATTAGGGATGTCGGATATTATATTCCCCATCATGCAGTGGTTCGTGCGGACAAGCCCAAACCCCGAATTGTGCTAGATGCTAGTGCGAAGACTCATACTGGTTTGTCGCTTAACGACGTTCTTCATTCTGGGCCCAATTTACAGGCTGATCTATTCCTCTTATTATTAGAATTCCGACTGTTTCCTGTCGCGATGACGGCAGACGTGCAGCAGATGTATTTGCAAGTTGGGGTTTCTCCCGATGATCGCAAATTTCTGAGAATTTTATTTCGCTTTAATGAAAATGAGGATATTCGTACATTTCAATTTGATCGAGTTCCCTTCGGTTTGAAATGTAGCCCGTATTTAGCGATGAGGACGTTGCGTCAATTAGCCACGGATATGTCCGCGCAGTTTCCAAATGCTGCGATCGTAACAAGATCCAAGTTCTACATGGATGACCTTGTTCAGTCCTGTCCTGATGAGTTGTCAGCTGTACGCTTAGCTAATGAGCTCATAACCATGTTTAAGTCAGGTTGCATGGATTTGATTAAATGGACGAGCAATTCGCCTACTCTGTTAGAGAATCTTCCTAAGTCGCATCGTAGTTCGATTAGTTTCGATGGGAGCGATCCTACTGCGCCCAGCTTAAAGGTATTGGGTCTCTCATGGAAGCCTGCTAACGATCATTTCCATTTTTCAACTATTGACGTTCAAGTAAAATGTACCAAACGAAACATACTTTCGGTTGTAGCTCGTTTATTCGATGTGCTGGGCTTAGTCGCACCAGTAATATTGTACGCCAAACTGTTAATTAAAGAGTTGTGGCTTGCCAAGATAGGTTGGGATGATCCCCCTCCTGAGAGCATTATTCGTCGTTTTTCTATTCTCACGCAGGAATTTCCGCTGCTTTCTACGCTAAGAATTCCTCGTCATGTGGGTGTGACGAGCTCCGGTCAAGTAAATGTCGTAGGATTTTGTGATGCAAGCTTAAATGGCTATGGTTGCGTCATTTCTTTACATACCACTGATGCGTCAGGCAATATATCCGTTCGGTTGCTCTGCGCGAAATCAAAGGTTTCTCCTACGAAGGTTAGCACCTTAGCACGCTTAGAATTGTGCGCTGCAGTCTTGGTGTCTAAATTAATTAAACTTGTACTTGACACGTACCAGAATCGTGTTAAGATAGCTGATGTGTATGCCTTTTCGGATTCCACTATAGCTCTTTCCTGGATTAACTCTTCTCCACATCGTTGGTCGATTTTTGTTGCGAATCGAGTCGCGCAGTGTCAGGAGAATCTCTCTCCCCACAATTTCTATCATGTGGCTGGCACCGAAAATCCTAGTGATTGTGTTTCACGTGGGATGTTGCCATCGCAGTTGGTTTCCCACAATCTGTGGTGGAATGGTCCTCAGTGGCTCCAGAACCTTCCTTGTGAGTGGCCGATTCGTAGAGTCGCACCTTCTGAGGATGAGGAATTACCAGAACATAAAGTCAATGTCATGACCACAACGGTGAAAGTTAAATCGTCTGTCTTATACGATCTCTCGTTGCGTATATCAGCGTGGAATAGATTGTTGAGAATTACGGTATACGTTCTGCGTTTCATAAAGAAAGTTAGAGTTCCTTCTGATCCCATAGAAATTTTGTCGATGGCCGAGAAGTATATCATTCAAATGGTCCAGCGAAATCATTTTGCTGATGATATCAAGTTAATAAATAAGAAAAAACGTCCATCAGGGAAGTTAAGTAAATTGTCGGTTTTCATTGATAATGAGGGAACCTTACGTATTGGAGGTCGTCTTTCTCGTTCTGACCTGCCTTTTGAGGTTAAGCATCCAGTACTTCTTCCTAAACATGATCATGTTGTGAACTTGATTGTGCGACATTTTCACGAGTTATACTGTCATGCAGGCCCTGATCTTCTGATGTCCCTTGTACGACAACGGTACTGGATTCTAGATGCTAGGACTGTCATTCGAGCTAGGGTTCGTGAATGTAATGCGTGTTTTCGCGTCAGTCCCTCGCATCCGACTCCTAAGATGGCGGATCTGCCTTCTTATCGTATAACCGAAGCCAAGGCATTCGTACACACGGGCGTCGATTATGCGGGTCCCCTGCGTATACTTCTTTCTCGCCGTCGTGGGCAACATGCTCAAAAGGCATATATCTGTTTATTCGTGTGTCTTGTCACGAAGGCTGTTCATATTGAACTTGTTACGGAACTTTCCAGCGACTGTTTCATAGCAGCGTTTAAGCGTTTCATTTCCCGTCGTGGCCCAGTGTCGTCGATCTATTCCGACAATGGCACAAATTTCATTGGTGCACGTGCGCAATTAGACGAAATGTATAATTTACTACTCAATTCTCAGCATAACGCTAATTTAAAGCGAGAGCTTGAGAAACACCGTATCCATTGGAAGTTCATTCCCCCTAGAGCTCCTCATTTCGGTGGGTTGTGGGAATCGAATATTAAAAGTTTGAAAACCCATCTTTATAGAGTGATAGGTGACCATTTGTTAACTTATGAGGAATTGCAGACGGTATTGGTGCAAATCGAATGCGTCATGAATTCGAGACCTCTGAGTGTCCTTAGTTCTGATCCCTATCCAGAAGTTCTGACGCCTGCCCATTTTTTAATGTCCACTCCTCTTAAATACTTACCGGCTTCCGATTTGTCGGATTCGCGTATGAATTTAGTAAAACGCAAACAATTGCTGGATAATATGGTAGCTTCCTATTGGAAAAAATGGAGTAGGGAGTATTTGCACACGTTGCAGGTGAAACAAAAATGGCATACTGACCATGGTCATCCCATCCAGGTGGGCACTGTCGTGTTGATCGGACAAGATGATGCTCCACCATTGTCATGGCCTCTAGGGGTCGTTACCGAACTATTTCCTGGTGCCGACGGGAAAGTTCGGGTTGCTACAGTCAAGGCTGGGCACAGCTCTTTCAAGCGTCCCATTGTTCGGCTGTATCCGTTGCCGAATCAATAAGCCTTTAATGAACATAATTTTAGTTCGTAAGATAGATTGTAGTTAATATTAATTGTATCTTAATTCATAGGTTAGTGTATAACCATAGAATGTTAGTCCAACTTAAACGAAATACATATGTACTTTGCTTAGTGTTTAGCCGATAAGGTAGTAGCTTCACTTGAGCACTCAGCTTGTTTTGACATTGGAGCATTTTGCTTGGGTTGAAAGCCTCACGACCTTTCAAGGGGGGGTGCATGGTGAAGCGCCAACGTATGCGCGGTAAAATTAGGTAATTTTATAATTAAACAACAAGAAAACCTTGTATACGTGCATGGCTCACTCAATCTACCTTTCGTCCAGAGATGGCGTAATTGTCAACTTGTCAACTGTTTTATCGATGGTTCAATACCGTTCGATCCAAAGAGCTTCGAATTTGTGGCTCTCGCTGATGATGGCGGTATAGCGTGCTCTGTGTAATTTGACGGAGTCGAAATTTTCAAAATCTTGTAATTCCCCACGTGAGAGTGAAAATAAACCCGATAAATAATCTTTAGAAGGTCCTCCATCTTTGTGGACTATCGCCAGAGGAAAATCTCGTGTATTTCTCCGGATTCATCTAGATAAAGATTGGCCGGCCGGCCCACCAGCTCACCGTCTTCGACACCTCTTCAAGTCATCCTCGGATGCAAAGGAATCCAAGCCAAGAGTTCTCGCTTTGACGAACAGGTGAGTGGGCCTGTTTTATAAATTGCACAGACGGCATTTACTTGTGTTTTCTTGTTTTACTTTATTACGTGGTCGCCATTATTATAGGCGTAATAAATTACATAAAATATTTTCAGTACGCAAGTACACCCAGTGGTGTGGCTATTTACACGCTACACCAGAGTGTAAGTTGAGGTAGGGTTGAAGTTTTGGATTTTTCGTTTGTAAGTTATTTAAGCAGATGGCGCAAATTTTACCCATCAAACCCTAAAAGTTGCTGTTTTACTGGGCGCTGGGTGCCGTAGAGATAATCTCTGGAATTACGGAACTGATTCTAAAAATTACTTCCCTGATAGAAAGCCACATTGTGGTATAGGATACTTTTTATCTCGAAACAAAGAGTTTCCGCGGGAATTCCATTATTGATATGGGTGAAATCGCGGAGACCAGCTAGTGTTACTTATTAGACTAGTTGATTAAATTTCAGTTTATAATCTGTCATGTAAATTAATAAAAAATATTGGATACGATTTTGTATTGCTATGACGTCACGAGCCCCCATTTCTAAACTTCGATGCGGTTTGTCTAAGTATTTTTTAATTAATTTGAAAAATCAAAATATACCTAGGTACCTGTTTTTTTTTACCTCCCTACAAAAAACACAAATCTGTTAAATACCGAGGTCAGAATTGTGATTTTTGGCAACACACTTCGGCAGCGATAACGGCACGTGTCGGTTAGAGAAACTCATGGTGAGGGGTGCCAAGTCTAGTGTGTAGTTGAAACCCCGGCGGTTGTTTTGTAAGGCACTATTATGCAAATTCGCCTTTGTTCGGTCGACCATTGCTCGCGGTGGACGCAGGAATATTATCTTCACGGATTGCCGCTCGGGGTACACGCTGGCTTAAATTTAAATTAACTCCACCCTTTGTTTTCTTATCACACCGTAGTGTTTGATCGTTTCGGGTAAAGTGTGTGATTTACGTCACCCCTCAATATCCTACTAATACTATAAACGCGAAAGTTTGTAAGTATGTATGTATGTATGTATTTATGGATGGATGAATGGATGGATGGATGGATGGATGGATGGATGGATGGATGGATGGATAGATGGATTTAAATGAAACTTTACAATAATTGTTTTAATTGCCTGTTTGTTACAACGTTTACTTTCAGCCCTACCACACGTTATACAAATAACAATCTATAGCTAAAGTTCATAGGAAACTGTGACAATCTCCTATAACACTGTTTATAATATAAATTCTAAAAAAAAAAGAAAATTAACGTTAACTGTAACGTACCATGCGTCCCAGAGTATATTTTTTTATTGCCAATAAACAAAAAAGCGAGTTCCGCTAAATGTTTGGCGAAGTTTTGCCGGGGAAATATTTTGAGGCTTGATAACAGTTCGATCGCCCGCGGGCGGAACACTGGGCTTCACGAAATTGCCCAGTTTTTACACACACCCTCTGACCTCACCGACATCAAAGCGGCCCTTTTTGGCTCTAATATACCGATAACATCAAATTCCACCGAATAATAACACAAATGAATGCCCGTTTGCGGACTAGCCTTGTCCCGAGGTTGCGTCCGCGAATTTATACGTAGTACGTACATTTTGATAGCACCGGGTGGTGTAGCGGTGAGAATCTGACTGTTAGGTGTTGCGGATTCGATATCAGTATCAGAGATTAGTATGATCCCCCATTTCAGATATTTGTTGAATCTCATATTATTAATTATTATGCAGAAAAATTAATTGTCTATGATTTTAAAAAAGGTGAGTAAATAAGGCAAAGGTTTCGCCTGAATTCGTTTATTATCCATTGTCCAATATAAATATCCTTCTTTATCTTCTTTAATTATGGCGTCTATTGTAATTCAGTCAATGACAATTATTTTAGTGACAAAATATTTAAAACTAGCCGTCCCCCGCGGTTTCGCCTGTGGTAATTTCAGAGTTCTCGTGGGAATTTCGGAATAAAAAGTACCCTATATCACTCAAGACAATAATATAGCTTCCTATAGGTAAAAGAATTTTCAAAATCGGTTTAGTAGATCTAGAGATTACCTACAACGTCACAAACTCATAATTCACAAACTTTACCCCTTTATAATATTAGTATTAGACGTCATAGATTTTGAGGAAAGTTATGAATCTTATTTTAATGAATTTCAGGTACCTACTTCTTGATAACCATATTAAACACGTTCATTAATTTGGAGAAAAATTTCTGAGTTTTCCTTTGACAATCGACGATGACAATCACATTTTTTTTGTTCCGTTGAACGCATTAAACTAAGTTACACGTTCCGTTACCTTCAATGCTATTTTAAGTTTAAAAACTAAAACAAAAGAAACTAGGTATTGCTGATCTGTCATTTGTCATAAAGTTTAGTATCTGTGACTTAGCTACGAGATGCTTAAAAACGTGTAGGTAGGTACTGAAGCTCTTCAAATCCTCAAATAATAAATGTGATTTTTTGTAGATTTCATTTCATTAGTTTTTGGTGCGCCTTGTGAGAAAGTAAGATGTTTTAACACACAATCGACCCAGGGATAGCGAAGACGCCAAACACTTACAGTGATGAGTCGAGAATCTTTTAAAAGAGCAAAAAGAGTTCCGAGTAAATTACTTTGGAGTGAAAAAAAAAACCTTCAAAAACCTACTCGGCCTTTTCTCCTTCATCTGGCAAGTGGCAACACCGGGAATCTTAAAGGACGCACCGTCAAAGAGCTGTATAACGTATTGCTCGAACCCTTTGCTTTTAATGACTTTGATTTATTTGGACCTATTGCAATTTGTTGAAAAATGGAGTGTGATTACAGAGACGAATGGCTCAAGATCTTCGCATGGAAGCTAGAAATATAAGAGTGGGCAAATATACAAATCGAATTTTGGTCGTAGGTACTTTGACAGTAACCTTTGGGCAGTCTAGTGTTTATTATTTAGTAGAACCTGCTATAAAACAAATTACGACAAAAAATATTACGATATAAACAATTCGTATTGCGTTAATTATTGTATTGTAACGAAATGTAAGTATATTAAATTGTCTAGTACCTGTAGTACAATCTCTGGTTAGGTTTCACCCGCGATAGTTTCAAAGTTCCCGCGGAATAAGGATGTTGACAACTTTTGAAAATCAAAATTTTAATTAGTCCGTTTTTTAGAAAATTAAAAATCATTAGACATGTATTTTTTTATTTTTCAAATAAATGAAAATACACAGAGATAAAGCGCATTAAAGTTTAGTGTGGGGGCTCGTGACGTCACTAACCGCTACAAGCCGCCATACAAACTGCACTAGTTAATGACGTCACGCGATATTTCCACTCAATGTATCACTGTTATCTTGTGATTACGTAAATAAAGAAAAAATACGTGTCCAATATTTTTTATTAACGGACGGACGGACGGACTAAAAAAAAAAATTAGTCAAATAGCCTATTGTTCCATACAAACTTTGCAACCCCTTTTACTCCCCTTAGGGGTTGAATTTTCGAAAAATCCTTTCTTATCGGATGTCTACGTCATACAAACAACACACCCTCCAAGTTTCAGGTCTCTACGACCAGCGGTTTAGGCTGTGCGTTGATCCATCAGTCATTCAGAACAAAACATTTTATATGTATAGATTATAGATGTTGACGCATCCTTAAAAGTGGAAGTGTATCATAGAACATAGTCATGTAATCTTTGTTAAAATCTATATGAGACCTGTGCCTGAAATAAAAGATTTTTTACTATTACTATAATACTCATACTCATGAAAGGATGATATTAAACCACACACTAGATCCTTGACATTATACTTTTCTATCTAAAATACTAATTGGACACCAAATACAATGTGTTAATGAATTAACCAAAAACCTGATACACCCCATTTAAAAAAAATAATAGTTTAAAGTTATTCAACATTAGTTTTGAGGTGACCTATCTACGAAATTTAAAGCGCTACGCCCGCACCTACGCGTCAATGACCGATTTGATTTTTTTGCTACGCGCGGCGTACGCGCCAAATATTGTATTATAAATCATTTAGACATGGGCTAGTAAAAATGAAAAAATATAACCTATATTAAAACATGGTGCGATCGATTCGGAAGTCGATTCTGAGCAAACTACTTTCTAGTTTTCAGTTAATTTATTAACACGTTGTATAATATTATGCATACGTAAATAAACCTAGCTTTGTGGTCACTTTTCAAATCTAACCTAACCTAGCAGGTCGGAGTTCTCTCAAATCGGAATTCGGCAACAGTTTTAGCGTACCTAGTCTACAAATTGACACAAGTTTAAGTCCTTATCCTTATTATTATAAATGCGAAATCAGTTTATGTGTTTGTTTGTTGCGCTTTCACGCCTTAACCACACAACTGATCATCATGAAGTTTTGTATAGACGTTGTCAGGGGCATTAGTATACTTTTTATCTCGAAAGCTCTCCCGGGGACTCCGAAATAAATGTGAGTAAAACCACGAGGATCAGCTAGTAGCTTATTAAAAAGATATTTTGCGTGCATGTAAGTTTTGTTGGTTGTTCAGTTTAATGTTTTATGACTGAGAATTTTTGTTTATTTTTTTTATTTGTAAATATAGTTATTTCAAGTTTTCCTGAAAGTAATAAAAGTAATTTAATTTAAATTTTGTTTATTTGTAATTTAATCTAAATTATAATTAGCGTTGAGAAAATTTGTTTATTTATATTGATGTGAGATTCCACTGCTACCTATTGGCGAAATCAAAATGTAACACTTGATTCAACTCTCCAAAGTGATATACCGACTCTAGCAAAATTTATGATCACAGAAGTCTAGACCTTAGTTAAGCCTCAGGTATGTAGGGCTGCTATCCAAATGTGATTGCTTGCTATATTACATGCTTAGTTACCTATACCTGGTCAATAGAAAAGGGCTGCCTCCAAAGTTGTTTTATTTATTGAAAAATCATGTTTTTAAGAAATGACAATCATATAATACATTGTTGATAGCAAGCATCAAGCAATTGGGGGCAGAGTTATGTTGGAGTAATATGTTTACATAACCTAATGAGGTCGTGCTATTTTTGCAGAGCCTCTTTTAAGTGGTTATTCTCCTTAATGCGAGGAAATAACGGCTTCCTATATGCATTGATTTTTTTTCTTGTAGCCAATAAGGGAAGATTCATGACAGCCTTTTATTTTCACGGAAAATATAAAATTTGTTGTTTAATGTCGTGTTTGCTCGATTAAGATCACCCATTTTTAAAGTATATTTTATTTTAAATTCCTAACTGCATTACAATTTTGATATTTTTGTGTGAAATACAGTTATTTATTTATGAATCGAATTTTATATCGTTAACGTCACCAAAAAAAAAAAAAAGAAATTTCGATAGTACAAATAATAATTATACATGAACACAAAGTGCTTTTACAATTTCGTAGAAGCAATGCCTTGTAGTCAATTCCTTAATAGAACAAGAGCTAGAAATGAATTTTAGTTCACTCGAGTTCATTGTGTGCATGTCTTTTGTGTGCAAACATCCTGGAGCCGACACCAGCTACTTGTTGATTGCGATTTGGGACACCGTGACGCAATCCGGAACATATTGTCATACTCATGCCGGTTTAAGGCGTGCGGCAGCCCTATTCACTGACTCACTACACAATGTAAAACAGTCGTGCCATTCTGACAAGGGTCGTTATCGAAATCACTTCAAATCTGCGGCGAGATTATATTCAAGGATTCAAGTTTCGTGTTCTTACAATTATTATTAGTAAGTTTTAAACGAGCGCTACCGAGTGATGATAAAATAGTGACGAGTTCTAGAGATTACCCTCTACAAACAAACAAACTAAATTTTCTCCACTTTTCTTCAACTTTTATAATATCTATTAGTAGAACCACAGATTATCAATATGAAACTTTATTTTACTCAATATTTAGTTTAAGATAATCATTTACAATTATTAAGTTTAAATTAGATTCTAAGGCTAGTGTGTAAATTGTTTCACCACTTTTGCGTATCTAATTTGTGTTTAAACACACAGACAGATAAACAAATGTGTGAGTGCCTTTATCAAGTAAGTAATAATGTCGGAAGCCTCAGCCATAAATGGACACAATAACAGGTATTGTCGTCAGAACACCAACGAAAAAATTGAGCTTTTTATTATGTGGGCTCTTGTACTATCAGCATGATGCGTGAAATGTCTAACAACCTTTTCGAAGAATTCAACATCTTTTGTAACGTTATTTTTATTATTTCGTTGAGTAGATACAGTCTTATGCAAAACTGTTATACTTCTATACCAATACCAGCCCGGTGAGACTAACTGATTCAAGTACTTTCCCACAAGTAAAGACGCCCGGCGTGTACGTACACGTGTTGTGCGTGTGTGCGTATCGCAAGATCGGCAGTGAGCTGACAGTAACTGTCAGCTGTCTGTGAATAATTGTAACATGTAGATTCTACATTATTACTCTGATGACAAGCTAAAGTGTTACTGAGGAAAATGATTAAATCTGAATAAAGAGCTCCCGAGGGAAGTTCTCCCTCTATATACGCCTATGCGATCAGCAGTTTGGCAGTTGAGGCATGAAAGCGTAACAAACAAACAAACTCACATTCGAGGCTATTTGACTAATTTTTTTTTAGTCCGTTTTGTAGATTAATAAAAACTATTGGACAGGTATTTATTCGTTTTTACGTAATCAAAAAATTACAGAGATACATTGAGTTGAAATTTCGCGTGACGTCACTAACTAGTGCAGTTTGTATGGCGGCTTGTAGCGGTAAGTGACGTCACGAGCCCCCACCCTAAACTTTAATGCGCTTTATCTCTGTGTATTTTTATTTATTTGAAAAATAAAAAAATACGTGTCTAATGATTTTTAATTTTCTAAAAGAGGGACTAATTAATTTTTTGATTTTCAAAAGTTGTCAACATCCCTATTGTTTTTTTTTTAATGATTTTCATCTTTCATACGCTTGTTTGTCGACCGTACCGTAGAGCCGTGTTTTTACGTATAAAATGAGTTTTCACCAACAACAAAACAAAATATAAATGAATGTGATATATGTATTTCGTTACGTACATTCTCGTATATACATCTCGCTGTGGGTATGACAAATGTCAGTGCTGATACGGATTGGGCCAATGCTCTACGTTTTCGCTGTATTTTGTTTTTACTTGTAACATTTTGTGTGTAATTTCAATGATAATAATGCGTTTGAAACTTTTGCGTTGGTATAGTTACCATTATTGAATACTAGCTGTGCCCCGCGGTTTCAACCGCGGTAATTTCGGAGTTCCCGCGGGAATTCCGAAATAAAAAGCACCCTATGTCCTTCTTTGTACCCCTGCAACGTGCATGCCAAATTTCATCCAAATTCGTTCAGCCGTTTTTGCGTAATTGAGTAACAAACATCCAAACATCCACACTTTCACATTTATAATATTAGTAGGATATACTAAATAGTAAATAGGTACCTACTGATAACATCTATACATATATACATAATAAATAAAATTGAAGTGTCTATTTGTAATTCCAAATTACACTTTTACCTAAATGCATATGAATTTTTTTTAAATTTGTATATATTTGTTCCGGTTAATCTCTGAAACGGCTGGACCGATTTTAACGGGACTTTCACTTTTAGACAGTTAATGTTATAATAAGGAGTAACTAAGGGTTTTATTAAAAAATAGTTTCTGCGGGAATTCCGAAACTCACGCGGGTGACACCATGGGCACACTGCGCCAGCTATAGTTACGTATATAAAGAGAAGATTTGATTTTATGTATGCATATTTGTTTCTTTGTAATGGATAAACTTAAAATAGTAGATTGTATCACAAGGTATTATAATTGTATTTTTAGGGCGAGGGCGTTATTTTGAATCCAGACCGGAGTGAAGGATTCTATATAGAATCCTGAACGGAGAGAGGGATTCAAAGGAAATCGCCAGAGGAAAAAATAATCGGCAAGTTTTTGGAATATGAAACTTGTAATGTCTATCGCCAGAGACAACCAAGGAGGTCGAACGTCAAATACTGCACAAATTGTATGAATAAAGGGACTGGCCAGTGAGACTCGCGCCTCAAACAAAAAAAAAAGAAAAGAGCGGCAACTGATGTGCTGTGTTTGTTTATTTATCTGATAATTGATATTGCAATTTTATTGATTTCACAAAATGTATTCGTCAGGTAGTGAAGAGAGTACAATATTACCACCGGAATCTGTGAAAATGGACGCAATAAATATTTAGGTTTGCATTATATTGAATAACAAATACCTAAATACGAGTATATTACAGCGATTTCTTGTTTCATTGTATGTATGTTCTGTCATTGTATGCGCACGGACTTACGAAGATCTTAATATTAAAATAAATAGCAGCTTCGAGCGACTACAGACATGGTTCTCATCCAATGGGCTAATATTAAATCATACGAAATCGAATATAATTCTTTCACGGCCATGAGGGTCGAGACACCTCTTAGTATAACCAATCCAGTACCATTATGCCAGTCATGTAAATTTCTTGGTTTTACACTTGATTGTAACGTGAACTGGAAAACGCACATACAACATCTCTGTGATAGGCTTGGTAGTGCTGCATATGCCCTGCGTAAGTTGCGCCCCTTAGTCTCTAGTGCCGTACTGAGGCAAGCGTATTTTGCGCACTTCCAGTCTCTAATGTCATATGGTATAATGCTGTGGGGAAACTCGACCGACTCAGGCCGTGTCTTTGTACTGCAAAAACGCGCGATCCGTATTCTGGCTGGCATAAAGCCTCGACAAACATGTAGGACGATTTTTGTGGAGCACGGCGTGATGACGATGACCGGTCTGTATCTGTTCGAGGTGATATCGTATGTCCGTCGCAACATTGACACGTTTGGTCGGCGAACGTGCGGGGGGCGGTCGTTTAGGAACATGGGGCGGATCGCGAGTGTTCCGCACCGAACGCAACTCGCTGCAAAAAACCCGCGCGTGATAGGTCCAAGTTATTACGAGCGGCTACCTGCAGATCTAAGAAACGTGACCGATGACGAAACGTTTTATCGCCGATTAAAGAATCTTTTGTTGGAAAATGAATTTTATACGGTAAATGAATTTATAAATTTTAAGATTTGACTACATTGTGTAGCTTTATTTATATTTATTAAATTTTTTTTTTATTCTACATTTGACATAGATTTAGTTGGTTTATTTTATTATATTGTATATTTATTATTCTTTGTCTGACATTTAAATTATTTTTTCTGTTTATGATTTTGGCAGTATTTTGTAATTGTATATTGACGTTTATTTACACTTATTGACATTTATTTATTGAAATCTGACGATCACTTTATCCTTTGACATATTATAATTTGATGTAATTTTGAATCTGATAATGTGAAATAAATAAATCTAATCTAATCTAATTTAATCATTTTCTCATGGAGGGGGATGAAAAGTAAAGTGCATGTCCACTCCGCATTAAAATTATTTTTTCCTGTGGCGATATCCTTCGAATCCCTCTCTCTGTTCAGGATTCTACCTATATATGAATCCTTCACTCCGGTCTGGATTCAAAATAACGCCCTCGCCCTAAAAATACAATTTTAATACCTTGTGATACAATCTACTATTGCATTTATAATATTAGTCCCTCAGTTACGATGCCCACATGAAACTTATAAAGGTAGCGCTCTTTCTGACCCACCCAGCGTATAATGAGGGTTAATAATGAGTGGGTAACCTAACAAAATGTCACATGTTCGACTCGAACAGAATCCGCGTAGGTGTGCCCGATCACGGTTCGCCACCCAATCGAATCGAAGACCTATATTTGGACGCAGATAAGAAATAACATGTTAACCCACAAAACGAAGTTAACGATTCAGAACGATTTATTGATAGTTAGAGAACGTTTTTTAATTATGTGTTTACCTTATTACATTTTTAAATATGTAACTAAATATTGAACATAAAAATGTTGAAACACAAAGGCGTTATAATTTTAAAACTTTAATCTACTCAAAATTTCTCCAGTGTGGGTTAACACACTATTGCTTATCTATATGTATATTTATTCAGCGGAAAATACCACAGCTAACGACCAGAAGCACAGAAGAGAAATTTTTATTAATCATTTTTGTGTGGGTTTTTGTTTTGGTTGTAATTTTTTTATTTTACACTTTTTAGTGATGTTCTTGTTTAAATTTTAATATCTCCCCAAACCTACGGATACTAAATAGATATGAAATACTTAATCTATACTAATATTATAAAGAGGAAAGATTTGATTTTTTGTTTGTTTGTTTGTTGCGGTTTAACTCAAAATCTACTGGACCGATTTAAAAATTCTTTTACCATTAGAAATGTACATTATCCCTGAGTGACATAGGCTATATTGTAATCCGGATTTATCGCGGGTGAAACCGCGCCGGGCAGCTAGTATTAGATAAGATTTGAAATTCAGTTGGTGGATCAGTGTTGTGACTCAGTTTTTTCAGCATTCAGAAAAAACTAATGTACCTACCGATTCATGAAAATTTTATACTAAAACCTTCTCCAGGATGCAATAAATACTTACGTATCCAAAATCTGTTCAGCCAAACGCGAGATAATCGTGCACAAACATACTTACAGACGTCAAACTGAGAACCTCCTTTTTTGAAGTCGGTTAAAAACGAATGAAATATAGTGTCGCCGGCAGATTTTCGCATACAGAGCGTTTGCTCATACCTACTTCCTTTGCAACCGTGACGCGCCTGGCCCTTGCCTCTCTAGTAATTATATTCTTTTCTCTGTGGTCAAAACGCCCCAGCGTTCTTGCGCGACTAACTTTGCTTCGTGACGTGAATCCTTAATTAGTGTGACGTCAGCAACCTACAACAGCGTCCCCTCCTCGTTGGGTGACGGTATTCATTCGTCACATTCATTCACAAATAACTGTAACTGTGTGATTCAACTAAGGTTGACTGGAAGAAATCCCCTCGCGGGATAAGTCCGCCTTTGAGCATAGTTTACCTACATACTTGTTTTGATTTTATCAACTTGTAAAAACTTTGTTTATGCTCAATAAAGTATACAAACAAACAAACAAATAACAACCTACTTACTAGTTAAGTAGTTACTATCATCCTTACATACCTATTATAAAACAAAAACCTCCGCTGCGTCTGTCTGTCTGTTAGTGATAAACGGAAAACTACTGAACAGACTTTTATGCGGTTTTCACCAGTAGATAGAGTGATTCAAGAGGAAGCTTTATACGTATAGTCTGTAATTCCCGCGGGCACTCCGAAACTATCGCAGGTGAAACCGAGGGAAACAGCTAGTATTTTATTATTTTAAACAGTCTTATAGCAGTAGCTAGACTCAAGAAGAAATTGGCGCCACTAATAAATTCATATAACATATTTTTCTCAAACTGTGTGGAAATATTTATATTGAAATTCGTATGAAAATTAACCGTATAGCTCTCTCCTATAGACCCATCTATAATATCACAGTATATTTATTAATAATCCCCGATGTATCTATTTATAAATAATTTAAAAATATTTTTAACCTTTTTTACGTTCCTCTAAATTGGGGTCCATCACTGAACCAAACTTCTAAAATATCACAAAGAATCATGAATACTGCTGAAGTTAAAAATAAAAGTACCTATGTTTTTAAATATCTTTTACAAAAAAATATAAAGGTTTAAACTCGAAGCAGTTTCATAGTGACGCATTAGGGATGTGTGGATGGTGTGGATGATGTGGGATGACGACTTTTGAAAATAAAAATGTTAATTAGTCCGTCAGTTAGAAAATTAAAAAAACATTAGAAACATATTTTTTATTTTTCAAATAAATTTGGAAAATACAGTTTTATGATTAAAGATTTAACGTCAAAATAACGCGAATAGTTATAACAAAGCATAACTAACTGTCAAACCTACTGCTTACATCAAATAACCCGCCCCTGACCGTTCCCAGTGCAAAGGTGCCCATGAGGCTGGCCGCATTCCCGCGCTGAATCGCAATGGCCAACCTCTGCACCAGGAACGAGCCGGAACGGGAGTCACCGCATTGGTCTCTAAATTTTAATAAATTAAAATACACAAAGAACTTATGGTGGGGGTTATTAAACTTTATGGTGGGGGTCGTGACGTCACTTACTGCTTGCTACAAGCCGCCATACAAACTGCACTTGTTGGTGACGTCACGCGAAATTTCAACTCAATGTATCGCCGTTATTTTTTGATTACGTAAAAAAAAAAATACGTGTCTAATATTTTTTAATAATCTACAAGAAGGACTATAATAAAAAATAAAATTAGTTAACATGCCCATTATGAACGCATATCTACATTATCTGACAATTTATACAGTATGCAGTAATTCCAGTTCCCGTAGGGATTGCGGGATAACGTCATATCCTAATCCTATGTAGGTACCTTTCTGTTCTCCTGTCAATGTGTACGTCTCAGACCAAATAAAAATAAAAGACGGAACGGGTAGAATAAACAAGAGAAGTCAGGAAAAAGACACCATCACCGTGCACGTACACAGAAACACGCAACACACTTACAAGAAAAAGTCACCATAAATCCTAAGTAAACTTTGCAAATCCATACACTTTCCTAATCACCACATGCTTACGCAACCGGCTTCACTTTGTTGTTCGAGACGTTCCGTCGTTAGTTTTTATTTGGTCTGAGGTGTATGTATGCAAAATTTCATGATTATCGATCGAGTAGTTCTTTATGACTTATGGCGTAAAAATGTAGCTACCTAACAGACTGACTGCAGACAGAGTTTACTTTCGCGTTTATAATACATACTAACTGTGCCCCGAGGTTTCATCCGTGGTAATTTCGGAGTTCCCGCGGGAATTCCGGGATAAAAAGTACCCTATGTCCTTATCTGTACCCCTGCCAACGTGCATGCCAAATTTCATCCAAATCCGTTCAGCCGTTTTTGCGTGATTGAGTAAGTGATTGAGTAACAAACATCCAAACGTCCACACTTTCACATTTATAATATTAGTAGGATTATTATGGTATGTATCATGATATAGCACCGTCATATTACCGCCCTCGTTGTATAATTCGTATGATAAATTTAAAAGATCCCTAATAAGCTCGAAGGCTAATCCGGCAACGGTAAGTAACGAAATAACGCGGGGAAGTTAGGAAAGGATTCGGGCAATTTAATATACCGCCATATATAAAGTAGTAGGCATAAATAAATTTGTGGGGATGCAAAAGAGCTCGCCTTTTTAAGAGCCGCTCACGTCGGTACAAGACGCAGGAAAGCGCGACTGCGTACACAAGAAGTGGAACTTTAAATAAAGAACAAAACCGGAGCTTTTGGCGGGAATCGAAGATGGCGGTTCGGTCAATTTACAGGATTTCGAAACGCTTAGAGGACAGACATACAAACATTCATTTTTATTTATAAAGATAATATAAAACCTACTCGTGCTTTGAGAAATCCAATATGTCTGAAATCGTTACTTGCACCACCTTTATTAACTATTCGAACTACAAATAGTTTTCATATCATATCATGGCTGTCATATTTTATGTAACTAGCTGAAAGCGGAGCTATTAATAATTTTTAAGTAGTATGAACTATTTACCCAAATTATTTGCTTAAATAAGATTTTTTTGAAATTATCTTAAAAATTATGACTAGGTACGTAGAAAACTTCGCGAGACCTCCTAAAGTACTGCTTTCAGCTAGTGATACCGATTACGGTTATGATGTCGATGACGATGAAGACGATAACGGAGACGGTGAATACGACTACGATAATGATGACGATAATGACAACGATTTTAATGACGATGACGATTGGTATGACGATGAAGACATTGACAACTTTTACCATAACGATAAAAAGACGACGATAACGATGACTATAACAATGAAGGAGACGATAACGATAACGACGATGGTGAAGACGACGACTATGATGATAAAAAAGACGGTGAATACGACTACGATAATGATGACGATAACGACAACGATTTTCATGAGGATGACGATTAGTATGACGATGACGACATTGACAACTGTTACCATAACGATAAAAGACGACGATAACGATGACTATGACAATGAAGAAGACGATAACGATAACGACGATGGTGAAGACGACGACTATGACGATAACGAAGACGGTGAATACGACTAAGATAAAAAAAATGTGTATTCAAAAACAACAGTGTAGAAGAAAGTATCAATTGATAGATGTCGCAGATAATAAATGTGATGAGTGTAGAAGTGTGTTTGCAGTAAAATAAAGCAGAAAGAGCATTTCGTTTTGGTGTTAAAAAGATGTAAAGCGCGATACGCTTCTCACCTATTGTTTGGTGTCGGAAACCAAAAAAAAACTCGAATAAGTAATTGCCACAGGGATACCACCCCACTCGTTTTATCTTACAGCCGTGGAGCCGTGATACCTACGTGTTAACCCTTCGTTTGCATATTCAGAGCGTTACGGTCATTCTGATCTCGCTCCGATGGGCTTTTGTTGAGAAATGAAATGAAAAAAAAAACAAGTGAATTTTGCATTCGAATACACCTATCAATTAGCAAATATTTGGGGTTAAACAATGCCATGGATTTTCGCTTTGACCTTTTCTTTTGTCTTCTGTTTGTTAATATTTCGAATATGAATATTAATTGAACGATTGTTTATCTGTTTATTTTTTTACTTCAATGGATTTTCTGTACTCTATCTACAATGCGTATATAGACGTAAAATGACATGTAGGAAATGTGTTTTAAGTTTTCAAATGTAGTTACCTATACGTACTAAAATACTGGACAAAATAAATGTTTAACCAACAGTTAGGATCTTGGACTAGGACGTTTGATATCTATACTATACCTCTAACTATTCATGGAAATGTTCATTTTTTAGTTTTAAGTACTTTTTGTGTTTTTTTTTTCATTATTATATTATGCAAATAAAAAAATATTTTATTTCACCCATGATTAATAATAATAAATCAGTTTAAATTGCCTCCCTCAGAGACGTATATTAAATTGATTAATTAACTTAATCTAAATTTATTACTTGCTTCAAAAACAATATCTCTTAAAAAAATTATTAAAAAAGAAATTGATTTAGAAAAATTCAACCACCAAAAACTGCAACTTTGGAGGTTGTTGTTAGGTATTTTTGTTGTTAAGTAAGTGCTGCAGAAGTATCAAGAAAATTGTATACACCTTAATTCACATTTTTCTCTATCGATTTCCTTTTAAACGATTATATTATTTTGATCTATTTAGCGACCAGAGTCAACGGACATATTTTTTTAGCGAACCAAAATTCCTATCGGTGTTATTTTTTTGAACTTGTTCGCTGGTTCATATTTAAAATGGATGCCAAATTTCAATTTGAGATATAAAACCTAACTTTTAACGATGGTGAGACCTTAAATGCAGTTAGGGGATAGAAAGTTCGAGTTCACTGACCAACATCATTAAAACGTTCACGGTTCCAAATGAAATACGGTTAGTTCGTAAAACAGTGCGCCATTATTTATAGGCCGTTATAGTAGAGGTTTTAATATAACGATTTGACGTCACACAGGCTCGCTGCGGAATGACGTCACACGCGAAATCCTGGCACATTTCCGTCCAATTACGCCACACGTTATCGACGACTGAGTCTGGTGGTTTCGCGCGTATGTACAGTCAGAATAAAAGATACATAACCAGTTTTGATAGTTGTTGAATGTTATTGCAATAGCGGCAAAGTTCAATGTACCTACGCGGCCTAAACGACAAATAGGTTTATATATTTTTGATGTTGACTGTACGAGTATTCAATAATTAACTGCCCACCAGAGCAATTGGGTACTCTCGAGGGTATGAAAATCAAAATTCTAATTAGTCAGTCAGTTAGAAAATAAAAAAATAATAGACAGGTATTTTTTTGCTTTTTCAAATAAATGCAAACAAACATACATAAAGGGCATTAAAATAAAGGGTGGGGGACTCGTGACGTCATTATTTAATATAAGCCCCGTACGAACTGCACCGGGTTGTGAGTTGTGATGTCACGCAAAATTTCAATTCAATGTATCGCCGTTATTTTTTGATTACGTAAAAAAAGGAAAAATACGTGTCCAATATTTTTTTCTAATCTACACGACGGACTAAAAAAAATTTAGTCTACAATCATTACACATAGAAAACTACGGAACGGAGTAGTTATGTCACGTGGTCGCTCAAAACTGCCCCCCTAGCCATGCCATATAGCATATTGTATTATAAATAATTTAGACATGGGCTAATAAAAATGAAAAAGTCTATCCTTTATTAAAAAATAGTGCGATCGATTCGCTAGTTGATTCTGAGCAAACTACTTTCTAGTTTTTAGTTGATTCGTTAACACGATATATGTATACAATCGTTAACGCATATCAAAACTGAGAAACGATCGTTATGTCACTTGGTCTCATGAAATCGTCCAATCAAAAGGTCAGTTTAGCGTAGGGTGCCACCTTTTTTGGAAAGAATATAGTATTTTTCCGAAAAAAGAAGCAAAAATATAGTACTTTTGCTAAAATGCAGGGAGAAAAATTGTACAAATTTATTTTTAATGGTTATGTGTCCGTCAGCATTCATCTACAAATTATTGCTAGTTTGACAGTTGACATTTTGTGGCCGCGCATGCGTTTCGTTCTGAACTTCTCCGTGCTGCGCTACGGGAGCGTTCTAGACCAGTCACAGTTAATATAAAAAAGTGCGACAGCTGAATTGGGAATAAAAATATAGTATTTTTCGTACTATATAATTTTTCTATAATATAGTACAATTGACTGAAATATATAATCTAATATTATATTAATCACGTGTCACGTTGTTTGTCCGCGATGGACTCCGAAACTACTGAACGGATTTTGATAAAATTTTGCAACCATTTATAATATGGTCCAACTTAAAAGATAGGATAGTTTTTATCCCAGAATTCCCACGGGAACTGAAGGACATAGAGTACTTTTTTCCCGCAACCTCCGCGGGAACTCCGAAATTACCGCGGATGAAATCGCGGGGGACAGCTAGTCTAATATATATAAATCACGTGTCACGTTCTTTGTCCGCGATGGACTCCGAAACTACTGAACGGATTCTGATAAAATTTTGTAACCATTTATAATATGGTCCAACTTAAAAGATAGGATAGTTTTTATTCCGGAATTCCTGCGGCAACTCCGAAATTACCGCGAGTGAAAGCGGGGGACAGCTAGTTAATATATAATATAGTACGGGTGGCAACCCTAGTTTAGCGCGACCACGTGACATAGCAACTTCATTTTTTACTTTTCTATGCGAATGTATCTTGTCAACTTGGCTAGGGCGGCTGTCGTGTTGCCGTGGCAAGACGCTAGAGTACAACGACCAGCCATCCGTGGCCAATATCCGCTGCAAATTGACCGCCCCGAGTCCCCTTTTGTGTGCTCTCACAATACAGAGGTACATGTGTTACATACAGGATCGCATCAACCGTTGTTCCGTCTGAAACTGCCAAGGTAGGTAACACAAAACAAAAGAAAAGATTGGTATTTGCTAGTTAAAAAATGGGCAAAGAATAGCTTTGCTAGTTAAATGTAATAATACAATGTGGAGATGAGATTCCTTGTTCGTCACTTACGCTTTCGCGCCTTGACTACTCGACCGATTTTAATGAGATTTTGCATGCATGTTGTCCGGGGTAAAGAAAAGGACATAGGGTACTTTCGATCCCGGAATTCCCCCGGGAACTAGGAAATAAAACACCAGAAACAGCTATAGTCATCGAATAAATATGCATATTAAATGTGTAATTTGGCAGTGATTGCACTTTTATTA
Organism: Zygaena filipendulae; assembly: GCA_907165275.2. Lineage (NCBI taxonomy): Eukaryota > Metazoa > Arthropoda > Insecta > Lepidoptera > Zygaenidae > Zygaena > Zygaena filipendulae. The sequence continues at coordinate 1,490,607 of OU015669.1, forward strand.
TTTACTAGTTGTCCTCCTCCAGTTTCACACTTATTTTCAACACAAAATTCTTGTATAGGTACCTATAGATTATGATTTTGTATGACTTTATCGGGGAATTCACGATTTTTACAATCACCCTGTTTAACAATAAATAAACAAATCACCGACAGACAGAACTTCAATATTACCCAATGGCCATCCTTAACGCATCGCTCGCGGCTACTCATTAATGTTTATTCAATTTTCTACTCTATCATTTGTTTGTTTGGTTAGCAAGATGGCCGACGAAAGCGTAAAATCTTCCGTCAATTCTTTCATCTCATGGTGCATCGTTTGAACCGTCAACGGAGAGCAACCAATCGAAAGTATTGTTTCATTCATTATGTATACATTTTGATCAGTATTTTAATTCGATTACTATTAATTTATTTATAATCTTACAAAATAGAAGAAGATTATGGTAGGTACATAAATTGGTGTTATTCTACAATTGATTCAGCATTCTCGGAACATAGGTGTATCTTAGTCGCGCAACAAAGTAAAGTAAGTAAGCATATTCTGCCGTTACCGGCGTGCAAATGTCAAAGTCAAAGTCAAATAGTTTTTTCAAATTTGGCCCATAAAGTGGCTCTTTTTGACGTCAATAAAGTTACTGTCATACAGCACCCATAAAATATCCACCCTTCACAGCTTCCTAGTGCTGTGGTTGAAGAGAAGCTGTCATCTTTAACATAAAATATATTGCAATAAGATTCAATGACCGTCAAAAGTATATACATATTTCTGTAGTTGATTGTACTTGTGGACGTCCATATGTGTATTTGAAATTAGGATTAAAAAAAAGATTGGAATAATCGCCCAAAAGAAAACGGTGTGTTTTTAGGTACCTATACTATACATATTTTACATGAAACCAAAGAAATTCTATGTACCTATTCATGAAACATATTTTTGGGATAAATTCACCAATTTAATTAAAATATTCATACTATTGAAAGCGTTGCATACGACTCCGGTCGCGTGGTGTTCCACTCTTTTCGCTTTATTCATTGAATGACCAAAAATTCTGTTAAAAATGTTGTAAAAATTTAACTGACCATATATTATTTTTTAACTAGCTGTTCGCTGGTTTCGCTCGCATTAATTTCAGAGTTCCTGAAGGATCTCCGGGACCAAAAGTACTCTATATCCCTTTCTGTACAATCACTGACAACATCTATGCAAAATTTCACGATGCTGAGTTTCGAGACGTGAACGCACAACAAAAATTGGCAATTTTTACATTATCTATACCTACATATCTATTATAATATAATACATATAAGTACCTAGTACCTACCTACCACTAAAAACAAAACTAATATTTAAAATTTAAAATCGTAAATGAGTTATTTGTTATTTTTTTAGGTTTTTTTTTGTTACGCGTTCTTTACTACTCAAACGATCATCATGAAATTTTGCATACACGTCATCAGGAGTACAGAGAAAGATATAGGGCAGGTTCTGTACTTTTTATTCCGGAATTCTCGCGGGAACTCCGAAATCAACGCGGGAGAAACCGCGATGAAAGTAAGTTTTCGGGGGAAACCAAATATTTGATCAAGTGAAACCACTAGTTTGCTAGTCCAAACATATCTCTAGACATCGTAAACGTTTGCGTGACTTGGTATAAATGTACCTACATATCACAAAGATATTTAAAGAGAATAGATTGAAAATACGCTCGGCCGCTAAGCTTTCCCCTTGAACCACGCAGCGGTCAAATGATCTCATGCTAACAAAATGCCGTTGGCTAGCAGAGACTATTCTCTATAGATACTACTTGACGGAATGCGATGTGATTGGCTATATGAAATGTACTTTGTGGTGACTGGTATCTGATTGCGTCGCAACGATGTGTTTGGTTTTTATTTTGATCATTCCCCCCGCAAAAATTGGTTGACGTGGATTGAATAGTAAAAGTTGGTATTGTTCGTCTATTCTCTTATAATGTCTTTGCATATATAGTTAGCTGAAGTCGGTCATACTCGGAATTCATGTTGGTACTGATACCGAAACAAACTATAAAAGTAACTGTTACCATAAATCTACTTACCTAACATCTAGCTGCTGCATTGATCTACATTTCCAATTGCACCCGAGTACGTATAATACTACTTTATGGCGTGCCCCAAGAAACATCCAGGATGTAAAGTGCATTTTTATTAACGCCGAAACTGGATGTGTCATATTTTTTTTTATTAATCTTGGTTTATTTAGGAAAGCAACCATTAATTACAAAGGTATGTACGATTACAGTCATAGTCAATACTCGTAATAACAGTAGGTACTTATACAGAGATGCATAGGTATACATACATTGAAATAGGCTTGTCAACAAAATTTTACTTTTTATTCCGTCTTGTAAAAACGGCTTGTTGAAACGGCTGGACCGATTTTAACGGGATGTTATAAGGAGTAACTTAGGCTACTTTTATCCCGGAATTCCCGCGGAATCTCTGAAATAAACGGGGGGAACAGCTATTCATCCTGATTTCCATTGCTTCATACACCTTTCCTACTAACCCTGTATACCAAACCGATAAGTGTTTGTCTATAAAAATATTATTCGTGTACCCACCAAGTTCTAAGGCACATCCATGGCTGCCTATACAGCCTGTTACCGAAAGGTGTGGTCATAATAAACGATCGTGTAATGTTAATGGTAAAGAATGATTGAACCATGATGGCAGTGCTGATACGAAGAAATAAAATACGATAAAATTTTATCGACTTAGCTTTTTTTACTTGCCTCTACACATCACTAGCAATCAATTGAATCGGTCAGATAACAAGTCAATGACCCCTGCCCAAGCGCACCACCGCAGAGCTCGACCTTTGCGGCCTTGGTATCTTGCACGCGCCGATTGTACAATGAATGATATATCTATCTCGTTCTGGCTCATGCGGCCATTATGAAATAGGCGCGGCCTATTTCCTGAAGAGCCGCAACCCACCGCGCATCGTTCTAAAAGTTACTAGGAAAGTAGAAGGAATAAAATAAATAATTTCTGCATTCTTTTCTTTTAGTTTTCTGTCTGTGTTTAACCTCTGCAGTCTGCTAAAAAAAACTGGTCAAGTGCGAGTCTCCTCGCCTAAATAGCAAAGAAACAGCGTGCACAAAATAAAAAAAACTACTAGGACATTAGAAGTTACGAGGTAGTAAAGAAATGTAAACAAAAACGAATAGGTAACCTAGGGAGCGACGGTGGCGCGGCGGTACGGAGCGAGCGGTGAAAATGGAAAAAACCGGCCAAGTGCGAGTCTAGCGCATTGAGGGTTCTGTACAATTTTGTAGATATGTAAATAGTTCGTGGTAAAGAAGATTGAGGTACAAACTTCACTTTGTCATCGGAAAAATTTTGTCCTCTCACCCATCAATAGGTCGCGGTCAGACTAACTGCAAATAAATTTCAGAAAAAATAATAATTATGTAACTACTTTACGGGTTTTGGAGTTTACCCTTTACTTGTGCTGTATCTAAAATATTGCTTTTTGCATGATTGTAGGTCAACGGGAAGTAGGTTTGATGCACTTGTGGTTGTGAAAATAAACGAAAAAAACAACCGTTTGTACACGCCTGTGAAGTTGGCCCCCCAATGTCAAATAAAAAAATCAGTGAGTTCTAGTCGCCTCTCACGTAGTTCTGGATTTCCTTATTATCTTTTTGGAAATAGTTCTGTTGTTTACATAGGTCAAAAATGGTTCTGAAATAGTAAGGGACCCTATTTACGGAGCGATGGTAGTAAAAAAATCTACCGGAACCTAAATAGTACCGGAGCTGACAATGCTAAAACGCTTATCACACTTTACAATTTGTCAGACACCAATCCAAGAAATCGGAAAGTGTAATCGAAGTTAGAACAGTTGGTTCCGATTTAGGATCAGTGAGTGAGAGAGAGAGCAAGTAATCACACTACATTAAAATGTACCCAAGAGTAGTCGATTTAGGGTACAATTTAGTGTGTGATCACTCGCTATCTCTCTCACTAACTGATCTTAAATTGTATTCGATTTAGATTCCCTAAATTAGAAGTAGTGATAAGAAGTAGTAATAAGCCCATTAATGGGGATCTACTCGAGCGTCATTGGGACCTATTGAGTTTTGAAAATTAGGAGGTAGAAACGAAATAAGGTTAAAATATGATGTTTTTTCTTTCAGTTCTACAGAGTTTCAAAAATGTAAAAAAAAATAACACAGTCACATATTAATAATAATATTCGAGGAAGTCAGATATTGATAGTTTACTCCACGGTATTTGATGATGGAGGTTTACATTGTAGGGGTCACTGTATGGAAGGGTCAAAATTGAAGAAAAGAAAATTATTCGAGCGCGTCAGATTTCAGAGGGGATGTTAAGTGAACCCAAAAAAGGTCCCATTTAAAAAACTGACGATTCGCACTTAACGCAAACGCGTGGCGGCCTTTGGAAAATTAAAAAAAAATATAGCTATTTTAAAATACTCGAGCGCGTCAGATTTTTATGCAGACGGTTCAGCTTGATGTACTAGTCGTTCTGACCAATAATAATCTGAAGATTATTTGGAGGAATACTTTTAATCTGATGGCTTAAAAAAAATGAGATTTAAAAAAAAATGAGATTTTTTTTTTAGGTTACTAAATGTGATAAATAAAGTACACAGAAAATAGCATGAAAAAATATTTTATAATACATTCAATTTTTGTTTTTTTCGGCTTGTGGAAATTGGCAGATTTTTTCCATCCTTGAATTATTTACTTCAAAAAAAAAAATCAACTACACTCGAGAATATCAAGGTGGTGTTTTTTTTTGCAATTTTGTGATCCTTTTACTCCCTTACGTGATTTCACACGCCCGAGTATTTCTATCTATCGATTTTTTATCTATTCTGATCGGTTATCCTAGATGCGTGACTCTGTGTAGAGATGCAAGGTATCTCCCTTATGTTAATCTGACGCGCTTTAGTAAATCACAAATCCCTTCTTGGGCTCCCGTGCTATAATACTTCAAAAATTCATTTCTTAGGTATTTAGTAGATCAGTCGCCACTCGCCAGTCGCTTACTGTTTGTTCAGGAGTAAAGTTCGGTATTTCGAATTGTTATTAAATCACAAATATCTTTATTAAGCAACAGTGAACACTACGAAATAAAACTGTGTCAGTGCAGCTTGAGTTAGCCCGTGTGAAGTTCGAAAGTTGTTCTGGGATAGATTTGTTGAAGGTAAATCAGTGGGTGAATTTCGGTGGCTGACCTTAGCCGTGACTGCTGACTGGACTGTATCCTTCCGTCCGCACTTGGAACTTCGCCCGGGTGCATGGGACCCGCAATTGGAGGTGTCAAATACTGGAGCACTTCAAAGAGAACCCAAGAACCACCTGCAGAACGTAGTGCTGCAGGAAATCTTGGCGTGGTAATTCGTGTAAAAGTTTGGTGTGTACTGTAGGATGATCGTCGACAACGGCACCACTTCCATCGTACCTACCCGCTGACTTAGTTTCTCATGTGTTTCTACCAGTGTTACCAAAATATCGACATACGAGTATGAGGGCCGGATGCGAGAGATAATGCTGGATTGAATACGAGCCGTGATCATGAATCATGATTCTGATGCATGATTCCAGTGATAACACGTGTGACGTGCCACGTGTGCACTACCTACCTACTTCGTCATTGAAAAAAAAAAAATTTAACGCCAGTTCTTTGAAGTGAGCCGCCCGCGCGGTGGCGCTCGTCATTTTCTTTGATAACGCCGCCTGCTACTGTGCGAGCCGTCAGCCGCGCTGCGCGGTTACAGTCGGCACTTCCTTTGATAACGCCGCCTACTACTGTGGTACTACGTTGCGCCGTTCTTACTAGGAAATAAGAAACGAGATGGAGGCAAATAATAACGTTTGTAAACACGAGTAAACAACTGTTATGTTATGAATTGTTGTGATTACAAGTGATCATTCAAATTTGCGTGTTCTTCAAGACGATAATAATCAAAAGCCAACATCCTCGAGTGTTGTTGTGTGACCAGAACCAGCGATATTATTCTTAACTTAGCATCACACAGTGTTTTGTGATCCAAATAATATGAAACCAACATTGCCACAAAATTTTAATAGTGCAGTGTATTTAAAGTATTTTTTGGCAAGTGAAGTGGAAGATTTCGTCTCAAATTCCAATAATATTGACGACAAGTTTAATTACGTTACGTATCACGTAGGTACCTACCTACACCACGCGACGTTGTTGAAAACAATTTGCAACTCGCAAGTCGCAATGAAACATGCCCTTTGAAGTTTGCCGCCGCGCTGCGTCGGCCCGCTATGCCGGCCACCAAACTTCGGCGTACGCGCCTACCAGGCTCTCATGGCAAATCGGGGGGTAAGTCGTAAGTTCGTGAAAACCGGGTCAGCGAACTCGTTATCTTTGAGCGGTTCATGACCTCACTAGTGATGTGACATTGTTTGTGTCGATACCAAAAATATGTTTTTTTATTAGTGTGAATTTGTGAAGTTGGATTTTTGCGTTAAGTACTAGTGGCTTATTGTTCTATACCATTAACACTGCACGATCCGTTAATTTGACTACACCTTTCTGTAACAGGCTGTATATATCGGTGTACTGCAGAAAATACGAGCGAACGGACGACGCTACGGAACAAATGCTAAACGGCGCGGCGCTGGTTTCCTCCCGATACGGCGCTGCTAATGTTCCACTCCTAGCGCTTCGCCTTGAGGTCGCCTTCACAGTTATTTGGTTTCAGTACCCCGAGGATGAGTTTTGAATTATTTTTTTTTTTATTTATTTACCAAATTTACAATAAAATATAATTTATGGTTGACATAGCACAAGAAACCACAAAGGTTTGTACAAATAGTGCTATTCATATATACTTACTACGTTATCGGTGGGTATGCGTTAACAATCTGTACATCTATTAATTGAACGCCGATAAGCAACAACATGTTAACCCACAAAATTAAGTTATTGATTCAGAACGATTTATTGAGAGTTAGGGAACGCCCCTTAATTATGTGTTTACCTTATTACATTGCTTAAATATGTAACTAAATATGCTTAAATCTTCTCTCGTGCACGAAATAATGTCATAAACTAGTATTTAATGTATCTTTTCTATGTGTCTCTTTTATATTATTTCATGATTCGTTTCACCTATATATACCAACCAAATCAACATATAAATTTACTGTTTTTGTCCTGTCCACCCAAAGGTTGTCTGGAAGAGATCGCTAGTAAAGCGATAAGACCGCCGTTTGTATGCCTGTATTTATAAATTTTTGTTTTGTTTACACACTGTTAAATTATTTGGGTACCTATACAAAATACAAAAAGAGTATTCTATTCCATTCTATTTTATTCGATTCTATTCTAATGTCTACACGTTAATGCAGACATGGGAAGAGAGAAAGGAAAGATTGGCGTCGTGGATTGCCCGGCTGAAATGTGAAGTAAAATAGTAATTTTTCCTCTGTTTGATGTTCGATTTTTGTCGCAGCTTGCAGTTCTTTTCAAGTGTATTCGTTTATTTATAGTCGAAACTAGCTTTACCGCGGTTTCATCCGCGTTAATTTCAGAGATCCCTTGGGAATTCCGGGATAAAAAGTAGCCTAAGTTACTCCTTATAACATTCGCTATCTGCCAGTGGAAGTCTCGTTAAAATCGGTCCAGCCGTTTCAGAGATTACCCGGATCAAACAGATAGACAGAGAAAAAAATTAAAAATATATTTTTTGATGTTAGTACCGTATACACTTTGTATGCATTTAGTGAAAAGCTGTTAATTTGAAATTACAAACAGACACTTAAATTTTATTTATATGTCTAGATATTTATGCAGTCAGAAGAAATTAATCGGAGAACTGATACTTCCTAAATGAGTGGTGAAACAGTCTTTTCTATTACATAGTAGTTTGGACGAAGAACAGAATGTATACAATATTAGGTTCAAACTTAACGACGCTAATTGGCTATAAAGGCGGATAACTCTCCGGTGGGTGACGACCCTAAATGACTTCGTCTGACCTTTTCGAGAAGCTTTATAGGGCAATTAAAGTTTGTTCTGCCTCGTTCAATGAACTAGAGATGACGCAACTTGAAAAAGAAAAAAAAAATACTGAGAAGCCCTGAAAAATTACTGCTGAAAATTGTGCAAAGTATTACTAACCGACTTTCAAAAAAAGGAGGTTCTCAATTCGACTGTATGTTTTTTTTATGTTTGTTACGCGATTACTCGAAGCCGGTTGAACCGATGTGAAAAATTCTGTTTTGTTTGAAAGCGATACTTCCGAGATGGTCCCATTGTCATGATGTCAGGATCTGATGATGGAATTTTGGAGAAGATGAGGGAACTCTTCAAATATTAGTATTTCACGGTTTGTGATTCGATTATAAAAATTGTCACTTTATAAATTGTAAACCAACCCACTTAAAAGCGAAAAATAAACAAAATTTTAACAAAAAAGTTTAAACCGACTTCAAAACACACAAAAACTCACTACACTAAAAAGTAAAAAATGACAAAATACCGATTTAATCCGAAAGACAAAAATGCACGTAATAATATTATTTATTATTGGTAGGTATGTGCTAGCTGTATATAAGTCGGTGCCAAGCCCGCACGTGTCTGCCCACTTAGATTGTTTTGTTCACGACGACAAGCTCACACGTTTGCAATATTATGGTGGGAGCGGACTCAGTCTATTTACGTATTACCTATTTGGCTTGGCACCGACTTCGAAACAACGAAAATAGCACATACCAATAATAATATTACGTGCATTAAATCTGTATGTTTGTTATTTTTCATTTTATCCTATTTTCTAGAAAAATAATACCTACACTCGTATACAGAAGACGCAATGACTGATTGATAGTTCAATCCATATCCCGTTTAGACGTCTCTCTACCTACATTACCATAATAACTCTACTTTAACAAATAGCTAGCAATAAAAGTTCCAGACATCTGATATCAAGCTTTTACATAAATTCTTTTTGGCCGGTTTTAAAGGCTTTTAACACTAGATACTTTTTGTTCTTTATGTAAAATAGGGTAAATAATGTAATATGTTTTGATAGGTAATGCTTCAGCAGCATTTCAGCTTCAATTTCAGCATGTTATGTGGTCGTTTTAGCAATTTTAAATTCTACTTTTTTCTTTCAAGTTATCTTGCTAAAATCTTTTTACCTTACCTGTCGATAAATGCGACAGTGCGTTTAATGTTTCTTTGTTACGCTTTCACGCTAATGGCTCAACCGATCGTTATGAAATTTTGCATACCCGTACTTTGTATCCCGGAATTCCTGCCGGAACTGTATGCATTAAAATTGCGGGAAATGCATTAAAATTTTGCACACTACACCGCGAATTCTTGCGGAATCTCCGAAACTGACGCGGGTGAAACGGTAGGGAATGGCTAGTATTTTATTAAAGTAAAATATAGTTAAATGGTAGAAAAATAGCTGTTAAATAATTTGGACAGCATTAAAATATGTTTCGGTAAGCAATTGAATACAACCCTAATGATATGAAGTACACAGTAGGTACACCGACATGCTAGGTTAGGTTACTATAACGCGTCAACCAAGCGAGCACAACCAGGCCAGCGACACTCCCTTGAACCTAAAGTTACTATGGATTTATGCGCGAACTTTTTTACCAACATTGGAATACTTAACCTTTCTATGGCCGCGTCATACATTGCATTGGTACGGTTGGCACAAAATGCTTTCATAGATCGGATGAGCGATTAGTATGGAAGTGCCTACTCTTAAAACGTAGTGATTATTTGCTCAGTGAGCGCAACAAGCAAATCGCTGCAGCCGGCGATGCGCCAAAGCAAATAAAATATTCTTTTTCAGCTTTACCAAAACAGCTATCCTAACCATGAATAACATAGACACAACCTTACTAAAATTGCTGACAGAATACATTTGCCTGCTGACCAAAATGTGAATGATTTGCCTACAATTTAAATGATAGCCATATATTTTAAAAGGACTAGTTTGACGTTGCAAGAGCCCTGAAATGTAAGTATGTATAGTAAATGTAAGTATATTAAATTTTGCATAACAACATTGTTTTCGCTAGATATAAATGAATACAGCCAGTTAAATACATAGATACCTATCGCCTGTGCCAAAATCCAAGTAGGTACCAGCTCAAAATAAAATAAAAAGTATTAGGTAAGTAAAGTATTATTTTTTAAGTTTTAGTATTCGCGCGACAACAAAAAATATTATAAAATAGCATATTATTATAATTTAACTAGAAGCCGGATTGCGAGAATATATCTCTTGATTAGGGTTGCCACATTTTTTTGGAAAAAATATAGTATTTTTCCATAAAAAGATGCAGAAATGTGGTACTTTTGAGAAATGCAAGGAAAAAAATAGTATTTTTTATCATTATGGATCGGGCAGCATTTTCGACAGTTGACGTTTTGTTGCCGCGTATACGTTTCCGTTTCGTTCTGAAATTCCTCGTGTTGCGCTACGAGTGCGTTCCAGACCAATCACAGCGAATATAAAAAGGCTACAGTTGAATTAGGAATAAAAATGTAGTAATTTTTCGTACTATATTATTTTTCTATAATATATAGTACAATTGACTGGAATATAGTGAGATACTATATAATATAGTACGGGTGGCAACCCTACTCTTGATTTTTCTATGAAAATTAGTCCTGAAAATCCACCTTAGATACAGACATTAGGGCCCACTGATAACTCATTTCCTGTGGCTTCAGAACCCCTTTGATAGATTAATACGGGCGGGTACCTAGACCTACTCCCCTTGCACTCTATAGGAATGACGCGTGCGTGACGTCTCGTGCTGCACTTAATTGCAAACGGAATGAGTTCGTTTCGTATCAAAGTGACGTTTCCTGACATTTTTACAATGTCTTGGAGTCAAACACCGTTTTTACCCGCAGTTCAGTTGTTTTACTTGTTTTTTAAATGTTACATTTTTAAGATTAATACAATACTAGCTGTCCCGCGCGGTTTCACCCGCGATAATTTCGGAGTTCCCGCGGCAATTCCGTATTAAAATATAGCCTATGTTACTCAAGGATAATGTAGCTTTCTAATGGTGAAAGAATTTTTGTAATCGATCCAGTAGTTTTTGAGTTAAATCGTAACAAACAAACAAACAAATATTAGTATAGATATAGAATGTTTTTGGGTTAATAAGATTACTAGCTGTTCCCCGCTTTACACAGATGAATGACTGTCCATTTGTTAATTTAATATTCTTTTAAAATTATTAAAAAAATAAATAAACATGAAATACAAGCTGCTACATTACCTTAGGGCGGGTACACACCCAGCGTTTTATCGCCGCAGTCATTTGAGTGTGACGGTGGTCGTTACGTTTTACGGCAAGTGGGACGCCGCCCCACTCAAATGTGCACATTCATAGTGTATTTTGGATGGTAAACGAGCTACTTTATACGTTACATCATAACTCTTAAAGTCTTTCGCCAAATTACCCATCGGGCCGATTCCGTTCGCGCACGGAAACTCACTTCACTTCTCACGCAGACTTTTTGGGTCACCGTGAAAATCAGCGTAGATCATGTGCATTTCACATAAGTAGTATGAGAATTTTATTTTATAAATACCTACACTGAATCAATACACTTCCAGCAAACCTGTTTCCAAAATGCTTTATATTATAAGCGTACTAAAAAAGACAGTTAAAGTTAGTACCGGTCTGAAAATATAACAGTATCTTTTAGTAATTGCTCTTCTTATGTTTAAAATTAAAATTTTATTTCTGATTAAATATTAGGCATAAATCACCTGCTACTAAATAATGAAAATGTTTTTAATAATAATTAATAACAAAATATTGGTTTAATAAAAATAAAAAAACATACAGCAGTTGATGTTGGGCTATTGTAACTTAGATAAATTACAAACCGACTCACTTAAAAGCGAGAAATAAACAAACATGTTTACGAATCACATCGGTGAATTTCAAGTGCGCGTTTGTTTCAAATCATTATTCTCATATCATGGCACATTCTATTATTATTCTCCTGATTAGCATCTCATGTCAATATCACCACGTGACTTTACAGAATAGCGCAACTGTAGGCGCGTTGAGCGAAGTGTACGGGACGCGTGTTAGGTACGAAATTTATGGCCCAGGTGTTTTTTTGAAGATATGTTTTTAGGGTGTCGGGTCATTATGCCAATGAGGAAATTTGTCCAGGACGTCCCCATTTTGGATGTTATTTTTGTTTCACCTCTTGAAAAATTAAAGATATAAGCAAATTTATGGATCACTGGCCGTTTCATGCGGTTTTACTGGCGTGAAATTTGTTATTTACCCTAAATCCCTTTTGGGTGTTGAAATAAGAATGTTTCCCTTGCAGTCTCGACCGCGTTTCACAATTTCCGCCGCAAGGGTTTCAATTACCAGAATTTCTCATACTGTACGTGATTCTTTAATAAGAATGAAAAAAAAAAGGAAATTTTAAGCCTCGCATATACAATACAATACAATACAATACAAATATACTTTATTGTCACCAGAAACAAAAATATGAAATATATGGTGGGAAACACAGGAAACAAAGGGCGGCCATATTGCTTAAAAGCAATTTCTTCCAGGCAACTGGTACCTATAGTAGTAACATTAGAAAAATAAAAATAAAAATGTAAAAGTTACTACTTATCTATACATATACTAAAATTGTAACAGGTGTAACATTGTAACATGTCTGTACACGGGAGTTATAAGAAAAATAAATTTTAGCGACTTTATGAGTGATATAGAAGCCAAAAATACCCTTTTTAGAATTTTTGTCCGTCTCTCTGTCTGTCTGTGTGTTTGTATTCGTGCTACAGATTAACTGCTGCACCAAATTGAATGCGTTTTTTTTGTTTTATTGCTAAGGGTCTAACTTAGATACTCATGTTTAAATTTTTTCGAAATTATATCTGTAACTCGAGATATTAAAAAAAATGCTCGTCATCCTACTAATATTATAAATGTAAAAGTGTGGATATTTAGATGTTCGGATGTTTGTTACTCAATCACGCAAAAACGGCTGAAAGGATTTGGATGAAATTTGGCATGCACGTTGTCAGGGGTACAGAGAAGGATATAAGGTACTTTTTATCCCGGAATTCCTGCAGGAACTCCGAAATTACCGCGGGTGAAACCGCACAGAAAATGGCACTATAATTTTAAAACACGATTTACTCAAAATTTCTCCAGTGTGGGTTAACACACTATCGATTTATCTATGTGTTAATAACATTAGTAGGATTATCTAAATAATGTAAAGTAATCATGTATTGATATTCACGACCCTGATATTATGTACAGTTAATAAGCAATAAATACTCGAAAACTTTAATAATTACATTCAATTTAAAAAACCAGCCTAAGTAAATTACGTTGCAAAATGACGTTTCAAATATTTCGTAAAATTCAAAAAATTCAAAATTCAAAAGCTATTTATTACTTCGGATTGGATACAATCACTTGTAATCGTCAGCAGGTTCTTAGAACTATAAATTACCGTCAGTTCGGAATACGTCCTCTGCCGAGAAGAACTGACAAGAAACTCAGCAGCGCTGTCTTTTAATGATCATACTTATAAACTAGGAGAACAAAAAATAGTAATTGGATAGAGCAATTCATTCCCAAACGTCTGTATCATTTAAATAGTCTACTACACTATAATATGCTTTATCGCATAATCTGTGTTTAATAAGTGTCTTGAATTTATTAATTGACAAATTAATTACATCGTTTGGGAGTTGTCCTTTAAATAATATAATGTCAATGAATGTTCTTGTGTGAGCCGATCGCTTTGTGTGCGAAAATCACTGGTTTTAATTTATTATCATACTTACTGAGTCGATGCCCTTTCTATCTGTCATTTATTTTCTATGGGTATTTATATAGTTCGTTATTACTTTAGGCTTGTCCGTGACTATTCCATCAAGGGCTAGTCACGTAGTACTGCCACGTGTGCGTAGTCAGGATCGATGGTGTTGTGGTTATTGAACGGTTGCTACGCCAAGTTTCGCGGGTTCGACCACATTTTAGATTGACTTTTATCATCAAACTAAATGATGCCAACCTAGGTACCTACTCGATAAAATAGTATCTTTCCCCTAAACTTCAGTGGATTCGTAAGTGCTATCTATGTTAGTTGTTGTCTTTAGTTATGATTTGTTTTACCTGATGCCTAAATAACAAAATAAAACACCCTTACGGCCGCACTCAGAGTCGACTTTAATGATTACTTAGTTAAGTATAGATTTTTAAAACAAAACTGCCGCAATCGAGACGTTCAGTAAATTAATGTTAATTGGCATTTAATGAGATGTAACTTAATTAGTTAAATTCCAATTAACATTAATTTATTAAACTTGTCTGATTGCGGCAGTTTTGTTTTAAAAATCTATACTTAACTAAGTAATCATTAAAGTCGACTCTGAGTGCGGAGGTTAGTGTTAATTATAATATGTATCTTAAGATGTAGATATATATATTATTATGTACTTAAAATGTCACATTCTACTATGTATTTGTATTGTAGCCATTGTGTTGGCAAATAAATTTATTTTCTTTCTTTCTTCTTCTTTCTCATAAAAAATAAAACCTAGCAAGCATCAAGCAATAATTAATATTTTGAAATAGAGCCATAAACAATATTGATATAAGTGCAAATGAGATTAGTTTCACAGTTATTCTTCTGAGGTTTCACATAGTTATTTGAAGTTATCAACTGTCATCTTGCGGTTCGGCCGAATCCAAGGTTGAATAGTATTCGCTTTTATCATATCTTTTTCTTTGTCGAATGTCTCCGACCAAAATAAAAACTTTTAAACGAAATCTCCTTTTATATCCGAGTGTTTTCAGTAACAGGGAATATCCCTATCTCACTGTGGAGATGTCTCTTAGGTGACACAGGGGAATCGCTTCAGTGATCGAGATAACGCGTCGTGCCAGGGGACTGACTGACTCACTGACGCCAAAGAATTGTAACTTGCTGATGCTGTCTTCTTTCTTCTTATTTTTTATTTATTCTATTCTTCTATTTATTCTTATTCTTTTATTCTATTTTTATTATATTGCTAGCTGTTCCCCGCGGTTTCACCTGCGGAAATTTCGGAGATCCTGCAGGATTTACGGAATACAAAGTTGAAAGTACCCAATGTCCTTTTCTGTAACCCTGACAATACGTGTATACAAAATTTAACCGGTGTTAATTTAAGAGTTCGCGCGGGAATTCCGGGATAAAAAGAACCCTGTGTCCTTCTCTGTGCCTCTGACAACGTGCGTACAAAATTTCATGATGATCGGTTGAGCCATTAAGACGTGAAAGCGTAACAGACAGATATACAGACAGACAAACAGACAGAGTTACTTTCGCATTTATGAATATTAGTACCTACGGATGGTCAATTCAATGACATGCTCATGACAATGTGTGTGGTTTTTCTTTGGCGGGAATCGAAGATGGTGATTTTGTGCGGATAAAATCCAAAGTGGATTTTGTTGTGTTTTATGGTGTTTTACGGATAGGTATGGGACAATGATAGTAATATTTGCAGTAGCTGATATGATTATATTACAATGATGACATAAATATCATTGGACACTATTGGACCAGACATTTAGTATTAATAGATATAGAAGCAGAGTCAGTGGCGAATTTACCAGGAGGCTGAATAGGCTGGAGCTCAGGGCGACAGATTTTAGGGGCGGCAAATTTGGTGTCAAAATTTTACAAAAAACAATTTCTTGTGCAACCATTAACCATATCGTTGGGTTGTCAAAAAATCTAGAAACTGACACATTAATCCACAATGAAAAAAATCATTAAGTAACAATTTCATTGATAAAAAAATTGCAATTAATACGATTTGTGAACTAGGGTATCGAATTGTAGAAGACGGTAGGGGCGGCAAAATTTGAAATCCGCCACTGAGAGTTATTCGTCAACTCGCACGTATCAAACTCGTGAGTGCGCGCGAGTTGGCACCTTCCGTTTTTACCTACTTTTTTGTCGTCAACTCGCTTGTACATTGTCAGGTTAAAAAGGTCAAGCAAGTCGTATTATGTATACGTATTAACTTTTAATTCTCCTGAGTGTGTATCATCGAAGATGATACAACTTAGTTATAACAATGTTTAATGCATACATCTATAGCTTCGTTTCTTGACGGAGTTTCAAAAACCATCATTCTTTCATTGTATTGACTCTATTAATATCCGGCGATATTTTATAATTGGCTACTTGACAAAAAAATTTTTTTTAGTCCGTCGTGTAGATTAATAAAAAATATTGGACACGTATTTTTCCTTTTTTTACGTAACCAAAAAATAACAGAGATACATTGAGTTGAAATATCGCGTGACGTCACAACTCAGTGCGGTTTGTATGGCGCTTATAATGAATATTGACGTCACGAGCCCCCCACCCTAAACTTTAATGCGCTTTATCTATGTTCATTTTCACTAAATTGAAAAAGCAAAAAATACGTGTCTATTATTTTTTTATTTTGTAACTGACGGACTAATTAGAATTTTGATTTTCATACCCTGGAGAATACCCAATTTGTGTGACGAGCTGTTAAGCCGTGTGTCCCCGAAGGATACAAATTCTTCTAACCCCCGTATTTATTGGCTGAAGTGTTTCACAAACTTACACATTCAGCGACACTGATCCTTGTAGCGTACACAAATAAGGTGCATTCTCATTTAAAAAGCGCAAACAGCTTTGTAATTTCCATTTATCTCGGAATGGAAACCTCTATTGATTGGTTTGTGCTTTCCAGATTTAGAAATATTGGCGGAAACTTCCCCACAGCTTTGGTTGTCTTATCTATGGTACATATATGTATATAGCTGACCCACGCGGTTTACTCGTATGTCATTTCTTTATCACTAACCGCCGCACTCAGAGTCGACTTTAATAATTACTTAGTTAAGTATAGATTTTTAAAACAAAACTGCCGTAATCAGACAAGTTTAATAAAATAATGTTAATTGGCATTTAACTAATTAAGTTACATCTCATAAAATGCCAATTAACATTAATTTACTGAACGTCACTGATTGCGGCAGTTTTGTTTTAAAAATCTATACCTAACTAAGTAATCATTAAAGGCGACTCTGAGTGCGGCGGTAAGAGTTCATTTGTTAAAAAATCGTGAAAGTAAAAATTCCAATGAGTCCGTCCGTTAGAAAATACAAAAATAATAGACTCGTATTTTTTGTTTTTTTCAAATTAATCAAAATAAGCATAGATAAAGCGCATTAAAGTTTAGGGTGGGGGGGAATTGTGACGTCATTATTCGTTATAAGCCCCGTACTGTAGTATTATATTATCTGTACCCGTACAAACTGCATCAGGTTGTGATGTCACGCGGAATTTAAACTCAACTCAAAAATATCGCCATTATTTTTGGATGACGTAAAAAAAGAAAAAATACGTGTCCAATATTTTTTATTACTATACTACTAAAACTAAAACAAAAATTTTGTCAAATAGCCAATTGTGAGTTTGTAACGTTGTAGGGGGTAATCTCTGGATTTACTGAACCGATTTTGAAAATTCTTTCACTTATAAGAAGCTACGGTAATCCAGAGTGACATAGGGTATTTTTTATTGCAAAATTCATATGGGAACTCCGAAACTACCGCGGGTGAAACTGCGGGGATAGCTAGTGTTTAAGTTGGTATTAATTTGATTTTTACAAAAAAATATGTAGTTTTCATTTGATTTTATAACATAATTTGCGGGATGCGGGATCCCGCCTCCCGCATTCTTTCACAATATATCTTCTATCTATACATATAATCCACATCACAACACACAGATCTACTTGATCCCACAGTAAGCTAATAATAGCTTGTGTCGTAGAAACCAAGCAAACGTGGTATATACTACATAGAATTACATATATATTATACTATAGATATATAAACACACCCAGACTGGAAAATGGAACCCTGTGTTCATCACACAAAATCCACCCCTACCGGGAATCGAACCCGGAACCCCTTGATTAGCGGGTAGGCTTGGTGACTTCTGCGCCAATCGGGTCGTCAATAAAATACATATAAAATGCTTTGTCCTGAATGACTGATGGATCAACGCACAGCCTAAACCGCTGATCGTAGAGACCTGAACCTTGGAGGGTGTGTTATTTATATGACGTAGGCGTGCGATAAGAAAGGATTTTTGAAAATTCAACCCCTATGGGGATGAAAAGGGGTTGAAAAGTTTGTATAGAACAATTCCGCGGGAACTTCGAAATTATCGCGGGTGAAACCGCGCGGGAGAGCTAGTATGAAGCTAAAGTAATCATGAATGACATAAAAACTCCCGCAGAAATTCCAAAATAAACGCGAGTGAAATCGTATTTTAATAATTCCATTTGAAACAGTTTGGAGTTTCTAATTACGTACCTAAAAAGTATAACCACAAAAACTGTTGAGCGACAGCTGAACGTTGGAACTGCAAACTTTTACAAACGACCATTGGAAAAAAAACAACAAGTGACTCCCTGACTTACTTCAAACTGTAGACAGTGATGGATGAGTCAGTTAAGTGAGAGATATACGACGATTTTATTAGGATTTATCACTTTGTTCGCATTTAAGTCGAGTAGGTATTAACTGTGGAAATAAATCTAACATTAAAGGTTGACCGATGATTTCATCTAGGAGGAAAATGGCTAGATTGTTGGGAATAAATTAATAAGTTGCATAATAAAATCGCTTACACACAGAATATTGGTAGAGTAAAATCGTCAATTCGTACCCTATGTCCTTCTTCGTACCCATGAAAAAGTTTACGTAAAATTTCATGATGATCGGTTGAGCCGTAAATACGAAACAGCGTAACAAACAAACAAATAAACTCACTTTGATATTTATAAATAGTAAGAATATAGAAGATGAAGACATTAATGCTGGTGCATTAGGTTTGTTTCCGGGGGATGAAAATCTAAATTTTAGTTAGTTCGTCTTGTAGATTAATAAAAAATATTAGACACGTATTTTTTCATTTTTTAATTAATCAAAAAATAACGGAGATACAATAAGTCGAAATGTCGCGTGACGTCACAATATACTATGGACGCAGATAAGCAATAACATGTTAACCCACAAAACGAAGTTATTGATTCAGAACGATTTATTGAGAGTTAGAGAATGTTTTTTATTTACGTGTTTACCTTATTACATTTTTTAAATTTGTAACTAAATATTAAATATAAAAATGTTGAAACAAAATGGCGTTTATAATTTTAAAATTTTAATTTGCTCAAAATTTCTCCAGCGTGGGTTAACACACTATTGCTTATCTATGTCCCTATAAACTGTGGAACGGCATGACGTCACGTGACTACGAGAGTCAGTAGATTAATAAAAAATATTGGACACGTATTTAGTGACTACAAACTAAACTAGGGAGTAGGGACTAAAAACTAAAATTTGGTTGACAAGCCCATTGAGGTCCTCAAAGATTTCATTAATCATAGTAGTGACTGCTATAGAATGTTTACAAATAGCTCAAAAGAAAATCAAATCAATTGAGATGTAGTTGACTTTGTTCCAGTGTCTACGATGGACGTGGAGGCAGTGGTGGGGCGAAGCGCCTCCCTGCCTTGCGACATCGAGCCGGATTCCCACGAGGATCGGGTCTACATGGTGCTGTGGTTCAGGCACGCAGGCGGGAAGCCGTTATATAGGTGAGCCAGACAGTTTCTAACACCTTGAGATGGATTGTAACACCTATCGGCCGCACCTTCAAAACAAGCCCAAAAAATATCGTTCTTTACTATCATTATAAACTAGTTGTGCCCCGCGGTTTCACCCGCGTTAATTTCAGAGTTCCCGCGAGAAGTCCGCGATAAAAAGTACCCTATGTGTTAATCTGATGTATAAGCTATATAATTGTACAGTTTAATTTAAATCCATTCAGTAGTTTTTGCGTGAAAGAGTAACAAACATCCATCTATCCATCCATCCATCCATCCATCGATCCATCCATACATTTTTACAACCTTCGCGTTTATAATATTAGTAGTTATTATAAATACAGAGGTGTGTTTGTTTGTCTAGCTTTTTTATCGCAAAGGAAAAAACGTATCAACATATTTTAGTACAAAAACAGTGGGAGGAACGAGAGTAAAATCGCCTAAATTTTATCTTCTCATAGAGATGAGAAGTGAGATAAAATGTAACTAAATGGGTATCACTTTGCGAGACAGATCCTAAATGAGTTTAAAAATATTCATACTTAGGAAGTAGGTATACCTTTATAAGAGCTATATTGTTTAAAACTCGTTCGTACTTCGTCCGACGTAATAAGTAGAGATACTCGTCTATAACTCCCTTGCGACTTGGAACACTGGAAGTCACTTATGTAAGTGAATATAGTAACTATTCCGATCTTATGTTTTAGAACCTATACGTACAGGTATTTGTATATACCTGGTATCATTGAAAACCATTACTTTTAGTGCTGTGTCAGTGATAGCGAAACTGTGTTGCTTTTTAATGGAATCCAATGTTTGCTATATCAATATCATACAAAGTTTATACTGAGTATTTTGCTCCGATACTTTGTACCAAGTTGCAAGTTGGAATGAGAATATACTGGTCGTCTTTCGTTATTGAAACTCACTTCGATAAATATACGTGTAACGAAATAGGACAAATTTATAACAGTGGTTTGCTTGAATTTCTTAATAAATTGGTGTTTGTAAATTGGAATAGGTTCACACACTTCTTTGTTAAGTTAAAAGTTTTGTTGGTCTTATATCCATTCACATTATTTGAAGTTGACATACATAATGCTTTTTTTATAAAGAACTAACTGTGCCCCGCGGTTTCGCCCGCGTGAGTTTTGGGATCAGGAACCTTTGCGCTGCAGGCAGAACAACCCGGCAAAGTTTCATCACAATCGGACCAATGGTTTCGAAACGCATAGAGGACAGACATACAAGCATTCATTTTATTTCTAAAGACTAGCTGCTCCCCGTGGTTCACCCGCGGTAATTTCGGAGTTTTCGGGGAAATTCTTGCGTAAAAAGTACCCTTATATATCCTTCTCTGTACCTCTGTCAACGTGTATGCAAAATTTAATGGTGATCGATCCAGCCGTTCACGCGTGATGCCGTGACCGAGGGAAATAGGGATTCGTTTTTATGTTTTAATATAGCTTTGCCTCGCAGTTTCACTCGCGTGAGTTTCGGAATTTCTTCCGCAGGAACTCCAAAGTAGCCTAATTTGCTCCTAACCACATCAGATAACTGGCAGTGAAAGTCCCGTCAAAATTGGTCCAACCCTTTCGGTGATTCACCCGCGTGAGTTTCGGAATTCCCGCAGGAACTTCAAACTTTTATTATTCTTCTTCTCCTTACAATAACAAACAAAACAAGAAAAGAATTATCGAAATTGGTCCAGCCGTTCACGCGTGATGCCGTGATCAAGGGAAATACATATACCTATACTTTTGTAATAGTGTTAGTGATAGTGTTTTGTGTACGAAATTCATCCGGCGACACTGGTATTCATTTGAAAGAAAGAAAAAAAGAAAATACATTTAGTTTATTTCAGCACAACACACAAGAAAAAGTAACAAACATAAACAGTGCCTAATCTAAATTTGTATACATGATGTATGATATCTCTTACATGCTCTGCCGAAAGGGTCACCAAGCTAAGTAGCTAAGTACGGGTACACCTAGCGCTGGTTTCATACTAAACTGGGTTGATGTCCCTTCTATGTCATGTTCTATGTTCTGTGGTCACACGCGCAATCCCTCTATTTCGCATTGTCATCTCAATGACAACCTCTCGAGAGCTAAAATGCTAAGTTGTCAAGGGTTTGTTTGTCGCTTCCATTAGTGAATGGAGATAATGAACATTAGCATTTGCCATTCGTTTCAATTAACGAAGTGTCTAGTCGTCCACTAAGCGGATTATTAATTATTAGTCCACTAAACTACATAGAAAATAGTTATTTGTGCAACAAGAGAGCAAAGTCATTTTTTGGTGCGAGTGCTGATTTTGAATCCTGAGTGTGGCGAGGGATTCAAAGGCACGAGATGCAAAAAACTTTGCTCTCGTGTAACACACATAACTTTTCACTTCAGCAGCGAGAACACTTTAGGAGATAATAGTTATTTACAGGTTAAATATCAGTTTTATTTGCAGTAGATACTTATTTTCGTTTAAATACAACAATAAGTTAAAAATTCAATTATCTTTTTGATAAATTTCTTTAGTTAGTACAAATTTCCGAACGTCTTTGAGGTCGAATTCAAAATCGGAACTTCGAAAGGGCTGGGTTTGCTCACTGATTTCAGGCAGCAAAACCTACATGTTTGAGCTGCTGAAGTGAAAATAAATTTATTTTATTTATTTATTCAATTATATCATAAATAATATTATGGTTAGGTTATCCGAGCGAGCCGGCCGAGCGAGCGTAGCGAGATACGCCAAAGACAGTGTTCCGGTCATGATCTTGTGACAATTCACAACCTCGCGAGATAGATTATAATTAATCTAACAGCACTTACAATTTTACAGTACAATTTTACATATACAATTTATGTATTTTTAGACCAAAATTGTAGGTTTTTCAATCAGCGTGCTTATCTCGTAACAAAAAAGAACGTTAAGGAAACAATACATTTTGCGTTTAGCGGACGGTTTTATTATTCGTCCGTCTAGTGAACGGCTAGCAACAGCCTTCAATTAACGATTTTTTTGATGATTTATATTTAATACTTGGTCATAGAATTATTTTTTAAAAGTTTATTGGTTTTATTGGTCATATAATTGCCGTGAGAACTTAACATCTGCGCACCTTAGAAATAAAAAACACTTATTTAAAAAAAATAACATGTAATTTTGTAATGTCGATTAATTGGCATTGAACGACAGTGAGCACAAGCAGAGATAAAGTCAGGCTAAAAAGA
Organism: Zygaena filipendulae; assembly: GCA_907165275.2. NCBI lineage: Eukaryota > Metazoa > Arthropoda > Insecta > Lepidoptera > Zygaenidae > Zygaena > Zygaena filipendulae. Next base: position 1,513,590 of record OU015669.1, read on the forward strand.
CAGAGTACCTCATATAACGTATATTTGTACACAGTCTTACGTACATATTGATCGGTTTTGATTTTGAATGGAATCATTAATATAAAATTTGCTGTGCTGATATAATACTCGTATGATCGCACCAAAGTATCATATGGAAGCAATAAAGCCACCGTATACAATGTCCGTGTGCAAATAGGGTTGCCAGGTTAAAAAACTCAAAAGCCAGACACGGTGCTTCATTTGGCCGGACATTTATATATAGATATTACCTTAAAAGCCGGACATACCTTTTTTAGTAGCTAATCATAACTTTTTGAAAGCCGGGCATAATTATGTTCTAAAATCCGGACAATATATCAAAATAAAAGAAAAACAACTTAATATTATTTTAGTAATTAATTATAATATTGTTTTAGTTATTAGTATATTAATTATTGTTTTGTTTGCACACCCCATCTTCTATATCTCTCTGTCTACCCAATGGTTAACTGGTAGAGAATGTTCGCCATTTGTACACACTGTGCAATAAAGAATAAATAAATAAATATTTAACTAAATTCTGCAAACGGCGCGCGGGGCAACGAAAGCTTATAGTACGGACCGCCAAGAGGGGATTTGTGGATTAGCTAAAGCGCGTCAGATGAACATAAGGGGGGTACCTTGCACCATGTTGAGTACCTCCACCAAATATAGGCCCTCTACACTGGTGGGTGCGTCTAGAATAACCGATCAGATTAGTAAAAAAAAATCGATAACTCGAAATACTCGAGCGCGTCAGATTAAGATATGGTGGGTTAATTACATAGTGAGAAGTATGTATATGAATAATCTGACCATTTGAACGTGACGTAAGGGAGTTAGAGGATCACAAACTTGCAAAAAAAAAAACGCAACTTCGACATTCTCGAGCGCAGTTGATTTATTTTTTATTTTAAAGTAAATAACTCAAGGATAGCGGGAAAAATATAATCTGCCCATTTTCATAAGCCGAAGAAACAAAAATCGTCTTCGAATCGAACGAGCAGCTGCAGTGAAACATGTACCTATTCATATCTCTGTCTTTCTTTCCCTTTTACTTTTTCTCTATCTCTCACTCTCTCGCACCGTCCTCACACTACTTTCCGTCGCTATAATGTCATCACAGTATATCACGGCGCTAAACGTGTCAAATTATAATTTTTTTGGTCGGTTAAAATACATATTAAAATAAGTTAAGGTAAGTATTACATCAAACTATAGGTTCACCTATAACCTTTCATTTTAATGTAATTATATATATATTATATAATAAAGCTTATCACAAAACAACGCGTTCATGTTATTATATGTAAAACGCTCTGGCTTGTTTGTGCTTTAAAGTTAGTTTTGTGAATAATATTTTGTGAGCTTTTACATATTTCATAGAAATATAAAGTGTGTTTTTTGTGAACAAGAAATAGCTCATAAAGTTATTAAACTTACGTCAGAAAGAAAAAAAAATCTTAAAAATAAATCATAATTTTTGTTTCTAGCAGTCAGATTAATAATACCCCTCAAAATTATTGTCAGATTTTAAGCCAACATAACTTGGAGTGCAAGCTGAACCTTCTGTAAATAATCTGACACGCTCGAGTATTTCAAAATTGAGATTTTTTTTTGCATTTTCAAAAATTCGCTACTACCTTGCGTCACCTCCAAATTGGCAGATTTTCGAAGGGGAGCATTTTTAGGGCTCACTTAACATCCCCTTTGAATATCTGACGCGCTGGAGTAAATGTTTTTTTTTTTTTCATTTTCTCCACTTCCGTATGGCCACCCCCACCACGCAAATCGGCAGATGAATATATTTTCGATATCAGAGACACCTTGGAGTATCTAAACTACAATATCTGACGCGCTCGAGTATTTCCATTTTAATATTTTTTTTTACATTTTTGAAAGCCTGTAGAAGCTAAACCCACCGGTGAATGAAAAAATATCATATGACCTTATTTTGTTTATATCTCCTAATCTTCAAAACCCAATAGGTCCCAACGACGCTCGAGTCACTCCCGAATTAGCATCGGTATCTCCCGTACTATTATATAATTGATTCAGTCGCGGCTTTACTTGGGCTCGACTTACAACTCGCGTAGCAGCCAGACAAAAAGCCTATGTAACTAATGCGGGACAGGCCGGACTCGACAATGTTTGGCCGGACACGTCCGTCCAAATAGCCCGGACACCTGGCAAGTGGCAACCCTATGTGGAAATGAGACGTGCGACGCGAGCGCCCCCCGGCGGCGTGTCGCCGCCACGCGCCTCGTTAGCGAGCGATCCCGCTAACGAAGCGATTATCGACATCGCATCGATGAGAACGAGTCGGAAATCGTTCCGCGGTGCCCGATTGGTGTTTAGTAGGTACTTTCATTAATCTATACTTATAATAAAACTGTAGAGAGGTCAATTCTGTACATTGAATATATATTCAAAATTAATATTGGAGGATGAATGGTGATCGATACTGATGCCAAAAATGCAATCAGTAAATTTTTTGTCTGTCTGTCACGAACGGATCAAAAACTACTGAAGAGATTTTAACCAAACTTGGTACGATTGTAGTCCATACTCCTGGGCAGGTTATAGGCTAAGACACATAAGAGCTGAGCAGTGACGATAAATTTGAAGCAAGTCGGATGAAAATGCGCTTTCGAGCTCTTATCCTCGCAAGCGGTTACTCAATCACGCAAAAACGGCTGAACGGATTTGGATGAAATTTGGCTTGCACGTTGTCAGGGGTACAGAGAGACATAGGGTACTTTTTATCCCGGAGTTCCCGCAGGAACTCCGAAATTACCGCGGGTGAAACCGCGGGGCACAGCTATCTATACTAATATTATAAAGAGGAAAGATTTGATTTTTTGTTTGTTTGTTTGTTATGATTTAACTCAAAAACTACTCGGCTGATTTCAAAAATTCTTTCACCATTAGAAAGCTACATTATCCCTGAGTAAAATAGGCTATATTTTAATCCGGAATTCCAACGGGAATTCCGAAATTATCGCGGGTGAAACCGCGTGGGTACAGCCCGGAACAGCTAGTAATGTTATAGGTAAATGCAAAAGTGAATTTGTTTGATACTTACGCGGGTGTATCTCCGAAACGGTTTGATCGATTTCGATGTGACTTTCCCTGTTAATCAGCTGATGTTATAAGGAGTAAATTAGGCTACTTTGGACTTCCTGCGGGAATTCCGAAACTCACTCGGGTGAAAACACGGGGCACAGCTACTAGGTGTTTCGTATGATAGTAAAGTTATTCCATAAAACTTCGCCAAGCAGTTTCTTCGCAAAGTAAATAAAACCGATACTGGCAATAAACATTGACATACCGATGAAAAATAAAATAAAAACCGGGTCGGCAACTTAGGAAATCATAAACGAATCAACCCGTTTAAATCAAATAATGGTTCTCGAAGTAAGTTAGTTCTTCTGTGTAAGGTCGTAAGGCACATTTCCGTGCACGCGGCGTCGATATTGGAACATTGAGGCGACACGCCACGCCTGTGTCGGTAGACGCGCGACGTACGTCTTCATGGCTCGTTACCTACCTATATTCTTTCACGAGTGGCCCAAGGTGAAAGCGAGAAGCGAGAAAATTTCACATTATAAAAACTTATATAAAAATTTGCTTTGAATCGTCATGAATCTGTTGATCGTAAAAGAGTTAGATTAACTAAAAGTAAATCCAAAAAACGTATCTTTACACATACAAATAAATCGCCACCTTTGTTGCTAATTAGATAACACTTATTTTTTCTATCCATTATTGTCAGGACTAGGTTTGTATAAAAGAAGTTTGATTCCTGCAGGAATTCGGCAACTCACGCGGGTGAAACCGCGGGGCACAACTAGTTATTAATAATAATCATACTATACGTTATTGTATTTTACTTATAAGTAGGTTTTTATTTATTCACTAATCAATTTTCTACAGCGCATTAAAAAACTTACCTCAATATTAGACAATTAAGGAAGAAATATCCTTTATCCACATACTCAGCAAAACCAGTGAAAGAACCGAGGAAAGGCAACTGGGGAAAAACGCAAAGAAAACCATCAAAATGAGTTCCCTATTATATGTTTTTTTTTAATGGAGTGCGTGCGTTCGTACCTACATGAGTGTTCTAATTTAAATTCTCAGTAAGTTTTTATTAACATAAACAAGAGACTTAATTTCAACAGACTTACTTACCTACGTCTGGTTTAGAATGAAACATTTTAATTACCCTTGAAACTTGCTACATTTAATTATTATTACTACACCTAACCACTGTGAAATGACTTAGGTGTACAAAACAATAAAGCATATGAACCAAACTTACTGTTATTTTATGTATATATCCTTAATGCTATTACAAATACGAATAACAATTTATTTGTTTGTTTGTTACGCTTTCACGCCTTAACGGCTCGACCAATCAACATCAAATTTTATACAGGAATACTTTTTATTCAGTGCGACAACTTTTACAAATTAAACTTAAAGGAGTTTAATAAACACCTTTTTATTTTGATAAGTCTTAGTACAAAAAAAGTAAAGTTATCATGAACGAAAGATGTATACTTTGCAATTGATTTATTGGCTACTCTATTCGCCGCCGCCACCGATGCACGCGAAGCGCTCGTTCGGCTAGATATTTACGTGGGTTACAATGTACCGACAGCTGATCGAGGTCGTTCACCCCCACTGCAACACCCCCGCGTACGCTGCAAGGCGCGCGCGCCCATTGATATTATTACGAATAGATAGTGTCCATATTTTGCTAATTGAAAGCCAGATAAAAAAATATAAAAAAGTTTTGAACAAATAATGGAAATGTGTTCTATTACTGATACTGAACCACCAAAATTTTTTTGCACATTGCTTAAAAAATATTCCTGTATACACTTTGTCAAGGGTACAGAGAAGGACATAGGGTACTTTTTATCCCGGAATTCCCACAGCAACTCTTAAATTAACGCAGGTGAAATCTCAGGGAACAAAAATGAAAAAAATTCTAAATTACACTCAACTAATAAAATTTCCACCAACGTTCCTTTGCACGCTCCAAACGATCCGAAACCGCTCTTACACTGTTTAGCGCGTCACAATACTAGTGTTAATTGTAATTACGCCAGATGTGTAGTCTTAGCGCGTCACGGCGGCACGCTTCGTTACACGCGCGGAAGGATGCGTGGTGCAATACATAAGCGGAAGATTGTTATTTAAAATTTATCTTTTACTTTTTGACTTGAAAAAAAGGAAAATATAAATTTTACAAACAAATTTTAAAAACTCCAAACTATTTTACAAATATTTACATTAATAATAATTAATTAAGTAGAAAGTATCTGGATATACAACTGGATTGGTTTTAATACTTAAGAGTTTTTCCAGTGTCTCAATTTTTATATAAATAAACAACGTTGCACGCGTGAATTCAAAAAAAGGAGGTTCACCGTTTGACCTGTAAGTACATATGTATTATGTTTGTATGTTTGCGCACGGTTATCTCGAGTTTGGCCGAAGCGATTTTGATGCGGTTTTCAGGTATTTGTTATTGAAAAGAGAAATAAAAAAATAAATTACATTATTTAAAAGGAAGCTACAGTATCTCTGAACTACAAAGTATCCCATACTTTTTAACTCTGAGATGATGCTGGTGGCGTGGCGAAAGATATAGTTAGGTATACAAGTAAATTAGGTTTTTGAATTGGTGATGTTGTGTGAGTGTGTTTTCATGCTGATACAATTAATTAAGATTCAATACGGGAATTAGAACATTGCGGGTTTGTCCCCTAAACTAATTAAGTTGTAAATCAGCCACTATCTTTTAACTTGGAGCCCGTTAAACGTATTAAGTGGGTGTGAGGCTAACATAATTGCAAACTGCACTTTAAAGCTCGCATTCTATTTTGTTTCTCGGAACATCAAAGCTTGTTATGATCAAGTTTAATGATTGCGTCGAGTCTGTTAGGTACTAGCTTTTAATTTTGTTTACCTTTTCGGGTTTACAGCTCGTTAATTTTGTCATCACTGTCCTCTGGCTCTTCCCGCGGCTTCGCCCGCGTTATTTACGGAGTTGCCGTGAGAATTCCGGGATAAAAGTGCCCTATGTTCATTTCTAGACCCCTGACAAGAAATATGCAACATTTTATGATTTTTTGAGTAGTTAAGGTGTGATTGTGTAACAGACTGATAGACAAAGTTACTTTTTAAAATATTATTTAGAAAACTAATATGAATTCCATATAACATATTAAGATTGTGTGTGAGATATATTTCAATGAAATATAAGAATTTCGTATAGGTACCTAGGTAGGTACCTGATATTTTAAAGTAGGTACTTTAAAATATCAGTTTCATAAAAAAACAATGACATATTAAGTTATTATAATAATTATAAAGAATGGATTTTTCAATTGAGCGTGAATGGTGAAATCCAAAACTACGAGGAATTGTGAAAAACGGCTCAAAAAAGTTTGGAGTCCGTTTTAGTAAAAACTAAAACTGTGCTCAGATAAAAAAGAACTCTAAAGAAAGACACCCTGTAATATGCGCCATAATATAGTTTCACTCATCAGGATCAAAATCTGAGAAGTAATGTTAAATGGGAAATGAACGGTATGATCTCATTTTTATCCGACTTCAAAAAGGAGGAGTTTATCAATTCGGATGTTTACATATTTTTTTAGGTATATTCGAGCATAACTTCGTCATATATAGACGGATTTGCAAAATTCTTTTATTTTTCCATAAGAAGTTTATTCCAAAATGATCTCATTTAAATTTCATTAAGATCTGATGATGGGTTTCGGAGATAGACAACGGCACTCTTGAAGTCGGTTAAATTAATTATATTTTTGTTACTTACAATTTTGCTTATTAAGAAAAAACTATTATTAAACACAGATTATGCGATAAAGCATATTATAGTGTAGTAGACTATTTAAATTATACAGACGTTTGGGAATGAATTGCTCTATCCAATTACTATTTTTTGTTCTCTTAGTTTATAAGTAAGACCATTAAAAGACAGCGCTGCTGAGTTTCTTGTCAGTTATTCTCAGCAGAGGACGTATTCCGAACTGACGGTAATTTATAGTTTAAAGAACCTGCTGACGATTACAAGTGATTGTAACCAATCCTAAGTAATAAATAGCTTTTCAATATTTGAATATTTGAATACCATTTTATGTCAGCTCAAAGGTGCATCACTCAAAAACTAAAATTATATCTATCATTTACATCAAACATTTTCACTTCTCAAATGTAACGACTATGCAAAATACACGCTAAATTCACATTCCACATATCTTGTTTAATTTATGTTCAAATTAAGTTTAAAATTTAACCAACAGTCTGTTTGCACAGTGCTTCATTAAACGCTACGCGGCTACGACGCTGAATACAGTGCCGCTACGAAGCTCTACGCCGCTCTACGAAACATAATTGTCTAATGACGATTCGACTACATAATACTGCGTTGAAAATTACATATTAATTGCATAACTACCATAACATTAATAGGGATGTGGACTACTTTTGAAAATCAAAATTCTAATTAGTCCGTCAGTTAGAAAATAAAAAAACAATAGACACGTATTTTTTGCTTTTTCAAATAAATTAAAATATACAGAGATAAAGCGCATTAAAGTTTAGGGTGAGGAGGTCGTGACGTCACTAACCGCAAAACCGCCATACAAACTGTCAGAATAGTGACGTCACGCGAAACTTCAACTCAATATATCGCCGTTATTTTTTGATTACGTAAAAAAAGAAAAAATACGTGTCCAATATTTTTTAATAATCTACAAGACGGACTAAAAAATAAAAATTAGTCAACATGCCCATTGTAGGAAAACTTCTTGAAGTACGATTTATTGTTTCTCAGTGTGGGTAAAGTTTATAGCAGTTTTTTTTTAACCCCTCTTAGCTTAAGTATGATATCTATTATACATTCACTTATTTTGGTTTTGCTACGGTTGTGGTCTGTACTTGCTATATAATACGGCGCATAATCTACTTCGAGGCTTTAGGACACCGAAATAATCAGCTCGGGCCATGACTACAATCCTTAGGTACTAATATTATAAATGCGAAAGTTAGTTTGTTTGTTACGCTTTCACGGCTAAACGGCTCAACCGATCACCACGAAATTTTGCATACACGTTGTCAGGGGTACAGAGAAGGACATAGGCTACTTTTTATTTCGAGGCCCCCGGGGATTTCGAAATTAACGCCAAAGAAACTACATAACATTTTGCATTCTACCTAGAAAAATAAAGAGCAGTAAGTACTTTTATCTCAGAATACCCGAGGGATATCCGAAACTAAAGCGGGTGAAACCGCGGGGAACAGCTAGTAGACACATAAGAAATAGCAATAATTGTGAAATATTATTTGGACATAGATAAGCAATAGTGTGTTAACCCACACTGGAGAAATTTTGAGTAAATTTAAAATTATAGCGCCATTTTGTGTAAACAATTTTTATGTTCAATATTTAGTTACATACCTATTTAAACAATGTAATGAGGTAAACACATAATTAAAAAACGTTCTCTAAATCTCAATAAATCGGTCTGAATCAATAACTTTGTTTTGTGGGTTAACATGTTATTGCTTATCTGCGTCCATTTGTCAAAGAACACCATGTAAACAACAAAAATCTCGTGTTTATCGAGATAAAAATTAATAATAAAATAGACGACATTAATATTTCCAATAACTCACTCATTACTTCCTCTTAAATATACCATACCCTGATCAGGTTAGGTGGAAATGTCCTCAGAAAGACAAACATCAAAAGCTATAAATGTGTTTGCCGATGGGCATTTTGAAAGAGGAAGAGGAGGTGTGTAAGAATTGCAGCTAATGGAGTATCTGCCTACCTCAACAGGAGAGCGTGAGCTTAGGTATGTTATGAATCGATACACGATTTGTCGACTATTTTCTGGCGTCCAATCGAGTTGAATGTTTTGCAACAAAGCTCCGATTCAGATGAAAATATCATACAATATAGTTTTTAGTTTCAAGCTTCTTACATAGGGGCACTGCTGAAGAGGTTTTATTTACTTTATTCTTTGGCATTCCTTTGAAAATGCAAGACGACAACTAAACGTTCGAAGTTCGAACGTCGCTCCCGCCCGTCTGCCATCACGCTTCGTTACACGCGCGCCGTGTAACGAACCAAGTCCACATTGTCTGTGGCACGTCTATTTAATTATGTAACACGGAACGTTGGGAATTGATCGGAAAATGTGTACCGGCGCTTGGATATCGACTAAACGGATGCAGGTGGTTGGCATTTAGACGGTTTCACTCGTATTTTATTTAAATGCGGCGAATGAGCGTGGAAACGTACGAGGTCAGCCTCATGAGGACGTGATCGGTTGAGGATGTCCTCTAAATAGTGTGCAATGTGTTTCGGGGATGAGGGAAAAGAGACCACAGCTTTTGAAGACTTTGAAACCTAATACACATACGTATTTATTATATTTATGAATGTTATATAAATATATATACTTACTTTATTTCATTTTTTGTCCCTCGCAGTTTCACCCACATTAATTTCGGGGTTTTCGCGGGAATCCCGGGATAAAAACTAGCCTTTATCCCGTACCCTTGAAAATTATGCAAATTTTTATGATGATCGGTTAAGTAGTAAAGGCGAGAAAGCATAACAAACAAACTCACCTTTCCATGAAAGGATTCGATAAGGATGATTTTTGAGATGAGATCTTTACCAAAACTGCCTACGTTTCTTTCAACTATAAAAGTTACGTTTCGTTACCATAATTAATCCTTACTAATATTATAAATGCGAAAGTGAGTTTGTTTGTTCGTTTGTTTGTTACGCTTTCACGCCTCAACGGTTCAACGGATCATCATGAAATTTTGCATACACGTTTTCAGGGATACAGAGAAGGACATAGGGCACTTTTTATCCCACGGAAACTCTGAAGTTAACACGAGTGAAACTGTAGTAAATTTTGCGTACAGCTCGTGGTGAAGGGTAGGTAGAGAAAAAAAAAATATAGAGTAGTAGGTACTTTTAACTCGGAATACCCGCATGGTCTCCGAAATTACCGCGGGTGAAACCGCGGGGAACAGCTAGTAATTAATAAAGTATATAATAACATAACTATATAACTTTAACATATATAATTTTATACTCTTTCTTCTAACACCCCTTTACCCGCATTCTGAGTTTAATCTTGCTTCCTAGATGGCAAACAACCATCCTAAATCTACGTACACACAACATTTATAACCGTGCTAATATCACATACGTTTGATGTGTATGTAGGTACTTAGCGCAAGATTTCGGTGGATTAAGGTGTACCTTTCCATCTTGCCTTGAACGCTGTCAGTTAAAGCCTTTACACACTGTCAAGATTATACGTTAACGAGCGAAGCTTGTAGAATGTGCTTGCAGTGTTGCCTGTCGCCTGCAGTTTCGCCTGGCATACGGGAAATGATCACACGTAATCTCAGATTCGCTGAGAGGATGTGAAAAAATAACTAAGTACTATATTATTTTTCTATAATATATAGTACAATTGACTGAAATATAGTACGATACTATATAATATAGTACGGGTGGCAACCCTGGCTATGACATAAAAAAACTCACTTTGGCATGTAAGGATATACATGATGATTGGTGATTGTCAACAGTTTCGACGTGCGCGGCAGGAGTTTCAACAAAGCGCTCCACTGGTCGGACCCGCTCGCGTTCGGGCGGCGCGCGTACTTCGTGACCATGTCGCGGCCGGCGTCGCTCACCGTGGACTCGGTGCAGCTGGACGACGAGGGCATCTACCGGTGCCGGGTCGACTTCAAGAACTCGCCGACGAGGAACTTCCAGATACGGCTCGTCGTTGTCGGTAATTAAGTCGTTAGGAATTTTAATATCTAATTGAACCAATTTGTATACATATACATGGTGGAAGGGTAAACGAAGGACGTGTTGAAAGAGCCAGTAGAATATTCGAATAATAAACAATAAATTAATTTTTCGTGTTAAAAATTACGAAAATTGAGCGCGCAAGTAACCGAATGAAATCAATTTTATTATACAGGGTTTGGACTCCGAAACTACTGAACGGATTTTGATAAAATTTTGTAACCATTCATAAAATGGTCCAACTTAAAAGATAGGATAGTTTTTATCCCGGAATTTCCGCGGGAACTCCGGAATTAATGTGGGGAACAGCTACTGTCAGGGGTACAAAGAACTTTTTCCCCGCAATTCCCGCGGGAACTCCGAAATTACCGCGGATGAAATCGCGGGGGACAGCTAGTATACCTGTATATGTATCATGTTACCAGTGCCTCCACATCAGCTTCTGCTATACGACGAGGCAGGCCGAGACGTTGCCGGCGTGGTCGGCCCTTTGGAAGAAGGGGGCAACTTCACACTGCTCTGCGAACTTAGAGGGGGTAAGACGTTGTTCACTTTTCGTCCAGTCATTATATTGGAAAAAAGGCACATAAAGGCAAGGCGATCGAGAAAACTGATTTTTGGATATATGATGTAGGAGGGGTCTTAAAAAAGTTTTACCATAAATAGGTAGTCGACCGAGTTTCTTTAAGTTTTGGATAATATTTACTAGCTGTTTTATGCGGTTTCACCCGCGTCAATTTCGCAGTTCCCACGAGAATTTCGGGATAAAAATTACCCTATGTTCTTTTCAGTACCCTGACAACGTATGCAATATTTTACGATTATCGATTAAGTAGTTAAAGCGTGAAAGTGTAACAAAAATAACAAACACAGGTCTAAAATATTTCTTGAAATTGGGTTGTCTTTGGGTATTTTCATACCGATTCATAGTGTTCTCGAGGGAATCCTGAAATAAGTGCAGGGCGAACTGTAAGTCTAAATATTGAGATTAAAATTATGTAGAAAATAACCCATACACACAAATTTTTCCTCACCGGTCTATTGAGAAACTGGCAAGCCTGAAAGAGGCTTTACAGGCTCGGGTTTTTCCCAAAGGCAATTTCGAGAATTAACGTTGTAATTATCTCATCACGCACAAAAAACGATTGAACAAAGCCGAAAAGATATCGCGCACTCCGCTCCACGAAATGAAATATGTCTGGAGAGAGAACTGTAATCATCTAACAAACTCAGCGATAATAGGCAGAGTATATTAAGGGACAGCCATGAAAGAATTGCTTTCAGCACGTACCTGCCTGCCTGCGAAAAGTAACCTAATCTATTTCACATAACACACTATTACTCACGGATATCAACGAAAATATTAGAACACGCCGCGCTGCTAGGGTTGTCACGTGTTAATCTTATCTTATATCTTCTTATCTTAATATATATAAATCACGTATCACGTTGTTTGTCCGCGATGAACTCCGAAACTACTGAACGGATTTTGATAAAATTTTGTAACCATTTATAATATGGTTCAACTTAAAAAAAGATAGTATAGTTTTTATCCCGGAATTCCTGCGGGGAACAGCTAATCACCGTGAACTACTGTCGGGGTACAAAGAAGGACATAGAATACTTTTTTCCCGCAACCTCCGCGGGAACTCCGAAATTACCGCGGATGAAATCGCGGGGGACAGCTAGTAATCTTAATATATATAAATCATTTGTTTGTCCGCGATGGACTCCTAAACAACAGAACGGATTTTGATAAAATTTTGTAAACATTTATAATATGGTCCTACTTAAAAGATAGGATAGTTTTTATCCCGGAATTTCCGCGGGAACTCCGGCACTAATGCGGGGAACTACTGTCGGAGTACAATAATTTCATCAGTCACGTTTCGGCTGCCCTACGGTAAAACAACGTAATTGCAACGGAATAAATTTTAGAAGAGGGGCAAAAAAACCGGGAATCGCTTTATTGAAAACACATCTTTCATAGTTTAACGATTTTCTTAATTTTAATTTCTCTAAAACTAAAGCCTTTTTGATGGTTGTATGTAGGAACGTCCGTTATGCATGAAAAGTGCCAAAAATACAACAAACTCATTTTGAAAAAAATAAAAAAAATTAGTTGCTTTGTTTTTTCGTAGGGCAGCCGAATTCACGAAATGTGGTGTTTGGTTTGAAATTAAAATTTATGGCGCTATATAAAATACAAAATATTTCTTAGAGTCTTGACGAAGGAATAAAAAACCAGTGTAAACACTGCAAACCTTATAAAGCACGTGTACAAAATAATCCAAACTGGCGTATGCGAAGCCGCATGCAACAGCTAGTTATCTATATATATAAAATGCTTTGTCCTGAATGACTGATGGATCAACGCACAGCCTAAACCGCTGATCGTAAAGATCTGAAACTTAGAGGGTGATGGGCGATGACGTAGGCAATTAGCGCATCCGATAAGGGAGAATTTTTGAAAATTAAACCACTAATGCGAAAAGGGGTTGCAAAGTTTGTATGGAACAATTCCGCGGAAACTTCGAAATATTCGCGGGTGAAACCGCGCGGGACAGCTGGTCTTACCTATAATATTGATACGACGACAGCTAGCAGCCCTACACGCAGCGCGTACTGGCAAAGTTTATGGCATCATTCACGCCGACAGCCCTACAAAGAGAATAGTGTAGCGCGAAATAAGTGAAAATCGAAAAACATGGCCGCCCACACGTGGTGTATGAATGTTACAATAAATGATGTTTCCTGAACAAACATTGCTCGGATATTATTCTTAGTGGTTATCAAACAATGCCTTTTTTGTTTTTGGCGTTTATTTATAACGAAAACTAATGTAGTATTTGTACAAGGGTCGAAAAGCTCATTAAACTCTGGCAACCCGTGATTATATTCTCTTTTTTTACATAGCTTCCATGGCCATGTAATAAATAAAAAAATAAAAAAAAACATTGAAGAAGAAAAAAATCATTGGGGTAATAATAAAAAAAATAAAAAAAAAACTTTACTATATTGCTTACTAGAACGTCGCAAACAAAGAAAATCACATGGTGCAACCGACATCGAATTTAAAATTTTAAAATTTAGTAAATTGAAGAAAATTAGTTTGGCCGAGATCCTGTATGAACTAAGAAAACTTCAGTAGAGACGACAGTAGATATACAGAGTAGAGACACGCTATACGTATTCAAATATTTCTAAACTCCCAAAATCCCAATAACTTCTGCACTGCAATATAGTGTTCAAATTATTCTTACGGCCGCACTCAGAATCAACTTTAATGATTACTTAGTTGAGTATAGATTTTTAAAACAAAATTGCCGCAATCAGAGACGTTCAGTAAATTAATGTTAATTGGCATTTAATCAGATGTAACTTAATTAGTTAAATGCCAATTCACATTAATTTATTAAACTTGTCTGATTGCGGCAGTTTTGTTTTAAAAATCTATACTTAACTAAGTAATCATTAAATTCGACTCTGAGTGCGGCGGTTAGTATCGTATATGTGTCTATTTAATCTAAACATTTGTCAAATATATCTCACCAAACAATTACAATCACTTTATCAACTAAAGTTTGACAATGTTGACGGCTTGAGTTTGCTACGAAATATTTGATTACAGTTATGGGTACTGTTATAATTGGAATTCTGGGTGCTCATACCAATCAGCACCTTTGCACTGTGAGAACACGTGAATTGCTGTGCTACTTTAGTTATGTTCAGAATCGTCTCCTTTGATAACGTTTTGAACCACAGTGCACCTAGCCCTCTTAGCCAAATTGACAATCTATGATCGTTAATACATAAAAGGAACGTATCGTCATGTCAATTTGTCACGAAAAAAACGTATTCAATTTTAGTTTTCTATAGCGATAACGATTAAAAATTTTCAACTTGGCTTGGAAGGCAGGGCACTTAGATCAAGTGAGAGGAGCTACGAGCAACATTTAGTCCGAACTTAGGAAATTTATGTATATCAAGCAAGCACAGTCAAGTCACAACACAATTCTAATTTATTATACATATAGCATAGAGCTAAATTTTATGGTGCCCAACTCAAGGATTTATGCTTATTTGATATCATAATATATTCTTATAAAGTTAACTTTGAACAAAGTGGGGAATATGCAATATCTCACGCCGAAGAAAGGGGAAGCCGGATTAAATAAATAATACCCGGACGGTAAGGCTTTGGGGCAACTCTGAGCGGCGCCGGCGGGGCAAGGGTTGTAATATTAATTCATAAGTCATAACTGCAGGGTTAACTCGACCTTGGTTTTTTTAACCTTGCAACTTTAATAATTGTTTGATATTCTTGTACACCTACATTTCTAACTTACAGATCGAGGTTTTCAGTTGTGTCGAATGGAAAATGTTGCATTTTTTTGCTGTTTAAATTATATTTGAACTTTTTTAAAAATATTTTCTAAAAGTAATTTAAGAATTTTCAGTTTGAGTTTCGCTGAGATTCTGCGGCGCAGTTTATATGCTTTAATTTTTTAATGCTCAAACCATAATGTAATTAGTCAAACTTGACATCCTTAGATTTGCATACTACTGTTAAAATCGGTACATATCGGTTATAGCGATAAATTAGTTATGGTTTTTTACTTTGACGGTTATTATTTATTTTATTAATTTATTTACTAAGGAAAACATACATAAAAATAAAAACATAAATTCGTAAAATATACTTATTAATTTCCACAACAGATTATTACAATATAAGTACATAATTATTATTACTCTCTGTCACCTAAAAGTTGCCTTGTAAAGATTACCTCTAGCAATAATAAGGCCGCGTTTTGCTCTGTCCTTTCTTCCTAATTTATCTGTTAATTTTTAGTGTTTCCTTCGGGGCAGTAAATTATATTTGAATTTGAATATTATTTAACAAAAATGTATAAAAAGTAAATATTTTAAATAAAGATATCTCCCGCTACAACTGCGACCGTCCTCAAACAATATCCTTGAAAAATTGGCTCACAAAGCGACATCCTTGCGAGGCAAACGAAAATATGTGAGTGCGAAGTGTACAATATACACATAATATAGAAAATATCGACAAAAAAGTGCCGTAAATCACAAAATACCATTAAATAAACACATTAAATCGACGTCATTTCACTAATCCGCACGAATGGGTTCTACATGACTATGTGACGCATCATACCTTTGCTTCGGCAGGGAATTAGAATAGATCGATGCGTTGATCTATTCGAATTTCATAGATTAAGATTAATAATATAACCATTCAAGCTTTTGGAGAGATTAAAAGCTTGTTAACCTCGTTTTTCGTTTGTTCCTTATTTGTGTAGAAGAAGAAGAAGAAGAAAATACATTTGGTGAAGAAAATACACAGAATAAAATGCATGTATTAAAATTAAATAAAATACATGTACAATAACACAGAAGAAAATACATGTAGCAAGTTTGGGTATAGGGGGTAATCTCTGGAACTGCTGAACCGATTCTAAAAATTCTTTCACTGGCACAGAATCCTCGAGTGACATTGGATGCTTTTATTCTGGAATGAAGAGTTTTCCCGCGAAAGTTCAAGTCCAACCGGGCTTCAGTGTCTAGTGTTTGATTGATTATTGTATATTATGTTTTTTTTTAAATAAATAAATAAAAATAAGAGAAAAAAATCCGCTGTTCTAAATTTTACAAATCTCGCAAAATCAGTGCCTTATTTTACCACACTATCAATATACCTATCTACTATAATTTTTTTTCGATAATTCCACTTAAAATAGGCTATTTGACTATATCTTAGTTTTTAGTCCGTCATGTAGATTAATAACATTATAAATATTGGACTGTGGATACTTACCTAATCAACAAATAACGGCGATAGGAGTACAAAGTCCTAAATTTTAATGCTATATCCTATCTAATCGTAAGTATTGTTTCATTATTTTGAAAAAGCAAAAAATGCGTGTCCAGGTAGTTATTTTTGTTATCTAACCGCCGCACTCAGAGTCGACTTTAACGATTACTTAGGTAAGTATAGATTTTTAAAACAAAACTGCCGCAATCAGACAAGTTTAATAAATTAATGTTAATTGGCCCTTAACTAATTAAGTTACATCTCATTACATGCCAACTAACATTAATTTACTGAACGTCTCTGATTGCGGCAGTTTTGTTTTAAAAATCTATACTTAACTAAGTAATCATTAAAGTCGACTCTGAGTGCGGCCGTAAGAGATGAACGAAATACCTACCTACATGCCTGTTTAAAAAAATCAATTTTTCCAACAGGCCGCCCTCAGCCGACGCTCACGTGGCTGATAAATAATAAGACGCTGGATGATCACACCATCCTGAAGAACGACGGCAAGGTCATCATCAGCAGGATCAGCTTGAGCGGGGCCGAGAGGAGCTGGCTCAACACCAGCATACGCTGTCAAGCCACCAACACTGCACTCTTGAGCTCACATGAAAGAATGGCCAGGGTTGAGATGCACCGTTAGTATAGCTATCGTTATATGTGGGCGTCCAAGCAAAAAGGTACCTACCAGCAGTGGGGTATTGAGTTAATTACCAGATTCGGTATCTAGAATAGTCAATTGATAGTAAGGATTGAAAAAATATTCAAAAACTAGCACAGTTTTTTTTTTATCAGACATTTGAAGTTGAAATTATGGAAAAATTTGATTTGAGAAAAAGCATTGTACAAGTTTGAGTGAAAAAAAAACACACTTCTTGTTGTTACATGGATTTTTATATATTAGATAATATATGAAATTGTAGAAAATCGAGCATTTATTAATAAAACCAATTAAAATCGCGAACGAATTTTTTTTACCCAACTTTACAAAACCTTTTATATCTCGGAAACTAAATGCCGACAACTGGTACCTTTTAACTTGGACGCCCACATATCTACTACATTCCCCGGGATTTCCCCGCGTTTATTCAGGAGTTCCCGCAGGATCCTATGTTCTTCTGTGTCCTTTGAAAATGTGTATGCAAAATAGGCTTTTTCCAGGGTATGAAAATCAAAATCCTATTTAGTCCGTCTTATAGATTAATAAAAAATATTGGACACGTATTTTTTAAATTTTTTCGTTATTAAAAAATAACGTAGATACGATCTCCGTTACGTTAAAAAATGAAAAAATACGTGTCCAATATTTTTTATTAATCTACAAGACGGACTAAAAATTAAAATTTGGTTCGGTTGAACCGTTAAGGCGTGAAAGTTTAACAAACATACAAATAAACAAACACATTTATAATGTATTTATAATCAGTATAGAAAACAGGCGTAACTGTGAAGAATCAAACAGCGCATCAATTTAAATGAAAAAAGTAATTAATATTTTTTTTACTGCATTAAGTATATAGTAAGTACCAACTCTCAGTAGGTAATTAATTGCTCAGGCTCCATAAGAAAGTTGTAACGGGCACTTCGGATTAATAATTTATTTAGTTCAAAAGTAATTTAGCCAGCTCAGTTGCTCTACGAAAAAGGTTTATTAAAGAACATTATTTTTACACTCATTTCACTGAGAGTTATTAAATGTGGTTATTTATGATGCGAATTATTTACTAACTATCGAAACTCCATCTTGAACAAATTAAAACGTTAAATTACCCGTTATAATGATCTTAGAGCGGTTTAAAACTGAAAGTTTTTAGAGTTGCGCTTCAAAGCTGAACGAGTTTAAAATTAATTTTTATGATGGCAACATTTCAGATCCACCAAAATACAGCTGAAATAAAAATCTCTCGAGGGGCACTAATAACAAAAAAATTACGAACTACTGATATTAGCATACCTATACTAATATTATAAAGAGGTAAAGTTTGTGAGTTTGTGAGGTTGTACGGGGTAATCTCTGGATCAACTGAACCGATTTTGAAAATTCTTTTACCAATAGAAAGCCACGTTATTTGTGAGTGTCATAGGCTATTGTAATCTGGAATTTCCGCGGGCACTTCGAAATTATCGCGGGTGAAACCGCAGGAAACTAGTAAGCTGTCAAAATTTTCATGCCTTCTTTTTCGGATTTTTTTCTATTTATTTATTCGTATACAAAACTCAATTCACATAGCGGTACATGCCAACGTGGTGTCAAGTCAACCTCCTTGTATGGCTTGAAACCGCTGTTAATAGGCTAGTTTCCTAAATTTTCTTTTTTAGTCCGTTTTGTAGATTATTAAAAAATATAGGACACGTATTTTTTTTTTATGTAACCAAAAAATAACGGCGATATATCAAGTCGAAATTTCACATGACGTCACGCCTCGCTACAGTTTGTTCGCACGTTATAGCGAGCTGTGACATCACGAGTCCCCCACCCTAAACTTTAATGCGCTTTATCTATGCATATTTCCATTATTTTAAAAAAGCAAAAAATACGTGTCTTTTATTTTTTTATTATCTAACTGACGGACTAAATAGAATTTTGATTTTTTTACCCAGGAAACTAGCCTATTGTGCTACAGACTAGAAATTCTTTCTCAGAACTCTTGGCGCACTTCGAAGGAATCAGCTTGACAAATTTAATTACATTGTAATGCACTATAGCTGTCCCCCGAGGTTTCACTCGCGGTAATCTCGGTGTTCCTGCGGGAATTCCAGGATAAAATATAGATATAAACCTTCCTCATGAATCACTCTATCTATTAGTGAAAACCGCATGAAAATTCGTTGCGTAGTTTTAAAGATCTAAGCATACATAGAGACAGACAGACAGCGGGAAGCGACCTTGTTTTATACTGTGTGTGATAGTGATACAAAAGCAACCGATACTGCAAAAATTAACCATCCAAAACTCATTGTCAACAATTTATTATATCTGGGGGCACGGTAGTGCCCCCGCCAAGACGAGCCACGCGAAGCGCACGGGCACTACCTACCTTTACTTTATCAGATCTTATGTAGAGCCAAGCTTCTAACTCTACACGCCCTAACTCTACAACGTCTAACTTCACAAACTCTACACCTTAGCCAAAATATGTGGCTTGGCCGTTTCGTTACTACAAAGAATTATTTATTATATAACAGAAAAGTAATGAACTATGGAAAAAAATTTCACCTTAGGCCCGTGTGAATGTAGCGAAATGGCCAAGCCACATATTTTGACTTATCTGTGACTAAGGTGTAGAGTTTGTGAAGTTAGACCTTGTAGAGTTAGGGCGTGTAGAGTTAGAAGCTTGGCTCTACATAAGATCTGATAACTTTTTGAAAGTACTGGTATATGGTCTCGTCTTGGCAACATTTTACATGAAAATGTTTTTGTTGGGATCAATATAACAATAAATGATGAGTTATTGTATCAGCGAAATTGCGAGACACGCTTGGTTTTGCATAATATGGCGAATTCAACTTGTCTATGGTGTATGTGTGGTTAAATTTAGAAACAATATTTGGTGACAGTTCGCCCTACGTCGGTGACGATCACTAACAAGCCTGGTCAGATGTCAGCTGACAACGAGCTGACGCTGGTATGTGCCAGCCACGGCAGCAGACCCTCAGCACAAATCAGCTGGTTCAGGGAAAATAGAAAATACGTAAGAGGAAAGGTGAGAAGGATAACCTATATGTATAGCTCCATATATCGTATTGAATGAGTAACATAAAACCACAGAACAGAAAATAACAGATAAAAGGGATTTCAACTGAGTTTAGTATGAAAGCAGATGAAAACTAGTGCCGCCGGGTGATTATCGCATACAAAACTATTCATCACGTACTAAAACATTCATTAACGCAAAGAAATGTAACGCTTTATATGGTTATGTTTTTAACTTTTTACTTGGTCACTGTTTTCAAAATTCACAGTTTTTGGAATATTGTGGTAAATATACTTGGGATGGCAGCTAAAGAAGTATTGGGCAAGTTAGAGTATTTGCTCCGCAGCTACATGTCCTCTCTAGTTAATTTATTTGCCTGTGCCTAAAACAAATTAAAAACTCGAAGTCCTGCAATATGGGACATATTTTGGATGGCATAATCTATGTAAATTTATAGTAGGTATCTTAACAAACTCCATGGTATATTAAGTGTTATACCGCCGCACTCAGAGTCAACTTTAATGATTACTTAGTTAAGTATAGATTTTTAAAACAAAACTGCCGCAATCAGACAAGTTTAATAAAATAATGTTAATTGGAATTTAACTAATTAAGTTACATCTCATTAAATTCCAATTAACATTAATTTACTGAACGTCTCTGATTGCGGTTTTAAAAATCTATACTTAACTAAGTACACAGACATATAGTCAGCTATACCTGCCGCATGCAGTTCATTGCTGGTTACGGCTCATTATTCTCACATAATTAAAGTTGGGTGACCACTAATATTATATGTATATTATAATTTTAAACTGACAGCGTGCTGCTGTAGAGTTTGTTGTGCAGCTTCTTCTCTTCAGCCATAGCACTAGGAAGCTGTGAAGTGTGAAGGGTGGATATTTTATGGGTGCTGTCTACTGTAAACTGTAATTTTATTGACGTCAAAAAGAGCCACATTATGAACCTAATTTGAATAAATGATTTGACTATTGACTATTGAGTAATCATTAAAGTTGACTCTGAGTGCGGCCGTTAGTGACCAGGGCCCTGATTCACTATGTCCATAACACGCCGCGTTAAGATAACATGCCACAAAAATTGCATTTTCCTCGTGCTAAAAGAAGTTGCATTTAAAAAAAAAAAATGCGTTGTGAGCGTTTGGGATTGTGTTTTTGGGAAGCGTGTTTATTTATTTATTAATTTAAGCTTATTGCACAACATGGTTATGGACAAGGAATATGGTGGTGGTGATGGTCATAGTGAATTATGGCCTTGAGCTGTTTCTTTCTGGGATTTGTTTTAAGTTAAATTGCTTCAATATCACGGATGATACCCTTGATGATACACTCAATGATACCCTTCTTAGCCATGATTATGAAAACCTTATTCTATTCTATCCAGTACTAAATTCCAACAGCACAGCGAGTTTACAAACGACACCAGCACGATCAGCCGACTGACGATGATCCCTCAGCCGGAAGACGACGGTGCTGTGATGAGGTGTCGCGCTGACAACCCTATTTTAGCGGTAGCATTGGAAGACTCGTTCAAAATGAGCGTTGTATGTAAGTATTTTTGAAGAAGAGAAAACTTCGCTGAGGTAAAACTGGGCCCTTATTCTCCATGACCAACACCATTCCTTGCCCATAACGCGCGTCCTATAACACAATTCCGACCGCTCCAGATGACAAAATATTAGAAATTAATATTCTGTATACCATAATACACGTTGTAAATAGTATGTTTTTTAAATTGAAACTTCTTTGATCGAAGGGGAAAAGCAATTTTTGCAGCATTTTATCTTCACGCGGCGTGTTATGGCCATAACACGCCTCGCTAAGATAAGACGTCGCAAGAACTGTCTTCCCTCGTACTTAATCAAAGAAGTTTTACTGCAAAAAAATACATCTGCAACGTTTCTTATGGCATAAAGAATAATAATTTATAATATCTTGGCATCTAGATCGTTTGGAAATGCGTTTTTGAGACGCGCGTTACGGGCAAGGAATACTGTTGATCATAGTGAATAAGGGCCCAGATCAGTCAGACAAGATCAGTTTGTTTTTATTTATTTCAACGTGTAACCAAACTGATAACATTTCTTTTCCCTACAGATAGGCCAGTGCTATCTTTATCACTGGGCAGCACCTTAAATCCGAATGATATAAAAGAAGGCGATGACGTGTACTTCGAATGCAATATTCGAGCGAATCCCAAAGAACACCGCATCTCCTGGTACCATAACGTGAGTGAGTCACATGTATGAGCCATTCAGTTTTATCCCTACTAATATTATATATGCGAAAGTAACTCTGTCTGTCTGTCTGTTACGCTTTTACGCCTTAACGGCTCAACCGATCATCATGTAATTTTGTTCACACGTTGTCAGAGGTACAGGCAAGGACATAGGGTACTTTTTATCCCGGAATTCCTTCGGGATCTCTGAAATTTCCGCGGGGAATAGCTATATAAGAGCCTAGATTATTGTAATGTATATAATACTAGCTGTGCCCCGCGGTTTCACCCGCGTGAGTTTTGGGATCAGGAACCTTTGCGGACGCGGGCAGAACAACCCGCCAAAGTTTCATCACAATCGGACCAATGGTTTCGAAACGCATAGAGGACAGACATACAAACTATCATTTTTATTTATAAAGATTATTGTCATGGTATTGCAACTAATCTACCATTTTTCTAACTTCTAGACTTGAAAATCTGTTCTTGTACCCCAGGACCGTGTGGTGACGCAGAACATATCATCTGGAGTGTTCATCAGTACCAAGTCGCTGGTCCTCCAAAGGGTGACCAAGAGAGACGGTGGTCTCTACACCTGCCGTGCTGCGAACCAGATAGGAGAGTCCACCAGCCAACCTGTTTTCCTAAGAGTTCAATGTGAGGATCTTCCGTAGTCATTAGGGATTGCCACCATAACAATGAAACACGTTTGTCCAACGCAATTTATGGAATTTAGAAACAGAGAAAAATTTGGTAGAGGTTTTCTAACCTTAAATGACGCGCCCCTCCACCGTTAAAATATTGATACGACACATATAAATCTACGTGTTGAAATTATAATACAAAAATTTATTACAGAGTCGTATTGTACTTGGTTAGTACCAATTCATAAAAGTTGTGATGTAGCCAATGCTCTACTTACTGCTCTCCTTTTGTCTCAGGATATAGACGTGTGTAACTCAAGTACGAATAATTCGGTCTGTCTATTTATCATAAGTGCGCAATAGTGTCGCCGCACTCAAACTATTAAAGAGATATTATCAATACAATATGATCTCGCACACCTAAAACTGCTATTGAAGTAGTGGGGCGCGTCATTTTAGTTTAGACAAGTTCTACCTATATGAAGAAAAAATTCGTGCATATGATTGAACTGTATATTATAATAAGTTGTTTTCGGAACAGTTTTAATCTCAGACCTCTCAACAATTTTCAACCTTGTAGGTCGAATTTCTGGTACGAATATCGTATAACGCATAATCGAATCTAAACTTATTTTACGAATATTGTATTGGCAAGATCGAATTTCTGTTTACCTAATAAGCCTTTTACCATCTAATGCCACTTTCTATATGTTATGTAGATATCTAGCTGTTGCAAACACGTCAATTTTGGGATTTTCTTCGGAACTATCAAGTATAGACCCTATATCACTCAGAATCACTTTGAGAATCTGTTCTGTAGTTACAAAGAATATCCATTACAATATATTTCTTTCTTTCTTCTTTAAACTTAAATAATTACTTTGTTTCTTTATGATATTAATGCAGATTTGCAAAGTTCGTTCGTCTTGGGTTCCTTTTTGTAATTCCTTTTTCCTTTTTCCTCTTTCCTTGTTCCTTTTTGTAATTGATGTGATAAAACTAGATGCGCCTATGTGCGCTCAGCCTACGCCCCTACTCATCGGCACGAGGTTGGACGAGCCGCTGCGCGTGCGCTGCTCGGTGAGCGCTGACCCCTCTGACGTCACCTTCGTCTGGCAGTTCAACAACAGCGGGGAGAGCTTTCAGGTGTCACCCGCGAGATATGGTAAGAATTAGACGTCTTAAGTTAAAAATTGTAGATTGTTTGACTATAATAGACATACAAATAAGAAAACTTTAGGCAATGTCTATCCTATTCTGTAAGACGTTATTGTTCCTCGGTGTTTCACCTGCGTGAATTTCGTAGTTTCCGCAGGAGTTCCGGCAGAAAAGTACCTCATTTTCTTATAAGTATCCATGACAACGTTGGTGCAAAATTTCATGTAGTTTTACCCACGTTAATTTGAAGTTCCCGTGCTAATTCTGGGATAAAAAGTGCTTTATGTCCTTTTCCGTAACCCTGACAACGTTTAAGCAAAATTTCATGATAATTGGTTGAGCCACTCAAGCGTGAAACCGTAACAAACAAACTCACATTCTGATTTATATACGTACCTAACTAGTTGATCCGCACGGTTTCACCCGCATTAATTTCGGAGTTCCCGCGAGAATTCCGGGATAAAAAGTACCCTATGTCCTTCTCTGTATCCCCTAAAACGTGTATGCAAAATTTTACTATGATCTGTTCAGCGGTTGAGGTGTGAAAGCGTAACAAACAAACAAACAAACTCACTGTTGCATTTATATGCCTACCTACCTACTAACATACTTTTTAAGTTTGTACTAACAATAAAATGGATCCTTTGTTTTCGACAATAAATAAAAATTTGTAATATTAGTAAGGATAATGAAGTAAGGATTTGCATGGTGGTAGGGCGCTCTCTAGTGCCCGGCTGGCTAGCTATCACCTTCAGGTTGCAAATCTGTCGCCAAGCACCTAACGGTGTGTTCCGGCAGCCCCACTTGAAAGCCAGTTCCCATCCCCATTCCAGGTCGGCAACGCACCTGCAAGCCTTCTGGTGTTGCAGATGTCTATGGGCGGCGGTAATCACTTACCATCAGGTTCACGTGTACCACTTGTCCGTTTGCCCGCTATGACATAAAAAAAGGATAAATAGTATAGATTAGGTGTGGATTCTATGCCACAGTGTCGTCAGGAGGCACGGGGAGCGAGCTGCGGTACCGCGCTGCGAGCGAGCGGGACTACGGCGCGCTGCTGTGCCGCGCCACCAACGCGGTGGGCACACAGAAGAAGCCGTGCGTGTTCCAGATTGTGCCCGCAGGTATGATGGCTCCACTACATTATCGCCGAGTACAGACGATTATACGCAATCACGGTAGTGTAGAGGGCATACTCGGCTGTACTCGCCGATCATCGTCTATGATCGCCTGCGACCCGTGAATTGGGTATTCTCCAAGGTATGAAAATCAAAATTCTAATTAGTCCGTCAGTTAGAAAATAAAAAAATAATAGACACGTATTTTTTGCTTTTCAATTTAATGAAAATGAACATAGATAAAGCGCATTAAAGTTTAGGGTGGGGGGCTCGTGACGTCAATATTCATTATAAGCGCCATACAAACCGCACAGAGTTGTAACGTCACGCGAAATTTCAACTCAATGTATCTCTGTTATTTTTTGATTACGTAAAAAAAGAAAAAATACGTGTCCAATATTTTTTACTAATCTACATGACAGACTAAAAAAAAATTTTTTGTCAAGTAGCCAATTGTCGGTTTTTGGGCACGCATCAAAGGGAATCGCCTGTGATCGCGTTGTGGTGTTCACATTATCGCCGATCACACGATCACACGATCAACGATCATCGGCGATAATGTAGTGCAGGCATGAGATTCAAGCGCTGTCCTGTCCCACTCAACGCCCAGCCCTCTTAGCCAAGTTGACAAACTTATCCAGTTGTTCTTAACAGGTGGTCCTTAGAAGCATCTCAAGTGATCCGCGAGCCATGCCAATAAATGAGAGTTGACTCAACATTACCTTGGCCCTTATTCACTATGACCAATAACATTCCTTGTCCATAACGAGCGTCCCAAAAACGCATTTCCAAACTTTCTAGATGATAAAATATTAGAAATTATTATTCTTTATGCCGTAAGAAACGTTGTAAATGTATTTTTTTCTAGTAAAACTTCTTTGATTACAAGAGAAAGACATTTTTTGCGGCGTGCTATCTTAACGCGGCGTGTTATGGTCATAGTGAATAAGGGTCCTGAGCGCGTAACACGCCCGACTTGACGGCATAACGGAAATTTAGTCAAATGGTCCCCCACGACTAATAAGCTAAGAAGCACTGATCTAATCTCTATGGAAAATTCTCTCTTCTCTATGGAAGAAAATCTCTATGGATGTTCCGTCATGTCACGTGGTCAATTGCGCTAATTGATAATTTTTAATTCGACATTATTAAACCAGAATCTTTGAAATGTCAAATATTATTAGGTACAATACTCAGAACAATAACAGTATTCTTCTGAGGTACAATAGCAATTTCGTATAGCACTGATTGTTTTAAAGAGGACGACTCAACTGTTAATTAGAAATGATAATGTTGATTAACCTTTGACCGGATATTAACGAGCGTTAGGACCTAAACAAATCTTAGACAAATATTATGTGTAATTTTACGTCTTTTTGGTGTTTATATTATCTGTGATAGATATATTATCTGTGGTAATAATTCGGCGCAGGTTGGAAATTCAAAAGTCACGTAAGTATATAACTTTATTTAAAGTTGTCTCCTAAGTGGGGCTCTTTTTAACGTCAACAACATTATAAAAATTATGATATCACCCATAAAATATCGATCCTTCACAGTTCTCTTGTGGTATGGCTTTCTTTCTTTCTTTTAAATCTATGAAAAGCCTTAATAGGCTTTAATTATGAAAACCACAGTCACAGGATGCCAGGAAAACCAATTTATTTAATTAAGTCTTAATACTATGACTTATGTAATGACTAAGCGTTCGATTTTTGTAACGAATAGACTTTTTAGCTAAATCTAATCTAACCGCCGCACTCAGAGTCGACTTTAATGATTACTTAGTTAAGTATAAAATTTTAAAACCAAACTACCGCAATCTGACAAGTTTAATAAATTAATGTTAATTGGCATTTAAGTAGTTAAGTTACATCTCATTAAATGCCAATTAACATTAATTTATTAAACTTGTCAGATTGCGTCTCTGATTGCGGCAGTTTAGTTTTAAAAATCTATACTTAACTAAGTAATCATTAAAGTCGACTCTGAGTGCGGCGGTAAGACTAGGAACACTCTACCTCTAATTACTCGCTATCGACTCTTAAACCAAACGAATAAAATATTTGTTAGAATGCCTATCGTACCACACTTGGTCTGTTAATATTATATTCAAGAAGAAATTAAAATATAGATAATGCTTTACGAGTTTACTAGGTAGTTTAATTTGTTTAATTAAGTTAGTAGTCGAATTAAGTAGTTTACTGAATTAATATCTATTCGTTTTTAAATTTTATAACACGACCAACGTCGTCAGAATATGAAACTCGAGACCTTTCGCGGTCACCAGAATATCTGTGACATTTCAAAATATTATTGGGCGATGGCGTACGATAATTTAAAATCCGATATAAAGTTGGCCCCAGTCGAGTTCGGTATCGATTCAAAACTCCCGCGGCCAATGTGGAATCGAATAATGAGAAAAGTTGACGCGCATAACTTTCTACTTACCTACTCGTTCGATTCTTAAATATATACGATCACATTTTTTGTATTTTTTTTTTCTTTTTTTTATGTCATGTGAAAACTAGCATCTGACTGCGACGTTTTTTTGCCTGTGTCATATTTTGATCTGTACCATCGAAGATACCTATTTGGTCTCTCACATAAAATTCTTTTTGTAACCGTCGCTTCGTATGTATGACTGAATTCGGTTCAAAGAGTTTATTACTAAAAAAACAATTGAAATATTCTTGTTATTGTATGTTAAAGGTAATAATTTATTTATGAGAAAACTCAACAAAATATGTAATACTAGCTTTGCCCCGCGGTCTCACCGGTGTGAATTTCGGGATTTCCGCAAGAACTCAAAAATACTCTAATTTACACCTTATAACATCAGCTAATTAACAGTGAAAATCCCATCAAAATTGTTCCAACCGTTTCGGGAGATCACCCGCGCGAGTTTCGGAATTCCCGCAGGAACTATTTTTTTTCCTAAAATGAAAGTAGCCCAAGTTACGCCTTATAACATCAGCTATCTGCCAGTTTAAGTCCCGTTAAAATCGGTCCAGCCGTTTTAGAGATTAGCCGGAACAAACAGACTGATAGACAGACAAAAATAAAAAAAAAAAAATTATGTAAGTACCTTAGTGCATTTAGTAAAAAGCTGTTAATTTTGAATTACACATAGACACTAGATACTTTAATTTTATTTATCAGTAGGTACAGGTACAGATTAATTTAATTTGTCATTTGACAAATTCAGACTTTTCGTTGTTACTATCCCAGTTAGTCGGTACCTAGTCCGGAGAATCGGTTAGTCACTGAATAATATGTAGGTAAATTATCGTTTTCAATTTATATTTAACTGTGAACATATATAATTATACCAAATTCTTCACGAAAGTTTTCACGTCGTCACGCAATTATATTAAAGTATTTGAGCTAGATTTTTTTTCTTAGTAGGCACAAAGAGAATGTGCTTCACTACAATGATTAATTAAATTTTAATTATATTCATTTCTTGTGCGGGGATGTCTTTTTCAAAGTAATTAGTGTGTGTAATTTAACACACACTGATGTGAGTCTGTTTTCTAATTAGTATGCGTGTGTACTGACTGCAGTTGTTTTTAGTTTATTCTTAGTTTTAAAAGTTTCTGTATTTTAAACTTTATTAGTAAGCTTGTAATAGACCTAAGTAGTGTCACACTCGTAGGATTAAAGATTAGCACCGTTAGTATAGTGGTAATTGGACATAGATAAGCAATAGTGTGTTAACCCACACTGGAGAAATGTTGAGTAAATGAAAGTTTTAAAATTATAGCGCCATTTTATATCAACATTTTTTATGTTCAATATTTAGTTACATATTAAACAATGTAATAAGGTAAACACGTAACTAAAAAAACGTTCTCTAACTCTCAATGAATCGTTCTGAATCAATAATTTCGTTTTGTGGGTTAACATGTTATTGCTTATCTGCGTCCAATTAAACCTAACTGCTGTAGGTACATTCGCATTTATAATATGGACATAGATAAGCAAAAGTGTGTTAACCCACACTAGAGAAATTTTGAGTTAATCGTGTTTTAAAAGTTTAACGCCATTTTGTGTCTACTTCTTTATGTTAAATATTTAGTTAAATATTTAAGCAATGTAATAAGGTAAACACATAATAAAAAAATGTTCCCTAACTCTCAATAAATCGGTCTGAATCAATAACTTAAGTTTGTGGGTTAACATGTTATTGCTTATCTGCGTCCATATAAGAATTAGAATATTTGAAAGAAAAACAACATATCGTTTTAAGAACCGAGTTCTAGTGACCCTAACTGTCAAAAACCCAAGCAGTCCAAAAGTTTTTTTTTTCTTGGCAACCAGCTCGCCCGTCTCCGCCAAGGAACTGCACGGCCAATAGAATACTCAAGAACAGCGAAGCGTACCTCTCTGTGCGGTGTGTCGCCGGATACGACGGGGGCCTCACACAGCACTTCACTCTGGACGCCGTGGGGGAAGCTGGGAGGGTCCTGCTCAACACCACAGCTGGAAATATTGGTATGGTTAAAGATAAAGTCAATAATCTTTATCCAAAATCGGCAATAAATGTGGCTCTTATTGACGTCAGTAAAAGAATTGTAATGTTTTTGAATGTGCACCCACAAAAATGACCGCCGTTCGCAGGCTCCTAGTGTTAGAGGGAAGCTGCGCAACAATCTCCTATAGTAAATTTCATCATCACACCGAACAGATTTTAGATTAAAACACACATTTATCGGCTCAGTCGATAAAAACAATGGAAATGGAAATTATGAGTCAGATCATACAATTCTATTTGAACAAATTTCTTTCCTCCAAAGATCTAGTGGTATGGCTAAACATAACCTGGTCAACTTTGGAGGCGTTGGCTGAAGATGAGGTGTTGGCTGTGACGGCGAGGAATGCCAAAGGCGCCTCGGAGCCTGCCTTCTTAAGGGACCTGGTGTTCAGAGATGCTGCCAAAAGAACTGGTAAGTATTTTAGAGTTGTATGGTATTTTCTGTTCTCCAGGACAATCCACTTGTCAATTGATAAAATTCCTTTAGAGATAACTTGTTAATCTTATCTTATCTTATCTTATCTTAAATATATATAAATTACGTGTCACGTTGTTAGTCCGCGATGGACTTCTAAACTACTGAACGGATTTTGATAAAATTTTAGGATAGTTTTTATTCCGGAATTTTCGCAGGAACTCCGAAATTACCGTGGGTGAAACCGTGGGGGACAGCTAGTTATACTATAATTACTTATACGTATATCTTAAGATTCTATTATTGCTTTACTTTCGGTTTTTGAAGAGAATCTGCTCATCACACGTTTGAGACAGTAAAAAAGGAGAACGTCACAAAAGGTTGTTAGTAACGCTCTATATACCTAGTCTATTCAGAATAAAAGTACTTTATGTCCGTTGTCAGTCTTATATTCTATCTCTGTACCTAATTCCACCCAATTCTGTCCAGTAGTTCTCGCGTGATTGAATAACAATCTTCCGTTCATCCATCCAAACTATTACATTTATAATCCTAGTATTATATACTGCTAGTATATATAGTATTGTATAAGCTGTCTGGTACCCATACCATAAGCTCTACTTAGTTTGGGACCAGGTGGCACTAGTTTCCAAGAGTTATTAATACTACAACACTCGTTAAACCATGTACCTATCTTACTCAGAAAACACGGTGCGCAGTGCCAGCAAATTCCCAGCAGCCGCTGGACTTGCAGCTTTAGCCGCCGTGCTGACCGCCGCTGGGGCCATCGTTGTGCTGGCTGTGCGCAAGTATGAAGCACCTTGCCTTTAAAGCAACATGTTCTTGAAGAATAGCGTGATGTTGTAGAGCTTAATATTTTTGAGAAAATATAGCATATAAGTTAGTTGGTGAAAAGGGTATGCAACTTAACAGACTAGATAGTTATATTATTTCTGGTCACAAAACTGATTGATGGGGGTTTTTGGCGAATCCGTCATTTATCCTCATGTCGATGTAAAAGTGGGTTGTATATTGTATCCCGAGCTGATTCCATCGGTCCCGAGCTGGATCATCTTCGTTAATGGGATCCATGTGGACAAATATTCCAAATTAATCTCCTACATATATATAGTCCACGAAGGTGTATAATGTATACGCCAGGAGCTCCAAGAGAGCTTTGCCGATCTACAACAATAAAATTGCAATTTTAAACCATAGGTACAATAGGCTATTTGACTCATTTTTTTTTCTTAGTCCGTCTTGTAGATTAATAAAAAATATTGGACACGTATTTTTTCTTTTTTTACGTAATCAAAAAATAACAGAGATACATTGAGTTGAAATTTCGCGTGACGTCACTAACTAGTGCAGTTTGTATGGCGGCTTGTAGCGGTAAGTGACGTCACGAGCCCCCACCCTAAACTTTAATGCGCTTTATCTCTGAGTATTTTCATTTATTTGAAAAATAAAAAAATACGTGTCTAATGATTTTTAATTTTCTAAAAGACGGACTAATTAAAATTTTGATTTTCAAATGTTGTCAACATCCCTATTATGCTGATAAAAACTGATTAAAATGCATTATAAACGAAAATCCACAAGGAAAGAACTGACTGCTGTGATATTTCGATCAGGCGCCACGAGAACTCGTCGAGCAGCAAACGACCCTCGCAGAGCGTGGTCCAAGTGGATGCCCAGGGTAGGAGGTACCTGATAGCGTATCCGGCATCGGCGGACAAGAAGCCTGATATACTGAACCCTAAACCTGGTGAGATATCTTCAGTATCATTTTATTGATATTTTTTTTATTATTTATATTTTTATTATAGTGGCAGTAGGTGGGACGCATTGCTCGAAGAACTGATGACCGATGGAGCAGAACAGTTCACAGCTAAACTAGTTACGAAAACCTGGTTTTAATGGCGACCGAAGCTTATGTGAATGAGTTAAAGAGGTTTCATAATTTGATCGTTACTTTACGCTCCGCGTTAATGTAATGTTACCACGTAATAAAATTCCTCTCTTTGAGCCTTATGATATCCATACGTATACATACAAACTGTAAAGAGTGTATCATGGACCGAGAAATCCGGGAATTCTTCACTCTGTTTCCTTTTTTTTGGTGAAAATAATACCGGATTCCCCGAAATCCTTCAGCGATGGCAAAAGAATACGCATATTTCGTTTTTTTTCCTTCTTTTCTACTTGTTTGAATACACTATAGAAATGAGGCACTGGTGTTTGAATCGTCTGTCTATGGCACATTTTGGATGAATAGTGATTCGCTTCGAGATAACAAAATAGGGAAGGAAGTTTTCGTGCTCATATTATTATGTATGCGTATATAGACTGTTTTATTCTAATGCGGTAACTTGAACATTCTTGGAGTGTTGCTTGGAGTACGGAGTAAGTCAGAAAGAGGGTAACAAGTCAGAAATCCTACTAATATTATAAACGCGAAAGTTTGTAAGAATGTATGGATGGATGGATGGATGGATGTTTGTTACTCTTTCACGCAAAAACTGCTGAATGGATTCAAATGAAACTTTACAATAATATAGCTTATACATCAGATTAGCACATAGGGTACTTTTTATCGCAGATTTCCCGCGGGAACTCCGAAATTACCGCGGGTGAAACCGCGGGACACGGCTAGTATTATATTAAGTGTGCATAATAACAAATAAGATGTAATTTAAATTTTTTTATAGTGTATTAAAAATAATAATAATAATAATAATTTATTAATAATAATTATTATTATTATTTATTTGGTGCAATTTTTTTTCTGTAAGTATTAGTTTATACTATGTTGATGTAACTTAAAAATAAATAAATAGTGTCAAAAAAAAATAGACCATAGCATAGAATAAATTTATCGTACACCACAATAATGTTACAGTGAGTTTAATTCTTTTTTTTTATAAATCAGGGCATACAAAAGGGTCTTATCGCTTTACTAGCGATCTCTTCCAGACAACCTTTAGGTTTTTTTATTTTTATTTTTTTATTTTTATTTATTTATTCGTTTTTACGGAGCAGTTAGCAGTTAGCAGCAGCAGGTTAGGTTAGTAATGCATCAAAAACAAAAAAAAACTTAATTATTCAAAACAGTTTCTCAGCAAACTATCGGCATTTTGCAAAATGTCGGGAAAAGAAAACATAATTTGATATATTTTCACATCTTTAAACCTGGCCTCTATTGTGACTGCCACAACTTGAGCACACCGATTCCGGCTACGTCCAGTTAAGCATCTAATACAGACTACTGTTAAAAAATTAAATTATTAAATTATGTAAAAATTAGTTTTCAATTACGAATTGTTAGATGCATCTGAAAAAAACAGCACGTACGTACGTTGTGTACGGTGTGTGAGCAAATAAAGTCTATTCTGTTCTGTTCTGTTCTGTTCCGTTCCGTTCCGTTCCGTTCCGTTCCGTTCCGTTCCGTTCCGTTCCGTTCCGTTCCGTTCTATTCTTTTCTATTCTTTTCTATTCTTTTCTATTCTTTTCTATTCTTTTCTATTCTTTTCTATTCTTTTCTATTCTTTTCTATTCTTTTCAATTCTTTTCTTTTTTTTTCTATTCTTTTCAATTCTTTTCAATTCTTTTCTATTCTTTTCTTTTCTATTCTTTTCTTTTCTATTCTTTTCTTTTCTTTTCTATTCTTTTCTATTCTATTCTATTTCTATTCTTTTCTATTCTATTTCTATTCTATTTCTATTCTATTTCTATTCTATTTCTATTCTATTTCTATTCTATTTCTATTCTATTTCTATTCTATTTCTATTCTATTTCTATTCTATTTCTATTCTATTTCTATTCTATTTCTATTCTATTTCTATTCTGTTTCTATTCTATTTCTATTCTATTTCTATTCTATTTCTATTCTATTTCTATTCTATTTCTATTCTATTTCATTCTATTCTATTTCTATTCTATTTGTATTTCTATTCTATTTCTATTCTATTTCTATTCTATTTGTATTTCTATTCTATTTTATTGTATTTTATTCTATTTTATTCTATTCTATTTTATTCTATTCTACAGAGAGAGGTGTTATTTGACTTCACAGAAAGCGAACCGCCCCGTGTTGTGTTGGAGTCGACCGATAGCAAAAGCTACACCATAAGAGAGGCGAATAAAGAAGAAAGCCGCTCCTTCTACAGCCCTCCTGTATTTGATGTGGACGTGGTCAGTATTAAAACAATACTCCTGTTTTTCCTCCTTTTCTTCTTCCTTCTTCTCCTCCTCCCTCCTCATCCTCCTCCTTCTCCTCCTCCTCCTCCTCCTCCTCCTCCTCCTCCTCCTCCTCACACTTCCCTTCCTCCTCCTCCTGCTCCTCCTCCTACTCATCCTCCTCGTCCTCCTTCTTCTTCTTTGGTGCAGTAGTTATTCAAATGCTAGGTGTCGCGGGTTCGATTCCGCGTATCAAGTTAAAGGTTCAAGTGATGGACATTTGTGTTTACCCCGAGTCTGGCTGTATAATATGATAAAGTACCTATGTATTTACAACAGAACAAAGTAGATTAAATACATATTATGTCAGTTGCCTGCAGGTATCCATAGCAACTTTGCTTAGTTTGGAACCACAAGCTCATTCTCACTTTTATCGTGCCCCAAAGGCGTGGATCTACGGGGGGGTCAGTGGGTTCAATTGCCCCTCCCTGACGACTAAACGATTTCTGACCCTATCCTATAAGTTTCATGGTGCAACCGAAATTGCCCCCCTCCCCCCCAAACAAATTCTAGATCCACGCCTATGCCCCAGTTCGTATTTAGATTGTTTTTGATTGAACCCCATTCAAGACCTCTATAACCGTCGCGAGATGCCGTAAAGATACCATTGAAATATAACAAGGAAGCAACACCATCAAAAATCATTGTCTCTGAGCATGATAAATTGGTATAATTTCGTTAAATAAAGGGCAACACCGAACACAAAGACACCGCGGACCGTCGCGTCGTCGGT
The DNA here is from genome assembly GCA_907165275.2 of Zygaena filipendulae. Classification (NCBI taxonomy): domain Eukaryota; kingdom Metazoa; phylum Arthropoda; class Insecta; order Lepidoptera; family Zygaenidae; genus Zygaena; species Zygaena filipendulae. The sequence goes on from OU015669.1 coordinate 1,549,103, forward strand.
GTGGAGTTGTGACCGTCATTCAACATCAAAAGGCGTAGATTAAAGCAATTTATAATTCAAATTACGACAATTACAGATGGCGCAGAGGTAACAAAAGGGATCGAGACAGAGCACCATGTAAATAAACATCGTTCGAAATACACCCTGTATAAATTTTCCTAAGGATGCCAACTAAATGTGAATTATATTATGCTAATTGTGATGTAAATAATGTCAGATCTTAATGGATTTTATCACGTCAATCTTTGTTCTTCCTTTCTCGAAAGATGAATGATTTTAAGTCACTTCCGTAATCCAAATTTATTTGTTTACTAGCTGTGCCCCGCGATTTCGGAATTCCCGCAGGAACTCCAAAGTAGCCTAAATTACTCCTTATAAAATCAGCTAATTAGCAATGCAAGTCCCGTCAAAATTGGTCCAACAAAACAAAACTGGTTTCGGAGATTCACCCGCGTGAGTTTTGGAATTTCCGCAGGATCTCTTTACATCAGGATTAGGAACCTTTGCGGACGCAGGCAGAACAACCTGCCAAAGTTTCATCACAATCGGACCAATGGTTTAGAAACGCATAGAGGACAAACATACAAACATTGATTTTTATTTATAAAGATTTAAATATTTGGGAATTGTAAATAGCCTTAAGATTTCACAGAAGTTCCTCACAAGATTCGTGGTAGCTCTTTATCTTCAAAGAGCTGAAAACCACGTCCTTTCAGATCGAAATGAATAGAGCCAAGTTGAATTATTTAAATACGTGATAAAATTCGTTCCCTAATACTAGTTTTTAATGAGTGAAAATAAGTAAAATTCTTCCATATCAAATGTATATTAGAAAAAAGCTATTTCAAAAGAGATTCGAAAATTTTTTTTATAAGACACTATGATATTTTTATAATTATCTTTTGTATGAAATTCTTTATTTAGATTTAACACATATTTTTAATCGTAGCTAATTTGAACTCTAGTACGTTTAGGTTATCAGCCAAGAATACATCCCCTGAATTATATCTTAATGCAAAAATCTTTATTGATAAATGTGCCATCCTAAATAAACTCCGAGTGTGAGTTTGTTTGTTCGTTACGCTTTCACGCCTTAACGGCTCAACCGATCATCATGAAATTTTGCATACACATTAGGGGTACAGATAAGGACATGGAGTAGGTACTTTCCCGAAATTCCCGTGAGAACTCTGAATTGGAGCGATTGAATCAGCGAGAAGCAGTTTTTTATATAAAATATCTACTAATGTGGTTGTGATTTGCCATGAACTAAAAATAAATCAAGATGCTACAATATAGATTACAATATAGATTCCTTAAATAATGGTGTACCAGAATCCTTGCCCTAACTAGGTCTTAAGTATTTGAGACACCGTTAACTTTTCAAATGCGACACGATGACGTGACGCGTCATTTAAGATAACAATTTTTCTGAAAGACAAAATATTCTTGTTGTGTTATTAAAAGATAATCTAGGTGTATTGTTTCGTGATTTGATTTTTATTTTTGTAAAAAAAAATATATATAACAATATTTCACTTTACTTTTAACAACCTCTCGTCTCGATACTTATTAGGTTACTAAAGGCTGTACTAATAGACACTACTCAAACTAAATACGCACACAGGGCCCTTATTCACTTTGACCATAACACGTTAAGATAAGAAGCCGCAAAAACTGTTTTTCCCTCGCTATCAAAGAAGTTGCACTTTGAAAAATACATTTACAACGTGTGTTATGGTATACAGAATATTAATTTCTAATATTTTGTCATCTGGAGCGGTCGGGATTGTGTTTTTAAGAGGCGCGTTATGGGCAAGGAATGTTGTTTGTCATAGAGAATAAGGGTGTGGTTCCACTGAGGCGGAGCGGAGCAGAGCGAAGACAAGCTGTCACCCAACATATAGCTCCGGCTGCTGAATCAGGCTGCGGTTCCACTGAAGCGGAGCCTTGTGATTGATGAATCGCGGCACAGCTCGTCTCCACTCTGCTCCGCTCCGCCTCAGTGGAACCGCATCCTAAAGGCCCAAGTCTTAGTTGGTCTTCTTCATTTTTCATCGCGGTGAGCGAGACAGATAATATACCTACCTATTGTGAGAAGGACTGGTTTTTAATAGTGTTTATTAATACAGGCCCAAATAAAGTATATAAAATAATATCTTCTAATAGGAACTACAAAAGAAAAGAAAAATTATGTTGTGATTATATAAAATAGATAACTATGAAATATAATAACTATGAATGTTGAATTTTAAAATAAAATATGTAATTATAAATCCTACGATATTGTATTATTCTATTCTTGTTTAATTATTGACCCAAATTACAAACATCCCAAAATAAGAGTATGCTACTGTGCCTTCCTGTCTGTCTGTCTGTTCGCGTTAAACTCAAAAACTACTGAGCGCATTCTCATGCGGTTTTCACCAGTAGATAAGAGTATTTATGAAAAATGTTAAGGGTACATAATTCATCAAGGTTTTGTGTAAATTGGTGAAATCCCTACTAATAATATAAATGCGAAGGTAACTAACTCTTTCACGCATTAACGGCTGAACTGATCATCACGAAATTTTGCATACACATTATCAGGGGTATAGAAAAAAACACATAAGTTACTTATTATCTTGGAATTCCTACGGGAATAGGTAAATGACGATGTTACATGGATAAAAAACTATAAGTTCAACATCGATTCTATTATAAATCGATTGTGATTGTGAACAGAGTCAGTCACGAAATCATAGAAACTGCAAGATGCAAGACTCAGCAGCTTAGTTCAAACGATTTGATGAAGGAAGTTGCGATGCATGCGTTCCTATAGATACGTGTCTTTCGCAAGTCGAGGCGAAGATGTCACTCAGCATATTGGTTGGTAGTTATATAGCTAGGTGACAAATTTATACAGAAAAAACAACAAAAATACGCCATTTTAAATAAATACCCACAAAGCTTGTCTTCTTCTTCTTCCTTAATAATGACGTCTAAGTATAATGGGCATGTGGACTAATTTTTATTTTTTGTCCGTCTTGTAGATTATTAAAAAATATTGGACACGTATTTTTTCTTTTTTTATGTAATCAAAAAAATAACGGCAATATATTGAGTTGAAATTTCGCGTGACGTCACTATTCGGACAGTTTGTATGGCGGTTTTATCGGTTAGTGACGTCACGACCCACTCACCCTAAACTTTAATGCGCTTTATCTCTATATATTTTAAATTATTTGAAAAAGCAAAAAATACGTGTCTATTGTTTTTTTTTTTAATTTCTAACTGACGGACTAATTAGAATTTTGATTTTCAAAAATAGTCCACATCCCTATTATAATTTGCCAATGACAATGTTTCATAATAATAAAAATCTCTTCATCTACTTCTTCAATAATGGCGAAACGCCAATGACAACGTTAGATTGTTCCCCAAGTTAAAACATGGCTCTCTTGAAAGCCAGTTTCCTGCTCAGGGTCCAAAGTAGAAGCTGAAAGTGACTGAAATAACGAAGACAAACGTGACACGCGTGTTTTCGGTACGGCTTTCACTCGTCAACAAAACCCACAAGAAAGTTATCAAAGAAAGTTATGAAACAAATGTAACAGTAATACATAGGTATACTATCAACTTTCTTTTCAATTTCGCGGGAACATGACACACGTGCATGGCAAATTTCATCTAAATCCGTTCAGCCGTTTTTGCGTGATTGAGTAACAAACATCCAAACATCCACCCTTTCACATTTATAATATTGGTATGATTATAATTACTTCCGAAGTTAATGAAATTAAAAAATCAATCCGGTAGTTTTTGGGTTAAATCGTAACAAACAAATAAACAAAAATCAAATCGCTCCTCTTTTTAATATCAGTAGGTACTTATGGATGAAACTGCAACTGGGTCTTCCGTCACCGATCCAAAATGGAGTTAACATCCCTTATCACTTGTACCTACTCGTACATCAACAAATTAACCCGACCGAAATTTTATTTATTTTCTACCCGCGCTGATATCAATTATTCGATACACCTACGTCGATAAATCGTTGAGTTCATTCGATTTGGTATTCAATCGACCCACTCGCGTCGGCTGATAGAAAATTTATACCACCCTTGTGTATATGAATATATGTTTACCAGCAAGAATATTTAGATGTTACATTTCCAAGTAATAAGTTTTATCGGGTCACTTCCACATAATTTGGGCGACTAAAAGTTGGCAAGTAGGGATGTTGATGACTTTTGAAAATCCAAATTCTAATTAATCCGTCAGTTAGAAAATAAAAAAATAATGGACACGTATTTTTTGCTTTTTCAAATAAATGAAAATATACAGAGATAAAGCGCGTTAAAGTTTAGGATGGGGGCTCGTGACGTCACTTACCGCTACAAGCCGCCATACAAACTGCACTGGTTAGTGACGTCACGCGAAATTTCTACTCAATGTATCGCCGTTATTTTTTGATTACGTAAAAAAAGAAAAAAAGTGTCCATATATTTTTTATTAATCTACAAGACGGACTAAAAATTAGTCAAATAGCCTTTTTAACACTTAACTAATTGAGGTAGGGAATAGTACATTGTTATCCTAGGGGTGAAAGTAAGTCTTTCTCCCAAGGGTAACACTGTGCTTTTCATTACGAATGCAAGGAAAGTCAAAATAAAAATAGGAATTAGCTAAAGAAAAAATGAGTGAAGATCGGATAGTCGCTTGACACTTTCCCACCTATTTCTTTTTCTTTGGCCGGCTAGCTATTCAGCCAGTATTTTTTATTTACATTGTGGCGACCTAAAAAAATATTTTCTTTAATTATTAATTATTAATTAAAGAAAATAAAAAAATATAAATAGGAATTAGCTTAAGAAAAAGTGAGTGAATTTTAAAGTGTCAAGCGACTATCCGATCTTCACTCATTTTTTCTTTAGCTAATTCCTATTTTTATTTTGACTTTCCTTGCATTCGTAATGAAAAGCACAGTGTTACCCTCGGGAGAAAGACTTATTTAGTCCCTCGATCTATTGGCGCCCTCGCTACGCTCGGGCGCCAAAACCCGTCTCGGGACTAAATAAGTTACTTTCACCCCTAGGATAACAATGTACTATTGCAGTACAAGGGAATCCTTTGTGGGTTACAACTTACAGCCTTTTTCTACGTCGAAATGGAAATTGGTATTTAGGGTCTTCTTCCTTACATTTTATAAAACAAAATGCTCCGTCACGTCTGTGTGTCTGTTTGCGATAAACTCGAAAACTACTGAATCGATTTTCATGCGGTTTTCCCCAATAGATAGAGAGATTCAAGAGGTAGGTTTACACGTATAGTTTATCCTGGAACTAATTAGAAAGAGAAGCAGGAGTCGCGTTAACAATTGACGCGAATAACACCGCGGGACGCGGCAAGTGAAATTTAAAAGCCAAAATTGTGATGAACTCAGTAAATTCGCTTGTCTTGGATATATCCATTACCCAAGTCTGTTAGTAATGAAAGTGGCGAAGTTACTTTCACTAATTAAAGTCTTGATTTCATAGCGACGCCTCCAGGCATTGTTAAAACTTTATAACATCAATAAATTACTACAGATTGGCTCTCTACCAAACAAGTGATCGTCTGGATAATTTAATTATTAATTGTTTCATAGAATTCTGTATAATATGGTTTCTTACTGAAGTAACTTAATCTAAATTTAATGAGGACTGACTGTTCCCGGCGGTTTTACCCGCGGTGATTTCGGAGTTCCCGCGCGAATTCTGAATCACAATATAGCCCCTGACACTCACAGACAACGTGGCTTTCTATTGGTAAAAAAAATATTCAAAATCGGTTCAGTAGATCGAAGATTATCCCCTGCAACCTCACAAACTCACAAACTCACAAAATGTACTCTGAAAATGTTTAATTACCTACTAGACATTTTCAGAATACATTTTGTCTAGACTCTAGTATGTACAATCAACTACAACTTTGTTGCGTCTATCTTTTTAGCTCAAATTATATTTTATTTAAAGAAAATGGGTTTCTTTTTTATTCCTTTCCTACCTTTTTTTATATTTACTAGCTGTTCTCCGCGATTTCGTCTGCGTTAATTCCGGTGTTTCCGAGGTAATTCTTAATTAGGTACTTTATGTCCGTTTCTTTGTCCCTGACTGACTCATGTAGGTATTGCAAAATTTCGTGATGATTGATTGAGTAATTCAGTTGTGTAACACCCTGTTCCCACTTGTCGGGTGTCGGGTCCGGATTTGAATCGGATGTTCCAGTGGCGGAACATTTTATATGAAGCTATTCACACTTGTCGGAAACAGATTTTGTGTCGTCGCCGACAAGAAATGTCGGCTGTTTTGCGAGCCTTATACGCCCGGATAAAAATCGCGTCGGATCACGCTCGCCTATGAGTTAGTATGGCTCTGTTCACATTTTGTCGGATGTCGGGGCCGACAACCCTCACCCCGCTACCCCTTGTTCCGCCCGGCGGCGCCCGTGCGTGCGTCGCGTCACTGCGATCGCGCGCCATAATGAACACAGATCGCGGCGCGCAAGCATGAGTTGTTGGTTGGCGCCAGCTTCGGCCTTCGACCGTGTCCGACAGCCGAAGCCAAGCCGAACAGTGAACAGATACGCCGACATCCGACTAAAATCCGGATCTAACATCCGACAAGTGGGAACGAGCTGTAAGTGTTACAAACAAAACAGTAAGGATTACGAAGTGTCTACTCAAGACTCTATAATTATTATACATATATGTATACGAGTGAGTCGGCAGTGACTGACACAGAACTGAATGTAGAATAGAATAGAATAGAATACACTTTATTGTACACCAAAATAATGTTACAGTGTGTTAACAAAAACTTATAACTAAAGGCATACAAAAGGCGGTCTTATCGCCTACTAAGCCGAATGTACCTACTAAGCCGAAAAAAACAAGCCTGAAGTTGATGAATAACAAAAAAAATGTACCTAAATACTTTTAAATGGTATATGGATGGATGGTGCAAAAAAATTTTGAAAACCTCTCGATAGTTCCCCATTGCGAAGTTCACACAAACTCATACCGAACCGAGCCGAGTCGCGTTATTAGTCCGCTATAAATCGGTGGGTTGGTTCCTATTATAATTTACGAGGTCCAGATAGTGTGTGCCGTCGGAGAGTACTTGCCGGTAGCCTGGGGGCGTCGTTTGCGGGTACAACGAGATTCCGGCAGACATATTGCTGACGCGCCAGGACCCTGTTTGAAGTGTCGGGAATGGATGATTGCCGCTGGACCTTTCCCGTTTTTAGGGGACCGTGGCTCGGAATATAGAAAACGTTAACCTTAATAACTAACCGCCGCACTCAGAGTCGACTTTAATGATTACTTAGTTAAGTATAGATTTTTAAAACAAAACTGCTGCAATCAGACAAGTTTAATAAACTAATATTAATTGGCATTTAACTAATTAAGTTACATCTCATTAAATGCCAATTAACATTAATTTACTGAACGTCTCTGATTTCGGCAGTTTTGTTTTAAAAATCTAAGTATACTTAACTAAGTAATCATTAAAGTCGACTCTGAGTGCGGCGGTAAAATATTAAGGATGATTATGCGAACACATAATATTTAGCTTTTTCCCGCGTTTCTTTCTATACGATCCGTATAGATTGAATTTTCTAAAACTTTTTCTTAACGCTTTTGTGCACCAACAAACCTACACCACCGACATTATAAAAAGAAGTAGTTTCAAAGTTCATGTTTGTCGATCCAGCGTTATGGGCATATTAGGTATATCTAGCGGTTAATGAGCTAATTTTAAGGATTTTAGCTACTTGCCTTTTTTTTAGTCCGTCGTGTTGATTACTTAATAAAAATTAAAAAAAATTGGACCCGTATTTTTATTTTTTACGTAATAAAAAAAGGCGATACATTGAGTTGAAATTTCGCGTGACGTCACAATCCGGTGCAGTTTGTACGGGGCTTATACCGAATAATGACGTCGCGTGTCCCCCACCCTAAACTTTAATGCGCTTTATCTATGTTTATTTTTATTAAATTGAAAAAGAAAAAAATATGTGTCCATTATTTTTTTATTTTCTGACGGAGTAATTAGAATTCTGATTTTCATACCTCGAAAAATACCCAATCCAAAAACATAGATGAAAATAAAAACACAGATTTTATCTTTCGTATTAATTTAATACCATAATATTATCTAATACTTATAAAACAAGAAGCTGGCTGACAAAAATTATCTACATCTTTGTGGACGAAGAAAAAAAAAATTGTCTTCAAAACAGATTCCTATCATAATTATTATTGAAATGAGCTAGCAACAGCTATAGACATATAGAACGACAGCAAGCGCTAGCAGAGTGAAGCTATTTCAAGTCAGGCTAAAAAGGCTGATTGAAATCATAAATTGGTACGGGTTTCGTTTCTATATCAATCCGTCATCAATTTCCAGTGGGAAGGCACTGATGTAGATAATTCATAACGATACGTGTACCCGGTGTATCCACAATCCCCACAGGTGTCCGAAGGCTGGGATCCAATTATCTAGTTCATATATCAATAACGACAATCCTCGGGAGCTGACCTTTCGCTTACATATTCTTTGTGGGCACAAAGAAATTTTGTTACATTGCTGGTTGAAGAATTGTAATGGTGGTCATTTATAAAAAATATCGGAGAAAAAGTATTTTTTTTAACTAAATATTACTCCATTCGCATTCAATATTGCTCTATTCTTACTACTAGCTGTTCGCTGCGGTTTCACCTGCGTTAATTTCGGAGATCCCGCGGGAATTCCGGGATAAGAGTACCCTATTTCCTTTTCTGTACCCCTGACAACGTGTAAAGTATGCAAGTATGCAAAATTTAATGCAGATTCACTCGCGTTTATTTCGGAGTTCCTGCGGGAGTTCCAGTACAAAAATACATAATATAAACCTTCCTCTTGAATCTCTCTTTAGCAATATAAAAACCGCATCAAAGTCCGTTGCGTAGTTTAAAAGCATATATAGCATATATACACACCGGCAGAATTAGCGGAACATAAAAAGACAGAGTATAGAAATAATTACGTATATATATTAAAACAAATAATATTTAGACGTGAAGTAATAAATTAATATACATCTTTTAACACTTTAAAAGTTTGTAATTAAGTTATTAAATTTTATTCAAAATAATAATAAAAAAAACACTTTTTCTCTAATTTGTGGGCACACAAATAATGTTGCAAATTAAAGATTACTGTGATTTTAACACTAAATAAATGAACGATTAATAACGTGTGTTTCCCCTTCGTGATTCAACTTTTATTTGCAACATTGTCTGTGTTCTCACAAACTAGAGATTTTTTTTTTAATTTTGATTACTTTTAATAAAATGTAACTAAAAACTTCTTAAAGTCGATGTTAAAAGATGTATATTAGTTTATTACTTCATGCCTGATAATATTTTTTTTAATACATATATGTTATTATTTCTATACTCTGCCTTTTTATGTTCCGCTAATTCTGCCGGTGTGTATATATATAGGGGAGCGATGAGCGACTTTGTTGTAAAGAGTGAGCACGTCAATAGAATCGATTGTAAACAGGTGCTCGGTTTATCCGATTATTCGAAACCAATTGCCCGTGCGATTAGATACCTAGTCGTTCGAACGGAAACTTTGGAAAATAACAACGTTCGTTCGTAAATATATATAGTTTGTTGGTGATCAAACAAACAAATAGCACACCCTTCGCTCTAGCTGCACCAAGGGTTGCCACCTATGTTTTTTGTTAAATACATTATAATATTTTTCCGAAAAAAAAATACAAAATATAGTACTTTTGGGAAATGCAGGAAAAAAATAGTACATAAATATTTATTTTTAGTCTTATGTATCGGGTAGCATTCATCCATAAAGTATTGCTAGTTCGACAATAACGTTTCGTTGCCGCGGATGCGTTTCATTCTGAAATCCCCCGTGCTGCGCTTTGGGTGCGTTCCAGACCAGTCTTCTTCTTCTTCTTCTTTAATAATGGCGTCCATAATTATAATTTGCCAATGACAATGTTTCTTAATAATAACAATCTCTTCATCTACTTCTTCAATTATGGCGAATCGCCAATGACAATGTTAGATTGTTCCCCAAGTTAAAATATGGCTCTTTTGAAAGTCAGTTTCCTGCTCAGGGTCCAAAATAGATGCTGAAAAGTGACTGAAATAACGAAAAACGTGACACGCGTGTTTTCGATACGGCTTTCACTCGTCAACAACCTCCAGACCAGTCACACTCACAGCTAAAAAAGCGTGACATTTGAATTAGGGATAAAAATATAGTATTTTCGTACTATATTATTTTTCTATAATATATAGTACAGTTGACTGAAATATAGTACGATACTATATAATATGGTACGGGTGGCAACCCTCGTTGTACCTTTTAAGTAATATTTATTTTGTTTCACAAACATTTTATTGAATTTCACATTTTGCATTTCAGTATCTACCTATATAACTAACTGTTTTATTTGGATAAAAATATGCAGTGATATTTGGACTTATAATAGTAGATTATACACCAAGGGGATAAAGCACTGTTTTATGTCACGGGCGCTACATTGAATCCTGAACATAACGAAGGACTCCAAATTTAACTCCCGAGCGCAGCGAGGGTGTTATAAGTTAATTCCCGACCAAAGGGAGGTAATTAAGATTGAGTCCTGAGTGCAGTGAGGGATTCAAGCGCCCAAGAAAAAAACAGTTTTATCCCTGTGGTGTATACTCTACTTTTCTCACATAATGCGAGACAATAAAAAACCAGGCTTAGTAGATCCTATATAGCCACTTCTTTCAGCTGGCGTGGCCTACTCGATTTGACAAACAAATGAAGTTCGTCTCACTGCGAATCTAGTGGGCCACGGCTTCGGTCTTCGAAAATCGAGTTGGCCGCGCCCGCTGAGAACACATTCTGTTTAGCGAAATGAGACGTTATGGACATAGCAATAAGAATTATGAAAGTGAAAATCACATTATTGACCAGCGGGTTATAATGAAATTCAATAGAACATTATAACCCGGCTAAAGCCAAGAGATATAATGTCTTGCTTTCGGTAAGGTTTACATGACATATAATTCGGCATTGTCGAGCATGTGGTGTGAAAAATAATATTCTAAACTAATTGATATAAAAAAGTGTTGTTAGTTTCAAGATGATGGATGCAATATACCTAATCTTTGGAACTACTGAATATATTCTTCCACTAGTACTACAGTGTATTTATCAGTTAGTTGCATATAATTAGGCATTAAAACAATAATATTAAAGGAACTCATAAAGACAAAAATGAAAAGGAAAATTTAAATTGTGTTTTTACTTTTTAATAAATTAATTGCAATTCTGTGATGGCGTAGGTGATGCCAAATAAAGGTTGTCTATATCTATGTCTATTTTGTTTTCTTCTTACGTCAATGTTTTTGTAAATGCAATAATTTTTTTTTCTTATCTGGCCTCAGACCAAATAAAAACTAAAGACGGAACGTCTCGAACAACAAAGTGAAGCCGGTTGCGTATGCATGTGGTGATTAGGAAAGTGTACGGATGTGCTAAGTTTACTTACTGGTGATGAGTGATTCCATGCTGTTTTTTTATTTTTTGACCGTTGACGACACAATATGGAATTTTTTTTTTTCCAACTTAATTGTTGCGTCACCTCCATTAGCGGGAGAAGCTCAAACTAAAAGGTATTGTGTCTTTTTCTTGTAAGTGTGTGCGTGTTTCTGTGTGCGTGCACGGCGTGGCGTCTTTTTCCTGGCTTCACTTGTTTGTTCTACGCGTTCCGTCTTTAGTTTTTATTTGGTCTGAGGATCTGACGGCAAAATTGTCATGTGTCAGATCCAATTTCGTTCTGCCACGAACGTTTGGGACAATCTGCCGGGAGGACGCACTTGTCTATCGTCGTGTCCCGAACCGTGGGAAAGTCGCAGTGGCACGCGGAGTAGTAGCAAGTCTCGAAGTCTTCCCTCACGGGTTTGGGGTTCTCGCAGGTCGGCTCAGGGGTGATGTAGCCACAGTCGAGAGTGTACGAGTGGGTGCCTTCTTCGCACTTCCGCACGCCTGTATGAAAAAAGTTTTTTTTTTCTTTTTTTTTTTAATTTACGAGTAAAAAAAGCGGACAGTGTGCACAGCGGGTGTTTACACCTCTTGGCAACCAAGTGAATTATTTAAATAAATAGAAAAAAATAAGAAATATCTCTTTTGACTATAACCCACAATATAATAACAATCATCTTTCCTTTGAAAAAAAAAACTACTATACTAATATTTGCTATACATATTATAAAGAAGTAAAGTTTTATATAAATTGTGAATTTATAACTCTCTGGATTTACTGGAACAATTTTAAATTTTTGTTACCAATAGAATGCTACAGTGTTCCTGAGTATCATAGGGTACTTCTTGTCCCGGAATTCCCGCGGAAACACCGAAATTGGGGAAAAGCGGAGAAACAGCAATTTTTCTGTAATCAAAATTATTTAGGTAATACTCACAGTTTCCAAATATAAAAAAACATCCACGCTGATACTCGATTGGCATAAGAGTAGCTGCTGCAGAGCTCACTGCTGCAGCGAACCAAAAACAAACCAGAGCTCTCATCTCCGATACCAGGTCTACCACCTGTTCCGTGGAAATTTACGGAATAATTGTTTAAAAAAAGAAAACGCTCGATTCTTTATAGTATGTGCCTATTATAGATTTGCAACTCTTCTCCTGATCAACCGGTTTTTATCGAGAAAACCTGTATTTGAGTATGGTAAATGTAGCATAATATGCAGCTCTATAGCTATAACTGCGATGTGCTAATAAACAAAATAAAAAATCGCTCGTTTCGGACTGAAGGGTTCCGTCGGGAAGAGCGTTCACCGTCGAAGTGAAAAATAAAAAGTTATATATTATTATAATTTATTTAGTGGAGAAAAAACAGACACAAGTTGGGATATACATATATGTAGTTACAGATTAAGAAAAATTACATCTAAAAAATTTAAAGCGGTCGTTATTGACCCAAACTATTGAATAGCTAGCTATTTTATATCAATACAGAAGTCTTTAACATCAATTAAACATCAATTTGTTATGAAAACTCGCAGAATTATTAGTTCGACCGGACTTATCTGGTGCTTTGCCCCAGCCTTGTCTAAGTAGATATCATATCAATACAAAGATCACGTTGTACCTATTTTGTTTTAACTAGTCCGATCAAAGTTATGGCGACCCGAGAATGACCGAATATTATGTACTAATAAGTAATGGGATCTACTGGATAGGAAGAAAAAACAATCTATTTTAACAACACCTTTAAAACGATAAACTTTGTTATCTTATATTTTTTTTTATTAACTATGAGTAGTATGGACCTAAGTGGTTATTTTTAAACAATGGGCATGTTGACTAATTTTTATTTTTTAGTCCGTCTTGTAGATTATTAAAAAATATTGTACACGTATTTTTTCTTTTTTTACGTAATCAAAAAATAACGGCGATATATTGAGTTGAAATTTCGCGTGACGTCACTATTCTGACATTTTGTATGGCGGTTTTGCGGTTAGTGACGTCACGACCCCCTCACCCTAAACTTTAATGCGCTTTATTTATGTATATTTTATTTTTTTAAAAAAGCAAAAAATACGACGTGTCTATTGTTTTTTTATTTTCTAACTGACGGACTAATTAGAATTTTGCTTTTCAAAAGTCGTCAACATCCCTATTAGGCAAGTCTAGACGGGGTTGTGTCATTTTGATAAAGATTTCGCACCCCTTCTTTGTAGCAAATTTTAAAATTCCGTATCTTTATTGAAAAATCACAATCTATACATTTATTCTATTCTTACAAATAAAAATGGATGGTTTATTTGTTATTCCAAATTGACAGCTTTTCACTAAATGTATGTATATGAAAGTATAGGGTAGGTCTAGATACTTAATATTTTTTTTTTATTTTAGTCCGTCTGCCTAATTGTTCCGGCCAATCTCCGAAACGCCTGGATCAATTTGACCGGGAGTTTCACTGGCAGATACTGGCAGACTTTTATATAGATAGATTGATAGATAATTACAGCGGAAATTTCAAAACTCACGCGGGTAAAACCGCCCAAGTATTTACTATACAACTTACCTACAACATTTAAAACGGAAGTAAACAAATGCAAAAGCTTTTTCAAAGTATCATGTCTTTACGTCTTATCGGTTCTTGCTAGCTGTCCCCTGCGGTTTCACCCGCAGTCATTTCGGAGTTTCCGCAGGAATTCCAGAGTAAATTAATCGTATAAACCTTCCTCTTGAATCACTGTATCTATAAGTGAAAACTGCATGAAAATCCGCTTAGTGATCATTGAGTTTATCGCGAACAGACCATGTACAGACAGACGTAGCAGAGGACTTTGTTTTATAATATGTAAGCTTGTAAGGATTTATAATTTGTGACGGTTTTATTAATAAATAAATAAAATAAATACTTATATTTCTTTCTGCTTGATTATCCTGAAGTTTTTAATGCTCAAGTTTTATATGTGGCATATATGTATAAGTATATTTTTACTTTTTATCAGTTTTTTTTATTGATCTCATGATAGGGGGGCACTGCAGTCGGAGAGGGGGACACACTTGTTGGTGACCTCATCGCGCACAGTGGGCGAGTCGCAGTAGCAAGCTGAAAAGTCGCACATCATGAACTTCTCGGGCACCGGATGTGGGTTCTGGCAGGTCGCTTCCGGTGTCTTATATCCGCAGCCCAACGCGTAAGCGTGGGTGCCTTCTTCACACTCGCTGACGCCTAAAACACATAAACCTTATTATAATAAATGCGAAAGTGAGTTTGCATGTTTGTTTGGTACGCTTTCACGCGCTCCACCGATCCACATGATATTTTGCATACACGTTTTCAGGGGTACAGAAAAGGACAGAGGGTACTTATTATCTCGGCGTTCCCGCGGGAACTCCGAAATTAACGCGGGTGAAACTGCAATAAATTTTGCATACTGCACGTTGTCAAGGGTATTTTTATCCCGGAATCCCCGCGGGATCTCCGTGAAACCACGGTGAACAGTTGGTGTTTAAATAAATTTTTATTCACTACTATTAGCTGATTTATGCGGTTCATTTCACGTTAATTAGTCATATAGTTGCAACTTGCGCGTGTGCAGGCAAGCCGCTCGCCTGCAATAGTGTTTTTTGGAGTGCCTCGACTCCCGGGTTTGCCTTACACGGAGAGAAATCAATCAGACCGAAGAGGTTACGCTAGCCCTGGAGAGTGACTGAAACCTCTTCGGTTAAAAGAAAGCGACACATTGTCAGTGACCAGCAGGCACTGCGACCGACCCCGCGCGGTGTCTATAATGCAAGTGCAAATTACAGACCATTACTTATTACTGACCAAATGGCAAATATGGTGCCCAAACGAACACCGGTAGCGGAAATACTGAAGAGTGAGACCGATCTTCGGTGGGTAACTTGCGGTTGCGAACTTTCCCGAACAAGCCCCTATTTTCCTCTCAGTGTAGTACGCACTTACATCTTCCCATGATATAGAGGCAACCGCGTGGATGCAGCTCGGTTCCAGCCAGAACACCGCCCAATATGGCAAGTAAACACAGGTAAAACATATTATAACTCATTGTAATTTTAAAGTTTATCAGCCTATTAGTTTAACTAACTCACTATATAGATACTCGCTATTGAATATTGCTAAACTTATCGACTCATCAACTTATATACTGAAAAGGCTAACTCAGGAAGACAGTACTAAACAGAAATCGTTACCATTCTTAACGAATTATCTTGAAATTTTTAAGGTTCTGTAGAGAATTAGATGACGACCCGGTTGGCGCAGAGATCACCATGCCTACCCGCTAATCAAGGGGTTCCGGGCTCGATTCCCGGTGGGGGTGGACTTTGTGTGATGAACACAGGGTTCCATTTTCCAGTCTGGGTGTGTTTATATATCTATAGTATAATTCTATGTTGTATTATGTTGTATAATTCTATGTTGTGTTTTGTTGTATGTCAGTTTATTTATAATTGTTTGTCACAAGTATTTAATATTTATGTTATATTTTATATGTAATGTTTTTATTTTTTAAGCTATTTGTTTTTTATTTTGTTTTTTATTTGATTGTGTTTTCCTCTTCTGCTGTTACCCCCCGTCCGTGCGCGACAGCGGGCTGCCAACTGAAAACCAGCGCTAGGTGTTCCCGCACCTGGCTAATGCTGAGTTGGTGACCCTTTCGGCAGAGCATGCAACAAAACTTGGGTTTTGGGTTTAGATTAGGTACTTCTTTAATGTTTGTTTATTATTCTTGTGTGTTTTGCAGAAATAAATTTTATTCTATTCTATTCTATGTAGTATATACCACGTTTGCTTGGTTTCCACGACACAAGCTAATAATAGCTTACTGTGGGATCAAGTAGATCTGTGTTGTGATGAAAAAAAAATAAATGAAACCTTTATAATTTCGTCATGTCCGTCCGTTCGTTTTAGTTACGTGAAACTATTAGGGTGTTTATTTTTTTCTATCTATACCTACTGATATTATAGAGATTGATTTTGTGTTTGTTTGTTTGTTAGGTACGATTTAACTCAAAAACTACTAGACCAATTTCATAATTATTTTGTAGTATTTAGAATGTTACATTATCCCTGAATAACTTAGGCTATATTTTAACCTGAAATTCCCGCGGGAACTCCAAAATTACCGCGTGAAACAGCTAGTTTTTATATAACTTTGTGTTTACATAGTATGTTATACTTTTGAGTGCTTTCGGTTTTTTGTCCCCCTTCTTACTAACCTTCCATACGTCGATCAGCTATTTACAAACATAATATGCTTCAATTTAATAGATACATCTAGTTTATGTAATTCATGCCTATATTAATAATATGTATATGACTATATTGATTCATGATTACTACGCCAATCGGGCCGTAAACCTATATAGAATAGAATAGAATCTTTTATTTAACATTATCAATTTCATAGTTATATTACTAATAAAAATGTCAGAGGATAATAAATGATTGTTAATTATAAAATAATAATAATAAAAGTATCATAATAAGAATGTCAATGATTATAAAAATAATAAAAATGCAATTTAAATCCAAAAATGAACATGTCAAAAATGTAAAAATAAGGATTATAAATCGATCAATCGTCAATAATAATATTAATGGGCATGTTGACTAATTTTTATTTTTTAGTCCGTCTTGTAGATTATTAAAAAATATTGGACACGTATTTTTTCTTTTTTTACGTAATCAAAAAATAAAGGCGATATATTGAGTTGACATTTCGCGTGACGTCACTATTCTGACAGTTTGTATGGCGGTTTTTGCGGTTAGTGACGTCACGACCCCCTCACCCTAAACTTTAATGCGCTTTATCTCTGTATATTTTAATTTATTTGAAAAAGCAAAAAATATGTTTCTATTGTTTTTTATTTTCTAACTGACGGACTAATTAGAATTTTGATTTTCAAACCCAACTGTCAATGGTATTGACGTTCAACTAATGAAGATTTTAAAAAGCATCTTATGATTATTCTTTAGTAATAAATAGGTACAGGAATTCGTATATTATTGGTTTCTCATAATTTTAAGACGGTGCGAGGAACGAGCCGGCACGAACACCTACCTATTGACAAGTCAAAGTGGACCATACCAAAAATGATTGTCATAAAAATAATTTGTTTTGTTTTCAGGAACTGATAAGAAACAGAAAAATACCAATTTTTATGTTTTTTATTTATCCTCAATTTGCTTTACCTAGAAACGAAACGAAAACAAAACGAAAACTTGTGCGTTATATCATAGGTACATAGATATTCAAATAGGTATAATGAAAGCTTGACATTATTTCATTAAACTTTACTGTTTTGTAAGTTTTTGACACAAATGAGGCGGGAAATTTATATTATTTTCATTCACTATTCCTTTTTCGTCTTTTAGTGATTACTTAATTTTAAGCGAAGATTTTAAAAACAAAACTGCCGCACTCAGAGACGTTCATTAAATTAGCTACTTGACTAAGTTTTTTTTTGGTCAGTCGCGCGTCGTGTAGATTAGTAAAAAATATTGGACAGGTATTTTTTCTTTTTTTACGTAATCAAAAAGTAACGGCGATACATTGAGTTGAAATTTGGCGTGACGTCACAACCTGGTGCCGTTTGTACGGGGCTAATAATAACGTCACGAGACCCCCACCCTGAACTTTAATACGCTAAAATCTATGTTTATTTTCATTAATTTTCTTTTACGTCTCTATTATTTTTTATTCTCTAACTGATGGACTAATTAGAATTTTGATTTTCATACCCTGGAGAGTACTCAATCAATTATAGTTAATTGGCTTTTACTAATCAAGTTAAACGAATTCAAAAAGAAAAATCTTTCTTAGCATGTCTTTACGTTGCTAAAGATTAAGTGCAGTCTCGCATGTTTCTAGCTGCAATAGTTTCAGCTGCCACCTCAGACCAAATAAAAACTAAAGACGGAACGTCTCGAACAACGAAGTGAAGCCGGTTGCGTATGCATGTGATGGTTAGGAAAGTGTATCGATTTGCAAAGTTTACATAAGATTTATGGTGTTTTTGTCTTGTAAGTGTGTGCGTGTTTCTGTGTACGTGCACGGCGATGGTGACTTTTTCCTGGCTTCACTTGTTTGTTCTACGCGTTCCGTCTTTAGTTTTTATTTGGTCTGAGGCTGCCACCTTAGCCAATTTGTCAATCTATGATCGTTTACGCTAGGTACAGCAAACTAAGAAACATATTATCGTTAGGTCACGTGGTCACGAAATATTGAACTTTTGGTTGGACGATTTTACGTGACCACTCGTACACGACGATGCGTTCCTCAGTTTTTTATAACGTAGGGATGTTGACGACTTTTGAAAATCTAAGTTCTAATTAGTCCGTCAGTTAGAAAATTAAAAATCATTAGGCACACATTTTTTTATTTTTCATTTAAATGGAAATACACAGAGATGAAGCGCATTAAAGTTTAGGGTGGGGGCTCGTGACGTCACTTTCCGCTACAAGCCGCCATACAAACTGCACTGGTTATCTAGTGACGTCACGCGAAATTTCAACTCAATGTATCGCCGTTATTTTTTGATTACATTAAAAAAAAGAAAAAATACGTGTCCAATATTTTTTATTAATCCACAAGACGAACTAAAAAAAAATTTGTCAAATAGTCAATTGTCAACTTGGCTAAGGGGACGGGCGTTGATGAGTTAGTGAGGAAGGTTCTCTATAGCCAGGAAACTTCTGGGCCCCAATTCACTTTGACTAACAAGCTTCCTAGCCAATAACGCGCGTTCCAAAAACACAATCCCAAACGCTCCAAATGTCAAAATATTAGAAATTAATATTAATTATGTATGCCATAAGACACGTTGTAAATGTATTTTTTTGAAGTGAAACTTCTTTGAGCGCGAGTGAAATGCAATTTTCATAGCGCGTTATCTTAACGCGGCGTGTTACGGTCATAGTGAATAAGGGCCCTAGGCCCAAAAAAAAAATACATTTACAACGTTTCTTTTTTATAAAGAATGTAAATTTCTTATATTTTTGCATCTGGAGCTTTTGGGATTGTATTTTTACGAAATGTTGTCATAGTGAATAAGGGCCCTGCTTTGGTTGCAAATCACACCGTCGTCGTAGCCTTTTATGTTTCCACTGAGATTTGACCCGCGTCATTCGGAATTACCTGGGCAACTCTTTATATCGGGATTACAAATAGATGCACTATGTCATATAACACCGAAATTACTATGGATCGACGATATTACTATTGACCTATGGACAACTACACTAAAAAATCTTACAGGACTAGACGGCCGGGACCAAGTCTCCACCAGCTAAGAGCATCCGACTTCCGGGTTCGATTCCCGGTGGTAATGAACTTTGATCACAGGGTGCCACTTTCCAGTCTGCCGGGCTAAGATGCGCAACACGATAAAATTTTATCGAGCCATTTTATCGATTCTCGTCGAAATATTGTATGGCTTAGTCGACGAGAATCGATAAAATGGCTCGATAAAATTTTATCGTGTTGCGCATCTTAGCCGGCCGTGTTTATAATAACCTATAAAAGTTTTGTTTTTTTTTAATCCACATCACCTCGATTACCACTCACTCATTGACATAATTGTTCTCCCAGAAGGAGCATCTCTAGGTTGATATAATGTATGGAACATGTAGAGGGGACGTTTCGGTGATTATGGGAAAACCTCGACATCTTCGATTCCTGCTTCTCATCAGGTAGTGAGTCGACTGCCCGCCAAAACTATCCATCGAAAGTGAAAACTTTTCTAACTAAATTTCATCCACACCTTGGGAAAATTTCAATAGTGTAACTTTTTTTTCAAAATGGCGGAAAAAAACATGGCCGCCGAACAAAATTTAAACTCGATTATCTCCGAAACCAAAAGAGTCAGGTGGGGGGTGCTCAAACAAATGTCATAGAGGTTAATGGGGGGCAACCGCCTGGCGTGGTAAAAATCCAAAATGGCGGATTCAAAATGGCGGCCGAAAAAAAAGTTGATCCGATCCGGGTGAGGTTCGGCATCCGGGGGTTTTTGGGGTCGCTGATGCCGAATATCGAATCAGTTTTTCGATTGCGTCATTTTTCAAGATGGCCGCCGAACATTAGTTGTTTGTATGGGGAAATTGTTTCGGCCCTGGCTCGGAAACGCGAGCTGCTCGCAGCTCGCGCACAGGGCGAATATAGTTATACTATAGATATATAAACACACCCAAACTGGAAATTGGAACCCTGTGTTCATCACACAAAGTGCACCCCCACCGGGAATCGAACCCGGAACCCCTTGATTAGCGGATAGGCATGGTGACCTCTGCGCCAATCGAGTCGTCGTATAAATAGTTCTTTTATTTTCCAACATCTCAGTAATAATTTACCTGGTGAAGTGGTGACCCCCCCAAAGTTAAGGGCTGGGCACGCGCTTGCTGAGTACAGGGTCAGACCAGTACCTACGAGCTACGTACAGAGAGGATGCGCATCGTGTGTAGATGTCGCTGTGGGAGTAAAAAGAGTGATTTGTCTTTCTGTTTGAAATGAAACGAAATGAAATATAGTTTATTCGTTACGACCACAATTAAATAATATGAATAAACAAACAGTAGCATAAATAGCGTGTCGCAACAAAAGGGCAACCAGCTCAGCATAAGCCGGGAACCATTAGGGGCCCGACGCTGGTCTTCCGCTGGAGCCGCGTGTGGCGTCACGGGTGTGGGCGCAGAGTTTAAAAAATAAAATTAATAAATCATTTTTGTATTAGTAAATAGACTAGGGTAAAATATGTACATAAACTACAATAATAATTACATAAAAAATACAATAAAATCTCCGATGTGTTTCATATAATTATGTTTATTATTTAATCATTCATGTTCAACTTCTTCTTTGGGGCATTCCTCAGGAAGGACGCATGTGTTCGACTTCTTATCCCTGAGGGTGGGCGGGTCGCAGTAGCACGCTGAGTAATCGCAAATCATGCCGCTCTTGTCTAGGACAGGGTTCGGATTCGTGCAAGTCGCTTCAGGCATCACGTATCCGCAGGCAGTTGAGAATGAGTGAGTACCTTCCGGGCATTCGCGGTGACCTGAGAATGATAATAATAATCCACTGAAATCATTTCGACTGTCATATCGACGAGCGGGCTGGTTCCAACCAGCCTGCATGTCACCTGCAGAGCTAAGATGCACAACACGATAAAATTTTATCGAGCTATTTTATCGATTTTCGTCGACATACATATTATTATATCGTTTTGTCTACCAGTGGTAACGTGGCAGCAAAAAATATTTACCCCACTATTGGACTTTTTTATTTTTTTATTAAAAATCTTTAAATAACCTATCATTTTTCCATTTACTATGTCAGAAAATTCTTCTTAGATTTTTAGATATTTGAAGTAATATAAAAATATCACTAGATTTTGTTGATGTGTGTACTATCATTTCCATATGCGTTTATCTATGTGCACCTAGGGCCGAAGTATCGGTCGGTTGGCATTTCTCTTTAAAGGCTTTGGAAAAACTTAAAAGAAATATTTGGCCAAGATGAATGTAACAAAAATAATACAGTGTTCCATCTAATAGGCATGTTGACAAATTTTTATTTTTAGTCCGTCTTATAGATTATTAAAAAATATTGGACACGTATTTTTTATTTTTTTACGTAATCAAAAAATAACGGCGATATATTGAGGTGAAATTTCGCGTGACGTCACTATTCTGACAGTTTGTATGGCGGTTTTAGCGGTTAGTGACGTCACGACCCCCTCACCCTAAACTTTAATGCGCTTTATCTCTGTATATTTTAATTTATTTAAAAAAACAAAAAATACGTGTCTATTGTTTTTTTTATTTTCTAACTGACGGACTAATTAGAATTTTGATTTTCAAAGTCCACATCCCCATTCACGGAAATCACTCCGATTGTCGTATCGACGAACGGGCTGACAAAACTCTCTTTTTGTATGGATTTATTACATGAAGTTATTGCAAAACAATAATCACACCGCACGCGCCGAAGGGAAAAAAATCCAACGACAACACTGAAGTGAAAACAAATTAGTGAAGTCTTTGCTCGATCGATTCTTCGCTTAACAGTTGATTCCAACCAGCCTGCATCGTCACCTGCGGCGGTTGGATGTCTGTTCTGGACCGGCAGCAATGGGTCTGTTCCCGCGGGGAATGTAAATCAAAATCCTTTTTAGTCCGTCTTGTAATTATATTAAAAAAAAAAAACGTTTTTTTTTTTTGCTTTTTCAAATCATTGAAAAAAACACTAAAATAAAGCGCATTAAAGTTTAGGAGTGGGGGCTCTCGACGTCATAACGTGCTATAAACTGTAGCACGGCGTGACGTCGCGCGACATTTCAACTTAATGTATCTCTGTTATTTTTTGATTAGGTACGTAAAAAATTAAAAAAAAATCTGTCCATTTTTTTATTAGTCTACAAGACGGACTAAAAATTAAGCCCCTTCAGAAGGCGAACCTACCTACCTAGTAAAACTTCACGTTTGTTTTGGCCGCGCTGAGGAGTCATTAACCGACTTCCAAAAAGGAGGTTCTGCATTGGGCTGTAGGTTTTTTTTTGTATGCTGTCTTTTCCTTCGTGAAAAGACGGCCAGTATAGATACTGAGTTTCTAAAATAATGACCTTGTAAGATTTGCTCTAACAAATGATTATGATAAAAGTTTGAGCTCTGCTCACTAGATTTATATTTTTTTTACAATGTGTATATTTTACAAGCTGGTCCAATTGAATTTCAAGATAAAAAGTATTCTATGTCCTTCTCTGTTCCCCTGACAACGTGCATACCAAATTTCATCCAAATCCCCTCAGCCGTTTTTGCGTGATTGAGTAACAAACATCTAAACATCCACACTTTCACATTTATAATATTGGTAGGATTTATATATAGTTTATACAAGTTACCAATGTTTATCAAAGTTTTTAGCTGGAAACTTGTTTTGTATCGCGTGACCTTTTACATTTTATCATACCTACTGTATACGACACGACAAAACAATAATAAATTAAAATAACAAATAGGCATATTGAGTATTGACGTCATGTCCTTCACTCGAATCTGCACGGAAGTTCTTGTTTGCTTCGTTTGGGACCAGACCCCTTAGCCAAGTTGACATTCTATAATTAATTGGTCGGAGAAAACAAAAGAATGGAATCTTTACGATTTTATGTGTCCGCGAGACATGATCATTCGTTTCTTAGTTTTCTATGCGTTAACTTTACTAAATACTAAAACTAGCTGACCTCCGCGGTTTCGGCCGCGGTAATTTCGGAGTTCCCTCGGAAATTCCGGAATAAAAAGTACCCTATGTCACTCAAAGTCACTTTGAATTCCTGTAAGTGAAAGTCAAAGTCAAATAATTTATTCAAATTTGGCCCATAATGTGACTCTTTTTGACATCAATAAAGTTACGTTTATTATGACAGCATCCATAAAATATCCACCCTTCACAGCTTCCTAGTGCTATAGCTGAAAAGAAGAAGCTGCGCAACAAACTCTTTAGTAGCACGCTGTCAGTTTTAAGTTATAATATAACATTAGTGATTTCAATTTGCAAATTAATTATGTGAGAACAATAAGAATTTTCAAAATTGGTTCAGTAGATCCAGAGATTACAACCTCACAAACTCCGGAGCTCCCGCGGGAATTCCGGGATAAAAGTAACCTAGGTCACTCAGGATCACCGTAGCTTCTTATAAGTGAAAGAATTTTCAAAATCGGTTCAGTAGATCCAGAGATTACCCCGTACAACGTCACAAACTCAAAAACTTTTGCTCTTTATAGTATTATGTAGTGTGGATGTTTGTTAATTGTTACTCAATCAAGCAAAAACGGCTGAACGGATTTGGATGAAATTTGGCATGCACGTTGTCAGGGGTACAGAGAAGGACATAGAGTAGGTAATTTTTATCCTGAAATTCCCGCGGGAACTCCGCAATTACCGCGGGTGAAACCGCGGGGCACAGCTAGTATCACAGTGTACTCACAATTGCCCAGTATATAGATGCAACCCCGGTGATGATGCGGAACGGTCCCAGCGTATGTTGCACTAACTACAGCGAGGAAGCACAGCAGAACAGCGACCTTCATGATTACAAAATGATAAAAACAAACAAGTTTATACAACGGGCTTAAAGCTAACTATGTAGATGACTGTTTACTTTACTGCGCTAATGAAGACTGATCAATATATACAGGAGTTGTGGTTTTATTGCCATTATATTGAGAGACGTTTTTTTTTTTAGTGAGAAACAAAAAAAAATCATAGAAAACAAGACATACATTATACGTCTTACCGCCGCACTCAGAGTCGACTTTAATGATTACTTAGTTAAGTAAAGATTTTTAAAACAAAACTGCCGCAATCAGAGACGTTCAGTAAATTAATGTTAGTTGGCATTTAATGAGATGTATCTTAATTAGTTAAATGCCAATTAACATTAATTTATTAAACTTGTCTGATTGCGGCAGTTTTGTTTTAAAAATCTATACTTAACTAAGTAATCATTAAAGTCGACTCTGAGTGCGGCGGTTATTCAGGTAGTTTTTTTTAGGATATATCTTGGCTCCGAACTTGCTGCAGTGACCTGAAAGTGTATTTCGAAGGTTACTACTGGAACTTTTAGACGATTACAGATATGTGTGTCGGGATTGAGCTCTTTTTGTTAGTTACCAACAGTGAGACTTTCCCTGGACATGGTGCAGTGACTTGAAGGTCCAAGCTACCTAGATGTTCCATAAATAGTGACCTTAGAATTATATGAACAATGAGCTTGAGCTGTCGGTGAAGGAAAACATCGTGAGGAAACCATAGCATGGTGGTAGGGCGCTCTCTAGTGCCCGGCTGGCTAGCTACCACCTTCAAGTTGCAAATCTGTCGCCAAGCACCTAACGGTGTGTTCCGGCAGCCTCACTTGAAAGCCAGTTCCCATCCCCATTCCAGGTCGGCAACGCACCTGCATGCAGATGTCTATGGGCGGCGGTAATCACTTACCATCAGGTGTACCACTTGCCTGTTTGCCCCCTATGACATAAAAAAAAATATATATTTTTTTTTTCTAACTGTCCTCCGCGGATTCACCCGCTATAATTTCGGTGTTCCCGTAGGAATTTAAAAAGTACCCTATGTCACTCAAAACTACCGTAGCTACCTATAAGTGAAAGAATTTTCAAAATTAGTACAACCTCACAAACTCACAAACTTAACCTTTTTATATTAATAGTAGGTATATAAAGACAAAGTCCTCAGCCGCATCTATCTGTATGTCTGTCTGTCAGTTCGCGATAAACTCAAAAACTACCGAACGGATTTTCATGCGGCTTTCACCAAAGAAAATTACCGCGGGCGAAACCGCGCGGGACAGCTAGTTTCGTTATAATTAAAAAGTAACTTTTAAAAATCAAAAAGAAGAAATATTCTAGACTAGCTGTGCCCCGCGGTTTCACCCGCGGTAATTTCGGAGTTCCAGCGGGAATTCCGGGATAACCCTATGTCCTTCTCTGTACCCCTGATAACGTGCATGCCAAATTTCATTCAAATCCGTTCCGCCGTTTTTGCGTGATTGAGTAACAAACATCCACACTTTCACATTTATAATATTAGTAGGATGACCAACATTTTTTTTTAATATCTTGAGTTCCAGATGGAATTTCGAAAAAATTGAAACATGACTAATGAGTATCTAAGTTAGACCCTAGCAATATAACAAAAAAAACCGCATTCAATTTGGTGCAGAAGTTTTTGCGTAGCACGAATACAAACATACAGACAGACAGACAAAAATTCTAAAAACGGTATTTTTGACTTCTATATCACTCATAGAGTCGCCTAAATTTATTTTTTCTTATCTCCCATGTACAGACATCAACCTATTACAATTTTATTATATTATGTATAGAAGAAGTATTCTAGTTTAAGACACATGGTTGTACCTATTTTATTGTTATTTTTATGGTATCAAATAAACTTTTTTATATTCTATTCTATTCTAAATACGATAAATACGGCGAGTCGACTACCGCGAGCTTGTATGACGTCACACCGTATTATTTCTTTTCATTATAAACAAATGCCGGTCGGCAACACGTGTGAGATAAGTCTAGCTGTCACGCGCCGCGATAATTTTGAAGTTCCCACGGAATTGTTCCATACAAACTTTTCAACCCCTTTCCATCCCCTTAGAGGTTGAACTTTCAAAAATCCTTTGTTATCGGATATCTACGTCATACAAAGAACTCACCCTCCAAGGTTCAGGTCTCTACGATTAGCAGTTTAAGCTGTGCGTTGATCCATCAGTCATTCAGGACAAAGGATTTTATATATATACATAATGTCACGACATAGGTAATAAACGTGTTTTTGATCACAGATTTTGCCTACAAAATATTTATATATAATAAAATTACCTAATTAATTGTTAAAGCTTATCATTATACGAATATATGTGTAGTATTTAACTACACATCAGAAAACTTCTATACACGCAAAATTCTGTCTGATGCTAGAATTAGTGCCGGCGAGACTTGAGCGAGCGCAACGAGCGTGCCGCGGCACCACTCAGCGACACCACAGCCAGATTCCAAGTAGTGTGCATATTTTAACGTGGAATTAAAATTATGGGGGAAGTAAAAAGAACGACAAGCATTATCTGTTGCCTGGTAAAACACCATCATATTTAATTGTTCTTAAAAACCATTTAAAATACAGTAAAAAAAAACAGTTTTGTTGCAAAAGACCAAACAGTAATGAAATTATGGCCGATCGCTGTGAGAATAATAGAAAAAGAAAGACTTTTCTTTCCGTTTTGTATTTTTAATCTTCCTGCTCAGCGACTTCCTTGGGGCAATCCTCGGGAAGGACGCACGTGTTGGATTTCTCGTCCCTGACGGTGGGCGCGTTACAGTAGCACGCTGTGAAATCGCAGATCTTGCCCCTCGTATCCAAAACGGGGTTCGGGTTAGAGCATGTCGCCTCGGGCATTTTGTGTCCGCATCCAGTCGTGTAGGAGTGGGTGCCGTCCGGGCATCCGTGGTGACCTGAGAATGAATAATAATCATAATGATAGATGACTACCAAACAACTACACCACTGTAGCTTTTCTGCGGGGCTAAGATGCGCAACACGGTAAAATTTTATCGAGCCATTTTATCGGTTCTCGTCGACAAAACGATAAAATGGCTCGATAAAATTTTATCGTGTTGCGCATCTTAGCCCCCCAGCCGAGCTAGGATGCGCAACACGATATGTTTATCGAACGAAAGATAAAATTGTCGACACTACAAATATTTGTGGGCGTCCGAGCAAAAAAGTGCATTAATGAGGTATGGAGTTACTAAATTCGGTTAAACATTTTTTGCTGCCATGTTACCACTGGTAGACAAAACGATATATATGTCGACGAGAATCGATAAAATGGCTCGATAAAATTTTATCATATTGCGCATCCTAGCTCCACAGGAGACCGATCGCGCTATTTTTTAACGACATTACCACTACAAAACCAAACGTCACACGTTTAAACGTCAAGTTTTAAATTAATATTTTAAGCATATTTCGTATCGCGCTGATTATTATTTTAAAGATGACGATTCAACCTATTATTTAGAAAAAAAATATATAATTTTTTTTATCCCGGAATTCCCGCTGGAACTCTGAAATTGCTAGTAATACATAAACAGTAGGTAAGTATCCGTAACAGTAGGTAAGTTTACAAAAGTAAACTTCGGTCAACAAAAATGCATTGCATAATAATATGACATTAAATATATTATGGCCATCACATAAATATTTGCCTAACGTGGGGATCGAACCCATTACAACTGGCGTTCAGCAATCAGGTTCACTAACCACTACACCAACGGGCCGTCAACTTAATCTATATACCTACCTACTAATATCTTAATATATATAAATCATTTGTCACGTTGTATGTCCGCGATGGACTCCGAAACTACTGAACGGATTTTGAAAAAAATTTGTAACCATTTATAATATGGTCCAACTTAAAAGATAGGATATTTTTTATACCGGAATTCCCGCGAGAACTCCGGAATTAATGCGGGGAACT
Organism: Zygaena filipendulae; assembly: GCA_907165275.2. Lineage (NCBI taxonomy): Eukaryota > Metazoa > Arthropoda > Insecta > Lepidoptera > Zygaenidae > Zygaena > Zygaena filipendulae. Next base: position 1,577,755 of record OU015669.1, read on the forward strand.
GCTTATCACCGTAAACTACAGCACTTTTTTCCCCGAATTACCGCAGGAACTCCGAAATTACCGCGGATGAAATCGCGGGGGACAGCTATAAGTGTGTTAATATTTTATATAAGTAAAGTTTGTGACTTGTGAGTTTGTTACGTTGTAGGGGGTAATCTAGCTGGATCTACTGAACCGATTCTGGAACTTCTTTTACAAAAAGCACGCTACAGTGAACCTGAGTGACATAGAGTACTTTTCATCCCGGAATTCCCGCGGGATTTCCGCGGCGGATAGCCAGCGATTGATAATAATATTCTGTATTTTACGTGTTATCATCTATCAGTTTTTATTTGGAAACTTGTTTTGCATCTCGTGACCTTTTTGTTTTAATCACACCCACCTACTTATATGTTACGACAAAACAATAATTTATACATTATGGAGATGATAAACGCAGAATATTTACATGGCCTTTACTCCTATCGAGCTATCCGAAGATTAAAAAGGTAGGCATCAACTACATACTACAAGAGGCAGCGTGTTAGTTGCCAGGGCATAAAAAACAAAATTCTACTTTGTCCGTCAGTTAGATAATAAAAAAATAATTGACACGTATACATATTTTGGTTTTTCAAATTGTTGAAAAAAATACTACGATAAAACGCAGTGGGGGTGACGTCATAACGTGCTATAGACTGTAGCACGGCGTGACGTCACGCGACATTTCGACTTAATGTATCTCCGTTATTTTTTCATTAGCTACCTGCGTAACAAATGGAAAAATATGTGTCGAATATTTTTATTAACCCTACAAAACGGACTAAAAGCTAAAATTTGGTTGACAAGCCCATTTGTGGAATCGGTTCAGGGCCCTTATTCACTATGACCAACAACATTCCTCGCCCATAACGCGCTTCCAAACACAATCCCGAACGGTCCCGGTGGCAAAATATTAGAGTTTAATATTCTGTAGGTATGCCATAACAAACGTGTAAATATGTTTTTTGGAAGTAAAACTTTTTAAAGAATGAGGGAAAGACGATCTTTATGGTGCACTAGTTGTGCCCCGCGGTTTCACCCGCGTTAATTTCAGAGTTCCCCCGCGGGATTCCGGCAAAAAAGTACCCTATGTGTTAATCTGATGTATAAGCTATATTATTGTAAAGTTTCATTTAAATCCATTCAGTAGTTTTTGCGTGAAAGAGTAACAAACACTCATCCATCCATCCATCCATACATTCTTACAAACTTTCGCGTTTATAATATTAGTAGGATTATCTTCACGCACCGTGTTATGTTCATAGTGGATAAGGGCCCAGTATGCTTTCGCCCTAATTCCGAACTTTACCTCCTCCTATAATATATGTATAAAATTCTCGTGTTGCGGTGTTTGTAATTAAACTCCTTCAAAATGGCTGAATCGATTTTTGTGAAGTTTTGTGTGCACATCGGTTAGGTCTGCGAATCGAACAACATCTATTGTTCATCCCCCTAAAGGGAGTTCCTGCGGGAACCATCGGAAAATCGGGAATGGGAATTCCCATCCCCATTCCAGGTAGGTAACGCATCTGCATGCCTCCTGGTGTTGGAGATGTCCATGGGTGGCGGTAATCACTTACCATCAGGTGTACAGTCAACAGCAAAAGTAGATGATCATGATCAGAAATTCAATACTAATGAACGGAGTTCGCGTCAGAACTTTGTAGCGTTGAACTGATTCAAAAGTATGTTGTAAATTATACAAAACATTTATTACTAGTACAGCTGCCATACATTCGTGATCAGTTTTGACTCCAAAAGTTATAAACTCAATTCGCATCACAATTTTTTTCAAGACTAGTGAAGTGTGAACAGTTAAAATAAAAAATTAAATCATGAAACAGAGGTCACGTAATCATGAGGCAAATAATTCATCCATACTTATTTTATAATTATCCCAGTAATTTAATTTATTGTTTGCTGAAATGAAAACGGCTGAATTGGATAAAAATTTGCATATTTAATGTATGTCAAATTTCATCCAATTGAACCCCGAAAAAAGCATATGTTAAAAAAAAACAATTAAAATAGTAAAGCTTTTCAATCATATGATTTTTATTGAACATTTTAGTTCTGATGCGAATTGAGTTTATAACTTTTGAAGTCAAAACTGATCACGAATATATGGACATATATAAGCAATAGTGTGTTAACCTACACTGTAGAAATTTTGATTAAATCGTGTTTTAAAAGTAGGAGCGCCATTTTGTGTCAACCTTTTTTTATATTCAATATTTAGTTACATATTTAAGCTATGTTATAAGGTAAACACATAATTAAAAAACGTTCCCTAATTCTCAATAAATCGTTCTGAATCAATAACTTAATTTTCTGGGTTAACATGTTATTGCTTATCTGCGTCCATATGGCAGCTGTACTAGTAGTAAATGTTTGGTATAATATACGATCACATACTTTTGAATCACTTTGACGCCACACAGTTCTGACGCGAACTCCGTTCATTAGTATTGAATTTCTGATTTTGATCATCTACTTTTGCTGTTGACTGTACCACTTGCCCGTTTGCCCCATATGACATAAAAAAAATATCCGAAACTCATGCGGGCGAAAGCGCGGGGCACAGCTAGTCATTAATATAATATAATAATACACAATATTGTAAGTACTCACAATGCCCATTCACATAGATGCAACCGTTCGGATACGGAACCGTCCCGGCGAGTGTGGTACTGACAACTACAGCGAGTAAACACAGCAAAACAGCGGCCTTCATGATTATAAAATTGCACAGACAGACAAGTTTACTTTAACAAATATAAGCTAAGTTGACCGTCAACTCCAATGTCTTACTAAAGACTGGTCAATTTATACAGATGTGAGTTTTATTAAGTGACCATTACGAGTGTATATGTAAACAACTAAACACTAGGTACCTAAGTATTGTAAATACGTGTTTTCAAATGAGAAACATAAAACACTCGCTGTGCCCGGCGGTTTCACCCGCGGTAAGATCGGAGTTCCCGCCGGAATTCCGGGACAAAAAGTTCCCTATGTGTTAATCTGATGTATAAGCTACATTATTGTAAATTTTCATTTAAATCCATTCAGTAGTTTTTGCATGAAAGAGTAACAAACATCCATCCATCTATCCATACATACATACAAACTTTCGCATTTATAATATTAGTAGGATTCATACACTGTTGATTGTTGATTATGCAAAGGAGTACCTAAGTATGAAAAATTTGATTTACCTACCGAGAATGCGCGCGCACTCGTTATGGGAGGTCACCTGCAGGGCAATTATGCAACTTCTGTTTTTATTTTAATACTGCTTTGCCATCATATTTCAGTTTCAATCAGAAAAATAGCGATTTTGCGATAAAACTAATCATGTTTAGGCAGCTTCGACTTTTGAAGTAAGTACCTACTTATATTTATTTTGGTTGATTGCTGAATATCGCAGGTTTCAAAACGTGCACATTGTGATCGCAAAACCGCCATGTTTTTGATTGCAACCGAAAAATTATAGAAACAAAAGTATCAATCATAGCCCCTCTGGTCTGTGGAACTAAAAAGATCATTTAGGGACTCTTCTGAAAGCAAAGCATACGAAAAGAAGGAGGCATTGTCTAGGAGGGGGCAGCAGATATTATGATGTACCGTTTCCTCCTTAGGTTCTCTGCTGAAAAATTGATATTAAAGGTCCGTGATTGGAGGCGGAGTCCTGTGTATTCCGTGGATCGCTTGGGCCAGAATCAACGTCGCTAGCAGCAGCAGAACTTGGCATGCAGTTAGATTTCACTGATCAGCGAAGCCGTTGTCTTGCACGGTTTTTGTGCCAACTTAGCTTTCTTTCACATTTAGGTACGTATTATGTCGTGGCCACATCTATTATCACGGTTACAATGTTACGAAGCTGGTTATTTTACGTATAAAAGTACCATTCCTGACGATTTAGTTACAAAATAAAAAAATCAGAAAAGTCTTGTACTTTTTTTTTTAGATTTTTTTCAAGATGGTCAAGTCGAAAATTCTCAAAACTTCATAAAAAAAATTCATAACTTGAAAACCGTGAAAAATCGCGGAACATGCACGGGGGTGATTCGAATACCCCATGACACGAAGGACCTGTTTTTCTCTTTTGACGTCAATCTTCCGGCTACCCTAAATATATTATGTTATGGCCACATCTAATTAACTGACCAGTTTATGCGACCGTTCACTTCGTGAAATGGTTGCATTCCATGAAATGATCGGCCATAGTGAACCACATGATGATGATCAACGTTATCATAGATTTTACCATATCTTTCGGCTACCCATGTATGTTATAAAACTTTGTTCAAATGTGAAAGCTAAATATGATTTCGATGATAATTACCATAATTTCATTGATTGCCCGCTTGTTTTGAGCCAAGTCCTCCATTTTGATAGCATATTTCCCAAAAATGATTGGGAACCCTGATCACAGACCACAACTTATCAAAATGTTATTTTCCGACAGTTATTTTGCATCCGTTTGAGCGCGAGACAGTACGATCATCAGTCTCTTACCGGTCGTAGGTGATTTTACTAATTTTATTTATGACAACGCATTATTATGTGTGTACCTACTTTCAGAACCTCTCTACCTTTTTATTGTATTGTATTATAACTTAAAATCATTGTAAGTAAGCAGATTAATAAAATAAAATAAGCATTTATTTATGTGATGAGATTGGCATAAAACGGGTAGTGACCAATTTGTATAAATTATCTAGTCACATAATATTATTATAATCCGTTTTCAACTCGTTGAATCTATGGATCTACCTATATAATGCAGTTAGGCAGGAGAATTAAATATCGAAGGTAAGCAAATATGCTAAACTTGAAAGATATAATCAATTAATGTATTTTTCTAGCTAATAGTAAATGTATTACAATATAGGTATTTTTTGGTAAGGATGCGTGCGTATACAGCTGTTGCAGTAACGTCGCGTCGCTCTAGTGACTTATTCGTCAAATACCAGATGTGAGCACACCCTAAAGATTTATCTAGATCTAAAAATTAATATGCATGTTGCCGGAAAGTAGTCATTTTCGACTTGAAGGCTTAAGCTTCGGCCAAACCTGCGCGACCAAACCGACGGCGAAGCGCGAGCGTCAGACGCGCGGTGGACGCTGCCCTTGTTTTTTAATGGCGTCTTGCACGTGCGCAACGTGGGAGCAGAGCGTCGGCAGAGCGGGCGGTACGCGTCTTGTTGTTAGACAGATCTTCTTCATCAGACTCTGATGTTAAATGTAAGACTGACATAACACAACAATTTAGTAGTAAAACTATGTATGTTCGAGACGTGCGGCTTTAGTGACAATTCAACGAGACAAATGAAGCTTGTCGCGGTTCGCGTCCTGCTGAAGTCGCGCATAGGCGTTATAGACGCTCCCGTTCTGCGTTCGCTTCGCAGTCGCTTTGCTCGCGCAGGTTTGACCGAAGCTTTATGGGGAATCTTCTTCTTCTTTAATAATGGCGTCTATAATTATAATTTGCCAATGACAATGTTTCTTAATAATAACAATCTCTTCATCTACTTCTTCAATTATGGCGAAACGCCAATGACAATGTTAGATTGTTCCCCAAGTTAAAACATGGCTCTTTTGAAAGTCAGTTTCCTGCTCAGTGTCCAAAATAGATGCTGAAAAGTGACTGAAATAACGAAAAACGTGACACGCGTGTTTTCGATACGGCTTTCACTCGTCAACAACCTTTATGGGGAATCAAAATTCTAACCGGATAGTGACGTTACGTGACATTGTGACTCAATGTATCGCCGTTATCGTAAAAGAAAGACAAATGTGAGTCCAATATTTTTATTATTACCCGTAGGTACCCAGGTAAACAAGAAAATGACAAAAAAGTTTTAAAACTAAAAACGACGTTTTTTAAATTCAATTTTTTTTTTACTTAGGATCGTTAATAAAAACGTTACAAAATATAAAAAAAGTCTCAACTATACTGTAACAATTAAAAATAGACCATGTGAACAATGAAAACATGTTTTTCTAACGAAATGGAGGACATCAGAAAAATGGCAACCGACGATTCAAAAACAAATTTTTAAGTTCAAAGCTAGTACTGTGGGCATTGCAAGTGGTGGATGCATTTCCCTGAGAGTTCGTCCCTGACGGTGGGCGGGTCGCAGTAGCACGCCGTGAAGTCGCACAGGTTCCCGCCCGCCGTGTCTTCCACTGGGTTCTTGTTCCTGCAAGTGGGCTCAGGCATCTTGTAGCCGCAGGCCGAGGAGTACGCGTAGGTGCCTACCTCGCACTGCTGGATACCTGAGAACAATGATCATTCATTTTTTTTATATTCAAATCATATCATAATATATTCTTTAGTGTTACTAGAATAAGAATTAAAATACATAGATAAGTAACTGAAACAGACAAAAAGGGCAGCCTTATTGCTTAAAAGTAACTTCTTCCAGGCAGTCATGACTGGAACCAAGATAACAAAGTTATGGTGGGTGATGCTAAAAATACGCAGTACTCGAGCCTGGTATGTCACTCTCGTCTCACCCAGCAAAATGTACAGTGTCTTGTAAAGTTAGATAAGGAATTCAATCTTTGACAGGCGTTAATCTTAACTCAGAAACATCAGGGCAATTATGTAACTTTTGTTGCTATCATATTTCAGTTTCAATCAGAAAAATTGCGTTTTTGTGAATTAATCATGTTTAGGCAGCTTCAACTTTTGAAATATGTTTATTTTCATTGATTGCTAGATATTGTAGGTGTCAAAAGTTGCATATTGTAATCGCAAAACCGTCATATTTTTGATTGCAACCGAAAAATGATAGAAACAAAAGTTATAAGCCCCTCAGATGGTGCTATAAGAATATTTCCATGCGGGAAGTTATTAGACCGAGCGAAGTGCGGTCGCTCAGGTATTTATTTTTAATTGTAATGCGGATGAAGTATATCAAATTGAACTTACATCTCCCTCCTACGTAAATGCAACCTCTAGGGTTTTCTTCGGGCTTTGGTTCGCTGAATGCGCTGGCGCAGCCGACCACGGCGATGAAGCAGAGAACAATAGCAACCTTCATGATGTATATGACCTGTGTCTTAAGTGTCAAAAACGACTGCAAATAAGCACTAATACCAGTCACCTTTTATACTTCTGAGTGATTTACATAAATACATTATTACACTATTGCTATCTATATATATTTGCATAACGATCTCAAGATCTGAAGATAAACCTACCGATTCCTAAACTCACCTATTCCACACTTTCAATCCAGTGTCTTAATCTGACACGATGCTTTTACATACCTACTGTTACTGATTGAATGTACCTAATTAACCGCCGCACTCAGAGTCGACTTTAATGATTACTTAGTTAAGTATAGATTTTTAACACAAAACTGCAGCACTTAGACAAGTTTGATAAATTAATGTTAATTGGCATTTAACTAATTAAGTTACATCTCATTAAATGCCAATTAACATTAATTTACTAAACGTCTCTGATTGCGGCAGTTTTGTTTTAAAAATCTATACTTAACTAAGTAATCATTAAAGCCGACTGTGAGTGCGGCCGTTAATGAACAACCCAGGGTCATAGCTACCGCCATATCAACCGTATCAATGATGCGGGGCTATCGGGCTACCAGAGGCCCCTAACGTGTGTAAGAAAAATATTGTAAAATTGTATCCACAATTTTATGTCACTAACGGCCGCACTCAGAGTCGATTTTATTTATTACTTGGTTAAGTATAGATTTTTAAAACAAAACTGCCGCAATCAGAGACGTTCAGTAAATTAATGTTAATTGGCATTTAATGAGATGTAACTTAATTAGTTAAATGCAAATAAACATTAATTTATTAAACTTGTCTGATTGCGGCAGTTTTGTTTTAAAAATCGATACTTAACTAAGTAATCATTAAAGTCGACTCTGAGTGCGGCGGTTAGACAAGTTTGATAAATTAATGTTAATAGGCATTTAACTAATTAAGTTACATCTCATTAAATGCCAATTAACATTAATTTACTGAACGTCTCTGCTTGCGACAGTTTTGTTTTAAAAATCTATACTTAACTAAGTAATCATTAAAGTCGACTGTGAGTGCGGCCGTTAGTGACATAAAATTGTAGACGTTAGTAACTTAATTAGTTAAATGCCAATTAACATTAATTTATTAAACTTGTCTGATTGCGGCAGTGGATAAATTTTTCACCTTACGCTCATGTGCATGGAGCGAAATGGCCAAGCCACATATTCTGACTAAGGTGTAGAGTTTGATAAGTTATGCCTTGTAGAGTTAGGGTGTGTAGAGTTATAAGCTTGGCTCTACATGAGATCGGATAACTTTTTGACAGCGCCCGTCATAATATGGTCTCGTCTTGGCATCATTTTACATGAATTTTTTTTTTGGTGGAATATATATTTCATAGAATATTTTGTGTGAAATTAACAATCATTTACATACATACATATTGTACCTATTATTTAGATATTCTTCTGCATAATATTATCATTACCGTCGAACAAACCAATAAAATAAGTATTTAAAACGAAACAGTAAGATTTTTTATTGTTAAGAAACTATAAAATAGGATAAAATAGTGAGACAAAAATCTCTAAAATAAATTATTTTAAATTGAAACTTTTATTTTTTACACAAAACAAAAAAAATCTCATCAGACATCAGAAAAATGACGAACAACCGTCCAAGAATTCAGTCGTCTACGCGTAGAGTTTATCGAAATCTTCTATCAGGTCCTCAGTATTGTGGGCATTGCAAGTGGTGGATGCATTTCCCTGAGAGTTCGTCCCTGACGGTGGGCGGGTCGCAGTAGCACGCCGTGAAGTCGCACAGGTTTCCGCCCGCCGTGTCTTCCACTGGGTTCTGGTTCCTGCAAGTGGGCTCAGGCATCTTGTAGCCGCAGGCCGAGGAGTACGCGTGGGTGCCTTCCTCGCACTCCTGGATACCTGAGAACAATAATAACGGGGCACCTGCATGATTTTTTTCCAGTCTACAGTGAACGGCCGGTAATCCCGAAAAACGTTTTCCAGCCGGGCTAAGATGCGCAAGACGATAAAATTTTATCGAGCCATTTTATCGTGTTGCGCATCTTAGCCCCGCAGGACAGTGTCGGACTATCGGATTTGTCGGATACATAGTTTTATAGATAAAGAGATTATAGAAGATAGAGAGATTATAGACTTACTACTTACAACCCCTATTACATAAGGGACAGCAAATTTTGGGGTCAATTTTGAATATTTGATTTTGAAAATCAAAACTGAATATTACGCACATTTCCCCAACGCATAGATGCATCCACGCGGGTACAAAGCAGCGTCGGCGAATGTGAAGCTTACTACAGCAATTAAACACAGGTAACTAGCGGCCCTCATTATGAAGTTAAATACACACAAGATTTTTCCTAACGATGTTACTATGCTACTAACTTGCTGAGTGTCAACTACACTGAACTAATTTGGTTTGCGGACAATTTATACAAAGGTGTGATCTGCCTCTACGTGACCATTCCGTGTACTTTAACTGGTACTAAGTTGAAAAAATTCTACCTCATGTATTGCTTAGGTAGTTGTTTACAAGTTTCTGGTGTACTAGTTACACGTACTTGTTTAGCAATAATGGGCATGTTGACTAATTTTATTTTTAGTCCATCTTGTAGATTATTAAAAAATATTGGACACGTATTTTTTCTTTTTTTACGTTATCAAAATATTACGGCGATATATTGAGTCGAAATTTCGCGTGACGTCACTATTCTGACAGTTTGTATGGCGGTTTTTGCGGTTAGTGACGTCACGACCCCCTCACCCTAAACTTTAATGCGCTTTATCTCTGTATATTTCAATTTATTTGAAAAAGCAAAAAATTCGTGTCTATTGTTTTTTTATTTTCTAACTGACGGACTAATTAGAATTTTGATTTTCAATAGTAGTCAACATCCCTATTGTCTGCGACTTCGCACATCTTGTGTTAGTAGCTGTTCTGGCGTCAATAATAATATTAATAGTAATATTCCACTTCACAACACACAGATCTACTTGATCTGACACTAAGCTATGAGATTGTGTCGTGGAAACCAAGCAAACGTAGTATGTACTACATAATATTACATATATATTATACTATAGATATATATACACGCTCAAACTGAAAAATAGAACCCTGTGTTCTTCACACAAAGTCCACCCCCACCGGGAATCGAACCCGGAACCTCTTGATTAGCGGGCAGGCATGGTGAGTGATGACCTACTGCGCCAATCAGGCAGACATATTATTATAATCCTTCTAATATTATAAATGTGAAAGTGTGGATGTTTAGATGTTTGGATGTTTGTTACTCAATCACGTAAAAACGGCTGAAGGGATTTGGATGAAATTTGGCATGCACGTTGTCAGGGGTACAGAGAAGGACATAGGCAACTTTTGTCCCGGAATTCCCGCGGGATCTCCGAAATTAACGCGATCGAAACCGCGGGGAACTGATAGTATCTAATACATGCGAATCATATAAAATTTAACTTACATCTCCCTCCTGCGTAGATGCAACCTCTAGAGTTTTCTTCGGGCTTTGGTTCGCTGAATGCGCTGGCGCAGCCAACCACGGCGATGAAGCAGAGAACAATGGCGACCTTCATGATAAGGCTTTTGAGTGTCAAAAACGTATTCAGCGACTACACATAGGTTTACTCAATAGCCACCTTTTATACCTCTAAGATAAGACGTAAATCTACATAAGTAAATAATATTATATTATATTGCCGAAATATATTTACATATTGATAGATTTATATTTTAAAAGAATACTGGCCTAGTGCCAAGGCTTCCGTGAAAACGTACACCGTTAAAGTTGTGAGCTAGTAATGGGCATGTTGACTAATTTTTTTTTAGTCCGTCTTGTAGATTAATAAAAAATATTTGAATCTTATTTTTTTTCTTTTTTTACGTAATAAAAAAATAACGGCGATACATTGAGTTGCGCGTGACGTCACTAACCGGAGCAGTTTGTATGGCGGCCTATACCGGTTAGTGACGTCACGAGCCCCCACCCTAACCTTTAGTGCGCTTTATCTCTGTATATTTTCATTTATTTGAAAAGCAAAAAATACGTGTCCATTATTTTTTTTATTTTCTAACTGACGGCCTAATTTTTGATTTTTTTATTTTATTCTTATTTATTTATTTAATAATACTAATATTATAAATGCGAAAGTAACTCTGTCTGTCTGTTTTTCTGTCTGTCTGTTAAGCTTTCACGCCTTAAGGACTCTAACCGATCATCATGAAATTTTGCATACACATCGTCAGGGGTACAGGGAAGGACATAGGGTACTTCTTGTCCTGGAATTCACGCGGAAACTCCGAAATTAACGTGGGTGAAACCACAGGGAACAGCTAGTATTGTAAATGCGAAAGTTTTTGTGCGTGTACGAGGGTTGATGCATACGGATTGATTTGGATGAAATTTGGTGTGCAGGTAGAATATTCGATAATATGCTCTGTATTCTGGATAACTTTGCGATCGCAATGATCAATAAAATTACTAGCTGTTCCTCGCAGTTTCACTTGCGTTCATTTCAGAGTTCCCGCGGGAATTCCAGGATAAACTATACGTAAAACCTTCCTCTTGAATCACTCTATCTATTGGTGAAAACCGCATAAAAAACCGTTCAGTAGTTTTTGAGTTAATCGCGAAAAGACAGACAGACGCGGCAAAGGACTTCGCTTTTTTTTGATATGTAATGATATTTTTAATAGTTACCTACCTACCTGCTTCAGTAGTTTTGAAATTCAACTTTTATGGATGGAATAGTGAGAACAGTAAGAGGAACCGCTATAGTTTGTATTATTATTAATTTATTTCATATTAATTAAAGTAAAAACAATATGAATAAATATAGTACTATGAAAAATTCAAAATTATTAAAAAAAAAATATTACATAAGTAAAAGCATAGGTTATTTAATATTGACACTTCTTTTTTTTACACTCAACAAAAGTCGATAGGGGACAAAAACGATTGAATCCTTAAGGATTCTGTGGGCACTTCGAGGGATGCACACATTTGCCTGACGCCTCATCCCTGACCGTGGGCGCGTCGCAGTAGCAGGCGGTGAAGTCGCAAACCTCGCGCATACTCAGGTCTATAACAGGGTGTTGGTTCTTGCAAGTGGCTTCAGGCATCACGTAATCGCAGCCGGTTGTGTACGAGTGGGTGCCTTCCTCGCATTCTTTGAAACCTGAAAATAGAAAATATTAACGTAATTTTTAATAAATCAACAACTACAAATCACAACTTAAATACAGGCTAATGTCTCCCACAATATGTTACGCGTATTATCGACTACGCTGCAACTAGTTTCAAACAGGCTATTTTACTAAATTTTTGTTTTTAGTACGTCCTGTAGATTCATGAAAAATATTAGACGAGTAGTTTTTACATAATTGTAATAACTGAGAGACGTTGAGTCGAAATGTCGCGTGACGTCACAATCAGGTACATGCATAATGCATATAATAATAATAATAATAATAATAATTCTTTATTTCGGAATATTAAAAAATCCATACTAACATTTAAAATATAAAAATAAAATAAAATATTAATAAAAAATCCACGAGCAATATCTATTTAAGATTTCCACTGTGGTGCACAGACAGCCAATGCCTGAAGAAGTTGTTATCTGGGCACTCAGCGATCGTCCTCAGGATCCCATTGGATGATGCACGCAAACGAGACCAGAAGGACTCGATGCGAGATCGGAGGATGGCATAAAAATCGGAGACTCCCGCCTCGGCGAACATGCCCGACGCGCTACAGTAGCGGGGTTTTTTCATTAATATCCGAAAAGCGTTATTGTATTGTATTCTGAATGTACTATAAGATTTCCTGTTATATGTAGACCAAAGTTGACAAGTATAGAAATTTTGACAATAAGTTGTGAATAAGGTAATTTTGACAATATCGTTGCATTTTGCAAACCTCCGCGCGAGCATGTTACACCGTACAGCGAGAGCTCGCCGTTCTCGCTCCATATCCTCGTCGTCCTTGAGGTCGTCTGTAAGAATGTGACCCAGATACTTAAATCTTCTCACAACCCGCACTGGTGATCCATTTAAGAATACTGTAGGTACCCTCTCCGGGCCTCCTTTCCATTTAAAAATAACAATTTCTGTTTTTTTATCATTATACTGAAGCCCATGTGAATCAGCATACTGAGCACAGACGTCCAACAATTTTCTAAGACCCTTGATCGATGGACTGAGGAGGACCATGTCATCGGCGTAACTTAGATTATTAACACAGAGATTTCCTATATGGCATCCGACTTTGGTCCTCCTCAGTTCAACTATCAGGTTGTTTATATAAAGGTTAAAGAGGTCCGGAGAGGTCAACCCCCCTTGACGCACACCGCAGCCTAACATATACTCATTAGAAAGCGTGTCGCCCCATCTCACATTATTTACTTGGTTCCCATACCAATACCTCAGCAGATTCACAATACTACCATTAACATTAGTTTTGTCGAGTTTTGCCCATAATAAATTATAATTTACCAGGTCAAAGGCACGACTAAGATCTAAAAAACAGGCATAAACCGAGGTCTCACGAGCGATATAGTATTGTACTGTATGTTTCAGGCTAAAAATTTCTGAATCCGTCGAGACACCAGCACGAAAGCCAAATTGTGCATCATCAATTTCAATTTCACTCACCAGTGCAGGTTGCAGAAGTCGTTCGAGTACTTTTCCAATAATTGTACCTAACGAAATCGGTCTAAAGTTGCTCAATTTAGATAAGTCTCCGGTTTTATTTTTCGGTACTGGAACCACCACAGTTCTCATCAAGTCAGCAGGTAGGTACCCAGACCCTAAACATGCGTTAAATAGTTCAGATAGAACTCGACACATTTCATATCCTGCGAACAGAATGTGCTCGATACTAAGGCAGTCAAAACCAGGTGATTTTCCTCTCTTCATTTTACGTACTACGGAAGCTACATCGTCAGCTGTGAAAGTCGGTTCACGGACAGTGGAAGTCCCGGTGTTTGACTCCACGCGCACATCCTCCACGCAGGATGGAGGCACAATCTTAAAATGTTTCGCAAACAAGTTGGCTATATCACTATGATTTACTAATTTTTCAACTGAAACAGGTACAGCACTTTTCCCATTTAACTTTTTCGTGTCTTTCCAAAACTTAACAAAATTCTTATCAATCCTACTTTCCGCTAAAATATTCATTTTAATTTTTTCTTCGTTATTCTGACACCATTTTAAATTTCTTTTAAATATCCTGCGGCTATTACACATAGTTTCAAACACAGCCCCAGATCTGGGCTTACCATGACTTAACCAGCACATGTAATCTAAGCGCGCAGTCTGGTGACTCACTCGAACGTGGTGGTTCCATCCTGCAACTACTTTTTTCTTCGTTTTTGCACGACACTGGAAATCATAACTTAAAATTGACGCTGTTTGTATAACGTTAATAATTTTTGAATAAAAATTGTCAATTATATTACGTTCATACGTATTATCACAGTATAAAGATATTGATTTAAGATTATCATCACATAGTTTATAATAACTATCGATTTTATCGTCACTCCTGTTGCCCCACTTAATTTTTGAACTTTGTATAGGTGCATTATTGGTTTTATTCACTATAAGACATCCCATATCACAAGTAATCATAAGCGGTAAATGATCCGACCAATTGACAACGTATTCTATGTGTATCTTAGTTATAGTGTCCCACGCTGCACAAGTAGTTAGACAGTGATCAAGCCAGCGCCTCGTGCCATGAGCCTCACTCATAAACGTAAATGAATCGCTATCAACACCCAAATAATCCATATCCGCACATAGTAACAACTGTTCAGAACAAAATGACAACATTTCGCGTGCGAATCTGGTACCAGGATGCGAATTGAAATCACCCAGCACGTACGCCGCCGCCAGACCACTATCCTCCACAAGTGAATACACATTTGCGAGCACATCAGTGAATTCAGGGAGGTTTTCTTGACAGTCCACCGGCATATACACGTTTATGATTAGAAAGTCATTTGGACCAACGTTGATACGTACAGCACACAAACGATCATTAGTACAACCAACTATTGATACTCTAGAGAAGATCGACTTGCGCCACAAAATAGCTAAACCACCATATGGACGCCCACGTAGAATTCCCGCACTAGTATCGATCGATGATTTCGCTGTGTATCCGAAATCATCGTCAATTTCACTCAGGAAATTGAGATCATGCGGAAGTAGCCACGTTTCCTGTATAGCTATGATATCTGCACTTTTACAGAGCATTCTTATGTTATGTACAGATCTCTTTATTGACTTGCAGTTGAAACTCGCCATAACGATATCTTTAGGTGTACTGTCCATTAACGGTTATTATTGTTTCTCCTGTGGACGTCAGTCCTTTTTCGCTCCCAGAACCGACGGTAAACAATACCGACCGGCCAGAAATCATTGTTTAGGAAAATGGGTAGCTTTGAGCTAGGTAAAGTGACCTTGAATGAGTTGAACGCAGTGTCTACGTTTTGAGTCAATAACTCGACATCATTGCACGATTCTCCTCGTTCTTTGATATGTGCTAAAACTTGATCTACGGTAATGTGTCTTTTTAAACGAGAAACGTAAATAGAACTCAAAGTCTCGGCCACTTCAATACTGGAGCTACCTTCGAGTGTGCCTCGCATATTCCTTGGTTTACTTCGCCGCCTATGCTTTACCATAGTAAATGGTTCATTGTCATCGATACTGTAGTTATCGTTATCATACGCGCAAGACGCACGTTTCATCGCTATATCTCTATAACTAGGCGTATGCACCTGAATAGAAGGCTCCTTCTCAATATTTACTGCTCGATGTTGTGAGTTCGCAGGCTGCACTATCGCTGTGCCCCCGCTATTTAAGGTGCAGTCGCCCAGTAGCGTTGTCGTAGCATCATTTGAATCACACAAAAACTCATTCGTTTTGACTATATCATGTTGATCACTTGTCAGCCGGGACGTACAATCCATTTGAGAACGAGATAACATTCTCTCTGTCATAGAACTATCAGTTCGCATTTTTCTTAATTGCTTGTACAATTTAGTTTCAAAAGTAAATAACTCCGTCTTCGAAATTGAGTCATGGCGAAGGTTCTGTAGCTCGCATTTGAGCAAAGTCACATCCTTTAAAAGGGAAGTTACGTCAATGTGGTCGAACGTGACCGGCGGCAAACGGTTTAGATCTTTTGCCACAAAAACCGGTGTATTATCCGGATCAGTTTCCTTTAACAACTTAATAACATCTTTGATATTCTTTTTATTTTTGTCTTCTCCCTTTCTAGCCACACATCGCGAGCCGTCGTTCACAGATTCAAACAATACAGTTTTGCTTGATTCAATATCTTTATCACTAAAGCTAGTACAACATATCCGCACTATACTGAGCTCGTCAAGCACATCTAACTTATTTTGAACAAAAGTTAAGAATTCATTTATAATTATCTTTTGATTTGACATTTTAAAAAGAAATGTTCATAATAACGCGTGACTCACTGCACACAATTAATATGCACACGACCGGCCGACACCGTTGCGCCGAGAACACAACTGACGTTATGACGTTACGAGCTCCCCTTCCTAAACTTTAATGCGCCTTATCCAAGTATATTTTCAGGCAAAATATAAGTGTGTATTATTATTTTTCTGTAATTTAACTGACGGACTAAACAGAATTTTGAAAAAAAAAAGTTAAATAACCTATTCTGATTTGCGGACACTGACCCGCTTGGTAAGGTTTGAAAAGCGACCAAAAGCTCGAGCTGAGCGAGCGCAGAGAGCGTGCCGCGGCAATGGACGGCGACGTGCCAAAGTCAGATTTATTTAGGTATGCATATTTGGGTGTGCATTTTAAAAATATGAAAGTAAGAAAAAGACAAAGATTATTTGTCGCGTGGATAAATACCACGCGCGTATACATAATCGACTCCAGGCTTTTACGATCTTCTATCGGGTGTCCCCCCCCCCCCCCCAGATAAATGATAAAATTCATAGCTACGTCAATGTCCACCTCCATAAAAAAGTAGGCAAGCACCCAAAATACTAGGTTAGATTTCAACCTTCTACTTCCTTACTAGGCACTAGGCAGGTATTATAAATCCGAAAGTGAGTTTGTTTGTTTGTTTCTTACGCTTTCACGCCTTAACGGCTGAACCGATCACCATGAAATTATACATGCACATCGCCAGGGGGGCGGAGAAAAACATAGAGTACTTTTATGGAGAAATTCCCGCGGGAACGCCGAAATTAACGCGGGTGAAATCGCGGGGCACAGCTAGTCAAATATAATAAAAAATTTGTTGGTATCATAAAAGTAAAGAACAAAACCTTGAACAACGAGAAGCGCCGCGCGTCTCCACATTCGTAGATATAAAGTGGGTACCTAACTAGCTTGACAACAACAATACATAATATTACATAATCTCAGTAATATAAAAAATATTGAAAGACTTTGTTTGTTCTATTGGATTTCTGGTTTAGCATATACACTATGCGACCTTCGAAAATCTTTTTATATTATTAGAAACAAAACTACTTAGCTTTGAATTTGAAAATAAAATTAAATACCTATTAAATGGGCATGTTGACTAATTTTTTTTTTAGTCCGTCTTGTATAGATTATTAAAAAATATTGGACACGTATTTTTTCTTTTTTTACGTAATCAAAAAATAACGGCGATACATTGAGTTGAAATTTCGCGTGACGTCACTATTCTGACAGTTTGTATGGCGGTTTCAGCGGTTAGTGACGTCACGACCCCCTCACCCTCAACTTTAATGCGCTTTATCTCTGTTTCGGTTTAAAACACAATAAAATCCACTTAAAAAAAATATCTACAGGAAATCACGTATAACTGATAACAGAATCGTGATTTTCGATTATAGGTCTGTTCTATTTCAGGAAGTCCGTTCTGCCCTGGCTGTAGTAGTGACGTGTACCGAAGAGCTCATTCTGTGTGTGTCAACATCATTGCAATATGGTTCCCAGAGTTACGCACACTAAAACAATGTACCTACATGTGCACATGAACACAACCATAGCCAAACGGACTTCGTGAAATAGAACAACTATCCCGCCAAAAACTCTACATATTATGTACTTGTCAAAATAAGTCAATTAAGTTACTTACACCAAAGATAATTAATTAGCTGCGGCTCATTGTTCTCACATAATATCAATTAACACTAATTTTATATAATTTTCATTACTCATACTCGGAAAGTAGGTCTGAAGTTGCCTGAGAAGCGGGTTGAAAGTAACACTTTTCAGCCCTAGGGAGAATCGCTTTCAACTGACAGCTGGATACTGCAGAAACTCAAGATTTTTTTTATGTCATAGGGGGCATTACTGGCCATTTAACTCCTAATGTCTCTGCATCTGTACGGTAGTTTATTGCTGGGTAGGTACGGCTCATTGTTCTCACATAATTAATTGCAAGTTGAGTTACCACTAATTATATTATGGATATATCTATATTGTAACTTTAAACTGACATCGTGCTGCTGAAGAGTTTGTTGCGCAGCTTCTTCTCTTCAGCCATAGCACTAGGAAGCTGTGAAGGGTGGATATTTTATGGGTGCTGTCTACTGTAAACTGTAATTTTATTGACGTCAAAAAGAGCCACATTATGGGCCAAGTTTGAATAAAGGATTTGACTTTGACTTTGACTTTAGTACTTACATCTTCCTTCAATATAGATACAACCTCTAGGATATAAATCGGCGGTGAATGGACAGCCTACTACGGCTGCCTATGTAACAGACAAAAATAACTAACTTCATGGTTACAATTAGGTATGTATGGATTTCGACCGGACTTCAACACTGGACACAAACTCTACAACTGTAGATAAACGTCTTGATTTATCACTATATAAAGACTTCAATGTGTTGTTTATTTCTGATAATGATATAATTAGCCCATTAATATATTAGATATTAATAACTGTTCCCTGCGGTTTTAGCCACGTTAATTTTGGAGTTCCCGCGTGAGTTCCGGGGTACAAAGTAGGTACCCTATATCCTTTTCTGTATCCAAAATTTCATGAGATTTCACTCGCGTTTATTCTGGAGTTTCCTCAGGAATTCCGGAATGCAAATACAAAGTACCCTATGTACCTACTTTCCTTAACATCGTGTATGCAAAATTTCATGATGATCGGTTTCGATCGATGACCGTCAAGGCGTGAAAGCGTTACAAATAAACTCATGATTCGCATTTATACAATGTGTCATTATATTGTTGTAGCTAAAACTAGAGTAATAAAGTTAAACTACTGGCAATACCGTTTACATAATATTTTTGATGCTAATATAGTATCAAAGAATAGAGATTTTATAAAGAAACGACACTCCGCCTCCCACCAATTTCATGCCTCCTCACACCCCGCGAAAGTTTGTTTGTTTGTTTGTATACTAAGTTTTTACAAATTGCTAAAATTAAAATAAGTAGGTAATTTATGCTCAAAGGCGGACTTATCCCGCGAGGGGATTTCTTCGAATCAACCTTTGAAAAATCCAAAGGATTTGAGGTAAACATTGGCGGGAGAAGAGATATAGAAGAGATATAGATAGAAGGTTGATGATTAAGCGTAAAAATAAAAAATAATGGTTCGATAGACTCAAAAGTTTCTTGGAAATTCCTAGGAGCGTTTAACACAATATTTACAATCTACATGTGACAATTATTCACTGACAGATGACAGTTAATGTCATCTCGTTGTCAACCTAACGACACGCACTCAGATCAAAACGTGTACACGTGTACAAGCCGGCTGTCATTACTTGTGGGAAAGTACTGGAATCAGTTCATTTGTATGGTGTGTCACCGGGCTGGTAGTATAGTATGATATTATCTGTGGTAAGAACCGTGGAAGGAAACAGTGATATTAGGAAAAATTAAAAATTACAAAAAAAATTCACAAGTTAAATTCTTAGTAGGTATCTATTTATTTAATACTAACACTTCCTTTTTTTTAAACGCAACAAAAGTCGAAAGGAGACAAAAACAATTGGATCGTTAAGGATTCTGTGGGCACATCGAGGGATGCACACATTTGCCTGACGCCTCATCCCTGACCGTGGGCGCGTCGCAGTAGCAGGCGGTGAAGTCGCAAACCTCGCCCATACTCATGTCTATAACAGGGTGTTGGTTCTTGCAAGTGGCTTCAGGCATCACGTAATCGCAGCCGGTTGTGTACGAGTGGGTGCCTTCCTCGCATTCGCTCTGACCTGAGAATAGAAAATAATAAAATAATTTTCGGGAAATATTTATAGAAAACAAGTTTATAAACCAACCAAGTTATAACTTTATATCAGCAAACCAAATTATTATCTACAGAACTTGCCACCTATTTAGATCTCAATTCTTTCGGAGAAGTCAATAACATATGCATATGCTTAATACTGAACTTGGCTTCCACTTTCACATTTGGACGCAGATAAGCAATAACATGTTAACCCACAAAATTAAGTTATTGATTCAGAACGATTTAGTTAGGGAACGTTTTTTAATTATGTGTTTGCCTTATTACACTGCTTAAATATGTAACTAAATATTGAACATAAAAAATGTTGATACAAAATAGCGCTATACTTTTAAAACACGATTTACTCAAAATTTCTCCAATGTGGGTTAACCCACTATTGCTTATCTATGTCCATTTATGTTTTTGATGAGATATATCATTACTTTTTGTACAGAAATTACTAGCGCAGTTTCTTTCGGTCCGCCACCGCGGTGAAACCGCGGGGCATAGCTAATCAATAACTTTCAGTTTTCAGATTTTTTTCTTTGTAAATATTCGCTATGTGCACGATGACGGCGCCCTTAGTGACTTGAGAACTGGCAAATTATGGCAACTGAATGGTTCCGTTGGCGTTGGCGGTAATTTCGGAGTTCCTGCGGGAATTCCAGGATAAACTACAAATATAGGTACACTACTATTGGTAAAAGCCGCATGAAAATCCGTTCAATATAGTTTTTGAGTTTATCACGGACAGACAGCGCAATTGACTTCATTTTATACTATATAAAGAATATTTTAATATAAATTTTTAATCTATACTAATATTATATATAAAGCTGAAGAGTTTGTTTGCTTGAACGCACTAATCTCAAGAAATACTGGTCCAATTTGAAAAATTCTTTCAGTGTTAGATAGCTCATTCATCACGCTACGACCAATAGGATATTTTAATATAAATTTTTAATCTATACTAATATTATATATAAATCTGAAGAGTTTGTTTGTTTGCTTGAACGCACTAATCTCAAGAAATACTGGTCCAATTTGAAAAATTCTTTCAGTGTTATATAGCTCATTCATCACGCTACGACCAATAGGAGCGGAGCAATAATGAAAAATGATGCAAATAACAGAAAAAAAAAATATTTTTGAGGATTTCCGTTGCGTACGCTGCGTAAACGGTTAAAATTTCGCAAAAATCATGTAGGTAGGTATGACAGAATTGTTCCCCTTTAAAAGTTGTAAAAAAAAGTCCGCGACAGCCTAACAGAAGACAGAAGATAGACGGACTAAAAAAAAAATATTAGTCAACATGCCCATTCTCATCTCATAATATTGTGTCGGTAGTTCAATCTAAAAATAAATGACAGAACCGCCATTGTACGTTTTTTTTTCTTTTTATGGGCTTTCGCATATAATGCATTTAGCCAGTTTCAAGTAAAATAAATTAGATAAATGTATAATATCTATTAGCAGTATTAGCGTTTAGCATCATTATAAAACTTGCAATTGCAAGGCATTGTGGGAAGATAGGTACCGAAGAAATCAGCTTGAAATGTCATATATCTTCTTGAGCACATACATAGTTTATTGGTCCCCACATAAAATACAAAATAAGAGACGGAAAAAATACAAACTTAAGAACCGTCACTGTAAAAATTACCGTCCAATACATCACAATAAATCACAAATAAATCCCATTTTAACAATATTTTTTTATCGACACGAAAATAAATGAACCGCCATCTTTGGTTCCCGCCAAAAACTGCTCTGTACCTACCTGATAAATGTCAGTTAAGTTACACCCTATGCAATAATATTGTAATAATACCTAAGTACTTACATCTTCCTTCAACATAGATGCAACCTCTAGGATATAAATCGGCGGCGAATGTACAGCCGACTGCGGCTATGTAACAGACAACAATAACTAACTTCATGGTTACAATATTGTATAGATTTCGATCGGACTTCAACACTGGACACGAACACAAACTCTACGAATGCAGATTGACGTCTTGAATCATCACTATATATAGGCTTCAATGTGTTAATTCCGATAAGTATGTATAATTAACTCATCAATATAATATTATCTATATAATAAAAATGATTCGCCAAATGTGTTGGTAAGCGCATAACTTACAAACGACTGCACCAAATTGGAAAATTGTTTTTTTTTGTGTTCGTTATTGTCAGGACAAGGTTTATATAAAAGAAGTTTGGAGTTCCTGCGGGAATTCCGAAACTCACGCGGGTGAATCTCCGAAACGGTTGGACCGATATCGACGGGACTTTCACTGCTAATTAGCTGTTGTTATAAGGAGTACATTAGACTGCATTGGAGTTCCAGCGGGAATCCCGAAACTCACGCGGGTGAAACCGCGGGGCACAGCTAGTGTAGAAATAAAATAAAATAATCGTGACTATAATCTAACAAGATTTTTATATACCTAATACCAATGTAGATAGAGATAACTCTTTTTTGTACACCAAACTAAAAAAAAGTGCTTACAAATTTTCTTAAATTTAACTTAAAGGTGTCTAAAAGGCGCTTATCGCTCTCCCAGGCAACCTTATATAATCTAATATACCTAAATTTTTTATGTATATTTGGTATGTCTGAGAATAGGTTGTAGGCTATTTTTTATACCCCTAGCTGAAAAGGGTAGTTACGTTCAATTTTGTTTTATTTTTTTTAAATTTATACTTTGGTGTTCCTGCGGGAATTATTCCGAAACTCACACCTCCTTTTTGAAGTCGGTTAAAAAGGACATAGTGTACTTTAACATTGCAATTCCCTCGGGAACTCCCAAACCGGCAAACAGCTAAGTACCTACCTATCTATAGTAGATGATGTTTGTTTAGTCTTAAAATAATCGAATGTTTGTCAGCAAGCTTGTTTTTATTTCCAACTATTGATAAATATTATTTGGACATCGATAAGCAATAGTGTGTTAACCCACATTGGAGAAATTTTGAGTAAATCGTGTTTTAAAAGTAGGAGCGCCATTTTGTATCAACATTTTTTATGTTCAATATTTAGTTACATATTTAAGCAATGTAATAAGGTAAGCACATAATTAAAAAAACGTTCCCTAACTCTCAATAAATCGTTCTGAATCGATAACTTAATTTTGTGGGTTAACATGTTATTGCTTATCTGCGTCCATTTAGGTTTTGTCGTCGTTTGCTCTCAAGCAATATCACTGCCGTTTGTTAGGTACCTGTTTTATCTAAATTCTTTCCGAGCTCAAAGTTCGTAGACTCAAAGCCGGTATTCGACCATTGCCGGCAGCCAATAATCGCTATAATGTGTGCGAGACTTCGCTGTCCGTCCGTCTGTACGTCTGTAACCAGGCTCTATCTCACGAACCGTGATAGTTAGACAGTTGAAATTTTCACAGAGGATGTATTTTTGTTGCCGCTATAACAACAAAATACTAAAAAACAAATATTTAAGAGGAAAAGAATATTTACAGAATAAAATAAGGCTCCCATATAACAAACGTGATTTTTTGCTCGTTTTTGCTCGATATTAATAACGGCAACAAGTAGACGCTTGAAATATTCACAGAATTTAGTTATATTCTTCACTTTAAAAATAAATAACTAAATTAAAATACAACAAATATTTAAGGAGGACTCCCATGCATACATGATTTTTTGCCGTTTTTACAGATAATGGTGCGGAAACCTTCGTGCGCGAGTCCGACTGGCACTTGATCGGTTTTTTTTTTATTATAGACAAGTGACCACAACAAATTTTAAGCTAAAACTACTCAAAGTTACTCAATGTAAACGATGAGTCGTAGAATACTAATCAAATGTTATTCACATAATATGTACTTACTTAATATTTCTTTTTCTATGCCCTTTACAATGTGTATAGTATGCAAAATTCTATGCAGTTTCACCCACGTCTATTTCGGAACTCCGCTATGTCCTTTTGTGTACCCTTGACGACGTTTTTGCAAAATTTCATGATGATCGGTGGAGCCGTTAGGACGCCAACGCGTAACGAACAAACAAACAAAAAAGGCCGCCCTACACTGAAAAGTGAATAAACAAAATACCGATTTAATCCAAAAGAAAAAATACACCTACATTACCTTACCTTATTATTGGTTTGTGCTACCACTGATCGGTTTGAATTCGGTGATAAGCCGCTTGTGTCTGCCCACTTGGGTTGTTGTCAGGACGAGCTCGTGGCGGGAGTTGACTTAGCGCTTATACACCTTGCAATTTCAAGACACCAATTTAGTGCTCTAAATCGGATACAATTTAGGGTCGGTGAGTGAGAGAGAGAGAGCGAGTAATCACACTACACTAAATTGTACTCTATCGATTGCTGTAGAGTATATTTTAATGTAGTGTGATCACTCGCTCTCTCATTGGAACCTAGAGTAGTCGATTTAGGGTACAATTTAGTGTAGTGTGATTACTCGCTCTCTCTCACTCACTCACGGACCCTAAATTGTATCCGATTTAGGGCCCTAAATTGGTGCTCTGAAATTGCAAAGTGTAATATGCGCATTAGCCCATCTACCCACTCCCAATTTGGCTTGTCACTGACTTCAAACCGGTCAAAATATTGTCTTTCGTGCCCGTAGATACTTCACATCAAAACAATACATTTACGACGTGTCTTATGGCATAAAGAATATTATATCCGGAGCGTTTGGGATTTTGCTTTTTGAGACACGCGTTATAGGCAAGGAATGTTGTTGGTCATAGTAGTTTAGTTACGTACGTCCTGTTAGTTTTTGTAAGGTTATGCTTGTGATGGATACCTATTTGAAGTCTGTGACCCTAATCACAATTTTTAATTTATCTATTCGACATGAATTAATAAAAATATTTATATATTTTATTCGACCTTTGATTTTTATAGTTAAATATTAAAGTATAATTTTAACTTAATAAAAACGATTTTATAATAGACAAGTTGTGCTCCGCGGTTTCACCCGCGTTAATTTCAGAGTTCCCGCGGGAATTCCGGGATAAAAAGTACCCTATGTATTAATCTGATGTTTAAGCTATGTTATTGTTAAGTTTCATTTAAATCCATTCAGTAGTTTTTGCGTGAAAGATTAACAAACATCCATCCATCCATACATACATACAAACTTTCGCGTAGGATAATTATGTACATCTAAAAACAAATGACTGCAGCAGATACTCACAAATTTTATTTATATTAGTTTTTAGATGTGACTTTCTGTCAGCCATTAGGTACATAGATATTTTGCAGCCAGTTTTTAAAAAGTGTCACACAGTAGGTACTTTAATGCCTGATGAATGTCATATAGCAATAATTTCTTGCGATTCAGTCTTCCGGCAGTGGTTGCCAGGCGTCCAGCTATAGTTATACACGTTCGGTTTTTTACAATAATTGCTATCAACCAAATAACAAAAGATAGTACCATGGTGGAGTGGTTAGTGAATCAGTGCAATTTCCTTAGCGCAAACATCCATTCAACCTTCAGCGTTGAAACCTCGGCAAGCGACACTGGGACTTTTTTTTTATGTCATAGGGGGCAAACGGGCAAGTGGTACACCTGATGGTAAGTGATTACCGCCGCCCATAGACATCTGCAACACCAGAAGGCATGCAGGTGCGTTGCCGACCTGGAACGGGGATGGGAACTGGCTTTCAAGTGGGGCTGCCGGAAAACACCGTCAGGTGCTTGGCGACAGATTTGCAACCTATCCTTTTTTTTATTATAAATTCATACCATTCTTAGACTCGATACGAGAACCATCAGAATTATTATCTACTCTTATTATTTAAATTGTCATAACGAAATAGACTGTTAGCAGATCATAAGATCTGCTTCAGCTTAGTGTGAGATCATATTATTATTGTTATTATATTTCTGTTATTTCCATATATCCCACATGTTTTTGCGTTATATAGATCCTACGAAAATGCCTATTCACCTTTGCCTCTCCACTCGGCACAATGTTAATTAAATTCGAACGAACTCAGCTGGCACGTACCGCGTAATAATCTGTTACGTTGCAAATTAAATGTGTTACCTACGAGCTGATAAAGTTGGAATTGTTATTGGAGTAATTTTATTGTTTCGAATCACTTGTGTGATTAAAGATGTACCTTACTTATATTATACATGTCACAAAGAAATTAGAATTCCGGTAATTAAACGAATGATCTAACAAGTAACTGTGCCATGTTTTTGTTGATTGTCCATCGATATAATATTCGCCTCATACTCGTGAAGAATATTGGACACTAAAAAAACTGGGTGTAAATAAAGGCTGGTTTACACAGTGCGAGCTAGCGAGTCAGCCTGCCGAGTAGCTGCACTGCAGTAACTCTCACTGTTTGGACGTCACTTACGAGTAACTCGCACGTGCGAGTTGAACAGTAGCTCGCATCCGAGTTACTTCAACATTTTTTGTTTTCACTCGCATGCTCGCCAGCCAGAAACTTTTACATGACAGCAGCTCGGCCGTCGCTCGCATCGTTTAGACGCGTTCGGCAGTAACTCAGCAGTGCGAGCGGAACAGTCGTAGTGAGCGGAATCATATTGTTTTCATAGAGCGTATCACCGTTTTTTTATAACACGTTCACTCGACATCGCGGCAACTCGCAAGGCTGTACAGCAGCTACTAGTGTCGTGTAGAAAGCAAAGGCGAGCGGAGCTACAGCTAGCGTACGAGTAGACAAGCCGAGCAGCTGCCTACTGTCTGGTCAGCAGCTCGCATCGTCTAAACCAGCCCTTAGTGTCAAATATTTAAACGAAGGATGCTTACAAGTTACTTGTGGACACAACGGATGAAACCGTGGGGCACAGCTAGTCTTTATATAAAAATGAATTGCTGTTCGTTTGTCTCGCTAAAACTATAGAATGAAGTT
Organism: Zygaena filipendulae; assembly: GCA_907165275.2. Taxonomy (NCBI): domain Eukaryota; kingdom Metazoa; phylum Arthropoda; class Insecta; order Lepidoptera; family Zygaenidae; genus Zygaena; species Zygaena filipendulae. Next base: position 1,604,976 of record OU015669.1, read on the forward strand.
TTTAGTATTTGTGGAAGTTCAGGAAGGTTGGAGAAGTAAATTAGGCTACTTTGGGGTGAAACGCGATTCATTTGTCATTTTCATTTCTCAGGGGTGCAGAGAAGGACATAGGGTATTTTTAGCAGAAACTCCGAAAGTGACGCGAGTGAAACCGCAGTGAACAGCTAGTCAAAAATAAGAACATTATCAATAAAATGTTTTTTTTTTATTTATTTATTTTGAATGGTACATTTATGCAGCTCCCGTGCATTTTATAAGCTCAATTATTTCTCGTCTTATGGAAAGTCCTTTTCACACAATCGTAATGGACGGGGCAGTCTTTGAGGGCGACGCATCGGTCCGTGGTTTGGTCCCTGACGGTGGGCGGGTTGCAATAGCATGTTGCATAGTCGCAAATCTTGCCGCTCTTGTCTATTTTGGGATAAGGGTCGTAGCAAGTGGGCTCCGGTGTCAGATAACCGCATCCAGTCGTATATAAGTAAGTGCCATTCGTGCAGTTGTTAATGCCTGTAAATGAAAATCATCTTTTTACAATTATAATTTATAGCCAATAATATTGTTTTCAGTCGTGAAAACTTCGGAGTTCCCGCACAAAATCCGGGATGAAAGTAGGTAAGTACCATATGTATGACAACGTGTATGGAATTCCGGGATAAAAACTATCCTATCTTTTAAGTTGGACCATATCATAAATAGTTACAAAATTTTAACAAAATCCGTTCAGTAGTTTCGGAGTCCATCGCGGACAAACAACGTGACTCGGTGATTTCGGAGTTCCCACGGAGGTTGAGGGAAAAAAGTACTCTATGTCCTTCTTTGTACCCCTGACAGTAGTTTACGGTGATTAGCTGTTCCCCGCATTAGTTCCGGAGTTCCCGCGGGAATTCCGGGATAAAAACTATCCTATCTTTTAAGTAGGACCATATTATAAATGGTTACAAAATTTTATCAAAATCCGTTCAATAGTTTCGAAGTCCATCGCGGACAAACAACGTGATACGGGATACTAGCATATTAGTGTTAGGTTAGATAGGTATAGATGCATAGACGGACTAAATGTTTCCTGAGGTTTCAACTATTATTTAAAAGAAAAATACCAAGTTCTGAAGAAAAAAAACACAATTTAGTTCCCCTCGTTGGAGTCTCAAAATTGCATAAAAATACAGCACTAGTTTAGAACTCAATGGTGGGTTAAATAGGATATGGATTAACCGGCATCGGTTGACCGTTGTTGTGGCCGCAGACAACTTAATAACTCAGTAACTTACACCCTTTGCTAACACATCTCTTTGATACAATGTCAGTTGCCGCCAACTGAAGGAAACAGAGCAAAAGTAAATATTTCATTATTTATATTATAAAAAATCACTTTTTTTCTTTCACCCAATTCGGCTTGAAGTATTTCGCTTCGTTCTCTATTTGGTTACGAATGTTCTAGATGTGCGAGAATTCGGTTTATAAACAGATATTTCCAAGCTATTTTTACAATTGGGGTTCGGTGAGAAGCTTCTTATTGTTTTTAAAACGTTTCTATTTTGATACGAGATTTCATTTAGTTACTAGCTGTGCCCCGCGGTTTCACCCGCGATAACTACGGAGTTCCCGCGGGAATTCCTGGAGAAAAAGTACCCTATGTCCTTCTCTGTACCCCTGAAAACGTGTATGCCTTTCATGATGATCGGTTGAGGCATGGCCGTTAAGACATGAAAGAGAAACAAACGATCTCTCTTTCGCATTTCTATTTATGACTATTATGTAAATTTTTATACAAGTGACTTCGCAAAGGAAAATGGCGACAATGGTGGCGGGAACCCACCAACATTTTTCCTATTTTCATTTCAACCTTCTGTTTTGACTGAATCCAGATGTTGTATTGTCTCATTGATATATTAAATAAATATCCAAGATACACAAAAATGCGTGCGTGTGTACACGACGTGTGCGTGAGCGTGGGCGTGAGCGTGGACGTGGGCGTGGGCGTGAGCGTGGGTGTGGGCGAGTGCGTGTGCGTGAGCGTGAGCGTTGTGATTATTGTATACGTGTGTGTATTTTAGTTTCTGAGAACGTTCCCAACCTAATCAGTAAGTATAGGTGTATAAAACCGACTTAGAAATAATCCAGTATTACGAAGTTGATTTGTTTTTATTTAAGAAAAGAAACTATTATTGCATGAATTCCTTTTGAACTCGGGTTTTATTGAATTTTATTTAAGTTTATTTATAAATAACACTTCACAAAACACAGATCTACTTGATCCCACAGTATAAGCTACAGCTACATGTATCTACCTATAATCTTAATATATATAAATCACGTGTCACGTTGTTTGTCCGCGATGGATTCCTAAACTACGGAACGGATTTTGATAAAATTTTGTAACCATTTATAATATGGTCCAACTTAAAAGATAGGATAGTTTTTATCCAGGAATTCCCGCGGGAACTCCGGAATTACCGCGAATGAAATCGCGGGGGACAGCTAGTTACATATATAAGTATGTATTATACTACTAGCTGTGCCCCGCGGTTTCACCCGCGTGAGTTTCGGAATTTCTGCAGCAGCCAGCAACTATTTTTTTTTCTTCTTAGAATGAAAGTAGCCTACTCCTTATAACGTCAGCTATCTATTAGAGGAAGTCCCGTTAAAATTAGTCCAGCCGTTTCAGACATTAGCTGGAACAAACAGATAGACAGACAGAGAAAAATTTGAAATCGTTTTTTATATAAGTACTGTAAGTACCTATATACTTTCATATGCATTTAGTCAAAAGTTTGTAGTTTGGAATTACAAACAGACACTTCAATTTTATTTATATGTGTAGATACATAGAAACACGCCCAGACTGGAAGGTGGAACCCTGTGTTCATCCTACAAAATTCACCCCCACCAGGAATCGAACCCGGAACCTGTTGATTTAGCGAGGTATGATGACCTATACTGCGCCAGTTGGGTCGTCATTTCTTCAAGAATATTGTAATTGTTTTTTTCTTTTTTGAACGGCATAGACGAGCGATAATAGAGGTCGCAGAGGATTCCCTCATCGATTGACAAGTTCACGAAAATATGAAGTTTGAGTACCAATCTTTATTTTCTTTACACAGTATAAAACCAAGTCGCTTCCATTGTCTGTTCGCGATAAACTCAAAAACTACTGAATGTATTTTCATGCGGTTTTCACCAATAGATAGAGTGATTCATGAGGAAGGTTTATATCTATAGTTTATCCTGGAATTCCAGCGGGAATTCCGAAATTACCGTCGGTGATATATGGCTGTTTCTGATACGTCCATACTCCATTTGCGTACGCCACATCGCAGTGTCAACATTGCTCCTTTTTTGGTTTGTCTTTCTTTTTCATTTTATAAAGAAATCGAATGGTGTTTATGTTAATTTCACGAATGAAAAAAATTAAAAAGATACTAATGAATCACGTGTAGGTATTTCCATATTAAAAGTGATTAATCTTTTTGTATTTGTCACTTTTGCTGACGCGTTCATTATTATTAAAACTTACCTCATTTCAATATATTGAAGGTGAAGGAAGGAACTTATACAGTTATATTAAAGACTAGCTGTGCCCGGCGGTTTCACCCGCGTGAAAGGTTTTCATACAACAACTTTTTTTCTCGACATCCGATTACAATGAAACAAAGCCTATATGTAGCTCCAGGCTAAGCTTAATCTACCTGTGAAAACCGCATGACAATCCGTTCAGTAGATTCGGAGATTATTGCGAACAGACAGACAGACAGAGAATAATTTTAAAAACTTTTTTTGGGCTTGGTTTCTCTTCTTTTATCACCCCTCTCAATATTAGGTAAAAATATTCAATGTACAGAATCGCGGATTGAAGATTGATGAAGAAGATTGGTGAATGATAAATAGCACCTATTTATTTTTTTAAAGAATCAAATCAAATTGTTTTCTTCAACAGTTTGAAAAAAAAAACAAAATTAAAGTGTATAAAAATAATAATTTTTTTACATATAAAAATCAAATGATAGTTTGAAAAAAAAAAGACATTTTGCTTCAATATTTGTAGTTTGGTTTATAATGGGTCCTCTTGACGCAGTCATAGTAAGGCGGGCAGTCTTCTAAAGCGACGCATCGGCCAGTGGTTTCGTCTTTGACGGTTGGCGGTTTGCATCGGCATTGCGTATAGTCGCAGATTTTGCCGCTTTTCTTGTCTACCTTCGGATAAGGTTCGTAGCAGGTGGGTTCCGGGGTCTTATAGCCACATCCAGTCGAGTACAAATACATGCCGTTCTTGCACGGCGGCTTGTTCTTTGGACCTGTGGATAAAATTGATGATCATAATCATGCTCCTTTGGGGTACCGTATCTCAAAAGGAGGTTTTATATCAAATTCTCAGATCTGCTATCCCGTGGAACTGTAAAAAAAAAGAAGAAAAGACAACGCAATCAATAGATATGGCCGTATAATTCGTACTTCCCGTTGACCTAGAATCATGGATCAGAAGCGATTTTTTTTTCCCCGCGGTTTCACCTGCGGTAATCTCGGAATTCCCGTACGAATGCCGGGATGAAAAGTACCCTATGTCCTTCTCTGTACCCCCGCCAATATGTATGCAAAATTTCGTGATGATCGGTTAAGCCGTTAAGCCGTGAAAGTGTAACAAACAAACAAACAAACTCACTTTCGCTTGTATAATATTAGATAAGATACCATAACGTTACTTTGTCAAAAAATTATAAAACTTTGATTGTATATTACTAGCTGTTCCCCGCGGTTTCACCTGCGGTAATTTCGGAGTTCCTGTGGGAACCCCGACATTACAAAAAACTAGACCTTACAGTATAGTATTATAATATCTGTGACCATGCATATACAAGGTTACAGGTTAAGTCGACCTAGATCCTTTAAGACGTTGTAGTTTCCATCATTTCTGACTGATTTGACTATGAAACATCGTACCTCAAACTTAACCGTTTCCAAGATATTGGACTCTATAGATTTTTTTTTTAAATTGCTGATTTTTTTGTCTACTGGCCGGCCTATTTTTGAAATAAATTCGTAAAAAGTATTTTATTCTTTCCGAAATATTTAAAAAAATCTGTTACAGTTATTCTGCAGATGTGCTTAACAATTTCTACGTTTTATTAACTATCCAACAAGGTATAACAAGCTAGGGTATTATTAGAAATATTCGAAAAAAAATTTATGATAGGCTCCCGGTTAGGAAAAAAATAATGGTACTTTTGCATCAAATTCATCCCTTGGGTCAGAAAACAAAAAAACATGACAGTAAAATAAAATTATTTTTATTACTAAATGGTAATAAATATCAATCAGAAATGATGGAAACTACAACCTCTTAAAGGATCTAGGTCGACTTAACCTGTAATCCTGTATATAACTTACAGCCCTTACGTCTGCATATTATCTTCGACTCCAACGACGACAAAACTGTTAAGTAGAGGAAACACAATAAAATGAGGAACTTCATTTTTGCAATTAGCAAAATGATTCAATATAATTCGTTTAGTATCTAATAAATGCTTTCCTTATATTTGTTTTTGGCAGCAACTGCTCAAACACGTGTGAATTTTGTTTTTATATCACATTTCGCGGAAGTTTTACATTGGGGTACAGTACTGGCCAAAGTGCCAGACAAAACCTATAAAAAAAATGTATTTTCGTGTTATTATGAAAATTTTCACTTTTACTTCCTTCAACAGACAAACAAAAATTATAATTTAACAATACCAATATTGTGCCTTACCAAATACGAACCAAAATATCTATGTACTTTTCTAGTATCCATTATGTTTCAAATAAAATTTAATTCTAAGCATGAACCAATTTGGTCCATGATTTTGTTACAGACTTATCTTACTACGAGCAATGGGCATGTTGACTAATTTTTATTTTTTAGTCCGTCTTGTAGATTATTAAAAAATATTGGACACGTATTTTTTCTTTTTTTACGTAATCAAAAAATAACGGCGATATATTGAGTTGAAATTTCGCGTGACGTCACTATTCTGACAGTTTGTATGGCTGTTTTGCGGTTAGTGACGTCACGACCTCCTCATCCTAAACTTTAATGCGCTTTATCTCTGAATATTTTAATTTATTTAAAAAAGCAAAAAATACGTGTCTATTGTTTTTTTTTTCTAACTGACGGACTAATTAGAATTTTGATTTTCAAAAGTAGTCCATTTGTGATGTGAAGATATTTGGATGTGCGATTTTCCAAACACGCATGTATACATGGCAGGACAGGAAAATAAGTACCTACCTAGATAGAATATGTCCTGAATTATTTTATAAGATATTTTGTAATCCGGTATTCTCGAAGAAACCCCGGTGTTCTCTTCAGAGGAACAGGTTTGCCCGCCCTTTGTTGCCTGTATTTCCCACCGTGTATTTTTATATTTTTTTTTGTTTTTGGTGACAATAAAGAATATTTGTATTTGTATTTTTATTTGTTTCTAGAGCTAAGTGAATAGGCATTAGGCAAATTGCGAATTCGAATCGTCGCTTTCCATCTGACTAATGGGGATGTGGACTACTTTTGAAAATCAAAATTCTAATTAGTCCGTCAGTTAGAAAATAAAAAAAACAATAGACACGTATTTTTTGCTTTTTCAAATAAATTAAAATATACAGAGATAAAGCGCATTAAAGTTTAGGATGAGGGGGTCGTGACGTCACTAACCGATAAAACCGCCATACAAACTGTCAGAATAGTGACGTCACGCGAAATTTCAACTCAATATATCGCCGTTATTTTTTGATTACATAAAAAAAGAAAAAATACGTGTCCAATATTTTTTAATAATCTACAAGACGGACTAAAAAATAAAAATTAGTCAACATGCCCATTGGTTAGAAGAAAAGTAAATAACTTATAAATATAACTTATATAGGTGCATAGACAGCAAAATCATTCTTGTACATTAAACCTTGATTTATGTATACTTCATTGTTCGATTTTTCCTTATTACGTACCTACGTATTTAGTCACTACATGTTTCAACTGTCGAGTCTTCCTTATATTTTAATAAGTCACGTCTTACGTACGCTGAGTGAGAATCTACAAGTACCTATTGCCAAAGCAATTAGTTGCAAAAAATTGAAAATTCTAATAATTTACTTACATATTTAACATAAAAATAAGAATCCATTTAAAAATTGGTGTTTGTGTGTCTTTGAAAATTGAAAAAAATTGAAAATATATTTATTAACAAAAAGAAAGTAACAATGTAAGATATATCAATTGGTGCCCACACTAGGAAAATCCTGTGTCGTGGGGCCTTTACTTTGCTTCTTACGGTTGGACAATGTGCGATGAAACTTTGGAGGGTAATTGTGTCCTCACTAAAGAACTACAGGGTTACAAATGCCTGACGCAACCAAAAATAAGTATAAGGAAAATTACCTTATTATTTTGATTTCTGCGGTGATTATATAAAAAAATTATTGTAATTATATGTACCAGGGATGTTGCGAATATTCGCATCCGCATCCGCAGATGCGGAGCTTCCGCATAGATTTGCGGATATTCATGCGGATGCGAATGTAATACAAGTTGCGACAAGAAAGAAATTGGGCGGGGCCGGCGAATGGAAATTAGTAAGTGAAGTTAAAAAAATAGGAGCATTGTTTTTTTTTAGGTATACATTTTATTACTGTTTTAATTCTTCATACAATTTCTTTCTTGTTTGGATGTTTGGATGTTCGTTACTCAATCACGCAAAAACGGCTGAGCGGATTTGGATGAAATTTGGTATGCACGTTGTCAAGGGTACAGAGAAGGACATAGGGTACTTTTCATCCCGGAATTCCCGCGGGAACTCTGAAATCATCGCGGGTGAAACCGCGGGTCACAGCTAGTATACTATATTTATGTAAGATCTTAAGCATCTGCATCCGCATCCGCGGATGTGAAAAAGTCGGCGTCCGCAACATCCCTGATGTGTAATCGATGAATTCGTGCTTTGCCAAAATATCGAATAACAAAACAATCGTTGGTGAGCAGATACCTAGGTACCTACTTAGGAATGAAAATGTAAGAAGGATGGCCAGATCGGACTCGATACGAAACAATGGTGTCCATATATGATATATATATGAAAAAAATCCTTATTTTTTAAGATTTTAAAAAACACAAAAAATATCTCTATAAGTAGCCACAAAAAAAAGATATTAATTTATTTTTGTTTTTGTAACTTCTACGACATCATGTATGTGGTTTCAGAACGCACCTATTGATGATTCATTTCGCGTATGACATGACTTAGTATTCAAAGACTATAATTATTCACGTTTTTCTTAATAGTTTTACTAGATAATTATGTAGGCATCAAATCAACAACTGTGTGTGCGTTCTTGTCATAAAAAAAAATTATTTAGGATCATAGTAAGTATAAGCATTTTGTTCAAGCGTACATCGGAACGTCATTTGTCTTTGACAAGTTACTAAATCTGTGGTCATCGAACCGCGCCAGTGATTGTCATTAATATTTGATTTGATTGGCAATTGACATGACACCCGGCAATCACGCATTTTAATCGCTTTACTTGTTGTTCTATTTTGAATTTCCTTTGTCGTTTTTACCTAGGCATTTTTTACGGACTGATAACTACCACTTGTGACTACATTATTTCTATGCTAACTACACTTTTAGGTCGGGTAAAATGTAGTTGTTGATTCTAACCTCAAATGTATTGTGGATTTTACGATGTTATTTTAAAAAATTGTGGCTATTTAGATATGATTTTTAAACGGGATGGTATTTACAACATAAAAACAAATCAATCTAACTATAGTTTATTTTGGGACATGAAAAATAAAAGTCAAGTCCAGCTCCTATAGAAATTTTGCCATTGTTCTTTATACAATGGCCAAAAAACAATGTTTCAATCGCAAATATTGGAACAGGCGTTGTAGAGAAAAACAACTAGTAGGTACCTACCCATTATGTACCAATGCTTTACATAATAGGTTTTTTTTTTAATATTAAACAAACAAAACTAGATGGAAGTAGCTTCGTTTTACTCCTAATAGTTTTCGAGTAATCTTTGATAGACGCTAATTAGACGCAATTTCCCCGGTTGACCTTAAATTACTTTATTATTATTTTAATTAAAATAGTTATTTTGAATAGTTTTATAACGCACGAATTTGTTCAGTCAATCATATTTTAAAATTAAAATCCTTGTGATTATTTTTAGCAAACATTCGAAAAAATCAATCAGTTTGAAAAATTGCTATCATATTCAATGCAGGAGTTTTTATGTGTCTCCTCGATTTAACGTTCATTCTTCCGTCTTCTGTAAAGCCATTGTCCAGATCCATGTTGATTGGATGCTACTTGATCATTAGAACATTATTTTTTTTCGGAGTCCCCGCAGGAACTCCAAAATTACCGCAGGCAACAGCTAGTGCTTAATAAATATGGAGGTTGTCTTGTGTTGTATACTAGACACGGTGACTCAAGAGCAATACAAATGTTCTTCACATACCATAGGTGTACCCTGACACGGAAATCGAACCTGCATCATATGATAGTATAGTCAGATTTATTTTTATTTTTTATTTTACTTTATTTGGAAAATCAACAGCTACAAAAATATAATGAACATTTGAGTGTCAAACAAAAAAGCCGATTACAGATTTTCGCACATGGGTAGTGGAATAATAAACAAAAACATCAATTGCTCAATAGGCAGCAGCAACTTACATAGTGGGAACTAAGTCCGACCATGTATTATTTTTTGGTTACAAAAAACGAATTTTCTAATACTCGCCTCGCCGACTCACAGCTAGTGTTAAACAAATCAAAGTCATATTCTTTGGATAATTTGTTGAAATTGTCACTCGCTCGCCACATAAAGGAGTTCTGCCTGTAGTTAGTGGAGACTATTTCTGTGTGCAAAGGCGGACTGTATCTGCAAACAACTAAACTCACGAGGCAATCAAAATGAAATTACACCTTCTTACCCACTGTATCCTTACTGGAACTGCTCTCATCAATATCCCTGCAAGTTTCTACTTCCGCATATCAATTTATATGTTGTACTAGCCGGTGCCCGCGTTTTCACCCGCGTTAATTTCCGATATAAATGTACCCTATATCCTTTTCTGTACCCTTTACAACATGCATGCAAAATTTCATGATGATCGGTCAAGCCGTTAGGGAGTGAAAGCGTAACAAACAAACTCACTTTCGTTTATAATAGTAAATATATTTATCGACTAGCTGATCCCCGCGGTTTCACCCGCGGTAATTTCGGAGTTTCCGCGAGAATTCCGGGATAAAAAGTACCCTATTTCCCTGTATCCCTGACAACGTGTATGCAAAATTTCATGAAGATCGGTCACACCCTTAGGGCGAGAAAGCGTAACAAACAAACAACTCACTTTCGCATTTATAATAGTAAGTATTTGTGGTATTTAATGATTCCCGCAAAGCGTTCATACGGAACTACATCGTAAATAGAATCAGAGTTCCGCATGGTGATTAAGAATCCGTGCTCGCTTCGCGGCCAACCTTGCTTCGTGCGCCGAATACTAAGGCAACGTACAGACGGACAAAGACTACAGTTTTATGACGCGGCCAATGCAGTATTGTTTAGTACAAAACTTGTGGAGTTCAAAGGTTTGATAGGTAATTTTTAAGCCTTTTATATTAGTTAAACTTTACCTCCTGTACAACGAAACAATGTTTTGGACAAGGGCATCGAACTCTGTTATCTTAATTAAGTACTTGTTAAATAACGCACAATCTAATTGGATCATCTTTTTGGGGTAGGTACATGGTTGAATTTGAAATAGAAGAATTAGTGTAGGCATTTGAAAAACTTTGCAGGGCAAAAATATACATATTCATATAACAAAATGTATGAACTATAAATAAAAATAAATTAATGAGTTTTCTTCCTTGTAAAAATTTTATTAGATAAAATATAGGTCGTACACTTTGTTATCTGAATATGTATATAGAATAGTCATAAATATAAATATTTAATATAATGAAGTCATGGAAGTGGAAAAATTGAAAAGGGTGAAAATAAATACTTTTGTGACTTTTGTATGGCAGCCGGTGTTGCTTTTTATATCTTTGAAAACCTGTTAATTTTAGAAGAAAAAAAATCAATAAGTAATTCCTCGTCGTAGAAACTGACAGTTGATTTAGCTTTTTATCCCCTTTTCACTACTTTGTATAGTAATTTTTTTGTACAGGTGTCCCGTAAATCGACGTCAAGCCAGAACCAAGTGATAGGCTAAGTCATAACAGATGTTAACAGAAAAATATAGAAATCTTTGTTAAACTTCATTGGCAAAAACGTAATATTTTCTTCTGGACAGAACAATGGCTGTAAATTTTAAGCAGTAGTTTTCAGAAACCCTATTCAGGATTACACAATAAGAAGAAAATTGAAAAAAGTTAAGGTTTGTAATTTTTATATTTTTTATAAATGGACATTTTTTTTTCAAAGAATTTTTTTTTACATTTTTCTATTAACAGTTATGATTAGCCTATCACCCGATTCTGGCTTGACATCGATTTACGGAACACCCTGTATAATAATAAATTTGCAGATAACTATTTGACGCGAGACCTAATGACTTGAAATTTCTGCAAATATTTAAAGTAGGTACACGGCTTTCAGCATAACTCTTTGTTTGTTACAAATAAATTATGAATAGAGGCGTTATCGCGTTGTGCTTGTTACACAAATGTGGTTATCAGTACTAATTGATAACAATGTTACAAAACTAGCTGAACCACGCGGTTTCACCTTTCCCTTCATTATGTTAATGGATTGAATGACTCTGAAAAGGTACTTGTTTGCTCAGAAGAGCCTTAGGCTTCTGTGGATCTTGTGGATTTCTGTGACAAATTTTATAAAATTATTAAACTCACAGTGCCCAGATTCTCTCCGGTCATACCAGTATTTATCCCGGGATTCCCGCGGGAACTCCAAAATTAACGCGGGGGAAACAGCTGGTTAGGTAGGTAGGTATACTAACAGCCAATCAGACGGAACGTGTAATTTTATACGTAAGTACAAGTAGTATGCACATACATTGTACATACTTCTAAATAATGCTAAATGATTTTAACCCACATATTATGTTTATTTGAAGAGAAAATTGTTTGTGGCACAAATACAAAAATTAATACTTAATGTAGCCAATAGCGTCTACTGAATCGGCGTGCAAATTATTCAGTTCATTACGTATGTATTTGACTAATGCAAAAAAAAACCGTGACAAGGTTATTGTTTAGTTGCTGGTAATGAATATTGTTTTCAAATAAACACAAAAATGAGTCATAAAGTGAAAAAAATAATTAAAAAAGCGTTTATTAAACACAAAAAGCAAGTATTCGAACATGAAGTCAATCTTATAAAAACACTTTTATGTTTAAGGTTTGAACCAACGTCCAATGTCCATGGCTCAAGCAGTCACTTCGAAAAGAATAATATATTTAAGTTTGTTTTTATTAATCTTGTAGTCGATTCGCCACGGTTGCCTTGATAATTTCGAAATTCCCGCGGGAATTCCGGAAGAAAAACTACTTCATGTCACTCAGGAACACTGTAGCTTTCTACAAGTGAAAGAATTTTTAAAATCGGTTCGTTAGTTTTTGCTTTTAACCATTACAAACGTACAAAAAAGATACAAAAGTCTCTTTTTAATCCTACTAATATTATAAATGTGAAAGTGTGGATGTTTGGATGTTTGTTACTCAATACAGCTGAACGGATTTGCATGAAATTTGGCATGCACGTTGTCAGGGGTACAGAGAAGGATATAGGGTACTTTATATCCCTGAATTACCGCGGGTGAAACCGCGGGGCACAGCTTAGTATATAATGATGTGATTTAATAAAATAAAACACTGTTAGTTGCAAAAATTTTCGACATAAGACTGTTTAATGTTTAAAAATCGATTCGTAAGACTTTAGTAGCCATTTAGTAGCCTATACTTCCATAGGTACATGTGGCCCGCAATAATATGGGCAGTACCTAGTACGTGCAAATCAACGCACGCGCTTGCAATACTAATCGGGAAGACCCTTGTTTGGTCGATCAACAAAAGTTTTCCTGGACATTGCTATTGTTCGAACAGCATTAGTGTCGAGGGAACCTGCGCAAAAGCAGGTGCGCAGACGCACAGTCTCGGCTGAAGTGCTACAGTTTGTGTGTGCTAGTTTCTTGACTCTGTGACCTACGTACATTTCAAATTACGATTCGAATTTTTCGTTTTCACATTTTAAAACACCATGTAGATTCCAAATTCGACTCAACTTTTGTTTTTTTTTTCTTCGTTTCTGGTTTCCCTTGTTTTAATGTAACGGAGGACAATTCCACCGTTAAAGTTTTTTTTTTTAATTTCTTTTTTAAATAAGCATGTTATTACTATGTAGTTATTTACAACGAAGTTACTTCGTAAGGTGCCTATGCAACTATAATAATATGATCAAATCAAAGATTTACCTAGTAAGTTTCTCAAAAGATAAGTTACCTAGATCGGTAGCTTTTTTAACTGTCCATCGAGTGACTCTGCTACCTTTCTAATCAAACTAATTATGTGGTCTAAATTCTGTTGAATTAACCTTTCTATTAGGAAATAAACTCAATGGTTTGTAGATACCTACCACAGCCAACTAAAACAACTCTGTATATTGGTACTTAACGAATAATCGTATTCATTATTATCTACTTTGTTATAATATCTAGTAAATTTTATTTGTTGTACTACTAGTTATTTGGGTAATGACAGTCTGAATACTTTGTTGCAATAACCAATAGGGTATTTTCCAGAGTATGAAAACCAAAATTCTAATTAGTCCGTTCAGTGTGAAAATAAAAAAAAATATAGATAAATACGTATTTTTTGCTTTTGCTAATTAATGAAAATAAACTCATGTAGATAAAGCGCATTAAAGTTTAGGGTGGGGAATTCGTGACGTCATTATTCGGTATAAGCCCCGTGCAAACTGCACCGGGTTATGACGTGACGCGAAATTTCAACTCAATGTATCGCGGTTATTTTTGATTACGTAAAAAAAGAAAAAATACGTGTCCAATATTTTTTATTAATCTACACGAAGGACTAAGAAAACTTTTGTCAAGTGGCCAATTCCCTACGACGCTTTTGAGCTATTATTTTTTTTTAAATCAGCTGATCTTTCACTATACGGAAAAGTCAGTTTATATGTAGCCGAGTAGCTTATTTATATTTTTAATAATTTATATTTTTTTTATATTTTTTCTAATACAAAACAGTGCAAACTTTTACAAATACAAAATTATAACAAATTTGAAATAATCATTAGCTGTTTACACCACTCTAGCTTACACAACGCCTTTAAGAGAGAAAGATCATAATTCAAATTTCAATGCTAATTAGCTAGCTAGTTCTTATAAAGTACATAATTTTGTTTGTTTTGTTTTTATCTACTTTTCTATTTCGTTTTTTTGCGTAAGTAGCGCTTTTTGTATTGCGCCGATTCCGCTGGTGAATGAACAAATTCCATAGAATTTTGCGGGAAACTTATATTGTCATTGCATGTGTCATTCTATAATTATATGCGTGAGATAGAAATTTTCCAGAAAAAATCAAAACGTTGATCGATTTTTGGAATCGGTCGTGGTTTTGTCTTAAGAAGATTTGAGTTAAAACTTCATTAACGGAACGGAAAAATTCGAATCGAAATTCGATGATAGCGACCGTTACATTTCACCGTTACGTGTCCCTTCGCAAATCTCGAGCGCAGGGGGAGCAATGAAAACGAAATATTATTGTTTTTATTTTTTTCCGTCTTTAAACACAAACTCGCGTTGCATTCCCGACCTTATGTCCAGGTGACAGATATCCGAATTGTTGTATACGCAATGAACATTTTATATTCGTTAAGGTGCATAAACTCTTTACGATCTTTGATAAACGGTTAGCGTGCGTTGACCTTAAAAAGGCTAAATTTATTTTTTTTCGCTCCCAAAACGAAAGTAAATGATTAAAGTATCGATGGAACCATTTGTTCGACCATTTGGTTGACAAGGTTCCATAAATCAGGGTTCAAAGCAAATAAGCTCATAATAAAAATTACGAAAACCACAATAGACTTGCCAAGATCCAAACCGAAAAATTAAATAAAATTAAAATTAGGCACTTGCGTTCACGAATCCCTACAAATAGAGCGGTATTTTCTATTCCCACCGTCATACAAAATGCCGGCTGTTTTATAAACAGACAAATTGTAGGTACGATTCGACTGCGACATAAAAAAAAATTTCAATCTTACCTTAAAACTGTTACAGAGTAAATAATGCGGAGCTTTCTAATACCACTAGTAGAGTAATTAGGAAAAAGAAGGTTTTTAGAATTTATTTTCTGTATGGTCGTACCTACCTACGCTTATCACGCAAAATCTACTTTACTTATATAGTTGCCTTTTTTATAATCTTCTTACATACTAAAAGAGTACAATAAAAGAGTATAGAATCCGCGATTCTGTACATTGAATGTTTTTAACAAAAATTGACAGGGAGCGATAAAAGAAAGTAACCGACCATAAAAAAAAGTTATCCAAATTCTTTTCTGTCTGTCTGTTTGTTCGCGATAATCTACGAATCTACTTAACGAATTGTCATGCGGTTTCTACAGGTAGATTAAGCTTAGCCTGGAGCTACATATAGGCTTTGTTCCATTTAAATCTGACGTTGGAAAAAAAGTAGTCATATAAAAACGTAACCGCGGAGCACAGCTAGTCTAACCTAAATCCTAGGCTTTTTTACATCGCAATTGGTTAGCGAAAGAGAATTTGTTTTAACATTTTTTTTTTAGATAGATTTTAGAGTAACAGGCATTGTCCTAAGATAAAACAATGAACTGATAATCCACAAAATCTATTGTTTCATATCGCTCTATTAGAATTAACAACAGTTACTTATAATGATCGATGCATATTGTGTCAACTCGGCCGTTATATTTTTCACAGTTAAATATTTCCGTACGAAAACGTCGTGTGTCGGCCATTGTTCTTTCTATCTAGTCTCTGACGAGCGAACTCAACACAATACCTGCGGCTGCCCTACGGTAAAACAAAGTAATTGCAGCTGAATAAATTTTACAGGACGAGCGAAAGAACTGAAAATCGCATAATTTAAAAGTTAAAAACTAACCTTCCATAGTACCTATAACGATTTTCTTGATTTTAATAAAAATCCTCTAAGCCTTTTTGATTGTTGCAATTGAATAAATTATACACGGCGAGCAAAAAACCGAAAATCGCTAAGTATATTTAAAACAAATCTTCCATAGTTTGACGATTTTCTTAATTTTATTTTCTCTAAGACTAAAGCCTTTTTGGTGGTTGTGGGTATGTAATAACGTCCGTTATGCGTAAAAAATGGCAAATATAAAAAAAAAACCTCATTTCGAAAAAAAAATATGACAGTTGCTTTGTTCTTCCGTAGAGCAGCCGCCTTGCACTAAGTACGGTTATTTTTCAGCGAACTATATAATAACGTGTTATGGCATGTGATGCAGTGTTATGTGGGTAACGTTCACACAAGCATAAGATATTGTTCGCGTCTCCACCAGGCCTTTTAATCTTGTAAAATTTTACAGGATCATCAAAAGTAGGCTCATATTTTTTAATTTATTTATTCAGATGCTACTAGCTGTTCTCTGCCGTTTCACCCGTGTTAATTTTTGAGTTCCAGCGGGGATTACGGGATGGAAATTCCTCTCAGACCTTTTCTCTAACACTAACAAAGTGTGTGAAAAATTTCATGATTATCGGTTACGTATTGTAACAAACTCACATTCGAAAACTTCTCACACTCGAAACATTCCGAAACTCATGCGGGTAAAGCTGCGGGGCGCAGCTAATCCTATCCTACTAATATTATAAATGTGAAAGTGTGGATGTTTGGATGTTCGTTACTCAATCACGCGAAAACGGCTAAACAGATTTGGATAAAATTTGGCATACACGTTGTCAGGGGTACAGAGAAGGACATAGGGTACTTTTTATCCCGGAATTCCCGCGGGAACTCCGAAATTACCGCGGGTGAAACCGCGGGACACAGCTAGTCTCATATAAATATCATATCAGTTGTCTAGAACTGGCTTTGCTTCGTCTAGGTAAGGTTATATAAACCTTGTGTGATAATTTACAAGCATTAATATAATTATTATTAAAAATGAAAATACAAATAATTGAGATATTTTTAGAGTTTAAAGTTACGCATTTTTTGGCGCGTTCTTTTCTTTACATCTCGCTGTTTACCGAGGTTTTAACCGCGTTCGTTTTGGAGTTCCCTCAGGATTCCCTGGATAAAAGTCCCTATGTCCTTTTCTATATCCCCGGACAACCTGTGCGAAATTTAGTGATGAGCAGTTGAGTGATCAAGGCGTGAAAACTTAACAAACAAACAAACTCTGCACATTCACATATTTTATAATACATAGTAACTTAAATATCAACCGGCACCTGTCAGATAATGACTTCCTATATGTTTCTACGTTTCTCATAGGCGGAAAAACTAGTATTGAGTAAGATTTGTCCGTAAAATATGTCAACAAATCCGCAATAGAATTTATCCGAAACGAATTTTAAACAACAATAATATTAGCAAAGGCTCATTATGCATACAGCCTTCTTCGCCTTGCACTTGGTCTGGTATTGAACCTCGTTGTGCAGAGGTCAACGACACTGGCACGAGAGAAAAAAAATATATCGCCCGTTCGCCCACAACTAAGCATCTTTATTGTATGCAAATGTTGCGTGTACCAAATTGTGTCAATCTGTATTTTAAAGGTTTTCTCCTGCATTGGTATTCTATAGAAAATGATACGACATTTTTTACAATTAAACACGTTTTCGATTTTAATTTTACTGTCCACTTGTAATGATATACTTACCATAAAATAAATGCTTATAAGATCTGGTTTAGAAAATATTCAAATACAGATTTTGTAGAAAAAGCTTATGCAGTGAAAGTTGTTAGTGTTTTGTTTTTTGGGGCTAATTTTTTAAGAACTAGGCAAAGGAAACTTTTGCATATTTTCCATTATACATGTTAAAGTCTGTAAAATAGACAATGTACCGCCTGAAACGCTGGATCTTGGAACTTGGATTTTAAACAAAACATTTCATAATAGAGGCCACCTCTGAGGTATTCGTCTCACAAAGGCGGCTTTGCTAAGAACAGCTAGTTCAAAATTAAAGAGGATATGAAAATAATTATGACAGTAAAAACTAGGTATTTACCATATTAAATAGTGCAAGTAGAGGCTAGATAAAAGTAGATATTGAAATTTACGAAACTTGAACTATGCTATTTTTGATGCGGTTGTAAATTTTTTCAAATGAACATCTAATGTACAGAATCGTGTCTCGAATGACACAAATTTTGATGTACCTGGATGATTTTTAATTAGTCAATTAACTAACGAATGAACTAGTTGTCTCATGAATAATTCCGATGACTGTAATTTACGAGTACTTATCAATAAATCACTGCTTTATTATTAATTTGGCTTTCCGGTTTCTTTCAGTTTTTATGGTCTTTTTTAATATACCTAAACCCGTTTAGGTATTACTTGGTGGAATTAATTAAATTACTATTAACGGTATTAAAATGCAATAGAAAGGGTTACAAAAATCCGGAAAGTAAAAAAAGTTAAATATGTAAAACTTACCGCCGCACTCAGAGTCGACTTTAATGATTACTTAGTTAAGTATAGATTTTTAACACAAAACTGCCGCAATCACACCAGTTTAATAAATTAATGTTAATTGGCATTTAACTAATTAAGTTATATCTCATTAAATGCCAATTTACATTAATTTACTGAACGTCTCTGATTGCGGCAGTTTTGTGTTAAAAATCTATACTTAACTAAGTAATCATTAAAGTCGACTCTGAGTGCGGCCGTTAATGATCTATTTTGAAAACGTGTCAACACAAATTGTATAGTCGCATGCTAAGTGTCGATAGACAGAAACACTATATTCAGTCCAACGTAACTGACTGAATAAAAGCAGAAAAATAATTATATAAATTTATTTTAATTTGATGACATGAAACTACATTTTGCAAAGGAGAATTTAGTAAAAAAAATTGCGCCCATTATTTCGTTCGGTTCATTTTGATATTTTGGCGAATATTTTTGTGTTAATGAATGCTCAAGTTGGCTTTTTCATTTGAATTGGTACATGGCTTTAAATAGTTTGTAATAATTGAGCAATTAATATCTATAGATTCTAGTAATATTGTAGACGATTGTTTGTTCATCGTGTAATTTATCTAATCATTAAAACAATCACGGCTATTTTCCATAACGTTATCACGATAAGTATCGCAATCATAATTATTTACAAGTTATTTGTATAAAATATGATAACAAAATATCAGTTCCTTAGTCTATGTTCGCCGGTGGACTTGAATTCCTTTAAATTGACTCAATAAAAGTTGACTGTTGTCTTTGTCATTAGGGGTTTCGTTCTAAATGGATATCAATTAAAACATCTTGATTGTAATCCAATCATTCCGTGTAATATAGCATCGAAGACAGCGTAGTTATTACGTAGACTCATTGTTGTGTTAGTCAAAGTGCGGCAAAGTAACGGGCGCGGTTCATTAGCTGGAAATATATATTGTATATTTAAACTGTGAAATCAAATCATTAGGCAAACAATTAAAGTTTATCTGTCACCTTGGACGTTAAGCCAAACCGGGCCACAGAACTGTGCTAACGATTCACAATAATCTCATCTCAAAATCGTTATAGGTGGCTATAGTATTGACATTCCGTACTATACATGCTCCAGCGTGATAGCGGTTGGCCTACAATACCACATCATATATAAAAGAAAATACACCGCTGCAGCAAGTTCAGTTCGGTATCAACACTTAAATGTGGAGTTCGCGTTCGAATAATCGGTGAATTTCTTTTTTTTTGTTTTTTTTTTCGAAAAGCAATAACCGATCATGAATCACCGAACGGTGGTTTTTCTCGCTGGGCTGCTCGCGTTAGCCGAATGCGCCCCGCCAGGAAAGCCGAACCTGGGATGGGGCGAGAGAGTTTTCTCCATTGTTGAGGTCAATCAGGCCGCAACCGCCTACAACCAGCTCGTCACGAGAAAAGACGCCGCTGACATTTCGATTACGTGGAACTCGTGGTCGGGTGATGCAGCGAAGAAAGCTAGGGTGCTGTTCAACGATCGGGAGGTTTGGTCGGGACCGTCTGGCAGTTCGGGTTCAGCCAGTTTCAAAATTAAGAAAGGCGGTAGATACCAGATGAAGATTGAGCTCTGCAATAACGATGGCTGCAGCTATAGTGACCCGACCGAGATCCTCGTTGCCGACACTGACGGCAGTCATCTCCCGCCACTGCAGTATACTATCGGAGAGAAGCACAAGCCCTTCAAGCAGACGTCGGGCAAGGTAGTCGGCGCTTACTTCGTCGAATGGGGTGTGTACCCGAGGCAGTTTCCGGTCGACCGCGTTCCGATACCCAACTTGACTCACTTACTCTACGGTTTCATTCCAATCTGCGGAGGCGACGGCATCAACGACAGTTTGAAAGAAATCGAAGGCAGCTTCCCGGCTCTGCAGCGATCCTGCAGTGGCCGCGAAGATTTCAAAGTGACCATTCATGATCCTTGGGCAGCACTGCAGAAGCCGCAGAAGGGTCTCGCATCATGGAACGAGCCTTACAAAGGTAACTTTGGACAACTTATGTCTCTTAAACAAGCCAGACCCGATTTGAAGATCCTTCCTTCCGTCGGTGGCTGGACGCTAGCCGATCCTTTCTACTTCCTCGATGATAAAGTAAAGCGCGATCGCTTTGTTGCTTCTGTGAGGGAGTTCCTTTTGACTTGGAAATTCTTTGACGGAGTCGACATTGATTGGGAATTCCCTGGTGGCAAAGGCGCTAACCCCAAACTTGGCAGTCCCAAAGATGGAGATACTTATGTTAGCCTGATGAAAGAACTTCGCGAGATGTTGAACAAGTTGTCCGCTGAAACTGGTAAGGAATACGAATTGACTTCAGCTATCAGCGCTGGATGGGACAAGATTCAAGTGGTAGACTACAATGTTGCCCAAAACTACATGGACCACATCTTCGTGATGAGTTACGATTTCAAAGGCGCCTGGTCGAACGATTCTCTCGGCCACCAGACCGCCCTGTACGCACCAGCTTACAAACCAAAGGAATCCTACACGACGGACTTTGGTATTAAATTCCTTTTGGCCCAAGGAGTTAACCCCAAAAAGCTCGTCGTGGGCGTCGCTATGTACGGCCGTGGCTGGACCGGCGTCCATGGGTACACAGACAACATACCCTTCACAGGGAACGCTTCTGGTCCCGTCAAAGGGACATGGCAGGACGGTGTTGTGGACTACAGAGAAATAGCCAAAGAGATTGCCATGGGAAAGTGGGAGTACTCATATGATAAGGTCGCCGAGGCACCTTACGTATTCAGGCCATCGACCGGGGACCTAATTACGTATGACGATGCGAGATCGGTTATAGAAAAAGGCAAATACGTTAGGAATAACAAACTAGGTGGCCTTTTTGCGTGGGAGATCGATGCTGACAACGGAGACCTACTTAACGCTATGAATATGGGTTTAGGTAATACGCCCGCGTGAACATTATTAGCCATCGTAACTTATAAAATTAGGGTTGTCAATCTTTCTCTTTTTGAAAGTTATATCAAGTACCTCCTATTAATATATTCAAAAAATAATTCTTGTGTATTTAATATATTTTTCATAAGAAAAATCGGTTGCAAAATGTTTAGTTAAAAATGTATACGACACGTCACAACAGTTGTGAACCCTGTTTATATTGTGTACATGTTTGTGATCGTAGATATAAGGCATAGTTTTATAGATAGTTGTAATGTATAATTAAAATAGGTTCTTATAATTATGACAAAGATTTTAATGATAGATAATTATGTAACATGAGCGAATGGATCATTCAAAAAATGTTATTGTGCACTTACTAAAATACCTATAACATGTTTTGTCTCTGCAATTTAAAAAGATTAATATTTGTCCAAGCTCATAAAATACCAAACACCATTTTGTTCCGTTAGGAACGATATTTTTATGAATACTGAGATAAATCTGAACATATTGTGTAACGTGGTGCTAACGCCCATGGAGGTAGTATGTTCTTTTTTTCATCTAAATTCAAAATTTATTTTTCTTGGGCGTCGGCGTTATTGTTTTGTTTCTCTTTCGGATTCTTTCACGCTGCGTAAAGCAACTACGCCGTGATTAAATTATATTCTAAATACATTAAATAAATATATTATATCTAATCTTACAAAAGGAAGCTGTACACTCAACAGGTATTTAATATTTTCGTTTATACATTATATTTTAATATTTGTAAGCCTTGATCCAGGTCTCATGTAATGTTTTTATATCACTCACTGGTCGTTTGTGATGTGGCGTGAGACCTGGATGGCTGTCGGCAGGAATTTCATGTTGACAAATGATTCCAGCTTCCTTCTTCGGATATCGCAACTACTTTCTTCAACCTATCTACAATCTTTACTTGAAAACTGGATCTTCTTCTGTTCCTGTTCCTTCTTCCTCATGATCTTCGCATCCTGGCCGACGCCACTGCAGCTTCGGACTCTACGTCTACCACGGATCGCGAAGGCCAGTGATTGTTTTGTATATATTTAAACTTACTCTTAGATTCTGTACTGATTACACAAAATTATAAATTTATGAACCGTGTTTTTCTCACGACCCGTTTCAATTGGTGTCAACTGTCATTAGGTACCTACAATGAAAGTCGAACAGGTGTTGAATAGTTTAACACTTTTTCAATTTTGTGTATTAATACGGTTATTTTGTTTAAATTTTAACCGCCATTTAAAATAGAGTGCCAGGGGGAGATCGCGACATTTTTCGTGGCAATTTTGTCTCGTTGTTAAAACGATTTTGATGTGAATGCACCTTTATGATCAGAGCTTTCTTAAGCTGTATTCTTAACACTTATCTACCTACTTTGTGAACGGAAAAGACATAATATTGTTTGTACAGCATCGTAGCGTTTCTTCGCTGGCATTCGGCGTCTGGTTAACGACTGAGTTTTTATTTGTATAAATTACTATTCAAGTACCTACCCAATAAATCGATTCGGAAATGATGTGCTCGTATATTATTATTTAATTAAAAGTCTCCCGAACTTTCATTAGCTGTATCTATATATCTATCTATACATATAAAATGCTTTGTCATTAATGACTGATGGATCAACGCACAGCCTAAACCGCTGACCGTAGGGACCTGAAACTTGGAGGGTGTGTTCTTTGTATGACGTAGGCATCCGAGAAGAAAGGATTTTTGAAAAGGGGTTGCAAAGTTTGTATGGAACAATCCGCGGGAACATCGAAATTACGCGGGGGAAACCGCGCGGTACAGCTAGTATTCTCATAAAATGTCAGAAAGAAAAATAAAAAATAAATAAATTGGTAGATCAAACTACCTTGGTTTAGGTAATGTACAATGAATCTATTAAAATCTATACATTAATTTATTTATTTATTTTTATTTATTTAAGTAATTAATGCCTCTATACATGTAAATTAGATAGAAGTGTCTGTTTGTAATGTTATTTTTTTAAACGAAATGCATGTGAAAGTATAAGGTACAAATAACAAAAAAACAATTCTTAACATTTTTGTAAGTCTAAAATTTATATCTGTCTGTTTGTTCCCGCTAATCTCGGAAACGGCTGAACCGATTTTAACGGGACTTTCACTGGCAGATAGCTGATGTTATAAGGAATAATTTTAGAAAAAAAATAGTTCCTGCGAGGGGTTCTTTTACAAACAGAAACTTACGTTATTTGTGGGTGTCATAGGCTATATTGTGACCCGGAAATCCGTGGGAACTCCGCAATTACCGCGCGTGAAACCACGGGATCAGCTAGTCTATTCTTTAATATACTATCTATAGGTACTATTAATGTTGTAAAAGTTTGTGAGTTTGTGAGCTTGTACGGGGTAATCTTTGGATCTACTGAATCGATTTCGAAAATTCTTTTAGCGATAGAATGCTATTAGTGTTCCTGAGTGTCATACCGCCGCACTCAGAGACGACTTTAATGATTACTTAGTTAAGTATAGATTTTTAAAACAAAACTGCCGCAACAGACAAGTTTAATAAATTAATGTTTATTGGCATTTAACTAATTAAGTTACATCTCATTAAATGCCAATTAACATTAATTTACTGACCGTCTCTGATTGCGGCAGTTTTGTTTTAAAAATCTATACTTAACTAATTAATCATTAAAGTCGACTCTGAGTGCGGCCGATAGACTTCTTATCCCGAAATTACCGTGGGATCTCCGAAATGAAATTTTTAGTTCGTCTTGTAGATTAATAAAAAATTTTGGACACGTATTTTTTCTTTTTTTACTCAATCAAAAAATAACGGCGATACATATTGAGTTGAAATTTCGCGTGACGTCACTAACCAGTGCAGTTTGTATGGCGGCTTGTAGCGGTAAGTGACGTCACGAGCCCCCACCCTAAAATTTAATGCGCTTTATCTCTGTCTATTCTCATTTATTTGAAAAATAAAAAA
This sequence comes from Zygaena filipendulae, assembly GCA_907165275.2. NCBI lineage: Eukaryota > Metazoa > Arthropoda > Insecta > Lepidoptera > Zygaenidae > Zygaena > Zygaena filipendulae. The sequence continues at coordinate 1,629,598 of OU015669.1, forward strand.
ATACAATATGTCTATTGTTTTTTTATTTTCTAAATGACGGACTAATTAGAATTTTGTTTTTCAAAAGTCGTCAACATCCTTATTATTACATAAACTTGACGCATTAAAACATCCCCAAAAAGTTCTTTAGCTGGAATTGTAATATTTTTAAAACATATAACATACTTATTAACGCCGCAAGTTGCCTAATTAAGGTGCTATCTTGCTACGCATCGCTCTAAATAGTTTGTGACAAATGACAATAGCTTGGCACCTGTCTCCACCTACAAATGCTGTGCGTGCGTGAAATTGTTTTCCTGGTTATAGTCGTAACTCGTAACCATAATAGGTACATACAAATTATAAATACGAAATTGAGTTTGTTTATTTGTTTGTTTGTTACGCTTTCACGCCTTCACTACTCAATTAATCGTCACGATAATTCGCATAGACGTTGTCAGGGGTAGATTCAGATTGTTTACTTTTATTAGATCCTTAATCAATACATCTTCATACATATATATAAAATTTAAGTGTCTGTTTGTAATCCCAAATTAACAGCGTTTCACTAAATGCATATGAAAGTACCTATACAGTATACAATAAGCAAGTACGGTACTTAGGTACATTAAAAAATGTTTTTTATTTTTTTTATTTTTGTCTGTCTGTATGTCTGTCTGTCTTTGACGAGACTTTCACTGGCAGATAGCTGATGTTATAAGGAGTAACTTAGGCTTATGTGCGAACTAGGTCGAACAAACACAGTACACTTTTTAATAGCCTACCACAATAATAAGTTACGATAGTAAAGATCAAATATATCATTGTCTCTTTCATGCGTCAAATATAACCAAAGTTACAGGGTCCGCACCAAGTGAAATGACACGATTTTAACGCCAGCACAGGCAGAAAGATCCCATTCCCACAAGGCTTTTAAAACCTAGTTAAGCTTTATCTCTGTATATTTTCATTTATTTGAATAAGCAAAAAATACGTGTCCATTGTTTTTTTTATTTTCTAACTGACTGACTACTTAATTAGAATTTTTTATTTTCAAAAGTCGTCCACATCCCTATTCTCGCGGAAACTCTGAAATTAGCGCGGGTGAAACCGCGGGGCGCAGCTATTAATAATATAGGTACCTACTCGGATACATAAGTACATATAATGTGATACAATAATGCATGACATAACACGTATGAACACGTTTGGAACACAATGCTCTTTTCTTAGCGCTTATCTATTGTAGCGCTTGTCTATATTACATAGCGCTTATCTATGTTATGGCGCTTATCTGTAGATGTAATATTAAACAAAGCACGTAAGTAGGTGTGCGTTCCGTGGATTTGGGCGCAGTTGTTCGGTTGAAATTTCACTCGTTTGAGTTGCAACCAAGCCACAGAACGATCGAGTTGTTTTTATAACCTCAAAAAATTTGAAATTTCAGGCGCCATTTGTTTTCTCTTAACTCACATTGCAAATAAGACTGTTTTACATCCAATTATAAACTTTTTATGACTACGACACCTCCCTTTTGTTCGTAAGAACTCCGATTAATTTCTTTTTCGACGAATCCGGTTTTTGGCGCTTTGACACTTCTTCGTGGATTCGTACGAATGCGCTGGAGCGCGCTCGAGTGCATTCGTACGAATCCACGGAACGCGCCTTAGGTATTTAAAAGAGGGCGTTCAGTATTTGATGCTGGTCTTTATTTCTATTGATGTAAAGAGAAATTAGATTGTTTTGTATGTTTCTTTGTTTATAATGGATATTTTAAACTCAAAACTACTTAACCGATTTTAAATTTAAAAAATTCATTCACTCATAGCAAAGCTACAATGTTCCTAAGTGATGTATCGCAAAACCGCGGAATGGCTGGTGGTTTGTATAGTACCTAACAAGATGGAAAATTCGTCGGTACCATTTGACTCTTTTATGAGTTACGAGTATGACAATTCTGGGGGCAGATCGCGCTATTGTTGAACGATATAACTTTGATATTACCAAAACAGAATGGGGATGTGCAAACACAAAACAACGGTATTCTCTGTCCTTAGTTTTATAGAAAACTAGCTGTGCCCCACGGTTTTACCCGCGTTAATTTTCAATGTCATTAATTTTGTGTTTAAGTTGTTGTCGTGAAAAAGGAATTTAGACATACAAAAAATTTGTGCATCGTTATTTTCACCCTCTGTAGATTGCATTGGTCCTCTACACTAATCACGAAGTTCCAGGTTCGATTCCCGGAAGGGATGAGCTTGTGTGATGAAAACAGGATTCCACTTTCCAGTTTGGGCGTCTTTGTATGATACATAATTATAGGTACTAGCTGTTTAGGATTTCTCGCGGGAATTCCGGAATGAAAAACCCTATATCCTCCTCTGTACCCCTGACAACGAGTGTGCAAAATTTCATGATGATCGGTTAAGTAGTTACAGCGTCAAAGCGTAACAAACAAACATACACATTCGCATTAATAATATTATTTAGAACTAGCTGTTACGCGCGGTTTCACCCCCAATAATTTCAAAGTTCCCGCAGAATTGTTCCATACAAACTTTGCAACCCCTTTTCATCCCCTTAGAGGTTGAATTTTCAAAGATCCTTTCTTATCGGATGCCTACGTCATACAAAGAACACAGCCTCCAAGTTTCAGGTCTCTAAGATAAGCGATTTAAGCTGTGCGTTGATCCATCAGTCATTCAGGACAAAGCATTTTATATGTATAGGTATTGGCCGTTTGTCAACAGACCGATTATAAAATTTGTCAGCGACATAGATACCTATAGATAGTTGATTCCAAGTCGTTGACTCCAGCATTTATTTAGGTTAGTCGAAATTAGTCACAACTCACAGCCATTAGCGGCGTTAGTCACTCCAGAACAAATGGACCTACATATATACCTAAGTAGTCGGTATATACGTATTAAACCACAACCGAATGCTTCATCACTACATCATAAAGCAAAGTCATCCGCCGCGTCTGTCTGTCTGTTCACGATAAACTCCAATTATACTGAACGGACTTTCATGCGGTTTTCACCAATAGATAGAGTGATTCATGAGGTTTAGGTAGGAATATTAGTAGTCAAGGTTTTGTGTAGGTACATTGGTTGAAATCCTTACTAATATTATAAATGCGAAAATGAATTTGTTTGTTTGTTTGTTACGCTTTCACGGCTAAACGGCTCAACCGATCACCACAAAATTTTGCATACACATTGTCAGACTTACAGAGAAGGATATGGGCTACTTTTTATCCCGTAATTCCCACGGGAACTCCGAAATTAACGCAGGTGAAATCTCATGAATTTTGCATATTCTTAATAGCATCCTGCCTTGGATCTCCAATTTCTATTATACACTACTAAAGCCCTCTGAACCTGTGCTCTTCCGGTCTCTGCTGTACAAATCCGGGCCGGATCCATTGCAACTCCGGACCTCCGGACTCCTCCATGAAATAAATGCAAATAAACGTCAAGATATATGCGAACTAATATTACTTAAATGCGAAAGTGAATTTGTTTGTTTGTTCGTTTTTTACGCTGTCACACCTTAACTACTCATCTGATCATCATTAAATCTTGCATACACGCTGTCAGGGATACAGAGAAGAACATAGGGTACTTTTTATCCCAGAATTCCCGCGGGAACTCCGAAATTACCGCGGGTGAAACCGCGGGGCACAGCTGGTAGTACATATGTATGTACATATATACACACATAAGTACTGTCGAATACGTTAGTTTGATTCGTAATTCCGTTCGTAATTGAAGCGCAAAACCAATCGAAGTTATCTTTTTTCTTTGAATATCCAGAATTCCAGACCCTGAATGTGATAAAATCAATTTTTTTTTGTTAAATTATATTATGACGTAAGCCAACATGATGTTTGGACTTATATATCGATTAGCCGTTCGCCCCCGGTAATTGCGGAGTTCCCGCGGGAATTCCGGGATAAGAAGTGCCCTATGACACTCGGGAACAATGTAGCATTCTATTGGTAAAATAATTTTCAACGTCACAAACTCACAAACTTTAGCTCTTTATAATATTAGTAGAGACTAGCTGTTCCTCGCAGTTTCACCCGCGTTAATGTCAGAGTTCCCGCGAGAATTCCGAGATAAAAAGTAGCCTAAGTTAATCCTTATAACATCAGCTATTTGCGAGTGAAAGCCCCATCAAAATCGGTCCAGCCGTTCCAGAGATTAGCCGGAACAAACAGAAAGACTGACAGAAAAAAAAATTAAAAGTTGGTTTTTTAATGTCAGTATCGTATATTACACACTTTTGTATGCATTTACTTTTGCTGTTAATTTGAAATTACAAACAGACACTTAAATTTTATTTATATGTGTAGACTATATAGATGTATAGATAAAGTATAATACATAGAAGAGTTCCCACGAGAATCGTCGGAAGCCCGAAGTTTGCAATAATAGAACCATTTATAGCGCTGATTTGTATTTCTATGTATGTTATCTATAACTGATCAGATTTTAATTCAAGGTCAATAATTTTAAATTTAAAGTTGGCCCATAGTGTGGCTATTTTTGATGTCAATAATATTACAGTATTATTATGACAGCACCCATAAAATATCCACCCTTCACAGCTTTCTAGCTGCTGAGAGAGAGAAGCTGCGCAACAAACTCTCCAATAGCGCACCGAATTAAAAACAAAAAGCCCATAAACAAGTTCGCATCACAGGCTAAATACATACAGTATGATCCGGGCGGAGGGGCGTAATGAGAAAAGTTTCGTGGACAAACACCGGCCAATTTATGTCGTCTCAATCATAACTTGTGAGGAGGAAAAAAAATTTTGCTACCCATGTTATTTATCTATCGTGTCGCTGAAGATTAACTGTGACGAATTCGACTGGTTTAGGTTTAGATTTAGGTATCCTGAAAATGGGCATGTGGACTAATTTTTATTTTTTAGTCCGCCTTGTAGAGTATTAAAAAATATTGGACACGTATTTTTTCTTTTTTACGTAATCAAAAAATAACGGCGGTATATTGAGTTGAAATTTCGCGTGACGTCACTATTCTGACAGTTTGTATGGCGGTTTTAGCGGTTAGTGACGTCACGACCCCCTCACCCTAAATTTTGATGCGCTTTATCTGTGTATATTTTAATTTATTTGAAAAAGCAAATAATACATGTTGTTTTTTTATTTTCTAACTGACGGACTAATTAGAATTTTGATTTTCAAAAGTAGTCAACATCCCTATTCTTAGTACAATATTACAAATGCGAAAGTGAGTTTGTTTGTAACTCTTTCACGCCTATCTACTCGACCGAACGTAATGTAATTTTGCATACACGCTGTTTGGAATACAGAAAGGAACAAGAATACTTTTTATCCCGGAGTTCCTGCGGCAACTCCAAATTCAACGCGGGTACCGAAACCGTGGGGAACAGCCGTCCTTACTATCCCTCACCCTACTATTATAAATGCGAACTCCCTGTCTGTCTGTTTGTTACGCTTTCACGCCTAGACGGCTTAACCGATCGTCATGAAATTTTTCATATACATTGTCAGGGGTACAGAGAAGGACATGGGGTAATTTTTATCCTAGAACTCCCGCAGGATCTCCGAAATTACGTGGGTGAAACCGCGCAGGACAGCTAGTTATTATATAAATGTGAATGTATGTCTATTTGTTTGTTTGTTACACTTTCACGCCTTAACGGCTCAGCCGACCATCATGAAATTTTGCATACATGTTATCAGGGGTACAGTGAAGGACGTAGGACACTTTTCATCGAGGAGTTCCTGCGGGCACTTCGAAATTAACGTGGGTAACACCGCGGGGATCGTCTAGTAGACAATAAATACACCTTTATGTCCGTATGAGCCGCGCTGAATCTTAATGGAATCGCTTCAGAGGGCGTGGGATCGTCCGCCGACATTACACTGCTTTTTTTTATGTCATAGGGCAAACGGGCAAGTGGTACACCTGATGGTAAGTGATTACCGCCGCCCATAGACATCTGCAACACCAGAAGGCTTGCAGGTGCGTTGCCGACCTGGAATGGGGATGGGAACTGGCTTGCAAGTGGGGCTGCCGGAACACACCGATAGGTGTTTGGCGACAGATTTGCAACTTGAAGGTAGTAGCTAGCCAGCCGGGCACTACAGAGCGCCCTACCACCATGCTATGGTTTCCTCACGATGTTTTCCTTCACCGACAGCTCATTGTTAGGGTTTGAACCTCCGCCTTGCGGCGTTTGATCCGAACGCACCAACCACTGAGCTATCATCGCTGTATTTATAGCATTGCCAGTTGCCCCCCTAGCCAAGTTGACAATCTACAATCGTTATGCATAGAAAACTATCTGTATGTAAATATTTATGAAGATCGGTCTAGCCGCTAAGGCGTGAAAGCGTAACAAACAAACAAACAAACTCACTTTCGCATTTATAAATAGTAATTATTAAATTTTATTTAAAATAATAATAAATAAAAACACTTTTTCTCTAATTTGTGGGCACACAAATAATTGATTACTGTGATTTTAACACTAAATAAATGAACGATTAATAACGTGTGTTTCCCTTTCGTGATTCAACTTTTATTTGCAACATTGTCTGTGTTCTCACAAACTAGAGATTTTTTTTTTTAATTTTGATTACTGTTAATAAAATTTAACTAAAAACTTCTTAAAGTCGATGTTAAAAGATGTATATTAGTTTATTACTTCATGCCTGATAATAATTTGTTTTAATATATATACGTAATTATTTCTATACTTACTCTGCCTTTTTATGTTCCGCTAATTCTGCCGGTGTGTATATTATTTTATAATATATGTCGGAAATAGAAAGGAAGAGTAGTAGCAGATAACGGCAGATAGTTATCTGCTATTGCAAAGATAGCTGACTAACTGATGATGATAACATAACACAATGTAACTGAAGGTAGGGGTAGGTATGACCGAGACTATTAGCTGAGTGACACATCTAGAACGAACTAGAAACTGTTACAATTAATTGCACCAACATAGTTAGAAGTTGTACACCATACCAGATATCCGTAGGGAACACGGAGCAGTGCCTGGGACTTGCGACCCAGGTGTAGGTTTAATGGGGCCCCTTTACAATGCATGAACGCTCACCTCCACTGCCCGTGCTCCCGACTTAAGCCAACCTCTGGAAACAATTAGATGACCAGCACACGTAATCACTATAGCCACGTAATCACTTGATACGACACTGATACGACACTATAACTGCACTGAACCGAACACAAAATAACAATGAACCGTCGCTTACGCATACCCGCATTTTATATCAAGTTCTAACAAAGACGAGTCGGGCAATGGAGTGGAGCGGGGGAACGAACTTTCTACAACCGCTATTCGACGGCGGGAAACAAAAGTTATTTTTAATGAAACTACCCTCTCGCCGACACGGCCATTCTGACGTTCACACGTCCCCGTGTGATGCAATATCCAAAGAAAGATAATTTACGAGAGTAACAAGTTCGATCGGCTATTCTGACCCAAACAAAACAGTGGTAGAAAATAGTGGGATCAGATTAACAACTGAGTAATAATTAATGGTATCAAAATCACAACTTTACAAAATATCATATTGGTAGGTTAGTTAATAATAATAAAATTCAAATATTAAGAGAATGTGGCTCTATTCGCTCTAGGTTTTTCTTTTTTTTTACTCGACAATGACGGTTGTTCAGTGTTGCTGCTATGCTTTGACAGCATAGCAAACCCTTAGCACTTTACCAGTGCATTGTGTAACGCTGTCAGTTAACCACTGACAGCTGACCGATAATGCTTAACCAGCAATATCGATCACCCTCCGCCTTACCGGCAAATACTGAACCATCATCGCTTAACCAGCAACGGTAAACCACCACCGCTTAAACCAGCGATACTGGATCACCACCACTTAACCAGCGATATTGATCACCCCCGCCTACGCGGCAACACTGAAAAACCTTCGAAATCCTTTTACTAGCTAGCACGGTACAGCGACTCACTTTACACGCATTGGGAACAAATAGAAGAGACTTCAACGATGTCAGGATTTATGTGAAACATAATATTTGACCGACAGAAAGTAAATCTAGGAACCTTATGGCCGAAATGTGGACGCAAGAAATATCCCATAAAGACAAATGGTAATCCCAAAAAGACAATGGTAATCCCACTTCTGATGTCGGAAATAGAAAGGAAGAGTAGTAGCAGATAACGGCAGATAGTTATCTGCTATTGCAAAGATAGCTGACTAACTGATGATGATAACATAACACAATGTAACTGAAGGTAGGGGTAGGTATGACCGAGACTATTAGCTGAGTGACACATCTAGAACGAACTAGAAACTGTTACAATTAATTGCACCAACATAGTTAGAAGTTGTACACCATACCAGATATCCGTAGGGAACACGGAGCAGTGCCTGGGACTTGCGACCCAGGTGTAGGTTTAATGGGGCCCCTTTACAATGCATGAACGCTCACCTCCACTGCCCGTGCTCCCGACTTAAGCCAACCTCTGGAAACAATTAGATGACCAGCACACGTAATCACTATAGCCACGTAATCACTTGATACGACACTGATACGACACTATAACTGCACTGAACCGAACACAAAATAACAATGAACCGTCGCTTACGCATACCCGCATTTTATATCAAGTTCTAACAAAGACGAGTCGGGCAATGGAGTGGAGCGGGGGAACGAACTTTCTACAACCGCTATTCGACGGCGGGAAACAATAGTACATTGTTATCCAAGGGGTGAAAGTAACTCATTTAGTGCCGAGACGGGGTTTGGCGCCCGAGCGTAGCGAGGGCGCCAATAGTTCGAGGCACTAAATAAGTTACTTTCTCCCGAGGGTAACACTGTGCTTTTCATTACGAATGCAAGGAAAGTCAAAATAAAAATAGGAATTAGCTAAAGAAAAAATGAGTGAAGATCGGATAGTCGCTTGACACTTTCCCACCTATTTCTTTTTCTTTGGCCGGCTAACTATTCAGCCAGTATTTTTTATTTACATTGTGGCGACCTAAAAAAAATATTTTCTTTAATTATTAAGTATTAATTAAAGAAAATAAAAAATATAAATAGGAATTAGCTTAAGAAAAAGTGAGTGAATTTTATTTTAATTAATACCTACTTAAACTTTACGTTATTTCAATTTTACATCGCGCTGGCTGTATAGAAAGTTGAAACATGGTTCAATAGAAATGTGAAAATAGACCTAGTTTTTTTTTAATAATTTGACAGTTGTCAGTTGAAAGCGATTCTCCCTAGGGCTGAAAAGGGTTACTTTCAACCCGCTTCTCAGGCAACTTCAGACCTACTTTCCGAGCATGAGTAATGAAAAAGTTATTTTTAATGAAACTACCCTCTCGCCGACATATATAAAGCTGGATTGCCACTCACTCATTGACATAATTGTTCTCCCAGAAGGAGCATCTCTAGGTTGATACAATGTATGGAACATGTAGAGGGGACGTTTCGGTGATTATGGGAAAACCTCGACATCTTCGATTCCTGCTTCTCATCAGGTAGCGAGTCGACTGCCCGCCGAAACTATCCATCGAAAGTGAAAACGTTTCTAACTAAATTTCATCCACACCTTGGGCAAATTTCAATAGTGTAACTTTTTTTTCAAAATGGCGAAAAAAAACATGGCCGCCGAACAAAATTCAAACTCGATTATCTCCGAAACTAAAAGAGTCAGGTAGGGGGTGCTCAAACAAATGTCATAGAGGTCGATGGGGGGCAACCGCCTGGCGTGGTAAAAATCCAAAATGGCGGATTCAAAATGGCGGCCGAAAAAAAAGTTGATCCGATCCGGGTGAGGATCGGCATCCGGGGGTTTTTGGGGTCGCTGATGCCGAATATCGAATTAGTTTTTTGATTGCGTCATTTTTCAAGATGGCCGCCGAACATTAGTTGTTTGTATGGGGAAATTGTTTCGGCCCTGGCTCGGAAACTATCGGCCGTGGGTATTGAAAAAAAATTTGTACAATTGGTGGTGCACTATCTTCTGCTATCGGGATATAAATAATTCCAAGATGGCGGACGGATTCGAAATGGCTGGCGAAAAAAAGTTAAGCATAATTGTTCTCCCAGAAGGAGCATCTCTAGGTCGATATAATGTATTTAAGATATGTGTTGCCAACCATTAAGTACTGGCTATTTATAATTTGTATTATTTTTAATTTTTATATACAGAATGTCATAATTTTTAAGTTGCTTGCTGACATTAAGCCCCTTGTAATCCTATTAGTTTTTCCCTATTAAAATTTTGATAATATTTTTATAAAGCCCTTTGATTTTATAAAGTCCTCATAGCTCCCTCGGCTACATTTGACCAAATTTACAAATACTTAATTGAACAAGTAATTACAAATTACAAAACAACATTTACAAAATTTACAAATACTTAATTGCCATCAACCGGAGCTATGAGGACTTTATAAAATCAAAGGGCTTTATAAAAATATTATCAAAATTTTAATAGGGAAAAACTAATAGGATTACAAGGGGCTTATGTCAGCAAGCAACTTAAAAATTATGACATTCTGTATATAAAAATTAAAAATAATACAAATTATAAATAGCCAGTACTTAATGGTTGGCAACATTCTCCCCCTTCGTGACAAAAAACCTTAAAGAAACTTAAAATTATTATCAAAAACAAGAACTTAAATTGGTCATTCGAAGTAAAAAGGAGGATAAAACAGAAAACAAAGAAAGAACAGACATAACAAAAAAACAATCATAACAAAAAACAAGTCACTATTCGCGTCTGTCTGTTTGTCCACTTAGTCCTCCTAAACATTAAGGGAATTAGAACAAGTAATTACAAATCAAAACAGAATTTACAACTATCTAATTGAACAAGTAATTACAAATAACAAGACAACATTTACAAAATTTACAAATACTTAATTGAACAAGTAATTACAAATTACAAAACAACATTTACAAAATTTACAAATACTTAATTGCCATCAACCGGAGCTATGAGGACTTTATAAAATCAAAGGGCTTTATAAAAATATTATCAAAATTTTAATAGGGAAAAACTAATAGGATTACAAGGGGCTTATGTCAGCAAGCAACTTAAAAATTATGACATTCTGTATATAAAAATTAAAAATAATACAAATTATAAATAGCCAGTACTTAATGGTTGGCAACATTCTCCCCCTTCGTGACAAAAAACCTTAAAGAAACTTAAAATTATTATCAAAAACAAGAACTTAAATTGGTCATTCGAAGTAAAAAGGAGGATAAAACAGAAAACGAAGAAAGAACAGACATAACAAAAACAATCATAACAAAAAACAAGTCACTATTCGCGTCTGTCTGTTTGTCCACTTAGTCCTCCTAAACATTAAGGGAATTAGAACAAGTAATTACAAATCAAAACAAAATTTACAACTATCTAATTGAACAAGTAATTACAAATAACAAGACAACATTTACAAAATTTACAAATACTTAATTGAACAAGTAATTACAAATTACAAAACAACATTTACAAAATTTACAAATACTTAATTGCCATCAACCGGCAATCGCACCACCTTTTTTGCCGGCCGCTTCAAGGATCCTGCTGCTGTTGTGACCTCTACTACTCGTACCGTGCCATCTTTGCCTGGGTACACCGTAGTTACTCGACCCTTGGGCCAAACGCCACGAGGAAGATTGTTGTCAACTATAATAACGATGTCTCCTACTTTGAGATTACTTCGATTGGCAGACGTGGAGCGCTTCGGAATCAAAGTGGGTAGGTATTCTCGCAACCAGCGTTTCCAAAAATGGTCAGAGAGTCGAAGGACTTTTTTCCAGTCCTCTCTACTGACGAGGTCTCTGTCCGTTAAAGTGGTGGGCATGCTTGCTGTTACATCGCCTCCCTTATGCTTAACGAAAGCGCGGAGCGAGCACACCTACACACCTCAGACAACACTTAAGTTAGGTACACATCGAGATAACCAATGTAACATTAATAAAGATTTATATAATGATACTACACGTAACAATGATATACAGGAGCTCGCTCGCGTTATTGAGAACCTCGCGCCGAGGAAACCAAAGGTGAGTGGCTTTAGATTATTAATTTTTGATAAAAATATATCCGATTGTTTTATTTTTAAAAAGGTTTATGAAGACACCAAGACGTCATCATACACACCGGCAGAGAATCTGATAAAAATAAATTCAGCTTTACGTGGCGCTGCTCGTGATGCCGTGGCAGTATTGGTGGTCGCTGCGCTGGATCCAGGTGAAATTATTCCTGCCTTCATTATTAGATTTATTTACGCAGAAAGCATTAACTTTAATATAAATATCCATAGACAGGCAGGGTTTGTTGTGCCCACCTATATTTCGCATGATTTGCGACAGCATGAAGGGAACTTAGGCTTTGGTGACATTCCTCAGTGTGTTCACAATTGTGAACGACTTATTTATCATTCAAGAATGAATTCTGTAGGGTCAAGTTCAAGAACCTCTTTTCAAGTTCCTAGTTATCTGATTAAACGATCTCGGTTTACCTCTTTTCAAGTTGCTAGTAAGTTCTATAAACGATCCGAGTTTACTAAAATGTCGCTATTGTCTAAAGTCATGCTTAGTTGTGAACCTTTAAGATTATTAACGACGCTGAAAATCAAGAGACTTCTCTTGTTTCCGCACTCATGGAAAAGAAGAAAAAAGATCACGAAGTATCAAAGACAATTGTTTCAAATGGAACAATGGTTTTATGATGTTCCTGCTGTTATCATTTTGGAAACCCCAAGGTGGTCCATGCAGTAATACCTTTTGGCATTTCTGATTTTCGAATCATATTTCCAAAACCTCGTCAATTTGCTGTAAAGCTTGGAGCTCCAAGGCGCTCTGATAGCAATAGCAGCACGTCTTGCAGCTTCAATATATCAAGACGTTGATCTAAAACGCAAGTTTATCTAAAATGTTACTACGGTTTTACGTCATAAATATTTAAGATACTATGATTAAGGTTGTTAGTAAAAAGGTTTATATTAATTTCTAGAAAGTAGAATGTTTAGAATGTAAAATCTTATTATTATTATTTCTAAATAGTAGATACTTCTGGCAATCGTACTCCATATCGGAAGAAGATTTTGGGAAGGTCAGAAAAGCGCTACGTATGAGTAGCTTTATTCACATGACTTACTACCAGAGCCATCTACTTAGAAGAAGTGCATAATCTTTCTGCTGACTTAACGTTGATTGATTTACGAAGTTTTATTGTTCGACGTGGCTTCCCGTCTCAAATCTGGAGCGACAATGGAACTGCCTTTGTGGGAGCAAGTAAAGAACTTCAAAATTTGTACGGTCCAGTTGTTACAGACTTACTACTTTGGCCCGGTTTCAGTCAGTGTGGGAAGACGGTCAGAGAAGCGCTACGTAGCTTTATTTACATGCCTCACTACCAGAGCCATTCACTTAGAAGTAGTGCACAGTCTTTCTGCTGACTCCGCATTGATGGCATTACGACGTTTTATTGCTCGACGTGGCATCCCGTCTCAAATCTGGAGCGACAATGGAACTGCCTTCGTGGGAGCAAGTAAAGAACTTCGAAATTTGTACGGTCCAGTTGTTACAGATTCTATATCCTTCTCTGTACCCCTGAAAACGTGTATTCAAAATTTCATGACAATCGGTTAAGCCGTTAAAGCGTGAACGCGTAACAGACAGAGTTACTTTCGCATTAATCCTACTAATATTATAAATGTGAAAGTGTGGATGTTTGTTACTCAATCACGCAAAAACAGCTGAACAGATTTGGATGAAATTTGGCATGCACGTTGTCAGAGGTACAAAGAAGGACATAGGGTATATTTTATCTCGGAATTCCCGCGGGAACTCCGAAATTACCGCGGGTGAAACTGCGGGGCACAGCTAGTAATATTATATAGTGCGAATGTAACATTAAACGAATCAATTAATAAACTAATCTTTATTAATATTACATAATATTAGGAATCCATTTATTAATTGATTCTCGCTTCAAATATATTTAAAAACATAATAAACATTAATTTACCATTAAATTTTAAGCACTAAAACGATTCTGAGTGTGGCCGTAAGTGCAATACGGATGTTGACAACTTTTGAAAATCAAAATTTTAATTAGTCCGTAATTTAGAAAATTAAAATTCATTAGACACGTATTTTTTTATTTTTCAAATAAATGAAAATACACAGAGATAAAGCGCATTAAAGTTTAGGTTGGGGGCTCGTGACGTCACTTACCGCTACAAGCTACCATACAAACTGCACTAGTTAGTGACGTCACGCGAAATTTCAACTCAATGTATCTTTGTTATTTTTTGATTACGTGAAAAAAGAAAAAAAATACGTGTCCAATATTCTTTATTAATCTACAAGACGGACTAAAAAAAAATTAGTCAAATAGCCTATAGGCACTTTTCGCCTTCGCGTTGCATATAATATTCTTTGCCTTCAGTTATTTCGTTTAAATAAGGATCACTTAAAAATACACTCATGCCACTCATACAATAATCTCAGGTGAATAAATCAATATTATTCATCGAGTGATTAAAACCCTCGATTAAGCAAAGAGGTCTAAAACAAAAGAATATCTGTTTGTTTAGCAATAAGCGATTGTTTACAGAAAAATAAATAATAATCTTTAAGCATTTTTGCTCAGCGACTCACGATGTTCGAGTTTTGGACGACTCGATCTTAGATTTGACTTCTTGTACAATATGTTTCGCAAACACAAAATTCTCAGGTACCTATAATGATTTCCATTTATAACATACTAGCTGTGCCCCGCGGTTTCACCCGCGTGAGTTTTGGGATCAGGAACCTTTGCGGACGCAGGCAGAACAACCCGACAAAGTTTCATCACAATCGGACCAATGGTTTCGAAATGCATAGAGGACAGACATACAAACATTAATTTTTATTTATAAAGAAGATGTGGGCTTATAAAAGATTTTTCTTTTAAATTCAACCTCAAAACACTGAAAAGGAAGGGTGGAAGTTTCTATAGAAGTATAGAATATAATAAAATTTAGTGTAGAATCGTGGAAATCGGCATTTTTAAAGGAATACAAGCTTCAGTTTTTTTAAATTCAATCCTAAAAGTGAAATGGGTGCAACTTAGTTAGTGGGTGGTAATAGTAGGTGTACCTACGTTCTTAAAAACGTTTCTAGAATTGACCGAGTAATAAAAAAAAATACCTAAAAACACTTTTATTACCCCGTAAAGTACATTTCACAGGCATGGATTAGAATAGATAAAGCAAGTGCGTAAAATTAATAAACCATTTTCCTTATAGCATAAATGGTAACGGAACTATTATGAACTGAATTAGAATTTGAAATCTAAAGCAACTGTCACTGAATTATCTTAAAAAATTACTTATTTCATTTTATTAGATGATTTTTCAATGTTTCGGCAGAGCAAAGATACACACGTGTATTTATCTGGATACCTACGTTTTTGGCTGTAGTGTTCAGTCACAATTTTTTAGCAATTATCTGGTTCTCGCGGGAAAACACTTGTTTAGCTCCAGAGTAAGTCACACTGTACGACGCTGCTAATTGATTTTTAAAACTATTTTTAACCCGAAATCTTCGGATGTGTCAGGCAACCGTGCGATATTTTTTGTTATTGCATACTGGACTTCCCGCGGGAGTTACGGGATAAAAAGTACCCTATGTTCTTCTCTGCACCCCTGACATCGTGTATGCAAAATTTCATGATGATCGGTTTTTTTTTTTAACTGATTGGTCCATAATCATAACATTTGTCCATAATCTCGCCGTTAAAGCGTGAACGCGTAACAGACAGACAGGCAGACAGAGTTACTTCCGCATTTATAATATTACTAGGGATTATAACGGTTGTCGTTACGAATAAAGTTAATTTCTATTAATTTTTATGAATTGACGCTACGAATAAAAAAAGGTCGTTTTGACTGACGCAGCTGCAATGGGCTTCAAGAAAAAAGATCACGAAGTATCAAAGACAATTGTTTCAAATGGAACAATGGTTTTATGATGTTCCTGCTGTTATCATTTTGGAAACCCCAAGGTGGTCCATGCAGTAATACCTTTTGGCATTTCTGATTTTCGAATCATATTTCCAAAACCTCGTCAATTTGCTGTAAAGCTTGGAGCTCCAAGGCGCTCTGATAGCAATAGCAGCACGTCTTGCAGCTTCAATATATCAAGACGTTGATCTAAAACGCAAGTTTATCTAAAATGTTACTACGGTTTTACGTCATAAATATTTAAGATACTATGATTAAGGTTGTTAGTAAAAAGGTTTATATTAATTTCTAGAAAGTAGAATGTTTAGAATGTAAAATCTTATTATTATTATTTCTAAATAGTAGATACTTCTGGCAATCGTACTCCATATCGGAAGAAGATTTTGGGAAGGTCAGAAAAGCGCTACGTATGAGTAGCTTTATTCACATGACTTACTACCAGAGCCATCTACTTAGAAGAAGTGCATAATCTTTCTGCTGACTTAACGTTGATTGATTTACGAAGTTTTATTGTTCGACGTGGCTTCCCGTCTCAAATCTGGAGCGACAATGGAACTGCCTTTGTGGGAGCAAGTAAAGAACTTCAAAATTTGTACGGTCCAGTTGTTACAGACTTTGCAGCCAACTCTGAGATTAAGTGGCGCCAACTCTGAGATTAAGTGGCGCTTCATTCCACCGGCAGCACCATTTATGGGGGGCGCCTGGGAGAGACTAGTGCGGTCAGTAAAAGCCGCTTTAAAAGCAACGCTTCACGAACGAAAACCACGAGATGAGGTATTCGTCACATTACTGGCTGAAGCTGAAGGCTTGATAAATAGTCGCCCTCTGACTTACGTATCCACAGATGCCCTAGAAGAGGCTATTACCCCAAATCATTTTTTGCTCGGTTCTTCTTCTGGAGCGACTCTCCCCACCACTTTAACGGACAGAGACCTCGTCAGTAGAGGACTGGAAAAAAGTTCTTCGACTCTCTGACCATTTTTGGAAACGCTGGTTGCGAGAATACCTACCCACTTTGATTCCGAAGCGCTCCACGTCTGCCAATCGAAGTAATCTCAAAGTAGGAGACATCGTTATTATAGTTGACAACAATCTTCCTCGTGGCGTTTGGCCCAAGGGTCGAGTAACTACGGTGTACCCAGGCAAAGATGGCACGGTACGAGTAGTAGAGGTCACAACAGCAGCAGGATCCTTGAAGCGGCCGGCAAAAAAGGTGGTGCGATTGCCGGTTGATGGCAATTAAGTATTTTGTAAATTTTGTAAATGTTGTTTTGTAATTTGTAATTACTTGTTCAATTAAGTATTTGTAAATTTTGTAAATGTTGTCTTGTTATTTGTAATTACTTGTTCAATTAGATAGTTGTAAATTTTGTTTTGATTTGTAATTACTTGTTCTAATTCCCTTAATGTTTAGGAGGACTAAGTGGACAAACAGACAGACGCGAATAGTGACTTGTTTTTTGTTATGATTGTTTTTGTTATGTCTGTTCTTTCTTTGTTTTCTGTTTTTATCCTCCTTTTTACTTCGAATGACCAATTTAAGTTCTTGTTTTTGATAATAATTTTAAGTTTCTTTAAGGTTTTTTGTCACGAAGGGGGAGAATGTTGCCAACCATTAAGTACTGGCTATTTATAATTTGTATTATTTTTAATTTTTATATACAGAATGTCATAATTTTTAAGTTGCTTGCTGACATTAAGCCCCTTGTAATCCTATTAGTTTTTCCCTATTAAAATTTTGATAATATTTTTATAAAGCCCTTTGATTTTATAAAGTCCTCATAGCTCCCTCGGCTACAATATGGAAAGGAGGTTTCTGTGATTGTGGGAAAACCTTGATATCTTCGATTCCTGCTCCTCATCAGGTAGTGAGTTGACTGCCCGCCGAAACTATCCATCAAAAGTAAAACTGTTACTCACAAAGTTTGATCCACACCTTGGGCAAATTTCAATAGTGAAACTTTTTTTTCAAAATGGCGGAAAAAATCATGGCCGCCGAACAAAATTCAAACTCGATTATCTCCGAAACTAAAAGAGTCAGGTGGGGGGTGCTTGAACAAATAGAGGTCAATGGGGGGCAACCGGGCACAGGGCGACCAAGCCTCGCGAGCTGCTCGCAGCTCGCGCACAGGGCGAATCTAGTTATAAATAATTAAGAAAGTTAGGTGACCAAAAAACATACAGTCGATAGATATTAGATATAATTAATATAAATAATCATGCCCATGTATTTTGTTTCAAACTCTATGAGAATTGTTGTGGTTCATTTTGTATGTGCAGTACTTAAGAGAGAAAATCTTTTATAAGAACAATAAATTGCTCCCATACATAACTGCTACGTATATGTGCCACAGATTATATGGAATAGACTACGCGTGTTGTTCTTCCAAGCGTTCCGCTGTATCGAATAACGCACACGTCTGCAATAGACTTGTTTCCGGGGTATAAAAATCAAAGTTCTATTCAGTCCATATTGTTGATTAATATAAAAATAATAGAAGGTTTAGTGTTTTTGTGTGTTTTTGTTGGTTTGTGTTTCAAATTATCGAAAAAATACTAAGATAAGCGTTTCGCATTAAAGTCTAAGGGTGGGGGACCTCGATGTCAGATAGTGCTATAAAATGTAGCACGGCGTGACGTCACGCGACATTGCACATTTCAATTTAATGTATCTTCCTTTTTTTGATGGTACTCACTAAAAAAAATAAAAAAATACGTGTCCAATATTTTTTCTTAATCTACGAGACGGATTAAAAATCAAAATTTGACTGACAAGCCCATTGCAGCTGCGTCAGTCAAAACGACCTTTTTTATTCGTAGCGTCAATTCATAAAAATTAATAGAAATTAACTTTATTCGTAACGACAACCGTTATAATCCCTAGTAATATTATAAATGCGGAAGTAACTCTGTCTGCCTGTCTGTCTGTTACGCGTTCACGCTTTAACGGCGAGATTATGGACAAATGTTATGATTATGGACCAATCAGTTAAAAAAAAAAACCGATCATCATGAAATTTTGCATACACGATGTCAGGGGTGCAGAGAAGAACATAGGGTACTTTTTATCCCGTAACTCCCGCGGGAAGTCCAGTATGCAATAACAAAAAATATCGCACGGTTGCCTGACACATCCGAAGATTTCGGGTTAAAAATAGTTTTAAAAATCAATTAGCAGCGTCGTACAGTGTGACTTACTCTGGAGCTAAACAAGTGTTTTCCCGCGAGAACCAGATAATTGCTAAAAAATTGTGACTGAACACTACAGCCAAAAACGTAGGTATCCAGATAAATACACGTGTGTATCTTTGCTCTGCCGAAACATTGAAAAATCATCTAATAAAATGAAATAAGTAATTTTTTAAGATAATTCAGTGACAGTTGCTTTAGATTTCAAATTCTAATTCAGTTCATAATAGTTCCGTTACCATTTATGCTATAAGGAAAATGGTTTATTAATTTTACGCACTTGCTTTATCTATTCTAATCCATGCCTGTGAAATGTACTTTACGGGGTAATAAAAGTGTTTTTAGGTATTTTTTTTTATTACTCGGTCAATTCTAGAAACGTTTTTAAGAACGTAGGTACACCTACTATTACCACCCACTAACTAAGTTGCACCCATTTCACTTTTAGGATTGAATTTAAAAAAACTGAAGCTTGTATTCCTTTAAAAATGCCGATTTCCACGATTCTACACTAAATTTTATTATATTCTATACTTCTATAGAAACTTCCACCCTTCCTTTTCAGTGTTTTGAGGTTGAATTTAAAAGAAAAATCTTTTATAAGCCCACATCTTCTTTATAAATAAAAATTAATGTTTGTATGTCTGTCCTCTATGCATTTCGAAACCATTGGTCCGATTGTGATGAAACTTTGTCGGGTTGTTCTGCCTGCGTCCGCAAAGGTTCCTGATCCCAAAACTCACGCGGGTGAAACCGCGGGGCACAGCTAGTATGTTATAAATGGAAATCATTATAGGTACCTGAGAATTTTGTGTTTGCGAAACATATTGTACAAGAAGTCAAATCTAAGATCGAGTCGTCCAAAACTCGAACATCGTGAGTCGCTGAGCAAAAATGCTTAAAGATTATTATTTATTTTTCTGTAAACAATCGCTTATTGCTAAACAAACAGATATTCTTTTGTTTTAGACCTCTTTGCTTAATCGAGGGTTTTAATCACTCGATGAATAATATTGATTTATTCATAATAAATCAATTCACCTGAGATTATTGTATGAGTGGCATGAGTGTATTTTTAAGTGATCCTTATTTAAACGAAATAACTGAAGGCAAAGAATATTATATGCAACGCGAAGGCGAAAAGTGCCTATAGGCTATTTGACTAATTTTTTTTTAGTCCGTCTTGTAGATTAATAAAGAATATTGGACACGTATTTTTTTTCTTTTTTCACTAATCAAAAAATAACAAAGATACATTGAGTTGAAATTTCGCGTGACGTCACTAACTAGTGCAGTTTGTATGGTAGCTTGTAGCGGTAAGTGACGTCACGAGCCCCCAACCTAAACTTTAATGCGCTTTATCTCTGTGTATTTTCATTTATTTGAAAAATAAAAAAATACGTGTCTAATGAATTTTAATTTTCTAAATTACGGACTAATTAAAATTTTGATTTTCAAAAGTTGTCAACATCCGTATTGCACTTACGGCCACACTCAGAATCGTTTTAGTGCTTAAAATTTAATGGTAAATTAATGTTTATTATGTTTTTAAATATATTTGAAGCGAGAATCAATTAATAAATGGATTCCTAATATTATGTAATATTAATAAAGATTAGTTTATTAATTGATTCGTTTAATGTTACATTCGCACTATATAATATTACTAGCTGTGCCCCGCAGTTTCACCCGCGGTAATTTCGGAGTTCCCGCGGGAATTCCGAGATAAAATATACCCTATGTCCTTCTTTGTACCTCTGACAACGTGCATGCCAAATTTCATCCAAATCTGTTCAGCTGTTTTTGCGTGATTGAGTAACAAACATCCACACTTTCACATTTATAATATTAGTAGGATTAATGCGAAAGTAACTCTGTCTGTAACGCGTTCACGCTTTAACGGCTTAACCGATTGTCATGAAATTTTGAATACACGTTTTCAGGGGTACAGAGAAGGATATAGAATACTTTTTATTCCGTAATTCCCGCGAGAACTCCGAAATTAACGCGGGGAACACTTAGTCGTGTATAATCAAGTTTTTTAATAAAATTTTCCAACGTTGAAAACTTTTGAGTTATACCCTAGGACTTACTGTTCACCGCGGTTTCACTCGCGTTATTTTCTAAGTTCCCGTGGAAGTTCCGGAATAAAAGTACCTTATAACCTTATCAGTAACCCTGAAAACGTGTATGCAAAATTTCATGACGACCAGTTGAGTAGTTAAGGAGTGGAAGCGTAACAAATAAACTCACAATGACATTCGCGTTCACTACAACTAGGATAGATTAATATACCTACAGGACGTTCGGTTTCTGGGTAGGTATCCATAAACCAAACATCCTGTATGAAATAGAATTGAAACAGTAAAGTGTAGTAACAAGAGAAACACGGAAGTGAGCATATTTGGACTGAGTGCAAATAAATTCAATTAAGGGGTAGATAAGGTGGGTTTTAATGCAATTGCAACCGGTTATGCGGGCCGAGGGGTTGGGGAGGGTCGGGGAGGCAAGACCAACCCGAGGTACGGTCCGAGTTTAGCCACAGGTAAGTAGGTATAGCTATAAAATAGCTCAAAGTTAGCTTGAAACATGGTGCAAAAGAATTAATAAATCTCTCTATAATCTAAGTTAAATTGAAAAATAACAGCTTTTTACTAAATGCATACGGCAAGTACTGTTTGTCTGGTTGACTGTTTTTTTGTCTGTATGTCCCGGGGAATCTCCGAAACGGCGGGACCGCTTATGGCGGTTTTTCGACTGCAGATAACCGATGTTATAAGGAGTAACTTAGGCTAATTAGAATGAGTGGGTAGAACCGCTTGAATCTTAGTTACACGTTGTGAAAGGTACAGAAAAGCACATAAGGTTCATTAGGCACAAGCCAGCTCCCGTCCCCATTCTCCCCTATGACATAAAAAGGGTACTTTTTACATCAGAATTCCCGCGGAAACTCCGAAGTTAATGTAGGTGGAAAAGCTGGTAGGTAATAATTTTTACCTACTACCTATTCATTTGTTTAAATCCTTACCAATATTATAAATTCGAAAGTGAGTTAGTTTGTTTGTTTGTTACGCTTTTACGCCTTAACGGCTCAACCGATTATCATGAAATGCATGCACGTTTTCAGGGGTAAGGAGTAGGATATAGACGCAGACACAACTTTATTTGGCATCACAAAATTTCTTAAAAATAATACATGCATCAGAATTCCCGCGGGAACTCCGAAATCACTGCGGGGAACAGCTAGTAAAATATATTCCAGGATTCCTTTGAATAAAACAAAGTGCCTGTAATAGGCTAGTTTCCTAATTTTTTTTTTTAGTCCGTTTTGTAGATTATTAAAAAATATTGGACACGTATTTTTTTATTTTTTATGTAACCAAAAAATAACGGAGATATATCAAGTCGAAATTTCAAATGACGTCACGCCTCACTACAGTTTGTTCGCACGTTATAGCGAGCTGTGACATCACGAGTCCCCCACCCTAAACTTTAATGCGCTTTATCTATGCATATTTCCATTATTTTAAAAAAGCAAAAAATACGTGTCTTTTATTTTTTTATTATCTAACTGACGGACTAAATAGAATTTCGATTTTTTTACCCAGGAAACTAGCCTATTATATAGATGTAGGTAAATTATCTTCTATACTATAATAAAAGAGTAGGATCCGTGATTCTGTACATTGAATATTTTTACCTAAAATTGAGAGAAGAGTAATAAATATACTATAAAATATTATATGAAGTCCATTTATGAGAAGCCATTGTTTGTCATTTTGGATTATCGCCCATAAAGACCCAATTGAATGGTTCCCATTATACCTGGAGTTTACTACTCAGCAGAGCAGCTATATAATCTTTGTGCTCCCACAAAATTGCTAATGAGCGAAATCTGTGTGCTTAAAATGTCGCTCGGGGCAGAGCATGCAAGAAATATGCCTATAGGTTTAGATTTGTTATATGTTTGTTGTTTTTTTGCGTGTTGTGAAACAAGTGTATTTTCTCTCTTGCGGCAGAGGCTGAAAAATTCAGATAATTTAGAACATATGAATTCCCTTCGGTTTTACCCGCGTTAATTTAAGAGTTCCCACTGGGATTCTAAAATAAAAAGTACTCTATGTCCTTTTCTTTCGATTAAACGAAAGAAACAAAGAAAGAAAAGAAAAAAATATATTTAAATTAGGACATGATAAATGATGATGACAAATAATACATTTATGACAATATTAATAAATAATTAAATATTAATAATTATTAAAATAAAGGCTAGGTACTCTAAAAAGATCTCCGCAATCAGTTTCTCGAGCATGCTTTTGATGACGATCTTCAACTCTAATTTTGACCCGCAGGCCGCCTGTCATTATACTAAGTAGTTATACTGAATCATGGTTTTGTGCAAAAAAAAAACGGAATTAAATTACACAGAAGATCAATAAAAATTCTGAAAGTCTGAAAGCAGGATGAAAAGAAGTTTATTAATCCCCATCAAATTTCATTTCAAATCAGCGGCACTTTAACACTACGAGAATCATTTCTGTGGACAAAGCTTTTCACTATTGTGCGTTTGAGCAAAGGCGAGATCTTATTATAGATTATAGATATACCTAATGTATGGTGAATTCATAGCTTTTCAATCCCTTGGCTTTCATCGTCATAATCAGCAACCCGACAGCTGGAGCACAGATCCTCCATAAAGGCAAAGTACCTATATTTCTGGGTGTGGATTAGTGAACTTGACAACGATTTCGAATGCAGCTGTACCTAGGTTGAGTGGAAAAAAATCGAATGTGAGTTTGTTTGTTTGTTACGCTTTCACGATTTAACTACTCGACTGATCATCATGAAATTTTGTATACTCGTTGTCAGGGGTACAGAGAAGGATATAGGGTAATTTTTACTACGGAATTCTTGCGGGATCTCCGAAATTAACGAGGGCGAAACCCCTGGGAACAGTGAGTATTTTATATGTAGCCAGTTAACAACCTCAACAACATATTTGTTTTGTTCTGCCTAATGCTTCTCCGAATGTGTCGACTGTATGATACATTGGAAATAGATCTGGATATCTTTTGTTGTGGACTTAACAGTTTTAAAACCAGACTATATAAAAACTATAATAGATTATGGACTAATCATCATTGACTGCGTAGTGAATTAAATTTAATTATTGACATTATTATTAAATTATCTGACATTGCACTATTATTATGATTTGATTAGTTATTGACTGTTATTTTTGATATTTGACTAATAATAATGTAATTACTTATCTTTTCTTTTTTTTCTCATAAGTGTTGTGTACAGCTAGTGGTGTAGACTGGTGATTGTTTGTAATTTGGTATAATTTGATATCTGTAAAAGTTTGTACTATGTTTTGTACCTTATAAATAAATAAATAAATAAATATAGGATTAAAGATATTAATTAAAAAAAAAAACAGAAAGTACTGGGAAACGTAATATATATGATAATAAATTTGCATTATCACACAATACCGCCTGGTCTATAGAAGGCCAATCGTGGCCCGGTGCTTGGGAATAAACCCGATAAAATCCAGCCTTTTACGGTCTTTTATAGAGTTTAAATCCGAAAACTGCAGACTTTTATCGTGTTTAAACCTAAGCACTTCACTGATTGCCTGGTCCCATGCTAAGCAGAGCTTGTCCAATCAGCATAAAAAATACTTAGGTACCTATGGCGACATGTTTTGTTAGTCGTTGAACTTTGATACTATTGTAATAAGATTGTACAAAGTGACTACGGACAACGGTTGTACAAAGTGATTATTTACATATAATGCCTAAATTCTTATGTTCACTGTTCTATTTACCGGAAAATTTGAACTCAGGGATTCAATAGAAGCGCGATATGAAACACCGAATAGGCAAACGCAGTGTAGGACGCCCACATGCTAGGTGGAGTGATGACCTTCGCAGGATAGCTGGTGGTGGCTGGATGCGGGAGGCTGAGAGTCGTGCTAAGTGGCGGGCAATTGGAGAGGCCTATGTCCAGCAGTGGACTACTATGGGCTGGTGATGTGTGATGTGATGTGATGAAACACCAATCAAAATACATCAATATTACACAAAAAAATACAGACGTAATTTTGAAATTATCCCACATAATTAATAATCAAAGTTTAGTGTTTCCAATAACACTTCTGTTTTTCATTTACTCACCTACTCGCGGCTTACCATGAGTGAAACTTTTTCCATTTTGTGGAAAAAAATAAGCGCAAACAAAAACTCTTCCCCGCCTCACCTGCACGAAAGGCTCGGAGCGACCTCTTAAGCTGTCCTCCAAAAATACCGCGTTATTTATTTAGGATCCTCCATGATCCTCTCATATTACTTTATAGGGTTGCCGAATATAAAAAGTTTATGAACATACATAGTTCACTTTCGTCCGACGATAGAAAACTAAAGAGGTTACAATGTAAACATTGTAATTATCGGTGGTTGTTGATGTTATTCTAAACGTACCGACATGTACCTATTTTGTGTACCATCACTACATAGTATAACATATAACATATAAAGTATAATATAGTAAAACAAATTCGCTTACTACGCAACGGATTTTCGTGCAGTTTTCACCAATAGATAGAGTAATTCATGAGGAAGGATTATAGTTTTATATCTATATTTTATCCTGAAATTCTCGGGAGAACTCCGAAATAACTGCGGGTGAAACCGCGGGTGACAACTAGTTGTATATAATGTAGTCATATTCAGACGTTAAATACAAACGATTTTTTCTCTGTACCTATACCTAAGTGACATTCATTCATAACGAGGCAAGCAAGATGACTCAAAGTCAGAAAGAAAGAGAGTCAGAAATGAAGAGATCAGTTATAGCAGAACGAAAGTAGAAAATTGTACTTTGGTTCTGCTGCTTTTATTAGGCACAAAAAACTCCATTTCGAATGGAGATCATGTTCCAAAAGATGCAATATAGACAAACCAAAATTTAGTTGAACCAACAACGTGACGCAATACGATAGTTAAATTGTGACCATGCTTTTATGAAACATGAGACGACCCTAAAACTTAGCCTCTGTAGAACGGAAATGGACTGCAAGCTCAATTATTCAGTTAGATCATAGCGGCCATTTTTATTTGTCAAAGCTGCGAGTAGTTTTACATACGGGTTTAGTACAGAGTTGGCAATATTCAGTATGTAGTTAGTGTTGCAAACTTTAGCTCGTCTTTGCTAGTCTTTAGTCATACAGTGACGTGCCACAGCGGTCCTTGGACCTCTAGAGTTTGGGGGCTTGCTTTTGTAAGTAGAAGATTATATTTTCCACTGGAGAAAAACACGCAATCTAAGATAGGTATAATTAAGTAGGTACAGTGGGCCACATAGACAAAACCACCACCTTGTAAAATTTACACTGTTTGTGAAACGTCTTTATGACGTTATAAGTTGCCGTTGCAGCTCAATATTAGTTTTTAGGTTGTATTGGAATGTGGAGCTTGGAGCTGCAAAAACAGCAACTTACAACGTCATACAGACGTTTTACAAAAAGTATAAATTTCATAAGGTGGTATACTTGTCTATGTGGCCCACTGTACATGGTTTTTTGGTCCACGCGCGATTAGAATGAAAACGGATGTGCTTAGTGCTTACAAGCTCAAAAATCTTCAGGTAGGTAACTGAAAATAAACCAAAAATTTCAACCCAATTCCTTGATGAGGTATGAGCGAACATACATATAATACTACAATTATTTATTCAAAATACATAATATTTTAATAATTCATTCATCTTCTAAGAACTTAAAAAAAACTATCAAATTCAAAATGTCATCTATACTTACTAATATTATAAAGAGGAAAGATTTTATTTTTTGTTTGTTTGTTACGATTCAATTTAAAAACTACTGGATCGATTTCAAAATTTCTTTCATCATTAGAATGCTACATTATCACTGAGTAATATAGGCTATATTGTAACCCAGAAATTCCCGCGGGAACTCCAAAATTACTGCGGTTGAAACCGCGGAGAAAAGCAAGTAATAAAAATAAAATGATTGAAACAAAACTGTAGATTGACAATTTTAATCGCAGCTTTTTACCTAAGTGGTAAGCATATTTAGTTTAAGTGTTTTTGGATGATCAACGGATTCGTTTCAAACAAAAAAAAAATTCTTAAACAAAAAGCAATTGAAAAAAGTCAATACCTACGCGAAATAAAAATATTACTTAGTAATTTGAGTCTCGTTAGAGCTTCCTTTAAAAAAATATAGCCGTTTTCATTCAGACCATGGGCATTACTAATGAATATTAAAATGTCAGTCATTACTTCCATAGTATACAGTGGCTCTCAAACTTTATCACCCTAAGGTCACGCTAGCCTTCGCCGCCGAGGTCTTCAGTTCAGTTGAGGGAGGAGCACAGGATGGGGATGGTACAAAAGATCCCAAGGGTCGAGGTGCCGAGGCTTTGCTTGCCCACCCCATTGTCTAAGATAAGAAGGTCACGCTTCATGGTTGTATGAAAATACATGCGGATTTCCATAGATATTTTCTCGTACTATGGCGGCTTTCTTTTTTATAATAATACTATTTTGGAGTTCCCGTGGGGGTTTCGGGATAAAAGTAAAAGATACGTGAATTAATTTTCAAAATCGGTTCAGTAGATTCAGAGATTATGCCCTACAACGTCACAAACTCACAATTCACAAACTCACAAACTTTACCTCTTTATAATATTAGTATAGGCCAATATAATAGTATATAGGTAGTAATAAAGCCTTTATTTCTCAACTATAACATTACTCATAGGTATTTTATTATAATACTAGCTGTGCCCCGCAGCTTCACCCGCGTGAGTCTTGGGATCAGCAACCTTTGCGGACGCAGGCAGAACAACCCGCCAAAGTTTCATCACAATCGGACCAATGGTTTCGAAACGCATAGAGGACAGACATACTAACATTCATTTTTATTTATAAAGACGAAAGTATGTTATTAATAAAACACGATTTTTAAAAATTAAGTATCTCTTTTTGCTTTAATTTTGTTGTTTTTTGTTTTTGTGTTAAATGTAATATTTTATTACAATACTAGCTGTGCCCCGTGGATTTACCCGCCGGAACTCCGAATTTCCCGCGGGTAAATTCCTGAATAAAAGTACCCTATGACACTCACGATCACCGTAGCTTTTAGAAATTGGTTCAGTAGATCCAGATATTACCCCCTACAACGTCACAAACTCACAAACTTTTGCTCCTTATAATATTAGTAAGTATAGATAATATTAGGTAGGTATAATAAATATTAAGACAAAGCCATAGTGTAAATTATCAAGTGTCAACTGAAATTCGTATGAGAACTAACCCTGACCATCCGCGTTCAACGTTGAACTCGACTTAACGACGCAGTATGTAGGCGACAGATCGATTTAAGTTACGATGTCAGTATAAGGTAGTAAGCATCGTAGTAAGCCTACTTTAACAGCCATCGCCACCTGCCCCTCGATCCGCTTATAAAGCGTGAGATATGATAATAATGAAAGTAGGTACAGACAGTAGCAAAAATATGTAACTGTAACAATTTCCCGACCCGAATTTGTCCAGTAAAAAATCTTTAATCGTTTCGTTATCACTTCAAAAAATTAAAAAATTATTGTCATGCCATCTGGTCATGAAATATCGTCCGATAGTCGTCCAATTTTGCTCGTCAATTTCAGAGTTCCTTTGAGAATTCCCGGATAAAAATTATGAAGGTACCCTGGGCCACTCTGGAACATTGTAAAAAAGTGTCTAACAACAAGGAGTGCCTGCAATTCCTGCAGGAGGTGCGGTATAGATATGGAAACAATGGCACATCTCATGTGCGAGTGGGACGCCGTAGCTCGAAACGTATGGGCCTTCTGGGGATGGCTTGCTCAGAGCCAGAGGACTTTAGGTTCCTACCCCTCCACTGCACACTAGCCTTCGCCGCCGAGGTCTTCAGGGAGTAGAGGGAGGATCAGAGGATGGAGATAGTACCAAAAATCTAAAGGGCTGAAGTGCCGAGGCTTCATTTGCCTACCCCATTAAAAGTCTAACAATAAGGGGATTTCTTTTTTAAAACTGTTTAAGTAGTCTTTGAATATATCCATTACAAACAAACGAATATACACCTCACAGCACCACCCACCCTTATACTAAGCTACTTATATTTTTAATTTCACTCTCACTCTTTTTTTTGTTTTTTATCTTTCTAGTTAAGGAGGTACCTATATTATGTTACTAATATAAGGAAAGGTTGCCTGGAAGAAATTGCTTTTAAGCAATAAGGCCGCCCTTTGTTGCCTGTATTTTCCACCATGTATTTTTTTTATATTTATGTTTTTGGCGACAATAAAGAATATTTGATTTGATTTGATTTGAATATACAAAAAAATCTGATCTTGTATCTTTAAAATGTACTAGCTGTTCCCGTGGTTTCACGCGCGTTAATTTCGGAGATCAAGCGGGAATTGCGGGATGAAAGTACCCTATATCCATCTCTGTACTCCTGAAAACATGCATGCAAAATTTCATGATGATCGGTTGAGCCTTTACGGCGTGTAAGAGTGACAAACAAACAAACTTTCGCATTTATAATATTAGCAAGGATATTGAAATTGAATTGAAATTGAAAATAACTTTATTTGGCACAACACACACAACATGCAAACACTTAAGTGTAAAACACAATTGAATTGAAACACAATTGACAACATTTCAATTTTAAATAGGTACTTTAAATCGAAAACCATTTCGAGATATTTGTTTTAATATCACCGTACACATTTTTTAGACCTTTTTTATTACTTATTTAACTTAATATTCAACAAAAACTTCGTGAGGTCCAAAGTTAGGATGTACACCGTAAATACCTTTGCGCTCATCGTATATACCTAAATTAAAAAATGAAGTGTCAAGTTATTCTTGATTTTTTTTAGTGGGGCAAAGGAAATGTATATCTTCATCCTTACATAAACTTTTTAAATTTTCAACATTCCAAATTAATTTTTGAATAACTTAGAATGAAAATGTAGGGAAAAGAAAAAATACGTGTCTTCTGGTTTTCTAAATACTATTTATTTAGCATGAAAAAACATAAAGAAAAAAATTGAAATGTTGTCAATTGACTTAAAACTAAAACTCCTGACAATGTGTATGCAAAATTTCATAATGATCGGCTGAGCCGTTGTGGCGTGAAAGCGTAACAGACAGACAAACAGACAGACAGAGTTACTTCCGCATTTGTAATATTAGTAAGGATTTATTTCTGATTATTTATTTAGTCTTCTTAGGCATACCCCGCAACATACATTATGATAATTTACTTGGCTTTTAATGTGTTGTTTTTTCTTAACTTTTTATTATTATCTACTTGCTCTATTTTTACTTTTTAAATTATTTTTGAAACTAAGAAATGCAGATTGTGGACGGTCTTATTGGTAGTGTGAAGCCATCTCCCTTCTACTGTCGCCGCTGAAAATCAGCGTCGTGGAACTCAGTGCCACGGCATAATGCTGAGTGGTAGCCATTTTGGTACCAACTATTCTAGTTTAAGACTCACGCTTGTACTTGTTTTATCTTTATGGTATCAAATAAACTTTTTTCTATTCTATTCTATTCTATAATTGCGCCAAAAAGGATACAATATACGGTAGAATAGGCAAAAAAAGTTTGACAAGCGCTGTCTCTAGGACTTCTGTCTAGGTACGGTACACAGCTGCCTCCGTACACGAGCAGCCGTCTACTTAGGCACGAACTTCATTATCCAAACAATGCGAGTGGAAAACAAAATTGAATTGTGAAAATAATTATTATAATTTCGCGAAACAAAATTAAATTATACCTACAACAATTGGTTGAGTTACTTCCTTCATAACTCGATCGCTAACAAACGCAACGGCTAAGCTGCTGTGAATTTCTCATTTCAACCTAACGAGCCTTGTGCACGGAAGCAAATTGATGTTTTATAAAGTTTTGTTTATATTATTATGTGGTATTATACATTATTATCTAATATATATAAATCACGTGTCACTTTGTTTGTCCGCGATGGACTCCGAAACTACTGAACGGATTTTGATAAAATTTTGCAACCATTCATAAAATGGTCCAACTTAAAAGATAGGATAGTTTTTATCCCGGAATTCCCTCGGGAACTGAAGGACATAGAGTACTTTTTCCCGCAACCTCCGCGGGAACTCCGAAATTACCGCGGATGAAATCGCGGGGGACAGCTAGTCATACATTATTTCGACGCTGTTATTTTATGTAATATTATAATGTAATTTATGTACATATTTGGCGATTTATTTTTGTCGTCAGTAATAGGGATGTTGACTACTATTGAAAATCAAAATTCTAATTAGTCCGTCAGTTAGAAAATAAAAAAACAATAAACACGTATTTTTTATTTTTTTAAATAAATTAAAATATTCAGGGATAAAGCGCATTAAAGTTTAGGATGAGGGGGTCGTGACGTCACTGACCGCAAAACAGCCATACAAACTGTCAGAATAGTGACTTCACGCGAAATTTCAACTCAATATATCGCCGTTATTTTTTGATTACGTAAAAAAAGAAAAAATACGTGTCCAATATTTTTTAATAATCTACAAGACGGACTAAAAAATAAAAATTAGTCAACATGCCCATTGCCTATCCTGGTTTGAGATTACCTACGTATGAAATTAATATAAAAATATAATTTAAGTTTTCTCTCTTCGCTCACATCCGCGACGCCACATGCGGCACCAGCGGTAGATCAGCGTCGGGCCCCCAACGGTTCCCGACTTATGCTGAGCTGGTTGCCTTTTTGTTGCGACACGCTGGTTGTGCTTGTTTTTGTTATTGCATATTATATTAACGGTTGTCGTAACAAAAAAATTTTATTTCATTTCATTTCATAATCACTTTTACTGTAATCTGTGTTATTTTACTATGTGAAACTATATACTACTCCCGCGGTTTCAAGCGCGTTAATTTCGAATTTCGGAACCAAAATATAAACTCGCATTCGCCGTTATCCTTCCTTACTATCCTACTAATATTATGAAAGTGATTGTGTGGATGTTTGGATGTTTGTTACTCAATCACGCAATAACCGCTGAACGTATTTGGATAAAATTTGGCATGCACGTTGTCAGGGGTACAGAGAAGGACATAGGGTACTTTTATCTCGGAATTACCGCGAGTGAAACCGCGGGGCACAGCTAGTTTATTAATTCCAAAGTGAGTTTGTTTGTTTGTTACGCTTTGTTACGCTTTCACGCCTTAACGGCTCTACCGATCAGCACGAAATTTTGCATGCACGTTGTCAGAGGTATAGAGAAGGACATAGGGTACTTTTTTATCCGGGAATTCCCGCGGGAACTCTGAAATTACGCGGGTGAAACCGCGGGAAACAGCTAGTAAATACATAGTTAGGATCTAAATCTACGGATACACCTTACTCGATACTCGAAACCCAGATTAGCTAAAGTGAGTAGGTATAGCAATTTATTATTGACATGAATCGCACGCAGCAGAATCGTAAATTACCCGGATAATTCTGTCGGATATCCTGTTGTATCTAGTATACTGACCGGATAAACTGAAACTGGGTATGTATATTGAACGGCGGAGGTACCAGGCAACCATAAAATAAGAGATGTTATCTTTACAGTAGATAAAGAAAGGAAGCAATCTTAACAGCAGAGGTAACAGATAAACATGATATAAAAAAAAGCATTGAAAGAATAGATACAATAGATACATGAGTGTACAACCAGGTATATTGAATCATAAAATATTAATATTTTGAATCGAAATATTATGAATATAAATAAATATTATAAAGTACCTAACCAAACCAAATTACAAAGCGTAGTCTATCCGTTAGATATATCAAAAGGATCGGGAAGGCATAAAAAAAAATATCTTTTCTCGATGGGACGCGAATTGCGATACTAAAATGTGTCCAGTCGCCAAAATTGCTGGAGAAGTTCCCTTTGAAAGCGAAAGATTGAAAATATTTACGTTTGTTTTCTTTGCATACAATTTTTAGAATAATTCACGTAAAACTCGCTTTCTTGTTTTTTTTTTTAATTTACATTTGTTTTGGCGCGTTAAGAAAAATTCTACCGAGTGAATGAATTTTCAGGAGGGTGATGAAAATGTACAGAATATTATAATGTATGTCGCTAATAATAATAATTAAAATAATACTTTGACATTATTAAACAATACGATACCTACTTACCTAACTCCTAATCTTATATAATAACAAATTTTTAACAAAAAAATTAAAACCGACTTCCAAAAACACAAAACTAAAAATCTCAAAATAAAAAGCTAAAAATAACAACATACCGATTTAATCCAAAAGACAAAAACACACGTAATATTATTATTGGTTTGTGCTACCACTAATCAGTTTGAATTCGGTGACAAGCCCGCTGGTGTCTGCCCACTTGGGTTGTCCTGTTCACAAAAAGCTGGTAGCGGGAGTCGACTTAGCCCATCTACCCCTTCCTTATTTGGCTTGTCACCGACCGAATTTTTGAAGAGTTCCCTCGATTACTCCAAGATCCCATCATCAGATCTCGACTTGGTGACAATGGAATCAATTTGGGAGTATCCTCTTTCAAACAAAAAAACAATTTTCGAAATCGCTCCAATCGGAATCCGTGAAATACGTATTATTGTTGAGTAGTTCCGATGACCATCTGCGGTCTTCATCATCAGTTCCACTTCTTCAAATTTTGCTTTTCAAAAGCAAATGAACGATTTACTATAAAAAATACCCAAATCGCTATAGGTGTGCCTATAATTTTTGAAGAGTTCCCTCGATTTCTCCAAGATCCCATCATCAGATCTGGATTTGGTGGCAATGGGACCTAATTGGGAGTATACCCTTTCAAACAAAAAAAGAATTTTTCAAATCGGTCCAACCGTCTTCGAGTAATCGGTGAACATACATAAAAAAAAAAAAAAAAAAAAAAAAAAAAAAAAAAAATACATACAATTGAACATAGAATCTCCTCCTTTTTGGAAGTCGGTTAAAAATGAATCGCCAAATGTGTTGGTAAGCGCATAAGCGACTTACAAGCGACTGCACCAAATTGGAAAATTGTTTTTTTTTTGTGTTCGTTATTGTCAGGACAAGGTTTATATAAAAGAAGTTTGGAGTTCCTGCGGGAATTCCGAAACTCACGCGGGTGAATCTTCGAAACGGTTGGACCGATATTGACGGGACTTTCACTGCTAATTAGCTGTTGTTATAAGGAGTACATTAGACTGCATTGGAGTTCCTGCGGGAATCCCGAAACTCACGCGGGTGAAACCGCGGGGCACAGCTAGTTTAGTAATAATTGTATTTATTTATTTATTTGGTTCTCCAATAATGAGTACAATCTTGTACAATATTGTAATAGGATACCAGACCACTCATACTTACATAGTTATTTTTTTTTATTTACTCTATATTGTTTGTCTTCGTATATTTTATTACATCAAAATTCTATTTAGTCCATCTTCAAATCAAATCGAATCAAATATACTTTATTGCACACACAATATTTTGTCCAATATTTTTTTATTCATATACAAAACGGACTAAAAACTAAAATATTGGAAACTAGCCTATGGTACGATAGCAAGACTTCATCTATAGGGAAAAAAATATACCTAGGTACATACAGCCGCGTGCAGAACCTCCTCCTTTTTGGAATTCGGTTAAAAATTAATGTACCAAGCACCCAAAACTATGTCACGAATTAAAAAAACCACCGATAAAAGATCATTATGGTCATTACTTATCCGATAACTTAAAAGCTAAAAATAACAAAACACCGATTTAATCCAAAAGACAAAAAAACACGTAATATTATTATTGGTTTGTGCTACCACTGATCGGTTTGAATTCGGTGACAAGCCCACTGGTGTCTGCCCACTTGGGTTGTTCTGCTCACGAAGAGCTGGTGGTGGGAGTCGACTTAGCCCATCTTCCCCCTCCATATTTGGCTTGTCACCGACTTCATACCGATCAGTGGTAGCACAAACCAATAATAATATTACGTGTTTTTTTTGTCTTTTGGATTAAATCGGTGTTTTGTTATTTTTAGCTTTTTATTTTTAGTTTTTTAGTTTTGTGTTTTTGGAAGTCGGTTTTAATTTTTTTGTTAAAATTTTGTTTATTTCTCACTTTTAAGTGACTTAGTTCGTAATTTCTCTAAGTTACAATAGCCTAATGTCAACTGCTCATCACCTTTTACAAAATATTACTTTTCCCGACGCAGGGACGTTAATTGTTGAGGAGTTCTCCTAGTACATCACCATCAGTTCCACTTCACCATATACATTGTGACGGGCCTAAATTGTTTAGAAACCATATTAAAGTTAACGATTCGGAACCCGTGAAATACCCATTATTGAGTAGTTCCGATGACCATCTGTGGTCTTCATCATCAGTTCCTCTTCTTCAAATTTTTCTTTCCGAAAGCAAAGAAACGTTTTACTATGAAAAATACAAAAATCGCTATAAGTGTTCTCATAATTTTTGAAGAGTTCCCTCGATCACTCCAAGATCCCATCATCAGATCTCGACTTGGTGACAATGGAATCAATTTGGAAGTATCCCCTTTCAAACAAAAAAACAATTTTCGAAATCGCTTCAATCGGAACCCGTGAAATACGTATTATTTTTGAGTTGTTCCGATGACCACCACTGTGGTCTTCATCATCAGTTCCACTTCTTCAAATTTTGCTTTCCGAAAGCAAATGAACGATTTACTATTAAAAATACCCAAATCGCTATAGGTGTGCCTATAATTTTTGAAGAGTTCCCTCGATTTCTCCAAGATCCTATCATCAGATCCCAACTTGGTGGCAATGGGACCTAATTGGGAGTATACCCTTTCGAACAAAAAAAGAATTTTTCAAATCGGTTCAACCGTCTTCGAGTAATCGGTGAACATACATAAAAAAAAAAAAAAAAAAAAAAAAAAAAAAAAAAACATACATACAATCGAACATAGAACCTCCTCCTTTTTGGAAGTCGGTTAAAAAGGAAATAATATGTCTGTGGGAATAACTCATAATTTCAAAATAGGTACTATTGAGTATCTAGGTATATCTATACTAATATTATAAAACTTGAGATTTTGTTTGTTTGTTTGGTTGAACCCGCTAATCTCAGGAACTAATGTTTCAAGTTGAAAATGATTTTTATGTTGGATAGTCCATTTATCGAGGAAGGCTTTAGGCTATATAACATCACGCTACGACCAATAGCAGAGGAGCATCAAATTAAAACTAGTGAAACTGCGGGGTATGCCTTTTTAATCTATACATAGTATTATAATATCTGTGTCTATACTAATAATAAAACTATTATAAAGAGGAAACATTTGATTTTATTTTTGTTTGTTTATTACGATTTAACTCAAAAACTACTGGACCGATTTCAAAAATTCTTTCACCATTAGGAGCTTGTTTATCCCTGAGTAACATAGGCTATATTGTATTCCGGAATTCCTGCGGGAACTCCGAAATTATCGCAGGTGAGACCGCGTGGGACAGCTAGTAATATTATAAAGAGGAAAGATTTGAGTTTTTGTTAGTTTGTTACGATTTAACTCAAAAAATACTGGACCGATTTCAATAATTATTTCACCATTAGAAAGCTACATTATCCCTGAGTAACATAGGCTATATTGTAATCCGAAATGACCGCAGGAACTCCGAAATTATCGCGTGTGAGACCGCGCAGGACAGCTAGTGTATTTACTATTTATTATACATATAAAGTAACTCACTAAAAGGTGTTTTCATGTGATAGACAAAAATAATGTTTCGCCTTTAACACTATTAATGGCAAAACTAGATGGTTTAACTTCATTCTGCAGTTCTTCATTATGTAACTTTTGTTGCTATCATATTTCAGTTTCAATCAGAAAAATAGCGATTTTGTGATCAATTAATTATGTTTAACAGCTTCAACTTTTGAAGTATGTTTATTTTGGTTGATTGCTAGATATTGTAGATGTCAAAAAGTACATTTTTTAATCGCCATGTTTTTGATTGGAACCGAAAAATGATAGAAACAAAAGTTACGTAATAGCCCCTCCAGCGGTTTATGAAACGATCAATCTCGAAGCTGGTATCGACTGAACACCCAGTTAACGGGTGATTAATGTTACAACAACGTTTAACTTTGAACTGATTCGATGGATAGAACCTACTCGGCTTGTTTGGAACTTCGATGACTGTTGTTGGTATTCGATAACTTTGTGACCGCGTATTTTACGTATGTTTATATTATCAAAAGTTTTGCTGTTCGAGTGCTTTGCTTTCGGTGTTATATCTAACAGAATAATAATAATAATCCACTTCACAACACACAGATCTACTTGATCCCACAGTAAGCAATGAGCTTGTGTCGTGGAAACCAAGCAAACGTGGTATATACTACATATTATTACATATATATTACAATATAGATATATGTATACATACACACCCAGACTGGAAAATGGAACTCTGTGTTCATCACACAAAGTCCACCCCCACCGGGAATCGAACCCGCAACCCCTAGATTAGCGGGTAGGCATGGTGACCTACTGCGCCAATCGGGTCGCCAAATCGTCAAATAATAATAGAATACCGAGAAAATTCGATCGATTTAAATATCTATAACGCCGTTATTTAACAAAATCCTTGGTTTTAACAAAGAATAGAGATAATACATACATATAAAAAAGCGACACTCTCCGCCTCCCACCAATGGGGAAGAAAACGCAAAGCCTTTAAGCAGAGGGCGCTGTGTGTTTGTTACCTGTCAAAACACTTTTAAAACAACTGATTATTGCCTTTTTGAATTTCTAAGAACTAGTTTAGCTTTGTTGAGTCTTTAAATTAGTTTTGTGATGTATTTGTATGTTCTAGACGTGGTCTCACTATCAGTTTCTTTAAAATGTTTCCTACATAACCTCAAAAAATTCATTGATTTATTTATCACTCTTTCCTTAATGTTAAATCACTTGGGAATTTGTGTACACCTATTTCCTCACAACCAAAAGCTACAACAGCGTCCCATAATTTATTTAACTAGTGAAAACAACAAAAATATACTCAGTTTCTATGTAGATTGACAGATCTTGTGTAACAAACATTTGGCGCCCTCTAGGTTGGAACTAATTGACAGTTTTCTACCCCATTGCATGCCTCCTCAATCCTCATACCCCGCGACTGCTACCTAGGTCACGACAGAGGAAGTTTGACACGTGGAATCTAGGTCTCAGAACAAATCTAGGTACACGTGATAATTGTCACTGACAGCTGTCTGTCAACTGTCAGCTCGCTGTCAACCCTACGATGCGCACACACGTACAACACGTGTACATACAAGCCGACCGTCTTTACTTGTGGGAAAGTCATCGATTTATATGAGATCGATGGGGAAAGTATTTGAATCAGTTATTTGTATGGAGTGTCGCCGGGCTGGTTTTAGTAACGCGTGAAAAACATTTAAACCGGTGTAACATTACAATCATAAAACCTATTGGATATTTGAAGGTACCAAAAAATAGATCAAGTGAAAGTGAAGTCAGCCTTTTTAGTACCTACCTACCTAGCCTGGTTAACCCTTTACAAACTAATAATGAGAGTTACAGATAACGCACAGAGAATAATGTAAATGTAGCCTCAAACCGTCGCAGTGCACAGACAAACCAAATTTGGTTTTTGCTGCACTGGAAATATGTGAATTTTGTATTTTGTACTTATTGGTTTTTATACAATAAATAATAAAATAAAATAAACTGTCGAATGATTTGTTTGTCATATTGTAAACATAATATCATTTCATGATAAAAACATTTTTTGCGTTTAGTTGTTAATCATGTTTCTCAAATCTTATGAATCATCGAACGCAAAAATGCAAACTATTCTAGACATCGTAAAACCGCAAATACAGATCGATATGTGTTTTTTTTTTTTTATTTAGCATTAAAAATTAAATATCTACATGTCGGATAACGGCTTCGTAGCCATACCACGGCAGACTTAGGAGCATATGCAACTAACACTTCAAATAATAATATTATCTTCTATGATAATCCTACTAATATTAGAAATGTGATAGTGTGGATGTTTGGATTTTAGATGTTTGGATGTTTGTTACTCAATCACGCAAAAACGGCTAAACGGATTTGGATAAAATTTGGCATGCGACGTTATACATATACATATCCCAGAATTCCCGCGGGAAATCTGAAATTACCGCGGGTGAAACCGCTAGTAATATAATATTAATAAGGATTACTTAAAATTATTGCTCGACAAACAAAAGGCGAACTTAGTGACACGGTGACATTCTCTGCCGGTCTACTTGGGTGGTCATAATTTGTGATTGGATTCGAAATTGACAGATTATTCGAATATAACTCATTCAGTAGTTGCATGTTATACCAACATCCCTATGAGCTTCGGAAACTTTTCACTGATAAATTTCAACTCGTCTCAAAGCGAAACTTTCGCTGATAACCGCTTCGCAAACCGAGTACCTACCGACTAATAATAACTGAATAGGGGGCGCTAGAGGCTTTATCACGAACTCGTCTGTGACATAGCCTTTAGGGAATTCGCGATAAATCGACCTATCTATGTAGACCTTACTAGCTGTTCCACGTGGTTTCACCCGTTTTGCGTTTCGAGGCGAGTTCTTTGGTATTCTCCAAGAAGAGCTCCGGAAAAGGTTTTGCAAACACCCATGGTTTGCAATTTCAAACTATTAAAAAAAATATGGGCCTCATATTAAAACTCAAGGTCACTCGAGGGGCTCGAAGGGATGAGAGAGGGCTTGCTCGGTGAGGAAATCAGCAGGCGAACCAAGGTTACCGACATAGCCCGAAGAATAGCAAACCTCAAGTGGCAGTGGACGGGGCACATCGCTCGAAGAACTGATGACCAATGAAGCAGGAAAGTTCTTGACTGGCGACTATGACTCGGAAGACGCAGCATGGACGCAGCAGCCGCTACAAGTTGAACCGACGACTCGGTGAAGGTCTCGGGATACCATTGCATGCGGGAAGGGTCCTTGGGGGAGGCCTATGTCCAGCAGTGGACCTCTTTCGGCTGACATGATGATGAACTATTTTTATCATATGCGAATATCCATATTTTGTCAAACGTTTCAGTCCATACATAGACTCCCTTATTTATAACAACGTAGTCCGAGCCTGTGATATAAAGCATTGCTCTGTAAAGGAAGCGAAAGCAAAAATTGTTCCTTGGCTCACATCCCTAGATTATGACGCAACTGAATCATTAATATTGCAACTTGTTTAAGTACCATAATCGTTTTTCATATTAATTTTTTGGCTCATAGTATATATTATTATATTTTCTCAAAAATGCATGCTAATTTAGTACCATTACTTTAGTTTTGTTAATTGTTATCTTCCATGTCAAGCGAGCGACATCTGTAAAACATATATTGTTAACTCTAAACCGGCACCCACGACACAGGATTTTCCTAGTGTGGGCACCAACGGATATATCTTACATTGTTATTTTCTTTTTGTTAATAAATATATTTTCAATTTTTTCAATTTTTCAATTTCAATTGATGCAAAAGAGCGATTTGCGGTCTATTTGCGAAAAAAATATAATATATATGTAGGTACGATATCATTTGGGAATTCTCTCGCTAGAGTCGCAAGTCCAATAATTGGCAGAGACTCCATGATATTACATTTTCGCAGTAGTTATTCGAATGCGGGTGATTTTATCTTCACGACAAACTGAGGTCAAATAGCTTAACTCGACGTTAAATCTGGTCGGTATATACGTACATACTCATTTGGTACAATTGTTTACCCAATATATCTATCGTAGCGCCTGAACCAAGTAAAATATGTAGATTTGATTGTTAAATAGCTCAATTGGGTACTCTCCGGGGTATGAAAATCAAAATTCTAATCAGTCCGTCAGTTTGTTTTTTTAAATTAATGAAAATAAACGTAGATAAAGCGCATTAAAGTTTAGAGTGGGGGACTCATGACGTCATTATTCAGTATAAGCCCCGTACAAACTGAACCGGGTTGTGACGTCACGCGAAATTTCAACTCAATGTCTCGCCGTTATTTTATGATTAGGTACGTAAAAAAAGAAAAAATACGTGTCCAATATTTTTTATAAATCTACACGACGGACTAAAAAACAATTTAGTCAATTAGCCAATTTGAGGGTTCCTGCAAACACTGTTTATATTATTTTATATTTATATAAAAGTAATACCATCATTGTAATACAAACAGTTTTACCACCAAATAATAGACTAAATGTCACTACACTGACAGATAAAAACTACGTACCATTCACTAAAAAGTTAACATAAACAGAGAGTTAGGTATAAAAAAACAGGATGCAAACACTTTATTTTTAACCGACTTCAAAAAAGGAAGAGGTTCTTAATTCAGCGCGTATGTGTTTTTTTATGTTTGTAATACTCGTAACTATCTATAAAATAGCTGTTTCCTCCGCGGTTTTGCCTGCATGTATTCCAGTATTCCCGCGTGAACTCTTTGTTCAGAGATAACAATTATGCTATGTCTAAATAAAACAGTCAGGCAAAATAGGCGCCTAGTCGTCGAATTGCGGAAGCCAGCCGGTTTACAAATACAAATAAAACAGTCCATTAATATTGCTTGTTTTGAAAGACTGAAAGAAGTTTTAAAAGGACTATACTGGGTAACCGTCTGTACACGAACAAAGCGACCCGCATCGTGTGCCATTAGTAATTAATCTATTGTTAACAGAGATATTATATAATATGTGGAATGATTTATTTCAACTTATAGCACCAAAATGTGTCAGAAGTTATCCCCGAACTGACCGATATATTATGTCCTAATATCTGAATTTGCCTTGCGAAAGATATGCACTATAACAATCATTAATTCGTTGACCGACGACAAGGATGTTTGTGTGCGTGTGTGCGTGTGTGCGTGCATGCGTGCGTGCGTGCGTACGTGCGTGTGTGTGTGTGTGTGTGTGTGTGTGTGTGTGTGTGTGATATAAATAATCAAGTCTTTGGAAATAATAATGTAAGTATGTGTATGTGTGTGTATATATATATATATATATATATACTATATGTAACTATGTGTGTATGTATTTTATTGTGTAGGTATGTGTAGGATATGCATGTGTTTTAGTATGTATTGTGAGTAAATTGCATCTTTATGTTTTAGTTATTAATTATTAGTGTCTAGTATTAAGTATATTAATTATTGTTTTGTTTGCACACCCCATCTTCTATATCTCTCTGTCTACCCAATGGTTAACTGGTAGAGAATGCCGCAAGGCATTAAGTTCGCCATTTGTACACACTGTGCAATAAAGAATAAATAAATAAATAAATAAATAATAGCAAAGCTTGGGCATTATAACACTGCGCTCACTAAGCAGAGCTTGTACGATGGGTACCGACCCGACAACTGATACAATACATTAGTATTATATATACGTACTTACTAATATCACAGATAATAAGTGAGTTTGTTTGTTTGTTACGCTTTCACGCCTCAACGGCTCAACGGATCATCATGAAATTTTGTATACACGTTGTCAGAGAAGGACATAGGGTACTTTTTATCGCGAAATTCCCGCGGGAACTCCGAAATTACCGCGGGTGAAACCGCGGGGAACAGCTAGTCAGTATAATACATAGTACATACTAAGCAGTAAGCACCCAGACTGTCACATAAACGTTTACCCTTGTGCGGGGATCGAACTTGCGACACCTGGCTTATAGCATTCAGTTTCCCGAACCACTGGAACAACGGTGCTCGAGTTGTGTTTATTTATCTTGAAGTTACATAATTTTCATTCCGAGACAAATTGTCCGCGAGGGAATAGGCTATTTGACTAGGTAATTTTTTTTTAGTCCTCCTTGCTGCAGCGCCTGTATAGCACTCGGAACAGCATCCTGAAAATGATAGCTCACAGACTAGACTGTCCCTTCCGGAGACACTGGGTATGCCTTGCTGGTGCACAACCATGAAATTTATTTAATGTTTTTCTGTTTACATAAAATACTAATAATACTAACATAGAATGTAAGCAGAACTTGTTATTAACTCCTCACTAACCATTTATGGACTTAATGTCTGAAATAAAGATTTTATTATTATTATTATTATTATTATTATTATTATTATTTTTCTTTTTTAACGTAAGAAAAAATAAAACGTAAGAAATGTCGCGTGACGTCACAAGCAGGTCCAGTTTTTACCTGCATATGACGTTACGAGCCCCCACTCCTAAACTTTAATGCGCTTTATACAAGTATATTTTCATTAAATTGAAAAAGCAAAAAAATACGTGTCTATTATTTTTTTATTATCTTACTGACGGACTAAATAGAATTTAGAAAAAGAAATATTGTCAAATAGCCTATTTCAAAATACACCCAAACGTGTAAAACCAGGCACAACAGCTAGTTTATTTATTCCGCATACACAAAACAAGTACAGCTCCACTATATCTGTGAGAGAAATCCATATCCAATGTCTAAATCTAAAATCCCAAGTCTACACTCGTCCACAATTCGTCCGTAGTACGTGAGTACTTCGCCGAGATATCCCCGAGATATCATTGTCTATATTACCGTGGTATAGTATATAATATAGTTTATATATATATATATTGTATATACAGAGCGGATATATTGCTGTGGCCCGCCTTCAGGCCTGTAAACCGCTTCTCCCATGGGTCGGTAGTCGGTGCTGGCTTCTCCGCAAGATTACAGTAACTGTCGATACTCACAGCTATGAAGAACGGTCAACGTTTACCCTAATGGCCTGCCAGGCAACAGAAAACAAACGCTCTTTTCTGATATACAGGGTGTGTGGATGAGTGGTGACCACGTGCAGACGCGGTGTGGACAAACCTCCTATGAGATGGAACCACGAGCTGTTTAGGCAGAGATAAGACCATAGACAGCTAATATGATGAAAACGATAGATGCGATCAAAACTCTACAGGATGTAAGGTTAAAAGACGGACTTATTGAAGGAAGGCTAAGGAAGCTGTTCTGATTCCCGTATCAAATATCTAAAAAAAGACACGAAATTATTTCGTTCAGGTCATTCACCCGCGTAAATCCCCGAGTGTTTTTCGTCGTTCGTTCGTTTTTGTCACATAATATTATAAGCTTATGCTATCGAGGATTTCAATCAGTCTTTTGTTAAAGGAGAATGGGCATTTTTGCATTAAGTATATCTGAACATCGTGTACACAATAGCGGTTTTCAATAAAAAACATTATTTTTGGGCATATTAATTTGTAAATTTTCGCCATGTATAGCGTTTGGGTATATTTATTTATTTATTTATTTAAACTTTTTGCACAATATGGTACAAAAGAAGGACTTAATGCCATTGTGGCATTCTCTGCGAGTCAACCTTCAAGATCTGCAGAAAGTGTGTTTGGTGGTGCTCGTAAGGTCTTAATAAGTATGAAGTACTATAATACGTAATTCGATTATATGATGATGGAATATGGAATATTATTTGTGTTACACGGGCACGCGCGTCGTGGGCGAGGGATGAAAGAAACAAAGAATGTTCTTGGTCCAAATTCGAATTAGCTCGCCGCTCCGCAGCCCCGTGGGCCTCGAACGCAATCCGCAGATAAGAAACTGTTGAAGAAATTGAAGCAACGCCATCCTGCCAGTTGTTACTTGTTTGGGGATAAACACTCGGCGATATCGGCCGGATCTCTAGTCCTAGCCC
Source organism: Zygaena filipendulae (assembly GCA_907165275.2). Taxonomy (NCBI): domain Eukaryota; kingdom Metazoa; phylum Arthropoda; class Insecta; order Lepidoptera; family Zygaenidae; genus Zygaena; species Zygaena filipendulae. The sequence continues at coordinate 1,674,583 of OU015669.1, forward strand.
TTTCCATTACGGTGATGGAATCGCTAGATTATCCCGTATGCGCCTCTAGCCCACAATAATTGCGCGCGAACCATTTTGTTCTTGCAGCGATGAAAACTTGGCGCCTTTTTCCTTTTTATTTTTTTCTTATATGCCCAGTTTCCCCCGCAATCTGACTTAAAGGCCGTAAGCATTTGTTTTTATTACAGCCAGTTCTAATTTATGAGTTAGTGAAACGGGTTACTTATCTTTCTTTTGATGTGGATGTATTCTAAGGATTTGCCCAGTTCAGTACTTACTGTGGATTTTCTTAGATCTTCAAATACTTACTTATAGTTAATGGGCGCGATTCTTACGGCACAAATATGACAGCCAATGCTAACTAAACGTAATGTAAAATCTTGCCATAGGTAATATAGTTAATAAGTAAGTACATCACTTGCGAACGGCTGTACCTGTGCAGGGATTTTAGGGAGAGAAACTTTGAGGAAATTTTCCAGAAAAATAGAAATTTCGTGAAAAACTAGAAGTGCTTTTTTTCGTATGAGACTTTTTTATGAACTCAAGAAATGACAGGAAAACGTCTGTCTAGTCAGTTAGTGTAAAAATTAAAATGTCTTTGCAGACCTATGTGTAGTGCAACGTGCTCCCACGGGAATCCCGAAAACTCATAACATAGCCAAGAACAATCGTCTCGATCATAAAAAACAAAAGGGTGAATCAATCTGACAAGTTCCGAAGTAACACCAACACAAACACACGCACCGTTAGTCATTATACATTATTTGCGCGTCAATTTAGTTACCTACATACTTATTTGAAACAATCGAATACTGAATACCCTTTAATGCTCTCCTCGTTTAACCTTATTTTATACAATTGCGATTCAATCGATCGAGATACATCATTTGCGATTCAATCACTGTGAATCAATAATCATCTAAAAAGATTGATCAATCCAAAATGTGAGCTGTGGGATATATAATAGGAGACATCAGACAATCCAAAAAACAACAAAAAATATTTCTTACGATTTCTTTATTCAAAATCTCTATCCTCAAAATACTAGAATCCGCTGTTTTCTTTTTTTTTTTCTAGGAACACTGTTCACTGAAGGGATTAGAAAGAAAAAGGTTTTTGATATTTCGCCCCAATTAATAATTCGCTTGTGCAGACTTGATCGGGGATCCAGTGCGAGTTGAAAATTTAATGAGCCCCGACCGGTTACTGGATGCACTATTCTGTGAAAAAATTTAGGTAATAAAATTTAAAAATATTCAAACAAACCATTTTTTTCTCATTAGACATTGATATTTGCTTAATCCAATGTTGATTTTAAATCTATGTTTATAAATAGATATATTGTACACTAATTTTATAATAAACTTAATAAAATTTTGAATTTTAAAATACTAGCTTCCCTCGGCAATTCCGGATTACAATATAGTCTATATTATTCATGGATAATGTAGCTTTCTAATGGTGAAAGAAAAACCTCCTGACTATAGTATTTTTAAGTGGAACTTCTTTGAGGTTTCCGCGATATTGCGTAAAATTTCGGTCGAGGCTCGAGGGTCATCAAATTGCGGCATATCTCTGAAGCGCGATCGCGATACAGAAAATAAAGGAAAAAAAACCTAACCACGGCTTACACACCCCGGTACTAGATATATTTTTTGCTAGAATCAAAATTTAATCAAAATTTTGCTATAATAAAATTGCATAGGTACAGGTATAAGAAATCTAGGTAATCCTAATCGATCCACTTTGGTTTTATAAAGGTTTTACTTCTCACGCTCAAAAAAAATCAAGCACTTTTTTTTGTAATGTCAGAATATTTCACACCTCTGCTTATATACCAAGGGTTGCTCGGTTTCCAGGACACAAGCTTACAGCTTAGTGTGGGATCAAGTACGTATAGATCTGTGTGTTTTAAAGTGTTTTTATTATTATTACTGTTAAGTTCTTTGGCGGTCTTATTTAGCTTTAGTTTCACGTTCCAGGAAACTCTTGCGTTAATTAAGTCTTACTCTCTACGTTAATTAACGGCCGCACTCAGAGTCGACTTTAATGATTACTTAGTTAAGTATAGATTTTTAAAACAAAATTGCCGCAATCAGAGACGTTCAGTAAATTAATGTTAATTGGCATTTAATGAGATGCCAACTTAATTAGTTAAATGCCAAAAAACATTAATTTATTAAACTTGTCTGATTGCGGCAGTTTTGTTTTAAAAATATATACTTAACTAAGTAATGTAAGTAATTTTTTATTTTCTCTTCTGGGGCAATAAAGCATATTTGATTTGATTTGATTTGATTTAATCATTAAAGTCGACTCTGAGTGCGGCGGTAAGTCTTATTACAGCGATGATGGCTAAGTGGTTAGTGCGTTCAGATCAAACGCCGCAAGGCGTAGGTTCAAACCCTAACAATGAGCTTGTGCTGTCGGTGAAGGAAAACATCGTGAGGAAACCATAGCATGGTGGTAGGGCGCTCTCTAGTGCCCGGCTGGCTAGCTACCACCTTCAAGTTGCAAATCTGTCGCCAAGCAAATAACGGTGTGTTCCGGCAGCCCCACTTGAAAGCCAGTTCCCATCCCCATTCCAGGTCGGCAACGCACCTGCATGCCTTCTGGTGTTGCAGATGTATATGGGCGGCGGTAATCACTTGCCATCAGGTGTACCACTTGCCCGTTTAATATGTTATGACATAAAAAAAATATATAATAAATTAAAATAGCTTGGATTTTCAATCGATCGTTCGGAATAACACCTCAATACGGTCAGCACACGAGCAGACGCTGGGCGAGTTTAATTTAATAAGTACCTACCTTTCTAGTAAAGGATTAGGATGGATTTTGTACGAGTATGTTTGAGTTTATGATTGAAAAGTTGAACGAAACGCGGCGGCCGCGGCAACCATATTAAAATGAAGTGAATTTATTCACAAACTACCTACTAGCGATTCCCGCGGTTTCACCCGCGTTAATTCCGGAGTTCCCGTACGAAATGCAACATATTATGAGCCTTAGATCTTTGTCGACAGTTGTCAATATTGGACACGTATTTTTTCTTTTTTTGTATCCAATAATTGAGATTAATTAAACTCAATTCAAAATCAGTACTCAAGTCAATATTGATGTGCTTATGCACTAATCCTTACTAATATAACCGGTGAAGTCGCAGGGAACAGCTAGTCCTTACTAATATTATAAATGCGAAAGTGAGTTTGTTTGTTTGTTACACTTTCACGCCTTAACGGCTCAACGGATCATGAAATTTTGCGTACACGTTGTCAGGGATACAGAGAAGGACATAGGGTACCTACTTTTTATCCCGAAAAAACCGCGGGAAACAGCTAGTATATAACTACATAATATATCTATTATTATGACCAACGACCATCTATATTATATTAAGACCAACGGAGAGGTGGCTCGACGAAATACTGAAATGACTGAAACAGTGGGAAATGACTGGATGGAAATGGCAATAGACAGAGATAAGTGGAGAAAAATGGAGGAGGCCTTCACTCTGTAGAGAGGTCCTTAATAATAGTGATTTGCTTTCTTTTTGTTTGCATGTAATAATGAATTTCTTTGTATTTTATTAATTTTGAATTGATACTTATTCTAAATAGTGTAATTTCAATTTTAATTTTTCTAAACTCAAATTGTATTAAATATCAAATAATGTATTTTTTTTTTATTAAGGAATAAACAAGGCTTTAATAATAATATCTATCTATTATTAGCTACCCTAAATTCTCGCAAACACACCAAAAAAATATATCCTGGTAATTCTCTTAATGACTGCTTTGCAGAAATGTCGTGTTTGTTGTACAACTCAATCGCGGTATTAATTTGAAACTGAAATTTGCATTTTTATTGAGTAGTACAGTCGCATAAAATAACAATCTATTATTATAGTAAATAATAGTCAACTGATCGTTCAAGCTGCGTAGATTATGGTATTCCCGGAGGAACTCCTTGATCTAAGTACTTCAATTATCAGTATAACTTATGTGCGACCATTAAACCGATCCCAAGACTGAAGATTGAATTAGGGATAAAAATACAGTATTTTTCATACTATTTTATTTTACTATAATATATAGTACAATTGACTGAAATATAATAGACGATAGAGCTTATCTAAACTAAAATGACGCGCCCCACTACTCAATAAGCAGTTTAAGATGTGGGAGATCATGTATTGATAATATCTCTTTAATAGTGTGAGTGCGGCGACACTATGCGGCAAATGAGGGCGAATGGCAAGACCAGATTTTATGTGTCGTATCGATATTTTAACGGTTTGCGTGTGCGTACACTCGATGGAGGGGCGCGTCATTTTAGCTTAGATAAGCTCTACCATATAATATAGTACGGGTGGCAACCCTAAATCACACGGAATTTCTTGATTTCGTAAAAAAATGGAAAAATACGTGTCCAATATTTTTTATTAATCTACAAGACGGACTAAAAATTGAAATTTTGTCATCATGCCCATTACATAGATACATAGACATATAGACCGAATTTAATTGAAAGTAAAGCTTCAGATTTAAATTAATAAACATAAAACAAAAAATAAAAACGAAATTGTTAAGTGCATAATGCTTTTCGTGTAGTGAAATTACTTCCAAACTCATTACCGTAATATATACTGCCGTTCTATTCAGAAATGTTATCGTATGCTGTGGAACACACCTACGGCCACGGGTTGAACTTAGCAAAATGAATTTGAGCATAATGGTTTCGGTCCTCACCACCTGCCCCTTGATCCTCACCAGCTCGTGGCTCATGGAGGGTTTGCCCACACCGCGTCTGTCTGTACGAGCTTACCCCCTACAACGAAATATGTCCCCTGAGTGACCTGCTCAGTTTAATTTAAAATAACAGTGAATTACAGCCGTGAAAATCGGTATATTTCAAATAAAGAAATAAAGTTTCAATAAAGTGTATCCAGGACTTTTTGTAGTCAACCGTTAACGTGAAACCGGTGGAAACCGCGAAGAACAGCTAGTTATCCTTTTTATACCTCTAAAAGTACCTACTCTCCTTGTGATAGAGTTTTCACTGAAACTTGCCTCTCCATACTGACCAGGCCCCCTGCAATTACTCTCAAAAAGAGGCAGGAAAATTCTGAAAATATCAAAGCAAAACGTCTCTACCAAGCTTGCGTGTGATTGCGTGGGAATTTCCCGGGAATTTGCAGGGCATTCACCGGGAGCTCCAGCGCGGCTGACTCGGGGATGTGTGGGCTGTGGTACAATACAAGTAATGAAATATATCTATTATTTTCTACAATAATTCTTCATGGTACCGACCCCATATCTTCCGCTGTTTCTACATAACTTCCGGTGTATCTATATTAGATAATTTTAAATACTTATTTTTCACGTCATTCGCTATTTCAAAGTTACGTTGCGTGATTTAAAGTCCATTTATATCTACAAACATTGAGCGTGCCAGACTGGTTCCGTGCCAGACACGTGCCAAGAAAAAAATGTGGGAAAAAAACCAACATACACCGTTTATTTACAATAGACGTCTGCAGTCTGAACGGTTCCGATGCTCTATTCACCCTGCTTGATATGTAGCCACAGACACGTACAGAAATGAGTCGCGAGACAAAATATTCCTTCCGCGAATACTAGCCCGTGTCAGTCCGCGTCTGCGCGGCCGAGTTACCATAGATGTGACTACGTCAATACGCACTGTATAGGAGAATATTACTTTGTCTGCGATGGAACGTGTCTGGCAAACTCAATGTCTGTAGATATAAATGGACTTTATACGTAAAATCGCGCACGCTTCCGCGCCCGCTGCCGCTCGTGCTTTGTACCGTGCCAAAGCGAACCGGCGGCGAACAATAGCCGAGTGTTTACTTTGACAAGTTCGCCGCAGCGAGTAATAACGCGAAATTCGCAAACAATTACGAAACGGAAAGTTTCGTACACATTTAAAGCGTATTAATTGATGTTTTGAACTACACAGCAATGGGAACGAATTGCACGAATAGCGCTGAATAGGATAGGAAGTCTCAAATCTACCAGCCCCCTTAGTTAAGTTTGTAACGAGGCGGCCGTGTGCCACTCGTTATGATGTCATGCCTCATTTCTATTACTTTTATTTTTAAAAATCTGTTTTATTTGTAAGTATTCCAATTTGAATTCTTTTTTTTTTTATTTAAAATTATTGCATTTTCTACTTTTAATGTTTTTTGGCTCACTTCTCGATTATATTTGTAAATTGTGTATCTAATACATTATTTCACTGCTACAAACATTATTTGTTATAAAGGAAGGGTACTCCGAACGTACGAACAAATTGACAATCTCCAACCAAAAGACCAGTTTTGCGTCGTGGCATGACGATATGTTCCTTAGTTTTCTATAGCGTTAACGAACATAGATTCTCAGCTAGGCTAAGGGGGCAAAAGATCGAACGTTATGTTACGGTCACTGTTCTTCTGCAGGTCAAACAATGTTGACTAATTTTTTTTTAGTCCGTCTTGTAGATTATTAAAAAATATTGGACACGTATTTTTTCTTTTTTTACCTAATCAAAAAATTACGGCGATATATTGAGTTGAAATTTCCCGTGACGTCACTATTCTGACAGTTTGTATGGCGGTTGTAGCGGTTAGTGACGTCACGACCCTCTCACCCTAAACTTTAATGCGCTTTATCTCTGTATATTTTAATTTATTTGAAAAAGCAAAAAATACGTGTCTATTGTTTTTTTTATTTTGTAACTGACGGACTAATTAGAATTTTGATTTTCAAAAGTAGTCAACATCCCCATTTCTCCGCATTCATATTTTGCCTTTAAAGATACTCACGTCAGATACTCAACATAATCAGTCACCACAAACTTCCCGTCAAACTCTACCCCCGAAGCTTTCGATCAGTCCGTAAACCATAACCACCATAAATACAAATAATAATAAGTGTTGAAACTTACAAGTAGAGAAGTTAGAAGCTACGTGCCGCTAGTTAATAGTGAAACTGCACACTTAGATATTGACCGTAACATATGTATTTTATTGTACATGAAAAGTAACCATTCAACGTCGTTGTACGAAAAGCGACTATCAACTGTAACAAGTTTTTCATTGGGGGGTTTAAAAAACCCGTTGGTACACGCCCCCCAATCGTCGATAAAATGGACAGAAGTAGGAATCTATCTCAGTATATCGATACAATTTCAAACATAGAGTCTAACACTGAATACTCTATGGATTTAGATGGTTACATTAATCCAACATCCATTACTGAAGCGTCATAGCAAGCAAATAATACTTTTACTTCTGTTGTTGGTGACTTCACAACCACCACAAACCACAACTTATGTTTATCCTACGAATTATCTAATTCAGTAGTCATCTACCAATGAATCTACAACGGCTCGAGATAAAGCTATTGCCAGTGATTTTGATATAACTATGATTGTTAGATTGCTAAATAATCTATTACCTATTTGGAAAGCCTGCCGAGTCTTTTAGTGCAGAGGAGGAACTCCTCAACTAATAAGTCTGCAAGTACATCTGAATTAGCCACTACAAGTTTAGCCAATAAGTAATGACAGAAGAAAAAAGTGATCGTAACAGAAAATGGAGGAATTAATGTACTTACTGGTCATTTAAAGCTAAATTTTATAAAACGTTTGAAACAACTTTTGAGAGAAAAGACTCAGACGACCCTAAAATACATCAGTTTAATGGAAACACTCTCGCAATTCAAGCTCGTGGAATTTTAAATCAGAATATCATATCCACAGAAGTTTCAGCAGAAAATAGAAGCGAAATCGAACCCAATGAATCAACTACTGAACCAAATATACCCACCTTCCTCGATCTTCCGTGGGATAGACTGACGAGCTAGACGAAGGTGATACCAGTAAAATTTCTATGGTGGCACCTCTGAATCATCTATCATCTAATCCTAGATGAGTATTTTTGATTGCAACTTTGCATTACTTACCACTTCTTCAACGGAACCAACGTATTATTTATCATCATGCTTAAATTCACGAATAACCTTTCATTTTTATACCAAGCCCCTTGTAAATACATCCTCAAGAGTAGCTAGCTCGATACACAGAGAGAATACTCAGACAAGATGAAAACATAAGAAAGGAATACGAAAAAATTATAAAAGAGAATACGCAATAAAAACACAACCGCTTCTCCCGGAGCATAAGGACTGTGAATGTAAATTGTGATTGTAAAGAAATAAAAAGGTGGTATTCTAAAGAAAAGGAATACTCGTATTGGAATCGATTCGATTCGATAAGAAATCTACACGTGCCCACGAATGCAAATGCGATTGGCGTTCCGTGTATCGAGTCTTTAGGGATCACCTAGAGGTTGTGCTCGATAGTCGATGGTATTACCTATTACGATGGAAAATATAGAAGCAGTGTCATTTTCGTTCTCAAGTTTGCATAGGTCGAACCGACGACCACCGCCATTATTGGAAGAAAAGCTTGTTAACAACATAAGATGAATGTAGCGCCATCTCTGGTCGTCAGTGGAGTCAGATGGATCTCCCGATTTCCGCAGGGAAGAGCTAGTGCTTTATAAACTGTTTTGCACAAGGGAGAGACAATCCAGTTTTTGCAGTAGCGATCATCTTTATTTCATCTATAGGTATATGTAGTAAACACGCTTTTAAAAACTTCAGAAGTATATACTTCGTAACCAAAGATATTGAAAAAATAGATAGACAATAAGCTCGGCCAATAAGCTTTCCCCTTGAACCACGCAGCGGTCAAATGATCTCATGCTAACAAAATGCCGTTGGCTAGCAGAGGCAATTGTCTATAGACACCTCTTGACGGAAAGCGATGTGATTGGCTATTTGAAATGTACTTTGTGGTGACTGGTGTTTGATTGCGTCGCAACGATGTGGTTGGTTTTATTTTGATCATTCCCCCGGCAAAAATTGGTTGACGTGGATTGCATAGTAAAAGTTTGTATTGTTCGTCTATTCCCTTATAATGTCTTTGTTCGTAACGTGTACCGAGTTTTTTCCCTACCGAGTCCGAAGAAGTTTGATTTCAGGAACTAAAAGCACTCGGTGTCAAAGCGCTTTTTTCCACTGTGAATAGTGAGTGATGCATATCGGTTTGTTTAATATGTGAAACGAAGTTGTATCCTGTTTGAACGGAATAATAAGGTCTTCAAAAACAGTTTTGAGATTTATCTGAAAATTCAAGATTAAACCGGCATAGTTCAGCGGATGCACGAACTTACAAGTACGGTGGCCCCGAACGGGACTCGCGAATTAGTTCCTCCAAGATATATAGGTGAGGATAATAATATATCTGTTACGGACAGAGATATATATCCGCGTGCGCTAGAACGGGAAAGACGCAGTGATATCTTCGTCCTAACGACATATTATGTAGATGTTAGATTAACGGACGACCTGAAATACGACGAAGTTAATTTAAGTTGAACGTGTGTGTACAGGCTGCGAGAGAAGTGGATAGGAAATTACTTCGAGAGTATTAAAAAAAAGAGAAATTATTAGTGAAGCCACGGTTTTTTTTATCTCGGAACCTAATCTCTGATCGGCCAGCGATACGCCGAAGCCAAACTTTTAGTTTAATTTACATGTTATGAAATATTTACTATGCCAGATTGTACTTTAGGCGCATATTGATGGCGGATAACCTAGTAAATAGGATCAATAATGCAAGTTGAAATGATTTTCAAGGAAAGTCAATATGTGGCCCTTTTCGTCGCCAATGAAGTTAAAATTAATTATTATTGTGATAAAAATATCACTGAGGTCCGGCCCTCAAAGTTTCCTAGCGCTGCTACATATATGGCCGGAAAGAAACTAAGCAACAAACTCCCCAGTATCTGTTTTGTTATGGAATAAAGTTTCACAATACTTATACCTTCTGATATTATTTTATTCTCATTAACCGTGTGAGAACACAATGCCATTACTTTTACAAACCGAGAAACTTTTATATTTTTCTGTTAACAGCTGTTATGACTTAGCCTATCACCTGATTCTCGCTTGACGTCGATTTACGGGATACCCTATATGTAATAATATGTATCTAGTATATACCACGTTTGCTGGGTTTCCACGACACAAGCTTATAGCTTAGTGTGGGATCAAGTAGATCTGTGTGTTGTGAAGTGGATTATTATTATTACATAGCATATTAGTACATACGTAGCATCAGCTGGTTTAAAAAAAAATTATAAACTATCCAGTTCTACTTTCAATTATTTCTCCAATCGCACCTTAAAGAAGTTTTGATTCAAAACTCTATGGTTTTTTTTTAACACTTGTGTGCCCGATGCCGCACTTAACCTCAGAGTGGTCTGCGACACCCGAGGGGCGCTAACAATCGGGTCTTAGATCCAACTTGTACACCTCATGGCCAACTATCCATCGCTTAATTTACAATTTCGTCCCACCACTTATATTAGGTAAGTTTACTTCAGGTTTACAACTTTTATTATTGCTAGCTTTTCTAAGTTAATTTTGGAGTTCCCGCCGTAAGTCCGGGACAAAAAGTACCCTATATCCCTCTCTGTGCCCCTGATAACGTGTCTGCAGAATTTCATGCTGATGTCATGGGTTGAGCCGTTAAGGCGTGAGAGCATAACAAACTAACAAACAAACTCACGTTCGCATGTCCAATTTGCATTGAATAACGAATTTATGATAGACTGTACTCTGAAATTAACGCGCGTGAAACCGCGGGGATCAGCTAGTACAGTATAATTATGATATTATTTATACTTACATTATTAGTTCGAAAGTAACTCTGTCTGTTACCTTTTCACGCCTTACCTAGTCAACCGATCATCATGAAACATTGCATACACGTAGGGTACTTTTTATCGAGGCATTGAGACTGGAACTCCAAAATAAGACCGGGCAAATCCGCGGGCAATAGCAAGTAATAAATTAGATAACATAAAACTCACCTATACCAAAAAATAGAGGTTATAATATAAAGAAGCAACACTTTCCGCCTCCCGCCAATTTCAAGCCTCCTCATACCCCGCAAAAATGACCTTGGTAAAGACTAAGGAAAGTTTAACACAATATAGGATCTACACGTGACAATTATTTACTGACAGCTGACAGTTACTGTCGGCTCGCAGTCAACCTTATCTTATCTTATCTTAGATAATGGGGTGGGCAAGCAAAGCCTCGGCACTTCGACCCTTGGGATCTTTTGTACCATCCCCATCCTGTGCTCCTCCCTCTACTCCCTGAAAACCTCGGCGGCAAAGGCTAGCGTGCAGTGGAGGGGTAAGAGCCTAACGTCCTCTGGTTCTGGGTAGGCCATCCCCAGGAGGTCCATTCGTTTACGAGCCAAGGCATCGCACTCGCACATAAGATGTGCCATTGTTGCAGTCAACCTTACAATACGCACACACGCACAACACGTGTGCCTACAGTACAAGCCGACCGTCTTTACTTGTTTGAAAGTAGGTACTTAAATCAGTTCATTTGTATGGAGTGTCAGCGGGCTGGTCATACTTTGTTGGCTAGCAACACCACGCGAGTGGAACCGCCGAAAACGGCTAGTTAAAATAATAGAATATTAAATTCATAACCATAATCCGATCCCCCCGTGTTCATGCTTATTGAAAACTAAGAGGGTTACGGGTCGTGATTAACCCTTACAAACATAAGTACCTATACATAACGTCTGGTCCGGTCACAGAAAAGATAGAACGTAACGAAATGTAATGAACGCATTACTTTTTTATTTAGTAATGGGCATGTTGACTAATTTTTTTTTTAGCTCGTCTTGTAGATTAAAAAAAAATATTGAACACGTATTTTTTCTTTTTTTACGTAATCACAAAATAACGGCGATACATTGAGTTGAAATTTCACGTGACGTCACTATTCGGACAGTTTGTATGGTAGTTTTAGCGGTTAGTGACGTCACGAAGCCCTCACCCTAAACTTTATTGCGCTTAATCTCTGCATATTTTAATTTATTTGAAAAAGCAAAAAATACGTGTCTATTGTTTTTTTATTTTCTAACTGACGGACTAATTAGAATTTTGATTTTCAAAAGTAGTCAACATCCCCATTGTTTTCAAAATTATTTTGAGACTGTAGGCCTTCTCTTACTGCCTCCTCTCTTGAGGCAGCAGAGGTAACTGCGTCGAGGCAGAGCCCCCTGCAGTGGGCAATCCGACGCTGTTCGACAATAAGGACAGGAACTGTGGGGCGGTCTATGGATCGCGTGGATCGTCGGGACGGAGCCGACGCCACCCGTCGGGGCGGCATCTAGACTCCGTCAGCCAAGCTAGGTGGGCTGCGTTGGCTCATCGCCGCGAGCGATGAGCTCGCGCGGGTATCGCTTCCCCTCGGGTGGACGGGCGTGGAGGGGGGCCAGACCATGGATGTGCTCGTGGTCTGACGCGTCCGCCCGCTCTTGTTTTGAGAATATTATGGAAATTATACTTGGGATACTAGCAAAGGATGTTTTGGGAAATTTAGAGCTTTTGCTCTAACTTCCTTTGCAATTTTGGCGACTGGCGCACTCACCCCGTCTATATGCCCTAGCTAGTTATTTTATACTCTCCGTTGGTACGGTTAAACAATAGGGTGAACAAGTGCCCCCGAGTGCGTTCGAACCGTGGCCTATCTGCTTTTGTGTGGCAACCCGTGGGTGACCCATGTCACAGTGGTCACGGGCAGGCGCCATGCGAGGTGAGCCCAGATTCAAGAGACATGTAAGAAATTTTGCATATTCGAACTAACAGACAAAGGGCTAGACTTCTATAGAGCTACTGAAACTATAAGAGACTAGCTGTGCCCCGCGGTTTCACCCGCGTGAGTTTCGGAATTCCCGCAGGAAGGCCAAAGTTGCCTAATTTACTCTTTGTATCGTCAGGTAATTAGCAGTGAAAGTCCAGTCGAAATCGGTCCAACCGTTTCGGGGATTCACCCGTGGGAGTTTCGAAATTCCCGCAGAAACTCCATTTTTTTTTCATATTCTCACAATAGCAAACACAACAAAAAGAATTAGTGAAATTGATCCAGCCGTTCACGCGTGATGCCGTGACCAATTAGTGAAATAGGGATTAATTTTCATATAGGTCCTCTGGAATCACTCTATATATATTGGTGAAAACCGCATGAAAATCTGTTCAGTAGTTTTTGAGTTCATCGCCAACAGACAGGCAGACGACGTGGCGAACTTTGTTTTATAATATGTCCCTAAGGATAACTTTAAGTAGGTAGGTATATTATGTTACGGTCCATAAGATAAGTGCGGGGATTATTAAGGTAGAAAATGTTGAGGAGCTAGGTCACTTATTTTATACTATGCAATGGATTTTATTGCGGTTTTCACTGTCATTTACTTACAAAATTTCTGCCGGAAAGTGATTATGTAATTCTCGAGGAAACCCCGAAATCAACGTGGGGGAAGCCCCGTAAAGTTAAAAAATTAATTAATTTAAAAAACGCCCGGACGGCTGAGTCCCAGGAAGATAATCATATTCATTAGAAAATAATATGTAATACGCCATTTTGTGGTGGCGGCCATCTTGGACCGATTTTTATTCTCACTCCTGACTAATTCACCTTTGAAACAAAAAAAACAAAATCAAAATCGGTTCATCCGTTCACAACGTGAATATTACAGTTATGTCAATATAAGTTTGCTAATTCTTTTACATTCGGTTGCAATAGAAAAAAAAAACAATTTGATAATGGCGTACAAATTCGATTCGATTTTATTTGTATCAAATCAAATAAATCCAAGGAATTCCCGGATCGAACGTCATAAAATACATAGCGGGCGCGACGCAGGCGCCCTTGCCGGCTGTTAAGAGAACTACAAAACTCTTTGAACCGAATAATTCACGAATCGAAACGACCAACTTACATTTACCTTCATATCGAACCCTATTTCTAGGTACATAAAGATGGTTACGATTTAACACGATAGTTTTTATTGGGCGAAGCCCGCTTCGGGAAGCAGCCAAACCGAAAATCCTTTTAAAAAGATATGGCCTTCCTCCGTGCAGCCTTTGCTGTTGAAATGCTCTATATATTTAAAAAAATTACGTAGGTCATACACTTTCTTGTATCTACTATGGATGTAGATACGATAGCTTAAATACCTAAAAAATATTTTTTGACCTCTCATAAACTTCTGTTTAAATATTTGTAGGGTTTGTGTCTTTCGCATCGCAAAAGTAATTTTCTTAAAAGTAGTAGAGCTGGGAATCGACCCAATCGTTTGTAAATAACTTCAGATCCTTCATTTAAAACCGTAAATGAATAAAACAATAAACATAAAATTTATTTATTTACTATTTTTTATTCAAGGAAAACAACAACTTTTAACTATTTTTCGCATTTTATCTCTTCTAAATCCAAATTATCCAATATCTTCATAGAGGAAAGTCCGATGAGGTCAGATATATTTTCCCAAGTTGAAGAATCAATGCTCATCATCAAATCGGATTCCAGATACGCGGCTTCCACTAAAACAAAAAGTAGTAGGTATATATTATATAAGTATAAGTTTTATTCATACAAAAACGACACAACTAAGTAGGTATTACCTATAGTTTCGTATGACTCGAATAAAAAATTTCGTAGAGCTTTTAGGCGAACCAGTGAATAATAAAATATAGTAGGGGACAAATATTGCTTTGAACTATAATATTATTTATTGGAAAATAGTTCTTCTTTTTTAAGGGAAGGGAGAAACAGACTGGAATATTTGCAATTTACAAATTGAAACTTTTACGCGAAATAAAACTTGACGCGTTATATTTTTATGATCTATAAAATCTATATGCCTATATGAATAGAACTTTAAATGAAGACCATTATAAAAAAATATAAAAAAAGAATAATTTTGAATGTCTCAGTATCATGATTATTAGCAGAACCCGAAAAAATTACGTAACAACTATACAGTTATTATACATATTATTATTTTTAAAACTTTGCGTTTTGGTTTGTATGCACTAGGTATATATGTGTATGTAAATTGTAAACGCATTGCACGTAACTCCTCTTGACATAATATATTATTGTTCTCATTTTTTCTCACTATGAGGACACACACTTGGTGGTTGGTATGGTTTGGTGTGGTCTCCTATCTTGTACTTTTAGATATTAAATCCTCTGTACTGATTGGTTAATTGGATATTGGAATTGGACGCTTTTTTCATTATTTTTTTAATTTTTTTCATAATATAGGTACCTACTGCATGCATTTGGACTGTCTGGCTATCATCAAGGCAACCGCGCATACAAACCTACAGACTGAAATTCTAAAAAAATTATAGCAGCTACAGTGACATCCTTTACTATAACATAAAATATGTGAAAGTGAGTTTGTTTGTTTGTTACCTTTCACGCCTTTTGCATACACACCCACAGAAAAAGATAGTAATTTTATCCCGAAATTGCTGCAGGAACTCTGAAATTGCCGCGTACGAAACCGCGGGGAGCAGCTTGTATAATAATCGCATGAGTCTGACAAATCATGGGCAGAGTAGTTCAGCAAGATTATGATGGTGCAAGGTGGACATGGAGAGTGGGTAAAGTGAAGGTCCACAGTCTTCGCCTGTTTTGAGGTCGTTGGAGAAGAAGAGTAGCGGCCAACCGTCGCCATGTACCCTGATGAACATGACGGGAGCAAGGCCGGTCGTCATGGAATTCCGAATTAACAATAGATAAGTGCCTACCCCACTAAAATACAGGTGTGAGCTTATAAAGGTATGTTCTAAACTACAATATTTACAGACGTGACATAAAAGTCAGAGCCATGTATGTGTCAGCAGCCAGTGTTCAATCATTCTAAAAATGTCGTTTTCTCCATGATTTATCACCGGGTTCGGTCGCAAGTGTCCCCCGATTACCTAGGTTGGATCCCATATACCTAATGCCGGTGTACCTACCATACATTATCCCAAAAACCTTTCAACATCTCATTTCTGTGATAAAATGCTTGTACAACATCTAGGTGGTCAAAGTTATGGTAGGTATTCCCGTAAAATCACTGGCATTGAGACAAGGAAGCTTAGATGCCTGAGATCTTAAAGCATTGAACCTCACTTTTAGAAGGCTGTGCTTTAAGACAAATAGGTGTAGGTATAAATAAATTACTTATAAATTACCTCGCATTTGGTTAATGTTATCGACAATCTTTTTCAGTGATGACAACTGATTTTCAATGGATAATATAATTTCGTCGAAAAATTCCGTATCTTTTATTGTATCTTGCGTTCCTTTTATTTTTACCTGGTCCATCGTTGCGAATGTAAATAAAAAATTAGGAGACGAGAGATTTTTAAAAAGAAATTCCGCTCTCAAGTTTTACTTTCAAACGTCAAAAGGTTTTCGTTGAGTATAT
Organism: Zygaena filipendulae; assembly: GCA_907165275.2. NCBI lineage: Eukaryota > Metazoa > Arthropoda > Insecta > Lepidoptera > Zygaenidae > Zygaena > Zygaena filipendulae. The sequence continues at coordinate 1,690,957 of OU015669.1, forward strand.
AAAAAGGCGCGTAAATCAATTTAAAAACAGCGTTCAAAAACAAAGTAGATCGAGCGAACGTTTTTAAACAAACAGCCAGATACAAAAACTAATTTAATCGAACAAAAATGATTAATCGAATCGCGCCGCGCTGTCGATTTAATAATTAGTGCAAACATTCGCACAATGGTGCCAATTGATGATGATTGTTACCAGCCAGCGTACTAAATCTGTTTTTGGATGGGTTTTGGTATGTGAGACGCGCCGGTGACTGAATGTCATTGGATTTATAAATAAAGATCAGCTCCAGAAATAGGTAGCTACAGGTTTTCCAGGCGCCCCGACTTAAAATAAATTAGCCTGGATTCAGTTAACAATATTATTGTATCGAGCATGTAGGCACGGCGCGCAGCGATGTGATAATAGTGAGTGTGATCTTACTTCCATCTCTGCTTAACCGCTTTTATCATTGTTGTTTTTTTTTTTATTATTATTTCTGTGACGTTATGGATGAGGACGAAATGCAACAGTTTTCTTTGCGCTGGCACAACCATCAGGTAGGTGAGTAGTTGTTTATTGTTCAAAGAACACACATCACATCGCAAAGACACAGGTACCACTACCTATTTACTTAGTTATCTATAAGTTTGAGTCCTAGTTTTAAGTAAAAGAAAAAATAATAATAAAATTACTTTATTATCTACAAAAAACATAGCTACTTATTGTTAGGTACATATATAGGTATAGTAATTGTAGGCATTTACTAGTTTAATTACAATATGAAAGGTAAATGACTTACTCGTAAAATGACGGACCAACTAACTTCTTAACACCAAACTAGAAATTATTAAATGTGACGAATAGATTAGGGGATCTGTAACAAGTTAACGACACATTTTTTTTAAATCAACCTTCAAACAAACAATTAAATAATACTTACCTAGTCATATAAATTGATGAAATCTCATGACAATCCGACCAATTACAATTTTATTATATCTGTTTTACAAGTTTAATTGGTTTTGGCGCAGTCATTAATGTATTACGCATCGGGACTTATTGAGCGAAAAATTGAAAAGTTTTAAATTGATAGAGTTTTGACTTTTAAGGTAGGTATAATGTGACGAAATTATAGCAAAACTAGCTGTTCCTCGCGGTTTCCACGGTAATTTCGGAGTTCTTGCGGAAATTCCGGGATAAAAAGTACCTAACACTGACAACGTGCATGCAAAATTTCATGATGATCGGTTGAGCCGTTACGGCGTGAAAGAATAATATTATTAAAGATTTGTCATTTTGTTGCTGCTTATTAACTACTGGTAGGTAAATATTATGTTATCAGGAATACTAAAAGAAAAAAAAGTTAACTCGTGTTTCATTATTGTTTTTCAAATCGACTTGAAAGTTTGAAAATCGAAAATCCATATTTCTCGTTCGTACTGACTGTATCTGGATCAATACATCCCTTAATCCCTTAGAAATGCGTCTAAAACTAAACTAACTAAAACAGACGTTCGTTGATCCGTATTATCGGTCAACTTCTTCATATACAGTATGCTCTGTTTCGAGGCTAATGAGGTCACAAATAAAGGTAGCTCTGGTACACCACCAGGTGCTCATAAAAAAGTCATCGAAGCGATGCTTCATAAATTTCCATATCTCCATTTATGTATTAGCTGCACTAAAAATATTACCTTCTCGGTTGATACCCAACATAAAGTACGGTACGATGTTCATAAACAAATTTTTCCGTACCCACGTTTTACACTGTACATAAAATTGCACTAAAACTTCTACACTAAGGACTTTTATCCAAAGAACAGCTAGAGTTGACAAGCTAAGATCACGCAGACCACTTAACCATTATTGAACTCCAATCACTGGAACTGAAAGTTCGGTTACCTATTTTTTTTTTAATTGAAAAAATATGCAATACTTAACAAATAAAATATGACAATTTCAGACCATTTTTTTTAGTAGTGGTAATATTACGTAGTATTTGCCCTCTTTAATTGCTTTAAAAATAATGTAAAGTACCTACCTACCTACCTAACCAGTGAACAAAGAAAATTACGATAACCGCACTTTATACCAAACTTCGACACAAATATTTAAAAAATCGAGATTAGATCGAGTTTTGATTGTGCCCATGGAGGTTCGTCCTCCATGATTGTGCCTAACTAAGTACTTATACTTAATTAAAACTAGACCTTTTTTGTGAACTTTGAGTCTAATATAGTAAACTCGTTTGAGCACGTATTGAGTGTTTTCTCACGCGAGATTCATGTTTCTTCGTTCACCGGAAGGTACCTAACCTAGGTAGGTTAGGTACCTAGCTATACCTAACATGGTCAAAATCTTTGCCATGAATATTGAGAATCACTCTTTTTTTGTCTGTTAAAAAGATACTAGACTATTGTAGACGATTTAAATTAGGACTGTATTTTGAATATTTAATTATTATTTTAAATGAAAAACTGCAACGTACGTAGCAAAGCAAAACAATTTATTTGGAACAGAAAAACTAAAAGTCAAAAGCGACAGATTCCTATTTGAAAAAATCTAAACAAAAGAAAAATAAAAATATGCTAAATTTCAAAACTAAAAGGAGTTTGTAACAACTATGTTATTTTATTTGCTACCAATAATACCACAAAGTACAAACAGACTAACAATAAAGCGTTATACAGGGTGTAAGGTTGAACGAGGTACTTATTTAAACCCTGGATACAGGATACGTCATGCTTATCTACATGTAACAAAAAAAAAATTACAGAGAAAACCTTAAATAAAAACGTGGAATTTTGGCGTGTAAATAACCTTTACATTAGATTTGTCAATGCGCCAGCGGCAATACAAAGAAAAGGGGGCGCTAGTCCATCAGCGCATTGCGCGCTAAATTTCGTGAATAATTTTTTACGTAAAAAATTGTTTTCTGATTTTGTTTTTACATATTTGTGACTAGAATCGGATACTGAACACTACGTTCCTTCAATACATCCCCCGTTTAACCTTACACCCTCTAGACGCACATGAATAATTAAGCAATTGCTAATCCTTACATGAAGGGCACATTTTTATATTATTATACCAGCTGTTCCCCGCGATTTCAGCGGCGTTAATTTCGGAGTTGTCGCGGTAATTCCGGGATAAAAAGTATCCCTATGTCCTATCCCAGGCTATAATCTATCTTTGGGCAAAATTTCATCCAGTTCTGTTCTGTCGAGATTGAGTAGGTAACAAACATCCATTCATCCATTCATCCAAACTTTCACATTTGTACCATAACTAGCTATTCCACACGGTTTCACCCGCATTAATTTTTCCCGAAAGAATTCCGGGGCCATAAGTACCTACCTGTTCCTCTCTGTACCCGTGAATGCAAAATTTCATAATGATCGGTTCAGTAGTTAATGAGTGAAAGCGTAACCAACAAACAAACAAATAAACTCACATTCACATTGATAAAATAGTACCTAAGTACAATTGCAACAAGTAGGGCTAGATGTTACTACGACTGATATTGACTTTGGTGTCTCCAGACGAGCGTCATAGGTGCCTTGGGGCGTATGCTGACCACCGGCGCCCTGGCTGACATCGTGCTCAGCGCCAGCGGCACTTCGGTCAGGGCACACAAGGTGGTGCTGGCGTCTTGCAGCCAGTACTTCGCGCAGCTGTTCAAGGTAAACATGACTACTGCTGACTACTCAGCGCCGTCATAAGGCACTATGTTTAAAGTAAACATGACTACTGACTACTCAGCGCCGTCGTAAGGCACTATGTTCAAGATAAACATGACTAATGACCACTCAGCGCCGTCATAAGGCACTAGTTTAATGACTACTGACTACTCAGCGCCGTCATAACGCACTATGTTCAATGTAAACATCACTAATGACTACTCAGCCCCGTCATAAAGCACTATGTTCAATGTAAACATGACTACTGACTACTCAGCGCCGTCATAAGGCATTATGTTCAATGTAAACATGACTACTGACTACTCAGCGCCGTCATAAGGCATTATGTTCAATGTAAACATAACTACTGACTACTCAGCGCCGTCATAAGGCACTATGTGCAATGCAAACATGACTACTGACTACTCAGCGCCGTCATAAAGCACTATGTTCAAGGTAAACATGACTATAGACCACTCAGCGCCGTCATAAGGCACTATGTTCAATGTAAACATGACTACTGACCACTCAGCACCGTCATAAGGCACTATGTTCAATGTAAACATGAATTTTATTTTTTAAGGACGTGGAATGCGAGAACAACACTCTCGTAGTGGTACTCGGATGCGAGGCCGTGGAGCTGAAGTTGCTGCTCCACTTCATGTACACCGGCGAAGTGACCGCTCCCAGGAAGACTCTACCGTCGCTGCTGAGACTCGCGCAGACACTCAAAGTGTCCGGCCTCACTGATGCTGATACGGTAGGTAATGCTGAACAAGTTCTTAGGTTAGTATCCAAAGGATCATAAACGGTTTATTTATTATAGGGTCAGAGAAAATAGAAATACAATACCTAATCGATACCTACTGGTTTCAAACAAGTGGTTTCTTTTTTTAATTCTAATCATACCTACTTATTCCAATTTTTTACGTAATCAAAAAATAACGGCGTTACATTGATGATGGAGTTGAAATTCCGTGTGATGTCACAACTCACACCTACATAGGTACACTTTATAATTAGTTATGACTTCGCGACCCACTCCTAAACTTTAATCATTAATGCGTTTTATCTAAGTATTTTTCAATAATTCGAAAAAATACCTATAATACCTATCAAAAAATACCTACTTACGTGTCCATTATTTTTTACCATCTGACGGACTAAATAGATTTTTTATTTTTATACCTTGTCATCATGCCCATTGTCACTTTTGAGGTACCTAAGGGGAGGAGTGAAACTAGCGCACTAATAATTCTGCAATATCGCAACAGAAAGTTGAAAACCACCAAAAGCGGCCATTTTTGGTATTTTTTAACCGACCCCATAAAGGAGGAGGTTCTCAATTCGACGCGCATGGTTTTTTTTTTGTTCAAACATTTAATATAAAATACAAATTAAATGCTGCAATAGTACATTGTTATCCTAGGGGTGAAAGTAACTCATTTAGGTCCGTATTCCAAAAGGTTACTCAAGTCACGAATCTAGTTTTAAAACTAATTTCAAGAAAAGCTTTAATTTTAGAACCTCACTTGAAACGAGATTCATCAATCAACAATCAGCTGAGTTATTTTCTTATTCTAGAACGACGCTTGAGTACTAATCTATACTCAAGCAAAGATTTGATCTTTGTTTACGTCTGTCATGGCAAGATCACTCAACCAATCAGAGTTCATAATCTCAACTCAAGACTAGTTTCAAGTGATTAGAACCAATCAGAGTTCAGAATCTCTACTAAAGACTAGTTTCAAGTGATGAGAACTTAAAACGCATTCTAAAATAAGATGTTCGCTAGAGTTATGATTTGAGCTTAAAACTAATCTCAAGAGAAACGTGATCTGAGTCACCTTCTGGAATACGGGCCTTAGTCCCGAGACGGGGTTTGGCCAATAGATCGAGGGACTAAATAAGTCTTTCTCCCGAGGATAACACTGTGCTTTTCATTACGAATGCAAGGAAAGTCAAAATAAAAATAGGAATTAGCTAAAGAAAAAAATTAGTGAATTTTATTTTACATAAATCAACCATTAGATGTGCTACTGGCCAGTAGGGGGCATCTATGACATAAAAAAAAAACTTGAGTTTCTGCAGTATCCAGCTGTCAGTTGAAAGCGATTCTCCCTAGGGCTGAAAAGTGTTACTTACAACCCGCTTCTCAGGCAACTTCAGACCTACTTTCCGAGTATGAGTAATGAAATAGTACATTGTTATCCTAGGGGTGAAAGTAATCGCTACGCTCGGGCGCCAAACCCCGTCTCGGGACTAAATAAGTCTTTCTCCCGAGGGTAACACTGTGCTTTTCATTACGAATGCAAGGAAAGTCAAAATAAAAATAGGAATTAGCTAAAGAAAAAATGAGTGAAGATCGGATAGTCCCTTGACACTTTCCCACCTATTTCTTTTTCTTTGGCCGGCTAGCTATTCAGCCAGTATTTTTTATTTACATTGTGGCGACCTAAAAAAAATATTATCTTTAATTACTAAGTATTAATTAAAGAAAATAAAAAAATATAAATAGGAATTAGCTTAAGAAAAAGTGAGTGAATTTTATTTTAATTAATACCTACTTAAACTTTACGTTATTTCAATTTTACATCGCGCTGGCTGTATAGAAAGTTGAAACATGGTTCAATAGAAATGTGAAAATAGACCTAGTTTTTTTTTAATAATTTGACAGTTGTCAGTTGAAAGCGATTCTCCCTAGGGCTGAAAAGGGTTACTTTCAACCCGCTTTTCAGGCAACTTCAGACCTACTTTCCGAGTATGAGTAATGAAAAAGTATTTATCAAGTTTTATATATTCTACCGTCGATTTCTTGTTAAATTATCTATCGTAAAAGATACAATTTTTTATAGGTTTTGTAAACTACTTACTTCTATTTTCAGAATTCAACTATACCTCGAAGCGAAGTTGAAAACTCTCCCGAAAGCGAAGTCACCTCGTCGCCAATCAATTTGGAATCGAACAAGACCGAATCGCTCAACGACTCTGGCTGCCTCGACGAAAACATGAACAGTTCCAAGATGTTTGTAGATTCAATATCACCTGTTGACGACGCAAAGGAACCCGGCTATCCGGCCAGTGGCGTCATAGACTTAATTGGGAAGAATGATAAGGATAGACTGAGCAAATTGGACCAGATTGTCCAAAATTTGTATAGCACGCACAAAATATGCAATAACTTGCCAGTGACCGGAAGTATAACGCCACCCGTTAATGTAGGAAGTCCTGGAGGTAAGGCATGTAACCATGTAACGAGATGTAACCAACCTACTCGTATTATTATCCTCCTCTCTTTTATAATAGAGGTAGGTAGATACTATTTATTTTTAATTTTTTCCGTAGCCTCATTATTCTATTTAAAATTCAAAATAATCAGCTATCTGCCATCTTGAGGGGCCAGCTGTTCTCCACGGTTACAACTGCAATAATTTCGGAGTCGTCGAAGTCGAATTTCGTCCTATTCCATCCGATTCTGTATAAAAATGAATCCCTATTTCCCTTGGTCACGGCATCACGCGTGAAGAACAGCTATACCAAATTATTATTTTTTGTTGTTTGTTATTGAAAGAAGAATATGAAAAAATATGAAAAACATTTGGAGTTCCTGTGGGAATTCCGATATCCATTGAGTAGTTCAAATTCAAAGGAGTCCCGTAAAACGTTTTTGAACACCCACACCTTCTAATATTTCAGACCAAATAGAACAATAGGAGTCCCGTAAAACGTTTTTGAACACCCACACCTGATTCTCCCATATTTCGTTCTAATATTTCAGATCAAATAGAACAATACGACCGTAAATGGCGGCTGAACAGTTCAGTGTGCACGATATGCAACAAGCGTCTCAGCAACCAGTACAATCTGCGCGTGCACATGGAGACGCACGCGGGGCGGCGGCACGCGTGCCGGGCGTGCAGCCACGTGTCGCGGTCGCGCGATGCGCTCCGCAAGCACGTCGCGTACCGACACGCGCCTGTGGCGAGGGAGGCGCGCGGGGGCTCGTGATAGGCGGCGGGATGGGGAGAATTGGGGCGGGAGATGGGGAGAATTGGGGCGGGAGATGGGGAGAATTGGGGCGGGAGATGGGGAGAATTGTGGCAGGACATGGGGAGAATTGTAGCGGGAGATGGATATTTTTATGGAAGATAACGAGAACTGCGAATAATCTCCCTTTCTCTTTCATTTCTGTACAAAATATGTTTCGATAAAAGTTTAGGTATCTCTATGGAGGCATTCGTTTACTGGAGACATTTGTTGCGAAAGATTTCTATTAAGTATATTTTATAGTGGAATATACAGGAAAGTGAGAAAATGTTAAAAGGGATTATAAAAGACTAAAAATCTTAAACTGTAGCTAATAGGAGCATAGAAAATTTGTAGTAATACCTTAGAACAAGTACTTACAACCAAGAGGAAAGGACGGCTTTGGCACTACTCAAAATAGTATATTTCACTACAAGTGCGGAAAGGCTGTCATCACCTCACCTTCGGCTGCGCCTCGGCTCGGGTCGACATTTGTCGGAACTCTTTGCAATGACGGTTCCGCACGTGTACTGAACAACTATTTTTAATACAGTTGCGAAAAAAATTAAGAAATTTAGTAAAATAATAAAAACACAAACTCAACTAAGTTCCAACTGTGATCAAGAGATGGCGCTAGTCGTATTAGTAATACGAAACCTACGTTGCGCAATACAAAAAGTGTGTCAAAGTCGTTTCGCCATTTTTGACAGTTGGGAAAGAGAACGCACGAGTTCGGAAAAGGTAAAGAAAAAGCTCGAGTATGTAATAGCCCACTTCCCGAACGCTATACGCCCCTGCAATATGCCACTTTTTGAGCAACTGTATTAAAAAAGACATTTTTTTAGACAAAATGCTGATCTTTCTAAGCCTTTTTATAAAAGACATTTTTTTACTTAGAATTGTTGTAGTACAAGTTTTCCTACGTAAGTCTCTGTGATACATAATAGATATTATTATGTTCACTGTGAGTTATTGTAATTTATTTTTATATTTATACACTAACTACGTTATAAAAAAACTGAATAGAACCATTTTATTTATCAAATAAAAATAGATTTATCACGTACAAAAGACAAAGACAACGAAAAGACATTTCATTTCATTCATATTATTGTTACTTATTAACCCTAGAAAGATAATCTGCGTAAAATTGACGCATATGCGTTCGAAATATTGCTCTCTCGTTTTTAATTTTGCGAATCTGTTGCTGTGCTTTTAGGACATCTCTCACGTTGCTTAGACCTTCCGTAGGGCGCATGTCTCACTGAGGTAAATGTCATCAATTTGGAAATATAACTACCACGTGAGTCAAAATGACGCATGATTATCTTTTAAGTGATTTTTGCGATTTTGACCTAAATAGACATTCATGCTGTTTTTTTATCTGATGATACTTGTTACCTTATTTTATGTATTATTTATATATTTTCGTAGATATCCTGATAAAATAACCCGATAATAGGCAGTAGAATTTTGGAAGAAGATCAAATCCTGAGCGTTTTTTTAGAGCGTGATGACGAAGCCATCTGTGAGGACATGAGAGTGAAGACGACGTGCATAGTGACTTCGAAGAAGGTTTTATGACAAAGGAGAGAGAAGACAAGGCGACATCCAGCAGAAACGAACCCTTACATGAAGAAATGATTCAACAACTGACTTCTTCCTCGACTTCTCATCGAATACTAAACTTGACAAAGCGGACTGTTAGAGGCAAGAATTGCTGGTCCACTTCGAAGGTCACAAGACGTAGCAGAGTATCAGCACTGAATATTGTTAGATGTCAAAGGAGTCCAACACATATGTGTCGTCATCTATATGATCCTCTCAAGATTAAATTTTTTTTACTGAAATAATATCTATCGAAATTGTAAGATGGACAAATACTGAGATATCGTTGGAACGGAAATCTATGATTGTTGCTACATTTCGTGACAAGAATGAATGAATCCGTGCTTGGATTGACATCCTGATGATGACAGCAGTCGGGAAAAAATACTACGAAAGGCAAATGCATCGTGAAAATGCAAAAAAATCTATTTGCCGACAACATAATATACCTGGATATGGATGAAAGTTGTATCTGACTTATTTGAATATAACTGTATGTTCCTATCATGTGATATATAATATAATGTCTTTATTACTGAGTTTATAACTTAAAATGGCTGATTATTAGGAAAAAAAGTTATTTGTGATAAAAGAAAAAATATTCCAATTTTTTGTTGATTTTTGAAGACGTTTTATGGTTCGGGCTTGTTTTTATATAATAAATAAATATAAATATATTAATTATGGTATTTATCATTTTATCAGAGTGTAAATAAATAATACTGGTAAAGTTTATTTAAATCAATAAATAAAAAATCACATTACTACTACTTAAAACTTATGCGTCAATTTTACGCATGATTATCTTCTACGTACATCAAAATATGATTATCTTTCTAGGGTTAAATACATTTATTACTTTTATTATTTTAACTAAATTTTATTGGAAAATATAAATGAAAAGCTTTAATTTTATTTTATATATAAAGTACAAAACCCTTCACATCTATAAAAAAAATATTATAGAGATAAATTCAAAGGATTTGAAATAAAATAGATTTTTTTTTACAAGTGTATACAACTTTATTTGTCGTTATTATAAATACTCCACTTTAGTACACAAATCTAGAAACTGGGTACAAAATTATATTTATTAGTAAAAATTACGTTATAGTAAAAGTAACAAAAGACAATACTGCGTTAAAAAGTCAATTCGACAGCGAATGCTGGTAATTATAATTTTTTTAATTAGTTTTTAACTATAAATGCAATCTCCAAGCGTTTGTTAGTCTTGACTCTTGACAAATGACTAAATACTTCATCATATTTTGATCAACCAAATGAAGGGGAAATTGTGTAAAAATGAACTCACTTACACATTTCATTCACAGTAGATACCTACGTATAATTCTGTTTCACGCAAAACCAAAAAAAACTTTACTTTTATATTACACTCATATATTTACGCCAAACTAATAATACGTCAACCAATGACAATGTAAATAATAATATGATCTAATAATTTATCTTTAATTTGGTATTAAAATTTTGCGTATTCCTACATTATTATAATATGTTGATATGAATTAAAAAAAAAAACCTAATCTCTTTTGTTTGTCTGAATATGTTTATCAACCCTCAATCACGACATATGAAATTCTTATTAATAAAATATACGTGCGGTTGTCTCGAATCTCGACTTATCTATCTGCACCATATTGAAGTTTTTTTACACTTTTTGTTCATTTTCCGAATCATAACAAAAATATCAACATCTGCTCTCATGAAAGTTATGTGCAAATTTCCACAGTTTGATGTTGAAACTGGCATTCAAAGTACCATAATGTTTCGAACAATCAGCACCACTACTGCCTACCCCCTTGAGGTCGATGCATAATATACCTACATTAAAATCTTGGACATAAAACTGTTTAGTCGTTGAGAACCACTCGGTATTAGAAACAAAATAACTTACAACTAACTATTAAAATTATGGCCAGTGTACACTATTCATATCGATCTATTGGATGAAATGTTTAGAATTTGTTTTATTCAACTTAAACTAGCTAAATACTATTTAGTGTTACTCTCAATTTGGTATATCAAGTTGTTGGAACAATAAACCGATGCATTCAACGTGCTTATTATGATCACGACGCAATATGCCTATCAACAAATCGAGTTTAAAGTGAATCGTATACATCTGGATTTTTCAATGTAATATCCATGACAGTCGAGTTATCAGATTATTGGATGGATACCTACCACCAGGCTGAGAATAATACCTGGGCCCTTATTCACTATGACCAACAACATTCCACGCCCATAACGCGCGTCTCAAAAAAGCATTTCCAAACGTTCTAGATGCCAAGATATTAGAAATTATTATTCTTTATGCCATAAAAAAACGTTGGTGTGAATAAGGGCCTGACCTGCTTCTCTCAAATCTCAATACAATTGGGATACTATAAACAAATTTCTAACATTTGAATTTAATTGACTAAAGAATATACTTGTTAAAAAATATTCCAATTTTATGATAACGGATAAACTTTGTCATTGTGCCCTTGCGGGGTATGTAGTTCTAACATAAATAAAATACATAATTTATGTAAATATCTATTGTACTAGTTACCACAATATGTTACAACAAATAAGTAAAAAATTAAGTTTACATATAGAGAGGTATGTACGCATATCCAATGAGGTCATCATACTGTAACAGATAATTAGTAGATGCCTGCAGTTTCACCTTCATGGATTTCAGAATCTTAAGATCAATCATTCTTTGATGTTGACCTGGTTATATTATACCAAATTTTATTCAAGTAGGTTTTTGCGTGACACGCTGTCAAATATTGTGTCAACTTAAATATAAATAGTAAAATAATACTTCTAATACTTCTGTCCGTAAAACCGAGCGTACAATACGAATAGTGTAGACACGACCTAATGCTAGTTAAGTGAGCACTTTATTGTTAAATATAAAACTTAATTCATCAAGCAAAATAAATATATTAGTAAAAAAAAATTCATTTTTTATTATACCTTTTTTTTATATATTATTATTACAAAAAAAAAACTCAGATAATTATATACTTTATTTTGTATTTTTTGGGATATATTCTAGGTCGGGAATTTAGTTATCGTTGGCAATTTAACTTGATACTTAAGACTATGGATTTTAGCCTCTTGATGTTTAAACCTTAAACGATAAGGAAGACCAATAATTTACGAATATTTTTTTTTACAAAATCGGACAAACGAAATCGGACCACATCATAATGAATTCTCGGTTTCCTTTCTCGTATTTCTATCTCTGTCTCCGATATCACAAAAGCGAAACGTGTAATGCGATAGAAGGAGACAAATATAGACGGTGTTGCTTTGCTAGAATATAAACCCAAAATTGTGTAGCACATGCCCGTAGGGGAGTGAAAACTTTGTTAATGATATTGCACCGATACTTCAAATAGTTGTCTATATACCTACGATATACGAGTAGATATCGCCGGGTAATAAAAACCGACAACGAAAAAAAGGAGGTTACAAATTTAATTCGACTCGTATGTATATAGTAGTTCTTTTTGCGATATGAATATCGCCGGGTAATTTACTCTAAAACACGAGAGGACGCCAGAGGAGTTCGTTATGTTAGTCTATGTGAACTTAGGAGTAAGCGAGCCAAATTTCTCAAGTGTAGATACGTACCAGTATGTACCTACACATGTATAAAGTGTGGCAAAAATGGCTGCAAATATTTACATGGTTGAAAGTGTAAGTTATAACAAACAGGATAAGCGAAAAAATAATATTATAAGTTTGGTAGTTTTTCAGAATATGAGGAAAATAAAATCATGAAAAAAACATCTGTGTGTACAGCCATTGAACGACGGGCGCCTTCACAGGTTGTTTTCTTCTTGACTAATTTACTTTGTTTAAAAAAACTTTTTTATTTCATGAACATACTGTGTATACTTTCAACCCTATAAATATTTGCAACTAATTTCGTCACACCTCATATGTAATTATGCTGTATGTTACTCCAAATATACCTATCTCAGCAGCTAGGAGTCGAATTGCAATAATTTTAAAGAAATACTCCCCAACCGGCACATGCGTCGTAGCTACGCGCCGCCTACGCTTTGGGCACGCTCCAGACGCGCGTGTTGGCGTCCTGGCCGACCGACACCACGGTCTCGTCGTCCAGCCACGCCAGTCCAGTGATCTGGCTCTGCGGGTGAGCGTCTGCAACGAAGAAAGAAAGAAAGAATGAAAAATCAGTATTATACACATCACGGGTCGATCGTATCATTCGTGTGCAGACGAACATTATCTATATCTATCTATCTAAACTCTATATTATACTATCTATCTTTCTTTCTATCAATCTTTCTTTCTCCTATTATCTTTCTTTCTGTCTATCTTTCTATCTATCTTTCTTTCTTGCTATCTTCCTGTCTCGCTGTCTTTCTTAACTCGCGGCGCGACTCACTCTTAATGACGACGTGCTTGGCGGGGCTGGCGACGCTCCACACGATGATGGCGGTGTCGAGCGAGCCGGACGCGACGCGCTGCCCGTCCGGGCTCCACGCGGCGCAGTTCACGCGCGCCGTGTGGAAGCCCCAGTCCTTGTTGTGTGCCAGCTGGCGAGAGAAAGAGTTAGGTATGTATTTAAATTAAAAAAAAAAAATGGTAAAAAAATCCTTACTATTATAAATGCAAGTGTGTTTGTTTGTTTGTAACGCTTCCACGGCTAACTACTCAACCGATCATCATGGTATAGAAAAGAACATAAGGTATTTTTTATTCCAGAATTCCCTCGGGAACTCCGAAAATAACGCGGGTGAAACAGGGAGCAGTCAAACCGGAATCCTGTCCTTTTCACCCCCGCCGGGAATCTACCAGTATCATTAATATATATAAACTGTCCCACTCTACGTGTGCAGACAAAGAACATATGTATAGTATAAAGAAGCGACACTTGCCACCTCCCACCAATTCATGCCTTCTCATGCCCCGCGAAAATAACCGTTTTACAATTATTCACTGACAGCTGACAGTTACTATCAGCTCTCTGTCAACCTTGCGATACGCACACACGTAGAACACATACGTGTTAATGAATTAACTGAAAACTAGAAAGTAGTTTGCTCAGAATCGACTTAAATCGAGTCGGTCATCGACGCGTAAGTGCGGGCGTAGCGTTTGAAATATCGTAGATCGGTCACCTCCAAACTAAGGTTGAATAACACACACACGCGTGGTAATTATTTTTATTTTTATTTCTATTTTTTTTTGTAATGCTGTTTTATTTATTGTAGTGCATTCAGGTTTTAATTTATTGTAGGATAACCCGCTTTCACAATATTTTTCTTTTGTCACGGTAAAACACCCTAGTCCGAGCAAGGGGTGCATTGAAAACCAGCACTGGGTGAACATCTGGATTAAGGATGTTCATCCAGCATACGCTGAATGCACTCCTATTGCCACAATATAATGTAAGTATGTTATATGTAAGAATGTTTCTTTGTTGATTGTGTGCTGGGGCGACTCGCGCATTCGCGACTTTCTCCATTAACGATATAATTTTAGGTTCTCTTATTGTAAATTTTTTTTTTGGCAATAAATGGTTTTTATTTTATTTTTAACTTTTGAACTATTAATTTATTCGACATAAATTTTATTTTAATCATATTATTGTTTATTTTCTTAAATGGGGTGTATCAGGTTTTTTGTTTATTAATTCATTAACACGTTGTATACATACGGATAGTACTTGAATCGGTTCATTGGTATGGGGTGTCACCGGGCTGGTGCAGGTGTGTGGGAGCCTGGGAGCTCACCTTGTAGTCGTCAGTGCTGTACAGCACGACCTTCCTGTTGGCGTCGGTGGCGACCAGGTGCTTGCAGTCAGGGCTGTAGCGCACGTCGGTGACCGGGCCCAGGTGCTCCAGCTCCCGGCTCGGCGTCAGCGTGCGCACGTCCAGCGTGTATATGTGCACTTTGTTGTCGGTGCCTGCAAACAAACATAACAACAAACGTTCGACGGCTGAAACGGCTAGTTATTTTAAACGGCGAGAAATTAAATCTGCAGGACAGCGAATCAAAGTTTTATTTTTCTAAACGAAAATAAATAAATTTCAGTGCAATGAATAGGTACAACATTTTCGAAGTTGTTTTTATGAATATACGAGCTTAATTTTCTGAAATATTTAGCTCAAAATTCAGCCAGTCAAGATTAAGGTACCAACAAAATTTTTGTAAAAATTTGAAACCAAACTTAACGATGGAAAAAAATAGCTAAGTAATTCCAAATATACAAGGTGTGGTAAAATTAGTTGCAAATATTTTGCAGGGTTGAAAGTATACACCGTTACAATCATATTCATAAATATAAAAATAAAAAAAAATAAATCAATCAAAAAGAAAACAACCTGTGAAGGCGCTCGCCACTCAATCGCTTTACACCGCACCGATATCAATGACCTCGATCGTCGCTCGATCGAGCTGATCAGCTGATGCATCGCTCGCTGTGTGCGTGACGCGTACTTTGTACAGTACGTATTAGTGAGTTACGTGTATTGTGTTGTATGTTGTGAATGTAGTTGTAATGTTTTTTTAATACAGTTGCTCAAAAAGTGGCGTATTGCAGGGACGTTTAGCGTTCGGGATGTGGGCTATTACATACTCGAGCTTTTTGTTTACCTTTCCCGAACTCGTGCGTTCTCTTTGCCAACTGTCAAATGGCGACACGACTTTGACACACTTTTTTGCATTGCGAAACGTAGGTTTCGCATTACTAATACGACTAGCGCCATCTCTTGATCACAGTTGGAACTTAGTTGAGTTTGTTGTGTTTTTGATATTTTATTAAATTTCTTCATTTTTTTCGCAACTGTATTAAAAATAGTTGTTCAGTACACGTGCGGAACCGTCATTGCAACTAGTTCCGACTGTCAACCCTCACCTTCGGCTGCGCCTCGGCTCGGGTAGACATTTGTCGGAACTCTTTGCAATGACAGGCTTTCCGCACTTATAATGAAATATACTATTTCAATGAATGTATTTTCCTCATATTCTGAAAAACTACCGAACTTATAACATTTTTTTTGCTTATCCTGTTTGTTATAACGTATACATGTGGTGCTTAGGAAAGTGCCACAACGATTCCCGAGTTATTGTGTCTTTTTCTTGTATGTGCGTGTTTCTGTGTACTAGCACGGCGATGGTGTCTTTTTCCTGGCTTCACTTGTTTGTTCTACGCGTTCCGTCTTTAGTTTTTATTTGGTCTGAGCCTAAAACGTATGTCGGTTTCACCCGCGGTAAAATCGGAGTTCCCGCGGGAATTCCGGGATAAAAAGTACCCTATGTGTTAATCTGATGTATAAGCTATATTATTGTAAAGTTTCATTTAAATCCATTCATTCCATTTTTGCGTGAATGAGTAACAAACATCCATCCATCCATCCATCCATACATACTTACAAACTTTCGCGTTTATAATATTAGTAGGATTGTACAATGTACGTACCTCCGACCGCCACGTGGCGCGACTTGGGCTCGATGGAGACGCACGTGGGCTCGTACTGCAGCGCGAGCGTGGACTGCTTGCTGTCGCCTATCACCACCACCAACTGACAGAGGGAGAGCACATCGCATCACATCACCACACAGTAAAGTAAATTTCGGAGTTCCTGCAGGAATCACTACATAGTATAAAACAAAGTCGCTTCCCGCTGTTTGTCTGCTTTTATGTATGCTTAGATCTTTAAAACTACGCAAAGAATTTTCATGCGATTTCACAAATAGATAGTGGTTCATGAGGAAGGTTTCTATCTACATTTTATCCTGGAAATCACGGAGGATAGCTAGTTCCAAGATAAACTATACGTACGAGATATACCTGCCTCTTGAACCCCTCTATCTATTGGTGAAAACTGCATGAAAATCCGTTCAGTAGTCTTTGAGTTTATCGCGATGTTATTATTTAATTGTAATTGTATGTAACAATTTCACACCGTAACCTTAAACCGATCATTATGAAATTTTGAATACACGTTGTCAGCGGTACAGAGGATATGAAGTACTTTTTACTCTGAATTCCCGCGGGAACTCCGAAACTAACGCGGCTGGAACCGCGGAGTTCGGGTGGTAAAGCATAAAAACGAACAAACCTCCTTGACAGTGGCAACGATGGTGGTGTCGTCGTCTACGATGTGGTCCATGGCGCGCGGCTGCGAGCCGAGCGGCACCGCGCCCTCCAGGTACGCGGGCGGCTCGCCTGCGGACAGGCGCGTCGTCTCCTATAACACTGCGTGTCAGTTATAGACGCGAAGGGAAATGTGATGTGAGGACGAGGTTATCGATTCTTCTGGGGGTTTTTTTTTATCAGATCCACTTGCCGTGCACTTGGCGGCCACGACCCCGCCGCGGCCTCCGCTTGCCGTGCACCTGGCGGCCACGACCCCGCCCCGGCCTCCACTTGCCGTGCACCTGGCGGCCACGAC
Source organism: Zygaena filipendulae (assembly GCA_907165275.2). Lineage (NCBI taxonomy): Eukaryota > Metazoa > Arthropoda > Insecta > Lepidoptera > Zygaenidae > Zygaena > Zygaena filipendulae. Next base: position 1,708,700 of record OU015669.1, read on the forward strand.
CCCGCCCCGGTCTCCACTTGCCGTGCACCTGGCGGCCACGACCCCGCCCCGGCCTCCACTTGCCGTGCACCTGGCGGCCACGACCCCGCCCCGGTCTCCACTTGCCGTGCACCTGGCGGCCACGACCCCGCCCCGGCCTCCACTTGCCGTGCACCTGGCGGCCACGACCCCGCCCCGGTCTCCACTTGCCGTGCACCTGGCGGCCACGACCCCGCCCCGGTCTCCACTTGCCGTGCACCTGGCGGCCACGACCCCGCCCCGGTCTCCACTTGCCGTGCACCTGGCGGCCACGACCCCGCCCCGGTCTCCACTTGCCGTGCACCTGGCGGCCACGACCCCGCCCCGTTCTCCACTTGGCGTGTACCTGGCGGCCACTACCCCGCCCCGGTCTCCACTTGCCGCGCACCTGGCGGCCACGACCCCACCCCGGTCTTCATTTGCCATGTACCTGGCCGCCACTACCCCGCCCCGGTCTCCACTTGCCGTGCACCTGGCGGCCACGACCCCGCCCCGGCCTCCACTTGGCGTGCACCTGGCGGCCACGACCCCGCCCCGGCCTCCACTTGCCGTGCACCTAGCGGCCACGACCCCGCCCCGGCCTCCACTTGCCGTGCACCTGGCGGCCACGACCCCGCCCCGGCCTCCACTTGCCGTGCACCTGGCGGCCACGACCCCGCCCCGGCCTCCACTTGGCGTGCACCTGGCGGCCACGACCCCGCCCCGGCCTCCACTTGCCGTGCACCTAGCGGCCACGACCCCGCCCCGGCCTCCACTTGCCGTGCACCTGGCGGCCACGACCCCGGCCCGGCCTCCACTTGCCGTGCACCTGGCGGCCACGACCCCGCCCCGGCCTCCACTTGCCGTGCACCTGGCGGCTACGACCCTGGCCCGGCCTCCACTTGCCGTGCACCTGGCGGCCACGACCCCGCCCCGGCCTCCACTTGCCGTGCACCTGGCGGCCACGACCCCGCCCCGGCCTCCACTTGCCGTGCACCTGGCGGCTACGACCCTGGCCCGGCCTACCCCCGTGCTCACCTGGCGCGGGCGGCGCGGCGCGGCGCAGCGTGTCGTCGATGCCGCACGTGAGCAGCGCGCCGTCCCGCGCCGCGCGCATGCCGTTCACCTGGTTGCCGTGCCCCTGGCCCGCCACGTGGCGGCCCTCGCCTGCGGGAACGATAACGCACACGTCACTAACACAATCCGTTTGTTTTTGCCGCCGCCGCCACCGCCGCCGCCGAGACTGTGGCCAAGGGGTAATGGAAGTTATTAGAACAAAAATTTGTCGATTTTTTAATCATATAACAATAGTCTTCACTAGTAGTGTGCAGAAACACTGAAATAAGATGATGAAACTAACGTTATGTCTATGTCTATGTCAAACTCCCACAGAGGTCCTATTAAGATGCAACTGTGAAGATTTGCTGCCAAAAGTTCCGGTAAAGCATCGAAATGCATCTCCTCAATGCATTTAGATGTGTATACCTATCTACCTAACTTGAGAAAAAAAAGAACATCTGAATCGGCCGTATGGACTAAGTTTCCTTTGCCTCCCCCGAAAAGGGTAAACTTTACCACCTAGAAAAAAAAACCCCCCAATCGACCCCGCCTCACCGGTGCTCACGTCCCACTCGGTGACGCACCCGTCGTGGCTGGCGGTGTACACGGCGCGCCGGTCCGGGCGCAGCGCGAGGCACGTGATCGGCTTGTTGTGGCCGACGAGCGCGCGCCGCGGCGCGTCCGGGCTGGCCGGGTCCAGGTAGCTGACCACCCCGGACAGCGACACGGCGAGCATGTGCTCGCCCTGCCACAGGCACGACACCTGCGCGAACGGACACCACGCAGTCGTATATTTATCGATGTTGATTTTCCGACTAGCCGATCCCCGCGGGTATTCCGAGATAAAAGTACCTACATACGTACTACCCTATATTTTTTTTCTACCTACCCTTCACAACGGGTAGAGCGCAAAATTTAATACAGTTTCATCCGCGTTAATTTCAATAATTGAATTGGAATTGCGGGATATAAGTACGTACCCTATGTCCTTCTATGTACTCCTAAAAACGTGTATGCGAAATTTCATGATGATCCGTTGAGCCGTTGAGGCGTGAAAGCGTAACAAACAAACAAGCAAACAAACCAACTCACTTTCGCATTTATACCTAATATTAGTAACGATTACGAAAAAAGTAATAATACGTGTTGAATATTTTTATTAATCAAAACAACGGACTAGAAACTCAAATTTAGTCAACTAACCTGTTGACAGCTACGCAATCTAAATTACATGGTATTTATTATAAAGGGGAAATATTTGCTTTTTTATTTGTTTGTTGGTTACGATTTAACTCGAAAAGTACTGGCGGAAATCCCGCGGGAACTCCGAAATCACCGCGGGCAAACAGGAACAGCTAGTACCTGGATACTTTGAATAAAACAAAACAAACCTGTTGGTTTTCCACCGCGCTGCCCATGTTGAAGGTGACGGTTCTCTCCCCGGAGGCGACGTCCCACAGCGCGCACGTCTTGTCGCCGGAGCACGACAGCAGCCGCCGCCCGTCCGGCGACCACGCGATGCCGTATATGCCGCCCTTGTGCGCCGGCGAGCCGATCTGTCGCACACACACGCACCAAACCCTCTTAGTTTTTTTTTTCTTGTTAAATTTACCCCAATCGGAAGGCAAAGGAAGCTAAGTCCATACAGCCGATAGGCTATTTGACTAAATTTTTATTTTTAGTCCGTCCTGTAGATTCATAAAAAATATTTAATACATATTTTTTTATTTTTTTACGTAAGCAAAAAATAACGGAGTTACGTTGAATCGAAATGTCGCGTGACGTCACAAGCGGGTGCAGTTTTTACCTGCATACGACGTTACGAGCCCCCACTCCCAAACTTTAACGCACTTCTAAGTATATTTTCATTAATTTATAAAAAAAAAGCAAAATATACGTGTCTACTATTTTTTTATTATCTAACTGACGGACTTAATAGAATTGAGAAAAAAAAATAGTCAAATAGCCTATTCAGTAGTATTTTTCTTCTACTGAAGTTATTCACATCGAAATGCATTGGTGCAATGCATTTGCATTTCGATGCTTTACCGGAACTTTACCGATGAACGCCCCATTTCATTTTATTTCACTGTTTCCACACACTGTTTATCACTAATGGATCACTATTATGGAAAATCCACCATATTCACACAATATTTACCACGATAAACTAATTTGCAAAACAAAGAAATAAAACTGACGTCCGTCACTGCTAAAATCCCGCCAAAGGCTCACCCTCTTAGTTATTTCTTTCTTCATTTTATGAACTTTCGCATATAATGCATTTACCGCCGCACTCAGAGTCGACTTTAATGATTACTTAGTTAGGTATAGATTTTTAAAACAAAACTGCCGCAATCAGACAAGTTTAATAAATTAATGTTAGTTGGCATTTAACTAATTAAGTTACATCTCATTAAATGCCAATTAATACTAATTTACTGAACGTCTCTGTTTGCGGCAATTTTGTTTTAAAAATCTATACTTAACTAAGTAATCATTAAAGTCGACTCTGAGTGCGGCCGTTAGCCAGTTTCAAGTAAAATTATTTACTAACTAAAGGGAATGTTGTATGATCGGAGAGTGTAGTTCACCTGAGCCCATCGACACTGCCTTGAAACAAAAATTACTATGGATCTATGCAATAACTTCCAACAGTTCGAGTGTCTAACTACTGGTCTAACTAGGTGGAATAAACCCTTACCAACTTTGGAATACCTAACCGAACCCCCTTGACCGCGTCTTACATTGGTAAAGTTAAGATTGCCACAAAATTCTTTCATAGAATGGGGATGTTGCCTACTTTTAAAAATCAAAATTCTAATTAGTCCGTCAGTTAGAAAATAAAAAAACAATAGACACGTATTTTTTGCTTTTTGAAATAAATTAAAATATACAGAGATAAAGCGCATTAAAGTTTAGGGTGAGGGGGTCGTGACGTCACTAACCGCAAAAACCGCCATACAAACTGTCAGAATAGTGACGTCACGCGAAATTTCAACTCAATATATCGCCGTTATTTTTTGATTACGTAAAAAAGAAAAAATACGTGTCCAATATTTTTTAATTATCTACAAGACGGACTAAAAAATAAAAATTAGTCAACATGCCTATTCAGCGAAAAATTCTTTCATAGAATTCAGCGATTAGTGATAGTGCCGACCCGGAGCTTTTGGCGGTTATCGACGATGGCGGTTGAGTTTATTATCGTGTCAGTAAAAAAATTGTTAAAAGAGGATTTTGTTGTGTTTTATGGTGCTGTATTGGACAATAATTTTCACAGTGACAGTTTCTTGTGTGCTCAAGAAGATATAATATGACATTTCGAGCTGATTTCTTCGGTATCCTCCAAGAGCTCCGAGAAAGTTATTGTAGTCTATTCAGTAGGTACCATAGCCTACAAGTTCAAACCGCACAACGATGCTAAACGCTAATTTGTGCATTTAACTAACTTATCTTACTTGAAACTGGCTAAATGCGTTATATGCGAAAGCCAATAAGAAAGAAAAAAAAAAAAGAAAAGTGCCGACTCTTAAAACGAAGGTAGTGATTATTTGCTCAGTGATTCACCTCTTTCTTGAGCTCGGAGGTGACTCCGTCGAACAGGAAGATCTTGCCATCGAAGCCGGCGGACGCGAACAGGCTGCCGTCGGGGCTGTAGCGGATCGCTTGGGCGAAGCGAGTGTGCTCCTGTCGAAAAGACAGACAGACAAATAAAAAACTACTCAATCCCTGACCGTGTTAATTTTGGAGATCCCGTTAATTTAGGAGCTCCCGTTGATTTAGGAGTTCCCGTTGATTTTGGGGTTCCCGTCAATTTTTTTCCCGTTTTATTGAAATCGAGAAATTTGACAGATAAATTCGATAGAGACACGATCCCAAAGCTTCAAAAGTAGCAAAATTTGATTCCGTTTCGATCTCGTTTCGATTCGAGTTCAATTTGATCCTAACACGATTACGTCAAGAGTTTGATCCTTAATCGATTGCGTAAAGAGTAAGCTAGGGCTGTGACATAAGAGATAAAAAAAATATTATATTAAAAATCGATTTTTCTGTTCTCAATAATAATAGTTTTTTTAAATCCATTTTTGTTAGTAAAAAATCGATGATTAAAAATCGATTATTAAAAAAAATGTAGAATAATAAAATTAAAATCGATCATTCATCACATCCCTAGTCATCACATCGTTAAAAATTGGACATATATTCCTATACTAGGGATGTGACATAGAGATTAAAAATTAATCGATTAATATAAAAATCGATTATTTTTTTCACATGCCTAGAGCAAGCCGGCTGTTCCGCGGCATTGGACCAATGAGCCGTGAGCCCTGCGCACTCGCCTGTTTGGTGCACTTGAACTTGAACGGCGGCCCCTCGAACACGGCGAGCGTGTTGTCCTCTGACGCGGTCACGATGCGGAAGGGGCGCGCCGGCCGGAAGTCGCACGAGTTGATCGGCTTCGACTGGCCGCTGATCTCGCCCACCGACGTGCCCGTCTCCGCCATGAACACGTGGCCGAACCTGCGCGCGCGCACAATAGGCATGTCGACTATTTTTTTATTTTTAGCCCGTCGCGTCGTGTAGATTCATAAAAAAATATTATACACGTATTTTTTCTTTTTTCACGTAAGCAAAAAATAACGGAGCTATACGTTCGAGAGTCGAAATGTCGCGTGACGTCACAAGCCGGTTGTTTTTTACCTGCATATGACGTTAAGAGCTCCCACTCCCAAACTTTAATGCGCTTTATCCAAGTATATTTTCATTAATTTGAAAAAACAAAATATGCGTGTCTGTTATTTTTTTAATTTTATAACTAACGACTAAATAGAATTAAAAAAAAAATTGACAAAAAACCTTATTGCGCCACCTAGTGTTTTTTTAAATAGATATTTGGTAGGAGAATCAAAGACCGAATACCCTACTTTGATACAATTCTCATTTATACATATATTCCCTAAAGGTCGCCAGCCAACGCAACTGCACGCCTTCTGGTGTTCCAACTTGCTGCTATCTATGGGGGGCGGTAATCACTTACCATCGGGTGTGCCACCTGCCCGTTTGCCCCCTATTCGATTAAAAAAAAACATTGTGTATATGGAATGCCTGGGAATGCGTGAACGATGCCGAAACAAGCGATGCACCTGCTGCATTTACCGACCGCCGACAAAATAGTTCTTTTTTAATTTGGGAATAAAAATAGTTTATTTAGAAAAGTTCCTTTAAAAACTAAAGAAATCTAAATTCTAGATACGTCAGAAGAGAAATTTAATGTTTTATGATACATCTTTTTTATGGAGTTTTTAATGCCTGAAATAAAAACATTATTATTATTTAATATAATATAATTGTAACAGGTCGACGTCTGTACATGGGAGATAAATAAGAAAAAATAAATTTAGCCGACTACGCGACTCTATGAGTGATACAGTAGCTAAAAATACCGTTTTTAGAATTTTTGTCGTTCTGTCTGTCTGTGTGTTTGTATTCGTGCTACGCAAAAACTGCTGCACCAAATTGAATGCGGTTTTCTTTGTTTGTAATGCTAAGAGTCTAACTTAGATATACTCATGTTTCGATTTTTTTCGAAATTCTGTCTGGAACTCGAGATATTAAAATGCTGGTCATCGTAATAATATTATAAATGTGAAAGTGTGGATGTTTGTTACTCAATCACGCAAAAACGGCTAAACGGATTTGGATAAAATTTGGCACGCACGTTGTCAGAGGTACAGAAAAGGACATAGGGCACTTTTTTATCCCGGAATTCCCGCGGGAACTCCGAAATTACCGCGGGTGAGACCGCGGGGCACAGCTAGTTATTATTAAGAAAGTTGTAGGTATGTTATCACGAGAATAGAATAGAAATAAAAATATATTTTCATTACTCATACTCGGAAAGTAGGTCTAAAGTTGCCTGAGAAGCGGGTTGAAAGTAACACTTTTCAGCCCTAGGGAGAATCGCTTTCAACTGACAGCTGGATACTGCAGAAACTCAAGTTTTTTTTTTTATGTCATAGAGGGGCATACTTACTGGCCAGTAGCACACCTAATGGTTGATTTATGTAAAATAAAATTCACTCATTTTTTTCTTTAGCTAATTCCTATTTTTATTTTGACTTTCCTTGCATTCGTAATGAAAAGCACAGTGTTATCCTCGGGAGAAAGACTTACTTACTACTTACTTACTAGTTACTTTCACCCCTAGGATAACAATGTACTATTATTTACACTCAGACCACGACACAGTCACTAGTCAGTCTACGAATAATGTGTACATTGACTTGCCTCTCCCTCCCCTCGCCGACGACGACCATGCGTTGGCTGTCGGCGCTCCAGGCGATGTCCTTGATGGGGCCGCTGATCGGCTGGAACTCATTCTTCAGTATGTGCTCCTTGTTCACCGTGTCCCAGATACGGATCTTGCCGGACGCGTCTGTCGACATATAACCGATGACGACCCGATTGGTAGGTCACCATGCCTGCCCGCTAATCAAGGGGTTCCGGGTTCGATTCCCGGTGGGGGTGGACCTTTGTGTGATGAACACAGGGTTCCATTTTCCAGTCTGGGATTTATCTATATTATAATATATATGTAATATGTAGTATATACCACGTTTGCTTGGTTTCTACGACACAAGTTTACAGCTTAGTGTGGGATCAAGTAGATCTGTGTGTTGTGAAGTGGATTATTAAAAAAAAAAACCTTACTTATTATTAATGCGAATATGTTTATTTAGTTGTTTGTTGTTGTTCACGCCCTAACGCCTCAACCGATCATCATGAAATTTTTAGTACACGTTGTCAGGATGTACTTGGACAGCATCGTTGGCGTAGTGACTACGCTTGTCACGAGATCGATCCTCGCATCGGAGTAAACCAAAGTAAACATATAACGTTTGAAACGGACGCAGATAAGCAATAACATGTCAACCCACAAAATGAAGTTATTGATTCAGAACGTTTTAGTGAGAGTTAGAGAACGTTTTTTAATTATGTATTTACCTTATTACATTGTTTAAATATGTAACTAAATATATAACATAAAAAATTTGACACAACATAGCGCTATAATTTTAAAACTTTAATTTAATCAAAACTTCTCCAGTGTGGGTTAACACACTATTGCTTATCTATGTCCAAACATTGTTTGTGGTCACAGGTCATCAAAGTTGTCTTTTGCCGGTCCGTATCGCAAGCAAAAAACAATGTCAATGCGAAAATCTCGTGACATCATAGCAGTGACGACATAACCACCAGTTCGAAATGGTGTCTCATGGTGTGCGGTTTTGTTACGTGACGTCAAGGGTTCATAACGTGTTTGCTATTTCGGTGTCGTCACTACATTTTGTCGTGTCGAGCTCTCGCGCCGGCCCGTGGAAACATGGCCTATTACCTATATAATGGCTCCACTACATTATCGCCGAGTACAGACGATTATGCGCGAGCACGATAGTGTAGAGGGCATACTCGGCTGTACTCGCCGATCGTCGTCTATGGCCCGCCGCCGATTGTGACTTTTTGTCGACGTGACTTTCTGTCACTTAGTCAAGTGCAATGAAAACTATACTGAGTCACCGTCACCATAATGAGCGCACTCAGTATAGTTTTCATTGCACTTGACTAAGTGACAGAAAGTCACGTCGACAAAAAGTCACAATCGGCGGCGGGCCTATGATCGCGTCGGTTTTTGGGCACGCATCAAAGGGAATCGCCTGTGGTCGCGTTGAGGTGTCCACATTATCGCCGATCACACGATCACACGACCAACGATCGTCGGCGATAATGTAGTGCAGGCATAACGCGGAAGAAATTCACGCGATCACGCGATCTATTTTTCGCATTGTGGGATGTTTGTGATGCGATTGACAAACGCGATTAGCGCGTGAAAAACTTGCAGACAGATAAAATCTATATATACTACTAATACTAGCTGTCCCCGCGATTTCATCCGCGGTAATTTCGGGGTTCCCGCGGGAATTCCGGGAAAAAAGTACCTACTCTACGTCCTTCTTTGTACCCCTGACAGAAGTTTACGGTGATTAGCCGTTTCCCGCATTAATTCCGGAGTTGCCACGGGAATTCCGGGATAAAAACTATCCTATCTTTTAAGTTGGGCCAAATTAGAACATGGTGACCAAATTTCATCATGATCGATTCAGTAGTTTAGGAGTCCATCGCGGACAAACAACGTGACACGTGATTTATATATATTAAGAAGATAAGATTATGAAGAGGAAAGATTTGTATTTTTGTATGTTTGTCTTTACTAATATAATAAAGAGTAGTTTGTGAATTTGTGATTTTTGTAGGGGGTAATCTCTGGATTTACTGAACCGATTTTGAAAATTATTTCTGGTGAAAGCCACGTTATTTTTGAGTGTCATAGACGATATTGTAAACCGTAACGTTGTAGGTAGGGTAATCTCAGGATCTATTGATTCGAAAAAAAAAAAAATCCCGCGGGAACTTCTGGTTTTAAATATTTATTAATTTATTTATTTTTAAATATATAATTTTTTTTTCAATATATTTATATTAAATATAGTCGAAGAAGTCTATCTATTAATTATAATTTAATTAGCTGTTCCCCGCGGTTTCACCCGCATTAGTTTTGGAGAGTTGGAGTGGGATAAAAAGTACCCTATGTCCTTCTCTGTGTCCTTGACAACGTGTATGCAAAATTTCATGATGATCGGTGGAGCCGTCTGGGCGTGAAAGTGTAACAGACAGACCGACAGAGTTACTTCCGCATTTATAATATTAATAGGGATTAGATAGGCCTAAGTTTAAACATGAAAAGCTGTCTCCAGTCACTATTTAAAAAATAAATAGTATTTATTTATTTGAACTGGAACAGTGAATGTATTACAAACTTTGGTAGGTATAAATAAACATGGTTTAATTTTGGAGGAACTACTCAGTTTCTGGGATGGTGCCAAATTGCTATAAACTGATGGTAGTAAAATATTTTCTAAACTGTGCATTTCTTACAATAATCATAATGATACTCAAATGTTTAAAGCATTACCAAAAAAATTAAAACACTAAAATTCACTATCCTAAAAACTAAAAAGCTAAAAATAACTGTATAAAGATTTAATCCAAAAGACAAAAATACACATGATGCTGATCGGTTTGAAGTCTGTGTCAAGCCTGCTTGTGTCTGCCCACTTGGGTTGTTATGCTCACGAGCTCATGGCGGGAGTGGACTTAGCCCATCTACCTACTCCATATTTGGCTTGTCACTGACTTCAAATTGATCAGTGGTAGCATACCAACAATAATATTTCGTGTATTTTTTTGTCTTTTGGATGAAATCACTATTTTGTTATTTTTAGCTTTTTAGTTAAAGTTAACAAATTAGAACTCGTGAAATACCTATTATTGGGTAGTTTCGAATCGAAAACTTTCAATGACTGTATGTGGTCTTCATCATCAGTTCCACTTCTTCAAATTTTGCTTGCAAATAAACGATTTACTATTAAAAATACCCAAATGGCTAAAAGTGTGCCTATAATTTTTAACTTGACTTTTTCAGATACGGGATTTTACATAGGGATGATCAACATGTGAGGATTTAATAAATATAGACCAAGTTAAAATTGCAGATGTATTATCACCACCACCAGAGCGACACAGTGTCAAAAATAGAATGTTTTTTATATTTGTATATATGTATGTTAGTTTGTAAGGTATTTATCTATGGGGCCATGTTGCCTGATAACAAAACAATAAATAAATTAATAAATTATTTTAGTTTTGTCAATATTCATTAAATACCTACCTAGTATAATCAAAATGTTTATTTTTATAGTTTTTGTTTTATTTCATCACACCTGCAAGCACCCATCACTTTCTATCTCATGCACTCATATTACACATTATGATATCACTGTATTTTCGTCAATCACTATTTTTCGACTTAGCCAAGATTTAATATTTCATGAAAGATAAAATTTATTAACAGTTAAACAACGTTCATATAAGTCTCTAGGCATCTATCACTTTCGGCAGTCAATTCCCATTGATCCAAAAATGTATGATTTGTTTTGAAACCTCTATAACATGTTGTTTTGATGAATATAATATGCTTATTAGGAAGTTACTACAAATACCAACTATTGCTTTCCTAATAATAATTTAAACTTGAATATTTTTCCTTATTAGAAGGATCTAAAACACACATAATATTATCTACTATTAAAATTACTAATTTTATATAAATATTTGAATAAATAAATAGAAAGTCCAGAATAATTAAGAATTGGTAGAAGGGAGTCATTATAAAAACTGCTTTCACAAGCAAAGCACAGTTATTTCTATTTTATTATTCTGAAAGGAGGCTGATTTATAGTGTTGTATACAACCCATACAAAATGTATAAAAAAGCTAATATAAGATTTTTAAAATATTCAAAACGTTCCAATAAGATTCTTATCGCATCAAGAATACTAACATACATGATGTTGACTGACGAATCACTGTGATAACTGTTAGTAACAGCACAAGTTACGCTCAATAAAACACTTGATGACTCAAGTCAAACTGTAAATCTACAATTTAACTTACTACTGAGATCTCAACTTACACAGTGGTTCCTGTTTATAAAAAAGAAGTAAAGATTACAACTTTTCAGTTGTCTATGAGCCAGACAGACACAACTTTTTTAACATAGGATTTGCTTTACAAACTTTTCATACAAGTCCATGCATACAGATGTAGCAAAGAGTTGATAAGCCTTTTCAGAAGAGTACTCTTAAACATTTACCACCAACTGAACATTTTCCAACACATACTAGCAACCATTGACTGAGCCTACTAACATAACACCTACCCTACCGCTACATTAGTATTAGAAGCCATTGAACTGATGTTTTTTGACGTGTCTACACACAATCTTTCTCTGTCAATCTTATGATTGATTTGTATGGTACATATTTTCTTCTTACCTCCTGAAGCAATATAGAAACCGCTTGGCGAGTATTTGGCAACGTTCACTTGGCAAGAATGCTCTGTATACACATCCGCAATCGCTGGATTCTCAATATCTCTTATTATAACCGAGTTTCCGTTCGTATACAAGAAATTTCGCCCTTTAGGATCGGCGCCCAAAACAAGCGGAGTACCTCTCTGCGTTCTAGGCAATGCCGCAAAAATATATTCTGTAGAAGAACATTCAAAATTATTAAATAGAAACACTTTTCACAATTAGAAAACGTGTGAATCCCACTTTTAATTCATTCTCAACAGTAAAGCAGCACGCCTCAAGCTTACGAATTTTAAGTTTTATCACGAACTTACTGTTAGAATAAGACATTTTTCGCTTAAAGTTTACAGATTTTACACTACAGTGACTTAATTTAGAAGTCTTAATCTATGAATATAACAGTACTTTGAAACTTTTTAGGAAACAGAAACGGAACAGAACAGCCGCTAGCTAGTAAGTCTAGTTAGACATTTTGTGGCAATCCGTCCTTCCCAAAGTGACGTTTAACTTTTGACGTAAGTCGTAATGATGTAAGAGATTTTTTTAGGTTCGTGACTGAAAGTTAATGCATGTTTTTGCGTCCAAATATGGACATTTCATTAATCGAAGTGTCTAGTCGTCCGCTAAGCAGATGAAAAAAACACATATTAATATGTCATCCGCTAAACAAAGTAAACTACAACTACATAAATTCACAAAAGTGGTTGTCAATAATCCTACTAATATTATAAATCTGAAATTGTGGATGTTTGGATGTTTGTTACGCAGTCACGCAAAAACGGCTGAACGGATTTGGATAAAATTTGGTATGGCACGTTGTCAGGGGTACACAGAAGGACATAGGGTACTTTATATTCCGGAATTACCACGGGTGAAACAGCTAGTTGTAAATATGTCACTGTGAAAAGTTCCAAAAGTGCCAAAAGTTCCGGTAAAGCATCGAAATGCATCTCACCAACGCATTTCGATGTAACTAACTTCAGAAGAAGAAAATACATCAGAATTGGCTGTATGGTCTAAGCTTCCTTTGCCTTCCTCATTAGGGGTAAATAAAAAAAATGTCCCTGATTCAACTGTATGGAGGGTACTTCTACCCATCAACTATCAACTGGGCCCTTATTCACTACTAGCTGGTGCCCGCGGTTTCACCTGCGTGAATTTTGGACCCTTGCAATGACAGTAATGACGTTAGATTTTGTCACTCTTTTAAAACGTAGTGGATACATACTCTTTAGTCTCAAAGAAAATATAATTACATCATCTGTCTCTCCAAGCTTTAAAACTGTCACTTCGCGAAAAATAAATTTAAAAGAAAATAAATGCACATCTCTAAAAAGGTATTATCATTTTCGTTATGCAACATTATATCGAAGATTTCGACCATTGCATTGCGCTGAAGTCTTTAACTGATGATAACTTTTCCCATATGTCCTATTTCGGTGAAACAAAGCCTATATGTTGCCCCAGACTTGGCTTAATCTATTACTGAAAACTGCATGACAACCCGTTCAATACATGCGGAGATTATCGCGAACAGACAGACAGAAAAGAATTTTAAAAACTTTTTTTTGCTTGGTTACTCTTCTTTTATCACCCCTCTCAATTTTAGGTAAAAATATTCAATGTACAGAATCGCGGCTTCTACTCTTTTATTATAGTATAGATAGTAGATAGATAGATAATTAGTATTATATTATCTATGCTAAATCAACCACATTCCTCGCCCATAACGCGCCTCCTAAAAACACAATCCCAATCGCCCCAGATGCAAAAATATAAGAAAATATTCTTAATGACAAAAGAAACTTTGTAAATGTATTTTTTAAAGTAAAACTTCTTTGAACACGAGGCAAAGGCAATTTAAGTAGCGCCTTATCTTAACACGAGTGACACGACGCGTTATGGTCATAGTGAATAAAGGCCCTGTGGCGCTAGGATGCGTGCCACGATATATTTATCACACGAAAGATAAAATTGTCGATACGACAAATATTTGTGGGCGTCCAAGCAAAAAGGTTCAATAGTGGGGTATTGAGTTAAGACTAGATTCGGTATCTAGAATAATCAATTGATAGTAAAAATTGAAAAAATATTCAAAAACTGGCACATATTTTTTTATTAGGCATGTGATTCTGGAATAAGCTTAATTTTTATATATTATTGTAGATTAAGGTATTTTATGAAATTGTAAATAATTAAGCATTTATTAATATAATCAATTAAAATCGCGGAAGTATTTTTTTCACTCAACTTTACAAAAGTCTTATATCTCGGAAGAAGGAGCCTTTTTGCTTGTACGCCCACGTTTATCACCGTGACAAGAAATGACAAAAATTTAGTTTTTGGCAGCAACCATAGATGGCGGTTTCATCATTTATTTTCGTGGCGATTAAAACAATTTTAAAAGTAGATTCTGTTGTGCTTATGAACAATAATTTTCGCAGTGCGGGTTATTTCTTAAAAGTTAATAGTTCCTAACCAATTTTAGAAAAGTTCTAAAATCCTTTTCTAACCGCGATAGACGCCATAAGGCAGTCGCAAGTAGGTAAATAAATAAAAATACCTATACATATACAAAAAATTTACACTAAAGTTTGATTGCTTTAGCAGATAAGATAAATGGGAAGAATTTATAAACTACCTACTTTGATGGTCCCCCTGTTATATTACACGAATCAATTTCGGGGTTCCCGCAGGAACTCTTCGTGTCAGGAGGAAAATCCTATTTCCTATTCTAACGGCCGTACTCAGAGTCGTTTCAATGATTACTTGATTTTAAGTAAAGATTTTAAAAACAAATCTACCGCACTCTTTTAGAGACGTTCATTAAATTAATGTTAATTGAAATTCAAATAATTAAATTTAATATAATATATTAGTAGATATTATATATCAGTTTAATATTACTCAGGGATAATTGGAAATTTATAGATTTTAAGAATATCAATTTGAAGATTTTACTTTTTGAATTTAATTTATTTAATATAATTTATTTATTTAATTTTATTTATTTAATATAATTTATTTATTTTATCTTATTTATTTAATATAATTTATTTATATTATTTAATTTATTTGATGCAATTTATTTATTTAATTTAATTTATTTAATCTAATTTAATTTGTTTAATCTAATTTAATTTACTGAATTTAATTTATTTAATTTACTTTTTGTTAAATTTTATGGGTTATTTTCCTGATATAAATGAATTTTAATTTAATTTAATACTACTACTTTGCATTTTTTTCGCCTTTCATTCCTCGTACTTATTTCTAATATTTTCGTATTATTAATATTATATATATTACTAATATTGAATTCTGATTGAATTATAATAAAGTAATACCATGTTATTCGCAATTAAGAACGAATTTTCATTTTATCGCGCTCACCAATCGTCGACGATAAAAATGTGAGAAAACAACGGCAAAGTAGACAAAAATACATTCAAAAGTGCCGCATGTTAGGGATTGTCGACAATTTTATCATATATCGTTTTCTGCCATACAAACATTTTTTGCTGCCATGTTACCACTGGTAGACAAAACGATATAAGTACGAGTTTGTCGACGAGAATCGATAAAAGGGCTCGATAAAATTTTGTCATGTGCCGCATCTTAGCTCCGCTGGTTTAAACTAAAAAATGGCAGGCTTTTATCGTGTTCAATCTCAAAAACCGGGAGTACAGCCGAGTATGCCCTCTACACTATCGTGATCGCGTATAATCGTCTGTACTCGGCGATAATGAAGTGGAGCCATTGTCAACCTCTGTCAATTGCACGTCACTCGGAACTCGGAGTTGTCACTTTTTGTCTTTAGTTGTCTTTAGACATATGTCTAGTTAATTTGTGGTCACTTGTCGCCTTGTCGGTGTGTGTAATGGTGAAATGTATGTTCGCGAGTCATGATTTAAAATGAGTCTTTTATTTCCAATAATCCTTTCATTTTATTAGTTTAAAGTGATAGTTTTAAATTAAAACATGAAGTCGGTAGTTTGTTAAAAGTTATCGAGATATGCAAGACTTCGAAGATATGATTATTTGACGTTTTTTTAACGATTATTTGACATTTTTTTCCACGTGGTAACTGGCAGAGGAGTCGACGTGTTTAAATTATTTGAATTGATACCATTAAAAATTAAAATTATATGTAGTTTATTAAAACTGTGTATAAGTCAATTTTGGTAGAATGGAATCATTGAATATGTCCAGACTCAATTTGTCTGGCGTTGCATCACAAACGATAGTCAAACCCGCTGCCGACGCTGACAAAGCGAAGTCTACGAGATACGATGAAAATGTAAGTTTCATAAATGTTTTGTAATATTATGTAGGTATTTACATGCAATCAGCATGCAATAACTTTCATTCGATTTTTTTCTTTTAATTTTTAGGTACCTATTTACTAAAATCACTTTAAACCCACACATATATCTGATTTAACCATTTAGGTATTCTTTTATTTACGATGGTGTTGTATGTCTTATTTTTATTTTTATTTTATTTATTGAAAAGAACGACCAACAAAGCAAGCATACAAAAGCAAGCATACACCGTAACATTGGTAGACTTATCAGAACTTATCAGAAATAGAAGATAATAAACAGGTGTTCTTGAATGTAATTTTGTATTCAGTGTATTTAGTAAACTTAACTAATACCTAAGTATGGCCCCTGTAGGTACTAATAACATATAAGGACCAAAAATAAATTCCTTCCTCAAAAGATAGCGAAATGTGTGTGTAAGTATAAGTCTTGTGCAATTGAAACAATAAATCTGACCAAATAGAGCCGTTAAATTTAGATATGTGTTTTTGTTGTTTGTAATTATTTATATTTAATTAGCTTTTCCTTATTGTGCATAATTTTAACAGTATTTTTTTTCTGCAGAGTCTTGCTGACTCCATTGATGATGACTATCATTGTGAATACAGCGAGGAGATATGGAAGAACCTACTAGAACAGGATTCTGAGAAGCCCACAATACACTTACAGTCACCACAGGTTAGTACTAACCAAGAAATCCAAAGTATTGAGATATCAATATTTATTTTGTCTCTCAATCTGGTCAGATTGTCTCTGTCAGTCTCTATTACTTTGTCCCTCTGATATCATTTGGGCAGATTTCATGTAATAAAAAATCATTTATATAATAATAACTTGAAATAACAAGGAATCAGTTAGCATAATTGACAGCATCTTCCTCAATTTGGAACCTTGTCTGTAGAGTTTGCTAATCCAAAATACAAGAATTATTATTTTATTATAATAAAATTAAAAGATGATGAAATAATAAAAAATATTACACAAACCAATTCTAATGCAGGATAACAACAGATAATTTATCTAGACAAAATGATAATAATGTAACCTGAAATGAAATAATAATGTAATAATGTAACTTAAGAAATCAAAAATTAAATTATCATGTTAAATTATAATATCACATTTAATATCAATAATATCACAATTTAATTGTATGTATGCATTTTCATTAGTGATACGATAATGCAAGTATGCAATATTATAGTTATGTGTTCCATAGTTTATTTACTAGGCTTTATTTTGCAACTAGCTGTTCCCTGTGGTTTCATCTGAGTTAATCTCAGAGTTTCCTTGAGAATTCCAGAACGAAGTAACTCATCTCCATCTCTGTATTCTTGACAAATTTTTTTTTAAAACATCAGCAAAAGGCGAAAGCTGCTAGTCTATAAGTAAATTTATTAGCTTTCAGTGTGATGTGATAATATGACATTGCTTCGCCAGTCTGGTGATATCACTTGAAAAAGTTTATCAACATCTAGAGAAAAATGGATGTAGTGTAGCAGTCATACCCTTTAAAATCATTAAATCTGAGATATTACATAATTATAAGTACCCCATTACTTGTATCTTCGAGTGAGCCAAGTGCCAAGTAGGTGATGTTGAGGTGATGTACTTGTATTACTTACGCAAGTCTTTTGATTTTACTTTTGATAAAATCAAAAGTGAGGACATAAGGAAAAAAACCAAGCCCACGGATGCCTTAAAACAAGCACTGGGTCTGAAGTGGAGATGGGGGACCCAAAAGGGGTCCATTCAATTAGAATCTTAGTAACACTAATAATACTAACATAGGATTTAAGTAAAACAACTAAAGAATTTACTAACATAACATTTATTTTGTATAACAGTTGAATGGAATAAAGCTTTATTATTATTATTACTTACACAAGTCTACAATTAATGTCCATTCGCAGTTGGAGTTCCGCGGCGCATTGGTCCAGCAGCTGCGCGACGTGACCAGGCGGCTGCGGCTGAGCATAGCCACGCTGCACACGGCAGTCGCGCAGCTGGACCTGTTCATGGACGCGCACACGCTGCGTGCGGACCGGCTGTCGCTCGTAGCGCTCGCTTGCCTCAGTCTGGCGGGTGAGTTGTCACAACATAATCATTAATAGCTATCCCCCGCGGTTGCACTTGCGATAATTTCGGAGTTTCCGCGAAAATTCCAGAGTTAACTATACATATCGATAAACTTCAAAACTAGTTAAATTGTTAACAATCAGACGTGGCGGAGAACCTCATTTTATAATATGTAAGGATACAGCAATAAGAATAATGGTCAACCGTTTTTATCTTTCTATACATATACTAGCTATCCCCTGCGTTTTCATCCGCAGTAATTTTGGAGTTCCCGCGGGAATTGCGGGAAAAAAGTACTCTATGTCCTTCTTTGTACCCCTGACAGTAGTTTACGGTGATTAGCTGTTCCCCGCATTTGTGCCGGAGTTCCCGTGGGAATTTCGGGATAAAACTATCCTATCTTTTATGTTAGACCAAATTACAGATGCTTACAAAATTTTATCAAAATCTGTTCTGTAGTTTAGAAGTCCATCGCGGACAAACAACTGACACGTGATTTATATATAATACATATATTTATAGTGACAAGATTAGGGTTGTTTAGCACAGAAGCTCATGATTAGCAAAGAGTCATGAGGTTCCGGGTTCCGGTTCTAGTGAGGATGGACTTTGTGTGATGAACACATGGTTCCACTTTCCAGTCTGGGCGTGTTTATTAATCTATGGTATAATTTTTCTTAAAATACATGCTCAATCATCAAATCGGTTCAGGTTAACTGTCACAAGTTCATGAAACGTGTACCTTGGTGTGGGAATATGTATAATAGATCATCGCTTTATCCATCTTCAAAAGAGGCAGGTGATGGAGGATGATATTGTGTTTCTGTAGTAAGTTTCAAGTTTGCAATAAAAAAAACATGTTTTACAAACATCCTACAGCGAAAAGCGAGGAGAAGTTCAGTCGGGCGCCATCGTTGAAGAAACTAGCGAAGGTCAGCGGGCTCAAGTTGAACGGCAAGGTCTTCAGACAGTTGGAGTGGATGGTGGGACAGCACGCGAATTGGCGGCTGCTCGCGCCCACGCCGGTCACCTTCGCCGGGCTGCTGGTCCACTACGTGGTGTCGGAGGAGGACCTCACCACCAGACATCCCAAGTTCGTGAGGCGGTTCAAAAGGGACGGGGCGAAGTTGCTCGAGGCGTATTTGGACTTGACATTGTCCGGTGAGAACTTGGTATTTTTTTTTTTATCGCAATATCTTATTCCCCGGAGCAC
The DNA here is from genome assembly GCA_907165275.2 of Zygaena filipendulae. Taxonomy (NCBI): domain Eukaryota; kingdom Metazoa; phylum Arthropoda; class Insecta; order Lepidoptera; family Zygaenidae; genus Zygaena; species Zygaena filipendulae. Next base: position 1,728,366 of record OU015669.1, read on the forward strand.
AACTGGCACAAGTTGAAAAATGAACACGCTGAGTGAATCTGTGCGGTTAGGAAAAGAAGAATCGTTTAGAAAATGAAAACTTAATCTTTACTTTGAAGTCAGATGTTTATATGTATTTTCGTAAAAATACAATTGTAGAAAATATTAAGGCACTTGCAGGGTAGAATCTAGTGTCACCTTAGAGTTGTAAAACTAAAAGAAATAGGTAGAAATGTGATTATAGTAGTTCTCCCACACTGTGAATGCTTTACATCATAATTCATTTCTATTTAGGATCCTGTCAAAGGTCCCCATGTTTGACTGCTGTGCTCATGTGTGACACCCGTGCCCGTGTGTGACAGACGTGTCCGTGTGTGACAGCTGTGCCCGTGTGTGACAGCTGTGCCCGTGTGTGACAGACGTGCCCGTGTGTGACATAAGTCCGTAGTAGTTTTCCGACACTGTGAACGCCTTACATCGCGATTCACAATTCAGTCCTATTTAAGATTCTGTCAAAGGATCCAATGTTTGACTGCCGTGCTCATTTGTGACACCCGTGCCCGTGTGTGACAGCCGTGCCCGTGTGTGACAGACGTGCCCGTGTGTGACACAAGTCCGTAGTAGTTTTCCGACACTGTGAACACCTTACATCACAATTCAGTCCTATTTAAGATCCTGTCAAAGGATCCCATGTTTGACTGCCGTGCTCATGTGTGACAGCCGTGCCCGTGTGTGACAGACGTGCCCGAGTATGACAGCTGTGTCCGTGTGTGACAGACGTGCCCGTGTGTGATAGACGTGCCCGTGTGTGACAGCCGTGCCCGTGTGTGACAGCCGTGCCCGTGTGTGACAGACGTGCCCGTGTGTGACAGACGTGCCCGTGTGTGACAGACGTGCCCGTGTGTGAAAGACGTGCCCGTGTGTGACAGACGTGCCCGTGTGTGACAGACGTGCCCGTGTGTGACAGACGTCCGTTTCGTCTCCTAACCTAACCTCCGTCGTCCCGTCGCCAGACGTGCGCCTCAAGGTGGTGGAGCCGGTGGACGTGGGGTGCGCGTGCGTGGCGTGCGCGCGCGCCGACCTCGGGCTGGGCGCGTGGCCGGCGCGCCTCGAGCGGCTGTCGGGCCGGCGGCCGGCCGACGTCGCGCCCATCGCCAGGCTGCTGCAGAGGTATTTGTTTAATAATAATAATAACTTTATTTCTAACAAATATGGTACCTATTCTAACAACATAGTACTATGATGACAAATTGATATTTATTATTATGTATAATGCGAAAGTCAACAGATGGTTGCAAAAAAAAAAATTAAGGTACACAGAAAAAAATCTACCACCCTCCGTACTAGTTAAAAAACTGTTTACCTACTAGCTGTTTCCCACGGTTTTACCGGTGGTAATTTCGGTACAAAAAGTACCCTACATACAGAGAAGTACAGTACATAAGTAAATACACAGAAGGGCTCTCTGTATTTTTATATTCCCTTCAACGTGTGTGCAAGATTTCATGATGATCGGTTGAGCCGTTGAAGCGTGAAAGCGTAACAAACAAACAAACAAACTCACTTTTGCATTTATAATAGCAAATAGGTACCTATAGAAACGGGAATAGATGGGATAATAAGTGAAACATATTTTTTTTATGATACAATTGGCAGTTTTTTGTTTTTAGTGAAGTTATTTACTTTATCCTAGATTCTTTTCTTTTATTTCTTCTATTCTTTTTGCATGGTAAATTTTTTTTGCTCATACGCTTTTACATTAACACTTTTATTTTTTGATATCAATTAGGTAAATTAGGTATTCATTTTATTTTGCTCGTCCACCTCTCGAATTTATTAACATTAAATATTTTATAACAATCTGATTTATTAAAACGAATGCTGCTAGTTTGTCTTCTGTGAGCACCTTAACATTATAAAAATGATGATCAAAGGCCGAAAAGACGCTGTACGTACAGCCAAAGGTTGATCTCCCCCACCGGTCGAGATCCCTTCCAATGGTTTATACTAAAGAAGCGAGCCGACTGATTTTAAACAGAAATCAAAAGAAAAAACCTCATCAAATTTAACACGACTGAACCTGGAATTTTTCATTCGTATAGGATGATGCAGATATTGAAGTCGCGCGAGACCACGACCGAAAGCGAAATCGACCAGGGCTACGGGAGCGCCAGGGGCTCGCCCAACATCACCCCGGGCACGTCGCCCAGGAACCAGGTGTCTCCGTCGTCCAGCGTCACGAGCAACTCCTCCCAGAGTGTGCACGCGGACGCGTCGTATCGCCACCGGCCGCTGCCTCAAGACCACGATACCGAAGCCCTGGACCTCAGCGATACCAACACTGCACCAAACGCTGCGGTGGAAAATTATTTCAACCTACCCGCAACGGAGGCCCTGCAAAGGGTCAACAACCCAGCTGATTACAGGTATTACAAATCGAGTAGATTATTAGAGAATAGTATAGATAGTGTGGTCGCACCGACCAATCTGGCTGTGAAACGTGGCTTAGACACGAGTATGGAGTTGGATAGCAAACGGGTGCGGCTGACGGCGGGCATGGCGAAGGTTCTATGATAGTGTCTGTTGTTTATCTAGTCTGTGCCTAAATAAATGTCCGTATTCATGAATGATGTGCCGCTCGTCGGCGGCACGGCCTAATCGAAAAAAAAAAATGTCTACGGCTGGGCCTGAGACAAGTGATTATGGCTTTGAGTCTCTGTCGGCTTTGATTATACGCTATATGCTTCAGTTATTTCGAAATACGTATTTTTTTTAAGACAGCGAAATATTAATACCTTTGCCTAATATTAAAAAACGGTGGATTTAATTAAAAAAAAAAAACATTCATGACTATGGACGTTCATCCAAATAATTTAAACTTATAATAATTAATTTTAGGACTCGCTAACTCGATTGTGTATCGGTTATGAAGAAATTCACCGCTAAATATTTAACATTAATTCTAACCGGTATATAATGTATACAGTAAATTATTAATTTTATATTGTGAAGTCGACTCCAAAATTACGTGATCTAGTTTAAAAACTTGCTATGGAGGAAAATTTTCCCACAGTTGAACTATAAGTGCTGTTCTTCATATTGTGAATAGTTTACACAATTCAACTGGACTGGTACTCCGTTATTATTTTATATCATAACGTTTTTTTTTTTTTTTTATTTAACTGCTAAAAATAAACAGAATTCATAGTTTGCTAAAGAGCAAATTAAAGAAATTCTGTTCAAAAGATATACCAATAAATAATCTGTGACAAGTACATGACGTTGACAACGGACAAATTTGACTCGCAAACTATACGTTTGTTACGAAATATTGACAATCGTGATTGGTCACATCACTATTTAAAGTTTTTTTTTTACATCTGTTCATATTATAATCGCAAAACAAGATTCGAATTCGTTCGCGTATTTATGGAGACGACTAGTTTAATATCTGATTGTAATAAATTATTGCCGAATATAATAATAATATATTGTAATAATAAATTTTGAGACTGAACGAAATGTTAGGTTAGCGCGAATGTTGAAAATGTATTAATTTATATTAAAGGCCCATTTGATTTTATTATCTGATGTTACCATTGTCCGACGTATAATAAAATTATTAAAACTACCATCCAAAGGGTGAAATGGGCCATAAATAAAATAAAAAAACGGAATACATAATTGTTATATAGAAAGTTTGTATGTATGTATATGCAATAGCTTTTAAAAAATACAGTGTTTCGTTTTTGATAAATGATGGAAAACGTTATAAGGTAACAAATAAGAGATTATTGTGCCAAGTTTAATTTGAAATAAAATACGATAAATGTGCAGTCCTCATTGTGACTCTATGGTCAGCGTCGCTTATGAATTTTAGTTAAAACACTGTATATGCTATGGCATAGGCTACAGCAGTTCAAGACTGTCATATTTTTTCTTTTTTAATGTGTTAAAAGTAGTGACATCTACTTTGACCAATAGCTAAAACCTACGTAAATATCTTGAAGTTGCCAGAATTTACTTTATAATTGGCCCAAGTATTTATAACGCGCGATCCCAATACATTCTTTTTTAGTTCTTGAAGTAAGAGTTCAACAAAAGCAAAAAATTTGACAGCCATTTATGTGAGTCCCATAGATGTTGAATGTACTGCGATTCTAAATCTATGATGGCTCAGTTTGTGTTAGAATAATTTTTTAGATAATTTTTTTTTTTTATTTGTTGAGAACATCGAGCATTTGTGATATTTCGTCGGCTTTCGATGTAATAATATTTGTTGGTATTCTATTATTTTCTTATGAGATTTCTTCTTTTTCTTACAACTCACAATAATTAATCAGAGTTTGTAATATTTGATTGATTTTAGAACTTAATTTACCAATAACGTTTTAATGGTAGAGCGCGGGCGCTCAGATAAAATCTCATACGAGTTGCTGATTTGTTGGAATTGTACAATTTTATATGTTTTATATACCTACCTACTTACGCCAAAAAATATACTATTCAAAGGTCGACTGAGTTACGGTCTGCGCGCTTCTGAGACAAATTAGAACCTCCTGCTACTGTATAAAATCAGTATGAATGAATTTTTGAATGTCCGTTAAGTACTCCATTGCACATATGTAGGTATACAGCTGAACCGAATTGGATGAAACTTGTTTTTGCCACACTTTTCATTCGGGTACAAAGAGTTCCCATAGAGATCTAAACACTGCAGGCAAAAACTACATGTGCTCGCGCAAATCGGAATTCGGTTGCTAGCTACTGCCGCGATACGCTTACCACGCTCGCTCGACTCGCGCCTTGAGGTCGATACTGCCGTGATAAGCTTACCACGCTCGCTCGAGTTGCGCCTTGTGATCGATGAACATAACACGTTGACGCCTCCATTTCTCTCTCACATAATCAGTGCTACAGTATTTTATTGATACAAAAGTTTTATTGATCTTTAGAGACATTCAAATCGCAACTGATTTGTACTCTTTCCGAAAATTAAAATTAGACTCGACTGCTGATTAGCCGGATCCACACCGAACGATCCAAAATGGATCGGCGATCCCGCGATCCGCGATCCAAGATCGTGATGCGTGGAGCGTGGATCGTTCTAGGTCGATCCAACAGCAATCTTTTGCGATCCTGACTGGCTGCTCCAACGCGCTCCTGCCGATCCATACTGAATCAGTTGAATTTTGTCTGGCTATGGAGTCACACGTGCAACGACGGCGACGAATAGCCGTAGCAGCTGCAAGCTACATTTTACTTGTATATTTACGGCAAAAATTACGAAAACGAAAAAGACAGTATTGGGTTAAAACAATTTTTAAAAACCGGTTGGAATATGGGACTCGACTTTACAAAGAGTTAATTGATGATGGAGCTGAAGCTAATTTTGCACGAATGAATGAATTGTGTAATTGGTATCGTTAGGATCCCATAAACATTTATTCTCCCTATATAGGGAAATTAAACGGATACATTGCGAATTATCCATAACGGCGGATCACGCGATTCTCACAACCGAACCGTCCAGACCGCGCGCGCCAAGCGACTGAGGCACCTTTGAGTCTGGCCAAAAAACCGACAACAAATGGATCGCACGCGGCGAGGAGCGCGCGCTCTCCGCCGCGCACATGGATCGCGCGCGGCACGTCTACACTTCACGCTCCGTGGAGCGCGCTCCATGCCGCGCGCGATCGGAGCGCTTTGGATCGTCCGGTGTGGATCCGGCTATTGTGCACAGGGCTTTAGGTAAGTACATAATAATGAAAAATGTTAAATTGACGAAGTTTAATTACGTGTAAGTATTTATGTAACAAAAAAAAAATATATTTTTGAAGTTCCTTTTTCTCAATAGAAATGTTAATAATAATAATTTGCACTTGGACATAGATAAGCAATATTTTGTTAAACCACACTGGAGTTTTGAGTTAATCGTGTTTGAAAATTGTAGCTCCATTTTGTGTAATTTTTTTTTTATATCTAACATTTTGTTCGTATTTAAACAATGTAATAAGGTAAACACATAATTTAAAAAAAAAACGTTCTAAAACTCTCAATAGAGCGTTCTGTATCATAACTTAATTTTGTGGGTTAACATGTTATTGCTTATCGGCGTCGACTTGTAAGTAGGCACGAGTATAATTATTATAATTAATTTATCGTTTTTTTATCTTATTACATGGCAACTATGAATTCGGAAAATCCGGTATTCGTATCGTCGAATACATAATTATTAATTATCTACGGGAGTTTTATAATTATTTGTCAAGCCGTACTATTTTATTTGGATGATTCGCGGTTGTGAGTTAATATTTTATTATGTACCTAGTTAATTTCAGTCGAATTGCGTGATATGGAATAGAATCTTTAACTCTTTATAGTTTGCTCAATTCTATTTATTATTTATTTATTCTTTTGACAACTAGGCAATAAAGATTCCGTTTCATGTTGCATTTGATTTATTATTCTATTTAAAATACTTAAATGTTTACATAACTTTTTGAAATAGTTGAAAGTATTTTGGTACACATTTTTATTTAATGAAAAAAAAATAACACTTGATTTTTTTTTTAGTTAATTTTACTCTGTTGATTTTTGTTTAAACTTGCTAGTGGTGTCCCATTAGTTTATCGAGTTACCATTGTTGTTGATTCATTGTTAATGCAGATTTTATCGTCTGTCAAAACTCAAACCTAGCGTCAATACTTCTGCCATATCTTACCTCAGTTATTTCTTCCTAACTATGAGATTTATATTCCAAAAAAATCAAGACTGGGCCCTTATTCACTATGACCATGACGCGTCGCGGTAAGATGAGGCGCCCCTTAATTGCTTTTCCCTCGTGTTCAAAGAAGTTTCACTTTAAAAAAATACACTAACAACGTTTATTTTATTTGTCATAAAAAATAAAAAATTCTTATATTTTTGCATCTGGATCTGCGTTTGGGATCTGTGTTTTTGGGGACGCGCGTTATGGGCAAGGAATGTTGTTGGTCATAGTGAATAACGGCCCTGGTCGGTCATTCAATGACAAAAAGTTTCTTTGCTTTTTTTATGGCTTTTAAAAACTACTATCAGAATATACCGACGAGCTTCCTTACAGTTAGTTACCCGAGAGTAACCTAACCCAAACTGAAAGTCAATTGAAATTGAAAATAACTTTCTCAACTCTACTCACGACGAAATCACACCGCCTCCACATCGATGAAGATCTCCCCACATGGATCGATACACGAACATTCGCACTAAGCCGATTGGTCGTTGCAACAGGGGTGCATGCGGGAAGACCTTTATCGAGGCTGGAGTAGTGCAATATTAATTGTTTATTAGAATTGACTCTCCGTGATGAATATTCTACTCATTTCTAACATTTGTTTAAACGTCGCTTCATCATTTCAATTTATACAATATTATACAATGCAAAAAGTCTAAATCCAATGTTTCAATTCTATAGAGAACATATTATAAAATGGAAAATGTTGCTATCTCCAAATCAATTTTTGACTCGTATATAACTACTTAAGCTATAATAAGAATTTTATATCCTGTTATCGCTTGAAATACATAATATGTAACTTGTTAAATGTAGCTGAATATCATATTGTGTAGATTTATATAAAAAGGAAATTGTAATACCTATCTAAATTGTGTGCTCGAAGACTGACGGTTAAGACCTCTAGTAACTATGTATACATAAAAATATTACGCATAACAAACTGTGTGAATATGGGATGAAAACTATATTTTGTACTGTAATAAAGACGCAAGACTTTGAAATAAATATTATACTTTGAAAAAAACTTTGGTCTTAATTCAACTTCGTGGCGCGTGCCTTATGTATGTTTATAATTCGGTAGTTAAGTTGGGTTGTTGGGTTTAGGTCGGTTATTATTCTTCTTTTATCGCCACCTGGCAATTTTTGTTAAAAATATATTCAATGTACAGAATCGCGAATTCTACTCTTTTATTATGGTACTAGCTGTGCCCTGCGGTTTCACCCCCGCGAAAGGTTTTTATACAACAACTTTTTTCCCGACATCCGATTTAAACGAAACAAAGCCCATATGTAGCTCCAGGCTAAGCTTAATCTACCTGTGAAAACCGCATGACAATCGGTTCAGTAGATATGGAGATCATCGCGAACAGACTGACAGACAGAAAGGAATTTTAAAAACTTTTTTTTTGGCTTGGTTACTCTTCATTTATCACCCCTCTCAATTTTAGGTAAAAATATCCTATGTACAGAATCGCGGATTCTACTCTTTTATTATAGTATAGATAGATTACCGCATTAGGTAGGCATCACTGCAGTTCCACTGCATTCAAAGAATATAATCACTGCATGACTGCATTGATTAGTTGTTTATAATGGTATATCTACAAACCTTTTTATTTTTACGATCAATATCCACCAGCAGAGTTTCTTTTTTTTAAATAAAAGGGTAATTTCAATAAATTATAATTTATTTCTGTTATTTACATTCTTATTTACCTAGTTATCTACCTATGAGGTATAATAATAATTATTCAACTAAAACACCAATACCAATATGATGTAGATTTGATATAACTTGTGCCCCTATGAGGTTATTTTTAAGGGAAGATATACCTACGACTATTCTGGCAACTCCAAACTCTAGGCTAGGCGATAGACCGATGTGTCGTCCGGCGATACGGCGGGCAGGCGGGGCGGTCTGCGCGGCGGCCGGCGGCGGCGGCGAGGTCGACACTCGCAGTGCAACGCGCAGAGACCGATCCCAGCGCAGCCGGAGAGGAAGAGCGGCAGCGCCAAGGTCCTAGTCACGGTGGCTACTTGCTCTCCCCTCGACCACCTCGGCACCACAACGCTGGTGTCCGCCCTCGACCAATAACACGGGTACCTCGCGCCCACGTATCCGTAGCTGATGGTGAAGTTGTCGCAGTCCACCAATGGCGGATAGCCGCAACCTTTTATGTTCACGTACAACACGGCCGGCCGCCAGTCGAACGAGTGCGCTTTGTATTTCACGTGCAGCTGGGTGCACCTGTACGCGTCGCTGGTGCAGCCCTCGCGGCACGACGCCCATGTGCAGTTGTCGAGGCCGAGTCGGTCGTCGCGGCGCTCGGTCACGCACTCGGCGGCGACCGGATCGAAGTCGGCCGCCAACGCGCTCAGAGCTGGGTCCGCGTACAGGGGCACCAGGAAAAGCAACGCCGAACCGCCGCCGCCGAGCAGAGACGCCAACATTATCGTTATATAGCGCGTTAGTTTTGCACGCGCGTTGTCTTTGCGGCGAGTCGGTCGCACCACGAGACGCTCGGAGCTTCCTCCCCTCATTTTTGTGGCCGTGTCAACCCATACCGGTTTGATTGAACAGGGTTAAACTAATTGATACACATTTATAGAACGCTTTGTTAACTGCAATCTCTCTACGAAGGTACCTACATACATATTATATTTAAAGAATTAGGTAGGTACGCTTGCGCGAACTTGTGGGCATGCGTAATAGGTAGGAAAATACCCAATGGTTCCTACTTCCTACGCTACCTATATTCTGATGCGATCATGAATTCATGATGCAATCTAAGTTCTACGTAGGGTCATATTATGAACTAGCTTTTTACATACAAAGTTTCCAACCCCTTTTCTTCCCTTTAGGGACTGAATTTTCAAAAATCTCTTTTTATCGAACGCCTGCGTCATACAAAGAACACACCTTCCAAGTTTCAGGTCTCTACATCTGCGGTTTAGGCTGTGCATTGATCCGTCAGTCAGTCATTCAGGAGTCAGGACAAAGCATTTTATATCTATATTGTATAGATAACTAAATATAGCTGTTTCCGTGATTTCACCTCGGGAACTCTATAATCCATAATATTCAGGGACGAAAACACTCTACCAGCACTCTACGTTACATTCTTTCAGTGATATTTTTTTAGAATCGGATAAGTAGGTACCTATGTAGTTGGTATATAGGTAGGTACTTACCTGAATTCATTCAGAGATTATCCATACCTACATACATTTTTTTCTTTCTTTATTCTAATATATATATAAATCACGTGTCACGTTGTTTGTCCGCGATGGACTCCGAAACTACTGAACGGATTTTGATAAAATTTTGTAACCATTCATAAAATGGTCCAACTTAAAAGATAGTTTTTATCCCGGAATTCCCTCGGGAACTGAAGGACATAGAGTACTTTTTTCCCGCAACCTCCGCGGGAACTCCGAAATTACCGCGGATGAAATCGCGGGGGACAGCTAGTAATATTAATAAAAATATCTGGGTCACCGAGCTTTCGCTCGTTGTGTATAGCGCCATCTCTTGTTAAGTAGAAAAACAAACACTCATTTTGCATTGCCTCGAAACACGGATAAGTAATACGACGTTTTCTAAAAATAAAACCTAGCTAGATCGATTAATCGCCCCCAAAACGCCTTGCATACTAAATTTCACTAAAATCGTTGGAGCCGTTTCCGAGACAGATTATATATATACCTAAATATATATAGATACTAGCTGTGCCCTGCGGTTTCACCCGCATGAGTTTCGGAATTCCCGCAGGAACTCCCTTTAGGGGGATGAAAAATAGATAGTAGCCGATTCTCAGGCTTACTGAATATGCATAAAAAATTTCATGAGAATCGATCAAGCCGTTTCGGAGGAGTATGGGAACGAACATTGTGACACGAGAATTTTATATATTAGAATTAGATAATAATAATGTTTTTATAATCCGCTCCTTTCCACGTCGCTTCTCCCCTCCCCGCCTCGTCTCGACTCCGATGCGCGCAGGAGAGACGGTGAATAATATTTTTAACATTATAATTATCTAATTCTAAATATCTACGTACTAAAGGCTCCAAAGGGCGCGTACCCAGGGCCGTAAAATTATTAAAAAAAAAGAGACATTTTCAAAATGGCGACAAGTGACAACGACGATGCTTAGGGCGATGTGAATTTTCCGTTCATCTTAATTTGTTAAGAATTAAGATTTAGGTATGTCAATATTAAAATTATTTGTTAATACTCTGAAACAGAATCTACCGCGACTATCGACCAGAAACCCAGGTACCTTATATTTCTTTTTTGCACTTTCGTCTGCGTAGGTTAACCACATAGATGTCTCAGCCCTGACTGTTTAACATGAAAGTACGTTGTATCTTTAATAGAAAATGATGCGATTTTATGAAAAAAGATTACACAAGTCGAAATAGTCGGATCTATAATATATGGAATTGGAAAAAGAGGCTCTTCAAAGAAATGAGCCACTAATTGCACACTAATAGCCACTATTGATGGTGACTTAATGACTTTTAGTTCCTGACCTACCAAATTAGGGACCCCACACAATCTACGATAAATACGGAGAGTTGCCGTAAAAAATTCATAATAACTAGGTAGGTAATAAATTAGCTTTCTCCTTTATTACACATCTAAGTGTTACGGGTTCGATTAGTGTGTATTTCATCTGATTACACGTGTGTGATCATAACATGAACATGAACATAATGTACATATTTATAGTACATCAGTGTTGCCATAGCTTCCTATAAGTGAAAGAGTTTTCACAATCGGTTCAGTAGATCTAGAGATTACCTCCTACAACTTCAAAAACTCACAATTCACAAACTCCAAACTTACCTCTTTATAGTGTACTAGCTGACCCCCGCGGTTTCACCCGCGGTAATTTCGAAGTTCTCGTGGGAATTCCGGGGTAAAAAGTACCCTTTGTCTTTCTCTGTACCCCTGACAACGTGCATGCCAAATTTCATCCAAATCCATTCAGCCATTTTTTGCGTGATTGAGTAACAAACATCTAAACATCCAAACATCCACACTTTCACATTTTTAGTATTAGTAGTATTGCCGATTGATGAATTGTATCTAGTTCATTTTACTCAAATTGTGTTTAGTGAGACATTTGATCTTTTTTAAAACTTTTTCAATCTTTACTGATTTGATGTCACAGCAAATCCTATTTTGCCAGCTAAATTAACAACAGTCATGGAAGTAATAAATGATAACAAGGAATCCGAAGATAAAGTGCAAAGCAAATACCATACAAGGTATAAGAAACGTTATGGGAAGAGGCAATGGGAGGAAACAAAGAAGCCTGAAAACAGTGAAACAGATGAAAAGAAAGTATGTCAGAGGATAAAAAGGAAGAAAATGGTTCTGCTTTTGGGTTACTGTGGTGTTGACTATTATGGAATGCAAAGGTTAGCATCGCCTATTGTAATGAATCTTTTTCACTTCATTAATTTAAAAGATTTATTTTTCTGCTTGTTATTTAACGGTGCTGCCACACAGCAAGAACCTTCACCAAATGTTTTCATTCTTGTGTAACAATATTATATTTTGTTGAAGCCCAATAAATCAATCTAGCATTAATTTCAGAGTTCCCATTGGAATTCTGGTATAAAAAGTCAGGTAAACTGTAGCTTCCTTATAAGTGAGACAAATTTCTAAAATTTTTGAGTTTATCCATTACAAACAATTAACATTAAAAAATCAAATCTTTCGTCTTTATAATTTAAGGAACTGTTCCTGTAAACTGTGTGTGAATTCTGGGATCTAAAATACTTTTATTCTTATCTGTATCCCTGACAACATGTATGCAAAATTTTATGATGATCTGGTTGAGTATTAAAGGTGTGAATGGATAATGAACAAACTTAAATTCATATTTATAATAGTGTTTATAATAGATTGTAATAGCATAAACTTTACCAAAAAAAATTGTTTAAACGAAAAAAACACAAATATTAAACTTATGTCAGAAATCCAGGTGTGCGGACAATTGAAGAGGATCTCCTCAAAGCCCTGTGGGAAGCCAAGTATGTGACTGAGGATGATTTCATTAACCAGCAAAACACCCAGTTTCAAAGGAGTTCACGCACTGACAAGGGTGTGTCGGCAGCTAGACAAGTGGTCTCTATGAAGCTACGTAAGTGAAAATGTCTCTTCGGTCACCTATGAAACTAGTACTACTTGCCAGTATTGTAGGCATAATAAATTTTAGTTACATACAAAGATTATATTATTCATCTATTTTATATATTTTCAGCTCTAGAAGTAAATATAGAAGAAATCAACAAGAGATTACCGGAATGCATAAAAGTATTTGCCATCAAACGAGTAACCAATAAATTCAATTCAAAAGTGAAGTGCAATGCACGGACATATAGCTATACTCTTCCAACATATGCATTTGAACCTAGTGTTGTTAGTGACGAAGAAAGGAAACAGTATAGAATAACAGAGGAGAAATTGGAAACGCTTCGCAAAGTCCTTGGAATGTATAAGGGGACAAAGTGTTACCATAACTTTACAGAAAAGAAGTAAGTTACATCTATACTAATATTATAAAGAGCAAAAGTTTGTGAGTTTGTGACGCTGTAGAGGGTAATTTCTGGATCTACTGAACCGATTTTGAAAATTCTTTCACTTATAGGAAGCTACAGTGATCCTGAGTGACATAGGGTACTTTTTATCTCGGGATTCCCGCAGGAACTCCGGAGTTTGTGAGTTCGTGTATTTGTGAGATTGTAGGGGGTAATCTTTGGATCTTCTGAACCGATTTTAAAAATTCTTTAACTTATAAGAAGCTACAGTGATTCTGAGTGACATAGAATTTTTTATCCCGGAATTCCCTCGAGAACTCTGGAGCTTATGAGTTTGTGAGGTTGTAGGCGGTAATCTCTGGATCTACTGAACCAATTTAAAAGATTCTTTCACTTATAAGAAGCTACAGTGATAATGAATGACATAGGATAATTTATATTCCGGAATTCCCGCGGGAACTCCGGAGTTTTTGAAGTTGCCTATGGATTTACTTATCATAGATAGGGAGCTAAAGTGATCCTGAGTGACGTAAGGTTCTTTTTATGCCGGAATTCCTGCGGGAACTCCGAAATTACCGCGGGTGAAACTGCGGGGGTCAGCTAGTATCCTATAAACCACCTAGCCTGTTGACTCTTAAAAAAAAAACTAAAACCTGACTCTAATCAATGTATGGGACGGGACGCTATCATTCTTCGCACACAGCTTTGTTTCAATGAAATAGTTTTTGTGGTTTAGGTCAGCTAAATAAAATTTTGGCTTTGGACTTGAAAAAAGGGGAAATTATACGTTACTCTAGTATGTGTAAAAACTACGCGAGTCGCGACCGCCTTTTTAATCTTTATTAGCTGTCCCCCGCAATTTCATCCGTGGTAATTTCGGAGTTCCCGCGGGAATTCCGGGAAAAAAGTACTCTATGTCCTTCTTTGTACCCCTGCCAGTAATTTACGGTGATTAGCTGTTCATGTTCTGTTCCATTCAGTAGTTTCGGAGTCCATCGTGGACAAACAACGTGACACGTGATTTATATATATTAGATGTATATCTAAGAGAAGTTTTCAATAAAATATTAATATTGAAAAAGATTTGGGCATTAAAAAATGTGATGCTTTGAATTACTGATGATATTATTTCGGTTTAAAGATCTTTATTATACTCATTAAGACACATGCCACTTACATGAGTACATTAATAAAATTTAAAATCAGTCACACAGAAAAGGTAAGTTGCAAGCTGCGTGGAAACAATGTTTGAAGTGTTAAGTTGCTAAAACAATAAAAAATGTCGACATTTCAACTGTTATTTGTTTTGCTCCAGACATTACCAAGATCCTTCCGCGTCAAGATATATGATGGGTTTAAGTATAGAAAAAGTATTTGTTGAGTCCGACATGGAGTTTGCGGTGTTATTGATCAAGGTAAGTCCAATAATTTTATTAAAAGTTCTTCATTTTCATCTCTATGGAATTTGCATTTGCATTTAGCTAATTTCAAGTACTTAAATAAAATATTTGTATGTATGTAGTTGTAGGTATATATTCTATCAGCATTATTGTGGGTATGGTTTGAAATTGCAAACCATGATGCTATACATTGCAAAATATTTCCCGGAGCTCATGGAGACAGAATGAAATTAACACGAAATGTAACATAATATTATCTTGTCGCGCACTTTAAAACCGCCACTGGAAAGGTATGGTGTAATACGGCACCGTAACCCACAACACTACTCAACAAAATTTGCTGTCAGCAATTTTTTATCGACACTAAAATCCCTACTATCCTTAATAATATTATAAACGCGAAAGTGAGTTTGTTTGTTTGTTACGCTTTCACGCCTCAATAGCTTAACCGATCATCATGAAATTTTGCATACATATTGTCAGGGGTACAGAGAAGGATATAGGGTACCTTAAATCTTTTATCCCGGAATTACCGCGGGTGAAGCCGTGTGGAACAGCTAGTAATATTACAAATGCGAAAGTAACTGTCTGTCTGTTACGCTTACATGTCTTAACGGTTCAACCGATCGTCATGAAATTTTTCATACACGTTGTCAGGGGTACAGAGAAGGACAAAGGGTACGTTCTACCCCGGAATTCCCGCGGGAACTCCGAAATTACCGCGGGTGAAGCCGTGTGGAACAGCTAGTAATATTATAAATGCGAAAGTAACTGTCTGTCTTTCTGTTACAACTTACATGTCTTGACGGCTCAACCAATCATCATGAAATTTTGCATACACGTCAGTGGTACAGAGAAGGACCAAGGGTACTTTTTATCCCGGAATACCCGTGGAAACTCTGAAATTTACGCTGGTGAAACTGCATCAAATTTTGCATACTACACGTCAAGGGTACATAAAAAGATAAAGGTACTTACTTTTATCCTGGAGTTCCAGCGGGATCTCCGAAATTAACGCCGAGGAACAGCTAGTAACTTATGAAATCAATATCTTCGATTTCCGACAAAAACCAATGTTACCGCTATTCGTTCTTTTTTTTTAAATTTATTTACTCACAGAAAAGTACATAATTTTTAATTTGTCTTCCATCCGCTCAGGGTCAAAGTTTCATGCTGCACCAAATACGCAAGATGGTCGGCCTCGCGATAGCGGTGATGCGCGGGTACGCAGACATGGCGGTCATGGAGAAGGCCTTCGGCAGAGAGAAGGTCATGATCCCGACCGCGCCCGGCCTGGGGCTGGTCCTGGATATGGTGAGTCGGACTCGAACTAAAAAAAAAAATATTTCACCATTAGACTGCTTTGCTACATTATGACGACCCGATTGGCGTAGTTGGTCACCATGCCTGCCCGCTAATCAAGAGGTTCCGGGTTCGATTCCCGGTGAAGGGGGTGCACTTTGTGTGATGAGCACAAGGTTCCACTTGTTTGACTGGGTGTGTTTATATGTATATTATCCATAGTATAATATATATGTAATTCTATGTAGTATATATACCACGTGTTGCTTGGTTTCCACGACATAATTTCAATTTTAATTAAAATTATATTCTTTTTCCAAGAACTTCATTGTTATTTTTCACCTTATTATGGTATGTGATATGATTTATAAATTATATGTAGATAATTATGATAATACTAGCTTTTCCCCGCGGTTTCACTATAAGTATTAACCTTACTAATAAAACACTATCTATTGGCGAAAACCGCATGAAAATCCGTTCAGTATGTAGTTTTTGAGCTTATCGCGAACAGACAGACAGACGCTACGGAGGACGTTTTGTAATATATAGTAATGACGTAATGGCGTCATTTCAGGTGCACTACGACACGTACGACGAACGTCACAAGGAGAGCCACGACAGCCTCACGTGGGAGGCTGAGGAGGAAGCGATACAGAGGTTCAAACACGAGCACATCTACCCCGTCGTGGTCAAAGGGGAGGTCGAGGGGAACTCCATGGGGGAGTGGTTGGTGAAACTCGCCGGGCACACGTACGAACCCTCGGAGGAAGCGCAGACAGAGCAGTCGACCGAGAAAGAGACGGCAGGCGGCGACGACGACGATGACGATGACGACGAAGGAGAAAGAGACAGAGTCACAGAAACTGAAAGTGAAATGAGAAAAGAACGTGGAACGAGTGATCAAAATAGAAGTGTGGAGAAAACTGTAGAATTGGAGAACAGTGACACAGCGGGTAAAGATGGCGTGGAAGCGGAAACGGAATTGGGAAAAGAATGTGAAACAAGCACTGAAAATGGAAGTGTAGAGCAAAATATGGAAGTGGGGAAAAGTGAAACGGTGGTAAGAGAAACTGTATCGAATAAAAGTGAAATTAATCATATATCTATGGCAGAAGATTGTGTGAGTAAAGTTGGTGGGAGTGAAAAGTGAGAAAGTATGTGGGTGTCCAAGTAAAAAGTACCAGTAGAGAGGGGTATTGAGTTAAGACTAGATTCGGTATCGAGAATAGTCAATTGATAGCAAGGATTGAAAAAATATTTATACCTTTTATCTTGGACGCCCACATATTTTTATGTAAGCCTACAGCCACACCACAACGAGCTTCGCTTATTGCTAAGAGCCAAGGAACTCGTTGAGTGACCGATCCTAAAGAACAGACAATATATTGCACACCATCGCAGCTGGCCGCTGGCTAGGTGCCTTGCTAGTTGATAGTGTGGCCAGCTGCGATAGTATGCAATATGTCTGTCTGTTAACTAGGAATAGTCACTCTACGAGTTTCTTGGCATTAAGCAGTAAGCAAAGCACTTTGTGGTGTTGCTTGGTGTGAACTGAAAATATGTGATAAAAAAGGTTCACTAATGATAATAATTTTAGAGCACTTTGTTTACTTAGTTCTGTATTAGTATTTAGTAATAGGATAAAAGATGTTGAATGTTGTCATGTTGAATGAAAGATCGCATTTCAAATAACAACTCTAAATAATGTGCTGTTTATATTATTGTAATGTTTTACCGCCGCACTCAGAGTCGACTTTAATGATTACTTAGTTAAGTATAGATTTTTAAAACAAAACTGCCGCAATCAGACAAGTTTAATAAATTTAATGTTAATTGGCATTTAACTAATTAAGCTACATCTCATTAAATGCCAATTAACATTAATTTATTAAACTTGTCTGATTGCGGCAGTTTTGTTTTAAAAATCTATACTTAACTAATTAATCATTAAAGTCGACTCTGAGTGCGGCCGTAAGAGGCTTACATTACCAGTGATGTAGTAGAGCTTGTCTAATCTAAAATGACGCGCCCCACTACTTAATCAGCAGTTTTAGTTGTGTGAGATCATGTATCGATAATATCTCTTAATAGTGTGAGTGCGGCGACAGTATTGCGCACTTGTGATGAATAGACAGACCAGATTTATATATGTGTCGTATCGATATTGTAACGGTTGTGCGTGCGCGTATGCCCGATGGAGGGGCGCGTCCTTTTAGCTTAGATAAGCTCTAGTAGACATAGGTCCGTATTAATAGTCAGGTCTCAAGTTGACGTACTCACTTGAGAACATCGGTGAGATGGTGTTCTAATTAATAAACGTTACTTAAGTATAAAACTGGTCATCATCTTGAGTAGACGGTCTCAAGTGAGTACCGCACGTATTAATAGACGAAACTCCAAACTCAAGATCATCATTTGACGTTTGATAAGTCTGGATCAACTGAGTCAAGTAAAACACGGACTTGAGATCATCTTGAGTTTGTGCTACTATTAACGTTGTTGAATCAAAATGGATTTTGAAATTATTTTGAATAATATTAAGCACTACGATGTTATTGATAAGTACGAGGATTTATTCTGGACGTATCGTTTACCAAAAACGTACATTAGGAATCCTTATTTTCAATTATATTTGAATACTATTTCAAAATATCCAAGAATATATTTTTTTCTAAGCAAGAAAATATATGTTTTTTCGCCATCATATACGTTATATTCGGAAAAAATTAATTCGGACAAAACGAAAAGTGAAAAACTTTAGAATTTAGCGCGCCAATAGCTATTATTTTTTAGCTCGCAAGAGCGGGCAGGCAAAGGGACTAAGCCGTATACAGACAGCCTTGTCTATTGCAACGCATTTCCTTTTTACCATATTTGAAGTAAAATTAATTTTTTTTATACAGAATTTAATGCAGAATTTAAATATTTTATGTTTAAAAATTATTTTATGACATAATCATTAGTAAAAGTGCAATTTCAATTAAAAAATTGCATTTTGTGCAGTAGCTGTAACGGAACGAATTCAATCTATTTTGACGTTTGTTGAGTCGGTCTCAAATGAGATGGCGAATGACAATCTCAAATGAAACCGCCTCAAGATAGCTTTATTAATTAGCACATGTTCTTACGTCTTAAGACGGTATCAAGTAGTCATGTACTTGAGCTCGTACTTGAGAACTGACTATTAATACGGACCATAGATTCAGTACAGTGGCGAAGGGTGAAATATTGAGAGAGGCAAGCCGGAAATCTATTTGGCACCTACTATAAATACCTACGTAATTTCAGCTTATTAAATTCTACTTACCGCAAATACCTAATTTCAAAGTACGTCTGCGTAACTGCTTTCACTATCACTACACACAACAAAAAAATCCAACTATAATACTAATCACTATTAATTACCAAGAAGTAAATTCTAATAGGTACGTGACATTACCTAACTAATAAATTCAAATACCTATAAATTTTAAATTTTTTCGTCATAAATTCAAGTTGTCTGTCAACAGTCAACACAGAATGTCCGCTCCGTTTCGAATTTCTAGGACCAATAAGGATATTTGTTGAGACAGTAATAGAAAATGCGTGCGCGTGAGCGAGATGGAGGGAGTAACTCGAATTGCAGCGGCTTATCAAAGTAGCTACTTTACCCGGCTGCCTGCGACCTTGATGTGACGTCACAGCATTATTTTGTATGGAAGTTTAACTGCCAAAAAGCCGATCGCGCCAGCGGCTTATTCTATAACAATTTGTTGTTGAAAAGCAAATTTTGTTGATAGTTTAGGCGTTTTGTAATATTTTCTACTCAGTAGAGATAATTTTTGTAATATTACAGTAGATTCTACTGAAATACTACAAAAATTACTGATTGTGCCATTTCTAAATTACGGTAGAGAGAGTGGTGGTGTTTCCAACTTCTGAAGGGAAGCCGATGGGAATCGGCTTCTATGGTACCTTCGCCACTGATTCAGTATCTGTCTATGTCTATTTTAAATGAGGCCGCAAGCGCGAAAACGGTCAAAGGAACATTTTATAAAAAAAATTACTAGCTGCCTCCCCGCGGAATTACCCGCGGAAATTTCGGAGTTCCCGCGGGAATTCCAGGACAAACTATACGCATAGACATTCCTCTTGAATCACTTATTAGTGAAAACCGCATCAAAAACCGTTCAGTAGTCTTCGAGTTTAACAGACAGACGCGGCGTATGACTGTTTTATAATATACATATATACAACGTGTTAATGAATTAACTGAAAACTAGAAAGTAGTTTGCTCAGAATCAACTAGCGAATCGATTGCACTATGTTTTAAAAAACCTGTCTTGTGTTTGTCTAGACACAATTTACATAAAAGTTTTTATGACAGACAAATGCTATACATATACGTATTTATACATATATTATGTTGATGCGGATTTCACCTATGGATAGAAGAATTCACGGTTTAGGTATACAATATACATAGAATTGATCAAGGTTTTGTCTAAATTGATTGAAATACTTGTTGGAAGTATCGGAAAAAGTGCTTAAAATTTTGCATACTACACGTCAGGGGTACAAAGAAGGACATAGGTTTCCTACCTACTTTTTGTCCCGAAATTTCCGCGGGAATCCCGAAATTAATGCGGTTAAAACCGCGGTAAACAGCTAGTGATTTCATGATTAATTCCTCAATAATTATCAATATCCCACTATCCTACTAGTTTTATAAATGTGAAAGTGTGGATGTTTGTTACTCCATCACGCAAAAACTGCTGAACGGATTTGGATGAAATTTGGCATGCACGTTGTCAGGGGTACAGAAAAGGACATAGGGTACTTTTTATCCAGGAATTCCCGCGGGAACTCTGGAATTACCGCGGGTGTAACCGCGGGGCACAGCTAGTTCCTCAATAAATCAATATATTCTACTAATATTATGAATGTGAAAGTGTGGATGTTTGGATGTTTGTTACTCAATCACGCAAAAACGGCTGAACGGATTTGGATGAAATTTGACATGCACGTTGTCAGGGGTACAGAGAAGGACATAGGGTACTTTTTATCCTGGAATTCCCGCGGGAAATCTGAAATTGCCGCGGGTGAAACCGCGGGGCACAGCTAGTAAACATATTGATTACTAACTGGGGCATATCGCTATGTGACACGTAGTTTTAGTGCAAATTTTCCTTATATTTTGACTATTGAGTAAATTTCGCGACGTTTACGTCATGCACAGTCAGTAGCAGATATACCTACATATGTATGTAAACACTTAGACGATAAATGGTAATTGGATCTTATTGCAATCCTTACTTATTATAAAATGCAAAAGTGAGTTGGTTTGTTCGTTTGTTACGCTTTCACGGCATAACGGCTCAACCGAACATCATGAAATTTTGCATACACGTTGTCAAGGGTACAGAAAAGGTCATAGGGTACTTTTTATCCTGGAATCCCCGTTGGGACTCCGATATTTGCGCGGGTTGAACTGCATTAAATTTTGCATAGGTACCTACTAGGTACATGTATGGGGTACAGAAAAGATTATAGGATACTTTTCTTCTCGGAATTCTCGGGAGATTTCGTTGGGAAACAGTCTACATTAATATTATAAAGAGCAAAGATTTGTATATTTCTATGTTAGTAACTGATAAACTCGACTCTGTCTGTATACGGTTCAGTGGTCCGGTAGATCGGACTACGGAAAAATAATATTTTCCGTAGAAAACATACTGGACGTATTTCAAAAATTATTTCACTTATAGGAAGCTACGGTAGTCCTGAGTGACACCGGGTACTTTTTACCACGGGAACTCCAAAATTAACGCGGGTGAAACCGTGAGGAACAGTTTCAGAAATTGATGAACGTGTTGACGTATTTCTACCGCCGACTGTACAGTGTACAGTAGGTACCTACTCTTCGCCCCCGGCAACTGAACGACCGTGAATTTGATCGGTGCAAGTCGAGTTCCCAGTCGCGGTCGGTTGCTAGCAGCGCGAACGCGCATTCACAATAATTGTATAGGATACATATTTTGTCTGCAATATTTTGCAATTTTTTTTAATTTTAAAATATATTTTATCAACGTTTAAAAGTGTTCAGTTCTGTTTGGTCTAATATAAGGGCGTTTGTTTTTGTATTTGTTTGAATTTATCTTCGTTGACGACTTCTTGTGTAATTTTAATTGTCTTGCATTGTTCCCAAATGTCTTTCGGCGTGTCTTCTCGAGACGAGTGTTGGTAATTTGTTTCATTTCGGTCGCATTTTGTTATGCTTTTAAAATAAGCAAGCATTATACGAAACAAAAAAAAAACAAATTATATTTAATACCGTTAAGGATATTGTTTTGCATCGATCATAATTTCAGTTAAATTTTTGTGCCAGTTTTATTTCATTTAATAAAAAATGGATGAAATAAAACGAGGTTCGAAGGTTTGATTGCAGTTATGATTGAAGTCTGTCGATCAATTTAACCTGTCTCGGATATTTCGTATGTCGTGTATAATATTGGCTCGATTCGCTAGAAAACGCTCGGTGTCTTCTCGACTTTCGCCTTCGTTTCTGATGCAATCATTGTAACACCAAATAATGTTCATCATTGAAAATTTCTCGGTCTCCTTGCATTTATACATGGTTGTCTATCTGGATTTGATGGGAAAGGTCAATGTGGGTAATAAAAAAATAAAGTCATAACCTTCTGTTTCTTGCTCACTATGACCATAACGCGGCGCCACAAAAATTGTCTTTTCCTCGTTATTAAAAAAATCTCACTGTTCAAAAACATATTTACAACGTGTCTTATGGCGTACAGAATTAACTATTTCTAGTATTTTGTTACCTGCAACGTTTGGGATTGTTTTAGGCAAGTGCGTCATGGGCGAGGAATGTTGTTGGTCATAGTGAATACGGTTTCGACACAGTACGTGGACGTATCGTATTACACCTACGTACCTACCCATGATTTTATTTCCATTGTCACTATAATTGTCGTTGTAAATCTACATTGATAGTGTCTTCGAAAATAATTATTTTGAAATGCCTTATTTAAAAATGTTTAGTCTTGAAAAGTAGGTACCTGCTGCCGAAGGTAATACAATATGTTGATGATGTAAAATATTCTATTATTTTTGGATGAAATGAAATTGAAGGTTTTAATTTTTTGTTCGACATTTGATCTGTTAGCGTCCATTTTGTTCGCTTTACCATATCATCCAGCGGCCTCCCAAGTTTATTTTTTTAATGTTTGTAGCACAATTTTTCATGTTAAACTGTTTTAAAGAAAAGCATTATGAACTCCAGCGCAGACGAAATATAATTGGCAACCGGAAAATGGTCAGGAAGTTTAAGCTTCGATTGGTCTTTTTTTTCTAATTCTTATATTTCCAAAATTAAATCTGGAATGAAACACTAAAAGCATCTATACTTCAAAAAGGCAAATATTTAAGGCCTTTCTTTCTCTTTGGCTGAAAACTTAAATTGCATGCCATCTGGCTACTTGTTCTCAGAAAACCAACCTCTGTCTCATTCTCCTTTTGGTGTTTTTCTTTTTTTTAACCTCGAATTCAACGATGAAGTTACTTTGACAAAAATATCAGTTAAGAAATGTACTTAGTATGGACTTGGAACCCACGGTCTCATATTGGTCTCGACTCTCAATTGTCGTGTCGTGTCGTGAGGTGGTGTCAACGTGATTGTAATTTCCTGGCGATAAGTCGAAACTTGACGCGGTTGCGGTCGACTGAAATTGATAAGGGCAAAATTTGTTGTTTTTGACTAGCGTTGACCGTTAAGTATTGTAATTTACCTACTACTTATGGACTGCTATATAGTATCTATGGACCACCACTGAATATTAACGACAATTTCTATCAAAACTAGTGTCTTTATATCAAGTTATATAAAGCTTTAAATAATATACCTTTATATCTATCGCAATTATTTATTATTATGGATATATATTTAAAATTATCGTCGTGTTAATTCAATTGAAATATCAAATTAAGCCTAATTTGCGTTAGATGGCGTTGTTGGTGGTTCTTCAATAACAGTATTGCCTTTAGAACAATCTTTTGCCAGAGACCGTTTTTGGCAGACAAGTTTTTCAGAAACGTCTTCAGAAGCATCAAATCAAATCAAATATTCTTTATTGTCGTTTGGCGAATGTCGAAAAGATTTATTTTCATGATGATTTTCGAAAAATCGAATCAATTTCAGAGCAATCAGAAAATGAGTAATCGTCAAGCCCATGATCATAATCGAAATTTTCGTTATCAGACTCCTTTTCAAAGAGACAATGTTATAGAGGTGTTAGCTATTCTAGTGGATATTCCATGCGATGCCCAGAATTTTTAGTTCATGCTGCGTATTATATTCTACTATGAGCTTCTTGTTGAGTATTATATTATTCTATGAGCTTCTTGTTGAGTTTTTCAAAATTATGGCTGTCATCCTGTCCCGCTTTGCATAAATGTTGGTATGTTTTGGATTCCCAGTCGGAAATTCGGAATGCACTCCGCTGTCCGGTCAGTTAAAATGCATGTAATGCTTAATGACTCTATTTTTTCCGGTGATGCAGTTAGAAAAACAGAAAGTTGTCAGAACATATTTCGACTCCTTTGTTTCACTTGCAGTTCTTACCAAAAACTCGTCGACTCGAAAGATTTTTTGTTTGTTGTCAAAGTGTACCAATACGGAACGCACTGTTCTTTCCCGTCAGCTTCAAGTTTTGTCAGCATCACAATAATGCGAGATTTCTGCTCCCACACTAATTGCCAAAACTTAAATGGTTCCTTCCAGAGGTCCTTGAGTTGCTATAAATTTCTTTCTTGGAGGTTTTCTTCACATGACTCTCGTCCCAGCAGATAATGTCATCAAAGCGGTCTTTTTATGTTTTCTTGTTTTGAAAAATTCTCAACAGATTCAAAATTAGATTGTGCGACGATCTGATAATGTTCGAATTTGATGGCTTCCCAGAAATCGGATTCCTTTGCGCGTTCTCTAAATTCTTCGGCGCTCATTGAAGTAAACTTCGTAGTGTCGGGTATTATTTTAAGGCGCATTGTTTACAAATAAATAGGACGACTTTTGGCTCGATTCGGACGATATTTGGCTCTTCTTTCACAAGTAAATTTCCTCACGATTCGAGCATGATATGGGTATTATACGTGTCTCTAGGAAGTTTCCGCCATATATGTAACGTTCGTACACTCGTCATGGGACTTGGAAAAGTAAAACAATTTTCTTTTACTTCCATATTTAATAAAACTCGCATCATAAAGCAGCTTGTCAAAAATATACTACTCAAAACAAAATAGGGCCTACCTTGATTTTGTTCTGTAAAATTAAACTGGATAGTTTTAAGTATTTTTTGCGCATAGATACGTTGAATGTTAGGCTTCATTAATTGTCTAAACAAGGCAAATGATAAAAAATCTTTGTTTCCTTAAAAATTACCCACAAAAACAGAAAAATCTAAATTTACCCTTAAAAAGTTAATCTAACAATTTCGATTTTTGTCACTTAAAGTGATATGAAGAATTACACAGGGATGTTTTTAGTAACGAGTGGGTCCTCCTCTGCTACGTACGCACTCTCTGAGCCTGTTAGGAACGCTCTCAATCAAATGGGTAACGTTTTCCTGTGGTATTCGCTCCCAGCAGATTTTTAAGGCGGTTATGAGCTCCTGTTGATTGTTTATTTCACTGTAATTGACTTTACGATGTTCAAACATTATGCTATCTATATAATTTAAATTGCGGCCATCCGCAATGAGCAAAGCTTTTATCATATCTGGCTAATTTAGGAGGCCCTAGACTTCTTACCATAGCAATCAACTCCAAGTCCGAACAGCATCGTCTCCATTACGAAGCAGAGGTTCGCACATTTCTTATAGTAAATTATTATTCATAGTTTCATTTGTTAAAACAAAAATCAAAAAAATTGTAGCCACTATTTACACTTGTGTCATATTGGCTTTAAGTAACAGAAATTATTTTATTACCAAAATAAACAGGCTCGCTCTCTGCGAAATGCGGGTAGGCTTTTCCAATAAGTAATTGTAAAACTTCCTACTTCGGGCCAATGTAGGTATTTAAAATGGTTTACCCTCTTTGACTGTCCAGTGTGTAAGTGAGTGATGATTAATACTGTTTCGGTGTAGTCCTTTTCCTCAAAAATCTCTTTCTGTTTGATTTTGAAGTCTCCTGAGATTATCTCAGTTTGACTTGGAGAAAGATATGGATATGATTGTTGTGCTTCTTCTTCGGAACCATTTAACATAACAATCACACGTGTGTTTTCTTCCCAAATCATGGTCCAGAAGTTTCCTACGGTGTTTGCTATCGGTGGTTCCGCTGCTATAAACTTTCTCTGTAGCTCAAATCCACTTATGTAGTTAGCATTAATAAAGTCTCCTCCATCGCTGGTCTGGTATAAAACCACGCGGGACTCATCCCAGCATGGAATGTTTCCAAAAAGATTTTTGTTCTTGTTCTTCGGCTTCTTCCAGTTTTCGTAAGTTCCGTTTAATGGTTCTTGACAAATGCGGGAGTACTCGTCAGCTATGATGTCGGTGTACTTCGGGTGAGTAGATCGTGTCAAAAATTCCTGTCGAATGTCGTTATCTCTTTCGATAATATTGGAATTTCCGTGTCGATCGTTGTCATTTCTTTAAAACAAGGGATTTTATATGTCGAATTTCGTTATTTCTTTCGATATTATTGGAATTTATTTTTCGAATGTCGCCATCTGTTTCGATAATATTAGAAATTATCTGTCGATGTGAGTCATGAAACTTCGGAGGTTGAGGATGGTATAGTACTTGAATCAGATAGACTTCTTCATTCGAATCCGTATTTATTTTAAGAATTATATAGTGCATGACTTTGCATTCACGAATGTATTAAAACAGTCATTTGAAGACACTGAAACATAAAGTAATAATACCGCGAAGACTATTTTAATTTTCAATGCAAAAAGTCATAGGTTAAATATTTTTTACACGGAAAAAAATGATCGGTAGAGGTTACCGATTCTTTTCCGTAAAAGTGTTGCTGTTGTTGGTATCGGACACATGGTTATCATACATTTCTAAAACCTTAGCTGGAACTGTTTTACCTTTATCAACTTCTTTGACTAAAACTTTTTCACACTTATATCTATAACTTTACAATTTGAGCACAATTCTTGGATGCACATTGGATTTATAAGTCCTTGTGTAAGGATCTTCTTATGTTCTATATACGATTACGACCCATTGAGGCTCTCTATAAAATCTATGCATATAGATTTTATTTACTGAAGTAAATACCGCGGTGTCGTGGTACGATGTATTGAACTTGATTATTTTTTTCTCCTGTTAGATAACGATAGGAGTACGATGGTTTGACTTAAAAAAATTGTGTTTGATATTTTGTTGCAATTGCCAGTTCTTTAACAATTTTATTATACTCATCTTTGAAACCTTGAAGATCGACGATTATCGTGTCAGGGTACATGATAGCTTTTTCACTATGCTGAGTAGTTTATGTTCGATGATGCAATCGTTGAGTATGAGGTAGTAGGCTGAAGTTTAGTTAAGTATCTTATATAGGTATGTATCTATACTGATAGTCTCGTAGGTCGGAACTGGATCGAATGAAAAATGAAACGTCTTTTGAGCATGTCTCAGGCGTTTTCTATGAGATTCATGTCTGGGCTTCGTGCTGGTCACTCCAATTTAGAAATTCTCACTTGTGAAAGATAATCATGAAAGATTATTTACACTTTGACCAGGTTTTTGCCTGCAGCGTAAAAATCATATCTGCCAGCTATAGCTGATTTTTTTAAATTTGTGTGTTAGGGAACATCTTTAAAATTCAGAATAAAATTTACGTCCAATTTTCACGTAAACGTAGATTGTAACGCGAGTAAAACTGCGTGACATTGCTAGTTATGGATGAATTTATATTAGATGAAACACTCATATATCCTATATCTCGAATTAGTCCCGTTGTAGACATTGTTGTTTTATTTCGTGACAGACTCGTAGGTATTATTACCAGTTGTATGATATTTATAATAGGTATTTTCGAATTGAATGGTGCTTGTTCCAATGGAGGTTATTCCTATACTGTTCAAGTTTTTAATAATCTTGTTGTTTTGTTCAGTGTCTGATCCGTACTTATTTGTTCCTGATGAATCAATCTGCTTATCAATATGTTTGCGTTGTATCGTTATCGATCCATCATCAATGACGCCTTTTGAATCAGCCTGTCCACTGATGTCGTTACTGTCGAGGGTATCTGATATCTGTCGATTGTTGTCATCTCTTTCGATAATATTGGAATTTTCAGGAGTTTTTGTTATGATGTATGGCATTGGGACACTTATAACCACCAACGTAGTTGTATTAATAAGTGAGTGTGCGCTTCACCTGCTTATGCAATGCAATAGCTAACTAAATATGATGCCTCCGTCGCCTTTTCATTGATAGTTTGGGTTACATGCATCATAGTTTTTTGACTTTCCAATAACTGTTCTTTTTTACGTACAAAAAATTCTTTATTCTTGTCTTAAGACTCGGGGTGTACAGTTTCTAAATGTCGGCGCAACTAGATTCCTTTATTAATTTTTACTTATACTTAAATTCGACATGCCATCGGGCGATATAACAATTATTAAGAATAATTATGTCCTTAGCCGTACAATGAGTTGATAATTTCACAAAATCTGCAAATTATGATCAATGATGTACCAGAAAATGCAACAAGACACTGTGTACATAAATATAATAACTAAGACCTGGAAAGCTGAAGTTTCTTTGCTGTCTTATCCTTAATACAACTGATGGTATCGATACGGTCTCCTTAACTACAGTTTCGTAAAGACAGCTATCTATAGCGCAGAACGTCGCTGTTCTTCTGATGCCAGCATTGCCATGTACAACAATAGCACCTGGCATCCGTTGGTGATACGCCTCTGCTTCTTTGAAAAATTCTGCATTTCTGTTGTTCATAATCTCCAAAAACTTCAGAATATCTTCTTCATGGGGAAATGCGTGTTCGCTTCGGGCCAATGTAGGTATTTAAAATGGTTTACCCTCTTTGACTGTCCAGTGTGTAAGTGAGTGATGATTAATACTGTTTCGGTGTAGTCCTTTTCCTCAAAAATCTCTTTCTGTTTGATTTTGAAGTCTCCTGAGATTATCTCAGTTTGACTTGGAGAAAGATATGGATATGATTGTTGTGCTTCTTCTTCGGAACCATTTAACATAACAATCACACGTGTGTTTTCTTCCCAAATCATGGTCCAGAAGTTTCCTACGGTGTTTGCTATCGGTGGTTCCGCTGCTATAAACTTTCTCTGTAGCTCAAATCCACTTATGTAGTTAGCATTAATAAAGTCTCCTCCATCGCTGGTCTGGTATAAAACCACGCGGGACTCATCCCAGCATGGAATGTTTCCAAAAAGATTTTTGTTCTTGTTCTTCGGCTTCTTCCAGTTTTCGTAAGTTCCGTTTAATGGTTCTTGACAAATGCGGGAGTACTCGTCAGCTATGATGTCGGTGTACTTCGGGTGAGTAGATCGTGTCAAAAATTCTAAATTTGTAAGAGGTGCAAACAAATCGGTATTCATGATTACTAAAATATAACTCCGGTCTGGACGATGTGTGGACGTCCGCTCTTTACAATTGGTTATATAGGACTGAATACGGAGTGGGGATGAGGTCGGTTTATATTTGTGTTATCATGAATATTGATGTCAGTTACAATGGTGAGCTTTGAGTAGGTATAATTTAGTTTTTGGTAAACACAGCGCAAAAAAACGGGTTTTTTATAGTTTCAGGATAATAATTTAATGTTGTCTGATCCTTTGAACAGACCATATGAGTCATACTGAGAGAAGAGGGGCGACCTATAAAAGCGGTATCTTGATATGTTCGGGCATCTATCAAGTTTTTAAAGCGCCCAAATTCACACGTGTCCTTCGAGAACTTTACATTCTAATCAACGTTAAAAATGAGTTCTAAAAAGGCAAAAACCCGCTATTCCCAAGAATTAACATCAATAATTGACGAAAAAATAATTAATGAATTCATTCGCCAAGAACACGCCAAATTAATGATGAAGATGGAAGCGGACGGAACTTTTGTCGTTCCTGGAACAGATGAACTATGCTTCGACCACAACCGCGTAATTCTTAAGGAAGAAAAGGAATCCGGCGATAAGATAAATGCAAGCTACATCGACGGCTTCAAGCAATTCAAAGCATATATTGTAACAAAGACTCCTGACTACTTAAGCAAGTAATTTTAGATTTAGTGATAGGTATTCTGTAACTGTGTTTTAGTTTTAATTTAATTTCTCTTTTAATGTAATGTTTTTCTTTAAGCCAAATAAAATTTATTATTATTATTATTATTATTATTATTCAGAGAAGGAAATCCATAAGTTTTGGAAAATGGTCTGGGAACAACAATCTTAATAATAATAATAAGTTTATTGGTACCAAAAACATACGTCAAGAAAACAGTTTTGATTTACATTTAAACAAGTTCATGGCAAATGCTACATATAGATACCTCTGATGCCTAAACTAGGTCTAGCCTGTATTATAGACATCAGTGTCTTCCCTTATAACAAACAATATTGTATAGCCATTTTGGAGAATTATAATATATATGTATTTTTAAATATTATGTAAACTCAAAAACAAACAAAAATGACAAATATGAATTAATCTAGTAGGTACATTAACATAAGTGATTTGAATTTTCAATAATTAACTTAAATTTATTTAAAATAGTTACTAAGGCTCTCATATTATTATGATGCAGTCTCGTGTGTATTAGTGTGTGTGTGTGTGTGTGTGTGTGTGTGTGTGTGTGGATGTGTGTATGTGTGTGTTATGTCTTGCTAAAATTTATATGATAGATACTAAAATTTGGATAAACAAAAACATCTATGGGACCTACGATGTAAAACTGATTAATAAAGTAATTTTGAATACCTAAGAAACTTAAAATTGGCAGGGGGGAATCAAGTTTCTAGGGAATAGACGTCAGATAAGAAAGGATTTTAATCCCGCAGTTTCCTGGTGAATCTCAAAGTCCACTATCAAAAATAAAAATTAAAAATTCACTAACCCACTTTAACATTTTAGAAGATCCTCTGTTTGATCATAAGAAAGAGTTGACAGATAATTATATAAGAATTTTTTACAGTCATGGGAATTTAAAGAAATGAGTTCATTATTTTTATTCAATTTGTTGTACAATAACACTCCTATAAAATACGAAAACCGATGAGCAAAAAATGTTTTACACTCTGGGATTTTAAAAACCAGACCACCACGCCGCATCCTGTTACCTTCAAGATTTGAAAAATCGAGCAGTTTGTGCTGTCTCAGTACAACCTCACGCACAAAGAGCTGCCTGACAGTTAGAACTTCAGTCTCTCTGTATAAAGATACTGTTGGATATCGATATGGGAGAAAACGACTGACCTTAAGAACGGCACGCTGAGCCCTCTCAAGCGGCATCAGAGTCGTCTTAGGTGCACCACCCCAAGAATCAATGCAATATGTTAGTAATGATTGACAAAGTGCATAATAAATAGTTTTTAGAATTCGAATGTCTGCCACATGTCTCATATTTCTAAAGACGGCAATCAACTTCCTAATCCTACCTGAAAGTAAAGCAAAATGTGGTTCAAAACTAAGTTTGTTATCAATTAGGATGCCGAGATACTTTACCATGTGTGATCTTTCTAGTTTAGGACATGAGCAAGAGATACCATCCGTAGAATACAAACATGACACAGAGTGAGCAGAGATATTAAACGCATCCCCAGATGGCTGTGCATTCATTCTAAGCGAGAATGTTAGATATTTCGTCTTACTAGCATTAAGGCTGAGCAAATTATACCTTAACCATCGGACGACCTTATTAAGACCTGTCTGCGCTGACAGAAATACGTCAGACCAGCTAGTTCCACGGAAAACCAGTGCTGTGTCATCCGCAAAAGTGATGATTTTACCATTTTTAATAGGGAGATTACAAAGGTCATTGATGTAAACCAGGAAAAGCGTTGGACCGAGTATACTTCCTTGAGGAACGCCGTATTCAACGGGAAGCGATTGGCTAGTGTATTCACCAATCCTAACGCTTTGATATCTATCACTTAAGTAATCCCTAAGAAGGTCAAGCTGAGAACCGCGTATACCATACGATTCAAGTTTACTAAGAAGTAGGGGAATAGAAACCGTGTCGAAAGCCTTAGCAAGATCCAAGAAGATCGCCAAACACCTTTCACGGCCGTCCAAGCCCCGAACCACATGTTCAGTTAACTCCAACACAGCATCCGATGTAGATCTACCCCTTCGAAAACCATATTGATTTTTTGAGATTATACCATTTGACTCTAAAAATTTAACCAATCTAACATTAATAATTTTTTCTAATATTTTAGAGAAAGTGGGCAAGATCGAAATTGGCCTATAGTTACTTATTAAATCCCTTGCGTCAGATTTATGAATTGGAGTAATGATAGATTTTTTAAAAACACGAGGGAAACATCCAGATGAAAACGCCAAATTGAAAACTCGGACTAACAAGCCCGACAAGATTTCCTTGTTTTCTTTGAGAACTCTGGAAGAAATATAATCCGTTCCGGTGGAGGAGGTGGACTTAAGTGCTTTTATGAATGTCACTACCTCAAATAGATCCGTTTCAAGAAGTACAAAAGAATGTGGGACAGACTGGATTTCAGTGCCAGAGACGTCCGTAACTGGATCCTCAGTACAAATTTTTTGAGCAAGTGTTTTGCCGATGTTGGCAAAGAAATGGTTTACTTGATTAACACTATCGCTAGGTGATGTGGATACTGACAGCAGATCTTGGGATACTATTTTATCTGCTTTGAGATTAGTAATTGAGTTAATCACACGCCAGGTTTCTTTCACATTGATAGAACTTGCCCTTTCCAATTCGGCCCTCTCATATTGTCGCTTTACACTTTTTAATATACGGTTACAGAAATATTGATATCGTTGATAAGATGTGCGCAAAACATCATTATCCTGATTTTTACGCATTTTTGTATGTAGTCTATCCCTATGTCGTAAACATCTTAAGAGACCAGGTGTAATCCATGGTTTGATTGGTGTTTTCCTGCGAGGTAATAAAATTTGCTTAGTATTTTGAACAATAATATTTGAAACCAAGTTAACAAGAATATCTGCTGCTATATTGCAATCGGATGCATCATAAACCGCCTTGAAATCTGCGTTCAATAAGTCTTTGGAAATACCAGGGTAATCAATCTTTGTGGTTGACCGTTTGGTAGAAACTTTTTCTGGTTTTATGTTCAAAGAAAACCATACAGTATCATGATCAGTCAATGTATTTTTAATAACCAAAGTAATGGAAGTTAATTTTGATTTAACAAGAATATGATCAAGACAGTTGTTTAATCTAGTTGGGAACGTATGAGCAGGAAGAAGACCATGTGACGCGGTTACATTGAGGTACTCAGAAGAATATTGGGAAGCAGTACTCTCCTTAATATCAATATTAATATCACCCATCAATACAATATTATTGCCAGCTATGGAACATAATAAACTGTCCAAAGATTGTGCAAATGCATCAATATTATAAAATGATGGTGAACGGTACATAATAATCAACGTAATAGAATTTGGCAAATCGCAAACGATACAATTTGCCCCAGTAAATTTAGGTTCATAAAAATCGCATCTTAAACTATTATTTACGTAGACAACTATACCATCGTTTTGATTGAGACAGTTCTTTGACGAATAACTTGTGTAATTAACGATGCGAGGAAGTATAGCATTGGAAGGCGTCGAGAGCCAACACTCAGTAAAAACAATTATGTCAGGCTCAACACCAACTCTTGTCAGTAATGCTAAAAAGCCGTCTATATTGCGAGAAATACTCCTGATGTTTTGCATAATTATTTTAAGTTGCTTGCCAGGATAATTTAGGTAGGAGCTGCAATTTTCAGGTTCACATACATGTGATTCCGACGCACTCATACTGTCTAAATCAGCAACTAATGATACTATACCGTCATCCCCCATAAAAAGGTAACTTAAGGAAAAAATTGCTCGAAGACAACGAACAGGATTTGTATGAAACTTTAAATTTTATAAATAATAACTGAAGATCCCTTGGATAAAAATATAAAAGCAGCCTGGCAAGGGTTGTGGGTACAATAAGTGCTGTTAAAATGAGCAAATTTCGATATAGTAGTTTGACTAAAATGTTTGAGTGCAGTGCTAAAAAGTCCATGAATTTGGCAAAGAAGTATGAGTAAAAGACATAAAATGTGTATAAAAATTTAAAGTAAAAAAGTATATGTATGTAAATGTGTGTGTGTGTGTTATTTGAAGAGCCATTGATAAAGATCGTTATTGTAAAAAACCAAACAAAACCAAAAAGATTAGTAGTAAACAAACTAACGATAAAACGCATGTAAAAATATAAGAATAATGAAAACAAAAAAATCGTTGGTAAGGACAGTCATTTCTTATTTTTGAGCTTGTCCAAATCAGCCTCAGTTTTTACTTGAATATGAGGAGATCCTTCAGTTTTACGTAGGTATATTTTTCCGTTTGTCACCCAGCAATAATTGTAATTCTCAACCTTGGCTAAGTCTCTAGCGAGAAAGAATAATCTCTTCATTTTTGTCGTTAGGTTTTCAGAAATAAAAACTGGTTTTGGAGTACCCTTAATGTATAGCAATTCTGTTGTTAGCTTGTGGCCGTAGTCCTTATTATACTTTTTAAACATTCTTATAATTTTCTCTTTTGTAAGGACACTCGTAAAGTCAACAATAATAGTTTTATCTGAAGTTTTACTTGGAATACGGAAGATATCCTTAATCATTGAATTCTGTATTGGCATGTTTATTTTTTCACCCAGTCTTCCAATAATATGTAGGAGGTCATCTGAGATCATTGTCATGCTGAATAAACCTGATCAAAACGAGAAAGGTGTTCTCTATTGGAAATTGGAAGAGCGGTCAACGCTATATTGTGGAAAGCTCAGCGTAGAGACAATTAAAGTACGACATTTACATCAAAGTTTCGAGATTACAGCACTACTCGTCACGCACGAAGATGGGGGTTCGCTACTGGTTAACCACTTCTTATACAAGAACTGGTCGAAAATTAATTCGGTGCCCTTAGGTGCTGATTTCCTTAATTTAGTCATGGAGACAAGAATGAACAATAAGTACGCGCCAGCGCAAAAGCTTCCCAACAACTACAAGAGTCCAGTAGTAGTCCATTGCAGTGATGGGCTAAATCGATCAATTGTCTTCTGTGCATTGGACATATCGATAACTAGAGATCAGAAAGTTGGTGATGTAAGCATACGCTCTATCGCTTCACAACTAAGAAAACAAAGATACGATTGCCTGCAGTATGATAATCATTATGTTTTCTGCTATTCAGCATTTAGTGAGTACAGTGAAAACCGTTTATAACGACATTAAAGGGACCGATGAATTATGGTCGTTATAGCCGATAGTCGTTATGACCAATATCTATTATTAGTAATCAAAAACGTTCTCATTGCATTAAAAAATACATTACAACTATTTATCAAACTAAAATTGCATTGTCATTTTAATTTGTTTAATACACTGAAACTATACGCAGTAATTTTGAATTTGTTAATACATTCTATGCAATATTTCATTGTTATTGCTTAAACTTAATTCTTCTTTGTCAAGCACAAATTTTTGTATTACAGTAATAGCAATTAGTGCTCCACTGACGTTGGTATTACAAATTGTTCATCATTTTCTTGTTCATCGTAATTCTCAACCATCGTGTCATGATTTTGAATATCCTCTAAAATTTTCCGATCACTCATTGACAAACATACAGCTACCTCGTTGTCTACCTCAATAAAATCGTCTATCTCTAAAGTTGTCAAAGATGGCATGAGCGTTTCTCCTAACTGTACCAGAGACACATCGTCTTTTTCAATTATTGAAAAACTTGTGACGTCATAAATATAATTATTGAAAAACAAATACAGACACAAATATAAGTGCAAAAGCATGTCTTAGACGTTATAAACGATATTTTTCTTCGAAAAGATGGTTCAACCATGGTCGTTATGAGCGATTTGTCGTTATAGGTGATGTCGTTATAAACAATTTCAAGTTTACAGGTTTTATATTGTATTAAGACGGGACCTTGAAATTTCGTCGTTATACCCGGTTCGTCGTTGTAAGCGATGTCGCTGTAAACGGTTTTGACTGTATTTAAATTTTTTTACGTAAAAATAATAATTGTTGCTCTTTATTTTATAATGGATTTTATGTAATTAATTCTCATGTATTTTTTCAATATTTAGTTTTAATTTTTCTCTTATAACCGTCCAGTTAAAATAAGTTGGCCTAAAATTTATTTATTATAATCTTTTGACTAGTTAAGAGTTTTTTTTATCTATAAGTTGATATAGAAATCTAGTTGTGTAAGAAATGTGTCAAAATTATTTTATAAATCTAATAAAAATATAACAATTTATTCTGCAACTTTCTTTGTTATCATTTCTTCACAGACTTATCACTCACCAATATTATAGATCTTTACTATACTTTTTGATTAAAACTTTAGGTGTTTTAAAAACTTTAACCTTGCGTTACTCGCGCTTCCTCTAGTGTCTTACTCGTATTTACACCTACTCTATTACGTTGATTAGTGTTACGCGGGGAATCCTCGTATAGCGCGAGTTACGAATTAATGGATAGGAATTTAGACTGCCATAAGTCGGTTTGTTTTCAAAAGTTTCATAAGGAGACTCATATAGCCGAAGTTACTAGATAATAATAGATATCTGTAGCAATTATTTTTATGCCTGCGTATTCATCACTGCAGAAGTTTTGAAAATATGGAGACGTCTATTCTAATTGATGTATTATTGTCTACAATTGGTTGTTTGATATGGAGTACGTGACATAAATAATTAATTGCTTACATGTCATAAATATTAATGTCGTTTACAATGGTCAGCTTTGAATAGGTATGATATGGTTTCTAAGAACTAAAGCGAAGAAAAAACTGGTTTTTCACAGTCTCAAGATAATAAAAACGTCGTTTGATTCGTTAGACAACGTAGTTGATGATTTATATTGATAGAAGAGGGGGGATATGTAAATAGGGATTGTTGATATGTTCGGGCGTCAATCAAGTTTGTAACGCGCCCGAATCCGCACGTGTTTTTTAAGAACTTCAAATTCTAAGCGACGTTTAAAAATGGGTTCTAATAATACGCAAACCCTGCATTGCGAAGAATCAGCAACAATAATTGAAGAAATGGAAGGATCTTTCAACTCCTTTATATTTTCTGGAGACCTCGGAAACGGACGACATGAAACAGAAGGACTATGCTTCGAAGACAGGCGTGTAGTTCTTTCGGAAGAAAAGAAGTTCCAGGATTTGAGCTACATCGACGGCTTCCAGCAACCTAAAGCATACATCAGAACAAAAACTCCTGATTCTGAAGAAACAATTCATAACTTTTGGAACATGATCTGGGAACATCAAACTGAGATCATTGTCATGCTGAATAAACCTGATGGAAATGAGAAGGGTCTTATCTATTGGAACTCAGAAGTAGGATCTACGCTCTGCTGTGGAAATCTGAAGGTTGAAACAATTATGGTCCAACCGAAATATTATAGCTTCGAACAAACGAAACTACTCCTGACACACGAAGATGGAGGCTCCTTGTTCGTCGACCACTTCTTATTCACAAGCTGGCCAAGGGTCGATATCTTGCCCTCAAGCGATGACTTTTTTGAGTTAATCAGCATGACAAGATTGTACAGTCAATATGCCGCAACCAATGAGCTTCCTAATGGGTATAAGAGTCCAATGGTAATCCATTGCAGCGATGGGCTAAGTCGATCAAGGGTGTTCCTAGATGTCGATATATCGATATCTCGAGCTTAGAAGACTAATGAAGTAAATTTTTCTTCTATTAAGCCGAAACTCGAACACGAAATTTTTTATCGCACGCAACACGCAAGGTACTATTGTTTCTGTTATTTAGTACTCCGTTTCTATTTAACGCGTTCTACGGAAGAAGAATAATTGTTGCTCTCTATCTTTTAATCAATGTCTCATGGTTTATTGTCATGTATGTTAGCAATAAGTAGCTTTTATTTAATTCTAATTAGCATCTAGTCATAGATAAGTTAAAAGTTTTTAATCTGTAAGTAGAAATAGAAATGTATGGTTGTGAAATGAACATGTGAAACTTTTGTTAAATGTGTAATAAAATAAAGGATTTAATATACATCCTTTTTTATTGTCATTTCTTCGAATATTTATGCTACTAAACATTTATCTCAATGCAAAATGAATACCTATAGAGTGTTCAAATCCCTTTTTCTAATCAGAAATTGACATGTTAATTTTTCATAAGAGAAGAAATTGAAAAGTATTTAAAATATTCAAAAGTATTGAAAAGAATTCAGATTATGTTATTTCCTATACTCTTAAGTTCAGGTTTTTAATCAGGGAAATGTTGTTTATTAAAAATATATTATTATACGTAAAAATATTTATTCATTTCATTACATCAATATTATACATACATTATACATTACATTAAATTATATACATTACGTTATCTTTATATAAATCATAATCTTACGAATTAATTTGAACAAATTTGATTGGAGATTGTGGCCATTGAGTAATTTCACTGTACCGGCATTTGCCTGTGCTCCGCTACGGAGCACAGTGAACAGGAAAACCACAGAAAACCTAGTCAAGATACAGGTGGCTTGGAATCGAGTCCTGGCGATTGTTGAAAAAACTGCAAGGGTTCGAATCCAAGCCTGAGCGAGCTGTTGTACGGATGTCCAAAGACGTAGAATGAGGTAGATATTATGTTGTTTGTAAATTAATCAGATCGATTTAAAAATTCTGGTTTTCGTTGTGTGAGGGATATCTACCATATGAAATACGATCATCAATTAACTCTTGGAGTTTTGTAACAACAGGAGCATCTGCAGAACGTACAATTTTGGATCCAAACTTCACTTCTTCTAAAAATCTGATAACGCTCATAGGCGTTAAGTCGAACGTTTCTGGACTCATTTTGCCTAAATGGTATTCTGTTTGTGGTCTTATATTATTAAAGGCTCCAGTTTCATAATTTGACAGAACGTTAGGGTACAAATCATACGTTAAGTTCGGGGGATTTTCCGTAAGTATAACATCAAACGGATTTCCTTTAGATTCGTTGTCAAACACCAGGATAATAGTTGCTGCGTATTGATGGACTCTGTACTCACCATCAAACACATTCTGGAATACAGTGACGTCATATGATCCCGCTACTTCATGAACTTGGAGGTGGCCTTGATATGTATTATTAACTAGAAGTACATTATCTCCAACAATGTAATGATTTTGTTCTGGTCCTTTGAATTCATTATCAACCATTACTATTTTCTTTCCAGTTATGTTGAAAGCATGTTGATAACCCGGAAATTGATTATTTTTCAGAATAATTACCGACGCCTTCATGATGCAAGGGTTGGACGCGTTCACAATGATGCTATCACTTAGTTGAATGAAATCTCCACCCAATGAATTTTTGTGCAATTCAGAGCAGTCGAGATATTGAATGATTTTACGTTGAGGCGCCTCCGGTGCTTCTGAGTTTCCGTTGTTAACTATAGGATTACCTGCTGAATAAACGCAAAAAATTCAAATATTAGTTATATTTCTTAATAAAACGATAAAATAAATTCTATTTTTGATTGTTAATACAACGAAAAGGAATAAAATACAATTTACTGAGTATCTCAGCCAATTTCTCGGAACAAAATATTATAAATTTAGAATGAGTTATTTGTTGAGTTTAAGAACAAAAATGAAGAAAGAAGTATATCGCACGCCTCATAAGCGAAGCGGAGTGCTCTACTCTCGCCTTACAAAAATCAAATGACTTTTAGAACTAAAACTGTCTCTACTTATTTTTTATCGCATTTGTAGAACAATATTTACACATAGAAAAACACTAGTTTCAACACTTATGACATTTTTAAAAGACATTTTGCTAATTCAATGTAATTTAATTATAATTAGCAATAAACTAAAATCCACTTATCGTTTGTATATCTATATCTATGTAAGTAAGGTTCGCTTACAACACATGCGCAGTACCTTTCTTTTCTGGGTAGACAACGGCGCGAAAGATTTAAAAGTATTTGTATTTTATTTCAATTAATTTTATTACGGAAAATTAGATTATGAGGCGTGCACTTTTGGATTTTTCAAACTTATTTTTCATAAATAATGAAAAAAAAAAAAAAAAACAATTTACCTTCATCCAGCTCTGTCGTTTCATTTTGCCGTGTCCAGTTATTCAGCAGTGTCGATTCATTCTGCTGTGTCGAGTTATTCGGCGGTTTCGGTTCAGCCTCTACCACTCGAAGCGCTAAAAAAAAATAGCATGTTATTAAAACAAGTCATATCAATTAATTTCAGAGAAACAATAAAGAAAGAAGAATATATTTCCGATTGCTAATGAAAGAAAAAAAAACGGAATTTGCACGGCATTCATTTTGCCGTGCAAACTCGTTCTATATCATTCGAAATATTGAAAAATAAATATATAATTCCATAATGAGTTATATTACTGACTTTTAAAGAAAAAATAAAAAAAGAATATATTTCTGTTAACAAATACAACAATAAAAAAAAATTAAAATAAAAGTTTCGAAACTTTTTTTAAAGACAATTATTACTTACATGCGTTTTTGACGAGCGCAACGAGCACCACAATAACTACTGTTTTCCCGAACATCTTCCCGATGCTCCTAAAACTGGAATGCGCTCCCCACCCCGGTGGATCGGCTTTTACATGATTTATTATCAGTATATACTTACAATTCCACATGAGCTGTAAACAATTGTTAGTTATGTTTTCATTGGTCAACCACAATTGATAACAGCTTAACATTTGACTCCGACTTGTGGGCGGTTATTCGCTGTCGGTTTTCCCTAAAAGATATTTTGCACGGCTCATGACGCGAAGCATTAGACAGTGCCTACGATCGAACAATTGTTTAATATTATAATATTATAAATATTATATTCCCCTCTTGGTAACTAATAAATAAAGATAATATTAAAAAAAAAAAATTTTTTTAAGATGGACTCTTATAATGTTCATTGTAGGGAAGAAGAAATTGTCTTTGAAATTACAGATGGTTAATCCTTGCACAAAAATGCATATTCGATTAATACCTAACCATTTTTTCCTAAAATCTTATCATTGGGTCTAAGGAATACGGGGTATAAGCAATGCTCGTTTCAATCTTACACAATATTACAACATTAATTCTTATTAGCATCCATTCATAGATAAGTTAAAAGGTTTGAATCTATCAGTAAAAATAGACATGGATGGTTGTGAAATAAACATGTAGAACTCTTGTTAAATGTGTGATAAAATTAGGGATTTAATGTGTAATAAAAGAAAGGATTTAATATACAACTTTCTTTATTATCATTTTTTCAAATATTAATTATGTTACAAAACATTCACAGCAATTAATACATTCAGTCTCAAAAATGTTAGAAAATATCTCTTAATTACTCCCTAACAAGTCTAATTAATTAGAAAAAAAAATAGCGAGCGCATCATTCTATTTCGAGCAATTTACAAGGATAATTCTTAAAAGAAATACACACAAAGTAATAATATACCTTATTTCTAAGACTTAACACATAAAATCATTACAAACTAATAAGAAAAAGTTATACACGGAACCTGATCGATTAAACCCTTTAAACATAACCCTTCACTATTTCATAACACAAAGCATAAAGGTCTGAGGAGTTAATAGACCCGTGCTTTTGTTCTCGCAACCTTTCAACGGCATATGACACTGAGACTAGTTTCGTTAAATCATACTTCGTAAGGCAGATATCGATAGCGCAAAATACTTGCGAGCCTCCCAAACCATCAAAACAATGAATGAGTATAGGGGTAACTTTCCTATCAGGCATCCTGTTCTTCACCTTAAGATACACGTTGTCAACGAAGAAATAAAAATTCAAAAAGTGCTTTGGATGAGGTAAGCTACCTTTCGGCCACTCTGTATACTGATAGTGAAAAACCAAACGCCTCTGTTTTGGCTTGAGTGTCATCGAAGTCAGAATCAGCATAGTCGCAGTGAAGTATGAATGGACTACAACTTCTCGAGTAGTAACCTTGAACTTGCCACTTACTACAGATTGGCGCTCTGTAGAGGACCAATATTGAAAGCTCTTTTCATTAAGCTTGCCTATCATCACGATAATCTCTACGTGGTTATTCCACACAGATTGCCAGAACATTTCCGAGTCTTCTTGCGCTGGATTTTTAGTACAAAGAAATTTATGTTTCGTATCATACCCATCAACGAACCTCGCTCTCGGGAACACTTGATTTTTCCTGGACTGAGGACCGTAGTAGAGAAATTGCAGGTAAGACAGGCAGCCTTTTATTTCTATCTCTTTGTTCTGCTCCTCCAGTGTAGATTTCATTTCTTCTTCTTCAGTCATGAATTTTGATTGATACTCTCCTATGATGCGCGCTTTTGATTTTGGGTCATCCATGAAACGCAGAAACTCGTCAGCGTTCATCCTTGGGATACAGGGTTCCGCTGTTAAGACCTTCATTGTGAAGCGTCTGTTATCAATGGTAACAAGCTTTAAACTAAACTTTATTTCATGGCCAAACCGGCTTTTATAGAAGCCTTGAAATGCTAAGCACGTATTTGACATCTACGTCATTTTTGTCTGGCTATTATTAGATGTAAATCACGTTGCTATGGTGTTAAGTTTTTTAATGGTTGAATTCAAAACATAAATTTCTGCATACTAATGGTTCTCAGTAATCTTAAACTGTTTGTTTCTGATGTAAGATATGCTTGTAACTATTTTTACTACTAAAATTTTTCTAGGAAAAATAATCTATATGTTAAAGTAAAGTAAAAAAACGCTGTTGATTCGCTCACACCTTTATTTCAAGTGTTTGTAAGCATTAAAAATTTAATAACAATCCTACTTACAATTATCATTTCAAGTCGTTAAAAAATCTAACTACAATTTTGTCGTATTCTTAAGTACAATATATAATGGCAGTTTTGTAAGAAAAGAATTTATATATATATATATTTCACAGATATGGTTCACATTTATTGCCACTTACACACGGCATAATTCACTAAATCACATGAAGATAGGCCTTAACTAATTGATAACACAGTGCATATAGATCTGAGCTATTAATAGACCCATGCTTTTGTTCTTGCATCTTACTAAGTACATTTGGCAGTGACAGCAGTCCTGTCCTATCTAATTGCGTAATACAGATATCAAACGCACAAAAAACTGAAGAGCTCCCTACACCATCAGGACAATGGACCAGAATAGGGGGAAATTTCTTATCAGTCGCTCTGTCCCTTAACTTAACATACGTTTCGTTGACAAAGTTATAAAAATCTATGAATGCATCTGGCTGATGAGGAAACTTGTCCCTTGGCCAAGCGGTGTATTGATAGTGAAAAACCATGCGCCTCTGCTTTGGCTTCAGTTCAGATGCTGTCAGAGTTAACAAAGTCAAAGTATAGTGTGAATCGATCATAATTGAACTAGTCGCTATTCGAAACTTTTTACTTGCTAAAACATAGCCTTCTTTGGGGGACCAATATTGATAGCACTTATCAGTTAGCTTGCACGTCATTACAATAATTTCCACTTTGTTGTTCCACACCGTCTGCCAAAACAGATCACAGTTTTCCTTTTCTGGATTTTTGGTACAAATAAACTTCCGCTTGGTTTCATATCCGTTGACGAAACTTGCTCCAGGGATCACTAGATTTCTGGGCGAGGACCGTGGTAAAGAAACGGCAGGTTTGAGAAGCAGCCGTTGATCTCCAACTTCTTGTTAAGTCTATGGCGTGTTTCGTCTTCCTGCTTTGAGACTATTGAATTGTATTC
The DNA here is from genome assembly GCA_907165275.2 of Zygaena filipendulae. NCBI lineage: Eukaryota > Metazoa > Arthropoda > Insecta > Lepidoptera > Zygaenidae > Zygaena > Zygaena filipendulae. The sequence goes on from OU015669.1 coordinate 1,772,398, forward strand.
TTCTATGATGCGAGCTCGTGAATTCGGTTCGTCCATGAATCGCAGGAAGTCGTTGATGTTCATGCTCGGGAAGCAGGACGCCATTTTCGAAGATTGTTTTCGGTTGAAAAGAAAATACTCTGCACTTTAATTTGTAAAATGTGCTTACAATTAGAACCGTCTTTCCGCACTTGTGCTTTCCAAATAGTTTTAAATTCAACCGAGCTAGACTCAGCGAAGTATCTATTCGTAAGGGTTGTTGTTTTCAAACTAACGTTTATTTTTTAACTAACTCCCTTTTTATACCATTAAAACTATTACGCACATACTTAGCTAGTAATTACAGGTCCCATGTATCGTTAAACTTCAATTTACGGCTATAACGGTGTGACGTAAATGGCAATTCTCAATAGAGTCGATAAAAGGCTATCTATGCTCAATATCAATTCCCTAATCGCCTCATTAATTTGACTACTTAATTAAACTAATTAATTATCAAAAAAGTAAACGAGGCTTTTAGTCTTATAAAGCTTTATATAAACTGTTTATAAACATAAAATTCTTAAATACTACACAGTACAATTTATAACTAATTAATTCCTTAACACATAAACAGTCAATTAACCAACGCGCATTGAATTTCTTTTAACAGAACATGTTTCAAATAATTTTACAAATTCGTATAGTATTCTGTAAATAAAAACATATTGTTCTGTAACCGAAACACTTGAAAATCGTTGTTGGCGAATTTTTAGTACAGTTTCAGGAACTGAAATTGTCTTAGTTTTCAGTAATTGATTGAGACACGAGTCTATAACGCAGAAAACTCCGGTCCTCCCAACTCCAGCACTGCAATGAACGATGATAGGTCCAAGCTCCGGTCCATCCTGAATTTTCGCTAGAAGCCTCTCTCGTTCCTCGTCTATATCACAATACAGGTGCATAAACGATTCCCAGGTAGAAGGTACTCCATTATCTGGCCAGTCCACATACATGTAATGCTTGATCAGTCTACTTTCTCCGGTGATGCAATTAGAAACATCAAAAGTTGTTTGGACGTATCTCGAACCATTTATTTCACTCACAGTCCTGATCGAAATCTCACCAGTTTGAAAAATTTGATGTTTGTCGTCGTAAGGGTGCCAATACAGAGCACAATTTTCTTTCCAACCATCTTGAAGTGTTGTCAGCATCACAATAATGCGAGAATTCTGCTCCCAAATTAGTTGCCAAAAGTGTTCAACAGTTTTTTCAAGCGGCCCTTGTGTCGCGATGTACTTCTTCGGAATTTCAAAAGAGTCCACATAATTCGCGCGGATGTAGTCGGTATCTTCTTTTTTGGGTGTTATCTTCACACGGGTTTCGTCCCAGCAGAGGATATCATCGTAGCGGTTTTTGCTGGAATTTTCTGGCTTAAAAAAATCTTCAAAGGACCCAAAATGTGGCTGTGTTACGATCTGATAATGCTCTAATTGGATGGCTTCCAAGAAATCAGATTCTTGTGCGCGTCTTTTAAATTCCTTGATATTTATTGGAACAAACTTTGGAGTAGGTATTATTTTTAGACGCATTTTATTAGACATAAATAAGCCGTCTGCTCCCATTAAAATCTAAAGAGTAACTAACGAAGTCTTCCTCCAATTCTCTTCAAACTTGTTTTTACTCTCGGGAGCTCAATAATAATGAGTCATTCCATTCATAAACAACAATTAGTTATTGTAAATGAAGTTGAGATAATTTTAATGTAAATATAGTGAACTCTTAACTACAGGTTCTCAAAAATAAAACAACAGATCTGTTGTTTTTCCTTAAAACAGTTATCAATACCTAACGGAACTTTCTGTTCCAAAGTATAAGTTAGGTAATCGTGTAATGCTCACCTCAAACGTAGTTTCCTCATGGCTTGGACTAAACACCAAAGAACATTTGCTCCAAAGAATTCTTAACCGACTAGTTTCTCCAGAAGACTTCTTCAGGTATTTAAAGCTACCTGCGGTCTTCTGCGCATGCCCAGATATTGAGTAAGCACAGGCCCCTAGTCCAAGAACAATCACATTACCTATGAGCTATCTTGGTCTTTTGGTTAATTTCTTCAGAAGCCTCGTCTGTTTTTGGTTTCCTGTTCTTAAGATTGTGGAATCTCTCTTTGAGCTCCAGGACTTCAGCCGCTAACTGTAAACGGTCTTCCGAGGAATACATCCTGATACGTGCCACCGTGAAGGAACTTACTGCTGAAAACTAGTCATCCTAGAGATATCCTGTCTCTTATAGGCCGTTAAGGTAAATAGATCAAGATGTAGACAAAAACAGTATGCATAAACTGTTCTAATCATACCGAGCTAGCAGGCAATGTGAAACCATATAGACTTTACAATAAGGTTCATTTTTGCTAACTAGCAAATAACAGTTTTCAGTAAAAGAATTAACCGTTTTTTCTTTTCTTCTATAGTCTCGTTAATGTGATTCAAATAACCTAATTCGATAAGTAACAATCGATTAAAATGTTCCAACATTCAAATGAACCTCATTGGAATCTCAAAGTCACGCGTTCGAAGCTTATCACTAGTTGCTGTCGTTAAGGAAAATGGGCCTACAGTAGTTAATTTGTTAATAACAGGAAACTGAGGTCAAGTGTTTTATGTTTTTGATACCCTCAAGAGATAATAAAAAATGGTCGGTTATCAGCAGTTAGGTCAGCCGTCGATACACCGCACAACGCTATCTCAAATACCCAAAAAACCCAGTGTTAAAAGGTCGGCGTTTATCAGTAAGTTTTTCTCAGAATTAATTTAGGCCCAAATATACAGATCAGTCCACGAGGCGATCGGGTGACTGCTTTGATAACGTAATCGATACCAATAGGAATTGCCTCTATTAATTAATTAGTGTATAACGGCCATAAAGTATGATCACAATAGGCGATAACGTTCCAAATTGGACTTTTTAACGGGAAAATTATTAATTATGGTTTTTTATGACAATGGATGACGCAAATGACTGAAACTATATCAAATTGCACTAATTAACTGAAATAGGTTATTTGAATGATGTGTTTTTTATGAAAATATGGTTTTACCACCTACGCCATACCTACTCAACAATTTATTAATATTGCGTTAACAACTAAGCACCCTTTTTTGAATTCAGGATCAACTAATGCAAATTGAAACTTCAATTCAGCAAAAATAGTTGTTTTCAGACGTCACTAAACAAAACGGTTGCATCGCTAATGCATGTGGTGACATTGAACACGTTGATATAATCAAAACAAAGTCATTGCGGGTATGATAGCAAGTGTCATTGCGGGTATGATAGCAATCCTTTTATAGGATTCTTTACATTACCTAAAGTCCTAACTCAGAATTTTTAATTAGCCTGAAATTCCCCATAGGCATTGTTAAAAACAGAATGCAAAAAAACCTTCAGGATAATTTTTTCCTCATTAGTAATATAATGATCTAAATATGGAGTTAATCGATTGACGTCATTTGTGAGCGCAATGCTGAAAATCAATACCTAAAATCAATACCGAAACTATCCAATTACGTTCTACTCTGAAATGTCCTGCGTCATTCCGATTCAGTTATCAATCCATATGGCGTAAAAAGTGACCATTAATATTTAATTACGCCGTGGAACAAACCTGAAATAAATGATTTTTTGTCCAGCTGAATAAAAAATTTCACATTCAGTACCTAACCACATTCGGGACTAGGACTCTTATCCTGAAAGCCTAAACTTTTTAAAAATGGGCGCGAAATTGACGAAAAAAAATTCCTTCGCCAAAAACTGCGAACAACTCATCGAAGAATCTAGGCTGGCTCACATACTAAAAAAAGAACACCATCAAATAGTGCAAGAAAATGTCCCCTACTCCTGCTACGAAGTATTGAAGCTTGAAAACTGGTCAAAATGCAGATACTGGAACACATCCATCTTCGACCGCAATCGGGTAATCCTGCCAACGGAAGACGGAGGAAACGACTTCATTAATGCCAGCTACGTCGACGGCCACAACGTTAAGAGAAGATTCCTGTGCACCCAGGCACCACTTCAAGAGACAGCTCAAGATTTCTGGAAGATGATATTCACTCATCAAGTCCGGGTGATCGTCATGCTGACCAGAATAGTGGAAAAAGGACTCGACTCGGGGTGCTTTGTTTTGAATTCCTGTGGAATGTACTCGATCTGCAAATTAAGGGACGCTCTGAAATATTTTTTCAGTACGGGAAGCGAGAACTAGAGTAAACGTTAGTGACGTCACACCGAATTCAAAACAAAGCACCCCGAGTCGATGACCTTGACTATACATTCGGTTACGTAAGGGGTTGATGATCTCTACCGTTTGCTATACGGGTAGTACCCGAATCGTCTGTTCGAACTATGTTTAGTTACACTGAAACCTCCCCACAGAGTAGTAACCCCTGAAACATCAGCTAATTAATTGATTTGGCAATTATAGGGGTGTTCTATTAAGGGTGAATTCAACTATTGAATATATTTCTCACTATCGAGATATTAGTGCAGAATTATTTACGAATAGACATCATGTTCTAGAGCTTTTCGAAGTTTGAATTAAAATTCTGAACAGATAATCAAGGACTATAGGATACTAAAATATCTAATACATCGTATTTAATTCGCGGCAAAATAATTAAATGTAATGTAAAAACAATAGGGGCGTTATATTTTAAACCAACGCCCAGTAGGTGTGGGAAAATCCAAGCCCAGTTACAGCAATAACATGTTTTTTTCCTTGTTTAAAATGATGTATGTTTTTTTCCTTGTTTAAAATGAAGTTTTTATAGTTTTTTGATGCCCAAAAAAATTCGGCTTTTCCAAAGCGATAATAGCAGTTACGAATTCCACGTAATACATGTAATTTGTTTAAATTAACATACTAAATTCAATGATCAAATTTGATTGGCGCATACCGAATGATACCTTTCGGTAGGTATAAACATCAAATGGCGCCTTATGTCTAGACGGAATTTTGACAACCGGTTAGATAATAATAGTTAACGACTGCCAGACAGCCATATATTATAATCACCTCATAGAGGACTGTTGTATAAATTAGCATAAAAAATCCAAAGATGGATTCTGATTGGCGATATGTATTTTTATATCGTTTATATGGAAGTAAGTAAACAAACATTAGACTGTTTGTTAACTTACAACCCTATGATTAAATAGGTAGGAGATTAATAGCGATTTATTTAGCCAACTCACTTGGTACCTAATGCGCTGTGACAGGGTGACGCAGGTTAAGAGCACATATGTAAATTGTCACCCCGGAATACAAAATCCGCTCATTTATTACTGGTTACTGCGGTCGCTACTTTATTCCTAATTCAATTTCAAGTACCAAATTTAATTCCAATATTCTGAGTTTCAATTCAATACTAATAAGTGGGTACTAAGGGACATTAATTGAAAAAAAGCAGAGTATTATCACACAATATACTTTATTTAAAGCTAGCTACCTATAAAAATATTTTGAATACTGCACAAAAAACTTAAAACTAGATAAATCACAATTATATAACATAAAATCTAGACTAATACTTATCAGCAACTAACTTAGCATAGATCAAGACGATTAAGTAGCAGAAAACGTAGTGTTCAGGTAAAGATAAACAATTATGCCTTTGCTTACGCAGATTACGCACTACTGATGAAAGGCTAATCGTTCCTTTCTCGTCGTATAGAGACAAACTGACATCAATAGCGCAAAAAGCCCCCGTACGATTCAAACCAGCGCTGCAGTGAACCACCATAGGAGGGACGTTTCCACCCTCGCTATCCAAATCTGCCACTGATTGAGCCTCTCTAACCGAGAGAACGAAGTCCAGAAACTTTGAAGGATCTCGAGGAAGGCTGTTCTTGGGCCAGTCGGTGTAGGCAAAATGCTGGACGTCTAATGAAGCTCCAGTATCGTCTGTTACTCGTAGACTGGTCACCATGTAGTACCGGAAAGACTTGATTTTCAGAGTTTTAATTGTAAACTTGCCATGTACAGCTTTTCCCCGCTTTTTGGGACTCCAGTAGGGGTAACAAGCTTCGCGTCCTTTTTCCACTATTCTGGTCAGCATGACGATCACCCGGACTTGATGAGTGAATATCATCTTCCAGAAATCTTGAGCTGTCTCTTGAAGTGGTGCCTGGGTGCACAGGAATCTTCTCTTAACGTTGTGGCCGTCGACGTAGCTGGCATTAATGAAGTCGTTTCCTCCGTCTTCCGTTGGCAGGATTACCCGATTGCGGTCGAAGATGGATGTGTTCCAGTATCTGCATTTTGACCAGTTTTCAAGCTTCAATACTTCGTAGCAGGAGTAGGGGACATTTTCTTGCACTATTTGATGGTGTTCTTTTTTTAGTATGTGAGCCAGCCTAGATTCTTCGATGAGTTGTTCGCAGTTTTTGGCGAAGGAATTTTTTTTCGTGAATTTCGCGACCAATTTTTAAAAAGTTTAGGCTTTCAGGATAAGAGTCCTAGTCCCGAATGTGGTTAGGTACTGAATGTGAAATTTTTTTATTCAGCTGGACATATAGGTTTGTTACACGGCGTAATTAAATATTAATGGTCACTTTTTACGCCATATGGATTGATAACTGAATCGGAATGACGCAGGACATTTCAGAGTAGAACGTAATTGGATAGTTTCGGTATTGATTTTAGGTATTGATTTTCAGCATTGCGCTCACAAATGACGTCAATCGATTAACTCCATATTTAGATCATTATATTACTAATGAGGAAAAAATTATCCTGAAGTTTTTTTTGCATTCTGTTTTTAACAATGCCTATGAGGAATTTCAGGCTAATTAAAAATTCTGAGTTAGGACTTTAGGTAATGTAAAGAATCCTATAAAAGGATTGCTATCATACCCGCAATGACACTTGCTATCATACCCGCAATGACTTTGTTTTGATTATATCAACGTGTTCAATGTCACCACATGCATTAGCGATGCAACCGTTTTGTTTAGTGACGTCTGAAAACAACTATTTTTGCTGAATTGAATGATTTTCACGAATTGATTTTCACTATCAATACACCGCTTGGCCAAGGGACAAGTTTCCTCATCAGCCAGATGCATTCATAGATTTTTATAACTTTGTCAACGAAACGTATGTTAAGTTAAGGGACAGAGCGACTGATAAGAAATTTCCCCCTATTCTGGTCCATTGTCCTGATGGTGTAGGGAGCTCTTCAGTTTTTTGTGCGTTTGATATCTGTATTACGCAATTAGATAGGACAGGACTGCTGTCACTGCCAAATGTACTTAGTAAGATGCAAGAACAAAAGCATGGGTCTATTAATAGCTCAGATCTATATGCACTGTGTTATCAATTAGTTAAGGCCTATCTTCATGTGATTTAGTGAATTATGCCGTGTGTAAGTGGCAATAAATGTGAACCATATCTGTGATATATAAATTCTTTTCTTCCAAAACTGCCATTATATATTGTACTTAAGAATAAGACAAAATTGTAGTTAGATTTTTTTAACGACTTGAAATGATAATTGTAAGTAGGATTGTTATTAAATTTTTAATGCTTACAAACACTTGAAATAAAGGTGTGAGCAAATCAACAGCGTTTTTTTACTTAAAATTTTAGTAGTAAAAATAGTTAGAAGCATATCTTACATCAGAAACAAATAGTTTAAGATTACTGAGAACCATTAGTATGCAGAAATTTATGTTTTGAATTCAACCATTAAAAAACTTAACACCATAGCAACGTGATTTACATCTAATAATAGCCAGACAAAAATGACGTAGATGTCAAATACGTGCTTAGCATTTCAAGGCTTCTATAAAAGCCGGTTTGGCCATGAAATAAAGTTTAGTTTAAAGCTTGTTACCATTGATAACAGACGCTTCACAATGAAGGTCTTAACAGCGGAACCCTGTATCCCAAGGATGAACGCTGACGAGTTTCTGCGTTTCATGGATGACCCAAAATCAAAAGCGCGCATCATAGGAGAGTATCAATCAAAATTCATGACTGAAGAAGAAGAAATGAAATCTACACTGGAGGAGCAGAACAAAGAGGTAGAAATAAAAGGCTGCCTGTCTTACCTGCAATTTCTCTACTACGGTCCTCAGTCCAGGAAAAATCAAGTGTTCCCGAGAGCGAGGTTCGTTGATGGGTATGATACGAAACATAAATTTCTTTGTACTAAAAATCCAGCGCAAGAAGACTCGGAAATGTTCTGGCAATCTGTGTGGAATAACCACGTAGAGATTATCGTGATGATAGGCAAGCTTAATGAAAAGAGCTTTCAATATTGGTCCTCTACAGAGCGCCAATCTGTAGTAAGTGGCAAGTTCAAGGTTACTACTCGAGAAGTTGTAGTTCATTCATACTTCACTGCGACTATGCTGATTCTGACTTCGATGACACTCAAGCCAAAACAGAGGCGTTTGGTTTTTCACTATCAGTATACAGAGTGGCCGAAAGGTAGCTTACCTCATCCAAAGCACTTTTTGAATTTTTATTTCTTCGTTGACAACGTGTATCTTAAGGTGAAGAACAGGATGCCTGATAGGAAAGTTACCCCTATACTCATTCATTGTTTTGATGGTTTGGGAGGCTCGCAAGTATTTTGCGCTATCGATATCTGCCTTACGAAGTATGATTTAACGAAACTAGTCTCAGTGTCATATGCCGTTGAAAGGTTGCGAGAACAAAAGCACGGGTCTATTAACTCCTCAGACCTTTATGCTTTGTGTTATGAAATAGTGAAGGGTTATGTTTAAAGGGTTTAATCGATCAGGTTCCGTGTATAACTTTTTCTTATTAGTTTGTAATGATTTTATGTGTTAAGTCTTAGAAATAAGGTATATTATTACTTTGTGTGTATTTCTTTTAAGAATTATCCTTGTAAATTGCTCGAAATAGAATGATGCGCTCGCTATTTTTTTTTCTAATTAATTAGACTTGTTAGGGAGTAATTAAGAGATATTTTCTAACATTTTTGAGACTGAATGTATTAATTGCTGTGAATGTTTTGTAACATAATTAATATTTGAAAAAATGATAATAAAGAAAGTTGTATATTAAATCCTTTCTTTTATTACACATTAAATCCCTAATTTTATCACACATTTAACAAGAGTTCTACATGTTTATTTCACAACCATCCATGTCTATTTTTACTGATAGATTTCTGATTAATTTACAAACAACATATCTACCTCATTCTACGTCTTTGGACATCCGTACAACAGCTCGCTCAGGCTTGGATTCGAACCCTTGCAGTTTTTTCAACAATCGCCAGGACTCGATTCCAAGCCACCTGTATCTTGACTAGGTTTTCTGTGGTTTTCCTGTTCACTGTGCTCCGTAGCGGAGCACAGGCAAATGCCGGTACAGTGAAATTACTCAATGGCCACAATCTCCAATCAAATTTGTTCAAATGAATTCGTAAGATTATGATTTATATAAAGATAACGTAATGTATATAATTTAGTGTAATGTATAATGTATGTATAATATTGATGTAATGAAATGAATAAATATTTTTACGTATAATAATATATTTTTAATAAACAACATTTCCCTGATTAAAAACCTGAACTTAAGAGTATAGGAAATAACATAATCTGAATTCTTTTCAATACTTTTGAATATTTTAAATACTTTTCAATTTCTTCTCTTATGAAAAATTAACATGTCAATTTCTGATTAGAAAAAGGGATTTGAACACTCTATAGGTATTCATTTTGCATTGAGATAAATGTTTAGTAGCATAAATATTCGAAGAAATGACAATAAAAAAGGATGTATATTAAATCCTTTATTTTATTACACATTTAACAAAAGTTTCACATGTTCATTTCACAACCATACATTTCTATTTCTACTTACAGATTAAAAACTTTTAACTTATCTATGACTAGATGCTAATTAGAATTAAATAAAAGCTACTTATTGCTAACATACATGACAATAAACCATGAGACATTGATTAAAAGATAGAGAGCAACAATTATTCTTCTTCCGTAGAACGCGTTAAATAGAAACGGAGTACTAAATAACAGAAACAATAGTACCTTGCGTGTTGCGTGCGATTAAAAATTTCGTGTTCGAGTTTCGGCTTAATAGAAGAAAAATTTACTTCATTAGTCTTCTAAGCTCGAGATATCGATATATCGACATCTAGGAACACCCTTGATCGACTTAGGCCATCGCTGCAATGGATTACCATTGGACTCTTATACCCATTAGGAAGCTCATTGGTTGCGGCATATTGACTGTACAATCTTGTCATGCTGATTAACTCAAAAAAGTCATCGCTTGAGGGCAAGATATCGACCCTTGGCCAGCTTGTGAATAAGAAGTGGTCGACGAACAAGGAGCCTCCATCTTCGTGTGTCAGGAGTAGTTTCGTTTGTTCGAAGCTATAATATTTCGGTTGGACCATAATTGTTTCAACCTTCAGATTTCCACAGCAGAGCGTAGATCCTACTTCTGAGTTCCAATAGATAAGACCCTTCTCATTTCCATCAGGTTTATTCAGCATGACAATGATCTCAGTTTGATGTTCCCAGATCATGTTCCAAAAGTTATGTATTGTTTCTTCAGAATCAGGAGTTTTTGTTCTGATGTATGCTTTAGGTTGCTGGAAGCCGTCGATGTAGCTCAAATCCTGGAACTTCTTTTCTTCCGAAAGAACTACACGCCTGTCTTCGAAGCATAGTCCTTCTGTTTCATGTCGTCCGTTTCCGAGGTCTCCAGAAAATATAAAGGAGTTGAAAGATCCTTCCATTTCTTCAATTATTGTTGCTGATTCTTCGCAATGCAGGGTTTGCGTATTATTAGAACCCATTTTTAAACGTCGCTTAGAATTTGAAGTTCTTAAAAAACACGTGCGGATTCGGGCGCGTTACAAACTTGATTGACGCCCGAACATATCAACAATCCCTATTTACATATCCCCCCTCTTCTATCAATATAAATCATCAACTACGTTGTCTAACGAATCAAACGACGTTTTTATTATCTTGAGACTGTGAAAAACCAGTTTTTTCTTCGCTTTAGTTCTTAGAAACCATATCATACCTATTCAAAGCTGACCATTGTAAACGACATTAATATTTATGACATGTAAGCAATTAATTATTTATGTCACGTACTCCATATCAAACAACCAATTGTAGACAATAATACATCAATTAGAATAGACGTCTCCATATTTTCAAAACTTCTGCAGTGATGAATACGCAGGCATAAAAATAATTGCTACAGATATCTATTATTATCTAGTAACTTCGGCTATATGAGTCTCCTTATGAAACTTTTGAAAACAAACCGACTTATGGCAGTCTAAATTCCTATCCATTAATTCGTAACTCGCGCTATACGAGGATTCCCCGCGTAACACTAATCAACGTAATAGAGTAGGCGTAAATACGAGTAAGACACTAGAGGAAGCGCGAGTAACGCAAGGTTAAAGTTTTTAAAACACCTAAAGTTTTAATCAAAAAGTATAGTAAAGATCTATAATATTGGTGAGTGATAAGTCTGTGAAGAAATGATAACAAAGAAAGTTGCAGAATAAATTGTTATATTTTTATTAGATTTATAAATAATTTTGACACATTTCTTACACAACTAGATTTCTATATCAACTTATAGATAAAAAAAACTCTTAACTAGTCAAAAGATTATAATAAATAAATTTTAGGCCAACTTATTTTAACTGGACGGTTATAAGAGAAAAATTAAAACTAAATATTGAAAAAATACATGAGAATTAATTACATAAAATCCATTATAAAATAAAGAGCAACAATTATTATTTTTACGTAAAAAAATTCAAATACAGTCAAAACCGTTTACAGCGACATCGCTTACAACGACGAACCGGGTATAACGACGAAATTTCAAGGTCCCGTCTTAATACAATATAAAACCTGTAAACTTAAAATTGTTTATAACGACATCACCTATAACGACAAATCGCTCATAACGACCATGGTTGAACCATCTTTTCGAAGAAAAATATCGTTTATAACGTCTAAGACATGCTTTTGCACTTGTATTTGTGTCTGTATTTGTTTTTCAATAATTATATTTATGACGTCACAAGTTTTTCAATAATTGAAAAAGACGATGTGTCTCTGGTACAGTTAGGAGAAACGCTCATGCCATCTTTGACAACTTTAGAGATAGACGATTTTATTGAGGTAGACAACGAGGTAGCTGTATGTTTGTCAATGAGTGATCGGAAAATTTTAGAGGATATTCAAAATCATGACACGATGGTTGAGAATTACGATGAACAAGAAAATGATGAACAATTTGTAATACCAACGTCAGTGGAGCACTAATTGCTATTACTGTAATACAAAAATTTGTGCTTGACAAAGAAGAATTAAGTTTAAGCAATAACAATGAAATATTGCATAGAATGTATTAACAAATTCAAAATTACTGCGTATAGTTTCAGTGTATTAAACAAATTAAAATGACAATGCAATTTTAGTTTGATAAATAGTTGTAATGTATTTTTTAATGCAATGAGAACGTTTTTGATTACTAATAATAGATATTGGTCATAACGACTATCGGCTATAACGACCATAATTCATCGGTCCCTTTAATGTCGTTATAAACGGTTTTCACTGTACTCACTAAATGCTGAATAGCAGAAAACATAATGATTATCATACTGCAGGCAATCGTATCTTTGTTTTCTTAGTTGTGAAGCGATAGAGCGTATGCTTACATCACCAACTTTCTGATCTCTAGTTATCGATATGTCCAATGCACAGAAGACAATTGATCGATTTAGCCCATCACTGCAATGGACTACTACTGGACTCTTGTAGTTGTTGGGAAGCTTTTGCGCTGGCGCGTACTTATTGTTCATTCTTGTCTCCATGACTAAATTAAGGAAATCAGCACCTAAGGGCACCGAATTAATTTTCGACCAGTTCTTGTATAAGAAGTGGTTAACCAGTAGCGAACCCCCATCTTCGTGCGTGACGAGTAGTGCTGTAATCTCGAAACTTTGATGTAAATGTCGTACTTTAATTGTCTCTACGCTGAGCTTTCCACAATATAGCGTTGACCGCTCTTCCAATTTCCAATAGAGAACACCTTTCTCGTTTTGATCAGGTTTATTCAGCATGACAATGATCTCAGATTGTTGTTCCCAGACCATTTTCCAAAACTTATGGATTTCCTTCTCTGAATCAGGAGTCTTTGTTACAATATATGCTTTGAATTGCTTGAAGCCGTCGATGTAGCTTGCATTTATCTTATCGCCGGATTCCTTTTCTTCCTTAAGAATTACGCGGTTGTGGTCGAAGCATAGTTCATCTGTTCCAGGAACGACAAAAGTTCCGTCCGCTTCCATCTTCATCATTAATTTGGCGTGTTCTTGGCGAATGAATTCATTAATTATTTTTTCGTCAATTATTGATGTTAATTCTTGGGAATAGCGGGTTTTTGCCTTTTTAGAACTCATTTTTAACGTTGATTAGAATGTAAAGTTCTCGAAGGACACGTGTGAATTTGGGCGCTTTAAAAACTTGATAGATGCCCGAACATATCAAGATACCGCTTTTATAGGTCGCCCCTCTTCTCTCAGTATGACTCATATGGTCTGTTCAAAGGATCAGACAACATTAAATTATTATCCTGAAACTATAAAAAACCCGTTTTTTTGCGCTGTGTTTACCAAAAACTAAATTATACCTACTCAAAGCTCACCATTGAGAACGCGTTAAATAGAAACGGAGTACTAAATAACAGAAACAATAGTACCTTGCGTGTTGCGTGCGATTAAAAATTTCGTGTTCGAGTTTCGGCTTAATAGAAGAAAAATTTACTTCATTAGTCTTCTAAGCTCGAGATATCGATATATCGACATCTAGGAACACCCTTGATCGACTTAGCCCATCGCTGCAATGGATTACCATTGGACTCTTATACCCATTAGGAAGCTCATTGGTTGCGGCATATTGACTGTACAATCTTGTCATGCTGATTAACTCAAAAAAGTCATCGCTTGAGGGCAAGATATCGACCCTTGGCCAGCTTGTGAATAAGAAGTGGTCGACGAACAAGGAGCCTCCATCTTCGTGTGTCAGGAGTAGTTTCGTTTGTTCGAAGCTATAATATTTCGGTTGGACCATAATTGTTTCAACCTTCAGATTTCCACAGCAGAGCGTAGATCCTACTTCTGAGTTCCAATAGATAAGACCCTTCTCATTTCCATCAGGTTTATTCAGCATGACAATGATCTCAGTTTGATGTTCCCAGATCATGTTCCAAAAGTTATGAATTGTTGCTTCAGAATCAGGAGTTTTTGTTCTGATGTATGCTTTAAGGTGCTCCCACACTGCTGTTATAGAATGTTAAGTAACGTTAGTAAACATTTGTTAGCTAACATTTAATCACCAAAGTCAAAAAATGTTTTCATGTTAGTAAATGTTAATTAACATTTTTGAACAAAATTTTGTTTGTAAACATTTTATACTATATATACATACATTTTATACTATATATATATTTCTTTTTTTTTAATCAAAAAATGAAAGCTATCCCAATTAGCAAATCTTCTTCCATTTTCGTGTAGACGCCTCAGAACGCAAAACCAAACTGCGAGCCAATGCCAGATTCAAAATGTTATAAAATGTTAGTAAACACTTTCCATCAGTGTAGGAGCACTTATAACATATAACAGTTCCTAACAAAATGTAAGAATTGACAACATTTGTTAGTAAATGTTTTAGTGTTCAAAAATGTTTATAAACATTTTGTAACAGCAGTGTGGGAGCACCTTTAGGTTGCTGGAAGCCGTCGATGTAGCTCAAATCCTGGAACTTCTTTTCTTCCGAAAGAACTACACGCCTGTCTTCGAAGCATAGTCCTTCTGTTTCATGTCGTCCGTTTCCGAGGTCTCCAGAAAATATAAAGGAGTTGAAAGATCCTTCCATTTCTTCAATTATTGTTGCTGATTCTTCGCAATGCAGGGTTTGCGTATTATTAGAACCCATTTTTAAACGTCGCTTAGAATTTGAAGTTCTTAAAAAACACGTGCGGATTCGGGCGCGTTACAAACTTGATTGACGCCCGAACATATCAACAATCCCTATTTACATATCCCCCCTCTTCTATCAATATAAATCATCAACTACGTTGTCTAACGAATCAAACGACGTTTTTATTATCTTGAGACTGTGAAAAACCAGTTTTTTCTTCGCTTTAGTTCTTAGAAACCATATCATACCTATTCAAAGCTGACCATTGTAAACGACATTAATATTTATGACATGTAAGCAATTAATTATTTATGTCACGTACTCCATATCAAACAACCAATTGTAGACAATAATACATCAATTAGAATAGACGTCTCCATATTTTCAAAACTTCTGCAGTGATGAATACGCAGGCATAAAAATAATTGCTACAGATATCTATTATTATCTAGTAACTTCGGCTATATGAGTCTCCTTATGAAACTTTTGAAAACAAACCGACTTATGGCAGTCTAAATTCCTATCCATTAATTCGTAACTCGCGCTATACGAGGATTCCCCGCGTAACACTAATCAACGTAATAGAGTAGGCGTAAATACGAGTAAGACACTAGAGGAAGCGCGAGTAACGCAAGGTTAAAGTTTTTAAAACACCTAAAGTTTTAATCAAAAAGTATAGTAAAGATCTATAATATTGGTGAGTGATAAGTCTGTGAAGAAATGATAACAAAGAAAGTTGCAGAATAAATTGTTATATTTTTATTAGATTTATAAATAATTTTGACACATTTCTTACACAACTAGATTTCTATATCAACTTATAGATAAAAAAAACTCTTAACTAGTCAAAAGATTATAATAAATAAATTTTAGGCCAACTTATTTTAACTGGACGGTTATAAGAGAAAAATTAAAACTAAATATTGAAAAAATACATGAGAATTAATTACATAAAATCCATTATAAAATAAAGAGCAACAATTATTATTTTTACGTAAAAAAATTCAAATACAGTCAAAACCGTTTACAGCGACATCGCTTACAACGACGAACCGGGTATAACGACGAAATTTCAAGGTCCCGTCTTAATACAATATAAAACCTGTAAACTTAAAATTGTTTATAACGACATCACCTATAACGACAAATCGCTCATAACGACCATGGTTGAACCATCTTTTCGAAGAAAAATATCGTTTATAACGTCTAAGACATGCTTTTGCACTTGTATTTGTGTCTGTATTTGTTTTTCAATAATTATATTTATGACGTCACAAGTTTTTCAATAATTGAAAAAGACGATGTGTCTCTGGTACAGTTAGGAGAAACGCTCATGCCATCTTTGACAACTTTAGAGATAGACGATTTTATTGAGGTAGACAACGAGGTAGCTGTATGTTTGTCAATGAGTGATCGGAAAATTTTAGAGGATATTCAAAATCATGACACGATGGTTGAGAATTACGATGAACAAGAAAATGATGAACAATTTGTAATACCAACGTCAGTGGAGCACTAATTGCTATTACTGTAATACAAAAATTTGTGCTTGACAAAGAAGAATTAAGTTTAAGCAATAACAATGAAATATTGCATAGAATGTATTAACAAATTCAAAATTACTGCGTATAGTTTCAGTGTATTAAACAAATTAAAATGACAATGCAATTTTAGTTTGATAAATAGTTGTAATGTATTTTTTAATGCAATGAGAACGTTTTTGATTACTAATAATAGATATTGGTCATAACGACCATCGGCTATAACGACCATAATTCATCGGTCCCTTCAATGTCGTTATAAACGGTTTTCACTGTACTCACTAAATGCTGAATAGCAGAAAACATAATGATTATCATACTGCAGGCAATCGTATCTTTGTTTTCTT
The DNA here is from genome assembly GCA_907165275.2 of Zygaena filipendulae. Classification (NCBI taxonomy): domain Eukaryota; kingdom Metazoa; phylum Arthropoda; class Insecta; order Lepidoptera; family Zygaenidae; genus Zygaena; species Zygaena filipendulae. Next base: position 1,789,274 of record OU015669.1, read on the forward strand.
AGTTGTGAAGCGATAGAGCGTATGCTTACATCACCAACTTTCTGATCTCTAGTTATCGATATGTCCAATGCACAGAAGACAATTGATCGATTTAGCCCATCACTGCAATGGACTACTACTGGACTCTTGTAGTTGTTGGGAAGCTTTTGCGCTGGCGCGTACTTATTGTTCATTCTTGTCTCCATGACTAAATTAAGGAAATCAGCACCTAAGGGCACCGAATTAATTTTCGACCAGTTCTTGTATAAGAAGTGGTTAACCAGTAGCGAACCCCCATCTTCGTGCGTGACGAGTAGTGCTGTAATCTCGAAACTTTGATGTAAATGTCGTACTTTAATTGTCTCTACGCTGAGCTTTCCACAATATAGCGTTGACCGCTCTTCCAATTTCCAATAGAGAACACCTTTCTCGTTTTGATCAGGTTTATTCAGCATGACAATGATCTCAGATTGTTGTTCCCAGACCATTTTCCAAAACTTATGGATTTCCTTCTCTGAATCAGGAGTCTTTGTTACAATATATGCTTTGAATTGCTTGAAGCCGTCGATGTAGCTTGCATTTATCTTATCGTCGGATTCCTTTTCTTCCTTAAGAATTACGCGGTTGTGGTCGAAGCATAGTTCATCTGTTCCAGGAACGACAAAAGTTCCGTCCGCTTCCATCTTCATCATTAATTTGGCGTGTTCTTGGCGAATGAATTCATTAATTATTTTTTCGTCAATTATTGATGTTAATTCTTGGGAATAGCGGGTTTTTGCCTTTTTAGAACTCATTTTTAACGTTGATTAGAATGTAAAGTTCTCGAAGGACACGTGTGAATTTGGGCGCTTTAAAAACTTGATAGATGCCCGAACATATCAAGATACCGCTTTTATAGGTCGCCCCTCTTCTCTCAGTATGACTCATATGGTCTGTTCAAAGGATCAGACAACATTAAATTATTATCCTGAAACTATAAAAAACCCGTTTTTTTGCGCTGTGTTTACCAAAAACTAAATTATACCTACTCAAAGCTCACCATTGAGAACGCGTTAAATAGAAACGGAGTACTAAATAACAGAAACAATAGTACCTTGCGTGTTGCGTGCGATTAAAAATTTCGTGTTCGAGTTTCGCCTTAATAGAAGAAAAATTTACTTCATTAGTCTTCTAAGCTCGAGATATCGATATATCGACATCTAGGAACACCCTTGATCGACTTAGCCCATCGCTGCAATGGATTACCATTGGACTCTTATACCCATTAGGAAGCTCATTGGTTGCGGCATATTGACTGTACAATCTTGTCATGCTGATTAACTCAAAAAAGTCATCGCTTGAGGGCAAGATATCGACCCTTGGCCAGCTTGTGAATAAGAAGTGGTCGACGAACAAGGAGCCTCCATCTTCGTGTGTCAGGAGTAGTTTCGTTTGTTCGAAGCTATAATATTTCGGTTGGACCATAATTGTTTCAACCTTCAGATTTCCACAGCAGAGCGTAGATCCTACTTCTGAGTTCCAATAGATAAGACCCTTCTCATTTCCATCAGGTTTATTCAGCATGACAATGATCTCAGTTTGATGTTCCCAGATCATGTTCCAAAAGTTATGAATTGTTGCTTCAGAATCAGGAGTTTTTGTTCTGATGTATGCTTTAGGTTGCTGGAAGCCGTCGATGTAGCTCAAATCCTGGAACTTCTTTTCTTCCGAAAGAACTACGCGCCTGTCTTCGAAGCATAGTCCTTCTGTTTCATGTCGTCCGTTTCCGAGGTCTCCAGAAAATATAAAGGAGTTGAAAGATCCTTCCATTTCTTCAATTATTGTTGCTGATTCTTCGCAATGCAGGGTTTGCGTATTATTAGAACCCATTTTTAAACGTCGCTTAGAATTTGAAGTTCTTAAAAAACACGTGCGGATTCGGGCGCGTTACAAACTTGATTGACGCCCGAACATATCAACAATCCCTATTTACATATCCCCCCTCTTCTATCAATATAAATCATCAACTACGTTGTCTAACGAATCAAACGACGTTTTTATTATCTTGAGACTGTGAAAAACCAGTTTTTTCTTCGCTTTAGTTCTTAGAAACCATATCATACCTATTCAAAGCTGACCATTGTAAACGACATTAATATTTATGACATGTAAGCAATTAATTATTTATGTCACGTACTCCATATCAAACAACCAATTGTAGACAATAATACATCAATTAGAATAGACGTCTCCATATTTTCAAAATTTCTGCAGTGATGAATACGCAGGCATAAAAATAATTGCTACAGATATCTATTATTATCTAGTAACTTCGGCTATATGAGTCTCCTTATGAAACTTTTGAAAACAAACCGACTTATGGCAGTCTAAATTCCTATCCATTAATTCGTAACTCGCGCTATACGAGGATTCCCCGCGTAACACTAATCAACGTAATAGAGTAGGCGTAAATACGAGTAAAGCCCCGTATTCATGGTAAACATTTGTTTAGCAACAGTTGCTAAACATTGTTGGTGAGCGGCGAGAATGTTGCTAGCAACTATGTTTAAATCAATACAGGTTGTCCACACGCCAGTCTGCGTTAAAATGTTGCCCGAGGAGGTAGTGTTGTTGTGTTCTCTGTATCAGATGTATAGAATCTCTAATAAAAAAAAGAGAAAAAGATGGTGGATTCGAAATTATCTTTTGCAAAGAGAAAATTTGATGAGTGACCTCAGAATGACAGATGGATCATTTTGTAACTTTACGAGAATGTCGAAAAGTGATTTCGAACATCTTCTAGAAATGATTGGTCCATCAATAGCCAAAAGGGAAACAAATATTCGTCAGCCAGTTTCACCTCAAATGAGGCTGGCTATTACATTACGGTATCTTGCAACTGGAGATTCATACAGTTCTCTTTCATACACATTCAGAGTATCAAAACAATTGATTAGCAAAATTATACCAGATGTATGTCAAGAACTAATTAACTCACTAGCAGGATATGTCAAGGTACAAGAACACTATTTGTGTAATCAAGTATTTTATTAATTAAAAAACACAAAAAAAACAGTGTATGCTATTGCGTTGATTCATCACTGAGATAGTTAACTAAGTTTAGTATAGCCGAATCTTCTGTTTCGTCTCGTAATGCATCTAGTCTATTTGTTTCGTGTCTCTCAATTTCCCTTATTTCAGTTTCCTGAACATTATTTGGTGTTGATGATGGATGAGAAGATGCCGTTTGATATCCATATGTATTATATCGTCCCATTTTTAATTCATACAGTATATTATTAATATGGTACTTTGCCTGTGTCACGGCTTGGTCATCTTTAACACTTCTTAATTCAGCAGCAATATATTCACCATATATATCAAATGGATCCTTCTTCTCCCTTTCATCCATCTTTTTTTTAGCACTTTTCAAAACCTCTAATATTTCATTTGATTCATCTGTCTTATTTCTTTTCCTCGAAGATGTAGATGTTGTAGCATTCGGCCTTGGTGATTGAGATGGCTCTGACTCCATACCACTTTCAAGTGCATTGTTTTCATCTACCTGTAAATTATTATCTTATTATATATTTATTTCTTTTTTAGGTTCCAAGTTCGGAACAAGAATGGAAACAAATAAGTCGTGAATTCGAAATACGATGGAATTTTCCACATTGCATTGGGGCCATTGATGGGAAACACGTTATGATTGTGGCGCCAAATAATTCTGGAAGTGAATACTACAATTATAAAAATCAGTTCAGCATGGTACTTATGGCAATTGCAGATGGCAATTACAACTTTATTTACGCAAATTATGGAGCTAAGGGTCGGTCGTCCGACAGTGGAATATTTCAAGAAACACCGTTTTATAATGCATTGTTAGAAAACTCACTTAAACTGCCACGGCCTGAACCAATAACACAAGGCGGAACAGAAATGCCGTATGTAATTGTAGGTGACAGTGCTTTCGCGCTAACGGAGAACATCATGAAACCATATCCTGGCATTCATGAACGTGGGAACAAAAAGCGTATATTCAATTACAGACTATCAAGAGCTAGGAGGATTATAGAAAATGTTTTTGGCATTTTATGTGTGGTGTTCCGTGTATTCACTAAACCTATTCCGTTAAAACCAGCCAATTGTGAACTCGTGGTAATTGCTTGTGTATATTTACATAACTTCTTAAGACGTAACTCAGTTTCCAGATCCATATATACACCTCCACAAACTTTTGATTTTGAAGACTCTGAAGGTAACCTATTAGAAGGTTCTTGGCGAAGGGAACTAAGTTCGTTTCCTATGATTGATTTGCAAAGACGGGGCAGGCCTGCATCACAATCAGCTCTTTGTATTAGAGAACAGTTTGCCGATTACTTTATAACTCCAGAGGGAAGAGTTCCATGGCAAAATAATGTAGCGTAATTGTAATAATTTTACAGACAATAGTATAAAACAATTATATACAAAAACAACTTACTGTTTTATTCATAGTATCCGTTTCACCAGAAGTAGTTGCACCACATAACAAAAATTCCAATGGCTCGTAATAAATCCATTTACATTTTTCTATTGCGCCGCTGCCTGTAGTTTTTTTTGCCGACATTTTTTTTTTCTCTCTAGTAAATTGAGTACGCAGTACATGTATTTTAGTTTCTACGTCTTTTTTGGGTATATTTAGGACTTGAGAAATTTCTTCGAATGCATCGTTCTTTTTGTTTCTATCTTTGTATTGTTTTATAGAACAATCCCATAATAATGGTTTTGATTGAAATAATTCTATTAATTGCATTATTTTATCATTGCTCCACACTACTGCCATGTTTATAAACTGTTGCAAACTCGTCCACACACGTCAACAATTGTCGCTAAACTGATGTTTACGCTTGTCGGGCGAGAGCTTGTCAACATGATGCTGTCAACTCTGCAACACGCAGTGTTGCCAGCAACATGTTGACAGCAACTCCGCAACACGTTGATTCAACTTTGTTGCTCAACAAATGTTTCCCATGAATACGGGGCTTTAGACACTAGAGGAAGCGCGAGTAACGCAAGGTTAAAGTTTTTAAAACACCTAAAGTTTTAATCAAAAAGTATAGTAAAGATCTATAATATTGGTGAGTGATAAGTCTGTGAAGAAATGATAACAAAGAAAGTTGCAGAATAAATTGTTATATTTTTATTAGATTTATAAAATAATTTTGACACATTTCTTACACAACTAGATTTCTATATCAACTTATAGATAAAAAAAACTCTTAACTAGTCAAAAGATTATAATAAATAAATTTTAGGCCAACTTATTTTAACTGGACGGTTATAAGAGAAAAATTAAAACTAAATATTGAAAAAATACATGAGAATTAATTACATAAAATCCATTATAAAATAAAGAGCAACAATTATTATTTTTACGTAAAAAAATTCAAATACAGTCAAAACCGTTTACAGCGACATCGCTTACAACGACGAACCGGGTATAACGACGAAATTTCAAGGTCCCGTCTTAATACAATATAAAACCTGTAAACTTAAAATTGTTTATAACGACATCACCTATAACGACAAATCGCTCATAACGACCATGGTTGAACCATCTTTTCGAAGAAAAATATCGTTTATAACGTCTAAGACATGCTTTTGCACTTGTATTTGTGTCTGTATTTGTTTTTCAATAATTATATTTATGACGTCACAAGTTTTTCAATAATTGAAAAAGACGATGTGTCTCTGGTACAGTTAGGAGAAACGCTCATGCCATCTTTGACAACTTTAGAGATAGACGATTTTATTGAGGTAGACAACGAGGTAGCTGTATGTTTGTCAATGAGTGATCGGAAAATTTTAGAAGATATTCAAAATCATGACACGATGGTTGAGAATTACGATGAACAAGAAAATGATGAACAATTTGTAATACCAACGTCAGTGGAGCACTAATTGCTATTACTGTAATACAAAAATTTGTGCTTGACAAAGAAGAATTAAGTTTAAGCAATAACAATGAAATATTGCATAGAATGTATTAACAAATTCAAAATTACTGCGTATAGTTTCAGTGTATTAAACAAATTAAAATGACAATGCAATTTTAGTTTGATAAATAGTTGTAATGTATTTTTTAATGCAATGAGAACGTTTTTGATTACTAATAATAGATATTGGTCATAACGACTATCGGCTATAACGACCATAATTCATCGGTCCCTTCAATGTCGTTATAAACGGTTTTCACTGTACTCACTAAATGCTGAATAGCAGAAAACATAATGATTATCATACTGCAGGCAATCGTATCTTTGTTTTCTTAGTTGTGAAGCGATAGAGCGTATGCTTACATCACCAACTTTCTGATCTCTAGTTATCGATATGTCCAATGCACAGAAGACAATTGATCGATTTAGCCCATCACTGCAATGGACTACTACTGGACTCTTGTAGTTGTTGGGAAGCTTTTGCGCTGGCGCGTACTTATTGTTCATTCTTGTCTCCATGACTAAATTAAGGAAATCAGCACCTAAGGGCACCGAATTAATTTTCGACCAGTTCTTGTATAAGAAGTGGTTAACCAGTAGCGAACCCCCATCTTCGTGCGTGACGAGTAGTGCTGTAATCTCGAAACTTTGATGTAAATGTCGTACTTTAATTGTCTCTACGCTGAGCTTTCCACAATATAGCGTTGACCACTCTTCCAATTTCCAATAGAGAACACCTTTCTCGTTTTGATCAGGTTTATTCAGCATGACAATGATCTCAGATTGTTGTTCCCAGACCATTTTCCAAAACTTATGGATTTCCTTCTCTGAATCAGGAGTCTTTGTTACAATATATGCTTTGAATTGCTTGAAGCCGTCGATGTAGCTTGCATTTATCTTATCGCCGGATTCCTTTTCTTCCTTAAGGACGTCTTTCCAAAATTGATAGGTATAAAATCACGCTCTGTTCGTACTACTACATACGCACGACCCAGACGCACACAGATGCACGGTCAAGTTGCGAAAAAAGAGGGAATTACCTGTTTTGATACATTATTAGAATTTTTTATTTTTGTTTTTAGTACTTTTTGTTTTCTAATGTTCGAGGCCCAATACGTAAGTTAGGTAGGGAAGAATAGGATTTGGTTGGAACCATAGACTCAGGGTCTGATGATAAAAAAAGAAATCGCCATTTCTACCAATGCCTAAAGTTATCAAGATAAGTAATCTAGTAATATGACAATTAGCTAAGATGTAGAAAGAAGGATTATCTTATCATGTCCGACCTTAGTGCACTGACCTGAAGGTACACTTCGAAGATTACTATTGGAACTCCTAGACGAGAAGAGCTAAGTATATCGAGTTTGGGTTCATTTCGTTAGTTAGGATGATATCTCCCTTCTGGACTTGGTGCACTGACCTGAAGGTACACTTCGAAGATTACTATTGGAACTCCTAGACGAGAAGAGCTAAGTATATCGAGTTTGGGTTCATTTCGTTAGTTAGGATGATATCTCCCTTCTGGACTTGGTGCACTGACCTGAAGGTACACTTCGAAGATTACTATTGGAACTCCTAGACGAGAAGAGCTAAGTATATCGAGTTCGGATTCGTTTCGTTAGTTAGGATGATATCTCCCTTCTGGACTTGGTGCAGTGACCTGGACGTACACATAGAAGGTTACTACTGGAACTCCTAGACAAGTAGAGCTAAGTATATCGAGTTTGGGTTCGTTTCGTTGGGTAGGATGATATCTCTCTTCAGGACTTGGTGCAGTGACCTGCAGGTACACTTCGAAGGTTGCTAGAACTCCTAGTCGAATAGAGCTAAGTATATCGAGTTTGGGTTCGTTTCGTTAGTTAGTATGAGATCTTCCTTCCCGACTTGGTGCAGTGACCTGAAGGTACACTTCGAAGATTACTACTGGAACTCCAAGACGAGTAGAGCTAGGTGTATCGAGTTTGGGATCGTTTCGTTAGTTAGTATAAGATCTTCCTTCCCGACTTGGTGCAGTGAACTGAAGGTACACTTCGAAGATTACTACTGGAACTCCAAGACGAGTAGAGCTAGGTAGGTATATCGAGTTTGGGTTCGTTTTATTTTTTAGGATGAAATCTGATGAAAAATGAAAAACGAAATTATTACAATTGACATTAGAATTTAATAAAAAACATCAGGTGAGTTATGACCTATAGGTCCATACGCCTAGCCTGTTTACAATTAAAATACGAGGTCATATCATTTGTGGTCAGATATCATTTGCAGCGATGATAGCTCAGTGGTTGGTGCGTTCGATCAAACGCCATAAGGCATAGGTTCGAATCCTAACAATGAGCTTGAGTTGTCGGTGAAGGAAAACATCGTGAGGAAACCATAGCATGGTGGTAGGGTACTTCCTGGTGCCCGGCTGGCTAGCTACCACCTTCAAGTTGTAAAAATCTGTCGCCAAGCACCTAACGGTATGTTCCGGCAGCCCCACTTGAAAGCCAGTTCCCATCCCCATCCCAGACCGGCAACGCACCTGCATGCCTTCTGGTGTTGCAGATGTCTATGGGCGGCAGTAATTACTTACCATCAGGTGTGCTACCTGCCCGTTTGCCCCCTATGACATAAAAAAAAAAAAAAAAAACATTTTTTTTAATACTTTACTTATTACTTTGGTAATGTGATAAATGAGACCTTAGCTCCATATTCCTCGAGTGTCTCGGATCTATCAACTCTGGAAGGAGACAATTTTCATAAAATCGAATGAGGTATGTTTCCATTTTCTCCTTCCAAAATTCCTGGTCTTTTTTAACGACCTCGTATTTAATTTTTCCAGGGCCCGTCCAAATGGCAAAGATGCAAGCATCTTGACCAGTTATATGTAACTGACCCTGTACTTGATAATACCATTTGTGTTTTTTGTTTATTACAAATTGATTATGTGAAGGCAACCAAAAGTCAACTTTTTTTTTGTTTATGGCGTCTTCTGGCTCCATGCCAAATGCTGAAGATGGGCATTTAACCTCTACAATGCCTAATTGGCATATCCCGTCGGGACTTGCTCCAAGAAAAGGAAAATCTTTGTCAATGTATAGTCCACACCGCGAAATTTTTACATTCAATATTTTTTCCACTTCTCTGATGGCAGTTTGCTCATTTGTTCTACCATGTTTTATAGACGGTACATTACTTATGTCTTTACCATACAATATTTGTTTTACTAATGGACAGCACTCTGTTTTTGGACGCCGTTTACACACCGTAGCAAACCATGAAGCTGTAAGCAGTTTTCTGCGCGTTTCTAGCCACAATGGACTGCCACTTTGTAGAACGGTATCTTTCTCTAGTTTCACTCGCTCGGTTTCAGTCAGTTGTAATGTTTTTAAGAAGTTAACTTTAGCCTCTTCATACTCTTTCTCGTCCATGTCAACTTTTTGGCAGTTTTCACCGTAATAAGCTTCTTCATTAACATGTGATGATCTAATAATTTTTTTCCTTTTAGCTTTTTGCTCTAATTTTTTTTCATTTCTCTTTTGGCGATTTTTTTCTAAACGAACTATTTCTGGGTTGGCATCTGTTTTAAATATATATTTATGTACGATTGACTGTAAACAACCCGAATTATATGAAACGACGGCTGCAGCACAACGAGCAGAGTAGGATCCTCGTTGTGAAAAATTTACCCTTTTCCCCCCTACAAATTTTGCAATCCTTGAATTGAAACTTTCTACCAAATTATTTGTTGTATTATACACGAAACTGTAGGCATGTGAGGAAAGCCGAGATGCTAAGTCTTCAATTTTTTGAAATATACCATGAGCCATTAATTCTGGTACCATATTTTCGCACCGCTTCTTTAAATCATCAGTACAAAAATATGATGCACATCTTGTGTGGTCACCAAAAATGTGAAACGGACCATTCATTATGTCATTTTTCACATTTACAACTTTTTGTTCAAAATCAATATTCTGTTTGGTCCAATACTTAACACTGCTGTCAATTCCCCACCGTATACGCAAATAATTTTCTTTAAGATTTTTTCGGGCCCTTATATGATAAGTCGTGTTATTTGCAATCGATAAAAGACCTTTGCAGTAGTTTCGAAGTAAATGGTTCTTACATTCTATTTTACCAACTGTTACATTTGCGTATGGTCTAGCATTTCGAATACTGGCATAGGTACTCGAATCTCCATCTGCCACATATCGATTATAAATAAGTCCATGACTACTTAAGGATCTTTTGAAACCCTCTGTAATAATGGCTGCTTCCATTGCAGTGGAAGGTCCATTAAAATTTTTGAAACAGTCATGCCTTGGTGGTTGATCCCCTTTTGATTGCGCCCGTAAACAGATGATACACTTTTTATTTTTAACCCCGTAGTAGAGAACTTTCTTTGAATAGATTCCTACAATTGCACCAGCTCCAGAAGATGCACTGTAATTAGTTCCATATGAACGCTTCGACCAGCATGCATCACCTGATACAGATATCATAGGTGTTCCATCGTTATTTATACTACCAATAGATAGAGCATGATTCTTTTCTTCAATACCAGCCTCGGTCATACAATGCTGGGCGGTTGTTTTCCACCACTGGCAAATTGTATCATGTGTAGATTGGTATAGCCGTACAGGAAAAGGCGGAATATTTATATGACAAAGAACTGTATTTAGCTCTGTAAATCCGGCACCTATAGTCATTATACCAGCTATGACTTCTTCATTTATATTCATTTTTTCTTCCAAATCATTGGATGATTTTATTACAAATTTTGCATTACACATTTGACATTTCATACAAAATGTTGAGTTAAGACCAGTTCTCTTTTCGCTTATAAATTTTACAGTACTCAAATTACAATTAAACATTGAACTGTGATTCCCGATTTCTTGAAGCTGTTTTATAAAGTAATCCATTTCTACGACCCTTCTACCTAAAACTTGAAACGGTACTATTTCTTCATTGTAGGTGTTCTGAAACAAATATTAAAAAACTAGCTGTTGTTTGCGGTTTCGCCCGCGTTAATTTCAGAAATCTCACAAGAATTTCGGAAAAAGTACCCTGTATCCTTTTTTTAGCGCTGACAAGGAATATGCAAAATTTAATACAGTTTACTCGCGTTGATTTCGGAGTTCCCACTGATATTCCTGGATGATACCCTTTTCTGTACCCCTAACCAAGTGTATGCAAAATTTCATGATGATCAGTTGAGCCGTTAAGGCGTGAAAGCGTAACAGACAAACATACAAACTCACTTTCGCATTTATAATAGTAAGTATTTATTATAAGTAAAAGACACAATTCTATTTTTACTTTGTAATAATACTCACACGAGATATTTCAAAATTGTTACCATCCGAACTACTACTACTAGGTCTTTCCGGACATTTATTGGATGTATTATCAAGAATCCTGTGAAAAAGAAATTTAATGAAAATAAATATTCAAGATAATCGTACTAAACGGTGCAAAGTGTATAAACAAACCGTTTTCTCTTTTCTGCGATAAGTCTATTATGAGCAATTTTTTTGCGAGATGTTCCAAACTTCTTATGACGAGGCATCTAAAATAACAAAGGTATTACATGTTTAATTATTAAATATCATAATTCATAACTATCCTACCGCAAGGCAAAAGACTTCCTTTATAAGTCGAAATGTGATCACTTTTTAAAACTGAACCTCTGGACTTGGGAACAATTTTATACGCTAATTAAATCAAACCAAAAACAACTAAATTTTACATATCTGGCCCTTCTCATCTAGGAATTCCAGTAGTAACCTTCGAAGTGTACCTGCAGGTCACTGCACCAAGTCGGAAAGGAAGATCTCATTCTAACTGACAAAACGAACCCAAACTCGATATACCTAGCTCTACTCGTCTAGGAGTTCCAGTAGTAACCTTCGAAGTGTACCTGCAGGTCACTGCACCAAGTCGGGAAGGAAGATCTCATCCTAACTAACGAAACGAACCCAAACTCAATATACTTAGCTCTACTCGTCTAGGAGTTCCAGTAGTAACCTTCGAAGTGTACCTGCAGGTCACTGCACCAAGTCGGAAAGGAAGATCTCATTCTAACTGACGAAACGAACCCAAACTCGATATACCTAGCTCTACTCGTCTAGGAGTTCCAGTAGTAACCTTCGAAGTGTACCTTCAGGTCACTGCACCAAGTCGGGAAGGAAGATCTCATCCTAACTAACGAAACGAACCCAAACTCGATATACCTAGCTCTACTCCTCTAGGAGTTCCAGTAGTAACCTTCGAAGTGTACCTTCAGGTCACTGCACCAAGTCGGGAAGGAAGATCTCATCCTAACTAACGAAACGAACCCAAACTCGATACACTTAGCTCTACTCGTCTAGGAGTTCCAGTAGTAACCTTCGAAGTGTACCTTCAGGTCACTGCACCAAGTCGGGAAGGAAGATCTCATCCTAACTAACGAAACGAACCCAAACTCGATACACTTAGCTCTACTCGTCTAGGAGTTCCAGTAGTAACCTTCGAAGTGTACCTTCAGGTCACTGCACCAAGTCGGGAAGGAAGATCTCATCCTAACTAACGAAACGAACCCAAACTCGATATACACAGATATCGAAATAATATCGAAATAACACAGATGACTGCTATTGCGCAAATACAAACTCGAAAGAGCTTAAATGTGCGCTGTAATAATCAACGGTATATTGTAACTTTTATTGATTAATAAATAAAAAAAAAAAAAAAAAAAAACCTAGCTCTACTCCTCTAGGAGTTCCAGTAGTAACCTTCGATATACCTAGCTCTACTCCTCTAGGAGTTCCAGTAGTAACCTTCGAAGTGTACCTTCAGGTCACTGCACCAAGTCGGGAAGGAAGATCTCATCCTAACTAACGAAACGAACCCAAACTCAATATACCTAGCTCTACTCCTCTAGGAGTTCCAGTAGTAACCTTCAAAGTGTACCTTAAGGTCACTGCACCAAGTCGGGAAGGAAGATCTCATCCTAACTGACGAAACGAACCCAAACTCGATATACCTAGCTCTACTCGTCTAGGAGTTCCAGTAGTAACCTTCGAAGTGTACCTTCAGGTCACTGCACCAAGTCGGGAAGGAAGATCTCATCCTAACTAACGAAACGAACCCAAACTCGATACACTTAGCTCTACTCGTCTAGGAGTTCCAGTAGTAACCTTCGAAGTTTACCTTCAGGTCACTGCACCAAGTCGGGAAGGAAGATCTCATCCTAACTAACGAAACGAACCCAAACTCGATACACTTAGCTCTACTCGTCTAGGAGTTCCAGTAGTAACCTTCGAAGTGTACCTTCAGTTCACTGCACCACGTCCGGAAGAAAGATCTAACAAAACGATTCTAAAATCCACACGATTTAGTAAAGTAAAAGGTATAAGATAAAATAGGTGAATAAAGAACTTACCTTCTCAAATTAGCTGCCACAGAATGTGTAAAGTATCAAGTTTGGTTTGCTAGACTATTTATTTTGTGTTCGTACAGCGATCTTTTACGAAATTAGAATTTGCTTACAAGCGACACAGTGACTGCTCACGACGGCGACCGAGCGCAGAGTGACTGGTATTTTGAAATTTCGTATAATAAAGGCAACGGTGACCAGTCGCAAAATAACTTATTGCATTGCGTTAAGATTTACGCGTTGAGCAAAATATGTACAAAAAATAATTACGATGTTTTATTTATTTTTTAATATTATTGGTATATTTAGGATGGTTTTTCAAACTGAGCTTTTGAGGTGATCATATCTACTAACAGATAGAATTTATTATTATTATAAAATTGGTATATTTATATAAGAATCATGTACCTAAACTCGACTCGAAATCGTCAATTTTGCGTGAAGAGGCATCGGAAAATCGTTTATAAATTATGAAAATTAACAATTTTTAACAAGATTACGTGCTATATTTTTAGATAAAGGACTAATCTATCTGCTGCAGCTTTTGGTTTTACTCCATTTGATCGTGTTTTGTCACAATATGTACCGAAAAACTCCGTATTTTTACCAGATCCGGGAACACTACCTTAAGAATTACGCGGTTGTGGTCGAAGCATAGTTCATCTGTTCCAGGAACGACAAAAGTTCCGTCCGCTTCCATCTTCATCATTAATTTGGCGTGTTCTTGGCGAATGAATTCATTAATTATTTTTTCGTCAATTATTGATGTTAATTCTTGGGAATAGCGGGTTTTTGCCTTTTTAGAACTCATTTTTAACGTTGATTAGAATGTAAAGTTCTCGAAGGACACGTGTGAATTTGGGCGCTTTAAAAACTTGATAGATGCCCGAACATATCAAGATACCGCTTTTATAGGTCGCCCCTCTTCTCTCAGTATGACTCATATGGTCTGTTCAAAGGATCAGACAACATTAAATTATTATCCTGAAACTATAAAAAACCCGTTTTTTTGCGCTGTGTTTACCAAAAACTAAATTATACCTACTCAAAGCTCACCATTGAGAACGCGTTAAATAGAAACGGAGTACTAAATAACAGAAACAATAGTACCTTGCGTGTTGCGTGCGATTAAAAATTTCGTGTTCGAGTTTCGGCTTAATAGAAGAAAAATTTACTTCATTAGTCTTCTAAGCTCGAGATATCGATATATCGACATCTAGGAACACCCTTGATCGACTTAGCCCATCGCTGCAATGGATTACCATTGGACTCTTATACCCATTAGGAAGCTCATTGGTTGCGGCATATTGACTGTACAATCTTGTCATGCTGATTAACTCAAAAAAGTCATCGCTTGAGGGCAAGATATCGACCCTTGGCCAGCTTGTGAATAAGAAGTGGTCGTCGAACAAGGAGCCTCCATCTTCGTGTGTCAGGAGTAGTTTCGTTTGTTCGAAGCTATAATATTTCGGTTGGACCATAATTGTTTCAACCTTCAGATTTCCACAGCAGAGCGTAGATCCTACTTCTGAGTTCCAATAGATAAGACCCTTCTCATTTCCATCAGGTTTATTCAGCATGACAATGATCTCAGTTTGATGTTCCCAGATCATGTTCCAAAAGTTATGAATTGTTGCTTCAGAATCAGGAGTTTTTGTTCTGATGTATGCTTTAGGTTGCTGGAAGCCGTCGATGTAGCTCAAATCCTGGAACTTCTTTTCTTCCGAAAGAACTACACGCCTGTCTTCGAAGCATAGTCCTTCTGTTTCATGTCGTCCGTTTCCGAGGTCTCCAGAAAATATAAAGGAGTTGAAAGATCCTTCCATTTCTTCAATTATTGTTGCTGATTCTTCGCAATGCAGGGTTTGCGTATTATTAGAACCCATTTTTAAACGTCGCTTAGAATTTGAAGTTCTTAAAAAACACGTGCGGATTCGGGCGCGTTACAAACTTGATTGACGCCCGAACATATCAACAATCCCTTTTTACATATCCCCCCTCTTCTATCAATATAAATCATCAACTACGTTGTCTAACGAATCAAACGACGTTTTTATTATCTTGAGACTGTGAATAACCAGTTTTTTCTTCGCTTTAGTTCTTAGAAACCATATCATACCTATTCAAAGCTGACCATTGTAAACGACATTAATATTTATGACATGTAAGCAATTAATTATTTATGTCACGTACTCCATATCAAACAACCAATTGTAGACAATAATACATCAATTAGAATAGACGTCTCCATATTTTCAAAACTTCTGCAGTGATGAATACGCAGGCATAAAAATAATTGCTACAGATATCTATTATTATCTAGTAACTTCGGCTATATGAGTCTCCTTATGAAACTTTTGAAAACAAACCGACTTATGGCAGTCTAAATTCCTATCCATTAATTCGTAACTCGCGCTATACGAGGATTCCCCGCGTAACACTAATCAACGTAATAGAGTAGGCGTAAATACGAGTAAGACACTAGAGGAAGCGCGAGTAACGCAAGGTTAAAGTTTTTAAAACACCTAAAGTTTTAATCAAAAAGTATAGTAAAGATCTATAATATTGGTGAGTGATAAGTCTGTGAAGAAATGATAACAAAGAAAGTTGCAGAATAAATTGTTATATTTTTATTAGATTTATAAAATAATTTTGACACATTTCTTACACAACTAGATTTCTATATCAACTTATAGATAAAAAAAACTCTTAACTAGTCAAAAGATTATAATAAATAAATTTTAGGCCAACTTATTTTAACTGGACGGTTATAAGAGAAAAATTAAAACTAAATATTGAAAAAATACATGAGAATTAATTACATAAAATCCATTATAAAATAAAGAGCAACAATTATTATTTTTACGTAAAAAAATTCAAATACAGTCAAAACCGTTTACAGCGACATCGCTTACAACGACGAACCGGGTATAACGACGAAATTTCAAGGTCCCGTCTTAATACAATATAAAACCTGTAAACTTAAAATTGTTTATAACGACATCACCTATAACGACAAATCGCTCATAACGACCATGGTTGAACCATCTTTTCGAAGAAAAATATCGTTTATAACGTCTAAGACATGCTTTTGCACTTGTATTTGTGTCTGTATTTGTTTTTCAATAATTATATTTATGACGTCACAAGTTTTTCAATAATTGAAAAAGACGATGTGTCTCTGGTACAGTTAGGAGAAACGCTCATGCCATCTTTGACAACTTTAGAGATAGACGATTTTATTGAGGTAGACAACGAGGTAGCTGTATGTTTGTCAATGAGTGATCGGAAAATTTTAGAAGATATTCAAAATCATGACACGATGGTTGAGAATTACGATGAACAAGAAAATGATGAACAATTTGTAATACCAACGTCAGTGGAGCACTAATTGCTATTACTGTAATACAAAAATTTGTGCTTGACAAAGAAGAATTAAGTTTAAGCAATAACAATGAAATATTGCATAGAATGTATTAACAAATTCAAAATTACTGCGTATAGTTTCAGTGTATTAAACAAATTAAAATGACAATGCAATTTTAGTTTGATAAATAGTTGTAATGTATTTTTTAATGCAATGAGAACGTTTTTGATTACTAATAATAGATATTGGTCATAACGACTATCGGCTATAACGACCATAATTCATCGGTCCCTTCAATGTCGTTATAAACGGTTTTCACTGTACTCACTAAATGCTGAATAGCAGAAAACATAATGATTATCATACTGCAGGCAATCGTATCTTTGTTTTCTTAGTTGTGAAGCGATAGAGCGTATGCTTACATCACCAACTTTCTGATCTCTAGTTATCGATATGTCCAATGCACAGAAGACAATTGATCGATTTAGCCCATCACTGCAATGGACTACTACTGGACTCTTGTAGTTGTTGGGAAGCTTTTGCGCTGGCGCGTACTTATTGTTCATTCTTGTCTCCATGACTAAATTAAGGAAATCAGCACCTAAGGGCACCGAATTAATTTTCGACCAGTTCTTGTATAAGAAGTGGTTAACCAGTAGCGAACCCCCATCTTCGTGCGTGACGAGTAGTGCTGTAATCTCGAAACTTTGATGTAAATGTCGTACTTTAATTGTCTCTACGCTGAGCTTTCCACAATATAGCGTTGACCGCTCTTCCAATTTCCAATAGAGAACACCTTTCTCGTTTTGATCAGGTTTATTCAGCATGACAATGATCTCAGATTGTTGTTCCCAGACCATTTTCCAAAACTTATGGATTTCCTTCTCTGAATCAGGAGTCTTTGTTACAATATATGCTTTGAATTGCTTGAAGCCGTCGATGTAGCTTGCATTTATCTTATCGCCGGATTCCTTTTCTTCCTTAAGAATTACGCGGTTGTGGTCGAAGCATAGTTCATCTGTTCCAGGAACGACAAAAGTTCCGTCCGCTTCCATCTTCATCATTAATTTGGCGTGTTCTTGGCGAATGAATTCATTAATTATTTTTTCGTCAATTATTGATGTTAATTCTTGGGAATAGCGGGTTTTTGCCTTTTTAGAACTCATTTTTAACGTTGATTAGAATGTAAAGTTCTCGAAGGACACGTGTGAATTTGGGCGCTTTAAAAACTTGATAGATGCCCGAACATATCAAGATACCGCTTTTATAGGTCGCCCCTCTTCTCTCAGTATGACTCATATGGTCTGTTCAAAGGATCAGACAACATTAAATTATTATCCTGAAACTATAAAAAACCCGTTTTTTTGCGCTGTGTTTACCAAAAACTAAATTATACCTACTCAAAGCTCACCATTGTAACTGACATCAATATTCATGATAACACAAATATAAACCGACCTCATCCCCACTCCGTATTCAGTCCTATATAACCAATTGTAAAGAGCGGACGTCCACACATCGTCCAGACCGGAGTTATATTTTAGTAATCATGAATACCGATTTGTTTGCACCTCTTACAAATTTAGAATTTTTGACACGATCTACTCACCCGAAGTACACCGACATCATAGCTGACGAGTACTCCCGCATTTGTCAAGAACCATTAAACGGAACTTACGAAAACTGGAAGAAGCCGAAGAACAAGAACAAAAATCTTTTTGGAAACATTCCATGCTGGGATGAGTCCCGCGTGGTTTTATACCAGACCAGCGATGGAGGAGACTTTATTAATGCTAACTACATAAGTGGATTTGAGCTACAGAGAAAGTTTATAGCAGCGGAACCACCGATAGCAAACACCGTAGGAAACTTCTGGACCATGATTTGGGAAGAAAACACACGTGTGATTGTTATGTTAACCCTTTATGGCGCAAGGTCATTATTTATATTAAGTGTACTGAGACTAGGTTGCAAATAGGGATTTATTAATGGGAAAAATAATTAAAAAAATCTCATTACAATATAAGTATGTATTATTCCAAAAAAACTAGGTGTTGCAGGAATACAACATTGCTTCATTAATGCTAAAAATGTTAAAGAAAATTATGAAATATGAAAATTTTTAAAACAGTTATTTTGCTTATTGTAGCATAAGCTAACCCCACATTTTTCGCAAACTGTCTGCGTATAGCCTGTGCAGCCTGGAAATTTGCATCTCAATCTTTTATCCACCCAAACTGGCCAGTGCCCGTATTGGTCCAACCTCACATCTTTCGGAGGAACATGTTGAGCTGGACCTTTCTTCTTTTTTTCCTGAATAAGACATTCAATATCACTTTTACGCTTTGTACGATTAACTGTCTTATATTTGCATAATGTCTCTGCTATAGCTACTCTAAATTCAGCAGAGTTGAGAGTTTTACTGCTACCACCCTCTGCAGCCTTTATTCTTCGGTATAAAAGCCATAAATTACACATAGTCATGTCTAAAAAATGATAAAAAATTCGTAGATACCAACGTTTACTACGAAGTTTGATTTTATAGTGGCCCATCACAGAATCTAAAAGATCGACCCCACCCATATGTCGGTTATATTCTGCTACGACAAAAGGACGTTCAACAGAAATGTATTGCTTTCCAGGCTTGTCCCACCTTCTTACTACAGATGTTGGGTGTTTTCCGGCGAAATTAGATGCCAGAGTGACAATTTTATTATCTCTCCAAGCTACTACAGCTACATCAACGCCATTGCAGTTACCGACCTGTTCTATTGAAGTACCGCGTGGTTCTTTTTTAAAATTTTTTTCATCTGGCAATTTGCAATTGGGAATTCGGTTTTTTCTTATGGTTCCTAAAGCCAAAATGCCGCGACTAGATAAGTATTCTATAAGTGGGATCGAAGTGTAATAATTATCGAAAAACAGTCGATAGTTCTGATTGATAGGCGCATCGCGGGCAAGGCGAACTACCACATTAGATGATGCCCCTAACTGGAGCTCGCCGGCTGCGCATTTATTTTCCTGTCCACTATAAACTTCAAATTTATATCCATATCCAGATACACCACATATAACAAAAAGTTTAAATCCCCATTTATGGGGTTTGTCAGGTAAATATTGTTTCAGCACACTTCGAGCCTTTGTTGAACACATTTGTTCATCTACAGATAAATGCGCTTCATATGGAACTTTTTTGAAGTTGTGGTTGAGTGCTTCTATCAATGGCCGGATTTTATATAATCGATCACAATCAACGTGGTCATATGGTAACATTTTACTATTATCATTGAAATGTAACATCTGCCTAAGTAATTCGAATCGTTTTGATGGCATTGTATTTTGAATCGGCGTAAAGCTAATATTTTCAGACCAATACATTTTTACATTTGGCATACGAACTATTGACATGTAATATATAATACCAATAAATTGGCGTATTTCTTGACTAGTTACATTTACGGGTTTATTAGCATCTTTCTGGACAGAGTACAAATTAGTCTGGTCTCTTATGAGGTTGATAATATCTTCAGTAAATAAATATGAAAATACCTCAAATGGAGTGTCTAAACTAAGTATTTCTGGAGGTAAACGGTCAGATCCATGAAAACGTAGTTGGTCATCATTTATATTCAGACTTTTCTTTTTCCATATGATATTTGTCCTAGGTACACGATTAGATGAACTTTGAGCTGCTGTAGAACTAGTACTGGGAGAAACGATGGAGGGACTTGGATCTGTTGCAGTACTACTGAACTGAGTATTTATGGATGTAGCTTCTAGGGTGGTGACCGCAGCCTGAACTTCATTTTGAAAGTCAGGTGGTTCATTTGGGTCCTCATCAGAACTTTCGTGCTCATTCGGCTCGAAATTATATGTTGGATCGGCGACATCATGGTCGTCAGAAAAATCTAAGCCATCTTCACTGTCTTCCCATTCTCCTAGTATTTGTTCGAGCTCCTGAGTAGTCAAATTACGCAAATTACGATACATTTTGACCCTGAAAAAGAAATATCCCATATTCAAAAAAAACGGCAAAAAATCCATCACAAACGCGCAATGTTGCATTTATGCAACCAAACAAAATTAGTCCAAAAATTAAAAAAAATACTTGAATTATTTGCAAAAAAATATTATTGATTATGGAAATCTATCAACTTACCTTTTACTCACATCAATTTGAATAATCAAATATTAGTATTTCACCAATAAATCAATTTTCGAAAATAAGTTCAAAGAGAGGTAAACCGGTTTGTACACGTTCATCACTTGAATGGAAATATAATAAATGTGTCGCCATCTAGTTAGCCGATTTATTACTAAATCGTAAGAATGGTTTGTTGCCGACGTACAATACCGAGTAAAGTCGATCTATCGGGTTTTGAAATAATTTTACATCTACTGGAATGGTGTGTTGCAGAAGTGCAACGTGGCTCCGTAAAGGGTTAAATGGTTCCGAAGAAGAAGCACAACATTCATATCCATATCTTTCTCCAAGTCAAACTGAGATAATCTCAGGAGACTTCAAAATCAAACAGAAAGAGGAAAAGGACTACACCGAAACAGTATTAATTTTTCCATTACCTCGCGTTCTTTCGCTTCATCTTAGAAGGAAGCACTTATTATCCCTCTACCCAAAAAATCCAATCCCTCATCTTTCAGCGACTACCGCCCTATTTCCATAATCTCAGGAGACTTCAAAATCAAACAGAAAGAGGAAAAGGACTACACCGAAACAGTATTAATTTTTCCATTACCTCGCGTTCTTTCCCTTCATCTTAGAAGGAAGCACTTATTATCCCTCTACCCAAAAAATCCAATCCCTCATCTTTCAGCGACTACCGCCCTATTTCCATATTGCCTTTCCTGTCCAAAGTTTTGGAACGGTTAGTCCACTGGCAGTTGAACAGTTTCCTATCCTCAAATGACCTTCACAACCCTTTCCAATCCGGTTTCCGTTCCGGTCATAGTACGGCTACTGCTCTAGTCAAGATTTCCGATGACATTCGTTATGGAATGGAAAATCGGCAGTTGACTATCCTGACTCTGCTTGATTTTAGCAATGCGTTCAATACCGTAGATTTTGACATTCTACTTGGAGTGCTTGGCTCCCTCAACATTACTCAGGCGGCAATTGATTGGTTCCGTGGTTACTTGTGTGAGCGTCGACAGTGTGTCAAAGTAGATGATAATGTTTCTTCCTGGTGTGTTACAACTGCTGGTGTTCCGCAGGGTGGTGTGCTATCTCCTCTTCTTTTTTCTATCTTTATTAACTCCATAACTCATCATCTATCTTGTTCTTACCATTTGTACGCGGATGACTTGCAAATTTACACACAGGCATCCTTTAACGACCTTTCCCGGGCTGTCAACGCCATCAACTCGGATTTGGAACTCATCCTAAACTGGAGCACACGGTACGGCTTAAAAGTCAATCCCCACAAAACCCAGGCGATAATTATCGACAGTCCATCGTATATTTCTAGAATAGGCTAGTTTCCTGGGTAAAAAAATCAAAATTCTATTTAGTCCGTCAGTGAGATAATAAAAAAATAAAAGACACGTATTTTTTGCTTTTTTAAAATAATGGAAATATGCATAGATAAAGCGCATTAAAGTTTAGGGTGGGGGACTCGTGATGTCACAGCTCGCTATAACGTGCGAACAAACTGTAGCGAGGCGTGACGTCATGTGAAATTTCGACTTGATATATCTCCGTTATTTTTTGGTTACATAAAAAATAAAAAAATACGTGTCCAATATTTTTTAATAATCTACAAAACGGACTAAAAAAGAAAATTTAGGAAACTAGCCTATTGACTTTAATCGAATCCCTTCGGTCGTGTTTGATGGCACTTGCATCCCTTACAGCAGATCGGTCAGAAATCTTGGAGTGCATTTTGATTCAACACTTTCTTGGAGTCGTCAGATAGCTGAGATTAGTAGGAAAATATTTGCAGCGTCTGGATCATTACGACGTCTGCGAAATTTTCTGCCGACGGCCACCAGAACTGCGCTAGCACAGTCCCTCCTTCTTCCTATTCTAGATTATGCGGATACCTCTTATCCCGACTTAAGCAGTGTTTTACTTAACAAGCTAGAACGTCTCCAGAATTTTTGTATAAGGTTCATCTTTGGGCTGCGGAAATTCGACCACGTATCAGAATACCGCACCAAATTGAAATGGCTTCCTATTCGCCGTCGTCGGGACTTACATATCCTTTCTCTCTTGTACTCTGTGTTATTTATCCCTAAAACTCCTTTCTACCTCAAAGAACGTTTCCAATTCCTCTCTTCCTCCCATAGCCTCTCCCTTCGTTCATCCGATAACTTATGTCTTTCCTTACCTATCCATTCCTCTAAATTCTATGACTTTTCCTTCACTGTTCGAGCCGCACGGCTTTGGAATTCCCTACCTGTGCCTATCAGGGCTGCTCGTTCGCTGGAAATATTCAGGGAGCTATTGAAGGAACACTATCTGACTTCTAGTTAGCACATAAAATTCGTATTCTATTATAGTAGAATTATGTATTGTTTATTGATTTAGTATACAATTATTTTACGTATAAGTATCTGTATGTTGTAAGTTTACGTAGTTTCTATTATTTCTCGTATCTATATATCAGTATTTATATATTTTATTATTATTGAAATTTATTATGCAGATATTAATGCCGCACTATCTACCTTTCTTTTTACATCTCTCTCTACCAGAGGAGGCTGCCTATGAAAAAATTGCTTTCAGCAATATAGGTCGCCTCGTTGTACGTATCCATATGTTTCTGTGTTTTGTAAATTTTGTGTCTTCTACTGTGTGTGCAATAAAGTATATTTGATTTGATTTGATTTGAGATTAATCATCACTCACTTACACACTGGACAGTCAAAGAGGGTAAACCATTTTAAATACCTACATTGGCCCGAGCCCCGAACACGCATTTCCCCATGAAGAAGATATTCTGAAGTTTTTGGAGATTATGAACAACAGAAATGCAGAATTTTTCAAAGAAGCAGAGGCGTATCACCAACGGATGCCAGGTGCTATTGTTGTACATGGCAATGCTGGCATCAGAAGAACAGCGACGTTCTGCGCTATAGATAGCTGTCTTTACGAAACTGTAGTTAAGGAGACCGTATCGATACCATCAGTTTTGAAGCCAAAATTTTGTCGTATGCCGATGACACTGCCATAGTATTTGTTGGTGAATCGTGGGAAGCAGTCAAAACCACTGCCGAAATTGGTCTGGCTCAGGTTGCATTGTGGCTGCAGCAAAATCTCCTTACCTTAAATACCCCTAAAACCAATTATGTATGTTTTAGTATCTATAATTCATCACAGCCAAGTAGCGACTTCAGCCTAAAAATACATAGCTGTACTAGAGACACTAACACCTGCACCTGTCCAACAATAGAAAAAGTGGCACAAGTGAAATATCTGGGTATCCTGGTGGACCAAAGGTTGTCTTGGTATCCACAACTAGAACATGTAATAAACAGAACCAGGAAACTAGTATGGTTGTTTAAAACCCTCAGGCACGTTATACCGGAAAACTGTAATGGAAATGACTCCTAAATTTCTCCTCAATCAAATATACATTTCTCTCGCACAATCTATAATAACTTACTGCATACCAGTCTGGGGTGGCGCTGCAAAGACACAGTTCCTCGATTTAGAGAGAGCACAAAGAACCTTAATTAAGGTTATGTATTTCAAAAAGAGACGTTTTCCCACCGTAGATCTATACCGCATTAGCAACCTCCTCTCTGTCAGAAAATTGTACATTCTATTAACAACCCTGAAAACTCACAAATCCTTGTCTTTTGATCCTCGCGTACTAGAAAAACGACGAAAAGATATCGTAGCCCCATTCTATTTTACTAAAACTGCATTTGCTAATAGACAATTTAACTCACGTTCTGCATTCCTATATAATAAAATAAATAAAGAAATATATATATATGATAAAAAGCTATATGAATGTAAAGAGCTTTTAACGAAATGGCTTGCTTCTAAAACATATGAAGAAACTGAACGTCTATTTAACCTTATTTCATAAGTCCATAACTCGTATAGAATGAATAAACACATGCATATACCTACACCCACACACACACCCACACACCCCTACACACACACACACACACACACACACACACACACACACACACACACACACACACACACACATAACATTGTACTGCTGAAATCTATGTAAAATTATTTAATTAATCTAATATTATAATATAGGAAGAGCGGGGTCTCCAAACACAGGCTTTAACTCGCTTAAATGGAGACCTCAATCAACCTGTTAGATATAAACAATTTTTGAAGTAAATAAAGAAATTATTATTATTATTATTATTATTATTATTATTATTATTATTATTATTATTATTATTATTATTATTATTATTATTATTATTATTATTATTATTATTATTATTATTATTATTGTACGGCTAAGGACATAATTATTCTTAATAATTGTTATATCGCCCGATGGCATGTCGAATTTAAGTATAAGTAAAAATTAATAAAGGAATCTAGTCTTACTTTTTTTGTTTTTTTTAAGTCAATCCTTCATAAGCTTGGTATATGAGTCTCCTTATGAAACTTTTGAAAACAAACCGACTCATGGTAGTCTAAAACCCTATCCATTAAAGTTTTTGAAACTCTTAAAGTTTCAATAAAAAAGTACAGTAAAGTTCTAATTAATAATTGGCAAATGAAAGGGTTATTAAGAAAGGATAACAAAAGAAGTTACATATTGAAGCCTTCATTTTATTAGATATTTAACAAAATTTTCACATGTTTATTACACAACCATAGATTTCTACTTATAGATTAAAAACTCTTAACTAATAATTAGATTAACACAACTAAATCTTAAACTAACTTATCTAAAATTTAACTTCACTAGAAGGAAATTGAAGCTAAATATTGTTAACATAAATGCTGATAATTCGTTTGCGGTCCAATATAAACAGAGTATAAATTTATACGCGCGGTCGTTAACAATCTAGGTGATCTAAAGTGACCGTAAATGAATAAATAAAAAAAAAAATAACATTTGTTTACATATAAAA
Organism: Zygaena filipendulae; assembly: GCA_907165275.2. Lineage (NCBI taxonomy): Eukaryota > Metazoa > Arthropoda > Insecta > Lepidoptera > Zygaenidae > Zygaena > Zygaena filipendulae. Next base: position 1,815,063 of record OU015669.1, read on the forward strand.
CATACAATAGTAATATAAAAGCAAGTAACACATGCCATAGTCGTTTGCGTCGTACAGACAATTATACCTTTCCTTTCTCAGATTCGATACTATAGAATACACATTTACCTTACCTCTCGTTGAAATCGATGTTATGCCGATGTCCACAGCACAGAAAACCATGGATCTCTGCAAGCCGTCGCTGCAGAGAACCACTACCGGGCTTTTATAGCCTTTTAAAGTCGTTGGTGTCACTGCCGATTTGTACAGACGTGCCATGAAGATTAGATCTAGCACGTCGCATTCGGAAGGCGAGACGTCTTGGCGCTGCCAGTTCTTGAATAAGAACTGGCTAACCTGCAACGTAGCTCCATCTTCATCTGTTATCAGCACTCTCATGATCTCAAAGCTTGGATGGTTCTGATGAGCTCTGAATTTCTTGATGCTCAGCTTTCCAACTTGGAGCAATGACTCTTCATCCGAATTCCAAAACGAGGTGCCATACTGATTTTCTTCAGGTAGATCCAGCATTACAATGACTTCAGATCGGTGCTGCCATATCATTCTCCAAAAATTAGAGATTGTTGACTCTGAATCCGGAGTCCTTAGTGCGATGTATGCTTGAGGTTCCTTAAACCCGTCGATGTAGCTTGCGTTAGTAGGGATACATGATCCCGTTTCATCGGACAAAACAACACGGCTGTGTTCGAAGAGAAGCTCTTCTTCTTCCCGTTGGCTTCTTTGGAGGGTTCCAGTAGATGCAGAAAAACGTAGAGTTCCACTCAGATCCATGTTCATGATTTCTTGGTGTTCATCGTAAATAATTGCAACTGCGTTTCTCTTCTCAACTAATTTTGACAAGGCTTTAGGGCTTAGAGTTTTTGAATTAATACAACCCATTTTGATACAGGATCAATTATTGACTTATGAAAAGTTTGGGTTGATTTGAGGACGTTTCACAGTCGATTGAAGGATCGTTTTACAGGATTCGGTATTTATAGGATCCTTTTTTCCTGTAGATATGAAACATCGATGACGAATTTACCTAAGTTAGGTATTTGTTTCAATTTAAAATATATTTTTAATAATTTACCCGTTATTAGTTGTCATGGTATTATTTCAGGATAACGTCACTGGAAAACCTCATATTGATTAGGTTAAAATATCTTACCTACCATCATATATTGTTTCGAAAAGAATTTGCTAAATAATAGTATTGTTCAGATTTAAAACATATTTTTAATGAGTTACCTGTAGGTAGTTACCATGTTATTATTTCAGGATAACGTCACTGGAAAACCACATATTGATTAGGTTAAACTAAATTACCTGCTGTCACGTATTGTTTCAAAAAGAATTTGATAAATAATATTGTTGTTCCAATTTAAAATATATTTTTAATGAGTTACCTGTAGTTAGTTATCATATTATTGTTTCAGCATAACGTCACTGGAAAACCACACATTGATTAGCTTAAACTAAATTACCTGCCGTCATGTACCTACTATTAAGAAAGGAATTTGATGAACAATATTGTCGTTTCAATTTAGAGTATATTTTTAATGAGCTCGACCGGTCATGTGCGTGTTTCAGTTTTATTTCGCGGGGAACGCCCGGATCAGTAAAAGTTAATGGATACGTATCCATACTTATAACAGAAGACCATATAAATAGCGACTCAATCCACTATCTACTAAGTGTATCAGTGAAAGCTTTGGTGTTCAGGCGTCTTTATATCATCGAATCCAGAATTTCTTTTCTGCAATGATGAATACCGATCCCGCTGCAACTTATGGACCTGCTGAATTTTCGGCCCGATACAAGCACAAAGATTTCTTCAAGATGATGGCTAGTGAACGCGCCAGCATTCTTGCTGTACCCATAACAGCATCTTACGAGAACTTCAAGAAGCCTACAAACAAGAAGAAAAATCGATCCCAGGAATATCCATGCTGGGACATCTCCCGAGTGGTTTTATCCCAGACCAGCGATGGCGAGGACTACATCAATGCAAATTATGTGAATGGATTTGACCTACCGAAAAAATTCATAGCCACCGAGCACCCGATGGAGAACACCTTGAACAATTTCTGGACCATGGTTTGGCAGGAGAACACCCGTGTGATCGTGATGCTTACAAGCCCCAAAGAAGAGTCAGATCCAAGCAATATCCAGTATTTTCCTTACAATCAAGACGAAACAATCTTCAGTGAGTTTATTGTCAAGGAGGACAAGACCGAGTCGGAATACAACCACACCGAAACAGTACTTAATATTATCAACAAAAGGGCTGGGGAGTTAAGGACAGTACATCACTTTAAATTTCTGGATTGGCCCGAAACCCACATTACTGAAGCACACAAGTTACTTGACTTTTTTCTGGTTGTGAATGAACAGAACCAGGAATTTTTTGTGGAAGCAGTGCATAACAATCAACGGTTACCGGGACCTATTGTTGTTCATGGAAACAAAGGCATCGGAAGAACTTCTATATTTTGTGCAGCAGATACTTGTCTTTATCAACTAGTAAATAAGGCGACCATATCAGTACCATCAGTAGTGCTGAGAATCAGATACCAGAGATATATACAAATAATCTTGCACTACTTTCTGATTACCATTCGATCAAACTATGCATTATTTGTGAAATTTCGTTCTCACTTTACAGCCAAAGATATGTGTTTATTAAATCATCCCATGGGAATTAATGTATCTTAGTAAATTTAGTTAATAAATAAACTTCTAGTCATTACCAATATGTTGTTTATTTTCAACATACCTTCCATAAATTAGGTATGTGCTCGTTATGTGATGAGCCATCTTACCTAAGTAGGGAAGCGAAGGTCTTCAATATCACCGGAAACGTGTTAGTATTTGCGTACATGATATGGATCACGTAGCCCAAGCGACTGTATTAATAATAATAAAAATAATAATAATGTCTGACCACAAAACTAATAGTTACTGGGCACTTAAAATTGACGTCATAGAGTTTATGACGCAAATTAACTTTATAAAATTCTGAATTATAGGTAAGTGATAGTTCTTTTGAAAAATTGTAATAAAAAGTTTTGCATTGAATAGATAGCTTTATTAAACACAAGATATATCGTGCGCGGCTCGCGTGCCGTCATTCCTTTAAAAAAAACTGCCATAATCTCAGTCGATCTTTTTAGAAAAGGATTTGACAAAATTTTCACATTTTTTTTACACAACCACAGAATCTTAGGTCTACTTAAAGGCCAAAACTCTTAACCTAGTAATTATATCATACCTTACAATAAGTTAAAGATAAGGCTAATTTATCTATAACTGAACTTAGATTAGGGAAAAGTTGACACTAAATACTTTTAAAATGCATGTATGTAATTCTTTTGAGATCGAATATGAAGCCTACAGTAAGAATTTCTAGTTCTAAAGTGATCTTAAATAAATTAGAAAAGAAAAAGATGTATGCTTACATATAAAATAAAACATAGAAATATAAAACTAAGTAACAATACGAATAATAATTCATATCTTTGAGACAATCGTATCTATCTCGCCTAAGTTTTAAAACATTAGAAAGCCCACTTGAAAGCCAGTTCCCATCCCCATTCCAGGTCGGTAACGCACCTGCATGCCTTCTGGTGTTGCAGATGTCTATGGGCGGTGGTAATTACTTACCATCAGGTGTACCACTTGCCCGTTTGCCCCCTATGACATAAAAAAGAAAAAAAAAAAAAAAACAAATCAATTTTACCTGTTTTTCTAATTTGTGAAATAGATATGTCAATGGCGCAGAATACCATAGAACGTTCTAGCCCATCTCTACAATGGACTATCATAGGACTCTTGCAGTCTTTAAGAGTCACAGGCGTCATTGTCATGTTGCGGTATAATGATACCATCCGCATGAAGTCAAGGAAGTCCGACGTTCTGGGGAAGATATGATCGTTTTGCCAATTATTGTATGAAAAGTGGTTTACGTACAAGGAACCTCCACCTTCATGGGTGACGATAAGCTTCCTGAGTTCAAAATTTTTATGGTGCAGATGAAGTATCGACGTGGTAACGTTCAATTGTCCGTATCGAAGAGTAAATCCTTCTTCTGGGTGGCAGTAAGGGATCCTATCAATCTTCTCGTTAGTCTTCGGCGTATCGAGCATCACGATGGTTTCAGATTGGTTTTCCCACACCATCTTCCAGAAGTTACGAACTGCCATCCGTGATAGAGGTGTCTTCGTTGTGATGTATGCATCTTGACAATCATAACCATCTATATAGCTCGCGTTGATGTACGCGTGGGAGCCATTTTCTTCTTGAAGAACGACGCGACTGTGATCAAAATACAGTCCTTCATTTTCATTTTGACAGTCACCGAAGTACTCAGCTGCTATTGAAGCGCCAAACGTTCCTTCTTCTTTCTCGTTTATCAAGTGTTCGTATTCTTGGACAAAAAATTTAGTTGCATTTTTATTTTCGACGAATTTAATTAATCCCTTGCGAGTTAAAGCTTTTGACTTGCCACTACCCATTTTGAGATAGCACCAATTGTTAAATTATGAAAAGTTCGAGTAGATTCGGCAATGTTTCAGAGTCGACTGAAGGATCGCTTTACAGGATTTTGGTATTTATAGGATCATTATTTCCCGTAGATATGAATCATCAATGACCTATTCACCTAAGTTAGAAATTCGTTTCAATTAAAAATAAACAGTACCTTATTATCATCGGACTAATTGGGGGCAAAAGAGATAAGCCTTGACCTGAATCTAACCCCAGATCACGGAAAAACCAACTCGCAAATATTACGGGAAAAAATATGTTGATAAGATATCAAACTGGGTTTTTTTGAAAGTTTTAATTGACACGCAATAAGGGTGTGATAAAATAATTTAAAAACAAACAAGTTTTTTTGGCGTTTGGAATTCTAATTTTCGACAACGAGTAGGCTCCTAGGTAGAGGAATCATAAAACTCAGAGAGTGAATCTTCCGGGTTATCTAATGATATCTCAGTGTCTAGTGATGAATGCGCTGACAAATCCTCATAATGGTGATCAGCTTTTTCAATCGATATCGGTATCACGTCCGGATACTATAGAGTGAGTTTAATTTTTCCGTGTTGCCCTTTTGCGATGTGTAAAACAAAAATGGCATTCAGCAATGTGATTTTTTGGTTCACGCCAAATGACCAGTTTCGTAAAGGGCAACAATTTTTTTATGAGACCAAAAAAAATGGATATAATAATAATAATTATTATTATTATCTTTATTTACCAATCAGTTAAGTTAAGCGCCAGCACCGCCACAAGGCCGCAGGCCCGCTCGCTCCGCGATTACTATGTCGCGCTCGTCTATGGTGACGCCTAGCTTGGCGCCACTAGGTGCTCGACGCTCTTGCCCTGCCGCTAGGGGACGTTGGTTATTTGTACATCACTGAGCAGCAAGTCTTCCTTTTGGAAGTTCTCGACGGCATCTTCGAGGTTCCGTGTGTCCGTACAGAGAGCGTTCTCGGCGATTTTTACCTCGACGGCATCTACCCGCGTTGAAAGCTCGCAAATTTTTTCATTGATGAACGTCCACAACGACTATGCGCTCAAGTTTTTTCTCCAGCTCTCTCGTCTTGCCGCACAACTCCTGCCTGTTTGGTGCAGCTCACCCACCAAGTCGGCGATAAACTAATTTAAGTACCACAAATTAACAGTCTTCGTCATTAATGAAAATATGAAAACTTTTTCATTATAAGAACAAAACACCTTAATGTGGAGTAAAATGCGCGTAAGCTTTTCCAATAAACAATCGTAAAACTTCCCACTCACCGCTCTTTTCGCCACATTGAATCTTTACGGATGCCAACACCTAGCGTTCTTCTACCAAAGGTGTTTTGACATTCTCCGTGTTGTAGATTTTCTAAAAGAAAAAATCGCCGATCGCGGTGCGACGACACTGCCCCAGCAACACTCGCGACGTAAAGCTGGATGCTGTACCGCGATCGCCTGAGACTTTGGTCTTGGAAGCCCGCTCTTCCTTGTGGATAATTGAAAATATATCATTACTGCCGGTTTCTGAATTGAGCATTTTTTGACCACTGTTTGTGGTGTTCAATAAAGTGTTTTTCATTTTCATTCATTCATTAATTTTTGTAGAAACCAGTTGAGTTTTACTCAAATAGTTGATGAGTACTAAGTTTCCTACGTTTCAACCGTCATATTTAGATTTTCTCAAACCACTCTTTGGTTGTGGTTTCAATAAAATAATTTTGAAGATCTTGCTTGTGACTGCTGTATTGAAACGGAAATGTAACAAAAGCATTAATTAGATATTTAAGATTCTCCTTTAACCACTTTTTGGAAATTGGTTTTAAAAATTTCGTTTAATTAAACGTTTCGTATTACATCTTTCAGTATGCTTTTGAGATCAGCAGTCTTTAAACTCTGGGTAAAATAATAAGCCAGAGGTTGCTTAAAATTTATTTTTATGCCTTTAATCATAAAAACTAAGGCATGGTTTGCTAGTTTTAATTCTTCGCTGTGGCTTATAAAACCTTTGAAGAGATCATTAGCTGAATCATATAGTACATGTGTATCTAGGGACATTTCGTCAAAAATTAATGTGCAGAGACGGTCTTGCTCATTGAGCCCATCAACAGTTATTTTGAGTTTTTTAAAAATATTTTCATATATTCCTGGGCTTATTTTTATGTGACTCAGCAAATTTTTAAGAGTTTTTGAAGGTGGTAGTTTGAAATATTTTGAAAAAAGGGATAACGCTTAGGGGCTCTTTTTATATATTGATAAAGCCAATACCTTCTCATCAATATTATATCTCCTGCCTTTAGGCTTTTTTTTACCATGGTGAAATTACGCGATTTGTAATTTTGCTCTTGTTTTTTTGCCTTCCTCAACTGCGTTTTTAATTTTTTCATTTTTTTTTGCTTGCACAAGTTTTGTTGACTTGACATCGGTAAAGATAAAAATTCACATTCAAGTTGTGATAAAATATATACTAATTATATATCTACTATTTATACTACATTTACTGTGGCAATTAAAGCAACTATAAAAAGTAATATACAAGGTAATATTTGGCTTTACAGAACCTCCTTTGTATATTATACTACATTTATATTATGTACAAAGGCAGGAATTACCTTTTTCCTCAGGAATCTCTATTTAGGTGTTGAAAACTGATTAAAGCAATCAGTTGGTACCTAATGCGCTGTGACAGGGTGACGCAGGTTAAGAGCACATATGTAAATTGTCACCCCGGAATACAAAATCCGCTCATTTATTACTGGTTACTGCGGTCGCTACTTTATTCCTAATTCAATTTCAAGTACCAAATTTAATTCCAATATTCTGAGTTGCAATTCAATACTAATAAGTGGGTACTAAGGGACATTAATTGAAGAAAAGCAGAGTATTATCACACAATATACTTTATTTAAAGCTAGCTACCTATAAAAATATTTTGAATACTGCACAAAAAACTTAAAACTAGATAAATCACAATTATATAACATAAAATCTAGACTAATACTTATCAGCAACTAACTTAGCATAGATCAAGACGATTAAGTAGCAGAAAACGTAGTGTTCAGGTAAAGACAAACAATTATTATGCCTTTGCTTACGCAGATTACGCACTACTGATGAAAGGCTAATCGTTCCTTTCTCGTCGTATAGAGACAAACTGACATCAATAGCGCAAAAAGCCCCCGTACGATTCAAACCAGCGCTGCAGTGAACCACCATAGGAGGGACGTTTCCACCCTCGCTATCCAAATCTGCCACTGATTGAGCCTCTCTTACCGAGAGAACGAAGTCCAGAAACTTTGAAGGATCTCGAGGAAGGCTGTTCTTGGGCCAGTCGGTGTAGGCAAAATGCTGGACGTCTAATGAAGCTCCAGTATCGTCTGTTACTCGTAGACTGGTCACCATGTAGTACCGGAAAGACTTGATTTTCAGAGTTTTAATTGTAAACTTGCCATGTACAGCTTTTCCCCGCTTTTTGGGACTCCAGTAGGGGTAACAAGCTTCGCGTCCTTTTTCCACTATTCTGGTCAGCATGACGATCACCCGGACTTGATGAGTGAATATCATCTTCCAGAAATCTTGAGCTGTCTCTTGAAGTGGTGCCTGGGTGCACAGGAATCTTCTCTTAACGTTGTGGCCGTCGACGTAGCTGGCATTAATGAAGTCGTTTCCTCCGTCTTCCGTTGGCAGGATTACCCGATTGCGGTCGAAGATGGATGTGTTCCAGTATCTGCATTTTGACCAGTTTTCAAGCTTCAATACTTCGTAGCAGGAGTAGGGGACATTTTCTTGCACTATTTGATGGTGTTCTTTTTTTAGTATGTGAGCCAGCCTAGATTCTTCGATGAGTTGTTCGCAGTTTTTGGCGAAGGAATTTTTTTTCGTGAATTTCGCGCCCATTTTTAAAAAGTTTAGGCTTTCAGGATAAGAGTCCTAGTCCCGAATGTGGTTAGGTACTGAATGTGAAATTTTTTATTCAGCTGGACATATTTATAGGTTTGTTCCACGGCGTAATTAAATATTAATGGTCACTTTTTACGCCATATGGATTGATAACTGAATCGGAATGACGCAGGACATTTCAGAGTAGAACGTAATTGGATAGTTTCGGTATTGATTTTAGGTATTGATTTTCAGCATTGCGCTCACAAATGACGTCAATCGATTAACTCCATATTTAGATCATTATATTACTAATGAGGAAAAAATTATCCTGAAGTTTTTTTTGCATTCTGTTTTTAACAATGCCTATGGGGAATTTCAGGCTAATAAAAAATTCTGAGTTAGGACTTTAGGTAATGTAAAGAATCCTATAAAAGGATTGCTATCATACCCGCAATGACACTTGCTATCATACCCGCAATGACTTTGTTTTGATTATATCAACGTGTTCAATGTCACCACATGCATTAGCGATGCAACCGTTTTGTTTAGTGACGTCTGAAAACAACTATTTTTGCTGAATTGAAGTTTCAATTTGCATTAGTTGATCCTGAATTCAAAAAAGGGTGCTTAGTTGTTAACGCAATATTAATAAATTGTTGAGTAGGTATGGCGTAGGTGGTAAAACCATATTTTCATAAAAAACACATCATTCAAATAACCTATTTCAGTTAATTAGTGCAATTTGATATAGTTTCAGTCATTTGCGTCATCCATTGTCATAAAAAACCATAATTAATAATTTTCCCGTTAAAAAGTCCAATTTGGAACGTTATCGCCTATTGTGATCATACTTTATGGCCGTTATACATTAATTAATTAATAGAGGCAATTCCTATTGGTATCGATTACGTTATCAAAGCAGTCACCCGATCGCCTCGTGGACTGATCTGTATATTTGGGCCTAATAGACCAAGATCCCAGAGCAAACAGACATAACTTATTTTCACACGGATGAAACCTGAAGTTTTCAGTAGCGACTCGTGTGCCTTGAATACCTACGCGCTTTGTGGAACTTGCCGAGTGACACCTGGGGGGCTAAGATGCGCAAGACGACAAAATTTTATCGAGCCATTTTATCGATTCTCGTCGACAAAGCCATACAATATGTCGACGAGAATCGATAAAATGGCTCGATATAATTTTATCGTGTTGCGCATCTTAGCCCCGCTGGGCAGGTACCAGGTGAGAAAGGTAACTAAAAATAAGAACTATTTAACTTAAATTCACATGGCTGATTTTTATATATGTGACGTAGAATATTATTTTAAAGTAATATCATAAGTGCCAGACACTTTTGATGGACCAGAGCTTTTGACAGACGCTTTTAAGCTACCCAAAAAATAAATGAACTTTACTTATTTTTACATGTCTGATTTTTTAATATGTTATTGAAGTATTTATTTAAAAGTTATATTCAATCAGTCAGACAAATTAGAGTGACCAAACATCCCCTAAGACAAAAATTATTCAGCCAGAAGTATGAGGGCGAGAGCACTATGCATGCGCTTCAGAGTGAGTGAGACGTCCATAATAACTCGGTTCCCCTTCTTAAACTCACCATCTGTTTCAATCTACTGTGTATGTGCTGTTTGCGTGTAATATAACTTATAGTATACAGTATAGTTCGAGCCTGCGAGAGCACATGTTTTTGTTGTTTACATCAGGTTATTTGTGAGTGTTTTATTAAGTTGTTTGTAATAGTGATAATCATGGAAGAAGAGAAATTGAAATGTACATTTTGTAAAAAATCTCATGATAAACTTATATTATTCTCCGAAGAAATATTGAAAAAGTGCAAAAACATTTTAAAACAGCGACTAATCCATAACCTCAAATTCAAAGATGTAGTTTTACCGGATGACTTGTATGACTCTTGACTTCACATTTGGCTCAACACTTGGTTCAGGCATTGAATTAGCTGGATTTGAGTTCTTACACTACATCTAAATCTGGAACTGTTGAATTATTTTGTTGACTTGAGGTAGACGCTGTACATAGATCATCGTTAATTCTAAGATTACAAGGTTGGCTTGATGTCGATGCAACTGATGAATTTTCAACAATACTCGATGATTATTTTTCAGCATTTTTTGGTTTTTCTGGTATGGCGGAAAAATATTTTTTTGGCAGAGCAGTAAAATTTTTATAACATTCTCGATGGTAACCATTGTCATACAAGTCATCCAGTAAAACTACATCTTTGAATTTGAGGTTATGGATTAGTCGCTGTTTTAAAATGTTTTTGCACTTTTTCAATATTTCTTCGGAGAATAATATAAGTTTATCATGAGATTTTTTACAAAATGTACATTTCAATTTCTCTTCTTCCATGATTATCACTATTACAAACAACTTAATAAAACACTCACAAATAACCTGATGTAAACAACAAAAACATGTGCTCTCGGAGGCTCGAACTATACTGTATACTATAAGTTATATTACACGCAAACAGCACATACACAGTAGATTGAAACAGATGGTGAGTTTAAGAAGGGGAACCGAGTTATTATGGACGTCTCACTCACTCTGAAGCGCATGCATAGTGCTCTCGCCCTCATACTTCTGGCTGAATAATTTTTGTCTTAGGGGATGTTTGGTCACTCTAATTTGTCTGACTGATTGAATATAACTTTTAAATAAATACTTCAATAACATATTAAAAAATCAGACATGTAAAAATAAGTAAAGTTCATTTATTTTTTGGGTAGCTTAAAAGCGTCTGTCAAAAGCTCTGGTCCATCAAAAGTGTCTGGCACTTATGATATTACTTTAAAATAATATTCTACATGACATATATAAAAATCAGCCATGTGAATTTAAGTTAAATAATTCTTATTTTTAGTTACCTTTCTCACCTGGTACCTGCCCAGGTGTCACTCGGCAAGTTCCACAAAGTGCGTAGGTATTCAAGGCGCACGAGACGCTACTGAAAACTTCAGGTTTCATCCGTGTGAAAATAAGTTATGTCTGTTTGCTCTGGGATCTTGGTCCATAAATTAATTCTGAGAAAAACTTACTGATAAAGCCGACCTTTTAACACTGGGTTTTTTGGGTATTTGAGATAGCGTTGTGCGGTGTATCGACGGCTGACCTAACTGCTGATAACCGACCATTTTTTATTATCTCTTGAGGGTATCAAAAACATAAAACACTTGACCTCAGTTTCCTGTTATTAACAAATTAACTACTGTAGGCCCATTTTCCTTAACGACAGTGTAACTTACCCACCCCTCGCGAATGTTAGACGACCCCCTTTTATCTACTTTTAAATTATTTGGCCTAATTTTGTTGTATTCGAGTAACCTATGATTCTTTTAGGTTGAGATTGAACTATCGTTTAAGTATTTGCATATTAGATTTTTAATTATTCTAACTAAATTTTAGATTCAATACACGAACGGTTCAGAACCTAGTTAGTCCTACACACGAACGAATTCAATACACGAACGGTTTAGTACCTAGTTGGACCTACCCGCGAACGATTTCAATACACGAACGGTTTAGTACCTAGTTGGACCTACCCGCGAACGATTTCAATACACGAACGGTTTAGTACCTAGTTGGACCTACTCGCGAACGATTTCCTACTTCTTTAAGTCTATCTAGACGATCTAATGATTTTTGCTTTAGGTGGATGATCTAATCTACCTAAACGATCTCACGATTTTTGCTTTAGGTGGGTGATCTAATCTACCTAGACGATCTCACGATTTTTGCTTTAGGTGGATGATCTAATCTACCTAGACGATCTCACGATTTTTGCTTTAGGTGGGTGATCTAATCTACCTAGACGATCTCACGATTTTTGCTTTAGGTGGATGATCTAATCTACCTAGACGATCTCACGATTTTTGCTTTAGGTGGATGATCTATTTTTAAGTTGTTTGACTATCTACCTCCCTATATATTCGGTATGTTATTTTATTATTTCCCGGACTAATTCATTTATTTAGAATTTCGGCCTAAGGCTCTTTTCAGTGCGACGCGGACCGTCCGCACGCGGATGAGGTTTTGCGTCCGTCGCGGATGAATTCGTCGTTCAGTGCGATGCGGATCGTGATCGAGAGTGGTACAGTGTCATAGATAAAACTTTGAATTTGGTGATTGCGGCCTATTTATTAAACAACAGAAGAAGAAGACGCCATGGTAGAAGATTTAATGTGCATCCACTGGTTGAGAAAAGACTTCTTAAAGGAGAATTTGTATCCTTGTTTTCGGACTTGCAGGATGACGAAATGAAATTCTTCAAATATTTCAAGATGTCCATTAGGACATTTGAAGAGTTGCATGCGAAACTAGAGCCATCTTTAATGCGTTGCGATATATACAAGAAGCCCATATGTTCGCGGGAGAGATTGGCTGTAACAATTAGGTAAGTAGGTACTTAAATTTAAAGGTTAAATAAATGAAAAAAAATTTTTAATTAAAATTTTATAATCAATTTAAAATGTAATTATGTAATTAATTACAATGCAGTGTAATCACCGTGTTGCCAGCTTTCTAAAGACTCGTCCACATCACTCCCTGATAAGTGAGGTAAATCGTTGGTAGCGGTTGATGCAGATGTGCTGGGCGAGTTCATAGCTGGACCTCTAATTTCCATAGCTAGCTCCAGTATTCTAGTTCGGAATAACAATTTTTTATAATTATCGAAATCGTTTATAATAGGTGCTAGGGAATTAAAAAAACTGAAGTCATCGTCTTTAAGAGCCGTAGACGACGCAGAGTTTGTGGTGGAAGTGTCATTCTTTTCTATTATTTTCAATAATTGTGACTCAAAGTCTGTCATACATCTCTTTTTTTTTCTCTGCCACGGTTTAGGAGAAGCCAGCACAGGTGTCTGAAATGTTTCTTCTGTTGATGGCAAGTCCGGGGTCGTGGTAATAGGTAAAATACTTTGCGAGTTTTGCGATGACGTTGAAGCAACATTTTGGGAGCTCTGTGACGATGTTGAAGCCATACTTTCATGTGTGGGTTCAAAGTCCTTTGTGTCTTCCAAAAACGTCATTATATCGAAAAAAATATACTTCTTTTTTACACCCCCTGCAGAACCGGACTTTGATGTCTTAAGATTTGCTCTACACTTCATGTATGCATCACGAGCTGTCTTCCATCTTAACTGAACAGCTTTTTCTGCAAATTAAATAATATTATGAATAATAAAACAACACATGCTAGTAACTTTACTTATTTAATACACATTTTTTTTTGTTGCAGGTACCTGACTACTGGGTCAAGAATGTCTGATTTGCATTTAAGTTATCGATTGGGGCTATCCACAATTAAATACATTATTGAAGAAGTATGCTCATTAATATGGGAAATTTTGAAAAACGAATGTCTGCCTGAACCTGATCCAAATTTTTGGAATAAAATAGCACTTGGCTTTGAAAGGGACGCCAATTTTCCCAATTGCGTAGGTGCCCTTGACGGAAAGCATACCAGAATCACGTGCCCAAAAGAAAGTGGATCCGTATTTTTCAACCATAAGCAATTTTATTCTATTATTTTACTTGCAATGTGTGATGCCAATTACTGTTTTACCTATGTAAATGTAGGGGCTTGTGGCAGCGAAGCAGACGCTAATGTGTTCAAGAAAAGTTCGTTATTTCATAGACTTGAACGAGATGATCTAAATTTGCCACCTCCAAAATTATTACCAGGCACATCTATCAACCCACAGCCACATGTCATTGTAGCAGACGCAGCTTTTGGAATTTCCAATACTATAACTTCGTCCATACGCGCGTACAAATTCGACACACAAAAAAAAAATATTTAATTACAGGTTAAGTCGTGCACGCCGATACATAGAATCGAGTTTTGGTATATTGACAAACAAATTTGCAATATTCCAAAGATCTATCAATGTATCAACATCATTTGCACAAATTTTAATCAAAGCGTGCTGCATTTTACACAATTTCATTAGAGTACGCGATGGTTATACGGAAGAAGACGCTATGATTGTAGCTGGATTTACAGATTACAATGCTCGCATTAATGACAGTACACGATCGGGCAATACAATAAGAGATAATTTTGCAAATTACTTTGTCTCAAATGAAGGATCTTTACCTTGGCAAAATAGTTATATTTATTAGATAACACAGATGTTTCAATAAAAATTACTTACCGATTTGTTTTTTTTCTTCACCTGAACTATCTCCGAAATTCGGACAAACAGCTTCGCAAACATCTATCCATGCCTTTAATTTCGCGTCTTTATTTTTATACGAATTATCGCGGAGATTCCAAAGACATGGTCGAAGTCGTACTTCTTGTATAACCCTCTCGGTTTGCACATTTGACGCAGCCGCCATGACAACGACAGTGCCTTACGTCCGCTCCGCGCGACTGTCCGCCGAGCACTGAACAAATACATTAGAACCAAGCACCGTCCGCCCGCGGACATCCGCGGCGCGAAGGAGAGGCGCGGAGCAATTACGACCGCGCGCGGATAGCTCCGCGACGCGGACAGCTCCGCGTCGCTCTGAACGCGCTGTAAGGTTTCATACATTTTACAGTCCGTCGCGGACGTCCGCGTAGGTCATCCGCGTCGCACTGAAAAGGCTCTAATTCTACTTCAGCTTTGACTGTCTAATTATTTAAGTTAGTTTTTGGTCCCTAGAGATTAGCTAGCCCTACACTTTGGTTAGATTGTGTTAGTAGTGTTAGTTGGATTGCTTCCCAGTTATGATATCTGCGCTCTGGGCAGCGCCATTCTTACATTTTCATGTTACACTCGGTGGTAGAGAGACTCCAATGGTGATACCAACGCGCGATTTGCTGGTTCGCATTTTGGTCGTGGTTGATACCCGTCTAACGACGGATAACACACGTACCGATAAACTTATAGAGGAATGTAATGTGTTAATTAAAACACATTTCCCAAACGATGTTCAAGAGTTTGACCTAACCTACTGTAAATATGGCTTCCATAGACAATAATCTTAGTTATTAATATCATTTTTATTAACAATCAAGATTACTTCCTGGAAGGCGGCGTAGCCCCGTCCTGCGCTACTCCACGGTGGTGGCCATCCTCCTGCTTAAGCAGTTGCCACCCCCCCCCCATGTTTCACGAGGCTGAGCATAATTTTGTAGATCATTCACCAGCATCCATTTCAGGAATCCAGTGAGGAGACTGTACGTCCCTAGTCCGAAGACTACCGTCGCGTTGGAGCTATGGTGGGCCCTTGAATATGTGCCAGTCCGTAGACCAGGGTTGGAAGTTGGACACGCCACGACCAAACCCCAGCACAGTGATCCAAAATTGTATGTGTATGGTACGAAACCAATCTCCACTGGAACCTGGAACTTCAACTGTTGAACTCTCCAATTTACTGCATGCAGTATAGCCGTAGCTTTGATTTGAGTTGAATGGCTCCCTCACCCTTGTGAACCCACTAGGGCATCCAACTCGTTCTGCCACACCAGAACATGGACAACTCATCGTGTTGGAAAACACAAAGGTTGCCGGGTAGTCCAGCGTCAGCGACTAGGTCGCCAACAGCCGTCCTCCTCTCGTATGTGTACGATAAACGCCTTACTAATCAAGGATTTTCCGGCATCTACCATCCATCATAACAGTTTTGTTTGACTATTCATAACGAACCGTCAGGTTTACACACATAGCCTCTGCACGACTGTCTCGCTCGCAAAGCGCAGAGACTTACGTAAGCATACATGTGGTTGCGAGTCAGCAGCTCCAGTCTGTCTCCGCAGCCTGCAATCGAGTTTCAGTGCGCATTGGCCCAAGTATATTTGTAATAAAAAGAATGGGTAGAGAGCGGTCAACTCTCCCTTAGTGTAGGAATGAGGACCCACGTCTCTTATTTGCCGCAACCGTAGTATATAACTTGAATAACACGGAAGGCATAGTTATTCAAGAGGCAAGATACAATACGTGTTCAACGAAACCCGTCTCGGCGCTGACGATTCAAGGTGCGGACTTTCACCCATTTACACCGTCATACGCTCTCGACGCGCGGCGTCTAATCAATTAAGACTAGAGTTCACCGTCATTGCAACACGTTCGATTCAAGCCTTATTCGGTATTGAGATGATTTATAATTCATTTAATAAATTACAAACCATACACAATTGGCTACTTGACAAAAATTTTTTTTTTAGTCCGTCGTGTAGATTAGTAAAAAATATTGGACACGTATTTTTTTCTTTTTTTACGTAATCAAAAAATAACAGAGATACATTGAGTTGAAATTTCGCGTGACGTCACAATTCACAACGGTTTGTATGGCGCTTATAATGAATATTGACGTCACGAGCCCCCCACCCTAAACTTTAATGCGCTTTATCTATGTTCATTTTCATTAAATTGAAAAAGCAAAAAATACGTGTCTATTATTTTTTTATTTTCTAACTGACGGACTAATTAGAATTTTGATTTTCATACCTTGGAGAATACCCAATTCTTTGTTTGACCTTCCTTGTGATAAATGTTTTTAAGTCTACGCTCGAGTTATCCTAACGGACTACTGCGCGCTAACAGACCCTCGCACAAAAACATTTATTCACTCTGCGTTTGTACGCTCATTTAGATTATTCATAACGAACCATCTAATGATCCACTGCGCCCCAACAGTGTTTCGCGCCATGCACTACGCGATTATTTTATAGACTATTCATAACGAACCGTCTATCATGCAACTGCGCTCTGGCAGTATTTTTATAGACTATTCTTAACGAATCGTCTAATGGTCAACTGCGCCCTGACAATGTCTCGGTGCGCGCTTGCCGAACAATATTTGTAATAAAAAGAATGGTTTGGAATGCAGCTAGCTGCGTACCAATAGTGGTTTTATAGACTATTCATAACGAACCGTCTTTCGTAATGATAAACACAATACATCTGACACCTCGTTCTCGAAGCGCATCGGCCCACGTACACACACACTCGATCGCCATGCATGCGCGCGCTCGCCTCTGCACAACGTATCCCAAGAGCCAAGCGTACTGACGAATATCGATATGTCTCCGCACAAGTCATCCTAACGAACAACTGCGCTTTGACTATATTTCGCGCCAAGCATAACGCGTTTGTTTTATAGACTATTCATAACGAACCGTCTACTGTAATGATAAAAATCAATACAGTTTTTCCTCAAAACACCTCGTTCGCGGAGCGCATCGGCCCACATACGCATTCATGCAACCACCGAATAGGTATCGCAATCGCGCACGATCGCCTTTGCACAGCGCAATTCGTGTGTAATGAACATTTTTATATATATATAAATATGTTGGCCGTATGCGCTTATGACACTCTTCACGAATGTATAATGCATTTCCGGGCCTTTACACAAACCGTTTATACGATTTATGCGCGGCCCGCACGACCACGACGTTCTTTGCATGATAAAATTATCTAAAAATCTATATGAGAAAATAAATTTTATATTTGATAAATGCGCAATAATATTATTTTATGTGTCCGTTTGTGGCTCCCCCCATGCTCGTTCATCTATTATCACACATCTATCAACTTATTTCCTCATTAGACTTTTTTGTCTTCCGGACACTTTTGCCACTCACCCTGCGTACGGTGACGTCGTGGATACTGGCGGTGCGCTCGCCATACATTAACTTATAAAATTTCAAACTCATCCGATCGCTCTGATATTTTGCATGTGTTTAGAACTCACTAATATAAGCCTTTTGTCATCTATTGACTTTTGCCCTATCTCTCTTAGTTTAGGAGTTATTTAACAAAAACATACAAATTTTTAATTATAGTTTAAATTGTTCCGAAACATCCTCTAATAGGTTTTTAACGTAATTTAATGTATATATTTTATTATTTCCTATACTTCTAACTATCTTTTATACATTTATTTAGAACCAAAAAAATTTTGCTAGGCTTTATGTGTCGTCACAACAGAAACTAGTGATAAGCTTCGAACGCGTGACTTTGAGATTCCAATGAGGTTCATTTGAATGTTGGAACATTTTAATCGATTGTTACTTATCGAATTAGGTTATTTGAATCACATTAACGAGACTATAGAAGAAAAGAAAAAACGGTTAATTCTTTTACTGAAAACTGTTATTTGCTAGTTAGCAAAAATGAACCTTATTGTAAAGTCTATATGGTTTCACATTGCCTGCTAGCTCGGTATGATTAGAACAGTTTATGCATACTGTTTTTGTCTACATCTTGATCTATTTACCTTAACGGCCTATAAGAGACAGGATATCTCTAGGATGACTAGTTTTCAGCAGTAAGTTCCTTCACGGTGGCACGTATCAGGATGTATTCCTCGGAAGACCGTTTACAGTTAGCGGCTGAAGTCCTGGAGCTCAAAGAGAGATTCCACAATCTTAAGAACAGGAAACCAAAAACAGACGAGGCTTCTGAAGAAATTAACCAAAAGACAAAGATAGCTCATAGGTAATGTGATTGTTCTTGGACTAGGGGCCTGTGCTTACTCAATATCTGGGCATGCGCAGAAGACCGCAGGTAGCTTTAAATACCTGAAGAAGTCTTCTGGAGAAACTAGTCAGTTAAGAATTCTTTGGAGCAAATGTTCTTTGGTGTTTAGTCCAAGCCATGAGGAAACTACGTTTGAGGTGAGCATTACACGATTACCTAACTTATACTTTGGAACAGAAAGTTCCGTTAGGTATTGATAACTGTTTTAAGGAAAAACAACAGATCTGTTGTTTTATTTTTGATAACCTGTAGTTAAGAGTTCACTATATTTACATTAAAATTATCTCAACTTCATTTACAATAACTAATTGTTGTTTATGAATGGAATGACTCATTATTATTGAGCTCCCGAGAGTAAAAACAAGTTTGAAGAGAATTGGAGGAAGACTTCGTTAGTTACTCTTTAGATTTTAATGGGAGCAGACGGCTTATTTATGTCTAATAAAATGCGTCTTAAAATAATACCTACTCCAAAGTTTGTTCCAATAAATATCAAGGAATTTAAAAGACGCGCACAAGAATCTGATTTCTTGGAAGCCATCCAATTAGAGCATTATCAGATCGTAACACAGCCACATTTTGGGTCCTTTGAAGATTTTTTTAAGCCAGAAAATTCCAGCAAAAACCGCTACGATGATATCCTCTGCTGGGACGAAACCCGTGTGAAGATAACACCCAAAAAAGAAGATACCGACTACATCCACGCGAATTATGTGGACTCTTTTGAAATTCCGAAGAAGTACATCGCGACACAAGGGCCGCTTGAAAAAACTGTTGAACACTTTTGGCAACTAATTTGGGAGCAGAATTCTCGCATTATTGTGATGCTGACAACACTTCAAGATGGTTGGAAAAAAAATTGTGCTCTGTATTGGCACCCTTACGACGACAAACATCAAATTTTTCAAACTGGTGAGATTTCGATCAGGACTGTGAGTGAAATAAATGGTTCGAGATACGTCCAAACAACTTTTGATGTTTCTAATTGCATCACCGGAGAAAGTAGACTGATCAAGCATTACATGTATGTGGACTGGCCAGATAATGGAGTACCTTCTACCTGGGAATCGTTTATGCACCTGTATTGTGATATAGACGAGGAACGAGAGAGGCTTCTAGCGAAAATTCGGGATGGACCGGAGCTTGGACCTATCATCGTTCATTGCAGTGCTGGAGTTGGGAGGACCGGAGTTTTCTGCGTTATAGACTCGTGTCTCAATCAATTACTGAAAACTAAGACAATTTCAGTTCCTGAAACTGTACTAAAAATTCGCCAACAACGATTTTCAAGTGTTTCGGTTACAGAACAATATGTTTTTATTTACAGAATACTATACGAATTTGTAAAATTATTTGAAACATGTTCTGTTAAAAGAAATTCAATGCGCGTTGGTTAATTGACTGTTTATGTGTTAAGGAATTAATTAGTTATAAATTGTACTGTGTAGTATTTAAGAATTTTATGTTTATAAACAGTTTATATAAAGCTTTATAAGACTAAAAGCCTCGTTTACTTTTTTGATAATTAAGTAGTCAAATTAATGAGGCGATTAGGGAATTGATATTGAGCATAGATAGCCTTTTATCGACTCTATTGAGAATTGCCATTTACGTCACACCGTTATAGCCGTAAATTGAAGTTTAACGATACATGGGACCTGTAATTACTAGCTAAGTATGTGCGTAATAGTTTTAATGGTATAAAAAGGGAGTTAGTTAAAAAATAAACGTTAGTTTGAAAACAACAACCCTTACGAATAGATACTTCGCTGAGTCTAGCTCGGTTGAATTTAAAACTATTTGGAAAGCACAAGTGCGGAAAGACGCTTCTAATTGTAAACACATTTTACAAATTAAAGTGCAGAGTATTTTCTTTTCAACAGAAAACAATCTTCGAAAATGGCGTCCTGCTTCCCGAGCATGAACATCAACGACTTCCTGCGATTCATGGACGAACCGAATTCACGAGCTCGCATCATAGAAGAATACAATTCAATAGTCTCAAAGCAGGAAGACGAAACACGCCATAGACTTAACAAGAAGTTGGAGATCAACGGCTGCTTCTCAAACCTGCCGTTTCTTTACCACGGTCCTCGCCCAGAAATCTAGTGATCCCTGGAGCAAGTTTCGTCAACGGATATGAAACCAAGCGGAAGTTTATTTGTACCAAAAATCCAGAAAAGGAAAACTGTGATCTGTTTTGGCAGACGGTGTGGAACAACAAAGTGGAAATTATTGTAATGACGTGCAAGCTAACTGATAAGTGCTATCAATATTGGTCCCCCAAAGAAGGCTATGTTTTAGCAAGTAAAAAGTTTCGAATAGCGACTAGTTCAATTATGATCGATTCACACTATACTTTGACTTTGTTAACTCTGACAGCATCTGAACTGAAGCCAAAGCAGAGGCGCATGGTTTTTCACTATCAATACACCGCTTGGCCAAGGGACAAGTTTCCTCATCAGCCAGATGCATTCATAGATTTTTATAACTTTGTCAACGAAACGTATGTTAAGTTAAGGGACAGAGCGACTGATAAGAAATTTCCCCCTATTCTGGTCCATTGTCCTGATGGTGTAGGGAGCTCTTCAGTTTTTTGTGCGTTTGATATCTGTATTACGCAATTAGATAGGACAGGACTGCTGTCACTGCCAAATGTACTTAGTAAGATGCAAGAACAAAAGCATGGGTCTATTAATAGCTCAGATCTATATGCACTGTGTTATCAATTAGTTAAGGCCTATCTTCATGTGATTTAGTGAATTATGCCGTGTGTAAGTGGCAATAAATGTGAACCATATCTGTGAAATATATATATATATAAATTCTTTTCTCACAAAACTGCCATTATATATTGTACTTAAGAATACGACAAAATTGTAGTTAGATTTTTTAACGACTTGAAATGATAATTGTAAGTAGGATTGTTATTAAATTTTTAATGCTTACAAACACTTGAAATAAAGGTGTGAGCGAATCAACAGCGTTTTTTTACTTTACTTTAACATATAGATTATTTTTCCTAGAAAAATTTTAGTAGTAAAAATAGTTACAAGCATATCTTACATCAGAAACAAACAGTTTAAGATTACTGAGAACCATTAGTATGCAGAAATTTATGTTTTGAATTCAACCATTAAAAAACTTAACACCATAGCAACGTGATTTACATCTAATAATAGCCAGACAAAAATGACGTAGATGTCAAATACGTGTTTAGCATTTCAAGGCTTCTATAAAAGCCGGTTTGGCCATGAAATAAAGTTTAGTTTAAAGCTTGTTACCATTGATAACAGACGCTTCACAATGAAGGTCTTAACAGCGGAACCCTGTATCCCAAGGATGAACGCTGACGAGTTTCTGCGTTTCATGGATGACCCAAAATCAAAAGCGCGCATCATAGGAGAGTATCAATCAAAATTCATGACTGAAGAAGAAGAAATGAAATCTACATTGGAGGAGCAGAACAAAGAGATAGAAATAAAAAGCTGCCTGTCTTACCTGCAATTTCTCTACTACGGTCCTCAGTCCAGGAAAAATCAAGTGTTCCCGAGAGCGAGGTTCGTTGATGGGTATGATACGAAACATAAATTTCTTTGTACTAAAAATCCAGCGCAAGAAGACTCGGAAATGTTCTGGCAATCTGTGTGGAATAACCACGTAGAGATTATCGTGATGATAGGCAAGCTTAATGAAAAGAGCTTTCAATATTGGTCCTCTACAGAGCGCCAATCTGTAGTAAGTGGCAAGTTCAAGGTTACTACTCGAGAAGTTGTAGTCCATTCATACTTCACTGCGACTATGCTGATTCTGACTTCGATGACACTCAAGCCAAAACAGAGGCGTTTGGTTTTTCACTATCAGTATACAGAGTGGCCGAAAGGTAGCTTACCTCATCCAAAGCACTTTTTGAATTTTTATTTCTTCGTTGACAACGTGTATCTTAAGGTGAAGAACAGGATGCCTGATAGGAAAGTTACCCCTATACTCATTCATTGTTTTGATGGTTTGGGAGGCTCGCAAGTATTTTGCGCTATCGATATCTGCCTTACGAAGTATGATTTAACGAAACTAGTCTCAGTGTCATATGCCGTTGAAAGGTTGCGAGAACAAAAGCACGGGTCTATTAACTCCTCAGACCTTTATGCTTTGTGTTATGAAATAGTGAAGGGTTATGTTTAAAGGGTTTAATCGATCAGGTTCCGTGTATAACTTTTTCTTATTAGTTTGTAATGATTTTATGTGTTAAGTCTTAGAAATAAGGTATATTATTACTTTGTGTGTATTTCTTTTAAGAATTATCCTTGTAAATTGCTCGAAATAGAATGATGCGCTCGCTATTTTTTTTTTCTAATTAATTAGACTTGTTAGGGAGTAATTAAGAGATATTTTCTAACATTTTTGAGACTGAATGTATTAATTGCTGTGAATGTTTTGTAACATAATTAATATTTGAAAAAATGATAATAAAGAAAGTTGTATATTAAATCCTTTCTTTTATTACACATTAAATCCCTAATTTTATCACACATTTAACAAGAGTTCTACATGTTTATTTCACAACCATCCATGTCTATTTTTACTGATAGATTCAAACCTTTTAACTTATCTATGAATGGATGCTAATAAGAATTAATGTTGTAATATTGTGTAAGATTGAAACGAGCATTGCTTATACCCCGTATTCCTTAGACCCAATGATAAGATTTTAGGAAAAAATGGTTAGGTATTAATCGAATATGCATTTTTGTGCAAGGATTAACCATCTGTAATTTCAAAGACAATTTCTTCTTCCCTACAATGAACATTATAAGAGTCCATCTTAAAAAAACATTTTTTTTTAAATATTATCTTTATTTATTAGTTACCAAGAGGGGAATATAATATTTATAATATTATAATATTAAACAATTGTTCGATCGTAGGCACTGTCTAAGTGTCTAATGCTTCGCGTCATGAGCCGTGCAAAATATCTTTTAGGGAAAACCGACAGCGAATAACCGCCCACAAGTCGGAGTCAAATGTTAAGCTGTTATCAATTGTGGTTGACCAATGAAAACATAACTAACAATTGTTTACAGCTCATGTGGAATTGACGTAAGTATATACTGATAATAAATCATGTAAAAGCCGATCCACCGGGGTGGGGAGCGCATTCCAGTTTTAGGAGCATCGGGAAGATGTTCGGGAAAACAGTAGTTATTGTGGTGCTCGTTGCGCTCGTCAAAAACGCATGTAAGTAATAATTGTCTTTAAAAAAAGTTTCGAAACTTTTATTTTAATTTTTTTTTATTGTTGTATTTGTTAACAGAAATATATTCTTTTTTTATTTTTTCTTTAAAAGTCAGTAATATAACTCATTATGGAATTATATATTTATTTTTCAATATTTCGAATGATATAGAACGAGTTTGCACGGCAAAATGAATGCCGTGCAAATTCCGTTTTTTTTTCTTTCATTAGCAATCGGAAATATATTCTTCTTTCTTTATTGTTTCTCTGAAATTAATTGATATGACTTGTTTTAATAACATGCTATTTTTTTTTAGCGCTTCGAGTGGTAGAGGCTGAACCGAAACCGCCGAATAACTCGACACAGCAGAATGAATCGACACTGCTGAATAACTGGACACGGCAAAATGAAACGACAGAGCTGGATGAAGGTAAATTGTTTTTTTTTTTTTTTTTCATTATTTATGAAAAATAAGTTTGAAAAATCCAAAAGTGCACGCCTCATAATCTAATTTTCCGTAATAAAATTAATTGAAATAAAATACAAATACTTTTAAATCTTTCGCGCCGTTGTCTACCCAGAAAAGAAAGGTACTGCGCATGTGTTGTAAGCGAACCTTACTTACATAGATATAGATATACAAACGATAAGTGGATTTTAGTTTATTGCTAATTATAATTAAATTACATTGAATTAGCAAAATGTCTTTTAAAAATGTCATAAGTGTTGAAACTAGTGTTTTTCTATGTGTAAATATTGTTCTACAAATGCGATAAAAAATAAGTGGAGACAGTTTTAGTTCTAAAAGTCATTTGATTTTTGTAAGGCGAGAGTAGAGCACTCCGCTTCGTTTATGAGGCGTGCGATATACTTCTTTCTTCATTTTTGTTCTTAAACTCAACAAATAACTCATTCTATTTTGTTCCGAGAAATTGGCTGAGATACTCAGTAAATTGTATTTTATTCCTTTTCGTTGTATTAACAATCAAAAATAGAATTTATTTTATCGTTTTATTAAGAAATATAACTAATATTTGAATTTTTTGCGTTTATTCAGCAGGTAATCCTATAGTTAACAACGGAAACTCAGAAGCACCGGAGGCGCCTCAACGTAAAATCATTCAATATCTCGACTGCTCTGAATTGCACAAAAATTCATTGGGTGGAGATTTCATTCAACTAAGTGATAGCATCATTGTGAACGCGTCCAACCCTTGCATCATGAAGGCGTCGGTAATTATTCTGAAAAATAATCAATTTCCGGGTTATCAACATGCTTTCAACATAACTGGAAAGAAAATAGTAATGGTTGATAATGAATTCAAAGGACCAGAACAAAATCATTACATTGTTGGAGATAATGTACTTCTAGTTAATAATACATATCAAGGCCACCTCCAAGTTCATGAAGTAGCGGGATATGACGTCAGAATGACGCCAGAATGTGTTTGATGGTGAGTACAGAGTCCATCAATACGCAGCAACTATTATCCTGGTGTTTGACAACGAATCTAAAGGAAATCCGTTTGATGTTATACTTACGGAAAATCCCCCGAACTTAACGTATGATTTGTACCCTAACGTTCTGTCAAATTATGAAACTGGAGCCTTTAATAATATAAGACCACAAACAGAATACCATTTAGGCAAAATGAGTCCAGAAACGTTCGACTTAACGCCTATGAGCGTTATCAGATTTTTAGAAGAAGTGAAGTTTGGATCCAAAATTGTACGTTCTGCAGATGCTCCTGTTGTTACAAAACTCCAAGAGTTAATTGATGATCGTATTTCATATGGTAGATATCCCTCACACAACGAAAACCAGAATTTTTAAATCGATCTGATTAATTTACAAACAACATATCTACCTCATTCTACGTCTTTGGACATCCGTACAACAGCTCGCTCAGGCTTGGATTCGAACCCTTGCAGTTTTTTCAACAATCGCCAGGACTCGATTCCAAGCCACCTGTATCTTGACTAGGTTTTCTGTGGTTTTCCTGTTCACTGTGCTCCGTAGCGGAGCACAGGCAAATGCAGGTACAGTGAAATTACTCAATGGCCACAATCTCCAATCAAATTTGTTCAAATTAATTCGTAAGATTATGATTTATATAAAGATAACGTAATGTATATAATTTAATGTAATGTATAATGTATGTATAATATTGATGTAATGAAATGAATAAATATTTTTACGTATAATAATATATTTTTAATAAACAACATTTCCCTGATTAAAAACCTGAACTTAAGAGTATAGGAAATAACATAATCTGAATTCTTTTCAATACTTTTGAATATTTTAAATACTTTTCAATTTCTTCTCTTATGAAAAATTAACATGTCAATTTCTGATTAGAAAAAGGGATTTGAACACTCTATAGGTATTCATTTTGCATTGAGATAAATGTTTAGTAGCATAAATATTCGAAGAAATGACAATAAAAAAGGATGTATATTAAATCCTTTATTTTATTACACATTTAACAAAAGTTTCACATGTTCATTTCACAACCATACATTTCTATTTCTACTTACAGATTAAAAACTTTTAACTTATCTATGACTAGATGCTAATTAGAATTAAATAAAAGCTACTTATTGCTAACATACATGACAATAAACCATGAGACATCGATTAAAAGATAGAGAGCAACAATTATTCTTCTTCCGTAGAACGCGTTAAATAGAAACGGAGTACTAAATAACAGAAACAATAGTACCTTGCGTGTTGCGTGCGATTAAAAATTTCGTGTTCGAGTTTCGGCTTAATAGAAGAAAAATTTACTTCATTAGTCTTCTGAGCTCGAGATATCGATATATCGACATCTAGGAACACCCTTGATCGACTTAGCCCATCGCTGCAATGGATTACCATTGGACTCTTATACCCATTAGGAAGCTCATTGGTTGCGGCATATTGACTGTACAATCTTGTCATGCTGATTAACTCAAAAAAGTCATCGCTTGAGGGCAAGATATCGACCCTTGGCCAGCTTGTGAATAAGAAGTGGTCGACGAACAAGGAGCCTCCATCTTCGTGTGTCAGGAGTAGTTTCGTTTGTTCGAAGCTATAATATTTCGGTTGGACCATAACTGTTTCAACCTTCAGATTTCCACAGCAGAGCGTAGATCCTACTTCTGAGTTCCAATAGATAAGACCCTTCTCATTTCCATCAGGTTTATTCAGCATGACAATGATCTCAGTTTGATGTTCCCAGATCATGTTCCAAAAGTTATGAATTGTTGCTTCAGAATCAGGAGTTTTTGTTCTGATGTATGCTTTAGGTTGCTGGAAGGAGTTACGGTAGTGGTTTAATGCCACTACCGTTTGGCTTTACATTCTGCCGCTAGTCCATTCACAAAAAAATACGCTACCGGAAGCTTCCAATTCTCCTTTAAATTAACTAGCATCATAACAAAAGCTTGTGATGCGATTTTGTCATTTTCTGATGCAGATCCAATACCATAGTCAACCAATCCTTCGGTTCTTTTGCCATTCCATATAGATTGTTGGCGAATGGCCATCTCATCAAAAACAAGTGTACATATTATTTTGGTTTTGGTTGCTAAATATTTTTTTTTCAAAACCTCAAAAGCTTCGGCAGTAAATCCAGGTGCCGCATCGGTCTTTTCATACCACTTAGTTAAAGTGCGTGGATGAGGCAGAGCTTTTTCAAAGGCTTGTCGGACATATTTGTATCCTGCCGGACTATAAAAATTTAAGGTCAATGCAAATTTTCTAATGTTTGGTGAAAATCTTAATCTAGGATTTTTATTTCCTATTTTATGTTTAATCATTCTTTTGAATAAGTCCACAGATTCTGCCTTGAGGCAGAGCTCCGCGAATTGGTCCTCTGTCACATTAATTTTCTTTTTTAATTGAATAACTGTCTCTCTGAGGTTTTTGCATGTTTGTGTGAGTCTTTTAACTTTTTTCTTCAAATTTATACTACTTTGCATTAGTTTTCTCTTTTTCATTTGCATTAAACACAACTTTCCCTTTAAAAATGTTTTTCTTGGAGTATCAAAAACAGATTCTAAGTCACATATATCGACATTATTCAAAGAATTGGGTGTCGTCGGTCTTGAACAAGCAGATGGTTCCATTATCGCGCCCTAAAATAATTATTATTTATAAATAATAATTTTAATGTAGCGTCATGTTTTACTAAATTACTATTAATTAAGAAATATCCATGATTTAGGTACAATCATGCCTGGCTACTACATAAATGAACGTTCTTCCCGTACGTACTTGGTAGGCAAGTTTACCAAATATTTGATGGTTAAACAAACTTACCTAGTGATGTTTGACCATAATTATACGAGACGTTGCATCCGAAGAGATTTATTAGAGATGTTTTACTATGTAGTCCATTCTTCAATGTACTAGCATCGCACACAATTATTAAGAGCTATAAAGGAGAATCAAAAATAAAAAGATATTCAATTGACTACCCCTCCTCCCCGCCCCACCCGGCGTAGCGCCTGCGTTGCCGCACGCCGCCGTGCCAGCTCATTTTTTCAGAGCACCTATTTCATGGCATGGGGTAACGTTAATACTTATAGATGTATAAGTTTTTAACGAAACCTATGGGCAGGGAGGGTAATAAATCTCTTCGGATGCAACGTCTCGTATAATTATGGTCAAACATCACTAGGTAAGTTTGTTTAACCATCAATTATACTGCGACGTTGCATCCTCGAGATTTATTAGAGATGTTTTACTATGTAGATGTTTAGCGCTCACCATGAAATAGGTAAAAGATAGGGAAAGAAGAACGATGATAAACCAAGTTAAATCAGCGAACACGAGTAGAGAAAAAATATAATTAGACTTGTACGAATAATTTTACAAAATATTAAAAAAGCGAGAGTGTGTGTTTGCAACTCTTTCACGCAAATACCACTGAATGGATTATAATGAAATTCACATTAACATAGCTTATACATCAGAATAACACACAGGGCACCCTCTATTCCGGAACTCCCGCGAGGTCTGTGAAACCAACGCGGGTGAAACCGCAGGGAACAGCTAGTCTATACTAATATTATAAAGAGGAAAGATTTGATTTTTGGTTTGTTTGTTACGATTTAACTCAAAAACTACTGGACCGATTTCAAAAATTCTTTCACTATTAGAAAGCTACATTATTCTTGAGTAACATAGGCTATATTTTAATCCGGAATTGCCGCGGGAACTCCAAAACCACCACGGTTGAAACCGCGCGGGACAGCTAGTTAAGAATAAAGTGAACTTTTGAGTGTTGAAAAATTGTCAAAACTGCACTGCAATGACTGTATAACTTAGTGGATTAGATATTGCAATATTTAGGTGGTAACTTTTAGTAGAGCTTAAAGTGTTATATTCGGGGACCGTAAACTGGAATACAGTGCGATCAAAAGGAATCTTAAAGCTCCTTACATAATTAGGTATATAACAACTACATCTAAAACGACTAAATCATCTATAATTGATTGCCACTCATACTAAAAATATCTAGGTGACCGAGCTTCGCTCGTAGTGCTATCTGTCGTTAAGTAGAAAAAGCAGTACCAAACACTCATTTTTCATTGCCTGAAAACACAGATAAAACAACCCTGCATTCTAAATTTCATGAAAATCTTTGGAGTCGCGTCCGAGATTCAGATTATAAGTATAATATGTATCTATACCACAGATTCCATACTAATAATTATTATAAAACTGAAGAGTTTGTTTGTGTGCTTGAACGCGCCAATCTCAGCAACTACTGGTCCCATTTGAAACATTTTTTCAGTGTTAGATAGCCCATTTATCGAGAAAAGCTATACAAATACATAATATGATCCCACTAAGATCAATAAGAGCGGAGCAGCAATGAAAAATGTTACAAAGAACGGAAAAAATATTCCGTTACGCTACTTGAACGGTTAAAGTTACGCAAAAATCATGTAGTTATGGAATATATTTTGCATCAGTAAAGAATTTTTCTTAAATTAACGCGGTTGAAACCGCGGGACACAGCTAATGTATATATATATACACGAATTGCTTCTTAGTAGATGTAGACGATATAATCTACCTGCGTGGGATACTACCTCAGTTATTACGGTTTGTATGGTTTGGTCTTACTGACGTTATACGTTCGTTACGTATAATAATGAATTTTTTGTCTTTTATATAGCAAATCCTGTTTTTCTTCTTATGTAAGGCCGTCTACTAGAAGCCATCCCCAACGTTTAGAGATTTTTGTCGGGAATGGCCAAACACTTCTTTGATCACCAAGGGATTTTAGGATTTTTCGAGGTAAGGTATCCTCAATTACCATACTAGTGCTTGCGTCTGGTTGTTCAGTTGCTAGTAGCACTGTCATCTCCTTCTGAGTTATTTCAGGGAGTGAACCTTTCGCTGTTCACTTCGGTTTTCATCTCCGAAGGCCCAGTTCTCTTCTATGGAAAGAAATCTCGAACCAGATCGTTCGTGTAAGGGTGCACTTGTTTAATCACCGCGACATGAAGTTGACCTTGGAAGGTACTTTAAGGGTGATCTGGACTTTAAGCGGTGCTC
This sequence comes from Zygaena filipendulae, assembly GCA_907165275.2. NCBI lineage: Eukaryota > Metazoa > Arthropoda > Insecta > Lepidoptera > Zygaenidae > Zygaena > Zygaena filipendulae. Next base: position 1,845,753 of record OU015669.1, read on the forward strand.
ATTTCGATCGCGAGAGCCTGGTAATATAGTGCACAAACTGTTGAGGCACTCAAATATTTTAACGTCTTTGGGCGTAATCACGTTACTACACGAGACAGATGAAGCTATCTATCATGAACACGTCAAGTAGTATAGCTTAGAGTCGACACGATCCTGGAAATTTAGTGCACAAGCTGTTGAGGCACTCGAATATTTTAACGTCTTTGGGCGTAAGCACGTTACGACGCGAGACGGATGAAGCTATCTATCATGAACACGTCAAGTAGTATAGCTTAGAGTCGACACGATCCTGGAAATGTAGTGCACAAGCTCTTGAGGCACTCGAATATTTTAACGTCTTTGGGCGTAAGCACGTTACGACGCGAGACGGATGAAGCTATCTATCATGAACACGTCAAGTAGTATAGCTTAGAGTCGACACGATCCTGGAAATGTAGTGCACAAGCTGTTGAGGCACTCGAATATTTTAACGTCTTTGGGCGTAAGCACGTTACGACGCGAGACGGATGAAGCTATCTATCATGAACACGTCAAGTAGTATAGCTTAGAGTCGACACGATCCTGGAAATGTAGTGCACAAGCTGTTGAGGCACTCGAATATTTTAACGTCTTTGGGCGTAAGCACGTTACGACGCGAGACGGATGAAGCTATCTATCATGAACACGTCAAGTAGTATAGCTTAGAGTCGACACGATCCTGGAAATGTAGTGCACAAGCTGTTGAGGCACTCGAATATTTATTTATTTATTTATTTATTTATTTATTGCACATCCATTAGGTAACATAAGGTGTTGAGGTAGTTAATTAACAGTTCTTTATGGACCCTGTTTATAGGGCACTGCACAAAACGATTCAAATTCGGAGAGAGCCAGATGTATCACATAGGTACTTTAAAATTTAATTTTTATAAGTATTATTTATCAATTTTAAGATTAATTTAAAGTATAAAGTTTATACTATCTCTTTTTATAATAATATTCTATTTACTTTTTGTTCCTCAGTAGATACTACTTATAAATAATTTGTTCAATATATTTATGATTTATGATGTGAGATCATTATGTATTTTAACGTCTTTGGGCGTAATCACGTTACGACACGAGACGGATGAAGCTATCTATCATGAACACGTCAAGTAGTATAGCTTAGCCATGATTGCATCAGGAAAAATAGCCATATTCCATTCTTTCGTCAGAGTATCTTGTTATCAACCATGATCACGTAAATAATAGCAGTACATAAATAACAGGCACGTAAATAGAAGGAAGCATACGTAAATAAAAGCATAATAAAGCATAAAATGAAATAAAAAGTGGGTATGCTAGCAATGTTACATTAGCTGTGCTTTTATTATGGCTATACTCGTTAAAACGATGGTTCAAGAACACACAAAGGTGGGTAATTTTACGATGAATGCATATTATCAAAGCTTTCCATTTATTTGTTTATTAATTGAATTATAATAATGTGACACCTAAAGGTGAGTAAACAACGACTTACCATCGCATGTCTGATGCACAGGGACCGACGAAGGTAAAGCTCAATGCGTTGTAGTCGTTTTGAGATATTCGCTTCTTTCTCTTTGTTTGTACGTTTACCCATAGTTAACCTTTAACTTCACATTATTTTATTATTTTTTGTAGGTAGAATAAAAAGTATTTTAGCTCAAGATTACAAAAAACCTATTTAGTAGTGGCGATGCCGGCACACAAAAAACGAATGAGCTGGCACGGCGGCGTGCGGCAACGCAGGCGCTACGCCGGGTGGGGCGGGGAGGAGGGGTAGTCAATTGAATATCTTTTTATTTTTGATTCTCCTTTATAGCTCTTAATAATTGTGTGCGATGCTAGTACATTGAAGAATGGACTACATAGTAAAACATCTCTAATAAATCTCGAGGATGCAACGTCGCAGTATAATAGAAGTTTCTTACTTAAAATAATTAATATTTATTCTAAGACAAGATATACATAATATACCTGAAAAAATGGCACTGCAGTTTTTGACAACCTTCTATAACCTTTTTTAGTAGTATGCATATCTTCCGGTTTGAAGTGTACTGAACATATTCGACTATTCCGATTAGATGTAAAATCTGGCTCTTGCCTTTGTTTACGAACTACAAGAAGCCATTTATGTTTCAGAAGTTCATCTCCAGGAAACCTAGAACATAAACAAACGTGTAATGCTACAACAATAGGTTATTTACGAAAATACGAAAATTGTTTTCAAAAAGGAAATGTTATAAATAACAAACACTGATATCTACCATAAACCTTATTTTTTTGCATATAGATTGCTAAGTATTCTTTTGTCTACATAACACTAATAAATAAACATTTTTTTTTATAAATTTTGGAATCACATATTATAATATCTACTACTGTGTATATCTATGTAGTCTTACTACTGTGTATATCTATGTTGTTAAATTGCAATCATTTGTATCACTGGTAAAAAATAAAAATATATAGGTATTGATATTTTTGTGCTGACGTTACTGCGAAAACAATGCGTACGGCACGGCGGCACGGTAATCATACTTGACTAGTCACACATAAGTGCATCGTATATTTCTATCTCGCTCTGCAAAATAGCGATCAAAACTATGATAGAATTTAGATATATCGTAATAAATTTTACATTTTTATGTACTTACGAGTGAAAAGTGATTCCATGAGATTTGTTTTTTGTTTTTGAATTATTTGTACAACGCACAAAAGCACACGTAGGCATTTTGGTAACCTTTTTCCCATTTAAAACAATAAAATAGTTTCTTTACGTCACGCGTTCACTTACGGGCGCTCGCCGATTGCAACTGAGTGCAATTAGGAGCAATACACCTAATTTGAGCGGTCCATTTATTATAGGCGAGTGCCCTATCTTCCGCCTTTTTGTTTTAATCTAAGGGATCAACATTAAAAAGTTGCCGAGATTTCGATAAACTCTCGTAACATAGCGTGGCCAAATCTAGATTCCGTTGTATATAAGCCAAAGTCTTCGAAAAACCTAATCAATCGGGATTCTCACGAACAAAAAGGAGGTGCCGATAGTTCCCATAGCCCAAAAAAGAGAACCGCCTTCAAAAAGTAAACCTACTGAAAATTAAAATAATTTTATAAACCCCTATTATTTGGGTATATACCGGGTATATTTAGGTACTTAGTTATTTAAGTCGGTGCCAAACTAACAAAACAAAAAAGTATAACTTCAGAACGCTGAAAATTACGATTAAAATTAAAATTAAACTATTATGAATCTAAATGCGGTGTTCTTTGTTGTCCAAAAACTTTAGTTTGGCACCGACTTCAAAAACTAAGTACCTAAATATTCTCGGTATACACCAAATAATAGGGGTTTATAAAAGTTTTTTTTTAATATCAGTAGGTCTACTTTTTGAAGGCGGTTCTCTTTTTTTAAAAAGAATTTGTTTTTGTTTGGATTTTTATTTTGGTTTTAATTTTTTTTTTAAATTTTTTATTGTTTAGTAATATAGATTGTAAAGTCGATAATGAATAGACAGCCTCTTTTGTTTTGTTCTTTATTTATATTACAGAATAATTAACAGTCACTGTTTGTATTACAACCAAAAAAAAAAAATGTTACAATACAATATCTGTTATATAAAAAGACATCTGCATGGTTCTGGGTTTGATTTTTTTTATTCTTTTTATTTTCACTACTTCTTAGGCCTGCCTCTTTTATGTCGTGAGTCTACAAGCTCAGGTAGTATTTGATTCATATAAAACTACCTACTTTCGTTCCATCGATTCCTTCCAAAATTTTTCGTTTTTCTTTATTTCTATGACCCTCATTGGTTCCTTCTCACTCCCCCAAATGCCGAAGATACATTTTTCACGGCCAGTAATCAAGCTGGCCTTGAACTTGGAAAAACCAATAGGGATGTTGACAACTTTTGAAAATCAAAATTTTAATTAGTCCGTCAGTAGATATGTATTGTATGTTCTAGACCACTTTCGTTCTTTCGCCAGGAGCGAGCGCGAGCTCGCTCGCGAAAGAACTCCAGCGATCTAGAACATTCAATACATATCACTCAAAAAGATTCATTTGTCGGATCGATCATTTGTTTGATCAACCATGCAACAAAACATCGAATGTCGTTCTTTCGCCAGGAGCGGTGAAAACAATAATTATTATAATATACTGATTTAAAAAATGTATCCGTCCGATGGATCATGCAAAAGATTCACCTGTCGATCGTACAACAAAAAACAAACAATAATAATCCGTTTGCATGTTTAGTTACCAAATTATGAATAAATAAAAACATACCTGAACTATCTGGCTGTACTGCGGAACCATCATGTGAACTATTAAGTATTTTCATCATACACAAGCACATACAAGTTATACGTAAAAACTTTGAATTTAATAATTCAATTATACTTATGTTAGAAACTATTTTTTTTTTTATAATAATCCACTTCACAACACACAGATCTACTTGATCTCACACTAAGCTATAAGCTTGTGTCGTGGAAACCAAGCAAACGTGGTATATACTACACATATTGTTACATATATATTATACTATAGATATACAGGAATATTTTTTAAGCAATGCGCAAAAATATTTTGGTGGTTCAGTATCAGTAATAGAACACATTTCCATTATTTGTTCAAAACTTTTTTATATTTTTTTATCCGGCTTTAAATTAGCAAAATATGGGCACTATCTTATTCGTAATAATATTAATGGGCGTGCGCGCCGTGCGGCGTACGCGGGGGTGTTGCAGCGGGGGTGAACGACCTTGATCAGCTGTCGGTACATTGTAACCCACGTAAATACCTAGCCGAACGAGCGCTTCGCGCGCAGCGATGGCGGCGGCGAATAGAGTAGCCAATAAATCAATTGCAAAGTATACATCTTTCGTTCACGATAACTTTACTTTTTTGTACTAAGACTTATCAAAATAAAAATAAGGTGTTTATTAAAACTCCTTTAAGTTTAATTTGTAAAAGTTTGCGCACTGAATAAAAAAAAAAATCCTGTATATACACACCCAGACTGGAAAATGGAACCCTGTGTTCTTCACACAAAGTCCACCCCCACCGGGAATCGAACCCAGAACATCTCGATTAGCGAACAGGCATGGTGACCATTGCGCCAATCGGGTCTTCATTATGTTCACGTTATTGTCAGGTGTCTCTCCACAGTTAATGTTGAAGCATATATTTAAACTCAGTACCAGATTGGCTCAAGGATCTTCAAAACTTCAGATTTTCAGGCTAGATTGCTCAAGTCGTCGCCGAATCAAATTCGGCACCAGATTGGCTCGACGATCTTCTGTAAATCACAAACTCAAGTCATCACTGAGTTATAAATAAAGCACATATTTTGTGATCAGATTGACTCGAGGACACCATAACTTTACAGTGAACACAAAGATTCTAAGCGCTCGCAATGTCTAAATGACAATTCGCAACAGCAGATAGTGTACTCGCTTACTACTTTACCAATTTACCTATTTATCTACTCAGTTTACTATAGGTGAACGGTAATAAAGTTCTAACACCAATAAAATGCACTTGTATAAAGAAATTGTTCTTTTAATTAAATTGTTCACAGTTAAATTACTTTAGTATACTAATACATTCACTTAGTTGTACGCGGCCTATATGTTGCCTATGCGCAGTTAGTGCGCGCGTCCCCAGTGCCTGCCGTTGGTCGACTAGCTAGAGCGGCGTGTGTAAGACCTATTTAAATGGGTCGCTACATAGGTCCTTCTTTTAAGAAAGGAAAATATGATTCCCTACCATGTCTTACAAAAATAATTTTACAAAAAAATTCACATGAAAGAAGTGTTTGGTAATGAAATTGTTCACTGTTCGGGGCATGACTCCCTTGCAGTTAACGATTCCAGACCTTTCGGTGGATATTGTTATCCGTGTTGAATGGCCAATTCAAGACTGGTAACCAAACCATCCTTAAAAAAAAATAAAAGGAAATACATGTTACGTCTTAAGGTAATTGTTATGCTACGTGTTTTACATCTACTTAGTCTCTAATTATAATATGTCTTACATTAGATAGCGTTACGTTAAATATGTTTACACGGTTGACAGTTTCATTAGTTTACGTAGGTACATATTATCTTATTACACATTCGAAAATATTACTGGGTGAGACCTATCCGTTTTGTTACCGTCCGTAACTGACGTCGGCATAGGTACTGCCTGAAGCACACACTTGCTAGTACCTCTGGTTAACTGTTTGTTAACCCATTTGTTAACTTTGTTTTTACACTTGGTACACGATAAATACACTAATAACACAATGTTGAGGAACATTATTGTCATCACAACATATGAAATTTGGTTTACGTGATGCTCGATTTCTCCTTGACCTCCTGCCGTGGCGGTCTGAGCGATGACTACTTCTTTGCTCTGCTGTTTACCCATGTTAATTGCTCTTATTGATGCAGTGTGGTGAGGTTCACCGTTTACAGTAGTCATTAAACGATACAACAATAAGCTTATATACTACTTAAAAAGTAGGACAATAATAGGCTAGTTTCCTAAATTTTCTTTTTTAGTCCGTTTTGTAGATTATTAAAAAATATTGGACACGTATTTTTTTATTTTTTATGTAACCAAAAAATAACGGAGATATATCAAGTCGAAATTTCACATGACGTCTCGCCTCGCTACAGTTTGTTCGCACGTTATAGCGAGCTGTGACATCACGAGTCCCCCACCCTAAACTTTAATGCGCTTTATCTATGCATATTTCCATTATTTTAAAAAAGCAAAAAATACGTGTCTTTTATTTTTTTATTATCTAACTGACGGACTAAATAGAATTTTGATTTTTTTACCCAGGAAACTAGCCTATTCTTATTACAAAAAAAAAAACACTTAATTATTTGTACTTGTTTCATATGTCTAGTTCACAAAAAAATTAGCTAGTTGCTACCTATACCTATCAGGCATAATCACGTGTCAGCCTGACCTAGTTTGTTTTTGCACGGGTGCAAAAGTGACGTGACGTTTCGTGTTACCTGTCGAAATCCGTTCAGGGTTTTTTCCATGTGCGTCGTTCGCGATTTCTCTATGTGCCTTAGAATTAATATTTACATTAGTTTAGTCATTAAGTACATATGCGGGTTTCAAACGATCAATTGAGACTGCTAGCTTCCTATCTGGTAATTGTATTACGTAAACTTTGTCCCTACGTTCGATGACTTCATACGGTCCGCTGTAAGGCTTCTGTAGCGGTTTTCTTACGAAATCGTTCCTAATAAGAACTTTTCTAGAATTAGTTAAATCTGGGTGGACAAACAATGTACGCGTATCGTTATGCTTAGTACTTCTAGGGCGTAGTTTGTCTATATGTTCACGAAGTTGACTAACAAATTCTTCTGGGCTTGTTACAATTGGCGTAGAGGGTTCAAAAAATTCCCCTGGGAGTGTGAGCGTTTTGCCGAAAGTCAGCTGAGCTGCACTCACTCCTGTGTCACTTCTAGGGGCGGCACGCAACCCTAGTAAAACTGACGGTAACTCCTCTACCCATGATGTGTTTGTCATTCTAGCCATTAATTAATGCTACTTTTAAACTACGATGCCAACGCTCGATAGCGCCGTTAGCTTGTGGGTGATACGGTGTAGTTCTAAGTTTATGAATCCCTAAAAATTTCATAAATTCCTTAAATAAGTTACTTTCGAATTGTCTACCTTGGTCTGTCGTTAGCTTTGCGGGACAACCGTATCGCGTTATCCATTCTTCGTATAAAATTTTTGATACCGTTGTTGCGCACATGTCTCTAATAGGAAAAGCTTCTACCCAACTGGTATGTCTGTCTATTACTGTCAATAGATACCTGTGACCGTCCTGTGACGTTGGGAGTGGTCCTACTAGATCTACATTGATATGTTCGAAACGTCCCACTGGTTCGTAATGTCCTAAGGGTGACATTGTGTGACGTTGTACTTTCGAATTCTGGCAAGCTATGCCCGTTTTTGCCCAAATACCTAAGTCTCTGTTCATTCCCGGCCAAAAATATTTCTGTGATACTAACATGCGTGACGAACGAATTCCGGGGTGGCTGAGATTGTGAACGGAGTCGAAAGCTATTTTTCTAAATTCTTTCGGTAGATAAGGCCTTGCTACATTAGTTGATAACTCACACATTACAGTGGTGTTATTGTTCGCGTAAGTGATTAGCTTTAAAATAACGTTACTGTTGTTTGCCTTAGTTAATTCTTTCAGTTCACAATCTTTTCTTTGTGCTTGCGCAACTACTTCGAAATCTAATACGCTCGGGCACCGGATGGTGTCAATTTCGATTCTCGATAAACCGTCAGCAACAATGTTGCTTGTTCCCTGTACGTGTTTAATGTTCGTTGTAAATTCGCTGATGAACATCAATTGCCTGGCGCGTCTAGGTATTTCTTTGTTACTATTAACCGACTTTGAAAAAGCGAAAGTTAACGGTTTGTGGTCGGTATAAATTATAAGTTCGCGTCCCTCGATCATGTTTCTAAAATATTGGACGGATAAGTAAATTGCCAAGAGTTCTTTGTCGTAGGTACTGTATTTCTGTTGCGTCTCTGTCATTTTACGTGAAAAATATCCCAATAGTACCCAAGAATTCCCTACGAATTGTTGCAAGACGCCTGCGACTGAAAAGTCTGATGTGTCTGAAAAAATCGCAATCGGTTTATGTGCGGAAGGATATGCAAGTGTCGCTGCATTTTGCTACGTTTGCATTCCTCAAAAGCCTTGATCGCGCTGTCAGTCCATTCTATTACCGTTTTATCACGTTTCTTAGCCTTGTGTAAATACGCGTTTAACTCGCTTTGATACATCGCGGTTTTAGGTAAATGAATACGATAGAAATTCAACATACCTAAAAATCGTCTAAGTTGCGCTACTGTTTCGGGCCTCGGAAACTTTACTATGGTCTCTACTTTACTATGAAGCGGTTTCAATCCATCTTGCGAAACCTCATAGCCTAGGAACTCTAAATTACTTTTACCGAAGTTAGATTTGGCTAAGTTGATTGTAATGCCGTATTTATCTAGACTTTTAAATAATGCCTCTAAGTGAGTTCTATGTAGTGAATCTGATGAGCTAGCTATAAGTACGTCGTCTAAATACGAAAAAATAAACATTGAGTTCTTATCATGTACGCCTAATTGTTCTAGTTGTGAAGAGACGTCCTGTATAACAGTATTATTCATGAATCTTTGAAAACTTTGCGCTGCGTTTCTCAAGCCAAAACTCATGCATGGGAACTCGTACAATCCGAACGGAGTGATAATAGCAGTTTTTTCCACGTCTTCCGGTGCGATTTTAATATAATGATAAGCCCTATTTATATCAATTTTAGAAAGTACAGTTTTATCCGTTAAGCAGTATGTGAAATCTCGTAAATGTGGTATAGGGTAGCGATCTGGCTTTGTTATCGCATTTAGTGCCCTATAATCGCCGCACGGTCTCAGGTTGCCATCTTTCTTAGGAACTACGTGTAACGGGCTAGACCAAGCACTCTTCGATGGCCTACAAATACCTAATTCCTGCATTAATTTAAATTCGTTACGTACCTTGATGTAGCGGTCCGGCGGTAGCGGTCTCGCCTTGGCGTGTACAGGTGGACCCGTTGTTTCTATGTAATGTACAATATTATGTCTCGGCGTTTCCTTAAAACACACAGGTTTAGTTAAGTCGGGGTATTTACATAATAAATCGTAGTACGGGTGCGAATCACTTATAATGTTCTAATACTTAATTGATCGCTGTTTATAATTGACATACATGTTTTTAAATTCGTAGTTTGATCAATTAGTTTCTTATTACTTATATCGACTATTAATCTATAGTAAGATAAAAAATCAGCTCCTAGAATTGGCTGTGTCACATCGGCTACTATAAACTGCCATCTAAAATTTCTACGTAAATTTACATTTAACTCTAAAGTCTTTACACCAAAAGTTTTAATTATTGTGCCGTTCGCTGCGAATAACTGATAATTCGGCATCTTACTGTCTAAACCTAACTTGATACACTTACGGGGTAGCACTGACACATTGGCACCTGTATCCACTAGGAAACGTAGTCTCGTGTTGCTGTCCCAGACACAGAGGCGGTTGTTTATCATCCCACTGCAGCTGTCCGCCGGATTCCGCTGCAGGGCCGCTAGTTTTCCGGCTGCTTCCAGCTGCATGGTTGTACGCACTTTTTTGCTTGTTGCTTGAACTTGTGATGATAATAGCACAACCAGTTGGGCGAGTTCGGTGTACGTTTCGGCCTGCCGTCTCTTGATGACGATCTTGACGGCGTAAATCTTCGGTGATTTGGTCTAGAGCCTCGCGGGCTCTCTATGCGAGATAATCTGTCGGTTAGTTTCGCTATTTCCGCTACTAATGAGTTCGCTGTGTTTGTTTCTGTGTGTGTTAATGCTGACACACCTGTAGCTTTTGTGCTCTCGACGACTTGATCTGCTATGTTGGCTAGCTTTGATAAGTCCTTTGTTTCCGTTGCCACTAGGATGCCTCTAGCTGAAGCTGGCAATAAGTTCTGCCACATTATTCGTAGTGTCTCGTCGTTTATTCTGTTTCTTGCTAGATCCTGCATTCGTCGAAGTAGCCGTGATGGACGCTGATCACCTAGCTCCATTTCGCCTATGAGTTTTTGCACTTGTCTCTCTTCGGTTTCCTCGTAAATTTCCGAAAGTTTCGATTTAATTGCTGCGTATTTGTTCTCTTCGGGAGGCGCTAGCAATAAGTCTAATATCTGCAATATTACTTTCTTGTCTAGTTTGGATACAACGAGGTCGAACTTCGCCAGGTCCCCCAATTTCTGTGGGTTAACTGTCGCTTCAAACCTGATGAACCAGGCCTTCGGTTGATCAGTCCAAAAATCAGCGATGCGTGAGGACAGAGGATTGCCGCTAGGCCTGTGTCCTCCTCTTTAACTGGTACTTCTGACGCGCGTGACATATTAATTAGACTTTAAATTTTGTCGGCACTGGGGTACCCGTGTAGCGGCGGTCACGGGGAGTCGACCCGTAGAAAGAAAAAAAAAAAAAATAAATAATAATGTCCAAAGTCGGAGGTCACCAATTTACCAAAATACCTATTTATCTACTCAGTTTACTTATAGGTGAACGGTAATAAAGTTCTAACACCAATAAAATGCACTTGTATAAAGAAATTGTTCTTTTAATTAAATTGTTCACAGTTAAATTCAAAATTCAAAAATTCAAAATTCAAAAGCTATTTATTACTTAGGATTGTTTACAATCACTTGTAATCGTCAGCAGGTTCCTAGAACTATAAATTACCGTCAGTTCGGAATACGTCCTCTGCCGAGAAGAACTGACAAGAAACTCAGCAGCGCTGTCTTTTAATGATCATACTTATAAACTAGGAAAACAAAAAATAGGAATTAATTACTTTAGTATACTAATACATTCACTTAGTTGTACGCGGCCTATATGTTGCCTATGCGCAGTTAGTGCGCGCGTCCCCAGTGCCTGCCGTTGGTCGACTAGCTAGAGCGGCGTGTGTAAGACCTATTTAAATGGGTCGCTACACTACTTTATCTTTATTTTTTTACTTACCTTTGACATTCGGTACGGTTAGCAAATATGTAATAACCACACATGTTTCTGTTTAAATGGTTCATGTATGTCTTTATTACGATGCATTAATAAATATACAGTTAATCTGAGAATTTAACGCAAAACATAAATTATTATGTAGAAAAACGAAATACAAAAACTCATGAAAATTGATCTATTTGGAAATTATGACAGTGATAATGAGTTCTTAAAGCTGGAACTATTTCCCGCGGTTTACAAAAATATTTGCTTATAATATATTTAAGAGGTATAAAATATAATTTTTATGACACTTATCGTTTGTACTGTTTCTGCAATCAGAACGTATACTTATTGTTCTCATAACTCTAAAGTGCCATGGTTCCACAGTCCGCGCATGTTCATTCATTATTTATAAAATTCGACGAAATGTCATCGCGCGCCGTCGCTTTCCCACCAAGTTGGATCTAAATGAAACTAAAATACTATTTTCTGTCTGTAATATCGAGATAACTCTGTTCTAAAAAACTCGACTGAGTGTTATTTGCATTTGTAAAAACATTGGTGATACCGGTAAGTAAGTATTTGCTCTGCATGCAGTAACTTGTTACAATGGAAATAATTGAACCATTGCACTCAACACATAATAGATGAGAAACTTATGAATCTACTCCATTCTTTAATAAGTTTGAAATTTTATTTTAACAAGTACATTTACATTTTTGAAGTTTCAATTTTCGGTTATATTTCGAAAAATATACTTGTATTCTGCAATCGCATAACGTAATTCAATGTACATCGGGAATAAATAATACACACAACGATAATATATATTTAGCGTGTTTAATCCAAGCAAATTCAATGTCATAACAGGTATTTACAAAAAAATTACTTCAAATTATTGTTTTTTATTCAAGAGAAATACAACCATACAACATTTACAATAGGACATCTAGACACTGGACAGTTGTGAATGGAAAAACTACACGCGGCGCATGCAACCACATGTCCACACGGCGTCAAACATACATAAATACTAATAGAGATAATTTCTCTGTTTCCATACCTTCAAAAATATACTCGGCTTCGCTGAAGATTATAAAAAAGTCGTGATAAATTGTCGGCATGAATTGATATTGTTACGAAGTCACACAAATTTAAACGCTGTTAAACTGAACAGCGATGAGGTTATTGATTGTAATCATTAATAAAATATTTTGGCGAGTACCACACGTACGAGTTTCAGATAGAGAAAGGATTAACCTTCTAAGTTTTTAGAAAAAGACCGACCACTCCAAATTGTATTTAGAAATTGGGATTTGTATGAATATCCAGCTTTGCCTAAAACAACGAAACATACGTGGTCTATAAAAACGGCATCTCAAATAGAAAAACCGCGATATGTAATTATTGGATTACAAACCAACAGAAAGAACAATGCAAGTTCTGATATGGCGCAGTTCGATCATTGTAACATTTGTAACTTGAGTAACGTGTACGACTGTACGTGTACCTTAACTCAACTTACTTTCCATATGAAAATTTAAATATAAACTTTGCAAATGACAGATTTGCTTTAATATACGAGTAATACGCAAGATTTCAACAGTCGTATTATGGAAGGCGATCAGAAGCTTTGCTAAGCCCTAAGCAATTCAAAGATTTAACACCGTTGTTTGTTATCGATTGCTCCAGACAAATTGACAATTTGAAGTCAGGTCCTGTTGTCGACGTGCGCGTTGAACTCGAAGCAGATTCTGAGATACCTAATCAAACATCAGCCTACTGTTTAATATTAAATGATTGCATTTTTTAGTATAAACCACTCAGCAATACTGTGAAGAAGCTATCATGAATCCTGACATTATTATCGTTGACCTTCAAATGGTGAACAATAACTTCATTGTGAAAGAAGTTGCAATTGCAACAAAATACCAAACACAAACGTTTTAGTTAAACCGCCATACTCCTATCATTATTTAACATTCGAAGAAAAAAAAAACAAGTTCAATGGTTGCAACGAAACAGAGGTATTTACTGGAATGAAGGTTATATAGATTATAGAGAGTTTCAACGAGTTATCGCTCCTTATTTAGAACACAAAAAGGTCCTAGTAAAAGGACTCAAAAAAATCATGTGGATCAAAGAATTGTGCTCTAATTGTGAAGTTATAGATTTAAGCAAGAAACTTGAAGAAGTAAGATTTTAAAACTTTTCAACATTACATAAAATGTATTGTACTGATTCATTTAACCATAACTGTGTCAATCATAAGAAAAATTGTGCATTAAAAAATGTAACTTGCTTGAAATTATGTTATTTAGAAAACTATTTTGATAACTGAAACCTATCAATTAAATTTTTTATTAAATTAAATAGTAAATAGTGACTTGTTTTTTTATTTAACCTCACCCTTTCATATAGTATAATGAAAACACATTTTACTAAATCATTGCTTTATTATAGAAATATAAATTAATATAAATAAAGTTGTCTTACATAATCAATTTTACACATCGACTTGGATCTAACATGCTTCGTCTTCCTTTTCGTTATTTTAAAGTCATCTAACTTGATCAAATATTAGTTTTACATATATAAACAAGCACTATATGCACATATTGTCTTTGAAATTTTGTTAATTAATGCCTCGGCATCATCCAAAATATTATCTGTTGCACTTCCATCCTTTACAGGATATTGAGCTTTCACTAACACAATCGAGTTTTCTGGATTGCTCACATCAGTAATGCTAAGTAAGTTTAATTAGCTTTGTAGTTGTACTCGACGGCTCTCTGCTGGCTACGAATGTGGCGCGAAAGCTCCTCTTTTTAGCGCTCCGTTTGATGGATGAATTGCATGCTTCGTCTTCCTTCTCGTTAAACACCTCTTCAAAGGCGGCTTGGGTGGTTTGTGAAAGCAAGGTTTGCTGCAGTTTTCTAGATTTTATCCGTCTGCTAACTTCAGGAAATTCCTGGCTAAACCCTTCCAGAGGATCTTGTGCGCATTGTAAATATATATCACTAGGAGTAGACATGATCTGAAACAATAAAAAAAACCATTAAAATCGGTTCACTTATCGGAATAATAGTAACAAATAAAAAATCCTTGCTTACAGTTCCAAATCGATGCGGAGCTTGCGACGTACCTCACTCTAGCGTGTCTCGTTAGTAACTTGTCCGAGGAGTTGCACAATTACAGTGTTCAAATTTCCAAGTCCGAACATGTCTACACATGTTACCGTTAGCACAAGCGCAGATTTAGATTAAAGTATCATATTTCTATGTTGTAATGTATATGATATTATTATGATTATAATGAAACTTACTATAGGAAAAAATGCATCAAGGGATATTATAATCCTAGTCACAAGATTTCTAAGAATGATATTGAGGAAGTTAAATAAATGTAAGCAGAAGAAATCGCATGATTAAGCGACTATTAAATAAAACTCTTGTTTATAATGTAATTTAAAATTTATTTATATTTTTAGAATGACAAAATTAACTTACCTACACTGTATTTATCTTTACATAATATTACTATTACATATTATATCTATTACAAATATTACTTATAATTTAATATACAATAAATCCTAGGGATAATTTAAACAAACTTATTTCTATTTAAAGTATTTAATATTTTATAAACATAATGTAATGAAATGATGTCTAAGCAGTACAGCCAAATATTGACTGGTTGCCCTAGGCGGTGGTGTTCACCTTATCTCATTCTAATAACCTCTTATCATCATTAGCAGAAAGAGCAATTTTATTTACGGACTGAGTAAATATTTCATGTTTAATTGTCTTAAACAAAACGTTTCTTTTTCGAATTACATTACAATTGTATAAGACATGTTTATAGTCTGATGCATGCAAATTTTTGATTACATTTCGTTTTGTTCCTTTTGCTTTTTTAATCGTTCTGTCCAAAGTTTTAATACAATAAAGCTTTGACCTTAGCCCTACAAACTCTTTAACTATCTTACCACCCATTTGGTCCTTAAACAAACCAGGAATCTTTTTATTTACAATTAGCAAACCAAACTTTTTGTTGTAATCGTAACTGCTAGTGTCAAAATATTGTAGAAAATTCATTTTAAAATCTCTATAAACATCATCAGTTCGTATATTGTAAACAAAGCTATCAGTATCAGTGTAACATATTTCAATACAATTCTCGTAAAATGGCTTTATTACTGAGTAATGGAAGTCATACATATGACTTTCAGAAAGTTCGAGTACAGTAAATCCGATGTAGATCGGCTTGTTTAGAACAACCCTTGAACGTTTCATCTGTATTGCTACCAGGTTGTCAGAAAATATAGACGCGCTGTGAAAATTTAGGCTAGCTATGAATTTTTCAGCACCAAACTTTTTTGGTTTGGTTATTCATGTCTGACCACATATTTACCAATCGTACGTCTACCCATTGTTCGGTGTTTTCCAAGGTTTCTCCAAATTTAAAAAAATGTTTTTACCAACTTAAAAAAATGTTGTTCGAAAACAGATTGAGCTCTTTGATGAAGCTCGGCATTAAGGTATATATTATATTGTTTTAAAAAATTACTTTGTTTGAAAGTTATAGCGCGATGAATTTTTCTTAAAACTAAACCGTGTTCTAAGCATTTTTTAAGTCAAATATAACATGTGATATTTGTCATATAAGTTAGGTATTTTTTTTTTGTTTTTTCTGTGGGAGATTTAATTTTTTCAGGACAAAACGGAAAATCATTGTGATTGCTTTGTTAATTTGGAGGATAAATAAAGCCATTTTCAGCGTCCTCCATAATGTGTACTATATTTAACTCTTAGCTTCTTAATTTCACTATCGCTTAAAAATCTGAAGTCTGAATGAGGTAATGTTTGACACATACTATATCCATACAAATTATTACAATCTAAATACATAATATACGAGCTAGGCGCAGAGGGGTCAAAAGTTCCCAGATATCTATGATTTGCTTTAGCGTGTCGTTTGGACCACATACACACGCCACCTCTAATACCTTGTTGTATCAAACGAAAAATTTCTAAATCAATTATAAATCCTAACCGAACGCGAGTTTTTAAAAGCATTGCTTCAAATGAAAGACTTGGTGCGGTAAGATCGATTGGCAGGATCGAGTTGATAATATTGTTTACATGTAAATCTAAAGTTTTCATAGATATCAGTCAACAAAAGGACGTCTGACTCGAGATACAAATCAGTGAATTGACCAATATTATTAATAGAAAACTCAAACCATGTCGCTCGAGCGTGTTTGTAATCTTCATCAGTAATTGATTCATTCGTTAACGAGTTAAAAAAACAATCTTTAGACGGTATACAGGTGTCAGCATATCGTTCCCAATTCGACATGTAATTATACGGATATACTCCTTTTCGAGTGATCAGATTAAAGTGTTTTTCATCAGGATAGTAAGATTTTAAATATTTAAATTCATCCCTTTTCATGGTTGCGGCTTATAGTTTTCTTTTGTTTTCGGTATGACCTTAATAGGCCCCGGGGCTTTACCTAATTCTTTGATAAAAAGATGACAATCAACCTGACAAGTTATGAAATATGACAGCCAAGAACTTTGGTACTTGGTATTTTAAATTACAGTAACTATGAGCAGCGCCACGGAACTGTCCTGTCAAATGACAATGATCACGAACTTTATCTACTGTTATTAGACCCTCGCAAATGTGACAAGTCTCTGCGTTCTCATAATTATAAGCATCAGTATCAGTAAAAACCATAGGCACGTTTTTATTTAATATTTCGCTGATTTTCTTTGCATCGTCACAAATAGATTTAACAAACTTATCAGCACAATCACGTCCTCTATATGAGGTTATGTGGTTGTATCGTGAATTTACTGTACAAACAAACTGATAGGCAAAAGCTACAGGTACATGTCGCTGTTGAGTCACTGTAGAAGATTTTAACGGATCGGGTTCGCAACTATCATAAGTTTCGAGGATAGCTTCAAAATCTGCATAAAAAACAAAAGGAAAGTTTTGCTTTCGGTCATAACTTTTAAAATCCAAAAAGGAACCTTTTGGAGGTAATTCGGTAGCCACACCTCCGCAGATATGAGAACATAACTGATCGTTCGAGAATTGTAAACAATGATCGCAAAAGTGCAATTTGTTACAATGCTTAGTAATTTGACTTCTAACAAGACGCGACAGATCCTTTATCAAACAGTAATGCGACATATCACCTTCTTCAAGATAAAGTAAATGAATAACTTTTTTGTTCAATGCGTCTGATTTGTAAAGTGGAGTCATTTAAACCGTATACAAAAATACATATATGCGGATTGTTCTGTTCAAACCGAGCGATGTCTGAGAAACTCATTGAGAACGATAAGCCATCCACGTTCAACACGTCATTAAATTTAGGATAAGATGAAACTCTATCAGAATGACGTTGAGCAGGATACAAAGCAGCAGTTACTGACCATAAAAAACAAAAATTATCATTATTCTTTATATTTAAACAGGCTTTCTTTGATTTGATTAAAACCGGCAACTCAATGAAACTTGAACCACGCAAAGGCTGGTATTTGTTTATGTTAACTTCTAAATGGGAATTATGCAAAAATGTCCAACCACTATCACGCTCTTGAAATTCACTTGTTTTTTTGATAAAGAGTAAAATTTTTCGTGCCAAATGATTTTATCTCTTGGGAATCATTTTTTAACAATATAAAAACCCCAAAATATTCGATATTAACCTTGACACACTGATGTTGCTTAAGTGACATTTCAATTAACGATTTGATTTTAGTTTGTATATGATCGAAAAAACTTTCTATTGAAGTCTGATCCTCAGAATCCGATGAGGTAACTTTATATGAGGCTATTCTGTTGCGAAAAGCGGAATTAATTTTGAGGATACCTTCACTTAATGTAGAATAATTTTTATTTTTATGATCAGTACTTCGCAAGTGACCTATCCAACGAACACGACTAACAAATACTTTACAATCTTCACAATACGGCATTATTTATGTTAAATTACTATGAATGACACTAAAAACTAAAACTAAATAGAGATACTCCGCAGAAGCTTGTGAAATACAGTGTAGGTGAAAATAATTTAAATTACCTACTTAAAACCTTTGCCACTAAAAAATACAGGTTCGCTATCAGTAAACAGCTCGTGTGCTTTGTGCAAGGCTCCCCAGTGCGAAGTATCCCGATTTAATTTTAATTTCAAAGCCACTTGCGCTGACCGCCACCGTTGATCTGGCTGTGCGGTCGCAGCCTCCTCAGTATTATAAACTCGTACCTCTATATAAAAATCTCCTTCCAGATGTTTATCCCGGCGAACTTTCCCGCCGGGGACACGAGTGCTGAGGTAAGTCTAGAGGCCGGTGTTGGTAGATAGCTTATTTGTTTGTTTTGTCACCGGCTCCAGACCGAAGAGGCTTCGTTCGTATTCCGAGCTGTAAAAAATAAATATAAAAAAATGTTACACAACTTAAGCGATATTACACATTAACTACCTAAAAGTCTAAAAGATATAATATTATAAATAATGAACAAGTTACATTTTAAAATCAATTATTTAGTTTGTAACTTATAATAAGTAAGTTGGTTCACAGTAACCGGTTAATAAGGCTACTGCTGTATAAAATATATAGGAATAAATAGTAAAAAAAACTCAAGCCACTACAAAAATTGTCGTGGTTCGATAGCAAAACAGATGGACAACACGGCACAACACACAAGAAATAAAGTTCAAAACAGACATTTCAAAATACTAATAGGTATTCAATGTAAAATTTCTATTTACCTACCTCGTTGAGGTCGACGCACTCCTGCTGTCGCTACTGTGGCTACTGGTGTTAGGCTTCTTTTTGGATCTGTAAAATACATTTTAATTTTTTCATTACTAAATGTTAAAGACAACTATTGCATAAATCCCCCAGTGCAAAAATCATATTAAACTAAAAAATCTTATTAAACAGTGCATAAACTATTCTTACCTAACTGACGATGTCGAAGCCTCTAGCGCTCTTTTCGATGTCTTTTTTTAGGCTTTTCTACCGGCGCGGCAGCCATTGCAGCCTGGCTCATCCGATGAATACTCAATATCCGACCTGAAATTTAAAACATTATTTGTTATAATTTTTATTAATATATTTTTTATAGTACACAACACAGATAACATGTTCTTAAATACATTTTATCTTGGCAAACAATTTAAATCAGATGCGTATCCTAAATTATGTGTCCCTAATTAGTTCAAACCTAATTAGTTACCTCTTCCTTGTGGATAATTGAAAATATATCCTTACTGCCGGTTTCTGAATTAAGCATTATTGTAGAAACCGGCTGAGTTTTGCTCAAATAGTTGATGAGTACTTAAGTTTCCTACGTTTCAACCGTCATATTTAAATTCTCTCACACCACTCTTAGCTGAGTTTCAGTTTAACTATACTTAAACGTTCCAATCAAAGTAAATTTTATATTGTTTTTTTTACTTGTTTTGTTGTTATTAATAAAGTGATTTGATTTCAATATTTGCTTTCTAAAAGTTAGATACTACTTAATTGCATAAGATTCAGGATAATTTTATAAGTTTAATAGTCGATTTCCTGTTATGTATTCAATGATTCTTTCATATTCACTTAGCATAATAATGTTCTCCCTTCTCTTAATAACTTTCAGTTAATGCAAACACTGTCGGCGGGCAAGAAAGAATGCCCTGAGTCCGGAAAAACCATTTCAACGTCTTTGATATTACTGGTGTTCTGAAAAAGCCATTTCATTACCATGCATATAATGAAGGATTTTGTTTTGACCCCCACAGCCATCGGATATCAAGACGAGTCAAGCAAAGCGCAAGGGCTGTTTGAACTAGATAATCAAAATTCTCAAGATATGTTGTCAATAGCAGATTTATTAAATATATAAGTTTTAATTGCATAGCTCTCATACTTTAGAGTTTGTTGATATCTAAAAAACCCCTATTTTGGTATGTAAACTAGCAGTGCCGAAAGGTAAAATATTGAGAGAGGTAACCCGTAACAAAAAAAAATGCACCTAATCCGGGCGCGGGCACGCAGTCTTGAGTTCTTACCGAAAATCTGTGATTGGTATCCTGGCTTTAGTCTTGTATCTAGGCAGATGTATCTTTAGTCCACTTTTATTATACGTGTAAGAACTCAGGTATTGAAACAATATCTTGCAACGCAAGCATACCTAATGAAAATCTACTTTAAATACTTAATTTCTACATATTAAACTATCTACTTACTGGCGGAATACCTAATTACAACGTACGTCTACGTACTAACTGCTTTCACTATCACTATAAACAACACAAATAAACAAAGTTCAACTACAATACAATACTAATCAGTATTTTACACCAAGAAATAAATTGTAATAGATGAAACTAACTAATAAATTCAAATACACTCAGCGGCGCGGAATGTTGCCCAAGCGCATTATGTGATGTGTGTTTTTGTGTCTTGTTAAGCTTAAATGTTTATCCTAATCTATAATGCGAATATGAAATTAATAAAAAAATGCATTAAGTTTATTAGAATTGTATTAAATAAAAAAAGACATTGAGCTCTATAATTAAAACAAAATTTTTTAAAGCAATTTACCAATTAAAACTAAGTCCTTAAAATTAGTAGCGGGTATTTCCACCCTGGCCCTGATAACCGCCTGCATGCGATCAGGCATGCTGTGGATAATGTTTTTAATGTCCACTTGAGGCATTTCTTCCCAGGCAGCAATCAGAGCGGTTTTCAACTGATTGAGTGTTTTTGGTGGGTTGGCATTTGATCGAATGCGTCTTTTAAGCATGTCCCAGACATGTTCTATTGGATTCATGTCTGGGCTTCGTGCTGGAAATTCCAATTTTCAAATTCTCACGTCTGCGGTCTGAAAGATAATCATCGACGCAACGTGCTGTGTGAGGTCGGGCATTATCATGCATCAAAATGAATTCTTGACTACCAATGAACCCGACGTATGGTAGAACATGGCCCTGAAGGATCTCTTCGACGTACCGCACTGCCGTTAGACGACCTTCAACGACCACCAACTCTGTACGTGCGTACACGTTCCACACACTCTCCACACACGTTCGCGACCATCCGGAGCTCTTAGGCCTCATACGCATTGTCCGGTTAGCCGGAGTGCGAACAGCCGTCCGGCTAGCCGCAGGATGCGGTTGCAGTTGCGGTTAACCGGGTGGCGGCTAGCCGCAACTGCAACCGGACAGTGCGGATAAACGTTGCGGTTTCATCGGAACATTTCATAGCATGCAGGACCATTTCCAAGATGGACGCTGAAGAAGTTGCAGCTATTTATTATATTTACATGCGATATATAAAGAAAAAAAAGCAAAGAAGAAGGTTCTGGGTACATCCTTATTTGCAAACACGAGATGAGAGCAAGCAATTTGAAATATTTTTCGAAGAACTGAAAAAGTATGACGATAAGTTTTTTGGATACACTAGAATGAGTCTGAAATCATTTGAAGAACTTTTTAGAATTTTGGAAACCAGCATAACAAAGATGGACACACAATTTCGGAATTGTATTAAACCTGAACTAAAGTTAACGTTAGTGCTAAGGTAAGTGAAATAAAATACATACCTATCTAATTTATTTTTATTTATTTATCAAAAGAATGACCATAGCACGGTTAAACATTTTGATTTTCACAATCGTCTGGTATAGAATTAAAAAGATCCATGTAAGACGAGTGTTGACTGTTCTGAGACTGTTGACTGGTTGATAATGGCGATTGTACTTCGATGTTTTGCAACGAACTCGCTGCAGAGCCTTGAGAAGGTGGTCGTCCAATATCCGATGATTGCATAGGCTGGGTGTAGGGATTGGTATCGTTTCTTCCAATACCCCACGATGTGTTTGGATAGTTGCAAAGCTGCTGTGCATCTTTAATTAGCCTTAAAATATCTAACTTTGTCTGCATTTGCAAGTGTTCTGGTATTTTCTTATATTCTTTAACCAAAGACAAGAAAAAAAGGCGATCCTCGTCATCTTCCAAATTCCTTCTTTCTACATTTTTAGTTAACACTCCGACTAACTGTGCACCAATAGCGTCATCATATTTTTTATTCTTACGTCTCTTTGGCGTCAATGGCGTATTTAATGGAAGATTGTCTTCATTCTGTGTAGTCATGTTTACATCTTCATTTACTGTAACATTACCATCTGTGCTATTTACAGTTACTGTATCTTTTAAAAATAAAAGATTATCGTATAATACATATGGAACCTTCTTTTTTGCTGCAGACCCGCTTTTGCTCTCCTTTGCTTTATGGGCCTTTACAAAAGCGTCGCGAATGTTTCTCCACTTTTTTTGTAGATCCAAACCTGTAAAAAAAACCATTGTTTCAGATATTTAGCAACTGGTTGCTCATTTGCTGAATTGCATTACATCTTTAGGATTGGAGTTAGCACCATTGCCGAAATTGTTCGCGAAGTATGTGCAGCAATATGGTATTTCTTAAAAGAGATATGCCTACCAGAACCAACAGAACAAATGTGGCTTCAAATTGCAAAGGATTTCTTCAAGAGAGCCCAGTTTCCGCATTGTATAGGTGCTTGTGATGGGAAACATATAAGAACTATAGCACCTAACAATAGGGGATCTATGTGCTATAATTATAAAGGATTTTTTTCCTTGGTCTTGATGGCGATTTGAGACAGCAACTTTAAATTTGTATTAATTGATGTTGGAGCATTTGGTAGATTCGGGGACTCAGCAATATTTCAGAATTCGAACTTTTATAAAAAAGTGCAGGAGAATCGTTTGAACATTCCTGAACCTGCGCCGATTTTAGAATCCAATAGCACTGCTTTCCCCTACGTCTTTGTAGGAGATGAGGCATTCGCCTTAAGTACAACCATGATGCGCCCATATCCAAGACGTGACTTAAATGTTACGAGAAGAACGTTTAATTATAGGCTCTGCAGAGCTAGACGTTACATTGAATGTACTTTTGGGATACTTGCGAATAAGTGGCGCATTTTCCATAGACCCATTAATGTCAACACCGATTTAGTTAATGATATTATTAAGTCGGCGTGCATTTTACACAACTTCTTGAGAGACAGAGATGGGTATTCTTTTGAAGACTCGCTAAATAATCCACTGACTGACACAATTGCTCAAGATAGTGTGCGCAGAAACAATACAACTGGATTGAGATATCGAGAATTATTTGCAGATTATTTCATGATAAACTGTATTTCATGGTAAGCTGGCAGGATAATCACATCTAATTATACTGTGACAACATATAATTATTAAACTATATAAAGTAATTGTACTTACCGAGTTGTTTTTTTTTATCCTGTGGTAAATCAGCTCCATAGGTATCCACCAACTCCTCCCAAGCTTTTTGACGTAAGTTTCTATCAGAATATTCTGCAGATTTCGTATTCCAGATTGCTGGCCTGTTTTGAATTTCAATTATAAACCGTTCGGCATCGAAATCCATAGCCGAAAATTTTTGTCGCGAGCGTCTCGTCTGTAATGTATACTTAATACGTGCACCTTCAATGGCGAGCAACCGTAAACTAGCAAACCGCAGTGCATCCGCGTAGTGCGTACAGCGACCGTCCGGATAGCCGTCAGTCGGGCCGCAGCGCTCCGAGCGACCGGAGCGGTTAGGCGGCAGCCGCATCACAGTGCGAATAAAAAATACTTTTGCGTATATATTTTTGATTGCGGTTAATCGGACGGCTGTCCGCACTCCGGCTAACCGGACAATGCGTATGAGGCCTTAAGGCCACTCTGCACTCATCGGTCCACAAAACTTTACTCCACTGCTCATGAGTCCAATTTGCATGTTCACGAGCAAATCGAAGTCGAGCTACGCGATGGTGCCGGAGCACTTCTGGACCTCGAGCTGGTCTTCGAGCGCGCAGGTTCCGTTCCTCCATTATCCTTCTTATCGTTCGCTCACTAACGTCGATCCCTCTTATTGATTGTAGGCACTGTCGAATTTCGACCGCAGTGAGGAACCGATTTCTCAAAATTTCGAGAGCGATAAATCGGTCATCACGCGCTGATGTGCACCTAATTCCGCTACTCCCTGGTCTCCTCCACTCCCTGGTCTCCTCGTGTAGAGGCCGGTTTGATCATACCGTATTGAGGCGTATCTGAGCGTTAAACGCGGTACATTTAAAGTTTCAGCAATTTCTCGCTGCGCACGCCCTAGACTCCGAAGCAACACAGCTTGAGCAACTTGAGCTGAAGTTAGGGGCATTGTGATTCGATTCTGGAAACAAAAATGACTACACATTAATTAAAAAAAAAACATTGAATGCACTTTTTTTGTGCCTAAACTCATAAATTAACAAAAAGGAATATCCTGACAAGCTGCCACTTGAACTAATCATACGCGATACCAAAAACGCCTGTTATCGGTTTATTTATGTTTGGGCCATATTCCGTGCCGCTGAGTGTATAAATTTAAGCATTTATGCAATGATGGTGAATAATGCAGGTGCATTCAATATTACGTTAAATTGTCTGTCGTATCAACAGTCGTCCGATTCGTTACGAATTTCTACGAGCGATAGCGATGCAAGCATGTATTCCTCCATCTCGCTCACGCGCACGCATTTTCTAACATTGTACCTATCAGCTCAGAGTAAATAATATACTACCATTATAACTCATCATTATAACTCTATTTTCGTCGGCTTACCAGAGTTCTACTGGGTTTTGAAGTGACCTTGAGATGTGACGTCATTCATGACGTTTATTTGTATAGAAGTTTAACTGCCAAAAAGCCGATCAAAGTCAAAGTCAAAGTCAAATCCTTTATTCAAATTTGGCCCATAATGTGGCTCTTTTTGACGTCAGTATAACTACAGCTACCATGACAGCACCCATAAAATATCCACCCCTCACATCGATCGTGCCTGCGAGTTACTTTATAGCATCACGTTGTTAAACGTTGAAGAGCAAGTGTTGACTTGTGTAGGCGTTTTGTAATGTTTTATTTTATTTGTTTTTATTAAACATTTCTCTACTTTTAAAAGGTGTAAGCGTTTTGTAATGATTCTCTATTTTTAAAATTACTGATTATGCCATTTCTCAATTACGGTAGAGAGAGTAGTTACGTTCCGAAATTTTGAAGGGAAGCCGGTGGGAATCAGGTTATATGGTATCTTTATATTAGTACACAAACAACAAAAAAATTATAAAACTTGTAACTTTTATCTCCCGCACCCCTTAAACTAGAGGATGGAAGTTTGTATGAGACCTCCGCAATTTAGACTTACAAAACTTACAAAGAGAAATTAAATCCCAACAAAAACATTTTCATGTAAAATGTTTATCCAAAGAACACAAGAACAAAGTGTCTTTCCCTTAATAGAGACAATAAGAAAAGTGTTATTGGATACATTCTTAGAAGTTAGTCTTGAAGACTAGATTTTATTATTATGATTTACCTTCTTGGGTATGTCATTCAGGAAAAAAAAATGTAAAATGTTGCCAAGACGAGACCATATGACTAGCACTTTCAAAAAGTTATCAGATCTTATGTAGAGCCAAGCTTCTAACTCTACACACCCTAAGTCTACAACGTCTAACTTCACAAACTCTTACACCTTAGTCAAAATATGTGGCCTGGCCGTTTCGTTACTACAAAGAACGACGAAAGTACCCTATCAACAGCTTTGAACAAACTGAGCCATCTTGTAGGAACGTGTCGTATGACTTCTCTGTATTCACTCTCAAAGAAATTAAAGCACTCTTTCAACTCTTCTCGTTTTTTTTTTGCGGAACAAGAAAACTATGCAAATACTTTTATCTCTATGTTTTCAACGTCAATAGACATTACTTTCAAAGCGTTTTTTGCACAGTTATGAAATATGTGGTCATTGCAGTGAGCAGCTATTATTTCATTATTTTCTTCAGTCTTTAACTTTTGAAATACGGAATTATTAACTCCAAAGTTGACAGAGGCATTGTCTGCTCCATATGCAGTTACTCTACTCCATGGGAGCCGTGAATTATTTAAGACTTGACATAGTTTTTCCTTAATAGATCTTGAATCGTCGAATTTTATGAGAAATACCGTTTTTTGGTGAAAAAAAAAATGAATCACAACAGGAAAGAACTTTCTGTTTCCTTTATTAGAAGCATCGGTAGCGATGAAGAACGGTACTTCATTCTTTAAATCGTCCTGCACAAGTTCAATTGAATAAGGGTGTAAAACCTGGTTTACGAGCGTCGTATTTAGTGCGTCCTCCTGTCATTTGTTTTACGATATCTGAATCTGTAATTATTTGTTTTAATACTTTTAATGAGCAATCTTGAGCAACATAATATGAAATGTGGTGTTTGATACTGTGATAATTCTCAGTCAATTCGGCAGTGCTAACTTTTTCACTTAGTGAGCTGCCTTTTGATGTGAAGAAAGAACTCATTTGGCTGCTGCCTTTTGTAAATCTTTGTGCTTCTTTGACGCAGCGTGATGTGTTATTGCTTTTAAGCCATCATACGCCACAGTGAACGTGAACTTTGCAGTAGCCTTTTGTGTTGCCTTCGCCGCATTTATTCAACCACGAAAATCGCGATTCCCAGTCAACCTTATAGTGGCAAACTCTTCTCACTTTCTTAGGCGGAGTTCCTTTACTTGTAGAAGTAGGTTCATCGTCGTCTTCCATTTTGATTATCAATCAAAACCACACACAAACAAAACAGCAATGTAATGGAACACAGGAAACTTAAAAACAAAGAAATGGCGTCTCTATAATTGAAAGCGCGTCTACTCTCTCTTGTAATGAAATAGCTAATCGGCTATTCTTCTTTGATTTTTTTTTTATTTTCAGCTTTTGTAGTAGTTTTCTTCTGTTTTTTTAAATCATCTTTTCTCTTTTTTGTTTCTATTTTCTCTAGTTTTTCTGTTCAGCACCTTTTTTTTTCTGAGCGATGACTTCTTATTATTGTTTGTTGGGAGACGACGTTATAATTGCTGTTTTTCAAGGCTTTTAGCAACATGAGAGGATTTTTTAGTAAGTGGAAGTGGAAAGAGTTGTTTTGGAGAAGTCAAAACAAAGCTACTGTCGCTCTTATCGCATGTTGGCACATTAGCTGGTTGTGATGTCTCTGGTTCCTGACAAACAGGGTTTTCAGTTGGTTCTAGTGAGTGCGTCTGCTGGTCGGATTGATTTTGTTCTGCTTGTGATGTCTCCGGTTTGTCTTTAGTTTTATACGGTACTGCTTCCTGATTAGTACTGTAGTCACAAACCATTCCGAAAAGGCAAACACACATAAGCACACAAAAACAAACTTATTTTTACAGAAAACAAACAAGAACAATAGTTATTTGTGCAACAAGAGAGCAAAGTCGTTTTTTGCTGCGAGTGCTGATTTTCTCCCACGCATTATGTTTCATGTGTTGGTCACTGTAGTGACGCGATTTTATATTGTATAAACACTCATGTAGACGAACTAAATTTATTAGCTTTTCTTCCGCCATAACATTCGATGTGACAGCAAACAACCGGTACACACAGCGATTACCTCGATTATGTTGTGTGAGTCAAATGATGCAAATGGCGGATGCCTCCCCTCGCCTCGGCGCCGGCGGCGTACCGAAGGATGCCGAAGCATCCCGAAGCATTCTCAAGGCTGCCGATACAGCAGCCTCAAGCATACCGAAGCGGTATTTTTGTTATTACGACCACATATCACGGAAATTTCTACTTTATTGCCATTATATTATAGTATATTGCTATTTGCCACCAAAAATCCTTTTCCTTGCCGATGCCGATAATGGGCGCCGGCCCTAAATTTGAATCCTGAGTGAGGCGAGGGATTCAAAGGCACGAGATGCAAAAAACTTTGCTCTCGTGTAACACACATAACTTTTCACTTCAGCAGCGAGAACACTTTAGGAGATAACAGTTATTTAAGGGTTAAATATAATTTTTATTTGCAGTAAAGACTTATTTTCGTTTAAATACAACAATAAGTTAAAAATTCAATAAATTACATTAAAAGACATAATTATCTTTTTGCAATATTCCTTTAGTTTTTTATTATTAGTTAAATTTTCGAAAGTTTGTCTTTGAGGTCGAATTCAAAATCGGAACTTCGAAAGGTCTGGTCTTTGTCTCTCTCTCTTTCTAATGGCGGGAAAGAGATAGAGTGTAAATGTTTCGAATTGTATGATTAACCCAAGGCTGAATAAGATATTCGCGGCTTTCTGAAAACAAAAATTAAAAAGTTACTTTGTTTCACTCAGTGAGCAAAATCGCATTTGCTCACTGAGTGAGACAAAGTAGAGACAAAGACAAAGACAAAGTGAGACAAAGAGTTTCAGGCAGCAAAACCTACATGTTTGAGCTACTGAAGTGAAAAATTCAAAGTTTAACACTTTTGTATAAAACTGGAAAAAATTTCTTTTTCCAAAAAGTAACTACACTAGATATTAACTTCATTACATATTCATGTTCATATTCAACAGGAATTATAGTGACCCGATTTTTTTTTAAATCGCTCCTAGCAACACAAAAATAACTTTTGTTTCCTTTAGCACAATACATTTGCATTTGAACTTGTGCAAAATATCTTTTTTATATTGTACCATTTTTATCTATATAGTTTTGTATATTTTTTTCACTATATGGACACTCAATTTCAAAAGTAGTCTGGATATTGATATTGATATATTTATTAGTAATATTCATTACATGTCATATTATTATAGGTACCTGAGTACATAAAAAAAAATAGTTTAACATTATTATCAATAAATAACATTTTAGTTATACGATTGTATAATTAAACATGTCAAGTTACTTAAAAAATAATTGTGTCAATGAACATGACAAAACATTACAATACGATCACGTAAATGATATAGATAAATTTACTAAGTCAATTTTATTTCTATAAATTCATCATAGCTGTAGAACGACTGTTGAATAAGCCACTTTTTCAATTTTGCTTTGTAGCCATACAAACTGCTGGTACATTTTCGGGAATCCTGTTGTAAACAGCTGGACCCATGGCATGTATCAGTTTAGTGGCCTTGACAGATTTGCAAGTTATATTTTTAAGCCTGTGCTTGTGACGAGTCTGATATGAATTGTTGACGCCCAGTGTCCCAAACAAGTCGATGTTTTCCTTGACATACAGTGCAACTTGGTATATAAGGAGGCACGGGAGGGTCAAAATGTTCAGCTGAATAAAGTGAGGTCTCGCGGATTCATCCTGGGGTACGCGAGCCAAGCACCGAATTGCTCGTTTATCGAAATATGCGCTGCCAATCAGCAGCCCGCCCCCAAAGATCCAGCCCGTACTGAAGCAAAGATTGAATTGTGGCAAAGTAACACGTACGCAGTTCACTCCGGGTTCACTTGTTATTAATCTCGTCTGGGGAGTCAGCAACCATTGGGAATGACTCAGAAATATACCGGCTGACTTTTTTTAGCGTCTTGAACTAAATAGAGTGTGTTGTGTTAGTGGAATAGAATCTATAGACAGTATTTGTGTACTAGCATTTCGATTACGAAAACTTCGAAAATTTCCTAATATCGATAAAAGAAATATACCCTACATGGCGCGTGCAAAATAATAAAATAGGTATCGCGCATGAATGAAAAGTGCGAGCGAAATAGCGTAAGTACTTTGGTACGAATTTCTGCCGTAACGGTTTTATTATTTATCTCTGAATTGTCATTAAGAGATTATTTCAATCTTCCCTTCATATTTTTAAGGGCTTAGGACCTTCTACCATGCTGTAGTCGTTATTACATGTCAATTGTCAAACTAAGCATTTACAGATGTTTTTCATCAAGTCCACTTAGTAATACGATGAGCGCATTTATGTGCGTAAACGTAGGGAGCGTTAGCAAAAAAATCTAAACCGTAATGTAATCGTAATGTGCTGGGCAGCCATCGTGCTGGAAGTACATTCCTTGCAAATAACTTAGAGGAACGTCCTCTAAAATCGTGTCGATGACGGAACGTATCATTTGTAGATTCGTTATTCCGGTCAAGCGACCTTCGATCCATATTGGGCCTATGATTCGGTCATTTATGATTGCAGCCCATATGTTTACACTAAATCTAATTTGGTGTGAATGTTCTTTCATTTTATGAGGGTTTTGAATACTCCACCAGTGCTCGTTATGTACGTTATAAATCCCAACACGTGCAAATATTGATTCATCACTCCACAAGATGTTGCTGTGAGTACGTCTCTGCAGCCAGCGACAAAACTCCATCCGTGGTACAGGGTCCGGCGCGTGCAATGCTTGCACGCGGGCAAAGTGGTTTGGATGCATACTGAAAGAATTCAGCAGCTTCCAGACCGCATACTGGCTTACACCGAATCTTCGAGCGGCTTGTCGAGTGCTTCTTCTTGGGTGACGTTCGAAATATTCTAATATTGCTTTTTCCTTACGATTGGATAAAGGTGGCCGGCCTCTGCCTCTACCGTACCTCGGAAGACGGAACTGTCCATAGTCGAGCAACCTTTGAACCCTTTATTTAAAATTAAAGTAGTGCTGGGAATTTGTGGATCCGGAATACCCTGTTGACGAAGAGATTGCAGATGTTGTGGTTCTGCATACATTCGCCTTGCACCATCTAAGTTTTTACCAGACAGAATGTGAAACCGCACCATTGCTAAATACACAACGTTATTGTATTCGTACATGTTTATTGTTTATGGTTTCCGATATCACAGTGAACGACCGACAACAGCGACAAGCGCCATAACGTAAACAATGCGAATACATCACGCGACGTCCCAATATGCCTAATCAAATAAGACTGAAACAATAGGGATGTGGACTACTTTTGAAAATCAAAATTCTAATTAGTCCGTCAGTTAGAAAATAAAAAAACAAAAGACACGATTTTTTTGCTTTTTTAAATAAATTAAAATATACAGAGATAAAGCGCATTAAAGTTTAGGGTGAGGGGGTCGTGACGTCACTTACCGCTAAAACCGCCATACAAACTGTCAGAATAGTGACGTCACGCGGAATTTCAACTCAATATATCGCCGTTATTTTTTGATTACGTAAAAAAAGAAAAAATACGTGTCCAATATTTTTTAATAATCTACAAGACGGACTAAAAAATAAAAATTAGTCCACATGCCCATTGTCAATTGTTATCGCAAGCGCAAGGGCGGCGGGTGACCGGGAGAGGGTGGGAGTGAGCAGGTTGCAGCGCTTGCGGCTGCCGGCCGGCCGGCGAGTGCGAGTGTCCTTGAAGATAGTTTTTACTGTATTTGTCGAAATCATTCATCATATTTTTGTCGCGCGTTGTTAGGGTGACTATGTTTACGATTTTGAATTATTTTAACGTACTTTTTCAAATTACTTTTTAAATGTTTTAATATGAAAAATAGATTATAAATTAGGAGTATAATATTGGCAAATTAATTTTAGACTCTGTTAGTTAAAAAAAATAAAAAAAATAAGTAACTATGCCTGAGGCTTCTACTCAATTTACCTAACAAGCCCTATTTTTTTCAGGACGCTATAAAAAGTCACCCGATATATAGACCACATTTTTCTATCTTCATTACTATTTTCTTTTCCACTGTTATCCTGACTTCTAGTTTTCAACTCATGATATTGCTGGAGTTTCTGGAATTTTTGCACCAAAAATCATAGCGGCCAGAGCGTCATCCACAGTTTTGCACTGGCTCACTTCAAATTTAAATGTCAAGACTGCAATAATATAATACCTAATAACAAAACAATACACTAGCAGTCGAGAACGAAAACAAAAGGTAACTACACCAACAATACAATTTTAAAATTATTCAGAATAGTTGATGTCAAATAAAAAATAAAAAAATAAAACGGCTAAAATAAAAGAACAATTGGTTATGTCAGATAAAAAGAAAATAAAAGAATGCAATATAATTATTTCATGGTTTAAAAAAAATCAAATAAAAATTAAACTTAAAAAATTAAAATAAACCGGTCAGTAGTCAAAATAAAAATAAAAATAATCCCATGCAGTCAGAACCCCCTCTCCACTTCAGAAACTCGTTTACCGAATAATAACATCGTTCACACAACCAGGACTTAAGCTTTTTCTTAAATTTAACAAATGGTAGATTCTTTATATCGTTTGGAAGCTTATTAAATATTGAAATGCACATAAAATAGCAATTCTTTGTAAACATGGCCGTGCGGGGTATCATATCAACAACTAATCTGTTCTTGTTCCTAGTGTTTCTTGGATATACTTCAGAAGCTTTTTTAAAAAAAATGTTCATGCTGCTTAACTGCAACGTGCAACTTCAAATATATATAAACAAGGTAATGGCAACATGCGAATTTTGGTCCATGAGATCAACACCTCCCATATTTTTATTGTACTTTACAACAACTTCAGGGCATGTTGTATTCATCTTCTCACCACTACCGTGTACACTGTACACGCCTCTTGACTGTCGTTGTCGGTATCGGTGACAAGAAATTTGTCAATAAAAACAGCTTTGTTATCCATCCATTTTATGAAACAGATTCCGTCGCTGCTGGTTGCAAAAATGTCTCCTCGTTTCATATTTTTATCAGTTGGTACATTTTTGGGTACTCACCGGCACGGAATGTCGCCCAAGCGCGTTATGTGATTTATTGTCAAAATTAAACCTGAAGCTTGGGTTTTTTTTTCTTGTAAAGCTTGTAAATGTTTATCCTAATCGATAATGCGAATAAGTAATTAATAAAAACAATGCATTCATGTTATTAAACTTTTATTAAATAAAAAAAGACATTAAGCTCTATAATCAAAACAATATTTTTAAAAGAAATTCACAAATTAAAGCTAATGTTGGGGTGTCAGAAGGTTATTGTGTGCTATCTCTAATTGCGGAATGAAAATACTTCGGTATTCTGACTTGTACACGTTTCATCAATGTGAATATATAACTAGCCTGCTACTAGAGTACCGTCGCGTCCCGGTGGCCAGAATGCACTGGTGCACCGGACGGCGTACACTGCACACGATCACGCCAGTTATGTGACACCCACAATATTCCCCCCTTTTTTTTAAATTTATTCCCAAATTTTAAAAATAAGAAAAATTTTACAAATCATGGTCACCCTACTGTTATCACCCCCTGATGATTGTGTGCAGGTACACTTGATACGTTACAGTAAGTTTACAAATAAAGAAGAAAGAAAAAATACAATACATGAACAATTGAACATGACTATTACTTAACAAAATTCCTTTTTTACTGTGTTATTACTATATCTAAATTAGTTATCAATTACAAAAAAAAAACTTAACTAAGTACTGGGTATAAAAGCGTCGGCACTGCGTCAGCGGTATTCTGAAGCTGCTACCGCTGCTGCAGGCTGTACTTTTACTGCAGCTAAAGTTACTTCCTCCACTCGTTTCGTTAGCCACTTCTTTACACGATGTCGGAAATAGGCCTTCGCAATTATTCCGAATACATATAAGCAAGCCAACACATGCCGTCACGATCGCGAAAATGATGTTATTCCGATAGGTAACATCTTGTATGCTGGTCCTAACGGAATCTTGAAATATCCCGATCTCCGCGTCGGTTTGTTTGACTTTTTTACTTGCATATTTGCCCACAATGGTTAAGGTATGATATGTCAGCAGCGGATAACGAACGAGTGAATAAGATAGTAAATCATTTGCAACTTATAAGGTCAGGGTGGCTAATTCCGGCATACTTTTTTTTCGACTTATATTTGAGTACCCGTATCCGATGATCATTTTGATTTATGATCAATGTTATGATCTCATGAAAATAATAATGTTTTAAACTTTCAAATACAGCGATCTTATTTAATTAAACTATCACCAGTACAAGAATATACAACTTTTTTTTAAACTTGACCAGTAGACGGATTTTCCCTTCCAAATCGGGAAAATTCGTCATAATGGAAGAATTTATTGAAATCTTTAGTGGTTTTAAGGAAACACGTAATAATGACAAGCGTCCGTAAGAGACAGTCAATTCTGTGCTTAAAGAACTTAAAAATAAAGTCTCTATCAGATTAAATACGTAAAAATCTGTTTTGGGGGCTATTTCGGCATGCCTAAACAAGCAGGGGTGAGCAACATATTTTACTCGAGCGTTATTAGCTCATCTATTATTTATTTATTTATTTAAAAACTCTATTGCACATAATATGTAATATGGACTTAATGCCTAAGGCATTCTCTCCCAGTCAAGCCTTTTCATCTATTATTCTTAATTAAATAGGTATCGCTATTTTGCACAAAAAAATTATAATTTTAAGATTTTTCTTATATTACAAAACATTGGGTGATTCGATTTATGAGAGAGCAGTAGGGGGAGCACGAATTTTGTCGCTCTCGTCTAGCCGATATCGAGCATTTTTTTGTATGGAAAATGAACAGCGCCATCTATCCAGTGTCGTTCATTTTCCATACAAAAAAACGCTTTGACATTACGACGATATCGACTAGACGATAGCGAAAAAATTCGTGCTCCCCCTACAGTCATGTTATTTAGTACTTACATGTTTAAAATCATCCTAAATTAACATATATGATGTATATTCCCGTGATATTTTTGTGAGATAAACAAATTTATGCTGACGACACCGCGGATTAAATAAACACTTTAATTTAGCAAACTTAAGATAGAAATACACAGAAAAATATGTAATTAACTGGATAAAGTTAAGGTACCTTCATAACATAAAAATATACATTTGGTATCATAAATCGTTTTAATTCAGTAACAAACTTAAAACCTATCAAAATCAAATAGTATTTTAGTCTTAATTAAGTTAACAATCAGTCTCTATAGAAACTAGAAAATCAACTAAACATAAAATGAGAAGTATTCGAAATATAACTAAAACCAATCAATTAAACATAAAAACGAAATTAAGGTCTTCTTCTTTTTAATTTTTTGAAAACAAGGTCAGTACCTTTTCCGCAATAAATTAACAATTAACATTTTAGGTATTAATTGTCGAGTACTGTAAGTACTAGTTTTAGTAAACGAATACAATCAACGTAAAAGAAAACCTAAAAGAGAGTTAATCCTTTTTTACTTTTATAACATGAAGTCGTCATTATATTCAGAATCGGAACTTACATTTACTATATCAGAATCACTATGGCTGCTACATGATCCAGAGACACTGGTGGTTGAACTAGATCGAGAAATTTGTTTTTTCGTTTTATTACTTTCGCGTGTTTGCTGGGGTGCAAATTGTCATCAGTCTTTTCCAGGTGAAGTTCTTTGTTTTCTTTTCCCTTACTCTTTTTGGTAATTCCTTTTCCTTTAATTGTTGATGTCTTTACTATTTTCTTTGCAGAAATCTGAATTGAAGTAGCGTTTTGATTAGTAATTTTAGTTTTCTTTGTAGGTTTTAATCCTGAAGGTTCTGGTTTTATATGATCCTCATCTGGTTTGGATGCAGCTTTTATAATTACGTTGGATGTAATTTTAACTTTAGGAGTGTCAAATTCATGATTTTGAAAACAATCAGGCAGATCTTGGGAATTCAGTGCGGTAAAAGGTTTCGACTGAGAGTCGTCCCTTGATAAATTACTTAACAGAACTACATCACCTGTGTTTTTCGTCGTCAGATTAGACTGTATTTTTCTTTTTATATTTTTCTTACTATTTTGTTCGGCCTTTTTGAACTTGAGCACTTCGTCGTGAGTAATTACTTCTGCGCCTGGTGCCACTTTTCTTAAAAAAGCAACTGAACTTTGAAGACGATTTTACCCATTTTTATAGCGACTATCACCATCTAGGGAATTTTATTTGAAGTTAAAAGTAATACTGTTTTACCGACGCTTCTAAAAACGCTGCAACTCGACTGTAACGAGCATAATTTCAAGTAGACGGGTACGCCCCATAGACGGAATATCCCACCCTGACCTTACTTAAATATGTTATCTTGCGAAATCGTAAAAATCTGCTGAAAATCGTACCTATCGTACTAGCAAACATTGTTGATTTAGTCCATAGAAAAAGCTAAATTGACATAATATCTAATACTTTAAAACAAAAAATGATAACTAATTAAAATATATCTAAACTTACATTACTTACACGTTACGTTGCTAAGCCGCGTAAGTAGGTACGTAGATGCAAAAAAATAGATTGCGACATCGCTAATGCCTACTCATCTATCGCGAAACGTACCGGGAACTTGACCTGCCTACCGCTGCGCGTGGTGTAGTTGCATTTCTTTGTCGATGTAATTTTTGCATCTAGGTCATTACTTTTACAATTAACGTTATTGTCTAAACAAAAAGCTGGTTTAAGCCTATCCATAGAAATATTAACTTTACGGTTAGTTAATTGCACCTCGTAAACCTTGGATCCTCGTTTGAGTACGCGGAAGGGTCCGTCATACGAAGGAGTTAGTGGTTACGTACTGCATCATTCCTTACGAATACGTAATCACAACTTTTTAATTCCGGATGCACGAAAAGTTTGTTACTACCATCTCATTATTTCTATGGATAAACTTATCTCTAAAATTCTTAATACTATCTTTAATTCGGTTTACAATTTCATACTCGCTAGACTTATTACTACACACATTATCATTAAAAAAATCAGCAGGCAACCGTAGAGTGTGGCCATAAACTAATTCCGCTGCGCTTATGCCAAAGTCGCTCCTAACCGCTGTTCTTAGGCCTAACGGTACAGTTGGTAGTTCGTCTACCCAATTGGATGTACTGCCAATTAACCTAGCGGCTAACGCTACCTTTAAGCTTCTATGCCATCTCTCTACCACGCCGTTACTCTGCGGATGATAAGGAGTAGTGCTTATCCTATTAATGCCTAGTATCTTTAATAAACTTGTAAATAATGCGCTTTCGAACTGTCTGCCTTGGTCGGATGTTAATCTATTTGGGCATCCAAACCTAGAGATCCAACCATCATATAAGGTTCGTGCTACGGTATTCGCAGACATTTCTTTAATCGGAAAACATTCGGGCCAGCGCGTCTCGCGGTCTACTATCGTGACGTAATACCTGAACCCTTCGCTAGTAGTTGCCATTGGGCCTATTAGGTCG
This sequence comes from Zygaena filipendulae, assembly GCA_907165275.2. NCBI lineage: Eukaryota > Metazoa > Arthropoda > Insecta > Lepidoptera > Zygaenidae > Zygaena > Zygaena filipendulae. The sequence continues at coordinate 1,883,374 of OU015669.1, forward strand.
ATATGAATATGTTCGAACCTATCGCTAGCGGGAAATGTTTCATGGCCCGACGTGGTATGACGAGTAACTTTAACGCGTTGACAACGTATACAAGTTTTCGCCCAACGTCCTACGTCGCGATTCATATTAGGCCAGTAGTAACGTTCGCTTACTAGTTTTTTCGTGGAACGAATACCGGGATGATTGAAATTATGAAGAGTGTCGAAAGCTATTTTTCGATAACTATCTGTCAAATAAGGTCTTACCCTATCGTTTGATATTTCACAGAAAATTTTCTCGCAATTAGGCAAGGAAATTTTCTTTAAATTGCTACTATTTTTGCATAACTCTAATAATTCTGAATTAGCCTCTTGATCTTCAGCAAGTGCTTCGAAATTGATTACTGTCGGACATTCGATTGTCTCTATGCGACTTAGTGCGTCGGCGACTGGATTCATATGTCCTGCGACATATCTAATATTGGTCGTATACTAAATTACGTATCCGACGAGGACATTCTTTCTCACTGTTTACTTTAGTAAATGCATAAGTGAGCGGCTTATGATCAGTATACACGATTAGATTGCTACCTTCAATTAAACTACGAAAATGCCTAATTGATAAATATATAGCTAAGAGTTCGCGATCATATGTACTATACCTACGTTCTGTAACAGATAAGGATTTAGAAAAATAACCTAAGGGAGTCCATATATTATTTACACGTTGTTGTATCACAGAACCTACCGACACGTCACTTGCGTCCGTCATTAGCGCAAGCGGTGCATTAGGTACAGGATGTACTAACGTCACTGCATTCTTTAGGCTCAGCTTACATTGTTCGAACGCTTGTTCAGCAAGTGGCGTCCATGCAATGCATGTCTTATCTTTCTTCTTCGACTTATGTAAATAAGTATGCAGAACGGATTGCGATGAAACTGCATTAGGTATATGAGCGCGATAAAAATTAACCATACCGACAAATCGACGTAGTTGTTCGACTGTGTTCGGTTTCGGATAATCGGTAATAGCTTGTACTTTATCTTTCAGAGGACTTATTCCTTCCGATGTTACATGATATCCTAAGAAATCTAACTCTGACTGCATAAAAGAACATTTTGCAATATTTATAGTTAAATTATGTTTACTAAATCTTTCAAAAATAGCTTTTAATAGATTTTTATGACTAGTGATATCCGATGTACTTATCATGACGTCATCAATATAACAAAAAATAGAGCTTGAATCTAACCCTTGCAGTACCGTATTATCCATAAAACGTTGGAACGTTTGAGCTGCGTTTCGAAAACCAAAATTCATGAAAGGATACTCCCACGGCGTTATTTTTGCCGTTTTTTCAATATCGTCTGGAAAAACCGGAATCGAGTGAAAAGCTCGGTTGACGTCAATTTTTGAAAAAAATTTCTTACCTGCAAGTTGGTACGTGAAGTCTTGCAGTCGCGGAATAGGATACCTGTCCGGCGTGGTTCTTGGCTTTGTTTTTAAATCTAAAATGATAAAAACATATCCAGTCTGCCGGTCTGGAGCTGCTGCGACGTCTTCGTGACTGTGAACTGCTGCGTGGACGTTCACGATCGCGTGGTTTCGCTCTTTCTATTTGAGCTAAGCGTCTGTTGATGCTTGCAATCTCAGCCTCTAAGTTTGTGTTTTGACTGCCGAGCTGGGATACTGCTGCAACCTCTGGAGTATATGCTGTCTTCAGAGCCTTATCGGCCATCTTCGCCAGCTTATCAAGGTCTTTAACCTCACTTACGGTTAGGATTGCGCGGACTGAGCTCGGTAAGTGACCAATCCACAGAAGAGAAAGCGTCTCATCTTTGAAACTATTGTTTGTGAGCTCCCTCATTCTTCTCAGGAGTTAGGACGGTTTCTGGTCACCTAACTCCAACTCCTTGAGTAATCTGTAGAGTTGCCGTGCCTCCGATTCCTCAAACACGCTGATCAATCTTTGTTTAAGAGCGTCATATTTTTTTACTTCAGGTAGTGCAAGTATTATATCACTCACCTGTGTAATATGTGCCTTATTTAGTTTAGCGACGGCTAGATTGAACTTCGACTCGTCACTTAGTTTTTGAGTGGCCACGACAGCTTCGAATTGCGCAAACCACAGTCTTGAGGCATCTGTCCAGAATTCTGGAACTTTAGATGTTACTGTGATTTGCGCGAGTGCTTCTTCTTGTCTTGGTGCGGGCGTCGACATTTTAGTTATAACTTTCACAAAATCCTCAAAAATAAGCACAAACAGAACTTGTGTTAATTGGGAATGTTGGGATATCGGAAGGTTATTGTGTGTGCTATCACTAGTTGAGGAAAGTAAGTACTTCGTAATCTGACTTGTATACGTTTATTCTATGAAAATATAACTAGCCTACTACTAGAGTATCGTCGCGTCCCGGTGGCCAGAATGCACTGGTGCACCGGACGGCGTACACTGCACACGATCACGCCAGTTATGTGACACGTCATGTGACACCCACAAACCTATTATTATGTTTTTTAACTTCATAATATCTGTAGCTAGTTACAAAAGGACATACCTACCTAGATACCTACTGTTTTTATTGATTTTTCATAGAAGAAGTCCAAAAGGTTAAACTAACCCGATCAAAATATAGTGTCCCTGTAGTCAATAGGAAATCTAAAAACCATTTAAAATCTGAATCTTCATACCCCAAACGCCGGACATTCTAAAACATTGTGCATCTATCACATATGTAGGCATCTCCACGTTCCGGAACGTCTGCACATGCTTCATGAGCCCATTCTTGGCAACTGGAGCATTGTATCCAGTCCTCATCGTGGTCCTCTAAACACACTACACAAGTAGTTTTTGCAGCGTCTGGCAATGGCGACAGTTCATGCACATTATGGACAACATCAACATCAAGCTCGTTGACGGTTTGGGACTACTGATTGTTGGTACGTTGGTAGCTTCTTCAGGAGCTGACTCCAGTTTCATCACAGTTGTAAATATTGGAGGGCGAAAATTTGTACTGTATCATTAGCCTTTCCAGATTGTCGTAGAATATATCCTCTTGAAACTGTTTAGAAGTCGAACGAGGTATTGTTTGTCCAACATAATTCGATATGCGTGTTGGTGGATTTCCGCCGCGGTCTGACATTAAAGCCTCAAGTTCTGCTGCGACCACCCTGCACGCCGTCATCGCTCCGTCCATCTATTCTTCCATAAGGATCAACATTAAAAAGTTGCCGAGATTTCGATAAAACTCGATCAAAAGTACAAATATTTCCACTCGTTACATAGTGTGGGCAAATCTAGATTCCGTTGTATATAAGCCAAAGTCGTCGAAAAACAAATCCATCGGGATTCTCACGAACAAAAGGGAGGTGTCGTAGTCACAAAAATTTGCTAATTGGATGTAGTCAGTCATGTTTGTTGGTTTGTATACTTCATTGAACATAAACAAAGTTTTTACAAATTTGTCAAAACAGTCTTCTTCGCAATGAGTTGAGAGAAAGCGTCAAATATTTTGAGGTTATAAAAACGGCTTTACTCGCCAATCATCGTCTATGATCGCCTACGACCCGTGAGTTGTCGGTTTTTCGGACACGCATCAAAGGGAATCGCCTGTGATCGCGTTGAGGTGTGCACATGATCGTCGCTCATTCATTCGCCGTCGGCCAGTGAAGCGATGCACACGTGCGTTAGTTGGTGCAGTACGCAGGTAAACACTGAAAATATGGCTCGTGGGTGGTCAAATGAGGAACCATTCAAGTTCATAAAACATTACCAGACCTGTCCAGTTTGGAATCCGACATATAAATCTACATCTACATCTATCCATATAAATAAAATTGAAGTGTCTGTTTGTAATTCCAAATTATCAGCTTTTCACTAAATGCATATTTATGAAACTTATGAAAGTATTAGGTACTTACATAATTTTTTTTTTCTGTCCGTTTGTTCCGGCTTATCTCTGAAACGGCTGGACTGACTTTGACGGGACTTTCACAGGCAAATGTTATAAGGAGTGACTTAAGCTACTTTTATTTTAGCAAAAATCGTTCCTGTGGGAATTCTGAAACTCACGCGAGTAAACCGCAGGGCACAGCTAATCTTCAACTAATATTATAAATGCAAAAGTTAGTTTGTTTGTTTGTTACGCTTTCACGTCTTAACGGCTCAACCGGTCATCATGAAATTTCGCATACACGATGTCAGAAGTATAAGAAAGGACATCGGGTACTTTTCATCCCGGAATTCCGGAAGGAACTCCGAAATTGCCGCGGGTGAACTCGGGGGGGTCAGCTAGTATATAATAAATCTTATCTGCGAGGTTTTTTCCTTACTGTTGTTTTTGTGTTTGTGTATTTGTTTTTAAAACTGTGTTCGAATATACGGGCAGCAAAGAATCCCATGTACTCCAGGGGGCCGATTCTCGCGCAGTAGAATTTTTTCAGTGTGGTAATTCGTATGCGAAAATTCTCGTTCTACTGAAATGTTCGAATGGTTCGCATAACTCGTATTCTCAGCACCCATCAAACAAGTCAGCAATCGAACCAAAGAGAGACTAGACTACACAGACTAGAAAGCACGACATGCACGTTGTCAGGGGTACAGAGAAGGACATAGGGCACTTTTTAACCTAAATAATAGGTACTTAGTAGGTAGGTACCGAAAATTATTATTAATGTTAAAAGATTATTTTTTCTTTCAGATATGTGACCTACATTTAAATATTTTATATGTAGACGCTTCCTATGGTGGTGCTCTCCATGACAGTTTTATTTGGGCTCAAAGCCATATAAAGACTTTTCTTGAGCGTCTCAACTTGGGAGGAGAGAGATGCTAGCTTTTAGGTATGAATTTTCTCTTGCTTCCCATAATCTGCGCACTAAAAAATTCCTTGCATCGGATTCAGTGCTATCATCAACTTCATACACTGACAGCTGACTGCGTTGAAGTAAGTGTATATCCTCTGATGTGAGCACAGGTACAGGCACATTTTGTGCGTTGGCTATATTGTGCACCACAACACATACATTTACTATTTTTCCAGCCTTTGTTGGATTATAGTGCAGCACGCGATGTGCTAACAAACACCGCCAACGCGTCTTTAGCACCCCAAAACACCTTTCAACCACGTTACGTGTGCTGCAATGTAGGTTTGTATACAATTCTTCTGGAGACCCTTCTTCAGCTCTCAAGATGGGCGTCATCATATATGGTCTTTAGGCGAAACCTGAATCTCCTATAAAAAAGTACACTATAAAGTTCTATACTTTTATAATTGCCATTTATACTTTGTACTAGTATATACTTAGTCATATTTTAAAACTAGCTGTGCCCCGCAGTTTCACCCCTTTGAAACATTTTTGTTTAACAAATTTTCCCGATATACAATTTAAATTAAACAATGCCTATAATTTGTCGCTCCAGACTAAGCATAATCTACCTGTGAAAACCGCATGACAAAATCTTTTTTTGTGGATGGTTAGGTACTCTTATCGCCCCCTCTTAATTTTAAGAAAAAAATATTCAATGCACAGAATTAATGCAGAGAATGACCTTTTACAGAGAAGAACATAGAGTACTTTTTATCCCAGAATTCCCACAGGAACTCCGAAGTTACCGCGGGTGAAACCGCGGGGAACAGCTAGTACATAAATAAATTGATAAACTAGTGCAGTGATTTGTTAAATAAAATAATTTCTTTATTTACATAGTTTTTTAATTATTTAGTTTCTCATTTTTGGCTAGTTTCTCATTTTTGGGTCTGTAACGTGTCTGCAATCTTGTTCAGGCTACATAATATACTCTAGCAGGTGGAAGCTAGACTTGTCACCGCATCCGCTAGTCGCTCCTCAGCCGCAATACGCCTTTCTTCCAAAGCGTATGCCCAATGTGGCACCCTTTGTCCATCGCGATCTAAAAAATTGCATCATTATTATAATGCAAATGTTTGTTTGTTAGGTACGCTTTCACACCTCAACTGCGCAATCGATCATCATGAAATTTTGTATACACGTTGTCAGGGGTACAGAAAAGAGCGTAAAGTACTTTTTATCTCAGAATTCCCGCAGGAACTCCGAAATTCTTTCACCATTAGAAGGCTACATTATCCGTGAGTAACATAGGCTATATTGTAATCCGGAATTCCTGCGGGAACTTCGAAATTACTGCGAGTGAAACCGCTAATATTACTAACACCGCCTTCCTTCTAGACTATAATTTTCCCTATGCACCTCATGGTTGTCTGGAAGAGATCGCTCTGAGCGATAAGACCGCCGATTGTTACACTTTATAGTAAAATCGTTTTTGTTATTGTTTATTTTAAGTGGTGTTAATTATGGAGGCCACAGCCGAAGGATGTAAAAAAAATCAAAATTTATTATAATATTAATTTATTGTATTGAAATTTACAATATAAAAGACTATAATTAAAATGAAGTGTCTCCGGACGAGGTGGGTAACGAAGTGGTGCTTTTTCCCATCGTTCCGTGGTCGGTCCGTAAGATGCAGGTGCAACGTAGCGGCGTCAGCATTATTGGCTCATGTGGGAACCGCGGCGACTCAGCCTTGCGCAATACTGTCCATGATTAATATAAGGCTATGTGTACATTAGCTTTGTATTAGGGTCTGTACACATAACATGTTCAATAAAGAGTTTATTATTATTATTATTATACTACCTACCTAGTACCTACTAATATTATAAATGTGAAAGTGTGAATGTTTGGATGTTTGTTACTCAATCACGCAAAAACGGCGGAAGGGATTTGGATTTGGAAGAAAAGGACATAGGGTACTTTATATCCCGGAGTTCCCGCGGGAACTCCGAAATTAACGCGGGTGAAACCGCGGGGCACAGCTAGTAATATTATAAAGAGGAAAGATTTGATTTTTTTGTCTATTTGTTACGAATTCACTCAAAAACTGCTGGACCGATTTCAAAAATTCTTTCACCATTAGAAAGCTACATTATCCCTGAGTAACATAGGTTGTAATCCGGAATTCCCGCGGGAACTCCGAAATTAACGCGGGTGAAACCGCGGGGAACAGCTAGTCAAATATTAACAGACATTACATTACACAACACGTACTTGGTACATTTTTCGCTGTGTGCGTAGGGCGAGATGAGTTGGAAGAGACGCAGCGCAAATGTGTTGGTTCTAAAACATAAAATAATCAATATTTACTTACAACAAAAAACTAAATAAACGATGATAACGTTCATAAAGACATTTTAGGTTGTTATCACCTTGCTGCTGCAGGAAGGGGCGGCAGTGGACTCCTTGGGAGATCATAATATATTTGTGTATCTGAAACAAAACATTTTTTTTTTAATTAACAAATTAAACTGACTTAAACTTAAATTTAACTTTAGCTTTAAATTTCAATTTAGCTTATTGAATTTAATTTTAACTTTATTTTAATTTTATTTTATTTGATGAATCTAATTCAATTTATTTTATCATCATTGTATGGGTTATTTTGCCTGAAATAAATGAATTATTATTATTATAAACGGTCGCACTCAGAGTCGTTTAAATGATTATTTAATTTTAAGTAAAGATTTTAAAAACAAACTTTAAAACATTCATTAAACTAATGTTAGGGCGGCGCCACAGTCTCGGCGGCGGCGGTGGCGGCGGCGGCAGCGGCAAAAACAAATTGTAGACAACATAAGAAGTTAGCCACAGCTCGCGCCGCTGATAGCTGTGGCTGATAACTGCTTATGTTTTTGCCGCCGCCGCCGCCGAGACTGTGGCCAAGGGGTTTATTGGCATTTAACTAATAAAGTTTTTTGTTAAATGTCAACTAACATTAATTTAATGAACGTCTCTGATTGCGGCCGTTTTGTATTAAAAATGTTTATTTAAAATTAAGAAATCATTCAAACGACTGAGTGGGACCGTAAAACACAAAACTTAAAAATAACAAAATACCGATTTAATACGAAAGACAAATTGCACATACTATTGTTATTGGTATGTGCTACCTACTGATCATAGATAGACTTCAAACCAAAAAAGAATTATTCAAATCAGTCGAACCGTTTTTGAGTAGTCGCATAACAAACATAAAATATTAACACAGTCGAATTGAGCACCTTCTCCTTTTTTGGAAGTCAGTTAACAAATAAAACTTAAATGTTAAATGTAAGAACTTAAGTTACTTACTTTCAGGTTCACTATTCTTCTCACTGAGCAGTAGTGGTGGTGTATCTAAAACAGCACAAAATATTATATTACGTAAATTACGCGGGACTTGAACGCGATGTTTTTTATTACCTTTTTTGCCTGACGTTCATCGCGTTCAAGTCCCGCGTAATTTACATAATATAATATGCTCAAAACGCGAAAATCTAAAAACTTAAAGTACAAAATATTATATGAATAACACACACAGCCATTTGTACCATGATGTGCATAAAGTTTAAATAAATAAATACCTAAACATATACATTCATAAAACATACACATGATAGTACATATATAATACAATTAATACATAACTACAAATGTAAAAAATATACTAAACATACTTATGTAGGGAGACCGGGGCTACATCTAACAAAAAATATACTTTTAGTTGCAGCTTAGAAATTGTTCAACATTTAGACTATTTTTAGGATACATGATGCTTTAATCATTTAGGTATTATTTAATTATCTCAAAACAAAAATAAAAGAATGGAGGTCGAAGATAGAACGCTTTTTCTCAAAAAATGCAGTTGTTAATTGTTACCTCAAGTTAGAATTAACAGGTGTGGGGAAGGTATTAACAGAAGGGGTAAAAATTTACATAAAGAAAAAGGTCCGGTCCGGTCCGGTTGTGTATATATTCTCGCAATGACTACCTGATGGCAACTTAAATCTAAATTTGAACTTAGCGATAACTTAAATAAAATAAATAAAATGACGGGTCGGAGATTCTTTAAGTTTCTAATACTGGCTGGTGGGTATACTTTTTCTCCTAGGTATTTCCTTACCTACACTTTCTCTGAACCCTAATTGATATTATAATCTCAAAGTAAGTATACTAATATAACTAATGTTATATTACACCTAATGCCTTATTATTACCCATGATAACTAAATAAACCAAAAAAACTAATAACGACATAAACAAAAAAAAAACTTAATTTTGCGGAATTCCTGCTCCTTCTCCGGGAGATAACTGAAGAGAAACTTTAAATAAAAAAAAAACCTTAATGTGTGCGAGGATGCATAGCGAGGGATGTGTTTGTAAAGAACCAATAGAATCGCTTCATTTACCTTGCCTCGGTCAGCACAGCTCTGGTGGAAACGGCTCAGCGGAGCTAGATTTTTGCGCATACAAAACAAGCGCGGCATGTGTGCGAGGGAAGTGTACGAGGGAAGTGTGCGAGGTATGTGTGTTGAGAAAGATGTGTTGCGAGGTTTGCGCATACTGTACCAGCCAGTCCATAGACGGAGTTTGTTGGAAGTAGAAGTGCGCAAAATAGATAATAATATGGATAATTGGAAAAAGAAAATACTTTTATATTTAACAATTTGTGATGAAGAAATGGAAGCAGAAGATACGGAGTTTATTAGTTCTATAATTTTGAGCAATAGAAGAACACACAGGTTTTGGATACGTAACCATATTAAATATCATCGATTACATGGAGAATTCTTTACCTTTTTTTATACGGCTGATGATGAAATATTCGAAAATTCTTATCGAATATCTAGAAGTAACTTTTATGAGTTACACAATTTGATTGAGAACATTATCAAGAAAGAAGACACTCACTATAGAGAATGCATCAGCACCAAGGAAAAATTGGCGGTATGTTTAAAGTAAGTAAAATAGTTTGAATCAATTTTGTCTTTATTAAACATATTAATTGAAAAGTACAACATAATCTGCAAAATAAGTAGACAACAAGTTCCTCTTTTTCATGGCAAATTAGGCTCTGTTCCTACTTTGTTTGAAGTATTTGGCGTTTGTAGGTCTGAATGTTGTGTTCCCGGAGATGCTGGTTGTTCAGCTACCAGTTGGCAAGACGAATCCATCTGGTCCGCTGTTTTATTTGTATTCCTAGTCCCCGGAGATGCTGGTTGTACAGCTTCCAGTTGGAAAGACGAATCCATCTGGCCCACTGTTTTATTTGTATTCCTACCAGAGCTTGAAGAATAACCAAGTTGTTCAGGATCCAGCTGAGGCGGCAAATCCATCTGGCCTGCTATATTACTTGCGTTGGTACCAGAGCTTGAAGAATAACCAAGTTGTTCAGGATCCAGCTGAGGCGGCAAATCCATCTGGCCTGCTATATTACTTGCGTTGGTACCAGAGTTTGAAGAATAACCAATATTTTGATTATACCATGACAGCACGTAAGATTCTTCGGCTTCGCTAATAATATTAAAAAGTTTCCTTTTTAAAGGAACTTGCATGTAATCTGGTAATTTTTTAAATGTTTTCGCCATTGAAAGAAAAAAATGATCAGTATCATCGCAGTCCGTTGGTTTTAAAAGTTCTCTTAATTCTTGCCTTTCTTTTCGAAAATCTTCTTGATTTTTCATATGTTTTTGTATTAAAATTCATCGCCTTTTTTCTTCTTTGATGATGACGGGGTGACCGAATCTGTTGAAATGCCTGAAGTTGAGGCTATTTCGTAAAGATTGTTGGGATTGTCAGCTTGATTTGGTGTATGTTCAGTGCTCTGCGAAAAGTCATCTTGGTTTAATGAATATTGAGTGCTTTGCGAAGAGTCATCTTTATTATTTGGTGACGAAATATCCTCTTTATAACTTGACTCTCTATCTCTGTTGGCCATGTACGGTAAAAGAAATTCCATCAATTTTTGGTATTTCCATTCACGTGTTTTGGTTGTAGCCTGTCCGCTTTTTTTAGATTTCTGCCTCTTTAGCGCGTCCCGATGGCTATCCCGTAGTTGTTTCCAACGATACTTTGCGCTTTTACCTGAAATAATAGAAAATTATGATTAGGAATATAACATTTTTATACCAAGCATATTGTCTTACAGATCGCAAAAAAATCAGTAACAGGTAAAGAGTACTTTTTTATTTGTTAATTATTTTTTTTACTATTATTATAAACATTCCTTTTTTTGCAGGTATTTATCCACGGGCTCGTCGTTCACACGATTGGCAGAAAATTTTAGGATTGGAGTAGCAAGTGTGTCGAGAATTGTGGCAGAAGTTTGTAATGCTCTTTGGCTTGTTTTACAACCTCTTGTTATTCCAAAACCTACCAAAGACGACTGGAAGCGAATAGCTAGGATTTTCAAGAGCTATGGCAATTTAAAAATTGTTTGGGGGCTCTAGACGGTAAACATGTTTATATAATGTGTCCTGCAAACACTGGGTCCTCTTTTTTTAATTACAAACAAAGATTTTCTATAGTGCTTATGTGCTTAGCTGACGCTAGGAGAAAGATTATAATGGTTGATGTGGGATCCATGGGAAGATTTAGTGATGCTGGAATATTTGATGATAGTGTTTTTGGAAAATATTTGAAAGAAAAAAGATTTAATCTTCCAGAACCTGAACCATTATATGAAGGAGGTGAACCAGTACCATTTGTATTCATTGGAGATGAGGCTTTTCCTTTGATGGAAAATTTCATGCGCCCATATCCGCGGGACCAGTTAGACCAACAGAAACGTATATTTAACTATAGACTTTCGAGGGCACGTCGCATTGTGGAAGCTACATTCGGTGTATTGGCACGAAAGTGGTATGTGTATCGTAAAGACTTTGAATGCAGAGTGGAAACGGTTGACAAAATCGTAAAAGCCACATGTGTAATGCATAATTTTTAATTGAAAGACAAACTAATTATTTGGATTCCATTGATAACACAAATACAAGTACTCTTGTATCCGTTCCTAGCATTTCCGTCGTCGAGTCAAGTGATGGTTATGAAGTACGAGAGAAATACTGCTCTTATTTCAATAATCAAGGAAAAGTGTCATGGCAAGATACTCGTATTTCGTCACGAATTCATCGCACACAATAAATACCCAAATATTGTAACTTGTATTATTGACGACTGCTAATCCTATTTCTGTAATAATAGATTAATTTAAAGTAAATTACAGAGAAAAACAGCCGTCTTAAAGGATAAAATTTTTGTAATCATTTTAAAACTGACATAATGTATAAAAGAACAAATTTAAAAAAAAAAGAAACAATAAACAATAGAAAAAATATAAAAAGTTTCTATTAGTCGTCAACATGCTCCCCTTTTTTACAATAACACGATTTTTCTTAAGGGACGCCTTAAAACCCCCCCTTGGGTTCTGACATCTACTACCCGCACCACGCCATCACGCCCCGGGTACAGAGCCGCGATCACGCCTCGTGGCCAGGTCCCCCTCGGCAAATCTCCGTCGCCGATGAGCACCGGATCTCCGACCTTGACCGCAACGTCTGTTCCCGGAACGCGTCGCGGGGCTAAGGTCGGCAAATATTCAATGACCCAGCGGCGCCAAAAATGATCCGTGAGCCGTAGTGCCTTTCGCCAACTGCTCCTGCTAACCAATGCAGCATCTGTAAGTTCTTCAGAAAACGGTCGCCCTGAAGAACCGCCCAGTAAAAAATGGTTTGGCGTGAGTGCTTCGGGATCGTTTGAGTCGGGGGAAATATGGGTCAGTGGGCGTGCGTTTACAATAGCCTCGGCTTCGGCCAACAAAGTAGCGAGAATTTCTTCTTGCGGGAATCGCTCCTTCATCGTTACCTTTAAGGCCGTCTTCACAGAACGTACGAGCCTCTCCCATGCTCCGCCCATGAATGGCGCCGAAGGAGGAATGAAAACGCCAGACAATTTTTTCCTCTGCAGCAAATTTTGGGACAGCTGCGTCATAAAGGGCTCTTAATTGTCGGTTGGCTCCCACAAACGCTGTCCCATTGTCCGAAAACAGCTCCACTGGCTTTCAATACGCTGGGTGTGCGTCCCATCAGGCGCCAAAAATCGGTGCTCCGGATCACTATGATTCACTCTTCGATGAACATATCCATGATCCGGAAGACTGAGGTAAGCTTTCCAATAATCCGTGTGGATAATGGAGCCTACCTCAACATGCTTTTTAATCAAAGGCACCAAAATCTGCAACAGAAAATAAACACTCACATATAAATAAATTATTGTACAATTTTTTAATAAATCTTCAAATATTAACTAAACTTACCTCTGCAGTTCGCACATTATCTGGACACACCTCCAGCCGCAAATCATCATTGCCATCCTCAATCATCCCTATGACCCAGTGGCCTTCTATTTGCCTCCCTCTATTGTACTTTCTTTTACCAAATTTGGATTCATCAATCTGAACAATTTTACCAGGGCCTCCTATTTTTCCTTCTGCATCCAAATGCTCTAATTCATATACAACTACTGCTTCTCTGCAGTAGTTGTACCAATCAGCCACAGTATTTGGTGATAAGGAAGGCCCATTATCTCCGGAAACTTCTTTCCTTACATCACGGTAAGTTTCTTCATTGCTGAATGCATACATTAATTGAAATATGACATTAATAGGCAGTTTTGTGTTTTCAAACCATGTCCCTGTAAAATAAAAGTTTTTTATTTTTTGCACATAACAATACATTGTAATTTAATCAAAAAAATACATAATGCACCAAACATTACATACCCGGTGCTCGGCTTACAGAATTGTTTCTGCAGTTACTTTTGCGGCAACGAAACTTGCCTAAATGACCTGCTCCACTTGTCATGGTAAGTATCATAGGACGTCGATGGTAACTGCATAATTTTACTGTTGGTATCAATCCCTTTTCTTCCGCAAAAGCAATGCACTGGGCTTCTGTGTTTAGTACACGATAAACCCTTTTCCAGCACCAAAGATTTCTAAAACAATAAAAAGTTTATTTAGCATTTCAATACAATAAACAGCATTTAATTGAAGTAGGTAATGTTATTTTTACCTTAGCTCATCTGCAGTATAATGCTTTATTCTGTCTGAAGAGCCCGTCCGAGGGAAAAACTCTTCATCAGACTCGGACGAATCCAATTGTGAAGGGCCAGTATCAGTAACTGGGGCCAGCCGTTTCACCAGGACTCTCGTCGGGCGAACTACCACCGAGCACAAATGGTTCATTTGTGTTCAACACTCTCACTCGCGACGCCACGTATTGTCAGATTACAAGAGTACGTAAAACGATTTTAATTCTCAACTGCAAGAGCCAAGCTACTCACAATGTGAATAATAATCATAATGAACACACATATTGCATACTATCGCAGCTGGTCATACTGGCATCGCATGGCGATTAGTATGGTACCTAGGGGCGTCGCTTGCAGTGTGGCTCAAAAAAGAACAACCTGTGTTTTTATGACCAAATTATATTTATTTTAATAATTATTGCAAAATAATTTTATAAATTAATATCAATTTATATATTAATATCATTTCTTTATATATTAATATCAATTTTTTAACCCTAACGTTAAGGCCACACTACAAAGAGCTACGCTCGTTGCTAAGAGCCAAGCTACTCACCGTGTGAATAATAATCATAATGAACCATGGAGTCGTCCTCCATGTAATGAACACACATATTGCGTACTATCGCAGCTGCTCATACTGGCATCGCATGGCGATTAGTATGGTACCTAAGGGCGTCGCTTGTAGTGTGGCACAAAAAAGAACAACCTGTGTTTTATGACCAAATTATATTAATTATTATTCTCTTGCTGCCTCCCCGACACAAATTATATGAAAATAGTATTTACATACATTTTATCTTGCTACACAAGTTTTGAATGTTTATAAAACGATATAATGATACCTAGAGTGACACTAAAATACATAAATGAAAACCTGCTGAAAGCCAGCTTCCACCACCGCATGCCAGTAGCTGCCTCCACTCCAATTATTTGCATGACCCTGATTTCAAGGTCAGTCAAAGATAAATGAAGTGCAGGTCCACCACCAGTGCCGCTTGCAGCTCTATTTATTTTTGCTCGCTTTCTTTTAGCATTATTTTTTAAATCACTCCACACCTTCACCACAAAGAAATACAAAACATTGCAGCCAAAACTGATAAAAAAATTATAAGTACGTGGCATTGGTTTAAATGAAATGTACATAAAGGTCGAACACTTAAAAGAATAAACCACTTGAGATTGCATACCTTGCGCCATTTCTCCTCCGATCGAGAGTCGCCTGTTCCGTCACTATTTAATTTATCTGCTAATTCTTTCCATTTCATCTGAATGAAATGGCGTCCTCTTGGACCTCCAGACGGTTTAGATAGGTCACCATTTCTACAAAATAAACAATATCTAAAATACGAGCATGCTAGTAGGTACAGCTCACGAATTACACCACTGTAGTTTCAAAAATCTTGTTAATAAAATATGATATTTCACTTTAAGTACCTTTTCATAAACTCTATCATAGTTAAATATTGCAAATGACTTGTCCTCATAATTAAAACAATTTTATGGTAACAGAGAAACTTTGTGGAAGTTTAAATCTCCGGTGGAACTTCTAAACAACAATGTATGACTGTTCAGAAATCAAAACATAAAAAATAATATTATCTTAAAAAAAATTTACTATGGACCAATATTTATATTTACTTACTGTAATGTAAGGATATTGTACAAAGTTTTATATTTTTGTTAATTTCTTTAAAATTTCACTCGAATATCATAATATATAGTGTTAATTTGAATTTTTAAGACTTCTTTAACTCGTTTCTGAACGTTTCATTCGTTCATTACGCTGAGTTAGTTCATTCGCGAGGACGGCCCTATTTACGTTAGAATGACGTCACCTTCGTTGCCATATCGAGCTTACTTATACGACGGCGAAAGTGCTTCGTGCTGCCTACTAACGTTTTACTGTGTGATCGAATAGTATACTCGATACGTTTACGTTACGAATACTTTATATGTTCAAATCAAATCAAATATTCTTTATTGTCACCAAAACATAAATAAAAAAAAAAATACAGGGTGGGAAATACCTTACGACGGGTGAGAACGTTTCTTCATAGTCAACGCCGTACTTCTGGGTATAACCTTTAGCTACTAAGCGGGCTTTATATTTTAATAACTCACCATCTGCGCCATATTTCCTTTTAAAAATCCATTTACATTTTACTGGCTTATGGTTGAGGTCACGTTCAGTCAAGGAACACTTGTTCTTGACAAATGAGTTGTGCTCATCGGACATTGCTTGCTTCCAACTTTCTGAGTCTGGTCCATTCAACGCTTCCGCTGCAGTTTGAGGATCAGCAAGGTTGTCGATCAGCCTCACAAAACTTGTTCTCAGCGGAGACTCAGATACATCCTGGTATGAGTCATCTGTCCGTTCGGCTTCAGCCAGTGACTCCTCACCTGGAATGTAAGTTTTGTCCGAGCGATCATCTGTGTCATCATCCATCTCTTCACTGTCAGAATCATACAGTGTGATCGTACTGATCCTTTGAACTGTGCTGCGCTCGTTCTGTGATAATTTTATGTCATCAGAGCTCACAGTGGATGATTCCGGTTCATGAATATCGTTTGAATTCAAACTGATATCAAAGAGCATGTGTTGGTCTCTACTCTCATCATGTGACATATTTTTACTATAAAATTTATTTTAAATAAAAGTTACATTGCGTGAATTTTGGTCATATAACCCGTGATTGCCCGAACAAAGGGATATCAAATCAACCTGCACATCACAGCGGTAACCACAGTCAGGACAGATCCAAGTTTCAACCGAAGAATTCTCACAAGAGGTCCGTGGATCGAAACCATGCCCTGCTACCATGTTGGAGGTTTATCGGTTAGAAGGAAATACACTTTTACGGATTTACTTTGATTTTATTTGTACAGAACGAGGAGCGAACAAATTACAGTAGCGACTTAGCGAGGCAGCCATGCAAGAGAGAGAGGTATATATATTACTTGTCAATGTCGTATAACTGACAGCGACATTGACAGATTGCGTTCTACGTTACTACATATGGTTGCGTTTATAAAATACACTTCAACAGGATTCAGCTGACGGGGTTCCGGCACTCGGCAGTCTCGCCGGGAGAACTCAACGCGGCCATTCTCCGTCTCCGGGGCAAGAAAACTGCCCCGGGGCCGGACGGGATTCCTGGCCGCGCATGGGTCTTGGCTTCCAACGCCCTGGGGGACCGACTGGGCAGGCTCTTTAGCGCCTGCCTCGAGTCGGGACGGTTTCCCCGCCAGTGGAAGACGGGCAGTCTCGTCTTACTAAGGAAGGAGGGACGCCCCGCGGAGTCTCCCTCCGCGTACCGCCCCATAGTGTTGCTCGGTGAGGTGGCGAAGCTTTTTGAGCGAATTATCGCTCACCGCCTCATCGGGCACCTACAAGAGGTGGGACCCGACCTGGCCGAAAGCCAGTTCAGTTTCCGGGAGGGCCGATCGACGATAGACGCGATTAGTCGCGTCCGAGCTCTCTCGGACCAGGCAACATCCCAGGGTGGAGTTGCGATGGCGGTCGCCGGATTGCCAACGCCATCAATACTCTTCCCTGATCCTGCATTAGGAAGGCTCTCCGGTATCATCGGGTGCCTCCCTACTTGAGGCGGATTGTTGGGTCCTACCTCCAAGATAGGCACGTCACGTGCCTGGGGCGGGACAACAACATCCTTCGGAGGGAGATGTGATGCGGTGTTCCACAGGGATCGGTATTAAGACCTCTCCTGTGGAACATCGGATACGACTGGGTGCTGCGGGGCGCCCTTCCCCCGGGCATTGACGTCATCTGCTATGCAGATGACACATTGGTGGTGGCCCGGGAAAAAGACTTTAGAGAGACTGCCCGTCTTGCCACGTTAGGGGTGGCACAGGTTGTCGGGAGGATACGGCAATTGGGACTCAGGGTGGCGCTTAAGAAATCCGAGGCCATCTATTTTCATGGGCCTCGGATGCGTCCACCCGCTGGGTCCCACATTGTCGTGGGTGGTGTCCATATCGAGGTCGGGTCCTCCATAAAGTATCTGGGACTCGTCCTCGATAGCCGCTGGGACTTCCGCGAGCATTTCCGCCGCCTGTCCCCCAAGCTCATCCGGGCTGCGGGTGCTCTTAGCACTCTGCTGCCCAAACTTGAGGGACCGAGCGTTAACTGCCGCCGCCTATATATGGGGGTGGTGCAGTCGATGGCCCTCTACGGGGCTCCGATTTGGGCCAACAGTCTGACGGCTCATAACAAGACCCTCCTGCGAAGACCGCAAAGGGTCCTAGCCGTTAGACTGATAAGGGGATACCGTACCAACTGCGAGGCGGCGTGCTTCTTGGCGGGGTCTCTAGGATCTGAAGGCGGGCCTCCTCTCGACACTGTACGCGTGGCGAGTGGAGTGCCGAGCCAGAGGGGAATACTTCCCGCCAAGGGCGGTGGAATTGCGGAGGTCCCATCTTCGACACTCCATAATGCGAGAATGGGAGAGCAAGCTGGCAACACGATCCGCCGGCCTGCGGACTGTCGAAGCTGTCCGTCCAGTTCTGCGAGAATGGGCGAACAGGCGGCAGGGCATCATCACCTTCCGGGTGGCGCAGGTGCTTTCCGGGCACGGTTGCTTCAGAAAGTACCTGTGTCAGCTCGGGAGGGAACCGAAGGCCTCGTGCCACCATTGTGGAACCTGCGGTGAGGACACGGCGCAGCACACTCTCGAAGAGTGCTCGTCCTGGGTCGAGCAGCGACGCGTCCTTACCACGGCAATAGGAAGTGACCTTTCGCTACCCACCGTCGTTTCAGCTATGATGGGTAGCGAAAGCGCATGGGTTCTCTCCTTCTGCGAGGACGTCATCTCGCAGAAGAAGACCGCGGAGCGGGAAAGGGAGCAGTCAGCGTCCGCCCCTCGCAACCGCCGCCCCAGAAGAAGGGGTAGGAGGCAGATTGTGGGCCTCCAACCCCCGTAGTGAGGTCCTCCGGGCGGTAGAGCGAGGCACCGTCCGAGGGAGATAGGACCTCGGGTGGACAAGTGGCGCGTTAGGTGTTCCGGCGCGCCACTTCAATAATTTCTTTTTGCAGTCAGTGGGAGGGAGGGACTTAGTTCCTGCGGGGACTGTCCCTAAGCAGGGGCCTGCATAAAAGCGGGCCAGCGCCGTCGGGGCCGTGGAGCATGCATGCATGGTATGCATAAAGCATTTTCCCTGGGTAAAAAAAAAAAGGTAGGTATTGTGTACAAATTTCGATTAGGCATTGCTTATATTTGTTTCTTTTTCTTGTGTGTTGTGCTGAAATAAATGTATTTTCTTCTTCTTCTACTTATTAGTATCTCTTTAGAGCATAATCATTGAGACAAAAATTGATAGGAAAATTATTTTAAAAACATGCAAAGCAACTATCCACTGGCACCCTGACCCCAGGATTTCCCGCCACTGCCACCTCCCCAATAATGCACACAATTTTTTCTTCCAACTCGGTGAGTGGAACCACCTTGTTGGGTCCACCTCCGGTTGCTTTACGGCTGCGCCCCACATCTGCCGCTTTTGATTTGTTTATTTATTTATTTATTACTAGTTTGTGATCACAGGTACGGTACAGGTGTGATGTTTTACGAAGTATATGATTCTACTGTTACCTGTCATTTAGACGTATAAACATAAAATAGAAATTAAAATAAACTTTATAAAGCAACATAGTACCGCAGAAACTTAATAAAAAAACTTAAATGGAAACTCAAATGAAAACTCTAATGAAAAAACATAGACATTTGATGCGGCATTTCAGCAAATGCCAGTACTTGTTGGTGCACAAGGAAAAAACAAAAAAAAGGACATGCATAGGTAGGCCAAAACAATTAGGCACATTCAAACTAAATATTTTATCAAAGTGTTTTTCACCATGCGGTTTAGTGCAAGCAAATTAGTTAGGTAGGTAGGTCCAAAAGTACGCCTAAAAAGTTAAAAGTTTTGATTGGCTACTTACTCGCTTCCGTTTATCTGGGGTTTTTGTAGATCCTTCGCCGAGCGAATTTAATTTTAGGGAGAGTTCCTCCCATGCCTTGTTGGCCGCTTGGTGGCCAAGAGGGCCATATTTATTGCGATTGAGAGAAACTTTTTTGTTTCTCTCGGCGAACTCCACTATTAATTCCAGTTGGCGGTGCGACTATAGTTGTAAGGTCGGTTTAAAACGAATCAAACCATGCCGTTTAAAACCAAAATTTTGGTTTAAAACCGTTTAAAACGGTGTTTTACGGATTTTATGGTTAGAAACAGTGTTTTTTTTTATATGAACTCAGAATGCATTAGATTATCGAATTCGCCATGCAACGGAGTACCAAACTGTGTATTTTCACGTTTGTTAGATTTTTTACTAATAATTAATATTAGTGAAAAGTAATGAAAAAATGCCTTTTTCACTTTTTACTTAAGAATTAGCGCTCAAAACGCAAAAAGTTAAAAAACTTCAAAAAATAATAATGATTATACATGTCGCAGGGCACAGTACTGAGGCCATAGTTAACGGGATGCCAAGCAATATTATGATTTTAAACTATTTAGTTTCTTTATCTTTTTATCATGTGGCAACTTTAATAATATTGCTTGAGTGTGTTTGGTTATGATGCAATGACGACAGATGGATGACATTTCAGTTTACAATCTGACACTGGCAGAATTATTGCACTTGTCAAAATGGAAGCGAGTCAAAAAGTAATGAATTAAGGGAGGAGACGGACGTTGCCAGAGACGCCAGTTGCGTTCGAGAGGCGAGAACGAGCGGTCGGTCGTATCGCGTCATAACTAACTTCACTGCATTCCATGTGGATTGTTTTACAGTGTTTATTATTGTTCATCCTAAAGTATTAGTTTTAATCCTAGAATAATGTGAACATCCATTGTTAATTTGTATCTAACGATAAGATATGATTAAAGATCAGTGTACTGGAAGTTAACCTCGTGTTATTTCTTGATCACCATCATGTCGGATCATCCTGCTGGCGAATGTGAAAAATGATGATTTGCTGTTCACATTGTTAGCACCCCTGACCCTCGTCGACATACATATTAAATCTAATTTAATAACTTCTTAATAAAAAACATATTATTTCATTACCGATTCGAGTTCATCTATGCAACGTTGCCAGCTTGCACGCACAAACCGACCGGTCTGCCTGTACGTGCAAGCTGGCAACGTCGCATAGTTGTCACCCTCCCTCCAGGCCCTCTTAACTCAATGTTGATAAGAGTAAAGGCAGAAACATATTTACGTGTCGTGGCGTGTCGTGACGCGCCAGAAGCATATCGGTTTCATACATTTAATATGGTTAGAGACATATTTGCATGTCGTGTCGTGTCGCAACGCGTTCTGTCGTGGCGCCGACTGCTCGCCACCGATTGCGCCAGAGCGATGGTGGGGGTTATGACGCGACACGACACAACAGGCAAATGTGTTTCTAATACTAGTAACAGACGATCCAACTTGGTTGGATCCAACCGCCCGATCACGACCAAATCGGACCGTGTATAGGGTAGTCGGTCCAACATTATTATTATTAATACCGGTTGGACGTGGTCGGCTCGCCGACGCACCCGACAAGCCAACCGTCCAACCAAATTGGTACGTGTGGAGGCAAACGATCCAACCGATGTGTCTCAGTCGCATTCGAAACGCCGCCGAGCGCTGACGAAAAGTAGGTAAAAAGTAAAAACCATCGAAATGATAAGTTACAACTACGTAATACTTATTATTACGATGTTAAAAACAAACTTAATATACACACCGGCAGAATTAGCGGAACATAAAAAGGCAGAGTATAGAAATAATTACGTATATATATTAAAACAAATAATAATTAGACGGGAAGTAATAAATTAATATACATCTTTTAACACTTTAAAAGTTTGTAATTAAATTATTAAATTTTATTTAAAATAATAATAAAAAATAACACTTTTTCTCTAATTTGTGGGCACACAAATAATGTTGCAAATTAAAGATTACTGTGATTTTAACACTAAATAAATGAACGATAAATAACGTGTGTTTCCCCCCTACGTCATTCAACTTTTATTTGCAACATTGTCTGTGTTCTCACAAACTAGAGTTTTTTATTTTAATTTTGATTACTTTTAATAAAATTTAACTAAAAACTTCTTAAAGTCGATGTTATAAGATGCATATTAGTTTATTACTTCATGCCTGATAATAATTTGTTTTAATATATGTATATACGTAATTATTTCTATACTCTGCCTTTTTATGTTCCGCTAATTCTGCCGGTGTGTATATATAAATCACGTGTCACGCTGTTTGTCCGCGATGGACTCCCAAACTACTGAACTAATTTTGATAAAATTTTGTAACCTTTTATAATATGGTCAAACTTAAAAGGTAGGATAGTTTTTATCCCGGAATTCCCGCGGGAACTGCGGCACTAATGCGGGGAACAGTTAATCACTGAACTACTGTCACGGGTACAAAGAAGGACATAGAGTACCTACTATTTCCCGGAATTCCTGCGGGAACTCCGAAATTACGGCGTATGAAATCGCGGGGGACAGCTAGTATTATTATAAATAAGTACGACGCGACGACGATGGAGCAAAACTCTGAACGCGACATAACTGTGAAGTTATTAGAACTATATAAAGACTTTCCCTGTTTGTGGGATTTAACAAATAAAGATTACTTTAATAAAGAAATGAGAAATCAAGCTTATACAATTTTGTTTGAAAGTTTTAAGAGCAGGCGGCATGACGTCCGTACCCTTCTTCAGTGCATAGGCAAATGACGGTTGGATGCCCAACCGTCGGTACGTCTGTAGCAATGTCGGAACGGCTGGCACGACGGCGGTAATTTGGTTGGATCCAACCAAATTGGATCGTCTGTTACTAGTTTAATCTATACCCGCGCGTCCACAGGTCAGTGCGGCGCGTGGCTCGTGGCGCGAACATCTAGCGGACACTTTTTAATTTATATTGCAGTAAAATGACTGACGATCT
Source organism: Zygaena filipendulae (assembly GCA_907165275.2). NCBI lineage: Eukaryota > Metazoa > Arthropoda > Insecta > Lepidoptera > Zygaenidae > Zygaena > Zygaena filipendulae. Next base: position 1,906,270 of record OU015669.1, read on the forward strand.
TATTGAACTTGTACGTCAACGAAAAGTAATATATGACTCAAAATGTAAAGAGTACAAGGATCATTTGATCAGAAATGCTGCTTGGGAAGAGATTTCTGAAATTTATAATTTTTAATTTTTTAATGAAAGAATGGACTTCCTCATATTGTGCTTTGTTCATTCTAAAGTACTGATGAAATTTCTCTTCGTCATTCTCTAATTCTTTAACAAGACGATGAAATTCACCTTTGTCTTGTCTCCCTTTGTTTATAGGGTGAACCCAGTATCTTCTTTTCTTTTTTTTGCCCTCAAGAAGTTTCATTGCTAAGAGAAATTGAAGGTCGTCATCAAAATCACTATCCGAATCAGAAGAAAACATTATGTATGTTTGAACGCTGCAAAGGTTCGCTACGTACTGTTCAGAAATATCGCCAGAGCGCGCCACGACACGACACGTTAGTGTGCACACTCACCGTCACGACAGTAAGCATCACGACACGCCACGACACGTAAATGTGTTTCCGCCTTTAAGTGATTATTAATGTTAATTATCATCTAAAAACTGGTATTTTAATGAATCAAGTAGCAAATAACAAGTTTTCTCAGTAACAGATAACAATGCCAATTCAATAAAAATTTCTCTTTGTTCATTATGTGTTAACAGAATTAAGATTTAAAAATATTAGAAAGTAAACATCTGTTATAAAGTTAACGAGCACCTTGTCTTCGTCGTTAAGAGATCAGACCATTGAAAATGTTGATTATTTTTTAAAACTGTTATAAAATTAATAAAGTATTTTCTTGTGTAACAAATAGCAACAAGTAGGTATAAAAACTTTCAATGTGATCTCAATGTAGATTTGATGTTAAGACAACTTCGATTTAAGATTAAAATGTATTGATAATTATTGAGTTTCAATCCCCTTTAAAAATGACTTTCGCATGTTCAAAGTTAGGTCATTTTCCATCTTAATAATACGAACTTGTAACAATTTACATATTTCAATAAACAAATCAAAAGTAGATTATGACTTGTTTTAATATTATATTCTATATTTTTCTATGCAAGATGATCAATATCGCTTGTGATCCCTTGTTCCATCTCGCTATCTTCACTATTATTGTCGTCAGAATAATCAGCAATTTTACTTTTTTTCGATAAATTAAGATTCGACCGAATGCTAACCAATTTGAGAACCCTTGACTGCTTCAAATGGTTCCTCAATTTTGTGTGTGTACGATAAAAGGTACTCCAGTTTCGTTCTGATGCCGCTGATGATGGCGGTACACTTAAAACTTTTGTGGCTACAGAACCAATACATTGATTTAAGGCAAAAGTTTGCCACCATACTCTCGGCTCTAGTTTTTTCGCTGGAATCCAAATAGCCTTTGAATCATGAAAAAAGTTTACTTTACTTTTAAATTCCGCCATGCTGGATAAAACTTTTACCTCATCTAAACCACTTGTCACACAATGTTGCTGTATATATTCAGTTGCCTTAGAAATATCGTCATCACTTAGCCCATTGCCGCAATGTCTTGAGTCTAACAAGTAGGCAGCGAAATGTATTGGTTGTATACAAAATTCTTTTCGACTGTCAATATTCTGTGTAATGAGATCCTTGTCATTTGAATCTAAAAATACTGATTCGTCCAATTGCTGTAATATATTCTCTTTCAATTTTTAAAAAATGAAAAAAACATCTCTGAGCAATGCTTTGTCCCTCTCTGAAGAAAGGACAGCCATCGCAAGCGGTTGCAAGATGTTTACAATCTCATCAATCTTAAGCCATATTTCGGTATCTAATATTATAGTTTTGATTCCTCGTGTGACCACGACCTCATGTGATATAGCCATTTCTTATAATGCTTCCCTATTTTTTTTATAAGATTCTATAGTGATATAGGCTCCACTCCATCGAGTCTTTGAATATAATTTTAGGGAGCAAGCATTATTTCCATACTTCGCTGCCTGGCATTTTGCAAACATTGCCAGTACCACATGTTTTTGCTTCACGTATTTAGTCACTTCAAGGACTTTATCTAATATAGCTTTGAACATACCAATTTCAAAATTTGTTTAACGACCTGCCCTGCCTGTCCTTAGCTGATGCATCAAAAACAGGGAATCTGGTACAATCTCTATAATGCCCAGATCGCACCATTCGCTTATAACATTATTGTAGTCCTCATACAAACCATTAGCCTTTAATTTCTTTGTTACCGATTGTAAACGCTTTAATGCCAAATCATAGTTATTAAATAATTCATCATGACCTACCTTCCAAGGAAGCGAAACTTCATACCGACCATCTCTGTTAACCCTTAAATGCATGATTTTATGCATGATTTTATTTTTAGACCGAGAAAAAATATATTTTGGAGCCATGAATATGCTGATTTAGGGAAAAATAATAAAAAAAATAGTTTTTTTTATTTTCATAGCTATTTTTATTAAAAACCATTTGTTGCAGAACTACAACACTATGCACTCACTAGACAATAACTACATATGAAAATTTTTAAAACAATTTTTGGTTGTGGTAAGACAAAGAGCTACTCCACACTTCTCACACCTGTTTTGCGTGTATCCCTTGCGATGTGTGTCCCTATGCGAACACAATTACCAGGCCAGTGACCAACATTATCGGTCCTTATGTCCTTAGGAGGAATATGTTGAGCTGGTCCTCTCCTTTTTTTTGCTTGTATTTCCATTTCAACACTGTTGCTGGTACTTGGACTTCCTCTTTTGTTGCAGAGTTCAAATGAGTTATTTACTTTGGCTAATACCTCAGCTAGTTCCAGTCTATAGTTACATAGGTTTAGAACTGATGAATTGGCTTCAGTTGTTTTTAAATTTTTATACACAAGCCAAGAATTTATTACCGTCATGTCCAATAAGTGGTAAAAGATACGAAGATACCACTTTCGGCTTCTCATTGCAATTCGGTACCTCCCCATAAAGCTATCCATTAGGTCCACTCCGCCCATATGGGCATTATATTCCTTTATTATATGTGGGCCGAAATTTTAATTCTAGTCTTATTTGCCTTGTCAAATCTTTCTACTTGGCCCACAGGTTCAGCTCCAACATATGAAGATAGAAAAGTTACAACTTTATTGTCCTTCCAAGTAACTGCTGTCAAATCAATACCGTCAAATTCAGTCATCTGCTCTTCATAAGTTCCACGAGGAACAGATTTCTTCATCATTGTTTTTTTGTTCGGCAGTTTGCAGTTCACTAGCCTGTTAGATTGCACAGTACCTAGGCTATAGATTCCTTGTTTGGCAAGATAGGTAACTAAAGGTACAGAGGTGTAAAAATTATCAAAATAAATTATATGATTTATATGCCTTGGGACACCTCTAGCAAGCCGGACTACAACATTTCCCACTGGCCCAAAATCTGGTTCATCTGGAAGCCGTTCATTCTCTTGGCCAGTATATATTTCAAATTTATGAGCATAACCTTTCACGCTGCACATCACATATAATTTAAACCCCCACTTATGGGGCTTATTAGGTAAATACTGCTTCATGAAGTGTGCCACTTTTGTGGCACACATCTGTTCATCAATTGAGAGTTTTTGTTCCATAGGAACTAAAGCAAATTTCTCATTTAGATGGCTAATTATAGGCCTTATCTTATGGAGCCTATCATGTTGTGGGTGTTCCTTGGGTAAATGTTTCTCGTTATTGTTGAAATGTAGAAATCTACGAATAGTCTCAAATCGGTTGATAGTCATTATGTCCTTGATTGGTTGAAAACCTACAGTATTTGACCAGTATAGCCGTACATTGGGATATTTTATAACAGACATGTATATCAGTATCGCCATAAACTTTCTTAGCTCAGTTTCAGATAAATTTAATGGTTTAGTCACATTTTTTTGAACGGAATACAAATTAGACTCTTCCACAATCCTTTGAACTATTTCTAATGTAATAAAATGTGAAAAAATACTATAGGGAGTACCAGTAGTAGCCTCATCCTTCAGTTCAGGGTATCTACTCTCTTTCTCCGAAACGAACCTTCGTTAACGAACGAAATTTAAACGAAGTTTCGTTTCTGACCCTACTCTATATCATTTTCGAACACAAGCGAGAAGTTCGAAATCCATAGACAGTTTTCGTGAACGAATTGAATGAACAATAACGTATGACAACCATACTTATCTGTATTTCACACTGCTGTCAGTCGTCACTTGTAAATTTTTTGTTTGCATTCTTTTAAAGTTTCAATAATTTTAAGTTTGTTTCTCATGGTTCCTCAAGTGAAGTGATATTAAATGTTTCAAGTGCTTTTTTCTATAGCTAAAATGCAAACGCGATACACATTCCCTATGAAAGTTTCAAGTCACAGTCTTCATTTGGGTGTCGATTGGTCAATTTGGTTTTATATTCAGAAAGAGTAAGTATTTATTATTAATATTTTGCACATAAAATACTTACAATTTTTGGTAATAATAGTAAGGTACCTATAATTTATTTTCACTAATCTTTTCAGTATAAAATGGCTCCACATACGGGTTCTGCTACTTCTGAGCAAATCGGTGCACTTCTCGATTTCCTGGCTGAGCATATAGATCTTGCTCGTGGGAGATTGAGGAGTCTCGAAGGGAAGGTCCAAGCAAAGCGGCTATGGGAAGAGTTGAGCAATACACTGAATTCCATGGGTGGTTGTACAAAGACAGTTCAACAGTGGCAAAAGGTATTTTTTAGTAATATAATTGCATGTACCTTTATGCTATTTAGCAGTAAAAAGTGACAGTAATACCTATACTTTTATTTTGGATAGGTATGGTTTGATAGAAAACATCTGGCCAAAAAAGCCGCTGCTGATTCTCGAAGGTCGGCTTCAATGACTGGAGGTGGTCCATCGGTGGCACCCCAACTTTCTCATTGGGAATTAAAAGTCCTTGAAATAATGGGAGATGGATTTGGTGACCGCCAAACTGAAGCCAGAGTGCCAGCTTTCGCTGAAGTAAGTACCTCATAATTCGTTAGTTTCCATATTTCTAAACTTTAATTAAAAAAAAATGTATCTTAATGAAATCCATGTTCATTATACACAATTACATTTTTATGTGAGTCTACCACATTTTCAACCCATCTGCTTAAAAATACAATAGAATTTGCATTGTGGTAGAATACCTATTGATGGTTCGCTAATTCAGTAGGTATACCTAATTAATTTTATTTTTAAAAAGCAATCAATCTGTTATATTTATTTCAGACCAATGAACCCATACCATCAACCTCCAGTCTAGAAAGCGACCTGAAGCAGCAGAGCTTGGACCTGCCTGAAGAAGTTGAGGAGTGCTCCGAACCCAGCCAAAATACTCAGTCGGCCAGACAACTTGCGAGTCAACAACAGTCACAAGAAACATTGTCTTCCAGAAGTTGTAAGTACTTATTACTACCTATGGCTTTTTCTTAGTAGCCATATACGTATTATTCATATTTCATAATTTTAATTTTCATTACAAGTCAATAGTATTATCAAATCTCAATGTTTGTTTATTATAATTTAAATATTACTTTACTAGCTGTTCCCCGCGGTATCACCCGCTTTAATTTCGGAGATCCTGCCGCCTGCGGGAATTCTTGGATAAAAGTACTTTATATCCTTTTCTGTACCCCTCACGTGTAGCATTTAAAATTTAATATAGTTTCACCCGCATTAATTTCGGAGTTCCCGCGTTAATTCCGGGATAAAAAGTACCCTATGTCTTTCTCTGTAACCCTGAAAATGTGTATGCAAAATTTCGCGCTGATCGGTAGAGCTGTTAAGGCATAAAAGCGTAATAGGTAGACAGACATACAGTTACTTTCGCATTTATTATATTAGTAGAGAAGTTGTGATTATAATTTAAATATTACTAATACCTATTATAAATGTGAAAGTTTGTATGTATAGATGTTTATTACTTTTCACGCAAAAATATAGAAAAATAGGACATAGGTACTTTTTATCCTGGAATTCCCCCGGGAACTCCGAAATTACCGCGGGTGAATCCGCGGAGCACAGCTAGTACTTAATATTATAAATGCGAAAGTTTGTATGTATGGGTGTTAGTTACTCTTTTACGCAAAAACTACTGAATGAATTTTAATGAAACTTTACAAAAATATAGCTTATACATCAGAGTAACACATATGTACCCTATGTGTTATAAACTAAAAATTAAAAGTTAATATTAACGCGGATGAAACCGCGGGGAATAACTATTATTACTTAATATTATAAATGCGAAAGTTTGTATGGATGTTTGTTACTCTTTCACGCAAGAGCTACCAAATGAATTTTAATGAAACTACAATATAACTTTACAATAATATAGCTTATACATCAGAATAATACATAGAGTACTTTTTATTTAGGAATTCCCGCGGGAACTCTGAAATTAATGCGGGTAGTGAGTAAACATTTACTGCAAAGTAGAGTATTGAAAATTGGAATGTTGTTTTGCAGCCTCACAATCTACACGTCCCAGAAGAATACGATCTGCTGCTGGCTCCGACGTCAGAAGCAGATTGTACCAGTATGAAGATGGACGTGTAGAGAGAGAGACAGTGAGGAACACCGAGCTCGCAGGCATCAGGGCTGCCGTGTCAGAGCTGAGTGGACTGCTAAGAGAATATTTAGATTATTATTTAAGGCAATAGGATAAGAATTTTACATTAAGTAAATTTGTTTTAGAATACTTACTTTTGTTTTATTTGTAATTACAATTATCTCATAAACTGAAGAAGTGCAATACCATGCATTAAAGTAATATAAAAAACCTAACATTGAATTTTAATATTTGGTGCCATTTTACAAACATAGGGTAATTATAATAGGTAGGTGAAAAAAAAAACTTAACTAATTGTATGCTATAACTGCATAGCTGTGCCCCGCGGTTTCACCCACGTAAGTTTCGGAATTCCCACAGAAACTATTTTTCTTTAAAATAAAAGTAGCCTAAGTTACTCCTTATAACATTAGCTATCTGTCAGTGAAAATAATTTAAATTTAATGTAAGTACCGTATATACTTTCATATGCATTTAGTGAAAAGGTGTTAATTTGGAATAACAAATACAGACTTCAATTTTATTTATATGTACAGATAATATTTTAATCTAATATAAGCACTTGTTGAATGTTAATTACAAAAAAAAATAGATTAGATCACGCTTTATTTGCACACAAATAAAAATATTATAGAAAAAGAACAGTTAAAAAGAAGAAAATATACAAGAGGTAGCCTTATTGCTAGGCAGTAATCTTTTCCAAGCAACCTTTGGTTAGAAAAATCCATTTTGTACTTAATCATGAAAAAAAGGTTTTTTTGAAACTGCGCTGGGATGGTGATGGTTATCGCCTAAAACAAAATAAAAATAAGTTAGGTGGTTTAAATGGTTTTGATTTTAATCTAGTTGAACTGATAGGAGTTTATCTTACCGGTTCCTTTCTAGCATTTGTATTAATGAAGTCCTTGCCCTTCGACCTGCCTGTAGAGCTTGAGTCGAAGATGCGGCTGTTTCAAAGAGAACCTGCCTGGTTCTCTCTGAGTGGTGTTCCTCTTCTGTCAACTCGGGACCTTCAATACCAGCCCTTATACACATGTTATGTAAAACACAGCAGGCTAATATAATTCTACCTGCTGTTTCTGGACAGTAGTGGAGTTCCCGAGCTGACAAAAGACACCTCCATCAACCCTTCAATACACCAAATGTGCGTTCTATGGTGCAACGTGCACGCTTTTGGAGGAAATTGTACCTTCCCTCTGGAGAGTTCTCAACAGCATTATCTACAGGTGTCATCATATACTCCCTTAAAGGATAACCAGAATCACCTGAAAATTTTAAAATAGAATATCCAGTGTAAATTGAATTATCATATAACTTGAATATCAAAACTATAAAATTCAAGACATGCCTAATAGATAAACTGTTTCTTCCTGGAGACCCTTCAAGTGGTTTCTTATGTCACATTCCCTCCAAATATAGGCATCATGAGTTGCTCCACCGTATGTAGCATCAACATTTGTTATGTATAAATCACTGTCACATATCTGAAAAAGAAAGCCAATCAATATAATATAGGATAAAACGTAGGGACTTAATATAGAATGTCATGATAAAATCATTAAAATTTTGTTCATAAACTTACAACTTGAGTGTTAATGGAATGATAATGTTTTCGATTAAAATATTGTTCTTCATGCTGCGAAGGCCTCACTATCGCAACATGTGTGCAATCTATGCACCCGACCACACCAGGAAGTCCGAATTTTTCATAAAATCTACAATAAGAATACAATACATATAAATTCACAATACTTTATAACTATACAATAAAAATGTTTTTGTTTTTTGCATAACTTATTTACCTACTCTTTGCACACCTTTTTATGTAAATTGTTCATTTTAAATTACTGAATCATATTTTAAGTAAGCACTAGGTATTTCACAATATGTTAGGTACTAAGTTTAACAGCCGGCTGATGGTAAGTACTTACTTCCGCTTAATAAGATTCCTTTCATTCCTATTTTGTGGGAATCTTATGTGCTTCCTTAGTATGTGGGGTGCATTAAGTGCAGTTGTTACCTCATGTAAACAACGGGACACTGTCTGCTGTGCCATGGGCCCATCCATATTTTGCCCCACAGACCCTTGGTAACTTCCTCGGGCGTAAAAGTTCAAAGCAGTAAGTACCTGAAAAACGTTAAGTTGAGGGTTGTGAACAGTAAAATGGAAAATTTCATTAAAGCAAGTTATAAAATAATTTACACTTACTTTAAGTGTGGGCTCGATTCCATGACGTCTTGCCTTTGGAGACATTAAAGGCACTATTTCATGGCACAACTCCTCGAATAATTCCCGACTGAGTCTGTAATTTCCTACAAACTCTAGATCGGGAATATTTGTAATATTTAATTCAGTGTTTTTCATTCTTTTTGACTTCGCGACCCCTTTACAGGTTGAAATATTCTGGCGACCCACTTGTGACGTAGAAAGCCAAAGAAAAAATTTAAATATTTTACATACGTACAGTTTTTACATATGTACGTTAGGACCTAACGAAAAACATTACCTAAATTCACGCGGGCCAAACTGTGTCGGCGACGGCGACGTTGCCACACCGCATTGTCATTGCGGTGACAGTAAGAAAGAGCTCTCCCCGCGCGCGCCACCAGCAATGATCTTTTGTTTCAACTCTCATCTCACTCAGAGCGCAGTCACCGATGAGTACGGACATCATTCTTTTGTTTTTTTGCTTACTCCGCGCGTTTGTAAAATGGACAAATTTCTCAAAAGATCGCGGCCTTCAACATCTGGTACGAGTGTCAATAGCGGTGGTGGTGAATTAAACCCGAAAAAAAATAGACGTTACGATGACAGTTATTTGAAATATGGGTTCACAGTCATAAATAATAAACTTCAATGTGTAATTTGCGGCGATGTTTTATCACGTGAGAGTATGAAACCGTCAAAACTTATGCGGCATCTCACAACCAAGCATCAAAAAGAAGCTGATAAGCCGTTGGATTTCTTTGAACGAAAGTTGAAAGCTCTTAGTCAGCAGCAAAATACTATAATTCAGGTAAGTTATAAAATACTGTTCTCCTAGTCTCCACGAAGTGTTGTTAAGACCCTCAATGCACTTAAGCGGTAAGCTTAAGGCGAGTCTATTCTAATTGTTGCTATTTTTAACTGACTCGAAAAAAGAGGAGGTTGTGTTTCACTGTATTTATGTTATTTTATGTATGTTTGCCGATTTCTTCGTCAATTGTGGACCGATTTTTATAATTATATTTTTACTAGCTTTCCGCCCGCGGCTTTGCCCGCGTGGAATTCGGTCATATCCGGTATTTTTGTTTTCCCGCGGGAACATCAATTTTTTCCGGGATAAAAAGTACCCTATTATTTAATCTGGACCTCTAACTTTATATCTGCAAAATTTCAAAGCAATCGGTTCAGTAGTTATAGCGTGAAAGCGGAACAAACAAACAAACAAACAAACTCACTTTCCCATTTATAATATTAGTAAGGATAGTAAGGAAGTAAGGATTTGAAAGGGAAACCAAGTCTGAATTATACTAATTTCGGTGTGCCAAGGTTCCGCGTCCTTAATTTTTATTGGCTATTCACTTTTTTTACTATTTGTTTATTTTCAGGCATCCAGTGTCAACGAATCATCATTATTAGCTAGCTACAAAGTCGCATATCGAGTTGCTAAAGCAGGGAAACCACATACAATTGCCGAAAATCTTATTTTGCCAGCAGCACTTGATATGGTTGAAATTATGGTCAGTAAGCAGGAGGCTAACAAATTAAAAAACATACCACTTTCTGACAATACTATTTCACGCAGAATAAACGATATGGCCAAGGATATTCAAGAACAAGTAGTCGAAAAATTAAATAACAGCCAATATTTTGCTTTGCAGTTTGACGAATCTACAGATGTTTCCGACTGTGCACAGTTTGTAGTATTTGTGCGCTTTGAAGCAGATGACAGTATCACGGAAGAAATCTTATTTTGCAAAGCACTTCCTGCAAACACTACTGGCCAGTGTTTGTACGATATGTTTTTAGAAAGCACTTGCGACTACCATATTGATTGGAAAAAATGTATCGCTATTTGTAGCGATGGCGCTAAAGCTATGACTGGCAAGAATAGCGGACTCATTGCAAAATTAAAAGCTATAATGCCAAACATATCCTGGACACACTGTTTTCTTCATCGACAGGCTCTTGCTGCTAAGGTAGTACCTTCTGATTTAAATGACGTGCTCACGGAGGTAATAAAAATTGTGAATTCTATCAAAGGTAAAGCTTTGCAAACCCGGCTATTCAGAATCGTTTGTGAAGATATGGGCTCGCTTCATCAAAATCTCCTTTATCACACAGAGGTCAGGTGGCTATCCAAAGGAAAAGTATTGACAAGAGTTCTGGAACTGAGAGCTGAATTGTTAATGTTCTTACAAGATGCAAAGTCTGAATATGCTTCTCGTTTTTCTGACCCTATTTGGCTCTTGAAATTAGCATTCTTGGCAGATCTTTTTAGCCACCTTAACAATTTGAACAAGAACCTTCAAGGAAGAGGAGAAAATATTTTAACAGCCAAAGATAAAGTAAAAGCATTTCACGCAAAACTTCGTTTGTGGTCAACCTCTCTGCAAAACAAAATGTTTGAGTCTTTTCCATGTGTTCAGAAGATAATTGAAGATAATGCAACTGACCAAAGTTTTGCAATATCGGCTCATATTCCTTGCATGATACTGAGCTTGCATAATTTACAAGAGAAACTTTTGTCATACTTTCCAGACTTGCACTCTGAAGCTGACAATGGGCGTAGATGGATTTTAAACCCTTTTTTGGACAAATCAATAGATCTGGCTGATGTCACCACAAAAATGAAAGAATGTCTTCTAGATTTAGCTGCTGATGGCATGCTTAAAATAGAATTTTATTCGCAAAGTGTCGACGTATTTTGGATAAAAAGAAAACACGAATATCCAGAGCTGGCAAAAGAAGCTCTTAAATTATTAGTGCCATTCGCCACTTCATACTTATGTGAACTGACATTTTCTTCAATGGTAGATATTAAAACTAAAAAGAGAAATAGATTGCAATTAGAAAATGATTTGATTATTAACATTTCAAAAATAGCACCACAATTTGATAAACTTCTGAAAAATAAACAAGCACATCCTTCTCACTAAAATTGCGTTTTTATTGTGTAAAAACCTCGACTTTTTCTTTTATCCGGCGACCCCCTGAGTAAGGCGTCACGACCCCCCTAGGGGTCGCGACCCACAGATTGAAAAACACTGATTTAATTGATTGCGTAGGTGGCGCCGGTTCCTTCTACGCTCCAAACGTTCTTCACGCAAAGCAGCCGCGATTAAAAGCTGTCTCGTAGCCATTTTAATTAAATTTTTACCGAAATCGACTAAAACGAAAATCAAAAGGTAACACTTTTGGTTTCGTCAATTTGAGGTTAAAATTCCGAACAATTATCAGCCAAACTTCAATTTTCGTTCGTAACTTTATTAGATTAGAGTAGGCTTAGAAAATTTAAACGTCAGTAAACGAAGATTCAACGAAATTTCAACGAAATTTCGAAACGAATAGAACCATGGTAAGGAACGAACGAAATTTAAACGAAATTGCGTTTTTCGTTGAATTAGAGTAGACCCCCAGGTGGGTATGTAGTGTCTCCATGAAAAGCTGTCTGGTCAGAATTCAAAACAAATTTTTTTACCTTCCATACGAGTCCTCTCATAGTTGCTCGGCGACTAGCTTGATTTGTTGAGGGGAATGGAACCTGTGGCACTTGATCATTTGCTGTAGCTTCATTTATCAATGGCGGGTCTCCTGCCATGAATGGATAGCCGGATCCACACCGAACGATCCAAAATGGATCGGCGATCCCGCGATCCGCGATCCAAGATCGTGATGCGTGGAGCGTGGATCGTTCTAGGTCGATCCAACAGCAATCTTTTGCGATCCTGACTGGCTGCTCCAACGCGCTCCTGCCGATCCATACTGAAAAGCCGGATCCACACCGAACGATCCAAAATGGATCGGCGATCCCGCGATCCGCGATCCAAGATCGTGATGCGTGGAGCGTGGATCGTTCTAGGTCGATCCAACAGCAATCTTTTGCGATCCTGACTGGCTGCTCCAACGCGCTCCTGCCGATCCATACTGAATCAGTTGAATTTTGTCTGGCTATGGAGTCACACGTGCAACGACGGCGACGAATAGCCGTAGCAGCTGCAAGCTACATTTTACTTGTATATTTACGGCAAAAATTATGAAAACGAAAAAGACAGTATTGGGTTAAAACAATTTTTAAAAACCGGTTGGAATATGGGACTCGACTTTACAAAGAGTTAATTTTATTCTCCCTATATAGGGAAATTAAACGGATACATTGCGAATTATCCATAACGGCGGATCACGCGATTCTCACAACCGAACCGTCCAGACCGCGCGCGCCAAACGACTGAGGCACCTTTGAGTCTGGCCAAAAAACCGACAGCAAATGGATCGCACGCGGCGAGGAGCGCGCGCTCTCCGCCGCGCACATGGATCGCGCGCGGCACGTCTACACTTCACGCTCCGTGGAGCGCGCTCCATGCCGCGCGCGATCGGAGCGCTTTGGATCGTCCGGTGTGGATCCGGCTAATCAGTTGAATTTTGTCTGGCTATGGAGTCACACGTGCAACGACGGCGACGAATAGCCGTAGCAGCTGCAAGCTACATTTTACTTGTATATTTATTTATTATTTATTTATAGACTTCATTTTTTTCTTTAGTTCTGTCGTTGGAATATTGTTCATTTGCCGACTAATTTTCCGCCAGGCATCTTCTCTTACACCTCTATTTGTGTAATTGGTATCGTTAGGATCCCATAAACATTTATTCTCCCTATATAGGGAAATTAAACGGATACATTGCGAATTATCCATAACGGCGGATCACGCGATTCTCACAACCGAACCGTCCAGACCGCGCGCGCCAAGCGACTGAGGCACCTTTGAGTCTGGCCAAAAAACCGACAACAAATGGATCGCACGCGGCGAGGAGCGCGCGCTCTCCGCCGCGCACATGGATCGCGCGCGGCACGTCTACACTTCACGCTCCGTGGAGCGCGCTCCATGCCGCGCGCGATCGGAGCGCTTTGGATCGTCCGGTGTGGATCCGGCTGATCATTATCGGGGTCATCATTTTCCTCTTCTAATGGACTCTCAAGATCGTGAAGCAAATCGTCTCCATTTTCATAAAAATTCTCATTACCTTCTATATCCGAGTCCTCAAGATCATCTTCCGAAATCTCTCCATCATTTATTAGAGCTAAATACTCTTCTATTTGCTTTTGATTCAAGTATGGCATCTGAAAACCAATAAAAGTGATAGTTAGTAACTAAACAGGGACATTTTCTAGTAAATGCATATTGTTGCAGATTTACAACAACAAAATAAACAAAATTTCCGAACACACCAAAAGTTTTTTTTATAACTTATAAATTGTACTGAAAAGAAGATGAATTATTACGTAAAATAACTAATTTTGTTTGAACGTACCTTCGAAAACCAAATAATTACACTGCAAAGCAAATACACAATTTTCATCCGCTCCAAAATTACGATCGGCTTTGATTTGTCAAAATCAATTTAAATTTGACAGTCGTGAAGAAAAAAAGTGTGTTGCCACTCGATTAAATATATCACCATGATAGTAATAATCCTGCAATAGCATGCATTGAACTCATACTAATAATTTTATGGTCGTTTGAACGGTATGTTGCAGTTTTACTACTTTATGCATTTAAGGGTTTCTACACGCTGTCTTCAAACGTGTTCAGCACTTCCTGTTCGTTTTGTGCCTTGGTTTTAATTTCAGTTGGATCACGGATACCTAAAGTTTCTAGGGACCTGAAATTATAGCGCCATTTTCTTGTCAACCTTCTTCTATCTTCAAAATTTTGTTGGTATTTAAACAATAATAAGGTAAACACTAAACACATAACATAATGTTAAGTACGTTGTAACCATTTACTTACGTAAATTAATTGTTTTAAGATAACCTAATTTAATAATTTATAAGTTATGTTTATATAAAGCGAGTTACCTGCAATCAAACTACGTAAGCAGTTTTGCGGGGCATGGTCATGAAAGTGTAAGTTTTTGTGAATAAATACATACATACATAATTACCAACGTTCTATAACCCTCAATAACTTAATTTTGTGTGTTAACATGGTATTGCTTATCAAAAATAAAGAAAAATATCAGCGTGTTTAATAAAATTAAAAGAGGCATATACCTACCATGGTATATTTCTAAAATAAAATTTTACACGAAGTAAAAAAAATAATAATTTCAAAACTTTACAGTGATTCAATTAATTCATATCTTTTAAGATATTTGATTTGAAAAGAAATGGATTGAAGAATATCACTGTTAAGCCTGATAACAGTTTGAAACAAAAAATACCGAGATCACGCGTAAGGCGGTTTTAATAATTTCATTGCCATTGGTACTGCAAAATCATCATACCAAATATTATGTAAGTACCTATATTGATTTTAATATTTTCATATAGATTTCTTTTGAAACAAAATTTCTTAAATGATATACTAGTATTCCGGGTGTCACGTGGTGCTTAAATTATTGTCACCCCTGTAAGGGTCGAAAAAGGTTTTATTAAATTTAATGTATGACTCACACAGCCAACGCAGGAGATATGATGAAATTTTCTTTTTATAATACTCCAAGCGGCTTTCATGTTCCTGGCGTTATCAGTAACTACGATTATAAACTTGTCAGGGCCGATTTCATTTATGATGTTACTGATTTGGTCAGCTATAAACTCACCAGTTTCTCTATTTGTTTCTGGGTAAGTAGCATTATAAAATATCGGTTCTGGGGTAGTTATTATAAAGTTAATCACACCTTTACCATTAATATTTGTCCAGCCATCAACGATTAGAGCGAGAGCCATTGACTTATGTATTTTTTTAGAAATATCTTGTTTTGTTCTTGAGTACTCAGCATCCAAAAGCTCATTACTCAAAGCATATCTTGTCGGCACTTGATAAGTTGGATCTAAAAGATGAAACACGTGCTTCCAGTATAGTATTATAGTAGAGATAATTGTACTCCACTAGCATACATAGCTCTGGCAACAGCAATATCTATATCATCATGATTCGCATTCGAATTAGAAGAAGATTGAAACGACTGTTGTATGTCATTGCTTTCCGTAAGTGCTACTGTCGTTGATATTTCTGTTATCGGTATAGTTTGGACTGAAGGAAAATGCTGTACTGACTCGATATCTCTGGGTTTAAATTCTTGACAATATTAATTCCCAGATATTTAGTTACTCCTTGCATATCTTTCATCTCAAACTATTCTTTTAATACTGTCTTTATCCTGTCAATTTCTGTTTGATTTTCACAAAGTAGTAATATATCGTCCACATAAACCAGTACATAGAACTTCATTCCTTTTTTATAGTATAAGCACCAATCACTCCGACTTCTTATGAATCCTTCCTTGAGCAAAAAACTATTGAACTTTTCATTCCACTTTCTTGGACTCTTCTTTAACCCATATAGTGATTTCTTTAATTTCAATACCTTTCCATCCCTTTTAAATCCATCTGGTTTTTCTAAATATACCTCTTCATCTATGTCTCCATAGAGAAAAGCACTTTTTACATCCATCTGGTTCATATATAAATTGTATTTAGTTGCTATAGCAATTAGAATTCTGAATGTGGTTAGTTTGGCTACAGGCGCATAGATCTCTGCATGATCGAACTTCTCTCTTTGCTGGAAACCTCGCGCAACTAAACGTGCTTTATATTGAAGTTTACCATTTTCTTCCTTTTTAATCTTAAATACCCACTTTGCTTGAATTGGTTTCTTTCCGTCTGGTAACTCAGTCTCAATCCAAGTCTCATTTGTATTTAACGCCTTTAGTTCGTTTTCAATTGCCTCCAACCAATGACCTGAGTTTTCTCCACTTGTTGCTTCTTTAAAAGATAACTGCTCTTCAGTTTGTGCCATGAATACTGTATCATACTCTTGTAACCAAGCTGGCTTTTTTACTTGTCTTCTAGTCTGTCTTCTTGTTTCTTCTCCATTTTCAGGTTCTAATTCTGCATCATAAAAGTCATCTTCTAAATGTTCTTCCAGCATTTCTAATTCACCCATATCACTTTCGAGTTCTTGACTATCTTTCTGGTTCTCTTGTTCGAGTGACACTTCCGGTAGATTTTCTTGATCTTCTTCATTGAGATTTTCTTGATCTTCAATAATTTCTTCTTCTCTGTCATCATAACGTTTTTCTTCAGGCATTGTGGTACATATTTCATCTATTTTTATCTCTTCTGGCTGTTTCATCTCTTCTATATTTTTCTTCTCAATAAAAACCACATCTCGATATGTTTCAACTCTCTTTGTATTTGGCAGCCAAACCCTGTAACCCTTACAATGTTCTCCATAACCGACGAAAATTCCTCGCTTGCTTTTGGAGTCCCATTTTGTTCTTCTTTCTTTAGGTACATGAATGTACACCTCGGTACCAAAAGTCCTTAGGTAATGTAGATCAAAACTCTTTTTGTATAGCAGCTCGTACGGTGTCTTCCCTTTTTCCTTGCTTGCTCCAGTTCTGTTTATGGTAAACACAGCAGTGTTGACTGCTTCAGCCCACATCTCCTTACTTAGTTCTCCTTGTATAATCATCGTTCTTGCTGACTCCACGATTGTTCTCATTTCTATTTCAATTCTTCCATTTTGCTCCGGTGTGTAGCAAACCGTTGTCTCATGTATGATCCCCTTTGATTTGAACATTTTCTCCATATCCTGATTAATAAATTCTTTTCCATTGTCTGACCGCACCCTTTTTATTTTACAGCTGAACTCATTTTCAAATCTTGCTATGAATTCTTCAATTAAAATTTTTGTTTCAGATTTGTGCCGCATAAAATAAACATTTCTATAACTGCTATAATCGTCTTTTATTAATAGAAAATACAGCGACCCTCCTAATGAAGCTGGTGTCATCTCTCCGCATAGATCCATATGTATTAATTCACCCGGCTTCTCTGCTCGACTTTCGCTGGCACTGAATGGACCCCTATGCTGTTTCCCTTGAATACACGAATGACACTGCTCAGTCTGTCCTTCATACTTAACATTATTTAAATCTAAACATTGTTTAACATAGCGAAAATTTTGGTGAGCCATGCGTTCATGCCACTCAGACAATGTAACTAAAGCAATGTGGTCCATCTTAAATTTCATGATATACATTTTATCGACACGGTCAGCCAAAGCAACAACCCTCCCTTCTTTTAATAATTTACACCCGGTTACAGTAGATATCAAAGTCAAAGTCAAAGTCAAATCCTTTATTCAAATTTGGCCTATAATGTGGCTCTTTTTGACGTCAGTATAACTACAGCTACCATGACAGCACCCATAAAATATCCACCCCTCACAGCTTCCTAGTGCTATGGCTGAAGAGAAGAAGCTGCCAACAAACTCTTCAGCAGCACGCTGTCAGTTTAAAGTTACAATACAGATATATCTATAATATAATTAGTGGTAACTCAACTTGTAATTAATTATGTGAGAACAATGAGCCGTACCCAGCAATAAACTACCGTACAGAAACATTAGGAGTTAAACTAGAATTATCTATAATAGTAGACCAGACATGACCAGCACCAACTGACGGCACCCGTTCACGAGTATGACGTGCTCGTAAGCCCCGCCCCGCTCAACCATATTAGAGGGAACCGAGCGACCCGACTCACACGCCACCGCCAGCGGTACATTTGAGTGAGCATGACATATCTAGTCACTATCGTGTCAATGAAATTGATTCTTAATTTAATAAACAGGTAAGGCCGGTAATGGCTACATAGTGCGCACACAACTTTTTAACAAATCAATTAATATGACAACTATAGTCTAATATTGCCTGTCAAATTAAAAGTTCTATAAAATTAGTGTTCACTGATATTCCCATTATGTGAGAACAATGAGCCGCAGCCAGCAATAAACTATCGTACAGATACAGATACATTAGGAGTTAAACTAGGATTATCTATAATAGTAGACCAGACATGACCAGCACCAACTGACAGCACCCGTTCACGAGTATGACGTGCTCGTAAGCCCCGCCCCGCTTAACCATATTAGAGGGAACCGAGCGACCCGACTCACACGCCACCGCCAGCGGTACATTTGAGTGAGCATGACATATCTAGTCACTATCGTGTCAATGAAATTGATTCTTAATTCAATAAACAGGTAAGGCCGCTAACGGCTACATAGTACGCACACAACTTTACAAAAAATCATTTAAAAAGTATAATCTAAAATCTGACCTTGCGCGTCAAATGAAAAAATAAAATAAAAATAGAAAAGAGCAACTCATTACCAAACGTTTGTATCATTTAAATAATCTTTTACGCTATAATAGGCTTTATCGCACAAAGTGCGTTTAATCAAGCTCTTAAATTTATTAATTGACAAATCAAACACATCGTTTGGCAGTTTGTTGTAAAAGCGTATACATTGCCCTTTGAAAGAATTAGAAATTTTATGCAGCCTACTAGTAGGCACAGTGAGTTTGTCTTTATTTCTTAAGTTATGATTATGTAAGTCACTGTTTTTCTTAAAGTTGCCTAAATTTTTGTGAACATATAATAAATTCTCGTATATGTACTGAGAGTATACAGTCATTATTTTAAACTCGCTGAATTTAGTTCTTAATGACTCCCGAGGGCCCAACTTATAGATGGCCCGAACAGCTCGTTTCTGCAACACGAATATAGACTCGATGTCTGCGGCATTACCCCACAGCAGTATACCGTATGACATAATGCTGTGAAAATAACTAAAATAAACTAGACGTGCAGTATTAATATCAGTTATTTGACGAATTTTCTTAACAGAAAAAGCAGCTGAGCTAAGTCTGCCCGATAGCTTTTCTATATGTGGGCCCCATTGTAATTTTGCGTCTAGTGTTATACCCAGAAAGACAGTTTCATCGACCAGTTCCAAATCGTCATTGTTAAGTTTTACACTCGTTTTAACCTGTTTGACATTTTTTGTTACGAATCTAATACATTTAGTTTTACTGCGGTTTAGTAATAAATTATTAGCATTAAACCAGTGTACTATTTTAGAGAGAGCATTGTTCACATCGTCTATAGCCGATTGCTGTCTATTAACCTTAAATACTAAAGATGTATCATCTGCAAACAATACTATCTCATGGGTCTCCTCATGGGTATCATCATGTGACCTCTGTCCAACGCACACCCTAATGAGAACAAATTGGCACTTAATTCCGGCACATACAAGACATTATTGAGAGTTTTAGGTATGTATTCATCTCCATTGAAAGCAGACAACTCAATATTTCCCACACCTTTAACTTCAAGTTGCTTTCCATCACCCACAGTTACATACCTATTTGATAAGTTTTGAAATGTTAAGAATAGATTTTTAGAGTGAGTCATGTGCTCACTTGCACCTGAATCCAAAATGAATACATTACCTTCAACTCTCGGTGACATAACAAAAGCATTTTTATTTTCATTTTGTATGCTTACATTTTGTTTATTGTTTATCATCTTACAGTCTTTAATTAAGTGTCCTGCCTTATGACAAAAATGACATTTCCGTTGCCTACAGTCTCTCCTTAAATGGCCTTGCTTTCCACACTCAAAGCACTTTAGCACTACACTTTCACTTTCACTTTTATATTTGTGGTTAACCCGACGTCGCTGGGTTGCCACAAGTGCTGACGACTGCTCAGGCTCCGCGCGATACCTTTCTTCTTCGATCAGCAACCGTGATACCAGAGTTTGGAAGCTCTGACAACTTTCTGGAACGGACTCCCACACCGAGACGAAATGCCTATACTTCTCAGGCAATGTCATTAAAATTTTGGTAATGAGCATCGTGTCTGACATCTTCTCACCAAACCCGTCCAGTTGATGGCGCAAATCTTCAAGCTGCGAGATAAAACCTGCGACCGGCTCTTCAAATTTAAGGTTGAAAAACTTCTGTTGAACCAAGTAAACGCTAACCTTCGACTTTGGCTCATAAATCGTTGCAAGCTTTTGCCAGATCTCGGCGCTACTTTTACAGGATAGTAGGTGTGTTAATACCTTGTCTTGAACCCGCGTCACTAACAACTCTTGCGCCTTCGCATCGTCGTCCAGCCATTTTGTAAAGTTACTTTTCGAGGTAACATCTCCCTCTATTACTTCTGGTTTTATTCGGCTCCCGTCGACAACTGATAAGAGCCCTCTCGACCGCAATATTATTTGCAGTTGATACTTCCACACGGCGTAGTTCGTATCGTTCAACTTATGAACGCTCTGTGAATGTGAGCACCCGGTCTCCATCTTGGACGCTTCTCTTCGAAATTGTTTTATAACTCTGCACAACACGTCTGTTCCTCCTCTTTTAGCGGGTCTGGGCCCATAACCTGTTAAGGTTGTAATTAAAAGAGTGCGGTGTTTGGGAGGAACGTAATAAAGATTTATTAGTTTGATTTTAAAGTTAGTTACAATTTCACACAGCTATTGTTAGGCACACATTATATGGCTCCAGAACACAGACAGCATAGAGAAGAGGGCGGCATAGAGCAGCGCCCATAGACTACCTAGTGTTATATTGCCCACTTCAACACTTACAATTCAACAAAATATGTTGCTTCAATCTGAATGCCATTGGATGTTTATATTCCGTATTGCAAAAAGAACACAATATGTTTCTTACCGCCACTATCATGTATTGTCAAAAAGTATTCCCACACGGAGCTTGTAGGACGCGGCATTATAAAACAGCGATCGATTTATAATAAAAAATAACACAACAAACAGGTTACGACACGCGTAAAACAACAGAGGCACTGCGCTGACTGAACTGATTGAATATGAGTGAGCGGGATGGCTACCATCTCGATAATTCTATTCACACTCGGCGTGCGTAAGATGTGCGCGCGCGTCCTTCAACTCAACAAAGCCGCCCCCCCGCGCTTCTTACCGCGTTTTTTCGTATGAAGTGCTAAGAAAACAATTACCTATTTAAAGTAACCAATAATATAAAGAGTAGTAATATTCTTTTTTACTTGTAAATATTTTATTTCAACAAATAAAACCATTAAAGTAACTAGCTTGTAAAATATTGCACGTTATTTTATGCCTTTACAATTCTAAATACATAACTCTCTTTTGTCTCCGCAGTCGGGTATTACACCGTTTAAAACGGTGGCTTTCGAGTTTTAAACGGTGCGTTTCAGTTTTAAACGTTTTAAACTGGTTTTTTTTACAACTATACCCACGATTAATAAGAAAATCCCTATTATGCGACTGACTAAAGATGGGCAGTGCTTAAGTACTCGGTTTACCACGATAAAGTACAATTTGAATCAGTTGGTTTATACACGATTTGCAGCAACTTCACAGTGAACCTTGTCGATAGAAATAGATGGTGATCGAGAAAGATAAAGTTACATAATCGCAAATAGTCGATAGAACTAATTTTCGTTTAGCAACATGAAACTATTGAAACAGAACTGCAACAGAGTTACGTAATCGACCCACAGAACTTATTTCTTAATTTTTTTCGGTGTAATTGTGATTGATTTACGTGCGAAAGTGTAAAAATGTCGACGGCGGGTTATTTGGTAAATGTTCCGAAGCTCAAGGGAAGAGAAAATTACGACTGTAAAAAGATGCAGTTGTCTAATTTGACTGGTTTATTCCATGAATACAACTTTTAGTAAATTACAGTAAATGCTTTGTGAGCGCCATCTTGTGGAAAAAGGAAAGTTGCCAGTTGGCAGAACTTAAAATTACCAAAAACAATTAGTGTTACCACCGTGTGTTCAAGTTTTAGCTGAACAACGACGATTGGTCGATTGGATTACTCGAGGATATCGACATTGAAAATGTGCTGGATTCTATCACGGAAGCTGATAACAAGAAAACCAAAGGCAAGCTTGTGATGACAATCGTTTCCTCGTTATATTCTCGTTATATTATCGAATGCGTACTGTGTTGAGAAGAAAATTATGTGGCGATTTATACCCGCATTAGCTCCATGGTTTGGGGGCTATTATGAACGGGTTATGGCATAAATTAAACAATATATGCGAAGAACACTACAAAAAGACCTTTTAAACGACAGTCAACTATCAACCATAATTAAGGAAATAGAAGCTGTATTAAACACACGACCTTTAACATGCGTTGATTCAGAACTAGAACATATATTAACGCCATCTGATTTTCTACAACCAGGTAGATGTGTAACATTGGAAGCTACATAACTGGAACCGGCGTTCCTACAATGTCCATCAACCAAAACCAACTTAATTCAGGGCTGGAGGAAGGCTCTTATAATTCTCGATGAATTCAAACTAATGTTTCGCAACCGTTATTTGCCCAGTTTACGGGAGCGATATAGTCACTCACTCAAACAACCACGTGTGACTTCAAAACTAATTCCTCAAGAAGGCCAAATAGTGCAAATAAAAGGTGATAATAATAACCGTGAAGGCTGGAAAGTAGGAAAAATAATCTCTTTAGTAAGGGGTGCAGATGGGTTGTGTAGAGTGGCTCAATTTAAAGTAGGAGACGCTACATTTAAACCTCTATTGCACACTTATATCCTCTAGAAATAGAAGATAACGAACAGGAAAATCCACTACCTCAAGGTAATAAAGCCACAAGGGTTACCCGTTGAAAGCTTTGAAAGTTCGAGAGTTATTCCGAATTTTATGAGATTCGAGACAGGTGATACACACAAAAAAACTTTGGTTGACAATCAAAGTGAAAGAGACCAAGTAATGGACGTGGATATGACTGATGACACTATAGGTGTTACAAAAAAAGAAGCCGAAGTACAGATTAACCACACAGACAGAGCTCAGGATGATTTCAGAGATTCTATCGTCATGGATGAAGACTCTATGACAGTGAATAAGGAAACAGGACCATTTAACGAAATTAAACATAAAAGAATTGCCGCGGTCCGAGCCCTTGAGAAGATAAAGGAATGGATACGCAATTTAATGGCCACCTTACTTTAGATGTTCCCGGCGGGAGTGTCGCGAGATTCGCGAATTGTAAATATTACAGCGAAGTACGCTGGTTGTCGAAAGTTTGTTTATCAAGATTCTATTTGCTTTTCGACTCTGTTTTAGAGTTTCTGAACACTAAAGATCCTGTTTTGAAAGAAAACCTCATGAATTTCAAAGCAGACATTGCGTATTTGACAGATTTGTTCAAAAAATTCAATGACCTCAACCTGCAGTTACAAGGGGACAGCCTCAATTTGATAAAAACAAAGAGTGTAATTTCAGCTTTTCTTGGTAAATTGAAACTTATGAAGCAAAATATTGGTCGACGTGAATTTCCCCAGTCTCCAAATTTATCGCAGGTAGAATGCCTCGACGAAGATATTCAGACGTATGTTCAACATTTGATTGCCTTGTATGATGATTTTAAAATCAGATTTAAAGATATTCTATCCATGGATATCATACGATCCATGGATATCACGGTAGTTCATACAGCAATTAACCAAACTACTCTACGAGGACCACCTGCAACTAAACGTGTCAAACAAATGGCATTATACGGTGTTACCCAAAAAGAGGTAACAGATAAGGAACGCCGTGAATTTGAAAAAGATTTAATGCATATGATGGCAGTTGACTTCCAACCATTATCTTTAGTAGAAAACCGTGGTTTTAATTATTTTATTAAAAAATATATACCGCATCACAAGTAACACCGAAAATGTGCTGTCAGAAACTTATGATTTAATAAGCTCCGATATTAGAAGTCAATTAAACCAAACTAAATATATTTCTATCACCACTGATATGTGGTCATCAGACAGCAACAGGGCATATATCACAGTTACAGCACATTATGTAAACGAATACAAAACAAATTTTGCAGTTATGTCCACTGTTGAAGTACCAACAGATCATTCGGCAATCAACATAGCAGAAGTTATTCAAAACATTTTGATTAAATGGAATATTACCGACAAAATAGTCATGGTGGTAACAGATAACGCTGCAAATATTAAAAAGGCTGTTTCTGAATATCTAAAAAAATATCACCACTCTTGCGTTGCTCATACTCTTAATTTATCAGTTCAAGACAGTTTTAAGGATAATCCAGCTTTGCAAATATTACTGTCAAATTGTCGGTCTATAGTGACTTACTTCAAGCAAATTAATTTGGCGGCATGTAAATTAAGCGAAATACAGAAGCAAATGGGACTTGATGAACTGAAGCTTAAGCAAGATGTGCCCACAAGGTGGAACTCTGCTGTGATCATGATGAAAATATTAGCAAAATTGAAATTGCCACCATCAGCAGCCCTTTCTTCGTTGCCCAACGCACCTAAAAATCTTGATGGCTCAGATTGGGAACAAATTGATGATTGCGTCGAAATATTAAAATCAATCTTACATATGACGGAAGAATTGGCTACTTGACAAAATTTTTTTTTTAGTCCGTCGTGTCGATTAGTAAAAAATATTGGACACGTATTTTTTCTTTTTTTACGTAATCAAAAAATAACAGAGATGCATTGAGTTGAAATTTCGCGTGACGTCACAACTCGGTGCGGTTTGTATGGCGCTAATAATGAATATTGACGTCACAAGTCCTCCACCCTAAACTTTATTGCGCTTTATCTATGTTCATTTTCATTAAATTGAAAAAGCAAAAAATACATGTCTATAATTTTTTTATTTTCTAACTGACGGACTAATTAGAATTTTGATTTTCATACCTTGGAGAATACCCAATTGTCAGGTCAAATGTACGCAACTATGTCCAGAATAACGCCCCTTATTCGAGGTCTATAAATTGAAAAATAAAGTGATCCCAACCAGACATTGGCTACCTTCTTGGATCCAAGGTTCAAGAAAGATGCCTTTGGTGCGATCGAAAATGCTGATAATGCTCAGCAGAGGGCGATAGAAGAATTAAGTAGAATATTAAAAAAATCTCAAAGATGTAATTCAACCCCTATACCCACTACTTCCACCGCAACTGTTCCTCAAACAAACAGCGATGATGAACTGTGGAGTCATTTTGACCAAAAGGTTTCAGCGATGGCCTCAGCTGCTACGCCCATTACCATCTTCTTTCCTCGTATGCCTTGATAAAGACGGTTATTTCGCGACATTATTCTAAAAAAATAAAAAAATATTGTAAACAATTTTAAAGCAATAACATCTATCTACACTTAGTATCAATTTCACATAATTCTAATCAATATTTTTAAAACAATAGCTTCTATCTACAAAAAGTAAACTAATTGCCATTGACGTTATTTTATTATAAATTGTACGTAATATTAGTTAACTTACCTGGAACTAAATATGATGAACTTTTACGTGACTTTTACTAATAAAATAACACTTTTTCTCACTCAACTTACTAAACAGAACCTCACACTCCGTGCATTTTTTACGAATGGTAAACAACCGTCAAATAACGGCTACCCGGATGTACAGCACCTAGATATTCACCTCTCTTTCACACTCGGACCATTAGGGCTCATGCCCACGGGACGGTTTTAACACGGCCCGGTTTTTTGCCGGCGCCGGTTATAAACCGTCCGAGCTTGCATACAAGACGGTTTGTACACGACCCGGTTTCACGGAGGTGCAGCCTTCATTCGCTCTTTTTATTTTATGAATTGTGGACGTACGAAATGTTGAGCGTTAAAAAGAGAAAATATATTATTGCTTGGTACATGTATAAAAAGCTAAAAAAAGACGACAAAAAAGTACAAAGACGATATTGGGTACATCCCATGTTAACAGAAAGAGAAGATTATGGTGCACTTCATACAGTCATTCAGAAGGAACTAATGAAACATGATGACAAATTTGAGAAGTACTTTCGAATGAAAAAAGAAACATTCAACAAAATGTTACACATTTTGGAACCCAAACTTAAACATGAAGATACAAATATGCGCAGTAGTATATCTCCAGCTGAAAGATTGGCTGTTACTATACGGTAAGTAGAAGAAACCAAAAACTAGACTATCTAATGAAGATTTAATTTCGAAAACGATGCAGTGCATCGAAATAATAGTAATTTAAAGTTTTATTTTTGTATAATTATTTATTAATATTTTATAAAAATAATTATTTCTTAGTAGGTAATCAGGTTATATTTTTAAGTGTTATAAACAAACCAATTTTCACAATTTAAACATTAAAGTCAAATCCCATCAAAAACAAACTTGTAAAAAAGTCCCAAGTCTCGCAACTCAGTTCTTCTACAGTAAAAAGTTGTGAGATCAATGTAATACCAAGTCGGTTAATTTATTCAGTGCCTACTTAAGGGTCCTTCTGTCTAAAGTTATCCGGAGACACGTTATAGTGTCTCGCGCCAAGTAAACGTCCAACATATGGCATGAGACAACGTGTCTCTATTCTCAATTCATATGTCAACATAACCTCCTCACATATTTGGGTCTATTTTTTTTTATTATTGCCAAGACACTGTCACTTCACACTATTTTCAATAAGTTTCTTTTTACAGATTTTACACATATTACAAAAAATTATTGGGTCTGAACAAATATTTAATATGTATATTTCAAGAATGAAAATTTTTGCCTGCGCCTTTTTTCGATTCTACGAGAGATTTTACAAATGTTAGCGTCTGCATTTCTAATATGACAGGTGACATAAACGTCATGTGACAGGTGTCAGGCATAGAAGCCGTCAACGGTGAGTGAGATTGGATTGCCAGTTTGGAAAATTGGCGGGAGTGCATGGCACTCGCGCCCTTTGGTGAAAGAGTAATTAAAACAGCTGCTTAATGTATTAATCGAGTATTATTTTCTAACATTTCAGAAGTGCGATAAAGGAACCAAACACCCATGGTCAGGACTAAGGCGCTCCTGTGCAATTTGTGCTTGTGCATCACACACAGGCGCCAGGCGCAGACAGTGGTTGCGAAGGTGCTGCCCAGCACATCTAGGTTCTCAAGGCGCCAGGCGCAGACCGTGGTAGCGACGGTGCTGCCCAGCGCATCTAGATTCTCAAGGTGCGGTCTAACGACATAACATACGACCGGAAAACCAAGTTAATCTGGTATGTACTTATCTAACATATCTATACAGCGGTATTTACTGAATATGTAAACGCTGGATGAGTCTTTGTGCTCGATTTTTGATACAAACTTTATATGCTTACACAGTATGCACAGTTAAATTTATTGATACATAGCGGTATTTACTGAATATGTAAACGCTGGATTATTCCTTCTTTTTAGTAGTCATTCAGTATAAGTTTCAGACACTAAGTATATAGTTAAAATTGATACCTACCCACATAGCAGTGTTTACTAATAAAACATACGACCGGAAAACCAAGTTAATCTGGTATGTACTTATCTAACATATCTATACAGCGGTATTTACTGAACATGTAAACGCTGGATGAGTCTTTGTTCTCGATTCTTGATACTAACTTTATATGCTTACACAGTATGCACAATTAAATTTATTGATACATAGCGGTATTTACAGAATATGTAAACGCTGGATTATTCCCTCTTTTAGTAGTCATACAGTATGAGTTTCAGACATTAAGTATATAGTTAAAATTGATACCTACCCACATAGCAGTGTTTACTAATAAAACTTACGACCGGAAAACCAAGTTAATCTGGTATGTACTTATCTAACATATCTATACAGCGGTATTTACTGAACATGTAAATGCTGGATGAGTCTTTGTTCTCAATTCTTGATACAAACTTTATATGCTTACACAGTATGCACAGTTAAATTTATTGATACATAGTGGTATCTACAGAATATGTAAACGCTGGATTATTCTCTCTTTTAGTAGTCATACAGTATGAGTTTCAGACATTAAGTATATAGTTAAAATTGATACCTACCCTATATAGCAGTGTTTACTGATATAAATGTTGAATTTTTCCTTTTTCTGAAAGTCATGGTGCAAGTTAATAGTTTGAATTTTGAGGATTTGTTACAGTTATTTTTTGAGTTAACATGTAACTGAATAGTTCGGCAACAGAATTATTACCCTATTACTAAATGTTAGTTTTCTCTTGTGCTCATGGCCCTCAGGCTGATAGCACTTTGCCAGCTCTGATACCCTATAGTTAATTATGTTAGCATACCTACCTGTTACTTGAATAAAGTACCTAATAATCATGCAGATAGGAAAAGTTTTATTGAATCATTTAGCATAAATCTGTGGATGCAGTAATGACATTTTGATTAAAGAATTGTCTAATCTTGCAGTCTAGTGTAATGATATTGTACCTGTGCTTTAGAAATCATTCTTTATTCTTCTTATAATGAAAGACTAATATTAGTGACTACCTTTAAACAAAATAGAACATCAGTCTTGTGACCGAAGTATTCACTCATAATTCATTACAGTGCCTTTCCCATGTTTCTAACATGGGTACTGCTCCTATCTGAAGTCAAGATCTAACTTTACTGTGGTTATTTTTAATAAGAAAATATTTGGTGAATTAGACAAATTTTGAAAACGCAGCTACTTAAATAACTTAGTAAAGAGTCAATCAGTTGTATCTAAGTAGCAAATAAGTATCGCTTAGTGACTAAGGTTGGAACACCCTAGTAGGGGCTTGAGCTTTTATCCCTAGGAGATGTAGTAAGACTCTCAAAATGCAGTAATAAAATGAGACTAGCAAGAAAAACTAAATAAATTCAAAAGAAAATCATTAAAGCTGTAAAAAAAAAGCAAGGGTTTCAAATATCTATTGATAAGAAAAATTCCGATCTACTTACTAGGTACTTACAGTCTTTTGAGTCTATTGAAAAACTAGCAGTACTCTGCGGTTTCTCCTGTGTTAATTTGAGGAAAACCCTACAAAAATATATTTTATCAGGTAAGCACAATAATTTTGATGTGAATGGTTCTAGATCTAAATTAGGACTCCTAAGTCCATCAAAACACAACGAAAATACAAAATCAGCATATAAAATGAATTTATAAAAAGAATGACATTAGAATACAAAATATTATAATAGGTATAGGCAATGGTGCGTTAACCCACACTGGCAAAAGTTTGAGTAAATTGTATCTTAAAATTGTAGCGCCTTTTTGTATCAATTCTTTTGGGTTCAACATTTTGTTGATATTTAAACAATGTAATAGATAAGCTAAACACATCATTGAAAAACGATCTATAACTCTCGATAAAGAGTTTTGTATCAATAACTTAATTTAGTGGATTAACATGTTATTGCTTATCGTCGTCCAAATGTAACACAATGTACTATTATAACATCAGTTATCCACTTGTAACTTGGTAAAAAATTGGTGTCGTTTATTTATAAAAAAAACGAAAGAAAAATTTGCACTTTACAAAAAAAATATAAAATAAAAAAACCGAAGTAATCTTTGTGATTTTCAATAATTGCAAAATTTTTGTGGCAAATTTAAAAATCGAAAACTATTTTTTAAACGTACTTGGCGCACGTCATTGAGTCCCCTAAATTTTTTCTGATTGTAAAAAAAAGGTACTGGTTCCTGAGCAGCTACTGGGTACTTTACCTGACTGGTAATCAAATCATTTGCTTATTTCTTGATTCAATTGAAATGCAAGAAAGAGTCACATTCATATGAGTATAAATCTAATCTAATTCGTGAAAAGATAGAAACGAGCTTGAATTTTAATTCCAATAGATTTGATTGAAAACATCACAATAATCATTAGTGGTGCCAACGACGGTGTAGAAGGGGTGAAAAAATTGTTGCTCATAAACTCCTTTTCCACAACAAGTTTCTGGCGCTACATCAGACATGAAAAGATTTGGGGTACTCAATGACGCGCGCCAAGTACGTTTAAAAAATTGTTTTCAATTTTTAAATTTGCCACAAAAATTTTGCAATTATTGAAAATCACAAAGATTACTTCGGTTTTTTTATTTTATATTTTTTTTGTAAAGTGCAAATTTTTCTTTCGTTTTTTTTATAAATAAACGACACCAATTTTTTTTTCGATTTTCACCGTTTCTAATGAGTGTTTTTTTATCAGAGGAGATTTGTGTACTTGGTTTTTTTTATTTCATATTTTTTTGTAAAGATCAGTTTTTTTTTTTTTTTTTGCAAATATGAGGTTATTATTATCTCTGTTACAATAGTTGGACGTGTACTTGGCGCGACATTTTACAGTGAAACTGTTTTTTGTGGGATCATGTTATAAGCTAATCTAATAACATTTTATAGTGACCATATCAAATTTAAAAATCTTTTATGTTTTAAATAGATTGATTGGCTTGGCGATCACGTGAAAACACAATATATCTCACATGTAATACATAATTATGGTTCTAAACAATTTAATTTAATTATAATATGTATTACTTGTGAGATACATTGTGTTTTCACGTGATCGCCAAGCCAATCAATCTATTTAAAACATAAAAGATTTTTAAATTTGATATGGTCACTATAAAATGTTATTAGATTAGGTTATAACATGATAACTTTAGATAGAAGGACCCTTAAGTAGGCACTGAATAATAACCGACTTGGTATTACATTGATCTCACAACTTTTTACTGTAGAAGAACTGAGTTGCGAGACTTGGGACTTTTTTACAAGTTTGTTTTTGATGGGATCTCATTTCTTTTTGTAAATGGTCTTCCTCCTTTTCTTTTCTGGTACTACTTCTTGAGCTTCAGCTACAGTTTTTCGCAAAGCCCACTCCCTGTCTTTATGGATTTTTCTCGGAGGCTTCGATGTTACAATTTTTGACAAGTCTGGACGTTAAATGCTTCTTAGTCTATTGTATTCACAAATTGAGGATTTCTGCGCTTTAATATGAAATAAACACGAACCATTGCCAGGTATAGGGACAACCCAGTGTGGGCAAGGCTGGTCATTCACGTAAAGTATTTCCGAATCCATTGCGACAACTGGTACTGGTATGCAAGAGATTTTTTGTGCAAGAATACCTACGATTAATATATAAACGTGACTTTAGTAGGTAGGTATGTTCTTAAAATATATTATTATATTTTAAAACTATCCAAACAACATCCAAATCGTATGCAAATAATATCAATAAACCAATGAGTAAGCCTTTCAAGTCGTCAAACTAATATCGCAATCGCAATCGAAACTAAGAACGAGAACTTCAATTTTCAAATTTGTAGTTATAAGATTTCAGGGCACATTCGAAGTCGAACAACAAGAGGTCGCTCACGCTCACAGAGTGCTTTTAAAATATATTTATATGGGATTACAAAGTTATTTGTGCAGTTGGTACATATAACTGCATATATAACTTTGTAATTCCATACATTTATATGGGATTACAAAGTTATTTATGCAGTTGGTGTATCTAGAAAACTGGACCGAAATTGCAAAATATTTAGTTTTTCCTTGATTTATACAATAAACACTAATTGTATTCTAAATTTCAAACTTCTATGTCTGCTAGAAGTGCCTTAGAGTTTTGATGATCGGTCAGTGAGTGAGTGAGTGAGTGAGTGACCTACAAAATTAAGAAACTACTTCTTAAACTACTGGTTCAAATCGAATGAAATTTGAAATATACCGTCTTTATACAATACCTGCTTGTTTACCTACATACGCTCATACACTGCCATACTTTACTGCGCACCGGGCGTAGACGCGGCGAGCACCGTGCCCGGTGGCGCGGTGAGCCGGCGCTAGCGCCGGCGTCGTGTGCTTGGCTTCATAGTGTCCCATACAATACTGACGACCGGACGTAGACCCGGTTTGACGCCGGGCTTAGCTCCGGCGAAAAACCGTCCCGTGGGCATGAGCCCTTACGCGATGCGGCACACACAACAACTAGCTAGCTAGTCAGCGAGGGAGAGCGTTTTTAAGCGTAGATATACGGTATTGCATGCAGAAATCACGCACGATGACTTATTAGGTATTTCTACAAGCAAATATCTCATAAATAAGAATAATTCAAGACTCAAGAATTCAAGATTTTTTAATTATGTCTTTGCAAATACGAGCTATTTCACATTTTACCTACTAATATGCAATAAAGTGAAAATCGCTAAAATGTTAGTTATTAGATATTGATTCTTCACCGTCGCTGTGTAATTATTTATCAGGATGGCAAAGTGAGTTTAGTCAGACACAAGGCAGGTAAGTTTCAATTGTTTAATTTATTTAATAGACAGATACACGGATTACAACTTGCAGGTTTAACAGCCATGACAGACGAGGGCACAATCAGTGTTGCCACCGTGACGACCGGAACGTCATACATAAATACATAGTAATGAACACTATCGAAGTCCGATTGACGAATCGTTTTAGCGTAAATTCGTATTCACGTATGAAAGTCGAACGTAAATCGAATTTGAACTATTCACTTTCGATATTCTGTAAATTTTTGACGTATTTGCTCGATAAATTCGGAACGATTAGACGTCAAAATTTGCGACTGGGGAGTCGTTGAACAAAAGTTCTTTTTTTAGCAATTGTGCATTTTTGAAAGTGGGTTTTGCGTTTTATATACAAGTGAAATTGAAATTCTCTTTCTTAAATTATATCTATATTATATTTTAACATGAGTCTAGGCATGTCATGGCTCCTTTTAATAATAATAATAATAATAATAATAATTCTTTATTTGCTTGAAAAGTGGTAATTTAGATGGTACAGTGACAATAAGTTTCACACTCTTCACCAGAAAGCTGGCATGCAAATCATGTAGGTATCTAAGTACTCAGACGAAATAAAAACTCAAGACGGAGCGCTGTGAACAAAGAAGTGATGCCGATAAAACTACGCCTCGGCGTGTACATGCACAGTTACACGCACACACATATAACGAAACTACGCCTTACCTTGTCAGTCGAGCTATTCCGGCGCGCGGAGTGTCACGCTGTAATAATTCCTATTTTTTAAAGAAAAAATGCCGAATTTTGTAGTGAGAGGGTGTAAAAACCAATCTTCGAAAAATAAAAAGCAGGATAGAACCACATTTTTAATAAAATATCAATTTTATTAATTTATGACAATTTGGAACACAAAACCTTCACAACTTTCATAAGTGTTGCTACTAGTGAGCGTCACAATAGTCCCCGTTTTTTGGGTAAGTTAATGTGACCTGGAACGTAATGTAACACGTTCATTTACCTATTTCGATTTTAACTTTTTAGCCGACTTCCAAAAAGCAGGAGGAGGAGATGCATTCGATTGTATGTATGTTTTTTTTTTATGTATGTTCACCGATTACTCGAAGACGGTTGGACCAATTTCGAAAATTCTTTTTTTGTTTGAAAGGGTTTACTCTCAATTTGGTTGCAATGGGACCTTGCCACCAAATCGGGATCTGATGGTGGGATCTTGGAGAAATCCAGGGAACTCTTCAAAAATAATAAGCACACCTATACCGATTTGAGTATTTTTTATAGTAAATCGTTCATTTGCTTTCGGAAAGCAAAATTTGAAAAAGTGGAACTGATGATGAAGTCCACAGATGGTCATCGGAACTACTCAATAATAGGTATTTCACGAGTTCCGATTCGTTAACTTTAAATGGTTCCTAAACAATTTATGCTCGTCACAAATCACAACGTATATGGCAAAGTGGAACTGAGAGTGATGTACCAGGAGAACTCCTCAAAAATTAACGTCCCTGCATCGAGAACAATATTTTGTAAAAGGTGATGAGTAGTTGACATCAGGCTATTGATAAATTACAAACCGTCTCACTTAAAAGCAAGAAATTAACAAATTTTTTGCTTTTAAGTGTAAGTTAAATTCCAAAAAACACAAAACTAAAAAGCTTAAAATATCAAAATACCGATTTAATCCAACAGACAAGAATAAACGTAATACCTACTATTATTGGTTTGTGCTACCACTTTTCGATATGAAGTCGGTGACAAGCCAAGTATGGAGTAAGTAGATAGATGAGCTAAGTCCACTCCTGCCACGAGCTCGTCGTGAACTGAACAACCCAAGTGGGCAGACGTAAGCGGGCTTGGCACCGAATTCAAATCGAAAAGTGGTAGCACAAACCAATAATAATAGTTATGACGTGTATTCTTGTCTGTTGGATTAAATCGGTATTTTGTTATTTTTAGCTTTTTAGTTTTGTGTTTTTTGGAAGTCGGTTTTAATTATTTTGTAAAAAAATTTAAGGCTCAACTGTACAATAAGCACCCGCGATTTAGAGCTTCATATTTTTTATGTGTGTGGGACTTTGCTTAATATAACTTCACATAAAATCCCTAATTACGGAAACTCATCGTTTTCGAGAAAAAAAATACTAAAGTTTCACAATTTCATACAAAACTCCGCGATGTGTCAACCATTTGCCATTGACTTTGTAAGAATTGTTTCGTTTTACATTCGGATAAAGTGATTATATTATTTATTATCTTTGATTATTATAATTTGCTAATGAAAATGAAAATTTGTTAAACTTGAGTTGGTTAGGTTAGGTTTGCACTGTTGACGAAATCGCGCGAGCCGAGCGAGCGTAGCGAGCGTGCCGCGGTAGCGGCCGGCGAAGCGCCATAGTCAAAATATTATCGTAAATTGAGTAAGGTTTTTATTATTTTTTTTTCTCGAAAATTATGAATTTCCGTAATTTGCGGATTTGAGAAATACACTATAAACACACTTTTCTATCAAAAAAAAAATTGTAACTATTAAAAATCGAGGGTGCTTAATGTACAGTCCTTCCAAATTTAATATTCATAAAATTAATGTAAGTGTATATAGGCGTTAATTTTTACTTTTCATGTTTTATCATAACTTCGAAACCTATATTTTTAAGGTTCTCGAATATACAACCGAGGTATACAACTTAAAAAAAAAATTACCTATCTATTTACTTATCCATTCATCTTTCTAGAACTTAACAATTTTGGGTAATAAGTTTTCACTGCACGGCAACACTCACTAAATGCCCACATGTTTACGAAACCGGCTTCACTTTGTTGTTGACAGCGCTCCGTCTTGAGTTTTTATTTCGTCTGAGTCTAAGTATTAAAATATCAAAATACAAACATATATGGGTTACGGCATTCTAGGTTTAAAAAAGTCATAGTATTCCTTAATAGTGTAAAAAGAGTTTTGTATCAACCAACCCTTGAGTTTATTTTTAAAAACGTTTAGAGGTAGCACTTTTAAGTCCTCGTCTAGCCTATTAAAAATATTTATCGCCATGCAATATGCATTTATACTACGTAATGCTGTTGTTTTTGGGGGTAGAACAAGTCTGTGAGGGTATCTTGTATTAAAGTTACAGACATCACTCTTCCTTTTAAACAAGTCTGAATTAGTTTTAACAAATATGCAAGACTCATAAATATACAGACAGGGAACTGTTAGCAGTTTTAGCTGTTTGAAAAGTGGTCTACATGATGTGAAGGAGTCCACATTACAAATTGCTCGAACGCATTGTTTTTGTGCTCTGAGTACCTGATTTACCTGACTTGAGTTTCCCCAAAGAACAATTGCATATCTCAACAGAGAGCATACATAGCCGTGGTAAGCCTGTATTGCAATATTTCTACTACTAATTCTCGTAAGACGCCATAACGCATAAGCAAAAGAATCAATTCTCTTGCATAGCTTGTTTATGTGAACAGCCCAAGAGAACCTATCATCCAATTGAATTCCCAAAAATGAAGTGTCACATGACTCTCTAATATCCTGGCCTGCAAAGGATAATTTCAAGGATTGTTTTTTAGCGTTTTTATTAATGAATTGTATAAATGTCGTTTTACTTAAATTTACATTTAAATTGTTGTCACTCATCCAGTTAATTATTTTAAATATGGTTTCATTTATGTCATTATTGTATGTTTTGGTATCGTTGCATGGTACAATAACGGATACGTCGTCAGCGTAAAGTGTGCAATTATACTTTATTATGTCAGGAAGATCATTTATATATATTAGGAATAGCAGGGGTCCTAGTATGCTACCCTGTGGTACACCTACCTCATTTAATTTTATAGATGAGCTGTATACCTTTACTTCCATGTTAGAGTTCATTTTTTTTATGTTTACGAACTGTGTCCTTTTGCTTAGATAGCTATTAAGCCATTCATTTGCGACACCCCTTATCCCAAGAAGGTCACATTTTTTTAAAAGAATTTCATGTGACACAAAGTCGAAAGCTTTACTCATGTCAAAGAAGACAGCTGTAACAGGCATACGCCTGTCCATGTAGGACAGTATTCTATCTACCAAGGTAAATGCAGCTAACGATGTTGATTTACCTTTCTGAAATCCATTTTGTTCGGGTTTTATTAATTTATGTTTGTCTAGAAACTTTGTCAAACGAATATGCATAGCTCTTTCGAATATCTTTGATATTATAGGCAAAAGAGATATTGGTCTATAGTTATCCACATTCTCTTTACAACCTTTTTTGTGTAATGGACTCACAACTGAAATCTTCAGAGGTCCCGGAAAAATACCTTTAGCAAATGAAAGATTTATCAAATAAACTAGTACCGGCGCTATCGGCTTTTTACAGACTTTTAGTATATTAGTTTGTATGTCATCATCATGTTAGATCTTGCAAATCAAGCAGACGCTGCTGATAATCGTCGACGAAGAGTCGAAATGCGTACATTAGCTAAAAAACCTTTTCATATGACGGAAAAGGATTTTCAAAAGACATATCGCCTCAGCAAATCATTGGTCAATAGACTAGTGCAAGAATTAAGCACAGTAATAGGTACCTCAAGAAAAAAAATCTCACGCTTTATCAGTCGAAAATAAAGCACCTAAGCCATATTATGTACCTACCTATTATTTCTTCTATTGAATTGTGAATGGGTAAAGTTACCTACCATGTAGGTACCCATACCAAATATATAGATTTGTAGTTTTTTAAACCTCCCTTTACATAGCTAAGTAGGTGCTTTATAAGGGTTACGTTTTTTTGCCTACTTTTTGTAAATCAAAATTTTCAAGGTAGTACCTAATAGGTACTTATCTCTGATTGATACAGGATAAATCATTAATAAGTAGGTACTTACTATTAAAAAAACATTTATACTTCCATAACTTAGTTGAAGCAACAATAATGATAATAGACTTATATTACTATAGATATAGACTTTCTATACATAAAGACTTATAATATACTTATTTATTAAAATAACTTTAAAAATATGTATAAAGGAAATAACATATTTTAATAATTGCAGGTATTATTCTAATATGGTCAAATTAAAATATCACGATACTGTCATTCTGTTCGAGCAACATGTTAAAGATCTCGGTTTGCATATTGATCATACTCTCAGCTGGAATAAGCAAGTAACCGCCGCACTCAGAGTCGACTTTAATGATTACTTAGTTAAGTATAGATTTTTAAAACAAAACTGCCGCAATCAGACAAGTTTAAAAAGCGAGGTATCTGCCAAAGTAACAGGTACACTACGTTCTCTGTACAGATACAAAAATTTTTTTCCAACCTGTACCAAAAAATTGCTGGTCCAGGCGCTGGTGATACCCATAATTGATTATGCGGATGTGTGTTATTGTGATCTGAATGAGGATCTCCTAAACAAACTGGATCGTCTTCTCAATAATTGTATCCGCTATATCTTCGGTCTACGTAAGTAGGACCACGTGTCGTTCTACCGTTCTCAGCTTAAGTGGCTCACCATACGTAACCGTCGACAGTTAAGGTTGGCTTGCAGCCTGTATTCGATCCTGAACGATCCAGCATCTCCATTATATTTAAAAAAACGATTCCAACTTCTATCTTCCCTGCATGAAAGACCACTTCGCTCAGCCGCCAACCTTCTCTTGAGCATACCTTCTCACCGTACTAGTTTCGTCTCCAATTCGTTCACTCTTCAGGCTATTCAGCTCTGGAACTCGCTACCCACTGACATTCGTCTGGCTCAAACTAAATTTAGTTTTAAATTTAGAGTGTATCG
Organism: Zygaena filipendulae; assembly: GCA_907165275.2. Classification (NCBI taxonomy): domain Eukaryota; kingdom Metazoa; phylum Arthropoda; class Insecta; order Lepidoptera; family Zygaenidae; genus Zygaena; species Zygaena filipendulae. The sequence goes on from OU015669.1 coordinate 1,944,774, forward strand.
GCATCTCCTTAGCAATAGTTTGTATTCTATTTTACTATATGTATTTAAATTTTCTATTTATGTTATTGTGTAAGTAGTATTGTGTGTAATTTTGCATGTGTGTGTTTATGTATATATGTATGTATGTATGTGTCTGTGTATGTATGTATGTATATATGTGAGTATCTATATCTAAGTGAGTTTTTATCTAAATATATATCGTAAATGCACCGCCAAGTGAGCTCTCTGTACTACCTGAAGGTTGACTGGCAGAGAATGCCACTGTGGCATTAAGTCCGCCTTTTGTACCATGATTGTGCATAAAGTTTAAATAAATAAATAAAAATAAATAAAAATTATTGCATTGGCTTTTTTTGCAACTGGATCATATCAAAAATTTAGTGGGGCAAAATATATAAAGCTGCTGTTGGAAAATTTTACTGGAAAGGTCTTATGGTCATCTACCGGCTGTAGATTATTATTATATGTATAACAACATAATTAATAGTACTTATTAGTACTTAATACACAAGTACTCAACGTCTAGATTTATGATAAATTTAAAATACCTGGCGTTATAGGCTGTATTGATGGGACACATGTGGCCATTATTAGGCCTTTATTATATGAAGAACGGTATTTCAATAGAAAAAGATACCACTTGGTAAATAAAATGAAGTAACACCTAGCTTGCTTGGTTTAATTTAATTCCCGAGGATTATCATTGGTATGACACATATCTGGATAAAGTGCGAATGTTTTTTGGCACTTATCTCAATGCAAAATGTCTGTCTGCCACAACCCTGCTGTGTTTCAACAGCAGGGTTTACAGAGATCACACCTTTCTGGGTAAACTGGTAAAAAAAAAATCATATAAACCCTTTTTCAACAAAGAGAACTTCTCGAAGTCATTGTTAACCCATTCCTCCCCACTGTCATATTTTTAGGACACTATTTTCAAAATTTCTTTTTACCTATTAGGACTTTTATTTTTATTATTTCTTTTGAAATTCATATTTTTACACTATTTTTCTAATGAAATAAATTTTTTTCGCTGTAAAAAATGTTTACGTTATTTTAATGTAATTTTTTAAATTGATCATTTTTGTTGACTGAAGGAGAGCATTGAGTTCCGATTGTATACACCATAAAAGAAAAACGTTACCTACTTCAAAGTATGTAAGACTTATTCTTAGATCTCTACCAAATATAAAACAAATAAAAACAAAATATAATTTGTGAACTTGTGATATACATTCAAAATAAGCCGTTCTATAAATATGACACCGGGAACCTGTCTGTACAATTTGCCGCGAAAGCGTGTTCGATCCAGGGTAAGTAAAAATATTTTATTTTTGTTCTTTATCTAATTGTAAACATTATACCTGTCTGTATGATTATAAGTATACGTGTGGCTATATATTAATAAGTTATATTTTTTATTATTCATAGATCATGGATCCAGTGCAAAAAAGTATAAAAAAGCTTTGAAGGTGTCCGAAATCTTAGACTATCTTCAAGATATTGAACATTATAGTGATGAGGAGTTGAATGACATGGAAGTTGCCATATTGCCGCCGGATTAGGTAGATGAAATGACTGACATAGAAGAAGGTCCTGACGACGATATGGGAGTTTTGCCAGTATCTGATGTAGCTGGTCAAGTGGAATTTTCGTGCACGATCGATAACGTCGCGGAAAATCATCCTACTCAAACCACATCTCGGACAAGCAAGACAGTCACTTGGCGTAGGAATCTAATACTGCTAAACAATGTTTGGAAAAAATGATGACGGAGTTGGAAGGAAAATCAGCGTACGAAATATTCGAAAACTTGTTATGTAACGAGATTCTAGAATATACCTATTGTGCACGAAACTGTAACCTACGCCAAACATTATAAAATGATTTGAACTTCAATCTAACAATAAATGAGTTAAAAGTCTTTATAGTTAGACTGAAGTTCAAATCTAATCTACAACCGGATAAATAAAGATGAGACCGTCCCTCTGCTAGATTTCAGACGCAGGGTTTCTTTTGCTTGGATGAAAAAATCGAAATGCAAGGCAAGTAAACCGACACCCGGTTCTTCAGAAGTTCTTTTACAACCTTTCAGGTTTGATAATGTTGGTTGGTCACTAGGTATATGACAAAGAGGGACAAACAGAGGCGCTTTCAAGGACAAGGTTGTAAGAAAAAACCTCTAACCTTTTGTGCTAAATGTTAAAAAACACTTTGCGGTTATTGTTTCATACCTTATTATACAAAATAAGCTCATAATATTTAATTTTTAAAGACTATTTGCGGACATAATTTTCAAATAAAGCTGATTTTCTTATAATTGTTAACTTGTATTATTTCTGATCACATGTCCCCATTGTCATATTTATAGGACATGCTGAAACAGGGATGAAGGTATATTTTTTATTATTTTTTTGTCATATTATTTTTTCTTAATGTATTATGAACTTAATTTCAAGAATTGATCAAAAAATTCCAATGTTTTCGATGCTTGGGAAGTAATGGGTTAATATTGATATGGGGGATTCAACACTACCAAAACAAATCCTTAAAATGTTCAATTAAATTATTAACAACTTAGATTTTCTAATAACCCCCCGTCTGTTCAGTTGGGATCAGTCTAATTTCTTTTTATTGCTATTAAATATTTTTTACCCCTAAATCAAATCTTAAATTGTTATAATTAACTATGTATTGCTGTTATAATTTTTTTTTCTTATGACTAATACTTACTAATTAAAAGGCAACATATATTCCATATATTCTATTATTATTTCTAATTGACGTACTGTTACTACTTTTTTGAACTCATTTTATTATCTACTTACAAAAGAACAGAAAAAATACAAACGTAACGCAAATTAACAAAAAAAAACAGAAGTGTCAGTGAGCAATGACTTTGGCAAGTTTGGCAATGACATACTCAATATTTGACTTGACACGTAAAATATTACCATTTTCTAGGACCAAAGAAAAATTAAATATACGAGAATAGGGCTACAGGTGAAACATCAAAGGGGTATAAAATAAACAGATTTTTTAATTCGTTCACTTATAGGAAGCTACGGTAGTCCTGAGTGACATCCCGAAATTCCGACGGGAACTCCGAAATTACCGCGAGTAAAACCGCGGGGGACAGCTAGTTACCACTTATTACTTGTTTGTTACAAAAAAAACTGCATGTATCGCCTCTCGTAAAAATTCGAGTGTGTTAATTTTTAAATATCTTTATATTATTCTCATGTGGAAACTGTTGGTTTAAGAAATTGTTATATCTTGTTTTTAGTTTATAACCTTTTTGGGTACCTTTTGTTTCCCGAATAAATAAATAACTAGCTGTTCCTCGCGGTTTCACCCGCGGAAATTTCGGAGATCCCGCAGGAATTCCGGGATACAAAGTACTATGTCCTTTTCAGTATCCTTGACAACGTAACGTGTATATGCAATATTTCATGATAATCGGTTTAACCGTTAAGGCGTGAAAGCGTAACAGACAGCAAGACAGAGTTACTTTCGCATTTATAATATTAGTAGGGAATAGGGATTAAATAATACATTGGGTATTTCCAAGGTATTTCGGACCACAACGCACGGTGCGGAGGCCGTGGAGTAGCGGGATGGGGAGCGGTGCAACAAAACCTTGACGAGAACATGCCCAAGCGAGCGGCAGCCGGGTTACACAGCAGGCGGGGAGTCCCCGAATACGGGCTATCGACTAATGAAAGTAGGCTGTCTAATCTGGGTCGATTCGGCATGCGGGTATTCCCCGCACGCGGCCTAACAACCAATGAAAGGCCTGCTGTCCCGTGCGGGCAATTAAAAAGATTACAGTCTGTGGTCCAATGAAAATGCTCCTTTAAGGCTTATTTTCATTGGTCGTTAGAGATCGCATCGAGCATAAGAGCTGTCTTGCTGTCCGGTTGTATCACGATACCAACCTATAGGTACGGTACGGTTGCGATTTATGCTTTAAAATTCATAGATTTTTACGAGTCAAAAAAACGACCATCTTTTCGGCGAAATGTTGAATCTTTTAAGAATAGGGGTAGTAACAAGTCAAGGCAGTTGCTTATTATCTAATCGCCTCAAATTAAACGCTAAAAATCAAAATGTTCCGCTTAAAGAAATCATATCTGTTACTTTGTTACTCGTTTTTCTTATTGACACATCTGTCTGCCTGCGTCCGTGATGCATCCGCAAGGCTCCAGCGAAAGACCAGCGCTGGATGGTCCGAGTTGGCCGCCTTTTGGCGTTACTCGATTGTGTTTTAGTTTTAAGTGTTTGCATGTTTTGTGTGTCCCAAATAAAGTTATTTTCAATTTCAATATCTTATTTTAGACTTGTTCGATGATACAGTAGGTATGTTTATTACCCACTAAAAATATGTGTAACCAGTTTATTACCTACAATGCAATGTTGGCAGGTATCTATGGATCAACCAGAAATTAAACTAATTCGATGGACGAAATAGGCTGTCCACGGTATTTAAAAAATGTGCAAATGGAGTACCTACTCAAAAAGAATGAGAATGAATGAAATGAAATGAAACAATGAAATGAATCGTCGCTAACTGCTGGCTTAGAAAATATCATCAGGATAAAAATAGGTGCGAAGAAACAGATGTAAGTAAGGGAGTGGTAAACGGATCCATTGAAAAAACAGAGAAGGTACATTGGGACGTCGCGAACAGCAAAAGTGTTCTTAACTCCACAAAGAGAGCCATTTTAATTATGTTCTCTGCTACAGCGGCTGGTTAAGTTTTACCGGTATATGTTGTTTACAAAGCTGACAATGTATACTCGGAGTGGACTTAGGGAGTATGGGCCCTTGGTCACATTTATTACTGACCACCAGGCACTAAAATGGTTGCTATCAATTAAGACTCCTACAGGTCGCTTTGAACGATGGGCTTTAGTATTACAAGCTTACAATGTCACTGTCAAATATACCGCCTACGCTACCGCCGCCACCTGAGTGGAGTAATGACAAGATAATATTTTTTTGGAACTATACGAAATTGAGTGAGTATTATGGGATCCATGTGATAAAAATCATAAATTAAAGCATAAAGTACATGATGCGTGGAATCGCATCAGTACTTTTCGACCGCTTTTAGAAAAAAAGAAACCATCCATTCATTCCGAAGCAGGTGCTGACGATGTGTACAAGCAAATGCAAACCGCATTCGAAATTATGGAGAGATTTTTGGGTACCATTTAGGACGTTTAGTCAACGATAAACAGTGAAGATAGGGTAAGTTCATTCAAGTTACCAACCGCCTAAACCCCCTGACCCCCCGGACATTGATGGGGTGATGGAGTGTATAGACCTGTAATGCTCGCGTAAAAGGCCAGCCCTATCGCCTCTTAACCCATTGACAAGTAACAAAAAGGTTATCTTATTAGAGTCTGGTGTTGCCACTCCATCCATTCAAAATACCTACATTAACCCAAGTTTTAATGATGGCCCTAAGAGGTACAGTGATAATGACAGTGGTCCGTTTATTGTACACGTGTCGCCGGAAGAACCAGACCCATCCGTTGGCACATCGGTCCATTCGCCCTATTAAATTCGGCAAATTTCTTATGGACAATGAAATTAAAAATATTATTTGTGGTGGGCTCAAAGGAGTTGGCCGCAACAGAGTCTCAGTCGAATTTAATACAGCAGCAAATGCAAATACTTTCCTGGAGAATCCAAAATTAGCACTACACAAATATAAAACCAATATTCCCACACATACAATGTTACAAGAATGGGCTTTGTCAAGAACATCCCTACTGATTGGTCTATGGGAGACCTAGTTGATACAGTAGAACTACCGAGTTATGCAGTTTTGAGCGTTACTGTACTTCTCCTTTTATTTTCAACACCGGCACCATAGCGGAGAAGGAATTAGAAGAACCTAGGACTGGTTCTATAATATTCCTTTGTTCAAGCTGGACACGGGAGGAATTGAGTTATCAATTGGTAATTGGATTCATACATTTTTGAGTTTGGAAATTTTTCTGTATATACTTGATTAGCATTCGATCCAACTTTCAGTACTCCTAGTGATATTGCAGTAGTTTTCCCAAGAGAGTTCTTGTGCCACTAAAAACGACATAGAAAGTTGAGTTTTAGGATCTCAATCCTATTTGTATCCGAGCTTCAAATGATCCTTTTATCTTCAGTGATATAAAACTACCATAAGCCGTAAATGTCACATTAGACAATGACGACAGCAGATCCGAAGATGATCTTCCACTTTCAGAGTTAGCTAGACCAAACAGAACATCAGAAATATCCTCATCGAGTTGACCGATGCGGCCACAAGCCCATAAATGGATAAAACGAGACATACCTAGAAATTATACCTAATGTGTAGATTGCACCGCCTCCAAGATCAGTGGTGACCGTATCAGAAGACTTTTTACTTTCACTCACTTACTTTTTAATTTCTGTCAAAAACTTTTCCCGCCATTGTTTTTGATCTGCTTATCGACCTGACATTGAAAAAGAAATTGCAATACGTAATCTTTCGCACACTCGCGCATTTTCATTTTGCAATCCGTGCTATGTCACATTTTGAACGAAAATGGTTTTACATTCCTACGAAAAAGTGCGAAAATTAGTGGAAATCGCTTGTATCTTATTTGAGGTAATTTAATGTTTTGAACAAATATTTAATCGTTTGTGCAATAATTTAACTTAGTTTTAGGCATTTAAAAGTTATTTTAATAGGTTTTCACTAACCTAAACTATATTTTAAGAAGAAAATGGGTTGTTTCTTGCTTATATGTTTTTGGTTTTGGCAATGGTTGTAAAGCTTATTCTATGTTCTTTTTTCTTTATTTCCTACAAATAAAGCTATTTGTAATGATTCTCCGTAAGGCAGTTGTCTCACCGGCAACGATGAACAAGTAACGAGTAGAGCTAGAATTAGAAACGAGTTGGCAAGCCGCGGGGAGCGAGTGCGTAGTTCCGATAGTTGTGTAGCTCGGCTATATTAGTGAGTGGCTGAGTGGTGTAAAGGTAACGGAAAACCGTATATTGGTCGCAAAATGTTTAATAAAATATTGGATGAGGAAAAGATTTCAATTTTTAAGCCAAGAAAAGATCAGTGCGATGTATGCACAGCTAAAAAAGAAGGCAACATCTCAGAGGAGCAGTTCGCCGTGCACATTGAAAAGAAGAAAGAAGCCTACAACGCTCATATTGAAGCTCGCACTATGAGCACACCCGAGGTGCTCGTCGTGACTGTCGATGTCCAATCTGTTCTCCTTTGTCCAAAGATGTTAGTGTCAGTTCAATACTATAAGCAAAAACTTCAGGTTCATAACCAGTCTATTTATATTAACAATAATAAAGATGTGCACCTGTATGTATGGCATGAGGGTGATGGAAGTGTTACGGCTAACGAATTTACAAGCTGCTTGATACATTTTATTAAGACTCAATTAAACTATAAAAAAATTATAATTACATGAGATGGTTGTTCTTAACAAAATAAAAATAAAGTTCTGTCATCAGCTTTACTAAAACTAACAAAGGAGACTAGACAGGAGATTAAACAGATCATTTTAGAAAAGGGACATACAATGATGCAAGTGGATAGTGTCCACTCTAGTTTAGAGAAAAAGTTTCGTCCCCCTATCTATACACCAACTGATTATATTAGTCGCATGAGGGAAGCACGACCTAAGCAACCGTACCACGTTCATCATGTTGATTATACTTTTTTAATACAGTTGCTCAAAAAGTGGCATATTGCAGGGACGTATAGCGTTCGGGAAGTGGGCTATTACATACTCGAGCTTTTTCTTTACCTTTTCCGAACTCGTGCGTTCTCTTTCCCAACTGTCAAAAATGGCGAAACGACTTTGACACACTTTTTGTATTGCGCAACGTAGGTTTCGTATTACTAATACGACTAGCGCCATCTCTTGATCACAGTTGGAACTTAGTTGAGTTTGTGTTTTTATTATTTTACTAAATTTCTTCATTTTTTTTGCAACTGTATTAAAAATAGTTGTTCAGTACACGTGCGGAACCGTCATTGCAAAGAGTTCCGACTGTCAACCCTCACCTTCGGCTGCGCCTCGGCTCGGGTCGACATTTGTCGGAACTCTTTGCAATGACAGCCTTTCCGCACTTGTAATGAAATATACTATTTTTAAGAATTATGAGGATGACATTTGCATTGATTCCATTCGTCCAGGTAAAAAAGCTGGAGACCCGACCGTAAATGACATACGAGCTCTTTTATATAAAGATGGCAGTATCTTCTACAAGTTACGTCATCCCGATGAATGGAAAATCCTACCTCAGCGACTTCGTGCCAACAACCCATCATCTGTTGTTAGTCGACTTTACAACGAGCCCCGTAAAATTGATAAAACCAAATATGATAGTCTCCAGTCTTTAAAACCTTTTATGCATCGCGACTATCATGCATTCTATGACAACCTTCATTACAAGGAGTAAGAAACTGTGTACCTCAATTACCCAATTTAGGAATTAAGCTTATTTTGTTTAACAATTTTCATAGAAGCATTTGATTTGTTTTTCGTTAAAGAGATTTTTATTTGTTTTCTAAAGATATTTTTAATAATATAATGCTGTGATAATGATGGCAATGAGTGTGATCTTAAAATAATAACTAAAAGTTAAGTAGGTATAAAACTGATCTCATAATATTGAATACAATAATTGTGAATTATTCTATATAAGTATACTAAATGTAAGTTTTTAATAGTTCCTACTCATTTCGTTGTATTTTTTTACTTATGATAACGTAAAGATCACATGTTAACCTAAAAATTGTCATAAGTGTCACATTGCCAAAGCTTTTAAGTGTAATAATGCACATCCATCATTATTTTATACGATTGTAAACCAGTTTTGTGCACTTTTGTGCTAAAAAAAATTCTAGCCCCTTAAATGACTGATAGTTTTGGCAACTTTTGTATTTTTATGATATATTAAATTAAATAAACGTCCATGTTTTAGTATCAATGATTTTGTCGAGTTTTTCATTTTCAATTCAATAAAATGTTTTTTATTGTTTCCCAAAACCTTACAAAAATCACTTATGGAACTTGACAGGCGCAACGACGATAAGCGAGTGTGCGAGTGAGGTGAGCGATTACTCGCATCACTCGCTCGCGGCAGCCAAGCGTACAGAGCAAAGAAAATAATACTCTGACGCTGAGAGAAGAATGTCGACTCCATATAAAAAAGTGACCATAGATACACGGACGTCCACTAGCGAGCGCTACAGTGGAGTAGCGCCGTAACTACAACGCGGGCGGGAATATATACCAAGAAACGTGGTATTCTACAAAAACTTAATGTCTCAAAAAGAAATGCACTAACTTCACGGGAGTTGAAGCTGTACAACATTTGTCAAAGAAAAAGACACATCAACAGGCTCAGAAAGCAACTAAAAGGAAAAAAGTAAATGTGATAGAAAAACTTTGTTAGGATGAAAATGTACAAGAACTGTATAATTTAAATATGACAAATTCAGGTATCACACTATTACAATCTCAGGTACAAAATTGCCCCAAAAAACCAAAAGGAAGGAGATACATCATAGATCAGAAATTGATGGGCCTAGTGATATATAAAAAATTTCCAGCCTGCTTGCTATAGATAACTTCGAAGAATGTTCTCCTTACTAGGTCAAAACTGCCTAAATCAATTATTAAATAGAGTGCGATAAACAGTCACATATTTGACTCTATTAAAAAAATGGCAGAGAAATTATTCTCATGATATAGAATCCTGAACGGAGAGAGGGATTCAAAGGAAATCGCCAGAGTAAAAAATAATTTTAATGCCGATTGGTACACTCTACTTTCCCCCTCTATGAGAAAATGAAACAAGAAATGGCTGTAATATATTATTTGTTTTTGTTTGAGGCGCGAGTTTCACCGGTCAGTACTTTATTATACAGTGGTGCTCCCATTGTCATGAAGTCGGGAGTATACCCTTTCAAATAAAAAAACAAATTTTTAAATAGGTCCAGCTGTCTTCGAGTAATCGCGTAACAAAGATACAGAGAAATAAGAAACAACATACAGTCGAATCCTCCTCTTTTTTGGAAGTCGGTTAAAAACTGTACTGCATAACCAATAAGTTTGTCATTATTTCTAGTATTATAACTATGATTGTCACTATGTTTCTTAAACAAATTTAAATTTTTTTTTACATGTAATAGGTTTTCGTAAATGTATTGCGATGGCAAAGTCAAAATGTCAATCTCTTTAAATTTTGTTCTAAGTGAAGTGCTTGATAAGACTCGGTGCTTGATGGTTGTTTCTGCCTGGCAAAATTTCGTGATTGCGAACATAAAGTCGTTTTGCCGGTACAAAAAACAGAATACTTGAAGAAACAAAACGTTCGACATGAATGACATGAATCATGACATTGTAACCCTACTAAATTCTTCTTCCAATATGTGACACTTTAATAAATCTATTTTATTGGTTCTCAAATTTTCATAACTCTTTTAGGTAGGAGTTTTGAAGTCCACTTCCTTTTCTTCTTCTGTTGCCTGCATTCTTAAAAACTCCATGAAAAACAAAAACAGAGAAATCACAAAATAGGTTATGAAAGCTATGTGTATTGTGTGTATAAAGATATGTGGTATATTATGGGAATTTATAGTAATTTATCCTGAAGAACCTAGGTTAACAAGTGATATTATAATATAGTACTAGTGACCCACCCAAGTTTTGCACAGGTAACAATGAAAGCCAACACACTGAACACTGAATGAAAACCGCAGGAAAATCCGTTCAGTAGTTTTTGAGTTTGTTGCAAACAGACAGAAAGAGAGACGGCAGGGGACTTTTTTTTAATATATAGTAATAGAAATGTGGGTGATTACAGAAGCGGCTTGATGTCTGAGCATCTGTGTGCTTAACCCATTGAAAGTGCAGTAAATAAGAACAAATATGACTTATTCAATAAAAATATTCATATAAAACCAGCCGTAGCTGGCATAAGTTGCCACATAAAGAAAATATATGCTATTTTGGACTTGGAACTTTTTCAAGTTTACACGTCACCAAAATTTCATCACAATTTGATTCCATGGTTTATAATGGATAATTTCTTACCATCAATATCACTATCAATATCCACAGCAATGTTAGTAAGGATATTTTTATCAATATCCATGACTTTGGAATCAATGGGATCCATATCAATAACAGATGGCCCACCTCCTGTTAAGTGGCGAATGTTTTCTTTTGTTTTGGATTCCCTTGCTTTTGCCTTCATGATGTACCATAAGTTTTGATTCTGGAATTAGAAGCTTGTTATTGCGTCGGGGATTTCTGTTTCTGTGTGGGAAATTGAAAACGTTTCCAGGTTAGGTAAAAATAACGGCAAGATAAGGCTAACTATTAGGTCGTAACTATTTCAACGATGGGCCGAAAACTACAGCTTCTGAGAAATAAAAAGAGATTGGAAAACACGGGAAATTGCATAAAACAGAACTATTCACCAGCCATTCGAGAAAAAAGGAAAGAACTGCAAGACGAACTGAAACGAGAGTGGGAGTCAGGGAAAATTGAGAGCTACCCTTGATCTCGAATCAAAATGAGATCGCAGGATCGAAGTAGAATCAAATTTTGCTACTATTGAAGCTTTGGTATCGCATCATTATCAAAGCTGTATCGAATTTCTCCATTTCAATATAGGAGTCGTGTTGTGTTAATTTGTAGTTTATTACAAAAGAAAACTCTCAAGTATTGTGCTTAACTAAATATTGTGTCGTTGAGTAAGAAATAATGGCTCGGCTTGCTGCAATGTTTAGCACGCTAAACGAAGCTGACCGAGTTGACAAAAACCGGCGCAGGCGGGCCCTGATAATGGCTCGTTACCATAACGTATGCGATCTGATGGATGATCAAGAATTTGTTAAAATTACCGCCTCAATAAAGGCCTCTTTGAGGTATTATTAAGGGACTTGACGCCGTATTTGCAAGGACCCCGAAGATCAAACGATTTAACCATTAAGTACATGTGCAGTGACTCAGCAAACTTTTTAAATTTAAGTAATTAATAAGTCCGCGGGCTCCGGGGCTAGCGGGGAGCGGGGTGTAGCGTTCGAAAACTGACCGTTTGGAAATTTTTAGTCGGCGCCATGTCGTGGTCGGGACTCGGGAGCGCATCGTGCGTACGCAGTCACGCCTAGTAATCTTCAAGGAAAAATTTTGGTCCGTAGAAAATTATTTTTAATCTGTATAGCAAAATGTTGCATGAAGTTTACCTTCCCGCCCGAACCCGTGTGTCTCCCCTCAAACACCTTTGTCAAGTGTCAACCCAATATCCAAAGAGAATATAAAATCTCTGATCTCTAGTTAATTTGTGGTCAACCCGTTTGGTCGTTTAGTTTTGACTTTTGAATACTACCTAACAAAATGGAGACAATGCGTAATTTATTTGTTGGATTTTGTGGTTAGATTTAAGATTAATCTTAAGTTATTTTGCGAAAAAGGACGTTATTTTAGTTTTAGTTTGCGCAGAGACGTTTTAGATTTAAGTGTGTGAGTAATTAACGAAAAGGACGTTTTAGTGATAAGTGATAGGACGTTTTTTTTAGTTATTTAAGTAAATCATATATCTGAAATGTACTATAAATGCTGTATAAAGAACTGTGAAAGTAAAAGAGTCGACGTGAAACTTCACAAATTTCCGTCTAACGAAGACCAGAGGAATAAGTGGCTTCAACTTATGGGTCAGTACATAAAGGGAAAAAGTTATTCAAATGTTGACAAGCTGCTGGTTTGCCACAGGCATTTTGAAAAACAGTTTTGCACAGCCAAATCTGGCATTATAAGAACTGCTTATCCAACCCTTTTTTCTAAAAAGGAAATCAAAGATGGCATTTCATGCAGATCATTAGACAACAAAGGTATTATTATTATAGGTAATTCTTAGTCTATTTGGAAAGACAATATGTCACCATTCTGGATCCACCACATTTATTAAAATGCACACGCAATTTATTGCTGAAACATGATGTGGAGTGCACAACAGATTTGCGATCTGATAAAATTCCTGTAAAAGGTAAATATATATAGATATACTTAACCCAGTAGGTATTTAACTAGTACCCTTATCAAATCACCTAGGTTAGGTAAGCAGGCCCTGCCCCCTTAGCCATATTACAAACGTTTCTTATCTATTCTCATTCTATAACTACTGACGTTTAAGTGTAAGCTATACTCTGTATAGAAAAGTTGGTAGCCATGTCAATGTTACGCTCAAAGATTGAAAACGTTCAGTGAGCGGCAAAATAGCTTACAACGCGTTGTGGCAATCACAGAAAGACCAAAAATAGCGAAATTCGTGTTAAGGCTCTAATGAAAATGCGCATGACGCGTTGTGGTAATCACAGAAAGATCAAATAGCGAAATTCGTGTCGTGGCTGCACATGCAATAGAATAGAATGTTGTCGATTAAAAAGTACGAATCGTCAAAATGCTAGTCAAGTTGCATTTTTGACAATCGATTGCGTATCGTAACCGAAGTTTTTGAACGCTCACTTAGCGAACTCCGAAACCCTGTAGAAGACGCTAAGAGAGTAGTAACGTTCTAAGTTATCACATTAGGTACAAATAATTTTCCGTATTTAACGGATAAAATATATACTTAATGTACTTTATTTACATAATAACTAATAAAGTTAAATAATTATTAACATTAAACAATAACAAAACGATTTAATTGACTAGATTGATGACTCAGACGTTTGATGACACCAAAGCTAAGATGTTGTGATAAGCTCATAATGAAGAAGTGTGGAAGCAGTGGTCACAGAAGCCTTAAAGAAGTGAAGTGGAAATAGTAGATACCGTCGGTGCCTGGAGGCGGTGCCGCCAGTCGCCTAGTTGGATGCAACAAAGATGTTGTGATAGCTTGTGATACGCTCATATTGAAGAAGTGTGGTGAAGAAGTGTGGAAGCAGTGGTCGCAGAAGCCAGAAGTGAAGTGAAAATAGTAGTTAGGTATAGGTACCGTCAGAGCCTGGAGGCGGTGCTGCGAGCTACGCCAGTCCAGTACCATGGTCTGCGCTAGTGTGCAAAACCAATACCTAAAGCGGCTCTTTGACTTTGGATTTTGAGCGAACCACTGTGATTTTGGAAAAAATTACAAAAAGTTATCGAAAAAAAGTTAATACCTAAGTGCTCTCTTGTTTCAAATTGTAAATGCATGCAGTGGCGGAGGCACCGTGGCATCTGTAGGCGGAGCACGAATTTTCGATATCGAACGTTTTTTTCTATGGAAAATGAATAACGTTGGATAGATGGCGTTGTTCATTTTCCATACAAAAAAACGCTTTGACATTACGACGATATCGAAATGATGAGAGCGTAAAAATTCGTGCTCCCCCTACCTAAGTGCTACTGGGATGTAACCGGGAATATACTCAGACGAAGATGAAGATTTACCCAGTACTTACCATTCACCAAGAGTACTTGTGATATGATAATATGATTTGGCATAGTCTGTCTGCCTGACGCCAATTCTCCTTGGGTTTATACCCATTAGAGCCTTTTCTAACGGCTGCACTCAGAGTCGACTTTAATGATTACTTAGTTAAGCATAGATTTTTAAAACAAAATTGCCGCAATCAGAGATGTTCAGTAAATTAATGTTAATTGGCATTTAATGAGATGTAACTTAATTAGTTAAATGCCAATTAACATTGATTTATTAAACTTGTCTGATTGCGGCAGTTTTGTTTTAAAAATCTATACTTAACTAAGTAATCATTAAAGTCGACACTGAGTGCGGCGGTAAGACATTAAAATATACTACATAATAGTTTTTTTTTTTTAGGAACAGCAAAATGGAGTCATATTGAAACATTTTATAATATGGACAAAAATAACCCCCATTTTGTATACGCCCCTGCTTTAACAGACCAACACATACATCCAAATATTAAACAGCAAATGAGGGTCAAACTAGCAGCTCAAATTTTCAGTCACTCTGTTGCAGCTGGTATATTATCAAAAATTGCATCAAGTTAGTTATATTTTATTATTAAATTAGTGTACGTCTGTTATTGAAAATCGATTAATGCTATAGGGATGATGTCTCAAAATATTTTTTCATTACTCATACTCGGAAAGTAGGTCTGAAGTTGCCTCAGAAGCGGGTTGAAAGTAACCCTTTTCTGTAATAAACTGTCAAATTATTAAAAAAAAACTAGGTCTATTTTCACATTTCTATTGAACCATGTTTCAACTTTCTATACAGCCAGCGCGATGTAAAATTGAAATAACGTAAAGTTTAAGTAGGTATTAATTAAAATAAAATTCACTCACTTTTTCTTAAGCTAATTCCTATTTATATTTTTTTATTTTCTTTAATTAACACTTAATAATTAAAGAAAATATTTTTTTAGGTCGCCGCAATGTAAATAAAAAATACTGGCTGAATAGCTAGCCGGCCAAAGAAAAAGAAATAGGTGGGAAAGTGTCAAGCGACTATCCGATCTTCACTCATTTTTTCTTTAGCTAATTCCTATTTTTATTTTGACTTTCCTTGCATTCGTAATGAAAAGCACAATGTACTATTAAGGTCCGTCAGACAGGAACGTGTCAAAAACAGTTAACACGTTTCTTTCTTTTTTTTCTTACTCTAAAAACTTACGGCGATATATCGATTTGAAATATCGCATGACGTCACTGCTTGGTACAATTTTTAATCAGGCATGTCGTATCAGGCTATACCTAAGTTTCTTTTTTTTAAATTTCAAAAAAGGAAAAAAATACGGGTCTGATATTTTTATAATAATTATCTTAATGCCGGACTAAATAGATTTCCGATTCGAGTACTCCATTAAGGCTTGACATTTTTTATTGGACTTTTTTTCTATTTGCATTGCAAGTAATCTTGTTATTAATTATTTTCAGACGATCTTCCAACGGAGGCTCATGCCACGGCAAGTTTTATAAAAAAGTTTGATGATCTTTTTGATGCCGTCAATGCTGATAGCCCGGACCTACGAAGAGGAAAGAAATATTCCACTAACATGACGGCACATAGTCCTCACATAGGACTTTTTAATACAATGCGGAGTTTTATTTCTTCTATGAAATATTTAGGAGCCAGAAGTAAACCTCCTTCAAAAGATGGGTGGATTCACACTCTTAATGCAATAGAGAGATTGTGGAAAACTATACAAAAAAAAATATTAGAACTCTTTCAACGCGTCGACTTAACCAAGACGCATTGGAAAATTGTTTCGGCTGTATCAAATACAGTTGTGGGTCGAATACTAATCCCACAATTCAACAGTTTGTTGCGGGAATCAAAACCGCTATCATAACAAATTTAAGGCATGCAGGTCAAAAAAAAAAATTGTGAGGAAGACGACTCAATTTTAAATAATAATCTAAAAGAATTCCTTATAAAGAATTTAGAAGAAAAACAGCAACCACAACCAACACATGAGCTGGCAGATACATCTGTTGAACAATTAGAAAAAATGTTATCTGATGCAGCCGAGACTGTAGAGGAGGCGACACCAGAGAGTCAAGCTTGTGCATATGTAACTGGCTTCATATTTAAAAAGCTTAGACACAATAAATGTCAAGATTGCCAAAAAGCATTTTTAAGCGACGAACAAGAAGCCATTCACATATTCACAAGCTTGAGAGAGTATAATGAAAATAATTGTTTGCAATATGTAAATAAAAGTGTAGTTACATCAGTTGAGCAGTGTGCTACTATAATAAATAATTATTTGAACCATCATGGATGGGAACAGAAATTAAAAACCAATATTATGATTCTACTAATCCATCGAAAAATCGCGAAAAATCCATCAAAAGAAATGTGGAGAGTGATTAACGATGAAATATCACCAAATAGTAAGTATCAGATCCTGGATATCATCAGTGACGGAGGCACGGTCCCAACAAATGATATACCAGACCACATAAACCATCACTACCTTAATATGACCTCTAAGCTCCCACTAAAAACTAATAAAGCGAAGGCACTTAGTTATTTAAGTGAATACGTAGATAACTTAAATCCGCCTGATTACTCGTTACTCGTATTGCATGTACCTGTCATTAAAAAGTTGACATCATCGTGACTTTTCCTACAAATATCCATACTAATAATATAAATGCGAAAGTGTCTCTGTCTGTCCGTCTGCTCCCTCTTTACGCTTAAGCTTAATCCGCTGAACCGATTTAGATGAAATTTGGTATAATAGAGATAGTTCTACTTCTTCTTTACTGGGACGGTGAAGGACATGGGATAGTTTTTATCTCGAAAATCATTCCCTAAGCCCCCCTTCCAGATGAGGTGATGGAGTCGCGGGCAGAAGCTAAATTTGATATATTGCTTAGTGCGGAGGTTATGAAATAGTACATATTTGCTTTCTCAAAATTATTATAATCTTTTTGGTTTTTCATACAAGAAACTTCGAATGCTCTATCCCTTTCACACTGCATATATTACAATGAAGACGAAGGAACAGCGCAACTTCAAACTTGGATTTTGTTAGTAGAGCCTCTGCTGAGCTGTGGAATATTCCTGGGAATTATGGCATGACATGACTTTTAACTGTTCCGTGGGAGGAGGCCCAGCGGCCCAGCAGTTGGGACTTGTATAGGCTGATTATGATATAGACTTTAAATTGTGTTTTTGATGCAGGACGCCGGAGATATCGACAAAGTAATCAAAACCAAGAAAACTGAGGCGGCAGCGCGGAAAGACACCGTGCAACCGTACGTGCTCATACAAGGACCTCTGCAAAACTTCTCCCAGATATACATCATAATAGATGACATCAAATACCACATACAGTCTGCTGAAAAGGCGTTCGATTTATTGTTCAAAATATACCACGTCTTTCACGCTAAGTATCCCCAAGTGGCTGAGTACCTCCACATAATCATTCAAAAAAAAGTGTACCAAGTCCATACAGCGTATGATACAGTACCACCATATATAGTCGATGTTTTAAACTTAGATGTGTAAAATTTGGTTTTTAATTAAGGTTGGGTTTTATAAAAGTTCGTCAAATGTAAAACAATATACTGAGTTACCGAATTTTGAGCTGACATTTGGTGTTATAGACGCGTATAAAGCCCAGCCTAAATTTAAGTACTTGATTGCGTAAGGTATTTGTATTGCCTACAATCTACCTGCTTTGTTATAAGGTTGATTGTTATAGAACACTGTGTGGAGTCAATTTTGTTCGAAAAATTTAAATAAATCCATAAAATGCTGTGTTCCGAGTGCCAAGCGGATGTTGGTAATTTTAAAAAATACATTTTACATTTAGAATTAATTCATAAAATAAATAGTAACTTTCACTGTCCTATTGAAAATTGCCAGAGAATGTATGGTACAAAGTATCCTTTAAAAGATCATTTGACATTTTTTCACAAATTGTTTGATAATCGCCGTGTTCGCATTCAATTTGTATAATGAAATTAGGTTAAGATAAATTTAGTTCTATTTAAGTAACTAGATGGCACTGCCACAATTTTCAATCTCGATGTCGAGATGTGCCATCGATTAGTTATAAGGATCACGAATTTGTATCCAATTTGAGTTTTGATCTGGATGTTGATCTAATACACATTCACACTTCAAAGTACCAGGTGTTTTATTTATACCAGTTCCGCGAGTAAAGTGTACATGGTCCAATCGAGTCGGACAAGTGTGAAGTGAAGTGAGATCCAGAAAGTGTTTTGTGATTCTTGGCGTAGAAACCAGGGTGGATCGCCCTGAAGCGCCGCACACCCAAGCTGGTGTGCACAGTGAGTGACCAGTGCTGCTGCAGCGGAGCTGGTGTGGAACCAGCACCAGGCGGAGGCGCAGGGTGCCGGGCGGACCGGCCATCATCATCATCATCAGCGGAGGCGCAGGGTGCAGGGCGCACCTGGCCATCATCATCATCAGTGGAGGCGCAGGGTGCAGAGCGGACTGGACATCATCATCACCGGCTGAGTGAGGCGCAGGGCGGGAAGAATCGAGTTCACCGGCGACGAAGTGGGGTGAATACGGTTTCAGTGCTAGTGAAGTTCGGTTTGGTGAAGATAAATCGTGAGTACACTTTTATAAGTTTGCAAGTCAGGTTTCTCAAGATAGAAAAGTTCGTCTGTTAAAAGTTTTATTGGACTTTAGTAGTATTTTTCTTAGGACTTGTTCATAAGTCATAGTAGTCATAGTAGTACCTACTGAGTTTATGATAGATATTGTATGTACCAAACTCCGTGTTGTTGTGCAAGTAAGTTGTCTTTGGCATAATATATCAACTATTGTTGTAGTAAATATTGAAGGAGGGAATTTGTGTAAACTGTGGTTAACATTTGGCTTGATAGTTTTAGTGGAAAGTTCATTTCATCAAAATCAAAAGGTTCAATTAGTAGTACGCCCTTACGGCTTATATAAAATTAATAAGTATGGAGGCTTTTTATAAATTGCAAAATAACACAAAGCTTCTTATTGAAAAGGCTCAAATCAACTTTAAAAAGTCTCCCAAAGAGAGAATAACCAAAACGTACGTTGAGACTAGATTAGAGGCCCTCGAAGCTTTGTGGAAAGAATTCTCGTCAACTCATAAAAGCATAATTCAAAATGCTACAGATGCTCAGCGAGAATCTCATGCGTATTTTGTAAACGATGATTACGACATCACTGAAGAAGCTTACATTTTCACAAAACTCAATTAAAAGAAGTTTTGAACACATATAGCAATTGTAATTCAGATAGAATCCCAAGGCCAAATGTCGACCACACCGTATCAAATAATGTCAGATTGCCAAAGATTAACATTCCAAAGTTTTCGGGCAACTATGCAGAGTGGACAACTTTCAAAGATTTATTTACATCTTTGATACATAATAACAATAGTTTAGAAGACGTGCAAAAAATGCATTATCTAAAGGGCTTATTGTCGGGAGAAGCAGATCAACTTGTCAGACACATTGCTGTAACATCAGATAATTACAAAGAATGTTGGTCATTGCTACATAGCAGATATAACAATAAAAGATTTCTGTCGAATTGTTTATTAAAGCGCTTATTGAGTCAAACTAATGTAACAGAATGCTCAAATAGTCTTAAGGGTTTACTGGACACCACAATGGAATGTCTCAATGGTCTGAAAAATCTCGGAGTCGATGTTAGCACATGGGACATCATAATCATTTATATAATTAGTTCCAAACTTGATTCAGAATCACGAAAGCAATGGGAGACTAAAGTTAGCTCCAAAGATGAATTACCTGTGCTTTCGGAGTTTAGAGATTTTTTGGAAACCAGATTTCGTGCACTTGAATTTTTAGACACTAAAGCAAGTAGACCCAAACCAACAGTTCATCATATAGTTAGTACCAACAGTAAAGCCATTGCAACAACTTGTCCATTCTGCAAAGAAACCCACAAAATTTCTAATTGTAAGAAATTTGCACAAGAGAGTTACGAATCTCGACATAACTTTGCACAAACTAGACGCTTGTGTTATAATTGTTTAGGCGCGAATCACTCCATTAAGTTTTGTCGAAACACTGCGTCGTGTCACATATGTCGGCGAAGACATCACTCACTACTACATCCAAATTCAGTTTCAAACTCCTCACTAGTTAATGACAGCTCTAATACAGCAGCTGAAGTTAAATCAGCGGTGTCTAGCGTTCAGGCATCGTTATCAGAGAGCAAACCATCTAATTCAAGTATAGTGTCACACCACTCTAAGAGTTCGGTACCTAGTCAAGTTTTGTTGGCTACTGCTAATTTAAAATTGATTCATAAAATTACGGAAGCTCATATAAAACCAAACAATTTTCAAAAAATGCGAGTTAAATACGCTACTCAGATTTTTAGTAACTCCGTCTATGCCGCATTAAATGTGATGATGTATAATAAAATTTTACCAGAGGAAGCAAAAGCGACCGCCGAATTCGTGCTAAAAATCAATAATTTGTTCGACGTTTTAAATTCAAGTACTGTCCAATCTACTAATAAATTTCAAAAGGCATTCTCATTGCAAAAATACCAACTCAATGTGTTAGAAGACGCCATGATAATGTTCAAGAATTTGAAGGCTATTCATTCAACGAAAGGCGTTAATAACACAAATAAAATCAGGACATTTAAAAATATACAAATTACAATTCAATCCGTAATCATGCTATTCAAGGATTTAAAGGAAGAAAACATTAATTTTGTGTTTACGAGACGCCTAAATCAAGATTGCCTAGAAAATTTTTTTGGCACGGTCCGTCAACAAGGTGGTAATTGTCGAGACCCAACACCGATACAGTTCATGAGGGCTTTCTCAAAATTATTCCTTTGCAATATGCTGAAGAACTCACGGTCTACAAACTGTGAAGAAGACATCTGCGAGTTGCTGCAGAAAAACGATGGATTTTTGAGACCACAGAGACAAGCAGATAGCTCGCACCGCAATATACCTTCACTTTTGAATTTAAGTGGTGAAGTTGATTATCGCTTCGATTTGCCAACTGAAAACGCCTTAACTTATATATCGGGTTATTTACTTTTTAAATGTAGCAAGAAGCATACCTGTCCTGCCTTTGTTGCTGAATTACAGAACATTCCCGATTTGAATGAATCTACAAATAGATTATTTATACATTTTAAATCATTCAACAAAACTTCTTCTTTTTACGGAAAGTTAAAAGTGCCAACCGATGCGTTTCATAATTATGTAAGAGAACTTGAGACTATGTTTATTAATAATTTTGAAAAAAATATGAAACAAAGGCCGGGTAGTATTCTTTACGAGCTTTTAAATGACATACATTTTGATTCTCCCTGCCCTTGTTTCCCAAAACAATATCTAATAAAACTTTTTGTTAGATTCAGGATTTTTGCTACACTCAAATTTAATAATAGAGAATTTAGAAAGGGTAAGAAATTTATAAAAAATTATATTAAAATAAAACATATGTAACTTTAATTTTTTTATTTTATTTTACCTACACACTGACGTCTATAATAATTATGTTCTATCTAGATTGCACAGTACAGCACTAATTTAGGACTGCCACATATAAGTCAGAACATATTCACAGTTCTCAATAACATCGACACAAAAAGTTATGTTAATTTAATTTTATCAAAGAGGCAGCCCTGCGATTGCTACGTGATCGCGCGGTGCGAAGCAATCACAGCTATACGCTTGAGCATTAAGGCACAGTTTAGCATGCAGTGGTGGCTGACGCGACGGAGTAGGCTATTATAGCAGTAGGTATTGGAAATTTTCTATTGAGTGAAGTATCTGGTAACTATTTTAGTAATCTGTGACATAACCTAATATGGTATCATTTTACATTATTTGGTAATGCGAAAACATTTTATTGCAATCATAGTGATTTAATTGGGCAAAAATAACGCATTAATATTCTCGTTGAAATTTGGTGGTAATTTACTATATTTGGTCTTTGAATACAATTTAAAGTGCAGTCGTGACGAAAACAGCTGGAGCTATTGTTATTTTAGACTTTATTTTTTGGTGTTAAGTATATGTTTTTGGTAAAACAACTTAGGGTATCAAAGTATTTTCTGGTGGTCATAATATTTAATCCCATATCAAATTTATAAACAATATCAAAATTATAAAACAAGTTGCTTAGGAAGTAGCTACACAAAACATAGGCCGTCTAGACAAAACAATGACCAAAGACTTACGCGGTTAGCAATGCGTAGGCGACGGATATGAGAACGACTCGGTGCATTCCGGGGGGATAAATCGCTGTCTCAAACTCTATGCGATGCGCCGTATTGAAAGGATCAGGAAGCCTACCATTAACGCCTTATAGCAGGGCAGTTCAGGCGTTTTATGAATTGTCCTGCAAATTCGTACCATGACGGACTTTCCATGCCAGTCAGCTAACTGCCCTCATGACCTATCTGACCAGCAGCCATTTTGAAGGGCGGCCTCCAATTGACCTGCTAAAACGTACCATGACGTGATTTTTGATATTTCATTTCCGTCTAACCAGTTTATTTGTCAAATAAAGCTGGTCAACAACAGGCGCAGAAAAGTAACTTTTTGTGACCGGATTAAGACTATATTTTGTGAAAAATCTTGTGTAATCCTGAATAATGGACGAATACGAATTGTTTGAGTTTTTAGAAGAAGATTATCAAGACACCCGAGCTGCAAGATTACAGAGAAGGCAATTGAGGGATCAAAATGATCCCTTTGCTTTGGACGAAACTCAGTTTATTAAAAGGTATAGGCTCACAAAAGATTTAGTTATAAAACTATGCGAAGAGCTTAGACCTTTTATGAACGAGCCAACAAAAATACAAGAACTTTCTATTTCAATCAGGGTGAGTAGGATAAAGGTATTTTATTAAAATTTTAGGTCCTCGTGGCATTGGCTTTTTATGCTACTGGATCCTACTAAAGGGTAATTGGAGACATGGCTAGCCATTCCATATCTCAGGAAACTGTGTCTGTAGTACTGAATCAAGTAACAAATTGCCTAAATTTGCCATATTTTAGGGCAAAATATATTAAATTTCCAAGGGATGCTGCTCATCGAAGAACAAATATATTAGAGTCTGTATATTAAATTATTAGGCTTCTATTTTTCAAATGTTGTACAAAATGCTTTTATTACTAGCTGTACCCCGCAGTTTCACCCGCTTAAGTCCAAGATCTGGATCAGGGGAAAAGAAGCCTAAGTGCTTCCATGCCAAATTTCATTGAGTGATCTGTTCAACCATTCTGGCGTGATTGATCCAAAGTTTCGCATTCATAATATTATAGTAATAGTTATAGATTTCATGTAAATGTTCTACAAACTATGGCCTTTTACAGATTCAGCAACAAATTTGGAATGCCTGGTGTGCTGGGTTGTATTGATTGTACGCATGTTGCTATAGTACATAATTTTACTTTAAAACTGTTGTTAATGTTATTATTGTATCTTGTTAGGTGATTCTGGCTATACGCTAAGGAAATATATGATGACATCTATCATTGATGCTCAGTGTTGACGACTTGTATGTGTGCTTTACTTATATAGCACACACACATACGACGATGCTACGGATCGGCCGCGCACCGCTGACTTCATTGCCCCTCCACTTCATCTATCGGCTTGAGTCAGAGCACACGGCTCATGTTATATTTATTTTGTACTAATATCTGCATTAAAACCAACTTATTTTCAAGATAATCGTCTTTAATTTATACAACCGCGACTGGACAGGCCACGCACGAATATAGTTCCTCGACACTCAGCCTGGATCCCCTGAAGCTTACTATACTGAAATGCAAATGAAAACACGCAATACAATTGAACGCACAATTGCACTTCTTAAAGCGCGGTTCAGGTGTTTGCTTGTGCACAGTCTTACATTATGAGCCAATTAAAGCTTGGAAACAGGAAACCTTGCAAGAATCTCAATTACAGCCGGCAACTCACCAAGGAAGCAACACTTCAGTAGACGCACAAGCATCCACCACTCAAAGCTCAGGTGTCCAGGAAGGAATAGCAGTTAGGCGTAATCTCATAAGTCAGATGTGGGTAAGACGGCAGGCAACCTAGAAAAGCTATTGTTATTAATTCTTTTAAATGATAAAAAAAATAACTCTTTAGTAAGTTTTTCATTTACCAAAATATATCTATAATTATTTTCCTAGCTCAGCAAACTTGTAAAATGCTTTCTCAAATCAAGCTTTTTCAGAGTTTCAACTCCAAATATTGAATATTTTTTCAATCTTTACTATCAATTGACTATTCTAGATACCGAATCTAGTCTTAACACAATACCCCACTACTGGTATCTTTTTACGTGGACGCCCACATATGTTTATTCAGCAAATTTCCTGTAAGTAAAATATATGTTTGTCCAGTATTTAACCTTTTGGGGGAGGAACAATTAGCCACGTTGATCGTCGTGCCTCGCTGGTCCTCTCCCGTGTTCGGAAGGGTTGCGGGATGTTGTGTGAAACTCAAAGAATCGTTGACATTCTTGTTAAACACTATATTCTCCAGAAGCTTAATAAACATCCTTAGAAATTGTATCTTGGTAGGTACATCTACTAACTAACGGGTCGTGAGAATTGGGCAACCTGGAGTTTTGCGGTCAAGGCATACCTCCAACACAAAGATTTGTATAGCCACATGTTGAAAGAACCTGATGCTAGTGATCCTAACTCAATCAGACAAGAAAGACATCAAAGCCAAGTCAAAGTTAATTTTATTAGTTGACCCGATTTTATATGTACACATACAAGAAGCCCAAACTGCAAAACTGTTATGGGACAATTTGGCAAAGGCATTCAAAGACAGTGGTTTAACTCGGAAAGTGGGTTTACCGAAAGAACTTATTAATACTAATTTGGAAAATAGTTCATCCGTTGAAGACTATGTAAACAAAATAATGACAGCCGCGCACAAATTGGGAAATATAAATTTCAATGTAGACGATGAATGGTTGGGCACTTTAATGTTGGCAGGATTGCCAGAAATATATAGGCCCATAATTATGGGCTTAGAAAGTTCCGGTATGACGATTAGTGCTGATTTAGTAAAAAATAAATTACTACAGGAGGGTAAACACTTCATACACTACCGCACTTTATACAAACACAAAAAGGAAGCAAGAGCTCAAAAACTATGAGAAAGGCCCAAGATGCTTTAATTGCAATAAGGCCTCTATTAGACTATCATATAAATATGATCATAGATATAGGAGTCAAATTTATTTGAAGAACCTTATACGGTGTATTTTCAACATATGATTCATATTGTCTATGATCATAGATATGGGATCCTGTTTGACAGTAAGCGTACAATTATGATCATATTTTGCATATTTTGTCTAACTTCAAAATGGCGTCTTCATTAAGCAAGAACTTCGATTGGAATATCGAAACTACGAAATTATTGATTAACCTATACGAGGAAAACGAGTGTTTATATAATAATCTTAATCCGGAATACAAAAATCGCGACAAACGATTGTCAATCATGACAAGCATTGCAAATTTAATTAGTGATACAACAGGAAAAGTATGCCTCGTAGCAGACGTACGAAAGAAAATCAACAGCCTCAGATCTCAATACCTCGCAGAAAAACTAAAGGTGAGTATCTAATTTAGAGCTCTTATTATCATATTTATCGATCGACATCATTGAATTATTATTACTAGCCATATTTATAATTTACTTTTCAATTTCTTAATAGGTAGAAAGCTGAAAAATAAAAACCGAAAGTGAGGTTATACTGGCGATTTTTACTTTTAATTTTGCAATTAATGTCCAAAATACAAAATAACTTTATACGGCAGATTTGGTACTGGGCCCATAACGTGATGAAATAATAGCAAGGATAATTTAACTATATAAGGTATTTATTTCAGAGATACAAATTACAGAGCGGTTAACTATGACAGTGCACAATTTAGACAAGGCGGTAGGTAGTAGGTAGTGGCGCCACTCTGCTATATAGGCGGCAGATAAAGGTACCACGTACTTTGCTATCCAACTTAGCGTAGGCGTTCATACTTCTCAATAGTTTGTTACGCTTTTACATCTTAATGGCTCAACCGATAGTCATCAAATTTTACATACACGTTGTCAAGGGTACAGAGAAGGACATAGGATCCCGGAACTCTCGCGGGAACCGCGGGGAGCAGCTAGTGCCAATATAAATCCGTCGACTCAGTGTTAAAAACTGATGATGCCATTCATTATCCGGTCGAGTTCCTGAACACACTGAACCTGAAACCGGGAGGTTCTCCCAACTCACATATTAATATTAAGAAGACTTTGCTGTTCATTAGATCAGGGTAAGTGACACACAGGAACCTTTGGCTTCTCCACCCTATAGACGATACCCGCCTAAAAGAGAGGCGCTCGAAAAGGAGTTAGAGAAGCTTGTCAGCTCGAATGTTATCGAGGAGTGCGAGTCACCATGGGCATCCAACGAAGTGCTCCTCAAAAAAAGACGGCAGTTTTAGACTATGCGTCGACTACCGCAAGCTCAACGCGGTCACAGAGCCTGATGGATCTCCCAAGGATCGAGGACATCCTTCACGAGTCGAAGACTGCTAAATATATGACTCCCCTCGATCTTCGAGCAGGCTATTTTCAGGTGGCGGTAGACCCTAACGATAGGGATAAGACATTCATCACACCGCTCGGAACGTATAGGTTCAAACGTATGCCTATGGGTTTACGCCAAGTACATGTACCCGAAGATATGACAAACAAAAAGATCAATGGCTATAAGTGTTATAAAGAAGACATGTATGACGAAACTTTGGAAGACGATGTTTTTTTTCGATGAAGACAACGAAGACGAAATTGATATGGAAGCCAATTTATTATTTGATTTATACAAAAACAATAACAATAACTAAAAGACATGATTTATTACATATCTATTAGTGCGCCTGTCTGTAACATGGTTAATTTGGAGCAGTGATACCTCTTCTGTAACAATTAGTTTTTTATAATTTTAATGTACCTACTAAGTATTAAGTATTATTACCCATTGATATTAAAAGTTATTGAAACTGACAGTGATATTCAGACTGTTCTAAGATTTTTGTCAAAAGATTTAAGTAAGTGTTTTTAATATGTTTTGTTATTTTATCTTCACAAATTTAAATACCTACCTATTAGAATTTAATTTTGTTACATTTTATAATATTGAATATAATTACGATTTAATTAATAAATGTTGATACATATGATAGTAGAGGTTGTGTTATTAAAATTTACCCGTATTATTGCGTTTATTACATTTTAAAGTAGTTCTCTTCTGTACTCTGTGCTATTTATTCCTAGAACTCCTTCCTATCTCAAAGAACGTTTCAAGTTCCTTTCTTCCTCCCATAGCCTCTCCCTTCGCTCATCTGAAAACCTATGTCTCTTCTTACATATCCACTCCTCTAAATTCTATGATTTTTCCTACACTGTCCGAGCTGCACGGCTTTGGAATTCCCTACCGGTACCTATCAGGTCTGCTAGATCGCTGGAGATATTCAAGGAGTTGTTGAGAGAACATTATCTGAACTCTGGTTAGCGCAATAAGTTCCGTGAACAGTGTATGTATTAGTACATTTTAAGCATGTTTGTTGTTGCTGTTGTTTATTGTATGTGTATATATATATATTTGTTTATGTCCGTCTGTTGTATGTTTAAGTAGTCCCAATTCGTTTTGTATCTGTTTTTAGAATGTAATCTAAATGCCGCACTCTCTACCTTTCTCTTCCTCTCTCCCTCTAACGTAGGTTGCCTATGAAAATATTGCTCTTAGGGTCGATTCGACCAAACTTGAATTTATACACGAGTAACTAACTATACCAGGAATAATCTATTCCATGATTTTAATCTCGAGTAAATCCATAGTCGTTTTTCCACGTAATCGATCGAATACTTGCTAGGAATAACAATACGCGAATAGCAGAGTGAATGGTGAACGAAAATAAAACCCGGCAAATAAATGTTGTGGATATTACCTATGAGCATACATCGTGTCAACTCGATTTTGCCGTATTATAGTGTGAAAAAGTAGCTGTAGTGTCAGTTAGCTCGCTGTCAAACGTGTTTTATTTGTTGTTTGCCATATAACCACAAATTGGATTGGATTGGAGGGAATTAACAAGCGAGTTATTATACTCTTTGTTATCAAGTTTTTATCATTCGTTAGCAAGTGAAAATGAGTGAGGATAAACGTAAACGCAGTCCTAATTGGCTGTCGTCGGAAAAAGAACTTCTATTGAGCCTAGTTGAATTCCATTTTAATATTATAGAGAGTAAAAAAACTGATGGAGTAACTGTAAAATCAAAATTAGCTCAGTGGCAAATTATTGCAGACCAGTACAATAGTCGAACAAGCCACTGCTGTCGCACAGCAGAAAACCTAAAAGCCCAGTGGGAGAGCATGAAAAAGGTAGCTAGAAAAGATGCAGCAAATAATAGGAGACATATGATTCAAACAGGTTAGTATAATATTGTATTTGTTTATTGTAGTATATGTATTTGTTGTTAATGTGCTACTAGAAACACCACATGACATAGTGTTTATGGAAATAAAGTTTCCCAAGAGAGATTTCATCAGCTGATGATGAAAGCTCTCTCAAATTAAAAGATATCTGATGTTAACTTTTAAGAATTAACATTTTTTTATTTATTTCAGGAGGTGGATCCCCTATGCCTCCTAAAAAGGAAGATCCCTTTCTTCAGCGGATCTTATGCCTAATATCCACCAGTGCTGTTGGGTTATTTAACCCTTATGATAGTGATGCTATTATTCCTGCAGTGCAAGATCAAACTGCATTACCTTCTGTAGAGACCGAGGATTTCCCAGAACCACCCCCAGCACAATATAAAGGTTAGCATAACCTTTTTTGTAGTAGGTCATCATAGTATACAGTTTATTACATAATATTTATTAGTAAAATTGTAAACAATAATGCGGTATTTACTGCTGCCAGGCTAAGTTATTAATCATAATTAATTTTTGCAGATATCTCACTGCCTCCAGATGTGGTGATTGTAAGCGACCAGATAAGTGAAACAACAGTACAACATAATAATAAAGATTATGTGATATCTTCATACTGTTTTAATAAAATATAGTCGACTTTTAAAATATTTGTTAAATATCATTATGAACATCAATATTTAACTATTTATTAATTTTAACATTTTTGTTTTAGGATTGGGGAGATTACACACCGCAATTGTTGAGGACTCCGATATTACAGGCACTCAAAATTGATGGTGCAGTCGAAAAAAATACTCCTGTGACTGACAATACAGCGAACGTGATTGAGAAGCAGAAACCAAATCGCGAGACCTGGATTTCTAGGAGGAGGCCAATCCATACAAATACGTCTTCTTCTTTAGAACTGTTGCATAAAAAGAAGATAGAAGCCATAGAGCTACAAAAGAAACTTGTGGTGGAGGAAATGGAGAGAACAAAGGTTTTACATGACCTTGATACTCAAATTAAAAAACAAATACTAAGACAAGAAAAAATCAAAACAAATTTGTTACTGATCAAGCAAAGAAGATTATTAGCTAGTAGAAAAAGTACAAAATGAATTCTCAAAATAAATAATTTAAAATATTTACAATTTTTATTTATGTAAGCAAAAGTAGATTCTGTAAGTAAAAGTAAATGAATATCACATGTGACAAAGTTACCTTCTTTTTCTTGAAGTTCAAGCAGGTTCATAAGTGCAGTTCTACCTTAGAAAGACAGGCAGTTACTTTCGCATTTATGATAGACTAGCTGTGCCCCGCGGTTTCACCCGCGTTAATTTCGGAGATCCCGCGGGAATTCCGGGATAAAAGGTAGCCTATGTTCTTTTCCATGTCAAAGGGTACATGCATGCCAAATTTCATCCAAATCCGTTCAGCCGTTTTTGCGTGATTGAGTAACAAACATCCACACTTTCACATTTATAATATTAGTAGGATTAGTAGGATGTACATTGTACAGAATTGACCTCTCTACAGTTTTATTATAAGTATAGATATAGACATGTGATTATGTAGCGGTGTAGAGTAGATATGATGTGAGTGATGTGTTGTTTAAAGAATCTTTGATTTACTATAACTACTTGTTTCTGTGTTTTTAAATGTGTCTACTGTGTGTGTGCAATAAAGTATTATAAATAAATAAAATAAAAATAAAACTCATAAAAGACTATAATATGTACCAACAAAACTTATTTATTTACAACAAACTTTGATAATAATTGGCAATGAGAGCATCACGAGTTCTATGAAGTCTGCCAGGTATTCGCTCACTTTCAGTGCTTTGATTTTGAGGTATTTGACCATCACTTACAATTTGCTCCCATGGAGCCGGTAAATGCAGTTCTGGGTCATCTGGAGGTAATGTTTCTTCTCTACGGCGCAAAATATTGTGTAAAACTGCTGTGGCCACTATAATTGTCAATGCTTTTTCTAATTTGACACGCATCCCAAGTGCCAGCACAGGAAATCGTCTTTTCCATACACCGTAACTCCTTTCAATAGGATTTCTGGTTCTTATTTGTGACTCATTATAGAGTTGCTCTGCCTGTGTTCTCGGGCTTTCTAATGGAGACATCATGTAAGACGTTAAGGCATATCCACCATCAACTACTAATAGTGCATCACCATAGCATCCATCTTCAAACTTTACCTTAATTATGCTATTGTTGAATATTGTGCTGTCATGACATGACCCTGGCCATCTTGCCACGATGTCAGTGATTTCTAGGTTGGAGTTGCATATGGTCTGCACATTTATAGAAAAATAACCCTTTCTGTTTCGGTACAATTCTGCTTGTTCACCTCCTACCTGAGATCGGAGAGGGACAAAAGACAACTTAATGTGTGTGCAGTCCATAGCACCAATTACCCTTGGAAATCGAGCGAATGTGATAAAAATTGTCTTGTTCTGTTCTTATCTCTAGTTGAGTACTGGGGAACTTTATGTATTCACTATGTAGTGCAGCAATAGCGGCACTAACTCTGTGTACTATTTTATTTGCAGTAGGAGTGCTCCAACCACAGGTGTCGCCAATGGTCATTTGAGTCGAATTGGTTGCATAAAATCGTAGAGTTCCCAGCAATTGATTTATAGGTGAAATGAAGAAGTTGCTGAAATAGAACAAAATTATCATTAAATTCATTAATTTGGCATAGATACTAGAAAATGTACTTGAGGTATCTTCAAATGTACTTGAGGAATTGTGCGGGTAGTCGTAACGAACGGTCGAGAAAAAATCTCTCCGTTAAAATCAATTTATAAATATTGCAATATGTCATTAAAAGCATTAGAAAACCTAGTTCGTGACCTTCTTAAGTCTGTTTCAGTTCTAACAAGTAAGGTGAATGATCTTGAGTGCAAAATATGCGAACAATCCGTTATTATAAAACATCTAAATGTTAACGTTTGTGAACCCTCAAAGGATGTTCCACTAAATCCCTCTCTCGAGTCAACGCCAATATGTGCATCCCCACCAAAGCTGCGTTTAAAGCGAGTTGCGAGTAAAAAAGCTACAGAAGCATTGCATAAGATAGGTAACACGTCCAGAACACGCGCGACAAGTCACGCGTCACGTTCAACCGTTATTGACGGTGACTAAGTCAAAAAAGATTTTGCAGCAGCGATAAAATCATCTGACAAGACCTTAGAACCGGAACCGGTCACCCTAAGCAGTACGATTGCTTCAAAGTCACCACACACAGCTGTTATTTTAGACCCTGCGGGTAGTAATCAGGAACGGCGCCCGCGACGGGGTCTGAGACAGCCTCGACCGATCATGGTTGGCACGGGCGCTGAGGATAACGAACTCCAACCTATGGAGCGAATGAAACACTTTCAGGTTTGGTCACTTAAACCTGAAACCACTGTAGAAATGATGCTCGGTTTTCTAAACAGAGTTAAAAATTCCAACCAATACACCGTAGAAAAACGCGCCCTCACAACCAACAGTCAGGCATCATTTGTAGTAGGTGTTCCCGAGAATTTGTATGACGTCATGTGCTCATCATCGGTCTGGCCTCCAGGTGTCCGTCTCTCAAAGTGGTTTCTCGCGTCGACCCGCCAACAGCGGGTTTCAAAGAACTAGTTTTAGTAATAGTTATAAATTGAATCAATTGAAAATATGTCACCAAAATATCCAATCACTAAATAATAAAACCAATCGTCTAGAAGTATTGTTACTCGACGTTTTGCAGTGCGAGATTTTAGCTATGACTGAGCACTGGCTTGATGAAATTCAGTTGAAATGTATTACTTTTAGTAACTTTGTTTTAATATCCAGCTACTGCCGTTCTAGTTCTGAGCACGGTGGATCCTGTTTGTTTGTAAATAAACGCTTAAAGGCTATAGAAAATAAAGATCTATGTAACATGTCCGTAGATCGCATCTGTGAAATCTCTGCATTGGAATTAATTGATTATAATTTATTAATAATATGTATTTACAGATCAAATCTCACAAAAACTACTGACTTCATAGCTGCTTTGGAGCGACTGTTGAATGAGATCAATATAATCGGTATTGATTGCATAATAATGGGTGATATGAATATCGATTGTTCCACTTCTAGTTTAGAGAAAAAAATGTTATATGACACCCTCACTACTCATGGTTTTAAGAACTACATTGAACTACCTACTAGGGTGACTACGACAACTGCAACGGCACTCGATCACTTGTACACAAACACCAGCGTAAGTATTGCATCCACTGCGGTAATAAAAACAAATATTAGCGATCACTATGGCGTGCGCGCCGAGATAGTTCGAGCTCCGAGTGAGGTCTCGCGGACGTCCGTCCCTGACCGGCCGGTGCGCAGGTATAGCCAAGCCGCCTGTGCATCGTTTAGCGCATCTATAGATAGTATAGATTGGAATGACCTATATGTACGTAAACAAACCGCGCAAGACTTAGCTTGTTCTGTTAGTAATATATTTATGAATCAAATTGACATCCATTTCCCCATTAGACCGAAAAAAAACTTACCTAACAAAAAAAGTTGGGTGAATCGTGACATATTAAATTTGAAAGCGTTATTATTTGATTTGATTGACTTCAAGAATTCGATATTTATTGACAATGTTTTACTGCAAAATAAAATTGACTGTTTATCTACTCAGTACGATAAACTACTTACATCTAGTAAAAAGGAATATTTTTCTAACGTTATTAAAGATAGTAAGTACCAACAAAGTCCGAGCCGTGTGGCGAATCGTTAAGACAGAGACAGGTAGGACAGGTGCACAATCCGATGTTGTCAGCTTTATCAGGGATTCAAATGGCAATAAATTCGACAGTCAAATTGACCTAGTTAATCACATAAACTTGCGATTTGTATCAGCCGCATCTCAATGTGGTGCACCTAATGCTGACTTAGTGCAGGCATATAAATACCTCACTATAACATGCCCTCTCCCCGAACGTAGTCTAAAACTGCGCATGTTTACTCCGGATGAAGTATTTGTGATACTCACCAAAAAGATTGCAAGGAAACAGTCCAAAGATATTTACGGTCTCTCTACGGAGCTAATTCATTCTGTCGCAGTGGCGATATCATCCCCACTTGCTGTCCTATTCAACAAGTGCATAGCGGAGGGCGTATACCCAAAGCCACTGAAGCAGGTCAAAATTTCTCCCTTGTACAAAGGCAAAGGCAATAAGAGCGACCCAAATAACTATCGCCCAATAGCAATAATACCAGCAATTGCCAAAGTCCTCGAAAATGGTTTGAGTTCTCGTCTGACTGAGTTTCTAATCGTAACTAAAGCACTCTCGGATAAACAGCACGCTTACCGTGCAGGCCGATCAACAACACTTCTCGCACGTGATACTGTTGCTGAAATCGTTCGAGCACGTGAACAAAAAAGGGAAGTTGCCTTGCTTCTGTGTGACCTGTCTAAAGCCTTTGATGTCGCCGACCATAGCAATTTAAAAATGAAATTACGACACTATGGCATAGATGGCCCC
Source organism: Zygaena filipendulae (assembly GCA_907165275.2). Classification (NCBI taxonomy): domain Eukaryota; kingdom Metazoa; phylum Arthropoda; class Insecta; order Lepidoptera; family Zygaenidae; genus Zygaena; species Zygaena filipendulae. The sequence goes on from OU015669.1 coordinate 1,979,262, forward strand.
GCTCTTTCCCTAATTTGTGACTTTTTGCGTGAAAGAACCCAATATGTCGTTTGTGACGGTGGCTCGGTAAAGTCAGATGGCCTTGAATTGCACAAGGGAGTCCCCCAGGGCTCATCACTATCTAATTTGGCATTCCTACTGCTGATGAACGACTTACCGGGGTGTGTTGCTGATGGCATAGTGTCAATGTACGCGGATGACGTCGCCGTTGTAGTTAGCTCTTCGTCACTGGATAGCCTCGAACTGCTACTCAATAGAGTAGCTGATCAGTTGGCATCCTGGTTCTCTGCGAATGGGCTTAGGTTAAACTTAGCCAAAACCCAGTTTATGCATTTTGATCTGTCGGGTCGTCAGCGGCGCCCTCTGCACGTACAGATAGATGGAGATGTTGTCTCACAGGTCGGTGCTGCATCTTTTCTCGGCTTTGAGCTCGATCGTTCACTAACCTGGGAGACTCATATCGACAGACTGTGTAGGAAGGTTGGAGGAGCATGTTATGCGCTGAGTCGTTTATCTTCAGTCCTACCCCGGAGTGAACTGCGTACGTGTTACTTTGCCACAATTCAATCTTTGCTTCAGTACGGGCTGGATCTTTGGGGGCGGGCTGCTGATTGGCAGCGCATATTTCGATTGCAGAAACGAGCAATTCGGTGCTTGGCTCGCGTACCCCAGGATGAATCCGCGAGACCTCACTTTATTCAGCTGAATATTTTGACCCTCCCGTGCCTCCTCATATATCAAGTTGCGTTGTATGTCAAGGAAAACATCGATTTGTTTGGGACACTGGGCGCCAACAATTCATATCAGACTCGTCACAAGCACAGGCTTAAAAATATAACGTGCAAATCGGTTAAAGCCACTAAACTGATACATGCCATGGGTCCAGGTGTCTACAACAGGATTCCCGAAAATGTACGAAGTGCCGGCAGTTTGTATGGCTACAAAGCAAAATTGAAAAAGTGGCTCATTCAACAGTCGTTCTACAGCTATGATGAATTTATAGAAATAAAAATGACTTAGTAAATTTATTTATATCATTTACGTGATCATTTTTCATGTTCATTGACATAATATTTTATTTTATTTTATTTTTAAGTAACTTGACATGTTTAATATTACAATCGTATCTATAACTAAAATGTTATTTATTGATAATAATGTTAAAGTATTTTTTATATTAATGTACTCAGGTACCTATAATAATATGACATGTAATGAATATTACTAATGAATATATCAATATCAATATAATAATGTTAAATAAGTATGTACACTTACCGGTAGGAAATATATTCCGAGTTACGTTCAATTTTCGATAGTAGAAACAAAGTGGCTTCTTTGCTCAACGAAACCTCATCGCAAAATCATGGTCATCATAATATTCAAATAAGTCGTTTCTTTCTTTTAACCATCTTGGTCGTCTAGGTATAATTTCCTCATCACTGTCACTATCATCAATCAAATTGTTTAAACTTGCATTATACAATTCCAGACTATTAATTATAGTGCGTTGCGTTGACTTGCAATTAAAACACAGAATAAATATCTGTCAAATGCTTCAAATGACAGAAATCAGATGATTGGACTGACTGACGCCATTACATTATTCTAGGAATAGCTCCTTATACCGTGCAAAACGGCGGTATATTAACAATTCCCGAATAGGCCCACTATTCTTAGAATTGTTAATGGTAAAACGTAAAAATGATTTATTCTCGATTAACTGACGATTTATTCTATGATTAAGATTTACTCGTGTTTGGTCGAATCCACCCTTAGCAATATAGGTCACCTAAATTGTACGTACCTACTATGTAACTGTGTCTTTGTAATATGTGTTTTCTTACTGTGTGCGTGCAATAAAGTATATTTGATTTGATTTTAACTCCAAACTAAGCCTTGTCCAATTACTAGTTAAGATTTAGCTAAATGTTGTGTCCAATGACTGTATATTTTGAGACTTCTATTTTGGGGTGTAATTACACCGACTTGTAGAAGTATTTTTCTGTTACTAAGGTATTAATGATAAAAGAGTTAAATAAATATTCATATGCGGCGTAGCTGTCGGCCGAGCGTGAAGCACGCGCCCGCTGACCGCTCTCTCGCATTTTAGTTATACCTACCTACCTACTTAATTTAATCTAAGTGAATATAAGTTAGACTGCACGCGCGCCGATCGGATGTCATCAATCACAAATGCAGTGAAGATGTTACGATCACCAAATAAATCAGTGAGTAATTTATACAATGAAGTCATGTGTTCCGTATCTGATATAAGGAAACAACAAACAGCTATTATTAAGGATGTTTCAGATATTAAAGTTTCTATAGAATTTGCCGCAGAGGAACAGAAAACTTTGTCAGACCGTATTTTGAAAACCGAAAATAACCTCAAAATTAACCAACCAGCGGTCACCGACATTGACGTGTTGCGCTCGGATTTACATATACTAAAACAGGAAATTAGGCATCAACATCAGCTGGATAGCCTGCATAACCTTGAGATCTCAGGTATACCACAATTACAAAATGAAAATTTAACCGATATTATGTTAAAAATAGCTAGGCATGCGGAGGTTGATCTCCATTCATAAGACATAATACACGCTACGCGAGTCCAAACTCGCTTGAGCAACACAGGCCGCCCTAAACTAATTGTGGTCAAATTAAAGTCAAAATCACTGAAGGACAACATACTGGCTGGCCAACGTAAGACTCGTGGAATATCCACCCATGAGGTTGGCATACACGGAGAACCTTCTCGAATATTTGTCAACGAACATCTGACGACAGAAAATAAAATATTATATAGAAAATGTCGAGAAATCTCTAAAGAGAAAAATTAAAAATTTGTTTGGATATGAAACTATAATATTTTTTTTTTTAGGTATTTACTTTCACGAATACAAACAACACATACAAAAGATTTACAAAAATATGATAAAATGAATTTTAAATATGTGTCAACAGCGTATTCACCAACTGATTGAAAAGTGCGACTACGGTTGCGATGCGACTTACGGTAAGTTCATAAATGCGTCTATGCGGAAATAAATAAATATAACATAAACCTACATACACATAAATTAATTATATACATACATAAATGTAAATACATACCAAAACTTAAAATATAGAATAATATTTGCTATAAAAATACTGCGAAAATAAGTGCCATCAATATTTATAGTCAACAGAATAAGCCGTCATACCTTCATCAGACAGTTAAAAGGGAAGTAATATCACGTTTAAATTAAATTAATAAATATTTTAATAAGGAAGAATGAACACTCGCCCGCCTTCAACATAAGGAGTGACAATGATTTAAAAAAGTTGAATTAATTAGTTTAAAAATCTTAATTTGTTTTTTACGAGGTCGTTTTGGCGTGCAGTATGAATTATTCTTGTTTAGATTGCTTTTGTCTGGTAAAAATTCCGGTTGTTGTATGTTTTGTTGGTTTGATGTTGCAATAAGCTTAGATTTAATGAGTCACTTAAAGAACTTTCTTTATTCGGTCAGAGCATCTATATATTATATCATGGGAATTCATATAAATTTTTGGTATAAAATTGTATATAATATAACATATTAATACCTATAAAATATAGATAATTTATAGTACTTATTGTAATAACTAAAACAAATAAAAACGAAATCTTTTTAGATTGCAACGAAATCTTAGGGTTCAAATGTCATGTATATATATAATTTTTCGCAAAGTGGTAATTGAATATGTAATGGATGAATGGAGCACTTATTTATTTTTAGATTTTAAAATGAATGTGGTATTCCGGGAGTGATTGGATGCGTGGACGGTACACATGTCGCGATTATAAAACCTGCATATAATGAAGAGGTTTTATAATCGAAAACAGTATGACTCTCTTGTCATGTTTTCTATTAAGTCGTTCCTTATTTCAGGGAATTCTAGCATTATGTTATGGCAACACTGTTATTTAGTCGGTACCCTCATTCCCATTTGATAAATTAAAGTAGTGTACGCCCACAATTGTTGGTGGGGTTGTGGGTATAAATACTAGTGTCAGCACAGAAGATCTTCAGCCGCCCTGACGGGCGGCGTCGGCTCCGCCCCGACGATCCACGCGGTCTCTAGACCGCACCCCAATTCCTGTCCGTATTGGCGGACAGCGTAGGATTGCCCACTGCAGGGGGCTCTGCCCCGAAGCAGTTACCTCTGCCGCCTCCCCTTCGGGGAGGCAGCAAGAGAAGGCCAGAGCAAGATCTTCATTCTAGTTACTCTTCTCGACTTAAGTGGTCATAATAAGTGTTCTATTTCTATTGTATATATAGTATATATGTGGTTGTAATAACTATAATACTGAGAATAAAAGTATAGTTAACTAGAGGACTTCTTTTCTTTACACTCTCAATGTGCAAATTGTAAGTACTTATATTTTATTCAAAACTACAACATAATTCACATGATTTGTAATTTGTCTCCTCCTATGTCCTAGGTCTATAATAATATAGATTTGTTACAGATTTGTGACTCGGGCCGGCTCAGTATTTTTTGTAACCTACTAGCACATCAGAGTTTACCATTGGCGAAGAAAAAATGCCGAAAGAAACTTCCCAATATAGGTCTTTTTTCAGATCATCAATAATTATAGAATAAGATTACATTTTGCCTACATTACAATAGTAAATAAATGTCAGCATGTCAATAAAATAATTTGAGATGTCGAGCAGTAAGTATTATCATAAAAAGCATTTAGGTACCTACAGGAAGTTGAGTCATAACAATAGTACATTGTTATCCAAGGGGTGAAAGTAACTCATTTAGTGCCGAGACGGGGTTTGGCGCCCAAGCGTAGCGAGGGCGCCAATAGTTCGAGGCACTAAATAAGTTACTTTCTCCCGAGGGTAACACTGTGCTTTTCATTACGAATGCAAGGAAAGTCAAAATAAAAATAGGAATTAGCTAAAGAAAAAATGAGTGAAGATCGGATAGTCGTTTGACACTTTCCCACCTATTTCTTTTTTTTTGGCCGGCTAGCTATTCAGCCAGTATTTTTTATTTACATTGTGGCGACCTAAAAAAAATATTTTCTTTAATTATTAAGTATTAATTAAAGAAAATAAAAAAATATAAATAGGAATTAGCTTAAGAAAAAGTGAGTGAATTTTATTTTAATTAATACCTACTTAAACTTTACGTTATTTCAATTTTACATCGCGCTGGCTGTATAGAAAGTTGAAACATGGTTCAATAGAAATGTGAAAATAGACCTAGTTTTTTTTTAATAATTTGACAGTTGTCAGTTGAAAGCGATTCTCCCTAGGGCTGAAAAGGGCTACTTTCATCCCGCTTCTCAGGCAACTTCAGACCTACTTTCCGAGCATGAGTAATGAAAAATATTTTACTGCATGTGCATTATTTTTTTTAGGCGACTCTGGCTATCCTCAACGGACGCACACTATGACACCAATACTAAATACTACACCAGATTCGAAGAATGTACACAAAAATGCATATGTCAGCCCGCAATTGTGTGGAAAGATGTCCTAAAAGCCCGGTTTAGATGTTTAGTTGTTGCGAGAACATAACATTATGAACCGCAAATCGCTTCTCGAATAGTAAATGCATGTTGTGTTTTGCACAACATTGCCGCATCGAGCTAATTTGATACTCCCCGGTCTTTCTGTAGACGAGCAGCAACATGAGCAACAACGGCAAATAAAACAGGTTCATCACGAAGAGGTTACTCATACCAGAGGACAAGCTAATTATTATGAGAGGTACCTAATAAAAGTATTTTTAATAAAAGTTTTTTTTGTTTAAATAACCTGAAAATCCATGTTGAAGTTTGAAACAAAGCTTGAAAAACCATTCTTAAAAAAAAAAAAAAATTCCGAAATGAACTTACAAAAAAAAAAAATGGATATTAATATTGAAAAATGTAAGTTTTCGCGTCTACTGTTTCAGGAGTCTACAAGATCCACACAAGAGACGTGTGAATAGAACCTTATTACTGGACGAGCCGAACGTAACGCCTTGATTGAACGTATCTGTAAGTTAAAAGTATCGAAATAACTTTCTAATCTGACAATTCAAAGGTAATATTGACTAAAAACTTTTTAACATAGATAATTTAACACGTATTTTATTTATTCTAGAGCCGGATCCTGTTCGCCGGAATAGAACACTAGAAGAATCACATCTTATATAGCTACAATGAGCAAAAGGAGGCAAGTTAATCAATAATATACAATATGTGGAAAAGAAATCGTCGTTATTGTGAAAAAATAATTATATTATTTGAATAACTTGGAGTTTTTTGTTCTTTCTTTATGCAATGTAGGTACATTAAAGAGTCCCAGTAGGATTATTAATCTGAAAGTAAAACAATAGAAAATATTACTTCGATACTTTGAAATAAAATTATGTAGTCTGTAAGTTCTGTACGACAGCCTCTAGTCAGTACGCCAGAGGCCAAAAATCCCGAGCTCGACTCCCGGTCGAGACTGATGTTTGTACTAAAAATTATCCATGAAGAATTGAGATTTGAGCGTGAGAAAACTAGTGGCATGTTGGGCTGGCCACACACACTAACGGAAAATCAGAAAGCACAACGTGTGAAAATCAGCCATGAAACGCTACAATGTTACAGCTAGCTAAATAGCTGTATATTCCAACATTATGTAAGTGAATCTCGCCATCGTCGTGTTCCCAAAAACATCACTCTTCGCATGCTCTGCCGATACAGTTATTTTATACCGGAAAGTGCACGTGTGTGCAGTGAACATTTGGAGCAAAATCTGTGGTATTTACTGTCTTTGCAAGACAATGCGTCTGCTGAGTTTAGTGCTGCACAGATAATTAGTATTTTTTCAATACTACAAAAACATATTACTCAAGACATCATTGATTTTGAAAAATTTGAGAATATGTCACCAGATGAATTTCATACCTGGACAGGTTTAGGTCAAAGCCAGTTTGCAAAATTACTGGAGGCCTTACCAAGCCTGGAAATGAACAAAAAGACAACCATATTGGCGGCAGTATTGGTTAAGTTAAGAACTGGAGATTCGAACGCAAGGCTTGCAAATGTATTTAAATGCGGTAAATCCACATTCCAGAGATGGTTACAAATCGAACGCAATGCCCTTTTCGAAGTTTTGTGCCCATTAAGCTTGGGTTTGATCATATGAGAAGGGAGAATGTGGCACAACGGAACCTATTATTGCCCAACAATCTGTTTGGAAATTCTTTGAGTCCAGAAGGCGAATGAAAAGCGATCACTATTTGTGATGGCACTCATGTTTACTTACAAAAAAGTAGCAATAATTTTTTTAACGCGAATCATATAGCCATCATAAATATAGAAATTTTCTTAAACCTTCCCTTTTGGTTTGTTGTGATGGACATAATATCATCGACGTCATTGGACTATATGCCGCAGTTTCATCGGACGCAGATATTATGAATCGCGTAGTAAATAATATGAACAGTGCTGTCGGCGACGAAACCACAGTCAGCGTCTAGTAGCGCCTTGTGCACAGTTAGCGGCGCGTTGTGCACACTACACTGGATCTCAAATTATGAAAGTATGTAAGTAGTGTAATTAGATTTATGTGGTTTTTATTATTTTATGTTTCTTATTTGACTATTCGATGATAATATTACAATATTACTTACTTACAGTTTTCTCATTAGACTCGCATGTTTTAATTGGATTTTATAGATTTCATTATGTTTTCCAATTAGTTTATAAGGGTAATTTGTGTGTATTAGCTGTAAAGGTTATTTTTAATTTAATGTGTGTTCTTATTAGACTTTTTAGACAAGGTTAGATTTTCTAATTAGAATCTTATAAGATTGTTTAAAAATAAGAAAAATCTCTATCATTAGGTACGTAACTTGAAAATGAGATTTTTAATACGATATAATTTAACGGGATTTGTTTTAAAAGAAAGGATTATATTTAAAATTATCATTACAAAAGGGTTTATGTCGCTTGCTTTATTAGTTTAAAAGATATAGCAAAATTTGTATAGTAAAAATTCTTTAACTTAGATTTTATGGCATATAATGTTTCATAACTTTTTATTCCATAGAGAATTGTAATATATTATTATTTCATAAGATAATACGTATAGTTACCTAAATAATAATGTATAATTTATAAGGATTTTTATAAGATAAATAAATAAAAAGGGCTTCCAAAGGTTTCGGCTTAAGGGAAAAATACCGCGCAAAAAGGGGCAAAACGACGCGGCTCTCTGTCGCGTAAATTAGGCGCGTATAAAAGTTAAAAAAAAAATAAAAATAGTAAAATCTTGTGAGGGACAATCATGAAATAGTTCTGTTTGCTGACGACATATCCTTAGTATTCAGGCTCAAAAGGCGGCAGTTGGTAGTTGACGATGTAAATAATGCCCTCTCTAAGATAGTACACTGGTTCAATGCTAACAATTTGCTGTTAAATGGAATTAAAACTAAATGCGTTAGATTTGTTACTCCTAATGTTAGACAAGTTGAAACAAAGGTAATTATTAAAGGGAAAGAACTACAGCTGGATAAACAGACGGTATTCCTGGGTATAACATTGGACGATAAGCTTCAATGGGGTCCTCACATGGAAAAGCTGTTGGGCAGACTCAGCTCTGCAGCTTATGCTGTAAAAAGAATTCGGAATTTAATTGATGTTAATACTTAGTTATTACAGCTACTTCCACAGTATCATGTCATATGGCATACTGCTGTGGGGAGGCGCTGCTGATATTGACTGCATATTTGTGCTTCAGAAAAGAGCTGTCCGGGCGATCTATAGAATGGTTCCCAGACAATCACTGAGGGAAAAATTCAAGAACACTGGAATTATGACTGTACACTCACAATATATATATGAAACTTTCTTTATGTACATAAAAATATTGACAGATTTAGTAAAAATTGCGATAATCATAAGGTTAATCTAAGAAATAAAAACAGAATAAGTAATTCCTTTATGGGGTGATGTACACGCTTCTACAACAAGCTGCAAACTGACATAATTGACCTCTCAATCAATAAATTTAAAAAAATAATAAAACAAAAGTTAATACTAAAAGCATATTATAACATTAATGATCATATAAATGATAAAGATCCTTGGAATGAATGAGCCAATTTAAGGGGTACAAACGTTTCTAACGTTCTTCCCCTTAAGTTGACAATCATTTAATTTGTAATTTTAATTAATTCCTAATTTTTATAAAATAATTCTGACTATTACATAGTCTTTGTATTGAAATTTATATAGCAGGTACTTGAATTATTTAATTGTATGATATTATATATGTCGCATCCCGCAGGCAGGCGAGGTATATGGGCGGAAAGAGAGCGGTCAATAACTAGTCAGGAGAGCAGTAGTTAATGGTCAGGATGAGGGAATGGATGAGGATAAGGGATAAGGGGATAAGAGAGTGATTTACGAATCAACACAATGGATCTTTATTTTCTAATTTACAACAAACAAAGGAAGGCATATAGTTAAGATTACGGTAATTAAGTGAACCGGCAGTAATTAAGTGTTGTATAAATCCTTTTTAGATAGTTTACATTTAATCTAAAATACTTTATGATGTTTTTAAAGTTATGTCAATTATTAGAACTCCAAAAATAACAATAGAATTTCACTTGATAAAATATCTTACAGCTGAAAACGTCCTTTTATTTTATTTTCTCTAAATTTTTACAATATTAAGTAAACCGACAGTTTTGTCGGGAGCGAGTGCTTTATGAGTCGGATCTAAAGATCAACTCCCATGAGTCGTATCCAAAGATCGACTACCGTGAGTCGAACCTTAAGATCGACTGCACAAAGGAGTGCGCGCGACTTTATAGTGGCTGTCCCCACCGCGCACTCCCTCCACAACAACTCTGTCCAATGGCAGATACTACCCGTCACGTGTTTACAAAATTATAATGACCAACTACTAAAATTAACTGAAATAAGATTCACATTGTAGGTAAATTAATGGAATCACAATAATTAAATTATAACATCTCATATTAAATCAACAGTACCGTTTCACAAACAAAGGTTACATCAAAACAAGTGCCAACTTGATTTTTAATTGGAGGGTGGATAGATATTATCAAAACAAAGAAAACAGAACTATCTTCGACATATATATTAAAAATGTGAATGAATTATATATTGATATTAGCATAATATAACTATAAAATTATATTTCGACGATTGAAAATGATCCCAAGCTGGATCTTAATCAATAAAGATAGTTTTGATTTTGAACAAATCAAGACTGATTTCGATTTGTCGTTGGGTGGTCGAAGTGGTTAATGGTAGATTTAAACGAAATTATCGACTGCTGCGTAACATTTTCAATAATAGTCCTAAAAAGCATGTTTGATTATTTTAGAATCGCGGCAGCCATATTAAATCGCTTTTATGTTTTAATTGAGGACAATCCATATGCTAGAGACATTTTGGAGACTATTTATGAAAGAATGAATACGCCAAACAGATTGTCAGAACTCGTAGAGCGGCACAATTACAAACGCAGACGTTGAGCACGTTCAGGGTGATGACAGCTGATATGGAAGAGTTCTCAAAATTCCCAAGATTGAATGAGCTAGAGTTGTTCTTGTTCGCTCTTGGCATATACTAATTAAAGTTCGAAATCTACAAAATATTTCCTAATGGCAATGTCACTTTTATCCAATTCGAATTCAATATAAAGCAGCAAATACAACAAGAGTTTGCTATTTTTTACATTAAAAGTTGTCAGGAATCGAATAAAAACAAAGATATACGACTATTTTAGTTCATTTGTTTGTTGCCCGAAATTACCGCGGTTTCCCATGGGACAACGTGAATGCACAAATTCATGATGATCGGATCTCACTTTAAAAAAAATGGTTAGCGAAACAAGTGGAAGAAGCAACATTAGTAACAGTTAAAGTACAGCCTGCAGCAGTAGTAGCAGCCCTAGATTACCGCTACTGTAGTATTAGATAGTAGATGCTAGCCAAAGCTTAAGTTTTTTGTAAATCGTAATTTAAAATTGCTATCTAAAGTTATAGTAATAAACACAGTAACATAGATGAAAGGTATTTTTGTAATACTGGTCATATTCACCAACTTAATATATTCGTTAACTTACTGCATACTGTCTGATGCAAGCGTCAGTGCACACAATCAACTATAATAATAAGGGCAAGATTTTCTAAAAAACGTCGCTTATCAAATGTAACTTTTTAGGGAAGAAAGCTTACATTCACTATTCAATGACCTCGACTACATATATAATGCCACCAGTTAGGGGACAAAGAAGATCCAACGTGTACTGGATCGATGAGGACGCAGTTGATGTCTTTTAATAAAAAAATCATAAAATTTTTAGAGGGGCAGACTATATTATATTGTGTAGGTAGGGATAGGTATTGAAGATATTGGTTTTTCCAGGGTGTATCTGTCCCCTCTGGTGAAATAGTTGGGTAATGCATCCCTTCAGCTACCGTTCTACGACATGCTTAAAAGGTTATCTACAAAAAGTCCACTGTGTCACCTTAACTTTTTCAAATAGCTCCTTACCACTTTGCGATACAGATACAGTTCCATCCACATCAAAAATTACAATAGTCAGAAAGTATCGTTTCGTTAGAATAGGCGGTAAAGCCTTCGATTTCCGTAAGATTTGATGAATATCACCATTTACCAAATTTTGATAACATCGAGTCACCGAGAGCTTGTCAGATGGAAAACTGTATTAGTCGCACAAAGACGAATCAGGTGCAATGTTTATCTCTGCATCAGGCGAAACCAAAACTGCTTCCAAGAGTATCACCAAAAAAAAAATTGAAGTTGAGAGACATTAGCTAATCGTTACAGTAACCAAAGAATAATTGTGAATACAGTCTTAACTCGGATATTGAATAAAAAAAATTTCAAAATGAATGCCCTAGGCTCAAAGGAACTTTTGGATTTGGTTTGAGGTCGAAACATTCGATAACCCTGTTTCTGAGGCAAACGCGATTAAAGACTGTACTAAAAGCCTCTACTTGACGGCAAAGTATGAAAAGAGCGGTTGCAATTTTTACTTCGTCGTACAATTAAATCTAATAAAATAGATTTTTGCTCAAAATTCGTATATTAGTATCATAAATATGAGTATTGATCAGTGGAAAAATCATCAGTGCTAATCTGTGTAGTAATTTAACATGTGTACACTCTAAAAAGTGAACCGTTCACTCCTGCCACACCAGCCATTTCTGCTAAAATTATACCTACCTACGTGTTGCTGGTTTTTGCTGTAAAACCTACAATGACTACTTGGCAGCCCGCAGTTGCAGACATACAACACTCCCTGGAGACAACTTTGATGCAGCGGATGTCTGACTTTGAAGCCTAACTAAAGTCGTCCCCGCAGACCGGTAACCTTGAACATCTGTCACAAGAATTCTACAGCTTTAAGAAGCATGTTCTTGGCATATTAGTACTTCTGCGTCAACAGTTACTTGAGGTCATAAAGCTTGTGGATACAGTGGAGATGCGTCACCGGCTAAAGTATCTGTTGCTATCAGGTATAAAGGAAACAGAGGGTGTAGATATTAAAAGTGTCGTCATTAGGTAATGAGAACCTTGTCTTACCTGAGATAAGTTCGGTGAATATTACTCAATGCCACAGGTTAGGCGCCATAAAGCAGGATTACAACCGGCCAGTATTGGTTAAATTCTCGGATTTATCTTTGAAACAAGCAGTGTGGAGAAAGAAGTCTTTGCTTAAAGGTACTGATTGCTTTTAAGCAATAAGGCCGCCCTTTGTTGCCTGTATTTTTCCACCATGTATTTTCTTTTTATATTTATGTTTTTGGCGACAATAAAGAATATTTGATTTGATTTGATTTGATTTGATTATGTGCTGTCTTACAAAATATAGGCAAGGGTTGTTTATTGCAGCTCGCAAACACTTTAGTATGGTGTGGGCTTTGGATGGCACAATTAACATCAAGTTACCAAATGGAACACACCGGCTGGAGAAACTCATTGCAGCACACAAGGACATGCAGCAGTCTTCTGATCCATGTGATGCAGAGCTAGTTAATGTGCAAGTGAAAATGAACGCTCCCAAGCAATCATCGTCATCGGTTGTGGTTACCAAGAGTAATGTTGCAAGGTATTCCTGGTACAATTATAGCTAGCATAACATGCAAGATATTAGTAGGTACTTCATTTTGCCTATTCTTTTTTTTAGTTTTTTTTTCTTCTGAATTTTATTATATTTTAATATGTTTTTGTTTTCAATACCACAAGTCATAACTATTGTTGGGATTGTGATATTATGCTGTTATGTCATATGTGGTATAGTAAATAATTTTATTTTTGCCCAGGTTTGCTTAATTTGTTTTTGCTGTGTGTGCTATGTGTTTGCTGATTTACATTCACAGGAGCTTCTGTGTGAAGAAGGGAATGGTGCCGGCGCTTGCAAATTTGACAGTTAGTGATTTGCTTACAATATCTTACACTATGGTACGGAACAAGGCAATTAAAGCAAAGTTGTTTTTCTCCTCTCTACCTCTCCTCTCTTCTCTGTTGTGGATCCAACTTACCAAACTCCTTAAAATTTGACACATAATGATCTTGAGAACAGTAGGCACAACATAGTTCAGTGTTTGTCTTGTAACTTTTTATTTGTTGGCGGACACGTGGGTTTCCGTCCCTTGGACTAGAGACATTCAACGCATCTAATAATCGGAAACGTGTCTCCATGAATCCAAACAGCTCCTTAACAGTCGGAACTTCACGGCTGTTACCTATCTGCTGCTCCCATAACCGATGACTTTCACCGTCGAATTTTGTTACAAGAAGGTGTGTGACTATTGGATCCCAATCTAATGTTGATACTCCCAAATTATTGAGGGTACTCAGACACTCGGTTGTTGTGTCTAGTAGTTCGCGTATGCCTCTAGCTGATTCAGCAGAAAGTTTTCGTTGATTTGTTAATCTTGTGATGTGTAAGCCTCTTGTTATTATATCTCGATTCTAACACTTCCAATGCATTGTCATAATTTGCCTCAGTTAATGAATATTGCCTCAAAAGTACCTTAGCCTCTCCCTTTAGATTGCTTCTTAAATAATGATATTTTTGAATCTTACTGAGTGATTCATTTGTGTGTATCGGTGATCTGAATAAGTCAATAAAGCTTGTCCACTCATGATAATTACCAGAGAATGAAGGAATTTCAATTGGTGGAAGTTTTGTTCTCAACATTACAGGCTGGCTCCCCTCTGTCATGTCCGTAGGAGGTGTAACCACTTGCTGTAACCTCTCATTGAGAAATTCATTCATAAAGGTTTTAATTCCAAATATTCCTCCTCACAGCTATAATATTTTTCCTCCTTGAAATATGCTAATAATTTTCTTTCATCAGTGGTACACATTTTTAATATATCTAAATGATTGGCCTTAAATATGCCAAAATTTGCTTCTAACAAATCTAATCTTGTTACTACATGCCTTTGTCAATTTATTTTTTGATTTTTTGTAATTGAAAAGGTATGTGGAGATGTGTAATGCAACTTCTTCTTGAGCAATGAGTAACTCCTTAACTCCCATTTTGACACCATAATTTAAGTATTGGTAAATCTGGATACAAATCTTACACCAATAACTGTGGATAATCACTATTTTAGGCTTAGTTGACAAGTAGGAATCCTGTACTGATTATGAAGTTGGTAAGTTTGTAGGTTAATTTAGATTTCTGCAGTTCTTTGTTGGAATTTACTGTAGATTGCAATTGATGCAGAAAACTATTGCTAACACTCAGAACTGATAGTTATTTATAATACAACTTTCACCACCAGCAAATAATTTTATTGTCTTTCTACTTACAGTTTTTTCAATCTAGCTTGTTATTCACATATCACATAACACAACACTATTTATAGTTTAATCTGAAATCCGGCTCGAAGGACCATATAATGTCCACACAACACTCAATAAAACGAATTATGAGAGAACTTGTTGAATTTAATTACCTTGAACACCATTTACCATAATATCATAAAACAGAACTCTGACAGTGAAAAAGGCGCTAATGTCACTAGGGCTTTTTTTTTGAGTATTACAATTCTGTCCAACTTCTACGTAAACAGTTTATTTTCCATGTCGTTACCCTTGGCGCCGTCTAGTGCTCTTACTTAAAACTAGTTTCGAAATCACGCTCAATAGTATGGCGATTGTCAGTCCTCTAGTTTTATTGGTCCATGACAGTAGTGACCAAGTTGAAGAAGCTTAAACATAGGTTTTATAGGCGTTTGACCAAATCACTTATTAGCAAAGTTAAGAAATATTTACACTTATTAGTAATCACTTATTAGTTAAGAAATATTTTTTTATCCCTTCTGGGGACAATTGAATAAAAATGGAAACATTAGGTAAAATAATAGATAAAATTTTAACAAAAAAATAAATACCGACTTCCAAACACAAAACTATAAAGCTAAAAATAATTAACTACCGATTTAATCCAAAAGACAAAAATACACGTAATATTATTATTGGTTTGTGCTACAACTGATCGGTTTGAAGTCTGTGACAAGCCAAATATGGAGTAGATGTGTAGATGGGCTAAGTCCACTCCCAAAGAGTATATAACCACTACTGTCCACTCCCGCCACGAGCTCGTCGTGAACCCATGTGGGCAGACACAAGCGGGCTTGGCACCGAATTCAAACCAATCAGTGGTAGCTCAAACCAATAATAGTATTACGTGTAATTTTGTCTTTTGGATTAAATCGCTATTTCGTTATTTTTAACTTTTTGGTTTTGTGTTTTTGGAAGTCGGTTTTTTATTTTTTTGTTAAAATTTTGTCTATGGTAATGGTAATACCTATGTACAGGTTATCTATGGTGGGTTTAACAAAGTAAATCATTTGAATACATTACCCATTAATTGCTATAGGCGAGGTTTTGAATCCTATGACATAACCATCCGTATTAATTACACTGTCAATAGAATTTAAATTTGGGTACAGCATCATCCTAGACGCCTCGTTCAGTTTTATTATTATTGTCCGCAAAATATTGCAATTTTAATTTCGTTAAATGTAATTCGGGGATAGTTTTATACTTAGTAGGTACCCTCTCGTTACTAATGTAGTCACTGATTACTATTTACTTCGATTGCGCGAGCCCAAAGATTTCTTTTTCTTCCAGTTTTGTATAGGTACGTTATCATGCTGTAAGTCTCTGTTAACAGTTACCATCAAGAACTAATAGCTCCATTCCTTACCTGAGCTATGCAATGAACATTTAATGTGTAGATGTGTGTTTTTAAAATAAAACTAATAAATTAATTTTAGTTTTCAATTTGATTTCTTTTTTTTTGTTTTTTTAATGTAAATAAAAGTTGTCCCATTTATAAAATACATACATTAATGTGACAAATTGCTTATGCAAAAAATATAACCGCATCAGTAAGCATAATTAATAACTACATTTATTTTATTAAATTAAAAATATACAGCCATTCACAATAATACTATTAATATTAAAAACTATAAAAAATTTAATAAATAACTAACCTAACTACTAGATTTTAAATACAAAAATACTATAAAATATATAGAAATCTTTTTTCACGTTATTTGTCTACCAAAAAAACCCTTTTAGATTGCATGTGACTTTACGTGACAGCCCAAATACTACAATATGTAAATCTGTTCGTTATAAGTTAAAAAAACGATAAAGTTGTTCTTGACTTATATTCCGCCGATCTTGTTCTAGCAAGAACAATAAGTCACGTAGAACGACGCGCTTAACTTTTGGAGTGTGTATCTGTAATATAAAAAGTAAAAATGTCACTTTGTTAGGAAGCAAAGTTTTCACGGGGCACTAATTGAAATTGTGACTTGTAATTTGTTGCGTTTAGAAATCACATCACTTACGAATTGATAACCGTTTGCCGGATCATTATTGATCTTCTTGCGAGGAAGTCCAATAGCCTTCAACGCCACCTCGTGAGCAGAGCGCTGTTCATTTAGTGCTTTTTCCCTTTGTATAATTTTTTTAGCCTGTAAAACAGTAAATAACATAATAAAATTAATTATTGACATTCTAATAAACATATAGCCAAGACATGATAAAAGGCCATAAGAGACGATTTACGTAGACGACTGTCATCGTTTGTGATATTTCTATCATTCATATTTATGGTATCCCACTAATAAACAGCCTATTGTATTTCCTGTCCTAACCACTGCACTGGTAAGTGCACTGCATAAGTGCAGCGACACAACCAGGCAGTGGTTACGGTCTTCATCCGTATATCCGAATATTGGGCCATACCTATTTTTGTTCTCAATATATGACTTGTAGATATCACTCATTTTAGTATGAAAAAAAAAATGTATTGAACACTATTTGTTTACTTATTTTCATTTAATTTTATTTACTTGAGCTTACTATTTTTGAAATCGATAATGAATTGAAAATACATACAGGTATTATCCAGTTACTTCAACTGCCTGCCTGAATTATAAATAAATAAATAAAAAGCCTTTTATTTCATGCGAAGAAGGACTTTGTACAATTATTTTAAACAAAATGGCAATGATTTAAAATTATATATCAATTCATAATAATTGGTTTAGAAGAAAATTTCCATTTACTTTTAATTTCCGACACTTATGGTTATTTAAAAAAAAAATACAATGATAAGTAAATTTATAAATTAAATTTGATTTGAATGATTTTAATTGTATTTGTAAAATTATTGATTTGTAATATTTAAAATAAAAAATAAAATTGTAAAAAATAAAAAAAATAAAAATGTAAAATATAAATGGTAAAAATAAAGTTGGCATGCATGAACCCCTCATGTGAGGGTGAAGACCTCCTCCAGAGAATTCCAGTAGTCTCGGTTTTTGGCTTCTTTCATCCAGTTTTTTCCTGCAACTTGTATGATATCGTCTGCCCATCTAGTTACAGGTCTCCCTCTTTTCCGAGTGCCTATAGGACCCGGCCATAACGTCATGCGAATTGTCCATCGAATTGTCCTGCCTGAATTACAAATAAGTAAATATTTGGGAAGTCAGCAAATGAATTTCTGAGAAAGTATGACCGTGGCGCGCTCGCCCAATCTATGTACATTTCCTCTACATACCTTTGCTTTAAGTGTAGATTTTTCCGTGTTATTTTTGGATCTTGAGGCAGCAGCACGTAATAGTTGTTCTTTTTCAATTTGTTTACTTTGTTCCTGCTTAACTTGATCTACTTCTTTCAAGAATTTTAATTGGGTTTTCACATCTTGCGTTACGTAGTAAAAAGAATTAGATTTGACGGATTGAACTCGATGGTGTGCATTGACGGTAAGCTTCTCCACCAGATTTTTGAGACGTTCTTCTACTGCGCGGCTTATAAGGCCAGCTACTTCAGCAGAGGGTTCTTTTAAGCCTAACTTGGCTGAAGCCGATATGAGTCGCGCTTGTATCACAGTCGTGTCTAATAAGTATCTATCTCCGCATGACCTGGGAGGTTTTATTCGTATAAAGGAAAGAGCCTTGATAAAAAACCTATTTTAAAGGAAGAGCAAAAGAAGCATTAAGGTTTCCTCTATTTGCTGGTCCAGGCTAGAGTGTAGTAGAGTATAGAGTATATAAAATACGCGTGAATTTTAATAGGTTACCTACTTATGACGAGTAGTCTCAAGACGAAAAAAGTTGCTTTTTTGTTTTATATCTTTCTTACAGTTTTCGAATTATCTTCGAATTTTTAAAATTAATAATTTGGAATACAAAGTAATTACAAAATCAACATACATTATTATTACAAATACCTGGATTTTGTGTCGTCCAAAATTTCAGTAGTATTCAATATTTTGTTCGACTCTTCAGTAATGTTGATTCCCGCCATGGCCGTTACATCATCTATTCCATCGTAAGTAGCAATTTCTTCCGAGTTATTTTCCATGTTTGACTTTTTTGGCGTCGAGGTGGCTGTAGTAAATAATGAGGCCTTATTGATAGTTACGACGATGTAGTGATGACGAGTTATCGACGACGATACGAGCCCGAGAAAGGCAAAGGATAGAAGCTTTTGAAATGTGGTGCTGGAGGCGCATGTTACGGATACCCTGGACAGCCAAGCGCACCAATGCATCGATTCTTTCACAACTTCGCATCCGAACCCGCCTCTCTACAATATGTCAGCAGAGAATTCTCGCATACTTCGGCCACATAATAAGGAAGGGAGATGAGAGCCTTGAAAAGCTGATCGTAGTCGGGAACACTGAAGGGAAACGAGCCCGCGGACGGTCCCCTACCAGATGGAGCGATCAAGTGAAAGGCCCACCCTCGGCTAAGTTCTGCTGGGTTGTCAGGGAGGCAATGGACAGGCACCGCTGGAGGCGGATCGTGAGGCGCATCGCGGCACCAGCATCCTCAATCGACGATGACCACGATCCTCAGTCATGAGGGAGCGACCAGAGAGAGAGAGAGAGATTGATAGTTACACTGGAAGTCGACATATTCTGGGTTGATATCGTCTTATCTCTTATTAAAGATGACATATTCTGTGTTAAAACCATGTACTTACTGTTATGAGATCTTAACAAAGTGTTTCCATTTTTACTGGCCGTGTTTAAGAGTAAATATTGTTCCATTTTTTTCTCCTTCATTTATTTTCGGAACTAGCACAGTGTTTCTACCAGTATCGCCTACTGGATTTACACTCAACACTCTCTTTTTGTTCAATTGGCCTGTTTTTCCCAGAAGTAACAACGTGTTTTGCATATTTTTGGTCAATGGGTTCAGTATATTTTTTTTGTAATTCTTCCTGACTTAATCGGGACAAGTGTTGTATGTTGATTCGTATTTCTCCCTTTGTTTAGGTTTGTGACTGGAATCCAATTTGTTTGCATAGGTACAGTGCCTCGGACGCCACCGTGCGGAATCGACGTTGTTTTTTCATGTGTCGTATTAAACTTGTGACGAACCAATATTGCCTTATTATTTTCACTATTCGACGCGTGAACAGTTAAGATTTTTCTTTTGTTAATTGTATATTCATATGAGTTTGAACTGGTACGTTTTGTAGTATGGATATTGGATTATTTGGTGTTCTTTGTGAATCCTGTAATAGAATATCAACATTAATGAAAAAAGAACCCTAGCCTAATTTTGCTTGGGGAAATAATCGATTAATGAAACAGAAAAATAAGGTAAGTAAGGGAACCAGCTATCGCAGATGTGCCCGAACAGGCTACTCCATCCAAACGGTCACGCGCGGCAATCGGTAGATATATCCCCGATCACGAGGACTTCGTATTTGGTGTATGCCGTCCGATCTATCGAAAACGCCAAGGTCAAATTGTCGACTCGATTCCAGACACTCTTCAGTGGTAAAATTGGCCTGAACGCAACAACCCACGAATGCATCAAAACAGGACCTTTAAACGAACGGCAAAGGCTTTTTGAGGTGCTAAAAACAACCAAGAAGTTTGCCTACCCAGTTGGTAACCAACAACTTTAGTCTCGAACACAACATCAACACTGGCGAATATTTTTCAATAGCAGTTCCACTCCATCGTTTGTTCCCAGTACGCAAGAAACAGCTTTGGAAGGAAGTGGACAATATGCTGGAGGGAGACCTAAAAAAAATTAAGCTATTCGTCATAAGCGATGTCGAAATCAGTTATATCTTGGTTTTTTAAAGGGTGATTAAATTTTACGGGCCGATGTCGAATGTGAACCACACCTAAACGTCAAGATTTTTTCTGTATTTCATTTGACATTTCTCAATTTCAGACTAACTTTATTTGAACCATGGAAAGATACACAATCGAGCAACGCGTTAAAGTTATTCAGGCTTATTATGAAAATGGGCGTTCAAATCAAAATGCATATCGTGCACTCCGTGATTTTTTCGGGCAATTTAATCATCCAAATGTGTGTAAGTCAGATATATGTAAAGATTGCGTAGAAATCAAATAATTTTCTGATGGCAACTGAAAAATTTTATCCGTCCGTGAAAACTATGCCACTTGGCGATTTGCCGTTCAAATGAATACCTACAACATGAAGAATTGTGGGACTGTATCGAGGACTCCAACACAAAAGACAGAAAACGTAAACCAAGATCATATTGCTGATGGATCCAATTCAATACTTGCATATAGAAGAAGCAAGCACAGCATAAGAAGTATGGGGATAACCTGTCTAATATCTTCTAAGACTCAGGGTTAATACGGCGGGCTGATCTGCTATGTGATATATGTACGATTACAGCACCAATTTTACCTATAAAGCACACAAACTTCGTAACATTGGGTTTAAAATAGATGATGAGTTGGTCGGTACACTGCTACTTTCCGGTCTGCCAGAATCATTCAAGCCATGATTATTGCTATAGAAAGTTTTGTCATGAAGATATCGGTTGACTCTGTTAAATTAAAATTATTACAAGAAGTGACACGAAATGACCAAGACCCAATAGCGTTTGCAATAAATACATTTTAGAAGTGAAGCTGTAGGCGACGTAATTTTGTGTTCATATGTATAATAAATGCAGATGCTGATGTGGATGCATACCGGTGCAATTAAGCGCATGTGTGCGTTTACGCACGTATCTACGCTAATAAACGGTACTCAAACCCGGGTTTCAACCCGAAAATGGCATGCTTTTATCGGGTTTATACCCAATATCCGGGTTCGTCAATCGAAATAATGGTCCCTGAGCAAAAAAAATTGCAGAGTAATTATTGTGTTTAATTCCATAGTCTTTTAAGTCACGTGCAACCACACATGGAATAATAAATGACGCTGTGGAAATCAAAGCTTAAAGAGAAAAAAATGATAATTCAGATATCAGAGAGAGAGGCCTATTTATATCAAAAATACACCTAATGGTTTATTAAGAGAAGAAACCATAATTAAAGTGTCCATACGCAAGTAGGAACCAAATGATAACAAATTCAACAGTGCTTTACTTGTATACAGAAAATGGAAATTAAAAAAAAAAAAAAAAAACTTGCATTCATTACTACCAAATACAGGGATAACTGTAATGTGCAGAAAATAAATTCTGTAACTTAATTACATATACTTTCAAATATGTGAAGGTTATGTATACATATTTCAAGGGATGAAGACTTTATTAATAGAATGGCGGGAAAGCTTGATCATTTTTGTAAAAATTATTTTAAGAAAGCAGTGTTTGAAGACTATCTAGTCAGAAATTATAAAAAACAAAATAGTAATATAATGTGTCACTTGAAATTTTATTGTGTTTTTACAATATCTTCTCGAAAATTACATTAGACACAAAAAATATTCTAGAAGCTAGTGGTACATAGTATGAATTTAAATCACTTTTTAATATGATGAAAGTCTAACTTAACCCAAGTAATCAGTCTATGTGAACTCTTTGGCTAGCTAGTTCTGTATCATGTTTGGATAGGCGCAAACGGACACACGCCTACACTCTACATACTTCTATAATCTGTTGGAGGATCAGAAGGTTATAGTTGTGTGCTATCACTAGTTGAGGAAAGAAAGTACTTCGTATTCTGACTGGTATACGTTTAATCAATATGAATATATAACTAGCCCACTACCGTACCGTACCGTCGCGACCCGGTGGCCAGAATGCACTGGTGCACCGGACGGCGTGCACTGCACACGATCACGCCAGTTATGTGACACGTCATGTGACACCCACAAATCTATGGAATCTGTAATCTGTCTAAGGGACTTCGTCTAAAAAACATGAAGTCGCTCAAAAACTACCAGGCCGTCGCACGTCGAGTGGATGCGCCATCGTAATGTTTCACTAGTACCTTCATGTACTTTGCCTTCGAAACCTCTCCACGGCTATACCGAGTCAAATTCACAAAACGAGTCGTGACGACGACTCACGCATAGGACATGCGTGAGTTTCGTCTCAATTATTTATCGCAACGCCCCGTATTTCGCGTTTATAAACCCGATGAACGTTTCAGATTCCTTAAAGAGAACAGACTAAGTATCAGTTGTTTAAATAGGGGATATTACGTCTTCATGTGTAATGCATATTCATTTTGTCGAAAATGCAATAATAAACATCATTCTATATTAGATTTTAGTAATAATAATCTTGATCTCGCAAGGAACGGAAATAAAGACGTTAAAGAAGAAAATGACAATTTAAAAACTACATACTTCGGGGGATTAAAAAAGTGAGCCCTGTTTTTTTATCATACAGGCAGGAATTGACAGTGAAGTTCTACGTTTGGTAATGGATTGTGACCGTTCCTTTGCCATATTTGTATTTATGTTGTTTTCGCAATGGAACTTGACGCCTGTACTTACAGATTGGCAATTATTGTAAGCCTTTTGATATGACAAATGTATTTTATGTCAAAGCGTCTAGACAAACTGGAGCAGGTACAGAAAATATATAAAGTTCCTAACCCTGAGGTACTTTGAAGCACTGAAGACAGCGAGATGAGATAGTTGAGACTTGAGTCCTCCTTGTCGGTACTGTTTCGCAGGCGAATGCGAAATGGTCGTTACACAGACGCAGGAGTTCGCTAGTGGTGTTTTGCATCGCAACGCGACACTGCGTGTTTCTGTCGGCGGACAGATTTTCGCATGATGGAAGCCGAAAATATAGAAATATTATTAAATGTAATTCGGAATTATCCCGAGTTATATTCAGTTGGACACGTAAACTATAAAAATACGTTAAAAAAGACTGGGATAGAGGGTAAGATTGTTTTTACAACAGGTGGTTTTTTTTTCCGTTGGCCCCTCGTATATGTTGGTGCATGTTTTCTTAAAAGTTATGCAACGCACAGCAAGCCATTACAACAGGATCCACACTGTCAACATCTACACCTTTTTTATGTTGATAAATGCTATTAGAAAGGACGTCGCATATACCAGTTCACCTCGGGTGGCGCGGTGGTCGGGTGCTGGGCTCCGATCGGCTAAAATTCCGCGGTGCTCCCACTCGGTGGCAATAAAGGCGGGGTTGTGGTGACCGTTTTCAAATATCCACTTCCCAGCAAGCGACCTTCTCGATAAACATCTACACGTAACGGTGATCGAAACACTAATGCCATTTTCACTAACGACAAACAAAGCATCGCCTAACTAAGTAACGCCTAATGTCAGAAGATACTTAAGCAACAACTTCAGTTTCACTATTAGTTTTTTTGCTAGGCGAATCCTAAGTTTAAATTACTTTTATCTGTGGTTTCTATCGACTTGCGTGTGCCAGTTCTGAATTGTCGTAGACCATGGTATTTTCAGACTATTTCGCAAATATAGTCTAGTTTTATTTACTTATATTTTCCTATTATTCTTCGTTATTTTAATAATAATAAAATGTCTGCTGATAAACGTAAGCGTGCGATCATGTGAATCAAGTCAATTAGTGAAGATGAGAAAATGAGGTTTCTTCGCATTTTGCAAAGAAAAGGCAAAATTATTACATCCAAAGTTACCTCGCACGGTTTACAAACAAATCGTTTAAAAGAAGAAGCTTGGACAGAAATCAGAAATGACTTAAATGCATCTGGCAACATAATAAGGTTAGTACCTACTTATTCGCTAATTCAACAAGTTCATGAAAAAGTTTATGTAATTATTGCAAACTCATACTGAACTCCTTTTTTCAGAACTACAAATAATCTGAAGAAATTATGGCAAAAAATGAAAACAGAGGCTAAAACATTTAAATCTGTAGCTTATAACCAAACATATGGCACAGCACAAACACTATCAATAAAGATGCATGATCCCGTCCTTGAATTAGTAGCACAGATCACTGGCCGTGCAAGCTCTGGAATAGAGTTAGCCAATTGCTGTAATTCAGTACTGGGTTAAGTTTTTTTTTATTACTGAGCAGAATTGTATAATATTAAATAATCCTCTCCTCCATTAATAGAGCTGAGAGGATTTAGGCCTTAATACATCATGCTCATAAAATATCTATGTGAGAAAATGTGAGAAATCCCACATATATTATGTGAGACCCATGAGAGTGAAGGAAAACATTGTGAGGAAACCCATGTGAGGAAGCCCATGTGGGTTTCTTCAAAGTGTCTTCCTTCACCAAGTCATTTGACTAGTACTTATGAATTCAAGAAAGTGAAATCCACATTGGCACTGAAAGTAGGATTGAACTCACACCTCACATGCTTAGTTACTTTGCCATTCGGCTACCATAACGCCTCGACGACATTGTTGTTCTATGTACGATCGTAAAGGAAATTTTGTTTTTCTTTATAAAGTCGCACGTAACATAACAACACTACGCTCTTTTTATGGTAGGCAAGATTGTGTCCAACTCCAGTGGCTGCCCGAGTCAATGCCTCAATTAGTTATTTAATTGGGAACGATAAGCCACAATTTAGCAGGCGTGTTTTTATCTTCAAAGAGCTATGTCCGTTCACGGATGCCAAATCTCCATCCTCCATGTGCATTACTATAACAGAGACGCGCAGATCGACATAAAACATTGACTTGTTTATGACCGGCATCGCATCCAAAGCATGATTATTTTCTCCCTCTCGGGTCAACGGGTTGGCTTTGTGTATCTATTCAATATTAAAAGGTATTTTTACAAAGTCTAAATTCACCAAGTAGACATGATCGACTCCCAAACTCGGGTGACTATTGAATAACTCTTCTGTTGAGGACGTTTGTATGAGTTCTTTAAACGCTTGCAGTCATTATTATAATATAGGTAAAGACTATACAGTATACCTTTATATCTTAATATATATAAATCACGTGTCACGTTGTTTGTCCGCAATGGACTCCGAAACTAGTGAATGGATTTTTATAAAATTTTGTAACCATTTATAATATGGTCCAACTTAAAAGATAGGATAGTTTTAATCCCGGAATTCCCGCGGAAACTCCGGCACAAACTACTGTCGGGGTACAAAGAAGGACATAGAGTACTTTTTCCCGCAACCTCCGTGGGAACTCCGAAATTACCGCGGATGAAATCGCGGGGGACAGCTAGTCTAAGTGTGCAATTACAGTGGCGGCGGGGCGGGCAGCGGAATCCGCTGGCGGGTAACGCAAACACATAGTTTTTGACTAAGGTGCACCAAGTGCGGGCGGGGCGGGTGAGCGGAAATCGCAGCGGGACAAGCGGGTGTTGCGAGCGTGGCGGGTGGACGCAAGTCAGTATGCGTTTCCCGCTCGATTTGTTCGGACATGCCGCTGACGACTGAAGATTTAATAAGTGCCGTATTGGCTCGGCCACCTTTGTGGAATTCTAGTGATTCAAATCATTCGAATCGACAAGTAATTAAAAAACTGTGGGAAGAAATAAAAATAATAAGCGGAGATTCTGATGGTAATTAACTTTTATTAGTTATTTTCATTGTTATAATAAAGTATTAAAATAATCAGTAAAGTCACTTCGTACTGCTCTAGCCCTCGCTGTAGAGCTATTGTTTTGTCTAGAACTTGATGCTGAGTTTGTTGAATATATTTGATTGATTAAATGCATATGGCGATCGGCGTGAACATCTTTAGTCATAGTGATGTTATGAAGCAAACATGCAGTTTTTATTATTAGGCGTGCATGTTTAACATTTGTTTCTATAGATTTATTAAGAATTCGCCATTTGGCACACAGAATTCCGAATGCACATTCAACGCACTTTCTGGCCCTTGATAGCCTCTTGTTAAATACTTCTTTGTTGTGGTCGAGGTTTCTTTGAGGATATGGGCGCATGAGGTATTCTTTTAATGGGTAAGCTTCATCGCCAATCAAGACCAAGGGTAGCTGCTTGTCGGTGCCTGGAAGCGTTTGAGGAGGTGGCATATTGAACCTGTGGTTTTCTAATTGTTTATTTAATCTTGAGTAGTGGAACGTGCCACCATCACTCTGTTTGCCTCGACCACCAACTTCAACTACGATAAACTTTTTATCAGCATCAGCAACTGCTTGAAGCACTAAAGAAAAAAACTTTCGGTAGTTAAAGTATTCAGATCCTGAATGTTTAGGTTTCTTTATACGACAGTGCTTTCCGTCAACTGACCCGATGCAGTTCGGAAATTGCCATTTTTCATAATAGTCATTTGCTATTTTCTTCAATTGTTCCATTGTAGGTTGAGGCATGTGTATATGTACTAACTGATCCCAGATTGCTTCACAAGTGGTATATATAATTTTGCCAACAGTAGTCGCTCCTAATCGGAAGGAAAAAGCTAGTGCTTTGAATGACATTCCCGTAGACAAGTACCTGCAAATAAATAGTACAGTAAGCTACAATTTACAAGTAAAAAGCTGGCAACATTAGGTAGATATTGCCAAAAATCAAAAGGCGTTGCCAGCTTTTTACCTATTGTAACTTGTAGTTTAGATAAACGGTCTCCAGGTGCAAATGACATTCACGTGAACAAACATTTTTTTACAGTTGAAATATTGAAGAAAAAATGGAAGAATATAAAAGACCATTACAGAAAGGAACTTAAGAAAATTCCACCAACTCGATCAGGAGATGCTGGTAATGATATCGTATCTAGTTGGAAACATTTCCGTCAAATGTCTTTCATGAGAGACCAAATTCAGCCTAGCCGAAGTGAATCTAATATCACTAATGAACTAACAAGTGACAGTGATGAAAACGATGATACGCAAGACTCTCGAAGTGATATAAATGTCGCATCACCGTTGTCGAGCATAGCAGTATCTTCACCAGCACACTCTCCGGCTCCATCTTCAGTTCCATCAACTTCAAGTCGAGGAAAAAAGAGGAAATCAGCTAACGAACTGCGCTCTGAATTCTTGGAAATAGAAAAAAAGCGACTTTTACTACTTCAGAACAAAGAAAGTACACGCAATACCACACAAGAAGCGCCAAAATCAGACGATTATCATTATCTGATGAGCTTACTTCCACAACTTGAACACTTCAAAGGGATTCAAAAGTTGCGAGTCAGAAACAAAATAAATTCCATTATTATGGCCGAGCTACAACAAGAAAGTTTTCCAGATCCTTATATGACACAATATGGTCATCATAGTACACCGCAAGATAATTTGAATAACTACTGATTCTTTTTTATTTCTGTAATTAAAAGTTGATTCTTATTAAAAGTTTAATTATTATTAAAAGTTTTGATTTCTTACCTCAAAGTCAATATAAGTTTCTGCTCAGGAGATATGGTTAATGGAATAAAGTTAGTTGATGTTTTCGATAACTGTGTTTTTACGGCATTTAATATGTAATCAAAAGTTGTTATTGTCATTCGAGTGTAATCATAAAATTTATCTTCATAATTTCGAAGCCTTTCGTATAAAGTATAAAATTCTCCATGCCTATACCGATCACTATTGATATCGTGGCGATTGGTTTTAGAAAAAAAAAGGTCCCACTTTATATAAGCACTAGCTTCCAAATAATCCGACATTATTATTGTTTATAATATCGCACGAGGTAGATACGTCCGGACCGCTCAATCGCCCCGCTGCTACTGTGTTCATCCATTGAAATGTGCGTTTTCCGCATGACCCGCCACCCACTCCCGCTGCCCGCCCCGCGCCACTGTAATTGCACACTAATATATATAAATCACGTGTCACGCTGTTTGTCCGCGATGGACTCCGAAACTACTGAATCGATTGTGATGAAATTTGGTGACTATGTTGTATTTGGTCCAACTTAAAAGATTGGATAGTTTTTTTCCCGGAATTCCCGCGGGAACTCCACCACTAATGTGGGGAACAGCTAATCACCTTAAACTACTGGGGGTAGAGTAGAGTACTTTTTCCCGCAACCTCCGCGGGAACTCCGAAATTACCGCGGATGAAATCGCGGCGGACAGCTAGTAGTTTTATATAATAGACATGATATATGCAAAGTATATTTTACTATTGTGTATCAGGCTTGAACGATACCTTTTTTCTTTAAGTATCTTAGAACACTCATTGAAATCTGCAACGCATTGATATCCATCTGTAAATCCACTGAGGCTTACGCGTTTGCGCTGTAGAGATGGGCATGGGCTGAAAGATTTAAAACAGGTGCCAGCTTCGCTCGTAGACGTCTATCATTGATATCCATTTGTAAATCCACTGAGGCACACATTTGTGCTGTAGAAATGGGCATCGGCTGAAAGATTTAGAACAAGTGCTAACTTTGTTCGTAGACGTCCGTAAAGGCCATTCTTAGCCAAGAGACAAAACAGTGTAAAGTACTTCATACTCAACAACTTTAGTTTTGAAACATGAAGAAAAACTATACCTACTGACTTTAGAAACTTCCTCGCTTGCTTTTATAGCAGTCGATTGTTGAATAACCGGTAAGCAAAAATTCGGGGGTATTTACTGCGATATTTTTACTTTTTTAACTTTTTGTTGTTTACTAACCGGTACCAGCCTAAGATATTTCCGTCGCTCACTTCATCTTGATGATTGAATTGTTCCTTGTATTTGACTAATTAGTTACCTACATTAACAGTTTAGATTTAAGGAAATAAAACACACACTGGCTGTACGAAGACATTACTCAAGAGACGTATATTCTTGTTTTTTTTTTTAACATAGTGGCATAGACATAGACAGCATGGACGTGGTTGCGATTAAATATTTCAACATCCTCCCTTTAAGCGCTAACCCCATAGCTCTTGAACATTTTTGAATCTTCATCTGCGAAGTGGATTTTGTCAGAATATCAGCCACCATACTCTCGGTACCAACATATTTAACTTCTATTTCTTTTTGAATATTTTACTCTCGAAGAAAATGATATTTTATATCAATGTGGGAAATCTATACGATTACTGAAAGGAAACACTAACAAACTGAAAAACAATACTTTAATCACTTTAATAATTGTTATAATATAATAAACTAGTTACGCAATTATCAACATAAGACTGCCTTAATTTATTAGCAGTATTACAGTTAAAATTTCGAAGATGATGTAATATGGTCGCAGACAAGAGATAAGGACTAGTAGTAACCCCAAACACAACACGCCGATGGCGAAAGGTCCTTAAAACTTTGGGCAACTCGTTAATGTCACGCCACCACAGAAACTTACGGTCATACGGATACAGAGAAATTTGTAAGAAAGCTTTTTTATATCGGCAGTTACACCTATCTTATTTTTGCGAAATTGTAACAATAACTTTGGTATTAATTCAATTAAATTAGTTCCTCTCTTATCTGACGCGCACGCATCGAAAACTGGTCTTATTTTTGTTGTTGTGCTCGCCTCCTTAACTACCGCGTGGTGCGGTAAATAATGACCGATCTGAGGACCGTCATTAAGTACTTCTTCAATTATATCTGAATCTAACCACTCTCTAAAAACTTTTATCATAATCATCTAAGATACCTAAGTGTGTTTATCTAGAAGAGGTCGATTTTAGTCTTCTTAATGCTAAATTGTAGTTAGACTCTAAAATTTTAGAAGTATCTTTCCATAGCAAACTCACTTCATACCGTCCTTCATAGTTAATCTTAATCGTGATTTCAAAGAAGTTTTGGACTTCTGATTCTATTAACTTTTGACTTTTCACCTCGGCTTCGTCTTTTATCCCTAACGTTTCTAATTCCCAAAAGTCAGTCACGTCACATGAACAAGAAGAGTGTAGAGTTGCCGTTAGGGCTAGTGATGGATATCCTTGAGGATGCAGATGGGCATAGAAGAGTTGTCAAAGTAAAGACAGCAGCAGGAGAACGTTTAAGAGCAATCCAGGCGATCTATCCCTTGGAGTTATCAGCCGATGAGCATACTGTGTTGGGGAGTGGTGCCCGCCCCCCGCGGCCTGTTGTCTCTACAACGCGATCTCCTACTAAAACACGTTCTGGTCGGCTCATTAAAGTACCGGACAGATTTCATTTTTAATTTGTGTTAATTTAATTTTGTTTGTATATGACGCATTGTTAAACTATGTAAACTGTATGTATCCTCATGCGCCATGGTGGGGAGGATGTTGAGAACTCCTTTTTGGTTATTTTTATTTTTTATATATATTTCTAAATTTGAACATTGACAATATAATGAAACAAAAAAGGGTAATGGGATTTCGAGAATCTTGTTGAGATTATTGATTTTATAGGAACACTACATTATTATATTATAACAGTTATTAAAGTGATTAAAGTATTGTTTTTCAGTTTGTTAGTGTTTCCTTTCAGTAATCGTATAGATTTCCCACAATCAATATCCTTGTTGCGGGCACAGTAGGACTCTGTACCTGCAAATGAGGCAGCTTGACTAATGTCCTATCCATAAAAAATATAAAAAATAAAATAAAACGCACATGACCATCAAAAAAAAAAGAATATCAAAAAAAGGGAAAATCATCAAATTTTTCTAAGTTTCCAGCTGTAATTATCGCGTTTTGGGATAATTTGTAATTTTTTTCTGCCAATATTAATTGTTAGAGGTTGCTTCGACTGATTGTTAACATTATACAAAAAAAAATGTCTGCACTTCGAGCACAGACCACTTAATTTAATTGTTTTTTCTGAACCGAAAAATTTCTTGCTATTTTAACCAGCTGTAGTATAAAAAAAATGTATGGGACTTGTGCGGCAAACTACTTCAAAAAGTTGCCTATTTAATGACGATTTTAAAATGGTACGAATTAATGAATTTACTTTACAAAATTGGGAGATATTAATTTTCTTAAATATAAAATTTAAAACACTGGCGGCTCTCTTCACTGTTATGCAGTTTCGAGAAATAAAGGGGTAGTAGATTTACCAAAGAGGAAAAAGTTATAGCACTCAGTATTTTTAAAATGGGCCCAAGGGCCTACAGATATTTAAATAAAATATTTATTTTGCCATCAGTGGCAATACTAAGCAGAATGATATCCAAAGCATCTTTGAATGCTGGACTTAATGATAATATAATCAATCAATTAAAGAAAAGGCTACAGACAATGAATACCGATGATAGACTCTGCACTTTAATTTTTGATGAGATGGCACTAATGACTCATTTCGATTTTAAGGGCCGATCTGGTCGCCAAACTTCAAAAAAGTACATTGTTTTTTTCCATTTTTCGTCATCATTTCTGAAGTAGGGAGAATGGAAAAAATATATGGTGTAGCGGGAGCAGGATAGATGATATGGCTCGACCGCCACCAAAGGGGAAGCTTCCCGCCGGGCGAGGTGTTATGCCCGGGGAACCGCGGCTCCGACTGTAGATCGTCGGAGGTCGTATATGCAGCGCATATTATGTGAAAACTTCGTTAGCGCGATTCACGTAGTTAGTATTCGTCGCTTCATTGTAGTTCGTGACTTGTGGCGTAGAGGTCGCCACAATGGTTTGATGGTACAGATTCTATCACCATCTCATACCACTTCTCGATTAGTAGGACATACAGGAGGTAGTTATAGCCTAATCACCTCAAGCAAATTCTCAATTTTTCAGAGTATACGGCAGGAACATTGTTTTGTGAGTTCAAGCCGAATTTGTAATGTTTTGCTTCTCTTAAATAAAAAATTATATTAAACCTGTGTTTTTACATACCTTTAAATAAGACTGAAGAACATGAATAAGTGCTCTGCATGTATCCATAATGGCTTTACTAATGGCAGCTGGGGACATTATGACTGAAAATTTCAGGCATTCAATAGTTCTGGTTCTGCAGCCAACTGCCTTCATTGTGGCCAACACAACGAATTCTGGTCTCAAGGCAAGTTACCAGAATTAAAATCTCAGTCGTCGGAGTGTCTAGTCAGCACGAAACAAGGGGGTCTACTCTAATTCAACGAAAAACGCAATTTCGTTGAAATTTCGTTCGTTCCTTCCCATGGTTCTATTCGTTTCGAAATTTCGTTGAATCTTCGTTTACTGACGTTTTAATTCTCTAACGGCCGCACTCAAAGTCGACTTTAATGATTTTTTAAATCAAAGCTGCCGCAATCAGAGACGTTCAGTAAATTAATGTTAACACGTTGACGGACAGTAACGTCCACAGACGTATAGGTATTAAAAGTGATACGACAGTACGCCCGTTGACGTCTAAGTTCTTACACGAATAAAATCAGTACGCCACACGACGACCGATTTTTCATAATATCTTTAGGGAGGGCATATCTTACTGTCACCAAAGATGTAGCTAAGACTCTCGTACTGACAGAGCACAAGTTAAAAAAATTCATTCGAAGAAAGTACTTTCACGCACACATCCATATTTTTATAATCCCCTCCATACGCACACTACGCTCGTGGGCGTCGTAGTTACAAACGATCATTCTAGTAGTGCGCCGCTGCGGTGCGCCCGCTTCTCGCCAAGTGTTTTCGCGCGTAATTTTTTTTAGAAAGTGAGTATTGTTTGATTTCTTAGTATTTTTATTGATTTATGCATACAAAATACTAATTCAAGTATTGTGTGTACAACATGTGTTCGTAATATATGTTTTGAATATGATTTTGTTGTACCAAATTTGAAACTAATGATTTTGCAGATGTTTGAAAAGGAACAGAAACGGATTCAAGACCTATTTGATGCTGCTTCTACCCCTGAATCGAGTGAGGATCCTTTCGCTGATGACGGAGAATACGGAACTGACGGTGAATATGTACCTTCTGGTGGTAGTTCGAGTTCTGAGAATGAAACTCAAGACTCACGGAGAAGATGCAAATGATGATGATGACGAAGATACATCATGAAGATTTAGTGCTAGAAATAATACAAGAACCTTTTCCATTGACAGTTAGCGTGCCTATAAATGACGAAGCATGCCCTATTGCGTCCCAAGACATCTCTATTCAGGGTAACTCGTCTATGCCTCCTCTCCCTGTTAGTCCTAGGAGATCGGACACGGACATACCTGTTACAGACGAAGAATGGTCATCACTAACATCGATGGACTCACCCCTGATAAAGAGCTAATATGTGCTATTGTTTCGTCTACTAGCGTCAAATTTCTCTGCTGTGTCGTGTATTTACCACCTAGTTACAAAGATGACCAGTATATCGGCGTTTTGAATGTATTGGAGTCAGTTATATGCACTTATTCACAATTAGACGTCTTGATTATTGGTGATTTTAATTTAAAATCATGTAGTTCGTCCATTAAAACGCATTATAATAATTTTTGTGAATTATGTACACTCCGTCAACACAATGGTATTTGCAATGACTACGGCGATATGTTAGATCTAGTGTTGTGCGGCCTGCCGTCCGAGCGTGTGCGCGTCGCCGGTGATATCGAGCCGCTGGTCGCCCCCGACGCATACCACCCGCCCCTCCAGGTTACACTGCGCATGCCGCGCGGGCGCTGTCCCCCGCCGCCGCCGCCCTCCCCCCCGCCGCCGCCGCGGGACCGTGCTGTGCAATTTGCTCCAGATTGGAATTTTCGTAGGGCAGATCTAAGTACATTATATTCATCACTTTCTTGCATAGACTGGTCAGACCTAACGCAATCGAAGGTGTTAACGCCGCGCCGCTACAGATATTTTTTATTCTAAAATCAACTCGTGTTTAAATGACTACGTTCCTATTAAAAGGCGCTGTGTGCTTACGCCTAGGTATACTTATCCTGTTTGGTTTACACCTGACGTAATACGTAACATAAGACTTTCACCATAAACGGTTCAAGAAACAGGGTAAAGAATTTAATAGGCAATTATTTAAATACTACCGTACTTTGGTTAAACAGCAAATTAAAATAGCGTACAAACAATACATGGCATGGCTCGAAAATAACTTGTGTAATGACTCTACTTTGTTTTGGACTTTTGTCAGAAACCAGCGTGGGGACAAACACAGATATGATCACTTCTCATACGGTGACAAGGTGGTGACCGGGCAAGACGCTGCGGATTCATTCGCTGACTATTTTTCTTCCGTTTTCCAAAGCGTGATTCCGAGGTGTGACGCTGACGAGGCGCAGCGCGGTGCGGCGGGCTGGGACTCGGCGCGCGTCGCCATCGACGGCGTCGACGAAGCGGACGTGCGCCGTGCTGCGCGTCGTCTGAAGCCGCGTTCGGCTGCGGGACCAGATGCTATTCCACCGTTCCTGGTTAAGGATTGCATATCTGTGTTTATGAGCCCACTCCTCCACATATTCAACCTGTCATTGATGTCTTCTATCTATCCACATGTGTGGAAAACATCCTGCGTAACGCCGGTTCCGAAGAGCAGTTCTAGCAAGGATGTCATAGACTATAGGCCTATAGCCGTCCTCTCTGTCTTCGGCAAATTGTTTGAAATCATTTTGAATGCGCGTATAAGTTCTCAGATTCGCTCGACGTTGATAGAAAATCAACACGGATTCAGAGCTGGTAGATCGACCACAACTAACCACGTCAACTTTTCCAGTTATGTCGCAGCCGAAATGGATGCTGGCAGACAAGTTGATGTGACGTACTTTGATTGTAAAACTTTCGATCGAGTGGATAATGACATACTGCTTGGAAAGCTGGCTGATGAAGGATTCACTCCTAAACTTCTCCAGTTCTTTGCCAACTATCTCAGCAATAGAGCACAGTATGTCAAGGTATCAGGATACTATTCTTCTCTCTACTTCACACGGTCGGGAGTAAGCCTGGGTAGTACGCTTGGGCCTACCCTGTTCCTAGTGATGATAAACGATTTGCCGAGGGCAGCGAGGGTGGCTGTGTCTTTGTTATTCGCGGATGATTTAAAGCTGTTCCTCGGGGTGAAAAACGTAGCTGACTGCGACTCTCTCCAGCGAGACATCGATGCGATTGAGCAGTGGAGTGAGGACAACCGCCTGCTCTTCAATGCCAACAAGTGCAAAGTGATCAGTTTAACTCGCTCTCGATCGCCACTTCTTTATAACTACCACCTCAAAAGCGGCGCCCTCGAGCGCGTCACTAAGATCCGGGACTTGGGACTTACCGTTGACTCACAATTTAACTTCAGGGACCACGTGACTGACATAAGTACTAAAGCACATAAGACCTTGGGCTTCATATTTCGTACATGCAACGACTTTCATAACGTCAATGTTGCCATCACGTTGTTTAACGCGTACGTACGTAGTAAATTGGAATACGACGCAGTAGTTTGGGATCCGTACGAGGCTAAATACATTATAATGTTAGAGAAAGTACAGCGCAAATTCGCCAGATATCTGTACAAAAAACTGTATCGGTATTACCCCTATTTATACCCATCATCTTTTGTAGCGGGAATGGTCGGTCTCAATACTTTAGAATTTAGACGCAAGATTCTTCTGGTTATCCATTTTTATAATCTTCTGCACAACGTAATTGATAACTCCCCTGCTTTGGAGCGGATTGCACTGTACGTCCCCAACAACTACACTCGCGGCTGCGGCGGCGGGGGCGGCGGGGGTGGCGGGGGCGCGCGCCGTGTGCGCCCGCTGCTCGCGCCGGCCGTGTCGCATACGCGGCGCGCCGGCCACGCGCCGCACGCTCGGGCCGCGGACTTAGGGCCTTTTCAGTGCGACGCGGATGACCTACGCGGACGTCCGCGACGGACTGTAAAATGTATGAAACCTTACAGCGCGTTCAGAGCGACGCGGAGCTGTCCGCGTCGCGGAGAGCTATCCGCGCGCGGTCGTAATCGCTCCGCGCCTCTCCTCCGCGTCGCGGATGTCCGCGGGCGGACGGTGCTTGGTTCTAATGTATTTGTTCAGTGCTCGGCGGACAGTCGCGCGGAGCGGACGTAAGGCACTGTCGTTGTCATGGCGGCTGCGTCAAATGTGCAAACCGAGAGGGTTATACAAGAAGTACGACTTCGACCATGTCTTTGGAATCTCCGCGATAATTCGTATAAAAATAAAGACGCGAAATTAAAGGCATGGATAGATGTTTGCGAAGCTGTTTGTCCGAATTTCGGAGATAGTTCAGGTGAAGAAAAAAAACAAATCGGTAAGTAATTTTTATTGAAACATCTGTGTTATCTAATAAATATAACTATTTTGCCAAGGTAAAGATCCTTCATTTGAGACAAAGTAATTTGCAAAATTATCTCTTATTGTATTGCCCGATCGTGTACTGTCATTAATGCGAGCATTGTAATCTGTAAATCCAGCTACAATCATAGCGTCTTCTTCCGTATAACCATCGCGTACTCTAATGAAATTGTGTAAAATGTAGCACGCTTTGATTAAAATTTGTGCAAATGATGTTGATACATTGATAGATCTTTGGAATATTGCAAATTTGTTTGTCAATATACCAAAACTCGATTCTATGTATCGGCGTGCACGACTTAACCTGTAATTAAATATTTTTTTTTTGTGTGTCAAATTTGTACGCGCGTATGGACGAAGTATAGTATTGGAAATTCCAAAAGCTGCGTCTGCTACAATGACATGTGGCTGTGGGTTGATAGATGTGCCTGGTAATAATTTTGGAGGTGGCAAATTTAGATCATCTCGTTCAAGTCTATGAAATAACGAACTTTTCTTGAACACATTAGCGTCTGCTTCGCTGCCACAAGCCCCTACATTTACATAGGTAAAACAGTAATTGGCATCACACATTGCAAGTAAAATAATAGAATAAAATTGCTTATGGTTGAAAAATACGGATCCACTTTCTTTTGGGCACGTGATTCTGGTATGCTTTCCGTCAAGGGCACCTACGCAATTGGGAAAATTGGCGTCCCTTTCAAAGCCAAGTGCTATTTTATTCCAAAAATTTGGATCAGGTTCAGGCAGACATTCGTTTTTCAAAATTTCCCATATTAATGAGCATACTTCTTCAATAATGTATTTAATTGTGGATAGCCCCAATCGATAACTTAAATGCAAATCAGACATTCTTGACCCAGTAGTCAGGTACCTGCAACAAAAAAAAGTGTGTATTAAATAAGTAAAGTTACTAGCATGTGTTATTTTACTATTTATAATATTATTTAATTTACAGAAAAAGCTGTTCAGTTAAGATGGAAGACAGCTCGTGATGCATACATGAAGTGTAGAGCAAATCTTAAGACATCAAAGTCCGTTTCTGCAGGGGGTGTAAAAAAGAAGTATATTTTTTTCGATATAATGACGTTTTTGGAAGACACAAAGGACTTTGAACCCACACATGAAAGTATGGCTTCAACATCGTCGCAGAGCTCCCAAAATGTTGCTTCAACGTCATCGCAAAACTCGCAAAGTATTTTACCTATTACCACGACCCCGGACTTGCCATCAACAGAAGAAACATTTCAGACACCTGTGCTGGCTTCTCCAAAACCGTGGCAGAGAAAAAAAAAGAGATGTATGACAGACTTTGAGTCACAATTATTGAAAATAATAGAAAAGAATGACACTTCCACCACAAACTCTGCGTCGTCTACGGCTCTTAAAGACGATGACTTCAATTTTTTTAATTCCCTAGCACCTATTATAAACGATTTCGATAATTATAAAAAATTGTTATTCCGAACTAGAATACTGGAGCTAGCTATGGAAATTAGAGGTCCAGCTATGAACTCGCCCAGCACATCTGCATCAACCGCTACCAACGATTTACCTCAATTATCAGGGAGTGATGTGGACGAGTCTTTAGAAAGCTGGCAACACGGTGATTACACTGCATTGTAATTAATTACATAATTACATTTTAAATTGATTATAAAATTTTAATTAAAAATTTTTTTTTCATTTATTTAACCTTTAAATTTAAGTACCTACTTACCTAATTGTTACAGCCAATCTCTCCCGCGAACATATGGGCTTCTTGTATATATCGCAACGCATTAAAGATGGCTCTAGTTTCGCATGCAACTCTTCAAATGTCCTAATGGACATCTTGAAATATTTGAAGAATTTCATTTCGTCATCCTGCAAGTCCGAAAACAAGGATACAAATTCTCCTTTAAGAAGTCTTTTCTCAACCAGTGGATGCACATTAAATCTTCTACCATGGCGTCTTCTTCTTCTGTTGTTTAATAAATAGGCCGCAAT
Source organism: Zygaena filipendulae (assembly GCA_907165275.2). Classification (NCBI taxonomy): domain Eukaryota; kingdom Metazoa; phylum Arthropoda; class Insecta; order Lepidoptera; family Zygaenidae; genus Zygaena; species Zygaena filipendulae. Next base: position 2,018,111 of record OU015669.1, read on the forward strand.
CACCAAATTCAAAGTTTTATCCATGACACTGTACCACTCTCGATCACGATCCGCATCGCACTGAACGACGAATTCATCCGCGACGGACGCAAAACCTCATCCGCGTGCGGACGGTCCGCGTCGCACTGAAAAGAGCCTTAGGGTCAATTCACACGTACCACAACCACACCACAGCCACAACCACACCACAACGACGCCACGTGGTCGGGCGTATATTTGTATTGAAAATGAATGTACAATTTACACGTGCCACATTTTGCCGTTGTTATCAACCACCTGTGTAATACGACCACATCGCGACCACATCGCAACCACATCGCGACGGCAACGCCACCACCGGCGGCGGCACCGCGGCCACATCGCCACGACATGACGTTGTGACGACACAATAAAGTCTAGCAAAATTTTTTTGGTTCTAAATAAATGTATAAAAGATAGTTAAAAGTATAGGAAATAGCGAAATACATACATTAAATTACGTTAAAAACCTATTAGAGGATGTTCCGGAACAAATTAAACTATAAGTAAAAATTTGTATGTTTTTGATAAATAACTCCTAAACTAAAAGAGTTAGGACAAAAGGTTATATGAAAGAAAATGCTTATATTAGTGAGTTCTAAATGTATGTTGAGTCTCAAGATTATAGGAGCAAGTTGAAAAAGACGATTTCCTCCCCCACCTCACCTCAGGCGTCTCGGAATTAACAGGGCTGAACGCACCGCCAGTATCCACGACGCCACCGTATGCGGGGAAGAGCGAGAAAAGTGTCCGAAAGACAAAAAGGTCTAATGAGGAAATAAGTTGATAGATGTGTGAAAATAGATGAACGAGCATGGGGGGAGTCATGAACGGACACATAAAATAATATTTTTGCGCATTTATCAAATATAAAATTTATTTTCTCATATAGATTTTTAAATAATATTATCATGCAAAAAACGTCGTGATCGTGCGGGCTGCACATAAATCGTATAAACGGCTTATGTTAAAGTCCGGAAATGCATTATACATTCGTGAGAGTGTCATAAGCGAATACGATCAACATATTTTATATATAAAATTGCTCATTACACACGAGTTGCGTTGTGCAAAGGTGAATGTGCGCGAATGCGATACCTATTTGGAAGTTGCATGGAAGCGTATATGGGCCGATGCGCTCCGCGAACGAGGTGTTTTGAGGAAAAACTGTATTGATTTATATCATTACAGTAGACGGTTCGTTATGAATAGTCTATAAAATAAACGCGTTATGCTTGGCGCGAAATATAGTCATTGTGCAATTGTCCGTTAGGACGATTCGTGCAGAGACATAACGATATTCGACAGTACGCTTGGCGTTCGGGATACGTTGTGCAGAGGCGAGCGCGCGCATGCACGGCGATCGAGTGTGTGTAAGCGTGGGCCGATGCGCTTCGTGACGAGATGCCAGATGTATTGTGTTTATCATACGATAGACGGTTCGTTAAGAATAGTCTATAAAATCACTATTGGTACGCAGCTAGCTGCATCCAAACCTTTCTTTTTTTTACAAATATTGATCGGCAAGCGCGCACCGAGACATTGTCAGGGCGCGGTTGACCATTAGACGGTTCGTAAGAATAGTCTATAAAAACGCTGCCAGAGCGCAGTTGCAAGATAGACGGTTCGTTATGAATAGTCTATAAAATATTCGCGTAGTGCATGACGCGAAACACTGATGGAGCGCAGTGAGTCATTAGACGGTTCGTAAGAATAGTCTATAAAAACGCTGCCAGAGCGCAGTTGCAAGATAGACGGTTCGTTATGAATAGTCTATAAAATATTCGCGTAGTGCATGACGCGAAACACTGATGGAGCGCAGTGAGTCATTAGACGGTTCGTAAGAATAGTCTATAAAAACGCTGCCAGAGCGCAGTTGCAAGATAGACGGTTCGTTATGAATAGTCTATAAAATATTCGCGTAGTGCATGACGCGAAACACTGATGGGGCGCAGTGAGTCATTAGACGGTTCGTAAGAATAGTCTATAAAAACGCTGCCAGAGCGCAGTTGCAAGATAGACGGTTCGTTATGAATAGTCTATAAAATATTCGCGTAGTGCATGACGCGAAACACTGTTGGGGCGCAGTGGATCATTAGATGGTTCGTTATGAATAATCTAAATGAGCGTAAAAACGCAGAGTGAATAAATGTTTTGTGCGAGGGTCTATCAGCGCGCGGTAGTCCGTTAGGATAACGTGGGCGTAGACTAAAAACATTTATCACAAGGAAGGTCAAACAAAGAGATTGTGTATGGTTTGTAATTTTATTAGATGAATTATAAATCATCTCAATACTGAATAAGGCTTGAATCAAACGTGTTGCAGTGACGGTGCTCTGATCCTAACCGATTAGGCATCGCGCGTCACGAGCGTACGACGGTGTAGATGGGTGGAAGTCCGCACCTTGAGTCGTCTGCGCCGAGGCGGGTTTCGTTGCACATGTATTGTATCTTGCCTCTTGAATAACTACGCCTTCCGTGTTATTCAAGTCACATAAACTACGAATGCGGCAAATAAGAGACGTGGGTCCTCATTCCTACACTAAGGAAGAGTTGATCGCTCTCTATCCTTTCTTTTCTTTACAAATATAGTTGGCCAATGCGCGCTGATTTACGATTGCAGGCTGTGGAGACAGACTGGAGCTACTGTGTGTGACTCGCAACCGCATGTATGCTTATGTAGGTCTCAACGCTTTGCGATCGAGACAGTTGTGCAGCGGTTATGTGTATACAAATGTTCTGATGTGGCAGAACAAGTTGGATGCCCTAGTGGGTTCACAAGGGCGAGAGAGATTCAACTCAATTCAAAGCTACGGCTAATACTGCTTGCAGTAAAATAGAGAGTTCGACAGCTGAAGTTCCAGGTTCCAGTGGAGATTGGTTCCATACCACACATACAATTTTGGATCACTGTGCTGGGGTTCGGTTGTGGCGTGTCCATCTTCCAACCCTGGTCTGCGGACTGGCACATATTCAAGGGCCCACCATAGCTCCAACGCGACGGTAGTCTTCGGACTAGGGACGTACAGTCTCCTCACTGGATTCCTGAAATGGATGCTGGTGAATGATCTACAAAATTATGCTCAGCCTCGTGAAACATGGGGGGGGGTGGCAGCTGCTTTAAGCAGGAGGATGGCCACCACCGTGGAGTAGCGCAGGACGGGGCTACGCCGCCTTCCAGGAAGTAATCTTGATTGCTAATAAAATATAAGATATTAATAACCAAGATTATTGTCTTTGGAAGCCAAATTTACAGTAGGTTAGGTCAAAACCCTAGTACGTCGTTCGGGAAATGTGTTTTCAACACATTACATTCCCCTATAAGTCTATCGGTGCGTGTGTTATCACGACCAAATATGTGATTCAAATTGCAACATGGAATCCATCATTGGAGTCTCTCTACCACCGAGTGGAACATGAATATGAAAGAGTGGCGCTGCCCAGAGCGCAGATCATAACTGGGAAACAATCCACTAAACACAAGCTAGGCAAACTGTAGGGATAGTTAGACATTAGGGACCAAAACCCTAAACTAAAAATAACCAGTCAAACTAATAGTTAGAATTAGAACAAAACTCTGAAATAGGGAATTAGGCCGGGAAACAATAAAATAACATACCGAACCAATTAGGGAGGTAGACAAATAAACTAAATAAAAATAGATCATCCACCTAGGGCTAAATTGTTAGGACGTCTAGGTAGAATAGATCATCCATCTAAAGCAAAAATCATAAAATCGTCTAGGTAAATTTCGGGTAGGTACGTTTAGGTATTAGACCGTTCGTGTATTGAAATCGTTCACGGGTAGGTACGCCTAGGTATTAGACTGTTCGTGTATTGAAATCGTTCGCGGGTAGGTACGCCCAGGTATTAGACTGTTCGTGTATTGAAATCGTTCATGTGTAGGGCTAACTAGGTTTTGCGCCGTTCGTGTATCGAATCTAAAATTAGATAAATTTAAATAAAACTAATTATGCAAATACTTAAACGATAGTTCAATCTCAACCTAAAAGAATCATGGGTTATACGAAAACAACTAAAATAGAGTTCTAACCACTAGACAATCAGGCCGAATAATTAAAAAGTAGATAAAAAAGGGACATCTAACATTCGCGAGGGGTGGGTAAGTTACAAATTGGTGCCGTGACCAGGATTCCTAAACAATTAAATAAAAATCGGAATCTTCATGGCTAGTTAAAGTAAATTTCAAGTAGGGGTAAAACCCTACAAATTGTTGTCCGTGAAATGGAAAGGCTTTGAAATTGAACTTTGGTTATAAAGTATTTGCAGTATTATGTGAGGGTCTAGGAAGGTAGCTGAAGTTAGAGTTTTTCCTTGTTACAGATCGCTTAGGAGAGTTCGAGGGGATCTAAAGTAAAGTCTTAAATTGTGTAAATAAAACCTTTGAAAGGTTAATTAGTTAGTGATAGTGTTATAATAATAAGTGAAATTTTAAACAAGAATAAAACTTTTAGTTCGAGAGTTAGAAAACTTTTCAGTTCAGTTTAAAAATAGTGTAAGTGTAAAATTTTTATAAACTGTTAGAATTAAAACTTTAAGATGAACAAGAGGGAAGGTGATAGTTCGGAAGCAGAAAATAGTGACACTGAAGGGGTCGTGGTTGACGTAGATAATGGTGAACCTCCGCGAAAACGTAAATGCATTGAAGTTCAGGATAGTCAGTCGACGAAAGACAAAAATTATACGCGACTCTATAAATTAATTAAACGTACAACGCAACGATTGCAAAATAATATAGACGAACTCGGACAAGAGATTAGACAAGCTAAAGAAATCGGCGGAAATTTTCAAGAGAATTCGTTAGGAAGCACTGAACCCGATGTTCAAGAAAAAGTTATTTATGTTAGTGACATTTCAAATCTACAACAAGACAAACCGAAGTTTAGTTCAGCTGCGAAGGCACATCCGGTTACGTTCATAGAAGATTTAGAGTCTTATTTCGAAAAACGCCGCGATACAAAGGGCCGCGAAGTACAAATAGCGATAGATTGTCTCAAGTCGGAAGCGAAAGATTGGGCTAGAATATACAAAGACGCTTGGTTCAATTTTGCGGATTTTAAACGAGAGTTCTTAGAAACATATTGGGGAAAGCCGGAACAAGATAAGATACGTAGGGAAATCGCGTATAATAAATGGGATAAGGAAAAATGTCCTAAAATGACGGATCATTTGATTAAGTTAGTCGGTCAAGCTAAAATGTTAACTAGGCAAATACCCGAAGAAGACTTAGTATCGGACATCATTAAACATTTTCCTACGAACGTTCAAGATCTTTGGTTCTGGTCGAAAAATCAAACAATCGCGGAAGTAACAAAATTTTTAAGAACGTTGGACGATAATAGGATCGAGGAAAAACGGGCTCCTAGATATCAAAATTATAAATCAAATAATAACGAAAATTGGAAAAGGGAAGCGCAAACTAAATATAGAAGGGAATGGAAGAAGCCTAGCGAGGTGAAACCAAATAAATTAACGTCAACTATGACTTCGGCTAGTGTAGAAACAGTTCGTGAAGTAGAAGAAAATTCAAATTTAAACAATTAGTGGCTGCGAAGAGGATTCCGGTCGTAGTCAACGGTTTAAGGAATCGAGGTTACGAAATAATGCACAAGATGGGATGGCGTCCAGGAGAGAAGTTAGGGAAAAATTTAAACGGACTTTATAAACCAATAGTGTTAGGCGGTCAAAATCATAAGGAAGGGTTAGGGTATGGACTTAGTGATATGAAACGTAAATTTGTAAAACTTTTACAAAATAGACCAAATAAATTAGATCAAAGCGTGCTAGTCTCGGAAGGAAACGTTAAAACTGTATTAAATGAAACACAGAGAGAGGTAGAAATCTTAGAAAATGTTAGGTGCGAAATTAAGGTTAACATATTTACTTTTGAGATAGAGGCACTTTTAGACACCGGTAGTGATATTACTTGTTTGTCAGAGGAACTATGGTTAGAAATTAAAAACAAAAATCAAAATTTACCAGTAATGCCAGTAAAGGCTATTCAGATTAGGGGCGTTTTAGGTCAGAAAAGTTCCAAGATACAACAAATAGTATTACTACCTGTTAAAATAGATGATATAATAATAGAAACAAATTTCTTAATTATTCCTAAATTAGTATGTCCTTTGATACTCGGGTTCGATTGGCTAAAAACAAATAATGTTCTTATAGATTTGAGTGCAGGTCGGTTAGGCATGAGTATTGTTAGGGATTCTAAAGAGTACTTTTTCAAGTTGTTTCAAAGGAACATCGTCGCGGTTAATAACGTTGTAAATTCTGCAAGTTTTGATAGCATTTTTGCAAACATTAAAATCGGTTGTAAATTGAACGAAGCAAATGAAATGACTTTAAAAGGAATTTTAAAGACATTTTCATCGATGTTTTCAGAACAACTTGGGCGTGCTAATTGTTATGAACATAAAATTGAGATGATAGATGAAAAACCCATCGTTATTAGGTCTTATCCAATTTCGTATACTTATAGGGCTAAATTACAAGCAAAATTAGATGAGTTAGAAGAGTCTGGTATAATTACTAGAATGTCTACGCCGTATAGCAGTCCTTTAACTTTCACTTTGAAAAAAGATGGTTCAATTAGAGTACTGTTAGACGCGCGAGGCATAAATAAAAAGATGATAGGCGAAACCGAAAAACCTCCAATGCAGTTAGACGTATTAAATTCTTTTCACGGTGCTAAGTATATAACAACAATTGATTTAAATAATGCTTATTTTCAAATTCCAATCAGTAAAGAAAGTAGGAAGTATACCGGTTTCACATTTAATGGTAGATCTTATGTTTATAACGTTCTTCCGCAAGGCTTGAAAACATCGGTAGGGAGTTTTAGTCGGGCAATGGATAAAATATTAGGACCAGATGTTAGGGAGTTTTGCGTCAATTATTTGGATGACTTAGCAATCATAACAGCAGGTTCTTTAGATTTACACTTTGAACACATCCAAATAGTTCTCGGAAAACTACATAAGGCAGGTATGACTTGCAACTTACAAAAGTGCGAGTTTATCTGCAAAGAAATTAAAATGTTAGGGTTTATAATATCGACGGACGGTATACGTACAGATCCGGAAAAATTAAAAAGTATTAGAGAGTTCCCACAACCAAAAAAGTTAAAACAATTACGCGCATTCTTAGGGCTTTGCAATTTTTATCGTAGGTTCATTCGCGACTATAGTACATTAATTTTACCTTTATGTAAGTTGTTGAAAAAACAACAAGCATGGAAGTGGGGTAGTGGGGAACAAAGGGCGTTTGAGTTATTAAAGGCTAGGTTTATAGAAACGATAATGTTACATCATCCAGATTTTAATAAACCATATTATTTGCAAACAGATAGTTCGGGTATAGGGCTAGCCGGGGTACTTTATCAATTAGATGACAAAAATGAAATGCGAATATTAGGGTATCATAGTAAAACGTTAAAGGGGCCGGAATTAAATTGGACTGTCACGGAACAGGAATTTTACGCGATAATTAGCAGTATCAAAAAGTTTGAAACATATTTACGGGGAGCTAAATTTACGATTAAAACAGATCATAAGGCGTTAACATTTATTAAAAACTGGAAGTTGTATAATAGTAGGGTTACGCGTTGGATATTATATTTAGAGCAATTCGATTATAAGGTAGAACACATAACAGGTAGGCAAAATTTAATTGCGGACATTCTGTCGAGGTATCTACCAGCTAGTAATCAAATTCAAGAGGATAGGGAAAAATGTTTCGAGATATTATACATGCAAGCCGCGGAAAATGTAGATCTTAGGGAAAAATTAAATAAATTGTCGGAATTACAATTATTAGATGAAGAAATTAAAATTATTAGAGAGCGGATAGGGCGAATAGAAGTTGCACAAAGTAGGGCTGATAGGATTACTTTGCGTTGTAAATTACGAAATAATATTTTATATTACAATCCAAGGGAGACGCGTAAGGAGGTCGTGTATTTACCGAAAAGTTTAGCTAATGAAGTAATAGATCAGGTACATTTGGAGATGGGTCATCAGGGTGCTTATAAAATAATCAAATACATTAGGGATAGATTTTATTGGGGTTCACTTACAAAAGATGTTAGGAAAAGAGTTAAAGTATGTCATGTTTGTCAAATGTCGAAAAGCGAAAATATAAAATATGTAGGGCCGTGTCAATCAATACTGTCTAAGGACATAGGAGATATAGTTATGGCAGATCTTTACGGGCCGTTACCAACGGGTAATCTCGGAGCCAGGTTTATAATAGTGTTTCAGGATTCGTTTAGTAAATTCGTTAAATTATATTCATTGAAAAATGCAACCGGGAAAAGCGTTTTAACAAAATTTAAACATTTTGCGGATTTAATTAAACCAAAAGCTATTATGACGGATAATGGAAAGCAGTTTATTAGTATAGTCTGGAAAGAAGGTGTTAGAGCGCTAGGTTGTAAACCAATTTATACGACAGTTAGAAATCCTAGACCAAATACTGTAGAGCGGGTAAACAAGGAGCTGGGTAGATTGTTCAGGACTTATTGTCAAACAAACCATAAGTCATGGCCATCTATCTTGCCGACCTTAGAAGAATTATATAATAATAGTCATCACGATAGCACAGGATTCACACCGTGTGAAATTATGTACGGCGAATCAAACAAAATCACATTTGACGATAAACTTAACCTCGAAAGAGAACCCTTAAATTTGGCACAAGTTAGAAATTTAGTTCGGGAAAATCTAAAAAATGCAAGTTTGACACGTCGTACAAAATACGATAAAAAACATAAATTAATTTTGTTTCAAGTAGGAGACTTAGTAAAAATCCGTAAGGATAATAGGTCAATTAAAAATAGGAAAGAAACTAAAAAGTTTGAATACTTGTATGAGGGACCCTATGTAGTGGCAGCGGTGCCTTATAATAATGTATACACGTTACACGATGTAGACACCGGAATTTTAAAAGGAAATTATAACGCGATACATTTATATAAATATTATAAATAATAAGTTCTAGGAGGCTTATGTCTAGCTAAAGTAATTTAAGTATAAAACATTTGTTTTTCTATAGTAGAGTGTTTAGTTAATGCGGAGAGTGTAGCAATTTATGTATCTTAAATAAGGTCTTGTTTGTAAATTTATTTTGACTAAATAAATTGGGTCAGGGAGAAATGACTCAAACACATTCAAATAGGCGTATCAGTATAATTCAAAATTCAAAACAATTTGCGGCAAAACTACACTCAAAATTCTTGTCTGGCGAACTGAAACAACGTATCATACTAAATTGAGGACAGCGTTTGGAATACGTTCGATACGTTAAAAATTATATTGATTACTTAGTGGATGTGGTTGGAGGGGCGTTGGGGCGGTCGTTTCCCAAGAACCAAAATAAATTTATAATATAATTAGTTGTTAGTAGATTAAAAGTTTAATTCCACAGTGTTTCATTAAACTTTGGGGGGGGATTGTGACGACACAATAAAGTCTAGCAAAATTTTTTTGGTTCTAAATAAATGTATAAAAGATAGTTAAAAGTATAGGAAATAGCGAAATACATACATTAAATTACGTTAAAAACCTATTAGAGGATGTTCCGGAACAAATTAAACTATAAGTAAAAATTTGTATGTTTTTGATAAATAACTCCTAAACTAAAAGAGTTAGGACAAAAGGTTATATGAAAGAAAATGCTTATATTAGTGAGTTCTAAATGTATGTTGAGTCTCAAGATTATAGGAGCAAGTTGAAAAAGACGATTTCCTCCCCCACCTCACCTCAGGCGTCTCGGAATTAACAGGGCTGAACGCACCGCCAGTATCCACGACGCCACCGTATGCGGGGAAGAGCGAGAAAAGTGTCCGAAAGACAAAAAGGTCTAATGAGGAAATAAGTTGATAGATGTGTGAAAATAGATGAACGAGCATGGGGGGAGTCATGAACGGACACATAAAATAATATTTTTGCGCATTTATCAAATATAAAATTTATTTTCTCATATAGATTTTTAAATAATATTATCATGCAAAAAACGTCGTGATCGTGCGGGCTGCACATAAATCGTATAAACGGCTTATGTTAAAGTCCGGAAATGCATTATACATTCGTGAGAGTGTCATAAGCGAATACGATCAACATATTTTATATATAAAATTGCTCATTACACACGAGTTGCGTTGTGCAAAGGTGAATGTGCGCGAATGCGATACCTATTTGGAAGTTGCATGGAAGCGTATATGGGCCGATGCGCTCCGCGAACGAGGTGTTTTGAGGAAAAACTGTATTGATTTATATCATTACAGTAGACGGTTCGTTATGAATAGTCTATAAAATAAACGCGTTATGCTTGGCGCGAAATATAGTCATTGTGCAATTGTCCGTTAGGACGATTCGTGCAGAGACATAACGATATTCGACAGTACGCTAGGCGTTCGGGATACGTTGTGCAGAGGCGAGCGCGCGCATGCACGGCGATCGAGTGTGTGTAAGCGTGGGCCGATGCGCTTCGTGACGAGATGCCAGATGTATTGTGTTTATCATACGATAGACGGTTCGTTAAGAATAGTCTATAAAATCACTATTGGTACGCAGCTAGCTGCATCCAAACCTTTCTTTTTTTTACAAATATTGATCGGCAAGCGCGCACCGAGACATTGTCAGGGCGCGGTTGACCATTAGACGGTTCGTAAGAATAGTCTATAAAAACGCTGCCAGAGCGCAGTTGCAAGATAGACGGTTCGTTATGAATAGTCTATAAAATATTCGCGTAGTGCATGACGCGAAACACTGATGGAGCGCAGTGAGTCATTAGACGGTTCGTAAGAATAGTCTATAAAAACGCTGCCAGAGCGCAGTTGCAAGATAGACGGTTCGTTATGAATAGTCTATAAAATATTCGCGTAGTGCATGACGCGAAACACTGATGGAGCGCAGTGAGTCATTAGACGGTTCGTAAGAATAGTCTATAAAAACGCTGCCAGAGCGCAGTTGCAAGATAGACGGTTCGTTATGAATAGTCTATAAAATATTCGCGTAGTGCATGACGCGAAACACTGATGGGGCGCAGTGAGTCATTAGACGGTTCGTAAGAATAGTCTATAAAAACGCTGCCAGAGCGCAGTTGCAAGATAGACGGTTCGTTATGAATAGTCTATAAAATATTCGCGTAGTGCATGACGCGAAACACTGTTGGGGCGCAGTGGATCATTAGATGGTTCGTTATGAATAATCTAAATGAGCGTAAAAACGCAGAGTGAATAAATGTTTTGTGCGAGGGTCTATCAGCGCGCGGTAGTCCGTTAGGATAACGTGGGCGTAGACTAAAAACATTTATCACAAGGAAGGTCAAACAAAGAGATTGTGTATGGTTTGTAATTTTATTAGATGAATTATAAATCATCTCAATACTGAATAAGGCTTGAATCAAACGTGTTGCAGTGACGGTGCTCTGATCCTAACCGATTAGGCATCGCGCGTCACGAGCGTACGACGGTGTAGATGGGTGGAAGTCCGCACCTTGAGTCGTCTGCGCCGAGGCGGGTTTCGTTGCACATGTATTGTATCTTGCCTCTTGAATAACTACGCCTTCCGTGTTATTCAAGTCACATAAACTACGAATGCGGCAAATAAGAGACGTGGGTCCTCATTCCTACACTAAGGAAGAGTTGATCGCTCTCTATCCTTTCTTTTCTTTACAAATATAGTTGGCCAATGCGCGCTGATTTACGATTGCAGGCTGTGGAGACAGACTGGAGCTACTGTGTGTGACTCGCAACCGCATGTATGCTTATGTAGGTCTCAACGCTTTGCGATCGAGACAGTTGTGCAGCGGTTATGTGTATACAAATGTTCTGATGTGGCAGAACAAGTTGGATGCCCTAGTGGGTTCACAAGGGCGAGAGAGATTCAACTCAATTCAAAGCTACGGCTAATACTGCTTGCAGTAAAATAGAGAGTTCGACAGCTGAAGTTCCAGGTTCCAGTGGAGATTGGTTCCATACCACACATACAATTTTGGATCACTGTGCTGGGGTTCGGTTGTGGCGTGTCCATCTTCCAACCCTGGTCTGCGGACTGGCACATATTCAAGGGCCCACCATAGCTCCAACGCGACGGTAGTCTTCGGACTAGGGACGTACAGTCTCCTCACTGGATTCCTGAAATGGATGCTGGTGAATGATCTACAAAATTATGCTCAGCCTCGTGAAACATGGGGGGGGGTGGCAGCTGCTTTAAGCAGGAGGATGGCCACCACCGTGGAGTAGCGCAGGACGGGGCTACGCCGCCTTCCAGGAAGTAATCTTGATTGCTAATAAAATATAAGATATTAATAACCAAGATTATTGTCTTTGGAAGCCAAATTTACAGTAGGTTAGGTCAAAACCCTAGTACGTCGTTCGGGAAATGTGTTTTCAACACATTACATTCCCCTATAAGTCTATCGGTGCGTGTGTTATCACGACCAAATATGTGATTCAAATTGCAACATGGAATCCATCATTGGAGTCTCTCTACCACCGAGTGGAACATGAATATGAAAGAGTGGCGCTGCCCAGAGCGCAGATCATAACTGGGAAACAATCCACTAAACACAAGCTAGGCAAACTGTAGGGATAGTTAGACATTAGGGACCAAAACCCTAAACTAAAAATAACCAGTCAAACTAATAGTTAGAATTAGAACAAAACTCTGAAATAGGGAATTAGGCCGGGAAACAATAAAATAACATACCGAACCAATTAGGGAGGTAGACAAATAAACTAAATAAAAATAGATCATCCACCTAGGGCTAAATTGTTAGGACGTCTAGGTAGAATAGATCATCCATCTAAAGCAAAAATCATAAAATCGTCTAGGTAAATTTCGGGTAGGTACGTTTAGGTATTAGACCGTTCGTGTATTGAAATCGTTCACGGGTAGGTACGCCTAGGTATTAGACTGTTCGTGTATTGAAATCGTTCGCGGGTAGGTACGCCCAGGTATTAGACTGTTCGTGTATTGAAATCGTTCATGTGTAGGGCTAACTAGGTTTTGCGCCGTTCGTGTATCGAATCTAAAATTAGATAAATTTAAATAAAACTAATTATGCAAATACTTAAACGATAGTTCAATCTCAACCTAAAAGAATCATGGGTTATACGAAAACAACTAAAATAGAGTTCTAACCACTAGACAATCAGGCCGAATAATTAAAAAGTAGATAAAAAAGGGACATCTAACATTCGCGAGGGGTGGGTAAGTTACAACGTCATTAACAGCGCGCGCCTAGATGGCGCCTGCGCTCCCCCCTTTCATTCTGCGTTGTACTGAGTTGCCGGGCGGTTGTGCGAAAAATTATGTCAGACTCCGAGACTTTTGACACGGATATGTTTATTGAGGAGATTCGCAATTTGCCATGCATTTGGGATCAAAGGACAGAGGAGTATTCTAATCGCATATTAAAAAACAAAGCATGGGAAAACCTTTGCATGAAGTTTTATGAAGATTTTGATAATAAGGAAACAAAAGAAAAAAACCAGTGTGGTAAGTTTATTAATTACTATTTATTAAACCGAGTATACCTAACAACACCATTCACGCTTTATTGTACTGCCACGATAATTCACCTTCAGGGCTCACAAAATAGTCGGCAAATTCATTTCTAACAGAATCTGCTCGAATCCCGTCATGACTTTGATCAAAGGAATGCATTCGTAACAAATTTGAAGTTACCGATAAAGTGTCATCGAATTTATAGCCATCTCGCTTGCGTACTATATTATGTAATACGACACATGCTTTCACTATGTCTGTTGCAAATTCAACTGACACGTTAATTGGCCTATGCAATATTCGCCATTTGTTAGTCAAAATTCCAAAGGAACATTCCACATATCTTCGTGCTCGTGATAATCTATAGTTAAAAACACGTTTTTTCATTGTTAATTGCTTGCCGCTGTATGGTCGCAGCAAATGTTTGTGTAATCCAAAGGCTTCATCGCCAATGAATACCATAGGCAAGGGCCTACCTACAGGGCTAATTGCTTGCGGTCCAGGTAGATCTAAATCATCTCTTTCCATTGCATCATATAAACTGCAGTCCCTCCAAATAGTTGAATCAGAAGTTTTACCGTAGGCTCCTACATCAACATACACGAATAAATAATCGGCGTCACATACGGCCATTAAAACAATAGAAAAGAAATGTTTATAATTAAAGAATAATGAACCACTGCGTGGTGGATGAATAATCCTAATATGTTTCCCATCTACAGCCCCTAAGCAGTTTGGAAAATTTGCTTTCTTTTTAAATTTGTTCGCAATATCAAGCCACATTGTTTTAGTACATGTTGGTAAATGAATAGGCTGTAATTTATCCCAAATCAGGCGGCACACGTCGTGGACAATTTTGCTGGCAGTTGAAGTACCACATTTAAACAAATCGGCGAGATCTTCAAACGAACACCCCGATGCCAAATATCTGTAACAAAAAAAATTAAAAACAAATAATAATGAAATGGAATTATGGAATTATACAGGGTGTTACAAAATGTTGAAATAAATAACACTGGGGTCATTGTACTGTACTCATGAATATGAACAACTTTTACTGTGGGAACACATCGAAATCGTAAAAAATCAGCTGTTTCATACATTTAGGTTATATAGGTATATGTATCCCCATAGTAAAAGTAGCTCGTGTTGAAGAGTACAACGACCCCTTAAAGTATTAGGTATTTCAACCTTTTTTAACACCATTCAATAGGCTGATGATATTTTAGGAAATGATCGATCTTACATTATACTGGACTAATATAAAATAAATCCAGTTAATTTTAATATGGTAAAATTAAAAAAAATGTAAAATATTAAATACCACTTGTGTATATATTACATAACGTGTAGTCCACGCGGGTAGAAAGCTAGTACATTAAATAATTATATTACGCTTTCAAAAAGCGCTTATGCCACCGGTATAAGAAAAACTAATCATTTATCAAACCACATAAAGCTTGGCTGTCATAAATTTAAGAATAACTTGAAACTATCAACATGGATATTTAACTATACACAAATTATCTTCAATACTGAGTTCATTTTAATATGATCTGATCACTGTAATTTCGATATTGTAAAATATTATTATTATTATTTTATGTTATTTTCAAATTTAACCACCAACTTTTCTACAAATTTCAATTTAACAATTAATTTTTCAGCTGCCAACTTACAAAGAAAATGGAAAAGCTTAAGAGACTCTTTCAACAGAGACCTTAAAAAACAAAATTCACAGAGAAGCGGTTCAGCAGGTAGTTCAAAGCGATACTACTACTTTAGTCAATTATTATTTTTGAAGTCATTGTCTGAAAATCGAAATACAACATCATCTCTACCAGTACAAAACAAAGACGATGACATCGAACAAATCGATAATGAAGACGATAATACTACTGAAACGAGTGACTCTGAAGTTTGGAAGAGACCAACAAATATCCAAAGAAAAAAAGATGATGCAGAATATGGGTTAATAAAAAAAATAACAAGTCATTTGAGCGATCAAGTAACTGCACATACTCGTACACAGGAACCTGACAAGTCCTGTGACAGTGATATGCATTTTTTGCTATCTTTATACGATAGATTTAAGACCATTCGCGGTGATTGGAAACTGAATGCTCAGATAGAAATATTGAATGTAATTCAAAAATATCACACACCTACAACTACACGTAATGATAATTACAGTGAATATGGACAGGGGTATACGACACCAGCGTACCAACCGTACGAGCGACCATCAACAGCTAGGTATCGGCCGGATATGGAAACAGGCTCTCCACAGCTTCGCAATTTGCGTACTGCATCCACACCAAGAGATATTTCAGTACCAGAATCTCCACTCAGCGTCTCTTCTCAGGCTTCAAACTATAATGATCCGATTATAACGGATATTTTCGGAGATTAACTGATTACCTACTCTGTTGATTTTTGAATTCCAAAATAAATAAAAATATATAAGTACGTTCTTTGTTTTCGCCTTCCTATCCTCCCTACCACAGTTGCAAATTAACTCATTGGCAAAATTTTTTTAATTAAAGTGGCGCTAGTGCCGCGAGCAAAACCAGGTAGGTACGGCCTCTTAATTTGCACCTGTATTTTATATTTTATAAATTAGTTTCATCTGCCCGGTGAGTCTGTCCCGGTAGATGGAACTAATTATATTTTCTAAGTACTTAAAAATAATTAACTATGAAAAAAAATTTACTCACCTCAATGTCATTGCCAGACGTTCAACAGATGGTATGCTTTTTCTCATGACCGTGTCTTTTTTTTGCAACTCACTATTCAGTTCGTTTAACAAGTAGTCAAATGTATCCTTGTTCATTCTAAATTTTTTATAAAATTTCTTCTTGAACCTTCGAATTTTAGGATAATCAGTACGAAATTGGCCTTGACTTTTGTTTTCCAATAAAGGATGTACCCAATAAATTCTATTTCGACGAATACGCTGATGTCGTCGTCTTCTTCTTATTAATAAAAGCCATAGCAAGGATAGCAACAACAATCTTTCCTCCATGACTACGTTCAGTCAAGCCGTGTTTCCTCTACGAAAGTCGGAGTATAATAATAATAATAATAATAATAATTCTTTATTTGAACAAAGTAGAAGTACAAAAACAGGTTAGAACGTTAATACCTGCTTTAGTTAAAAACTGTGTTGCAGATATTAACGCTCACCCTCGTAATTATGATACAAAGAAATTATCTTATTTTAAATACATAATTTGCACTTAATTTTGATAAAGATAATAACAATCAATGTACGCTTACAATCAATTGGTTAAAATTTGATTTATGTAACCAAGGCGAACAACAGAAGGAAAAGGATATATTATCTTCAACACTTGGTAACCACAAAAGTGAGATTGGGTATAAAGGAAATTTCATCATAAATAAGTTAGGAATTGATAATAAAATACATAAAGCCACAATACGCAACAATAAAATGCTCATACCTTCAAGAGGTTCTCCGTCTCTAAGAAGTTGAGCGAACCAAGCCACATTGTGACCTTACGTTTGACCTCTCTTATTGTGAGGGGATAAATTAGTAAAGTCCTATTTACTCTATTATAAAGAAGGGGACCCAGAAAGCAAAAGTGTCTACTTGCAAATGCTGTCCTGATGTGAAATGGCGTACAAACCAGGTCAGATCGACGAGTGTTCAAGATAAAAGAGGGATCAAAGATTTGGGCTGAATGTTTGCGGAGGATAACTCGCAGTATAAAGAGTTTGCGAACTGTTAGGACATTCCACAGAGAATACAACTCATGTGAAGGAAACCTTCTGGGTTTAGACGCCATAACCTTGAGCAACCCTCTCTGAGCTCTCTCCACCCGAAGCATTCTAGACACGCCACAACCACCCCAAGCTGTGATACAATAGGTTAAGGTGGACTGAGCCAGGGCACAATATACGGTCTTTAAAGTTGCAAAATCAGCCACAGCTCTGAGTTTCTTAAAAATAATCATCAGTCTTCTGGTTCTCGATACAATTTGTTCTATTTGCTGGTTCCAGCTAAGTGTACAGTCAATCATGACACCAAGATATTTAACATGCTCAGCTCTAATAACCTGGTGGCACACACAGTTACTAGAGTGTGAATCTTGGCAAGAGTGAAATTTAATAGAAAAGGAGTTTGGAGGAAGGGAGGATCTGATAGGAGCAAAAGCAATGAATCTAGTTTTGGAGAAGTTTAATGTCAACAGGTTTGTAGAAAGCCAAACTGCGACGGTGCCTAGGGCAGATTCCGCATGATCCCGGACATCATCCCAACTCACACCATGAATAAGTAGAGCAGTGTCGTCAGCATATGTTATTATGCGACAGTTTGGTAGTTCCAAGTGACAGAGATAGTTGATGTAAATATTAAAAAGAGTAGGACCAAGGACACTACCCTGTGGAACACCAAAAGAGAGAGAAGCCTCGCCACTCATGTACTCCCCGATGACAACTTGCTGAGATCGATCAGAGAGGTAACTTTTAAAAAGATCCAGCAAAACACCTCGAACGCCACAGTGCTCCAATTTGTCAAGTAACAGTGGAACAGAAACAGTATCAAACGCTTTAGCTAAATCCAGAAAAATACACAGACTTTTAAGTTTCATGTTACCATTTTGGGCAATACTCTCAGTGAGATCCAACACAGCATCTTCAGCTGACTTACCACTTCTGAATCCATATTGATTATCGGCTATAATGTTATTTTTTTCCAAGAACTCGACCAGTCTATAATTTAGAATTTTTTCAAATAATTTTGAAAAAGTAGTAAGAATTGAAATTGGCCTATAATTAGAGACAATGTCTCTGTCTCCATTCTTGTAAACCGGGTGTATAAGAGCCTTTTTAAAAACACGGGGAAAAGTACCCTGACAAAGACACAGATTAAACACATGTGTAAGGACAGGAACAAGTGTATGCCTCCCTGATTTTACAAATTCAGTAGAGATGTAGTCCCACCCTACAGCGCTAGAATCTTTTAGCGCCAAAATAAACCTCTCAACTTCCCCATTGTCCACCTCAAATAAAGACATCGAGTTCAACAGATTCGAAGGATGATTAGGTGGAGAAGGAAGAGAGACGTTAGTAGAGGAGGCAGCAGCTACTTTTGAAGCTAAATCTGCACCTACATTGGCAAAATAAGAGTTTACGGCATTAAGAGAAGAGATAGGATCAGGAGAATCACTCAATAGTTGCCTAGAATGTTGTTTATTCGGATTCAGATTAGTGATTTCCTTAATTTTCTGCCAAGTTGCTTTGACATTGCCGCTGGCTCGCTGCAATTCACTTTGGTCATATACTTTTTTTACCTTTTTCAAAAGATTATTACAAAAATTTTTGTACCTGGAATATGATAGTCTCAAAACTAAGTTATTCGGATTTTTTTTACATTTGAGATACAACTTATCACGATGACGAATGCAACGAAGAAGACCAGGTGTAACCCAGGGTGTTAAAATTCTCTTTTTAGACGCTATTTGTATAGATGAGGTATTATTGTTTATGATATTTCCGACAGTTTTGACCAAATTTTCCGCCGCCGTCTCAGCTTCCCGGCACAGCAAGATATCAGAAAAGTCAGAACATTCCAAATCGCAGAGAGCAGACGGTATATTGAGACGTTTAAAATTAGATTTTGCAGAGCGGGGCCCAACTTTGAGGTCACTACAAAAAAGGATAGGAGCATGGTCGGTGATCAGGGAGTCTAAGACAATAGTAGTAGAGTCCCGCTTACTCCTGAGTACGACATGATCAATACAATTACTCAAACGTGTAGGAAGTAAGTGAGTAGGAAGTAGGGCATGTGAGGCTAATAAATCTAAATATTCATCTGCGTTAGAGTCAGTGTTGTCAGGCATGATGTTAATATTAAGATCGCCAATAATAGCAGCGGTAGTGAAAGAGCACAGATCATGTAATAAATTATCAAGCGATTCAGTAAAGTGAGTGGCATTTCTAAACGAGGGAGAGCGATACAACGCAACAACGGCAATATCATTACCAAATTTTAGTATAAGGCCATCTGCATCTGTAATATTTGCCTGAATTATAGTGCAATTCAGGGATTTCCGAACATAGGCAACGACGCCACCATTTTGATTGGTATAATCTGATTTATATGAAACATAATCAGGTAATGAGGGAACAATCAAAGATTTACTGAGCCAACATTCAGAAAGGACAATTACATCAAGTCTACAGCCGAATCTAGACAGCAAAACCAATAATTTGTCAAAGTTACAATTTATACTTCTAATGTTTACATGGAGAATGGTTAATGAATTACTGTAGTGGTTCAGGTATGATTGGCAACATTCAGGCGAGGCGGTATAAAATTTGGAAACATTTATTTGTTCAATTTCTGCGTGAAGATTACTATTCATTAAGAAAAACCGAAGTTAAGCCATTGAACCATACAATAGTCTTAAAAGAAGGGTAATAAAGAACTGAGAAGTTACAATCAAGGAAAAAAACCAATGCAGCCACCAACCAAACAAAGAATGGACAGGAGGGTTTCGAAGTGAGATATTTGAATATTTTTACATAGTGTGGCAAATAGAGAACATAGGGTTCATGTATATAATCAACAAAAACTAGGATGTAAGGTAAACATAAATAAACTTTTCTTTTTAAAGTGTGATGTGGAATAATTCGATATATGATAAGTTTTGTATAAGAATAATTATCGTGTGTAGCGTACCATAATAAAATTAAGAGTTTAAATAAAGTGCAAACGTAAAGGATGAGTAGATGTAGACTGTGACACGTGCCAAGACTATATAAAACAATTACTAGTCAGTTATGGTTTTTTAATTTTAACAAATCGTTTTCGTTATTAATTATGGTATGCGGTGCTCCGTCTTTTCTGCGCAGAAAAATTCTTCCACCTGTCACCCAACAGAAACTATAATTATTTTCTCTCGCAAATTCGCGTGCCAAAAAGAACAATTTCTTCATTTTGAATGATAAATTTTCGGATATATAAATATATTTGGCCGGACCAGCAATTCTCATAGATTCCGTAGATAGCCTGGAGTTTTCCTTGTTGTATTTTTTATACATTTTGATAATTTTATCTTTTATTAACACACTAGTAAAATCGACTATGATCGTAGATTTTGTGGGTTCCTTTGTTTTTATACGAAAAATATCCCTGATTTGGAATGGCTCGATCTGGATGTTCAATATTTTTCCAATGCTAGTGACAGTGTCTAAAAGAGACTCCTTAGTTTCGGGTTGACTCGGAAGGATATTTCTTATTTCGACACAAGTCGATCTCAAGCCGCGTTCAAAATGTTCAACTTTTTCTTCTAGTGAATTAATGTATTTTAAGTTATTTTGCCTATCTAGTTCTAAATTCGTAATCTGCAGAGTTAAATTGTCGTATCTTTGGCTTAGGAACTCCATAGAAGTGTGAATGTCAGCATTTTGGCGTTTAATCTCTTCAACATAGGAGTAAAGTTTATCAAACTTAGTTTCTTGTTTGTCCATAAATTCTTGAAACATTGAACGCATATCCGACATGAACTTTGACATTTCAGTTTTTGTTTTGTCGTAGCTATTTGTACGCTTGCGTTTGATACGTAAGTTGGCATTAGACTCCTCAATATCCATGGTACTGCCGTCAGATGTACACGCACTGTCTAAGACCGGATCCGAGGCGCAGTGTTGTAAAGGTTTCGATTTCACATTATGAGTAATTGAAGCGCTCCTGAGTGACATGCCGAGAATCAAGATAGTACTAGGGGACGAGAAATAGTGTGAAGTTTACGAGAGGAAAAACTACGAATGCGATTGGTGGTTAAATTTAATTGTCTTGTATTAAGTGCAACACCCGCTGTTTATATTGGATTTAAAAAAAATGTAACGCCCACAAGTAGGAGTATCCGACTGTTACCCACACATGCAATACAGAAGATGGTAGAATGTCACTGCGTACACGCATGGAACACACCAGCAATACTACGTGTACGATGCACAGATGTAGGAAATACAACAGGTGGTTGTCAGTTGGCACTATGAATGAGCACATGTAGGTGGGGACTATAGTATCAACGATGCGCCCGCGCACACACAGCACTCAGAGTAGCAATAAGCACTTTACTAGTTATTCACTCCTAGTAAACTAACTACCAAATGAATTTTATAATAATTAAAATATATTTTTATTAAAAAACTTTAGAGTCCTTGCACACGTCAACTCAATACCGAGATCCGAGGGGAAGAGTATAACTGCACATGACCACGTGGTTACCACATCGCAACGACAGCGACAACGCAACCACATCGACATTTTGTCGGTACCACAACGCAACTGCAAAAAGCCGCTGCGACACTATTCACACGTAACCACAGCTTGACCACATTTTGTCGCTGCCACGTGGTGTGGTTGTGGTACGTGTGAATTGACACTTACTGAACGCACTGCTCGCCTACTCACCTGGCACTGATATATTTGCCGACAGTCTATCAACAGTGGTTGCAAATGCCATTATGTTTCTAAGTCAATCGGACTATCTAACGCTGTAATCCATATGGGCACTTACCTGTATTTACAGTGAAATTTCTATAAATAAATAAATAAATGGTCGAATACAGTAACAGAAATACCAGATTTTAATTTTGATAGCTCTCAGTGTGGTGTAACCGTAAATGTTGATAACTTGAATCAAATTATTGACTTCTTTTACCTCATATTCCCAAAAAATTACATAGAATATCTGGTGAACTGTACTAACAATTATGGGAACGCTCTATGCAAAAGTAATAAACCTCATACCAGAAATAGCCGCAAAACAGTATATCGTGAAGTCACTTGTGAAGAAATGATGAAATTTCTTGGACTTTGCCTTCTCAAAGGGCACACAAAATTTCCTAAACAACGAAACATGTTTTCACTATCTGATCCGCTATATTATCATCCGATATTTAGTTTTATAATGTCAGGACGAAGATGTGAGCAAATTTTGCGCTGCATCAGTGCATCGGAAGTAGATGCAAAAGGAGAAAATAAGATTATACAATTTATTGAAATGATGACACTAAACTTTCGTAAAATTTACAACCCTGGTGAAGAATTGTCACTAGATGAGTCGCTTCTTTTGTTTCGGGGTCGTTTGCATTTCCGTCAGTACATCAAGTCAAAAAAAGCTCGCTACGGCATCAAATTCTACGAACTCACTACATACGATGGCTATGTGCTAAATGTAAAAATGTACTCGGGAAAGGAAGCGACAGAACAGACCATGGGTGGAAGTCAGTCTAAAACAGAAAACCTTGTAATGAGTCTAATGAGTCCTTATTTGCTACGTGGACATCATCTTTTTATGGATAACTTCTATAACTCTGTGAATTTATCACAGAAATTGATCGACTTGAAAACTCATTGCACCGGCACACTGCGTTCAAATCGTAAAGGAAACCCTAAATCCATTGTGGCGAAAAAATTGAAGAGAGGTGAACATGTATGGGCACGCAAGAACAAGGTATATGTTTCAAAGTGGAAGGATAAACGTCCAGTCCTGATGATTACCACTAAGACATATCCTTCGATTGTGGAAGTAAGAAACAGATTTGGCAAGACCAGGTTGAAACCTGCAGAGGTTGAAATATATAACAGGTATATGTCCGGTATTGATCGGTCTGATCAAATGATTTCGTACTACTCATGTCCCCGCAAAACCATTAGATGGTATAAAAAGGTACTGTTTCACTTTCTGGATATAGCGGTATGGAATGCATACTTTCTATTCAAAAAATATAAAAAAAACAATTCTCACGCATACCACTACGTAAACTTCCGTGAAGAATTGATCAAAGTAATGATTGAGCTCAATAAAAATATAAAAGGAATTGATATGGTAAATAAAGGCAGCATTTATGATAATAGGAGATTCCAGCCCAGCCAGCCCAGTACATCATATGCTCCTCACCCTACAGACTGTTCTGTAACCGATAATAATATAATGGGTGGTCACTGGCCAGAACAAATGTTGTCTCGACCTGGAGTAAAGAAAAAGTTCGCCTTCCTGAAGTGTAAAGTGTGTACAAAAAAAAATATTCGTAGAGAAACAAGCTATGGTTGTAAAGGTTGCCCAGATAAACCTCCATTATGCCCATCTTGCTTCGAAGTTTATCATAAAAGTATCAGTAGTACTAATCCTTAAACTGATGGATAAAACGGTGCTCAATAAGTTGATTGGATTAGATTATTAGATATAACAGATTTTGATATCAAGTTCCTTCCGTAACTAATAAAAAGACTGATTATGATTAATAATGTTCAATTAATAATGTTGATTTTTAGAGATATATTTCGCTGTTAATTTTTTTGAGTTTTGTGGAATTACAATGATTATTCTGTCAAACTATATTTTGTTTATCAATCGATTATAATAAATGTAAAAACTTCCACTAGTTACCTATGTGGCAATAAAAGTACTAAATTTTGAGTTTTAAAGCTACTTTTTATTCACTTACCGTCACAAAAAACACTGACGCCTGAAGGCGTAGTGCACAATGCATACTATATTGCGATGTTAAATATGACACTACGGATAAAAACGTATACGCCTAAGAACGTACTGTCACATCGTTACATGTAATATTTAATCTATGTGACAGAACGCCTTATGACGTTTACGCCTAGATCCGTTCTGTCATATATTCTATTTTACTTACTATGCGTTGTGACACTACGTTCAGTAAATTAATGTTAATTGGCATTTAACAAGATGTAACTTAATTAGTTAAATGCCAATTAACATTAATTTATTAAACTTGTCTGATTGCGGCAGTTTTGTTTTAAAAATCTATACTTAACTAAGTAATCATTAAAGTCGACTCTGAGTGCGGTGGTAAGCTACTCTAATCTAAGTTACGAACGAAAGTTGAAGTTGTACACATGATTTTTTGGAATTTTAACCTCAAATTGAAAAAACCAAAAGTGTTACCTTTTGATTTTCGTTTTAGTCGATTTCGGTAAAAAAATAATTAAAATGGCTACGAGACAGCTTTTAATCGTGGCTGCTTTGCGTGAAGAACGTTTAGAGCGTAGAAGGAACCGGCGCCGCCTGCGCAATCAATTAAATATTTCAAATATTCCCGATCTAGAATTTGTAGGAAATTACAGACTCAGTCGGGAATTACTCGAGGAGTTGTGCCATGAAATAGTGCCTTTAATGCCTCCAAAGGCAAGACGTCATGAAATCGAGCCCACACTTAAAGTGTAAATAATTATTTTATAACTTGCTTTAATGAAATTTTCCGTTCACAACCCTCAATTTCAGGTACTTACTGCTTTGAACTTTTACGCCCGAGGAAGTTACCAAGGGTATATGGGGCAAAATATGGATGGGCCCCGTGGCACAGCAGACAGTGTCTCGTTGTTTACAGGAGGTAACAACTGTACTTAATGCATCTCACATACTAAGGAAGCACATAAGATTCCCATAAAATAGGAATGAAAGGAATCTTATTAAGCGGAAGTAAGTAGCACAGCAGACAGTGTCTCGTTGTTTACAGGAGGTAACAACTGTACTTAATGCACCTCACATACTAAGGAAGCACATAGGATTCCCACAAAATAGGAATGAAAGGAATCTTACTAAGCGGAAGTAAGTACTTACAATTTACAAAAGGTGTGCAAAGAGTAGGCCCGGGGGCACCTGTCGAGCGCTGAATTTGAATTTTTTTTATTTATTTATTACGCTTTCGGCGCTTGTCATACAAGATTTACTACACTACACAAATAACAATTTTATTTAATACAATACGCGCGCGGCAAAATCTCTAATCCAAATAGAGTGTATGTATGTACGTTTGACACGTTACCGCCCGGTCGCCCGCACTTGAAGCAAAATGATCTCTAAGTCAATAGAGTGTAAGTTCATTTGAAATGGGCGCACGGCGCGGCGCCTGTGCGTCTGTCATAGGCGAGTAATTGCGCCCTTTGACATTGCCGCCCGGTCGCTATTTGTTAGATTTCTTAAAATCATGCGATATTGAATTAGGCTTCTATCAGACAGAGAGCGGTCACGCGGTCAAGCGTTCAAGCGGTCAGTTTTGCGTTCTCCGTGTTATATTACGTTACATAGAGCCCGCGCACACAGAGGGCGGTCAGGAGTTCTGAGTTCTGAGTTCCGCGTTCGCCGTTCATTACAATGTACCGAGTCTATAACTACAACGCACACAGCGGGCAGTCTGACCGCGGCGGTCAAAGCGGAACGTCGCGTTCTAAGAGTTCTTTTCCCGCCAAGACAAGGAACGCCTGAACGCCGCGATGTCTGAAGTTGCAAACACGGAAAAGTTAATTGAATTGGTTAGGGAAAGGAGATTAATATACGATTTAAGTGATGTAAACTATAAAAACCGCGACAAAAAAGCCGAAGCTTGGCTTGAAATTGCCACAGAAATGGGATTTGGAGAGAGTAAGTAAAACATCACATTGTAATAATAATTTTATATTTCAATCATTTGGATTGACAATTGGTATATATACCTACCTATTGATTAAAATAAGCGATATATTCGTCCCGAATTGCATACGCTGTATAGTTGGTTCTGTTCATATTTGTTCGCTGAAAATTTTGAAAGCCGGTACTGCGTTGATCATTGTTTATGTCTCGGTCATCATCATAGATGTGACAATCTCCTTTTACTCTAAAAGTGTGCAATTACAGTGGCGGCGGGGCGGGCAGCGGAATCCGCTGGCGGGTAACGCAAACACATAGTTTTTGACTAAGGTGCACCAAGTGCGGGCGGGGCGGGTGAGCGGAAATCGCAGCGGGACAAGCGGGTGTTGCGAGCGTGGCGGGTGGACGCAAGTCAGTATGCGTTTCCCGCTCGATTTGTTCGGACATGCCGCTGACGACTGAAGATTTAATAAGTGCCGTATTGGCTCGGCCACCTTTGTGGAATTCTAGTGATTCAAATCATTCGAATCGACAAGTAATTAAAAAACTGTGGGAAGAAATAAAAATAATAAGCGGAGATTCTGATGGTAATTAACTTTTATTAGTTATTTTCATTGTTATAATAAAGTATTAAAATAATCAGTAAAGTCACTTCGTACTGCTCTAGCCCTCGCTGTAGAGCTATTGTTTTGTCTAGAACTTGATGCTGAGTTTGTTGAATATATTTGATTGATTAAATGCATATGGCGATCGGCGTGAACATCTTTAGTCATAGTGATGTTATGAAGCAAACATGCAGTTTTTATTATTAGGCGTGCATGTTTAACATTTGTTTCTATAGATTTATTAAGAATTCGCCATTTGGCACACAGAATTCCGAATGCACATTCAACGCACTTTCTGGCCCTTGATAGCCTCTTGTTAAATACTTCTTTGTTGTGGTCGAGGTTTCTTTGAGGATATGGGCGCATGAGGTATTCTTTTAATGGGTAAGCTTCATCGCCAATCAAGACCAAGGGTAGCTGCTTGTCGGTGCCTGGAAGCGTTTGAGGAGGTGGCATATTGAACCTGTGGTTTTCTAATTGTTTATTTAATCTTGAGTAGTGGAACGTGCCACCATCACTCTGTTTGCCTCGACCACCAACTTCAACTACGATAAACTTTTTATCAGCATCAGCAACTGCTTGAAGCACTAAAGAAAAAAACTTTCGGTAGTTAAAGTATTCAGATCCTGAATGTTTAGGTTTCTTTATACGACAGTGCTTTCCGTCAACTGACCCGATGCAGTTCGGAAATTGCCATTTTTCATAATAGTCATTTGCTATTTTCTTCAATTGTTCCATTGTAGGTTGAGGCATGTGTATATGTACTAACTGATCCCAGATTGCTTCACAAGTGGTATATATAATTTTGCCAACAGTAGTCGCTCCTAATCGGAAGGAAAAAGCTAGTGCTTTGAATGACATTCCCGTAGACAAGTACCTGCAAATAAATAGTACAGTAAGCTACAATTTACAAGTAAAAAGCTGGCAACATTAGGTAGATATTGCCAAAAATCAAAAGGCGTTGCCAGCTTTTTACCTATTGTAACTTGTAGTTTAGATAAACGGTCTCCAGGTGCAAATGACATTCACGTGAACAAACATTTTTTTACAGTTGAAATATTGAAGAAAAAATGGAAGAATATAAAAGACCATTACAGAAAGGAACTTAAGAAAATTCCACCAACTCGATCAGGAGATGCTGGTAATGATATCGTATCTAGTTGGAAACATTTCCGTCAAATGTCTTTCATGAGAGACCAAATTCAGCCTAGCCGAAGTGAATCTAATATCACTAATGAACTAACAAGTGACAGTGATGAAAACGATGATACGCAAGACTCTCGAAGTGATATAAATGTCGCATCACCGTTGTCGAGCATAGCAGTATCTTCACCAGCACACTCTCCGGCTCCATCTTCAGTTCCATCAACTTCAAGTCGAGGAAAAAAGAGGAAATCAGCTAACGAACTGCGCTCTGAATTCTTGGAAATAGAAAAAAAGCGACTTTTACTACTTCAGAACAAAGAAAGTACACGCAATACCACACAAGAAGCGCCAAAATCAGACGATTATCATTATCTGATGAGCTTACTTCCACAACTTGAACACTTCAAAGGGATTCAAAAGTTGCGAGTCAGAAACAAAATAAATTCCATTATTATGGCCGAGCTGCAACAAGAAAGTTTTCCAGATCCTTATATGACACAATATGGTCATCATAGTACACCGCAAGATAATTTGAATAACTACTGATTCTTTTTTATTTCTGTAATTAAAAGTTGATTCTTATTAAAAGTTTAATTATTATTAAAAGTTTTGATTTCTTACCTCAAAGTCAATATAAGTTTCTGCTCAGGAGATATGGTTAATGGAATAAAGTTAGTTGATGTTTTCGATAACTGTGTTTTTACGGCATTTAATATGTAATCAAAAGTTGTTATTGTCATTCGAGTGTAATCATAAAATTTATCTTCATAATTTCGAAGCCTTTCGTATAAAGTATAAAATTCTCCATGCCTATACCGATCACTATTGATATCGTGGCGATTGGTTTTAGAAAAAAAAAGGTCCCACTTTATATAAGCACTAGCTTCCAAATAATCCGACATTATTATTGTTTATAATATCGCACGAGGTAGATACGTCCGGACCGCTCAATCGCCCCGCTGCTACTGTGTTCATCCATTGAAATGTGCGTTTTCCGCATGACCCGCCACCCACTCCCGCTGCCCGCCCCGCGCCACTGTAATTGCACACTAAGGTAATTGTGTAAACAACACGCTGCTTTTACAACATCAACGACAGTGTCTACATTGAGTTCCAATGGCTTAAAAAATACCCGCCATTTTTGAGCCAAAATGCCAAATGTGCTCTCTACTACACGTCTTGCACTACTGAGTCTCTTATTATATGTCCTTTTTCTTTCATCCTGTATGGTTACATTAGTTGGGAAAGGTCTCATCAAAAATGTTTCTAATTTGAAACCGCCATCTCCAATAAAAACGTGAGGGACTGGCTTTTCTCGACCTGGTAACGGCTTTGACCCGGGAATGTTCAGCTGATTGTTAACAATTTTTTGATAGAATGACGTCCTTTGGAAAACCGTACTGTCACTATCTTTTCCATAACTGCCAACATCAATCAAAATAAATTTGTAATCTGGATCCACCACTGCAAGCAACACAATAGAGAATCTTTGTTTATAGCAAAAATGTAATGTTCCCGTATTAGGTGGGCATTTTATATAAACATGTTTTCCATCGATACTGCCAATACAATTTGGAAATCTCCACTTCTCACAGCTTCTGCCTCCTTCCATGTTTTTTCAGTCGGCTCTGCCATATATAGTGGTTGTAATGTGTTCCATATAACTTTACTTACTTCCTTCACTATTTTACCAACTGTTGTAAATCCCATACGGTATGAATGGCCAATTGTTTTAAACGTATCTCCTGTAGCAAGGTACCTGAAACATTTTTTTTTTGTTTTTAGGTAAAGTATGGATAGCCAAGTGGAAGAGTCTGAGGGATAACTACAACAAGTACAAGAAAAATAATGAATCTTCTACAGGCCAGGCTTATAAAAAGTATAAGTCTTGGCCATGGGCTTCGCAATTGAGGTTTTTAGACGATTTTAATTTTAGAAGACAAACAGAAAGTAATAGTGAGCGTTCTCCAGCCAACGATTATACCACTGTTACAGCCGACACAGAGAACTCTACGATGAATGAAACACAAAATACTACACATTCTGAAGTTTCTGTATATGCAACTGGACCAAGCAAGCAAATTACGAGAAAACGAATAAAAACGAGCACAGACCCCAGTGATAGTGATAAAATACTAGAATATTTAAAAAATAAAGATGAAAAAAAAGCCAAAATGGATGGAGTCGATCATTTTTTTTTAAGTTATGCACAAACTTTTAAGACATTCACACCTAGAATGCAAAGTATGGTAAAGCTAGAAATGGCTTCTCTATTTGCCCGGTACGAGCTACAACTGGTAGAAGGGAGTGATGCAATTGCTTCTCAAGTTGCACCGCGATCAGTCAATCAAAAAGGCCTTGCAGCTCTACACCTAATTCGGAGTCGGTTCCAAGTCCCTATGATCAGAGTTCAAGTTCGTGGGCCGTTCCTAGCCCTGTTTCTCAACAGTTTCCGGAACCTGGTAATGCATCTAATCAAGAAAATAGGGTGTTTTACGTCCTTTCACCACAATCAACTCCAACAATTCAAACAGCTAGTCCACCACCGCAGCCACAGTTGACTGGAAACCTAAGAAATATTACGAAAACATTTCTAAATGAACGTTTCGTATATTTTGTTATTAATTTACTTTAATGTCTTTTCTTATCATTAATAAATAAATACATACCTTAGAAATACAGCCAGCCTTTCTTTTGATGAAACACATTTTCTCCAGTTAGTATTTTGTTTTTCGATAGCAGGTTTTATGATGTTATACAATTCATTAAAACTATTAATCGACATTCGAAAATAAACATAGAATCTTTGTTCATCTTTAAGTAAATCCTGAAAAATATTACTAAATTCGCCTTGTTCTTCTCGCGTTGTGTTAATTGGGTGCACCCAATACTTCCTTTTCTTTTTAGAAGCTGCTAAGCTCCACAATAACAATAGTTCTTCATCGGATGATGAACTTTCTAGTGACATGTTGCACGTCCATAGACTCAAATGAAACTAGAACGCGAGAATTTGAACGCCGCTTGTGTGCGTTGGAACTCTTGAGCGGTCAACGGTCACTAGAACGTAGAACTCTGACCGCTCTCTGTGTGTTCACGCTCATAGATATACTCACAGAGGAGGCATCCTGACCGCGTCGGTCAAGTAGAACGCAGCGTTCGCGCGTTCATTGCTGTTTCGGAGACCAAATTGGAAGGAAGATGGAGACCGAAAAGCTAATTATGTTAGTACGTGAAAGGCGTATTATACGATGCGAAGGATAAAGATTATAAAAACCGAGGAATCGTAGCCGAAGCATGGTTGGAAATTGCCAGAGAAATGGGAAACGAAAATGGTAAGCCATAAAATAGTGTTTTGAGAACATGTATTTATTGCCACTCGTTCAAAAACTACCTACTTTTTTTAAGGAAAATAGAAAGGTATTTTTACTAGCTAGGTTTTGTAGAATAACAATAAAACCTCAGTCACAATATATTTTATTACCTACATCGTTATTCCAGCCAAAATTTAAAGTCGAACCACAGATCAGTAAAGTTACGAATGAAAAAGAATAACCTGCCAACACTAAAGAGACTGTAATGCATATAATACTTCTTGTAATACCTTATTTATGATACATACTTTTATACCTACATATAGTAGTATAGTAGTATGCAGAAGTAATTTGTTGGTAGATACATAATGAAGCAGTTTGACACTTATTATATTAATGTTGACTAAAATATGAAATAAAGTGTTCACGAACTTCATATGCTGTCATATTA
Organism: Zygaena filipendulae; assembly: GCA_907165275.2. NCBI lineage: Eukaryota > Metazoa > Arthropoda > Insecta > Lepidoptera > Zygaenidae > Zygaena > Zygaena filipendulae. Next base: position 2,049,599 of record OU015669.1, read on the forward strand.
CTTCTCTGGGCATTTGGTGCGAAATCATTAAAAGATCGGGCATTCATATAGTAACGACGAACCATATCCTCATCTACCACTTTGTTGTCCCCCTTAATTCTGAGGTAGTTGTGTAAGCAACACGCAGCTTTTATAACTTCGTTTGTTGTTTCTGTGCTTAGTTCAATTTCATTCATAAAAACCCTCCATTTCTGAGCCAAAATTCCGAATGCACTCTCAACTATACGCCGTGCACCACAAAGTCTGCGATTATAATTTGCTTTTCTATGGTCCCGAATTACTATGTCAGTAGGAAATGGTCTCATTAAAAAATTTTCTAACTTGAAACTACCATCTCCTAGAAATACGTGAGGCACAGGTACTTCCATCCCTGGCAATGGCTTTGGTGGTGGTATATTAAGCTCATTGTCAATCAACTTCTTGTAAAAGACAGAATTTTGAAAAATTGTGCTGTCACTGTCTTTGCCGTAACTACCTACGTCAATCATAATAAATTTATAATCAGAGTCCACCACTGCCAGCAATACTGTTGAGAATTTTTGTTTATGACAATAATGCAAAGACCCCGTGTTGGATGGGCATTTTATTGTTACATGTTTGCCATCTATACTGCCTAGACAATTTGGAAATCTCCATCTTTCATGAAATCCGATGACAGACTGCTTCCACATTTCTTCAGACGGGAATGGCATGTATGTTGGTTGTAGATTTTTCACAATTGCACTACATGTTTCCTTGATTATTGTTGTAACAGTAGATTTTCCCATACAATATGAATTGCTTATTGTGGATGAGTAATCTCCAGTGGCAAGATACCTGAAACAAATATAAAAATACAAATATATTAATAACAAGTTTGTTATAAATGTGCAAATCCGAATTGATCGTCGTTCATATTTGTTTACAGGTAAACAATGGGCTACTAAATGGAAAAGCTTGAGAGAAAATTATAAGAAGTTCAAAAAGTCAACAGAAACGGCTTTTGGATCTGCATATAAAAAATACAAAAATTGGCCTTGGGCAGATCAGCTGCGCTTTCTAGATGATACCATTGCACTGAATGAAACTGATAGTAATATTAACAGTGAAAATAGCAACAGCATTTCACAAGTTTCTGACTCAACCAACCAACCAAGTCCAAGTAACAGTGTTGATTTGCGAGATTCTGTCTCGGACTCTGAGAACCTCTCCCGTCCCGGTTCCAGTAATAGTATTTACTCTAGAAATTCTGCCAAAAATAAAAACATAACACAAAAAGGTGATTCAGATCCACAACAGCAACTGTTAAAATATTTACACGAGAAGAATCTTAACAAGAGAAAACTTGATGATATTGATTATTTATTTCAAAGTTATGCGACTTCTATGAAAAAAATTCCGGCTCGCATGTAAAGTATGCTCAAATTAGATATGGCAACATTATTTGCAAAATATGAAATGCAAATCCAAGATAATATAAATATAACTCCAGTCAATTCACCACCAACTAACTTGTCTACTGCAGATTCCATATCATATAAGTATTCATCCGAAGACAGTATGTTACAAGATGTTGAAGACTTACAAGGTCTGGCTGAATTGTCATCACGCGAAATGGATGAATTATTACATGATACACAACATGTTCAGTCAAATGAAGTAAATCAAGACCAAAATACGTATATCTGAATTTTCCTGAGCTTAGACGGTGTTATGAAGAAGCCGCTGAAGTAATTAATAATGATAATGAATAATTCTTAAGAATATACATTAATTTGTTTAAGGAATAAAGTAACTTACCGCAAACATACCACCAATCTTTCTTTTGCTCCAGTTAGTATCTTGTTTAAGTAAGTCATGTTTAATTTTGTCATACAGCTCATTGAAGGAATTAAATGTCATCCGAAAAGAATTATAAAAAATTTCTTCGTCATTAACCCATTTAGAAAAAAGTCTATGAAATTCTCCATGTTGTTCTCTATCCTTATTTACTGGGCGCACCCAGTATTTTCTTTTCCGTCTTGACGCTGATAATGACCACAAAATCAATAATTCGTCTTCTGAAGAAGAACTATCGTCAAAAAACATGGTGACACTAGTGGTACCGCGTGGACCGTTCAACAGCGGGGTTCGTGAGCAATTGCCCGCTCGAACGCAGAACGCGAACGCAGAACGCTTGACCGCGTGACCGCTCTCTGTCTGATAGGAGCCTAAAATTGGTGCGATGCGCTGAGTTCATGCTGTGCTATATCACGCGCCGCCCTTTTCCTCCTCCCTCACCCCCGGCCGAAAGCGAAACCAGCGACACAACACGTCTGGACACGATCCTGTGTGTGCCTGCGACGGATTTGCACTGGCGCCAAAAGATTGTTTTTGTCGTAGTTTTTCTCTTTTGTAGATCTAGGATCTAGGATTACAACATGGAACACTTTATAGAGAGTGTAAGAAAATATCCGTGCCTGTGGAACACTACAACAGAACAGTACAAAAATAATGCATTGAAGGATGCAGCGTGGAGAAAAGTAAAACAAGAGTGTGATCTCCCCGACAGTGAGTAAATATTTTATTTAAAACAGTTATTTTGCATACGAGATAATTGATCCTGTACACGTGTGTTTTGCCATGAGACTCGTCCGATAGTATTAAAATATCGGCAAAATTCTTCCCGGATGAAAAAATTTTCATTGGAATATGTGAAACCGCAGTGAGTCAAAGGTATTAGTTGGTTGGTATTAAGTGGCTCTCTGGTAGTGCTGTTATAGTATTTGTTTTCAATTAGAATATTATGTAACACGCACGTGGCTTTAACAATTATGTCAACAAGTTGAACACGGCACTCAAAAGGACGCCTATATGGAGAGTATAGTTTAGTTGCCAATAATCCAAATGTGTGTTCTATTACTTGGCGTGCCCTTGACAACCGGTAGTTGAAAATTCTTCTTGAATCGGTTACTTTATTTTTTGGGTAAGCACGCATTATATGTCTTTCAAGAGGGAAAGCTTCATCCCCCACAAGAACGTACGGTATTTCTGGGCCTCCATTATAAAGTGGCTCATCGAGAGGTTAATTTAATTGGTCAGTTCTTAATTTTTGTCCAAAAATACTGTCATTTAAAATCCCGCCATCACTAAAACGACCCATAGACCCAACATCAATATAAAGTAATCTGTTGTTTGCATCAGCCACCGCCAATAAGACAATTGAAAATATTTTTTTGTAATTGTAAAAATCGGTACCAGAGTTTGGAGGTGCTTGTATTTTAACTGCTTTCCATCAATTGCACCTATGCAATGATCAAATTGGGTTATATTTTTAAAATCAGCAGCAATATTTTTCCAGTTCTCTGTAGTTGGCTCTCTTAACACCAATGGTTGAAGATGAATCCATAAAGCGTTGCTAACTTCTTCAACAATACCAGATATTATACTTATTCCCATTCTGTAGCTATATCCCATAGAAGTAAAAGAGTCAACTGCAGCCAAAAACCTGAAAAAAAAATTAATAATTAACTATTATGTTTCAGTCAAAGAAGCAAAGAACATGTGGAAAAAATTAAGAGATGGATATAGACAAGCACTCGGTAGGAAAAAATGTACAACAGCAGGCGAATCGCGGTAATAAAAAATATGATGAAACGTCTACGCTTCGTTTGCGTTTCAGCTCTAGTTGAGTTCCATTTTAGTTCCAGCCAGTGCGAAATTTCGTATCGCGGTAAAGTTCACGCGCAAGCTAAGATGAAACTCAGATCGAACGCAACTCGAACACAAGGGTATTAGAAATGTTAGAGATGTAACCACAGTATTCACATCGTTACCGCTATTTTTATACAATCGATGGTCGACTTAGTGGTTTTTTGTCGCCGCACTGGCTTTGACAGCTAACATTGACAGATGTTTCGAAAAAGCGAACAAAGAATTAATTTATTTGAATGTTTTAAAACTTGAGTCGTATGGTTTGAAGTGGTTCCAATAGTTTCAAGTGGTTCTACGTATTCTCAGTGGTATGGAATTTATACTCCCATACAATTTATGCCAGTCGTGCTTTAGCTATTGTAAGTGTAACTTTGGTAAGTGATTTTATACTACCTACCTTTCTTGTTTGAAATTGAAAACGATGAAACTTTTAGATGAAATCATGTAACCCTTACTGTTTTTTAGATATACCATAAAATGGAAATCAGCCGGAGACACAACACAGTCCGTCAGCTAGAGGTGATGGTAGAGTTTTTGGAAGCACATCCAGACCTCGCCCTCGGTCGCGTAAGATCTAAAGAAGCAAGGGCAGTGGCGCAGAGACTGTGGCAGGAGTGCGCGGAATCCCTCAATGCTTTGGGACCGGCGAGGACCGGAAAGGAGTGGTCAAAGGTATGTTGTTTTAGACTAAATTTAAAATTATATGATATGTGTGAAATAGTGTAAATACTCTACACTGTACCTAGAGGTTACATACTTTGTGTGGTCAACTATCAAAACTTTAAAACTTAATAATGTAGGTACAGGGTAAAATTAAGAACATGACCCGCACAAAGAATTTCACCTTTAAAATTATGAAGAATTGATTTGTTTAAATGTAACTCACAAAAATTCTTTATAAAAATGTTACAGGTGTGGAATGACCAAAAAACAAAAGTTAGAACAAAGTTAGTTAATATTAATGCCAGTCACCGGGCTACTGGTGGAGGTCCCAGCAATGCTCCAACTTTAACACGTTTACTGCGTAACAGGCCGATATCGGCCTGCCGCGGTACTTGAACTGGTGCGGACGAAGAAAACTATGTCCCTCTCGCTTGTGCGAAACGATTATCTCAGGTGTTTGTAAAAATTCGACAGAGACAAATATATATTTCATCTTGCGGTAAATGCCGTAGTTGTTCCCCATCAAAACATAACGGCAGGCTTTTATTGACCTACCACGCACTGACGGTGAAAAAACATCCGCGAGTGCGGCAGTGGGCCTATTTCGGCCCGCCCTCCCACCAGGCAGCTGGCGACCCGATACCGCACAGAGCGCGCGCCCCGCCAGTTAGTGTTGTGCTATCTAACAGCTCTGTCGTAGCGTCCGATATTATCAACAATGGCAAGCAATAAAAGAAAAATACAAATTTTGGAAAATAGAGTAATTCGCCCTGCAGTTATTGACAGTGATAGTGACAGCAGTGAAGAAATATTTTCCACTAAGAAAACTAAAAAGGATTTGGAAACAAATGTGCACGGAAAACAAAGCACAAGCGGTAAGTTTTATTTACTACCTACACATATCAACATATCAGCCTTAGACGCATAATGACGTGGGGATTTTTTATGTAATACCATCCTTTATGAAAAAGATTATTCTTAACACTTTCATTGCATTTTAATGATTTATTTTCAACAGTTGATGTCGAGAAAATTTAGTTTTTTTGAACATCTTTTCAATTGAACCATAATCCGTCCGCTTTTACCCCAACACTCCTTTTTCTCGCTAAATAAGACACAATAAGAGTCACAGTAAACTTTTTTTGTCAACAGCGGACGTTTTCAGTAGCCCCAGTGGAAGAAAATTTCATATTCTTAAACCAGTCTCGTTTTCACATGTAACTAAAACAGGTATGTCTTAATTTAAATAATTTATTTGCTTTTAGTGTTATAGTTTCTGCTGAGCATCTATTGACAGATATCTCTCTCTCTCTATCTCTCAAAATTTCATATTTTATTTAATTTTTTAATTATATTATATTATGCGTGAAAGAGTAGCAAACATCCATACATCTAAACTTTCACATTTATAATATTAGTGTAGATTAATTTTATTCCACTTACCTTTTTTTGCATTACAGAATGTAAAAATAAACCTTTACTGCACTGTGCTCGTATCGGCTGATTGTAAATAAAAGAAACTGTTTCTGACAAATCTATAGTTGTTTATTTCTGTGTTCACGAGCTTACTGTGTAGTACTTAAAGTTAGTTTACAAGGTGCGCGAGCGCACGCCGCAGAGGCTAGGAGGGGTCTGTCGAGACCGCGGCTCGCATTCATTAGCATAACCAAAAGTAGTGCGTCAGCGTACAAGATTGCTGAGACGCTACATCATTCCCCCCTTTTTCTAAAATTTTTGAGGAACAAAAAATTTTCCAAAACCTGTTACGCTAAAATTTATATAAAACAAAACAAAACGCATACACTATACCCTTAAATTAAAACATTCACATTTCGCGCGACCGTCTCACTTTTCGCTAAACAATAACACGGTGTATCATTACATGAGTAGGTACATGGTCGCTTATTGCGCTCTCTATGTTACAGAGTTATACATTGAATTTTTTACCATTCGATATACTATATAAATATTAACATCTTATATCTATAGTATACGACTACAAATTCGGTATCTATTAAATTGTTAAATTTGCCATCCAATTGAAAAGTCATTGCTCCAAAAAATAAAAAATATATGCTAACTCATCATTGTGTCAAAATGCACAACTGGCCAGTTTGTACATTGCAACACAATAATGTTTTATGCAATATTCTGTACCTAATCTAAAACACTAAACATGCAAACCATACATTTTAAAAAAATAGGTTTTATAATTAAACACATAGTACACAAAGACTCTGCAATATTATATAGGTATTCTCATAATATTACCATACATGTGTGATTGCGTAATGTACGACGCAAAAAACGCTGCGCTGCGAATAACTCTTTGCGAGTATCATCGCATGCAGTGATGCTACGCTTTCAAACAAAACAAAATATTGAACGAACGTAATGTCGTGAACACAAGTGTTATCTAATACATATATATTACTGACAAAAAAAACTGAACAAAAGTAATATCGTAGACAAAAGTGTTACATATTATCTATATTATTAACAATCTATGTCGTCGAAAAATCGTGTTCTCTTCACTACTCGTCCACTTCGCGTGACGTAAGGTAACTTCTCCTTGGAGGAAACAGGATTTTTCGAACGATTCTTATTTACTATAACATCCGCAGTAACATTTAAATTTTCATCGTTCTCTACCACTGACTCGTCATCCAGTACAAAAGCTGGTTTCAATCGATCGATCGAAATGCATGTTTCTCTGTTCGGAAATTCGACTACATAATGCTTGTCTCTCCTTCTTATGACGCGGTAAGGGCCTTCATAAGGAGGTTGTAACGGTTTACGGACGAAATCGTTCCGAACGAAAACATATTTACACGTTTTCAACTCTGGATGAATAAAGGTAGTACGTTTCCTATTACTTCGAATAGAGGTTCTAAAGTTGCGTATTGTTTCTCGCAATTTACCTACATATGTTAGTATATCGTATTCTTGATTCGGAGAATAAAAATCACCTGGTAACCTCACAGTTTTTCCGTACGTTAACTCTGCGGCGCTATATCCGGTATCACTCCTAACAGCTGTTCGCAAGCCTAATAAAACTGTAGGTAATTCGTCAATCCAGGAATTTGAATCTAATCTAGCCATTAAAGCTACTTTCATCGATCTATGCCATCTCTCCACTATTCCATTACTCTGTGGATGGTACGCTGTGGTACGTATCTTTTGTATACCCATTACCTTCATTAATTCCTTAAACAAATCGCTCTCGAATTGCCTGCCCTGGTCACTCGTAAGTTTAACAGGACAACCAAAACGTGAAATCCATGTCTCGAATAACGCTTTCGCTACGTTTTCAGCTGTAATTTCTTTCAAAGGAATGGCTTCCGGCCATCTGGTAAATCTATCAATTATCGTAAGGCAATACCTAAAACCATCTTCAGAGATTCGCAACGGGCCTACAATATCTATGTGTATGTGCTCGAATCTATCCTGTGTGGGAAACTGTCCCAAGTCTGAGATAGTATGTCTCTGAATTTTCGCTTTCTGACATGCTACACAGGTCTTGGACCACCTGCTTACATCTTTATTCAGCCCTGGCCAGAAATACTTCTGCGAGACTAATTTCTTTGACGCTCTAATGCCAGGGTGGCTTAAATTATGTACACTATCAAAAGCTTTCCGCCTGAAATTTTCAGGTAAATAAGGACGAACTCTATCTGTTGAAATCTCGCAATAGATCGGTTTATTACATATCGGACTTTGCAATTTCTTTAAGCGTACGTGACTATTACATTGCTTTCCAGTCGCTAGAATATGTGTAATATAATCGTCTGCTTCCTGTGCCGTGGCTAATTCTAGGTAGTCGATAGGCGCTGGACAAAACAACTCGGCGACACGTGAAAGCGAGTCAGCAACTACATTGCTCAACCCGGTAACGTGTCGGATGTCAGTTGTGAACTCACTAATAAACAATAAATGTCTCATGCGCCTCGGCGTTTCATTACTACTATTTAATTTTGAAAAAACGTAAGTCAAAGGTTTATGATCAGTAAATATAATTAATTCTCTACCCTCGAATAACTTCCTGAAATACTGAACTGCCATGTAAATTGCTAAAAGTTCGCGATCATAAGTACTATACTTCCTCTGTGTATCCGACAACTTCTTAGAGAAATAACCTAACGGTAACCATTTTCCGTCAATCTGTTGTTGTAATACCGCACCTACACAAGTATCTGATGCGTCACACATTAAAGATATGGGAACATCGCAACGAGGATGTGACAATGTAACTGCCTTTTGCAGGTCGAGCTTACATTTATCAAACGCTTCGTTCGCTTTACTATCCCACTGTACCTTAGTCTTATCGCGTTTCTTCGAATGATGTATATACTTATTAAGTTCCATTTGCGACTCTACTGCGTGTGGAATGTGTCCTCTATAAAAATTAACCATACCTAAAAATCGCCTTAATTCTTCAACCGTCTGAGGTTTAGGAAAATCTATTATCGCCTGCACTCTGGACTGCAAAGGTGTAATTCCACTACGGGTGACTTCAAATCCCAAAAAACTTACTTTTTCCTGTCCGAATTCGCATTTCGAGAGATTAATAGTAATTCCGAATTCGCTAAACCTCTTGAATATAGCCTCTAGATGCTCTACATGCTGTTGTTCGTTATCGCTAGCTATGATTACGTCATCAATATAGGAAAACAAAAAATCTAACCCTGCTAGTACAGTTGTGCTCATAAATCGCTGAAACGTTTGAGCTGCGTTCCTTAAACCGAAACTCATTCTGGTGAACTCGAATAATCCGAACGGTGTGATTATCGCGGTTTTTTCTACGTCGTCAGGATGAATCGGTATAAAATGATAAGCTCTATTAATATCTAACTTAGTAAATATAGTTTTGTTCGCGAGTATATATGTAAAATCATGCAACCTAGGTATTGGATAACGGTCAGGTTTAGTTTTCGCGTTAAGACTTCTGTAATCACCACAAGGTCTTAACTGGCCATTAGCTTTAGGTACACAATGTAAAGCACTAGACCACGGACTTTTACTAGGCCTGCATATGCCCAACTCCTGCATGACTCGAAACTCTTCCTTAACTCTAAGGTAGCGATCAGGCGGTAACGGCCTTACCCGCGCGTGTACCGGCGATCCGGTCGTTTCGATGTAATGAAAAACCGAATGCTTCGGGGGCTCCTTGAAAGATGTGGGCCTAGTAATATCCGGATACTTAGATATAACATCCTGATATTTATGATTACACTCTAAGGTTTTTAAAGAGGGTTGTAAACTACTTACAATAGAGGTTACAACGTTCAAATTCGTGACCTGATCGATCAGCTTCCGGGCTCCTACGTCCACCAGCAGCTTGTGGAAGCTCAGGAAGTCGGCGCCGATAATGGGTTGCTGTACATCCGCGATAATAAATTCCCAACGAAACACACGTCGTAATTTTAAGTTCAGCACTAACGATTTAACACCATAAGTCTTTATCGGCGTACCATTCGCTGCATAGAGTTTATAAGCACATTCCGACGGTAATTTGTTTTTCTTCGTCACCGGAATCACGGAAACGTCGGCTCCGGTATCCACTAAAAAATTTAATCCGCTGTTCTTATCGTATACACATAGGCGGTTCGTTGGAGCAACGGTGCAAATTTCCGCCGACTGTTGCACCGTCCCTAGTTTTCCGATTTCTTCTTTTTCCACGCACACGGCTCTATACACTTTCGCGCTTTATCCGCGTATCGAAAGTGATAAAAACATAGCCAATCGGAATCTCGTGGAGTCCGACGCACGGAAACGCTCCTATCCCTTGATCTCGTGCTTCGGCGGAAACCTGGACGGCGAGATGACCTCGGCGATTCCCGGTTACCTAGCTTATTAAGACGCGCGTTAAGTTTCGCGATTTCCGCCAGAATCGTTGTCTCGTTCGCCGTCGGGGATTCCGGTTGCTGCGATACTGCCGCAACGGTGCTGCTCTTGGCTGCTTCTAAAACGTCGTCTGCGACCGACGCTAACTTAGCCAAGTCCTTGGTCTCTGTTACCGCAAGCACGGCTCGAACTGTGGCTGGCAATAGATTCTGCCATAGCACTCTCAAGGTGTCATCCGGCAGCTTGTCGCGTGCCAGAGCTCTCATCTTCCGAAGCAGTTGAGTTGGCTTCTGGTCGCCGAGCTCCATCTCGCTGACCAATTTCTCTATCTGCCGGTGTTTGGAGTCTTCGAAAATCTTGAGTAATTTAGCTTTAAGCGCTTCGTATTTATTGGTTTGTGGCGGATCTTCTAAAAAATCGGTAATTTGCCCGATTACGTCAGCGCTTAATTTTGATACCACCAGGTCGAACTTGGAGACATCCCCTAGTCTCTGCGGCGCCAGCACCGCTTCAATTCTGTAGAACCATAGTCTGGGGTGTCTCGTCCAGAACTCGGGAATAGTCGATGCCAGCGAAATCGCCGAGATATCGATTATCTCGCGCGTTGTCTTCTCTTCAGCCATTTCGATAGAATTCGAATATTCGGTAAAAACTCACGAATAAGCACGTAGTCTATCGCCAAAAATCCGTAGGTTGATCACGAAAAATCACTTAGGTAGATTGATCACGTCGGGGTCACCACTTTACTGCACGGTGCTCGTATCGGCTGATTGTAAATAAAAGAAACTGTTTCTGACAAATCTATAGTTGTTTATTTCTGTGTTCACGAGCTTACTGTGTAGTACTTAAAGTTAGTTTACAAGGTGCGCGAGCGCACGCCGCAGAGGCTAGGAGGGGTCTGTCGAGACCGCGGCTCGCATTCATTAGCATAACCAAAAGTAGTGCGTCAGCGTACAAGATTGCTGAGACGCTACAAACCTACACCACAGACATCAAAAGGATTGTCTTCGCCTAGCTCATCGTCATTGGAACGATTTAGTATGTATAGCTCAAGAGGATGCAGTCCTTCGCTAAACAATATATCAGCTTCTAAGCTTATGCACGGCATCAAAATAGATGAAAGCGAATATCATGACTTGATAAATCTAAGAAACGATAATAAAAAGATAAAAAAGAAAAATGAAATATGTAGAAAGGAAAGATCCAAAGACAAAACTTACATTCACTTATTCTTTTGAAGACAGTATGTCGCAAGGGTTAACTGAAAGTAATGAAAATTGTGTTTTTTATGACGAAGAACGTAATAAACAGTTTGAAGAAAATGAAAGACAGAAAGAAACACTTAATGACGAAGCAGAGAGAGAGAAAGAAACAGAAAATGTTGATGTAGAAGATGTAGAAGAGAGAGAGGAAGAAACAGGAAATGCTGAAGAGGAAGATGAAGATGCAGAGAGAGAGGAAGAAACGGAAAATACTGAGGAGGAAGATGAAGAGCAGGAAAGTAGAATCTACACATAATATAACTAGGTAACTAGAATCTACACATAATATATTTAAATTTGAGTCACACATCTGAAAAAAGTAAGTTAATAATTATAATTTAAGCTACCTACTTAAATAAATACACATATACATACATACCTACTACATTTAATATTTTTAATTATAAATTACTACTACTATTACCTACTAATTACTGACATAAATTGGAAATTATCAATGCAAGTATTTTCAGTAAGACAACATTAATTAATTATGTAAACGTAACATTACTCACTATCAAAACATTTAAAGAATGGTACCCTTTTCTGTTCAAAAATCTCTCTTCGTGGTGATGGGGACGCACTATTGCCACATGGGTACCATCCACACAAGCCAACAGTCCGGGCATCTTAAACTTCCTGTAAAACCTAAACATAACTGTTGAAATAGTTGTTTGAAATAAAGAAACCATATTATAATTAACTTTTAGTTTTATTTTCACTGCATACACCTTTTTTTTTTCTTTACGACGCTTCGAGGAGAAATCAAAGACAAAGCCATAGACTATAGGTAATATTGATTTCACACACTGCACGAGACATTTATCCAATAATCCTATAGATGGCGCTACATGCTTTTTATTTTGCATATTATAAGATTATAAATTTACCCAATTACAACACGCCTCCTTAAATTTATAATCTTACAACCTTTTAATTAATTAAAATAATCTTAACTCTAATCTGTTCTTCAAAAATTTTGTCTTATCTAAACTTTTAGTTAACATGTCTGCCAAATTAAATTTTGTATCAATTTTTACAATATCAATTATTTTCTTTTCATAGTTCTCATTTATGTAATGATACTGCACTTCGATGTGTTTTGAATTTTTTGTAAAGTTGCCGTATTTGGCTATTGCTACTGCACCTGAGTTGTCTACATACAATTTTATTGGATCACAAAATTTTACATTAAATGATTCACTAAGTAAGTTCCTAATAAAAAGTACTTCAGTCACTGCCTCTGACATAGCAGTATACTCTGCAAAAGTTGAGCATTTAGTTACTGTATTTTGTTTGCGTGTTTTCCAGAAAATTAAGTTTCCAAATAATCTTATAATAAAACCAGTAGTAGATTTTCTATCAACATTATCTCCTGCATAGTCAGAATCTACCATACAATCCAATATATTATCAGTATCTACACTACTATAGTATGTCAACTTTAAATCCTTAGTTTTATACAAATATTTTAAGATTCTCATTGCATATTTGTAATGTGTTTGGTTATAACAACTTTGGTATCTACTTAAGTAATTAACACTATATGCCACATCTGGCCTTGTGCCTGTACTAATATACAATAATTCACCAATTATATTTCTGTACTTTATTCTTTCATCTACTTCTCTAGCTTGTTCTAATTTTAGGTTTGTTTCCATTGGAGTATCATACAACTTAGTATTTTTCAGATCATATTATGCAGCCAAAGATTCAATATACTTTGTTTGACTTAGAGTCATTGTGCTTTTATCATCACTATAATCAATATCTATGCCAATGTAGCTTTTAATTTTACCCAAGTCTTTCATTGCAAATCTTCTCATTAAACTAGTTTTTACATCTTCAATTTTATTTTTATCCTTGCTACAGATCAAAAGATCATCGACAAACAATAATATGTATATTGGATCCTTGCTTGCTCTATTAACATATAAACAGTAATCATAGTTACTTCTAACAAAATTCAGTGTTGTTATAGATTAATCAAAACACTCATACCATACTCTAGGACTTTCTTTCAGACCATAGAGTGCCTTTTGCAATTTGTAAACTTTATTGTTGTCAGTTTCATAACCTTCCGGTTGATTTACATATACTTCTGACTTTATAGATGCATTTAAAAAGGCTGTTTCAACATCCATCTGTTCTATAAATAAATTACTTTTACAACTGTATGACAATAAAATTTTCAATGTTTGCATTTTTCCTACTGGTGAGTAAACATTTTCAGTGTATTGATTTTGCTGAAATCCTTTTACAACTAATCTAGCTTTATAATCATTATTGCTTTTCCTTCTAAAGACCCACTTTACATCAATAATCTTTTTATCTTTTGGCTTTTCAACAACTTGCCAAGTATTATTTTTATTTAAGCTATTTATTTCCTGGTCCATTGCCATTTGCCACTGTTTATGATCATTGGAGTTTATTGCCTCTTCAAATGTATTTGGTACATTTGCATCAATATGGTTAACATATATAAAATGTGAAATTGGATTACCATATCTAGAAATGGGAATTCTTTTTCTTTTTTTCGATTCTACTATATCCTTGTCATTAATATCATTTAAATTGTCATTATTCACAGAATCCTTCAAATCATTATTAGAATTGGTCTCATCTACATCAACATAATTTTTATCACATTCGTCACTTGATTTATCTATATCACTTGAAGTTGGGTCAATTTCCAAATCTTTGTCTTTCTGATCATCCTGTTTTTCTAAGCAAATCAGTTCAGTATTTTCTTCAACTACTTGTACGTGCCTAGCATTAATGATTCTATTATTTAACAGAACTCGATAACTATTTTCATTATAGCCTACTAAAACACCTACCTGTGCTTTATCATCCCATTTACTTTTTCTTAAAACTTCAGGTACCCTGACAAAAACCCTACTTCCATAAATTTTTAAATGCTCGACATTTGGTTTTATTTTAAAAAATATTTCATAAGGAGTTTTATTTTCTACTATATTTGCAATGGTTCGGTTTTTTAAATATGCTGCTGTTTTTATAGCCTCAGGCCAATACCTCCTGTGAATTTTAGCTTCTCTCATTAAACACCTACCTATGTCCATAACAGATCTATTATATCTTTCCGCTACTCCATTTAATTCATGGACATAGGGTGGACATGGTAACAACTCTATACCTTTTTTCTTTATAAAATTATAAATATCCTTGTTTAAGTATTCTTTGCCATTGTCACACTGTATTTTCTTAACTTTTTTGTTGAATTTATTTTCTACTAAATTTACAAATTCTATAAAACAATTAGCAACTTCACTTTTACTTTTAATACAGAATATCCTTGTACATTTACTATAGTCATCAATGAATGTGAGAAAGTATTTTTCTCCACCAAAACCAATTGTGTTATGTGGACCGTTCAAATCAGTATGAATTAAATCTAAAATTTCAGTAGTTTTTGTTCTATTATTTTCAAAAGGTACATTACTCATTTTACTCTGAATACAATTTGAACATTTCATGTCCGTGCTTTCAATCTTATCAGGCAAACCATCTACTAATTTATTGTTCACTAATTTACTTAAATATTGAAAATTTACATGACCAAGTGCCCTATGCCATTTCTCCTTTTGAGTTAAGTTTACTGAATGTGCATACATTTCGTTTTTAGATACATAACCTTTTATACAATACAAATTATTTATTTTATCAGCAACAACTATTAGTTCTTTAAGACCATTATAAATTTTTGCATATTCATTTTTAGCTACTATTGTGCAACTTTTAGTTATCTTTGAAAAACTTAACAAATTTTGCCTAATGCCTTCAACAAAATAAACATTTTTTAAATCCACATGTTTTTCATTATAATAATTCTTAAAGTACATTTTGACCGTACCTACCTTGGTAGCTTTTAACATTTTACCATCTGGCAGTTTTACATTGACAGGACTTTTCAAACATATAGAGTTATAAAAATATGTATCATTATTTATTATATGGTCGGTACACCCACTATCTAAAAGCCAATTAATTTCACTGTTATTATGACATTCTTTCATTTCAATATGCCCTCGTACCTGATTTACTTCTGGATTACATACCTCAGCTGTCCATGACTCCGATGAAAAGTTGTTTGAAGATTCACCACTGGACTGACCTTGATCTCTGGAAAGATTTTGACCTCTGCCTCGGTTATGACCTCTGTAAAATCCACCTCTGTTGTAACCTCTCTGTAGTCGTTGCTGACCTCTATAGAATCCACCTCTATTGTAACCTCTCTGTAGTTGTTGCTGACCTCTAAAACTTTGTTGTTGTCCTTGAAAATGTCTCTGACCATGCCAACAGTCCTTCTTCAGGTGACCAGTCTTTCCACAGGTAAAGCATTTAGCAATAGTTTTGGTTGCAAATGTACTAACATTATTTTTCTTGTCGGACCATATTTTTCTCTTTTATTTTAGAACATACATAATCAACTGTTCTTTGTTCTTCTGGGATCACATCAAGAAAATCTCCAATATAACTGTAGCTTGGTGGAAGCGCTCTGAGTAGGTATCTTAACTTTTCTTGTTCATCGATTTTTCCTCCGGCCACTTTGAACTCATTTGTTATTTTTTCAAAATCAACAAAAAAATCTTCTACTGTACTGTAATTGTTTAATTTTATCTCCTCAATTTTTCCTCTACATATTATTTGCATAGCGGTAGACTGTGTTAAATACATCTTGTCAAACTTACTTAACATTTCGTACGCTGTTTTGCATTCACCAATGTATTCCAATTGCTTATCCGAAATTGTACTCATTAATATAGTCCTTGCTTTTAAATCCTTCTTTTTCCATACCGCCGCTTCTGCGTTTTCATTTTTAACAATGACAACCTCGTGGCATTCTTTGTATTCCAACAAAGTTAATAACCTTAATTTCCAGCTTGAATAGTTTGCACCATCAAAAATAGGTATCGTAATATCTTCTATCTTTGCTTGCTTAGCCATTTTGACGATAATTAAGTACTATTAGTGTAAATCGATGTATTTTCACGACAATTATTTTTGTTTCGAACCGGCAACTTAATCACAATTCACACAACCACAATTCACACGTAATTATAAATCTTCGTTGCACTTTATTTTACTTATCACACTGAGTTTTTTGTTTTGAACTACGCTCTGCTACCATGTTGAAATAGTTGTTTGAAATAAAGAAACCATATTATAATTAACTTTTAGTTTTATTTTCACTGCATACACCTTTTTTTTTTCTTTACGACGCTTCGAGGAGAAATCAAAGACAAAGCCATAGACTATAGGTAATATTGATTTCACACACTGCACGAGACATTTATCCAATAATCCTATAGATGGCGCTACATGCTTTTTATTTTGCATATTATAAGATTATAAATTTACCCAATTACAACAATAACATTGTTCAAAAGTAAGTAGAATGAATTAAATAAATAGTATTTGATTTTATCATTTTTAATAATATTAACTTACTCTCTTTCAACTTGTTCTCTTTCATGTTGTTGAAATGGAAATGATATATATTTGTTAATAATTGATGGCCTGTTTAAGGCCATTGTGACTTGCCGGATCACTTTGGAGACACTAGATTGTGACACACAGTGTCTCCGATTGTCCGCTACACTGGTCTGATAACACCCGGAAGCATAAAATGACAGTGCAATCAACACTTAAAACAAAAAGACCCGATTAAAGTTATCATGTTTTTAGTTAGTAATATGTATAGGCATAGGTAAACTATAGGTTCAATAATAAACAACTATACACCTAGGTAAGTATTCTAAAGTCTAGAGCTCTACATGGCTCTATTTTTACAACATAACATGGGTTATTTCTTACCTTTGTTGCCGGATCCAAAGCATCAGAACGCAAGGTAGGTGGTAGGTGAGGAGTTAATTCTACTATCAACTCTCGAGCCAAGTCCTTCGATAGTCTATATCTTTTCACAAACATCCTCTCACTTAGCTTGAAAACTGAAAGACTTTGTCTCGACACTAAATTTAATTGTCGACTCTCCGAGCGAGCCACGGATAAATCGTGCGCGTAAGCACACTCTAATAACTCCAAAGATAACATTTTTTTAAGGAAAATAAAAGAAAAAGCACCAAAAGTTCGCGAAACGTTTGAGCAATAGTAGCTTCCTACGAAATGTGGTTCAAACGTAACTCTTGACAGCAGTTGCGTCTCAGTTGCGTTCGTTGTTCATTTCAACAATCTGTCAAACTAACACCGCGATACGAAAACACCGAAAAGTTGCGTTTCGTTCGTGTTTCATTTACGTTTCATCTGAGATTATTTACCGCGATCGGGGCCCAGGGCAAGCTGCGATTTCAATAAATCTTTGAAAAAATACATACCGGATATAGCCAGTGACCCACAAATATTAGCATCAGACATATATTTTACATCAGAAAATGTGGTGTCGCTACTAAAAGCAATACCAGAAGACAGCTAGTTAGACGTTCAAATAGAGATTTTGCAGTTTTTTCAGTTGCAGCACAACAGGAGAATAGACAATTATAAACTTCAGCAAACTGCCAAGCAAGTAAATCTGGTGTCAATTACCAAATAATCCGTCAGAAACCAGGAGTCAGCGACGCACGATACACAATATTCATATTCATTTCATATTCACAATATTCATATTCATATCCTCCCACACCCTCACCTAAATTCAAACCTCCCAAATCTAAACCATCTCTTATTATAACCGCTAAGGAAGAAGTCACCTCTTCTGCCCTTACTCTTGCCTCCCTACGTAAATTAGTTACCTTTAAACAAACTAACTTTGCGCCTGCCGCTACCAAACCACTTGAAAATAACAAAATTCTTGTTCAATTCGATCTGGAGGAACAGAGAGAGTACACCGAACGCCAACTCAACGCTCAAAGCAGTGAGGTCAGGGCTGGAAAACCCAAGAAACTACGTCCCATGTTCATCCTTAAATATATATCCAATTACATACCAGCGGAAACCCTAAAAGAAATAATAACTAACCAGAACCCGAATCTAAATCAATACAATTACCAAAAGAATTCCATTTTTATTATAGATTACTGTTTGGTTCTATATATAGATTATGAAAGTTTTTCGACTTTTAATCAATAAAAATATATTGTTACATAAGTTTTATACCTTACAGATCAGCTAAATAAATTAAGTTCATATTTATAGCAATGCCCATTATCCATCCTTAAGCGGGTTGCAGACCAAGAGCTAAGCTAAGTTAGTTTAGCTTAGCTCGCATAGCTGACGCAGTTTTCCATACTTGTGTGCAGACCGCAAACTATGTGAACTAAGCTATGTGAGCTAACTAAAATATGCGAAGCTATGTTAGTTGTGTATGCCGATGCGCAGCTACGCGAGCTAAGCTATGTCCCTCCCGCCTTCCCCGCACGCCCTTCGCACATCCTTCGCCAGTGCTGTCCAGTGTCCTTTGTCGTACGCACGGTCGTTTCGTAGCGAATATGGAGCAATTTATCGAAGTTGTTAAACAATTTCCTGTGTTATGGTACACACAGTTAAGGACTATCACAATTTAATTAAAAAGGATGTTGTATGGAAACAAATAGTGGAGGAAATAAGTAATCCAGACATACCAGA
Organism: Zygaena filipendulae; assembly: GCA_907165275.2. Lineage (NCBI taxonomy): Eukaryota > Metazoa > Arthropoda > Insecta > Lepidoptera > Zygaenidae > Zygaena > Zygaena filipendulae. The sequence continues at coordinate 2,068,642 of OU015669.1, forward strand.
CGGTGAGTTTAATTATTTTTTATTTCAAGTTTAATCTAATTTACATTATTAAAATAATTACAAAATAACTCTCTGACACGAAATGCTTCTCTAGTTGCTCGTAAGTTGTCGTATTGTACCGATCTTAAAGTTTGCTGTTCTTCAATATTGACGGTATTGGCGTTACTAGTTGTCGTTCTTGAAGACATTAAATAATTGTGCAACACAGGTAGTCTTTGTAATGACGTCCACTAGTTCCAATTGACATTCAAATGGTCGACGAAACACACAAAATCGCGCTGTTAATATGCCGAACGCATTTTCTACTACATTTCGTGCTCTACTGAGACGATAGTTAAAGGTGTTTTTTGCTCTGTTATCTAAACATGTACTCCGTGGGTACGGCCTCATAAAGTGTTTTTGTAATGGGAATGCTTGATCACCTATAAACACAAAAGGTGTTGGATCGCCATCAGGCGTTAAAGGTTTATGATTGGGCAAGTTTAATTGCCCGTTTTGTAATTTGTGGCCAAATGCACTATCTGCAAAAATACCTCCGTCGCTAGCCGGGGTGACACGAGGCTAGTAAATCAAGCTAGTGAGCCAAGCTAGTGCTGCCAAGCTAGTAAGCTAGTGACACTAGCTTCGTGTAGACGGAACTAGCTTCGTTTACAAGCTAGTAAGCTAGTGTGGAAGCTAGCAAGCTAGTGCCTCAAGCCAGGATAGTTTAATAGCTTGGGGTTCTATTTTTCAAGCTAGTAGGCGCCCCCCACCACCCGTTTTACTATCCTGGCTTCGTTACTAGCTTCGTGTCAACCGCGAAGCTAGCGAACCTAAGCTAGTGTGCAGTCGGAGAGCGTGGTGAGAGCAAATACTATATAAACTCTACCGAGTTAATACGCACAGCTTCGGAACAATTCGGGCAGGAAAGCGACACTAGCGCTGTTAGCGGCAGGAGGTGAACGATTTCATAACTTTGTGAACTGTGTTCCCGTGTTGACTCCAAAAATTTTGTTTTTATCGAAAATAGTTACTTATGACTGATAAAATGTCTCAAAAAACTTATTCATATGCTCGTGGCGCAGTCTGTGCTGTATATGGATGTAACAATTATAAATTGGGAAAAGGATCTCAGTCATTTTTCAGAATGCCGAGAGATTTAGAGAGGTTAGTTTTTTGCTTGGTTATATTTTTGTTCTTCAAGACATGTTGTGTATTTTTGTTTAATAAATTAACTAAAACCGTTTTGTGATTCATTTTTAGATTGAAAAAATGGATCGTGGCTTGTAAACGAAGCGATTTAGATAGTTTGCTGAAAGCAAAAGATGCCGACTACTTTTATAAAAATTACGTAATTTGTTCGGATCATTTTGAATTAGAATGCTTCAGAAATAAGGAGCTATACAGTCAGGGGTGAGTTTGATAATGCTGGAATATGCGATTACCTCATCATTATCTTTATTACTGTACCTAACACAACAGAGGACTAAGTATTTACTTACCTATATTTTCTGTTTCAGACTATGGCCAAATTCAATACCAACATTAAATTTGTATAATGTTAACAAAGAACCTCTTAAAAGAAAGAGTCGATGTGAAGAAAATTTTGTAGAATGTGCAATAAGGTAATGTATTATTAGTAAAAATCATCATACTCATAATTAATTTATTCTCAGCCATATTTCATTCGGTGCTGGATGTAGGCCTCCTCATGCATGCTTTTCTGCTAGTTCACTTTTCATCCTCATCCTGCTACATTTTACTTTAAAACCTATATGTATTTTGTTTTGTTGCAGTTCAAAGAAAATTAAGTTAAATTTAGATACAGAGAAGAAGGAAAATGAAGCCCCTTGCACTGTTAGCAGCCTACAAGAGGAAAATCTTAAGTTGCGCCAAATTATACAGGATTATAAAAAGAAACTAAATAATAAGTGTAGTGTCTTGTCAAAATATAAAAAGAAGTGCTCACTTTTAAAACAAAAGGTAATGCAATCTGAACGTACCAGCTCTGTTACCCAACCTAGTAAGATGACTGATGTTTGTGAACAGTTCATAAGATCCCAAGAAAAATTAAGTAGTAAACATAAATTAGGGAGACGGTATGAAACATCTGATAAAGAGTTTGCATTAGCTCTTTATTACTGTTCCACTAAATCGTATACATTATTACAAAAGTATTTCTGTTTGCCAAGTTTAAGTTCACTTCGCAGTTGGTTAAATAATTTGCATGTGAACTGTGGTTTAAACAGTACAGTTTTACAGTTATTAAAAACTAAGGCCAAAAAATTAACCAATAAAGAAAAAGTTATTTCTTTAGTTTTTGATGAAATGTCCTTAAGGGAAATTTTGAATTATGATGCACGGAGGGATGTATTTGAAGGTTTTCAAGATTTTGGTGTAGATGGTCTTGAAAACATACAGTTATGTAATCAGGCAATGGTTTTTATGATAAAGGGTATATACATAGATTTTAAACAAGTTGTAGGTTATTTTTTAAGTAAGGATGCCATGCCTGGTGATATATTACATAAGTTATTTTTAGACATAATTGAGAAGATATTTGACACTGGTTTCATTGTCAAATCAATCGTTTGTGATCTGGGTTCAAATAATGTAAAATTGAGAAGACTTCTTTCAGTTTCAATAAGTGAACCCTATATTGTTTCCAGAGGTCATAAAATTTATTTCTTTTATGATTCTCCACATTTGCTCAAATGTACTAGAAATAACTTTAAAAATTTCAATTTTCAATATAATAATACAATGGCGTCATGGTCCCATGTTGAAGATTTTTATAAGATTGATTCTCAACAGATACCAAGAATGGCGCCTAAATTAATTAAAAAGTGCATTACGCTTCCTCCATTTAGTCCAATGAGAGTATGTTTGGCTACCAGAGTATTTAGCCATTCAGTAAATGTTGGAATACTCTGTAATGTTACATTAGGAAATTTGCCAGCAAGTGCAACACATACAGCTGATTTTATAGAAAAAATAGACACCCTCTTTGATGTATTCAATTCATGTAGATATAAAGAATGTAAAAAATATAGACGTCCAATTTCCATTAATTCTGATCATATCAATAAATTAAATGAGTTGTGTGCCTTTTTGAAAGATTTGGTTGTTTTAAATAAAAGAAAAGTTAACCCCTTGTGTATAAATGGTTGGATTTCAAATATTACTGCAATAAAAATGATGTGGGAAGATTTGAAATCCAATTATGATTTTAAATTTTTATTTACACGTAGGCTTACACAGGACTGCATTGAGAATTTATTTTCTATAATTAGATATAAGGGTGGCAATAACGTCACTCCTGACTGCACAAAGTTTAGGTGCAGTTTGAGATCTGTTATGGTAAATCAATTGCTACAGCCTTCATCTGATAGCAACAGTGAAATCGATGCTTGTGAATTCTTACTGCAAAAAGATTTAATTTTGCAGAAAGACATAAGTCTTCCAATCGTACAAGTAAACAAAGTATATGCAGATAATGAAATCATACAGTACCCTCCCAATATGTCTAAAAAAAATTCTGAATATTATGTATTAGGTTGGGTATGCAGTCAATTATTACATGATGATTGCAGAAATTTATTGTGTAGCCTATACAATGATTATAGTATAGAAAACACACAAATAGAGCTAAAGAAATATGACAATTCTTCAAGGCTTTTTTTCCCCAATGAAAATGCTAAAAGAATGTCAGATATCATTAACATAGTTTTTAAAGATAATATAGACAATTATATAAAAAAATCTGTAAATAATGTTAAGGGTAGGTTATGTTCTAATGTAAACACAGAAGCCATGTTAATATGTAAGGATTGCGTTAAATTGTTTCTAGATAAGTATTTCAATGTGTTAATTAAGGCATATGTAAATAGAATAAACGACTCGAAAGAAAATAAAATAAAGTCCAGAAATATAAAATTAAAGAAAATTACTCATTCATAATTAATTGATCTTTTATTTATACATTAAATACCCGTTAATGTAAGAAATAAGGTACTTTATACGAATACTTTATAAAGTAGTATTTGGTATAGACGACCAACAAACAAAATGATCACTTCATGCCAACAGATGGCGCTCTTTCGGACTTGCCAAGTCAAAGTATGACAAACGTCAAGAGCTGTGCGTATTAACTCGGTAGAGTTTATATAGTATTTGGTGAGAGTGCGTGCAATTTGTTAAAATGCCGAAATTAGCGGACGAAATTAATTTAAAATTCGTTCAATTGTACAGAGAAGAGGAATGTTTGTGGAATGCAAGTATTCCATCTTACAAGGACAAGCAAATGCGAGACTCGTCACTAGAAAAAATACGCGACATACTAAATAAAGATAGAATAGAAATGTCGATAAAAGAGATTAAAAATAAAATTAAAAATCTAAGAGCTACATATTGTCAAGAATTACCAAAGATAGAAAAATCTGAGAGGTCTGGAGCAGGAACTGCAGAAGTCTATAAGCCAAAAATTATTTGGTTTGAGGAAATGCATAATTTCATAAAAAAGGTGCCAATGAAGAGAAAAACTTCGGTAAGTTAATTTAATATTATTTACTCTTTACAATTATTTACCTTAAAAGTACTTATTGAAATATTAATAATTGTCGGCATTTTTAATTTTTCTTGTAGTTTTGTCTGAATTAACGAATCATTCTTGCTTGCCATGGTACTGCTCCATCATTGTTGAAATATCTCTTAAATTTCTCCCTTTTTTCGATAGCTGACAGAGAAGAGTGGTTATTTCCCTGTCGACTGATACTGGGTAAACATAAATTTTCCATTCTCCATGAACCGGGAATAATGTTTCCCGCTTCAATGTCTTCTTGGTCGACATCACTACTAATGCAATAAGTGCTTTTTTGCTCTTTTCGTAACCAATTATGCAGAGCACATGATGCTAGTACAATTTTGTCTACTGTTTTTACGTCAACTGCGATTGGTCTTTGATAAACACGAAATCGGCTTGCCAATATGCCAAAGGCATTTTCTACAGTTCTTCTGGCTCTACTTAGCCGGTAGTTGTATACTTTTTCTTCATGTGTTAAATTGTCACCTGGGTACGGTTTCATAATATACGATTTTAATGGGAATGCAGCATCCGCCAAAATTACTCCGCCTTGTGGTATAAGGTTATTTTCTAGTTGATTATATATGGAGCAATTCCTAAAAACACTTCCATCAGATGCCATTCCACAGGCGCCGACGTCAATATAAATGAAATTATAATCGTAATCAACAATAGCCATAAGAACAATACTGAATGTTTTTTTGTAATTAAAAAACAAACTTCCACTGTTGCCAGGAGCTATGATTTGAACATGCTTCCCGTCGACGGCGCCATAACACGCTGGAAAGTTCCATTTCACTCTGAAACCATTTTCTATAGCTGCCCATTCTTCAGTTGTAGTTGGAATCTGTAACAATATTTTTAACAAATTTTTTATTTTCAGAACAATCAAGATTCTCCAAACAATAATAAAGATGACAACAGTGCAAGCAACAGTCAGTCATTAGAACCACCCGTAGCAGAAAATCTGTCAGAAAAGACAGTTGAAATGTCTCAACCTGCAAGCGAAATGTCGTCTATTCAAGATAAAACTTCTAAATTTATTTCCCCCGGAAGTAACATTCCGCAATTTAAGAAACGGAAGGTTTCGCAAGTGAGTTCATTGATAAATGAAATTAAGGTGATTAAGGAGGATTTAAACAGTTCACGAGATTTTCAGGAACCAGAGCTGGATGAACATGAGATATTTGCAAAATATGTAGCAAGTCAGTTGAAAAAGCTTTCACCCGGACAGGCCATTTTAGCTAGGGATCAGATCAACGCAACACTATCCCGCTGTTGGATGTATGATTTAAACTTCGGAAATACTACATTTTCGTACCAGTCACCTATCAATTCTTGGAATATGTCAACCACATTTTCTTACAATAGTTCTGCAGCAAGTCCACTCTACACTAATCCACCATCACAACTACAACAGACTGAGCAACGGGATGAACCCATCATCCATCCGCCACCACAGCAAGAGTTGGAGCAAGATGAAGATCCCATCTATCAAGCATTTCAAAATGCTTGATACATTTCTCGCCATTTATGTAGCGTAAACGTACATTTTGTCGTCATTTATGATTTCTCATTTTGTAATTTAGAATTTAATCTCGCCATTTATGTAAGCGTAAAAGTACCTACTTTAATTTGAAATAAATAAAATTCTACATACCTGTATATCTTTCTTTAATGCCTTATAAATTTCACTGCAAACTTCTGGTATGAATCTAGATATAGTAGATCTTGAAACACGATACATGTGACTTAACTTCCTGTAATTGACACCAGATGATAGAAAATCTAGAGTTATTTCCAATTTTATTTTAGCCGGTATGGCTTCTCTCATATTAGTATTTAATTTTTGTATTTGTGGTCCCACTAGATTCAGTAAAGTTCTTTTAAAAGTAATGCAGATGCTCCATGACTATGTCTTCTTAAGATCCAGGGTCTTGTCCAAGTACGCTTTTCTTCTAGCAGAGCTAATATTTCATCTAGCGCATGTTGACACAACTTCCGAATTAACTTTCTTAGTAGAATTGCTTTTCTCTTACGCACACTGTTCATTTTTACGTATACGTGTTATCAGGTTAAGCACAACTCACTACTGACTTGACTAGCTTGAAATTTCCTAGCTTCGTGTAGACAGCACTAGCTTGGTTACAATCCAGGCTAGTAGGTAAGCTAGAAACCAAGCTAGTGACCCCTTACTAGCTTACTATCCTAGCTTCAAAATACTAACCTCGTGTCACCCGGGCTTAACTTTCTTAGTAGAATTGCTTTTCTCTTACGCACACTGTTCATTTTTACGTATACGTGTTATCAGGTTAAGCACAACTCACTACTGACTTGACTAGCTTGAAATTTCCTAGCTTCGTGTAGACAGCACTAGCTTGGTTACAATCCAGGCTAGTAGGTAAGCTAGAAACCAAGCTAGTGACCCCTTACTAGCTTACTATCCTAGCTTCAAAATACTAACCTCGTGTCACCCGGGCTTAAATCGGCCCATTGAACCAACGTCTATTACAGAGTCATTTCAGTGCCTACATTTCTATTTTGTATGGAGAATTTTCATTTCATCTTTGCTCGAGAGATGGCGTTGATTATTTAACTGACGTTGCAATACTAGCTCTTTACATGAATCACAAATTATTTTTAATGTATTTTTAGTCATATTTGTCAACTTATCATAAATAATTAAATAAAAACGAATTTGTATGAAATAGAAAGTTTTTAAAATTAAATATTATAATAGCAACATTATGAAAAAAATGTTCGTTCGTAAGTTTCATTTTACGCAGGTGAAGTAAGAATTAAAAGAACTATTTTATTTTCTATTAGTTCAAATATGTCTTTTGCTTTATTTTTAAATGAAATTTAAGATACCTTGGTTGATTTTATTGTCAAGTTTCAGTATTTTTCCTTGGTCTTTTTATCATAAAAGCTATTTATAGTAAGTAATGGAACGTTGACTTTCAGTTACATATGGGGCCTGACTACCATCTCTTTAGCAGTGTTATTTTAATCTTATTGCGAAATTTCTGCAGTTGCAAATCTGAACTTTGCACACTATGTGTAAAGTCAAAATTGCAATGGACCTAATTTCGATATAAGGCCTAAAGTAGGACTGTTAATGTGATGATAGTACGGGAGAAGGCCTGGCCTGGTCTACTTGAAACTGGCTAAATGCATTATATGCGAGAGTCCATAAAAAAGAAAAACACTTTTTGTACAGTCAACGTCTATAGGGATTGCAACATCGATCGTTCTGAAAAACACCGCTGTTTTAAAACATCGATGTTTTGATGAAAAACATCGATTTGCAAAAACATCGTTAATAAAAGCGATACATCGATGTTTTTGCCGATGTTTTATGTTTTTAGCCTAGCATACTATAGGTATGAAAACGTCCGTAAACATTTATTATTAATAAAGTACTGAGATACAATATTATAATACAGTAGAGCCTCGATAATCCGTACTCAGGCTAATCCGAACGTCGCTATAATCCGAACTGCATACCCCACCCCACTTCCTCGCCTTCGCCTCGCTGCTATGTTGTTTATTAATTAGTCTGCAGTTACGACTGCCACGTTGCGCGTCCATTCCACGTTTTTCTGCTCTGTACTCGTGCGCGGCGTGTTTTTTGAGGTTATAAAGATGGTTCCAACACCAAAACGCAAACATAAAACTTTGACTATAGCCGAAAAGTGCACTATACTAGACAGTTTAAAGGACGGAGTGTCGGCCACTTCTCTTGCTTGTAAGTATGGCGTTGGAAAATCAACAATTACAGACCTCAAGAAAAATGAGCAAAAATTGAGATCTTTTATAGCTAAAACTGAGAAAGGACCAGGGTTCAGAAAAACTCTAAAATTACCAGAGAATCCAGTGCTAGAAGAAGCACTGTTCACATGGTTTTTAGAACAAAGACGACGCCACATTCCATTGTCTGGTGAGGTCGTAATGGAAAAAGCGAGATTCTTCCATAAAAAACTAACAGGTTCGGATTTTTCTGCAAGTAGAGGATGGCTTGATAATTTTAAAAAACGTCATGGCATACGTCAGCTGAAAGTGTCAGGTGAGAAAGTCTCTAGCAATACGGAAGCTGTTCAACCATTCCAAGAAAAATTCCTAAACGAGATAAAAGAAAAGAACCTTTGCCCTGAACAAATTTACAATGCCGACGAATCAGGATTGTTTTGGAAGGTTCTGCCGGACAAAACTTTAGCCTCTTCTGCTGAAACTAGCGCTCCTGGGTCGAAAGTGTCTAAAGAGCGAATAACTTTTATGCCTTGCGCAAACTCTACAGGCTCTACTGTATATCTGTTGCAAACTCTTTGCCAGAACAGTATTAGCCCGGGTACAAGTTTTTTCCGAGTCTCGTCGTTCGTTATTGAATCTTTTTTTTGTATTTAGAATGAACAACGCCATCTATCCAGCGTTGTTCATTCTCCATAAAAAAAAAAAAAAAAATGATTCGATATCGAACGACGAGACTCGGAAAAAACTTGTGCTCAGGGTACAGAAAAGGCCGTCTGTAATTTATTCTTCATTTTTTTTCTCAAACATCACTAAAATTTATTGAAAGCTATACAATATACATTAGAAAAACAGACACCGATATAATATCTTATATATAAAATTCTCATGTCACAAAATGTTCGTTCCCATACTCCTCCGAAACGGCTTGAACGATTCTTATGAAATTTTTTATGCATATTCAGTAAGACTGAGAATCGGCTACTATCTATATTTCAAACTACTAAGTGATAAGGGGTGGCCACCCCTAAGATTTTCTATGGCAAAAAAACGTTTGCCGGGTCAGCTAGTACTATATATATGTTACAGCCAAAGTGATAAATCCAGATATTATAAATATGATATCCAGCCATTCATAATGTCTGCCCAATTTGGTGATGTGATAAATGACACAGAATTAATCACATTAACCAGCTATTATGTATAATATCTTCGACGACTTGGATAATGTAATAAATCAAGTATAGGTAAAATTGGAATTAGTAGGAAGTATTGCGTAGGATAAAATCTTAAATTTTGTTGATATTTTATGTTTTCTTGTTAACCGATCCAATAAAGGAGGAGATTTTCCATTTTTTACCTTAGGCAGGGCATAGGAAGATCACTCTGACATTTTAGGTTAGGTTAGGTTTGTACTGCTGACCAAGCGATGCGCCAAAGACATAATATGGTGACAATACAGGGATGATTTTACCATTTGTACTTGGCGAATCGCCGGCCGCTGCCGCGGCACGCTCGCTGCACTCGCTCGGCTCGCGCGACTTGGTCAGCACTACAAACCTTTTTTTTTTTTTTTTTTTTGACCCAGGGAAAATGCTTTATGCATACCACCGCCCCCGGGGCGGGGGTGATGGTTATGTGGGACTCCGCCCTGAGAAGGGCGGGAATACTACCCACTAAAAACCCTGGGGTGTTCCTCCTCAGCGCCACGCGTCAGGGCCGCGGGAATCGCTAATTGCATGCTCCGCGGCCCCGACGGCGCTAGCCCGCACGTAGCGGGCTCCTTCTCGGGGACCCGTTAGTTTTGTGGGTCCCCTCCTCCTACAAACTGCTATAATAAATTAATTTAGTGGCGCGCCGGAACACCTAACGCGCCACTTCCGCCCGAGGTCCTCATTCCGACTGGCGGCAGAGTTACCCCTACTCTGCCGCCCGGAGGACCTCTTTATGGTGGGTGGAGGCGGACCGCAGCTCGCCTCCTACCCCCCCCCCCCTCTGGGGCGGCGGTTGGGAGGGGCGGACGCCGACTGCTCCCTTTCCCGCTCCGCAGTCTCCTTCTGCGAGATGACGTCCTCGCAGAAGGAGAGAACCGCCGCCCATGCGCCTTCGCTGCCCACCATGGCCGAGACGACCGTGGGCAGCGAAAGGTCGCCTCCTATTTCTGCGACGAGGGCACGGCGCTGCTCAGCCCAGGCTGAGCACTCTTCTAGAGTATGTTGCGCCGTGTCCTCGTCGCAGACTCCGCAATGATGGCACGAGGCCGTCGGCTCCCTTCCGGCGATTTTGCACAGGTACTTTCCGAAGCATCCGTGCCCGGAAAGCACCTGCGTCAGCCGGAAGGTCGTGGCGCCCTGCCGTCTGTCCGTCCATTCACGCAGAACCGGACGGACAGCTTCGACAGTCCGTAGGCCGGCAGATGGAGTGGCCAGCCTACTCTCCCACTCTCTCATCAGGGACTGCCGAAGATGAGATCTCCGCGAAGCACTACAAACCTAACCTAACCTAGAATGTCGGAGTGATCTACCTATGCCCTGCCTAGGGTAAAAATGGAACATACATACATGATATGGCAAAAATAACTATAAGTATAACGATCACTATTGAGTCTAATGCGTCAGTCACGAGATAGCGGTGATCACGCCACGCGGCAGCGGGATGAAGAGCGGGAGAGGTCACGAGTCAGTTAGACCGTATTTATTACTTTGGCTAGCTTGGACCAGCCATTATGAATAATATCTGGATAAAGTGATTAATTTATCACATTGTCTAGTCAATTTGGATATCCTACTAAGATTATAAATGCGAAAGTTTGTAAGAATGGATGGATGGATGGATGGATGTTTGTTACTCTTTCACGCAAAAACTACTGGATGAATATCAATGAAACTTTACAATAATATAGCTTATACATCAGAATAACACATAGGGTACTTTTTATCCCGGAATTCCCGCAGGAACACGTAATTAACGCGGGTGAAATTGAATTAATTATTGCATACAACACGTTGTCAGAGGTACAGAAAAGGACATAGGGTACTTTTATTCCGGAATTCCCGCGGGATCTCCGATATTGACGCGGGTGAAACCGCGGGGCACAACTAGTTATATATAATGACCAGTCATTATGTATAATATCTGTTTAATCACTTTAGCTGTAACATATATACTATATCGACGATATAAAACATCGATGTTTACGGATCGATTTATCGATGTTTTATAGACACCGATGTATCGTTTTCATCCCTAGTCAAAGTTTGACGTTTCTCAACTTCAAAAGTTTTGCAAAACTTTTTTCGTTGTGTTTTGAATTCGGATCTTTTCCCAAATTACCTGTGATATTATTCTAAGACCAGGCTTTGTTTTATGGATTTTTGTGATTGTGTGCTATACTGTTGACTTCTGCTTTATTTTGGACCCCGACGATTCTGCTTTAACGAAGACCCCGGCAATTCTTATTGGACACCGATTTATCAGAAATCAGAATGTCTTCAGAAAAAAAATGCTGTGTGCCTGATTGCGGTAAGATTAAATTAAATATTTTGCTTACTACTGCATATTATTATGACAGTAATTTTTTTTCTTTACTGTCACTTGGAGATATACAGATGACTATCCCAAGTACCCCGTGGTTCTTCAAATTCCGCTCTTTTAATAAAAAAACAACCAACTATCTGCCGTCTCCGTTTGGGCCATTCTTGTACTCCCGTCCATCTGTACAAAATCAGGGTGAGAGATCACTCTCTCTGCGAGTGTGGCATAGACGAAGGAACTGTGGATCATATGTTTTTTAACTGCCCCAAACTCTCATCCTCTTTTTAAGATTCACTCCCTACAGAGATCCCTCATCCAACCAATATGAAACTCCTTCTCTCACTCTCCTTCTCCCCGTTTGTAAAGAAACTGGCCAAATTTATAGAGACTAACAACTATATATGAGTGTGTATTTGTGTACATTACTTTTTATGCAATTATATGAATTAACTCTTCCCTTACATCCTCAAGCTAGTTCTATATAAAGTATAGCTTAAGTTTCTTCTTAGAAATAGTCTGTTGCTGTAGTTTCAATATTTTAGTGACATAGTCTACGAAACAAAGAATTTAACCATGAGGCCAACTCGGGGACTTGTTTTACCAACATCGATCTTATGTACTTTTCAGGCTCAGAAAAAGAAATACTGCATAAGTTTCCTAATCCAGATAAGGATATTGAGCGCTTTCGTACTTGGCTTCACTATATTGGAGGTGCCATTTTGAAACTGGATAACCACACCATTTTCAAAAACCGAAGAGTTTGTCATTTACATTTTGAAACTTGTTACCATACTCGGAGCAAATTTCTTAGTGCTGATGCTGTGCCACGCCTGAATTTACAAGGTAAATTTATTTTCTTGCTTTAGTTATGTTCTTCATTTCAAATTTCCATTTTTATTATATTTTTAAGTAGTTATTATCTACATGATGATTTAAAGTAATAGCAAATTAAAATTTACAGCTGTTCCAAAAACAAGATCGCCTCTTAAAGATCTATCTAATGAAAGATGTGATGCTGGCAGTTCATCTCAAATACCATTTCTTAGTGAAACAAATATGGTCAGTCAGCTTCCAGAGCAAACTGGTTTGGTTGGAGCAGAGATTGAATCGTCTAGGTCATGCAGAAAAAGAAGTAAGTCACATTTTTATTATTTCTCTGGAAGATGAAGTGTATGAAAAAAGTGTGTATGAAGTTTAGGTAATTTTGAGCCTCTTGAGGCAAGGGGGGATGGTAATTTTGTAGGTACGAAAAATCGTCTAACTGGCATGCTATTCAACACCAAAAATTCATCCATGGTTGCCTCCAAAGAGTACCTATTTAATCACTACCATTTTAACTGCTTCGTAACAGTCTCTCAGTTTGAAAGATGTTGTTCAACTATTGCTACAATAATACAAATATATTTTACAACTGCCATCTACAACAAGTGATGAATGTTAAACTGAAATGATTGCGATAGAAGTTTAGTAATCTTAAAGTAATAATATGGCATATGCCATATAGTCAGTATCACACATTTTTAAAATTATGTATATTTACTTGAAACTTTACAAATGAAGCAAACTTACATGTTAAGTGGTAAAAAAAATAAGCTACTCATTTTTCATTTTCAGAAATACCTTCAGATCTTGATGATAACAAACAGCTTCTTGAGAAGCAGGTCAAAAAGTTAAAAATCAAAACTAATTCCTATCAGCAGAAGTTAAAGAAGTCATTGAAACTTTCTACAAACACTGCCTTCCAAGCTACCTTAAAGAAATTTAAAACACTGGCGGCTCTCTTCACTGTTATGCAGTTTCGAGAAATAATAAAGCCAAAGATGGGTAGAAGATTTACCAAACAGGAAAAAGTTATGGCACTCAGTATTTTTAAAATGGGCCCAAGGGCCTACAGATATTTAAATAAAATATTTGTTTTGCCATCAGTGGCAACACTAAGCAGAATGATGTCCAAAGCATCTTTGAATGCTGGACTTAATGATAATATATTCAATCAATTAGCAAAAAGGCTACAGACAATGAATACTGACGATAGACTCTGCACATTAATTTTTGACGAGATGGCACTAACACCTCATTTTGATTATAACAGCAAAAAAGACAGAGTGTTAGGGTTTGTAAACCACACTGGAAAGTCCAGTAAAATAATTGCAGATCATGTTCTTGTTTTCATGATTAGGGGCATCACAAGAAATTATAAGCAACCCATTTATTATTCTTTTTGTTCAGGAAGTACCCCAAAAGTGATTTTGGTTGCACAAATAAAACAAATTGTGAAGAAACTACATTCAATTGGCTTTAAGGTTTTAGCCACAGTTTGTGACCAAGAGACAACAAATACAAGTGCAATAAATTATTTAATTGAAGAAACAAAAAGAGAATATTATAAGAAAAATATTAGTCACACAAAATCTGTGTTTGAAATAGAAGGGCAACAGATAATACCTTTATACGATGTGCCACACTTGCTAAAAGGCATGAGAAATAATTTGATGACCAAAAATCTTAAGTATGAAATGGACGGACAAATAAAAACTGCGAAATGGGAACATATTACGCTTTTACATGAAAATAATCCCACCTATAAAGGGTTAAAAATATTAAAAAAGCTATCAGAAAATCACTGTAATACAGAGAAAATTCCGAAAATGAAAGTCAAATATGCTGCACAACTTTTCAGCCAGACAGTAGGAAAAACTATGGGTTATTTAGCTGGTAAGTTTACATAAAACAGTATAGATCTATGGGAAAAAAAACGCCATACTAGTTTTTTTTCTAGCGTTGTGCATTATTATAATTTAAAATCTTGAAACAGCATATTCTATGAAATTGCTTTAATTTTTAATCTTTCTTTATTGACCACTAGCGGCCGCCCGCGGTTTCACTCGCTTGGTTCCCGTTCCCGTGGGAAAATCGGGATAAAAAGTATTTTATGTGTTATTTGAGCCTATAATCTATCTTTGTTGCAAACATCCAGATCGGTTCAGTAGTTTTCGCGTGAAAGAGTAACGAACATTCATACATCCATACTCACAAACTTTCGAATTTATAATATTAGTAGGATTCAGTTTATTTAATTATTTACTTTTTTGAAATCACAACGCAATTTTTATTACTGAAAAATTGAAAACGAAGTGTTTAGAAAAAACTAATAATAAATTTAGTTTTGGTTGTAAGACGGGTCGATTTTTTCGAAATACCTACTTCATTTTCAATTTTTCAGGATTCAGTTTTTCTAGAAGAGTTGTAGATTCTGGTTAGGCAGTTGTAGTAAGTAGTTTGTAAATGGGTGAATTAAATAATTTCTTTCTTTTTTTGCAGAAAATGGCATACTTCCCGAGGAAGCAAAGGATACAGCAGACTTATTATTATTTATAGATAATGTATTTGATTCATTAAATGGAAGCATGAAAAATTCTGATCTTCGTTCCGGTAAAAAGTTGTTAAAAAATGTAACACCTTCTTCAGTACATGAAGACACTTGGGTTAAATCGAAACCCGTTTTTAAATCAATGTCCTTCGTCACAGCAAAAGGTAATGCTGGTACTGTCCCATCAATCAATCAATCAATCAATCAATCAGCCTATTGCAGTCCACTGCTGGACGTAGGCCTCCCCAAGGGCACGCCACAGTACACGATCTGTAAATCTCAAAATCCCATCAATCAATAATTGGTTAAAAACAATTGAAAATATAATTATTTTGAAAAATGTATTATTTCATGAGTACAAAATAAAATCATTTTGGTGCAGACATCTTAATCAGGATCCCCTGGAAAACTTTTTTGGAAGCATTAGAAGCCATGGGGTTCGAAATAATTCACCCACGTGCGCAGCATTTGAGGCTGCTTTTTCATCATTATTAATAAATAATATGAGTAGTAATTATTCCCCAGGGTCGAATTGTGAAGAAGACATGTGTTGCATCCTGCAAGGGTTCGAGGAACTCATATTTTCAAATAAAAATAAAACTGACACGTCATGTTCAGAAATTGATTTTGACGATATTGTTAATGATGAAATGATTGTAGACATTGAAATAAAAAAAAAGGACCCTAGGGTGATTGCTACATTAGAATATGTAACAGGGTATTTATTAAGAAAAACTAAAAAAATATTTAAAAACTGTAAAATCTGTAGATCAACTTTATTTAGTAAAGATACAACTAGAAACAAATACTTGCAATGCCGAGAATATTTCAAAACAAAAAACAATTTGTACAATCCCAGTGAGAATTTTACAAAATGTGTTTCGGAGATCCAAGATGTTCTACACCATATTATGAGAAATAAAAGTAATATTCAGAATTTAAAAGAGTATATGAAAACTTTACTCTACACAAACATCGACACGAAATTTATTCAGTGTGCTCATGAAAAGGAATTACAAGAATTTATATTTGATTTTTCAAGTAGATTTTTTGCCAATAATTGGTGTAAGTGGACCAATAAATTATTAAATGGTACCAGCACTACCAAAGATGTTGATAAAACTGACGAAGTTCAAAACCAAGCTATACTGTACTATACAAAGAGAAGAAAAAACAGAAAATAAATATCTGGAAGCAGTTACTTTGACTGCCGTTTCATAGAATAAATGATAAATATATCAAAGAAAATTAATTTCTTTTGATAGTATAAATTCAATTTTTACTGTGTTTGATTTTATCCACAATCTCATCACGTAAAAATAATGTGATTATGTAAAAAAGATACTTATTGCTGTTTATTTTTGTAATACTGTATTGATATTGCATTGTATTTTTTTTCCATACTAAAGTTGGACTTGACTAACTTAAAATATAATTTCTTCAGTAAAATAATTCCTTTCATTTGTATTCAAATTTTCCCGCTCTTTTAGATCACGAAGCAGTAGCTACAGTATACTATAGGTATATAGGTTACTAGGTAGGTACCTAATTGTAATTACATCTTTAGTCGAGAGATGTCGCTCTGTCGAGAACTTAGCTGACCACTCTATACCAGTATATATAAGTTACTCTATGGTCTATTATAATAAATCTTTTGTGTGCATCAACGACTGCGAGAAGGACGACAGAATAAATTTTTTTATAATTAAAATAATTAGAACCCGACTGAGGAGGGCATTTTATTGAGATATGCTTCCCATCCACGGCACCAAGGCAGTTAGGGAATTGCCATTTATCATTAAAGTCTTCTGCAATTACTTCCCATTCACTTTCTGTCGGTAACTTCATATATATTGGTTGCAAATGAATCCAAAGTGCATTGCACACATCTTTAACAATCAAAGAAACTGTATTATTACCCACTCTGTAATTGTATCCAATTGTTCTAAAGGAGTCGCCAGTAGCTAAAAACCTGAAACACATAAATATTTATTACTAAGTTTGACTTGGTGTTTGTTACAGTGAAAACTGCGAAGAATGAGTGGAAAAAATTACGAGATAGTCATCGAGAGTCACTCAAAAGGATGAAAGCCAGTACAAGTGATCAGGCTGCTTCTCCGGCAAATAACTGGAAATATGCCGAGTTACTCGAATTTCTTTTACCCCACATGAAAAACCGTAAGAGAACTGGTAACGTATCAATTAATGATAAAAATACTTTGGCCAGTACATCAACTCAAAGTCAAAATACTTTGCCCGGTACTTCGATCGAAAGTCAAAATACTTTGCCCAGTACATCAACCGAAAGTCAAAGTACTGAGATTTTCGAAGAAATTCCGAATGATGATGATGAAAATACTTCCGAACCACCAAGGATAAAAAAAAGAAAAGTTGCCGATGACGCATCATTAAACGACTTACTTCAGAAAGTCGATAACGATTTTATGAAGCGATGTGAGCAAAGAGAGCAATGGAAGGCTGAGGAGGCAAAAGAGGCGGGGAAACACAGACATCCGTTAAATTTATTTTTTGACAGTATGTGCGAGTCAACTAAAAAGCTTCCCGATTGGATACAAAGAGATGTAAAAAAAAAAGATTTTTCAAATTGTAAACGAAGCAGAGGAAAATTATGAAAGTTATTTGTCTAGGCAGACTTATCAATATGGGTACTCATCATCATCCACATTTTCGACGCCAACTCAAAACGAATTTGTAACCTTTTGGCATTTACCAATAACAAATATAAATAAATGTTTTTTTTAATTAAAATAGTTTTGCTTACCTTAAACAAATAGCTAATCTTTCTTCTGGGGTTATAGCGTTCCGATAGTTAGTATCTTGTTTAGTAATATCTCCGATAACACTGGTCAACAAAAAAAATAAAGTTGTTTGTTTCCTGTGATTTTTTTTTTTGTTTCTATCTCAAATTGACTCGTATTTTTTAAATATGGCAACAATTTTTCTCTAACAGCTTTTGTTTTTGAGTTATAGCTAACTACCCTCATTTACTATTTTTACTTAGATTTGAGTTTTTTATTGGACACTGAAATATATTTTGTTGTTATTATCGATATGGCTTCGTCAAGAAGATGTTTTGTGCTTAATCCAGACTGTTTTTGCTATATTTTTCGTGAATATGAATTTTAAAAATATCGAAAACCAATATAGGACTTTGTAAAAACTGCGTATCTCCAATACTTTAAAATAAAATTGTATAATCAGGACAAGCCATGGGTTCCTCGTATTGTATGCCAGAAATGTATGGTATGTCTACGGTCATGGTCCAGTGGGACCATGCAAACATGGTCCTTGGAAGAGCCTTTAGGTAGCCAAAACCGCACCATACCACTTCATATTAAACGCGGCCTAATGAAACAGTTTGTGAAAGCGCTTAAAAAAGTGGCGAATGTTTGAATTTTCTTTCACGCAAGTTTCCAGGATTACTTAAGTGGGTACAGAAAAATTTAAAGCTGATATTTTTGATGGGCCACAGATGATTAGGCAACTCGTGAAAGATCCTAATTTCATCAAATCAATGAAGTCGAATCCAAATTTTGGAATTCATATCTTTTGGTTATGAGTAATTTCCTAGGCAAAATCTGATGACCACATCGAGCTTGTTGAGTCTATGCTATCGAACTTGCAAGAGCTAGGGTGCAACATGAGCATAAGCTATAAAAATCTACTTCATAAATTCGCATTTAGACCGATTCCCACAAAATCTGGGTGATTTTAGTGAGGAGCAGGATGAAAGATTCCATCAGGATCTTCGGACAATGGAAGAGCGTTATCAGGGGCGGATGGGACTCACATATGATGGCAGGCTACTGCTGGAGTTTGCAAAGAGATCTTGCTAAAGTTGTTAATTCAAAGAATTCTCATAAAAGATCATTTGATAGGGTTCAATAGAAATTTTGTTAACATAATGTATGAATTTTTTGTATATTTTGTCAAAATAATAAAACTGTATATTTCAAAAAGTAAAGCTGTTAGCAATCTACCAGTATTTTTTCCATAGTCAGTGCCATAGAAATATCCAGTAACAGATAAAAAAATAAAGGAAACAAAACCTGTGTTGACCAGTGTAATCAATGATAACAAATCATAAAACTGAACTCTTGTAACACGATAATATAACTGAAAATGTTCATCATCTAATTCGTAAAATAAAGTTCTAAACTCTCCACTTGCGTGCCGAGATTCAATGTGTTGACATATCGTCAGGCCTCTTTTCCATTACACGGTTTCTCGCCGTGAAAATCTACGGTTAATTCGCCGCGTGTAGGCACGGTCGTCAGTGTGGTATGGATCACTATATGAGCTTGTCGACATGCACGGTGGCGCCAAGGCACGGCGCCGCGGCCGCGTGCGCCGTGACTGCCCCTCGGCGCGCCGCGTCTACGCACGGCGTGATTTTCACCAGTGTTGTATGGCAGTCTATCGGGGTGTGTCGACGGTGCCGGACGTACGCACGGATTCGTGACCGCTTATATACGCTGTTTCGCGATTTTATTATAAAATGAACATAAATCAAGAATTATTAATTACGTTGATTCAAGAAAGGCCTGTAATATGGGATAAGACCATCGACGATTATAAAAATAAGCGGCTTAAATATGATTCCTGGAAAGAAATATTTATTCATTTCCAGCCCACATTTGAAGATTTAAGTGGTGATGAGAAAAACAAGTTTGGTAAGTTACAGATATTTAATTATTAACTTTTTACTTATGCATAGTTGTTTTGATAGGAGAGGCGACCTTCGTTAGATACAAAATATTGTGCAAATCTGTTGCGAACTTCATTAGCCGCCAAACTTCCGCGAACTGCATTCGTGATAGGTAACTGGATTAGTTCCGATTCTGAATCAAGGGTGGACTCATTTTCACTCGCATTGTGAAACTGAAAGTTTTCCTGCTTATGTATAAAATTTTGCAAAACACAACATGTTTTCACAATATCAACTGCCAAATCGATGGACACATTCATTGGCCGGTGAAAAATTCGCCATTTATTGGATAAAATGCCAAACGCACATTCAACAAATCTTCGCGCTCTGGTGAGTCTGTAGTTAAATGTACGTTTTAATTGATCAAGCTGATGACCACCAAATGGACGAAGCAAGTGATAATGCAAAGCAAAGGCTTCGTCCGCAACGAACACATATGGCAAATCGTAGTCAATTCCAGGCAAACGTGTTGCATCGGGTAGATTTAATCCGTTGTTTGTTAAATTTTTCCAAAATGGGGTCTCTTTAAACACACTGGAATCACACTCCTTTCCGTAGGCGCCAACGTCAACAAATATAAAGTTGTAATCGCTATCTACTACTGCCATCAAAACTATAGAAAAAAAATGTTTGTAATTTAAAAACATCGAGCCACTATCAATTGGCTTAATAAGTCTGATGTGTTTTCCATCGACCGCTCCTAAGCACAGCGGGAAGTTGGAAGATTCTTGAAATTTGCTTGCAATGTGTAGCCAGTCTTCTTTAGATGGCATTTTCATATATTCTTTATACAGTTCTAACCAAATGTAGTGGCATACTTCACGTGCGATGCAACTTATGGTTTTTATTCCAATTCTATAGCTGTAGTATAGGTCAGTAAAGGTATCTCCTGTTGCTAGATACCTGAAATATAAAACAAAACGGTTCAGGTTCAAATACTAAAACCCCATTTTAGGTCGGGGTCGATTCAGTTTAGGTCGGGGGTTTTTATAAATTTTGAATTTAATAATTATTAGTTATTTATTTTCAGGGCAAATGGTGATGAAGAAGTGGACCAATATGAAAGATAGCTGGATAAAATATGACAAAAAAATTAATGAATGTAAGTCTGGTTCTTCAGCAAAAAAAATAAGAAAATATATGTTCTATGATGAAAAGATGTTCCTAAAAAAAAATGTTGAGCATCGCAAGACCGATTCTAACATGACTGAACATGTTCATGATTCTAGCCTCAGTAATGAAAATTTTGATAGTGCAGTCCCGAATCAATCAAGCTCGGGATACACTGAACGGAGTGAGACGCAAAGGGCTAAAAAAAAAAGAAAAAATGAACTAAGTGAAGTTGACATTAGGTTTATGAAGTTTATGGATTCAGCAGAACGAGATGAGAAAAAGAAAAGCCGTAGTATGAACTTTTTTATGGGAATCGCTGATACAGTTGACAAGTTCAGTGATGAAAATAGGATAGACTTTCAGTTTCAAGTAATTTCAATAATTAAAAATATTCAACAAAGACAGTGTACTCAGTATATACCTACATCAAGAAACCAATGGGATCAAGGCCATCAAGGATATTTAAGTGGTACAGCATCCTCAAATGCGCAATCGTCAACATATGGATATTCTACAGCTGCTAGATCGGGCTATGGAATAAGTCGTCCACAGACGTCTTCTCATGATTTTGGACACGGTTCTGGTTTAGAGCCAATCCACTACCGACCCGAATCACAATTATCTGTACATAGTGTAAATGCGGAAAGTATCTCGGCAGATTCTCAAGTTTCTATTGAAGACGAATTCGATTTTAGTACCGCACTTGAGTAGCATTTTCAGCGTAGTGTATTTTTTGATTTACTTGTTCTTAAATTAATAATTATTAAAATTCAATTACATGTAATAATTTTGTTTGTGTGCAATAAACAATTTTAAACTAAAATATGTCATTTAATTTTGTACCTACTTACCTCAGAGTTACAGCCAATCTTTCTGCGGGCGATATACTCTCTCGCATAAAAGTATCTTGATGTTTTAGTTCCTGGGATAATTTTTGGAGCAAGTTGTCGAATGTAGTTTTCTGCATTCTAAAATAATTGTAAAACTTGTCTTCATCTTCTCTCAATTGATTCTTGACAAGTGTATGAAACGCGCCATATTCCTCCCTTTTTTCTAAAATCGGATGTATCCAAAACCTTACTTCCCTTTTTTTTTCTATTTTCTTTTTCCTATATATGTAATAAGCAACTATAATCTTTTTTTTCGTAAGAAAATTCATGACGCATCACGTCCTACACAGCCCGAGTAAAAAGCGCTACTAGCCAGTACTTACCAATGTCTCGCGCGGTGATTTTGCCGTATCATGTACAAGCTAGCACGTTTTTTCAACCGTACGGCTTACACACCGTACGTTTGAACAACCGTGTAATGGAAAAGAGGCCTCAGTGAAGTTCTAACAGTGCGTAAGTATTTTTTGAGTGATTTGAGATTTGAATGTCATTGGATAAAGCGTTGTGGCGCGCATCGTGTCGACCAATCAAAACACGATTCCTGACCAATACCAACGCGTTATTTGAAAAATAGTTACATTGCGTATCTCAGTTGGTGGTGCCAACACTGCGTATGTCAGCCATTCACGTACAAATTCGTCGTGCATCAAGTGCTCCGATGTTGTGATTTCGATTTAAGGTAATATTTGCAATTTATCTTGATATTTTATTCCTAATAATATCGATTTAATATTATGTGGTCACGGTTTAATTGTTAAAACAAGTGTGTTTATTTATTATTACGATTATTATTCGCCTAAACTTTAATCGAAAAGTAGTCGTGACTTACGCAGTGTTTACTGTGATATTTTTTATGAGTTACGTTGTGTTTCCATTATATTTACCTACTTTCTTTCTCTTTTTTCAAGGTGATTGCATACAAATACAAGATGGATTTTCTATTAAGTGATAGCGAAGAACTTGATGATGACATGTTGATACTTTGCAGCGACTTAAAGATACAAGTACCACCAAAAAAACAGAAGATATTACCGGTAACATTATCTAACTTAGAAAATATCGATATTAATAACTTACCAATAGAAATAGTTTCCGAGCCTCCATCTCCGTCTTTGCTGGACCTATTGAGCCCTCAAAATATTCAGGATACCATACCTCTTTCTTCATCTGAACAAGTTACCATAGTACATTTGCAGCCAAGAGAAGAATTGCAGCCTTTGTCCTCGTCTGTTGAGATTTCACCGCCATTAGAAGCGACACAACCACCTGAAAATGACATTGAAGAAACATTCTTACCTTCAGCTCCATCAACCTTTTTAAATGAAGAAGTACAGCCCCTTTCCACGACTGCTGGAAATTCACCGTCGCTATTGGAGCAGCTACCGTCTGACAGTGAGATCGAAGATATAAATTCAAATAGAAAAAGGAAATCGAAGGGATTCGCGCAACCTAAAAAATGGAAAAACACAACAAAACTGAAGCGTATGCAAGGTGAAGAATATGTGGGGTACCGTAGGGACAGGAAAGTTGCAGGGCAAGAGAAATTTTAAGTACTCCATGATGTGCCACGTCCAGCACGTTCAATTGGTTCACGTTGCACTTCCACGTTTTGCTCGAAGTCTAAGTTACGTGGCTGCTTTAGCTTGTCTGACATCGAAAGAGAGAACATTTTTGGCATGTTCTGGAAAAGCATGACTTGGGAGCAACGGAAACAGTACGTTGTATCTCACGTCTCCGTTTGTGAAAAAAAGCAAGTAAAAGTGAAATCTAATTCTCGTAGAAGTGAGAGTAAACAGTACTTTCTCAGTACATCAGAGAGACGTACCCAAGTTTGTCTGAAGACTTTTTTGAACACTCTGGGTTTGAAAGAGTCGACTATAAGATGCTGGATCGATAGATCTGAACATGGCATTGCTAAAATAACACCACGACCAAACGACGACGATGATGAACGAGTTATTAAGAAAGAAGACATTACATTCCTCAAACAGTTCTTCGCTTCGTTACAAAAAATGCCCTCGCACTATTGCAGGGCATCTACATCGAAACAGTATTTAGAGCCGATTGTTGAAAACAAGAACTGTCTTTTTAGGTTGTACATCCAAGAGTGCGAAAACGAGTCGAAAAGTCCACTTAGTCGCTGGACTATGTACAGAGTTTTTGATGAGTTGAATCTAAGCCTGTTCTCGCCTAAAAAAGATCAGTGCGATACTTGCTGTTCGTACAAGGTAGGCAACATAGCAGAGGAAGAATATAGATCACATATTAAAAAAAAAGACATGGCAAGAAGCGAGAAAGTGAAAGATAAAGAAAGGGCTCGTCAATTGGATGACATACATGTTTTTACACAAGATTTACAGGCTGTAAAGTTATGTCCACAACTTCAAGCCAGTGCTTTATACTTTAAAACTAAACTATGTGTGCATAATTTTACGATGTACAATCTTGCCAACAAAGAAGTTACCTGCTATTGGTTTGACGAGAGTAACGCTGGTTTGACTGCTTCTGTGTTTATATCATGCATCATAGACTGTTTTAAAAACAACACTACAGAAGAAATGCATGCCAATCATTTTATATTCTGATGGTTGTACGGCGCAGAATCGGAATGTTTATCTATCAAATGCTCTGCTACAACTATCGATGGAAAAAAACATCGTTATAGAACAAAAATTTTTGGAAAAAGGTCACACACAGATGGAGTGTGATGCGGTTCATAGTTCAATCGAGCAAAAATTAAAAAACCAAGACATCTTTCTACCAAGTCAATTTGCGACGCTATCAAAACAAGCTCGACCGCAAAAGCCTTATTTGGTTGAATACTTAGACTACGGGTTTTTCGACGACTTCTCAGAGAATTCGTTCATGTATGACTCCATACGGCCTGGTCGCTCCGTCAATGATCCTACAGTAACGGACATACGAGCACTGCAGTATAATCCAAGTGGAGTCATCAAATATAAATTGAACTTTGAGGAGGATTATCAAGATCTGCCACGCAGAATTCGACGAAGAGTAGTAATGCCCGAAACTTTACCCCCTAGACCAAAACTCTACCAAAGTCGCATCAAAATATCAGTAACTAAATGGAAACATTTACAGGAGTTAAAGACTGTTATTCCTTCTGACTGTCACGGGTACTATGATTCCCTACCCTATTGATCTCTTAAAAGTCTGATTATAGATAAGAAGTTGATTCGTTTTAAGCAAAAAATTTTTTATAATACAAAATATTTTCTTTTCTTTTTAAAAAATAAACTTTTAACACCATTTTGTAAAACAATTTTATGATTTCCCTTCTCCACATTATCTCCTTTACCTATATTAATTAGATGAAACATGACGTAAGTCAGTGACAACTACTGGCAACACTGCGGAAGTCACCAAATTTCTTAAATGGAAAAGATTATTGCGATTTTCACGAGTTTAAATCATCACAGAGTTCATTTGTATTCATAATTAAACACAATACGGCCTTATGCGTAAGTTACATTCATTTCATACAGTTTTTTCACTCTCCTGTAAAGTAGCTATTTTTGACTTCCGTACTGTTAGAACTTCACCGACGATATCCAAGGTCTAGAATGTCGTTTTCTTATATAATAATAATAAGTCAGTATTAATCTTCTTTTTCTATGTGTAACGTATTCATCATCGGAACTTTCTTCATCGATTATATTCATAGCAAGCGCCTGACGTCCGTCTAATTGAACTCCGCAACACTAACTGAGCTTTGGCTTAGCTCTTTGTGTGCACGCCATTTATTTCTATCTTAGCTTAGTTTGGCTTAGCCTAGCTTCCCTAGCTTAGCTTTGGAATAGCTTAGTTTTCGGTCTGCAACCCGCTTTAAACGGCATACCCATTAAATATTTTATTACAATTTTCTGTTTACAGATTTAACCAATATTATGCCATCAACATCCACATGTGAAATTTCATTTGAGCAACAGTCGGAAATTCCTGGCAATTTTTTCATGAGAACAGTTCAGGTATATAATTATTAGTCAATGTTTTGTGTAAGTTGGTCAAATCCTTACTAAATGCGAAATCGAGTTTGTTTATTTGTTTGTTTGTTACGTTTTCTTTCACGCCTCATTTATTTATCCATCCTTAAACGATATGCCCATTAAATTATTTTTGTTACAATTTTCTGTTGACAGATTTAACCAATATTACCTATGCCATCAACATCCACATGTGAGATTTCAAATGAGCAACAGTCGGAGATTCCTGGCAATTTTTTTTGTGTTCCGTTTATCTCTATTCTGAGTACACTTTAGTATTGTAACAGTTATATAAATAGTATCCTTACATATTATAAAACAAAGTCGTCCGCTGCGTCTGTCTGTCTGCTGTCTGTTCGCGATAAACTCAAAAACTACTGAACGAATTTTCATGCGGGTTTCACCAATAGAACAGTTTAGGTATATAATTAGTCAACGTTTTGTGTAAGTTGGTCGAATCCTTATATAATCCAATAAATCGGCATATCGGCGGGGAAAAGGTCGGGCTGGGGGGCGGGGGGAGGGGGGGGGGGGGGGGGGATAATCCTCACACGCGTCGAGTGGGTCTTCAAAGAGCCCGAAGTCATCCACGAGTGTACGTGTAGTGTTCAGTAGTGTTCAGTAGTGCTAGGTATATACCTATACCATAAGTTATTCCTCTGGGTTGTGACTTGTGAGTACGGTTATCGAATAAACCAAACAATTGTGATTATAATTGGTGTGTTATCATTGTGTTGCGCTACTCATTCCATGTCAGGAAACTAGGCAATCGAACCCCGTCCTGGTCATTATAGATATACTTACCTAGGTATAATTATATTATAAATTAGGTACTAGCTACTAGCTAGTTAGGTATGTAATAAACCATTACACCTTGTATACTCACATTTCTGTTTGTCTATGGACGCGGGAATTCCCCGTATTGTCTTTTAAAGTTCAGGAATGGAAGCGTTTGTTTACTTTGTTAGTTTTGTTTGACGTTATATAGCGAAGATTTTTTCAAACCTACCACGCGTTGGAGCATGATCTCTTTTTTTCAAAATGGTTGTGTAAATTGAAAGAAATGTGCTAAAAGTGCTCACTGTAAAGCATGTAACTTTAAAGTGCTAAGCAGAATAGCTTTTCTACAGAAACATTTAAATACAGCATAACATCGGAAAAACATAAAATTAGATTTACTGGAACCTCACAAGTTATAGTAAACGTTGATGAAGGTCCACCCTCGCTCGGCGGGACTGCACCGCTGCGCAACTGTGCGGCATTTTTTGCTATACCGAACTCGAACTGCAGCGGCCAGCGCGACCAGATTCAATATGAATTCCAAATCAATACATTTCATAATTTACATACGCAATTTTTTAGAATTGTAGAGGCTACAAGTATCAGCCGAATCA
Source organism: Zygaena filipendulae (assembly GCA_907165275.2). Classification (NCBI taxonomy): domain Eukaryota; kingdom Metazoa; phylum Arthropoda; class Insecta; order Lepidoptera; family Zygaenidae; genus Zygaena; species Zygaena filipendulae. Next base: position 2,095,984 of record OU015669.1, read on the forward strand.
CAGCTTTCAATGCCACAGAAATTAAATTTAACCACCATAATGGAGGTATCACATTTCGCCTCACAGGATGTTTAATATTGATGAGACAGGGGTCACAATCGTGCACAAACCTAACTTTACGCCTAGCACGAACAACTTGCGAAAAAGTATTCGTATCGTTAACGTAAACTATTTGTATGAGAAATTAACAGCGCCTCTAGCGGACGTAAAACGAACTAAATTTGGCAGCACGAAGCCTTTCCTATAGTAACGTAAGCGTGCGGTATTCGTAGCGTATGATGTTTACACTAACTTTGCGATACTTTGCGAGCACGAAGCTTTTTTTTGACGTATAGAATCGTAAGTGACGATAGCTGGCTATCGAGACTTACGAATGTTTTGTCACGGAAGATTTGTCGGTGTAAAAACTTGCGTCGTGAAGTCGGAAACAAGATTTTATTAATATTTCAGTGTGTTTAGTGTTTTGAAGTGCTTATATTTATAAAAAAATGCAAAGAACACCCAGGGTTGAACGTAGTGCATTATATTATTATCTTGCAGCGAGATTAATTGAGATCGAGAGTGATAATAATGAACAAAGAGAAACTGTGTAAGTGCTTTAAACAAGGAGTTGTCCTTAGGCATTATTATAACTATAGTTTTATTAAGTTTTTCTATTAGTACTATTGTAAAGTTATTTTAGATACATACCTATTTTTTTAATAAAAGTTTGTTTATTTATTTACAGGGAAATAAGTCGTAGATGTAAGCAGAGAAAAAGTATAAATTTATTAGATATAAGCGAAACAGAGTTTAAGAATAGGTTTCGTATAAGTAAAGAAGCTTTTATTTTTTTATGCGATAAATTACGACTACAAACTTCTTTGAAGTCTACTAAACGAATTAGCTTGGAACTTAAGGTGAGGGAACCAAACATTCTGAATAGGTAACAATTTTTCAAATGAGTATTAAATGTAATTATCTACTATTACTAATTTGGTATTTACAGGTTCTGTGTGCATTGTCTTTTTACGCCACTGGATCTTACCAAAGACTTGTTGGAATGGCGAAACATTTAGGTCAAACCACAGTTAGCAAATATGTACGAGAAGTGACTGATGCACTTGTTAGTGCACCAATATTGAATTTTTATATTAAATTTCCGGAAACGAGAGAACAGCGGGATGTGGTGAAAAATCAGTAAGTGTTTTGTTTCGTTTATTTGAGTCACAGCATTTATAATACTTTGTAGACTCACTATTAGGTAGTGTTTTAAAAACTATTTTGTTGTAACAAAAAAGAAAGTAGCTAAGTACTTTGTCTATTATTGTATTAAGTAACAACTTTTTTTACAGATTCTACTCAAAGTTTGGCTTTCCTGGGGTTATAGGGTGTATTGATGGATGTCATTTCCACATTTTTAAACCCAAACAAGATGTTGAACACCTATTTTATTGTAGAAAGCACTTCCATTCATTAAATGTTCAAATGGTCAGTACATATATGTAGATAGATGCCTTTAAAATAGTTGTTAATAGTAAAAAAAAATTAGAGTCTTAAATAATTCTTATTTGTAACATATTACATTTTGTTTTCAGATATGCGACAGTGATTGCCGAATTTTAAATATTAACGCCAAGTATGGGGGGGCTACTCATGATGCTTTTATATGGGAAAATAGTATGGCAAATAATTACATGCAAGAACTACATAGGCATAATGAACAAACTTGGTTGTTAGGTTAATATTATTATTAACGTCATAGCTCCAACTGGAGCTTTGAAGTAAAAATAATTTTATCGATTCGTTAGTTCCTACATTCATAGTTATAAATAATATCTTAAATTTACAGGTGATTCTGGCTACCCTCAGCGGCCTTGGCTAATGACCCCTATACCTGATGCTGTAGAAGGAAGTCCTGAAGCAAAATATACCAGTGTACATGGAAAATCAAGGGTCACAATCGAAAATACTTTTGGACGGTTAAAAAATCGTTGGCGATGTTTGTGCAAGGACCGTACACTACACTATTCGCCTGAAAAGTGCGCAAAAATAATAATGGCTTGCAGTGTGTTGCACAACTTAGCCAAAGATTTTAATGTGCCTGAACCAGAGGAACCCCTAATAACCGAGCCAAGCATAATATCTGGACATATTTTCCAAGAGAGTGAGGCTGGTGACGATTTAGGAAGAGGACGAGCTATAAGAAGCATGTTAGTTGATAGGATCAATAGGCTACACATGTAATTTTTATTTTAAAAAATTATCCATTAATTACTTTAAAACATCTTTTATTTATTCTCACTCTAGAGCAAAATATTTTTTTTATAATTTATATTTATAAAATATATAAAATATTTTAAATTTAACTAATACATGTTTTATAACTACCTCTACACATGGCTGCACTTCAGACTATATAAAACTGTCAAAATTCTCCAAACTTAGCATCATTTGTAGAAATTTGACATTTTGTCTGAAGTGCAGCCGTGTGTACATAAATTTTATTAACCTAATTACTTAGTACTTTCCCTTTCAAAATACTTAACAATAACATTCATAGCTTCTTTCATAAACTCCAGCCATTGAGCCTGTAAATGGAGCTCTTGGTCCCTCTGTCTCACCCTTTCACGCAGCTCATACTCATGTATTCGCAGCCTTTCGGTCTCCAACCTTTCAAAGGCCAAATCACGCTCCCTTGCATACTCCCTTGCATTCCTATCAGACTCTACAAATAACTTTGCTACACTTTCATTCTTCTTTTTCTTCAATGGTGGAGCCCAATGCTCTTCCGAAATAATAGTAGTTTCGTGAGTAGGTGGAGGAGGGGTGATTACTTCACGGCGTAGGGGGGGCGCTACAACGGTGGGTTGGCTACTGGTGCCTGGAGTGTTCCAGTCGGCATCTGTAATGTAATTTCATATAAATTATCCTACTAATATTATAAATGTGTAAGTGTGGATGTTTGTTACTCTATCGCACAAAAACGGCTGAACGGATTTGGATGAAATTTGGCGTGCACGTTGTCAGGGGTGCAGAGAAGGACATAGGGTATTTTTTATTCCGGAATTCACGCGGGAACTTCGAAATAACCACGGGTGAAAGCGCGGGGCACTGCTAGTTATATATAAATCATCAACTTCTTTCTTTCTGTTGATTTTTGTAAAATACTATATTACGAAATTTACCTGTAACTGCTGTTTTCCCAGGAAGAATGTATTCGTCTACTTCTTGGTTTTCATCTGGCTGGGTGTGGGGTGATTGAGTACTTTCTTCAATCTGAAAAATATATCCATTCAATTTAAAACCTCAACTACATTATTGTGGATATAGTTTTATCTAAATTCGGAAGTAAATAAGTCTGTGTTCTTAAAAAAAGTTTGTGTAAAATACTAAAACATTATTATTATCTAGGTAATTCAAAATGATAGTTATTGAAAATAGTATTTACATGCATTTTATCGTGTTACACAAGTTTTGAATATGTTTATAAAATGATATAATGATACCTAGAGTGACACTAAAATACATAAATGAAAACCTGCTGAAAGCCAGCTTCCACCACCGCCATGCCAGTAGCTGCCTCCACTCCAATTATTTGCATGACCCTGATTTCAAGGTCAGTCAAAGATAAATGAAGTGCAGGTCCACCACCAGTGCCGCTTGCAGCTCTATTTATTTTTGCTCGCTTTCTTTTAGTATTATTTTTTAAATCACTCCACACCTTCACCACAAAGAAATACAAAACATTGCAGCCAAAACTGATAAAAAAATTATAAGTACGTGGCATTGGTTTAAATGAAATGTAAAGGTCGAACACTTAAAAGAATAAACCACTTAAGATTGCATACCTTGCGCCATTTCTCCTCCGATCGAGAGTCGCCTGTTCCGTCACTATTTAATTTATCTGCTAATTCCTTCCATTTCATCTGAATGAAATGGCGTCCTCTTGGACCTCCAGACGGTTTAGATAGATCACCATTTCTACAAAATAAACAATATCTAAAATACGAGCATGCTAGTAAGTACAGCTCACGAATAATACCACTGTAGTTTCACAAATCTTGTTAATAAAACATGATATTTCACTTTACGTACCTTTCCATAAACTCTATCATAGTTAAATATTGCAAATGACTTGTCCTCATAATTAAAACACAATTTTATGGTAACAGCGAAAACTTTGTGGAACTTTAAATCTCCGGTGGAACTTCTAAACAACAATGTATGACCGTTCAGAAATCAAAACATAAAAAATAATATTATCTTAAAAAAAATTATGGACCAATATTTATATTTACTTACCGTAATGTAAGGATATTGTACAAAGTTTCATATTTTTGTTAATTTCTCTAAAATTTCACTCGAATATCATAATATATAGTATTAATTTTAATTTTTATGACTTCTTTAACTCGTTTCTGAACGTTTCATTCGTTTCATTCGTTCATTACGCTGAGTTAGTTCATTCGCGAGGACGGCCCTATTTACGTTAGGATGACGTCACCTTCGTTGCCCTATCGAGCTTACTATACGACGGCGAAAGTGCTTCGTGCTGCCTACTAACGTTTTACTGCGTGATCGAATAGTAGACTCGATACGTTTACGTTACGAATACTTTATATGTTCGTGCTAGGCGTACAGATGAAGAGTGGAACGAGGCGACAGCCATAGAAATTATGTTACTTAATGGATGTGCAATAAATAAATAAATAAATAAATAAATAAATAAATAAAATAATTTCCCTTTTACTGGGACCCCCGAGATAAATATCTCGGGGGCATCTATCAAAGGGCCTATAGAATATTTCAAAGCAATTTTCCAAGATAGTTTTATGACCAGCCTAGCGGAAATGACTAACATGCATGCCCAAATTTTGATGTCCAGACCACTTAAGCCAAATAGCCGGATAACAAAATGGAAAGCCACAAATATATTATGGACGTTTTTGGGAATTCTCTTTTATATCGACACCGCTAGGCTGAGTAGAATAGCAGACTACTGGAAAAAAAGCTATCTTGTGAAATTTAATATAAACAACTATATGTCTAGGGATAGATTTCTATTATTATTAAGATGCCTTTTTTTTTTAATAATACTTATGAAAACAGAATTAAGTATTCCAAAATAGATTATTTGTTGAATTATTTTAATGACATGATGAAAAATTTAGTTTATCCAGAAAGAGAGTTGAGTATAGATGAATCAATGGTTGGATTTAGAGGGCGTGTTGTTTTTCGCCAGTACATAAAAAATAAAAGGCACAAATATGGCATTAAATTTTATGTTTTGGCCGATCCTAAAGGTTTAGTCCATAGGATTCATATGTACAAAGGTTCCCAAGATATTGGAGTTGGTGGTAACGGTTGGTGGTGACACTTTTAAAAGATTATTTAAATAGCGGTCATTCCATTTACATGGACAACTTTTACAACAGTGTCCACTTAGCAGAAAAATTATTGTTAAAAGAAACATATTGCACGGGAACTTTAACCGTCAAAAGAAAAAACAATCCGAAAACCGTTGTAATGAAAAAACTTTTGAAGTGAGAAAATATTTTTAGGTACAACAGAAATGGTGTTTGTGTCTGTAAATTTATTCTACGCCGAACGCTAAAGAGAATACTTTGAAAATGAACCACGAAAAGAAGATTTATACACCAGAAGAAATCAAAAAGATAGCACCAGGCTATCGGGGAAAACCGGAAAAAATTGATCCAACTAAGGTTGGTCGAAAGTCCGCCCCACAAAAGAAGGCGAAAGGACCTACTTCTATGGAAGTAACCCCGCCATCAGCAGTCGACAAAGCAACAAAGCCGACACCACCGAAGAACAGCCCACTATGGGCCGATTCAATCTTTGGTATCGACGTTGCCGTCCGAGAACTGAATACCAATCAGGAAGTGACTCCCAGTTTTGGAAGGCTTCCAGAGATTGTTGAAGAGGTTCCTCTATCGGAGGAGATGACCAAAATCTCAATAAACAAATGACCAAGCCTATGTTGATGATTCAACAGCAATGCTTTGGGCACGTTTATTAGATATCAAGGCCAAGCGTGGAAACACAAACTTGACCTTCGAGGAGTTAGAATTCTGCAAAGCAGTCATGCAGCATGAATATAACCTTCCGCAACCCATCTACCTGTTTCTGAAAGGAATCGGTGAAGTTAAAGATGCTACGGGTAAAACTGTGTATCTTGCAAATCACCAGCTCCCAGTCACGGTAGTACAAGGTAGTGGAGGCTATCATTCACAAGCTGTGGACGCGATGTCGCACAACCTCTACGAAGAAGTTCCTTCCTTAGGAATATATGGAGATGTGTTGATCGCAGAAGCTTCTGAAGCGGCGCAACCAGTGCCAAACTTCAGAGTACTACCACCTCACACCAGAGCAACCCGCGCAATGTGTGGGTACTTTGGACCGATAGGAGCTCGAAAAGAGGAGGTCCGTATATTAGTAAACTCATTTGGTATTACGGCTAACCAATTCGAAGAGACCATCGGAGGCACACGCCTAAACATTCAGTTGCTACAGCGAGTAAGCGACTATTTCATGGGATGTCCAACATTCCGAAATGAAAAAGTCAAACTTAACGCGTTAACAACAGAAGGCGATGCCGCACAGCTCATCAAGTCATCACCGACTGATGAGAATGTAGAACCGCAGGCGAAGTGGACTAATTTAATAATTAGACCAAAATCCGCAAACGCAAATACGGTATCTACTTTTGGAGCTACGTATCTCATGGGATACCAGCTTCACAAAGAAGCTGTAAACGCAAGCAACGCTAATTGGTGTTGCATTGCTTAAGCAGTCAATGCTCAGCCATGGGTGATACCACCCGAATGGATAGCAAATAGGAATGCAAGAAGAATCTTGCCTCCAGGGATGGATGTAGAGAGGTTCGCCTCAATCTCAGACTCCCAAAGAAACAGAACAAATGCAATTGTTCGACGATACACTACAATTGTTATCAGTCCAAGATAATCATATAAATGTAGGACCGCGGCCACGGCGAGTAGCATCGAGGGTACAGTCAAACATTTAAATTTATTTTAATTTAAGGACATTAATTAATCTTTAAATAAATAAATAGTTTTAGAGACAATAATCTTTAAATAATAATCAGTTATATAATTAATTAATTTTAAAACTTTTCATTTAAATCATTTTAGTATTAACTAGCTAAGGGATTTAGTTCCCAAGTACAAGAATATTATTAATAAATTAGACTCTGATCATTCTAGTCAATTCATAAATTTTGAAATAATTAAAAAACCAGTGGCTAAAAAACAGATTCACTATGTGCCGGTAACAGCTGATCGCTTGGAACGATTGCGAGCTGATTTGATTAGTAACTTGCCTTTTTTACAATCCAATTTAGATCCAAATTCTTTATACAATTCGTTCTTTCATTCATTCCATAATCAAATACAAATTTTTCGACAGACTGCTATTTCTCGTACCTTCAATGGAAACACGTCAAACATCGGGAAATATACCTAATGCTGCCGCCCGCGATGACGATAGTCACGATGATGAGAGTGAAGAAGAAAAAACTCGAAAAAGGCCAAAGAAAGAAAAACCTACTGATGAAAATACAAAATGTTATGAAGAAAAACTTTTGAACATATTACACGAAAAGAAAAAAGATAACACACCGACATTGAATGATAAGGAAACACATTTTGCCCTCTCTCTGGTGCCGCTGCTAAAAGCAATACCAGAAGATAGCCAGTTAGACGTTCAAATAGAGATTTTACAGATTTTCAAGAGAGCATAACAGCAGAATAGACAGTTACAAACTTCAGCAAATTGCCAACCAAGTACATCTGGTGTCAATTACCAAATAAATCGTCAGAAACCGATAATCAGCGACGCACGATACACTATAATTCAGCCACGCATAGCCTCATCTTTTCAATCTACATATAACACTACCGTTCAACCAAAATGTTTGTCTCTGCCTGCAACCAGCCCTCAAAATCAAGACTACCCAAATTTATCATCAGCGTCATTACCACCTCCTAGTCCACTTGTGTCTCCAGACAGTAATGAAAGTATGCCACTGCAATCATACATTTCAAATTTCACAAGTGATACTGATGAATCAGAAATGTATGACGTATGTTACGACAACTAATAAGTACTTTTTTATACGTAGCGCAGCGAATGGTGACCTCTGCGGTAAGTGGAAGGGGTATGCGCAGAACTCGATATTTATATGAAAATTGAGTTCTGCACATACCCCTTCTACTTTCCATCAGAGGTCAACATTCGCTGCGCTACGTTACCTTTCATGCCACCAAACAATTATTAAAAAGAATTGATTTACGTTTATAAACTGTTGTCTTATTACTAGTAATAATTGTACTCGTAAACATACCTCAGTGTGACAGCCAGTCTTTCCTCTGGTGAGACAGCCAATCGCATATTTGTATCTTCACGAGCGATTCCAGGTCGTAAAATTCTGCACAATTCATCAAAACTTTCGATACTCATTCTAAAATAGTGAAAAAAATTTTTTGGATATGCTCTTAATTTTCTAAACATTGTATGAAATTTTCCAAATGTAAGTCTTTCACTCCATAATGGATGCACCCAATATTGCCTTTTTCGTTTACGTCTTCGATTTCTTAGAACAAGTGCACAGATTACAGCCGTCTCTTCGAAATCCATGTTGATGAATGCTTCAAAAATTTTACGAAAAAGTTGCGTCGCTATCGCCTCCGTGTGCGCATCATCAAAATCTCGGCAATGAAATGGCGACAAAGACAAAACAGTTGTCAGGCAACAAAGTTCCTCGTGGGCGCCCGCCCTTATGTTGATTTTGTTTAATTGTTGAACTTTATTTTTATTATGATCTGATTAGGTAATGTAAAAAGAAAATTGTTAAAAGGGGAGTTGTGAGTGTAAGTAGGAAGTAGGTAGGTATGTCGAGATAATAAACCAGTTTGCATCTAGCTGCGGTCGTTTCACTGCGTGTGCACTGTGCACGCTTGTCACATACATAACAACAGTGACACAGCTGAATTGTTATATAGACAATATTTATATTAACAGAGTGACAAAACTAGGTTTGACTTTATAACAACGTTAACATTGTCATTATGATTTGTATATTTAACAATATTTAAGTTGCTACGGAATGTTGTTACATCGACAAAGACCTGGTGACAATAAAAACGATGACTTATATGCATCGTTCCTATGTGGGTTGTGTGGCGTTAAAGTTTTGTTGTTATATTCACAGTAATTTTCTCTCAGTGCAGTTGTTGGCCATTCATTTTTGCCACCAGATAGTGTTTTCGCAAAAATTGAAAAAGAGATTAAAAGTAGTGAGGTAATGACTAGCCCTGATGATTATTACGAAATTTTCATACGTCATGGAACCGTGTATATTACTTGGGAATTGGTATAAAAGTTTACGACTGGAAACGATCAGCATCTGAAGTCTTAAACACTACAACCAATATGCACTTTTCAATAAAAACATCGAAAAGATTTTTTCTTAAAAGGACTCGTGACAAACAAAATGTTTATATTCGAGCGGAAGCATCTTACCAAAATACTTTAAATAAGTATCAAAATATCTGCAAAGGAAAAAAGGTTTCTGCTATATGCCCAGACGTGATTAAATTATACGTTGATGTTAAACCAGAAAAATTAAATGATGTGAAAACACCGTCCATATCTCAAAACAACAAATCTAAATTGTTAGATTAACTTTTTGAGGGTACATTTCGATTTTTATGTTTTTGTGGGTAATTTTTAAGGAAATAAAGATTTTTTTTATCATTCGCCTTGTTTAGACAATTAATGAAGCCTGAAATTCAATATATCTATGCGCAAAAAATACTTTATCCAGTTTAATTTTACGAAACAAAATTAAGGTGGGCCTTATTTTGTTTATTTGTTACGCTTTCACGCCTCAATTATTCATCCATCCATAAACGATATGCCCATTAAATTATTTTTATTATAATTTATTATTTATTTATTATTTATTTATTTATTTATTAACCAATATTATGCCATCAACATCCAACATCCACATGCGAGATTTCAAATGAGCAACAGTCGGAGATTCTTGGCAATTTTTATTGTGTTCCGTTTATCTCTATTCTCAATACACGTTAGTATTGTAACAGTTATATAAATAGTATCCTTACATATTATAAAACAAAGTCCTCCGCTGCGTCTGTCTGTCTGCTGTCTGTTCGCGATAAACTGTGACTGGAATAAACGGCCGATTTTATAAATTGTTTTAGGAAACTAAAGTGAGATTTATCTGCTATAAATTTCTCAAAACTATGTGACAGAAATTTACATCACTATGCAGTTGCCTTACTTGTAATGTATGACAAAAATGTTTAAACTATAAGTTTATTTTATGTTGCTTTTCTAGGAAAACTTGAAAGATGCGGACATCGAACTTTATCTGAGACGGTTAGAAGATGATTGGCTCTCGGAAGACGGCCTTGAAGACCAAGATTCCGACGATGAACACCACGATGCTGATAAAATTGTAAGAGTGTTGCAGGACGAAATTGATGATAATGATGCAGATTATGGTGTGGATGAAACTGCTGATATTGATCCTCTTCTTCTAGACCCAAAAGAAATGGAACCCTCTCACACATCATCTTCATCCAATTTGCAGTCTTCATCCAGTTTTTCATTTAAAAAAAGAAGCTTGATTTGGAATAAAAGGAATCAAATAGAATATATAATAGGAATAAAAGGAATAAAAGGAATCTGTATGACACAAATAAAATTGCTTTCTTGGGGAGTTCTGCTAGTCCAGATGATTTATCAAATCTTGAAACCCCATATCAATGTTTTAAACATTTCATCAATAGTTTAGTGGAGCAGACAAATTTATATATTATACAAAGCAATCCCGGTTCATCTACAACATATACAGAATATGGTTTACATAAGTTCTTAGGCATTTGGTTATTCATGTCAGTACAAAAATATCCAAGCACAAGATCATACTGGTCACCTAGGTTTGGTTATGACCCAATTTCTTCAACAATGCCACTGAACAAATTTGAGAAAATAAAGTTATCATTACATTTTAACAACAATGAACTACACAAACCTACCGGTCATTCAGAACATGACAGACTATTTAAAATCCGCCCTGTAATCAAACACTTCAATGAGAGGTTTGCTATAGTGCCAATGAATCAAAGACTAAGCGTTGACGAACAGATGTGTTCTACAAAAAGAGGGCATTTTCTGAAGCAATACTTACCCAATAAGCCCCATAAATGGGGTTTTAAATTGTATGTTCTTTGTGATTTGATGGGCTATGCCCACCAACTTGAGATATATTCTGGACAAGGCAATTCAGATAAATAAACTCCCAGATGAACCAGATCTCGGTGCAACTGGAAATGTAGTGGTACGTTTGCTTCGGGAAGTGCCAAGAAACAGAAACCTTTTTACACCTCTTTGCCATTAGTATATTTCCTAGCTAAAGCAGGAATTCACACAGTGGGGAGTGTACAACAAAACAGGATACCAAATAGTATAGTATATAGTACTTACAGAGATACGGGAATAAGTTTTCATTTGTTTCCAAAAGACATAGTTATGAAGAAAAAATGAGAGACTGCTTAGGAATAGGCAAGCCGATTTCACCAACAATGAGATTTTTTCTCAACATTTTCAAGCTTCAATCTATTTTCTAAACAGTAAGTACAATTATTGTATTGTACTCAATGATATTATAAGTATTAAAGGAGATTGTACTAATTTTATATTCACATATTGTATTTAATCTGTTATTTATTTAGTTTAGGCTAAGGCGAGTTTCTCGTCAAATAACGAGATTATGTTTATTGTTCCAGATTCTAAAAGATAGAAGTTGTTTCCTATTTCGGTCTTAGAATATTCCTAAAAGCTGTGATAAAGAAGTACCATTGACCCAAAAAATAAAATCAATTGCTCGAGAAACAGACACAGGAAAATAGTTGTTTCAAAGAAAGATCTTGTACTGGCTATTGAGAATGAAAAAATTGACATTGAGGATGGATTTGAGGACAATAATATAACTTACAACAGCCATCTTTAATACTAAAAGAAAGAAAAATAAATAGAGCTGCAAGCGGCACTGGTGGTGGACCTGCACTTCATTTATCTTTGACTGACCTTGAAATCAAAGTCATGCAAATAATTGGAGTGGAGGCGGCTACCGGCATGGCGGTGGTGGAAGCTGGCTTTCATTCAGCAGGTTTTCATTTATGTATTTTAGTGTCACTCTAGGAATTATTATATCGTTTTATGAACATATTCAAAACTTGTGTAGCAAGATAAAATGTTATGGATGTAAATACTATTTTCAATAACTGGGTATCATTTTGAATTATCTAAATAATAATAATGTTTTAGTATTTTACACAATTTTTTTTTAAGAACACAGACTTATTTACTTCCGAATTTAGATTAAGTTATATCCACAATAGTGTAGTTATGGTTTTAAATTGAATGAATATATTTTTCAGATTGAAGAAAATACACAATCACCCCGCACCCAGCCAGACGAAAACCAAGAAGTCGACGAATACAATCTTCCGGGGATAACAGCAGTTACAGGTAAATCTCGTACATATAGTATTTTACAAAAATCAACAGAAAGAAAGAAGTGAATAATTTATATATACCTAATTAGCTGTGCCCCACGGTTTCACCCGCGGTAATTTCGAAGTTCCCGCGGGAATTCTGGGATATAAAGTACCCTATGTCCTTCTCAGTACCCCTAACAACGTGCATGCCAAATTTCATCCAAATCCGTTCAGCCGTTTTTGCGTGATTGAGTAAGAAACATCCAAACATCCACACTTTCACATTTGTAATATTAGTAGGATAATTTATATGAAATTACATAACAGATGCCGACTGGAACACTACGGGAACCAGTAGCCAACCCAGCATGGCGCCCCCCTCCCCCCCCCCTACACCCTGAAGTAATTACCCCTCCTCCTCCTCACGAAGCTAATATTATTTCGGAAGAGCATTGGGCTCCACCATTGAAGAAAAAGAAGAATGAAAATGCAGCAAAAGTTATTTGCTGATAGGAATGCAAGGGAGCGTGATTTGGCCTTTGAAAGGTTGGAGACCCGAAGGCTGCGAGTACATAAGTAGGAGCTGCGTGAAAGGGTGAGACAGAGGGACCAAGAGCTTTATTTACAGGCTCAATGGCTGGTATTAATCAAGCCGTGAATTTTATTGTTAGGTGTTCGCACTGCCAACTGACTGTGGCGAAACTCCGGCGGGCGACGGCGGCGCGGCGCGAAGCGGCGGGGAAGATGAGGATATTGACTTTGTTCATTTCATTCCTTGTGGATTGAAGCAACGTCTAATTAATTAATACCTACCTAAAATCATTATTGAACATTTTAGTTTTCACTGCAGAATTTTATTGTTCGTTTTCTTCCTCACGAACAGGTAGGTATTTTGAAAGGGAAGTAAGTAAGTAGGTTAATACAATAGTAATTAGGAAAATGGCCTCTCTTAGTCATAGTGTGGCAGTTACAACTGGCCACCTGGTAGCTCGACAAAAACTGCCTGAAGAGTGTCGGCAATTGATTCCGATCATTTTCATCGTTGATAAATTATTTGACAGCTTCAATACCGGCACTTTTCACATACCAAATGGAAAAATATATAGAGGAGCTGTAAAAAGAAATTCACCTCATCACCAGTGTAGTGTTTGTAAGTTGTAAGTGGATACAAAACATTGTCTCATGTAGGTACCCGAGAGAGGGTATAAAGAAATATCGTGTGGGTATATAAAGATCGTCAACATCAACCGACCACCAGTCTCTTGTTAGGCACGGAGCGAGGCGGACGTGCGTCGGCGCTCGAATCTGGGGGTAGTAGTGAGTCAGTGATAAACCGATACCTAGCGAGGTATCTCTGTAGTGTGCGTGAACACTACAAGTGGCGACGAGGATTTTACTACCCTTGAACTAAAACCTAACCTAATACAAGGGTGACTGAGGAACCGAAAACCCCATTTTGGTGACACCGCTAAGGGCCATATTCTTCGGACTTCCTCCAACTAATGTCCTCTCCGACGGAGAAGCGTTGTGTTAGAGTGAGGCCCCATTAGTGAGTTAAGCTGCGTTGCGTCGTCGCAGCGTCGTCGCTGCGTCGTTTTCCATAAATTTTTTATGACATGCCCCATTAAGGATGACTCACGCTAGACCGTGTCGGGTCCGAGCCGAGTGTCGGCCGTAGCACGGTCAACTAATATTATATATATTTTGTATGAACACACTCACGCTATACCGAGCGGCAACCGAGTGACGCCCGAGCAACGGACAACGCTCGGAAACAACTCGGTTCCGCTTCGGCTCGGCCACGGCCCGTTGCATGAATACAGTGCCGCCGAGCTGCGCCCGAGCAGTCGGTAGTGATGCTATACAGTGCTCTGACGTTTTGTTCGTCGTCGGAAAATGAACAACGAACGTTTGATTGAGGCTGTGAGGAAGTATCCAGCATTATATGACATGAGCGATGGGAAATATATGGACTCCAATTATAAGTCTTCATTATGGGTCAAAATAAGCGAAGAAATCAAACAAACTGGTAAGCAGATACATTGTATTGTCTTTATTAATCAACCTTACTAACTTATCTATTAGCCATGCGCGACAAGTTGAGACTTGTGCTCAATAGCCCACTCAAAACGCCTGTCTCAACTTGTCGCGCACAGATTATGATTTTTTAATGCGTTTATTTACGTTTTGAGTACCTATTACATTATTTCGTTACTACGTTCAGAGACAAAATAATTTTTAAAGGTTTCTCTAACCTCAAAACCATTATTAGAAGGCCTCCCAATATGAGCGGGCAATGGTCTTAGCGAATTGTCTGTTGTAGCTGTTGAATCTTGCCTTAAATATCCAATGTCGTTTCTTTGTCGTAAAAAATTATGGAGTACACAAGTACTTAAAATAATGTAATCCACATTTTCTGGTTTAGATTTGATTCTTCTAGAATAAATTCTGAATTTTTGTGTCAAAATGCCAAAGGCATTTTCAACTAGTCGTCTAGCCAGCGTCAATCTCTGATTGAAATATGCATTAGAACTATTTGCAGCGGCCTGATCACGTGGATATGGTCGCATTAAATAAGTTTTTAAAGGAAAGGCTTCATCGCCAACTATGACATAGGGTGCAGTTATTGTGGTATTGGGCAAATGTTTTCCGATGGGTATATTTAGTGAACTGTTATTCAATCGTTGTCCCAAAGAACTATTTCCAAATACATACTATACCACCGTCGCTATTGCGGCCGTAGGACCCAACATCGATAAAAATAAAATTGTAATGAGCATTCACCAATGCCAACAATACAATGGAATACGTTTTCTTGTAATTGAAGTATACAGATCCACTGTTAGCTGGCGCCTCAATAGTAACGTGTTTTCCATCCACAGCCCCTATACAGTTTGGAAATTTCCATAGGTTTTTAAATTCATGAGCTATACTTTTCCATGTCCCTTCATTTGGCTGTGGCATTACTTCATTTATTAATCTGTTGACTATAGCCCGACAGGTTTCCTTTATGATTTGAACTACAGTTGAGTGACCAACCCGATAACTCAATGAAATCGTTTTAAACGAATCCCCGGTAGTCAAAAACCTGAAACACCAAAATATTGCATTATTATTATTTGTTACAGATGTGAATTGCAAAAAAAGATGGTCAAATATTAGAGATCAATTCAAAAGGTCACTAAACAATAGAAAAACAAAAAGTGGGCAAAGTTCTACCGTTATAAAGAAATATAAGTATGAGGAGATTTTACAATTTTTGCTACCCTACATTCAAGATCGCAAAACGATATCCAACATCGATGACGACGACGCATCGGAGATACAACAAGAGCAAGAGTCACAGGAGACAGGGACATACAATAATCAATCCATGCAAGAGATAAGAAACGAAGAAGACACAGACAGCGAACGAGGGATTACAGGAGACAGGGCCACAGAAGTACAAAGGAATGATCAATTTACAACACAACAGAGTGGTCAAAGTAGTAACCGTTGCAGTGCTAAAGTCAGTAAACGTCGTATAGTTCCACACAAACAGTCCTCATCTGAAACCTTGATGAAATACATTCTTGAAAATAACGCAAAGAAGCAAAATGAATATAATAAATCACACCCTATAGATGATTTCTTCAATGGTTTGTCGAGTACAGTGAAAACATTTTCTCCATATTACCAACATGTGGCAAAGGGACGACTGTTTGCAGTTGTACAGGAACTGGAATTCGAACAGATGTATAATGAATCGACACCGTTGTCGCCGTCGGCCTCAACACCGATTATGATTAATAAATCAACATCTTCGTCATCGGCCTCAACACCAATTATGTTACAATACACAGAAATTCCACCATCGGCATCGGCATCGACTGTTTTGGATTCATCTCGTCAATCACAAGACTCAACTGGTACAGAGCAGCCATCGATATCTCCTACAGTCAAAGCTCCTGCTCCATTAGACGAAAATCTGCCATCAATATCTACAGAAAATTTTGCTGGAACTTATTTATCTCATTTTATATCTGATTAAAATTATTATGATTGTAATTGTTCAACAAATATACGTGTAAATTAAATTAATGTTTTTTTTTCTTTTTAATAATATTAATATAAATGGTTTCTCTGCCTCTGACCGACTGTGCTACTGTCATAAACCCAACCGTCTCTCCTTTTTATTATGTATCTCTATGTATCTCTGTTTCTTTGTGGCCTCCTGTATCCTAAACGGGTTGATGGATTTTGATGTATGAGGTATCATTAGTTTTGATCACGGGGGTATAATAGGATATATTTTATCCCGAAATTCTTACAGGAAAACAATATAAAAAATAATTAAACCACTACCTAACTAAAAAGACCAAAATAAAAATCAATTATTAAAAAAAACAAACAACCCGACTGGGTACCCAAACAACTAAAAAGAAAAAATTACCCGGATCTGGTAAAAATACGGAGTTTTTCGGTACATATTGTGACAAAACACGATCAAATGGAGTAAAACCAAAAGCTGCAGCAGATAGATTAGTCCTTTATCTAAAAATATAGCACGTAATCTTGTTAAAAATTATTAATTTTCATAATTTATAAACGATTTTCCGATGCCTCTTCACGCAAAATTGACGATTTCGAGTCGAGTTTAGGTACATGATTCTTATATAAATATACCAATTTTATAATAATAATAAATTCTATCTGTTAGTAGATATGATCACCTCAAAAGCTCAGTTTGAAAAACCATCCTAAATATACCAATAATATTAAAAAATAAATAAAACATCGTAATTATTTTTTGTACATATTTTGCTCAACGCGTAAATCTTAACGCAATGCAATAAGAGTTATTTTGCGACTGGTCACCGTTGCCTTTATTATACGAAATTTCAAAATACCAGTCACTCTGCGCTCGGTCGCCGTCGTGAGCAGTCACTGTGTCGCTTGTAAGCAAATTCTAATTTCGTAAAAGATCGCTGTACGAACACAAAATAAATAGTCTAGCAAACCAAACTTGATACTTTACACATTCTGTGGCAGCTAATTTGAGAAGGTAAGTTCTTTATTCACCTATTTTATCTTATACCTTTTACTTTACTAAATCGTGTGGATTTTAGAATCGTTTTGTTAGATCTTTCTTCCGGACGTGGTGCAGTGAACTGAAGGTACACTTCGAAGGTTACTACTGGAACTCCTAGATGAGTAGAGCTAGGTATATCGAGATTGGGTTCGTTTCGTTAGTTAGGATGAGATCTTCCTTTCCAACTTGGTGCAGTGACCTGCAGGTACACTTCGAAGGTTACTACTGGAACTCCTAGACGAGTAGAGCTAAGTGTATCGAGTTTGGGTTCGTTTCGTTAGTTAGGATGAGATCTTCCTTCCCGACTTGGTGCAGTGACCTGAAGGTAAACTTCGAAGGTTACTATTGGAACTCCTAGACGAGTAGAGCTAAGTGTATCGAGTTTGGGTTCGTTTCGTTAGTTAGGATGAGATCTTCCTTCCCGACTTGGTGCAGTGACCTGAAGGTACACTTCGAAGGTTACTACTGGAACTCCTAGACGAGTAGAGCTAGGTATATCGAGTTTGGGTTCGTTTCGTCAGTTAGGATGAGATCTTCCTTCCCGACTTGGTGCAGTGACCTTAAGGTACACTTTGAAGGTTACTACTGGAACTCCTAGAGGAGTAGAGCTAGGTATATCGAGTTTGGGTTCGTTTCGTTAGTTAGGATGAGATCTTCCTTCCCGACTTGGTGCAGTGACCTGAAGGTACACTTCGAAGGTTACTACTGGAACTCCTTGAGGAGTAGAGCTAGGTATATCGAGTTTGGGTTCGTTTCGTTAGTTAGGATGAGATCTTCCTTCCCGACTTGGTGCAGTGACCTGAAGGTACACTTCGAAGGTTACTACTGGAACTCCTAGAGGAGTAGAGCTAGGTATATCGAGTTTGGGTTCGTTTCGTTAGTTAGGATGAGATCTTCCTTCCCGACTTGGTGCAGTGACCTGAAGGTACACTTCGAAGGTTACTACTGGAACTCCTAGACGAGTAGAGCTAGGTATATCGAGTTTGGGTTCGTTTCGTCAGTTAGAATGAGATCTTCCTTTCCGACTTGGTGCAGTGACCTGCAGGTACACTTCGAAGGTTACTACTGGAACTCCTAGACGAGTAGAGCTAAGTATATTGAGTTTGGGTTCGTTTCGTTAGTTAGGATGAGATCTTCCTTCCCGACTTGGTGCAGTGACCTGCAGGTACACTTCGAAGGTTACTACTGGAACTCCTAGACGAGTAGAGCTAGGTATATCGAGTTTGGGTTCGTTTCGTCAGTTAGAATGAGATCTTCCTTTCCGACTTGGTGCAGTGACCTGCAGGTACACTTCGAAGGTTACTACTGGAATTCCTAGATGAGAAGGGCCAGATATGTAAAATTTAGTTGTTTTTGGTTTGATTTAATTAGCGTATAAAATTGTTCCCAAGTCCAGAGGTTCAGTTTTAAAAAGTGATCACATTTCGACTTATAAAGGAAGTCTTTTGCCTTGCGGTAGGATAGTTATGAATTATGATCTTTAATAATTAAAAATGTAATACCTTTGTTATTTTAGATGCCTCGTCATAAGAAGTTTGGAACATCTCGCAAAAAAATTGCTCATAATAGACTTATCGCAGAAAAGAGAAAACGGTTTGTTTATACACTTTGCACCGTTTAGTACGATTATCTTGAATATTTATTTTCATTAAATTTCTTTTTCGCAGGATTCTTGATAATACATCCAATAAATGTCCGGAAAGACCTAGTAGTAGTAGTTCGGATGGTAACAATTTTGAAATATCTCGTGTGAGTATTATTACAAAGTAAAAATAGAATTGTGTCTTTTACTTATAATAAATACTTACTATTATAAATGCGAAAGTGAGTTTGTATGTTTGTCTGTTACGCTTTCACGCCTTAACGGCTCAACTGATCATCATGAAATTTTGCATACACTTGGTTAGGGGTACAGAAAAGGGTATCATCCAGGAATATCAGTGGGAACTCCGAAATCAACGCGAGTAAACTGTATTAAATTTTGCATATTCCTTGTCAGCGCTAAAAAAAGGATACAGGGTACTTTTTCCGAAATTCTTGTGAGATTTCTGAAATTAACGCGGGCGAAACCGCAAACAACAGCTAGTTTTTTAATATTTGTTTCAGAACACCTACAATGAAGAAATAGTACCGTTTCAAGTTTTAGGTAGAAGGGTCGTAGAAATGGATTACTTTATAAAACAGCTTCAAGAAATCGGGAATCACAGTTCAATGTTTAATTGTAATTTGAGTACTGTAAAATTTATAAGCGAAAAGAGAACTGGTCTTAACTCAACATTTTGTATGAAATGTCAAATGTGTAATGCAAAATTTGTAATAAAATCATCCAATGATTTGGAAGAAAAAATGAATATAAATGAAGAAGTCATAGCTGGTATAATGACTATAGGTGCCGGATTTACACAGCTAAATACAGTTCTTTGTCATATAAATATTCCGCCTTTTCCTGTACGGCTATACCAATCTACACATGATACAATTTGCCAGTGGTGGAAAACAACCGCCCAGCATTGTATGACCGAGGCTGGTATTGAAGAAAAGAATCATGCTCTATCTATTGGTAGTATAAATAACGATGGAACACCTATGATATCTGTATCAGGTGATGCATGCTGGTCGAAGCGTTCATATGGAACTAATTACAGTGCATCTTCTGGAGCTGGTGCAATTGTAGGAATCTATTCAAAGAAAGTTCTCTACTACGGGGTTAAAAATAAAAAGTGTATCATCTGTTTACGGGCGCAATCAAAAGGGGATCAACCACCAAGGCATGACTGTTTCAAAAATTTTTAATGGACCTTCCACTGCAATGGAAGCAGCCATTATTACAGAAGGTTTCAAAAGATCCTTAAGTAGTCATGGACTTATTTATAATCGATATGTGGCAGATGGAGATTCGAGTACCTATGCCAGTATTCGAAATGCTAGACCATACGCAAATGTAACAGTTGGTAAAATAGAATGTAAGAACCATTTACTTCGAAACTACTGCAAAGGTCTTTTATCGATTGCAAATAACACGACTTATCATATAAGGGCCCGAAAAATTCTTAAAGAAAATTATTTGCGTATACGGTGGGGAATTGACAGCAGTGTTAAGTATTGGACCAAACAGAATATTGATTTTGAACAAAAAGTTGTAAATGTGAAAAATGACATAATGAATGGTCCGTTTCACATTTTTGGTGACCACACAAGATGTGCATCATATTTTTGTACTGATGATTTAAAGAAGCGGTGCGAAAATATGGTACCAGAATTAATGGCTCATGGTATATTTCAAAAAATTGAAGACTTAGCATCTCGGCTTTCCTCACATGCCTACAGTTTCGTGTATAATACAACAAATAATTTGGTAGAAAGTTTCAATTCAAGGATTGCAAAATTTGTAGGGGGGAAAAGGGTAAATTTTTCACAACGAGGATCCTACTCTGCTCGTTGTGCTGCAGCCGTCGTTTCATATAATTCGGGTTGTTTACAGTCAATCGTACATAAATATATATTTAAAACAGATGCCAACCCAGAAATAGTTCGTTTAGAAAAAAATCGCCAAAAGAGAAATGAAAAAAAATTAGAGCAAAAAGCTAAAAGGAAAAAAATTATTAGATCATCACATGTTAATGAAGAAGCTTATTACGGTGAAAACTGCCAAAAAGTTGACATGGACGAGAAAGAGTATGAAGAGGCTAAAGTTAACTTCTTAAAAACATTACAACTGACTGAAACCGAGCGAGTGAAACTAGAGAAAGATACCGTTCTACAAAGTGGCAGTCCATTGTGGCTAGAAACGCGCAGAAAACTGCTTACAGCTTCATGGTTTGCTACGGTGTGTAAACGGCGTCCAAAAACAGAGTGCTGTCCATTAGTAAAACAAATATTGTATGGTAAAGACATAAGTAATGTACCGTCTATAAAACATGGTAGAACAAATGAGCAAACTGCCATCAGAGAAGTGGAAAAAATATTGAATGTAAAAATTTCGCGGTGTGGACTATACATTGACAAAGATTTTCCTTTTCTTGGAGCAAGTCCCGACGGGATATGCCAATTAGGCATTGTAGAGGTTAAATGCCCATCTTCAGCATTTGGCATGGAGCCAGAAGACGCCATAAACAAAAAAAAAGTTGACTTTTGGTTGCCTTCACATAATCAATTTGTAATAAACAAAAAACACAAATGGTATTATCAAGTACAGGGTCAGTTACATATAACTGGTCAAGATGCTTGCATCTTTGCCATTTGGACGGGCCCTGGAAAAATTAAATACGAGGTCGTTAAAAAAGACCAGGAATTTTGGAAGGAGAAAATGGAAACATACCTCATTCGATTTTATGAAAATTGTCTCCTTCCAGAGTTGATAGATCCGAGACACTCGAGGAATATGGAGCTAAGGTCTCATTTATCACATTACCAAAGTAATAAGTAAAGTATTAAAAAAAATGTTTTTTTTTTTTTTTTTTTTTATGTCATAGGGGGCAAACGGGCAGGTAGCACACCTGATGGTAAGTAATTACTGCCGCCCATAGACATCTGCAACACCAGAAGGCATGCAGGTGCGTTGCCGGTCTGGGATGGGGATGGGAACTGGCTTTCAAGTGGGGCTGCCGGAACATACCGTTAGGTGCTTGGCGACAGATTTTTACAACTTGAAGGTGGTAGCTAGCCAGCCGGGCACCAGGAAGTACCCTACCACCATGCTATGGTTTCCTCACGATGTTTTCCTTCACCGACAACTCAAGCTCATTGTTAGGATTCGAACCTATGCCTTATGGCGTTTGATCGAACGCACCAACCACTGAGCTATCATCGCTGCAAATGATATCTGACCACAAATGATATGACCTCGTATTTTAATTGTAAACAGGCTAGGCGTATGGACCTATAGGTCATAACTCACCTGATGTTTTTTATTAAATTCTAATGTCAATTGTAATAATTTCGTTTTTCATTATTCATCAGATTTCATCCTAAAAAATAAAACGAACCCAAACTCGATATACCTACCTAGCTCTACTCGTCTTGGAGTTCCAGTAGTAATCTTCGAAGTGTACCTTCAGTTCACTGCACCAAGTCGGGAAGGAAGATCTTATACTAACTAACGAAACGATCCCAAACTCGATACACCTAGCTCTACTCGTCTTGGAGTTCCAGTAGTAATCTTCGAAGTGTACCTTCAGGTCACTGCACCAAGTCGGGAAGGAAGATCTCATACTAACTAACGAAACGAACCCAAACTCGATATACTTAGCTCTATTCGACTAGGAGTTCCAATAGTAATCTTCGAAGTGTACCTTCAGGTCAGTGCACCAAGTCCAGAAGGGAGATATCATCCTAACTAACGAAATGAACCCAAACTCGATATACTTAGCTCTTCTCGTCTAGGAGTTCCAATAGTAATCTTCGAAGTGTACCTTCAGGTCAGTGCACCAAGTCCAGAAGGGAGATATCATCCTAACTAACGAAACGAATCCGAACTCGATATACTTAGCTCTTCTCGTCTAGGAGTTCCAATAGTAATCTTCGAAGTGTACCTTCAGGTCAGTGCACCAAGTCCAGAAGGGAGATATCATCCTAACTAACGAAATGAACCCAAACTCGATATACTTAGCTCTTCTCGTCTAGGAGTTCCAATAGTAATCTTCGAAGTGTACCTTCAGGTCAGTGCACCAAGTCCAAAAGGGAGATATCATCCTAACTAACGAAATGAACCCAAACTCGATATACTTAGCTCTTCTCGTCAAGGAGTTCCAATAGTAATCTTCGAAGTGTACCTTCAGGTCAGTGCACTAAGGTCGGACATGATAAGATAATCCTTCTTTCTACATCTTAGCTAATTGTCATATTACTAGATTACTTATCTTGATAACTTTAGGCATTGGTAGAAATGGCGATTTCTTTTTTTATCATCAGACCCTGAGTCTATGGTTCCAACCAAATCCTATCCTTCCCTACCTAACTTACGTATTGGGCCTCGAACATTAGAAAACAAAAAGTACTAAAAACAAAAATAAAAAATTCTAATAATGTATCAAAACAGGTAATTCCCTCTTTTTTCGCAACTTGACCGTGCATCTGTGTGCGTCTGGGTCGTGCGTATGTAGTAGTACGAACAGAGCGTGATTTTATACCTATCAATTTTTGAAAGACGTCCTTAATAGCAACTTTAACAGTCGGGGACCATTATTTTGTAATGTTGAATAGGTCTACATTTTAATAATAAATAAATTTTAATAAGGCCTCGACTGTTGAAGTTACTATTAACAGACTGCTAAACTTGTTTTTTTCTTTTCAGTTGTTTCGGTGCGCTTCGGGGTTTTAGTTTTTTTTTAATAATTGATTTTTTTTAATGATAATAATACCTGGATAATCACACACGGGCGGCTTCTGACCCTAAACTAGGGAAAGCTTGTATAAAATCACATATATATATAGATAATAAAGAGACTTAAAAAATAATTAAAGATACATACCTGACAGTAAGAGCTAATCGATGTTTGGATGAAATAGGAACCTGAAACTTTGTATTGCATTTGGTCAAGTTATATTTAATTTTCATGTGTAAGATGTCAAAAGATTCTTTAGTCATTTTAAAGTAGTCCCAATATTTGTCTTCATAACTACGTAGATCTTTACAAAGATTCACATATTCTCCTTTCTCTTGTCGCTCTCTCCAAAGTGGATGCACACTCCATTTCCTTGTAGTTGAAGATTCTTCAGATTCTTCGTCATCCAGAGCGATCGCAATAGCAGCTAATTCCAGATCGTCAAAATTTAACATGATTGTAGTCTAGTTACAACACTGTTTTTTCTCGGACGAGTATACTGCATCACAGCGCAACGGTGATTGCCCGGTCGAGGCCAGTTTTAGTAATTTCAGACACGGAACCGGCTCGGTGACCGTGCTACGGCCGACACTCGGCTCGGACCCGACACGGTCTAGCGTGAGTCATCCTTTAGACCGTTGCGTCGTCGCGCGCGACATTTCAACGGATCGACGGACAAGAGACGAAGCGGGAGGGAGGGTGATGCGCTGCGTTGTCGGAGCTCCGCTGCGACGACGGACAGTGATGCACTGCTAGAGGAGGAAGCTAGACGAGCGTAACGACATTTATTATCTTACCATGAGTGAGCAGTATATTGATATACACTCAGCGGCACGGAATGTTGCCCAAGCGCGTTATGTGATTCATTGTCAAAATTAAACCTGAAACTATGTTTTTTTTTTAAAGCTTCAATGTTTATCCTAATCTTTAATGCGAATAAGTAATTAGTAAAAAAAATGCATTATCTTTATAAAATTTGTATTAAATAAAAAAAAGACATTAAGCTCTATAATCAAAACAATATTTTTTTAAGAAATTTACAAATTAAAGCTAAAGGTACTTAAAATTAGTAGCGGGTATTTCTACCTCTGGCCCTGATAACCACCTGCATGCGATCAGGCATGCTGTGGATAATGTTTTCAATATCCACTTGGGGCAATTCTTCCCAGGTGGCCCCCAGGGCTGTTTTCAAATGACTGAGTGTTTTTGGTGGGATGGAACTTGCTCGTATGCATCTTTTAAGCATGTCCCAGACGTGTTCCATGGGATTTATGTATGGGCTTCGTCCTGGTCATTCCAATTTAGAAATTCTCACGCTTGAAAGATAATCATCGACGTAACGTGCTGTGTGAGGTCAGGCGTTATCTAACATTAAATTGAATTCTTCACTACCAATGAACCCGACGTATGGTAGAACATGGTCCTGAAGGATCTCTTCGACGTACCGCATAGCCGTTGAACGACCTTCAACGACCACCAACTCTGTACGTGCGTCTGAAGTGATACCTCCCCAAACCATAACGGATCCACTATGAAAGCTGACCGTTTGCCTGGTGGTGCCTGGCAGAAATCTCTCTTTTCGCCTTCTACACACACTTTCGTGACCATCTGGAGCTCTTAAGACCACTCTGCACTCATCAGTTCACAAAACTTTACTCCAGTGGCCGTGAGTTCAATTTGCATGCTCACGAGCAAATCAAAGTCGAGCTACGCGATGGTGCCGGAGCAGTTCTGGACCTCGAGCTGGTCTTCGAGCATGCAGGTTCCGTTCCTTCATTCTCCTTCTTATCGTTCGCTCACTAACGTTGATCCCTCTTGTCGATTGTAGGCGCTGTCGAATTTCGACCGTAGTGAGGAACTGATTTCTCAAAATTTCGAGAGCGATAAATCGGTCATCACGCGCCTATGTGCACCTAATTCTGCCAATATCTGGTCTCTTCCTGTAGAAGCCGGTCCGATCGTGCCGTATTAAGGCGTATCTGAGCGTTGAACGCGGTACATTTAAATTTTCAGTAATCTCTCAATGTGTTCGCCCTTGACTCCGAAGCATCACAGCTTGAGCAAGTTGAGCTGAAAATTAGGGGCATTGTAATTCGATTCTGGAAGCAGAAATGACTACACATTAATTTAAAAACAAAACATTGAAGATTAGATGCACAACCATTTAAATATCGAATTTTAACTCACCCGTGATTTGTGCGTTCCAGCAACGAACTAACGTAAAGTGTCAAAGAAACGAAAGAAATGCACTTTTTATAGTGCTTACACTCATAAACAAACAAAAACGAACGTCCTGACAAGCTGCTACTTGAACTAATCATACGCGATACCAAAAACGCCTGTTATCGGCTTATTTATGTTTGGGCCATATTCCGTGCCGCTGAGTGTAGATTTTCTCATATCCTTGGTTCAAGAAAGACCCATTATATGGGATAAATCACACGAACATTACAGTGATAAATTTCGTAAAGCGAATGAATGGGTAGCTGTTTGTAAAAAAATATTTCAAGATTACGAGGAGTTTGAGGACCCAAAAAAAGAACAAGATTGGTGAGTTGTTATTTATTATATTATTTGTAAATTCAATACATAAGTTAATTTATATCTTTTTCAACTGCCATGGTAAAGCCCCTTCTGGACTCATAAAGGAATTAGCAAATTGATCTCTGATAAAATTTTCGGCTAATGATCCTTCATTGCTATGGGGTCTCAATTGTGGGAACCTACTTATTGCCATATTGTCTTGTTGTTTTAACCCATCGTGTTGTATAACAAAATTGTGTAAAACACAACATGCTTTCGCAATATTAATAGTTAAATCATATGACGTATCAATTGGCCTATGTAAAATGCGCCATTTATTTGCCATGATCCCAAATGCACATTCCCCGTATCTACGAGCTCTGCTAAGGCGATAATTATAAACTCTTTGTTTCACATTGAGATTGGATCCGCCGTATGGGCGCATAACATGCTTACTTAAACCAAAAGCTTCATCACCGACGAGTACATAAGGGATTGGTGGCTCGTTATTATGATCACTTCCAAGTGGTTGAGGATCAGGCAATGGTAATTCATTTCTCATTAAAATAGAGTAACCCATGCTATTGCTTCATTGAACAAAACGTATATAAAGTATCCTAAAACCAATCAGGAACAACAAGAACATGCCAGGAAAATTTATAAGACTGCAAAATTTCCACGGGTTAATGGAGCAATAGACTGCACTCATGTGAGAATAATTTCACCGGGTGGAAATAATGCAGAACTGTACAGAAATCGCAAGGGAATTTTTCAATAAATACATAATGTGTGGCTGCTGCTGACTTGATGATGACTGCTGTGATTCATTGATGTTGTTGCTCGTTTGCATGGATCTCATGACACATATTTGGGACAATTACGCTTTGAAGAGAGTGTTTTTGCAAGGAAAATTCAATGACAAGTTGTGATTGGGAGTCAGCTGGTATGCACAAACAGGGTTTATGATTATACCATTACCTGAAGGTACTGTACATAGTAGAGCAGAAGCACTTTACCAAGAGTCACAAACAAAGACACGTAATGTCACAGAACGAGCATTTGGAACGTGTGGAAAAGACGTTTCCCTATATTTTTATCAAGAGGAATCAGTGTTCGATTATGTAGGGTACCAGGTATAATTATTGTTGCTACTGCAGTCTTACATAATATGGCTATAAAGCAGAATGAAGATATTCCTCCCATACATCCATACATGTCTATGGTTGAATCATATATATAGAAAAAGGAGTCTGTAATCTGCATTCTGCTGTAATGTAATAAAAATAAGATACGATTAGAGGGTTGGTTAAAATAAATATAAAAGTGATAGATAAGTGGTATATTATTTAAAATAAAAGGTTCAATCCCGAGACACCACAAAGTGGCCTCTCTCTTGTAATCTGTCCACTCAAAGGTTGCCTGGGAGAGATCGCTTTAAGCGATAAGGCCGCCTCTTGTATAGTAAACACTTTTTTTTTACTTGGTGTACAATAAAGCGTTATCTACCTATCTATAAATGTGTCTGACTCTGTAAAAATTTTGTACTTTTTTCTATAAAAAAAAATCTATCCATTGCTGGATGAAAGACCTGATCTAGGCCCTCGACTCAGACATCAGTGTAGGCTAGTGCGAAATATTGAACGCATTCATCTCATTAATGAATATTTTGTAAGATTATAACTCGAAATTATTAATTCTATACTAAAGGGTCTTTCAAATAGGGCGGGTCAACGTTGACAGTTTGTGGCAGCCATGTTGTTTTGGCGGCATCTGTCAAATGCGTTGTTATCCGTAGGTTACTTGCATACTGGCCGATTTCGGGCGGTTTTGTGCTAACTGCTAGTAGTTGTTTGATAATTTGCCAGTTTTTATTGCAAGAAGTGTGATTTATCAACATTTAACACGTAATATGGAGGTGGATATGGAAATATTAAATTTCCTAACCGAATTTGATAAATCGGATAGTGACGAACCTCGTACTCGTGAATACAAAGAACGAGTGAATTATTTATCGGTCTTGGACGATTCGGAATTCAAAGTAAGGTTTCTTCTGGATAAATCGGTAGTTCGAAAATTACTTCATGAAATATATCCACACTTAAGAGTGACTGAAGCTAGGTTAGTGCTGCTGAATAACAAATACAACCACGGGCCATTGATAGTACCTTCTTATATGTTTTGTTGTTGTACCTACTAAGGTAATATTTACGAAATGACCAACAAAGGCACATTCTACCTACCTAATGTTTCTTGCTTCTGTTTAAGGAATCACGGAATAACTCCTATACATCAGTTGCTATTAACTTTGAGGTTCTACGCTTTGGGAACCATGTGGCGGATTTTATAGGAGTTTCTTAAGCATCAGTTTGTCATATTGTACGTGATGTTAGTTGTGCTATAGCGCAGCTGTACAATAAATACTTTTACATACACAACAACACGGAGAAGGATTTTTATACGATAGCTCGGTTTCCAAGATTGCTTGGTGCTCTTGATGGCACACACATTCGAATACAATCACCAAGTAAGTACCTAGGCATATTTGCCATACTGCCAAATGTAACTATGCATATAAAATGTAAGCAGGTATAATAAATTCTTCATACTTTCATTAGTAACCTATAACTTATTTTTTTCCAGATTCACAGATTGGAGAAGAATTCCGGAACCGCAAAGGATACTTTTCTATTAATGTGCAAGCTGTATGCAATGCTAATTTGCAATTCATGAATGTTGTGGCTCGCTGGCCAGGCTCTGCACATGATTCAACTATCTTTAATAGTTCAGAGTTGCGTAGTAAATTATTTATCCTTTTTTTTTAAGTTTGCTAATTTACCTATTAATACTACTATTTCATTTATTTATTTGTTCTAGCTCAGGGTGAAAACGGAATTTTCGGGAATAGACGGCTTCTTGGAGACAGTGCATACCCTCAGAAAAACTACTTGTACTACTCTGTGTAAAAAGTATCGGGTATATGTCAATAAAAAACCTGCGTAAAAGAGGTCGTTCTACTTTTTTTACTGCATGTTGGTAGCACTGTACTGATTTAGCGCGCAAAATTTGAGCGGGATCTGTCATTCAATTTGTTTTAAACTACACTTTTTGTTGGTCATAGTTTTGAGTCCTCGGCGATTTTTACAATGGAAAATATTGTTGAACAAAGAGTGTGCCTTAAATTTTGTGTTTCGAATGATATTTCATGTGGTGAATCACTAAAAATGTTGCGAAATACCTACGGCGAATCGTGTATATCGAAAACAAAGGCTTATGAATGGTATAAGGCTTTTGAAGAAGGCCGAGAAGTAGTAGTAGACTTGCCTCGTTCTGGTAGACCTTCAACCGCTACGACCAAAGAAAACATCGACAGAATCAAGAAGCTAGTGCTCGAAAATCGACGTATGAGTCTGAGAGAGTTGGCTAGTGAAGTGAACATATCTTTTAAGTCCGTCCACAATATTCTCATTGACATTTTAGGCATGAAACGCGTCGCCGCTCGACTAGTTCCAAAAGAGCTCAATTTTGTTCAAAAAGCGCAGCGAAAGCGTGTCGCTGAAGACATGGTTTCCCGAGCTTCTACGGATCCGACCTTTATGAAACGTATAATTACTGGCGACGAGACATGGGTTTATGAGTATGACATGCAAACAAGCTTTTTTTTATTTCCCAAGTTAAAATTACCACTTCGAGGAAAACGTTTTGATTCGATAGAAGCCATAACAGAAAATTCGCTGAATGAGCTAAAGGCCATACCGCAAATAGCCTATGAAAAATGTATAATGAGGCCGCCGAATCAAAATATTAAAAGAAAGAAAATGACTGCCGCTGATGCTGAATTCCTGAACATAATTAAAAACAATATAAGCACTAGGAATCAACAACAACCACTGGTTTCCAGCGTAACGGAAGGTGATGATGACAAACTGTTCTGTTTATTTTTACACAAAGAATTACTTAAGGTACCTGAGGCCAATCGTATAGCAGTAAAAATTGAATTAATGAAAATTTTGCAAGCGGCTCAACAATCTTCGCAATCATCTGTGTATTCAAACAATTCGTTACGAATACGAATTTCTAACATCCATTCCATTTCTAACTTTTTCTAACAGTTCGGCTTCATTTTCAACTTCAATTCCGGTTCGACCTCGATACCATACACAACCTTAAGACCAAATGAATTTACTTTTCAAGAATATGACCCACACTGAAAAAAATGCACTTCAATCAAGTGACTTTTTAGCTTGATTGACGATATCTTGTTTAGAATAATCAAAATCTTAGTTAAGTTGATAATCACGACATGATTGCAGCAATACAATACATGACATCATTGTAGAAGAGTTAAAAAAGAGACAAGTTAAAAAACTGATAACTGTAACAAAGTTAGTTGTGTCAATCAAGCATTTTGATTACTTCAATAAAGATCATTGAAACTTTATTATGTTGATTTTTCTTGATAGCATCTATCATTGCAGTTAATTGTATTAATCATACAACTTGATCAAATCTTGCGCTAAATGTTTGCTGAATAATTTCCTTGGTTGTGTTTATCAAATACATCATACAAACAAACTACATGACAAGTTGATTGCAACTATCACGTAAGGTGTTCGCCCAAATAAAGATGCGTGTTTGCGCTGAACAAGAAGCTTGTTTATCCTAATCAAGTTTCTTAGTTGTATCTAACAAACACATCAGTCAAAATACTCTAACCCAACTTGATTGCGGCTATCAAGTAGGGTGTTCACCCTTAAAAGGTAGAATGTTAGCTCAAAACAAGTGGCTTGTTTGCCCTAATCAAGTTTAAATGATAAATTCTATTATACTTGATAGTTCACCTTAATAAAAGCGCGTGTCTCCCCTGAACAAGAAGCTTGTTTGCCGTAATTAACCTTCTTGGTTGTATCTATCAAATACATCATTCAAAATATTCCAACACAACTTGATTGAAGCTATCGAGTAAGGTGTTTACACTAATAAAGGTGCGTGATACCTAAAGATAGGTAGGTATATTACTATTTAGGTAATAAGTATTGTAAGCTTAAAATTATTATCTAGCATAGGATTCAATTTGTCGCACATCGAATCTTTTTCTACCATATAGGTTAGCTGGTCGAAAATATATCAGCCGTCCTTTTGTGCTTAAATCCTGTATATTTGTCAATAACTTATACAACTCCCTCCCTCCTCTCCTTCCTTCTCCTTCTTTCTTAGGTGGTTCGATACGAATAGGGTATTACACCCATTTTTGAAAAGTGTCTCAAATAGATTCAATAGTGCTAATGAATCACAAAAAAACATCAAATTTTTATTCAATCGATGTGCCGTAAAATGCATTTAAATTTTGCATTTTCACATTTCGCGTGTATATTGTGGTCATGACGTCAGTTGGCTGTGTAAACAAATGCAGTGATACTGATACTTGACAGTACGTTTTTGCAATTTACAGGTCAGTGTCAAGTTGTATGTTGATGAAAAATGAGTCGCGCTAGTAACACGTATGTAGTTACAGAATTATAATCATTAAAATCATCAATACAACCCTCTAAGTTCATGTAACCCTATTCATTGAATATTTCATAAAAAAAGTCATATTATCAGGGTTATATTGATGATTTTCATTATTGCGATTCTGTAACTATACTTAAATACATACGTGTTACAGGCGCGACTCATTTTTCATCAACGTGCAACCTGACACTGACCTGCTAATTGCAAAAGACGTAAGAAAATTTGAATTTCGCGGGATACCCTGACGCAACCTTAGGTGTTATTGAAACAAATTAACAAAGCTGAAAAAACCTTGGACTTGAATTTTAAAATTTAGTTTGCTACTTATGAATTAAAATGGTTTTCAGACTGCTTTTAGCCTAAGCTATTTCAATAATATATTTTTAGATTTTTTTCTCCTACAGAGTAAAATACTGTCGCGGTCGAGCTAAATTGATAGCGCGCAATGTATGCAAAACGCGCGATGCATACAAAACACGCAATGTAAAGCAAACACATTGGAGTAGCGAATTCGATAGAAGTTCTATTCTAGAAATGTTCGGCCGAGTGGCTAGTAAAACACATTGAACTCGAACATTCTAGAGCCCCGTTCGGTTGGGTATATAAACAGCGCAACCGAACCGGACGGGCAGTTCAGTTTGAGCTTTCAAAGCGATAACTACGAGTGAATCTTGAGCGATACCTGCGACTACCTGCGACCTTGGCGAGACTATTGGACTTCGAGATCTGTCGTTTAGTGTTTCAGTGTTGCGATACCTAGACCTAGGAACCCTAGACCTAGTGTTTTTGTAAAGTTAGTGTTAATCTCCGAATAAAGAACCCTAGCACGTAACAATTTGGTGTCGGAAGTGAAATTTGGAGATGCCACTAACTCCGAGAGAAGACATCGCCGAGGAAGGTGTCAGGACGAGGGCACAACGTGCTGCGGGGGCTACGCCTGCAGCCCGCCAGGCCACACCCACTGGCCATCGGGCTCCACCCACTGGCCCTGCCCACCAGGCCCCGCCCACTACTGAGGCCACGCCTATCGACCTGGCCACGCCCACTGACCACGCCCACTTGGCTCCGCCCACCACTGAGGCCCCACCCTCCGGGTCACCGGCCACGCCCCCTGGCCCCGCCCACTTGGTCACGCCTACCGCTAGCTCCGCCCAACAGACCACGCCCACCGTCGAAGCCCCGCCCACTAGCTCCGCCCACCTGGCCACGCCTACTGACCACGTCCGGGCTACGACTACGGGACGAGCAGCGGACGCATCCGCTCTAGATATATGTAGTTTGGTCAAGATGATGGAAAACATGAATAAGGGCATGCACCAGATGCGTGAAGAACAACAGCAAAATCTTCACACAGTTTTGGCGGCTGTTGGTAAGGTCAGCAATGTAGTGAAGC
Source organism: Zygaena filipendulae (assembly GCA_907165275.2). Classification (NCBI taxonomy): domain Eukaryota; kingdom Metazoa; phylum Arthropoda; class Insecta; order Lepidoptera; family Zygaenidae; genus Zygaena; species Zygaena filipendulae. The sequence continues at coordinate 2,129,359 of OU015669.1, forward strand.
AACTCCGTGAAGACGTCGATTCAGTAGGAGGGCGCGTCACAGTATTGGAAACCGATCTTACTGGACTGAAGAATGTAGTCGAGGAGCGGGTCACAGGATTGGAGACTGTTGTCTCTGGACTGCAAAAAGAATTGTTGCGACTTAAAACTGTGGGAATCGCATCAAGTGGAGCCGTTGGCGTAATCCAGGGACCAAGAGTGAAGGTGCCACCTTACGACGGAACTACGTCCTGGCCCGCGTACCGGCAGCAGTTTCAGACTGTAGCTGCTGCAAATGGATGGACGGATGAGCAGAGCTTGACAGCTCTTACTGTGGCGCTCAGGGGCTCGGCGTTGTCTGTTTTGGAGGCACTGCCTAGGTCAGGAAGTGGTTTTAAGGAACTGATGGAGGCCCTCGAGTCCAGATATGGGGAGCGCCACCTTGAACACGTGTTCCGGGCCCAGATACGCGATAGAGTGCAGCGTCCAGGAGAAGGACTACAGCAGTGGGCACTGGAGATTGAGAAGCTTGTCCGCAAGGCACATCCGACGGCTGACACGAAGATGGTAGACGCAAACATTCTGCAAGCCTTCGTCGATGGCATCCGCGACATGGAGATAAGGGCTGCAGTGGGGCTTCGTCATCATGCCTCGCTAAAGGATGCCCTAGCACATGCATTGGAAGTGGAGGCAGTACGGCGTGATGTGCGTGCACATAAGCTGCGAGAGGTCACTGAGGAAGTTAAAGCAATTAAGGCCCCCCTAAAGAAGACTGGATTCATGTGCTACAAATGCTGTGAACGAGGCCACATGCAGTTCTCCTGCCCAAAGAAGAACGAGGTGACAGAAAAAATCCTTAAGCTGCAGAAACAAGTTGATGACCTGACAAAGAGGCAGGAGACTCTGTCCCCTGTCGGGAATCAGGGAAAAGGTGTGACAGCCAGGACTAAAGGACAGGTACTGGCTGGTGTAAAAAAAGCCCCAGCAACGGTCATCGCACAGGTGCGTAGTGGGAAGGCCCATGGCAACGCTGACGCCCTCTCAAGAAGACCATGCCCGGAAGATTGTAAGCATTGTGTCAAACAGGAGTCGAAGGAACTGACCGTTAAGCTTACGAGAACGAGCCCTCCGGGACTGTGGCAAGATGAGACCATGAGAGAAGCTCAGGAGGATGATGAAGACGTTCGACTCATCGTGGCTTGGAAAAAACGTAGTGCGGACAAACCAAAATGGGTTGAGGTCGCACCCACTAGCCCTATCACTAAAGCCTATTGGGCCCAATGGGACAGCTTTGTTCTGCAGAACGGAATGCTTTACCGAAAATGGGAGAAACCTAACGGCAGAGAGTTCCACCTTCAGTTAGTTGTTCCAAGGACCAGGGTGAAAGATGTTCTTCGTGAAATACATGATGGGGTTTCAGGTGGACATCTTGGCGTGAAGAGAACATTAACAAAAGTGAGGGAAAGATTCTACTGGCTTCATTGTCGAGAGGATGTGCAGGAATGGTGCCGCAAATGTACCACTTGTGCTGCAGTCAAAGGTCCGTCAACTAGGACCCGCGGAAACCTCCAACTCTATAATATTGGTGCGCCCTGGGAAAGAATTGCTGTTGACGTGGCTGGACCTTTTCCAGTGACCGAGTCAGGGAACAAGTACTTCTTGGTTGTCATGGATTATTTCACCAAGTGGCCGGAAGTGTTCGCCATACCTAATCAGGAAGCCACGACAGTAGCCTCCAAGTTGGTTGAGGAAGTGATATGTCGATTCGGCGTACCCTTGGAAATCCACTCAGATCAAGGCAGGAACTTCGAATCCCAGCTATTCCAGGAAATGTGCAAAATCTTGGGAATGCACAAGACGAGGACCACGCCATATCACCCTCAGTCCGACGGCATGGTGGAGAGGTTTAACCAGACGCTAGAGAGGAATTTGGCGAAACTGGTTGATAAACACCAGAGGGATTGGGACAAATTCATACCGCTGTTCCTACTCGCCTACAGAACATCTGAGCATGAGAGCACGAAGGCGACCCCAGCGTATGTGAATTTCGGTAGAGAACTACGGCTACCAGTGGATTTACTGACAGGCGGACCTCCAGATGACCCCCAATCGATGCAGGACTACATCTCCGATCTACGGGAGAAAATGCAGGACGTCTATGCTTTGGTTCGAGAGCATGGTTTGCAGTCAAGCGAGAACATGAAGACGAGATATGACCGGAGGGCGAATACAAGTGGTTTTGAGGAGGGATCACTTGTATGGCTACACAATCCTATCCGTCGAAAGGGAAAATCTCCGAAATTACAGACTCGATGGGAAGGCCCGTACAAGGTTGTTACCCGGATGAATGACGTGACGTATCGGATTCAACGTCAACCAAGGGGAGCTTTCAAAATAGTGCACATCGACCGCTTAGCACGTTATCAAGGCAGCAATAGTGACGCTCGGGACGAGCATCTCTAAGAAGGGGGCAGTGTCGCGGTCGAGCTAAATTGATAGCGCGCAATGTATGCAAAACGCGCGATGCATACAAAACACGCAATGTAAAGCAAACACATTGGAGTAGCGAATTCGATAGAAGTTCTATTCTAGAAACGTTCGGCCGAGTGGCTAGTAAAACACATTGAACTCGAACATTCTAGAGCCCCGTTCGGTTGGGTATATAAACAGCGCAACCGAACCGGACGGGCAGTTCAGTTTGAGCTTTCAAAGCGATAACTACGAGTGAATCTTGAGCGATACCTGCGACTACCTGCGACCTTGGCGAGACTATTGGACTTCGAGATCTGTCGTTTAGTGTTTCAGTGTTGCGATACCTAGACCTAGGAACCCTAGACCTAGTGTTTTTGTAAAGTTAGTGTTAATCTCCGAATAAAGAACCCTAGCACGTAATAATACCCTATTGGATCGCGATATTACTGGTAGTTTATTATCGCACTAGAGGCAACACTACACTAACACTTAGTTCAAGTTCAGGCGCAACCGCCGCCAGCCGCTCCGCTGCCGGTTTCTTGTTCAAACGTGTTCTGTGAAAAACTTTGTTGATTGAATTATTCTACAAACAACACACTAGATTTAATTTGTGAGTTTTGTGACCGGATACCTGTTACCTGATATGTAAGTATTTGTCTTTCAATTAACTATTTGCTATGTTGTGTTTATGATGCATCCTAACTAACATTATTTTGTTTAGTGTGCACGTTTGCGGTGTTTTAAAATGGACGAAGTTTTAGAGCTTTTAACAACTTGGGGCCTCTCTGAGCCTGCAGTCACGTTTTTAGGTACATAAATTCATATGTTTACTCTAACCTAACTTATCATACCTAAATATCACTTTTTCACTGCGTCTACGTTTTTCACGGAATAAAGAGCTATTCGAAGAAAATGGCGTCATTTTGAACTCTACGCATGCAAGGAATCATTTTAACTCAAAATATTAAAATACAATGTCTAAACGATTTGATCGAAGAAAGTGATAGGTATTGATGAAGAAGTTATACCTAGACGTCCAAGATGGATTAAAAAAAGAAAGGATTATATCAATACTACGATAATCGTGTAACACACGATGAGTAGGTACATACAAAGGAATAAATTACGGAATAAGATTTTTGACAAGTTCTGCCACAAGCTATAATACGACAAAAGTGAGTTGTCATGACTTACGCTTAACACTGTGCCTTTTTAAAACAATACATATTTGCCGGGTACATATTCATTCATTATTCACTTTGCTATTCGCGTTTAGTTAATCTAAGTATAGCTATACGGTAGATTGCATGGAAAAACGTCTATTGGTTTACTCGAGAATAAGATCTCGGAATAGATTAATTCCGGAATAGTTACTCGTGTATAAATTGAAGTTTGGTCGAATCCACCCTTACAAAAAAAGTCAGATATAGGCGAATACAGTCTCCACGTTTGGCAAAAAATCCTCCCCTAAGACGACCCACTGACCTATGTTTTGTTTTAGTTTATTTATGTAAGGTTTTTGTTTACTAACACACTTAATATATGTATAGTATCTGAAATGAACATTTTACATTTTGATAGGCAGGACAGCTATACCTACCTATTAAATAAAATCATGTTAGTAGCCCCTCATAGCTTAGTTGGCAGCAGCGCTGCCTTCTGCGCTGTGGGCAGTGGGATCAATACCTACGGAGAACAAGCATTTGTTTGATGAACATTGATGTTTGTTCGCTGTCTGGTGTTATTATAATATTATAAGTATCTAATTTTTATTCACAAAAAAAAAAGTATTATTATACCAACTTCCTGTTTCCCACAGTACAGTGGGATACACATCAAACTACACTCCTTGCTTTTATGTACCTACTTGTAGTACCCATGCATTATTTTTCTTTTGCCTTGTGGTAACTTGATCTGTTCGGGCTTTGCTTAGTTTGGTTTTGACAGTTATGTGTGAAATATCCACCAAAATATTTATTTTAATATTATTTTATTTAAATTTTGATAGAGTGAGAGAAACAAATAACTTTAGTGATTTTTATGAGATCCACACATCACTATTTAGTCCCAAACTTAGTACGGATTGTAATATGGGTTATATACCCATTTGTCTAAATATACATATATAAAACAAAGTCGTGTTAGGGCTCGTACACACATAGGTCCGTTTTTACTGGATCCGTTTTAACAGATCAGAATTGGACCCGAGCGACATGATTACTAAATCCGCTGAACTCGCTCATACAACTACATACGCCATCAAATAACGGACCTGTAAAACGGATCGCTATGTGTTCGAGCCCTCAGGTACACCACACTCAAAGGCGGCTGGACCAATTTTTATGATTTTTGTGTTTTTGAATTTATCTTTGTCCGGAATAAGATAATAAGTAATAACAGTCAAAAAATCAGTGTAGCCGTTCATTTGTTAAGTTTGTCGGGTTTGTCAGGTTGTAGGTGGTAGATACGGTCACCGCCCAACGAAGTGGGCACGGATCAGCTTGTTTTATATAAAAAAGGTAATCGTTTTCTGAATAACTTTACTAAAAATATTGTACACTTTCAGATAATGAAATTATTCTGGAGGCATTAGCTGCCCTTACGCCAGATACCATTAAAGAACTTGTTCCCAAAGAAGGCCAATGAGTGCTGTTTCTACGTTGCTGGAGGGTGTGGTTCGCGGAATATGCAGGCAAAGAGTCTACAGATGATGCGAGTATTGTAGTAAGTGATAATAACATTGTATTCACTAATTTTTGAATTAAGTAAGCCTTAATGAAGTCTGATAATTTGTTTTGTTGTTACAGAGCCTTGACATCTCAGCCACAGCCTTGGAAGTGTTTAATGATAAGCAAAGCATTGGTACAGGGGTTGTGTATGACTTAACACCTGCACTCTCAGAGCCAGGTAGTTCATCTACACAATCTCAAACTACACAGGAAAGTGGTGTAAGTATTCATTTAAGTACATTATTATCTATTTTTTTTATAAAAGTACGGCGTCGCACTCTTATGCTAAGGAATTAACATCATTGTTTTGTTTTAACTGAAATTTATAGCAACTGAATTTTATGTTTATAGATATTGCAGACTCTCCTCGCAGAAAACTTAGAGACAGCAGGTCTGCTGGTTCATACAGTCTTCCTGGGGACAGTGCTCGAAATCTCTTAGCTTCTTTTATAGCAAAAGAAATTCTACAAAAATTTCAAAACACATCAATTCGGGGTGAATTATACTACAAGTGGTGCTCTGAAATAAAAAATCTCTTCCCTGGGGAGAGGTCAACTACATATTATATTCCAGCCTGCAAAACAGCAAATGGTACCTCTACAGGCGAGAGGCAAGCTAGTAAACCAGATCCTTAACACCCGGAAACGCTTTCAAAGGCATGGAGTGTTAGCTGTAAAGGCAAAAAAAAGCAGGGAGTCAAGTCCATTAAATTCAACATATTCTTGCCCATCACCAAGGCCGCTACCTGCAACATTTTCTAACGAGCCTGATGAAATTAACACTTCTACTTGTGTAGAGGAGGATATAACGTGGCTTAAACATTCATCTGATCCATGGTAAATAGTTAAGGAAAATCTATTAGTGTAAAACTAATTAGGCGTAGGTACTTAAAAACTAAATATTGTTGAAACTAAATGAAAGCCCATTAACTGGTTCCGTAACTCACATAAGGTAACCTGTTAACTACCTTCACTTCAATCAAACTAAGTATTACAGAAAATGTATGAACAATAAAAACGCGTGCGTAGCGGCTGGCGGCTGCGACTTTTGATGGTTTAAAAGTTAGAGCTGATTTACAGGTTAACTTAGGTTTATCGTTGTACCTAATAAATGTAGACTAGTTAATTTTAAAATGTAATTTACGGGTAGTAAAAGTCAGATTTTATCTGTAAAGCATTGTTTGTATAAAATAAAAAAATACCGTAAGGGTCACACCAGAATGGCAGCGGCGCGGCGAGCACTTTCAGTGTTAACAATTTTAAACTTTATCTACCTACATAAATAAAAGACCCAGTGCTGACAAGTTGCGCGGTGCCGCGGGCCGCCACGCGCCTTTTTCGAGCGTTGGGTCTTTTATTTATGTAGATAAAGTTGAAAGTTGTTTACACTGTAAGTGCTCGCCTTGCGCCGCTGCCATTCTGGTGTGAGCCGGCCCTAAGTGTTTTGAACATTTTGGCACCACCATTTCATGTTCTTACTTCACAAAACTGCGGCGCATTCTGTAACCTAAATGCAGGGTGGAACAAATAGTGAAGAAATACCAAAAAAAAAAATGTCACACCCAGGAAAAAAATATCCCTTGAATGTTTTTAATTTCATTTTTTTGGCCGTCACTGTTTTGTCCACTCTATACCGGGTGTAAGGGGAATGCTCCCGAAGCCGAATGCCCGTGGTAGTGCTCCAGGTATACTACATATTGGCTTTTTTTTCGATTTGGAGAAAAAAAAAATTATGTTGAATTTTTTTTTTCATTTATTTTTCGATTTTTTAACATTATTTATTCTCCACCGTATTAGAAAAGCTCAATGAAACGACAATTTCATAAAAAAAACATCGCTACAAAAAAAGCTCGCGCTTGGCGCCATTTGTTTTTTTTTCTGTAGTGATTTTTTTTTATGGAATTGTAATGAATTGAATACATAATGTTAAAAAATCGAAAAAAAAAAATGAAAAAAATTAAAAAAAAAAAATTGTTTTCACCAAATCGAAAAAAAATTATGCCAATTATGTAGTATACCCAGTCAACAATTTCTGCCGGAAGACGTGAATTATGACGTGAATTTTTGGTGATTTTTTTCAATTTGACGTCTTATTGAAATAAATGTCGTCAAAAATCACGTCGAAAATTTCCATAAGTCGGGATACGCCTGAAAATGACGTCGCTAATCACGTCGCTAATCACGTCGTTAATTATTGTGTTCCGTCATAGGTCTGATAATGACGTTGCAAATCACGTGTTAATAAGTCTTGTTTCGTCAGTGGTATAAAGATGACGTTGTGTAACACGTCGAAAGTTTTCGTATGTCGACATACGCCTAAAAGTGACGTCGCTAATCACGTTGTTAATTATTGCGTTCCGTCATAGGTCTGATAATGACGTCGCAAATCACGTGTTAATTTCTCGTGTTACGTCAGCGGTATAAAAATGACGTTGTGTAACACGTCGAAAGTTTTCGTATGTCGACATACGCCTAAAAGTGACGTCGCTAATCACGTTGTTAATTATTGCGTTCCGTCATAGGTCTGATAATGACGTCGCAAATCACGTGTTAATTTCTCGTGTTACGTCAGCGGTATAAAGATGACGTTGTGTAACACGTCGAAAGTTTTCGTATGTCGACATACGCCTAAAAGTGACGTCGCTAATCACGTTGTTAATTATTGCGTTCCGTCATAGGTCTGATAATGACGTTGCAAATCACGTGTTAATTTCTCGTGTCACGTCAGCGGTATAAAGATGACGTTGTGTAACACGTCGAAAGTTTTCGTATGTCGACATACGCCTAAAAGTGACGTCGCTAATCACGTTGTTAATTATTGTGTTCCGACATAGGTCTGATAATGACGTTGCAAATCACGTGTTAATTTCTCGTGTCACGTCAGCGGTATAAAGATGACGTTGTGTAACACGTCGAAAGTTTTCGTATGTCGACATACGCCTAAAAGTGACGTCGCTAATCACGTTGTTAATTATTGTGTTCCGACATAGGTCTGATAATGACGTTGCAAATCACGTGTTAATTTCTCGTGTTACGTCAGCGGTATAAAGATGACGTTGTGTAACACGTCGAAAGTTTTCGTATGTCGACATACGCCTAAAAGTGACGTCGCTAATCACGTTGTTAATTATTGCGTTCCGTCATAGGTCTGATAATGACGTTGCAAATCACGTGTTAATTTCTCGTGACACGTCAGCGGTATAAAGATGACGTTGTGTAACACGTCGAAAGTTTTCGTATGTCGACATACGCCTAAAAGTGACGTCGCTAATCACGTTGTTAATTATTGCGTTCCGTCATAGGTCTGATAATGACGTTGCAAATCACGTGTTAATTTCTCGTGTCACGTCAGCGGTATAAAGATGACGTTGTGTAACACGTCGAAAGTTTTCGTATGTCGACATACGCCTAAAAGTGACGTCGCTAATCACGTTGTTAATTATTGCGTTCCGTCATAGGTCTGATAATGACGTCGCAAATCACGTGTTAATTTCTCGTGTTACGTCAGCGGTATAAAGATGACGTTGTGTAACACGTCGAAAGTTTTCGTATGTCGACATACGCCTAAAAGTGACGTCGCTGATCACGTTATAAAATATTGTGTTCCGTCATAGGTCTGATAATGACGTTGCAAATCACGTGTTAATATGTCGTGTTTCGTCAGTGGTATAAAGATGACGTTGTGTCACACGTCGAATGTTTTCGTATGTCGGCATACGCCTAAAAGTGACGTCGCTGATCACGTTATAAATTGTTGTGTTTCGTCAGGGGTCCAACTCTGACGTTAACAATCACGTCGTAACATATAGTGATTCGTCAGTGGTTTAAAGATGACGTTGTGTAACACGTCGAAAGTTTTCGTATGTCGGCATACACCTAAAAGTGACGTCACTGATCACGTTATAAGTTGCTGTGTCTCGTCAGAGGTCTAATTCTGACGTTGCCAATCACGTCGTAATATGCCGTGATTTGTCAGTGGTTTAAAGATGACGTTGTGTCACACGTCGAAAGTTTTCGTATGTCGGCATACGCCTAAAAGTGACGTCGCTGATCACGTTATAAATTGTTGTTTCGTCAGAGGTCCAATTCTGGCGTTAACAATCACGTCGCAATGTATCGTGTCTCGGTCAGTGGTTTAAAGATGACGTTGACATTAGTAAGAAATTAAACAAAAAATTAACTCTAAAAACTAACAAATCGGACATAAGGAAGTTAGTCAGATCCCCCCCCCCCCATCAATTATGAAAGAGCTGATGATCTTCAAACGCCTGAACAGATTTTCATGAAACAAGAACACTCGGGATAAAATTATCTACCTATGACACAAAAAAAACTAAACGAAAATCGGTTCATCCGTTTGGGAGCTATGATACCACAGTCAGACACGTTAAACTTATAACACCCTCTCTTTTTGCGTTGTGGGTTAAAAAGTAGTGTTCGCTGTATATATATCTGTATTTTTTTTTGCTATCTTATTATCTTAAATAAATTTAAAAAAAAAAATTCAACATGTAGAACAGAATAATATCTGCCAAAGTTAGGAATAGTAAGGCCTCCATCAAGTGTTCAAACTGGAGTAAAGATAGTAAAGATGAGCAATAGCAAAGCTTATATTTATGAAAATACTTGGTGAGTTGATCATAGGTAGTATGTGTTTTAATTCTTTATTAAAATAAAACAAATGAATCTTTAATAAAATAATACATTTATTTACAAAACAAAAGCAATTTAAAATGCCAGTAAATCTATGCTTAATACTAATTAAACTACAATTTAAAAGTAAATTCAATCTAAATAAGCCCCCTCCCCTCCCCCTGGCATATAGTATCCAAAAGGCAGGCAGTGTTTCCTCAATGAATAACGATGCCTATTCTTTGAGAGAGATACTGGCAGCTGTGCCCAGATTCCTTTCTTGCCACAGCCAAAAGCCTTGCACGGTCTGGGCCTTAACTGGAATTGAGAATTTTAGAATAAAGTTCATTCAGATAGTGTGTCATCCCAGCTCCGTAGAAAATTTGGATAAGTGGCAGGATTTTCACCCGGACAAGGCATAAGCCAAGCATTTAAAATATGTAACAGTTCTACAGTCTTAAAGTAATGGATATACATTATTTGTCCAAACGAATGATTAGTAATCATATTTTCAACATATTCAAGACTGAATGGCACATAATATATAACATACCAACTTTTTTATATTGAGCAAAATCTGGTTCAGCATCACTAAACAAGCAGATTTTCTTGCCTGTTAAATACATACATTTGTAATTTTGTAGCTGCATTTGGGATTATATATTTCAGCAGCTTCTCCGTTATTGATAAAAAATCAAAAGTTTATTCTGCAAGTAAGCTGCAAAGGGCTCCTTTAAATGTCTTATTGATTCTACCAGTGCTTCGAAAAGACCATCATTGCCCAGAAAAATGTGCCGCAAGAAACTCGGCAGAAGGTCATTTTTCAAAATAAAAATTATAATTACAAAATACTTAATAATTAACACATAAAAGTACAATTTAAAAAGCATTACATATTTATCATAGGGAAAACTGTAAACAATTTAATAAATTTAATTACTTACGAAATCCACAAGATTCGAACTATTTTTAGGGCCTATAGAGTTCTTGAGTAAGTACTTATTTATTTATTTATTGGCACACCAACAGCATAGCACATATGGTAATAAGTAATAAAAATTACACTAATTAAGTCTTGGTGACATACATGCATGCCAATTAGTGGTATGCACAACGTTGCAAGTAACAATGTAAATTAAACAAAAATTATAATGTACTAATTTACATTTAGAAATATAGGTGTACCGAGCGAGATATTATAATTGTTACTTATATGTCTTGCTTAGCAGTAATAGGACATTTAATTTCTATTATAACATCTTCAAATATACCATCCTGCAGGGAACCAAGCAATCATTGGGTACCTGGAGTTTAACATCAAGCCGGACTTAATTATTTTTTCTTTACCTTTTCGTCTACTGTTTTTCTTATTTCATCTTCTAGAACACAGCCTCGGTTCATGGATGAAGAGTCTGGAATTTTTCCCTCTAGTGGGGGGATATGAGTTTGCCATCTTTTTTTTGGCAACAGCTAACTTCAAATGCTCTTGAAGCAGTTATCAGACCATACCTCCAGTATTCAGTTCAAACCAGAAATTGCTCTTTAATTTTTCCTTTATTTCTTCTTCAACTTTATCTATTAAAGATTTTGTTCAATTATTTATTTCAAAAAAACATCAAGCAACACATTTATCTTCAAAATTAAATATAATAAGTTGATGCATTGCGACTCTTTGTGTTTCACTTAGGCAATAAGTGGGTTGATATTTTAAAAGCTCACAATCCTGTTTACCATATACTAAAAACTTAGAAGAATTGGCTGGTAATACGCGATTGCGCTTGGATAAGTCTTTTGCTGTCACATATGTAATAAAATACTACTACCAACTCTTGATAAATCGACGTGAATCCACATTAAAAATGATATTGCGTGCTTACAGCCACCTTGTGAAGCGGACACAGTCATGACACTGAACAGAGAGAATATCTTCTGCATCAAAAACTAGTGTGAATCCTTGAAATTTTTTATGCACTAATTTGTGATCTGGACAAACCTATCACACTTCACTGTACACAATTTGTTTTCATGCTTAAGCCGCACATACTCGTAGCTTATGGATGGCGTCACCGTCATACATTATGATGCTTGCGAGGACCTGAAAATAAGGTAAAGTTGAGTCGAGATAACATTTATTTAAACTTCGCAAATCTAACCTCAACACCAATATTCGTAGGAATAATGTTGTTATTGAAACAAAAAATACACTAGGTACTGTTTAAGCTTAAAATTTTGTAGGAATACTTACTTTTAAGTTTTAACAAAGTCACTGCACTGCACTGCACCTGCAGTGAGATGAGAGGAGACGGACGGGCACAAGGACGAGACGAAAAACTTGCCTTGCTGAGCATGACAGTGACAGATGTTTCCTTTGGTATAAATCCTGTTGCCTGTGCTGTTGCCTACTCCGAAAATCGAAGTTCGTATCGGACCGTTTCGCTCACGCCAACATAGTTTAACACGAGAGCGAGAGGGATGGGGCTAAACGAACTTCGAATATCGGACTTCGGAGTAGGGCCCCATTGTTAATTGCACCTGTCTATTAGGATATTTTTGATGAAATGTCAAATGTTGCCTATTATTTTGACCCAACTATAAAAATCTGGTTGATAATAACTATAAATTTACGAAATAATTTGAAATAAAAATCTGCTGTGTTCTAAACTCTCGCGCCATCTCGCTCACAGAGTGTAGTGCACAGTTGCACACAACGCGGTATGATGAACAAAAAAAAGGAAACTATATTTTCGGTCACCTTTTTACCTGTTGTCACTAAACTGCGATACCCTAATTATATTTTCTATCCCCGAGAAATATATTGGTCATCATTTTAATCAAAACTGTCTCTAGGTATAAATCATCAAATTAATGTAAATTGGTATTCTATTCTAAATAATAGATTGGTCACTATTTCTGTATAGCCTGAATATAAGGTAATACACTCTCATCTATGAATATAAGATATAGGTAGTTCCATCAGAGTTGAGGCCATGCACACAACAACATGGTCATGTGTAATGACGGCGGGATTTTGACATTACTGTTCTTTTTCCGTACCGATAGCAAGTTCAACAGTGAGTTGCGAGATAGACCGAAAAGTTTGTTTATACTATTTCTTTAATTATTATATGCATAAAAATACATCGAATTCAAAAAAAACAGAAAATAAACCACAACAATCTCCCATCACACAATTTTTTATTTAATCTGTCACACAAAGTTACACCGCACATTAGCAAGGAACGCCGAACGCATTTCCAAAACATACATTCTGCTTTCGTGCTTCTTCTGCAATACCAAGCTTTCGCTTCCATACATAAGCGTAGGTACCAGCACTCTGCTGTGTACAGCGAGTTTTGTTTTGCCTTTTTCGACATGAACTGGCTGCCCACAACAGCGCGCAGGGCACTATTCGCTTTTTTTTACCGTATTCACTCTTCTCTCAACATCATCGTCCATGATACCATTTCTCGTGAACTATTTAAAATCACAATTTGAGAACCTGTTTTGCTGATGGTACCCCTTGTGTCATTCATAGTACAAGACGCCATTTTAAAATACATTCTTTATTGGCGCGGCCATCGATCTCTTATAAATTATCTCTTTTTATAAGAGATCGATGGGCGCGGCAAAAAAAAATGGTTTTGACTTCAAGCATACGTCTAACAAACGCCGGCTATACTGTACATCGATTTGCGGTTATTCTACGATTTTGGGGTCGTACAACTTCCACTAATAGTCTACATACCTACCTACTTACATCTCATTTCATTACAATAAGAGCATAGCCGAGTTGCCCCGGAATAAATTTAGATCTAAATTATATCAATGGCTTAAGGATAAAGCATTTTATTCAACCAAAGAATACTTAAAATAAATAATTAAATTAATCTCTAATAATTAACTATAATACTAACATAGATTTTAAGTTTAATTGTTACTAATTAATTAATTATGCAAACTTTTTCTGAAATAAATTGATTATTATAATAATAGTATTCATTCATTCCTTTAAAATATGGCTTCTGTCGTATTATTATAGGACAATTTCGCCAGTGTCGAAGTATGCTCTTTGAGAGCGACGTTGTACGGTAATTTGGTAGCTTTAGCAACTGGATAGTAAAATTCCTAAAACCACGTGGAAACCAATTGCACATTAAAAAATGTCAGACACAAGAGCAATATAGAATTTTCTGATCACTGTTCACTTTTAATATGGTTATTCGCCGCATAAAACACTATCACAATTATAATTCAACTACCCAGAGACACAGAAATACGAAAATTCGATATCGTCCACGTCCGCCATCTTCGAATGCCACAAGGGGAATCCTATAAAATAAAAGTAAAAATAAGATAATGTTTGCATGCCAATCTGGTTAGACATGTCACTGCACATTAGTACTATTTATAAGACCAATTTTACCATGTCTAAAGCAAAAATAAACTATTTCATTTCTATTTCATTTGATTTCAATGTAAACTGTTATTCTCTTTTTGGGTCAACTTCCTGATTTATTATTCATAAAAATCGTTCTTGTCGTTCGCAGTGGCTACGGATCGCTACACTGGGTACCGTCCCGCTCACGCCAACATAGGTTAACACGAGAGTGAGAGGGACGGTGCTACAAGAACTTCGAATACTGAACTTAGGTCGGAGTAGGGCCCCTGAGCCGGGCCTGCCTGACATGCTTTGTTGTTTTCCCTAAGTTGAACAATACCTAGTTCAACTAAAAAGGAGTTGTTTTAATCGAACTAGTAGTTCCGGGGATACGCGAGGACAAAACACTTAACATACCCTATCTCTAAAGCTACTGAAACGATTTTGATGAAACTTGCAGTCTTCCCTGGCACACTTGTTCAGAAGCTGATATAAAATAACATATACGAAAACTGGGCAATTCTGGAAACATTACAAACATACGGGTCGAATTGACAACCTCCTTTTTTGAAGTCGGTTAAAAAAGTATCTTTCTCATAAAAGTATCGAAACAAAAGTATCGATACTTCAAGGTATCGAGTACTTTTAGCATAGGTCAATATCAGTCAGTAAATAACGTCTGTTTAACTTCAGTAGGCGGCCCTAGACATTTTTTTAGGTTGTGCGGGGGGGGGAGGGCAAATCAACCTAGTTTTAATAGAGTCGGTGACCGTAGCCCGCCCCGGAAGCATAGCGAACACACTATGCTGACAACTGTAATTTGTAATGTTTTAGAAGGTTCAGAATGAGTGAACTGGATGGCGTTGCCATAACCATAAAAATAAGCCATAATGTCGCAACTTTTAAATGGGTAATTTCTAAGATTACACATCATTTAAAACTTAATTTCTTATTCGATACGATACCTGCCAAAAAGTTTGAGTAAAAGTCTCGAATGCAAAGTATCGAGTACAAAAGTATCGGTATCGAATGGAAATGTACTCGATACCACAAAGTATCGATACTTTTTTCGCGTCCCTAAGCTTAGCTCACTAGCTCGTTCTTTCTTTCTCGAACAGCGTCTAACGACCTAACGACCTAACCTCGACTAATAATCAAATCATCAAGTACTGGGTAAGTAGACTCTTAATTATGTCTTTTTTTTCTTTTGTCTTGGTGTGGAGTGTTAACTGTAACGTACATGTAAAATTTGTTTGTAAACCTTTAGGTTCTGTGTGCTGGCTTGTATGGTTTATTTTGTGGTACCTCTTGTGGATTACCTATGGTATGGACAATAAAAAGACTTTTATCGTCGCGGAAGAAGATGGTGATGACCATAACATAGTTATTGTCAGCAGCACTTGGTTGACACCTCGTAAAGAAGACTCGTTTTGGCCGAGTTTCAAACACGCTGCGCAATATAATAAATCTTTAAGTAAACATGATGCACCAGATCACACTTGGCAGCTAATATCTCTTAAGAGAAAGTTCTACGAAACGGGTAAGTAATACTCTTCGCACTTCACACTGAGCGTCCTAGCGCACTTTACCAATGCAAAAGCACTTATTTTATTCTGACCAGTTTCGTTGACATATTATGGAGTTAGATCCCCCCTCACTGTCAGAAGTTGATTGAGAGTGCACTGCATCCATTTTCTTTGGGACCCCCTGGGCTTTACCCACACTCCAAATCGGTGCCTTTTTATGTTAATAAACTGCAAGCCAATGTTTCAACCATTTCACCCTAATATGAGCTGTTTGCCTTTGCAGAGGATTTAATTAAAGCTCGGATAAAGGCAAAACAAGCCGAATCAAGTAGTGATGTCAATGATGATGAAGTAGGGAAAAAACGTAAAACAAAGCATATACGAGTAACCGAGTCTGATGCGTCATCTGAATCTGAAGAAGGTGCCCTGGCGGTGTTAGGGATTGGTGAGTTATTTATATACATACTTATATAATTGATTAGCTATTGACAACCCAATATGTATAATTATTGTTTCTCCCTTGTCTGGTGTCACTCTTTCCCACTTGTTGGGTGTCGGACCGATTCGTGTTGGCTGTTGGGTCATTTCTATGCAAAATCGTGTCTGGCAAGTGTGAACAGCTTCATGTAAAACATTCTGCCTCCGGAAAGGCCGATTAAAATCTGGACCAACAAACAACATAGTGCGGTTAGATGTTGCTTAACTTGGTACTATATCAATTAATGTAAAAATTGTTCCAGATTTAGTTATTATTTAAGTATGTCTTTTGGTAAATTTTCTCATTAGGAATTGTTTTATCTAGGTGTGCTACAAAATGGAGTTTCTTAATACATATACAACTTTGGATAATAGGTAGGTTTATTGGCCTACTCTTTACAACATACAATTGGACACAGAAGGTAAATGGGATGGGTGTTTGGGACTTTGGGATGATAGCTTGTGTTTGCCTATTGTCAAGTTGGTGCTTGGTGTTACTAACATTTTACTAACTTGTTTTCTTATGTACTGTCTGTTTGGTAGAAATCCTTCAAACACTTTTTAGGGTTCCTATACCTATTTTAAAACTACTTATTGGGCTTGTTTGTTGAAATTGCAATCTGAAATTAAATATTTGTGCCTGCAGTTTGTTTGGTAGGTAGATTCAGCTACATTATAAAAGACTGTTGTGTCTCAGTTGTCCCAATTAGTAGGATTATATGGCTTTAATTTACATTTTAATTTCAGATAATGTAGCAGGAACCTGCGAAAAAAATAAAAATAAGTTAAAAAAAAATGACCAAAACATTGAAGGTATAGATAAAAACTTTTGTCAAAGCAATATTCATTTTCACATACTTAAAATAAAATACATACCTATCTGATATATAAAAAAAAACAACAAAGTTTTTACTTTGATCGTTTTACCATACAATATACCTAGCACCTACATAGACGTATGATCCCAATCCAAAGCTATATTTCTCTGTTTTTTTTTGTGTTTGATCTTGTTATTTACTTATCATATATTTACATTTCATACGTAACTATGTTGGTATTACAATGTTTTGCTTTTAGGTATACCCTGTTACAATCAATTTCAATCAAATAAAACTCCGGAAAAGGAAGTTTCTCATAACTGGAAGTCAATAGACAGGCCATCTACATCTTCATCAGCAGATCATCGTAGCCGGAAGGATGCTACTGAAACAGATTTGACAATCTCACCAAAGTCTACAGGTATGTTAATCTTTTGTTCACTGGGGTAGAAATCTTACACGCAAAATGTGTTTACTTTACTTTCTAACATAATATGTGTGACCTAAAATTTGAAACACGTATGTACCTATGCTATATGAATATGATCCCAGTCCAAAGCTATATTTTTCTATGCATTTTCCTTTGAGTTTGGTCTTGTTTTTTACTTATCATATACTTACATTACATTCCTACCTATGTTGGTATTACAATCTTTTGCTTTTAGGTATACCCTGTTATGATAAATTTCAATCCAATAAAACTCTGGACAAAGAATTTTATGATAACTGGAAGTCACTAGACAGGCCATCAACATCAACATCAGTAGATCATCATAGCCGGAAAGATTCTACTGAAACAGACTTTACAATCACCCCAAAGTCTACAGGTATTTATATTTTGGTTGAGATTAGTATCAGGTTACATACAAAGTTACTGTACACTTAGAGTACTACTTAGAGTATCATCATGTTTTGTAGCTATATATGTATATACTCGTATGTAGGTATTTTTTTTAATCTGAACTAAATATAATTCATGTTTATAGGTCATCAGCATAAGATTATGCATTTGTTGACAACTCTGGTTGAACAGAACAACCAAATATTAACCTGGATTAGAAGCCAAAATGAAAGTGATGAAATTAAGAGAAAAAAAGAGCCTGTAAAACTTCCTGTACAGCTACCTATTTGTGATGAAAATGAACTATCAACACTGGAAGAATATCTCAATAATGATATTAATTTAGGAGAAATGGTAAGAACCTATGTACAGTCGGGCGTCATTGTTATTATAGCTTTATTTTCTACATCATCGTCACCCTCACCGGCCTATTTATGTCCCACTGCCGCACTGGGCGTTGGCATTAGTTCCCACGCGGGTCCAATGCGGATTGAGAACTTCACACACACTATTAAATTGTTTCGCAGATGTGTACAGGTTTCCTCACGATGTTTCCCTTTCTAATTTTATGTGTACCTACGCAATTTTATATTATGTACGCGTATACTATACGTATTTATATGTACGATATTTTGAAATAAATGTTTTTAGCAATTATAATACAGTGAGCTGTTTTTTCTTATAGTGCAATTACATGATATCCTTCTGTGGGAATTCTCCAACGAGCTCGGTGAATCAAATTATGAGACACATGATTAGTAACGAACTTGCTTCCAAGTTTAGTTATCGTGGCAAGAAAGGAAAGCGTCCCTTTGAACAACTGAACTTGAAGTTGGTACTGATACGTAAGTATTACATTAGGTGCAATAATTAAATGACACATGAGGCAACCAGTGTAGTTCACTCAATGGTGGCATTCCCATCTGAGCAGATGATGAATGTAAATGTCTGGTTTGGGTGTTAGTTGTCCTTGTCTTTATAATATGTTGCATCCCTGACACGGCGAATCCTATAGTCCTATAGCTCGTGGTTCACCCAGATGGATCACGGGTTAGTCGCTGTTTGGAACTAGGTCAACTTGAATCAAACTGTCCCATGATATTTATTTATATATTTAAATGGTTATGTAGCAGAATATCTAAAATCAAATGTTAAAAGTTTCATTTGCGTACTATCAAACAAAATATCAAAAATGCTCTTGTTGTTTCAGGAACTGTGAAGAAACACTTCAGATTACCTGTCGATACTTCAATTGAAAATGACATTAAAGTGTGGCTCAAACACGCTCCACAAAGATTAAAAACTAGTAAAAAAATTAATAATTCATCTAACAAAGACGATTAATAATAATTACGAATACGGTTACGGTTTCTACGAGTGTGTAAAATGTCTAGTAAAAAAGTGTTAAGTAAACGTCAAATTTATAGAAGAATAGCTCAATCTTACAGACTGCAAAATCAAATGATTCCTTGTCAGCAGTATTGTGATAAACAAGTTTCCAGTGTCCAGTTGAACACAGACCAGCGTGTATTTCAGTTACAAACTTCTGATACTGAAACAGTAAATATAAGTACCCTTGACGATTGTAATGCCCATCTGCAGTCCTCTATTGATCATGTTGAAAGCTTTCCTAATTTGACGCCACTTCGTTATTCTACAAATACGGAGATTTTAATACACGATACGACCACGGTTCCTAATGCCAAACATGATGAACAGGATTTACAAAGTTTCTTAAAATCTTGGTCTGTACAATATAATATTTCACATGTTGCCTTATCGTCGCTGTTAAAATTCTTAAAATTACAATTTCCTGACGTCCCTTCTGATGCAAGAACACTAATGAATACATCAAATGAGAGTAGTAACATAATAATTTTAGATAATGGTGAATTGTTATACTTCGGCTTCAAAACTTTGTTGCAAACAATTTTACCAATCGCATTTCAAAATGATGTGAATGAGATAGTATTATCATTTAATATTGATGGATTACCGATTTTCAAAAGCTCCAATACGCAATTTTGGCCAATTTTAGCTGATGTTTATGGTTTTAAAGATAGCGTTTTTGCTATAGGTATCTTTTGCGGAAATTCAAAACCTTCTCCACTTGCAAATTACTTGAAACCCTTCATTAACGAATTGAAAGATCTTATGCAGTCTGGAACTTATTATAATGGAAAACTATTTACTGTTTCGGTCAGATGTTTTGTTTGTGACATGCCCGCTCGTTCATATTTAAAATGTGTAAAATCACACAACGGGTATTCTAGTTGTGATAAATGTATCTGCAACGGAAATTACATAGAACGTCGTGTAGTACTCGACGATCTTGACAGCGCGTTGAGAACAGATTTGTCGTTTCAATTGCAGTCTGACGAAGACCATCACCTTGATATTTCTCCCTTAATCGAACTAAACATTGGCATGGTCACCTGTTTTCCCACAGATTATATGCACAGTGTTTGTCTTGGTGTAATGAGAAAACTGTTACATTCATGGGTTAAGCCTACTAAAGGTGATGCTAAGCATGTAAAGTTGGATTCTCGATCCACAAAATTTCTCAATGATAGTGTAACTTACCCACCCCTCGCGAATGTTAGATGTCCCCTTTTTATCTACTTTTTAATTATTCGGCCTGATTGTCTAGCGGTTTGAACTCTAATTTTTGTTGTTTTCGTATAACCTATGATTCTTTTAGGTTGAGATTGAACTTCGTTTAAGTATTTGCATAATTAGTTTTATTTAAATTTATCTAATTTTAGATTCGATACACGAACGGCGCAAAACCTAGTTAGCCCTACACATGAACGATTTCAATACACGAACAGTCTAATACCTAGGCGTACCTACCCGCGAACGATTTCAATACACGAACAGTCTAATACCTAGGCGTACCTACCCGTGAACGATTTCAATACACGAACGGTCTAACACCTAGACGTACCTGCCCGTGAACGATTTCAATACACGAACGGTCTAATACCTAAACGTACCTACCCGAAATTTACCTAGACGATTTAATGATTTTTGCTTTAGGTGGATGATCTAATCTACCTAGACGTCCTAACAATTTAGCCCTAGGTGGATGATCTATTTTTATTTAGTTTATTTGTCTACCTCCCTAATTGGTTCGGTATGTTATTTTATTGTTTCCCGGCCTAATTCCCTATTTCAGAGTTTTGTTCTAATTCTAGCTATTAGTTTGACTGATTATTTTTAGTTTAGTTTTTGTTCCCTAATGTCTAACTATCCCTACAGTTTGCCTAGCTTGTGTTTAGTGGATTGTTTCCCAGTTATGATCTGCGCTCTGGGCAGCGCCACTCTTTCATATTCATGTTCCACTCGGTGGTAGAGAGACTCCAATGATGGATATCGCGTTATTTGATTCACATATTTGGTCGTGATAACACACGCACCGATAGACTTATAGGGGAATGTAATGTGTTGAAAACACATTTCCCGAACGACGTACTAGAGTTTTGACCTAACCTACTGTAAATATGGCTTCCAAAACAATAATCTTGATTATTAATATCTTATATTTTATTAGCAATCAAGATTACTTCCTGGAAGGCGGCGTAGCCCCGTCCTGCGCTACTCCACGGTGGTGGCCATCCTCCTGCTTAAAGCAGCTGCCACCCCCCCCCATGTTTCACGAGGCTGAGCATAATTTTGTAGATCATTCACCAGCATCCATTTCAGGAATCCAGTGAGGAGACTGTACGTCCCTAGTCCGAAGACTACCGTCGCGTTGGAGCTATGGTGGGCCCTTGAATATGTGCCAGTCCGCAGACCAGGGTTGGAAGATGGACACGCCACAACCGAACCCCAGCACAGTGATCCAAAATTGTATGTGTGGTATGGAACCAATCTCCACTGGAACCTGGAACTTCAGCTGTCGAACTCTCTATTTTACTGCAAGCAGTATTAGCCGTAGCTTTGAATTGAGTTGAATCTCTCTCGCCCTTGTGAACCCACTAGGGCATCCAACTTGTTCTGCCACATCAGAACATTTGTATACACATAACCGCTGCACAACTGTCTCGATCGCAAAGCGTTGAGACCTACATAAGCATACATGCGGTTGCGAGTCACACACAGTAGCTCCAGTCTGTCTCCACAGCCTGCAATCGTAAATCAGCGCGCATTGGCCAACTATATTTGTAAAGAAAAGAAAGGATAGAGAGCGATCAACTCTTCCTTAGTGTAGGAATGAGGACCCACGTCTCTTATTTGCCGTTTCCGTAGTTTAAGTGGCTTGAATAACACGGAAGGCGTAGTTATTCAAGAGGCAAGATACAATACATGTGCAACGAAACCCGCCTCGGCGCAGACGACTCAAGGTGCGGACTTCCACCCATCTACACCGTCGTACGCTCGTGACGCGCGATGCCTAATCGGTTAGGATCAGAGCACCGTCACTGCAACACGTTTGATTCAAGCCTTATTCGGTATTGAGATGATTTATAATTCATCTAATAAAATTACAAACCATACGCAATCTCTTTGTTTGACCTTCCTTGTGATAAATGTTTTTAGTCTACGCCCACGTTATCCTAACGGACTACCGCGCGCTGATAGACCCTCGCACAAAACATTTATTCATTCTGCGTTTTTACGCTCATTTAGATTATTCATAACGAACCATCTAATGATCCACTGCGCCCCAACAGTGTTTCGCGTCATGCACTACGCGAATATTTTATAGACTATTCATAACGAACCGTCTATCTTGCAACTGCGCTCTGGCAGCGTTTTTATAGACTATTCTTACGAACCGTCTAATGACTCACTGCGCTCCATCAGTGTTTCGCGTCATGCACTACGCGAATATTTTATAGACTATTCATAACGAACCGTCTAATGGTCAACCGCGCCCTGACAATGTCTCGGTGCGCGCTTGCCGATCAATATTTGTAAAAAAAAGAAAGGTTTGGATGCAGCTAGCTGCGTACCAATAGTGATTTTATAGACTATTCTTAACGAACCGTCTTTCGTATGATAACCACAATACATCTGGCAACTCGTCACGAAGCGCATCGGCCCACGCTTACACACACTCGATCGCCGTGCATGCGCGCGCTCGCCTCTGCACAACGTATTCCGAACGCCAAGCATACTGTCGAATATCGTTATGTCTCTGCACGAATCGTCCTAACGGACAATTGCACAATGACTATATTTCGCGCCAAGCATAACGCGTTTATTTTATAGACTATTCATAACGAACCGTCTACTGTAATGATATAAATCAATACAGTTTTTCCTCAAAACACCTCGTTCGCGGAGCGCATCGGCCCATATACGCTTCCATGCAACTTCCAAATAGGTATCGCATTCGCGCACATTCACCTTTGCACAACGCAACTCGTGTGTAATGAGCAATTTTATATATAAAATATGTTGATCGTATTCGCTTATGACACTCTCACGAATGTATAATGCATTTCCGGACTTTAACATAAGCCGTTTATACGATTTATGTGCAGCCCGCACGATCACGACGTTTTTTGCATGATAATATTATTTAAAAATCTATATGAGAAAATAAATTTTATATTTGATAAATGCGCAAAAATATTATTTTTTGTGTCCGTTCATGACTCCCCCCATGCTCGTTCATCTATTTTCACACATCTATCAACTTATTTCCTCATTAGACTTTTTTGTCTTTCGGACACTTTTCTCGCTCATCCCCGCATACGGTGGCATCGTGGATACTGGCGGTGCGTTCAGCCCTGTTAATTCCGAGACGCCTGAGGTGAGGTGGGGGAGGAAATCGTCTTTTTCAACTTGCTCCTATAATCTTGAAACTCAACATACATTTAGAACTCACTAATATAAGCATTTTCTTTCATATAACTTTTTGTCCTAACTCTTTTAGTTTAGGAGTTATTTATCAAAAACATACAAATTTTTACTTATAGTTTAATTTGTTCCGGAACATCCTCTAATAGGTTTTTAACGTAATTTAATGTATGTATTTCGCTATTTCCTATACTTTTAACTATCTTTTATACATTTATTTAGAACCAAAAAAATTTTGCTAGACTTTATGTGTCGTCACAATCCCCCCCCAAAGTTTAATGAAACACTGTGGAATTTAACTTTTAATCTACTAACAACTAATTATATTATAAATTTATTTTGGTTCTTGGGAAACGACCGCCCCAACGCCCCTCCAACCACATCCACTAAGTAATCAATATAATTTTTAACGTATCGAACGTATTCCAAACGCTGTCCTCATTTTAGTATGATACGTTGTTTCAGTTCGCCAGACAAGAATTTTGAGTGTAGTTTTGCCGCAAATTGTTTTGAATTTTGAATTATACTGATACGCCTATTTGAATGTGTTTGAGTCATTTCTCCCTGACCCAATTTATTTAGTCAAAATAAATTTACAAACAAGACCTTATTTAAGATACATAAATTGCTACACTCTCCGCATTAACTAAACACTCTACTATAGAAAAACAGATGCTTTATACTTAAATTACTTTAGCTAGACATAAGTCTCCTAGAACTTATTATTTATAATATTTATATAAATGAATCGCGTTATAATTCCCTTTTAAAATTCCGGTGTCTACATCGTGTAACGTGTATACATTATTATAAGGCACCGCTGCCACTACATAGGGTCCCTCATACAAGTATTCAAACTTTTTAGTTTCTTTCCTATTTTTAATTGACCTATTATCCTTACGGATTTTTACTAAGTCTCCTACTTGAAACAAAATTAATTTATGTTTTTTATCGTATTTTGTACGACGTGTCAAACTTGCATTTTTTAGATTTTCCCGAACTAAATTTCTAACTTGTGCCAAATTTAAGGGTTCTCTTTCGAGGTTAAGTTTATCGTCAAATGTGATTTTGTTTGATTCGCCGTACATAATTTCACACGGTGTGAATCCTGTGCTATCGTGATGACTATTATTATATAATTCTTCTAAGGTCGGCAAGATAGATGGCCAAGACTTATGGTTTGTTTGACAATAAGTCCTGAACAATCTACCCAGCTCCTTGTTTACCCGCTCTACAGTATTTGGTCTAGGATTTCTAACTGTCGTATAAATTGGTTTACAACCTAGCGCTCTAACACCTTCTTTCCAGACTATACTAATAAACTGCTTTCCATTATCCGTCATAATAGCTTTAGGTTTAATTAAATCCGCAAAATGTTTAAATTTTGTTAAAACGCTTTTCCCGGTTGCATTTTTCAATGAGTATAATTTAACGAATTTACTAAACGAATCCTGAAACACTATTATAAACCTGGCTCCGAGATTACCCGTTGGTAACGGCCCGTAAAGATCTGCCATAACTATATCTCCTATGTCCTTAGACAGTATTGATTGACACGGCCCTACATATTTTATATTTTCGCTTTTCGACATTTGACAAACATGACATACTTTAACTCTTTTCCTAACATCTTTTGTAAGTGAACCCCAATAAAATCTATCCCTAATGTATTTGATTATTTTATAAGCACCCTGATGACCCATCTCCAAATGTACCTGATCTATTACTTCATTAGCTAAACTTTTCGGTAAATACACGACCTCCTTACGCGTCTCCCTTGGATTGTAATATAAAATATTATTTCGTAATTTACAACGCAAAGTAATCCTATCAGCCCTACTTTGTGCAACTTCTATTCGCCCTATCCGCTCTCTAATAATTTTAATTTCTTCATCTAATAATTGTAATTCCGACAATTTATTTAATTTTTCCCTAAGATCTACATTTTCCGCGGCTTGCATGTATAATATCTCGAAACATTTTTCCCTATCCTCTTGAATTTGATTACTAGCTGGTAGATACCTCGACAGAATGTCCGCAATTAAATTTTGCCTACCTGTTATGTGTTCTACTTTATAATCGAATTGCTCTAAATATAATATCCAACGCGTAACCCTACTATTGTACAATTTCCAGTTTTTAATAAACGTTAACGCTTTATGATCTGTTTTAATCGTAAATTTAGCTCCCCGTAAATATGTTTCAAACTTTTTGATACTGCTAATTATCGCGTAAAATTCCTGTTCTGTGACAGTCCAATTTAATTCCGGCCCCTTTAACGTTTTACTATGATACCCTAATATTCGCATTTCATTTTTGTCATCTAATTGATAAAGTACCCCGGCTAGCCCTATACCCGAACTATCTGTTTGCAAATAATATGGTTTATTAAAATCTGGATGATGTAACATTATCGTTTCTATAAACCTAGCCTTTAATAACTCAAACGCCCTTTGTTCCCCACTACCCCACTTCCATGCTTGTTGTTTTTTCAACAACTTACATAAAGGTAAAATTAATGTACTATAGTCGCGAATGAACCTACGATAAAAATTGCAAAGCCCTAAGAATGCGCGTAATTGTTTTAACTTTTTTGGTTGTGGGAACTCTCTAATACTTTTTAATTTTTCCGGATCTGTACGTATACCGTCCGTCGATATTATAAACCCTAACATTTTAATTTCTTTGCAGATAAACTCGCACTTTTGTAAGTTGCAAGTCATACCTGCCTTATGTAGTTTTCCGAGAACTATTTGGATGTGTTCAAAGTGTAAATCTAAAGAACCTGCTGTTATGATTGCTAAGTCATCCAAATAATTGACGCAAAACTCCCTAACATCTGGTCCTAATATTTTATCCATTGCCCGACTAAAACTCCCTACCGATGTTTTCAAGCCTTGCGGAAGAACGTTATAAACATAAGATCTACCATTAAATGTGAAACCGGTATACTTCCTACTTTCTTTACTGATTGGAATTTGAAAATAAGCATTATTTAAATCAATTGTTGTTATATACTTAGCACCGTGAAAAGAATTTAATACGTCTAACTGCATTGGAGGTTTTTCGGTTTCGCCTATCATCTTTTTATTTATGCCTCGCGCGTCTAACAGTACTCTAATTGAACCATCTTTTTTCAAAGTGAAGGTTAAAGGACTGCTATACGGCGTAGACATTCTAGTAATTATACCAGACTCTTCTAACTCATCTAATTTTGCTTGTAATTTAGCCCTATAAGTATACGAAATTGGATAAGACCTAATAACAATGGGTTTTTCATCTATCATCTCAATTTTATGTTCATAACAATTAGCACGCCCAAGTTGTTCCGAAAACATCGATGAAAATGTCTTTAAAATTCCTTTTAAAGTCATTTCATTTGCTTCGTTCAATTTACAACCGATTTTAATGTTTGCAAAAATGCTATCAAAACTTGCAGAATTTACAACGTTATTAACCGCGACGATGTTCCTTTGAAACAACTTGAAAAAATACTCTTTAGAATCCCTAACAATACTCATGCCTAACCGACCTGCACTCAAATCTATAAGAACATTATTTGTTTTTAGCCAATCGAACCCGAGTATCAAAGGACATACTAATTTAGGAATAATTAAGAAATTTGTTTCTATTATTATATCATCTATTTTAACAGGTAGTAATACTATTTGTTGTATCTTGGAACTTTTCTGACCTAAAACGCCCCTAATCTGAATAGCCTTTACTGGCATTACTGGTAAATTTTGATTTTTGTTTTTAATTTCTAACCATAATTCCTCTGACAAACAAGTAATATCACTACCGGTGTCTAAAAGTGCCTCTATCTCAAAAGTAAATATGTTAACCTTAATTTCGCACCTAACATTTTCTAAGACTTCTACCTCTCTCTGTGTTTCATTTAATACAGTTTTAACGTTTCCTTCCGAGACTAGCACGCTTTGATCTAATTTATTTGGTCTATTTTGTAAAAGTTTTACAAATTTACGTTTCATATCACTAAGTCCATACCCTAACCCTTCCTTATGATTTTGACCGCCTAACACTATTGGTTTATAAAGTCCGTTTAAATTTTTCCCTAACTTCTCTCCTGGACGCCATCCCATCTTGTGCATTATTTCGTAACCTCGATTCCTTAATCCGTTGACTACGACCGGAATCCTCTTCGCAGCCACTAATTGTTTAAATTTGAATTCTCTTCTACTTCACGAACTGTTTCTACACTAGCCGAAGTCATAGTTGACGTTAATTTATTTGGTTTCACCTCGCTAGGCTTCTTCCACTCCCTTCTATATTTAGTTTGCGCTTCCCTTTTCCAATTTTCGTTATTATTTGATTTAAAATTTTGATATCTAGGAGCCCGTTTTTCTTCGATCCTATTATCGTCCAACGTTCTTAAAAATTTTGTTACTTCCGCGATTGTTTGATTTTTCGACCAGAACCAAAGATCTTGAACGTTCGTAGGAAAATGTTTAATGATGTCCGATACTAAGTCTTCTTCGGGTATTTGCCTAGTTAACATTTTAGCTTGACCGACTAACTTAATCAAATGATCCGTCATTTTAGGACATTTTTCCTTATCCCATTTATTATACGCGATTTCCCTACGTATCTTATCTTGTTCCGGCTTTCCCCAATACGTTTCTAAGAACTCTCGTTTAAAATCCGCAAAGTTGAACCAAGCGTCCTTGTATATTCTAGCCCAATCTTTCGCTTCCGACTTGAGACAATCTATCGCTATTTGTACTTCGCGGCCCTTTGTATCGCGGCGTTTTTCGAAATAAGACTCTAAATCTTCTATGAACGTAACCGGATGTGCCTTCGCAGCTGAGCTAAACTTCGGTTTATCTTGTTGTAGATTTGAAATGTCACTAACATAAATAACTTTTTCTTGAACATCGGGTTCAGTGCTTCCTAACGAATTCTCTTGAAAATTTCCGCCGATTTCTTTAGCTTGTCTAATCTCTTGTCCGAGTTCGTCTATATTATTTTGCAATCGTTGCGTTGTACGTTTAATTAATTTATAGAGTCGCGTATAATTTTTGTCTTTCGTCGTCTGACTATCCTGAACTTCAATGCATTTACGTTTTCGCGGAGGTTCACCATTATCTACGTCAACCACGACCCCTTCAGTGTCACTATTTTCTGTTTCCGAACTATCACCTTCCCTCTTGTTCATCTTAAAGTTTTAATTCTAACAGTTTATAAAAATTTTACACTTACACTATTTTTAAACTGAACTGAAAAGTTTTCTAACTCTCGAACTAAAAGTTTTATTCTTGTTTAAAATTTCACTTATTATTATAACACTATCACTAACTAATTAACCTTTCCAAGGTTTTATTTACACAATTTAAGACTTTACTTTAGATCCCCTCGAACTCTCCTATGCGATCTGTAACAAGGAAAACTCTAACTTCAGCTACCTTCCTAGACCCTCACATAATACTGCAAATACTTTATAACCAAAGTTCAATCTCAAAGCCTTTCCATTTCACGGACAACAATTTGTAGGGTTTTACCCCTACTTGAAATTTACTTTAACTAGCCATGAAGATTCCGATTTTTATTTAATTGTTTAGGAATCCTGGTCACGGCACCAATTTGTAACTTACCCACCCCTCGCGAATGTTAGATGTCCCCTTTTTATCTACTTTTTAATTATTCGGCCTGATTGTCTAGCGGTTTGAACTCTAATTTTTGTTGTTTTCGTATAACCTATGATTCTTTTAGGTTGAGATTGAACTTCGTTTAAGTATTTGCATAATTAGTTTTATTTAAATTTATCTAATTTTAGATTCGATACACGAACGGCGCAAAACCTAGTTAGCCCTACACATGAACGATTTCAATACACGAACAGTCTAATACCTAGGCGTACCTACCCGCGAACGATTTCAATACACGAACAGTCTAATACCTAGGCGTACCTACCCGTGAACGATTTCAATACACGAACGGTCTAACACCTAGACGTACCTGCCCGTGAACGATTTCAATACACGAACGGTCTAATACCTAAACGTACCTACCCGAAATTTACCTAGACGATTTAATGATTTTTGCTTTAGGTGGATGATCTAATCTACCTAGACGTCCTAACAATTTAGCCCTAGGTGGATGATCTATTTTTATTTAGTTTATTTGTCTACCTCCCTAATTGGTTCGGTATGTTATTTTATTGTTTCCCGGCCTAATTCCCTATTTCAGAGTTTTGTTCTAATTCTAGCTATTAGTTTGACTGATTATTTTTAGTTTAGTTTTTGTTCCCTAATGTCTAACTATCCCTACAGTTTGCCTAGCTTGTGTTTAGTGGATTGTTTCCCAGTTATGATCTGCGCTCTGGGCAGCGCCACTCTTTCATATTCATGTTCCACTCGGTGGTAGAGAGACTCCAATGATGGATATCGCGTTATTTGATTCACATATTTGGTCGTGATAACACACGCACCGATAGACTTATAGGGGAATGTAATGTGTTGAAAACACATTTCCCGAACGACGTACTAGAGTTTTGACCTAACCTACTGTAAATATGGCTTCCAAAACAATAATCTTGATTATTAATATCTTATATTTTATTAGCAATCAAGATTACTTCCTGGAAGGCGGCGTAGCCCCGTCCTGCGCTACTCCACGGTGGTGGCCATCCTCCTGCTTAAAGCAGCTGCCACCCCCCCCCATGTTTCACGAGGCTGAGCATAATTTTGTAGATCATTCACCAGCATCCATTTCAGGAATCCAGTGAGGAGACTGTACGTCCCTAGTCCGAAGACTACCGTCGCGTTGGAGCTATGGTGGGCCCTTGAATATGTGCCAGTCCGCAGACCAGGGTTGGAAGATGGACACGCCACAACCGAACCCCAGCACAGTGATCCAAAATTGTATGTGTGGTATGGAACCAATCTCCACTGGAACCTGGAACTTCAGCTGTCGAACTCTCTATTTTACTGCAAGCAGTATTAGCCGTAGCTTTGAATTGAGTTGAATCTCTCTCGCCCTTGTGAACCCACTAGGGCATCCAACTTGTTCTGCCACATCAGAACATTTGTATACACATAACCGCTGCACAACTGTCTCGATCGCAAAGCGTTGAGACCTACATAAGCATACATGCGGTTGCGAGTCACACACAGTAGCTCCAGTCTGTCTCCACAGCCTGCAATCGTAAATCAGCGCGCATTGGCCAACTATATTTGTAAAGAAAAGAAAGGATAGAGAGCGATCAACTCTTCCTTAGTGTAGGAATGAGGACCCACGTCTCTTATTTGCCGTTTCCGTAGTTTAAGTGGCTTGAATAACACGGAAGGCGTAGTTATTCAAGAGGCAAGATACAATACATGTGCAACGAAACCCGCCTCGGCGCAGACGACTCAAGGTGCGGACTTCCACCCATCTACACCGTCGTACGCTCGTGACGCGCGATGCCTAATCGGTTAGGATCAGAGCACCGTCACTGCAACACGTTTGATTCAAGCCTTATTCGGTATTGAGATGATTTATAATTCATCTAATAAAATTACAAACCATACGCAATCTCTTTGTTTGACCTTCCTTGTGATAAATGTTTTTAGTCTACGCCCACGTTATCCTAACGGACTACCGCGCGCTGATAGACCCTCGCACAAAACATTTATTCATTCTGCGTTTTTACGCTCATTTAGATTATTCATAACGAACCATCTAATGATCCACTGCGCCCCAACAGTGTTTCGCGTCATGCACTACGCGAATATTTTATAGACTATTCATAACGAACCGTCTATCTTGCAACTGCGCTCTGGCAGCGTTTTTATAGACTATTCTTACGAACCGTCTAATGACTCACTGCGCTCCATCAGTGTTTCGCGTCATGCACTACGCGAATATTTTATAGACTATTCATAACGAACCGTCTAATGGTCAACCGCGCCCTGACAATGTCTCGGTGCGCGCTTGCCGATCAATATTTGTAAAAAAAAGAAAGGTTTGGATGCAGCTAGCTGCGTACCAATAGTGATTTTATAGACTATTCTTAACGAACCGTCTTTCGTATGATAACCACAATACATCTGGCAACTCGTCACGAAGCGCATCGGCCCACGCTTACACACACTCGATCGCCGTGCATGCGCGCGCTCGCCTCTGCACAACGTATTCCGAACGCCAAGCATACTGTCGAATATCGTTATGTCTCTGCACGAATCGTCCTAACGGACAATTGCACAATGACTATATTTCGCGCCAAGCATAACGCGTTTATTTTATAGACTATTCATAACGAACCGTCTACTGTAATGATATAAATCAATACAGTTTTTCCTCAAAACACCTCGTTCGCGGAGCGCATCGGCCCATATACGCTTCCATGCAACTTCCAAATAGGTATCGCATTCGCGCACATTCACCTTTGCACAACGCAACTCGTGTGTAATGAGCAATTTTATATATAAAATATGTTGATCGTATTCGCTTATGACACTCTCACGAATGTATAATGCATTTCCGGACTTTAACATAAGCCGTTTATACGATTTATGTGCAGCCCGCACGATCACGACGTTTTTTGCATGATAATATTATTTAAAAATCTATATGAGAAAATAAATTTTATATTTGATAAATGCGCAAAAATATTATTTTTTGTGTCCGTTCATGACTCCCCCCATGCTCGTTCATCTATTTTCACACATCTATCAACTTATTTCCTCATTAGACTTTTTTGTCTTTCGGACACTTTTCTCGCTCATCCCCGCATACGGTGGCATCGTGGATACTGGCGGTGCGTTCAGCCCTGTTAATTCCGAGACGCCTGAGGTGAGGTGGGGGAGGAAATCGTCTTTTTCAACTTGCTCCTATAATCTTGAAACTCAACATACATTTAGAACTCACTAATATAAGCATTTTCTTTCATATAACTTTTTGTCCTAACTCTTTTAGTTTAGGAGTTATTTATCAAAAACATACAAATTTTTACTTATAGTTTAATTTGTTCCGGAACATCCTCTAATAGGTTTTTAACGTAATTTAATGTATGTATTTCGCTATTTCCTATACTTTTAACTATCTTTTATACATTTATTTAGAACCAAAAAAATTTTGCTAGACTTTATGTGTCGTCACAATAGGTTAAACTATGTGCGGAGTTTCATCCCCGTTGAATTTAATCGCAAACCCAGAGGAGTAAATGAATTAGATCATTGGAAAGCGACTGAATATAGAACATTTCTTCTATATGTTGGGCCTATCGTTCTGTTTAAACTACTAAAGCAAAATGTTTATGACCATTTCATGTTGTTGCACAGTGCTATATATATTTTAGTGTCAAAGAATCTAACTTCGCGATTCTCTAATTATTCCCGAAACGTGTTGAAACAATTTGTTGAGCGGTGCATAACAATTTATGGTAGACAGTATTTAATTTATAATGTGCACTCTTTGATACATATAGTTGATGATGTAGAGAGGTTTGGTTCATTGGACACGTTCGCAGCATTCAAATTTGAAAATTATTTGGGTTCACTGAAAAAAACATTGAGATCTCCATACAAACCTTTACAACAAGTAGGTAACCGATTGTCAGAGAAAGATATACACCCAATGCTTTGGAATAATGTTATATCCTATAATTGTATTAAACAACAACATTTAGATGGCCCTGTGCCATCGCAATATGTGGGTAAACAGTTTCGTAATTTGACATTGGGCGAGAGCAACTTTATTTGTAATTCTAAAGCTGATAGTTATTGTATGATCCAAAATAAGACAGTTATTTTTATAGAAAATATTTTAAATATTGAGGGTAATATTATGTTGTATGGTAAAGCTTTTAAAAAATATGAGGATTTTTATAAAAAGCCTTGCCCTTCCTCAAATTTTAATATATTTTTGGTTGACGAACTCTCACAATGTTTTTGCACAGTTCCCGTTCAAGAAATTTATTGTAAGTGTGTGTGCATACCCTTCTATAAGAAAATGGTTATTATACCATTAGCGCACGCAAAATCACAAGATTTTGTAAGCAAGTTTAGATTTCGTTAAGTTAGTTGTATTTTGTAAGCAAGTTTAGATTACGTGAATACTATAAAAATTGAGTGAAAATTTGTGATTAATATACAGGGTGATTCGGCAGACATAGCAGGACGAAACTTACAGGTTCAGTTAGTTATGGGCTACTATTTTGTACCATTATTAGTGAGATTAACGATATTTTTTTAAAATGTTGTAAACAAAAAGTTATAAATTATTAACCAAGTTCATACCTAGTCACTCTAGAATTGGCTACTTTTCTAAAAAATCTAATTAGTCTGTCTTTTAGATTATTATAAAATATATATTGGACACGTATTTTTTCTTTTGTCAATTAAACAAGAAATGACGAAGATATGGCGCGTTGAAGTTCCGCGTGACGTCACATCACATCTACGCTTATTTGTTCGGTGCTTTTTGTGAAATGTGACGTCACGCGTGGTCTCGCGGAATTTCAACGCGCCATATCTTCGTCAATTTTTTGTTGAATTTTTGTCCAATACTTTTTAATAATCTAAAAGACGGACTTATTATAATTTTGTTTTTTTAAACTAGGAAAGTAGCCAATTAAAGATGTGGGGGTTTTACTTAAATATGATTGTAAACGATCCATTATCGATTACTGAGGATGTAGGGTTGGTCCTGCTCACGTCTCCCGAATCGCCCTGTATACATAATATATTAAAATATGCATATTAAAGAAGCATAAGTTCATAACATTTAATAAATAAATATTTTTATTGCATATACATTTGTTTTGTTTCAGATAGAATTAGGTCTTTTGGAACATGTCCACGAACGACTTTGAAACTGCTAGCACGAACGTTACGCGACGTGGTCTCCCCTAGGTCATTGTTGTTAGGCATGGCGTGACGTTTTCTGTGCCGTTGCTGGCGGTTTTCAACGACTTCGGCAGATGTGTTTCCAATGACGTCTACAGACGTCATCGGGATGGCATGACGTCGATAAACGTGTACACTATGACGTCGACATATGTCAACCCGATGACGTCTATAGACGTCTTGCCAGTGGCGTCATGTGACGTCTATAACGACGTCGTGTGACGTCCATTAATGACGTTATACCAGCGTCATCCTAATGACGTCATGCGACGTGAACTAACGACGTCGTGTGACGTCCATTAATGACGTTATACCAGCGTCATCCTAATGACGTCATGCGACGTGAACTAACGACGTCGTGTGACGTCCATTAATGACGTTATACCAGCGTCATCCTAATGACGTCATGCGACGTGAACTAACGACGTCGTGTGACGTCCATTAAAGACGTTATACCAGCGTCATCCTAATGACGTCATGTGACGTGAACTAACGACGTCGTGTGACGTCCATTAAAGACGTTATACCAGCGTCATCCTAATGACGTCATGCGACGTGAACTAACGACGTCGTGTGACGTCCATTAAAGACGTTATACCAGCGTCATCCTAATGACGTCATGCGACGTGAACTAAAGACGTCGTGTGACGTCCATTAAAGACGTTATACCAGCGTCATCCTAATGACGTCATGCGACGTGAACTAACGACGTCGTGTGACGTCCATTCAAGACGTTATACCAGCGTCATCCTAATGACGTCATGCGACGTGAACTAAAGACGTCGTGTGACGTCCATTAAAGACGTTATACCAGCGACGTGAAAAATTACGTCTGTAGACTTGTACAATTGACGTCATGCGATGACGTCAATAATGACGATAAATGTGTGACATCACCACGTGAAACATGACGTCAGAACTTACGTTATAAAAACGTGAACTATGACGACATCTCGACGTCTTTCTACGACGTCTTAAATCACGTCAACATATGTATCAAAATGACGTCAAGTGGTGACGTCAATAATGACGATAAATTTGTGACATCGTCACGTGAAACATGACGTTGGCAATCACGTGATGCGACGTCCAAAATGCCCAATAATTCACGTCAATAATGACGTGACCTTGCTGTCTGGGGTATACGACTTTACTAATATCAATCTTCGATTTACCGTAAATAAGGTGCTTATACCGATACTTTCGTTTATAACAGCGTTCCCTGGTTAATAAAAAAACTTTAACTAGGCAATTAGTGCAAGGATTATTTAATTTAATCTTCCCATTAAGGGTTGTATAGAATAAGGAGAACGGTATTCATGTTTATCAAAATATTATGTCCTTCAAAAGTGGCGCTGCAATCGCTGCCGTATGGTAAAAATATAGTAGTTATCGAAGCACTGAAGTGTGCCGATAAGTAGTGCCGAATACTATCAATAGGACATTTTTCGGCACGCATTGGTATGGAGGTATGTGCCGCAGCGATCGTAGCGCCATCCTGGATGGTTTTTGAACTTTTATTAATTGTTGCTTCAGCTGGCTACTTTTTCAACGTGTCTCCCAAACAGGTACTTTCTTTCCTTTTACACTCTGTAATACTCCCGGAACAGAAAAAATAAGCGAATCTTGATTTCTGCGAATCAGCGATCGATTCACTAAATCGGAAGTTAAAAGATAGATTTCATTCACATTTCACAGAAAAAAGTTCATTTTTCTTAGCTCAATCGGTTCTAGGCATGTCGATTCATTTTAAAAGAAATCGATCTCCAAATCGAATGAATTGATTCTTGATTAAATCAAGTTTCAAAAGGTTTCTCAATTAATCGCGATTTTTAAATATGCCTAAGAGTAACGTTTGAGTAACGTTATCTTTGGTCTTTTGAATGCACTCATAAATATTTAATTACGAGTGCATCCGATTTTAGTGTCGTGACAAAAACAAAAAACTGATACCACAGCTAATTTAGGGTTGTAGTCGCTATTTTCTTAACAGTCCGATTTAAGAGATTTAACGAAGATTTTGGGGGTCAAGATCGATTAATCGATTTTAGATCAACATGCTCTGACTGATGATTATCGATTTTTCGATAAATCAATCTCAGTTTAACATCCCTAACCTTGCTGTCGGCTGTCAAATGTTTGTTTTGGCTTTGGTTGCAGTTTGTTTTGAACTTTGGTTTTGAACTCGTGGTAATAATTATTCAGCATTATTTCGTGTTTATTACGATCTGTTCTTTTAATTTATGAAGCGTAAATTATTGGCGAGACAGAGTCTGACAGAGACTCCATCAGTTAAGTTATTGTGTTAATTTTTCCTCAATCATGATCAAAGAGTTCAGCAGATCAGATGGTGTCATGCGGTCATATTTTCGTGAAGGAGATGTCTTCATATTGGACAGGGGCTTCAGAGACGTGGTTGCACAGCTACAAGAGTACGGTTATAAGACATATATGCCTGAATCTTTATTAGAAGGTCAGCACCAACTAACTACAGAACAGGCAAACAAGTCTCGCTGTGTCACAATGTGTAGATGGGTAGTTGAGGTAGTAAACGGCCGAATGAAACGCGATTTTAAATTATTTCGCCAAAATTATTTTAATAACGCCGCAAAACATTTAATGGAAGACTTCAGAATTGGCTGTGCGCTTACAAACAAGTTCCACCCTGTTATTGAAGACAAACCAGAATATCATGAATATCTGGAAATAGCAAGGCAAAGGTTAAATATCCCCAATCATTTGGCTGTAATAATAGAGAGGGAACATTTGAACAGAAGGCGAAGTATGTTTTGCAACATAGATGGTGACCACCCACACTTGGAGCAGTTCCCTAGGCTCACAATAGAAGATTTGAAACGTTTTGCTGTTGGAACCTATCAATTAAAACAGGCGAGATCCTATTATGGCGAACACGTTCGCCAAAATGGCACGTATGTCGTGCAAATAAATGACTCAATTGATGATGATTTACCCTTAATTCTGGGTGTAAATAATTATCTTCTGCGTGGCAGAATAAAGTCTCGGCATGTGAGCAGCCGGACTTACTACTCCTACCTTTTAATAAATAAAAATGAAGATACAGCAAATACCCTGAGAGCTATTTCAGGGTATTATTGTAGCTGCCTAGTAGGCAATCGCACAGTGGGGTGTTGTGCCCACGTGATGACCATCACTTGGTATCTAAGCTGGGGTCGGCATTATGACATCCAAGCGCCAGCGCAGTTTTTAGACAATATATTTGAAGAATATTGTTATGAAAACGAATAAACATTGTTACATATCTACTTCTTTTTGTATTTAAATTCCTAGAAAGTTCTTCTATTTTAGTGATCATTGCTAAATGAAATAGTTACCCACCTAATTAATTTGATATACATTGCTGCAATACTACTGAAACAAAAGTAACGTTTTATATAATTATGTTAAAACGTAAGAGATTTCAAGTTTTTAGGTTCTACAATCCTTTTCTCTAATTTGTAACTATTAAATATTTGCAACCTCAGTTATTAGTAATTGTTATATTATTTAGTAAAGAAACACTAAAATGAATTGCCCAATTCTAAATAAGTTGACTAGGTAATTATTATTAAATGTTGACATCCATTGCTTTATTTAATGAATAGTCATGCTGGGAACCATTACTTTATTTACTTAATATATCTAAATATTTCAGAAAACCGTAATTAGCACTTAGCAGCTTGTTAACAATTTCGAAAATTCTAATTTTACCAGTCATTCATTACCGTATTGCTGTGAAATGCCGAGAATTACAAATTTTTTTTTATATGTAATTAAAAGTACTAAAATCATACTGTAAATTAAGCTAAATTACGTAATGACACAATGGATTCGATAGCGATACTGAGTTCCATAGTCATTTGGTCAATCTCCTTTAGAGGAACTTTTAACACTTCGGTGACCCCTAACAGTTGGTGAAACAGAAACAACCTCCTAACAGTCATCTAACAACGTTTAGGGGATCCCATAAACTTACGGGATGTTGGTGAAAACGGGCATCAGTCTTCAAGCAAAGCTACAAACCCCTTGATTTTTTTAGAATATTGTAAACTTGTAATGACTGCAGATGCATGCGAAGAAGCTACATTAGCAACTCCGGAAAAAAATGACTGCTCTTTGTGGCACTAGCCAAGGTATGGAAGGATCACAGCTTCCAAAACTTATGAACACTAACTCAGACCCTATTTTTGATAAAGTAAATTGAGGGACACTGAGGCTATGCAAAGAGGTAGATTCTTGGAAAGCCACGTTTGAAAAGAAGTAGAAAAGATGTATATAATAAAAATAAATAAATGAGGATTTAAGTTAAGCAGTACATATCCTGTCATGGGCATTTCTCCTGCCGCTTGCTGGTGAAAGTAGTGTGTACAGCATTGAAATAAAATGCCTAACATCATAAAAGCCATGGGACGATATGCCAGCTCAAGAAATAAAGTGGCTCCAAATTACGTGACATAAGTGCAACTACAGATCCATTTTTCTAATAAAGCAAATACTCTGTTTTGTCTTGCTCACACTGATTTTGAAACAACAAAACAAGTAACAGTAACAATCTTAGAAGTTGATTATGATAGGCAACTTATATTTTATTGGAAAAATGCAACATTTTTTGGAATAAAACCATCTTTACCAAATTATGTAGAAAATTTGATCAAAATGTTATATTTTTTTTATTTATTGTAGATGTACTTCATTGATTTTCATTTGATTTCTTATTAATTTGACTATCTGCTTTTTTTATGCTATGAAAATTATGTATATGAACTCCAATAAAACAAATGTAAATATATATATTTTTTTTTACTAAAACATCCTACATATTTACCAGTCCACAAGCTACTATTATTTCATAATCTATGAAACTATGATAGGTGTACACAAACATGAGGACGTAACATGTGAAATTCTTTTACTGCTTTTTAGGAGGTAAACACTGTTAGTAATTACAATTTTGTACTATCCTAACATCGGTAGCCCTTCCACTATATCCATCAAAGATAAAATTGACCAAGCTCAGGCGTGTGACTAAGTGATTAGTGGACTGCGTCTGATGGCTTTTCAATCTGAATTTCTAGGCAATAATGATGAAAACGACATTCGAATACCTGCTCCTAAAAGATAAGATATGGTTATGGTATTGGAAATTATGGTTATGGTATTGGAAATTCAAGAATGATTTGACACTATTATGCTAATCAAACAAGAAAACCAGTTCCAGTCAGTCAACACAGTCTGTCTTTTGAATCAAAGAAATAATAATGTTCATATGTAATTTCATTCTTAATCTGTGGCAATTAATATAATTATTTCATTACAGGTGTCTCCAGACTGCATTCTTTGCACAGAATATTATGAATTGCTCCAAAATAGAGTAACTGTAAATGACCAAGCCATTTCAACGTTACCAGCAATTGGACACGGAAGCATCTGTTTTTCTTGCGTAAGTTCAATATTACGGGCACAGGGGACATATCCCATTCGTCAAAACAGAGAAGAAACCAATATTTTTATCCGTCTTGTACCACTTCATCTGGTAAATATTATTGTCTGTTTTTATTTATTTAAGACTAGTGGTTTAAAAAAACAATATCTGAAGGATATACTTTTTCAGATCTCAAGAATGGAACGTGTTTGTGCTGCATGCATGAGGGCAGCAACAAGACAAGCGCAACGGCAACAGCAGCCGGATGCAAATCGCCCTGCTGTTGCACTTAATACAGATTCTGCTATTTCTGTGCCACCTCCTCTACCACCACCACCAAATACAATACCAGTTCAAGTACCTCAAAAAGTAATATTTGCTTTATATAAACGTGCTCCTAACACATCATCGCGTTGTGTATTTAACAATTGTTTCGAATCTGAACGGCTACTTATACCGCCAGTAATTAAAAATTCATTATTAATGAATAATAAGTTCTATAGTCCATGTGGTGCACGTGTCTTTCGACACCATTTAAGTCATGGTGCTTGGCAAGAATTAACCTCTCTATTGAGAGATTTTACTGGTAGCCAATTTGACAATATATTAACTATGATGCAACAGTCCCCAGTAACTGTAATTGTGGAAGGTTAGCACACGATACTGTTCTACCACAGTGATGGGTACAAAAATATAGTTGTGTGTATAGTATTTTCACAGTAGTATGTATTGTTCCACAATAGTTAAAACAATTGAGAAGTTAGTTGTAAATAAGTAGTAAAATTACTGATACCACAATAGCTGTTACTGCTTCGAAGTAGTATCACACATCAAAAGTGTCTAGGGATCAAGCATTTTTATGCGGATTTCTTGAGATTGAGATGTGGCTTTGTAATAAATTTATGATTTTATAAATTTATATGGATCCTTTTTGGTGCATTACATAATTT
Source organism: Zygaena filipendulae (assembly GCA_907165275.2). Lineage (NCBI taxonomy): Eukaryota > Metazoa > Arthropoda > Insecta > Lepidoptera > Zygaenidae > Zygaena > Zygaena filipendulae. The sequence continues at coordinate 2,170,257 of OU015669.1, forward strand.
GAATCAGGAACTGTCAATCAAATTCGAGTAAAAGATGAAAATCAGCTGTCAATATTTTCCCTATAAAAACATACAACGCATTGAAGACATTATTAGTGCTACTGTTTCCCTACTACTGATTAAAACCAACGTTATTATGGAGCGGCGACGTCATTTAAGCAGGGAAGAAATGCTCAGAGCCGTGGGAATGATAGAAGCTGGTTCCCGGCAACGTACTGTGGCTTTAGCTCTGAATACAAGTCAGAGTGTTATCAGTCGACTTTGGACACGTTACCGAAGCACTGGTACCGTGGCTGAGCGCCATGGAGGACGGTATCGCTGCACCACACGGAGACAAGACCGATACATTCAAATCTTAACTCGAAGAGCTCCAACAATAACCGCCATGATGTTAGCCGTGAGGCTTCATCACTCTTCAGGGAACTTAATTAGCGACCAAACAGTCAGAAACCGCTTGCATGAAGTGAACCTTCATTCCCGAAGACCGCTACGGGTACCACCTATAGCAATGCACAATCGTAGGATTCGATATCAATGGGCTCTTGAACACAGAAATTGGGCAGAAGAACAATGGCGTTTCGTGTGCTTTTCTGATGAGTCTCGTTTTGGTATGAGACCGGATACAAGACGTATACGACACTGGAGAACCCCTGGACGCCAACAGCGATTAAAATCCTGCCAGGAAGTCCATCCTTATAGTGGTGGAACCATCATGGTATGCGCAGGTATTTGGATCGCCGGAAGAACTGAGTTGATTTGGATCAGAGGCAACCTCAACGCTCAAATTTATGCTGAGACGATTGTATCAGACGTCATCGTTCCTCTACAAGTGCAAATCGGTCCCTTATTTCAGTTAATGCATGATAATGCACGACCGCACACCGCAAGAGTTGTAAGACAGACTCTCGCCGCAGCTAACATCAATGTCCTGCCCTGGCCTGCTCAGTCGCCAGACTTGAACCCGATTGAGCATGCATGGGATATGCTACAGAGAAGAGCTCTGCCGAATATGGAGGGTATCCAGTCGCAAGACCTTTTTTTGTTGTTGCAACGAACATGGGCGGCCATTCCACAGCGTGATTTGGATGAACTCATTTTGAGTATGCCAAACCGATGTTCTTGTGTTGTTAGTGTTCGCGGTAGAAACACGGATTATTAATTGTTTAAGTTACCCAATAAAATTTTAAAGAAAACTGTTATTTCAGTCTTTTTTTCGAACTTTAATGTTAGTGGTTCAAATGTAAAAAATCCCTTTATTAGGAAAATGGCAAATTTCTTTATTAATGCAAAGGTGACTTGGTTTATCGTTACTGTGACAAACGAAAACACTTTATTTGATGAATCCTTAAAGAAAATTTTAATTAATATCAATCAGGAGAAAAGTTATTGCAAAAATATATGTTGATCACTAGACACTTTTGATGTGTGTAGTAATGGGTGATTTTTTTGAGGTTAGGATTTTCATGCATTAGTATTTGCTCAGATTTTTTTGAGGTTAGGATTTTCATGCATTAGTATTTGCTCAGTATGCTTTGACATTTCATCATGAATAGACTTACTAACGAGCAACGCTTGCAAATCATTGAATTTTATTACCAAAATCAGTGTTCGGTTCGAAATGTGTTTCGCGCTTTACGCCCGATTTATGGTCTACATAATCGACCAAGTGAGCAAACAATTAATGCGATTGTGACCAAGTTTCGCACTCAGTTTACTTTATTGGACATTAAACCAACCACACGAATGCGTACAGTGCGTACAGAAGAGAATATTGCGTCTGTTTCTGAGAGTGTTGCTGAAGACCGTGAAATGTCGATTCGTCGCCGTTCGCAGCAATTGGGTTTGTGTTATTCGACCACATGGAAGATTTTACGTAAAGATCTTGGTGTAAAACCGTATAAAATACAGCTCCTGCAAGAACTGAAGCCGAACGATCTGCCACAACGTCGAATTTTCAGTGAATGGGCCCTAGAAAAGTTGGCAGAAAATCCGCTTTTTTATCGACAAATTTTGTTCAGCGATGAGGCTCATTTCTGGTTGAATGGCTACGTAAATAAGCAAAATTGCCGCATTTGGAGTGAAGAGCAACCAGAAGCCGTTCAAGAACTGCCCATGCATCCCGAAAAATGCACTGTTTGGTGTGGTTTGTACGCTGGTGGAATCATTGGACCGTATTTTTTCAAAGATGATGTTGGACGCAACGTTACGGTGAATGGCGATCGCTATCGTTCGATGCTAACAAACTTTTTGTTGCCAAAAATGGAAGAACTGAACTTGGTTGACATGTGGTTTCAACAAGATGGCGCTACATGCCACACAGCTCGCGATTCTATGGCCATTTTGAGGGAAAACTTCGGAGAACAATTCATCTCAAGAAATGGACCGGTAAGTTGGCCACCAAGATCATGCGATTTGACGCCTTTAGACTATTTTTTTGTGGGGCTACGTCAAGTCTAAAGTCTACAGAAATAAGCCAGTAACTATTCCAGCTTTGGAAGACAACATTTCCGAAGAAATTCGGGCTATTCCGGCCGAAATGCTCGAAAAAGTTGCCCAAAATTGGACTTTCCGAATGGACCACCTAAAACGCAGCCGCGGTCAACATTTAAATGAAATTATCTTCAAAAAGTAAATGTCATGGACCAATCTAACGTTTCAAATAAAGAACCGATGAGATTTTGCAAATTTTATGCGTTTTTTTTTTAAAAAATAGTTCTCAAGCTCTTAAAAAATCACCCGTTACAAATAGATGAATCAAAGTTTGGAAAAAGGAAATATAACAGAGGAAGACACATTGAGGGCCATTGGGTGTTAGGAATGATTGAAGACGGTAGTGACGATTTGCGGCTAGAAGTGTGTCCTGACAACGATAGATCTGCAGAGAGTTTGGTGCCACTGATACAGAAGCATGTTGAGGTAGGCACTGAAATTCATACAGATTTTTGGAGAGCTTACGACTGCCTACCTCAACATGGATACACTCATAAAAAAGTAAACCATAGTGACACTGTGAATAAATTTGTGGCACCAGACGGGACACATACGCAACGTATAGAAAGTCACTGGCGAAATTTAAAGGTGATGTTTAATCGCGACCAATATAAAGGCAACTTTACCGACTGGTTGATAGAGTATTCGTGGCGGAGAAAAATAAGAATAAATCATAAATATGCATTTGAGGAGTTAATTAAAGCTGTTCAATATGTTTATTTATTTATTTATTTATTTAAAAGTTACACCAACATAGTAAACACTAACACTTACAGTAAAAAAACAAATTAGCATCAAATAATAGGATAAGTATCACTATACTGACAGGTGCAAACTGCATGCGATTTCCAAATAAAATTTATACTATTTGAACATAACATTTAGAAAAACAAAAAAGATAAAATAATGATTGATAGCTTGGTCCAAATAAAAATATAAAACTAAATAAGAAGGGTCCGCAAGGAGCACATTTACAGAGTGTGCAACAGAGCCCGTTTAAAACTATGCACTTGATTCGAGAACACATCTATAATTATATTATACTGAGGCATGTCCGAACAATGGCTGAGATCTCCATTGCGATCATTTATAATAGCGGTCTTGTTGTGTAAGGCGTTGTACGTTCTGAAAATTCTATTTAAAGGAGAGTGTAGGCCCAAGTTAGTGCGTGCAGATCTTTCGTAAAAAGGGGTGTATCTCAAGGATCTAGGTAAACTCCTGGGAACAACTATGTTTATTTTTGACAAAAGATATGAAACATCAGTATCACCGCTGACTAGTCCACGAAGAAACATTCCATCCAAAAGCTTTCTGCGAGACTGAAGAGAGGGAAGATGAAAATGATCAAGTCGATCCTTGTAACTAGGCAGTTTTTTTGCAAAATTACATCCGTAAGACAAGTGCCTTATAAATCGTTTCTGGACACCTTCTATACGTTTATTATAGACGTCGTAGTACGGGTTCCACACAACGCTGCAATACTCCAAGCCACTCCGAACTAGCGCTGAGTAGATTGCAACTTTAGTACTGGGTTTTTTAAAATCTCTGCTGTTGCGTAAAACAAATCCCAATGTTCTAAATCCTTTTTTGACAATGTAGTCAATATGGAGATGAAATCTCAACTTTGTGTCAAGAATGACACCCAAATCGCGAATGTGATCAACCTCGGCAAGTGGTACGCAATTTATACTGTATGAAATGGGAGTTGAATTCTTTTTCCTAGTGAAGTGTACAACAAAGCATTTATTAATATTAAGATTCATACCATTGATACTACACCACGAAACCAAACTATTGAGATCATTCTGTAGTAGCTCACCCTCAGCAGATGAGTTTGTCGGCCTGAAAAACTTTAAATCATCAGCGAACATATAGAATTTTGAGTTTTGGAAACATTTACCTATATCATTAATAAAGATATTAAACAGCAAAGGGCCCAGATGAGAACAATGTGGGACTCCAGAAAATGCCGCAAATGGTCTGGACTTGTGACCACCAACGACAACCACAGACCTCCTGTCAGAAAGATAAGATTTGCACCAACATAACAACACACCTTCTATTCCAGCCATAGCAAGTTTTTTCAACATTACAGCATGGTTAACAGTGTCAAAGGCCTTGCTGAAGTCGGTATAAATTACGTCCAATGATTGTCCGCAGTCCATTCCCTCAGCAAGATCCCCGACAAAGGATATCAAATTAGTTGCCGTGGATCTTGCCTTAACAAATCCATGCTGCTCCACCGCTATTAGATGCTTAAAGTGCCATGCCATAATTGGATAAAGCACAATTTCCAAAACTTTAGCAAAGACAGTTAAGATCGAGATAGGTCTGTAGTTTTTAACGGAGTCAGTATTACCACTCTTGAACAATGGTATAACAAGGGCCTCTTTCCATATTGCAGGGAAAACACTTGAGCTAAGATAATAATGGAAAGAGGCGTCGCCAGTGCACTAGCGCAATTAACTGCAAAAATAGAAGGTATTCCATCTGAGCCGGCTCCCTTGGTAGCATCAAGTCTTTTTAATACCCTATAGACTTCATCTTTAGTTACTGATACATTAGTCAGAAAGTTGGTAGTCGTAACGTCTTTAGAGTGATCAATGACAGATAGGGGAGTTGTCTTGTAAGCAGAGGAGAAGTGGTTAGCGAAAAGATCGCAAATCTCCGGCCCAGTAGATGCTACAATATGATCAGAGGACATTTGGGCCGGATAAGAACTTGTACCACCTCGTTTGTGCTTAATAAAAGACCATATTAACTTGGGGTTGCAGGATAAAGACGACTCTAACCTCTCTATGTATATTTTATAATTCAAGCCATGCATTTTTGTGCATCTTTCCCTCTGCTGTATCTGTATCTGTATGCTGTAGATCTAGGTGGGTCCCTGTTTTTCTAGCTGTGCTAATCACTACTGTGACAGTTATAATCCTTCTGGTTCTTTCCTGGATTGTTATGATTAAAACTGGTTATATCGATTCTGCATTAATTTGGTGCATGCCGATGAGAGAATCCAGGACACAAAGAAAAGAGGAGAAATATGTAAGGAGAGTGGAAGCAGTTTTGTCAAAGAAAGTGGCTATTGTAAATGAAGTGATTGAGATGGAGGAACCAATGCCAGCTCCACGGAAGACAAAGCCTAGAAAGCCAAGCAACACCACAAATGTGGGCGGTGCTGTCTCAGCAGCATTATTACTCTCATTAGGATTACAGGGAGGCCATGCCTGTGATGATGTTTATTTTATGTCTTCAACTGGAGTTCTGTATTTAGATAAACACATGACAACTGTTTCAAATGGAATAGCATTTGCCCATACTGGCCAAACCCTGTGCTTCAAACACTATGATGGTAGTCAAGAAGAGTTGTCCTTTATATCAATGTCTCTAGTTGAGTTGTATGGTGCCTCTTATAAAACCTGTGATTTCAAATTGGATGTTCGTAGTCACTCTAGCTGCCTAGGATCTGGATTATGCTGGGCATATGATCACTGCAGTTCTAATTCCAGATTAGAAGCAGTTGGACCTAAGGCTTATACACTACCCTTGAGTCAAGTTGGGTGTCGTTTGGTACCCAATCTATCTGAGAACCATTGCACATATAAACAGCTTTGTGTTTGGTACTATTGGGACATTTTGATTAACTCAGATAAATGTGATGTCATATACAATAAAATGACAGAGAATTTAGTTCTTAAATTTTCTCACAAGAACACTAAAGGAGACATTATACCATTCTCTCTATCCCCGGGAAGCCCATCAGTATCACACCCAATGCAAATTCATATGGGAAGTTCACAACATGAGTATGCACCTTCATATCATAATATCAGACAACATCATGATTTATATTTCGGAACAACAGCAGATGAGATCAACCGTGGAAGCCCAGGAGTGCTGGGAGATCTTCAGGTACCATTACAAGCCAAGCCTGGAGCTGCTAACTGGTCTTACCCAATACACTCTATTATATGCCAACCTGATGGTTCAACAATAGGGTGTAAAATTCCTACACCAGGTTATATTGCTTCTCTTGAATCTGACTCAGAAAATACAGTTCAGGTCACAGTAGACATAAGGAATAGGCTCATACGAAGAGTTAGGAATGTGAGAGGGTACACTTCTATTATGTTTAGATCTAGTGAAGTTGCCAGTCAAATCATAGAGAGTGCGAAATGTGGAGTAAAATTAGAATCAAGCTATGCTTGTTCTTCATGTAATGAGATGCCAGTAGTGTATGTAAGTGCAACTTCCATTGAACAGACTGGTACCATTCAATTTAAAAGCAACTGTAGTTTCTTCCTTCCAGAAATATCATGTACAGAAGGGATTCAGGCATTGCAATTACTTGAAAGGGCAGAAGTCTGTGACATGGTATTCACAGGAACAAATCAGACACTCACAGTAAATATGGATTATCAATTCAAAGGACAGATTTATCAGAGAGGTATTCTAACATATCAGTCAACGGAATCCTTCTCTAGTAAATTGAGACTAGGGCTTCAGAGTCCTGATTTCATGACAAGCCTCAAGTTCTCAATAGTGTTGGGAGTTGCTACTACACTTGTAATCACTTCCGTGAAGATGATTCTTCGATATTTAGCATTCCGAGCAGCGGCGCGGAGCCCCCTACAATAAAGAAAAGAAACAGCGGAATGGTAGACTAGGTTAGGTTAGGTTAGATCGGTGACCTTACCAACGCACGAGCCGAGCGAGCGAAGCGAGCGGCGCCGCGGCAGCGGCCGGCGAGTGCCAGCAATGCTTTGGCCCATTTTAACTCTTACTGCATAAAAAACTACTAAAAAGAAAGTTAGGTAAAAAATGGGGAGGGGGGGGATTTTACTTCATAGCATTGGGGGGGGGGGGGGGGGATGTGGGGGTAATTGGTTTTACCACCATACTAATTTCCTCTACGTTATTCGAACCCAAAAATTGATGTCAAGAACAGAAAATTAGTTTTAGGTTAGAATATAAAAAAAAATCATATCTCAAAAAGGGGGGGGTTCCGCAACTTTTCCTTCACAGGGGGGGTAGTACCCCTCCCCCCCCCCTCCCCTCCCCCCTCCTTACCCCTTAATTCGCCGTTAAGTAATGTACAGTCCTGATTTGATTGTATGCCACAAACACGTATTAGTGCAAAATATGTGTAACGCCTAATCGAGTAGCAGACCACTCCACGTGGTTGCATTTAAACAATAATATGTGTAAATAGTGTTATAGTTTAGGCCGTAGTTTTGTAAAGGTGATGTCAGCCTGGTAAACCATAGTATATAGTTATTGTCGCTTACACTAGTTAAGTCTGGTGAAAGTTGTAATATCTTATGTAAATAAAGAACCTTATAAAACAAAAAAAAAACAACAATGTACAGTCCTACCGATATTCGCCTATTTTTAATGCAGTAAATAAAAAAAAAATTACAGGTAGAAACAGATAACTGAGAAAAAAAATTATTCCGCCTTAATTGGAATATTATTTAACTTTATTTTACTATCAGCTTTTTAATACGGGACGGTGAACTGTTCGTAATATAGTACGTAGAGATTAACGTGTGTTTAAAAGATACATAAATAGCTTATTTCCGTATTTCAGGTAAAACAAAATAATTGCAATACCTTCACACCAAAAAGCCTTTATTAACAATCTTATTTTGTTATATTTCATCTTATAACATGTGTATTACTAATATTAAAATTGATGTTTATGAAAGCAACGTAATTCAAGTTATTATCTGTATTAGACACAACGATCTATCCTTTTCTCAAAGAGATCTATCATTTCCACAACGAGCTATTCTCATCCAACATGGTCCTGCCACCTCCTTGATATCATACTCCCATACTTATATCTGGGGTACCATTTCGTCACTTCGTTTGTTCTTAATAGGTTATGTGGCCTAAAAGCTATAGGAATAGATATTTCGAAACCAAAACTAAAAGGGCAGTGTACAGAATGGTTGAAAAGAGACGGCATGGTAATGTCTAAGTAGTACCTTATCTATGGAAATAAAAAAGTGGGGCCAATCATGTTGGCAGCATTGTTCTGTTGGTTCTCGAAACGGCAGCGTAGCGTTACTAGCGTTAAGTAAATTCCCTTTGGGAACGAGTAAGTGATATTCAAGACGGGTCTGGGTGTTATTTTATGTTTTGAGTTTATATTATTCTTGTGGAACTTAATTATCGAACACGCATAAATGCATCACGATGTGAACTGAATTCGGAGTGTACTTTATTCGCCTTCAAACACCTAAATGTTGACCCCGACGGTACGGACGCTACAGAGGCGAAATGCGAATGTGCTACGACAAATGAACGCCAGCGCATGTTAGAAACATGGGACAAAGACAAAACTGCAGTAAGAGAACATAACCAGGTCAAGCATAAAGCAAGTTCAAAGGACAAGTCTACGGAAAAGCTGAACCGATTCGAACTGCAATGTTATCAAACATAGACAAGGGCAGAGTGAAAGATATCATGCAAGAAAAAAAAACTGCAGTAGGAGAACATAATCAGGTCAAGCTTAAAGCAAGTTCAAAGGACTAGTCAACGGAAAAGCCGAACCGATTCGAATTACATGTGATCAAACGTAGACAAGGGCAGAGTGAAAGATGTCATACAAGAAAAAAAACTGCAATAGGAGAACATAACCAGGTCAAGCATAAAGCAAGTTCAAAGGACTAGTCAACGGAAAAGCCGAACCGATTCGAATTACATGTGATCAAACGTAGACAAGAGCAGAGTGAAAGATGTCATACAAGAAAAGAAAAACTGCAGTAGGAGAACATAACCAGGTCAAGCATAAAGCAAGTTCAAAGGACTAGTCAACGGAAAAGAGGAACCGATTCGAATTACATGTGATCAAACGTAGACAAGGGAAGAGTGAAAGATGTCATACAAGAAAAGAAAAACTGCAGTAGGAGAACATAACCAGGTCAAGCATAAAGCAAGTTCAAAGGACTAGCCAACGGAAAAGCCGAACCGATTCGAACTACATGTGATCAAACGTAGACAAGGGCAGAGTGAAAGATGTCATGCAAGAAAAGAAAAACTGCAGTAGGAGAACATAACCAGGTCAAGCATAAAGCAAGTTCAAAGGACTAGCCAACGGAAAAGCCGAACCGATTCGAACTATATGTGATCAAACGTAGACAACGGCAGGCTTAGCAGGCTTAGCTTCGAAATGCACCTCTTTCAAAAGTTCCTGTGAAGCTTCGAAATGTACCCCTCCAATATATTTTTCTAAATAACGTCAAAAAAAGAACACCTGGATTGGCTGTATGGACTTAGATTCCATTGCCTCTGCCAAAAGGGGTAAATTTAACAAAAAATAAAAATTATCTGCATTATTTTTTGAGTTGAAACGTACCTAACTCTAGTTAATTTGTGCTAATGATGGAGTCCAGCCGTTCGCCGTGTCCTTTGTTGTGAGACTGGTCCTCGCCTAGTTCATTTATGTAACTAGACACTAAATATTATATTTGATTTATTGTTCATTTCAGACCGGCCCACGACCAGGCTCGACGACGACGCGGCGGGCTCGCTGCGACTCATGGCTGAGACCGTGGCAGAAGTATGTACTTAAATACCTACCTTGATTGATTTTTAATGCCATTATTGTTAAATATTCAATAGTGTTAATATGAGAATAATAATATACACACCACCTTTTTATGGTCTCTCGAAACGCTACTCCTAGGTATGCAATGTAGCTATATAAAAGAAACATGATTTCATTGTTTTGCTTTTTACTTCGAAAGCTTAGACGAACGCTTGCTCCGATTGTCGATGTGCCAGAGAGCATTCGGCGATAGGAGGAAGGTTTGGAGCCGCTGCTGGTGTTCGTGCCAAAAGAGAACGAATACATGGACATGCTGTGAGTACATACTTGTTCAACTGCTTATACATAATCTACCTCAACTTATCATATTATTTTATTCCATAAGATCAGTCCTCTTTTTCTGAACATTGTTCACACCAATTGGGTACTCTCCAGGGTATGAAAATCAAAATTCTAATTAGTCTGTCATTTAGAAAATAAAAAAAGGCTAAGTTGTACTTTACTTAACGGCGAGTTGGGGGTTGATTTTTTTTTACATAAAGGCTACATTATAAGAAGTCTACACTATAAGTTTTATCCTGCGGAAACAAATAGTTTTCGAGAAAAAAATTATTGAAATTTAGAAAATTTTAGCACTATTTTTTTTTATTTCTACCATATGCTAACAAAATTCTCACCATTAAACGTTTCGTTTCACTTTCATTAAAGCTACTAAAATTATGTTTTTCATAATAATCATGTAAAAAGTAAAAATATGTGCTAGTTCAAATATTTTTTATGCACATTTATAAAATAATAATTTATAATACACTCACAGGCACAATTAACCGCCCACCTATATTTTTCGTCACCCTGTTTTTTTATGTTAACTGTGGCTTATCTACGGTTTTGTTTTTTGTTAAGTGGGTACTTTAGCAATAAACTAAACACTTATACTGTCATTACGATCCATAAACTTGTATCACCAAAGCGTTTTTGAAATTTTGTCGTTGTTTGACATTGTTGCATTTACGTTACCTTGTTTACATTTCTTGTTTTTTTCTGCCATCACGTGCGAATATTGTTTAATTTGAGTTTTTAGTGTGTTATTATTTTTTGTGACTGAAAAAAATGCCACTTGATGCAACTGGTGCTGCTAGGGCAGTGACTTTAGCTGACGCTGGGTATAGCCGACGTCGCATCGCTTGTATGCTTGGCATACCTCGAACTACAGTACGGAATGCCATCAGACCCTTTCGGGAGACTGGTTCATATACGAGGAGACCAGGTCAAGGCCGACATCGGTGCACTTCGGCTCGGGATGACCGCTTTGTTGTCAGTAACGTGCTAAGAAATCGCTTTTGCACCGCTACTGAAGCGCGTACACGTCTGTTTGAGGTGAGAAATGTCAGTGTAAGTGAACGTACCATTAGAAGAAGACTGGCTGAAAGGAATCTGAGGGCTTTTCGTCCAGCTCGCGCTCCACAACTGCTTCCACAGCATCGTAGAGCTAGACTTGCCTTTGCGCGAGAACATGCTGACTGGCCTATGGAGGAATGGAAGAACGTACTGTTCTCAGATGAGAGCAGAATAGCCTTAAGAGGTCCAGATGGACGTCAGCGTGTCTACAGGCGCCAAAATGAACGGTTCGCTCCATGCGCAGTAATCGAAACCGTGGGTTATCAGGGAGGGTCCATAATGGTTTGGGGAGGTATCTCTTACGAGGCTCGTACCGATCTTGTGGTGTTTGATAGAGGCAGTGTGACCGCTCAGAGATACGTGGAGGAAGTGTTACAAGACCACGTCATACCTTTCGCACCATTTATTGGTGAGAACTTTAGATTAATGCACGACAATGCTTGATGCCATACCGCAAGATCCGTCACTCAATACCTCGATGAGGTCGGGATTCAAGTTTTACCATGGTCGGCACGCAGTCCCGATCTTAACCCAATTGAGCACATTTGGGACAACCTAAAAAGACGTGTCCAAGCAAGAGTACCAGCCCCTACGACCTTAGAAAAGCTCAAGACGGCTACGATAGAGGAGTGGCACAATATCCCTCAGTCGGATATTCAAGACATCATGGATGGATTGCCAAACCGGCTACAAGAAGTCATTAGAGCCAGAGGTGGTAACACCCATTATTAAAATTTGAATTAAAAAAAAGCGGATGATTTTTTTCAAAATTAAACTCCTAACATTTTCATGCAAATTTTTTGCAAAATCGATATTTTTTAATTGTTTTTTTTAATAAACGGGTTTTTTCAAAATTTTTGTGATCTATTTATCTTTAATGGTTGCTTTTAACATAACTTCCATTAAATGTGGTCAAAATTTGATGACTACTCTGCCGTCCTCAAGCTATAATGCCGTTAACTAACATTTGGTAGATTTTGACCTTTTGATGCCATCATAATCAGAAAAAAAATCTCTTTCGACCTGTATTACCAGAATTTTCGTAGCTTTTACAGTCGTCGAGATAAAAAAAATAATATTGCCGTTATATACATGTAAATCGTTACATTCCAACGCTAAAACGCCTTTAAGTATCATTGCTAATCTAAAAAGCGGTTAAAGGTACATAGTGTAAGTTTTTCATAAAAAATTATAAACATCATCCTAGCTAAATTGCCGTTAAGCGATATCTGTACTCTACAATGCAGTTAAAGTACCTAACGTTTCTCTAGTTAGGCTTTTGTTCTCTAGTAGTACTAAACTATAAAGCCGTTAAATATAAATCATAAATAAAACTGCCGTTAAAGACATTTAACCGCATTTTAGTGTTGCATTCAGTGTTTTTTTTGCAAGGTTTACAAAGCCGTAATGTTATAACGGCAGATTTTTAATAACTCAGTTAATGTTTTTTGTGTTGTTACAAGACTAAAATGCGGCTAAACCGCAATACCTAACTAAAATGCGGCTATCTGTTCTCGCGCGGGTAATGATTCGACGAAATGTTCGGGGCGACGGGGTAAGCGGGCGGAGCGGGTGGTCGGCCGGGGGGCCCGCTCAGTCCGGCGCAGGGTGTTTAAGGATACAGACGTGCACGCTCTGCGTTTCCAGCCAAAATGGCTGACGAAGTTTCCAGGTAACGAACTGTTAATTCTTTAAAACGCGCGCTTTTTATTTTATTAAGGCTAAAACTTTGCATACATTGTTGATCTGAACCAAAAGTTGGGTTTTGGTTGTTTTTTGCTTTATCCCTAGGTACTGTTTTCAATGCTTATAATTTGATTAAAATAGCGCTTAACATTGGGGCATGATTTCAATTACATGTTTGCATTTTGTCGTTGTTACAGACACTCTTCTATTTCGCAAAGAGCTAAAACCATTGTAAATATGGTAACAGTAAGAAATCCATGTGCAGCCAAATGTTCATACCAGGCTGAAAACATTAAAACTTGTTCTTTTGAAACTCAGGAAACAAGCGATAAACCCGCACCCGGTGATTACCTCAACCGTTTGTATGCACGGCCTTTATATTCTATGACCTCCAGGCATTTTGAAACCTTTTGTGAAACAAAAATTTCAAACAACTCCCAGTACTTACTCGAAGAATTATGTAATAAAAAAAATACTGAAGTTTTTAAAGAACGTGACACAGTACTACAGGAAAACTCAACAATACCGATCCACAAACCCACTACTCCAAATCCAGAATGCTTTTCTATAGATCTTACTTGCAAGGAAGTGATGCCGTTAGAAGATTACTTAGAATCCAATGAACAACTTAGCAGTGATGCTAAAAATTCATCAAAGCACTCCATTTCTCAAGATTTAAGTGCCCATCTCGATTACGATTCTGACGACTCCGTAAAAGACAAAGATTACGTTCCATCCGATACAGATAGCGACATTTCTACAAACGATTTCCTGGAGGTAAAACAAAAACAGCAAAGGTCTCAAAAATCACAAAAAAACAAGAAAATCAGTCCATCTACTGTAACCACAAAGAGCGTTACTACTACTTTTCATGATGCGAATTTTAATGTAGAAAAGAGAACTATCTTGCACCGCACACGTCGAAACTCTATTGATTTTTCTCAGATATATAAGACTGTCTCTGCACCGTCATTAATTCGCAAGCGTAGGAACACAATAAATAGTTGTATTCAGCAACTATTGCCGCAAAATGCAGGGTCAATAGCACATAATATGGAGTCAGAAATATCAAATTTAACAACTAGAAAACGCAAGAAATATAACACTACTGTTCAGGAAAGACAATTAGAAACCAAAGCTAAGAAGAGGCTAGAACGCGGTGTTCAAGAAGGATGCGATGAAAAATGTTATAAGAAATGTACTTCTCAATTCAGTCAAGAAGACCGGAAAGCTATTAATGAAAGTATTGGGATCTGACTTTACAAGAACAGCATTTATTTGTAAACGCCCACACTGCAGTAGCAGTTCCCAAGAGAAAGATTGCCGGTGAACCGAAGAGGAAACCAAAGAGATCTTTCTTTTTAAAAAAACTGGACGGCATTAATTTGGAAGTTTGCAAAATTTTTTTTTTAACTACTCTTGGCTACAAAAAAACGAATGACAGGATTTTGCACGATATTCGTAAGGATTCTACAGTTGATAAAAGAGGAAAACACCAAAAAACCCCAGCTGTTGATCGTGATATGTTGACAAGACACGTGGAATCGTTTAATCCATTAGAACCCCATTACAGACGAGAGCACGCTCCTTTGCGACGTTACTTACCAAGTGACATTAATATTGTTCACATGCATAAAGATTTTAATGAAAAATTCCCTGACGCAAAGGTTTCTTACGAATTGTATAGGCAACACGTAAAAAAAATGAATATTTCATTCACTCGCCTCGGCAATGAAGAATGCGAGGCCTGTGAGGCATACAATTTGCATAAAAAACAAATGTGTCATGATGACCAGACTGACGAATGTACTATTTGCGTGCAATATACCAAACACCATGAAAAATATACAAAAGCAAGGCAGCTATACCAGGAGCATAAAGATAAACAACAAGATGATTCGACTGTATATTTTAGTGGTGATCTTGAAAAGGTAATAATGTTGCCAAGACTAGAGTCATTCAAATCTATAATTTTCTGTCAACGTTTGGTGGCCTACAATCAAACATTTGCACCATTGGGTAAAATAACGGCTACATCAAAACCACTAACCGTAATATGGCATGATGCTATCAGAGGGCGAAAGCAAGAAGATATTATGTCCGCGTATTACCAATTTTTCTTACGTCATAGAGATGTGATCAATATCCATCTTTGGCTTGACAACTGCAGCGCGCAGAATAAAAATTGGTTACTGTTTTCACTGCTTGTCCATCTAATCAATAGCCAAGATATTGCCACACAAAACATTACCCTTTATTATTTCGAACCCGGACATACATTTATGAGCTGCGACCAAGTACACCACCAAGTGGAGCTGGCCATGAAAAAAAAAGGAAAACTCTATGATTTTAATGACTTTGAAGAAGCAGTGGCATCAATAAACAATTCTAAAGTAGCAGTGAAATCTATGACGCAAGAGAATTTTTTGAAAATTCCTAACTACGTTTCGGATAGACGTATACAAAACTCCAATCCGAGAGCATACATAAAAAATATAAGTCAGGTTTGTTTTGAACGTAACAGCTATGACATGAAATATAAAAACAATTTTGATGAAGAATATAGATTTATGAATGATAAATATATAAAAAACCCAAATATTTTAAACATAGAATTCCGAATAGAGGCAAAAGGGATAGAAAGAAGAAGGCTAGATGGTCTAGTAGAAAAGTTAACAAGCATCATTCCCCCTCATAAAATGTTATTCTGGAAAACCTTGCCTGTGAACAATAACGAAGACGTCATCGCCACTACAAGTGGTATAAGAAATAAAAGAGTTGGCTAAGACTGAATAAGAAAATTTAAGACTGATTAAATATTAAGTACTTGTACTTCAAAACTGTGCCATAACTAAATGTGATACTACTGTTGTGTTATAATTATAATTATTTTATTGTTAATTAGTGATTACTCTGAGAGTATTCAAGTACAAAATATATTACAAAAGCTCGTTTAGTTAAAACTTTGATTTTTGTGTTTTTGGCTTAATTTAAACTACAAAAAAAAAACTTTTTGATACCAAAACTTTTTTAATGATAATTTTATGCAAACTAAACTATGGTTGTAACAATTGTTTATTGTTTTAATTTTATAATTGAAAGTGTGTGATTGATTGATAGCCTTAAATGTCGCAATGTGTATTATATACTCCTAGAGTATGTAACTTAAACAATTATGTGAGCACCTTATGGAAAAGATCCGATTTTATAATATAAGTATGCATGATTTAAACTATTTCAAATTGTTTTATTTCTGTGTTTAACTTGATAACCTTAAAAAAAATAGAATAAATACAAAGCTAAAATGCGGTTATCGTTGTAGGTTTTGTATTTAGCCGCAGTTTAGCGTTGTAGTATAATTGAAATTTCGTCAATAATAATATTTTTTTCATAATTTCCAATTCTAAATAGCGGCTAAGTACTTTAACTGCATTTTCATTTAATTTTAAATATCATGGTGCTAAGCTAAAACAACTCTAAAGTCTTTTAACGGCTTTCTAGTTTAGAAAGAATGTAATTTTTTTTTGAATCGTAAATCTTATAAAATCAAAGTAAAACCAAACACTAAAATGCCGTTATTGTTTACGCAACGGCATTTTAGACGTGGATTTATGAATTAATAATTAGAGAAATACTAAGAAAAAAAGCTTTTTTACAATTTTTATTATTTAAAAGTACTTATTATAAACTAAAATATTTGCTATTTGATAGTGCTTCGTGAGATCTTTCCATCAGTGCATTGAAATCCCAATTATGACTGATAGTTATAAAGTAGCACGCTTTTCAAAAAATTGCCGCGTTTTTTGCTCATAACTCAGAAAGTGGTTTTTGTACATAACGGCATTTTAGCTTGAGGACGGCAGTACTGTAAAATGAAAGAAATACAAGGTGGGCGGTTAATTGTGCCTGTGAGTGTATAATAATTGCCCTGTTTTCATTAATATTAAAAATTATGCGCCTGTGCACGTTTTATCATCTTTTGCGTATTTACAAAACGGAACGTAAATCGACGCCATTATGTGTTGTCACCATAGATTTAGAATTTGCGTAGCAAAAAAAATTCTAAATCTATGGTTGTCACTGTCATCTTCATTCCTGAGTCATCTTTTGTGCACTAAGCATTTGAGATATTTTACGTACTCTTGTAATTGTATACATCGTTTGACTACTGTCATGGCGTCTCCAAAGTCCTACGTTTCGAGTTCTGCTATGCCATCGTCTGAAGAATCGAGTGTAGTGCAAGACTCTAATGAGAGTTCTGTTGCGAGCTCTTCTTCAGGCCCTCTGCCTTCGTGTGTGCAAGTGTTGGACTCTAGTGAGCCGCTTGTGCCATCAGAACCAGTAGCTAGTTGTTCCCGTGCCACCATTGCCGCCAGCACCGAGTCGTTGCTGCCTGCGTCTCTGACAAGGTCTGAGAGCAGTGACAGTGATGCAGAACCTCAACCTTGGTCGAGTGACTTATTATAAAGAAGAGATAAGGTTGGTTGGTTCGTATTTTTACATAAACACTTAAGAAAACTAATCAATATATAATAAGAAAGGAAAAATAATCCTTTCGGATTTAAAATCGTTGGGCAGTTTTGAGGTTAGGTTACAATAATTTGTATTTTGTTTTTCATGGAAGTGGTACTGGAGGAAAATGGGCATTTCCCCCTCTTTCCCCCTTAACTCGTGCCAAACGATTCTAAATTTTAACCATCCTTTCTAATAGGTTTATGTGTTTTGTTGTAGGAGCTTCTGGAACATGTACAAGATAACGAAGAGACTCGATACACCAGACCAGTGCATTCAGTTTGCTGAAGAGCGCTGGCTTATCCCACGGGAGAAAATGTGCACTTATCATAAGGGTGTTACTACACCAATCGATCGATCCTCGATCGACAGCATCGATCGATGGTAGAATCGATTAGTCGACGTCGATCGATAGTTTCTACCAAACCAATCGATCGATCGTCGATCGACTGCATCGATCGATGGTAGAATCGATTAGTCGACGCCGGCGCCGTCACCCGCTTGCTGCCCGCGCGCACTACCTGCCCTGCCCTGCTTTGCTTTCTTGTGATGTGTTTAGTTGTGTGAAGCTCGCGGTCGTGAATTGACGCGCAAAATGGCGGCGATCGCGTGGACGAATGAAAGAACTTTGGAATTTATCGAACAATACAAAAACAAACCTTTACTTTGGGACATTGTTCACAATGATTACCGAAATAGAATAAAACGCCATGATTAGCCAACACATTTGAAATTACTAAGGAGGAAGTAGAAAAAAAGATAAAAAATTTACAAACAACATTTTCGAAAGAAAATAAAAAAGTGAAAGATAGCATAAGAAGCGGCGCCGGTCGAGACGAAATTTATATTTCAAAATGGTATGCATTCCAAGCTCTAATGTTTTTACAAGAAAGAAATCGTCCACGATCTACAGTGTCTACAGAAGATTGGGCTCATTCGAGCATGTCAACTGATGTAAGTACCTACATACATATTTTACTTATTTACATAATTAAATTGAAGCAGTGGTCAATAACAAAATGTTTTTACTCTATTGACCAACATTATAAAATATTGAAGTTAACTAACTTATGACCTTTTTATTAACCGACTTCAAAAACGGGAGATTATCAGTTTCTTTGTATGTTTGTACGCGATTATCTCGCGTTTGGCCGAAGCGATTTTGATGCGGTTTTCAGGTATAAGTATTTGTTATATTCCGGAGAAGGTTTTAGTATACAATTTTCATGAAGCGGTTTAGTAAAAAACTCAGGTACAATACTGATTAACAGACTTAATTGTACGGGGTAATCTCTGGATCTACAGAATCGATTCTAAAAATTCTTTCACTTACAGAAAGCTACAGTGATCCTGAGTGACATAGGGTACTTTTTATCTCGGAATTCCCGCGGGAATTCCGGAGTTTGTAAGGTTATAGGGGGTAATCTCTGGATCTACGGAACCGATTCTGAAAATTCTTTCACTTTCACTCATAGGAAGCTAAAGTGATCCTGAGTGACATTAGATACTTTTTATATCGGAATTCCCTCGGGAACTCCGGAGTGTGTGAGGTTGTAGGGGGTAATCTCTGGATCGACTGAACCGATTTTCCGAGATTCCGAAACTCACGCCGGTGAGACCGTGGCCTGGGGCAAAGCTAGTAAAATAATAAAAGTAATTTACTTAACCCAAAATACAAAGAAAAATAGTATAATAAAAAGAAGTAACCCTTATGGGTAAAAATATCCCAAAACAAAAAAAAAATACCTATCACTAAAAAGTATAAAATAAGTAATTAATATAAGTATAGTAATGAAATAATTAAAACCAAAATAAAAATTTAAACAAAAAACTTACAAAAATAAAAAATAAAATAAAAAAATTAAAACCAAAATTAAAACCCAAACAAAAATAATTAGCTACTTAATTTAATTCTTTTTCAAAAAAAAGAACCACCGTCAAAAATTAAATTACTGAAAATCACAAAGTAATTTTAATAAACTCTACCCCTATTTGGGTATATGGGTATATTTACTTAGTTTTTGAAGTCGGTGCCAAAGTAACAAAACAAAAAAGTGTAACTTCAGAACGCTGAAAATTACTACGACAAATCTAAATGCGCTGTTCTTTGCTGTCCTAAAATTTTAGTTTGGCACCGACTTCAAAAACTAAGTAAATATATATCCAAATAGGGGTAGGGTTTATTAAAATTATTTTGTGATTTTCAGTAGGTTTAATTTTTGAAGGCGGTTTTCTTTTTTTATTTAAAAAGGTTTTGTTAGTCAAACTTTTATATGCCATTTTATTGTTAAATGTGTGATACTATAGGTACTTCCAAATCTAACCTTTCCTAACAGTTCATGCGAAATAAATTATCTTTATCTATGTCTTTATTGTCTGCAATTAAACAACTCACTAATCGCTTTAGGTACTGAATCTAAACTAGGTACATCGCAGAGACTTATACAGTAGTGTTGTCATAAAAATAATAATACAATGAAATACTTATAACCTTTATTGATACAGCTGACACATTAGCAGTCACTTGTATACAGAGTTTGAGTTCAAAACAAAACTCGGAATTATTTCAGTAACTGAATTTGTTTATTTAACAATACTTGTATTGCCATGTAACCATACCTTCTTTAGAACAGAAATATTCCGCGAACTCTTCTCTCACTAGTTCAGCTGGAGTTGGTAAACTGTAGAATTGTACAGATGACTCAATTTGTGGCGGTTGTATTATTTCGGAATCCAGATTCTGATTTATGTTATTTGAGTAGCGCAATTCTAAAGACCTATAACTCTCACAATTCTTTCTTAAATAGTTATGAAGATAAGTCGTAGCTAACATTATATTTTCCACATTTTTTGGTTGAAGATGAAACGGCCTTCGAAGACAGCGAAATACTGCAGTTAAAATGCCGAATGTACTTTCTACCATTCGGCGAGCCCTGCTTAACCTATAGTTAAAAATTCGCACTTTTGATCCTTTTCGCCCTACTTCGAGAAATGGCTTCATTAAATTTTCGGACAAAGGAAAGGCATTGTCACCTATAAAAACATATGGTGTAAGACAACTTCTTCCGGGCAACGCAATTTCTTTTGGGATTCCTCGTAGATTCATGGAGTTCATAATAGTATTTCCAAATACACCACCGTCGGAAATACGACCTTGGCACCCGACATCGCAGTACAGAAAATTGTAATTTGCGTCCACTACAGCCATTAGGACAATACTGTGAACTCCCTTGTAGTTAAAGTATGTGCTTCCACTGTTATTTGGAGCTCGAATATTTATATGTTTCCCATCTATTGCACCCAGACAGTGGGGAAAATTCCACAGCGCCTCAAAATCTTTTGCAATATTGAGCCATTCTTCTTCCGTGCTTGGCACCTGTAACACAACAACTCATAACTGAGACAATTTTGAAGATAGAGTCCAACTTCAACAAGGATAGTAAGGAGCGGAAAACAATTGAATATCTCAAAAAACGATTGGAATCACTACAGGACCTTTGGGATGAATTCAAAACCAATCATCAACATCTTTCCAAGTTAACGGACAAGACGGATGATTATTTCACGACTAATGCGTATGACTCGCTCAAAATGCAGTACGATCGCATCCACCGGCCACTGGAAACTTACGAACCAGTTGGGAAGGGGGAAGAGCGGGGAATGCCATCTAAAACAGATGAACTTATTTCTCAGCAAAGCACAAACTTCAAGGCATTCATGAGAATGGTGAACAACATCAACATTAACAAACTCGCAGAAAAATGGGAACTTGAGGATAAACTGAAAGAACTTCAATCCCGCTGGGACACAATAGATAAAACTCACTGGGAAATTGATAACTTACATACAAGCTCAGACATCGATCATGAAATCGAATTCAACAGTTACGAAAATATTTTTGAAAAAACAGCGAGAATTAAACTGCAAACTCAACGCCTCTGACCACCACTACAAATCGGTTCCGACAGTTGAGATTCCAGCGTTTTACGGAGATCACGCACAGTGGCCAACGTTTAAGGATCTTTTCTGCGAAATAATCCATAACAACATAAAGTTAACAAAAACGCAGAAAATGCAACATCTAAAAACAAAACTAAAGGGAGAAGCCGAACGTATAGTCCAACATCTCGTAATATCGGCGGACAATTACGATACCTGTTGGGACATTCTTAGCCACAGATACAACAATTTACAATTGCTTTTCACCAAGCAAATACAAACATTTATGGGACAGCCGGCTATTCAACAACAAAACGCTTACGAGTTAAAGCGACTACACGATATAAGTATGGAAGCGATCTATGCCATTCAAAACCTGGGCATAGATACATCGACATGGGATCCAATTCTGGTACACATTATCACCGAAAAATTGGACTCTGACACCTACAAAGCGTACAAAGAAACAAGAAAATCACCGCGAGAATTACCGGTCCTTAACGAATTACTAGAGTTTCTAGAAAACAAATTCACAGCCCTAGAACCTCTTACCAGAAACAAACAAGCGAGATACTCAAGCCGACCCAACAACGCTACCACAAGGGATATCGCGACCATCCCAAAGGACCCAAAAAACAACAACATAAAACAGAAGCACTTTCCAATCAGAACATACCATGCGAATTTTGAAAGAATGTGCCCATTATGCAACACAAATCATATTTTAGTTGAATGCAAAGTATTTCAAAACATGACACCAGGTGCGAAAATGAGGTCACTAAATCAAAACAACATATGCAAAAACTGCATGTATTCGCACAATGGAAAAGAATGTCGGTCAATTAAAAGATGCAAGATATGCAACGACGCACATCACACTACATTGCATGACCTACAAGGCGATATCGAGGCGATGACGTCGTCGAGTCAACAACCTTGGGTGAATAAATCGACACCTAACAACAAACCAATGACCTCAAATCGAAAAGTAAATCACGCGGTCGCCAACCATAATGAAGTGTTACTCGCTACGGTACAACTAAAGGTTAGAGCAATTGATGGCTCGTATATGCTATTAAGATGCTTATTAGATCAGGGATCGCAAATCAATCTAATAACGGAAGCGGCCGCTCAACGGCTGGGGTTGCAAAGACGGAACCAAAACGCAACCGTGTGCGGAATTGGGATATCAGCTAACCATAGCAAGGGGGCAGTACAACTCAACTGCGAATCAATCTACGGAGACTATCAGTTCTCAACAGACGCCTTGGTGATGACTAAGGTACTAAACAGCCTGCCAAATTATTCATTCGAAAAACAGAATTGGGCACACATACAAAACATTCAACTAGCGGATCCCGACTACAATGTTTCAAGACCGGTCGATATACTTCTAGACGCAGCAGTGTATGCAAACATAGCAATGAGCGGTATACTAAGGGGCCCCACGCACGCACCCATGGCGCAACAAACGAAAGTGGGGTGGGTTCTCTTGGGTAACGTAACCACATTCAACTGTCACGCACTCATGAACAACCTAGATGATATCTCGCAACTTTGGGAGATGGAGGAAATAACAGAACCGGTCAACAACATAACATCAGAACAAGAATATTGCGAAACACTATACGTTAACACGACTAAAAGACTAAAAGATGGTCGGTACGAAGTTAGAATCCCGATGAAACCAAACTTTCAGCAAAGCATCGGGTTCTCCAAGCCGCAGGCAGTAGCGCAATTCAAACAGTTAGAAAAGCGCCTAGCTAGTAACCAAGACTTCGCTGAAAGCTACAAACAATTCATTAAGGAGTACCTCATTCTCGGGCACATGAAACGATGCACAGTAAAGCGAGAGCCCAGCTGCTTCCTACCGCATCATGGCGTCATTCGGCCTGAATCAACTACTACCAAATTACGGGTAGTGTTCAATGCGTCGGCAAAAACAACGTCAGGCCAAAGTTTAAATCAACTAATGGAATGCGGCCCTAATCTACAACAAGACATTCAAGCTATGATTCTGCGATGGAGAGCTTTTCAATATGTATATACAGCGGATATAGAAAAATTCTATAGACAAATAGTCATACAGGAAGAGGATCAGCAGTTGCAAAAAATTGTGTGGCGAGACACAATCACAGACGAATTAAAAGAATATCAGCTGTGCACGGTTACCTACGGCACCAAGGCAGCACCATTTTTAGCAATGCGCACCATCAAACAACTGATCCTGGACGATGGCAATCAATATCCGTTAGCTGCAGAGATATTAAACAAACAACTATACGTGGATGATCTGCTAGGAGGTCATAATGACTTAACAACGGCGCGAGAGGCACAAACACAGCTGATTCAAATGCTAAGGGGCGGTGGTTTCAACTTGCGCAAATGGGCAAGCAACAACTCTACGCTTCTCCAACACCTGCCTGAGGAACTAATCAACAAGAACATGCTAGACTTCAAGCAGGCAGAGTCAAACAAAACACTTGGGATTACCTGGAACCCCCGCACAGATCACTTTACATTCAATCAGGCAACGATACTCGATAAGCGCAAAAACATTACAAAGAGAATATTACTATCCGAACTATCAAAACTATATGACCCACTCGGTTGGCTAGCACCAATAACAGTGAAGGCCAAGCTCATTTTTCAAGAAGCTTGGAATTCAACAACCAACTGGGACGACCCACTTCCCAAAGGTGTACAACAGGAATGGGATAAATTTCAACAAGAATTTACCCACATACAATCCATAACAATACCACGCTGGATGGGCAACACCGAACAAGCAATAGAATTACATGGCTTCAGCGATGCCTCCGAGAAAGCCTACGGCTGCGTAATTTACTGTAAATCGATGAACGATGAAGGTCAGCCGGTCGTCAAACTGGTAGCAGGAAAAACAAAACTAGCGCCTTTGAGAAAACCCACATCGTTACCACGCCTGGAACTATGTGGAGCGTTATTGCTATCTCGACTAATGAAAAAGATTGTGGAATCATTCAATATTCAAAGGGTCACCACCCACGGATGGACAGACTCAATGGTGGTACTGGGGTGGCTTCAAGGGGAACCCACTCGATGGAAAACGTTCATAGCAAACAGAGTAGCACAAATAACAGCCGTCATGCCCGCAACCTGCTGGAGGCACGTCAAGTCCGAAGACAATGCAGCGGATTGTGCCAGCAGGGGTCTCAACCCATCACAACTAGCCCCACACACTCTGTGGTGGGAAGGACCCTCATGGTTAAAGAACAGCAACAAATCCGACAAACAAACATTCACCACCAATGAAGAAGTAAAAAAGCAAACGAAATCATGTGCAACAACAACAGCGTCGCCAGTCATAGAGACGCTTCTACAACAACATAGCTCTATAACAAGAGCAACTCGAATTCTCGGCTGGATCCTTCGATTTATCGAAAACACCCGCAGCAAAAATAACGCCACTCTACAGTTGCATCTAACGAAAACAGAAAGAGATCGCGCAGAGAACGCAATCATAAGAACAGTTCAACAAAACAGTATGGCAGATGACATGTCACGATTACAACAAAAAAAATGCGTAAAATCTTCAAGTAAGATTTCAAACTTAAATCCATTTATCGACAAACAAGGCATAATACGAGTGGGCGGGAGATTACACAATTCAAATCTGACCCAACCACAAAAACACCCAATCATTCTGCCAAGCAAGAGTAAACTAACGGAGTTACTAATCGATCAAGCCCACACAACCACCCTTCATGGAGGCGCCCGAGTAACCTTAAATTATCTTCGTAACAAATACTGGCCACTCAGCGGGATGCAAACGGTGAAGAGTCACATACGAAGGTGCATCAGATGTCACCGCTACAAAATACAACACAACAACCAACTGATGGCAGACCTTCCCACTCCGCGAATAACGCCATCCCGTCCATTCACTCACACAGGCGTTGAGTTCACGGGACAAGTGGAAGTCAAAGCTAACAAAGGCAGAGGAATCAAGACTTGCAAAGCATATATCGCAATTTTTATCTGCCTATGCACGAAAGCCACACATCTAGAATTAGTTTCAGATTTAAGCACCACGGCCTTTCTTGCCGCTTTCCAACGATTCAGCAGTCGCAGAGGGACGCCACTACACATGTATAGTGATAACGGCACCAACTTCGTGGGAGCCGCTAGGCGGTTTATAAAGGAACGCAAGGAAGCACACGATCATTACATCAACCATCTCGACAGCAGCAGCAAGGATGAGGCACCGTATCTCACTATAATCACCCAACTGCGTCATACACTACAGGAACTAAAACACTACAATGGCGTGTTACGATCAGAACATGGACACCGACAAAAAAGAGGATTAATAAACGGAATCGGATACATTGCGAACTCGCTATTCGGCGTTTTGGACGAACGGTTCGCCGAAAAATACAGCAAGGACATACAACGAATTCAAGCCAATGAAGAACACGTTCTAACTCTCTACAAGCGACACACGTCGATCATTGAAGGCGAATACAATCTGCTCAAAAGAAATGAAAGGATAATGAACACACAGATGGCGATCTTCAGCCAACAACTCAAACAAACGGAAACGGAGATAAGATCGGAAAACGAACATGCCATCTACCTCATTACTACTGCACTCGCCGCAAACATGTTCATAGCAAATTTACGGCATGTACAGCAAACACTTTTAGATCTTGCCACTGACGTCCGCAACGGCCACGTCGACACGAACTTGATCAAACCAGATGAATTCGAACGACAGCTAAACATAATATCCGGTCAGATTCCCAAAGGATACTCATTACCGTGCAAAAACAGCCGTGAATGCACTCGAAAAAATGTACAAGCTTTCACGAGTAAACGTACGACTAACAGACGAATTCTTCATATTCGAAGTCAAAATACCACTAATTACGAGTGAACAATACGAACTCACGCATGCAATACCGCTGCACAACATCAAGGGGCAACAAATGGTAACCATCGTGTCAACCGCTAAATATTGGGCAGTCAACCTTCAAAGAGATCTCCTAATATTACTAGAACAAAAAGATATCGAAGCATGCACTCAGACAAGTAAACATGCAGTATTATGCAACCTAAACCTACCGATCTACGACATCAAAACATCGCACACGCTATGCGAAGCACAAATTATAAACAACAAGGCAACGGCGTCAAGTTGCAAAACAGAGGTGGCAAATTGCAAGGAAGAATGGATCGCGTTACAAGGTCAGTCCTCTTGGGTGTTTACGTGCTGCGAGGAATGCCACACACGCATTTTTTGTCCAAACAACGTAATTTCACAAACACTACGCAATATAGGGGTCATAAACCTCTCAGAAGGATGCACTCTCCGAGGAGACCATCAGGTGATCCAATCGCACAGCAACTTCCACAGCGAAATCACCATGAATGAAGATGAGTGGTATATACCAGACGCAGGCATCAATCACTTCATCAACATTTCGTCCAACATCACCTTCCATCCAGAAACGCATGAAGACCAACTAAGGGACCTAAGGGACCGGATAGAGGAGGTGAAGGATCAACAGGAGACGCTCAACCTGCGCACAAACAATTCCGACGTGCACCATCATCTAACGTATAGCTTGCTGGGAATCGCAGTGATAGCAGTCATAGTATGGGGAGGCCACCGAATAAGATACAGAAACCGAAGACAGCCCGAAGTTCAACTAGAAGCGGAATCCAGGCAAACATCCCCAATAACAACAACAGGAACCAACAACACTGGGTTCATCACCACGCGAGAGCAATCCGAAGAGAACCCTAGACAACCTGCAAGACAAGAAGATGGGACATCCTCAAACCACGCCGTGAGCAGAGGAACGTCACCTGATAGATTAAGATAATCATAAGTTTCACGTTAGTTAAGTCAATCACAATGTCTTCCCGAACCCCTGTTCTTTTCTTAAATTTGGCAGCATGTACGAGCTAGCTCGACACTATTTTTGGCCCAGATTAAACTTAGCTGATCGCGCTACTAATTTGGCCCAGATTAAACTTAGCTGATCGCGCTACTCGTGCATGCCCCCGCCACCAACAAAAATGTGTATAAAAGGCCACAACTCAGAAATAAAAGGCGTGTTCCACGGTGACAACAACAAGAAGTACTCGTTTACTTTCGGCCACCCTTCCCGTGGGCATCAACCAGTGACCACAGCCACAAGTCACTGAATCTATGCAGGAGCAAACAGCCCCTACAAAAATATTTAATTGTATGTAACTCAATTCATATATTACCTATTTTTAAATATAATATTAGTCATTTTTATAATATTAGTAAGATTTGAAAATATATTCAAAATATTTGTATAAATATTGTTTCAGGTAAATTCACAATCATCTGAGTCGGGGATGGACAGTTCCGTTGACAGTGAAGGTACTCGTAAAAGGCGCTAAAAGAGGTTTTTTTTTTTTTTTTTTTTTTTATGTCATAGGGGGCAAACGGGCAAGTGGTACACCTGATGGTAAGTGATTACCGCCGCCCATGGACATCTGCAACACCAGAAGGCTTGCAGGTGCGTTGCCGACCTGGAAATGGGGATGGGAACTGGCTTTCAAGTGGGGCTGCCGGAACACACCGTCAGGCGCTTGGCGACAGATTTGCAACTTGAAGGTGGTAGCTAGCCAGCCGGGCACTAGAGAGCGCCCTACCACCATGCTATGGTTTCCTCACGATGTTTTCCTTCACCGACAGCTCAAGCTCATTGTTAGGGTTTGAACCTACGCCTTGCGGCGTTTGATCCGAACGCACCAACCACTGAGCTATCATCGCTGTGAGGTGATGATGCCGCAGTAGAAAAAACGTTGGAGATGGTTGATTCTTTGATTCGCAATCGAAAAGAAGTTGATGAGTATACATTGTTTGGAGAGCAAATAGCAATTAAATTGAGGTCACTAAAAACTGATTACGCGCGGATTACCGTACAGCATCATATAAATAACCTAATTTACGAAGCTCAAGTTGGTAAATATGACTATCCAGAAACTCAAAATCGAGGCTACTACACCACGCTGTATTCTACAAATGCACAATCTTCAAATCAATCCAGCCTTCCATCTGATTCTCAATACTCAAGAGGTTCAAATAACTTTTCGCCTGATAATACAATACTCCAGTCATTGGATAATTTGGGAGATCTCTCATCTGAATTGCAAGAAGATTAAACAATGTTTTTATATGGTCACTGATTCTCCGAAAGTTTTTAATAAACCTGAAATACTACTATGTATATTTTTTATTTTATATGTTGTATATTTTTTTTGTGAATTTACAGGAATTCTAAACTTCAATCAAATCAAATCAAATATATCATTGCCCCAAAACAGATACTAAAACTAAGACAAATACAAAGTGAAGACAGAGCAAAAGACGGCCTTATTGCTAGAGGCAATCTTTTCAAGGCAACCTTAAGGTGATAGAGAGCTGTAGAAAGAAATTAGAAGCGGGTGCTGGGTGCACAACGTAATACATAACTATATACTATAAGGATAATATAACACTGATACATAGATTTCTTAGATATGATACAACTTAATTATACACATACATATTATACCATAGGTACATATACCGATTCTGAAAATTCTTTCACTCATAGGAAGCTAAAGTGATCCTGAGTGATATTAGATACTTTTTATATCGGAATTCCCGCGGGAACTCCGGAGTTTGTGAGGTTGTAGGGGGTAATCTCTGGAACTACTGAGCCGATTCTGAAAATTCTTTCACTCTCAGGAAGCTACAGTGATCCTGAGTGACATAGAGCACTTTTTATACCGGAATCTCTGCGGGAACTCCCGGAGTTTGTGAGGTTGTAGGGGTTATTCTCGGGATCTACAGAACTAATTTTGAAAATTCTTTTACTTATGATTCTGAGTGACATAGGGTACCTTTTATCACGAACTCCCGCGGGAACTCCGAAATTACCGCGGATGAAACCGCGCGGGTCAGCTAGTTACATTTATAAACATTGCTAATTGTGGTAAGGTCTATTTGGTTTTAGTTTAATAAATGAATGAATAAATTAATATTATTATATAACTTACAATTATAAGTTCAAGAATACTTACTTGTATGTACTCTCTCAGAGAACATATAAGCGCGTTGCATACATCTGGAACTATACGAGAAATACTTTGTTATGAAACTTTAAACGTTAGAACAAGACTCTGATATGAATCACCACTGGCTAGAAATCGAAGCGTTATAAGTAAACGATTTTTAGGTGGAATTGATTGTATGTAATTGGTATCCAATTTTGCAATTGAAGGAGCCACTATATTCAATAAATTTTCAACATCACTAGCACTCATTCGAAAAGCATCCAAAAAACCGCTATTTAAAATGTAATTTGGATAAGATAAGCGATCTTTGGCTTTAAAAAACGGTCGCATCCAAAGTCTTCTGCGTTTGCGTCTTCGTAATACTAGCACGAGCAACAGCGCACTGGCCACCAACAAAGCGTCCTCTTCTGAATCCATTTCGAAAGAAACTGAGATGGAATACAGTGTGAGTCTGGATAAAGTGTACAAATCAAAATGAGGGATACTATGTTCAATTTTATCGACGAAAAAAATAATAAAAAAATTAAAAAAATTTTTTTGAATTTTTGACGATTTTTTTAAAATTTTGGTTCGCGTTAGGGTTCCCCTCGTAAACAAAACACTATAACTTTTAAAATAAACGGTAGATTGTCAAGATAAAAACTGAATTATGATCAGAGCTTATGGGGCGTCTTAATAAAATCAAAAATTTTAATCAAAATTATTTACAATTCAAAATAATGGCGTTTATTTAACAAACAAAAGTATTTTTTTGCACAGTTTTTTCAGTAATTTTAAAATTGCTTAATAAAATGTGGTATTAACATACATTTTTTAAGGCTTACAATTATTCTACATCATACTAGCTTTCAAATGGTAAAAATTTTACGTTTATAACTTAATCACAACATTTTTTATGAAGTGTCAAAGAAGGCCTTCAAAGTATGGTATTTAATGAACAAAGGCGCGGTGAATGTTTAGGGTACATTTTATTGCATTTCAGGTAAAAAAGTTTTGTAACTGCACGTGGGCTTAAGTTTAGGGGTACGGGAAGAGACCAGTGTTGCCGTTTTAGCTACTTTGTAGCTAGATCTAGCGGATTTTGAACGTATTTAGCTACTTGAATTGATCATGGTTTCATACATTTTAGCTACTTATTATTACTTAATGCTCCATACATTTAGCTTCATTTCAGCACAAAATTACATAAACTGGCAACTTTTACGACAGATTTAGCTACTTTAATACCAACTGAGACGGCAACACTGGAAGAGACAAACAAAGACAGTCGCTCCGAATTACTCGCCGCTGCTACACGTTTCGTCATTACTCTCGTTAACCAACTTCTCTAGTTCATTCTCTAGTGTTTTGGAGATAATGCCGCGTTTAACTGAATTCCCGCCGGCACACATCGCTGATATTGAGTTTTATTATGGAATGGCACGAGGTAGAGCCAGAGCCGCTCACACTGCTTACGTAGCTGCGTTTCCTAACAGGCGACCGGTGCCATCTGCTCGGAACTTCCAAGAAGTCCACCGAAGATTATGTATTGTTGGACTTGGATCAAATGCCAGAGACCGCCGCGAGTCTGAAGTGATTATTGATGTGTCTGTCGAACAAGCAGTACTGAGGGATTTGTTTGCTGATCCAACCATTAGCACCAGACGTCTAGCTTTGAGACATGGAATATCGCAAAAATCAGCGTGGCGTATTTTAAAAAAAGAAGGTCTGCATCCTTATCATTATCAGAGGGTGCAGCACTTACATGAAGAGGTAGACTGCCGTCCAAGATGCGTTATGTCAACATGGATTCTGTCAAAAACTAGACAAAACCCAAACTTTCCAAAAAAAATTTTATGGATGGACGAGTCAACATTTACAAGGGATGGTATAACCAACTGCAGAAATTTGCATAAGTGGTGCCCTAAAGGTGAAAACCCAAAGTTGAAAAGATCTTCAACGTTCCAAGTGAGATATTCAGTAAATGTTTGGGCTGGTCTCATTGACGACATTTTGCTTGGACCAATAATACTGCCGGGAACATTAACTGGTGAAAGGTTTTTAACGCTTTTACGCGAAGAACTACCTGAATTGCTGGCAGATGTCCCACTGGCTTTGCGCCGAAGAATGTACCTACAAATGGATGGATGTCCTGCTCATTATGCAAGTAATGTAAGATCATTTTTAAATGAAATTTATCCGAACCATTGGATTGGCCGGCAAGGACCTGTGGGGTGGCCTGCGCGTTCACCTGATATGACGCCCCTCGACTACTTTTTATGGGGTACAATGAAACAACGCGTCTACAATTCCCCAATCAACAGTGAAGCCGATTTACAAGATCGCATAATTAATTGTGCACATGATTTAAAAAATGATCGCGAGATGATAAGAAGAGCGACACAACAAATCGTTCTTCGCGCTACTATGTGTCTGCAAACAAGAGGTGGACATTTTGAGCATTTAATGCAATAACTAACCAATAAGTAACCAATTGATTATTAAAAATAAATAATAAAAGTATAATATAATATAATATAAGGGAAAACTAAATTATAAACTGTAAAATTTTAAAACTTAAAAAAATATTTCTCATTTGTTAATGAAATTATCATTTTGTAGGTGAAACCCGCTCTGAAGGTGACCAGCCGACTGGTGATCCTGTGGATGATCAGTCAGTAGTGAAGAGAAGGCTGTACACCTCCGAGGTTGTGTCCATGTGGAATTTAACGAGAATAATTAGAAAGTTGGGAACTCGTGAGCAAGGTGTTGCATTTGCTGAGCAGCATGGGTTAGTGGAAGCAAATAAAAACTGCAGAATTCATCGAGTTCCTATGAGCGTGGACTACAATGCAAACAGTACTGTAGGCATGTTTTACTGTTCAAAAAAAACCTGCAAAAATAAGACGAGAAAATCCAGAACAGCTGGAACATGGTTTGAAAATGTTAAGATAGATTTACTCCATGTTTATTACTTAATGTATTGTTATGCCCATTTATGGTCACATGATAAAGTAATTTTGGAAGATCCGTTGAAGGATGAAAAAGAACAATGTTTGAGTCGGGCCACCATATCCGATTGGTACAGTTATTGTAGAGAGGCAGTTGTAATATACCAACTTGATAATCAAGAAGTCTTAGGAAAGATTGGTGGCCCAGGGAAAAAAGTGCAGATTGACGAGAGTAAATTTGGAAAGCGAAAATATAATAAAGGTAATTAATTATTGTTTTACATTCATTTTAAGTTTTTGTGTTCTATATATTATGTAAGTATTGTAGCTAATGCAATTTAATTTTTATTTTCAAAGGACGCAGAGTTGAAGGGCATTGGGTCCTTGGTATGATTGAAGATGGGAGCGAGGACCTGCGGCTGGAGGTGTGCCCCGACAATGTCCGCTCTGCCGACGTGTTAGTGCCGCTGATTCAAAAACATGTTGAGGCTGGCACCACCATCTGCACAGATTTTTGGAGGGCCTATGATTGTCTGGATCAGTATGGTTACATCCATAAAAAGGTTAACCATAGTGATCCAGATAATCCATTTGTGGCTGAGGACGGGACTCATACACAGCGCATTGAGTCCCAATGGCGGGTAGTCAAGAGATTTTTCTATAAAGAAAATTATAATCATCCTCAAGAATTTGCGGATGTGATAGTAGAATTTATGTGGCGTCGCAATGTAATAAAAACAAAAAAAGATCCTTTTATGGAATTAATAAAGGTAATCAAACATGTCTATAAATAAGATCTGTAGTTATTATGTAATAAATATTATTCATAAATTAAGTTGTTGGTTTTTGTCTGTGGGGGGTGATTGGGCAATGACTCCCCTCCCCCCTCCCCCCTCTAAATTCATAAATATCAGTAGAAAACACTAGCGTTGTATTCAAATTTCAAAAATTCGTATAAAAAAAACTATTGACTTCCGCGCGCGGGGGGTTGTTGGGGGTGACTCCCCTCCCCCCCTCCCCCCTAAATTCGGGATGCGTATTTCTAATGCATTCCCGGTTCCGCAACTTTTCCTTCACAGGGGGGGTATATGTAAACTATTTACTTAAAAAACGCAATTACCTCAAAATTATAAGTGTGTTTGGTCAGCGGCACCGAACAAATAATGTTCTAGAATCATTTCATTTGAAATTAAATAAAGTTTTCAACAAGAACGTGACTTTGTTACGTTTGCTTAATTTCGTATCAAGAAATGAAAAGTTTAATAAATTACAAACACCCATAAAAAGGAACAGAAAATATGCGAACAGAGATGGAGTTATTCGTCATATAATGATGCAGTTTTTAAACAATAATATCAGTCT
Source organism: Zygaena filipendulae (assembly GCA_907165275.2). Lineage (NCBI taxonomy): Eukaryota > Metazoa > Arthropoda > Insecta > Lepidoptera > Zygaenidae > Zygaena > Zygaena filipendulae. Next base: position 2,204,211 of record OU015669.1, read on the forward strand.
TGGGAATGCAATGGAAAAATTAAGATAAAAAAAAATAATTAAAAAATATATAATAAATATAAAATGTAGTCCAAAAATAATAAGAAAAAAAGGAATACTCTTTATGTTTTTTGTGTTTAAGGAAAATTTGTTCGTTTAAGTTTTTTACCAATAAAAAAGTTTTTTTTAGTATAATTATTTCATTTGAGACTAGCGAAATTTTATGTCACGTGATCTTTCATTTGCTACTGTCATTCCACATATTTTTCATTCTATTCGATAGAGTATAGGTAATCATTGTAAGTTGATTCGTTAAGACCATATATTTAACAGATCATATTAGTTGGTCTGATTAGGAAGAAAGTGTCTTGGAGGGTATCAAACGGATCAACTAGTTGATTCGTTTAGTTGAACGGAATGGAAAAAGGGAAACTGTGTACAAAAATGCAATCAGTAAATTTTTTGTCTGTCTGTATGTGCACGCATGGGTCAAAAACTACTGAAGGGATTTTAACCAAACTTGGTACGATTGTAGTCCATACTCCTGGGCAGGTTATAGGCTATATAACATAACGCTAAGACACATAGCAGCAGAGCAGTGACGATAAATTTGAAGAAAGTCGGATGAAAATGCGCTTTCAAGCTCTTATCCTTGCATACGTTTACTCAATCACGCAAAAACGGCTGAACCGATTTGGATGAAATTTAGCATGCACGTTGTCAGGGGTACAGAGGATATAGGGTACTTTTTACCCCGGAATTCCCGCGGGAACTCGGAAATTACCGCGGGTGAAACCGCGGGGCACAGCTAGTTTCGCAATAATATCAATGAGCGCGCACGCCGTCCGGGACGCGGCGGGGTTGCAGCAGGGGTGAACGACCTTGATCAGCTGTGGATTCATTGTAACGCACGTAAATACCTACCTACGCCCTGCACGAAAAACAAACAAGCGCTTCGCCACGCTCCGGCGAATATACATATATATATAATAGCCATACAATCAATTTCAAAGTATACATCTTACGTTCACGATACGGCTTTTCGGGAGTTTCCTACCCCTACGAACCGGAAAATCGACGGTGAAGTATCAACACCTCCTAACTTCGATTTTGGTCATTTTAACTTTATTACATCAATCGCCTCCTAATAGACAGCTCTAGGCACCTATTTAAAGATAGAAGCTAAATTCTTAATTATTCGGCGGGAAAAGATTAGTGACAATACCTTTTATTCTACCCTTCATCAATTTTGTTTGTAATATCTACTATATTACAATGGCATTACCTCCTAACTTTATTTATTTACGAAATAAATAACTTGCAATATCTCCTATCTATGCTAAAAAGCATGTACTCTATGATTTCCTTAGCCAAAGTGAAGACGGAAGCTATGCTGCAACTAGAATTTGGAAATCATTCGGGCGCAATCGTTTGTTTCTGCCGCGCTGCCGCTGCCGCCGCAACTGCGCCGCCCACCTAAAGTGATAAAAGTTTTCTTTTCTTTTTTTTTTTTGGTACAAATATATTATAAAATAGTTAGTTTAGTTAGTTAGTTCTTGATATAAAACGATGCACACTATTTAAAAACTATAAAAAGCTGCTGCCGTTTTAACTCCGGATGAAACGTGTAGAATGGAATGGATACGGCTTTCGAATAAGATTTTACTGGCAACATTTTCATCATAACATAACATAATCATATGTCCTAAAATTTGTTCTACTTATATTTCTAATAACTTTTTAGACGCCAAAATGTTATTTTCGCAGTTTTATAAAGGTCTTAAACTGGTCGCTATCTATCGTCAACTACGAACAATAATTAACATAAATCTAAAAAAAGACAGGGCCGTAATTAGAATCCAATTATTTTAAAGAGTGACTTACGGCTACGCTTCATCAATGGAAAGTAATAAATAACCTTTTTACGTATTTGTAGTTTTGTTTGGAGAACCCTTGCAGAACTATTTTTTGGAGTGATAAGGGCACACGGAAGGGCAAATAATAATCCAACATCACATCAGTTCAAAGCAGCATACAAAAACCTCTGATAAATACAGAACTGAAATAGGGTTTCAGAGGAAATTCTATTCCTTTAGAGGATATTTCCATTTTGAATGTATCCTCTGTAAACAAAATAAATATTACCTCAGAACGGTATCGAACATTCCAAAATGGCTCGAGTGAGAAGTCATTAGATGACGAACCCATGCCTGATGGTTTGTTGTAAGAATTTGATGAGCTATTAAATACAACCGGGTTGTGACGTCACGCGAAATTTCAACTCAATATATCGCCGTTATTTTTTGATTACGTAAAAAAAGAAAAAATACGTGTCCAATATTTTTTACTTATCTACACGACGGACTAAAAAAAAATTTTGTCAAGTGGCCAATTTCCGTAAACATATAATTGTATCAAAAACCCTTAAGTCTCTCGTTGGGCAAGATTATTTCAAACAATCGTTAAATCATATGTTTGACCAATCACCGACTGATAATCATATTATTCTTCTAACTAAATCTATGGCTGAAAAATATATGGATATTCGTTTCAAGCATTTTGCAACCATTGAAAACGATAGGGCAACCAACCGACAACAACTAACCAAAACAGTTATTTTTGCAGGAAATTGAACTTTGTACATAAAATTAGTTCCTTATAATTTGTGTATCATTTTTCTGCCTTTGAAATTAGTACTTAACTTTTTTATTTGACATTAATCGAGATGGTCATGTGAACGAGAGTAGGTAAAATCTGTTTTCTTTTACTAAAAAGACTAACATTGTAAACAATCTTGATAAATCTTTTTATCAAAACATGTCAAAAAAAGACAATAATAATCTTTATTCGTCATTCACCATCAATTTTTAAATTAAAACATTTCTTTCATAATAATAATAATATCACTATTTCAATAAAAAAAACGTATCAAGATGGTTCACAAAATTATTTTAGAAAAAAAAAAATAGAATACCTACTCCCTGCTACGACAATTCTGAGTACGTCCCTGTCTCTTTATCTGCTCCGTGAACCCTGCTACATCCAACACCATCTAGTGTGAGGTAGTTAAAGTTAGTAAGTATCATCGATACAGAATGAAGTGAGCAGTTTTACTATTAATCAGTAGATGGAAAATAAAAAAGTGGGCGGGATCTAACTCACCCCTCACCCCGCAAAATGTAACGTAGTTTCATAGGGAAATTTAATTACAACACCTCTTTGTATCTGCTCCGTGGGTCTGTCCCTCGGGCCGGGCGCGCCGGCGGTCGCGCCCCGGAGCGGGATGCGATCGCATCCGCCTGCGCACCTGCGCCGCCGGGTGCGGGCGCCGCCGCCTCCGACTGCGGTAGCGCCGCCTCCGAGATCGGGGGCATTCGCTTCCGGCTGCGGATGCGGACGCATCCCGGGTCCATATCTCTTTAATGTTCGATTTTTATTTAGTGGCGACAGTGGCCGCCCCTGTTCGCGGGGCCTTATCCCCCGACCGGGTGCGGTGGCGGCGCATCTGCGCCACTGGGTGCGGGCGCCGCCGCCCCCGGTTGCGGTTGCACCGCATCCCGCACCCAGATATTTCAACATGTGTACCTATTTGTAACGATAGTCCTATTTGATATAATTGTAACTATAGTCCTAAGCGAAAGGGCCGCTCGTATACCGTTAGCGAGGACCCGACGAATGTAACACTTTGATCAAGAATATACTCCCCCAGAGGCAGATATAACTTCTGGCGGAAACTTCAAAAAAACCCAAGAGGATCCGATAATCGGTTTAAAGGGCAAGGAACGAGAAATCAAAATTGGAGGAAGATTCTTTTCACTTATGTCTTGGAGACTTCGTGGTCACTGAGTACTTAATCAAAAAACATTTTGTTCCATTGTTCCAGGGTCTCACAATGGCAGATGATCTGAACACTGTGATCAAAAAACTAATCGATAATACTCCAGGCCAAGGTAACAAGTATTATGACCATGTATGTATTGCAAATCATATTGATTACACTCGATGGAATAATCACCAAAGACATTTAGCAAACAAATATGTATTTCGAGTGATGGGACAGTTCCTCGGTTATGAAAGACTGATTGAACGAATTTATGAATTCTTTGAAAAGAGTCTCATCTATTACAATGGTAGACTTGACCTAATGCAAATTTCAGGAAATACACTTATAAACAAGACCAAAGGTATAGTAACATGGGATGGTCAGAAGGTGGCCTAGAAGGATTGAGACAGAAAGGCTGGAAGTGTATTAACTCTTTCACGCTCAAAGGAAATATTTTTCCCTTCTACAAAAATCGTTATCGATTGTTTAATTATTATTGAATCGATATTATTTTTACTGAATGTCAAAATAAAACGTATTTCCAAGGCAGCAAATGTGTTTCTGAACGAATAAAAAAAAAAGAACTGTCAAACTTTATTGCGCCAAAATCAAAAAATTAGCGGGATGAACTAAATAATACCTATCTTGAAAGTGTTTTGGACTTGAGAAAATAAAATAATTGTATTTTCTCACGTGTTTTATATTATTGGGTAAGTATAATTTTATATAATAATACAGTTAACTGCGGAATATCAGCACAAGTACCTAAAAATTGCAAATCATCTAAAGGGAAATATTTTTCCCTCTGGTCCATATCTGGTGTATTCTTTGTAGTATTATTATATGTAGTGCTATGTGATAATGTATGGTTTTCTTGTATTTTTATATAATTTACCTTCATGTTTTTTTTTCAGAAATGGCTAAAAGAGGGTGCAGAGAATTTCATATTAAAGATGAAAAAATATTGCAGTAGTGATGCGGGATAAACTGTACTTTACGGGACGCTGGTCTGGCGTTTCATATTTATTTGTTAGAAACTACACAATGCAAGAAGTCTTTCCGTGAAGTCGGTTTTTGAAGCAACCTAGTAGTTTTCGAGAAATAAATTATTAAAAATCGCAAAATTAGATCAACATTTTTGATTAATTTACGTCACTACTTTGACTGACTACCAACCTTATAAAACTACGATCTGCCATTTGCGTTTCCTTACGTGAAAGCTAATAGGCTAGTTTCCTAAATTTTCTTTTTTAGTCCGTTTTGTAGATTATTAAAAAATATTGGACACGTATTTTTTTATTTTTTATGTAATCAAAAAATAACGGAGATATATCAAGTCGAAATTTCACATGACGTCACGCCTCGCTACAGTTTGTTCGCACGTTATAGCGAGCTGTGACATCACGAGTCCCCCACCCTAAACTTTAATGCGCTTTATCTATGCATATTTCCATTATTTTAAAAAAGCAAAAAATACGTGTCTTTTATTTTTTTATTATCTAACTGACGGACTAAATAGAATTTTGATTTTTTTACCCAGGAAACTAGCCTATTCTATGCAGTCAATGTAGACAAAATTTTGGGGTCTTTTTGGGGTATTTATGTTGTAAATACATTTGAAATGTAAAATTTTATGTATTTACGTGTAATTTATTGAAAAGAATAATAATTTAATTGTAAAATATGAAATATCGTGTTTCTACTGTGCAACAACGAAACGCAACGACGCCATTTTGTTTTATGCGTCGTGTGTCTGGAAATGTCAGTCATCGTTTGTTGCTCTTGCAGTCGAGATCGTTTTACGTACTCCTGTCTGACTACATTTGTATGACTACCATGGCGTCTCCGAAGCCCCAGTCTTCGAGTTCCGCTGAATCGCCTGAAAAGTTGAGTGAAGTGCAAGTGTTGGACTCTGTTGAGCCGCTTGTTACGGCCTCCTTTTCAGTGCCTTTGTGTAGTGCGCAAGTGATGGACTCTAGTGAGCTGCTTGTGCCTACTTCGCCTGCTGGTCCTAGTGGGATGGCTGGTCTTAGTGGGATCGCTGGTCCTAGTGGGATGGCAGATCTCGTCATGCCAGTTTCCACATCATCTGAAGACTTGCATGAGCCAGCAACCCCTTCTGGTTCATCGGGAAGGCGAGTCCATTATTACCCGGAAGAGTTGAGGTTAGTAGGCTAAAGTTTAGAATCATGCCCAACAATTTTAACTACTTAGCCACAGATACCAAAGCGGGGGGGCGGGGGGGGGGGGCGCAGCCTCCCGCCAAAACAAAAACAAACACAATCCAGAAAGTCCAAAAGTAGGTTAGGTTAGGTTGGAACGTAGACCACAACACCCAGAAATAGGAGCCCCGCGTAGCGGGGCTCCGTCAACTGATAATTGAAGCTAGTTGTGCCATATTGAGGGTCATTGGTCTCTAGGTATGGGACGGATGGTATGAGGTAGCTTTCTCTTTCAACTTGTCATTCAACTTGCTTTGTTTTTGTTTTAGGTCGATGTGGAACTGGAAAAAAATCTTCACAAGACTTGGGACGGTACAGCAGTGTATCCAGTTTGCTGAGGAGAGAGGATTTATTCCTAAGCAGAAAATGTGTTATATACACCACAGGCCAATGACGCTGTCTACCGAAACCCAGTTTGGCAGATTCCGCTGCAGAAAGAGCAACTGCAGGAACAGGAGTGTGAGCCGGGTACAAGGTACCTGGTTTGAAAATGTGAGGTTATGCATCACATTAGTATTTCAAATAATGTATGCTTTTAGCGAGGGCTTGTCTTATATGCAAGTACAAAAACAACTTGCTTCCGAAGATGAGCCTGTGATTTCCATGAAAACCGTGGCAGACTGGTACAGCTATTGCCGAGAAACAATTGTTATTTATGAGCTGGAAAATAACCAAGCAAGTGAGAAAATAGGAGGACCCGGAAAAATAGTACAAATAGATGAATCCAAATTCGGCAAAAGAAAATATAATCGTGGTCGACAGATCGAAGGTCATTGGGTGATAGGGATGATCCAAGATGGGATCGATGATCTTCGGCTGGAAGTGTGTCCTGACAATGAGAGGTCTGCGGAAATATTGGTGCCACTCATCAAGAAGCATGTTCAGGAAGGTTCTATCATCCATACTGATTATTGGAGAGCTTACTTGAGCCTTCCTGAGCATGGATATACACATAAGAGGGTGAATCAGTGATCCCACAAACAAATTTGTGGCACCAGATGGGACACACACGCAGCGCATTGAGAGCCAGTGGAGGGGATTGAAAAAACAATTCAGGCAGGAATAAAATAAAGCAGATTTCACGGATTGGCTGTGCGAATACCTATGGCGGCGAAAAATAAGGGTCAACCATACCGATCCATTCGAAGAACTATTAAAGGCAATTAAATATGTGTATGTGGACAATACAAATTAATAAAAATGATTTTCAACTAAATTATTTTGTTTTATTTAGTTTGCCAAAGGCCTGTAGGCTGTAGGTCACGTGATAGGTTAGAAATTTTGTGGTTATTTTTTTTTTAACAGACAACAGTGATCTCTTTATATTAATATAATATTGAAATGAAAACGAAACGTTTGACATTAAAAAAAAAAGTGGTCTCTCTGCTGTGGTTGTCTATGGTCGTTACTTGTTTTCTTAGTTAGGGTCCAAGAGCGAGCGAAGCGAGCTCGGGACTATAGGGCGCCCCGACTCGGATAATTTAGGTGACGAAGAGAATGGCGGGGCCTGCAAGGCCCCGCCATCCTCTGAGTGGTTATTTTCTTTTATGACCACCCAGAAATTAGGAGCCCCGCGAAGCGAAGGGTTACCTCCCTCCCCCTCCCCTCCCCCCGCTCCCACCCCCCTCCGTAACGGTAGCGTATCTATAGTTGAACCCAGTCATAACCTCAAACTTCAATCATGAATATCTCAGAAACCAAGAGCTTGCTTCAAGAGGGGGGGGTTTCAGGGGGTCCCCCCCCCCCCTACACTGCGTCCCTTAAAGTACAGTTTCGGATCGACTTTACATAGATTCTGTTGTTCAAGACAGAGTTCAGCAAGATATGCTGCAATAAGTCCATCCAAATTGACATGGATGTGTTCAACAACAGATACACTATCAACATTAAATATAATAAATCACGACTTCATGCACCAAACCTTATTGCTGTATGGTCAAGGCGTTGTTGCCGAGATCATCGTTTTGGGAGAATTCTAATCACCCACGGATTCATTTTCTATTTAGATGAAATGATCATTATGGATATTCAAACATTGTTTTCAATGGTAAATAGATTTGATGAAAAGTTCAGGAGAGATAATTGGCTAACCTTGCTGGGGTCATCCTTATTTAGAATATTTGGAAGGATTAAAAAGGTACATGAACAAGTAACAACGAAAAAGACAGTAGACGAAGAATATGCTTCAGCACTAGGCAGCGATTTATCCTTTGTAGTTCTTGAAAATAAATTTAAAGAAGAGAAGTGGTATGTTAGGATTGAGTCTGTGCCAACGGATCATCCACTGAAAAAACACATCGAATCTAATACATGACCCACCCCTAAGCAGATCAAGGATTTTGGGGATCGATGGAACAGTTTAAATTTACTTCCATGCTTCGAGATTCCAGACTGCTAATGGTCAGAAATAGTTCAAAGGCAGGAGACGTCAAGATTCCTCGCTCGGGAATACTCTATTTCTGGCATTCATTAACGATCTTGCCCACTTCATCATAGACGGTTTAGCTGTCTTGTTTGCTGATGATACCACGATTGTGGTATGTGCCCACACTTATGAGCAGTTAAACTACAAAATAAATTTTACATACACCCGGCTGCAAGAGTGGTTGTCTTCAAATGGACTTATACTCAACTCAACAAAGTCCACCTTAATGGTATTCTCGACTAAAGCAGTTGAACTATATGTTTGCATAGATAGTCCTGTTCCGGTCAGTCACACGTGCAGGTTTCTTGGTTACACACTGGACTCACATATTAACTGAAAAAATCCATATACAATCACTTTGTGACAAACTTAGTAGCGCAGCTTACGCTCTGCGAAAATTGCGCCCACTCATCTCCAGTGTCGTACTAAGAAAGACGTACTTTGCACATTTCCACTCACTGATGCGACGGTATATTGTTGTGGGGAAACTCGACCGAATCCAACCGCGTTTTTGTTCTACAAAAGCGCGCGCTTCGCATTATGGCAGGTATAAAACCCCGGCAAACCTGTAGGGCACTCTTTGCTAAACACCGCATAATGACAGTGAAAAGTCTTTACCTGTTCGAGATCATTTCATACTTCCGAAAAAATATTGAAAACTTCAGTCGTCGAGAGTGCGGAGGGCGACCCCCACCGGACCCAACTGGCCACTAAAAACCCGCGAGTGATTGGCCCAGTTCTTTACAAGAAACTACCCACTAGTTTAAAAAATGAATCTGACGAAACGTTCTACCGCCTGCTGAAGAATATTTTGTTAGATAACGAATTTTATTGTCTAAAAGATTATTATTTGCATAATTTCGATTGAATTGATTTCCATTTTTATTTTGTTTTCTTCTTTTGACATGTTTATTTTATTTTTATTTTAAATGACATTTCTATTACTTTTATTATTACTATTCTTTAAGTGACGATCATAATATTATCCTAAGACATTTTTATTAGTAATGTAACTATGGCATTGATAATATGTGATAAATGATTCTATTCTATTCATGATTGATCCATCAGTAATATATGCAGACAAAAGCCACTCTATGAATAGATCAGAAGTTATCAATCATATTCGTAAGAATCCCCCCAGTTCCATCGAAGAAAGTTTTTGAATCCTTTTTAGGGAAGCCAGCGACAAATTGGCCGAAATTTCTCAGTGAGACTAATAAGAAGGGTGTTAGATCCTTCTCATTAAAGAGGAACGAATTCATTAATTCGTTAATAAAATAAAAAAAAATAAAAAAATAAAAAAATTCGTTAATAAAATTAACGAATTAAAGAACGAATTAGGCTAGTTTCCTAAATTTTAGTTTTGAGTCCGTCTTAGTCCCTCACGCGTCAGCTGAATCAAACTTCCAATATCAGTGGCGCATTAACGTGTGGGCTGGAATATTTCACAATTTTGTCATCGGTCTAGTGATTTTGCCACCAAATTTAAATGGACAAAACTATCGAATTTTTTAAAGTGTGAAATGGAAGATGCCCTTATCGATTTACCGGTAACATCGTATGTTAACTTAGTGATGGAAAACCGCGTAGTATTCTAACATGACGGGGCGCCAGCGCATTTTGCGCGGGACTATTTGGATGTCTTATTCCCACATTGGATAGGATGAGGTAGACCGGTTGCCTGGCCGGCGCGCTCACTAGACCTCACGCCATTGGACGTTTTTCTTTGAGGCTACATTAAAAATTCGGTTTATGCGGTAAACTGTTCTACGCGGGAGGAAATGGTGGATCGCATACAAGCCGCGTTCCGGATGGTGACACCCGAGATGCTGCAAAACGTGCGAATTTCTACATACCGGCGGACCGGATTGTTGATTGCAAATGACGGACGGCATTTTGAGCCATATTTGTAATAGGTACATTTTGGCAAAGAACAGATAGAAGGGACATCAACTCAGTTTAGCATGGAAACGAATAAAAACCGGTGTCGCCGGCTGTGACTGTCGTATATAAACATTGCGATTGCAGCCATAGTCTCAGGACTTAGGCTTGTTGCAAATTTTTGGGTGGGTAATTCACTAATGTCCTGCGGTATGTTGTTATCTTTATACACATTGCATTACAATTAGGTACAATGCAATTTTTGCTGAGGCTCGATAAATACATGTGTCCGTCAGCAGAGGTCCATAGTGGACGTTACGTTCACTTCCCCTGCGATCGGACACAGACAGATCGGAGACTGTCGGATCATCTTTATATAAGATTCGACCTCTCCGCCCCCGCCAGCACACCCCGTCCCCCCCGAGATGGGCGTAGAAATAAGCGTTGATGTAAGCGACTGCATCCATTGATAGCACTAGGACTAGAAATTTTTGGTAAAACGCCTCAATTTCATGTTATTTATATAGATCTTGTTCATCATTATCAGTTACTGAGTCAAAGCAAGGACTGGAAACTTTTCATTGTACAAATATATTTTCTCAAAAATAGCAACTTCTCTAACTCATGGTTGCAAACTCTCTAATTCAGTGCATATAAACCTACTTTTTCCCTGCCAATTGTAAGAGTAGAAAAACGAGCCAGGTGAGATAACTCAAGTAGCAGTGCGTCTTGTCTAAAAAGTATGGTAGTGAGTGGTAGATTTCCCAAAATTGGAAGTAAGTATTACATTTTAATTATTAATTATTGATTTATAAAATATCTCCATAATAATATGTAATTTATTGTTTTAGGTTTTTGCAGCTGAGAAGAGTATTTATGTTCTTAGTAACATAAAATTAGTTGAACCATCTACATCGGAACATTCGGAACCACCTGAGAAAAAACAGAAAATACAAGAAGAATTGGATAAATCAATCCAAACTGAAAATCTAATCGCTCCTCGAAAAAAAAATATTAAATTGAGATATTAAAAATTCTATCTCAAGGCTTGAAAAGTCGTAAAAATACTACAATTAAGAACTTGAAATCAATACTTTCATTGATAAAAAAGAAATGCAATAGCTGCTCGGGAGGTAAAAGACATGATTGAACTGAATTTTCAAAATATCCACGAAAAAATGAATGAAACAAAATCTAGCCGAGGAATTAGGTACAGCGATAGCTTGAAGTTCTTTGCTTTGACTTTGTACTACACTTCTGGACACATCTATTGGCCCACCTTGCATTTTCAGTTTCGTTTGGTCCTAGCTAAAAATTTAAATTAGGTCAAGCAAAAAGTTTTTATGCAGTTTTGAACCTGGTACATTCATAATTTAATTCAATAGTCTTTTTTTCAATTTCAAACACAGAATTTAAAGAAACAAAAGACAATTTGGAGCCTATTCGTTGATATCAAACAATCGAATACTAAGAAAAAGTGATTTTATTGGTTTACTTGGATTTAATTCTTGAAAGTGTGATTTTTCTCCTTGGTTTTACAACAAAAATTACTTATTCTTAATATTAAGGTGAGGTTCTATCAATAATCTATGGATACTTCGCCTGAAGTCGCCGCCCAAGCTGTGGCACTTATCCAGGCCGGCCACGGTAAGCAAAAAGCATCTCCCTCTGCTATGGAGACTGATGATGATTCAGTAACTACATAGGGCGCACTGTAAGTTTCCGGAACTGGCCACTTACATAAACAATATTTAAAAATGTGTGCGCACCTCGCACATGAGTACAGAAATACTTACGAAAATACTTACATACTTCACAGCGGTTTACCTCCATGTACCTATCATTACCAAACCGTGTACGTAACATACCTTTACCGGGGAATGGGATTAAGGATCAGGAAGGTTGAAGGAGCAAGAGAGAAATAACATACACAGTGGTGACCCTCCGACAACAAAGAAGAAAAAAAAAGGAATCAACAAAAGGCTGAAGCTATGGCCGAGCAAGAACAGAAAATCGTCGAGGCAACCAAAATCGCTGACCTGGCTGCGATCTCCGTGCGCACAACGTAACAAGACGTCGGAAAACTAACGTCGACACCGACCGCGGCGGATGTCGGTGTCCCCAAGATCAGCAACCGCCTTTGTGTTCATGATCGCGACTCACACGAACGTTTCCTCGTGGACACTGGCGCAGATATATCTGTTTGGGCTGCAACATCGAAAACTAAGAAAAAGGCCGCACATACCTACAAACTTTACGCGGCAAACAACACACCGATAAATACCCACGGCGAGAAAACAATCAAGCTCCACCTGGGACTACGGCGCAGTTTCACCTGGACATTTATTGTCGCAGACGTGAAGACTTCCATATTGGGTGCAGACTTCTTACGTCACTACAAGCTCCTTGTGGATCTTCACAGAAAAAAATTCAAATCACATAGACCTGGTAAATTATATAAGAAAGTTCTAATTGATAGAGAGCGACTTTACCACACTTATGTCACAGAAGTCAGACGCGGTTAAAAGGCCTTCTTCACCTGCATCCAGGGCAAGCACTAAGTCTCCAGTAATCTTTGGTAGAAGTTACAAGATGGCCACTGATGAGACTTACATGAATGTAAAAGCTTCCCAGCCACCAACAATCCCACCAAAAACAGGGGTTGCTGAAGAATGGGATATACTTACTGGATTCCTAAAGATGTCCATTAAGGATAGAGACTCTATAGCCTCTGACCAACTAAATATGGTGAACCCAAGTGATGCATCCATGGTTAGAGCAGCCATAGTGGGAAGAACATCCAAATCAAACTTTGAAGCTACTAAAGCTCTCATACGTCTAATGGCATATGAGGGGTTCAACCCAGTAATACGACTACTACTTCCAAAATTCCATTTCTACAGCAAATGTGAGTTTAATACCTACCTGCTCGTAATACCTCCGCCACAAATGTATTGCAACATTTGTAAATAGAACTCTTTGGCTGTAGAATGCAGTTTGTTTCATCTGACTGTCTTTTGTTTTTACCTTGTGGCGCCATTTAAAAAATTGTGTGTCTGCATCAACATGGATTTAACTCGGGAAAATTTTCGTAGTATGATTTTCTACGATTTTAAGTGTAATTTGACAGCTCAACAGAGCATCGCTCGGCTTGAAACAGCTTTTGGCAATGAAGCACCATGCAAGACAACTGTTTATAGCTGGTTTGCAGAATTCAAGCGTGGTCGTATCAATCTCAGTGACGAATCTCGCGATGGTCGGCCGTCCACCGCTGTGACCAATAAAAACATCGATGCTGTGCGCCGTATGATTGAAACAGACAGGCATGTGACCTACCATGAAATTCGCGCATCCTTAGAAATAGGCATGAGTCAAATACAATTAATCCTACACAAACATTTGGGTGTGAGAAAGCTGTGCTCGCGGTGGATCCCACACAACTTGACTGAGGCTCAAAAAACGGACCGCGTCACTTGGTGCAGTGCCATGCTTACCAGATTCAACGAAGGTGCGTCAAATTTGGTGTGGGACATAGTAACAGGTGACGAAACATGGATTTATTGCTACGATCCCAAAACAAAGCAGCAATCGAGCGTATGGGTCTTTCAAGATGAGCCGAAACCAACCAAAGTGGCGCGCGTGAAAAGTGCATCTAAGCGGATGATTGCTTCTTTTTTTAATAAAACTGGACACGTGGCTACTGTTGCTTTAGAGAATCGTCGTACAGTGAATAGTGACTGGTACACGACCATTTGTTTGCCGGAAGTTATTGACGAACTCCGTAAAAATAACCTTAAACGCCGTATCATCCTGCACCACGACAATGCTAGTTCTCACACGGCCAGACAGACAAACGACTTTTTGAAGGCGAAAAATGTAGAACTCATGAGTCATCCTGCATACAGCCCCGACCTGGCACCTTGTGACTTTTTTCTGTTCCCAAAAATTAAGAACCAATTACGCGGTCAACGATTTTCATCACCAGAAGAGGCTGTCGAGGAGTATGAGAAACACGTTTCAGAGGTCACCACAGAGGAGTGGCACAAAAGTTTTCAAAACTGGTTTCATCGAATGAAAAAGTGTATTTTGAAAAACAATAAATTAATTTTGTACCTTTAATAGTATTTTTTCATATTCATTCCGGAAACTTATAGTGCGCCCCACGTATAAGAGATGCTATGCCTTTGTACAACATCACAGTAGGTATAATGAGTATAATATACATTGCACAATACATGCAGACAGGAGGTTAAACAAAATCTTACAAATATGATAAAGAAAACAGAGAGCACCTCTTTTAAAATACACTATCGTGGTCAAGATTATGCAATGGAAAATAAGGAGCTCAAGGCCAAATGGTTGGAAATATTAAATAAAAACGGTTTAGAATACCACGATTTTTCTCAAACTGATAACACAAACTGGTATGGTACAATGGGGGCCTATTTGGACATGTTCTCTGCATATTCATTGAGAACCAACGAATTACGATTGGGCCACAACAATATGTCTATTACCAAAGTAGATGGAGTTCACAAAAGTTTTCCTGTTAGGTCCCTATACAATGGTGCCGTAGAACAATTTCACTCTACTATTTTAGGACATATCCGCCTGTTACAAACAAAGAATAAACAATCCCCCATTAATGAGCTTATGTTGTATGCCGTATTAGCTTATAACAACTCTATCCACTCCACCACCGATAGGAGACCGGTCGAAATAATAAATAGACACTTAGATAATCGTGATCAATTTGATTTACTAATAAAAAAAAACATTTCTAAAAACTTATATTAATAAAGAAATAACTACAAATTTATATTTCAAAATAATCGAAATCTTAAACAGAAGACGGATGGCAATAACAAATAAACTTAACTCGACAAAAAATAAAAATCTAGGTATAAAGGATCAGGAATATAATAAAAGAAACATATGTAGACCATTAAAATTACAACGCTCCTTGTTACAGGGCAACGATCTTCAACCTAGCACTAGCCGACGAAGCGACATTGACACCAATGACGAATAGCCCCGGTATTTTACCCTTCAGAATAGGCATATTATGTAGGATCAAACAATCCGATCACACATTCCTACACTACATAAACCTCGGTCATCGGACATCGGTACCCAAATTCAAGTACTTGAAAACCAGATCCAAAGCCTGGAAGCATTGAACGCCGATGTCACCAAAGTTTTTAAACTTAGATTTGAGGCATATAGAATCAAAGGAAGCTAAGCGCCACACTTTCAAAAAATCAACTAAGTATGGAGCCATCTAGGGAAATTTTGGTTGCAACTCTTTACTTTATTATTGTAAGAAACAAATACAGCTCAAGCCCTTTAAATTTCGTTCAAAAATGGATTTTGGGATCAAATACAGCTAAGTCACCTTAGGTCACAATCAAAGACAGCTAGATGATAAAACAACCAATCACAACGCTTGAATTCTCGAAAACAAAATGGCGATTTCTGTACAATTGCGTTAGCCACACCTAATATTTTTTATTGTATTTTTAGTGTTTTTAGTGAGTTCTCGTGCAAAATTTGTTGTGAAACGATTATTATGGAGGTCCCTGTAGAACCGGCAAGTACTGGCAGAGGTCGAAAACGCACACGAAACCCAGAAAACTGGAAGGCAAACATTGCTAAGAGAGAAAGGTTAGTGATGTGCCTCGCGTCTACATTCCACACAATGTATAGATAAAGATAAATAATTGCTATCGAATTAAATTAATTTTTCGCAATATTTATTTTTGCATGTATTGCTATGTACCATAACGCTAATACTACCTAACTGTAGCTAAAATTGGGCTAAGATAGAGAAGTTTGAGTGTTGAAAATATTTATTGTTGTTTTTATTTTAATTTTTATCTCCCAATAATGTATTTTATTTATATTACTTATATTTTTTGCTATAAATGCAAACCTACCTACAAGTACCAGTAATATACCTTCTAAGAATATGTACTAACTAAGTAGTATGTTTAATAACTACCCTTTTTTTCGTCAGGGGTTAAGTCCTTTACAGGTTCATTGTTCCTAACTAATTTTTTTTTTTCACAGATACTCCTCAACTGCTTTACCTCAAAGAGTGAACTGTTCACATAAAAACCCAACACTAAAATGTGCAAGCCTGACAATGAACGAACTTCTAAAATTTTACCAATCATTTTATGCCTCAAGAAAAAAAAGCTTACAAGATGCTTTTCTTCTTAAGTGCTGCCAAATAAAACAAATTAAAAGGAGGCGTCCTAACCAAAATAAAAGGCTTAGAAGAGATTTTAATATCCAGTACAGGATTTTGAACAGTCAAAATAAATTTGTGACTGTTTGGCAAAAATTTTTTTTAAGTTCCTTGCAAATAAAAAAGTATAGAGTGGAATTTGTTATGAAGGTGTTTTACTATACGGGACAGTTTGCTAAAGAAAACAGGGGAGGAAACCATAAAATAAACAAGTATAGAGAGCAAAAAGATATAGTTCGGCAGTTTATTAGTAAGTTAAAATGCATAGAATCACATTACTGTCGATCTGCAACACAAGAGCGAAAATATCTGCACAGCGATTTGAGTATAAACAAACTTTATAAGATGTTCAAAACCGAATATCCTCAATCTGTTGTAAAGAAGTCTTATTTTCGTGCAATATTCAACCAATATTTCAATTTAGGATTCGGTAATCCGAGAACAGACGTTTGCTCAAAGTGCATTGAGTTGGATGGGAAAATTAAAATGGAAAACGACCGAGAAAAAAAGAAACACCTCATGATCGAAAAAAGAGTCCATAAGCTCAGGGCAAAAGCATTCTTTAAATTGCTTCAGGAAAAATCAGAAGATATGATTACTTTCTCATTTGACTGTCAAAAAAATAATCCCCTACCCAAAGTACCCGACCAGAGCGCATACTACAGTCGCCAAATATATCTTTACAATTTTACGATTGTTCAGGGTTCTTCTAAAGATCACCTGAATAAAGACACAACTTATGCATATTTGTGGACAGAGAACGAATTTCCAAAAACATCCAACCAGATAGCCTCTGCAGTGTACGACCGTTTAAATAAAACTAATTTTGAAGGGATTAGTACTGTTCGTCTTGTAGCTGACGGATGTGGCGGGCAGAACAAGAATAGCATATTGCTATGTATGCTGTCAAGATGGCTTCTCGACAACATGTCTCTGAAAACAGTTGAAGTCGTTTTCCCAATTACTGGGCATTCTTTCATGCCGCCAGACCGAGTTTTCGGAAACATTGAAAAAGTACTTAAAAAACAAGAAGTAATCATTCGACCTGAAGATTACATAGACATCATTGCAACAAATGCAACGGTTACAAAAATGCGTGACATTCATAGTCCATTGAAATGTTACATTTTTTAGGCCTTACCTTGCGTTTTTTAGAGGACGCAATTTTATTTTTTTGATGTGTAGGGGGGGGGTCAGTGTAAAGCTAAAACCAAGTTTGTGGGGTCGCCACCCTTGTCCCACGGCCGCCATCTTGAAAATAGGGGTTGGAATGGTTTTTACGGTATATCTCTTAAACTATTTATTTGAGAAAAAAATTTGTTAATATTTTTTGTTGCAAATTAAATTCTCTACAACTTTGGTCCAGTAACTTTTTATCGTAGAACTATAAATAAAAAAGTTATAAGCGAAAATCTTCAGAAATTCGAGAAAAAAATTTATATTTTTCGATGTAACTTTTTTTTTAATCATTTTACGAAAAAATGATATCTGACCACTTTTGTAGATCGTTTTTTGAGGAACAACTTTTATTTGCATCATTTTTTCATTAAGTCAATAGCTAAGGTTTCACAGCGCTCCGAAGTGAGTACTATTTTTTAGTACTCTTAACTATACCTATATTATACGTGTGTACTAATAATATGTCATCAGTTATTTTTTTTTTTAAATTTTATTTTTACTTTGTTAATATAATTTTTTTGATTATTAATTTTGCAACATTATTAAAAATTAATTATTGACTCTTTTTCACTCCATAACAGAATTTAATTTAAATCACCGTGGATTATGCCTATTGGGGATACCACGTAAAAAAAAACGCGCCTCTAGACTCTACCTCGTAGCTGGTGGGGAAAAGAGTCAATAATTAATTATTAATAATATTGCAAAATTTGTAAAAAAAAAAAAAAAATGACTTAGACTTCACTTCAGTAGTGCCGCAAAAGATGTTCTAAAACCGACTGCGAGATGGCCTTTTAAAATGGTGAATGCAAAAGATTCATTTTGAAGAGATCCAAGACTGTTGGAAATGTGCTTATTCGTGGAGAACTGCATTTTAATTCAGATACAGGTAAAAAAGTAAATCTTTGCAAAACTGGAATGAAAACCAACATGATTCTCCCATCCACCGTGCCACTAGGAGCACCCATGAATCGTGCAAAAATAACAGATGTCGATGCACTATTAAAAAAGCATTTTGGCGCTGAATGGGAAACCAATGCAGAATGTCAATTTTATGTAAATATTATAAGATCGCCAGTTATTCAGGAGAGGGAAGAGGAAGATGATAATGAAAACTATTGTGAAAGTAGGGTTGATACGGTGGATTTAAAAATTTAACTTTTGTGTTTGTTGACAAAGAAGAAACAACTGATTGAGTAATAAGAAAAGTTTTAAGTTCATAAGAATAGAATATTGTTCCTAAAAGAAAAGAAAAGTCTGATTAAAATAAGCAAAAGTGTTTTTAATTTGGTTACAATTTTGATTAATTTTTGAAATTTTGTAAAAAATTTAAATATCTATATGAAAACGTGTTTTAATTACTGGTCCCTGATATCGACCTCTGTTGGGAACATCACTATCATTGTGATGTCAATATGGCGCCAGTCATTATCAAAGACAGCTAGGTTCACTTGAGTAAAAATCAAACACAGCTAAGTGTAGCTGTTGGTATCAAAGATAGCTAAGTCGTTTGATTTTTTATTTATTTTTTGGCTTATTATTTAGTACTCATAGATAAAGGTGGCCAAAACCAATATAAAATCACATAATCTTAAATAATATCTCAGAGAGTATGAAAGCCCCTGACTCTTAAATTAGAAAAACGTTTTTTTCGGTTCTTGAAAATTTGACATAGAAAATCAAACACAGCTAAGTGTAGCTGTTGGTATCAAAGATAGCTAAGTCGTTTGATTTTTTATTTATTTTTTGGCTTATTATTTAGTACTCATAGATAAAGGTGGCCAAAACCAATATAAAATCACATAATCTTAAATAATATCTCAGAGAGTATGAAAACCCCTGACTCTTAAATTAGAAAAACGTTTTTTTCGGTTCTTGAAAATTTGACATAGAGGCACTTAGCTACCTTTGATTCTATATGCCTCATTTAAGGTTATGTAATAAAAGCAGAAACTGACTGACTGATCGATCAACGCACAGCTGAAACCGCTGGGTCTAGAACCATGAAATTTTGCACAAATATTCCTTAAGTGACGTACGTGTGCACTAGACAGACATAGACCAATCTTTATTCGGCATCACAAAAAACTAAAAAATATATGACAAAATTACTTACACTAAGAAAGGATTTTTGAAAATTCAACCCCTAAGGGGTGAAACGGCGTTGTGAAGTTTTTATGGAACAATTCCGCCTGAACTCCGAAATTATCGCGAGTGAAACCACGCGCGGGTTGATGTACCTTTTTAGTTATATCAGACGAAAAAAAGGAAGTTTTATTTTGAAACCTATGTATATTGAGGCAAACGTCTTATTATTTTAAAAAGCGACACACAGAAATTCGTACTGCTTCAAACAATACGATAACATCGACATGGTGTTTAAAAAATTCAACTCCTCAGAATTTAAAACTGTCCAAACATCGGATACTGATAATAATTAAAAGAAAAAAAATGTCTGACCGCTTTGCCAAAAATACACACAGACAATCGATGCTGCCCTGTACGGTATTCAATTGAATCTGCCCGTACATGGCAACACAATGATAGAGTGATAGTTGGGAAAAGATCAGATCAGGCCAAACAAAGAACTTCGCAGACTGAGACAACACAAAAAATTAACCTCATTTATATTATAATCACTGATTTACTGATCGATCATGAAATCTCGAAAACTATTTGAACTATGAAGCTGAAATATGGCAGATAGATAGACCATGGAGTAGACAATAGACATATCCAGGAGTTACTGAGCGAATGCCGAAATTCACGCGGGTAAAACCGCGGGAAACGACTAGTTCATATTAATTTGTTGAGGACCGCCAACTGGTGAACATTATACAATAATATAAACAATTAATTTAATTTATAATAAGTGATGTGTTTGTGTTAATCTTAATACACATCACATACTATAAATATATATGATGTATAATATGTGATATTATAAATTTGTATATATGTATATGTCATAAATATAATATGTCATCACATATTATAAATCCAATGTGCCTGCAGAATCTGAAACTGAAGATATTTCGTATTACACAAATTAGAAACCTTTTTTTATAATTCATAATTTTTCACATAACTGATTAGAAAGTTGACCTTAACAAGTGATGAATAATTGGCAGTTGGTTGTTAAAAACAATTAATTTAACATATTATTATAAAAAAGGTTATGTAGGTATAATAGTTAGGTTTATTTATAATGCGATTAATAAATTCGTAGCAAGCATTTTCAAATTGAAATTTGATTCGATGGCATCATCATCAAGGCATAATGTGAACCTGAAATTGACCTGAAATTTATTTTTAACTAATATTTTAATACTTCGGAGAACCGATAAGGACAAGAGTCTTCATTGGTTTGTACTGAAAGTGTTTAACTCTGAATTTCAAATTAAACTCTCTCTCGCCTGAAATAATGGAATTTAAATGGAAATCAATCTTAAGTTTAAGTAGGGTTGAAAATAGTTAAAAAGTCAACTGGGTTTGATTATTATTATCAGAACAATTTTAATTATGTACATATATAGGTATTGTAATAGACTAGTTCCCCAAATTTGAGTTTTTTATCCGTCATGTGGAATAATAAAAAATATTGGACACGTATTTTTTTTTTTACCTAATCAAAAATAACGGAGATACAGTCGCGTGTCGTCACGCCGTGTTAGTTACTAGCACGTTGTGACGTCACCAGCCCCCACTCCTAAACATGCGACGCGCTTTATCTAAGTAATTTCTTCATTAATTTGAAAAACCAAAATATACGTGTCTACTATTTTTTCATATCTAACTGACAAACTAAATAGAGCTTAGATTTTCATATCAAAGAAACTACCCTATTATACAGGTGTTTCAGCTTGTGCCCGTACCCTGCATGTGACAGATAGTTATAATAATAATAAGAATCCACTTCACAACACACAGATCTACTTGATCCCACAGTAAGTGTAGTAAACATGGTATATACTACATATTATTACATATATAGATATATTCACGCCCAGACTGGAAAACGGAACCCTGTGTTCATCACACAAAGTGCACCGGGAATCGAACCCGGAACCACCTACTGCGCCAATCGGGTCGTCAAGCACAGACGTCAGTTAAACAGGTGTTTCAGTCTGCGCCGGCCCGTCGGCCGCCTCCAAACTGGCGACGGCCATCTTCAAGGCGCCGTCCCGGGACACGTTGCCGCCGATGAAGCCGTTGCTGTGACAGAAGATGCACCCCTCTATGCCCGCGGTGTCGCTCAGCGTCTCGTCGCGCACCCCCCACCACAGCTTGTTGATCGGTTTCCTGGAGCCAAATTGGATGTTATTTGAACACCAGCCGTACGATTGTGAATTGAGATAAAATTTTGTGACTCAAGACAGTAGAAATTAAAGGGTAAGGCCATCTAAGTGTCTGGCAGGTGTTTTTCGACATCTTAGAACAGTAGCGTAAGGGTACGTCACACTAATTTCGTGATTTTTTTTGACCCCTCCCCCTCCTTGTCACAGTTGGTCACATTTGTGAGACACTCCCCCCCCCTCCCTCCCTAGTGTGACGTCACACATTTTGCAATTTTTACATCTATAAATAACTAGCTGTGCCCCGCGGTTCTCTGTACCCCTGACAATGTGTATGCCAAATTTCGTGGTAATCGATTCAGCCGTTTAGCCATGAAAACGTAACAAACAAACAAACTCACTTTCACAGTTACCTATAATATTAGTAAGAATAAGGACAGTAAGGATTGAGTAACTCAACATCCAACCCATCCAACTTACATCTTCACTTACTTTGAGTTCATCTCCCATTAATAAATACGAATTTTTTAGTGATGTGTATTAATTAGTAATATGTAAAATGCAAATACATGTGAAGCTAATAAAAGCATGTTATTTAAAAAAAAAAATTACCTCAATATAAAACTGGTAGGAGACACAGGGACTGCTTGCACTCTCCAAGAGTTAGGTTTATCATTGAACAACACATATTTGATTTTCGGACTTATATCCATGTGCTCCTCCAAATCAAACAGATGCTCCTTCCACGGCAACCTCTCTGTCAGCTCGACAATTTCACCAGATTTATGAACTTTAAATCTTTCTTCTAAAGAACTCTTCACAAAAACTCGCGCAGGCAACCAAATGTTCATAAAATAATTCACAGTGTAAATAAACTCTTCGGCAACTAGTTTCATTGCAGCAGGAAATATATCATCGGTATTTATCAATTGTTTGCTATTCCATTCAGGATTCAATCTGGCGACCCGAGAGCTGAGATGAGTTCGGATTTTGTATCTCGGCTCACCATCTGTCATCGGTACACCATTGTCAATAGCATCTAGCTCCTCAACAAAATTTTCGTAAATCTTTTTGTAGATAATTTTCAAGTCATCTGTGTGAAGTGGTTGTTCTTTTGGAGCAAATGTTTGAATCACTCGGTCTCCATAAAAGGCATATATAAGACCAGCAGAACTTAATCTGAAATATAACAAAATATTATATTATAACTAGCTGTTAGCAGGAATTCAGGGATAGAAAGTACCCTATGTCCCCCTGACATGCATGCAAAATTTCATGGTGATCGGTTCAGCCGTTATAGCATAACAAACGAATTAACAAACTCACTTTCAAATTTATAATAGTAATTATCACTATGAAGGTAGTCCTACAAAAGTTGTTTCAATATGGAAAAAAAAATCTCACAGTGATTATGGTCAAAGCAAAGCTTCAGAGAGGAAGTAGAGTGGATTTCGGGTATAACGTTGTAAAGGGACCAGAAGTTCCAGAGGTTGTTGGTTACAGGCAAAAAAGATACAGACAGGTCATATTGTATAGTTTACTAAACAGGGTTACTACTCAGAATATCAATTCAATTTCAATTTCTTGTGTTTATGGTGATGCGTATTTGACATTTCGCCAGGCACCAGTGTTTCTTTCGTTGGTTTCTTTTTCAGACAGCAAAGTGCTGTTATGGTTTTGGAGCTTTATAATGACTGTGCTAGAATTATTACTTTGTAACATAACCATGAAAAGGTACAAGCTTACCTACCTACACCTAGTTACTTAGCCAATCTATAAACAAAAGATAAAGGTCTCCACTGTTGACCATGGGTGTGATTGCAAACAAAAGATAAGAAAGCTCTTTGTGTCCTATTTCTTACAAACGATTTATTAAAAACAATGGCCATACTCCAACTGTGCCTTACATCTGAAGTCGCTATAGCCATAGGAATTTTGTACTAAAGTAATTCAAGGGACTTAGATTTAACGTCACCATAGCTAAATGGTTGCTACAACCAATGTCCTAATAAAGAAAATCCACTGTACTTTGAAGCAAAAACTAACAAACTAAGCTTTATATATAACTAGCTATTTGCCATAGCTTTTCCATCATAGATTTCAAAATTTTAGTCAAAAAGATAATCCTCATTAATTATACTAAATCAAACTACAAAAAGCTGGACTTCCAACAACTAAACGAAAAAGCAGCTAAAATCTTCAAAAATATTAAATTACTGACTGTGCCCTGCAGTTTCACTCGCGGTTATTTCGGAGTTCCTAATTCTGGGATAAAAACTACTTGATGTCCTTCTCTGTACCCCTCAAAATGTGCATGCCAAATTTCATCCAAATCCATTCAGCCATTTTTGTGTGATTGATTTACAAACATCCACACTTTCACATTTATATTAGTAGGATAATATACCTACTGGTCTAACCGCCACACTCACGAGTCGACTTTAATGATTACTTAGTTAAGTATAGATTTTTAAAAACAAAACTGCCGCAATCAGACAAGTTTAATAAATTAATGTTAATTGGCATTTAACTAATTAAGTTACATCTCATTAAATGCCAATTAACATTAATTTACTGAACGTCTCTGATTGCGACAATTTTGTTTGAAAAATCTATAATTAACCAAGTATGTAATCATTAAAGTCAACTCTTGAGTGTGGCCGTAAGAGTTAATTATTACCCATGAAATTTTAAACCTATTAACTTACTTGATTTTATATTTATCTCCGAGCTCAGGTTTCAAAGAGGAAAGTGTTTCATTGAATTCTCTCTGGTGATGATCATAGCGTCTCTTGCTGTGGTCGAACACAGCCCCTACATCAACTACTATGTCACACTGACTGAGTTTCTCCAAGTTTCTTGTACGAATAATTTCAGCATCTTTGTATTCGGGAAGCCACTTGAGCAGACAACAAGCAAGCACTTCGTCGCAGTGGAATACACCATCATGTGTGCCAATCTGATGTAAAGGAAATTGATATGTAAATATAATGACCAAAACTACTTGAATCACTAAGAGTAGATATTTGGGTAGTTAGATATTTGAGTTCAAAATTTTGTCAACTTGACAAAGTTTAGCGCTGAGTGAAATGTGGAAGGGATAGCTGCGCATGGGTACAGCCCCTCTAGCCCCCCTGTGATACTTAATTTTTGACTTATGCGCAATAACGGTCAGCGCTAGAGTTTCGTGCCGCTAAAGGACATAGAAAAAGGAACGGAATCGATATTAAGTCCCGTGGTCACGCCAAACCGGACTTTTGGTTGAATGATTTTATTCGGCCACGTGACATTACGATTAATTTCTATCTCAGGAAGTGCAATAATTACAAAGATTGAGTGCACTTGGGTGAATTATGTTTCTGAAGGCAGGCAAGTTAGCCATTATGCTAAAATTAAGCCACTGCGTGCAAACGCTGCTCTTATTTAGATGCCAATATTCTTGTCGTGACAGTCCATGCATAAATACATGAATTTTTATGGGAAAAAATAGGTGACCGATTAGAAAATAAGCAGGTAGGTACGTTATTTAAAGTTCTAACCTTCATATCCGTAACCGAACTTCGTTTAGTTTCGCAAAAAACGTTCAGACTACACCTTTTACGCAAAATAATAATAGAACTGATTCTACTATAAAGTTTAAACATTTATTTCAGTAAAACGAACATTGAACTTACACAAATCCGAAACCAAAATCAGACTTCAGAAATGCTTCCCGAAACGCACCGCACACACGCAACGCAGTCAGCTTCAAGACGCCATTTTTGATTTTGAATAAAAAATAATTGTTAACTTTGGAGTTAGGGATGCGAATTGCGAACTGCGATTAATCGGTGAATCGCTTTTTTTCGTGCCTGAATTTTTATTTTTATTTTAAATCGATCCTGGAAATCAATATAATATTTTCACTCTAGAAAATTGACCTTTGATTTTGTTTGTTATAATAAAGACCATAAAATTATTTACAGATAATATACAGATAATACCTATGATGTGAATTTTAGGCGGGAAACAAAGATGGCGGTTCCGTCATTTATTTTCATGTTAATAGAAAGTGGAATTTGTGATGTTTTATGTTGCTATAAAATACTTAAATAAAATAAAAAGCCTTTTAATTATCTGCATTTACAAGTTAACTGAATCTTAAATTATTAGCACTATTAGCTTGCTGTGCAAGAACCTCAATTTAGGCGAAGGCCTCCTCCAAAGATGTCCACTCTTTTCTTTGCTTTTCGGGCCCAGTTTGGGCCAGCTATTCGTTTCGTCTTTCCATCTTGTCAGTGGTCTCCCTCTGCCTGTTTTGCCTTGTGGGCCTCCCCATAGGGTTTTTAAAATCCATCTCTGGGCTGTAAGCCTTGCTATGTGACCTGCCCATTTCCACCTTAGCTTTTATGTTGCTATATTGACCAATAAGTGGTGGTTTTATGTGCTCAAGAAGAATTAAATATGACATTTGGAACTGATTTCTTTGGTATCATCCTCCCAGAGCTCCGAGAAAGTTCTTGCAATTTATAGCATGGTTTGCAATTTCATATCGTACAACGATGCTAAATGCTAGCTACTAGATAGTGTGTAAAAATCGATTTTGATAATTCGATCTTGTAGACCTCGATTTTTTTTTATCAATGGTCGATTTATTAGATTGCGATTTGAATCGATTTATAAATCGATCTTTTCCGGAAAGAATGCTCATCCCTAGTTTTACTTTTTCCCTACTATTTCGGCAAAGGTAAAAGAAACTAAGTTCATACAGCCAAATAATGAATCCCTAGACTATTTCCCTTGGTCACGTCACGCGTGAACAGTTGGACCGATTTTGCTAATTCTTTTTTTGTTATGTATTTTTTTAATATAAAGATAAGAAGAATAAATGAAATTTGGCGTTCCTGCGGGAATTCCGAAACTCACGCGGGTGAATCTCAGAAACTGTTGGACCGATTTAGACAAGACATTCACTGCTAATTAATAAATGTAAATTAGTAAATTAGGCTACTTTGGAGTTCCTGCGGGAATTCCGAAACTGACGCGGGTGAAACTGCGGGGCACAGCAGCTAGCAATAGTAATAAAATATTTTGTATATTTTGCATGCATGCGCGTCCGAAACTTGCGTTTCCGTGTGCGAAAGTAGGTACCTAATCCAAACAAAATACGTTTGATCGTACGTTGACGGAAAAATACCTAGTTGTGAAACATATGATTATACTTAAGAACATACATTATAAGGTTGTGAAACTAAGTTTAAAGATAATAAATTAGTTTATGGTATCTCACGATAGGGAACGTGCACGAACTATAGGTGGCAGCACTAAATCGACAAAAGAGACACTATGCGGACAGTAGAGGAAACTTATTAAACTTGTCGTAGTATCTCTAAATAGTTTGTGAACTTGTCATCGTGCTTTCGGAAGGAAGATAATAATTGAAGAGATAGTTTTGTTTTCATAATTATGTAAATAAAACTATCTCCTCAATTAGGTATATTATATTTTTGAATAGGTATGATAAAAGTTATAAAATATGGGTTCCGGTCTATCTATATCTAGGTATATACTTATAAAAAAAAAATAAAACTGTAGAGGTCAATTCTGTACATTGAATACAATATATTCAAAATTAATATTGTAGGATGAATGGTGATCGATACTGATGCCAAAAAAGCAATCAGTAATTTTTTTGTCTGTCTGTCTGTCTGTCTGTCTGTATGTGCACGCATGGGTCAAAATCAAATACTAGTGAAGGGATTTTAAGCAAACTTGGTACGGTTGTAGTCCATACAGGCTATATAATAATTATAATATCATTTACAATAATAAATATATAACGCTAAGACACATAGGAGCTTAGAGGTGACGATAAATTTGAAGCAAGTCGGATGAAAATGCGCTTTCGAGCTCTTATCCTCGTATACGTTTACTCAATCACGCAAAAACGGCTGAACGGATTTGGATGAAATTTGACGTGCACGTTGTCAGGGGTACAGAGAAGCACATAGGATACTTTTTATCCCGGGATTCATGCGGGAACTCCGAAATTATCACGGGTGAAACCCCGAGGCACAGCTAGTCATCATCAATAATATAATAATTAATGATCGTCAGCGTGGCCAAAATATGTCAAAAGGTTTTTAAGCTTTTGAGGCCGGCCATGTACCTATTGGAGGTTGAAGAGATGAGGATGAGGAGGATGATCTAATGAAGAACATGAGGCTGTGAAAACTGGTAAAATTGTCGCACAAACTAAAATATCCAATGTTTACGATAAGAAAATAATCCTAACTAATATTATAAATGCGAAAGTGAGTTTTTGTTTGTTTACTTGTTTGTTACGCTTTTACGCCTGAACGGCACAACCGATCATCGTGAAATTTTGCATACAAGTGTTCAGGAGGTTTATTTACTACTAGCTTTTCGGAATTCCTGAACTCCGGACTGTCCGGAACTTCAAACAGCTAATGGAAAATAAACCCCCTGAAAACTTGAATGCAAAATTTCACGATGATCGGTTGTGCCGTTTTATTTTTTGTTATTTTTGTCGATGTATTGATAGTTGATACATCCAGAAATACAACAATGAATTGTGATTAGCTAGAATAATAATTTTCACTAGTAAAATTAATCCTGTTTACTTGTCATAAATGTGAATGGCAACTATCAATTGATTCGGATTGGCGACGCCAGTTGGCAGCACCGTCGTTGTGCACGTTCCCTATACTCTTTTTTTGTAATACCTATGTCAAATCAGGAAGTTCAAACTTTGATCATGGACCAATAAAAATAATAATAATAATATTATACATGAGACATAATACACAATAACAGTTTGACATAAAAATAGATCGAGTTTAATTGGTCCATGCTTTGAATCAAAGAAAATAACTCTCAGCTGACGATGACCCTTTGAATGATCGTTTCTTCTACTCGTTCAAAGATGGCGCCACAAGTCTGGTTATCGCCGAAAATAATATATGTAATAACTTTTTATGGGTACAGTACAACTACCAGCTAACAGATAGAGCCACGAGTACCTAAAATGCTGCCGGTGGTGGTGCCTACGTTACGTTACGATTGAATTTTTCTACTACGAAATTGAGTTATTTGCGCTGGTTTATTTAGGTATATCATGTTTACTTGATTTCCACGCTATATCCTTATTTATGCAGAGTTTGGTGTTGGGTGGAGTTTTGTGTTATTTGATTTCCCTTTGATATCAACGATATACCTAAAAGTAGCATTAAAATATTAAAAACAAACATATTGAGTGATTGTACTTAAAAAGTAAAGTATAGTTAAGAATAGAACGTACCTAAATAGTTTTTTATGTTATAGAGGGCAAACGGGTAGGTATAGTACACTTGATGGCAAGTGATTACCGCCGCCCATGGACATCTGCAACACCAGAAGGCGTGCAGGTGCGTTGCCGAGCAATGGGGATAGGAACTGGCTTTCAAGCGGGGCTGCCGGAACACACCGTTAGGTGCTTGGCGACAGATTACAACTTGAAGGTGGTAGCTAGCCAGCCGGGCACTAGAGAGCGCCCTACCACCATGCTATGGTTTCCTCACGATGTTTCTCCTTCACCGATAGCTCAAGCTCATTGTCAGGGTTTGAACCTCGCCTTCGCCACAAGGCTGTGGCGATTGATCCGAACGCACCAACCATTGAGCTATCATCGCTAATAAATTATCTCTGCGTACCCCTAAGTGGGACAGACGGACGAACTAATTAGAATTTTGATTTTCAAAAATCGACAACATCCCTATTATTTAATAAATCAGGGTATAAGGCTATCTTCATTCCATATTTCAACCAAACCAGTCGCTTTCAGCATGTGGGAGTTACAAAGGTGCACTCACATACTTTCGCATTTCTAACATTAGTGGGGTAGCGTAAACGTACCCTATGTCCTTCTCTGTATCCCTGACAACAAGTAAACAAAAATTTCATGACGATCGATTGAGTCGTTAAGGCGTGAAAGCGTAACATACAAACAAACAAACTCACTTTCGCATTTATGATATTAGTAAGGATTATTCATTGCTATAGTTTATGAACCGATTTGGCTGAAAATTGGTGGGGAGGTAGTTTATAACCAGGTAACGGACATAGGATACTTTTAATCCCGGAATTCCCGCAGGAACTCTGAAATTAACGTCGGTGAAATCTCATGAAAGTTTGCATAATTAGGTACACATTGTCAGGGGTACAGAGAAGGACATAGGGTAGGTACTT
Organism: Zygaena filipendulae; assembly: GCA_907165275.2. Lineage (NCBI taxonomy): Eukaryota > Metazoa > Arthropoda > Insecta > Lepidoptera > Zygaenidae > Zygaena > Zygaena filipendulae. The sequence continues at coordinate 2,234,494 of OU015669.1, forward strand.
TGCATTCCGGAATTCCTGCGGGATCTCCGAAATTTCCGCGGGTGAAACCGCGGAGAACAGCTAGCTTTATAATAAATGTAGGTACCTATTTTTTAAGTTCCTTTTATCTTAATATCTAATATATAAAATTCTCGTGTCACAATGTTCGTTCCCATACTCCTCCGAAACGGCTTGACCGATTTTTATGAAATTTTGTATGCATATTCAGTATGTCTGAGAATCGGACAACATCTATTTTTAATCCCCCTAAAGGGAATTCCTGCGGGAATTCCGAAACTCACGCGGGTAAAACCGCGGGGCACAGCTAGTCTAATATATAAAATCTTCGTGTCACAATGTTCGTTCCCATACTCCTCCGAAACGGCTTGACCGATTCTCATGAAATTTTTTATGCTTATTCAGTAGGTCTGAGAATCGGCTACTATCTATTTTTCAACCCGGAATTCCCGCGGGAACTCCGAAACTCACGCGGGTGACACCGCGGGGCACAGCTAGTAATATATAGGTCTCTGCGTCTGCGACTTACTTGGTTACTTCCGATTAGTACGGAATAATAATAACTAAATCTTCCTTACAACCAAGTCCTCCGCCGCGTCTGTCCGTCTGTCTAGCTGTCTGTTCGTGATAAACTCAAAAACTAATTGAACGAATTTGTATGCAGTTTTCACCAATAGATATGATACCTATTGATTCCACAGAGGAAGGTTTATGGTTTATAGGTATAGTTTATACTAGAATTCCAGCGAGAACTCCGAAATTCCCGCAGGTGAAACCGCAGGGAAATACAACTATTCCATGAAAATACAGTCATTCGAACGGTACAAAGTTAAGTACCTACAAACCTAAAGTATACAAGCTTAAGAAAGATTTTTTAATGGGCAACAAGCCACATCTTCAACCACAGTTCAGGTTGGACCCTTATTCAATTTGACCAACAACATTCCTTGCCCATAACGCGCGTCCCAAAAACACAATCCCAGACGCTCCAGCGGCCAAAATATTACATATGAATATGCTATATGGCGTATGCAATAAGACACGTGGCAATAAATATATGATATTTACTTGAGCAAGTTTTTTTTTATGTTATCGCGACGTGTAGTGTTCGTAGTAAATAAGGGCATTCATGTCACGTGACAGCGTGATCAAATTTTGTAACACAATGGGCATGGTAAATAATATTTTTTAGTCCATCTTGTAGATTAATAAAAAATATTGGACACGCATTTTTCCTTTTTTCACGTAATCAAAAAGTAACGGCGATACATTGAGTTGAAATATTTCATTTTAGGTACATATTTACTACAACTATCAATATAGGTAGGTATTACAGAAAAATATTTATATTCAGTACTAGCTGTGCCCCGCGGCTTCACCCGCGGTAATTTCGGAGTTCCCGCGGGAATTCTGGGATAAAAGTACCCTATGTGCTTTTCTGCTCCCCTGACAACGTGCATGCCAAATTTCATCCAAATCCGTTCAGCCGTTTTTGCGTGATTGAGTAAACGTATGCGAGGATAAGTGCTCGAAAGCGCATTTTCGTCCGACTTGCTTCAAATTTATCGTCACTGCTCAGCTCCTATGTATCTTAGCGTTATGTTATATAGCCTATAACCTGCCCAGGAGTATGGACTACAATCGTACCAAGTTTGGTTAAAATCCCTTCAGTAGTTTTTGATCCATGCGTGCACATACAGACAGACAGACAGACATAAAAATTAATGATTGCATTTTTGGCATTAGTATCGATCACCATTCATCCTCCAATATTAATTTCGAATATATATTCAATGTACAGAATTGACCTCTCTACAGTTTTATTATAAGTATAGACAAACCGGACTAATTAGAAAAAAAAAGTGATTGAATTCGTGACGCAAAAAAACAAGTGATTGAAATTAGCGATACACAAAAAACAACTGATTAAAATTAGCGATGCAATCGCTCGTTCCCGAACAGCGGTACGGTATAGCTGCAAAAAGATGCCGCGCTACGGGTTCAGTTGCCAACCCTACAGTTTTAGCTATGGATGTGCATTTATATTTAATGCTTGCACTACATTATCGCCGATGATCGTTGATCGTGTGATCGTGTGATCGGCGATAATGTGGACACCTCAACACAACTACAGGCCAGGCCAAAACCGACAATTCACGGGTCGCAGGTGATCGGCGAGTACAGCCGAGTATGCCCTCTACACTATCGTGCTCGCGCATAATTGTCTGTACTCGGCGATAATGTAGTGGAGCCATAAAATGGGAGAGGGTACCTAAACGTACTAGCCCTCTCACACCGTAGGTAGTACCTACATAGATGCCGTAGCCAATAAGCCCCCTTAGTCAAGTTGACGATCTATTATCGTTAACGCATAGAAAACTAAGGAACGTATGGTCACGTCATGTGGTCACGAAAAACTGAACTTTTGATTGGACGATGTGTTAAATGCTTTGAAGTTTGTATCCCCAAATCCTGTGAACCACTCATTAAGCGAGTTCGCGCTTCTATACGGATGGTGCAAGTATCTACTAGTAGAATAAAACCTATAGAAAAATAGAATAAAAAACAATAATTTTAAGAATTACAGCTTTATCATTTCACATTACCTAAAAATCGCGTCACCTAAAACATATTGACTTAACGGAGTTTTAGCACTTAGCGTTCTTGAAGTCTAAAAGCCTATAAGTCGTAAAGCCGTCTTGAATCATGACGATTTGAAACTAAGCGGCGAGTAGGCGGGAAAGCGCTAGTTAGTTTTTTTTTGCCTCGATGGAAAAGAGGCGCAAATCAAAAAAATTAAATTTTTAGCACCTTTGAAAACTGATACAAAATTATTAGTAATTATTAGAACAAAGTTCTCTATCGCACGGTACGGATGCGAGTAAAAAATCATTTTCCGTCACGGCGTCATACGTCATACGGCTGCTCTGCGGAAAAACAAAGCAACTGTCATTATATCCGAAATGAGTCTTTTTGTATTTTTGCCTATTTTTACGCATAACTTACATAAAGAACTCATTTTAATATGGAAAAAACTGCGTTCTAACCAAGTGTTCCACGACACTCATGCATTATTGTTTATTTTTCTCATACATAACTTGTTACATAAATTAAAGTTAAAATGTTACAGTAATTAAAAAAACAACGTTGTGTTAAATACGTCCGTTTAAAACAAATTACTAAACTATTTAATAAATACTGTGTCATTTATCGAATAAACAATTCAATTACGCTGCCGCATGTTTTGACAGCGCGGTGTTAGTGTTCATAGTTTTAGGTTATGGCGGGCTTAGACAAAAAAAATATTTTAAGTGTTTTAGGCATTGAGATTTTTGAAGATTAAAAAAAAACGTATCGGTCGCTCTAGATACAGAGAGAGCCACGTGACGAAGCAGCTCAGTTCAGAATGGTGGTCCGTGCCAGTATCGCGCGAGAATCCGTTTGGGTCGGTCGTATCATGGTGCTCGGTCGAGTTACGTCAAACGATCGCAAAACACGCACCCGATAAATCGTTGTAGGTTATTTCAACGTGTGATTCTAGAATTCTTATATATTTCCATCGACACCGTAGAGTAACAAAAATTATCAGTTCTTTTGAAAAAAAAAAGTTTTCCTCATCACGTTTGAGGTTAGAATTTTCCGGCACATCGATAAGTTTTTCCGAAATAAAACTTCACTTGGCAAAGACTTTTTTCGATTAGCTCGCTGGTACGATCGGGTGTTTCCAATTGCATAACGTCGTTGGCGGGAAAGTCGAGAGGAAAAGTTGCTTTTACAGTTTGCAAATGGTGAAAATTTTTATGTTAACACTCCGTTTCCATGCAGCAAGGTGGGCACGTGACGAGTGATTTGGACCGATTTCAGTGCAATGACTTGTGTCCGGAGCTCTCCTGTTACGAAACGCTCCAGGCAAAAACTTTTGCCAGAAAAAGTTTCTCGGCGTGCCTCTGACGACAGTATTCTGCTAATTGCTCGACAAAACTCTTTTTGGCACTAAAAAATAACAATAAGTGCCACCGCCGCCAGAAAATAATTTTTCGGGAAAAGATCGCGAGCAAAATTGTCGTAACATCATTTAAAAAAATGAATAGATTCTTAACTTGTTTCAAGTTTGATGAGAAATCGTGCCATTAAAAAAGATACTTAGTTTTATTTTTATTACTCTACAGTGTGAAGTTTAATAGCGATAACGTATAAGTTGCTTAGTGATTTTCAGCACGTCGGTTTTATTGAATGTTTTAAGAAAGTGTTATTCGAGTACAACTACCTACTTAGTGTGTGATTTTTAATTCGCAGGGCTACGTCGGTAAGGAGTGTTGGTTGTATTCATTACCCCCGGTGTGTGATGTTGATGCGTAACAACACCGTTCGCTTGTGATGTAGAAGTTAGAGTTACAACGACCGCAAAGTGAATTCAATACGAGAATGCAACAGTAAGTGACACGGTAATCGAGTAACTACAGCGCGGTTTTGAAAAATACCAATTTCGTACGTTTTGTGTTTCGAAAGTGTTGGCTCGATTGCCATCGGCCCTAGTGGACCAGTGGAGTGTCTGACCCAGGTGAGTTTTTACACATAATAACAAATTGTTTATGAAAAAACAAAAAAAAAAAACACTGTTTAAGTAAACTGAATTAAAAATTAATAATCGTATTTTAAGATCGGATTTGCGTCGTTCAATTGTAGAGTTCCCAAGCCATCATCAGATCAGCTCCATGTTATAATAATATTGCATTCTCATCCGAACTACAGGTACATATATAACTATAGGTACATAGGTACAAAGTTTCATTTCGATACGACAATTGGACGCAGATAAGCAATAACATGTTAACCCACAAAATTAACTTATTGATTCAGAACGACTTATTGAGAGTTAGGGAACGTTTTTTAATTATGTGTTTACCTTATTACATTGCTTAAATATGTAACTAAATATTGAACATAAAAAATGTTGATACAAATGGCGCTCCTACTTTTAAAACACGATTTCCTCAAAATTTCTCCAGTGTGGGTTAACACACTATTGCTTATCTATGTCCAATTGTGAAGTAGGTTAAAATTGACTTCTAAGATTTTACTACATTGTTAGTTACAAGTGAAGCTAATTATAGGTGTTATTGAACACGGTTCATTATGACTACCTACTACTAAATAAATTCAAAATGCCATTATATCTTCAGGGTTAGTTTCATACGAATGGCAATAGATATATTTTCATACAATACGACTTATTTTTATTAACTGTAGTTTTTTTTTTTTTTTTTATTTTTTTTATCCACATCACAACACACAGATCTACTTGATCCCACACTAAGCTATCATTAACTTGTGTCGTGGAAACCAAGCAAACGTGGTATATACTACATAAAATTACTTATATAAGTATTATACTATAGATATATATAAACACACCCAGACTGGAAAATGGAACCCTGTGTTCATCACACAAAGTCCACCCCCACCGGGAATCGAACCCGGAACCCTTTGATTAGCGGGTAGGCATGGTGACCTCTGCACCAACCGGGTCGTCAGTTAATTACTTAAATAGTACCTAATAATATATTTATGTAAGAAACCCGATATCGCCAATACCAAAATCTACGCCGGAAAAAATATATTTTATAATCATTAAATTTCAGTTTACGCAAGATAAGAAAATATTTTTGAATTTTATTATTCTATTATACTGAAATTCATGTAAAAACTATTTTTTAATTTTCGAACTTTTGTTAGGTACCTACGTAGAAAATATAGATTTAATCTAAATACATCTGTATACTTAACATTGCAGCTCGAAGTGCAAAGTGGTGTAAGTCTTAAAGTTTGATTTTCGATGCTATGATAATTATTTAAACTCTAGCCAAATATCGGCTGCCTTACGGAAAACAAAGTAATCGCAGCGGAACAAATTTTACAGGAGGAGCAAAAAACCGGAAATCGCTTTATTTAAAACAAACCATTCCATAGCTTGACGATTTTCTTAATTTAAATTTCTCTAACACTAAATACTTTTTGACGGTTATTGCAATTTAATAAATTTAATAAGAAGTGAAAAAGACGGAAATCGCTTTATTTAAAACAAATCTTCCATAGTTTAACGATTTTCTTAATTTTAATTTTTCTAAGACTAAAAAGCCTTTCTGATAGTTGTGCTTGTGAGTATATAGCAAGGTCCGTTATGCGTGGAAAAAGGCAACAATACAAAAAAAAACTCATTTCGAAACAAATGTCAGTTGCTTTGTTATTCCGTAGAGCAGCCGCTATGTTTGTGGGCCCGTTTTTTTTCCAAAGTAGGTAACATGCAAATATATTGAAACAGTGGTCTTGACCTTAGGTTCTACATTCATTTATGTCTGTTTTACTTGGTTCTGATCTACACGAATCCACACTGAAAATTAAGACAATATGAGGCTTCGATATTTAACTTGAAAAAAAAAAGCAACACTATATAATAAGGGTAATTATTCTATAAGGGTCCCTTTATGGTACGTTGTGTGGTATTATATCGATGAACGAAAACGAAAATAATAAAACTGAATAGGCATTTTGACTAATTTTTAATTTTTAGTCCATCTTGTAGATTATAAAAAAATATTGTGCACGTATTTTTTCTTTTTTTACCTAATCAAAAAATAACGGCGATATATTGAGTAGAAATTTCGCGTGACGTCACTATTCTGACAGTTTGTATGGCGGTTTTAGCGGTTAGTGACGTCACGACCCCCTCACCCTAAACTTTAATGCGCTTTATCTCTGTATATATTAATTTATTTGAAAAAGCAAAAAATACGTGTTTATTGTTTTTTTATTTTCTAACTGACGGACTAATTAGAATTTTGATTTTCAAAAGTAATCCACATCTCCATTACAATGCTCTGTTGTAGGTATCACTGACTGCTGCCATACAAAACGCTCGTTACGCTCGCATGTAGGTAGTCTAGGTACGCTCAGCTCAAAATTAACCTAAGCTCAATCTAAGCTACACTGCAATACTTTCAAATACATAAGTTCAAGTTAACGTTAAAAATAAAAATAATCGTAATCTTTTTTACGTATAAGCATTTCAATTTTAAACACCCATAAAAGATGGTGTATTATTAAACATGGCTATAAACGACCGGAATGAATTTCTGCAAACGAGCTGAAGTTTTAGGTCGTCGTAAACGTCTCACGTCAAATTTTGTTTCTCCTCTCTCTTACACCATAATACATAACTTAGGTAGTACATTACATATTTTCAGCTTTTCCTAAGTTGTTATGCCAAAACTTATATGTATCTAATTATCACTACATATCACAAAATAAAGTCCTCCGCTGCGTCTATCTGTCTGTTCGCGATAAACACAAAAACTACTGAACGGATTTTCATGCGGTTTTTACCAATAGAGTGATTCAAGGGGGAGGTAAATCACCTACGCAGTCAGGGGTACAGATATAAGGGTACTTTTTATCTCGGAATCGCCGCTGGAAAATGAACGTAGGTGAAACCGCGGGTAACAGCCAGTATCTAATAACATAAAATCTATTATGAGTTACATTTTGAAAACGTCCTATTCCCGCGAAAAAATCTCAGACCACGGAAACAAAATTGAATAGGTAGCAAGAACGAAACCAGACAGTGCGCAGACGCAGCTGGCTGACAACTATCACATACCGAAATGTAACAAGTGCCCGCGCACCCTAAAGTGGGGTTTACACGGATGACTAAAGCCCCACGATTTTTGCCGCGCGGTGAAAATCGACCGTCTAAATGACAATTCGACTAGGTCTTGTCTAGGCGGCTTGGTGAGGCAATTTGCGAAGCAACTAGCCGCACGGAAAAAATCAACCAGTGTAAAACCCTCTTAAGCGACACGTCGTTGCGTCATATCGCAACGACTTGTCGCCGACCCAAGCGACAGCTCTGCGTCTCAAGTAACGAACGCGCTCCGACTCCCCTAGCTTGTCGTTGCGACTCTGCGACTCTGACGCCAAATGTGCGGGGCTTTGAACAGAATGTGTGAAAATTGTCGGCCGCAGCCTGTCCGCTGTCGTCGCGTCCAGTCGTCGAGCTGTCGCTGTCGCGTGTCGGCTGTCGCATAGTGTGCGCTAACTCTAAATGAATTGAGTAGGTATTGTATAGCAATGTTATCTTTAGTACTGTTACTATTTACACTTACAATTTGGAATCAGGTGGCGTTTTGTGGTAATGTACAAGCATTAATATCTTATCTTAATATTCTTAATATATATAAATCACGTGTCACGTTGTTTGTCCGCGATGGACTCCGAAACTACTGAACGGATTTTGATATAATTTTGTAACCATTTATAATATGGTCTAACTTTAAAGATAGTATAGTTTTTATCCCGGAACTCCCGCGAGAACTCCGGAATTAATGCGGGGAACTGCTTATCACCGTAAACTACTGTCAGGGGCACAAAGAAGGACACAGAGTTCTTTTTTCCCGGAATTCCCGCGGGAACTCCGAAATTACCGCGGATGAAATCGCGGGGGGGCAGCTAGTTATATTATAAAATCTATATCTATTAGCATCGTTGTTCGGTTTGAAATTGCAAACCATGGTGCTATAGTTTTTAACCGACTTCCAAAAAGGAGGAGGTTCTATGTTTGGCTGTATGTGGCTTGGAGGACACCGAAGAAATCAGCTCGTAATGGCATATATCTTCGAATGTGCGCACATAAGACCACAGAACAGAAAATAATAGAAGGGACATCAACTTAGTTCAGTATGAAAACAGATGAAAACCAGTGTCGCCGGGTGATATTCGCACACAAAACTATTCATCACGCACTAAACTGGTTCATTAACGTAAAGAAATGTTTTTAACGCTTTTTGGTTATGCTTTTACTTAGTCACTGTTTTCAAAATTCACAGTTTTGGGAGTATGGTGGTAAATATAATGAGATTGGGATGGCAGCAAAAGAAGTTTTGGGGCAAGTTAGAGCAGATGCTCTAACTTTCTTTGCAACGGTGACGCGCCTGCCCCGCCTACGTGTCCTCTCTAGTTAATTTATTTGCTCTTTGAAAACCGCCACTGCAAAAATTGTTGGTCCATACAGCCCTCGCTAAAATGGCTGCCCTACGGAAAAACAAAGTAATTGCAGCGGAACAAAGTTAACAGGAGGTGCAAAAAAAAAACGAAAATCGCTTTATTTAAAACAAATCTGCCATAGCTTAATGATTTTCTTAATTTTAATTTCTCTAAGACTAATGCTTTTTTGATGGTTGGTTGTCCGTTATGCGTGAATAGAGGCAAAAGTACACAAAAAAAACTCATTTCAAAAACAGTCGCTTTGTTGTTTGGTGCTCTACGGAACAGCCGAAAAACTATAATAATAATTTGAATAGATAAATTAAATAATTGTTAATCGGCTTGTTGAAAATGTTTCCGTTTGCTTAGAGAAGCCAGCTGTTCTGCACCGTCTGGGCGAACACAAAACAATGACCTCGCATGAAAATTTTGTTACCTACTAAAAATAATTCGCCGCGCTCCATGTACCAAGCGCAACCGTCACATACCTATGTATTACGCAGTAATGAACAAACTATGCGATGGATTTTGCATAACTCCGTTTCAGATGTTTCACTGCGATTAGCGTTTCTCTCTTTCTATTGACGAAGCGAGAGAAGGGAATTAGTTTTATTCGTTAATGGACCGAGTTTCTCTGGGGAAAAATACAAACAAGCGGCCAAGTGCGAGTCGAACTCGCCTATGAAGGGTTCCGTAGCAGTAAGTAACATAATATAAAAGTTCTTGTAGTCCGTTGTAACTTTGATCGATGTTTTAATAATAGTGTATTTTTTTGTGGTTTACGTTTTATGACGTATTAAAAAAAACTACTTACTAGATCTCGTTCAAACCAATCTTCGGTGGAAGTTTGCAATTTGCGTGGTATAATGTACATCATATTTTTTTTTTTAGTTTTATCATTCTCTTATTTTAGAAGTTACAGAGGGGGGGGGGGACGCATTTTACCACTTTGGAAGTGTCTCTCTCTCAAACTATTCAATTTAGAAAAAAATTATATTAGAATCCTCACTATCTTTTTTGAAGACCTATCCATAGATAACACGTATAGGATTGATGAAAAAAAAATCAGCTTCAGTTCTAAGTATTACAATTTATTGTTTTTTTTTCTATTCTTGTGTGAAAATCTTAATGCGGTTCACAGAATACATCTACATACTTACCTAGTTGCAACAGTATAGTTCTTATAGTTTCGGAATAAAGTGGCTGTGACATACGGACGGACAGACAGACAGACATGACGAATCTAGGGTTCCGTTTTTTGCCATTTGACTACGGAACCCTAAAAAATACTTTTCCGATCCCCTCGGGCACCAAAGTCTGTTCAGAATTTTTTTTTTTTTTTCATTATGTAAATTGTTGAGTAGCGATTTTCACTGTCGTATAAGAACTTTCAACCGACATTCGACAAACAGATAAATATGTAGATGTTCCAAAAACGATCGAAGTGGATTCTTTTGGTTGGCCTCCGCAATGTTTTTTTTTATTAAGTAATAGGTATACATATACCTATTATTCATACTCCTTTAGAGATGCACGTTATGTTGACGATCGATAAATAAATAAATAAAATATAAATATTCAAATCGGTTAATAAGTTAGTAAGTTTATTTATCTAATAAACGTCCGTAATGGTAGAAAACACGTGAGCAAACAAACAGACGTGACAGAAATTCTTTTGAGTGTTTCTAAATAATCAAGGTGCTATCTTGTGTCAATTTCGGTGCCCTATCTCTCACAGATTTTTATTAAAACGCGATAAATTTTAATTTAAGACGGCATACCTGTACAATGCACGACGGCGCGGCGCTACGATAAGGGATTGCTTATCTGTTGATATTATAACTCCACCGATTATAGCGGAAGTGGTAGTGTTGTAATATTAAGTTGGTTTTTTTTCAAAGTCTTCTTTAGAATCGTTGACCGATTTTTGGTAGTAGAAGTTTGGTAGTACCTATACTCAAATATGTAGCTATAACAGTGCTTATTATGTTTTTTTAATGCTACAATGAATTTCACAATCCAAAAGAAAACTACTGTTATTTCATAGTTTCAAGTTTTTACGTCTGACGACAGTTATCATGACTTTCTAGTTGCTAGGTAGGTATATGTTTTTTTCACGCTCAAGTTTTTATGTTTTCAGTTAAGAACAATAGATATTTTCTCGCACTATGGCTGTTTTTGTTTACTATTATACCTAAAAACGATTTTTTTAGGATATCGTCAATATGGAAATCTCATCAATAAACAAATATTAAATTTTAGTATTCGCGACATAAGAAAAATATATTAATATTCAATTAAGTTAAGTAATAATAATAAAAAACCAACCAAATTGCGAGAAAGTGTGTGTTCAAATCTGTAGGAAGCGTTATTAATACAAAATTTGCCAAAATGTCGGAATTGCAATTAAAAATAAAAATTTAATCAGCAATAAGAGTAACATCTAAAAATATAGATATAATAAAATAATACAACAGATACAATTCATAAAATTATTTATTTGTAGATGACAGAGAAGGTCGCTTTTTATTTTGTCTAAAACACAATCATACCGGATATTAACAATTTCAAAGCAAGCTATCCCGCTTATCGTCATCATAAATTAAATTTATATAATTTTTATTTTTTTATTTTTTTTTTATTTTTTTTTTAAAGTTAGTGAACTTTAATCATATATTTACAAATTTCAGATTAATTTTTTTATAATTTATTTTCTTTTTCGACACTGTGGTTGCCTTAACACTTTTTCGTCAAAATTTGTTTCACAAAGTTCGTTCTTTATTATACTAGTAGGTATAGATCTCAGGTATAGATGGAGTTTATTTACTTGCCCTAGAGTAGGTAAATGTGAGAATATAATTATATTATTACGATGGGAGTTGGGACTCTCTAAATATTCCACTCGGTTATCTGAATAAACAAACATTTCAAAATCAATATGCTTTGATTGAAAGCCAAATTAACCTCTTTTAATTTAAATTAGAACCTAAAATGTCGCTTCGTAACGAAACTGTTGAGATTTTATTAGAAGTTTTTATTAATGATTTTTGTTTTTTTTTTTACAGTAACTATAACAAACGAAAAAGTAAGTATACTAAAAATCTCATACCTAATGAATCTTTAAAGCTGTTTTCATCCTATCAAGATACAGATATCTCTGTTTTACAAAATATACACGCATACCTACTCCTATGTAGTATGTATGTATGTAAAAAAAATATATATCCTCTCCAGAATTTTTTGAGTTTTCTTAAATGTGGTGGAAGCGGACATTCACTCATACACACACTCACATACACAAATACACACTCGCATACACAAACACACACAGTTACACTCACAATCATACTCTCATACTCACACAAACAAGCTAAGCTCACTGTCATTGGAGGACTGATGGGTTAAGTTAGGAAGAAGGGAAAAACAATAAGGTAAAACAAATAGAAGAGAAAACAATAATATATATACCTATTTATATAATTATTTATAAACATCACTATAAGTTTATTATTTATAAGGCTTTTATTATATAACGTCATGGATGGCTATGGAAGAGTGGGATCTACTGGCACAAGTATATTATATGCTTAAAAGTAGGTCCCAACAATCCGATTGTAACCACTACTTATATAGTAATAAATACTTTTGAATTTTTGTTTTTTTTTTTTAATTTTATGTCATCCTGTACATGTAAATTTAAATTTCTACGTTTCTTTTGTTAATTTATTATAGGAGTTGCAAGTTTCACCGACTGGTAGAATTAGAATAGAATAAAAGTTTATCTGGTACTAAAATATTATGTAGGTACAAGTGTATAGTACCTAGTGTCTTTGAGTAGAATAAAATAAGCAAGTTAGTTGCTATCATTAAGATACGCCGTGAATCTAGTCCCATACGTTAGTGCAACCGTATAAGGAGTAAAGCTGGTTAATTATAATATTATAAAAAAACTCATAATTTTACTCTCGATAAAAAAACCGAGAGAAGCACTCAATGTTGCAAAAAGGTATAATTGAGCAATATAATACTTATACTTAAGCTATAAAAATAAATGATTATAAAGATCATGAACTACAATTTATTTCAATATAAACTAAAGCGAGTACAAGTAACTGATAAAAGAGTTGAATGAGACGAGAGGCATTTTAGCGACCACACAGTGCGGTGTGCGTATTCAACTGTTCTAAGACAAACTCGATGGATGGCAATAAAAATAACTTCGTAGGGCCAGTTAGTTGCATTAGGCGGTGAAATCTTATAATTAAATGAATAAAGTATCTAAAAATATTAATATTTATATCGTATCTCCGACTTGTGTTTGGAACAAATATTTGTTTTGAGGAAAATTTTAATATATTCAGACTTAACGGCCTTACAGACGTGTCGCTTCAATTACTTGCATGAGTTACGGCATTTCCTCGGGAACATCGAGATAGAAGCCTACTGTGTGGCCCACAGATCCAGTTAGGGATCCTAGTTATTTGTATTCCTAACATTCAAATCAGTTCAGCCGTTTAAGCACGATACAATCTAAGTACTAATCTTCTATACTAAGTATAATAAAAGAGTAGAATCCGCGATTCTGTACATTGAATATTTTTAACAAAAATTGACAGGGGGCGATAAAAGAAGAGTACCACCAAAAAAAAGGTTTATAAAATTCTTTTCAAGAAATTATCTCCGAATCTAATGAACGGATTGACATGCTGTTTTCACAGGTAGATTAAACTTAGCCTGGAGCTTCATATAGGCTTTATTTAATTTAAATCGGATGTCGGGAAAAAAGTTGTCACATGAAAACGTTTCACGCGGGTGAAACCGCGGGGCACATTTAGTATTATAATAAGGATTTTCCAAGGAAGTTGTCAAATTTGTTCACCGCGAAATAATGTAACGTGTACACTCAGCATCAAAAAGATGTAATCACAATTGGTACTAGTTTAATCTTGTTGCAATAGTACCAAATTTCATCGACTGATAAAAGTGTTTACATACATATACGAGTACCTAGGTTTTATTGATACTGACTATACAAATGCTTTGATGAGAATAAGAATTCTAATATTTAAATTTGTCCCTCGCCCATTTGGATCCACAACCAGGGTTTAATGGTGGATCTACAGATAACTTTTTTCGTTGAAACCACGGGTGCCTCCATGAGTAACTGTTTCATCTCTAATCAACAGGTGGATCCGCGCTAAATATTTCTGCAGTGTCAAGGTCAACTTACAGAATACAGGTTAAGCTAGCGCTCCGCCCTATAAAAAACATATTATTGGTTGATCAAACGAGCTTCCCTGAAGTGAAGTTCGATCCTAATTATCTTGATTTCGTCGGAGAGATTTATGTTGACAATGTAGTATAGCTCTGCTATGCTCGAACCAATCGCACATAATGTTTAGCGCCGCAGGGAAAGGGTAAATAAAAAAAAGAACCCCCCTCCCACGACGCTTTCCTTTCCGCTCATGATCTAGCCAGCCTCATTATTTTCAGAGTAGGAAGCGTTATAAAAAAAGGGAATTCGCCAGAACTGGGTTGGGTGGGGCTATAAATCTCTCCGACGAAATCAAGATAATTAGGATCGAACTTCACTTCAGGGAAGCTCGTTTGATCAACCAATTATCTTGCTTTCGTCTTCGAGATTTATGTTGACAATGTAGATGTTCAGAGATCATAAGAAAATAAAACTATTCTTATTCATCAGTCACTTAACTTTATAATTTCCTTAAAGATTAAATCACAATTTTGACAACAAAAAAAAAAGGTAATACTTAATTTAATCATATGAAAATTGACATAATTGGTGCTAATTATAAATAAATATTTAACAGAGTACATTAACTTGTATCTTGATTTATCAGGCTATAATTGCAATCAACAATGGGCCGATTATAAAAATTTGCGAAGATTGCCGATTGGTCTGTCCAACCAGCACATCTTCTGATTATATCAACGCTTATGCCAGACTGCCGAGCTGCCGAAGTAGACGCATGGCGGGTGCTGTGAGCACCAAATATAGTTGTATCAATACCACTAGATTGTAAGGTTTGTTTTATCCAGCGTCCAATAGTCTGGGCAGAGGCAGCCTAATATGGTTTTTTACAGGTAAGTAGAAGTTTTACTTCTGCTGTCGATCTTCTGGAGGAAGATGCAACTAAATAAGAGTTTAAGGTAGCTGCTGGGCAAATACTAGGTCTGTGAGTGAAAAAAGGCAAACATAAGGTTGGTTGTGAACGCCCTATGCCAGAAGTTTTTAGCAAGTCTGTTATTATTATAACTATCTTGTCACTGTAAAATTTAATGTTGGGGATTTTAATGAATGACAATGTTTGTATTCTTTGCCCAGTTGCTAAGGCTAACAATACAACTAATTTCTTACTTAAATTTTCAAAACACAAGGATTCGTTAGGATATAACTTATCTAGATAATCTAAGACATAATTGGGGTTCCATGTAACATTATAGCGAGGAAATACTGGTTTTATTCTGAAAACTCCCCTAAAGAATCTTTTAATCCTAGTGTCTTGACTAATATTGTTAGATGAGATCAGTGAAATGGCAGATCGGTGATTATTCAGTGTCCCATAAGAAGAACCTTCATTTAGACATTTAGTAAGGAAGTCAAGTAAGTAACTAATATCAACATTGAAAAAATCAAGATTTTTAGCATTGCAATATTCCCACCATTTTTTTAAACTACTTGAATATTGAGATTTTGTGTTTTTGGATACAGAAGACAACATAACGTCTATTGCCGTCGTTGGGATTCCCTGTTTCAGGAATCCTTCCCTGATAACACAGCCACTGCCAGGGAAAGGTGACGATGTAGTGGGTGAACAGGTCTGAAATGAGATGAAAGGAGAAATTTGTTTGGGGCTAAAACTAAGATATCGCTTATGCAAAGAGAGATAAAAAGGGGGTACCATGGCTGCGATGGCCAGTAGGGTACTACAACAATTCCCGTCGCATGATCAGTTACAATTTTATTTAAGGTCTTTAATACCATTGCGAAGGGAGGAAAAGCGTAAAAGAAATCACTATGCCAGTTTACTGTGAAAGCATCAATATTGTAAGCAAATGGGTCTCTTTTCCATGATATGTACTTAGAACATTTTGAATTGGCACGAGAAGCAAAGAGATCAATATCTGGAACACCAAATCGGCTAACGATTTTTGAAAATGCGATTGCACTAATCTCCCATTCTGTGTCAACATTAAGCTTTCTAGATTCTTGGTCCGCTTCTATATTTTGTGAGGATTTAATATAGGAAGCAAAAATAAAGATTTTCCTTTCTTGACACCATTCCCATATAAGCTTAGTTACATAATTTAAGTGGGGGTATTGAATGCCACCCATTCTGTTTATGTAAGAAATAGCAGTTGTGTTGTCGATTCTTAAAAGTATCTCACAATTGGTTTTTTGTTTCGCGAATGATCTTAATCCAAAGTAGGCTGCCAGCAGTTCCAAATAGTTTATGTGATGTCCGCGTTCGATTTCAGTCCACAGACCGCCAGTTTTTTGTCCTTGACAAAAAGATCCCCAGCCGGTTGTAGATGCGTCTGTAAATATTTCGAGTGCATATTCGTTTTGTCGAATAGGGCTGTCACCGAATACGAGGTTGTGTTTCCACCAATTTAACTCATCACAAAAACTGCTTGGAATCTCCATAAATTTATTAAAATTACCACTGTGGTTAAGTAATGCTAAGTATTTACTTCTTTCAAAAGATTTAGTGTAAAGCCATCCGTAAGCGATTGCTGGGCAAGCCGCAGTCAATGCGCCCGTGAAACGAGCAAAATCTCTAATACGTATGTTCTTCTTTTGCTTTATGTGTTCAAGAATTAGTTCTATTCGTTCAGTTATATTCTTTCTTTTTTTATCGGGTAGTTGCAAAACCATTTTTTCGGAATTTAAAATGAAGCCTAAGAAGGTGCATGACGTATCAGGAACCAAGTTACTCTTTTTGTAGTTAATTACAAAACCTAAATTTGCGAGACAACTTATAGTCTCGTTAACATTCTCGCAACAACCGTTAAATGATTTATGTATACACAAAAAATCGTCTAAGTACTGAACCGATGTGAAACCTCGTGACCTTAAATGTGTCATGACGGGTTGGAGAATTTTAGTAAAAATATAAGGGGCCGAACACAGACCGAAAGGTAAGACGGTGAACTCATAAAGGATTCCGTCATAATGAAATCGAAGATATTTTCGGTGACTAATATGAATAGGCAACAAAAAATAAGCTTCTTGTAGGTCAATATTGGCCATATAGCAATTTCTACTAGCAAGACGAGTCGCAGTTCTTATATCTTCCATTTTAAAATGATCACAATAGATATTTTTATTAAGGTTTTTTAGGTTTAAAATAAAGCGCATGCTACCGTCTTTTTTAGGAATGAGAAAAATATCAGAGATAAACTGCCCCTGAATTGGTTTACATTTAGTTATAGCCCCAATTTGTAATAAGTGTGTTAGCTGTTTTTTCAGCTCTATTGTTTCATTAACAGAAAAGATTCGATGAGGATAAAAATTGTCAGGCTGTTTAGGTATTTCAGTAAATGGAATCCTATACCCTGTTATTGTGTTCAGTATAAAATTATCGTCTGTAATTGATTTCCAGGCTGGTAAAAAATATTGTAAACGTCCAGCATGTACCTGGGTTTCCTGGGCTTGTAGATTTATGTTTGGTGGCGGCTGTGCGACGATGACCCTCGCGTCGCCTGTGGCGGCGGTTGGCGCCGGGGTGGTGGTGGCGGTGGCCGAGACGGTGGCGGTGGCGGCGGTGGCGCTTGACGCCTCGCTTGCTGCTGTGGAGGTCGAAATTTGTTTGCATAGAAAGTTCTCTGCCCACCGCCTCTGAACGAGTAAGATCGATTGCCCCGCTGGGAGCCGCGAGACGATGGGCCCCTCCAGTTTAAATTTGTTCCAGACGTACCCGTAGATTGCATCATTTGCCCGGTTTTTTTAATGCTCTTTGTTGATTTAATAGTTTCGCTCAACTTCTCACCAAAGAGAAAGTTATCTCTCTTACTATTTTTTATGGGTTCAGACAAAGACTTGTCTAAGAGAGGTAATACGATTGTACGCCGTGTGTCCGTTTCGTCATAATGCGAGTGTGCTAGCATTTTTCCGGCGTCATTCAAGAAACGTATAGATTCGGGTATATCCGGATTTTTCTTCACCAAAATTGTTAATGCCTTACCAATGGCAGTCAGAGACTTACCAATAAAGTCTTGTTTTAATAATATTCTTTTATCCCTTAAACTATACTTTTCGATAAGGATGGCGTTTATCTCCGGATTCATAATTGGAGCTTTGCAAAAGGGAACGTTTTCGGGAAATAAATATTTTTTCTTAAGAATCTCCTTATCTTCCTTTTTTAGTCCGTTTTGGAGTATATGTTGGAACCGCTTAGCCAACTCCTCATGGATTTTTTCACCCCATTCTATACTCTCGGTTTCGTATTCACCAATAAGTTTTAACATATCGGCGTCAATATCCGTCTCAGAAGTTTCAGTTGCTTCAATCTCCGGTACTAGTACGTCGGAAGCTACCGGTTCGTCAGGAGCAACAGGTGTTACCTCGCTATCGAGAGTAAAATTTTGATCTTCGAGCGGTATTTCATTTTCCAGAGGAACTGGAAGGTAAAAACAATTGTATCAAAACTAGCAAAAATATCTGGCATAATGTGGGTAGTACTGATAAAGAACAGTATTTAACTCAATAACTCACTAGCGTCATAAAATGACGAACTTATTTTTATAGTTTGTGCCTACCCTCGTATGAGTTAAGGTGCCAAAAGGCAAGGTTGTAAATCAGTAATAATAATCAATTGAAAAAACACTGATAAAAAATACAGAGTGGCCAAAGTGCCAAGTATTGTGCCAAAAGGCAAGGGTTTGTGCCGAAAGGCAAGTTTGTGCCGAAAGGCAAGGTAGCCGCAGATTAATATCGCGTATCAACTCTGAGCAAGACTTCTGTCCTATATCTCGTATAGGATCTAGGCAAGTTTATAATAAATTATTGTCACTAACCATTGAGGTGTATTCCTTCTTCGTCGCTTGAATAAATGATTGCTGCATGATCCTGTTTCTGTCTTTTTTGCAGTTTATGTTCATATTTTCTTAGTTTTCTTCGCCATTTGTCTTCTTTGTCTTCAATTTTTCTTTTCGGCATGATAGGTAGGTACTAGGTACAGAATTTAATTTATTTTGAAGTTCCGTTACACTATGTGCGTTGGCCGTGCGCGCACGAACAATAATGAGGCTGGCTAGATCATGAGCGGAAAGGAAAGCGTCGTGGGAGGGGGGTTCTTTTTTTTATTTACCCTTTCCCTGCGGCGCTAAACATTATGTGCGATTGGTTCGAGCATAGCAGAGCTATACTACATTGTCAACATAAATCTCGAAGACGAAAGCAAGATAATCAAAGATAACTATGTCATATTAAAGTAACTGATAGTAATATAGCAAAAGGAAGGATTGCCTCTAGCAAAAAGGCCGCGTTTTGCCGTTTTTCTTTTTTTTTTACTGTTCTTTTGGGGCAATAAAGTATAGATATTTTGAATATGAAAAATATGTCACTAATTGTCGGTGATAATTCTACTGCAGCATTAAAACTTGATCCAAAAAAAATATTAAAAAACAAAATGCCACTTCTGCTGATTAACAAATAAAGTATTTTTATAATATATGTTCATAACTGTAGAATTATTATAAAAAAGGGTTTATTCTTTTGTCAAATATAAAAAATAAAAAGTATTTAAATAACCATTAAAGTGGCGATCAAAGACATAATTTAATACCTATAGTATACCGTTCGCTGGAAACTTTCACTGAACGCGCTGTAACGGCATTATTAATGATATTTGTACATGAGACGTAGTAGGTTGTTTTAAAAGTCGGTTCAAAATACCGACAACTTCGAGAGTTTTAACTTAACCCGGTCTCAGTGTAGTGCAAGTGAACGCATTTACCGATCGATTCCACAAAATTCCTTGTACTCGAGAGTTCGGATCTCGCGTAAGTACGGTTTGTATTTATTTTGATCTGTAACGTTCGATAAGTCCGTAATTTTTATACAAATTTTTGGGCTGTGAGTTGCTGCATTTTTGCAGTCACGGCCAGGGTTACCATCTGAAAAAAAAATAAAAAACTCTTAATTTTCAACAATTAAAAACATTAAGAAATAAATATTTTACGCGAAAAAGGAAAAAAAAACCGTAATTTATTTATAACACAAAACCGTTCACAGTATTACAGTAAAACTAAGGCACTGTGAAGTTAATAATACATATATGCTAAGACTACTAATAAACTACAACACGATAAAAACTAAAACGCTAAATTTTTGATGCATTCATCCGCTCCGTAATAAGTCTGCGATGCATTCTACTCTTATATTTTAGTAATGTCACTTTTTTCTCTAATAGGTTCTGAACTCAAAACGTCTGTCTCAAAGAAATTTTGCATAAAATAACATAGGTTAAAAATAATATATTTAATTATATGTATATAAACCTAAAACGAAAACGAAACATATTAAGACGAAAAAAATGTAGGTATAAAATTTCATTTATGGTCAATTGGTAACCCTAGTTGCGGCCGGCGCGTACGGCGATATTCGTTGCGATTTTTAAAATTGTTTTTAAATACTTTTTTTTATTTTACATTATTTTACACTAGCTGTTACCACGCAGTTTCTCAGGGATTCAGGGATGCAATAAGTTTCAATACAATCATACAATAAGTCAAACCTTTTCTCTGTATACCTATTATTAATAGTTTAGATAATACTTACCTATAATTTTGTGTATTATGTTGTATAATGGGCATGTTGACTAATTTTTTTTAGCCCGTCTTGTAGATTAATAAAAAAATATTGAACACGTATTTTTTCTTTATTTACGTAATCAAAAAATAACGGCGATACATTGAGTTGAAATTTCGCGTGACGTCACTGTCCGGACAGTTTGTACGGCGGTTTTAGCGGTTAGTGACGTCACGACCCCCTCACCCTAAACTTTAGTGCGCTTTATCTCTGTTTATTTTAATTTATTTGAAAAACCAAAAAATACGTGTCTATTGTTTTTTTATTTTCTAACTGACGGACTTATTAGAATTTTGATTTTCACGAGAAATAAACAATAATTTTAAGTATTTAAAATTGTGCATAAGTTCACTTCCATGAAAGGATTCCTTATTACGTTTACGTTCCTCGTTTATAATTTCTCTATGGTGTATAAAAATAGTGCAAAAGGAAATTCTCTTGAGAAATGTTGATTTGCATTACATGTAGTTATTAGTTACTTGTACACGCACATGTTATGTATTTTAGAAGGGGACAATGTGCAGTAAATTTTATCTATTTACGTACCTAACAACAGATAAACTGCTTCGAGTGTGTTGTCGGTGTGGTACAATGCATACATAGATACTAGCGTGTGTTCGCTGCGTACGCGCAGCCGTGCCGGTGCAATCCCGCGCCCCTAGTACGAGTTATATCCTCGTCGCAGGGTATTGGTGACGGCCCTAGCCTTTGATCAGGGCAGAGCGATATTGTCTTGCAGCGGCCTATAGATCACTGTATACAAATGGGCATGATGTCGGGGTAAAAAATCAAAATTACGTGTCCAATATTTTTTTATAATCTACAAACCTACATCATTACATAGTCAGCTAGCTACTTTATGCGCACTGCCAAACAGTAAACACCACATGGATGGAGTCGCCAGCAACAGCTAAGATTAAATAAAAAATACCTACATACTGTTTATATGTATTTACAACACCAAAAAGAATAATCCTTGCGACAGTTTGTTTGTTTGTTACGCTTTCACGCCTTAACGGCTCAACCGATCATCGTGAAATTTTGCATGCACGTTTTCAGGGGTACAGAAAAGGACATAGGTTACTTTTTATCCCGAAATTCCCGCGAGATCTCCGAAATTACCGCGGGTGAAACGTTGGGGAACAGCTTGTATGAAATACGTATAAATTATTCTATTCTTCGTTATACTGCGATCCGTGAGTTTCTCGCTTGTCTCTGCTCTTGGGAAATCTGCCTCCCGAGCGAGCGGTTAATGTACAAAACGTATTATGATATTTTGACGGAATTGAAAAAAAAAAAACTATCAAAACTTAATGAATTCAATCAATTTCATTAAATTGTAACTGGACAATATCCAGGGGGGCTAAGATGCGCAACACGATAAAATTTTATCGAGCGATTTTATCGATTCTTGTCGACATATTGTATTGTCGACGAGAATCGATAAAATGGCTCGATATAATTTTATCGTGTTGCGCATCTTAGCCCCACAGGTGACATATTACACAATTTTTAACAAACTGATGGTCGGGTCTCACGAATCGCCGAGTGATCATTCAATTTGTTACGTAAGACACTTCGAGAGCCCGAGAGCTGGGACGACCTAAAATTGAAAGTGACTGCAAGCGGGGCGCGGGGCGACGCGGAGGGGAAAGCGGGTGTCAAAGATTTGTCAGTTCCGGTGGGGAAGAAACCATCTCCTGGTCACCTATGAGTACAAAATGCAAGTGTCATTGGCCCATTTATCATTTATCAAAGGTCAGCAAACATTAGCGGAAGGCGACATCAGGGCCCTTATTCACTGTTACCAACAACATTCCTTGCCCATAACGCGCGTCCCAAAAACGCATTTGCAAACGTTCCAGATGCCAAGATATTAGAAATTATTACCCTTTATGCCATAAGAAACGTTATAAATGTATTTTCTTGCAGTAACACTTCTTTGATTACGAGGGAAAGAGTTTTTGCGGCATCTTATCTTAGCGCGGCGTGTTATGGTCATAGTGAATAAGCGCCCTGATTTCTATGCGTAAGCGCGGACGTTTTAAACTTATTCGAAGACTCACGCTTGTCTTCTATGCCTATGTGTTAGGCGCTTCTTTCGCTTATTTCATAAACGAAATCAAAATAGTAATAATGTCTATTTAATGTTGATGTAATCTTGCATTTTTACCTTAAAGTTGACAATAAGTGTTGTCATAACCTCGATAAGAATATTATTCATATATGATAGATATATTTATTACAAATCAATTCTAATTGATTACATTTATATCCATTTGTAAATATTTACGTGTTTGATGTCTTAGGTTCCAAGAATACCGGTTTATATTATTATTAAGATCTCGAATGAAATGTATTCGTAGGTACCATATTTGAAGATCATTGACACTAGGCAACGCTATTTATCACAAAAAGCGACAAAGATTTTGGGATCTTTTTTTTAAGTCCTCATCGTCATTATCACTAGTTACTCAGTTTGTAACACATTATTATTATTAATCAGGTTAGCTGACCGATATTACGGTCAGATTTTTATTAATGCTTTTAAAAATACATAATTAGAAGACATTATGGCACATTTATTTGTTACTTACTTTGAATATTTATACACCTTAATCCATATCATCAGTTTGAATCAGGCGAGATTATAAGTTACTGGCTGTTTCCCGCGGTTTCACCCGCGTTAAATTAGTTTTTCTCGCGGGAATTCCACGATAAAAAGTATCCTATGTCCTTCTCTGTATCCCTGACAACGTGTATGCAAAATTTCATGATGATCCGTTAAGCCATTGAGGCGTGAAAGCGTAACAAACAAGCAAACACACTTTCGCATTTATAATATTACTAAGGATAATAATTAAACGTCACGCCGATATATTTATGAAAGAAAATAATACGTTCGACAAGAAAAAAAAAACATGAAATAAATGAAGAAATACTTTCTCTTACACCAATAAATATCGAGGAATAAACTATGGGGTGATTTGAGTTTGATCCCATTTGATTTAAAAGCATCTAAATTTTAAGTAGGTACCTACTTTGAACGGAATTTTCCCAGTCACCCAATACTTAATTTGGGTTAAGAGTATGTCCTTAACATAAAATATTAGCATATTGAATTATGAACTTGGAATTCTAAGCACATATAAATTAGTGGAGATTTGTCGAAGTTTAAAATGAGCTCCAAAATTTTATGCGGCATACAATCCACTTTACGATGCCCACACGCACTCCAGCTAATAAGCTTCCAATAAACAAGCTTACCGGTGGCTGCTTTTGTTCGTTTTGAAATGGGTTTTTATTACTGTTTTATAGCTACTTCGACGTGTTAGCAAACTGTCTTATCTGCCATTGCAATAAGCTGTTTTTATGAGGGGATTTCAGTTTGCTTTAAGTCATCGCATCGAACATGACTGCAGGAAATATAATAGCAAAACAAATTAGAAGTATTACATACTACTGACCAACCAAATTGGAATCCATAAAAGTAGATTTTGCCCTAATTCGTGCATTAGAAATTATTATTTGTTCCTCTCTCTACTTTTCATTTCTAACACAGAGCGATCTTAAAATATTCTTTAAAAGCCTACCTTGACTTCGAAGCTCATTAATATTCTTTTTCAATTGCATCTAAATCTTTTTTGGCAGAGCTCATTTTAAAGCTATTAGGCAGTTTTTTTATGTCTACGATCACTTAGTTTTCAGAAAAGTCCAAAAGTAGTAGTAGTATCTAATAAACCATTAAAAATCTATCTATTGCATCGTTTGCTTGGTTTCCTCGTTACGAACTCACCATCATCATCATCAGATCAGTCAAATGACGTCCATAAGCCTTAGGCCTCCTCTAAGAATCGCACAACCACAGAGAAAAGAAATTGACTAAAGATAACAAGAAAGCGGGGCAGGCGCACCACGGTTGCAAAGGAAGTTAGAGCAAATGCTCTAACTTGCCCATAACTTCTTTTGCTAGTATCCCAAGTATTTTTTCCACAATATTCCCAAAACTGTGAATTTTGAAAAACAGTGACTAAGTAAAAACGTTACCAAAAAGCGTTTAAAACATTTCTTTACGTTAATGAACCAGTTTAGTGCGTGATGAATAGTTTTGTGTGCGAAAATCACCCGGCGACAATGATTTTCATCTGTTTTCATACTGAACTAAGTTGATGTCCCTTCCTATCAGTTATTTTCTGTTCTGTGGCCACAACGACCGCTCCTGCGCTTCCCGCGTCCAATGGCGTCCCGCAACCTTTACCACGTCATCGCTCCACCTTGTAGCGAGCCTACATGGGGCCTACCCGCGTCGCGTCTTCCGGCTCGTGGTCGCCTTTCGAGAACTTTCTTGCTCCATCGCTCATCAGCCCTTCAAGCGATGTGCCCGAAGTACAGACTTATTTTTTACCATAAAATAAAAAGTACTTTTATATCGTTAATCGATTCATCGGATCACTTGCAAAGATAGCGTTCGAGATTTCCGTAAAAGTATATTGACCAGTAGATAATTTAGAATCTCTACATAACTTGCGACCTTGACTTTGTCTGAAGTGCTTTTATCGGTCACAAATGCCTACGCAACTAAATATACCTGCCTAAATTTTGTTTTAAATTTGCATAAGTATCAAAGCACCCACACTGTTCTATGCTTTTATCCTTCACAATTTTTTGTGCATTAAATTGTTCAATAGGCTGATTTTGCTATTCACCGCTAACACCTGTAGCTAATATTCACGGCTGGTTGTATTATTGGTATTAGATATATATATTTTTTGATCATAGATCAAATGTTTGTTGAGAATGTAAAAATTCCATGTCCTTATTGATTGATTTAAAATGTCTAGGCACAAAGATCTCATAGATAGTGACGTTTTAGAAAAGGTTAATCCTAATATAGATATTATATAATAGTTACTATTTAATATTTTAGGTAAGAACCAGACTGTCAACGAACTTTAAGCAATGTATTCAGCGAGATTAAAATAGTGTATGGCCAACTATTATTATAATTAATGGACAAATGTTCCGCCCTAGATGTAGCTAGACGTTTCCATATTCCTTTTGAGCTGTTATACTAAATATGTCATCATACATCCTATAAAATGTTATATTATAGAGTAGGTATATAAAGTATTAATGAATTAATTGAAAACTAGAAAGCAGTTTGCTCAGAATCAACTAGCGAATCAATCGCACTGTTTTAATATAGGTTTTTTTTTTCATTTTTATCAGCTCATGTCTAAATTATTTATAATACAATATTTGGCTCGTACGCCGCCCGCAGCAAAAAAAATTGAACCGGTAGGCGCGGGCGTAGCGCTTAGAATTTCGTAGATAGGTCACCTCCAATGTTGAATAACTTTTAAAGTATAAATTTTTTCGACACAAAATATATTTGAATTATATTATTGTTTATTTTTTAAATGAGGTGTATCAGGTTTTCAGTTATTCATTAACACGTTGTATATACATGCATATTGTCTAAAATATTAAAATCGGTTCGGTTTCGGAGAACAAAACAAGGGAGTTATTAGTAAATATAAATATCCTGTTTGGAGATTTATCAATAAAACATGAAGAGAGTTTCGATAGGAGGTTTTCTCAAATAAAAAAGTATGAAGAAACAATCAGAGAATGATGTCACCAGAAATTTAAGTGTTAACTTAAGAAACTGGGCAACGATTGAAAAAATAAGCACTAACCCAATTTAAGTTAATTAAAATTGTTTATAAGTACCGTTATATTAGTTAATTATTTTTTAAGATCTTGTATCTATACCATTGTCAGTGTTATTAACTTTCGATTTATTTTCAATTAGCAACACTTTGAAGGTCTCGTATTTCATCTCATTGGAAAAAAATTAGTGCGCCTTAACTTTTATTAAAGTAATGCATCTGAAGCAATTTATAAAATAGAGTATTAGTTAATGATAGGTGCAAAATAACATCAATATCTGTTTGGTGGTCAAAAGATTTGCAGCAATGTTTTAAGATATTTGATTTTAATTAATGTGGAGGTGGTTTTGAGTTTACTAACAGAATCTACGATAACCTGCTCCTACGATCCTAGCATATGATGGGTTGTATTTATAGATGTGCAATAAAATCGGTTATTGGGATTAAACTCGATAAAAGGCTGTTATCTTCGGGTTTAAACCCGAAAACGGCAATAACTGAGTTGGTTTATAGTTTTTTCGAATGTGATTTTCGGAATTTGCCTCGTTTTCAGTCTAATTTGAGCCATGGCTATGTTTCGGGTTCACTGAAGTAAGAGATTATGACCATTTGAAACCTTAATTAACATTATTACCTAATACAATTGTGCGTTTGTTTGTTCATTACACTTTCACGCCTTAACTACTCAGCCGATCGTAATACTCATATACGTTGTCATGGATACAGAAAAGATAACTTCCTTTGATTGACCAAAAAGTGCCATGAACTGGTTATATATATTTTTTTTTTAAACCAATAAGTACAAATACAAAACTCACATATTTCCAGTGCAACAAAAACCAATATTGTAAACGCATGATGCAAGCACACTTTCAAACACAACAGTAAAAATATTTCGAGTATTATAAATATACTTATCAATTTGATTGCCTCTACAGTTGGAGACATAGGTATCTAATGCCAAATATTTGTATGTATGGACTGAACAAATCGAAAGTAATTATGGGAGTGAACGAGCCTGGTTTTTTCTTTAATTATAGTACAGACACCTGAATCAGTGTGTTGACCGTAACGCGAGTCGATTGTTTCAAAAGTGTGTGTTCTTTTTATAGAAAAAAATTCACCTCCAACAATACTAACGCAAAACCGACTGCGCGACAGGGATGGACTTATGAGATTTGTATAGTGCTGTCACAGTCTCTAAGTTGAATTTCATCCACTGTATAAATTCACACGGTACAGCGAGTGTTTCAGCATACACAATGGTTTTCAGCAGCGAATTTTCTTTTAATAATTCATCAATTACAGTCTGAAATGAAGATATTATGTAACCGTAGCCTAATTTCAAATATCCCGTAATTTCCGCAGGAACTCCGAAACTACCGCAAGTAAAACCGTGGGGAGTTTGTGAGTTTGAGGTTGTAGGGGGTAAGCGCTGAATCTACAGAACCGATTTTGAAAATTCTTTCACTAATAGGAAGCTACGGTAAGTTTTTTTCGGGATTCACTCGGGAACACATTGTATCAGGAGTGGTAGTACTCCTTTTGATTTACATTAAACATAGAATAGGCAACTAAAATTGTTGTCTGTTGATTGTATCACGGCTAATTGCCAACAGACCGCCTCCGTGTAACGGAACGGTGCGTGACGTAACTACTGGTCATTGTTGGAAGTTCGATGATATTATAATCAATAGATCACAGATCAGTGACGCAAAGTAAAAGGTATTATTATTATTATTGACTAGCTGTGCCCTGCGGTTTCACCCGCATGAAACGTCTTTGTATGACAACTTTTTTTCCCAACATCCAATTTAAATGAAACAATGCCTATATGTAGCTCCAGGTTTAGCTTAATCTACCTGTGAGAACCGCATGAAAATCCGTTCAGTAGGTTCGGAGATTATCGCGAACAGACCGACAGACAGAAAAGAATTTTAAAAACTCTTGTTTGTGGTTGGTTACTCTTCTTTTATCACTCTCTGTCAAAATTTGTCAAAAATATTCAATGTACAGAATCGCGGATTCTACTCTATTATAGTACTAACTGTGCCCCGCGGTTTCATCCGCGGTAATTTAGGAGTTCCTGCGGGAATTCCGGGATAAAAAGTACCCTATGTCCTTCTCTACAACGTGACAACAATTGGGTATTCTCCAAGGTTTGAATATCAAAATTCTAATTAGTCCGTCAGTTAGAAAATAAAAAAATAATAGACACGTATTTTTTGCTTTTTCAATTTAATGAAAATGAACATAGATAAAGCGCATTAAAGTTTAGGGTGGGGGGCTCGTGACGTCAATATTCATTATAAGCGCCATACAAACCGCATTGAATTGTGACGTCGCGCGAAATTTCAACTCAATGTATCTCTGTTATTTTTTGAGTACGTAAAAAAAGAAAAAATACGTGTCCAATATTTTTTACTAATCTACACGACGGACAAAAAAAAATTTTTTTGTCAAGTAGCCACTTCCCCTGACAACGTGCATGCCAAATTTCATCCAAATCCGTTCAGCCGTTTTTGCGTGATTGAGTAACAAACATCCAAACATCCACACTCACATTTATAATATTAGTGGGATAGATAGATTTGGTTCAAATCTACTCCCACTCGGCTACTACTAACTACTACTTCAAACTCGGCCCACCTGGAGATATCTCTCTCATACTATTGCGGCTTATTTCTACGGCAAAGTAGGTAATCACGATTTTTGTAGTTCAAGTTTGATGCGAAGCCTAAATACGTGCTTTTTAGTATTAAACATCAACTGTTCTAGAATCATCTAGAATACATTTTGAGCTAATTTCAATAGAACTATAATCACAAACATCAGTCCTTTGAATAACATCTCGTTTTTTATTCGACCTTAGTCGCTGCAGGTCGTAGCTCCAGTAAATAAAATAATAAATATTTTTTTTATAAATATCTACAACATACCGGTGGATGGTGATGTGTTTATTGGATATAAAGTCTCTGTAATAATAATAATAATATACCTAATTGATATATTAGCAGCTAAAAGCTATTAGACGGTATCAAACAAGATTTTAATATTTTTTATCTTTATCGGTTTCCCTAATGCCATTATTAAAATTTGATTTGCTGGGCCAAGATAAGAAAATATATCTGATAATATCATACCATACTTTAACTTAAAAAAACCAACTTAAAAAAAATACTATTTGAATATAAATTTACTCGTGTAAGTTTTTAAATGAATCGATTACATAACCAACAAGTTGCCATCGAAACAGTTGCAATCACTTTATGTTTTTAGTAGCTGTTCCCCGACGGTTTTACCCAAAACTTCGGGATACCCGCGGTATCCTAATAGTTAAAAGCCGATAAAATCAACCGATCAGCATGAAATTTGGCATGCATGTTGTCATGGATATAGAAAAGGACTTATGTTATATTTTATCCCGGTATTCCCGCAGGAACTCCCAAATTAACACGGATGAAACTATGTTAAATTTTGCATACGTTGTCAGGGGTACATGCAGGTACATAAATTTTTTTCGGAATTCCCGCGGGGTCTACGCAACTAGCGTGGGTAAAACCGCTGGAACAACTAGTCTCTTTATAATAGCAACAAAGTACCTACTTACACCTACACTATTTCTATAATTTTACACCAGTCCTAGCTATAATTAGTTTTAAACATCTATTAGTAGATTGTATATATTTTTAAATCACCAAAATATATTATCTTCTTACAACTTAAAAATGTATATTTATAGGTTTAAGCCTAATAATATGTTTCTGCATTAATTCTATTTCAATGAAGCTCGTTTGAAATAAGATAATTACAATAAATATTTACTGAGACATTGCTAGTTGACCTATTTTGATGACATTTTAAATGTGTTTAACGAAAGAAAAAAGAAAAGACTGGCTATTTCGTCTTGAAAGCCGAACATTAAAAGATAAAAAAAAAAATCTACAGTCAACTTCTGAAATAGTTGAGGGCATCATATATATTTGTAAAAGACAAACTGCAGTTCTTATACTATAGAAAATAAGGATTATGGTTCTATATCGAAACTCCACAACGCCATCAATTAATTAATGTAATTTGATGGTCATTATAGTTCAGGAAATGCGACTCTGAAATGAATACGCTAATCTCGATGAATGTTAGATTAGATTTAATATGTTAATGAAGATGTACGAGCTGTTAAAAATAATGATGAGATGAATGAACAATTTATTACGAGTGCTGTTGTCAAAAATCATACATACCTACAGCTGAATGCAGAACCGGTTTTTGACAGTCGGTTAAAAAAATAATTTTGTCTGAAACTTTTAAAAACCGAATCTACTGGGATAAAAACTGTGCCGAGACCGCCTGAATTTGATTACAAAGCCGAAGTCGGAGGGTAATTTTAGGTCGGATAACCAAAAAGTTTGTAAGGAACCTCATCTCAACTCACAGTCTCACACAGATGTCATTAAAATTGTTTTTGAGACTATAAATAAATATACGTCATCGTAATTATTTCATCCGACGGGTTTTTATAGCCAATTCAAGCCTTAAAAGTGGGCTAGTAAAATACATAAGTTTCCATGTTTATTGAGGTTCAAACATGCAATTATTATTGTAAATCACGAAATGTTTTCTGTAAATTCATAAAATTAAAGTATATTTTTAACTGTTATTTTAATTCTATCCCTTTGACGATTTGACGGTGGAAGAACCGTCTGTAAACCGAGATCCTAAATACAATTATTTAACAGCTAATGCTAACAAATTAAGAGATCTGAGTGGGATTGATTTATTATAGCTACATAATATGTGGACGAGAAAAAATTTGGATCGTCTTTAATGAAAATGTTGTTAAGAATTCTAAACATCAACCTATAAACAAACTGAATGGAACATACTAATTTACAAGCTATTACAGAATTTATGAAGTGATTTAAAAATATTTGTTATCTAGTTTGTACCTACTAGTCTTATGACGACTTTTATGGATCCTCTACAACTATTGGAATGAGACAAATTTTAAAGTTTGTCATTTTAATGCTAACAGTGACATTGTCTCAACTCAATTCCGACTGCAACAATTTGGTTTGTTTGCTTCTATCTTCTATCTGTCGAGACTTTATAAATCCTTATATACTTACATATCAGATATCGTACACCGACCTGCAGTATCCATCAACTGGTAATTTTTTTCCAAATTGTTATTAAAATTATTTAAAAAAAATATATCAATTTCACAGCTTAACTGTTTCGCTTGTATAAGTGTCCTTAATATCAGTCGCAAGATAGTAATGCCATATAATAATTAGGCTCGTTCTAGAACTCTTAAAGTGGATCTTATTGAGTATAACCGAAATTAATTCACCGCCCAAAAGTGCGGTGCACTACTAAATCATGATTACGACTAGTTGAAAATTGCGACCACCACTGTTGAACATTCAATTGCTGTTGAAGTTCTTAGAAAATGTTATGTACTCACCAATATAATATGTTGCAGGCAATTTATCTTCTTTATATATAAAAATTAATTGCTGCACGTTTGTCTACCTAAAACTCGAGA
This sequence comes from Zygaena filipendulae, assembly GCA_907165275.2. Taxonomy (NCBI): domain Eukaryota; kingdom Metazoa; phylum Arthropoda; class Insecta; order Lepidoptera; family Zygaenidae; genus Zygaena; species Zygaena filipendulae. Next base: position 2,266,586 of record OU015669.1, read on the forward strand.
ATAGCTGGACCGATTTGGCTAATTTTGGTCTTGAAATATTTGTGGAAGTTCAGGGAATGTTTATGAAGTCAATTTGGCTACTTTGAAGTCCCTGCGTGAATTCCAAAAGCTTCAAAAGTAGCAATATTTGATTCCGTTTCGATCCTGCGATCTTATTTCGATCGGGTCAAGAGTATGACCCTTACTCGATTGCGTCGAGAGTAAGCTGGCAGATATCTCGAAGTACGTTTTGCAAATGGTGAAGTGTTAAAAAATGTGCCTATCGCTTGTTCTTCTTTCAGTAGTCGTACGTAGTTCATTGAGCGATTTTTGTCACCGGTCATCCCAAGTAGCGTATGGAGGACGGGCGCGGCTGGCGATTCGTGATCTAGACTCAAGAATAGTCCGACTTGTCGAAGTGGCGCGCGGGCGGCCCACAAATATCGACGCTAATTTTGGCCTGCACCAACCGGAGTTGTGCATTGTCCTATGTCACTACCGCTTCTGGTTTTGAGAAATGTGTCGTTATGATGATAGTTACTGAATGTGTTATGTTGCGTCACGTCATGCCAAAGATAGATATTATATAATGATCGGCTGTTATTTATGAGAATAGTTTTGTGTATTATAATGATTGAAAATTTAAAACTTGTAGATATCTGCTGACTATTTAAAACGATATATCAAATAGTAGCCGTTCCCCGTGGTTTCGCCGGCGTTAATTTCGGAGTTCCCGCAAGAATTCCAGGATAAAATTGCAAATAAAAAATTGCAAACAAAAAATTGCATCTTTATGTTTTAGTTATTAATTATTAGTGTCTAGTATTAAGTATATTAATTATTGTTTTGTTTGCACACCCCATCTTCTATATCTCTCTGTCTACCCAATGGTTAACTGATAGAGAATGCCGCAAGGCATTAAGTTCGCCATTTGTACACACTGTGCAATAAAGAATAAATAAATAAATAAAATAAAAGTACCCTGTGTCCTTCTCTATACCTCTGACAACGTTTGTACAAAATTTCATAATAATCGATTGAGCAGTTAAGGCGTGAAAGCGTTACAGGCAGACAGACAGAGTTACTTTTGCATTTATAATATTAGTAGGGATTTTTGGTATCGTACTGCCTCCTTTCTCTTTCGCTCAGTGGCATAATACCTTTGCCTGATCAAAGATCCAATAAGAAAAAAGTTATGACGTCTTATATTTGTTTTCTTGGTAGAATCCAAATATAGCACACACTTGCTTATATTATTCTGTCATAATTCTTAAGGTCTATGTGGTTCAAGAGACGATTAGGCTGAAGAAACGAGAAGAAGACTGAGTCCCTATAGCCTTGTAGATAGCTCACGCCTTTCTCAAGACTGGAATAGTTTTCAAATTTCTTCCTTTATTTCCTATTTATTTTCTTCCACATGGGTATAATGCAAATATGTATTTGAGAATGAGTTTGAGGTAAATTAGTTTTCGTTTATTCGCCGTTGCATAACCTAGAATCCAGCTCGCTTAGAATTGGAACCAGTTGGCTAGAAAATTTTTATTTAAGATAAATATAACGGGAGAAAGCCGCAGCTTTAGTGAAAGCAAAAGTTAAATGTTCTATGCCGCGTTTGGATCTTCGGCTTTATAATTACATATATTCTTCCGATTTCCAATAAAAAAAATTACTGAGATTTTCGTTTGAAATTGAAGCTGTAGGCTTACCATTGAAGTTGTAATGTTCAAAGTTACAAAATGATTTTCTAATTAGAAAAATGATGAATCAAGAAATAAACATGAAGCAAAGTTATCACTACAGAAATTACGATTTCTAAAGACATCAAGCAGGGTCTGTAATATTGGAACACCACAAGATAAAATCATCATGTTCTATGAGAAAAACGTAATTATATAATTCCATAATAATATGCTCTCTTTTAAACTGTATGGTAGAACTTTACGGAACGAAATTAGTTGAAGGTGAATATGCCCATATGAAAGGCTTGGCTACAGGTGTTTCCCATAAAAAATCATGAGGTGTAAACCACGTGAGAGCAGCACGACTCAACATCATCAGAATATAAACACAAGGCACGGTTGCGGTTGAAACCAGCCCGCCCGGTGTGCGAGCTGCCAAAACATTTGCCGAGAAAAAAATTGCGCTCTCGAAATAACCTGCACTCACTAATTTGACTGAACTCGGATTTTTTCCCCCGTGTCGTGCGTATTTCTGTTAGACTCATCCTCACTCTATGCGAGGTCGTTAGCCTTTGGTTGTTATCTGTTATATTTTATCGCCGCTGACTCGTAATGCGTTGACTAAAACGCGAGATAAAACTGGACACATTTTTCATTTTTCCACGTGACTTTTGCGTGGGATTCGCGTCGATAAAGCACTGATTGACACATTTAACTGTACCTACATCAATAAAAGTAATATGCACGCCAAATGGAGCACATGTCTACGCATATAAATTACCTATATGCCTAACTGAAACTTTTGCCGAAGCTAAATTTCTCTTTGCGACCAAGGTTGAACTGTGACCACCAACCGCGAGCTGAGCGAACGCCGCGAGCGTTCCGCGGCAGCGCGCAGCGGCCAGAGATGCACCAAAGACAGTCCTCTGGTATGCACATTTTGATGTGTAATTAGTATTTTTATTTAGAAAAGTAAAATGTAAGATAAGGATTATTAGGTGTATGGTTAAATACCACCCATGAAATACAATGAAATCACCGAGTAAGCGTCCCTTTTTTCATAAAATCAACACTATTTATACTAAGTGTCCTTAACTACTAAGCTGTTAAGCTGCTGCTGTTAGTGCGCTAGTGTTTTTTTTTAATTAGGTATTATTTTGCTTCACGGTTTTACTTGCGTAATTTATTTCGTCTGAGTAGGTAAGTTCAATATTTTTATTAATGTGCAAGACGGACTAAAACTAAAATTTGGTTGACAAGCCCATTGTTTTTACTTCAATTTCGAACAGAATTTTGCGTAAGACTAACGCTCTGTTATTTTCACATTTTGAAGAGCCTCTTTCCTGCCCTGCAGTCCTCATCATAGTTTAGTAGCAATGACCTTCATATTTGTCAAAGCTAAGAACATTTGCGGTTACGTAATAAGTAAGTGTGACATACCGTTGTTCTAAAATGGTTTCATACTTAGAGTCCAAGTCACCGTTGCCATTGACACGTTGCGGTGATGATGTTTGTATTACGTTATGTCATATAAGGTTATTGATCTATGGCTCCATCGATCACAGCTAGTTGAATTATAACGGTTTGATATCTAGAAATGCAAATTGTGCCTATAAGGGGGTTCGCGACACTCGGCAGTCGAGTTAAGGAATGCGTTTGAAATTTGGTTGATTTTCCATTCCACTATTTCTAAAAGCTTAAATGAACGTAAGTATGATTATGCTTCTCGACTTACCTAAAATTGCTTAAAATTATAAGACAATAACGGAAAAAATTTGCCATAGGTAAATAATGAAGTAAAGATTATTATTTATACTTTTCCTTGTCGTCAGGTATTAATATATATGTAATAATATGTGTAGTATATACCACGTTTGCTTGGTTTCCACGACACAAGCTTATAGCTTAGTGTGGGATCAAGTAGATCTGTGTGTTGTGAAGTGGATTATTATTATAATGAATTAATACCATTAAACCATACCATTAATTACCATTAAACCATAATAAATCATCACACCTAAATTTTCAAAAATTTTCTTTCTTAATACAGTAAGTTCTAATCTGGTTTACAGACCTTATACGTATCTAAATACAGAGAAAATATTGTTTGGCAAAGTTTTATAACCTTGACAAAATTTTGGAAAAGGTGGCACTGTAGACTAAAAACTGTAAAGTCAAACCAATTTTTCCACTGCCTAAATACATAAATTGGACGAATAAATCTGTAGGTATACATAAAATGAATCAGTATTTCATTTGGTCACGGCATCTTGCGTGAACGGCTGGACCGATAAACATTAAATTTTGCATACACGTTGTCAGGAGTACAGAGAAGGACATAGGGTACCTACTTCTTATCCTGGAATGACCACAGGAACTCCGAAATGACTGAGGGTGGCACCTCAGGGATAGCTAGTATTTGATCAATTCTCGCCCCTTTCAATCTATACATATAAAATGTTTTGTCCTGAATGACTAATGGATCAAGGCACAGCCTAAGCCGCTGATCGTAGAGACCTGAAACTTGGAGGGTGTGTTCTTTGTATGACGTAGGCATCCGATAAGAAAGGATTTTTGAAAATTCAACCCCCAAGGGAATGACCTTTTCATTCCCTTGGGGGTTGAATTTTCAAAAAAGTTGCAAAGTTTGTATGGAACAATTCCGCGGGAACTTCGAAATTATCGCGGGTGAAACCGCGCGGGTCAGCTAATATCGAGACAAAACTGATGTAGGTAAGTATTTGTATGTTCAGTTTAATGCCTCCACTACATTATCGCCGAGTATAGTGTAGAGGGCATACTCGGCTGTACTCGCCGATCATCGTCTATGATCGCCTGCGACCCGTGAATTGTCGGTTTTTGGGCACGCATCAAAGGGAATCGCCTGTAGTTTGTGTTGAGGTGTCCACATTATCGCCGATCATACGATCACACGATCAACGATCATCGGCGATAATGTAGTGCAAGAGTAAGAACGGTTTTTGACGAACGTGGCGTTATATTGTGTCGAGCTGGAGATATTGCGTTGGTCCGTGTGTAACAGTTGTAAATGACAAATGAGTCGATAAGGACCGGTGTTATTGAATAATTAAATGACCCTATTGTCTGGCAAGTGCAAGCGGAATGTCTGTCAGGACGCCGGGCAATGATAACGTTAGTGAGTTAGTGAACGGTAGTAGTTTTCATACGAATTTGAAATAGATCACTACACAGTATAAAATAAAGTCGCTTTCTATGTATGCTTAAATCTTTAAAACTACGCAACGGGTTTTGAGGCGGTTTTCACCAATAGATAGAGTGATTCATGAGGAAGGTTTATAACTATTTTTTTATCCTGGGATTCCCGCGGGAACTCCGAAATTACCGCGGGTGAAACCGCGCGGGTCAGCTAGTATTATCTAAAACTATCGTCTAAAACAAAATTTAAATAATCATCATCAGTCAATTGGGTGTTCTCCAGGATACGAAATACAAAATTCTAATTAGTCCGTCAGTTAGAAAATAAAAAAATAACAGACACGTATTTTTTGCTTTTTCAAATTAATGAAAATAAACATAGATAAAGCGCATTAAAGTTAAGGGTTTAATTAAAATTAATAAGTTAACGATGGCTATGTAACATTTTTTACAAGATGTGATAGTCATTCGGTCAATTCTATAGTATTTAAATATTTTCTACCTACTTGTCTAAAACTTGAAACATGTCGAAAATATATTATGTAGATTTCTAACATTACTCTTCTAGCATAGGAATATGATGTTTTCTAAACTGCCTAATACCTTGATTGCTATAATTAGTCTTGATAAAAATTTGTAAATTAGGTAATTTAAATACATTCAGAGAGCAGTTTCTTTCTATAAAGTGCTTATGATTTCAATATTATTATTATGTTCTGTGTTAATCAACGATAGGTAATATGATTACTCATCATATTTTTATTTACATCATATTACCTACCTATTTATAAGTAATTTTGAAATGACGAGATTCGCAACAACGGTTTTCTTGTGAGCTAAACACATTATATAATTACGAATATGTAAGTATACAACCTTCACCCATTATATTAACAGCTGATGACAGCACAGCACTACCGCTGTACATGAATTTCGTAAGTTTTTTTTTCCTTCAGGCGCGTTCCATTTCCCAGGATGTCCATTTTCCTGAACGTCCGTTTAATTTTTAAGAAAGAAAAGCCTATCTATGAAACATATTGTGCGGCCCTGAAAAGGGCCTTTGGTATCTCTGCTGAAGTCCGTCGCGTCACCTGTCCGTTAAATTTCGAGCTTCGCGAAGCGAGCTCCCATCGCCTTTAGCTCTTTGAGCTTCTGTACTCGAGCTAACATTCGTTTAAGGCTGGCCCATCTGCCAAGCTGACGGGCCCTGGAGGCGAATTTCATGCTCTTTTTTATATCAGAGATCCACAGGGACAAATACTCCACGGTGCAATTGTCTATGTTGAGGACGTCGTCCTTGAACAATGCGTTGCGTTTACCCATATCTTCACAATTCGTTGTTCTATACCACAAAATGTGAAATGCGAAATGCGAATCCTCTTGCCTCAACTGTGAGTTTTATACACTAAATGTGTATGTCATTACATAAACATTAAATCTGCAATAAACATTATTTATTGGATTATCTCGCCTAAAAGATAATATTATCTAACTGAGATAAGGAGTTCGTGCTCTCTTATAGATTTGTAGCTTAATAAAAATGAAATCCAAAAAGTCCTTAATGACATGGATTTATCTATAGATGCTACATAAATCCTTAATGACCTAGATATTATCTTTTAGGCGAGATATAAATAATTCGATTAACACAGTCTTTTCAATTTACTATTTTTAGTCAATACTACTATATTTGAAAATAGTAATAAAAACCAAACATTATTTATCTTGTTCAAAATGAAATCGCTTTATATGTTTCACTTCTTAGGCGTATAGGTAGCGATGTGCCCATTATTTATTACTAGCTGTGCCCCGCGGTTTCACCCGCGGTAATTTCGGAGTTCCCGCGGGAATTACGGGATAAAAAGTACCCTGTGTCCTTCTCTGCACCCCAGACAACGTGCATGCCAAATTTCATCCAAACCCGTTCAGCCGTTTTTGCGTGATTGAGTAACAAGCATCCAAACATCCACACTTTCACATTTATATTATAATATTAGTAGGATTAATGCATCAGAATTTTTTTTCTGCGGCATATAATATCATTAATTTATGTATATAGGTGCAATTTACAATAGTATTTTAAACACGTTTATTTCTGTCGGCGATGCATAATATGCCTTGATAATGAGCTACTTGAATGCGATTTATGGACTCGTATACGTAGATTTGTTTATAATTGCTTAAGCCACTTTTATCAGACTAATATTTTTATACAGAGTGTAATTTTAAACAAGCGACATAATATTCAAGCCCTTGATAGTTGGTGTGTGACTAATAAAAATAAAACATAAAAAACCGGCCAAGTGCGAGTCAGACTCGCGCACGAAGGGTTCCGTACTATAAAAAACGACAAAAAAAATCACGTTTTTTGCATGGGAGGTGTCATATTTACTTTATTCTGTTTTTTTTGTATTTGTCGTTATAAAAGCAACAGAAATACCTTTTTTTTTTTCCGACTATCACGGTTCATGAGATACAGCCTGGTGACAGACGGACAGACGGACAGCAGATTAGTATTTAGTAATAGAGTCCCGTTTCACCCTTAAAACGGGACCCTAAAAAGTAGGACAAAAATGCATTATAAAAAACTTAACGCCGATGTTCTACCGCGCCGCACTATTTGCTAGCATTTCACACTTGAGCTGAGTAGCGGAAATCGTTTCGGTGTGTGAATTTATTTATGTCGCAACACTAAAAATATCTACCTACTAAACGTCAACATTTGTCTGCGATGGCAGCTAGCTGCCATTGGGTTTTGTTATCGTTTCACTTCACTAGTATTGGTACAGCCGAAACCTGATTTATGTTTAAATGACGTCTGTGCAATTTTAGATTTGTAGACACCGACGTAATTTAGCCCCGACCGCAAGCATCCAGCACCAGAACAATGGATCATATTTTGTGTGTGTTCATGAACGCAAATCATTCGTTTGTTCCAGATCGTATTCCGCAGAACTGACAAATGTAACGACAACATCGTTTCCAACGAAACGTCGAAGCACCGAGCGCACCATGCACGCAACGCACCCGACACCGACCAGCGAGGCGCGAAGCAAACGAATCGAGAAACGAAGTTAGAACCGCAGCGCATCAGAAGCGACCGATCGCGACACGTGACCATTGAAAAACATAGTGTCAGTGGCACAGGGTGGTTTGTGGTTGCGGGGTATGCGCGCCGGTTGGTGAACAGTGACGGCGGCGGCGCGGCTGCAATGGGCGCGGCGCGCCATGCGCTCGCGCACGCGCCCGCTGCGGCTGCTCCTGTGCGCGCTGGCGCTGCACGCGCTGGCCTGCGCCGCCGCGCCCGCGCCGGAAGCGCGCGCGCTGCGCTCCGCGAACCTCAGCCACATCACGGGCACGTCGCGCAACATACAGCTGTTCCTCAAGAACAGATACCTGCAGCTGCTGCCGGACGGCACGGTCAACGGCACCGTCGACGGCAACAGCGTTCACAGTGAGTGCCAGCCCTTTAAATACACAGATTGCAGATTATATCTTTACTTAGACGAGGTGTAAGGTCATCAATGAGTGCCGGTGCTTTAGTTTCACACTCATTATATAGGTATTTAACAAGATCTAAGGTCGTGGGAGGGTATTCGGTATTCGATTCTGTTGTCACGTAACACACCCATAGGCGTAGTTGGAGGGGGGCAAGGTGGCCAATGCAATAGGATCACCCTAGGAACTTTTTGGGCCACCTTAGAAAAATTGTCAGTACTGAGATTTCCTATTTATTCGTTTTACTCTATGAGTGAGTTTAGCGATCAAACATCAATCATCAACATCAATCTCCTCATAATAACGGCTACTAGATATAAGTCTTTTGTCATCCCACGGTTGCACTCCTCAGGCACCTGAACTCGCGTTATCTCCCTTTCTCTCAAAGAATATGAGAAGGATATACAACGCCAAATATGAATTCAAATCTAGCTGAAAAAACGGATTTATGTATTAGCGAATGTATACGATTACCAGTGTTCATCGCTTTGCAGAGTTAACATATGATACGCACTCAAAGAAATTGCCTTTTTTTCTTGGCAAGCGACAAACACTTGAAGCCAATCTTCGTTCAGTGATCGTAAGTCAATAAGAAAAAAAGAAATACAAATTTTCAATCGGCTGCAATATCTATACACCGACGCGATATTTTATTTCTACACTTTATTTTTACATTCGTCTCATTTGTAGATTGTTCACAGCGATTGTATGACTGTATTGCTGTTGGAAATTCAATTAAATAATAGAACAAAACATTTACAATAAGAGCTATAGCAATCTCGAGTACAATCGTACTTAATCGTATTGAAGAAATAATTGACGTAATCAGTGCAGATATGAGCGAAGACCTTAAGCTTCGCTACCAGTTTAATATAACACTTAAAACAACTAACTGCGCGATTTATAAGAGCTCTTAAACAGCAGGCGATAAAGTTTGGAATTGATTGCAATTGGCCGTTTAGTATACGCAAATAGATTTTGTATTCGTCGCTCTGGATTGTTGCAAATTACTACCGGGAAGTCGTGAAAGGTGCAGAATTACGGCCACTCTTTCTTTTTGTTCACAAAAATGAGTGTTTTTACAAAAGAATCTACATATTATACTCTATATACCAACTCATGTTTTCTATGAACATGAAGGACGTTATTAGAAACTAGCTGTGCCCCGCGGTTTCACATGAAACGTTTTTGCATGACAACTTTTTTCCCAACATCCGATTCAAATGAAACAAAGCCTACATTGTAGCTCCAGGTTTAGCTCTTAATCTACCGGTGAAAACCGCATGGAATCCGTTCAGTAGGTTCGGAGATTATCGTGAACAGACAGACAGAAAAGAATTTTAAAAACTCCTTTTTTGGTGTTGGTTACTCTTCTTTTATAGGGAGTGCCCTGTCAAAATTTGACAAAAATATTCAATGTACAGAATCGCAGATTCTACTCTTTTATTATATATAGTAATAGAAGATAAATAGATTATAAGTAATAGGAAGAATATCCATAAAAATAAGTTACAAGTTTCATGATGTGACGTTTTTTCAATGTCAGTTCTCAAAATCAGCCAGTATCCGTTAGGGTTAATGAACTCCCAATCAATGTAATTAACCCAAAACAGATAACATAAATGTCACTTGATCGTAACCTACGCAACCAATTACAGCAAAAATTAGGCAATAATAATTATGATAATACTAGGTGTGCCCCGAGGTTTCACCCGCGGTAATTTCAGAGCTCCCGCGGAAATTCCAGGATAAAAATTACCCTATGTCCTTCTCTGTACCCCTGACAACGTGCATGCCAAATTTCATCCAAATCAGTTCAGAGGTTTTTGCGTGATTGAGTAACAAACATCCAAACATCCACACTTTCACATTTAAAATATTAGTAGGATTAAGGTGTGAAAGCGTAGGTAATAAAGTGCTTTTTCCGACACCTTCATTGATTTACTACTAGAGCAATGGACACCTCCAACAAATTATTACTATCGTTATATTTCAACCAATTTACACAAAGCCTTGAAAAATTATATATCTAAACCTTCCTCATGAATCTCTTTATCTATTTGTGAAAACCGCATGAAAATCCGTACAGTACTTTTTAAGTTTATTCCAAACACACAGATAGACGTGGCAGAGGACTTTATTTTAAAATATTACTAGCTGTGCCCCGCGGTTCCGCGGCAGGAACTCCCTTTAGGGAGATGAAAAATAGATGTTGTCCGATTCTCAGACATACTGAATATGCATACAAAATTTCATAAAAATCGGTCAAGCCGTTTCGGAGGATTATGGGAACGAACATTGTGACACGAGAATTTTATATATTAGATGATATTAGATGGCATTAAGTCCGCCTTTTGTACCATAATGTGCAAAAAGTTTAAATAAATAAATAAATAAATGTAACATGTATGTATGTTCACGTTGTATTACAAAAAAAAAGTTTATCTGTACATTAAAATTTAAATCGCAAATATCGTACTAACCACAAACGTGTAAAACTCAAAACTGGTACCTACCAGTTTAACGGAACAATCATGAGTTACAATTTGAACGACACCTCCCATCGATCGCCAGAGGCTTATAGAGTGTCACTTCTAAAACGCATTGCTTTCTAGGTCTGTAATTATCACTACATAGTTTAAAACAAAGTCGCTTCCCACTGTATGTGTCTGCTTATCTTTAAAGCTTCGCAACGGATTTTCATGCGATTTTTTTTTAATAGATAGAGTGATTCAAGAGGAAGCTAACGTATAGTTTATCCTGAAATTCCCGCGGGAACTCCTAAATTATCACGGGTAAAACCTCGGGGGACAGCTAGTTACTATAAGAAAACGCTCTACATTTTATTACTTGGTTATTAAATCTTCTATCTTCCATGACCCATGAATGTCTGAATTGTTATACCCCTGCACGTCTCTATTGAATTGTTATTTTGTCTATTTACTTTTTCAGGTCGATCTCCATTTGTGATTATTAATGTGTTCATGGAATCAATAAAAATCGAACCTTGACATTATTTGATAGTTAAACAATTCGGCAATGGGATAGTTGCGCAGATATTTTTCATCTTTATCGTATTTTATGTTTGTTGAAATTTATGATAATACATATTATCTATCACTAGCTGTTTCCCGCAGCTTTGCTCGTGGCGTGAACTGGCATCATACTGGCACAACAGTATAATTAGAGATGAAACGGACTGTGGTTTGACCGAATACCGGATACCGGATTTTCTGGAAGCTACAATGCCGGAGCGCCGGATATCCGCCTACCGAATATTCGGCCCTTTATCGCGTTGCATGTCGCGATCTCTTTGATTTGAATATAGGCGCGGTTAACGAGATCGGAAATATTCGGACGCGTTCGGGTGTTATCGCACGTGAGCGGAGACTACTCGGGACTACTCGGGGGCGTGTGTTATCAAGTGTGTCAGTTTGTTTGTTTCTCAGTTCGTTTGTTTATATCATTGTTTCTTCACTGGTCGTCGTGGCTTTATGCTGTTTGAAATGAATTGAATTTTACCATCATCATCATCCGGTCGGATACCGAATTACTATTCGATATCCGGCATATTACAAAATATTACAAAACATATTACTTAATTACGTATATTCCTTTTCTTTTCAGGTCTCCTCTTTGCATAAATGAATGTTGATTATTTGAATTGTCTAAGTAGATACTTGTATTAATAGACGTGTTATGGCAATTGGTAGCCGTAAAAAAAACGAGAGCGTACCCACTCACTGTCGATCCGTCGTTGCGTAGTTTTATTAAAGTATTGATCGGACATCGGACAATGACACGTCATCACATGGCATTGCAAAAACCATTCTGCAAATCATAAAAACGAAAATGAGGACTGTTACGTGGTTTGGTGAGATCATAGTCAAAAATTACATGTAATTAATAGAGAGTCAATAAACAATGAAATGAATGAAATCCTTCTACTGCAAAGGAAGGTAAAACACGACAAACTTAGTCTGTATACTTCTTCTATACCATTCCATAACAATTGCTAAAACCATTGTTTTTGGTTTGTTCGGAACGGATTTTAATAAAACTCAGCATAATATACAGGTACTTATATTACAGGTAGTATAGGTTCCGAGATGTTAAAAATACTTTTTAAACGTACTTTTTGTACAATAAAGAGTTCCTGAGGGAACTTTGAAACAGCGTGCGTTAGCTAGTTAAACAAATATCCTAAGTACTAATATTTCAAATGTTATTTGTACCTTTGGATGATTGTTACGCAATCACGCAAAAACGACTGATTAGATTTGAATGAAATTTGGCTCACAGATAGTTTATGAACAGGATTAACACATAGGATACTTTTATCCTGGATCTCCCGCGAGAACTCCGGTAAATTATCACGGGCGAAACCGCCAGGGAACAGCTAGTTCAAAATATAAATATCAAAGAGTCTCAGGAGTATTAGGACGCGCACCGCACTCAAAACTATGCGGATCAAAAGCCAAGAATCCAAACACGCTGGTGGGTTAAAGAAACAAAACGTCAAAGTGTGTAGAGGCGCGAAAATATCGATGTAACCCACACTGTTTTATTGTTCGTCCCACACGGAGATGCGAGATTAAACCCATAAAGAGCAATCGTGTGCTCCATCTCTGACGATGACGGATTTATTAGGACACCGCAGACAATAATACATTTGACGATGGCTCTTTCAGATATTTCGAATTCGCTATGCGGCGATCAAAGATCAGCTGGTCTACGTGCCCTTTAGGTTAACGCCGAGCTAAGTAGTTGGCGGTATCGCACCAATGCTACTTGTGATAAAAAAGAAACCATAATATCTCCTAGTGTATCAATTCAATTCAATTCTATAAGATATTTCGCTTAAAAGAAATATAGGTAGGTACAATAATATTATTATTAATACTGTTTTTTGATGTCACTTAATATTAACATAAACTTACAACAAAACACGGATATCGAAACTCTCGTAGTTTTCAGTCGGTCAAAGAGATTTTTATTTCAGGCACAGATAAGCATAAAATAAATAGGTACGTAAAATTTTATTAGTATACTTGTATGTACATAAGTATACTTGATATTGTCAAAATTTATCGAAAACTTATCTATATTGTATATACGTATAGATAAAAACAGAAACTGACTGACTGATAGATCAACGTACAGCTAAAACCGCTGGGTCTAGAACCACGAAATTTCGCAAAAATATTTCTTAAGTGACGTAGGTGTGGATTTTTGAAATTTCAACCCCTAAAGGGGTGAAAAGGGGTTGCAAAGTTTGTATGGGATAAATCTCCGAAACGGTTTGACCGATTTTAACAGGACTTTCACTGCTAATTAGCTGATGTTATAAGAAGTAAACTAGGCTACTTTGGAGTTCTTGCGGGAACACACGCGGGTGAAACCGCTGGGCATAGCTAGTGTATTCGTAAAAGATGAAGTTGCGCAACAGCTCTTAAAGTATGACATAATATAAGTTGCAGCAGTTTTTATCTGGAAGTCGTTTTGTTCTGTCAAAGATGGTAGCTAAGCATGATCTATTGATTTCGTTTGATGATAAGCCTTAGCCATTTCTCGAGCGGAGTCGGCGACCCAAATACTTACAGGTATTCGAGTGCCCACTTAAATCTCTTACACGGTATTGCTATTGTACTACTGTGTGTTTTGGAAATATTGTTTGAGAGGATTTATTCTTCATTCGGCCCGCCAAGTTTCGGCCCACATAAAAAATTCCTGGTTCGTCCCAAACAATATGCTTTCTTCGTCCCAAAATATAATTTTGATTATTTTATTCTCGCTTCGTCCTATTTTATATTCCTTCTACGGCCCATATTTTTTTGTATATGCCAAACTTGCTTTTTTGTACCATCAGCAAAAAAGGGTTACGTATTATTAAATATTCTAACATCGATCAACCACACATTTAAAACAACCGCTCCTCCCTGTCTTCTCTGCGAGAGAAGATATACTCCTATTATTATAATAACACTCTTTAGCCACTGAGCGACTTTCACTAATGTGCTAAACGTATTTAGCGCTCAAAAACAGAATGGGGCCCATGTTGACTAAACTTTTTTTTAGTCCGTCTTGTAAATTAATGAAAAATATTGGACACGCATTTTATCTTTTTTTACTTATTAAAAAAATAACGGCGATACATTGAGTTGAAATTTCTCGCGACGTCACTAACCGGACAGTTTGTATGGCAGCTTATAGCGGTTAGTGACGTCACGACCCCCCACCCTAAACTTTAATGCGCTTTATCTCTATATATTTTTATTTATTTGAAAAAGTAAAAAATACGTGTCCATTGTTTTTTTTATTTTCTAACTGAGGGACTAATTAGAATTTTGATTTTCAAAAGTAGTCAACATCCCTATTTTAAGTTTAAATCATGGACCAATTTTGGTCCATGGTTTAAATGCATCTCACGTCTTTCACCATTTCTAAACACGTTTAGCGATCTGTCAAAATTAAATACGCTCTGATGGCCGTTCAACTCGCAGAATAATCGATAGAGTAACCCATTGCTATTGCTTCATTGTACAAAAAGTATATAAAGTATCCTAAAACCAATCAGAAACAACAAGAACTTGCCAGGGAATTTTATAAGATTGCAAAATTTCCACATGGACTGCAAATGTGAGAATAATTTCACCAGGTGGTAGGTAATAATGCAGAACTGTACAGAAACCGCAAGGGATATTTTTCAATAAATACACAATGTGTGGCTGCTGCTGACCTCTCATTCATTGATGTTGTGCTCGTTGGCATGGACCTGCACGGCTACACATGACTCCAATATTTGGGACATTTGCGTTTTGTAGAGTGTTTTTGCAGAGAAAAATCAATGCCAAGTTGTTATTGAGAGACAGCGGGTAAGCACAAACAGGGTTTATGATGATACCATTGCCTGAAGGTGTGATTCTAGATAATAAAGATGATTTATTCCCAAATGTTTAGAATTATTTATTATTAAATTTATCTTAAAAAAATTGGGAATAAGTACCTTCTCTTTTTTTTTGACTGTACCTTTAAAGTACTTGTAAATTTGGGACGAAGCGAGACATCAATAGTGATATGGGACGAACTAAGAATTTTTTGGAATGTGGGACAAAACTTCGGGACGAACGAAGAATAAACCTTTGAGAGATTCATTTCTTTTTTAACCGACTTCCAAAAGGAGGACGTTATCGATTCGGATGTTTTTTATATCTTTTTTTATTGTTTGAGTTACATGAAACAATTTTATTATTATTATTATTATTATCTTTTCTGTAATCTCGACTCCCGAATAATTGCACATCTCGAACATCATAAAACGCCCTTGATTCTCGATAGAGCGAACCCTGCCCCCTTAGTCAAGTTGACAATGTATAATCGTTAACGCAGAGAAAACTAAGGAGCAGAATCGTTATGTCACTTGTGGTCGCGTAAAACTGGACTTTTAATTGTAGATTGTCTACTAAGCTAAGGGGGCTGAGATTTAATTGTAAACTATTACAATGAGTTGGATAATCATAATTATCTATATTTACTAATATTATAAAGAGGAAAGATTTGATTTTTTGTTTGTTTGTTTGTTTGTTTGTTACGATTTAACTCAAAAATTACGGGACCGATTTCAAAAATTCTTTCACCATTAGGAAGCTACATTATCGCTGAGTAACATCCGACTCCGAAATTATCGCGGGTCAAACCAAGCGGGACAGCTAGTAAAATTATAAAACAGTTTCTTGTATGGAGACATTAATTTTATACGAAAACACAGTTTAAAACGCTCGTAAACAATCAATTGGAAAACTTGAATAGTGTTCTTAAATACCGTTTGGAATTATTTTCACTAAAAGTTTATGGCAATTCAAAATGCACTTTCAGGTCAAATGATAAAATATTTGAATTTCGTATACAATTAGAAACATCTTTTTACCGGTTTCTTATCATTGTTTTGTGCCAGGTGTGGTTCTATCACTACTATAAGTGTTTTAAAATTTATCTATTGACTGCCAGTTACATACCTATTATTTTATTAGAATGAGTTCTTTTGGCAGAACTTTTTTTATGCATGTTGCCGACGTATGAAAATCAGAATGTCAGTTAGAAAAAAAAAAAGTTGAACGTATATTTTGCTTTTTCAAATTAATGAAAATAAAAATATAAGTAGGTACAAAGATGAAGCATAATTATTAAAGTTTAGGAGTTGGGGGCTGGGGCTCGTGACGTCATTAACCGGTAAGTTACCGGATAGAGACGTCCCGCGACATTTCATTCACCATTTTTGACCCAATTGACCGATTGACCAAATTGCGTCCAATATTTTTTATTAATCTATCAATCTACACGATGGATTGATAACAAATATTTAGTCAACTAGCCTATTTATTCAAACCAACCACTTCGTGTAAACCAAGTCGACCTTTCGAAACGAAATAAATTGAAGGTGGAAGTCCTTTAACGAAATCCGTTTAAAGTTCACCGCTCGGTTGTTAGTGGCTGAAAGAAAATTGGTCGGTACAAATGACGTTAACTGACGTCAGTGGTATCATTACGCTACCGGGTTAGGGAGCTCGGCGGCTCGAGTATCGCTGAACACGCCACGCCAAACCATAATATGTCGGCCGCCCGCGCCCGGTCAAACCGGACTGTGTTTGCCTGTTATTAGGCGAACTTTGTTCCACTACGCACTTTTAAAATTTGTTCTCAGAGATTTTATTTACGGACTTTCAAAAAAGATAATTTTGATGCTTATCCTGCTAATCCTATACTAATATTATAAACGTGAAAGTTTGTAAGAATGTATGGATGGATCGATGGATGGATGGATGGATGGATGGATGTTTGTTACTCATTCACACAAAAACTACTGGATGGATTTAAATGAAACTTTACAATAATATAGCTTATGCATCAGATTAACACATAGGGTACTTTTTATCCCGGAATTCCCGCGGGAACTCTGAAATTAACGCGGGTGAAACCGCGGGGCACAACTAGTATTATAAACGCGAAAGTTAGTAAGAGTGTATGGATAGATGGATGGATGGATGGATGGATGTTTGTTACTCTTTCACGCAAAAACTACTGAATGGATTTAAATGAAACTTTACAATAATATAGCTAATACATCAGATTAACACATAGGGTACTTTTTATCCCGGAATTCCCGCGGAAACTCAGAAATTAACGCGGGTGAAACCGCGGGGCACAACTAGTATACCTATATAAGCATCAAAATTATCTTTCAATTAATTCAAAAACGTATTTTGAAATTCGAACATGTTGAAAAAGGGTCAACTTCTGACGTGTACTGTAGGTACTTACACGGTTTTTATTTTTTAAATTCAAATATTAGGTATATTTTTTAACGGCCAACAGTTTGGCTTATGAAAAACAAAATATTTCAAGTTCAATTTTAACACAGTAAGGTAAATTGTTTTAATTTTTTTTCTGGTTCCTACGAAACACTTTCAAAATCTGAAGGCTGCAACTCGCACTGTACCATTGGACTTAAAACTTATGGATTCCTCCGCCAATTCCATTTCGTACTAAAAATAAGTAACCGTTCAAAAATTCACGGTTGTCTCATTAAATATAATAATCGTGGAACCGAAACGATACGAACGAACCGATCGAAAAATCATTGCTTATGGAAATTGCAGGATCTTGCGCCGGCGCATCGATTGCGTCGATCGAATCACCATTTAAACACACCAATTTACACCAGTAAAGAGCATCGGCGGCTTCCGACTTCTTTATTACGTAACACTTTATCGAAATTGATCGAGGAGTTTATCCGCTGAAACACAGTTTTTTTTATGAAATTTTGTCGATTGAGGTGGGCACAGAACAGAAAATAACAGATAGAAGGGACACCAACTCAGTTCAGTATGAAAACAGATGAAAACCAGTGTCGCCGGGTGATATTCGCCCGCAAAACTATTCATCATGCACTATACAATTACTAACGTGAATAAATGTATTAAACGCTTCATTTTAACGATTCTCGTCGACAAAACCATACAATATGTCGACGAGAATCGATAAAATGGCTCGATATAATTTTATGGTGTTGCATCTTAGCCCCCATGGTTATGTTTTTACTTAGTCACTGTTTTCAAAATTTACAGTTTTTGGAATATTATGGTAAACATACTTGGGACCGCTTGCCCGTTTGCCCCCGATGACATAAAAAAAAACTTAAAAGTGGCCGATAAAAACCTCGAGTCTATTTGGACGCAGATAAGCAATAACATGTTAACCCACAAAATTAAGTTATTGATTCAGAACAATTTATTGAGAGTTAGGGAACCTTTTTTGATTATGTGTTTACCTTATTACATTGTTTAAATATGTTACTAAATATTGAACATAAAAAATGTTGATACAAAATGGCGCTACTACTTTTAAAACACGATTTACTCAAAATTTCTCCAGTGTGGGTTAACACACTATTGCTTATATATGTCCATTTATCATGTCAAAATCGTTTCATAGGCAACAATAGGTACATAACAAAGGTCATTGAACACTGTTGATTGAATGATAATAATGCGGCGCTTTTTTATCGTTCTCGTAATCATAAAACCAGTGTTACATTTGTTGCGAATTTATATCTTTGCGTAATTTAAAATACCTACGTACTACATTTTTTGTGTAAATACAAAATAGGTAGGTATTAATTTTGTTATTATATCAATGTTTAAATCAATCTATGGCAATATTATTTATCAAAAATAATCTCTATCTGATATCGAAACTTTTTTCTAGGCAATAAGCAGGCAATATTATATTTTTAATCTATATTCTATTTCTAGTTTTAAGATTTCTGAACGGATAAACTCAAAAACCACTGGACCGATTTTGAAAATTCTTTCACCATGAGAATGCTACATTATCTCTGAGTAACAACCTGGCCTTCCCGCGGGAACTTCGAAATCACCGCGGGTAAAACCGCGGGGTGTTCCCCGCGGTTTTACCCGCAGAACCAGCATAATATTCTTGGAATAACGTGATAACGTGATGTATTGTCGCAGCCTATGATATTTTGTGTTATAGCCATAGTATTGGCAAATAAATTTCTTTTCTTTTTTTCTTTCTTTCTTTCTTTGATGTATCAAATGAATAAACGTTTCGAATAGTGAACTTTAAAGATACGTGTTACTTAAATACTTGTACATATTCAGAACCGTTACTGGCACTCAATAAGGCCGTTACTAGCGATTCGATGCTTTTTATAGTTGTACGCCAGTTGTGTAGTGCTAGTTTTATATTAGTTTTATTATAAGCAGCTTATAAAAATGCAAATAAATTTACATTTCGGTAATACGAATTGTTTCACTTAAGTAATAGGTCTACATATTATTATTTAATTTTATAAATACGGTAAGCTTCACGTATAAAATAGGGAAACTACTTAGCTTGAATAGGAAAACAATATTTGTTTTTTTTTTTAATTGAGCAAAGATTTTCTTATAGAACTAATAATATCACTAACTATAATAATCCACGAAATAAGTAGGTAACCGGAGTAGGTACGTTTGTTGCGATAAAACTTCCGAATCCAAATCATCGAACGAAAACGGTGCCGGTGGGCTACTTTTGGTCGGGGCGGGTCGCAGGGATTTTATTTAAATTTTGAAATAAGCTAGCATTCGTTTTCCTATTTTTAAAATAATAATTTTACGAAACCAAAATTTTACAAAAGCAATTAAAATGTTTTTTTTTACTATAGCGCCGCGTCGCCTCGCTTTCAAAGTAGAAAAAACCTTACAACAACGCATTCGTCAAACCTGTGTTTCATAGACCACTCGTATCTATCATTTCTGTAAGTTTCTGACGCATGTAGTATACGTTCGTTTATTGCGGAGAATAATTCATTAATAGTACGTATTGTAGTGGACATCACTAGGTATTAATAGCGATGCGACCAATGTTTCAAATGCAGTAGGTTATCAGCGAGTCGTTATCAGCGTTTAGTAACTAGGTTGAATGATCGACGGATCGATAGAGCGCCGGTATCGAATTATTGGCGGAATTTGTAGGTATATATTATATATTTTATATCTTCCTACTCTAGATTTGTTTTGTGCAAACAATGTAACGATAAAAAACGGCAGAAATTCGTGGCAGAACTTTTGATATCGAACACTGTTTGGCGCACCTTTGATTGTTAACATGTTCAGATAGATAGTGGAAATGCAAGGAGGGTGCGTACTGCGTAGGTACTTAGCACGCACGCGCGTAGATAGTGAAACTTAATTATTTGAGTTTTTTGGCGGAATTTTTCAAAGATGGCGGTTTGGTCATTTATTTTCATGTCGATAAAAAATAGTTAAAAATGGATTTTGTTGTGTTTTAAGGTGCTGTATTGGACAATAGTTTCCACAGGGACGGTTTTTTTGTGCTCAAGAAGATATATGACATTTCGAGCTGATTTCTTCGGCTTCCTCCGAGAGCTCCGAGAAAGTTCTTGCAAGCTATAGTAAGTACCGTTGCTCGCAATTTCAAACCGTACAACGAAGCATTTTAATAGAAAATACATTGATCTAATTAATTTTATTTGAAACTGGCTAAATGCATTATATGCGAAAGAAGAAACAAATAACTTTTTATCGCAAAACCACATTGTGTTTGATTGCAACCGAAAAATGATAGAAATAAGTTACATAATACCCCTCAGATATCATTAAATTCAGGTAAGAAAAGTTAAAGTTAAATTACTTTCAAAATATCAAATCAAATATACTTTACTCTACAGTAGAAGACACAATATTTACAAAACACAGAAACATATGGATACGTAAACAAATATTTTAAGGCAAAGGTATTAATTCCATAACAAGTGATGCAACTTGCACATTGCTTAATGAGACCGAAATGAACTTCGAGTGACAATCTGACACTACCGCGGGGTAAATCACATAAATGTTGTTAGGGGTACAGAAAAGGATGTAGATCTTTATTCCGGAATTCATGCGGGAACTCCGTTAAATTGACGCTGATGCAACCGCGGGAACGACCGCCTTAAACAATTATGTCAGCTTTTCCTTCTGCTGTCAGACGGGCCACAGATCTCATAAAGAACTTGAATACCTTATAAAGTCTTAACTTCTTTCGCCTAATTTACAGTAAACTTGAACGGAATATCCATACAAAGAGTGTGCTAAGTAACCCACTTGTTGGTCTGTCACGTTCTGTTATCATATAGGTAAATATGGAAGTAGGTAGGTAGGTAATATTTCTAGGTCTCCAGTACTTTTTCCGAAATTCAATATATTTTATTTCGGCTTTTTGTCGTGTTCGTAATTGGGTATTCTCCAAGGTATGAATATCAAAATTCTAATTAGTCCGTCAGTTAGAAAATTAAAAAATAATAGACACGTATTTTTTGCTTTTTCAATTTAATGAAAATGAACATAGATAAAGCGCATTAAAGTTTAGGGTGGGGGGCTCGTGACGTCAATATTCATTATAAGCGCCATACAAACCGCACTGAATTGTGACGTCACGCGAAATTTCAACTCAATGTATCTCTGTTATTTTTTGAGTACGTAAAAAAAGAAAAAATACGTGTCCAATATTTTTTACTAATCTACACGACGGACTAAAAAAAAAATTTTTGTCAAGTAGCCGTGTTAATGAAAATAAGGAGTGCCTGCGAAAATTCCGAAACTCGCGCGGTCGAAGTTAAGTGCAGTGCCCTAAATAAAAATACTCCACTTTTCGATCGATACGTGGTGAGATGTCCTTGAGTATTAAAAAGTGCAAGTACACGTACCTACTCGTAGCAATTCATCCCAAAGTCCCATAACAATTATTTATGAAATTCGTGCGGCGATCAGAGACCCAGGTGCAACGACACACGCACCTACAAACTGGTCGGCCCGCTTGAACGGGTGTTTCGACTGTCGACCGACTCACTTACCAAAAATGATGTACCGCCAAATTGTGTGCGGAAAAAAACGTTTCGCTTTACCTTACCACTACTATTGGTACTCGATTCTGTTTAATAAATATGTCGTAATTTTTTTTTTACGTCATGGCCATGGAAGCTAGTCCGCCGAATAAATATTTTGAAACGTTTATGTTGCTAATCGCTAGTCGTACCATTATGTTTATACTAGTTGTGTCCCGCGGTTTCACCCGCGTTAATTTCAGAGTTCCCGCGGGAACTCCGGGATAAAAAGTACCCTATGTGTTAATCTTATGTATAAGCTATATTATTATAAAGTTTCATTTAAATCCATCCAGTGGTTTTTGCGTGAAAGAGTAACAAACATCCATCCATCCATAGTAGGATATGAATCGATAGATTTCTCTAAAATATGTGAGAACATTGTGCATTTTACACAGGCGCCAGGTATTCGGGAGCGTCGAGTCTTGAGAGTAAATTAAAATAATTATTTGATTTAGCATCCATTTAGACATATAAACTGAGTTACTATCGGATATAAATAGTAAGGGACACTATATGGTTTACACGGTAGCTATGTATACGCTGTGAGGGCCAATTCTGCTCACGAAAATCACAAAGGATCTCCCCACGTATACCCACATTGGCAAACACGGGCTGAATCGTCGCCTTCGCCACAGGGGAGTGTGGGATGACCTTTATCGATGCAGTAGCGGTACGGTTGTGTCCTCCGTTAGCAGAATCGGTCCTCCGCAACTGAGTAACTTCTCATACCCTTTGGTTATTCGGACCGACCTTGCCAATCGAGTCGGTGGTATCAAATGCAGTTCTTACATGCAGCGAATTGAAACATACACGTAATTTACATCACACATTGTTGTGTGCTTGTCTGTTGTGTAACTCTATCTGTGTATATGGCGTTGTATGCTACTTGTGTTTACACAATTTGATGTTCTTTAAGATCGCTACAGATCCAATGTGCAATTTTTTCACGGCACCTATCGCAAAAACTTCTAAAGTTTCCAACTGAAACTTACGCATAATCTAATTTCAGCTGTTTTTAGTACTCAATTGAAATGCTAAACACCATAATTATATAGCTCAACTGTTGCTGGCACAAAAAATTGACTCCAGGTCAGGCTTTCATTACATACAAGAAGCTACAGTTTTCCTGTGACAGGTTACTTTTATCCCGAAAATCTCAAGGGAGCGTCGAAATAAATGCAAATGAAACCGTGGGGGATTTCCTATAGTAGATATTTTGCAACGCGCAATTTTTTGCTCGCAAAACCCTCGGCGAAACATTGAAAAAACTTATGAATGTCACATATTTTATGAATATTTCTCGCACTGTTATAAATCCAGTCTCATAACTCACAATTTCAACCATATTTTACAATTTCAGCCACTTCTTCATACTCGTATTTTAAAATAGCGTGTCGCTATATTTATGAACTTCCATACCAATTTCTAGGTGTCGGTAGGATATAAATTCAGAGAGAGTTGACTTCTCGTACACTGAGAAAAATAAGCAGTAAGGAAAAAGTCAGTAACAATGGTCAGTAACAGACCAGTAACTTATAGTTTTATTCGGTTACAGTAACTTAAATTATTGTGCAAAGCAGTTTTATTTATTGACTAGCTGTTCCCCGCGGTTTCACCCGCGTTAATTTCAGAAATCCCGCGGGAATTTTGAGATGAAAAGTACCCTATGTCCTTCTCTGTACCCCTGACAATATGTATGCAAAATTTCAGGATGATCGATTGAGCCGCTAAGGCGTGGAAGCGTAACAAACAAACAAACTGTCGCAAGGATTATTCTTTTTGGTGTAGTAAATTTAACGTAGTATATTTATTACTCTGAGATATGTATTTTTTATTTAATCTTAGCTGTTGCTGGCGACTCCATCCATGTGGTGTTTACTGTTTGGCAGTGCGCATAATGAGAGACCAAATATCTTTTGCATGATTATTTATTGTTTGTCTTTTATACCGCTCGTCCGATTGTGAAACCTTGGACTTTGGTGGGTTTGACAGAAAAAAGGAACACACTGCATCGTATAGTATGCCAGCTCCAACCACCATCATCATCATACATAATAATAATGCGTGGACATTATTTCATAGTGCCACCTGGTCCCAAACTGAGCAAAGCGTACCAGACGACTGATATAATTCTTACAAATACCTAGACTTAGACTCAGACCCAGACTCAGAGTAAACACTAATGTCTGTCATAATATAAATATGTATTCTGATGCTGGAATCGAACCAGATGTAGCAGTCTATTAACTAACCACTACAGCAACAGAGCTGTCTTAATAATGTCTTATTGCAATTAATTAGGCAATTGGGAACAAAATGGAGTAACTTTTATAAATAGCGATATACACAGTCATTATAGGACTAAGCAGCAGTCAATAACATGGCCATTTGCCATTTTGCCATTCCGAAGTCGAATCGTGCGCAACTAAATCAAAATTCCGATACAGTAAACACTGACATTATGTACCTATACAAATGCGGAATCCGGCCGGCCGTCTGTACGTCCAGCCTGTCGCGGGAGCTCGTTAGCCCGTGACCGATGCGATGCGACGGACAGACAGTAGCACCCTCACTAAACTACCATAAAGTGCGGGTACTCACTCGCTTGGTTCGTTCCGGTTGACGTGATACACAATGGCCTGCTATTTCTGCGATTTCTTCCGGCGTTAGGAGCATATTTGTATTTTTTTTTGTGTTCTTAATGTAAGAGAGCGATGCGGCAATCCGTCGTGCTGCGCTTGCGCACCAATTATTTTTTTAATCGCCCCAAATAAATTAAGGACAAAATCGTCAACTTGTTAACTGAGACGGATCACCTCCAATCCTCCGTCTTGATATATTTAATCTTCAGTGATGTTTTATCTTTATTTATTACCAACACAACCCTTTGATGTGACTCGGACTTTATTTATCGATGCGCAAGGACTATTTTTAAACTGATCACAAATTGTCTCTAATAAATTTAGAAAACTAACCAATTTTATTGCTCGCCTCCAAGTAGGTAAATAGTTGTTATATTTACGGAAAGGTTTTGGAGTTTTGAACTAGTTTTGAATCCAGTTGCATAGCGAATGCGCTTTATGTATACCTACCTTCAGATTAACTAGGATGGACTTTGACTTTAGGAATAGGTAGGTGATAAGATGAAAACAAATTTTGTTTAAAAGCTCAACGGTTAGTTCTATACAGGTAAAATTCTGTGGTTAGTTCCGATTGACTGGATTTGATTAATCGGAATTAATCGGAATTATTAATTAGTAGTAACGAAATGTATATAACCAAACGCCTGAACACAAAATTTAAATTAAAAGACCTCGTTGCAATCATTAATATTGTTAATTTATTTTGCCACTGGAGTCTCTACATAGTCTGCTACTAGGAAGTATTCAGTCACCAGGATAAAGAATTGTACATCTATTAATATATACCAAAAGGGGTGAATCTGAAGTACTCTTAGTTCTTGAACCTTGATGCTTTCGTAGAAGTTCCATATGTCATGGGTTAAAACGAAATTGAGCTATATATGGTGTCCACATATCTATTCCTCAGGGAGACGGGGAGAGTAAGTATTATGTAACTAGTTATTATAATAAACATATCCATTACATGACAGTGACACAGTTCTGACACGAAAAATGGCTGTCGG
Source organism: Zygaena filipendulae (assembly GCA_907165275.2). Lineage (NCBI taxonomy): Eukaryota > Metazoa > Arthropoda > Insecta > Lepidoptera > Zygaenidae > Zygaena > Zygaena filipendulae. The sequence goes on from OU015669.1 coordinate 2,292,519, forward strand.
TGACACGTGTATGCAAATCCGTTGTCAAACAAGATTCCAATACAGACTTATGAAGTTCTACAATAGATCAGTTAATAATCATACAGTCGTATAAAACCGTACTAAATATTATAAAATACGAATATATTTATACCTTAAGTAGAAAAATTATGAAGATGTTTGGATGTACCTGTATAGGTATGAAAATATCTCGTATAGATTAAGTATTATTTATTACACCTTACGCCATACAGAGAAAATCAAATTTGTAAGTGGACTAACTCACCTAACTATATACTATAATATACTACATACGGGCAAAATTAATTTTTTTTTTCCTTCGAAGGCGCCAAAAATCAAAAAGAATGTTTTCCAGCCAATCCAGTAGGAAATAGTAAGTAATGTGCAGATTGCTACACGACCCATCGAAGTATCTCGTAAAAGTTATCTTTAAAAAAAAAAACATTATGTGTACAAATTTAGATTATTTTATGGCACTGTTTATGTTGGTTTCTTTTTCTTGTGTGTTGTGCTGAAATAAATGTGCTGAATAATTTTCTTTTTTTTTTCTTCTTCTTTTCTTTCCTAGCTCTGCGTACTCGTAACGTCGTAATTCGATTCGATTGCATTCGAATGGTTGTTGTCGTACGCATACAATGATTGTTGGTCTTTCGATGCGTCATTGTTCGGGTGAAAGTGGTGGATATGGTAGCCCTCGAGTTTCGTTTTATTTTCAATACTTACACCACTTTGGTGTTGTTCTATAATCTATACACTCGCTATGATGATATCGGCATTGTATAGGATTTGGTTAGTAGCCAGTCGTGTTTAATGTAAAAATCTTTTTTGTGCGTGATTTTGATACCGTAAATAACAAATTAATCTGTATTTTTAATGTTCCAACCGCTGGCCTTTGAAAACGAGGTAAAAAATTTACCTTAGGGGTACCACGACTCTTGAAACCGTTTATTATCGGTTCTAACTAAATTATTCGAAGTACCTATAATAGGCTATTTGACAATTTTTTTAGGCCACTTTGTAGATTAATAAAAAATATTGGACACGTATTTTTTCTTTTTTCACGTAATCAAAAAATAACAGCGATACATTGAGTTGAAATTTCGCGTGACGTCACTACCTAGTGCAGTTGGTATGTCGGCATGTAGCGGTAAGTGACGTCACGAGCCCCACCCTAAATTTTAATGCGCTTTATCTCTGTGTGTTTTAATTTATTTGAAAAATAAAAAAATACGTGTCTAATGATTTTTAATTTTCTAAAAGACGGACTAATTAAAATTTTGATTTTCAAAAGTTGTCAACATCCCTATTATTGTTGTCCAACGTGACACAACTCAATAGCTTATATTTAATTTGACAGCGAAATTTAGACACAAATTAATCTGGGAAATTCTGCTGTGGATTAATTTTTAAACAAATCTAAAACAATTTACCTGCTAGTTTCCAGTTTTCGATTGTCGCTTCAAACATTTTTTGTGTTGTTTGATGTGATTTTTAAATGTTTATTCTTTGTTTATATTTTTATTAATTACAATATTATCAAGGTATTATGGTCATCATGAATTATAGAGGGCTTCAATTAGTCCCTCGCTTGAAATTACATCCTGTATGCGTATAGTTTTCTAATATACCTAATCAATTATACAGTACACTATTGTATCGGGAACAAAGTCTTGTTAAAATGATGGATTTTAACCATTCAATGCTTTGACAATGACCCTTTTAAACATTGACCACGTTGACTTGTTCGCTGTCAGTGAGCCCTTTACATCTACCTACATAATAAATACAACAACACATAAAAAACTTTTTTTTATATAGCGTTTGTGATTTTATAATTTTACGATTTCGATGTGTTTTCCGTTTCATAGATTTGGATGTGGATGGGTGGATTTTATAACCGACTTCTAAATAGGATAAAGTATGTAAGTACCTATGTACGGTAATTACTAATTACGAATCATATCCATTTTCCATCGCCTGTAAATTTGCATGTGAGTTTATCTATTACAAAACGCGAGCTCTATCAGTGTCTACACATAATAATGAATAATAATAATCTTGTTTGGACATTATCAAAAAGCGCCACCTGGGGCCGTATTTTTTAATCGCCCGAATTACTTTTTGCGCCCGCAATCGCAAGATTCGCACGTAAATGCTTAAAAAATGTATGAGCATGTGAAATCGCGATTCCGTGTGCGAAAATAATTCGAACGATTCGAAAAGCTCGATCCGAAGAGCTTGAAGGTACTTTGGGTACCGGATAACTTAGTATGTATAAAATACTTGTAAACTTTTTTTGTAAACACATTTTATACTAAACACCAGACTCAAGATAACATATTTATGTACATTAAACAAATGTTTACCGAGATACGAGAATCGAACCCGCGTCACCTTGGCGCAGCAGTCAGATTCGCTAACCACTAAACCAAAACGGCAACGGTGTAGTATCAAGACTCCATTTATAAAGCTTTAGCAGTTCATCCGATAAAGACCTAATTCGATAGAGCAATATACTTGCCTGTTTATTATCATCGCGCATGCGCCTTTCCATATTAGGTATGATACATTTCTAGACTTTAATCCATCGATTTTGCCATCTACGAATATTGATTGGTCTCCGTCAAATACCAAATTAGGGGAAACCCGTGTGGGCAGGCTACAGATTGTTCGTGATTAATGTTTTTACTTGTAAATGTATTTTGTGGAATGTATTTATTTCGATAAGTACATAAATACAGCATGTTACAGAAAGGTGTAGTCATATTTGGCGATCGTGTTTACGTTATCGTATGCAATGATTTGACACTAGTAACTGAACCGGTACCATGTAATTAACTTTCCTAAAATTTGCAAGGTTTGTTGTTATTAACTTGTCTCTGCACCGCAACGGTGATAAATGGCATCAAATAATGTTGAACTCGTCATTTGTAACTAGTTTATGATCTACGCAGTGATGTGACATGTTTATTTTGTTGCGGTTCTCGCTAACAATATTTTTTTATTTTGGTTACGAAATTTTGAAGTAAGGTTTGAGCTAAATACCATAGTCAAATTATGTAAGATTGCCAGATTACAATTTTCAAATATGACTACACCTTTCTGTAACATCTTGTAAAAGGAAACTTTAACCTGTAGGGTAGGCAGATACTATAAACTTCCTATTTAATACGTCCGTCACACGTCCTTGCTTCGCTCAATCTTTCTTTTGTATAATTAACTTTATAATGCATTTCATTATTGTATATTATATTACTTTTAATAAAAATAATTACCTTAAAACAAGAATAGATTTTCCCAAATTTTCCAGATTTCCTCGTAGCTTTTTTAATTTATTTTCTTTCCCGCAAATCTTATTCAGACTATGTTTATGAAGAACCTAAAAAAAAGTTGAAAAATCGATCCAACTGTTGTCTAGTAATGCGCTTACCAACGAACACCATTTTTTTATCTAGATATATTATGTATATGGTAGATTTAGGAGTAGTACCAGGCGGTAGAATTTGAAAATGGTAGATTCAGAGTGCAGAATTCGATCCCTTGGGATCCTGTAGTTTTTTTCTGATCAATGAATGAATAGAAAAATATTGACCGTCAATTTAATACTGAAGTAAAACATAAAAAACTGTACACGCAGGAGCAATCGACAGTGTATGCGGTGTGTGAAATACATTATAAAATAATAATAGTGGGTTCTATCGTCAGTCAACATTAAAAAAGATCAATATGTTTTTGCAATCTATGTTTTTTTTATTAGTAAATAATTAAATAATAGATTAAAATTCTATTGTGAATACATTAAATTACACTTTTATTGGTACTTATTGAGTACTTGTCAAATTGGTTGTTTAATCCGATGACGATTAATGGAGATAAGGAAAAAATTGGGACCAATCGATTCAATCTTAATTGATTACTTTTCATCCAATTGAACTCGATTTCGCCGGTTCAATTTGATTAGATTTTGAGAACAGTGGACTAATTTTAATGTATCTACCCAAGAGATTATGATGTAAATTTTTTCGTCCCATCCTAGAATAAGTAACTTAAGTTTTATGTGGCTATTTATTGATTAATATAACAACATAGTCATACCTCAAGGCGACACGAATAGGAAGCGTACGACAAGAAAATCGATTTTAATCGATTATAATTATTCATCGATCATCAATCTTGCCGTTGGACTATCGATAAATCAATAGGTTCAAAGTCGCGACTCGAGGGCGTGACTATGATTAAATAACTATTAGCAAGCGGTTAATTCACTGGACACCTTGACTTCCGGCCATGATATGAATAGGACGATATTTTAACGAGTTTTTCTTCTATTCAGTAACAATGATTTCGAAGTGAAATTTAAAAACTTTTTACTTCTGGAAAACTTGAAAACTGTACGTACATTGATATCCCTTTCGTCTTGGTACTCCAAGATGTAGATTAACTGTTTGTTTGAAATATATTATCATGTAAATAAGTAAACATTTCATCCTACACCTGCTTAATGTAAATGGTTTTAGCATCTCTATAAAGATAAAATGGCGGTAAAATTATAATTTGTGGAGCATTGACACAGCCATATTTGGTTGAAGAACGTGCGTTCGAAAACCGTACCGATGTTTAACAAGGAATGATGGACGTGGAAATTAGACAAAGGAGTGCCAACTGCCAGTTAAAACAGATATGGAAAGGATTTTAAAACGAACGTCGATCTATGGAACTTATAATAGCTGTTTCCCGCTGTGACCGCGTAAATTGGATTCTCTATTCAAACATGTCAAAACAAAAATGGTGTTTAGTTAGTAAAGTACTTACCAAAACCGTCACAGCGGTGTTTCATGTTTCTAGTTTGATCTTTGGATTGCAGCTTTGTTATTGCTATTCATACAGAGACAATTTTGAAAGAAATGCCCAAATACCTACCGATTTTCATGACTCTGACTTCAAAGAACGGAACTTCCACGCTATTTTTCACACCTGTTTTCATCATCTCTTCGAAAAATCTTTTTTATTACTTGTCATCATTATGAAAGCTTTGTGCCAAATTTCATGTTTTTAACTTTTTACTAAATATTCGCTGTTTGTTGAGTCAATGAGAAAGCTTCTTTGGACAATATGTTATAGGTAGGTAGGTACATACATATTAGCTAACCGCCGCACTCAGTAACTAATTAAGTTACATCTCGTTAAATGCCAATTAACATTAATTTATTAAACTTGTCTGATTGCGGCAGTTTTGTTTTAAATATTAAAAGATGAAAAAAATGATACAACTTTCCTGAAAAAATTAAAAGACTTGTTACTTACTAAGTCATACTATGACATAAAAGAATATTTTGGAGATACTTTGAATCTTAAAATTGATAAATAATACTTATAAAAATAAATAAGCTACTCAAAATACCAACTACTTAATTTTAAAGTACCTATGTATGTGATACATCTTGCTCTCTCCGAATTTGAAATGTTTTGTGCTGTGCCCTATAAACAGGGTCCATTAAGAACTGTGTACTAACTACCTCAACACCTTATGTTACTTAATGGATGTGCAATAAATAAATAAATAAATAAATAAAAATCTTTACTTAACTAAGTAATAATTAAAGTCGACTCTGAGTGCGGCCGTAAGTGTCTGTTTTTCAATCGTCCTGAAAAATTTTAACAACTAGAGAATTTCTGACTCCAAATGCACTCTTCTAAAACTTACCTAAGCGTTCCTATGATAAAGCTCAGTATTATCTGTGCCGGTGTGACCACCCAAGCGGTTCTCAGGCTGTCGCCCAGGCACCTAGTTAGCCGATAACATTGTAACAGCCACTGATAACGTTATCAGTGCAAACATTTCGGCCTGGATTTTTTAGCCACGCAGTTTCGACGTTCCTATCGAATGGTTTATAAATACACAAAGGGATATTATAGGTTTCTTAATTTAAAGTCCATAGAATCCTATGGGGTCTATAGCCCTCAGATTCGATCCGATCTGATCCGCTAAATACAAAAAATAAACGTGTACCTTGGATAAATATAATTTTTTGATAATAGTTCGTTTACGATTATAAATATGGGCCTCATTACTTATTTCCCTTCACATCTCTGATCCTCACCTGCTAGCACAATTAAACTTCATCGTTCCAAAATTTAACAGTAGAGCTAAACGCACAGTCACCTTTCGACCGTCTCACACTAGAACTAACGTGGGAAAATTTTCTCCTTTGCACAGATTTCAATATAATTACAATGAGCTCCAAAATTCATTGGATATTGATACAAATGCTGACAATGTATCGCGATGGAGGCGTCTGATGCTGCAGCCATGCCCCCCGTAGTGAAGTCTTGGGTCGACGCTTGAATTGGTGCTTTAATTGTACCACGTACCTAAAGTAAAAGTATGTAAGTATGTAACGTAAAAGTATGTTGCAAATCACATTGTTACCTACTAAATTGCGAATGTTGTTTCACACCTATTATTAGCGAATAGGATTGTCTTAGTTTACCTATAATTAGTTATTAATATAATGCTTTGCCTGTAAGCAGTTGGTGTGCCAATAAAATAAATAAATAAATAGATCCATCGGAAAATCCTAAATAATTTTTGAAAATATATCGCGAGAAAAACTATAATTCTACTGAGTTAATATAGGTAAGTACCTACCTATTTAAAACTTCAAAAACAGGTAGATCATGTCATAAGTCAAGATATTATAGGATAAGTTTTTTATCAATACGGTGAAGAGTTCCTGCAGGAATCCCAAATCTCATATGCGAGTGAAACCGCAGATAGTAACTATAGTTAACACAAATTCGCGCGCTCTTACAGCATTACTTCCGACGTTTTTACAACGGCTTATCTAAACACAAGATAACTTGATGGATGCAGTGCAAGTAGGACGAACGAAGCAGGTTGTATAGGCTCGGCCTGTTTTATCAGTGGACCTGTGCGTTTTAGACGCTTACCAGCCCATCAACACTGCCTTGAAGCAGCTTGAAGCAAAAATTACTATGAATCTATGCAATAACTTCATTACCAACTATGCAATACCTAACCAAATCTTCCTGACCACATCTTACATTAGTGTTAAGGTTGGCACAAAATGCTTTCATAGATTTCAGCGTTTAGCATGAAAGTGCTGTCAAACTGTCTACATGAGTACAAAGTGCAAAGTCGTTGGGACTTTGTTCTTGTTATAGGGTCATAAACGACAGACTGACAAACACAGTGTCGAATGCAGCAATATGACACAGGTATGGCCCAGTGTCTACTGCTTGTCTGGACGAGCGTCACTTGATACGCAGCGTTGATTGAATGACAATAGGTACAGAGGTCTAATTCCGAACGCAATTTCTGTAATGCCGCAACGTCTCTATAGCTTCGTTTGATAAGACATAAGTACTAGTCTTTGAGTTGAATGCGATTGATCCAAAGCACTTTCCATTTATTTTTCTCACTAACAAAAAATTATTATGAAATGAACTTCACGTAAGTATGTTAAAAAAATATGTTTGAACAAAGTTGCGTTAAATACCTAGGTAATTATAAATCGAAAGTGCTTTCGTGGCCATTTTTTCATTAAAAAAAAAAAACAATAACTTGAGTTTAAGTACGAATTCGTTTTTGGTCAATACATTATTTGTGACAATTGGTTTCGATGCCACATTTTGGAATGACATTTGTATGGAACGATGAATCCGATTAAAATGTTGGTTTAGGTACATCGGAAAATTTCGAGAAGTAAACTTTGAAGGATCTACGCGTAAATAATGTGTTTCGAATAGGTCTTCAACCGTGGAATTGCTCAGAAGATTATTATCATTGTCTCCTTGACCAATGACCGTGGCGAGACTGGTGATGTACTAGTGATAATTGGATGATAGGGCCTAGTTGGCTTCGATTTATTCAACTGCGGTTTTTGCAAAAAAAGTTGTAAAAAAAAGAATTTTGAGATAGTTATCTATGCATGTATGGAACTGTTAGGTAATCTAGAAATTCAAGTTGTATTCTTTGCTAGCCGTGACCCGCTGTTTCAACCGCGTGAGTTTCAAAATTCCTCCTGGCCCTCCAACAAAAATAACCTAAATATCTTCTTATAACATCAGCTATATGACAGTGGAAGTCCCGCCAAAGTCAGTCCAATCGTTTCAGAGATTAGCCGAAAAACCAGTTAGGATTTTTTGGTTATAAGTAAGTAACTTATATACCTACATTCACATGCATTCCGTAAGCTGTGATTTTGTCATTAAAAACAGAACCTTTTATTTTATTTATGTGTATAGACGTAATATAGATTAAAATTCTTTGCTAATAGATCCTGAAAAAAAAATTTGAAATGAACGACATAAAAGGGTCGATTTGAATATATGGCAGGACAAAAGGGGAAGGAAGTCGGGAATAAATCCTCGGTACAAATTTTCTAATCTGCGCGCGTATCTCGCGCACATATATCAGAGTTAGCGGACGAGAATCCATTACGAAGAATCCATTATGTGCCCAGTACAAATTGGGAGCGACGAGCGTCTAGACTCTAGACTAGTCTAGACCAACGGTGCTGGCCGTGCATGTCAATATACAGGTTGTAAGACTATTGACGCAGAGGGTATTCAGTAGCCGATTGTCATCACAAATAAAAAACATAAACTTATTTTTGAAGTAGAAAAAAAAAATCACGAATAATGAGCACACAAATTGCTGACATGCTGACGTAAAAGTCATTCAGCGTCTTTTTCATAGTACTGTTACTGGCGCGCCGACAAATTTAATTCACGGTTTTTATTAATTTCCGTTATTTAATATTTATTAGCGTTTTTATTTATTTCTATATTTTTATTTAAACATGGGTTATCGACGGTTTGAATAATTCCCTCGGTCAACTTTACACTTTACACTCGTGCATCTCTTATAACTTGGGCACTCACCGCGTAGTGTCCAGGCTGCGTGGGCGCACTACATCCCGTCGTCCCCGCTGACAGCTGACAGCCACCGAATGAGGGATGGCCGCCACCGGACTCTTTCAGTTTTATACCTAGCATTGTCTTTGGTGCTGCCTTGTGAGATGTACCACGCGGTATAATAGAGGTGTTTATAGTTTTTTTTATACTCTATATCTGTTGCAACAAGATTCAGTATCGCGTTTTACCTGTACGACAAAGTAAGTATTTATGAGTATAGAACTAGAAATCCTTTCATGGACAGAGACGACCGTATTTCTAATGACTCAATCTCAATATTTATACAGTAGCTTAGTTAGTTTTATAGGTACAAGCTGCATTGCTCGCTGTTACACCCTCGTGAAATTGTTAAACTTTCTTCTACACAAAGCATACGGACACAAAAACAGAAATCTAATAAAGTCGGTTAAAAATCTATTAAAAATGCTATTTTGGCATCCATAAATAGTGTATTAAAATTTAAAAAAAGGACAAATTAATATATACCTACACGTATCAAATGCAAAAAATGTTTGACTTTAATAAATAAAATTGTTAGAAAAATAACAATCACAGATTAGTAGAATCTAATTAGAAATCCACTGAATATACGGTCGATAGTAAAGTTTTCAGAAACTATAACCAAAACGACTCTACACACTTACTATAGTGATTTTGCTCATAGTCACATAGACAAACTAAACGGCGGTTTACCTTGAAACAATGTGTGTAAAACGACAAAATGTATGCACAACTGTTCGGGTGTAAGTGTGCTTTCGTAATACCAGCAGTCGGTATACCGGTGAGAACTCGTACCGGTTATTATTAACCAAAGCCACTTGTCAAATAGAGAATGCAAAGACGTAGTTACGAACCCACCATATTTATAAAGACTCCGTGTGTTAGATCCACAACTTAACAATGGCACAATAGGGATGCTGACAACTTTTGAAAATCAAAATTTTAATTAGTCCGTCTTTTAGAAAATTAAAAATCATTAGACAGGTATTTTTTATTTTTCGAATAAATGAAGATACACAGAGATAAAGCGCATTAAAGTTTAGGGTGGGGGCTCGTGACGTCACTTACCGCTACAAGCCGCCATACAAACTGCACTAGTTAGTGATGTATCGAGATACATATAGATATAGAGAACTAACGAAGTAAAGATATGAACAGATTTATTTATTTATTTATTTATTTATAGAAATTACACTGTAAATACAGGTAAGTGCCCAAAGGATTACAGCGTTAGATAGTCCGATTGACTTAGAAACATAATGGCATTTGCAACCACTGTTGATAAACTGTCGGCAAATATGTATATCAGTGCCAGGTGAGTAGGCGAGCAGTGCGTTCAGTAACTCTGCGGCCCGAGCGTGCGGCGCGTGGCCGGCGCGCAGCGTATGCGACGCGGCCGGCGCGAGCAGCGGGCGCACACGGCGCGCGCCCCCGCCACCCCCGCCGCCCCCGACGCCGCAGCCGCGAGTGTAGTTGTTGGGGACGTACAGTGCAATCCGCTCCAAAGCAGGGGAGTTATCAATTACGTTGTGCAGAAGATTATAAAAATGGATAACCAGAAGAATCTTGCGTCTAAATTCTAAAGTATTGAGACCGACCATTCCCGCTACAAAAGATGATGGGTATAAATAGGGGTAATACCGATACAGTTTTTTGTACAGATATCTGGCGAATTTGCGCTGTACTTTCTCTAACATTATAATGTATTTAGCCTCGTACGGATCCCAAATTACTGCGTCGTATTCCAATTTACTACGTACGTACGCGTTAAATAACGTGATGGCAACATTGACGTTATGAAAGTATGTAAGTAAGTAACAATATGAGAGAGAACCGTTTCTGTGGAAGAGTAAATCTCCTCGCCACACTCTCACAGTCAGTTTGGTAGCGCTGACACGGACATCGACATCATTTCCCGTTTTTTTCGGTACTGGAAACTTATTTTTTTATGTAATACCCTTATAAGTCACAATACAAACATACACATTGTCACACTGGATAGCGTATAGTTATGTCCGCTCCACATTGCTCCAGTTGTCGGGGGCATTCTTGTAGCCAGCTGTACGCTTTCGGCGACTAAATAAATAGTTATGCCTAATTTGAAGTTACTAAGTCCCTACTGACTACATAAACTATAAACTAGCGTTTTCTCGCGGTTTTCCCCAGCATTAATTCCAGAGTTCCCTCGGGAATTCCGGTATTAAAATTACCTCTTGTCCTTTTCTGTATACCATATTTCATGGTTGAATAGTTAAGCCGTGAAAAGGTGAAAGACGGGCAGACAGACAGAGTTACTTTAGCATTATTTTATAATATTGTATTATTTTAGTATGGATTACATAAACATGTTATTTTGCGTTTTTACACATCTCCTTTTTGCTGTTAGGAATTTTGGTGTAACAAGCTCTGAACTTGTGACTACGTGTCTCCAGATACGGTGCGTCCCCATATACTTTAATCACACTGGAGAAATGTTGAGTAAATCGTGTTTTATAATTATAGCGGCATTTTGTGTCAACATTTTTTTATGTTCAACTTTACCTTTTTTTTTTCTTTCTCTCTACATCTTTCTTTTTTTCATGTATTTTCTTCTTCTTCTTCTTTCTTGTATATCTTGGTCTCTATATAAATGCTCTAGAGGCTAGAATATTATATTATCGGAAATGTATCTGTCTCTAAATTTTCGCTATGACTAAATATTTCAGAAGAGATTATTTCCACGTTCTTTTTTTTTTCTATTTGGAACATCTTACGTTATTTAATGATGTTTCTGTTTTGGCAGTCTACTTCTCCGTTCTGTTAAAGTCAGTCAAAGTCAGCCACTAACGTATAGATACAATGATTCAAGCGTGTGTCTTTATCACGGCAGAAGACTGCAAATTCTTCATTTTTTATTTTTTTTTTTTTTTTTTTAGTTTCCGTTATTCTTACAAGGAGTACTAAAACTAAAAATCTGTTTCTTTTCGGCAAACTCTGGCATATCACTTAGTATAACTGCCTTCAACAACTTGAAATCTGCTTCCCCATTATACCTATGGATCATCTAGTAATTCTTCCAAATTGTGCCTTAAAAATTTTTGTAATAGTTCACTTGTGGTAGTCATATTCAGAATCTATTTTATGACATAATTTAGTAATCTCATAAAACTCTGTAGATCAGATACCGTACTCTGTAGATCAGATACCGTTTTAGTTGCTGTAGATATTTTTCTTGTATCCTAAAAAGTAGGTAACTATGTAGTATACATAAAGTTATGCTTGTCTTGTTTAGTGAGTTTTTTTTTTTTATATCATTTTGTGCTTTCATAAACACATAGAATATTACCTTCTCTGTCTCCTTAACATCATCCCAGGTGTTTTCGGTAACAAGTTATGTTCATATAGAGAATCAATTAACATATTTGTAACATGTTTATTTGCGTTCCTCGACCCAAACGAGTCACTGTTTAGTCAATTCCTCCCTCACTCCCTCACCCGAGACTTAGTCTTCATTTTCCATATAGAATAGGATAGAATGTACTTTATTGTATACCAGAATAATGCTACAGTGTGTTAACAAAACAAAACTTATAAATAAACCAATTGTTTAGTGTATAAATATGTATATATTTTTTTTTTTTTTTTTTTAATACTTTCGCCTTTCATCATCGTTCTTCCTATTCAACGTCTGGGCTTTACATTTTAATTTAAACGTCAAACTTTCAAGTACCTATCCACTGAGCAAATAATCACTACGTTTTAAGGAAAGGGCACTTCCATACTAATCGCTGATCCGATCTATGAAAGCATTTTGTGCCAACCATACCAATGCAATGTATGACGCGGCCATAGAAATTTGGTTAAGTATTCCAATGTTGGTAAAAAGTTCGCGCATAAATCCATAGTAACTTTTGGTTCAAGGGAGTGTCGCTGGCCTGTACCTATCTTTTCACGGTTTTTCAATTTTCTATCTTTTCACGGTTTTTCAATTTTTTCACTATTTGACAAATCAATCAAACTTTCACATTTGGAACCCGCTTTGCCATTGTCCAATTTTAACATAATATTGTCTTTCGCTTTCCTTAATTTTTTCAAACACCTTATGTCCTTACTTTTTTTTTTTTCTTTTTACTAAACTTTTAATTGTCGGCTAATAAGTCCTACTGCAATTCCTTCAGCTATAATATCATGTAGGGTCATATCCCTGACTTGATAATAAACTTATAGAGATGTATAAATCCATCTGGAGTACATTTTCCATTCTGTCATATTCTGCATCATTCCATTTTATCATCTTCCGCATCATCAAATCGGCATTTTGCAGTTTCTTCCCGCAGTTTTTTTTTTTAATTCATCTGTTTTTCAGCAGTTTATCAACCAGATCATCCAGATTAACGCGACCTTGCGGTATATATTAAATTTCCTGAAATTCAATCCCTCTTCGGTGTTACAACTGGCCGCTTTAAATTTCATTATTTACTTCTGTAACTTCCAGGTAATATATAGACTTAACTTCCCTTTTCAGTGTATTGACATTAAATCTGCGTCACCTTTCCAGTCAAATTATTCAAGTAAAGTCATTGCCATGAGTTATCTTTCTGTTAACCAAGACAACTCTGATTGTGGCAGGACACGGAACGGACGCCATCCGCTTAGTTATACTTCATTATATCAAATCATTTAAGTACTGACCAGGCATCCTGACCAGGCATCGTCTGCTTAGCCCCACTAGCCTCATTTACATCAATTTCAAGGTACTGAGCAAGCATCATCTGCTCAGCCCCCCCACTGGTCCTCGTCATGTCATCGTCATATTCATCTTTATCAAGCTACTGAGCAGGCATCATCTGCTCAGCCCACTTTGGTTCGCGTTATAATACCATAATATGCAGGTATATTATTAATTTATTTATATATTTGATTTAATATTATTAATACGCTCTAATTTACTAGATTTACATATAAATCTATGAACTTCAAACGAACATTCACTGTAGATATATATTTACAAATTTACATGTGCATCTCGGATACGGCTACAACGATCCGGGTAGAATCTTGTACGACAAGGCATTATTAATATTATTAATACGCTTTAATTTACTAGATTTATATATTATAAATCTATGAACTTCAAACGACCATTAGATTCTTGTATATGTATAATAATCCCGGATACGGCTTCAAAGATCCGGATAGCATATTGTACAAGACAATTTTTTTTTTAAACGTGATTAGGTATAGGTACGCCAAAGCTCAGAGTAATAATATATACTACGGCCAAAGCCTTCCTTTTATAACGACATGATCCATGAAAGACGTGCTCCTGGCGCCAAAACACAATATTCCGCCACTAAGAAATCACTGCACTTCCATTTATCTATTCATTTCTGAAAGTACACAGTCCAGACTAGGTGTAGGTAGGTACTTATAGTACACACAAATATAGATTAGATTTAATGACCGATTTTAAGCATTACCATTCACTAACTTTACTAGAAGAAATCACGCCCATCATCATTCGCCCATATAGGTATAAGAGTATAATTACTCTTTACGTATTATACCTAATAATAATAACAATGACACTAACACGCACCGCCATCCCGGTTCCAAACGTCGGCATCGGTACCACTTTCAACAGACCCGATACGATACCTAGTTTTATATGGTATATATATATATCGTGCTGCTGTTGCACACATACAAATCTACTTTGTTAAAGAAGTAAAAGTGATATCGATATTCGTCAATATACATAGGTATATAAGAATCTCATCATATAAAAGGTTGTATATAAGTATTAAGGAAACATCATTTGGTTTGTTATTGTTGGGTAAGTACCTAGATTCAACAGATACAATCCAGTACGAAAGCCCGTGCCACCTGTCGACGCTAGCACACAAAGTCATTCATCAACGTAATTAAACAAAATGCAGCCAACGCTACGTCTTGGCCCGCTGAAATACCTATAAGTACATGGCTGTAATGTTTAGTACCCAATAGCTCAATGATGGCCACGCATACTATGTTTCCAAATTTAAAGTAGTTAGAGTGGTTAAAGAATAGGTACGTCGCGCGATAGGTACCAACAAAGAAATCTCCGTGACAGCTTAAGTTGACCGTCAGTTAAAGAAACAATTATACCTTTCAAGTTCCAAGAGTGATTCATAGTAAATACCACAAACAAATGAATTTCACAAACCGGCAGCTCGCCATAGCTACCTACTTCGTTTCGATAAAATGTTCTACCAATACATTTCGAACCAAATAATAAATAATTTTATCTGTAAATATTTTTTTTTTCATTAATTCATCACATGTCCCCACCCAAAACCTCAGAGATAAGTATAAGTATGTGTTTAGAACTCAATTTGACAAACTTCCAGAAACCAATTCAACGTTCGTATAAACAAAAATACAAAGAAAGTAATCGTCACCGCAGAACAGAAAATAACTGATAGAAGGGTACAAACAACTTTAACCAATCTGCGTAAGGTTGAACTTGCAAAACACTGTTTATAGTTTTTTTCTATAACTAGGTACTCAAGTAGAATTGCCGAGTGCTTGGTAACGGTCGCGGGCCGACCGTGCATCTAGGGTTTTTTCAATAATGGTTAATTTAATGCATGAATATTGTTAATGAGAAATGAAAACACATCATTGTTTTAAATAATTAGTATTACCTACCTATGTAGGTATACTAGCTCTACTTATCCATTCCTCATTAGCCATTTACCTTTTTTTTTTCTTCTCACGTATGGGTACTTAGGTATATTTTATGTAAATAAAAAACTTACGGATTCAGCCCGTCGTCGCCAAAATGTAGTAGATGAACGTTGTGCTATACTACTTACTTGGGACATCTTTTAGACTAATCGTAAATACCAATAATATCGGCTCCATGCGCACGCGGTCTCAGCACTGTACTTACACACCACACTCGTCTCTCGGTCGGTAACGTACTAACTCTGTGCGTCACACACATCTACATTTGAGCCCGTGCGAAGGAGACGACAAGTGCATGCTTATTTCTTACTCGCATATACTACACATAGGTATTTAAAAAAAGTAATAAGGTAAATACATAATTAAAAAAACGTTCTCTAACTCTCAATAAATCGTTTTGTATCAATAACTAAATTTGTGGGTTAACATTTTATTGCTTATCTGCGTCCATTTAGCTGATCAATCAGATCCATCACGATGGAAGTACTCGTATATGTATGACTCTTATCGAGGGAGCCCTAAACCCTTACTCAATAAGACTTACATGATTCCTTGGCCAAAACGCGCGTCCCAAAAACACAATCCCGAACGCTCTAGATGCCAAACTATTGAAAATTTATATTCTGTATGCTACAAGACACGTTGAATATGTATTCGTTTGTAGGGAAAGTTCTTGAGCAGGGAAAGATGCTTTTCGTGGCGTATCTTGACTCCAATAGATCCTAGTTTTTAATTCGGTCATCTTGGAAATTCTTGGGAAGGCTCTCGTCAAGCAGTGGATGTTTGTCGGCTGATATAATGATGTGCCTCGCCCACTGCCACATAATCATCGTATCGTCATTATTGAAGTCAAAGATTAAATAGCTATAATCGTGTCATAAGTACCTACCATATTAAAGCGAACGTTAAATATTATAGCTTTTTTATAGACGCCATCTGAAGTTTCAATGGCATTACGAAATGTCCTCGTATGTACTTAACGATGGTTTGAAATTTTCATAACAAAGATGTGTACGAGTGCCTACTTACCACAACATGAGAAATAACTGACTTTCTGTTCGGCTGAAACATACGAGTTACGTAATAATAGTACATTGCTTTTCATTACGAATGCAAGGAAAGTCAAAATAAAAATAGGAATTAGCTAAAGAAAAAAATGAGTGAATTTTATTTTACATAAATCAACCATTAGGTGTGCTACTGGCCAGTAAGTATGCCCCCTATGACATAAAAAAAAACTTGAATTTCTGCAGTATCCAGCTGTCAGTTGAAAGCGATTCTCCCTAGGGCTGAAAAGTGTTACTTTGAACCCGCTTCTCAGGCAACTTCAGATCTACTTTCCGAGTATGAGTAATGAAAAGTCTTATAATAAATATATGTACTAAGCATAGAGTTTATTAAGTGTGAAATTGAAAGTACGCACTTCATGGTTGGTCTTCATGGTAATAGATAAGACTGACCACGTGTAAATTCCAGAACAGATTATAAGGTCGTCTTATTTTGGAGTATGAAAAATATCTGTCGCAGGCAAATGTTGAATAATTCGTTCGACGACAGAAAATTCGTTGCGGAGGTAATTGTATGCTAACATTTTTGTATAAACCACAATTGAAGAGCAGAGTAGTCCATAAGATACAGAACAAAACATATCATATAGGTAATGAAGTGAAAACTTTGAACACAGAAGTAAAAGCTAGATCTGGTAGATGTAAGAAAACCGTCTAAACTTATCTAAAAAGTAAAAACAAATATTGTATCCAGCTTTTCCAACCAAATCCGTAGAAATATCGTAGTGACATGATCCAAGTAAGTATTTTGTTCTGGAAACTGACGGACCCCAAAAATATTATTCTTCAAACGCTTATTCGATCTCAACAAACGAAATATTCGTACAAACTGTTGCAACTCACTATGAGCTACGTGCGAGTGCAGTGTCGTGGGTTTTGCAACGCCTCCTATTGTCTCCGGTTTCGTTACTGACCCGCCACAATTCACAAGTGACAATAAACGTGACTGTGTTTGGGACTTGATGATGGAAAGAATGTTTTAAACAAAAGAACTAAGGTTCACAGGTGAATATGTCACAAGTGATTCGAGAGGTCATTAACACAGCCTAGAAAGTACGTCTAAGGAATCCTTACTAATGTTATAAATGCGAAAGTGTGTTTGCTTGTTACGCTTTCACGCCTAAACGGCTCAACTGATTACCACGAAATTTTGCATACACGTTGTCAGATGTACAGAGAAGAACATACGGCACTTTTATCTCGGAATACCCGCGGGATCTCTGAAACTAACGCAGGTGAAACCGCGGGGAACAGCTAGTACTTACACAATTTATCGCTTAATATTCTGATATTTTTTCCAGCTACTCTATTTAATCGATAGTAGTACATTGTTATCCTAGGGGTGAAAGTAACTTATTTAGTCACGAGACGGGAATTGGCGCCCTCGCTACGCTCGGGCTATCGAGGACTAAATAAGTCTTTCTCCCGAGGGTAACACTGTGCTTTTCATTACGAATGCAAGGAAAGTCAAAATAAAAATAGGAATTAGCTAAAGAAAAAAATGACTGAATTTTATTTTACATAAGTAAATCAACCATTAGATTTGCTACTGGCCAGTAAGTATGCCCCCTATGACATAAAAAAAAAACTTGAGTTTCTCCCTAGGGCTGAAAAGTGTTACTTTCAACCCGCTTCTCAGGCAACTTCAAACCTACTTTCCGAGTATGAGTAAGGAAAAATAAATATTGCATCACTAGTAAATTGATTAAATAAGTTACGTACATATAATATGTTAGAACACATCTGAAATTAACAGCATAATAGATTAGGTGAACTAGACAATTGTGTGCCTACATAATATAATTCTAGGATTGCAGATCGGAACTGTAAATAAAACACGATCATAAAAAGTTCAGGAAACAGTGACAATAATATGACTAAACAAGTGAACATAAAACAAACTATAAATAATGATTTTAATTAAAAATTCATTTGGTTTTATGTTTGCTACACCGTTAAAAAACGCCCTTTCACTTTCGGACATGTCGATGTAAATCCTAGATAGCGTACAGTGGGCCACATAGACAAGTGGAAATTTATACTTTTTGTAAAACGCCTGTATTACGTTGTAAGTTGCCGATTTTGCAGCTCCAAGCTCCAAATTCCAATACAAGCGAAAAACGAATATTGGAGCTGCAAAAACGGCAACTTATAACGTCATAAAGACGTTTTACAAACAGTATAAATTTTACAAGATGGTATACCTACTTGTCTATCCGCCGCACTCAGAGTCGACTTTAATGATTACTTAGTTAAGTATAGATTTTTAAAACAAAACTGCCGCAATCAGAGACGTTCAGTAAGTTAATGTTAATTGGCATTTAATGAGATGTAACTTAATTAGTGAAATGCCAATTAACATTAATTTATTAAACTTGTCTGATTGCGGCAGTTTTGTTTTAAAAATCTATACTTAACTAAGTAATCATTAAAGTCGACTCTGAGTGCGGCGGTATGTGGCCCACTGTACACTCGAGCCTTGAATTCGAGTCAAGGCACAGCTTTGATAGTATTAACATGCTGACAAGCGGAGAGACATTGTGACAGGTTATGTATAGACACACAACACTCAACAACCGCATCATCTAAACGTGTCATATCAAGCGGTTCCGTGAAGGACCCGCTTAATATTAACTTATCAAAACTAAGTAAACATTCGAATTTTTTTGTTGAAATTTGATGAATATTCATTAAACATGCACGATCAGTAGTTTCGAGAAATCTTAGTGCAACGTTCTTTTAATTTATTACTTTTTAGTAATTCTACACAACACGCTATACTATTGATAATGGCGTAAACAAGTTTATGTTCTTTTGATATCTTATTTGTTGCACCGTACTTCTGGAAAACCGTCTGCATGATACGGTTTATCACTGTTAGGTCAGTTTAGTTAGTGTTTAAGGGCCTTGTTTGTTAGATCATTGCAACTTGCGGGTCGTTTTGTACCAACCTTGTTACTGTTGCGAATGAGCTTAATCTTTCAATCTGGTCTACGTACGAGTGTATGAATGGAAAACGAGACTAATGAAATGGTCTTGTTGTGTGATTTATTCCGGTTTCTATATTTCTTAACTTGGGGATTGAATCTTAATTCTGAAATAATATGAAAAATTCTTATGCATATGTCTAGAATTTGGCCGGCTTTTGACCTACTTAAAAATACTTAGTGATTGTTAAACGCCTCTGTTAGCAATCTTGTTTCCATGTTGGTTCGTATTTTACTACTAGATGCTCTAGTTGTAACATGGTTATACTACAGGTTTAGTTCTAATAAAAACTCCTTTCCAATATCTGTCTGTGGCTTGGAAGACAAATTTTATTTATTTTATTTTGTATATTTTGTTCTTTAACTGATAATTTTGATTCAGTGAGTATACATTTAGAAAAAGCTACAGTAGGTGTAAAGTTTCTTTATTTGTCACAATCATCACGTATGCATTTATATCTTTGCTCTTATATTTATGCCTGTTTTTCGGATGTACACCGACCACTTTATTTGCAACGTCCTTGGCACGATTTCTATCACCTTGTTTACATTCATGAATCAGTTATAAATAACCTGACTATGTTACAGCATAAGTTGTCTTTTGAAAGTGATGAAAAATAAAATTCCTTAAATTTTTATTGTCAAACTGAAGAAATAAATCTTTCTAT
The DNA here is from genome assembly GCA_907165275.2 of Zygaena filipendulae. Lineage (NCBI taxonomy): Eukaryota > Metazoa > Arthropoda > Insecta > Lepidoptera > Zygaenidae > Zygaena > Zygaena filipendulae. Next base: position 2,312,889 of record OU015669.1, read on the forward strand.
AAATTTAATATTTGATTGTTAACTATTCCTGCATATTGCAAGTTCTTATTCGTCAGCTTCTCTGTTATGTTCTTTCCAATGACAAGATGTCTTGTAACAAATGACAGGAAATAATTGTGTGATTGAAAAAATGGCCGAAAGTGTTATGTAAAAACGTGATATAATATCCATTATGAAATTGTTTTTAGGGTTCATAATTTTGAGTTGTTTTTGACAAATTTTGGTAAAATCCCTTTCTTTAACCCGAATCTACGCCATATTTTAATAGCAACAGAATAGAAACGTTTAATTTCCCATCCATTTCGAGATGTGCCCCTATTTTATTGGTTTCGTGTCTAGTTTGACTCGGATGAATGGAAACGGCGTATTGTACGCTGCAGAAACCATGTAATGTTTTGCGGTTGTCAAGCGTCCCGCGGCTTATTGCCTCGTAAGTAAGACTTCTGTTTTATACCCGCCGAAGTCCTTCGTGTTTTACGGCTGACGGCGGCGCCAGCAAAGCCGGTTTTAAGCGACAGGCGATTTACTATCCTCAACATAAAACAGCTGATTCATTACTTACTAGGTTTTCTCCTAGGTGTCTACCGGGACAAAGTACTCTATGTGTTTTTTATGTACTCCTGACAACGTGTACATAGAATTTTATGTGGTTTCTGTCCCGCATCAATTTCAGAGTTCCTGTGAAAATTTCGGGATGACATGTAGCCTAGAGCAAATCTTCATGATGATCGGTTGAGTTCGGCGTGAAAGTTTAACAAACAAATAATGAAACATTTGTATTTCTATTTATGGTTTGGTGAAAGGTTTACGTTGATTTCATAGTGATGGTATATGTGGCTAATAACTTACAAAGGTATATGATGATGAAGTCTTTTGAACGCATCTTTACCTACTAAAGTTAACAGTATGTTACTGCGGTTTGTTTGAATCGTGACATGTTATTTTGCTCAATAGCCTATATACTTATATTGTGTGGATAATTTTTACTAATTCCTTTGTTTTACTAGTCCGAAATTATGGAAATAAATATATATCTACTTAATTATATAATTAATAACGAAATCTCGAAGTTTGTACGGTGAGAGAAGCAAAACTACACAATATTTGCTTTACAAATTGTTTTTTTTTTTAAGAAAACACGTAGGACTGTCAAACCTTGTATATTTTTCTGTGCATATAATTGCGCAATAATGTTCAGTTATTATTGTGATAATTAAGTTATGGGAAATCTAAAAAGTATCTTATGCCAATAGCACTCTGGGATAGTGTTGCTGCATATCGTTAAAAGAATTTTTAAAATCGGTTTAGTAGTTCCAAATATTACCCCTTTAAAACTTTAAGTATATTTTTTAAATATTGGTGTAGATTTTGTCTAATTTCTCATTTTTCTGATTTTGAAATCGTTATTCGCTCCAAGCTTGTGCCACAAAGTTCAGCCGTGTTTCTAGTAGGTCCTGCAGTTCATCGGCTATCGTAGAGGCGGACATTTCATTACACGAACTACACCGACATCATGTTGACGGGCCACCGCCGGTGATTCCGTATTTTTTTTTTATATTGTTTACTTATATCTTTATTATTAAGTTGTTCTCTCTCATTCATATGTCGTTCCGTATTATGGACAGTCAGAGATTGTTTTGTAAAATAAATAAAAAATAATGTACGTAGGTATATTGTAGCATTATTTATGAAACTATTCAAACTTCATGCTTGTTGTATTTTATTCAATGACTTCAAAATAAAAGAACGTAGGTAAGTAGGTTTGTTCGCGTTTTTTTTTTTTAAGAAATTGCGCCAGTGATTTTTATAGTTCTTTTACTGGGGGTAATTTATCTGTATGCTTTTTGGCGAGGTTTTAATATCTATGCATAAAAAATGCCTTATCCTGAATGACTGATGGATCAACGCACAGCCTAAACTGCTGATCGTAGAGACCTGAAACTTGGAGGGTATGTTCTTTGTATGGCGTAGGCATTCGATGAGAAAGTATTTTTGAATATTCTACCCCTAAGGGAGTAAAAAGGGGGGGCAAAGTTTGTATGGAACCATTCCGCGGGAACTTCGAAATTATTGCGGGTGAAACCGCACGGGAAAGCTAGTAGGTAATAAAATGTTGTAATACGGAAGATGTGAAGGTATCTTCTGTGGTGGCGCCCGTTTGGCAATTATATTTTTTCGATTAAGTTTTCTTTCCGCGAACCGTGTCATCGCTGTGCACACAAAGAGGCAAAGATGCATGGCGACGGCCGCTCCGAAAAAAAAAAAAAAAAACAACTGAAGATTGTCTTTGACGTAATGAAGTATCATGTTCGAGAAGTTTTCCCGCGCCCGCGCCGCTTGCTTAATCTAATATAAAACTAATTCGCATTATTGTCTGCAATTAACTTTTCGCCAATTAATAATTACCTACGCAAGATATTCACGTGTATCAGCGTGATATCGCCACTCGCCGCTTCAAAATATAGTGGAGTTCACAAATATATGCCGTCCACCTCCAGCGCCCAGAACTGATGAAGATCGGAGTTGTCGCCGGCGAATTAAGAAGGTCAGTGCACAGCGCCTATTTATCACGGTTCTTGTGAATTTTAAATCCAAAATTACCAATTTCTTATACAAATACAGTCCACTGCCCTTACACAAGGACGGTTGACGTAAATTCGTCACCATATCCTCCCGGAACTATTCCCGAGGGAGATCCGCGGCTCCACCATATTTATTTGGTCCTTCGAGCCGGATTTGAAGTATTTATTAAGTTAATTAAGCCACCCGCCCTTATTAGATTGATAGGAAACCTTTGTTTCAATTTTTAAAAAATTGATGTAGGTAGGTATATTCCTACATTTCTATAAGAGAAATTTAACATTGTATAGTTTAAAAGTTTAAAATTTGTAGCTTATATTGTTAATTATCACTGCGGTATAGGTATAAATTGGTGTGTAACTTAACCAGTAATATAAAACTTACATTATCATGGCAGAAAAACGTGATGTGAGTGATTCTTCATTGGTCTTATTGGAAGCTAAGCGAAATGTATTGTTTCAAAGATTACAACAGTTGTATGACTCCTCTAAGGAGGCATCTAGTGATGAGAGTGCAAAAGAGAGTTTTCTTGGCTCGGTCATGTGTTTGGAGCAGCTGCGATCTGATTTTACACATAGTCTGGATAAGTATAATGAACGTCTGTTAGCAGTCACTCCCAAGGCTGTTCCAAATTATAGTCCTTTGATCTCCTTTGATGATCTCTATGGCCGTGTTATGTATGCTAGATCTCAACTTTCACAAAATAAAAATAATTCTGATTCTACTCATAATAAGAATCGACCACGTCTGCCTCCAATAGAACTCCTTTCTTTTAGTGGTGATATTCGCTCTTGGCCTTTGTTCTACGCCAACTTTAAGTCAACTGTACATGACAATCCATCGCTCTCAGATTCAGAGAAGTTACACTACCTCTTAGGCAAACTAACGGGTAGGGCCTTGAACGCTTGCGCAGGCATAACACCATGTGCAGAGAATTATCATCTACTGATGCAAGCTCTTGTCGACAAATATGAGGATAAACGAATGCTGGCAACTACATACATTAATCAAATATTAGATTTTAAGTCTCTTAACTCAGCCTCCCATAGTAACTTTGACACATTTTTGGATCAGTTTGTATCGGCTGTAAAGGCATTAAAACTGTTAAATTTAAAAGATTTAACTGATTATATATTTACACACATTGCTCTGAAGAAATTAGATCCTAATACAGTTCGTCTATTTGAAATGAATAATGATTGCGGCTCTGAGGTACCTAAGTTTGAGAGCCTTGTAGAATTTATTAAAAGTCACTCTAAACTACTGCAGCGAACACCTATAACTTCCAGTATGCCAAAGAAACCAGTAGAAGTCACTAGAACCACCCAAAGTAATCGATCAGCACCCAAATACCAATCACTAGTAGCTACATCTCCTACCAATATTCAAGACAATAATATTATCACAAAGGAGAATGGACACAAATGCTTGTGTGACAACTTCTTACACTATCATTTGTTTAAGTGTCCTGCATTTGAAACCATGTCACCTGCTGACCGATTTAAATGTGTGAGGGAGCGAAATGGGTGTGTAAATTGTCTCAGCATCAAACACAGAGTGTCATACTGCCATTCACCTTCTAACTGCCGCATGTGTCGGTTAAGACACCACACCTTACTTCACTTTACCGCATCAGACACAGATCGAGGTGTAGGTACGGGCGATACGCTCGTCGCCACGCCGTCGTCAGTCTCTCTACCGCAGCCGCGGCCTGCCTCGCGGTCTGCCTCGCAGCCTGCCTCGCAGTCTGCCTCGCAGCCTGCCTCGCAGTCTGCCTCACAGCCGCCGAACGTCGCGTTGTGCTCCACGTCAGGGGCAGATTCACAATATTGTCCAAGTCGTACTATAAGTAGGAAAGAATCGAGTTCGGTATCTGCGACAGTTTTACTCGCTACCGCCCAGATAATGGTATACGATAATGAAGGGAACGGGCATCTCATGCGCTGTCTATTAGATAGCGGTTCGCAAAGTAACTTTATAACCGTAGATTGTTGCAAACGGTTGAATATACGCCCTCGCCGAGGAAACCACGCGATAGTAAAGGGTATTGGTGGTTCCGAAAAAATTATACGAGGTTCCGTTTCTCTTTCCTTTTCGTCCCGCTTTAAATCAAATATTAAATTCGACATCTCATCTTTAGTTGTAGACCATATAACCGATAGCTTACCTACCGCCCTGGCCAATACTTCGGCACTTGTGTATTTTAAAAATCTACCGCTCGCTGATGAATTATACGCTACTCCTAATCCGATAGATATATTGATAGGCGCATCGCTGTTTCCGCATTTATTATTACCTGACGTTGTTCGAAGCGGTGCGTCCGGTCCGCACGCAATAGAAACCGTACTCGGTTACGTGGTAATGGGTACGGTTCCAGCGCTGCAAGTAAGCAACGCTACTGTCGCCGCCTGCTGTCTGGCACCAGAGCAGCAGGTAGATAAGTTATTACAAAAATTTTGGGAGCTTGAAGAGCTCACCGCCTCGCCCATTCGAAGTCACGCGGACGACGAATGTGAAGAATTCTACAAGGTCACCACAACTCGTGACCCCGCAAGTGGTAGGTACGAAGTAGCTTTACCTTTTCAAGAGGATCCTTTCTTGCTAGGCGACTCTTTAGATGTCGCGCGAAAACGCTTTTATTGCCTCGAACGAAAATTAGAAGCTTCTCCGAAGTTAAGATTAGCCTACGACGAAATTATAAAAGAGTATATTAAAAATGATTACATATCTTTGTCGCCGCCGGATAGCCCGGCTGATTCTTCGCTTCGCGCATATATCATCCCGTATCACGGAGTGATCCGAGAAGACAAGGCCACGACTAAGCTCCGAATAGTTCTCGATGCGAGCTGTAAGACTACTTCGAAGTTTTCTTTGAATGACGTGTTACATGGTGGGCCGAACCTTCAAGGTGACCTCTTTCAAATTATACTAAATTTTAGACTCTTTGCTTTCGCCCTTTCGGCGGATTGCAAACAAATGTTTCATCAAATCGCCGTGCGTGAATGCGACCGCCGCTATCAACGAATTATTTACAGATTTAATCCGCAAGATCCACTAACTATATATCAATTTAACAGAGTTTGCTTCGGCTTAAAGTCGAGCCCCTATCACGCATTACGCACTGTCAGGCAGTTAGTTGAAGACGATGGTTCCCGGTATCCGCTCGCGCGCGAGGTCATATCTTCATCGCTCTATATGGACGATGTGGTTTTATCAACAATGCGCGAGACAGACGGTATTCAAATCGCTAAAGAACTCATAAATCTACTCAAGGGTGCCCAATGGGACCTAGTCAAATGGACAAGTAATTCCAGGGTCATATTAGATAGCATTCCCGCCTCTCATAAATTAGATACCGAAGTGGAATTCGATAAGACAGTGCACCAGAAAATATTAGGTTTGCATTGGTCGAAAGACACAGATTCGTTCTACTTTAAAATTGTACCGCCCAGTGGCGACTGTTCTAAACGCATCATATTATCCACTGTGGCACGTCTTTGGGACGTAATGGGGTTTGTAGCACCGACAATAATATACGCGAAGCTGCTTATTAAACAGCTCTGGATATTAAAAATAGGCTGGGATGACACTCCACCAGCGCAGACAGTAAAATCCTGGAAGCAATTTTGCGAGGAATTACCTTCATTAAATGGTTTCCAGATCCCGCGTCATCTCGGGGTGTTTGAGGATTCGAGAGTTACGCTGATCGGGTTCTCTGACGCCAGCGGGCTGGCATACGGGGGGGTAGTGTATCTGCGCACCGAGTCTGCCTCCGGTGTCTCCATTAAATTAGTCTGTGCAAAGTCTAAGGTCGCTCCGGTGAAAACGCTTTCCGTAGCCCGGCTGGAGCTCTGTGCTGCTGTGTTGCTGTCCGGCCTACTACGTGTCGTCTTGGATAACTACAGTGCTAGGTGTAAAAACGTAAAGGTTTTCGCGTTTACGGATTCAGAGGTCGTTTTATACTGGATTAAAGGCTCCCCTCACCGTTGGCAGACCTTCGTAGCAAACCGCGTTGTAAAGCTTAATGAAAGCATTTCTGCACACCACTTCTTTCATGTGGCTGGCTCGCAGAACCCCGCCGACTGTCTATCCCGCGGGTTGACTCCGCGAAACCTTTTAACCCACCCACTTTGGCCTTGCGGGCCCCCGTGGCTTTCGCTTGACCAAACAGAGTGGCCGCTCCGCGATATTAGTGATAAAGATATTCCTGAGGATCTACCAGAGTGCAAAATTCTGGCACATCCTGTTCTAACGCCCACTGAAGATTCAGTGTTGTATACACTCGCAACCCGCGTGTCTTCGTGGACAAAGTTGTTGCGCACAATTGTCTTTGTTCACCGATTTATTAAGATATTTCCGCGTCGCCCCTCTCCCGCCATCACTATCGAAGACTTGGACTCCGCAGAGGCTAAATTGCTTCGAATTTTACAAACCAAGTATTTTGAAAGTGACTATATAAAATTAAAGAAAGGCGAACGTTGCTCACCCCCTTTGAATAAACTCAGTCCCTTTTTAGAAAAGGACATTATACGTGTCGGGGGCCGTCTTAGCGCAGCAAATCTAGATTGGGCGCATAAACACCCTATTATATTACCGCGTAGCGATCGCATCGTTGAGCTAATTATAGAGCATTACCATAAAAAGTATCTGCATGCAGGGCCTGAGCTACTGCTGTCCCTCCTTAGACAAAAGTACTGGATCCTAGCTGGCCGACGAACAGTGCGCTACATCGTTCACAAATGCAATACCTGTTTTAGATTAAAACCGCGACCCTCCTATCCATTGATGGCCAATCTCCCCGACATGCGTGTTAATCCCGCTATTAAAGCCTTTTCACACACGGGCTGCGACTACGCAGGCCCCATACTTTATACGCCCATAAGACGGCGAGGGACGCAGAGCCGCAAGGCATACTTGTGTATTTTTACCTGTCTTACAACCCGAGCCGTCCATATAGAAGTCGCGACCGACTTGAGTACAGTGAATTTTCTAGCAGCACTAAAACGCTTCCTGTCTCGTCGTGGTCCCGTTCAGATTATGTATTCCGATAATGGCACAAACTTCACAGGAGCCAGCTCGTATCTACGCGAATTATATAAATTTTTAAATGAAGAGTACCGCACGCGATTGCAAGAGGAATTGACTGAAAGTCGTATTCAGTGGAAATTCATCCCGCCCGCATCTCCCCATTTCGGTGGATGCTGGGAGAGCATGGTGAAAATAGTTAAGGCTCATTTTTTCAGAGTTGTAGGGCAACAATTGCTTTCATACGAAGAGCTTATTACAGTACTCGCACAGATCGAATGCCTGCTGAACTCGCGACCGCTCACAGTTTTAAGTTCAGACCCCGCGGAGCCAACCGCGTTAACACCAAGTCATTTCTTACACACCACCCCGTTGTGTTCGCTGCCCGCACCGCAAGTAGAGACTGAGAGGTTAGGTCTACTTCACAGACATTCGCTGTTAGATAAGTTAGTTCAAGGTTTTTGGGAGCGATGGAGGGTCGAATATTTGCACGGTCTCCAAGAGCGTAGTAAATGGAACCAACCCTCCGATCCAATCACAGTAGGAACCGTAGTGGTCATCATGACGGACAACGCACCCGCACTCGCGTGGCCTCTGGGAGTGATAGCTGAAGTTCGTCCGTCGAAGGACGGGATAGTGCGCGTCGCCACTGTAAAAACAGCCAGAGGAATATTTCTTCGTCCGGTTGTCCGCTTATGTCCGCTGCCGAACCAATAGAACCGAGTCACGAAATTCTCCACTCTCCTTTTAGTTTGTGTTTGTTATTGTATTGTATTGTTTTTTTTTTTTTGTTTCTTTTTTTTTATTGGATTATTACTCGCAACGCGCAACGCTCATAATCTTCCTGAGCTCTTTCTGTAATTGATAGTATTAATTAGTATTTTGTACGCAACTTGTTTAACTGAAAAGAAAAAAAAGTGTAATTTAATAAGATAGTTCTGTTCTAAAGGCAACCCTTTAAGGGCGGGGGGAAATGGTGGCGCCCGTTTGGCAATTATATTTTTTCGATTAAGTTTTCTTTCCGCGAACCGTGTCATCGCTGTGCACACAAAGAGGCAAAGATGCATGGCGACGGCCGCTCCGAAAAAAAAAAAAAAAAACAACTGAAGATTGTCTTTGACGTAATGAAGTATCATGTTCGAGAAGTTTTCCCGCGCCCGCGCCGCTTGCTTAATCTAATATAAAACTAATTCGCATTATTGTCTGCAATTAACTTTTCGCCAATTAATAATTACCTACGCAAGATATTCACGTGTATCAGCGTGATATCGCCACTCGCCGCTTCAAAATATAGTGGAGTTCACAAATATATGCCGTCCACCTCCAGCGCCCAGAACTGATGAAGATCGGAGTTGTCGCCGGCGAATTAAGAAGGTCAGTGCACAGCGCCTATTTATCACGGTTCTTGTGAATTTTAAATCCAAAATTACCAATTTCTTATACAAATACAGTCCACTGCCCTTACACAAGGACGGTTGACGTAAATTCGTCACCATATCCTCCCGGAACTATTCCCGAGGGAGATCCGCGGCTCCACCATTCTGTTTTTTTATAAATCTGCATTTTATGTAATCATTTGCACGTGGCGTGGTGCCGTTGACGTCTGTGACGATGTCAAAAATATTAAAAAAATATGAACCTTCAAAATACTGTAGATACCTATTGGAATTTGCAATGCTCATTAGAATTTGCAATTCCACCTGGATCTAGCACTGCGGATCTATATTCAGCAAAAACAAGTAACTAATTTTCCTTCCGTGCCAAATTACAAGATAGTGTATAGTGCATCAGCATTGGAACTTTATAATTTCCAGAAAACAAAATCGTATTCACGAGATTATTACGCGAGATAGTGCCTTGGGCCTAATTGCACGTATGGTTTAATTACAAATTATCGTAAACGGCTCACACAGCCATCTAATTACTGCACTAATTACACTCCGCTAACAGTAACGGTGGTAATAATAACAGTTCATTTGTATTAGAAGGTGTAACTTGCAACTTGATTATTACAATAGAGATAAATAATACAATGGAGAGCGTTAGTTAAATTCAAAATTTCGCTCGATACGAAGCACAAAACCAATCTAGGTGTTTTCTTTTTTTCTCTTTCTGGAAGGACTGTACAATAAGCACCCTCGATTTTTAATAGTTACAATTTTTTTTTTGATAGAATAGTGTGTTTATAGTGTATTTCTCAAATCCGCAAATTACGGAAATGCATAATTTTCGAGAAAAAAAAATAATAAAAAACCTTACTCAATTTACGATAATATTTTGACTTTGGCGCATCGCCGGCCGCTACCGCGGCACGCTCGCTACGCTCGCTCGGCTCGCGCGATTTGGTCAACAGTGCAAACCTAACCTAAACAACTCAAGTTTAACAAATTTTCATTTTCATTAGCAAATTATAATAATCAAAGATAATAATATAATCACTGTAACAATACATGTAATAGGCGCCATCATTAAAGAAGTAGAAGAAGAAGAACAGACATTCCAAAAATTACGTTCCATTATTGGGGGTTGTTAAAAATGTCATAATTTTTTTCAATCTTAAAGCACTTTAATGAACTATTTATTTACTTAGTATGTTACAGGTTCTTATGTTTTCATTACAATTATAGGTATTTATAAATAAAAAAATATTAAAACTGAAAAACATTATTAACAAACATTAAAAATCGGTAACACTTTGTCCGAACGTAAAACGAAACACAATTCTTACAAAGTCTATGGCAAATGGTTGACACATCGCGGAGTTTTATATGAAAATAACAAAACTTTAATATTTTTTTTCTCGAAAACGATGAGTTTCCGTAATTAGAGATTTTATGTGAAGTTATATTAAGCAAAGTCCCACACACATAAAAAATATGAAGCTCGAAATCGCGGGTGCTTATTGTACAGTTGAGCCCTCTTTCTTTCTAAGCTGTTTCCACCAAACTTGAAATACCGCGACTCCGCGTCCACTAATTCTGTATTCTTGCTGAATTCTATACGTCTTAATACTACAAGCTTCCTTGAGAAGTCTTTGATTTACCGTTATTAAAATATAAAACTAAAAATGGTTAGAAATGTTAATCAAAAATATGTTTACCATGATACGGATAGATATCGAACTTGCGACTCATAGCCGAGCAGTCATGATCGTTAACCACTAGAGTCTAGACCATCGGACCCAACGGTCGGTCGGTGTTATCCCTAGGTACTAATATAATATTATAAATGCGAAAGTAACTCTGGCTGTTTGTCTGTTACGCTTTCACGCCTCAACGGATCAACGGATCATCATGAAATTTTGCGTACACGTTGTGGGGATACAGAAAAAGAAAAAAGGGTACTTTTTATCCCGGAATGCCTAAGGGATCTCTGAAATTAACGCGGGTGAAACCGCGCGGATCAGCTAGTCAGGAAATAATTGGTTTGTACGGCTGCGGCGGCGCAAAACAAAGAGCTTCGGAGCAATTTGAAAAAAAAATATAACATTCATTTAGGTAACTAACAATAGAAACGTGATATAGCGTGGAGGTATATTATAAACTGCTATGAAGGCGTGGCAGACTGATAGATGACTTAAGACCTAATTAATTATTGCTACCTTGGTATTGCCTATTCTACTTTAGTCTAAAGCTTGTTGTTTTTTTTAGTCGGTCACGGTATCGCAAAGACTAATTATCGAGTATGTTAATCAGATTATATTATCTTATCGTTTCTGACAATATCAATGAAAACTTCTAATCCAGGAATTTATAAGTTACAACTAACGTAGTATTTCTAATTCCTTGCTTCTAATATACAGGTGTTAGACGGAATACTAAACCACAGCATTTAGTATTGTCAGATATATTTTTATTTATTTTATTAAATTCGAAAAATTTACTGCTATATGATTATTAACCGTTAAACAATATAAAAGCTGATGACAGATTTTCACACGTGGGTAGTGGAGTTACCTACATCATGATCAAACACCTATAAATCGGCACCAAGCATACTTCATACAATAGAAACAAAGTCTTATCCACTATGTTTCTAATCATATTTGGACTCAGATAAGCAATAACGTGTTAACCCACAACACAAAATTATTGATTCAGAACGATTTATTGAGAGTTAGAGATCGTTTTTTAGTTACGTGTTTACCTTATGACATTGTTTAAATATGTAACTAAATATTGAACATAAAAATGTTGATACAAAATGGCGCTATAATTTTAAAACTTTAATTTACTCAAAATTTCTCCAGTGTGGGTTAACACACTATTGCTTATCTATGTCCATTTTGTCCACATAAGTTTATAAAATAAACGAGTAGGTAGTTTTTCATGATTTTGTAATACGTATACTACGGAATTGTCATCAAAAATTACTATGTAAATATTTACTCCAATCTTCATATTGTACTACCGATTTCTTTTTCAATAAAATATTTTGGAAAACATTATTTATAGCGGATGGCACTTGTTTCATCACTGTAAGCCATATTCCACGGATTCCAAGTACATATTTCCTGTTCAGCGAAAAGTAGTCAAAGCGTACGTTCAAAAAAAAAAGTTCGATTCGAGTTTCGAATACCTACCTCAGACCAAATAAAAACTAAAGACGGAACGTCTTGAACAACGAAGTGAAGTCGGTTAATGCGTATGCATGTGGTGATTAGGAAAGTGTATGATTTGCTAAGTTTACTTACTGGTGATAAGTGATTCCATGCTGTTTTTTATTTTTTGACCATTGACGACACAATGTGGCATTTTTTCTAACTTGATTGTTGCGTCACCTCCATTTGCGGGAGAACTCAAACTAAAAGGTATGGTGTCTTTTTCTTGTAAGTGTGTGCGTGTTTCTGTGTACGTGCACGGCGTGGTGTCTTTTTCCGGGCTTCACTTGTTTGTTCTACGCGTTCCGTCTTTATTTTTTATTTGGTCTGAGACACCTACATAACCGCCTTTGAAGTGCGTTTGCGTTTTGCACTTAAGTAGTATATAACCACTACCTTTAGTGCGACGCTACGACGCCCGTTCGTACACAATAGTAGATATACGACCGCGAAACAGAGGTGCAATCGGAAAAAAGTAAATATTTGTGAATTAGCATAGCATAGCAATAGCATCGCATTGAGTCGTTGAGTTCTCAAACAAACCGCCCGGGTTCGACGCACCCGTTGCATAAGCGGGCTCGTCAAAACTCGATCAAGGTGATTCGTCATCGCGCAACTGCATTCGTAAATCACATTGTAACATCGGTACGAATATAGATCTTGGTGATTGCGTAACAAGGTTAAAAATAGCATCGGCGACTGTTGGTTTTTATTACGTTCTTTATCAATGAGTTTTGAGTTTTACGATCTTTATTCGTATGATTGTATGTATGAATTAATATTTTTTTTCTTTGACGTATTTCAGTTTGGCGTGTGGCCTTAGCACGTTATCATTTCAACTCATCAGATATTACGGTCGGTAATAAAGTCGGTACCTTCTTGAAAATTAATACTTACAGATGCTGCCTTCGCAAAGAAAAAAAGATTTATTTAAGCAAAATGAGACACAACACAAATGAACATACAGAACAACACAAATTAAAATAATTAAAGAATAACAAAATAAAAGAAAACATAAGAATCAATAGTATATACTATATAGAGGGATATGTCACCGAAAATTGGAATACAGTTGTAACATATAATGGTATTATAGTAAAATGCTGAAGAGGGAAAATGCATGGTGGTTGCGCATAAATCGATACCATGTATCGGTACCAACTCTGTTGTTGTGATCACAGTTCAGTCCTAACCTGATTTAGCTTGTCTGAGTGTACGCAAATATTTCAGTTATGTCAACTGTTTACAATGTAACGGTACTTACAATTTACCGCGAAACATACATATATTGCGATTTATAATACATATACAACGTGTTAATGAATTAACTGAAAACCTGATACACCCCATTTAAAAAAATAAACAATATAATTATGATTAAAATATATTTTATGTCGAAAAAATTTATGCTTTAAAATTTATTCAACATTAGTTTGGAGGTGACCTATCTACGAAACTCCAAGCGCTACGCCCATGCCTACCGGTTCGAATTTTTTTGCGGCGGGCGGCGTACGCGCCTAATATTGTACTACAGATAATTTAGACATGGGCTAGTAAAAATGAAAAAAATATAACCTATATTAAAACATAGTGCGATCGATTCGCTAGTCGATTCTGAGCAAACTACTTTCTAGTTTTCAGTTAATTCATTAACACGTTGTATAGCAGCAATTTGGCCTAGGATTAGTGAAATATACGTATAGGTACAATTGAAATCTAACTTAATTAAGCTCTTTGAATCTGACCATGACCATGACTTACATACCACATAAATGAAAAAATGTGTTATTGTTTCTTGTTTAGTTTTATTTCGAATTCCCGCGGGAACTCCGGAATTAATGCGGGGAACTGCTTATCACCGTAAACTACAGCACTTTTTTTCCGGAATACCGCGGGAACTTCGAAATTACCGCGGATGAAATCGCGGGGGTCAGCTAATATGTATACCCCAACTTTGTGCAGTATGTACGTCGGCGTAAAATTTAAGTGCGTGTTACGAGTTGCGGCTAACCATTCACTCTTCCGCGGCCATAGGGAAGCCCACAGAGAAAATACATAAATTAATAGAGAGGACATGTAGGCGGAGCAGGCGCGCCACGGTTGCAAAGGAAGTTATACCAAATGCCCCAACTCTGCCAAAAGTTTTTTTGCTGGCATCCCAAGTATATTTTCCACATCATTCCCAAAACTGTGAATCTTGAGCAGTGACTAAGTGAAAACGTAACCAAATGGAATTCAGCACGTTTCGTTTAGTTAATGAATGTTTTAAGCTAATGCCACACTACGAAGAGCTTCGCTTATTGCTAAGAACCAACAAACCCGCCGAGTGACTGATCCTAGTGAACAGACATTGTATACTATCGCAGCTGGCCACACTATCAACCAGTTAGGCACCTACCTAGGCACATCGTGTGGCAATATGTCTATTCACTAGGACTAGTCACTCGACGAGTTTCTTGGCTCTTAGCAATGAGCGAAGGGCTTTGTAGTGTGGCTTTAACCTTAGTGCGTGGTGTTTTTGGCTGCAAGGACTAAGTTTCCTTTGCCTTCCCCGAAAGGGGTAAACTTTACAGAAAAAAAAATTAGTGCGTGGTGACTAGAGCTAGGCACACCAGTGCGACAATCACTCGACGACCCTGGTTTTTACTTGTATCCGTACTGAATGAGTCGATGTCCCTTATCTGTTCTGTGGGAAAGCCGGACGTTTGTTTACCCGAGTGCATCACCAAGTCCCGAACATACCTGTCTATTCCGGGCGTGTTTATTGTAGCCATGAAGAGATTAACGAGGGTTAACGATCGCCTTTTGTTCCCGTGGCCGTTTCGTATACGTCATCTCTAGGTTCGTTCGCTGCCATTTTAATAGACTATAATAGATCTAAATCGATCATCTACTGCCTCCTTAGCCAAGTTGACAATCTATAATCGTTATCGCTATAGAAAACTGAAGAACTTATCGTCATGACATCAGCTTTTCTGTAGTGCTCGCCTCCAGTAAAAAATGGAAGCGTGCAAAATTTAAAATTTCTCGACCCAGTGCATTTTTTTAGCTGTGCCTTGACCACCACTGTTGTGTAATTCCAAATTCAAATGTTTGTTGCAGTTTACCCCATTGGGGAAGGCAAAAGAAACTTTATCCATACAGTCAATTCAGTTGTTTCTTTCTTCTTCTGAAGTTATTTACATTCAAATGCGTTGGTGAGATGCCTTTCGATGCTTTACTACGGGATTTCTGGAAGCAATTTTTCACAATTGGACCTTAATGGGATGCGTAGGAACTCAAGGAAGTTATGTAGTAAAACGATAACCTCCCAATGAACACCCCATTTCTTCTCATTTCACTGTTTCCATACACTGTTCATCACTAATGGATAACTATTATGCAAATTTCACCATATTTACACAATATTAACCAGGATAAACTAATTTGTAAAATAAAGAAATAAAACTGACGTTCATTTTGCTCAAATGCCGCCAAAAGTCCTAGGAACATAGACATTAGATTAGGCAGCAAGAAGAAAAGCTGTTTCGAATAAATAAATTCGAAAGTCAAAACGTTCTATAACTTTTTTATGATCAAGACTAGACAAAGAGGTGAGTACCATAGTTCCATCGGATGTTGACAGCTCTCATAAAAGCGATCATTTATATCCGGTTCTACGCACACTTCCGGATCTTGTTCTAATGAAACCCGGCGTATAAATCACTTTTTTTTTAACGTCGGGTCACAAAAAACCGAGCGTGAAACGTAAATATTTTCATTACGACAAAATTATTTTATGACCACTTATCAATTTTCTCTCATAGACTCTTAACTATAAAACAGTAATGGGAAAGCACTTGGCAGTAGATAGAGTCCGTTCTGAATTTGTCGATTATCGTCCTTTATTTCGAGCCTCGTAAAAATTTTTTAGTACCGCCCAATAAAGTTGGCCATTCAAGCTCTTATAAGCTACAAACTATAATGTATAGTTTTGAATAAAAAAATCTATTTTAAACCAATCGTTCCCCCGCAGTTCCGCCCGCGTTTATTTCGGTACTCCCTCGGGAACTCTAGAAAATACCCTATATCACTCTGGTATACTTTAGCTTCATATCAGTGAAAGAATTTTTAGAATCTGTCTAGCAGTTATGTCCAGTACTCTACATCCAAACTTACAAATTTTACCTCTGGTAGTAAAAAAACAAATTAATCCCCCTGACCGCGTCTTACTTACATTGTTATAGTTAAGGATTGGCAAAAAATTAGTGTATACAAAGAAGTGTTATTCTTATAGTGATCTATTTATCGGTAGAGGTTTTACTGAGGGTGTATTTCTTGGTTTTTATGAGGGCTTCGCGCAATTCTGTTACAAAATTAAAGATAACAAAATTTGTTAAACATTTTATTTGTATAGTCACATTGTGTTACGTTCCTGTATAAAGCATTTTCTCGATTTATCATTGCAATTCGTTTGTTTTTTTCTTCTTATTATTAAAGACTTTTTCGAGTAAAAAAAAAAGAAAAACTTTCATAGATTTCAGCGATTAGTATAAAATTGCCGACTTTTAAAACGTAGATTATTATTTGCTCAATGGGTATACCAATGAACAAAGTTAATTCAAAAGAAGTAAGTATTACTTTAATGAGCATAATTAAGACTTCTATAAAGTAATCAACCGATTTAATTTAATGACGAATGTATCTATCAACTTTTTGTCGATAGCTACTGGCCGGTATAATGTGAAAGTAACACCTAGGCGCGCGTTGGGTAACCTAAATGTAACTGTAACCGATACTGGTGTGTGGACCAGTTCTAAAACACTTTATTATGTTTTTAGAATACACTCGGCGACTATTTTTCATTCTGCACACACGTTTCCTTACATATATTGTTCGTGTTTCCAAGAAAATTGCGTTATATATAGTTTAAACGCTCACGCGAAAGCCGGCAAAACAAATACTGATTACACAAGAAATAGAGAAAGGATTTTAAAGATGGAATGAAAACTTTTCAATTTGTTTTTTTTTATTTCTTCTTTTTTATGGACTTTCGCATATAATGCATTTAGCCAGTTTCAAGTGAAATTAAATAGATCAATGTAATTTCTATTAAATGCTTCGTTATACAGTTTGAAATTTCAACCCAGGGTAATTACGGTAAGCTTGCAAGAACTTTCTCGGAGCTCTTTGAAAACTGCAGAAATCACCTCGAAATGTCATATATTTTCTTGAGCAAATAAAAAACCGTCACACAACAAGATTTTTAACAATTTTTTATCGACATGAAAATAAATTACCGAACCGCCATCTTTAATTCCCGCCAAAAAATCATTTGTTTCTTTTGAATAAGTTTTTTAGATTTATTTTTAAAAAATTTATTCTGTTTCTCGACATTTTTGTAAACGGTCAGGGCATGTTCATATTAAGTTGCGAATTTGTGGCTTACTATATAATATGACCATCGATTAGCGTTTATTTAGAATAGAGAGTTTACACGGAGCGTACAGTTGGTATAAGTTCGCAGTTTGCGGCTTAGGCTTGTCTTTTTATTTAGTCATCGGTTGATTTGCAGCGAAACTCTTTTGCGTCAAATTAGCTTTGTAAACAATTCAAATCATTTTCAAAACTTTCTAAAGCACATTACAGTACAGTTTTGTCAATACGTTGGTTCAAAGCTGTGTCAGGAGTTCCCGAGGCATTACCTACCTAACTAAATACCTCAAAATGATAAAAGTTGTGTGCTAGACGTTTGTGGCCCGCTTTATTCTCTCCTAAGCTGCGGCGAATCCAAGCGAAATCTCAGATTAAAAGTGAGCAGTAAAAACTTTATGCCCCTCGCTCCCGATTAGACCACTCCTTCTGTCTGTGTGAAAAAATATAAATTAACTAATAAAAAGTGCCTTTATCAACATGCTGTCGGTGTGTTTTCACCAGACGATTGTGTGTTGATACGTGGAATTAATTGGATTTTTATGGCCTCGAACAATTTCTTTAATAAAAACATTTTTAAGGGCTTTTAAAGTGAAAATGTTTTTTTTTTGCTTTTATATTTTAATGTCTTTAGACCGAGTCGCCAGTGTTAATGCTGAACAACCCCCCTAGTCAAGTTGACAATCTACAAACGTCAACGCATAGAAAACTGAGAAACGAATCGTAAAAATCATCCGTTCAAAAATCCAAGTTTAGTTCCTTAGTGTTCTATGCGCTAACGATTGTGGATTGTCAACTTGGCTAGGGGGGCTGATCCGAAAACATCATCGCGTCAGTTTTACGACTTGTCGGATTCTATTTTCGAATAACATCCACTTAAAATTTTGCCCAATTGTATCTCTATTTCTGTTATTGTTTTTGAATGTTCCATTTTATAGTCTTCTTCCTGTATTCCGAATATAATAGTTATAAGGGATTGATCTCATAAACTTCGAACCCATTAAAACGAATATTTACCAAGTTTTCTGGTGAAATGGCCGACCTATTCTATTAAACTTTGTTACTTATTATAAACTATACCTTTAAAGCATCTTAGCGTTCCGGACAAATCTCTGTGATTTTTGGTTTGCTGTTTTGTACTTTACTTTTGAATATCCTAATAATATTATAGACGCGAAAGTTTGTAAGTATGTATGGATGGATGGATGTTTGTTACTCTTTCACGCAAAAACTACTGGATGGATTTAAATGAAACTTTGCAATAATACCTATAGTTTATACATCATATTAACACATAGGGTACTTTTTATACCGGAATTCCCGCGGGAACTCTGAAATTAACGCGGGTGAAACCGCGGGGCACAACTGGTCTTAAATAAATAAATAAAATAAAATAAACCTTCTTTTCTAATCACTCTATCTATTGGTGAAAACCGCATGAAAATCTTTCTAATAGTTTTTGAGTTTATCGCGAACAGACAGACAGACAGACAGATGACAGGACTTTGTTTTGTAATATGTAAGTAAGGATATTCGCATGTGATTGTGGTCACAGAGAATGTGCTCCACACACAAATTCCACTCGGCACAGGGTCGCGGTCGGTGCAGCTCGCGCGGTATCTTATCAGCGGCTGACGCGTTTTGAGAGCCATAAACCACTCGCGCGAGCCACTCGGCAAACGAATTTCGTAAAAATAATTTATTAACGCTGCATTAGCGGAGATTTTAAACTTTTTTCTTGATAACTACGTAAGTATATGTATTGTATATTTCTATACTAATATTATAAGGGGGAAAGATTTGTTTTTTGTTTGTTGGTAATTTATGAATCGATTGCAAAAATTCTTTTACCATTAGAAAGCTACATTATCCCTGAGTAACAAAGGGTATATTGTAATCCAGAATTCCCGCGGGAACTCTAAAATTATCGCAGGTGAACCCCCCCCCACGCGGGAGAGCTAGTCGTAAATAAAATTACGGACAACATTTTAAATGAAAAAAAAAAACACAGTATTTTTAAAATTAACTAAAACGTTTATTAATACTATTAATAGTAATATTCAGTAAATTCAACTATCACGTTTCTATAACCAACTCATCACAACGCATTTCCTATCCTAGGCGATTCACAAAATGCCGGTCGTTAATCTTTGTTTCATCCAAAGCAGGACAATATTAGGGAAGCTTTGCTGATTCTCAAACACCGTCACGATGACTCGTCAAATTGATTGACTGAAGTATAATTGGACATACATAAGCAATAGTGTGTTAACCCACATTGGAGAAATTTTGAATAAATTTATTTATTTATTTAATAAATCGTGTTTTAAAATCATATCGTCATTTTGTTTCAGCATTTTTTTATGTTTAAATGTTTTTTTGTATTTAAACAACGTAATAAGGTAAACACATAATTAAAAGACGCTCTATAACTCTCAATAAAGCGTTTTGAATCAATAACTTAATTATTGCTTATCTGCGTCCAATAGGTCTGTTCTCAGTAGTTCACTTTTTCTAGATCACAAACTGCATCAACCCAAGATAGGTACCTACAATCAATACCCTATAGATGTCATGCCGTTACATTTGTGAACACTAAAGACGTGTCCACACATAGATCAACATGATGCATTGACAAATCTCTTATCTCCGCTCCGTTGGCCGGGCAAAGGTACCGCTTTCATTAGGCGCACGGCGACTGTCTCGTTACGGCTGCGCCCGCGGTCGGCGGTGTGTACGTGCCTTAGCGCGGTAACTGGCTGCAGCTTTGATTTGCTGCGGTATTTATATAATTACAGTTAGCCCGCCGCTTTATTGGAACATTGCGGTTAAGCACGTAGGATATTTCGTTACCTCTCGCTCGGACACTTTCATTATTAACAATGTTACTGATAGTGTATTTGAATAACGTGTTCCCCCCGCGTTAGTTTCCAGCGGGAATTCGGGGGTAATCCTACGTGCGGGGCACAGAAAATGACATAAGTACCTTGTGTCCTTTATTGCGCCCCCGAAAACGTGTATGCAAAATTTCAAGATCATCGGTTGAGTAGTTTTGGCGTGGAAGCGTAACAAACGAACTCGCATTCACTACTTTACAGGAGACTGATATCCAACAATATTAAAAAGAAATTAATGAAATAAAATATTGTTGCCTTTTTTTTAAGGTTCACCAAACTGGACAATACACATGTAAATCACTTAAAAAAAACTTATTTCACAATTTTAAAACAGTGTACGATCTTCTCGAGGTGAACACAACCTGCACCAAGAGTAGTGCCACAGTAAAAAACAAACAAAATAAAATAAACATAGAGGTTTTTGGAAATATAGAAAAATTTTGAATACAATCACTATTTAAAAATTTCCTAATATATGATTCGGAGGTAGAAAAAGTGGTAATAAGTAATGGTAGGTATATTATGTATAATTTATGATGAGGACGATGAGGTACCTATAAGTTAGGTGGTAGGTGCAAAGCAAACTCTACATGCGCTTTTCTAGCCGTCCAAGCGTTGGTAATAGTAGATTTTACAACTAGAGCACAAAACAAAGTCACGCGAAATTTCAACTCAATATATCGCCGTTGTTTTTTGATTACGTCAAAAAAGAAAAAAAGCGTGTCCAATATTTTTTAATAATCCACAAGACGGACTAAAACACTTTAGCCAACATGCCCATCGCAAAAATGAGTTGAAAAGAAGAAAAAGGAGCTCTTTTTAATGTTTATCTTTAAAAGTGGAGATTTTTTGGCGGGAATCAAAGATGGCGGTTCGGTCATTTATTATAATGTCGATAAAAAATGGTTAAAAATTTATTTTGTTGTGTTTTAAGGTGCTGTATTAGACAATAATTTTCACAGTGACGGTTATTTATGTGCTCGAGAAGATATGACATTTCGAGCTGATTTCTTCGGTTTCCCCCAAGAAAGTTCCGAGAAAGTTCTTGCAAGCTATAGTACTGTGGCTTGCAATTTCAAACCTTACAACGAAGCATTTTGATACAACACACATTGATCTAATTAATTTTACTTGAAACTGACTGAATGCATTAAATGCGAAAGTCCATAAAAAAGAAGAAAGAAACTTTAAAAGTATAACAGAAAAAAATATATAAAAATTCGAGTGATTATCATAATTCAAGTAACCGAACTAACCGTTCGGCTTCCGGGTGGGCTATTGACGCAGCTAAACAAACATTCAGTACGACTATACGATGTTTATGGGCGTATTAACAATATAATTCACCCCAGATAGTTGCATCGCACTAATAAATATAAATATTTTCATCTATTGTGATTTAATAACGTGGGCCACCGACACTTAGGACAGCTTAGTGTGGACATGACAATATATTTGACTTACAAGTTACAAGTGAGAGCACTTTGGACAAACCCTTTATATGGTTATGAATTTCTGAGCCCATTTATAATAATAGTTATTATCTAAGTATATTTTTTAATTCAAAAAGATCAATCCAGTTTTCAAAAAATGGTGGATGTTTTCTTGGAATGGTGGCTTACATATAAATCATTTTAAATCTTATATTATATTACCTGAAAGCATATTCAGCCATTTACAACTTTATTTCACAAAAATACGTTGATAACCTATAAGTCAAAAACCTGTCTGACAGGTAGATATAATAAAAAAAAAAAATATATATATATATTTATATATAGATTAAAACCATATTAAAACTAATGTAATGGGCTATTGCTAACCCGAAATAAATTCACTTTTACTAGAAAAAATGTAGAAGGTACGGTTAACTTGATTCTTTCCTAAACAAAAACTTACCGCCTATAATGTGGTATCAATAGATTTCGTAAATAAATAGGGCATATTATTTAGTTACACAACTAGTTTAAGTTTTCACAAATATTTAATTGTATATTTTTTTGTTTTTGTTTGAGAAAAATAAAGTTAATCAAGTCATATCCACGCTATTTCCAACATGTCTCAGATCAGGAAGAAATTAAAATCAGTTTAAGGATGTTTATTGCTTGAAGATGCACCACCGTTAGCGCGCGCGCTCACAAATAACAAAACTAATCGATTATTAGAATCGAGTAACATGGGAACTGAGAGCTTAGCTGCGCAGGAGTCGGCAGGGTGATGCTCTGATGAACTGCTACGGGCACTGTTAAAGGTCGCTTTTGGAGTACGTACGTAATACGTATGCAACGAATAGTGATTAATTAAGACCTGTACTTACTTTCTGGGGCCAATATTCGATTACAATTCAATATTTTTGGCGTCGGATATCATTCTCTAGAGAAATGCGTAAATATCCTTGCTATAAATAAATACGAATGTGAGTTTACTTGTTTGTTTGTTTGTTACGCTTTCACTATTACTAGCTGTTATTTCTACAGTTTCACCCGTGTCAATTTCAGAGGTCCCTCGGGAACTCTTTGTATTCGGCATGAAAGTACCCTACCTCTTATTCCCGTCTGAGGGTCAATTCCCTCGGTTCTAGGATTAAAGAATCCTATATGTTACTTAGGTTAAAGCCCCACTACAAAGAGCTTCGCTTATTGCTAAGAGCCAAGAAACTCGCCGAGAGACTAGGTAGGTGCCTAGCTAAGTGCCTTTATCCTCAGAGATGTCGTAGTTTTCCATCAGTTAAATGATTCTCAGGATCGCTTCAGTACAACAGATATCTATATTTAAAGATTGTGAAAATGTTTGGATGTTTATCCCTCGATCACTCGTAAATTTCGATTTTTTTTTTCGAATTTCCGTCGAAATTCGCGCAACTGAAGCCGCAGGGTATAGCTAGTATTTTAAATATACCTGCCGCTCTCAAGTATTTATTTTAGTAGCGATGTCGCTATCACAATAATTATAATATTATTCTGCAAGGAACTTAAAGCTAGCTGTGCCTCCGTTACTCGAAGCAACTGTGAAAACAACAACATCCTGTAAACGAACACCGGTGGATATCCAATCGTGGCTCGTACTGTTTATTGATATTATACCTCCTCTAGCGACGGTCACACGTTCGATGCCCCGATCGAACAACTCAAATAAACGGAGCACTTCTGGATAGGTAAATCACGAAATTAGAATTATTTTAATCTGCTCTCTGTCAATTCTTGAAATAGGTTTACTTTCTTTAAGAATGTCAGTTAATTTTATGTTCTTCGTATACAATATACATGTAGATTAATTTTATAGAATCATTTAAGACTAGTCGATCTCTCACGGTGTTACAAGGTGGTAATTTGGAGTTCCCGCGGAAATTCCGAGACAAAAAATTACCCTTCTCTTCACCCTGAAAACGTGTAATGCAAAATTAGTTTTGCATTTAAAATATTACTAGTTGTGCCCCGAGGTTTCGGAGTTCCCGCGGGAATTCTGGGATAAAAGTACGCTATGTCCTTCTCTGTACCCCTGATCACGTGCATGCCAAATTTCCTCCAAATCCGTTTAGCCGTTTTTACGTGATTGTGTAACAAACATCCACACTTTCACATTTATAATATTAGTAGGATGATTATAAAGGGAGGAATACAAACTGGCCTCTATTTTCAATTTTTTAAAATACTTAACTAACTACCTATAGATATATAATAAGTATAAAATATACATAGTATGGCTATGGCAGGTACATAATGGCAGACAGCGCGGGCGGTTTGGTCTTTCATCGCGTCTTGAAACAACGAACTATAATTGTTGCGTCTGGCATGAAAAGCCCACACATTCTTTTTTAGAATTCCGTTGCCCATTCAGTTTTTTTACTGACAAATTTTTGACTTCCATTCGGCAGCGATTTTGGCCGCGCCGGGAGTCGCTGGTTCGATTCCCGCTTCAGGGTTTACATTTATATTTATGAATCTGGTGGCTATAATACAAGCTCTGCTCAGTTTGAGAACAGGTGGCACTCTGTAATAATGTCCAAGCATTACTGGTATTGTAATTGGATTTGATTTCATGAGAACTTTTTATGAAAGCAATGATAGTAATTATTACTAAGGAAATATGTTTCCAATTGCAACGTGACGAACTGCACACATCTAGTCTGACGGAAGTCGACACACCATTTGCAAGGTCTGGTGCAAATGCAACAGCATTGGATAAGATAGCTGGGCTATCCTCTAATTAATAGTTATTTTAAACAGTATAAACACTGATGCCGCTGTATCCCAGTGTTGTAGGCGCAAATGGACTGCGAAGGCATTCCTAATCGATTCAGAAACGGACCACCGAGAAGACAAAAATAAAACCACGCAAAACCCATCATCTTCATAAACACATACTATCAAGGAACGAACAAACACTAATTTGGATGACTTAATCATGTCTAATAAAGCTCACGAAAAGCAAACACGACTGAAAGCGAGAGTCGAAAACCGTCAATTTTGTGTTTCCAAAAGATAACTTCATCTCCGTAATGATAGTTTGCGGGCGAAAAATTGGCTCCGGCCGCCAATCACGCGGGGGATTTTGAGGAACGAGATGCATTTGAATTTCGAACTCGCCATTCAGACAGTTACCGGTCGCTGACGTGTGCAGACGTGTATTTAAATGTAATTTTACACATTAAAAACGACGTTCATCGGTTTAAATATTTGTTTGCGGTTACTTTGCTGCGCAATTTTATGTTTTTCGAGAGTCAACGAACTCTAGCCGAATAGGTACGAGTACTTGGCCGTGTAATTGAATATTTTATCAGTAGAATGGTAACGACTTTCCGGCTGAGGGTCGTTGTTTCATGAATACGAAAGCCCCAAGCGCATTGTACTTTGCGGCCGGTGCTTTCATTAGGGTCCAAAAGTTAGGATAATAAACCTGGACCGCTTCGGTGGTACACACGTAGAACTTTGAATTTTTAGCGCTGCAAAATGTTCCGTTTGTATTTTTTATCTCAGTTGAACACTGGCGGTCGCGTGTTTGTATTTAATTTGTATTTGAATAAACGGTGACGCCACCGGATTCCCTTTCATTCGAACCGCAAATTGCCTTTTTTGTTGTTTAGATAGGACCGTATTTTGTGGTTTTAAATTTAAATTTTAGACCGGGACCCCTTAAAATCATTGAACCTGGGGTCTTGATACCTCGACGTTCGGTGTAGCTGTTAGAATTTAATTTGATGTGGACCATGTTCTTAATAGATTGGTTAGACTAAGTCTAAATAGAATGGCTAAAAATGTTG
Organism: Zygaena filipendulae; assembly: GCA_907165275.2. Lineage (NCBI taxonomy): Eukaryota > Metazoa > Arthropoda > Insecta > Lepidoptera > Zygaenidae > Zygaena > Zygaena filipendulae. Next base: position 2,338,663 of record OU015669.1, read on the forward strand.
GATCAATAAGCCGAAACCATTTGCGTGAATAACCTCATCACGTATATTCGTAAAAAAAACTTAAAAGTCAACGGAATGTTAGTTGATTTTGGCAGGCCCTTTGCCACTCTATATTTAGACAATACACTAGCTGTTCCCTGCGGTTTCTACCGCGTTAATTTCAGAGTTCCCGCGGGAATTCCTGGATAATAAGTATCCTATGTCCTTCTCTGTATTCCTGAAAACGTGTATACCAAATTTCATGAGGATCGGTTGAGCCGTTAAGGCGTAAAAGCGTAACAAACAAACAAACAAACTTTTACTTTCGCATTTATAATATTTTATATTAGTAAGGATATAATATTATCCTAAAAAAATAATTATTTACGCTATACTACTTATGAAGAAATGTGATTTGAACACACAATGATACGTCTGGCTTCATCTAGGATTACGTTACAGATTATTAGGTAAATGTTACACATAAATAAATACAGCTCTCACTAGCGAAGAGTAAGTGAGAACGATAAGTGAGAATATCTTGAATTTTTGGATAACTAAGTACATAGTACTTTTCTGTGATACTTACCTGAATATAATTTTTCTTTGTTTAGTCAATGAAAAGTCTTTATGGCAAGGGGCTTAAAGTGTTTATAAATAAGGATTAATAAATATTGATCAAACTACATAAGGTCTCAATCTCAAGTCTTGGTAATAAATAAAAAATAAATATTGAAATATTTTGCTTAAGGTAGGTAGATATTTCCATATAGCCTCAGAAATCCAATCTTTTTTGTTAGTATGGCGACGTTATCCAGTGACAGATGACGTCACTTGTAAATCGTTTGATGGGCATGTTCTTATGTAAGTGTAAACTAATAGTAAACCCTTTGTGTATCTGCATTTTAAATAAATGCCTTTTCTTTCTTTCTTTCTTCTATTTCCCGCTACGCTTCTCTTTTCAGATGGTGCGTAGCTTTATCGCACAATATTGTAATACAAGAGCCTTGCGTGTGCGCACACCGTCCATCACACTCTACATATCTTCCCCATCGTTAGGGTCGCCTGATTTTATTTCTAAGCTGGCAGACTTGTATCTCTTGTCCTTTGTCCGATAATACCATGTAATGTACCATATAAAAGATCTTTATTTATAACGACCACCATAATTTTTAGGTCTGTTGCCTGTTTTATTCTATTCGCAATTTATTTTTAATCGATTTTAATAGAATCAAGTCAACCTTTAAGTATAGTTGAGACCGGTGAAATGCGTTTCGTATACTTGAACATTTTTGAGGACGACTTGGTGAAAAACTAAAAAAAAAAAAAAAATGTTTTTTCATAATAATTATAATAGCAGAATAGGTACCAATTACCACTCACTAATTCACATATCTACTTACTACAATAATAACTAAATCTGGGAAACTACATTTTCTAATTTAGATTTTTTTTATCTGCTAGTTCTTATTTTCTAGAACGCATTTTCATCGCTGATTGTGTATGACTTTTATCAACAAGCGTAATAATAATATTACTACGTAAAATATGACGTAAAATTTGCAGAGTCAATGACCGCTTATCTGTAAAGGGAATTCTATATGATATGTCCATTACTTAAAGACTTATACGTATTTATACGTATAATTATTCAAGACTTATGTAATATTTGTTTTGTGTATTACGTACTTATAAAAATGTATGTTTAAACGTCTCTCTGAAGAGATATTGTCTTCTACAAAGCAATGGAGACGAGATAGTTATGCTATGAAAAGATATTGGTTGTGTAATTAAAATTCTTTGCATTTTCGTTTTGAGTTCTGCGAGCAGTATTTGTCAGTATTTATTTGGCTAATCTATATGTACCTATCTAGTTTCAGAGGTTGGTTTATTCTCAGTACACAAACTTTACCTCTATAAAATATTTGTGTAATGACTAGCTGCTCTTCGCGGTGATTTCGGAGTTCCCGCGGGAATTCCGGGTCACAATATAGCCTGTCTATCAGGGATAATGTAGCATTGTAATGGTGAGAATTTTCAAAATCAGTTCAGTAGATCCAGACAACCGACAACCGCTCAAACTGATCAAATTCACACACCTTGACTCTTTATAATATTAGCATAGACTAGCTGTTCCCGCGGGTTCACTCGTGGTAATTTCGGAGTTCCCGTGGGAATTCCTAGATAAAAAGTACCCTGCATCCTTCTCTTTACCCCTGTCAACGTGCATACAAAATTTCCTGATGATCTGTTGAGCCGTTAAGGCGTGAAAGCGTAAATAACAAACAAACTCACTTTCGCATTTATAATATTAGTAAGGATTGATACGTATATAGCTACAGAACAATTAGCGTGTATATCGACTCGCACTTGACCGTTTTGCTATTAATATCGTATTCTTTTTGATATCATATTTCTTTCACTCGACTGAATATTTTCAAGAGCGATAATACTTTCATGTATGATGTAAATTTCAACCCAGGAAAGTTATTTTTTCCTCATTTTAGTGAAGTTTCTTTTAGGTGCTGCCAAATATAATATATGGTTTCCTGTTATCTACACTTTTTGAATTATATTATAGCACTCATATAATAAACCACTCACATGACCATTTGTTTTAAAACCGCTTTTTTATTTATGATTCTCTTGTACCCTTACCACGAGAAGTTTAATATAGTTAGGGCAAAATAATAACTATGTAGGTATTAGTTATGTCTAAGGGCAAATTTAATCAAAAACATAATCTCAGCTTATTGGCGTAAAAGAAAATCATTTCATTCTAAATTAAACCAGATTTTTTTTAAGGTCTCAAGGTCTCTCTTGGAGCATCAGCGCAATTCTTCTAGTGTTAAATGGAGAACTAGTAGCAGTCAAAAATAAAACTTATGCTAAACATTTAGAATCTATTTTATTATTAACGTAACACGTGCGTAACTCATAAGTAATAACGCAAATGCGTTTATACAATAAAAAATATATATCTTATGAATTTCAAAGTGGCCGGTTGTTCACCTTTTTGGCAAGGCCGTCGTAGACAAGGACAAACGTATGCATTATTCGCGAGTAGAAAAGAGATGGTCACACCATAGTTACTGAAATCTATTCTTGCGGTGTTTAAACTTCTGTTCAGCTATGAAATGTATGAATAGCTCCTTGTCGATTCCTATTACACGAACATTATTATACTTCGCTATAATAATATGATTTTAGGCGCCTGCGGCTGCGCTGAGAAATGTGCTGTTTTAGTGAAAATTTCTACAAATTTATGTGAATTGTTATACATTTTGGCTTCCATAAAAAACCCAGATTTAGTCTACACTCTTCATCCTTACATTAGATATAAAACAAAATCCTCCGCTGCGTCTGCTTGTCTGTCTGTTCGCGATAAACTCAAAGACTACTGAATGAATTTTCATGCGATTTTTACCAATAGATAGGGTGATTCAACAGGGAGTTTTATACGTTTAGTTGATTCTAGAATTCCCACGGGAAGTTCGGAATTACCGCGGGTGAAACCGCGGGGGACAGATAGTATGTTCGTAAGCGTTCCTTACTTGTTCTTTTTTTTTTTTCACAAACTAAATACCCTTCTTTTGATTCTTTCATTGGGGTAATCCGTATAGTTAGAGGAAAGTTTTAGGTTGCTAATTCATAAAAAAAATAACCTCGTATCACAGATCACATCGATCTCTTGCTCTATTCTCTGTGGGCTATGTGTACCGGTGTCCATTCTAAGGTGGTCCAAAATTATACACACTACCTACTTAATTCAAGAACAATACGTCTACATAGCGTACTTTATCTAGACAGTTGACAGTAGCCCCATTACCTCCTCAATAGCATAACGACGGACAGGAGATATCGGCATAATTGCCCACATTATATCATTAAACAATTTGTTTTGTCAGTTCGTTTGTTGTTCTATTAGACTTTCATGTACTGTTACTTGCCATAAACAATTTCGTGTTCGATTCGACGCTGATCGACTTTGGAGACGGACAGTTTTATATCGTGTTTCTTTTTTGTTTTCAGGTAAGTTCGTGCGTCCATTTTTCATGTAGTACGTATTTCTAAGCATGCTTTTTCCTGATGTTTTCCAATAATAATTAAAACAGCAGATTATATTCTTCATATGTGATTAACAACACCGTACGTAGCAATGTTTGGACATTATTGAACAGCGCCACCATGGATCAAACTTAGCACAACTTGTAGTAAGCAGCTGATATTTTATTATTTTTGTGTTAATACATATACTTATAATTTTTTACATGTACAATGATTATCAGGGTAATCTTATTTATCACCTTGAACCTGATGCAAGGATCGAAGCCACGAAATTTGTCAGGTTCGGTTACCACTAGACAAATGGTGCTGTCTAGGGCGAGATCAGAGAATAACAGAATGGGCATGTTGACTAATTTTTATTTTTTAGTCCGTCTTATAGATTATTAAAAAATATTGGACACGTATTTTTTTCTTTTTTTACGTAATCAAAAAATAACGGCGATATATTGAGTTGAAATTTCGCGTGACGTCACTATTCTGACGTCACGACCCCCTCATCCTAAACTTTAATGTGCTTTATCTCTGTATACTTTAATTTATTTGAAAAAGCAAAAAATACGTGTCTATTGTTTTTTATTTTCTAACTGACGGACTAATTAGAATTTTGATTTTCAAAAGTAGTCCACATCCCTATTATAAGAATTCACTAGGGCTGTGTCACTGTCTCCGACACGACGCCTTATTATTTTATTCTAGAAAATACTCATTAATTTGTGGTGATAATAGGTAGGTACGTTGGTTTTATCATTTTCGTCATTTCGGTTAGGCATTTTTGTGTCGTCCACTGATTGAGACGATCAATGAGCAAAAAAGGGAATTAATGTATAACGATTGTTTGGTGCTTATAGTGGCAGAAAATTGTGCTCATACGTGTAAGTACATGAGGTATCTCAAAGGAAAGTTGTAATTTTAGCTCAAACATTTATTATTATTTATTGAACTTTAAATGTTTATTATTAAGGTTCAAATTACTAGGTACCTACTTTCTTTTGAAACACGTTATCTTTAATATCGGAACCTAGGTCTTTACCTTGTGAAATTCAGCGCTCGTCCAAACAGACGGTCTAGTAATAGGTACCTAGTATGCGAGTATCTACGGATCAGCTGAATGCCGTCTTGGTGGCATGCCAAATGCCGCAAAGTTAAATGTCAAAGTGAACCGGTAACGGTCGATTTGCTGTAATTTATAAAATACTAGCTGACCCCCGTGGTTTCACCCGCAGTAATTTCGCAGTTCCCGCGAGAATTCCGGGATAAAATGTACCCTATGTCCTTCTCTGTACCCCTGACAACGTGCATGCCAAATTTCATCCAAATCCGTTCAGCCGTTTTTGCGTGATTGAGTGACAAACATCCAAACATCCACACTTTCACATTTATAATATTAGTAGAAGTAGCTGCTCCGCGTTAATTTCAGAGTTCCCGCGGTGATTCCGGAACAAATAGTGTCCCTGTGTCCTTTTCTTTCTTAGAAGATATGATTTTTACAATATGGGTTGAATAAAATATACGTTGAAAATTAACCCCCTGATATTTGACCCCTGTAAGAATTAAGGGCCTTAAGTAGTCTTCTGCACATCGTAATGAAATGAATTTACAATTGCAGACCTACATATAATATATACTATTTATTTTATGATATATTATAATATTTATGAGAACTACTGTCTGGCAGCTCATGGTCGATTACAATAATAAAACCATTCTATAAAATAAGATTATAATATCTAATTTGCATTTATATTATGTAAAGCTCAGAACTTAATTATTATATAGGACTTAATTTTAATCTTTACCTTTGTGTACTAGTCGATACATATAAATAAAATTGAAATGTTTGTTTGTAATTTCAAATTAACAGCTTTTCACTTAATGCATATAAAAGTCTATACGATACTCACATAAAAAAACAACCTTTAAAATTTTTCTCTGTCCGTCTGTCAGTCTGTTTGTTCCGGCTAATCTCTGGAACGGCTGGACTGAAATATTATAAATGTTCAAGATATATATTTTTCTTACGTTTTTAACAGAAATCTGCTTTAGTATACTAATTTTGAACCGTGGCCTCAGTTTCGTCATTTAATTTTTGATTTAAACTGTTCACTAGTTTTGAAAAAAATTTTTACTTCTTAGTTCTGATGCGAATTGAGTTTATAACTTTTGTAGTCAAAACTGATCACGAATATATGGCAGTTGTACCTACTAGTAGTAAATGTTTGGTTTAATTTGCAATCACATACTTTTGAATCACTTCGACGCTACACAGTTCTGACGCGAACTCCGTTCATTAGTATTCAATTTCTGATTTTGATCATCTACTTTTGCTGTTGACTGTACATTCTATAGCAAGATATTCTACTTTTCATCCCACTACAAAGAGTCCTCAAGGAATTGAGAATTGGACGCGGGTGAAACCGAAGGAGGAACAGCTAGTTACTTTTAATGTTATTATCATGTTGTGAGTTGATTACCTTCTATCACTGTATTACAGGTTTTAAGTGCATGTACTTAAGTGGTTGTAGAAATGAAATCTTATTGCAAGTGATATTTAAATAACTCTGTTACATCCTAGAGCTTAGCGCGAACCAAGTGCGCGTTCTGGTAGTAGATATCTTTGTGTCATAGAAAGTTTAGAACAATCTGTACTGTAGGTACTTAGATAGTGGCACGTTACAGGTATTAAAAAAACACATCAAAAATTGACTGCAAGTTGCCGACGAGCTGACGAATTACACCCTAAATGCTCGGATTATACCAGGCCAGCGACACTCCCTTGAACCAAAAGTTACCATGGATTTACGCGCGAACTTTTTTACCAACTTTGGAATACTTAACCAAATTTCTATGAACGCGTCATACTTACATTGCATTGGTACGGTTGGCACAAAATGCTTTCATAGATCGGATCAGCGATTAGTATGGAAGTGCCTACTCTTAAAACGTAGTGATTATTTGCTCAGTGGATTATTTATTTATTTATTTTATTTATTTATTTTTCGGGAAACAAACGGTACAACATAAAATACAAATTAAAAATAACATATAAAAAAATTCTTAGACCTAGTATTGAAATTAACGCACTCGAATTACTTCCAACGAGAGGAGTACAGGTGGTATACCCTAAATAGTATATTTCATTATAAGTGCGGAAAGCCTGTCATTGCAAAGAGTTCCGACAAATGTCTACCCGAGCCGAGGCGCAGCCGAAGGTGAGGGTTGACAGTCGGAACTAGTTGCAATGACGGTTCCGCACGTGTACTGAACAACTATTTTTAATACAGTTGCGAAAAAAATGAAGAAATTTAATAAAATATCAAAAACACAACAAACTCAACTAAGTTCCAACTGTGATCAAGAGATGGCGCTAGTCGTATTAGTAATGCGAAACCTACGTTTCGCAATGCAAAAAAGTGTGTCAAAGTCGTGCCGCCATTTGACAGTTGGCAAAGAGAACGCACGAGTTCGGGAAAGGTAAACAAAAAGCTCGAGTATGTAATAGCCCACATCCCGAACGCTAAACGTCCCTGCAATACGCCACTTTTTGAGCAACTGTATTAAAAAATACTTTTTTTTGTATTGCCGCTGACACGTCGGCAAATCAAATGTAAAGGTCATTCACCCGCGTGAAACCGCGTTTCTATTTAAAGTCTTTTCATTGATTTATGGATGCTTTTTTTTTCAAGTTGTATTTATGCACGAATTATTGAATTATTCAATTAATCCCTCGTCCAAAATTACTTATATTCCCTGTACACCATTGCCCTTGATTATTCTCACAATCGCTAGGTACTCTATACCTCGATTATATTCGCGAAAGCCACTTGGCATGACGCCTGGTATCTAGATGTAATAAAGAAGCTGTTATAGTCTTAATTCTTTATGACTTACAAGACGCTGGTTCTTAGACGTCATGTTATAAGACTGTTTATTCTTTATTTGTTCTACCTATTAATAAAGTGATTCAGCATAGTTGAAAGTTTCGACTAAATAATGTAAGGTTTTTTGACTTAACGTCATACATACTTGTAACTATACTGAAACTGAAATCTAAATGTGAAATGTGTTATTCTCCCTTTTCTAATGTAATACTCGGTTCGAAATTCCCGCGGGAACTCCGAAATTAACGCCATCATGTCAAATTGCTTCTAGTAATAAATTGCCTTTTTGCCATACATATAATCTACATAAATATTGTAAAAAATCTTTGGTGCAATAAAGTATATGGTATTGTATAACGCGGGTGAAACCGCGGGGAACATCTAGTATGTACATAATAAACGTACATGATAATGTATTATGTTGTAATCGACAATCCTATTTAAATGCATTTTCGCTAGTGTCATAATAAATCACTGCCAATTATTGGCGCCACACGGTAATCATAAAATAATAATCTAAATCGTATTTGTAGTGTATCCATCAAATATGGAATTAATTGGTTTCAAGTCTTCCGCCAATTCATCACGTTTGCACTTTGCCTGCGCGCGCGCAGCGGCCGACAAACAAACAGCCCACGCAGGTACAGTGAAGTCGGCGAGACGATCGAGTCGATGTGATCTTTTGTGGCACTATTCTAAGGCAATAGTTACTGAAATTTTATCTCATAACGGTTTGTCCTAAACTTAATGATTACTTATATAAGCTAACGGTATCCTTAAGGAGTAGGCAAAAAATTTCTTGATAAGACTTTACGTAAGACTTATTACATAAGAATATACAGAATAAGCTCTGCCTGATTCAACCGAAAGATGACACCATTGACATACGATCCCTCTGTCAAAAATGTGTATTGATACACCTTTAAGTGTAAATTACTTCACTCCCTCCCTCCCCCCGTCCTCCTAAATATTCAAACAGACTTACGAAGTAAAACAGCACTGAGTAATAATTACAACTGTAAAATGTAATATAAATAAAAAATATTAAATATACATTGTTACAAACTGAAAAATTCATTTACTTACGTATAATTACGAATCACAGCTTTTGTTATTTTTAAACTTACTATATTAAAAAAAAAAAAAAAAAAAAAAAAAAAAAACTTATTTCTGTATTATATTATGTAATTTCTGTGTTTGAATGTTTTCTCATTGCACTGTTTGCTCTCATTTTATCATTCTCACATTCAATACAACTGCAAAGTATTATACCAATGGCTTGCCGCACTTCATCAATGGATTCTTTTTTACCTCAATCACTGTTATCGATACAATCAACGACGTGTTTGCCGAACATAATAACTTGGGGTACTTGTAAGTTTTTTATTATTTAAATATATTGACAACACCTTACCCGCATCAGTTCGCTTGCTCGTCGTATTTGCATTATCGTATGTGTATCTCCAATGTCCGGCTCCTTTTCGTGACAGATTGATTGTTTCTAATTTTATGAGTGACAGTTCGGTTGTTTTCTTTTTTTGATTTCGGAATCGATCGACAGTGACAGATTAAGATTAAATATTCAAACAATATTATATAATGTGTATTAAGTTTAGACGAGAGACACGTAAAATTTTGAAGTTACTTAAAAATAAACCATCAGAATTGATTGCGCAAGTTGCCGACGCGCTGTCGAATCATACCCTTAGCGTCATTTAACGTCCCTTCCCTTCCCTTTGTATTGTCGCTGATGCGCCGAAAAATCAATTCTAAACGAGTAAGGCTAATTTTGGTAGACAAACAAAGCGAAACTTATACCATTCCTTGATAGGTATCGCCAATTACCGCCAATGGGTGGTAATGACACAATAATTGCGCTTTAACACCTCCGAGCTCCGTTCATAAGAATCGATTTATATGCTAATTGCGGCGTGTTTGCTTAATATTAATATTATTCTGTGATTAATTAATTAATGAATTATTATGGAATTAGATTTTTTTTTCAAATATTATTCAAATTTATTAGCTGTTCGAGATTCCTTCGGTAACTCTTTGTTTAACCGAATAAAAATTGTCCTAAATGTTAAGTTAGAACTTAAGCTACTTACATGTCAAGTTTTACTCAAAACTGTCTATAAATATGCGATGCAAGTTCAAACAAATAGAGACACTTCTCCAAAATTTATTTGATTGGATTCTATTGATTTTATTTATTTATAATTATTGTTTAAGCCTCTTACATTTTTTTGAAATTTCCACAAACGCGGCAAGTCTACAGTTTGATTGGAGAAATACCTAGATAATCACTTCTTTATAATACCTCAGTATGTACACGCTATTACCGCTACAGGGTGGTCATTATATGTATTGCTTAACATCGCAGTACATTAGCGTTCAATCCCGCAAGTTTGCTATCCCTTTCTGTCTCGTATAAATTTCTTCATAAGCTTCATTTTCTCTTTCTAACAATGTTTTTCCATAGAGCTGATAGAGAGTATGCGATGAAGAGTGTTTTACTTACACCTGTTAATAATCTCGTCACCCAGTCATTAAAGATACGTGGGTGGTATTGCTGTTCAGCTATCTATACAAATAAATAAAATCGAAGTGTCTGTTCGTAATTTTATTTAACAGCTTTTCGCTAAATGCATACGAAAATACTTACATCAAAAAAACAATTTTTTAAATTTTTCTCTGTCTGTCTGTGTTTGTTCCGACTAATCTCTGAAACGGGTGGACCGATTTTAGCGGGACTTTCATTCGCAGATAGCTAATGTTATAAGTAGTAACTTAGGCAACTTTTTTATTCCGGAATTACAACGCAGGTGAAACCGCGGGAAACAGCTAGTTAGTAAACTAAAAGTAGTTAAAACAGGGACGAATTCATGTTTTCGTGTTGAGGTGAAACCAATGTAATGTTTCATTTCTTTTTCAAAAGTAAGGTCCATATAATAATATCTTCTTTGGAGAAGGAAAATAAATATGCACTTATGATACATAAGTACTACACACATAAAATCCTGAGAAGATCAGGAAGACCATACATTTTCATCACAAAATTTAACTTTAAACTTGGTCGAACCCGCGACACCCGGCGTCGCAGTCAGCTTCGCCTGCCATTAGACCAACGATGCTGTCCTGTGGCCTATTTGATACCGGGTCTCAGTACGCGTCATATTTATTACGAACTAGCTGTGCCGCGCGGTTTCTCCCGCGGTAATTTCGGAGTTCCCGCGGGAATTTTGGGATAAAAAGTATCCTATGTCCTTTTTTTACCCCTGACAAGGTGCTTGCCAAAATTCATCCAAATCCGTTCAACCGTTTTTGCGTGATTAAGTAACAAACATCCAAACATCTAAACACCCAAACATCCACACTTTCACATTTATAATATTAGTAGGACTAGCTGCGCCGCGCGGTTTCACCCGCGTGAGTTTCGGAATTCTCGCAGCAACTACAAACATCTTTCATATTCTCCTTCTCCTGACCTACCATAGCAAACACAATAAAAAAGAATTCGCGAAATTGGTCCAGCCGTTCACGCGTGATGCCGTGACCAAGGGAAATACGGATTCATTTTTATATACTTACTAGCAGTGCCCCGCAGTATTATATTATCTGTGCCCGCGGTTTCACCCGCGTGAGTTTCGGAATTCCCGCAGGACCTACTGAATATGCAATTAAAATTTCATAAAAATCGGTCAAGCCGTTTCGGAGGAGTATGGTAACTAACATTGTGACACGAGAATTTAATATATTAGATATAGATAGACTAGCTGTATGCCGCGGTTTACACCACGTTAATTTCGGAGTTCCCGAGGAGATTCCGAGATAAGAGGCACCTTATGCCGTTCTCTGTACCTCTGACAATGCGTATGAAAAATTTCATAATAATCGTTTGAGTAATTAATCCGTGATAAGGTAACAGACAGTAAGTGTTTCTTTCGCATTAATTGTAATATCAGTAAATTTTGTGATTATGTTCATTCAATATATATATTAATACTTTCGTATGTGTCTGGTAATCCGATCACACAAAAAAGCGCGTTCAAATCTTTTTTAACACAAAACTAAATTACGTTTCCTACCGACACCTGTGAAAAAAAAAAAACAGTTAAATCCAAGCTAATCCACAGTATCAATCTCTCAAATCCGTTGCAAATAAGCCATTAAAACCTCCTTGCGACTGCGCCCGCGCCTCTCGAGGCAGTATGGGTAGAACTAATTACGCGACGGACGGACGGACGGGCAAAAAAGTCCGCCTCGCTTCGCATATTGAGATGTTACTGCGTTTCAAACGTCCCGCCACGATCAGTGTTATGATTAGTTGGCGTTTTTGCTGATCTCACGAGTTGGGCTTAAGTTTTGTGGTGCAAGTCACGAGAGGAAAGCTCTTTAGGTATGCTGCCAGCTGCCTCCGTGGATTAATCGTGACGTTCCAGCACGAATTAAAGAGTAGAAAGTTTTTCCTCCTCTGCACCCCTGACAACCTGAAAACGTGTTTACAAAATTTCGTGCGAATTCATCCGCGTCAATTTCGAAGTCCCTGCGGGAATTACGGTATAAAAAGTACCCCATGTTCTTTTCTGTACCAACGATTAAGCGTAAAATAATTTCATTAAGATCGGTTGAGTAGTTAGGGCGGGAAAAGGTAACAGACAGACAGAGTTACTTTTGCATTTATAATATTACTGTGGATTGCATTCGGTGATAGGTGCTGTAGCATATATATTCCTATCAGTGAGATAACTTTTTAAAATCGGTTTAGTAGCTCGAGAGATAACTGGCAAAATTACAAACTCCACATCTTATTATAAGTGTAAAATGCCGAGCCCCCGCTAAGGGTGCCAAGTCGAGCAACTTGAAAAAAAAGGCCGTACCATCCTTTTCTCGAAGCCATCGGGGAATTTTCGATCCCCTCCTCCCCTGTAACTTCTCTGTAGACGGAGCTAAAAGTCTGAATTTTCTATGGCTAAGTACTAAGAAGGCATAATGCAATTGGTTATATTACCTAATGACATTCAATTTGAACTAGAAGTTTAAGAAATACGGCAAGTCAAAGTTCCTTAATTTTGACACTGAAAATAGCAGCATTTTTGTAGCCTGAATTGTTTGTAGAGAATCTTACTCAAATATAAGTCATATGGATAAATCTATCATTCTAAAAAGAAATATGAATAAAATCTAAAAGTAAAGTATTCTAAAACGCTTATCGCTCGTTACTTATATTCTGCCTAAATATTGTTTCATTAGAATAAAATATGGAAGGATACATGTAATATAAGAGGCATGGTCATATATCACAAGTAGTTCAGATACTAATCGCTTAATATGACATGCTAATAGGTTTTTTTTTTTCGACCCGCAATTTTTTTTAACACCTGTCTTGTGTTATAATTATGCTAATAATTATACTAAAATATAGATCTGCCACTCAGAACAACATTATTATGAAGAACTCTGATTTACATTTTATGTAAAAATTAAATAAACTCCCAAATAATTAATAATTACTATGAATACCAGCCACTGAAATGCCACCTAGCCTAAAGGTTGACTGGTAGAGAATGCCTTAGGCATTAAGTCTGTCTTTTGTTCAATAAAGTTCCATAGAGTTCTTTAAATAAAATCTGTATTTCATTAGCAATAGAAAACAAAATTCTTCTCATCAAATTATTTTATGATAAAATAATTATTCTATTGAAATTCCTAATAATAAATTAATAAATGAAAACTAAGCTCTCCAGTTTTAAGATCATACGTAGATTTTGCACACAAATTAGTATTCTTTTTTTTTGAACACTCGCAATTACTCCTATTATAAATTAGATAAGTTTTTATTTTTTTGGCGTTGGTCTAGTTATCTAATTTATAATTTTATTTTGACGTAGATTCTGCAAGTAGCTATCTTATTAACGAAGGTGCTGACAGTTCGGATTAGACGGTCTTGCAAAAACATTATTCGATAATGTTTTGACATTAATGCCATGCACAGAATATTGCAATTATCAACACTGAAATAAAAACTAGACTCTGTCGCCGATATCCTTGATTAACTGACTGACAAATTAATAAGTTTTTGTCTGATCAACTGTACCCACATTTGATATCTTTTAAATCCAATTGAACTGGATGCATCTTTCTCACGTCTTAGCTCATAGCGATAGATATAGTATGTATATGTAGCGATATTTACGTTATCTCTTTCTTACAAGGGGTATTAAAAATGACTATTAAAAAAATATCCTTAATATTATAAATGCAAATGTGAGGTCATTTATTTATTTACTAGTCGTACCCCGCGGTTTCACCCACGTAAAATTCAGAGCTCCCGCGAGAATTCCGGGATAAAAAGTACCCTATGTGTTAATCTGATGTAGTAGCTATATTATTGTAAAGTTTCATTTAAATCCATCCAGTAGTTTTTGCGTGAAAGAGTAACAAACATCCATCCATCCATTCATACATTCTTACAAACTTTCGCGTTTATAATATTAGTAGGATAGGATTTGTTTGTTGTGCTTTCATACTTTAACTACTTAACCGATCATCATTAAATTTTGCATACACGTTGTCAGGGATAAGAAAAGGAAATAGGGTACTTTTTGTAATCCGAAATTACCGCGGGTGAAACTTCCACTTCCTGACTGACCAACTGACTCAAAGCCCAGATCAAATCACTAAGCCGCACTCAGATTCGTTTTAATGATTACTTAATTTTAAGTAAAGATTTAAAAACAAAATTGCCGCACTCAGAGACGTTCATTAAATTAATGTTAATTAAATAGTTAAATGCCGATTAACGTTAATGAAATTAACGTCTCTGCGTGCGGCAATATTGTTCTTAAAATCTTATCTTAAAATTAAGTAACCATTGAAACGATTCTAGTGCGGCTGTAAGAAAAAGTTTCGGAAGTTTTTACAGAAGTACCTACCATTAGTTTTGTTGAGGTTGAAGTCGTGTAAATCGATATTATTTATTTTATTTATTTATTTATTCATTCTTTATTGCACAAAAAGGTAAAAATGGCGAACTTAATGCCTTGCTGCATTTTCTACCAGTTAACCATTGGCATTGATAACAAGACGAAAAGAGTAGGGAGCAATTATTAATAATTAAAATTAAACTTACATAGTAGCTGAGAATTAACAGAGAGAAAAAAAAAATAAAAATAAAAATGCAGAAAACACGGTAGTAAAATAAGTCGAACCATGAAGCATAAGCTACAATGAATGAATAGGTAGGTACACACACAAGAACGGAAAAATTACGAAGAAGAGATTAGGCCTTACTACGATTTTGCTGGTTATGGAAGTGATAGTAAACTTATATTCAGTGATATTTATCGCTATAGAGTTATAAAATATTCTCGACGATTAACGCTTAAAACGAATGAGCTGTTTAGTTGTTATTAACAAAAAGTCCATGAGTTGCTTATTATTTAGTCGCGCCGCGTCGGTTAAAATACTGAACTGCTAGATCCAGTATTTGGGTCGAGTTAACGAGCTATAATAAGTCCAGCGTTAAATAGAGTTCACAATTTATTGAGAGGTTTCGCTCGGCCATTTCTCTTTGCTGTTACACACAACTCGCTTATCAGCCCGGATAAATACGGACTTTTTGAAGACGGCCTTTTATAATAATAAAAATCCACTTCACAACACACAGATCTACTTGATCCCACAGTAAGCTATTATCAGCTTGTGTCGTGGAAACCAAGCAAACGTGGTATATACTACATCGAATTACTTATATATTATACTATACATATATAAACACACCCAAACTGGAAATTGGAACCCTGTGTTCATCACACAAAGCGCACCCCCACCGGGAATCGAACCCGGAACCTCTTCATTAGGGGGCAGGCATGGTGACCTGCGCCAATCGGTTTACGTGTTTGGACTGAACCGGGACCGTACTACTAAGACTCCGCTGTCCGTCCGTCCGTCCGTTTGTCTGTACGTGTCTGTCACCAGGCTGTATCTCATGAACCGTGATAGTAAGACAGTTGTAATTTTCACAGATGATGTATTTCAGTCACTGCTATAACAACAAACACTAAAAAAACAGAATAAAATAAATATTTAATATTATACGTGTTTTTTTTTGTTGCCGTTTTTACAGATAATGCAGGTACGGAACCCTTCGTGCGCGAGTCCGCATCGCACTTATCCGGTTTTTAAAAAGAAAGACCAGTATCAATAATAATATATTTTAATAGGTATAACCGAAAATACTTCTAAAAAAACCATCTCAATCGTGGAAAACAATGAAGTATTATATTCTATCCCAAATACAAGTTTTATCATATAACATCTCGCGTTTAATATTTTCACGTTAGGCAGAAAGGTTTCCCTGCCGAATCGGATCAAATAAGGGGATCCGTACAGCGGTAGGTAAAGTAGTTAACCAACATAGCTCAAAGGAGTTAAAGATTTTGAAACGACAATAACTTCTTTTGGGAAGGTAAAAAGACACTGAACTCAGGTGACCGTCACGCTCAGATCCATATATACGTATACAGATGACTGTGTTTGTATATATTATATATTTTAATTAACTACAAAATGACTAGGTATATTAAAAATAATGATTACAGTTTTCGGTATGGCAAAGCAAACTGATTTTCTTTATTTGTGTTTATGATCATAAATTTTTATGGCTGCCAATAAATTGCTTATTTCACGCCTGTTGTGAGTTGACCCTAGAGTTAAATCCGCTGGTGACCCTATGTGGGTGCGGCACTTCATCATTCGTCGGTTATTAATCGATTAATAGCATCGAGCTCGACTTAACTGCCTGTTAACATATCAATTCCTATACTCCTAGTAGCGATCACTTTGTTAATTGATAATAATTAATCTTTGCACATCTATAGACAAGTTATCTGTTACCTTTTCGAGACTTACTGCCGCACTCAGAGTCGACTTTAATGATTACTTAGTTAAGTATAGATTTTTAAAACAAAACTGCCGCAATCAGACAAGTTTAATAAATTAATGTTAATTGGCATTAAACTGATTAAGCTACATCTCATTAAATGTCAATTAACATTAATTTACTGAATGTCTCTGATTGCGGCAGTTTTGTTTTAAAAATCTATACTTAACTAAGTAATCATTAAAGTCGACTCTGAGTGCGGCCGTTAAACTGTTGAATGTCGGGACTCCTCACAAGTAGCTACTGCAGCTTCCTATCAGTGAAAGAATTTTTAGAATCGGTTGAGTAGTTTTGTCGACTTTTATTCAGATCATGGGGATTAGATCTCAGGCTCGGGTCTTTTCTGATCTATGTAGGGTGTAGGTAAATTACGTCGGCAACTTGCGCGCTCAATAGGGTAGTTACCAGGGTATAAAAATCAAAATTCTATTTAGTCCGTCAGTTAGAAAAAAAAAGCAATAGATACGTATTACGATTAGTACGATTTGCTTCGTCTTTCATTATGCGTACCGCTAGGGATTGGAACGACCTGCTGGAGTCTGTGTTTCCCCCAAACTACCATCTGGACCTCTTCAAGAGCAGAGTGAACAGGTACTTAATTGGCAGACGTGTAACACCTTAGTTCATATCTACGCTTACAATCAGGCAAGATTATGGACAAATGTCTGACCAATCAGTTAATAAAAAAAAAAAAATAAAAAAAAAAAGTATTTTTGCTATTTCAAATTATTGAATGAATACTAAGATAACACGCATTAAAGTCTAGGAGTGGAGGCTCTTGACGTCATGACGTGCTGCTTGCTGATTAACTGTAGCACGGCGTGAAGTCACGCGACATTTCGACTTAATGTATCTCCGTTAGTTTTTCATTACGCAATAAATTAAAAAATACGTAATTTTTTATTAATCTACAAGACGGACAAAATCTGTAATTTGGTTGACAAGCCCATTTTCTTGAATATTTTTCTATGGATATATTATTATAATCACGTCAAAGGTCAACGTAGGTAATCGTTTTTTAAAGACGAGAATCAACTGATACTGAATACTTTTACTTCAATACGTCACTCATTTAATCTTAAATAGTGTAATCAGTAATAATATTGTATTATATACCATTATAATTTACCTCGGGCTTTATGGTGAAGAAAATCAACGTAAGGAATTTCACTGTTTCAAATCTAATATAAGACTAATAAGTTAATAAGGCCTGCGAACTCGTCACAACTAAAAATACCAATGAGTGCGACCCAGTTCTTGTACGATTGTTGTAAATTCCTATTTTATTTCTCAATACAAAATAAAGTTTTGGTAATTCTATTACTTAATACGTATAAATATAGAATGCCGATGGAATTTCCCAATCTGTTAATGAAATCTTAATCGTATAGTAAAAATGCAATAATTCATTGAAATTCGACTCCTACGCCTCATATAATTAAAAAGTTGTTGGAGGCACTAATCAAAGATAGCTAGTTTACGGTGAAGTGTGATGCCGGTTTATTGGATCGGATTCCGTATGAAAAACGAGTCGATATCGAAGTGGATCCGAGTAAATTATTACTAAGTTACTGATAATAATTTTTACATTGATGTTATCAAATCCGATGTGTTGATCCTGTTGTGTGTCTTAAACTTGAAAACTAGCACTAACGCAAATAGAACCCACTAAGGGAGCAGAAATTGGAACTATATTGCGCAAAATCGCAAATGGTAATATTTTGTTTTTTATTAAACTAGACTCAGTTTACTAAAAAACAAAATATTAACAAAAAAAATTAAACCAAATTTTAAAAAAATGCATGAGTGTCGTGGAGCACTTGGTTAGAACGAATTTTTTTCCATATTAAACTGAGTCTGTTATGTCCGTTATGCGTGAAAAGAAGTAAAAAAACTAAACTTTGCTTTGTTTTTCCGTAGAGCAGCCGTATCATGCCGTGACGGAAAATGATTCCATCCATCCGTACCGTGCCATAAAACTTCGTTCTATAAACCCAAAAATTCACAACACTTCAAACATTTTTTCAAAAAATATAATGAGACAATATTTTTAATAGTAGAATTCGACGTTCAATTTTGTTTAATTTTCTTTTTTCAATTATTCGCATCCGCGTACCTGCCTCTAAAATATTCTACCACATTTGATCTCGGAACGTACCTACAGCTTTATCAGCGGCCAGCGCGAAGATGTTCCGTGTCAATCGTTCGGTGCAATCAACTCGACGCCGACGCCTCTCCATTCGATTCCTGGGACATGCCTGGGACGGCCGGGACAGACGGCGCGTTGCGTAACACGCGATGTTGTGCGACGTTTGCTTTTGGTTGCTTTCATTTTATTATTGTGTAACTTTACCCGCCTTTTTACTCTCATTTCTTTACTTAATGGACGTGGGTGATAAAAGTAAATTTTTGGCTAAACGCGATCGCTTAGAAGTTTTTATTTTTTCACGGATGTATGTTTTGAATAACTTTCTTAATACACACTATGTTAGTTTGGGACTAGGTGGTGCTGTGTATTCATATTAAAAAAATGGCGTTATTATCGTCCTCCATACGTTATTATCATACTAGTTAATATTATAAATGCGAATCTGAATTGGTTTGTTTGTATGTTATGCTTTCACACCAATCATCATGAAATTTTGCACATGACCATTGATATACCATGCATATGACGTATAAGTAGAGCACCTCTCATTAAAAAAAAATCTTTGCCAAAAATAATTGATCGACGAAATCTACAGCAACACGAGTGAAGTCGCGAGTACCGCGGCTACAGTTTATTTATTATTTTTAAATAAAGTTATTAATTATAAAAAAATATATATTTATTCGGTTAGGTACTTGTAGGTAATAGTCATTCTTTTTATATTTATATTATCCTTGAACCACCGGTTAAATCCAATATATAAAATGTTCTGCCACTGGAGCATCCGATTAAAATCCGGACCCGACACCCGACAAGTGAGAACGGGGTGCTAGGTACTAGATATTATGTTGTCTTAGTGCATGTCAGTCACGTGAGTTTTGACCATCCTCTACGCAAGAGTTGACCAAGTTGACCGACCGTAACCGAACCCACCTCGTAGATCGCTTCTGACCGATCTATTTCCATCGAAACATTCAAGACATTAAAAAATACGGAAGAACGGCTTTGCTTGTTCGTTTCCACGTCATTTGTCACGTCTGTCTGTCATCGCTTAGAAACTCGCACGCGGTTCCTTTGCCGTTTCAGTATACTCTATAGGTAATTTTATCCACCAAAATCGCCATATTTAGTGGCTAAAGAGTTCACTTTTCCTATAACACTAACGGTGCGTACACACAATTCATAACAAAACATGTTATATACCATTGTTATATAACATGTTACAGATAATGTGGACACGGAATGTTATATAACATGTTGTATCACATAGTTAAATTCGTTTTTTTTTTGTTTTTCTTTTGTTATTTAAAAGCACAACAGTCGCTGCCGCAGCTAGTGAAACGTCTGTACGCACCGTAAGGGATACTGTAGAAAACTACTTATCAAATCAACCGATCATCACAAGATTTTGCATACACGTTCTCAGGGGTACAAAGAAGGACGGCGGGTATATTTTATAGGTACCGGAATTCCCGCAGGACCTCTGAAACTAACACGGATACCTGTTAGTTGGTGTAATGAGGGTAGGGAGTGTAGACCCTTATTGGTTCGTTTTTATGTTCAGCCCGAGCGTGAGTGGACGGTCTCCATAAATCATGGTGCCCGTACCAATCAGAAACACTTAGCGACCGGTGATCGAGGTGGGTTTCGGATCGATAAATCCATTAGTCATTTGCAATTCATAAATACTTAATCAAATTCCTTAAGTTAAGCAATATTTATTTCATTTGCTTTAGTATTTATTTTATTGGCATACAGCATTATCACGTTATTATGTTTTATGTGGCAATAGTCTTTTAGCCTTCTCTTACCTGTATTTTCAAGCGTCGCGTCGTCAGCCATACTTGTTAACATCATGACGTGTTAGTTGAAAATGATTTTATTCGGAACTTTTCAAATTACGTTCCGAGTTTTAGAAAAACATGAGGAACTTCGTTCCTGACGGGGTTCCCCCAACCGTACACGTTTTTTTTTATATTACTAACTAGATATTTATTTATTTATTTATTCTTTATTGCACGGTAAGTACAAATGGCGAACTTAATGCCTTGCGGCATTCTCTACCAGTTAACCATTGGGTAGACGGAGAGATATAGAAGATGGGGTGTGCAAACAAAACAATATATAAAATACTTAATAAAAGATACTAATAATTAATAACTAAAATATAAAGACGCAATTTACTCACAATAAATAAGATATTCCCCGCGGTTTGACCTGCATTAATTTCGAAGTTCCCGCGGGAATTCTGCGATAAAGTATCCTATGTCCTTTTCTGTATGCAAAATTAACGTCGATTTTTGGTTGAGGAGTTAGCGTAAAAAACAAATTCACATTCGCATGTAATTTGCGATAGTCAGTTGTTGAATTTGTACAAAATAATCCCTTTGAGCTCGTATAACTTACATTATGAGTCTTGTCATTTTTGAATTTATTTCTAACAGAACCAACACCAAATTCTCATATCAAATCATAGATAAATCTCTCAAGCACATTAAAAATGTTGCCGAGAGAAAACACTAGTTTGTCGCATCACCGTGTAGTACCCACAGTTTAACGACTTCGTATATAAGTAGATAGTTTAACTACTTACATATTAACTGAGAAACATAATTTTATCGCAAAAGTGGTCCGGACCAATGCCATGCCCGTCCGTCCGGCTGTCATCCTCCATATATATCTCTAGACGGCAGTCTAAATGTTGTACCGGTAATAATCTAGCTAATAACAGCTTATATTCGCTGCTCAACACTAGTTACTTCCCGCTTTTTCGTTCGCATTTCCCTCTGAGACAGAGTGCCGAAAGTTTTAGAGAAAAAGAAAACAATTATTAACCTCGAATTTTAATGGAAATCGTTGTTCCTCACTACGGAACCCTTCGCTTTGCTGGTCCGACACGTACTTGGCCGTTTTTTAAAGGGGGTTATTAGTTATTATAAATTAAGCGTAATTCATGTAGGTCACGTGCATCCTTAATCCTTACTAATATTATAAATGTTAAAGTGAATTTGTTTGTTTGTTACGCTTTCACGCCTTAAAGGTTCAACCGATCATCATGAAATTTTGCATGCACGTTTTAAGGGATACAGAGAAGGACATAGGGTACTTTTTGTCTTAAAATTCCCGCGGGTACTCTTAAATTACCATTTATGCTCTGGGTTATAAAGTTTATATTACAACTGGACATTAGGATGACATTGGTACCGTGGAAGATGGGCCGATCTTTGGTATGGGACGCAACTTGCGTAGATAGGTACCATTGCGCCGTCTCATCTTCCAGTTTTGGTCGTGAAAGCTGGTTCCGCGGCAGCTTCTGCGGAGTCCCTCAAGCGGCGCAAATATGGGTCCCTTAGTGGGGACTTTATGTTTGAGTCATTTGGGGTCGAAACCCTGTGGCCTTGGGGTTCAAGCGCACGCCAACTATATAAAGAGCTGGCGGTGCGACTGGTCGAGGCGTCACCAGAAGGCTGGTGTTTACTTCGCCCAGCGAGTAAGCCTTGCTATCTAGCAGGGTAATGCCGCCAGCCTTTTGGGCACGCTTCCAGCTGTGGAGGACCTAGGGCAATTTTTTTATTTGTAAATTTAGTTTTTATCTTAAGTCTTTCATAAGTTTTATTATATTGGTACCAAACAATTATATTTTACCAGTGTAATGTAGCTACGCATTTTAGACGATGTAAAAATTGTTATGTGGGTTTCAGCTTTTCAAAGTAGAAATAACAACTAAGTATATGAATTGTAAATGTCTATTTTTAAAGTTTAAAATTAAAACTTTCTTTTGAGACACCTTATTTTCGTGTTGTTCTTAATGAACATACAGACATGCCTTTGGTGTTTTCTTGTGCAATTATATGCACTGCAGGTAGGTACATGTTTTATTAATGATTAATAGCATTCGGTTTGTGTTTATTACAAGTTCGCGAGCCAGTGGAGGATTAGTTACTGGTTAGAAATGAGTACACTTCAAGTTTTCGCTGAGAAACTGGTGCGCGTCGCTTCGCGCTAGTCGAATCAAATGCAAAATATGTTTTAGTTTTTAACCCACTCGAGGATATTTTTTCTTTTATACCCGTTATTTTCACCCGCGCTAAATTCTGAGTTCCCGCGGAAATTCCGCGAGGAAAAGCACCCTATGCCCTCCGTACCCCTGAAAACGTATATCCAAAAAATCGGTTAAGACTTTATGGATTACTGAATTATAGTTTTATTTTAATAATGAAGGTTTTGTGTATTAACTAAAAGTTGTTTTCTTTTTGTTTCAGGTAAGTACGGAACTTTATCAATATAGGTACTTACATGTTATATTGTATGAGGTAAGAAAACGACTAAGGTAGGTACGAAGTACAAGTATAGTATGAGAATATTATATACAATGTCTTTGATGAGAATCATTAGACCGGTGACGTCGAGTGCTTACGTTTTTCACGGAAGGATTCTTTCATTGAAACCACTATTTTATTACAACATTGCGACAATATTATATGTAGTATGGATAGTACATAGTATATATTATTACTCTCAGGTATGGATTACCATAACCATACTAATATTATAAATGAAAAAATAACTAAGTCGTTCTGTCTGATGTCTATAATACAGGCTAGACCTAGTTTAGGCATCAGAGGTATTTATTGTGTAGCATTTGCCATGAACTTATTGAAATGTAAATCAAAACTGTTTTCTTGACGTATGTTTTTGGTACCAATAAACTTATTATTATATTTATTATTATTGTTACCTTTTGATGCCTTTTTCAAAATTAATGTGGGTGAAATCGCATCAAATTTTGCATACAGGACATAGGGTAGTTTTTATCGTGGAATTCCCGTGAGAACTCTGACATTATGACGGTGGAAACCGCGGGGAGAGCTTGTAATATTATAAGTATGTAGGTGCTAAAGATTTGAACTCTTGATAGAGCAAAAAGTACAAGTTACAACGCGTTATGAGGTGTCGGAAACGAATTGTTTGAAATACGTACCTACTTATTAATTCAACGGAAAATACGAGTAGACCACGATTTAGGTCTATTATACAATAAGTAAATATTAATTGTGAGTTTTGATCGAAAGATGAAAGTTGTAGGTATATAGATAGATAGATACATAAATATTATGTGCAATAAATACTAATTATAAATTGAACAATTCCTCGCCAACTATTTGTTTACAGGTTGGTGAGATATGTTGCATATTAAAGTCATATTTTATATATTTGTCGATAAATAACTTAATCTATACAAATAAATGAAATTGAAGTGTCTGTTTGTAATTTCAAATTATTATGAAATTAACAGCTTTTCACTAAATGCATACGAAAGTATATACGGGGCGGCTTAGTCAAAAAGTCTGCCTGTCGGTCTGTTTGTTCCGGCTAATCTCTGAAACGGCTGGACCGATTTTGACGGAACTTTCACTAACAGATAGCTAATGTTATAAGGAGTAACTTGGGCTACTTTTTATCGCGGAATCCCCGCGGGAACTCTGAAATTACCGCGGGCCAAACCGCAAGGAACAGCTAGTTAAATAATAAAAATCTTTCATTGATAACACTTATACGGGCAGTACTAAAACAAGCTTTAAGCTCTAAATAAATTCAAGTACCTATGTAAGTAACTCCGGTGCAACCGACACTAATTTAAATAATAATTTAAGTTATAATTTAAATAATATTTCCACAAACATTGTTATCATCTTGCTAACATAAAATTAATCATATTTTCAACAGGTTGAACTTTAATTTACTCTTCATTCTGACACTATAAAATTACAAGAGAATTCCTCGAATAATTATATTGCCCCAAAAATGTGTGGTAACGTCTTCATTTAACACTAAAAATGGGCATTTTAATAAATACGCCGCTCCAATAAAGTAAATCTTGTTGTGGCGTCAAAATTGGACACCGAACGCTCAGCCGTGCCCGCGGGATGTGGGGCCACGAACCCAGTAACAATGCGCAACAGTATCCCACAACTCATTTATTCCAACCCAATTATGAAGTTTCCTTCAGTTATCAAGGACCTAAAATAGCTATCCTTACAATCTCTTAAAGTATTAGGCACAACACCTGTCCAATCAGTCATTGTTGGAAAGATTCGTGTATACAAAGGGTTGTATGAAAGAGAGCAAATATAAGATCAAAACGCCACAACTGCACTATAAGTAGATAAAAATAGGATTAATCGTCAATTTTTTTTTCTTTTTTTGTCATTGCTGTTGTTTAGTTTTAATTTATTTCCGAAATGATTTTTTTAAATTAATCAAGGTCATCAAATTTTCTTATGACGTGTAATTATGTCAATAGGATACGCGATCTATGGGAACACATCTTCCACCAAAGAAGGGCGGCAAATATAAATGAAAAGCCTGTGTCCCAACAAATTTTACAAAACTGTTAATAATGCTATGACACGTAGAGTGGGCCACATAGACGAGTATACCACCTTGTGAAATTTATACTTTTTGTAAAATGTCTGTAAGTCGCCGTTTTTGCAGCTCCAAGCTCCAAATTCTAATACAAGCGATAGTAAAAAATTGGAGCTGCACAAAACAGCAACTTATAACGTCATAAAGACGTTTTACAAACAGTATAAATTTTACAAGATGTTATACTTATCTATGTGGCCCACTGTACCTACTCCCGTTTGTTTCGTGGCCCAAAGTCGAGTGCATCAATAATTCTTTAACGACCGCTTTGCACGTAAACGCACTTGTTCGTGGAAGCTTATCATCTCGCGCGCCCATTCCACGGTTGCTGTTGTTTAGTTTTAATTTATTTCCGAAATGATTTTTTTAAATTAATCAAGGTCATCAAATTTTCTTATGACGTGTAATTATGTCAATAGGATACGCGATCTATGGGAACACATCTTCCACCAAAGAAGGGCGGCAAATATAAATGAAAAGCCTGTGTCCCAACAAATTTTACAAAACTGTTAATAATGCTATGACACGTAGAGTGGGCCACATAGACGAGTATACCACCTTGTGAAATTTATACTTTTTGTAAAATGTCTGTAAGTCGCCGTTTTTGCAGCTCCAAGCTCCAAATTCTAATACAAGCGATAGTAAAAAATTGGAGCTGCACAAAACAGCAACTTATAACGTCATAAAGACGTTTTACAAACAGTATAAATTTTACAAGATGTTATACTTATCTATGTGGCCCACTGTACCTACTCCCGTTTGTTTCGTGGCCCAAAGTCGAGTGCATCAATAATTCTTTAACGACCGCTTTGCACGTAAACGCACTTGTTCGTGGAAGCTTATCATCTCGCGCGCCCATTCCACGGTGAGCAGGGAAGTCGCGTGGAAATACACCGCGTTGACATCCGATATTGGAGATTGATCGAACGACTTTCTCAAGCGAATAGTGACTGTAACAAGATTTGGATATTCTCCAAGATATGAAAATCAAAATTCTAATTAGTCCGTCAGTTAGAAAATAAAAAAATAATAGGCACGTATTTTTTGCTTTTTCAAATTAATGAAAATGGACATAGATAAAGCGCATTAAAGTTTAGGGTGGGGGACTCGTGACGTAAATATTCATTATAAGCCCCATACAAACTGCACAGGGTTGTGACGTCACGCGAAATTTCAACTCAATGTATCTCCGTTATTTTTTGATTACGTAAAAAAAGAAAAAATACGTGTTCAATATTTTTGACTAATCTACACGATGGATTAAAAAAAAATTTATTAAGTAGCCAATTCGGATTTTTATTTATCTTGTTTACCAGCTCATTTCCGGGGAATTCCGGGATGAAAGTGCCCTATGTCCTTTTTTGTACCCGTGAAAACCTGTAGGTATACAGGCATACAAAATCGGTAATACCTAAACATGATTGATGATCGGTTGAGTAGTTGAGGCGTAAAAGCGTAACAAAGAGACAAACAAACTCACATTTGCATTTAAATTATGAAAAAAATAGTTTAATGTTTCTCATTTAACTTCATCGCATTAACAAAGATGTGGGAAAGTTTGAAACAATCTCTTTTTTTTTTCTTCTTCAGACTATTATAAACTTTACGACTAATCCATTTATTTATTTATTTATTTAACAATTAATGCACACAAGGACAACATAAAAAGGAAAGAAAGTAAAAAATTACCATAATTAAATAAAACATTCTTTAAGATTACGGGCTTAAACACTCCTAAAGAAAATTTTTTGAACGGGTACATCAACCTCTTGAACTTTAGATTTAATTCACGACGTAGGCGGTAGGTTAAATTCACGACCCCTGGAAAGCGGTTTTTGACCCTCGACACAAGAACACTTACCCCACTCATTTAGGCACTACATTCACAGAACAAAATTATGCTAAGAGCTTGGGACCTAAGTCGTTTGTCGTTTTAGAAAGGCCCCGGAGGGTTACTTGACCTACAAATAACGGACGGAACGCGTGTAATAAACAAAAATTTGCTGATATCCACACCACAATCGTAACTCGTCTTTAATGATACCATAAAACATTGGGTAGTTTCACAGTGCGCCATATCTAACAGATAACTGTATCCAACGCCTCAACACAGCATAGTTTAATTTAATAGATACTTTATGGTAGAGATCTGAGGCCCTCAAACTTTCAGCGCTCCACAATAGAAAATGAAACTAATGCAAGTGGCCTACAAATTTCGAAAAATTCAAATATCTAGTTGCCGAACAATGAGATTAATGCAAGTGACCTTTTAAAAACCAGAGTCCTTACATGCGGCTTTTTCTTATGTCAATTATACTTACAGTAATCTGAATTATCCAAAAAACGCCTGCTTTTCTCAGCTTTCCTGGCTCTCGAAAAAAATATCGTCTTGTCGTCACAGCTTTAACATCTACTTTCAATACTATTCATACACTATACATACTGACTCCTTTCTCAGTCGTTCTCGCATTGTTCAGAATCGAGACTCCTACTAACTACTTATCTCCATCTGTTTCTATCCTCAGCTACGTAAAGAGAAACTTTGACTGGTATCTCTAGCTGCTGCGAGACTTGGTCAACCCATCGTTTCGAACTTCGAACTCTAGACATTATACCCTCGATTTTCCCTTTGATGATGAATTTTTATGATACTGAAAAACCGCCTATACTTTAATAAAGGATCATACAGAAATAGCTCTAATGTCCACTGAAAAGTAACACAGTTTAAGAGCCACAACCGTAGACAATCTAAGAGGCATCCATTCGGAATTGCTTCGCGAACATTAGATCTGTGTACATCGTTAATTGTGCATACAGATTTTGAATTGTTTATATTCTCACCGTTATAATTATTTGCAACATTATAATATTTCTAGCATAATTTTGTAAATGTTATTATTATTATATTCATAATAAACTCGAAAACTACTTAAACGATTTTAAAAATTCGTTCATATAACGGAAGCTACAGTTCTTGGGTGAGATAATATACTTTTTGTACCAGAAAACCCACGAGAACTCCAACTATAAAGCGAGTGAAACCATGGGGGGTTGACTAGTGTTCTAACTTTTTTTGTATTTATTTTAATATGAGTAATTTACATGAATCATAGAGAGTCATCATCGACAATGGAAGAGATGCAAAGAGTTGTGAGGATGCTCGAAAAGGGAAACATAACAGACTAAATATGTAAGTTAAAATATCACAATATCGCAAAGATATAAGCCAACATCCAACCACGAAGACAAATTGGTGATCATCAGATAGAAAAACATACAAAAGTAGAGCGAAATTTATTGAAGGTGTAAGCCTAATTTCCGACGTTGAATATAATTTACAATATAAGATCACGACTGGTTAATAATAGTCACTCCCAATCCTCTTAGCCCATTAGATTTGCATTTTACAACTCCGTTTGAACAAACGGCTTGTCTTCAAATTAGATTATCCACACCTACACACACAATGCGCGTCAAATTGGTTCCTTCCCAGTGTATTGAGAATTGAAATGTTACTATGTTTTTGTTACTCGATTTGTACGATTAAATTCACTGTCAGGTCACTATAGACTACTACTACTGCTACTATTATTATATTTGTACACTGATTTATCATTGGTCCATTTGGTATTGGTACCTACTATTTCATTTCTTTTATGAGAGCCAAGTCTTCAAATATAATAACTTATTATGGTGATTTTCCCTTGCTTAATAATAGCAATCATTTGCATAAAAGTTGTTTCCAGACTTTCTACTGTCCAAAATAACTAAGCAAACACTGATAAAATTCTTGGTGAACAAGCCTAAACTAGGCAAAAGATATGGTTTTTCTTGATACGTTTAAAATTCAGTGTTGAGCTATATTCTGTTGTCACTGGCACGACTTATACAATTTAACAGTTCAAAAGCAAAATAAAAAGAATTAAAAGCCATTCAAAAACAGGTAGGTACGCTAAGTGTACTATAAAATTGCATTGATCTCTTTTACGAGTTGGCTTAATGTTGTCGTTATGTATATTACGACGGGGTTTATAGTTGCCGAGTGGGACTATATTCACGAGTGACATATTTTGTCATTCTGTACTATATCTAATCTATTTGATTATACTTACTCATCCCTTCTGCATAATTTCTATAGTTTTTGGTAAAAGATTTCTGTTTTATTTTTATTCTCCGTACACATAAAGTTAAGCCTTGTTTTTCTTTTGGTAACGCAGATATTTCGACGGTAAGAAACCTTTTTTAGACACATTAGTTTTTTCTGTTATAGCAAGTTAATTATGAGCTCAACTCTTGCTTTACCATAAAGAATTGTAAGTTTAGTTACCTATTTATGGAAGATCATTAAGCTATCTAATATTATATCTTCTCACAAAAGAATAGTTTTTTTTGATACTAACTTGTCTCTGGTTCTCTTTGGAAATCCTTTGGTGTTCGAATATGACCAAATTTTTTGATTATTTTTATTCCAATTACCACTTATGACATTCACATGATAAAATCTTTCAAAAACTTAACCTAAGAAAAAATGCAGAGTCGCGTGAAACCTGCAGTAAGTAATTAAATGTTAATTACATAATTAGAATCATTGATAAACATCAAGCAAAACAAAAGCACGTGGTAATGGTTGAATGGTGTGTTTATGCTAATGCGGTGCAGTAGGAAGGGGCCTTAATAGCGGCGTGCGCGTGCGCAGCCAGATGGAGTCGCGAGATAATTAGCTGCTCGTTATTGCTCACTACTATAACTATGCCATTACTAGAGGCGGGATGGGTAATTAACTTATATAGATCGTTCCCTGAATGGTTAATGAAGGGTTTTTGTTTCCTGATTAATATTATTAAAAGTTTAATGGTCTCACCTTTGATCCTGCGAATAAGGAAGGATTGGTTAAAAGTATTAGAAGAAAGTTTTTAGGTACTATGCTATCAAAACGGCATAGCCCTCGGTCTGAAGACCAGCTTTGAGGGTAATGCCACATGTCCTCTGTAGATCTACATATTTAAGTATGTCCTGTTCAAGTACTCCTGGGGAAAACACTGGCAAAGTAATTAAAATACTATTTTAGCAAGTCATGATTTCGTTACCTTGATAAATCATTAATTAATGGTCTGCACAAATGTCATCGATTTACTTGACATATTGTTTACATTCTTCTGGTGCATTAATTAAGGTGCCCAATAAATGATCAGTTTAATTGGTTGTTGAAGGGTGAAAGCCGTACCGAACACACGCGTGTCACGTGAAGTCTTCGTTATTTCAGTAACTTTTCAGCATCTATTTTGGACCCCGAGCAGGAAACTGGCTTTGAAGAGAGCCATGTTTTAACTTGGGGAACAATCTAACATTAACATTGGGGTTTCGCCATAATTGAAGAAGTAGATGAAGAAATTTTTATCACTAAGAAACGTTGTCATTGGCAAATTATAATTATAGACGCCATTATTAAAGAAGAAGAACAAGAAATAATCAGTTCTATATGCTTTAAAATGTGTGAAAAGATTTTGTTCATATACTTTTTCATTGTCTTTATATTGCTTTTCATAATATAACAATCATTCTGAAGATCACAACATTTTTTAGGCAATTATCCACATACATATTATGTGAAAGCATTTGCTTCGGAAAGTTCGAATCTGTAGTAACGTGTTCCTACTTGCTAGGCTCTCACTGATGACTCCATGGAAACATTTTCATTTGATGTCAGGTAATTTCCTTTACGCTCCTGAGTAACTCAGAGTGTACGAGCATGGTAACTATGTGAAGCTTCTTAAAAGTGGCAATAAATTATTGAATAGCCGTCGATTCAAGACAGTGCCCGGCACCTTGTTGCCTCGCTTTTCCAAAAAGTTTTCGTGTGGGTCCTGATTAAGTCTTCGTGTAAACGAATATTTGTAACCCATGGATTTTACGTCAGATGCAAGACTATCGAATTACGTAATACTTATCTATTAATAACAATATTACTCTTATAAAATTGGTCAACATAAAAAATATTATCTGATCTGCTAGAGGTACCAGCTTGGAACCTAACTTTCCAATTAAAATTTTAAATGTTTTAGACGAACCAATTAGATAGCTTTGAAAAGTTCTTAGCTGATCGGTCTACGTATCTATATAAATAAAAATCAATCGTCACATGCCCTAAGGAGCATAACTTGAAAACGGCTCGACTGATTTGGGTGATTTCTTTATTATTATGTTCGTAATTGCTGAAAAGGTAACAGACAGACAGACAGACTTAATTTCGCATTTATATTATTAGTACGTATGTACATAGATGAATAATTCTTGACTTAACTATTCCATATGCATTCAATTTGTCTATTCCAATGAAACTATTTACAACAGATTGTTATGCAAATTCGCTTATTACTAGCTCTTAGACACGTTTCTGTAAAAATCGTGGTACATTTAACTTCCAAGTCGCGTGTCAACCCTAAATCCAAGTTCTGCGCCAGACCAGCTTCGCATTAATTTATAAGTAATGAGTTATGACGAGGCATTCGGTTAAACTATCCTTCGTTAAGCAAGACTAACGTAATATGCTTATGATTTGTCTGTTTCATTGTCATATAACGAATGTGCAATCGCCTTTAAAGAAATTTGTGACAGGCAGCCTGAAGCTTTATTGTTGACTATAGCTGGAGACCGACCGCTGTTTTATAACGACACGACAATTATTTCGATTATTTCGGAGTTCCCACGAGAATTCCGTTATGTCCTTCTCTATACACAATGTGTATGCAAAATTTCATGATAATCGGTTGAGTAGTTTAGCAATTAAGTTGAGCCTAACAAACAAACAAATGACCGATCCGAAGCTTTATTGTTGAATAGCTATAGAGACTGATTGTGCTTTTTTATACCGACACTATTTATGTTATCAAAATAAAACCTTTACAACGTCTAACACATATTATTTAAAATAATATAAAAAAAAAAAATAAAAAAAAATAAAAAAATATTTAAAGCTATTCATGCATCGCATTGAATTTTTTCAAAGATGACAATTCAATTCTCGAAAGACGACAAAATTCTTTGATCGAATTTGAACGAGCTCAGGGACTTAAAGAAATATTATGTAACATGTCACGATTTTGTTTTGGTAATATCGTATACCATCTTTGGTAGTTTAGGTCATGGAATAGGAGATATAGTATATAGATACTTTCTTCGGGAAACCCGGAACTGAGGCGGGTGAAATCAGCTACCCAATCAAAAGTGTTGTTATTTATATACATACTAGCCTTGCCCCGTGGTTTCCCCCCAGTAATTTTGGAGTTACCGCAAGAATTACGGGATAAAAAGTACCCTATGTCCTTCTCTGAACCCCTGACAACGTGCATGCCAAATTTCATCCAAATACGTTCAGCCGTTTTTGCGTAATTGAATAAACGTCCACACTTTCACATTTATTTAGTAGGATGTTCATTGATAAAATAGGTTAACACTTGTGGTAGGTATTGTATTCTGTGGCTTCCGACGCGACGATCCATTCACGGTAGCTTTGGAGTTAAAATTATCATCGAGCGGTTGCGCCCACTCGGGACCTATCAACACCTCCCCTGTCGACGAATGCTCTTGATAGTTTACGGGTAGGTGTTCTTAATTTGATTTATTTTTAATCTCTCTTTTCGGAGAATCAAAGGAGTTTAGTTCTATAAAGACAAGTTTTAATGAGTATTAAAAAAAAACTTTCTTTTAAAGTCTTCATCGATTTTGTCGTAGACTCACGCCGATAAAAAAGTTTTTTTCCAAGTCATTGTCATCGATTAATTGTCATTTCTAACAATTAAAGTTCATGACCTTCATGTAAACTTTATATACTTAATTCGATGAAATGCTAATACGTAATTAATAACTGCCGGTTACTTACTGTGTGCTGTTTTTTCGGAAATTTAGCCACACAACGCAAGAAGAGGTTAGCTTTGTTATTTTACAATTTGTTTTATTCATCCTTTTTAGAATGTGACAACAAATTACTTACGTATACGTACTTAGGTACTTTCATGCGAAAAAACATTTTACAATAAATACTTTAAGATATTATGTTATTGTTAATTTTATGCCTATAATATGTAATAATAATAATAATAATAATAATAATAATAATAATAATAATAATACTAATAATAATTCTTTATTTGAACAAAGTACAAGTACAAAAACAGGTTAGAACGTTAATACCTGCTTTAGTTAAAAACTGTGTTGCAGATATTAACGCTCACCCTCGTAATTATGATACAAAGAAATTATCATATTTTAAAATACATAATTTGCATTTAATTTTGATAAAGATAATAACAATCAATGTACGCTTACAATCAATTGGTCAAAATTTAATTTATGTAACCAAGGCGAACAACAGAAGGAAAAGGATATATTATCTTCAACACTTGGTATTTTCGGTCTATATATTATACGTACTTTTAAATGACTCAAAGTATCAACTCACTTCGGGCGTTGTATACGGAGTCGACTCGGGCGCACCCCAGCGCGCCGCGGAACGCACGCGTGCCTCTAACATAAACTACGCAACCACCAAATTAAATAATTTGTAAATTAATTACAGACGTTAAACACGCCTCATTATCGGTGTTAAATGTTACGGGTACATAATATTCGAAGTTTTAAAATTAGCATCGTAGTAAACTTAGAAATTGATTGGCTAAATATGCAGGGCAATTATGTAACTTTTGTTGCTATCATATTTCAGTTTCAATCAGAAAAATAGCGATTTTGTGATTAATTCATCATATCTAAATAGGATGATACAACTTTTGAAGTATGTTTATTTTGGTTGATTGCTAGATATTGTAGGTGTCAAAACGTGCATATTGTAATCGAAAAACCGCCATGATACATTTTCAAGAGTAAGGCCCTTGATTTCTGAAACAGTTTAAAATTCTAGAGCATTATTTAGTTTGTGAAAAATAAGTAGGTGTATTGAAAGAATTCAATACGAGTAGCCAGATACACCGCCTGATTAATTTGACGTGAATCAGTACTTTTGTATTCGAAACGTGTTTCCGTATGAAAAAGTCTGAGAATCGATTGTTATTGTTGGCTTTAATTATAAATAGGTTGGTATCCAGTTTGCACTTATACTCGGCTGCTTTCACACCGAACGATTAATCGTGAAAGTGCTTGTTTTAACAACGCGGCCGAAGTGTGAAATTGTGTTTGAACTTATTCATGAATAGATACTTAATATAATGCCAGTTCTAAATGATTTTATAGAGATCGGACTTGTTTGCAGTCTATTCAGGCGTATTTCCACCTGTAGTCTGTCTGATGACAGGTAGAAAACAGATAACGCTTCGTAACTCCGTCAGTTAAAATATACATAATTAATATTTACTATAGTTTTCAAATTGATTTTGCGTGTTAAAATAGAAGTTGAATGATGGGCGTTAGTTTTGGGCGCAATGCATTGTAGAATTTGACTTTCGCATTTATCTTTGGCAGAATGTGAATTTCGCAGTTTTTTTTTATCTATAACTTTAGGCGTTGCCTACCACTCATGCGGTATGTAATATCATACGTAATTTAGACTTGATCAAGGACTTCGTCAGAGATGCGAAACATGTCGGGCCGTTCGGTATATTTAAATGCAAGACCTACCTATCTAAATTTAATTTGAATTGAATTGAATTTGAATTTATTGAAAATCTTCGTTACTTATAATACAAAGAGCTGCTGGCTTCTGATGTAGGATAAACCTGTGTTTCAGAAGCCAGCGTTACCAACTCGTAGTGCTTCACTATATATCCTATTAATATTATAAACGCGAAAGTTTGTAAGAATGTATGGATAGATGGATGGATGGATGGATGGATGTTTGTTACTCTTTCACGCAAAAACTACTGAATGGATTTAAATGAAACTTTACAATAATATAGCTTATACATCAGATAACACATAGGGTATTTTATCACGGAATTCCCGCGGGAACTCTGAAATTAACGGGGATGAAACCGCGGGGCATAACTAGTGTTAAATAATAGAAGTTTATCTTAACTTTAACTTACAACTTATCTTAAGCATGACAGTTTAAGTAAACTTACATGTTACTAAACTTATTCATAAGCCATGAGTTTGTAATACCTACTAGTCATGCAGAAAGCATTTATTTATTTTTTATTTATTTTATTTATTTATTGCAGTTTGTGATCACAGGTATAATTATGTTTGGTATTATTACAGAGTATGTCATCCCACTGTGACCTGTCCATTTATTGAACAGGAAGAATGAAATTCAGCAGAAATAAGGCATGTGATATCAATGCGTAGTGCACCTTCCATTATACCGAAATAACTCTCTCAAATTCGTCGTAGTCAAATTGGGTGAGCCATTGAATATTATTTTTTTTTTATTTCGTAGTTGCTACAGTTTTTTTTAATACTTTTGTTGTATATCCTAGGAGCTAGGCAGTTAAATAGTTTTGAGCCAGGGAGGTTCTAACGTGTGGTACAGAGCATTGGAATAGTCTCATATTGTTGTTTTGTATTTGGGGTGCCATTAGACGGTGACACCTGCGCATACACCAATATACGTTATAAAGTTGTCTTACCGTCAAGACATTAGCCTCCGCGTAGACGTCTACTGTAGGTGCCTAAATGGCAGACGCAACATAACTTTGAGCAGTGGGCTGGGCACGTTAAATAGTCTACTACCATATTCATGTGTTTATTGGCTGTTCCTCGCAGTTTCAGCCGCGGTACCATATATTCGGGGTTACCGCGGGAATTCCGAGATACCATTTGTCCTTTTCTGTACCCCTCACAACGGGTATACAAAATTTAAACATGATCGGTTGAGTACTTAGGGCGTGAAAAGATACCAAACAGACAGACGGACAGTTACTTACAATATTAGTATGGATTTTTATGATTAGTGCTTCAGGCTTCCATCTTGGCGAAAGCCGTTAATGGTTTTGACTGGAGTACCACGTGGCGTAGATACTTCACACCAAAGACATTATAAGAGAATAGACGAACAATACAAACGATCATGCAATCCAGGTCAACCAATTTTTACGGGGGGAATGATCGAAATAAAAACCAATCACATCGTTGCGACGCAATCAAATACTAATCACCACAAAGTACATTTCAAATAGCCAATCACATCGCTTTCCGTCAAGTGGTATCTATAGACAATAAATAGTCTCTGCTAGCCAACGGCTTTTCGATAGCATGAGATCATTGGACCGCTGCGGCGTTCAAGGGGAAAGCTTAGCGGCCGAGCGTATTGTCAATCTGTTCTCTTTCAATATCTTTGCTTCACACGTTAATAAACTCAAACATGTTACAACAAAATGAAAGAAACGAGAGATGGGATTATTCAAATGTGATACAGTGCGTCCCCACTGTTAGAGTGATGATAATAAAAATATTAATGTAATCATTCGTATAATACCCGCGGTGTACAGTCTGCAACAGAAATATATTTACATACCTAGTATATACCACAATGGCTTGGTTTCCACAACACTAGAACTGACAACGTGTATGTAAAATCACCGCGGGAATTCCGGGATAAAAGCAAAATTTAATGATAAAATTAAGGTAAAGTAGTTAAGGTGTGAAAAGTCAACAGACAGACAGCAACTTTCGCATTTACAAAATGAAAGCACGGATTAAATAAAATAAATTAAACAAAATTTAATCTAACTAAGTCACTAGCAAAAATAATTTCGAGCCCAACTTGATTGTTTTTTTTTTTCATATTAAGTAGTTTTTTGCCTATTAATTATAAATATGGTTGAAAAACTATCGCAGTTGATTCTATTGTAAATTCTAAAATGTATCAACTGTTATTTTTCCCAACTGTACACTCGGTAAACAAGCGACTGGCATGAGACACACTTTGGGAGCCACCCTGTATCTCATTACAAAACTGTCATGTATAATTGGCAATTTGGTTACCATTTTTATTAGTGATGCGTTTCACTTTGTACGATTAAATAAAATTCTTTTTCGTTAATACAATGTTTTAAGTTATTGACAGGCATTAACTGTTTTTTGTGTTGCCTTGCAAATCTTGTCGAATAGTATTTAACGAGAAAAACGTTGTATGTCATTTTATATAATACTAGATGTCCCGCGCGGTTTCACCCGCGATAATTTGGAAGTTCCCGCGGAATGGTTCCATATAAACTATACAACCCCTTTTCATCCTCTTAGGGGTTGAATTTTCAAAAATCCTTTCTTATCGGATGCCTACGTCCCTGAAAACGTGCCTGCAAAATTTCATGATGATAAGTTGAGGCGTGAAAGCGTCACAAACAAACAAAAAAACTCACTTTCGCATTTTAAATAAATAAATAACTTTCGTATTTGTATAATTAGTAAGGATAACACATTTAGTAATAAAATAATTTGAAAAAAATTGATAGTGTATATTTCCCATATTATAGTGGATTACAAAAATGGGAAAATAATATAACCTATGCCTATAAGTTTTAACCTATAATAGTAAAAATTCATGACGTCACGAGCTCCCATCCCAAACTGTAATGCGCTAATATCTACGTATATTTACATTAATATGAAAAAGCAAAAAATACGAGTCCATTATTTTTTATTTTCTAACTGGCGGACTAATTATAATTTCGATTTTCAAAAGTCGTCAACATCCCTATTGTGTCGAGAAAGTTTATGCATCTTGTTTTTTTTTACTATTGCCGAAGTTGTAATATCATGGCTACCTATAAAGAAATCCCAAAAAGTCAACCCGTTCTAAATAAACACATCACCAGGAGTGACAAGTCTACGGTTAAAATTATATCTTTAACACATCTGATAACAGTTAGCGGCCACAAAGGGAAGCGCGACGTACCTATAAGCGACTGGTAATATTATACATACCTATATCATAAATAATATCTACGTAACTATCTTAAATTATTAAGATGTTAACTGATACAGAACAATTTATGAACTAGGACTCACGGTCCATTACACAGAGATAATGATGGCAGATAATCCCGTATAATTAGGGTTGGGTAACGAAATCTTGGACCCTTTTTTATTAGATGTGTATACAGAAATACTATAGTCTTCTTCTTTATAAATAAAAATGAATGTTTGTACATCTGTCCTCTATGCGTTTCGAAACCATTGGTCCGATTGCGATGAAACTTTGGCGGGTTGTTCTGCCCGCGTCCGCAAAGGTTCCCGATTCCAAAACTCACGCGGGTGAAACCGCGGGGCACAGCTAGTATAACAAATAATGCTTGAACCTCATCACTGGGTCCGAATCCAAGCAGAGCTTGAATAGTCAAGTAATAAGTAACAGAGATCTGATGTAATATTTACATATTTTTTTGTAAATACATACAAATGATTTTCATAACAAAAGTAGATTTTCAGAGTAGAAACCTACTTTAAATATGTCTATACGATTATTCCGTAAATTTTAAAAATATTGCCAAAGAAGTAATGTCGAATATGCTAAGGCTATAGCTGCTTATACACTAGGTGCTTAGATGTAGTAAAATATATCTTAATAATATTTCTATTGTACTATGTTCCATAGCTTTTCATACTACAAGTTTTAAGCTTAGCTGGTGTCGCACCAGCAGATGTGTGCAACAACGGCTGTATAGGTACCTACTTTATGTACTTTATTATACGGAACTAACGGAACCCTCCATGCACTGTTCTGGCTTGCACGTTGTGGTTTTTCTTTCTTCGAATAATATGATCCAGGGCGTACGGTGTTCAACCCTATTACTTACAAGGGTGTCCATGTTACTACTTTAATGGGGAATATCTTGTGTTAGCCTCGCTGAGGTGTCGTCGGGAAATTTCTTATGATTCAACATTAGTTGTTAGTAACTTGTGTTGATCAAGGTAGACATTTTAGATCTGGGTCCTTATTCACTATGACCACAACACGCCGCGTTAAGTTAAGACGCCGCAAAAAATTTTCCCTTCGCGATCAAAGAAGTTTCACTTTAAAAAAATACATTTACAACGTATGGTATAGGTATTAACCCTACTAAAATTATAAATGTGAAAGTGTGGATGTTTGGATGTTTGTTAATCAATCACACAAAATCGGCTGAACGGATTTGGATGAAACTTGGCATGCACGTTGTCAGGGGTACAAAGAAGGACATAGGGTACTCTTTTATTCCGTAATTCCCGCGGGAACTCCGAAATTACCGCGGGTA
The DNA here is from genome assembly GCA_907165275.2 of Zygaena filipendulae. NCBI lineage: Eukaryota > Metazoa > Arthropoda > Insecta > Lepidoptera > Zygaenidae > Zygaena > Zygaena filipendulae. Next base: position 2,378,293 of record OU015669.1, read on the forward strand.
AAACCGCGGGGCACAGCTATTTTCTAATATTTTGACATCTGGAGCGGTCGGAATTATGTTTTAGGTCGCACGTTATGGGCAAGGAATGTTGTTGATCATAGAGAAGCTGCCCTGTTACGATCACGGTCAAAACCGCGGGCAGCAGTTTGTTAGAAATAATTTTACAATTCTGTAATGTATTGCATTAAATACGATGAATAATTCAACGATTCGTTTGTTTGCATTAAGAAGAAAAAGAAAAAAAACATCGTTTTACATAATACAACTGAGATATGTGAAGATTTCGTAAACCAATTCCATTATTACATTCAATGCAAATAAAACGAAGATTTAATTAAAAGAAAGCTTTTGTAGAAGGTAATAACGCTACCATTCGCTTGAAACTTGTCTGTATTAGATATTTGTAATTCAAATTGGTTATAGACATTCTTACCAATAAGATATTGCATGGAGTCCGATGCGTTGATCTCTAATCTGTAACGTAATGAGACCTCTAATTGATATTTATTAGACGAAAGTTGTAAAGGTCTTCTCCATAATGCCTATTAGCGGTATTAAGTATTGTACGTGCACTGAATTATGTTTGTCTAATTTGAATTATTCGATATTATTAGACATAACTTGAAGAAAACGATTGTTTATAGTGAGAAATATTATTTAAAACGGGTGCTTTGGAGTTTTAATCCTTACTATTTAGTTATAAATGTGAAAGTGAGTTAGTTTGCTTGTTTGTTTGTTTGTTAGTTACGCTTTCACGCCTTAACGATCATCACGAAATTTTTTATACACGTTGTCAGAGAATAACGGCAGAGAAGGACATAGAGTACCTTTTATCCCGGAATTTCCGCAGGAACTCTGAAATTAACGCGGGTAAAACCGCAGGGAACAGCTAGTGTAGATAGTTCTTTCGCATACATAAGTACCTACTGTAATCGGATTTAAGAAGTATTTGAAAATGATAACCGTACAATTCCTTTTCTGTATCTCTGACCTCGTGAAGATGCGTAGGTATGACAATCAAACAAATATGAATTTTATTGGCATTCAATCTAGTTGATTTTATTTTTTCTTTATTTATTTATTCATAGAGTAAGAGAGAATACATCAACTTTCGTCCCAGGAACACGAGTCAGTTTCAGTATACGTATTATACATACTTATACACTTCTTTCATGATATTTTTAAATCAGCCCCCATTTTTCACACAAATTAATCGAGTGATACTACGAATAAAATCAATGCAAAACAAGTCGGTCGCGCTTAGTAGAAATAAAGTTTATACAGCAAGTAGCTAACAATACGCGTGCCACCCGTCAAATAAACACATCAAATCGATTCTTGTCCTGATATATTTATGCGAATAACAAATAATTCACTTAAAGCGCCATCCGATTACTCGTTCGCTTGTTTATAATCGATTTAAATCGAATCGATCCCCTATAGCGCATTGATTTACAAATGTTTTATTTTTAGAGAATTGTTATTTTATAATCGAATCCGAATCGTTTTGTAAAGAACGTGTGATGTATTTTACGACTGCTGTGGCATGTTTACGATATTATAAACATATTATTCACAAGGTAACTTGTCTATTTGTAGCTCAGTGTCTGTCTTTATGTTTGCTCGTAACTCAGTCGCTCTTGAAATACGTTTTGTAAATTTTTATATACTCTGTAAATCACTTACCTCTCAATTTTTGTATGGAATGGAAACTAGGTACATTTTGTATTGACGTCCTTTCTTGAATAATAATTGTTTGTGAAAAAGCCCCTGTGCCGGGAACGCGGGAAACAGCTAGTCTATATCTATACATATAAAAAAATTAAAGTGTCTGTTTGTAACTCCAAATTAATACTTAACAGATGTTTTAATTTTGCACGTCATGCCTATGGCATAATATCCTGCAGGTTAAATACTTTAAAATTTTTCCATAAGATATGGATCTAGATTGACAATAAGGAAATATAATAGTTTGTCATAACCATAACATGTTTACATAGTTATTACAATTTTTACGAGTCATCTAAGGATTGCGCTTGTTTTGATCTCTTTAACTGCCAATTAACTGCCTACCTACTTGTGATAAGTATATGAGCTTTGATATCAATCTGCCTGGAAAAGGATAAATTTTAATCTTTACACAGATTATCATACCAAATGTGAAAAAAACAATGTAGCGCCCTCAGACCAAATAAAAACTAAAGACGGAACGTCTCGAACAACGAAGTGAAGCCGGTTAATGCGTATGCATGTGGTGATTAGGAAAGTGTATGGATTTTCTAAGTTTACTTACTGGTGATAAGTGATTCCATACTGTTTTTTATTTTTTGACCATTGACGACACAATATGGCATTTTTCTAACTTAATTGTTGCATCACCTCCGTTAGCGGGAGAAGCTCAAACTAAAAGGTATGGTGTCTTTTTCTTGTAAGTGTGTGCGTGTTTCTGTGTACGTGCACGGCGTGGTGTCTTTTTCCGGGCTTCACTTGTTTGTTCTACGCGTTCCGTCTTTAGTTTTTATTTGGTCTGAGGTAGCGCCAAAAAAACTTATTATCTGAAATTAATAAAATTTTAAACTCATAAAATCGCAATTTAAAAAACAAACTGTTCCAACTTGGTTTCAACCGCCTTTAATTTTTATTTTTCACATAAATTTCACATTTTTTTATAAAAGAATATGTACCTATTATTTAAATGCTAGCAATTAATGATCTAATAAAGAAAATAACAATATAAAAAAATTAGAAAGCGCACAATTTTATTATTTGAAGCGGCAGTACGTTACTCAACTTGACACTGCCACACTTGCACCCGGGAGGGCGTCGGTTGTCAACGTAATCCGCCCATCTTGACAGCTCGGTCAAACCGATCTCGACACGCTGTCAATTTAACACCCGTAGTTGGGAAACAAACGCCGTACGCTCCTCAATTTAATTAGATCGAGACAAATCATCCGACAACCATAATAACAGTTTCTATGTGTTTATACATATAGTGTGCCTCAGAAGAATAACTAAAGCATGTTGTGTGCATTGACATTTACACTAAATACCTACTCAAGATTAGGTAGGTAATTACACAAATGAGGCAATATCGTTTTCCAAGAAAATTGTATTTTTTTTTTTCAAAACGGCTTCATGTTGTAGATTCAAGTAAGAGTATAGGTGACAATTTCTATATATTTTTTTAAAATAAATAGAGGAGTTGGACACGATGTCGTATAGCTACTACCGATTTCTGATGTGTTAGCACCCACTTAACATTTTATTTATTTATTTAACAAATTATGCGCTCAAGAACAACATAAAATGAAATAAGTATATCAGATTGTACATGATTACTTTTATACTTGATCATTTTACAATACATTTTACATTATTACCTCCCATTTCACGTCCAAATTAGGAAGCAGAACCGTGTATTAATTATAATATTATGTTCACCTCCATGGGAATCGAATCTGGACCCCTTAATTGTCGGAACGGTTTGGTGATCACTCATACAGTATCCTTACTGTAATACTCAAGTGTGTTTGTTTGACCGTTTTTCTCGAGTGACTGATGGTACAGAAATAGTACCTATCATATTTTTGATTTCTTAGATAAATTTTATTCTTTGCACTGAGATACACTTAAATTGAACGGCCGGCCTTTTTCCGGTAAAGGATTTCCGAGGGAAATACAAAACTCACGACGGTGAAATCGTGAGCAACTAAATACGTAAAAATAATGGTTCATAAATAACTATATTTCCCTCCACCGATTGGCTTTGTATAAACAAACATTATTATGTTATTATCTATAGAATTGTAGCTTTATTGTGTCATAAAACACTAAAGGTTGGCCCGACAAAGCTTTATAGATACTTACGAGTTTTGATGTTTACTTTCTCTACGTTATGGTTAGGAAAATAAAGACTTAATTAAAAAACCTATTGATTGCCTCAGACACGTACGTTCAGGCGTTATCGCTTTATATCATACTAGTTTACCGTGGTTTCTCTCGGGTGAAATTTCCCTCTTCCTGGTAAAAGCAGGGTTCAAAGGTCATCTGTACCAATTTATACAGAGGAAAGATTTGTATTTTTGTTTGTTTGTTACGATTTAACTCAAAAACTACTGGACCGATTTCAAAAATTCTTTCACCGTTAGAATGCTAAATTATCCCTGAGTAACATAGGCTGTATTTTAATCCAGATGTCCCGCGGGAACTCCAAAATTATCGCGGGTGAAACCTGCCTGATAACTGCCTTATACTTCATATGAAATACTATGATATACCTGCAGTAATTTCGGAATTCCTGAGGAAACTTCGGGATGAAAAGTACCCTAAGTACTTTTCTGTACCCCTGACAACGTGTATGTAAAATTCTCGAAGATCGGTTGAGGCAATTAACCCGGTGCTTGGGAAAGCCTGCCGTTCCGGGTTTCAACCCGATAAAAGATCATAAAAGGCTGGCGTTTATCGGGTTTAAACCCGAGCAATGGGTTGATCGATAGTTGAATAATTAAAAGTAAGAATTGACCAACAGTTTCATGTACATATTATGTTACATACACTCAATCGCATGAACTTCATTTTTCGCACGGCACGGCGCCCCGACGACTGCACACAACACGACGACACGACCGTGCATTGTCCAACCTTGGGCCTTGACACACTTATCGCACATTATGTGCACTGACCTTTATTGCCGGCGAAAATTTTCGTCTTCACAAACAAATTATAGAAATAGAATAAAGCGGCTTTGCTTACAATTAGGTATTTATAACGTATTAAATCTACATTCTTTTTTGAGGTCATTCTGTCCCATTATTCTGACTCCACTTTCAGAGATTTATCATAGACATACTCGTAGACAGAGACGTAACTTTATTCTTTGCTTATAATCTACATATTATTATGTAGATGCAAATACTCTTCGTTTCACTTAAATTTTAAATACACACCCTTTTAAAAACAATAAAATCACTCGGTTAAATCATAAAATATTTCGTGAACAAAAAAAGAATTACGATCACGTTAAATAAACTGATACGCGGTAATAAACAAAATACGTAATAACCTGACGGAAATGCATGACAATAAAATAAATACAATATATTCACACCACCGCTTTCGTAATGATAAATAATTAAATCGTTAAATAAACAAAAAAACACACTTTAAGAGTAAACTGAACTAAAAAGTTGCCAAAGTTGGACAATTTTGGCAACTTTTCAGTTCAATTAAACGAGTCTCAACTCGATGGAGTTTACAGTTTCCATGGCTCCATCATCAGATCAGCTCCGTGTCATCATAATATTGCATTGTCATACGAACTACGGGGTTTCATTTCGATACGACAGTAATTAGAAGAAGGTTAAAATTAACTTCTAAGATGCTATTACAGTACATTGTTGGTTAGTAACAAATGAAGCTAAAATATCAGCGTGTTAAAAATAACAATGAACAGTCGTTGACCTTTTACCGATACCTCAGGGCAAATTCTGGTCACGTAAAATAAGCCGTAAAACTACCGATAAAGTTCTCCCAACTTATATCGATACGCGTACCTACTCGCTTTAAGTCGATCGGCTGTTGCAACGAGAATATAATAACACTAGCTGTCCCGCGCGGTTTCACCCGCGATATTTTCGGAGTTCCCGCGGAATTGTTCCATACAAACTTTGCAACCCCTTGTCACCACTCACCCCCTTAGGGGTTGAATCGGGTATTCTCCAGGGTATGAAAATCAAAATTCTAATTAGTCCGTCAGTTAGAATAAAAAAAAATAATAGTCACGTATTTAGTGCTTTTTCAAGTTAATGAAAATAAACATAGATAAAGCGCATCAAAGTGACGTCAATATTCAGTATAAGCCCCATACAAACTGCACCGGGTTGTGATGTCACGCGAAATTTCAACTCAATGTATCGCTGTTATTTTTTTAAATAGGTAAAAAAATAAAAAATACGTGTCCAATATTTTTTACTAATCTAAACGCTGCACTGGACTAAAAAAAAATTAGTCAAGTAGCGAATTTTCAAAAATCCTTTCTTATCGGATGCCTACGTCATACAAAGAATACACCCTCCAAGTTTAAGGGTCTCTACGATCAGCGGTTTAGGCTGTGCGTTGAGTCAGTCATTCAGGACAGCATTTTATACATATGTATAGATGAGGAACAATGAGGAAGACCTAAACCGAAATTTCTTTTGCATTACGATATCGATTCTGACGGTTTCATTCAACTAAAATTATCTATTTCAGTGTAATTTTTGATAAATGGGAAAACATTGTGAATAAAGTATGATAAACTAGCTGTTCCCCGCGATTTCACCCGCATCAATTTCGGAGATCCGCGGGTATTCCGTGTTAAAGAGTACCTAGCCTATGTGTTATTGTGATGTATATTGTTGTGAAGTTTCATTAAAATCCATTGAGTAGTTTTAGCGTGAAAGAGTAAGAAACATCCATACATCCATACATTATCGGGTTTATAATTATAGTAAGGAAGTAAGGATAGAATAAAGTTAATCTTGTTAGAATAAATATGATGTTAGTAAAACAAATAAATAGTACCTACACAACGTTAGTACCTAAAATGCTGTAAGTATTAGTAGTATTTATAAACTGATTAATGTAGGAAGTAAAAGTTCAGAAGTCACGAGTTCATGACTGAAAGACTCGTGACACGTACGGTATTTTTACGTACCTATTTCAATATTATAATGTTGTATAATGTTTGCGAAACTATTCTTTTATCGATATCGAGAATTTTCTATTTTTAATCAAATCTCATTTTTGTTTATTTAAAATTTTAATTTTAAGCGAAAGCCACAACGAATTTATATAGGTAAATATAAAAAAGTCGTTACTCTGTTAAGCGGTGAATTCATTGTATTCAGCGTTAATTTTGAATAATTGATATTATCATTTGACATCATCAAATTTAAAATTTTGTTCGTGTGGTCTCAAATTGTCCGTCAGCCAGCAGTTAACAATTTAAAATATTAGATAAAATTCATATTAGATTGGTATGGAACATAAAAATTACCCGTTAATGTTACTAGTGAAGTGCAGAGTGTACACTATTGGTCAATGTGTATCGACACTGTAAAATAAGAAATATTATGAGATTAAAACAAGATACTTTATTAAGTATGTATGTAAAGTATGTTGTTTTTAATCTCATAATATTTCTTATTTAACAAATTCTCCTATTTTGTGTAGATATATGCTCATAAAACTTTATTTCTACTCGAGTATTTAAACAATAATTTACTATTTCAAATGTTACGCGAGCTATCTTAGTTATGAAAGAAATCCCTAAGAGCTAATTCTCGTTAACTATTAAGTATAACAATATCTTTTATCTATCTGTTCAAAGTTTGTTGAACTTTTAATTAAGTAGAAAAAAAATGAGCAACCTGATTAACGTTTATTTGTACGCACCGAAATTGTTATCGGGCCACATGATTTTAATGATTCTCTGTAATATGATATAAACGGCTACTATTGTGTAGGTACGTGTTTCATATGGTAGTCTCAGACGAAATAAAATTCGTCTGAGACGGTAGTTTATTATGTCAAAAATTACGCGTGTTTGTTGTAATTCTTTCTATATGTTTTCGTGTGTAGTCGTTTAATTTTACTCTTTTTCTGTAACTAGCTTTTCATAAATATAACAATTATCATACAATATTATTATAATATAAGTACTTACTAATTGTGATACCGTATTAGGCGTAAGTATGTTACAATATAAGCGTTTTGTTATTATACACATTACTGTGACAACTTTTCAAAGAAAAAGTTATCCTTCAAGTCCTTCAATTTAGCGCTCCGAAAAGATTTAAAGCAGAATATTGTTTATCACAAGATAAAAAAATGTGTCACTTTCTTATTACTTAAATCGTATTCAGGAAATGTTTGAAACATAAAACAATATTTGCAAAATCATCTTATTGCGAATACGCGTAATTAATACGCGAATATTTGCTCTAGCTACGCTTATCGATATGTACGCGTCACTAACGTCACTAGAGGCGTGCGAATACGTGCCCGGTATCACATACGCCCGTCTCGCGGACTAGGTAGTGTTGTGCTTGTGACGTAAGACGCTCACGCGCGAAATTCGCGGCGGCAAGGCCGACCGATGACCGAATGCGCGCGCGCCGCGCCGCCATCACGCACCCAACGATAACAGAGTAGACAGTTAGAGAACACGTGTCATATTTATTTATAATAATAATAATTATATAATCTTAATTCGAATGAACAATGAGATTTACATAATAATATATCCTAATTTTATTTGTTTGTTAGTTACGCTTTCACGCTTTGTCTACTTAACTGGTCGTCATGAAATTTTGTATACACGTTGCCCCTAACAACGTGTATACAAAATACAATTAAAGAAGGTCTTAACTTAATTTTTAATTCCGGAATTCTTGCGAGAACTCCGAATTTAACGCGGGTGAAACCGCGGGGAACAGCTAGTTTCTTATATAAAATTTATGTAATTTGTTTGTAATTTCAAAATAACCTAACATTATTCTTTTATAATATTATACTTACTTACTTTGTTATTTCTGTACTTCAAAATTACCTACAGTGGGAAATTACAGGGGACTTTTATATTTAGAAAATTTCAGTGCCATTCTTTGCTTATTAATTCCATGTGACATCGTACAAACAGAATTATTATTTACGTCACGCATATTTAATTATGAGAGTTAGTAGATAAGTATTAATTTATTATTAACCTTATTAAAATCTAGTTTTTCATAAATCGGTTCTTAACTCAATACTTGTTAAGTTTAAAAAAAAAACAAGAAATGCCAATTTATGTTTTACTGCCAAAGAGATGAGATTAAGAGATCAGCAACAGAAACTCGTTGCCGAGTTGGATCTAATCTAATTTTCGCCGGAGCGTGACTAAGAAACTATTAAAATCGGTGTTTCGGAACCGATTTCGAAACGTACCGGTCTTCACGGACCGATGGGGAGATCAAATCGATTATGCACTTCAAGGTTCATGAATATTAGTAACTTTTATTATTATAATATCATCGCAATCGATATCATAATTGAACATTTTCTGAACAAAAGCGGGACAACGTTTAGTCACGACTGTTTACGGATCACGGCTTCAATAGTTTGTTAAACTTATTTTTTTTTTCTTCTATAATGGGCATGTTGACTAATTTTTATTTTTTAGTCCGTCTTGTAGATTATTAAAAAATATTGGACACGTATTTTTTCTTTTTTTACGTAATCAAAAAATAACGGCGATATATTGAGTTGAAATTTCGCGTGACGTCACTATTCTGACAATTTGTATGGCGGTTTTGTGGTTAGTGACGTCACGACCTCCTCATCCTAAATTTTAATGCGCTTTATCTCTGTATATTATAATTTATTTAAAAAAGCAAAAAATACGTGTCTATTGTTTTTTTATTTTCTAACTGACGGACTAATTACAATTTTGATTTTCAATTGTAGTCAACATCCCTATTATGTATAAACCTACTCACTTTAAACTATTAACAATAAAAAGTACAAGAAAGGATATGATAAACTAGCTGTGCCCCGCGGTTTCACCCGCGTGAGTTTCGGAGTTCGCAAATCAGAGCCCTTATTCGCTATGACCAACAACATGTCTTGCCCATAACGCGCGTCCAAAAAACTCATTTCCAAACCTTCTAGATGTCCAAATATTAGAAATTAATTATTATTCTGTATGACCTAAGAAATGTTGTAAATGTATTTTTAATACAGTTGCTCAAAAAGTGGCATATTGCAGGGACGTATAGCGTTCGGGAAGTGGGCTATTACATACTCGAGCTTTTTCTTTACCTTTTCCGAACTCGTGCGTTCTCTTTCCCAACTGTCAAAAATGGCGAAACGACTTTGACACACTTTTTGTATTGCGCAACGTAGGTTTCGTATTACTAATACGACTAGCGCCATCTCTTGATTACAGTTGGAACTTAGTTGAGTTTGTGTTTTTATTATTTTACTAAATTTCTTCATTTTTTTCGCAACTGTATTAAAAATAGTTGTTCAGTACACGTGCGGAACCGTCATTGCAAAGAGTTCCGACTGTCAACGGCTTCCGGAGTTCCGGCTGCGCCTCGGCTCGGGTCGACATTTGACGGAACTCTTTGCAATGACAGCCTTTCCGCACTTGTAATGAAATATACTATTTTTTGGAATGAAACTTCTTTGATTACGAGGGAAAGACGTTTTTGTGGCGTGTTATCTTAACGCGCCGTGTTATGGTCATAGTAAATAAGGGCCCTGATAAAAGTAACCTAAGTTGCTCCTTACACCATTAGCTGATTAGCAGTGAAAGTCCCGTAAAAATAGTTCAACCGTTTCGCAGATATGCTGTTCTCCACAATTTCTCCCGCGTTGGTTATTTTGGAGTTCCTGCGCAAATTCCGGGATAAAAACTAATTTTTAAGCTGGACCGAATCACACGATATGGTGACCAAATTTCATCATGATGAGTTTAGTAGTTCAGCGTTTATGCCGGACTAAATACAATATTATGTCTAAAAACTGAGGAACAAACAAACTCACTTTCCGTACATATTAAGATTAGGAGCAAAGAAAATGCTTCAAAGTATTCATAAATATTGCTCATTAATGATTAAGTGTAATATTTGAAAACCAAACAGCTTCCTGTCACATCACTGAGATAGGTGATCGTGTAATTGTCCGGATGAAGTGGTTGAGAAATGTATACTTATCCAAATATTCTCCTACCGTAACTCCGTAACTAATCTAATCTCGAGGCGCCGCTCCGGTGGGCCGCGCCGGGGTCCAATTTTGACAGCTTCTGACTTTCACCATAATTATTATGACTGCGGCAGGTAGGTATACAAATATCGGTGTTTATCTCTCGATTCTGTTTCTACTTTTTAATTTAATACCTTTGGAATAGTTTATGAAGCGTGATTAAATTCAATTATTTTAGGCTTTTAATTGCCATTGATGGTATCGTTTCGTGGCGATTGTGTATGGATGGTGTATTAGATATTGTTCCCACCATTATTCATAGGAACATGTAAGCTAATGCTCTAACAAAGTCTCCTTAGTCTAGGATCTCGATCGCGCTATTTCAAAACGAATTTACCAAAACAAGTATTAGGTGAAGCGCATTTCGTAAAGCGCCGATTTATTTATTTGTCTTAACGATAACGATTCAACTTTTGCTTGGAGATTTTGGCTAACGTTAGACTGAATTTTAACAGGCTTTAGAACCAAAAGAAAATAAGATATTATAATATGTTACGTTTGACGGTTGTATTTGCGTATTTTCGTACCGAAAACATTACCGAAAAGCTCATTTGTGTGTATAAATGTAAAACGCATTGACAGCTTCAAGTTGCAAATCTGTCGCCAAGCACCTAACGGTGTGTTCCGGCAGCCCCACTTGAAAGCCAGTTCCAATCCCCATTCCAGGTCGGCAACGCACCTGCATGCCTTCTGGTGTTGCAGATGTCTATGGGCGGCGGTAATCACTTACCATCAGGTGTACCACTTGCCCGTTTGCTCCCGATGACATAAAAAAAAAGCTAAAGCGTTATTACGGTGGAAAAATTAAACAGACATTGAACGAGTATCTAAAAATAAATTTAAAAAATATTATTAGTAAGTATCTACCCATTATGGGTATATTAAAAAAAAATGGACACATGTTCAACGCCTGTCCAATTTTTTTGTAATATTAAGAGTTTGCGAGGTTACGTACACTAATGTAAATTTGCACATCTGACAACAATCGTAGACAAAATGACTTCAAGACATATTTGTACCTAACTAAAATTATTGAATGTAGAATTGGTATGATAGCAGAGGGATGAGGTTAACGAAGAAGTAAGATCAGATCTTGCGAAGAACGGGTCTCTTAAAGGTAAAATTTGGAATAGTAATTATTATTTTATGTCCGCTGACAGTTTGGCACACTTTAGTAACATGCCATGTATTTGTATGTTTTGGTAAATAAATAAAAAATGTAATGATTAATCCTACTAATATTATAAATGTGAAAGTGTGGATGTTTTGATGTTTGTTACTCAACCACGCAAAAACGGCTGAACGGATTTGGATGAAATTTGGCATGCTCGTTGCCAGGGGTACAGAGAAGGACATAGGGTACTGTTTATCCCGGAATTCCCGCGGTAACTCTGAAATTACCGCGGTTGAAACCACGGGGCACAGCTAGTATAATATAAAAAAAAAAACCTAGAAAAAAGCCTCCAGGCGCAATATTTTTCCATTGTGCGTTTCTACGACGATTGTGATGAAACTTGGGCGGGTTATTCTGCGTAGGTATGCCCGCGAAGGTTCCTGCGGGAAGTCGGAAACTCATGCGGACGTGGCACCAGCTCAAACCAGCGAAAGGTCACTGCCTCACTGACAGCACGAAATCTCGAAAACTATACGTGATTTATTATTTAATGGTCTGACGTGTTCTAATACGAAGTTGAAAGGCAGGCAGGTAGTTCATGTAGAGTCCCCGCGGTTCCCAAATTAACGTGGCCGGTGAAAACAGCCTTTAAAAATTAAAACAATAAAATTAAATTCGAAATATTCAATGATAGTGCGTTTCTCCACTTTGGCACTAAATTGAGTGCAAAATCCCACTATGTTGTCCGTAGATGACTGTAATTTAGCTCAAGTGTCGTCGAGCTCGGTGTTTAAGGAAAGACATCCCTAGTTGTTAAGATTCAATTACACAGATTTTCCCCTCAGGCTTATGCGGTTGTGACTTGTGACTCAAAGGGATAGGATAGGATATTCAGATATCGATTTTTAATTTTTTACCTATTTAAAAAAGTAAGGACTAAATTGTATATTCATTTGTAATCACGTATTGATAAAAATCATTAATACTTAAGTACAAGTTGTGTAACCACAGCATGGTGATAAGGTACTTCGCGGTGCCGCGCTCGCCTGCTGCCGCCCTCAAAGATGATAAAAGCCTTACTAGAAAGACTTTTCCTATTCTAGGCTAGAAGTGCTTACGATCACCATCTGTTGATCTGCTATCAAATTCCTAGACTGTTAACCATTATGTGCAAAATATTTCGATACTAATTGTAACACAAATCTTGAATATTTATCGATATCATTTTATACAATATCCGCCCATCACTAGATGTAAATCACTGCCACTCATTACGACCCCGGCGGCAGTCACTTGCGCTCGCCTACCTCCCAGCACTTCGAATATCGACAAATTGCATAACAGGCATCATTCACAAGCTCTTTAACGTGAATTAGCGCTGGTTATCGATGCCGAGCACTTATCGATTGTGCTCATGCCGCGTGCGTCGCAGCATCACTATGTACTGTTAGCGACAAAAGTGTATTGAAATGTATATAAAAAATGTTTAAAATAACTTTGAAAAAAATGAAGTGCCTATTTGTGATTCGGTTAAAAATCGATGTAATAAAATACCTTCTAATGTTTACAGAAAGGATGAGTGAAAAGTTTTGATCACCGGTATCCTCTATCCTAAATTGAATTTTATTCTGAAATAAGGCATTTGCCTTATATTCAAACGCACCACCTCCAAACTCAAAATTATGGAGGAACAAAATAAAAAAGTTTGCATGATAAAGTTATAAATCAAAGATCGATTGTCATAATATGGTTATTGCGGATGCGTGCGCCGGCGCAGCGTAGCGCGTGTTGCCTCACGCGACGCGACGCCGCGGGCGCCGACGCGGTGTTACGGTCACTGACCAGCCCTCTCAGCCAAGTTGACAATCTATAATCGTTAAAGCATATAAAACTAAGCAACGTATCGTCCATATCACGTGGTCACGCAAAATTGGCCTTTTGATTGGACAATTTTTGGTGAATATGTGACATGATGATAATTGATACGTTGCTTCATTTTCGATGCGATAACGATTGTACCTATATTTTCAACTTGAATAAGGGGGCTGGGAACCGATAGTGCTACTTTATAACGACATCAACAAAACAAAACCTTTAAAACTTTAAAATAATATTATATTTTTAGAAAATTCGTATCTGATTTTGGTAGTATCGTTAAAAGTTAGTGAGATCGCCCACAAACTCCCTTACCTAGGTTATTAAGACTAAGGAGCAAATGGTCACGTCACGTGATCATAGTGGCTATAATAGGTTATAATAATCCACTTCACAACACACAGATCTACTTGATCCCACACTAAGCTATTAAGTATTAGCTTGTGTCCTGGAAACCAAGCAAACGTGGTATATACTACATAGAATTACTACTACTTACTATGGATATTATACTACTAATACTTACTATAGATATATAAACACACCCAGACTGGAAAGTGGAACCCTGTGTTCATCACACAAAGTGCACCCCCACCGGGAATCGAACCCGGAAACTCTAGGCGCGCAGGCACGGTGACCTACTACGCCAATCGGGTCGTCAAATTAGGCTATAGTATTTGTATTGGAGAACTCAGTTTTTTACTATTCGTTTGCAAAAAATGTTACAAATGTAATAATTATCATGTCTAACAAGTAATTCTGTTAACTTGTAATTTATTTACAATCATGATATCTAACAAAGATAATATTTATCACATAACTGATGCATAATCATGATCAAGAATATAGTTATCGCAAATTATACGATTGTCTTGTTTATTAGCTAATAAAAGAATATTACCTCAATATTACATAATAAACTAAACCATACATCTAATGTCATAACATTGACATCAATTTGTCATTATTCAAATTGCAACCTTCAATTGAAGGACATAATGTCGATGTTTCTCATACTATGACTTACACGATATATCTATACCTACTTCTAAACTTATATCATAAATAATAAAGAGGTAAAGTTTGCGTGTTTGTTACTTTGGATGTAGAAAGTAATCACTGATACTACGGAACCAATTCTAAAAATTCTTTCACTGACTTTCAGAGTAATAATTGTGTAGGTATCTTTAACTGACACGGGGAATAAGTTTCAGTTAAAAGTTTTCCTTTCCCGCTTCTTGATATCCATCTTTGAAATAGAAATGAAAGTTTACTTGTACTCCTTTTATATCCATATATCTAGAAATAGGTATAGTCACCTATTTACAAAGACAAATTGCCGAACATTAACCGGACCCTGTATATAAATCGGATACAATCGCAGCATCTCAATCGTTGCCGCGCGCAGATCTTTGACGAGATAAAAGCGTTCGCTTATTTATTGCGAACTGCAACCTCTTTGGTATAGAGTTCCATAAATACTTTTATAATTTTTTATGCACCCAAACCGCCTGCTAATTGCTTTATTTCCTGCCAGCCTCGTAATATTGTTTATGGTTTATTGTTTATCTCTTATTTATGGGCTGCGAATCGAATATTATGCAATCAGATCTTCGATATTTTTATGTTTATTTGGGAGCTTTTATATTTTTATGTATGCGTCAATGGTAAATTGTAAATAGCTACAAGAGTTTGGACCGCCCTAATGCACTCATAACGATAAGTTTATTAATTGCATTGCAATTTGTAATGTAGAGACGTAGTTGAACTGAAAAATTCATGAAAAACAGACTAGGTACCTACCTACGTAAAATAACTCATTTAAATCTATAGATAAAAGAGCTTTAACTTTTTCCAGTAACATACCATACGTTAGCGTTAATCCTTGGGATTAGAGAAACGGCAATGCTTACCATTTGTTATGAAGCGCTAATTACAGGTAAAACAAGTCTCCTTCGACAGGTTACTTTGTCATAACTTCACGACCCAACTAGTTTAGTTCTGTGTAACGAGTTGGCACTTTGTCACTAACGCCATCTAGGGGCATCCCTATTAAGCTATTGAGATTAAGCATAGCTATTACTTAAGGGGAAGTTTGTCTTAGGTCTTGGAGGTTATTGCTTTAAAATAACTATCGAGATTTTTAAGTGAATAAATAAAAAAAAAAATTAATAAAGATTCTTGAAGCTTTCACTTAATTTAATATTTATTCGATCACATAAAGATAATAAAAGTTAAAAATTTTAGTCTTTATTCTGAAAATAAAATATAATAACTGTGGATATTTTTCTCCTTAACTGTCCTTTTAAGAGGCACGGTAATTGTGGAGTTCCCGCGGGAATTCCAGGATAAAAAGTACCCTATGTCGGTCTCTGTACTCCTAACAACGCGCATACAAAATTTCATGACGATCGGTTTAGCCTTTGAGGCGTGAAAGCGTAACAAATAAAGAAACACTTTCGCATTTATAATATTAGTAAGGATTGTAATATTAGTAAGGAGTGTTATCTTTTCACCACTCAATTATATTTCAACATAGCCTTTTAAGCATAACTTCAACTTCCTAACATTAACTTCACATCTACACATAAGTTATAAGTATAGTTTTGCTTAGGCACGAGTATTTCGTACTGCTATTAAATTTACTGCAGTGCTAAATAAATGAACAGCTCTGCTAAATAAGCGAGCAGTGTTTAAGTCGTGCCCAATTCAGTATTAGAATTTGAGATGAAAGCTGTCTTTGTCCGCCTTTATAAAAGGTAAATTATTTTCGTTGATTTATTGAGAATGAAGGAATTCTTCCACGATTTGTTATTGTGACGTCAATGAAACACGGCAGCTAACGACAGACTATTTAATTAATGCATACAAAACACAGTTACCCTCTAGATACAATAAATACCTATCAATACTAATATATACCTACCTTCTTTACAGTTATTTTGTCGTATTTCGTAAAATAATATCGTGCTTGTTGTTTACTAATACCGGGTTCATCTAGAAACAAGATTTTGCGGAAATGAGTTCATTATAAAATAACAGTTTTCTTGAGATAGTTATGAAGAACTTTCCAACGGGAGTCAGTCGGTTCGGTAAAGAAGTTTAACACAATTCGATTAAAAAATTTATTTGAGTGCTAATTAGATATAAGTGAGTAGGTAATTAAGCAAATTATGTGCGATGATTAATAATTCTCTTTGTATAATATAAGCGTTGTAGATCGTCTTACTATGCAAAAAGACGAAGGATCATAGCTAAGATATTATAAGCTTGCAAGAAAATTATATGGAATCCCGCATGGAATAACAGCCAGTTTATCTTAAAAAAGAAAACATTAGAAAGTGAATAAATAAAATTCATAGTTCGAATAGTTTTTTTTTTCTTTTTGATTTTAGATTTGTGTAAATTGCAACTTTTTTCTTATATTGTTTCAGCGATACTTCAGCGAGCAACGTACAAGGTCGGCCTACTCACGATCCAGGGGGTTGCCACCTGTCTTTACCTCTGCATGGATCAGTGCGGGTTTCAATACGCACATGTAAGTGGATAAAATACCTACCTACTTACCCCTTTATAGGTAAAAAACATAGGTAGAGGATTTGTTAATCTAGTTTTCCGTTCGAAATTTAAGAATAAAATTACTATCGATAAGTTCGCGCCGAAAGAAGCAGTAAACCGTACTACTTATCCACCAAACTTGAAATTTTCTTGACTGCGTGTGCTGTAAGTTTTGTGTGTGTGTGTCTGTTGCGCAATAAAAAATTATTCTATTCTATTCTATTCTGTATGCGGTTCTATAATCTATGTATAATATTTTTATGGTAAGTACAGGTAATACCTCTGCCTATGTCAGTAGTAATTGTGTCAGTATGTTTGTTTTCTATTTACTGACGAGTGAAAGCCGTATCGAATACACGCGTGTCACGTTTTTCGTTATTTCAGTCACTTTTCAGCATCTATTTTGGACCCTGAGCAGGAAACTGACTTTCAAAAGAGCCATGTTTTAACTTGGGGAACAATCTAACATTGTCATTGGCGTTTCGCCATAATTGAAGAAGTAAATGAAGAGATTATTATTATTAAGAAACATTGTCACTGGCAAATTATAATTATAGACGCCATTATTAAAGAAGAAGAAGAAGTACCTGCTACTTCTGTTTATGTCGTCGGCATATTGTATAGTCTGTCCATTTACAATCAGCCAGTATTCCGTATAATATAATACCGAAGTGCGAAATGTGGTACTTATGTGCTTCCGGGAAAAAGCTACTTTTCATATCTGGAACTAAGTGTTCCTGCATGAACTCCGCAAAACGGTTTACTAGGAGTCACTTTTGGTATTTCCCTATTTTTCCGTTTATCGTAGGTTCATCACTACTTTGAATAAAACTGAGCAAGGCTAAGACAAAAAAGGCTTCCCGAATCGACACCGCGGCCGTCAATGACTACTTATCTATTAGCATCAAGCAATAAGCATCAGTGTAATTACATGAATCACATTCACTATTATTCTAAAAGATCCATTACCTGTTATTGCTATTATATTTTTATTATGACAACTCGATCGATCGTTTTATTCTATTCACGGGATCAAAATTTATAGCGTTCCATTTTTAAACCCCGGTAGGTACAGCGCGGGCGCAACTTTCACTCGGTACGCGTGAATGC
Organism: Zygaena filipendulae; assembly: GCA_907165275.2. Taxonomy (NCBI): domain Eukaryota; kingdom Metazoa; phylum Arthropoda; class Insecta; order Lepidoptera; family Zygaenidae; genus Zygaena; species Zygaena filipendulae. The sequence continues at coordinate 2,396,741 of OU015669.1, forward strand.
GCAGGATAACGATCCATCATCAATATTGATCGATAGTTCCCGCCGTAAACAGATCATTTGATAAAGGGCTCTATTTAAAAACGTATTTGTTATAATTCCACCCATTATAATACCTTGGTAATTATGACGCCTACGTTTTTTTTTGTGTGGTTTATATAAATTAAGAAAAAAATAATTAAATTTTGTACAAATATCTGATTAATAACTGTCTACATTGAGGATAATTTCAGACACAAAAATCTTTAACTTATAGGTAACTATCGAATCATACCTTGGTAGAATCTTCTGTTTTTCAGACATTCAAATTTAATCTAGGTTGGTAGTCTATTGACTACTGGTTAGCGTTAAAGCGTGTACCTAGGTAGGTAGCTTGTACAATTTTATATCCATAGATTTTTTAACTGGGCCCATTTTTACCAGTTTATTAAAAAAAAAACTATTTAAAGAACACTGCGTGAACTTGCGTGAATTTTCTTTTTTAATTTAAAGGTATAAGAATAAGTTGCCATAAAAACAGCGTTTGCAAAAACCACAGATAATAGAATACTATAGGTAGGTACTAGTACAAAAACTATGTAAAGTTCCGTTTATTGGTTTCTGCATAATGCTCGTAAACAATTTACAACCAAAAACTAGAGTGATAATAATATTTGGATGAAATATAAACTTTTCTATAGGACGCGAAATGTCAAAATCCAAACGACAAAGTTGGCGCTAACATGTTTTATCCCATCATTTGTCTTCGTCATCGGATAAGAGTTCCTATAAACGTTTGTTTACGAACTTTACACCCTCCATAGGGTGAGATCGATTCCCGATAACTCAATTTGTTACGATCAACGACCAACCCCAAAATACTCTAATGATGTCGTTTTGTTTTTCGACATTTCTGGACAGAAAAAATTAATTTAAAAAACCACTTATACGGAAACACCAAAATGTTTCAACGTAAAAAAAATCTACGTCTTTTACCTATCGAAATTGACGTTCTTAGTCCAAAGATGTCAACCGCCGCGTTGTCTTAAAAATAAAAAAGAAAAATAAACTGATGACAATTTGAAAAATGGAATACAATTGACAAATCGAGCAACCAGTAGGTAATCAGCAAAGGCGGGAATACCTTAGTGATGTACTATTATAGAAAGAGCTGTGATTCGAATGAACTGTGTGTATTTATCTAGTGCATTTTTCACTGGTCGCACGTAGTATCGGGGTGATCCCATTATGGAGGCGCTAGTGTAGTATGCGGCGATAAGGGTGGAGTGACACCATTAATCAGTTGGTTCTCGATTCATTAGCGCGAGAGCCGAGCACCGATTTGTCATACCAAGATGTGTGGCCCGCTGTTGGATACCGGCAAATTGTTTCTTCGATTCTTCTATTGTATTTTACGATTTTCAGGATATATTTCTGGAAACATATTTAACTAGTCGATCGACGGTTTCACGCGATAATTTCGGAGTTCCCGTGGGAATTTCGTGATAAATAGTTTAATTATGTCACTCAGGAACACTGTAGCTTCCTATAAGTGAAAAAGTTTAAAATGTATAGTGTTTGTGTTTATCCATTACAGACAAACAAACAAAAATTAAATCTTTTCTCATATACGTAGTATTACTGTAGAGCTATATTGCTCAATTGATCTTCTACTGTGTTTTAATTAATCAAAGTCGAAATTGAAATAAACTTCTTCATATTCGATCGGCATACCTAATCGTAGTTTTAAGGAAGCTGTCTCAGTTATACAAATCAGATTTATTTAATACCTTTACCAAATTAAGTTAACAAACAATCTTCAAAATAAATTCAAAAAACAAATCCCAAAAGCAATAACTACCAAACATTTTGAAATATTTTTATTTAACATTCCTTCCACTAAATTCGTCTCGAACTTTCTCTGAAATAGTTTCAACCCTTTGCGCGCCCTTGCCCCAAGTATGTGAGCGATGCAGAATATCCCGACATAGGGTTGCATGGGGTCGTTGTTGTGATTTCTTATAAAAGTATTTTCTATTTTAGGACAGACAAGGGCAAACATGGGCATAATAATTCCAGTAAAATATTTGAACGTTAATTTATACTGTTAAATACTTATAATATCATTGAATAGAACTATTAATTTTTATTTAAGTAGTGGAGAAACAACTAAATATCAATTAGGGCCGGATTTATAACCTCAAAGTAGCTGTGCCCTTATCTGGGGGCACGGTAGTGCCCCCGCCAAGACGGGCCAGCGAAGCGCAAGGGCACTACCTATCTTTTCTCGAAGCGCTTCGTCGTTTTTTTGAACCCTTGTAACTTTGGTCTGGATTATACCAGATAAACAAAATTTACGAGATATGTTGTCAATAGCAGACTTATTAAATATATAAAGTTTTAATTGCATAGCTTTCATACTTAAGATTTTATTGATATCTAAAAAACCCGATTTCGTCACTGACTCACTGATGATCATCAAAATTCTTAGGGTACTTCCTAATGTCCTAGAAAGCTGAAATTTGGTATGTAGGCTAGTATTAGTACACAAACAACAAAAAGATATAAAATTTGTAACTTTTATCCCCCCACCCCTTAAATTAGGGAATGGAAGTTTGTATGAGACTTCCGAATTTTGACTTACAAAAAGAAATGGAATCCTAACAAAAACATTTCACGTAAAATGTTGCCAAGACGAGACCATATACCAGCACTTTCAAAAAGTTATTAGATCTTATGAAGAGTCAAGCTTCTAACTCTAACTCTACAAGGTCTAACTTCACAAACTCTACACTTCAGCCAAAATATGTGGCTTGGCCGTTTCGTTACTACAAAGAACTATTATATAACAAAAAAGTAATGATCAATGGATCAATTTTTCACCTTAGGCCCATGTGAATGTAGCGAAACGGCCAAGCCACATATTGTGTCTAAGGTGTAGAGTTTGTGGAGTTAGGGCGTGTAGAATTAGAAGCTTGGCCCTACATAAGATCTGATAACTTTTTGAAACTTTTGTTGGGATCCTCTTTACAAAATTAACGTAAATTTTACACAACTATTAAGACTAAATATAGAATAATAAAATGGAATAGCGTGATATTTCTGTGAACACACAAAAGCTTCACGGGTTCAAATGGCGCATTCAACTGGCAACATTAGCTGGGGTTGCTAGTACAAATATCGTCTTAATGAATGGAATAGTTCGAATAACTCGCGTTGGGGTAATAAAACGTTTAGCTTTGCTCTGTTTGTTTGCCCATGTGTTAGGTTTGATATCTTTTGAGATGTTACATAGACGTTTAAATGATTGTTGTAAAGATGTGAATTTTAAGAAGCTATTGAGATTTACACAATATGTTGTTTGAAAGTTATTAAGTGGGCGGGAGCATACAGTGAACTTAAAAAAAGAGTAGGTGGCAACTTGCAATGCACAATTTGAATTTGGAACATGATAGGAGGCACAATAAAAAAAGAAATTCTGTATTGTGTTGTCGTCATCAGCATTCGATCGTTTATAAACGACCGGCATTTTGAATAATTCCTAAGAAAGAAAAAGAAAGAAAAAACGTTGTGTAGGGCGCATCAGAAACTGATAGGTATACCATTAATACATTATGTTTCAGTATAACCTAACCTAGCATTTCTGAGTGCTCGATTCGCAAATAGGTACGAAACAGCGGCATTATCTTCCCTCGGCATTATACAAAATACCACTCGTTTTTATTTTATAAGTATAATTTGTCTGCGACGTATTATTTAGTTTAATTTCGTAAAGAGCTCAGTCAAAAGCGAGAACTTTGAAATAAAGTGTTGAAAAAAGATTAATAACATCAGGTTCCATGATAGCAAACAAAATAGGGCCGGAGACCTAGAAAAAAAAAACAAAAGTTACAAGTTTAACATTTTAAATTCGGACTATTGGGTTTTGCCCCACCACAGGCGCCGCGCCGCGGCTCCGTCATGGCATCACAAAAAACCGATACGCAGCGCTTAGAAAAAAGTGTAAAACATCCCCCACAAAATAGACATAATTTATATTTGAATTAACGATCACACTGTGTGTTTTCGTTGTAATTTTTATTTACGATTGTTTACCCTATTTTATGTTTTAATATGATACAATATTTATGGGTTACCGATGTTTTTTTTTCTTTTTAATAGTAATTTTTTTTTTTTCATGGACTATTTGGGTATATTGTAAATATAAATTGAGTTAAGAACTTTCAACTTTTTGTAACTTCCCTAAGCAGTACGCCTACTTACCAAGTAAGGACAAGGGTCTAATAAAGTGGAAATTTCGTTCTTAAAATAAGTATGTAACCACTTGTTAACACCTCCCGTAACAACAAAGCCCCGCAGCATTACATATTCAATTTATGAACTGTATTACAATCGAGAAAGACGATCCAATTTTCCATAATTCCTTTGGACAAATATCGACGATCTCGTATTTTATGACTTTTTTACGATTGTCGAAGGAATTTCTTAGGAAAGGACTGAGGACGCCGCGTCGGGGCGTCACCGAATAGATTACGAGATTATAATTCGTTATAAATTTACTAATGATTAATAATGATATCGACTTTTTGAGTATTGTATTCTTTTCGTGTTTTTTTAGGGACTAAAAAACTATAGAGACGTCTTGTCACCAAATTATCTACTTAATTTTTACCAAATTACCTACTTTCGTTATTTGGTGATTGAAGTCCAGTGAGCCAATTTTTGTTATTGGTGATCGAAAAAATTAAATAATTTAATAACTTTTAATGATATTAATATTTTATATAGTTTCTACACAATTTTAAGTGTAGAGTTTTAGACAGCTTAGACGAATTTTTCTTCAAATTTTACATCAGACTAAAATGGTCGCTTCATACTAAAAACTTGCTTATATGATACTAAAAATATTATTCAAAATGCATGACACAAAATATCAGACGCTCAATATATTTCTGTTCACAATATCCTTAAACAACACAGCAACCTAATATGAGTTTTAAATTCCCATAAAACGGGGACCTCAGTGTGGACAATGACACTATAGAATCGTAAAATTTCTTATCTCTTCATTTTACTTTTATTTTATTTTACATTACATGGATGTAGACTCAACCATGGCTCAACCGTTTGTTTTTGGATTTTGTAGCAACATTTTGTACGAATAATTGACGTAGAATCTTTATAATCTGTGGTTCAATTCCCAAATGTTCAGTACCTAATTATTGTGCTATTGATTAACTGTGGCTTATCACCTTAGTAGGTATAAGTATTTAAACAGTGATTTAAACTTTAAATGGAGTTCCTGGATAAAAAGTACCCCATGTCTTTCTCTGTACCGCTCACAACGTGCATGGCAAATTTCATCCAAATCCGTTCAGTCGTTTTTGCGTGATTGAGTAACAAACATCCAAACATAAAAACATCCACACTTTCACATTTATAATATTAGTAGGAAGTAGGTTAAATCGATGAAAGTAAATTGGTGCTTGCCGTAAATTTTTAAAATTTGTGTTTAATATTTTTGATTAAACGTAATCGCAATGCTGATTTTGTCGATCCTGAGACCACTTGAAAAACTTGTGAGTGTCTAGTATAGAGGACCTTTCAGTTGAATCACTTCGAACAGGACACGAAATGTTTTAAATTCATTTATTTATTTTATTGTTTTGACCATCGCGCGTGCGCATTCATTTTAAGTTTTAGTTATACATTTACACAATGCCGCAAAATTTTCTCATAGGTACCAACTTCTGAAATGTCATGTATACGATTATACCTACTTACTAACTTTAAAAAATATTTTCTGCTAGTAGGTGTTGGCGATTAAAAAAAAATTACAAACAGGTAAGTGCAATTGAACCTCAACTTCTCTTGATTATACCTACTAATGATGTTGACCTTAAAAAATTATTGAGATAATATGATCGATGCCATTATCTAATATAAGTAACTAGTAACAACCTAATAAGCACGCGTGTACCTAAATATTATAAATTATTCAGATAATAAACACCATTAGTATAATAAAAGGTATCATCGTTTTCAAAAACAACATAAAAAAGGAATGTTTGTTTAGTTACGAAAAAATAAGACCCAAAATACGCCATCAACTCGACAGCTAAAACACAGTGGTTGATGAATTATGCAAGAATACGACGGCACAACAAGACGGACTGCCGGCAAAAACAATATGGCCCAACACAACCCTATTATTATCGAGGGAATTGCCGTAAATAACTTTTAGCAAATACGTATTTTATAATAATTTCTGACGTTGGTTGCCAAATTTTTAAAATAGAATCATTGTATGTCTAATAAAATTGTAATACTTACTTCATTTTCGTTACGAGTTAATGCCGCTAATATTATAAATGCGAATTATTTTTTGTTTGTTTATTACTTCTTAGGCTAGACGCACTACCTATTTGGATGAATTTTGAAATGCAATAACAAATAAGACTGTTTATTATCCTATAATCTCAAGAACAGCTAGCAAATAATTATACTTCGAGGAATATATCTCATTCTATGAAGTGTTAATTATTCTCAGCCACTTTTAGTTCCATAGAGACGTGGTTGATCCGGTGTCGCATTGAAAGGTGACGTGTGCGCATAAATTATCGCTAGATTCACAGACGACAGCTCCGCGTACACCTAACCGCAATAATCAAAGAACACAGGCCGGCGGGAATCCGACGTTTCCCCATAAAAATACTGAGAAGTGACGCGTTCCGATTGCATTGATCTTTGTCTATAGAGATTCTCGGAAATTTACGATTCGCGGCCCATCACTATTCTGTGTGAGACACAGGCGCCGCTGTTCAACCAATTTATTTGTTCTTATTAGGGCCGTTATCTTTTGTGTAACAATAAGTTTTGTGTTAGATTTTGTTCAATGATTTTACATAAAATATCAAAATAATATATTAGCTTGATTCGCAGTATTTGCCGTTTCTCGCAGTTTCACCCGCATTAACCTTTATCCTTATTCATAGGGGTTGAATTTGAAAAACCACAGTCAGACACAGCTTGTAAGTGTGCCTGCTAGTTAGAATTGAGTGTATTAGGTATATTAAAAATACCTACTACCACCACAGCTTAAATCCTAAGCTATACTTATAATATTGTAAGAAATTAAGAAAATTAAATTATGACATTCACCAGTAACAGGAGCCCAGTATGCAGCTCCGCGTTGTTAGAATATTTTTCAATCTTCGTCTAAAGGCAAAGGACGTAAATCTGCCCCGGCTAGACTCCCGTACGTAATTGACATGTTTATTACAATATAAATAACTCGAGAAGCGCGTAAATTAAGATACAAACGGACTTTCTAATTTGGCGTTTAGTCGCATTCTACTGTTCTGTTACTTAGTCGATTTTTGTTACCTACTTATTTAAATTGTACTTCTGTGAGTGCAATCTGTTTACTTGGTAAATCTACTTTGTAAAAGCGCCATCTGTTATGGAGTAGACAAAACAAATATGAAGATTTTTCTCTAATATACGAAAATTTTAGTATTATTTCAATAAAAGAATAATTGTTAATACCTATGATTTAAAATTACTGGCCTGTGAATCGAACAGTCTATAGGTCAAATATACAAAAAAAAAAATACTTAGAATAGTATCTTCAAAACAAAAAAGGCGTGAAGGGTCAATTACTTACTACCATAACTATAATAATTATTGTTGTATGAAAAAATACTCCTCCTTTCATGAAGTTAGAAAAGAAGTCATATCAAACTATATTAGTTTGTTAGAAACTATGTGAGTTTCAACTCTGAGGCATTTATAGGTTTGCATTTGGTTATATCATTTCAGACGGACGGATAGACGGACGTCAAAAAAAATCACAAACTGTTGGATTTCATTTATTTTTAATAATAATAACCTCAAACACATTTAGAAAAGGAAATACCTACCTACACTTGGGTTGTGCGGTGTAGGCCTAATCATCACGCAACAATAAAAAAGCGTGGCGACGACAGGACAATAAAATTTAATTCCATCATAATATTGAAATCCTTTACAAAGGACACTAGGGTAGACTCGACATTCGATCTCTTATATCAATTGTTTTGGGACCATAAAGATCTGTATTGATTATACCTAAACCCTCTGTAGTGTTTTACCTCAATCTGTTCACGAGATATCGATAAAATATAATTAATGTCGATACGCTGCGGTAGCGAAATGTACCTACTTTGACTTGCAAGGTTGTAGATTTATCGAGTACATGTAATTTCTCGTGTGCATTGATTTAAATATTTGCATGCAAATGGAAGTTGATATTATTATTTAGCCGTTAGAAAGTTCACGGGTCTCTAAAATATGAAATTTAAATTACTTCAACTGTAATAAATGATATGGGATCTGCAAGGGAATTTTGCATTTACTACGACATTGATAAAATGAAGATGTTTAAATACCTACCTATACTACGAAATTTAATCTCACGGGAAATAGATTAGAATAGAACAATTTTTTTTCTGCCGAACACACAAGAATAATTAACAAACACTAAAAAAGCGCCTAATCTAAAACCAAGTTATCTTGCATGCTCTGCCGAAAGGGACACCAACTCAGCATTAGCTAGGTGCAGGTACACCCAGCGCTATATGAATTCGCTACTGCTGAAAATAAAGTTCGTACAAAATATACTTTCCTCACCAGCTTTCATCGATATCCGTAGTTGAGTTTAATTTAAGTTAAAAAATTGGGCTATAATATAATACATGAAGCAAATAATTATGTTTACAGGTTTCATCGATATTCGATTGCATCGAGAGTCAATCACTAGAATATTATGTTATCTTTGATTCTCACACCGTTCGCTCGAACGAATGAACCAATTTCCTTAAATGGCGTCCTTTAGCTATTATTTCCAATGGCCTCTAATAGTTTGTTGATAAGATAACGCTCAGTATTAATGTTGACGAGGCAGAGCGTGGGTGCAACTTAATTGATAACATGCGCCGGCTAAAAATGCATGTACCTCCTCTGATTAAAGTTTAAACCATACCATAGAAAAAAAAGTTTTTATCCTGTTTTGTTAACAGCTCATGTTTAAGGATATGGTCCGAAGTCATTAGTATTTTAGTAGTGTTCTCACTCCAATAGGTACATAATATATTTAATTTAAAAGTTGCCTTAATTTTTTTAAGTTTTTCTAATTTTTTAAAGGTAAAAAAAAACGAGAAAAAAACCCGGCCAAGTGCAAGCCGCACTCGCGCTTGAGGGGTTCCGTACCATTATCTACAAAAACGGCAATAAAAATCATGTCTGTTGTATGGAAGCCCCTTATAAATATTTGTTTTATTTTAATTTATTTCTAAAGTGAATATATAACTAAATATTCTTTGAATATATATTTCAGGTGTCTACCTGTTGCCGTTATATATATCGAGCAAAAATGAGCGAAACAATTACGTTTGTTGAGTGGGAGCCCTCTTAATATTGTTATTTTAATCTGTTTTCACATAACAGAAATACATCCTGTGTGAAAATTTTAACTGTCTAACTATCATGGTTCATGAGATACAGCCTAGTGACAGACGTACAGGCGGACGGACGGACGGACGGACAGTGAAGTCTTAGCAATAGAGCCCCGTTTTACCCTTTGGGTTTTTAGCAGAGACACTATAATTTTTGTTAATCTAAAAGAATATCCTACTTCCTAGTAATATTATAAATGCGAAAGTTTGTAAGAATGTATGGATGGATGGATGGATGTTTGTTACTCTTTCACGCAAAAACTACTAAATGGATTTAAATGAAACTTTACAATAATATAGCTTATACATCAGATTAACACATAGGGTACCCTTTGTCCCGGAATTCCTGCGGGAACTCTGAAATTGACGCGGGTGAAACCGCGGGGCACAACTAGTAATAATATACGATAACAAGCTATTCGCCGCAGTTATATTGCCCGCGGTTTCACACGCGTTAATTTCGGAGTGCCCGTAAAAAATCCAGGACAAGAAGTTAATACACTAGGTAGATACGTCTAAACTGTAATAGTCGAATTGCATTGACGCCTTTAAATGGTATCTTTCTTGCGTGTAGTTCAATTTAGATGAAACAAAGCCTATATAGGTAATTACTTAAAGGCTGAGCTTGTGAAAACCTGTGAAAATGGATGACAATCCGTTCAGTAGATTCGAAGAAAATCATAAACCGAAGACAGAAAAGAATTTAAAAAACCGTTATTTTATGTTTGATTTTTTTATTTTATTTTTTTGTTTCTTTTATAGCCCGCTCCCAATTTTTGGTAAAAATATCGAATGTACCTACCTACAGAAACACGGATTCTTCTACTCTTTTATTCTTGTATAGATTTATTTCAAATAAACTTGATTCGATAATTTATTTCAAATAAACTTGATCTTTGTATATTAAATTTTATCTCAATCCTAAATCTGTTGCAAGCATTTTCTCTTCACTTGATGTGTAAACAAAAATATTAATTACACTGTTTTATTAATCTCTCGATTCAATAAACCTAGCGAGGGAATGGAGGTAATAATTCCGAACAACATAAGCTGGTTCTAATCTTTACTAGTCGTTTCAGCTTTGTAAATTGAATTTCCAACGACAAACCTCCTCAACGATTAACTGTTACGTATGTATAGTCTATGCCTGTTTCATGTTGACATACAAATTAGACTTTTATATTATGTAACTAGCTGTGCCCCACGGTTCCACTCGCGTGAGTTTTGGATTCCCGCAGGAATTTCAAGTAGCCTGATTTACTTCTTGTAACATCAGCTAATTAGGAGTGAAGGTCTCGTCGTTTCGGAGATTCCCCGCGTGAGTTTCGGAATTCCCGCAGGAACTCCAAACTTTTTTCATAAGAACCCCTTTCCGTAATAACAAATACAGCAAAAAAGATTTAGCGAAATTGGTCCAGCCGCGTGATGCCATGACCAAAGGAAATAGGGATTCATTTTTAAATAAAGACTAGCTGCTCCCCGCATTTTCGCCCGCGATAATTTTGGAGTTCCCGCGGGAATTCTGGGAGAACAGTACCCTATGTCCTTCTCCTGATCATCGGTCGAGCCGTTTATCTGTGAAAGCGTAACAAACAAACAAACTCCACTTTCGCATTTATAAAATTAGTAAGGATTGTCTATGAAATTAATTTTGTAATATACATAACACCGTGGGCATCTCTAGCGACCAGCTAAGTATACCAACTTGTAAAACGCTGCGATGTTGGTTGTGGTTACACTAATACGCCTCCCAGGCGTTCTACCTCCATGGGTGGTAATGATGCCTACTTTTCTTACAATGAGTACGGGAGAAATTTATCGCGTTGGCAACCCTTCCGACTCGGGGAGATAATTGAATGGAAATTCAACAATACGTGACAAATTAGCAAGCGCCAGATAGAATGTGCTGATTCTGAGTTATAATCGCCGTAAATACTATGAACATGACCAAGCTACTGTGTCCAAATAAGGACCATGCTCCTTGCCTATGGGCTATGACGCAGATTAATTTAAATACATATATATAGGTAGGTTCTTATATAGTAGGTAACGAGTCGTTATTTTACTTGTAATTTTATATAAATTTATGTACCTACAGAGTACTGACCGTAATCCTAATATTGTCGTTTAACTTAAATCTAAGTTCACTTAGACTTACTATTTATTATCTTTTGCATAATCTCCTAACTAAACTCACCTCTATTTACAGTTTTGTTATTAATAGGCTGAACTTTCTAAATAAATTGAAATCACTTGAACATGTTCCTTATAAGGCGACGGCGGACGCATATTATTAAACATAAAGTTATCTTGCATCTGTATACCTTGTGTTGAATATTTATGATAAATAACTTCTCTTCAATAGGTTAATCGGATTTTGGTTCCGGGTTAAGGATTTTATCTGAAAATAAAAAGAAATAGGTAGGACCACTGAAAGAGAACTACGGAAACCCCTCTATAAACAAACTGCCCTCGTCATTTTGACACAAAATATTTAAAAGACAAAACGACACAGTTCAAAAATATATATAATGTCGAGTATCATTCAGATTCAAACATACTTTATTGCTCAAAAAGAAGCACACTAAACGGCTGACAAATAAAAAGAAAGGACAGAGCAAGGACAACCTTGGTGGCAGAAAGCCACAAATAGAAACTAGAAGCGGGTGGGTGGGAACGCACCTCTTACAAAGACGAGCTGATGCCTCATGGCATTTGACCTAACCTTATGGCTAGGTTGGGAGAAGTGAGGGTAGCGCAGGAGCGGTCACAATTATAATACTTCCCAACACGCAAATCTACTCGATCTAAGCTATAAGCTTATATGGTGGAAACCAAATAAAAGTGGTCATCTGAGGTCATCGTGGAAATCTGAAGTAGGCCTTTACCCAGCAGTGATCGTCTGTCAGCTGATGTGATAATGATAATGAATTTAAACTTCTAATCTGATTCAGTTTTTTAATAATTAAGACTAATAAGCAAAATTATAATTATTATTAAAATTGCATTGCCGCTAATATACTATCTAGTAGTTAGTAAATCGATGCACCATCTCTGCCACAATCACATCCACCAAACTGATAGAGACAACTTGGTAGAACCAAGTAAACAAAATTTAATATCAACCGTCCCCGGTACAGTTTAAGAGGCATTAGGACATATACCCTACACTGGACGGCCTACAGCAGTCCACCCAATGCATATTTATGAATATAACAGACAGTTTATTTCCCGGATAACAACACCGCATCGCTAACGGCGGTCTGTCTCGAGTCGTCGAGTACTTAGGAAGACTGAATGTTATGTGGATGTTACGTTTATTTTATGAAAACAAAGTCTCAACAACTAAAAAAAGTATTGCCACAAATTGATTGAAGCCTAACAACAAAACAAAAGATACTGTCGGCACATCAGCTATTTGATTTCTATCCTTGACAAGCCACTTTCCCTTACCCTTTGTTTTCCAAAAATTACTCGCTCTGTACCCTAATTCATCTCTTCCTGATTCGTTCGTCTCAAATTATGTTTTATTATAATTAAGATCGAGACATCCACTAACTGTACCCTATCTCATTGTTTCAGAAGGATCTCTCAGAAGATTGCGTGTTCGAGGAACACATAGAGGAGAACAATTACAACACGTATTCGAGGATACGTGCCGGTAAGAAGGCGTTCGTAGCTCTCGACAACAGGGGCAAGGCGAGACGCACCCAGATACCCGTCAATCGACCGTTGGGGAATCTGTCCGTGTATGCACTCACCATGACCCGACGGTGGGAAGGCCAGAGACAGTTGCAGTGCGCGCCTAGACGCCACAGAGGCAAACTGAAACAGCCGTCGCCGTTCCACAGGAACTGCATGAGACGCGTGCAAAGGCAAAACTTGAAACAGAAAAGGAAACAGAAGAGGGGCAACATAAGGAACAAGCACAGGCATCCGAAGGCGAGAAGAAAACACGGCAATTCGACGACGACGACGACGGACACGAGTTGGGACGAGTCGACGATGTCGACGATGTCGACGACGACGGACGCGGAGTTTTTTCGATCGGCGGCCGCGCAGGAGGCGGTCGGACGCGCTTGAGTCGGTCTCTGGTCGCGGTCGGTGCTGCAATCGCGCTCGCGCACTAGCACAGTTCCACACTTACGAGTGCACGAATCTCTTTATCATTCCTGATTGTTGCTGTTCGAAATGTGAATAGCGATTGAATTTTGTGACAATGTAGCGTTGCTCTCTTAGATTTGTCGTCGTGGGCTCAGATTCACTGAAGACACAAACAAACACAAAACTTAATTTTCCTTCCGAGCTCGAAGAAGTTTCACTGCAGCAAAAAATTCTACTTAAGACAACTTGTCTAGGCATACCTACAGAAAACTGATTTGTGTTTTTTAGTCATCTAGAGCGTTTGGGATTGCCAATCATAACTCGCATAGTGAATCAGAGCCCTACTATGATAAAGATGACATAAGTAATATTATATACGATTTTTTATTAGACACTGGTACTTTAATCATCTTTTTTACAAACGTCGTGGAACGTAAAAACATTGAACGATTGTTTAGTAATAAATGAACTTATATATTTTCATGTTGTCGCTTTTATTTGTATTATAGGAAAAAATCTTAAAATTAATGTTCTCGACGCATTTGCAATGTATGTACATTAGAAAGTTATTGAATTGAATAGACGAGCGCTGTGCGCTTGTGATTTGAATACATTATATAGATAGCAATAAAACGAATGATATTAAAATCTACCAAAGTTACTGAAATTATCTATCTCAATGTATATTCCTAGTTCGCTTTAAAATGTAGTTATTATGTATCGGCAATATTCCAATTGTCCTTAGATACTGTTTATACTTAATTTAGACGATGAATTGAAAAATCAAACGTTTGAAATTAATCTACTTAGTTTAGTGAATAAAATAATAACTTATGTTATACTTAGATTGTTATGGAGATGAGATTATCGATTGTTAAGTTGGAACTGTGTTAGGCAGTCGCTGAGATTCCTGTTGACCTGTGATCTTCAATGGATCGCATCTCGTCATCCTGCCCCTTTTAAAATGATTCCTATAACGTAGGTACGTTCTCGTCCGACATTGGAAACGCACCGTAAGATAAATATAGCTGTGTAATTATATCGAAAGGCACTTTGTTTATCCTAAATCCATCGTCCACTTCTCGGATTTCTATTTAATTAAAACTAAGTAACTTTAATGGACGCGATAGGAAGCCGAACGAATCGGTTATTTCAAAAATAACCCATTTCTATAGACATCATTGAAATGAAACGACAATCGACACTCAGTGCCCTCCCTGTAAATAAACTTATTCAAATTAAGTAATTAACATTAATATTAAAGAAATTCTTTTGAGTTGTCCGTCGATCAACTGGTGCGTGTATATACGAGTATATCTATAATATAATAATTGTATCCATAATGTATTAAAATATGGTGATGTACAGGAATCTCGTTGGAAGTTGGTTATTGTACTTAGAAGATTGTGACGCTGTGTAATTTCGTAAGGAAATGACTGAAAAATATTGGACTGAGTAATTAATTTTGTAACGCTGGTTTCAGTCTAGGCTATGATAGTGTACATTAGCGTGCTACAAACGGATCGCGTATGTGAACGAGTCATGTTGAACAATCGAAGGTAAGTCAATCGCTTCATAAAGCTAACGATAGATTAATTATCCTTAGAGCATTTAAAAAGGGAGTAACCGTCATCATCACATCAGTTGAAAGGCGTCCATTACCCCCAACGACGGGTCCTGCGTTTCCTGCATCTAACACCCCGTTCCCACTTGTCGGGTGTCGGGTCCGGATTTCAATCGGATGTTCCAGTGGCAGAACATTTTATATGGAGCTATTCACACTTGTCGGAAACAGATTTAGTGTCGTCGCCGACAAGAAAATATGTCGGCTGTTTTACGAGCCCTCTACGCCCGGAAAAAAATCGTGTCGGATCTCGCTCGCCTATGAGTTAGTATGGCGCTGCTCACACTTGTCGGATGTCGGGGCCGACAACCCTGTCTCCGCTACCGCTTGTTCCGCCCGGCGGCGCCCGTGCGTGCGTCGCATCACTACGATCGCGCGCCATAATTACACAGATCGCGGCGCGCAAGCAGAGTTGTTGTGTGGTCGCCAGCTTCGACCGTGTCCAACAACCGACAATAGTGTAAACAGAGGCGCCGACATTCGAATAAAATCCGGATCCGACATCCGACAAGTGGGAACGAGCTGAATGGCGTCCCGCGACCTTCACCAAGTCGCCAGTGCACCTTGTTGCGGGCCTATCCACGCTGCGTCTCAGTTCGTGGTCGCCACTCGAGTACTTTCCTTCTTCATCGGTCATCAGGTCTTTGAGCGATGTGCCCTGTCCACTGCCACTTGCTATTCTTCAGGTAACCTTGGTCCGTCTGCGGATATCCTCATTTCTGATTCGATCCCGCAACGAAACTCCAAGCATAGCCAAGAGATCGTTTTAATTCAAAACAATCGGGGATTACGGCGAGGATGAGGTACACATACACATGTCTTCAGAAACATGTGGGTAAATATCATTGATCATTGACAATAATCATTGTTGAACCTATTGCAATAAGATTGAAGAACAATGAAGTAACATATTTGGAATGCTGACTGTACAGCATTCTAATTCATTTAAATTAAGCCAACATGTTTTTACTTAGTTTTTACGATCTTATTTTGGCCACTATATGAACTAAACGGATATATCTTGGGTATAAAAAGGGCCCGTACGTAAATGTACCTACTACCATTTTAAATGCTCTACGGTTTTACCCATAAACAGGGGAAATCAAAGCGCAAACTAGGGTAACACTTACCTTTAGTCGTTCAACGATTTCATAGTGATAATAATTATTAATAAAATAAAAACATTTTAATTGACGAAGTGACTATTAGTTTTAATTATTAGATATATTGTATGATAAGGAAAAAAAAACACGTGTATGTAATTGTAAATTATTTATTTTACATATTATTATAGAGAAAGTCGTATTTTGTTAACGTTTTAGTTGATGTTATTTTAACTATTTCTCTCGTCCCTGCACGTAGTCCAAACAGAATGTAGATATGTAGGATGTTATACGCTTGTACTTTTAGTGAGCCTACTTTATTTGTATTATAATTATTAAACCTAATTTTTAGCTATGTTCGGTAAAAATTGTATGTGCTTTGTATGTGGTTATATAAAGTGTTAATGAATTAACTGAAAACTAGAAAGTAGTTTGTTCAGAATCGACTTCCGAATCGATCGCACCATGTTTTAATATAGGTTATATTTATTTTTTTAATAAATATAACCTATATTAAAGTACCCATGTCTAAATTATTTATAATACATACAATATTTGACGCGTATGCCGTTCGTAGCAAAAAAAACGAACCGGTCATTGCGCGTAGGCGCTTGAAATTTCGTAGATAGGTCACCTAATGTTGAATAACTTTTACGGCCGCACTCAGAGTCGACTTTAATGATTACTTAGTTAAGTATAGATTTTTAAAACAAAACTGCCGCCATCAGAGACGTTCAGTAAATTAATGTTAATTGGCATTTAATGAGATGTAACTTAATTAGTTAAATGCCAATTAACATTAATTTATTAAACTTGTCTGATTGCGGCAGTTTTGTTTTAAAAATCTAGACTTAACTAAGTAATAATTAAAGTCTACTCTGAGTGCGGCCGTTAGACTATTAATTTTTTCGACATAATTTATATTTTAATCATATTATTATTGTTAATTTTTTTAAATGGGGTATATATTTTTTAAATCAGATTTTTGCTCAATTCATTAACACGTTGTATAACCTAACACGTGTAATAGATTCGATGCTCGAATGGCAATCCTCACTAAGCGATAATGAGTTTAATTTACAAGACAGATAATTTTAGAAGTCATAAAAAAAACTATTTTAACAGTCGTGGTTTTTTTTAATTTGAACATTAAACCACTCTCCTGTAAAGCTAGGTTGTCGCTTATTAATGGATGGACTGGTTCTTGCGTCACGCAATTAATTATTATTAGACATTTTATAAATACCTAATCCCTCGCAGAAGTTGTATTACATCGTAACATAAAGACATCATCAACCATCTGTGTCGATTATTCCTTCAACCTTTCATGTTTTTCATAAAACTTCATAAGTACATAGTAGGTAAAAAGCAAAAAAATTGTTAGATAGTGAAATTAGTCTAATTTTACAAAAGGCTTTCTAGTAATCTAATGAATTGGCTAAGTGTAATCAAGTTAACAATCACAAATTTTCCGTGTTCGATTTTTTTATAAGATTGGCAATCTTGAAAATATAAAATATGTACCTACCGAAATAATGAAATAGTGAAAATATTTATCGATAACTACTTTGATGCTTATTTCGTTATAATAAATAGCATGCTGTAAAATTTAATTTGTTTGTCATTTGCTGTAAGGAATATTGTTCATTTAAATATTTTTTATCGAATTGCTATAATGAATTGTATATAAAATGAGAGATACATAGAAAACTCGGTAACAGTATTTCGCTAAACTAAGAATTAGTTTTGTCGACAATATTAGATAATTTAAGTAGGTAAGTAGGTACTTAGTTGATAATTATAAACTTACAATATATTTCAATACGTTTTTTAAATATCTTCAACTGGGAACAGTGCGATTTTAAATGCATAGTATGGAGTTAAAAACTGCTTTTTGTTCAGATATCACCACTGATAGCTCTTTCCGTGACATATTTGGCCACAATCTTGGCCGCAACTCAAGAACGAGTCCAAAACAACAAAAAGTTTCATAAAAATAAAAACTGAGTGAGTGTCGTGGAACACTCGGATAGAACGAAGTTTCTGCGCCTTGTAGTTTCTGAAAAAAAAAAAGAAAAAAAACAATAAGCAAACAATAACAATTCGTTCTGAAAACCATTAACCATTAAGCGCGCACCTATGACGCCGTGACGGAAAATTTCTTTCACTCATGAAATCCTAACCCTTATCCGTACCGTACGCGATAAAGAACCTCGTTCTAATAATGTAAAATTATTTACCATCGTAATCTGACAGAGACTGTTTTGAATTAACTAAAACCCTGATTTAAAAAAATAAACAATAATATGACTAAAATATATTTTATGTCGAAAAAATTTATACTTTAAAGATTATCAAACATTAGTTTGGTGGTGACCTATCTACGTAATTCCAAGCGCTACACGCCCGCACCTGTCGGTTCGAATTTTGTTGCTGCGGGCGGCGTACGCGCCAAATACAATATTATATTGTATTATAAATAATTCAGACATGGGCTAGTAAAAATTAAAAAAAATATAACCTATATTAAAACATAATGCGATCGATTTGCTAGTTGATTCTGAACAAACTACTTTCTAGTTTTCAGTTAATTCATTAACACATTGTATAGGTTTATTTATATTAAAATTAATCCCCATTTCCCTTGGGTCACGACTCACGGCATCACGCGTGAACGGCTGGTCCAATTTCTAATTCTTTTTTCTGGTATTTTTTATTGTAAGGAGTAGAAGAATAAATTAAGTTTAGAGTTCCTGCGAGAATTCCGAATCTCCGAAACAGTTGGATTTTGACAGGACTTTCACTGCTAATTAGCTGATGTTTTAAGAAGTAAATTAGGCTACTTTGGTCTTCCTGCGGGAATTCCGCAACTCACGCGGGTGATACTGCAGGGCACAGCTAGTATACAGGGTGTTCCGTAAATCGACGTCAAGCCAGAACCGGGTGGCTATGTCATAACTAAATAGAAAAGCGTAAAAAAATAATCTTTAAAATTTATAAAAATTATAAAAAATTATACCCTGCGACGGTTCTTTAACTCCTGCAGTTGCTACAAACCTTAACTTTTTTTTCTATTTTCCTCTTCTTGTGTAATCCTGAATAGAGTTTCTGAAAACTACTGCTTAAAATTTAAGTTTTTGCCAATGATGTTTTCAAAATTATTGCTTTCGTCTTAATGACTGTCCTTTTTTTAAATAGGCATAGCAAAGATTTTTATATTTTTCTGTCAACAGCTGTTATGACTTAGCCTATCACCTGGTTCTGGCTTGACGTCGATTTACGGGACAAAAGCAAAACAGGTAAAAATCACTTTTGCAATCGAATATGACAGAGAATTTCTTCTGAGGAATGGACAACAGTGGTGACATCTGTTTTAAGCTTTTAATTTTTTAATACCTACTGAATTTGAAACCTATAAAATCTTATGTTCATTTATGAATAATGATTGTTAACCGACTTCCAAAGAGGAAGAGGTTATGTAAAATATGTATAATGTACCTTTCTATTAAGTAAAAACACATGTGCCATATTGTACCCGCTATAGGGATGTGACCTACCGAATCAACACTTCTTTTCTATTTGTCTATCTGTACAACACGTAACGTAGGTGCCTACACCAATTTTCTTCTGTAATCGAAATACAACCAAAATTATTTACCTACTTGCGGTATAATTTTCTAAGGCTTTTCACTTTTTCATTAAACCAATTTATATTCATGTTAAATGTCAAGAGGAGTCAGTCAGTATTAAACTTATTAATTTATTTCACTATCGTAATAATATTATCATTTAAAAATATATTTCATGTATGCTTGATGCATTTATACAATAGTATTAAAATAAACTTGCAACTCTCAGATGAAACACAAGTGTTCATAAAAGGCAAATATAGCGTTGGAAGCAATGGAAGAGTCAAATTTTTAGTACCTACCTAAGTAAATATTTTATATTTTTCACTGCGAAATAAATCGCTAGGATTCAAGCGGCGTTTGCATACACTTGAATGAAGATATAATTAAAATATAATATTATATAGGTACCTACTATTTGGATGGTTTATATGGGTTATATGGGTTTATATGTATATAACATGTGGTAAAATTAGCTGTAAATATTTACAGGGTTGCAAGTATACACTGTTATAAACATGTTCTTAAAATAAAAAAGTTAGGTAAGTTAAAAATAAATCAATCAGAAAGAAAACCTGTGAAAGCGCTCGCCGCTCAATCGCTTTACACAGAGTCACACACATCGCCGCGCGCTGGTATAAGTCCAATGACCTCGGTCCTCGACCAAGCTGAACTGCTGATGCATCGCTTGCTATGTGCGTGGCGCGTGCCTTGTATACGTAAAAGTGAGCTACATGTATTGCGTACCTTGTGAATGTAATTATAATGATTTTTCAATGAATTTATTTTCCTTATATTCTGAAAAACTATTGAACTTATTATATTATTTTTTCACTTATCCTGTTTGTTATAACGTATACTTACAGCCCTGTAAATATTTGCAGTTAATTTTACCACATGTTATATACATATGTTATGACGCCGCCGCTGCGTCTTCGTCAGTGTTGTAAAAAAGCGATTAAGTATGTCAAAAATACTGTGACTGTGTCAACGCGATATTATTATATAAATGAAAAGTTCTGTAGGTACTCGGAGGACTGTTTTTGTAATGGAATTAAAACTATGAAATATATTTTTCGGCACCTGAACGGCAAACCAATGCTACACTCCTACGCTACGTAAACACCATTTACTCGTATGCCGATTATATTTTAACTATCGTTTAGTAACTCTTATTTTTAATCGTTAAATATCGGTCTACATACGTAATTTTGCCAAAAGAAGATTGACAATACTTAACTGTTTACAAACGAACTTTTACCGAATAATAATAAAAATTATTGTAAAACATTCTGAAGCTTTATTTATTTTTCCCGCCAAAACGCCCTATTTTTTTTCTATTGGTTAATATGGAATCAGATTGGCCAACGTCAGGTCAAAATACTGTGTTTAAGTATTCGGTAGTCTCTAAGTTTGTGTAAGTATTACAAAAGAATTTGAAATAGGTAACGTTTAAATATTAAAGTGCACTTTGTAGAAAATTGTAAGAAAATCTATGCGCACGATCTACTTATAACGCCAAATATGTACTGAAAAAAGAAACTGGGTACATACAAACCCATTCTTACAAAGCTTTTTTATCTTGACAAAGGCTGTTTTGAAATATTTAGCATCGATATTAATATCCAGACTTTATAATATTAGTAAAGTGGATTTTCACTTTTTTTTTTTTGGTGAAGTTTACCCCTTTCGGGGAAGGCAGAAGGAAACTTAGTCCATATAGCCAATTCATTAATATTCTTCTTCTTCTGAAGTTATTTACATCGAAATGCATTGGTGAGATGCATTTCGATGCTTTACCGGAACTTTTGGCAGCAAATCTTCACAGTTGAACCTTAATAGGACACTCTGTGGGAAGTTGTATAGTAAAACGAAAACCTCCTGATGAACGCCCTATTTCATCCTATTTCACTGTTCCCGCACACGCTTCATCACTAATGGATCACTATTATGCAAAATCCACCATAATCACACAATATTAATCACGACAAACTAATTTGCAAAACAAAGAAATAAAACTGACATCCACTCTGCTAGAAATCCCGCCAAAAGATCCGGATTTTCACATGATCAGTTTGGGTTGCCATCGCCAAAATTGCAGATGAAATAATTTAATAAATACCAGCGGTTCTTCGCTGTTTCACCCGCGTTAATTTCGAAATTCCTGCGGGAAATTCGCGATAAAAGTACCCTCTGTAGTCTGTGGCTCTGTTCTTTGTTATACCCTTTGTCGCCACGCCACAGGGGGAATACAACTGATAACTCATTCTGGCATGCACGACATCCTTATCACAATTAAGTAACTTATCACATATGTCGGATGAACCTCTCGTGTACATTTCACACTAACGATATTACGTTACTACTTTAAATCGAATCAGGGCTTTCTAACGTTTTACGTTCTTTACTCTGCCTGTACTGGCTACAGCTAGATACTTTAAGCCGCCGTGTACTCATTAGGCAGTCTACCTGTCTGCACTGGCTACAGCTAGATACTTTAAGCCGCCGTGTGCTCATTAGACAGATCTATATTAATATTATACTAAAGCACCTGAAATGGCACCTAACGTCGAGACCACGCGTAGCCTGAAGCTCACGCGTTGCGTAGGTATTGCTGGTCAACTCGACGTCAGCCCGACGGGCCTCAGCCCTAACTGGCCTCCTCCAAAACCCCTCACAGCCAGCCCAAACCACCGGATCCAATACGTCGGATCTTAACCCGAGCTGATACGACAGCTCCAGGGTCGCGTTACACAATTATTCACTTTAAGCTACGAGAGTTTCATCCGTCACGGTACAACGAGTTAGAGATGGCTATCACACAGTTATCCAATGATAAAATATCGGGACTCACCTGTGTACCTCTTCTCTCCACGGTGAAACAATAATAATTGCCAGAACGCTCTCTGCCTTCACCTATTCTCGCTACGTCATGTACCGTCTACCCTCATGCAAACGTCAAAAACTGTTCTGTCAAATAAACAGGTAAAAGTTGCCATAAACAAAAACAGTTGATTACAAATCGACTCACAGAGTTACTAAAGTCAGCCACTCACCATATATACAAATTCGCGGTGCTTCGCGACACCCTTGACACCTTGACAACGTGTATGCAAAATTGCATCATGATCGGTTGAGTAGTTATAGTGTGAAAGCGTAACAAAGAAACTCTCGCATTTATAATATTAGTTAGGATAATACGTTATGTTAAAAAAAATTGATAGGTATTTTTCCAAAATAAAACACGGTTCTCTCTCGAAAACTAGTTTTTTTTTAACAACATAACGACTACTGAACTATCGAATAATTACCCTACAGTTTGCACCACCGGTTCTAAACAAACTTCTTATGGCGTGACTTTGTAAACAGCGACATTAGCAGAACAATGAATCCTCTTCAGACTTCAATACGGTGGAATCGACCATAAAAGACGTAGGTATTAAAATGTGAAAATATTTATATATGCTGGCAGCTCTGGTTGTGAGCTGGCAATAATACAGCTGTCTTTGTTCTCTTTCGCACTTTAATCACGCTACAATGAGCTATCTCCTTTGCACACTAACGTCACTGACCTGAAGGTGCCCCACTGTCGATGTCACTATTGTCAAGTAAGACGTACTACTGTCAGTTTATCGATTTCATTTATCTACCGCTGCATTGGCAAGTAGGTAAGTGGGTACAGCTACATTACTGTGAACGGCACGCGCTTAGGCTCGATTTTTAACTCGATCGCCATCTTGTGATCATAGTAGATCTCGCGAGTGAAATTAACTTCGATTCTATCGTGTACCAATCAATAATCGTCGTGGACAATTTCGATAAATTTCATTCAATCGAAATATTTGAAAATTTTGGCGGCTGATTGAAGATTACTAACAACAAAATACATCATGAAGATGAGATCACAAGTGTGGCGTTTCTTTGAGAAAGTTTTTACTGATGGTCAATGCACAGGAGTATTGTGTAAGCTATGTAATATGGAATACAAGTTTTTTAGTAACACCACTAATATGAAAACCCATCTGCTCAATAAGCATCCGATTCAATGGGAATTAAACGTGAGCGGCAATTTGGATGACTCCATGATACGTTTTGATGAAGCGTCAAATCAGCCTGCGAAGAAAAGAAAGTACAAAAAGAAGAAGGATAAAAACGTACGTTACTCAATGTCCATCAATAAAAACACAAATTTGGCTTCTGAAGACTGTGCAGGAGTCCCCCAAATTAATATACAAAGGGTTAGTAGGAAGGGATACTTAGGTTAGAATTTTCACTAAACGTGATACAATAGCTTCATCAATTACCTCACGGCTTACCGCCGCCAATCTGAGTGTAATCGAGTCGTTCTCGTGTTAAATGATTAAGGTTATCAGTTAGCACTTATCAACAATCGCATGTCAACAAGTTGATAATTGTACAATCGATTTACGGACGAAAAACACACGTGAAGTCGATAGGTAATAAATTCGAGACCGATCGAGTTATTAATTTAATAAATAAAATAATCGATTGAAGTTTGAATATCAAAATATAGATGATATCTGATATATTATGGTATTTTCCAAAACTAAAACGTCTCGTGTCGTAAACAAAGAAAATGTCGACAATTTCATCGCCTACATGGCTACAAAATAACTACCTACATATTTTAACTACTAAAGTTAATAATTATTACATCAATGATGACATTTAGTAAATAACATGAAAAAGAAAACTCACTATCTTGTTGTATTTAAGCTTCTTGGTAAAAACAATTAAAAGTTCCTTATTTAAGTTAAACTTCAACCCACAAAATAACTCAATTGTTAGTAGTACAAAACTTATTATGGTTTAATCATTCACAGGTTGACACATCGGATACGGAGTGTGAAGAAGAAAGTGCAATAACTTTGGTCCGTCAGATGAATGAGAATGGTGAAGAAGAGTGGCTCGAGGAAACCTTTGAGAATACGCATGTCGAAGAATATGAACCAAAACCTAGCAAATACAGCAGAGTGAAACGGGTAAAGAGAGAAGTCGAGACACCACCACCGCGGAGGATATCCACCTATGCACAGCGCACACCGAGCTTACATTATGATAATCAATTGCCTATAGTAATTAGTGAACCTTCTCCAAAGAAAGACGAGTACTCTGTATTTGGAGAATATATTGGGAATAAATTAAGAAAAATCTCCAATCCTCAGATAAAAAGCAATGTACAGCAGCTGATTACAACAATCATGTGGCAGGCCGAATTTGGAATGTATGAGAATGTAGAGTCGGTGAGAAAAGTTGTCTTGTGTACAGTGCAACTGGAGCCAAGCCAGGGACAGAATCTTGTTGAGATGACAACCAGCGATACTGAAATACTGCATGAAGAGATTGCACACAATGTGGAAGTGCCTACCTCTGCCAGTGAGGTGGTCAGTTTAAAATAAATAAATAAGAAACTTCCACTATGTTAGTTTATCCGGATGTGATATTTTAAAATAATATGGAAATTTTCTATCATCCACCAACAAGTAACTTGTTCACCAAATGTTTTGCTTCTGCAGAACTAACAGAAATTTTGACTATTTTAGATTACAACCAGGGCCCTTACTCGCTATGACCAACAACATTTCTTGCCCATAATGCATGTCCCAAAAACACAATCCAGATGTGAAAAATATTCAGTATGCTATAAGACATGCTGTGAATATATTTTTTTAAGTACAAGTTTTTTGAGCACAAGGGACAAAACCATTTTTGTTGTGCTTTATTTCAGTCTTTTTCAAAGTGGGTAATAACACCCCTTTCTCAAGGTGGGCAATAACGCCCCCTTGTGGACGTTGGAGACCTAGAGTTATTTTAATGCAAAGTGTTATGGTTATAATGAATAAGGGCCCAGAAATTAGACACATAGTATAGTAATCTGCTAAACCTAATATCAGTGGCGGTACCTCTATACAGGCTGGGACGCCTGGCTTGCATAGCTGAAGCGCTTGCAGTGGATTGTCAAATATTTTATTAAATACTTATATGCTTTATATAATTATATACTTATTAAAAGATAGTGTTTTTGAATAGGCAGGCCAGGCTTTTCGGCTTGTATGGAAGTACTGTCACTGCCTAGTGTAAAACCTAACCTAATGCAATTTTTATTATTTGATGAAAATAAATGTACATTGTTAAAATAATAATTATACCTGACCACCTCTTCCATGCGTTATCATGTAAGAGACAGCTAAAGAAAATAAACTTAGGTACTTACAGTTCATTTAAATTTTTTACTGTAATTGACTATATCTTTTGTTTGCCAATACCTTTTTTCTCAACTTGCACCTTGATGTTTCTTTACTAATATTATAAATGCGAAAGTGAGTTTGTTTGTTACACTTTCACGGGTAAACAGCTCAACCGATGACCATGAAATTTTGCATACATGTGTATCAGGGGTACAAAGAAGGACATAGGCTACTGTTTAATATCTTTGGTCCCTATGTACACGGTACAATCCCATATCTGAAATACTTAGTCAAATTCATCTAGTTTTTGCTTTCCGAGTTCACAATTTCAGATTTGAATTTTTCCAGATATGGCATTGTATGTAAGGAGTTCAGGACCATCAATATGACCCAATGAAATTGAGACTAGCAGGGGTTTAGCTCATCGAAGTTCGAACTCGAACCCAATGATATAAGGTCGAGTTTTAATTGTGCAGGTATCGTGCGTACAATGAAAATTCGACCTTATTTCTTTGGACAGTGTTGTTTTTCTTCCAAGTTTTTGTGTCAAAATGACCCGGGTGACTGGTATCAAGAACCGTTTTCATGATTCTCTATAGGTAAAGGTATTCACTTGTGTGAATAGGTATTAGAGTAAGTCGACACTCCACATCTCGCACACGCGTCGCTATAGTGCGCCTTAATGCGCTTATTATACTTTGCAATTTCAGAGCACCAATTTAGGGCTCTAAATCGGATACAATTTAGGGTCGGTGAGTGAGAGAGAGAGAGCGAGTAATCACACTACACTAAATTGTACCCTAAATCGAATATTTTAATGTAGTAACACTTCATTAAAATGTACCCTACAGCGGTCGATTTAGGGTACAATTTAGTGTAGTGTGATTATTCGCCCTCTCTCTCACATCCGATTTAGAACACTAAATTAGTGTTCTGAAAATTATAAGGTGTAATAAGAGCTTAAATCACAAACTCGCATGACGCTTCACACTACTAATACTTATCATTGCTAATTGCTACTCAGTGTATTGATATATTGTGACTACTACTTAATACAGTGAGTAGCAAAAATACATTTTCTACTCGTATGAACGAATCTATCTTCAGTGAGACACGACCTGCTTTAAACTACGCTATAATATAGCAAGTATTATAATAATATAGCACATGGTTCCTGATGGCAATAAACAATTATATTATTATTATTATATAACATTTGCTATCGTACTATATAAATATTGTAGCATAGTCTAAAAGCAGTTTTATTATCATAAACTATACTATGTACTATCTATCTTCACCCGAATGGAAGCAACAGCTGTCCTTACTACGAAATACCTACCTTACTCTACATTACTATGTAAATTATTACATAAATTAATTAATTTTTTTTTAATTAAAATAACAATAATTCTAAATAATATTATTATACCTATGTGTTTTTATTTTAGAAAACGCTGTTCCTATAGACAGGAAATTATTTTATTATCTAGTATACTTATTCCATTTTTTTTTTGAGGCGGGCGAAACCGCGGGGAACAGCTAGTAGATAAAACAAAACTGTGTAGTTAACGTTAGTACCTACTTAAAGTAAATATAATGTAGGTAACTCTCAAACGGACGGACGGAATTACGTAAATCAATTTTCCTAATTCCGTCTCATAGTAGGGTTTTCTTAGCTCGGATTCGAACCTGGGTTGGGTTGTGTAGGGGCAACGAGGCATGCTACCTTCGCGATTCCCGTACAAGGTCGGTAAAAAACCGTACAAATTAAAACGTCTTCCGTGACATCAAAATCAAGTAAATATCTGGCTCCCACAATCGTACGGATTTTACGTTTGAGTTGACTCATCTCGACATGCGCAGAAAAACCACGCGGGCGCGGCGGTTCACTCTCCATCTCGCTCGCACACGTCAATCAGCTGTTCTCCCAACATGGCCACGCTGTGCCGTACAACTAGGAAATTGTTGAAAAATGTGCAAATTTCGCCGGTTTCTACGCGTAATATCACTAATTTATCACGTAATAATAATTATAGAACTGTTATAACGTGTGCGTGTGTTGTTGGCGGGGGAATTGCGGTTTACGCGGCAAATAGATATCACGAAGGGGCGAGCAAGGTATACGCACTCAAGGCGAAGGTAAGCGATGTTTACATTACATATTTTGCACCGGTTTTTGCAACAAACATTCACGTAAGTTTTAGGAAAATTACTTCGACTTCTACAGCTTCCCTAGAGATTCTTAATTATTTTTATGTCAAAGCTGGAGATTTTAAAAATAGCACATCTTGAGTTTGACATTTGGGGCCGGTTCGAACTTCGACGGCAATTTGCGCACGCGCTGTGTGGACTGTGGCATGTAGGTAGGTATGTACATGTAGGTAGGTATGTAGCTTAGCTGCTTAGAAGACAAAAGAGATAAACATCTTTTTTTGTAAAATGGGCACTAGACATTTGATATTATAATACTAATGAAATGAAATTAACTTTTTCGTTACGACAACGGTAAAAACAGATAAATACTAAAAT
Source organism: Zygaena filipendulae (assembly GCA_907165275.2). NCBI lineage: Eukaryota > Metazoa > Arthropoda > Insecta > Lepidoptera > Zygaenidae > Zygaena > Zygaena filipendulae. Next base: position 2,425,412 of record OU015669.1, read on the forward strand.
ATATAAATACCTACTTAATATACAATAACAACACCCAGACTGAAAAGTAAACAATTTTCATTAGGTAGGTAGGTAAGTACATGACAAATATTTAGCTCGAAGCGGGGATCGAACCCTCGACACCTGGGGCCCTTAATCACTATGACCATAACACGCCGCGCTAAGATAAGACGCAGCAAAAACTGTCTTCCGCTCATAATCAAAGAAGTTTTCCTGAAAAAAAAAATACATTTACAACGTTTCTTATGGCACCGAGAATAATAATTTCTAATATCTTGGCATCTAGAACGTTTGGAAATGCGTTTTTAGGGACGCGCGTTATAGGCAAGGAATGTTGTTGGTCATAGTGAATAAGGGTCCTGTTGTTGGAGACAGGTTTACAACATCAATAACTGTGCTGTCAATTAAAGAACCGCTGGGTCAGTTTTACTCAAGCAAGCATTAAGAAAGGGTTTTGGAAATTCAATCCCTAAAGAGAGAAAACTTCGAAATTAACGCGGGTGAACCCACAGGGAAGCTAGTGAAGTAGGTACCTACTTGTGAAGTAGGTACGCCACAAGCCATGAACTACCATGAAGCGATGACGAATAGGTACTGGCTATATGGAAGTCCTGAATCGCGCTAACGAAGTTTTCACACTGCGCTGCGTATACAGTTTTACGACCTCCGACGATCTACAGTCGGAGCCACGCGGCGGTTCCCCGAGCATACACCTCGCCTGGCAGGAAGCTTCTCCTTTGGTGGCGGTCGAGCCATATTATTATCATCCCTGCTCCCGCTACAATTAGGATAAATACTTTATGATGATAGTTAACTTATTGTAGCTATAAACCGTTTATTATCGTACGTCAAAACTTATTCGACCTTCGACCTTACTATCAGATTTTCAATGAGTGGTTGTATGTAAGTACCTATGTATTTATAGTTTTATCTATTTACTAACTGACCTGCCGATTGGCCCGCATAAATTTTTTAGATTTCCTCAGGAACTCCGGGATGAAAATCCTTTCTTAACTGACATCTACTTCCTTTCCTTCCCTTTCAACCAAATCGTGATTATATTTTTACTAGCTGTTCCCCGCGGTTTCACCCGCGTTAGTTTCTGAGTTCCCGCGGGAATCCATAGATAAAAAGTACCTACCCTATGTCCTTTTCCGTAACCCTGACAACGTGTATGCAAAATTTCATGATGATCGGTTCAGCCGTTAAGGCGTGAAACCGTAACAGACAGACAGAGTTATTTTTGCATTTATAACGGTCGGTTGAGTATAGCTGTTGAGGTGTGAAAGCGTAACAAACACACAAACAAACTCACATCCGCATTTTTTGGTAGGACTAGCTGTTCCCCGGGCTTTCACCTGCGGTAATTACGGAGTTCTCGCAGGAATTTCGAAGTGAAAAGTACTCTATGTCCTTTTTTACCCCTGAAAACTGAATTCGGAATTCTAACTACTAAATATTTTTTTCTAAAATAAAAGTTGCCTAAGTTACTCCTTAAAACATCAGCTATCTGCCAGCGAAAGTGCCGTCAAAATCGGTCCAGCCATCGGTCGCCAAAACCTCTTCGGTCTGATTGATTTCTCTCCGTGATCGGTTGAGTAGGTACCTAGTTAAGGTGAGAAAGCGTAACAAACAAACACATTCATCGATAGGTATACCTATTGTTAGAAGATTATCATTTTAGTCAAAAAGTGTGAGCTTTTGTATTCAATAATTATCTATCGGTATCACATAGCTGAAAACCGACAACCGGCACCTTTGACAAACACCAAAAAATACCGACGTTTCAATACTAATGGTTACCGATTAATCCTCGGAGGATATCCATGAGAAACTGTTCGGTGTTGGAACTGGATTGGAGCTTTTAAATCCTTGGTTGTTTTTTCCTCCTTAGTCACTTGTACACGTGTTAAATGAGTTAATGAGGTCCCGCCTCCGAGGGTGGCAAATGTTTGTGAGACAGCTGATGAATTGCTTTCGTCGCTATATTTTAAAAAGACTTCTCAAAAGTATTAAGTGAAAATGAACGACATAAATGTGTTCTTTTTTCAAAATTCCTTTCTTGTGATCTTTAGATACATCTATTACTAGTCTATATCTATACTAATATTATAAAGAGGAAAGATTTGATTTTTGGTTTTTTGGTTTGTTTGTTACGATTTAACTCAAAAACTACTGGACCGATTTCAAAAATTCTTTCACCGTTAGAAAGCTACATTATCCCTGAATAACATGGGCTAATTTGTAATACGGAATTCCTGTGGGAACTCTGAAATTATCGCGGATGACACCCGCGTTAATTTCGGAGTTTCCTCGGGAATTCCGGGATAAAAAGTACCCTATGTGTTAATCTGATATATAAGCTATATTATTGTAAAGTTTCATTTAAATCCATTCAGTAGTTTTTGCGTGAAAGAGTAACAAATATCCATCCATCCATTCATCCATCCATACATTCTTACAAACTTTCGCGTTTATAATATTAGTAGGATGACTTAGTTACTCAGGGATAATGTAGCTTTCTAATGGTGAAAGAATTTTTGAAATCGGTCCAGTAGATTTGAGTTAAATCGTGACAAACAAACAAACTAAAAATCAAATCTTTCCTCTTTATAATATTCTAGTATAGAAAAACTTAACTAAAAAAATATATACCTTAATATTATTAAAATGCGAAAGTGAGTTTGTTTGTTTCTTTCGCTTTCACGACTTAACGGCTCAACTGATCATCATGAAATTTTGCATGCAGGTTCTCAGAGGTACAGACAAGGACATAGTGTACTTTCATTCCGGAATTCCCGCGGGAACTCCGAAATTACCGCTGATGAAACCGCAGGGAACAGCTAATACAATAATATACATAGGTAGGCAACGTTACCTAACGGATTTGACGGAGTTCCCGCGGAATTTCCAAGTTAATCAACTCCGGTGAATCCGCAGGAAACTGCTGGTAATATATAGGTAGTATTGCTGGTTACGGCTTATTGTTCTCACATATAATTAATTGCAAATTGAGTTATCACTAGTATAACTTTAAACTAACAGCGTGCTGCTGGAGAGTTTGTTGCGCAGCTTCTTCTCTTCAGCCATAGCACTAGGAAGCTGTGAAAGGTGGGTCAAAAAGAGCCCCATTATGGGCCAAATTTGAATAAATGATTTAACTCTAACACTATACATAAATAATAATTAATTATACATATTTTAACACGATTCTTGTTCATGTAATACGAGACTGCTGATTCTGTGTCGATTCGATTAGCCATAAGATACGTTTGCCGCAACTTTTTCGACTGATACTGTCAATTGATTATGTGCGATGGGTGTCACGCTGTCGGTTGACTTGTGGACAGGCCAGACATATCGCTTTTTTATGAGGGTAATAATAATATTACACTAAGTACATGATTCTTTCGATAAAAAACAGCCGGTGATAATATATTTGTAATAATCCTAATTTCAATGTTTATCACATCATATACTTCCTGTGCCCCGCAATTTTACCTGCGTCGATTTTCGGGACTTCGTCGGGAACTCTAAAAAGTATCGTATGTTGTACCTTTCTATCAGTGAAAGAATTAAATCGGTTCAGTTTTTCCAGAGATTACCTCCTACATTTAAACTTCAAAACTCACAAATCTGTAGATACCAATATAATAAAGAGGAACGATTTGTATTTTTGTTTGTTTGTTACGATTTAACACAAAAAGTGCAGGACTGATTTCAAAAAAAAATTCACCATTCTGCTACATTATCCCTGAGTAACTTTGGCTACTTATATTATAGCATGGAATTCCCGCGGGAATTCCGAAATTACCGCGGGTGAAACCGCGAGGAACAACTAGTTTACTATAAAATAGCTTCTTTATAATAATAAAGAAGGGTTTATTCCAACTAGTTAGACTAGTATTTAGATCATCTAACTGTTTGGACATATTATTATAAAGAGCAAAAGTTTGTGAGTTTGTGACGTTGTAGGGGGTAATCTCTGGATCTACTGAACCGATTTTGAAAATTCTTTCACTAGTGTAGAAAGAAGAACGCTAATAAATCACAAAGAAAACCTCAAAAAAAAAACGACGAACGTTATATTATTCCAATCGTACAATTCGTATATTTCTCAGTTTAAGTAAATGGAAAAATTATACAAATTGCCTGCTATATCTACACAAGATCTGTGCTTTTGTAACTCTCAGGCCTGCAGGAACTTTGTTTACAACACGATTGAATGTTCTCTGTAGATAACTTCATCTCCGAACCTAACGTACAACTTACAAGAAAATCAGAGTTGCTGCTCTGTCCACACAAAGGGTTGTCAAATTCCTACCATACCGTTCTTGCTTCCTTAACGAGAACTTTGGGATTTGCCATTCGTCATTTCGTTTGTCAGAAATCGGTATAAATAATTCAGATAACGTTGCAGTACAGGCAGCGGTGTGGTAACCTAGAAATGTGTAACGCGTCGCGTACGAATAGATAGATATTACCACAGAGAAAATAACATGTTAACTAGAAAGGCAATATAGGCGGGGCAGGGGCACGGGGCCACGGTCGAAGCAAACGCTCATACTGTCTCACATCATTCTTTGTTGGCATCCCAACACGTATATTTCCCACTATAGATGTAGCATTTTCAATGAACTTGTTCAAATGTAAATCAGTGGAATATGTACGTGTAGACTGTGACATCTATATAATCTTTTATTTGTGAATCTCCGGTCCTGATTGAAAATCAGCGCTAGGAGTGCAATCGTAAGGACAAACGTAACATTTGAAAACGTTGAATGTTGATGTTGTTCTGTACGAATATTTTTGTGTGCGAAAATAAATCGACGACACTGGTTTTTTTTCATACTAAACCGAGTTGATGCCCCTTCTATCTGCTCTGCGGGTGTGACATTAGCACATATGCATCGAATGATGAATTTCCGTGACTCACAACCGGTAATGTGACTATTGTTGTTAGATCACTTTACGCATAATCTCTACAGTGTACCTACTACCTACTGGTCCGTTGTGGTTTTTCGTGCTGTGGTCTGATTTCGATTGACAGCAATGATTTAGAGCGATTTGTATTTCGTGCGCGATGCTAAACATGCGTAGGCATTGACATTGAATCGATTCGAACGTCACAGTTGAGATCATTGGAACCATTAAAATCATTATCATCACCATTGATGTCATCTATCTACATCTAATTGTTTGTACAACTATGCTATTCATTCCATCTTGTCGGTTCCTATTGGCCATCCATCGACTGCTAGTGCTTCTAGGAAAACATCTCTCAAGTCTCAATTAAAAAAAAAAACTGTATCATATTCAACAGAACAATTGGTTTCGCTCATTTTAAGACTTGTATTTTTTTACTTCTTAAGAGGCTTAAAATAGTTGGTTCTTAAAAGCCTCATAACTATAAAGTATTCATATTTGGAGTTTTATATTCGGACTAGCTGTCCCCCGCGATTTCATCCGCGGTAATTTCGGAGTTCCCGCGGAGGTTGCGGGAAAAAAGTACTCTATGTCTTTCAGTTCCCGAGGGAATTCCGGGATAAAAACTATCCTATCTTTTAAGTTGGACCATTTTATGAATGATTACAAAATTTTATCAAAATCCGTTCAGTAGTTTCGGAGTCCATCGCAGACAAACAACGTGACACGTGATTTATATATATTAGATATAATATGATGAATAAATCAGCGTATAGTTAAAATTGATAAAATTTCTCGATAGAAAAGAAATCCCAAATTGTTTGTTTTTATAGCAGAATGCTTGTGACATATAAACTGTAATTCAAAGCGATTGATATTTACAAGGTGCGCACGCGCAAGCAGCCATCACTTTATCTCGCACATAGTCATTCAATACTCTACGACTGTCTTTTCACCATTTGTTTTGCACACAGCCCCTTGAGTGTTCACATTTTGAACGTGATGTTTAAACATGTTTTTAAATAGGAAAAAATAAATGCGCCAGACCCGGCCGCGCTCTACATGGTATTTCGAATTTAACGTTCACACTGTCTATGTAAAGTTGTCCACGAAACAGTTGCTTTTTTCTCTTGTGAGTAACACTATCTTCTCTGTTGCACTTGACAGCCTTTGGTGCGTATATTTACACCAGCCTGAATATACTCTTATATAGTTATATTATGTATTCGTGATCCCCGAGAGACAGGTCAAAGAATCTCGTTAAAGCGAAAATTGCTGGATTTGATTAATTTATTCTAAGTACATTTATTTTCTTTTATAAACATACACATAAGATTCAAATTCAACTGTGAAATTGTGACTGTTATGTCTCCTTTATTAAGTATTTCAATTTTGTCATTATTGATTATACGTAGTTATTTACTCTGAGATTATACCATGGACCAAGTAACAAATCTAGTTTTATTGGTCCATGGTTATACTCAATTCATAAACAGAATAGAATAGAATACACTTTATTGTACACCAAAATAATGTTACACTGTGTTAACAAAAACTTATAAATAAAGGCATACAAAAGGCGGTCTTATCTCTTTACTAGCGATCTCTTCCAGACAACCTTCGCTGAAACAGCTGTTAATTCAAATCCGTAGCTGAATCATTTAGCTTCTATGATGAAGCAGTCCTATCACATTGAATCGGTGACGTCACCTGATTTTAAAACTATATCTACACTATAATTATATATTTTTCAAAAATCTTAGATCGAACCTCTTTTGTGAATAAACTTAAAAAATGTTCTCGATGTATCACTTGGAGAAAAAGATAAAAAAAAAAATTAAGAAAGAAACCAAAAACAATATAATTCACACAGGTCACGTTTGTAACAGAATACTGTCAATGGATCCTGATAATATCGGACTCACGATTAAGAGTAAATCAGACGCGCTATTCACGGACTATCCCTGGATTGTCGCATACAACCCCTCAATAAACTGCTCTCGTATTGTCCTTTTACAACCATTAAGTGAAGGGTGTTTTCTTAGAATGGACCACCTACGTTGCCCATTGCCCATTGATCCAGTTCTGTATTCGGTCAGCGTTATGACAACGAACGCAGAATGTGCGGTAGTTTATGATTGTTTTTATCGTTTGTGTTGTTGAAACTCGGCGGGTAATCGAAATGTTTAAATATATAAGCTAACCCCATAATATGAACCTTAAAAATTCGTCAAATTGTGTTTCTCTGAAGTTGTGTTGGTTTGCTTACTTCTGTCATGACTTGAGAATAGATCCTAAAGTTATATACGTATTTTTGCCTATCTGTTCCCCGCGGCTTCACCCGTGTTAATTTCGGAGTTCCCGCGGGAATTCCGGGATAAAAGTAGTCTTAAGTTACTCCTATTAGCCATCTGCGAGTAAAAAGTCCCGTCAAAATAGGTCCAGCAGTTTCAGAGATTAGCCGAAACAAATAGACAAAGACCGACAAACAGGTAGAAAAGTTTAAAAAAAATACCTTACAATTAATTATACTTTCGTACCTAGCATTTACTGAAAAGCTGTTAATTTGAAATTAAAAACTGGCAAATTTAAGAAGTGAATTCTTGATTTTCTTCTTAATTTTCTATGCGTATTATAGTTTACAAACCAGCCAGCGTTCCATTCTTTCATTCAACCATCGGAGTAATCAATTTCGCAGCAAATCTCCGAACGCCCCTGACGTATCCCGTGTTCCAGTCAGATAAACGTCAGCCGCAATCACATGTATTTCCAACGTTTCGCTAACGATTAGAGGCCGAAACGTTTTGCCGGTAACTAATTACTTGCCTCGACGTCTGCCGTTAAGTGTCCAGCTACCAGTTGTCCATTTTAGTGTAATACATTAATGCGTCTGGTAACATTTTTTGACACACTACAATCGAGTCGAAAGATTTTTCGTAAAAGCCTTTTAGCACATGTTTTGTACAGCTGTTATATTTAAAATACTTTATTGAAACTAAAACCACTTTATATATTAGGTCAATATAAGCCGATACGAATGCATAATTTAGCCATAAATTATGAACAGTCATTGTTTGTATTAAATCCGAATAAAAAAGGATTGTCTTTCTTAATGTGACCTTCAAAAACAGACTTGAATATTCCTAATATACCTACCTAGATGTATTATCGGATCAAGGTTGCATTTTTTTTGTCTCTACACAATAGAGAGCTGATGGAAATTTAATAAGGAGTTTTATTTATTCAAGCTTAAAAGCTGTTCAACAATATAAATCACTGGGGTGTCAGAGTCAGCCCCTATTAAGTGACACCACCAAAAATCCTAACCTATACCTATCGATTTGGAGACAAGCCTAAAGTTACAATCTGCAAACGTGAAAACCAAACGAATAGCCTCCTTATTGCAAGGTCGCTAGCGCTACATATTTTCCATGGCAAATGAAAATCTATTCGTTGGCTTAGGCTCCCTTTAATCCTGGTCCTTTTGGAATTTTTCAATCAACTACATACATGCGACTTCATAATTCGTTTCACAGTTGGACCGCATGAGAATGCTGACGATAACGATCGTTGTAGAGGAAACTGAACCTTGGGTGCGTTGCGTTTTAATTTTATTTGGCTTGTGCTCGGTGTTATAGGTGGGAAAGGTTAAATGGCGCGTACAATAGGTTGTGTCGGTGATTGAAACAAATCTGTTAGGGGCGTTGTTGAGGGTAAACAGTGTCCTTAACAGGCTGTTTGATCTTTTGGTTTAACATTTGACTGCTGCGGAAGAAAAACATTCGAGTTACTGATTTATGGATATTTCCTGTAAGTCTTTAGTGAAATATTTATCTGATTGAATAAAATCAAAAACCTTAACTATTATCTACCGAATTCAGTATTGATCGCTAATAATAAAAGCCAATTCTGAACTTCATTAAGATTTTGTGAAATGTCATAACATGACGGCATCGTTGATCCAGTGGCTAGTAAAGTGACATCAGGTTAGATCCACGCATCAGGGAGCAGGTGTGTTGTCAAACATATATTTCTCTTCTTTCTAGATATCATCATATTCCTAGTTCTGTTTTAACTTTTAAGATGATTCTGTCCTTGAACTAGGTACTAGTTATAAGTGCTCAACGCTGCTCATTTAAATTTTTCTCATGTCACATTGGCTCCAACATCAATAATACAATTTCAAAAGTCAAACACATAGACCTACGCCGTCGCAACCACACGCATTGTTCGCCGATAATGATCTCTTTGCTCAATCACATCCACCACTCACCCTTACAAAATTCTAAAAACTGTTCAAATTAGTTGAAATTTTAACACCATTACCATAAGAGTTATATTCGAACCCCTCAAATTGTCTACGGCTAATAAGGAAAAAATAGAGCGTCGTATTGAGAAGTCTTTAAAAACTTAATTTAACATATCGTTGGTTTAACTAGTGTATAATATTTTTTAATGGAGTATAACAATTCCCTTTAAATTATGAATTAAATTTATTTAATGTTAAACTCGTTTAAAATTAAATCTTGTAGTTTATATAAATCACAAGTAATGAAGGCGTATCAAAAGCGAATTTGAACTTGTAGAGAGAGAAACAATTTCAATGCCAATCGATTTTGTTTAAAACAAACGCATCACACAAATCATTATATCAAGGACAAGAAGCGTTAACGAGTGGTCAAAACAAATCATCGGACGTTTCGGTTAATAAACCGGAAAGATCGGCTCTGGAACTCGACGAGCGAAGTCGAATCCGCTAAACTACACTATCGATACGGGGTTTTAAATCTTATTCGGTCCTCTCATAGAGAACGATGACGAAAAAAATCCAAATGTGGAGGCGAAAATACAACGTTGTGATGAAGCAGTAGACTGATTTATATAGAGTGAGCCGCCTCAGCCGATGCGAGTGATAAATCTCAATCAAGATCATCTGATATGATCGGTCGGTCGTGTGTCGGCGGCGGGCGCCGAGAGATGCCGAAGACGGTCTACTTACATCACTAGATTTGCATCGTAATGATCTGGCGATGCTTTGTTTTGTTAACTTTGAGGTCTTTCTTCCCTCAATAATTAGCGTTTGGTGGCTCTCACGCGCCAGACGCTAAAATACAAAAGCTGGACGTTTTATTATATGTATTTTATAGGCTGGATATTCATGACAACCGGTGCTAGGTCTACACCTAACTAAGAACAATCATTAATCAGCCCTATTTTATCTATTAATGATCTAAAAATGTTTTATACTAACGAAAAGCTTTACAAATCCAGACAGTTAGTAAATATTTGCCCGGACACGACCGTAAAAATCCAAACATGAGCAACATACATATAAGTCAGTAGGGACAAGTGCGCAAGACAGTTTACGCATGATTGACAAACATTGAACTTACAAAATTCTATTAGAGGGATTACTTGACTCCCTCTAGAAACGAAATGGAATGTAAATCTCCGAGAATATTCAACTTGACTGGTGTCAACAAGAATTTAAAGAAACAGTGTGAACTGAACAAAACACTATCTCATTCTTGTAGTAGTGGTTTTTTGGAACAATAAAATAAACAAAATAAAAAATAAGGTAAACTAATAACGTCGTTTGAGAATAACAACGGCTACATACCAAACAATGATGTATTAGAAGATAGAATCGATCCCTTTAGAATAAATCACTTCGAGTACAGCCTGGTAATGTGTTAGTGGACCACTATCAAGTTCAAAAGGCCCTTATCACCATTGCGTATGTGTTGGCTGTTATATAAATTATTTATGAGGTCAATCGGACAAAGGGACGAACAAACTTCTGGAGATAAATCAGGTTTCAAAGGCACGCTCTGTTTAAGGAGTTCGTTTTAGTTTAGACGACGACGACGATGCATTTGTGAAGTTTTATAGCTTGTTTTTATATTTCTCTGTTTTGTTTTTTTACAGATATTTTAATATTAAGTGTGCGATACCTAATCATGCACATGTGGCGTCTCGGCTTTAAAAGCACATAGGTATGCAATTCTAAAAAGTTTTGTACGAATATTTTAAAACGGAAAAGTTTTTTGTTTATCTGATAAAAAATCTATGAAACTATTGAAACCAAAAATTATTTCACTGATATGAAACTAAAGTATCCCTAAATTTACAATAGATAAATAGAATATTGTTTATCCCGTAACAACGAATCCCAAAGGAAATACCAAAATTTCAAAGTGTAAAACCGTGGGTAACTATTCAATAAGCGTACCTATGTCTAAGATGAACACACAAGACACTTCTTATTTCTGTAATACAGATTTCTCGAAATTCTGAAATTCAGATGGCAAATAACAAGCTTTTCATATTCCTAATATGTACGTATATTTATTGTATTAAATTTTCTTGTTTTAATAAATAAATTCATGCAAGAATGACTGTGCGCGTAACTGCAATATGTGTGGGAGTATGGAGTAACAATTTTATCGGTCATCCATCATAATGTTATATTATTATGAACAAACTGGTTGTGTGTCCAACATTCGTGCTTTGAACTTGACCGTTTGAACCACCAAGCTTGACAGTGACCCCGTGTCTTAATATAGTATGTTGCAAAATTTTTGCTGCATGCCGCCACTGTAATTCTTGTCCACTGTGATTTAAAACTGAGTTTCCTTTGTTTAAGAATCAAGCGTGAGCCTTTTACTGCAATTTTTACCATGTCTTTATATTGATTTTTTTCTTCTTTTACTATGGCATCTAATGATAATCATGCTGCCAGTGTGCTAGGTATAATTTTTTTTTAATATATGCACCAATGAAACAGTAAATCGATAAATGGAAAGCTTTTTATTAGGTCTTGTCTAAATTTAAAGATAAAGGCGCCGATAAAAATCCGTTTAATTAATATCAGCATAATATTTCTGTTAAGTTTCCTTTTGATATTTACTTCCAGTCTAAAGCAATTAATGAGAAATAAACAAAATGTGAAACAAAAGAGAAGCCGCTTTCGCGATACACGATCCTTAACTCGAACCAGCATTACCGAGATCTTGATTGCAACATGAAACCTTAGGATGGTATTTACAATTAATATGAATCATATAGCGGTGGTGGACGTGTGCATCTGTAATTTACTACTGAGCGACAACGATTCTTTTTCTTACGTCGTGCCACATCGAAAGTGAAACAATGCACCCGCGATATGTTCACTGAAGGGTGCAGTCACGCTGCAATCTATCATTTCGCTTCATTGAAGCCCCCCCAAGTTAAAGGGCATTCAGCTTTTCACGTCTTATTTAATTTTGCCTGCTTTTATATTGTCTGATTGCATTCAACACAAGAAGTCCCATCGACATTGCCTAAGTGTTGGGAGTAAAATTTTGCTAAAAACGGAAGTGACGCGCGTGAAAATTAACGGAAGTAACGTGAATGACGTGCATGAAATTGGCAAAGAGCGAAACTTTTATTTTGTTACTTCAAGGATGTATAGCATTTTGATATCATTGTCTTGTTTTCGATTTGAGTTGTTTTCATCGCAGTTTTTGTTCTATATAGTCTGATGCTATAATACACATATTTTGCGGCTTTTGTCGATTCAAGCCAGACCTCTCAACTGAGTGGAGCCAATTGAATATCACCAAAATATATTTTAGTGGCAGTACCTACAGTACCTACCGAAACCAAAATTTACTGCGTCCAACGAAGCGGTCGTAAAAGGTGTACCTTTTTTTAATAACAACGACCATATTGTTACGAGGGCATGGTCACAAATCATTCCAAAAACGAGATCTCGTCCGATGTCCGCCGGCCTTTGGATTGTGTGAACTTACACAATTATGAAATTATGATGTTTTATTGTGACGAGAATACCGTTGAAGTGCCTGACTTTGGTGGTGACCAAAGAATCAATAAATTCACTGCTAGTGCCGTAAATCATGTTAAATTTTAACCTCTAGTCCTTCGTTTACGGTAACTTTACTAGTTAGATATTCCCTCCCACTGTTTCATGCTTATTCAACCAATTTCCAAAATCTAAGTCTTAGTTATGTAAAGAAGCGTTAATGAGCTATTTTTTAGTACCTATTTGCTTAACAAATTTTTATTTTCGCCTAAATTTATTTTTTCTTTTTTATCTCATCAATAAATATGCATAAATAACTTTCAAAATCTATTACACCTACTATGCAAGTAACATGTCAACAAACTACATAATATTTATTATAAAACTAGCAGTCCCGCGCGGTTTCACTCGCGATGATTTCCCGCGGAATTGTTCCTTACAAACTTGGGCCCCCTTTTAGAATTTTCAAAAATTCTTTCTTATCGGTCGCCTACGTCATACAAAGAACACACCCTCCAAGTTTCAGGTCTCTACGATCAGCGATTTAGGCTGTGCGTTTATCCGTCAGTTAGTCATTCAGGACAAAACATTTTATATTTACCTAATACCTTATTATACTATTTTTATTTTAGTATTGTATATATTGTCCATGTTTTTTTGCTATATAAAACCATTCGTTAAGTTCTTCTCTGCGACAATAGGGTTCCATTAAAAACAGATTGTGTAACCACTGACCAGCGATTGCGGTACGCGCAAACTTACCTAAACTTCCCGTACTAGTTTTGACAGACCGAATTCAATCTTGCCAAATTCGGCAGATGCGTCTGCGCACGTGGACTCGGCTCTCAATCATTTTTATGACAGCCGCGGGGACGTTTGATCGATCGGCCGGTTCGAAAGACGAGACAAAAATAATGTTTTTCTCACTATTTCGTTACATGAGACCGTGTTTCTGTCCAGAACGTTGTTCTCTTTTTGTATTATATCGACTCTTTGTATAACTAGTTGGATATGTTTCGATTTCTGCGGGCCATGTTTGTGTGTACTTTATTTCGTATCTCGCGTTTTTATTTTATTTCAAAAACAACATAAATCTTTTAACATTCATATTTTTATGTGTTCTCGTCAAAAATTGTAATGAACGGTCGACTTGAATATAATTTAATAACTCTCAGCTACTTTGTTTCAACGGAAATCACCTAAATCATATTATGAGTGTGATTTATTTCGCACACTGATAAATGAGCAAGCAATGCACCAGAATAAATCGGAACCCCGAATTACGAAGCAATTTATATATAAAAATCAGCGACGAAACAATTTAGTAAAGCGGCTACTACAAAAGCCAATCCAAAACGTATCCCACACATTGAGGAGGATCCAATTATGTTGTTGCGACCCTCCTTGAACTTGACGACCGAACGTCGTATTGTGCGTATATTGAATTTGGCGATAGCTTGAGAAAAAATTTGTTTGCGGTGAATTTTCATTTCGGATTTAAATCCTGAGTTTCCGCTGGAATTCCGGGATAAAAAGTACCCTATGTTCTTTTCTGTAATGCTCCCCTAATGATCGTACGTTTCCATACTAGGTATTCATCGATCTATCTATTGAAAATGCGATGAACTTCGGAACTTTAACTAAAAATAATTTATAAGTCTATAGATATGCTTTTACCGGGTTTAAAACCGTGCAAAAAGATGTAAGAGAAGAGTTAAATTCTACAAAAGGATGTGATTGGAGAAGAAAACTTTAGAAAAGGATATAATAAATGTAGTTAAATAAGGACGCGGACGATACCTATAAATGTAGTTTTCCTTAATTTTTTTTTTAACCTTGTTTTCTTATATAGGCACTCAAAGAGTACCCATGGACCCAATATTCACGCGGGTGTATCCTCAAGCAACAGCTATTATATACCCCATAAGTGTGTACGTATATCGCGTCCGATCACTTTTACTTAAATCGAAAGTGACGAAATAAATCCTGAAGCGAGACAAATGGACTGAGACTTAAATAAATAAAAGACGGACCAATCCCGCTGGTCCAGTGAACTAGTATCGAGTATAAGTACTGAGTCGCCCGCTGCAAAGGATCCGGTGCCGTTAGACGCGTATGTCGAAAGAAAGGATCACAGGATCGATTTAATACTGACGATTCGTCGTAGTCGTGTCGTCTTCAAATTACATTCCACCCGCATGATGTTTGTAAGCTTAATATCTATTTAGGTATCTAAAGTAAACCTCTAGGTTTAGGTTTTTGTACGATTTAGCAGTATTTTCTCCTGTCGCCTAAATTTTTTAATTGAAACTACTTTTTTTATAATTGGACATTGATAAGCAATAGTGTGTTAACCCACTCTGGAGAAATTTTGAGTAAATCGTGTTTTAACAGTGGGAGCGCCATTTTGTATCAACATTTTTTATGTTCAATATTTAGTTAAATATTTAAGCAATGTAATAAGGTAAACACATAATTAAAAAACGTTCCCTAACTCTCAATAAATTGCTCTGAATCGATAACTTAATTTTGTGGGTTAACATGTTATTGCTTATCTGCGTCCAATTATTCTGCAGCATTTAAACAGAATAACAAAAAAAATTGGAGACAAGTGCCAAATTGGTCATAGTTTAAAAAAAATTGCATTTACCATATTTTACATATCATACCTAGTATTCTCCTATCGATTTCTTTTTAAATTAAATATCTTTGAAGATATGATTTTTTTATGGAAGGTGACGCTCGTTTAACGTAAGGCCCCTGATTTATTATGGAGTCTCTTCGATTCTCTCAATGTCATACCTATTTAAGGTTCGTTTATATCTACAGATATCGTACCAGACACGTTCCGTGGCAGACAAAATTCATATTCTCCAATACATTGCGTAAGTATCTATCGTAGCACGGCCGCGCAGATAAGGGCCGTGCCCGCCCAGTATTCGCAAAAAGAATATTTTGTCTCGCGGTTCATTTCTGTACGTGATTGTGGCTACATTTCGAGCAGTGTGAATAGAGCATCAGAACCGTGCAGACATCTTTTGTAAATAAACGGTTTCTGTTGGTTTCTGCTTACATTTTTGCCCTAGCATGTGTCTGGCACGAAACGTGTCTGGCAAACTCAATGTCTGTAGATATAAACGGACCCTTAAAGATTCCACTGTTTCAGTTATCAATAAAATACCAACGTATTGTTAAATTAATCCACGAGATATAACTGATCGTAAGCTGTAAACGAAACGCGTTGCCAAAATGAATTAGTGAGTCTCTGTCGACATTCCCGATGCGTCCCCATCACACGAGCAAAAAGAAAAGGAGGACTGGAATGTTTTATTTATTTATGAGAAGACTCCGAAGCCCTGCACTGCGTAGCGAGCTGACAATGGTCTCGGCGAGATTAGGAGAGATCTCGCTCATTCCACATACATAGATTACATTCTGTTCCGTCGAGATACGTCTAATAGGTACTTCCATTCAATAATATGGGAAGGGTCGGAAACAATTCTCCAATGGAAGATTATTTCTTTGCTCATTGTTCTAATTTTACTCTTACGAATTAATATGCATTTTTGTGTTTCAAATCTCGAATGCGGATTTGTACTAATTGCACAGACGTATCGTGTTTCTCTGGAGAATTATGAAATATATTGTGGTAAAATCATACGTACCAATACATCATAGAGATGCGTACTTGATCAAAAAGTTTAGGCCGCTTAAAAATTCAAATTTAAATGTACTTTATTGCCCCAAAAGAGAATAGTGAAACTAAGGCAAATAAAAGAAAGGACAGAGCAAAAGGCAGCCTTATTGCTAGAGGCAATATTTTCAAGACAACCCTAAGGTGATAGAGAGCTGTAGATAGAAACTAATAGAAATGTAGGTAGCTTAGTGTGGGATCAAGTAGATCTGTGTGTTGTGAAGTGAATTATTATTATTATTATATTGTTCCAACAGACATTTAGCTCGTCTTTTCTATTTTTGGTTGTATTTTTACTATTCGATTTTTTACTACGACTTTGATACTTACTACTGCTTTTATACTGACCAAGAATGAACGTGTGAGAATCTTAAAATATTCTCCCACGTCATGTTATTCAAGTTACTTTAACATAACGCGACAGATAACTGTAACCAGTTTTGTTCTTGTATTATCCCGTTCTATAACGTAATTGACTGAATTTCTCTATGGACCAACCAATGTTTAATTGATTAAATCGTGTTACGACATGTTATAAAATGACATGTCAAATGATTACCACGCATTAATGTTGTGTAACCTGTTGTAGTTATTTCCTAATACCCTTTTTGTACAGAGCATGGAGAGACACTAGTCTTATTTGTAGACTGAGTGACGCAAATGCAAGGGATTTTATTTTGACTGTGAGAATCTCTATACTCCTTGCTGTTAAATTCCAGCAACTATAGCAAATTTTTAATGTCTTAAGAGTCTATAGACTAGCTATAATTGCTATTTCTTCTTTTTGATATGACATCATCATTATCTACAACAGTTGCTTAAAGAATTATTCCTTAAAAACTTATCTTTCAATACCTATTAAAAGTTATAAAATACTTCCTAAGAGTCACATCATATGAAATTAGCATACACTCGATGTAAATTATATTGCAGTTTGCAATTAAACTTTTTTGGATGTAATTTGCATAATTAATCAGTTTAATGCATGAGCCTGCTCTGTCTTCTTGTACATAATATGTAAATATTAATCAACATGCTCGAATAAATCATCGCAAAACATTGTCAATATTAGAATAGCAAAGTTATTCGTACCTAATTCATTGATGATTGATAATATTATTTTTATTAGTCTCTCTATGTAATATTTGACTTGTTGCAAAGTATTTTGGTTTTAAACATCTTGTATCGTCATTGGCTTTATTTCCAGCATACATAATATCTGATATTATTTCGTCACCATCAATTGCTATTCATTCAGATATGTTTTTACAAAAAATATTATAGTTAGGTACTTTAAATATTATATATGCTTGGTTTCAAAGCTTTGCTTTTTTCCATTAATTAAAATTATATATTTACCAACCATAAAACGACTGTTAAGACCACCCTATTAAACGTGAGCAACGCTATCATTTTATGCTAATTCATTAAAAGCACCAAGATGTTTGTGCGTTATCACTTATACACCTGCATAACTTTTTTTATTAACCACTAAAATTTGCTTCGCGAAAACATCGCCTCGGATTAAACGCAGCGGATCAGTATAATGGCATCAAACATCTTATTATGTTAATTTGCCCGTTTTAGCGCTATAGGCAGGCTCGCAAAGAGATTGCCGGTGTCTCTATCATGTCATTATAGTTAATTTTTTAACAACTAAATTAGCCGATACCACCAATGTTTGCTCAAGCTCGCTCACTGTGTGGTCACTGCGCAGATTCGGTCACGATTCTTTTTGTGATGACTTTCTTATACACAGCTTTTGAACGATTTACCATTTATCTTTTAAAGTATCCGTAACATAAGATTGTATCACTGATTTGTATGATACTTGTTTTTACAGTGATATTTGCCTATCATCACTTTCGGCCGCACTCAGAGTCGACTTTAATGATTACTTACTTAAGTATAGATTTTTAAAACAAAACTGGCTCAATCAGAGACTTTCAGTAAATTAATGTTAATTGGCATTCAATGAGATGTAACTTAATTAGTTAAATGCCGACTATCATTAATTTACTGAACGTCCCTGATTGCGGCAGTTTTGTTTTAAAAATCTATACTTAACTAAGTAATCATTAAAGTCGACTCTGAGTGCGGCGGTAAGACTATATTTTATTTAGTTCATTGATAAATTAACCGCTTATTAATTTTTTTACAGGTAATAACACTGTGACTCCGTCTGCTTGCCAACTTTTTTCACGTAGGTACGTGAGTACTCGGATCCATTTAATTTGAGACCACATATAATGATTGTTCGCATTAATATTATAGTTCTCTAAGTTTCTTTTTTAAATATCGATTTGCAGTAGTACCTAATTTTAGTATTAAGATCTTTTTTAAACCCATTATTCTGTTGACGGCCAAAAAACAAATACTTATTAAGTTTGATAGCTATAATGTATTACTTAATTGGAAACAAAAAAGATAATGATTTAGACCAAATCACATACAATCAGCTAAAGGTCCCCAGGCGATAACAACGTAACAGAAAATTAGATCTCGTGAGATTGTACGTTAATATTTGTTAGTTTTAAAGGTTATGTTTATATAACTAAATATATATATTTATCCGAGTAATTATAATGTATATGTGGTATTTTGACATATCACGAACTAATAATTGAGCAGACATAGACGGCTAGTTTGTAAAATAGGTTGTTTATCTTTGATGCTATACAATTATCTCAAATGTATTATTTATAAACACGGGCAAACTGATAAAAAAATGTGGTCTTTTGATATCTCTATTGATTTCATAAGGACCAATTTAGCTCTCCTCACTAATATTATAAACGCGAAAGTGAGTTTGTTTGTTTGTTTGTTACGCTTTCACGCCCTAACGGCTCAACCGATCAGCACGAAATTTTGCATGCACATTGTGAGGGGTACAGAGAAGGACATAGGTTACTTTTTAATCCCGGAATTCCCGCGGGAACTTCGAAATTACCCCGGGTGAAACCGCGGGGAACAGTTGTAGGTTTATAAAAATAAGACAAATGAGAAAGAAGAAGAAGAAGAAGAACAAAATCCCATTATAACCAGCATAGATCTAACAAGGTTGAACGAGTTTCAAAGAAATATTTATAACTAGCAGCTGTTCCCCGCGGTTTCACCCGCGTTCATTTCGGAGTTCCCGCGGGAATTCCGGGATAAAAACTACCCTATGTCCTCTGTACCCCTGGCAACGTGTAGGTATGCAAAATTTCATGACGTTCGGTTGAGACTTTAAGGTGTAAAAGCGTAACAGACAGACAGACAGAGTCACTTTCGCATTTATAATATTAGTAGGGATATTGGAATAAAAAGTGGGAGTTAACGGAGAGTATTATTTTTCTTTAAAAAACCCACTTGCAAAGTGAGAAAAGGTTAGTAAATATGTACTGAAATGTTTACTTAAGCAGCGATATACTATGACAATAAACTTTGTACAAGTGTCAGGTTGTCTAGACTGCAGCCACGGGTGGTGTTGGTGGTGAGTTGGTGACGTGCTTAACCAATAACCATAATATTGTAATCACCGTTATTATTAAAGTTAATATTCCTACTTCTTTTCATCCGATTTTAACTAAAAGGACTACCTTGGAGGTAAATTAAATGATCGGTAGGTGCATTACTGAAAGATATATCGCGTATGATCCATACTTCCCTGCTAATATTACAAATGCAGAAGTCACTCTGTCTGTCTGTCTGTCTGTTACGCTTTCATGCCTCAACGGCTCAATGGATCATCCGGATCATCATGTAATTTTGTGCACACGTTGTCAGAGGTACTGAAAAGGACATAGGGTAGTTTTTATCTCGGAATTCCCGCGGGAACTCCGAAATCACCGTGGGTGAAACCGCGGGGAACAGCTAGTAAAGAAAATACCTACAGATAATTGAAAATCTTCTACTGCTTTTGAAGTCGGTTATGACTTAAGAAGTGCATTAGATGGGTAGGTACTTACAAAGTGTGCAAAACCGATGATGCAGTTTGAGATGTGTCATAAGTACAATATTTTTTCTGTACCATGTCGCTCTGATCTTAAAACTGATATCTTACCTACTTTATCTGAAAACTCATATCTAGATTCATAATAATTATGTCTATTCCTAGCATTTTCTAAGCCTCATTTCTAATTCTGTTTAGAAAGCCGTTGCATAGGTTTAGGTACACATAATATTTGCCTAGCTCGGTTATTGAACTTATATACGTATTAAACATTTCTCTCGTAGGTTCTATTATATTAATTCGTATGTGGTGTTTACCATCCGACTCCTCAAATTGAGAATTATCGTCCAAGTTCAATATTCTCGTTGGCTATGACTTATTTGGTCATTAAATTCGATTCGACATCGTTGACTTTACACATTATTACTGGTGACGGTTCATTGTTATTTATGGTTGTGATAGATGTTTTGTTTCGTTTTGTGCTAGTTGAAGAAGTTATTTCAGTATGTTTTGTAACTAGCTAGATCACCAACTATTAGGTACAATTAGCTTTCAACGACACTAGATTTTATATCATTCGTAATGCTTTAAAAATGAAATGCATTACGAGTAGCTCATTTCCCTATGCATCCCAATGCATTTCATTTTTAAAGCATTACGAATGATATAAAATCTAGTGTCGTTGAAGCTAATTGTACCTAATAGTTGGTGATCTAGCTAGTTACAAAACATACTGAAATAACTTCTTTTATCTTTACTCTGTTGTTTGGATGAATCTATAGATGGACCGTTTGGTTATGAAAATACTTGTGTTTTATTTGATGCAAATATTGATGTCTTCCCAATATTTTTAGCCTGTCTTTAGTAAGATGTAACTTACACCCCTACTAATCTTCTGGCACAAGCATATTAATTATGCCTAAAAGGAGAGTCCTGCTATGTTTTGTTAATAAGTTTACATTGTGAAAGTAATAAATAATTTTTGATTTTTAATTGAATTTCATATTATTAATGCAAAAGTACCTAACTCTGTCTATCTAACAGACGTTAGACGTTCAATGCCTTAACGGCTCAACCGATCATCATGAAATTTTGCATGGAAGGACATGGGTACTTTTGATCCCGGAATTCCCTCGGGAACTCCGAAATCAACGCGGGTGAAACCGCGGGCAACAGCTAGTATAAGAAAATTATGATTACATGCTTCTTCTAGTGTATACTGTATTGTTTCTCTTACGAATGCCACAGTAGATAATAATGCCTGAATTCTAAGTATTTTTTTTTTCAAAACCGCGCCTACATTTTATCTTCGTAATATCCGCCGCTCGGTCGCAATGATACGATACGATTAATTGGTTTACGGTTTCTTTAAAAGAGTTAAAAGAGCACGTTTGCCCGAAATGTGATTCCGAGAAACGCGTTTCGTTCTGGTCAGATGTAACTTGCAAGTAATTGACCGATTCCGTTCGGTACTCGCTAAACAGTGAGCTTTATTAGCCCCCACATAATTTCTTCGGGATTTTATTTATTTTCCAATCGTGATCTCTCTATCTTGGTTTGAAGAAGTTTAATTTTTTTATTTCCGTCCATTTCATATTACTACACTGCTTGCGGTTATTCTGTTTATGATGCACATTATTTGTAAACTGTATTAAGATCCTAATATTTTAGAGAGGTAACGTTTGTGAGTTTGTAAATTTGTTAGTTTGAATGTAACCACTGAGCAAATAATCACTACCAGATGTAACCGCTGACACAAGCGATCCGATTCTAAAAGTTCTTCTTACTTTCATTAGTTTTTAAGAGTTCTCGAGGGAGTCCCGAAACACGAGAGTAACCACGCGGGAAAGGCTAGTAAAGAAATGAGAATGAAAAATGCCTAAATAATTTATTTAGTCGTATAGATCCAATTGCCATGTGAATATTCGAAGTCGTAATTTCTTGGTTCACATAAAGGTACTCAACATGCGCACACGCATATTTAACTTTTAATGTATGCCGCAATATCTGTGTGGTCTAATCTCTATTCCGCCCACTCGCTATTCGCCTGCCAAACGTCGAAGCGTGATGATTTACATTGGACCTCGAAAGCCTTAATTAGCTGTACACGTGGCCGCCTCATTAGCAATACAATAATTGATTGGATATACCCTAGTCCCTCGCGTTAGTTAAACGCGTACAAGAGGAAAGCGACATACCAGTTTTCCCTATAAAGCGCAGCTACCTCATAAATAACGCCCGTAACTGGTAAGTTAAATAATTAATAAGGTTATAAATCTATAAGTTCCTTACCTACTGTGTTTTCTTTGCTGATTCGGCACCATTATTTTCTCCGTCTCTTGTATACGGAATGCAAACTGAAGAGTTATAGTATTTTCGTTGGTTGCTGTTGATAATATCTGTAGAGAAACTCTTCTAAGCAATCCTGCTCCGTTATTCTTTAGAGCAAGTTGCGATGCTTAATAGAGTCGTATCATACGGATATCGCTGCCACTGCAGTCGTAGAGTAATATATTACACCGGATCCGTTTGCATTCGAATGAGTATTAACTTAGCTAGCAGCGTTTTAAGCAACACCACCAGTTTTAGAATCTTCATTCGCAACGTGAGCATTAAAATCCTTTTCTATTGAAAGATCGTCGGGAGGTGGGTGCTGCGTCGAATTTAGATGTGGAAAATGTACGATCGTCTGCCTTTTAGTGTCGCCCGCCGAGAATGTTTTAGAATCAAATGCTTTTACGATGTTTTCCATCAACGCAGCGTGTGTTTAATTATTTCAAGCCTCGTTTATGAGATCGGAGCAACATTGACACAAATTGTTGGGTGCGACAGCGTGAATTGAGTCATTCATACGCACTCGGCGGGGGGCATAAAAGTTAACAATTGCTTATTGTATATGCATACGTTGCTCCTAATGTTCTTTATGACATTAGGGTATGATAAGTACAGAGATATGTACAGAAATTCCTTTTTACTGTAGAGATTACTTTAATGAAACTTGTTCAAATAGAACAATACCAATCGCATCTCATTTTTTCTGAAATTTCGAAACAGTGTTCTATTTTTCCAGTTTGACATTTTGATTCCTTCCGTGGGTTCTGGATGAAAAACCATGGAATACGTGTTTCTTTATTTGAAAAATAGGACCAAATCCTTGGCTCGTAAGACGTAACCTCAAAACTGATTCCATAAAGATTTAGGCACCCCCGTTTTCATCTCTTTTGGTGTTGATTTTACACAAAATCTGTCATAGTGCTTGTCATGATGATCGGAATGCACGAATTTTTACGTTCCTAGCAGCTTGGTCCTGACTGATGAATCATTCAGGATAATGTGATAAAATTGCGTCGATTATACCTACCATTTAACCTATACCTACTATTTACCACCGAACCTGTACTCATTTCCGTTCTCTCGAAAATGGCAGACCGTTTTTTCTTTTTCTTTTTTAAATTTTATTTCGAGCATAAACCAGATTAAGTAACTACTGGTATTTGTTAACCATTGCAATTGGTCCTATACCGTATTAAATAAATAAATAAATAAAATAATTAATAAATAGTCTTAGTAATAATTTTTGTGGATAGTTGATTAAAATTTCTCGACACATAAAAAAAATACTGTCAATCGATTATATTGCCGATTCTGAACAATTACCACATAGTGTACTATACTACAATAACGTTGTATAATCAGGAGAATATTCGAAGTTTCAAAATTCGAATGCCGACACACCGTTCACCGCTAAGTCGACTGCGCGTCACTCGTCAACAAAATTTACATTTTAATCAAATAATGGGAACCATCGCCCATCATATTGTGAACACAATTTATATGTGCCGTTACGGTGGCCCCGCGCTGCGCACCCCGTCGGGTTCATAGCGTGATTGTAACCGTTATTGTCTTGTTTGTGGCCGGTTTTGTTTTTGTATGCAAACATGCATTCTGAACATTATTGGTTGGCTGATTTAGAGGAAACTATAATGGCTTCTTATTAGTAAGTACCTATACGAGTAGATGATAGATCAGTGGTCGGTGCGGTCGGATCATAGACCGCTACAATGAGATTGAGCTATCGGTGAAGCAAACCGTAACATAGCCCGGCTGGTTAGTCAGCACAGTCGAGTTGAGAATACTTGAGCAATATAAGGGCTTTTGTTTATCATTTTATCGATCATCAGAAGTTTTTGGTGTCTCTATCATTATACAACGCATTAGAACACGATTGGGTGATGATGTCTTCATCGTCGTGCGACCAAGGTGCACACTGCACCGCGCACGGTGTCGCCCGCTCATACATCATGCGAGCTGTGATAACGCGCTTACACCGGATTTGTTACGCTGCAACGAGTCGTCTCGTTACCACTTCAGAGTGTATGGGAACAGCAGTAAGCGTAGAATGGACGGTGGAGGTAAAGTTTTCGGTTATGGTTTCAGAAAATGCTTTTATACGACTTCAAATAGAAGGAGGCTATCAATTCGATAGTTTTTCTCGTCTTTGTATGTATGTGTACGTGTGAAACCGCTGACCACTTCTCTTCGAATCGCTGTTTTGGTTCATGTTTTCTTTAAATGTCTCGTGTGATTAGAAGAATATCGGTAATATACGGTCCATTGTTGGATTTAAAATCATAAAATCAATGTGATTTTGGTACAGAGAACTCTGATGATCGAAGGCCCGATAGTAACATATTTAATGTGCCGGTAAATCAATGGACAATCCCAAAAGCACGTATCCAAGAAGGAAATTGGCTTGGTTTTATTTATTTTTTTTGCTTCTTTCAAGTGACACTTTTGGCGCGTTGAGTGAGAGTGAAATTTTATCGGACAACTGAAGTGACGTGCACAGAATGGCACGTATATTTCTTTTTTTTTTATTTAAATGTGGAATCTCAATGAATTCCTGACAACGAAGTAGTGACATACACTTTCCTTTTGTTCTTATGTATAGAGAGCCCGCCAGAGGTCTCTTATCCAGCATCTGCGTACAATAAAAAAGATTAAGTTAGCTGTAACGTCTCCATTACACACCAATTATCTCGGCTCGCCCGTACACAACTTTCACTGATAGCTGCGATCGTATCTCTCTGTTTTTCTGGATAGATTGGGAAGCGCCACGGATTTTATTGTTGTTACCAGCCAGTTGTGTTAGAAAGTGCGATAGCGCCACTGTCGCGCCTGTAGTACTTTGGCGCATTTTAAATTTCGAATTGTCATTATTATGACATAATATATAGATAGGTTAGGTTAGATTAGGTTATGACATAGGTAAGGTAACTACGACCCTAGTCGGTTCCATCCTGTTCATATGCGTACAGACATACAGACAGAAATTCTTTAAAATCATTGGATACAGCTAGTTACACTAGGTGGCTTTAACAATAAGCTTCGTCAGAGTCGCAAATCTAAGAAAACAATGTAAGCAATGCTAAGCGAACTGACATTCGCGAAGGTTTCGCTGCAAATCAGCCGCTGAATAAAAGCTCATTCTAATCAATAAATAATAAAGTAATAATTGTACGCAAACTTTAGTTTACAGCGACCGTGATAAAAATTGTATTGTCTACTGCCTTTTAATGCCTAATCTGTCCAAAGTGACGAGATATTGTCAATGTTCCCTTTATTAAAGCTTTACATCATCTTTCCACAATCACATTAGCTCTTTTAATTAGTATTTATGTTACAAATTTCTGAGGTTCGAGACTGTGGGAACTGTAATTATTTTCTACACTTAATTTATTTTCCTGTATCCATCCATCTTAGCTGAGCGTATATCTACTCGTATGTTAATTAATATGTGATAAGACTTTAGACATAATTAATTGAAGTGACGCGTACAAACAGAAGCTGATAGATTTCATTTTTGTTTTATTTTGTACATAATTAAGTATAGTTATTGATAGTACCTAATGTTATTTTGGTAAAGTTTATTCATACTTCATTTCGTATTAAAGATTTACTCAAAAAGGGGATGAGGATGAGAAGAATGTGAGACGCGAAAAATAAAATTCTGTTCACTAGAAAAAATCCATATCAACTATCAGTCAAGTAAGTCTTGATTGATTGCAAAATGATAATGCTTTCAACAAAACGCTATTTAGACCTAATGAGAATTGTTTTTTTCACAGTTGGACTTAAGGCGACTTGGTCATAATGCTCACAGCATCCATTTGGCCTCTTTTAATTAAAAAAATTAAAAAGAAAAAAATACATGTCATAATCAAAAGTTTAACATTTTTAATCTGCATTATGATAATGAATAGCCATCGATAGTAATTGTCTATGGTAATAAATCGTTTTATCGATACGCGATATTACAGCGTGGGCGTAGTTGTCGTCCCTAAACCTAATCAAGATTATGTAATAGTGATGCATTTTTTCATATCGATGACTATCTTTCACCTTACGTTATAAGAGTAAAGAGTAGATAGAAGAAAATATATTTTCATTCTGAGATTAGTGATTCTTATTCTGATTTGTACTGGTTTTATTAGATTGGTGGAATAACAATACATGAATATTTTTAATACAAATCACGAGAAAGATACCTAACCGCCGCACTCAGAGTCGAATTTAATGATTACTTAGTTAAGTATAGATTTTTAAAACAAAACTTCCGCAATCAGAGACGTTCAGTAAATTAATGTTGATTGACATTTAATGAGATGTAACTTAATTAGTTAAATGCCAATTAAAATTAATTTATTAAACTTGTCTGATTGCGGCAGTTTTGTTTTAAAAATCTATACTTAACTAAGTAATCATTAACGTCGACTCTGAGTGCGGAGGTAAGACAGTTTTCCAGGCGAATTTTTATTATTTATTATACAAACAAAAAAAAAAGATCACTTTGTTAATAAGTTACTTAGACATAGGTTTATTTGTGAAAATGTATTGTGTATATCTGTTCTGTTTAAGTGTACAATTATAGCTGTATGTTTTCCTGAATAAATAAATAAAAAAAAATAGGTACTTAAGTTTAAAATAATTAATCTAAGCTCTTTTTTTATTTAGCCTAATTTAATTAGAAAATTTAAATTCGCGTGTATCCTTCATTCGAAAAAAAAATGCGTAAAATCCCAAGGCGATCGCATTGCGGAGTCTTTTAAATACAGTTTTTATCTCATTTCCTCGACATTAAATAAAATTAAGCCGAAGCGGCGCCGCGCCAAAAGGTGATCAATTAGAAGCAAAACGTTAATTGAGAACCCGAACCCAGAACCATCATCTTTAACGGCGGCTTACTAATTTGCGCGAACGCTTTTCAACAGCCGAGCCGGTCAACTTTTCCCGTATTGTGTTTTTTTTTTCTGCGATTAAATAATTGAAGAGGCAATTAAATTAATTAATTCTGTTTATTTATCGTTGTTGACATGTACTCGTCCTCTGACTCCTGGCATCGATATAAAAAGTACATTTTTAACAGATGATGATAATAAAATAAATATTGATATACTTTTTTGTCGGAAAATAATAACGCCCTGCGAAAGTTTGTAGAGGCATAACTTGTGCTTCAAGAAAGGTTTAGATAAACCAGTAACGCCATCTCTCCGCGAGTAGCGCAGTAAATCCAAAGCTGACATTTCGTAGCGATCGATCTTTTTTTTTGTCTTAAAATATGAGTACCTATATTAGATTCGAAAAGGAATAATCGTAAGTTTGTTACCAATGATCGAGAGAAAATGTAAAATAACAATAATTTTACTGTCAAAATAGAATTTTTTTAGTTTTTGCACTGCTATTTACTGACTACTGATTTATTTCTTCATAATTTTACATAAAAGGCAATGTATTTTTATTCATAAATAAATTGTTACAAGGTTGTTAATGGATAGGTGTTGCCAACTTGATTCCTGATTTATTATAATAACACATAAACGGCTGCTAATTGAGACGCGCATCCATAAATACAGTTTTACAAAATACTGACTTCACTCGCACATTACCTCTCGCAGACTGTAATTTTGAAATCGTTTTGTTTTTTGCCGATGTTCTAGTTTTATCGATGATTAATTGTGCAATGTCGACGTTTTACACGGCCACACAATTTGCATTCCCGTCTCTATTAATATAATTTGTTGGTGTAACTTTTTTTTTTATTCTTTTCGCACCATGAATGCTGTTAATTACTGTTTAATTAATCAACGAAATAGTGTTGATCTAGAAAATCGTTTTTTGTCGATAAAAAAAAAAACTAGCCCGCAACTTCACTCGTACTCTTTTATAAAGAGAATAGAGTGGATTTTTTTGTATGCTTGTTTGTAATGGAACTCCTTTTTGTACTACTACAGCGACACAGTGTCAAAAATAGTCTTACTAACATAGGTTTTAAGTATCATATTTTAATAACAACCAATGTTTTAATATTTGTATGTGTTAGTTTTTAAGGTATTTATCTATGAGCATACGTTGCCTGACAAACAATAAATAAATAAAATTACTGAAAATTTACCGAATCGATTATAAAAATTCTTTCACTGTATAGATATAAAAAAAAACAGACAGACAGAGTTACTGTACACAATCATTACCTATATTATTAGTATGGATGACATCCAATAAGCATTTCGTGCGACCAACATATTGCACAGTGTGACTGATAAAAAATATGATAATATGACATACCAAAATATGATAATATGTACTCCGCGGTTTCACCAGCGTGATTTTCGAAATTCCCGCAAAACCTCCCAATTTTCTTTAATACAAACCTTCCGATAGCTACAAACCCAAAAAAAAAGAATGCCTCACATCGGTCGAGCCATTCTCGAGTTTTAGCAAGACAAACGAACATCAATTTATAAACTTCCAACGCGCACGTAGAATAAAACTGCAGGCTAATTATAGAGACATAAACAGATTCTTTAGTACTTCCATGGACAAATCCATCAAGGCGATGCTGAGCCTCGTGAATTCCAGGTCAGATCACTATCGGGGGCTACTCAGCCGCTTATCTGAAAGTCAAATACCAACCTGGGCCCTTATTCACTATGACCAACAACATTCCTTGCCCATAACGCGCGTCCCAAAAACACTATCCCAAACGCTCCAGCTGTAAAAATATAAGAAATTTATATTCTTCATGACAAAAGAAACGTTGTAAATGTGATTTTTTTTTTTAAGTGAAACTTCTTTGAACACGAGGGAAAAGCAATTTAAGTTGCGCCTCACCTTACCGCGACGCGTTATGGTCATAGTGAATAAGGGCACTTCTGTTCTATCTTATTAACTTGGGCGCGGATAATGGGTTGGATTAAGGTCGACCTAAAAAAAAGTCTGCATCAGATGGGTATAGTAAATAAGTTTTCGTCAGCTTTTGGATCAAGTGTTGCGTCGGTGCAAGTATCTAGCGATAATCAAGGTAAACGTATTAGTACTACTTGTAGTAGGTACTTTACTTGACCTAAAGGGCAATAGGCGAAAGAGATGCTACCATCTTGTCCAATTTGTCTTGCCCCAAAGGGTTATAGACAAATAAGTTAATCAACACATGTTTAAGTTGATTTCGGCTGGGGGGCACTAGACGAATTAAACTATTATGGTAGGTATAGTTGTGCCCCGCGGCTTCACCCGCGTTAATTTCAGAGTTCCCGCGGGAATTCCGGAATCCATAAGCATATTATCTATATTAGAATCTGATGTATAAGCTATATTATTGTAAAGTTTCATTTAAATCCATCCAGTAGTTTTTGCGTGAAACAGTAACAAACATCCATACATACAAACTTTTGCATTTATAATATTAGTAGGATAATGGGCATGTTGACTAATTTTTATTTTATAGTCCGTCTTGTAGATTATTAAAAAATATTGGACACGTATTTTTTCTTTTTTTACGTAATCAAAAAATAACGGCGATATATTGAGTTGAAATTTCGCGTGACGTCACTATTCTGACAGTTTGTATGGCGGTTTTGTGGTTAGTGACGTCACGACCCCCTCATCCTAAACTTTAATGCGCTTTATCTCTGTTTATTTTAATTTATTTGAAAAAGCAAAAAATACGTGTCTATTGCTTTTTATTTTCTAACTGACGGACTAATTAGAATTTTGGTTTTCAATAGTAGTTCCATCCCTATTACCACTACTTATTTAACTTGATATAGCCCAAGAGAAAATAGGGGAATAAAGGTTTTCACACCGCCCCTTTAATGCACTATTGAGAATTTTACTATGGAAATGCATTGCCGTAGCAAAATTCTTAATATTGTCAGTAAAGATGGTCTCTAAAATGCGTCCATAGTAAATTTCAATACGAAAATTTCACCGTGCCCTTATTCGAGTTATTCGATCTAGTGAACGCTTGCTTGGCTGACTGACCGACTTGACTTTACCGATTACTAAGTCAGGTTCGCTAACTATGA
The DNA here is from genome assembly GCA_907165275.2 of Zygaena filipendulae. NCBI lineage: Eukaryota > Metazoa > Arthropoda > Insecta > Lepidoptera > Zygaenidae > Zygaena > Zygaena filipendulae. The sequence continues at coordinate 2,456,134 of OU015669.1, forward strand.
CGTCTTATACTTGTAGGCATTATTTGCTTGCTATTTGTTTTATTGCTATCTATACTAATCTACGATCAAACAAGATTCGATCATACAAGCCAGCAACTTGTACTTTCTCTGTCTTTAATGCGATGTGACAACGTCACTTGGAAGTAGTTGGGATCCCTTACAAATAGCATTTAGCAGTATTATTATATTAACGTTTGAATCACGGCCCTCTTTGAATTTGCACCCTTTTGTGTGTATTGACATGTAGCAATAGAGCGGATTTGAATGTTGACGACTGACAATCCTCTAAGGGGAAATGTGGGATCGAAAACATTTGAGAGTAGATTTCTAAAAATATTATGGCTACCTATATTTCAGTATTGTTTTCGTTTCTTTTTTACATTCGTCAAATTTGTTTTTCCTGGATGCATGATGACTACACTGGGCATATTTAGTACTGGGCATAAGAAGTAATTTTAGATAGTTCCTAATTCTTATAATAACATAATTCATAAAACGAAAAAATGGCATGGCATGACAAATAATGATTGAGGTAAAACAATATTTTCTCAGTGTCATTATCGCAAACGAAATACTTGTGTGTCTATAATTTTGTATGGAATAAAGGTAACCCGTCCTTCCTCGAATGTATGAAGGCTGTGCTGTTATTACCTGTCATTTCAAACGTAACCTAACATTTCACATAATGTTTATCCTTTTCCCATAACAACCAACATTTTCGGCCAAAAATGTCGGCTTAGTCATTTTAAAATTCATTATATTTAATTCACTAGTCCACGATCGTTCGCTCACATTGAATTTAGTAAATAATATCGAACCACGCACGCTCTACCCTCAACATAGAGACGTGAACTCACTTGTTAAGTGCATTACATGATCTCTACAAACAAACTCGATCAAATGTACAATCTATTCGAGCATTGTACGATTCAAATAAAGTCGTCGATGGGTGTTTTAAGCAATGACACGGTGTTCTGAACATTTTACGACTCCATTTCGGTCGGGTTTCGTAAGAAACGAACGGAATATTATCAGAAACTGGAATAAATTCTCGGTTTTTTTCCGACAGATGGTGTTGTTTGTTTGCGTTTCTCTTTCTTATTTTAGCCTTTTTGCGTAGCACAATAACAGAGCTACGACGTGAAGGCCAAATCGAAGTACGATATGAGAAACTTCAGACATTTTTTAAAGTGTGAATAGCTGCTCCAATGGCAAAATATGAGAAGGTTTTACCAACGGTAAACGATAATGGCATAAGTAAAGTCAGCCATGCATCAACGTAGGTGGCAAAGCTGGCGAATATCCGTGGTTCCAAGTTTTTGCGTGCTCTATATTTAATGGGATCAACTCAGTGAAATGAAACGTACGCGTTGTGTTCAGAATACACCTCTGCCGGCATAGATGGGTCAGGGTCCTGATTCACTAAGACCATAATACGCTGCCTTAAATGCGCTACAAAAATTGTCGCCATTTCAAAGAAATTTCACTTACAGGGGTTAAATACCCGCTATAAAGAATTATAACTTTTAAGATTTTAAAATAAATCGGTAGTATAGATAAAATAAAACATGTAAAATAGGGTACTTGAATACTGTTTTAATTTTTTTTAATAATAGGTACGAGTATTGATATTCTCCGCCAGTCAACTTTTACAAGGAAGGTCATCGGTCATAGTGAATCGGCACCTCGGTAGGTGCGCGTCGTTAACGCGACGTGGGTACCTCTCCATCTACACTCTACAGTTCTACACCGACGTCCGCGAGCTCGTAACTTCGCTAGATAGCATCGTGCGTGGGAGGCGAGCGGGGTGCGCGTGCGCCGCCGGGATTGAGGCGTCGCGCGAGGCGACGCGCGGCGCTGGACCCCTATTCACTATGACCAACAACATTGCTTGCCTATAATGCGCGTGTCGAAGACACAACGTCAAACGCTCCAGATGCCAAAATATTGCAAACTAATAATTCTATATGCCATTAAACACGTTGTGAATGCATTTCTTTGAAGCGAAACTTCTTTGAGCACGAGGGAAAGACAATTTTTGTGGCGCGTTATCTCAACGCGACGTGTTGTGGTCATAGTGAATAAGGGCGCTGAGTGGTCGCGTCGACAGCGACACGAACGGACACCGGGGAATTATGACGTTGTACGGGATTAGGGTCGCCATCTCTAGCGGTCGCGCTGGGTGACGAGATTTCGATGAAGGTTTTCGGGACGTTAAATAGCGTATAATAAAAAGTAAGGGTAGACAAAGTTTTGAGAACATTTTTCAAACATTTCATTTCAAACATACATTATTATAATATTACTAGCTGTGCCCCGCGGTTTCACCCGCGGTAATTTTTGAGTTCCCGCGGGAATTCCGGGATAAAAAATACCCTATGTCCTTCTCTGCACCCCTGACAACGTGCATGCCAAATTTCATCCAAATCCGTTCTGCCGTTTTTGCGCGATTGAGTAACAAACATCCAAACATCCACACTTTCACATTTATAATATTAGTTGAATAGTTTGAATTTGACGCCCGTAAGGAGCCTTAATGAAAATATTCATGTTGCCAAATCATTTCTACTATCAGGCGAAAATGCAGTCTCCAGCTCCACCTGCTGTAACAAAGACAAGAATTAATTTATCACCGACCGGGAAACTATGCATTTTATATATATTTATTTATTTTATTTCCATTCAGAGTCCAGTGTGGTCCATTCGCAAAACGAGTTCATGGTCACCGTACCGGCGAACGACCCGAATGAGAGGTAGGTGTGAGGGTCAAGATTAGATTCGAGGAAGTGAGCTGTGAGCTTGCTCAGCGGCGATATATAGGTCGTTAAGGGCATAACGGGAATGGTGGAACAATACAATTCCTGTATTAGCCGTATTGCTATTGAGTAATAAAAAGATAGAGATCGGTAGGTGCTTTGGTTGACTCTAGTTTGACGAGGTATATAGCCTCATAACGTACTTATTCGCTATCTACAAGAAAACTATACATATAATCTATAGTGGTCTGTATAGTAACCTGACTTCTTTCTGTCTGTCTGTCTTTCTGTCTGTCTGCAGCGCACGCATTACCTGAACTGACATGAACATTGGGTGAACTTGATAAGTTAATATAAGCCACCACCAGAGCGACACAGTGTCAAAAATAGAATGTTTTTTATATTTGTATATATGTATGTTAGTTTGTAAGGTATTTATCTATGGGCCCATGTTGCCTGATAACAAAACAATAAATAAATAAATAAATAAAATAATATTATATGTCGAACTCAAATTCCGAGGGGGAACTTTATATTATATATCTACGAAGGAATCTTATATAATCTTATATATCTATCTATAATTATATATCTACGAAGGAAATCGTTTTTTCCGAAGGAAATAAAATCCACACCGACACAGCCCGGGAACACCCAGTATAAAGTTTTTATTGTGGTTTAAGTTTTAAATCTGTTAGGTTTTGGCTACTTGACAAAAAATTTTTTTTTAGTCCGTCGTGTAGATTAGTAAAAAATATTGGACACGTATTTTTTCTTTTTTTACGTACTCAAAAAATAACAGAGATACATTGAGTTGAAATTTCGCGTGACGTCACAATTCGGTGCGGTTTGTATGGCGCTTATAATGAATATTGACGTCACGAGCCCCCCACCCTAAACTTTAATGCGCTTTATCTATGTTCATTTTCATTAAATTGAAAAAGCAAAAAATACGTGTCTATTATTTTTTTATTTTCTAACTGACGGACTAATTAGAATTTTTATATTCATACCTTGGAGAATACCCAATTGCGGTTTCCTACGTAAATGCTAATATCGCAGCTGTTTCGCAAACAAATGTACGGTTTGAATAATTTGAAAGGCGACCTTAGTTCAGTTAAAAGCTGACTTCTAGCCACACATAGGTCATTTATCAATATTGTCGAAATACAGTACAGCAAGTATGTGTTAGGTACTCCGAAAGGGGGTGCTGAATCGCGAGTAAGTTAAAAGTAAGTATTACCACTAAGTAATAACTAATATTAAAAGGGAAAAACCAACATTCCTACGGGTTCCGTTGGAGACCGCAATGCTTGCCGCATTTTCTTGTGAATTTCAGGATTCCCTCAGGAACTTTTGATTTTAAGGTTAAATTCCATCCAACTAAGTAAAACAAACGTCCAAACGTCTAAAAAAACTTTTACAACTATAATATAACTTGTTAAGATCATGGACACTTATGCTCTTAGGCTTAGTACCCCCTTTGAGACTTAACTTGTGGAATTGAGGTGTTTAGTAGGCGCGAGTGTTGTGTGTGTGTGAGTGTAGGAATAATTCAATTCGTAATTTATTAGTGTTTTAGAAATTAACAAAACACGGTCGTAAGTCATAACTCATAATACTAAAGAACACACACCATAGATATCATTCACGACCCATGAAGAGGAGACAGGGGTTTATTCCGCACGCGGTTAGTGCCAAAATAATAATAATAATAATAATAATAATAATCCACTTCACAACACACAGATCTACTTGATCCCACACTAAGCTATAAGCTTCTGTCGTGGATACCAAGCAAACGTGGTATATACTACACATAGTATTATTACATGTATATTTTATTTATTTATTTTATTTATTTAATCCTTTATTGCACATAAAATAACAATGATACAGTACCTAAAGAAAAAGGAGAAAGCAAATGGCGGTCTTATCGCATAGTTGCGATCTCTTCCAGACAACCAATTATACTATAGATATATAAATAAATTCAAATTAGCTTTTAACCCGTTAAATCTTTGGTACGAAACGTCACTATAGGTATGATAACGTTCATATTAGCATGCGCTGCATAACGGCGGATACGTTTAAGCGCTTATTACACCTTGCAATTTCAGGACACCAATTTAGGGCTCTAAATCGGATACAATTTAGGGTCGGTGAGTGAGAGAGAGAGAGAGCGAGTAATCACACTGCACTAAATTGTACTCTAAATCGACTGCTGTAGGGTACATTTTAATGGAGTGTGATCACTCGCTCTCTCTCTCACTCACCGACCCTAAATTGGTCCCTAAATTGGTTCCAATTTAGGGTCGGTGAGTGAGAGAGAGAGAGAGCGAGTGATCACACTACATTAAAATGTAACTTAGAGTAGTCGATTTAGGGTTCAATTTAGTGTAGTGTGATTACTCGCTCTCTCTCTCTCTCTCTCACTCACCGACCCTAAATTGTATCCGATTTAGAGCCCTAAATTAGTGCCGTGAAATTGCAAAGTGTAATAAGCGCATTAGGGCAAGATGAACAAAATTAAAAAAAGAAATAGGTACAGTACCTACCTATCTGTTTTATATTTAGTTCAGTTATTATGCAAAGTTTCATAATCGACTATGATGTATAATTTGAACTACTAGCGGTTTTTGGTACTGTTTTCAAAAACAGCTTTACCTCAACTTTGTATAATGTTTTTCTATGGAGTGAATATTGTTTTTGCAAAACTTAGTTTCTACCTACTTAGAATCAATTCTCAACTTTACCGTATATTTTATTACAAAACGAATACTGCACTAATCACTATTTATAAGTTACAAGAATTCTGCGATAACAATAGAGCGTACTGTGTAATTTTGCCTGTCGAGAAAGTTCGTCGTAATTATCTATGTTTTGGTAGAATTATTATACAATTATAAGCTCAATTAACAAATATCCTAAAACAAAACTCCTAATCTTATTAACTATGTGATTTCTCAGGCTTTTCATTTATAATTTTTGTTTTTTAACATAACCTTTTGAGGCCGCAAGACCATTGATAACGAAGCGTTCCGAATAAGGACCTCAAATCTGCGCGTGCGCACGCATTAAACAGCAATTAGTTGGCGATACGATCATACGACGCACTTACCTACATAATGTATTTATTTAAAGATGGACGTTATTCATAATAAATAGACGGACATTATACATATAATGATATACATTAGGTATGTTTTACGGAGGTAGGTAGTTTATCGGAACCGAAGACGGAGTCGGAGTTTTTAAATTTGGCTTGTCGGAGTCGGAACCCGAATCGGAGGCAGAAGAGAATTATGTGTCATCATCCGTAAATTATCCGTATTGCGTGTAATTAAAGAGTAATCAACGACACGAAGCACTAGAGGAGGGGGTTCCCCGAACGACATGCATATAATACCTCCGATTTAAATGTTTCTTAACCTGTAGGTGTAATATCAATCGGAAGACCGCCTTATATCGGAGTCGGAATCGAAGCTCCATAACTTCCATAATCTAATATATATAAATCACGTGTCACGTTGTTTTTCCGCGATGGACTCCGAAACTACTGAATCGATCGTCATGAAATTTCGTCACTATGTTGTATTTGGCCCAACTTAAAAGATAGGATAGTCTTTATCCCGGAATTCCCGCGGGAACTCCGAAATCACCGCGGATGCAATCGCGCGGGACAGCTAGTCTAATATATATAAATCACGTGTCACGTTGTTTGTCCGCGATGGACTCCGAAACTACTGAATGGATTTTGATAAAATTTTGTAACCATTTATAATATGGTCCAACTTAAAAGATAGGATAGTTTTTATCCCGGAATTCCCGAGGGAACTCCGGAATTATTGCAGGAACAGCTAATCAACGTAAACTACTGGCAGGGGTACAAAGAAGGACATAGAGTACTTTTACTACTACTCCGAAATTACCGCGGATGAAATCGTGCGGGACAGCTAGTATACATATATGTATCTAATCTACCTATAATCTATAATCGTGTAGTAAAATCTTAACTAGATAATAGTAAGTATAGATACATTCTGATATTATAAAGCGGAAAAGTTTGTGAAATTCTCTTAAGGTGGCGCGCCACCATATTATGCAGCCTCTCAGCCGATAGAGGCCGTGGGCGGCGCAATAAAAGTGTTTTCTCAATTTACAGAGAATCGCAAGCTAAAAGATAGATTTTGATGATAAATGCGACAGGATGAGTGTTTAATACATCTTTCATTTAAAATTTTTATATGGTCTTACGCGCATTATTATCCTTTAACTACAAGAAAATTAGGAATAACCGCCCGAAACGTAGTCACACACACTTGCAAATCGATTAGTACAAGCGGAATCTGATTCTGAATTTGACATATTATGTATGAGTCTCGTTGGCGCTGTGGTGTAATACGTCTCTTTTTGTAAATAATGAATCGTGAAAATCTCGTGTTCAAACCTAAGATTGCGATTCCAATTTTTGTAACTAATTTTCTCTAATTTGTTTATATATACTTATTTATAGAACTACAAACGATTTATTTTTCGTTCTGTTTTGGAATTTATTTTAATTCCAAAAAAGAAAATTTAAAGGATATAGAATTAGAATCTAAGAAAATATAAAGATGGATAAAGCTAAATAAAAATATTGGACTTATTTTTAATACAACCTTTCCTTGCAGGTTACACACGTACCTACTTGCGTAAATATTGGGACTGAAAATAATTTTGGGTATAAAAAAAACTCTACGTCCTAATCTAAATTTCAAGATTTCGGGATTTACTTGGTGATAAAAAAATTGAAATCTTATAATATCTCCGACACTATGACCACAATACCGGTCAATCATCTATGTATTTCAGCAGTCTATGTAATTTACGTCATCAACTAGGATGTTTGTAATTTTAGAAAAAAAATCAATCATAGAATATCCAATACTAAATAGAATCGCAGTTCAACTCAAAACCTGTATGATTCGTGATAACTTTACAAGAAAAGTACATAATTCCACAAAGACACTGACATTACAATCCCTACTAAATACTAATAATATTATAAATGCGAAAGTAACTCTGTCTGTCTGTTTGTTACGCTTTCACGGCTCAGCCGATCATCACGAAATTTTGCATACACGTTGTCAGGGGTACAGAAAAGGACATAGGGTACTTACTTTATATGCCGGAATTCCCGCGGGAACTCCAAAATTAACACCGGTGAAATCTAATGAGATTTTGCATATACGTTGTCAGGGGTACAGAGAAGGTACCCTATAGTACTTTATATTCCGGAATTCCCGCGGGAACTCCAAAATTAACAACGGTAAAATCCAATGAGATTTCGCATATACGTTGTCAAGGGTACAGAGAAGGTACCCTATATGCATAGGGTACTTTATATCCCGGAATTCCCGCGGGAACTCCAATATTAACAACGGTGAAATCCAATGAGATTTCGCATATACGTTGTCAAGGGTACAGAGAAGGTACCCTATATGCATAGGGTACTTTGTATCCCGGAATTCCTGCGGGATCTCCGAAATTGCCGCGGGTAAAACCGCGGGGAACAGCTAGTACTCTTATAAACCGAGATTTGAACCGTAATTCTATAAAAGGATTAGAGCCAGACGTTAGTACGCATAGTGGTTATATACTCTTTGGTCTAGCCACTCAACCTATATACCGCTTGGTGTTATTACACGAAAAAAAAAACATAAACACATTCTGCCGTTGTTCCATTACAAAATTTAAATTTTGACATCTTGTGATAATAATATTTTATATTTTATTGAGTTTCATCAGTAGGTACGTTGAGTTTGTAAAGTATTTTATATTCTACTAGCTGTGTCCCGCGGTTACACCCGCGTGAAACATTTTTATAAAATTACTACTTATTAGATACTGGAGGATACTGTAGTTTCTTATGAGTGAAGTATTTAAAATAACTGGTTCTTTACTTCTTTATAATAATACTAGCTATTTTTCATAATATACCTAGAAATTAGCGCGGTTTCACCCACGCTAACTTCAGAGTTTCTGCGGGAATTCCGGGATAAAAACTACCCTGTGTCCTTCTCTGTGCCCCTACTAATAAAGTGTATGCAAAATTTCTAGATAATCGGTTGAGTAATAAACCGTAACAAACAAACAAACAAACTCATATTCGCATTTCTAATAATAAGTTTATCTAGAAGTGTGCATAATGTATATTATGAAAAAGGAGTTTAGATTTGAAATCGTAAACAAAAGCATAAAAAATGACAGATAATAAAAAAAATTATCTATACTTCTAAACTATAATAAAAGAGTAGAATCCGCGATTCTGTACATTGAATATTTTTTCCTAAAATGGAGAGGGGTGATAAAAGAAGAGTAACCAAGCACAAAAAAAAGTTTTTGAAATTCTTTTCTGTCTGTCTGTCTATTTGTTCGCCATAATCTCCAAATCAACTGAACAGATTGTCATGCGGTTTTCACAGGTAGATTAAGCTTAGCCTGTAGCTACATAATATAGGCTTTGTTTCATTCAAATCGGATATCGGCAAAAAAAGTTGTTACACAAAAACTTTTCACGCGGGTGAAACCGCAGGGCACAGCTAGTCATATAATATTGAGACTTCTTCGGAAGTTGTTCTAACCACTGGACCATTATCGTATAGTTCCTCCTGCCGAAAAAATTGTATGCATTCAGCCGTCGCGCGTCATTTGAATATATTGATCTTCTTTTATTTAGTTTCGTCAAAGCAGTGCGTTGGGAAGATGGATTTATTATAATATTGTATTATTTGTAAAATATAAATATTTTACTGGCAGTTGATCCTGCCGCGGTTTTGCTCGCGTCAGTTTTTTTTTTTTTTTTTTTATTACAAAATCAAGGAAATAATAAATGATAATGAGTGAACAGTTACATCATTTCGAAAAATTTACAAAAGTAAAGTCTTTATTATACAGGGTGTAACGTTACGAGGGTATTTTTTTTGTAAAAAGACATGCAATATTCGATTCTCGTCTCTAATAGCTGACTAAAAAAAAATTTGGAGAAAAAAACTTACTAAAAAACCACGTGAGTGTCGTGTCGTGCTCCGCTCGTATTGGTCATAGCGTGATGTTATAGCCTATAGCCGTCCTCGATAAATAACTATCTAACACGAAAATAATTTTTCAATTCGATCCAGTAGTTCCTGAGATTAGTACGTTCAACCAAACAAACAAACAAACTCTTCAGCTTTATTATTAGTACCTATAAATTAACAAATACAAAGTAGGTATATGCATAGGTAATAGTAAAAAATATTATAAGCTTTTGAAAATTACTTCACGTGATCACATAGATATCACGAAAAGATGAAGTTTGACCTACCAACACGATGAGTCTGTAACTCGCAGTTTCGGAGGTATGAGCTGTCGAAAATTTGACCATGTGATCACATAGATATCACAAAACATGAAGTTTGAGTACCAACGTGATATGACTGCGTCCTATAGTTTCGGAGTTATAAGCATTCAAAAATTTTGTCACGTGAACACATAGATACCACGAAAAAATGAAGTTTAAACAGCAACATGATGGGGTTGTCTCATACTAGTTTCGAGGGTATGAGCTTTACAAAAAAAAATTTTTTTTTTGAAGATATTAAAAATTTGATCACGTGGTCACATAGACACAATAAAAATATGAAGTTGTACCAACATTATATGGCTGCGTGTCATTGCTAATTGCATCGAAGATAAAAGTTAAATTACCCTGGGCCGTGGTGACTGGTGAGATACAACCATTCGAAAATATGGTCTCTCTCTTTTACGCATCGAGAAAACAAGAAAGAGATAGCAAGAATTTATGCAACACAAAAATATAAAATACTTGTACGGGCTACCTGTAGCTTATAAGGTATACCTACTTGTACGTGACTCAAAACAAAATGTAGTTATGCCTTCGCTCCGGCTACTAAATACCTACCAACTACATCAGTAATATGTATATTCCAAATTCAATTCTAAATTATCCCGGTAGGTAAAATTGTCAAAACTCACGACTCAACGCCGCGACACCTTTCGATCCTTTTGGAACTCACTACAAACTACTGCATTCGGGGGACTTGTCAGTCTACAGCCAAACCACAGCTGTTTATAGACCGGCCCGCCATTTTCGTACACATATACTGTATACGCTCTCACACAAGTAAGAGATTCGACCAAAATTTAATATTTTTGAAATGCTTATAATTATGTTATTTTTTCACTATCTGCAAAGATTTGGGACTTATGCGGCATCTAGACCAGTAGTAGTATTTTATAAAATAAATTCTAATTACCATAAACAGCCGTAGTGTAAGAAAACTCGGTAGGCAATTTGTATGAAAACTAGCCCTAACACCCGCACCTTAAGTGAAGTTCGAAAATGTAACTTAAAACCACTTTTCTCACGTGTTTTTGCGGTAAACGCACCTTAAAGATAAGTCCCGGTCAACTCTCCCACACTCCGAGCCGCAACCCTGCAGGGCCTTTATTCACTACGACTTTAACACGCCGCGTTAAGATAACGCGCCACAATCCTCGTGCTCAAAGAAGTTTCACTTCAAACGAATACATTTACGACCGGTCTTTTATGGACATTAGTTTCTAATATTCGTGCATCTATTCTAGAGCGTTTGTTATTGTGTTTGGGAAGCGCGTTATGCGCAAGGAATGTTGTTGGTCATAGTGAATAAGGGTTCAGGACTATCTGGGAGCCCTGGGAGGCGAAGCACCGTTGGTATAGAAGTGCTAGGTGCTTGATAATTGATAACCTCTCGCACAATCGCACGTTACATTGGACGTAAATTTTCTGTAAGCAACTTGTAGTTATCTTTTAGTGAATTTATGGGATTATAGAGATAAAATATTATTATACTGATGTAAACTGTAACAGGAAGGTGGAATGAAATGAAACAGTTTTGAAGTCAAAGGAGATAGAGGCAAAATTATTGTCACAGTACATTCCGCACATCATTCTCGTTATAAAACCAAGTTTCATGTCTGCTTATAGGAGTGAAGCTACCGCCACTTGATTTAAAGAATCGTAATTATACAAGATAGGTATTTTATATAAAGAGAAGTTTTTTGTCGAATATGTAGAATTCTGCAGTATTGCAACATAATTTAAAAAAGGTTAGTACAAAACCACCAAAATTTACCGTTTTAAATTTGTGTAAACTTTTTATAACGTTTAAATTCTGCAGAATGCCCCCGCGAATTCTTTTTCCCGATCATCGATCCATCTTACCATCATTATAGCACTTTATACAGGAATATTTTTTAAGCAATGCGCAAAAAAATTTTGGTGGTTCAGTATCAGTAATAAAACACATTTCCATTATTTGTTCAAAACTTTTTTATATTTTTTTACCTGGCTTTAAATTTGCAAAATATGGACACTATCTATTCGTAATAATATCAATGGGCGCGCGCGCCGTGCGGCGTACGCGGGGGTGTTGCAGCGGGGGTGAATGACCTCGATCAGCTGTCGGTACATTGTAACCCACGTAAATACCAACCGCTTCGCGCGCAGTGTTGGTGGCGGCGAATAGTACTTTTTTGTACTAAGACTTATCAAAATAAAATAGTGTTTATTAAAACTTCTTTAAGTTTAATTTGTAAAAGTTTGCGCACTGAATAAAAAATATTCCTGTATATCTTCATATTGTTATTATCATTTCTTTTAAAGGGTATTGAGATTATCTATATTTCTTGATCTTGTCTATGGCTGAACAAGCGTATAATTATGTTTGTGGCATATCGTAATATCAATATTAAAATTGTCAATGTAAACTACAGCAGCCGGTGTATCGATTGCGTTTATCTCACAATTTGAACTGAACATTAAAATTCCGAAGCGTCCCAGCTTAAAGATTTATTGTCCGACGATTAATCGACGAATTATCGACAACCACCGGTCGAGAATCGATGAAATCGTATTTTTATGATTACATTGATCTCGTGTTGGTTGTAAAACTGGTGTCAAGTTGCCTTAGAGCTATGTTTTGAAAGTAATACTGAAATTTAGAAGACATTAAAATTATAATAATGATAGCGATTCTGAAACTTCGAACAGCCCGGTGACCATGCGAAATGAAGTTACTTTCGCACAAGTTAGACGGCCTGCTTGTATTTACACGCGTTGTGACTTGTGCGTGTATGCGTATCGTAAGGTTGACAGCGAGCTGACAGTAACTGTCAGCTGTCAGTGAATAATTGTCACAATATGTAGATTCTATATGTGTCAAACTGTTGGCGTGCAAATTTTCAATGGATTGTGGTAACTGGTAAACTATTACTATTGTTTATATATTATACTTATGTATACATAATAAATATTCATTCATTATATGTAACACAAAAAACATAAAATAACTACAGCATAAATATAAAAAAAACATATGATGATAAGTGGCGATGTTTTGTTTTCCAAGTGTGTGTGCGTTTGTGTGCGATGTTTCTAATAATGTAACGTGCGCAACAATGTCTAGACCACTGACAACTGTGTATTGACTGCGGGGAATTAGAGATGTGCAAGCAAAAGTAATAATTCCAAACAAAGCTGTCGTCAAGAGACAAGCGCCGAAGACGTAACAATCAAAGTTTACCGCCGAACCCTTGATTTTGGACAGGCGAGGGTACGTACGTAATTAGCGCCACTAAGCCACGTCTCTCCCCTGGGAATGTTGGTGGGGAGCTAACCCGAGGATTTATAAATAGTGAATGCACAAGACGATTTTAAGGCTCCACACACACCACACGCTCGGCTATATCGCATGCGTTGCTATAATGCGCCCCGCGCGTGCAATTGGGTATTTTCCAAGGTATGAAAATAAAAATTCTAATTAGTCCGTCAGTTAGAAAATAAAAAAATAATCGACACGTATTTTTTCCTTTTTCAAATTAACGAAAATAAACATAGATAAAGTACATTAAAGTTTAGGGTGGGGGACTCGTGACGTCATTATTCAGTATAGTATATTATTTGATTACATAAAAAAATAAAAAAATACGTGTCCAATATTTTTTTTAATCTACACGACGGACAAAATCAAAAATTAGACAAGTAGTCAATTTCCTCACAGCCGCGATTCTCCTTTTTTCGTTTATTCCAGGATAAAAGTGTCTTACGTTTTTTTATTTTTTGCATCGGTTCAGCAGTTCCAGTGATTACTTACCTAGCAATAAATTTTCACTTTTTAATTTTTTTTTTAAAGATGTAGAATGTAGATTATATATACAGATTTACAGTGTGTGATATATATTTTCCGTCGGGTCCCTTCCCGCATTGTCTGTCTCTAAAACCAAATTCACATCCTACTAGCGTTAAAAACAGGTGTGTGTAATATCGGGGATATCCACAGAGCACGCATCCTGATATAAAATGTACTAAAATATATCGCAACAACGCAGGATGCAAGTACTCCTGCGTTGTAGTTATCGCAACAATGTCTTATAAGTGATAAGTGTGTGTGTGTGTATGCATCCTAATACAAAATGTACTAAAAACGCATATCGCGGCGATAAGCTATATAAAAGAGCAGTGGGACTTATTGCGCCTGTGTGGGGAAGCCTTTACAGTGAGCTTTTACCATTGTCACATTCGACGTCAATCCCAAGTTACCCTTTCGTTTTGCACTAATCCCTTTTGACTTTTAAAAATCATTTCAGTAATTGATTCTCCGTGGGGAATCCGAAGTAGGGATGCTGTCGGGACCATGGAGCAAGCAAATTTGAAAAAGTTCTTAATGGATATATTTTACTAACAGATGTATGGGCTACATCCTTATCTGGTATTTACATTCATTAGACGCCTTGCTGTTACAGAAAATCTAAATATTCATAATTATGAATATTTATAAATTTTTCATTATGAATGATTCATGATTGTATTTTTATCAATAGGTAGGTACGCTATGGTTTAAGTTTTTATTCATTTTTATTTTTTATCTAGATTCACAGTTTCATATAAATGTCATGCAAAAAAGTGGCGTGGAAATTGCGTCGAAACCATTTTGAATGGATTTTAAAGACAAAGTCGTAATTAAACCTAAAGCTGTGTTTTTTTAATTGTAAGAGAGACTAAAGATTTTTAAAGGTAGTTTTTGCATCGTTGATTGTGTCTTTGGTATTTAGTTTTGACGTTTATGAAATTGAGCCTACGTGGGTCTTATAAGCCATAAGACCCATTCACCTAAGAATAGATCTTTGTAATCCTTTTAACTGCAATTAACACGGGGCTCGTGAAACGAGTAAATATAATTTTTATTCGCCACGAAGCCAGAGACAATGAGGTATTGTCATAGAAAACTGAATAAGAGAACATTACGCGCATGATATTGACACATTAATTAACAAAGACGTAAGACGAGCCAAAGGCTGTCTCGGTTCCAACATTACGCAAAATGTTGGGAATTACGTAATCAACGTACGTAATGATCGAAGAAATTATGGTGAAAAGATTAGCTATAGATAAATGCAAATGGAGTGAACAACTAAAAAAAATTACAGTTATCATTTTTATACAGGGTGTAAGGTTAAACGAGGGACATATTAATAGTATTCAGTATTCGATTGTAAATAAAAAAAAAACATAAGATGTAAAAAAATCAAGAAAATTGAGCGGGCGCAAGTCGCGGACGCGCGATTTTTTTTATTAATATTTTTACTAGCTGTTCCTCGAGGTTTCGACCGCGTTAATTTTGGGAGTCCCCGCGGGAATTCCGGAATTCAAAGCATCCTATATCCTTTTCTGTGTACCCTTTACCCCTGACAACGTGTATGCAAAATTGCATGATGATCCGTTGAGCCGTTTAGGTGTGAAAGCGTAACAAACAAACAATCTCTTTTCGCATTTACTCTTAATAGTGAGGATTAGGATGAATTATCGAGAACTTCAATACTACTTATTTTTAATATTATCTTCTTCTTTATAAATAAAAATGAATGTTGAATGAATGAATGTCTGTCCTCTATGCGTTTCAAAACCATTGGTCCGATTGTGATGAAACTTTGGCGGGTTGTTCGGCCTGCGTCCGCAATGGTTCCTGATCCCAAAACTCACGCGAGTGAAATCGCGGGGCACAGCTAGTTATTGTATAATAAAACCTCTGTCGCGTATTTCTGTTCGCGATATACCTCTTGCCTTTTTATGTTTACTCTTATACCTATTATAAAATGTATAATTTGAGCAGTGTTTCCCGGCGGAAGCTCCTGTAACCCTAGATGGACGCAGATAAGCAATAACATGTTAACCCACAAAATTAAGTTATTGATTCAAAACGCTTTATTGAGAGTTATAGAGCGTTTTTTAATTATGTGTTTACCTTATTACATTGTTTAAATACCAAAAAACATTTAAGCATAAAAAAATGTTGAAACAAAATGACGAAATGATTTTAAAACACAATTTATTCCAAATTTCTCTAATGTGGGTTAATACACTATTGCTTATCTATGTCCAATTATGTGTTTACCTTACTACATTGTTGAAATATTTAAAAACATGTTGAACATAACATTATTTAATTTTAATTTTATTGTCTTTAGTTTGTTCGATCTGGACATTTTTATATTTTGATTTGAGTTTTATTATAATTATTATTTATTGAATGTGACAAGAAAATAATAATGGTATAAATAGGTATAGACATAGTTGCAACACCTGTAAAAGGTACCTAAGTCATAAGCTCACTGCATTAATATTTAAGACCTTACTGTGTAAACTTAGTAAGCAATGAATAAATAAAAAAAATAAAAAAAGGTTGAAACAATATGGCGCTATAATTATAAAATACGATTTACTCAAAATATCGTCAATGTGAGTTAACACACTATTGCGTATCTATGTCCACATGTAGTCTATAGTATTATATTGTCTGTGCTTCAGTACAGGTTTATACCTAGTGTAGGGGACACTGTTCATATCTATGAGAAAAAGTAATCGAATTACTTACGCTGTGATGTACTTGGTTTTTGGTTACATTGTGAATAAAATAAATTACTATTATTATATTACCTACTCATATACTACTGAACGGATTTTTATGCGATTTTCACGGGCGGGTGAAACCGCGGGGACAGCTAGTGATATATAAAAATTCCTCCGACATAGACACTAGTCGAATCTCACGTATATTACAGAGAACTTGTCACGAATAATCTAAATGCGTGCGTTTGGAATTCAACTTAGACGATGTCTCAATCAGTTTTTAATAAATTCATGAATATAATTAAAAGGAAAGTATAATGTTACTTAGAAGACGAAGTTAAACCCATATGAAAACATCAATTTGTTTTATACACTTGTGTCGTCATCGCATCCAGTAGGTACAATATTTCCTGGGAATGTCGTAGACATACTGAGACAAACAAATATGGTCTAATTTATAAATTGTCAGACAGCTTCTACTTAGAACTACTTCATACAGTAACGAAAAGCGTATAATAAGTACATAAGTTTCAAGAATCGGACCTTGAATAGATTGACCAACGATACGTAGATACTTATAGAATAAAGGAGTTTGAATATATAAAGAGCTATTTGTACTCATATTATGAAAAGTGAAAAATGTTTTCGTACGTTTGTTTGTATTGGATAATTTCAAAAACTACTAAAACTAAAATCTTAAGAAATCTTTCGTTTATAAGAAGCTACAGGCATTCTGAGTGACATAGGGCACTTTTTATTCCGTGGAAGAAATCGAAAGAATCGCTCGGAAAGTCGGCGCTTGCGCAAGTTGGCGAAAATAAAACCAAGTCGATTTGAAGTTGAGACAAGTCGCCCGGCGCAGCAACATGTCACCGCGACGCATGTTTATCGCAGCGGACAGACCGACAGTGTGTAAACAATGTTTAAGATGTACTTATAAAATGAATCATTTAGTAAGTAACTGATTAAAATTTAGACGTTTATTTTTTTGCTCACGCGATTTGTTAATGGGATTTCTATGTTAGTTACTTGGAAATATTAGATATCAATTTGAATAGTACCTACCTACTTACATCTATACTCATATTATTAAGAGGAAAGATTTGATTTTTGTTTGTTTGTTTGTTACGATTTAACTCAAAAAACTACTGGACCGATTTCAAAAATTCTTTCACCATCAGAAAGCTACATTATCCCTGAGTAACATAAGCTATATTGTAATCCGGAATTCCCGCGGGAACTCCGAAATTATCGCGGGTGAAACCGCGTGGGACAGCTAGTATTTTATATAGGCGTTTACCAAGTGAGGTTGGTAAACATTGATATAAATAGGTACCTACAACGTATTTTTTTTAGATTAATGGATTTACTATTATTTATTTATTTAATGTCAACACTTACGATCTGAACCAATTATTTATCAGTGTGGAGTTCCGAGTTCACTTAATGGAATGGCAAATTAAATTGTGGCCAAATGGCAGGACATGAAACATTTGTCCAGCTTAGGCTCCCTAAGGATTCTCGGACCCCCGGACCCATAGGCAGTTACCTATATGTACAGTTGTACACTGCTTGTATGGATAATCCGGGACTACTGCTAATATATCTCTGCCCGGTTAGAACAACCTGTAGATATGTTCAATATTCTTCTGTCTAAGTCTCAGACCAAATAAAAACTAAAGACGGAACGCGTAGAACAAACAAGTGAAGCCCGGAAAAAGACACGACGCTGTGCACGTACACAGAAACAAGAAAAGACACCATACCTTTTAGTTGAAGCTTCCCCCGCTAATGGAGGTGACGCAACAATTAAGTTAGAAAAAATGCTATATTGTGTCGTCAACGGTGAAAAAATAAAAAAACAGCACGGAATCACTTATCACCAGTAAGTAAACTTAGCAAATCATACACTTTCCTAATCACCACATGCATACGCATTAACCGGCTTCACTTCGTTGTTCGAGACGTTCCGTCTTTAGTTTTTATTTGGTCTGAGGTCTAAATAGGAACTGGCAACACAAAATCAAAGTAAATTTTTACTGGCGCAATCAATGTATCAAAAGACCAAATAAAAATCAAACGTTTCATTTGTTCAGCTTAGCTTCTCGCAAAGATTCTCCGCGAAGATTGGATCGTTAGCCACGGTTATGTACCTATCGGTGAATATCTTTGCTTCTCCCATGTTTTATTAAACATTAGACATTTATTAATTAAGTTACGTGCATTCTAAATCACTCTTGCGTCTGGTCGGAGCCGGTCGTTGATTGGCGGAGGGAGGACAGGCGCGTCGCGACGCGCGTCAAAGTTTGCGTGCGCGCATAAACCGACTATAAATAAGGCATTATTACTCGATGACTTCGTAGAAAACTATTTTATCACACACGCAATACTTGCATTCAGGGGAGTCACAGAGGCTATATTGTGATCCGGAATTACCGCGGGAACTCCGAAATTAAATCGAGTGAAACCGCGAGGAACAGTTAGTTATTGATAGTATAAATTGTTTAGAATAAGTAGTTGATATCTGCAAATTGAATTAAATTACAATTCTATGTCAAGGAAGTCGCCTAGTTTACATGTTTACATATAAATTTGACAGTTAAGTAGTATTTACCCATGTATAATCAACCAGCAGTTAAATGATAGTTCCCAACTGACATGTTCTAATGACAAGTGTTAAAGTAACTAAATGGGTGTATTTGAACATGATTTTGCAGTAATACTATTGCAACTCATTGTAAATACTACATCTAGCTTTAGCATAACTTGGTTTAGTTGTATAATTAAATTTTGTACTTAATTATCTTCTCTGTCTCTCTAGTGAATTGGCTTTATTTTGCGAGTATTTCGAATCAGCTGCAGTCTTCGTCCATTATTCGATACGCGTCGTCTCTCGGTCCTCGAATCGGTTAATTGTTCTTTCTTCAGGTCGCTATTCTGAAGTATATTCTATTTGATGTGTTTTCACTGGTAAAACTCGAAAATAAGCGTGTGAACCGTTCTGAAATTATTATTGAGTGGCAAGCTGTTCCCT
Organism: Zygaena filipendulae; assembly: GCA_907165275.2. Classification (NCBI taxonomy): domain Eukaryota; kingdom Metazoa; phylum Arthropoda; class Insecta; order Lepidoptera; family Zygaenidae; genus Zygaena; species Zygaena filipendulae. The sequence goes on from OU015669.1 coordinate 2,475,857, forward strand.
GCTGCTTCGTCCGCGTAGGTATACATTTTTAGCATTTGTTCGGAAACTCTGTGTTCCGTGATTAAAGGAATCCGGAACATGTTCAATCTGTGTTCTATATTTCATCTGAATTCGTTCAGCCGTGTCACAAACTTTACTAAACTAATTATGAAATACATACAGAAACCACGGGTGAAAGTTTTAACCAAGATACCTATTTGATCTGGATGCTTCAGTCAGAATCAAAAGATTAAACTCGCAAAATGCCAGTGCGATATTTTAATGCGGAAATCCTTTTCGAGTTTATTTAGCATTATTAGTTTGGCGAGTAATAGCCGCTTGGTCGTTTGAACTGTGGTTAACAGGAGTTGTGGCACCGTGATGGATTGTGATAGCTGGTTGCACGGTCGACGGGAGGTTAAGAGCTGTCGGCCCACACTTTATAGACTCGCGTGGAAGCACTTAACCCGCGGTACTCTTAAAGCCGTTATCCATACATCAACGGATCCGGATTGGACATTAGGATCCTTCAGGTTGTATTACCGGAATTTTTAATCAGTCCTCTAGGTCGATTTCACCAACATGTCCGTTTCCCTGAATGATTTTGTGGAATTATTTTGTCAAAAATAGTTTAAATTTGTTTATTTTTCGATCACCAACGTTTTACACGTTTGAATCAAGGACATGTTAGAAAGAATATAGAACGTTATGATATACTTTTTATACATATTAAGTATGTCATTTGTTACTTTAATCCCTGATAGATCTTAGATATCATATTAAAAAATGTTGTTTTCTTGTTTTAAGGCAATGGGTAAATATTCCTGAAATAAATAAATAAATTATTATTATTCTATTCTATTCTAAATTATTATTATTAGAAATTCTTCCAATAACTCCAAGGTGTAACAAATAGTGTCTAATATTAAATTTAAAAAAATGCATTTGTTTATTTAAGTATATTTATTCATGAAAAAATTCATTTTAATAAAAATTATAAAAAAAAAATTGAATCCTGATAGGGATAAATTGGTACCTACCTCCATGCGATGCGGATTTATTTCTCCTGGGAGGCAACAAATATTTTTTTTTAATAGCAAAGTATAGGTAGCTTACACAAACGATCGACCAACAAGTACCTACACTTAACGTTAATTTTTTTTTCTAGTTAACATGCATTTTTACCAGAAAATCCCTGCAACATTAAATCATATGGTATTTCACACTCACACTTTCATTATCTGTCGATTTACAGCCCTCGAGTGCACCGCGCAACTGGTCCGATAGCCTGCCATTAGACGGTATCGCCGACATGCGCCTACGCACCTATTGATCTTTGGGCGAATTAAGTCATATAAAGCCGCCCGAGCAAATATAGGCGATAAGAATTTGCCCCTGAGTTATGGCGCCGCAGAACAACTGAATGATTAACTTTTACGCTACATATACGTACGTCTACCAGCTTATCGCTTGGAGCTATGTTGTCTTGAGTCGTCTTTCCAGTAAAGACCTGCCCCCTTAGTCAAGTTAATAATGTTCTATCGCTATAGAAAACTAGGGAACGGACTCGTTATGTCATGTTTTCAAGCAAAACTTGACTTTTGATTTGATTGGATTGTAGCTAAGTGGGGACGTTTTGGGGCAATGCCCTTGCAACTTTAAAATACCCTTATACTTAGTTAAAATACCATCAATAAATACAAGGTACTGTGAAGATAAAGGATGATTATTGGAATATTTATGAAATAAGCAAAATAATTGTAAATAAATTAGTTTTTTTTTTTCTTTAAAAATTTAATCAGTCTGGTTTAAAAATAAGGCAAGCGAATTATTGTAAATTTTTCTGTGCTTAATTCGTAAATATTACGAAATCAAATTAACCGACTCACGTGTTCACAAGTCGAGAAAGTCAAAAATCGATTCATCAGAACGGAACTTTCACCCTTACTTTAATAACAGCTGCTCTACATTAAATTCAAGTTGATCCTCGGCTCTGCACGGATGTTTTTTTATAATATCTACTAGCTGTGCCCTGCGGTGTCACCCGCGGTAATTTTGGAATTCCCGCGGGAATTCCGGGATAAAAAGTACCCTATGTCCTTCTCTGTACCCCCGACCACGTGCATGCCAAATTTTATCCCAATCCGTTCATCCGTTTTTGCGTGATTGAGTAACAAACATCCAAACATCTAAACATCCAAACATCCACACTTTCACATTTATAATATTAGTAGGATAAAGTAAGACTTCTGAAATAAAGATTATTATTATTATTATTAAAGTCTAGCCACAATATTGAAAAGTCTTAAGCCATTCGGATGCTTTGATATCCCACAAAAAACAGTTTCACTGTAAAATGTCGCGCCAAGTACACGTCCAGAGATAATAATAACCTCATATTTGCAAAAATAAAAAAAAAACTGATCTTTACAAAAAAATATGAAATAAAAAAAACCAAGTACACAAATCTCCTCTGATAAAAAAAACACTCATTAGAAACGGTGAAAATCGAAAAAAAAATTGGTGTCGTTTATTTATAAAAAAAACGAAAGAAAAATTTGCACTTTACAAAAAAAATATAAAATAAAAAAACCGAAGTAATCTTTGTGATTTTCAATAATTGCAAAATTTTTGTGGCAAATTTAAAAATTGAAAACTATTTTTTAAACGTACTTGGCGCGCGTCATTGAGTACCCCAAATCTTTTCATGTCTGATGTAGCGCCAGAAACTTGTTGTGGAAAAGGAGTTTATGAGCAACAATTTTTTCACCCCTTCTACACCGTCGTTGGCACCACTAATGATTATTGTGATGTTTTCAATCAAATCTATTGGAATTAAAATTCAAGCTCGTTTCTATCTTTTCACGAATTAGATTAGATTTATACTCATATGAATGTGACACTTTCTTGCATTTCAATTGAATCAAGAAATAAGCAAATGATTTGATTACCAGTCAGGTAAAGTACCCAGTAGCTGCTCAGGAACCAGTACCTTTTTTGTACAATCAGAAAAAATTTAGGGGACTCAATGACGTGCGCCAAGTACGTTTAAAAAATAGTTTTCAATTTTTAAATTTGCCACAAAAATTTTGCAATTATTGAAAATCACAAAGATTACTTCGGTTTTTTTATTTTATATTTTTTTTGTAAAGTGCAAATTTTTCTTTCGTTTTTTTTATAAATAAACGACACCAATTTTTTTTTCGATTTTCACCGTTTCTAATGAGTGTTTTTTTTATCAGAGGAGATTTGTGTACTTGGTTTTTTTTATTTCATATTTTTTTGTAAAGATCAGTTTTTTTTTTATTTTTGCAAATATGAGGTTATTATTATCTCTGTTACAATAGTTGGACGTGTACTTGGCGCGACATTTTACAGTGAAACTGTTTTTTGTGGGATTTCATATTTTTTTGTAAAGATATTGTTTTTATTTTTGCAAAAATGAGGTTATCTAATATTTTAACCTTAATCACATGTTAATAAATCAACGACTACATGTGGTGATGACGCAATTAAATAATTATCCTATTGTAGGAACAGGAATTGTACAAGTATCCGAGAGCCATGTAGTGATTTTTTTAAGGAAGATTCAATTAACACCTTCAGGCGCTTTCTCTCATACGCTGAAATCTTTCTTAGAGATTTAGTTGGTATATGAAATGATGACTGCTGAGGCAAGGTGATCCAACGAAACTACTTACTACGTAGTGTAGTAATATAATCTGTAATAAAACATTGTTTCGTTTGTCTCCCATTACTTTGGTCTAAGAGTTTATTCTTTAAATATACAAGTTTAAATGAATGAGAATTAAAACGAGTTAACTTTCACAAAGTCAATCACATTTTAATATAGATTAGCTAAAACTGCTAGAAAAAAGCTATGTCTGATGCTAAATTGTCATCATAATTTGTAATGGTGAGGTGTTATCTTAATCTTGCTATAATCAGGCTGTTTCCGTAAGGTTTTGGTGGTGTTTAAGGTTATTCATGTGATCATGCAAGTTTCGTTATACATATAGGCAGGATAGTCAAACAACGGACCACGTTACGTTACGTTACGTTATATTGTACCTAGAGTACAGTCTTGACCTAGTCACCTTGATTACGCCTCATAATTTTTATAATTGACATGAGCTTAATTACGTCCTATTCAGATCGTACGGATTAAGAAACAACAAAAGGATTTATTTTATTTAAATGGGGGTGTCGAGAAAAGAAAACTTGTTACAAAACGAATTTCGCACAGGTGAAACCGGGCACAGCTAGCGTCAAACGGCTTTCTACTACATAGATGCATGTTGTATCTATTATCTACGTTTAACAAAAGATGTTTTTTTTTAATTTTTGTGTTCCGACTAATCTTTGAGGCAGTTACACCGAAGCAAGTTAAAACATTTGTTACAAGTGGATAACTGATGTTATAATAGTACATTGTGTTACATTTGGACGACGATAAGCAATAACATGTTAATCCACTAAATTAAGTTATTGATACAAAACTCTTTATCGAGAGTTATAGATCATTTTTCAATGATGTGTTTAGCTTATCTATTACATTGTTTAAATATCAACAAAATGTTGAACCCAAAAGAATTGATACAAAAAGGCGCTACAATTTTAAGATACAATTTACTCAAACTTTTGCCAGTGTGGGTTAACGCACCATTGCCTATCTTTTTATAAATTCATTTTATATTCTGATTTTGTATTTTCGTTGTGTTTTGATGAACTTAGGAGTCCTAATTTAGATCTAGAACCATTCACATCAAAATTATTGTAACCTGATAAAATATATTTTTGTAGGGTTTTCCTCAAATTAACACAGGAGAAACCGCAGAGTACTGCTAGTTTTTCAATAGACTCAAAAGACTGTAAGTACCTAATAAGTAGATCAGAATTTTTCTTATCAATAGATATTTGAAACCCTTGCTTTTTTTTACAGCTTTAATGATTTTCTTTTGAATTTATTTAGTTTTTCTTGCTAGTCTCATTTTATTACTGCATTTTGAGAGTCTTACTACATCTCCTAGGGATAAAAGCTCAAGCCCCTACTAGGGTGTTCCAACCTTAGTCACTAAGCGATACTTATTTGCTACTTAGATACAACTGATTGACTCTTTACTAAGTTATTTAAGTAGCTGCGTTTTCAAAATTTGTCTAATTCACCAAATATTTTCTTATTAAAAATAACCACAGTAAAGTTAGATCTTGACTTCAGATAGGAGCAGTACCCATATTAGAAACATGGGAAAGGCACTGTAATGAATTATGAGTGAATACTTCGGTCACAAGAATAATTATAATTAAATAATAATAATTCTCCCCTTTCGGGAAAGGCAAGGGATTCTAGTTCCATACAGCCTGAACATTTTTTTTAATTTACCCCAATGGGGAAGGCAAAGGAAGCTAAGTCCATACAGCCAAGTCAGTATTTTTCTTCTTCTGAAGTTATTTACATCGAAATGCATTGGTGAGATATGGATATGGATATGCTATTGGGATACATATCTTTTACTGGAAGGATACGTGACATATCCAATCCTTAGTCGGACACGTTTAGCCCATGCCTATTCCAAACTGGCAATCCAATCTCACTCACCGTTGACGGCTTCTATGCCTGACACCTGTCACATGACGTTTATGTCACCTGTCACTGTCAGTGCCAGCGATATTAAAAATGCAGACGCTAACATTTGTAAAATCTCTCGTAGAATCGAAAACAGGCGCAGGCAAAAATTTTCATTCTGAAATGTTAGAAAATAATACTCGATTAATACATTAAGCAGCTGTTTTAATTACTCTTTCACCAAAGGGCGCGAGTGCCATGCACTCCCGCCAATTTTCCAAACTGGCAATCCAATCTCACTCACCGTTGACGGCTTCTATGCCTGACACCTGTCACATGACGTTTATGTCATCTGTCACTGTCAGTGCCAGCGATATTAAAAATGCAGACGCTAACATTTGTAAAATCTCTCGTAGAATCGAAAACAGGCGCAGGCAAAAATTTTCATTCTTGAAATATATTAAATATTTGTTCAGACCCAATATTTTTTTGTAATATGTGTAAAATCTGTAAAAAGAAACTTATTGAAAATAGTGTGAAGTGACAGTGTCTTGGCAATAATAAAAAAAATAGACCCAAATATGTGAGGAGGTTATGTTGACATATGAATTGAGAATAAAGACACGTTGTCTCACGCCATATGTTGGACGTGTCCTTGGCGCGAGACACTAACGTGTCTCCGGATAGTAATATAGTCGTATAGTAATTTTTTTCTTATGTTATTTGAAACGAGGTTTATCGTTAAAAGTTACAAAAGAAATCGTATTAAAATTCTAGACATGAAAAGCATAATAATAATGGTCGGACCTCAACCTTACGACTGTTTAACACAAACACTGAAATATTTAGTGTTTTAATGTTAAAACGTAGTTTTTTAAAAGTAATTAAAAAGTGCTTTTAAACAAACTACTTTTTAACACAAATACAAAATATTTTCGTATATACTTTGAATAATTACAACTTTTTTACTTATTTTATATTTTACTCTCAAAGAAACTCCTACCGTCGACGAACCAATAAACGAATAGTCATTAGATTTATACAACTTAATTTAGACCACTGAATAATCAGTGCCAACTACCAATCGATAAAGAAGTAATAACTGCAGTCGCAAGTAGTGGCGCACGAATTTATAAACTGTAGTAACTATTGACAGTAACTATATCAGCGCACGCCAACTACATTTATGTAACTACTTATTTTAGTAGTCCGTAGACGTACGACTACGAATCGATACTCTTACGAACTACTTAACTACTAAATACTATTTTTTTTACTGACTACTTTTTTTTTTTACTAACTAGTAGTTAGTAACTACTGAATTAATAGTTACTAACTGTAGTTAGTAACTACTGAATTAGTAGTTGAAGTAGATACCGAACAATCGACTAATTCGATAAATTTTAGTAATAATCGCCCATCGCTAGTATATACATTGAAAATTTGTAAAATCTCTCGTAGAATCGAAAACAGGCGCAGGCAAAAATTTTCATTCTTGAAATATATTAAATATTTGTTCAGACCCAATAATTTTTTGTAATATGTGTAAAATCCGTAAAAAGAAAAAGAAACTTGTCTTGGCAATAATAAAAAAAATAGACCCAAATATGTGATGAGGTTATGTTGAGATTACAATAATTACGTTTAAACCCACCTTACAACATAGATTTATTTTAAATCTTTTTTTTTTAATATAATTCTCCCCTTTTTTTTGGTAAAGTTTACCCCTTTCGGGGAAGGCAAAGGAAACTTAGTCCATGCAGCCAATATTTCTCCCCTTTCGGGAAAGGCAAGGGATTCTAGGACCATACAGCCTGAACATTTTTTAATTTACCCCAATGGGGAAGGCAAAGGAAGCTAAGTCCATACAGCCAAGTTTTTTTCTTCTGAAGTTATTTACATCGAAATGCATTGGTGAGATGCGGATATGGATCAATAATTAACAAGTAGAGACGGGTGAAAGCGTATGTATGTAGTTTGAATACTTAGTTATTTTAAAAAAATTATCTGCGCCGCGGCTTCTCACTAATTCGCCACTAGTGCGTAGACATATACTAAAGCAAGTATAGTTAGTATATAAAGATTAAGTGCTACCAACTTCGAAATAACAAAATTCGCCCTAAATTTGATATGCTTATGTTACTCTTTGGTAAAATCTCTCGTAGAATCGAAAACAGGCGCAGGCAAAAATTTTCATTCTTGAAATATATTAAATATTTGTTCAAACCCAATAATTTTTTGTAATATGTGTAAAATCCGTAAAAAGAAACTTATTGAAAATAGTGTGAAGTGACAGTGTCTTGGCAATAATAAAAAAAATAGACCCAAATATTTGAGGAGGTTATGTTGACATATGAATTGAGAATAGAGACACTTTGTCTCACGCCATATGTTGGACGTGTACTTGGCGCGAGACACTAACGTGTCTCCGGACTAACCAAGTATTTGTTCAAAAATTACGTTTATAAGTTCTTTTCTACATTACCGTCTTGTCAAGTGCACTCGAGCGATGACTTAATAAAGTTGTCTAAATATAAACATACCGTATTGTGTATGTAAATTGGTAACACATAAAGCATTTGTGTTGTGTCGCGGTGGGTAGGCAGAGCGGGCAGCCAAGTTGTCTTTTAGGATGGATTTGTGGGAAAAGCTGCGCGCGCGCAGGGCTGTATTTTGGACGTGTTACTCTAAAATACCGTATTGTCATAATCTCTTGCGCCTTTTTATTGATCAAAGTGTAGAATCAACATCAAAGTGTACACGGAGCCGTTTGCTTATATTTTATTCCTCTAAAAGATTATCTTATTTTGTCCGGCATTAATTTACATATTCTTTAAAAATGCAATAGACTTTAGCTATTTATGTACTTTGATCCTCAGCACTTAAGAAACTAAGAAACTAGGTAAGTACTTTGAATGGGACTTACTGCCCATTACGGGTTAACATTTTGTAAACCAAATTAAATTTGGCACTATAAGTCAATTTAGACCGCTAGCCACTGAATTAATTACACATGAACGATAATAATAGATGATATTAAGGTTTATTTAATATTCCGAGGTAGAATTTTGATATAGAGCTACTTTAAGAGTGATATCTGACAGAACACAGGATTTTACCTATTAAAATATACCCAATCCCACCTATCCGAATCCATGCCTGCGCCGCTCGCGCGTAAGGGGTATACGCTATAAATCCGAAAGCGACAGTTTTAAACGCCCTCTTTTGTACAAATATTTGTATCGTATTAGGGCTAACACTTCACACGGATGTGCCCGCCGTGTTAATGGGTAGGTAGCCCAAGTGATTTAGTGGGCGACCGCTCAGCGCCACCTCGGTGGAACGGTGGCCCGAGCATGGAACACCTCTGACGGCTGCGCTGGGTGACGAGATCTCGATAAAGGTTTTCGGGACATGAAATAGCGAATACGTATTTTAATTAATGACAAATCGATAAAATTTAATAAAACTTATTCTATTCATACCGATGGAGCGGAAAAGACCATACCATAACCGAAAGATGCACTGTGGGAAGGCCCGTCACAATATCGACCGATTGGTGACCGCGCGACGCCATTGGATGCGGGAAGCGCAGGACCGGCCGTCGTGGCTATTCTTGGGGGAGGCGTTTGCCCAGCCACAGATAGTATAATACTATACTAGGCCCAGCAGTGGACGTCATTAGGCGGATATGATGATGATGATGTTCTGTAACCTGCCGTAAACTGTCACCTAGCCGAAAGGTTGACTGGTAGAGAATGCCTTAGGCATTAAGTCCGTCTTTTGTACGATACAGTGCAATAAAGTTCTTTAAATAAATAAAATTATTTTAAATAATAGCTCATTGAGCAGTCAAAGAAAACAAAATGGGATACTTACTGAAAATGAAACTTCGTGTTTGGACCACAATCGCTCTTGGTGTTTGTAGAGTCGGGGTCGCGGGTCAAAAGTCGACAACATGGCTATGAATTATGTAATCGGAAACACTTTAGAAATTTAAATCACGATTTTCTCTACTTAATACACTATAGATGCCCGTTTAATACTGAATTATGGATCGGGACATTGTTCCCGAGTTAATATTTTTGACAAAAGAAATCTCTCCAACACAGTTCCCTTCTTATTCAGCTTCTTCAAGAAATCTCTCCAACACAAGTACCCTTCTTATTCAGCTTCTTCAAGAAATCTCTCCAACACAAGTACCCTTCTTATTCTTCTTCTTCTTCAATTATGGCAATCTATCGCGATTTATCGCATTTAATTCTGCCAATGTACGTATTTTTAGTAATTAAAGTAATTATGGCAAAACGCCAATGACAGTATTAGATTGTTCCCCAAGATAAAACATGATTCTCTCTTGAAAACCAGCTTCTTTCTTGGAAAACAAAATAGCTGCTGAACGGTGGTGAAAATATCGAATAAATAACGCGACAGGTCACCACACAATACCCTGTTTTGTATCTCCGAAAATATTGCGGGGATCAACTAGTAATAGTCCATATTGGTATATACGGCGCAGATGTCGAAATGTACGAGTTACACTGAATTAAGTTACGATCAATATTTCATTCAGCACCATTTCGCTTTCGTCCACTTCTGAGCGGCTAATGAAATATGAATATTAGACGTGTTGCCGTGTAATGGCCGTTTCTACCTAAAAGCCATAAAGGCCGCCGCACACTATCGATCACACGTGTTACAATTGACAGGCCAATACGGACGTACGGGGAGTTAGGCCCGCTGCACACGACAGCCAGGCAGGCCGGTTACAGGGAATCACCGGTGATTTACGATCGGCGATGCTGCCCCGCGGAGGCGGATTACGGAAGTGGCACGGTGAATTTCACGTGAATTGATCATTTCACTCAGTGATTTTTCTATCTCCCGCAATAATTCTGTCAATGCCGTTCGTTGAATTAAAATAAGTCACCTAACTTCCACCTACGAACCTCTGAGCTTGTCCAATTTCGATTTCTCACAGATCCGACATACAATAACATCAAACTTGATTGATTATAAACATCAAACTGCGAAAACAATAAAGCTTTAGAACCTTGACGCTCAAAATGTTCAAATCGCAAAGATCGATGAAGGAAAACATCGTGAGGAAACCATAGCATGGTGTTAGGCACTTTCTAGTGCCCGGCTGGCTAGCTCCCACCTGCGAGACAGAAATCTGTCGTCAAGAACCTATCGGTGTGCTCCGGCACCTACACTTGAAAGCCAGTTGCCATTCCAGGCTAAGTATGTTCAATCTTCGACCACACAGTCGCTTAACATCAGGTAAGCTGTGGTCAAACGCCTACCCTGCTAACAAAGACATAGTTACTTCTTTTTGCTAAACAGTATCAACGTTAAAATAGTAATTATTTCAAAAGCACAGATTCAATTTTACCTATTGTAATATCACTGCGACTTTTGGTGTTGTTCTCTCACTCACATAAGCAGCTATTTGTGGAGTTATTTTTTCAGATTAGGTCTCCACCAATGAAGCTTCACTACAAAAAACTCAAAAAGAACCTAAAATAATTTTCTTAATCATAAACAACGTGTGTGAAGTGAAAAATGAAGCGAAACGTGTGTATCTTTCTTGCTGAATGTGGTAGCTGTGTGCAGTGTCGCGGCGATAATAATATGTCGACACGCTTTTGTTTGTAACTGCAATGTTGTCCGACATGTTGGGTTCACTTTCAATGTACTTACTTACATAGTATATAGTACGTTTACTAGGTGTTTCACTGTGATCGATTGTTCGTAAGCACTCGATAATGACACGGAATCGATGTCTACTTGTGACTATTTGATAATCGATTTGCAATAGCTACTCGTATCGGTCATAAGTGATTCATTCATAAGATTTTTTTTATTCGCAGATAAAAGATCAGAAATGGAACGAATAAAAATTTGTGTTTATAAGTAAAATGCTATTTATATAAAATTATTTGGACTTGTTGCATGACATGGTACAAAAGGCGGACTTAATTTATTTATTTATTGTTTTGTTTTGTTATCAGGCAACATGGGCACAGTGACATTCTCTGCCAGTTCAGATAGTATAGAGAGTTCTCTTGGTGGTTGAATTTGAATCGATTTTATCATATAGAAAACTGTTAATATTTCCTATCGTGATGGAAGCCAAAGCAGTATTTTTACTATTTTGTCTGTTTTTCCATCTGCTTGTCGGTCTAAAACTGTCTGATCTGATTAATCACGTCTAGAGTCTAGACAGATTTTGATAAATTTTGCTACCTATGTGGGTAGGAAATATTCCAGATCAACACAATCATATATGCATATATCTGATATTTTAAATGCAAATGTGAGTAGGTATTTGTTTGTTTCGCTTTTACGCGACAACTACTTAACCGATCATCATAAAATTTCGCATATACGTTGTCGTGGATACAGAAAAGGACACAGGGACCTAAAAGTCCATTAAAGTACTGTTCCCGAAGGATAGAAAAGGATAGAACATTTATTGAGAAAATCTTAAACACTAGCTTTTGATGGAACCTTGCTCGCATTAATATGCTGTATATTATAAAGGATATTTGCTATTCCCGAAGCCACAAAAAGGTTCTGAAGGGATGTTAGATATACAGATAAAACCGTAGGAACCAAATAGTATTACGTAATAGACTATAGAGCATGAGAATAGTAATGGTCACTCAATGCCGACAGTCTCTTATAAAAACCTTTCGTCCGAGTTCTTTCTTATCAAACGAGCGTCTCATATTTCATAAAAATATTATGACAGATTAAATACTCGCTTGCGTGATAAAATTTCATATTCATGTTACAGTAAAATATGTAATCAGGCAATCTGCAGAAAATCGAGGTGCCCAGGCTTGTAAAAGGAAGAAAAATTAATGTTTTTTTGAAGATCACACCATTCAGAACTTTAATGCGGTTACAGTAAATATCATATATAATGCGCACGAAATGTGATTTTTGACGGTTTTTAATTTACTTATATTTCGCTTCCGAAAGTATAGATAAAAAATTAATCCCATTTTTTTTAATCTATAATTTCATAACCAATTGGTTCAATTGGAAGATCAAATCAAATTGGTTTTCATTAGGCGATTGTAAGATTGACAATTGAAATCACTACAAGTATTAAGAATTTACATTCCCAAATCTCACTTCGCCTTAATTAAGTGATCGTTATGTCTGAATAATTATAATAATTATTTTGTACTAACCCTAAGGTTAACTAGTCGGTATGCATATTAACGGATTCCTCACTCGAACGTCATCATTTACACTTAAAAGCAAGTGTCCGGTTGTTAGTTTCGTATCGCGAGGCATTTTCCTCGGCGTAATTGCTACCGGTCCCTTCGAATTATTACCGCGGACCAAGCGGTGGTCCGGACCATATGAAATATACCGTATTATCTGTGATTTAATAACATCCATGCTATTCTGTCGCTCTCTCTATCACTTATGGAAATAAAAGCGGCGTGTAAAATGTTAGCGAGAAAGGGGTGTCTAGCTCAAATGGTAACACAATGTCCACGATTTTAAAAACGTTATACCGATAATCAACTCCAAAAAAAGAAGTTTTTTCGTTTTTGCTCAGTTTTTTTTTCAGAGGCTATACACAACCAATTTTACGTTACGATCTGATAAAAATGTATGATCGGTCTTACTTTTGGTGACAAGAGTGGTTATTTTGAGAAATTTAAGATCTTTTTAAAAGAGTTTTTCAACCCTATCGCCGGTTATGGATTAAACTAGCTTAAAGATTGAAATTTCTTCTAAGTTGTAAAAAAAAAGAGTTTTTTTAAAGACTACATTTTGTTGTTACATATAATTTTGAGTTGCTCGCAGTTTGGTACCCCCTTTTCGACTGATATTGCATATGCGAGTACCTACTTACCGGGTAATACCTAAATTATCTAAATAAATGTTTACTTCACCTACGATTCTGGTTTATCTACGTATAAAGATAAGATACATCTTGAGTCTTGACTAAGTGTTTTTATTACTTGGTCTCTACATAACTAGCTTGAAGTTATTTAAAAACCATTGCGGTATTTATTTTCATAATATACAATACGAGTGACCCTACAGGATGGAATGGACACAAAGCGATTTAGCGATTTAGGACCTACTGTAAAAGATGTATAGTATTATCTTTTTGTGAAAAAACTTTTTATCGCCTTTTTTAATTTTAAAACAAACTATTGGAATAGATTTATTATTGCATAATATTTGTCTCCCAAAGTGTTATATTAAGGCATAATTTATTTATGGACACGCGTTTAAAAAAAATACATTAATGGCTACAAAAAGTGTTATAATGGGTATTGGAAATGCGGCAATACGACGTTTACCTCATACAGGAGGATTTATAACTCCTTTTAGGGTTGGCACTCGCCGGTTTAATTTACTGCCATATTTGTGACAAAACGGCTATTAAGTGGCGGGACGGGTTGCACCGCGATTTTATTACACAACCCCTAATTTATTGGGCCGATAAGAGATGTGTCTTTAATTTACTGATTTAGGGGTTGATTTAATGGCGCTTTTCGGCTTTTGTTGTTTGACAATTCTAACAGCTATTTGGTCAGCGGCCATTGGCCTATTATCTTGAAAATTATTCACTATTAAACGGGCTGCGTTTTTTAATGTAAATGCGTACCTTTTTTAAATAACAGGGAGAGATTTATCCCAATGGCAACCCTAACGTACGAGTGCATACATTATTAAACTCGTTTTAATAATAATTACAAATTTGCAACAAGTTATCTTTTATTTAAATAATTAGGCTTCTGAGTACTAAAACTAGCGGAGCGAGTTAAGATCCTACGAGACCACAGACCACAGATATCCTTACCACAGATATAAAATAATAATCCTAACAGTAACAAGAGTGCCAATTGCTTTAATCTTGTGAGATATTTTGTTGAAAAATAAATCCATAGTAGAATATGTAAATTGTGGTCACAATACTAATTTCAATTTTAATTCTGCAGCATTTCAGCAAGACAATATAAATTTTCTGGCACATTTTTTTTTCTTTTTGATATGGAGTTCAACCGAATCCGTACAACGGCTTTAATAGATTCCTTTTGGTGTCCTTGCAGCCGGACGAGCTGGCGAAGTCTGTGAAGCTGACGTCACGCGAGCGCCGGTTTATCAAGTTCTCGAGCGTCGAGTATGGGGGGCAGCTGTACATGACCCCGCAGGACTTCCTCGAGTCGGTCGTCGAACAGGAGCCTAGGCGTGAGTATCAATTTTACAGCCACCAGACCTGCATCAAGGGGGAGCTATGGAGCCTATAGACCCAAGCCTTCATGGAAAGGGGAATGAAAATGAGACAGAGAGCCCTTAATCTGCAAGTCCCCTCCACCCAATTTTTGTTTCGGGGTGAAAGTGAATAGCTAAGGTTGAGACAGGAGTATAAATAAGATCTCTGAGCAGATTTACCCATAAATCTGTAGTTATATAAAGTTATTTGTTTGTTACTATTGGATAAAGAGAAGCCGAGCCTCCCATCACAAGCAATTGTTGCTTGAAGGGAGATTTCAAACTCCGGTAATTTACTGTAATTGTTGTTAAAGAAAAAAAATTCATTTTATTTCAGGTGGGTACCTCAATCCACTTTTCCTCCAATTTTAGTTCTGGATAATAGTTTCGTGATTGTTTCATTCATCAACTCTGAAAGTGTCACTAACCAATGATACGAATTTCACGCTTTTGGCTGCAATTAGCAATAGTTTCAGTTTTGCTCTAATCTGTCGATTAGTCAATTAGGCAGCCTCTTCTTATTTAATTACTAGCTGTTTCCCGCAGTTTCACCCACATTAACTTTCAGAGTTCCCGTGAGAATTCCGGAATCAAAAGTCCTATGTCCTACTCTGTTCTTTTCTGTAGGCACCTCTGACTAGGACTAAGCGTAAGAAAAATTTCACGATTATCGGTTTAGTAGTTAAGTAAACAAACAAACTTCACATTCGCATTTACAAGCTAAGAATGAATGGTGATAGATTTAATGACGTCACAACATGTCCAGCTCGCTTGAAGCGGCGCGTGCTGACGCCGAAGGAGATCGAGCACCTCAGGGACAACACGCCGCCGCTCAAAAAGGGCTCATCACAGATGTTCCGCAACCTTAGGGACAAGGGTCAGTATAGCAAACCATAAAATCAGCGTTTTTAAGGCCCCAATTACTGAGGTACAGATTCTGAAGATAGCCTTATATGAATGCCCTGGCCCCTGACTGCTGGGGCGCAGGCCTACCTTTATTCTGAGGGTGTATCAGCAATAAATATTAAATAGACTTATAGATCACCAGACGAATCCATTGAAAGAAGTGAGAATCCTACCACTTGGCTACCACAACTCAGGGGTCAGTGCTAGTGTTTATAATTAAAATTCAGGGGCCGTATTTTCAATCGTTCGAATTCCTTTTGGTAGCCTTGATAAGATTGTTCCAATTGACATTATTTATTTATTTATTGCACATCCATTAAGTAACAAAAACGCTTAAGCTTAAGCGTTTTTGTTACGCTTAAAAATTTAAAGCAAAAATAGCTGAATACCACCCACTACCACGTGGACACATCCTTACATACCTATTTATCTAATATATATAAATCACGTGTCACGTTGTTTGTCCGCGATGGACTCCGAAACTACTGAACGGATTTTGATAAAATTTTGTAACTATTTATAATATGGTCCAACTTAAAAGATAGGATAGTTTTTATCCCGGAATTCCCGCGGGAACTCCGAAATTACCGCGGATGAAATCGCGGGGGACAGCTAGTTATTATATAATAAATCAAAGTCCTCCGCCGCGTCTGTCGGTCTGTCTGTTCGCGATAAACTTCAAAACTACTTAACGTATTTTCATGCGGTTTTCACCAATAATTGATAAAGTCATTCAAGTTATCCTGGAGTTCCCGCGGGAACTCCGAAATTACCGCGGGAGAAACCGCGGGGGACAGCTAGTCGAGTAAGTATATTTTGTAAATTTTGTTATGACGAAAGAGTGGATTAATAAATTAATAATATTCATAGTGTACTTTGATGTTTTCAGGAATTATTTCCTACACCGAATACTTGTTTCTGCTCTCTATATTGACAAGTGAGTTATGATTTTTACTTAATAGTTTATGAGATAGTTTTAAAGATTTTTTCTTTTTGGATTACAAAAAAGTCATAAAAAAGAAAATTGGGATCACCCAATGGCTTCTGAGTATTTTTTGAAAATTCTGTAAAGGCGTACTTACATTTTCAGAAATCATAAATACGTACCATAAATAAAGAAAATGAAAAAATTAAAATTTAATTGCAGAGCCAGCATCAGGTTTCCAGATAGCATTCAACATGTTCGACACAGACGGCAACCAAAGAGTAGATAAAAACGAATTTCTTGTAGTAAGTATACACATTCGTTCAACAATAACGCCTAGAAGTATTTATAGAAGAAGCAATTAAGGTGATTTCTTGTAGTTTCATGCACAACTTGCATTTAGATGACATGGTATATACGCAGTTTACAAATACCTACCTAAGCTCGGTGATAGAATATTAAAAAATAATATCATGGTTTATGAGCTATTGAAAACAAGTGAAGCTGCCTTACCTACTCTTGAAAATGATTTGAGGCTGATTTCGATTTTGATTTGAGTTCAAATTGGGATCGTATTTGGAATAGTGCTACTGTTATTGTTCTGAGGTTAATATCAAAAGATGACGTTTGACAAGTCAATAAAAATGGATTGTTTTCGTTGACAATTTAATGAAATCGAAAAATTTGACAGATAAATAAATAAATAAGATAAATACGATAGAGACGCGATCTCAAAGCTTAAAAAGTAGCAAAATTTGATTCCTTTCCGATCTCATTTCGATTCGAGTTCGATTTGATCCTAACGCGATTGCGTGAAGAGTATGGACCTTTACTCGATAGCGTCAAGAGTAAGGCTGATTTCAAATCCAACGATGAAATTTTTTCTGTTCGATGTAAGGGAAATTGCATTCGTTGTATGCGAATTCACCCCTTTCAATTTTGAGATTCTTTAATGCCAGGATGATGAGATGTTTAAATACGAAATATTTAGTAAAAAATCAATAAAGGCGATTCTTGTCTAATTTAAATCATGCATTAGATAACAATAACTAGGACATGCCGACGCCCCTAATGGCTTTCTTTTACCTTGTCCTTTCTTGTTTATAATAGATTATAAATGTTTAAATTTAAATATAAAGCGATGACATTTTTCAAATATCTAAGTTGAAAATTTGGCTAGAAGAAAAATTAAAGTTTTTAAAATTATTATTTTGTATTACCTAATAGTATTCCAGCATACTGTGTTGCAATGAGCTGTTGGTATAAGTTAGTATAAGTTGGTAGCTTGAGTTTAATAGCTCATAAACCATAACGATGATAAGGCACGGAAACCACCCCATGACAAACGATTATTGTTTATTTACTGATCTAGAAGCTTGTACAGTAGATAAATAAATAGCTCGAGGGGTTACTTTTGGTTGATTTTATATTTAATTTTAGAAACATGTAATAATATTCTTGTAGTAAACCCTTCCGATTAACGCTGTATAAACTTTTGTCTTAGTGAATAAAATAAAACGAAGCATGGGCTAAGATTTATACCCTTCACAGATATCTTCGCTAAAATTCACGTTTTCAAAATTATTTACTTCATACAAGCACCCTTGCGGAATAACTAACTGGATCATAGATGTCTTCACGAAAAAGGGAACCATGTTCGATATTAATTTATATTATTTTTATTTAAGTATGTACCTACCTACTTATATTTATTATAATTTATATTTTTTTTTTGTTCTGAGTTTCGTTTTGCCGTATAATTACGTAGATCCAACGTTTGCTGGGCGGTTCTTTGAAGGAGCGCAAAGATTTGGACCCAAAGAGCGAGGAAGCTGTGAGTTCATATTTAGAATGTTAAAAAAAACCGCTGTGCCGCTCAAATAATATTTATATTCTGTGTATTTTTTTTTTTTATTAAGTGTTTTTGTGACGTTTTGATACGTTTTCGTTTTACAAACTCTAACGGTTGGGATAAAGATGTCATCCAAATTTTTTTTTGTTTCATTTTGAGAAACACCGATAGCAGAGGTTTAATTTTGTATTAAAAATAGTGTAAATATAAGTGTCATACATATTTTGTTTGTATTTATTTGGCTCATTACTCAACTGGGGCCGCTCGAACTTACCCCGCGGGATCAGTTGACCTAATGAATGTTTTACGAATCGAGCGGCACAGATAGCGGCGCATTTGCTTATAATTTGTTTTTTTTTTAATTAATTTTATAAAAATGCTTCAAATATTCTGTCACAAAGCAACGTTCCCCATGATGTGTATTTTTGCTATTTATATTTAATATTATCTATGTATTAATATTTATAATATTTTGTGCCCACTCGCGGCCGTGTAGATGCTTTCCTTAGTCTCGACAAGTGCTTTGAGGAGCAAAACGGATCGAATCGAAAAATACTCTAAACCAACAGCCGTAAGTTTGAATTCCGACACGTCTATGATTTTCTATTCCATTTTTGTATAGGTAACAATTACTTAATATGTGTATCTCTTCCTGTATTCAAATTTTATAACTATGTTATTTACGTTATAATCTTTCTGTAGAAATAATACTATATTATATCCATACTTTAAATTGTTCATTTTTGGATTACTTAAATTATGTTCTCGTAAGCATTAATTCACATAAAACCTCTTCTTAGACGTTACTTGAAACATCTATAAAATATTTACACGTTCAATCGTAAGTACGTACCTATGTATCTACATCTACAATATTCTCCATTCCTCGACATTTTACTTTATAACATTTAATTGCATCTAGAAATAATAATTTGTCAATAATAATTTTTATTTGCATGTTTTATACAAAATATTTTTACTAAAAAATATTTGCTCATCTTGCGTGACTAACATCATAAATACCTAAATAATTAATTGAATGTTTTCAATATTTTTTCTATTGCATCCGATTTATACTATTGTTTTAAATGGGAAATTTATATCGAAATATTTCACAAGGATTTCACACCAAATAATATTTTAACAACATTTTTGATTTTTTTTATGATAATAACATATTAACGTCGTTAAAAAATGCAATCCAATCGGTAAGTACTATCTTAGAAGGCAAGTTAAAAAAAAAATATTTATGTAAAATCTAGTCTTTGTAACAACAAAACGCGTTTATTTTTCAAGAACTTCGGGATTCCCTCAGGAATCCAACTTTTCCTCTTTAATATTAATATCTTTATCTAGGAAGTAGTTATTTAACTATTTTTGGGACCAATAGAATCTTTATTATGCTTTTTGTCTCTTTCTTTCTTGCACACAATAAACTATTTATTGTATGTAAAATGTTCTTAATTAACTTAATATAGGGGGGCAGAGAGAAGAGAGATTTGAACTATGTTAAAGATCTAGGCATCATTAATCTTTGCACATTACAGATGGAGAAGATCTTCAGTTTTGCGTGGAAGGGCAAGAGGGGACTAACAGAGTCGGATGACCCCAAGGAGGGATCGGAGGACACCAGACCCCATGAGAACTATGTGAACGACGACCAGGGCTTGCAGCGGAGGCACAACGTCGATACCTTCCTGCAAGTGAGTTTCACCATAGAGAAAAGAGTATAATGATTATTCTTACTCTTCCCCCATGGGAACAGTTTCGGACGCAAGCGATGAGTACTCTTAAAAGTATCTTATATCACTCAGGGATAACCTGGCGTCCTATCACTTAAAGAAGTTTTAGAAGTGGTTCACTAGTTCCAGATATAAAATCCCCTTACATTTAAAGTCACAAACTTTACCCGTTTGTAATATTTGTGTAGATTATTAAAAGAATTTTGAATTCCACCACAGAGAAGGGAGTGTAATAGACTAGCTACTCCCTCGGTATGGTTGTAAGCGAGGCATTGAGATTGTTCATAGTTCGTCGTTCATAGCGATTTTTAGACGTTTTTCTCTTTCTATAACTAGTGTTATTTATGTACGTGTAGGTCCATTTCTTCGGTAAGAAGGGGACGAGTGATCTCAAATTCGAAGGCTTCAAACGGTTCATGGAGAACCTGCAGACGGAGGTGTTGGAGTTGGAGTTCCAGGAGTTTGCGAAAGGTAAGCAACGTCAGAAGTTAAAGGTGAATATAAGAAATGAGGGGGAAATAACGCCACAAGTGATGGGGAAATAACGCCACACGTGAAAGTAAATACTTAAGTAACGCCTCATTTGAGAGAGAATTAACGACACACATATAGCCACATATCAGGGGGAAACAAGGACACACTTAAAGGGTAAATATGTCAAAATAAAGGGAAATAACGAAACACGTGAAGGTTAAATAACGACACATGAAGGGGAAATAAAGCCACATGAGAAAGGTAAATGTAGGTAAGTAACGCCACAATTCCACGAAGATTCTGTGCTATGGTGACTGGACAAGGCAGTCCTTGACAACAAAACGAATAGGGATGTGGACTACTTTTGAAAATCAAAATTCTAATTAGTCCGTCAGTAAAAAATAAAAAAAATAATAGACACGTATTTTTTGCTTTTTTTAAATAAATTAAAATATACAGAGATAAAGCGCATTAAAGTTTAGGGTGAGAGGCTCGTGACGTCACTAACCGCTAAAACCGCCATACAAACTGTCAGAATAGTGACGTCACGCGAAATTTCAACTCAAAATATCGCCGTTATTTTTTGTTTACGTAAAAAAAGAGAAAATACGTGTCCAATATTTTTTAATAATCTACAAGACGGACTAAAAATTAAAAATTAGTCCACATGCCCATTATATGTAAGCAGGCCTTCAGTTGAACTACATATATGTATGATAAAATCCTCGACTTCCTTCCCCCCAGGGCACGAAACGATAACCGAAGTGGACTTCGCCAAGATACTCCTGCGCTACACGTACCTAGACACGGATGAGTACGACATGTTCTTGGACCGCCTGCTGGACCGGGTGAAAGACGAGAAGGGGATCACCTTCGAAGAGTTCAAGACCTTCTGCCAGTTCCTCAACAATCTGGAGGATTTCACCATAGCGATGAGGATGTATACGCTCGCTGACCATCCTATTTCCAAAGGTACGCGCCACACATAAATACATATGGTCATATATTATGCATTATATATTTTCTACAACTGATGAAGTACAGGGTGTAAGGGTAGTAGGAGGGTATTTATTTAGTATTGGATTCTCGTCTGAAATATGAACATAAAATACAATTACAGTTAATTTTTGTCGTAATCTATATACTAAATACTAATATAATAAAGAGGTTTTGTAAGTTTGTGAGGCTGTAGGGGGTAATCTCTGGATCTACTGAACCGATTTTGAAAATTAGATTATATTGTAACCCGGAATTCCCGCGGGAACTCCGAAATTACCGCGGGTGAAACTGCAGGGAACAGCTAGTTATCCATAAAAATAAATTACTTATTAAAAAGTTGAGTGCGCAAGTTGCCGAAGCGCTGACCAATTTATACGAGTTCCCGCTGGAATTCAAATCAAATCAAATATAGGTACTTTATCCTTAACTCACTCAATGAAAATGATATGCTCGAAGTAGGAATGTTCGTTAACGAACACTTATTTGGCTCCCTTCTTCTTCTTCTTCTTTAACAATGGCGTCTATAATTATAATTTTCCAACGACAATGTTTCTTAGTAAATAAAAATCTCTTCATCTAGGTAGGTACATCTTCAATTGGCTACTTGAGAATTTTTTGTTCAGTCCGTTGTGTAGATTAATAAAAAATATTGGACACGTATTTTTTATTTTTTTTACGTAATCAAATAATAACGGCGATACATTGAGTTGAAATTTTGCGTGACGTGATTCTAAACTTTAATGCGCTTTATCTATTCTATGTTTATTTTCATTAATTTGAAAAAGCATAAAACACGTGTCTATTGTTTTTTTTATTTTCTAACTGACGGACTAATTTAAATTTTGATTTTCATACCCTGGAAAATACCCAAGATTGCGCCCCAAGTTAAGACATGTCTCTCTTGGAAGCCAAGTTTCCTGCTCATGGTCCAAAATAGTGTTATAATATGTTTGGTGCGCAGACGAGTTCCACCGCGCGGTGAAGATATGCACGGGCATCGCGCAGTCGCCGCACCTCGTGTCCACGGTGTTCGCGATCTTCGACGCGGACGGCGACGGCCTGCTCAGCTACCGCGAGTTCATCGCCATCATGAAGGACCGCCTGCACCGCGGCTTCAAGGTGCACACACGCAAACACACACGCACGCACACACACACACACACACGCGCGCGCGCGCGCATGCAAACATAATACAGAATTTAGATTTTATATATATACCAGAAGGGTAATTATGTAGCTTTTGTTGCTATCATATTTCAGTTTCAATCAGAAAAATAGTGATTTTGTGATTGATTGATTAATCAATCGCAAAATCAATCATGTTTAGACAGCTTCAAGTTTTGAAGTACCTATGTTTATTTTGGTTGATTGCTATACATATATTGTAGGTGTCAAAACGTGCAAATTGTGATCGCAAAACCGCCATGTTTTTGATTGCAACCGGAAAATAATAGAAACAAAAGTAACATAATAGCCTCTCTGTACACACTGTATTATGACATAGTAATAAATTGAAAGT
Organism: Zygaena filipendulae; assembly: GCA_907165275.2. NCBI lineage: Eukaryota > Metazoa > Arthropoda > Insecta > Lepidoptera > Zygaenidae > Zygaena > Zygaena filipendulae. The sequence goes on from OU015669.1 coordinate 2,499,074, forward strand.
TGCTAACGCTGTCAAGCCAACGTTGCTTTATTTTCAACCCCTGACACAAAAACGACGGGGCGTTATAAGTTTGACGCGTCTGTGTTTCCGTCTGTAGCATTGTAGCTCTCAAACAAATGAACCGATCTTGATTGTTTTTTTTTTTCAGTCGTCCGCCAAAAACGAGGGCTGGGAAGCGTTCAAGTCATGCGTCAAACAAGAAATGAAGAGCGCAGTTTAGATACAAACATAATTAGTTGATTTAATTTAATACTTTATTATAATATTTAATATTTATATTTGCCATTAAGTAAATAGGTTGAACTAAATATAATAATTCGGAAAAATTCTGTCGGTTAAAGTGCAAATCGCAGCGGTGCTACGTAGTGATGTACTTAAACTACTTAATCGATAATCGAATTTAACCGATCATCGTTTAATCATTTAATTTTCGATTAATCGATTATTTGTACTAACTGGGAACATCACTACTCGCGACGTCGCATCGCTTTAGTGCGGTTCGACCTTGACTCCTGCGTTTTCTTTAGAGCAAACTCCACTAAAATGACCTTTATATTGAAAAAAAAAACTTAAGTATACTTATAGAATTTGACTAAATTGATGTCTGTTCAGAAACCGGTGTGGAGATTGATTGTTGTAAATGATTTCTGAGTTTTGACATTTAAGTGATAGCACAGAAGTAAGATTTTTTTCATAGTCTTATTTAGTTGTTACACTATGTTTTAAGACTAGATAAATTTAAGGGGAAATTTCTGTTCCGCCCTTAGGTAAATATGCACCTGCTTCCCACCCTTAATTTTTTTTGGTTTATAAAAAATAGTAGAATAAATACCTTTTTTATTATTCCTATTAATACTCGTTACCTTAAAGTTTGCTTGCATTTCACGGTACAAGCTTACAAGCTGTGGAATCAAGTGGATCTGTGTATTGGGAAATGTTATTAATAACATCTAGTGAGTCCCGTCCTCGCTCAAAACTGACAACTAAGTTCTGATGTTTATACACCACTAGCTGTTCCCCGCGGTTTCACCCGCTTTAATTTCGGAGATCCCGCGGTAATTCCGGTATAAAAAGTAGTAAAAGTACCCTATGTCCTTTTCTGTATCTCTGTCAACGTGTAGGTAGTATGCAATAATTAATTCAATTTCACCTCCGTTAATTTCAGAGTTCCCGCGGGAATTTCGAAATAAAAAGTACCCAATGTGTTATTCTGATTAAAATCAATTCAGTAGTTTTAGCGTAAAAGAGTAACAAATATCCATACATCGACACATACAAACTTTCGCATTTATAAATTATAATATTAATAAGGATGTACATAATTTTTACAAGGAACATAATATTCAACTTCCGGTGTTGTCCCTTTTAACCTTACATTCTGTATATCTCCGCTTGGTCAATCCACCAAAGTACATGACCTGTTTTGAAATTTCTTTTATGATAAAATAACTATAAATAACTAATTGTGATAATTATCATGAGTAATAATTTGACATATAATTTTATATAATACCTCTATTGACTTTTATTCTGCGGTCAATACGGAACGAAGAACATGGAAACATATTTGGAAACGAATCAAAATATCATGTATTTCGAAGGAATAAGGTCGAACTTTGATTCTACGTGTCCTTGAACTTTGGTGTACTGAATTTTGTACCTAGCGCGAAGTGTGAGTTCCATGTTTTTTCGCACATAAATTATAAATTTATGTAAATATATGCACTACAGTAAAACAATACGGGAAACAAATCACGCCATTTGAAAGCACAATGCCAAATCTTTTTTTGTGAATTTATATAAGCGCTATCTAGCGGCTAGTAGTGTAACTAAGTAAACTGATTCTATTGGACTAAATTGATTTTGGCGGGGATTTTTGTATGTAATAATCTTTTTTTTCTTAGTTGTTGGTGTTCCTAAAAAAAATAATTTTAATTTAAAAAGTTCTACTAAAAAATTTGCAGTCGGGGTTTGTTTCCTACTTTATTTTATTATTTTATGTAATATCTTCTATGATTAGTTACTAAAAAGCAGCATACTAAACTTATGCTTTTATGCTTTCTTGCGTGGTTTTAAAAGCATTACTGCAACGCCAATGAGTATTATTTTATTGCTGTGAAATAATAATTTATCTATAAATCCACGTACCGTCGACCAATTGCGATGTAATCTAAAAATCGTTTGCTATTGTCCCTTCTGTATTCTTTTTGTCTTCATTATAGGTAGACGTGAATCATTTACATTTTCGTAAAAAAAACTCGAAAATCGAAAATGGACTGAATTAGATTTCATGATTAATTGTCTTTCTGTACTGTCAGTGTTCGCAGTTCAACTACCTTCGATGCAAACCGTAGGTACTTCACCCCTGTTACATACATTGTCCATTAACCTCATTCTATATAATATGTAGGACTGTATGTAGTAATTGAGGCCGTCAACGGCCTAAAACTTTTTTTTAGTAAGAGTGTACGGCAAACTATTTCAAACACAATTATTTCCAACTACAGGCATGGAATGTTTGAAATCTTTTGTTCGTACTATTTACTTTTACCTATTTTTTCTAAATGACGGACTCAATTGTATTAGGTTTGTTATTTTTTCTAATACATAACTTTGCTAGTCACAATTTATGTGTGTTTTGTTACCATTAGTGATGTAAGTTTCTGAATATATTATGAACTAAATAAATAGAAAATATTTCATTCGTTTTCTCTATTAAGTATTTTTAAATATTTTGATGCTTTACCTCATTAAAATGGTCTTTATTAAAAATGATGTTTTAATTTAATTTCCAAAACTGAAATCATGGTTTTAGGGATATTTACAACTCTACTCTTTTTTGTGACCGCCGTCGGTTGGGAGCATGGACCAATTAAACTAGTTAGTTCTAGCTCTTCTAGCTCAGAGTAAATATACTACGTACTAAGTTTTATTGGTCCATGGTTGGGAGTAAACGAGGTAAGTATAGTATAGGTGAACGAAAAAAACTACCTACTTTGCTTTTTTACGAAAATATAAAAGCATCGATATCGTCATTTATCGATAGAAAAAAAATAGTTCGATTTTCGGGCATTATTTTAAGTTATTTTTAACCGACTTCCAAAATGGAGGAGCTTCTATGTTCGACTGTATGTTTTTGTTTTTTCTTTCTTATTTTAGAACCTAATAATTAGTAGTTATATAACAAAGGAGCTATCTTCGTCTGTCTGTATGTCAGCTTAGTCCTAAACTAAGCGTACTATCTATCTAACACAAGTTTTTCATGTTTAATAGAAATCCCGAAATCGGTTGAAACCGCGAGAAACAGCTGAAAAAAAAAGCAACAGGTAGATATTTAAGAATAAGTAAAAGCCATCATAACATGTATATTTTTTTAATTCAGACTTTCGCACATGAAACTTTACGTTAATACAATCTGTAATTATTCTAATGTAGATTCATTTAGATTTAAAAACAAACAATAGCGACATTTTATTTACAATACTCTCATAGAAAGAAACCACAAGTTTTCCAAACGCCCTATAATGATAGGCAAAAACATCATTTAATCAAGTCTTGTTCAATATTAACACATTTTGTAAATGGTTACAAGTTGAAAATCCAAAATGCTCTATAGATTAGGCCCTCGGTCTTCAAAAGACAGACCAAAAATCTTTATATTAATTTCTAATCCCATTCTTGACAAATTTTTAAAATAAATTTGAGCATAGAGAAATAATTAAATTCACAAAAATCTTTTAATCTACTTACGAATCGTTTTCCCCGACCACCATAGCCAGGTAATTTAGGGCATTCAAATGCATTATTATTATATTTAACTTAATAATAAATAGAATAAACTTAAACCAAAAACATATTTAATAAATTAGGGGTCTATTACACCATATTCTGACAAACGATAAACACAAACTACGCATACATAACAACCATAATATGTATCAGTTTGATTTAGTTTCGATTCCTACTTTGGGGCAGTGAGAATCGAATTTCGAGGCTAAACGAATCGATTCTGACGCGAAGATAGATAGTAAATTTTTAACTGGCCAGAGAGAAGATTCAATAAAAAATATATTTTCATAGAGATATCGACCAGAAAATTCAAGTTTCGCAACAGAACATGGACGTCAGAAGTACAGTATACCTAATTTTTTTTTTGTAAAGTTTACCCCTTTCGGGGAAGGCAAAGGAAATTTAGTAGTATACCTAATTTCGTAATTCGTGGTCGTATTTAGTTTTTTTTTTTTTTTATAATTAAGTGTTGTGGCCTGGTCGTATGAGTAAGGTACCTGGCTCCTTAAGCCATGTTGACAAAATAATCGCGCACAGAAAACTAAGGAATGAAATCGTAATGGTCACGTCATGGTCACGCAAAATTGAACTTTTGATAGGATGATTTTTCGTGAATTTTTCGTGAAGTTGAATAGAAATCGTCTCGCAGTGGTCGCTGGGCGGGGCGTGACGCGCGTTCGTCTGTTTGTCTGTCTGCGTGGCGCGTGCTCGCTCGCTCAGCAGCCGGGCGCGGAGGCGAGGTGCATGGTCTCGCCGCGCGCGGTGGGCGCCGTGAGCCGGTAGCGCAGCGCGAACGACGCCACCACGCGCGCCACCTGCCGGCGCACATTGACACATTGACACTTTAGAACGCACACTCGATACGCAGTAGACACTAGACATATGGACGCAGATAAGCAATAACATGTTAACCCACCAAACAAAGTTATTGATTCAGAACGATTTATTGAGAGTTAGAGAACGTTTTTTAATTATGTGTTTACCTTATTACATTGTTTAAATATGTAATTAAATATTGAACATAAAATATATTTTAATCATATTATTATTTATTTTTTTGAATGGGGTGTATCAGGTTTTCAGTTAATTCATTAACACGTTGTATGTAGTATATACCCATCGACCACACAGCCCATAGACGCCTAATGTTTGATTTTGCGTATTGAATGCATTCTGGCAACTAGCTGAGGTAAGAGAAGCGGGGTTGCAACGCCGTGATTGGTTAATTCAAGGCCACACGCGCTAGTTACACGCCGTGATTGGCTAATTCACATTTATATCGGAACTATAAGTCAGATGTGTTGACAGGAGCCATTCGCCTGTTATTAGGCGTCTATGGGCTGTGTGGTCGATGTATATACCCCATGTTGCTTGGTTTCCACGACACAAGCTTATAGCTTAGTGTGGGATCAAGTAGATCTGTGTGTTGTGAAGTGGATTACTTAACCGATTTTGAAAATTCTTTCACTTATAGATAGCTACGGTAGCCCTGAGTGACATAGGATACCTACTTTTTATCCCGAATTTCCCAGTTTGTGATTTAGTAGGGAGTAATCTTTGGATCTGACTCCGGGATACCGCGGCTAAAACCGCGGTGGACAGACGGACAAACTTCACCAGGGCCCTTATTCACTATGACGATAACGCGTCGTGTCTTGATAAGGCGCCATTTGAACTGCATTTCTCTCCTTCTCAAAGAACTTTCACTACAAAAAATACGTTTACATTGTATCTTTATGGCATAAAGAATATTAATTTATAATATTTTGACATCTGGCACATTTGGAATTGTGTTTATGGGCCTCGCGTTATGGGCGAGAAATGTTGTTGGTCATAGAGAATAAGGCCCCTGTTTATGATATTAGCGTAGTTAAATCATGGAGCAAGCAATAGCCGAGTGGGCCATACCTCGCCGGGCGTGTCCTCGTGCACGGCGTGGCCGCACCGCGTCAGCACTTGCATTTGAAATTTACCTGGAAAATTTAATTTTAAATGCGTTAAGATCGAAGTCTTGACCTACGGTCCTAGGTCAGTTAGTAGATATTAGTATAGAGAATCCCGGTAACATTGCATACCACAGAACAGAAAATAACAGATAGAAAGGATATCAACTTAGTTTAGGGACATCAACTTAGTATCTATTGCACTGAGCACACAAAACTCTTCATCACGCACTAAAACATTCATTAACATAAAGAAATTTATTAAACGCTTTATGGTTATATTTCTACTTGGTTGCTGGTTTAAAAATTCACAGTTTTGGGAGTATTTTGGTAAATATACTTGGAATAAAATTTTGGGCAAGTTAGAGCATTTGACTCCAACTGCCTTTGCAACGGTTGCTCCGCCTACATGTCTTATCTAATTAATTTATTTGCTCCGTGGCCGTCCAGTCCGCTTCACGGCAGGTCGGCAACACGGAGCACTGACCCCAGGCGCGGATCTACGGGGAGGTCAGTGGATATATTTGCCCCCTGCTTAGGACTAAACTAAGTATTTATGAATAAAATAAAAAAAAGTACTTTAATCAGACCTTATAAAAATCTCTGACCTTGTAAATACTAAACATTTCGTATTATTTATTTATTTACTTTATAGTTAATTATACCGGTAAAACCAATTACAATAGTTAACATAGAAAGTGTTCTTTATACTGGTTATACAGGTTTACTTATAATAGAAGACACTCTCGCATACTTAGTCTCACAAAACCTCAAGCAGGCCGCCATCGTCTCTTGCCATGCACCCACAAACAGATCAAACTCAGGGTAAGCAATGAGAAGGTCATTGAGAGCAGTGTTGAAACCAAAATGCCCCAAATTGCCCCCCTAACCAAATCCTAGAGCAGCGCGGGACTGACCCTGCATCTGGCCGACGGTGAGCTGCCGGTCGAGGCCGTCGATGGAGGCCAGCAGCAGCAGGCGCGGCGCGCGCAGCGCCAGGAACTGCGCCGACAGCCCCGAGAACCAGCCCGCCCAGTGCCGCTCCGTGCGCGACAGGTCGATGCGCCACCTGTACCTGCGCACCGGCAACAACAGCTCACAAATACGCATGTTGACTTTTTTTAATTGTCCGTCTTGTAGATTAATAAAAAATATTGGAGACCTATTTTTTGTTTTTTTACGTTATTGAAAAAAAAAATCTGTGTAGTTTGTATGGCGGCTTATAGCGGTTAAATTCACGACCCCCACCCAAAACTTATTAATGTCTTAGTTTATACCTAACAGTTTTTAGTTTTTAATACTATTATTTTTATTTTTTATTTTTTCCGTAGGTTACACACCCCGTCGTTAACTATCAGAGAATGCCGCAAGGCATTAAGTTCGCCATTTGTACTATTTTATGCAAGAAGAATAAATAAATGCGCTTTATCTCTGTATATTTTCATTTATTTCAAAAAGCAAAAAAATTCAAAAGTCGTCAACATCCTTATTAGTGATGTGCCGGATATCCGGATCGGTATCCGAGGACCTTGACACCTATATTAGAGATGAAACTTATAGTAGTTTGACCGGATACCGGATATTCGGCAAGCTATGACGCGATCTGTTTGCTTTTAATATAGACGCGGTGAACGAGAAATATTCGGTCGCGTTCGGGTGTTGTCGCTAAGTCGGAGTCGCCTTGTACAACCAACCAACCAACAAATGCGTAAAAATTTGGTATTTATTCACCACCATTTGCCACTTCTTAATTTTAAATACTGAAGTAACTTTAGTAAAGTTAATTGTCAAATCAAACATTTTGACGTGCGATAATAAAAAAAGCGGTGTCCATGACTCATTGTGGTATGATTATATGAAATACCTAATAATTCTTCAAATTTTACTATCCGGAATCCTGAATTCGGTCGAATACTGGATTACTATGCGATATCCGGCCAGAGATAGAGACGGTGTTTATTACAACACCATTTAAATACTATGATTCAATAAGACTCACTTAGTTTGTCTTAGTACTAGTAGTAGTAGTAGATAATAATAGTTGTAAGAGGTTGGGGACTGAAAATCAGTGGATTCGCTGAGTCCCATCTCCTTTTTGCCGCACCAAATATTATATGGACGCAGATAAGCAATAACATGTTAACCCACAAAATTAAGTTATTGAATCTGAACAATTTATTGAGAGTTGGGGAACGTTTTTTAATTATGTGTTTACTTTATTACATTGCTTAAATATGTAACTAAATATTGAGCATAAAAAATGTTGACACAAAATGGCGCTATACTTTTAAAACACGATTTACTCAAAATTTCTCCAATGTGGGTTAACACACTATTGCTTATCTATGTCCATATCATACTATTCTGTAACTTTTACTGTACAATTATGTGCTGGTAAATAAAAATTTCTTTATTTATTTATTTACTTCATGGCGGCGGCGTCCCCGAGCGCGCTCGGCTTGCCGAAGCCCGGCTCGGGCGGCGGCGCCCCGCCCCCCGCCCCGCCCCCCGCCTCGCCCTCCGCCTCGCCCTCGCCCTCGCCCTCGCCCTCCTCCACGATGCGGTCGGAGCGCGGCTCGTGGCGGCTCGCGGTGAGCGCGGGCGCTTCGCCTTCGGGCGTGTACTCGTCCACTTCGTTGATCGCCAACTGCTCCGTTTTGCAACTAGGCGTGTGAAATCCTTATTATTATAAATGCGAAAGTGCGTTTGCCTGATCCTGGAGAAGTTTCAATGAAGAACGTATACTAGTTGATTTGGTAAAAATATAATAGACTAGCTGTCCCCCGCGATTTCATCCGCGGTAATTTCGGAGTTCCCGCGGAGGTTGCGAGAAAAAAGTACTCTATGTCCTTCAGTTCCCGAGGGAATTTCGGGATAAAAACTATCCTATCTTTTAAGTTGAACCATATTATAAATGGTTGCAAAATTTTATCAAAATCCGTTCAGTAGTTTCGGAGTCCATCGCGGACAAACAACGTGACACGTGATTTATATATATTAGATATACTTGTAGTATTCTGCATGCACTCACTTGACAATTTGACTCGGCATCGACACTCTCGCCGAGTCCACATTCCTCACTTGACCACTCCTGACGCTGCAATGGGTATGGAAAACATAATTATCTATATATTCACCTCTCCAGTCTCCCTATCCTTAAATATTTATAATATTCTTGTGTTGTATACTAAATTGTTTTTTTTTTGGTTCTTTGTTTTAGATATACCTCTATGTCCGTGAACACCCTAACTCGAGAGCTGTAAGGTCTATTTTCGAATTGACTTCGTGCTAGATGGTAGTGCTTACGCTATATTAAAAGACAAGCAAGGGTGGGATACAAATCTTGACGTAGCGCGTGAGATATCCATTGGATACTTAATCAAAGGGTGCCCTCGGAGCTGGTCAAATTTAACCTTATTTCGGTTACAATAAGAAACACTCACCACCACTCGATGGCGTGTTCAATGCTCTTGAAGTGCGTGGGCCGCCCGCGCAGGAAGCTCTGCATGCTCGCCAAAGCGTCCATTGCCGTGCCTTGAACGAAAGAATGAAAGCTCTGCAATGACAATTTTGGGTGAGACTAGTTTCACCCCTGTAAGACATAAATTACAGTATTTGTTTAGCCTTTAGACTATGTGCAGCTACCATGTCATATAAAAGAATACATTAGGTTAGAGTGTATCAACTTAACTTCTTTTTACATGTTGGCTGTTCCCTGCAATTTCACCTGTGCTAATTTTAGGGTTCCTGCGGGAATTCTGATATGTAAAATTTAATGATGATCGGTTGAGTAGTTAAGGCATGAAAAAGTAACAGTCAGACAGACAAGTTACTTTTGCGTTTATTATATTAATAAAGTATGGAATTTTTCATAACGTAAAAAAAGAAAAAATAATATTTGACCAAAATTTTTTAATATTCCACATGACGGGCTAAAAACTGAATATAGTCACAGTGAAATTTAGCAGGTGAGCCTAGTAGGGGCGTTAAACGTGTGCATACTGTGGGCGGTACCTACCCTCGACGACATCGATGACGGCGATGCCTTGTATGAAGGGCTCGAGCGTGGGCAGGTGGGCGGCACGCACGGCCACCGCGCCGCCCATCGAGTGCCCCACCAGCACCAGCGGCGGCAGCTCCTCGCCGTACAGCTTGTGCAGCACGCGCTCCACGTCCCTGCCACCACCCATAGTTATAACATATACCAACCAGACAGGTACTTTTTTATTATTATCCTTATATACTTACTAGCTGTATACTACTAGCTACTAGCCGCAGTTTCATCTGCGGTAATTTCAGAGTTCCTCTGGGAATTACGGGACAAAAAGTACCCTATGTCCTTGTCTGTACCCCTGACAATGTGTATACAAAATTTCGTGATGATCGGTTGAGCCATTAAGGCATGAAAGCGTAACACACAAACTCACTTTTGCATTTATAATATTAGTAAGGATTATAAAACAAAGTCCTCTGCCACGTCTATCTATCTGTCTATTTGCGATGAACCCAAAGACTACTGAACAAATTTCAGGCGGTTTTCACCCATAGGTAAGAGTGATTCAAGAGGAAGATTTATTTCATACATACAGTTTATCCTGGAATTCAAATCAAATTTGAAATTACCACAGGTGAAACCGCTGGGGGCTAGTGTCCATTAAAACACTGGATTTATACTAACCACATTTAATGTGCTGAGTAACAAAAATTATTTAAATAAAATACATACTTGACTAATATTTCAGCACACAAATCATCAGGATTCTTGGCTTTGGTCTCACCGTGACCCCTGATGTCCATCGAAATCACCTGGCAGTGGATCATGTTTGTTAACTCCTCCTAGATAACACAAGTTAGATTACCATTATGAATATTGTAAAGTAGAAAAGTTTGTTTTTATGGTAACTAGGTAACTAATGGAACTGATGGTAATAATTATTTTACTGATAGTAAGCTACAGAAATGTATCTCTGAATGACATAATGACTAGATCCTAAAACACATTTTATGAGTAGAACCACATGACACAGCTAGGTTGGGTGTGCCAAGTAATTTAGATCTTGAAATAGGATATCTTGTACAAGGAGCTCCTAAAGGAATTCTGAAATTTTAGAAGGTGAAGAGGTGGCGGTTGGGGGGCTTGAGGCTAGTCTAGTCTACATTCAAAAAAGGTCAAGCTAGTATGTTTACATGTAAGGAGTCATCCTGAGAACTACTGACCAGATTTGAAAAATTCTTTCAGCGGTGAGAAGCTATAATGTCCCTGAGTGTTATAGGTGCTTTTTAGAATTCCATAAGGAGTCCCCATTTTCACACAAGTGAAATGTAAAACAGGTAATTAGATGTGATAAATGGAACTTGAAAGTGTCACATACTGCAAACAGAGCCCAGCTGAGGCCAGAGTATCCTCCACCATGCAGGGTCACTATTCTGGGCCGCTGTGCATGATCGGGCTCCGGAGTCATATACACTCTAAATGTGCCATCCTCGGTTTCCACATCGATGTGCTTCTCGAAGTATTGTCGCCAGGAGACGGGCGTGTAGTCTTTGCGACGCGACGCGCCAAAAGGCGCTAACCTAATTAAAATAAATAAAATTTTACCGTACAAAATAGATGAGACGATGATTCTCTGAACATGATTTTTTTTTCAGATACAAACAAATTAACAATCGGATTTTAAACTTAAACATTTACTTCTCCAATGAGTTTTTCGGGCATTTCGGTGGCAATTTTTTACTCATCATACTCTTTTGCAATGTTGACATGGGTGAATGTGGTGGTAAATGTTGCAGCAGAACACAATAGTTTGTATTTGTTTATATTTATGAAACAGAATGTAATCAATTATTCTTTTCGACTGCGTACGATACCACAAATTGATGTCAAGAACAATACCTAAATTCCTTAGCAATTTTTTACAGTAACACTTAACACACAAACTGCAAAGACAATAGCCTAGGCTAGGCCTACCACAGAATATGTAACCATCAGTCTAACGCAACTAGGAACAAATTAAATTTTGTTCGTGTTTAGCACTCATTTTTTTTTTAATTTTTTTTTTCCATGGCATCAAAGATGGCCTCACATGCTATTTCAGTCTTTTGTCTCTGAATCTTTCTTACAATCTGTCATCTGTTTGTCATGGCGACGCATGTTGTTATTTGGGAAAATAATTGTGTGATTTTTAAAAATTTTGTGTGATTTACGCTTTGAAAAGTGCAGTGTGACTATTAAAAACTATTTTCTTGTGATTGGGTAGTGAAATAGCACCGATTGGACGGTGTAGTACGTATGTAATTTGTAGAAAAAGTTAGAGTCGACAAAATTTAAATAAAAGGAAATTTATCACGAAATTTCCTATAGATGAAGACCGGTAAGTACAGCTTGAGTAAAGTAATAAAGTATTTTGTTCTCTTCAGCTATCAGCAAGACTAAAATAATACACTATCTTTTTGAAATGAGAAAAAATATTTGCATGTTTGTAAACCATAGTGATGTAAATCTTCACTATCGATAAAGTGAGTCGATAAACTTTAATGAATGATGCTGTTATAGTGAATATTTTGGAATATTTTTGTATAGCTGCTGCTGCGTATACTTTTTTCATTACTTACTGCAGTTTTCATTAAGTATTATGATCGTATTGTAATAAAGTGAACCTCGTCTTCTGTATAAAGAACTATATTATACTCTATCTTGTTTCTAAGTGTACTTGCATGATTGATAGATATTTTAATTTCAGATGTCGACAATGGGTAAAAAATATTGGAAATGATGACTTAGCTTACATTCCAATCGAAAAACTTCACGATATAAAATATGTCTGTGGAGATGTAAGGAACGAATGTCGGAAGATAAACGAAAGTTTTTCGCTTTCGGAGGATATTTCTACCGATAATTTAAACAAGGCTCAACAAGGAGGCACTGCGAAGTAAATCATTTACTTTCCCAAATAGGTTATTTAATTTTGACATAAAATGTAAATGTAATTTTTAAAGAGAAAATAAATATCTATCTATCTAATAACATCATCATCATGACAAACTAAAATATTGGAATAATAATAAATAAATAAAAATTATAATTTATTGTTTCAATTTTACGAGAAATGTTTTCCCCCGTTGTAGATTTAATTCACCTGGTATGAAGCCCACGATGCTCTAATGATAATTTATCGATATCGATTTAATCAGGAACTACATGTGGCCATCCCTATTGTTCTCGTTAATGTTGGTACCCATGAGTTATGAAGTATTTTGACATTTAAATTTTCGCTGTGTTGGTATTGCTGGGTCTGCTAAATGGATTCCAAAACCAAGTAAGGAAGTCCCGCCTCTTAAAACGTAGTGATTACCTTCTCTCTGGTAACCATTACAAATAACATACGATAAAAACCGGTAAAAAACCGATGAATTTTAAGACAATCGTTCGCAGTTTATAAAAGTTTTGCCATGCTGTTAGGGCGCCATCTGTACTTGTAACTAATGAGTAATGGTAATGGGCTGCCAACTCCTTGATATCATACAAAGTTCCACTTCCTGTTTCCATAGAATATTTATTGTGTACTAAAGACCCTATTATTTATTAAATCCTGGCCTCATTTTTAAATATTATAAACCTAAAGTTATGACCTATTTATGTTTATTCCAATATACCATTTCTTTTTTTTCTCTAACCTAATCCAATCCAATAATCCCGTTCTTTCAAAATTCCTTTTTTTTAACAATGCTTCCTAACCTTTACTTCCTATCGTCTTGATACCAAAAATTAAAGTGGCAAATAACACTCAGTGTTGAGTCCAAAAAGAAGAGAAAAAAAATGGGTTGCCGCGGGAGTTGGGGCAGTGACAACTGACAAGTGGCCCGACGGGATGACATTAGCGTCTTGGGGTCACTAAGGTCGTAGTCTCTGAGTCGAAGGACATCTGGGCGCTGCAGTATGGATCCCCAGATTCAAAATTATTCTCCACTTCAAATGTCCCCCCCAAAATTCAATCTTCACTCAGTGAAGATTGAAAATATACTAATATATTTATTTGTAGATTAGCTGAAAGGAATATTACTATATTCCTTAATAATTACATAATAATTACGTTAGTTATATTATTGTTTTCATTACGTTAGCAATTTTGCATTGTAGTTTAAATTTCCGCCATATTTTGAGACAGTAATTACTAATCTCTACCTGCGTTTTCTTTGATTGTATTGAACACTACTAAACGGAGCATCAAATAAACGTCACAATAGGGTACTTGCATGAAATTTATAATAACAAATTGTGTCAATATTTCAAAAATAGAGCCTTAGAAAAGCGTTATCGTGAAAGATTTACTAAAAAAAATTAATAGTTTCCAAAATATTCAACTTTTAATTTTGTGAAACGGAACGTTGTAACGAAACACTAATCACAGCCAAGCTTGACACATGACGTCACTTTTATTTTTTTAGGAAACCTTTACCTCTTTCAGAGAAGGCAAAAGAAACTAAGTGCATACAGTCAACGCATATTTTCCATTTTCTGAAGTTCAAAATGCATCGGTAAGATGCATTTCGATTCTTTACTGGAACTTTTGGAAGTAAATCGACACAGTTCAACCTTAATTTCACTTTTGGATATTGAAGTTATCTGTCTGTCAGTGTCACATGACCCTGTCAATACGACAGTGACATTTCTATCACAGATTAATAAGGCGTAATTTTGAACAAGTGACGTCATGCCGCGTTTCGGCGGTAAAGTCTAAAGTAGGAACTTTGAAACGCTCTATATTTATGCATATTTTTTTTTTCTTTCTCTTGCTTTGTTTAAGTAGGCCATATTCTTTAAAATAGACTGAAAAAAAAATTCATGCAAGTACCCTATTCTTAAGCCAATAGCAGGACAGGATTGAAATATGGGCGTGGCGTTTTCAATTCCGGTGTCGTACAATCCGCCACGTACCGATAATTTACACCCCGGAGTGCACGACACTGGAATGCACAGCACAGCATTTCATGGCCTGATTCCGGGGATTTCGGTGGCGTACAATCTCGTGTTGTGCATTTCGGTGTCGCCTTTTCCGGTGCTGTACACTTTACAGGAACTTAGACATAAGTCTAGTTAATTTGTGTATTTGTTAATTTGTGTATTTGTGTATCAGAGAGAAGGGTAATAATAATAATAATTATAATCACAAACTACCGTATATCATAATGTAAATGGAATGCTTTGTAGTTTGTCTATTTTTAAATTTTGTTCTTTGGAAACGATTAGAAAGTAATTCTCGTAAAGCTCAAACTCCATGAAAGTATAAAACACTAAATAGAAAATATAATCGAAAACGATCAAGACAATTTGAGCCACTCGAAAGCAATGGACCTAAAACAAATATGTAGAACTTGTTTACAAACGAATAAACAAAGGTTCGATATGTATACGAGTTACTACACAGAAGATCACATTTTATACGCAGATATGCTCTGTAATTATACGAAACTTAAGGTATGTTAATTCATGTAATTTTTTATTTGTCATTAGTCAGGCGAAAATTTATATTATTTAATCAAAAACAGCCATAGGTACTTTACGTTTCCTGTTATTCCTTTGCTAGGTTCTACTTATTATACATACATATATTATACATACTGGTCTGTGACACTAGAAGGCAGCTGGTTAAAGCAATTCTTTTTCTTGAAAATAATGTGTAGACTTAACAGCACTACGTGGTCCCAAACTCGGCAAAGCCATGTACCATGGGTAACTGATTTTATAATACATAATATAGTTTTTGATTTAAAAACATACTAAACATGAACATGAATATTGATGTATATCACTTACTAGCTAGCTTCCCTGCTGTTTCTCCCACGTTTTTTCAAAGTTCCCGTAGGAATTCCCGGATAAAAAGTGTGTGTCCTTCTCTGTACCTCTGACAATGTGTGTACAAAATTTCATGATGATCGGTTGAGTTGTTAAGGTGTGAAAGTGTAACAGACAGATGGATAGAGTTACATTCACATTTTTATTATCAGTAGGGAAGTAGGTATATGTTTACTTTATGCAGGGATCAAATCTGCAACACCTGGTTTGCTTATCACTAGATTAATGGTGCTGCTATTAGTTTGGTGGTAGTTTGGTTGGTTGGTTTGGTATTGACAGGTTCATGTAGTTTTATTAGTATCTTCATTATTTATCTGCCAATCACTTTACAAAATCAGACTCAAACCACCCTTTTAGTATACAGAATATTCCAAATAAAAGTCAGTTTCTGAAAACTGACATGCTGCAAACAACTATTTTTCACTGCAAAGAAAATTAAAACATTCTCTTACACCCACTATTGGTTTTCTCCTGTTTATAATAACAACACAAAGAAAAAATCTGTGACAGTTCAAAATAAATCCAACTTTTTTCTATCTGCATACTGGCATTGTTCTCAAGAACAATGCCAAATTGATTTTACATTGAAAAATTTGATGAGTCCAAATTGTGCAATATTTTTCATGTCGATTTCAGCCTAGGGAAGATGACGGTTTTCCCCGATTAATATGCAAGGATTGTGTCAAACAGTTGAAACGTGCTCACTTATTCAATAAGCAATGTGAGGACAGCAATGAGAAACTTCGAAGCTACGTCGATAGCAAAGAATTTACTGTAGTAGATGTGCAACATGAGTATTTCAGTGAAAGCAAAGCTGAGGATGTTTCCAGTTATAATGATGACACTGATGATAAATTCCTAGTTTCGCTATTAGATGGAAGAACTAAAGAAAGTTACAAGAAAGATGTCAAAACAGGTATGGGTGGTAATGCAATAATTGCAATATTTGATGTGTTTTGTCTAGAAAAGAATCATTTAGGGAAAAACCAAATTTTGATGCCTTGAAGTGGAATCAAATTTAAGGTATCATAACTCATAAATACCTCATTTATGTAGCAGTATTGCTTTAAGCCTTAAACTTGTTTGTTGTCGGTCAAAACTTCAACCTTATGTCAATATTTAAAATTATAAAGAGAAAAAGTGAAAAAATTTGTTTTTTGGGGGTTCTCTGGACTTACTGAACCAATTCTAAATATTGAATCACTCACAGGAAGCTACATTATGCCTGTGTAAAATAGAATAATTTTATATGATACATAAGAGATTAGAGAGATTTACCATGTGAACAGGCCATCCAGCTCCTCGACAACACTATAACATGAAGACTAAAAAGGACCAAACCTTTAGAGTTGTTTAGTGTACAGAGATAGTGTAGTGAGTGCCGTGAGTGCTATACCCAAAGAACACAAGAACAAAGTGTCTTCCCTTCAATAGAGACAGTAAGAAAAGTGTTAATGGACACATTCTCACTTTAGGTCTTGGAATAAGACAAAGGATAGCTTTAATCAAAATACAGAGTAGCATATCATCATTTTCATCATCATCAACACCAATAAGTGGCCACTCCAAGACATCGGCCATAGGCCTCTCACCAACAAAATGCACTTCCTTGATCTTCCTGAATCTGGCATTTATATTTATCTAATTATTATTGATGTAAAATATTTAGATTATTTTTGTTTACAAAACTATCTAGAGTGTAGACAATATGTGTGTCATATGCATAATCAAATAATGAATCCTATAATTTCAGAACCAATTGCAGTAGATAATGAAGATAATGAAATGTGCTGGGAATCAGAAAGCATGCTATTGAAAGAAGTTAAATCCAAAGAGGTTCCAGACAGTGGTAGGTACATAATATTCTTATGTTATAATTAAGAAATTAAAGTCAGTATATTTAAACTAGTCTCCAATAAGTCACTGCAGTGATGTCAAATGACATGGTATTTTACTATTTACTATTATCCAGGAATAATAAAAATATCTTTTTTATTAATGGTTACCTACTTTAACCGTCCACTAAATTGTCACCTAGCCAAAAAGTTGACTGGTAGACAATGCCTTAGGCATTAAGTCCGCCTTTCGTACGATTAAGTGCAATACAATTCTTTAAATAAATAAATAAATACTTATTCAATAATTTTAGCGACTACCTACTTTTTCTATGCCATTTTTTATTTTTATTATTCAACCCTATTAGAGTGGCATCAGCTCATGCCGGTTACGGATTCGATTTATATTGTTTCTACTTTAAAGTATTGATTTTTTGCCAAGTTCTTGGATAGTGAACGAAACTTTAACACATTTTAGAGATGTGCCAGTTACCGGGGCCGAGTCGCGATACTAGTGGCGAGGACAACGTTTCAGATTCCGACCAATCGGAATCCGACGATGCGGAACCGCCACAAAGGAATCGAGTTCGAAACAAACTCTGGCTGTTTATGAACAAATTCCGGAGTTTAAAGGACGCCGAGGAGTTCGTGAAGTCGGAAGGGACGTGGGCTAGGAGCTACACGCGCACGACAGTGGAGGGGCAAAAGAGATACTACAGATGCAACAAAGTGAAAAAGAGGGGGGCGCAGTGCGCGGCCGAGCTCATCCTGCAGCTGGGCGACGACGAGGTCGTCGTCTACCGCAAGTACGCGGAGCACGACCACGACCGCATCGGCAACCGGACTCGTTACGGCATCCACGAACCGACCAAAGTGAAAATCGACAAACTATTCGTTAGCAATCTGAAACCGAAAACTATACTCGACTCGCTCAAACACAGTGACGGCATCGAGCTGCCCTCGAAGATACAACTTTACAACTATTTAGCTAGCAAGAGACGGCTCGTGTCCGACTACCCCGGCCCGTCTGCTTTGGGCAAATTGGCGGAGTGGATATCGGGTCGCAAAAGCGTTCCCGCCGAAGAAAACGAGCCATTCGTGATCAAGCACCAGCTGAGGAAGGTCGGCCAGCCGATGTTCAGAATCGCTTTGACCACGAAAAAGTTGTTGCGGCTCGCGTGTTCTGTCGACGTGCTACACTCGGAGTCCGCCTGCGAACTAACCTTTGACGGTTTCCCCATTCTGACGGTGGGGATGAGCGACAGAGACAGAAAGTTCTTCCCGCTCTGCCTGGCGGTCGCCACGGACGAGCAGCGGGAAGACTTTGAGCTCATATTCAGCGGATTGAAGGAGACAGTTGATAAGCTGTTTGGCCACGATTGGCGACCTAAAGTACTAGTCTCCGATGGTACTCGAGCGATAGGGAACGCGTTCACGAACGTGTTCGGTTCCGCCGCTACCGTGCGCGTGTGCTGGTCGCACATCAGGCGAAACATACACAAGAAACTCGCGGAGACCGTTGAAACGACCGCGAGGCACCACATCTCGCAGGACGTGGACGAGTTGCACAAAGCGTCCTCGGCTGTGGTCTTCGACGCCGCATCGCGAGCTTTCATCGAGAAGTACGCGGAGCACGAGGCGTTCGTTGAATATTTCGAACGGACGTGCGTTTCGGATAACCGCAACTGGTTCCTGGGGGCTGTCCCGCTGTCTCCGATCACGAACGACGCGCTGGAAGCCCTCAACAAAAGTATCCAGGAGCGGAACAGGTTGCGCGGGAGACTCCCGCTGTCGCGTTTCGCGGTCGTGGTGAGCGAAACGATCGGCGAGTGGTCGAACCGGACCGGAGCGGTTTGTTCGGAAACAACCAACATCGAACTCGCGGATTGGACCGAGGGCATTCGCTGGGCGAAAGAGGACATCGCAATGCATGTTTTAGCTTCCGATGCGACGACCACCACGTATTTAGTGTCCAACAGAAAGGACGACCCGAACTTCGATGAAGATTGGTCATGGGAAACGTTCGACGAGTATAAAGAGAAATTCTTCGCCTCCTCCAAAATTACACTGGTCAAGTCAGAGTGGAAGAAAAGCGCGTGCACCTGCCCGAAATACTTCGAGAAGTATGTCTGCGAACATATATTGGGGCTCGCCATAAAATTGAAATTGACAAATCCACCCTTAATAATACCTATTTCACAGTTGAAGCGTGCACAGATAAAACGCGTTCGGACGGCCGGCCGCGACTTGATAGTATTGGATTGAGTTCCTCAAATCAGGGTTAACTTGAGAGTGAGTGAAAAAAAAAAATGGAATTTGTCGATAGAACTACGAGACGAATAATATACGATGTAGTTAGATTATATTCCGACTCAAAAATTTTCCCTCATAGATAGGCATCTCTAAATAGATAGGCAAACGAACCGATGCCGATGCGGTTCTTGGGTTTTAAACCTGAGGGGCTATTATGTAACTTTTGTTTCTATCATTGTTCGGTTTCAATCTAGAAATGGCGGTTTTGCGATTACAATATGCACTTTTTGACACCTACAATATCAAGCAATCATCCAAAATAAACATACTTACTTTAAAATTTGAAGCTGTCTGAACATGATTAATAAATCACAAAATAGCTATTTTTCTGATTGAAATTAAAATATCATACGGCCGCACTCAGAGTCGACTTTAAGCCGCAATCAGACAAGTTTAATAAATTAATGTTAATTGGCATTTAACTAATTACGTTACATCTCATTAAATGCCGATTAACATTAATTTACTGAACGTCTCTGATTGCGGCAGTTTTGTTTTAAAAATCTATACTTGACTAAGTAATCATTAAAGTCGACTCTGAGTGCGGCGGTTAGCAACAAAACGTACATAATTGCCCTGCTAAAAAAAGCCTGCCGTTTTCGGGTTTAAACCCGATAAAAGACCGTAAAAGGCTGACTTTTATCGGTTTTAAATCCAAGTACCGTCTCGTTGATTGCCCATTTATAGCCCTAAACCAAGTTGTAACGCTGTTTCAAATCATTGTTTTGGTATCAGCTAGTGAAGCCTCGTAATTTAAAATAATATTATCTTGAACGAACACATTCGCTTCTAGTTACAACTTTTTATCATGATGTTAATGTATGGTAGAGTAGTTGATCGAGTTCGAGTACATTCTAATAAATAACTTTTGAGATTGTTTCTTTTTCCTCTCATAACTTTATCATAATCAAGATATTATATTTAAAATGAATTGATGATACTACTACAATCGATTAAACATGTATTCCAGTCAAGTGTCAACTGATTTTTATTTATTTATTTTATTTTTGTATAGCGTATGTTCCACTATTACTGTGAGGTATGACATCAATTTACTGCGAAGCCGTTCCTTTATAGTTCGCTGTACTGGTTAGTGGTTACTGTTTAAAACGGAACGCAGTAAAGTATACTGTCATCCATGTCATAGTCATGTCTCGCTGTCGACCACTCATTGATCCAAGGTTGATCAGGCGATCAAACCCCTGAGAGCCACCTTACCTCGAAAACGCTAGTGCTCACAGTACAAAAATGGTGACGATTATGCAGTATATTGAAAGGTATAACGGAACGTTTTTCCTCTTAACTGCTAGCACTGGGCCAGTGTTACCCGTAATAACGGAACATACCCACAATACTACTATTACTTGGATACTTTTTTTGCGAAACACAACAATCTACCTATACTATAATTAGAATCCGCGATTCTATACATTGAATATTTTTACCTAAAATTGAGAGGGGTGATAAAAGAAGAGTAACCAAGCCCAAAAAAGAAGTTTTTAAAATTCTTTTCTGTCTATCTGTCTGTTCGTTCGTCTGTCATGCGTTTTTCACAGGTAGATTAAGCTTAGCCTGGAGCTACATTTAGGCTTTGTTTCATTGAAATCGGAAGTCGGGAAAAAAAGTTGTTGTATAAAAACCTTTCATGCGGGTGAAACCGCGGGGCACAGCTAGTACATAATATACGTCTAAATACACAGACTAAAGGTAAACACAAATCAATGTGCACACAAATGTTTAGCCTGATGCGAGAATCGAACCCGCAACGTCCGGCTTGAAAGTCAAGTCAGGTTCACCAATCTCTAAACCAAAGAAGTGTCGTACTTACAGTATACATACATAATCAAAGAGCCATATTATCGTACTATTTCCAGAGCTAAATGCAGGCGTTAATTATGAAGATGGAGAGATCTGCTGGACTTCAGAAGAAATGCTATTGAATGAAGTTAAATCCAAACACATTCTAGACAGTGGTAGGTATATTTTTTAACTTGACGATTAGATTGGGCGCAATTAGTCAGTACGCTATCAGCAAATCGAGAAGGCTCGAGTTCCCGATAGGGGCGACCCGAAACATACTAGACTAGATACTAACAGACTAGTAGTACCTGCTGGTTTCCACGTTCCACGATAGAAGCTTACCTATAGCCCTGGGATCAGCGGGTCTAGATTTAACAGACTTCAAAGTCAAAGTCAAATCATTTATTTAAAGGCCAATAATGTGACTCTTTTGGATGTCAATAAAATAACATTAATTAAACTTAAGGAGTTGACATATAAAATGATGCACATAGAGGTAAAGTTTGTAGTTCTAGATGTCGGGAGGTAATCTCTGGAACTACTGAACCGAGTGTAAAAATTCATACACTCATAGGAAGCTCTTATAGGATGAATAAAATCTATTACTTATTTTATGGGACATAGAACCCTTTTTAGAGGGAGTTCAGAAATTCACGTGGCTGAAACCGCGGCGAGCAGCTAGTAGGTATTAAATAAAATTGTGCGTCAGAAACATTACGAAGTAATCATTGTTTTTACAGATACGAGAAACGGTGGTCTGAAAGTAAAAAAGAAAAGAGGCAGGAAGAAGAAAGGTAATTGCGTTGTTCTTCTATTTTTTTTGTAGACTTTCATAATACCTAATATATACATTGTAGAGTTGTGATGCGAGTGACGGAAACGACGCCTTGGGTTGCAAAATTGGAAGTGATTATTAATAAATGGTAATAATAGCTAGTGCACGCGGTTTTACGCGCTCGGGTTTCGGTATTCCCGCAGCAACTAATATGGAACCTTCGCGGGGGTACGTATAAAGAAGAATGTAAAAAAACACAAGAAAACCATTAATACATGCATAACCAAAGTTTCTTCTTATAATATGAAGGAAAGACAGGTCGAATTGAGAACCTCCTCCTTTTTTTGGAAGTCAGTTAGGTACAAACCCATCTGGTTAAATTTTGGAGAGAAAACAGGGCAATACAATATTGTGCTATTCAAATCCGACGGAGCTGCAGTTATTACTCTCACACTCCGTAACGAGGGACAGGCAACAGATATAGATTTTCTTTATGCTCACCTTTCTTCTCAATTCTTACGTTTCTTCTTTTTAGAATTCTTTCATGTTTCAGATGAAATCTTAATATCGGAAAGCAAAGTGCCTCACCAGTGCGACATTTGCGGTAAATTCCTGAGTAACCGCAGCAATTTGAAAGCGCATAAGATATGCCACACGGAACTCAGGCCCTACAAGTGTGGCGATTGTCCGGCGGACTTTAGGTAAACGATCAACACAATGATAAATAATAATAATAAAAAAAAAGATAAATAATAAACAAATAGATAAATAATATTCAACTAATAGATAAATAATCAACAAAAAGATAAATAATTAACAAATAGATCTCTACTAATATAATAAATGCGAAACTGAATATGTCTGTCTGTCTAACTGTTACGCTTTTACGCCTTAACGGCTCAACCGATCATCATTAAATTTTGCATACACGTTGTCAGGGGTACATAAAAGGACAAAGGGTAATTTTTGTCCCGGAATTCCCGCGGGAGCTCCGAAATTAACGCAGGTGTAACCGCGGGGGACAGCTAGTAGATAATAATAATTAATTAAAAAAGAAGTACTTTTTAAAAGTCGATTTATTTTAATTTCTCTCGTTTATATTAAAATATACTAGCTGTTCCACGCGGTTGCACTCGCGTGAATATCGGAACCTCCTCGACAGCTAACGGGTTGAAAAAATGTTACCTATATAAACTTACATATTTCTTTGAACTGTGTTGTTTCGCCTCTCAAGTTGTGGCTCGCTTCGTTCATTGGAAATTCACCCGTATTGTGTGCTCTTTAGGGGTCACAGCGCCCTGTTTCAGCACAAGAAGATGCACACCGGCGAGACGCCGTACCACTGCGACTACTGCCCCAAGCAGTTCCAGAGGAGGTCGAACCTCGTCAATCATATACGGATACACACCGGTACTTTTCCATACTGCCTCCTTAGCCAAGTTGACACAATATTATGCAGCCTCTATAGAAAACTACGGAACTCTACGAATCTAGTTTATTGGCACCAGGCTCCACAGTTAAGATTATATCTATGATCGATGTTTTCTTTAAGCCTCATTATGTACTTATATTTCGGTTTTTGTTGCAATAACTTACTATTATTATTATTTACTTACCGCCATGTCACGTGACCACGTACGTTCCTTAGTTTTCATAGCGATATACGATTAAAGATTCAAGAGATTGTCAATTTGGTTAAAGGGGCTTTATACAGTAAGGACAGGTACCTTAACCGTTGCTGACTACATTTTTCCAAAATCTGTAAATGCAGTTCAGAATATGTATCTTAAAAATTTATGGATAGTCTCCTAAAAGCATTTTCCAATAACTATAATGGTTAAGGTACCTGCCCTTGCCACATAATATAATACTATACTCCCTTACTGTCCCGCCTCAAAAATTCATCCTGTATGTACACTAATATTACAGAGTTTTTAAGTTTGGACGTAGAAGTAATTTATCTGATCTATAGTAACAAGTAATTATGGTCTTAAGAATAGAAGATGGAATTAGTATTTTTATGTCCTGATATAGAGTTTCTGCGGGAATTCCGAAATTGACGAATTTTTAGAATCTGTTCAGTTACTACCAGAGATCGCTCTCTGTTTCTATCTAAGCAAAGAAACTTTTCCTCGTTATAATAAACACGACAGGTCCTCCGCGGTTTCGCTCGCGTTTATTTCGGAGTTCCCGCGGGAATTCCGGAAAAAAGTACCCTACGTCCTTTTCTATACCCCTAACAACGTGTACGCAAAATTTCGTGACGATCGGTTGAGTAGTTAGAGCGTGAAAGCGCAACAAACAAACAGCCTTGCATACTCATTTTATGTATTAGGATTTATGTCCAAGAAGATTTACACCCAAAAATCGTTGCCTATGAATGACGTACTATGATTTCAGGTGAGAAAATGTTCAGCTGCAGTATATGTTGCAAGAATTTCGTACAAAGTGCTCAACTCTATGTACACATGAAGAGGCACGTTGGTGACAAGCCGTATTTGTGTCAAGACTGTGGGAAAGGTGACAAACTCAACTTTTTTTACCGACTATTACAAAGACTATAATAACACTCGACACGCTTTATTTCATTTCTGAGGAGTTCCCGTGGGAATTCTGGGATAAAAAGTACCCTATTACCTTCTCTGTACCCCTGAAAACATGTAAGCCAAATTTCATTATGAAAGTAAAGGCGTGAAAGCGTAAAAAACAAACAAACTCACTTTCGCATTTATAATAGTAATAATTTATTAATAAATCTTATCATAAGCGAAAAAATCGAAGGCATACTCATATTCTCACCGTTTACCGGTAAAAGATTGCGCTGTCGCCATTTGCAATGGTCCTTCGGACCGGATACCGTCTTAACATTGATTTTTCGTTTCAGGATTCCCATTGAAATCGGATTTGACCGTTCACCAACGTATTCATAATGGAGAGAAACCGTATTCCTGTCACCTCTGCACTAAGACGTTCGCCACTTCAGGCAACCTTTCTATACACGTCAGGATACATAATAAAGAAATTAGGTAATGTCTCTTTCTCTTTCCCTATTTCACTCGGGATCACTGTAGCTTCTTAAAAGTGGACATAGATAAGCAATAGTGTGTTAACCCACACTGGAGAAATTTTGAGTAAATTAAAGTTTTAAAATTATAGCGATTTTGTGTCAACAATTTTTATGTTCAATATTTAGTTACATATTTAAACAATGTAAAAAGGTAAACAAATAATTAAAAAACGTTCTCTAAATCTCAATAAATCGTTCGGAATCAATAACTTCGTTTTGTGGGTTAACTTGTCATGTAACAGCTTATCTGCGTCCAAGCGAAAGAAGTGAAGTGAAGTTTTTAAATTCGGTTCAGTAGATCCAGAGATTACCCCTTAAAAAATCACCAACTCAAGAGTTCCCGCGGGAATTCCGGGATAAAAAGTAGGTACCCTATGTCACTCAGAATCACTGTAGATAAGTGAAAGAATTTTCAAAATCGCCTCAGTAGTTCTAGAGATTACCCCCTACAACGTCACAAACGCACAATTCGCAAACTTTTGCTGTTTTTAATTTTAGTTTATTTGTAATATAAGTAAATAATCCTTTGAATGATATTCACAGGTACAAGTGTAAAGAATGCAACCGCGGCTTTGTCACATGCAGCTCGTACAATGTGCACTTGAAACGACACAAAGGCCAGCGCGACTACCACTGCGAGTGCGGCAAGTCCTTCTTCACGTCGTCAGCGCTGAAACAACACAGAGTGGTGCACACGGGGGAGAAAAATTACCAATGCAAAATATGCGACAGGAAATTCACCCAAACCAGCCATTTGACACGCCACTTCAAAAGGGACCACGCGAAACCCAACGTTCCTGTGCCGCCGTCGGAACATTTTAGACTGGTTTTGAATCAAGAGAATAATAAAAGCTCTATGGATATGTTCAACGATGTACAAAAAGTGACGCACGATGCGAACGACGTAAAATGTGAAGGGACGTGATTTTAGTAGCAAAGAATAGAGAAGCGACACTTTCCGCCCCCACCAATTTCATGCCTCCTCATACCCCGCGAAAATGACCTTGGCAAAGACCGAGGAAAGTTTGACACATGTAAAATCTACCTGTGACAATTATTCACTGACAGCTGACAGTTACTGTCAGCTCGCTGTCAACCTTACACATGCACAACACGTCTAAGGACAAGCCAATTGTCTTGGGGGAAAGTACTTCAATCATTTCATTTGAATGGAGTATTACCGGGCTGGTAGATGTGAGAAATTATGTGCGTGCTCCAATGTGCCATTGTTTGTTTTAATATTATCTGGACTTTGTAGTCATAGACTTTTGTCTAGACATAGAGAATGGGAAGAGGAATACCCCTCACAAAATTCACTACTCTAGAAAGAGACAAAACTACTGTGCGGCTAATACCTACTTGTCTCTTTTCTATAGGTCTTTCGAAAAATCGGTTCCTGCAATGCAAGCTTTCAGTAAGTGGTATAAGTTTTTCATGCTCATTTATGACTATTCCAGATTGTTTGAATCATTAAAAATCTTTGAAGTTACCGAGGTACAAAAACACGTGAGATTGAGACAATTGTATATAGGTAGCTATAATGTGTCATATGCCTACTCACAATTTTATATTTATTTATTTATTTCAATCGTTCTCGAATCGAATGTACATAATATTAAGTACACAATTGTGAAAATAATTTAATTTATATTATGTAAGTTATACTACTTAGTTTCTATTTAAATCTGTGTTCAATGGAAATGAATTATTGCATTATTATGCAAATCAGTGTATTGTTATTTGATCGTAAATAAAAATAATGATAATATTAAAACATGCGTAATCCTTACATATTATAAAATAAAGTCCTCCGCCGCGTCTGTCTGTGTGTTCGCGATAAACTCAAAAACGACTGAACCGATTTTCATGCGGTTTTCACCAATAGATAGAGTGATTCGTGAGGAAGGTTCATATGCATAGTTTATTCTGGACTTCCCACGGGAACCCCGAAATTACCGCGGGGGACTGCTAGTTATTGTATAAAATAAAATGGATTTCATATTTGCTAGGTAGTTCACCAGAGCAATAAAGGAATATTGAACATCTAACTAATGCCTACGAGTACGATCTTTTCAAAGCTAGCAGTGCAGACTACAAAATTTAAATATTTAATTAAATTTAAAAAAAAACCCTACCAAATTCGTGAACCACCCCGATTCCCGACGTTATGTTCCCGGATTAATAATAAAAGTACTCTGTGCGACTCTGTGTAAGTTACGTACTATGTTCCCGACCATAGGGCACAGAGTATAGCTAGGGAGCTGGCGGCAATTTAGGTATATGATTTCATCGTCGTTGATACCAAGACGTAATGTAGTCTGGACTTAGATTAGGTAGAAAAAATAGGTGGCGAGCTCAGGTAGCTCTGATTTTTTTTTTATAAATAATTATGATATTGTAATTAAAAAAAAAACATATCGTTTCCGCCATCAATTATATCTTATTAAATACGTTTTATAGATAGTGAAATTAAAGCTGGCAGAAGTCAGGATGGTGGGAGTTCTTCTTAATTCAGCATCTCAGCTTATTTTTCTTACAGATATTTTTATAAAAACTCCCACCATCCTTACTTCTGCCAGCTTTAATTTCACTATCTATGAAACGTATTTAAAAAGATATAATTGATGGCAGAAACGATACTATAATTGAATATGGTTTTGTTTTAATTACAATTTCAAAATTATTTATAAAAAATCAGAACTACCTGAGCTCGCCACTTAGATTTTCTAGTTAATATAAGTCCAGACTACATTTCGTCTTGGTATCAAAAACGATGAAATCATATACCTAAATGGGCATGTTGACTAATTTTTATTTTTTAGTCCGTCTTGTAGATTATTAAAAAATATTGGACACGTATTTTTTCTTTTTATACGTAATCAAAAAATAACGGCGATATATTGAGTTGAAATTTCGCGTGACGTCACTATTCTGATAGTTTGTATGGCTGTTTTGCGATTAGTGACATCACGACCTCCTCATCCTAAACTTTAATGCGCTTTATCTCTGAATATTTTAATTTATTTAAAAAAGCAAAAAATACGTATCTATTGTTTTTTTATTTTCTAACTGACGGACTAATTAGAATTTTGATTTTCAAAAGTAGGCAACATCCCTATTGCCACCAGCTCCCTAGCTATAGGTACTTCCCGACCCCGGACTGAGAATTTTTTTATCTGTACACACTACGACTACCTACATAAATTACGGTAAAAACTGAAACATTTTCATTACTACAAGCCAATAGGTAATCTACGAAAATATTGATTCTATTGTATTTACTAATAATTCTTCGATTTCCAAAAAGTATCGATATTTTACTCCATAAAATCGGTAGAAACCGAAAATTGCAGTCTTCATTCCTTCTCAAGTAATTATAATATATGTGATCTGTGGGAAAAAAAACTAAAAAAAAAGTTGGTCGATTATTGTGTTGGTGTTTGTGTTGGTTATATTTTTTGTTTTTCTCTTAGTTTTAAATTAATTTGACTCATGTTTTTAGTAAAAACGTAATCTTAGGATGACAATGGAAAGGAGAATAAAGTTGAAAACGCTGAACAGTCACATTACTTGTAAAATATGCCGTGGCTACTTCATTGATGCAACCACTGTCACGGAATGCCTTCATACGTGTTAGTACACATATTTTCAATTAGATTTTAAATGATGCTAAATAAGATTTGCAGTTTTAATGACAGTAATTATGGTGTACAGTTCACAAAACTTTAATTCTGATCTTTTTTTAGTTATAATTCATACTATTATTGATTTGTTCTAACATTTTATGATGGCAATTTAATTTTGTTTTTCTTATTTATTAAACTGTTTGTTAGTAGGTACTCTGCAACGTTCATCATTTAGTTTTATTTCACACCAAAAAAATAGTCTGAACTGAGAAGTTAATAGCAGTTCTTTCACACATATGATGAACTTTTACATTATTATTCTACTTTGTGTTATGAGGGATGTTGATATTGATGTGGAATGGTACTGGTGTGGGTGATGACAATTAGCTCTTATCGATACAAGATAATAAAAAAATAGTCTCATAAACTACAATCACAATAACACTGAAAATCTCATTAGTTGTAGAGGTTATGTTATTAAAATTACAACAGGTTTAGGAGTTCAGCAAGTGTTACATATTGTGGCTGTCCACATACTCATAATACACTATAGCAAAATTACACAACATCTTTCAAATACATTGAAAACTTTTTCAAATGTGTAGTCATTATTATCAATTACTCTTGCTAAAACTTGTGCTTGTGTAATATTACTAAAAATAAATTTAAATATTTGAATAATTTTTAACTACTAACCATTGGTCTATGTAGAACATCAATATTATAACTTTTCACCCACAAGGAGCAAGCAAACGTTTCAAACCACCCATTGATTTATTCAGTTTTTTTTCTTTTCATTATTTTATGAATCTGATGGTAATTATTTGCTTGTACTATTACAGTTTGTAAAAGCTGCCTAGTGAAGCATCTTGAAGAGAACAACACATGTCCAACATGCGACATAGTGATACACCAGTCACACCCATTACAGTACATCAGCTTTGACAGAACAATGCAGGACATCGTGTACAAACTAGTTCCCGACTTACAAGACAGTTAGTATAATATTTTATTAGTTAATACTATTGATGCCTTCAACTCCATTCAAATTTCATTTGGAAGTGTACTGACACAAT
This sequence comes from Zygaena filipendulae, assembly GCA_907165275.2. Lineage (NCBI taxonomy): Eukaryota > Metazoa > Arthropoda > Insecta > Lepidoptera > Zygaenidae > Zygaena > Zygaena filipendulae. The sequence goes on from OU015669.1 coordinate 2,529,151, forward strand.
TGGCTACTTGACAAAAAATTTTTTTTAGTCCGTCGTGTAGATTAGTAAAAAATATTGGATACGTATTTTTTCTTTTTTTACGTACTCAAAAAATAACAGAGATACATTGAGTTGAAATTTCGCGTGACGTCACAATTCTGTGCGGTTTGTATGGCGCTTATAATGAATATTGACGACACGAGCCCCCCACCCTAAACTTGAATGCGCTTTATCTATGTTAATTTTCATTAAATTGAAAAAGCAAAAAATACGTGTCTATTATTTTTTTATTTTCTAACTGACGGACTAATTAGAATTTTGATATTCATACCTTGGAGAATACCCAATTGTCGCACCCATAATACTTTTATTTTTTCAGTTTCATATCTTTACATTTTCTAAAGGGATTGTTGTGTGACTAAGTAGTAAGTCTATTGTAATAATTAATATGCTCAGCATATCAGTGGAAACCCGATTGTTCAGCGCTTGCCTTGCCTAAAAATTAATTGTTTATATAGGTAGATTTAAATGATGTGAAGTGCTTTGCATGACAATAGTCATTTAACGTTAGCAGCTGATAAAACAGTGCTAATTGAGATAATTGCAGAAACCCTACTGTATAGCATTACACAAACAGCTGACATGTGTGTCACGCTTAATTTTAATAATTCGGAAAAATTCAGAGCAAATTAGCATACTTATTATACTGGTGCTTATTCTGAAGACGACAAATCGATACTGCCTTAAATAACGATTTTGTTTTGGTTCATTTGCAGATGAATTGAAGCGTGAGCGTGACTTTTATAGAGCACGAGGTCTGCCGTGTCCCAAGGATGCGGCTCTGGCCATAGACAAGTCAGCAGGCGGTGACGAGCAAGAGCAACCTGACAACACTGATTGTCATAGGAAAGACGAACAGGTAACTTAAATCATTATTAAATATTATTCTTCTTATTCTGTATCAGAATCATTATATTCAGCCTATATCCATTTTGTAGGCATCCATTTTTGATAAAATGAAGAGGTTCTCAATTTGTCTGTATTTTTTTTTAATTAAATATTTCGCAATTTTCTGTCTTTTTTATTTTTATTTGGGCCTTCCTTTTAATTTTTTTTACTATTTTGGTAATGTCTTTGGTGTTAATTGCATAATTGATTATGAACTTTCAGGTCAACATATGTTTAGAATGTATATCAACGTCGTTATGCACACTCAAGCGCAGTTTCATAAGGTGTTCGGCGCAAGCGACGATAACGCATCTAAAGAAATTTGTAGCTAAGAAAGTGTTGAATGGTATAGAGAAATATAGAGAAGTGAGTAACTTGCATGGTATTATCTATTGATCTACTTGATTGACTTCTAGCGGTTCCACTTCCTGTTGTTTCAGCCGCGTTTCACTTTCACCCCAAAAAAAGTTTCATCTTTCTGGCATTCAGCTTCAGTAGTTTCGACTGATGAACGACTTAGAAAGTTGGAACAACGAGGTGGTGACAAGGAGTACGAAATCTATACTAATATTATAAAGAGGAAAGATTTTATTTTTTGTTTGTGTAGTACAATTTAACCCAAAAACTACTATACCGATTCCTAAATTATTTCACCATTGGAATGCTACATTATTCAGGCTATATTACCTATTGTTACTATAAATTGTTTGTTGTATTACTATGAATTGTTACTCAGAAGTAACATAGGTATTGTAACCCGGAATTCCCGCGGGAACTCCGAAATTACCGCGGGTGAAACCGCGGGAAACAGCTAGCATTATGATAAAGTTGAAATTTCGGTGATAATATTAATAGTCGCTGCTACAAAAACTAAGTTGGCTGTAAAATGACGGCCATTGTCATTGAAATTTATACTATAATTTCATTAAACTAAGGTTACATATTATTCATCACCTATAAATCCCTTCTCGCCCTGTCAAGATTAAATAATCTTGACAGGGCGAGAAGGGATTTATGTTTATATTAGATCTCTGTGCAAAATCAAACGCTATTTTGGTGTTTTATTGTACAATGATTTTTGTTTTGCTGTTTTATAATCCTAATAATTTTTTTTCTTCTTTCAGATTGATATTTTATGTAATGACGAATTATTAGGCAAAGATCACACTTTGAAGTTTGTATACGTAACACGCTGGAGATTCCGTGATCCTCCCCTCCGATTGCAGTATAGACCTAAGATTGATTTGTAACACATTTTATATCAAAATAACTAAATTATCTAATAATAATAATACACAATTTAGTTAGTAAGGAGAATTAAATAAATTATTTATATATTATTCGACTTCGACACAAATATAGACAATTTGCTTATTTCAAATGTTTAGTTGAATTTACGTGACTAAAGAATTTAGGGATTATTCTTTTACACTATGTGTGAGTTAATTTTTTTTAATCTATACTAATTATTAATAATGTTAATTTGTTTCATTTTTATTTTTGCCGTTGCTAGTCGTCCACTAAACGGATGAATAATAACCGTCCGCTAAATGCAAAATGTATTGATCTTTCCTAACGTTCTTTTTTCGTTACGAAATTTACACGCCGATTGAAAAACCTTTTGGTATACGATATACAATTTTTATATAAAAATAAATTGTATATGTCACTTTACAGTTTTGAAAATACCGTCAGATTATAATCTATCTCGCGAGATTGTAAATTGTCAAAAGATCGTGAACCGTAACACTGGCGCATCGCCGGCCGCTGCCGCGGTTCGCTCGCTACGCTCACTTGGCTCGCGCGACTTGAATCCGCTTAGTGGACGACTACTGAATAGACACTTTTTTTAAGTTACTGCACAAATGTAGTTAAACTGATTATTTATTTTGTAATAAAAAAGAGGCGGGCTTATTACTAATATGTTGAAAGGAGAAGTTTGAAGAAATTCATGAATAAATGTTTTTTATATGAACAAGCCTTTATTTCGTCAGCCAATCATAATTATAATTCATTGTTGTGTTTTAAAACAAACTAGCGATAGTTACATTAGTTACTGATAACATTCCGTACCTACACCAACCTACACCCTTACGAAGTAAAGACCGATGTTTCATAGATTTTTGAATGACCTATACAATGGCATAAAATGTAATAATTAATAATCATTACTCATTACATATGTATAAGCATTGACGTAAGAAAAATTGCATCAGTGATTGTAAGCACAAATTAACTAGACATATGTCTAAAGATTGTAAGCAGAGAGAAGGTAATCACTACGTGATTGTAAGTATAAAAATGTACATCTGTAAAAGTTTGTATCTAACCAAAGGCTGTTTGTTGCCAGTCGTCCACTAAATGGACGAATAAAAGAAAATTATTAAAATTAATCGTCCACTAAACGGTATTTAGTGGACGTTGAATAGTGTACTATAATACTATGTTTAGTGCACGACTTAATAATGTTTATTAATCTGCTTAGTGGACGACTAGACACTTCATTAATCAAATGGAGACGCCATTGACGAGCGATCCCCGCTGACCGTTGCCCACGTAGCGTAGTGGTTATATACTCTTTGGCGTAGTGGTTATATACTCTTTGCCGGTGCCAAAAATACAAAAGCACGACTTGTAGGTACTCGACCTCAGAAGAATAACTCGACCATACATCACTTTCTTACCTTCACTTTGATCATTTTTGATAGGGCTGTGATCAAAGACAGCTCAAAACGGCTCCATGTCATGTTCATAGAAGTAATCCTACTATCCTACTAATATTATAAATGTGAAAGTGTGGATGTTTGTTTCTCAATCGCGCAAAAACGACTGACCGGATTTGGATGAAATTTGGCATGCATGTAGCCTTTGACATGGAAAAGAATATAGGCTACCTTTTATCCCGGAATTCCCGTGGGATCTCCGAAATTAACGTAGATGAAATAGAATTAATTATTGCATACTACACGTCAGAGGTACAGAAAAGGACAAGGTACTTTTTATCTCGGAATTCCCGTGGGATTTCCGACATTAACGCGGGTGAAACCGCGGGGCACAGCTAGTAGACATCTCTATGACGTGTGGTATCCCCGAGCTGAAGTCACTTTCTGGCATGTCACGCTTGATATTAGATTAGGTTACGCCTATGGTACCTAACTCGATTAATCATAATCCAAACACCACTCGATTCGATTTATTTTCTCCAATATAAAAACCGGTAAAAATCTAAATATTTTCTATCTGTGGTTCATAAGTTTTCATCGTTAGAAAAAGACTGCTCTTTGAAAAAGCGCGGGAAACGTTAAAACTTCGCGGACGTGTTTTCCTGAGCTCTTTTAATTTTTACCAATTTTCTCCCATAAATAGTGATCAGTTGATTGGTTTGTTCTCCCTTATCTTGTATTTATAGTGTACTTATTATTTATTTGTGCCCCAGCATCTCTGGTGAGTCAAATTTAGCTAATTTCTTCGCATGAAAGATGTCCCGGAGCCGGGGGGTTCTGTCCCCCCGGCTTCTAATTTTATTACAATTGGCTCAAACAATGAATCTGGCATGGAAACAGACGGATCGGTCGTAAGTCGATCTCTGAAACGTAGTCGATTACATATCTGCAAACATTGCAATAAAAAAAGACGCAGACATCACACAGCCGACCCACCAAAACTCTCTGATTGTAATTGTAATGAATCGACAACGGATCAGTCTGAACCAAATCGCAAAATTGCCTCTCCAGCTCTTTTTAAAAATGTGCTCGTGCAAGATCCGCCTGTACCCACTTCCACACCTACTGCACCTTCTGTACCCATAGGTAGGACCTTATATGAAAAGACGGATGCTGCTCCTTACGTAGTGCATGTCCAAAGACATCAGGATTCTCCAAACGATGCAACTACTATGCACCCTATGGCTTTTGGTAAATTCCTGAAAAATAATTCATTTAGTAATATAATAAATGGAAGTGTGAAAAAAATTGGCCGTAATAAAATGTCTGTATCATTTTCTAAATATCAAGATGCCAATACCTTTATTAGTCATGATAGTTTAACAAAAAATAACCTAAAGGCATTCATACCTACCTTTAATATTACACGAATGGGTTTAGTCCGTGGAGTCCCAGCCGAGTGGTCTCCTGATGAAGTGAAAGATAATATATCTGTCCCAATAGGGTGTGGTGAAATTATCAAGGTAAGGAGATTGAATTTCAAAACTTATATTGATGGTACCCCAACTTGGAAACCATCTCAAACTATTGTGCTCACCTTTGATGGACAAGTTTTGCCGAAACGCATTTTTATGTGTTACAATTCACTCACTGTAGATATGTACATATACCCCACTATACAATGTTTTAACTGCTGCCGCTTTGGGCATACCAAGGCACAATGTAGATCAAAACCACGTTGTTTCAAGTGCGCCCAAGACCATATAGGTGAGTTTTGTAACATCTCTGAAGAAGAGGCATCCTGCTGTTCATGTGGTGGTAGTCATTTTGCAAGTAACAAAACATGCCCTGAGTTTGCGAGACAATCGCAAATAAAACTATATATGGCACAGAATTGTGTTTCTTACATGGAAGCTTTAAAATTGCACCCACCTATTTCAAAATCTTTTGCTGAAGTATTGGCTAACCCTGCCATGAAACTATCTATGAATGAAGTCCCTTATAATAACTTTTCACCTAGTAGTAGTAGTAATCCCTCAGTATCATACAAGAAAACTATATATACAAAACCTCGTCCTCGCCCTATCCCATCCAAAGGATTTGACAAAGTAGCTCACCAAGCTATTGTGCAAGAATACGCAATTCCCACTCCTAATAATGGCTGTGGGTTTAGTAACCGTGTAGACTCATCCTTACCTGCTGATACTCAATTACCTAATGATTTTGTCACAGCTCTATTTAATCTGTTTTCCCAATTCAACTTTCTTCCACCGTCCAACGCTGCTCACCCTGTACTTAACAACATTCAATTCTCTCAAAATGGACAGACAAACCGACCAAATAATTCAGTGGAATTGCCATAGTGCTCTACATAAAAAACATGAAATAATTTATCTATTGAATGAATATGAACCGTCTGTTCTTGTTCTATCAGAAACATGGCTCAAACCTCAATGGAACTTTAAAATATCTGGTTACAACACCATAAGAAAAGACAGAAATGATGGGTATGGCGGAGTAGCCATTCTTATCAAAAATAATGTCAAATATGACATCATCTCCTTACCATCTTATAACCCTCTAATATCAATTATAGCTGTACATGTACATAATCTTAACTTAGTATCTATCTATATTCCTTCTCAATCATCTACACTTATGAATGAAATAAATAATCTGTTTTCCACTCTCCCTAGACCCTTTTTAGTACTGGGAGATTTCAACTGCCACCACCAAGCTTGGGGCAGTACTGTCTCTGATAACTATGGAGAAAGCCTATTAGATATCGCCAATTTACATAACTTATGTATTTTGAACACAGGTTCTCCCACTCGCCTCACAGCCCCTGGACGTAATTTAAGTGCTGTTGATTTGTCAATTTGTACTCCAAATTTGGCCTCTCAGGTATCTTGGTACACCCACTCATCCACACTCGGGAGTGATCACTTTCCTATAGTTATTACACTCCCCTTTAAAAAACAAACAAGCAAAAAGAAATATTTGTCCACAAGGAAATACAGACTTCCTGATAAATGTTCTAAAGACTGGATTAAGTATAAAACTAGTGTTGAAACCAAACTGACTTCCCTCCCTGTTGTGACACCTGAGACTGTAAATGAATGTGCAGAAACTTTGGCTTATATTTTAAATGAAGCAGCAGGAGAAGTATTCCCTGTCAAATCTAATTCAAGTACCAAAATACCGTCACCACCATGGTGGGACAATGATTGTACCGTTGCTATCAGGAAAAGAACAGTGGCAGAAGAGACATACAATAGTGACATGTCTGAAGCCAACTACGATGCTTTGGCGAAAATCATCGCAGAGACTAAAAAGTTATTCAAACAGAAAAAGTTTGAGGGCTGGAGGAAATTTTGTAGTTCTATTTCACCTGACACCCCCCCTACACTAGTTTGGCGTAATATTAAAAGATTTAAATCTGCTTCTAATCCAAATTCCATATGGAACATTCCTCCTAGTGTAGCCAATAATTTCATGGACAAACTATCTCCTCCATGGGTAGCACCAGTCAATAACACAGATACCTTGCCCGATAACCTCTCAGACTTAAACTGTCCCTTTTCGCTTCACGAACTAAAAGCTGCAATACATGGCACTAAAGATTCTGCACCAGGTGCAGACGGTATTCCATATTCCTTCTTTTCTAGTAATACTGATGAAGTTCTTATCTATTATCCATAAATTAACTAGACATATGTCTAAAGACAGATAGGAATCTGACAGTATTTTGAGGGGTCGTTAGAGATCCACCAATCACAGAACAGGTCGCTGAGCCACAGATAAAAGCCACAGATATTAGTGTTGTCCATGTCGATAAACTTTATCGATATTAGGGATGGGATCCAGTAGGTACTCGTATCGATAGTATTATAGCTTAGTAGGATTAAATATTTTATTTATTTTAGGATTGTGACTGACTTGTTTATGTTTTTCTCTTAACATGTTAGTGAACTAATTGTGTTCAGAGAAAAACATAAACAAGAACAAATAAAACTCGTAAATTTCATAAAAACTTTATCTTTAATTAAGTATATAAATGTTACTTAGCATTACTTATACTATTAAGGATAACAACAGTTATCATTGTTAATTGTACATTATATTATACTAGACATAAATAGGAAAATAACAGTTATCAGCTTGATTTTATTAGAAAATTTCGTAAACAAACCGTTCCCAAATTAGTAAACAAGAAAAATAATCAATCAATTATCGTAGAAGTAATAAATAGCTAGTTATTAAAATGCTGTTACATTGATACACCAACTTTTAAAATTCGTGTGTATTTCAAATAAATCAAATAAATGCGTTTCATAATTTGTTTTATAGAATAGGAAAAAATGGTTTGATATTTTACTTCAAACCATGACACGCCAGACAAAAACTGTGAAGCGAAAATGATTTGCATGTTACATTACAAAAATCACTGGCATACTTCTGAATCTGATTATATTCTGACCTAACAAAGGACAATGTCAATCTTTGTATGAAGAGTGGACTAAGTGCTGCCCAGGATGTAGACATAGTACATTATGTTCCTAAGGGTAGTAGGAGTCTGTAAAATAAGGCGCGTCTAATTCTATCCCAGGAGTCGTGAAAAAATAAAGTTTTTGTTGAGATTTATTAGAAAACAATAAACTTGCATGGAAGGTGGACCAAGTGCTGCCCAGGATGTAGACATAGTACATTATATTCCTTAGGGTAGTAGTAGTCTGTAAAATAAAGCGCATCTAATTCTATCCCAGGAGTCATGAAAAAAAAAGTTTTTGTTGAGATTTATTAGGAAACAACAAACTTGCATGGAAGGTGGACCAAGTGCTGCCCAGGATGTAGACATAGTACATTATATTCCTTAGGGTAGTAGTAGGCGTCTAATTCTATCCCAGGAGTCGTGAAAAAAAAGTAAACTGCTCAGCAATCACCTTACAGAAATTGAATTGCAACCTGTGAAATACCTATTATTTAGTAAATAAATAAATCAAATAAATGCGTTTCATAATTTGTTTTATAGAATAGGAAAAAATGGTTTGATATTTTACTTCAAACCATGACACGCCAGACAAAAACTGTGAAGCGAAAATGATTTGCATGTTACATCACAAAATTAATCACTGTCATACTTCTGAATCTGATTATATTCTGACCTAACTTTGTTTTTGTAACTCTCTACTGTTTTCTCTGACTGACATTGGCATGAATACTGAATAGTGCGCCTATCTACCCAAAGCGTCTGTTGCCATATTGAAAAAAAGGAGAACTCAAAAGGCAATCAACTAAAATGATTACCGGTGTGTTATATACGTTGTACGCTACGTTGACGTTGATTGCTCTAATGCGACCAAAAATTTTTGAAGAAATTTTTATTACTAAGAAACGTTGTCATTGGCAAATTATAATTATAGACGCCATTATTAAAGAAGACGAAGAATCTTCTTAAATTTTTTTAAGAAATGACCAAATATCTATGAAGCTTTTGAGAATAATAATAGGGATGTTGACAACCTTTGAAAATCAAAATTTTAATTAGTCCGTCTTTTAGAAAATTAAAAAACAATAGACACGTATTTTTTGCTTTTTCAAATAAATTAAAATATACAGAGATAAAGCACATTAAAGTTTAGGGTGTGAGGGTCGTGACGTCACTAACCGCAAAAACCGCCATAAAAACTGTCAGACGCGAAATTTCAACTCAATATATCGCCGTAATTTTTTGATTACGTAAAAAAAGAAAAAATAGGTGTCCAATATTTTTTAATAATCTACAAGACGGACTAAAAAAAATTAGTCAACATGGCCATTCAAATAGTTTTATATTTTCTGTATTAGAAAACTAATGTGTTTTTACTAACAACATGATAGCATCCTTTCATATAGACTCTCAATTTACTAATGTCACCAGCAGAGCAATTATGTAACTATTGTTTCTATCATATCTCAGTTTCAATTAGAAAAATTGCGATTTTGTGATTAACTAATCATGTTAGGCAGATTCAACTTTTGTAGTATGATAATTTTGGTTGATTATTAGATATTTTAGGAGTCAAAACCTGCATAATATTGTAATCGCAAAACCGCTATGTTTTTGATTGCGACCGAAAAATGATAGAAACAAAAATTACTTAATAGGCCCTCAACTTTCCGGGCGAGCAGCTGTTCCGCGAACCGTTGTCATGTCGGTCGAAGAACAGCACTGCTTCCGCCATGTCTCGCATAGTCTTCGATACAGGTCCACTATCCCCATGCCTTCCTGTAATAAAAATCATGGCAAAATATGGCAATTTCCTACTGTGTTGACAAAATAATATTTTGGCAGTGCGGCTACCCTTGTTCAGTCTTCTTGTTAAATGTAATACTTTTATGATTTTATTTCCTTCTGTGAATCGCATGCGATACAATATACGTGTCCTTACTTCTTAAATACAAAACGCTATGATATACATGTGCCCATCTATATAGATGGGCACTATGTATATAAAAGCAGGTAGCAGAAAACGCACAGTCCATCTACAGCACACACACCATCCAGTGCGATAAAACAAAGTCTATGTTAGGATAAAACTTTATGAAAGGCACCTGTCATCAAAAAACCAATAAATTCCGTTAAGTAGCTCTTGTATGGTACAAGTATAGAACAAATCAAAACCATTTCTAAAAATCAATGTTTTGAGTTCTGCTAGAGTAGTATAGTATTTTAGTTCTTGGGGATTAAAGAGTTGCTGTATATAAAATAAGCGATCCACCCCCGCTTCGCACGGGAGCATTTTCGAAGAAAGCTCTTAGCTTGATTTGTTCCGACATCTTGAAGAATTATCGTTATATTTCACTTTTTTCTTTAGTCAATCTTTTGATTTACGAAAAATCTAAACCCATCTAAGCGTACAGAGGGCAGGAGGCGACTTTGTTTTATACATACTATGTAAAGATATAAATATACCTTTAAGCTCAAATGTAGCATCATTCAATTACGCTCTCTAGGCATCTTCCCGAAAACTTTTTATGCAGCTTGGAAGGTGGATCACTGGTCACAAAGAAGTGTTTCTGGAGTTCCCCGTCTATGACATAGCTTCAACCACATTCTGAAATTTAAAAAAAAAACGATTTTCCATTATGACTGTAGCTGTTCCTTGCGTTAATTTTGAAGTTCCCGCGATCCCTTCCGGTATCCTTGAGAACGTGTGTGCAACATTTTATGGGGATTGGTAAAATAGTTAAGGTGTGAAAACGTAACAAACTCACATTCACATTTATTATAGTATTATTATTTAACTAGCTGTGCCCCGCAGTTTCACCCGCGTGAGTTTCAAAACTTCCGCAAGAACTATTTTTCTGTAAAATAAAAGTAGCCTAAGTTACTCCTTATAACATTAGCTATTTGCCAGTGAAAGTCCCGTTAAAATCGGTCTATCCGTTTCAGAGATTAGCTGGAACCAACAGGCAAACAAAAATAAAAAAAAAAAATGATTTTTTATGTAAGTACCGTTAATACTTTCATAAGCATTTAGTGAAAAGTTGTTAATTTGGAATTACAAGCAGATAGTTCAATTTTACTTATATGTATATAAGTAGTTGTATAGACCAGCTGTTCGCTACGGTTTAATTTGTGTTAATTCAGAGTTCCATGCTACACATACACATATTATGTTTACGTGTATATCTAATACTGAATGGATATTATATTTTCTCAATTCTGTCGTGAGTAAAAAATATGGATTGGATTTTCAGCCGTGACCCAACGCACAGTCACGCTGTTGGCGGCGATGATTATGATGGCGGCATCATCATGAATATGTAGATTTAACACTTACCATGTTCCTGGGGAACTGTCGTAGTTGTTGCCGTCGATGTCGTTGTCGCCGTCGCGCGTCGTTGTCACTTGTCGCCATCGCCAGGGCCGGGGCCGGGCCGGTGCCGCGTGCGCCAAAGATTCGAGTTCACGTGTATCTGAAAACAAATGATGATCAATTTGTGTGGAATATACCTTCGCATTGCGATAAAATTTTGCGTCTACACTTTTAGCTCCCCAGAAGATGTTTTTTCCTTTCCAGTTTGAGATTGTATGTGCACAGTGAAATAATCTATTATTTTGTCTCTCTAGTTTGACACTGCTTAGTAGGTTATTTTTATTTCAAAAATATAATGCTTTTATAATCTAAATTTTAACAATTTGTCATTAGACATGTTCACAAATAGTCCTTTCTCATTTTAGATATTATCGTTGGTGTAAATGATAGAATGTACATATTATCACTAATCACTACATATTACAAAACAAAGTCCCCCGTCGTGTTTGTCTGTCTGTCTGTTTACGATATACTCGAAGATTAAGTAACAGATTTTCCTTCGGTTTATCCCACTAGATAGAGATCCATTAGGAAGGTTTAGGTGTATAGATTGTCAAGGTTGTATGTAGACAAAGTCTTTGTAACTCTTTCACGCTTTAACTACTCAACTGATCATCAAAATTTTTCATACATGTTTTCAGGGGTACCGAGAAAGACATAGAGTACTTTTTACTCCGTGGTTCTCGCAAGATCTCCAAAATTAACGTGGGTGAAACCGTGGGGAACAGCTAGTATAGATATTAAGTGGTCGTGGTTGGGTGCACTTTTATCTTATATTTTGGAAAAAGTATTTTGTTACGACGCTTTCACGCTATAATTACTCAACCGATCATCATGAAATTTTGCATATGAACACGTTGTCAGGGCTACAGAGGACATAATTATATGGTACTTTTAACTCTGGAATTCCCGCAGGATCTCCAAAATTAAAGAGAGTGAAACCGTGGGGAACAGCTAGTAATAAATATATTAAAGTTGGGTACATTTTTTCGAGTACCTTTGTATAAGAGATATTTGCAAAGCAGGTATCAGAAATACACTGGCACTCTTACTGTGTTCGGAGCGAGCTGCGCTGTGTGAGGGCTGTGCTGTCGTCGTCGTCATCGGTCGCGTTGCTGTGAGCGATGAATACTCGAGTCCATGTAAACCTGAAAAAAGAGTATGATCGAATGAAATAAAAAGAAAGATGGACAATTGCATAGTATTTTTTTATGTCTGTCTGTCTGTCTGTCTGTCCGTCTGTCCGTATGTCACACCCAATTTTTTTCCGAAACTATAAGAACTATACTGTTGAAACTTGGAAAGTAGATGTATTCTGTAAACCTCATACTATAATCCTGTCGTTAGAATGTGCAGATCTTATAACTCGGTGGCTACTTCGTGTTCAAAACTGGACATATTCGACAGTAGATTCATTGTTACTATGCACCCATACTTTGGGACACATTCCATCTCTAGTAATGTATAAAACTTATGTACCTCTTATTGTTTGTGTCTCGTTTTGTGTGCCAATAAATAAATAAATTAATTGATTAATTAAGATTTTCATACAAAAATAGAAAAAAAAAACATGAAATATTATTATTACATATTATGGGTTTATTTTTTATAATTAGATCTGCTCTTAGAAATTTTTTTTTCATCAAACCCATTCCCATCTATGGATAGGTCTTCAAAAATGATGTTGAGGTTTCTAATATCATTTTTTTCTAAACTGAATAGTTTGCGCGAGAGACACTTCCAAAGTGGTAAAAATTCACTAAAGTCCAAATATTAAGTTCAAAATTAATCCTTCAAATTAAGACTTTACCTACTATAAAGCATGCTGTGTTTACCTGTAAAGGATTGTACAATTAGCCTTAAGTTATTGTATTAGAGTTTAATATTTTTATTGTTGTATGATCGTTGGTAATCCAAATAAAGAAAATAAAAATAAAAAATAAAACTCAATAATTGGATATGGTTGTTGGCATTAAATAATAAATATTATACTTGGTTTATAACCAACACACCATCCAGATATCTGCATTCTGCACAACTCGAAACATATAGAGTTTTTTCACGGTAGCCACTTGGCTACCATGAAAAAACCTTCCAACTCCGTTTAGTAGTTTTAGCAGAATGCACATAACATGCAACATACAGACAAAAGAAACACAAAATTAAACTACAAAATTTGCAATTCAATCTGCTATTATTTTGGACTGCTGAAACAAGAACTTAGAGCAATAATATCCTTATTATATACCTAATAAAGTTTTTAACGTACAGAAATACAGAATAGATTAAGTGGAGTTTGTAAGAAAATGTATTTATTTCATTTAGGGTTCAAATCAAATTACCTGTAAGTTTTGTAGAACCAACTGATCTTCTTTGAGTTACAGAAGCTCTTAGTTCAGGACAACGCTTCTTTTCATCAAAACCTTCAAACACTGTAAAATTAAAAAGACAGTGGTCAAACTTGATTACTCAGAAACTTTTTTGCTATGTATGTAGCTTAGTTGCTTTGGAGTATATGATAAAATAAAAGCTAAAAATAACAAAATACCGATTTAATCCAACAGACAAAAATACACGTAATACTTTTATTGATTTGTGCTACCACTTTTCGATTTGAATTCGGTGCCAAGCCCGCTTACGTCTGCCCACTCGGGTTGTTCAGCTCAAGATGAGCTCGTGGCGGGAGTGGATTAGCCCATCTACCTACTCCATACTTGGCTTGTCACCGACTTCATATTGAAAAGTGGTAGCACAAACCAATAAAAGTATTACGTGTATTTTTGACTGTTGGATTTGTTTTTGGAAGTCGGTTTTATTTTTATTGTTAAAAATTTGTTTATTTCTTGCTTTTTAGTGAGTCGGTTTGTAATTTATCTAAGTTAGAATAGCCTAATGTCAACTGCTCATAACCTTTTACAAAATATTGCTTTTCCCGATGCAGGGACGTTAATTTTTGAGGAGTTCTCCTAGTACATCACCATCAGTTCCCCTTCACCATATTATACATTGTGACAAACATAAATTTTTAAGAAACACATTAAAGTTAACGCATCGAAATCTGTGAAATACCTATTAGTAGTTCTGATGACCATCTGTGGTCTTCATCATCAGTTCCATATCTTCAAATTTTACTTTTCGAAAGCAAATAAACGATTTACTATGAAAAATACCCAAATCGCCATTATTATATATATTTATTGAAGATCCCATCATCAGATCCTGACTTGGTGACAATGTGACCAGTTCGGAAGTATTCTCTTTCAAACACTTTTCCAAATCGCTCCTACTGGAACCCGTGAAATACGTATTATTGTTGAGTAGTTCCTATGACCATCTGTGGCCTTCATCATCAGTTCCACTTCTTCAAATTTTGCTTTTCGAAAGCAAATGAACGATTTACTATAAAAAATACCCAAATCGCTATAGGTGTGCCTATAATTTTTGAAGAGTTCCCTCGATTTCTCCAAGATCTCATCATCAGATCCCGATTTGGTGGCAATGGGACCTAATTTGGAGTAAACTTTTTCCATCAAAAAAAGAATTTTTGAAATCGGTCCAACCGTCTTCGAGTAATCGGAAAACATACATTAAAAAAAACATACATACAATCGAATGCATAACCTCTTCCTTTTTGGAAGTCGGTTAAAAATTATATAATATCTTTACAGTGTTGCTATTACAAATTATCAATCACTAGCTTAATACTAGCTGTTCCCCGCGGTTTTACCCGCGTTAATTTCGGAGTTCCAGCAGGAATCCCGGGATATAAAATACCCTATGTCCTTTTCTGTACCCCTGACAATGTGTATGCAAAATTTCGTGATGATTGGTTGAGCCGTTAAGGCGTGAAAGCGTAACAGACAGACAGAGTTACTTTCTCATTTATAATATTAGTAGGGATTAGTAGGGATCATATCAGCTTAGACCAATACTAACGGGCTTTGAGGACTTGCCAACCCCCTTGTCTCTTCTTGGGTAAAAAGTTTTTAAATTTTCAAGGTGCTTTTTACATATTCACTGAGAAATCTTTTTAACACAAATGATTTTAATTCCAGGTGATTTACTGACTAGAATATCATGCCAAGTATTTGCTAAACGGTTATCAATAGGGAAACAATATAATTTGTTGTTGCCTTTGGATGAACAGCTAGAGATCAGGCAGTTTTTGTAGGGCATTGTCTGTAAATAAAGAAGAAAAAATGGGCATCTGAAACTAGATATGTGAGATCTAAAGTGATGTTGGTATATATATTTTGCTACACATTTTTTTTTTCTCTTTATTAAGAGGGCTTTATCGCATATGCGATTATGTCGCCCTGATATGGTATACAAACATTTTTAAAACTAAATTAATTTTTACTACTACTGCTATACAGCATGTACAAAAGTTTTGCCTCCTCTGACGAAGGTTCGACCAATGCAATATTACATCTCCCCATGTTACTTGTATGTGACAAAAATTTGCAATGTGTATTGCGTTGAACCTCGTTTCGCACACACTCCATCAGGATATGATGGACATCATCTACAACCCTGCACTCTGAACAATTAGGTGTCAATGTTTTTTTCATTAAAAATAAAAACTTCGCGCATGGAGCGTGCCCTGAGTGAAGTCGCATAGCAGTTACAGTGTCCTCTCTATTTAACTTAATGCAATCCATCCAGGGAATTCTCAGAGGGTATGGCTGAACTGTTTTATACCATATAACTTTTTCTTTGGAGCATTCCTTGAAGTACTCCTTCCACAAATCATAACACCTGTTCTTCACAAACTTGACACAGTCTAGGTAGAAGGGTTTGCTTGCAAATGGAATGCCATCACTCACAGCCTGTTTAGCCAACTACACAAAATAATACAAAAAGTATTTCAAATCATATACCCACAAATAAATGGAAAAGCTGAGGTTGTTCTTTAAATCAAACCAAATATTCTTTTTTAACAAATTCATTTAACATCAATTAAAATTTAAAAAAGTGAAAAGTAATAAATGAAACAGAAAAGAGGGGTTGCCTCATTACTTAAAAGCAATAATATACTACATATTTTATATTCATATTTATAAACAAGTAATTGATAAACAAAAATCACATAAAATACAAAACTTAGAGGATATAAATTATACTTTAATACACATAAATAGTCAGCCAGCTGAATAGATAGCTTAGACACAATATAAATCCTACTAATATTATAAATATGAAAGTGTGGATGTTTGGATGTTTATTATTTATTTATTTATTTATTTAGAACACAAAACAGATTAGTCTTAACGAACATAAAACAGAAGTGTTAATAAAACAGAAGTCCGACTACAATCTTTTTACTTGTGTCCCTAGCATGCTTAAAATTAAAACCTTCTTTTACTTTTACTTTAAAAACTTTACGTTACCTCAATCACCCAAAAACGGCTGAACTGATTTGGACGAAATTTGTCATGCACATTGTCAGGGGTACAGAGAAGTACATAGGGTACTTTTATCCCGGAATTCCCGCGGGAACTCCAAAATTACCGCGGGTGAAACCGCGGGGCACAGCTAGTAAAATATTATAAATTTGAAAGTGTGGATGTTTGTTGCTCAATCACGCAAAAACGGCTGAATGGATTTGGATGAAATTTGGCATGCTCGTTGTAAGGGGTACAGAGAAGGACATAGGAAACTTTTTATCCCGGGATTCCCGCGGGAACTCTGAAATTACCGCGGGTGAAACCGCGGGGCTCAGCTAGTAGTAAATAAATATAGATTTACATAATTATTACATACTAGCTGTTTTCTGTGGTGTCACCTGCAGTAATTTCGGAGATCCTGTGGGAATTCCGGGTAAGAATAGAATAGAATAGAATAAAATTTATTTCTGCAAAACACACAAGAATAATAAACAAACATTAAAGAAGTACCCAATCTAAACCCAAAACCCAAGTTTTCTTGCATGCTCTGCCGACCGGTTACAATATAGCCTATGTCACTCATGGATAATGTAGCATTCTAACAGTGGAACAACTTTTAAAATTTGTTCTCCAGAGATTACCCCCTACAAACTTACAAACTTTACCTCTTTATAATATTAGTACCTGGGTATAGGCAAAGTAACATAGACACATCAGTGCCAACAACATTACTTGCACATAACGCGCGTCCCAAAAACACAACCCCAAACGCTCCAGATGCAAAAATATAAGAGATTCTTTATGACCAAAGAAACATTGTGAATGTATTTTTTTAAAGCGAAAGAAAAATATAGAAACGGGAAACAAATTCCACAGACGACGACTACTATGATAAAGGAGCATGAGATGGAATGTTTTGTTGAATTATTCTTCTATTTAATGTAAAGCAAACAGATAGATACGTGCATACTACTGATTCTAACCTATGACACCCATACTAACTTGGCCTTATACAAAATAAATCTGTAAAATCTAGAAGACCCGGAGTTAAGATACATAGTGTGGAGCCAAAAATAGGTTCAAAAAGTCCGAAATGAATGAAATGATATAATCATGTAAAGTAGAAATTGTTACTCACCAATCTTTTCACGCGCTGTATTTTACTGTCAGAAGTTAAAATACATGTAATAAATTAAATCCTACGCATAGAAATAATGCTTTTAAGTAATAATCCGTATAAATTTAGATTAGAAATGCGTAAGAAGAAAGAATTTTTTATAGAAATGAAATTCAGAAAATTTTTAGAAGAAATTTTTCAATTTTTTTTAAACTGATGAAAAAGCGTTGATTAAGAAGGCAATGAAAAGTAAGTCCATACAGCCAAGTCAGATATTTCTGAAGTTATTTACATCAAAATAAATTTTGTTGATTTAGATGGAACTTTTAGAAGCAACTCACATAATAGGAGCATAATAAACAAAAAATTTAAAGATTCCTATGGTTCAAGGTCAACTATGTCAAATCGAATGTTTTTGATTACTTTGGATTGGTTGTTACAAACCTTACATTTTTACTTTACCGTACTTACCTTTCCCTTTTTACTTTCTCTGAAAAGGGTAAACTGCATCGGAATTGTCAATCATTTTCCGGACTCCTTTTGTTGACCATCAGCTATCATAAGCTAGATTCAGGCTATATTATGAGTACAATTCTTCCCTCTTCTTTCTTCTTTCTTGTCTTATTCCTGACGGTTGCACACGCGTTTTTTAATTATATCTACCTCGCTTGCATAATTAAATGTTAGTAATGCTTTTTTTACAATTACATAGCTTTCTAAAACGAGCACAAGGTTTTCAGATTTTTTAAAGCTGAAGTAACAGTAAGTTACATCTCCGAAAACAATAAAAAAAAAATCGTACCAATCTTAAGTGAATCTTATACTCTGTGGCGCCACGTCCCTTTCTTTCTCTTTCTCTCTAAGGAGTTGGTCAATTTTTTCTCTCTTTCTCTCTAAGGCTTCGGGTCGTAGACGGAGAACGCTTCGGGTCGTTGTATGGATGATTCTAAGGCCTGCTATTATCTAAAACTTATCAACACCATCATGATGACAGGCGTCATTCCTTTGTCATGGAAATGTCAAATAGTGTTGCCTGTTCTCAAACCTAACAAACCTCCAAATGATGCTAGTTCTTATCGTCCAATAGTTTTATCGTCTGTTTTAATAAAAATAGCTGAAATACTACTCAAAAACCGCCTTGAATGGTATTTGGAGAATAATAATTTGCTATCCAATACTCAGTACGGTTTTAGAAAGGGCAAAGGTACAATGGATAGTTTAAGTATTTTAACCACTGACATACGCTTAGCCTTCACATACAATGAATCAGTAGTAGCAGCCTTTTTAGATATTAATTCTGCGTACGATAATGTTCTCTTATCAGTTCTAAAAACTAAACTACAATCGCTATCAGTCCCACCAATGATAATACATTTTATAATGAATATTTTGGAAGAACGACATCTAACACTAAATTGCAATGACCTCCAACTTAAAAGGATTGTAAGGAGAGGCCTACCACAAGGGTCTGTTCTTAGTCCCTTGTTATACAGTGTTTATACACATGATTTAGACCGATGTTTCAATAACAGTATTAAAATATTACAATATGCTGATGATCTGGTAATTTATTCTACAAACCAGTCGATCGAGATAGCTGCGTTACATATCTCATCTGCTTTGAACAGCTTAAACTCATGGATGAATGCTAACGGATTAGAGTTGTCAGCCTCTAAAAGTAGCGTCGTTATTTTTTCAAGAACGAGAAATCCCCCTACTGTGCAAGTTCATTACAATAACACACTTATTCCCGTTAAACCTAACATTAAATTTTTAGGTGTTGTTCTAGATCCAAAACTCACTGGTCGTGATCATTGTGACTATGTAGTTGGCAAGACTGAGAGACTTCTGAATCTACTTCGATGCCTTGCCGGAGTTTGGTGGGGGGCACATCCTCAATCCCTTAGATTAGTATACAATGCTTTAATTCGTAGTGTACTGGACTACGGAACCTTTCTTTTGGAACCTGCTAACTCAGCTTCTCTTAAAAAATTGGACGCTGTACAGAACAAGGCACTTAGAATAATAACTGGAGCTATGAAATCAAGTCCCATTAACGCGTTACAAATTGAAAGCTGTGAACCCCCATTAAACATTAGGCGACAATTTCTTGCTGATCGATTTTTGTTCCGATCGCTCCAATTCTCCGATCATCCTCTTTTCCGCTCACTTCACTCGCTTAATGAAAAAATCAAAACAGCCAAATACTGGAAACACAAAGCTTCCCCTTGCTTAGTAGTCAGTTATCAAAAATATCTTAGCTTATTGTCTCCCACACACCGATCTATGCGCTTACCTCTCTTTGATATTGATTATAATGCCTTACATATTTCCCCACATATTAGATATGATCTGATTCAAAAAGATAACAATAGTCGTAACTTAACGTTTACATCCATTTTAGATTTAGAATATAGTGATTACCACCACATATACAGCGACGCTTCAAAATTATC
The DNA here is from genome assembly GCA_907165275.2 of Zygaena filipendulae. Taxonomy (NCBI): domain Eukaryota; kingdom Metazoa; phylum Arthropoda; class Insecta; order Lepidoptera; family Zygaenidae; genus Zygaena; species Zygaena filipendulae. The sequence continues at coordinate 2,549,563 of OU015669.1, forward strand.
GTCTTCCGAATGTACTGGAGTTGGAGTATATCACACCCAATCGTCTATTGTTCAGAAAATCAAACTTCCTCCAGAATCGTCTGTTTTCACAGGAGAATGCCTTGGTCTTCTTAAAGCGGTAGAATATGTCCTTCTCATGAAATTAAAAAAGACTATAATTATTTCTGATTCTATGAGTGCTCTTCAAGCCATTAACAAAAATCCTTTTCGCACCCGAACTCATCTCCCCATAATTTATGACTTGAGAAATCGTCTTAATACATGTACAAATATGAGTTATGTAGTAGAATTTGCCTGGGTACCAAGTCATATCGGAATCCAAGGTAATGAAAAATGCGATCAGTTAGCTAAAGAAGCTGTATATTGTGGAGATATGGTTCCATATAAAAATTACAGTCATGATCTGCTGTCTTTGCCCATGGTCGACATGCGTAAGGAGTGGCATAATTGTTGGATCAACAACCGTGAACTAAAAGGTAGATATTACTCTTTATTGCAACCGTCTATACCAGCAAAGCCTTGGTTCCGCAAGGCCAAGTTTGGTAAGACGGCTACTAGTATCATAATACGCATGAGACTTGGTCACGTCTGTACCCCGGCCCATCTTGCCAAACTTGGTATCGTTAGCGATGAATATTGTGAGTGTGCGATGGACATAGGCGATCTAAACCACATTTTCTTTTCATGCCCACTTTACGACCGGTCCGTATTCCTTAATGATCTCCTTTCCCTCGATGTTCCTTTTCCTACATCTATTATTTCCCTTCTCTCTTCAAATGATTTATTAATATTTAAATGTATCGTATCTTTCCTAATTTCCAACGACATTAAGATATAATCTATTCTGTATTTATAATAATAATATTTATGATTACCTATGTAAACCAAAATAACCCACAGTCTCCTGATCCTATCCAAAATTCCGAATCCGCATCCTTTTCATGTTTATCATCGTTTCCCTACCTTGAAACTGGCAAAATGCGCAAACCGCGCGACGCCATAACAAAAAAAAAAAAAAAAAAAAAAAAAAAAGACTGCTCTTTGACATTTCCACTGAAGAACTTGTATCCATGTATCTATGGTCATCAAAAAATAGGAAGAAAAAAAAAGTTGATTTTAAAATGGATGGCTGAGTGAATTTGTTTTGTTTGAAGTGTTGTGAGACTGTGAATTTGGATGTTTTATTTTTCTTTGAGGCTGAAAGAGTTGCCGTCAAACTGGGTGCCAAAACGGTGGAAAGATTCTTTAGTCTAGCAGACGATAATTTTGTGGACGATGTGATCGACGATATAAAACGATTTTTTGCCGAAGAAAAGCTCGACAGGTAAACAATTAATATTTTATAGTTTTAACTTGTTATATTAGTTGCAATGTCTTCACGATAATATTGCTTATATTGATGCCATTCTGTGCTGCAATTTTTGTTTGAACCAAATGTATCACAAAATTTAAATTCCTGAATAAATTGAGCAATGAATTTCAAGGTTAGTGATCTCGGGATCTAGATCACGAACGCTAAGATGACACTGACTGTAATTTATGTAAATTGATTCATCTTTTTCCGTATTTTCAAAGCTAGCTTTATCTATGAGTGTATATTTGCTTATTTACTTACTTGTGTTCTATAAATAGCACAAGAAATCTCCTGCATTAAGGACTCACCCCCAGGTCATGATATTGGCAATGATTAAAAAAAAATATGATTTTAGTTTATTGTTAACTAACTGTTCTCTACGGATTCATCCTCGTGAATATCAGGATTCCCTCAGAAAACCATTTTTAACTGACATAATATAATCCATAATATTGTCAAGTAATAAATAGTTTTTGTATAAAAATTCCATCAAAGTTTTTGAATTTTCTCATAGATTTTCTAAAAAAAAAAGATCTTTTATACAAACCTTGTCCTGATAGTTACAAACATAACATAATAAAAAAGCTGACCTTCTGAAGTGATGCTCTTTTATTTATACAGATTATTTTCATACTTCATGATAAACTTATGCACATTGAAATGATGGATGTGATTACTTTTGAGTGTTAATTTAGTTTATCCAAAAAAAACAGTGATCACCAGATAAACAAACTGTGCTCTATTTGTCAGTGTCCTGGTCTTTCCACCGGTGAGCAACTACAGAAGGTTCCTGATCCACCAGGCTGTAGAACAATTTGGAAGACCGGAGTTGGCAACATTTTCTATTGGAGTCAGTGACGAAAGGCGAACAGTTGTGTGCTATAGAGACAGGTTATTGAGGTAAATAACCTGTGCAGGTTCACCCGCGATAATTTCGAAGTTCTCTTGGAATCGTTCCATACAAACTATGCAACCCCTTTTCATCTCCTTAGGGGTTGAATTTTAAAAATTTCTTTCTTATTGGATGCCTACATCATACAAAAATACACCCTCCAAGTTTCAGGTTTCTACGATCAGCGGTTTGGGCTGTGCGTTGAGATTTAGGCTGTCCATCAGTCATTCAGGACAAAGCATTTTATATGTATAGATTAATTGTAATGCCCACTATAGTTTATAAGTATAGATTGTATCAAATTTTGTATGATTTTATGGTGAAATAAATAAACTTATTATTATTATATATCACTTAAATAAAAATTAAGCCTGGTCTCCTGAATGGGTTATAGCAACATCATCAATCATAAATACAACAACAATTATACATATGTATAAAGAGATTATGGATCTATTCTTCTTCAACTTTGTGATAAAAAAATTACTTAATGTGGCTATACCACCTGTACCTACATTTTAACTATACCAAATGTCATCCTAAAGTGCTATTAGTATCTGACCTGGATATTAATGGAACATTGTCCTCGAAGTAAAAAAAAATAAGGTTGAATTTTTTTTTTACTCAAGTACTAATTAATTGGACACCCTAATACAAATATTATAAATGCGAAAGTGAGCTTGATTGTGTGTTTATTTGTTGCTCTTTCACATCTCATTCTCAATGGCTCAAGGATCATCATAAAATTTTGTATACAATATGTTGTTAGGGATACAGAGAAAGAAATAAGGTACTTTTATCCTGGAATTCCTGCGGAAACTCCGAGATTAACACAGGTGAAACTGCATCAAATTTTGCATACTACAAGTTGTCAGAGGTAGAGAAAACGATATAGGGTACTTACTCGGAATCCCCGTGGGAACTCCAAAATTAACATGAATGAAAGTACCACAAGGAACAGCTAGTACCTAAGTAATATTTGTTTATTAAAAGTCTTTATGTCTTTCCTACTTTTAAATACAATATTGAGTCTTATAATTTAACTAGCTGTCCCCCGCGGTTTCACCTGCGCTAATTTCGGAGTTCCCGCGAAAATTCCAGGATAAAATATAGATATACCTTCCTTATGAATCACTACCTATTGGTGAAAACCGCATGAAATTCCGTTGCGTAGTTGTAAAGATCTAAGCATACAAACGTTGTGTAGTTGTAAAAATCTAAGTATACATACAGACAGCGGGAAGCGACTTTGTTTATAACTACTATGTAGTGATAATCATATTGTTTTTGTCTTCATAGTGATGAGGCTTGCGCCCGGCCGACCATGGGGTTGACTCCGGTAGAGCGCAGCGATGCAGACATCACACGCTCGGGTGAGTGTCATCGTGCAATATTTGCTAATAATATAACATAAGCTTGATCTAGATTTCATAAGGTCCCCTTTCGTTTATTTTGAAATTTTGTTTCTTTCGGCGCGTTTTCGACAAGCTAATTGACTATGTTGAAGTCGACAATAACAACCGTATTATTGTTATGCCAAAGAGGCAGTAGGTATAAATTTTAACGTGCATTCACATACTAGGTACATACGCCCGCAGTTATTCTTTCAATTTTTAGGTCACGGTAGAGTACAAAAGAATAATATGCCTTTATTCAGCATAATTCGAATACAATAAAAAAAAAATCAAAAACACAAGAAGTATTCATTTTTCCTTCACACTCTATACGTGTACTACTTTACTACTACTACTTACTCTTTACTATCCAGTAAACGTTATGCATAACAATTCATATACAAAAATCAAAGTAAACCTAAGTTAGTCTTACTTGGGTACTTCATTTTAACGCTATATACACGGTGAAATTTTCTTATCGAAATTTACTATGGACGCATTTTACAGCTCGTCTATACTAACACTATTGAGAGTTTTGCTATGGCAATGCCTGTCATTTCCATAGTAAATTTCTCAATAGTGCATTAAAGACGGGCACTAAAATACGTCCATAGTAAATCCATAATAGTAATACGAAAATTTCACCGTGCACCTATGTCGAAGTGTGTTTGTTGGCTGGTTCGCTCTTTCGCGTCGCATCAGAAAGAAATCGTTGTCTTTCTATAGATAAATAGTTAGGAATTAACATATCAACTAATTAGAAGAAATCTCGAAACTAAACGCGGGTAAAAAAAACCGCTGACAGCGAGTGAAAAATGTTTTGCGGCGTATTGCGGTTCCGCTAGAGAGGAATCCCGAAATTCACGCCGACAACATCTTAAGCTAGTAGGTATCTAAACACGCGGCAGCGTGTCAAGCCAAGTTTATTATGTATCCGTAGTGCGCACAGACAAACAGTTTTGTTTACAGTAGTTGTGTAATTACGTGCGGATCGGCGCAAGCGGTCATCATGCCGCTCCACGACAAAGAGGGCCCGGGGTTCGATTCCCGGTGCGGGCAGATTCACTCATTAATGTAGATAAATGATAATGACAGCCGCTCAATATATCGCTGAGTCACAGCAACTGAATTCATTCGTCTGTGGTTACTTGTGACACCATTGGAGTTGCATCTAGTCTTTACTCAAACAAATAAATCGTCTAGACTTGATTGTTTTGCGAATTGTGATTGCGCGCTGTTGAGAAAACAAAGTTTAACCCGTTTAAATTACTATTTCGACAACATGAAATACAATTGCATTATTTATGTATTCCATAACGCGTACAATAATTTCACAACTCGGTACAATCACCGAGAGCCACTGCGTTTAGACTGCAGCGGGCGGAGCGCTTACCACGAGTTTTGCAAAGAGATCTAGAACTAGGACACGACAAGTACGCGACGCTGCGCGCCGCGCCGATAAGCAAAAACATGTTAACCTACAAAATTAAGTATTAAAAGATGTGGACGACTTTTGAAAATCAAAATTTTAATTATTCTATTAGAGAATAAGAAACAATAAACACGTACTTTTTGATTCTTCAAATAAATGAAAATATGCTGAGATAAAGCGCTTGTGACGTCACTAACCGCTATAGGCCGCCATACAAACTGCACAGATTAGTGACGTCACGCGAAATAAAAAAATAAAATAAAAAATTCGTGTTCAATATATTTTATTAATCTACAAGACTCCAATTATGCCTTACAACGAAACATTTTCTTATTTACCTTTTTGCATTGTATAATTACCAACAAAATATTGAACGTAAAAAAATGTTAATACAAAATGGCGCTATAATTTTAAAACACGATTTATTCAAAATTTTGTTTTTGGCGACACGATTTTAGAATCTCGTATTAAAACAACGAGTCTTAATTTTAAAACTATTTATTAGCTCTGATATTTTTCTCGGATACCTAATATATCCGCACTGCCGTATCCTGACTATAATAATATTTTATATGCGAATGTGAGTTTGTTTGTTTGTTTCGCCTTCACGCCTTAACTACTAAAACGACCAACATGAAATTTACAGAAAATAACATAGAGTAATAGTTTTTACTACGATATTAACGAGGTTGAAACCTCGAGGAATATTAATGTATGGAGAAACCTTTTTCAAATTTGGCTTGTTTAAATCTATAATATCGTTATCATTAAAACTTTTATAAAGTACAAAAACTGTATACCTATTTACTTAAAAAATAAGTCATCATAAATCAATCGACAGACGTCCACTGTTGGCCGAAAACTGGACAAAAGAAAATTCGCGTTCAAGTTTTAATACACCAAAATCCATACTAATATTATAAAGAGGAAAGATTTGACTTTTTATTTGTTACGATTTAACGCAAAAACTACTGGACCGATTTCAAAAATTCTTATACCATTAGAAAGCTACGTTATCCCTGAGTAACAGGCTGTATTGTAATCCGGAATTCCCGCGGGAACTCTGAAATTATCGCGGCTGAAACTGCGCGGGACATCTAGTCATAAAAAAACCTATGGTTGGGGGTCAATCATTATACAAAATGAGCAAATTGTAGTGGAATTCCAATGACATAATGTCAAATGATGCAAGCCGGCGCAGCCGTTGGTTAACGCCGCGAGTAGAATGATCGCCCACCGCGGGGCCGACTATATCTGGGACACGGAAAGTGAAAGTAGCACGCCGGAGGGACTCGTTCGTACCAACGGCAACGCTACGTTTAGTTTATACCTCAGAAGAATAACTAAAGCATATTCTTCTGAGGTTTATACACTAGCTAGATCACAAGGCAGTGCGGTTCTTAAACGTTCGCTGGTCCGTGGGCCGATGATGCATTCAGCCCCCTTAGGCATGTCGACGCGATAGCCAAGCCGGCAAGTGTTCCCCAAGCGTCAAGCGATGCGCTTTGAGGACCTGCCCCTTCAGCCAAGTTGACAATCTATATATAATCGTTAACGCACAAAAACTAAGAAACGGAATCGTTATGACACGTTCGGCATTTATAATATCTTTATAAATATAAATAACCGAAACTGTTCTGAAACCATTGGTCCGATTGTGATGAAACTTTGGCGAGTTGTTCTGCCTGCGTCCGCAAAGGTTTCTGATCCCAAAACTCACGCGGGTGAGATCGCCGTCCACAGCTATAGTTTTATATAAAAATCAATGTTTGTATTTATTTATTTATTTATTTAACAATTAATGCACATAAGTACAACATAAAAAGAAAGAAAGTATAAAAGTAAACATGTACAAGGGTCATGCTTATTCCATACAATTGGAATTTCTTCCAGCAGACCCGCAACAGGAGAACCGGTTAGAATTGGCTGATCTGGTGTGCCTCAATTTGTCGTCTACGGGTTTCTAAACCATTGGTCCGATTGTGATGAAACTTTGGCGGGTTGTTCTGCCTGCGTCCGCAAAGGTACCTTATCCTGATATAAAGAGATCCTGCGGGAATTCCGAAACTCCCGCAGGTGAATCTCCAATACGGTTGGACCAATTTTGACGGGACTTTCACTGCTAATTAGCTGATGTTATAAGGAGTAATTTAGATAACCTTGGAGTTCCTGCGGGAATTCCGAAGCTCACGCGGGTGAAACCGCAGGGCACAGCTAATTAGTTAAATTATATAGGATACTAAACACCTTGTACACCAAATTCATTCATTAATCTCGACGCGGAGACCATACTCGCGTCACATCGCGTAGCAGTCAGGTTCTGCTGGTGCTGTTGATCCCCTCGGGAACTCAAATTTCATCAAAATTGATCCTTCTTCTAGGAACAGCTATTTCGTTGCAGATATTGAAACAGCTTTTGAACTACTTAATCCTTTAGGGAACGACCGATATCTCGAAGACTGTACGTTAATATACTATATCGATATACTGTTACGTAATATCAAGGCTTGGTAAAAGCTTGATGCTTGCTATGTAGGAACCTTGTATAGGAAGTCAGATATCGCATTGCGTAGCTTACATTGGCGCCAAACTTGTCCGATTATATCCTAACGCCATGTAAATTTAGTATTTTCTAGTTTTTTTTTTTTCAACCATGCGCATTTCCTAGTGCACGTCGGCACAAGTCATTATTACGACACGTCAAATCTAAAATTAAACGCCATGAATTCCTTTCAAAAGTGCTCGTTACCGTTTGTTGATAGGGAACGAGAAAGTAGGCGTTTTATTGGTTGCGAACTATGTAGAATTGAGTGAGTGAATTTGAATCGAATTCGTTCCAGCTTTGTTTAGGTAGTGAGGTAGTTACTTATATTACGAGCGTAACTGATTCGCATTTTAAAGCGTGAATAATAATAATAATAATCCATTTCACAACACACAGATTGATGATTAAAGTTGTTCGCGATTTATTCTTGAATCGGAGTTTATCCAAAAAGGGGATAAATGTGGACGTGGGCGGAGGCGATATTTTTTTAAATTCTGATAATAATATGTATAGAAAAGCACATATTATGTCTCTCGATTACGTACGTACAATAAGTGGAGTGGATGGATAGACGAGCTGTGTATAACAGGAGCGGCCTTCTTGGAGAGATCTTTGTCCAGTTGTGGACGTCTGCCGTCTGATATTATCAGTTTATTTTTTATTATTTATCTATTAATCACAAAAAGAAACGGTGAATACAAAATTACGAGACTATCTATCAGTGACCAAACTAGGTTGGGCCCGTATCTTGGCCAGTGCGAGTGCGGTTAACAAATACGGTACCTATACCTAATAACTACACATAATTTTTTTGCTATGTATACAACATGGACTTGATGATGAAGATATTTGAAGCTCAATATTCATTGGTCTTCTCTTTCTCTCTATGGCTTAAAGTTTACTTAATGCGGATGCAAAATAAAATCGTGACTGCACACTCAGGTTGCTGTGACCAAGCCTGGGAACAAAAGCTGTCTATCTGCCGTGATGTGATGCGGTGTCGTAATGATAGGGTGGCCAAGAGTTGTGCTGATTTTAAGGACTTTCTGTTTAAATTGCTGGGATAAAAAATAGCAGGGATCTTCTAATGATTTGATTGCATTGCGATGATGTCTTGACGCTATATTTAAAAGCATCAAGACATTACTTACTACGCTTTATAGTTTTTTAAAAGCTCTATGAAAGCATAACGATGAAGAAAATCGTGCGAGTATAGTAAGACATACCTAATTACCCTTCTATTTGGTAACTCCTCGATTTATAAAAGCTACATAGGTTTTTACGTTTACGTTAGGTTTTTAGTTTAAAAAAATAACTGTGACGTTTTCCGAATAAATAAAATCATCTCACCAAAATTAATTTCAAACGTTCCAAGTAGTGTGGACCGCGCAAGTAATCTTCTATTTTTAATCCGAAAATCTAGGTTAAGCTGATGGGGAAAAATGCAACACAATGCCCACACTGTGTTGTGTTTACAAACAATGACGAGACTACGTCGAAGACGAAAGAATTATAATAGTATGGTGTGTTTACACAAGCATATGTTTCGCAGACGTTGCTGCCGCGGCGGCGGTGGGGCGCTGCAAGCCGGCCCGCGACCGACCCGCGCCACGAGAGAACACCAGGTCGGTACCAAACCATAGACATCACAAACACTTCCTCATTCATTCGTTGCTTGCACTCCTTACGCTGCAGACGTGGCCGAACTCCGGGCGTTCTCTTATCGTATTGCAGTGTTATCGTGCGTTCGTGTTGTTGGAGGATTCTATTCGCACGACGATAGAGTTTGGTTTTGTTTGTGTACGGTGCCGTAGGGTCGCATGTCGACCTTGGATTGTGCGTCGACGTCGCTCGATACTGAGTATGTGGTTTTCAATTAACATTGGTTTGATAGAAACAGGCTAAAATTGAAATTGCTTATGACGTTAACCATGTTTTGCTGATGTAAGGGAACTAGGTACATTGTTTTAGTTTCTGGCTATGTTCTTGCATAGATGCAATTACCTAAGTGTTTTCGGATCTAGTTTTTAATTTGCGTTCAGGATACTAATTATAACGTGATTTATAGAAATTTGCTTGATTGTTACAGATTTTTGCAACAATTTTTATGTTTTGTAAAGTACAACTTTATCTTATCGTGGAGTATTATTGTACAATGTTATTTTGGTTAGCATTGTAAAATTTATCTCGCCACATACGTACCTACGTCATAATATAACAGGATTTTTTGTTTCGTTGATAGGAAAAGTAGCATCGATAAAACAACATCTTAAAGTAAATACGTATAATTATGCTGAAGCGTATAGAGTACGAGTACAAGGCACTAAGCATGTTAGCCTGTATCGTGGATACCAAGCCAATGTGTAGTATACACTTAATACAGCAGAGCCTTGTTCATCACACAAAGTCTGTTCCTTCTTGGGATCGCAAACTGGAAGTCTTGACTGTGGCCGATGGCGGCAAACTTTGTGGTGAAGGCAATAATCGTAAAGGAATCTGCACACGTATTTAAAAAGCATACAACCTCAGTGTTAACGTACCTGACGCCGTTTAGACTTCTTCTTCTTTAATAATAATGGCGTCTATTATTATAATTTTTCCAATGTCAATGTTTCTTAGTAATAATATATCTTCCACTTCTTCAGTTATGGCGAAACGTCAGTGACAATGTTAGAATGATTTCCAAGTTAAAACATGGTTCTCTCGAATTCCAGTTTCCTCAGGGTCCAAATTGATGCTGAAAGGTAACTGAAATAACGAAGATTAACGTGACACGCATGTTTTCGGTACGGCTTACACCCTTCAACAACCCGTCCCTTAGACATAAACCCTTTCCGCGGCTAGCGTAAACGCCGACGCGACGGTAAGATCTACATTGTATTTAAATGACATTGATATGAGAGATGTCACGCACTGCCGCTACGGGCGCTAAAACGTCAGACACTTGTGGTTATCGTCGGATCGAAGTTGTACCGATAAGGTACCCGCGTGTCTTTGTTATTCCAGTCATCTTTCAGCAGCCATTTTGTTTTACCCTAAATAAAAAACTGGTTTTCGGTAGAAAATCGTGTTTTATCTTGGAAAACAATCTAACATCGTCATTGGTGTTTTCCCATAATTAAATAAGTAGAAGATGAGATTTTTATCATCACAAAATTATAATACAACTAGCTGTTTCACCCGCGTGAGTTTCGGAATTCCCGCAGGAACTTCAAAATAGCCTAATTTACTTCTTGAACCTTCCCTGAACTTCCACAAATATTTCAAGATCAAAAATAGCCAAATCGGTCCAGCCATGTCGAGTTCTAGCGTGACAAACGAACAGCAATTCATTTTTGTATAACACAATCCCCTGTTCGTAAGCCTTGAGATGTTAAAACAGCTGATTATGCTAATAAAAGCCTCTATTCTAAGGTAACGCTCGTTGCCACGTCACGTAACTGAAGCCGTTCATATTATTAGTTATATTATACGTCTCGATATATTATGTTTACACACCGCGGCTAACTCCACTTGCATTATTACCACATTAATGTTGCAACGCGTATGAACTCGATCGCATCGCAGTGAGAGGTTCTCGAATACATGTCAAAACACGAATTATACCTGACGCACACGCGCCATTGCACACAGCTTGTGTCGTAATACTCTTCAGTCTTAACTAGCAGTTAAACAGTTAACTGCTATAGTTAAGTCGCGATGATTCGTCCGCGATTCACCATTTGTGCCCTAGGGTGTTATGAATTTTCGAAAACCTCGTATTTATCATATTTTTCTTTATGCAAACAAGTAATATTAGGTATTTCATTATTAACTTTCATCTCTTTTTTCGCTTTGTTAAGGGTTGAATTTCCAAAAAACACTTGTCTTATTTATATATTTAGTGCTTCTTTATTGCAGAAAAAAAAGTACAAATGGCGAGCTTAGTGCGTATTTCCACCATAAATGGAAGCCGTATAAGAAAACACTTTTCTGTTAGAGGTTTTGTCTGGTTGGACGTTGATTGTATTTAGTCAGTCGATACAATGTAGTAGAATTATCTATAGCTACATATAAAATGCTTTGTCCTGAATGACTGATGGATAAACGCACAGCCTAAATTGCTGATCGTAGAGACCTGAAACTTGGAGGGTGTGTTCGTTGTATGACGTAGGGATCCGATAAGGTTTTTTTGAAAATTTTACCCCTAAGGGGATGAGAAAGGGAGAGAGCGGGCAGGGCAAGAACTCCGAAATTATCGCGGGTGAAACCGCGCGGGACGGCTAGTAGATTTATAAAAGACATATTTTCACAACACACAGATTTACGTACCTATTCCCACACTGAGCTGAAAACTTTTATCGTGGAAACCGATCAGTTTACCCTATGTATACTGCATGATATTCATATTATCTATTTATTACAACTGCTCCACTTCAAGATGCATACATATAAAATGTAACATCTAATTAAGTATTTATTACGGAAACATGTTAATTTAGAAATAGTGACTCCCTCCCCCCTCAGAGATCATTGAACCAAGCAAATTACGCGATATATATATACTGCACCATGTCCATATCTATTAGGTACAATTTATAATTATAACATCTTAATGTGTCATATTCAGCGAATAAATAAATAAATAACTGTTCCAATTTAATTCGATGCAAAATGCATTATAAAACGTAACATCTATTAATTATTTATTACGGAAATATGTTAATTTAGAAATAATGCCGCCCCCCCCCCATCAAAGATCATTGCACAGTGCGCGTGCGTCTCTATCGAAACCGAAAGTGGCCGAAAGTGTGCCACCGCGGGGGAGGGGGGGGGGCCGCGGGACGCGAGCGTTTTGTCAGTCACAGTCACCCGGCGACCTTGTCCCCCTTAGTCGATATTACGTGAACGATAATACGTAGGTACGACATTAGTGATGTAGCAATATTAAAATTTAATTCTTTTTCACTTAGGTGTTTAATTACGTTCGCTGATCGATGATATTATGCTTTTGGGTTTTCAGTTGCAGAATCGATTGTAATAATGAGTTTACACGTTAAATATAAATAAATAAAAAACAATAGATACAGTATTTTTATTTTTTTTATTATTTTTTTATTACATAATTAATCTCCATTCAAGTTGCTAATTATTAATGATCTTTGTTTTCACATAGATTACCTAAGTTAAATAAGTTGTAAATTAAAGATTGTGTTTGAGCGAGGGTTGAAGGAAAAGTAGGTACTGTTTACTGAAACAAAAGATCAGTTTCCCTAAAATTCAGGATGTTCCTGTTTTACATTTCACCTCTTCGTTTTCCGTTGACTTCTTTTTGAAAATCATCAACTGTCTCATTTTAGTTGTTATCTTCGGTATGGGTCTATGGTAAAGTCCTTTTACCGATGTACCTATTTATATATTTTTTACTTTTACCTATTATGTTTTGTGCTAATTTTTTTTTTTTTTATGACATAAACTGCTATTTTTAAAGTGTGTGATTGGAAACAAGTCTCGCAAAACTTTAACGAATCACTGTGTTTGCCGTCAGATCTGGTACGTCTAAACTCCGCCGGCCGGACCGCGCCGTGTACGTGCCCCGGGCGCTGCGCACCGCCGACACCCACTCGGGCAACTCCTCCTCAGAGGAGACCAAGTCCCCCCCCGACACGAACAAGTGTCCCAAATCGCCGGACAAGTCGCAGCCGGAGACGCCGAAGAAGATTCAGAACAAGAACTTCTGCAACGTTTACACGCCGCCACATCTCAGGAGTCAGAGATCTCACACGGCGCCCAGTGTAGAGGAACGAACCGTGCCTTCGGTGTGCCAAGTGCCAAACAGTGATAGTGCAATAACGTACAGTGATAATAGTTGTAATAACCACATAGAAGTAGGTGATAATTTTTATATAGGCGATTATTTCGTCAGCGGACCTCTAGGTTTCTACAACCCAGATTGTTACATCGATTGTAGCGCGCAACAAGATCAAGAATACAGCACCGACACGACTTGGAGTCCCAATGAATCTAATATAAGCATGGCGGACACTACACTACCTGTCGCCGATCAAAGCGATATCATCAACAACGGCTACAGTTACAGTAAAGACGAGGATGCGGAAGAGATCGAATTGAAACGAGCGTCGCAAGAGATCAACCGAAGCAGCAAGAGAATCATAAAACAGACCTTCAATTCGGACGTGCTCGTCATATCCGAACCGTTGCGAGAGGCGAGAGAAGAAACGATAGCTATAGATCGCGCACCGGAGAAGAAAGAACCGGAACCGAAGAAACCCAAACAGAAGCTAGAGCCGAGAGTGTCGTTGAAACGCGAAGATAACGATTGGGACGCGGTGTTCGACGACAGCGGGGAGTGTTTGGATCCGTCGTTGCTCGAAGAACTGACGGCCACGGTGGGGAGAGTGCAGATAAGCAAAGCGAGGAACAATTACGAACACTACCAGACCAGGGGCCAGGCGTTGTGCAACGGGCCGTTCGACGAGGCGTTCGCGCACGTGATCGAAGTGTACGACTTCCCCAGCGAGTTCAAGACGAACGACCTGCTGTCGGTGTTCAGCGAGTACAAGGACACCGGCTTCGAGATCAAATGGGTGGACGACACGCACGCCTTGATCGTATTCAGCAGCGCCAAGATCGGTGAGTGTACTATGTTTTCTTGAGTGCTTTTTAATCCTATATAGCCTTTGTGCCCTACGCATTTTTGTAAAACATAAATAGATGGATAACCGCCGCACTCAGAGTCGACTTTAATGATTACTTAGTCAAGTATAGATTTTTAAAACAAAACTGCCGCAATCAGACAAGTTTAATAAATTAATGTTAATTGGCATTTAACTAATTAAGTTACATCTCCTTAAATGCCAATTAACATTAATTTACTGAACGTCTCTGATTGCGGCAGTTTTGTTTAAAAAATCTATACTTAACTAAGTAACCATTTAAGTCGACTCTGAGTGCGGCCGTAACTCTTTATTGTACACCGAAAGCGAAAAGCGTCAACTTTCGGCCCGTTGCGCTAAACGAAGTTGTTGCTTTCCGGCTCCGTCGACCTGAAAAATAGTATACAGTATACACACCTTGGCCAGTAAATAAAAAGCAGCGCAATAAACTCTCCAGTAGCACTCTGTCAGTTTAAAATTAGGTCCGTATAATATAATATTAGTGTTCAACTCATGTTGCAGTTAATTATGTGAGAACAACAGGCCGTACCCAGCAATAAACTACGGACTAGTATAGTATTATATTATCTGTGGTGCAGGCTAGCGACATTAGGAGTTAAAAGGATATACCTACCTTAAAATAGGTAGGTATACGTACTGTCTAACATAAATTATTATTGTTTATGATTTACAACACTTAATTAAAATTTGACATAATAAAAACGCAATCATATACAGAACACAATTGCATTACGTTAAGCAAGTGTGATGCAACATGAGTTATCAGCGGTATTGCGCGAGTTGAGTTTTGTTACTCAATAACTCGATAATACCATTGTTTTCTTAAAGTAGTTTGTTGAAGCCTTTGATATCCAAAATGATATTAAATTTATATCCACACTGCAGTGATTTCAGTTCTGAAAAATGTTACAAAGATAAAAACCTTCAAAATTATACGTACCTATCATAAATATGTATAATAGGCTAGTTTCCTGGGTAAAAAAATCAAAATTCTATTTAGTCCGTCAGTTAGATAATAAAAAAATAAAAGACACGTATTTTTTGCTTTTTTAAAATAATGGAAATATGCATAGATAAAGCGCATTAAAGTTTAGGGTGGGGGACTCGTGATGTCACAGCTCGCTATAACGTGCGAACAAACTGTAGCGAGGCGTGACGTCATGTGAAATTTCGACTTGATATATCTCCGTTATTTTTTGCTTACATAAAAAATAAAAAAATACGTGTCCAATATTTTTTAATAATCTACAAAACGGACTAAAAAAGAAAATTTAGGAAACTAGCCTATTATATTTTAGTCACTTACAGCCGCAGCCGTTGATTGGCATTCAACTAATTAAGTTACATCTAATTAAATGCCAATTAACATTAATTTACTGAACGTCTCTGATTGCGGCAGTTTTGTTTTAAAAATCTATACTTAACTAAGTAATCATTAAAGTCGACTCTGAGTGAGGCGGTAAATCCTCATTTACGTGAATTCCATTAAAATTATTATGAATGTCTAGCTGTTTTCCCCCACGGTTTCACCCGCGTGAACTTTGGCACTACCGCGGGAACTCTTCGTTTCAGGATAAAAATTATCCTATGTCGCGGATAATGTAACTTGCAAAATTTACATTTTTGACTAATAATAGGTAGTTGTTACATAATTTTTGATGAATTTCCGTTTTAGTTACTAGCGTCCTTGACAGTTCACATTTGCATAGTTATGATTATCATATGTAACACAAATAGAGCGTAGCTTCGTGAATATCATTAACCGATTCGTTTTTAGGGTTGCCACCTTTTTTTTGGAAAAATATAGTATTTTTTCGAAAAAACATGCAAAAATATAGTACTTTTGGGAAATGCAGGGAAAAAATCGTACCTACGTATTTATTTTTAATCATTTGTATCGGGCAAGATTCATTAATTCATTTCACAAATTATTACCAGTTTGACAGTTGACGTTTTGCTGCTGCGTATGCGTTTCGTTCTGACATTCCCCGTGCAGCGCTGCGGGTGCGTTCCAGATCAGTCGCCGTTAATATAAAAAAGCGCGACAGTTGAATTAGGGATAAAAAAATATAGTATTTTTGTACTTTATTATTTTTCTATAATATATAGTACAATTGACTGAAATAGTGTACCTACGATACTATATAATATATAATATTTATGTAGTACGGGTGGCAACCCTATTCGTGTTGGACTTGTTAATGAATGCGTGTACCAAATCCGTGGAGTAAATAATAATGTTTTAACCACGGACCTGTATTTATAACCCATCAGAGCATAGCGTTGCCATATGGCACGTTTTTGGTATGCTTAGTCTTGTCATTTTTTCTCGCTTCATGAATTAGTTTTTCTCGCTCCATGAAAAGAAAAAGTGTTTTGAACTTAGAACACTGATTTACTGCACCTGGCATTTTCTCGCTAGTGAGGTCAGAAATGTAAAAATTTGTACTAAATGGGACTAAAGTATTTTTGTTTCTTGTGTCTTTGAATCCCGCACTGCTCTCAGGATGATGATTCTACCTTAGAATTTTATTCAATCAAAGTTATGTACGTTAGTGTATGAAATTACATATTATTGAAAACAGCGTTTGTGGATTTAAAAAAAATTATAACTACATAGTATAAAACAAAGTCGCACCCCGCTGTCTGTCTGTCCCTATATATGCTTAGATCTTTAAAACTACGCAACGGATTTTCTTGCGGTTTACACCAATAGATAGAGTGATTCATGAGGAAGATTATATCTATATTTTATCCTGGAATTCCCGCGGGAACTCCGAAATTAGCGCAGGTAAAACCGCGGGCGACAGCTAGTACTTAATGGAAAAAGAAATAAACCTTGATGACTTCAACGAATCGTAAATGCATACAAAACACTAAAATCTCTCTTGTGTAGTACATAAATACACTGGTATACTAGTGCATTTTGCACATTATTTTACGTAAGACAACTGAAATTATTGTTGTTCGCACGCTATATGAATGTTTTACAAATTGCATACGAAATCTTGTACGTACAGTCAGCTGCAGAAACATGTATACACTTTTGACAGACATTAAATCTTATTGCAATAGTAATAGAGTTCAAATACTACCCAAATGTATAAGCCCGCTCCCTATTCGCGCGAGAATCTTGCGAGAACGCGAGAAAACCACGAGAAACGGCGGAGAACATCGGCTCCACATTCATGTTCTTGGTTTTCTCGCGGTCTCGCAAGGTTCTCGTGAGAATGTGGAGTGGGCTTTACATACATACATATTGGGGGCGGTGACTGTACATCAACAACTAAACAACAGTGTGCAGACATTATGTAAAACATTGTCGTAAACAGATCAAAAACTAAATTGGAGCGAACGCTTCGTGCTGTTGTGCAATGGTCGTGCGAGGGAACCGTTTGGGCACTTTAGACGCATCGATTAAATGCCTCGTTTGGTGAGACGAGCAAACTATCAAAAATTTCTAACCGTGACTTTCTATTTCAAATCTTATCAACTCTCCGTGGTTGAATCAACTCAACTGCTGTAAGACAATGATGTAAAACTAACGCCAAACGCTATTTATTATCATGTATGTAGACCCGATTGGCGCAGTAGATAACAATGCCTGACCGGCGACCGCTACTCAAGAAGTTCCGAGTTCGATTCCCGCCGGAGGTGGACTTTGTGCACACAATTTTACTTTCTAGTCTTTGCGTGTTAATAAAATAGTATAATATACATACATGTACCTAATAATAGTCAAAAGCTGGTATTCCCCATATTTCTATACGCCGCGGAGACGTGGACATTACGGGATGTCGAGAAGAAGAAAATAGACGCTCTGGAAATGTGGTGCGGAGAAAAATGCTGGGAGTATCCTGAACTGAGTTCCGCACCAACGACTCTATTCTCAAAGAAATAGGCATCAAGCAGCGACTATCCAGTATCCACCTTAGTTAAAGACCGAATCCTGCGATTTTCTGGCCTTGTATCCCGGCTTGATAACTCCATCGAGCGTATCGTGGTGCAGGAAGCGGTGGAAGGTACCAGAGCTCGCGGTAGATCACCAATGGCATGGACCGATCAGGTTAAGGCCGCCGTGGGCAAGCCGCTACACGAATGCATTAGAACAGCATCTGACCGGGAAGATTGGCGAGGCATGAGGCACGAACATTATTTTTTATTTTATTTTTCCGCAAGGCTTAGGTTCAAACCCTAACAATGAGCTCGAGCTGTCGGTGAAGGAAAGACATCGTGAGGAAACCATAGCATAGTGGTAGGGCGCTCTCTGGTGCCAGGCTGGCTAGCTACCACCTTCAAGTTGCAAATCTGTTGCCAAGCACCTAACGGTGTGTTTCGGCAGCCCCGCTTGAAAGCCAGTTCCCATCCCCATTCCAGGATCCCCATTCCAGGTCGGCAACGCACCTGCAAGCCTTCTGGTGTTGCAGATGTTGCACTTACCATCAGGTGTACCAGTTGCCCGTTTGCCCCCTATGACATAAAAAAAAAATCTGCCCACAACTGCTTGAGGACCACGACCGCTCTGCCACGAGCGTACCAACGAAGCAGAAGAGAATAATAATGTAGTTACTGTATACCACGTTTGCTTGGTTTCCACGACAAGCTTATAGCTTATTATGAGATCAAGTAGATGTGTGTGTGTTGTGAAGTGGATTATTATTATTATTATGTATCTTCTAAAATATTTTATTTTAAGAGAAATACATTGTTGAATAGGTACGTAGAATTGGGGAAATACTAATCTTTGATGATATTTCTGCAGTATTGCGACAGTAAGAAGTTCGTTTAACCACAAAATATGGTACAATCGAAACTCGATCACGTCTACTAATATCATAAATTATCTCTAATCTAATTGGCTACTAGATGCGCATGCTGTGGCCATCTATTATCCGGTTACATAATTTATCAACTTTGTAAGACGATATCAACGTACAGATGAATCATTATAGTAACCTGTTGATGGCCCTAAATAAATAAATAAATGCAAATTGACGCAAGTGACGGCGCGGGCCTACCAATACGGAGACGTATCACTGTCAACGACTGTGATTAATTAAGGTGAAAACCTCATCGCAACTGTCGTGGAACAAAAGGAAAGAAATTAGTCAACCGACTAAAAAGCTAAGTAAGTCTCGTGCAATCAGACCGCCGCGCGCCGCGCGCGACTCTAGCCGAGCTTCCCACATGCTGGTATAAAATAATAGAATCTATAGCAGAGAAACAATCGAGGAAGCTATTATGAACAACGTTACGTATACAAAACAAATACTGACGATTTTCTGGTGCTAGAAAGCAACTAGGTACAGTCTGCATCAAAAAACATGATAACATAATCGACAATCGTTGAATCTTTTCCTAAAAGTATCGTCAGAAAGTTCGACAAGTTTATATTGAGTGTCTATTTGTCGATTACTGATTAGTGATTATCGAATGTTTTTGAACGGGTCCGCATCATAAAACTTGTTTACGAACAATACGGATATTTTACTTAATTAAGAAAATTAATTAATTAATTCAAGAAACCTTAGTCGGACTGTTATAGAAGTCCATAATATTATGGAATAAAGAAAGATGCTTATATTTTCCCTTGCCTCTACAGGTCTTTCAGAAACACAGTTTGAGATTTAAAAAATAATATTTAAAAAAAAAAATTGCTTTTACAACTTCATCATCAGCTGTGAGCTAGTGATTACATTTGAGGTCATTTGTGCGAGGTCAGGGATTAACAGCCGCGTCTAAAATGAATATAAGCAGCCGTCTTTGTTCACTGCATTCGCTCATTCACACACACACAAAACTCACATAAATTACACCTACATACAACACTCTCGCACATACAAAAAAATGTATTGTTATTTGTTACCGGTTTGATGTGTTTCTCTCTTGGTATACCTATGTATTTTGGGTAATACTGTGTATTCTTAGGATTTGGGGTTGGAGAACCGGAGACCTAATCTACGAGATAATCTAGATCTCCAATTCACCAACTTACTCAAATGTAGGTAGGTACACACAATACTAGTACTTTATTGTACCACAGATTTTTACATCTATACTAACACTAATAGGTATTATAAAGAGGAAAGATTTGATTTTTTGTTTGCTGGTTACGATTTAACGCAACAACTACTGGACCGATGTTAAAAATTCTTTCATCATTAGAATGTTACACTATCCCTGAGGCTATATTGTAACCCGGAATTCCCGCGGGAACTCGGAAATTACTGCGGGTGAAACCGCAGGGAACAGCTAGATATTTATATATGAATTAAACACATCGGGCCTTATTGCTGGAAGCAATTATTTCAAGGCAGCGTGCTTTCTAGTGGAGATAATAAATGCTAAAAACCTAAATCTAGCGTGCTACCGGTAACGGGGTAAAATTCAAGCAACCGGTTGTTAAGGTCACAGAGAAAGAAATAAAATATTACTATTATTACTATCTCTAAGTTGTTATTGCAAATAGGAGATTTCAGAAAAAAAAAGAGTTAAAATTTAGAACTACGACGACTTCTTCGGGAGCGTGGAAATGATGAAACTGGCTCAATGAATGTTATTAATAGTTCGTTAACTGTTAGCAGATTTTAAATGAGCACAAATTATTTAAAATTTTGCACTTCGCTTCGCCTTGGTTTCTGTACACGTCACATCCTGTGCAATTAGTACGGAAAATTTCTATATTGAGACAGTAAAAACAAAACAAAAAAGTAGAATTATTATATCAATGAATAAATTTATAATATCTAGGTAAATAAAACAAAAAATACAATTCTCAACGGTTGAAAATTTAATAATTATTGTTAATTGGAATTTTAATTTAATACGAATCCTTTTTACATTTACTACTACAAAGTTAATTTTATACCGAATCGTATTCTTCTTTCTGTTCTTAAAGAAAAGCTTATTGCACGGTGCACCTTTTCATAATATCATTTAAAGATCTTTTTTCATAAATAAATGTTCAATCTGCTGCGGGGATCGAACCCGTGACACTGAGCCGCTTCACTAACGACTCGACTGCACCAAAATGGTGCTGTCATGTTGTCAATGTTGACCAAAGTTGCACCGTACAAGTTTGAATGAGGTTTTCACCGGTTTTAAAAAAAGGATGAGGTTCGCAATTCGGCTGTATGTTTTTTTTTATGTAAATATTCCTTTTCTGAGACCAGTTTTGTTTTGGTAAATACAAAAAGTACGTTTATAAAAAACGAGTTTAACCTCTCGATACAGGCTTAAAGTTGTCGCTATATTTATTCGTAAACGAAGTTTAAAATTTTATGTGGCATGGAGCGTGATCTTCCGATGATGTGCGAAAGCAGGCTGTGTTGTGCAAGTATTTTTTTCAAATTTGCAGCTTACAACGAAGAAGCTTTTGTAAAACAAAATAAGAACAAACAATCGCTTAGAATAAGAATACCCCAATGCAAATAAAATCCTAACTTTTAAATCTTTAATTATGTGTTATGTGTGTAAATTTTAAGGTTCAATAGGCCTCTTAACCAATGACGTATTAAAGGCTTGCGATAAAAATACCAAGATGTGGCGCGGTCGTCGTTCCACTTGTTCAGTGTTGCGTCACTTGGGTTATCGAACCTTCTTGCTTGCCGGCGCGGCTGCACCGAAATACACCTTCGCCACACTACCTTTTTTATTGTTTTTTAATTTGTTTTTGGAATATTCATTAGTTTTGACAAAATGACTTGCATAATTCTGATTATTGAATATTGAAATTACTAGTAGTACGTGAATGTTTTGTTCCTTTTTCTTCATTTTTATAAATTTCGTACAGAGTGCATTCTAGCCAGCCTCAAATTGCATAGTCTTTTTAAACGACTTCTTTTTATGTAGGTACATACTGTATGGTATGAAATAGCATTTTATGCGAGTGGCTAAAAAAAAATATTTTGCAAAAATTTTCTCGCAGTTTTTGCAGACCAAGAAAGAATCAGTTCGTGACGTTATCGCTTCAATGACCGCATAAAACTTTACTGTCTAAAACAGCACCATATAAAATAAAATCCACTTTTAACCGATCGGCATAATTATGTATAATATTATTTAGGTATTCAACAGGTCAATGAGCCGCAATGAGGCATCCACGTCCACCGGTACTTTTTGACAACAAAGTTACCGTTTGCCCTACATAATGTAGTCGAGCTGATCATATACTTGGTATTGGATATTCAGCTGCGCCTGCATTATTCCAGTTACTACCAGTAATTACCTCGGTCAAATTCTTGTCATTAAAATTTGTTTATATAATTTTTTTTTATTTAATTGGAGACAAAGGCGTTCACAAAGTTAGGTAGATTAGAAACTAAAGGCAACATTTCGTATCCAATATCTCCTGATTGGCTAAGTTATTAGCATAATAACAATGTGCTAATTAATACAAAACTGGGGCCACCCGAACACGGAGCAGCGCATTGCTCTGAGTGTAGCCGGTCCATAGGGACTGCACGCGTATAAAGACTGCCATTAAGCATCAAATAGAGTTAATTTACCTAGTTTGGTACAGTGCAGCGGGCGAACCTACGAGCCAACGTGTTACACTGAACACCTAGTGGTCTCGATATCCCTCATCGATCGCCGCACAGATCATCCGTGACTCAGTGACCGAGAATATCCTATTCAAGTTCATGAATTATTGGACATTGATAAGCAAGTGTGTTAACCTGCATTGTACAAATTTTGAGGAAATAGTTTTTTTTTTTTTAAATTATTGCGTCATTTTGTGTCAACATTTTCTTATGTTCAACATTTTGGTATTTAAACATTGTAATGAGGTACACACTATATAGTCAAAAAACGTTCTGTAACTCTCACTAAAGCGTTCTGTATCAATAACTTAATTTTGTGGGTCTGTTGCAACATGTTATTGCTTATTGTGTTAAATGCTCGATTGCAAACCGCACGGCGCGCGGCGTTGTTTGCTCGCAGCCAACTGTCCCGTGTCGTAGGCTCATCTATAGGTACTAATATTATAAAGAGCAAAGGTATGTTTGTGGGTTTGTGAGTTGGGTCCTATTATACTTGTAACACCGACTGCACCATTGCGCCCGGCAGCCGGCGAGGTGCTCTCGGCGCAGCGGCCGCTAGTGCGATGCCGGCCGCTGCACGCCGCCACGCTCGAGTCGCGCAACAAGGCCAAGAAGTGCGCCGAGTTCCTGCAGCCCTACAGGTACGGTGGTGGAGGTCTCATCGTCACATGAGATTACTATTATATTTCCGAATTTGTTTGTTACGCTTTCACGGGCTTAACCACCCAACCGATTATCTCTATTTAGTTCTCTGTACATACCATATTTATGGTACTTTGGTAGGTAATTTTATTTATTTAAAAACTTTATTGCACTTAATCGTACAAAAGGCTCCGGAGTTCCCGCGAGAACTCCGAAGTCAACGCGGGTGAAACCGTAGTTCTATACTCATCCTCACTATTAATACGTTGATGCGAATGTGAGTTTATGTGTTTGTGTTACGCTTATATTATGTATATTTTAACTACTCAACCGATCATCGTGAAATTTTGCATAGTGTACAAGTCAGGAGCACGAGAAAGTACATAGGGTACTTTCTATTCCAGAACTCCCGCAGTAACTCCGATATTTTAACGCTGATAAAACTGCGGAGAACAGCTAGTAAACAATTATGGAAACGTGTTTTTTCTATTTTTACGTGATCAAAAAACAGCAGTATTTTCTGAGGGAGTAAATAGAATTTTTTTTCATAAGCCGGCAACATGCCTACGTGTAAAGATATATGAGACTATAATATGAATTTTATATGTACCACATTTTGACCTAATGTATCGCCGTTATTTTTTGATAGAAAAAGGAAAAATACGGGTCTAATACTTTTTATTAATCCACACGACGGACTAAAAACTGAAATTTAATCAACTAGCCTATTTGTGTCGCGTTGCAGGCAGCGTCCGGAGACGTGCACGGCGCTGGCGCGGCGGCTGGTGTCGGGCGCGCTGGGCGTGCGGCTCAGCACCGCGCAGCAGGAGCGCGCCGAGGAGCGCCGCCTCATCACCTTGGCCAGGGGTCAGCGCGCGACACTCGCTACTCACCGCTTAATGCACACCGCACACTACTCACCGGTCACTACTCACCGCTCAATGCACAACACTTACTACTCACTACTCTCTGCTCATTACTCTCTGCTCACTACTCTCTGCTCACTACTCACTGCTCAATGCACACCGCTCACTATGCACCGCATTATTATTATTCCGACGTTCATCACTCGCCACTGCCCAGCGCCCATCGCTCACCACTCATCGCCGACTGTTCACCAGACATCGTTTATCGCTCACCACTCACCGTCCATCGTTCACCACTTAACGCCCATCGTTCACCACCCACCGCCCATCGTTCACTACTCACCGCCCATCGTTCACTACTCACCGCTCACCATTCACTCTTACAAACACCCACCACACAAATGACCCACACTGCGAGACTTTTTACCATTTTTGTTTGTTAATTTTCTATCGGCCGCACTCAGAGTCGTTTTTAAATTAATGACAATTAACATTAATTTAATGAACGTCTCTGAGTGCGGCAGTTTTGTTTTTAAAATTTTTACTTAAAATTAAATAATCTTTAAAACGACTCAGTGCGGCCGTATGAGATTTATCAGTGCTTTCCATCGATCTCATATAAAAAGTAGATACACAGTCCCATACAAAGGTTCACCTAAAAACTGTATACAGTCGTGTTTACGTCGCTGTGGTTATAGTTGGTTGTTATTACAATAGTACTTACCGAAAATATGAAATTCCGTCCTTTTTTAGTGTCCTAGATGTGTGATTTTTACAATTTTTAAATAGATCGATAGATCGATGGTGCTTTCTTTATAAATATTTTTATTATTTACCTGCAATTATGAGTTATCGCCGACTCGAACATCCCACGTTGGTTCCAACATAGGTATTGATATGCACGCTCGATGTTACAGAGAAGAAACGGCAGGCGGCGCTGCACAAGGAGGCGGCGTGGGAGGGCTCGCTCGCCAACCAGTCCGCGCCCGACGCGTGACGCGTGACGCGTTACGCGTGACGCGCGACCTACTGCCCGAGCCTCCGCCGGTGAGGTACGCACTAGGCACACGACTAGTGTACTCGAACTGTACTGGGCGACCAGCGACCTTCGGCTAGCTCTCGAGCGATTGTTATCCTAACTATTTTATTGGAAATGCGTGTGTGACAGTGGCGGATTTACCAGCAGGCTGAATAGACTGGAGCCTAGGGCGGCAGATTTTAGGGGCGGCAAATTTGAGGCCAACATTATACCAAAAAAACTATTTCTCGTGCAATCTTAACTACATAATATCGTCGGGTTTGAAAATATTCTAGTAACTGACACATTGATCCACTCAGTAAATCCGCCCCTGGAATGTGAATTTTTTGGATTGATACGCATTCACGTCATCACGTCTGATTTTTTATTTTTTATTTGCAAAAATTTTTTTGTTCTTGAAACCAGTCAAGTTACCGAAACCCTTCGATCATTTCTGAAGCCAGTAAATGACATCACATTTTAATTGCTTTCATGAAATGCTTACTGACGAAATTACAGTAATAAAACAGAGTATTGTATTGTTTTAATTCAATCGTTAGAATATTTAATACGACTTACATATTGTGTATAGATGTATGATGAGTAATAAAACTTATATGCTCATAAATAAATAGTTAATTGAATAAATATCTTTGAATTTCAGATCCGATGGAAACGAGAATCCAAAAAGTACTATTTTTAAAAAAATAAGTCAATCATGATTTAGTTTATACGTTTTGAATCTAGTTAATAGATGATAGATATTATAATTCTAAACGAAATCTTTATTATTATACTATTAAATATAAAACCAAATGCCAAGAGGTTTTCGTCCTTGTGTCTACTATGCCATAGGGCTTAAGGTTTATTGTTTAATTAATGCTAGTGCTAATTTTATCTCGTCCATAATTCGTTAATTTTAGATCTCATCACAAAGATACCGAACACATAGGTATTTAGAAATATTGTTCTTGTCGAAAATTATTCTATTTAGTTTGCATTAATTTTGTACTAAATACCAACGTATTTGTGTCTCTTTTTCATGATTATAAAGGACAAATGAAACAAAACTATATTTAAAAATTAGTGATGCGTTATGGGCACGCTTTGACCCGTCGTGATCGAGCCATGATCGATGTGGTCTTTGGCACCAGTAATTGTTCTTACTAACTAGTAATACCACTATACAAATATTTATTATTTACAAATTACCCGAAGAAATTCAAAGTCTTCCAGAAATACGTTTTACCGCAATAATAACACCCAAATAGGCTTTGCTTTTTATTTTTATTTTTTTAAGAAATATAATTATTTTGGGTGTGTAGATTAAATAAAAGAAATATCGTCATTTTTATTATACTTCTATTGTGTTTCCAAAATTTTTACTGGCAACTTAAAATGTTGTAGAAGTATCATCCAAAAAAATTTATACATATCAACTTTATTTAAATTAATTAATGGAATATCTTCGAAGGTGTGTTTTTTTTTTTGTTATCAAGAAGTAACACTTTGACTTTTGTGAGAGCCTATAAGTTCGAAGCATTCTATATCTGACAGAACTTGAGGTGTAAAATTATTAGTTTTTTTTTGCCACTAGTAGGTACTTACCACTACGGTAATGCTTTGGCCTGAAAATATTTTTGCAATTTGTGCCTGAAATGGACGATTGTTTCCTAATCTGGCCACCGACCGCAGGTAAAGGATGGAAGATTTTCCATTAGTGTCACCAGTGTGAGTGAAATCAAGAGTTGTAATTTATAACTATGAGTATTGTTCCCACTATGAAGTTTACTTGTATATTTATTTTTTGTATATCTAAAATCGAAAATATCTTATCTATACATATATACCTATATTATATCAATTGCCGTTCGTTAGTGTTGCCAAAACTCGAACGTGGTTCGACCGATTAGAATATATTTATTTTTATTGTCAAACAAGGTTTGTTTTAAAGAAAATTAGGAATTCCTGGGGGGGTTCCGAAACTAGTGTAGTAGAAATAAATAATTTTCTTGGTTTCCACGGCACAACCTTATACCTTTGAGTGGAATCGATTATGAAAGATTTATTATAATAATAATGATAATCCACATCACAACACATAGATCTGCTTGATCCCATAGTAAGCTATTATTAGCTTGTGTCGTGGAAACCAAGCAAACGTGGTATATACTACATAGAATTACTTATATATTATACTATAGATATATAAACACACCCAGACTGGAAAATGGAACCCTCTGTTCATCACACAAAGTCCACCCCCACCGGGAATCGAACCCAGAACCCCTTGATTAGCGGGTAGGCATGGTGACCTCTGCGCCAATCGGGTCGTCACACATTAATAAAAACAAATATCCAATTGGTTTGCCATCAACTCGTTTATTTTATGTATATTTAGTATTTATTTTTTTCTAAACCAAATATTAGTGTTCGTTCTTATACCTATACATATAAATAGTTGTAGTGTTTCTGCAATTTTTAGCTTATTCATTAGTTGAATACTGTTAAGTTGTATTGTGTAATTGTGTTGTGAGTTTTGTGCCTTTTTCATGTCTAGTCCGTGCTAAACAATATGTCCGACGCAAATTTTTGGATTCGAAAACCTCTTGGCGTTGCTTTCCAACCGATTTAAGAGGAATAATTATATTGGTAGACGAATTTAGGTGTTTCAACCTGTGAATAGAGACTAATGTTTGCTGCGCACTGGGCTGCAGAAATACATGATTTTTAGTTCATTATGAACTTTATATAAAGGCATTCAATAGAGTCGCACTGTCGCTCTATTATAATGAACTATATACAGGATGGATGGCGATGTGAAGTACAAATTTAAAATTTAGACGCCTTATAAAGCGTCTTTTAATACGTCACTTCTTCGGCTTAACATTTCCGCGGCCCAGTGTCCCTATTTAAATGGTATCGCATTGACTCGCTGTGAAATTCTATTAAAATAATAATTAATACAAAAAACGCATTTGAATGGATATTTTCTTATACTAGTAAAAAAGAATAAGTTTGGAAATGAACTGTAGTTTTTAATTGAGTGGTTGGTACAAAGTATAAATTGTTACTAAGTAATCGACAAATAAGGTCAAAGCTCTCTTATTATATTGTAATATATTGAATATATATTTTAATTACTATTCGAATACAAAATACATCCTAAAATGAATTGAAAAATTTTTGATCGCATTTGTTTCGAATAAATATTTCGTATAAATACGTAGCACAATGATTTGTTACCATTTTCGTTTTTGACCAAAGATTCTGATTGGTTTTTAAAAAGGAGTGCTCAAAAATAATACAGATAGATCAATTCAGTATTATCGAGCCAACGCAAACGCAACCTTATTGCTTTTGATACAAGTGTGATCCACAATGAGGCGACGATTCTTTCCGTTATCCCACTTAAATTTCAGGTTTAAAACCTAAAATTCTCCAAGAGTCAGTTGCTATTGTATTATTTCAACTTTGAAAATTTATATTTAAAACAATAATATAAATTTAAATTTTCGAAGTTTGAATCCGATTTTAAATTTTTCCACTGATGCAACGAGAATTTTAGATTTAATTGAAAGAGTGACATTCAGAATGGCCCCCGTCATATTATTTATTTCATATTTATATCAACGATTCGACTGCGGAAATATCTTTCATGAAACTTAGTTTTTTGTAAGATGACGGAATATTTTAAATACTCTCAAATTGTGCTCAAAATGGTTATAATATTATTATGTTAGTAAACTGTTATGTGTATGTGAAATCAAACCGTATAATTTAAATTGACTTCCCATTCATTTCTAAAATGTTTGAAATCAATATTTTAAGTTTTCATACCTACGATTTCATTTGTGTCGTAAATACAGTGTCGTTTCATTTTATTATAGAATAATTGAAAATCTTGTCTAAGGCTTTTTTTAAATCTATGTTGAGGTTTAATTCAACAAACACTTAGGTAAAATTGTGTTCAGACTGAATTCCTTTTAGGCGCAGGCCACATAAATGGCGTCGGGCGCGGACATGGCACGTGCGTGCTTCCTATTCCATTCAATTTTCATACAAAATGCATGGAAATAAAGCACAATTTAGGTCACGCGGTATGTCGTTGCTCGGACGTGGTTACGACGCGCCATTTCCGAGCAACGACATACCTACCGTGTGTTAAACTGTGCTTTATTTCCATTCATTTTGTGTGAAAATTTAATGGAATAGGAAGCCGCCCGTGCCATGTCCGCGCCCGGCGCCATTTATATGTGGCCTGCGCCTTACAAGCATTGTTTAATGCAATGTGCCCGATGTGCAATATCCATAGTATAATATTTACAGCTATAATAATGATAAATTTATTGTATAAAAAGAATTGAAAAAAACATTCTTAAACGAATTGATAGACAGTTATAAATAATTTTTCACGTTTCTTTTTGAATCGTTCACACAATAATAAAATTTATTATTTAAAGATTACTCAAAAAAGTTTGTTTTGTTGGAACTTTTCTCATCATTATCCTTTACAAAGCCTTTAAATGCATATGAATTTATATAACTTTTCATTACTCATGCTCGGAAAGTAGGTTTGAAGTTGCCTGAGAAGCGGGTTGAAAGTAGCCCTTTTCAGCCCTAGGGAGAATCGCTTTCAACTGACAACTGTCAAATTATTAAAAAAAACTAGGTCTATTTTCACATTTCTATTGAACCATGTTTCAACTTTCTATACAGCCAGCGCGATGTAAAATTGAAATAACGTAAAGTTTAAGTAGGTATTAATTAAAATAAAATTCACTCACTTTTTCTTAAGCTAATTCCTATTTATATATTTTTTTATTTTCTTTAATTAATACTTAATAATTAAAGAAAATATTTTTTTAGGTCGCCACAATGTAAATAAAAAATACTGGCTGAATAGCTAGCCGGCCAAAGAAAAAGAAATAGGTGGGAAAGTGTCAAGCGACTATCCGATCTTCACTCATTTTTTCTTTAGCTAATTCCTATTTTTATTTTGACTTTCCTTGCATTCGTAATGAAAAGCACAGTGTTACCCTCGGGAGAAAGTAACTTATTTAGTGCCTCGAACTATTGGCGCCCTCGCTACGCTCGGGCGCCAAACCCCGTCTCGGCACTAAATGAGTTACTTTCACCCCTTGGATAACAATGTACTATTAAACTGATTAAGCATGCAAATTATACCTAGGGAAACAGGTACATTTGAACATACAATCTTGCATGTTCCACCTTATCTCTTCGCCTTAACGGAAATTGTATTTAGGGGCACGTTTAATGAATTAATGAACGATTGTTTTTGATACCGCTTTAATACGTGCACGTGCACTAAACATTCTTATTTTAGACATTGATCTTGAAGAGCGTTGTGTGTTGTATGTTAGGTACCAATGGGCACGATGACAAGGTCTAAAAATAAAAATTCTATTTAGTCCGTCAGTTAAATAGAAACAAATAGTAGGCACGGATTTTTTTGCTTTTTCGAATTATTGCAAAAATACTTGATAAATCGCATTAAAGTTTGGGAGTGGGAGGTCGCGAGTCGCGACGTCATAACTACAGTTAAAATTCCGTGTGACGTCACATCTAGGCCTAGGTGTGACGTCACACGGAATTTCAACTCAATGTATCGCCCTTATTTTTTGATTACTACGTAAAAAAAAGAAAAGGATACGTGTC
This sequence comes from Zygaena filipendulae, assembly GCA_907165275.2. Classification (NCBI taxonomy): domain Eukaryota; kingdom Metazoa; phylum Arthropoda; class Insecta; order Lepidoptera; family Zygaenidae; genus Zygaena; species Zygaena filipendulae. The sequence continues at coordinate 2,580,605 of OU015669.1, forward strand.
CGATATTTTTTATTAATCTACAAGGCGGACTTAAAGTTAAAATTTAGTCATCATGCCCATTGGTATTGAAAAAATAAACAAGTCTTAACGTAACGTAAAAACGAATCTTTGTTTTCAGTCACAAACAAAACACATTAGGTAGCGTACCTAGTAAAAGTTCTCTGTCTATACTATTCGTTGATGTTTTGTTTTCCTAACCTATTGTTAAACTATTCGAGAACTTTATAGACACAATCAATAGGCTCTTTGACTAAATGTTTGTTTTTAGTCCGTCCTGTAGATTAGTAAAAATATTAGACACGTATTTTTTTCTTTTTTTACGTAAGCAAATAATAACGGAGATACGTTGAGTCTAAATGTCGCGTGACGTCACAACCAAGTACAGTTTATACATGCATGACGTTACAAACCCCCACTCCTAAACTTTAATGCGCTTTATCCAAGTATATTTTCATTAATTTGAAAAAGCAAAATATACGTGTAATTTTTTTTTTATTATCTAACTGACGGAATAAACAGAATTTAGAAAAAAAAAGTCAAATAACCTGTTATATTAAGAACTTAAAATATTACCTACTATTGTTAATTACAATGTTTGATCTGTATAAAAAGAAATGATATCGAGATGTGTGTTATTTTTGTATACCGAAGTGATGTGAGATGTGAAAAATTGGTAATAAAAAATGATGGTCTCCGACTAATTTGGCTGTTTTATTGAAATACTACTAGCTGTTCCCCGCGGTTTTAAACGTGGTAATTTCGGACTTTCCGTGGGTATTCTGGAATAAAAGTCCATGCAGCTTAATTTCGGAATTTCCGCGGGAATTCCGGGATTCCCTATATCCTCTGTATCCCTGACAAAGTGTATGCAAAATTAAGTTCATGATGACCCGTTTAGGCGTAAAAGCGTAACTAATAGTAAGGATTTATAAGCAATTAAGCATTGCTCGAACATTTGAGTACTGCCGAATTAAAAAAGACCAAATTTTTCATTTGGCCTATGTAGGTATTCGTATTGGTTGGTAAGAGAAAGTCGTGCGTAAAAGTAATTTTAAAGTAAAATTGATTTATACGCTAAATGCAATAGGATCGTTTTTAGATTGGCAGCACAAAAAGGACTAGAATAGAAACATCAAACTTAGCGCAAGCTATCCTTTTTTATTATTGCTGGCAAACATTCGAAAAGTAACTAACATAAAAACTCAAACGTATGGTTAGCAACAAGAGTTCTCAAGTTCCGTGTGAATTGTCTTTCGTTGCCGACTGTACTTCGTAGCGATAAAACCATAGTGACTGCTATAAGTAATTGAAAGTAACACAATAATAATAATCTATTATGGTCTGACTTTAATAGTTTTAACAATGGGCTTGCGACAGCCGAGTTTTGTTAGTGCGGTGCGACTAATGGTGTGTCTGGGTCATTGATATAAATTTTTATTACGTATAGATAGAGAGATATATAAACGAATGGCAAAATATTATACAGCTACAGAACCGACACCTTAGCTCCAGCCCCCGGCAACTTTGTGCCGGTTGAAGAAGATTAGGATATTAGGGGTTAGATAGTATTTATTATCTGTGATATTAGTAGCAGTGGCGGATTTACAGCCCCCAGTAGGCTATTCAAATTTTTCCGCCCCTACCGACTTCTACAATTCGATACTATCTAGTTCAAAATCATGTTAATTGCAATTTTTTCATTACCTAATGAATAGTGGATCAATGTGTCTAGATTGTTTGACAACCCAACCAACAAGTTATGATTGCACAAGAAAATAGTTTTTTCAGTAAAATTTTGGCTCCAAATTTGCCGCCCCTAAAATCTGCCGCCCTATAGGCTCAGCCTCCGTTCAGCCTGCTGGTAAATCCGCCACTGATTAGTAGGTAGATGCTTATTGCCGGTGTTTTCATTTATTGTCGTATTGTCGTCCGCACGTTGTATACCTAATAAAAGGTTTACGCACTTATTTGGTGATCGCCTACATTTGTTTTTATGTTTGCTCGGACAGTATAGTTACGCGCTCGGGATATTTCCCAACATTTGTCTGACCCGATCTCAAAGCTATTGTAAAAACGAAACAATAGTATTGGAAAATAGTAAACAGTTGATATAAACGACATTAGAGACGCCCACTTCCAGTTAATACGCTGCCCACCGCAGACAAACTCGTGCGTTCAGCTATGTTTCGTGCAGTACTAACTTTATGTTTTATATCCAAAGTGAATTTAGAAATGCAATCGATGCAACACGAACTTTACATGTCAAGAAAATCTCGATCCGATTCGAATCCAGTTGAATCTGCTTATATGTACAGTCGGGTACACAACAAACCGAGGAGATACTCTAGTTACAACAATTTTGGAAGTGATTACACTTACGATCCGCATAGTGTGATGTCTTCAATAAATGATGCAAAAATGATGAAGTATTCACATGGAATAAACCTTCCTTATACGAGACCTATTGTGACGCCACCGACATTTTCCACGAAAGACTATCCAATAGATAAATCGAAGATGCAGTATCAACAGTCGAAAATGGAGTCGAAGGCTGCGTACGAACGCATGAAGTCCCTGATGCATTACGACCCCTCGTCGGATCCAAGTCTCCCAAGTTATTACGCCGGCAACAGTTACGTTGACGAAGACGATGTCAAAACATCGTACGCGAGCTGGCCTTATATTTATCATAATCCATATGAGTTCAAACAAATGAAAATGGAATCTGAAGCAGAGAGGCCGAAAGATAAACGAAATGCATACATAGATCGTGATATTATACCCGTTTATGAAAATTCCGAAGACGATTTCACATCACAATCTAAATATAATCGTGATACGTTGAACGTCGATAATCCAATAGTTGCAGACAAACCGTTCATTTCAGTTGTTCTTAATGATTATTTTGATAAAAAATATGATGAAGATCCTTTAACATTTAGTGGAGTTGGTGATTGGGGTAAGGATTTTGATCACGGTAACAAACAAGTCAGGAATGATAAAGTGTTGCCGATAACTAGTACCGTTAAATACTTGGGAAATAACAACATTCCACCATCCAGCAGAGATCGGAATAGTCTCATCGATAAAAGACTTTTTAATGAACACTTAGGTAAAATTCCATCTGCAGCCATTGTTTCAAGACAAGTTTATGACGACAGTCGTGATAACCAAAAACAAGCCGTAACTGAAAAGGCATATGAAGAAGAACTTAATTTTGATACTCTTAAAAAAGGCAATGATCAGCGAGAAAATCGCAACACAGCCCAGGAATCTACAGGACAAACATACGGAGGTTTCAAAAAATTTATTGATTCATTCGTCAACAAGTTCGGTAACGAAGACCATGATAAAAAAACCAAGTATGTAATGAAAATGAATCAGGACAAAGGCGAGAAGAAGAAAGGATTTAAAAAAGTTTATCATAAGAATGAGTATCAAGAGGAAGATGAATTTTATGATAATACTAATAAACACGCTAGCGCTGAAGAAGAAGCCAATTCTAAGGCTCACTCCGGGGGTTCGAATTCATTATTAAAATCTGACGCCACAGCATCCACAGGGGAAGAAGCTAAGGCTTTCAAAGAAGAGGCAGATAAAGGGATCAAGGGCTTTGAAAATAGTCACAGCGGACACGAGAAGAGAGATGGGGTCAACAATGAATTCTTGCGATACAGAGATGTAGCTAAGAAAACAGCTCAGGGTAACGATGACTACAGTGATTATTACAGATTGTATGACAATGGTGTTTAATGAGCAAAAGATATTCTTGTGTTGTGTCTAGCTTTAAGGATTTTTATACCGAATTAAAATAAGGCTAGGTGTATTTTTATATGCACGTAGAATAAAATAATTGGATAAACTGTAATGCTACATTTTTATTTAATAAATAATTCAAACAAAATTCAAAAATCTTAAATATACAACACATTGTTTAAGTTTTTTTGTAAATCAACGACGAAATATGTAGTAGGTATGTAAATTAGTTAAATTACAGATCGTTGCGATAGTTGATTTACGAAAAAAAACGTCTAATGGTGATGTAACCATAACAATCTTTAATAATAATAACTAACTACATCGGAAAAAATAAAAATCACACAATATGTATTATTATATAAAAAAATTAAATTAGGTACCCGTGTTTAATTAATGACTATCGTTTATAAAAGTTTTAATCGTTGCCATTTAAACGTCGTTAAGAAAACGTCAGATTTTAATTACCGATACATTATTTATTTTCCTTATCTCTCTGAATTTCCTTAATCGGAAACATCGGCAGAATGCTAATCATCTTATGTTTAGCAGCTGGAAACTTCGCACCCGATTTGTTGAGTAAAGGATTACGATTCAACGGTGATCTTATAGCTCTGAGAGGATTTATAGCTTTTGTACCTTTATGGTACTCTGACTCGTCAAAATAATCCGCTTCATGTAACCTAATTTTTCTTTCAGTCGATATTGCTATATCATAATCGTCACTATTGTCTTTCATTTTATGCGTTGCTTTCTTGCTATTTTCACTACTCATGGAAATACTTTTATGATCATTAAGTTGGTTTTGAGGTAATAGTTTAATTAGTGATTTCGCCATAAAAACAGGACTGGGTGAATCTGCGTGTTCTGTTTTAAATTTGTATTCTTTATGGTTACCAACTTTTTTCATTTTTGGCTCCAGTGGCTTGCCTCTGCCGACAAATTCATCGTGATTGACATCAAAGTCGTAATCACCGATATTAAAATCTTCATCTTCATGATCGATGACGTTTTCTGAGGCTATCGGTACTCTCGCGACAAACATTTCACTTTCGAAATCATCGTCATTGTCAATTTCATTATATTTTGGTATTGGTTTCTTTATTAACTCAACTTTAATCGGTCCTTCAGTATGATTAATTTGGCTCATGTTTCCCTCTGTAGATGGTTTGGCACTGCCCTTTTCCGGTGCATGCGTTCGCGGTAAAGCTTTTTGTGTAGAGTATTCTCTTCTTATCTTTTTACTGACATCTTCGTTTTCCCCTATTTCCTTTGATACTCCTAAAGCTAGATTTTCGTCATCGAAAGCGTCCCTGCTGACTCTTTGTGTAAGAGTTGCTTTAATTTCTTCTGTTTTAGTTCTATTCTCACTTCTTTCTATAAGTCTACCGTCTGACATTAACGCGCACCAAAGTCCGAACGCAATGAAGATGGTCGCTAACATAATTATTTAGCTTCCGTATGTTGGTGCGTTACTCCAGTAACTATTCGCATGGCGATGATTCCATCTATAATGTAAACTTATAATTGTTTTAAATTATTGTCTTAGATGAAAGTCAAACAATGTACTCACAATGAATAGGTTAGTCTGATTAATAGATTTATTTTGATAACAACTCTGTAATGTTTAAGTCTTAATAGGGTTCACCGCTGTGCTTTTATATAATTAATTAATAATTATTTTATAATAATTTATTTTATACGTCTCTGCATAGTACAAAATTAATATGAATATTACGTGTTAAAATTTACTTCAATTTGTGTGAAATATTTAATTACCTATCACACGAGACAAATGTACATTCAAAAAAACTAATTATAAGATTCTTCTATTCAATAAAATAAGCACAGGTACTTACTAACAATATAAAGAGGTAAAATGTGTTTGTGTGTAGGAGGTAATCAATGGAACTACTTAACAGATTCTAAATATTTTGTCCAGTAGGTAATAATAAAAACAATACTTCTTCTTCTTCAATTATGGCAATCTATCGCATTTAATTCTGCCATTGTACGTATTTTTACTTTTTAGCAGTTAAAGTATTTATGGCGAAACGCCAATGACAGTGTTGAAAAAAAACAACGCATTATCCCTAATTATATTAAATAAGTTAGTGTCATCGCAATTTCTTAACGTGGAGAATGAAGTTGAAAATTTCATGATGATCGGTTGAGCTGTTAAGGCGTGAAAGCGTAACAGACAGACAGAGTTATTTTCGCATTTATAATATGAGTAACTGAGTATTTAAATTTGTTAGCATTTCCTCTATGCGTGTAAAGTTTGAATGAATAGAGAATTAAATAGGTAATCAAATATTTATATATAGTTAGGTACCTACGTATATAAATATAAAAAACTAGATTAAAATTAATTGACACATATAATATTCATATAATATTATCTATTATCTTCTTAAGCATTAATTAGGTAGGTTTGATGCTAAAAACAATTGGTGCCATTCCATTCATTTGTTTGCTATTAACAATAACAAACAGGTGTAAACAATATGTACGTCTAGAAAAATTTATAAGAAGCATTCACTTGCTGATCGACGTTTAGTCTTGTGACTGTCAACATGAAGATACTGTTGAATTTGGCTATCTCGACGTTATACTTCGTCTCTGTGTCGACTTACTTCATCTATGATGTCGATACACGAGTGGATCATAAGTATCCACAACGTAACGCGATTGGTGCGCACCTGAAAACGCTGAGCGGTTTGCAAAAAAGATTCTTCACAGATAAAGAGAAATATCACAATTTGAACGTAAAAGAGCGTGTCGTCGATGCGCATTTCAAATTAGCAAAAAATATACAGCATACTCTCGGTCTGACTCCAAATACTAAGGATAGTATAAGAAATCAGCTATTCGAAGCGAAAACGAATCAACAAGAAGCTGCGAGACAGTTTGGACAATTAATTGTGGTAGATAATATGAATACTACAGAAGGTAATGATGATTTTAGAAACGCTTTTATCCGAAGAAATGAAGTTATAGCGAGATTCAGCCCGCTATACAATACACATCCCCGTTCAAGAGATGTGCAGAATCAGAAAATAACAACTCCAGACAAACTCTTTGAGCCCGCCGGCGTGCCTCGTCAATCCTTTCAGAAGATTTTAAAAATGAACAACAACAATCGCCAGTTGACTTCTTTTACGGTTCACGCGGCTCAAGAGAGAAAAGCTTACGAACCAACGCTATACGATCGCGGCTCGAAACAGACATTGAGAGTATTTGACGATGCGCAAACTTCGTTAGACAGAAGACGGAAAAGTCACGGCAAAAGAGAAACAAACAATAAACGCAATGAAACCGCAAACGAAAAAATCACATCTAAAAACTTAAGGAAATTCATCACTAAAGATATGAAAAAGAATTACAATCAAATAAAAAACGTGGATCATATTATGGTAGGTGACGGTTATCCGAATATGAATGGTAATCTCTATGCACTATTCTACAGAATGAATCCTGAAACTCTTGGATATCCGAATAAAATTGTGGCAAGTGCTTTGCCTAAAAGCGTGACTCTGAACGCTCCTAACAAAGACAAATATTTCACAACGAATATGAAAGAGATGACATTGAAAAAATTAAAATCTAAACGCAACTATAACGTCGTGAAACTCCATAACAACTTGAAAAGCTTTTCTAACTTCAAACGCGTGGCCAATTAACTTATTAGGTGTAATCACTAAGGTATTTTGTTTTGTTAAAGCCATAATAATATTTATTATTTCAATGCATTGTTTTGTGTTAATTTCCTTGGTTTTTTTTAATTAAATGTTTTAAACCAGCGTATTCTTAAGCTTAAAAAATATTGTTCGAAAGAAAACCAAGATTTACATCACGTTTACGTACAAACACAGAGAAAAAAAATTGTGCAGATTTTTGATCCGCAAATATTTCGGCATTATTTTCTGGTTTTTATTCCACTTTTTTTTTACAAGTCAGTCACAAGAACGGTACCTACTGGTAACAAGACGAAAAAAATTGAGCACCTGTGGTTTTTATAACTACTTTGAACTCGTTGAACGCGCAGCAATGCACCGCGTAATTATTTTATTTAAAATGTTTTCATTAGGTATCATTGACACAGAAGATCATTGCACAATATTGACAACGCTGTCAACAAATCGGGCCATTTATGAATGTCAATGTTCGATGCAGTATTATGTCCACTATATAAGAATTTACTGTGACCTTAAGTGCTATTGTTATAGTAGACTTCTAAGAGAATAATGCCTCGAAAAATAGCGTTGCTGATACTGTTAATTGGTTCTGCTTCCTGCATGGAGATGCGGGAGACGGTCGAAAGGATGGTGATGGTGCGGACGACGGGCTCCGACCTCCAACCGGCGGCCACCGGCTACATTTATAAAAAAGAGAGCGATGGACCAGCGAGCGTGATCAAGATAGGCGAGAGCGAGGTCATGGAACATCTATCGAAACTATATGAAGAACCTCAATCTTACAAAGCTCCATTGCCCGTCGCAGATGGACCTTTCAATGCTAAAGAAGACGAGAATAAAGCCGCGTCACATCCCAGCGAAGCCTACGTGAAGCCAGTGGTTGAACATGTTGACGATCGCGGGAAAGATGACCAGATCGATGGCATTGCCGATGAAGATTTTAGAAAAATAATAGGAAAGTACGCTGACAATTATGATGACTATAAAGGTGATATTGCTGACTATTTGCATGGCTTGGGATATTACGGCGGTGGAATTTACAACGAAAAGGGTGGCGGTAGTGATTATGGGTTAAAAGGACATCATGAATACGGCGAAAAGGGCAATAAAGGATATAAAGGCAGCGATCATTTCAGCAAGGGTGGAGCGGGCGACTACCACAAAGAGCACGAAAAAGGATACTACATTTCTGGAAAGGGCAGTCACACTAAGCACTACGATGAATCCGATGCTTATGGAAAAGGATACGCTCTCGGCCATGGGTACAAAGGAGACAAGCACGGTCACAAATCTTCAAACAGCAAAGGCGAGGAGATCGATGGATTTCACAAAATCTATGACAAAAACGAATTCAAAAAAGACCACGACTTTTACGATGGCGATGCACTCAAAGGAAGCCATCATAAATTCGGCAATGGATACAGATATCACGGTGCAGACGCCGCGGGATACGAAAAGGGAGGTTCGCATGACTCTGGACACCATGAGGATGGTTTCGGAAAAGAAGGTCACAAAGAAGAAGAGTCCGGAGACAAGTTCGGAGCTGGACACTCGTTTGAAGCAGGCAAAGATTCCTACTACCACGCCGCCGGAGATTTTGGCGCTAAAGGTGAAAAATATGGCGGCAAAGGCTACGGCTACGCGGTTAAACATTAGTGTTGCGGTTTTTGTTATAGTTTTGTTATTATTTGATATTTTTTTGTAAATATTTATGTAATATTTAGGTAAAATTTTGAAGGAAATATAAAATAAGCCATAATTTCTTTGAAGCTATTTATAATTTTTTTCTTTTTACCGTTAGATAATTCACATTTGAGCTTTTATTTAAAAATAGGTACCCATTTAAATGGTTAAGTCTTTATTTAGATTAAAATGATAATATTTACTTATCGGAAAGGGAATAATATATCTATACAACGTGTTAATGAATTAACTGAAAACCTGATACACCCCATTTAAAAAAATAAACAATAATATGATTAAAATATATTTTATGTCGAAAAAATTTATACTTTAAAAGTTATTCAACAATAGTTTGGAGGTGACCTATCTACGAAATTCCAAGCGCTACGCCGCGCTTACCGGTTCGAATTTTTTGCTGCGGGCGGCGTACGCGCCAGATATTGTATTTATTATAAACAATTTAGACATGGGCTACTAAAAATGAAAAAATATAACCTATATTGAAACATAGTGCGATCGATTCGCTAGTCGATTCTGAGCAAACTATTTTCTAGTTTTCAGTTAATTCATTAACACGTTGTATCATGACGCACGAAATCCTTATATTATGTAGAACTCCTAGGTACCTAGGTACGTATATTAGGTGAATGAATGAAAAAATTAAAAACACTTTATTGAACATCGGAAACAGTACAATAATAAAATAATTAAAAACAGAAAGTATTAAGTGGCTCCAAATGGCGGCCTTATCACTATGAAGCGATCTCTTCCAAGCTACCGGGCGGAGTATGGAGACATTTGTTACAGTAAAGATAGTATATAGGTGGTGCAGTAATACAGCAAATAAAATCTAAAAAATTGTATAAATTATAAGTACTTAGGTATATTAATAAATCGAAGGTGTGTTAACTATTTATTTATATTAAGAAATAGCTGAGCCCCGCGGTTTCACCCGCGTGAGTTTCGGGATTCCCGCAGGAACTCCAATGCAGTCTAATGTACTCCTTATTACAACAGCTAATTAGCAGTGAAAGTCCCGTCAATATCGGTCCAACCGTTTCGGAGATTCACCCGCGTGAGTTTCGGAATTCCCGCAGGAACTCCAAACTTCTTTTATATAAACCTTGTCCTAACAATAACGAACACAAAAAAAAAAAACAATTTTCCAATTTGGTGCAGTCGTTTGTAAGTTATGCGCTTACCAACACATTTGGCGATTCATTTTTATTATATAGATCCCATCAAAAACATAAATGTGAAAGTGGAAGCCGAAGTTAGTGCTTAGTTGTCGACTTCGCCGACAAAAGAATTGATATCTAAATAGGTGCCAAGTTCTGTAGATAATCCTGAAATATATTCAAAGAAGCATAGAACTTGGCTAGTTTTCACACACCAGTTATCTTATATTTGGCTAAAAACTATAGTATAAATATTTTTGATATTGGCTTGTTTTTACCAGCAAACTAAATATTGAAGGGGTGAGATCTATTGACCTTACAGTATAAAAACAGTAATTTGCTCATAATAATATAAAAAAGATGCATAATTTGACTAAATAAAGATAACTTTAATGTGAAAACTAGCCGAGTTCTATGCTCCTTTGAATATATTTCAGGATTATCTACAGAACTTGGCACCTATTTAGATATCAATTCTTTTGTCGGCGAAGTCGACAACTAAGCACTAACTTCGGCTTCCACTTTCACATTTATGTTTTTGATGGGATATCACTACTTTTTGTACAGAAATTACTAGTAGGTATTAGGTACTTGTTCATAATAAAATTAATACCAAATGGTCTCTGTTAATCTATTGTATTTCAATCCGTTTACGGGGTAGTAAGTATCTACTGAAACTAATATGTTTGGATTTAAAACAAATCTAAACAAATTTTATATTTATAAAACGAGTGGAATACCAACTATGTAAAGACACATAAACATATACATAAATATGTAAAGACCATAAAATCCAAAGACCGGCGGTCATCAATTTTGATTGATGATTCTTACATTACAGGCAGAATAAGTAAGGGTTCGTGTAATATTACACACAGTGCTGCTCGCCAGTTGTCAGCTTGAACTCGGCTTATCATGCTACAGCGCGTCTAGATTCAATAGATCAAATAATAAATAAAACAAACACGAATAAAAATAGTTACATTTATAATTAAAACGTATTTTGCTTACATTTAAAGAAAACACCGCATGCAGTAAAATATTTTGGAGACATGACACTACAACTCTTGTCGACAGACAGCACCTGTATAAACGATTATATTTTTTTTCCCTGATCCTGCATCGCTCCTATCGCGTGACGTACTAACGAGTGAAGAATCAGAGCTTCTATTTGAGAATACGTGATTCATATTGACATGTTTATGTCAAATTGTTTTTGAATTATGACGGGGTCAAAAGTTACACACGGTGCTGCTCGCCAGTTCTGTTAGCCTGAACTTGGCTTGACACGCTACTGCGTGTCTAGATATATAGGTCACAATATTATTGTATATTAACAGAAATGGATAAATGAATCGGAAAAGAAAAACTTTTTACAGAAATTATTAGTAGGTACTTAAAATGGTTTTTGTCAATTTAGTTTATTTTTCTGCGTTTCCGTGGTAAAACTATCTTTTTTGTGTTTTCTGTATTTTCTTGGACGTTTAAAATGTTTGAGTGAATTGCCCATTCAGTATCCGGTTTTTTTTTTTTACGCGTTTTCTGTTTATAGTTAATTTGGCTAAGTTAGGGCGGTATAACGTGCGCAGGCGGTTGTACTCTACGAGCTCTCTTGTGCCTTGATTTGACTTGGATCTAAATTGATAACATGTACTCCATCTAAGGTTTTAACTCTGGAAAGTCCAACGTAAATAATTTGGTGTAACGTAAAAGTGTCACCCACCAGTAATTCGATTGTACGACTCATTGTACAATGTAGGTACCTACGTAGTAAATAATTAATATTTAAGACGATCAAGACGAAGACGACACTAAAAGAATACACTAGAAGACCCGGTGAACTTCGTATCATCTACAAGACAACCAAGTGACACTATTTTTTATTTCTAAAATGATATAAGAGATCGGACTTCACTTCATCAATTCTTTTGCGACAAGTCAAAATCAAAGTCATAGTCAAATCGTTTAATCAAATTTGGCCAATAATGTGTATCTTATTGACGTCAATAAAATTACAGTTATTATGACAGCAGCCAGCACCTATAAAATATCCATCCTTCACAGCTTCCTAGCGCTATGGCTGAAGAGAAACAGCTGCGCAGCAAACTCCAGTAGCACGATATATTACGTCACCATGCGCATAAAGGAGCATATTGAGGACCTAAGCATCCTAGAAGTCGAAGTAGAATCGCAGCTATTGAAGCATCTTCCATAACTTTGCCTATATCGGCTAAATCTTGCACAGTGTACATGACTGCAATTATACAGCTGCCTTTTAAATCCATGTTGCCATTCCAAGTGAGAAGAATTGCTGGATTATGCCGTTAATGTAACGAGATTCTTCTGTACTGTCGCAGCCTGAAATTTTTGAGGAGGTCAAAAATTTATTGCACAATACACAATTTCATTGCACACTAGCTGTTGCCCGCTGTTTTACCCGCGCTAATTTTCGAGTTTCCTTAGTAATTCCGGGATAAAAACCCCTACCCTACCCTACCCTATGTCGCTCAGGAAACTCGCCTACATGTATATCTCTATATTGGAGTCAAAATCATCTAGACAGTACCTGTACAGTTTCTGTTCGAGGATTATACGTCGCACTCGTAGGCGGACGAAAGAGCCAAATAACCGTCTCTATCCAGAAGCAGTTTTATTCTTGAAAAAGAATTATTTATTCATCATTTTTACATACAGAACTTTCTTTGTCAAATGTGAATAATATGTAATGGATATTTCCGTGAACTGATGAAAATATTCACAGATATTCATAAATTATATACGTATTACGTCGTACGTAAAACAAACGCTGATTTACTTTTAACTTGAGAATAGCTAGTTTTATACGTATAAACCATAGAAAAATTCGTGCTGATAACGAAAGTATTAATTGTCAATGTTTGACTCAGTTTAATGGAGTGACGTAAAATACATCATTAAGAATACTTCAAAATTTTGATTAGCCAGTTATATACTTCAATACTCGACTTTGTTATATTACCTTCTTGATAAGGATATATCTAAAAACTGAAGATATTGATAATTATCATTTTTTTTTAAGTTTTTCCAGTTTTCAGATTTTTCCCTTTGTTTACGCCTAAAAGTCTACCTTGATGCCAAATATCAAGTTCCTAGGTCATCTGGAAGTCGGTTATAATTTTGGTCTATAGGTCAGTCAGTGATAAAAATCACGATTTTTGGACGTTAATATCTAAAAGCCCGTAGGAGGTGTGCTTATGAAATTTGGAGCATATGTTTATCTCGCGAGTCTTAATACATGAGCCAAATTTGACATGTTTATGTTAAATAGTTTTTGAATTATGGGGGGGTGAAAAGTGGCTCCAAATGGTTCGTGTAATATTACACACGGTGCGGCCCGCCAGTTCTGTCAGTTTGAGAACTTCGGCTCGACACGCGCCCGCGTGTCTAGATATTCCATGCAATACATAGATAGGTAAAGTGCAGATAATTAAATAAAAACTATAAAAATATACTAAATACATGATGATGTATACAGAAACTGCAATAACTAAGGAAGAAGCGACATAAAATATGCGTGAAGACGTGACTTAAGGATGGATATAGATTTGGAATCTCTTATAGTTGGAGGCAGAGAATTCCACAAAGAGATGGCTTGGACAGTGCACGATTTTTGGATTTAGGTATAGGTACCAGGTATCATTGAAAAGTTGTCACTCAACGACGGTAAATGCGAATAATTAAAAAGAAAAATATACTTAATTACGAGATCGGGACCACCAATCGGATGCGGCTAACTAAACACAAGCGCACAAATAACAATAAAATCTATTAGAAGCCGAAAAAAATAATATTATTATATTCGCAAAAAGAAAATATTTTTTTACTTTTCATTATAACGGCAAGTTCTTCATCACTTTGTGTGGTCCGTCACGCCCTTGGCCGATTTTTTATTTACTATTTTATAATATTAGAGGTAAAGTTTGTAAGTTTGCGATGTAACCTACTGATCCGATTCCAAAAATTCTTTGACTGTTATGCTGTTAGTTATACCTATGGAGGTTTAATATATCTGAATTACATAGGATACTTTTGATCCTAATATACATATATTATATACTAGCTGTTCCACGCGGTTTCACCCGCGGTAATTTCGGCGTTCCCGCGGGAATTCCGGGATAAAAAGAACCCTATGTCCTTCTCTATACCTCTGAAAATGTGCATGCCAAATTTTATCCAAATCCGTTCAGCCGTTTTTGCGTGATTGAGTAACAAACATCCACACTTTCACATTGATGACCAGCATTTTTTTAATATCTCGAGTTCCAGATGGAATTTCGAAAAAATCGAAACATAAATACTTATCTAAGTTAGACCCTTAGCAATACAACAAAAAAAACCGCATTCAATTTGGTGCAGCAGTTTTTGCGTAGCACGAATACAAACATACAGACACACACAGAGACAGACAGATAAAAATTTTAAAAACTGTATTTTTGGCTTCTATATCACTCAGAGTCGCCAAAATTATTTTTTCTTATTTATCTCCCATGTACAGACACCGACCTGATACAATTTTATTATACATATGTAACATAGATGTGAAAGTGTGTTTGTTTGTTTGTTTGTTACGCTTTCACGGCTAAACGGCAACTATACAGAGAAGGACAGGCTACTTTTTATCCCGGAATTCCTACGGGAACTCCGAAATTATCGCGGGTGAAACCGGAGGGAACAGCTAGTAATTAGAATACCGACTTCAAAAACACAAAATGTAGGTACTTTATTTTAAAGCGAGAAATAATAAAATAAAGATTTAATTCAAAAGACAAAAATGCACGTAGGTAATATTTTTAGTTTACGTTCTTTTACTTTACGTTCGAAAATAAAAATATTATGTAGATCCTATTACGATACGCTAACGGTGCGTACAGACTAACATAAAATAACATGTTATATAATATTGTTACATATTATAACATGTTTCAGATAATGTGGACACTGCAGTTATACAACTTAGTCAAGTTAGTTTTTTTTGCTAACCGACTTCAAAAAAAGAGGAGGTTATCATTATTTTGTTATTTAAAAATACAACAGTCGTTGCGAATTTCAAAATTCTAACTCCGATTTCGGGATTTTAAAGCTTTTACCATCGAAGTTCCAGTTAATTAAAATAAAATTATCGCACGTGAGCAATACAAATTCTCAGTGGCATACAATTCTATAGGTATAGTTAGATTACCCTTGACCCTTACTGTCCCCCAATCGTTGCGCCGATGTTTAAAAAGTCTAGACAATAAATTGGCCCAATATTTACTAACAATAACTTGTCAATTAATCGTATAAATGACTTATTAAAATGAGCTTTTCCACGTGCTCCACAAAAATGTATTTCACGCTAAATTACTTTGCGGTCTGTGTTGGGTCGAGATTATTTTTTCTTTGCTCATTCTTTGTTCGTTCATAACCTCGTTTGATAAACTAATCGGTACATGGCTAACAGAATGGCACCAAACGTACACTCATGGTCCCTCTTTAGTCTCGTAACTCGATATAAATATTGAGCAATTGCTTATCAGATTATTATCAAACTGAACGTTGAACCAGACAGGTCTCAACATGGCTATGACATTACTGAGCCTAGCATTCGTGCTGAGTACAGCATCAGCTGTCCAACTTGCGTACGCACCACCAGTGGCGTCAGCCTACATATACAGGAACGACCATCACAGTCCAGCAAGTCTTATTCAGTTGGGGCCACAATTATACGAGCGCCAAGAAATTCAACCTATACCAGCGCCTTTACCCCTGGGTCCATACAAGTTACCGGCATTAGAAGCTTACGATCCAGCACCAATTCCACTGCCATATATTGCTGCGAAGCCAATCATAGTTCAGGATTCTGAAAATGAAAATGATGAATCACCCGAAGAATACATCGATGAAGAAGATGGGGTTGGAAACGGTCATGGTACCGCATATGAAAAAGGAGGTGGCAGTGACTACAATGAAGAACATCACGCAGCAAATGGAGAGAAAGGAAGCAAAGGTTATAAATCAAAAGGCTACCACGCAAAGGGAAAATCAGGCAGCTACGGCAAAGGTCACAAAGAAGGTTATTATGGCGAAGAGAAAGGTCAGAAAGGTCTAAAATACGACGAAGCGGATGCTCATGGGAAACATCATGAAGCAGGCGGTGGTTACAAAGGAGGTGATCATGGACAAAAGAAACACTTCAGCAAAGGCGAAGAGATCACCGGCTACCACAAAGTATTTAACAAGGATGAATTCAAGAAGGATCATGACTTTTATGACGTCGCTGATAACAATGGTCATTTTAATAAGCATGGATATGCGAAAGCAAGCCATGGATCTGAAGAAGGTGGACACAAAAAGACTGAGCATGGAGGTGCCGCGTTCAATAAGGGTGGTTTTGGAAAATCAGGTTTCCAATCTAAAGGTCACATTGATGAGGATGATGCAGGTCTCTCTGCTGAGGAAGGTAATGAGAGTCATTATGATCAAGCAGCTGAATACGAGAAGAAAGGCGGCAAAGGACACGAGAAAGAATATGCGTATGAGGACGGTGATGACGAAGGCGATGACGATTACAAAGATTAAAGATTCGATTAATGATAATTATCTGTAAATACATTATACCTAGGTCGATATTTCTACGTTGTTATATAGCTTTTTTAAATTATGTATAATGTTTTTTGTATTGCTAAAGAATAAAATGATGATACGTTTCTCGTAATAATGTTGGTCTATTTCACTAATCAAGCATCAGACCCGGCGCTATTATACCTAATTAATTATTGTAGATATTATAATTGAAGGGTTCAATAATTTGTGTTTATTTGTTTTTTTGCTACGTTTACACGCCTTAAACAGCTCAACCGATCATGATAACTACTGTACCGTAAGAGTTTTCAACATAAAACTAATAAAAATAAAAATATAAAATAAATATAAAATTTAATAATGACTAAATTTTAATTTTTAGTCACTTTTGTTATAAAAAATATTGGACAAGTATTTTTTTCTTTTTTTACGTTCAAAAAATAACGGCGATACATCGAGTTGAAATTCCGTGTGACGTTACGCCTAGGTACATTTGATACAGTTGTGATGTCGCGACCTTCCACTCCTAAAATTAATGCGTTTTATGTAAATTATTATAATAATTCGAAAAAACTAAAAAATACGTGTCTATTACTTTTTTGCTATCTGACAGACTAAATAGAATTTTGATTTTTATACCTTGTCATCATGCCCATTGTGGTGCACCAAAGGCTTTCCAAGGGATTTTGAAATTTCTGCCAGTGAAACAGTTATCACAGTAGGGACAGTTCCTGAGTGACATAGGGTACTTTTTATAGGGTATCATTTAAGCTATCACCAATTTAATTAGTTTTGTGTTTCTTAAATAATAGGGTTTGTCCTCAAAATAGTAGATCTGTCACCAAAATGTAGTCACCAAACAATGCAAAATCAGTTCCACAATAAATCACCTAAAATCCTGAGATATAAGGTCTAGTACCAAATAAATGTTTTTGTATGTATTATAATAGGTGTGTCCTAATAAGTATTTAAGCAAACTAATTTAAAGAGATCACCAATAAATCATAATATTATGTTACTAGAAAATTGCATTAAGTTCAAATAAAAAATTAGGGTTGTCATCATCGTTTCAACCAAAAGATTCTGCTACTTAACTAGACTCCCAAGGTTCTAAATTTCCACTGGTAGTATAAATTATATTTAAATAAAATTTTTAGCAGAGTAGTAAATAAAACAATTAAAGTCAAAATAATCAATATTTATTGTTTAAAATAATTACCACTGAACAATCAGCGCTGGTTTAAAATAGCTGGCTTATGGCTAGCAGAATAGTAGATAAAACACTTAATTAAAGTTAAAATAATCAATATTTATTCTTAAAAAACAATAATCACTGAATAATCAGCGCTGGTTTGGATTTCGAAGGGCGCCCCCTTTTTCTTTTCTGGCCGATAAGCACATTTTTTGCTTCTGGTGGGGGGTTGGCCAGCTTTAAGCGTATGGCTAATCCGATAATATGTTTGCACATATATTTCTTGTAAAACGCAGGGCAGTTGCATTTCCCATGCATCCAATCAATATTGTGCGGTAGATCCACTCTCCATTTGCTGAACCATTGGACTTTGTATTCATCAAAATCAGTCCATGTATTTTCAATTTGTCTCCGCCCCTTTGATCATTTTTTCATTAAAATTATAAATTGATGTATTAAATTCGTAACGAATACTATTAATTTAATATCTGAACGAAATAAAATGTTACTACTGTATTGGTGACAAAATATCAAATAAAAAGGAGTCGCAGTCAGGGATCGATTTATTTGGTGACAGATCTACCATTCTGAGCACAGAGCTATTATTTAAGTAACAAAACTGTTATTATAAGAACGAAGTTTATATTCATGTAATGCAATATAATTTTATTTGTTATCGATCTCTTATTGTTTGGTGTCATAAAGCGGTAGAGGGCACTCCCTAGTTTAATTGAAGTTTTTGTAATAACTGAAAGCCTGAAAGGTGATGTCATTAAGATAGATGGCAATAGATTGCACTTCGTAGTTTTATTTCAAGCTATCGAAGTGCTACCAATTTATAGTTTAATCTAATTGGTTTTATGTGGTTGTTTAGGCTAAAATCCCGACCGTAACAATAAACATCTATTTGTTGGTGGTTCATACATAGTGTTTCATTGTTCGCCTCACCCTCGGGGACCCTGGCTGGCTTCGTGGTTAACATTGATCATCTCAAACTTACTACTCGTGTCATACCGTCAGAGCCCGTATGTTTTTCCGTTATAATCCCATATAACCATTTTGCCGGAGGAAGCCCGTCCTCCATAACCAAAACCACTTCTCCGAGCTGGGGCTCTGGAGTTTGACTTGCCCACTTATGCCGCTGGTGGAATTGCGTCAAGTACTCCCGTGACCAGCGCCTCCAAAAGTCCTGAACCATTCTCTGAACTAACTGCCACCTTCTAAGGTTGGTTATATTCTCATCTTCATACCGCCGTTGCGGTGCGAGAACTAAAGCCTCTCCAATCAAAAAATGACCTGGAGTCAATGGGGTTGAATCGTTAGGGTTGTCACTCACTTTAGACAGCGGTCTAGAATTCAAACAAGCCTCTATTTGAGCTAAGACTGTGGTTATCTCCTCAAATGTGAGCGTAGAGTCCCCTATTATACGCTTAAGGTGGTACTTGGTTGATTTGATCCCTGCTTCCCAAAGTCCCCCAAAATTAGGTGCACGTGGTGGAATGAAGTGCCACGTGGTTCCATTATTAGCTAATGATTCTGTCACCTCCATCACCATATTTGACTTCTCTGAATCAAACAGCTGTTGTAGTTCCCGCGCTGCACCCACAAAATTTGTTCCGTTGTCACTCCACAAGTCGCTACAATGCCCTCGCCTGGCAACGAACCGACGAAAAGCTGCTAAATATCCTTGTGACGTCAAATCACTTACTACTTCAAGGTGTATTGCTTTAGTTGCCATACATATAAATAAGCAAATGTATCCCTTATAAGCGCGATGACCTCTACCTTTGGCAGTTCGAATATTTATAGGCCCAGCGTAATCCACCCCACTGTTACTAAAGGGTCGACTGGGGGTAACTCGGACTGACGGTAACTGCCCCATTAATTGCTTTCTTGAAACCGCCGCATTTCGGACACAAACTGCACAGCGACGTACACAAGCTTTTACCAGCTGTTTTGCTCCTATGACCCAGTATTTTGTACCCAGGTATCCTAACATTAATTGCTGACCACCATGAAGTGTTCGTTTATGAGCGTCTTCTATGAGTAATTGGGTCAATTTTCCACTCTTACCCATTAGGATTGGATGCTTTCTGTTAACTGTCAAATGTGCATTTTCTAAGTTGCTATTCTCTATGAAATAAAGTCCAATTTTCTTCTCACTTGACCACCTTCTCTAACTAGTCACTACATAAACAATAAGAGTACTCACAATTGATTGACACTTCACTCACATACGCAGTCCCGTAATATTACCACCACCTGTCGACGACCGTCTTCTTCACCCCTCTCGCTTGCTGGCTCCTTACCACCTTGTTCTTCCGCTCCTCGCACCTTCCTGATAGGGCTCCTCATAGGTCGCTAGTGATTTGACGTCACAAGGATATTTAGCAGCTTTTCGTCGGTTCGTTGCCAGGCGAGGGCATTGTAGCGACTTGTGGAGTGACAACGGAACAAATTTTGTGGGTGCAGCGCGGGAACTACAACAGCTGTTTGATTCAGAGAAGTCAAATATGGTGATGGAGGTGACAGAATCATTAGCTAATAATGGAACCACGTGGCACTTCATTCCACCACGTGCACCTAATTTTGGGGGACTTTGGGAAGCAGGGATCAAATCAACCAAGTACCACCTTAAGCGTATAATAGGGGACTCTACGCTCACATTTGAGGAGATAACCACAGTCTTAGCTCAAATAGAGGCTTGTTTGAATTCTAGACCGCTGTCTAAAGTGAGTGACAACCCTAACGATTCAACCCCATTGACTCCAGGTCATTTTTTGATTGGAGAGGCTTTAGTTCTCGCACCGCAACGGCGGTATGAAGATGAGAATATAACCAACCTTAGAAGGTGGCAGTTAGTTCAGAGAATGGTTCAGGACTTTTGGAGGCGCTGGTCACGGGAGTACTTGACGCAATTCCACCAGCGGCATAAGTGGGCAAGTCAAACTCCAGAGCCCCAGCTCGGAGAAGTGGTTTTGGTTATGGAGGACGGGCTTCCTCCGGCAAAATGGTTATAAGGCTTCGTGGTTAACACTTATTTTACACATATATTAACATTAATTTGATAATTCATACCTGGGAACAATTTTTGTTTATCTGAGAACGAAAATATTTCGTGGCGATAGATCTATTTATTAGGTGATACAACTTGATGACAAATATAAATTTTGGTGATAGAAAATATAGTCCCCCTTTTTATAAAGTAATTCGCGCAGGAACTTCGAAATTAACGCCAGTGAGGCCGTAGGAGATCGTCTAGTTTAAACAATGAAGGTGACAGTTTAATTAGGTACTTGGATTTAGATATATTTGTTTATTATTAATAATTTAATTAATAATTTAATATTAATATTATTAATAATCCTATTAAGCGTAGATAAGTCACGATTTTCGGCTTCATCCATAATAGGCTAGTTTCCTGAGTAAAAAAATCGAAATTCTATTTAGTCCGTCAGTTAGATAATAAAAAAATAAAAGACACGTATTTTTTGCTTTTTTAAAATAATGGAAATATGCATAGATAAAGCGCATTAAAGTTTAGGGTGGGGGACTCGTGATGTCACAGCTCGCTATAACGTGCAAACAAACTGTAGCAAGGCGTGACGTCATGTGAAATTTCGACTTGATATATCTCCGTTATTTTTTGGTTACATAAAAAAAAAAATACGTGTCCAATATTTTTTAATAATCTACAAAACGGACTAAAAAAAAAATTAGGAAACTAGCCTATTATGATGATTCTTTTTGGTAGCTCTTCTAAAACTAATTCGTATTATAAGTTCTGGATTTCACACCGCGTTATTTTTAGAGTTCCCGCAGGAATTCCGGGATGAAAAGAAACCTATGTCCTTTTCTGTACTCTTGAAAACGTGTATGCAAAATTTCATGATGATCGGTTGAGCCGTCAAGGCGTGAAAGTGTACATTGTATTGTATTATATACAAAAAATACTATAAATAAATGAGTAAGTATTGTTTTTTTTTAATTATATAGACTAGGTGCTCCCGGCGGTCTCTCCCGTGGTAATTTCGGTGTTCCCGTGGGAAAGTGGAAAAAGTACCCAGCGTCACTCAGGACTACCGTAGCTTCCTATATCTAAGTGAGAGAATTTTCAAAATTGGTTCAGCAGATCCTGAGATTACCCCCTACAACGTCACAAACTCACAAACTTTACAATATTAGTATAGATAAACAGAATACATACCACGTGAGCCTTGACCGATCCGAATCGGTAGACCGATTAGTTACGTCGAAATTAAGGGATCAACCATGCGGAAAAGACCATAGTCTCGCTCATCGATGACGAAGGAATATTATCTACTATCCTTGATCACCAATTTCCACAAAAGGCTATATAAAGTCATCCAAATCCATGTATGTCAGTGTCGCAACCTACTTCGATTGCGCAAGATCATAAAAAAAATCAGTCTTAAAATGCATCACCGATTCAGTTTGGCTGTGACATTGACACTGTTTTGTTTTTGGGTTGAATCATTGCCCGTCAATCTTGGCGCGTTGGAGTTCGACAATCTAGACACCGACCTATCCGAATTAACCTACGAGGTGGAAGAAGAGGATTTAGATGATCTAACGAAGCTTTTAAACGAAGCCGACGCGACTACGAAGAATGCTGGAAAATCTAAAACTAGTGCAAAGACATCTGGTGTTAAGAAGAAAAATACAGTCAACAAAGGAGTAAAAGGAACTCACAATATCAAAGATTTGAAGCAATTCTTTAAAGCTGCCGGCGTTCATGATCAAGGTGCTTTTGATGATGATGAAATATACGCTTTAGCCGAAGGTCTAGCCGGACAAGCCGTCAGCGTTAAAGGCAATGAAGACAGGAAGTACAAGAAAGGAACCAAGACACGTGGCTATCATAGAGTTCAACATAAGGACGAATATAAGAAAGACAAAGTGTTTTTCGAAGATGACGTCACTAGTGGGTCGTTAAAAAAAACTGGTGCTAAAGGTGTGGGAGTGAAAGTGGGGGCTGGTATCGGATACAACAAGGGCCATTTTCATCACGATCGCCAGAAGGGATTGTTCGGGAAGCAAGGCTATTCGGACGAAGGAATATTCGATAAACAGTTCAAAGCTTTTGCGGATTCTCAAGGACTCGGCGAGTCTTTTTCTCGCGACAGTTGAATGAAGATAATTTATCAGTAGATATGTATTATAGATTTTAATTTTTCAAATGAGGTCTTTTATAAATATAAAATATACCTAGGTACAAAAATAAAATATGCCTTGTATATGAAATACCTACCTGCAACAATTTACACAATTAAAGGCAAACATGCATAAATCAATCGTTTAACATGATTTAATACTTGATATCCGTATCAATTAATATTACGGTTTAACTTTCAAAGTATTTACTTAATCAAATTTACTGATAGGTACCTGAAGCCTTAGTACCTATATGGTGGTACCTACCAGTTCTTGCTTATTTGCTTACCATTTGAGTGTGTGCTTTCATGGAAATCAGAATAGAAAAATTTATTTTACATGAAAAAAATGGGATTTAGTAAATTACAATTGATATTTATTAGCGGTGAGTTTGTTGTTAGCTTAATAATTTAGGTAAACACTTACTTACCTAACAGCTTACTAAAAAAAAATCAGGTTATAGGCCTACTCGATTGGCCGATTTTCTAAACAGTTTATTTTATTTTAGGTTTTGTAATTTCTGTAAATTTTTTATGTTGCATTCCTAAAAGTATGGATCGTTTTTTTTTTCAGTTTTATTCGTTATAATACCAAAAAAAATTAGGGCAAATGATCTTATTAACAAAGCTGAGTTATTACCATTTCTTGATAATAAACGTTTATTGCCTACCACTACTGAAGAATCGTCGGAGGACACAGTAGAGTCGAGAGAGGATTTGGGTTATTTGACCACACCGAGTGAAGATGTGGAAACTCGAATAGGCGATAAAGATATCGCTGAGATGAAAGCATTGATATGTTCAAAATTACCGTGCGCATTGAAGGAAGAAAAAGGTCCAGCGTGCGCCTGCAATTATAACACTGGCAATGTTGTGACATTCGAAAACGAGTGTGATATAAAAAGGCATAATTGCAGGTTTGATACGGGTAGGTACTTTCTACTTGTTTGTGGTTATGACTACCAGCCAGTATTTTTTTTTGCCAAAAATGAATTATTCTTATTACTGTAGTCAAAATATAGAAAAACTTCTTGGTATTAGTTTTAAAAGTATTTCATATTAGGCACCTACTTTTCATCGAATAACATTTAGGTATAGCTTGTCTAAACTAAAATGACACGCCCCTCCATCGGGTATTTACGCACACGACAACCGTTAAAATATCGATACGACACATAAAATCTGTCTATTCATCACTAGTGTGCTGCACTGTCGCCGCACTCACACTATTAAAGAGATATTATCAATACAATATGATCTCGCACATCTAAAACTGCTCTAGTGGGACGCGTCATTAGTTCAGAAAAGCATACCCCTGTAGGCTGTATCAACCGAACTCTAAATCACTATTATCGACAACATTAATTATTTCGGATTTGGACTTTGTTGCAGTTAGGACGTTAGTTCAGATTTTGTATTTTATGTTCCAGCTTTCAAAACAATTTTGTACGAAATATGCCCATGGGAGTTTGAGTCAAGACGTGGTAGTAACTTCCAGTTTAAATATATCGGCCCAAAATATTATAATTAACAAAGATACCTGCCTGCCTTGCGGAGTGGTAGGCGAACTGTGGACCGCTTCAACTAGCCAATGGGATTATTAAGCCAACAACGCTCTATTTAAGTTTTAATTTAAAACCATAATAAATCAATAAAATTATAACTAGGTAATTTAGGTTTTCATTTCAAGTTTTAAATCACTCACTCAGCAGAAACAACCTCAGCTGAACCCTATAGTCTTAACCTATTGAATCAAAGATAATATAACCACTACAATAAGTATACGTTACTCGATATTGAACAATGTCGTCA
Source organism: Zygaena filipendulae (assembly GCA_907165275.2). Lineage (NCBI taxonomy): Eukaryota > Metazoa > Arthropoda > Insecta > Lepidoptera > Zygaenidae > Zygaena > Zygaena filipendulae. Next base: position 2,605,698 of record OU015669.1, read on the forward strand.
ATATTCCCTACGAAAAGCTTGGGTAACTACAGCTGGAAAATCCGAGCTTAACAAAAAATACTTTGGTACAAGCCAGAAGGCATATAGTTTTTGCGGAGATAACCTTAAACTGCCAACACTTGACTCCCATGCTCCTGCAATGACCATTGACTATCTCAACCCGACAATACGACGGTCAAACGTAATGGGCGACTAAGTCCCGAATCCAGGCTTGTCTTTACTCGGGGGTTCAAGGGGTGCGCGTGCACCGGGGCGCAGAATCTTAGGGGGTGCACGCAAGTCGAGCGCTAGTTAACACCAACGATATTGTAACCAACTAACAATTTTCAATTTACCTATCCAATACGCGTCACGCGCCCGGCAAAATCACCAGTTAAAAGAGTAGTGTGCCCCTGCGTCCTTTGTCATAGCCGCCGCACTTGAAGCAAAATGATTACAGACAAAATTATTGAGACATAAATAAAATGAAACATTAAAACGACATTGTATTTTATGTATCTTAGTTTTTATTTTCTCTTCTGGGGCAATAAAGCATATTTGATTTGATTTGATTTGATTTGATTGTGCCAATCTTTGTATGAAAAGTGGACCAAGTGCTGCCCAGAATAATGACATGGTACCTACATTATGTTCCTAGTCATTGCGTTTTTTTTGTTGACAAGAGCGGGGGCGCAGGCCACCCTGCATCACGACGCAGAATATGCTTAAGACGGCGCTGCCCGAAGCCACCGCGGTTCAAGTAGGTCTCTACCTCAGGAATAACAGTAACGTTATCCACAATGGATTTCCCTTATGAAATTGATTAGGTACAGTGTCGACAGTTTTATCAGATAATACATAATGGAAAGTAGGTACGTATACAGAGTTATAATGCTATATCAATTCCGAATTCTATCCTTTGTCTGGCGTTTCAGCGTGAAGGGGTAACAAACATACCTACATCATTCGCTGCTAGGGTACCTATGTCAGCATACATAGGTACATAATAACTATGCGAGGAAGTTCTCTGTCGATACTTAAATTATCTTGATCTTAGCTTGATACGATACCTACGCACTGCGGTAGGTAATTGCAAACCAACATATCTAAAAGTACTTTGAAACTAACCCTTGCAGCAAACTTCGAACAGCGATTTAGTACGAATTTGGTAGGTAGGTACCTACGTTTGGTGGAAAGTGGCAACTGAAGCCTTAACTGCCTTAATATAGAAGTTTTCGCCAATGTCAATAGTAAAAATGGTGAACAGCTGGTTGAGCATGCTGGTGAACATGGGTTTTAATAAAATATAAAGTTGGACAAGATCATAAAAGCATTATTGCAGCATATTATTGAATAAGATATTAGCAAAAAATATATATTATATCATAAATTTTCGTTACAGGTTAAGGTTTTTAAATAAAAATATCCGGTTTTTATAGCCTTTCACCGGTATTCGTAACTTTTTTATCTATGGTACGCATCCAAAAAAAAAACGTCAGTCACAGCAAATGTCATCGATTCATTAAATACTACCTAGTCTATGGATCATTTTAATCAAAGAAAATCGTCAAGACGAAGTGTAAATGGTGTAAATGGTTGTGAAACAAAGAAATTAAAGACCAAATAAATGTGGTTCAGTAGTGATATATTTTTTAACATTACTAATGAGTACGGAAGAGACATTACTAAATCTGGATTTCGACAAACCGAACACAACGCTCCAACCACCCGATGACGGCGTGGTATCATTGTCCAGTAGTACTGAAGAGATTTGTTTAGTGCCAGAAGTGTGTTTTGAAGGCAACGTGGATTCCCCAGGGATCAACCGGGAGTCGCAGCCGCTGCTCGGCGGCCGCGGCGACTTCGAAGTATCGTTCAACCACTTTCCAGGTAAACTAACACTGTATTTACGTAGGCGTTGTTGTGCGTCTTCTGAACTATTAATTACCTGATAACTGCGACAATAAAGCTCATTAAACATATGGCACGGAATAATTAGGGTTGGTTTTCGTTTAAACATTACTGCGGCTTCGAAGTCGTCATAGGGCTTCTACTTTCGATAACTTTTACACTCGCGCAAGTTGCTATTTGTATACACTTAGGTAGATTTTATTAGGTAGATAATAAAGTGCGTCTTACTTCATGATTGGCGTTTTTAATAAAAAAATTATCTTCAATTTGTCATATACATGCTGTTACAAAATTAATTTCTCGATATTTTATTTTTATAATTATTGTTAAATAATATAAAATTTGAATATTAAGTCCAACTTGTGTGAACATAGGCAATGAACAAATTGTAATGTCAAATATCAGTCAAGTGTAACAGACTGTGTTTTGCTGTAAAACGTTTCAAGATTTAATTTGTTTTTTTTTTTTTTTGAAAAATGTGGGAGCCATTTCGATGTGGTATGTATTTTTATTGGGATTTGTACTTAATTATTAAAAAATTGAAATTATTAGAGAATAACAATGAAACGTGTATCAAATATTGCACACTAAGTGTCCATATGTTACTAAAGTTACTTTTTACTTATACAAGGACATTAACTATTTACAACACCTGATAATTTCATTTTTTTATGTACCTCTTATCTACTGTCAATAAATAAATATACAAATAATTTCAAATTATCTATCCATTTATTATATTTGTCAGTTTTTGTTTCTTTACAATTTTTTAATTTACTCACTTTCCTATCTGTCTAATTTAATTATAAACTATTTTCCTAATGAGCTAAATATAGAACATAAAACAGCACAGCTCAGACGTTGCAATATTAACTTTATTGTCTGTGTCCAGTTTGTTTTGTGTAGACTTTGCAACAGGGCTCAGATTAAAGAATTAAGTTAAAAAAGGAATGAATGTTTAAATTAAAAATCAAGTGTTATATAGTATAAAAATAAGAAAATAATATGTATGTACTGAGTGAGTACTCAGTATAGAAATACTTTCCTCCTTGCCTGATACAGATTTAAAATTAAAAATTTGGGGTGGATGCAATCAATTATTGTATGGAGTGTAGGAGGAGTAGCATCATTAAAAGCCTCACCAATAGTCCATATAATTTGCAGTGCAATAAAACTGTCAGTGACTTGACTGAATGTGGTTTTTTTTATTATTAAAATTTAAAAATGTATTTATTACATTTATTACAACACTTATTTAGATAAAGTAATCTGAAATCTTTATCTAAAAATAATTTCATAAACAAAATGCAATGTTACCTGCCTGCCTTCCTCATTTCAAACCATGTTGATACCTGTTAACAGGAAGTGTAGGTAGTAACTATGGATATATTTGTCCCATTAAAATAATGTCATTGTTACACAAATATTAAAAACGAGCTGTTTCCCACGGTTCACTTGCCTTAATTTCAGAGTTCCTGCAGGAATTCCAGGATAAAAAGTACCCTGTCATTGTTGTGGGTACATAGAAAGATGACAACGTGTGTGCAAAATCTCATGATAATAGGTTGAGCCATAAGGTGTGAAAGCGTAACAGACAGACAGACAGAGTTATTTTCGCATTTATAATATTAGTAGGATTTACTACTTTAGCTGCCAAGTAATAATATTACAATGTCACACTCTACAGTAAAACAGGTTTCCATCAACCTTGTGATGTATTTGTCAAACTGTTGGAATTAATTATAATTCATGATAAATTAAAAAACCATGAAACCGGTATCCAAGACACCTTTGTGCCTGTAGCCATTTTTTTGGTGGGTGTTTCAGTGAAGAGGATTATGAAGAAATAAATTTAGAACTGAATGAATAATTTGTTGTACACTGTAAAAGAGTATTTATGACAGTATAAAACAAGGTGATATTTTATTTTCAAAGTAGCCAGTGTGCCTATTTTCCAATTTATTCTTTTTAAACTTTTGATATTTCGCTTATCAAACAACACTGCTCAAGTAATTATGACTAACCTTAAAGTGGAGTTAGTTTCAGTTAAAGATGTTCTGTTTATGGACTACTAGGTGTTCCCCACAGTTTCACATTCAACCGTGTTAATTTCGGGCTTCCCGCGGGAATTCTAGATACCTGACACAAATTTCATGATGATCGGTTGAGTCGTCAAGGCGTGAAAGTGTAACAAACACACACTTTCGAATTAGGATGAGTAATGTTGAATGGTAAGATTTACGTTTTTTACATTATTCACATTTTATTATGATTTAAAAATTCTCGTTCAAAATTATTCAAAATGACTTGAGGGTTGAGCGGTGTTGTTCGATTAATGAAGAATTTTTACTATCATTACCAATTAATCTGACAATCTTTTTTTCGAATTTATTTGGAATTTACTTTTTATATTAAATTTCAAATAAATTACCCCCTATGTAAAATATATGAAAAATATTGCTGTAATTTTTTTTTTTTGTTCATCAGATGACCCACAGTTCAGTGAGCTGGTGTGGCAGGCGGAGGTGGCCATCGACCACTGCATCTTCCCTGAGAGGATATACCAGGGGTCGAGTGGTTCCTACTTCGTCAAGAACCCTGGAAGTGTTAGTATTGCTGTTCAATTTTAAATTTTAAATTTATGTAATCAGTAATAGAGAGCCTAAAATTAGTTTAATAGTGAACAAGGGTAATTAATTATTATTCAAGTTTTATTTTACACACACTGTCATTCTTGTATATTGGGCTACATTATCAGCAGTACAAAGAGATAAAATATTATAATGTGGGTAACTAGTTGTTACCTGCAGTTTTACCCGTGTGAAATTAGGGATTCCACTAGAACCGGGATGAAAGTGTCTGATCACTGGTGCTCTAGAACAATATGTTTTTGAGGGTCGCAACTCGTAAGTTCTATTAAGAGGTCGTGGAGTAAAAAAAAAGAAATATAAAAATAACTATGTCTCTTTTTGTTAAGTACTTCATTATTACTTTAAGCAATATCTTATTAACCGATTTGATATTTGTAACAATAAATTACAAGAATAGGATAAAGAGTGCTATGAAAAAGTGAAAACATGACTATCCTAGAACATACACAAATGTTTTCCTCTTAAATATATTATGAACTTCGGTATTTCCGCAGGAAATGTTCATTCCAGGAAAAAATATCACTTGTCATTTGGCAATATTGTAGATGCCTATCAGTGAAAGAAGTTTTAGAATCAGTTTAGTGGTTCCAGAGATTATCCCTACATCCAAACCTAGAAACTTTACCTAGTAATATTAGTGTAGATAATATTGTATAATATGTAATATTGTATTATATTACTTTATGTAGGTATAGAAATGATGGTGGACGAATAATATTTTGACCTTCACTCTAATTAATTTTATTTATTACTAGCTGTGCCCCGCGGTTTCACCCGCGGTAATTTCGGAGTTCCCGCGGGAATTCCGGGATAAAAAGTACCCTATGTCCTTCTCTGTACCCCTGAAAACGTGCATGCCAAATTTCACCCAAATCCGTTGAGCCGTTTTTGCGTGATTGAGTAAACGTATGCGAGGATAAGAGCTCGAAAGCGCATTTTCATCCGACTTGCTTCAAATTTATCGTCACTGCTCAGCTCTTGTGTGTCTTAGCGTTATGTTATATAGCCTATAACCTGCCCAGGAGTATGAACTACAATCGTACCAAGTTTGGTTAAAATCCCTTCAGTAGTTTTTGACCAATGCGCGCACATACAGACAGACAGACAAAAAATTTACTGATTGCATTTTTGGCATCAGTATCGATCACCATTCATCCTCCAATATTAATTTTGAATGTATATTCAATGTACAGAATTGACCTCTCTACAGTTTTATTATAAGTATAGATTTATGGTTACGTCATAGTACGGGTGTTACTCACTTCCTTGATGGCAATGACTAGAGGGCATGGACTGGTGAAAATGAACCTATAAACCGAGTCTGCCGGCCACCAGGGCAATTCAACCAAATAAAAGTAGCTACCAACTGTGAACCTTAGAACCATCTTGCTAAGGCTACAAATTACTGTTACGACTATTATTTTGATAAAGATAATAAAATAATGTCACCAAAAAAATTAGACTTAATTTTGTTATGTCAAAGTTGGCTAACCTTATACATATTTATACAAATGATGTGACTAGTTTAATATTAAACTATACGTATACATAATTTGACGGCGCCGTTGGTGTAGTAGTTAACGAAACTGACTCAGACAGATGTTGCGGGTTCAATCCCGGCATCGGAGTAAATATTTATGATAACATTGAGTCTGGGTCGATATTATATCTACCTATACCAATAAATGCGAAAGCAGAGAAAGTAGATCACTCTATTTGTTTGTTACCTCTTCATGCCTTAGGGTACTTTGTATTTTTATTTATAGCTGGCCCCTGCGGTTTCACCCGCGGTAATTTCGGAGTTCCCGCAGGAATTCCAGCATAAAATACACCTATAAACCTTCCTCTGGAATCACTCTATCCATTGGTGAATACCGCATGAAAATCCGTTTAGTAGCTTTTGAGTTTATAGCGAACAGAGAGACAGACGCGGCGGAAGAAATTGTTTTATAATATGTAAGAATATTATTCCCGAGGGAACTCCGAAAATAACGAGGGTGAAACTGCGGGAAACCATAAGATTTTGGACTCAATTGACGACGTTGAAATCAGAGTGATCTCGGGCACAAAAGATCTGAGAAAATTAATGTTAGAAATCTATGAGTTTGTTATTGTTTTTTTTAGTTAAATGTACTTCTATAATGTCTTTAATTTAACCCTTTCACCGCCATCCTCGTAATATCACGATCTATACGAAAGTCATGCTCTTGGGGCCAGAAACGTAATGTTACGTTACTTATAAACTACTGCACTGGGTTGTTGACGAGTGAAAGCCGTATCGAAAACACGCGTGTCACGTTTTTCGTTATTTCAGTCACTTTTCAGCATCTATTTTGGACCCTGAGCAGGAAACTGACTTTCAAGAGAGCCATGTTTTAACTTGGGGAACAATCTAACATTGTCATTGGCGATTCGCCATGATTGAAGAAGTAGATGAAGAGATTGTTATTATTAAGGAACATTGTCATTGGCAAATTATAATTGGGTATTTTCCAAGGTATGAATATCAAAATTCTAATTAGTCCGTCAGTTAAAAAATAAAAAAATAATAGACACGTATTTTTTGCTTTTTCAATTTAATGAAAATGAACATAGATAAAGCGCATTAAAGTTTAGGGTGGGGGGCTCGTGACGTCAATATTCATTATAAGCGCCATACAAACCGCACTGAATTGTGACGTCACGCGAAATTTCAGCTCAATGTATCTCTGTTATTTTTTGAGTACGTAAAAAAAGAAAAAATACGTGTCCAATATTTTTTACTAATCTACACGACGGACTAAAAAAAAATTTTTTGTCAAGTAGCCAATTATAGACGCCATTAAAGAAGAAGAAGAACTACTGCACTGACTTTTATATCTATTAAATTAAATGATGGATATGCGTGTGGTCTGGAGGTGATGACCATGTTTTTTTAGCCTTATTAAAGCTACAAAAAACGGTAAAAGGGTTTAAAATGACGAGATTACGTACGCGTTTAAACTGGAAAAAAAAGGATGCAAACGATAATTCATTCACATAAACTATATTTCATTTTCATTTCATTTCACATATGTACGAGGTATAGATATTCATTCACATAAACTATATTTCATTTTCATTTCATTTCACATATTTACGAGGTATAGATAGATAGATAGATATAGATATATTCATTCGTAATGTCATATAGGTACCTAAGTACATTAATGTAAAAATAGCTGTTATATTCACATTACTTGACAGATTTAGGAGGCTGTGAATAGTTTTTCATTACTCATACTCGGAAAGTAGGTCTGAAGTTGCCTGAGAAGCGGGTTGAAAGTAACACTTTTCAGCCCTAGGGAGAATCGCTTTCAACTGACACCTGGATACTGCAGAAACTCAAGTTTTTTTTTATGTCATAGGGGGCATACTTACTGGCCAGTAGCACACCTAATGGTTGATTTATGTAAAATAAAATTCACTATTTTTTTTCTTTAGCTAATTCCTATTTTTATTTTGACTTTCCTTGCATTCGTAATGAAAAGCACAGTGTTATCCTCGGGAGAAAGACTTATTTAGTCCCTCGATCTATTGGCCAAACCCCGTCTCGGGACTAAATATGTTACTTTCACCCCTAGGATAACAATGTACTATTAATGCTCTATTAAAAAGCAGACCCTATAGATCATTCCCAGAATGATTATATCAATTAAGGTTTTGTAACCAATAGAGCACACAGTAACGTGTATGATTCCGATACGGGAATAAGAAAATTTTGAGTTGTGTTTTCCTATTTGGTATATTGGATACATTTTATTTTTTCGGGATAAGATATTATCCTCTTATAGCAGATGAAATCGGCTTATTATAATACTGTAAAATTTGAGGAATCCTTTAAGCATCGGTACTTTGATATGTTAAGCAGACTTTGATATCGTTTTAAGATTCCTCTACCAAACAAATTTTGGCAGTACAAATTTATATACCCACAGGCCACAACATACAAAGTTTCTTTTACAAAAGTTATCCTTTATTGAAAAAACAATTTTATTGCTGGTTAGATTATGTAAGTTAAAATAAATAGAGATACCTAAGTAATCTTCTTTATAAATAAAAATGAATGTTTGTATGTTTGTCCACTAATGCGTTTGGTTGGACCAATTTCGATAGGACTTTCACAGCTAATTAGATGATGTTATAAAGAGTACCTAAGTTCAGCTACGTTGGAGTTCCTGCGAGAATTTCGAAACTCACGCGGGTGAAACCGTGGGGCACAGCTAGTTATAATAATAAAATTTATTAAATTATGATCTAAAAATACATATTATTGTGTTCATCTTAAAGTTTTTTTACATAATGGTTTTATAATCGAATTTTATAACTTGATGCGAACTTTTTGTATCTATAGAACTCTGTGAAAACTGAGTGAAATGTTAAAAAAAAAACTTTAACCATCATTGTTTTAAACCACTCAAATTGAAATCCACAGAAAGTGATAGGCGTTTTCAAGCCGAAGGACGAGGAGCCGTACGGCCGACTGAACCCGAAGTGGACGAAATGGATGCACAAGCTGTGCTGCCCGTGCTGCTTCGGGCGGTCGTGCCTCATCCCCAACCAGGGGTACCTGTCCGAGGCGGGCGCCAGCCTCGTCGACTCCAAGATTGGCCTGAAGATTGTGCCCAAGACCAGGGTGAGTCGGCGGCCGGCGGGCGTCTTTTGGACCAGCCCCCTTATCCAAGTTACTATCTATGATGATCGTTAACGAACTTTGTTTTATAATACTTATGTAAGGACATACTCGTAAGTATTATAAAACAAAGTCCTCCGCCGCGTCTGTCTGTCTGTCTGTTCGCAATAAACTCAAAAACTACAGGACGGATTTTCATGCGGTTTTCATTAATAGATCTCTATCTATTAATGAGTGTGAATGTTTCTATAGAGTAGGTAATAGGTCCAATAACAAAAAAATTTCGATGATTCTTTACATAGGCGCGCCCGGACGGGTTTCCGAAGAAAAAGTACTAAATAACAAAAATGTATTAAAACAAATTGAGATTAGTGGTCTATAATCAGTACGGCTGGTGTTTGCTGTCTCACAAAGTCAACACCGTGTCTGACCTGATAACGATTTATATATTGTTATATTATTACCGATACCAAATCAGCTGTATCCTCGCGGTTTCACCTGTGTGAATAACAGTACTCCTTCGGAAACTACAAAAATATCCTATAATAAATACTAAGGGATAATGCAGAGCTTCCTGTCAGTGAAAGAATTTTATAAATCGGTCCAGTAGTTCTTACCTACGTCTAAACTTATAAAACATACAAACTTTACCTCATTATATAATTTTTGCACCAAATTATCTTCATGTATGATGTAAACAAAACACTTATCGTCCAATAGAAAAATTGTTTGGCTATATAGGATAAATAAATTATAGGAAAGATTACGTCCCTCTGTTATGTTCACTGATTACACATACACATACTCATACATATATAATTTTGGATACATGTCAGAACTAAATTACTTACAGCTAATATGTATTTTCAATACTATAATAACATGTAATCTATGTTGTTTGCTTTAATCTGATATACAATGTGTTAATGAATTAACTGAAAACCCGATACACCCCATTTAAAAAAATAAACAATATTAAAATATATTTTATATCGAAAATATTTATACTTTAAAAGTTATTCAACATTAGTCCTAACCTATCTACGAGATTCTAAGCGCTACGCCCGCGCCTACCAGTTCGAATTTTTTTGCTGCGGGTGGCGTACGCGCCTAATATTGTATTATAAATAATTCAGACATGGGCTAGTAAAAAAAAAAAAAAATAACCTATATTAAAACATAGTGCGATCGATTCCCGATTCTGAGCAAACTACTTTCTAGTTTACAGTTAATTCATTAACACGTTGTATAAAAATCTCGTGTCAAAGTGTTTGCTATCGAACTCCTCCGAAACGCTTTGACCGATTTTTATAAAAAAATTTGTGTGTGCATTTGGTAGGTCTGAGAATAAACCGTAGGCAATTTTTACACTCACGCGGGTGAAACCGCGGGGCACAGATAGTAAATGAATAAAAATAATAACTAAATAAAAAATACTATTAGTTTAAATGGACATAGATAAGCAATAGTGTGTTAACCCACACTGGAGAAATTTTGAGTAAATTGTGTTTTAAAATTATAGTGCCATTTTCTGTCAAAATTTTTTATGTTCAATATTTAGTTACATACTTAAACAATGTAATAAGGTAAACACATAGTTAAAAAACGTTCCCTAACTCTCAATAAATCGTTCTGAATAGGTAACTTAATTTTGTGGGTTAACATGTTATTGCTTATCTGCGTCCAAATATTGTATAGGTACGTAGAGTTATATGTATTTCGTTTCGCCGTAATATTATAATCTGTTTAATCGGTGCATTACGTAACAGTTGATTGCTTGTTTTGACTCTCTAATGTATGTACACTACTTGTATACAGTTGGAAATTTAATTGATATTAATTAGATATTTTTGGTATGAAACGTGCACCCGTAGTTCCGCTTGCAGAGTTTTCGATATTACGTCGGTTCTAGTCACAGTCAACTATAGTATTTTGTACTAACTGTCCCCGCGGTTTCACCCGCGGTAGTTTCAGAGGTCCCGCGGGAATTTCGCGATAAAAGTATCCTATATCACTCAAAACTACCGTATAGCCCATAAGTGAAAAAATTGTCAAAATCGGTCCAGTAGATCCAGAGATTACGCCCTACAATGTCACAAACTCACAAACTTTACCTCTGACGACCCGATTGGCGCAGTAGGTCGCCATGCCTACCCGCTAATCAAGAGGTTCCAGGTTCGATTCCCGGTGGGGGTGGACTTTGAGAGATGAACACATTGTTCCATTTTCCAGTCTAGGAGTGAATATATGTATATTATAATATATGGTATATGTAATAATATAAAACGTTTGCTTGGCTTCCAGGACACAAGCCAATAATAACTTACTGTGGGATCAAGTAGATCTGTGTGTTGTGAAGTGGATTATTATTATAATGGGGATGCGTTGACTACTTTTGAAAATCAAAATTCTAATTAGTCCATCAGTTAGAAAAAAAAAAACAATACACACGTATTTTTGCTTTTTCAAATAAATTAAAATATACAGAGATAAAGCGCATTAAAGTTTAGGGTGAGGGGGTCGTGACGTCACTAACCGCTAAAACCGCCATACAAACTGTCCGGTAGTGACTTCACGCGAAATTTCAACTCAATGTATCGCCGTTATTTTTTGATTACGTAAAAAAAGAAAACATAGTACGTGTCCAATATTTTTTATTAATCTACAAGTCGGGCTAAAAAAAAATTAGTCAACATGCCCATTATGAGTGTAGCAACACGATTAAGGTGTCGGCTCCTCCCCCGGCAGGTGGTGAAGCTGGTGTCGGAGACGTTCAATTACCTGCGGATAGACCGCGAGCGCTCGCGGCTCAAGCGCGCCATCACCGAGCAGTTCCCCAACCTGCGCTTCAACAGGATGGGCCTGCCGCCCAAGGTCGGTCTCACTGCCTTACAGATACAAATAATCCTTTATTGCACATAAAATAACAGCATTACATTACCTAAAGAAAAGGAAAATTCAAATGGCGGTCTTATCGCATAGTTGCGATCTCTTCAAGACAACCAATGATGCGAAAACTTCAGACTTCAGACTTGAACTGCTTTTATCGGAATTCCTGCGGGATAATTACGCAGATGAAACCTCGGGGCGTTGCTAACATAACTAAGTGTCTGGTTGCGACGTTGCAGGTGGGCTCGTTCCAGCTGTTCGTGGAGGGGTACAAGGACGCGGACTACTGGCTGCGCCGCTTCGAGCAGGACCCGCCGCCCAAGCACGTCATGGACAAGTCAGTCGAATCCTTACTAATATTATAAATGTGAAAGTGAGTTTGTTTATTTGTTACGCTTTCACGGCTAAACGGCTCAACCGATCACCACAAAATTTTGCATACACGTTGTCGGGGGTACCTACAGGGAAGGACATAGGCTACTTTTTATCACGGGATTCCCGCGGGAACTCCGAAATTCGCGTGGAAGAAACAACATTAAATTTTGCATACCTAGTACATACACGTTGTCAAGTTGTGAGTACTTTTATGGTGATGTTGGGGTTTGGGGGAGGGGGAGGGGGGGATATCTAGTGGTGAATCTACTATCTTTAAACGAGCAATTCTTGTATAATCTATCTTAATATATATAAAAATTAATTTTGTAACCATTTATAATATGGTCCAACTTAAAAGATAGGATAGTTTTTATCCCGGAATTCCCGAGGGAGCTCCGAAATTACCGCGGATGAAATCGCGGGGGACAGCTAGTATATGTATATAATCTGAATCTCGGAAACGGCTCCAACTATTTCATGAAATTTGGTATGAAGCATTTTTAGAAAACGTCGTTTTATCCTTGTTTTCAGGCAATGAAAAATGAGTGTTGGTTTTTCAACGTAAGAACAGATGGCGCCTATACAGAACGAGCGAAGCTCGGTGACCCAGATATTAATTAATTAATAGAGTAACAGTATGCGTGTCGGGGCAGGTTCCAGCTGCAGTTCGAGCGGCTCGTGGTGCTCGACTACATCATCCGCAACACGGACCGCGGCAACGACAACTGGCTCATCAAGTACGACGCGCCCGCCGCCGCCTCCGCGCCCGCCTCCGCCTCCGCCTCCGCCTCCGCCTCCGCGCCCGCCGGCCGCGGCGACCACATACACATGCGCGACCCCTCCGTGAGTGCAGCGCCCTTAGCCGAGTTGACTATCGTCGAATCGTTATCGCATAGAAAACTAAGGAGCATCGTCATGTCACGTGGTCACGTAAAATCGTCCAATCAAAAGTCCCAATTTATTAATATCTCAACAAAATAAATATCTATAAAAAGGGCAGAAAAAAATCACGTTTGTCGTATGGGAGACACCCCTTAAATATTTATTTTATTCTGTATTTTTATTAGGTATCTGTTGTTATAGCGGCAACACATACTACAACAACATCTGTGAACATTTCAACTGCGTGGAACCAAAAATAACCTAGGGAAGAAAGTGACATTGTACCACCTATCTAATGTTAACTATTCTCCTCTCCCTCTCTCTGCCGCAGGAGTGGGCGAGCGCGGAGATCCGCATCGCGGCCATCGACAACGGGCTGGCGTTCCCGTTCAAGCACCCGGACTCGTGGCGCGCCTACCCGTACCACTGGGCGTGGCTGCCGCAGGCCAAGCAGCCCTTCAGCCACGAGACCAAGTGAGTACTCATTAAATGAACAAAATACATTTTTCTTAACCTTTAACTATTGACGTGTAGTCTCACTGGCGTCACGTGTTTTGCAAATTCTTAAAATTGACCAATTCCCCTCGCTTGCCGCGACCCCGCGTCTCAGTAGCTTTTGTTTTAGTGCTAAAACAACCGTGGAAGAAGGCAGACCTGTCATCGGTTGTTTAATACGTAAGTAATACTAATTAGAAAGTCGGCCGTCCCTTGGGAAGCCTGGGTTAAGCTCTATTAAAATGCTAAGAAAAGGATCTCATGTCAATTAGGGCCAATTTTTAATTACCGTTTTTTTTTTTCTAAATAAATAAGAAAAACTGATTGAACTGGTTTAAATTTATTTGATTACATATACCAATAGTTAAATATCAACACAATTTTGAAACATCCAAATGCAATTTTATGAAAATATTGACTTTGAAAGTAGTAGCCTGTGAGACGTCATGTGACATGTCCATTATGCTACTGCTCCACCTGCGTTAACGTTAACGTTGATGTTAATGTCTAACGTGGTAATGTTAGTAAGTTAACGCGTTAAAATGTTGGCCACATCTAAATTAGCGCACTAATTTACGCGTTAACACGTAGGTGGAGCAGTAGCATTAGTGTTACAAAATTATCATGTCACTAGTTAAAGGTTAAACATGCGCGGAAATATTGTCATTACTTTTGAATAAAGAACACGCGAAGTTTCATATTTACGTAGACTGAAAAACCAAAATCACTTCCCGGCGCGTTCTTTGAATTTGGAACGAAGAGCGCGCCGGCAATGTTGTATGAAACAGTGTGCTGTTTGAATTTAGAACTCTTTCATCTATCGTACACATTGCGTTCTCGTGGCTGTATAGCCAGAAAGAAGGTAATCACTACGTTTTAAGAGACGGGACTTCCTTACTTGGTTTTGGAATCCATTTAGCAGACCCAGCAATACCAACACAGCGAAAATTTAAATGTCAAAATACTTCATAACTCATGGGTACCAACATTAACGAGAACAATAGGGATGGCCACATGTAGTTCCTGATTAAATCGATATCGATAAATTATCATTAGAGCATCGTGGGTTTCATACCAGGTGAATTAAATCTACAACGGGGGAAAACATTTGTCGTAAAATTAAAACAATAAATTATTATTTTTATTTATTTATTATTATTCCAATATTTTAGTTTGTCATGATGATGATGTTATTAGATAGATAGATATTTATTTTCTCTTTAAATATTACATTTACATTTCATGTCAAAATTAAATAACCTATTTGGGAAAGTAAATGATTTACTTCGCAGTGCCTCCTTGTTGAGCCTTGTTTAAATTATCTGTAGAAATATCTATCGGTAGAAGTATCCGACATTCGTTCCTTACATCTCCACAGACATATTTTATATCGTGAAGTTTTTCGATTGGAATGTAAGCTAAGTCATCATTTCCAATATTTTTTACCCATTGTCGACATCTGAAATTAAAATATCTATCAATCATGCAAGTACACTTAGAAACAAGATAGAGTATAATATAGTTCTTTATACAGAAGACGAGGTTCACTTTATTACAATACGATCATAATACTTAATGAAAACTGCAGTAAGTAATGAAAAAAGTATACGCAGCAGCAGCTATACAAAAATATTCCAAAATATTAACTATAACAGCATCATTCATTAAAGTTTATCGACTCACTTTATCGATAGTGAAGATTTACATCACTATGGTTTACAAACATGCAAATATTTTTTCTCATTTCAAAAAGATAGTGTATTATTTTAGTCTTGCTGATAGCTGAAGAGAACAAAATACTTTATTACTTTACTCCAGCTGTACTTACCGGTCTTCATCTATAGGAAATTTCGTGATAAATTTCCTTTTATTTAAATTTTGTCGACTCTATCTTTTTCTACAAATTACATACGTACTACACCGTCTAATCGGTGCTATTTCACTACCCAATCACAAGAAAATAGTTTTTAATAGTCACACTGCACTTTTCAAAGCGTAAATCACACAAAATTTTTAAAAATCACACAATTATTTTCCCAAATAACAACATGCGTCGCCATGACAAACATGTAAGAAAGATTCAGAGACAAAAGACTGAAATAGCATGTGAGGCCATCTTTGATGCCATAGAAAAAAAAAAATTAAAAAAAAAATGAGTGCTAAACACGAACAAAATTTAATTTGTTCCTAGTTGCGTTAGACTGTGTATAGCCACAGATGCGTTTGCCTTTCGGCACAAACTGTAAAATAAATTAAATTTATTATGTAAAAAGCCCCTTTTTATTCCCTTGCAATTTTTTTAAGAAAAGCACTAAAAAATTCCGCATAAAAAATTTAAAGGATTATTGACGATCGGATTGGTGCGATAGGCCACATCACCACTAAGAAGTTCTGGGTTCGATTCTCGGTGGGGGTAAACTGTATGTGATGAACACAGAGTTCCACATTTCATTTTGCGTACGTTTGCATATTATGTTTGTTGCTGATTGTACACTATCTTAACTCTTCTATTGTGTTGTGTTGCAGGGAGCTGGTTCTTCCATTATTATCTGACATGAATTTCGTACAAGAATTGTGCGACGAATTAAATGTGCTATTCAAAGTAAGTTTATAACGATATTATGCATAGCTTTATATAACTAAACCTTATTTCAGTGCAAAATATATCTGAAATGTAGAATATTTATCAAGCTTTTTCATGATAAAACTCGAACTCAATAAGTTGAATTTTTTCTAAATATCTTTTCTGTAAATCGATGTCAGCTGCTCTTAAAGAGTTTCCTTAATGACTTGTGCTCCCTAAATATTCACATATTGTTTCTACTTGATTGATACTTCTCCATTTAAGGTCCATATCGCTTACGCTACTCAGAAGTTAGCTATTTATCAAAATATATTTAGTATACTGTGAAGCCGTTTCTTTATATTTAGCTATACTGGTTCCTGTTAACGAAACGCACTCCAGTATACTCTCATCCATGTCATTGTTTGCAATTACTACTTGTGCGGCAGTATACTATTCGCTATAACGGCACGAATTTCTCCTCAGTAAGACCACCACAGCTGGTGGTTGCAGCTTATATCGGAACATAGACTCTGCCTAATCGCTCATCACCCTGGTTTTCCAGACTTGAGAGCGTGTCCAGTTCAAATAGAATTTATAATTGCTTTGTTCATCAATTATCTTTTTTGTATTTTTATTTTTACTTAGCTATCGCTCACGATTTTTATTTCTTAAATTTTCTGCATACTTACTTATATAAATTTTAATTTCATTTGTAAATCGCATGCAGTTTGCACTTATTAGTATTGTGACACTACTTGGTCTATTATTTTTTTTGGTAAGACTTAGGGCCTATGCACTCCATGTTTTTTAAACGCGCCGTCGACGCGCGTTTCCGAGACTTGCGTCGACGGCGCGCTTTTATCCTACAAAAGTCTACAGGCTGCGTCTGACTCGCGTTCGTGTCGCGTCTGTATAGCTACAAACGCGCGTCGACGGCGCGTTTAAAAAACGTGGTGTGCATATGCCTTCAGTGTTTACTATGTTAGTGTAACTTTAAAATAATTAAATAAATAGTTACGTGAAGTAAATAAATACGTTATCGGTCGCGTCCGCAGCAAGACAAGGGCTTCGACAAGGGCCTGTTCGAGCGGCAGATGTCAGTGATGCGCGGCCAGGTGCTGAACCTCACGCAGGCGCTCAAGGACAACAAGAGCCCCGTGCAGCTCGTGCAGATGCCCGCCGTCATCGTCGAGAGGTGACGCACCCCCGCGATATACACCCGCACACGCATATACACCCACAACCGAATATACACCCACTTCCCCATATATACCCCGAGAGGTACGGTACACGCGGTGAAACATGTCTCAACATTATTATTACTTTGGTTTGGTCGTCAAGTATAAATTACTGTCAGGTCGGAATACGTCCACTGGGAAGAACTGACTAGAAACTCATACGCAACAATACCCGCACTCGCATGTATACTCACTTCAGCATATACACTCACTTTCGCATATACACCCACTACCGCATATACACCCACTACCGCATATACACCCACTTCCGCATATACACCCACATCCGCATATACATCCACACCCGCATATATGATCAATTTCGCTAATTCTTTTTTTGTTGTGTTTATTATTTAAGGAGAAGAAGAATAAAAGAAGTTCCTGCGCGAATTCCGAAACCCACGCGGGTGAATCTCCGAAACGGTCGGACCGATTTTGACGGGACTTTCACTGCCCCGTCAAAGCTGATGCTTTATGGAGTAAATTAGGCTACTTTGGAGTACGTGCGGGAATTCCGAAACTCACGCGGGTGAGACCGCGGGGCACAGTTAGTTGTAATTATTTTTAGTATTGTTGTTTTTGTGATATATTGAAATGAACACAGACCCACTGAACGCTTCCATAGTGCAGAACGTATCCCGTTCACACATCTGTTTTTCACTCTCTTCTAGTTAAAGCGACTAACCACGTTACATTGGGTTTTGTGAATAAATGCCTAATAAATTAATTACGAGTGTTATTTATTTATTTATTGGACTCACAAAACAAGTAACAATCGGTATATTGACTAAAATTATAATACAAAGTTGTAGAGCTAGACTGTTACCACAGACATATGTGGGCAGAGCATGGTAAACGCAATTATTAAATAAAAATAAAAAGCTGTTAGGTCGATAACATAAAACTTGAAGTTATGTTAGTACTGTTAAAATAAAAAATAAAGAAGAATGTTATTTCCAAGATACACAACAGTTTCCAATGTTTGCGTTGTGCACCGCGCAGGTCGAAGAGCGGGTCGACGTCGTCGCGGTTCTTCGACTCGTTCCAGCAGCGGTTCCAGCACAAGTCGCCGTTCTTCTCGTGGTGGTGAGCGGCGGCGGCGGCCACGGTCAGTACTTAGCGCCCGGTTCGCACTATGGGGATGGGGACTACTTTTTTTTTTATTTATTTATTTATTCGTTTCTACAAAGCAAGAAATTTACAAAATAGTGTGAATAAACTTTCAAAGTTTCTCCTCGCACTAGATGATTCGAGTCGGTAGGCAACAGTTTTAACAAAATATATAGCTACGACAATGAACGGAGATTGACCAATCCGCCGGTGCACAATTTTGAAAATCGAAATTCTAATTAGCCCGTCAGTTAGGAAATAAAAAAACAATAGACACGTATTTTTTTGCTTTTTTCGTATACGTAAAAAAAGAAAAAATACGTTTTCAATATTTTTTAATAATCTACAAGACGGACTAAAAAATAAAAATTAGTCCACATGCCCATTTTGCAGCTCGTACAGTCAAAATTAGAAATCTAGACATATAAATAAAATTGAAATGTCTGTTTGTATTTTAAAATTAACAGCTTTTCACTAAATGCATACGAAAGTATATACGGTACTTACACAAAACAAAAACCATTTTTAAAATTTTTCTCTGTCGACAAACACAAATATAAAACAAAGACTAAAAAGGACCAAACCTTTTGAGTTAGTGTAGTGTATAGTGATAGTGTATTTAGTGCTGTGAGTACTGTATCCAAAGAACACAAGAACAAAGTGTCTTCCCCTTAATAGAGACAATAAGAAAAGTGTTATTGGACACATTCTTAGTATAGTCTTGTTTAGAAGTTTAGGTCAAATTTAAAATACTTATTAGTCATAACTAGATTGGCTAGATTGTATTTTAATGATTTACCCACTTGGGTATATCATTTAGGAAAAAAAAAAAAAAAAAAAAATAAATTTAAAATTTTTCTCTGTCTGGCTGTTTGTTCCGGCTAATTTCTGAAACAGCTAAACCGATTTTGACGGGACTTTAACTCGCAAATAGCTGATGTTATATTGAGTAACTTAGGCTACTTTTTATTCCGGAATTCCCGCGGGAACTCCGACATTAACGCTAAAGACGCATATAAAGAGCTAAAGTTTTTGAGATTGTGAATTGTGAGTTTGTGAGGTTGTAACTGGTGGGGGGTAATCTAGATCTGGATCTACTGAACCGATTATGAAAATTCTTTCACTTATAGGAAGCTACGGTAATCCCGAGTGACATAGGGTCCTTTTTAGGTAGAGGGGCAATAAAGTATTTATTTGCCTAAAGAAAACACTAAAAAATTGACAAATAAAAAAAAGGCCAGAGCAAAAGGCGGCCTCATTGTTAGAGGCAATCTTTACAAGGCAGCCTTAAGGTGGGAGAGAGCTGATTATTATTATTATTGCAATAGTAATCGTAAGTAAAGATTCACGTTTATGTTGCAATATTAATTACTAGCTGTTCCCCGCGGTTTCACCCGCGTGAATTTCGGAATAAAAAGTACCCTATGTCTTGCTCTGTACCCCTGGTAACGTGTATGAAAAATTTCATGGGGAGCGGTTGAGCCGTTAAGGCGTGAAAGACAGACAGACAGAGTTACTTTCGCATTTATAATATTAGTAGGGATCACTCGAGAAAAAATAATTTATAAATAATTTTGCTTTTTTTCAGACCCCGAATAAAATAAACATGGTGAGAGTTCCGCAAAGACGACGTTATTATGTATAAATATAGTGAAATAAAACAATGTTGTATGTATATTTATGTAGGCATGTAGTCGATACTTTATAACTAACCTTATTTACGCGCTGCTAAAGTTGTTATTCAATTTTTTTTATCGAAACTTTTATTTTTTAACAAATATAATAAAAATTCCTGATAGAATATGATGGATTTAGGAAGTAATAAAAAATATGTTTAAATTCGTCGTGTAACAATGAAATTATAATACTGTTTGGTATAATTTAGTCACAAACATAGTCAAAATAGTGATGTCTGTACTATGAAAAGCGAAAACATTCTGTACTTCATCTCAAATTCACTGGTAGACAACGCCAATGGGGCATTAAGTCAGTCTCTTGAACCGTGTTGTTTAAAAATAAAAATATAGCTCCAATAAACCCTGTTGTAGGTCCTGGGTCACTATATGACCATGTCACGTCACAAGAATAGTTTTCCCGCATCTCAAAAAAGGTTCACTTCAAAAAATATACAACGAGGTTTATGGCATATATATAGGTAGGTATATAGCAAAATGGGGGAAAAAAAGGGAAAAGGCTCAGTAGCTAACTAAAATGATGACAGCCGTTTTACACGTGATATAGCAACAAACACCCAAACTTACACATTTATACGGTAACTAGCACTGTGCCCCGTAGTTTTACTCGCCAGAGTTTCGGAATTCCCGCAGGAACTCCAAAGTGAACTTCCACAAATATTCCTAGACCAAAATTAGCTAAAGTGGTCCAGCCATTCTCGAGTTTTAATAAGACAAATTAACAGCAATGAATTTTTATATTATACTAGCCGTGCCCCGCGGTTTCACCCGCGTGAGTTTTGGGATCAGGAACCTTTGCGGACGCAGGCAGAACAACCCGCCAAAGTTTCATCACAATCGGACCAATGGTTCTGAAACGCATAGAGGACAGACACACAAACATTAATTTTTATTTATAAAGGCGATTGGTAGAATATCCACGTGAGCTAACAAAAAGTGCGTTACAATTTTTTCAGGGGCTTTTATCTACAGTTAACCTGACTTTATGATAAATATACTCATTTTAAATACAATTATCCTTTTATACAATTTTGTTCTTGCCATTTTCGTTTATTTCCAAAAAAAGACTAATTCAAAGGTTATCAAAAGATTTCCTTCCCCGGCTTATTCTTTTGAATTACCTATGTCTTCTCTAGCAATAACATTTGCTAACTAAATAATTATAAATATAAACCTTCCAGCTTCCTTATAATAGGGACGTTGACAACTTTTGAAAATCAAAATTTTAATTAGTTTGTCTTTTAGAAATTTAAAAATCATTAGACACGTATTTTTTTAATTTTTCAAATAAATGAAAATACACAGAGATAAAGCGCATCAAAGTTTAGGGTGGGGGCTCGTGACGTCACTTACCGCTACAAGCCGCCATACAAACTGCACTAGTTAGTGACGTCACGCGAAATTTCAACTCAATGTATCTGTTATTTTTGATTACGTAAAAAAAGAAAAGATACGTGTCCCATATTTTTTATTAATCTACAAGACGGACTAAAAAAAAATTAGTCAAATAGCCTATTATTAAGGATATCAATATATTATTATATTTTAGGAGACAGGATTCAATAACCAAAATTGGTTGTTTCACTTTCAATTATATTTTCTCAAAAATGTATACTTACAAAATATACACACCGGCAGAATTAGCGGAACATAAAAAGGCAGAGTATAGAAATAATAACATATATTATTATGTATTAAAACAAATTATTATCAGGCATGAAGTAATAAATTAATAAACATCTTTTAACATCGACTTTAAGAGGTTTTTAGTTAAATTTTATTAAAAGTAATCAAACTTAAAAAAAAAATCTCTAGTTTGAATCACGTTATTAATTGTTCATTTATTTAGTGTTAAAATCACAGTAACCTTTAATTTGCAACATTATTTGTGTGCCCACAAATTAGAGAAAAAGTGTTTTTTTTTATTATTATTTTAAATAAAATTTAATAATTTAATTATAAACTTTTAAAATGTTAAAAGATGTATATTCATTTATTACTTCACGTCTAATTATTATTTGTTTTAATATATATACGTTATTATTTCTATACTCTGCCTTTTTATGTTCCGCTAATTCTGCCGGTGTGTATAGTTTCTACAGTATCATGTATAGTATCAAGGAAAGACAAAACACAATTTTAGTTCAATGTATATAATATCTTGAACTTTTTTTATTTACGTACGTATAGGTTTCAAATTTTGTTTATATCTATCTGTTTATATTTAGTGATTTTAAAAATTTAAAACTAAGTGCCTCATGCGGTTTTAAACTTGATATTTTGAAACAAATGAATAGTACAATATAGTTTGGTTATTTATTAATATTTATTCCGTACCATTGGAGTTACGTAGTTAGGTGCACCTGTTTAGTCAATAATGCTGTTGAAGTTGTCAAATTAATATTTCTTTACTGCTCTGCATCTTTTTATTCTAATTAAAAGCTTTTATTTAACTTGCAATGTATGTATGAACTATGTTTGTAGGGTGAAATCTTGCAACTCGATTTTGAAGCAGAGATCTTCAACCGATTGAGTTGAATTTTTTTTTAAAACATCAAAAATATAATCATGGATTGTTAAGCGAAATATTAGGCAAGTACATAATATTCGACCAATAGGAAAATTTATTTAGAAGAAATTCTAACTTTGTGATTTTTTCGGTGCAAACCTTAAAAAAGTTGCTACTTTAATAGCATTAAGGTATACAATAAAATTATACATACAAGTTTAGTCAAAAAAGGGTACAAACCGAAAGCGCATCGAAATTCTACTTCTCTTTCTAAAAGCACATTCATCTTTGGGAAATGAGTTATGTAAATTTTTGATATCCTTTTGGTAGTGAAACTTGGCTACCACACACTCCTCCCGGCTAACTTTATAATTGATTTTTTAATATTAAATGATAATTTAAAACTACGATCAACTAGATATTTAATCTGAACATACTATACAACGTGTTAATGAATAAACTAAAAACCTGATACACCCCATTTAAAAAAATAAACAATAATATGATTAAAATATACTTTATGTCGAAAAAATTTATACTTTAAAAGTTATTCAACATTAGTTTGGAGGTGACCTATCTACGAAATTCCAAGCGCTACGCCTGCGCCTACCGCTTCGAATTTTTTTGCTGCGGGCGGCGTACGCGCCTAATATTGTATTATAAATAATTCGAACAGGGGCTAGTAAAAATGAAAAAATATAACCTATATTAAAACATAGTGCGATCGATTCGCTAGTCGATTCTGAGCAAACTACTTTTTAGTTTTCAGTTAATTCATTAACACGTTGTATACAGGGTCTAACGGTTTCAACTTCGCCCTGTATAACATATTATATAATATGTGTATGTATAATCGTTATTAGTAATATTAGAACGATTCGACGTCTGTATGAGAGTTGTGGTTGTGTGAGTGTGTTACCTAATTGTGATATCTCTGTCGTCGGCATGTTGTTTGATTCGTTCGTTTACAAAATTTCAAAATTTCAAATATTTATTCTGTAAATAGGCCTCAATGGGCTCTTTTACACGTCAATCATAATATTATAAAGTTAAGTAATAAAAATAAAAAAAAAATACAAAATGCATCAGAGTGACCAAAAAAAGGCCTAATTCCATGCTTAACATGCATACAAAACAGCTCGCACTCTGGGCAATGCCGAGAAATCTGTACCGTCTGACTCCGTTGTGGTCGCAGTTCAAACCTAACCTTAACTGTTGTCTTTGTGTCCCGTGGAATGCTACTTGTAAACGGACAAATTATACAATTTGTGTGCGACATCTCTATAATATGGCTTAAAATATAGTTTTGTGGGAAGATTTCTACAAAATATTAGCAAAATTTTATATTTATTTATTTAACAATTAATGCACACAAGGACAACAAAAAAGGAAAGAAAGTATAAAAGTAATGTATGTATAATATGTATTTTTTTAAGTAATTGCAGTAATTTATTTACCTACTAAAGTCCACATAAATCAAAAAATGCATGCGTATCACACATTACGAGAAATGTTTGAAACTTGAGATGTAATAGGGTTGATCATTACCAAAAGCAATTTTTAAGTGTTATGATAAAAAAAAATACGAGGAAAATTTTAATGAAAATCTTTAAATTAGTAATTTTTTTTAAATATAATACGATAAGTATATTTTTATGAAAATTGCCAATTAAGTACACACTGTTTTAAACAACTCTTTTAAATTGGTCATTATCAGTTGTTATCGTTATCGGTGAAAAATGGGAAAATTTATGAAAATAACATTTATTGTTTTATTTGCCCTGCTGGGTACAATCAAAGCGAGTCCAGCTGGGAACGAGTCTTTTATGTATACTTTCGACTTTTGAGTGATCCGCGTTGTAAATTTCTCCCCACAAAACCTATCGAACTAAATGAATTCCACATTTTGTAAATAGAATTGTTTACTTTCCTGTTTGTAATATTATGTATATTAGGTACGATATAATGTTACGGGGGTGTCGAGAAATCTGGAATTCTATGAATATCCCAACTTAACGTGTAAGTTTCTGTTTAAATTTTTACTATTATAATTGTGTATAACTCGACTTCATTTTTTTATTTTATTGAGCTAAAAATCATTTTTCCCGGAACTTCATACAATTGTAAATTTTTCGATGTCGTCATAACGTGTGCATTATTTGATTTTTTTGAGAAAAATATAATCACATTGCATTTTATATTGTGTTTGATTTCTCCATAGTTAAGTTATTCCAGTTTTAACAGCTAAGTACATGTACATGAATATTTTGTACAGTTTATATCTCGTTTCGGTAGAGTTTTTACTTCTTTGCTAGGTATTATTTAGGAATATGTATTTTTTTTTACAAATGTATTTACAAACCACGCGTTCAATATTTATAATTTAGTTCATATAATAGCGTGGTCAAACGCTAAGCCCATATAAGTATAACCATAAAAAGGAAGGATTCTTCTAAATATAAACTATTAATCCATGATTTAAATAATTTTTATTTCAACAAGCAAATCACAGGCGTAACAAATTGAACAGTCAGTGGTAAATTAACAAACTTAACGTTAGGAAGAAAAAGCTTTTATTTGCCTCAAAAATAAAATATAAAATTAAATGACAAAATGTACATATTTGCGGCTACAAAATTGCTAACCTTAGGCTTAGACTCCTTAGGCATTATGTAAAAATCACAAGTTTTACTATCTAAATAAAGGACGTCTTTTCGTGTAAAACTTCTTAAATCTCACCCTTTAAAAATCTACCGGGATTAGGGCCGAATGTAGAGTTTGAACGTAGGAATGCCCAAGTTTTTGCTAACCCCTTCATAACGAGGGGGCAGGAACGTGCTCGGATCCGGTTGAAGGGTCATAGTTGGCTTACAATTATTGTTAGTGGAACCGGTCCCGTCCCGGATAAAAACTATGATATAGCACCTAACAATATCTTAAACCGTCAAACTGTTGCAAAGCTGAACCCGGACAAACAAATACATTGATAATACTGTATTATGTACAATTTTACATAAATGGGAAGGGATAAATGCATTTCTATTTTATTAATAATATAATAAAAGACTAGAATTTATAAAACTAGGTTAAATTGCACACTGTTAAGGTCGAAGTTGGAATGAATTTTAATTTATTATATTCACAAAATCTACCAATCAATCTAAATATGAATTCTAAAATTGATAGTAAATGAAAAAGGGAACTTTACCCAAATAATATAAAATAGAAGAATAACACTATTGAAATAAATTAACATTATTTGCGCGTGACTTCTTACGATGATTACTACAATTAAATAAGTGTGCATTAAAAATTAAATATCAGTTCACTATATCAGTAAAATAAATTGTAATAAAAAGAAAAATTTAAAATTGTTTATTGTGTTTTGTATAATAAAATTGTCCCATGTTTAAAAGCAAAATAATCCAGTACAATAAAATATTTGCAAATTTCGGAAATCAACAAAATTCTGTCATTCGTCATTAATTCAAAATATCACGATGGTAATATTTTTTTTTATTTACAATAATTATATTTTATTGCATTTCAGTTCGATAAAATTGGCAAAATATAAATTGTTTTGGAAGTTGAAATCTACTATCTATTTCTATTGTTTATTTAAAAAAGCTTATCCGTGCACACGGGTCGATTCCCATCACGGATCTATCTCATGCAAATAAAATTATCATATTATATTCGATATACCAACCTACCTAGATGATGCAATTATATGTGTCAGAGAAACGGCGCATAAATACATAATTTATTAAAGTGTATTAAGTGAAATAAAATTCTTTATTTTGTATCTATAAATCTTTTAAATCAAGTGTTTGTGTTTCGTTAATTAACTAAAAACCACACTATGGTTAGTAACCATATTTAACATTTCATAAAGTAAAAGATCTTTTGCTTCCGAACCGAATGTTACAAACGTATTAGAACACTTTATTTACACTTGGAACAATTTATTACACGATTTTATTTATTTGTAACGCATTAAACTAACAAACATTTTATTAGCTTGGGAAAAAATTTGAAAATAAATAAATAATTGATACTTAAAAAAAGGAACTAGATAGACCCGTAATGATAAAATAAATAATCTAAAAACCGGTAAATACCCACCCACTTATAGGGAACACTTTAGCATGTGGCAACACTTATTCTATAATACATTATCTGTGCATGTGCGCGGAATGTTGGTACTTGACGAACGCGATGGCCGCCAACTCCTTGCAGAACTCTTCGAGGACGATCAGGCTCTCCACGAGTTGGTTGTGATCACCGCTGTGCAAATAAATATGTACATCTTTATGCAAGTACTCGTGGAATATCGATCTTCAGGGGAATTAGGAGGTAGACCTTCGCTTTGGCCGTCCCACTTTGTGGGGAGGAGAAAGCACTTTACCATCTACATAATTATATTATAGTTAAACTAGGTCTAAAAGACACATTATTATTTGTAGTCTTATACAGCGGTATGATCGTTGAGACTCTGTTGCAATACCTATTTTTTCACAGCATTATAATACTATTTTAACTGATTGCACTAATACCTACCAAAGTCTAAAACTATAAATTAAAACTATAAAATTATGGAAATGCCAACAAACCTTTCATCATAACTAGGATCTTCGCTCATGAGCTGCTGTCGAGTGTTGTCAATCAACTTTTTATAATTCCTCAACTTTGGTATATCCATGGTCAATCGCCGCGCCAGCTCTTGGAGCGTTTTGAACAAGGTCTGCGTGTTCTTCGCAACTGGCAACATTGGATTCAAAAGGTATTCGTGCAGGTTAGGATGCGGCATCAAAGCCAACTTTGATATTATAGACGTAAGGTGCAAATTCACTTGATACGGCTGCGACGGCATATTCGACAGCAGCTTGAACAGCATCTTCAGAAACGGACCTTCGTCGAACTCTTCGTCGACCGGAGATGTCGGATTGTCTCTTTTCATTACGAGTTTTTGTGTGAAATGATCATGACAGTCGATGACGGTTCTCCCGAGGCTAGTGTCGGGCGGTGTTTCGGTTTTTGCCGGTTTTTTGTACACTTCGTCTAAATGTATGTCCGCTTCCGGTCTGCTGTCGTAGCTGTGGGTGGAGCTGGCCGTGTTGTCGGTCCAGTTGGGATCGTGTGGCCAACTGAACGTTGAGGTTATGTCGAGCCAAAGCTGGAGAAATAACATATTAGTATGAATATATATCTAATAATACTTATCTATTATTACTTGTGTTGCGGGTTGGATGACCGATCCCTTGAGTAAATATTTTATGAATATTAATTTCCACTCTTACAATAGGTGTGAGTGTTTAGTATAAAACACAAGTGTATTGTGTATTAACAACAAAAAAAGTAGGTACAAATAATAATAAATCAGCTGACTGGTACCCATTGTACAGCCAACAGTATTTATCACCATGTATTCAAATAGTTCTACACATCCAAAATCTGCATAACAGTAAGTATTCAAATTATTGTTAGCATCGTATGCGTCAAACTCAAAACATTTAGAAAACTTTTGTAGCGTGGATCAGGTAGGTATATTATTTAGCTAATATACATGCTGACTGTACAAGCTCTGCTTAGTTTGGCACCAGGAGGCGCTGTATGATAATATAATAAATCCGCTGTCCAGATCCATTGTGGATAAATCCCACATATTCATTGATTATTATTCAAGTAAATTAGAAGACGAAGGAAGTAGATACAGCTAAAATCAAAATTTTCCTAATCTTTCTAATGAATCATAAGTCCATACTAATATTAGAGAGGTTTTTATGTTCCTCCGATCGCACCAATAATCCTTACTAAAAATGCTACTAAACTTATAAATGGACATAGATAAGCAATAGTGTGTTAACCCACACTGGAGAAATTTTGAGTAAATCGTGTTTTAAAAGTAGGAGCGCCATTTGTGTCAACATTTTTTATGTTCAATATTTAGTTACATATTTAAGCAATGTAATAAGGTAAACACATAATTAAAAAACGTTCCCTAACTCTTAATAAATCGTTCTGAATCAATAACTTAATTTTGTGGGTTAACATGTTATTGCTTATCTGCGTCCAAATGCGAATGAGAGTTTGTTTGGTACTCTTTCACGCCTCAGCTAATCAACCGATCATCATGAAATTCTGCATACACGTTGTCAGAGGTACCTATAGAGAAGGACATCGTAGGGTATAGATAGGTAATTCCAGCGACACCTTCGAAATTACCGCGGGGAGCAGCTATTATTAGTGCAGATGCGAGTTTGTCGTCTTTCACACCTCAACTGCTCAACCGAACATCGTGTACGTACACCTCGTCAGGGAGTACAGAGAAGGACACAGGGCACTTTTTATTCCGGGATTCCAGCGAGAACTCCAAAATTAACGCGGGTGAAACCGCGCGGAACAGCTAGTAACTTATAAGTTACACTTTGCGTGTAATTGTAATATTGTCTCTTCTGTTGGAGGTCATCCATAAAGTACGTCACACTAATTGCGTGATTTTTTGACCCCACCTTGTTACAGTCGGTCACATTTGTAAGCCCCTAGTGACGTCACATATTTTGCAATACGCATTTAGAAATTATTAAATACAGCAGTTCCGACAGAAAAATTAAAACCCTATAGTTCGCCAACAAACAATTTTCACCTTATGTCTATACGGATAGAGTTGGAAATATAAAATAAGTTTTTCGTTAATAGTTTAAATTTGGCATTTCAACATTTATCTACCTAGATGCTGAGCCTAGATGTATAAGATTTTGAAACGTGATGTAACGAAACTTAGGACCTCTCCCACGCCCTGTCAACGGGCTGCCAACTAAACTAGCGCTAGGTGTACCCGCACTTAGCTAATGCTGAGTTGGTGTCCCTTTCGGCAGAGAATGCAAGATACCTATGGGTTTAAATTAGGTATAGGTACGTACTTACTTCTTCAATGTTTGTTTGTTTTTCTTGTGTGTTGCGCTGAAACTACTGTTTTTAATATAAGACTACTGTGAATATACCTATAACATGTAGAATAGTTATTATGTTGTACGTTTTTATTTTTAAAAAACTAAGTGGAATATGTACGAGTAGACTGTGAGTAGTGTGTTGTGGGTATTTGTTAGTCTTCTTGACGGTCCTGACTGAAAATCAGCGCTAGGAGTGCCCGCACTCATAGCAACATGCTGAGGCAGTGATCGTTTTGGTCATGGGGACGCACCACACCTCTGTCATCTATTTTCATTTTTCATAATATTGTCATATTATTATGTACTTATTAAATTTTTTTGTTAAATCATGTTCTAATTAATGTAAGTATAAAATAATTGTAATAGGCTTGTTTTCGAGGAATTAAAATCAAAATTCTATTTAGTCCGTCTTGCAGATGAATAAAAAATATTGGACACGTATTTTTTCATTTCTTACTTGATCAAAAAAGTGACAAAACGTCACGCGACATTTAAAGTTTAAAAAATACGTGTCCAATCTATACATATAAATAAAATTGAAGTTTCTGTTTATAATTTCAAAATAACAGCTTTTCACTAAATACGAAAGTATATTTATTAAACGGTACTAACATCAAAAAATCAATTTAAAAAATTTTTCGTCTGTCTGTTTGTTCCGTGTTCCTCTAAACGGCTGGATCGATTTTAACGGGATTTTCACTGGCATGTTTCATGCCCCGGAATTCTCGCGGGATCTTTGAAATCAACGCGGGTGAAACCGCGGGGAACAGCTAGTATTTTTTACTAATCTACAAGACGGACTAAATTGTAAATAAATGCCTTTTTCTTTCTTTCTGCCTTTCTTTCTGTCTTTCTATCTTTCTTTCTTGGCGCGCACGCGACCGTACCTGGTGGTTCCGGTGCGCGTCGTGTATGTAGTGCTCGTAGTCGGCGCCCACCGGGTCCGAGAGCAGCGCGCGCGGCACCAGCAGCAGGTAGCTGCAACAGGCGGCGGCGGGTCAGCGGGCCGGAATTGAAACGCCTCACAAACGTTCACAACACATTTAATCACGCCATATTTACAACTATTTACACGTGACATTGTTTACAATAAAATATTTTATCGTTACAATTTGTAAATGTTATAAAAAAACTTAATTTATACCATACGTAGGTACGTGCTCGCGGTTCGATTACCCCTTTTCGACTAACGTAATGATATCATAACAAAAAAATGGCATCATTTAAAACATCAAAAATAATCGTTTAAATTCTCTTATTATTATACTTAATACAAGCAATAAATCAATTACAAAATCACAGATCAAGATATTGTACCTAATTTCTAAGTAGGATTTCTAAGTATTAGGTAAATTTGCCATTTTTGTTAAATCCTACCCTTTTTTCATCAATACGGATTTTTACAAAAAAAATTGCACTTAATAATCTCACTCTTAGGTAACTTATTTACAATTCTATAACTACTCTAACATATTATAATAAAATTTTTTATAAAAAAAACCTAATTCATTTACATTTACTATGGCTATAATATTTTTGTACGTCATTTAGATTAAGATTAAAAGTAATTCAGAATGCTTACTTTTATACCTTTTTTTGTTTGTCAAAATATTTCAAATGCCCGGTTTCCGATTAGAATTTTGTCAAAAAAATCAAAGAATTCTTTTTCAAATTTTTAATTAAGCAGGGTCATGTAAATATAAGTAGATAGGGAAGTAGTCGTAAAGGAACTAAGTTAATGAAAGACCCCAACAATAACATCATATTATTGTATGCTCATCATCATATGTATGCTCTTAATTCAAATCTCTACGACAAAAAAAGTTTACATTAAATCGGTCACATATTTTCATCGTTTCATTCATCCATGTTTACAGAGAGAAAAACATTACGAAATCCGCTGTGTTTTGCTCAAACTCACAAAGCTACCATTTCAGTTTGTTACTTTGAGTGGTATGTTATGAGTTAAAAGTTAAATAAAAGCTTTTAAAATAGCATCGGACTGAGGGTGACTCGAGGTTTACTTAAATCGAAAACCGAACTTCGTATATTTTTTCCACAAATTGACTAAGAGAAAAACTGGCTCGAAAAAGTGTAGGAAGCTTTGTACATATTGTAAAGTTATGCGACAAATTATACCTATAAGATATTAGACCATCACCGTTACATTTTATTTCCCCTGTATTTTTTAAAGTTAAAATGTAAATTATATTATTTTAATTAATATTAAAGGCATAACATTAATCACGGTACTGTAGTGTTTAAACTGTTAGTTTCTTCGGCCATTATGTCTTCTATACGTGTTTTGAGCATCTCAAGCCGCCTACAATGTAAATTGCATGTGTTAATAAAAAAAAATCTTATCAGATATCAGTTGAAGTTACACGTTAAACGAAACCTCGCCTTCGCCTAAAGGAGACAAGTATTAGAAGCAATTTTAGGGTAGGCTTGTGTCCCAGCACTGGGCAAATTAAATAGGCTGATTATGATAAATATGCTTTCCAACTAAACCTGTCATTGTATCAAAATGTACTAGGCACGAATGTCAATGAATCAAAATAAGTAATGAGTTATCAATATTATAATAATCTATACTATTACAAATGTTTTTTTTTTTTTTACGACAACAACAGCTACAAGTACATACCTATATTAATTCTAGGTTTCAAGATTACAGTATTTGCCCTTATTTAGTTAGTTACCCTTATACAGAGAACAGAATATAGCAGTAAGTATGTAAGTATGAGTTGGTGTGGCGCAATAAACTTTATTCTATTAAGTTCTCGCTTATAAACACACATTTGAATTTTTAAGAATATATACTACGGTAGCAGTAAAATATTGAGTATTGACCAAGAAACAAAAAATAGAAAATTTTTTCCCTATTTATTACTTTAACAGCTGTTTCCTGCGGTTTTATTTTAAATTTCGCAGTAAGTAATATTAATGTACTAAAATACTAAATTGGTTTTACCCGCGTTAGTCTATAAACTGGCTGTCCCGCGCGGTTTCACTCACGATAATTTCGGAGTTTCTGCGGAATTGTTTCATACAAACTTTGCAACCCCTTTTCACCCTCTTAGGGGAGAAATTTTCAAAAAGTTTTTCTTAGTGCACACCTACGTCACTTAAGGAATATTTGTGCTCTAGACCCAGCGGTTTTAGCTGTGCGATGATCTATCATTCTGCTGAAGATGATTCTGCTTTTATATCAATATACAACGTGTTAATGAATTGACTGAAAACTATAAAGTAGTTTGTTCAGAATCGACTTCCGAATCGATCGCTTTAAATTTTTAAAGACTTTGAATTTTTCGAAAAAAAAAAGAAAATATTTTAATCATATTAATGTTAATTTTTTTTAAATGGGGCGTATCAGGTTTTTAGTCAGTTCATTAACACGTTGTATAGATTATTATGGACTATGTGGGTAGGCCCGCTGCAAGGCGGACCGACGACTCGGTGAAGGTCGCGGGGCGCCACTGGAGGCGGGAAGGGTAGGGTCGGGTCCAAGGGTAGAAGGGTCGTGGCGATCCTCGGGGGAGGCCTATGTCCAGCAGTGGAAGTATTTCGGCCGATATGATGATGATGATGGTGTGCCCTCACCTGTTGATGACCCGGTGTATGTCGGCGGCGGCGGCCAGCCCCTCGTGCGACAGGATGCCGCTGATCTGCTCGTGCACCAGCTCCTCGTGCTGCAGCTGCTGCATCGCCTCCCTGCCGGACGAGGACGGGTTGGTAAAGCGGTAAGGTCGAGTTTTGAACCTCACCTCGCCTCATTCAAAACTCGACCTTACTCTACTTTGAGTTATGAGGACCAATCCTGGATCTTAACTATTTTGGGGTCTTTACCGCTTGCCCATCTCTTCGACGTCACCCGCTCACCTGTCCCCCATCCACCTGTCGCTCTCCCCACTCAGGCGCCACTCACCTGGGAGCCCACCTGTCCCTCTCTTGCTTATTCTCCAATTACCTCTCTTCCGCTTTCCCCCCACCCTCCCACAGCACTACCTGGGCGCACCCACCTGATCACCTGTCCCTCTCCTGCCCACCCAACAACTTGTCTCTTTTCCGCCCCTCTCACATTCAGTTTTTCCTTTACCGCGCGCCCATAGTACTACCTGGGCCACCACCCACCTGTCTCTCTCACGCTCCCAACACCGCCTGCCTACCCGTCAACTTATCCCTTCCACGCCCGCCCCCACAGTGCCACCTGCTCACCCACATACCTGTCCCTTCCCCCCCCTCTTAACCGCCCCAGCCCACCCACCTGTTCCTCTCCCCCTCCACAGCGCCTGCTGCTCACCCGCCAACCTGTCCCCCCCCTAACTGCCCCAACCGTGCATGTTGTGCTCCGTGCTGTGTCCCCCCCCCCCCCAACTGCCCCGTGGTGTCGCCGTCTCGCTCGCACGCGGCACGCACCTGTTCCGCTCGCGCTCCCGCCACAGCGACACGTCGTTCAGCCGGTCGCGCTCGTCGCGGTCGGGCGGCGCGGCGGCGGGCGGCGCGGCCAGGTACCCGCGCGAGCACAGCCGCGACAGCACCAGCCGGTGGATGCTGTGCTCGGTGCCCTTCTCGATTATTGTCTGACGGAAACATTTGCGAATACGTCACAAACGTGTTACGCCTTGGCCACAGTCTCGGCGGCGGCGGCGGGAAAAGCAAATGGTAGACAACATACGAAGTAGGCCACAGCTATCACCGGCGCGAGCACTGTGGCGCCGCCCTTATGCCGATCGCTTGCTTGTGGCATTCATCGTTGTCTAGATATTTTAGAGGTGCTGTTTGCCGTGGTTTTACACGCGGTCATTTCGAAGTTCCCGCGGGAATCCTGGGTCAAAAGCGTAAAAGGCGTGACCTTTCGCATTTGGAATGTTGGTTATGCAGTGTGTATTAGCTTTATATAAGGGCCGGCACTCACCTCGAAGAAGCGCAGCGTCTCGAGCGTGAGGTCGTGGCTGTCGGTGAGGCAGTTGTCGATGAGCGAGTGCAGCAGCGGCCACTCCGACACCTCGCCCTCGCCCACCAGCCAGTTGGAGAACTCTGTGCCGGGGGAACGGTTTTATATCATTAGTACTAGCTGTCACAGCAGCGTTAATTTCGGAATTCCCGCGGGGATTCCTACACCTATAAATAACAGAGTTCAAAATCAAAAAGTGTGTTTATGTTTACGCGGGTGAATGACCTTTACATTTGATTTGGCGGCGCGCCGACGCCCACACACACACCGCCCACACACCGCCCACACACACACACACACACCGCCCATACACCGCCCACTCACACACGCACACACACCGCCCACACACCGCCCACTCACCGTTGATGAGGTCGGGCGAGTCGACGACGCGCAGGCACTTGGCCAGCAGCGCGGTGAGCAGAGGCGCGTGGTGGCGGCGCGCCGCGCCCACACACACACACACCGCCCACACACACACACACACACCGCCCACACACACACACCGCCCACACACACACACCGCCCACACACACACACACCGCCCATACACCGCCCACTCACACACGTACACACACCGCCCACATACCGCCCACTCACCGTTGATGAGGTCCGGCGAGTCGACGACGCGCAGGCACTTGGCCAGCAGCGCGGTGAGCAGCGGCGCGTGGTGGCGGCGCGCCGCGCCCACACACACACACACCGCCCACACACACACACACACCGCAAACACACCGCCCACACACACACACACCGCCCACACACACACACACACACACACCGCAAACACACCGCCCACACACACACACACACACCGCCCATACACCGCCCGCTAACACACGCACACACACCGCCCACTCACCGTTGATGAGGTCGGGCGAGTCGACTACGCGCAGGCACTTGGCCAGCAGCGCGGTGAGCAGAGGCGCGTGGTGGCGGCGCGCCGCGCCCACACACACACACACCGCCCACACACACACACACACACCGCCCATACACCGCCCACTCACACACGCACACACACCGCCCACACACCGCCCACTCACCGTTGATGAGGTCGGGCGAGTCGACGACGCGCAGGCACTTGGCCAGCAGCGCGGTGAGCAGAGGCGCGTGGTGGCGGCGCGCCGCGCCCACACACACACACACCGCCCACACACACACACACACACCGCCCACACACACACACCGCCCACACACACACACCGCCCACACACACACACACCGCCCATACACCGCCCACTCACACACGTACACACACCGCCCACATACCGCCCACTCACCGTTGATGAGGTCCGGCGAGTCGACGACGCGCAGGCACTTGGCCAGCAGCGCGGTGAGCAGCGGCGCGTGGTGGCGGCGCGCCGCGCCCACACACACACACACCGCCCACACACACACACACACCGCAAACACACCGCCCACACACACACACACCGCCCACACACACACACACACACACACCGCAAACACACCGCCCACACACACACACACACACCGCCCATACACCGCCCGCTAACACACGCACACACACCGCCCACTCACCGTTGATGAGGTCGGGCGAGTCGACTACGCGCAGGCACTTGGCCAGCAGCGCGGTGAGCAGAGGCGCGTGGTGGCGGCGCGCCGCGCCCACACACACACACACCGCCCACACACACACACACACACCGCCCATACACCGCCCGCTCACACACGCACACACACCGCCCATACACCGCCCACTCACACACGTACACACACCGCCCACATACCGCCCACTCACCGTTGATGAGGTCGGGCGAGTCGACTACGCGCAGGCACTTGGCCAGCAGCGCGGTGAGCAGAGGCGCGTGGTGGCGGCGCGCCGCGCCCACACACACACACACCGCCCACACACACACACACCGCCCACACACACACACACCGCCCACACACACACACACACCGCCCACACACACACACACACACACCGCCCATACACCGCCCACTCACACACGCACACACACCGCCCACATACCGCCCACTCACCGTTGATGAGGTCCGGCGAGTCGACGACGCGCAGGCACTTGGCCAGCAGCGCGGTGAGCAGCGGCGCGTGGTGGCGGCGCGCCGCGCCCTCGCCGCACGCCTCCAGGAACACCTGCCGGAACGTGCGCGCCAGGTGCGCCGCTATCGTCGGGTGGCACTCCTGGGGGGAAACAACACTCAACAGTGCTATTTTACGTAGATGTTCAGCGTGCGGGAAGTTGACCATGAAATATACCATATTATTTGCATTGTAAGCGTAACCAATTTACGCGTTACCATCTCTGAGTGCCGGGAATGTGAAATATGTCGGTTACACCATATATAAATATTGTATACTCGAAGATATAAAATCTTTTGTTAGAAAATATTTTTTTATTCAGTAAACGAATTTATTAGTTTTAAGATCTCGTAAACTATGGCCCGTATTAATAAACGTTACTCAAGTTGACGTACTAACTTGAGAACACCGGTGAGATGGTGTTCTAATTAATAAACGTTACTTAACTATAAAACTGGTCATCATCTTGAGTAGACGGTTTCAAGTGAGTATCGCACGTATTAATATAGACGAAACTCCAAACTCAAGATGATCATTTGACGTTTGATAAGTCAACTGAGTCAAGTAAAACACGGACTTGAGATCATCTTGAGTTTGTGCTACCATTACCGTTGTTTCAAATAAAATTGAATTTTGAAATTATTTTAAATAATATTGAGTACTACAATGTAATTCATCAGTACGAGTAAAAACGTGCATTAGGGATTCTTATTGTCAATAATATGCGAATATTTTTTAGAATATCCAAAAATGACTTTTTTTCTAAGCTTTCTCAATATGTTTTTTCGCCATCGTAAATTACATATTCACGTTGAAAACGGAAAGTAAAAAACTTTTAAACAGCTCGCGTTTCGCGCGCCAAAAGTTATTTTTTAGCTGGCAAGAGCGGGCAAGCAAGCGACTAAGCCGTATACAGCCTTGTCTATTGCACGCATTTCGCTTTTTACTATATTTGAAGTAATATTGAATTTTATATACACAATTTAATGCAGAATTTATTTATTTTATGTTTTCAATCAATGGTAAAAATGAATGGTGTTTGTAATCATTGGTAAAAGTGCGATTTTAATTTAAAAATTGCATTTTGTGCAGTAGCTGAAACTGTCTACGCCAAAGACGTAGACAATAGCTGTCTACTGTCATCGTACGTCGGGTGTGACATTTTTTGTTATGTCATGTTGTAAAAGGTCAGATAAAAACTAGCGGTTAAAAGAGGTAACGGCAAAAAAGGAATTAAAATAGGTGTTCAACTGTAAAAAGAGTTTTTATTGCACGGAAAAATCCCTGAAAGCTAATAGGAGCTACAACGGCGAGGCACATAGACATATTTTGGCGACCGTGATCATCGAGCTACGAGTTGCGTGAAACTTACGCTGCGCGACTACACAGCAAGTACGTTCCTGTATATCGGAGGAGAAGAACGGAATCCAGTGCGGCGTGGGAGCCAAGGGTGCTGGCAGTAAGCCTGACGTCTCAGCAAGAGAGGTTTGCCCGTTCCTACACTCACATTATATTCCTGTAGCATACCTACCTTTGTCTGAACAATTATTGTTGTAAAGTAAGCTAGCTTATATTGCTGCACATATTTGCATTATTTTCGTTCTAGCGTCGTTGCAGCTCGAGTAGCTTGAACAATAAGTGGCATTTTTGGTAGTTTTGAAAGACTAGTATAATTGAAAATTGCTACACACATGTAGGTAGAAAGTCTAAAAATCACATACCTACCTGCAAATTTGCCATTTGCTAATTAATACAATATTGTAAAAATTTAACTACCTACTTAGTAAAATAAATTCACAGATTGTTAAAAAAACGGCCGAATAATTTCAGGGTACCGACAAACAACAAGTAACGCGACCGGCAGTCGAGTCGCACGTCTCGTCGCTGGCGTTGCAAGCTCAACAAACAGGTGAATCGTACAGTCGCTTGGGCGATAAGGTATATAACATTATAATTATACTAATTTGAATCACACACAATGCCTGATACAGAACTAAAAGAGCTCAGAGTGACTAGAGCTTCAATTAAAGGTCGACTGACCGTTTTTAGAAATTATTTAGCCGAATATTCAAATTATAAAGAAGTAAGTAAACAACATGTAAGCGAACTAAAGGTTAGGTTAAAAAAGGTTGAAGCTTTATTCAATGAATACGACTCAATACAAACTGCAATCGAAATCAAAGAGGCTCCAACCGATAACCATGATGACAAAACAGATTTAGCCACCACGGAAAGAGTCACTACTGAAAAGTTGTTTTATGCTGCAATTAGTACGGCTCAAGATTTAGTTGATAGGTATTCAGACTTTCAGTCGGAGAGTGGCAGGGTTGAGCACGGCAACGCCACATTTCATAATAGTTCTCACTGTTGTATGCCAAACTCGCATGTAAAGTTGCCGACGCTCACCGCGCCAACCTTTGATGGTGCGTCTGACAATTGGTTAGAATACAGAGATTCTTTCATTGCCACCATTCATAACAATAAGCAAATTTCAGACGTAAACAAGTTTCAATATTTAAAGCGATCATTAATCGGCGGAGCGGCTTCAGTGATCGAATCCTTGCAAATTTCAGAAGCAACTTATGAAATCGCCTGGAAACTTGTATGTGAGCGATTCGATAATAAAAAAAGACTAGTTTACAATCATTTAAAATCACTGTTTAATATGACAACTGTTGGCAAGGAGGCAAAATCACTGAGGTCTCTGGTGGATCATATTTCGAAACATCTAAGAGCGTTAAACAGCTTGGAGGAACCCACCGATAACTGGGATACGCTCATAATTTTTGTGTTCTCTGCAAAACTAGATAGCTCGATTAGCGCTAAATGGGAAGAACACAAAAATAAAATACAGGATCGCGTTGTGCTTGAGGATTTTTATAAATTTCTAAGAGAATGGGCAAATATCTTGGAAATGATGAGCGTTAGCACCAGCGACAGCCCTGAAAGGACAGAACAAAAACAAGTAAATGAATCAAAATTTAAATATATGAATAAACAACAGAAGGCTTTCGTCGCTGTTGCTAGCGATTCCAAGACAAATAACCAATCAAATCGGTCAGCATGTAAAGTTTGCGGAGGTGATCATTTGATTTATTTTTGTGAAAGATTCACGAAGATGTCAGTGGAAGACAGAAACAAGGAAGTATCCAAATTGCGTTTATGTATAAACTGTCTTCACACTGGACATTTCGCTCACCAATGCAAACATGGGCCTTGTAAAATGTGTCACCGAAAGCACAATACGCTTCTGCACAAAACTAAAACGCCTGCACAAAATGTTGAAGCAAATGCGGTAGTTACAAATCCGATTTCGTTATCGACATGTATTGCTAATCAAGTTTTACTATCGACTGCAATAATCAACATTGTAATTAATAAACAGTCAGGAACTGGAGGCAATGACAAGCGAAAAGGTCATGAGGCGCGCTGTCTGCTAGACTGTGGCAGCCAGTCGTCCTTCATAACCGAGTCATTGATGCAAAGATTAGGTATACAATGCCATGATGTTGAATCAGTCTGCGTAACAGGCATTAACAACATGTCATTCAAGGCACTGCAATATTGTACTGTAACAATACAATCACGATCTAATAAGCACACAAAAAAGGTGAAAGCATTTGTAATTCCCAAAATAACGAGTAACTTGCCGGGTCAAGAGGTAGATGTAAATGAATTGAACATTCCACAAAACATATCACTGGCAGACCCTAATTATCATCGACCCGCGCAGGTGGACTTATTGTTGGGTGCAGATGTTTTTTGGGATGTTATTTGTAATGAACAGCTAAAATTAGGCGTCAACAAGCCAGTCCTGCAAAATTCAATCTTTGGATGGCTGGTTGTTGGGCCTATTATGCAAAAGAGCGCTACGAGGTCTGTGCACTGTAATTTCAGTCAAGAAATTCAAAATCAATTCGCAAGGTTCTGGGAGCTGGAAGAACTGCCAGATAGACCTGCACTGACTACCGAAGAAGCGGCGTGTGAAGAACATTTTGTGAAGCACACACGTCGCCTGGCGGACGGTAGGTTTTGCGTCAGATTGCCTTTAAAGGTGAATGCGGATCAATTAGGCAATTCATATAACGTGGCGATAAAACGTTTTAAATCTTTAGAAGCGCGATTCAGAAGGCAACCTGACGTAAAAACACAATACGTGGCCTTCATTAGAGAATACGAAGAGCTGGGTCATTTGTCACGTGTTGACAAACCTGAAATAGCCAATTACTTGCCACACCATCCTATCCTCAAGGAGAAAAGTGAATCGACCAAATGTCGCGTCGTTTTTGACGCGTCGGCAAAGACAAGTTCAGGTTTGTCATTAAATGATATAATGATGACGGGTCCCACCATACAGGACGACATTTTCTCTATACTGATCAGATTTCGACAGCATACGTACATATTTACGGGCGATATAGAGAAAATGTATCGTCAAATTTTGGTTGAACCGTCCCAAAGATACCTGCAAACAATATTGTGGCGTGAAGATGAGAAGCAGTCGATGAAATACTGGCAACTTAACACTGTAACATACGGTACATCATCGGCTCCTTTTCTTAGCACGAGATGTATTTTTCAATTAGGACAAGAATGCAATGATAAATTGATAAAAGAAATAATGACACACGATTTCATGGTAGATGACCTCATTACGGGTTCTGATGATAAAACTCAGCTTAACTCGATTTATCAGTGCATTACGAAGCAGCTAGAATCTGCTAAGCTTAATTTACGTAAAATTAAAAGTAACTGTAAAGAGTTTTTAAGCATGTTTGAGAGCACCAATGCAGGTCATAATGAAAATTTAAAATTATCGGCGGTGAGCAATACGTTGGGTATTGAATGGAATCCCGACACAGATTGTATAGTAATGCCAACATCTAAGATCCTAAACTATAGTGAAAATTTTCCATTTACCAAGCGTATTGTTCTCTCGGTCGCGTCAACTATTTTTGACCCATTGGGATTGCTAACCTTAACTATTGTAAAATGTAAAATGATACTGCAGCTGTTGTGGGCACAAAAGACAGGCTGGGATGATGTCATTCCAGAACCAATTAACGTGATGTGGCGTAAATTTATTGACAAAATACATTGTTTACAAACTATCAGCATACCACGTCATGCAAGTTGTAGTAATGCAGTACAACTCGAGCTCCATGCGTTTTCAGATGCATCTCTGAAGGCCTATGCAGCGTGTATATATACTAAAGCCACGGACACTTTGGGTAACTGTACGGTGCGTCTTTTGTGTGCAAAAACAAGGGTCGCGCCTGTGAAGTCGACTACCATACCGAGACTCGAGCTATGTGGCTCGGTGTTGGTGGCGCGCCTATGCAAAAAGGTAATGCAATCACTGCGAGCGCAGGTTGAGCGCCGTACTTATTGGACTGATTCTCAAATTGTGCTGGGATGGTTAAACTCGACATCTAACAAGTTGGGAGCGTTTGTGTCTCATCGTGTGATCGAAATCAACGAGCTTTCAAAAAACTGCAGGTGGCTGTATGTTCCCTCATCACAGAACCCCGCGGATCTTGCATCGAGGGGCGTGTATCCGGACGAAGTAAAATCATTATCATTGTGGTGGGAGGGACCCTCGTTTCTAATGCAGAGTGAGGGCGAGTGGCCGGCGCAGCGCGCTGAGGCACGAACGGACGCAACTGAAACTATAATTCAGCTACAGGCGTCATGCACTGTTGCGGCACAAAGTCAAGGTATTGACATGTCCAAGTATTCTAGTTTTACCAAATTGTGCCGCATCACTGCATACGTGTATCGCTTTATCAATAACTGTAAAAGTTTGAGCAATAAAAACACGGAATCACTAACTGTAGATGAAATTGAACTAGCAGAAAATAAATTAGTACATATAGCACAACGGGAGAGCTTTCCTGAATTTTGTACGGGCAAAGGGAAAGTCAGAGAAGCCCTGTTGAGTTTAAATCCATTTATAGATAAAATTAATCTGATCCGTGTGGGCGGCAGGTTAGACGACTCGAACTATAATTATGATAAGCGGCATCCAATCATAATAGACTCGAAACACCATTTTGCCAGGCTACTGTTTCAACATTACCATGTTAAATTGATGCATGCTGGTCCGCAGTTGCTTCTTTCAGTCATTAGAGAGCGATATTGGCCAATCAACGGGAGACTATTAGCCAGACGCGTATACAAGGACTGCATACGATGTAAGAGAGTGAAGGGAGCAGTTGCGAAGCAGATCATGGGAAACCTGCCGGCTCAGAGAGTAAGCCCGGGCTTTCCCTTTGAGGTGGCAGGAACCGATTATGCTGGACCCTTCCTGATAATTAATAAGAAAGGTCGTGGCGCGAAACTAAGTAAATGTTATTTATGTATATTTGTTTGCTTTAAGGTTAAAGCCGTACATCTTGAACTGGTGAGTGACCTCACCACCGAGGCATTCATTTTAGCGTTGAGGCGCTTTATCGCCCGTCGTGGAAAACCTCGCGAGATTTTTAGCGATAATGGTAAAAATTTTGTAGGGGCGAGTCGGGCATTAGGTTTATTTTTAGAAACAAACAACAGTTCTGTATCAGGGTCATTGGTGGCTGAAGGCATTAGATTCAAATTCTCTCCAGCCTATTCTCCGAATTTTGGAGGACTGTACGAGGCAGCTGTAAAGTCGGCAAAGTATCACATGAAAAGAGTGTTAGGTAATGCACACATGACATTTGAAGAGCTTACAACTTTATTTGTTCAGATTGAAGGTATAGTCAATTCCCGACCCCTGTCTCCTTTGTCTTCAGATTCCAATGATTTAGATCCCCTGACTCCTGGGCATTTCCTCATCGGGAGACCGCTAACGTCTCTGCCTGCTCCAGATTTGACGGATGTTAACCCCAATCGCCTGCACAGATATGCGCGTATAGAACAGGCACGTCAACATTTTTGGGCCCGATGGACTCAGGAGTACATCTGCGAGATGCAACAGCGCACGAAGTGGCAAAAGAAACATCCGAGTCTGCAGCCGGGTCAGCTAGTATTAATTAAAGAGGAATCCTCACCACCGTTACGATGGCCTCTCGGAAGAATAGAGCGAGTATTTCCGGGCACAGACGAAGCATGCAGGGTCGCTGATGTAAAGACGGCGAAGGGCGTTGTAAGGCGAGCCATAAGCAGGATCTGCCCCCTTCAAGAAGCCTGAAAGCTGCACTTTCAAGAGAGGGGAGGTTGTCTACGCCAAAGACGTAGACAATAGCTGTCTACTGTCATCGTACGTCGGGTGTGACATTTTTTGTTATGTCATGTTGTAAAAGGTCAGATAAAAACTAGCGGTTAAAAGAGGTAACGGCAAAAAAGGAATTAAAATAGGTGTTCAACTGTAAAAAGAGTTTTTATTGCACGGAAAAATCCCTGAAAGCTAATAGGAGCTACAACGGCGAGGCACATAGACAGAAACGGAACAAATTCAATTTATTTTGACGTTTGTTGAGTCGCTCTCAAATGAGATGGTGAATGATAATCTCAAATGAAACCGCCCCAAGATAGCTTTATTAATTATTAGCACATGTTCTCACGTCCTAAGACGGGTTCAAGTAATCACGTTATTGAGTTTGTACTTGAGAACTGACTATTAATACGGGCCTATGTACCCTTTTTTATATTCCAATTGACATTATATATTAAAATTTAAATTCAAGTACCTATTCAATTCAAATTTTTGACGATCACGTTATCCTTTGACATTACAATTTAATGTATATTTAAAAATTGGAAAATGTGAAATAAATGTAATCTAATCTACAAGTGTTACCTTCATCAAAGTGTCGCAGTAGTCCAGCCACGAGAAGAAACTCGTCAGCTCTCTGTACCCGTGGAACTTGTTGTACGACTTGTCGCCAAAATCTTGGGCGACGTATCTGAAATCGGGGTAAAATTTATGAGTTTGTGACGTTTTAGGGGGTTATATCTGAATATAGTGAACCGATTTTGAAAATTCTCTTACCAATAAAAAGCCACGTTATTTGTGAG
Organism: Zygaena filipendulae; assembly: GCA_907165275.2. NCBI lineage: Eukaryota > Metazoa > Arthropoda > Insecta > Lepidoptera > Zygaenidae > Zygaena > Zygaena filipendulae. Next base: position 2,650,624 of record OU015669.1, read on the forward strand.
TGTCATAGGCTATATTATAACCCGGAATTCCCGCAGGAACTCCGAAATTGGCATCATAATATTATATTGTGTTAATACCACAAACACCTCTAGGCTCGCCCTACATGACGGGTCCTCCCATGTAGTCGGCGGGGGGCAAAGAGTGTAGAAAGTTTCTAAAGGTTTAAACATTATCTAATACTAAAAACATTAACTACTAATAAAATAATACGTTAGATTTTGTTACGATTCGTTAGAAGTTTTCTATACAGACGAAAAATTTGCAACAGCTTTGGCTAGTCTCAACGGAATTATTAGCAATTTGCTTAACTTAGGACTTAATCGCGACACATGTTGCTCGTCGAAAAGTTAGTTTCGTTAAAGAAAAATTATCGTCTTTAAGTCTCGCAGGCGGGGCTGCAGCAGGTCACCAGGTTGGCGGACCCTCATACTGGTTTACTCACGCCCACGTGATGTTGAGGTGGTCCACGTCGGCGGGGTCCACGTTGGCCGGCACCGCGTGGAACTTGTCCACCAGCCGGCCGACGAGGGTCTCGCAGGCGGGGCTGCAGCAGGTCACCAGGTTGGCGGACCCTCATACTGGTTTACTCACGCCCACGTGATGTTGAGGTGGTCCACGTCGGCGGGGTCCACGTTGGCCGGCACCGCGTGGAACTTGTCCACCAGCCGGCCGACGAGGGTCTCGCAGGCGGGGCTGCAGCAGGTCACCAGGTTGGCGGACCCTCATACTGGTTTACTCACGCCCACGTGATGTTGAGGTGGTCCACGTCGGCGGGGTCCACGTTGGCCGGCACCGCGTGGAACTTGTCCACCAGCCGACCGACGAGGGTCTCGCAGGCGGGGCTGCAGCTGGTCACCAGGTTGGCGATGTCCTCCTCGGGCAGCGACGACACTATCATGATGCCCTCGCACGCGCGCAGCACCACTTGGTTGTCCTGCACGTACGATATTTTTTTTAAAGAATCACGTCGTCTATTCATCAAATCCTACTAATATTATAAACGCGAAAGTTTGTAAGAATGTACGGATGGATGGATGGGTGGATGTTTGTTACTCTTTCACGCAAAAACTACTGAATGGATTTAAATGAAACTTTACAATAATATACTTAGCTTATACATCAGATTAACACATAGGGTACTTTTTATCCCGGAACTCGGGAAACGGGAACTCTGAAATAAATGTGGGTGACACCGCAGGGCAGTAAGTAAAGTTAAGGCCACAGGTCGCCATTGGATGCGAGAAGCGAAGGACCGGACGTTGGGACGATCCGTGGGGGAGGGAGGCCTATGTCTAGCAGTGACCGTCTTTCGACTGGTATGAAGATGATCAAATCTTGAGTTGTGGTCTTGAGTCCATAAAAAAAAACCCATAGAAAATGACAATCCAACTTTATTTTATTTTTCAAAAAAAGTTCAGTTAGTAAGTTAAAAACAGTTATAGACGGTAGTCTGAGACCTTTTAAACGTTTTGCCCGTTCGGTTAGATAGTTAGAGCTAAAATAGCTCTGCACCATTTAAATACGACAATGCTGCAGATATATGCATGTATTATCAAAAAGGATAGGATTTACTTTCTCCACTGTACAATTAATATTCTTCCATAATTTATTTTTAAGTCTTTTTTTGAATGAATTAAGTTTTTCGTCACATAATAAATTTTCACCTCGATGCGGGGATCAAACTTGGCACGGCAGCCAGATTCCTAACATTTTTTTTAGAGTTTTTATAAGATATGACGTTGAGTACCCGCACATCTCTTAACCTAACCTGACCAAAAGTGCTGTCATGTGAACGGTGAATGTAAAACACATACCGCACTATCCAAATACGAGAGCAGCAGATCGATGAGCAGAAACTTATCGTTGTCATCGTAAACTGTTTTTTGACTCCTCCACGATTGGTTCTCATCGGCGACGGACCCGCAGGGCGTCACGTTTCCAACCCCGTCTTTGCTATTCGACCGCACTATTGCGACGTTTCTCAAAGGATTCGGGGGTAGGTCGACCTCGAATAGCGGGTTCCTTTTGGGCGTTTGCACTTTGCCTCTGATCGGTATCAGCTTCTGTATGTCATCGGGTATGCTCAGCAAGCTCGTCTTGTCCTCGATGAACGGCGTGGTGAAGATATTCGCCAAGCCTGGCTCCTTCCGCACCAAGCCACATAGAGTGAGTAAAAGTTCCACTTCCTCCTTCTCTGTTGGCGATGCGAGGTTCTCGTTGCACTGGACCAGCATTCTCTATGGAAGTTACGTAACGATAGTATAGTACCAATAGTGCCTCCTCCAAATCGGTATCATTATAAACTGTCCCGCCTTTAAATCAAAACCATTCAAGAGAGGATGTGAGTTTGTTCGTTTTTTACGCTTTCACGCCTTAACTACTTAACCGATCGTCATGAAATTTTGCATGTTGTCAGGGGTACAGAAAATAACATAGGGAACATACTTTTTGTCCCATAATTCCAGCGGGACCTTCGAAATTAATGCGAGTGAAACCTCGGAGAACAGCTAGTAATATTAAAAAGGGGCTTTACTCCTTGTTTGGGGAGTTTGGGGAGTCGGGTAAAAACGAACCTGCAAAGGCCTGTAAATGTTGGCGCTGTTGACGCACGGCTGCCGCGTGCGCCTCAGCAGCGCGGTGCCGGTGGCGAGCGCGAGCGCGCGCGCGCCCGGCGGCCGGTCCGCCGCGGCCAGCGCGGTCAGCGCGTCCAGCAGGCTCACCGAGCGCTGCACTATCGCCTCCAGGCACGGCCCCACCGTGCCGCCTTGCTGCTCTTTCTCCTCATCCACTATTAACTGGACGCCGATAAGCAATAACATGTTAACCCACAAAATTGAGTTATTGATACAGAACGCTTTATTAAGAGTTGTTGAACGTTTTTGGAACTATGTCCCTTATCGCACGGTACAGGTGGCGGCTAGGAAAATTATAGTGAAAGTATTTTCTTTGGAATTTTCCGTCACAGCCGCTACCTGCTGCGGTCTGCGCCAGTTATGGGCGTTACTGGCGCCTATTCGTTAAGGCTTGTTACGTACTTCGTGTGTGAAATACACAAACCGAGTAGTAGAAAAAGTCGTAAATGAAAAATTTATCAACTCGTATTAGTTTGATGATGGTTACACGATATTTTTCGCCATGCAATATAATATCTCAATTCCATCCATTAAGACTCAATTTAATATAGCCATAGATGAAAACAGGGTTCTACTTTCATGTCTGGGTGTGTTTATATATCTATAATATTATATCTTTCTCTCAAAACTGTTTTTCGTAATTTGTCGCGCCCCTTACGTCCTGGCGCCTAGAGAGACCTCTTTTCTCGCTTTCCCCCAGGGTTGAAGATGGGTGGTTATAATCAGGGGTCAAAGCTAGATGATTATAATCAGAGGTCGAAGCATAAGAGATGCTGGCGGTGGACAGTAGTGGCGTACTGACGACGTTTTGTCACATTTCTCATTATGCCACCACCTCTGTCTGACAAACCAAATTTAAAAAACTCTGATTCTTACTACAAAACTTACATAAACTATTTTTATATTTCTCGTTAACTCTTTACTGAAGATATACATAATATAAATCATGACAATATAGTTATCACCTGTAACATTTGGTTGAGGTGGTGTGGTATTCTCGTGTTTTCAATGTGTACTTTGCTGGTGTCGTCATAGTTCTGATAGAAATTTAATATCATCTTCCAGTGGTATTCAAAGTCTTCCAGTCTGGTCGCTGGAGGTGCAAGCTGCAAGTGTAGATTTAGATTATAAGCTTGTTTTGACCAATATAAAAAATCGAAAGAATTCTAAAAAAATTACCAACTGTTTTTGACCATTTTTTAACCATTAATTTAATATTATTGTTACATTGTCCGCTGCTGATAGAAATGTTTACATAAATAAATACTAACAAAAAAAAACAGAAAATGGTTTGCTCATTACCAATATTATCATATTATGAATTATCCTGCCAAATCCAGACCATCTGGAAACCCTATATGGAACCACCAATTGATGTAGAACGGATATGGCATAGAAAAACCAATTAACTCTTATCTCTTGTAAACAGAATAGAGTACATTGGCATAAACAAGCACATAGTTGATTAACTGTAGTGATTAATTATAATTGAAAAACATACTCATGGTGAAAAAAAGTCTATTCAAAAGTCAATTTAGTTATATATAATTTAATTAGAGGCAGAACTACATAGACTTAATGTATTATTTGCTAAACCCTCAAATGACAAGAACAGAAGTTTAAGATTTTTTATAAATTAAATATCTAAGTGTTATAATTGAAATATTATATAATAGAATATACAAATATGAGTGAATATTGTGTTAAAATGTTTTTATACCGTATTTACTACCTGATTGAACCTATTACTGGTTAACTATGGTTAACTGGTAGAGAATGCCGAAAGGCATTAAGTTTGCCATTTGTACACACTGTGCAATAAAGAATAAATAAATAAATAAATATTACTACCACTTTATTAGTGATACAAAAACCCCAACATTAGCATTGTACCGTTAATATTTTAATAGAGCATAACAACAAAACGACGTATAATTTTTTTGCATAAAAACGCAATTTTTATGCAAAATACATTTGTAGATATGAAAAAGCAATAGGTGGTAGGTACATACAACATCAGCTGCAGTTTGCAGGGCATCTGAAAAACGGCTTAGCATTTTCCTCCTACTAATAAATCGTCTAAGAAAAAAGAAAACTCAATTATCGCACTTCATAATAACAGTTGAATATTTTTTTAGCACAATTAATAAAATCACAGAAAACTGAATGAAAACAATCTGAATTCTGAATTCTGAAAAGTGGTGGAAATGGAATGGAGACACTAGTTGACAGTGACTAGTTGACAGTGACAGAAACAGTGACACGGACACTTGACACTTATGTGATGTCCGGTGCGCCATTATTAAAGAAGAAGAAGAAGAAGAGGTTGTAGAGAGTGAACCGTGAACGCCGGTCCATGTCGGTCCTTTTCGTTATTTTCACCACCGTTTATCACCATTTTGTTTTCCAAGAAAGAAGCTGGTTTTCGATTCGAGAGAGAATCGAGAGAGAATTTTATCTTGAGAAATGACGAATACGTAAATGCGATAGAAGAAAAGAAGAAATATAGAGGCAGCACTATCGCCGAAGTATCTAAGAGTTCTCTAGTGTTATTTTGCTTAATTTTATGGTAACAAAACATTCATTAAAAACCTATTTTGTATTAAGCTACATTATTTATGACGCGATTTCACCCACGGAAATTTCGGAGTTCCTGCGGGAATTCCGGGATAAAGTACCCTATCCGGCCAAAACTACATGCTGAAAACCTTGAAGCCAATGCTTACGAGTTTCGTAAAAAAAAAGAAGTCATGTGTGTGGTATTTTGGCGGCATTTGAGCAAAAATGGACAGGATGGATGGATATTCTTTGTTTTACAAATTAATTTATCGTGGTTAAACGTGGTGAAATTGTGTGGAAACAGTGAAATAAGGTCAAATGGGGTGTCCCCAGGGAGGTTATAGTTTTACTATAATTATAACTTCTTACAGAGCATCCCACTAGGGTCCAATTGAAAAGAGTTGCTGCCAAAAGTTACAGTAAACGTTGAAATATATTTCACTAATTCATTTCAATGTAAATAACATCAGAAGAAGATATTTATCTTCTTGTAGTGTGTATTTAATACAACTGAATTGACTATATAGACTGAGTTTCTTTTGCCTTCCTCGAAAGGGGTAAATTTTAACAAAATTTTGTGTGTATTAAAAAAAATTGTGTCACGGTCATGTGTGTACTTGACACTTGTGAGTTGTGACAGACATATGTCTAGTTAATTTGTGGTTGTGACTTGACAGTTGTGAACTGATTGTGATTTGTGTTTACTGTTTACTTTTACTGATTATAAATTGTTTGAGCAGCAAAAGTTAGCTTCCTTTTTTTAATTGTATGATATTTTAATTGTATTTAATGGACACATAATAAGAAGGGCGATCATTCCTTATTTCCGTACAGTATTCGATACTTTCAGATGTCTGACGACGAGGTTATACGGTTCGAGATCACTGATCACGATTTGGACAATGAATTCAATCCAAATAGGAATAGGAGAGCTAAAAAAGAACAACAAATATATGGTAAGGTACCTAACATAGTAAAGAATTTTTCAAATAGTAGTTTCACCATCAATGAACTACCACTTCTACCACTACATACCACTGAAATGATGGTCCATCATTTCAGCGGTAGGCTCGTGATGCCACTGCTATCGGGCAATTTCAATAACTGTTTTAGTATTTTTCAATTAAGAATCATGATTTTATCCCTCAAGCTGCAACAAATTTCTCTTGATAAATTATTGAGAAAGATTTAGTTATAAATAGGTACATAGCTTTAGTTGATTTGAGCAAACCATTTTAAGTTAACCCAGTCCATCCAAAAGCTCGAGAACCTTTAATTGTTTGAGTACATTTTATGGTTAGAGTAAAACAACATTTATTGTACACTGTCACATTTATTGTATATTGTCACATGCTTCATAGTTTCTTGATTTGTAAGACAGACAGTTAAACAGTCTCCACTAAAGCTCTATATTGTAGTGGGCTAAAAGGATTATTAATAGAATTTTATTTACAACACGTAAGAAGCTTTGCGTTTGCAGAATGTCGAAGTCACCACACCTCACACTGTTTCCATCCCAGCCCCTAGACTTTATGGCTGACTTTGTTTTTACATTCTATCTCAAACATTGTTTACTTTTCTCCTCTTAAAGTATTTTAATTTTAAATTACTAATAGGCTTAAATATTTAGGTATGTGGGCAAAAGACAGTGATGAAGAGGATAATGAAGACAAAGTCCGACAGCAGGCTCGGAAGCCTAAAGACTTCTCAGCACCAATTGGTTTTGTGGCTGGCGGTGTGCAGCAAGCTGGCAAAAAGAAGGAAGAAAAAAAAGGTGACATCATTGTGACATAATGTTTTAGAACTTTTTATAGATAAAACAGGTATTTTGGTTGAAAAAAGAAACATATATAGTTTTTGATTCTTGTCACAAATATCTAAAAAATATATTGTGTAAATTTTGATTAGACTATCCTATTGTAAAATGTGTTAGATAACATTATGCTGAGCTGGGACTATTTTGTCAGAAACAATTGTAACAATTTACTTAAGCATGTTTAACATAATTGTGTTGGCAAATAATTTTTTCTTTCTTTCTATTTAGTGTAAAAGAGGATAATAATTCATCCCTTTCCTTAATTTTAACACAATAATTGATAAAACATAACTTCTCTGTTAATACCAGATCTTGAAACAACAGAGGCTTCAACTTCTCGTCCGACTCTAGCGTCAGACAGCTCAGATGAAGATGAGAGACCATCGATGCCCAACGAGACTGACACAGCTGGCATCAGGAGACAGGGCCAGGGCATGAGATCAGTCAATTTGGGGGGTAGCATGGGAACATGGGAGAGACACACCAAAGGCATTGGAGCAAAGCTGCTGTTACAGGTGATGGGCCTTTGTTACATTAGTTGTTGTAATAATACAACCTTTAATGAATTATTAAAAATTTAACTGAAAATATTAGAAATTAATTAATTTTTTATTAGATAAAAATTGAGAAATCCCATTGGTTTTTGTAAATTTTCCATATTGTTATACAAAAAATACTAAAGTTGTAGTTGTTCTTGACTGCAACATTAAAATTATTGTGATTTTGACGTGCCTAGGCTATGATAAGGCGAATATTCGCGCCATCTATTTTGGGTACAATGCTGAACATTGGCACTATTACAATGATTGTGGCCCATGCATTAAATAACACTAGCTCAAGTCATCAGCAAATTAATAAATTATTTATTTAAACTTGTTGCACATCATGTTATAATATTATGAAACAACAACTCAATGATATAGTGGTATTCGCAGTCCACCCCAAATGTTCATTTAATACATGTTTCTTTTTCATACACAAAAGTTTAAATGCAAATTGACTATATTTTCAGATGGGCTACCAACCAGGCAAGGGTCTGGGTAAGGATCTGCAGGGTATCTCGGCGCCGGTCGAGGCCACAGTCAGGAAGGGTCGTGGTGCTATAGGCGCTTATGGCCCTGAAAAAGCTGCAGTCAGTATTCAATAATCAATAATCTATATTTTAAATACATAACTTTGCAAACAATTACTGTACAATTTTTAACCGACTTCCAAAAAGGAGGAGGTTCTATGTTCGATTGTATGTATTTTTTTTTTTTTTTTTTTTTTTTTTTTTTTTTATGTATGTTCACCGATTACTCGAAGACCGTTGGACCGATTGATTTGAAAAATTCTTTTTTTGTTTGAAAGGGTTTACTCCCAATTAGGTCCCATTGCCACCAAGTCGGGATCTGATGGTGGAATCTTGGAGAAATCGAGGGAACTCTTCAAAAATTATAGGCACACCTATAGCGATTTGGGTATTTTTGATAGTAAATAGTTTATTTGCTTTCGGAAAGCAAAATTTTAAGGAGTGGAACTGATGATGAAGACCACAGGTGGTCATCGGAACAACTCAAAAATAATACGTATTTCACGGGTTCCGATTGAAGCGATTTCAAAAATTGTTTTTTTGTTTGAAAGGGGATACTCCTAAATTGATTCCATTGTCACCAAGTCGAGATCTGATGATGGGATCTTGGAGTAATCGAGGGAACTCTCCAAAAATTATGGGTACACCTATAGCGATTTTTGTATTTTTTATAGTAAATCGTTTCTTTGCTTTTGGAAAGCAAAATTTGAGGAAGTGGAACTGATGATGAAGACCACAGATGGTTATCGGAACTACTCAGTAATGGGTATTTCACGGGTTCCGAATTGTTAACTTTAATATGGTTTCTAAACAATTTATGCCCGTCACAATGTATATGGTGAAGTGGAACTGATGGTGATGTACTAGGAGAACTCCTCAACAATTAACGTCCCTGCGTCGGGAAAAGCAATATTTTGTACAAGGTGATGAGCAGTTGACATCAGGCTATTGTAACTTAGAGAAATTACGAACTAAGTCACTTAAAAGTGAGAAATAAACAAAATTTTAACAAAAAAATTAAAACCGACTTCCAAAAACACAAAACTAAAAAACTAAAAATAAAAAGCTAAAAATAACAAAATACCGATTTAATCCAAAAGATAAAAACACACGTAATATTATTATTGGCTTGTGCTACCACTGATCGGTATGAAGTCGGTGACAAGTCAAATATAAAGGGGGAAGATGGGATAAGTCGACTCTCGCCACCAGCTTTTCGTGAGCAGAACAACCCAAGTGGGCAGACACCAGCGGGCTTGTCACCGAATTCAAACCGATCAGTGGTAGCACAAGCCAATAATAATATTACGTGTGTTTTTATCTTTTGGATTAAATCGGTATTTTGTTATTTTTAGCTTTTTATTTTTAGTTTTTTAGTTTTGTGTTTTTGGAAGTCGGTTTTAATTTTTTTGTTAAAATTTTAGTGACTTATAAATGACTTGCTGTCCCGCGTGGTTTCACCCGCGATAGTTTTCCGAGTTACAATATAGCCTATGTTACTCAGAGCTAATGAAGCTTTTTAATGGTGAAATATTTTTTGAAATTGGTCCAGTATTTTTTAAGTTAAATTGTAACAAAAAAAAAATCAAATCTTTCCTCTTTATAAACCCGTGGTTCCTAATTCGGAGTTCCCCTGGAAATTCCGGGTCACAATATTACCTATGTTACTCAGGGATGATGTAGAATTTTAATGGTGAAATAATTTTCAAAACCGGTTCAGTAGATCCAGAACTTACCCCCTACAATCTCACAAACTTTATCACTTTATAATATTAGTACAAAAAAAAAGGTGAAATTAGATGAATTTTGGAACAGGATCGGCTCTTAAATATGACTGAATTGATTGTGAATTATTCTGACAGTTAATATCTAAAAAAAAAATTTACATCAATGGTGGTAAATTAAGTTTTCCAGAGGAAAATTTCGAAGTAAAAGGTCTTAATAACTTAGTAATATCTTCGAATGATTTCATCAAAAGGGACAAATTTTTTTATCTTAAAAATTATTTCTGAAAATTTTTCCAGCTAAAAGCTAAAAAAGAAGAAGAACGTCGTCTAAAAGAGAAAGAAGACCAAGATAAAGATCTCACAGAGAAGAAATACCACTGGAAGAAGTCTCATAAAGGCCGATACTTCTACAGAGACGCCGCCGACGTCATACAAGAGGGTAAACCCACCATGCATACTATCACAAGGTATTAGAGTTATAACACACATACACAAAAACACACAGTATCTACCAATGTTTCAATCGTCATGTGTTAATTTAGTACCCCGTGTTCTTTTCTATACTGTTTTTCCCCTCTGTTCTGCATGTTGATGTGAAATTTCATGACGATTGGTTGAGTAGCAGCGTGAAAGGCATACAGATAGACATAGTTACTTTTGTATCTTACGTATCACTGCATCAAAGTCTTTCGCCGCATTTGTGTGTCTGTCTGTTCACGATAAACTCAAAAACTACTAAACGAATTTTCATGCGGTTTTCACCAATAGATAGAGTGATTCAAGAAGAAGGTTTATATGTATAGTTTATCCTGGAATTCCCGCGGGAATTCTGCAATTACCGTGGGTGAAACCGCGGGGAACAGCTAGTATATTATTATGTATAAAACTAAATTGTTATTGTCGAAAAAAACTCGGAATCGACTCTGCATCGATGTGAACTCTCTTTTTTCGTTGTGTTCATAATCGGTACTTTAGGTTTGCATTAAGAAAATAGGGTACTTGCATGATTTTTTTTCCAGCCTATTTTAAAGATATATGGCCTACTTAAACAAAGCAAGAAAAAGAAAAAAAAAATATATGCATAAATAAATAAATAGAGCTTTTAAAACTTCCTACTTTTGACTTTACCGCCAAAACGCAGAATGACGTTACTAGTTTAAAATTACGCCTTATTAATCTGTGGTAGAGATGTCACTGTCGTATTGACAAGGTCATGTGACACTAACAGACAGATAACTTCAATAACCAAAAGCGAAATTAAAGATGAACTGTGTCGAGTTACTTCCAAAGGTTCCAGTAAAGAATCGAAATGCATCTTACTCATGCATTTTAAAGAAAAAAACCTTAAGAAAAAGGAAAATATGTGTTAACTGTATGCACTTAGTTTCTTTTTACTTCCCTGAAAGAGGTAAATGTTTCCTAAAAAATAAAAGTGACGTAACATGTTAAGCGTGGCTGTGATTGGTGTTTCGTTGCAACGTTTCGTTTCACAAAATTAAAAGTTGTATATTTTGGAAACTATTGATAATTTTTTAGTAAATCTTTCACGATGATGCTTTTCTAAGGCTCTATTTTTTTAATATTGACACAATTTCTTATTATAAATTTCATGCAAGTACCCTATTGTATTTTAAGACTTGCTGCGGGAGTTCCGAAACTCACCTACATTGCCTCTCTAGTTACGTATACCTACGTTAGTGTTATTTTGTCTGCGGACGCGTGTGTGAATGTCGTGCGTGTTGTGTGTTGTGTGTTACGCCCCGGCACGGCACCGGGCAGCAGTTCGCTGGCGCGCGTGCCGGTGATCGACATGACGGGCCGCGAGCGGCGCGTGCTGAGCGGCTACCACGCGCTGCGCGCCGCCGCGCCGCGCTACGAGCACGAGCCGCGGCGCGCGTGCACGCACTTCGCGCTGCCGACGCTCGTGCACAACCTCGAGCTGGTGGTCGACTGCTGCGAGCAGGTCTGTACTCTGTACCCTGTACCCTTGAACACTTCCATGCACACTGTGCACTCTATACGATATTCGGTTCTCAACTTGTGTATAACTTGCAGTCAATGCTCAAAGATTAACTTTCAACTTGTGGTCAATGCTCAACACTCAAATTGTGGTCAATGCTCAATTTATGGTCAATGCTCAAGTTGTGGTCAATGCTCAATTTATGGTCAATGCTCAAGTTGTGGTCAATGCTCAATTTATGGCCAATGCTCAAGTTGTGGTCAATGCTCAGTTAGTAAGCAATGCTTAATTTATGGTCAATGCTGAACTTGTGGTCAATGCTCAGCTGGTAGTCAACCATCAGCTTGTGTTCACACTTTAACTTGTAGACAATGCATAACTTAATCTGGTATACAAGCGGAACTGACTAAACACGAAATCTCCAAAACTACCTAACTTATGAATCTGAAATTAGGCAGGTAATTAAGTTTATAGGTACTGTCGAATTTTCGCGGGTGAAGCCGCAGTCTAATATTGATTGATCAATAAAAAAATATCCTCAGGACATAATCCAGAACGCGCGCGAGCTTCAAGCGGCCGAAGACGAGATAACTGTGCTGGAGCGCGACGTGGCCGAGTGCGACCGGCGGCTGCGCGAGCACGATGACGTCATCGGCAAGCTGCACGGCGTGCTGCAGCGCGTGCAGCTGCTGAACAGGCCCGACCTGTCGCTGGAGGACGCGCACGACGTGCTGGCCGACCTGAAGGTGGGGGGCTCCAGCGCTGCAGCGGCTGGAGGATGCGTACAACTAACTTCTACCTACTTAAACAAACTTCTATCTGTTGACGGCGGACAAATATTTCGGGACATGACTTATTTCGGATGTTTACAAAACTCTTTAATTCTAAATTATCGACAATCATATCCGTTTGACCTAAATTGGCATAAGCCTCTTCCAACTTCTTCCAATTTTCCCTTCCTCTTGCTATTCTGGACCACAGACTGCCAGCGACGGTTTCTCACCTCCTGTACTGTCCTCTTCGCTTCCACTTCCTGTTCAGAGGGTACCAGCTCATAACTTTTTTGCTCGATTTTTGGGCTCCTCTCAGCGTATGCTATTTCCATTTCTATTTGTTTTTCCGTAACGTGTAGGTTACAATATACTTAAGTTGCTTTCCTGATTGTTGTGTTTCTTACCGCCACACTCAGAGTCGTTTTAGTGATTACCTAAATTAAGTATAGATTTTTAAAACAAAACTGCCGCAATCAGACAAGTTTAATAATTTAATTTTAATTGGTATTTAACTAATTAAGTTACATACAAAAATCTATACTTAATTAAGTAGTTATTAAAGTCGACTCTGAGTGCGGCCGTGAGTCTGTCTGGTAAAAAAAAAACAAATTGGTTACCTAAGCGCCATACGAAATAATGACAAGTCCCGGTGAGCCTTCGGTTATTTGTATAAAACGGGGAACAGCACTATTTGACACGCAGGCTGTTTTGGTTCTGTTCTGTTTGTCCTTGTCACTGGTGTTAACTGGCGTTCCCCTCTCCTGTCCTGTGGGCTTGGGCTCGGGCAGGAGTCGCACCCGCTGGAGTACGAGGCGTACGGCGTGGGCGGTGTGGGCGCGGCGGTGGCCAGCCCGCTGCTGAGCGCGCTGCTGGCCGCGTGGGAGCCGCTGCGCGCGCCCGCCGCGCCCGTGCCCGCGTTCCTGCGCTGGCGCCGCCTGCTGCCCGCCGACGAGTACGACAACCTGCTGTGGCAGCTCTACGTGCCGAGCGTCGACGCCGCCGCCGAGTTAGTTCATATTCATATTGTTTTTTTGATTATTTCGTAACCGAATGTTTTTTTTTTTTTTGCAAATATGGTTCGTTGGACATCCTTTTGAGTATAAATATTATATACTTGTGTCCAGAGAGAAGGTAATCACTACGTTTCTTGTGTCAAGATGTCCAGCTCTTCCATATCTATAGGTACTAATATTATAAAGGGCAAAAGTTCGACTTTAATGATTGAAAGTAATCATCGACTCTAAGTGCGGCGAATTTTTATATTTTAGTCCGTCTTGTAGATTATTAAAAAATATTGGACACGTATTTTTTATTTTTTACGTTATCAAAAAAAAAAAAGACGGCGATATATTGAGTTGAAATTTCGCGTGACGTCACTGTTCGGACAGTTTGTATGGCGGTTTTAGCGGTTAGTGACGTCACGACCCCCTCACCCTAAACTCCAATGCGCTTTATCTCTGTATATTTCAATTTATTTGAAAAAGCAAAAATACGTGTCTATTGTTTTGTTATTTTCCAACTACGGCGGACTGATTAGAATTTTGATATTCAAAAGTAGGCCACATCCCCATTGATTTAATAGTTATGTTTAATAGTTTACCGCCGCACTCAGAGTCGATTTAATGGTTACTTAACGGATTTTAAGTAAGGATTAAAAAAAATTCACTCTCAGAGACAGTTAATCCTCCATTAATCACGTTTAATGAGGATTAACTTTAAGTGGCGGCTGACCCTTACTTAAGACTTAATTGGAGATTTTTGACATGTAAAAGTAAGGTTATGTTTGTTTTTGTTGTTAAAATTTCAAAACCAAAGTTGGATTTTTTAAACTTTTAGGGCGTCGATCACGTCACAGTAATTAGCAAATCATGTCTGACCTAGAAGATTTTATTGAGTTTACGAATTGCTGGACTTCCAGGTGTCATGTGCTACACATATTAAAATAAGAAGTCCTGGTGGAATATCATAGAAGAGGATTGTTTTCTTTTAATGTTCAGGCAGTAACAGGCCCGAATTTGGATTTTTTAAAGTAGTAGCTCGATGGCCTAGCGGAACTCATGATAGCTTTATTCATTATAGTAGTGCACTAAAACAGCTGTCAGGTGTATTGCAAGGTATACTGCTTGGTGAGTGATTATGTAGTAGGTAAATGATGTGCATTTAACACCATTCTTGTCCTAATTCAAACAGTCAAGAAAAGTACAATAAAAGCCATATCAGAAATCAAAACGAAAAATACTGTTGAGAGATTTTAGTATTTGGAAAAGGAAGTTTCCATATCTTCAAGTGAGTATGAGTATCAAATTAGACACAGTTGTGGCTGTAATTTGTGTGTGTGCTACATTTCACAATATCTCATTACCATTAGATGAACTCCTGCTTTATACTGACAATAGATCACTATTGCGATTGTGATTCTGATCATATTATATCCGGTACCTAACATAAATGATATACATAAGAAAATCCCAATAGTAATGGTTCTTGTTCAGGCAATCCATAGTTGAGAGATTTTTTAGAGATAACTAGTTAGGTATAGATAACTTTTTATGAATAACTAGCTGTGCCCCACGGTTTTACTCCACATGAGTTTCGGAATCCCCGCAGGAACGATTTTCTTTTAAAATAGTTTTATTCTTCGTTATAACATCAGCTATTTGCCTGAAAGTCCCGTTAAAATCGGTCTAGCTGTTTTAGACAGAACAAACAGACAGACGGTTTCACCCGCGGTAATTTCAGAGTTACCGAAGGGAATTCCGGGATAAAAAGTACCCTATGTCCTTCTCTGTACCCCTGACAACGTGCATGCCAAATTTCATCTAAATCCGTTCAGCCGTTTTTGCGTGATTGAGTAACAAACATCCAAACATCTAAACATCCAAACATCCACACTTTCACATTTATAATATTAGTAGGATTATATTATACTTTCATATGCATTGAGTGAAAAACTGTTAATTTGGAATCACAAACAGACACTTCAATTTTATTTATATGTATAAATTTATAGATTAAAAACCATAAAATAATAAAAAAAGAATTGGTTATACTCAGATTTTGTTTGTTATTTGTTTTTTTAAGGTGTAATAACAATTTTTACTTACAGAGTGGTTGCTCCTTGGAATGGGCTACCGGAAGAAGTCTTGGCACCTTACAATTATTATTTGAAAACAGCCTGGACAAATATTAGAAACAAAAGATAGAAAAATAGTAATGTATAACTGGATACAGGCACCTATCAGCTGCTTCAACTACCTGCCTGAATTTTAAATAAATAAAATAAAACTAGTTCATTTAAAATAAATAATTTTATTATTGTAATTCTAGTTTTTTTTTAATTCAGCTAGCTCTAGTTTTGCCATCTACAATAGCTTAATTTTTTTCTTCCTCAAACTCAGCAGCTCTCTCAGCAGCTTGTTTTAATGTCTCCAACTAAAAAAATACACTCATTAGAACTACATATTTTAGAATACATATTATAACACACATTAGCTGTGCCCTGCGATTCCACCCGTTTGAGTTTCTGAATTTCCGCAAGAACTCCAAAGTAGCATAATTTACACCTTATAACATCATTTAATTGTCAGAGAAAGTCCCGTTCAAATAGGTTCAACCGTTTCAGAGATTCACCTGTGGAAATCTCAAAGATCTCACAGGAATTCCCAGATAAAAAGTACCCTATGTTTTTCTCTGTACCGGTGAAAATGTGTATGCAAAATTTCATGTTGATCGGTTAAGCCATTAAGGTGTGAAAACGTAACAAATAAACAAACTAAGTTTCACATTTATAATAAAAGGATTTCAATTACAACTTGGTATTTTGCCCAGCCCTGTTGAGTTGTTATTGAATGTTACCTTTTCTATTATGCTTATTATGCTTCGGTTGAGGTGGTGGATTTGATGGTCCACCTCTAGTTTTTAAAAGATAGCCTTGCTTTTACGGGCCATAGCCTTAAGGTTATCCCATGCTCTTTTTAATGTAGTTACATCACGCTGCAAGTAAAAAAAATATAATTAGTTCTAGTTATATTAACAAAAAGTGTATACAAGCAATAACTAGAATACAAGTATATACAAGTAATACAATACCTTGTATACAAGTGCATTACTATTGAACTCGTCAGTGACTGAAATCCAGGCCATTTTTTCTTTAAAACTGACTTTCCGTCGATCAGTTTTGATTCAATTATCGATGTTTAATTAATGTGCAAATAAAAATTTTTCGTCCGGGGTAAAGTTTGCAACTTTGTGTTTTATTTTGCTCCTGAAATATAAAGAAAACCATATAAATACATGCCTAACATATTTTTATCTTTTAACAATATGAAACCAATAATAATAACTTAATACTCACCATTTTTTATACAATAATTTCAAATTATTATTATATAACTAAAGACGAATTCTCCTTCTTCTACTTCAAGCGCTCTCCACATTCGCGCGTAGTTCGCGCGCGAAGCCGCGAAACACCCGCGAACTATAAGTGTAGAATCATGGTTCGCGGGTGTTTCGCGGCTTGGCGCGCGGTTCGCGCGCGAATGTGGACAGACCTTTAATAGTGGCGGCTATTCCAATTTGAAAAATTTCGCGGACTGATTTGACGTAGATAATTGAAAAATGAAAATGGCGGCGTTCAATGTTGTCATATCACAAAAGTCATGGCATTCACGATTTAATTTTATTGAAATTAATTATTATTTCCGATTAAAGTAATAGTAAATTAACGCAATTAATTATTTCTAAAGAAAAATAATAACTTCACCTCATAAAAACTACAAAAACAAAAGTATCATTTCCATGAGTTTATGCATGTGGCAATGTCGCACTTTATCGATACGCATTTCGATAGGGTGTACCGCCCTATGCTTACATATAGTTGTCAATCTACTAATCAACATTAAATTTTTGTCTCTGGGAGCTACGGCGATTTAATTGTCACTAGAGGTTTTAAGTAGCATTAGTTATGGGCCGATTAACGTTATTTTAATGAACGACTCTGAGTGCGGCGGTTAGACATGTTTAATAGTGGTATGATTTTCTTAATAAAATGACATTTTTGTTGAAATAAATAATTTACTATTATTACTAGTTGTACCCCGCGGTTTCATACGCGTGCGTTGCGGAATTCTCGCGGGAACTCCAAAGTAGCCAAATGTATTACTTATAAGCAGTGAAAATCCCGTCAATATTGGTCCAACCGTTTCGGAGATTCAACCGCGTGAGTTTCGGAATTCCCGCAGGAACTCCAAACTTCTTTTATATGTATAAACCTTGTCCTGACAATAACGAACACAAAAAAAAAAAACAATTATCCAATCTGGTGCAGTCGTGTGCACACCTTGCGCATGAGCACAGAAATACTTCCAAAAATTCCATTTCTACAGCAAATGTGAGTTTAATACCTACCTGCTCGTAATACCTCCGCTACAGTGGTGACCCTCCGACAACAAAGAAGAAGAAAAAAGGAATCAACAAAAGGCTGAAGCTATGGCCGAGCAAGAACAAAAAATCGTCGAGACAACCAAAATCGCTGACCTGGCTGCGATCTCCGTGCAGTCAAAACTACTTCCATTTTGGCGCACCGTTCCCAGAGCGTGGTTCGTCCAGTTTGAGGCAGTCATCGATCCCTTGAAGACATCAGATGACCAAAAATACAGATACGTCCTGTCGAAGCTAGAACCGGCCGATCTACAGCACATCACCGACCTACTATACAGCCCACCTGAGAAAGGGAAATATGAAGCCGTGAAAAATCGACTACTCACCGTGTACGAAAAATCAGAAGTCGAGAACTTTCAGAAGCTCATCAGCGGTTTAGACATCGGCGACCAGAAACCCAGCGTGCTGCTACGAAAAATGAGAGAACTCAATAACGGCCTCATCACTGAAGAAGGCTTAAAGATCGAGTGGCTCAATCACGTGCCAGCCCACTGTCGCTGCGTACTCTCTATCAACAAAGAATCTTCACTCGACACGTTAGCAGCAATGGCAGACAGGATGATGGAGTACGTCGGGAGCACGCCCGTCAACACCGTAGCAGCAGTATCAAACGCAACCTCTTCAGCAGCATCATCTAACAGCACCTGCGAGCCACCGCACTCAGAGATCCTATCAAGATTGGAAAAACTCACATTACAAGTGGCGGAATTGCGAGCACGGCATACCACGCGTCAAACATCTCGTCAACCATTTCGCGGACGCTACCGCTCTCACTCACGCTCATCATCATCCCGTGTGAAGC
Organism: Zygaena filipendulae; assembly: GCA_907165275.2. Classification (NCBI taxonomy): domain Eukaryota; kingdom Metazoa; phylum Arthropoda; class Insecta; order Lepidoptera; family Zygaenidae; genus Zygaena; species Zygaena filipendulae. The sequence goes on from OU015669.1 coordinate 2,669,406, forward strand.
CTGGCGATCCTACGTGGTTATGCAGATACCATCACAAGTTTGGCAAGAAGGCAATACGCTGCGAGTCACCGTGCGCACAACGTAACAAGACGTCGGAAAACTAACGTCGACACCGACCGCGGCGGACGTCGGTGTCCCCAAGATCAGCAACCGCCTTTGTGTTCATGATCGCGACTCACACGAACGTTTCCTCGTGGACACTGGCGCAGATATATCTGTTTGGGCTGCAACATCGAAAACTAAGAAAAAGGCCGCACATACCTACAAACTTTACGCGGCAAACAACACACCGATAAATACCTACGGCGAGAAAACAATCAAGCTCAACCTGGGACTACGGCGCAGTTTCACCTGGACATTTATTGTCGCAGACGTGAAGACTTCCATATTGGGTGCAGACTTCTTACGTCACTACAAGCTCCTTGTGGATCTTCACAGAAAAAAATTAATCGACGACGAAACCAAGCTTACCGTCGACGCCACTGAAGTATCAACAACCGCCGAGTCCATTCGCATCGTGAGCTCCGACCAACAATATCACGATATCTTGAAGCATTTTCCTGGCGTTCTCCGACCCATGTCTCTTAAGCAGCCAGCCAAACATGACGTCGTACATCACATCGAAACGACGGGTCCTCCGCTTTCGGCACGCGCCCGCCCTCTACCGCCCGACAAATACAACGCCGCAAAAGCCGAATTTGATCGGATGATGGAGATTGGCATTTGCAGACCTTCAAGCAGTCCATGGGCCAGCCCTCTACACGTCGTCACGAAAAAAGACGGCGGACTTCGCGTATGCGGCGACTACCGAAGATTAAACGCAGTGACGCAACCCGATCGCTATCCGATACCACGCATTCAAGATTTCACGTACCCACTCAACAACAAAAAAATATTTTCGAAACTTGATCTCAAGATGGCTTACTACTGGATTCCCATGGCGAGTAAAGAAGATGCACAGAAAACAGCCATAATCACTCCGTTCGGGCTATACGAATTTACATGCATGACGTTCGGTCTACGCAACGCAAGTCAAACCTTTCAAAGATTCATGCATCAAGTTCTCCGAGGTATAGAAGACTGTTTCTGTTTCGTCGACGACATTCTCCTATTTTCTGAAGATGAAAACAACCATAAGAAGCTTCTCCATCAAGTCTTAGAACGTCTCGACAAACACGGCGTCACACTCAACGTCGACAAATGCCAGTTTGGAGTTGAAACTATAAACTTCCTAGGCTACGAAGTCTCCGCCAGTGGTATCAAACCTACGATAGATCGCATCGAAGCAATTTCCTCGTATCCGAAACCGAAGACAATCGTCGAACTACGACGCTTCCTAGGCATGCTTAATTTTTACCGAGATTGCCTACCTCATCAAGCCGATCATCAACACGAACTCAACAAGTTTCTTCACAACAAGAAAAAGAATGACAAAACGCCAATAGAATGGACACCGGAAGCGAACGAAGCTTTTGAAAAATGCCGCCAAAGCATTACCGAAGCAACAACGCTAAGCTACCCCGTTCACGGTTGCAAACTCGCTATAATGACAGACGCCTCGGATCACAGTTTAGGCGCAGTACTACAACAAAAGGTTGAGAACAACTGGAAACCATTAGCATTCTTCTCGAAGTCAATGAGCCCTACGCAACGCCGCTACAGCGTGTACGATCGCGAATTATTAGCTATGTACATGGCTGTAAAACACTTCAGAAGACTAATCGAAGGCTGCGAAGTAACTATACTCACCGATCACAAGCCTCTCTCTTTCGCACTCAGCAGACCCGCCAGTAGTAGCGACACACCGAGACGAGAACGGCAGCTACATTTCATATCTCAATTTTGTTCGAGTATCAAGTACATCAAAGGTGAAGAAAATCCAATCGCCGACGCATTATCACGAATCGAAGACATCCAGAACCCAAATGTCATAGACTACAACCAACTTGCAATAGACCAAAGCAACGACGAAGACTTGAGAAATCTAAAGAAACAACCCAACTTGAAATTCGCCGAAGTAACTCTTCCCGGACTCGACCGACCAATCACATGCGAGCTATCGACTACGTCACCCCGTCCGTATTTACCTAAAACATACCGCTATGCCGCATTCAAAGCGCAACACGGGCTATGTCACCCCGGGGCAAGAACCACACGGAAGCAGATAGCATCGAAATTTTTCTGGCCAGCTATGAACAAAGAAGTAGCAACGTGGGCCAAAGCATGTATCGACTGTCAGCGCAGCAAGGTACATCGTCACGTCGTCACTCCTCTGGCAGAGTTTCCACCTTCTCAACGTTTCGAACACATACACATAGACGTCGTGGGACCGCTACGATTATCGCACGATTTCAAGTTTTGCGTCACCATAATAGACAGACGCACCAGATGGCCGGAAGCTGTTCCAGTTCAAGACATCACCGCAGAAAGCGTCGCAAAAGCCCTCTACGAGAACTGGATAGTGCGATTTGGCGTCCCGCTCAGAATTACGACAGACAGAGCACAAAATTTTGAGTCAGCACTATTCAACACACTACTGAAGAGATGGGGTATATCTAGAATCCGCACTACAAGTTATCACGCCCAGTCAAACGGAAAAGTAGAACGACTTCATCGTACAATGAAGGCAGCTCTCATGACGCGCGGTGCAACCACAACATGGGTAGACGAGTTGCCCACCGTACTATTTGGTTTACGCACCGCACTACGAGAAGATAATCTCAGCCCTGCACTGATGACCTACGGCGCAACACTACGAATACCGTCCGATTTTTTCGTACCTACACAGTCGAAAATCGAAGATGCAGAATACGTGCAACGGCTAAGCCGAACAATGGCAACGTTAATACCCACAAATCGTACCACAACGTCACGACCTACGTTCGTACACAAGAACCTAGCTACGTGTACACACGTTTTCGTTCGAAACGACGCGGTCAGACCGCCATTGACTCCGCCATATGACGGACCCTATCAAGTTCTACAACGTCACGAGAAGTATTTCAAGATACAGTTACCACTACGCACAACCGTGATATCACTGGATAGACTCAAGCCTGCCTACCTACTTTTTTTTTTTTTTTTTTTGCAATTTATATATCTGCCATCAGCCATCAAGCCTTTATCAGATGTGTTACAAAGCAAGTGACATGTGGAGTCCCTGTCCAATGACAACAGACATCCTTCAAGACTATCCCCAGACAAACTAAAATCTTAGCAGGTTGGGTCTTTTTAAACGTATCACATCACCCGATGTGTCCAGCAGTTGTTGAGCCAGAAAATTTTTATGTTGAGAGAGTCGTCGCTTGTAGCTGTTGAGGTGACATTCAATTTCTTCTCTAATAGTAGACATTTCGAGATATTCGTGTATTTCACTGGTCCTAGTAAACCAGGGGGCGTTACAAATATTGCGCAATATTTTGTTTTGGAAGCGCTGCAATATTTCTATGTTGGATGTACTAGCAGAACCCCACAGTTGTATACCGTAGGTCCAGATGGGCTTCAATACTGATTTGTAAATGAGGAGTTTATTATTCAGTGACAGCTTAGATGAGCGTCCAATGAGCCAGTACATACTTTGGTAGCGCAGTTTCAGCTCTTCTCGTTTGGCGTTTATGTGAGCTTTCCAGTTTAGCCTTCTATCTAAGTGACAGCCGAGATATTTAACACGATCCTTATGTGGCAAGGTTACACCCCTTAATTTAACTGAAGGACAGTCTCCATTTTTTAGTGCAAATGTGATGTGGACGGATTTCAAAGAACTTGTCTGTATTCGCCATTTATCCAACCAGACACTGAGCTTATTAAGATGGCTTTGAAGAGTCGCAGAAGCGATTCCAGGATCAGGACTGCTCGTCAAGCACGCCGTGTCATCTGCATATGTGGCAGTCAATATTGATTCAGAAAGGGGTAAGTCTCCTGTAAAGATCGTGTACAATACTGGACCCAGTACAGATCCCTGAGGCACACCCGCTCTGCATTCCCGAAATGTAGAGAGCTCGTTGCTGTGTTTCACTTGAAAGATTCGATCTTCAAGGTAAGATTTTAAGAGCATATAGAGTGAATTAGGCAATAGCTTCTTTAATTTAAACAGGAGTCCTTTATGCCATACGCGGTCAAAGGCCTGTTGGATATCCAGGAACACAGCTGAACAGTATTCCCTCCTTTCAAGAGTCTGTCTTATCTTCCGTACAACTCTGTGCACTTGTTCAACTGTGGAATGATGTGATCTAAAGCCAAACTGATGATCGGGTATTATTTGATTTTCATCTAAAATTGGTTTCATACGCTGCAAAATAACTTTTTCAAAAAGCTTAGATATTACCGGAAGAAGGCTTATTGGTCTGTAGGAGGATACCTCGTTAGGCGGTTTACCATTTTTGTGTATTAATATTATTTGGGATACCTTCCACATCACCGGGAAATACTGCAGTCGAATCATTGCGTTAAAGAGCACCACGAAAAACACTATGCCTCTTCTGGGGAGTTGCTTCAGTACCTCGGCAGTTATCAGATCATATCCCGGTGCTTTTTTATTATGCATATTTTTGATTAGTCCACGGAGCTCCTGGACGGTGACTGGCTTAGGAGGCAAGGACAATTGCTGATCGCTAGACAAAAATTCATCTAAGGAGTTTTCATCATCTTCATTTTCAGGAGCAGGCGTATTTGGTTTGAAGACACCTTCGAGGTGATCGGCAAAAGATTCGGCTTTTTCCTTGTCACTTTTGGCCCAAGTACTGTTTGAGAGTCGCAGTGGTGGTATGGCTTTTTGAGGATGTTTAAAGTCTTTTGTTAATTTCCACAAAGAGTATTCATCACATCCGGTTGTTGCTCTTTCCAGTCGATCTTGGAGTGTTTTATTTTTGAGATCGTTAATAAATTCTTTTAGTTCTTTCTTAGCTTTATTATATTTAGCTTTATCATGAGGATGTCTACTAAGTTGCCAGTGTCTTCTGCATCGGCGTTTGTCAGCCAATTTTCTGCGTAGTTCTAACGGGAAATTAGAACATAGCTCATTTTTGTTTGCAATGTTTGGTGTTACATTCCATAGTGCTTTCTGTATTGCATTCGTACCCTTCCGCAGAGCATCATCCACGTCGCTTGCGTTTTTAAGTTGAATATGTAGGTCAATCTCCTTATCAAGAACTTCTCGAAAACAGGCCCAGTCTGTTTTTTTATTGTAGAGAGTACATTTTATTTCTCTTTCAATAGGCTAGTTTCCTAAATTTTCTTTTTTAGTCCGTTTTGTAGATTATTAAAAAATATTGGACACGTATTTTTTTATTTTTGATGTAACCAAAAAATAACGGAGATATATCAAGTCGAAATTTCACATGACGTCACGCCTCGCTACAGTTTGTTCGCACGTTATAGCGAGCTGTGACATCACGAGTCCCCCACCCTAAACTTTAATGCGCTTTTTCTATGCATATTTCCATTATTTTAAAAAAGCAAAAAATACGTGTCTTTTATTTTTTTATTATCTAACTGACGGACTAAATAGAATTTTGATTTTTTTACCCAGGAAACTAGCCTATTATAGTAGTGCTCCATGTCAGTATGACTGGTGTGTGGTCAGAGGAACCATCCAAGCAAGACTCCACCTTGCAGTATACAGGACCAATGCCCTTTGTTACATAGAAATCCAAGAGATCCGGTTTTTTATTAACATCTGTAGGCCAATAAGTTGGTTGACCGGTAGAGTACACTGTTAAGTGGTCCTGATCAAGACACTTTTTTAATTCACGCCCTCTTGTCAGCGTCAACCTAGAACCCCAGGTTGTGTGTTTCGCGTTCCAGTCTCCCCCGGCGATAAATGTATGCCCTAGCTGCTTGAAGAATTGAGAGAAGTCCTGGTCTTTAATACGATGCTTGGGAGGACAGTATATTGATGCCAGTACCAGTGATCCGTGGATATTTTCAACTCTTATTGATGTAGCTTGTAAGTAGTCTTTTCTGTGTTCAGGAAGTTCGTAGTGCTTGATACTATTTTTTATTACAATCGCTGTACCTCCATGCGCCGTATTGTCTGGATGGTTTGTGAAATATGAGGAGAATCCCCGCAACAAGAAGAGTCTGCTATCGGTGAGATGAGTTTCCGACAACAGCAATACATCTATTTTGTTACTTTTGATTAGCAGTTCAACTTCACTTGTGCTGGCAGCCAACCCATTCACATTCCAGGTGGCAATTCTAAGATTATTTACCGCCATCTCTACTTAGGATCTGGGTAATAAGGTTCACAAGAGACCCTATGTGTTGTATTAACATATCTATCTTTTCAGACTGTTTTATTAAAAGCTGTTCGAGGGAACTTGTTGGCTGAGATTCTTCAAGATCTCGGGTTTTCTTGACGGCATTTGCAAAAGTCATGCGGTTTGTGTTGAATTTTTCTGTATTATATTGAGTATTTAGATTTGTTATATTGTTGCTTTGAGTAATATTGTGGTCTGTCTTATGATTTTGGTCTTCACGGTTCTGGGGTTTGTTTCTTTTTCTAGATGCAATTTCTTGGTAAACCTGGCATCCTTTAAAATTTGCAGGATGGCTGCCAAGGCAAAGAGCGCATGTTGCTGGCGTGTTTTTATCTTTTTTTGTGCATTCTGTGGTATTATGCGCACCGGCACATTTTACGCATCTGTATGGTCGCATACAATTATTTTTTGTGTGCCCATACTGCTGACATCTCGTACACTGTGCTATGGTAGTTCTTTTTTTTGGATCTTCAATGCGAATTTTCTGGTTGTAGATGAATTCCAGTTTTTTTACTTCTTTATTTAGTAGAGAGGGCTCCAGATTAACAAAGAAAGTATCAAGGGGCTCCTTAGTCTGTCGATTCAACGCACAAACAATTTCGCCACGAATCCTATTTCCAGTCGATTCAACTGCTGCAATGATAGCCTCCTTAGGTGTTGTATGGTGCAAATATTTGATCACAATTCTATAGCATCTTTCCTCTTTCCTTGTGAATGTGTGCCCGATCAGGCCATTATTCCTAATGTGTTCTATGAGCTCCTTGTACGACTCAACAGAATTACATACTATTTTTAGTTGTGTCTTAGTAATAACTTTGTATGTATACGAGTCCTTACTAATTTTCTGCTCAATTAGCTCTGAGAGTTTCTTAAGATCCGTTATACCATAAAGAATAATAGGTGATGGTTTGGATGTTTTAAGACTACTTTTCGTTGGTAGCTCCTCTATATCCATGTCCACCGCTAAGTCCGCAAAACGATTTTGTGTTTGTACATCTTTATTTTGCTGTGTTGTTCCTGAGATATGAGACTGTTGCAGTTGTTTAGCAATTTTTGCAGAAGATGAACGTGAGTTGGGTGAGCATGGTCTTTTACGCATTTCTGGGACTTTCTGCCAAGAATATGTTTGACTGCCGGGTGGTTTCAGATGTATACTATCGTCAGGAATGTTGCTCAAGGACGCGCTTCGAGTTCTAACATTATGAAATAAGCTCGGATGGAAGATCTGCTGTGTTAGTTTTTTACTTGGGACCTCACTAATGCTTGCATCATCACTTGCACTGTGCTCCTGGGATTGATCTTCTTTTTGTGGCATTTTGGTTTTAGAACTTTGGGTTAAAGTTTAAACCTTTATATGGCAACATCGTCACTGTCACAGATGGCGTTTGGTAAACGAGACTACTAGGGTGTTTGGACCGCAGCCTTAGATGTCAAAATATTAAAAATAAACTAGTAGGTAGATTCAAAATATTGTTCAATGTATCTGTTGTAAAAGCACTTTTTTGTTGAAATCGTCTGATTTATACTGTTATAACACTAGTACAAAGTCTACGCAGGTCAAACAACACTTTAACAACATTTGTAGACAAGATATCACGAGTATAACACTTTAAAACTTTAAATCTTTAGCAGCACTTCAGCACCTGACACAGATTTGACAAATGTCTATGCCTACCTACTTAACGAAGAAGACGTAAGCACGAGCGACACTGACGTCACGTCGGAACGCAAGAGATCGAGTTCACCGAACCGTGATCCAGTCGAAACACGTGAAGCAAGGAATTCGACTCCAGCTGTCTTACCTACGTCACCTTACATCACCCGGAGCGGACGAGTCGTGAAGAAAACCGTACGCTTTGCTTGAAGGGGGATACTGTGCACACCTTGCGCATGAGCACAGAAATACTTCCAAAAATTCCATTTCTACAGCAAATGTGAGTTTAATACCTACCTGCTCGTAATACCTCCGCTACAGTCGTTTGGAAGTTATGCGCTTAGCAACACATTTGGCGATTAATTATTATAATATATAAAGCTGGATTACCACTCACTCATTGACATAATTGTTCTCCCAGAAGGAGCATCTCTAGGTTGATATAATGTATGGAACATGTAGAAGGGACGTTTCGGTGATTATGGGAAAACCTCGACATCTTCGATTCCTGCTTCTCATCAGGTAGTGAGTCGACTGCCCGCCGAAACTATCCATCGAAAGTGAAAACGTTTCTAACTAAATTTCATCCACACCTTGGGCAAATTTCAATAGTGTAACTTTTTTTTCAAAATGGCGGAAAAAAACATGGCCGCCGAACAAAATTCAAACTCGATTATCTCCGAAACTAAAAGAGTCAGGTAGGGGGTGCTCAAACAAATGTCATATAGGTCAATGGGGGGCAACCGCCTGGCGTGGTAAAAATCCAAAATGGCGGATTCAAAATGGCGGCCGAAAAAAAAGTTGATCCGATCCGGGTGAGGTTCGGCATCCGGGGGTTTTTGGGGTCGCTGATGCCGAATATCGAATCAGTTTTTCGATTGCGTCATTTTTCAAGATGGCCGCCGAACATTAGTTGTTTGTATAGGGAAATTGTTTCGGCCCTGGCTCGGAAACGCGAGCTGCTCGCAGCTCGCGCACAGGGCGAATCTAGTTTTTATTATAAAGATAGATTATTTAATTATTGATCCGACTTTGTCCGCGAGCGTGGCGGCGCGTGGGTGGAGTTGTTAATGATGTTGTTGGAACCACCGAACCGGCCAGGTCGTGGAACCCGCGCGCGCCCGAGCCGATGGTGCAGGCGCTGGCGGCGTGGCGCGGCGCGTGCCCCGAGTGGGTGACGCGCGCGTGCGCCGAGCGCGCCGTGGTGCCGCGCCTGCTGCGCGCCGTGCGCCACTGGGACCCCACCGGGGACACGCAGCCGCTGCACCAGTGGGTGCTGCCCTGGCACGACATCGTCGGTAACCGGCGACAACTAACCAACCAACCATAGATTATTTATTTATTACTAGCTGTTCCCCGCGGTTTCACCCGCGGATACTTCGGAGATCCCGCAGGAATTCCGGAATGCAAAGTACCTACCCTATGTCCTTCTCTGTACCCCTGACAATGTGTACCTAATTATGCAAAATTTCATGAGATTTCACCGACGTTAATTTTGGAGTTCCTGCGGGAATTCCGGGATAAAAAGTATCCTATGTCCGTTTCCTGGTTCTAAGCTACCTCCCCACCAATTTTCAGCCAAATCGGTTCAGCGGTTCTTGAGTTATAAGTGGAGTAACTAACACGACTTTCATTTATATATATAGATTAAAAAGTATAGATTTTCTTGTGTCTTACATGCATCCGCCAAAAATTACTATTCGCGTGTCTTTTCCGACATTTCTCGTAATGTGTACGGTCCCATATAACAACCAAAGCGACTCGATGTCTATAAGGCATATAAGACACCAGAGAGTACACACACACACATACACACACACACACACACACACACCTGAAAGAAAACTGATAGGTTTTTTACTGTAAACTAAGTCGCGCGAGTCGGGCGAGCGCCACTCGATAGTTCATGATGTGGTCGACCATTTAATGAAACGCCACCATTTTATGAATTGGCCAATATACATAAAAATACAATTACAATATAATTTACAATTTACATAAAAGTCATATTATATTTTTTATGTAAATTGTAAATTCTCCGCTGAGTTGTGTGCTGACTGGCGCGTGCGTGTGTGCGTGCTTGCAGGCGAGGAGCTGTCCCGCGCGGTGTACCCGCTGATCCGGTCGCGGCTGGCGAGCGCGCTGGCGGCGTGGCACCCGGCCGACGCGTCCGCGCGCACGCTGCTGGGCGCGTGGCGCGCGGCGTGGGGGCCCGCGCTGCCCGCGCTGCTGCACGCGCACGTGCTGCCCAAGCTGGAGCACTGCCTGCAGCACGCGCCCGTCGAGCTCGTCGGCAGGGAGAACTGTGAGCGCGACACCCACACTACACTGCACTGCTCTGCACTGTACTACACTGCACTGTGCTGTACTGTGCTACACTACACTGCACTGTACTACACTGTACTACATTGCATTACACTGCACTGTACTACACTACACTGTACACTACACCGTTCTACACTTTACTACACTACACTGCACTGTTTTACACTCCATTGCACTCTACTAAACTACACTTTACTGTATTGCACTTCACTAAACTACACTACACTGCACTGTATTACAACACTGCATTACACTAAACTACAATACAGCTACGCCTACCATGGTTATACTTACTATAATATTATATTTCATAAAGAAATGAGATGTATGAGAAAAGTTTTTTGCTATTTCTGCCTTTTTCAGTACTCCAACGATGGTTGGTCCGATAAAAGTTTTTGATCAGTATGCATTGGAAATAGGATCGCTTGGCATCAATAAAAGAAAACGTTTAAAATCGCCATTTTTTTTCTAACTGTTAATTTTTCCGCTCCCCCCCCGCCCCCCGCTCCCGCTCCCCGGCAGCGGCGTGGCTGTGGTGCGTGGAGTGGCTGGAGCTGCTGGGCGCGGGCGCGCTGGCGGCGCTGGCGGGGCGCGCGCTGCTGCCGCGCTGGCTGGCCGCGCTGGCCGCCTGGCTGAACACGGCGCCGCCGCACGCCACCGTGCTCGCCTCCTACACCGACTTCAAGGTACGTTGCGGTTGTTGACCGGCGGAGGGCGTGTGCTGTAGCGAGTGGACGCCCGTCACGTTCTTTATTCGATACTAGTTGTGCCCCGCGGTTTCACCCGCGACAATTTCAGAGTTGCCGCGAGAATTCCGGGATGAAAAGTACCCTGTGTGTTAATCTAATGTATGAGCTATGTTATTGTAAAGTTTCATTTAAATCCATCCCGTAGTTTTTGCGTGAAAGAGTAACAAACATCCATCCATCCATCTATACATTCTTACAAACTTTCGCGTTTATAATAGGGTACTTGCATGAAATTTATAATAAGAAATTGTGTCGATATTTCAAAAATAGAGCCTTAGAAAAGCATTATCGTGAAAGATTTACTAAAAAATTATTATCAATAGTTTCCAAAATATTTAAATTTTAATTTTGTGGAGCATGTTACGTAACTTTTAACTCTTTCAGGGAAGGCAAAAGAAACTAAGTGCATACAGTCGACGCATATTTCCATTTTTCTGAAGTTTTTTTACTTTAAAATGCATCGGTAAGATGCATTTCGATTCTTTACTGGAACTTTTGGAAGTAACTCGACACATTTCTACCTTAATTTCGCTTTAGGATATTGAAGTTATCTGTCTGTCAGTGTCACATGACCCTGTCAATACGACAGTGATATCCTCAGAAGAATAACTAAGCATATTCTTCTGAGGTGATATCTCTATCACAGATTAATAAGGCGTAATTTTTAACTAGAGAAATCATTCCGTGATGTTTTGGAGGTAAAGTCAAAAGTAGGAACTTTGAAACGCTCTATTTAATTAATTTATGTATATATTTTTTCTTTTTCTTGTTTTGCTTAAGTAGGCCATATATCTTTAAAATAGACTGGAAAAAAATTCATGTACCCTATATAACAAACGGATAGAAGGGACATCAACTTAGTTTAGTATGAAAACAGAGAAAACCAGTGTCGCCGGGTGATTTTCGCGCACAAACGTTTCGTGAACGATCGATTGCGAGTGTAAATGGCGCATTAAAGTTTAATGCCTGCACTACATTATCGCCGAGTACAGACGATTATGCGCGAGCAGGATAGTGTAGAGGTCATACTAGGCTGTACTCGCCGATCATCGTCTATGATCGCCTGCGACCCGCGATTTGTTGATCGCGTCGAGGTGTCCACATTATCGCCGATCACACGATCACAATCACCGGCGATAATGTAGTGCAGGCATAAGCGTTACCGTCAAAAATACCCACCGACGCGACGTCGTCACAGAACCAAACGCGTCCGTTCGCAGAAAACGTTCCCCGAGGAGGTGCTCAAGGAGCCGTGCGTGCGCGACGCGTTCCGCAAAGCGTTGGACATGATGAACCGCAGCGCCGACATCGACGCGGTGGAGCCGCCGCCGCCGCCGCGCTTCGCCGCGCCCGAGCCGCCGTCAGCTCCTCCGGGAGTTCCTCCGGGAGCCCTTTCGGGAGCTTCTCGGATCGCCGACGCGCTCGCCTCCGCCGCGCAGCAGACGAGCTTCTCGGAGCTGCTCGAGTCGCGCTGCGCGGCGCGGGGCGTCACCTACGTTCCGTTGCCGGGCAAGACGCGCGAGGGCCGCCCGCTGTACCGGCTCGCCGGCATGCAGTGCTACGTGATACGGAACGTGATCATGTACTCGGAGGACGGCGGCAGGAGCTTCGCGCCGATCGCCATGGACCGGCTGCTGCAGATGGCCGACGAGTAGGGTCGTGGGCGGGAAGCAAAGATGGCGATCCGAACGTTGATAAAAAGTTTTTAGAAGTGGATTTTATTTTTTGGGATATAATAATTTGCGCAGTGGTGGTTTTCTGTGGGCGGCGTAGATGTTTTGAGTTGATTTCTTCGGTCTCGTCCAAGAGCTCCGAGAAAGATTTTGCAAACTACAGCATCATGTACAAAGAAGCTAATTTAAGCTAAGTTATTTTATGTAAAACTGGTTAAGAGCAAGAGTTCATAAAAAGAAAAAGAAAGAAGACTAACGTGTCGAAGTAGATCGTTGTGAGACATCAGTGATATCGCTTGTGTGAACTATACTACTATAACTACCTAGCTAAGTTAGCTTGCCTAGTTGCTAAACTAGCGCCATCTGGATAGCTGTATAAAAATTGTAAAGAGTAGGGTTCAAACTGATATTTTATGATAACTCTGCAGTTGATGGAAAAAGTTAAAAGAAAAAATAGAAAAAAAAACAGCAGAATTGAGTAATAGTTTGATTTGTTTAGTAATTTTTCTTTATACCTACATTGGAAAGAGACTGTACTTTACTACTTTAATTGACAAAAGTGATGAGAACAAAACAAAAATAGTATAACGACAGGATTTTAATTATGCGAAAATATTACAAAAAATATTTTTTAATTAAAATATTTGTAAAAAAGTAAACAATAGGCTAGTTTCCTAAATTTTTTTTTTAGTCCGTTTTGTAGAAAATATTGGACACGTATTTTTTTTTTTATGTAACCAAAAAATAACGGAGATATATCAAGTCGAAATTTCACATGACGTCACGCCTCGCTACAGTTTGTTCGCACGTTATAGCGAGCTGTGACATCACGAGTCCCCCACCCTAAACTTTAATGCGGATTATCTATGCATATTTCCATTATTTTAAAAAAGCAAAAAATACGTGTCTTTTATTTTTTTATTATCTAACTGACGGACTAAATAGAATTTCGTTTTTTTTTACCCAGGAAACTAGCCTATGTATAAAAGTTATAAAATTAACTTACAGCAATGATTTATTATAAGTATTAAAGATCATTGACTTACAGGATTAAAGAGACTTAAATTATTCGTTTTTCTACAATTTATTTAAAAAAATAAGCTGGAAATCAAAAAGCATTCGTTCAGAAGTCAATTTCGAACAGCCACGGAAATAACTACATTCAGTACCTACACGGATATAAAAAAAAAATAGTTTTTTAATTTATTTTTCACAGGTAACAAATAATCAAGCTTCGTAGGTCACATAGTTTTCTTTCGTGTTTAGTCCTTGACCGTTTGTTTTAATATACCTACTAGCTGTCCCCCGCGATTTCATCCGCGGTAATTTCGGAGTTCCCGCGGAGGTTGCGGGAAAAAAGTACTATATGTCCTTCAGTTCCCGAGGGAATTCCGGGATAAAAACTATCCTATCTTTTAAGTTGGACCATATTATAAATGGTCGCAAAATTTTATCAAAATCCGTTCAGTAGTTTCGGAGTCCATCGTGGACAAACAACGTGACACGTGATTTATATATATTAGATAGATATAGAAGATAAAAATGCAATAAGTACCATATTTATTTTGTCACTAGCTGTGCCTCGCGATTTTTCGGAATTCCCGCAGGATCTCCAAAGTAGCCTAATTTACTTCTTACCGAATTATCAAAATCGGTCCAACCGTTTCGGGAGATTCACCCGCGTGAGTTTCGGAATTCCCGCCAAAGAGTATATAACCACTAAGCGATGACTTTTGTCCTGGAATTCCCACGGGATCTACTGAACCGATTTTGAAAATTCTTTTGCTTATAGATAGGAAAGTGATTCATAGTGACATTTATTCCGGAATTCCCGCGGGAACTCCGAAACTGCCGCGGGTGATACCGCGGGGGTCAGCTAGTACTTAATAAAGCTTGTGTTTTTAAAAGCTTAATAATAAAAAAAAAATTTTTTTTTTTGGATAAGCAGAATAAAACTACACCGCTTTCGCCAGTGATTTCATGCTCCTCTGGTAGCTGTAGGCGCGGTAGCACTGCACGGCGTTGGCCACGCCCAAGCTGAAGTTGCATATCGACAGCGAATAGTTGATCGGCCGTATGACCAGGCAGTAGCGGGTCCACACGAGGCCGGTGGCGGCGAGCGTGGCGCTCTGCGCCGTCGACACCTTGTCCAGCGGGCGGCGGTAGTCGTCGATGGACGCCATCACTAGCGCCTGCGGAATGTGTTGACCTACCCGCTTAGTCGAGTTGACAAAACAGTAGGTACTTTTTTCTTAATTAAAGGTCTTTTACCCCTAACAGCGTGTACGATACTCAATATGGTGCAAGGTTATGTTATGTTAATCTGACGCGCTTTAGTAAATCTACAAATCCCCTCTTGGGCTCCCGTACTACGGTATGCATAATTTCATGATAATCGGTTTGAGTATAGTTGAGGCGTGAAAGCGTAACAAACTCGATATCATATTAGCATTTATAATATAGCTAGCAGTTCCCCGCGGTTTTATCCGCACTCATTTCGGAGTTTCCGCGGGAATTCCGGAATAAAAAGTACCGTATGTCCTTTCATGTACCCCTGAGCCCTGACGTGTGTGTAAAATTCCATAATGATCGATGATCTTTTTCCTTTAATTGATGCAATAATATAATATCATAATTATATACTTACTTAGGTATGATGTAATAATTATGCCGTAGGAAAATGAGGGACCGTGATACATACAATGACAATCACGTAGCACAATTCACATTAAACAAAACGACTACAAGACGTATGTTTGTACCTATAAGATGTTTACAAAAAAAAAATGATGGTTATGAATAATGTCAGACCGTGATATATTATGAAATATGTATCTATTACCAGTACATTCACATAAGCAGCACGAAACAAAATGCAAATCGGATTTACGATAAGATTATAAGTTAAAACGAATAAAATACCTCTTGCGGCCGCACTCAGAGTCGACTTTAATGATTACTTAGTTAAGTATAGATTTTTAAAACAAAACTGCTGAAATCAGAGACGTTCAGTAAATTAATGTTAATTGGCATTTAACGTGATGTAACTTATTTAGTTAAATGCCAATTAACATTAATTTATAAAAATAAAAAGCTAAAAATAACAAAATACCGATTTAATCCAAAAGACAAAAACACACGTAATATTATTATTGGTTTGTGCTACCACTGATCGGTTTGAATTCGGTGACAAGCCCGCTGGTGTCTGCCCACTTGGGTTGTTCTGCTCACGAAGAGCTGGTGGCGGGAGTCGACTTAGCCCATCTTCCCCCTCCATATTTGGCTTGTCACCGACTTCATACCGATCAGTGGTAGCACAAACCAATAATAATATTACGTGTGTTTTTGTCTTTTGGATTAAATCGGTATTTTGTTATTTTTAGCTTTTTATTTTTAGTTTTTTAGTTTTGTGTTTTTGGAAGTCGGTTTTAATTTTTTTGTTAAAATTTTGTTTATTTCTCGCTTTTAAGTGACTTAGTTCGTAATTTCTCTAAGTTACAATAGCCTAATGTCAACTGCTCATCACCTTTTACAAAATATTGCTTTTCCCGACGCAGGGACGTTAATTGTTGAGGAGTTCTCCTAGTACATCACCATCAGTTCCACTTCACTATATACATTGTGAGGGGCATAAATGGTTTAGAAACCATATTAAAGTTAACGATTCGGAACCCGTGAAATGCCCATTATTGATTAGTTCCGATGACCATCTGTGGTCTTCATCATCAGTTCCTCTTCTTCAAATTTTGCTTTCCGAAAGCAAAGAAACGTTTTACTTTAAAAAATACAAAAATCGCTATAAGTGTTCTCATAATTTTTGAAGAGTTCCCTCGATTACTCCAAGATCCCATCATCAGATCTCGACTCGGTGACAATAGAATCAATTTGGGAGTATCCCCTTTCAAACAAAAAAACAATTTTCGAAATCGCTTCAATCGGAACCCGTGAAATACGTATTATTTTTGAGTTGTTCCGATGACCACCTGTGGTCTTCATCATCAGTTCCACTTCTTCAAATTTTACTTTTCGAAAGCAAATGAACGATTTACTATAAAAAATACCCAAATCGCTATAGGTGTGCCTATAATTTTTGAAGAGTTCCCTCGATTTCTCCAAGATCCCATCATCAGATCCCGACTTGGTGGCAATGGGACCTAATTGGGACTATACCCTTTCAAACAAAAAAAGAATTTTTCCAATCGGTCCAACCGCCTTCGAGTAATCGGTGAACATACATAAAAAAAAAAAAAAAAAAAAAAAAAAAAAAAAAAAAAAAAAAAAAAAAAAAAAAAAACATACATACAATCGAACATAGAACCTCCTCCTTTTTGGAAGTCGGTTAAAAACTTGTCTGATTGCGGCAGTTTTGTTTTAAAAATCTATATTTAACTAAGTAATCATTAAAATCGACTCTGAGTGCGGCCGTTGGACGCATAAGTTTTAATGATTACCTACTTAATTTTAAGTAAAGATTTTAGAAATAACTGCCGCTTTCCTAAATTGGTGTCTGACAAATTAAAGTAGGCCGTAGGGTAGATATATGTAGAAGTGAGTAGGTACCTATCCTTTGCCAGCCGGAGGGGGATGGCGACGGGTAGGAGTGGATTTTTAGTGTATAGGTACTTATCTTAAAAAAATCTGTAACAATATGTAGGTATAACGGGCTAGGTGGCACCTTATTTTAGTGTTTAGTTCGTCATGTAGTTAGGTGTTTAGTCCGTCACGTAGTTAGGATAAAAATATTGGATATCTTTTATATTTTTTACGTAGGTAGGTAACTACCTACTTAATCAAAAGTAGAAACTTCGCGTGACGTCACGATCCGGTACAGTTTTTACGGGGACCGGTTCACGGCGTTACGAGCCCCACTATTTTTCAATGCGTTTTATTTCATTGTTTTTAAAAATAAATGGGCATTATTTTTTTTTATTATCAATTTTATAACTGACGGACTAGATAGACATTAGATTTTTCATTCCCCGTCACCATGCGTGCCTGTTATGGCCTATTTAGTAGGTACCTAGGTACCTATATTTCTTTGGCAAATTCTGCTCAACCCATTGCAAGATAGCAATTAGTGTTACTTGAATAAATTTCATAAGTGGCGCTATATGTTTGTATTTGCCACAGTATTTGCCCATATTTTTAGTCCTAATTGGGATTAAAAATCGCTAAAATCTAGTAGGTACACATTTGGTTTAATTTGGAACAGCATTGTTCACTATAATCTATAACAAAAACCTATTCTTATAGAATCTATTTGTCTTATTTCGTGAAAATAAAAATAACCGACATCTATAACGTGCCAAACAATTTATATTTAATGACCCTCATCATTTGCCTCAGGTTTGTCAGGAACACGAACAGGTTGACAGTGAACAGGTTGTAGTTGATCGGTTTGATGACCAAGGAGTACCGGGACCATATCGCGCCGGTTATGGCCAGTGACGTCACTTGTGGGAAAGAGATCACACCAGGTGGTCGGTGCAGGTCACCGATACTCGCTAGGACGAGACCCTGGAATACGTTCGAAGTAAGGTAAGGTTGTTGTAACCACGAAAAACTTATAATCTTTCATTGACTAGGTATACAGCGTGTATATGTCACGGCGAAATGTAAGTAGGTATTGGTATAATTCAGACATTTTCAAACAGCAACTAAGTATTTTGTATAACGTCGGAGACAGAAAACCGACCTGCTGTTTTGTATTCGAGAGCACCCTAAGGTTAAGGTAAAGTTTGCCCTGTGAACACAACTGGCAATGAACAAGCGCAAGCAATATAGAGGTTACACACCTACTACCTAATTCAAATAGATACAGGTAGCACAACTGCCAAGTTTCTGATACACGCTGTATATTGTTCATTGGTAATTAACATACCCATTTAAAAGCAGGTGCCCAGAAAAATATGGTTTTTGGTCCTGAAATTAAAGTGAGATAAGCACCTAGGTAATTACTTCTTGTTTTTGAAACATTGGATTTCCATTTATGGAAAATATATTCATTCTTCCGTCGCCGCGCCGCTGAAACTATGGACGGCGCCATAGGTCTTTGCGGCGGCACGGCGGTGGCGGGCGGCAGCGGCAAAAACAAATGGTAGACAACAAAGGAAGTAGGCCACAGCTCGCGCCGCTGATAGCTGTGGCCTACTTCTTATGTTGTGTACCATTTGTTTTTGCCGCCATCGCCGCTGCCGAGACTGGCCAAGGGGTATGGCGCCGCCTTTACAGGTTAACAACTAAATACCAGCAGTGCTCTTGCCTGTATCACCATCTCAAGCTAGTTAATTGGCATTCAACTAATTAAGTTAAATTTAGTTAAATGCCAATTAACATTAATTTAATGAATGTCTCTGAGTGCGGCAATTGTGTTTTTAAAATCTTTACTTAAAATTAGGTAAGTAATCATTAAAATGACTGATGCGGTCGGTCTTCTGTAGGTACCTATATGCCTGGAGTTTATGTATTGTTTTTTGAATTGAAAGTTTCGAGCGCAGTTTAGTCAGTCAGTGACCTTTTGCCTTTATTATAAGGGACAAGAAGCTTTAAAACTTTACTGTTTGAAACCAACGAAAAAAACACTGGAGCCTGGCGAAATGTCAAATACGCACCACAAGAAACTAATACGCACCACAAAAAACTACAAGAAATTGAATTGAATAAGCTTCTTAATCAGGGTCTAGGGTAGGTAGGTAGGTTACCTACAATAACTAAATTAAGAGCTGAATTTGTTTTACACTTACCAGCCTCATGCTCCCAGAGTGGTCTCAAAAACTGTGGCACTCGCTTATCACAGTCGGCTATTATTTTTCTATATAAACGTGAAAATACCAACATGCTTAAATTTAAAATTAAATTGGATGGATAATTTATAATTTTGGCGAACTTCGGTCGGTAGGTACATATATATGTTTTGTTCAATATTTATGACAAAGAGAATATTGGTTTAGGTCTCAGAAGAATAACTGAATTCTTCTGAGGTTTATGTATATTATAATCACCAAAGATAATAATAATCACTGTGATATATGACATGGTCTTGACATTTTTCTTTTCTCATCAGTTTTTCAAAGAGAATATACCAACCATAAAAACCATGCATACATGCAGTTTTTATGAAAAGTATCGTTTCTTTTTGTAGGTAAAAGGCAAAACACAACTGCATAGCTACTAGGTATGTCTTTAAGGGTCTTCCCACTTGTACCCGTCTTACAAGAATGCTAGCTATCGATATTGTGTGGGGAGATCCATGTTAGAGCAGAGTTGACCTTCTATAGAGTTAGAATGATGCAAACGCCAAAAGAACCTCGCTTAAAGAAGAACATAGTGATTGTAACTTTGGTAAGATTTAAGAAGTTTCATTTCAAAACATAATTTTTCTTCTACGGAACCTTTGGTCCTAGTCTGAAAACTTTGCGTTTTGCCTGTTAGGTGATGGAGTGTAGACTCGTGTGTCATATTCAGTAGGCCAACGATAGGTAGGTACCTACCTAAAATATCAGATCAGTAATGCTACTGCTCCACCTGCGTTAACGTTAACGTTGATGTTAATGTCTTAACGTGGTAGATAATGTTAGTAAGTTAACGCGTTAAAATGTTAAATTAGCGCACTAATTTACGCGTTAACACGCAGGTGGAGCAGTAGCATAAGTAAGTAGGTACCCACGTAAAAGATTACAGGGGCCGTATTTTTGAATCGCTCGAATTACTTTTCGCACACGGAATTGCAAGATTCAGGTGTGAATGCTTAAAAAAATGTATTGAGCATTCGCACGTAACATCGCGATTCCGTGCGCGAAAGTAATTCGAGCGATTCAAAAATACGGCCCCAGAACTCAGAAACCACTATTTTCACTTTTTACTTAGCAATTGCTTACTTTTGGAGAGTTAATTTTGTCACGGTAATATTATGTTATTACCGTGATTTAGTCGTCATTAGGCACAACTCCTAAGTAGAGTAGATACTCATAAAAATGGCAAATCGTCATTTTTATGGGTATCGATGTTAGTAGAAAATTGACAAATATCTAAGAACTTAGAAGAAAGAAAAGAAAAATATTGTATAGTAAAAAGTCGATTAGCAAAAAATATATTTTATCCAACAAAAGGTTTTACAAAAATACTATAATTCGAAGTGTGTTTCTATAAACAATCGTTTAATTAATAACGTCAAAATTAACAACGATAATATTAACTACCTACCTACAATCAAAGCTAAGTAGTACCTAACTAGTTACCTAGGTAAATATGTTCTTTTATAAAACGAGTGCTCAATAATTGCAAATAATTGCATATCAATAAGATTGAAGATTTAGTAACATTTACCTACATTATTGATTACAATAACATAATCTATCATAATACATTTTTTTATAAGTTTATTCGTTTTTTTAATGTTTTATTGTATTGTTATGATAATAATTATTGACGTGATTTTATATTTTGGGGTTTTTATTTTATTTATTATACTATTATTCATAAATAAATAATAATAAATATGATGACTATTCATAATAGTAGCCTAGGTAGTGTACAAATAAAAGATTTTAATATTCGTTTCTTACTTGCGTAAATTGGAAATCTATCCATATCGTCGTATATTCTGATTTCAGGTTTTAGTATCGTCATCTAGTGGGGTCACATACAACATTATTAATGCTGAAAAAATTCGAAACAATTATTACGTACTAAAATAAAAAACTGACCAAGTGCGAGTCGGACTCGCGCACGAAGGGTTCCGTACCATTATCTATAAAAACGGCAAAAAAAACATGTGTGTTGTATGGGAGCCCCTCTTAAATATTTGTTTTATTTTAATTTAGCTATTTATTTTTAAAGTGAATATATAACTAAATATTCTGTGAATATTTCAAGCGCACCTGTTGCCGTTATCAATATCAAAAACAAGCAAAAAATCATGTTTGTTGTATGGGAGCCCTCTTAAATATTTTATTCTGTTTTTAGTATTTGTTGTAATAGCGGCAACAGAAATCATCTGCGAAAATTTCAACTGCCATTTTAGTCTTACAGACGGGACAGACATACCTACAGACGGACGGACGGACGGACAGCGAAGTCTTAGTAATAGGGTCTCGTTTTACCCTTTGGGTATGGAACCCTTAAAACTTTCGATGCAGGCAATTATTTTGCATCAACATCACAATCGATAAACATGTACAGTGTTGAAATTTTCTAACATGTTATCTATCACAGATGCTTGCACTTACAGAATTTATTAAGCATTCCAAAGATACATTAGAAACTTTAATTAAAAATGTAGGCAAGTCTTATTACCCATACAAATAAAGCACATTTCATCGAAGGCTTCATCAAATTAAATCTTTCCTCACTTTTTAAAAATTTTACCCACCATTGTTAAAAGTACATACCCATACACCAATTTATTTGAATAATTTTATCTCCTAATTTTTATTTACACATCAGATTCTAATCACAACGAGACTTTGAAAAAACAAAACTAAAACATACCCGTTTTACCCTTTGTGTTCACTTTACTTAGTTTTTTAAGCTTAAAAAAAATATTTTCTTCGACATAACTTATCCTATCAAAAAGAAAAAATATAATTATACTAGATATGTAGAAAATGGAAAAATGGTAACTTTACAAAAATAAAATATTAAAAGAAATAACCCTTAAAAATGAAATGTTACTATCACTCATTCTTCACTTGCTAAATATGTATCTTGAAAAATAAAATTGGAACTAAAAGAAAAATGTCGACTATCACTGTGTGTGTCAGCGATCAACATTAATCTTTTTCTTTGTTTTTCAACGACTGTTGGTATTTTATCGCACGTCCGACTTGGTACAAACTGGTCATAGCAACAAAGACATTTACAGCAAACAAGCTATAGTTTTTCGGTATGATGACAAGGGAATATCGGGACCAGATGATGCCGGTAGCAGCCAGGGATACGGATTGAGGTACGGACAAGGTCTCGACGGGTCGATTCAAGTCACCCAGCCCAGCCAACACCAAGCCCTGAAATGATGAATGTGACATCAACCCTCTAGACATTACAGTTGACTTTAAATAAACTTACGAGTTTCAATCCAATCACACTAGTGCCACTCCACAAAAATCAACCATTTTTGGGGGTTTCATATCGATTTATTTTTGGACAAGTTTCAAAGCTACTGCATTAGAACCATAATATTATGTATCTTGATGTTGAAGAGTTGGTGTAGGAATACCATACATAAAGTATTGTGATAAAATGGTATTTAACCTATTTCATGAGTACATTTCTGTTTATCGTTCTCTTTTTAAATGGACTATTTGAAGAAATATGCAAATGGAGCTAGTGTGATGGGTGAAGCCCCTTAATAAACAACTCTTTTTTAATTAGTCTGCCAATTTTTATTCAAGATATTAAATAGGTACTTGACTTAACTTGATAAATAATGTTATCAGTTATTTTTGTACTACCATCATAAAATCTTTTTTAATAAAGATAATGCAGAGTAACACATAATAATGATTCATGCCGATGTCACAATGAGGTGATTTTATACATTCAATTTATAAACACCAGTATTCCCAGAATTAAAATGAAACATGGATCTAAAACATTGTACATCATAAGCGATCCAAAGTTTGAATACATCATGGTCAAAATAACAGGGTTCATGAAAGTCTACCTCCAGTTAGTAGAATTAAGAAAATACTATTATGTCATGATTATTTCATTATCAGGTACAACCGTTAAGCTATGTAGTCTATTTTAAGTCGATACTCTTCTTCCAGTGATATGTCAATAAATAAGAAAGTGATGGTGAACCGAAAAAGCATCATTCATTGTTTGTGTTAGAACCATACTTAATATGTATTATGATGTAGAAACACCATACATAAAGTAGGTACCTATAGTAATTAAATACCCAAAGATACCATATCATCCGCATTTACATACATTTGGCAGCAGCAACGTGAAATAGGGAGGATTTCCGCAGCGCTGTGCTGCCCTTAGACAAGGTTCGAGTAAATATAACCTGGCCTTGAGACTACATATTACATACGTCAAAAAGATAATACGTAAGTTTACTCCACTTACCCATTTAAAAGCAGGGGCCCAGAAGAATATAGTTTTCGGGCCTGAAAAAATAAATACACATTTTTAATATATAATTTATATTTAGCTATCTTATAATATGTTTAGGTATATTACAATAAGAAATATTTTTGAAAACTTACCAGCTTCGTGTTCCCAAAGTGGACGAAGTTTCGAAGGCACGAACTTATCGGCCGCGGTGATAAGTACTTTATATGCCCTGGATGTCATATTATTAGCAGAAAATTGATGCGGAACGATAGAGGAGATATTGGAAGGGCAATTAGGCAACTGAATTATCTTTATGGTATTGCGTTTTGTGTAAATGGAGTTGGGAAGACGGAATTTACATGATCACTCGAATCGGCCGTGGCGGGACCTTGAACGATAAGAACCACAAATTAACTCAGGCCTTAGAATCATCCATACAACGACCAAAATTTTAGAGTGAAAGAGAAAAAAAAACGACCAATGCCTTAGAGAGAAAGAGATAGAACGGTGTCTACGCCACAGATTACAAGATTTGTGCGATATATTTTTTTTATTGTTTTTGGAGACGTAACTTACTGTTAAATCGGATTTCAAAGATGCAGAATGGAACCCTTACTGCTTGTTTTAGCAAGCTATGTAATTATAAGATTGCATTACTAACGTTTAATTTTTGTGTGAAATTATTAAAGAGAGGTAGACATAATTTTAAAAAAGGCGTCTGCAATCACAACCTTGAAGATTAAGATAGCGGGTAGGTAATGATTGATAATTGCGATGCAGTTTTATTGGCTGGAATAAAATTGTAAGAAAACTGCCTTTTTTCTGCTGACTTGCAGTTCAAATATAGATCGTATCATGTATGCAATCACCGCCATAATTATACATAATCTTATCTTATCTTAATATATATAAATCACGTGTCACGTTGTTTGTCCGTGATGGACTCCGAAACTACTGAACGGATTTTGATAAAATTTTGTGAACATCTATAATATGGTCCAACAAGATAGGATAGTTTTTATCCCAGAATTCCTGCGGGAACTCCAAAATTAATGCGGGGAACAGCTAATCACCGTAAACTACTGTCAGGGGTACAAAGAAGGACATAGAGTACTTTGTCCATCCAAGGGCAACAATAAATTATATCTTTTCCCTACGGACAACCGTTTGGCAGATGCTTGGCATGATATTCTATTTAGTAAACCTGGCGTTAAGATCAGTGGTGTTAAAAGGATTTCCCAAAGCATAATAGGGTACTTTCATGAAATTTTTTTTTCAGTCTATTTTAAAGATATATGGCCTACTTAACAAAGCAAGAAAAAGAAAAAAAATATATGCATAAATTAATTAAATAGAACGTTTCAAAGTTCCTACTTTAGACTTCACCGCCGAAACGCGGAATGACGTCACTTGTTCAAAATTACGCCTTATTAATCTGTGATAGAAATGTCACTGTCGTATTGACAGGATCATGTGACACTGACAGACAGATAACTTCAATATCCAAAAGCGAAATTAAGGTTGAACTGTGTCGAGTTACTTCCAAAAGTTCCAGTAAAGAATCGAAATGCATCTTACCGATGCATTTTAAAGTAAAAAACTTCAGAAAATAAAAAAAATGCGTTGACTGTATGTACTTGGTTTCTTTTGCCTTCTCTGAAAGAGGTAAATGTTTCCTAAAAAAATAAAAGTGACGTCATGTGTTAAGCTTGGCTGTGATTGGTGTTTCGTTGCAACGTTCCGTTTCACAAAATTAAAAGTTGAATATTTTGGAAACTATTGAAAATTTTTTAGTAAATCTTTCACGATAACGCTTTTCTAAGGCTCTATTTTTGAAATATTGACACAATTTCTTATAATAAATTTCATGGAAGTACCCTATGTGAACTGAATTTTGAAAATATACATATAATTTTTTATTCAAAACTCTAGTGCTACATAGCAAAAAAAAAAATTAGTACCTAGTGAAATAATATTAAAAAATATTATTATTGTCTTAATTTTTTTAATTTTACAGTGTTTGCAGTGTTTTGATGAACAGAACCCTTATCCTAAGAGCGGCTGTAACACGCTATGTTTTTATTGCTATACTTTGACAAACGTAGTAGAGGTAGAGGCTGTATTCCAAACTGACAGTAATTTATAGAAGAAATTGTTCGTTATGATATGAACCAGCTGACGATTTAGTGATCGTAACAACCAATCCAAAGTCATAAAAAAAACATTTGATTTGATTGGATTTGATTCGACATAGTTACCTTGAACCATAGGAATCTTTCAATTTTTTGTTGAGTTGAGTTGCTTATAAATATCTGACTTGGCTGTATGAATTTACTTTTCATTGCCTTCTTAATCAACGCTTTTTCATCATTTTAAAAAAGATTGTAAAATTTCTTCTAAAAAATTTCTGATTTTCATTTTTATAAAAAATTCTTACTTACGCATTTGTAATCTAAATTTATACGCATTATTACTTATAAGCATTATTTTTATGCGTAGGATTCAATTTATTAGACGTATTTTAACTTCTAACGGTAATATACAGCGCCTGAAAAGATTGGTGAGTTACAATTTCTACTTTACATGATTGTTTCATTTCTGACTATTTGAACCTATTTTTGGCTTCATACTACATATCTAAACTCCGGATCTTCTAGATTTTTACAGATTTTGTATAAAGTTAAGTTAGTATGGGTGTCGTAGGTTAGAATGCAGTATGCACGTATGCATCAGTTTGCGTTCCATCCCAAACTCCTATAACATCGCGTCGTGGCTATCGTTTGTGGAATTTGTTTCCCGTTTCCATATGTTGCGCCAGGTCCATTCATCGCCGCAAGGCTGCCAAAGGCTAATCCAGTAACAATTCATTACATTGTAAATCTTTACCATAATTTGTGTTATACTCTTGGTTTCTCATGTTAGTTGTGTGTTGTGATATAAGTATTTTTTTTTAACCCAGTTACCTATTATTATTTACTAACTACTACTACTGATGTGTCGATGTTACTATGTGTCTATGGTACCTAGGTACTATTATTATAAAGAGGTAAAGTTTGTTAGTTTGTAAGCTTATAGGGGGTAATCTCTGGATCTACAGAAGCGATTATAAAAATTATTCCACCATTAGAATGCTACATTATCCATGAGTGACCAAGGCTATATTGTAACCCGGAATTCCCACAGAATCTCTGAAATTACTGCAGGTGACAACATGGGAAACAGCTAGTATGTAGTAATTATGTATACCTATCTATTGTTATTTGTATTTAAGCTGTCTATTCAGCTGACTGTCTATTTATGTGTATTAAAGTATAATTTATATCTCCTAAGTTTGTATTTTATGTGATTTTTGTTTATCAATTACTTGTTTATAAGTTTGAATATAAAATATCTATACATATTATAATAAAATTGTAACAGGTCGATGTCTGTACATGAGAGATAAATTAGAAAAATAAATTTAGGCGACACTATGAGTGATATCTAGAAGTAAAAAATACCGTTTTATGTTTGTATTCATGCTACGTAAAACCTGCTTCACCAAAATGAATGTGGTTTCTTTTGTTGTATTGCTAAGGGTCTAACTTAGATACTCATGTTTTGATTTTTTAGAAATTCCATCTGGAACTCGAGATATTAAAAAAAATGCTTAGATGATTGTTGATGTTTAGATCACGCAAAAACGGTTGAATTTGGTTGAAATTTGGCATGCACGTCGTCAGGGGTACAGAGAAGGACATAAGGTACTTTTTATCCCGAAATTCCCGCGGGAACTCCTAAATTACCGCGGGTGAAACCATGGGGCACAGCTAGTCCTACTAACATTGTCTCATAATATTGTCATATATATAACTTTATACTTTTTTTTGTTAAATCATGTTTGTATAAAATAATTGTAATTGTGTTGTCTCTGTGTCCAAATAAATGCCTTTTCTTTCTTTCTTTCTAATATTATAAATGTGAAAGTGTGGATATTTGGATGTTTGTTACTCAATCACGCAAAAACGGCTGAACGGATTTGGATGAAATTTGGGGTACAGAGAAGGACATAGGGTACTTTTTATCCCGGAACTCCCGCGGGAACTCCGAATTTACCGCGGGTGAGACCGCAGGGCACAGCTAGTCCTACTAATATTATAAATGTGAAAGTGTGGATGTTTGGATGTTTGTTACTCAATCACGCAAAAACGGCTGAACGGATTTGGATGAAATTTGGCATGCACGTTGTCAGGGGTACAGAAAAAGACATAGGGTACTTTTTATCCCGGAATATCCGCGGGAACTCCAAAACTACCGCGGGTGAATCCGCGGGGCACAGCTAGTTACCTATAATTGTGGAAGTGTGGATGTTTGTTACTCAATCTAGGTAGCCTATGTTCTTTTCCTTTGACATGGAAAAGAACATAGGCTACCTCTTATTCCGGAATCCGCGGGATCTCCGAAATTAACGCGTTATCAACATTTAAAAAAAGAAAATGTTGATACAAAATGGCGCTCCTACTTTTAAAACACGATTTACTCAAAATTTCTCCAGTGTGGGTTAACACACTATTGCTTATCTATGTCCAAATATCTTTTAAGTAATGAGGCAACCCCTTTTTTCTGTTTCATTTATTACTTTTTACTTATTTCATTTTTAAATTTTAATTATTGTTAAATCTATTTTTTAAAAAAGAATATTTGATTTGATTTAAAGAACCACCTCAACTTTTCCATTTATTAGTGGGTATATATTTTGAAATACTTTTTGTATTATTTTGTGTAGCAAAATATATATCCCAACATCACTTTAGTTTTCATATATCTAGTTTCAGATGCCTAATGGACTTTTTTCTTTATTTACAGACAATGCCCTACAAAAACTGCATGATCCCTAGCTGTTCATCTAAGGGCAACAACAAATTATATTGTTTCCCTATTGATAACCATTTAACAGATACTTTGCATGATATTCTAGTTAGTAAATCGCCTGGAATTAAAATCATTGGTGTTAAAAGGATTTCTCAATGAATATGTAAACTGCACTTTGAAAATTATACAAAATTGGGAGGTAAATGGCAAAATAAATGCTATTTCAACCTTTTTTACCCAAGAAGAGATAAGGGTTGGCAAGCCCTCAAAGCCCGTTAGTATTGGTAAGTGTTTAAGCTGATATGATATTAAAATATCTATAGAAATATAGTATGATTGATTACAATTGTAATAGCAACGCTGTAAAGATGTTGCATTATAATTATATAATTTTTTTGTCATATACTCCAGAGTAACTAAGCTACATACATAGCAAAAAAGTGTCTGAGTAATCAAGTTCAAAAAAATTAAAAATCTTTTTAATTTTATAGTGTTTGAAGGTTTTAATGAAAAGAAGCGTTGTCCTGAACTAAGAGCTGCTGTAACTCAAAAAAGGCCAGTTGATCATACAGGAAATTTGCTTGGAACTCTTAATGAAATGAATTCATTTTCTTACAAACTCCACTTGAACTATTCTGTATTTCTGTACGTTAAAAACTTTATTTAGGGATTCTATAAGGATATTATTGCACTAGGTTCTTGCTTCAGCAGTCCAAAATAATTATTTTTGCATTTCAATTTTGTTTTTCTTTTGTCTGTATGCATGTTATGTGCATTCTGCTAAAATGACTAAACGGAGTTGGAAGGATTTTCATGGTAGCCAAGTAACTACCATGAAAAAACTTATGAGTATAGAGTTGTGCAAAATGCAGATATCTGGATGGTGTGTTGGTTATGTAATTTAGAAAAAACCAAGTAGAATATACTTTAATGCCAGCAACCATATCCAATTATAGAGTTTTTAAAAATAGTTTAAAGTCTTTGATAATAATAATTGAGCTATGGTACTTATTTATCTACTAGCTGTGCCCTGCGGTTTCATCCAAGGTAATTTCGGAGTTCCTTCCTTCCTGTACCCCTGACAACATGTATGCAAAATTTCATGAATATCTGTTCAGACGTTAAAGCGTGAAAGCGTAACAAACAAACTCAATTTCGCATTTATAATATTAGTAAGGATTTACAGATTATATTTTTTTTTACCTAGATCAATAAAAAAAACTGACTATTTAAGAAATAAATTACGATGTTTGATAATTCTTAATAGTAATATACTAGGTTATTACTATAAATGCGAAAGAGAGTTTGTTTATTTGTTTGTTTGTTATGCTTTCACACCTTAACGGCTCAACCGATCATCACGAAATTTTGCATGCACGTTGATAGGGGTACAGAGAAGGACATAACTTTTTATCTCGGAATTCCCGCGCGGACTATGAAATTACCGCGGGTAAAACTGCGGGGAACAGCTAATGTACAAATAAATTGAATAGTTTTCTGTATTTATCTTTTAAGACTAATGTCTATTACAAAAACCTCCTCGTAACATCTCCATGATAGTAAAATCAGTGACCTTATTATAAATTCTTTAAAAAAAAACATACATACAGCCGAATTCAGAACCTCCCCCTTTATGGAAGTTGGTTAAAAATACAGTTAGAATATTTTCTAGAATTAACTTTATTATTAACGTTAAATTTCCGATTGATTAAACGTTGATTTTTTTAATCAATTAAACTGTTGATTGAACTACTGAGAATAGATCTGACATTTACTTGGCCGGATTGTCATTTTTATTGTTTGTTTAATTTTTCCTAAATAAAAATATACTACGCAATTGTCCCAACTTTCTTTTTATTTCATTTGATCATAATCTTTTTTTAGGTTTACATGGACTCGATTATTCATCGCTCACAGCAACGCGACCGATGACGAAGACGACAGCACAGCCCTCACACAGCGCAGCTCTCTCCAAACACAGTAAGAGTGCCAGTGTATTTCTGATACCTACTTTGTAAATATATCTCTTGTACAAAGGTACTCGGAAAAATGTACCCAACCATGACAGCTTTAAAATATTTATTACTAGCTGTTCCGCGCGGTTTCACTCTCATTAATTTTGGAGATCCTGCGGGAATTCCAGAGTAAAAAGTACCATATAATTATGTCTTTCTCTGTACCCCTGACAAGCTGTACATATGCAAAATTTCATGATCGGTTGAGTAATTAAATCGCAAAAGCGTAACAAAATACTTTTTCCAAAATATGTCTTTTATACAAAGATAAAAGTGCACCCAACTATGACCACTTTAAAATATCTATTACTAGCTGTTCCTCGCGGTTTCACCAGCATTAATTTTGGAGATCTTGCGAGAACTCCGGAGTAAAAAGTACTTTGTCTTTCTCGGTACCTATTCCTGAAAACGTGTATGCAAAATTTCATGATGATCGAGTTGTACTTTGTCCGACACTTATTTTTCAACTAATTTACATAACTTTGGCAATCCATATACCTAAACTTTCCTAATGGATCACTCTATCTAGTGGTGAAAACCGAATGAAAATCAGTTACTTAATCTTCGAGTATATCGTGAACAAACAGACAAAACGCAATGAGGGACTTTGTTGTATAATATGTAGTGATTAGTGATAATATGTACATTCTATCATTTATATGAACAATAATATCTAAAATGAAAAAGGACTATTTGTGAACATGTCTAGTGACAAAGTGTTCAAATTTTGATTATAAAGTATTATTTTT
This sequence comes from Zygaena filipendulae, assembly GCA_907165275.2. Classification (NCBI taxonomy): domain Eukaryota; kingdom Metazoa; phylum Arthropoda; class Insecta; order Lepidoptera; family Zygaenidae; genus Zygaena; species Zygaena filipendulae. The sequence goes on from OU015669.1 coordinate 2,700,743, forward strand.
TCGTAGTAAAAAGAATCTACTAAGCAGTGTCAAACTAGAGATACAAAATAATGCATTTTTTTACTGTACACATACCATCTCGAACTGGAAAGGAGAAAACATCTTCTGGGGGGCTAAGATGCGCAAGACGACAAAATTTTATCGAGCCATTTTATCGATTCTCGTCGACAAAGCCATACAATATGTCGATGAGAATCGATAAAATGGCTCGATAAAATTTTGTCGTCTTGCGCATCTTAGCCCGGCAGGGGAGCTAAAAGTGTAGACGAAAAATATTATCGCAATGCGAAAATATGTGCCACATAACATTTGATCATCGTTTTTTTTCAGACATGAACTCGAATGTTTGTCGCACGCGGCACCGGCCCGGCCCTGGCGATGGCGACAACGACATCGATGGCGACAACTACTTCAGTTCCCTAGGAACTGATGCAATCATCATCATCATCGCCGCCAACAGTGCGACTGTGCGTTGGGTCTCAGCTGAAAATCCAATCCATATTTCTTACTCACGATAGAATTGAGAAATATAATATGCATTCAGTATTAGGTATACACGTAACAATAATATTGTGTGCATGTGTAGCATGTAACTCTGAATTAACGCAGATGAAACCGTAGCGAACAGCTAGTCTATAGATCTAGTATATGTATACATATAGGTAAAATTGAACTGTCTGTTTGTAATTCCAAATTAACAGCTTTCACTAAATGCATATTATAAAAGTATTAACGGTACTTATATTAGAAAAAAAAAAATTTTTAAATTTTTGTTTGTCTGTTGGTTCCAGCTAATCTCTGAAACGGATAGACCGATTTTAACAGGACTTTCACTGGCAGCTAGCTAATGTTATAAGAAGTAACTTAGGCTACTTTTATTTAAAAAAAATAGTTCTTGCGGGAATTCTGAAACTCACGCGGGTGAAACCGCGGGGTACAGCTAGTTAAATAATAATACTATAAATAAATGTGAATGTGAGTTTGTTACGCTTTCACACATTAACTATTCTACCAATCCTCATAAAATGTTGCACACACGTTCTCAAGGATACCGAAAGGGATCGCGGGAACTTCAAAATTAACGCAAGGAACAGCTAGAGTCATAATGGAAAATCGTGTTTTTTTTAAATTTCAGAATGTGGGTGAAGCTATGTCATAGACGGGGAATTCCAGAAATACTTCTTTGTGACCAGTGATCCACCTTCCAAGCTGCATAAAGAGTTTTCGGGGTGATGCCTAGAGAGCGTAATTGAATGATGCTACATTTGAGCTTAAAGGTATATTTATATTTCTACATAGTATGTATAAAACAAAGTCGCCTCCTGCCGTCTGTCCCTCTGTACGTTTATCTTTTAAACTAATCTAATTTTTTAAACTACGCAACGGATTTTAATTTCTCGTCAATAGATAGATTGACTCAAGAAAAAAGTGAAATATAACGATAATAATAGGGTACTTGCATGAAATTTATTATAAGAAATTGTGTCAATATTTCAAAAATAGAGCCTTAGAAAAGCGTTATCGTGAAAGATTTACTAAAAAATTTTCAATAGTTTCCAAAATATTCAACTTGTAATTTTGTGAAATGGAATGTTGCAACGAAACACCAATCACAGCCAAGCTTAACACATGACGTCACTTTTATTTTTTTAGGAAATATTTACCTCTTTCAGAGAAGGCAAAGGAAACCAAGTGCATACAGTCAACACATTTTTTTTTATTTTCTGAAGTTTTTTACTTTAAAATGCATCGGTAAGATGCATTTCGATTCTTTACTGGAACTTTTGGAAGTAACTCGACACAGTTCAACCTTAATTTCGCTTTTGGATATTGAAGTTACCTGTCTGTCAGTGTCACATGATCCTGTCAATACGACAGTGACATTTCTATCACAGATTAAAAAGGCGTAATTTTGAACAAGTGACGTCATTCCGCGTTTCGGCGGTAAAGTCTAAAGTAGGAACTTTGAAACGTTCTATTTAATTAATTTTTGCATATATTTTTTTTCTTTTTCTTGCTTTGTTTAAGTAGGCCATATATCTTTAAAATAGACTGAAAAAAAAATTTCATGCAAGTACCCTATTGTTAAAGATTTCGGAAGAAATTAAGCTAAGCTCTTTCCTCGAAAATGCTCCCGTGCGACGCCGGGGTGGATCGCTTATTTTATATACAGCAACTCTTTAATCCCCAACAACTAAAATACTGATAATATAATATCTATACTCTCATACACTAGCAGAACTCAAAACATTGATTTTTAGAAATGGTTTTGATTTGTTTTATACTTGTACCATACAAGAGCTACTTAACGGAATTTATTGGTGTTTTGATGACAGGTGCCTTCCATAAAGTTTTATCCTAACATAGGTTACTATACTTTGTTTTATCGCACTTGATGGTATGAACTGTAGATGGGCTGTGCGTTTTCTGCTGCCTGCTTTTATACACATAGTGTTTTGTATACATAATGTTTTATATGCAAGAAGTAAGGACATGTATATTGTATCGCATGCAATTCACAGAAAGAAAATATAATTATAAAAGTATTACATTTAACAATAAGACAATTAGGGTAGTTGTACTGCCAAAATATTATTTTGTCAACACAGTAGGAAATTTTCACATTTTGCAATGATTTTTATTACAGGAAGGCATGGGGATAGTCGACCTGTATCGAAGACTATGCGAGACATGGCGGAAGCAGTGCTTCGACCGACATGTCAACGGTTCGCGGAGCTGCTCGCCCGGAAAGTTGAGGGCCTATTATGTAACTTTTGTTTCTATAATTTTTCGGTCGCAATCAAAAACATGGCGGTTTTGCGATTACAATACATATTATGCAGGTTTTGACACCTAAAATATCTAGTAATCAACCAAAATTATCATACTTCAAAAGTTGAATCTGCCTAAATATGATTAATTAATCACAAAATCGCAATTTTTCTGATTTAAACTGAAATATGATAGCAACAAAAGTTACATAATTACCCTGCTGGTGACATTAGTAAATTGAGAGTCTATATGAAAGGATGCTATCATGAAACAAATTCGTTTTCTAATACAGGAAATATTAAACTATTTGGATTATTACTCTCAAAAGCTTCATAGATATTTGGTCATTTCTTAAAAAAAGTTTTGGTCGCTTTAGAGCAATCAACGTCAACGTAACGTACAACGTATATACCACAACGGTAATCATTTTAGTTGATTGCCTTTTGAGTTCTTTTTTTTTCAATATGGCAACAGACGCCTTTGGTAGGTAGGCGCTCTATTCATGTCAAGACGAAAACAGTGGAGAGTTACAAAAATAAAGTTAGGTCAGAATATAAGATTCAGAAGTATGAACAGTGATTAATTTTGTGATGAAACATGGAAACCATTTTCGCTTCACAGTTTTTGTCTGGCGTGTCTTGGTTTGAAGTAAAATATCAAACCATTTTTTTGAACGCATTTATTTGATTTATTTGAAATACACACGAATTTTAGGAGTTGGTGTATCAATGTAACAGCATTTTCATAACTAGCTATTTATTACTTCTATGATATTTACTAATTATTTTCTTGTTTACTAATTTGGGAACGGTTTGTTTACGAAATTTTCTAATAAAATCAAGCTGATAACTGTTATTTGCCTATTTATGTCTAGTATAATAATTTACAATTAACAAAGATGGCTGTTGTTATCCTTAATAGTATAAGTAATGTTAATAACATTTATATACTTAATTAAAGATAAAGTTTTTAGGAAATTTATGAGTTTTATTTGTTCTTGTTTATGTTTTTCTCTAAACACAATTAGTTCATTAACATGTTTAGAGAAAAACATATACAAGTCAGTCACACTCTTAAAATAAAAAAAAATATTTAATCCTAACAAGCTATAATACCATCGATACGAGCACAGGATCCCATCCCTAGTATCGATAAAGTTTATCGACATGGACAACACTAATATTTTATCTGTGGCTCTGTCGGGCTCTGTGATTGGTGGATCTCTAACGACCCCTCAAAATGCTGTCAGATTCCTATCTGTCTTTAGACATAAGTCTTATTAATTTGTGAATTAACTAGACATATGTCTAAGAACTAAGAAGTTGTCAAACTTGTCAAACAGCAAACTCTACTTGACATTTGGCACTGACTTTGATGACAGCAAGATAAGTAGGGTATCACTGGAAATCACTGAAAGGTATGACGTCACTTCAGTATACTGCGAAGCCGTTCCTTTAGAGTTAGCTATACTGGTTAGTGGTTACTGTTTAAAACAAAACGCAGTCCAGTACCTATACTGTCATCCGTCATTGCCATGTCATGCTAACAACCACTCATGTCAACCAACCGACGCGGTTGACCATGACCATCCATTGGTCCGAGGTTGATCACGTGATCAAACCACTAAGAGCATCTTACCTCAAAAGCGCCAGTGGTCACAGTACAAAAATGGCGACGATTATGACGTCATACCACCTTCTGCGGATACTGCTGCGGCAGTATAATAAAAGTTATTCGTCCGTATTCCGTAGGTATGTTCCGTTATTACAAATAGCACTGGCCCTGCTCGTTCCGTTTTAGCGAACAGTATGCTGCGGCAATATCTAGGGAAGCATTATGACGTGATAATCGTCACTATTTTTGTACTGTAAGTACTGGCGTTTTGGACGGTAGGTGCTTTTAGTGGTTTGGTCACGTCGAAGCGAACTATTTTGTAGTATACTAAATTGACATCATATTATTAAGTACAGTGTGTTAACAGTAACATAGTAGAAACACGCCATAGTAAGAAGTTTATGGATGATTCAATCGGAAGGGAACAAAATTCGTCCTTCAAAACTAGTACCTAGTGGTTCTTCTTCTTCTACTTCTTCAATTATGGCGAAACGCCAGTGATAATGTTAGATTGTTCCCCAAGTTAAAACATGGCTTTCTTGAAAGTCAGTTTCTTGCTCAGGGTCCAAAATAGCTGCTGAAAAGTGACTGAAATAACGAAAAACGTGACACGCGTGTTTTCGATACGGCTTTCACTCGTCAACGTCACACATTGTCAAGTTGCCATTTAATAAAAAAGAAAAGAAAAAAAAAACCACCTGGTGGTTCTTTGTAGTGGTTCTTAAAGTAAAAAAAAAACAATCATGGCGGCGTAATGTGTCATTACGTTGATTTCTTTATCATTCGGGCTGAGAAAATAAATTTATTCATTGTTGGTTTAGGATTATCAATGAGATTTAATGCTATTTTGGTGGAATAATGTATTTTTTACAAATTGTATGATTTTTGTTTCGTTTTGCGGTTTTTACTATGGGGACAAGCAATATGGGTAGTGATTTGCACTCGGATAAGCAAGATAAACAAACCAAGTTACTAGCCAGGAAGCAAGAATTGGAACAGTTACTTGCTGCAAAGAATGAAGAACTGTATAAATTATGTGTCCAAGAAGTTCAGTTGACAGGTGTGATGCCCCTAGAAGCACCTCTAAGCCCAGACGTGCCTCAAAGAGAAAGACTAGGTAGTGTTAGGAGTTCAAGATCTACGGATGGCAATGACGTACATGATGGTTCTGATACTTCGTCTAGAAGATTAAGATACGCACAAGGTGACCGCTTGCATGATTCTGATCAGAATTTACGTAAGAATACTCCACACAGATTATCGACACCCTCAATATCAGGTTTATCGTCGAAAAGCGGACATAATATGAGGCATGGTATGGGGCGACCTGAAACAAACTCAAATTTTTTCCCTTCACCACCGCTAGACCGAAATGCTGATACCTTTTCTATTCGTACATCACACACCTATCCAGCACTGTCAAGGCAAACGGGCCATCATGAACCTTCAACATCAGAAAACATCCAAATTGAAAGTCCTCATTTACCAATGTACAAACATCATACAGTGACAACGGAATATATGAATAAACTCTACTACAACAATGCCCCTGAAGCTCACAATGTTACTCGTTTAAGAGAAACACATTTCAGTTCAAGTCATCCTGATATTACAACAAGTTATACCCATGGAAGTGTCACACCCCAACAAATGTACCAACAGAATGGGGTGCGTAATACACCTATTTTGTACCAATATGCATCACATTTGAAAGCTCAGAATCAACATCTGGCTGCTTTAGGCCACCATCATCAGATGCAAACACAACCAAAGCGACGGGTAGAAAATGTTCGCAGAAATGCATTGCAAAGGACCCAGACTTACCACTTGACATCCCACAGTGATTACAATCAGCATTTAGAGGCTCTAAGTGACAATTACAGGCAGCCTCTGCCAATGTACCAACACAGATCTCAAACAGATATCCAAGATCCTTCTGAAAGGATTCATGTACCAACGGAACGAGCAATCCCAGTGCCAAATGTGTTACCGCTACGCGAGCGGAATATAATGCGAAATCCAATGCATATGCAGCAATTGCAAGTTTCGACTGATGATTTTGATAGACGTGGTTATCCTGATACATTGAGTCCTGTCAGTCAAACATCAGGTTATTCGCAAGGGAACTTTGATTCTGTAAGCATGAAGTTCTCTCCTTTATCCCAAACAGATATGAAATTGAAAGAGAAACAATGGTATGAGACTTCATTAGACTCACCGACTAAAGTTGATTTTCCAGCACTCAAATCTAGTCCAAGTGCTAAATGGTCATCTAATGTGCCTAATTCACAAACATATGAAGTAATGATGCCTACTGGTAGGCACTCGGCTGTACAAAGTCCAAATCAATTGTTACAATCTCCACCAGTCTTGTCTCCTAGTGGTGTGTCATTAGAATCGCCAAAAAACCTGACTGTCATAGAACAGGGTAAGGTAATACCATACAGAGAGGAAACTAAACCGTTTGAGATGTCTGATTTTTATAAATACTCCACCAAGTTTAGGCAGGCTAGTGTGCAGAAAGCACCTGCAACTAATCCCCTGCCAGTATTGGGATATAAAAAAATGCCAATGGAATTACCACATTACAGCCAGGATCAATGGCATGAACCAAGTAATTAATTATTAATATAAAGCATTTTTTTTTTGGTATATTTATTCTGTAAAGTAGGTAGGATTTTATTTTAAATTAATTTATTTTAAGGACTAGCTGATTCCCGCGGTTTCACCCGTGGTTATTTCGGAGATCCCGGGGGAATTCCGGGTTAAAAAGGCCTTCTATGTATCCCTGACAACATGTACACAAAATTTCATGATGATCCGTTCCGTTGAGGCGTGAAAGCGTAACAAACAAACAAATAAACTCATTTTCACATTTATAATAGTAAAGATAATGGTGGAAGCACACAGTGCCTCCAGCAGAGCATGTACTATGGGTTTTTTTAAATAGATAAAATACTAAAAACCCAAACTCACATGGAAATACAAAAATTTCATCACATAAATCTGGACATTAAAAGCATAATTATGGTTGGATCTCAACATCCGATCAAACTACTTTTTAACACAAAAAATACTATAATCCTAATATTATAAATGCGAAACCGAGTTTGTTTTTTTGTTTGTTACTCTTTTATGGCTAAACGGCTCAACTGATCACCACGAAATTTTGTATACACGTTGTCAGGGGTACAGAGAAGGACATAGGCTACTTTTTATCCCGGATTTGTCACGGGAACTCTGAAATTAACACGGAAGAAACTACATTTAACATTGCATACTACCTACACGTTATCAAGGGTAGGTACGGAAAAAAATATAGGGTAGTAAGTACTTTTATCACGGAATACCCGCGGGATCTCCGAAACTAACACAAGTGAAATCGCGGGGAACAGCTAGTATTTAGTATTTTATTGTTATGGTCTCAACACTAAGTGTGGTCGGATGTTGAGATATGCTTTTCATGTCCAGAATTGTTTATCTCGATGCTGGAATCAAACCTAGTGATTATTTCATGCTGTCATCATTGCCAGTGCCAGTCCAGGAATGAGGGAGAAATACTTTTAAGAAATGATAGTTTATGAAAAATAGCTAGTAGTAAAATCAACCTTACACAATAATATTATCTTAATATACATACCTATTGTCACCTTATAGGTTGACTCCAGAATACTGCAATTTTAAAATTAAATTAATGCTAATCTTTGAGCATTAGCATTAACAACTATAAATAACAGTAGCAGTCAACCTGAATTTTATGTTAATTTTAGAATAGAAATTCTATGGAGGATCTCTAAATAGTAGTTTTGATTGTGTATATTGTCTATATAATATATATTTTTTAATAATTAGTAATCCTTAATCTTATATTTCTTTTTTCTATAGATACACTACTAGTTATAACAATACTAGTTTGTAGAACTGTTTTTTTTAACTCTTCTAACCATTCATGCCTATTATATGAATTTGATAATAATATAATGGGCTTCTCAACCAAATTTTAGTTTTTAGTCCGTCTTGTAGATTAAAAAAAAAGAAAAAATACGTGTCGAATATTTTTTCTTAATCTACAAGACGGACTAAATAGAATTTTGATTTTCATACCCCGGTAACAAGCCTATTAATAATTAATTAATTATTATTATTAATAATTACACACAACATTAATTAATTACAACATTATTTTTAGAATGAACTAACACCGAAAATTGTTCAAACTACTATCTAAATTACTGTAATCAACTAGAGTTGATTACAGTAATTTAGACTAGGTTGTTACGGAGCTTTGATTTCAACTCCGATAAGTCGGAACTTCCGATTGATCTTTCATTATACGCAATGCGGATAACTTTACGGATGATAAGGTTCATGTTATTATTATTATTAAAAGACTTACAAGAAGCATCAAATACATGAAACTGTGATAACTGTGTGTCAAAATTTTTAAAATAATATTCAATAAGAATAGAAACGATATTTATGTACACATATTAATTCATACAAAGAGCTAATTACAAATTTCCTGTAGGTATAGAATGAACAGTAAATAAGTAAATCATTTTGTGGTATTTTAAAATTTACAATAAGTTTAAAAACTGCCTAACTATCATCATGATTCATTAATTTTAGGTAGGTTTAAAATATAACCAACCCACCGCCTTAGTGTGTACTACATGAAATGAAAGTACTTACAATTAGTGGGAAATAAATTTATAGTACCTTTTATGTCAATTATGTAACCTTTGTTGCTATCATATTATTTCAGTTTCAATCAGAAAAATAGCGATTTTGTGATTTATTAATCATGTGCACACAGCTTCAACTATCGAAGTACATAATTATGTTTATTTTGGTTGATTGCTAGATATTGTAGGTGTCAAAACGTGCATATTGTAATCGCAAAACCGCCATGTTTTTGACCGCAATCGAAAAATGATAGAAACAAAAGTTACATGAAAAATGTCCAGTCAAATGTGCAAGCATCGACATTTCTGTCGGTCATAATAATATTATGTATACTTTAGGAATTTGTCATGTTTGATGCATGACTTGTATTATTTCGTTTTGCTCTATTGGTGTCTCGTTTATTCGATCCGATAGAATTAAACGAGAAATATGCAAGAAATATGCTTTAAAAATCGTTTGACAGATTTTATTTTCACTGAAATCCTTCAATAAATCTATGTCCATTGTCCGTATTTATAAATTATATCGATGTTTTAGACTTGTCAAATATTTCTTGTAATAGTTTAATATTTATTAATGTGTTGTTATATTGTAACAATCAATAAACAAATTATTATCTCAATTGTACACTGAAATGTACTTAGAATGAAGCCTTATTAAGACTTGCCAAGCAATTTTGAGCCTTAATGTAATTTTATCTAAACAACATATCCTCTAATTTCATAGTGTTTATGGAGTAGTTTATGGAGTTGTACAAGTGTTCAGCAAATAATAATAAAATTGAACAATAATAAAAAATTATTATGTAGTGATTTTATTGTAAATTATATATTTTTATACTTAGGTATAATATTATTTACTATAAGTAATAAGTTATTATATAGCCATGTGCTAGGCACATTTTATTATGTAAAGTTATGATTAAAAGTTTTTAGCCATAATATCTTTTATTACTAGCTAGTTGTCCCCTGACAACTGGGAATTACATCCTAAGATGAGGTACTCTTGTAGATATTTGTATGCGTTGGCGGGCTGGTTTCCGCAACTCGACATCCTGAACGCCTATTTTGCTTAACGGTAGTAATCAATGGTGGTAGATATAGATAATGCAGAATAGAATAATTAATTACAAATAAAAGATATTTTCGGTTCAGTTTAAAGTTTATTAACAGTTCAAAGTAGTTATAGTGATGCCATAAGGTTAAAACATAGATTTGACAGCAAACAAGAGAAAACACGCAATCTTAGCTTCCAAATCTGCCTACGAACGAGCTCATCGGGAAATATTTTAATTATTCTTTAATGAAACAAAAACATTCGAGAGCATTTTTTTAGATTGTACTTATTTTCTAAATTAGGTAAGACTTGAGACTTGATCGACCGATTAATTAATCAATCAGTATAGAAATTACAAATTCAAATCTTTCGAGTGTGATTACGCATAATGTAGGTAGGTATTCATGATTGTTTAAGTCTAATGTGGAGACTGCAGAGGCTCTTATAATTAGAATTAGTTTAGAACTTAAAAAAAGGTTTTAGATATTGGGAAATATCCAAGGCTGCTAATACACATGTAAGTTTTACTCAAACGAGTATATTCAATAACTTACGATTTACGGTCGTACATAAAGGAAATAAAGTTGTCCTGTTTCAAATACAATATTAAGGTACATAGTAAGCGAATTTATTGTGAATTAGCGGAGAAGCTTTTGTGTAGCGACCTCTTCCCGGGGTTGAAACCTCCATTTATATAGTAGTCATCACTCCCTGGAAATGTCATCGAACAGTCTTTATTTAGGTGTAAGTAGTTATAGATACCTACCTAATATAATCGTGAAGGATGTTACCTACATTATGCAGCTTATTGTTAATAATAATAATCCATTTCACAACACACAGATCTACTCGATCCCACACTAAGTTTATATTAAGCTTGTGTCGTGGAAACCAAGCAAACGTGGTACCTTGTTACATACTATTACATAATATATATTATACTATAGATACATATATATAGACGCCCAGACAAATGGAACCCTGTGTTCATCACACAAAGTCCACCCCCACCGGGAATCGAACCCGGAACCCCTTGATTAGCGGGTAGGCATGGTGACCTACTGCGCCAACCGGGTCGTCGTCATTGTAAGTAAAGGAGATCGAGGGCTTCTCAATAGGTACCTACGACATTAATGTTTTTTAGATATTTGACTAGCCACTATTCGACTAGGTACCTCGATATTTTTTTTTAATTAATTTATTTATTTTGAACTAAGGTAGGTTTGCAGGTAGGTAGATATGACCAAAAAGTTCTGCTCGACTAAATATTAACAAACTACATAATTATATTCTATAGTAAAAAAAATCGAGGTTGCACCTAGAATAACTATTAAGGCCTATGCATAGGCGTATTGCCTACATATGTGCATAGGCCCTTAATGGGCTTAACACTACTTTCAATTTAGGGAATCTAAATCGGATACAATTTTGAATCAGTGAGATCACTCACTGATCCTAAATCGGAACCGATGACACCTTCCGATTTCCTAGATTGGTGTCTGACAAATTATAAAGTATAATAAGCGTTTAAGATTTCCCTAGGCCTTAGCTATTAAATTTTCCCGGCATGAAAGGTAGGTATCCTATCAGGAATACCTCGACATAAGCTTGACGTTCTTGACTTATTTGCGTTTGTGTACCTAATAGATAATACCAGACCGATTCCGCGACCTTTGGCGCATTAATTTATATACCTACTGGTTCGGCGCTCCATTGTTTTATTTGTCCTAAATAACAGGAACGGCTTATATAATATATACCTACAATGTAAGTTTTATTATTCTTATTTTAATGTGAAGCGAATAACAATCAAGGAAGAACATACCAGCACCCTGCAGCTGCCCGTTGATGCAGCCCTCGTCCCACATGTTGACGCAGCGCTTGCCAGGGTTGAATCCGCCGTTCAGGTAGCTATCGTCTACACCTGGAAAGAAAATATGTTGATAACAATAGTATATAAGGGCCAGCTATTAGCCCCTCTCCGCGCCCCTCTCGTACGAAGCGAGCGCGAGCGCCTCAGCGACTGCGGGACTAACCCTGCAACCCTTCCTGCTACCCGCCGTCCCAGAGGCCGGTGCGCAACTGCGCATACAGTTGCCACTAGATAATACAATATATACAGGATATCAAGGGCGGATTTAGATGGTATTTTTGTTTACTATGGAGATCCCATCACAGTACATACTTAGAAGCAAATCAAATTATCAAACTTGTTAAAATATATGAATAATATAACAGTCTTTCTGTTTCTGTCACATGAGTGAAACTCTTGTCTATTTCTGACTACTGGAATTGCGAATTTTGTTCGTTGCATCCCTTTCGCGCACTTGCAAATGAAAAATGAGTGGTGCGGTCGCGGGAAAAAAAACTTTCTTTACAAACTTTTAACAATAATTAAAAATAAAAAACATTTATTTTTTCTATTACTTTGATACTCTCATAAATCTTTCTATAGACACACTTGAAATTGTAGAAATAAACTATAAATATAAAAAATAAAGGTTATTTCTAACAGTTATTGTCAATTTCTTTGCCCGTCCGCCCCTTGTGCCCCTCCCAGAAAAATATCCTGTATCCGCCCTTGCGGGATATAATACAATATATACGACACACGAGTCGAGTAGCACGCGCATTCGAAACACGCAGCTTGCCGACGCGCACGTTTCGAGTTAGGTTTATTTTATACCTATAGTCCTAATTATTAACACGAATACAGTGCTGTTTGATCAAACACGGACTTCCTTTTTATTCAAGAACCTATAAGTAGGTAATATATATTTAGAGGAGCTTAACGCTAGCGTCAAGCCCTACAGATTCTCTAGGCTTTTGGTAGTCTCTTAGCCCCATGTCAAACTCATTGTTTCAGGGTTACCTTTGTGGTGGCGTTCACGAACGTCCCGCGCGTGGTGCGCGAGAGTTTCGGAACGCACCCCTTTTCGGACACGAAACTAGCAACACTAGCGGGCGCGTCACTACGCAACCCGCCATGAATTCGTCCATTACCGCTTATGTCGTCTAATAAGAACTCTGCAGTATTTCTCACTTTATGTTATGTTTTCAATATAAATATTTGTATCTCCTGAAGCGTATCACTAACCCCTTCGCCTGAGACCTTGATCGATAAAATATGGGTGCACTGCAAGCCACCCATAAAATGGTGACCCCGACGTGATAGCAACAAAATACTTCAGTGTTTTCCCAACGCACCGGTGGCGGTTCCTCAGTCCTCTAGTGCAATCAGTGCTCAATCTAGTGCAGTGTTCAGGTGTTCAATCATAACATAATGCAGGCAGTGTGAATGTAATGCATGCAACAGCATGTGAATGGCATTTTTTTCACCCTATTTCCTTATTTGGAATTCCTAAACAGACATTCCACGGTTACTGGAGTCGCTGTACCTAAGTTTGGTTAACTCTCACTGGTTTGGTACATCTAATCTTTTGTTTTGGACAGTAAATGTAGCTTATATAGCATGATCACCTCTAACATTGTGATTGTTTAAACTCAACAGCACTTACTTAATATTTTTGTAGCGATAAGTACAAGAATACTTATAGATTTAATTTTTTCCTTTCTAAACTAGTATTTTTTTAAAAAGTGTAATCTTACTGCAACTCATATGCAACTGAATTAATCCAGTTACTGTTTGGCACAATTTGTTACAACTAATTTGTACTATTACTATAATTTTTTTGTGACCAAAACAATTTTTCATATACTGGGTGTTTTTCAAAATTTTTACATATACAAGGTGTTTTGTACAAAATTATTTTAAATTGTGTTTTCATGCATGTAAATGCCTATTGTTGAAAGTTCATTAACATTTGTGCTGCTGTGTAAAAAAAATAAGCTCGTAATTTAATTTAAACATTTTAGAGTTTTGTTCCGCATTTCTTTTTATTGATTTTGTGTAATTTGTATCATTGTGTGTATGAAAAGTTAAACTATTTTCATTTTAACATAGTTTAAGGCATTGTGAACATTTGTGCTATATAGGTATGTACTTGGGTAAAGGTGTTTGTTTCTGAAAACTTCGTACTGCACGCGCTTTGTGATTTGACGACGCCCCACCACTACCCCACGTCCTTCATTGCACGCATTTCACACAATAAATTTTACGTTCTCTCTCCTTTCATCTTCATAACATTTTATTATTGCGATCAGTTTCTGGTTCCGCTTTCTTCTTGTCTACCGCTTATTTTCTTTTAAAAAAAAAAAAAAAATTTGATATAAGTTGTTTTGCAATATGGCAGAGGCACGTTTAAAAGCATTAGAAGAACAGAACGCTAGCTTACAAGAGCAGTTAAAACAGATGATGTCCACTCTTTCTCCCCTGCAAAAGCAGAATGACGCTTTGCAAGCACAACTTAACGCTTCTTTTCAAAGCCAGTCACAACAGGAACACGACAGGAAAACTACTGTCCCTCCTACGGGTATAATCTCAAGAGTATCGGCCAAGTTACCTCCTTTTTGGTTCGACCAACCCACGGTGTGGTTCGCACAAGTCGAATCACAATTTCGGGTTGCTGGAATCACCGTCGATGCTACTAAATTTGACCATATAGTTTCACAGCTCGACGCTCGGGTCGCTACGGAAGTTCGAGACATCATCACTAACCCACCAGACGTGGACAAATATGAGAAACTGAAGTCTGAGTTGATACGTCGTCTGTCTTCATCGGAGGAGCAACGCGTACGTAAATTATTAACTGACGAAGAACTTGGCGACAGGAAGCCATCCCAGTTTCTGCGCCACCTCAAATCGCTTGCTGGAAAAACACTTTCGGATGAAAGCATTTTACGTCAATTATTTTTGCGTCGTCTCCCGCAGCATCTTCAGGCTATTTTGGCAGCTCAAGCTGGGCCTATTGATGATATTGCAGATCTGGCTGATAAAATTCTTGAAGTCGCTCCCACAATTACAGCGCCCACTCCCAACCTAGCCATACATGCCGCTAGCATTTCCGCTGATCCTGTTGATCCACTCGGACTACGTGCATTTGCCACACAAATGCAAGACCTGACCCGCAGCGTGGCGGCTCTTACCACCAACAAACGTAGCCGTAGCAGAGACCGGAGTGGAGCCCGTTTCAAGAGCGAAACTTCAGCCTCTAGAGATCGACTTTGCTGGTATCACAGAAAATTTCAGGCTAAAGCTAACAAGTGCATCAACCCTTGTTCCTGGAAACCGGAAAACAAGACCAACAGTCAGTAAAGGCGGCTGCTGACTGTTTCTTACCGGGCCGCCGTTTCTTCATTATCGACCAAAGAAGCAAAATAAAGTTTCTGATCGACACCGGATCAGACCTTTGTTGCTTCCCTCGCAAACTTCTGAGAGGTAAATGTCAGCCGTCCGGTTATGAACTTAATGCAGCTAACGGTAGTACGATTAAGACATATGGAAGTCTTTCAATGAGCCTCAATTTGGGTCTCCGTCGTGAATTCAAATGGCATTTTATCGTCGCGGACGTAAATACTGCCATTATCGGTTCAGATTTTCTTTCTCACTATCACTTGCTCCCTGACTGCCGCAACAAACGATTGCTAGATGGTATAACCGGCCTCTCCACTCCTACCTCAATAGCGTCTATCGAACAGGCCAGCGTCAAGGCGGTATCCATTTCCCCTGATTCGCAGTTTGGTCAGTTGCTTACAGAGTTTGCCTCCATTACTCGACCACCAGGACTCCAGAGAGACATCAAGCATAATACTGTGCATTATATAAAAACAACAGACGGTCCACCCGTCTCCTGTCGATCTCGTCGTCTTGGACCCCAAAAACTCCTGGCCGCTAAAAAAGCTTTTAAGGACATGGTAGACTGTGGTACAGCGAGGGCTTCCAAGAGTCCTTGGTCTTCGCCTCTACACCTCACACCGAAACGGGACAACACCTGGCGTCCGTGCGGCGATTACCGCGCTTTAAATGCTAGAACTGTCCCCGATCGATATCCCGTGCGTCATATAGGTGATTTCAGTCACAGCCTCGCAGGTGCAACCATTTTTAGCACTCTCGACCTCGTTAAGGCGTACCAACAAATACCGGTACATCCCGATGACATTTGCAAAACGGCTATAATCACCCCATTCGGTTTGTTCGAGTCGAGTTTCCCTATATGACGTTCGGGTTACGAAATGCTGGACAAACTTTTCAGCGATTCATGGATGAAGTCGTTAGAGATCTGGACTTCTGCTTTCCGTATGTTGATGACATCCTTGTATTCTCCTGCAACGCCGAGGAGCACACCCGGCATCTTCGCATCCTTTTCCAGAGGTTGACCGATTACGGTGTTGTAATAAACCCTTCAAAATGCGTATTAGGAGCTAAAGAAGTAATCTTTTTGGGTTACCGCGTGTCAAAAGACGGTACTAGTCCCCCTCCAGAACGGATATCTGCCCTCCAGGAATATCCTTTACCCAAAACAGTACAAGGTCTTCGCAGGTTTCTGGGTATGATCAACTATTATCGTCAATTTTTACCTCGAGCAGCTGAAATGCAGGCGCCGTTGGTAAACATTCTAGCAGACACTAAACTCAAGGGCGCTAAACCCGTCCCTTGGACCCAAGACCTGGAACGCGCTTTCTTTGAGTGCAAAGACAGTCTCACTATGGCTACTCAGCTTGCACATCCGATACCAAATGCCCCTTTAGGTCTTTTCACAGATGCATCGAGTACCCAAATCGGAGCTTGTCTACAACAGCGGGTTGGACAGGATTGGCAACCTTTAGCATTTTTCAGTAAAAAATTGTCTTCTCGCCAATCATCCTGGCCAGCGTATTACAGGGAACTCTTGGCTGTTTATGAGGCCGTACAACATTTCCGTCATATATTGGAAGCTCAACATTGCACGATATTTACGGACCACAAACCCCTGTTATATGCTTTCATACAACGCAGAGAAAAGCTACCTCCATCTCAGCTCAACCAGTTATCTTTTATCTCTCAGTTCACTACGGACATCCGGCATATTAAAGGTGTAGATAACATCGTCGCTGATACAATGTCGCGTATCGAGGCCATTTCTCTAGAACATGATTACACAGCTCTTGCTGAATCTCAAGAAAATGACAGTGAACTCCTCGACTTACAAAGTCGTGGCACTTCGTTGAAGTTAGAAAAGGTCACTCTTCCGGGCACGGACGTCACCATCATTTGTGACACGTCTACTGGTAAGCCTCGACCATTTCTTACAGAACCCTTCAGGCGCAAGTTCTTTGACAAACTCCACGAATTGAGTCATCCAGGCATTCGAGCTACATCCCGTTTAGTCGCAGATAGATTCGTGTGGCCGTCCATACAGCGAGATACCCGTGCCTGGGCTCGTTCTTGCTTGTCATGTCAACGCAACAAAATTACAAGACACATTTCTTCTCCCTTGGGTAGTTTTGGAGTCCCCTCTGGGCGTTTTAAGCACATCCACATCGACATTGTGGGTCCTCTCCCAGTTTGCGATGGCTGTCGTTATCTTCTTACAGCGGTCGATAGATATACCCGCTGGCCGGAAGCTTGGCCAATGCGTGGTATTACCGCAGAAGAGACAGCCGACACATTAATAAGCGGATGGGTCTCCCGTTTTGGTCTTCCTACTCATATCACAACAGACCAAGGAAGACAATTTGAATCCGATCTCTTTGGTAAACTTATGTTGCAGTTTGGCACCAAGAAGTTACGCACTACCAGTTACCATCCATGTGCGAACGGTATGGTAGAGCGCCTTCATAGGCAGTTGAAAGCTTCCCTGAAGTGCCACAACGAGTCATGGATCAAGGCCCTACCCCTGGTGCTCTTAGGTATGCGCGCAGCGTTAAAGGAAGACCTTAAAGCTTCGTCGGCGGATTTGGTCTACGGAGAGCCCCTTCGGCTCCCGGGCGAAATGGTCGTCCCTCCTTCGAACAAAAACGCTCCCGTAGATCCTTCAGATTTCGCAACCCAATTGAGTAGGGTGATGTCAGATCTTAGACCCGTTCCTGCGTCCAATCATGGTCAAGTCAAAATTTTTATTTTCAAAGACCTCGCATCGGCTTCTCACGTCTTTTTACGCGCTGATCACGTAAAACCACCTTTAGAATCCCCTTACTCGGGCCCCTATCCTGTGACTAGCCGTACTGACAAAACACTAACGCTAATTATAGGGAGCAAGAACGTAACAGTGAGTGTAGACCGCGTAAAACCCGCTTACATAGATACACCCACTAACCTTTCATCTTTTACAAAAACACCTGATAATTCTTCTTATCCCACGGCGACACCAGATAATTCTTCTGCTCCCACAGCGACACCAGAAACTGCAAACCCTTCGGCACCCCATGCTGCCAATCCTCTACCTCCATCTAAGAGTTACACTACGCGTGCGGGCCGAAAAGTACGTTTTACCCGACCATTAGATCTTTGATTGACCTTTTTCTCTCCGTGGGGGGGTGATGTGGTGGCGTTCACGAACGTCCCGCGCGTGGTGCGCGAGAGTTTCGGAACGCACCCCTTTTCGGACACGAAACTAGCAACACTAGCGGGCGCGTCACTACGCAACCCGCCATGAATTCGTCCATTACCGCTTATGTCGTCTAATAAGAACTCTGCAGTATTTCTCACTTTATGTTATGTTTTCAATATAAATATTTGTATCTCCTGAAGCGTATCACTAACCCCTTCGCCTGAGACCTTGATCGATAAAATATGGGTGCACTGCAAGCCACCCATACCTTTTTAATAATAATAATCAAAATAACATTTTACAACACACAAATGTACTTGATCCCACACTAAGCAAACGCTTTTGTCGTGGAAACAAAGCAAATGTGGTATATTATAAATTATTACCTACATATTATCCTAACTATTATCTATATATTATACCTAAATGCGAAAGTGAGTTTGTTTGTTTGTTACGATTTTGCATAGGTACACGTTGTCAGGGGTAATCTACGTACAGAGAAGGAAATAGGGTACTTTTTATCTCGGACTTCCCGCGGAAACTCCCCAATTACCGCGGGTGAAACTGCGGGGAATAGTTAGTAATAGGTATAATATAGGCATTATTATCCGCGAGAATTTCGGAGTTCCCGCGGAATGGGGATGTGGACTACTTTTGAAAATCAAAATTCTAATTAGTCCGTCAGTTAGAAAATAAAAAAACAATAGATACGTATTTTTTGCTTTTTCAAATAAATTAAAATATACAGAGATAAAGCGCATTAAAGTTTAGGGTAAGGGGGTCGTGACGTCACTAACCGCTAAAACCGCCATACAAACTGTCAGAATAGTTACGTCACGCGAAATTTCAACTCAATATATCGCCGTTATTTTTTGATTACGTAAAAAAAGAAAAAATACGTGTCCAATATTTTTTAATAATCTACAAAACGGACTAAAAATAAAAAATAGT
Source organism: Zygaena filipendulae (assembly GCA_907165275.2). Taxonomy (NCBI): domain Eukaryota; kingdom Metazoa; phylum Arthropoda; class Insecta; order Lepidoptera; family Zygaenidae; genus Zygaena; species Zygaena filipendulae. The sequence continues at coordinate 2,720,251 of OU015669.1, forward strand.
CAACATGCCCATTGTTCCACACAAACTTTGCAACCCCTTTTCACCCTCTTAGGAGTTGAATTTTTCAAAAATCATTTCTTAGTGCACACCTAGCTCACTTAAGAAATATTTGGTGAATAACGACCAAAGAACAACATACCAGCACCCTGCAGCTGCCCGTTGATGCAGCCCTCGTCCCACATGTTGACGCAGCGCTTCCCAGGGTTGAACCCGCCGTTCAGGTAGCTATCGTCTCCACCTGTAGATAATAAAGCCTAATATTTGGAACTCCAAAATTGACGCCGCTAGGAACAACTAGTATCTAGGTACTTCACATCTATCTTCTATACTTATAATAAAACTGTAGAGAGGTCAATTCTGTACATTGAATATATATTCAAAATTAATATTGGAGGATGAATGGTGATCGATACTGATGCCAAAAATGCAATCAGTAAATTTTTTGTCTGTCTGTCTGTATGTGCACGCATGGATCAAAAACTACAGAAGAGATTTTAACCAAACTTGGTACGATTGTATTCCATACTCCTGGGCAGGTTATAGGCTATATAACATAACGATAAGACACATAGGAGCTGAGCAGTGACGATAAATTTGAAGCAAGTCGGATGAAAATGCGCTTTTGAGCTCTTATCTTCGCATACGTTTACTCAATCACGCAAAAACGGCTGAACGGATTTGGATGAAATTTGGCATGCACGTTGTCAGGGGTACAGAGTAGGACATAGGGTACTTTTTATACCGGAATTCCTGCGGGAACTCCGAAATTACCGGGTGAAACCGCGGGGCACAGCTAGTCTATACTAATATAAAGAGGTAAGGTTTGTGAGTTTGTAGGGGGGTAACCTCTGGATCTACTAAACCGATTTTGAAAATTCTTTTACCTATAGTAAGCCACGTTGTTTTATTTTATTTTATTTTGTGAGTATCATAGGCTGTCTCTAATGTAACCAAGAATTCTCGCAGGCATAAAATGATGCGAAAAAAAGAAACCCCTGAAAAAAATGTGGGTATACCTACGCGGGTGAATGAACTGTACATGTGATGTCGGCCCGTCAGCGGCATTACAAAGAAAAGGGAAGCATCCCTCGTGTTGAATGTCATTTAGGGTACGTATGAGACGTCATCGCGTCGGCAACTTGCGCCCTCAATTTTCATGAATCATTTCTTTTCAATGGATAATTATGTAAAAAATTAAGAATCAGACATATATTATAGAAGTCTCCAAGGGGTCGATGCTCTCATTCATAACGACATTACCAAAACGTAAAATTATTATTTATTAATTATTATAATTATTAGAAGAAAAAAATAGTAAACTTTTGACCGAACTTGAACGAGCGTCTGCAGGACCTAATGAAATAAAAAAGAAATATACGTGACATTTCAGTTTGGTTTTGGATAGTTTTGCTGTTGGTAATTAATTTCGTTAAAAAAATAGAGTAAGTAATTGGCCTCTAGTATGTTAATGAATTTTATTCCACTCACCAGCTCCCTGCCATTGTCCGTTGATACAACCATCGTCCCACATATTAGCGCATCTTTGTTGTTGGTCTGCAAACATTTTACAACTGTCGCACGCTGGATCGGCAAACATTACGATGAACAATACGTGCAACTTGTTGATCGAAACGCAAACCAGGGTAAAAATTAACAGTGCTATTAAAAAAAAAATTAAAACAATATTCCTTGCTCATAACCATAGCTCATAAAGCACGTCTCAAAACACAATCTCAACTGCTCCAGATATGAAAATATTAGAAATACCTAGCTGTCTCCCGCGGTGTCACCCGCAGACGCGTTAATTCCAGGATAAGCTATAGGTAAGTACGAGTATAACCATTCCTCTTGAATCACTCTATCGATAGGTGATAACCGTATGAAAATCCGTTCAGTAGGTATAATTTTTGAGTTTATCGCGAATAGACAGCGGTGAGCGGAAGTGACTTCATTTTATACCTACTATGTAAAGATAGTGATTAGTAATCCTACTTCCTACTAATATAAACGCGAAATTTTGTAAGAAAGTATGGATGGATGTTTGTTACTCTTTCACGCAAAAACTACTGAATGGATTTAAATGAAACACATAGGGTACTTTTTATCCTGGAACTCCCGCGGGAACTCTGAAATTAACGCGGGTGAAACCGCGGGGCACAACTAGTATTCTATAATAGACACGTAAATGTTTTTTTTTTAAGTGTAACGTCTGTAAGCACTAGGGTAAGACAATTTTTGTGGGGCGTTACTCCTTACTCTGTCATAGTCATAGCTCCGAGTTGATCGCGTGTCTATTAACTATACAATAAAAATGATATAATAAAAATGAATCGCCAAATGTGTTGCTAAGCGCATAACTTCCAAACGACTACACCAAATCGGATAATTGTTTTTTTTTTTGGTTCGTTATTGTCAAGACAAGGTTTATATAAAAGAAGTTTGGAGTTCCTGCGGGAATTCCGAAACTCACGCGGGTGAATCTCCGAAACGGTTGGACCGATATTGACGGGACTTTCAGTGCTAATTAGCTGATGTTGTAATGAATACATTAGGCTACTTTGGAGATCCTGCGGGAATTCCGCAACTTGCGCGAGTGAAACCGCGGGTCACAGCTAGTTATAAATAAAATTACTATAGTTGTTTTTTAGACACCGTTAGGATATAATAAATACTTGTATTTATCTTGAGTTTGCCTTTTTTTATTGTATCACTATGTATTTACAAAAAAAAAACATCGTTAGGTTAGGTTAGGTAGGTATGTGTACCTATACATTTTTTTTATTTATGAGCGAACTGACTAATCTTAGTAGGTAAGTAGGTAAGGAGTATCTTTTCAGCAGAGAAAAAGCTTACTATGAATCTTCAGGTTTCCAAATAGAGTCTTGCAATATACAACCGAAAGCAAACACGCAAATACCAGAAAAATCTTCATTCTTAATATTTATATTAAACACTTTCAACTCCAAAAGAAAGAATTTGTAGAATACTACGTAAATGAATAAAATATTATCGTATTTTTCCTCTTTTTATATGCGTACAGAAAGTGCTCGACGGTTTTAATTAGAGACCATTTTTCATCACTACCTACTTATTGAATGGTACTTGAGATAAAATATTATTTATATCGATAGCTGAAAATTCATTTTCATCTACACAGAAGATTTGTTATTGAGCCTCGTTTACTATAAGCTTTTGTGCGGGATTGCGAATTGAAATGCTTGTTAGCTAATAGCTATTGTATATGTTTATTTGGGTGGGTATGGGTTTATTTGCAACTTGTCGTGACTCAATCAATCAATCAATCAATCAATCATTTATTAATAAATTTGTATAAATTTACAAGTCACTTTTTTTTTGTGATACAACTTTTGAAACATAGAATTGGCCAATATGGCCAAAATAAATATCAATTACAGTATATCTATTGACAATATAAGTAGCATACTTGTCAGTAATAAATTAATAAAATTAACAATTAAATTAATATCTTGAGATAGGAATTAGACACAATAATTAATGAATATTCTACATTCTAATGGATCAGTTTACAATCAAAATTCAATACAATAAATTAATCTTTTACATTCCATGGATTGCACATTGAGGTATTTACGTTATGAAACACGTCTCTCTTATATCTTACATCACTAAAGCAAAACCACAACGCCTTCACAGCCAGTTAGTTAAGGAATTGGAGAGTTTATTTATCAGTGAAGAATTAAGCAGCTGTATAATAAGCTTTTTTACTCGTGGTGCTAAGGCCCACGGAGGTAGTAATTCAAAATTAATTTTCTTGGGCGTCGGCGTTATTGTTTTGTTTTTTCTCTCGGATTCTTTCACGCCGCGTAAAGCAACTACTTACGCTGTGAATATATGAATTTTATTCTCTTTTAGGTAGATAATATATCAATTAAATACACCTACTTATCTAATATATAAATTTTTTACTACCCCTAGGTGTATTTTTGGCACTTTTCACGCATAACGGACGTTCCTACATACTAACAACCATCAAAAACGCTTTAGTTTTAGAGAAATTAAAATTAAGAAAATCGTTAAACTATGAAAGACTTGTTTCAAACAAAGCGATTTCCGGTTTTTTTCTCCTCTTGTAAAATTTATCCCATCAAAAACATATTCATGTAAAATGATGCCAAGACGAGTCCACTCGTTACTGCACTCGGGCACTGTTAAAAATACTCCCGTCTACAGTTTACACACCGTCACTCTACAAGGCCTAACTTCACAAACTCTACACCTTAATCAGAACTCAGAATATGTGGCTTGGCCATTTCGCTGGCACATTCACATGAGCGTAAGGTGATAAATTTATCCACTGTTAATTACTTTTCTGTTATACAAAGGTTCTTGCAGTAACGAAACGGCCAAGCCATATATTCTAACTAAGGTGCAGAGTTTGAGAAGTCTACATGAGATCTGATAACTTGCCCGTCATATGGACTCGTGTTGGCATCATTTTACATGAATATGTTTTTGGTGGGATTTCATTTCTTTTTGTAAGTCAAAATTGCGGAGTTCTCATACAAACTTGCATCGCGTAGTTTAAGGGGCTGGGGGATAAAAGTTACAAGTTTTAAATTTTTTTTGTAGTTTGTGTACTAATACTAGCTTCCATGCCAAATTTCAGCTTTCTAGGACATTATGAAATACCCTAAGAATTTTGATGATCACCAGTGAGTCAGTGACGAAATCAGGGTTTTTTAGATTTCAATAAAATCTAAATTATAAGAGCTATGCATATTAAAACTTTATATGTTTGATAAATCCGCTATTGACAATATATCCCGAGAATTTCGTTTATCTGGTATGACCAGCCTTTTGCTGTTTATCTTCCGATTTTTGGCTTACAGCATCTTTTGACTTCCTGTGACACAGAAAGTTATTTCATTTTTGGTGATTTTAACATGCCGAACCTTAAGTGGATTTCCAATGACACCTCGGTTTGCTCCGTTATCCCAATGCTAACAAGTGAAAGTGGACCTGTTGATAGACATTTTATCAATTTTTTATCTTATCTGGACGCTGTACAGTACAATTGTATTCTAAATTCAAAACATCGTATCTTGGACTTATTAATATCTAATAGAAATAGTGGTTGTGCAGTTTCGGAAGTTACTACGGGTGCCTTATTACCCCCTGATTCTTATCATCCACCTTTTTATGCTACTTTATCGTTGGATACCAAATTTAATTCCATGCCTGTTAACTCCATTACACGTTTTACCTTTCTTGATGCTAAATATGAAGATATAAACAATGACATTAAATCTGTTGACTGGGAAAGTCTATTCAAGGGATTACCGATTGGTTCTGCAGTTGATGTTTTTTATGAACACTTATTCAAAATAATTAGAGACAGAGTACCTATCCGCCCATGTAAACCGCATAATTTCCCTATTTGGTTTTCTCGCCCACTCATACATTTATTCAAAAACAAAAATAAAGCCTGGATTAGCTGGAAAAAATACAAAAATATTTCCGACTACGAAAAGTTTTCACTCTATCGTTCAAGGTTTGAAAAGCTTAGCTCTGAGTGCTTTAATAATTTTATTAGTTCTGTAGAAAAAGGTCTCAGAAGTGACTTAAGAGTTTTTTGGTCCTATATTAATAGTCGTAAGTGTAAGAATATAATTCCTGATGCTATGCTTTATGAGGATTGCACTGCTGACACTCCTGAGGGTATATGTAATCTTTTCTTAACATATTTTGGTTCTGTATACGAGCTTAGTGACACTACTTCCCCTCAGAACATCATTCCAAACGATGACCCATATGGTAACTTAATTTTGTCAGAATTAACTTTTAGTATTGATAAGGTCTCTCATGCGTTAAAGTCTTTAGATATAAAGAAGGGGTCGGGTCCCGACGGTATTCCTTCGGTTTTTCTAATAAATACTGCTTCAACCATTAGTCTGCCACTCACTATACTTTATAATTTGAGTTTACGTGAAGGTGTGATTCCTCCTGTGTGGAAAAGTGCTAATATTATTCCTGTCTATAAAAGCGGGAGTAAAAACGATGTCAAAAATTATCGCCCAATTTCTTTGATCTCAACCATGCCGAAGGTTCTTGAGAGACTCGTCCATGATGCTATTTATCCTTGTCTTCATAACATCATAATTCCTGAGCAACATGGTTTTGTTAAAAAAAGATCCACTGTGAGTAACTTGTTGGTGTACACGGACTTTTTATTTGTTAGTATGGATAATCGCTTGCAGGTGGATGCTGTCTACACTGATTTTTGCAAGGCTTTCGATAAAGTGGATCATAAAATTCTTTTACAGAAAATTGCATATAACGGCATCCGAGGTAGCCTTCACCGGTGGTTTCAGTCTTATATTTTAAATCGAACACAAAAGGTGGTAATAAATGGTTACTCTTCTGCGTCTATATATGTCTCATCAGGGGTACCACAAGGCTCAATCCTGGGTCCCCTGCTGTTTGTGTTATTTATTAATGATATTAATCAGTGTTTTCGAACCAGTCAGTTCACTATGTATGCGGACGATCTGAAAGTGTATCGTAGAATCACTAGTGTCGATGATGGCTGTGAGTTGCAGCGTGACCTGGATCGTTTGTCTGTTTACTGCCAAGTAAATAAGTTGCAGCTGAGTATTTCTAAATGTAAAACTATTACCTTCACTAAGAAAACCAATGTTTTTCACAATACCTACACTCTTTGTGGTAAACCTCTTGATAAAGTTTCTGTTATAAGAGATCTTGGCATTCTACTTGACTCTAAGTTGAACCTGGATGCACACATTGACTGTATTACCAGTAAAGCTTACCAACTCTATGGATTCATATTGCGTGCGTGTCCTCATTTTAAGGAAATTACCACATATGTTTACTTATATTTAACATTAATCAGATCACAGCTTGAATATGCTGCAGTAATTTGGAATCCGTTATATAATGTATATATAGATCGGATTGAGTTGGTTCAGCGTAAATTTCTTCGTAATGTTTATTTCAAGTGTTGTCGTTCTAAGATGCCATATCATGATTTACTACGTAGATTTAAACTACTTTCATTAAAAGATAGAAGATCGCTACTTGACTCAATTTGTCTGTATGGCATATGCCATGGCAAATTTGACTGTACTTACCTAGTAAACTCAATTTGTTACCGTGTTCCCAGTGTATCACTGCGAATAAGAGATAAATATCCTAATCTTTTGTTTGTACATCAACGTTGTAATACTAATGCTGGTGTGCGAGCCCCGTTACACCGTTTAGTGGATACATATAATAAAAGTTTTCTTTCTATTGATATTTTTGCCTCATCTGAATGGATGTTTAAAAAGCAGGTGACGGACATATTGAATGATGCTGATGTTAGACTTTAATTGTAATTGTAACTGTTACACTTATCTACATATAGATACGTCTTCTTTCTTCTTTTGTTATGGCTTACACTTTTATAACCTGATGTTGCGGACCTTCTTCTCTTTTGATGAAGATGATATATACTATATACTGTTGAGGACATTTCTGTAGATCTTTTGATGACCATCATCTTTGTTGTACATACCTACTTTTGGTGTATGATCAACGTATGCGAGGATAAGAGCTCGAAAGAGCATTTTCATCCGACTTGCTTCAAATTTGTGGTTACTGCTCGGCTCCGGTGTGTCTTAACGTTATGTTATATGGCCTGTGACCTGCTCAGGAGTATGTGCTGCAGTGTGCCGGGTTTGGTTAAAAATTAAAATCCCTTCAGTCATTTTTGATCCACGCGTGCATATACAGACAGACAGACAGACCAAAAATTTGCTGATTGCATTTTTGGCTCAGTGTCGATCCTCCAATGTCAATTTTGGATGTGTATTCGATGTGCAGAATTGGCCTCTACAGTTTTGTTATAAGTATAGATATAGATTGCATTGTAATTGTACTTCAGTGTAGCGCAACGGGAGTTAATGGTATTATCTTCCTGTTTGTAATAATAATAATTTGTACTATTTTGGTAAGACGTGGGTAACGTGGTTGGCTATACAATTGCCTTACTTTGTTGTACACATATTTTCTTGTTATTATATAAATTGTATTGTCGTTTGTTGCCCTAAATAAAGAAAAATAAAAATAAATAAAATAAAAATGATCCAAACCCAAGTTATAAGGGTTAAAAAAACGACGAAGCGCTTCGAGAAAAGATAGCTGGTGCTCCCGCTTCGCTTGACTCGTCTTGGCGGGGGCACTGCCGTGCCCCCGGATTCCGTTGCAATTACTTTGTATTTCCGTAGTTTCTCTTCATTTCAAAAATACCACCCACCACATGATATGTAATGTACGTTCTTATGTCACCGACTGTATGTGTACAGAACCCAGTGTTGAAAAATTAATGTCATTCTTATCACAGAACAGAAAATAACAGATAATAACAAAGAGAATATGCAGAGAATAACAAAGCACACAGACTTAGTTTAGTATGAAAACAGATGAAAACCAGTGTCGCCGGGTGACTTTCGCACACAAAACTATTCATCACTCACTAAAGCATTCATTAACGTAAAGAAATGTATTAAACGCTAAGGTTATGTTTTTACTTAGTCACTGTTTTCAAAATTCACAGTTTTGGGAATATTGTGATAAATATACTTGGGATGGCAGCAAAAGAAGTTTTGGGCAAGTTAGAGCATTTGATCTAACTTCCTTTGCAAAGGCAGCGCGCCTGCCCCGCCTACTTGTCCTCTCTAGTTAATTTATTTGCTATCTGTGGCTGTTATCAATCCAACAAATCTTGTTTAGACGTAAAGACTCAGACCGATAGCATAGATCTATAGCTTATAGTTGTTTATAAAACGCTTTTATCTACATAGATAACAGATTTTTATACGTACACCTAATGAACGAATGCCTGAACATTATAATTTGGCGTGTCTTACATGATGGGTACCTCAACATTATAATTTAAAATGAAAGGGACCGTCTGTGTTTTTGTATACGTACTATGTTTGACTTGGTGTTTTTGCGATGGTTACAAAATACTCGTGGTGTTCCCTTTGCCGGGCAAAAGTCACAGCATACTAGGTGATGGGTACGTCAGATATTTGCTAGAGGCTGGTCATGAGGTTAGTAATCCTTACTTCCCTACTAATATTATAAATACGAAAGTAACTCTGTCTGTTATACGCTTTCACGCCTTAACAGCTCAACCGTTCATCATGAAATTTTGTACATAAGTTGTCAGAAGCACAGAGAAGGACATAGGTTACTTTTTAATACGGAATTCCCGCGGGAACTTTGAAATTAACGCCGGTGAACTCTCATGAAATTTTGGTTACACAAACAAACTCACTTTCCGATTTATAAAAGTTAGGATGCCACTGGTGATAATAGGTACTCATCTCGTACCTAATGATTTATAAGCTCAATCAATTATTATTAAGCAAAATGATAAAATAATAAATAAATAAATAGAAAATAAATAAAAATAAGCAGTAAATAATTGTATGAAATACTTACAGGGGTAAAATGTCCGACAAAAGTCAAAAGCCGACGATTTTTAGGGCCTTGCAAGTTGCAACCCTGACTGGGATAGGAGCGAACATTGAAGCGTTTTTGAATAGAAAATTAAGATAGATAGAATATATTAATTGTTATACCTAGGATGTCTATTCCATATTCCCTAATATGTCAATTGATCACACATGGACATGTGTGATCAGACCAATCATCTATAACTGTGCAAAATCTCACTAGATTTTCTTAGGTTTGAATAATCTTTTATTTCTCGAGAACATTACAGTTAACTTAAAATGAGATACAGATAAGGAACTGTCATTATTAACACAAATTTACTTCTATAATGTCTGCTGACTATAATCAAGGTTTTGACTTAGGTACTTACTACATAATTATTTTTTTTACATTTTTATTTATATTTATATTTGTATGTGCATATGTTGTCGCATTTTTTAATGTCATAGGTAACGTAATGTGCGGCTGCACTCCTTCAATGAATATCATTTTGTTTCCATAATAATATGTACCCAGTTCTTCATCCATCATATTATGTAGGTATCTTATATTAAGGCTAACACTTCACAAATTACGATATGAATAACGATATTACATACAAGTTGGTAATAGCTATCATAACTCTAACAGCCTTTATAGGTTTAGTATAAGCAAAAATCTTCGTTTGTTGTTCTGATCTTACTCCGTGTTCCTTTTATTTGTTTTTTATAACTAATTCGGTTCTACGGAAATAAAATAATTTAGAGCAGGCTAGAATAACATAAAATATCTTTATGTAAACCACCTCACAGCGCCTCGTGAAATGTTGACCTTTTTTAGATAACACTGGTTCCATTTAGTCTTTTTAGAGACAGCATAGTAGTTATAAAAATATTACACGGGAGTTATAATTTATGTTTTCCATTTTTAATTTGCAGGTAACATATATTACACCTTTTCCAAAGAAAAATCCTCCCAGGAACTTACATCAAGTAATAGTTCGTAATGATACATTTCCAGGTAAACAAGACGTACCTCTAATTTTTAAATTATATTTGGACCTCTTTTTGAACACGCAGTGCCATCCTCTCCCGGTTTATTTCTGATGCGGCAGCTTTGAGCAAGGATTTAGTGCTCACACCGAAGTCTACGAGTCTGGGTGTTCATTTTCTAAACATAATAATGATTTTATTGTGGCGAAATTGCCTGTGATGCGTTAAAATAACGCTATTGTATTCTGTTTAAAGTTTTAATAATTTAACTATTCTACCTTCTAATCTTTTTGAAAATTAGCATCTTTTCTAACGAAATCAGACACACATATTCGCTATTCATAACAAATTTAAAAGTTATTTTTTAAATGTTGCATTTTTGTTGGGGATAAAAAGTAATTGCTTATTTTTGATCTCAGCTATGTCTTTGTAAACTTCGTCTTGTCTTTAAGTTTTATTACTTGTTAGATACCAGTTGTTACCATAAATGTGTGACGTAACAACATACCTAGGTAATATGTCAAAATTACTGCGGAGAATTTTATCTAAAGTGTATAATTTATTTAGTACCAATATAAATATAAGTATTGATTTATTTGTTGAAGATATCGACATTATGTTAATCATGGATAATAAATTAGATTTATCAGAGCCAGTGTTGATAACTTTATTAATGCATGATGTAGCTAAGGCTACATTAGCGAACGAAAACGTACAAAGGTTGATGAGCGATCCCGCACAGAAGTTTGACGTCGCTATAGTAGAGTGGATGTTTTCTGAATTGTACAGTGGGTAAGTTACCATGTTATAGTACCATGTACCATGTACCGATACCATGTCATAGTTTTTTTTTGATGAGGGTTGCTTACCTCTAAAGAAGAACCTGACGCCAACGGTATATCTACGTCTGGTTCTTCTTTGTATAGAGTATGATGTTTAAGAGTATAGCGGGTGTATTATAACAGATACAGGGTCAAATTACAAAAATAATCTAGAAAATAGCTTATAATCTCTAGTGTATCATGATTGTTTAGAAACATTAGATCCTCAGCTAAGTTGTTTTAGTTGCTTCTAGAAGCCTAATTTAGTTAAGTCGAAGCTAAGTATAGACTATGCCAATAACTATAGATGCGTTAATTTTATTTGGTCCCAACCAAACTAAACTTATAAGAAGTGGAAAAACAAAAATTCAGCTGGTACTTCATAGTTTTGAATATTTCTTTAGTGTTGAACAAACAACGGTGTATTAAAAAATCTAAGAAAAGCTGTACATTGCTATATTTTGTCTTAAAATCTATACATATAACGACTATTACACATCTGAACGCTACGTTAAGTTGATAATATGAAGAAAAGACATTACAAGAGAATAGAAATACGATACAAACTTTTACTATGCAATCCACGTCAACCAATTTTTGCGAGGGGAATGATAAAAAAAAACCGATCACATCGTTGCGACGCAATCAAATATAGGTCACCACAAGCCAATCACATCGCTTTCCATCAAGTGGTATCTATAGACAATAGTCTCTGCTAGCCAACGGCATTTTTTTAGCATAAGATCATTTGACCGCTGCGTGGTTCAAAGGGAAACTAAGCGGCCGAGCGTAGTTTTAATCTATTCTCTTTCAATGTCTTTGGTATGAAGTATCGGCGCAGTCTCTACTGAGTATTGTTAACGTGATGTGAGTAGGCATCCCATAAGATGAACCGAAGATCTGGTGAAGATTATAGGACCACATATAATATTGTTTATTTCAGATTTTCAGCAGTGTTCCAGTGTCCATTCATCTGGTCGGGATCATCGGAGCCCCACCCTTTCCTTCTAAGTTTGATTGATAAAACATACAATTCAGCTCATGTCCCAGACATGTTCGCCACTGTTTCTTTTATGGGGAGGCTGAAGGACTTGTACACTCAGATAAGGAATGTTATCGTGACGACGTTGTAAGTAATTTTCTTTTGTTGAGAGTGTAATATTTTAGGTGACAACAAAAGTGACGCTCGTGATCGAGTCCATCATTTGTTTTATTCATTATTAATATTTTTTTACTTTACTATCGTAATGAAATCCAGAGAGTAAGGAAAAAAACTGCGGTCGAAGTTTTAAACTAGAAGATCCGCGAGACAAAGCAAAGCATAATAATAACAACATAGGTTATAGATTGCAAGGTTTTGCTAGTTTTATTAAGATTTCATCAATATATTGTACCTATAAGAATTAGGCCCTGTTTTTAAATCCCTCAGATAAAGGCTAATTGTATAAATTGTGCAAAAATTGTATAAGTTTTTTGTGAACTATGTGACAGAACAAGCAATTTGTCTTTTTATTTACCTGCCGATTATAAAATCAGACCTTGAAAGGTTTAGAAACAAGAATCACAAGCAGTACATAATATCTGTTTTTGTAAATGTGGTAAAACGTAACTTAATAACTGCTGGTCATGGTTAAAAGTTTTTAATAGACCAGTAACTAATAATACGACATGTTCTCTGTACGATAGATGACTTATCATTATGTCTAACTAATCTATACTTAATATTATAAAGAGCAAAAGTTTGTGAGTTTGTGACGTTGTAAGGGGTAATCTCTGGATCTACTGAACCGATTTTGAAAATTCTTTCACTTAAAGGAAGCTGCAGTGATCTTGAGTGTCATAGGATACTTTTTATTCCGGAATTCCCGCGGGAACTCTGAATTTCCCGCAGGTAAATCTATGGCGGAACAACTATCTCTAGATCTACCGAACCGATTTTGAAAATTCTTTATATGGAGCTACAGTGATCCAGAGTGATACAAGGTATATTTTATCCCGGAATTCCCTCGGGAACTCCGTAGTTTGTGAGTTCGTGAGTTTGTGAGTTTGTGGTAATCTCCGGTTCTACTGAAGCGATTTTAAAAATTCTTTCACTTATAAGCAGCAACTGGATCTTGACTCTTGAGTGCCATAGAGTACTTTTTATCCCGGAATTCCCGCGGGAACTAATCTCTGGATCTACTAAACCGATTTTGAAAATTCTTTCACTTTTAAAAAGCTGCAGTGATCCTGAGTGACATATAGAGTAGTTTTTACCCCGGGATTCCCGCGGGAACTCCGGAGTTTGTGAGGTTATAATATCTGGATCTACTGAACCGATTTTGAAAATTTTTTCTCTTATAGGGAGCTACAGTGAGTGATCCAGAGTGATATAGAGTACTTTCTACTTCGGAATTGCCGCGATTACTCCGAAATTACCGCGGGTGAAACCGCGGGGATTAGCTAGTAATCAATACAACTAATAAAAATAATTAACTAATAATCAAACGTAGGCGTGCATGGTCTTTCAGTATCTTAAGGCATGTAAACAGTCGTAAGATTCTTTAAAGCATATATTATTATGCAAAGAATTTGAATACAAATTCTTATTCAAATATACTTTGTTGCCCCAAAAGAAACATAAAAAATTAAACAAATAAAATAAAAAGAAAGGACAGAGTAAAAGGCGACCTTATTATACGGCCGTACAACGATTTATAGGCAACCTTTTTAATGCAACTTAAGGTATTAACAGATAAATACACTGTAATTGAATTAAAAAAAAATCACGAAAATACCTATTACATTTATTTGCAGTTATATTAACCAAGAGGAAGATTATAAACAATTACTAGGTCCAATATTAGCGAAGAAAGGCAGAGAACTGCCACCGTATGATGAAGTGAAGTACAACGCTTCTCTTATACTGGGCAATTCGCATGTGTCTATAGGACAAGCTATGACGCTGCCGCAGAGCTTCAAATCAATTGGAGGTTACCATATCGACATCAATACTCCACCTTTGCCGGAGGTAAATAATGTTTTATAAATTCTAGTTCAGGATTATTATTAGAAAAATAACATCAAAGTAACGAAATTAAAAAAGGAATAAACAATAATATATTAAAGTAGTCAGGAGGAAGACCATAAAACATATACCATACCAACTAATATACCAATTTCCCTGCGATATCGGTGTTAGTCGAGAATTTTTTTAACACCTGCACAAAAAGGGCCTATGTAAATCCAAAACATAATTAATCAAATAAAGAAACAATTTGTTTGTAATTCAATTCTGCAATTCTGACTAATCCGTTTCACCGTCTCCGTGATTTAGTCACAAGTAGGTATCCAAATATTTCATTCTACTACTATATACTACTACTATATACTATTCCAAACTCTTTTATGATCAAGGAATCATATGATGAAGATGAAATTATTACCCGATGGTAAGGGGGCATCTATATTAATAATACACTAATACTAAGAGGCAATTTTGGTGATTTTTCGACCCCCTCCTCCCTCCACTAACCTCACGTGAGATTTTTCAAAATGCGTACCTATTATTAATGTTAGGAAATAAAATTTAATCTGTGCTGTGTTGGATTTATTAAAAAAAAAAATCTTACGTGAAATTTTCCGAGACCACCCTCTCCCTCTCGTGAGATCAGGTACGAGCCTTCCCTCCCCCAAAAACCTTACATAATTAATGGACGCCCCCTACGACCCGGTGGCAACTGATGATGTGGTTTCCTTTTGATCTTTGCGTTTCAGGATTTAGAAAAACTTATGAACAAATCAACGAATGGGGTGATATACTTCAGTTTAGGGAGCAACTTGAAAAGCAAAGACCTACCAGATGAAGTGAAAATAAGTTTGTTAAATATTTTCGGTGGATTGAAGCAGACAGTCTTGTGGAAATTCGAAGAAATTATGCCCAATTTACCGAAGAACGTCCACATTGTAAGTTGGGCACCGCAGCTTCGCGTTTTAGGTAAGTAAGTCAATGACTATGGTGGAGAGAACCCTTGTTTTTACAGGAAACTTTGAGGGTTGAGATGACAGATTGTAACTTTATCAGGTCTTTATGGTATGAAGTTTGATACTGAAATTATTCAAGAGCTAGTCTCTGCATTACAACTTACACCTGTTAAAGTTGAATTGATGGATAAACTTGCGAGTGTGAAAATTTTTGGTCTCGAATCGTAATCGAATACTGACCTTTTAATATATTACGTCCATCCTTGAAATTAAGTTTGACATGCTTTTCGTTTCAATTGTTTCCAGCCCATCCCAATTGCCGCTTATTCATCACTCACGGTGGTCTACTGTCGACAATAGAAGCTCTTCATGTTGGAGTGCCCTTGATCGGCATACCAATATTTGGTGATCAGCACTTTAATGTGATGCAAGCTGAAAAGAAAGGTTTTGCAAAGAGAGTCGCACTCTCGTATTCCATCGCTGATGATCTGAAAGTTGCTATTGAAGAAATGATAAGTAACCACAGGTAGGAATGAATGATACTTACATTATTTAATACCAACTCCTTATGATATTGCTAGCTGGCAGCTGCTCCCCGCGGTTTCAGCCACGTTAATTTCGGAGTTCCCCCAGGAATCTGGAGATAACTCACATTCGCTTTTATAATATTACTAGCTGTTCCCTGCAGTTTCTATTTTTAAATACTCATAAGATTTTTTTTCCAAACTTACGTATTTGATATTGTAATCTAAATCTATATATTATATGTTGTTGTAGCTGTTGTTATCCTGAATAAACGAAAAATTAAATTAAAATTAAATTAAATTATTCTTTGGTACATTAATTTCGACAGATATTTAGAAAAGGCTAAGGAGCTGTCGTTGATATACCACGACCGGCTTGTGGCGCCGGGCGCGGAGCTGGTGCACTGGGTGCAGCACGTGGTGCGCACGCGCGGCGCCGCGCACCTGCGCTCGCCCGCGCTCACCACGCCTCTTTACCAGAAGATGTACCTCGATCTGGCTGCTTTAGTTTTAGTCATTTCAGCAGTTACCTATAAACTCCTCAAGGAAGGGTTAAAAATGTTATGTAATAGTAAAAAACAAACAAAGACAAATATTAATAAAAAAAAGAATCAATAAAATTTTCGTAGTACCTAGTTAAACAAATTAGTTTTCTTATTTACAAGAAATATTGCATATAATTGCTGTTACTCATAACTTAAAGTAAAAAAGGTATCTATTTTGATCGGCCGTTGTTATACAAATAAATAAATTGAAGAAAAATTATTAAAAATAAGTTTTATGTTTTTTTATCAAGTAGGTATCTGACTAAATAAATAAGTATTTTACTAATAATAATTTGTAGGTTGTATTTTTTTCTGAGCTAAAAACTTAAAATTATATAAATGCAAATGTTAGGCTATTTGTTTGTCACCGTCACGCTCTAACTACTCAACCGATCATCATTGTGGGTACTTTTTTCTGGAATTTTTGCGGGAACTCCGAAATTATCGCGTGATAATACTATACTATAGTACTACATCGTGTTTAATGAATTAACTGAAAAATAGAAAGTAGTTTGCTCAGAATCAACTAGCGAATCGATTGCACTATGTTTTAATATAGGTTATATATTTTTTCACTTTTATTAGTCCATGTCTAAATTATTTATAATATAATATTTGACGCGTACGTCCTGAAAAAAATCGAACCGGTAGGCGCGGCCCGGGCGTAGCGCTTGGAATTTCGTAGATAGGTCACCTCCAAACTAATGTTGAATAACTTTTAATGTGTAAATTTGTTTGACAAAATATATTTTAATTATTTATATTATTGTTTATTTTTTTAAACGGGTTGTATCAGGTTTTCAGTTAATTCATTAACACAGATTGTATTTTTTTCTGAGCTAAAACTTAAAATTATATAAAGTTTATCAAATTGTCACCGTCACGCTTTAACTACTCAACCGATCATCACGAAATTGTGGGCACATTTTCTGGATTTTTTGTGGGAACTCCGAAAATATAGCGTATGAAACTACCCTTACCATAGGCGTGTAACGCGTGATACATTTCTGCTGAAAATTATTATTATTAATAATTATTGGTTTTTTTTCCCGCTCCACAATCACGCAAAAATCTTGCGAAAACGCGAGAAAACCTCGAGAAACGGCGGAGAACATCGGCTCCTCATTTACGTTATTTACAACGTGGAGCGGGCTTTAGATACGCGTTGAACGCCCGTAGGATGATTCACGTTACACCGTGCCGTGCCGTTACACCTGGCAGGGGCACGTCCACCGTGCCCCGTCCGGGCCCGTCATTCACGCTACACCGGGCGCGGCCGTGTCTGTGATAGGTGTTCTGTGTCAACTAGTGATTTCAACAGTCGATCGATAGATTTTTTAGACTTTTTAAACAGACGATTGACTCTTGATTAAAAAGTGAAGTTTTTTACTCAGCAATGTTTTTTTAGTTTAAATAATTTTTAACATGAGCTTCTTAAAATAATTCATTACTTAAAAATTATTACTTGGTAGAAAACTTCTCGAGCCCATATAAAGCATCGCTTTCCGTTACTTCACTATCTACTTATAATTTACTCAACGTATTATAAAATACCTACTAAAAACCGATACAAATACCTACTTGTTATAGTAGTAAATGACACTCGGATAGACTTTGTATAGATTGAAATAAAATACTAGGTAATATATATTTATGTTTTACCAGATGTAATTACCAGATTATTTTATTTCGTCCGATATTGTTTTCCAAATAACATTTTTATATTTAGTATCCAAATAGTTAGGGTGGCGCATATCGTAAAATACAAGGTACTTCCACACACATTCTAACAATTTTTCACCTATGTGAACCTGGCAGCTGATTTCAAAATAATTGTTTTTTATGAATTGCATAGGATTGTACCCGGTTTGTACCGGATTGTACCGTTTTTAAAATCGTTTGTACCTTAAGGGGGTCAAAGTTACCGGGCTCCGAAAATTTTGAACTAAGTCCCCTTAACAACATGAACAGGGTGAATAGTAATCAACTTTTATGACTTGCATACGATTGTACCCGGTGAGTAGAGGATTGTACCGCTTTTAAAACTAATTTTTACTTAAGGGGGTCAAGGCAACATGACTCCGAAAAATTTTTTTTTACAAAAAATAATAATAATGAATTGCAAAGGATTGTACCCGGTTTGCGCTGGATTGCACCGTTTTTTAAATCTTTTGTTTTTTAAGGGGGTCAAAGTTACCGGACTCCGAAATTTTAAAACTAAGTCCCCTTAACAACATGAACAGGGTGAATAGTAATCAACTTTTATGACTTGCATACGATTGTACCCAGTGAGTAGAGGATTGTACCGCTTTTAAAACTAATTTTTACTTAAGGGGGTCAAGGCAACATGACTCCGAAAAATTTTTTTTTACAAAAAATAATAATAATGAATTGCCAAGGATTGTACCCGGTTTGTCCTGGATTGCACCGTTTTTTAAATCTTTTGTTTTTTAAGGGGGTCAAAGTTACCGGACTCTGAAAATTTTAAAACTAAGTCCCCTTAACAACATGAACAGGGTGAATAGTAATCAACTTTTATGACTTGCATACGATTGTACCCGGTGAGTAGAGGATTGTACCGCTTTTAAAATGAATTTATACTTAAGGGGGTCAAGGCAACATGACTCCGAAATTTTTTTTTTAACAAAAAATAAAAATGATGAATTGCAAAGAATTGTACCCAGTTTGTGCTGGATTGCACCGTTTTTTAAATCTTTTGCAATTTAAGGGGGTCAAAGTTACCGGACTCCGAAAATTTTGATACTAAGTCCCCTTAACAACATGAACAGGGTGAATAGTAATCAACTTTTATGATTTGCATACGATTGTACCGGGTGAGTAGAGGATTGTACCGCTTTTAAAATGAATTTTTACTTAAGGGGATCAAAGTTACGAAGCAACGAAAATTTGGTAATGAACCCCCTTAACCACATAACCGGGTGAATAAAAATTAACTTTTATGATTTGCATACGATTGTACCCGATAGGTAGAGGATTGTACCGCTTTAAAAATTAATTTTAACTTAAGGGGATCAAAGTTATAGAACTACGAAAATTTGGTGAAAATTTGGTATTTGAACCCCCTTAAACACATGAGCTGGGTGAATAGTAATCAACTTTTATGACTTGCATACGATTGTACCCGGTGAGTAGAGGATTGTACCGCTTTTAAAACTAATTTTTACTTAAGGGGATCAAAGTTACGAAGCAACGAAAATTTGGTACTAAACCCCCTTAACCACATGAACATGGTGAATACTTTTTAACTTTTGTGACTTGCATACGATTGTACCCAATAGGTAGAGGATTGTACCCGGTAAGTAGAGGATTGTACCGCTTTTAAAATTAATTTTTAATTAAGGGGATCAAAGTTACGAAGCAACGAAAATTTGGTACTAAACCCCCTTAACCACATAACCGGGTGAATACTTTTTAACTTTTATGACTTGCATACGATTGTACTCTATAGGTAGAGGATTGTACCGCTTTAAAAATTAATTTTAACTTAAGGGGATCAAAGTTATAGAACTACAAAAATTTGGTGAAAATTTGGTATTTGAACATCGTAACTTTGATCCCCTTAAGTTAAAATTAATTTTTAAAGCGGTACAATCCTCTACCTATCGGGTACAATCGTATGCAAGTCATACAAGTTAAAAAGTATTCACCATGTTCATGTGGTTAAGGGGGCTTAGTACCAAATTTTCGTTGCTTCGTAACTTTGATCCCCTTAAGTAAAAAAAAGTTTTAAAAGCGGTAACATCCTCTACTTACCGGGTACAATCCTCTACCTATCGGGTTCAATCGTATGCAAGTCATAAAACTTAAAAAGTATTCACCATGTTCATGTGGTTAAGGGGGTTTAGTACCAAATTTTCGTTGCTTCGTAACTTTGATCCCCTTAAGTAAAAATTAGTTTTAAAAGCGGTACAATCCTCTACTCACCGGGTACAATCGTATGCAAGTCATAAAAGTTGATTACTATTCACCCAGCTCATGTGTTTAAGGGGGTTCAAATACCAAATTTTCACCAAATTTTCGTAGTTCTATAACTTTGATCCCCTTAAGTTAAAATTAATTTTTAAAGCGGTACAATCCTCTACCTATCGGGTACAATCGTATGCAAGTCATAAAACTTATAAAGTATTCACCATGTTCATGTGGTTAAGGGGGTTTAGTACCAAATTTTCGTTGCTTCGTAACTTTGATCCCCTTAAGTAAAAATTAGTTTTAAAATCAGTACAATCCTCTAATTACCGGGTGCAATCGTATGCAAGTCATAAAAGTTGATTACTATTCACCAAGCTCATGTGTTTAAGGGGGTTCAAATACCAAATTTTCACCAAATTTTCGTAGTTCTATAACTTTGATCCCCTTAAGTTAAAATTAATTTTTAAAGCGGTACAATCCTCTACCTATCGGGTACAATCGTATGCAAGTCATAAAACTTAAAAAGTATTCACCATGTTCATGTCGTTAAGGGGGTTCATTACCAAATTTTCGTTGCTTCGTAACTTTGATCCCCTTAAGTAAAAATTCATTTTAAAAGCGGTACAATCCTCTACTCACCCGGTACAATCGTATGCAAATCATAAAAGTTGATTACTATTCACCCTGTTCATGTTGTTAAGGGGACTTAGTATCAAAATTTTCGGAGTCCGGTAACTTTGACCCCCTTAAATTGCAAAAGATTTAAAAAACGGTGCAATCCAGCACAAACTGGGTACAATCCTTTGCAATTCATCATTTTTATTTTTTGTAAAAAAAAAAATTTCGGAGTCATGTTGCCTTGACCCCCTTAAGTAAAAATTCATTTTAAAAGCGGTACAATCCTCTACTCACCGGGTACAATCGTATGCAAGTCATAAAAGTTGATTACTATTCACCCTGTTCATGTTGTTAAGGGGACTTAGTTTTAAAATTTTCGGAGTCCGGTAACTTTGACCCCCTTAAAAAACAAAAGATTTAAAAAACGGTGCAATACAGGACAAACCGGGTACAATCCTTGGCAATTCATTATTATAATTTTTTGTAAAAAAAAATTTTTCGGAGTCATGTTGCCTTGACCGACTTAAGTAAAAATTAGTTTTAAAAGCGGTACAATCCTCTACTCACCGGGTACAATCGTATGCAAGTCATAAAAGTTGATTACTATTCACCCTGTTCATGTTGTTAAGGGGACTTAGTTCAAAATTTTCGGAGCCCGGTAACTTTGACCCCCTTAAGGTACAAACGATTTTAAAAACGGTACAATCCGGTACAAACCGGGTACAATCCTATGCAATTCATAAAAAACAATTATTTTGAAATCAGCTGCCAGGTTCACATAGGTCAATTTTTCATCGTCCATTTTGCTGTTGAGCTATTCAAATCACTAAGGTTTATCGTCGACTGCCCGGCGGGAGCCCGGTGAGCGCCCGGCGCGTGTCGTGGCCGGGCCGAGCCGGACGCGGGAAACAATATCCAACGATGTTTCGACGCTGTGCCCCGGCCGGAACACGGTACCGGCGCGGCCGGGACACGGCGGCGCACGGACGGGCCACGGCCTACCATGGATTACTTCAAAATGTATACTATAGATGCTTGACCGTGCCCCGGCCGGGGCACGTCCGGGGCACGGCCCGGCCACGGCACGGTGTAACGTGAATCATCCGTAACTGTTTTGTAAGTAGCACCGTTAGGATGTTATAAACATTTGTGCTTACCTTGAGTCTGGGTTTTTTTGTACTGCATCAATTACGTTATTATAAAAAAGTAGGTACCTACTTACCTATACACATAGGTACTACTGTACAAGCTGCTTCCCACGGTTTTACTCACGTTAATTTTGGAATTCTGTTCCGCTGAAATACCAAAGATAAAGTTAATTATTTATTTATTTAAGTACACTATGTAGAATAGAATAGAATAGAAAAAAGTTTATTTGATACCATAAAGTAAAATAAGTAAAATAAGTATGTCCTTTTCTGTACCACTGAAAACGTGTAAGTGCGAAAAATTTTATGAAGATCGGTTGAGTAGTTAAGTTGTGAAAGCATAACAAACAAACAATCTAATAAACAAACATTCGGATCTGTAATATAACGACCCAATTGGCGCAGAGGTCACTACTCACCATGCCTACCCGCTAATCAAGGGGTTCCGGGTTCGATTCCCGATGGGGGTGGACCTTGTGTGATGAACACATGGTTCCATTTTCCAGTCTGGGTGTGTATATAATAAAAAATAAAAAGCCTTTTATTTCATGCAGTTCAATACAGTTTCTTCTTTTTTTGAATACATTTTTTTGAGTTTGGGTGTGTAAAGGTATAAGTAATTCTATGTAGTATATACCACGTTTGCTTGGTTCCACGATACAAGCTAATAATAAATACTGTGGGATCAAGTAGATCTGTGTGTTGTGATGTGGATTATTATTATTATAATATAAGTAGGTACGGATAGTATGTGTATACATACAGTATTAAAAAAAAGTACTTACCTACATACCTACTAGCTGTTCCCCGCGGTTTCACCCATGTTAATTTTATAGTTTGCCCGAGAATTCCGGGAAGTACCTTGTAATGTGTGCCTATGCTAAATTTCATGATGATCATTTGAGTAGTTAAGGCGTAAAAGCGTAACAAAGAAACAAACGAAATCATATCGCGCGTTTTCTAATAGATATAATTAAAATTGACAAAAACTCGTTTGGCACTCCTTAACGTTTTCACCCTGTATGTAAATATATGTATGTACCTACCAATACAGCCGACAAACTATTATAAATATGAACTAGCTAAAATGCGAGTCGTTATCAATCCAACAAATGAAAACATTCTGTTCAGACGTTCGTTACAGTGTATAGTTATAATATAAATATATAAATATATTGGCTAAAAATATTGGCTATAATTCCATAGATAACGGTGGTTTATACATGAATTAATGCATCATTAATGCATTACAGTCACTATCTAATTGATATATCTAACTGACGGATTTGATGCGAGGTATAGGTATTTATCTAAGGTATTTATAATTAAATTGACAATGAAAGTTTTCGTCTTTCTTTTTGTACTTTTGACTTTGTGTTTTTGCGATAGTTACAAAATACTAGCTGTGTTTCCTTTCCCGGGAAAAAGTCACGGCATACTAGGTGATGGCTACGTCAGACATTTGCTGGAGGCTGGACATGAGGTTAGTGATTTGAAAATAATAATAAATTAATAATAATAATTACCTGCCAATGGGCATGTTGACTAATTTTTTTTTAGTCCGTCTTGTAGATTATTAAAAACAATTGGACACGTATTTTATCTTTTTTTACGTAATCAAAAAAAAGCGGCGATACATTGAGTTGAAATTTCGCGTGACGTCACTAACCAGTGCAGTTTGTAAGGCGGCTTGTTATAGCGGTTAGTGAGGTCACGAGCCTCCGCCCTAAATTTTAATGCGCTTTATCTGTGTATTTTCATTTATTTGAAAAAAAAAAAAATACGGGTCTAATGATTTTTAATTTTCTAACGGACTAATTAGAATTTTGATTTTCGAAAGTCGTCAACATCCCTATTGTTTTAAATGTTGCAAGCTGCAACAAGGGTTTCGACTTGAGGCGTTTGGCTGGGGTTTTAATGTTAGAATTTTTGTCATTGTAAACTTTTTCGCTTTTCTTGTATCATATACTAGCTGTCCCCCGCGGTCTCAACCGCGCTAATTTCTTAGCTACCGTGGGAGATTCGGGATAAAACATAAAAGGTACCTACCCCATATGTCACTCAGGACTACCGTAGCTTCCTATAAGTGAAAGAATTGTATAAAACAAATCAATGCAAATATCGATCATAGATTATAATTTTCCATTCCTAATTTGCAGGTAACATATATTACACCTTTTCCAAAGAAAAATCCTCCCAGGAACTTACATCAAGTAATAGTTCGAAATGATACATTTCCAGGTAAACATAATTTTATTTCATTTTATTTATTTTATATAATGTAAATTTTTTATAACATTTTGATGCCATTTTCATCGTGCAATGCCATCCACTACCGGTTTGACTTCGGATGCTGCAGCTTTGAGCAAGGATCTAGTGCTCACACCAAAAAAAATCTTCAAAGTCTTCGTAATGTTATAAATCACAACATCACGAATCGCAGTCGTTTATAATAAAAGTTATTTTTAAATTTTGCTGTTCTGTTTAGGACGAATATCTTTAAGTTTTTAATGGTTGTTGCTATAGATGTGTGACGTAACGAAATGGGTAATATTATGACGAATAATGAAAGCGGAGCAATTTATTTTAAGTGTACAATTTATCTATAATACACTCGAGAGCAATGAATTAGGGTCAGGTAAAGATATCTGAATAACTCAAAAACTAAGAACGCTAGCTTAATGAAATAAATTGTGTTTGATAGACAATTTAATGTTCCGTAAATGAAAGTAATAAAATGTATAAGCCACTTTGTATTTTATTCATAAAAAATTAAAATAACATAAAAATACCCTTTCTCAACTTATATCAACAATATAAAAATAATTGTTTTGTTTTATTACTTTTAAATTTCTCGTGTTTTAGTACTTTGTATTACCTCCACGTGCTCTCATCACTGCGGTATTGCGGTTTGGCATGCTGTACACCAAGTTTCTTAAACGATGTTGGGGAATATTCTCGCATTCCTTTACGAGAGCGACTTTGAGCGTGATTGGGGGAAGGTTTCGACGCCTCACACATCTTGCGAGCTCGTCACAAGCATGCTCGATCGGATTGAGGTCTGGGCTGCGTGGTGGCCACTCCATACAGTTAATGTTAACTTCTTGAAGCTACTCAATCACAATTCTACCAGTATGAGGCCGGGCATTGTCATGCATGAAGATAGCATCCTCTTCCAAATTGATCATAAATGGACCAACATATTCTAACTTATTCGTTTAGGATTTCTTCCACGTATCTTCCACTAGTTATAGAGCCGTTTTCTATAAGCACCAGCTCTCTGCGGCTCCCTGAAGAAATTCCGGCCCATACAATTAACGATCCACCACCATAGGCCAGTCTCTTCGATGCAGGCTTGCTTGAATCGCTCCCCTGGTCTTATATACACTCTCGTTCTTCCATCACGCTTATAGAGCATAAACCCTGATTCATCTGAGAACCAATTCTTGACCAATCTTCAACACTCCAATTTAAGTGATTTCGAGCATATCTAAAATATCGAAATACGATGTTCTCGCTCCAATTTATGGACGTTTGCAGATCTTCATGGTTTTAAATTTGCGTCAGCAAGTCGTCGTCTTACAGACATGCACTTGGATTACTTCCTCCGCGGCGTTGGAACTGATGTGTAAGTTCAGTTCCTGTAAGAAAGCGGTTTCGAAGCATTGTGTTGACCAAATACCGATCTTCTCGTGCTGTGGTACGTCTGGCTCTACCTTTTCCTGGAGTGCGTAGGTTTGAGCCGATTTCCTCGTAACGCCGGAGAACTTTTTGTGCAGTTGACAGCGACACACCAACTGTCCTTGCTGGATCACGCTGACTCCGGCCGTTTTCCAGCATTGTGAGAATTCTGGTGCATTCTTCAGGTGTAAGCGACATTATTGCAGCTTTAATAATGAATATTCAACATCAGAAACGCTTTTTATACACCTTTTTATATGAGAGACTAGAAACAAAAGTAAAAACCGAAGAAGAAAATGTTTAGTTCGATTTACAAAAGTACCATTTTTTGTATTTTGTCATTTTTTATGGCATAGCTTTACAGTAACTGATAAATTTTATTACTTTCATTCAAGGAACATTTAACTGTCTATCAAACACAATTTATTTCATTAAGCTAGCATTTTTAGTTTTTGAGTTATTGAGATATCTTTACCTGACCCTAATTCATTGCTCTCGAGTGTAGCTATAATTATTGACTTATTTGTTGAAGGTATCGACATTAAGTTAATAATGGAAAATAAAATGGATTTATCGGAGCCAGTGTTGATTACTTTAATAATGCATGATGTAGCTAAGGCTACATTAGCGAACGAAAACGTACAAAGGTTGATGAGTGATCCCGCCCAGAAGTTTGACGTCGCTATAGTAGAGTGGATGTTTTCTGAATTGTACTGTGGGTAAGTTGGACTTAGACCGATACCATGTCAAAGTTATAGCAAACATACAGTTGAATTAATAATGTAGAAAATCGTTCATCTTTTAGCTTAAAATCTCCAAAGTGTTTTGACCGCTTAGAAACATTAAATCTCTGAGTCGAGTTGTTTTGGTTTTAGTTGCTTTTAGAAGCCTAATTTTTTTAAGTCCAAGCCAAATATAGACTATGCCAATAACTACGATGATTTTATTTGGTCCAAACCAAACAAAATTTATAAGTAGTAGAAAAATACAAATGTAACTGGTATTTCATGCTAGTACTGAATCTTTTTGTAGTGGTGAACCAACAACGGTGTATTAAAAGCCAAGCAAGCAAGCGGTGTAGTAAAAGCAAAGCGTTGTACATGCTATATTTTGGCTTAAATAGTTATTTGTGCAACAAGAGAGCAAAGTCATTTTTCATTACTCATACTCGGAAAGTAGGTCTGAAGTTGCCTGAGAAGCGGGTTGAAAGTAACACTTTTCAGCCCTAGGGAGAATCGCTTTCAACTGACAGCTGACTACTGCAGAAACTCAGTTTTTTTTTATGTCATAGGGGGCATACTTACTGGCCAGTAGCACACCTAATGGTTGATTTATGTTAAATAAAATTCACTCATTTTTTTCTTTAGCTAATTCCTATTTTTATTTTGACTTTCCTTGCATTCGTACTGAAAAGCACAGTGTTATCCTCGGGAGAAAGACTTATTTAGTCCCTCGATCTATTGGCGCCCTCGCTACGCTCTTTACGCAAGTTACTTTCACCCCTAGGATAACAATGTACTATTTTGCTGCGAGTGCTGATTTTGAATCCTGAGCAAGCGAAGGATTCAATGAGCAGCGAGAACACTTTAGGAGATAATAGTTATTTACAGGTTAAATATCAGTTTTATTTGCAGTAAATACTTATTTTCGTTTAAATACAACAATAAGTTAAAAATTCAATAAATTACATTAAAAGACATAATTATCTTTTTGCTAAATTTCTTTAGTTAGTACTTTTCGAACGTGTTTGTCTTTGAGGTCGAATTCAAAATCGGAACTTCGAAAGGGCTGGTATTTGTCTCTCTCTCTTTCTAATGGCGGGAAAAAATATAGAGTGTAAATGTTTCGAATTGTATGATTAACCCAAGGCTGAATAAGATATTCGCGGTTTTCTGAAAACAAAAATTAAAAAGTTACTTTTCACTTCAGTAGCTCAAACATGTAGGTTTTGCTGCCTGAAATCAGTGAGCAAAATGCGATTTTGCTCACTGAGTGAGACAAAGTAACTTTTTAATTTTTGTTTTCAGAAAGTCGCGAATATCTTATTCAGTTTACACTCTATCTCTTTCCCGCCATTAGAAAGAGAGAGAGAGACAAAGACCAGCCCTTTCGAAGTTCCAATTATGAATTCGACCTCAAAGACAAACACGTTCGGAACTTTGTACCTACTAAAGAAATTTTGCAAAAAGATAATTATGTCTTTTAATGTAATTTATTGAATTTTCATTTTATTGTTGTATTTAACCTGTAAATATTTATTTCTAGTTTCAATAATGTTACGTAATATATTATATCTCCTAAAGTGTTCTCGCTGCTGAAGTGAAAAGTTATGTGTGTTACACGAGAGCAAAGTTTTTTGCATCTCGTGCCTTTGAATCCCTCGCCACACTCAGGATTCAAAATCAGCACTCGCAGTAAAAAATGACTTTGCTCTCTTGTTGCACAAATAACTATTGTCTCACTCAGTGAGCAAAATCGCATTTTGCTCACTGATTTCAGGCAGCAAAACCTACATGTTTGAGCTACTGAAGTGAAAATTAAATTACACGTCTGAACTCTATGTTAAATTTATAGCATCAGTACAGTAAACTGTTGACGTGATATAGGCGGGCTTCCTATAAGATGAACCGAAGATATTGTGGTGAAGATTGTGGGTCTACAGTCCACACGTCATATTGTTCATTTCAGATTTTCCGCAGTGTTCCAGTGTCCATTCATCTGGTCGGGATCAACGGAGCCCCATCCTTACATTCTGAGTTTGATTGATGAAACATACAATCCAGCTTATGTCCCAGACATGATCTCCACTAGAATACCGCCCTTTTCTTTCGTGGGGAGGCTGAAGGAACTGTACATTCAGATAATGAATGTTGTCGTGAGGAAATTGTAAGTAATTATCTTTTGGTGCGGAGTAATATGTAATAGACAACGGAGGTGACGCACGTGATCGATCCCATCATTTGTTCACTCATTAATATTTTTTTCTTAAACATGCGCGAAAATATTGTCATTACATCATATTTACGTAGATTGAAAAACCAAAATCACTTCGAAGAGCGCGCCGGCATGTTGTATGAAACGGTGTGCTGTTTGAATTTAGAACTCTTTCATGTATCGTACACTTGCGTTCTCGTGGCTGTATAGCCACAGATGCGTTTACCTTTCGACACAAACTGTACAATAAAAAAAAAAAATTGGCGGTAAAGCGGAGTTGACGGAGTTCGTTGTTATTTTGTTAATAAATTAAATTTATTATGTAAAAGTACCTTTTTTATTTCCTTGAATTTCTTTAAGAAAAACACTATATGCATATATAACTCGGTAAAATTGCCTATTTCGCTGCCTTTGCAATAACGTACTAGTTTTTTTCCAAGTTTTAACTAGA
Organism: Zygaena filipendulae; assembly: GCA_907165275.2. Classification (NCBI taxonomy): domain Eukaryota; kingdom Metazoa; phylum Arthropoda; class Insecta; order Lepidoptera; family Zygaenidae; genus Zygaena; species Zygaena filipendulae. The sequence goes on from OU015669.1 coordinate 2,749,341, forward strand.
AGATCCGCGAGACAAAGCGAAGCATAATAATTAACAACATAGATTATTTTATAGATTGCAAGACTTTGTCGTTTTTTTTTTTTTATAACGTTGGGGTTATCAATATGTGCCTATAAGAATTGGGCCTGGTTTTTAAATCCCTCAGATAAAAGCCAACTGTAAAGAATATGTGAAAAAATTGTAGGTTTAAGTTTTTTGTGAACTATGAGACGGAACAATCAATTTTAACCTTTTAACTGTCGACCGTAAAACCAGTCCTTTAAAAGTTTAGACTAGAGAAACCATGGAGGGTCGTCCTCCATGAGAGAAACAGAATCATAAGCAGTGGGTATTTGTTTTTGTAAATATGGTACTAATACTGAACTTAATAACTGCTGGTCATGGTTAAACGTTAACTGTCGGTTAATTTTTTATAGACCGACTATAGGTAACTAATAATATGATAATTATCATGTTATCATTATGTAAGTACTCTATACTTAACTAACAATCAAACTTATGCGTAGTCTCGCAGTATTCAAGGCTCTTTAGCCTTGAATACTGCGAAACAATATCTTAGTTCATGTCAAGTGGCGTATAAGATTAGTTTTATTGTTAATAATTGTCGGATAATAAGAAAACCAAAGTGGTCATTGTACTTCTTTCATAATTGTAATTAGGTAATATGATTGAGTGGGTAGATTTGTATTATTTTAGTAACTTCCACAAACAAATACGTAGTAAAGCATTCAATGAACACACAGAAACACATGCTCACACTGACACACATGCACACACCAGACACACACATGCCCTATCACACACACTTACACTATCACTCTCACAAATTCACCCATGCACACGTTCATACAATAGCGTAGACCCCTGTCGGGCTCCCGTGGTCCCCCGGGGGTCCACCTGGACCACTTTGGGAATCAATGCTCTAAACCTATTAATTCTACGGCTACATGCGTGTTATACAATTTTTTTACAGACAATAGTCGATCGGTTTTGGTAATCTAACTTCATATTAGATATGTATCTATAGTCACGTACTTACTAGTTGTTCCCCGCGGTAAACTTTGGAGATCCCGCGGGAATTCCGAGGTAAAAGGACCTTATAATTATCTTTTTCTACATCCCTACACTAACACTACTACACGTCGTAGGTATTCAAAATTTAATGCAGTTTCACCAACGTTACCTTCGGAATTTCCGCGAGAATTCCGGGATAAAAAGTATCTACCTTGTCCTTTTATTTTCTATACCCCTGACAACGTGATGCAAAATTTTGTTATGATTGGTTGACCTGTTATGGCGTGAAAGCGTAACAGACAGACAGACAGACAGAGTTACTTTCGTATTTATAATATTAGTAGGGATTATGCGAAACGCCTGCTTTATTCGATTTGCAGTTATTTGAACCCAGAGGAAGATTATAAACAATTACTAGGTCCAATATTAGCTAAGAAAGGCAGAGAATTGCCACCGTATGATGAAGTGAAGTATAACGCTTCTCTTATACTGGGCAATTCGCATGTGTCTATGGGACAAGCTACGACGCTGCCGCAGAGCTTCAAATCAATTGGAGGTTACCATATTGACATCAATACTCCGCCACTACCGGAGGTGAATAACGTTTTATAAATCTAGTTCAGGGTTATAATCAGAAAAATAATATCAAATTTACGATATTAAAAACATAATATAAGCACAACATAAATGACAACATTTAGTCAGGAGCAAGGGCATAAAACGGATATCAAATTAGATAAGATGGGTACCTAAACTGAGTTAAATACTAGCTTTTCCCTTCGCAATCGGTATAAGTTAACCGCAAATCGGTTAAATCGCAATGGTTAACTGGTAGAGAATGCCGCAAGGCATTAAGTTCGCCATTTGTACACACTGTGCAATAAAGAATAAATAAATAAATAAATAAATAAGTCGAAAATTCTTTTGATGCCTGGACAAAATCTAGCCTGCATATTATATCTAAAACATAATTTAAAAAAAGGGGTATTTTGGGTAAAAATTGTGACTAATCCGTTCTGTCGTTTTCGGTTTAGGTTTTACTTAATAAATACGTAGGTACTTATTTATTTCTCATAAGAACAAATTACATGTTAATCACTTAAAATAAGAAAAATAGGACTATAATCTAAGTGAATATAGAATAAAGATAAACATGCAATATTTCATATCAGTTTGACTAGTTTTGAGGATTCACTAATTAAATTAAATTTTTTTTTCAATGTGAGAATTTTGGCAGCGATTCAGAATCTTTTACATATTTATATTATTACTAATCTTTTACATTTTTATAAAGATCTACATACATGGACTAGGAATCATATGATGAAGATAAAGTTACTACCCAACAATAGTTATGACGTGGCTTTTAATCTTTGTGTGTTCAGGATTTAGAAATACTCTCCCATCTCCCAAATGCCTCACATAATTAATTAATGGACGCCCCCTACGACGCGGTGGCAACTGATGATGTGGTTTCCTTTTAATCTTTGCGTTTCAGGATTTAGAAAGACTTATGAACAAATCAACGAACGGCGTTATATACTTCAGTTTAGGGACCAACTTGAATAGCAAAGACCTACCAGATGAAGTGAAAACGGCTTTGTTGAATATGTTTGGTGGATTGAAGCAGACAGTCTTGTGGAAATTCGAAGAAATTATACCTAATTTACCGAAGAACGTTCACATTGTAAGTTGGGCACCACAGCTTCGCGTTTTAGGTAAGCCAATGACTATGATGGAGAGGCTCATTGTTACGGGAAAGTTTTGAGGTGTTGAGGTGGCAGATTCTAACTTCATCAATTCCATATGATCATAAAGTTTGATACTGAAATTATTTAGGAGCTAGTATGCGAGTTGGATGTGAGTTGGACCTGTTAAAGTTGTATTGATATATAAACTTACGTGTGTGAAAATTTTGGACTCCATTCATAATAATATACCTACTTAGTAATTACAATAATGATAAAGAGCTGAGGCTCTCTGCGAACTATTTTAATTACTCTACGTCATAAATAAATGGAAAGACTGATACGGAGAATCATGATCCGATCATAGGGATATCCCTGGTTCTATTTTACCATTAAAATGCAGAGAATTAAACTAGTTTACAGCTCCACCACCACAGCTCTTGAGCTGAGTGACGAGCTGTGATGGTTACCCCAGTTGTAACAGACGACGGGAGTCCGAACCCAGGATTATATGTGGGTCTTTTAAATCTAGGTACGCATCTGTATACATACTAGAAGCAATTCAAAAGTGTGATTAAAGTCTATACTTTTTTGAGAAGAGGATCAATCTCACTCAAACTCAATAAATTTACTGAACTCAATACGTTATATCATATCACATTCAAATACAGTCAAAATATAATACTTTACCGGTCGCTCGGAAGGCACATTTCCCAAGAGAATGGGCCAGAAACTCTACTGAACACCTTTACGTCCCTCATTTTACCATAAATCCTGTAGGTACATTTATGGAAGTGAAGCTCGACATGCTTTTGTTTTCAATTGTTTCCAGCCCATCCTAATTGCCGCTTATTCATCACTCACGGTGGTCTGCTGTCGACAATAGAAGCCCTCCATTTTGGAGTGCCCTTGATCGGCATACCAATATTTGGTGATCAGCACGTTAATGTGATGCGAGCTGAAAAGAAAGGTTTTGCAAAGCGAGTCGCACTCTCGTATTCTATCGCTGATGATCTGAAAGTTGCTATTGAAGAAATGATAAGTAACCCCAGGTAGGAATGAATGATACTTAGGTACATTATTTAATACCAACTATTGTAGTGTAGTACCAACTACTAGTAGGTATATTTTATTCTATTCTACTTATAATATTGCTAGCTGCTCCCCGAGGTTTCACCAACATTAATTTACGAGTTCCCGCAGGAATTTGGAGATAAAAATACCCTATGTCCTCTTCTGCACCACTGACAACGTGTATGCATTTTATGATGATCAGCTGAGTATTAAACTCACATTTATCCCAGCGGTTTCCATTTCCTCTTAAGTTTTTTTTTCAAACTTAGGTACGTAGGTAGGTATTTCGTATTTTAAAAGCAATTTTATATTCTTTGGTACATTTATTTCGGCAGATATTTGGAGAAGGCTACGGAGCTGTCGTTGATATACCACGACCGGCCCGTGGCGCCGGGCGCGGAGCTGGTGCACTGGGTGCAGCACGCGGTGCGCACGCGCGGCGCCGCGCACCTGCGTTCGCCCGCACTTACCACGCCGCTCTACCAGAAGATGTACCTCGACCTGACCGCTTTAGTTCTGGTCATTTCAATAGTTACCTATAAACTTCTAAAGAAAGGGTTAAAAATGTTATGTAGCAGTAGAAAACAAACAAAGACAAGTAGTAATAAAAAAAGGAACTAATAATTATTTTTTAGTAATTATACAAAGTTTTATTGATTCATATTTTATAGTTTTAAGTATAAAGCGATTGTTGATCGGACGTTGTTCTTAATTAAATAAACTGAAGAAAAATAATTAAAAATAAGTTTTAAGATTCTCATCAAGTAAATAAATAGGTTTTACACAAATATTTATACCTATGTTGTATTTTTTCTGAGCTAATCCTCATTATTATAAATGCAAAAAAAACAAACAAAATTTATTTGTTTGTTTTTTACGCTTTCACACCTTAACGGCTCAACCGATCATCACGAAATTTTGTACGTTTTATCCTGGAACTCCTGCGGGATTAGTATACAGCAATATTTTTTAAGCAATGCGCAAAAAATTTTGCTGGTTCATTATTAGTAATAGAACACATTTCCATTATTTGTTATTTTTTTTTATATTTTTTATCTGACTTTAAATCAGCAAAATATGGACACTATTCGTAATAATATCAATGTTTAATAAAACTCATTTATGTTTAATTTGTCAAAGTTTGCGCACTGAATAAAAATATTGCTGTATATATTATTAAGTATTGCATACATGTTGTCAGGGGTACAGAGAAGTACACAAAGTAGGTACCTACTTTGTAACCCGCAATATCCGCGGGAACTTCAAAATTAACGCGGGTGAAATCGCTTGAAATTTTGCATACTTTCATACACGTTGTCAGGGGGTAGTACAGAAAATGACATAGGGTACTTTTTTACTCAGAAATTCTCCCGAGGGAACTGAACTCGATTTTAACACGAGTGAAACCGCGGGAAACAGCTATCCTCATGCGAATGTGAGTTTATTTGTTCATTCGTTACGCTTTTACGCCTTAACTACTAAACCGTTCATCATGGAATTCCAAAAACTTTCGATAGATCTTACCCAAAAGAACACATCCATATGTATCGAAACAACTAACATATTTTAAATACCTACGTATAAATTATTTCAATTTACGACGTAGGTACGATACTTGCTAGGTACATAGATACTGAAAGCATTGAATTGATCAATTTGTGTTGCCTAGGGAAGAGCCATGTCTGAACTCATTGTTGTTTACAGTAGAATCCGTTTATTATGACTCCGCCTATATTGACCAACCGGTTATTATGACGTAATTACACCACGGAGTTTGGTTTTCATATAAAATTCTTTATAAAAAGTCGGATATAATGACTTCCCTTAGTCGGATATAGTGACATGTCGCTTATTATGACCCATTTTTAATAAATTATGTCCGGTTATAATGACAAAGCAGTCAAAAATTACAGATTTCTTACAGTAAAAAATACACTTAGAGTCATTCGGGTCAAGAGCACGCACTTTATTTTTGACAGTCTCAAAAACCTATCCAAAATAAGATATGTAACTTGTTAAGATGTAAAACTGGTAGAATATTTAATATATTTTCATTATTTAAGCAAATTTACCACCAAAGTTAATTAGTTTGTGCTATACATACGTTTGAATTAAAAAAGTCATGATGCGTACTCTTGCCCCAATATGTGGGTAAAATTACGCATGCCTTAGGGTAAAGATACGCGTGCGGGGTAAACGTACGCATTCAGATTACTAGGAGGATAATACAATAAAATTTAAGTTTGAAAAAATCAACATTCATTAAATTTTGTCATTAACATAATCAGCAACTTCAGCATTAACAAAATTAATTTCGCCCATAGTAAAAATTTAATTTGGGCGCAAATTAAGAGTATCATAGATTTCTTTGAACGTAGTTTAAAATCGCTGTGCTTGAATTTTATTAAAATTGCTCTGGCCAAGCTGATAGGCACTGGCTGACGAAGTTGTTGAGAATTTCTTTTAAAAAAATCTACCCAATCTCGACCAGCCATCCTGCTGCAGTCAACGAAACGGTGTTCTATATTATTGGCTGTTGTAAACTCCTATGGGCATCTTCTGAAATCATTTTAGTAATACCGAAAAATCTATTGTCAATATCTTGACAATGAACTTCTGAAAATGAAATTCCGTTTCTTGGACTTTGCTAAAGGAGGTTTAAAACTACCCAAAGACGTTGGCACGTGAGTAGTTTTTAGCCTTTTTCGTAAGGCACCTTCACTAATGTCAACTTCTTGAGCAGCTCGTCTTTGGCTCTGTCTTTTTTGTAGCAGTTTTTTAGCCTTAATTATTCTGAGATGAGGGCCTTCTGTGAGACCTTCCTTGCATAATTCCTCGGTATTTTGCTGTGTTCTAAAAGAATAAATAACTTTTGGATGTTTTCTTATTCCTTGGGGTATAAGTACGAAACGTGGGTAAAAGTACGCGTGCGTACTTTTAAACTCGCACTCTTACCCCAATCGGCAAATATATTAAATGATCGGGCACTACACACAGGTTAATTACTTTTTATGAATATGGTATGGTATGGTACTTACTTAAAAACTACAATAAATGAACAATAGAAATATAGTAAACTTACTGGCATAGAATCATCCATCTAAATGCAACACACTTTTCCCTGGCACAAATATCCAACGAAATAACTGCACTAAAGGTGTTCAGCAACCTGTCGCGACCACTACTGATATTGGGTCGGGGCAGCACGTGGCTCCTAAACGGTGACTCTAGCGTCACCAAGTTTAGTAAACAAACACCTCAGTCCCCCCCTCCTTTATCGGAGATCGGGCTACTGCGTACACTTACCCGCTGCGTTCTGTTACCCCGAATGACTCTATATGTGATATAATGTGCTGATTATGTACAATTTTGATTTTGATTTAATATGTATGTAGACATATGTATTTACTATGTTTCTGTATTAAAATACTTAAGTACATACATATTTACATAAAAAAGGCTTTTCATTTCACAAAACGTTTTGTATGACGTCCGCTTATTATGACGTGTTTGTCAATTCCTTTCGATGTCATAATAAACGGATTCTACTGTATACGCCCCCGCTTACGATTGAACAATTGGTTACTTGACTAAATTTTTATTTAGTCCGTCGTGTAGATTAATAAAAAATGTTGGACACGTATTTTTTCTTTTTTTACGCACGCAAAAAATAACGGCGATACATTGAGTTGAAATTTTGTATGGACCTTATACCTACCGAATACTGACGTCACGAGTCCCCCACCCTAAACTTTAATGCGCTTTATCTATGTTTTGTTACTAATTAGAATTTTGATTTTCATACCCCGGAAAATACCCAATACCGAGCAAAGTCATTGCAGTGCATTCAAGGGGAAATTACTAAGGTAATAATCGGAGGTTCCTCCATTTATCTTAAAAAAAAAAAACTGTTTTTGATACGAATTTCTTAACGCGGCTTGCGTAGGAGTTACTATTGGTAGAAACCCTCCCGCGTCACGTAAATAAAAGTGTTATGTATATCCTCCATGCAAATGGAAATGTTAAGTTCTGTCCTGCGTATTTAATCCACAGATCTATCCATAGACAGATACTCTGCTTCCTTTTTAATCCATAAGTAGATTTAGGGATTATTTGCTATCCCTAATGCCAAAATAACTCTGCCTGTCTCTGTCTGTCTGTTACGCTTTCACGGCTCTACCGATCATCATGAAATTATGCATACACGTTATCAGAAGAAGGGTACTTTTATCCGCTAACTCCTGCGGGATCTCTGAAGTTACTGCGAGATAAGGAACCGCCAGTTTTATTATAACTTGGTTCTGGCCAAACGATCGTCAGATATTATGAGCTTGACCTTGAATTCCATCTTTGTAGTTTGTGTGGTTGGTACTCGATCGTGCAAGTTCGGTTAGGTTATCGTTTCGGCTTGGTTGGTAGAAAAAAAGCGACTATACCTATTAAATTTATCTATATTTGAGTTATTTATGTATGTCTGTGCAAGGTCTACTACATTATCGCCGAGTACAGACGATTGTGCGCGAGCAAGTTAGTGTAGAGTGCATACTGGGCTGTACTCGCTGATGATCGTCTATGATCACCTGCGACCCGTGAATCGTCGGTTTTTGGGCACGCATCAAAGGGAATCGCCTGTGGTTGTGTTGAGGTGTCCACATTATGGCCGATCACATACGATCATGTACGATCAACGATCATCGGCGATAATGTAGTGCAGGCATAAGGTTGACCGCCGCTATAGGGTATGTTCCGTTATTGTGGATAGCACTAGCCCAGTGCTCTTCGTGATGGGGAATTCGTTCCCTTATTACACTGCCAAAATATCCGCGGCAGACAGTAGTTATGACGTCACAATCGTCGTCATTTGCATTGTGAGCACTGGCGTTTTAGAGGAGTGCTCTCAGTGATTTGATCACGTGGTCAACATCGGACCAATGATTGGTCAATGAGTGGTCGACAGTGTGACATGACAATGACATGGATGACAGTATACTGGGCTGCGTTCCGTTTTAACCAGTATAGCTGTCTACTTATAAAGGTACGGCTTCTCAGTATACTAAATTGACGTTATATCTTACAGAGCTATCTGTAATACCCAATGGAACATACCCTTTATCTCTATTCTTTGCTACATTGGGGACCAGATCATTATCAGTTCTTTTTTTGTGAACCCATGTATACTTGGACGCAGATAAGCAATAACATGTTAACCCACAAAACGAAGTTATTGATTCAGAACGATTTATTGAGAGTTAGAGAACGTTTTTTAATTATGTGTTTACCTTATTATATTTTTTAAATATGTAACTAAATATTAAACATAAAAATGTTGAAACAAAATGGCGTTATAATTTTAAAACATTAATTTACTCAAAATTTCGCCAGTGTGGGTTAACACACTATTGCTTATCTATGTCCACTTATGATACATTCTACACCCAGAATCGGGTTAAACACTAGTGTTCCTAACGTAATTGTGTTCCTAACGTAATTGTGTTCCTAACGTAATTGTGTTCCTAACGTAATTGTGTTCCTAACATAATTATGTTCCTAACGTAATTGTGTTCCTAACATAATTGTTTACTGCGCAGGAATCGAATCTGTTATACCTAGCGGCCAGCACGGCAGTCAGATTCGGTAATCACAAGTAGATAACTAGGTGTAGGTACCAGGTACCTACCTTAAAAACTGTTTTACGCGTATATGTGTGTGTGTTGTTACTCGTAGGTAAAAATGTTCATTTTCAACTGTCACTTAGGCAGTTGAATACCAGACTTTACGTTGTGTTAACGTTATCATATTAAACGTAACTAGTATCTTAAAAAAAAATTGTTTTCAATTATTAGGTTCGAATATTTCCACAAAAACAATGAATATATTTAATTTAATTATGATATTACTCTTTTATATAATAAGTGACGGTGAATCGTATAAAATTTTAATAATCTATCCTTTACCAATTAAAAGTTTGAACATTTTGGGCCGGGCCCAAGCAAGACTTCTTCTCGACGCTGGGCATGAGGTAAAGTTACTTGAATAATATGAATTTATTTATCACTTGCTGTTTTCCCGCGGTTTCACCCGTGTAACCTTTGGGACTCCCTCAAGAATTCTAAGAAGTATCCTATATCACTCGGGTATCTGTCACACTACATCACTCAAGTATCCTATATACTATAGCTTTCTATCAGTGAAAGATTTTTTAGAATAGATTCAGCATTTCCAGAGATTACCCGCTACATCGAAAAACTCATAAATAAAAAAAAAAAATTACCTCTTTGTAAAATTAGTGTGGATATTACTCATGACCTATATGTATTATAAATACCTACATATAGATACCGACAATATAATCGCGACGAGTAATAAAAACACAGTGGGTATCTTAATTTTATTGTTAAACTATCATTAAATAATATTAATATTGATTTTATTGATATTTATTGATTTGATTTGTTATCATTTCAACGAGTACAGTTACACTTAAAGTTTTGGGTATCAGAAATCATTACCCGCCTTTCCTTTCACGAGATATTAATAAATATTAAGTATACGTGTTTATTTCCACAAACGAATGCAATGTGGTGGATCATCATCATCATATCAGCCGAAAGACGTCCACTGCGACATAGGCCTCCCCCAAGGATCGCCACAACGACCACTCCTGCGCTTCCCGCATCCAATGGCGCCCCGCGACCTTCACCGAGTCGACGGTTCACCCTGTAGCGGGCCTACCCACGCCACCTGCTCCAGTTCATGGTCACCACACGGGCTATAGCTAGATGCAGTGTTATGGAGCCCCCTGGCTCCAAAGTCTAACCTCTTAGTCAAGTTTAGAAAATAAACAACGCATGAGCATGACACGTCTGTATGTGTGCATGTGTTGTGAAAATGTGCTTTATCATCCGCTCATTATCTTAACTCCTTATAATATTTTCTTCACTTCTCATGCTCTGAAAGTGCTTATTTGTGCAGGATATAGGCTGCACAAAATCGAATTTTGTGCACATGGGCATTAACGTATCTACTCATAAATGTATCTACATTAAGGCAAATAAAATGAGCCATAAAGCCAAACACAATAACAAGTTCATAGATAGAATTTGTTATTTTATAATTTTTACTTTAATTTATTTGCCTTATGTGTTTTTTAAGACATAAATACCATTAATATGCCGGGAAAAACAATATCTTTCAGTATTCAAAACTGTACTAATTTTACTTTGAATTTTAATTAAAGAAATGTTATGATTATACTACTGTCCTCGCAGTTGAAGTGAAAAGCAGATTTACAACTCGTCCACAAAACCATTTTATCCTCGACATTACGTTTTGTGCACTTGTTCTAAAATCTACTATTTCCTTGTCACCGCTCTGACATTTGAGAGATAGGCCCTTACTTAGATAATTTATTTACATATTATTTACATACCTATTTGCTATTCAGCATAATTGTGTTTTAAATAGGTTCTAATATTTATTTTGTATTTATTTTTCAGGTGACATATGCAACAGCTTTTCCTTCGAAGGATAAACACCGGAACTACCGCGAAGTCGACCTCAGCGATAATGTCAAAGTTATGATGGAGACTAGAGAATGTAATGTTATTGATAAAAAATATATTATTATACGATATCATTTAATTGACTAAGCAAACCGAAAAATAAATAAAAAATAACAGCTGCTGCAGTAAATGTAGGGATCCGATAAAGTCGTTATCGGTGAAGGGTCCTGAATCGAAATGTGAGGATTGTGAGAAAAGCGAAAACAGCTAAGGAAATCCTAAAAAGTGTGGATCTAACACGTATTGTTTTTGTACCATGTCTTCACCAGTCTCTTAAAGAATAATTATTATACCGTAAAAATATTTGATGACCCAATGGATATCGCAATATCACGCTAAAATATGTATTACAAAGGTAACCAAGTCTAGTGGGAAGTCAATTCGAAAATAGACGTACTAGTTGCGATAGGGTTTTGTTTTTATTAAACCTCTACATAACTAAGTGGAAGCTTTGCTAATTATTAGAAGCTATTAAGTTTTAAGCGTAAAACTTTACCTGCGATATCCATCGAGTAGTTGAATAAAGCTTAAAATATAGTAACTATTCCATTCCATATCGATATAAGTGACTAACGCCTGAAATAAGATATGTTGATTTTTCACAAAACAAAATTACGTAAAAATGTATTAGACATACTATGCGTATAGAATTGGCAGTCACTAGAAATTAATCACAAGCAACCGCAATCCTGCTGCAATATCGCTCTTTTTTGCAGCGCAAGACTTCTTCAACTTTGATTACCTAATGAAGAATGGGTCTCCAAGTCCTGACATGTTATTTTTCCAAAACTTCGCTGTTGACACAGCTCGAATGACGTTCCAAAATGAAGAGCTCAGAAAGTTTTTGGCTAATATTGATGAAAAATTTGATTTAGTTGTTGCTGATCTATACGAATGTGAAGCTTACGCTGGGTAAATATATATATAGTCTTGTACCATCCTTACTATATACATAAAACACAGTCCTCCACCGCGTCTGTCTGTCGGTTTGCGATAAACTCAAAAACTACTAAACGAATTTTCATGCGGTGTTCACCAATAGATAAAGTGATTCCAGAAAAAAGTTTATAGGTATAGTTTCCCGCGGGAATTCCGAGATAATAAGTACTCTATGTTCTTCCCTGTTGTTACTTAAATTAATTCTATTTTACTCAACTATCTTAGTTGTAATGGGTCGAGATAAGAAATAGGTACTAATATAATAAAAAGACCGTTTCACTTATATATTAGTCAATTTATACAATAGGCTTGTTTCCGGGGTGTGGAAATAAAAATTCTATTTAGTCCGTTTTGTATATTAATAAAAAAATAATAGACCCGTATTTTTTGCTTTTCAAATTATTGAAATTATTGAAAAAATACTAAGATGAAACGCATTAAAGTTTAGGAGTGGGGGCTCTTGCCTACTATAAACTATAGCACGGCGTGACGTCATTTTCATTACAAAAAAATACAAAAAAGGTGTCCAATAATTTTTTTTTAATCTACAAGTCAGACTAAAAATTCAAATTTAGTTGACAAGCCCATCCTACTAATATTATAAATGCGAAAGTTTGTAAGAATGTATATGGATGGATGGATGTTTGTTACTCTTTCACGCAAAAACTACTGGATCGATTTAAATGAAACTTTACAATAATATAGCTTATACATCAGATTAACACATAGGGTACTTTTTATGCCGGAATTCCCGCGGGAACTCTGAAATTAACGCGGGTGAAACCGCAGGGCACAACTAGTTATGCATATAAATAAATTATTCTGCTAACGTGTTCCTCCACAGAGCCTGCACCTAATATAATGAAAAACTATCCGAGGCATTTTCCACTTATCATTGCCAATTTTTATTTCTAAGATCTCAACATACTATAAATTTGTTTAAGTTCATATTTGTTTGTTTAACTAATTATTATTGTTTAATAGTACATTGTTATCCTAGGGGTGAAAGTAACTTATTCAGTCCCGAGACGGGGTTTGGCGCCCGAGTGTAGCGAGGGCGCCAATAGATCGAGGGACTAAATAAGTCTTTCTCCCGAGGATAACACTGTGCTTTTCATTACGAATGCAAGGAAAGTCAAAATAAAAATAGGAATTAGCTAAAGAAAAAATGAGTGAATTTTATTTTAATTAATACCTACTTAAACTTTACGTTATTTCAATTTTACATCGCGCTGGCTGTATAGAAAGTTGGAACATGGTTCAATAGAAATGTGAAAATAGACCTAGTTTATTTTTTAATAATTTGACAGTTGTCAGTTGAAAGCGATTCTCCCTAGGGCTGAAAAGGGTTACTTTCAACCCGCTTCTCAGGCAACTTCAGACCTACTTTCCGAGTATGAGTAATGAAAATTAATATTATTGTTTTCTCACTACAAAAGTAGAAATCAAAATATATTAGAAACTTTATATATCACGTAATAGTGGAGACTTCATTGGTTGGTGTACTACTTATTATTGTTTTCATGATGTACTACAAGTAAAACAGATATAACCTTTTGTCTTCCCAAATACATACAGGAATAAATAAATATAAGTTAGAAATATTTACTCTTTATTTCAGATTTTCTGCTCTGTTTAACTGTCCAATGGTCTGGAGTTATTCCATGGGCGCCCACTGGCAAGTTCTGAGGCTTATAGACGAGCCAACAAATCCTGCATATACATCAAATTATTTATCAAACAACACGCCGCCATTGGACTTCTTTCAGAGGATCGAAGAGTTATGGATGCAGATAAAATGGACTTATTATAAATGGTACATGAGTTTTGACAAATCTAAATTTGTATTAATTTTATGACCGCAAGCTCCTGGGTATTTTTTTTATCATACTTATCTACATATCTTGGGCTTATTGCTTGACAGTTAATTTCGTGAAGTTTTATCTCTGTCTATTTATTCTACTACTAGAGTGTACTGACTTATCTTTATGAGAGAGTTATGCCTTGTTGCAACACTTTAATCAAAATTTTTTAGTAGGAAATCTGATATTTCTGGAAAATGTTTTGAGTAAATTGTTTTTGCCACATGCATAGTAGTAGGGATTGTATCTACAAGAATAAGTACAGGACATCTTACATGCATATTCTTGAGGAAAATATAATTTTCATACCACCTGCTCGACAATGTCTGATTACATACCACGCAATCTCAACGTAAAGCAAGGCATTACATCCCAACCCAAGGACAGGGAGGTAATGTTGTATGAATCTGCCGAGGGAGTAAAGTGATTTAAGTTTGGAACGTTAAAATTTATAGGAAAACTCTTAGCATTTTTTCTTTTTATGTGATCTGCCTGTGGTGGTCAGTAAGATTTTCGAATAAACCCTCTTTACAATGCCCGTTTAAAGAGGGTTTATGTCTCGCAATAGGTATGAAAAGTAGAGTATGAACCTCGAGAATAAAGCCTGTCTTCGTCACGGGCAGCTTAAACCCCTCGCTTCACTTAGGACTCTATACATAACTCCTTCGCTTCGCTCAGAAGTTAAAATTTTTATTCCCCTCGCTGTGCTCGGGTCAACTCTAGAGTCCCTCCTTATGCTCAGGGTTCAATATGCCGACCGTGACGTAAGACACTGCTTTACTCCCTTGGTGCATAATCTACTATTTCATGTCCAATTACATATCACGCAATCTCGACGTAAAGCAAGGCATTAAGTACATCCCAACCCAAGGGAGGGAGGTAATGTTGTATGAAACTCCCAAGGGAGTAAAGTGATTTGAGTTCGGAAAGTTAAAAATTGTTGGAAAACCCTCAGCATCTTTATTTTTATGTAATCTGCCTGTGGTGCAGAGTCGTATGTAAAGAGGGGCCGGGTGGGGTGGGTCTACTACAATCGTATATGGTATTTACTTACACATAATAGGTAGGTAATAGCGGAAGGTCGATTCACTTAATATGAGATGAATTTAATACGACATTTTGACGCAAGAGAGGCTTTCATGGGCCTAGTCTCGTTTTGATTGCATTAAATTACAAAGTAGCTTTTATTATTTACTAGCGGTCTGCCGCGGTGTCACCCGCGTTAATTTTGTAGTTCCCGCAGGAATTCCGGGACAAAAAGTACCCTATGTCCTTCTCTGTACCCCTGACAATGTGTATGAAAAATTTTATGATAATTGGTTGAGCCGTTGAGGCGTAAAAGCGTAACAGACAGAGTTACTTTCGCTTTTATAACATTAGTAGGGATTGTGAGTTAAATTTACACTAATTTCAGGTTTCAAACAATGCCATTAGAAGAAGATATGTATAAGAAGTTTTTCGGACCACTTATACAAAAGCGTGGAAGAGAACTACCATCGTACCAAGAACTTATATACAATGCCTCCTTAGTGCTGTCCAACGTTTATAACTATGGAGGGAATATGCCTGCTACACCACAAAGTTTTAAGATGGTCGGCGGATTTCATATTGATATTACTACAGAACCGTTGTCCAAGGTGAATGCCATAAATTTGTTGTTATTAAAAAAAATTATTAACAGTCTCAACGTTCCAATTCACTTTGAACATAAAAGTATAATATTTCAACATTTATCACTCGTTCAAAGGAGAGTTTCTTTAAGAGAAAAGATGGGTGAGAAACTCTTGGGTTGCTCTTTTTAAAGGTTTCGAAAGAGGAAAAATTGTTTATAAAAAAAAGGTAGTGTTATCCTCATGGAAATCATTGAGGAAGCTTTGGTCCAACACTGGACCTCTGTAAACTGATATGGTGATGATGAAGCCAACTTACAGTTTCTTATGGAATTAAATAGGTAGATTTCAACGTTGTAACTGGTTATTGTATTTTATAATAATGGGGATGTGGACTACTTTTGAAAATCAAAATTCTAATTAGTCCGTCAATTACAAAATAAAAAACAATAGACATGTTTTTTTTGCTTTTTTAAATAAATTAAAGTACACAGAGATAAAGCGCATTAAAGTTTAGGGTGAAGGGGTTTTGACGTCACTAACCGCTAAAACCGCCATACAAACTGTCAGAATAGTGAGGTCACGCGAAATTTCAACTCAATATATCGCCGTTATTTTTTGATTACGTAAAAAAAGAAAAAATTCGTGTCCAATATTTTTTAATAATCTACAAGAAGGACTAAAAAATAAAAATTAGTCAACATGCCCATTGTTTCAGGATTTGCAAACTATAATGGACAATTCTAAAAACGGAGTTATATACTTCAGTATGGGATCTACCTGGCAGAGTAAATACATACCGAAACCGGTAACCGAAGAGTTATTAAAAATGTTCGGGGAGTTAAAGCAGACCGTCATATGGAAGTACGAAGATGACGATTTGAAGAACATACCCAGAAATGTCCATATTATAAAATGGGCTCCACAGAGGAGTATTATGAGTTAGTTTTTAGTATGTAATTTATAAGCAGCAATCGTTACCTTTAAATTTAATATTGATAATAGGCATTTTGTCATAGAACCTTTCATATTATCTTCTGCGCTGTTCGTCTTGCGTGGTTTTCATGCATCTTGTCTTGTCACACTCACGACATAATGCTGAGTCAAGGTCCATTTTGAGCAGGGAAACATATCACACAAATGTCATATTTAAATGTTTAGATTATTACTGTTTAATCATTTTCGTCTGCGTTGTCTTGTGTATTCAATTGTGTTGTGTGTCTTTTTTGCTTCAATAAATCTTTCATTCTCTCTTTTAATTATCATGAAAATCTTAATATTTTTTAATCTTCAGTAACGAAACCTATTACTATTTCAGATCATTCCAATTGCCTATTGTTCGTCACGCATGGTGGGCTATTGTCTTCAACAGAAGCAGTACATTTCGGAGTGCCAATTATCGGCATCCCCATATATTTCGACCAGTTTGTCAATATTAAAAACGCGGTTTCATTAGGATATGCTTTAAAAGTCGATTGGACTTACGATTTAGCCAAGACATTGAGATCTGCCATTGATACGATGACTTCAAATCCAGAGTGAGTATAAATTAAAAAAAAAATTATATTATTTTATTTCCTATTTTTGGTACGAATAAAAGTCTTACGGCCGCAGTCAGAGTCGACTTTAATGATTACTTAGTTAAGTATAGATTTTTAAAACAAAATTTCCGCAATCAGAGACGTTCAGTAAATTAATGTTAATTGGCATTTAATGATATGTAACTTAATTAGTTAAATGCTAGAAACATTAATTTACTGAACGTCTCTGATTGCGGAAATTTTGTTTTAAAAATCTATACTTAACTAAGTAATCATTAAAGTCGACTCTGAGTGCGGCGGTTAAAACTATTTAAATAAAGGAATAGCGGTGGTGTTATCAGAATTTATTGTTTCAATTCAGTATCTAGCTCGGTAAGTATGTTTGAAATTGAGATCAGAATTTATATATCCTACCTACTTAAATAAATAAATAAATTTGTAGTAGACATACCAGAAAAAGAGTCCAAAAATATGTTAAAACTGTTAGATACATCCCAATACTTAATTTTCTTAATAATGTGTCTTCATTAAATAGATACCGTCAGCGAGCTAAGGAGCTGTCGTGGATATATCACGACCGGCCCGTGGCGCCGGGCGCGGAGCTGGTGCACTGGGTGCAGCACGCGGTGCGCACGCGCGGCGCCGCGCACCTGCGCTCCCCCGCGCTCACCACGCCTCTTTACCAGAAAATGTACCTCGATCTGGTCGCTTTAGTTCTAGTCATTTCAATAGTTACCTATAAACTCCTAAAGAAAAGCTTGAAAATGTTGTGTGGTAGTAATAAACAAAAAATAGCAAATAGTAATAAAAAGAAAAATTAATAAAAAATTTACAGTACACAAATTGGTTTTAATACAGAATAATTTAAGTGTAAAAGTAGATAGAAAAGAGCTAAATGACAAAAAATTTAGTTGATTGAAAATTAAAATAGATTTATGTGAATTTATTATATGTGAATTTATTATAGGTACATCTGTGATGAAGACATAGTAATAAAGGCACAATAAACGATCACTGTAGATAAGTCTTACCTACCTGAAGGTAGACTGACTGCCATTGTTGCATTAAATCCGCCTTTTGTACCGTGATGTGCATAAATTTTAAATAAATAAATAAGTTTATACGAAGAATATTTTGACAGATGGTGCGGTGCAACTTAAACTGAAGAATTAATTTTTTTTTAAGGGTAAAAAGGTAAAATTAGTTCGCTTTTATATAAATTACGAATAAAATATCGGAAAATAATACTTACCGCTTTTATTTTTCCCATTTTTCACCTTATCAACATAAAACTTGACGAAGGTTTTCTCTTGAGGAAGGAAAGATTTCTATGACTGCGCCACCATCACTTATCATCCGTGATTACCTGCACATTTAGTAAACAATAAATACTTCCGATAGTAATTACTGTCCAAAGAAGTGTTGCCTCAGTTTGGTGAACTGAAGTAAATTTAAAAATAGCTTAAATTCTAACCGCCGCACTCAGAGTCGACTTTAATGATTACTTAGTTAAGTATAGATTTTTAAAACAAAACTGCCGCAATCAGACAATTTTAATAAATTTATGTTAATTGACATTTAACTAATTAAGTTACATCTCATAAAATTCATTCCGGGTTCGATTCCCGGTGGGGGTGGACTTTGTGTGAAGAATACAGGGTTTCATTTTCCAGTCTGGGCGTCTATATATATGTATCTATAGTATAATATACAGGAATATTTTTTAAGCAATGCGCAAAAAATGCGCAAAAAAATTTTGGTGGTTCAGTATCAGTATCAGAACACACATTTCCATTATTTGTTGAAAACTATTTTATATTTTTTTATCCGGCTTTAAATTAGCAAAATATGGATACTATCTTTTTAATACAGTTGCTCAAAAAGTGGCGTATTGCAGGGACGTTTAGCGTTCGGGATGTGGGCTATTACATACTCGAGCTTTTTGTTTACCTTTCCCGAACTCGTGCGTTCTCTTTGCCAACTGTCAAATGGCGACACGACTTTGACACACTTTTTTGCATTGCGAAACGTAGGTTTCGCATTACTAATACGACTAGCGCCATCTCTTGATCACAGTTGGAACTTAGTTGAGTTTGTTGTGTTTTTGATATTTTATTAAATTTCTTCATTTTTTTCGCAACTGTATTAAAAATAGTTGTTCAGTACACGTGCGGAACCGTCATTGCAACTAGTTCCGACTGTCAACCCTCACCTTTGGCTGCGCCTCGGCTCGGGTAGACATTTGTCGGAACTCTTTGCAATGACAGGCTTTCCGCACTAATAATGAAATATACTATTTCGTATTAATATCAATGGGCGCGCGCACCGTGCGGCGTACGTGGGGGTATTGCAGCGGAGGTGAACGACCTCGATCAGCTGTCGGTAGGGACAACCCACGTAAATACCTAGCCGACCGAGCGCTTCGCGCGCCGTGGTGGCGGCGGCGAATAGAGTAGCCAATAAATCAATTGCAAAGTATACATCTTTCCTTCACGATAACTTTATTTTTTTGTACTAAGACTTGTCAAAATAAAAAAGGTGTTTATTAAAATTCCTTTAACTTTAATTTGCAAAAGTTTGCGCAGTGAATAAAAAAAATTCCTGTATGTGTAATAATATTTACCTAGTATATACGGTATACCACGTTTGCTTGGTTTCTATTGTGGGATCACGTAGATCGGTGTGTTGTGAAGTGGATCTAATATACATATAAAAATCTCGTGTCACGGTGTTTGTAGTCGCACTCCTCCGAAACGGCTCGACCAATTTTAATGATTTTTTTAAATTTATATTACAAGTATTTTTCACCGTCCTACCTGACTCTTAGTATTTTTGTATGAAAATTGAAATTAAAATTGAAAGAACTTTTTGGAGACAACACGTGGATAGTTACAACATACATAAATTAAAAAAAAAGCATGAATGAACAAATATCCAAATAATTTAAACCTAGTTCATTGACGTGAAGTCTTCGGAAATATATTATATATTTGGCAGAACAATATTTGCCGGGTAAGTTAGTAAAGAATAAGTTTTTTAAAGTTCTTTCCTAAAAGTCAATAATTTAGAAGATAAAATATAAGTTTTATTAACCCTTTATTTAAGCTGTTTGCTTCTTTTTACGATTGAGATTACATTATTTAAAATATATAAGGTATGTGTATAAAATTAAATATTTTATTAATATGAAAAACACTACACAACATAAAGCCGAATGCGACCGGGAAAACCAATAAGGCTGTACCACAGATAATATAATACTATACTGTACTTAGATTGACTACCAGTGGAAGTTAAGGGTAGAGATAAAGTTATATTTATTTTTGGTTGAGTAGGTTATATAAAATCAAATCTATAAATAGTACACGAAATGAGTGCAATAGAATCTATTGTATAGTCTGTAATTAACAATACAAAAATACTAAAATCTTACTGTATTTTTTTCAGATTTGTTCTTTTTGAACATACAAATGAAGTGAAACGTTTTGCAATAATAACAAATATAATTATAACAACGAATATAACAGCGGCCAGATCGAGGTACATCTTCTGGAAGAGCGGCGTGGTGAGCGCGGGCGAGCGCAGGTGCGCGGCGCCGCGCGTGCGCACCACGTGCTGCACCCAGTGCACCAGCTCCGCGCCCGGCGCCACGGGCCGGTCGTTGTATACCCACGACAGCTCCTTAGCTCTCTGACGGTATCTGTTTAGCGAAGATAAATAGGTAACTCCAATAAACACGATTAAGTATTTTTTTTAAATTAATTAGGAGATTTAAAACTTTAGAAGAAAAATAGGAGTTAGTTAGAGATACACACTGATGAAAATATAAAACAAAGCATCACTTACTTCGGGTCTTCGAGCATTACTTTTATAGCAATCTCTAAGTTTTTGACCAAATCGTAGTCTAATTTGACATCCAAGGCGTATCCTAAAGACACAGCCTTTTTTATATTGACCAGCTGATCGAACATTATAGGTACGCCGATAAGTGGAACCCCAATTTTAACTGCCTCTGTCGAAGACATTTGGCCACCATGTGTGATGAAGATCAAAAAGTTTTTGTGTGCTGCAAATATAGCAAAGTAATGATGATTAGCTAGTTCCACTAGTTCGGGAAAAATATTATTGAGCTTAATACAAGAAACACTTTTTATTGCTCACCTAACAGGCTAGGTTGTGGGACCCATTGTTTGATGTGCACATTTTCCGGAACATTCTTCAAATCGTCACTTTCATATTTCCATATAACCGTCTGATTTAGCTTTCCGAACATTTTTAATAAGTCAGTCTTAATTGGTTCTGGTATATCTTTGCTTTGCCATGCTGATCCAAAGCTAAGATATATCACTCCTTGTTTTGATTCGTCCATTAGTGTCTGCAAATCCTGAAAAAAGTGAACAGAACTTCAGCTTAAATTCAAGAGAATTAAAATTCATATACTTACTTGAGCAAAAAAAAAAACATTAAAATGATATTAACCATTGGTAAAGGTTCATTGTGGCTTTGGAAATGAAGTCCTCCGATCATTTTGAAGTTTTGCGGCAAAGCTGGTAAATTTCCACCGACGTTATAGTCGTTACAGAAAACGATAGATGCGTTATACGTTACTTCTCGATATGCTGGCAAAGATTGGCCCCGCAATTTTGCTAAAGGTCTGAAGTATTCTACGAAGAAACTTTGCTCTAGAGGTAGTGTTACAAATCTGTAAAATTGTAAGGGTAGAAATAGCTCGTAATGTTTAGGTCATCACTATATTTATAATAATCCTACTAACATTATACATGTGAAAGTGTGGATTTTTGGAGGTTTGTTACTCAATCACGCAAAAACGGCTGAACGGTTTTGGATGAAATTTGGCATGCACGTACAACGTACGTAGGAAAACGTAAACGTAGGAACTCCAAAATTGCCGCGGGTGAAATCGTAGGGCACAGCTAGTAATATATTATATAAATGATGGCTATACCTAACATAGAAAATATGTCGTATCTCGAAATTATGGCCAAAATGGCTGGTTATGCCGAATGCGGAACATGAGGCAATCGCTAGAACACGTACATATATACCTACTTACTCAGACTGGAAAGCCGATATGACACAAAGTTCAGTCCCATCGGAACCGAACCTGGTGGGATTCTTGAATTGCAAAGCCGAATAAATAGGATAGAGAGGAAGATAATATAATATCTGCAATATATTGTCTGCAATAGGAGTGGAGGGTCCCTGGGTTCTATGATACAAATTTACTTAGTTTAGAATCCAGGTCACCAACTCATTCCTATCCTACCTTTGTGGTGTTGCAATGTGATTTGCGCATTAGTGTACATTATGGTCTAGGTAGGCATAGGTTAATAACCTTTATTTAACCAAATAAACGCATTTTTCATTTTAATTTTTCCATTTTCATCTACATAATTATAATTCTGTGATCATTGATGTAAAAAAAAGTGCTACCACAACTTACGTTTTGTAGTAAATCCATTTGATTAAAGTCCATAGCTCGAGTGTTCTTTGATAGAAATTCAACGGTGGTACGTTGACAGAAAGGTAGTTCACTGTGTAAGCTGGATTCCAGTAGTCATCAACGAGTCTCATTACGTTCCAATTAGGGCTCATGCCGTAGTACCATATCATTGGACAGTTAAACACGGTAGATAGACTAGAAACAGAAACATCTTAGATATTAGGACTGGGAATGAAGTCCCAATATTTAAGATGCTTGGAAAGAAAACGAAAAATGATTCGGCCCATGTTAAAGGTCATGGAAACTAATTGATTGATTAAAATTTTCTAAAAACTAAACTTAATATTAAGATGCTGTAATTAATTATTGTGTTTCCGATAATTTTAACTATATCTACATAATAATATTAGGTGAAAAAGATACATTTACCCAGCATAAACCTCAGTTTCATAAAAATCTACGATAACAACATCGAATTCTTCTTTAGTGTCTTTGAGTAAATTTGTTACGTTTTCGTTTTGAAGAGCTATGCGGGCCATGTTTAGTGCAAACTGTTGGAAAAATAATGGATCTTCATTGAACATCCCGTGTTCCATTATGTATTTCACATTTAGGACGGTTGCAGCTGTAATATTGAAAAAGTTTATTTAATTAATAATGTAAATATCTGGGTAACCGAGCTTTGTTCAGCTTCAGAAATCAGGGTCATCACGACTTCCCGCAAGGATAAGGACTCACGACCCTTAGTCCCACTGGCTAAACCCACTGATGGGTTTTTTATCATAGGGGGCAAACGGACAAGTGGTGCACCTGATAGTAAGTGATTACCGCCGTCCGACCTGGAATGGGGATGGAAACTGGCTTTCAAGTGGGGCTGCCGGAACACACCGTTACGTGCTTGGCGACAGATTTACAACTTGAAGGTGGTGGCTAGCCAGCCGGGCACTAGAGAACGCCCTACCACCATGCTATGGTTTCTTCACGATGTTTTCCTTCACCGACAGCTAAAGCTCATTGTTAGGGTTTGAATACATAGAGTTCAGTAATGGTCCAGCAGCCCACGCCTAAACTTAAATAAGTATATCGAACTAGCCAATTTTCTATGGGAATACGAGTTTTTATTTCGTCTGAGACTTAGAATAGGTAATTTAAATCTTACCGTTTAATGAATACACTTCCAATACCTGAGCCGTATAAATTTCACGATAGTTTCGCTCAGGTTTATTCTTCAAGGGGTAGTTTGTTATGTACGTCACCTTAAAATAACACATAAAAATAGGATTCGAGTTTCTGACGGGAATCAAAGATCGGGAAAGTTCCGTAATTGATTTTCATATCGATATAATTTTTTTAAATGTGGATTGTTGTGGTCTAGATTTTCGCAGTGGCGGTTATTATTATTTATGTTTGTTTGTTTTTCTTGTGTGTTGTGCTGAAATGAATGTATTTTCTTTCTTGCTTAACTGATTTCCTAAGCGTCTTCCACGAGAGAGATTTTGTAATATTAGTTTTTATAATGATGCTGTACGATTAACATTTATTTTACTTGAAACTGCGTGAATGCATTGCAATTTGCATGCGAATGTTTACAAGGAGTAAAAGTAATGTCATTGATTTTATTATTTAAATACCTACATGGCTGTTCATAATTTATCGTAACATTCGTGTTCCAGGTTTTATTAGTTTTTAGCAAGGTATACGGGTCCGGTTCCCCAATACGGTTAGAATGCTTGAATTCTATGACTGAAATGCCTGGATGCTTTACGGACCTGATATTATGGTAAATAGTTGTACATGCAGGTAAACATAGACATAGATATAAAAATTGGTGAATAAAACATGCAGAAAATATAGATGCTCACTGGATACTTCATTGTTCCTTGATATAATATTATATCTAGTAAGAATGTTGCTATGTTACCTCATGTCCTGCATTCGAAAGAAGTCTTGATTGCGTCTCACCCAGTAAGCTTAGACTTAAAGATGGTATGGGGTAAAATATTAATATTTTAAAGGACTGCACGCAGAAAATTAAGCAATTTATTATCACAAAAAAATTAATAACCAGATTCATATTGCGTAAGGGCCACGTCAGTTGAGTTTGAGCAAAGATCAAGCTCTAACAATCTAATATAAACTAAAATAAGATAAAACACCAATCATTATCTTCTTAATATATATAAATCACGTGTCACGTTGTTTGTCTGCGATGGACTCCGAAACTACTGAACGGATTTTGATAAAATTTTGTAACTATTTATAATATGGTCCAACTTAAAAGATAGGATAGTTTTTATCCCGGAACTCCGAAATTACCGCGGATGAAATCGCGGGGGACTAGTTATTGTATATTTACTAGCTGTTCCCCGCGGTTTCACCCACGTTGATTTCGGAGTTCCCGCGGGAATCCAGAATAAATAGTACCCTATGTCCATCTCTATACCCCCGACAACGTGTTTGCAAAATTTTATGATGATCGGTTGAGCCGTTAAGGCGTGAAAGCGTGACAAACAAAGGTCAAAAGATATTATATGTAATTTCATAATACGCCGATTATTATTATAAAGACTAGCCGTTCCCTCGTAGGTTCACCCGCGTGAATTTCGAAATTCCTTCGGGAACTCTAATAACTAGGTATATAGTACAATATAGATATATGACATTCAGGGATACTGTAGCTTTTTATCAGTGAAACAATTTTTAGAATAACTACAGTAGTTCCAGGGTTTGCCACTTTCATCCAAACTTATCTACAAATTTAACCTCATTTATAATATTAGTAGGCACATAGATGACGATTCAATTCTAATTGAGGCGATAATGCAATGATATTGTGATGTCTACTTAAATACCATTGCGATAATGTTGGTTAACCTTTGACCGAACTTGAACGAGCTTACGGATCTAAAAAAAACTAAAAACCGGCCAAGTGCGAGTCGGACTCGCGCACGATGGGTTCCATACCATTATCTATAAAAACAGCAAAAAAAAAATCATGTCTGTTGTATGGGAGTCCCCCTCTAATATGGGTTTTATTTGAATTTCATTATTTATTTTTAAATTAAATATATAACTAGATATTCTGCGAATATTTCAAGCATCTACCTGTTGCCGTTATCAATATCGATCAAAAAATCACGTTTGTTGTATTGGAGCCCCCCTTAAATATTTATTTTATTCTGCTTTTTAGTATTTGTTGTTATAGCGCCAACAAAAATACATCATACTGTGAAAATTTCAACGGTCTAACTATCACGGTTCATGAGATACAGCCTGGTGTCAGACGTACAGACGGACAGACGGACGGACAGCGAAGTCTTAGTAATAGGGTTCCATTTTACCCTTTGGATACGGAATCCTAATACCTACTCGTAGATGTAACATTTCGTGGTTTTTGTTTTGAAAATATCGATTAAAAATAACGTGGTCGATCTCTCGACTCCAAACCATCGCTTGATTCGTGAGCAGCTATGTTCTTCAATTTCGAACAGATATTTGAATGACACTATATTATATCGCTCCATGTGTCATATTATGTTCTATGTGTAACTCAGAAGAATATGCTTTAGTTATTCTTCTGAGATGTGTAATGTCTCTATGATTTAAAGGTATGTAGTTGTAATAAATAAATGGTATTAAAAGAAGTTTCGTGAGACATTTTATTAACACGTGATGACTGTAGATATGATAGATGTACCTACCTAGGTAGTGCCATTAATTATAGCGTTCAATTGTTATAATAATAAATGGAGAAGAGTTAATACGCGCAATTTATAACTTGTGCTCTATAGGTGTTCCATACGGGATACATTCGGAAAAATAGGCTTGTTGACTGTTGCCTCACAATATGTATAATGTATATATCTACGCGAATCTAATCTTTGAAGATCTTTTTAAAAAGCCAGTGATAGGTACTCATGGGATTAAAACGAGAAACATGGAGTAAGCAATTATTTTATAGGAAAATACATTCGTTTTTATAACAACGATACCGATATAAATTAAGAGTCTAGCGATGAACAAAGCTTGTATACAGATAAAATAGTTTTTTTCTTTATACAAGCATTAGCTAGTAAAACAGCATATTAGATACAGAGTCTCGGATTATCTTGGTGACAAAAAAGTTTGGGACTGAGTTGGTTACATTTTATTAGTTTTTTGAAGAAAAGTGGCTTAACAAGATACGGATGGCCCTTCAATTGTCATTAACTAGCTGTGCCCCACGGTTTCACCCGTGTTAATTCGAAGAAAAAACTAACCAAAATATATTGCGCAGCTGACCGCTTAACGCAGCGTATGAAGCTCTCAAAAGGAATATTTTTCACCGTTTTAGCAACATTTTATATTGCTGCTCCGCTCCTATTGTTCTTAGCGTGATGATATATAGTCTATAGTCTTTTTCTATGACGGTGCCACTGCAGTCTCGGCGGCGGTGGTGGCGGCGGCCAAAACAAATGGTAGACAACATACGAAGTCGGCCACAGCTCGCGCCGCTGATAGCTGTGGACTACCTCGTATGTTGTCTACCATTTGTTTTGACCGCCGCCACCGCCGCCGCCGAGACTGTGGCCAAGGGGTATAAATAGGCTATCTAACACTAAAAGAATTTTTCAAATCGGATCGGTAGTTTCTGAGATTAGCGCGTTCAAGCAAACAAACAGACTCTTCAGCTTTTTAATAGTATACCTATACTTAGTTGAATTTATGTTTTACATTAATTGTATTGTATGCTTGTAACTTTGAAAAGTGCCAAGAGTTTCTCGCTCGTCTCTTCTCTTGGGACATCTGTATTACGAGCAAGCGGTAAATGTAACTGAATTTTAATTCAAATGTTATGATGTAACATAACGAGTTCAATAATTTTTTCGTGTTTGAACTGGAGTTTGAATTGTATATCGTTACTAGAAGTCGGTCTTCAAATATGACAACACTTTTATGCTACACGCTGTAATTACGCATTCGCCATATTGACATATGCCCCTTGTGTGGGCCTCCAAATGAACGTTTCTGATCACGCTGCACACCCATTGACTGATTCCATTAGTTCTATCGCACGAAGTCGGCTATCATACGTAAACAGCAACTCCGCCGAGTTAAATACATATTTGTTAAATTATCTTTTATTACGTTAGTTCACTAACAGCGCTGAATAGCCAAAGTTTATTCATGCATTTGTTTTTATAAATATATAATCATAAAAAGTTTTTATTATTTAATAATTCAGTAAAGGTTTGATATTTGTTAATTCGATTAATTATAAATGGACAATAGGATGGTCTTTATTCGATTTTGAAACTTATTTAAGCAGTTTTATAACAACCAGTGGTATATAAATACAGTTATAACTATCAGTTGCCGTAAGTAAAATAATTGTTTGTTTACTTATAAATAAGCCTAACTATAATGAGTAGAATGAGGTCGTTGATTTTATTTAATAACCAGCTGTCTCCCGCGGTTTTATCCACGGTAATTTCGGAGTTCCCGCGGGCATTCCAGGATAAACTATAGCAATGTTTAAACCTGGAACTCCCGGGGGAACTCCGAAATTACCGCGGATGAAACCGCGGAGGATGGTTAGTTATATTATTATACTTAATAGTAGGTATGTTGTTAAGAGTCAAGAAAAAATGTTCTGAACCATGGACCTTTAATTTGTCCATGGAAGTTTAATTGGTCCATGTTCTGAACATAAGGTACTATACAATGTGTTAATGAATTAAATGAAAACCTGATACACCCCCATTTAAAAAAATAAACAATAATATGAAATATATTATATTACAATATGTCGAAAATTTTAATAAGTACTTTAAAAGTAATTCAAGATTAGTTTAGAGGTGAACTGTCTACGAAATTCCAAGCGCTACGCCCGCACCTACCGGTTCGAACTTTTTTGCTGCGAGCGCGCGGCGTACGCGCCAAATATTCTATTATGAATAAATAGCCGTGCCCCGCGGTTTCACCCGCGGTAATTTCGGAGTTCCCGCGAGAATTCCGGGATAAAAAGTACCCTATGTCCTTCTCTGTACCTCTGACAACGTGCATGCCAAATTTCATCCAAATCCGTTCAGCCGTTTTTGCGTGATTGAGTAACAAACATCCAAACATCTAAACATCTAAACATCCAAACATCCACACTTTTACATTTATAATATTAGTAGGATTTAGACGTGGGCTGATAAAGTTAAAAAAAAAAAATACTTATATTAAAACAGATCGATTCGCTAGTTGATTCTGAGCAAACTACTTTCTAGTTTTCAGTTAATTCATTAACACCATGTTTGTATACTATCGTAGAACATTAACAATGTACCTACCTACAGTCAGAATCAAAAATATGTGAGCACTGAATCAGTCCTTGGACTTATTATTTTTTAATTGTAATAATACCTATTCCACTATAATTCTGGACACAGTCTGTCACTTTAATACACACATCAAATTTACAGTTGGTACATGCATAGAGTTCATGAAAATAATGATCTAATGATTCAATATAATTACGCAACACGCACAACTAGGTAGGCAAGCAGGTACTTTATTTATTTAAGGTCAAAGGTTATTTTGATTAAGTATTTTTTATTTTTTGCCCGTCGTCGTGTAGATTCGTAAAAAATATTAGACACGTATTTTTTTCTTTTTTCACGTAAGCA
This sequence comes from Zygaena filipendulae, assembly GCA_907165275.2. Taxonomy (NCBI): domain Eukaryota; kingdom Metazoa; phylum Arthropoda; class Insecta; order Lepidoptera; family Zygaenidae; genus Zygaena; species Zygaena filipendulae. The sequence continues at coordinate 2,778,748 of OU015669.1, forward strand.
AAAAATATCGGAGATACGTTGAGTCGAAGTGTCGCGTGACGTCACAAGCAGGCGCAGTTTTTAGCTGCGTATGACGTTACGAGCGGGACTCCCAAACTTTAATGCACTTTATCCAGGTATATTTTCATTAATCTGAAAAAGCAAAAAATACGTGTCCATTATTTTTTTATTATCTGACGGATTAAATAGAATTGAGAAAAAAAAAAGTAGTCAAATAGCCTAAATTCTGCTAGTGCAACGCCAAGCATAATGCACCAATGCGCAAAGCACCAATCCCGCCTTATTCCTTTCACCGCCTTCCCCGTAATATCACGATCTACGAAAAACGTGCTCCTGTCGCCGGACACGTAATATTCCGTTAGAAACAAAGCACTGCACTTTTATCCGTTTTATTTATTTGTTAAAGTACACAACTCACACTAGATACGTGTACTCACAGTACACACACACAGTCATAGTCCTTGTAGTTTTATTAATGATCGATTTTAGGCATTCCCAACACTAGGAGAAATCTTGCCTAAAACGTGTGGCGCTGTTAGTTAAGGCTACCAAAACCTGGCGGTGAAGGGTTAAAAAGGGTTAAATTTGTATGTGTGTGTGTGGGGAGACTCACACACACACATACAAATTTTTAGTAAATAAGATTGTAGTTGGAAATTTAATATTAAAATAAAAAAAATGTGAGCCGTCATGGGACGCCTGGCAGATGTGAAACACAACAGTGTTACACAACATTGATAGTATGCCTATTGCCTTGTGTTTAACTGATCAGGGTGGCGTCCAGTTTCAATAATAATATTTTGTGATCCCTGTGATGATTGTTGGGACCTGAAATATTTAAAAAAATATGATATTAAAATACACAAGAAAAAGAAAAAAAAATTTGAGTGTGGCTTCAATATACTCATGAACTCAAATCTTAGTTAATTATTGCAATATATGACTAAAGATTTTCAAATATAAATTTTATTAATAAATTTTTCCATATTAATTTTTTCATGAATAATTAAATAATAATTAATTGAAGATAATATTAATATAATTTATATAATTATTAATCTTAATATAATTTATATATTTACTAATATGATTAATATGAATATAATTAATTAAATCAAATTAAATCGCCACACCGTACACCCTACTACACATAAAATTATAATCATCATCATCATAATCATCATCATCACCAGCCTATAGCAGTCGACTATTGGACATGGGTCTTTCCAATTGCCCGCCACTTAGCACGACTCTCAGCCTCCCGCATCCAGCCACCACCAGCGTTTATAATATTAAGGATTAAGTATAGAATTATAGAATCGAATCATACATATCTACTTAAAATCTAGTTGTCTATATTAATATAAACAATCACTCAAAACGAGGTCGGTAAACTTTTCATATCAATGTCATTCAGATGTCCATCGATAAATCAGTCGCGATGGTACGCGATGTTAACTTAATGAATAGTACCATGCTTATCTATATGTAAGTATCGATTAAAATAAGGATACTACACTGTGGCGCCAGCCCGGCGTCACTCCATACAAATGAACTGATTCAAGTACTTTCCCACAAGTGAAGACAGCCGGCTTGTACACGTGTAAAGTGTACACGTGTTGAGCGTGTGTGCGTATCGTAAGGTTGACAGCGAGCTTACAGTAATTGTCAGCTGTCAGTGAATAATTTTGACATGTAGATGTGACAAACATTCGTCGATCTTTACCAACGTCATTTTCCGTATGAGGAGGCATGAAATTGGTGTGAGGCGGAGATTATCGCTTCTTTATCTTATAAAATCTCTATTCTTTGGTGGCGCTTATTAGGCTAGTTTCCTAGGTAAAAAAATCAAAATTCTATTTAGTCCGTCAGTTAGATAATAAAAAAATAAAAGACACGTATTTTTTGCTTTTTTAAAATAATGGAAATATGCATAGATAAAGCGCATTAAAGTTTATGGTGGGGGACTCGTGACGTCACAGCTCGCTATAACGTGTGAACAAACCGTAGCGAGGCGTGAGGTCATGTGAAATTTCGACTTGATATATCTCCGTTATTTTTTGGTTAGATGAAAAATAAAAAAATACGTGTCCAATATTTTTTAATAATCTACAAAACGGACTTAAAAAAATTTTAGGAAACTAGCCTATTGGAAATTTCCAGTTTAAAATTGGTATTTCTCGCATTTCCGTGATTATTGATTCAATGAAACAAAGCCTATGCTAGAAGTTAGACTATAAAATAAGTATCTGTGAGATTCTGGTACAATTTGCTTCAGCATTTACTGCGTCACAGATAATATAATACTATACTGCGTGATATCCGTATTAAAATACAAATAGAAAGAATACAAAAAGAATACTTACATGTCTTTAATTTACAGACGCACCTTTAGTTAGTTTTATTACTATAGCTATCCTACTAATATTATAAATGTGAAAGTGTGGATGTTTGGATGTTTGTTACTCAACATCCAAACATCCACACTTTCACATTTATTCACACACACACATCACGCAAACGGCTGAACGGTTTGGATGAAATTTGGCATGCACGTTGTCAGGGGTACAGAGAAGGACATAGGGTACTTTTTATCCCGGAATTCCCGCGGGAACTCCGAAATTACCGCGGTTGAAACCGTGGGGCACAGCTAGTAAATGCATAAATTATTTATTTATTATATCTAATAAGATAAGATAAACCGAGTAACACAAATTGGTATACCTAAAAAATCACAGAGCAGATGACGTGAATGACTTTTTTATCATGATGATGAGTCATGACTCATGGCTTAACCTCGGTTAATCGTTGATCTATTAGGTAGGTTTCGATGCCACTTTTTGAAATGTCATTCGAATGGAACTGTGAATCGTAATTGTAATCGAGTAAAACGTACTTTATTTTTAAATCAATGATTTTAATTTATTATTCATACAAAACTAGGGCAGTATAGGCACATCTGGAACACTGCATACAAGCGAACCGATTTAACTCCACACTACCACTACTACTACAGGCAGGGTTATCCGCACACGTGCAGTGTATATGTGTGTGTTTTTGTCGTAGCGGCGAGCGATGAAGTTTGAGTTCGAAATTCAAGTTGATCTAGCATCACAACACACAAACAGCTCACCTCGCCATCACATAATTTATAAGTTCACCGCTACGTTGTGGCGAGTTGGAGAGCGGAGAGTGTCGCTTCTTCACGTAGTGTTCTTTGATATTGGAGTGGATAAACTTTATTTTAATCATACTACGTCGATTTGTTTCAGATGAAGACATCACTATATTACTCCATCACTCTAACAGTGATGTTACAGTTATGCGGCGCGTATAAGATACTGATGCTCTTTGCATTCCCGAGCAGAAGTCACAGTTTGCTCGGTTATGGGATAGTGAGGAATTTATTGGAAGCCGGACACGAGGTTGGAGTGTTATCCTCTAATATAAGGATATCGCATGTGAATTCGCGATTCAGTGCGTGAAAGTAATAAGAGCGATTCAAAAATACGGCCCCTGGGGGTCGATTTTTGAATCGCTTGAATTACTTTCACGCACGGAATCGCGAGTTCACCTGCGAATCCTCATACATTTTTTAAGCATTCACGCGTGAATCTTGCAATAGGCATGTTGACTAATTTTTATTTTTTAGTCCGTCTTTTAGATTATTAAAAAATATTGGACACGTATTTTTTCTTTTTTTACGTAATCAAAAAATAACGGCGATATATTGAGTTGAAATTTCGCGTGACGTCACTATTCGGGCAGCTTGTATGGCGGTTTTAACGGTTAGTGACGTCACGACCCCCTCACCCTAAACTTTAATGCGCTTTATCTCTGTATATTTTAATTTATTTAAAAAAGCAAAAAATACGTGTCTATTGTTTTTTATTTTCTAACTGACGGACTAATTAGAATTTTGATTTTCAAAATTAGTCCACATCCCCATTCCGTGCGCGAATAGTAATTCGAGCGATTCAAAAATCGACCCGCTGGTCGAAACACGTTCTTTTCCGTGTACATTTAAAATCAGCCAATAACATTGGACTTTTTGCTCGATCGGTCTTCCTTTAAAAAAAAAACCTCAAGGCTTCACTTATAGTTAGTTAAAGTAACTAGGTATTATTATTATATTATTACATTCGAATCACATAAGAGTCTTCTAACTTGTTCCTACACTACTATGGAGGAAGTTAATTGTGTAGGTAGTTATGGGCCTATGCACACCAGGTCTTTTAAATGCACCATCGGCGCGTTTGTAGCTATAAACAGACGCGATACGCACGCGAGTCAAACGCAGCCTATAGACTTTTGTAGGATAAAAGCGCGCCGTCGACGCGCGTCTCTAAAACGCGCGTCAACGGCGCGTTTAAAAAACGTGGTGTGCACAGATTCTAGTGTGATTGATTACGTCTTGGCTCACCTTGAGTTTGAATAAAATTAATCGCTTGTGCATAATATAACAAACCACATAGAGAATAAATGATTTACAGATAGCACAGATAATATAATACTATACTTTAGTAGGAAAAAATTAGGTACTGGGCGGCTAGTTTTGGATAGAAAGTGCCATGGCACAAAACGGATAACTGTTACTGTAACGCATTCAAAAACGAACAAGAACAATCACAATATACAATAACTAGGTATTTATTTTGTATTTTTAATAAACTAAATAAATAAAATAATAAACAAAAAATAATAATAATTAAATGAGAGGCACTGAGTTTTTAAACAGTTCAACACCCCCTCAAAAACAGCAATTATTACAATTTTATTGAATTTAGTATGATTGTTTTTTTTTTATAGGTAAGTAGGTACCTATAAGTTTTTCCATAACTATTATGGCACCAGTCAATAAAAACATTTTGAGATTTCCATGATCTGTAGCGAGGTTTGAGGTCACCAAGGATCTATAAGTAGGTGCCTAAACTTCCGAAGATACCGGCATGTCATACTCTTCTGAAAAGAGACTAGGTACCAAAGAGATCGAAAAGTAATTTCAATGACAAAAGTGCTGCCATCTATTGTATTTTTTTGTTCGAGGTTGTATTTTGTTGAGTACAACGACCGCGCGCTATGTTATGCCCTTTGATAACTCCCAACGTTAGACCACAAAGATCAATTTCATAAATATATATTATTTGTTATCAATTGCCATTGTTAACTACCATAATATAATATTAGCCATCTGCGTACTGAATTTATATTTATTTTATTGTTTGCCAATAAATAAAAACATTGTGTTTTGCTATTTACAGGTGACATACGTGACACCGTTTCCGAAGGAGAAGCTACCGAAAAATTTAACCCAAATCGATATCAGCTCTGTTTTGGGTGCAATGAATAGTAAGTGTCCAAAGTATTTTTCTTTGAATCATAATAAGTAATTTTATAATTTTGTTATTCATCCTGGTCGACTGTGATTGCCACCCCCGTGATAGTACGTACAAGCGTACCTACCGCTTTGATTGCCTAATACCATATGTACCATTTGTCCTTCTATGTACTCCTGACAACAGGTATGCAAAATTACATGATGATCGGTTGAGCCGCTAAGGCATGAAAGCGTAACAGACAGACAGACAGACAAACAGAGGGACGGACGGAAGGACGGACGGACGGACGGACGTACGGACGGACGGACCGACGGACGGACGGACGGACGGACCGACGGACGGACGGACGGACGGACACACGGAAAGACGGATTGACAGACATACAGAGTTACTTTCGCATTTATAATATTAGTAGGGCTCGGGAGATGCGTTGGACCGTGCAATCCATCTCTTCAAGTTACGACGAATGCGCTACCCAGTGGCAGAATTGTCAAACGTTAAATATTATCATAATAATATGTAGGTATTTCAGTTAATATCATGCTACATCATGTAAAATAACCAACTTTATTATTCAATATGCAGGTAAAATTGACATAAAAGCGATATTAGATAAAGAAGACGATTACAACGATCAGACAAATTTTTTGACCATGATATATAACATCACGGAATCGACGTTAAAACATAAAGAGATTCAAAAAATGTTCTACGACCAGGATATACATTTCGACGCCATTATTGCTGAGTGGCTGTTCAGCGATATTTATTCAGCGTAAGTGTCTCGCTTAGGTACCGCATCAGTAGGTCGAGCGCGCACTACGATTTTCTGTCGTGCGATTATTTTGTAGCAGTAACGTAACATATTATCGGTTTATATGGCAGTATAGTGGCAGTTTTTTTCATAATATATGCATATTATGAAAAAAAAAAAATTATGCGAGAAAAAATAGCAGCGATTTTAAAATTGTGATTTTTTACATTTTGCCGCGACGGCTCGCGACGCGATTGTCGCAAAGGTAAATTGCAGCACATTCGCAGCATTGTACGAATCCATAAGAGTTCCGTTTTTCGCCATTTGGCTACGGAACCCTAAAAATATTGAACACGTACCTATTTTTTATTTTTTTACGTAATGAAAAATAAGGGACATTATACATTAAAAAAAAATCAAAATAAATAAAAAAATCAACATACATTAAAAAAAGAGTTATTTACTACTTTGGATTGGTTGTAACAATCAAGTATTAAGTTGAAATGTCGCGTGACGTCATGCCGTGCTACAATTTATAGCACGTTATGACGTCAAGAGCTCCTAAACTTGAATACTTTTTATCTTAGTATTTTTTCAATAATTTGAAAAAGAAAAAAATACGTGTCTATAATTTTTTCACTATCTAACTGACGGACTAAATAGAATTTTGATTTTCATACCCCAGAAACAAGCCTATTATTGACATTCTTTTTTGATACAATGAGGTCAATGATAACATTACCTGGCGAGTCACCATAAGATATTGTTGTTATATTGTGCTTCAAAATGTAATAAGTAAACTTAACTTAGATACTTATACGGTTAGTATCTACAATTAAATGCCATTTCTTTATTCGTTTCTTTCAAGATTTCGTCAAGATACACTTTTTTAAATTATAAGTATAAACGTATACCTATCATTAAAGCTGTGTTAATAAATTCAAATGATTAAAAACTTGTTTAATATTCAGGGTGCAAACAATATATGACTGCCCATTCATTTGGCTGTCTTCCTGTGACCCTCATTGGGCTGCATTTATGTTAATCGACGAAGCAACAAATCCCGCCTACGTGCCAAACATTGTCTCTGGGGATCTGCCACCGTTATCATTCCTACAACGAGTCAAAGAGCTTTTGATACAAACAATCGCATACTCGTTTAAAGAATTGTAAGTTTTGTTTTTCTATCCAAGAATAAATTTTTTTCTTAAACTTCTTTTATTTTTGTAACGTGCATCATAATTATTATACGTAAGTATATCAGTATTCAGTCAAATCCCCTCAGGTGAGGCACTGGTTATAGTCCACCAAGTGAGCTCTTTAGCATATTGCAAAAAAATAATGAAACTATCTAGGTAATATTTTAAAGGAAAATGCTCTTTCAATTTCAGATATTTTGTAAGAACCGAAGCTGCTTTATACGAAGAAATATTTACGCCCATTTTGAAACAAAGAGGTAAACCTCTTCCGCCTTATTTAGACGTGAAATTCAATATATCACTGATGTTCGGCAATTCTCACGTGTCCACCGGACAATCAGTTTCGTTGCCGCAAAGTTACAAGCCAATCGGGGGCTACCACGTGGATCCTAAAACTGCACCTCTACCACAGGTATTTACATATTATGTAATGCTGCTTGTGGTTTGACACATTAATCTAGGTATTTCATTAGAAACTTGTAAAAGTATAGAGATAAGGTCACTTCTATGTTAGCTCGCCACATTAACTTTATCTTTATAACAGGTTTTATTATTAAAATGTATCACAACAGGTAAACAATAGCTGTGTATGTCGTTTGTTTTTATGGATTAACTCTTCGGCAATAACTCCATAACTGCTCTAAATAATTATCTATTCTTAGTTTTATTCCTGTAAATATTGACTAATATTGTTTTGATTATTGTAGGATTTGCAAAAACATATGGATAATGCAAAGTACGGAGTGATCTACTTTAGTTTGGGATCAAACGTGAAAAGCAAGGATTTGCCAGAATCGATAAAGAAGAGTTTGTTGCAAATGTTTGGAGGATTAAAACAGACTGTATTGTGGAAATTCGAAGAAGACTTAGAAAATTTGCCCAAAAATGTTCACATTTTGAAATGGGCGCCGCAAACCAGTATTTTATGTGAGTACCTACTAACTGTTCCCCGCGGTTTCACCTGCGTTAATTACCCCTGATAACGTGTATGCAAACATGATGGTCGGTTGAGCCGTTAAGGCGTGAAAGCGTAACTCACTTTCGCATTTATAATAGTAAGGATTTTTGCTGTAGTCATTACTACAGACCATGGACCAATAAAACTATAGACTAAATGTATTTATTTATTTGGGGAATAAACGGTAAACAAAAAGGTTACACTAAAAATAAGATATAAAAATTTCTTAGACCAACAGTTTCCACAAATAGAGATATTATAGTAATATTGAGTAATATAGATAGTTTCTAGTATATGAATATTGCTCAGGGATGTCTTGAGAACCTAATCGACCAAAAGTACTTTAAACTGAAAAAGTTTGACAACAGGTTGGTCAAAAGTAGTTTTGACTTGAAATTAATCCTGGGCATGGACCAATTAAACTAGTTTAATGGACCATTGGACATGGACCAATTACAAGTAGTTACAACTAGTTTAATTGGTCCATGATCCTGGGTTAGGTTTGTACTGCTGACTGTAACATATACCTACCTAATCTACTTCACAACACACAGTTCTACTTGATCACGACTAAGCTATTAGGCTTATGTCGTGGAAACCAAGCTAACGTGGTATATAATACATATTAATTATTATATTTACATAATATAATATACTATAGAGATATAAACACGCCCGGACTGGAAAGTGGAACCCTGTGTTCATCATATAAAAATCATCCCACCGGGAATCGAACCTGTTGATTAGCGGATAGGCATGGTGACCTATACTGCGCCAATCGGGTCGTCAGTATAATATGTATGAATTTACGTCATACTTTAAGTAATATTGCATAAAACGTACTTATTTTTGTTCGACATAAATCACCTGTAAACCTTTATTCTTACAGCTCATCCCAACTGTCGAGTTTTCATTACCCATGGCGGTATGTTGTCCACCACAGAAACCGTACATTTTGGAGTACCCATTATTGGTATACCAGTCTTTGCCGATCAATTTTCCAATGTACAAAGAGCAGTGCAGAGTGGTTTTGCTATAAGAGTCGATTTAAGTTACGATATGAGTGGCAAATTGAAAGTGGCCATTGAAGAAATTCTAAGCGACAATATGTAAGTAGCTAAACCCCGTGCAACTTATATTTTACTAGCTGTCCCCCACGATTTCATCCGCGGTAATTTCGGAGTTCCCGCGGGAATTCCGGGATAAAAACTATCCTATCTTTTAAGTTTTAATTTGATACAAAATTTTATCAAAATCCGTTCAGTAATTTAAGAGTCCATCGCGGACAAACAACGTGACACGTGATTTTTAAGATTAAGATTAGGTGGAAATAGTTGAATTTCGTAGATACATGTGAAGTGTTAACTGCTGCGGCTAGAGAAACGGCCATTTGCAATTAATTTTACCACATAAAATAATAATCAGAAGTTTTCATTTCAATAATAATAAGAGATAAATTATTGTATCCAGATACACCGAAAGAGTTAAGGAGCTGTCGTGGATATACCACGACCGGCCTGTGGCGCCGGGCGCGGAGTTGGTGCACTGGGTGCAGCACGTTGTGCGCACGCGCGGCGCCGCGCACCTGCGCTCGCCCGCGCTCACCACGCCTCTTTACCAGAAGATGTACCTCGATCTGGCCGCTTTAGTTTTAGTCATTTCAATAGTTACCTATAAACTTATTAAGAAAGGGTTCAAAATATTATGTAGTAGTAAAAAACAAACAAAGACAAGCACTAATAAAAAGAAGAATTAATAAAACTTCTTCAGTTATTTTACAAATTATTTTTATTGCAATAATATAATAAAAGTATTATACATAAATGTACTTAACTGCTGTTTTGCGTAAGAATATCATTATGATCTAATTTAAAAATATTTTTTTGGAAGTTGACGGAAAAAAGCTAAAATCACCAAAAATAATAAACAAATCGGAAAGACAAAAAGTGGTATTTTAAAATTAACAAAACCGAATGATGTCAAAAGATCAAATTAGTTCACTCCAATAGGTATATACATGTAATTGACCAATAAAATATTAGGGAATGAAAAACTTTTATACTTTATCTTTTAGTTGTATTTTTCCATTTCATCATGTCAATCGACGTATAGTTTGAAAAAAGATTTCTGTATGTCACACACATCTCCATGCCTATCGAACTGCTCTACTATCACAGTAGTGGGTTCAAATAGGTACGGCAAAGTCAAAGTCAAACCATTTTTTCTTTGACCAATAATGTAGCTCTTTTTGACGGCAATAAAATTACAGCTGTTATTATGACAGCACCCATAAAATATTCTTTACAGCTTCTTAGCGCTATGGCTGAAGCGAAACAAACTCGCCAGGAGCACGCTGTCAGTTTCACGGCTCAACAGCTCAATTCATCACTATTAAATTTTGCATAGGCACGCGTTATCTGGGGTACAGAGAAGGACATGGGGTACTTTTTGTGGTGGAATTTCCACGGGTACTTCAAAACTAACGCGGGTGAATCCGCGGGGAACAGCTAGTACGATATAATGTGAAGTTAATTAGGTTTTAATGATGGTATGCTCTAGGAAATTATACAGAGCGATAACGGTGCACTCAGAGTGCACTGATTTAGATAAGATAGGAGATAGTTTATACGTAGGTAGTGATTATTTATGATTTTTGGTTTATACAACTTTCAAATATGACAACTTTCTTCTAGACTCTATATTGACATCTTGACATGGGCACTGGGCAGGTTATAGGTTATATAACATAACGCTAAGACACATAGGAGCTGAGCAGTGACGATAAATTTGAAGCAAGTCGGATGAAAATGCGCTTTCGAGCTCTTATCCTCGCATACGTTTACTCAATCACGCAAAAACGGCTGAACGGATTTGGATGAAATTTGGCATGCATGTTGTCTGGGGTACAGAGAAGGACATATGGTACTTTTTATCCCGGAATTCCCGCGGGAACTCCGAAATTACCGCGGGTGAAGCCGCAGGGCACAGCTAGTTTATAATATTATTAGGATTACAAAACTAACTCAATGTAAACATACGTAAACAGTGACTCTGCCGAAAATTTAGTTTAAAGTTCATTTATGCATTTCTTTAAAAATAAATAATTTATCTTATCTTGTCTTTCTTATTGCACAATATACGTAGGAGTTTTCATTCGAATATACTACGAGTAGTTCAGTCAATTTTATAATACGCAGTGGAACACAATGCAACTTCGGGTGAGTAAAATACAATATTTTTAATTAATTAATCATTTAAAAGCCCATAAAAGTAATTTGAGTCTGAACATAATATATATATAAATTTTTTATTAAAATAATTGTTTTTATTTTACTTAAACATCTTCTATTTACAGATACACAGAGTTACAGTTTCAGTATTTATACGGCTGTTTTATATCAAAAATCAGTAAGTGCTCCAAACTAAGTTCACCGAGAGTAAAGAGAGCGTTTTTTTATTGGTTTTTTACGAGGTTTGACGGTACTTATTATAAAATATCCTTTACTAATTGTGCCCTGCGGTTTCACCCGCGTTAATTTCAGAGTCCCGCGGGAATTCCAGTATAAAAAGTACCCTATGTGTTAATCTGATTTATAAGCTATATTATTGTAAAGTTTCATTTAAATCCATCCAGTAGTTTTTGCGTGAAAGAGTAACAAACATCCATCCATACATACTTACAAACTTTCGCGTTTATAATATTAGTAGGATGTGCTAAGATGAGGTTTTTTTTTAAATTTAACGGTGACTACTTGGGGAGTAAAATTATATAAATACATTAAAAATCACAGGCATAGGTGACGTTTCTGACAATTTAGAATGATCTTCATTACTATTGTTTTACATCTAGACACGCGGCAGCGTGTCAAGCCAAGTTCAAGCAAAGTAACTGTCTTTACACGAACCACTTGGTGCCACTTTTGACCCTTCTATAACTCAAAACCTCTTTAACGTAAACACATAAAACTACGTGTGTTTAATTATATCCATAAGGATATGTAGAAGCCCAAGTTTCATGAAGCTAGCTCAAACGGGTATTAAGATATGGAGGTCAAAAGTCGTAAATTTTAGCACTCATAGTATATTGTCAATTGTTTCAGATGACGACATCACATTATTTCTTTATCACTCTAATAGTGCTGTTACAGTTATGTAGTGCGTATAAGATACTGGTGCTCTTTCCATTCCCGCGTAGGAGTCACAGCATACTCGGCTATGGAATAGTGAGGAACTTATTGGAAGCTGGACACGAGGTTGGGATTACTTATACAACGTGTTAATGAATTAACAAAATTAAAAGGCCAAGGCGAAAATTGTTTTCAAGAAAAATATAGGTTTAGGCATTTGGTTGAGTTACAGCCACATTATGCACTTGAAAGATTCGTAATGCCTCTTGTTATCTCAGACGACAAAAAGTGATTCTTATCAGATATCTATATTGTGTCTGTCTGCGTAATTACTGTTTGTCAATAAAAAGATAACAACGTTGTAGCATAATATTTGCTATTTACAGGTGATATATGTTACATCGTTTCCAAAAGTGCAGCCACCAAAAAATTTAACTCAACTCGATGTCAGCTCTGTTATGGAAATGACTGGTATGTGTTCAAAGAAATTTCATATTTAAAAAAGGATTCAGTTATTCTTCCAGGCGTTTCACAGTCGGCAATTTCATATAAGCGAACCGGTGTATTTTCCCACAACAACTACAGGCGCCCACACGAATTCCAGATGGCAGAGAGTTCCAATATTTGGTTCTACTGGAATCCCAAGGGATAGAGGCTTTGAGGTGCAATCTACAGGCAGCATATGGCAGGAAATAAAATAAAAAAAAAAAACATTTTCATTACTCATACTCGGAAAGTAGGTCTGAAGTTGCGTGAGAAGCGGGTTGAAAGTACCTAATACTTTTCAGCTCTAGGGAGAATCGCTTTCAACTGACAGCTGGATACTGCAGAAACTCAAGTTTTTTTTAATGTCATAGGGGGCATACTTACTGGCCAGTAGCACACCTAATGGTTGATTTATGTAAAATAAAATTCACAATTTTTTTCTTTACCTAATTCCTATTTTTATTTTGACTTTCCTTGCATTCGTAATGAAAAGCACAGTGTTATCCTCGGGAGGAAGACTTATTTAGTCCCTCGATCTATTGGCGCCCGAGCGTAGCGAGGGCGCCAAACCCCGTCTCGGGACTAAATAAGTTACTATTTCTTGGCAAGAGGGTCAAGTTGGGCTTGGGTTCCTTACGAAACTGCAAGACATGACCTATTTTGAATCGAAGATGAAATATACATATACTGAGATTCGGTTTCACCTATGTTAATTTAGGAGTTCGCGCGGGAACTCTGTGAAATCCGTTCTTAACCGTCGTCTCCTACCTATAAAGTACACCTGCCACAGCTTCACAGGTCAAGTCAAGTTCATGGTATGCTTGAAAGTCGATATCTCTGCGTGTGCCGGTGTTACTGATGATTTCAAGTCCTTGTGTCACTATGACCATCATCTCCTAGTCGTGGCTGTGTCGTGATGCCGCATAGTAAAAAAGGCACCATATTCCTGTGAATTATCTACTTTACTCTGAGCTTTACTCTTACAAAAATTTCTAAAAAGTGTTGCCGATCTATTTATGTACTGCCGTCTGCCTCATCGATTCTTATTTCTCCCAACAGGTTGTTAAATAACCTGGCAAGTGGGTAGCAATTACGCGCTCTTTTATCAAAGTACAATTATAATAATTATTGTGATACTAGCTGTTCCCCGCGGTTTCACGATCCCCGCGGGAATCCCGGGATAAAAGTACCCTATGTATTAGTAGGATTATTTGCGAATGAAAACATTATGTAATTTCTAAATTGTGCAATGCAGGTGGAGCTGCCATAAAATCGATAATAGATAAAGAAGATAGTTTCAACGATCAGAAACTATTTTTCACTATTGTTAACAACGTGACGAAATCAACGTTAAAACACAAAGAGATGCAGGAAATTTTTTACGACCAGAATATACATTTTGACGCCATCATTGCTGAGTGGTTGTTCAGTGACCTTTTTTCAGCGTAAGTAACGTAAATACCACATTACCATCAAGGCCTGAAATCAAGCAATTAATAGCTGAGCGGTATTCTCAAGTGTTGACGAAGTTGCCTAATTGCATTTGTTGACAATTTTAGTGTTAATACTGACAAATTATATTATCATACTGTGTTGACTAACGTACGGCAAATGCTGATTAAAGAAAATATAAAAATATTTATATTCGTATCAAAAATGTTGATTTAAGAATAGTTAACAAATAAATTAAAGACTAATAAAAAGCAGCGTCAACGTGTCAAAATCGATAAAAGTTTTGGTTTAATTTTCAGGGTGCAAACAATATATGACTGCCCATTTATTTGGCTGTCTTCCTGTGACCCGCACTGGGCTGCAATAATGTTAATCGACGAAGCAACAAATCCCGCTTACGTACCAAACATTATCTCTGAGGATCTGCCACCGTTCTCATTCGTACAACGAGTTAGAGAACTGTTGATACAGACAATCGCATACTTGTTTAGAGAATTGTAAGTTTTGTTTTTCTATACAAACAATTTCTTTTTTACGGTAGGTATATCATAAGTGTATCAATATTCAGTCTTTACCCCTCGGGCTCAGGCACAGTACATGGGTGATAGTTTACCAAGGGAGCCCTTCCGTAGGTATGTTACATTAAAGTAATGTAAGTAAGTAAAATTTTAAAGGAAATTGTTCTTATTCTAGATATTTTGTACGTGTTGAAGCTGCATTATACGAAGAGATATTTACGCCAATTTTAAAACACAGAGGTAAAACCCTACCACCTTATTTAGACGTAAAATTCAATACGTCATTAATGTTGGGAAATTCTCACGTATCGATTGGACAATCGATTTCGCTGCCGCAGAGTTACAAACCAGTCGGGGGTTACCACGTAGATCCTAAAGTGACACCCTTACCAGAGGTAAGATTTATGATAACACTAACTGCTGCTTGTATTTACAACTGATAAATAGCAGTGTATGCAAAGACAAGCTGTACCCAGTGGTTTCATCCTTGGTAATTTCAGAGTTCTCGAGGGAATTTCGGGTTACAATATAATTTATGTTACTCAGGGATAATGTAGCATTCTAATTATGACAGAATTTTTTAAATCGGTCCAGTAGTTTGTGTGTTAAATCGTAGCAAACAAACAAACAAAAAATTAAATCTTTCCTCTTTATAATAATTATTAGTTTAGATAAAAAAGGTGTTAGTTTGTTTTGGTGGTTTTTTTTGGAAGTAAGTTCATCTTCTGGTTATCACTTCCTATGAATATTCACTGATATAGTTTTAACTACCTAGCTGTTCCCCGCAGTTTCACCCGCGCTGATTTCGGAGTTTCCGAGGGAATTCCGGGGAAAAGAGTACCCCATTCCTTCTCTGTACCCCTGACAATGTGTGTGCAAAATTTCATGATGATCGGTTGAGCCGTTAAGGCGTGAAAGCGTAAGTAACTTACAGAGAAACAGACAGACAGAGTTACTTTCGCATTTATGAAATTAGTAGGAATTGTTCTAGGATCTGCAAAGACTGATGGACACTGCAAAGCATGGGGTAATCTACTTCAGTTTGGGGTCAACTGTCAATGGTAAGGATTTACCAGACTCTATAAAGAAGAGTCTATTGCAAATGTTTGGAGGACTAAAACACACAGTAATATGGAAAATTGAAGAAATCTTAGAAAATTTGCCGAAAAATGTTCACATTTTGAAATGGGCACCGCAAACTAGTATTTTATGTTAGTACTTACTGCATTGCATAATTTACTTTTGCTGTTATAATATTGTGTTTATTGTTATGATGTTATTTTTAACAGCATAAATCACTTGCAAATCTTTATGTTTACAGCTCATCCCAACTGTCGAGTTTTCATTACCCATGGTGGTATGTTGTCCACCACAGAAACCGTACATTTTGGAGTACCCATTATTGGTATTCCGGTCTTTGGCGATCAATTTGCCAATATACAGAGAGCAGTGAAGAGGGGTTTTGCTATAAAAGTAGATCTAAGTTACAATATGAGTGAGAAATTGAAAATGGCCATAGAAGAAATTCTAAGCGACAACAAGTAAGTAGCCAAGTTGTTTGAATTTGCATATGAATTCTGAAGTAGTAAATTTGGCAGTCGTATCATAGGTAGTAGCTGTTTCACTGTGAGTCACGTACCAGCCATTTGCAAGTTTTCCCCCATAAAATAATAATGAGAAGTTTTCATTTCAATAATAAGAGATACATTATTATATCCAGATACACCGAAAGAGTTAAGGAGCTGTCGTGGATTTACCATGACCGGCCCATGGCGCCGGGCGCGGAGCTGGTGCACTGGGTGCAGCACGCGGTGCGCACGCGCGGCGCCGCGCACCTGCGCTCCCCGGCACTTACCATGCCTGTTTACCAGAAGATGTACCTCGATCTGGTCGTTTTAGTTTTAGTCTTTTCAATAGTTTCCTATAATCTCCTAGAGAATAGCTTGAAAATTTTGTGTGGTAGTAAAAGACAAAAAATGGCAAACGGTAATAAAAAGAAGAATTAATAAAAAAGTAGCATACTACAACTATATAAAAAACTTACGGTCTGATATTTTTTTGTATAAATTGTTATATTAAAAAATAATTGATTTTGTCCGACTTGTATTGACATGGTTATTGACCCCAGTTTTTCTATAAACGTTATTTTAAGAGAGAACAGAAATGAAAATTTTCCCCGCGATAAGTTCGGAGTTCCCGCGGAAATTTCGGGATGAAAGTACTCTGTGTCCTTCCCTGTGCCCCTGACAGCGTGTATGCAAAGTTTCACGATGATCGGCTGAGCCATTGGGGCGTGAAAGCGTAACAGCCCAACAGACAGACAGAGTTACCTTCGCATTTGTATTATTAGTAGGGATTTATTTTTGATTATATATTTAGTCTTCTTAGGCATACCCCGCAACATACATTATGATAATTTACTAAGCTTTTTTACTATCTACTACTCTTTTTTTACTTTTTAAATTATCTCCACTTAAATTATCTTAAGAAATGTAGATTGTGGACGGTCTTATTGGTAGTGTGAAGCCATCTCCCTTCTACGGTCGCCACTGAAAATCAGCGTCGTGGAACTTAGTGCCACGGCATAATGCTGAGTGGTAGCCATTTTGGTACCAACTATTCTAGTTTAAGACTCACAGTTGTACTTATTTTATCTTTTTGGTATCAAATAAACTTTTTTCTATTCTATTCTATTCTAAAATGAAATGAAATGAAATACGTTATACTATGCTACTAACCGTCCACTCATACAGTCAGAATACAGATAAACATGCCTTTAGTTGCAATTGGCATTTCACTATTACGTTACATAACATAATTTTGTAGTAGGTACGGTTTAGTTGTCCAGTTGCCCATTAGGTACATTTGAAGAAATACCATTTAAATAAAATAAATGAAGGATGCGCATCGCAAGTGCTGTGATTTCTTTTCTTTCTTCTTCTTATTGGCTTTCGCATATAATGCATTTAGCCAGTTTCAAGTAGTTAAATGCACAAATTAGGGTTTAGCATCGTTGTACGGTTTGAACTTGTAGGTCACGGTACCCTGAATAGACTACAAGAACTTTCTCGGAGTTCTTGGAGGGTACCGAAGAAATCAGCTCAAAATTTCATATAGTATATGTATATCTTCTTGAGCCCACAAAAAATATTACTGTGAAAATTATTGTCCAATACAGCACCATAAACACAACAAAATCCACATTTAACATTTTTTTATTGACACGAAAATAAATGAAGGAACCGCCATCTTCGATGCCCACCAAAAACTCACCTGTGATTTCTTTTGCTACTACTACTACTACTACTGCGAATCAGCTCAGCAGAGACTAGTGCCCTCTAAGAAGGATAATATTTGATAACATGAACAATTAAGTTTGGTTACTGTGTTTTCTCATTGCTGGAGAGTTTAGAGGTGTCATATTACATTAATAGATGGCGCATTCTGCGCATTCTTGTTATCTATACATAGGTACATATATTGCAAGAAAATATTATAATAATAATTCACCCTGTTAGAAACAGCCAGCCATAATGCTGAAAATAGAAAAAGTTAGTTTTTAATAATGGTGACCACAACAGTGTCAAATGGTAAATATACCTGCCAGTTTCAGATGCTTGAGTATTCAAAGCATATTCTGTCCTCAGGATTTTAAAATGTCGTCATTAATTGATATTAATTAGGACACAGTAGGTACGCCGCCGGCATATTATACTCGTATGTTACAGATAATTTGTTTAAATACGTTCGAACCTGTGGAATACCTTTTACTGAGTAGTTCTGATGACCATGGTCTTCATCATCAGTTCCACTTCTTAAAATTTTGCTTTCCGAAAGCAAATGAACGATTTACTATAACAAATACCCAAATCGCTGTAGGTGTGCCTATATTTTTTGAAGATTTCCCTCGATTTCTCCAAGATTCCATCATCAGATCTCGACTTGGTGACACTGGGACCTAAGTGGAAGTATACCCTTTCAAACAAATAAAGAATCATCAAAATTGGTTCATGCAGTCGAGAGTTATGAGGTAACAAACATAAAAATAAAGAAAAAAAAACACGCGTCAAATTGAGAACCTCCTCCTTTTTGGGAAGTCGGTTAAAAACATTTAAGCATTATAATATCAGTCGTCTGGTATACACAGTACCTACAAGCTGTGCTTAGTTTGGGACCAGGTGGCGCTGTGTGATAATGTCCAAGCCAACTGAAGCCGATTCATTTTTAATCGACAAATTATAATAATTGCCTACAACAATTTCGATTAAGAAGGTATTGAAACCTCTTACAAAAAAAAAGTCATTTAACTTCAAAAACATTTATTAATGTCAATTTTTAGCTATATCATTTAATTTTTACTTTATTCGATGATTTCTTTATAAACTTCGGAATGAATTTTTTTGTAAGCTTAATAAAAACTATTGAAATGACTAGAACTAAAGCGGCCAGATCGAGGTACATCTTCTGGTAGAGCGGCGTGGTTAGCGCGGGCGAGCGCAGGTGCGCGGCGCCGCGCGTGCGCACCGCGTGCTGCACCCAGTGCACCAGCTCCGCGCCCGGCGCCATGGGCCGGTCGTGGTATATCAACGACAACTCTTTAGCTCTCTGACGGTACCTGTTACAATAAATACAATAGGTAATTACTAAAAAGAGGCTGGGTGATTGATGTCTGATGATGATGAATCTTACGACCTTAGACTCCTGCTAGCCTGCTGAGCTGAAGGATATCAGTTTCATACATTTGGTATGGTTGGATACATATATGTATGTTGTGTCGTGTTGTGGCGCGTCCTGTGTGTGTTGCGTCTCTAACCATACCTACTAAATGTATGAAACAGATATGCCTTTGTAGCGACACACGATACGATACGACACATAAGTGTGTTTCCGCCTTAGCAGCAATGGCGGATTTAACATTGTTTTAACGTGGCGCGTCGCGCGTCGGTGTGTATAATATGTCAAATAAACTCACGAGTTGTTCGACAGCACCTCCCGGATGGCATCACGTAGTTGGTCAGCTACGTCGTCATCAGTTATCTTCACGCTGATACCTAAACCTTTTCCAACCACTGTCCTCATGTTCAAGTGCTGATCAGCCATCACTGGCATACCGACCACCGGCACGGCATAGTGTACAGCTTCGGTTGTCGACAGCTGACCTCCGTGTGTGATGAACAGTTTCAAGTTAGGATGAGCTGAAAAGCCAACGAGTCTAAATGTGACTATTGCTCTAGAGAAAATTTTGCTGAGTCTGTTACGTTGAATGACTGTGCGAATAATAAAAAAAAAACATGATTGATGATTTTAACGCTGAATAAAAATCTTTAAGAGAGAATTCGGATGTAAATATTATATAGGTTAAACGAGGGACATATTAAAAGAGGATATTCAGTATTTGACTGTCGTCTAAAATAACTAAAACGGAATTTATAATAATTAAAAGAATTATATTACTAATATTATAAAGAGAAAAGATTTGATTTTTTTGTTTGTTTGTTACGATTTAACTCAAAAACTGCTGGACCGATTTCAAAAATTCTTTCACCATTAGAAAACTACGTTATCCCTGAGTAACATAGGCTAGGTATATTGTAATCCGTAATTCCCGCGGGATCTCCGAAATTATCGTGGGTGATACAAATCTATGTTAATGGTACGATTTTTTGCAGGTCAATTTAAGACACGTTAATTGAACTGCTCGGAACATGTCAGGTATTTTAAAAGTTAATGATAGGCCTGGTCTAACTAGTTGTAATAAACCCATTTTATCGGGTTGAATGAATGAATGAACGAATGAAACACTTTATTGAACACCACAAATAGTTATCAGTAAAATCCAGTTGGTAAGTATGAATTCACGTTTATAATAATGCAGAATCAGTCCGCGTGATTTCACTCAAATTGAATTACGGGATTCTCTCCTTTGTATAATGTCGAGATTGTATTTGCCGCATAACTGTGACAATAACGTTCAGTTTAGTCAGGTCACAATGGAGTCACGAACATCCAAATTTGCAAATTATCATTTATTTGTTTATTATTTATTGTCTAGTTAAATGTGACCTGAATCTTTTTAACGTAAAAACTGAAACAACGTTAGAAAAAAATTTCACCAAGCATGCTCTGTTGCGGCGTCCATTCTACCAAATGAACATTGCGGGGCACGTTGTCCGCTGCCTCTTCAAACTTCCATATAACTATTTGTTTCAGGGAACCGAAAACTTTCAAAAACGAATCCCTCATATCATCGGACATGTCTTTACTTTTTAAGTTTGATCCCAAGCTGAAATATATAACACCGTGCTCGGCTTCGTCCATTAGTTTCTGTAAATGCTGAAAATTTTAATATTTAAGAGTTTTTAATGCAGTAAATTTTTTGTTAATTACCGTTGATGACTGATTCTGATTGAATAACATAGCAAAATAGCTGTTCCTCCGCGGATTTACAAGGGTTGCCAACATTTTTTGGCAAATAAATCGTGTAAAATGGTTTGAATAGAAAAAAAAATAAAGTATTAAAAAATGATTTTTAAATTTTAAATTTTTCATATACCTACTTTATTTGTGTGCAAAAGTCTATAGTATAATAACCAAATATAAAGTAGAATACGTTATTATAAAGTGTGGTTGGCAACCCTAGGTTTTACCCACGTTAATTGTAAGAATTTTTACTACTAACTTACAAATTTATTCAACTTTATCTTTAATTACGAGTGCGTGTAAGCTCTGTGACAGCTATAACTTATAAGGATTTTCCTGAAATTTGATGCATCACTTATTTTAGTTCTGGATCGTCTTTCAGAAAATATATAGTTTCCTATATGATTTAAAACTTTTGCACCTATTTATTACCTGCGGCAGTGGCTTAACTCTATCATCAATATGGTATCCAGCGATATATTTCGTATTTTGTGGTAACTTATGTGGTGTTCCTAAGGATGGATGTGAATTGAAGAATGTGAAAGATGAGTTGTATATTGCTTCGTTATAAGGTGGCATTTCGACTCCTCTTTTCTCGGCTAATTTTGGAAATATTCTATTGTACGCAGATTTCTCATATGGCACTAACAATAAACTGAAAGAAATATAAAATATTGATATAATTATTGTTAAAATGATTTGTGGGCGACATCTTTTTTTTCATAAAAGTTGAACAGAAATAAAGTGTTAACATGTTTTGCTCTAATAACGACCATAATATGAGCCTACGTCCACGCCCGGTTGCTCTTCACTCATTCAGTTTGTTCTGATCATCACCAGATCGTCAGACTAATTATATTATTAATTAAGTTAAAAGTACCTATATCTATGCAACTAGTGGTAATGCCAGATTGTGTCTACGTTCACACTTCTACTTCAGAGACGGCTATCAGAGAAACGTTCGACAAGCTCCACAACATAACCTTTGTTGTTCTTTGAGCTGTGTTGGTTACTTCGGTCTTCCCGCAGATCTCTCGTTTCTGATTCGATCCCGCCGAAAAACTTTTTAAACTCCCTCTCTGCTATCCGTTCGGTAATGTCAGCGTTACGTTTTATGAGATCCTTATCAGTGATCAAAATGTATTTTTTTGCAATACTCAAGTGAAAGAGAAAACTTACTTCCAAATAGTATACCTCCTTATGATAGCCCACAATTCTAAAGTTCTCTCCCAAAACGAGAGCGGCGGGTAGGACTCGGAGAATATGTTTAGTGTGTAAGCAGGGTTTGGTATCTCATCTATAATCTTCAATATTTCCCAGTGAGCTTCGGTCGAACAGAACCACACCAAAGGGCATTCAAGTAACGGAGCGATTCTGAAACATACCTACATATTAAGTCAGTTTTTTGTAAACTTTTAGATATATGTACATATATGGTACGTGTATGAAAGATATTTTTCACAATGCCATTCTATGCGATGTAATTACACCTAATTAAGACTTAATGACCCAACTTTGCAACGGTACAAACGAGGGTTTGTATCGACACCGTTTTTATCTTACTAGTATTATAAAGAGGTAAAGTTAGTGAGTTTATGAGGTTGTAGGGGGTAATCTTTGGATCCGGACGAAAAATTCTTTTACATATAGGCAGCTACGGTAGTCTTGAGTGACATAGGGTACTTTTATCCTGAAACTCCCGCGGGAACTCCCAAATTAGCGCGGGTGAAACCGCGGAGAGTAGACAGATATAGATGGTTTCTGTATATGTGTGTGTATGCATGTGTGTGTATGTGTATGTATATTTATGTATGTAGGTATGTACTATGTATGTTTAGTTTAGGATTATATTAATTATTACCCGGCAATGAAATCAGAAAAGAACCACTCAGCTATCACAACGTCAAACTTCTCCCGAGGGTCACTCAATAGCTCTGCCACTTTGGCATATTCCAAAATCTGAGAATTCATGTATTTCGTGAAGAACAAGAACATCCAGGTATCTCCGAAATTGCCGTTCTTTATTTGATTCCGCAATTTAAAAGTTTCTACTGAAAAAAGGAAAAAAGATATACATAAGTGGCCATTTTTTAATCATTAAATAATTAAGTTTTCTTTTCATTTAGTTTAAATGTTTGTTACACAATCACGAATCCTAACTAAGGTTATACTTACCTAAATACGAATGTGAGTGTGTTCGTTTGTTTTGATAACTTTACTCAACCGATAAAAACGAAATTTTGCTGTATACCTACCTACACGTTGTCAGGAGTACAGAAAAAGGACACGGGGTACTTTTATCCCTAAAGTCCCACGGGAGCTCTGAAATTAAAGCAAGTGGAAAGGTGGGAAACAGTAATCTATACATAATGCTATAAAATGCTTTGTCCTGAATGACTGATGGATTGACACACAGCCTCAACCGCTGATCGTAGAGACCTAGAACTTGGAGGCTGTGTTCTTTGTATGACGTAGGCATCCGATAAGAATGGATTTTTGAAAATTTAATCCCAAAGGGGATGAAAAGGAGTTGCAAATATTGTATGGAACAATTCCGCGGGAACTTCGAAATTATCGCGGCTGAAACCGCGCGGGAAAGCTAGTCTTTTAATAAAGTTGAACGAATTTGAATTGAATTTGACACAATATTTTCTCATTTATCACATTCAAATTATGTAAAATATAAAATTCTCGTGTCACAATGTTCGTTCCCATACTCCTCCGAAACGGCTTGACCGATTCTCATGAAATTTTATATGCATATTCAATAAGCCTGAGAATCGGCTACTATCTATTTTCATCCCCCTAAAGGGAGTTCCTACGGGAATTCCGAAACTCACGCGGGTGATACCGCGGGGCACAGCTAGTTATATTATAATACCTACACCTTTTACTAAAATCGTTTTTATCACGGAGTTCCCCAATTGAGGCTAAATTAATGGCTACATAATATCTACGTAGCTCTACAATTTGAACTCGCTATTAGGCGTTTTTTAAAGTAAAATAATATTTTGTGTACTAAACATATTTTAAATATTACTTAGGTATATATAAAAAACTAGCTCTTCTCCGCAATTATATGACAATGAAGGCGCCATATATTTTTTAAACTCCCAAAATATATGTTCAGGACTCAAGGAAATAATATGTGTACTTAACTTAAAAGAAAACAGAGAAACAAACTCATATATATATTGAGAACATCCTCTTTTATCGCAGTCTGTGAAATAGAACCTATCTATGTGATTTATGATGTGTTCATGTCCCATTACTTACAAAAGTCTGGATTTTGATTCATGTTTTCTACGGCTATAGGCCACGTGGAAATCTCTCTTAGGTTTGCAACCGGTTTTTCCCGAGGGAATGAGGTCACATGCACCACCTGAATCAACGGCAAAATTGACGTGCAATTGTGATGAGATCTCTAGTTATTGGAATTGAAACTTAAAACAACTTAATTAAAGTTTAAATTAGCCGACGACGTTCCACCATCGTGAATTCCGGAACTTATTGTTAGTCTGTGCATCAAGGGCCCTTTCTCAGAAGTACTTACTAATTAATTTCAATCGATATTATCAATCAATCGAAGAAAAAAAACATTCTGTGTAGGTATCTATCTTATCTAAAAACCGAGCGAAGTATGGCTTAAAAACATTAGATCATTATAAGCTCTCTGATTTTGGGCATTTGTCTCCATCATCATCATCACATTATGTCACCCCAAAAGTTTAGGCAAACTTGTATACCTATATGAAAATATTATAACATATATAAGTTTTCTTCAACCTTTTGAGCTATACGACAAAATATACATTTTTGTAGACCTATAACGTCGGCTAAGGTATTTCTGAAATAATCCTAAAATAAAAGATCATTGTAATAATCCTTGGACACAATATACACAAACGTCGAAAATCAAGCCGTCTTGTAAACTAAATACACATTATAACGAATAACGATACAGTTAAAAACGAGAAAAAATTGGGGCTTTTTCGGTAATAGGCGCGACGAAAGGTTCCCACCGAAGATCGGTCACCAGCATTTCTGCTGCCAATGTTCGGTTGGGCAGTATATTCCGCCAGTAACCTCTTTTGTCGTTTGCAACTCTGACACTGCGTGGCCCCGCCTGCCGATCAGTCAGGGATATCAGTACCCACACTGTGTCGCTAACACATCGTTCCCGCAAATATTTGGATTTCTTTCCGTGTAAATTATGTGCATTTTTTTTGGAAAAAAAAAACTGATTAGCATTCAAAGAAAATGGTACGAGATATTATTATTACCTCATGACCAGCATTTAACATATGCGTGACGACTCCTTGGCCGAGTATGCTGTGACTTTTAGACATCACCGGAAAATAGACCAATATCTTCAGGGATTCATTTTTTGTGATCAATGCCAGAAGTGTGATCAGTAGAATGTGCAGGTGATACATCTGAAAAATTAAGAAATATTCATAGTATGCGAAATTGGAACCCATGGCAACACCGCTGATCAATTGTTTTGCATTATTTAATTTAGTAGAAGTAGTTTTAGACGTCAGTTTTTATTTCAGTATTATTTCTTTGATTTACAAATTAAGTTTATCGTGGTTGATATTGCGTAAACGTGGTGAAATTTGCATAATAGTGATCCATTAGTGATGGACATCAATAGTGTGTGGTGTGTGTAAACAGTGAAATAAAATGAAATGGGATGTTCGCTGGCAGGTTATGGTTTTACTTTTACTATATAACTTTCTACAAAATTGCTTCCAGACATCGCAGTAAAGCATTTGCATTGCATTGTTTACATCGAAATACATCTCACCAATGCATTTCGATGTAAAAAACTTCAGAAGAAGATAGAAACAACTGAATTAGCTGTAATATGGACTAAGTTTCCTTTGCCTTCCCCGAATGAGGTACCTAAACTTAAAAAAAAAATCTGCGAAGTTTTTTAAATAACTTAATGGGTAAAGCGTAGTGATTATAATAATATTATCTAACGCCAATGGGTTCAACGTCCGTCAACGACATTGTTAACCTAAAATAAGATTTTTTTTTAAATTACAATGAATAGTTATTTCACTTTACTTAATTATATCGTTATGTAAAGTTTTAAAATCAGTAAAAACACCGGGCAAGATTATTACGTAGGTAGGTAGGTACCTGTCTGATAATCTGGCAGCGAGTACCTAACTACTGAAATCTATTTCGAAAAATGGCGTTTAAAGTCAAAAGAAGTGAAGATCAATATTTTAAAGACTTACCGTTTAAAATTCTTTAGAATCGTTTGTTTCCTTCTTACATATTTTATTATACAAATTGCAAAATTATTATCAATTTACATTACACCGAGTCGCTACCAACTTCACTGCTTCCAATCACATACAAAACTGTTCTGAAATATTACGTGGTCACTTTACCTATATAACTATATAATTTTATCGGTCTTCTTATATTTATTTCCGTCGTATGACGTATCTGTTTAAGTAGGAACACAGACCGTTTTATATTTGAGGCAGTGCTACAGTAAAAGCTGAGCTACGAATAAAATACATATTTTACTTTGTAAAAACATTTATAATTTTACAGTGCAATATACCATCAAAAATTTACGTAGTGGGCATATGACAAATTAATGTAACTTTTAAAAAGCACTTTTAATAGTACAGTGTTATCCTAGGGGTGAAAGTAACTTATTTAGTCCCGAGACGGGGTTTGGATTTGGATAGATCGACGGACTAAATAAGTCTTTCTCCCGAGGATAACACTGTGCTTTTCATTACGAATGCAAGGAAAGTCAAAATAAAAATAAGAATTAGCTAAAGAAAAAATGAGTTAATTTTATTTTAATTAATACCTACTTAAACTTTACGTTATTTCAATTTTACATCGCGCTGGCTATATAGAAAGTTGGAACATGGTTCAATAGAAATGTGAAAATAGACCTAGTTTTTTTTTAATAATTTGACAGTTTTGATGAAAAATATTTTTCATTACTCATACTCGGAAAGTAGGTCTGAAGTTGCCTGAGAAGCGGGTTGAAAGTAACCCTTTTCAGCCCTAGGGAGAATCGCTTTCAACTGACAACTGTCAAATTATTAAAAAAAAACTAGGTCTATTTTCACATTTCTATTGAACCATGTTTCAACTTTCTATACAGCCAGCGCGATGTAAAATTGAAATAACGTAAAGTTTAAGTAGGTATTAATTAAAATAAAATTCACTCACTTTTTCTTAAGCTAATTCCTATTTATGTTTTTTTATTTTCTTTAATTAATACTTAATAATTAAAGAAAATATTTTTTTAGGTCGCCACAATGTAAATAAAAAATACTGGCTGAATAGCTAGCCGGCCAAAGAAAAAGAAATAGGTGGGAAAGTGTCAAGCGACTATCCGATCTTCACTCATTTTTTCTTTAGCTAATCCCTATTTTTATTTTGACTTTCCTTGCATTCGTAATGAAAAGCACAGTGTTACCCTCGGGAGAAAGACTTATTTAGTCCCTCGATCTATAGGCGCCCTCGCTACGCTCGGGCGCCAAACCCCGTCTCGGGACTAAATAAGTTACTTTCACCCCTAGGATAACAATGTACTATTGTTTTCCTGATATTTGGTGCCTGGTTGTTGTACTTTATGGAATGCCGAATGTGTAGATAATGAAAACTACATAATTATCTTCTCCATCCGCATATTCACCTATCCAAAAAGACAACTGGGTGGTCCGAATCGACCCATTACAAAAAGTTCTTGGGCGATTCGAACAAACAAACAAACTCTTCAGCTTTATTATGTTATACTTACCTATTTTTTTATGTCAAACGGGCAAATGGTAAGTGATTACCGCCTCCCATGGACATCTGCAACACCAGAATGTTATATATTTAAATAATATGCTTAGATTTTTTACGCGAGCTCATTTACCGTACCTATACAGTCCGCTCCAAGAATGCTGAAATAATAAAACTGTAGGTATGTGGTGCTCTATCCTCGTCAAATGTTTTTGTTGTAAGTAATTTATCATTGTAGCAATTATGGTCGTTCGTGTGTAGTAATAACTTAAAATGTCGTTTTGTTATAACACTAGCTGTGCCCCGCGGTTACACCCGCGGTAATTTCGGAGTTCCCGCGGGAATTCCGGGATTTAAAGTACCCTATGTCCTTCTATGTACCCCTGACAACGTGCATGCCAAATTTCATCCAAATCCGTTCAGCCATTTTTGCGTGATTGAGTAAAAACGTATGCGAGGATAAGAGCTCGAAAGCGCATTTTCATCCGACTTGCTTCAAATTTATCGTCATTGCTCAGCTCCTATGTGTCTTAGCGTTATGTTATATAGCCTATAACCTGCCCAGGAGTATGAACTACAATCATACCAAGCTTAGTTAAAATCCCTTCAGTAGTTTTTGACCCATGCGTGCACATACAGATAGACAGACAGACAGACAAAAAATTTACTGATTGAATTTTTGGCATCAGTATCGATCACCATTCATCCTACAATATTAATTTTGAATATATATTCGATGTACAGAATTGACCTCTCTACAGTTTTATTATAAATATAGATATAGATAGATATAGACTATAGCTGTCCCGCGCGGTTTCACCCGCGATAATTTCGGAGTTCCCGCGGGATATCCGGATTACAATATAGCCTATTTTACTCAAGGATAATGTAGGTTTCTAATGGTGAAAGAATTTCTGAAATCGGGAACTCCGAAATTAACGCGGATGTGGTCTCGGAGAGCAGTTGGTATGTAATAATTAGGACTGGTCATTTTGAATCCTGTGCAGTGACCTCACGGGAATTTGTGTAATGGGGATGTGGACATTTGAAAATCAAAATTCTAATTAGTCCGTTAGTTAGAAAAATAAAATAAAAAATAGACACGTATTTTTTGCTTTTTCAAATAAATTAAAATATACAGAGATGAAGCGCATTAAAGTTTAGGGTGAGGGGGTCGTGACGTCACTAACCGCTAAAACTGCCATACAAACTGTCAGAATAGTGACGTCACACGAAATTTCGACTCAAATCGCCGTTATTTTTTGATTACGTAAAAAATAAAAAATACGTGTCCAATATTTTTTGATAATCTACAAGACGGACTAAAAAATCAAAATTAGTCAACATGCCCATTGTAGATATAGATAATAGACTAGGTACCTATCAATTTATCAACACTACAGTTTTTTTTAACACACTCAAATAATCGAAAGATATTCCTTAGCAAAAATACTATTCACTAATTTTCTTCATTATGTTCAAGTGTGAATAATTTCTAGTGAAATGGCGAAAGACCAAAATTGTCCCCCGACACTTAAAAGCATGATGGACAGAAATTTAAAGAGCAATTTAAACTTTGCGCTCGTCGTTAAAGGTTGAAATTTCGTTGACACGACTAATAGGAAATGCTTGAATTTAAAATGACTGCGGACCATTGGGATAAAGTGGAGATAATTTTATGAAATTGTAGTTTGTTAAGGCGAAGTAGTTTAATGAACAAATAATTCTTAATTTTCAACAAAAAAAAATCCAAAATTATCCCGAAATTCATGCGGTTAGAACCTTTCAGCCACTTGGTATCGTCACCAATGCATTGCAGTATTTGCCACAGCTATAATGATATAGTTGAAAACCATATTTTTCATTTAAATCTATGGAAAAGTACTTAGATTAACCTACTTTTATTTACGATTTACAGCGATGATAGCTCAGTGGTTGGTGCGTTCGGATTAAACGCCGCAAGGTGTAGGTTCAAACCCTAACAATGAGCTTGAGCTGTCGGTGAAGGAAAACATCGTGAGGAAACCATAGCATGGTGGTAGGGCGCTCTCTATAGTGCCCGGCTGGCTAGCTACCACCTTCAAGTTGCAAATCTGTCGCCAAGCACCTAACGGTGTGTTCCGGCAGCCCCACTTGAAAGCCAGTTCCCATCCCCATTCCAGGTCGGCAACGCACCTGCATGCCTTCTGGTGTTGCAGATGTCCATGGGCGGCGGTGATCACTTACCACTTAGGTGTACCACTTGCCCGTTTGCCCTCTATGACATAAAAAAAAAAAAAAAAAAAAAAAGTATAAGTACCATTAATTTTCTGTCGTTTGGGGAAAATAAAGCAAGTAGTTCACAGTATCATAAGCACATCCGTACTAACTTTGTATATTTTTACAGTTCCCGCGGAATTGTTCCATACAAACTTGGCAATCCCTTTTCACCCTCTTAAGGGTTAAATTTTCAAAAATCCTTTCTTTGTGCACACTAGGTATATTTTTGCAAAATTTCATGGTTCTAGACCCAGCGGTTTCAGCTGTGCGTTGATCAATCAGTCAGTCAGATTCTGTTGCTTTTATTCTTACTAATATTATAAATGCGAAAGTAACTCTGTCTGTTTGTCTGTTACGCTTTCACGCCTTAACGGCTCAACCGATCATCATGAAATTTTTTACACATGTTGCCAGAGATACAGAGAAGGAGATAGGGTACTTTTTATCCCGTAATTCCTGCGGGAACTCCGAGATTCCCACGGGGGAAACCGCGGGGCACAGCTAGTATATTATATAGAAATGTGGCCCGTACATTGAGGTTATTGAACCTCATAACATTTTTGTGACCCGTGCGCTAGACTAAAACAGAATGACAAACTACGCGTAATTTGCATTTGTAATGTCACTGCTCACAATAATCATTTAACCGAGTAGCTCCTCCTTAACTGACATCATGTTGTCGGATTGCTAATTTTTGTTTTGATGTCACAGTAGGTTAATTCAGCACTGCTGTACCATAGGTACTTGCGAACGATTTTAATTGAGTTCTACGAGTTGAATACTCGGACTCTGACATGACAAAGGGAACACATTTCTTACAGAGCCCTTTATACTAAAGCAGTGAAAATAACCACATGTACTTTTTTTATAAATAACAATTATTATTGATTAAAATATGAGCGTGATAAGTTCGAGATTCTGGTCATTAGTGGTTGTATTGTTAATAAATAAAATTTCCGGTTACGAAATACTGGTCGTCTTCCCAGAGCCGACGCGGAGTCACGGGATCCTCGGCGACGGATACGTGCGGCTGCTGTTGAAGGCACATCATAAGGCAAGTTTGTTATCTCGTTGTGAACACTAAATAATAATGCCTGTACTTAATATCAACCTTGGACATCACGCTGCGCCACGTGATCCCAAACTAAGCAGAGCTTAGACTATGGGCGCCTACCATACAAGTGATATAATAGATATACTTATATAAGTTTTTTGTTGTAAATAAATACTAATGATACATACTGAGAGCCCAGACTACACCAATTTTTGTCACTTAAATGTTTACTCTGATGCAGGATCAAACCCGCAATATCCAGTGTAGAAGTTAATGAGACTTTAGAGACCTTTCTTCTACACCGACGGTGCTGTACACCGCTAAATATTTACATATAAAATTATTCTTGGTATTATAGTACCTAGTATTTTTATGTAAGAATTTATGGTCTGTGATCATCTAATTTCCTACTTTCTACGTTGATTTTAAGAGATTTTTTGAATTAAGTTCATCCATTTACACTTTTTTCCTTATCTGTATTGTTTGTTTTTGTGTAATATAGAATACTGAATATAGAATTTCTGATTGGTTCATAGTCCAAACCATTGAGTTTAAAAACTTGAAAATTTGCACGCTGCTTACACGTAAGTATAATTTCTGGAAATTCTACCCTTAAGAAGTTGTATGGAAATACCATTAGATTTGAAGTTTTGGGTAAAAGGCAAAAGATAGGTAAAACCGTTAAGAAGACAACTAGTTACTGGAATAACATTTCAGTTTTGAGTTCAATTTTATTCAATTTTATTCACGTTCCTTTATTGAACACGCCTTTTGATGTTATTCAATATCGTCTTTAATAATAATCTATTTCTATCACAACAACCTATAAAGATCCAACATTGTTTCCAGCCCGATAGACTTCTAAGAACCGAATTTTCAATCCTTTAGGCTTCTATGGGGAATAGAAAAAAATTACACAAGTTTTCTCTATCTATTTATTAAAAAAAATATCCTGTGTTAGTTTATGGTCAGGACTCAGGTGTTAAATAAAATAAATTTTCATCTGGAAATTCAAAGTCCAAACAAAGTACAGGTAAATACAAGTAGGTACGTACAATATACATATTTTTATTGCCGTTGATTCCTAATTTCCAAGGCAGCAAAAATATTCCATTAATATTTTAATATTAAGTAGCAATCATCTCCACTTTTACAGGTCACGTATGTAACGCCTTTCCCATGGAAACATCCACCGGAAAATCTAACACAAATAGATATAAGCTCCAACATAATAAAATCAACAGGTAAGTAAAAGGTTCAAAGGAAAAAATACTTAATCTATACACATAAGTATAATTGAAGTGTCTGTTTGTAGTTCCAAATTGACAGCTTTTCAGCTTTTCAGCTAAATTTATTATTTTACTCAGGTAAATTTTTTTATTTTGTCTGTCAATCTGTGTTTGTTCCGGCTAATCTCTGAAACGGTTGGACCGATTTTAACGGGACTTTCACTTTAGCTGATGTTATAAGGAGTATTTTAGACCACGTTCATTTTAGAAAAAAAAAATTCCTGCGGGAATTCCGAAACTCACGCGGGTGAAACCGCGGGGCACAGCTAGTTTCTAATAATAACAATAATTCAAAACACACATCTAGGTATGCTTTTTATGTGATGGGAACTATCCTTACGTGTTATAACGCATGTTATTTAGGTACATTATTACATAAAATCTAAACAGGTTTAGACCGGAAAGTGGAAAACTTTGTTCATCACATTCCACCCCACCGGGAATCGAATCCAAGGCTTGATTAAGGGAAAAGCATGGTGGCCATTTTGTCAAACAAATCGTCAAATATATTAAACTGTGAACACTGTGTGTGTAAGAATGTGATTGTACAATGAAGAATGTAAGATCGACAAAACTTTAGTGATACTGACGAGACTCTGATAACCTTGGTGTGTCTCATAAATGATATTTTACAGATGTAATGGATAAACTGAAAGAAGATTACACCGAGCAGTCGAAATTTCTCCTGATGTTATCCTACAGTTTCGGTGAGATGGCTGTGAACCATTCATCGGTGAGAGAACTTCTGGGAACATCAGGTCAACGGTTCGATGTCGTTATTGCTGAATGGATTGATTCAGAGCTGTATTCTAGGTACGAACTTTGGATATTTCAGTGACATAGAAAGAAATATTGTGATATTTGACTCATTATGTGCACAGCCCAATGATGGATTTGATATAAAATTAGAAATAGGATTGAAAATTCATCAAGTACCTAAGTCGTTTTGCATGTTCTCCATTTCAGTTTCGCGACGTATTTCAACTGTTCACTGATTTGGTCGGTATCCACTCATCTGCACTGGCAGCCTCTCAGGCTCATGGACGAAGTGGCGAACCCATCGTATTCCGCAGACGTCAACTCCGGTTACATACCGCCGCTGAATCTTATGCAAAGGCTAAACGAGCTGTGGACACAAATAAGGAAATGTTGGATTATGCAGTAAGTTTTGACAGATTTTAATCCGCACCGGCGATTCACACCAAATAAATAATTTTCAACTCAAAAGTAGGTAAAATGAAAGGAAGAAAGTTGTTTTTAATGCCAATTGAGTCCTCGGTTTAGCTTGTAAAGTGTTTGGAAGAACCGAATATTCTGAAACAAAGTCTATGTTTTATGTTAGATTTCAAACAAACAATTGCACTAACAAGACATTAACAACACAAAGATTATGTCTATGTCTAACATGGTCCAATCCTTTCCTGTATGTTACGTGATGTGCTTACAGAAACATAAAGAAAGACAGAAACAAATACAGACATTTATGTACATAAAAATAAGTTAATTTCAGAGTTCCCATGGGAGTTACAGGATAAACTATACATATAAACCTTCCTCTTGAAACACACTATATATAGATAATTACCGCAGGAAAATCCTTATCTTTGAATTTATCGCGACTTGACAGTCAGACAGACAGACGAGGCATGGAGGAGTCTGTTTTATGTTATGTAGGGATAATGTCTAATTTGACCATTTGAATCACCAAAAATAATGGTTAAGATCAAAAATAAACACCCTAAGCTGATAATTTCATTTCAACTAGGAAATGACTAACATCGAACGTGCAGTGTGTACCTACATAATACTGTAGTACATTCGCATGTGCATCGACAACGTATAAGATGCAGTTTCCAACTTGGCAGCTCGCTTACGATTCATCACGTCGTAGCTTGTATTACGGGACGCATAACCTAATTCTAGTGGGGCATACAGGTTTTAAGACTTTTAAGCTTTTGCAAAATCTTTTAAATAACGTATCAGTGATTTTGACGTTATAAATCCCTACTAATAGCGAAATTAACTCTGTCTGTCAGACTGTCTGTTACGCTTTCACGCCTTAACGGCTCTGCCGATCATCATGAAATTTTGCATACAAGTTTTCAGGGGTACATACAAGGACATAGGGTACTTTTTATTCTAGAATTCCCACGGGAACTCCCAAGTGATCGCGGGTGAAACTGCGGGGAACAGCTAGTTTCTAATATTTAACAAATGCTTTCGATTCAAATCTGCACTAATTAAAGACTTTTAGTTGAACATCACCCATGGTTTCTCTTTTGTAAATGATCTGTCTAAATTCATTTAATGTTAGTCTGCTTTTCCCGACACATATTGTTGTATCGAAGGTACCGTTGGTTAAGTAAGTTATTGATGGTGTCACGGGTTCGAGCTCCATCTCAGGGTAAACATTTACTTGCGTCATGCGTGTATCCTGAATCTGAGTGGTTAGTATGTTTCATAAGTGATGATGATTTTGAGGCCAGGTTGCACTGCGTGGTAACACCAATTCATTAACTATACATAATACATATATAATGCTTTGTCCTGAATGACTGATGGATCAACGCACAGCCTAAACCGCTGATTGTAGAGACCTGAAACATGGAGGGTGTGTTCTTTGTACGACGTAAACATCCGGCAAGAAAGGATTTTTGAAAACTCAACCCCTAAAGGGATGAAAAGGGGTTGCAAAGTTTGTATGGAACAATTCTGCGGGAACTTCAAAATTATCGCGGGTAAAACCGCGCGGGACCGCTAGTTATTATATATAATTCAATTAATTTGTCTACTTACATTGATTTTCGGAGCAACAATAACGTTATCATTAAACTGAGTCATAATGCAAAGATTATTTCTAATATCATTCTTAAACTTATTTGTATTTACACTGTCGTTATCTATTGTGGAACATAATTTTATATCTAGATTTTTATCTAAGAAGGATTAAGAGTGAAATAAATATAATTGTTTGTCCGTGTGTATCTAAAAGCGTTTAACGTGTTACCGACACGTGTTGTGTGACGAGTGAACACGTCTTCGAAATGAAATGTTTCGTGCACTGCTTTGAAAATGTTAGTGAATACATCCGATTTTATCGCATGTTTTTCAACTACGATATATCATAATTTAACAGCTCTTTGTAAACATTCCCCTGCGTTGATTGACGAAAAAAATTATGTTTTCCTTTTAAAATTTTCAGTTTTACAATCTATCCTTTAGAGAAAGAGCTCTATTCAACTGTTTTTGGCGAAGCAGCAAAAGAGAAAAACATCTTCCTGCCACCTTACGAAGAGGTTCCTGATACTTACAGCATGATGCTGGTGAACACTCATCCTTCCGTGGCCACTCCTTGGCGGGTACCGCCCAGCGTCAAAGAGATTGCTGGATACCACATCAAGCTACCACCCGACAATTTGGACTTAGTAAGAATATTTAACAAATGTCACTAACAAAGAAATTTATTATCCCTACCAATATTATAAATGCGAAAGTAACTCTGTCTGTCTGTTACGCTTTCACGCCATAACGGCTCGACCGATCATCATGAAATTTTGCATACACGTTGTCAGAGATACGGAGAAGGACATCCGAAATTAACGCGGGAGAAATCGCGGGGAACAGCTACTTTTTAATATTGAAAGAAACGACCGCCAAACGTAAATAAATAAACAGTATCATTAACAAACGAGTGTTTCTTCCAAATTTCGTTACACTAACACGTTATTGATTGTGAGTAATTTTAGACGATGGTAAAAACTATAATTATAATAAAAGAAAAACTGATAAATCAGCATTAATACGAAGGAAAAAGGCGTTGAAAGACCCTTAACTCTCAAGGGATGATTCATCAGGACATCGGTAACTTTCGTGAATAGTTTTTTTTTCCATATTCCAGACGAGAATCAAATACTGAACACGCTCCATTAATACGTCTCTTGTTAAAATGACGGCCGAAGCAACCACAGGATAATGATAACGATGACTATGTCGATACGTTGGTACTACTCGATATCAAACGTACCTATCTTATTGCAGTTTCTTTAGTACATGCACAAAAATATTCTAAGCACCTTCTTGTTTCTTGTAGTTAATTATATTTTAAACCTAATGATAATTTTTATTTCTCAGGCATTAGAATCAATAATGAACGCGTCATCACAAGGAGTGATATATTTTAGTTTGGGCTCGACAGCAGTATCACTGTCTAAGACTGTAGTAGAAGACCTACTAAGTGTATTTGCAGACTTCAAACAAACAATTTTGTTGAAAATGGAGGAACCCGTAGAAAATGTACCGCATAACGTTTATTTGATGGAATGGGCACCGCAAACAAGTATTTTAAGTAAGTTTTGTAGCTACCTTTTGTAACCCTTTCTTTCTTAAAAGCCTTTTTGCTATACTTAATTATTTTGTCATATTTGTTTCTTAAACTCCATTTTCTAATAATTATTTTTTCATAATTAGACCGATCGATTGATTCGATACTTGATCTACCTACTTCATTATACCTAAGTACGAGAAATGTTTGCATTCTGCAATAGACCGATATGTTAAACTTAGATATCATATTGTATTTGGAAAGCATCGTCCATTTTATAAATATTTTATGCGAGTATGTATGCTAATATTAGGTACTATTAAGAGCTAGATGGGAATAAGAAAATCTTATTTGAAGATATTATACGTTTTGAAATAATAAATATCATTAGTATTCGGGATAAACGCTTTTAACTCGATCTAGCTCCTAGTAGATAATTTATTAAGTTAAGGCTAGCTGGGCCTGCGGTTTCACCTGCATGAGTTTCAGAACTCCTTCAAGAATTCCTAATTAGGTGTGTCTAAAACCTTTGCGCACCGCATGCGTTGATAAAGTTCCATCGCTGTCGCGGATTAACGGTTATTAGGTAAAAATTTAACAGATTTTTATAAATTAGATCTAATAACAATTTATTCACAGATCACCCAAACACAAAGCTCTTCATATCACACGGTGGCTTACTCTCAGTTATAGAAGCCATACACTTCGGTGTCCCGATAATAGCAGTGCCACGGGCCGCTGACCAGTTCACTAATGTTGAAGCTATAGTGGAGAAAGGCGTCGGAATTAAGTTGGAGAATGACGAGGAGTTCCCCAAAAATTTGAGGAAAGCCCTAGCAATGATGTTGAACGATCAAAGGTAAGTTCTTGTTGCAAAAGCAACAGTGACAAGGCTGCTAAGAGTTCTACAATACGCAATAGGTTCAAGAAACACTGGAGAGTATCTAATGTTGTGTACTAGTAACCCTAAAGTTCTCACTACCATTATAACTTTAATTTCTATAAAATAGGGATACTTACTCATCATCACATCATGATGATGAGTGAGTTCCATGAATGTGCGAGCGCTGAATGCCGTTCATCACTATCATATCAGATCAAAGACGTCTAGCACTGCTAGACATAGTCCTCCCCCAAGAATCGCCACGATGGCTGGTCCTGCCCTTCCGAATCCAATGGCGTCTCACGACCGTCACCAGGTCATCGATCCACCTAGTGGCTGGCCTACCCACGCTGCGTTATCCGATTCGTGGATGCCACTCAAGAACTCGTCTTGCCGTTCTACGTCTATTAACTCTATTGCTCTCTCATATTTTCTTCTAGCTATAAACAGAACATGATGAAGCTGTCGTGGATATACCACGACCGGCCCGTGGCGCCGGGCGCGGAGCTGGTGCACTGGGTGCAGCACGCGGTGCGCACGCGCGGCGCCGCGCACCTGCGCTCCCCCGCACTTACCACGCCGCTCTACCAGAAGATGTACCTCGATCTGGCCGGCATCATCCTAGCTATTTTAATAGCATTGACAATGACATTGTTTTTAATTTGTTGGCATATCCGTAAACTATGTCGTTGAGTTTAGAACTTTTTATTACGATAAAGCATAAAATATAACGACTGTGTTGATTTTCTTTTCATCATGTCAGATGGTCGCTCAAACAAAGACCTCTCCCCGAACGAGTGGTTAGGACAGCAAAGCTGTAGAAACCAAAAATCAACAAACTGTTTCGTTTAGAGGTCAAACCGCCGCACTCAGAGTCGCCTTTAATGATTACTTAGTTAAGTATAGATTTTTAAAACAAAACTGCCGCAATCAGTGACGTTCAGTAAATTAATGTTGATTGGCATTTAATGTGATGTAACTTAATTAGTTAAATGCCAATTAACATTAGTTTATTAAACTTGTCTGATTGCGGCAGTTTTGTTTTAAAAATCTATACTTAACTAAGAAATCATTAAAGTCGACTCTGAGTGCGGCGGAAAGAGTTCTGGGATTTAAGTAGATTTAATCAATTCTTATAGAATCTTATTTATTCATCTTTTATATAATGGTATTTTGAACGATTCAGATTTTTGCCTTAAAGTCCTACTTTAGTACTAATTTACTTACAGCCTAGTTAACAAAATCTGTTAACAAACTTCTTAAGTATTCCTAACTTTAAATTTAATTTGTAATAAGTTGGTAGGTATCCACGATTTACGGGTATAAAGGATTAATTTTACCAAAAGTAAAAACCTTTTATATTTAATTTCAATTAAATTATTATTTGTAAAGAAGTCTTTCAAATTAAAATTAACACACAAAACGAAACACCTACTTACTATACTTAACTGCTTAATAAATATTTTTTTTTTAGTTGACAGTTATTTTTAAACAAAATAAATCCCTTTTTACTATCGTTAACATATATGAAGGCAGCAATATTCAAAATGCAAGTCAAAAGTAAGTCAAGCATTAGTTACAGGCGTTCGAGTTCTTTATCCCGAACGGTTTATTCAAATTGATTCCCTTCTCTCGTACCTCCGTTCTGTTACAAATCCAGTTGGAATTAAAACGTTGTTAGATAGATTCCAATCTCGGCTGCTAAACGTTAGCAGAGGCATCCCTTTGCATTTCAAATTAGAAACAAGCGGTAGATGCGTTGTTTCAGGGCCGCCCTTCAATTGCTACGTCGTATCCGGTCGGGGCGTGCGTTTTCATAAAGCTCGTAACATAGTCAGTTATACAAATATGTACAAAAAAGTACTTTTATTTCAATAGATTAGATATGTTTTCCATCAAAAGTTTCTCTATATACCTACTAAAGTATTTTATATGTTGATCCAGAACACGCTCTATATATAGTAACTTATGTGTTGTGGTGAAAACAACAATAATAATAATAATAATCCACTTCACAACACAAAGATCTACTTAATCCCACAGTAAGCTATTATTGGCTTGTGTCGTGAAAACTAAGCAAACGTGATATATACTACATAGAATTAAATATATTTATATTATACTATAGATATATAAACACACCCAAACTGGAAAGTTGAACCCTGTGTTCATTACACAAAGTGCACCCCCACCGAGAATCGAACCCGGAACCTCTTGATTAGCGGGCAGGCATGGTGACCTACTACGCCAATCGGGTCGTCAAAACAATAAATATGTTTTCTTCTTCTTTTAGTAATAAAGTATTATAATACAAGAATATTTTTTAAGCAATGCGCAAAAAATTTTGGTGGTTCAGTATCGGTAATAGAACACATTTCCATTATTTGTTCAAAACTTTTTTTATTTTTTTATCTGGCTTTAAATTAGCAAAATATGGATACTATCTATTCGTAATAATATCAATGGGCGCGCGCGCCGTGCGGCGTACGCGGGGGTGTTGCAGCGGAGGTGAACGACCTCGATCAGCTGTCGGTAGGTAAATTGTAACCCACGTAAATACCTAACCGAACGAGTGCTTCGCGCGCAGCGGTGGCGGCGGCGAATAGAGTAGCCAATAAATCAATTGCAAAGTATACATCTTTCGTTCACGATAACTTTGATTTTTTTGTACTAAGACTTATCAAAATAAAAAAGGTGTTTATTAAAACTCCTTTAAGTTTAATTTGTAAAAGTTTGCGCACTGAATAAAAAATATTCCTGTATATAACCACAAACATTTAACCGTTACAGTTATTTGTTTATTTATTGGGAATTATCAGCAGGTTACTATAACAATACCAAGGTACAAGTTTTTCTAACTTATTATCCAATGAATAAAAACAAAAGCAAAAAGAGAGTTATAATTAGGTACGGCTGTAGGGCGAGGCCTTCGCAACACTATTTGCAATTTTTTACTCAATTTTTTTGAGACTATTAGAGAATAATATTATGTAAGACTATGAATCTTGCACGTGAGTTAGTTATATAGGCATAGGCGTATATAGGGGAGGCTGGGTGGGCTGTGCCCACCCCAGGATGGTCTAGTGCCCATCCCAGGATGTAGGGCTAGGGCCGATATACCGATTCGAAATTCTATAATACTAACTTCAGACGACTCTTCAAAATAGACTTAATATTTAAAAGTTTGCACCCGCAACCCCTCCGAGTATATATAGGCAAGATAAGGTTTCGTCGAAAACTTTTGTCTTTTCTATATTTTAAGATTTAAAAAATTGACGACGTAGTTCATAAAAAGTCTTCAAACTTTCACATAAATAGGGCCTTGTGTCACCCAATCTTTATTGCTATTTGGCAATTCTGCTTCCTATGTCGATGGCTGTCGAATCTCCCTTCCCTTCCTCTGTTCATGTTTACTTTGAAATGTGAATAATGTTATTGGTATTGTAAACTCACCTTTTAGTAGTCAAAGTGGAGTATAATAAAATCTTAAGCATGATTTCTTCAACTATTTTTAGGACATTGAAACTCGTGTTTTTTTAACTAAAATCAGCCTAAAATATGACTAAGTATAAAACAAACTTTTACCTTCTTTAGGGATTAAATTCCCAAATAAATATTATGACAATAATATCTAATAATCCACTTCACAACACACAGATCTACTTGATCCCAGAGTAAGCTATTATTAGCTTGTGTCGTGGAAACCAAGAAAACATGGTATATACTACATAGAATTACATAATTATTTATTAACGTGTTAATGAATTAACTGAAAACTAGAAAGTAGTTTTCTCAGAATCAACTGGGGAATCGATCGCACTATGTTTTAATATAGGTAGGTTATATTTTTTTTAATTTGTATTAACTTATGTCTAAATTATTTATAATACAATATTTGGCGCGTACACCGCCCGCAGCAAAAAAATTCGTACCGGTAGCGCGGGCGTAGCGCTTGGAATTTCGTAGATAGGTCACCTCCAAACCAATGTTGAGTAACTTTTAATGTATAAATTTTTTCGACATAAAATACATTTTAATCATATTATTGTTTATTTTTTTAAATGGGGTGTATCAAGTTTTCCGTTAATTCATTAACACGTTGTATAAACACACCCAGACTGGAAAGTGGAACCCTGTATTCACACAAAGTGCACCCCCACCGGGAATCGAACATCATTAGTAATCATCAGTCATCATCATATCGTCATTAGTTTCGGCTGGACTGAGCTGGGCTAGTAGAGTCCTGGTGAAGAAGCTTCTTAACAATAATAGGTGATGATAAAGGATGATTTTGACGTAAATGTTGAATACTTTCATACACTTAGCGTATACTTTGATAACTTCAGCCATTCCAAAGAAAAAGGGCCTCAAATTTGGCAGACGGGAGCAAAGTTCGTAAAGATATGGCTCCCGTGAGATTGTGTGCTTCTTTAAATATTCTGCAAGTATGGCATCCTAAAAAAATAAAACCAGCTAGATAATAATTTTTATTTGCGATGTTTTTAAGTAGAAAAAAAGAAGACGGTAATTGCTTTGTAAGTAGAATTTGTATAATGGTCACGAAATATCACGAAATGATGTCAGCGGGTTGTCAAAAGTAGGTGTCTACGTGCAAAGTGTTCCAGTGCTGGTGTCCGAGGCGGATTAATTAAATAGCTCCGAGACTATGACATCTGCTGGCGCTGGTGTTGCCTAGGCAAAGAGCTAGATAGCGAGTAAAGAGATAATTTTTTACTATTAAATCCTTACTAATAAATTACTAATAAATGCGAAAGTGAATTTGTTTGTTACGCTTTCACGTCTTAATGGCTCAACCGATCGTCATGAAATTTTAGATACACGTTATCGGGGGTACAGAAAAGGACATAGGGTACTTTTTGTCCCAGAATTTCTGCGGGAACTCCGAAATTAACGCGTTATCTTCATAAACGTCAATTACTAGCTGTTTGACACACGTGACTTCGAGTCTCTCTCGAGAACCCTAAAAATATCCACAATGTAGCTTCCTATCATTGAAAAAATTTTTGGAGTCGGTTCAATAGTTTCAGAGATTGTCCCTAAATTTGAACTTA
Source organism: Zygaena filipendulae (assembly GCA_907165275.2). Lineage (NCBI taxonomy): Eukaryota > Metazoa > Arthropoda > Insecta > Lepidoptera > Zygaenidae > Zygaena > Zygaena filipendulae. The sequence goes on from OU015669.1 coordinate 2,821,656, forward strand.
CAAGCTTTACTTCTTCGTAATCTATCTAATATATAAAATTCTCGTGTCACAATGTTCGTTCCCACACTCCTCCGAAACGGCTTGACCGATTTTTATGAAATTTTGTATGCATATTCAGTATGTCTGAGAATCGGACAACATCTAATTTTCATCCCCCTAAAGGGCGTCCCTGCGGGAATTCCGAAAATCACGCGGGTGAAACCGCGGGGCACAGCTAGTATTAGTATAATATTAGTGTGTCGTAATATTGGTATGTTTTATTAGATCTACGGTGCAAAATGAGCGACTGATGTGATTAATATTTCGAATTTGTGTCTGTTTGTTCATATAAGTAGTTTGACAGGGCATCACGAACAAACAAGGATTTAAATAAAACCACTATCATATTTCTGTAACTTTTATTTATGTATTTATTTTTATTTATTTATTTACTAACCAAAAACAAAAAAGTAACATGGTGTTGATACACAAGTTGGGTACTAATAATTAGGTACTAAACTAATAATGCTTATTCAAATTTCTTAAGTATATCTATCTTTATACTATATAGTACCAATCCAAATGTGATCCTATCTACATAATGTGAAACAATAGTAATCACGCTACACTTACACCATGATAATTAGCCTTACAATGGCCCCCGCACTAGGTAGTCCTGTATCGCGGAGGCCCTTATAGATTTAACCTTTTTTTTTTACAAGTCCTAAATTCAGAATAAAATAATACGGCATAAAATAACTAGGTATATTATGTTATATATAAAATATCTATGAATATAGTAATATTCTATAGTACATATTAATAAATAAGTATATCAATAAAAACAAATTACATAGAAGATTAAATTACATACATATTATATAGGTAGGTATATAAGTAAACATATAATTTTATTATATGGAAAGTAGAAACTTTATTACGCATAATATAGGTACGAACTTTGATACTACGAGTAAGAGATGTTACCAAGTTATGGTTTTATATTTCAGGAAACGAAATTTATGAATTTTTCTGTACTGTCATATAGTGATTGTAGCCATTTGCGTAGCTGCGCATTGGTCTCCCGATAAGGTTGGTCGTGTCTTATAACTTTAGCTCTCAAAACAGAATTGTAAATATAGATTCCTAGTAGCGTGCCTGTTCTACGGCCAAAGGAGGTGTGTACCACTGGAAGTGGTAGCTTAAAAACACGTTTACTCTCGAGATAATCATAATCGGAGCGTTTAACAAGATTCCTATGAATGCGTAAGCAACTGCGTTGGATAAAAATCTGCCCAACTTGAAGTAACCCACACTCGGAGTACAACTGAGCCGTAGGAAATCTGAAGGGCTTATTATACATGACCTTTAAAACTGAACGTTGTGCCCTCTCAATAAAAATCATGAATGACTTGGCAGCGCCACCCCAAACTGGGATGCAGTACGCAAGCAAGGACTGGCAGATGGCGAAATAAACCATCTTACAAATATCTGTTGTCGCCACATAACTCAACTTTCTCATTATTCCTATTGTTTTACGCAATTTAGTGGAAACAGACAAAATGTGAGCTTTATAATTCAGATTCTGGTCAAGTAGGACACCTAGGTACCTCACAGTCTCGGATGATGTGATTAAATCTCCGCAGGTGCAATTGCTTACATCGTTGTGGGAGCGTTGACATGAGTGTATTTTAATGGTGGAAAATATTGGATCTGGCCTGGTCCTGTTGGTCATATGAAAACATAGCTATACTTTGTCTTACTAGTGTTTAAGGTAAGCAGATTATTAGAGAGCCATTCAACTGCCGCGCTAGTGGGGGTCTCTAACGTCAATAGAGAGTTTCTCGGCCTTGCTGACCGCCGGGGGGGGGGGGGAGTGGTGGGCAGAGTGGATAAAAGAAACAAGATAGATGGTGCGTTCAGTGGACTGTTCACCCCTGACACCCCCGATCTCTCTTTCGCTCCATGTAAACAATGTAAATAACGAGCAAGTATATTTATGTATATAATGATTGGTATAGGCTTTGTATATAGCCGGTTATAATTCAGTAACGGTGACAAATGTGGCTGAGTGACAAATGTGGCTGAGTGACAAATGTGGCTGAGTGACTAATGTAGCTCAGTGACAGATGTTGCTCAGGTTACGGACGTCACCGGGACAGGGACCAAATGACATTAACAAAGTGTTTTAGTTTAAGATAATAACAATAATAATAAATAAGTTAAGGTATAATTTTGTAATATATAACAATAAAAATACATGTTAAGATAATAGATAGCAGTCAGTATCAGTAACAGTGACGAAAGTGGCTGAGTGACAAATGTGGCTGAGTGACTAATGCTGCTCAGTGACGGATGTTGCTCAGGTCACGGACGTCATCGGGAAGGGGACATTAATAAAGGATTCCAGGTTAAGATTATAACAATAATAATAAATAAGATAAGGTATAATTTTGATTATAGATGATGAATAATAATAATAATATAATAACAATAATAAAAAATAAAAAAAGGTATAATTTTGTAATATATAACAATAAAAATGTGTCGCCGGGGACACTCGTCACTGAGACCTGTACCCTCATAACGTCAGACAAATAACCACGTGCTTTTGTTCTCTTATATTTCAATGCTTTAAGTTAGGCTAATAATAATTAAGACTTAATTTGTAAATATTATTCTTTCATTGTATTCTTTCATTGTATCATAAGCTACTAACGCAACACTATTACTGTTTTAAAATAAGCAAACTATGTAAATAGCTGATTAAACTCAATGCCCTTATAATAACCTGTGTAACCTTAAGGGGACAACTGTCCCCGGGACACGGGTCACCGCCGGGGACACGTGTGGCCGGTGACATTTGTCACCGGAACTTGTATTAATCTCTGTAACCTTAGGGGGACAACTGTCACTGGGACATGGGTCACCGCTGGGGACACAATACATGTGGTCGGTGACATTGGTCACCAGAACTTGTATCATAATAACCTTAGCTAAGTAATCCTGTACCTCCGAACTCTAATGTTGTAGAGTAGATAATAATAAATAAGACAATGTATATAAATAATTCACCTAGTAATAAGCAATAGATTAACTATAAACACTACTCACCACACTCCTTTACTTAATAAATAAAAGTTTCCCACAGTACACTTCCCATACCCTTACTCTACATTTAGTTAAAACTTCTGTAAATATTTATATATGTATATATTTCCAGTTCTATTCACATAGGTCTGACGCTAAACGCGCAGACAACCACCAGCTGATACACCACACACCAGACTCTATACTCGGAAGAGCAACGTGTAGACCAATAGCGCCGCGCTCTTCCATAGGGATAAGCACACTTGCAAAAAAAAAAAAACATAGTCGCCATACCGAGCTCCGCATCAGCGTGTACATCGTGCCAAGATTTTTTGTGAAACAAAACCACGGTGTCGTCCGCGTAACACACTATATCACCCTTTATGTCAAGAGCATGTATATCGTTCATATAGGCCAAGAACAACGTAGGCCCCAAGATACTTCCCTGAGGAACCCCAAAATTAACCGGCTCAGTACCACTCAAGTGGGTGCCCACTTTCACCATCACTTTCCTATTAGTCAGATAACTTGTAAACCAATCCAAAGCAATGCCTCTGACACCCAGAAATTCAAGTTTTTTTAGTAGGATTAGCACGGAAACCGTGTCAAAAGCTTTAGCCAAGTCCAAAAAGACACCAATGCACTTATGACCAGAATCCAAGTAGGATGAAACGTTGTTGCAGACTAGCATCTTCTGTAGATTTATTCCGCCTGAAACCGAATTGCCTTTCCGACAGGAGACCATGTTTTTCAAGAAACTTAATAAGACGCTTGTTAACAATTTTTTCTAATAATTTCGAAAATCCTACTAGAAGGGATATAGGGCGATAATTACTTGGCGTGTCTTTTGGTCCATCCTTATGAACAGGAGTAATTGAAGCTACCTTCCAGCACTCAGGAAAACAACCAACACTTAGACTAGAGTTGAAGATAGTCACTAGTGGATCAACAATAACGCTCCCTATCTGTTTGATAGTTTTATTGGTCAGCCCATCTACACCGGGAGCGCTGTCATTCTGGTTGTATATTAGACTACACTAGGTTGTATATTAGACAACTAGCTGTGCCCCACGGTTTCACTCGCGTTAATTTGATGCTCCGCTTCTATTGGTCGTAGCATGATGTTAGGTATATGGCCTATAGCCTTCCTCGAATAACCTTAACTATCCAACACAAAAAAAAATCAATTCGAACTCACTGGTTCTGAGATTAGCTGGTTGACCCAAACAAACTCTTCAGTTTTATAATATTACTAGTTGTCCACCACGCGGTTTCGCCCGCGGTAATTACGGAGTTCCCGTGGGAATTACGGGATAAAAGTACTCTTTGTCACTCAGGACTACCGTAGCTTCCTATAAGCTTCTCTTTGTCAATCTTGAGAAATAGAATAGACTGTCAGGACGTATTGGAGGAGATAGTGCGACTGTCGGTGCCAGAATGCCACATGAGCATGCGCTCGCGGCGACTTCTCGCGCGGCGGCCGACACGCACCCTCCTGTACCAGCACTCTCCTGTGAGACCTGCTCTCCTCCTTGCTCCTCAGCTCCCCGGAGTGTGATTTGTTTGTGACAGGGCTTGGGAGATTGATGATCGAGTGCAAGCGAATGTTAGAGGAAAGAATGCCTGTTATAAGTTCCTGTGTAAATATGTAAATAATAAGTAAGTTTTTGTTAGTGTTATGTTTCTTTTAATTCAAATTTTAAAATTGTTTTTAATTTAAAAAATTTGTTCCATTTTAAATATTAGAAATATGTTAAGTTTGTAAATTAATTATTTATTAAGCGCTATGGCTTACGCTGTCATGCTTTTTAAATTCAATAAATAAATAAATAAATAAATAAGTGAAAGAATTTTCAAAATCGGTTCAGTAGATCCAGAGATTAACCCCCCCCCCCCCCCCCTACAACATAACAAACTAACAAAAAACAAACTCACAAATTTTATCTCTTTATAATATTAGTATAGATGAGATTGAGTAACTATAGATGCATAGGTACTTACTAGCTGATGAAAGCAGTGTTGACGACTTGCATGTGTGCTTTATTCATATAGCACACACGCATACGACGATGCTGCGGATCGGCCGGGCACCGCTGATTTCATCGCCCCACTACTTGATCACACGGCTTGAGTCAGAGCACACGGCTCATGTTATACTTACTGTACTTGCTAATATTCGCATTAAAAGTAACTTATTTACTCAGTTTTGTCTTTAATTCATACAACCGCGACTATAGTTCCTCGACACGATTATAGTTCCTCGACATTGGTCCATCTCACGGATTTTTGAGAAGAATCAGCGCATACCTACTAATGAACAAAGGAATCGACGTGGCGTGGCTATTACATTACGTGGCTGTATGAAGAAGATTTGATACATATTTCGACCGTAGTGGCATTATATCTACGCAGTCAAGCATATTTCCAAGATACTCGGATTAAATATCAACTACTTATTAAGGATTTGGAGAGAAATCACACCTACTGTGCTTCAAAGGACGCCATTAAAACCTGCGACGACGGTAGCGTTATTGTGAGTTCGTTCCAATCTTTTTCTTATTTTTTGCCCTATTTGCCACTTTCATTAGGCATTACTGTCTTTTCTGCATCACCTATCAGCCTCAGAACAATTATTGTTCTGAGCTATCAGCTTAAAACTCACTCTGATGTTTTAATTTTACCGCTCGTGCTCTTGGAGGTGGGACTAGACTTAAACTACCTACCATACATTTACCTACCTTCTCGGGTCAGTATCATGAGTGGTTAGAGTTTCACGACACATTCAACTCACTTATACACTCTGATTCATCAATCCCGAACGTTAATAAGTTTCACTATTTGCGCGCTTCCTTAAAAGATAGTGCAGCTCTGATTATACGTTCGCTGGATTTTTCGGCGGATAATTATGAAGTCGCTTGGGATCTTCTTTGCGATCGCTTTAATAACAAAAGACTTTTAGTCAATGATCACGTTCATGCAATTTTTAATACTGAAACATTGACTAAAGAATCTTCTAAAGCTTTGCGTAATCTGATTGACACAATCAATAAAAATCTTAGAGCTTTAAAAACACTTAATATACCTACTGAGCATTGGGATGTGCTTATCGTGCATATAGCTACTAGCAAGTTAGATTCCGTCACCAATCGCGAGTGGGAAACTCACCGTAGTACATTAAAGGACTTGCCCACTCTCGCTGATTTTAACGAATTCTTAAAAAATCGCGCAGATCTCTTAGAAACCATGGAAAAGTCAAACACTAAGCGTAGGCATAGTGATGTAACATATAATCGTCATAACTCGTTAGTCGTGAGTCCTCGTTCCTCTCTCGATAGATCATATGTTTGCCCGCTGTGCAAAGGTAATCATGCTATTTATCGTTGCTCTAAACTGAGATCATTTTCATTACAGAACAGAATTTCAAAGGTTAAATCGCTTAATTTATGTTTAAATTGCTTGCGTCAGGGTCATATGGCTAACAAGTGTAAAATTTCTCCTTGTCACTTATGTAAGAAGTATCTTAATAGTTTACTGCACACTCATGAGTCACCTGAATCTCATGAATCTACCTCGACTAATAGTAACGTGGTGCTCTGCGCCGCGCCGCCGCCGCCGCCTGCAACCCAGTCGTCGCCGGCGCCGCGGCCGCCGCCACCGGCGCAGACGCTACCTGTCTCTCAAACAATAGTTAATAATGCACATAACCAAGACAATGTGGCCTTATCAGCCATTGATAAAGGCTGTGTGCTGTTATCAACAGCTTTGATACAAGTTGCCGACATTAAAGGTAATAAACATACAATACGTGCCTTATTAGATAATGGGAGCACTGCGAGTTTTATAACAGAAAGTTTATGTAATAAACTTAACTTAAAAACCGCTTCGGCCTCGTCATTAGTTGAAGGGTTAAACTCACAAACTTCGCGTTTAACTAAAAGTTGTGATGTGATTATATCGTCACTAATTAATTCATATCAAAATGAAGTAAGTTGTTACATTGTACCCCGCATTACTCAACTCTTACCTACTACACAAGTTAATTACGAATCATTAAATATACCGCAAAACATTACCTTAGCTGATCCTACTTTTCATTTTCCCTCTCAAGTAGACATGCTACTGGGAGCAGATATTTTTTGGAGTGTGCTTTGCTCTAGCAATATTTCCTTAGGGAAAAACAAGCCGACGTTAAGTGAAACCAAATTCGGATGGTTGATTTCCGGTCTTGTACAATCACATCATAATACAAATACAGTCCACTGCAATCATGCTATATTATCGCGTGATAACCATATTGATTATCAATTAGACAAGTTTTTTGAGTTCGAATCTGTACCTTCTTACAAACAGATATCTAAGGAGGAGCAGGTGTGTGAACAACACTTCATTGATAACGTAACGCGTGACTCGGACGGCCGTTTCAACGTCGCAATCCCTTTGAAAAGCTCGCCTAACTCACTCGGCGATTCTTATGAGCAAGCATTAGCACGATTTTTGTCGTTAGAACGCAGATTTAGTAAAGATCCGTTATTCAAAAAACAATATTGTGATTTTATTCGAGAATACATTACCTTAGGTCACATGACCGAGAATAAAAATCCAAATAATGATTTACATACTTACCTATTACCGCATCACGGTGTTCTTCGTTTGACGAGTTTGTCAACAAAACTACGCGTTGTTTTCGATGCCTCTGCAGTGACGTCATCAGGCTTATCGTTCAATAGTATACAAATGATCGGACCTACGGTTCAGGACGATCTTATAGGTATTTTAATTAGATTTCGACAACATAAGTTTGTTGCCACTGCGGATGTTGAGAAAATGTACCGTATGGTAAACATAAAGACAGATCAACGTGAGTTACAGCAGATTTTGTGGCGTTTTGAGCCTCACGAGCAGATCAAGCAATACAAATTAAACACCGTAACGTACGGCACGGCCTCTGCTCCCTACTTAGCGACGAGATGTTTGAAGCAGTTAGGTATAGAATGTACTGATGAGGTTGTTTCGGAAGTCATTCAACATGACTTTTATGTTGATGACTTAATTACAGGTGCTTCGTCAGAAAGGCAATTAGTGCACATCTGTGCAGGCGTGTCAAACCAACTTAAAACGGCTCAGTTTCATTTGCGCAAGTGGTACTCTAATAATCCACACTTAATCAATCAAATCATTTCAGACACAGATAACGCCGATAGCTTACTTAACTTGAGCAATAACGAGTACTCCAAGACCCTAGGGTTACTCTGGTCTTGCAAACAAGATATGTTGTTATATTCAGTAGACATTAAAGAAAAAACAACCGTTACTAAACGTCTCATTTTATCTGTTATGTCACAGGTCTTTGATCCGTTGGGTTTGATTAATCCATGCATCCTTATAGCAAAAATAATTCTTCAAAAATTATGGGCTTTAAAAATCATGTGGGACAGCAGTATTCCTGCTGATATCCTATGTACCTGGAAAAAGTTTGTTAATTCATTACGTTACTTACCTAGCCTACGTATCCCAAGGTACGTGCTGACTGATTATCCGTTATTAATCGAGATTCACACCTTTAGTGACGCATCCATGCAAGCGTATTCAGCTTGTGTGTACGTTAAATCCATTAGTAATCATAACAAAATTTCTGTTCACTTAATAACCGCGAAGAGTAGAGTAACTCCGACAAAAACAGCAACACCAGCAACCGTGCCTCGTTTGGAGTTGTGTGGTGCGCTGCTTGCCGCAAGGTTGACAGAAAAGGTAAAATGCTCATTAAGATTACAAATTAAAGATTGTACGTACTGGTGCGACTCCACCATTGTTTTGGGTTGGATAAAGTCCACTAAAGGTCATTTATTGAAACCATTTGTTTTTAATAGAATACAAGAAATTCTCAGCTTATCAGAACCGTTTATGTGGCGGTATGTACCGACGAACTTGAACCCAGCTGATATCGGGTCACGTGGTGCAGACGTTGAACAATTAAATACCTGTAGTTTGTGGTGGTTCGGTCCGACCTTTCTGTCGCAGGGTGAATCACAGTGGCCTATTCAACCAACTACGGTGAAGGAGTCGGACTTGCCTGAATTTAAAATACAATGTCATATTTCATTAGAGGAAATTGACCATTTTACCTACTATTCTGAGTTCATAAAGCGCTTCTCAAACTTTGGAAAATTACAAAGAGTTGTTGCCTATGTTCACCGTTTCTTACATAATTATTTAAATCAAAATAATAGACGTACTGGTTGTCTAACAGTTAATGAACTTGATTCATCTTTACATACATTATGTAACTTTGCACAGCGAGAAACATTCTCAGGAGAATACAACATTTTAAAAAATAATAAAGAGTTACCTAAAAAACATAAATTACTTAATCTAAACCCGTTTTTTGATACCAACACTAACTTAATTCGAGTTGGAGGCAGACTGTCGAATTCTTGTTACGATTATGATACTAAGCATCCTATTTTGCTCCACTCGTCACATCATGTCACAACATTAATCTTTCTTTATTATCACACACTAACCATGCACTCTGGTCCACAATTACTCTTAGCTACCACACGACACAAGTACTGGGTAATCGGTGGTAGAAATCTTGCCAGAAAAATCGTTCACAAATGTGTTAAATGCTGCCGTTGGTTAGGGAAAACTAAACAACCTATAATGGGCAATCTCCCTAAACAACGATTGCACACCGATTTCCCATTTTCTAACACAGCCGTAGACTACGCTGGACCCATTATGATACTGAACCGAAAGGGTAGGGGTAGTAAATTAATAAAAGCATATCTATGCATATTTGTTTGCTTAGCTGTAAAGGCAATACATATTGAGATTGTGACTGACCTGAGTAGTGACACCTTTCTAGCGGCTTTAAATAGATTTATAGCCCGAAGAGGCAAGCCCGCCAACATTTTCTCGGACAACGGGACGAATTTTGTAGGCGCGTGCAACGAATTATCTAAATTCTTAAAACAAAATTTTGATAGCATTGTTTCTAAAACTTCGGAATTGTCCATAAAATTTAAATTTTCCCCACCTTATAGTCCTCATTTCAATGGCTTAGCAGAGGGTGCGGTAAAGTCTGCGAAACATCACCTTAAACGAGTTGTATCAATGGCTAATTTGACTTACGAGGAAATGAACACAGTTCTTGTACAGATCGAGGCTGTTTTGAATTCTAGGCCTCTCACCCCTATGTCTTCAGATCCTATGGATCTTGTAGCCCTCACCCCTTCACATTTTTTGATTGGACGAACGTTTACGTCAATACCGTCTCCTCAAGCAGAAGAAACGACTTCTTTGCATACCCTCTCACGTTACATGAGAATTCAGCATCTGAAAGCCCATTTTTGGAACCGTTTTTACAAAGAGTATATCACAGAGTTACAGAAGAGACAAAAATGGAACTCTCGAGGAGCACAACTTGAACCTGGCGAAATGGTGTTGGTTAAGGACGACCGACTACCTCCTAACCAATGGCTACTAGGACGCGTGAGAAGCGTTCACCCTGGCACTGATGGTGTGGCCCGCGTTGCTGACGTACTTACCACTTCGGGCATTTTGCGACGAGCCTACAACAGATTATGCCCACTTCCAGTAATGGAGAAGAACTTCGTCCTTGGGGTGGCAGCATGTTGACGACTTGCATGTGTGCTTTATTCATATAGCACACACGCATACGACGATGCTGCGGATCGGCCGGGCACCGCTGATTTCATCGCCCCACTACTTGATCACACGGCTTGAGTCAGAGCACACGGCTCATGTTATACTTACTGTACTTGCTAATATTCGCATTAAAAGTAACTTATTTACTCAGTTTTGTCTTTAATTTATACAACCGCGACTATAGTTCTTCGACACGATTATAGTTCCTCGACAGCAGTTATGCTCGTCCGAATTTCGAAATCTCCCGGGAACACTTGGGTTTAATGGAATAGTTTGCAATACTTCAGTGTGCTTCTATATTTTATAATCTGTATACGTATTTATACCTCAACATAATCGCAAAGTGTCCGCTTGTGATTGAGTTGAAATAAGATGTTTGAAAATAAATCGGACAATTTATTGTCTCGAGTCAGTTCCTGGACTATAAACACTTCGTCGGGGAGAAGTTTGAAATACATAGTTGGAAACGACGCTCAGTGCACTCGTTTATTTTCAGTCAAGAATTGTTTTTAAATCAAGCTTCTGGAGCTGTGAATTTATTAAAGAAAGATTCAGCACTGGCGACTTGACGCTTCTGTTCTGTGCAGCTTTTAAATGAATATTGTTTTAAAAAAACACAAACAAATGAACGTCAGTGAAAAAAAAAAAAAATTGAGTGTGAACACACGGTAGAAGTCAAATTTTATAATGATAATAATAATCCACTTCACAACACAGATCTACCTACTTGATCCCACAGTAAGCTATTATTAGCTTGTGTCGTGAAAACCAAGCAAACGTGGTATATACTACATATAATTACATATATATTTTACTATTGATATATAAACACACCCAGACTGGAATGTGGAACCCTGTGTTCATCACACAAAGTGCACCCCCACCGGGAATCGAACCCGAATCCCCTTGATTAGCGGCCAGGCATGGTGACCTATTACGCCAATCGTTTCGCCAACTTGTATTCTGTTAAGGAATGAGATGGAGGATGGAAGTGGTAAAGTGAGAGAGAGTGAGAGCAAAAGAGAGTCATCAATACATTTATGGTTGTCTCTTTTTCGTTACACGCTTCGTTTCATAGAATCCAATTCACACCGTCCCAAAAGATGTTTCACTTCAAAAAGAAAAGAAAAAATACCCTAGCGAATTGTAAAGCCCAACCGCTCACGTACGGTCTTCGCAACCGGTTTACGATAAGGTTAGCAGATTAGGCACTCGAAAGTCTATTGTATGGAATTGAAGCCTTCGACTACTATATTTTGCTAAACCTATCGGTCGGTCGGGCTAAATGCATGGATATCGCAAAGTTAACAGCTGCAGCCCAGCGACACTCCCTTGAACCAAAAGTTACTATGGATCTATGCGCGAACTTCCTTACCAACTTTGGAATACTTAACCAAATTCCTATGACAGCGTCATACATTGCATTTGGTAAGGTTGGCGCACAATGCTTTCATAGATCGGTTCAGCGATTAGTAAGAAAGTGCTGACTCTTAAAACGTAGTGATTATTTGCTCAGTGGTTAACAGTTAGGCGTTAAAAAGCCGTATTTGGCGACATCATTAATTAACTTTATGGTTCTCCAACAGTGGTTTTTTGACCAGTATAGACCAAAAATGACGTCAGTGCGCTAAATTCTAAGGGTAGATAGATACATACGTACGAAATTAACGAGGACCTGCGTTAATTTCGGAGTTCTCCCGATAATTTCAGGTTAAAAATTCACTAAGTACTTATGTCCTTTTCGGTACCTCTGACAACGTGTATGCATTCAATGTAATGCTAAACTTTTGACAGTAAATTAATTTTTATTATTATAGCGCTCCAAGTCACAAAACAACGTTTCTTTATTCAAGTCCATTATCAACATGAGTCTTGAGTTTAATGTATTTTAATATAAAAATTTCTTCTTAGACACGGCAAGGAGTCCGTGTGACACCCGCGAGACATTTCAGAGCGCCTCTTTCAGTAAGTTACGAAGACATTTCTACTCTAAAGGGAAATATTATGAAAAGCGGAAAACTGCGAGCTCCTATATAAATTTTGTCTGATGCTTGTATTATCATAGACATTATTATGAGGTTTAACATTGTATATACAATGTAAGGTTAAAAGATATATTCAAGCCTTCGAATTCATGGTTTCATGTAACTATCCAAAAAAAATAACAACGTAGAAAAAAACCCGCTAAGTACGTATATAATCACAGAGAAACAATATTTTTTTTAAGATAAAACAAATTAATGTCACGTTATATTTACAAAGTTTATCCTTACTATTGTACCTAAATTCGAAAGTGACTTTTTGTTTGTTACGCGTTCACGCCTCAATGGCTGAACCGATCATCATGAAATTTGGCATACAGGTAGTCAGGGGTACAGAGAAGGACATAGGGTACCTTTTGTCCCGGAATTCCGACGGGATCTCCGAAATCACCGCGGGTGAAACCGCGAGGAACAGCTAGTTTATGATGATAATCGAATACCGAATAACCTTCTTTATAATACGTCCTTCATATAATTTTACAACCTGTATAAATTTTGTCTGATACTCGTATTACCTCGTATTAAGTACAGACATAGTCTTCTTTATAAGTAAAAATGAATGTTTGTATGTCTGTCCTCTATGCGTTTCGAAACCATTGGTCCGATTGTGATGAAACTTTGGCGGGTTGTTCTGCCTGCATCCTGGTTCCTGATCCCAAAACTCACGCGGGTGGAACGTAGTAGTAGGGTAGTACGAGTAGTTCTTATTACCACAGACAAAATCTGTACTTTTATAGTAGTTTTTATCTCGAAATTGGGATATGGGAACTCCGGAATTACCGCAGGTGAAACCGCACAAGACAGCTAGTATTTTATAAAATACCTAGAGTTTGTGAGTAATTCATTCAAGCGGGTCTCAATAAAACTATAATAATTATGTTATATTAACTCTCAGACGAAATAAAAACTAAAGACGGAGCGCAGTCAAGAAAAAAGTGAAGCCGGTTTCGTAAACATGTGGGCATTTAGTGAGTGTTGCTGTGCAGTGAAAACTTTTTACCCAAAATTGTCTAAGTTCTAGAAGGATAGCAATAGCTCGACTGACAAGGTGAGGCGTAGTTTCGTTACATGTGTGTGCGTGTATCTGTGCATGTACACGCCAAGGCGTAGTTTTATTGGCTTCACTTTTTTGTTCACAGCGCTCCGTCTTGAGTTTTTATTTCGTCTGAGTATTAACTATAATAATTACGGCTTCCGAAGTAAATCGTTGTTAGGAAACAAACAAAATAAATGTTTTATTCGAGTTGTAACAGTAATGGTAAGAATTCTGCGTGAATTACGTTTTAATTGCGTTACCAATATAATGAAGTCGTGGCACGTTTGGTTTTATACAATTTTATCACAAAAATACATTACCTACGCAATGTCTGAGTGTTAGGAATTCGATTATAGAAGTAGGCACTTTAACACAATGTTATAAAACTGAACGAACGTTATACTAAAAATGTTAAAAGCTTTTTAGAAATGTATTGAAATATACTTAGGCGCACTAAGTGTTGTAAGTCGTTCTACTCTCTAAAGTAAGAACGGTTCCATTTTCCTATTTTGTATTCGCATAGAATTTTTTATGTTGTTTTGATGTGAATAATCATATAAGTGGTACTTACTTACCTATAAGTATAATATAAACAAGATTTTGTTTAGAACCAACGTTTTTGCGATCTTTTTTTATTATCATAATATTTATGTAAGCACTAGCTTTTCCCCGCGGTTTCGCCCGCGTAATTTCAGAGTTCCTGCAGAATACCGGGATAAAAAGTACCTACCTACTCTATGTTCTTTTCTCCACCCCTGACAACGTGTAGGTATACAAATTTTTATGATGATGGTTTGCGTAGCTAGCTGGGATTTTATAATTTTAAATATAATTTGCCTTTTTTATTATTATCCTTTTCAATTTATACAAAATACAAAAAAATAAACCATGCCGAGACCCGTGTCAAATAATTTTACATGTTCCAATTTGCTTCGCAATTAGCGGCGCTTTGGTTTCTAGGTATTTGAATAAAATAGTACTTAGTAGATCAAAACACATTTGTATGCTTGCAACCGCTGGTCGAGTAGTAGTAGGGTTGCCACCTATATATTATACAACGTGTTAATTAATTAACTGAAAACCTGATACACCCCATTTAAAAAAATAAACAATAATATGATTAAAATATATTTTATGTCGAAAAAAATTATACTCTAAAAGTTATTCAACATTAGTTTGGAGGTGACCTATCTACGAAATTCCAAGCGCTACCGAACAGCGCTACAGCGCGGGCGCCTGTCGGTTCGAATTTTTTTTGCTGCGGGCGGCGTACGCGCCAAATATTGTATTATAAATAATTTAGATATGGGTTAGTAAAAATGAAAAAATAAAATCTATATAAAAACATAGTGATATCGCTCGATTCGCTAGTTCATGCTGAGCAAACTTCTTTCTAGTTTTCAGTTAATTCATTAACACGTTGTATAGTATCATACTATATTTCAGTCAATTGTACTATATATTATATAAAAATAATACAGTACGAAAAATACTATATTTTTATTCCAAATTCAACTGTCGCGCTTTTTTATAATTATTAACTGTGACTGGTTTAGAACGCACCCGTAGCGCAGCACGGGGAAGTTCAGAACGAAACGCATACGCGGCCACAAAACGTCAACTGTCAAACTAGCAATAATTTGTAGATGAATGCTGCCGGATACATAAAATGATTAAAAATAACTACGTAATTACGTACTATTTTTTCCCCGTATTTAGAAAAAGTACTATATTTTTGCATCTTTTTCGGAAAAATACTATATTTTTTCCAAAAAAAAGCGGCAACCCTGACAAGTAGTGTTCTCAAAATGCACCAGGCATTTTCCTGCTGTCTTATTTTTTGCCTGTCCGACCACCATCGGCAGTCGAGCAACAGAGAATATGTGTTTAAATTAAGGGTCGAAATAAATATAGGTATGTTATAATCGTTCCCTGCGTTTTAATACGCGTCAATTTCGGGGTTTCCGCGGGAATTCCAAGCTGCTTATTATTACAGACGGTGACGTCACGGGCGTTGGAAATGCTTTTTTTATATAAAATTTTAGTTTTTTTATTGAATTTTTAAACAACTATAATTAAACAATTATGTTAGAAAATGGGCTTATTTATTTAAAAAAATATCAGTACCTAACTATCACTTTACCATCACAGATTTTTTATTTATTTCCTTTTATTTTTTTGATTTATAACATGTGCATTTGTAACATAATCAACGATTTCTTTTTTTAACTAATAATAATCGCAGTGAATAAAAATAATAAGAAAGTGAAATTACCAGTGTCACTTCAACCTAGTTATTGGGTGGTTGGTGATAAGATCGCTGATCGAGTTCAAACTTTGAATTCGCTGTAGGTAGGTAGGTACCTACTAAACTCAGGTCAAGTATAGGTCATTGCGTAAAGTGCGAGTTTCAAGTTTCCTTCGTTCAATGTACCTATAATCGGCAATTTTTGTGAAAATTAGGCAATTTATTTTCCTTACACATGGTAACCCTCGTTTTTAACATAAGCAAAAGCTTGCTCTCATAGTACATTCCGTATGTTAGTTTGTGTCCAACGTGCTACTTATGTATCAACATTTAATTTGTGCACGTCCCACACACATGGTCGCGCGTCAGCGGCGAAACAAAAAGAGAATAACCCAGCTTCGTAATATAACGAAATTTTTCATATTCCGCTTGTTTTGGAGTAGGTACCTACGAAAAATATAAAATAATATTGCGAGCAGCTGTGCCACGCCGTGTACCTACCGTCACTTTTAGTAAAATTCTTAAACATATTTTTCTTCTTGCCGTTTGTAAAATCTACACTAATATCATAAAGAGGTAGAGTTTTTAATTTTGTTTAGTTTTAAGGGGTAATCTTTAGAGCTACGGAGTCGATTTAAAAAATTCTTTGAGTGATAGCCGATTGGTATAAAAAGTTACATGCACTATCCATGAGTGTTACAGGACTGTTTTTAGAGTTCCCGAAGTTAGAGCATTCGCTCTAACTTCCTTTGCAACGCAACGCAACGGTTTGTAGCGCGCGCCTGCCCCGCCTACATGTTCATTGTCCACCCTAGTTAATTTATTTGCTCTGTGGTTACGATATTAACTTATTACAACGTCTACCATGGCGTGTAGTGTGTACCTTTGCCTACCCCCGTTTTAAATGCTCTAACCGCCGCACTCAGAGTCGACTTTAATGATTACTTAGTTAAGTATAGATTTTTAAAATAAAACTGCCGCAATCAGACAAATTTGATAAATTAATGTTAATTGACATTTAACTAATTAAGTTACATCTCATTAAATGCCAATTAACATTAATGTACTGAACGTCTCTGATTGCGGCAGTTTTGTTTTAGACATAGACATAGACATAACTTTATTTGGCATCACAAAATTTCTTAAAAGTAATACATGCATCAAATTTAAAATGAATCGTATATAGTTTCCGTCATGCCAAAATGGACACCGTCTCAGCATGTCTCAGCATTTTAAAAATCTATACTTAACTAAGTAATCATTAAAGTCGACTCTGAGTGCGGCGGTAAGGCAGGTATAAGGCAGTGTAATCACAAATGTGAAACTAGCTGTGCCTCGCGGTTCCACGCGCGTGAAACGCTTTTATAGGTAAGTAAGTATAACAACTTTTTTCTCCGACATTCGGATTTAAATGAGACAAAGCCTATATGTTGCTCCAAGCTAAGCTTAATATCAAAACCGCATGACAATCCGTTCAGTAGATTCGACGTTTATCTTGAACAGACATACAGAGAGTACCTATTTTAAAAACAGTTTTTTGTGTTTGGTTTTTCTTTCTTTATCGTCCCTTCCCAATTTTTGTAAAAATATTCAATGTACAGAAAGATAGATAAAGATAAAAAAGATAGATAGCTAGATAAAGACAAATAGATACAAGATAAATTTGATTGTTTTTTGTCTTCAAACCCTTTCGGAAGATGTCTAAATAACGAATAGTCTGCTAGATTAATTAATTAGGAAATACAATTCTAAAATTCGAGGCCTCCTCACAATTAATTAACTCCAGTTTTAATTAAGCGTAAAAAGTTGTGGATGTCAGGAGTTAGTACTGTCAGAGAAGTAATGAAGGTATGGGAAAATTTATTTACAAAATACGGATACACAATTCATTATGTACCTACTAGGGATTTATACTAGGGAAATAATAGGGAGTTACTGCAGAGCTTTGACTCCGACTCCGATTCTGGCCCCAACTCCGATAAAAGAAATTTAAAAACTCCGACTTCGACTTCGTATTATTTTTCTATTCATATTTTGTATTCTGACATTGTCTCTTTAAAGTTGTCAATTTATTTTACCGGTTTCTTCAATGATATTATAAGTAGGTATAATTAATACTTAATTTTTTTAATTAATTCATTACTTATTTATTTATAAATTATTAATTAATTTAATCATTTTTTAATTATTAATTAATTTAATAAACAATTAATTATTAATTAATTAAATAATTAATTAATAATTTTTTTAAGTAAAAAAAAAATTGTAGGTAAGTACAAAATAGCTTAAAATGAAGTCGCTACCGCTGTTTGTCGCGATAAACTTAGAAAGTAGGTAGGTACTGAACGGATTTTCATGCGGTTTTCACCAATAGATAGAGTGATTCATGAGATAGACTTATACATATATATAGTTTATCCTGGAATTACCGCGAGAACTCTGAAATTACCGCGGGTGAAACCGCTGGGGACAGCTATAGTATACAATAAACTTAACAATATTAATGTTGGTTATATGTAGTATAGTTAGGTACTCATTAACTCGATCGTATTAAATGTAGGTATGCTGGTACATGTAATCTAATCTGAGACGAGTATATTATTAATGCAAATGTGAGTTTATTTGTTTGTTTGTTACGTTTTCACGCCTAAACGGCTCAACCGATCGTCATAAAATTTTGCACACATTTTCCTAAGGGTTCTGAAAAGGCTATAGGCTGCTTTTTACCCCGAAATTCCAGCGCAAACTCTGAAATTAACATGGGTGAAACCGCGGGGAACAGCTAATTTTATATCCTAACACAGTTAACGTCTCAAGGTGAATGACATGGTATCGCATCAAACGTCAAGTAGCTAGACCGACAGTAAAACGGCCAATTTCATTTACGGCCGTACCCTACTAAATTGTAATGTTATTTACGATACAAACGGCGTTGTGTTGCCGTTCCTACGTATTGAGCGCCTACGGAAGGTTGGGAGTGTCCAAATAAAGTTGTTAGCGTGATGCTAATAGCGTGGTGTGGCTGGGTTCCGAACATAGATACCATAAATAAATGTACAGAACATAAAATACTACACAACTTGTGCTGCCAAGCGTGTCGCAATAGGGTGCTTGCATGAAATTTATAATAAGAAATTGTGTCAATATTTCAAAAATAGAGCCTTAGAAAAGCGTTATCGTGAAAGATTTACTAAAAAATTTTCAATAGTTTCCAAAATATTCAACTTTTAATTTTGTGAAACGGAACGTTGCAACGAAACACCAATCACAGCCAAGCTTGACATATGACGTCACTTTTATTTTTTTAGGAAACATTTACCTCTTTTAGAGATGGCCAAAGAAACTAAGTGCATAGAGAAACTTAACGCATATTTTCCATTTTCTGAAGGTTTTTTACTTTAAAATGCATCCGTAAGATGCATTTCGATTCTTTACTGAAACTTTTGGAAGTAAATCGACACAGTTCAACCTTAATTTCGCTTTTGGATATTGAAGTTATCTGTCTGTCAGTGTTACATGACCCTGTCAATACGACAGTGACATTTCTATCACAGATTAATAAGGCGTAATTTTGAACTAGTGACGTCATTCCGCG
The DNA here is from genome assembly GCA_907165275.2 of Zygaena filipendulae. Lineage (NCBI taxonomy): Eukaryota > Metazoa > Arthropoda > Insecta > Lepidoptera > Zygaenidae > Zygaena > Zygaena filipendulae. The sequence goes on from OU015669.1 coordinate 2,841,314, forward strand.
TTTCGGCGGTAAGGTCTAAAGTAGGAACTTTGAAATGCTCTATTTTATTATTTTATGCATATATTTTTTTCTTTTCTTTCTTTTTGTCTAAGTAGGCCATATATCTTTAAAATAGACTGAAAAAAAAATTCATGCAAGTACCCTATTTGGCGTTGCTGTCTCTGCTCCTACTGCTAGCGGGGATTGGATAAGTGGAAATAGTTGCCATAATCCCAAGTTTTCGCTGGACCGGAAAACGGAACCCTGTGTTCATCACACAAAGTCCACCCCAACCGGGAATCGAACCCGGAACCCCTTGATTAGCGGGCAGGCATGGTGACCTACTTAACTGCGCCAATCGGGTCGTCTAATATGTGATCACCTCATTATATTTATTTATTTATTCTTTATTGCACAGCATGTACAAATGAAGAACTTAATGCCTTGCAGCATTCTCTACCAGTTAACCTCCTACCTACTCGTATATAACGCTATAATCTCTTAGCAAGGTAGGCAGAGGACGTCACATTTAAGAGTGGAACCTAATATTTCGCTCGTGTTCAGTTCGTAGCAACTGGTTGATTTCTTTCAAATCACAAGCCTTGTGTTATACAATTCTCTTGTTTTATGTAAAATCAGATTCTACCCTTTTTGCCCTTAGGATTGCCAAAAATTCCTGAAATGTTTCTTTAATTAAAAAGGGAAGCTCAAATACACACTCCATTTGGCTTTGAATTTTTAAAAAACCTTTCTAGTGCTTGCTTGCTAGTTTTTATAACGGTGCATTGGAATCTAATAGCTTTTTATTGCTACCGTTAACTACATAAAATTTCATCTACGCGCTACGTAGATACCTATTGAAAATTAATAAGTTTATAATTGTTAAGGTGAGGTAGTAATAATTAATAAGGATGCGGATGCGGATATCCGGCGCATCACTAATTTCAATATTATATGTATAGGTGGTTTGTCTCTATCTCAGAAGGAATATTTTTTCTCCGTGTTTGTTCTATTTTATTGTGTCGTATAGTACGACAAGTTTTGCACTGACGGTCTTTATGTGTATATGATGATGTATATGTATGTATGTGTCTGTGTATGTATGTATGTATGTATGTATGTGAGTATCTATATCTATGTAAGTTTTTATCTAAATATATATCGTAAATGCACCGCCAAGTGAGCTCTCTGTACTACCTGAAGGTTGACTGGCAGAGAATGCCACTGTGGCATTAAGTCCGCCTTTTGTACCATGATGTGCATAAAGTTTAAATAAATAAATAAATAAATGATATTTTTATGACGTGTCGAGCTGATTCATTCGGTGTCCGCCGAGAGTTACGAAAAATATTTTGCAATCTGTAGCACCATAAATTGCAACTTCAAACCGTACAACGATCCTAATAGCAATACATTTATTTTGATTCAACATGATACTAGCTCAATGATAGATGGATGTTTGTTGCTCAATCACGCCAGAAGGACTGAACAGAATTTGATGGAATTTGGCATAGAGATTGATTATTATACTTCGTAGTAGGACATAGCGTACTTTTTATCTCGGAATTCCCGAAACTCAGAAATCCACGAGGGCGAAATCGCGGGAAACAGCTAGTGCATTACTTATAATATACGAAAGTACATGAGGAAAAAACAAAACAGCAACGAAAGATATATGGAATAACACACCTATAGACCTATCTCTATACAAGGATAATCTGTTATTTCCGAAGCTGGTAATACTGTCTAGTGTCTACTGATAGCTATCATTGCTATGAATATTAAATGGGACAAGGTAATCGAGTTGCTGCTACTCATGGAAGTGTAGAGGGAGAAAGCAGTCGGTAAACCGGTATACACCCGTATCATCCGGGTTTACTGTGTGTACAGGTACTCTGGTTATTTTCTGCTAGGTACTATAGTATAAGCGGGGCTTGTGCTATGAGTACCAGAAAACTGATTTCTCCGCGGTTTCACCCGCTTTAGTTTTGAAGTTCCCGCGGGAATTCCACAATAAAAAGTACCTACTCTATCCGCAGAGTAGTTTTAATGATTACCTAACTATAAGTATAGATTTTTAAAACAAAATTGCCGCAATCAGACAAGTTTAATAAATTAATGTTAATTGGCATTTAACTAATTAAGTTACATCTAATTAAATGCCAATTAACATTAATTTACTGGACGTCTCTGATTGCGCCAGTTTAGTTTTAAAAATCTATACTTAGTTAAGTAATCATTAAAGTCGACTCCGAGTGCGGCCGTAGGTATATGTCCTTTTTCGTACCCTTGAGTTGCCAAGCGTACGGATACCTATATTATGTACTCGTATATGCCATGACGATCGGTTGAGTAGTTAAAGCGTAACAAGTAAAAAACAATTTAAAATATTTATTGGGATATACGAGTACCTACACGGCCGCACTCAGAGTCGTTTTAGTGATTATCTATACTTAATTTTAAGTAATAAAGATTTTAAAAACAAAATTTCCGCACTCAGAGACGTTCATTAAATTAATGTTAATTGGCTTCCAACTAAATTCAACCTTATTAGTAAAATGCCAACTAACATAAATTTAATGAACGTCTCTGAGTGCGGCAGTTTTGTTGTTACTTACTAGCTTTTCCCCGCGGTTTCACTTGCGCTAATTTCGAAGTTCCCGCGGCGATTCCGCGACAAAAACTACTTATATCATGTGTGTTAATTCAGGCAACTAACGCTGGTGAATTCGCAAGGGAATAACTAGTTTTGAGCAAAAGCATAATTTTTGATGTTATAAGTATTAAGTGGCAAGTAAAATGTCTATTACATTAGATTCGAGAGCGTTTCAGCGGCAATACAAAGGGGGCGTTGAATGACCTAAAGGGCATGATCCGTCAGTATATCAACGTCAACGTCAACGTCAACTTCTGCGCTCAATAAAATATGAATGTAATATTCTTTTCATAGATATTCGTGGCTCAAAAAAAATCTGAATCTGAATCTGAATCTGAATATATATAATAGAAAGAAAGAAAGAAAAGGCATTTATTTGGAAGCAAAGATAACACAATTAAAATTAGTTTATTTATACCAACATCTTGTTCCCCGCGGTTTCACCCGCAGTAAATACCAAGTTCCCGCGGGAATTCCGAAATAAAAAGTAGCCTATGCCCTTCTCTGTATCTCTGACAACGTGTATGCAAAATTTCATGATGATCGGTTGAGCCGTTAAGGCGTGAAAGCGTAACAAATAAACAAACAAACTCAATTTCGTATTTATAATATTAAGTAACGATTAGAACAAAAACAAAATATTTAGATGTCACAATAATATTAAGAACCAAAAAAAATATTCAAAAATTCAAAAGCTATTTATTACTTAGGATTGGTTACAATCACTTGTAATCGTCAGCAGGTTCTTAGAACTATATATAAATTACCGTCAGTTCGGAATACGTCCTCTGCTGAGAAGAACTGACAAGAAACTCAGCAGCGCTGAATAAAAAAATAGTAATTGGATAGAGCAATTCATTCCCAAACGTCTGTATCATTTAAATAGTCTACTACACTATAATATGTTTTATCGCATAATCTGTGTTTAATAAGTGTCTTGAATTTATTAATTGACAAATTAATTACATCGTTTGGGAGTTTGTTGTAAAAGTGTATACATTGTCCTTTAAATGACTTAGAAATTTTATGGAGCCTAGTCTTAGGCACAGCGAGTTTATCTTTATTTCTTAGGTTTAGATTATGTAAATCACTGTTTTTCTTAAAGTTGCCTAAATTTTTGTGAACATATAATAAATTCTCGTATATGTACTGAGAATGTACAGTCATTATTTTAAACTCGCTGAATTTAGTTCTCAGTGAATCCCGAGGGCCCAACTTATAGATTGCGCGAATAGCTCGCTTCTGCAACACGAATATAGACTCGATATCCACGGCACTACTCCACAACAGTATAACCAATAGATGAAAGAGTTGTTTGTGGGGTGCGTCTCCATGTTGCTCCCTACGTTTCATCTACAGGGCTGTATTGTGGCTTGTGGCTGTATTAAGCCAAATACGTAGGCATGAAGTTATGTGCGATAGTAGAAATGAAATCAACCAGGAGGTCATGGCAGTAGGTAATTAATTACATTTCAATCAACAACCCCCAACGAAATTCAATAAAGATCAATCTAGAATCTTAGATCCAATCAAAACATCAAGATTGGAGTTACCGAAGCAATCTAAGTTTTGATAACAAGATCTAGAAAGTTAAATATCCATTAGATATAATATATACTTACTAATATCGTCTATTATTTTCCATACTTACTCTAATAGGACGCCGATAAGATATAACATGTTAACCCACAAAATAAAGTAACTGATAAAGGACGCTTTTTTGAGAGTTATAGAACGGTTTCTAATTCTGTGTTTACCTTATTACTTTGATTCGGATACCAACAAATTGTTGAACATGAAAAAATGTTGGCAAAAATAGCGCTATATCACTCTAAGGTTGCCTGGGAGTGATCGCTTTAAGCGATAAGGCCGCCTTTTGTATACCTTTAGCTAAATGTAAGAAAATTTGTAAAAACTTTTTTTTCAGTTTAGTGTGCAATAAAGAATTATCTATCTATCTATATCTAATTTTGAAACACGATTTACTAAAAATTTCTCCAGTGTGGGTTAACATACTATTGCTTATCTATGTCCAATATTATAAATTACTCTACCTATGTGTCCTTGTATATATGTGAGCTTATTTGTTTGTTTGTTACGTTTCTACGCCTTAACTACTCAACCGATCGTCATGAAATTTTGCATACGCGTTGTCAGTGGTACAGAAAAGAACATGGAGTAGGTACCTACTGCGGAATTAATATAGATGAAATGTTAAGCGTTACTTTCGCGTTATTTTCTTACACTACGGCTGCTATTTAGTGATTACTAGCACTCTTCTCCGCGGTTTCGCCCGCGTTAATTTTTGGAGTTCCCACGGGAATTCCTAGATAAAAGTATGTATTGTACCTACTCATGACATTTGGCTGCATTTCATGACGATTGGTTGAGTAGTTATGGCGTGAAAACGTAACAAACAAACAAATAAGCTCACATATACACAAGGACGGTAAACACGGATGCTAAAGCAAGGTCCGTGTGCTAAAGCATATTATTATAATGACCTCGTGTATTGATCACATGCCGTGTACAGTCGGCACCACAAATTAGTATGTCGCTTCGTAGTTCGTACCAACTCGACTAGATTACGAGTGGGTACTGTTGCGTGCAATGTGTACTCGTCACCCATTTAGTATAACGTCCATTTTTATTAAATACTAGCTGTCCCCCGCGGTTTCACGCGCGGTAATTTCGGAGTTCCCGTGGGAATTACCGGATAAAAAGTGAATTTATGTCACTCAGGACTACCGTGGCTTCCTATAAGTGAAAGAATTTTCAAAATCGGTTAAGTAGGTAGATCCAAAGATTACCCCCCTTTTGCCTACAACGCAACGTTACAAACTCACAATTCACAAACTCACAAACTTTACCTAGGTACCACCAGGTAGTGTAACTTTACCTTTGATATTAATTAGTGTAGATTTTGGTATATTAGGTATTATAATATTAGCAGAGAATTATTTTCCTGCAGAAAGGGAATATTCATAACTTTTTAAGCAGTAAAAAACAAATCTTAAAAAATATTACATTTAGGGAAATTACATACGCTAGAAATGTCGACGTAATTAATATTTGTTTCGCCACTGAGACGTAACTAAATATCTTAATATTCATTAAATCCCTTAACATCCTGAGGGGCCATTATGCAACTTTTATTTCTATCATTTTTCGGTTTCAATCAAAAATATGGCGGTTTTACGATTACAATATGCACGTTTTGACACCTAGCATCTAGACATCTAGCAATCAACCAAAATAAACATACTTCAAAAGATGAAGCTGTCTAAACCTCAGACGAAATAAAGAGTTTTTGTTTCGTCTGAAGTCTAAACATGATTAATTAATAACAAAATCACTGTTTTTCTGATTGAAATTGAAATATGATAGCAACAAAAGTTACATATTAATAGGCTATCTGAATGTAAGTTTGTTTGTTACGCTATCACGGCTATGCGACTCATCATCAACCCGAAATTTTGGATACACGTTTTCAGGGGTACTACAGAGGACATAGGCTACTTTTTATCCCGGAATTTCTGAAAATAAGAAGAATTAATAAACTACATTTGCATACTACCTACAGTCTACACGTTGTCAAGGGTAGGTACCTACTAGGTAGGTACAGAAAAAAATATCTAAAGGGTAGTAAGTAGGTACTTTCATCTCAAAATACCCGCGGGATCTTCGAAACTAACGTGGCCCGTGGGTAAACCGTAAAACACATTTTGCATTTAGTTGGCATTTGGTTAAATGCCAATTAACATTAATTTAATGAACGCCTCTGACATTGGCAGTTTTGTTTTAAAAATCTTTACTTAAAATTAAATAATCATTAAAATGACTAACGGCTGCACTCAGAGTCGACTTTAATGATTACTTAGTTAAGTATAGATTTTTAAACTGCCGCAATCAGAGACGTTCAGTAAATTAATGTTGATTGGCATTTAATGAGATGTATTTAGTTAAATGCCAATTAATATTAATTTATCTGATTAATTGGTCTGATTGCGGCAGTTTGGTTTTAAAAATCTATTTAACTAAGTAACCATTAAAGTCGAATCTGAGTGCGGCGGTAAGAGTGCGTGCGTAAATGAGTAGGTACTTAGTTAATTTGATTAATTATACACATTGGATATTGCACGCGCCACGCAAGATCACGTAATACCTACATAGTACAAGCAGTATCGTCTAGCATGAAGTCACTTCGAAAATACGAAAATAGACCTACAGGCCTTGCGATAGGGTATTGTTTTAATTGAATAACTCCACGTAATCGGATAGTACGAGTTATATTAGAAGTTCTAGTTTTAATGTTAATCAAAGTATTAACTAGGATACATTTGTAAACTCGATGATTTTCCACAACCGCACTATCGACTGGACTGGACGCAATTAGAACGGGCGATAATTGCTTTATTGGTACCGGGGAGATTCAGGTCACGTTCCTTGGTACGTTGAAATTATCGAATGGCATCCCAGGAATGTCTTTGTGCCTCACCTGTAATGGTGCGCGGTTGGCGGTCCTGGGTAAAGTACAAGATATGACTTATTTTTAGACCACTTTACCTGGAATGTCGGGATTTTTGTATTGAAGGTAGAAAATGTCGTAATTAAAAATTATAATTCACAAAATTATATACAAATTAAATCTATTTTAAGGTAAGTACCTATCAGAAGTACGTTTTATAGAGACAGAACAAATAGATGACGGAGTATATGTTATATGAACTTATGGTTTCAACGGATAGGAAAAGCTTCAGTTTTGTTTTGTTCCCTCTTAGAAATATCAGAAAGACTGCAACTTTACACTGTTTTTCTAGTTATTTTTCGAGTTTTTTCTTAGCAAGACAACAGAACCTTGAAAACAACATTATATCATTTTGCGTCATTTCTTATATTTTGTTTGTATCATCTTTATCTATCCATACTACATATAATAAAAGAGTAGAATCCGCGATTCTGTACATTGAATATTTTTAACAAAAACTGACAGGGGACGATAAACGAAGAGTAACCAACCATAAATAAAGAAATAAACAAATAAAAAAATGTTTTTAAAAATCTTTTCTGTCTGTCTGTCTGTCTGTCTGTTTGTTCGCGATAATCTCTGAACGGATTGTCATGCGGTTTTTACAGATAGATTAAGCTTAGCCTGAAGCTACATATAGGCTTTGTTTCATTGAAATCGGATGTCGGGAAAAAAAGTTGTTCTATAAAACCGGGTGAAACCGCAGGGCACAGCTAGTTATTAATATCTGGTCACCGAGCTTCGCTCGTTGTATATAGCGCCATGTGTTGTTAAGTGGAAAGACAAAAACTCATTTTTCATTGCTTGAAAACACGGATATAATGACGTTTTCTAAAAATGCAACCAAGCTAGATCGGTTAATCGCCTCCGAAACCCTCCGCATACTAAATTTCATGAAAATCGTTGGAGCTATTTCCGAAATTCAGATTATATACCATGTGAGTACCTACAGCTATAAAAACTAGAATATAAGGAGCGTCTGTACCTATCTACTATCTTCAAACGAGCAATTCTTGTATAATATAATATATAGGAGAGAGATGTTTGTGACTGAAGAAAAACCTCACATCTTTCTGGACAGTAATTAATACACAATTATTTTCCTATCTAGAGGCACATCAAACGTGTCATTATAACGATGTCAATACCGATAAATAACTAAGTAGTAAAAATACAATCTCAAAGAGTATTTTTATTCGTCATTAGTAAAAATAAATAAGAAACAAAATAACAGCAATGGCAAATGGAAAATTTGTGTTAAGCTGATTTTCTTAACTACCTATGTATTAAAAACACTCGACCAGTTTATCCAAAATCCTGATGAATCTATTCTCGGTAGTTTGAAATTATGGATTTCGAATCGAGTCATTTATCGTCTTTTATCGAGTCTATTTTCAGCGTAAATCATACCACGTACCTAAATACTTAGGCAGTATCTCACTGGAGACAGTTTGGAATCTCAGAAGGTATTGCTGATTCTAACGGCTGCATCTACTTGAGCTAATGCAGTTCCATTTGCATCGCTTCTATCGTGAGAGATTTGAACTGATAGGTAGGTACGTAGCCTTTAAAGACTTGCAAGTTACTGCAGGTTCTTGGCGCAATATTGTGGATTTAACACTAGAAATACCTACAGCGGCTTATCCTACTCATATTATAAATGTGAAAGTGTGGATGTTTGGATGTTTGGATATTTGGATATTCGGATATTTGGATATTTGGATATTTGTATATTTGGATATTTGGATATTTGGATATTTGGATATTTGGATATTTGGATATTTGGATATTTGGCTATTTGGATATTTGGATATTTGGATATTTGGATATTTGGATATTTGGATATTTGGATATTTGGATATTTGGATATTTGGATATTTGGATATTTGGATATTTGGATATTTGGATATTTGGATATTTGGATATTTGGATATTTGGATATTTGGATATTTGGATATTTGGATATTTGGATATTTGGATATTTGGATATTTGGATATTTGGATATTTGGATATTTGGATATTTGGATATTTGGATATTTGGATATTTGGATATTTGGATATTTGGATATTTGGATATTTGGATATTTGGTTATTTGGATATTTGGATATTTGGATACAGCTAGTTTATAATAATAATAATTATTATCTTTATTTTCTCTCACAATTAGTTACATAGTGGTTACAAAAAAAATATTAGAAAGCCTACTTTGTGAGACAGAAGCCTAAACTAGGTATAAATACTTATTCGCAGTTAGTCGTCAGGAACGGACCAATATGTTGAGTAAAAATGTTACTTACAGTTATTAGGGTCAGTCAAAGACATTCTATATAATAAAGGGGGTCAGTAATATCTGTGAGATCTCACAGATCTTTAAATTCAACTAATATGGATATAGTATCAGTTATATACTACGACACATATAGTACCTAAAGTATTTGCTAATACTAGTTACATCTTGCAAAGTTCTTGCATTAATTTTCAAAATTTAATCACGATCAAATAATCATAATTGAGTCATTTAGTATCTACCTACATAGTGAACAACTAGGTATTCCATTCTTTCTCTGAAGTCAAAGTAAAATTATTTAGGTAGGTATTCAAATTTGGCCCATAGTGTGGCTTTTTTGACGTCAGTAAACAAAGTCAGAATAATTAAAAAATACATTTTCTTTTTAATATTTTCAACCAGTACATGCATACTCTAACATGGAGGTTGTCTCCCCAAGCTTTTTACCTCTACTGCTATATGCTCTACTGTACCTACTCAGGTGATTACAAATTTACAACATTCATAGACTAACTGCCTGTAATTTCAGGGTGTAGGTGACGTTCTATATGTTTAGGCACAGGTGGGAGCAGAGACTGCAGAGTGTAGATTACAAGAGCTGCTGAGTTCGCTGCGATGCGATTTACTTGGCCCCTACTATTGGAAATCGAAAGTGACATAAAACTAAACCGACTTCGTAACTAGAATGTACAAAAGTAGAATGGAATTAATTTTAGTTTCTTCTTATAATTACCTTGGAGGTAAACATTTTTAAATAATTATTAGACGCTGTGCTGTGCTGAGCTGTGATTTAAAAAAAAACGCTAAATAAATATTAGGGAAACATAATATATCTAAAATTATTAAGTTTGAAATGTGAAATTTAATCAAATGGCTGTTTAGCTTGATTGGCAAATTCATGTTTATTTACCGCAATGAAATCAAATTCATCAAGCAACAAATTATATTGCAGCAGCACAAGTTAACATCGTGAAACATATAATTAATAATCCGCTACAATGTTATCTTCTCTTTATAAATAAAAATGAATGTTTGTATGTTGGTCCTCTATGCGTTTCTAAACCATTGTGATGAAACTTTGGCAGGTTGTTCTGCCTGCGTCCGCAAAGGTTTCGGTTCCAAATAATGAGATCATGCGGGAATTTCTAAACTAGGTACACGGGTGAATCTCCGAAATTGGTTTGACCAATTTTGACGGGACTTTCACTGCTAATTAGCCATATTATAAGGAGTAAATTAGGGTTAGTTCCCGCAGCGATTCGGAAACTCACGCGGGTGAAACCGCGTGGCACAGACAGTATCCCCATTCCAGGTCGGCAACGCACCTGCATGCCTTCTGGTGTTGCAGATGTCTATGGGCGGCGGTAATCACTTACCATCAGGTGTACCACTTGCCTGTTTTCCCCCTATGACATAAAAAAAAAGTATTAAATAAATCTGAATTAGTATCAAACATTAATAAACATTAATTTTGAAATAAAAACTATAAGATACGATATTTCACATTGTTGTATTAACTCGATTTAGTTAGCAAGCAACATTAGTATAGTCGTTTTTTTCTTTCTTATTTACTATTTAACTACGAGTACAAACAATAAGCATACCTACCTAATTAACACGGTGCACCTGGTATGTTTTAGCTGCAGCGAATTAATACGGTGGCACTGGGATTCACGTAATATAATGTGTATACACGGAATAAGTCTTAGCGTTAGGCGACAAATAGTAGGGGCATTAAGATTTACGTTTAGTGGCGTGATAACGAGCCCTAGCACTCGCATCTTTACAACCGCCTGCTTTCACCTCAGCATGGTTGGTAATGAAATATATAATATTATGTATGTTGCTGGCACATTAGATAATCCACGTATAATAATGGATAGAGAAAGGAAATACAAAGAGACATTCTTAGTTACAAAAGAACTATTTTATAGAGAGTTTTTGACGGATATCAAAGATGGCGGTTCGGGCATTTATTTTCATGTCGTTAAAAATGGTTAAAAATGGATTTTGTTGTGTGCTGTATTCGATAATAATTTTCACAGTGACGGTAAAGTTTTATGTGCTCAAGAAGATATATGACATTTCGAGCTCATTACTTCGGTTTCCTCCGAGAGCTCCGAGAAAGTTCCTCCAAGCTATAGTACCGTGACTTGTAATTTCAAACCGTACAACGAAGCATTTCAATAGAAAATATATTGATCTAATGAATTTTCCTTGAAACTGGCTGAAAAAGTCCATAAAAAAGAAGTAAGAAAGAAATTAAACTATTTTACTATAGCTGTTACCTGAGGTTTTATACCCGCGTTAATTTAGGAGATCCCGCAGGAGTTCTGGGATAAAAATACCGCGCTTGAATAAGATGATATTGCCTCCAGACCAGTGTAAGCCCATTGGATGCACGGAAAAAAATCTACAAAAAATTAAAAATGGTCAATTTTTTACTGACGTTGTATTTAAGCTTTAAGCGACAACAGACAGACATAGTTACTTTCGCATTTACCTATAATATGGATAGTATGGATTGGCGATATGTTGGCGACCCACCACCCATATAAAAAGGATTACTTTGTAAAAGGTCTGATATCTAGGGACGACTATTAACAGACTTGCAACGATACTGACTTAATACTTAAATCAGCATAAATCCCGGCAGGGAGACCCTAAAAAATTCATTACGGCGCAGTCTTAAAATGTGTAATTAAAACGAAACTTTGTTAAGCAAATGAGAGATTTCACTTAAAGAAGACGAATAATTAGATTTTAAAAGCAGTCTTGTGCCTTCGACTCTTTAGGTATTTAATTTCTTAAAAAACTTTATGATGGATCAACTTTTAATAAGCGAATTTTAAAGTTTGTATTTCGATTGGCTTTTAAAGTTAATGTTCTTTTGGGAAGTAATCAAGGTTTTTTATTTAGCAATACTATTTTTAGTTGTTTTGTTTCTGAACTGCTGTTATAGGCTTTAATTTTATATTCTTTGCTTAAAATCTACTCATTTTGTTTTGTCTAAACTAATATTATAAAGGGAAAAGATTTGATTTTTTGTTTGTTTGTTACGATTTAACTCAAACACTACTTGACCGATTTAAAAAATTCTTCACCATTAGAAGGCTACATTGGGTCGGTACACTGGCCCCCTAATATTCGTCCCCCGGAATAAAAGTTGTAGATTCGGCCCCTGTATGGGTGCCTATTGGTCCCCCGGTAGGAGACCAGTCAATGATTTAAAAAAAATATTTATTTTTATGGTACCGACTCGTGCCCTGGACCAAAAGTTATAGATTCGGCACCTTTTCAGGTGCCTATTGGTTACCTGATAGAAAAATAGCCATATTTTTTGCAATAAAAAGCGTTGCATAGTACATTCGTGAACAGAATATTATTGTTGATAAAGATGTGGATATTTGGTTTATTGTTTGTAAATGTGATTGATGTGCACGATATTTAATTTGTTAATAATCTTTACAGGTAGGTACATAAGTATAAAGAGTACTAAAACCGAATCGTTTGTTTCCTAGAATACTGATTGTCAATAATAATTATTTTTGAACTAATTATCTGTGATATGAAATAAATATGATATTTACATAGTTATAATAATACTATATTTTAATATTTTTACCTTTAGTGCGCGAATGTACCACAACCACGCCACGCCAAGCCAACATCTGAATTAGTAGAATGAATATAAAATAAGATTTTAAAATAAATTATAGCTCAGGGGACCAGTGGCAACCACAAACATTTGAGAGGACGACAGGGTGCGAATTTCAGGGGACCAGTGGGTCCGCTCCATCATCCCTGAATCCTCAACTCCGACGGGATCTTCGAAGTTACCTTATTTATCATTATAAAGAGTAGAATCCACGATTCTGTAGGTAAGTGCATAAAATAATATGTTTACGAAAAACTGAAATGAAACATATAAACATCTAAGACATTTTTGAAGATAATATGATATATAGGGTTCCGTATCTCAAAAGGAAAAAAGGAACCCTTATAGGATTAGGTAGGTACTTCATTGTCTATCTGTCTGTCTATCTGTTCCCGAGGAACCTAGAATCGTTTACATTTTTTTTTTCAAATATTAAATTCGATTGCCGTGATGGACGAACTATTTATGCTACACGCTTACAAAGCACGGAACCCTCGGTGGACGAGTCCGACCGGCAAATCACCGGTTTTTTATAGTAGATGACGTTAGTTTCACCCTTGAGTGATGCCAAGTACAAAAAAACATAATTTCCATTTTATTATTTCATGTTTGTACCAAACATTCTGATATTTCAATACTATTATATTGATTGTCCTTATTATCTCTAGTCTCTATATGACATAATATATACATATCTTAATATATATAAATCACATGTCACGTTGTTTGTCCGCGATGGACTCCTAAACTACTGAACGGATTTTGATAAAATTTTGTAACCATTTATAATATGGTCCAACTTAAAAGATAGGATAGTTTTTATTCCGGAATTCCCGCGGGAACTCCGGAATTAATGCGGGGAACAGCTTATCACCGTAAACTACAGCACTTTTTTCCTGGAATTCCCGCGGGAACTCCGAAACTACTGCGGATGAAATCGCGGGGGACAGCTAGTAATGTACATAAGAATCTCATGCCTCTTCCTATAATTCATTGACTTTATTTTTGTTACCTTTTCCTAGTATTAGGTCTTGAGTCTAAAGACTCCTCTTCGACTCATTGCCTCGGATATTCACAATGATCGGAGGAATGCTTTGTTGCTGAAATAAAAAAAAGAAAAATAAAAACGATAGAGAAATATGTACCTACCGATTTTTTTTCCATTATTCACACCGTAGCTGAATATACGTGTAAAAACAGGGAACATGTCTGCTCAGAGATATTTTGGGTTTCTATCGCGTATTTATCCAACTAATAGGTTATGTAAAACAATAATTGTTATTCACATTTATTTATACAATAACTAATAAAAGTACCTGTGAGGTTCGTGGTAGGTCTAAGGCACGGTAAAAATAAGTAAGTCAAGGCCTTCGGCTAGCTCAATAATAAATCAAAGATAATTTTTGTATTTTTGCTTTAGTTATTCTTCTGAGTATTTTGTGTTGTTGTGTTGTATTGTATTGTATCCAGTTCTGTCCAAAAAGTAAAGAGTCAATTTTTTTATTTTATATAAAAAGAACAGATTACATAAAAATAAAGGTATTAGAAATGAGGCGGGATATCATAACGAGTGGCATATAGCAGCCTCGTTACATACCTACAGATTAAATTTAAAATATAAGTATAAATAAGTAATAAAAGTAATTTAATATTCATTTCAATATCTGTAGACCGCTTTATAGGTGCAAAAGACTTGAGGGTTAAAATTATTTAATAAGATTGAGAACCATCTAGTTAGTTATTTTTTTACGCATTTTGCATTTATCCAGGGCTTGTGTTAATTAGCAATAATTTTTTTAATACAAATAAGTATAAAATTGTTATCTAGGCTAGATTTTAGCAGACGAAAACGGCTGTTGACAACGTGATCGTATTGATCGTTAATTAGGGACTCAAAAATCATATTGATAAACATCATTACAGGAACCAATATTACGTGTTTTGCAAGTTTTGAATCGAGGCTTGATTTCAATGTAATATTGGTTAGTGTAATGATGTTGATCGTTATGATTTTTGGGTCCCTAGTTAACGATCGATACGATAACGTTGTTAAAACGTTGTCGATACTGCCGGCCTTGGGTTGTTATGAAAATCCTGCGGTTGCCATCCTATTGATCCCATCAAAAACTCTCAGCTTATGTAATGTAACAGTATAATAAAAGAGTTGTAGTATATCAGTAGTGAGTCAAGCAGTAAAATGTTTAATTACAATTTTTCACTGACTCCTAAAAAAGATCAGATTCTATTTTTCGACCGTTGTTTTGTTTCTTCGCTCGACTTCCACGAAGCATTTATTGTTCGTGACGGTGTGATTGTGCTCAGCTTAGTATAAAGTAGAAACTCTTATACGTTCATAGCTCATTTAGCAACGGCCCTCAACATAAAGGAACATTCGATTTTCTGATTTCGCCCTCGGATGAACAAAACACGAGTGCGAATTTGTCATATCTTCCTCAATCTTAAATAGCGATTTCTCAGGAATACATCAGTGTACAGGATCGATAAAACGGTGGTTAAAAGACCTTAAAATATACTGGTGATCTTGTGAAACATTACTTTTGATATGAGGATATATTTTGGTTACTTATGCTGTCACTCACGTCCCTTAGGTAGAATACGTATTTTGCTTACCTACTCCTAAATGAGTTACAAACAGTGAACAAAAGTCAACTTTGTCCACTTCATATTTTTTTTATTATGTTTTGAATTTTTAATAGTATCTACCTATATTATAGTAGGTAATACAAAGTTTTTATTACAATATCTTGTATTCTCTCCCTAGTGAGGTTAAAGTTATACTTATGTATCAGACGAGGACAAGTGCTTTTATTTGTTGTGCCTTTGAATGTCTTACTTGGGATTCTATACATTAGAATTCACTATATTAAATCAGCTTATAGTTATAGTTTACATATCTTTACTATAGTTTCAACATAGTCTTTTAATTAAATAAAAAATAATGATATTTTCCACTTCGCCATGTACTTCTGGTCAGTGATAAAAATTTTAACTCGACTGTATCGATTAACCGTTAGTCACAGAAAATTCGTTATCATCGAGTTCTGTTTCAAACACGTTCCAAACAATGTTTAGATTAACTTTATTTCCAGTGGTCAGGGGAACGCTATGAAACGTGATAATGAGAATATAAGCGATCTCATTGGTATTCCAATAAAAAAAGTAGATAGGTTATGTGAATGATATAGGAGCTATTGATCAATGGGTAACGGAAACGAGACAGATATATGGACGCAGATAAGCAATAACATGTTAACCCACAAAATTAAGTTATTGATTCAGAACGATTTATTGAGAGTTAGGGAACGTTTTTGAATTATGTGTTTACCTTATTGCATTGTTTAAATATGTAACTAAATATTGAACATAAAAAATGTTGATACAAAATGGCGCTATAATTTTAAAACACGATTTACTCAAAATTTCTCCAGTGCAGTGTGGGTTAATACATGGAGTTTCGAGTAAAATAAATGTGTTTATTTTCTATTTTGTATGGTTTTAAATTGCAAATTTAGGTTTGATTATAGATCGCGAAATCTCTTGGCGGACATACTTTATTATTCCAACAACTATTTTTGTCAAATTCGAACTCATTCAAATTGTCAAGTTTAATAACTAACCGGATCGCCATCTTCAATTCTCGCCAAAAACTATCGTCACCTGCAGGACAATTATGTAACTTTTGTTGCTATCATATTTCAATTTCAATCGGAAAAATAGCGATTTTGTGATTTATTAATCATGTTTAGACAGCTTCAACTTTTGGAGTACCTAAGTATGTTTATTTTGGTTTATTGCTAAATATGGTTGTCAAAACATGCATATTGTTATCGCAAAACCGCCATGTTTTTTAAAGTTACATAATAGCCCCTCAGAGCTGATAACGTGTCTACAATATTTATTGAAACATCATTGAGCGACCGTAGTTGGAAAAACCAACCACGTCCAGTCGTAAAAAATAATGAAATCCGTGTATTAACCCGCTTACTGACTCGGCACGGTAAATCCTTACTAGATAACCGTGATTTATACTTGTTTATACAATGATAGCTGAAAAGGGGTGCCAAGTCAAAAGGGTTAAGAATTGGATATGATGATAAATTTCATGTTTACTTGAACATCGTATTAGTTACAGTATTAGTATTAGTACAGAAACTGACGAGGAGAGAGAGAGATACAATCAATTACCTGGCTTGGATCCCCCTTTTGGACTAACCTAATTAAGACTCACAGATATAAATTACAATGTGCAGGTTGGAAGAACGAGGCAATTAATCAAGAAATGTGTTTTTTACAAAATCAACTTTTGTCTATTGTACTTGCTCGTACGCAAAATAAAACGAAACTAGATAATATAATCATTTTGTTAGTTAAATACCTGGGATAGCAACCAAATACTTTTTTATGGCGAACATCAAAGAGCTTTTGAGAAAATTTCTGAAATTCAAAGGGTCAAACCGCTGACCACAAGCAGTTAAAGCGAATTAATCCTATATTTTTCATTACATCTGTGGTTGGAGGGGATTTTAAGGTTTTGTAATAAGTTATTCGACTGCATAGAGTGCAAAACACCTTTTCGAAAATTTTAGAACCCGTCTTTAGTGCACTATTGAGAATTTTACTATGACAGACATTGCCATAGCAAAATCAAGAACTTATTACGATTAGAAAAAACAAAAAAAAAAAACTGTTAAAACTGCTGTGCAAAACAAGCTTTTCTTCAAATGCGCTAAAAAGAATAAACCATGTATTGTCATCCAAACTAAACGTGTTTACTAAATTTCATCTTAATCGGTTTCTGCTTCAAAGTTGAGTTGCAAGATTCCACCCGTACAAACATAGTTACATACATACATTGCAAGCTTTAAAATAAAAGCTATTTATATAAAAAAACCAGGAGCGTTTTTAAATTTTTCTTTGCCTGACTGACGAGGTTTTTTTTTTTAAATCATTTATTTAGTGACGCTTTGTACGCTCATGCGCCAAGTCAGCCTCGTAATGTGTTACATATTGCAATATAAAACTACTAATAGAAATAAACAAAAAATAAACCTTCCTAACACTTCGGCGGAATGCAGCGCCCCCAACAACTCAACGCCACCGCTATAAGAAACAGTCCGCAATAACATACAGAATGGCAGAATCAACGATGTTGATACGTCAAGTTACACGAAAATATATGAAACACTAGCTGTTCCCCACAGTTTCAACAGCGGTAATATCAGATTTCCCGCTGGAATTTCAGAATAAAAAATTCTCTATGTCCTATTCTGTTCAGACGTAATGGCGTGATTCAGTAACAAACATCCATCCATCCATCAAACCTTTCACATGAATACTACCAACGCAATCACAATAACTTGGTCCTCCGGAGCCGGATCGAACGCGAAATCGCTGCGATGGCGCCGCAGCACTGATTGCGATATAAACAAGGTGCACATCGCACATTCCGCTCCACCAGAGCAATATTAACGGGATTAATACTTAATTATGTTACTCAACTGAGGATATTTACTTAATCAACTTCAGTCGGTTTGCTTTAGATCGTAACATATGCTGTTAATACATGTTATATAATTATAACTCACTTCGCGTTTATATTTTCATATTCGGAAGTTATTATACGGCAATGATTAAAGAACATGATCATAATAATTATAATCCTACTAATATTATAAATGCGAAAGTGTGAATGTTTGGATGTTTGTTACTCAATCACGCAAAAACGGCTGAAAGGATTTGGATGAAATTTGGCATGCACGCTGTCAGTGATACAGAGAAGGACATAAACTACTTTTTATCCAGGAATTCCCACGGCAACTCTAAAATTACCGCGGGTGAAACCGCGGGGCACAGTTAGTAATAATATAATAATCATGTTTGTCGTCTTACTCATGTAAATAGGTATAAACCGGATTCGTGTCCTGCGGGCCTAAGATGCGCAACACGATAAAATTTTATCGAGCCATTTTATCGATTCTCGTCGACAAAGCCATACAATAAATGTCGACGAGAATCGATAAAATGGCCTGATAAAATTTTATCGTGTTGCGCATCTTAGCCCGCCTGGGAGATAGAGGTAGTGTACGGGGCCGGAAACTCGATATATTTTATCTCCTATCTCAATAGTCGTGGTGATGGATTTAAGAGTATGTTTAAGAATTTTATTTCTGATCGTTGACGTATCGACAGTTAAAATTAAAGTATCGATTATTATATGCGCTCCATATACCAAGCAATTTGATTCTTGATAAACGAGGGATACTTCCGAAATAATCGTTTTTACAAATGGCATTAATTCCCTCACATGATAATAATAATAATAATAATAATAAACTTTATTGAACCAAGAATATAAACAAAATTAGGTAACCCCACCTCCCAAACTAGGAAAACCTGTACTTTGGGAGGTGGTGTCTTCCGCATGTGTGTGTACAAAATTTAATATTAACAAGTAATGCATAAAATTATTCCATTAATACTAATATAGCAAAAAGTAATATCTAGTTTAAGACTACAGTTCACAAATGGGCCAAATATAAATTAGTACGTAGTTATTTACTATGAGATATAGGTAAGTATTGTTATTAAAATAATATGACGAATAATATGATTAATAATATGACACTAATGTTGTTGTTGTGAAGAATATGTTGGGCATCGAAGCCATATCCGCATGGGTGGGAAATTGTTGTCTTATGGCTCGGCACATCAGCAAATAAATATTGTGCCGAGGAACAACGTAGGTATGTTGCGTCAAAACCTTTTATACTTTGCGTATATTTTTTATGTTAAACAGTCTCAATTTGAAAAGTATATTACCTCTTTCCCTGTAACAGGTCACAAGTGGTCGTTTATTTTGAACCAAGTTCTGAACTAACTTTACGGTGCGATTTTTCGTCTCTTCGAATGGTTCCGGCCTTGACAATATCGGATTTTGAATTTACTTAACTTAAGACTTGGCTGTATGGCTCAATAGCCCTCGCCTGTCCCAGAAGAGGCGAACATAAAAAACAACAACAATCTCTCTAAATATTCTTTTCTTCGTTGGACGCGATCGCAGTTCTCTGACTTATATATAGTTATCTGTGATCGCAGTCAAAATGACGTGAAATACCGCATCGATGCACAGGTATTTCTCACGTTGAGTAGATATTTCCCCATTCTCAAAGGAGGATAAAAATTACCGTTTTTAAACACAGGTAACTTACCGAACTTCACGTGCTTAATATTCAATATTTGCATTCTGGACACTTACCTAGCTTCGTGGGTTTACGTCTTTTTTCAACTGGACTTTTGATAGGTTCTGCTCTTGCTTTTTTTGTTTTGGAATTATTGGTGTATCTTTTGCGGCCTTTCCACGCCAGTCCTCGCGGATATTCCAATCAATTTCAACCATCAGGAGCGTTTGAGCGAAGACACTCACCAGTGAAAGAGTCTGTGGATAATCTATATGGTGAACGTTTCAGTCACGATTTCCTTAATTAGGTTTTTTCTGAATCTTGTGAATTTTCAATAACATATCCCTAAAGGTCTTTAAGATCAAAATCTTTATTTATTATTATTTACATTTGATATCGTTACTGATATTTGTGGTTACTTCCTTTTCTGGATTCTCTAAAATAGTTAAAATTCATCTTCGGAGATGATCCGTGAAATTGAGATCGTGAAATGTTTTCACTGATTTGGTGCAATATGTTTCTAATATCTCTCTCGCGACCGACGCAATCAATTGAAATGTTTGTAAAAGCATCAGAATTTGTCATGTATTTTTTTATTATTCGACTCTATAGTTTTGGTTTTTAAAGATAGTTGAGATCATTCCAGTGGATGGTTTATCGGTAAATCACTTTTAGTGAATGAGATAGTGACCGGATTTACTTTAGACTGTGTTTGAGACCGATTTACCCTTGCTGTTCAGATGTTATTGAATAAACAGATCAATCCGTATTGGTTTTGTTGCAAACGATCTGTGCTTTAGATCATCAAACTCTGCTTCGACCGAGGAAGACATCGCTATTGAGTATTATAGAGCCTTTTACGAATTCGAGCTCGAAGAAGCTTATCTTCATACATATTTTAAAATACACAACAACGTTCTAGAAATATAAATACAAATGCATTTCAAGCTTTTAGCTACGTAGGAGCCAGCCCTGTTGGTGGAAGTTAAAGCTTTTTTACTACATCTGAAACTGTGGAGCGTTTTCTGCAAAAGGTGCCTTTTTATTTTTCGAGAACATTTTCCTACTACCCCTCATCTGGGGTTTTAGCGCTGCCGAAGGCAACACAAATCTCAGAATTTTGTGAGAATGTCCGTTTGTTCATTTCTATAATAATTTTATTGGTCAGAAAATACTGGTGGTGGGTGGGACGCGATTTGTTATATCTTGCCTACTTCGTAAATTAATCATGGATTGTAATAACTATAGGTAAGTAATGGAGTTTTTTGTGAAAATAATATGTCATTTCGAGCTAATTTCTTTGATGTCCTCCATGAGCTCCAAGGAAGATTTTGCAAACTATAGAAGAAATAAAGAAAAAAAGAAAACTACATTTATTCCAGCACAACACACAAGAAAATATCTGTCCTATATATATATATAGCACCCTGGATTGCAATTTCAAACCTTACAACGATGCTGAATGTTGACATAAATACAGCAAATACATTTATTTTATTTTACTTGAAACTTTCTCCTTCCTTATTACGAACAAAAGAAGAATTATGTTATATGTATATTTTTTTTTTTTTTATTTTTTTTTTTTTTATTTAAAACGTTTACAAAATATGACTTAATCTAATAGCAAAATCCAAAAATCACAGTATAATTACTTATATACTGTATCTGTATGATTGATGACGGATTATTCGGTGCGCGTAAAAACCTAAGAAGGTTTGTGTTCTATTGCTATGCTTTGATATGATTAATTAAAATAAATAAATACCTAATAATACACACTAAATTATTTATTTTACTCACAGATTTTACTACACTATCTACTTATCAGAGCTGCCTTTAGCATAAACGACTCGCTTAAATTTCTTTTTATTTTAAAGTAGGTCTAAATATTGGCAAGGCACTTTTTAATTTTTACTAGATGTAGCAGTAGTTTTTTGTTTACAAACCTTCCCGAATGATCGCGTAATGACGCATCAAAGTCTCATTATAATCGGATGCATAGGTAGATATAAAAGACAAACAAACAAACATCCATTAGTAAACAAGATTTAATACAAAATGAGTAACTGATAATGTCAACGCGTGAGCCGAAACAGAACAAAAAAGAAATCGAACATTTCGAATTTCGAAATCCCCGAACTGACTCACAATTTGATTTGGGGATTGCAGTTGGTAAAGCGTTGCCTATTTTATTCGGTTCCGTTCCGTTGTACGGTGAACGTTTTGTTTGCTTGTCGGTTGAGCTTTAATTAAGTTTCGTAACAAAACGAGACGCGTCGAACAATCAACGCAAACTAATTTCCGTGCTGTGTATTGTGACCATGATGGCGCTGCGTTGAAAGAAATTGAAACGAAACTGGAGAATGCAAGACGTGTTTAGATTAAAAAAAAGTCTGCCAAGTAAATAGAACTACGAACCCGCTTGCAATTCTTTTACATTTTTTTTTGTATAGTAGGAAAATAATTTGTGAGAACACTTTTAAGTCTTCCACAAACATTTCGGTAAATAAATACATAATACGTATAGCGTTAGTAGCGTACCTACCTACACGTGAGATACGATAATGATTCTTTTTTCTAAGGATTTATTGATAATGTATAAGTTGTAGTATGTCTCAGCTATAATGTATTACTAACGTCATTCGCAAAAAAAGCCTTCCGTGATAAAAAAAAAACTCGATGTAAGATATTTTGAGATATCTATACCAACTAATTTTAAATAATAATTTTGCAATACTGCTACATATTATAATTAAGTTTCATAATTGAAAACCACCTGAAGTGTTTGTTTTGAACACTTTTTGTTTAAACTTTTTGATGTCACCTTTAAATAGGTACCCCGTAGGTACTTACCTTATGCAGAATTGCTATAAAAATACATTTACTCACTACACTTTAGGTCGGCAAGTTTATTCTCCAATCGATTTATTTTCAAATGGACTATCTTAAAATGGTATGATTGTTTTCTGTCGTGTTTGTCGTGCTAGTTGACTTCTGTAAAGGCTAAAGTTGGATCACATTCAGTTAAATATTTTTTTAGTCAAGACATATCATGGTCACAGGAAATAGGCGTGACATCGTAAGCAGCAGATAGCGAAATCCCAAACAGCCGACCGCACGAGTCGGGTAACGGCTAAAGTTTAAAAGGATCACCGGCCTCGTTTGTTGTGCCACTTTTAAGGTTCCACATTGAAATATTCTAAACAATATCGTGGTGGATTAAACATGAGTGAACGATGAATATAGAACGGGGTAGTATATTTAAGTCAAAGTCAAATATTTTTATACAAAGTTGGCTCAAAGTCTGGCTCTCTTGGACGTCAAAAAGATTTTATTCGATTCAAAAACAGAGAAACCCCTTGAGAAACCACTTCAAGCGGCAGGTATAAATTCCGATGAAATTAAGTAGGTACAAGAACTATTTAATCAAAGGTACAAGAGCAAACTACAGCTTGTATTACCATAAAGAAACCGAAGGAATTTTGCTTTTACATGGACATATACTTTACCCAACAAACAATGTCCTCATATAAACATCTGTTCTATGCAGATTTGCTAGCTCGGCTTTTGGTATTCCCTCGGAAATTCCAGAATAAAAAGTATTTTATATGTTAACTTAATTCAGAATATTATCCTATCCTACTAATATCATAAATGTGAAAGTGCGAATGTTTGGATGTTTAGATGTTTGGATGTTTAGATGTTTGTTACTCAATCACGCAAAAACGGCTAAACGGATTTGGATGAAATTTGGCATGCACGTTGTCAGGGGTACAGAGAAGGACATAAGGTACTGTTTATCCCGGAATTCCCGAGGGAAACTTGAAATTTCCGCGGGTGAAACCGCGGGGCACAGCTAGTGTTCTATATATACGGAAAATTTCATTTCTAATCCATTCAGTCATGATTAAGTAACAAACATCCAACATCTTCACATTTTTCATGTACATATGATTTAAGCCATACGGAACTCGGTGGCGGAATTCTCATTGTGGCAATATTTTATCAAAAAACCTACGTTTCGTTATTGTAGTTGTGGATTGTTTGAGGGGAGTTGTTAGTGGTTTTATTTGGGAGTGATGCCTAGTTAGTGAGCTATTTTTTGTTTGTCACTCTTTGTGATTTTACATTGTCAAAAGTATGATTAATTAAATATTTTAATTTGAGTTGCGAATGTCGTGATTTTCCATGATTCTTATTCTGTAGAATAGAATAGAATAAAATACTAACTAATAGGAACGCATACTTAAAAAACAAAGATGCGTGTAAAAAAGAGGGGACACTCATTTTTATATCAAAGAAGGTCAACACCGTCACCGAAAAATCGTCACCGAATATAATGCCGCTTCACCGCTTATCATTAGATATTATGTTTAAAAAGTAATTGAAAATTTCAAATGCTGGGGGATAAAGCTAAAGTACATACATATATTATGAATGCTTAAAATAATTTTAAATGTAACTACACCAGCGTTGTTCTGAGCTGCCATAAAGCCTAACTGCAGGGGGCCAATTCCGCTCGCGCTAAACATGAAAAGACTGCTCTTGCATAAAGTTCTCCCCTCGTATGGACATAGATAAGCAATAGTGTGTTAACCCACACTAGAGAAATTTTGAGTTAATTAAAGTTTTTAAATCATAGCGCCATTTCGTGTCAACATTTTTTATGCTCAATATTTAGTTACATATTTAAACAATGTAGTAAGGTCAACACATAATTAAAAAACGTTCTCTGCCTCTCAATAAATCGTTCTGAATCAATAACTTAATTTTGTGGGTTAACATGTTATTGCTTATCTGCGTCCGTATATGCTGTTTTCAAAAACCGATCGGCATGCCAGTATCGCTATATGCGGGAGACCCTTTTTGAAGTGGGTGTGGTGCGGTATGGGTGTTCTTCGTGAGCAGAATTGACCACCTGGAGGCTTAACTGTGCTTCCGTAGTAATAAGTGCATGCAGCATTCTGCGGTTATCATAATATACTAGCTCTGACTATAACTGCGCCGGGATATCGTGTCTACTGCCTCGTTAATATTAAATTCTGCTACGGTATTTACAAAGAAAATGGAATCTCAGACTGTGTAGGTGCGTAGTCTTACTAATTTTGATATTTAGTATGGTTATTTTTTTTATTTTCCTTCAGGTAATATTAGACTTTAGGTACTCCTGTGTGTTGAAATACTATTAAGTATTTTGATTACTCGTAGAAATGATAGCTAAAATCTTCTATATCTAGAACTAGCTGTTCCCCGCGGTTTCACCCGCGGAAATTTCGGAGATCCCGCAAGAATTCCGGAATGCAAAGTACCTACCCTATGTCCTTCTCTGTACCCCTGACAATGTGTGCCTAAGTATGCAAAATTTCATGAGATTTCACCGACGTTAATTTCGGAGTTCCTGCGGGAATTCCGGGATAAAAGTATCCTATGTCCGTTTCCTGGTTCTAAGCTACCTCCCCACTAATTTTCAGCCAAATCGGTTCTGCCGTTCTTGAGTTATAAATAGTGTAACTAACACGACTTTCTTTTATATACATATAAGATTACCTCGTACGTTGCGGTATCACTAAGAATATCAAACAGAAATATTACACATAGAAAGAAATAAATAAGGAACACCATAGGAACCGCCCTTGATACAAAATACTCGGGTCATTTTGATCCAGATACTTAACAGACATAATTTGTTATGTTCAAAGAAATAAGGTGAAACTCAAGGTTTTTATTGTAACCTTTATTATTATGGATAATTAAAACTCGACCTGATACATTAATTGAATTGGAGTTCTACGTATAAATTCTATCGAGTAAAGTGCGCGTTCAATTTTTATTCCTTCATCAGTGTTCGAAGAACTTATTTAAAAGGATATTCGATATTTAAAATCTTGATGACGAATCTCTACTACTACTACTACTACTGTTCCTAGCTACTAGCTGTTCCCTACGGTATCACCCACGGTTATTTCGAAGATCCCGGGGGGATTCCGGGATAAAAAGTACCCTATGTCCTATGACAACGTGCATGCCAAATTTCATTCAAATCCATTCAGTCATTTTTGCGTGCTTGAGTAACAAACATCCAAAGATCCAAACATCACACTTTCACATCCTACTAATATTATAAATGTGAAAGTGTGGATGTTTGGATGTTTGTATGTTTCTCAATCACGCAAAAACGGCTGAACGGATTTGGATGAAATTTGGCATGCACGTTGTCAGGGGTACAGAGAAGGAGATAAGGAACTTTTTATCCCGGAATTCCCGCGGGAACTCCGAAATTACGCGGGTGAAACCGCGGGGCACAGTTAGTTTATAATATTAGTAGGATTAGATATTCTCCCTCACGATATTTAACATTACCGTCAAGGCTGTGGTAATCAATTTTATTCTTACATACAATCAGAAAAGATCCATACCTAGACATACCAGCTTTGGATATAACCTTCGAACGAATTAGTGGATATTTTCCTGTTTCTTAATTTTTGTATGGGCAGCGAAAGAATACCTAATCGGGCTTGATTTGTGGCGATCCGAATACGAACTTTGCTTCACGCATCTACATCTACCCTACCCTCCGTCTTGCCAAAGCCATAGGTTGTAACTAACGACGTTAGGGGGCTTCGATTCCGACTCCGAAGTTCGAATTTCCGATTGATGTTATCCACAGAGCAAATAAATTAACTAGAGAAGACATGTTGACAAGGCGCGTTTTCGTTGCATAGGATGTTAGAGCAAATGCTCTTACTTGCCCAAAACTTCTTTTGCTTCCATCCCGAGTATATTTACTACAATATTCCCAAAACTGTGAATTTTCACAACAGTGACAGTGAAAAACATAACCACGAAGCGTTTAGTACATTACTTTACGTTAATGAATGTTTTAGTGCGTGATGAATTAATAGATTTGTGTGCGAAAATCACCCGGCGATACTGGTTTTCATCTGTTTTCATACAAAACTTAAGTTAATGACCTTTTATCTGGTATTTTAGCTGTTCTGTGATGTTGACCTCCGACTCCGACATTTTTTAATCGCGATGTTTTATCGGAGGTTTATGCATGACACGTTTCCACTCTCAAAACCAACCCTTCACGTTCTTTGTGTCAATTAATCTTTCATTGTACTCAATACGGATGATTTACAGATGATGTTTAACATATTCTCTCTTCACCATCTTCGACTCCCGACTAAGAAAGAAAACTACATTTATTCCAGCAAAACACACAAGAAAAACAACATTAATCTACCTACCTAATCTAAACTCACGACGACTACAATGGGCATGTTGACTAATTTTTATTTTTTAGTCCGTCTTGAAGATTATTAAAAAATATTGGACACGTATTTTTTCTTTTTTTAAGTAATCAAAAAATAATGGCGATATATTGAGTTGAAATTTCGCGTGACGTCACTATTCTGACAGTTTGTATGGCGGTTTTGCGGTTAGTGACGTCACGACCTCCTCATCCTAAACTTTAATGCGCTTTATCTCTGTATATTTTAATTTATTTAAAAAAGAAAAAAATACGTGTCTATTGTTTTTTTATTTTCTAACTGACGGACTAATTAGAATTTTGATTTTCAATAGTAGGGATGTCCCTATTGTGACTCCGACAAACCAAATTTTAAAACTCCGACTCCGACTTCGGTTCCGATAAACTGCCTCTGCAACATCCCTATTTGTAACGCTCACAGCCGCTAGAAGGAATATAACGGCACTTACAATTTTTCTTAGTTTCCCCATACGTGATCAGAGTAGTTTATTATACTGGTAATAAATGGGTGTAAGTGTTAATACATTTGCCACTATTATTTTTTTTCTAAAGATTAGAAAGGAGCCATACTCGTAGTAAAACTATTTGAGAAATAACTTTAAGAATAACTAAAGATTTGAGAATAACAGAAGATTAAAAAGAAAAAAATTCACCATGTAAAATCACAGCCTCGCCCAAACGCAGTCGTCTGTTGTGATCTGTAGATTTGATTTTCCACAGATAAGAAAAAAATCTTAACCAAAATACAATTATCTATGTGTTAGTTGATAGAAACATTAGTCGATTTAGAAAGTTCAAGAAAATCCGTAAGACTTCTCAAAGACTTGTCAAAACACTGCACGTCATATTTTCTATGAAATTTTCTTTTAAAAAAACTTAGCGAAGTCGTAGTAGGTAACGTATTTTTACAATGAACATTGCCTTAATAAAACGGCTATAAATAATATGCAAGAACTTTTCATTTCAAAATTTAGTCAGGTTGTCGGAGAAAATGGATCGGAAAACAATCCTGCTATTCGTTAGCCGCCGTTAACTCTCTGTTTTGCCAAATTATTATAGTAGTAACTAGTCGGGCGGCAAATCGATGCTTTAAACTTTACCTTTATTGAATGTTACCGACACCCCATAGTAAATGATGGATAAATTAAGGTTTCTGGGCCATGTTTCGTCGACGAGGTTCAGTTAGGTTAGGTTTAGCATTTTAGACAAAAGTATTAGGTATTTATTTGTATCAAAATATGGCGTCCATCGGCAATAACAATGACAGTGTTTTAATTAAATTAATAATATGCCTTCGTTTTATTGTATATATTTACTTTGCTCGACATGGCAGGAGCACTGCCAAGGCGCGCTAGATTGTGTCAAAATGACAAAAATCTAGAAATCCGTAATACCTACTAATCTATACTAATATTATAAAGAGCTAAAGTTTGAGAGTTTGTGAATTGGGAGTTTGTGGGTGTGAGACGTTGTAGGAGATAATCTCCCCCCACCCCGATTTTGAAAATTCTTTCACACAAAGGAAGTTGCGGTAGTCCTGAGTGATAAAGGGTACTTTTTATCCCGAAATTCCTATGGGAACTCTGAAATTACCCCGAGTGAAACCGCGAAGTCCCCCGCTAGTGTCAAAAAGGACAACACTTATGTTCGTTGCCAGTTACTGTCATACTTAATTGTCTACTCTTATCTCTGGCACTGGCAAATAACACTATGCTCTACACGTCTGTTGTTACATTTTAAAAAAGGAGACGAATACTGTGTCCATAGAAAAAAAAAAGACAAGGCTGTATGGCTTAGTTCCCTTGCCTGCTCTCCGGAGCGAAAAGGAAAAACAACAACAACAATGACATGCTTCTAATATCACTTATAGCACGGTACGACAACTTGACACACGAGTCAAAGGCCAGGAAATTAGCGCGACACACGTGTGCTCAGCAATTTAGCTAACGATTTTGAATTGGTGTAACTACGTGCCAACATTTGTGAACTCTGACCCGAGTTTAACTTCAGGTGTTCTACACTTGGTAGGTGATTACCACCTGTGTTTTTAGCCGCGGGTATTTAAATACAAAGCTTTTGTTAGTTTGTAATTAGGTATCTAACGTAAACGGTATATTATAAAAAATCTTCAGTGAAAATCCTAAGTATATTTTTTTAAAGACCCATTGGACCCTTGCGGTTTTACCCTCGTCAATTTTTGAATTCCGTTAGGAATTATTTGTATCGGGATGAAGAGTATCATATTAGGTCACTCAGGGATACTCACTCACTCATTCCTACCGGTGAAATAATTTTTAATAATCGGTTTTAGTCCCAGAGATTATCTGTCTTTTAAAAACATCTAATTAGCCATTTGAAACGTTTACGACCCACAAATGCCCGTGAGTGAAAAACGGTCAAAGGACTCTTTTAAAGAAAGATTTTTTTTTGCCGTACCTAATAGGTGCATTACTTCCCAGAGTTTACCTATAAGCCACACATTGGGATAGCGCAATAATAGTGTTTTCTTTTTTAGTCATCGTGTTCGATTTCCGGCTAAGAAAATTATTTGAAACAAAATCTGAGTATACAATTTAAGTTTTCGTCAAAATCGACTGCAATCCCTTGAGCATTTTTCGCTATTCTTCGTAGTTTCGGATTTGTCCATCCACGCCCGCATGAAAACTTGATTCTGTATAGAGATTGCATAGAAGTCGCAAAGGTTTATGTTGATGTACTGGATTACCGTGTGTTTCTTTTTTCCTATACAAGAAATCTCGAAATTCACGCGAGAAACAGTCTACTTCTGCCAAGAAACGTTCTGTAGCGACTGAATTCTCCAGAGTCAAGCACACACCCCTCGCATTGGTTGCGTTCACGCAGTAAATTATATAAACTTTCTTTTGAAACACCTTATAGTGTCGAGGCCCTCCAGCTGTGTCTAAAAAAAATACACAATCGATTTTTGAATTGCGACGTTGCACAAAAAAAAAACCGGCCAATTGCGAATCAGATTCGCACACGAAGGGTTCCGTACCATTATCTATAAAAACAGCAAAAAAAAAAGTTGTTATAGCGGCAACAGATATACATCATTAGTCAAAATTTCAACTAACTATCACGGTTCATGAGATACAGCCTGGTGACAGACGGACAGACAGAAGGACGGACGGACGGACGGACAGCGGAGTCTTAGTAATAGGGCTGTTTTACCCTTAGGGTACGGACGTGTGCGGTTAAACGCAAGATAACTTTGAATAAGCAGCTTAATCGACATAATTAATTACAAATTACATAGGCAACTGGTGGCCTGACGCTAATGTGGGTATTGTGGGTAATGACAGCAAAAAATGTGGTTAATTTATATGAAACACTTTAAACGCTATTCTGTATGCCACAAGAGAAGTTGTAAATGTATTTTGTGGAATGAAACTTCTTTGAGCACGACGACAATGCCCGACGGGAAGAAAAATTTTGTGGCGCGTTGTCTTAACATGACGTGTTATGATCATAGTGAATAAGGGTTCAGATTCAATTCGTACGAGTAACATCTTTTGGAATATATATTGTATTATATAAAATAGCGACGTCAACTGTGAATGTATATTGTGTTACAACCCGTATTTCCGCAGATGGGTGTACGAGCGGACGTGACGTCGTTACCGCCTCCCCCCGCCCCGCCTCGACGGTCAATCGGCGCACGTGACGCGCCATTAGCGTTATATGACGGCGGACGGCGGTCATCGTCGACGACCGTTCGTTGCAGTAATGTAATAGATTTTGAGTTTTCAAAAAATACCCATCTCGGTCCAACAACCTGGGCCCTTATTCACTATGACCAACAACATTCCTTGCCCATAACGCGCGACCCAAAAATACAATCCCAAACGCTTCAGATGCAAAAACATAAAAAACTAGCTGTCTCCCGCGATTTCATCCGCGGTAATTTCGGAGTTCCCGCGGAGGTTGCGGGAAAAAAGTACTCTATGTCCTTCAGTTCCCGAGGGAAATCCTGGATAAAAACTATCCTATCTTTTAAGTTGGACCATATTATAAATGGTTGCAAAATTTTATCCAAATCCGTTCAATAGTTTCGGAGTCCATCGCGGACAAACAACGTGACACGTGATTTATATATATTAGATTTATATTCTTTATGACAAAAGAAACGTTGTAAATCAAATCAAATGTATATGTTGTAAATGTATTTTTTTAAAGTGAAACTTCTTTGAACACGAGGGAAAAGTAGTTCAAGTGGCACCTTATCGTAACGCGATGCGTTATGGTCATAGTGAATAAGGGCTCTGACGTACATATACAGAATGTAAGGTTAAACGAAGAAATAACTTCTTTCTTTAAATTTTAGTTAAATAGGTCTCTAAGTTGTAAGATTTAAGTTCTATCTCGTGGTCAGCCCTGCTGCAACGAAATGCTCGTTCTGTAAAAGCCGCGGTTAGGATTAAAGTATAAAAACTCCGTACCTTAGTGCTTTTACGTCCATAATGTTGTTATAGGTCGGATCACGTCGGATGCTCGCTGGATACAATAACTGACATTAACTTCAACACGTCCGCCAGATAAGCACTCGCCGAACATACATTCTGCTACCCCCGCCCGGGTCGTTTTATACGTGCCTCCATTTTCCGGAGTCATAGGTATCTACTATAGGTATTGATACTGAGTATCACACAAAACGATATTTTTTTAACCGAATTTGAAACATTGGGGGTTGTAAATTTGACCTACCATTTTTTTTGCTGTAAATAAAATCTGTTTTATTGTACCTATGCTTCGCTCGCTGCGCTCGCTTGCCTCATGTGAAAGTGTGCGATCAGCGTTGCGTCGCTAAGACAAATTAGAGCCCGAAGAAATACGAGCTCTACTTCGCTCGACTCTGCCGACTATGATACACATAATCGAATCGCAAACTGTAAAATAATTATTATTTAGTAGTTTCGGTGGTCTAATCTATCTATCTATGGCCTTAATTATCAGTTCCATTTCATTAATTGGCGATGTCGAAAGAAAATGAACAGTTTACTATAAAAAATACCCAAATCGCTATATGTGTGCCTGTATTATTTGAAGAGTTCCCTCGATTTCTCCAAGGTTCCATCATCAGATCCTGATTTCGTGACAATCGGACCACACGGGAAGCACCAGCTTTCGAATAAAAAAATAATCATCAAAATCGGTTCACCCAGTCGAAAGTCTTGAGGTAAGGTAACAAACATAAAATAAAACATACGCGTCGAATTATTGAGAACCTCCTCCTTTTTAAAGTCTGTTTAAAAGTCCGTCATTTATTTCTTTATTAATGCAGTTTTATGAAATATGGGGGAATGATAAATGGGGTAGGTAATTTTCAAAAAAATTACCCCATTTGTCACATTCCCTGTATAAAACATGTACCTACATTGGTTTTACTCAAAAATTTCAACAACCAATAGATACCTACGACAAAATGAACCATTTTAAAAATTACTGGAGTTACCTTTTTAGGTTTTGATTGTTTTCGAACCGCAATAGTAATTTTTTATTGGTTACGAAATTTCAAAGAATTTTTGTAATAGGTAAATACTAGGGATAAAAATAAATTGTTGGAATATGATCTTCAAAATATAATATGACCACGCTTTTCTGTAGCAATACAATTTTAATTTATACCCGTAGATTTAAAGTCGATATTAGAGTATATTGTGATTTCTGACCAATTATTATTAAGTATCGTATAAAATACTGACAATGATTTGAATAGAACTCCTCAATTTAATCAGGTAATGGGTACGTACAACAAATTAAGCGGACTTGGTTCGATTGAAACAATTATTTATTTATCGTTCGTTCGTTTCTTTCGAACCACAACGAATCGCTCGGAAATCTGATAATCGAAGATTATTCTTAAGTTAGAAAAAAAAAGGTTTTTACTAAGTGCCATTACATAATACTCAAGAAAAAGAGAAGAGAAAAGGGTTAACACGAGAAAAAGTAATGGACGCGCGCCGTTTAATGGTTAAATTTTGTGTGAATTAATTTAAAAGCAGCCTCCAGCTTTGTAGCGGGGAAACCGCGGCGTCCCGCCAATTATTATGATAAGCTTTTTATGAAGCGCTTTCGTAGCTCTCCATTGTTTCTTCTCATTCAGTTATAAACCTTTAATGGTGTTTTAGTTGATACAAACTTAATTAACTGGAAACAACAAGATAAACTCAGCGGATTAAATACAAAGACGTTTTAAAACGATACCGGCTTATTTACACTTCCTCCAAATATAATTGACGAGGGGATGAGCAAATCCAGCGACAGATGGGAGGCGTAAAGTGTTCGTTCACTTCGTTCTAATAAATTTTGCAATAAAAAGTATGAGTTCATCTCGAAGGTAAAGCATTTTACGATGGATCTGATTTCAAATGGGTTTCAACAGATATTTTTTTTCACTAAGGATGATTTTTTTGACTTTATCATTTCAATTTAATATAATCTTCTTGTGAATGTAAAAAACCGCGATTGCAAAAATTATCTATACCATCTTCGTTCGATTCCTGCCAAGAAGTTTCTAATGACTAGTAAGTAAAACAAAACAATTTATGACTTCAATGAAGGTGGGTGATAGAACGTGGGGATTCTGAGATAATACCATTGAAACGTTATAGAGCCACTTTTATCTAGATTATCATAAAATTTAATCTTCGGAAACGAACAGTTCCCGGAATACTTATAGATTATTATAATGGGCATGGTGAAGCGCCAACGTATGCGCGGTAAAATTAGGTAACTTTATAATTAAACAACAAGAAAACCTTGTATACGTGCATGGCTCACTCAATCTACCTTTCGTCCAGAGATGGCGTAATTGTCAACTTGTCAACTGTTTTATCGATGGTTCAATACCGTTCGATCCAAAGAGTTTTCGAATTCGCGCTCTCGCTGATGATGGCGGTATAGCGTGCTCTGTGTAATTTGACGGAGTCGAAATTTTCAAAAACCTTGTAATTCCCCACGTGAGAGTGAAAATAAACCCGATAAATAATCTTTAGAAGGTCCTCCATTTTGTGGACTATCGCCAGAGGAAAATCTCGAGTATTTCTCCGGATTCATCTAGATAAAGATTGGCCGGCCGGCCCACCAGCTCACCGTCTTCGACACTTCTTCAAGTCTTCCTCGGATGCAAAGGAATCCAAGCCAAGAGTTCTCGCTTTGACGAACAGGTGAGTGGGCCTGTTTTATAAATTGCACAGACGGCATTTACTTGTGTTTTCTTGTTTTACTTTATTACGTGGTCGCCATTATTATAGGCGTAATAAATTACATAAGATATTTTCAGTACGCAAGTACACCCAGTGGTGTGGCTATTTACACGCTACACCATATTTTTGGTCCTAATCGAGCTCGGATTGTCCAGTTTTTTGAATACATAACATTA
This sequence comes from Zygaena filipendulae, assembly GCA_907165275.2. Lineage (NCBI taxonomy): Eukaryota > Metazoa > Arthropoda > Insecta > Lepidoptera > Zygaenidae > Zygaena > Zygaena filipendulae. Next base: position 2,876,298 of record OU015669.1, read on the forward strand.
GTATTCGAACAAATTATTGGTTCGATCCATTTCAATTTGTTCCAGTCAAAACAATTTTGAGTGCATAACTTTAGTGTTCAAATATATAAAATTGTTTCAAGTACATAATTATTAGTACGGCGGTACAAATTTACCTAAAGTAGGTTAGTAAGTACATACCTACATAATTAATTTGCTACCTAGCTAAGAATTTTAAGTATTGAAACGTATAGGTTTCGACTTAGGTATTTGAACTATAGGCAAGCACATAATTCTTAGTGCACATTTATTTGCCGTTCAAGTACAAACTTCGTAACGTAATACATAGGATTGATACATAAACGCGAGTAAGTAGGTACATAATTTTAGTACATTTGACTGCTCGGTGCAAGTTCTTAGCAAGGTGGATAGTAAGTACATTAACATTCTAGAAATTAAGTGCGTATTGAGGAAGCATACATAGGTATTTACATAGGTGTTTAGTATCTTTCTACTTCGTACGATCTTTTTCTGGTGTTTCACTAGGCAAGTACGTATCTTTGGTGCCTTGTATGATTTCGCGTTCAATATCAATTCATTTCTACCTACGAATGCATTGGTAGGTATAGTCACCGGCCAGCGAACTTTGTTCTTACTATTGCCGTGTTATATTTTTTGTATAGAATTTACAACTTACGAATAGGTAAGTATAATTAATTACAAACCAATCTCAACGCCGAAACAGTGCAGGTTGGGTATAGCGGTTATATACAATTCTAGAAGACGTTCTAGGTGTGTGCTTTTCTTCCTGCACTGCAAGTAGGTATAGTTTGTTGTTGTACTTAATAAATAAACCTTGTAGGTATTTTGTGAATCTTTGTCAGAATTTTTTTGGAATTAATCGAACGTGAATCTTACCTGGATTATTCCTAGTGTTCATGAGAAGTGTTTATTAATTAAAATTACACCGTAAATTTCAAATGAACGTTTTTGTTGTTGCGATAGTATTTACGCACCAGTATTCATGCTGAATTATTGATTAATTAAATTTAATTGACTTGCATTTTTTAATTAAACTTATTAAAAATTCTTCGATTCTTACTCACCGTACCTAGATTGTCGGTTGATTCAAGTTGAGTCAATTGAATTAAAGTTAATTAAATTCAATTAAAATTTATTAAAGTTCGGAATCGGTTATTGTTAACGATGGCGTCGAGTAAAAAGACATCGGACTTAGAATCTAGATTAAAAATGCTGATTTGTAAAAAGGAGGCTCTTTTTGCTAGACTGAACAATGCCTATGAGTTATCTACAAAAATTTCTATTTTTGAGGCGAAGTCGAACGAACATTTTTTGGCGGAGTCGGAAATTCTCGATGAATATCGCGAAAGGTTTGAACGTATAGTCGATGAGATTAACGAAATTAATTTATTGCTCAAGATTGAGCCAAACCCGAGTTACAATGACTTGATTAGTTTCGACGATTTATATGTCAGAGTGAAACGAGTCATGAATAAAATCGTTAAAAAATCCGACAGTGACTGTGCCACAGGATGTTCAAATTCGAATACTTCTAAGATCATAAAGTTACCGCCGATAGTGTTGCCTGGCTTTGACGGTCGAGCCGAAAACTGGCCTGTATTTTATGAATCGTTTCGGGCCAACGTTCACGACAATGCTCATTTGTCTGACTCGCAGCGTGTGCAATATTTAGTTGGAAAACTCACACATAAAGCGCAGCAGGTTTTAGCGGGCGTCGTACCTACCGGTGATACGTACTCAGTTATTTGGAATAGTCTAGTTAAAAAATATCAAGACAAACGCGCGTTAGGTACGCACTATTTGAATAATATTCTTGATTTAAAGAACTGTCAACATACCTCTAGTAGTCTCGATTCCTTTATTGAAAAATACTCAGCGTCTATATCGGCATTAAAACAATTAGATATACCGGATTTAACCGACTTTATTTTGATGAATTGTGCGCTTAGAAAGATCGACGCTCAAACTATGCAGGCGTTCGAACTCTCCGTCACGAATAAGGATATTCCGTCTTATAACGATTTAATATCCTTTGTGCAAAATCAAGTAAAAATATTAGATAGATCGCATATGAGTAATTCGAGTTCTTTGTCGAATTCGCGCGGGAAACCCAGTGGGAATAAAAGTCCCTCGTCGGCCGTTCGTGCGCATACGTTTGTCGTGAGTGAATCACGCGATTCTCACTCTTGTAGTCTCTGCCATAAGACCGATCATTCGGAGCTCAGCGAATGTTCTCAGTTTAAGAGTATGAAGTCGCCGAAGTTAAGATTTAATTTTCTTAAATCAAAGCAAGGTTGTGTAAAGTGTTTAAGTGTTTCACACACGGTTTCCGATTGTTCGGCCCCCGCCAACTGCGAGATATGCAATAAGAGGCATCACACAATCTTACATTTTGGAAAACCGTTCAATGGCAATAAGAAGTTCGCTTTAAAATCTACTCACTCACACATACAAACTTCACGAACGTCGAATGCGCGTGCATGTTCCACGCACGGGTCGACTGGTGCTAGTGACACGAACGCGTCCACAGCATGCGCCGCATGCGCGCTTGTGTCGCACACTCCTGCGGCGAATCTCACTCATGCGCTCTGTTTAAATGATAAGAGTACTGTCCGCGACTCATGTAATAATTCCGCGACGGCTTCAAATGTGCCACAGAGTAGTGAAATTGATAGAGCGGGCACTTTTCTATCGCATGAACCCTTTCACTCCTTGAGCGCGAATTGGAGTTCGCAGGCTAACGCGATTCTTTTGGCTACTGCCCAGGTCTATGCGAGAGCTATCAATAGCAGTAGTAAAATGTTAGTACGGTGCTTAATTGATAATGGCTCACAAAACCATTTAATAACGTGGGATTGTTGTAAAAAAATGAACTTACACGTTGCCCTTCTGAATAATTCTGTAATCAGGGGTGTTGGTTTATCTTCGCGACCAATTCACGGCTATGTAGATTTCGAAATTGAGTCTCGCGTCAGCCCTCATAATAAATATAAATTACACGCGTTAGTCGTTGACTGTATTACAGATCAATTGCCCTCGCACTTCATTGATAAGTGTGACATGGCTTACTTAAATAATATTTCCATGGCCGATTTGACATGGAACGTTCCCGGTAATGTGGATATTGTACTCGGTGCACAATTGTTTCCCCATATTTATTTAGGTGAAAAAGTAGACTCCGGTACTCAAGCGCCACCTGCCGTGTTAACTTCCTTCGGGCACGTGCTGATGGGAGATTGCCCTAAAGGTGCTCCTGCTGTCCCACATGACTCATCATTTTCTGCAATCGCACTGAATGATTTAAATTCGTCGTTGCAAAGGTTTTGGGAGATCGAGGAGATTCCATCAAGGGGTTTTTTGAGCCCAGAGGAGACGGAATGTGAGAATGCATTCGTTACCTCCGTGTCACGGGACGATGAAGGTCGTTATTCTGTCGCCTTACCTTTTTGTTCTACTCCAGGCAACTTAGGCAATTCTAGAAGCACTGCTCTTCGCCGGTTCTTGCTATTGGAAAGAAAGTTCAAAAAGGCTCCTGGGCTTCGGGAGAATTATAATACTGTTATTAATGAGTATATTACAAAAGGATATCTTTCTGAAGTTGCTGATCAGGACATTAGGGATGTCGGATATTATATTCCCCATCATGCAGTGGTTCGTGCGGACAAGCCCAAACCCCGAATTGTGCTAGATGCTAGTGCGAAGACTCATACTGGTTTGTCGCTTAACGACGTTCTTCATTCTGGGCCCAATTTACAGGCTGATCTATTCCTCTTATTATTAGAATTCCGACTGTTTCCTGTCGCGATGACGGCAGACGTGCAGCAGATGTATTTGCAAGTTGGGGTTTCTCCCGATGATCGCAAATTTCTGAGAATTTTATTTCGCTTTAATGAAAATGAGGATATTCGTACATTTCAATTTGATCGAGTTCCCTTCGGTTTGAAATGTAGCCCGTATTTAGCGATGAGGACGTTGCGTCAATTAGCCACGGATATGTCCGCGCAGTTTCCAAATGCTGCGATCGTAACAAGATCCAAGTTCTACATGGATGACCTTGTTCAGTCCTGTCCTGATGAGTTGTCAGCTGTACGCTTAGCTGATGAGCTCATAACCATGTTTAAGTCAGGTTGCATGGATTTGATTAAATGGACGAGCAATTCGCCTACTCTGTTAGAGAATCTTCCTAAGTCGCATCGTAGTTCGATTAGTTTCGATGGGAGCGATCCTACTGCGCCCAGCTTAAAAGTATTGGGTCTCTCATGGAAGCCTGCTAACGATCATTTCCATTTTTCAACTATTGACGTTCAAGTAAAATGTACCAAACGAAACATACTTTCGGTTGTAGCTCGTTTATTCGATGTGCTGGGCTTAGTCGCACCAGTAATATTGTACGCCAAACTGTTAATTAAAGAGTTGTGGCTTGCCAAGATAGGTTGGGATGATCCCCCTCCTGAGAGCATTATTCGTCGTTTTTCTATTCTCACGCAGGAATTTCCGCTGCTTTCTACGCTAAGAATTCCTCGTCATGTGGGTGTGACGAGCTCCGGTCAAGTAAATGTCGTAGGATTTTGTGATGCAAGCTTAAATGGCTATGGTTGCGTCATTTATTTACATACCACTGATGCGTCAGGCAATATATCCGTTCGGTTGCTCTGCGCGAAATCAAAGGTTTCTCCTACGAAGGTTAGCACCTTAGCACGCTTAGAATTGTGCGCTGCAGTCTTGGTGTCTAAATTAATTAAACTTGTACTTGACACGTACCAGAATCGTGTTAAGATAGCTGATGTGTATGCCTTTTCGGATTCCACTATAGCTCTTTCCTGGATTAACTCTTCTCCACATCGTTGGTCGATTTTTGTTGCGAATCGAGTCGCGCAGTGTCAGGAGAATCTCTCTCCCCACAATTTCTATCATGTGGCTGGCACCGAAAATCCTAGTGATTGTGTTTCACGTGGGATGTTGCCATCGCAGTTGGTTTCCCACAATCTGTGGTGGAATGGTCCTCAGTGGCTCCAGAACCTTCCTTGTGAGTGGCCGATTCGTAGAGTCGCACCTTCTGAGGATGAGGAATTACCAGAACATAAAGTCAATGTCATGACCACAACGGTGAAAGTTAAATCGTCTGTCTTATACGATCTCTCGTTGCGTATATCAGCGTGGAATAGATTGTTGAGAATTACGGTATACGTTCTGCGTTTCATAAAGAAAGTTAGAGTTCCTTCTCATCCCATAGAAAATTTGTCGATGGCCGAGAAGTATATCATTCAAATGGTCCAGCGAAATCATTTTGCTGATGATATCAAGTTAATAAATAAGAAAAAACGTCCATCAGGGAAGTTAAGTAAATTGTCGGTTTTCATTGATAATGAGGGAACCTTACGTATTGGAGGTCGTCTTTCTCGTTCTGACCTGCCTTTTGAGGTTAAGCATCCAGTACTTCTTCCTAAACATGATCATGTTGTGAACTTGATTGTGCGACATTTTCACGAGTTATACTGTCATGCAGGCCCTGATCTTCTGATGTCCCTTGTACGACAACGGTACTGGATTCTAGATGCTAGGACTGTCATTCGAGCTAGGGTTCGTGAATGTAATGCGTGTTTTCGCGTCAGTCCCTCGCATCCGACTCCTAAGATGGCGGATCTGCCTTCTTATCGTATAACCGAAGCCAAGGCATTCGTACACACGGGCGTCGATTATGCGGGTCCCCTGCGTATACTTCTTTCTCGCCGTCGTGGGCAACATGCTCAAAAGGCATATATCTGTTTATTCGTGTGTCTTGTCACGAAGGCTGTTCATATTGAACTTGTTACGGAACTTTCCAGCGACTGTTTCATAGCAGCGTTTAAGCGTTTCATTTCCCGTCGTGGCCCAGTGTCGTCGATCTATTCTGACAATGGCACAAATTTCATTGGTGCACGTGCGCAATTGGACGGAATGTATAATTTACTACTCAATTCTCAGCATAACGCTAATTTAAAGCGAGAGCTTGAGAAACACCGTATCCATTGGAAGTTCATTCCCCCTAGAGCTCCTCATTTCGGTGGGTTGTGGGAATCGAATATTAAAAGTTTGAAAACCCATCTTTATAGAGTGATAGGTGACCATTTGTTAACTTATGAGGAATTGCAGACGGTATTGGTGCAAATCGAATGCGTCATGAATTCTAGACCTCTGAGTGTCCTTAGTTCTGATCCCTATCCAGAAGTTCTGACGCCTGCCCATTTTTTAATGTCCACTCCTCTTAAATACTTACCGGCTTCCGATTTGTCGGATTCGCGTATGAAGTTAGTAAAACGCAAACAATTGCTGGATAATATGGTAGCTTCCTATTGGAAAAAATGGAGTAGGGAGTATTTGCACACGTTGCAGGTGAAACAAAAATGGCATACTGACCATGGTCATCCCATCCAGGTGGGCACTGTCGTGTTGATCGGACAAGATGATGCTCCACCATTGTCATGGCCTCTAGGGGTCGTTACCGAACTATTTCCTGGTGCCGACGGGATAGTTCGGGTTGCTACAGTCAAGGCTGGGCACAGCTCTTTCAAGCGTCCCATTGTTCGGCTGTATCCGTTGCCGAATCAATAAACCTTTAATGAACATAATTTTAGTTCGTAAGATAGATTGTAGTTAATATTAATTGTATCTTAATTCATAGGTTAGTGTATAACCATAGAATGTTAGTCCAACTTAAAGGAAATACATATGTACTTTGCTTAGTATTTAGCCGATAAGGTAGTAGCTTCACTTGAGCACTCAGCTTGTTTTGACATTGGAGCATTTTGCTTGGGTTGAAAGCCTCACGACCTTTCAAGGGGGGGTGCATGGTGAAGCGCCAACGTATGCGCGGTAAAATTAGGTAACTTTATAATTAAACAACAAGAAAACCTTGTATACGTGCATGGCTCACTCAATCTACCTTTCGTCCAGAGATGGCGTAATTGTCAACTTGTCAACTGTTTTATCGATGGTTCAATACCGTTCGATCCAAAGAGTTTTCGAATTCGCGCTCTCGCTGATGATGGCGGTATAGCGTGCTCTGTGTAATTTGACGGAGTCGAAATTTTCAAAAACCTTGTAATTCCCCACGTGAGAGTGAAAATAAACCCGATAAATAATCTTTAGAAGGTCCTCCATTTTGTGGACTATCGCCAGAGGAAAATCTCGAGTATTTCTCCGGATTCATCTAGATAAAGATTGGCCGGCCGGCCCACCAGCTCACCGTCTTCGACACTTCTTCAAGTCTTCCTCGGATGCAAAGGAATCCAAGCCAAGAGTTCTCGCTTTGACGAACAGGTGAGTGGGCCTGTTTTATAAATTGCACAGACGGCATTTACTTGTGTTTTCTTGTTTTACTTTATTACGTGGTCGCCATTATTATAGGCGTAATAAATTACATAAGATATTTTCAGTACGCAAGTACACCCAGTGGTGTGGCTATTTACACGCTACACCAGGGCATGTTGACTAATTTTTATTTTTTAGTCCGTCTTGTAGATTATTAAAAAATATTGGACGCGTATTCTTTTTTTACGTAATCAAAAAATTACGGCGATATATTGAGTTGAAATTTCGCGTGACGTCACTATTCTGATAGTTTGTATGGCGGTTTTGCGGTTAGTGACGTCACGACCTCCTCATCCTAAACTTTAATGCGCTTTATCTCTGTATATTTTAATTTATTTAAAAAAGCAAAAAATACGTGTCTATTGTTTTTTTATTTTCTAACTGACGGACTAATTAGAATTTTAATTTTCAAAAGTAGTCAACATCCCTATTAAAGGACCGGCATTCTCCACCTATGTAGTATACGTACCGTACACCTTCAGGGTAGGTACATGTAGAATATCCTAAACTCTAAAGTGATATAACTACCTATTTTCATTTAATTTCATTTCTATTCAGGAATTTTAAGAATATATTAGTAAGTTACAAATTATTAAAACTTCCCAAACGAAACGTCAACTAACAAAACTCATAGCGACATGAAAAGAAGTTACCAGCACTTCATGACAAAACAAAAATTCAGAATGATTAAAAAACGCATGCGTTTTGTGACAGCTGACATTTAATTTTTTCGGTGTATGTACATAGAATAATATGCCGAATAAAAATGAATGGATACAGGCTGTAAAATAACAAAAAGGAGAAGAAGAAAAAATAGTAGATTAGTAGCCAAGGGCTGTAAGGCATCGCTGCGCTCGAGCGCCTAAATATCTCGGGCTGCAATTGATGCTTACACCCTGCACCCGAGCTAACTACTCTGCTTTACATCTCGATTGTGAGGTAAGTAGAAAAAAACCGGCATTACAAGAATAATAGTAGATTTTTGATTTTTTTTTTCAAGAACGAAATTGAGCTTCGCCGTTCGATATTTAAATGTAATTAATAACATAGTTCACAACTGTTATTTCAACTTTTAACTGATTCGTTTTTTTTATTCGTTTTTACTTTGCGTTGACGTAAGCAGATTTTTTGCAGTTATTAACCCACCCCTCCCCCTTGTCAGCAAAAGTACCGTTACCCCTCCCCCCTATAATTACGTAAATATTGGTACAATTGATTAATTCACGAGCAGCAGTTAGGTATAAGTCTAGAAATAAGGTCATTATTTGTAAGAATCCCCGTAAATGCATGTCGTTTTCGAGCATAGACGATGTGTGGGTTGCCATATTTAAAAAAAATGAAAATAATTACTGCTGACGTAATCACCATCTAGATCCCCCCACCCCCCATGTGATCAAAAATGAGCAAAGCAAAGACCAGTCCGCCCCCCTATAGTGCTTACGAGCTTACGGCCCCTAGTCAGTAAATTAAGGTCCCCGAATATGTAAACCTTTAGTTAAATTGCAATGACAGTAACATAATATTGATAAATTTTAATAAATAGTGAAGGTTGAATAAAGTTGAATGTGAATAAACACCATAATAGGCATATGAAATGAGTAGGTACAATTTAAAATAAATTCACTATGCGCAATTGACACTAGTGCCAAACCGCAAAATAGGGTTCGGGTTAAATAATATACTGCATTGAGTTTAATTTGAACCGCAGGTGACCGCAAATTTTGGCCGACTACGAGGGGGACTGTTTGCTCTGCACACTAGCTCTGACCTAGCTGGCGTACAAATATGTGTGTTTTGTGATTCAACGTACATACATATAGTATTTAACTGAAGCAACGATCATAGGTAATAGAGAAAGTTGTGGTCCATTATTTATTTAGAATACGAATAAAGCAGAACTAATTGTAACAAGTTAAAACTAGAAACTCTTTATCTATACTAATATTATAAAGGAGAAAAATTTGATTTTTTGTTTGTTTGTTTGTTACGATTTAACTCAAAAACTGCTGGACCGATTTCGAAAATTCTTTCACTATTAGAAACCTACACCTACATTATCCCTGAGTTTTCCTACTAATATTATAAATGTGAAAGTGTGGATGTTTGGATGTTTGGATGTTTGTTACTCAATCACGCAAAAACGGCTGAACGGATTTGGATGAAATTTGGCATACACGTTTTCAGGGGTACAGAGAAGGACATATACTACTTTTTATCCCGTAATTCCCGCGGGAATTCCGAACCGCGGGTGAAACCGTGGGCCACAGCTAGTAACTTATAAACTGTGGATACCTACTTGGTGTGTTAAAATACTAAGTTTCAGTTATTCGAACTTCTGAACCAACTGTTACCTTACCTATCAAATGACAATTGAATACAGACGCATAGGTTGGCATGTGTCCTAACTTTGTTCTAGACCCGACTACGATTCGCCCAAGAACTCGGATTAAACGTGAGAGCTATTCGAAATTCTCTCCAGCTCTGGTTTCTAATTACTCGTATATATCTCAGAACAACTTTCATACGCTCGCCGTTTGAAGGAAAAGTTTTTCGCTAGCTCCACTTACAAAATCTACGTGCAACTAAGTGCAACCAAGTCGTATAATAAAACTATGTACATTATACAAGCTAAGCTTATATTACGGACGTATCGATGAAGGGTATTCAGTATGCCTTTTTGTTGCGACACGCTGTTTGTGCTTCTTTTTGTTATTGCATTTTAACGGTTGTCGTAACGAACAAAGTTTATTTCATTTCGTTTTTTTTTTTTTAATTTCATTCGATTATGGATAGTAAAAAAAATGTAACAATATTTTTTCACTGAATTAGTCTAGAAAAAAAAATACATGGCCGATGCACTGACTGATCGTACTCTTTAGGCCGTTTGTCCAACGCACGCCCTTCACCCGAGCACCGTCATCCCGGTGCGGTGGACACTCGGCTATACACGTAGTAGTCTCATGTATCGCTATTTCGGCGCCGTCATCTAGTTCTCGTTGACATGACGGTGACGGTGACGGCGGCGGTGGACAAACGGCGTAAAGGGTATGACGATAGGGAATAAATGTAATATTAGTCATTTACCCGCGCAATGCCACATTGTTCATTAATTTTGATTTTCACTGTGATTTAAGTGTTTATTTAAAAGTTACATTGTATTTTAGAGTAGCTTTCCTCTCTCGGTTTTTGGATACCCTTGGAAATTCTAAAAAGTAGGTATCAGGAAAAGAGTAGTTAGATTTGGTTAAGAATTCTAGAGGTTTCCCCCTAGAGCTAGACTTACAAAATTTACCCCTTTACAATATAAATGTAGACTATTTTTACTTTTCAAAATATTATGTAGAAACTTAGCTTAGTTCGTAATTTAATAGAAATATTCTGTTCAGAACTTTGTCATAAAAGCATTTTGCATTTGAACTACATAAATTAAAGTTACGAAACATTATGTGAAAGAATACAGAACTCATATTATATAGATAGAATGTGAATAGCTCAGCAGAATAATACGAGTTTTTCATGCGACTTTATTCATGAACTAGAGAGCCTAGTGCGGTCATTTGGTCGTATTTCTAGAGTATATAGGTAAGTTGGATGGGGCGAGGCTCTACTGTGAGTTTTGCAAATTTTTTAATAAATAGGTATATATATTTTTGGTAAATTTTTGATTTACGTTGATTTTGACGAAAAATATACATTAAAATTTGCACGTGTAACAACTAACATGCCGACTAATATTATTATAAAATACCCCTGTACAAGTACATATAATATGTAACTAATTAACTACCTATGTTTAATGGTAATAAACAAGATTTATTGATTGATATCACTATATAGTATAGTATGGTGATATTTGTATCAGTGCGTATAGAAGCGGTATCAGAAGTATCCACCTCAATCGTTATTCTTTTATAAATTTTGCTACTTTCTTAGAGTCTAATCCGTCTGCTAAATAAAGGTAACTGAACATTAATAAAGGTCACTGCGTATGGTAAAGTCATTATTACTCGTATTTTGCTTAAGTATTTTAGATGAGTATATTTAGTTTTAAAATTATATTTAGATTTTACGAGGTTTTTTAAGAAAATAACTATCAAGGAAAAGATAATTTCACAGGTAAGGGAGTTCTTACACGAAAGATAAAATTGAGCAATTTTAGCCACTAAGTCACGACAGTTTGAACCAAAAGCTGTATTTTCTAATTATACTATAGGTTGCTTCACTGATTGTTTTCATCAGACTCGACGAATATTGCAGAGTGAATAATGGTTTGACGTCACAATAAGTAACTCATGGTAGCGCCACGGGACGCAGTGCAATTTCACGCAACATTGCCATGTATGTATTTATGTAACTACTCGCTTCGCTCGCAACAGTGCATTCGGACCGCGGCGACTGGATTGGCTACAGTGAGTGTATAAACAGAAACCTTCGTAACTTTCACGTATTTTTCTTTTAAACAAAATTTTTCATCCATTTAACGGTTTTTGTGAACGACCTAAAAGCCCCCATTCTTCTTCATTCCTTTACATCTATGAAAAGGACTTTTGTACATAACGTGAAAGGCATTTTTTCTGAATTGATAAAGCTTATAATATAAAGTGTAATTTTATACCTACGAGAAAATTATTCAAGCCTTCGATATTTTATGTGTAGGTAACTAATAAAATATAAATAACTGGCTTTTATCCGTGGTTTCACCCGCGCTAATTTTGGAGTTCCCATGGGAATTCTGGTATAAAAAGTACCTAAGTTGCCTTTTCTGTACTCCTGACAACGTGTATGCAAAATTTCATAGTGATCGATTGAGCTGTTAAAGCGTGAAAGCGAAACAGATAGACAGACAGAGTTACTTTCGTATATTTTGTAATATTAATTTGGATTAAAGTTTCCTTTACTGTGTTGATTTTTGTTTCTGTGTAATAAATAATTAATAAATACTGAATACGTATGTAAGTCTACTTTGATTTCACTATGATTTTGCTTGCCTTTAGAATTTCTTCAATAGCCTCGACGAATGCAAAGAATTCCTTTAAAAATTGTTCACTCAAAAGCTTTAGGAAGATAACCTATAATAATAATATGATATTGTGATATTGTAATGTTTATTCAATAATTATATATTGTGATAATCAAAAATAGTTAGTAAAAAAGTAAAAGGGAAAATGAAAAGAACGCAAGTGCAAATTGTTACAAAAATGTATATTTTTGTAAATAATTCGCTAATTTGAACAGGGATTGTCTATATGTATTCTTCCATCTACGTCTTTTATGATAGGTGACTCTCTCTCCATGTAGCTCATCAACAGATCGTAGTCTATGCCTAGAACTTCTACGTTAAGTCGGTTATCTGAAATCATCTGTGATAAAACATATAATATTAGATATGTACAATCCCTACTAATATTAAAAATGAGAAAGTAACTCTGTCTGTCCGTCTGTCTGTCAATCTGTTAGGCTTTCAAGCCTAGACAGCTCAACCGATCATCATGAAATTTTGCATATATGCTGTCAGGGGTACAAAGAAGGACATAGGGTACTTTTTGTCCTGGAATTCCCGCTGAATCTCCGAAATTAACAGGGAACAGCTAGTATATTATATTTAGGAAACACAGTACTGACAACGTGTATGCAAAATTTCATGACGATCGGTTCAGTAGTTAAGACGTGAAAGCGTATTAATAAATAAACAAACAAATAAATAAAGTACTCATATTCGCATTTATAAGCTGGAAATTTTGCCGCACTTCAGCGTGAGAATCACTTTTATCGCAGAAAACTATTACTACACATAAATAAATGTTAGGGTTGCCACTCACGTTAAATCCGTCGCCGCCGCCGGCGAGGAAACTCTGCGAGACGACTTTGTAATATCTGTCGGGTTGCAATGCTTCGTATCTAGGGACGTCGCAATCGATGCACCTGACTTTGACGTCGACAACCCTGTTGTACGCCGGTGCGGAGCCGTTGAAAATAGGTTGTATACCTGCGGTTTATCGGTACAAACAAATTATTTCGATTAGGTATTCTACTAATATTATAAACGCGAAAGTTTGTAAGAATGTATGGATGGATGGATAGATGGATTGATGGATGGATGGATAGATGTTTGTTACTCTTTCACGCAAAAACTACTGAATGGATTTAAATGAAACTTTACAGTAATATAGCTTACACATCAGATTAACACATAGGTACTTTTTATCCCGGAATTCCCGCGGAAACTCTATAATTAACGCGGCTGAAACCGCGGGACACAACTAGTATAAAATAAACATGCTTTCTTCGAAATAGTTTTCCTAAATGAAGACAAGTACCAGTCATGGACTAACAACACTACACAAGCCTAAAAATGCTATATAGTGAAGTAGTTCACATAGATTTATTTAATGTTTTTCTAAATTGTTAAAAAAAACCTTTATCTATCTATACTGTTATCATGCTGTTATCTATTATAAGAAATAAAAAGGGAAATGTGAGTTTGTGAGTTTGTGATATTGTAGGGGGATGATGATCTCTGGATCTATTGAACCGATTTTGAAAATTCTTTCACTTACAGGAAGTTACGATAATCTTGAGTGATATGGGGTACTTTTTATCCCGAAATTCCCACGGGAACTCCGAAATTACGTGTGCGTTTTTCACACGCATCGATAAAAGGGAATATCTGTAATTTACTGGAGTATTTTTGGCTGGGAACAGTTCGGCTAAATAATCTCAAAAAAGGTACCCCGCACCCCGAGTCACAGCATCTATGCTGAGTGGGTCCATTTTACGCGGGCCACGACTTTTATGTATTTTTTAATCATTTAAATTTTATAGAATTCTTTTTTTTATCGTTTAGAAGGTTTTTTTTTTTGTTTAATATTCTATTATTATTATTTTTTATTATTGTTACATATTTTGTTGTTTTATGTCGTGGTGTGTGGGTAAATAAATATATTTCTATTCTATTCTATTCTATTCTAAATAGATTGCCATTTAGTTATAAAATAAACTGCCGTAAATACTTTATTGCTAATTGGCTATTGCCCGCGGTTTTACCCGCAGTAATTTCGGAGATCCTTGGACGCGACATCGATTAGCCGCTGTTACCGACGTCAGGAGCGGTGACACTATGGGCGGTTGCAAGGACATCGCATTGACACAAGAAGCCGTTTTTTATAACTACCTCATACTTACTACTGGTAGCACGATCTATTCTAGTCACATCTCAAATTATTGTAACATCATTTTATTAATATCATTATACGTTTTTATACAGTCCACTACACAGTTTTATTCAGCTTCATAGGCGTTAGGATCCTGCGCATCCATAGTTAAGGACTAACGCCGCCAACATCCTGCAAGAATTCCAGGATAAATAGTACCCTATGTCCTTCTCTGTGCTCCTGGAAAGTTGTATGCGAAATTTCATGGTGATCGGTTAAATGGTTAAGGCGCGAAAGCGTAACAGACAAACGGACAGACAGACAAACTACTTTTCGGATAGTATAAGTAGGGATTTTGACAGTACAAAATAATAATATTGTGTATAACTGTCGAACTGTGGAAAGTTATGTTTGGGCTTCCATCCCTACTAATATTATGAATGTGAAAGTAGGTAACTATCTGTCTGCCTGTTACGCTTTCACGTCTTAACGGCTCAACCGATCATCATGAAATTTTGCATACACGTTGTCAGGATAGAAGGACATGGGGTACTTTTATCCCGGAATTCCGAAATTTACCCGGGTGACACCACGGGGAACGGCTAGTAATAAATAATGGTGTTTATCAACGGGAGGGTAATGAGGACGGTGCGACGGGGTGAGGTTATTTTAGTGTTCAAAGGCACTGAGCTGAGCACTTGTCGGAAGTTTACGAACCTAAAGTGAAACACTAATTTTCGTTCTACATTAGCAAGCATTTAAGCATTTACAACTCTCGGTTTAATATCTCTACAAGTAGGGTTGTACAAAATGTGTTTTTTTTTTTTTTTGAGAAATATTTATCTATTTATTTATATATTTATTTATTTATTCTTCTTGCACAAAAAGGTACAAATGGCGAACTTAATGCCTTGATATACAACGTTAAATTGCTATCGTATCGTTCAAAATACACTATTTATTTGACAAAGTTCAGAAAACAAACTGACTACATTAATTTATTTGTAAAAAAAACTCACTCGGATCTAAAGCTGTACAATACAAACAAAAGGTACAACAGTCTATTAAAAAGTTTCAATGAATGTTTTTTTATACCTATTTTTACATATGTATGCATCACATTTTATTAGTTACAGAATACTTTTTTTTTCGGTTTTAGAGTTACAAGCCTAATAAATTAGCAAACGCTGCAAAAATAATGACCAATTTTGATTGAAATAAAATGATGTAAAATTCAAAAAATCTAGTTAATTCCTAAGTGATTTTTATTGCTTAAACAATTTTACAATAGGTACAATAAATATTTTCTACTTAAAACGAGTTGGGTTGGCAATTCTTAAACCCGCCATTTTTTCTGGATTGATTTCAGATTCTAAGAAGACCAACTTAATAGGTACTTATAAATTCACCGAAAAGCTGCGGCTTGTCAATTAAAGTGTTACGCCGTATTTTTAATTTTGATATGCCTTTAGACTACTGAAAATTTAAAACGACGATGATGTCATTGACAACCCTAATTGTGACATCGAAATCATTCTGTTTATTGGCGAAAGCACTATAGAGAATGGCCTCACCTGACACTTGGAGCATTCTAGCACCGGGCCACGGCTCGTTGGCCACAGAGTACTCCAGCATATCCAGGATGTGGTCTCCCCTCAGGTCAAACATTTCCACGTTATTCTCAAACGGAGTCGACAGGATAAGTGACTCGTACGTTATAACTAGAACATTTAATTAAGCATAATAATACCTAGCTGTTTCTGTATTTGTTTTAATTTCGGAGTTCCCGTGGCAATTCCGGAATAAAAAAATAATATATTATAACATATCCTTCTCTGTATAGCCAGGCATACGACATGTAGGTATGCTAAATTTCACGATGATCGATTGAGTAGTCAAGGCGTGAAAGCGTAACAAGCAAACTCACATTCGCAATATTATTAAAGACTAGTTGACCCCCTACGGTTTCACTTGCGTTAACTTCGGAGTTTTCATGGGGATTCCGGAATAAAAACTGTCCAAGTCACTCAGAAACACTCGCTTAAATATCAGACAAGTAGTAAGGTGGCTTTTAAGGTTATCCATCCCAAACAAACACATAGAATAAAATCTTTTTATAATTTTAAGTATCTATACATAACGGTTCAATTATTATTATCATATTATTATAGCCAGCCTTGGTAGTCAGCATCGTTGGTGTGGTAGCAAGGAAAAGGTTAAAAAAGGTTTACTTACGTCAGGTAACCTGATGTCATGTGACGGTGAGGCCGAGATTGTACCTAAACACATCTAGCCTGAAATGGGAACGGGCTTTCAGGTGAGGCTGCCAGAACACACCGTTGACAACAGATTTTCAACTTAAAGGTGGTAGCTAACCATGATTTGCTCACGATGGTTTCATTCATCGATAGCTCAAGCTCAAAATTGTGATTTTAAGATTTGAACCTACTTTCATGCGGCGTGTGATCTGAATACAACAACGAGTGGGCTATCGCCTACCATCGCTGGAAAAACTCTTATCAAAAAAAAACCCGGCTGAAGGAAGTCGCTATACTCACTCCCTCTCTCTATGGATGACCGTATTCCACCCTGGTTTATGGCACAGAAGTGGGCACCATGCCAGTTAGACCCCTGTGCTTTGCTCACCGCCTGCCAAAACAATGAAAATCGGGTGAGGGTTAAGTCTGGATTATTGGCTTTTTAAGGATATAAGCATTGGTGTAACTAGAGATTTTATACATGGGGGGAGCCGTCCATCTAAAGTCTGAACTAATCACAGTCACGTAATGAGAAATCATAAATGACGCCTAATCCACACTACCTATCCAATATTATAAATGCGAAGTGAACTCTGTCTGTCTGTAACGCTTTCATGCCTTAACGGCTCAACCGATTATCATGAAATTTTCGCATACCCGTTGTCAGGGGTAGGTATAGAGAAGGACATAGGGTACTTTTTATCCCGGAATTTTCGCGGGAACTTCGAAATTAACGTCGGTGATATCTCATGAAATTTTTCATACACGCGTTGTCAGGGGCACAGAAAAGAATATAGGGTACCTTTATCCTGGAACTCCCGCGGGATCTTCGAAACTAACGCTGGTAAAACCGTAGGGAACAGCTATTATTGAATAACAATGCAGGGAGATGGAGGGACTTTTAGAGATCCATTTTATAAAACAAAGGACCTGTTTGAGTACTTACCGCATGCATAAACGCGTCGCATATAAAGCTCCCAAGGTTACATTCGGCGCAAGCGCAGTTAGAGGATAGAGTGACCAGCGAACTGCCAATATATCTAGAAGCCTCCTCTTCGATCAGCGGAAGATAATAGGCGATCTTTTCTAGGACATCTTCAGCTATGATACGGAAGAAAAAAATGTTAGAGAATATATTTTACGTATTTAACAAAATATTGGCGTAATAATTTTGGCGTAATAAGTCACCATGCCTGCCCGGTGCCCACTAATCAAGAGGTTCCGGGTTCGATTCGCGGTGGGGGTGCACTTTGTGTGATGAACACAGGTTCCACTTTTCATTCTGGGTGTGTTTATGTATCTATAGTATAATATATGTAGGATGTAATTCTGTGTAGTATACAGGAATATTTTTTATTCCGTGCGCAAACTTTTACAAATTAAACTTAAAGGAGTTTTAAAAAACAAATTTTTTTTCTAAGTCTTAGTGCAAAAATATAAAGTTATCGTGAATATAAGATGTATACTTTGCAATTGATTTATTGGCTACTCTATTCGCCACCGCCACCGCTGCGCGCGAAGCGCTCGTTCGGCTAGGTATTTACGTGGGTACCGACAGCTGATCGAAGTCGTTCACCCCCGCTGCCACACCGCCGCGTACGCCGCACAGCGCGCGCGCTTTTTGATATTGTTAAGAATAGACAGTGTCCATATTTTGCTAATTTAAAGCCGGATAAAAAAAAAATTAAAAAGTTTTGAACAAATAATGGAAATGTGTTCTATTACTGATACTGAACCACCAAAATTTTTTTGCGCATTGTTTTTGTTTGTTATCGACTGTTTAACACAGAGAATAATGTAAAATGTAGCCTCAAACCGTCGCAGTGCACAAACAAACCAAATTTGGTTTTTGTTGCACTGGAAATATGTGAATTTTGTATTTTGTACTTATTGGTTTTTAATAAAAAAAAAAAAAATCCTGTATACCAATTTCGCTTGGTTTCCACGACACAAGCTAATAATTGCTTAGTGTGGGATCGAGTAAATCTGTGTGTTGTGAAGTGGATTATTATTACTATTATCTTCTCTGATCTAATACAGCCTCCTAGTTCCTTGAAATTTGATAATTGATTGGCCGATTTTTCGTGACTATGTGACATGAAAATACGTTCTTTTTGTTTTCTGTCATGTTAGCTATGGGGTCAGATCTCACTTAGATAAATAATTAATTGACGCTCTTGGAGTTAATAAGTTTTAGTTGGTTTTCTTAAATGTAATTTTACCATTAGTTACCGGTCTACTTACTACCATACAAAATTTATACTGAAGGAAAATTTAGCTTGTTTTTTTTTTTATTTATTTACTTCAATAAACAATATATAAAAAATATAAAAATGGCGTCGTATCTGATGTAACGATGGTTGAGTATTATTTTTAGTTACCTTGTACAATTTCGTTTCCAATAAAATGTGGATCTCCTTCCCATCGGATAAGGTGCCCTAGATCGTCGAAATAAAGTTTAATTTCTCCCAAATACTGGGTGTGGGCGGCCGCTTGAACTATTAGCACCTACAAGTTATAAATAATTAAGGCCACGTCATTTTAATTAAGACTTCCATTAGGTACTTTCAGGACTTAATTAGAAGTTATTTTGATGTCATTGTAAATTTGAATAATTAACTTGAGTCAATTAAAAATGGAAAATGAGTTTGAATAGCTCTGCTGTAAAATTTTTAGGCTTTTAATATCTTTTATATAACCCTTTTCTTTTTTATACTTAAAAAATGATAATCTTCTGTCTTATAATCTAGATTTGATTTAATAGTATTAAGTATCTTGGCTTATAATTTTATTTTAACTAGCTTTTCCCTGCGGTTTCACCCGCGTTAGTTTCGGAATTTCCGTGCGGGAACTATTTTTTTCTAAAATAAAAATAGCTTCAGTTACTCCTTGTAACATTAGCCAGTGCCATATTATCTGCGAGTGAAAGTGACGATAAAATCGGTCCAGCCGTTTCAGAGATCAGCCGGAACAAACAGACAGACAGACAGAGAAAAAAATAAATAATAGATTTTTTACGTACTCAGAGACGTTCATTAAATTAATGTTAATTGGCATTTAACTAGTTAAAAACTTAGTTATATGATTGCGGCAGTTTAGTTTTATAAATCTTTACTTAAAATTAAGTGATCATTATAACGACCCTGCGTGCGTCCTTTAGTATGCATCCTAAATAATCAGCTTCCATTAGATTCCTAGCTACGTCATATTATAAGAAACCACGTTCATGTAATGCACTAGTAGATTTGCGGTTGCTTTGAGTCTAGTGTGATCACGATCTTAAAACTCTCCGCTTTCACTTACAGATCTATCACCTTGTTCCACCACAACTGGATATGGACCCTGAGGAGTGAACCCTGAGCCAGTAGGAGGATCGCCGTTGTGCAACAACGTGTGACTGTGACCACCGACGATCAAGTCTATATGCGGTCCTCCGTTTAGTGCTATATCCCTGGAAAATGCTAAAAATTCACTAGCTGTTCCCCTTTTATCAGAGTTTTTACTTTGGCGATTGGACAGTCAAAACTAACGTAATACGATACAAAACTTTACCCTCCTTACGGCCGCACTCGGAGTCGACTTTAATGATAACTTAGTTAAGTATAGATTTTTAAAACAAAACTGCCGCAATCAGAGACGTTCAGTAAATTAATGTTAATTGGCATTTAATGAGATGTAACTTAATTAGTTAAATGCCAATTAACATTAATTTACTGAACGTCTCTGATTGCGGCAGTTTTGTTTTAAAAATCTATACTTAACTAAGTAATCATTAAAGTCGACTCTGAGTGCGGCGGTTAGAGTAATTTAATTATTTTTGTACTTATTTTTCATTTTATGCCAGATAAATGCCGCAAGGCATTAAGTTCGCCATTTGTACTATTTTGTGCAAGAACAATAAATAAATAAATAAATAAACAAACATTTTTTTGCTCATGTCTTCTTGCTAGCAGTTTTATTTCGATAAACCCTTTTTAGTGCTTGTCTACATTACAAAAGTGAGTTGGGTGTAAAATGACAGACTAGATTAAACAGCAATTTGGGATGTTCTTTGATTAATCGGTCAGTCAGTCAAGAGATTGTACGTAATAAGTTATTAAATAAAATAATCAATAAAATAAGCAATCATTAGTTACTTCAACTATATTTTTTACCTCATGATAATGATAATAATGATAATGAGTTAATAGACTTACCCCATATTTGAACATAGATAAGCAATAGTGTGTTAACCCACATTGGAGAAATTTTGAGTAAATCGTGTTTTAAAAGTATAGCGCCATTTTGTGTCCAACATTTTTTATGTTCAATATTTAGTTACATAATTAAGCAATGTAATAAGGTAAACACATAATTAAAAAACGTTCCCCAACTCTCAATAAATTGTTCTGAATCAATAACTTAATTTTGTGGGTTAACATGTTATTGCTTATCTGCGTCCATTTATCATCTTGAGTTTTAAGATGCCTATATTTATTATTATTAAATAAAACTTTACTTGTAGATATAATGTGTTACCTGTCAATATCGAGTCCACAATGAGACAACACTATGATAATGTCGACCCCTTGTTTGTGTAATCTTTCAGCTTCCTCTCTTACAGTTTTCACTTCGTCAGTGAACACTAGTTGTCCAGTAGATGCGAGCTCCTGTGAAGGTTTAAGATGTTTTTTTTTAAAGAATTTTAGTATCAAAAATGTGTTACTCATTGAAAGTTAACAGTGAAGGGTCGTTACTCCTTACAGTTGCACTTACAGTTTGTCTCGATAAAACTCGAGAATGGTCGATGTGAATAACTCTTTTTTGTTGGGTTCGAATTATCAGGAGAAGGTTTGTGTTAAAGAAAATTGGGAGTTCCTGCGGGAATTTGAAACTCACGCGACTGAAACCACGGGGCACGGGGCAATATAATATATAATTTATATCCAAGATGTTTAATTTAATTAAAGAAATTTATATTATGTTAAATAGTGTTACTACTATTTTTTGATGATGGTTCTGCAGGATTTAAACTTAAGATGCCTTTCCTCTTTGCCGCCAAAAATAAAGTCTCATCTCAATTGGTTGCTATAAAGTTTTAAGTAATAAATAAAAAATACTGATTTTGCTAAGACCTTCCCGTAGATTACCCTTGCAACAAATCGATCGTGTAGTTTCTAGGGCTCAGAACACTCGTTCCAAATCTATTAAAAATATATTCAAGAGATATCTCTGTTCGTAAAAAAAAATATGAAACAAAGAAAAAGCAAATAAAAGATTCTTATCACTTAAATTTTAAACATCGTATAACTTACGTTAGTGGTTGCTATTAAAACACCAATAATTCCAATTTTTCTTCCATTTTTCTCGACTATGATACTGGGCTTGTACATTCCCTGTATCGTTTTCTCGGCATCATCTATAATATTAGCTGCCACTACGGGATGTTTTAAGTGTTCGAGATACGGCACAACTCCTTCGATGCCGTTGTCAAACTCATGGTTGCCTAGTACCTGGAATTTTAGCAGTTTAGAAATTGTATCAGAGTTTTTTGGCGGGAATTAAAGGTGGCGTCTTGGTAATTTATTTCTATGTCGATAAAAAATGGTGAAAAATAAAAAAAATAAAATATTTTGTGGTTTTATAAGGTGCTGTCTTGGACAATAATTTTCAGTGACGTTTTTTTATCAAGCCACGGTACTATTATAACCGTGGCTTGAAAGTTCAAACCGTACGAAGCGTTTTGATAGAAAATACGTTGATCTTATTAATTTTACTTGAAACTGTCTAAATACATTATATGCGAAAGTTCATAAAAACGAAGAAAGTAAGAAATAGTATCAACATCAAGTAAGTTTACCGCGTTTTAATTTTCTGAGAATGGTTTCATCAATAGAAACAACCAAATTAACCAATTGAAAGAAATACTCCGTCAGAGTAAAAAAAAAAACTCACATGAGCAGTATGTGGTAGTATATTCATGAAGTCCTGTGTGACGTTCCATCTTAGAAGATTATACCAGATGGTTCCTTGGAAACTGTCTCCAGCGTTAAAAAGCAAAGATTCCGGTTCCTCCTTTAATGCTTCTCTTACGACTGTGGTGAGGCGAGCGAAGCCACCTATGCACGGTGCAACTTCTGGATTACAAGTTCCACCTAAAGGACTAGTTTCGACAAATCTGAAAATTATGGATAGATTATCACATTTTTATCGTCAGTTTCGTGGTCGAAAACATGAGTAACAACAACTACCTAGCTAGATTACGAAAAAAGTGGATAGGCTTGTGTCTTATAATCAACAGTTTAATTTAATGTACGTTAAAGACATATTAAGTGAACATGGAAATATGATTAAAATATTAAATGGTATTACTAACAGAGAAACTTACCTCGCGTGAAAATCATTATAATGCAAAATGTTCAAGGCAAATAAATCTTCTTGGGCATATATTGTCGATGCGAAAAAGAAGAGACAACTACAAAGCGCTAACATTTTGCTCTAATTGAATTCAAAATTGGCATACTGCTAAAAGCCGTCTAACGGTATAAAATAAATAAGAATATGAAATTGTGTTTTATTATGATAAACTATGTTGTATTTGATAAGATACAAGCAATTATTAAGTAGCAGATATATAGCTGTAAGCTGTCAATATCTGATATCTTGAACTAAATGAGGTAATTGTGCTTATCTGTCGATAGGTACATGAAATTATTTTTGGTAATTCAATTTGAATAGTAAAAATTAATAAATCCCTATATACTTTTGGAATTTAATTACAAAAATACTTTTTTTTGTTACGAAAGACTATATTTATGCCTTGTTGCATATCTATATCTATACTTATAATAAAACTGTAGAGAGGTCAATTCTGTACATTGAATATATGTATATTCAAAATTCATATTGGAAGATGAATGGTGATCGATACTGATGCCAAAAATGCAATCAGTAAATTTTTTGTCTGTCTGTCTGTCTGTCTGTATGTGCCACATGGGTCAAAAACTACTAAAGGGATTTTAACCAAACTTGATACGATTGTAGTCCATACTCCCCGGGCAGGTTATAGGCTATATAACATAACGCTAAGACACATAGGAGCTGAGCAGTGACGATAAATTTGAAGCAAGTCAGATGAAAATGCGCTTTCGAGCCCTTATCCTCGCATACGCCTTAACGGATCAACCAATCATCATACAATTTTGCATATACGTTGTCAGTGGTACAGAGAAGGACATAGGGTACTTTTATCCCGGAATTCCCGCGGGAACTCCAAAATTTAAGCTGGTAAAACTGTATGAAATTTTGAATACCACACGTTGTCAGAGGTACATAAAAAGATATATAAGGTACTTTCATCCGGAAATTCCCGTGGTGAAACCGCGGGGAACAGTTTTAAATAAAGTTCTGGATCATTAATATCATAACAAGCTGTTTTGCTGAGTTGAATTTGCAAAAAAACCGTTCCTAATGCAAATTCGATTTCCGGACCTTTTAATTTTTCTAGGACCCCCCCCCCCCCCCCCCTAAATTACAGTTTTTTTTTTTATTCCATCCATCCGTAACCATGAAGTATATGTAGAGAAAACGAAGATTATATTCCTTATGATTGTCTATTCTGGTATTAGCGAACTAAGCTCATCAGTATCAGCTGCAGCGATTTGGCATCAGCCCAGTAGGTATGCTCGGATGCGCCAGATTTCATTGCAATTTACAACCAAGTTTTGTCCTTTGGGACGTTCAATATTTAACTCAACCTTAGTAAAGTAATTTTTAAAGTTCAGTTTCTTCTGAATCAGAAAAGCGATTGCATTTGCAAAATTTTCTTGGATGCATCACAAAGTTGCCTATTTTAAAAATAAGCCTCACATAAACTTCTTACAACCATTCTTATTTCACAAATGAAGAACTTCATTTGGTGTGTATCCTTTATTTGCCCAAAACTGGGTATGTGTAGAGGAAGCTTTTTGAGGCTGTTTTAAAGCAAATAGCAAAGCTTTGCCTGACTTTAATTGATGTCGGTTTTACTCACACTTAAAATAAAGCATTTTTCAATAATATTATTTAAAGTGTTTTCGAGCTATTTTGTTATGAGACGCGTTGTGTATGCATAAAAATAAAAATTACCTACTCAAATTAAATTTAGGTTGGTACGTTAGCCAAATTGAATAAGCTTCTTTTTTTAAATTTATTTACATCAAAAAAACAAATACATTAACAATATATTATACAAGACACTTAAGCCCGAAAGGGCTTATTGGTGTCGCATCTGACTTTTTATTTTGTGAGGTAGATAGTTGTTACAATTTATTTATTTGTCATACAGAATATACATCAAGGCCATAATGAAGATAGGTAGCGCAGTCTGTTGCTGTGAGCGAGATGGATGATTGGGTCCCCCAAAGTCAAAACACGCGCGATCCTTTTATTCGGTCCCATTAAGTTTAGATGTTAGGTACTTTTTTAATTCATATTTAAATTTCTTTGTTCAAGTGTTACATTATATTTACAGAAAGTTTATTTCCGTACCTTTGAACAGTTTATTTTGTGCAGTTTAAAACGAGTGAAGAGCTTCGCAAGCTCCGACGTTTAGTTCTAATGTTGCGGGTATTTTATAAAAACAATATAGCTTCTTTTGTCTGAAGCAATAAAATTCTATTTCTATAGCTTAGGGGTGTAAAGTGCAAAAGTAATACGAGGAGTTAAAGAATTTAATTTATAATACACTAGAATAGGCAAATAAATTTGTTTTATATTCAACTAGGATTTTCCCTCGCGTCAAATTCGGAATTCCTTCCAGGCACTTTATGTCGGTTCAAAAATTACCCTACTTATTTTCTGTTGAAAGATCTTAACTACTCGTAACTATAGCTATATGTAAGTTTATGCTTTGAGTATTACAAGACTTATGTGATGTAACGAAAAATATTTATGCGGTTGATTGATCTTTACATTTGCTTTGTTGGCGTGCCTGTGAATAAAATATTTACTCGTTTGATTGATAACAATTGATTTATTGGCGTGCCAGCAGCAATACACATGGAAAGGAGCATTGAATGACCTTTATATAGAAGCGCAGCAACTTGCGCGCTCGTAAATATTTTCAGACAATAATCGAATCGGTACTGAACACCCTCCCTTAATACGTCCCTCATTTAACCTAAAGTCTTGTATAAGTGTTTTTTTGTCATCAATAAAATTATAGGTTTCTTGTGGGATGACCATGGATCCCTTAGTTTCTGCTGGTTTTGGGATTCGTTCAGAAACTACATGTTTTTCCTAAACGATAAGTACTTATCTATCACTTGTCATATCACCTAGCTTAATAGAATAATAAAGCTGAGTGATACAAGAAATATAAGTACATACAGTAATTTAATATTAGGATAAATCGCAAACTTATCAAAAAAAAAGTTACTAAGAAGATACCTACACGACTTAACACATCTAGTAGTCGATATATTGAGAAACTAAACCCATGTTATACTACTTGGAACGTTGTGGACCGTTCTAAAGATTCTTGGAGCGTGTTCACACAGTCAATAGAGGTAGAACTTTCCCTGTTATCAGCACCGAAGGTACCTTCCCTGATACCCTGGTGGGCTCTTAGTGGCGAAGTTGGAATATTTACATTCGTTTTGTTACCAATGTAGGCAAGCAGCTGTTTAGCTTAAGTTTTTTTTAATCATACTTAAATTCTGTTCGATTACTATTTACTGTTTAACATTTACTTAGGTACTCGTTTTGTAAACTTAGTTGTTCTTATTTGATTCGATTTCATTGCTAATTTGATGAACATACAATTTTTATTTTTGTCATTTAGAATATTATGACGAACATATAAACAAAGTATAAAAAGTACAAGATTGAATGGCAAAGAAAGCTACTCTGGAATTGAGTCGTCCGCTTTTCATCTAATGTTACGCAATAGGTAAGTTTAAATTTTGTAGCGATGATAGCTCAGTGGCTGGTGCGTTCGGATCAAACGCCACAAGGCGCCACAAACCCTAAGAATGAACTTGAGCTATCGGTGAAGGAAAACATCGTGAGGAAACCATAGCATGGTGGTAGAGCACTTCCTAGTGCCCGGCTAGACAGCTACCACCTTCAAGTTTTAAATCTGTCGCCAAGCACTTAACGGTGTGTTCCGGCATTTAATTTTTCATTTCATTTCATTTTCATGCACTGAACCAAAGACGTGTGGTTTTACGTGCACAAAATGGCGGCCGACTGGTTGCTACAGTCAAAACGGGTGCATTCGTCGCGGTCACTCTCTAAGTTTTTTTCAGATTTTTTTACCATCCTTTGAAATTCTTATTATTCTAAATGCGAATGTAAGTTTGTTTGACGCTGCCACTACTCAACTACTAAACCAATTATTATGAAATTTTGCCTACATATTTGTCACGGGTAGCCACAGAGAGGGACATAGGGCACTTTTATGCCGGAATTCCCGCCGGAACTCCTAAATAATCGCACGAACAGCTAGTAATTTCCAAAAACTCATGTCAATAGGTATATAAGCTGGGGTTCGTACATAATAAAGTTGAAGGTCGAGGTCTTTAGGATCAAAGATGTATGTTGGAGTCGTAAAAAGGGACCTTGCGACCTTTACTTACAACATTGGAGATCAAAATGTTAAGTAGCCTGAGAATAATGTCCCATCCATCCAATATTCTCAAGTAGAAAAGTTCTATGCTAAACGTTCAGTTACGAGTTACGACCCTGCAACCGACAGGGATCTTTTTATTAAGCCTTAACTTCTTCGGGACCTTAGCGCTTTTTTATTAGGTTCTAAGGAAAATTGTTTTTGAACATTTTTTCCGTTTCTATTAAAACTAATTTTGATGTTATGTCTGAATGTATTGTTGTCATTTATGTTTAAAACTAGTACCTATGATATTTAAAAGTTTTTACATTTTTAACGTTCTAACCCTTAAAACGACGATCGGATCCCTTATAAGATCGTCTGTCACTGTTTAAAAAATATTAATTGAGTAACACTGAAGTTATTTATGCGTATCGAAGCCCACATTTTTTTCTAGTTTTATATATTACCCACTGCACGTTGAAGAGATAGATTTTATTGCCGTTTTATTTTAGAATACTATGGGTGTCAGTTTAGTACTAAATCGGCTGCTCTACAAAAAAACAAAGCAACTAGCATTTTTTTTTAAATGAGTTTTTTTTTTTTTTTGCCACTTTTCATAACGGACCATGCTGCCATAGTCACAACCATCATAAAGGCTTTAGTCTTAAGAATTAAGAAAATCGTTAAACTATTACCGGTTTTTTGCTCCTCCTGTATAGTTTATTCCGCTGCAATAACTTTGTCTTTCCATAGGGCAGCCGAATTGAAAAAGGTGGATTGTTATTTGAGTCTGTAATGACTAAAAAATATTTCAAAGTGAATTTAAATTTAAAAAAAAAAAGTAACTAAGTTTATCCCACTGTTCAGTTTAAAGAAATAGCTAAAGTAAATAGAAAAATTACGATGATGGAATACGTTTGCAGAATTGGTTTAGACCTCAGAAGTAATAAAAAATGCTTTTTTCTAAGAATTCTACCTGAAACCTTGACATCAGTTGAGTTGACCCAACCGGGACTTTTCTTTATTAACATTAGGATTGAACGGGTTTTGTCGATGACTGTACATTTTTCTTAAAATCTGTAAATACCGACATATTTTCTTCAGAAGGAATAACATATTATATAGCGTTAGTCTCCGAAATACGTTTTCTTGTAACAATAATGGACTTGGTACCATCTTGTCTTTTTGTGCCCCATTTCAAGATTTTTATAGGTGTAACTAAATTAATATAGTATGTTCCTATTTATATACTTATTTTAAACTAGCCACGTCACCTAGAGGTAAAAAAGAGGTTCACCCTCCGATTTGTTCTTGCTAAAATACCTAAGTCATGCATGAGTTACGTTATTTTATTTTTATAGAGGCAGACTCTCACAAACTTCGTTTCAGATAGTTTTTGCTGATACAAAATTTGAATTTCAATTGCAGAACAAAATTCGAATAAAAAAAAATACAAGCCAGTAAAAGAAAGGAGAATTTTTGCGAGTGGAATGCAGCCGCCTCGTTAGAGCCAAATACCTTGTATTTACGTTCTTTAAATAAATTCCCCAGTAAATTGAATTTCAACAAAGTTATGCGTAAATAAAGAAACGGGTCTTATAAGAATTCGTTTTATACACTATTTGGGGACACATTAAAATGATCGTTGGACAAACAACCGCTATAAAATGGTAATAATATAGTACAAGTATTCTATGAGGAGGGAATGAAATAAAACTGCTGTTCGAGTTTACTTAACGTTAAGCAGTAAGTTTTACCTTTGTCCCATAAATTGTATCGTAATCCATCCCCTATTTCATTTTTAAGAACACTTTACTGCTCTAGTTAATATCTTTTGAAAAATGCCCAACAAATCCAGTACGTATGCTTTAAAGTTTCCATCAAAGCTGTTTAAGTGAAGGATTTGGAACAGATGCGGTTAAGACGACCTAAGTAAGAGCGCTGGTGTGCTAGTTAAGATAAAATGGGCTTAAAGACTCATTTATAAAAAGAGGACCTCACTGTAAGTACAGAATCTATCAGAAAATGAGGTTTCAAACACTTTTAGTATTTATCCTTATGATAATAAGTTTAGGTACTTCATATTGTAAAACCAAATCGCTATAGTTACCTGCACATCTGTCTACGTGTCTTCTAAACTACGAAACCCTTGATGATGCGATTTTCACTATCATGTATAGAGTTTTGTCAGCGAGGTTTATATGTAGAGTTGAAGTTTCCTGTGGAGCTAGGATGCGCAACATGATAAAATTTTATCGAGCCATTTTATCGATTCTCGTCGACATAATATATCGTTTTGTCTACCAGTGGTAAAAAATGTTTAACCGAATCTAATCTTAACTCAATACCCCACTACTGCACTTTTTTGCTTGGACGCCCACAAATATTTGTCGTGTTTTTTTCAATTTTATCTTTCGTTCGATAAACATATCATGTTGCGCATCCTAGCTCCGCAGGGGAGTCCTGAAGTTAGAGCGGGTGATAGTACGGGGTACAGTATGCTTATAGATATTATAAAAACGTGTGTGTATTTTTTTCCGTAAAACTTTATTTGTTTGCCCATTTTTAAAAAAAAACCTAATCAATCACATCGCGCGCAAACACAGGAACAAAACCGATGTTAGAGTTGAATAAACGTTATGATTCTTGTATATACCAATAGGTGTAGGTGTAGGTGTAGGTGGTAGGTACACTAATCTCAATATTGCAATGAGGTGAAGTTTGTAAGTTTGGCTTTGGATGTAGACCCCGACATCTGAACTTAAGTCTCAGTGATTCTTACAGTCATAAGTAGCTACAGTCTCGCTGGGTGATACAGAATATTTTTAAGATATTTCAACAGACTCGAAATTCACGCGGGTAAAACCACAGGAATCTAGCTAGTTTTATAAATCTTATATATACAATAACTGACTATAAAGTGTTGATTTTTGACAAAATGTATATTTAATTTTAATAGAATACCTACTGGTGAGACGGCAGCGATGACTTGTTTTGCGGTTTAATTATTTGTTCACGAATTCAATAAGCAGAGAACAACGGTGAAAGGAAACACAGTGAAGCCATACCAAGTCAGGCTAACTAAAGTAATCTAGGTATATACTAATATTTCATAGAGGTAAAGTGTGTGAGTTTGTAAGTTTTTGACGTTGTCGGGGGTAGTCTCTGGATCTACTGAAACGATTTTGAATTTTTTTTCATTTATAGGAAGCTACGGTATAGTCCTGACTCCTGAGTGGCGTAGGGTACTTTTTATCCCGATATTCCCACCGGAACTCCAAATTACCGCGTGTGAAACCGCGGGGACAGCTAGTAAGCAATAAATGTCCCTCGTCAATTTCAGGATTCCTACAGGAAATTTTAATATCGTTATGAAAGCATCCAATCTCTTATTTCAAGGTCTAAATTAGTCGTGACTAAACTTTAGAAATTTGTTTTAGAAACTAAAAGAAAAAATGAAAAATACTTTGGGACACATTCCAGTTCTGGTAATGTATAATGCTCATGTACCTATCTCTTATTGTTTGTGTCTCGTTTTGTGTGCCAATAAATAAATAAATAAATAAATAAACAAACAAATAAATAAATAAATAACAATTTTATTAGTATATTAACAGTATAGATATATATGGATATAAAAAAAAATTTAATTTTTTATAGGTATTTCTTTATTTTGTTTTCGGTGTCGGAGTGATACTTACTGTTATTTTACTTAGCAAGGACTTTCAAACTGATCGTCGAGTCACATAACTAAACCCAATGACTCCCGTGACCATTGTGTATAAAATTCACTGAGTTGGAATTGCGAGATAAGACAAGCGGTTGAGGAAATAATGAAGTCTATAATCAGTATATTACTACATACTACATAAAATAAAATAAAATATTATAAAACAACGTCCAACGCCGCGTCTGTCTCTCGGTCTGTCTGTCTGTCTGTCTACGATAAACTCAATAAATACTGAACGGATTTACATGCGGTCTTTGCCGATGGATAGTGATTTATACGTAGAGTTTATTCTGGAATTTCCGCGGGAAATCCGAAATTACCGCGGGTGAAACTGCGGGGGACCGCTATTTCCATATAGTGAAAGCGAATGTGAGTTTGTCCGTCACCGATCGATTGTCATGAATGAAGCATACAAGTTGTCAGGGATACAGAGAAGGACATAGGTGGTGTCAGTTTCGGAGTTCCCGTGGGAATCAGGTGTACCACTTGCCCGTTTGCCCCCTATGGCATAAAAAAAAAATCCGGGATAAAAGTAGCGTCCTACAAGCGAACTTCACAAATTAGTTTTTGAAGTAGTTTTTGAGTTTATCCATTACAAACAAACAACTAAATATACAAAAAACTAATATTTTCTCTTTATAATATTATATAACAATATAGTAAAATAAAAAATATGACCACAACTTATTAGGTAGCAACAAACAACAAGAAACCACAACAATTGGGTTGAAGACTAGCTATTCAATATAAATAAGTAGATACCTAAAAGGATTATTAACACAATGACCGAGTAGTTTTTCGTCCCAAACGTATAAGTTGCTTTTTGTCTTGTTTTTACTATTTGAAAAAAAATATAAAAATCCGGAAAATCCGGATTGGTACCGCGCCGCCGGTGGCTGTGCAAGCTGTAATCCTATGTAAGTCGTGACGAAAAGTAAAAACGAACTGACATAATATAATTTATGAAAATTTTAATAATTTACTAATAAAAAAGTTCAATGATGCGTTAAAATAGTTCCCTTACATTTGAGTTTGGAAAGAGTAAATTTGCATTTTTATTTTGTGTACATTTATTGCTTCTTTCTCTTGTGCATGCTGTGGCGACCTATAATTGAGGCTGCGCCATAATTTTTTCATTATAATATCCTATATTGTATCACTACCAATGTTACGGTGTATGCTTTGTTGGTCGTTCTTTTCAATAAATAAATAAATAATACCAATCTAACTATCCACAGAATAACACCTTTACATTTATTATATGCAAGTATATCAATAAATAATGTATTTTTGTGTACATAATAACGTAGTATGACCTGAATTTAAAATTAGTAATTTTATTTTATCATTTCATTAGCTGTTCCTCGTGGTTTCACCCGCGTTAATTTCGGAGTTCCCGCAAGAATTCCGGGACAAAAAGTACCTACTCTAGTCCCTATGTCCTTTTGTATACCCTCGAAAATGTGCATTCATTATTTCATGTGGTATCACCCGCGTTAATTTTAGAGTTGCCGCAAGAATTCCAGGACTAAAAGTATATGTCCTTCTCTAACAATGTGTATGCAAAATTTGATGATGATCGGTTGAGTAGTTAATAGTTAAGGCGTGAAAGCATATAACAAACAAACAAACTTACATTCGGATTATTTTTTGGTGGAACTTCGATTGGTAAAGTTGGACTTATTTTTATGTACCTAGCTATGACTGCTGTTTTCCGTGTTTACACTCACGTTTATTTCAAAGTCGAAAGAAGGGCTAAAAAGTTTTCGTCTATGTCCTTACCTGTACCCCTGACAATGTTTAGATATGTAAAATTTTATCATTATCGGTTCAGTAGTTAAGGCTAAAGCTTACAAACAAACAAACTTTTGCATTTATAATGTTGGTAGGGATAAGTATTTCTTCATTAAAACTAATACTTAAGGGTAATAAGTAGGTAGTTTTATCTTCTCTAATATATATAAAATTCTCGTGTCACAATGTTCGTTCCCATACTCCTCGGAAACGGCTTGACCGATTCTCATGAAATTTTATATATGCATATTCAGTAGGTCTGAGAATCGGCTACTATCTATTTTTCATCCCCCTAAAGGGAGTTCCTACGGGAATTCCGAAACTCACGCGGGTGGAACCGCGGGGCACAGCTAGTTATTTTTTATTATTGTGTGGGATTGTAGCTGTTGACATGTTTACCCTAATAAATAATCATATTTTTTTATGTCCGAATAAAGTAGTGGGCAAAATCTTGTGTATCGATAACAGTAAATTCAATAAATAGGCTATTCTCTACATACCATAGATATGAACGTGAGCGATTATGAGACAGCGACCCTTCATATGGGCCGTTATAGGAGGCCTTAATCGATAGTGATAGTTACGAGCAGCTTTATAGTATTCGATTAGAAGTCCAACATCGTATATACAGCGTGTAAGGTTAAACGAGGGACGTTAGGAAGAGGGTCCAGTCTTTTTTGTATATTATTATAATATATTTAGTTTCGTTTATTATATCAATTGCATCAGTCTGTATTTATTTTTGTAGTTTAATCTAATATTAGTTTTTTTTATGAAACTGTATTGACGAATGTATAGTTAGTTTGTTTTGTTATAGTGTATAATTGTAGCTGTATGTTTTTCTATATATGTATGTAAATATAATAAATATACGTAGCTAAATTAAATTTCAAAGTCAAGCCCCGTCGCTCGCCGTGTCCCGCCGCGAGCCCTACGCCACACGCACACACATGACGTGTGCACACAAGCCGCTTGCCTGTGGTAGTGGTAGTATAAATCAGTTTACTTAAATGGAGTGTCACGAATGTACCTACTTGCTTATTTGGCAGTAGAAAAATAAAAATGGATGGACAGAAAATGAAATTACAATATTTTTTCATCGTGGTACACGATTAATTATTCATCAGCAAGCGTAGGTACCTATCCAATTACTTCGATCTCGGGAGTTGTGCGTGACCGGCGTGCTGAAGTTGGGCTGCATCTCCATCATACCTGCTTTATTAAGGTAGATTACAAACCGCAGTGAATTTACATTTGTGCTAGAGAAATGCCATTTAGCGAATTTTCATGTTCATGTCAGTATGGTCAAACAATAAAATAGATTTTGTAGAAAAATAACACATAAATATTATTATGTTTTAATATACCTAATAGTTTTTTCTGTTTATGATGTTTATAAGTACCTACCTACTCTTAGTACGGTAAAGGGTATATGTTTTATTTTGGAAAAATGTGACGTGATTTGGGGGAGTTCACACGGGTGAAACCGCGGGTTTAATAACCGCTTTTAATAAAAAAAAAATTGACAAAATTCAACGTAAACCTATAATTTTCATTCTCTAACATTACACTCAAAGATATTGAAAGAGAATAGATAGACAATACGCTCGGCCGCTAAGCTAACTCCTTGAACCACGCAGTGGTCAAATGATCTTATGCTAACAAAATGCCGTTGGCTAGCAGAGACTATTGTCTATAGATACCGCTTGACGGAAAGCGTTGTGATTGGCTATTTGAAATGTACTTTGCGGTGACTGGTGTTTGATTGCGTCGCAATGATGTGATTGGTTGTTATTTTGATCATTCCGCCGCAAAAATAGTAAAAGTTTGTATTGTTCGTCTATTCTCTTATAATGTCTTTGATTGCACTAATCCCTGTTCGTATATATAAAAGATCATCTTGTCACTAAAGACTTACCCGATACTTAAACATTTATCTGAAATCCCCATCAGCCGGGTTGTCGTGACGTGTCGCAGCGTCGGATTATAACGGGCACGTTGCTTCTAACATATATTATTCATCGTCCAGTTAACTCGACGCCCAATTACTTACCTACAGATGGCTTTGGCAAAGAAAAAAAAGGTTTTAGCTGTAAGTCACAGGAATTATTATTATTATTTGAACTGAAGGTTTTTTAAAGTGGATCATCAGAATTCTATTAATAGGGTTTTGTCATTTATGAATCAACACTAATAAAATTTTACCTATTTAGGTATGACGTCCTTGTGGTGACGAAATTAAAGCCGTTTGGCTGCTGCGCTTCCCTTTTATATAAACTAACTAGCTATGCCCCGCGGTTTCACCCGCGTGAGTGTTGAAATTCCTCCAGGAGCTCCAAAGTAAAGTAGCTTAAATTACTCCTTATAACATCAGCTAATTAGCAATGAAAGTCCCGTCAAAATTGGTCCAACCGTTTCGGAGATTCACCCGCGTGAGTTTCGGAATTCCCGCAGGATTTCTTTATATCAGGATTAGGAACCTTTGCGGACGCAGGCAGAACAACCCGCCAAAGTTTCATCACAATGGAGCAATGGTTTAGAAACGCACAGAGGACAAACATACAAATATTGATTTTTATTTATAAAGATTTCATGAATTATTTCCCTTTTATGGATAGTAAATAATGTTGCCTAATGTTTCAGCACACTGAATATATTCATTGAATTTCAAATACAACGCCAGTTGAATTATGTAGGTACAATCCAAAGCTTGCAGCAAGTCCACCATTATACCCTGTTGTACCATATGTTCGAATAAATGTATACAATACACAAATATAAATTTATCTATATACCTATTAAGCACAATATAAAGTTACATAATATGGTAATACAATATAAATGCAGATTATTTTGCTACAGAAAAATAACTCAGTCATAGCGATTAGGGAAAAATTTCGTAGGCCTGACATACATAAGACATGAGGCAAAAATTAAAACTCTATTTAGTCCGTCAGTTAGATAGTAAAGAGATAATAGACAGAACAGAATTTGCTTTTTCGAATTATTGAAAGATACTTAGATAAAACGATTAAAAGTTTAGGAGTGGCAGGTCGCAACGTCATATTTAGGTAACTTTAAAGTGTACCTAGGTGTGACGTCAAACGGAATTTCAACTCAATATAATATCATCGTTATTTTTTGATTACGTAAAAATACGTGTCCAATACTTTTTATTAATCCTCCACAAGACGGACTAAAAGTTTAGTCATCATGCCCATTCTCTTTAGTCTATTTTCCAGTCAAAGATCTAGCATAAAAAAATGAAGCTATAGATCTTTGTGTACTGGACACTAAGAAAGGGAGTCGAATCGACAAAATGTAAATTCATATTATTACTGAGTAATTTGTCTCTTCAGCGCAAAGGTATCGATGTGGAAATCTGAAACTTGCCGTAACTCGAGCGTTGACACCTGATCATCGCGACCGGTGGCATTTCCCCAGGGAAATTGTAATTTTCCGGACCGAACATCCCGACTGGGCGGGGAGTGAAAATTAATATTTTGTAATGTTATTATAAGCTATTCCCGTAGAAGTTTTTATAGGAAATGAAACCCGTTTTCACCTATAAAGTAAAATCAACTTTTAATTTCGTATTTTTTAATGTCTCCGTGGGACAATTTCACAAGCAAACGTTTCGTTTTTTGAAAAGGTATTATTTCTTCCATCTTAAATTGAGTAATTTCTTTTACGTTTTCAACAACTAAGCCAATCTCCAATGTTAAACTCGTTTTTCATCCTTAGTATAAAATATAGGCTTCCATATTAAACTCCGTAAAAAACTGAATATTCTTATCAAGACACGACTCAGTTAAAACGCTTTTAGCATAAAAGCTTGCTTTAAGAATGCCTATTAGAATTTTTTATGTGTGCACAGTAAATAATAGGACATAGGTAATAAAAAATTAAGGCTTGTTTCAAGGTATAAAGCGATTTTTTTTTTTTTTAATTTTCACTTACATACAATGCTATGCTACAAATGCTATGTTAATATCAACTCAACTTAAGAGTAAGTGGAGAAAATAATAATTGAAACAGATGGAACAAATATAAACACGATCTACACTTACAACAATATTTTATAGAAGCTTATTGTAGGTAAGTAGCAGGGTGGTTACTTTCTAGTGTCCGGCTGGCTAGCTAGTAGCTACCACCATCAAGTTGAAAATCTGTCGCCAAGCACCTAACGGTGTGTTCCGGTAGCCTCACTTGAAAGCCAATTCTTATCCCCATTCCGGGTCGGCAAGGCACCTTCTGGTGTTGCAGATGTCCGTGTGGGCGGTGGAAATCATTTACCATCAGGTGTGCCACCTGCCCGTTCGCCCCCTATGACAAGCTTGTAAGTTAAGATTTAGGAAAGAATCTCTGGTACTAGTATTCGATACATGACAAAGATTTCCGCAGGAATACTGAAACTCACGAGCCACGCGGGTGAAACCACAGAGGGATCATCTATTTGGTGCATAGCTACGAGCATAATATTATTTAGTGGTCTGTGAGGAAATAAATATGTTTGTATTTCTGTTTCTATTCTATTTCCATTTCAATTTAGATCTTAAAACGAGAGAGCGGGTTGTTTCGTCCTGAAATCAATAGATCCTGTGGGAATCCCGAAATTATTGCGAGTCAATGATTATTACTTATTGATTATTATTATTATTATTATTGATTATTATTAACTATTTTTAATAAATTATTATTAAATTATTATTAAAAATAGTTTCTTCTGTCACATTTTTAAAACCTAGTGTAATATATTGAAAATTGTATTACGTATAAATTAATATTTAAAGTTATATCATAATAATTCATAATTTATAAATGTACATAAGTAGGTTTAAATTAAGTGTTTTATCTATACAGAATGTTAAAGAAAGGTGTAGTCATATTTGACGATTGTTTTCACGTTATCATATGCAATAATTTGACACAAGGAAACCGTACGATAAAGTAAACTATCGTAAAAGCAAGATTTTCCTTGATTAACATGTCTTTAAAAAATCTAAACTGTAATCAATTGCGTTAAACGATCTTGAACCCGTCACGGTCACAAATTATAAATTAAGGTTTTTCGGCTAAATACCATGGTCAAAATAATGTATAAGATTACCAGAACACGATCATGAAATACGACAACACCTTTCTGTAACATCCTGTTAATAAAAGTTTAAAAACCAAAACTATGTAGATCACATTTTATTATAAATTAATCAAAATTATATTAATGATGCGGCGCACAGTTTAATGGAAAAGTTACACAACTTTTATTGCTTTTAAAAGTAGGTAAGCGATGCTCTCGTTCTGCCAGTGGTGGGACTACTGTGCCGACTCGACCTGGCTTCATTCCAACCGTTTATTACCTTAAATAATTCACTTCATTTTTCACTTACTAATTCGAATGATGTTAGTATTTTTTGGAATTTTTCTGGTAAGTATGTCAATATCTCTAAATAAATATTCCTAAATGTATAGGTATTTCTTAAGATTATTGTGTGTGGTTTTTTTATATTCTTTTATAGTACTTATTTATATGAGATATTATAAAAAAAAAACTATCTGCCACTTAGTACTATAGGTTTAATAATTCTTCATTGTTATAAACATTCAATTTAACATTTCTGCATCTACAGTTAAGTTTATAAAGTAGCTACTGCGATTAGGAATTAAAGCAACCAATTTATAAATTAACTCTTTTTTATCAACAACTAGCTAAAAAACCCGGCTTCGCCCGGGAGTTGATATGAGATGACGTGGTAGAGTCGAAATAAAAAATAAACTATGACGTAAAAAGTAAAAAAAAAAGTTTATTGAAAACGTTTTCTCATTATTTACAATACTTGTTTATAAACAACATTTTTCATTTTATTGTCCGGAGTATATATACATAAATTTTTCGGATTTCCTACTCTTGAGCAAGCTACATATAGCTGAACGTGAGAGAAGCAGGATTCTTTGAGGTTAATGCCACAATATTTTAAAGTTTGTCCTTGCGCTTTGTTAATTGTAAAACTAAAGGCTAATTTTATTGGAAACTGCAGTCTTTTAAATTGAAATGGCAATTCCGAAGAGATCAGAGGTATTCTAGGTATAAATACTGTCTGTCCTTTGGTCTTTCCAGAAATAAGTTCAGCTTCAATGATATTATTCGATAGCTGTTTTACGATCATTCTAGTTCCATTACATAATTTTGGGGAGTTGAGATTTCTGAGTAGTATGATTGGAGTTCCAATTTTCAGACGAAGGCAGTGTAATGGCATTCCTGGTACCTACTTGTAAAGAGTTTAGAAATTCAGGGGGAAGTTGACACTTTCTTCAATGGATACCATCGTGTCGATCGATTTATATATTTTCTCTTCACCAGGTATTTTCTTTAGAATATTAAAATTGATATCGTCAACAATATTATTTTTAGTGGCCAAAATTGTTCTTTGAAATAACCACTCTGCATTAGCATAGTTCTGAATAATATTTGGATAAATTTTGTCGATTAGTTCGTCTTCAGTAGTGGCTATATTACAGAAATCACTATTAAGTTCAATGAGGCCGGTCGTTTGGTCAGTAGGATATGTACCTTCGCCGATTTGTAAAAGTATTTTAGCAAATTGTGCTGTTGTTTCATCTCTTGATAATTCAACTCTCATATTTTTTGTTAATTGCAGTATTTGTACTTGTGGCCAGAGATGTGATTTTTTCAAGCATGCATTGATCTCGTCTGCTGATGTTGACTTGGGAATAACTGGAAGTGTTTGTCGAAAATCTCCTGAGAGTATGAGTAGAGCTCCTCCCATTATTTCAGAGTTTTTTCGCAATTCTTGTAATGTTCTGTCCATGGCTTCTATAAATTTTTTATGGGTGCATTCATCCCAGATGATAATTTTAGCTTGTTTTAGAATTTGACCACGTCCAGATTTTCCTGAAATTTTACATACCGGGAATTGTTGTTCGGCTATATTCAATGGTAGTTGTAAGGCAGAATGGGCAGTTCGTCCTCTTTCCATAAGTGTGGCTGCAATGCCAGATGATGCTAGTGCCAGTGCGATGAGTTTTT
Source organism: Zygaena filipendulae (assembly GCA_907165275.2). Classification (NCBI taxonomy): domain Eukaryota; kingdom Metazoa; phylum Arthropoda; class Insecta; order Lepidoptera; family Zygaenidae; genus Zygaena; species Zygaena filipendulae. The sequence goes on from OU015669.1 coordinate 2,916,199, forward strand.
TAGCACGTATTTCCGCCAGTATTAGATTTATGAGAAACGTTTTACCAGTGCCTCCTGGTGCGTCCAAGTAAATAATTCCACCAATATTGTTATTTATCCGGCTCATTATAACGTCGTAAACTTTTTTTTAATTGTCATTGAGAAGTGGTTTGTTGTGAGCAATGTATTCAAGTAGTTCATTGATGTTGTAACTTTTTTCCTTCATAATTTCGTAGTTTAGCACACTAAAAGCATTTAAATTGAAATTGGAATTTTAAATTTCGCGCCACTACTACACATGCTGCAATGGCTCACAACTATGGAGACTATACACTATGACTATTGGAGTGTATAGTCTCCATAGTTGTCTTGAACGAAGTTTAAATATTCGATAACAGATGGCGCCACTGCACTTAATTTCCAAGTTGAAGGGTCGGAAAGTCCCTTATATCTTTAAAAACATGCCCTTTAGATTAAAAGGGGAACTTTCTTGTTCGAGGGGGGATAAAGGGCTATCACACCACATAAGTCCCTTTATCGTGTCGGGACTCCTTTTTAAGTTTTATCGGCACGCACATTTTATCGACTTAGTTTTATTATATATAATGATAATGATATGGTAGGTTTTTTTGATAAATTGTGTCAAAACATGAAAAAAAATTGAAAAATTGCATTCAATTCTATTGCTAATTCTGAACAAAGTACCTATATTCACAAGAAATTCACGTGAAATCTTTAGAATAAACCTCTCGAAATGGCGCGGCCGATCGCCCGCCCGCCCACGAGGCAGTTTTATACAGATTAATTGTTGCTTCTTCTGCCAAATGCACTTTACAATGTAGATTTATCACATTTGAATGTTTTTTATTTGAGTTTGTACTTGGAGAAATTAACTATCTGCATTTCTTTTTTTTGTTAAGAGGTAAATTTTAAAAGGTATTGTCTATTTCGAGAACGCTTAATGAGGCGTTGCAGTGCCAGTGGTAGGTAGGTATATAAAATACTCTTCAGCCGCACTCAGAGTCGACTTTAATGATTACTTAGTTAAGTATAGATTTTTAAAACAAAACTGCCGCAATCAGAGACGTTCAGTAAATTAATGTTAATTGGCATTTAATGAGATGTAACTTAATTAGTTAAATGCAAATAAACATTAATTTATTAAACTTGTCTGATTGCGGCAGTTTTGTTTTAAAAATCTATACGTAACTAAGTAATCATTAAAGTCGACTCTGAGTGCGGCGGTTACTCACTTGAAGTTTATCATTATTTTTACTGGTATCCAATCCAATTGAATAAGTTTGAAATAAATAATGAATATTGCGAACTAAATAGTGATAATAACTTGTGCAAAGTATCCACTTTATCATGTACCTATTGTCTCGTATGAGAAAACCTTGGAGATAAAGCATCATATTAATATTTTATATACTAAAATTACTCAAGCATTATATAAAATTATCGTGTATCGTTTAAGAATAAGCGAAATTCTCTTTATTTATAAGTCAGTTATAAAAAATTCTTGCATACTGGTCTACCATAGTCTACTGGGTCTACTGGTCTGGTCTATATAACCTATATGTACATATATTATATATATATATATACAAACCTACCTAGTACTTAGAAGTTTTGTATTAACGTTGTCAGGGGTACAGAAAAGGACATACTATGATATCTTTATCCCGGAATTCCCACGGAAACTCCGAAATTACTGGGTGAACTGGGGAAAACAGCTAGTAATTAAATAAATATTCATTAGCAAGTGGCGTATTTGCGAGCTGCAACCTGATGGCACAAAAAACATCAACTGCAGGGAAGCACAAAGCGCATTGTCATAACTAGAGCAGACCAGACAACACAAAGAACAATTTATTTTCACAACGCTGACGCAAACTATGAAATGTTTCTCTCACCCAGTGAGTAAAGCATTTGAATAAGTAATTGAATCCAAATCTGAGTAAATATACCTCTAGCTTTAGAACGAGTGCAAACTGACTACTTACAGTTGTCGTACGAGTCATAAATTGCTGGAAACCAAACATCGATTTTTTGTGCTTCAATTTGTAACGGAATTTTGAAGGAACTATCGCTGTGTATGTATGTAATATATTTTTTAATACAGTTGCTCAAAAAGTGGCGTATTGCAGGGACGTTTAGCGTTCGGGATGTGGGCTATTACATACTCGAGCTTTTTGTTTACCTTTTCCGAACTCGTGCGTTCTCTTTGCCAACTGTCAAAAATGGCGACACGACTTTGACACACTTTTTGCATTGCGAAACGTAGGTTTCGCATTACTAATACGACTAGCGCCATCTCTTGATCACAGTTGGAACTTAGTTGAGTTTGTTGTGTTTTTGATATTTTATTAAATTGCTTAATTTTTTCGTAACTGTATTAAAAATAGTTGTTCAGTACACGTGCGGAACCGTCATTGCAACTAGTTCCGACTGTCAACCCTCACCTTCGGCTGCGCCTCGGCTCGGGTAGACATTTGTCGGAACTCTTTGCAATGACAGGCTTTCCGCACTTATAATGAAATATACTATATTATTGAAAAACTTTCAATATTTCTGTCAAATAGTCTCTTCGAATAAATGTTTTTTTCCTTATTTCTTAACTAACTCTCCCCCGCGGTTTCACCCGCAGTAATTTCGAAGTTCCCACGGAATTCCAGGATAAAATATAGACGTAAACCTTCCTCATGAATCACTCTATTTATTGTTGAAAACCGCACGAAAATCCGTTGCGTAGTTATAAAGATCTAAGCATACCATAGGGACAGACAAACAGCGGAAAGCGACTTTGTTTTATACTATGTAGTGAAGCGCGTTAGTATCACAATTCGTACTTTGTTTTTATAAAAAGTAGTAAAAGGAAAAACATCTCTTTTTACGGGAATAAAGTTAAAAGGGGCTTTATGTATTTGGTGTTGAATTTTAAGCGTTTGTAAGATATAACTTTTGTTTTGTTTCGAGCATACCTAATGAGGACGTGACGAGAAATTGTATTTAGCAAAAAAAAGGCATAACAACGTTATAAAAAATAAACAATGATTATATTAGGGTTTACTATGGTTACGAATGAATGAAGTGATTTCTTTTTTCTTATTAATAAAAAGTATAAAAATACGACCTATTACTGAAGAACTGCTCGATGTAGGAAGCAACAAATCCAGTAAGATTTCGCTTTATTCTATACTTATATTATAAAGAGGTAAAAATTTGCGAGTTTGTGAATTGTAAGTTTATGTGTTTGTGACGTTGTAGGGGGCAATCTCTGGATCTACTGGATCGATTTTCAAAAAAAATTACCAATAGAATGCTACAGTGTTCCTGAGTGTCATAGGGTACTTATTATCCCGGAATTCCTACGGGAACTCTGAAATTACCGCGGGTGAAACTGCGGGGAAACAGCTAGTAATTTTATACATTGTTGATTAGCTGTACTGATTTACCATGAATCCGTTCATATTATGATAATATTATCACGGGTACTACAATAGCTGTTGCTTATGTTTCTAAAAGAGTAAATATCGGAATTCCCACGGGAAATGTTCTGTTGTAGGTATGTGCCGGACTAAAGCGTTTTACCCATTAAGTTGACCCAAAACATGACGAGCAAATTTTGTTTAAATCCGTGGGATGTTTATGACACAAAGTGATTTTATTGTCTTGCGAAGTTTCTTAATTAAAAATTTCATAATTCTAAAATGAGGTAATCGGCAAGAAGCTGACTTCTTGCAAATCACTTTCACTGTCTGCTAAATACCTACTCTCAATGTGCCAGAACAAGTATTACTCCAAAATATTTAAAGATCACGCTTATTAATCACCTCTATTATGTATATCTATAACTAGCTGGGCCCCGCGGTTTCACCCGCAGTAATTTCGGAGTTCCCGCGGGAATTCCGGGATAAAAAGTACCCTATGTCCTTCTCTGTAGGTACCCCTGACAACGTGCATGCCAAATTTCATTCATATCCGTTCAGCCGTTTTTGCGTGATTGAGTAAAACATCCAAATATCCACACTTTTACATTTATAATATTAGTAGGATTATAAATGTTTTCTATATAACACAATTTTTAACGTTTTATCTATAGGATACTAGCTGTTCCCAGCGGTTCCACCCGCGGTGATTTCGAAGTTCCCCTGGGAATTCCGGGATAAAGAGTACCCTATGTCCTTCTCTATGACAACGTGTATGCAAAATTTCATGATGACCTTTTGAGCCGTTGAGGCGTAAAAGCAAACAAACAAACGAACAAACTCACTTGCGCATTTATAATACTAGTAAGGATTGTAAGTAAATCACCTACACATAAACTAAACTTCGTCGTTTGTTACTTGACGAAGAAAGTTTAGTTATAATATAAGTAAAAAAAGAAGGAGAAAAAAGGGACAAAAACAAAAGATCCCAAGCAGATTAAAGGCCAGATTAATAGACTCCCCTTGGATTTAGGGACGTTGTTACAATGTGCCTAATTGAGCCAGATTTTTTACTATGTAGGATAAACTTTATCGCTGTAACGAAGTATGGTCAGCATACGACAACACGTAGATAACCAATTTGATACATAATTAAACGGACAAACCAACAAACATATTAAATAATATTTTTGTTTGTTTTGTAGAATCATATTAGAAAAAAAAACCATACTTACAGGTCTCTAATGAAATACCAAATTACAAATTACAGACCTTGAAATATGAATATCAGAAAATAACTTCTTAATTGACACTTCCTATATCGGTATGCCATTGCTAGATGCACTGGCTGGTATGTGGATTGTGGAAGTTGTGAGGAATTTACGTGTTTGTTGGTGCAAACAACTGGCTATCCGCCATTTTGTGTACCCCAAGCAAGATTTTTTTTGCTTTGAAATGATGAGTTTAGCTCAGAGAGAACACTTCACCGCACAACGTTGCCTATAACCGGCAGCATTAGGGTAAGGTGATCTAGCAATAAATTTTTTTTTAGTAAAATACTTCATTGATTTTTTAATGCTGTTTTTTTATTGATAAGAAATTAGCTAAGCATTTATAAAGATGATACAACGGGTAAAGCTTATTAAATGAGTATTCAAAATAAGGAACCTAAATGGAAATAATATTCTTTCGTTCTTTCTTGCTCTCATTAAATAAGAAGGAAAAAGAATATAGTATATTTATACTTAACTTATATTACTTATATATTCCAATTATTATTAAATTCCAGTAAATACTAGTTGCTAATTGCTATAATGCATTGAATATTATTAGGTACTGGCCAGCCTGCTTTTGTTGACGGTCCCGGTCGGTGAGTATTAACTAACCGTTTAAGCACTAATCGTTCATTTTAAGTTTCATTGCTTATCTGTCCATTTGAAGTATTTATACGTACGTATATTTCAATATTGTTTTTTACATGTTACAAAAACAAAGAATGTTATCTTTTTTACGTAAATTGATTTTTTATTTACTTATTACCTAAAAATGTTCATCTAATATACAGGAATATTTTTTAAGCAATGCGCAAAAAAATTTTGGTGGTTCAGTATCAGTAATAAAACACATTTCCATTATTTGTACAAAACTTTTTTATATTTTTTTACCTGGCTTTAAATTTGCAAAATATGGACACTATCTATTCGTAATAATATCAATGGGCGCGCGCGCCGTGCGGCGTACGCGGGGGTGTTGCAGCGGGGGTGAATGACCTCGATCAGCTGTCGGTACATTGTAACCCACGTAAATACCAACCGCTTCGCGCGCAGTGTTGGTGGCGGCGAATAGTACTTTTTTGTACTAAGACTTATCAAAATAAAATAGTGTTTATTAAAACTTCTTTAAGTTTAATTTGTAAAAGTTTGCGCACTGAATAAAAAATATTCCTGTATAAAATTCTCGTGTCACAATGTTCGTTCCCATACTCCTCCGAAACGGCTTGACCGATTCTCATGAAATTTTATATGCATATTCAGTAGGTCTGAGAATCGGCTACTATCTATTTTTCATCCCGGAATCCCCGCGGGAACTCCGAAACTCACGCGGGTGAAACCGCGGGGCACAACTAGTGTTTTATAAAAGTTTATAAACTTAAAAGAATTTGATCATTGCTATTTGGTACTTTATCAGTCATTAAGTAGGTATGTTAGCTGAAGGCCTGATGAAGTAAAGTGAGTTTTTTTATATATTTTATTGTGCAAAAATGACTATTTTGAAGTCGGCTGACAAAATTAATAGATAAAATTTGCAAGTCAACAATTTATATCACACAATCCAGTTACATAAATCTACTCAGCTTTAGTATTAACAAAATTAAACCACTTACGGATAATGACAATCTCTCGGTGAGTTGGTTGCCAAGCTGTGAAAATCCCGTTAAAATCCTTTTGTGTTCGCCGACATGTCTGATCGAAATGCTGAAAATATTAATGCGGTATTCATAATGTGGGACACTTTTGTGACCTGGCATGTACTACCACCTCAGGATAGGACCACTCTAACTACTGCTAAGAATCCTCATATGATATAACTCGATTGGTGAAACCACGTAACAATAATCTACCAGGTAACAAAAACACAAACAAAATAACAATAACATATTTTGTTTATGAATTTTTCTACATTAAAACGTGCACTATGTTTGCCTAGGTACTTATTTAACTCTTCTTCTCGATTGCTTAAAAGAGATAGAGATAAAGCCGCTTAGTTAGCCACGTCATAAATGTAGCTGTCGGTATGTAAAAATATATAATATAAATATAATACATAAATAATATATAATTAATATAAAAAAAATAATAATAATACATCAAGTTATTGTTCTGTCTTTAAAAATGGGATCCAATGGATATAGTCATTATTGTTGTTTGTGAGATTTAGAATTGGGATAAAAAAGTGAGAATCAATTACGGGCATAAATCCATGAATGTTTAAATTATTATCTCCATACTGGTTTTCTTTTTCTGATGTGTAATTGTCATGAAAGCCTTTTTAATAAATAATAACTAGAATTGAAAAAAATGGAATGCTCATGTTTACACGTCAATTTATCCAAGTACATAGGTATTTGGATAAATTCAGAGAGAAGGTAATCACTACGTTGATAAATTGACTTCGAAGTCGCAAGCCTAAAAATGCAACTTATAAAGTTATCTAATATATAGATACCCATTTTTAACTAACCATTATACATTAGTACACGTACTCATACATATTTAAAAAATAGTACTGCATTTGTGTAATTATTTTGAAAGACTCAATATCCTACACTTTCTTCCATGAAATTTTTGTAAACTCATATCGATTGTAATGAAATTACAAACTGAACCATTTTTCTCGGTATGGCGCATTTAAAAACGTTTATCACTTCCAAAAGTCGTTTGAAAATCATAAAAAATGTGCAAAAGCAGGTGACATAAAACGCAATTGTTCGGTTTACAACTTTATACGGCAAAGTGTCGTTATCGGTGGACCGTTGAATCGGTTTGATGATCTCGTAAACTCTAGCTATATTTGTGTCTATGGTCATACAGATGTGTCTATGGATAAACTTAGGTGAGTAGGTATTTGGCGTTCAATATTTTGTTGATCTAATACAGCCAAGTATGTATTTGTTATTAATATGTAACCTCACTAGCAAACTCGTTAACTAGTGTTTTAACTCTGAATGTACGTTTTGCTTGTTTTTGAAAATAGTAGGTAAAATATTTACTTTTTATTTAAGTCCTAGGTATAGTATTTTTCTTCCAATCATGCTTATTTTCATTATTTTTTCTTTTAAGTAATATTTATTTCTATATTTTCACACTGTTATTTTTAATCATTATGTTACAAACTTATTGTTAATTTTAATCAAAAGGCATAGGTACTTAGGTTGGTCAAGATTTTGAGTGAAGTTTGGAAAATTGAATAAGTAAATACCGTATAGCCAGTAGTAACTAGGGTTTCCAACAATAAATATTGTATTATATGTATATGGTATAATAAATATGGTATTGATCCTTCAGTCGCAGTCTTTTTTTTCATATGGTTACACTAAATTTTTATGTTACAAATTTTTTAATACACAAGGCAAAGGTTGGCTAACATTTTGACTGTAAATAAATAAGAAATTTGGAAAATTGAATAGGTAAGTAAATACCATCCAGCCAGTAGTGACTATAGGGGGGGGGGGGGGGGATATTTTTTCTTCATTACTGTATAATTGGACGCAGATGGGCGATGACGTGGTGACCCACAAAATAAAGTTAGGTATTGATACCGAACGCTTTATTGAGAGTAATAGAAAGTTTTTTAATTATTTTTTTTACCTTATTACGATGTTTAAATACCAACAAATTGTTGAACATAAAAAAATGGTGAAACAAAATGGTGTTATAATTTTAAAACACGATTTACCTACTCAAAAATTTTTCAATGTGGGTTAGCGCACTGTTGCTTATCTGTGTCCAATTGTAGGTACTTAATGCTTTATTTTTGCAAAACTCATCTTCCAGTGTTTAATTTTTACTTGATGTGTCTGTTTGTCCTAAAGTATATTTAAATTGTAATAAGCGAGAATGTGCCTGCCGATAAACTGTTTTTGCAGTTTGGCAGAAAGTAGCATTCAGCAAATATGATGTATTGACTTTAAATAAATAAATAAAAAAAAAAAAAAAAAAAACAACTCAGTGTTTAGGGTACATTCCCTTCAGTCATAGTCTTTTTTCATATGGTTACACTGTAATTTTTATGTTACAAATTTATTTATACTCAAGGAAAGGTTGGCCAAGATTTTGCTGAGTAAACGAGAAGTTTGGAAAATTGAATAAGTAAATACCATCTAGCCAGTAGTGACTAGACATTAACAATAACACAGTTATCGGAATAACTTAGCGTTGCCGGCTGAGATTTGATTAAACTCGCCCCGGGTTCCGGCCGTGTCGGTCCGAATACACTGTAATGTATTATTCATTGGGTAACAATACCAGCTTTCAATAATTCACTGCCGACGCTTTGGATGCTTCCTAGAATCGGCTGCTCCATAGAAAAACAAAGCAACTGTCATTTTTTCGAAATGAGTTTCTTTTTGTATTTTTGCCTTTTTTTCAAGCATAACGGACCTGCTACATATTCACAACCATCACAAAAAAAAGTGAGTCTTTCCGCCGCACTCATAGTCGACTTTAATGATTACTTACTTAAGTATAGATTTTTAAAACAAAACTGCCGCAATCAGACAAGTTTAATAAATTAATGTTAATTGGCATTTAACTAATTAAGTTACATCTCATTAAATGCCAATTAACATTAATGTACTGAGCGTCTCTGATTGCGGCAGTTTTGTTTTAAAAAACCTATACTTAACTAAGTAATCATTAAAGTCGACTCTGAGTGCGGCCGTTTGAGAAATTAAAATTAAGAAATAGTTAAGCTATGGAAGGTTTGTTTTAAATTACCCGATTTCCGTTTTTTTGCAACTCTTGTTTTTCTTCAGTTGCAATAACCATCAAAAAGGCTTTAATCTTAGAGAAATTAAAATTGAGAAAATCGTTAAACTATAGAAGGTTTGTTTTAAAAAATAAAGCGATTTCCGGTTTTTGGCTCCTCCTGTAAAATTATTTATTTATTTATTTAACCCTTAATTACTCGCATGGGGTCAAGCAGTTTCGAATTAAAAAATGAAGCACTTGTCACGGCCCGAATTTCCCCGCGCTCCTGCTAGCTTCTAACTCGGGTCGAAGTTTTTATTCCAGAAAGACTAAGTCACGGGAATGGAAGGATGGGTCGCTACTGTCTTGAGCGGTGACCCCATGCGAGTAATTACGTAACATTTTTGAAAAAGAGGTAAGTTACTTATTTTATGTATTTTTTTGTATGTTATAATATACAACCTTTTGTGAATAAATAATATATTACATACATACATACATATAAAACTAGCCGTCCCCCACAGTTTCATCCACGGTAATTTCGGAGTCCCCGCGGAAATACCTGGAAAAAATATAGATAATATTAATAATATTATAATAATCCACTTCACATCCCACAGATCTACTTGATCCCACAGTAAGCTACAAGCTTGTGTCGTGGAAACCAAGCAAACGTGGTATATACCTACTACATATTATTACATACACATATAGAATAGAATAGAATAGAATAGAATAGAATAAAATAGAATAGAATAGAATAGAATAGAATAGAATAGAATAGAATAGAATAGAATAGAATAGAATAGAATAGAATAGAATAGAATAGAATAGAATAGAATAGAATAGAATAGAATAGAATAGAATAGAATAGAATAGAATAGAATAGAATAGAATAGAATAGAATAGAATAGAATAGAATAGAATAGAATAGAATAGAATAGAATAGAATAGAATAGAATAGAATAGAATAGAATAGAATAGAATAGAATAGAATAGAATAGAATAGAATAGAATAGAATAGAATAGAATAGAATAGAATAGAATAGAATAGAATAGAATAGAATAGAATAGAATAGAATAGAATAGAATAGAATAGAATAGAATAGAATAGAATAGAATAGAATAGAATAGAATAGAATAGAATAGAATAGAATAGAATAGAATAGAATAGAATAGAATAGAATAGAATAGAATAGAATAGAATAGAATAGAATAGAATAGAATAGAATAGAATAGAATAGAATAGAATAGAATAGAATAGAATAGAATAGAATAGAATAGAATAGAATAGAATAGAATAGAATAGAATAGAATAGAATAGAATAGAATAGAATAGAATAGAATAGAATAGAATAGAATAGAATAGAATAGAATAGAATAGAATAGAATAGAATAGAATAGAATAGAATAGAATAGAATAGAATAGAATAGAATAGAATAGAATAGAATAGAATAGAATAGAATAGAATAGAATAGAATAGAATAGAATAGAATAGAATAGAATAGAATAGAATAGAATAGAATAGAATAGAATAGAATAGAATAGAATAGAATAGAATAGAATAGAATAGAATAGAATAGAATAGAATAGAATAGAATAGAATAGAATAGAATAGAATAGAATAGAATAGAATAGAATAGAATAGAATAGAATAGAATAGAATAGAATAGAATAGAATAGAATAGAATAGAATAGAATAGAATAGAATAGAATAGAATAGAATAGAATAGAATAGAATACACTTTATTGTACACCAAAATAATTTTACAGTGTGTTTACAGAAACTTATAATTAAGGGCATACAAAAGGCGGTCTTATTGCTTTATTAGCGATCTCTTCCAGACAACCTTTACATATACTATAGATACATATATATACACGCCTCGACTGGAAATGGAACCTTGTGTTCATCAGTCAAAGTCCACCTACGCCAGGAATCGAACCAGGAAGCCTCTGATTAGCAGGTAGCATCGACCACACAGCCCATAGACGCCTAATGTTTGATTTTGCGTATTGAATGCATTCTGGCAACTAGCTGAGGTAAGATGAAGCGGGGTTGCAACGCCGTGATTGGCTAATTCAAGGCCACACGCGCTAGTTACACGCCGTGATTGGCTAATTCAAGGCCACACGCGCTAGTTACACGCGCCACGAAACGTTGGAAAGAAATAGATTAATTTACGCAACGGGAAAGAATGAGACGGCACGATAGTTTGAGTACTTTGTTTTAAAACCACGACCAGTGAACCGTGAACTCCGTACTTGCGAAAAAATTTGTTGATTTCCTTGTTTCTCATAAACAAATAAAGATAATAGTTACTTACAAGTGAAATGTTATCCCATCTTTCTCCATATTAGATGTGTTGCTTTTTTTACCGCACCATTTAATGCTACACTGAGGCATTTTGAGTTTTTTTTAGCACTTCCTTTATGCACTCCGATCGTGTTGACAGGTCACAGTAGTGGTCGACACTGATTGAGTATTTCCGCGCGGACATTTATATCGGAACTATAAGTCAGATGTGTTGCCAGGAGCCATTCGCCTGTTATTAGGCGTCTATGGGCTGTGTGGTCGATGGCAGGTAGGCATGGTGATCTACTATGCCAACCGAGTCGTCAAACCTTCCTCAAGAATCTTTCTATGTATTGGTAAAAACCGCAAAATCTGTTGCGTAGCCTTAAAGATCTAAGCATACATACGGACAGACAGACAGCGGGAGAAGGCTTTGTTTTATACTATGTAATGATAAAGAAGCGACACTTTCCTCCTCCCACCAATTTCATGCCTCCTCATACCCCGCCGAAAGTTTCTTGGTAAATTCCGCGGGTAGATTCTAAATGTGACATTTATTCCCTGACAGCTGACAGGTACTGTCAGCTAGCTGTCAACCTTGTACGATACGGCGCAAACGCACAACACGTGCATGTAGGACGTAGGTACGTACAAGCCGGCCAACTTTTCTTGTGGCAAAGTATACGTGGTCTACTTTGATCAATTCATTTGTATAGAGTGTCATCGGGCTGATTAATAGCGTGTTGGAAGCGCAGTCTGATTAACTAACATATAACCTGTTATTTGAATTGTTTATATTCTTTTTATATTATTATAAGTACTTATGGTCTGTCTCGCAAATCAAACTGATTAAACCGAACGCGTGATTTTATTACGAAACTAGCTGTTCTCCGATTTTTCACCCGTAGTAGTTTCCACGTTCCTGCGGGAATTCCGGGTTAAAAAGTACCTACCCTATGTCCTTCTCTGTGTCCCTGACAACCTGCACGCATAATATCATGATGATCGGTTGAGCCGTTAAGGCATGAAAGCGTAATAAAACAAACTCACTTTCGCATACCAGATAAGGATATTCGCTATCGCAGTTTATATTAACACTCTAGTATTTGACTGGGTTGCAAGTAACGATGAATGTTTTATTGACCTAATCCAGCTAATATAATAGTAGCTGTTGCCCACACTTTTCGGGGTTCCCTCGGGAACTCCTTTTCGTATCAGGATAATAAATATATCTTATAAAGAGGTGGATCTTTCTCATGTTTTCAATTTCGTGAACCTCCCTTTCCCCCGGGGAATTTCTGTGATCTTGGATAAAAGTAGGTATATAGGCAGGTACTATGTGTTAGCAGGGGTCAAAGCTTCTGCGGCGCGTTCCGTGGATTCGCACGAATGCACTCGAAGGCGCTCGAGCGCGCTCTCTACCCGTTCCGTGGCTTGGTTAAATTTTACTCTGACAGCTGTCAGAGCGTAGTTTCACCCGTTCCGTGGCTCAGAGTGCAGCAACCAAACAACCATCTACAAAACAAGTTAATTTTCACTCTGACGCTATGTATTGTTTAAAAAGTTTCAAATTTTGCGCCAAAAACCGAATTCGTCGAAAAGAAATCAATCGGAGTTCTTACAAACAAAGAGGAGGTGACGTAGTAACAACAAGTTTATAATTGGATGTAAAACAGTCTTATTCGCAATGTGAGTTGAGAGAAAACAAATGGCGCCTGAAATTTCCAATACTTTGAGGTTATAAAAACAACTCGATCGTTCCGTGGCTTGGTTGCAACTCAAACGAGTCAAATTTTAACCGAACAACTACGCCCAAACCTACGGAACGCACACCTGAAGTATCAAGTTTCATATTTTAGATCCGTCTGCTATTTTCCACGTGATGCGTGCACAGAGAAATAGACAAACCAAACCAATGTATGCAAGTGTTATTAATTATATCGATTAGCGACTATTATTTATTTATTTATTGCACATCCATTAAGTAACATAAGGTAAGTTATTTGTTTGTTGGATACTTATTATTAGATGAAAAAGTTTAGTTTGCTACTATTCCTTCATTAGAAAAAGTAAGATTTTTTTTTTTCTTTTGCATATTTTTTAATAAATAAGTCACACAAACGATATTTGGTCCGTTCTACTGAGCAAATAATCACTAAAACGTAGTGATTACTGTTGTAGATTCTAATCTATGTTGTCTGTGGTCAATTGTCTATGTCAGATGTAAATGTCCGCTGAATAAAAATATATCGTCTCGTCACTGATCTCGCTGTCTTTATTTAAATAAATAATAATCCATCCAGACCAACATCATCCACAATATAAAACATGGTGTCAGAAGTGGAGCCTTCAGAATTAACGAAAGGTATGCAAAATACAAATATATTTTTGGCAGGAATCAAACCTCTAAATATAAAAACGTGCTCGAATGTTTTCCACCAATGGAAGTTATGGAAACAAAGGTTTGAGATTTATTTAGAATCTACAAGCTACAGATCTGATTACCAAACCAGAAAATAAAAAGATTGCAGTACTTTTAAGCCTCATAGGCGATGAATGTTTGGAAATATATAACTCATTCGATCAAGATTCCAAAATTCTAAAATTAAAAGATGTCCTCCAATTATTTGAAAATAAATTTAGTCCGACAAAAAATATAACTGTAGAAAGATACAACTTCTTCTCTCGTCATCAAAAAGAAGATGAATCGGTTGATGATTACATAACAGTAATAAATAATTTAGCATCATCATGTGAATTTGAACAATTAAAAGATTCTTTAGTAAAAGACATGTTGGTCATTGGCATTAAAGATAATGATATAAGAGAAAAATTGTTATTAGATGAAAAATTAACATTGGAAAAAGCAATCAAAGTTTCAAAAAATTATGTAATTACTCAACAACGTTCGAGAAGCATCAATGAAAGTACAAATGTAAAGGTCACTCAAGAAAAAATTAATTCTATAAGGTCAACAGACAGAAGGAACAGGTCTTCAAGTCACCATCGGAGGAATAGATCAGCTTCACAGAGTAGTCAAAGGTCGTCAAATCGTACAAACTCATTAAATCGGAATTATCATCAAAATTATCAGTCAAGAAATCAATCCTGGAATCAAAATTTCAAAAGAACATGTACAAGGTGCAATGAGGTACATCGATTCAAGTGTCCAGCCAAAGGAGTAACGTGTAACAATTGTGGTCGATTAAATCATTTTTCAAAGTGTTGTTTCTTCAAAAATAAAAATGTAGGCACCGTAAGTCAAGAAGTCGATGAAAACTTCATAATTAATTCAGTAAACTGTCAACCCAACAATAATAAATGGGAATTAAAAATTAAGCTTCATAATGGTAAAATGTTAAACACCATTATAGATACAGGTGCAGACATAAATGTAATATCAAAATTTACCTTAAAAAGTCTAAAAATATATGTACCTATTCATAAATTAAGTAACAGGTTATATTCATTCAGTGGTAATAATATACCAACTATTGGTAGCTGTTATCTAAAGTGTCAATTTCCTAATGGTCTAACTTCTAATATTTATTTTGCAGTAGCAGATATGGTATGTCAAACTGTTATAGGCAAAAATACATGCGAAAAATTGGGCATTATTAAAAGAATTTTTTCAGTCACAAATAATTCAAAAAGTCAGATGTCAGAGTCAAAAGTCGAAGGTCAGTGTCAATGTCCAGAGTCAGTAAGTAGTATTATTAACCAATTTAAAAATTTATTTCATGGTCTTGGATGTTTACCAAATAAAGTGCATTTAGATATTGATGAAAATGTAAAACCTGTAGTCAGTCCTGTACGTCGTATTCCTTATTCCTTAATGTCACGTCTTAAAGAAGAATTAGATTACATGGAAAGTGAAAATGTCATTCAAAAAGTAATTAAGCCTACCAAATGGGTAAGTTCCATAGTTCATACATAAAAAATTTGTCAGAAGAAACTAATTTACTAAGAGATTTACTTAAAAAACAAAATGATTGGCAATGGTCTGAAATGCACAATAATCAATTCATTAGATTAAAAGATTTAATATCACAGTCACCAGTTCTTACATACTTTGATCCTAAGAAACCTATTAGAATATCAGCAGATTCAAGTAAAGATGCAGTAGGAGCAGTGATCATGCATGGTAATAACCCAATAGCATATGCATCTAAGTCATTATCTGTCTCCCAGCAAAATTATGCTCAAATTGAAAAAGAATTGTTCGCAATAGTCTTTGCATGTAAAAAATTCCATCAGTATATATACGGTCAAATAGTTCATGTAGAAACAGATCACCAGCCACTAGTTACTTTATTCAAGAAACCATTATATAATGTACCCTCTCGTCTTCAGCGTATGATGATTACCCTACAAGCGTACCAATTAATAGTGTCTTATACAAAAGGTTCTAATATGCATGTGTCTGATACATTGTCTCGAGCTCCAAGTGATAAAAGGTATGAAAATAGTGATGATGATAGTGTTTTTGATGAAATTGATCAAAATATTCGAATTCATGTCAATTTACTTACTTCAAACTTAGCTATTTCTAAAGAAAAATTAGAAAAAATCTTAAAATATACTAGTGATGATATTATTTTACAAAAATTAAAAGAGTATACGGTGAATGGATGGCCGAATAGCAAAGAACACACCGATCCAATTGTCTTACCTTATTGGCATATTAGGGATGAAATTCATTGTTTAGATAATATTCTATTCAAAAATAACTGTGTCATTATACCAACTTCTTTAAGGTCTGAAATATTGTCAATACTCCATGAAGGTCATTTAGGCATAGAAAGAACTAAAGCTCAAGCCCGTTGTACTGTATTTTGGCCTAACATTAGTAAAGATATAGAAAATAAAGTAAAAATGTGTGAATCATGTGCAATTTTCATGAATAATAAAAGTAAAGAGTCATTAATATCTCATGAGACATCACAATTTCCTTGGCAAAAAGTAGCAATAGATTTTTTTGAATATAATAACAAAAAATATCTTATTGTTGTAGACTATTACTCAAACTTCATAGAAACAATTTGTCTTAATAATAACACCACAAGTGATATTGTTATATTACAGTTAAAATCAATTTTTGCAAGATTTGGTATTCCATTGCAATTGGTGAGTGACAATGGTCCTCCCATGAATTCTGAAAAGTTTAAGCAATTTATGAGTGATTGGGACATAGAACATATAACGTCCAGTCCATACTTACCTAGAAGTAACGGCTTAGCCGAAGTTTCAGTAAGAATTGTCAAAGATATCTTTAGAAAGTGTGAGGAGTCCGGCACAGATCCATTTATTGGTTTGTTGCAACATCGCAACACTCCAAGAGGTAATTTGTGTTCTCCAGCTCAATTATTAATGTCAAGAACTTTAAGAACTAAAGTACCCAGTAAGTTAACTAATTTGAAACCTAAAGTTGTAAGATTTAAACATCATAGTCAAAATTTAATTAAAAATAAGGAAAAAACTCAGTCATACTATAATAAAAGTTGTAAAAATTATAATTCATTTAATGTCAATGATAATGTTTATTTTAAGCTGAAACCTACACATAAAAGGTGGTCAAAAGGTATTATTGTATCTAAATCAAAATTTCCACATTCCTACATGATAAAAGATTTATATGGTAATGTTTATCGAAGAAATAGTCAACACATTCGTTTATCATTTAGGAAGGAGGATAATAACTATAGTAATTCTTTGTCTTCTAACTATAGTAACTTTAATTCATTGTCTCCTAGTTGTAAAAAACATAAATATGCAGATCAAGATGATTATAACTTGTCTCCAAACAAAAATCAAAGTCCTAACAGAACTGAGAGATCTGTAAGTCAAAGTCCAAATAAATGTAATGTGTCTCCATGTCAATCTCCATGTTCTGATAGAAATAATCAGCCAATTCTAAAGTCACCTGAACTAAGTTCAAATAATAATTCTAATGGTCAGAACAAGAAAGAAATATCTGAACCAAAGTCTGATTATTACTATGTGACAAGATCAGGAAGGCAAATAAGAAAGCCAAAAACATTCAATGTAAACTTTTAATGTACCTATGGTTTCATAATTATTATTCAAATGACAATGTTTAACTTAATTAAATAACACAAGTATAAATTTATTCTAGATAAATGTGTACCGCAAAAATTCAATGTCTTGATAATAATGTACGTAATTCTGCACTACTATAACTACTTATTTCTTTCAGTATAATACTTATTTAATTCATCACATTGTTTTTCAATTCAATAAATAAAGTTAGTTTCATAAATTTCAGAAAGTTTAGACTTCAGAAACTTTGTTTACAAAACTTCATAAATGTCATAATTTGTCATTAGCATAAACGTCAATGTCATGTCACATTTGTCAATGTCGAAAAGGAGCATGTTGTAGATTCTAATCTATGTTGTCTGTGGTCAATTGTCTATGTCAGATGTAAATGTCCGCTGAATAAAAATATATCGTCTCGTCACTGATCTCGCTGTCTTTATTTAAATAAATAATAATCCATCCAGACCAACATCATCCACAATATAAAACAATTACCTTCTCTCTGATCACTACGTTTTAAGAGTAGGCACTTCCATACTAATCGCTGATCCGATCTATGAAAGCATTTTGTGCCAACCATACTAATGCAATGGACGCATTCATAGAAATTTGGTTAAGTATTCCAAAGTTGGTAAAAAAGTTCGCGCATAAATCCATAGTAACTTTTGATTCAAGGGAGTGTCGCTGGCCTGGTCCGTTCTTTAAAATGGAGCAACAAAACTTCAGGGTTTTTGGTGATTCAATCCTGGGAGGTAAAAATAGGACGAAACGGTAGAAGATGCACAAGTTATTCGTTATAATTACTTTCATACATATTTTTACCTGTGTTTTTGAAGGAGACAAGAAACACGAATTTAGAATAGAATAGAATAGAATAGAAAAAAGTTTATTTGATACCATAAAGATAAAATAAGTACAATCGTGAGACTTAAACTAGAATAGTTGGTACCAAAATGGCTACCACTCAGCATTATGCCGTGGCACTAAGTTCCACGACGCTGATTTTCAGTGGCGACCGTAGAAGGGATTTTCTGGTATAATAATAAATAATACAACATTATACGAAAAAAGAAATTCAACCCTTTAGTTTGGAACTGCTATAAAACATGACTGTATTCTTTAACGTCACTATATGCTTCCTTTTTTAAAGTTTTTCAATTATCCGAGCACTAAGAAGATGTTTTTGGAAATTCACCTCTAAAATGGAACTTGTATGACATGACTTAGATTGAATAAGACAACCCATCACCATTACAGCCGCTCCCTTTAGCAGCTGAGTGCGTGTCAATGAATGAGCGAGCAAACTACCAATTTGTTCGCTAACCAAAGCGTTTCGTGAACTGAATAATTCAACGATGCACCAGCAGCGTCGCTCGCCGCTCCCGGATTGCGGGCGTCGATTGATTCATTTAGGGAAGCGGTTTGATTGAAATGTAATAAGTCTTCAACATAATATTTTAGTTTTCTAAATCATCCATATGTTTTTTTTCCAATTTAATAACATTACATATTAGCTTAACAGTGCAAAACAAACCTTTGTAGGTTTTTCCGCGCACCGAAAAATCCGTCGTTATTCGTACATAATTATTGTGGATCCGTACCTAGGTTTTTGCAACTTAAAATCCACTATCAATATTATGCACGTAAATTCGAAAGCTTTATAGATTTTGTGGATATTTATTATATAATATTACCTATATTATAGTAATACTTACTGTTATACATCCGAAAGTGAGTTTGTTTGTTTGTCTACTTCTTTCTTTGTTACGCTTTCACGCCTTAACGCCTCAACCGACCATCACAAAATTTTACGTACACGTTGTCAGGCTTTTTACTTATTGTCTCGGAATTCCCGCTGGAACTGTGAAAATTACGTGAGTGAAATCGAGCTAGTACTATATATTACAAGAAATTTCAAATATGGAAAGGTAATTTTGAAAATAGGAAAACAATGTGGCCAACTAAATATTAAGATGCGTAATCAGGAACCTTTGCGAACACTGGCAGAACAACCCGCCAAAGTTTCATCAAAATCGGACCAATATATGGTTTCGAAACGCATAGAGGACAGACATACAAACAATCATTTTTATTTATAAAGAAGAAGAAGAAGATATGAACTTGACATTTGTAAACACTGATAGTACGAAATAAATAAATAACTTGAAGAAGTAGACGTAAAGAAAAAGAAGTCCTCTAGTTAACTATACTTTTATTCTTACTATTATAGTTATTACAAGCGCACATATACTATATATACAATAGAAATAGAACACTTATTATGACCACTTAAGTCGAGCAGAGTAACTAGAATCAAGCTCTTCTGTGCTGACACTAGTATTTATACCCACAACCCCATCAACAATTGTGGGCGTACACTACTTTAATTTATCAAACGGGAATGAGGGTACCGACTAAATAACAGTGTTGCCATGACATAATGCTAGAATTCCCTGAAATAAGCAACGACTTAATAGAAAACATGACATAGATCAAGAAATTTTTATTGCTAAGAAACATTGTCATTGGCAAATTACAATTATGGACGCCATTATTAAAGAAGAAGAAGAAGAACGTTTACAAACATTAATTTGTCGCACAACATGTTGATAGTTCAATAAATATTGACGTTTCGCTGAAATTCATGACGTTTTATCTCTATCACTTGTATCTGGCACATACAGCGTTGTTATGGTTCCATCTGCGATATTGGTCACAAATCTATATTGTTTGTATACGTACCTACTTAAGGCGTAGTGACTGTCTGACTGAAATAATTTATCACTTACCTACATTTCTTTACGTTAATGATTGTTTTAGTGCGTGATGATAGTTTTGTGTGCGGAAGTCACCCGGCGATACTGGTTTTCGTCTATTTTAAAATGATGTCCCTTCTATCTGTTATTTTCTGTTCTGTGGTTTCTTGCTAATCCATTTTTGTATCTGATTTCTCAGAATGTGTAAGTAATTTAATACATCATGTAGGTATTTTGGTTCGTTCAATCATAACATTAGCTAGCATAAGGTTTCAGTTATGTAATTTTCTACTACACTACGTATCGAGTTTCATCTAATGAAATTTTGTTTGCGGATTCGTTGTGAACGGATTTAATCTCGAAAAAAGTCAAGTAAAGCCTTTCATGTACTAGGAAAAGCAGGAATTCCAAATTAGTTTTTATTAACTCATAAAATATGAAGTGAAGAAAAAGACAAATTAGTGCGTGGTATATAATTTTTTTTTTGTGCCAAGTGTCTTCAATTGTCTTTTTTTTCTTACTAGGCATAGATTATTAGTCTACATTGTCATCGTAGATCGAATTTTCATGCGCTTTATCTATGTTTATTTTCATAAATTTGAAAAAGCAAATCTAAATTACGACTAATTAGAATTTTGATTTTCATAACCCGGAAAATAACCAATTCACGGCTTGTCGACTTTTCACTTCAAGGGGACAATATGTAAAGTCACTGTTACAAGCATTATGGCTGTTAAGTTTACAAAGAAGTAAGACGAAAAGTATCTACGACATGGAGTCGCCTTAAGCAATTTTTATGATCCGCCCTCGTAAACCGCTACATTTCCACGTCGCAAATCTTCCCAAGTGCTCCGGATCTTACGTGGCGATATTAAAGTAATAATATAGGAGAGTACACATTAAACACATCATATTGCCTGTCTTGCACCTCTTGATGGGGCCACTTTTCTTACACCGGAAACTTCCTCTTCCTACGCAAGAAAAGTGTTGTCGACTTTTTTTTTTTTTTTTTTTTTTTATAAAAGATTTGAGTGCGTTTGACCACGATCTCGCCTGATGGTAAGCGACGATGTGGTCTAAGGTGGAGCACGCAAACTCAAATAATGCCTATTTACTCTTGCCTTGAAAATCCCTATATTATATGAATCGGGGAACAAAGATGCAGGAAGGGAATTCCATTCCCTGGCGGTTCGCATAATGAAGGATGAAGCGAACCGAGAGGTGCGATGAGGTGGAATATCGACCACATACGGGTGGAATCCCTGCCCACGCCTCGTCGTCCGATGGTGGAAAGGTGCAGACGGAATTAACTCATGCAATTCCTGCGCACACTCTCCGAAATGTAACCTGTAAAAAACGCACAGACTCGCAACCAGACGGCGATGTTCGAGGCTCTGAAGCTGTTTAGTTGTGAGTGCCTCATCGCCTATAAGTCTTCTGGCGCGTCTGTCGATAGCTTCCAGGGCTTCAAGCTGATACCGGGCGGATCCATCCCAGAGGTGGGAGCAGTACTCCATGCAGGAGCGAACTTGAGCTGAGTAGAGATTCAGCAACTGGCCCGGAGTGAAGTAGTAGCGAACCTTGGAAAGGATGCCCAATTTTTTCGATGCAGTTTTAGCCCTGGACTCTATGTAGTTCCCAAAGTTCAGGTCTGATGACAAGTCCACACCAAGGAGTTGAAGATGTCGAGTTACTGGTACAGGTACATTCCGGAAAGTAGGAGCCAAGTTGAACGGGCTCTTCTTGGCGGAGAAAAGACACGCCTGGGTCTTAGTGGCATTAAAATTGACAAGGTTGGCATCACCCCAGTCAGACACTGCCTGTAGGGTTGAGTTGGTGCGTTCAACCATTGTCAATCTTAGGTCGTCTGTCTCAGATTTTTTAGCCTTTGCGCTGGAGAAGTATCTCTCCGTAACCGTGCTGTCATCTGCATACCCAAATAAACCAGGCCTGAGCAGATCGTTGATATGCAGCAGGAATAATGTTGCGGAGAGAACAGAGCCCTGAGGTACCCCGGCATTGATAGCTAATAGATCAGACGAGCAGCCGTCAACAACTACTCGAATTGATCGTTCCCTTAGGAAATCAGAAATCCAAGCACAAAGACTAGCTGGAATACCATAAGCAGGAAGCTTCGCTATAAGGCCATCGTGCCAAACCCTGTCAAAAGCCTTCGAGATGTCTAGTGAGACAGCAAGTGCCTCACCGTATTTCTCAAGGGCCTCGCCCCAAAGGTGTGTAGCATACACTAGAAGATCTCCAGTAGACCGACGCTGGCGAAACCCGTACTGTCGATCACTAAGGAGGTCATTGTCTTCGAGGTATGCCAGTAAGCGATTATTGATTACACGTTCAATGACCTTGCAAAGGATGGAAGTGATCGCAATTGGGCGGTAGTTGGCAGGGTCAGCACGACTACCCTTTTTTGGTACGGGTTGTACATTAGCTATCTTCCAAGCTTTAGGCACTTTTCCAGTCCGAAACGACAGACGAAACAGGCGTGTCAGAACAGGAGACAACTCGGCAGCACAGTTCCTCAGCACAATGGCAGGAATACCATCTGGACCACTGGCTTTATTCACATCTAGATTGCGTAGAGTCTTAAGTACTTCCTTTTGGTGAATACGAATATCAGACATTTTGCATTCACAAGGAGGCAACTGAGGTGGTGTTTTATTGCTTGCATCTAGATGAGAATTAGCGGCAAACAAAGATGCAAATAAGTTGGCCTTTTCAACAGCGGTATGTGCCAGTGTGCCGTCCGGTTTCTGCAGAGGAGGGAGTGAGGAGCGACAGAAGTTCGCCTCAACGCACTTTGCTAGCGACCAAAACTCTTTACTCCCAGAAGGGTACGAGGCGAGTTTAGCGCCCACGCGGGTGACGTGGTTGAAGCGGGCCTTCTTCATCGCTTTTTTGCAGGACTTGGCTGCCTTGTTAAGGGCTTTCTTCTTTTTCCGCGTGTCCGGAGCTTTGCGCTTTCTAGCATCAACCCAAGCTTCATATGCCGACTGCTTGATTGCCTCGGCCTTCAAGCAATCAGAACCAAACCAGGGTTGAGCTCTAAGACCTGTTGGTCGGTCAGAAAATGGGATGTAATATTCCATCGCCTGGCCAATAACCTCGGCAATGGCCGACGCGCAGCTCGACGGATCGCCAGAAGAAAAGCATACCTGCAGCCAAGGATAAGACGCCAGAAAATGCCGCATCTCATCCCAATCTGCTGACTTGTATCGCCACACTCGTCTAATGCCTCTGGGGCTGGAGTCGGGTGGGGGACACAATAGTACGGATTTTACCAGACAATGGTCAGAACTGCCAAGAGGGGCCGAGACTGACACTTGGTATCGGTCTGGTTCAGTCGTCAGCAGAAGGTCCAAACAATTGGCCGTGTGGTTCTCAACGTCAGGTATTCGAGTTGCTTGGTCAACCAGCTGGGAAAGGTTCAAGGACAAGGCAAGCTTGTACGCCTCTCTACCAGCGTGGTCCGTTTTCTGGTATGGGAACAACCACTGTTCGTGGTGGGCATTAAAGTCCCCCAGAAAAACGATTTGAGCAGTCGGATACCTTTGTTGAGCCACATCGGCAGCCTCACTCAGATGATCAAACAACCGAGTTGTCTCCTGATCTCCGCTGTGCGATCTGTAGACACCCACATAAACAATTTTTTCAGTGCCAGTGTCTACGAGCACCCATATTGATGAAGAAGAGGGATCCTCTAGGTTACGGAGACGCTTGCAACAGATATCGTCGCGCACATAGAAACAAACCCCTGCTCTAGAACGAAAGTTGTGCTCCAAGGTGTAGCCTGGGTAGTTCAGGTAAGAAGTATCAGCAGGGGTTGTAATTTGCGTCTCCGTAAGCAAGAGCAGATGCGGCCTAGCAGTCTAAAAAAAACAAGCTTGTCTTCTAAAAAAAACAAGCTTTTATAATGGTATAATACGTGATGTTGGAAATTTGGTCTTGTGGAGCAAAGGAGCGCACTTAAGAAAAACAAACAGGCACGTTGGTGTGTTTATGTTTTTGTAAGGTTTCATTAAAATTAATTCATTCGGTTGATGATTTGAAGTGGATAACAAAACTTTTTCAAGTACTTCAGTTAAAAACTAAGATTAATATTAAACGAGGTACCTTATTGAAGATGGCTGTTCAGTGTTCAGTGTCCGATTTTCTGTCCCGAACCATTTGGGGAAATCTTTCGACACATACAGTCAAAGAATTTTCAGTAACTATTTGTTGTATCAAAATTTACGTCGATAAAGTACATTTGAGTTTTTCATGACATTGGCAGAAAACGCTGTATATAAAAATTTACGACACCTGTAGGTATATTTATTTCGGCAAATGAATGGACAATAATAATATAATAATAATTAAATAATGCTTGAACATTTTTACACATCGCCATCTGATCCCAAACCAAGCAGAGCTTGTGTGTAATAGCTTCTGATGAAGCTTCTAATACATACTTATATATAGTTTAGACACTTTTTGTTTTTAAATACATACTAACATGTATGGACTTCAAACATCTAGAGTCAGGGTAAAAAAATAATATGTTCATCATCATATAATATGACAGTGAGTTTGTTTGTTTGTTACGCCGTTAGTTTCATCCGCGTTAATTTCGGAGTTCCCGCGAGAATCCCTGGTTAAAAAGTAGTCTTTAAGTAGTCCTTAAAGTCCTTATGTCCTTCTCTGTACCCCTGACAATGTGTGCAAAACTTCATGGTGATCGGTTGAGCCGTTAAGGTGTGAAAGCGTAACAAACAAATAAACAAACTCAGAAATTTCATCCGTCTAAAAACTTGAATATATTGTATTCAATATATTTATATACTAGCTGTGCCCCGCGGTTTCGCCCGCGGTAATTTCGGAGTTCGGACAACTTGCATGCCAAATTTAAACCAAATCCGTTCAGCTGTTTTTGCGTGATTGAGTAACAAACATCCACACTTTCACATTTATAGTATTAGTAGGAAGTAGGATATATGTATATAATATATATATGTAATATATGTATATGGTAGTGAAAGTCATAAAACTTGCGAAATCGAAATAACGCGCCATATTTTGGTGCCTGCACCTCATTTATATCTTACATACGCGGTGATAAATTACTGTAAACAAAATACGGTTAATTAAATTAATTACGGTATAATTATCCGTACACAAATAATTAGACAGGTTTTATCGTTGTTTATAAAATATTGTGTCGTAACTTATTTATTATATGGTTAATCGAAACGCACTGGAGTCTTGATTAACTTATAATTAAAAGTTCGTAAACAATTATTGATGGGTTTACTTAGCTGTTCCTTGCAATTATATCCGCAAATTCGGTATACCCTCGGGAACTACTGGATGAAAATAGTTTCTTACCTTACCATAAATTAACTAGATACCTGCTTTTCAACTTCTAATGGAGTCAAGTAGTTATCAAAGTTTCTTAATAAGTTGATTAGTCAATCAGAATAATCAGTGAATGGTATTATACTTATACACGCTTACTATAGCTTTTGACTGCCGGCTTCACTCTCATTATTCATCAATAAATTTTTTACATTGTTTGTTTGTTCGTATGTGGTACTTTTACGACTTCACGGCTTTACCGATCATTGTGAAATTTTGCATGCACTTTGTCAGGGGTACAGAAAAGGACATAGGGTACTTTTTATCCCGGAATTCTTGTGAAAACTCCGAAATTAACGCGAGTGAACTAGCAGGAATCAGCTAGTACACTTTGATGTATAGCACTGGGTGGACACCTAAATTGCTTAGCTACTTTCGATGCCTACTGTATTACCCAGCATCAAACTAGTCCCTTTTTAGCATATAAATTATGGTAACCACAAAAAGGTACCCAAAACGCTGTTCGCACAAACTCGCGGGGTGTATTGTTGAGGTCTAGCTGCGTTGCTCCTTGGGTCCTGGGTGTACCATCAGCACCACAAATATACACACATCAAAAGTGTCTAGGGATCAAGCATTTTTATGCGGATTTCTTGAGATTGAGATGTGGCTTTGTAATAAATTTATGATTTTATAAATTTATATGGAGCCTTTTTGGTGCATTACATAATTTGAATCAGGAACTGTCAATCAAATTCGAGTAAAAGATGAAAATCAGCTGTCAATATTTTCCCTATAAAAACATACAACGCATTGAAGACATTATTAGTGCTACTGTTTCCCTACTACTGATTAAAACCAACGTTATTATGGAGCGGCGACGTCATTTAAGCAGGGAAAAAATGCTCAGAGCCGTGGGAATGATAGAAGCTGGTTCCCGGCAACGTACTGTGGCTTTAGCTCTGAATACAAGTCAGAGTGTTATCAGTCGACTTTGGACACGTTACCGAAGCACTGGTACCGTGGCTGAGCGCCATGGAGGACGGTATCGCTGCACCACACGGAGACAAGACCGATACATTCAAATCTTAACTCGAAGAGCTCCAACAATAACCGCCATGATGTTAGCCGTGAGGCTTCATCACTCTTCAGGGAACTTAATTAGCGACCAAACAGTCAGAAACCGCTTGCATGAAGTGAACCTTCATTCCCGAAGACCGCTACGGGTACCACCTATAGCAATGCACAATCGTAGGATTCGATATCAATGGGCTCTTGAACACAGAAATTGGGCAGAAGAACAATGGCGTTTCGTGTGCTTTTCTGATGAGTCTCGTTTTGGTATGAGACCGGATACAAGACGTATACGACACTAGAGAACCCCTGGACGCCAACAGCGATTAAAATCCTGCCAGGAAGTCCATCCTTATAGTGGTGGAACCATCATGGTATGGGCGGGTATTTGGATCGGCGGAAGAACTGAGTTGATTTGGATCAGAGGCAACCTCAACGCTCAAATTTATGCTGAGACGATTGTATCAGACGTCATCGTTCCTCTACAAGTGCAAATCGGTCCCTTATTTCAGTTAATGCATGATAATGCACGACCGCACACCGCAAGAGTTGTAAGACAGACTCTCGCCGCAGCTAACATCAATGTCCTGCCCTGGCCTGCTCAGTCGCCAGACTTGAACCCGATTGAGCATGCATGGGATATGCTACAGAGAAGAGCTCTGCTGAATATGGAGGGTATCCAGTCGCAAGAAGACCTTTTTTGTTGTTGCAACGAACATGGGCGGCCATTCCACAGCGTGATTTGGATGAACTCATTTTGAGTATGCCAAACCGATGTTCTTGTGTTGTTAGTGTTCGCGGTAGAAACACGGATTGTTAATTGTTTAAGTTACCCAATAAAATTTTAAAGAAAACTGTTATTTCAGTCTTTTTTTCGAACTTTAATGTTAGTGGTTCAAATGTCAAAAATCCCTTTATTAGGAAAATGGCAAATTTCTTTATTAATGCAAAGGTGATTTGGTTTATCGTTACTGTGACAAACGAAAACACTTTATTTGATGAATCCTTAAAGAAAATTTTAATTAATATCAATCAGGAGACAAGTTATTGCAAAAATATATGTTGATCCCTAGACACTTTTGATGTGTGTATGTATAATCACTTTGACGGTGGTTAAATCTTATTGCAACTGTGATAAAGTTCAACGACTTGACAACCTGATTGACGCAGTACCTAGGTCACCATGCCCATTGCCCACCCAAGGCTAATTAAGGGGTTCCGACGATTTGGGAATTTTTTATAGTAAATCGTTTATTTGCTTTCGGAAAGCAATATTTTATATAATACTAGCTGTCCCCCGCGATTTCATCCGCGGTAATTTCGTAGTTCCCGCGGTAATTCCGGGAAAAAACTGTTGTAGTTTACGGTGATAAGCAGTTCCCGGCATTAATTCCGGAGTTCCCGCGGGAATTACGGGATAAAACTATCCTATCTTTTAAGTTGGACCATTTTATGAATGGTTACAAAATTTTATCAAAATCCGTTCAGTAGTTTCGGAGTCCACCGCGGATAAACAACGTGACACGTGATTTATATATATTAGACTAGCTGTCCCCCGCGATTTCATCCGCGGTAATTTCGGAGTTCCCGCGGAGGTTGCGGGAAAAAAGTACTCTATGTCCTTTAGTTCCCGAGGGAATTCCGGGATAAAAACTATCCTATCTTTTAAGTTGGACCATATTATAAATGGTTGCAAAATTTTATCAAAATCCGTTCAGTAGTTTCGGAGTCCATCGCGGAAAAACAACGTGACACGTGATTTATATATATATTAGATTAGATAAGATATAGTGATACTATAAGATATAATATTATGTAGTATAATATACGTTTGCTTGGTTTCTATGACAAAAGCCTGCTTAGTGTGGGATGAAGTAGATCTGTGTGTTGTGAAGTATGTATATTATTGTTATTACGACGACAAAAGTACTTACGTATTTTCGTTGCTGATTGTACCTGCCGCAGTGGTTTATTATAGGCTTTTCGAAGGTTTTGCGGGATCCTGTTTCAGACAGACACGGGTTTATTACCTGACCGTCGTCGGGCTCGGGCAGTTCGTCGGATCACGGCTTAGATTATTGCTTTGATCAGCTTACTATTCAAATAATCTAAGCTCACAGCGAATTTCTAATCAAATCCTAAAACAATTAGGTACGAAGAATAAAAAATAACTCTCAAAGGAGTCTCGTCGCCGATTTAGATAAAAAGTTAAGGCCTGAGTCACGCTCATTGCTTTATTAGGAACTAGGTGTCCCTCGCGGCTTCACCCGTAGCAATTTCGGAGTTCCCGCGGGAATTTCGGGATAAAAAGTACTCTATCCGCCGCACTCAGAGTCGACTTTAATGATTACTTAGTTAAGTATAGATTTTTAAACAAAACTGCCGCAATCAGACCAGTTTAATAAATTAATGTTAATTGGCATTTAACTAATTAAGTTACATATCATTAAATGCCAATTAACATTAATTTACTGAACGTCTCTGATTGCGGCAATTTTGTTTTAAAAATCTATACTTAACTAAGTAATCATTAAAGTCGACTCTGAGTGCGGCCGTATGTCCTTATCTGTACCCCTGACAACGTGCATTGCATGCAAAGTTTTATGATGATTGGTTGAGCTGTTTAGGCATGAAAGCGTAACAAAGCAAACAAACTTCTGATTGGATTTGTACAGTGTACATTTTTACTGTCATTACATGTACTTACCTATTCAGGTAAAACTGCTCGTACTCTACACACTTCAGCTATTGATCAATGTAATTATTTCTTAGTAGAACAGGTTTTGACATAAGAGGTTAGGTAACAAAGAGAAAAACTGGAGAAAAAATAAAGAAAACGAATATTGTGTTCAACAAAACCTTCTTCATTAAGATTTCACACAGGCACTGGGGTAATGGATAGGCCTCAGTCCGTTGTAGTTGCTCCTTGTGAATTAAAGAATCAACATTACGTATTCCATACGAAGCTTCTGAGAAACGTCTAAATTATTTGTGGCGTTTTTTTTTCATCAGGTCATTCTAGAGCCGTTCCCAAAGATCATAATAAACTATTGTCAAAGATTTTATTTAAAAAGAAATCGATAAAAAGAAATATTAAAAAGTGTAATTATTCATATTTTAAGGGTGCGTACAGATTATGTAACATGTTATATAACCCGTCCACACGTTATGTAACCTTGTTATTCAACATTGCGTCATAAAACAATACTGTATACATTAGAATAACAATGCAATATAACAATGTTATGTAACCATTGTCGTGCTATCCACATGTCATCGGTGAGAGGACGTTTTCCTAGCTGCGGCAACGACTGGTGTACTTTTAAATAACAAAATTAAAAGAAAAAAAGCTAACGTAAATAATTTATGTTACATGTTATTATAACAATAAAAAAGAAAAAAAAGAAAACTAACGAGACTACTTTATATTACACGTTATTATAACATTCAGTGTCCACATAATCTGAAACATGTTATATAACAATGTTGTATAACAGTTTTGTTAATGCTTTGTATATTTTGTGAAACATTCAATGAAACGGTACCTTTTCCTTGGCTTAACACTTGACTGTTATTTGCAACAGTAATAGGCTTGACGACTCTATGCATTTGAACGAAAAAGTTCTTATTGTTGCAAATGTGCGATGTAGCACCGGAGTCTATATACCAAGCGGCTCGTTTGGAAACTGTGGGAATGGAAGAGTTAGATATGGACGAAGATGTGTAACGAGATGTGTAATTATTAGAATCAGAATTAATATTATGACTAACTACAATCTTCTTAGAATGCTTGTTTCTTCGTTTTCTGCATTCTGACACTAACGGCCGCACTCAGAGTCGACTTTAATGATTACTTAGTTAAGTATAGATTTTTAAAACAAAACTGCCGCAATCAGAGACGTTCAGTAAATAAATGTTAGTTGGCATTTAATAAGATGAAACTTAATTAGTTAAATGCCAATTAACATTAATTTATAAAACTTGTCTGATTGCGGCAGTTTTGTTTTAAAAATCTATACTTAACTAAGTAATCATTAAAGTCGACTCTGAGTGCGGCGGTAAATGTCCACGTTTCTTGCAATAAATACAGAACTTTGCAGATCGTTTTGGTGTAGCGGCAGTCGATGCTAGTGTAGTCTTCTTCTTTTTACAACTTTCATTTTTCAGAAGTTTAGAAGTCACTGTTTCAGCTGTGATTTTAGATCCCGAGCGCTCCAATGCCATAACCAATGGGTTATATTCCTCGGAAAGTCCAGCTAACATGATATGCCGATAAATTCACCGTCTACGGGTGAATTTATTTCTACTAACTGATCCTGCGTTTGCTTTATCTTCTAACGTGTTAGATAGGCCCATAACCTATTGATATGAATATTCCATAGTTAAAAATATAGATATTTTAGGTAATTAAAGACATGTTGTCAATCGAATATTCTTATATATTGTCAAATTTAAATTAATAGTAAAAAAGGAACATAGCAAAAGAAAACTCCCAGTGTATATTAGAAAACTTACAAAAAAGGTTTTAACAATAATATAGTCTGTACGCACCGTAATACTCTTCCATAATACCCTTCAACAGCATTTAAACTGAACAAAAATAAACGAAATCCGGTGAAAGTAGGTAATCGATTTGGCAGATTTGGTTGTTTTTGTTGTACGCTCGATAAAGTTATAGCACACTTCAATATCAATTTCAAAGCCCTTTATTATCGAACATATTACAGTCTAAAAATGTGTTTGCAACAACCATCGGCTCGACGTGTCCTTTTGACACATAGGCCTCCTCCATTGCCTTCCATGCCTCTCTGTCTCTGGCTAGTCATGTCCATAGTGGAGCAGCAGTTTTCTTTAAATCATCTGACCATCTCTTGTATTGTCTGCTTCTTCTTCTTTTTGTGCTGTAGCGTGGAGTCCACTCAGTCAGTATGTTCGACCACTTCTGCTTTTCCCTGAGCATGTGGCCCGCCCACTTCCATTTTAAAGTTTTGGATTTTAGAGTGACATCTTCTAATTTTGTGACCTCTCTTATTTCCGTCGCCCGTTTTCTGTCTCTTTTTGTATACCCTAAAATGCTTCTCTCCATTCCCCTCTGGCACGTTATTAGTTTGTGTGACATTTTTTCTGTTGCGGCCCATGTTTGGCAACTATACATTAGTATAGGCAATATACACATATTGCAGACTTTCCTTTTTATTGAGAAGCGGTAATCTTTATTATTCATAATAGTTTTTAGAGACCAGAGCCTGTTCCATCCATTTGTGACCCTTCTGTTCATTTCTTGTTGCATTTGATCCGACATAGAAATGATTTAACCCATTCAATGTCTTCCCCGTCCACTGTGATGGGTACTTCCATTCTGTTGGTCATAATTTTAGTTTTACTTTTATTTATTGTTAGGCCAGCCTCTCTGCTACTGCTTGTTAGATCTTGCAGCATGTGTCTTAGGGACTCTGCATCGTTAACCATGATCACAATATCGTCCGAAAATCTCAAATGACTTAGTTTCTTGCCATTTACATTTATGCCCGGATCAGTCCCATCAAGTTTTTTAAATACTTCTTCTAGCACGCAGATGAAAATTTTTGGTGTGGGAGCGGATCGCCTTGTCGGACTCCTCGTTTGATAGCACACTTACTTATGCACAAATAACATGAAATGTTAGCACAATAGTGAGTATTCCACGTTCACTTAGCGTGCAACTGTACCGCTGTGAGAATCTTTACTAATATTATAAATACGAAAGTGGGTTTGTTTGTTTGTCACGCTTTTGCGGCTTAACGGCTCAACCGATAGTCATGAAATTTTGCATACATGTTGTCAGGCGTACAGGGAAGGACGTAGGGTACTTTTTATCCCGGAACAGCTAGTAATAAATACATTTTGTGTCAGTTGCGAATGGTAAGGTAAAATTTAGATGTAAATAATATGTGATATTGCTTTGCTTGACCATCAAGTACATAATATCTAATATTAGGTATACTGAACATTTATAATAATTTTAGAGACAGCACGATCATCAATCAACACGATCTAACTCAGTTTAGCTGAACAATGGTTGCCAAGTACAAACTTACTTAGTTTGCTCACTGGTAACCTCGAGATGTCATGGTTATATTACCATATTTCACCTGTTTCAAACGGCCGGCATACGATATTTGGACGCAGATAAGCAATAACATGTTAACCCACAAAATTAAGTTATTGATTCAGAACGATTTATTGAGAGTTTGGGAACGTTTTTTAATTATGTGTATACCTTATTACATTGATTAAATTTGTAACTAAATATTGAACATAAAAAATGTTGACACAAAATGTCGCTCCTACTTTTAAAACACGATTTACTCAAAATTTCTCCAGTGTGGGTTAACACACTATTGCTTATCTAAGTTCATTTAATGTATGGTTATACATTTCTATAGATACCTATACAGTATTATACGCTAGTAATGGTGCACCAACAACACACAAAAAACCTTAATGTAAGTGCTTTTAATGAAGCACTTACATGAAGGTTTTTTATTAGGTACGTTTCAGGAAATTGGTCCGATTTTTTGGTGGACTGCGGTCATTTGGTAAATAGTTTCAAAGCGATGGAATGAATTTTCCTGTCGCTCTGCTGCAAAGTCGAGGTACTTATAACAATCTGCCATTGGTAATTTTGGTTTATGGGAGTGGGCGGACACTGCTTCTTTGATCTATTGTTGATACTTTTCGAAATGTTTCTGTATTAATTAACTTGAATATCACGGCACAATATTGATCAGCATGGTCAGCAGAGAAATGTATTCTTTCGAAAAATATTGTTGGTTATGCTCAATATTTTGTTTAAGTATTGGTTTGCGTATCTACTAGGTAGGTACTTATATAAGTTACAAAAAAAAACCTAAAATATTTGCAAATCATAAAAGTTCTCCAATCTGAAACCTATCTTGGTAACAGTTCGTCCACTCGATTCCGGGTCACCCGTTAACGTTTGCCCGGGAACCTTCGTTTCGTAACCACATTGTTAACGACCTAAGGCTATTCTCTGGGAACTAGTTTGAACTATCAAATGAAAAGCTGAAACGGATTCAATGTTTGTTTAAGCAAATTTTGCTGATTTTATCACTTAAATGTTTGACGGCGATGCCAATACCTTTTGAAATTAAATCCCTTCGGGCACGATAGCAAAATGTTTTATTACGACACTATATTACACACTACAAATGTGTAATTTTCGTGAGTTTTTCATTTAATTAGTTTGTAGCGTGAGTGGTTCCCCTTTTTTGTGAGTTCTTCATGAAATTAATTTGTTTTATTTGATTAAGGAGGCTTTTTAACATAAAAACTAAAACATAATAAAACACTCACATACACACACACACACACACATACACACACACACGCATACAAAACGGGACAGAAATTAAAACGTAGGTACTAGGTAGGTACAATATCAGAATTTGAGTACATAACAATTTTATTCAAAACTTTGTAGGGAGCAAAGAGGGAAAGAAAACTATTCAAAACTGTCATAACTTTGTTTAATAGAATCCAGGTAGAACTTAGAATTATGATCTTTAGCCGATCTAAAATTTTATTTTTATTTATTTATTTATTTATTTATATCATATCACCATCTATTTATCACCGGTGGTTTTATTTTCCTTTGCTGGGTTTGGAAAGAAATATATCAAGGCGGCGACACCTGGAATGAAACAAGAATCAGTTGTTTACACGTCATCGAAGAGAAACATGCAATAGCCAGCTTACTCTTGACGCAATCGAGTAAGTCATACTAGTAACGTAATCGTGTTAGGATCAAATCGAACCTGAATCGAAATGAGATCGAAACGGAATAAAATTTTGCTACTTTTGAAGCTTTGGGATCGTGTCTCTATCGAATTTTATGTCAAATTTTTCGATTTCAATATATGAGTAGTGTTATTGACTTGTCGGACGTCATCTTTAGACATTAACGCGATTCCAAATACGATTTGATTTCGATCTCAAAAGTATGTACCTACTAAAATGATAATGAGGTGAAATCAAATCGAAATCAGACTCAAATCAATTTCAAGAGTAAGGCCCCAGCTGATGTAGCGTCCGGAAGTAGGTACGTTCCTATTAAGTTCACGAACCGATTTATGCAAGGCACATTTCAATACGCATTACATCGATATGTCACAGCCAAATTGTATGATTCACCCTCAGGATTCACCGATTGGCCGAGAAAAAAAAAACAATAAATAACGACATAATGAAAAAGTACTGATTTTCAATGTGCGAAAACGCTCCACAATGCATTTTCCTTGTCCTGTCGGAAGACCAGCGCTTCATTATGTTCTGCCCCAAAGACATAATGAAGCATTAATGCTGAGACCGTGACCGATTGGCCCCCTTACAGCACACCCTTCTATCTCCTTCATAATATTTGTTAAGTTTGTATTTTTTCCGTCTCTAATTTTTTATTTTTATGTGGGGACCAATAAACTCCTTTTTCCTTTTTTTCTTTTTCTTTCATTTTCTGTCCTTTCCTTTTCAATCCGCGGCCAAAAGCTAGTAGGAGAATAACATTAATATAATATTACCTAGTGTGATGACAGTCAAAGCTAAGAACGGTCCCATACAACCAGCTTCCAACATAACTGGGAACAAAACGTTTCCCACGAGAGATCCTGTACGTCCAGCCATCAATATTACCGACAATGCCATCGTTCTGAAATAATTACAATAAAATAGGGAATTATCACACAATATGTCCGTGGAAATTACGGGCAAAATGTGTAGAAGCTTTATACATAATATTATTAAGCTCATAATATGTAGGTACCTTTTCAACTTCGTTCCGTGTTGTTTTAGAATAGAATAGAATAGAATACATTTTATTGTACACCAAAATAATGTTACAGTGTGTTAACAAAAACTTATAACTAAAGGCATACAAAAGGCGGTCTTATCGCTTTACTAGCGATCTCTTCCAGACAACCTTGTTTTAGTACTATACTTGTTGAATATAGGTAGAAAGCTGTAATTAATCTTATTACTGTGAATTCCTACGATTTTTACTCATATCTATTCGTGCTACTGTATGATTTTTTAATAAAATAAAAATAAAATAAAAAACGACAGCGTAAACTGGTACTGTTAGCTTAGTTTGATGAAGCGTTAATATGTAGCGTTGACGTAATGATATTTATTTAAGGGCGTCATTGACGTAAAAAAAAAATTACGTTGTTGAGCGCAATTCATTAAATTGGCAATTTATTTTACCTGTCGTCAGCCATTTTGTTTACTTTTAGTAAACAATGTAAAACGTTCCTTTTTGTAGTACTCTATCCTTACTAATATTATAAATACGAAAGTGAGTTTGTTTGTTTGTTTGTTTGTTTGTTCGTTTGTTACGCTTTCACGCCTTAACGGGCCAACTGATCATCATGAAATTTTGCATGCACGTTGTCAAGGGTACAGAGAAGGATATAGGGTACTTTTTATCCCGGAACTCCTGCCGGAACTCAGACATTACCGCGGGTGAAACCGCGGGGTACAGCTAGTATAATGTTATAAAAAGGAAAAGTTTGTTTTTTGTAGGGGGTGAACTCAGGAGCGGAGAATTTGATTCTAACAACTCTTTAAGTGGTAGAAAGCACAGTATATCTGAGTAACGTAAGTTACCTTTTATCTCAGAACAAAGTGTTCCCGAAGGAGTTATAGGAAATGCGGGCACCCGTTGTTTAGTGTCTATAGTTACAAGTATATTATTATAGTACACCTATCTCCATCGTTTAAGCTAACTACCTGTATATATGTATTAAAACCTATACATATACTTTATATTATGTAGATTACCACAAAGAAACATAGCAATCGGTCGTAGTTTCTGATTCGCGCATACACAAAAAATATATATACGCGTCGAATTGAGAACCTCCTCCTTTTTGGGAAGTCAGTTAAAAATAGTCCGGGAACAACCTGACTATTTTATTGAAGTCTATTAAACTTATACTTAATTGTTTCTTTCCACTGTCTTTTTTTTTGTTGTGGTGGTTGTGGTGGTGTTATCTCACCTCACAGTTGTTGGAAAAACTCTGACGAGTATGTTTTGTTGGAGACTCAAACTGGTCTGCATCATGGCGCAGGTCAAAGAGACGAGCAGAGCGATTTGTATGGACGAATTGGTCCAATACATCGACCCTGAGCATACCGCGCACAGCACTAGAGCCACAAACATCAGGGGCTTCTGACCAAAATAATTCACTAAGCCAGCACTAACACTGACGCAGATTAGAGACACCACACCCATTATAATTCCGTTTATGTATGTCTCCGATCCGCTGAGTTTCTGTAATGAGAAATGCATATGGTTATTACAATTAGACGTATTTATAATTTAGACTCCTTTACAACAAACTACCACACGATGTAGTTAATTTCTCAATTAATTAATATAAGAGCTTTATTAAACGCAATTTGTGCGATAAAATTTATGACAGCTTTATAGACTATATTTAAATCACACAAACGTTTGGTAATGGTATGGTTGATGTGGTATAGTATGGTTGGAATGGTAATTATTTTTGTTCTTTGCATTGTTTTATTTTAAAAATAAAATCTCGAAAACATGTGCATGCCGTGTAAAATACCTATGTATAATAAGTAACTACAAAAAAACCAAGAATTAAAGAAATTTACCGGTACACAAGTCTTTGTGACGGTCAATTCGTCAGATTCGGTGACATTCGCAACTAAACTGCTCGTGTATTCATTCATCATTACGCAAAATCTGTCCGTTTTATTGTGGTCCAATTGGTAGTTTTCAATTATAGTCGATAGCTGTGGATACCATAGTCTTTGTGCGCTGTATCTGTAATAGCAAAATTTTAACAAAAAAAATAGTTAAACCGACTTCAAAAGTTCCATTCTCTGTCTCCGAAACTCATCATCAAATCTATATGAAATTTAAGTGGGACCATATCGGAATAAACCCCTTTCGAACAAATAAGAATTGCAAATCCGTCTCTACATGACGGAACATACCTACATAAAAAAGAAAAAATATATGAACATCCGAATCGATAACCTCATCCTTTTTGAAGTCGGTTAAAAGTCAAACTGATAGTGGAAAAAATAAAGACTTACGCTAAAAGACAAACAAACGTGGCGCAGCTGAATAGCAGCAGTTGGCAGATGAGTGGCCTCCTAAAAAGGTCTTTGGTTTCGAAAAATGCATTTGTTAGTTGAGTTTTAAAAGTTCTCTTCTTCGGTATAAAGTTGGCTTCTTTGATGCTGAGCGATTTGATCTGGAAAATGAAATATTACAACGGAATATTAAATTTTACATTTAAGTTTATGCAAACGGAATCAGCACCAACGTCAATGATGCTGCCAACACAAATTGAAAAATGTTTTATAGTTATACCTACAGGAAAATCTTCTTTAGGTTTTCTTGTGTTCTCTCTAAAAATGTTCTTTAGTATTTCCAGTGCTTCCTCTTCTTGGCCTTGCGATAAAAGATATTTGGGGCTCTCGGGTAAGCAGTAATATAGAATTGCTGCCACCAAACTCCAAACAGATGACACATAGAGGTAAATGTTCCACGAGTGTAATTCTGAAAGTGGTATTTTTTATGTAAGTCATTTTATAATATTAGTAGTGTAGGATCGGTGGCGAAAAGCATGGGGGAGGTTTAGTGGGAATCATTGAGAAAGCATTCGTCTTTAATACAATGTGAAACTGAACAAACTTCCAAGTATTCGCCACCTTTCTTCTTTAGAGAGATACTGATAACATTTTGTAGACTATCACATCGTGTTTTTTTTCATCTGTGATTTTGACAGCTCCACTCATTGTAAAGTTTTACCTAAAAATCTTTGAAGTGCGGTTTTTTGAGGATTTCCTCGATATTTTTTTCTTACAAACTATCTGCCTATTGTTTTGCACTTTTTAACTCTTAATAATAAGGCCACAAACAGATTAATCCTACTAATATTATAAATGTGAAAGTGTGGATGTTTGGATATTTGGATGTTTAGATGTTTGTTACTCAATCACACAAAAACGGCTGAACGGATTTTCATGAAATTTGGCATGCACGTTTTCAGGGGTACAGAGAAGGACATAGGGTACTTTTTATCACAAAATTCCCGCGTGAACTCCGAAATTACCGCGGCTGAAACCGCGGGGCACAGCTAGTAATATTATATAACGTATAGGTATGAACGTTATAAACCCTACCGTGTTCACAGTATTATTTTTAAATTCAATTTCTACTTTTTTGACTCAAAATCTACATCTGTACAGTTTGGATATCAATGGCTAACGCTCAAAAATACCCGAAAGTAGATAATTTAAAATACTTGCCAAAATATCCTTGAACAATTACCAAGTCCCATGTTTGGATCAAAATTCCCCAGGACACCAGAGCTACCACGATGATAGACGTGGACATGCACGCAGCGTACACCAAGAGTACTCTATCTCTCACGTTTTTGTGTGTTAACTCTGACACCATTACTGCTATTCCGCTGAAGGTTATGCTTAAACTGAAAAATTAAAATTAAAAAATTAACTCATTGGCAATTTCACGACGTTTTTCTTTGCATTGCAACTGTGTTATGTGGTTTTTTTATTTTCATTTCTTGCTATTGGGGAATTTGTTGCGCAGATTTTTTTTTCTAGCCATAGCACCAGAACGGCGGATATTTTATCGGTGCTGTCATGATTATTGTAATTTTATTGACGACAAAGAGAGCCATATTAGGGGCCAACAATGAATGAAATTATTTAACTTTGACTTTGTAATCCTCGTAAAGATTCAATCTTATCATTAGTTTAAAGTCCATCAAAAGAAGTATAATTTTAAGAACACTTAATTATTTGAAATTTTCCGCTACCTTACTAATTTAATGAGAAGATGATATTGATAAAGAAAGTCTACTAATTTTTAATTTAACTATTTAACCATTTTGGCTTGATGACCGCCTAAAAACATCTAAAGGAATTTCGTACACATTTCTTGTTTATTTAAAAGGTGTAGATTATAAAAGACTAATAGGTTAGGTGACGCTAGTGATACGAACTCTGTATAATATTTATAAATTAATATCTACAAAATATGATATTGCACTCGAATATACTCATTGATACTCACCACATACCGTCAATTAATTTGAAGATCATCATCATCCAATATGTCTGACTTGATCCCTGAAGTACTGTACAGATGAAAATTCCCACATGACCACTGACAAGAAACACTTTCCTGCCGAAAGCGTCGATAAGGAAACCAGTAAACAGGGACGCTCCCACTTGGCCTAGAAATTGATGTGTTATATTGCTTTCGTTAGGCTTTCGTCTAGATTGGACTCTTGTCAATAACTGTAGTGGAAAATTGATATTAAATACAATCAACGAAGCAAGAACGGCTTTAAAAAAAGAATCACATTAGGTATAGCAATATGCCATAAGGCCACCTTTTGCTCTATTCTTTCTTCCTATTTTTTTATTAATTTTTTGTTTTTCTTTTGAGACAATAAAGTACATATACCAATTTGAATTTGAATTTATCTGTAAAGAATTTCATGTTCCCTAGGTTAGCGTGCAGTTATTAAAAATAGCTTTATTGTGTAGGTAAAAAGTGTTTTTTTCATTGAAAATGTATGACGGTTGTAGAACTGTAAATTTAGGTAAATCTCAAAAAAATCTATTACTAGATACGTATCAATAGAACAGAATAAAGCAAATTAAATTTCATCATCTAGTTTAATCCATTGTACGAAATTGACGAAAATATCTCTGTTAAAAGTTACCTTTGTTTACATCTTTACTTTCAATTGTCTTAACTTTATTTTGTCTTCTGAAATCAATGGAAAAAAGAATTTGACGAACGACTTGCCATTAATTACTGATTTTACCGATAATATTATATCGAATTAA
The DNA here is from genome assembly GCA_907165275.2 of Zygaena filipendulae. Classification (NCBI taxonomy): domain Eukaryota; kingdom Metazoa; phylum Arthropoda; class Insecta; order Lepidoptera; family Zygaenidae; genus Zygaena; species Zygaena filipendulae. The sequence goes on from OU015669.1 coordinate 2,957,034, forward strand.
AAATTGAAAAATCAGCTTTTCTATTACGTTGTTTATTGGTATTTTTTATTTAATTAAATATGATTTATGAATGTAACTTACCAAAAAACGGTATAGCGTTTAGCAGTCCTTTCTGTAAAATGGTCATGTTAAGGTCACATTCTGCTATCGACAGTATATAAGAGGATGTGGTAGTGACAGTGGTCGAGGCACATGTTGCTATTAAAGTGGTTATCATTAACCTCAAATTAAAAACACCGAATTCACATGTCACTAATGCATGTTCTAATTTCTGCATAGGATTCCTCAAATCGTCTTCTTTCTCATCTGAAATTTGTAACATTAGGAGTAGAAACTAATATATAATATAAAAATGCTCAAATAAAAAAATTTAAAGGATATTAAGTGCATCGTGTTATTTCATGTTCATTAGGGTGCGTACAGACTATACGATATAACATAACATGGTATGCGACATTTTTATGTAAAGTGTTGCAGGTAATGTGGACACTGAATATTATAATAACATGTTATGTAACTCAGTCACATTAGTTCTTTTTGTTTTCTTTTGTTATTTAAAGTACAACAGTTGCTACCGCAGCTAGTAAAAAGTCCTCTCAGCGACGGCATTGTGGATAGCATAGCACTGAAGAACGAGAAACGACAATGGTTATTTAACATTGTTATAATGCATCGTTATTCTAATATATACAGTATTGTTTTATGGACGCACGACCCGTGGACCCCCTCCTGGCAATGTTGAATAACAAGGTCAGATAATGTAGACATGTTATATAACAAGTTTTCTAACATATTAATTACATAATCTGTATACACCGTAAGACTCTAAGTACATAGTACCTAAGTAGAGGTAAGAGGTGAATTTCTAAAAAAAAATATAGGTAAAACAAAATGGGATAAAAGAAGTCTTAAATAAAATACTTTTTTTGAACAACATTAGAAACGTTTGTCGGCGAGCCCGCGGCGAAAACGTGTTTTCCGAGAAATTGTATTTCCAGAAAGTGAAGGAGTAAAATTAAGTTAGCAAGAAACTAAATAAGGGTGGACTTGGCTCAACTTTAGATAGAACCTATTATTTTGTTCAATAATATTCCAAATTTGACTTAAGACTACCTTATAAGGTCTCTTTGAATAAAAAGTGAGAAACCATAACTATGATTGAACCTCGATTATTATTAAGTTTAATAGTCAATTCCTACATATATAGATACTAATTCGTTAAAGAGGTTTCAAAGCGTTAATTTTATGTGTCATAGATAGCTATGTCCTAGATACTAGATGCTGTATTGGCAAAGCAACTGGATGAATAAATCTTAATAGGTATTTCAATCTATCTATCTGTTTGTAATTTTAAATTAACAGCTTCTCACTAAATGCATACTAACATAAAAAATATCTATTTTTTAAATTTTTCTCTGTCTGTCTGTCCGTCGGTTTGGCTGTCTGTTTGTTCCGGGTAATCTCTAGACCGATTTTAACGGGACTCACTGGCAGATAGCTGATGTTACAACCTCAGGAGTTCTCGCAGGAATTCCGTGATAAAAAGTACCTTACGTCACTCAAGATCATTGTAGCTTCCTATAAGTAAAAGAATTTTTAAAATCGGTTCAGTCAGTAGATCCAGAGATTACCCCCTACAACGTCACAAACTCACAAACTTTTGCTCTTTATAATATTAGTATATTATTTGCTCTTTATAATATTAGTATATATGTAGATAAACAGTTGACGCACATAATATATACCTATGATTATGGTGCTAGCATAATTTAATTTCTGTATTCAGAGAAATAGGTTCTTTATATCGTCAATGTGATTTCCGTTACAGACGATAATATACATGTTGGATGTTCATTTGAAATCTCTTTTGGAACGTAAAAATAATATAAAACTTTGCGTTTGGGATTAGAAACAATAAAGCGACTCCCCAGTGTGTGATCTCGTCTGGCCGTGTCATAACTTGGGGCTGCAAATCTTTTCTCTTCTAAATTTTAAGACCTGCCAACACTCGCGTCCACATCTACTCATAACTTTTACACCATTACTGTGACCTTAATAAAAGTTATATCTTTTCTAGCGGAGCTGTTTTAATAAGAACTTTTTAGTATCAAAGTTCATACTGAAATACTTTACCAGCGTTTTTCGTATAAAAATTACACGTCCCCTAATGAATAATATTTTAAGATACTTTACTTTACTTTTAAGTTAGTTGTCCATATAGGTAATCTTCCATACCTATATGTTTGTAGGTACAATATGTACAAAAGAAAAAGTTCACTGATTCATAAACTACAAACGACATTTTGAGAACTACCTGACCTAATGAAGCTGAAAATTGGCAAATTCAGCTAAGAGCGAATTCCTGCAGTACCTCCCAAATGAACGCTGGAAAATCAATGGGAACAGCAGCTTGTTGTCTACGTATATAAATAAAAAATATCTGGGTCACCGAGCTTCGCTCGTTGTGTATAGCGCCATCTGTTGTTAAGTAGAAAAAGAAACACTAATTTTTCATTGCCTGAAAACGTTTTCTAAAAATGAAACCTAGCTAGATCGATTAATCGCCCCCGAAACCCCCTGCATACTAAATTTCATGAAAATCTTTGGGTAGTAGATACACATTCCTAAACCATTAAATCGATTGGATGGGTTGTTTTTTGTAGGTCCGTCCGCAAAGGTTTCTAAAAGAGTTCTTGTGGGAACTCCGATACCAATGCAGGTACTTACTTCTAGATGATAGTTTAATTTGAAGGTAAAAAACTAAGTATTCATTAGTTTTTTACCTTCAAATTGATATGTTATTATAGTAGAAATAATTGACTTTTTCTCTTTTACCAAAATGAAATTCGTTGATGATATTCATTTCCATTGTCATTAGGGAAAAAAATTCGAAATTGGATTTGCGAGTAAATTTATTCAATTAGCGAATGTTTTAATTAACCTTTAAAATATTCACGTACCTTTACTTTCGTCGGTTTCGACGGCTGTTTTCATTATCAATACGGTCTCACAATATTTTTAAGGTGTAGACCAGTTTTAAAAACGTAAAAAGAAAAGTGAAGAAAAAAAACACCGTATTTATTTGTTTTTCTTGAAATATTATGAGTTACTGAGAGCACATATTCCACGTCAGCAATTTTAACTAAACCGGCACAATATAATTGTACATTCTTCAACTAAATGTGTTAATATATTAGAATTAAAAAAAAAATAGTCACTAGCTATCTCACAAACACAGAAGTCATCATAGGAGAGTTTGATAACGCAATCCAGTTCGAGGTACATTGCAATTATAAGTTTTATAATATTATATCTAATTACATCATCACTACATAGTATAAAACAAAGTTGCTTCCCGCTGTCTGTCTGTCCCTATGTATGCTTAGATCTTTAAAACTACGTAACGGATTTTCATGCGGTTTTCACCAATAGATAGAGTGATTCATGAGGAAGTTATATCTATATTTTATTCCGCGGGAACTTTTAAATTACCGCGGGTGAAACTGAGGATAATAGATAATACGGTCGGTACCTAATTACTTAAAAGAAACAATTTTTGATATTTTTTTCTGTCGGTCTATCTGTTTGTTCTGGCTAATCTCTGAAACGGGTTTACTAATTTTAACGGGACTCTCACTGGTAGATAGCTGATGTTATGAGGAGTAACTAAGGCTACTTTTATTTTAGAAAAAAACAGTTCCTACGGGAATTCTGAAACTCGTGCTGATGAAACCGCAGGGCACAGCTAGTAAAAGATAAATGAAAGTAATAAATCTTACGTACACATTTGCTATCATGACGGTTATAAACAATTGTTACGCCATTATTTTTCTCACTATCTACGTATCTTCATCTCTAGATAATATTGAATGCAATTTTAAACTTGGGTGTCTGCACGTTGAAAATATTTACTGATCTAAATAAAATATCTAGTGGTCTTTATATATAATGAAATATCTAAAAAGAAAAAAAGTAGTAAGTACCTAAATTGGACATAGATAAACAATAATGTGTTAACCCACACTGGAGCATTTTGAATAAATCGTGTTTCAAAATTATAGCGCCATTTTTTATCAGTATTTTTTTTTTACGTTTAACATTTTGTTGGTATTTAAACAATGTTTCAACGCATAATTAAAAAATGTTCTCTAACTCTCAATAAAGCGTTCTGTACGAATAACTTAATTTTGTGGGTTGGCATGTTATTGCTTATCGGCGTCCAATTATGACTGGGTATTAAAATCAAATTCTACGTATTTAGTCCATCAGTTAGATAGTAAAAAAATTTAGACACGTAATTTTTTCTATTTAAATATATTAAAAAAAAATTGATAAAAAGCATTAAAGTTTAGGAGTGGGGGCTCGTGACGTCATAACTATAAGTCATATATCAAGTGTGACGTCATACGAAATTTCAACTAAATGTATCGCCGATATAAAGCTAAAAACTAAAATTTAATTATCTAGCCCATTCTTCAGATATCATCACATAGCATCTAGTCTCAAACTAAGAAGAGATTCTATAGTCAGTAGCAGAAATATATGTGAACACTTTTGGCAGTCATTGAATCTTATTGCAATAATAATAGAGTTCAAAAACGGATGAGTGTTTATGTGTTTCTGCTGCTGCCTGTACCTACTATCGGCATTGATACGTATAATCTTCAAATTTAACTCAAAAATTACTGGACTGATTTGAAAAATTTTTTCACCACTAGAATGCTTCAATTTCCCTGATTAGTATTATTATAACGAAAAATTCACGAAAAATTATGGATAATCTCCCACTTTCGTGTAGCTGCAATGTTTAAGGTAATTCCCCTTCCTGCCCCGCTGAAACTGTATCAGATGTGATAACATTAGCTGCAAATATTTACAGGGCTGAAAACATACGTAATAACAAAGTAGGCGAAAAAATAATATTATAAGTTCGGTAGTTCAGAATATGAGGAAAATAAATTTATTAAAATAATATTACAACTACATTCACAAGGTAAACAATATATGTAGCTCACTAATAGGATCAGCGGTCAGCTCGATCGGGCGACGATCATTAATCTCATTACGGATCAGAAGATTTCGGAAGCTAAATGACCTTGGGTTCTCAATTTAAAATGGGTACGGAAGCTAATTGGCCTTACCAATAATTAGCCCTCTAGATATAACTTAAGATACCGGTGCGTGGTGATGTGTATGTATAACAATTGAATGGCGAGCGCCTACACAGGTTATTTTCTTTTTGATTTGATTTTACAGTTTTTGAAAAAAAAAACTGTTTTATATTATGAATATGTTTATAGCGGTGTATACTTTCAACCATGTAAATATTTGCAGTTAATTTTACCACACCTTCTATAGTATCTCATAGCAGCGCGCATCACTCAAATATGTATTACTAAAACGTATTTTAAGATGCTTAAGATGCCTACTAAAAATCACCGGGTGAAACCGCGGGCATCAGCCAACAATATACGTAAACATCAATGACTCTAAAAATAAGATAAAATCTAGAACGAGGAACTTCAACTATACAAATATAATATATAATGGAAATTCTTAATTACATATTATAATACAGTACAGGCAGATTACGTAGATGATGTAAATTGAGGTGTATGGAGTATGTCAGAAGAAATTATTTAGCAATGACAGCTAGGTATTAGGATCAAATTTGAATCCGGTGTTATTGAAGAAAAACATCATGAAAAATTATATAGCTTGGTGGTAGAGCACATTCTAGTGCCACGAAAGTAATACAACGTCTTAGAACGTTGAAGGCTAACTACAACATGATATTTGCAACATGGCATGTGTTTGTTTGAAGGTTGCTAGGTACATACTAAAATGAACATCAGAAAGTGAGATTTGTTAAGTGACGTCATATATCAAATCCAAAGTAGGTAAAGACCATATCGAGATTATAAGGGTCATTGCAAATGGAAATCTTTAAGTCTCTTCCTAATCCAGGAGAGCCGGTTAATAGAGGTGAGTTAGAAACACTTTGTGTTAAGCTAAGGCCTCATTACAAAAAGCTTCGCTTATTGCTAAGAGCCAAGCTACTCACCGAGTGACAAATACTAGTGAACAGACATAATATTACATATACTATGGTAGCTGGTCACGCTGCAACCGATGCTCCTAGGTACTAGGTAGGCCTTGCTAATCACCATGCGATGCCAGTGTGGTCACCGGTGATAGTATACAATATGTCTGTTCACTGGGAGTAGCTTGGCTCTTAGCACTAAGCAGAGCTCTTTGTAGTGTGACCTTAGCTTTAGTCATATTAGGTTACACATAAAAATGTAATATGGAAACATACGTAGGTATATTGACTCAAGAACAATTTCAGCGAGCGTATAAAATCTTAGTGCTCCAATGTACATTCTTTGAATGTTTCTATTATACCGTCTTGTTGGAGAATCCACGGAGTAGAACTGTAATACCCGTATTCAAATTTAATAAAAGCCAGCCACAAACTGTGCTACATTTTCAGCAAACAAATACCAATGGTTTATTTGATAATGTGTGTAAAAATATTTTATTAAAAATATTACAGTAGGGTAGTCTTACTATTTAATTTGCAAATAGTTTATTGTAATGCAATTAAACAATTTTTGGTGATGATTTTTTGGAAGATTTTGACGCCATAGAAAAAAGATGATAGGTAATGTAAAGTAGGTACGAGTTTTTATTTCGTCTGAGGTAGGTACCTTACTTATTACAAAGTAAATATGTGATTGTCAAGAGACAAATAATTTTCCACTTTATTGTGAACTTTTCACATGATGCATTAAGCTGGATAAATACGTAAAAGTATTTTATTAGCCATTTCGTAGCAGTCAAAACTGCAGTTTATGATGCCAGAGACAGAAAAAAACTTTTTGGTGCTCTATATTTTTTTTTTATTCCATTCTGGGTTAGGTGTGCTTACAATATTTGATCACACCGTCACAAATAAAAAAAAAATTAAAATAATTAAATTACATAGACCAGCTACTGCCCATAGTGATTTTATGTTACCGGCCTCAGCTGAGAAACAAATACAGCAGTATATACATACCTATTATATAATAAGATTTGTGTTTTTTTTCTCTACCGTTAAGGACAATGTTATCGTGTAGTTTTACTGTCTAAATTATATTGTTAAAAGACAGCACAGTGTATCACGAAGACGTCGTTCCCTCCCCAACACCCTTAAAAACTCTTTGTTATCAAAGTAAACTTCTTAGATTTATTTATATTTTTATCATTATTCTAAATAAAAAAATCATTTTTTTTTAAATATGTGTACAAATAAAAGCTAGACCCCAATTATGTATACGCACTTTATTTGCACAGGATGTTATTAAAAGGTACCCATTGAAAACATCAGCGTATTTCTAGCATGGCTGAACAGGGATAAATATGATAGCAACATCGTTACAAATTCTATACAAAATTAAATGTGAAGACGTGGAGAGGAAAAGAAAAAGCGAAAGGATAAAAACGCTGTTATGTTACCCTTCGTATCTTTATGGCGGAATCCTCTTACGTGACGTGGAGAGTTCCGATTTCCCCTTCCGACAACTAAACACGGGGAGTTTTCGTAAAGTGTTTTATTTTTTTCACGCGTTCGTGTATCGTGTATGTGCCACATCGGCTGGAAGAGGGGTGCTTCCAATGATATACTTATAATGGCCAGTTCACACTTCCATAAGTAAGTTCAGCTTACTTAGGTACCTACTTAATCGAAAAGTAGACTGCAACTTCCAAACGGTGAGCGTCCGTAAGTAAGTAAATAAGTTCAACAATTACTTCAATTACTTGCCGGCCGCTGTCTTACTACTTGCTGTCCTATTACTTACTTGTCGCCGTCCACACGGCAGCAAGTAGTAAGTAATACGTTGGCGGGGAGCGGGAGACAAAGCGGGCGGGTGTACCCGCTACAGCTGTCCTGTTAAAACAATAGAAGTGGTCTCCACCCTGCGGCTAGTTGCTACTTAATCACTTACTTGCCGGCCAGCGTCCACGCGTGGTTGTTTTGCTTTCTTAGTTATTACTTATGGAAGTGTAAACCGGCCATAATATCATTGGGTGCTTCTATACTATCCGACACGATGTCGTTCGTAGGATCGGTCGCCGGTCGATATCTCCGCTGTTCCCTTGTGGTCATACTAGTTTGTCATATTATCGTAACTCATAGTGTCAATAATTATTAGCTTTTTTGCATGAACTTCTGATATTATACGGTCACAGATATAATATTATCTCCATAGATACGTTTGTACTTATATTAAAAAATAATAGATTTGGCTTTTTGTGTTTTTTGTCACAACCTCAGTTTAAGTTCTGTTAAAACGGGCGGTCACGCGTTTTTTGCAATAACTTTAGGATTATTGCATAAATCCGATTCATTCAATCAACTTGTGATACAATGAAACATAATGTTAATACTTAATGATAGAAAATCAACAAATTTTATGAATATTAAATAATAGAACTGATATAATACTTATATACTTTTCCCTCGTACATGCAGGCCCAGAATAAACATAACGATATCGTCACACAAATATGTATTTACTCTGACGTGGGAATTGAACCCGCAACACCTAGCGTAATAGCAATCAGTTTCGCTAACCACTAATGAACGGTGCTGTCTGTTTGACTAACGTAATACAAAATAAACGAGTATATTTCTGATCGTATTATTCTACAGATGTTATCCTTTATTATAAATTTGGAAGTGTGTTTGTTTGTATGCATGTTTGTTTGTTAGGCTTTCACGCCTTAACAGCTCAATCGATCATGTTAAAATCTTGCACACACGCTGTTACGAGGGTACTTTTTGGCCCGAAATTCCCCGCGGATACTCCAAAATTAATGCCGGTAAAATCTCATGAAATTTTACATATATACGGTGTCAGGGGAACAGAGAAGGATGTAGGGTACTTTTATCCTGGAATTCCCGCGGGAACTCCGTTATAGGGATGTTGAAGAGTTTTGAAAATTGAAATTCTAATTAGCCCGTTTGTTAGAAAACAAAAAACAATAGACACGTATTTTTTGCTTTTTCAAATAAATGAAAATATAGTGAGATAAAGCGCATTAAAGTTTAGGGTGGGGGCTCGTGACGTCATTAACCGATTTAAGTCCCCATACAAACTGCACCGAATAGTGACGTCACGCGAAATTTCAACTCAATAATATCGCCGTTATTTTTGGATTACCTACGTAAAAAAAGAAAAAATACGTGTGCAATATTTTTTATTAATCTTAAGGCGGAATAAAAAAAAATTAGTCGACAAGCCCATTACCGCGGATAAAACCGCGGGGAACGGCTAGTATAATAGTACTGTGCATGTATACAGTAGGTAGGTACTAAATGTATTGCTATACATAGAGACCCAGGTAACTACACATTTCACTTTCCGCTCCGTTAGCGGGAAATGATCTCATAACTGTGAAAAATGGTTATGAACTGTTTTTATCCGGTAAAAGGCAGTATATTTTTTTAATCTAGTTTTAGTAAGTATAAAAAAATCATCAGTAGTTTTCATCGATCAAAGAAAATTAGGTATGTTAAATTATTGTCGTAAACAAAGAGGCTATAATAATACTTTTGAAATGCAGTTAAAATAAAACTGTATAAGATTTTGTGTAGTTTTGTGTGGCTTTGAGTGACTTAATTTGTGTGTCTGTACATTGAAAATATTCAAATTAAAATAGCGGGTATGTTTAAGGGTCCTTATCCATTGCGGTGACTTTCACTAAACTTGTCTGTGTGTCGGTTTGTTTGAACAATAATAAAATTAAAAATAGGCGATTGCCTTTCCGGAGCAGTCGGCATTGTTACTCGCGGTAATTCCGTGTTTACTTCAAAGAAATACTACATTGTATCGGAATAGAAAGTATCTTATATGTTGCTTAATATGCGACATAAACTACCTACGTGCCAAGTTTCATTTGAATCAGCTGTCCGGTAGTATCCAGGTGATGCGGGCACCGGCTGAAAAACTGACACACAAAATTGATAGACAACAGAAAAAAAAGATCGACGATCGGAAATGTTACAAAATAAAATGTCTATAAAATGCGCCTTGGTCGGTAGTGTTCTAGCTATTGAACTTTACAAAACTCAAAGCAAACCAAACATTCTGTAACGAAATTTCAAGACTATCATATATCACAATAAATAAATAACACGAGAGCAGTTATACGACTTGGAAATATCCCGATTTTTAACCTGCCAGATAGGCCACCAAGACATATTCCTGTGGAAAGAGGAAAGTTATGAGCATGATTTACTGCACAGAGATGTTTTCCGACAAAGACAGTGTCACGACTACAGAGAAAAGCAATATACTAACTAAAGAGGCAATTTAGGCGGGGTATACGTTATCCTTTATATTTATATTTAAACCCATGTCCTTCCAATCAAGCTTCCTGAAGATGGATTCCAACACTGCAATGAATAACTTTGGTGATAAAGGGTCGCCTTGTTTTACACCCCGCTCGACTTTAAATATTGGTCCTTTCGTCTCTAGTTTAACTCTGGTCTTACTATTCTCGTATATTGTTTTAATTAGTTCTATGTAGTCCTGGTCTAGTCCTTGTTCCGTGAGTGCCTGCCAAATAGAGCTGTGTGATATAGAATCAAATGCTTTCGAGTAATCTATGAATGCTATGTATATAGGTAAGTCGTGCTCTATATATTTTTCAATGATCAATTTCAGTGAATGTATGTGATCGATCGTAGAGTACTTTTTCATAAATCCTGCCTGCTCTATTGGCTGGTTTTCATCGATTATTCTAGTTATACGCCTCAGTAGAGTTGATGCAAACACTTTATATATACAAGATATCAGGCTAATGGGTCTATAATTTTTGATCAATTTAGGGTCTCCTTTTTTATATAGTAGAGCTATCTCGGAGAGCGTCCAGGTTTCCGGTACTTCTTTTTTGTAGAGAATTAGATTAAAAAGTTTGGTTAGGGGTTTTATTAGGTAATCTTTTCCCGCCTTTAGCATCTCATTTGTTACTCCATCCGGGCCTGGACTTTTGTCTGATTTTAAGTTTTTGATTGATAACTGTACTTCACTCTCTAAGAAAGCTGGTACTAGGTCGTTAGAATTGATCGTCCCCCTAAGAGTTTCGCTAGACTTGTTAATATCTGTATATAAGTCCTTGTAGAATGTGGTGGCTATTCTCATTAAATCTTGTCTATTTGTGACTGTTTTTCCTGATTCATCCGTGAGTTGTGACATTATGTGTTTGATGTTGTTCAACTTTCTGTAAGCTTTCTTTACGCCTCCTGTTTTTTCGAGGTATCTACTGATCGTGTTAAGTCTGTGATTCTTAATATTTTGTTTAATTTTTTTATGTATAGTTCTATATAATTTGCTCAGATTTATTTTCTCTTCTTTCGTTTTATTTAGTTTATTTTTTAGTATGTTCTTGTGTATTTTTAGTTTTTCTATTTCTTTCGTTATGATTTTTTGTCGTTTGCTCATCACGTCATCCTTGGTAGAGTTTAGTCCATTTCTTAGTGCTGTCTCTATTTTTTTGTTAAGTTTCTGTATGTTTTCTTCTTTTTCTGCGTCCGATAAGGTATCGAGCTCTATATGGTTACTTTTTGTGCCTGGTTTCGTTTTGCATTTGTAGCATGCTCGGGTTTTTTTGTTGTTTTGTATACTGATGGCAATTCTTACCAATCTGTGATCACTTGGGTGTTGTAAATTACTTAGCACGCTTACGTTTTGTACATTTCTGTGGTTATTTGTAGCTATGAAGTCTATCTCATTTTTTGTCTTCCCATTTGGTGCCATCCAGGTCCATCTAAGTTTTTCGGGCTTTTTGAACATCGTATTTGTTATTTTTAGTTTGTATTGGAGACAAAATGTTATAAACATTTCTCCTCTTTTATTCCTGTTTCCAAATCCATAGTCGCCCATCACGAGTTGTTCATTCATTTTAGGGAATCCTATTTTTGCATTCATGTCGCCCAACAGTATTATTTTTTTCGTACATTTAGTCATAGCTTTATCTAAGTCCGTATACATATTTTCTATGTCTTCTTTAGAAGATGTGGCAGTAGGAGCATATGCTTGAATCAAACTGTATGGATTTTCATGTATTTTAATTTGTAGTATGGCGACTCTCTCAGATATCGCTATGAAGTCCTGTACTACCGTATCATGTTGTTTTTTTACGAGGAAACCCACGCCCCTCTCTCCTTTTGTTTTTCCATAATAATATAGTAAGTAGCTGCCTCTATCTTCAATTTTATATCCTTCTCTTCTTACTTCTGATATGCCTATTATATTCCATTTAATGTTTAGTATTGCATCTTTTTGTTAAGTATCAGTAAGTTGTATTTAATGTTTAGTATCTTTTAGATCTTGCACCGAGAAAGAAATAGAGCGAAGAATAAGAAGTACATGGAATAAATTTTGGTCTATGAAAGAAATATTCAAAGGAAATATACCGGTAAAACTGAAAACCAAAGCGATGAACATCTGCTTAACGCCCTGCTTAACATACGCATGTCAAACTTGGCCGCTCAAAAAAATACACTTAAATAACATAAAAACATGTCAGAGAGCGTTAGAAAGAAGCTACATGAACATAAGACTAAAGGACCGTATCAAAAGCTCGTGTATCAGAAAAAAGACAAAGGCACACGATGTGGTCAAACATATACTAGCACTCAAATGGAAATGGGCAGGACATATCCAAAGAGTAGCAGATAATAGATGGTCGCAAAATATTACAAATTGGAACCCTATATACAAAAGGAGAAGACGAGGAAGACCACAAAAAAGATGGAGCGACGACATAGTAGAAATAGCTGGAGTACCTTGGCATAGAGTAGCAAAGGACAGATATAATTGGCACAAATTGGAGGAGGCTTTTACCGCCAAAGGCGGCCCTTACGACTAACAAATTAACTTGCATATAATTAGATAAATAAAAATACATAATAAATAGTATTATAATATAAGTTAAATACTAACATACTAACAAATATATATCTTATGTTTTGTAAGGGATAAATAAAGCTTATTATTATTATTATACGTTATCCTTATCAGTAAACCCACATTTATACGTATGAGCAAATGATCATGTCCTTTAATTTTTTTTTTTGCTTGCATCCCAAATATGTTTTCTTTTTGGTGTCTGACAAATTTTAAAGTGTAATAAGCGCTTAAAACACTGGTTTTTATTGAGACGACAGATAAAAATATATTATGTCGTCTCACTAAACTGAGTTGGTGTCTGTGGTCACGACACACTGTGCCAACGTTTGAGCGCTTTTCTTCCGCAAGTGGCCGTGTATTGTTGCATAGTGTCAGAACAAGGTTTCAGTTGAAATGCCACTGTGGCGGGAGCGAAATTCTTCCATGTGAAATGACAAGAAATGGAACGAACTTTATGTATTACGAAAACGGTAGGTAAGACAAAAATCCCTACTAATATTATAAATGCGAAAGAAACTCTGCCTGTCTGTCTGTTACGCTTTCACGCCTTAACGGCTCAACCGATCATCATGAAATTTTCCATACACGTTGTCAGAGGTACAGAGAAGGACATAGGGTACTTTTTATCTCGGAATTTCGGCGGGAACTTTGAAAATAACGTCGGTGAAATCTTATGAAATTTTGCATACACGCGTTGTCATGGGTACAGAAAAGAATATAGGGTACCTGTACCTACTTTTATCGAGAAATTTCCGCGAGATCTCCAAAATTAACGCGAGTGAAACCGCAGGAAACAGCTAGTAATTGATAAGTATGCAACAACAAAAAGCAGTACAGCGGTATGTCACAACAACATGGCAACCAGCTCGGAATAAGCCGTCGGTACAGTTGGGACCCGACGCTGGTCTTCCGCTGGTGCCGCGTGTGGCGGATGCAAGCGCAAAGTGTATAGTTTAATTATTATGTATTATTGTATTATTAATTATTATGTAATGTAATAAATAGTAAACAAACAAACTCACTTTCGCATTTACAATAGTAAGGATACCGTACTCATATTTGAAGTTTTCTGACATGTTACTAAGGATGATTTCATTTGTTTGTTGATACGTCGACCCTTCCCTACGATACAATAGTAAGAAGAAAAAAAAACGCAAATATATCGCAAAACTGATATTCTCCTTACGTATCCCGAAACGGCAGGGCCGTGTCAAAGTGTCATTGCAGAGATATGTGGATAAGCGAAACGGGTCATCGTTGTGACAACTTTTACGGACACAAAAGACCTCTAATGGATTTCGGATTCGGGTATTCCATGTCGGAAGTGCGAGGGAAATTCTCGTATTTATATCCATTGAAAATCGGAATCATTTGCCTTTATTATGCAAAGTACCTACTTATATGTATGTACGTTGTGAGATTAAACAAATCAATGTCCCCAGAGCTAGCAAGGTAGTGAAACATTGGTTACTCAAGTTGACCTATAGTGAAACTGAAGAAGTTGTCAATAAAACTAAAAACAATTAAGCAATGAACTTTTCATTACTCATACTCGGAAAGTAGGTCTGAAGTTGCCTGAGAAGCGGGTTGAAAGTAACACTTTTCAGCCCTAGGGAGAATCGCTTTCAACTGACAGCTGGATACTGCAGAAACTCAAGTTTTTTTTTTTATGTCATAGGGGGCATACTTACTGGCCAGTAGCACACCTAATGGTTGATTTATGTAAAATAAAATTCACTCATTTTTTTCTTTAGCTAATTCCTATTTTTATTTTGACTTTCCTTGCATTCGTAATGAAAAGCACAGTGTTATCCTCGGGAGAAAGACTTATTTAGTCCCTCGATCTAAATAAGTTACTTTCACCCCTAGGATAACAATGTACTATTTCAAGTAACTTAGGAAACAACCAGTGCACGCAACAACACACACACACACACACACACACACACACACACACACACACATACACACATACACGCACACACACACAGTAGACACGTATAGATTATATAAATTTTTAAGTCCATGTTGTGTACATAGCTCAAATTTATGTGTAGTTATTAGGTATTATTAGGTACACCTACCGTATTTGTTAACCGCACTCGCAGATGGCCAAGATACAGGCTCAGCCTAGTTTGGTCACTGATAGATAGTCTCGTAATTTTGTATTCACCGTTTCTTTGTGTAATAAATAAATAAATAAAATTAAAAAAAAAAATTTGAGGATTCCGTAGGTACTTCAAAAGGAAAGGGAATCTTTGTAGAATGGGCATGTTGACTAATTTTTATTTTTTAGTCCGTCTTGTAGATTATTAAAAAATATTGGACACGTATTTTTTCTTTTTTTACGTACACGTATTTTAAAAAATAACGGCGATATATTGAGTTGAAATTTCGCGTGACATCACTATTCTGACAGTTTGTATGGCGGTTTTGTGGTTAGTGACGTCACGACCTCCTTATCCTAAACTTTAATGCGCTTTATCTCTGTATATTTTAATTTATTTAAAAAAGCATAAAATACGTATCTATTGTTTTTTTATTTTCTAACTGACGGACCAATTAGAATTTTGATTTTCAATAGTAGTCAACATCCCTATTGCTTCGCTGTTTGCCTGTCTATCTATCAAGAGTGAAGACTCTATTTCTCAGGAACACATGGAAGTATTCAGTTTAAATTCTTATCTAATATTCAAGTCGGAAATCACGTGAAGCTGTGAAAAAATTAAACTTCTATGTCAACTCAATCAAAAAATACGGTACTTTCAGCCGTACATTTTGACACACGCAAGGGAATTAAAACCTATAGGGTGCTTCTTGTTGACCTAGAATGTTGAACTTTATACCACAAATAAAGGGAAAATTTCGAAAACCAGACCAACGCGGCAAAGGTAAGTATTGTCAAGAGTAAATACAATAAAGGGGAGAATCATGCCGGAAAACTGAGTATCTCAGTTATAAGATTCTCTTTATATGTGATCAATAGATAACACGCTAGATATACGATATAGTATATGTATAATAGGTATATATATACTTTTAGCTGTTCGTCGCGATTTTAGCAGCGTTACTTTATTATTATATTTTTGTACTATTATTTTGTTCTGTGGTAATATTGGAAAATGCTATTTTATTATTCTATTTATTTCTTAATTTAGTTTCATTGTACTAAAAGTATTGTATTATAATTATTGTATTATAAGTAGTGTATTACAGATCTTACAGTATTTATAATGTTTAAGTACTTTGTATGTATTGTTTATTTCAGTAAGAATTATTTACCTGTATTTTTCTATATTATTTATCTTTTATATTTTTTATGTTTAGTTGGTGTACTTGTATTTATATGTATAGTATCATTTTTTTTTCTGTACCTCTTCTTTTGTTACCCCCGTCCGTGCGTGACAGCGGGCTGCCAACTGAAAACCAGCGCTAGGTGTTCCCGCACCTAGCTAATGCTGAGTTGGTGACCCTTTCGGCAGAGCATGCAAGAGATATTATCTATGTTTCTTTAGATTAGGCACTGTTGATGTTTGTTTCTTTTTCTTGTGTGTTGTGCTGAAATAAATGTATTTTCTTCTTCTTCTTCTTCTTCTACTTTCAGAGTTCCCGTGGGAATTCCGTGATACAGTTTATTATGATCCATATTCTGTTGTTTTATTCTGTACCCCTGACAACGTACGTAATTGAGTAGCTAAGGCGTGAACCGCGTGAAGCAGTAACAGACAGGCAGACAGAGTAATTTTTGCATTTATAACATTAGTATGGATAATACCATAGATATAATATACAACGTGTTAATGAATTAACTGAAAACTAGAAAGTAGTTTGCTCAGAATCGACAAGCAAATCGATCGCACTATGTTTTAATATAGGTTATATTTTTCATTTTTACTAGCCCATGTCTAAATTATTTATAATGCAATATTTGGCGGGTACGCCGCCCGCAGCAAAAAAAATCGAACCGGTAGGCGCGGGCGTTGCGCTTGGTATTTCGTAGATAGGTCACCTCCAAACTAATGTTGAATAACTTTTAAAGTATAAACTTTTTCGACATAAAATATATTTTTATGATATTATTTTTGATTTTTTTAAATGGGGTGTATCAGGTTTTCAGTTAATTCATTAACACGTTGTATACCTTTATAGTTTTTTTGTAAATACATCGAACACGTGACACCTGGAACAGCTGTCAGGTTTCTTACCACTACATTAGCGATGCTGTCCAACAAATAAGGACTAAAAGGAACTACTTTCCAAAATGTGTTTTAAAACAAATCGCTTCGAGAATTCAACTTTGGAAAACAGGATTCTTTCAAACGCTGCATTTCCTAACTCTACTTGGACGCTGGATAGTGGATATTTCTCCAGAGACCATCTGGGACTTCAATAATCCGTGCAATTCACGGAACTATGTATTATGGACCTGATTTATTTACGTTGTCTACTATATTGTTTGAATTAAGTAAAATTTGTACCAAGAATTATATATCAGTATATTATCAGCTCATGGTCTCCTAGAATAGATTTTTTTATTAAATTATGTTATAATATAAGTTATAATATAAGTAGTTTCTATTATTTCTCGTATCTATATATCAGTATTTATATATTTTGTTATTATTGAAATTTATTATGCAGATATTAATGCCGCACTATCTACCTTTCTTTTTACATCTCTCTCTACCAGAGGAGGCTGCCTATGAAAAAATTGCTTTCAGCAATATAGGTCGCCTCGTTGTACGTATCCATATGTTTCTGTGTTTTGTAAATTTTTGTGTCTTCTACTGTGTGTGCAATAAAGTATATTTGATTTGATTTGATTTGATTTGATTTAACTTATTACAAATTTTAATTGTGATGTTTCTGAATAAATGGTTTTTCATTTTTTTTTTCGAAAGATACATTGAGGACGCTTGGGTCTCTCGTATTTTAAGACCCTTATGGAAGTGAAAAAGTAAAAATTGAAACTACAATCAGACTTAAACTTTTGGTTAATCGATAACAATAACAATAATGCTTGGAAGATCACACAGCTTCATCTAGTCCCAAAATAATATGAGCTTTTTACCAGATTAATTGCATAAGCACTTTTATTTTTGTAAATAAAAACTTAGGATTAAATTAAAGTTCTGCGGGAATTCCGGAATAAAAAGCATCCTATAACTACCATTATTATAATTATGTGTGTCATTCAAAACCGTTGAGCCGTTTTTGCGTGATTTGCGTGAACAGACACCAAAATATGCAAACTTTCACATTTATACGTATTTAATATTAATAGGATTATAAGTTATAATGGCGCCTAAAAAACCTCCTGCCTTTAAAACTTCCTGTCATCGGGTGATGCATACTCACAGTGGAACGTTATACTTGGAAAATTCTTATGCGATAGTAAAATAAAACTTTAACGTGGTTTTTCAGTTAGTTATTTTTTGGCAAATATCTACCTAATAGATACCTACTTATGTTTTTTGTATAATTTATAAAGTTGTTAGTTGTATATTGTTGATTATAGTAGTTAGGTGTGTAAATATTTTGTAATTGCTTAGTTCTTTATTTTATTTTGGAAATCTCATGATTTCAAAATATATCGTGTTTTTTTTTTTAATTCAATCGCGTTGCTTTGTCTATCAAGTCACACATTGTCGTTGCCATTTAATAAAAAAGAAGAAGAAGTATGAGGCTTTTTGAGCGAACTATGACGTACTTTTAAAGCGTGAACTACCTAGGTATAACTTTTTTCTGTCGACAATCAAAGCATCGTAAATCACGCCCACAGCTCTCTGACTGTTTAATGGGAAAACATTTTTCTGCCGGAGCATACGTACAGTCAGTAGCAGGGATATTTAAACACTTTTGATTGCCATTGGTTCTTATTGCAATAGTAATAAAGGTCAGACTGACGAAAGTGTGTATATGTAAATTGTTGCTGCAGACTGTACACACCTAACTTTTGTCCGTACAATTTTAGTGCAGGGAAAATTTAAACAACAAAAAGCAACACCTGGCTTCTGGGTGCAATGGAGCTACCTACTCTTTCAGTATATTACGTGTGTCAAATGAAAAATTGTAATGCGCTAGTCCTTTACATACTGTTGAATTTAATACAGCATGTTTCAAAATTTCGTTATTCGTGCCTTTATAGTTACAACTGTAACACTCGCCTGGATAATTACGCAGAATTTTGTGTAGGAAAACTGCCATTCTTAGATAAAATAGTGAACAGCTAATACTCTGGTAACTAAATGTCCAATACAATTAGTGAGGCTAGAAAGTATCGTTAAGATTGAACTATATTCTTGTGTACTGCGCTAATTACTAGGTCAATGACCGTCTTTAAAACTGGGGAGGTAGCTAAAGTCTATCTAGTTTCTAGACAAGAGCGAAGTGTGAAGCTTTCAGTTTAGTATCGTATTCGGCCTAGATTCTTGACTTGAGAAGTAGACATAGCTAAGATTAGACATCGCACTTTGTTCCAAACTGCTGTTTAAAGAGCAATGTTTGTTGCGGTTGGTAGTGATTTGAAATCAATAATAATAAGTCTGGATCAACTGACTAATAAATCTATTTTCGGTACGACAGTGAAAATAATGATACTTATAATTGGATAATTCTCGTATTTAGTCTAGGAATTAAGTGAACTTATGAACAAAACACATCACATCTACTATTTGGAGATTGTGTCACTGTAGGTAGAAACATTAGTGTCGCTTATAGTATTCTGGTTAGTAGAGTTTGCCTTATCTGCTTTTATCTAATTCTGTGACTTGAGCCACTCAGACAGAGCTTTCAAAGTTATGATTGAAGGTTTTTTTAATAATGTTATGTTTGTGATGGATGATATACATAAATTCAATTGTTTTTGGCTATAATTAGAAGTACTTACTCGTCTTTAAGTCTATGCAACTGTGTTTGAAATCAATAATATCTATTGAACAATCGAAAAGTCACAAAAACAGATGATGAAAGAAATAAAGTATTTCATTAGTCTTGGAAAAATAAAGCAGAAACTTTTTTTTAATTTCCGGGTCTTATTTGAGAGAAAAGTACTGTAGCTACAAGCTTTGGTCACAACAAAACACTAATGGACTTACCTTAATATAACCTCTTTTGCCCGCCGCTACGTTATTTACATTACATACAACGTACATTTACTACCAAGTATCAGGTTGTATTCTTACCCATATTCATTAACATAATTCCTGCATTAGGGTAATCATAGATGGTTACAATTCGATTCATATTTGATTATGAGATACTACAGACTTTCATAGGCTCGTGAAAATATTTTTCTCTTAGGTATTACAATGGCGTCAATTGGTGCGGACACAAATCTTATGTGATGTGTGACTTACACATTGACAATTTGGATTTTTAAGGTTGTGTTGCTGTGTTATCTATAACTGTAACTCATATTTTTCTTACGTGTTTATATTTTCTTTACCACTTATACATTAAATACTTTCCCATATTGCTGTTTCTAATATTAGACTACTGTGAATATATATAATATATTTAGAATATTTATTATGTAGGTACGTTTATTATGTAAGTAACAAAAAAAAAACAGTGGAATATGTGCGTGTAGACTGTGAGATATGTATATTCTTATATTTGTGAACCTCCGGTCCTGACTGCAAATCAGGAAATGCTAGGAGTGCCCGCACTCATAGCAACATGCTGAGGCAGTGACTGTTTTGGTCATGGGGACGCACCACACTAAAACCTCTAGCTGTCATTTGTTCTCATAATATTGTCATATATTATATTATTATTATTATTTTTTTGTTAAATCATGTTTGTATAAAATTATTGCAATTGTGTTTTGTCTCTGTTTCCAAATAAATGCCTTTTCTTTCTTTTTTTCTTTCTTCTTATTTTGCAACTATACATAGGCAATGGAACATCCATGAATACTCACGTTTCGTACTAAATTTTGAGGCGCAATGAAAATACGTAGATATAAAACTCGGTGCTTTTTAAATGTATCATAGAATTTCTTGCAAAAAAAAGACGCTGCGAAATAACACGCCGTGGTTACAACCATATACACGTAACAGTTTTTTTTTATTACTTTTATATTCTTTACGTAGAATAGCGCTCTTTTCCGCATACAGTTAGGTACACTGGGCTACAAAGTTTTGTAGGTGAAAGGGAGGAGGGAACTAAGTAAAATGAGTAGATAGCTTTGACATGAGATAGGTGAAAAGCTAAATTAATTAACGGATTGTCGAAGCTTTCTAGCTTAGAGCAAAACTCAAGACATAGGTAGATAGATTCTCGGAAAGAGGAGTTTTGACATTTTCAAATGGAATCATCATAAATCGGAATTCAAACCCTTAAGCTTTGTTGTGGCAACTGCAAACTCGTAATTACAAAACAGCGAGCGTTTTAAACAAAAATTTACGCACTGACGATTTTTTATGTGCTCAAGAAGATATAGGTAAGACATTTCGAAGTGATTTCTTCGGTATCCTCCAAGAGGTCCGAGAAAGTTCTTGCAATCTTTAGTACCATGGCTTCCGATTTCAAACCGTACAACAATGTTAAATGCTTATAGATATTATGCATTTATCTTATTTATTTTAAACTTACCCGCGGTAATTTCGGAGTTCCCGCGGGACTTCCGCGATAAAAAGTACCTTATAATCCTTCTTTGTACCCCTGAAAACGTGCATGCCAAATTTCATCCAAATCCGTTCAGCCGTTTTTGCGTGATTGAGTAACAAACATCCAAACATCCACACTTTCACATTTATAATATTAGTAGGATTGAAACTGGCTAAATGCCTAAATACGTAAGTCCATAAAAAGAAAAAAGAGGAATTATATATACTTGCTTGCGAAATATTATCAAAATATATCTAAATAATTATTTACATAACTTTAACGCATCTTGTAGATTATAGAAGGAATATAGTAGCAGATAACAGCAGATAGTTATCTGCATTGTAATGATAGCTGACTTACTGATGATGATAACATAACACAATATAACTGAAGGCAGGGAAAGGTATGACCGAGACTATTAGCTGAGCGACACATCTAGAACCAACTAGAAACTATTACAATTAATTGCACCAACATAGAATTTGCAGATAATACAGCATACCAGATATCCGTACGGAACACGGAGCAGTGCGTGAGACTTGCGACCGAGGTGTAGGTTTAATGGGTACCTTTTACAATGCATGAACGCTCACCTCCACTGCCCGTGCTCCCGACTTCTCGTCGATATACTTATTAGTATATGTGAAGGTACTTTTGAGGCCCAGTGTACATACGATCCATGAAGCAGTGTGGGAGCGTTATTACACCGGATGATGTAAATTTTTTTCCTAAAAGAAACAATTTTCATGTTTATTGAGAAATTTCAGTATCTCTATGGTGCGCTAATCTTCCTTAGCGATCGCTCTTTACATCCTGCGTACACATCCTTGTCTTTAAATATTATTCTCTCGTAGATTTTCTAAGCTTTGGTTACTTAACAATGTTCCAGAATTTTTTCGTTCTCATAATTATACGGTGATAGTTCGTTCATAATTACTTGTGTAACATTTTTACTTCACATTATATGTAATTATAGCTGTACCCCGCGGTTTCACTTGCGATAATTTCCACATTCCGTGTTTCCCGCGTTTCCTACGTCCTTTTCTGTACCCCTGACAACATATATGTAAAATTTCACGATGCTCGGTTGAGCTGTTACAAGCCGAAACAAAACAAACAATTATTAGTATACAATATACTAACTGTGCCCCGCGGTTTCACCGGCCTGAGTTTCGGAATTACCGCAAGAACTATTGTTTTATAAAATAAAAGTAGCCTAAGTTACTCCATATAACATCAGCTGTCTGCCAGTGAAAGTCCCGTTAAAATCGGTCCAGCCGTTTCAAAGATTAGCCGTGATAAACAGACAGACAAATGAAATTGTGTCCATTTTGGCATCACGGCAACTGCTATACGATTCTTTATAATTTTGATGCAATGTATTTAAATAAAGTTATGTCTATGCCTATATGCATTTAGTGAAAGCTATTAATTTGGAATTACAAGCAGACACTTCAATTTTATTTATATGTATGGACGCAGATAAGCAATAACATGTTAACCCACAAAACAAAGTTATTGATTTATAATGATTTATTGAGAGTTAGAGAATGTTTTTTAATTATGTGTTTATCTTATTTCATTGTTTAAATATGTAACTAAATATTGAACATGAAAATGTTGAAACAAAATGGCGCTATAATTTTGAAAATTTAATTTACTCAAAATTTCTCTAGTGTGGGTTAACACACTATTGCTTATCTATGCCCGTATAAATATATAATAATAATAATAATAATCTTTATTTCGCTTAAATTTTTTTTTTTTACACTGAAACCCACTTAATATATACCACTTTTATACTGGTTTTTACTTAAATTTTAAAGTTTTAAAGCTGGTACTTATACTGGGAATACCCGTGCCATAAGCACCAGCAACCTTCCGATAGCACTGGTTAGGAAAAAAAAGAAATTATACATACACTTATTATAAAATATCCATTACATTACCAATCTCATAACATATATATCGTATGTAAATATTTATAATACAATAGATCAAATTAATATCACCCGATTATATGTAGGAAATTCTCTGTTTGCTCGTAATTTAGTGAAAGGAGCCATTCAGTTACAATTTTTTTGCATTTATATTTATTTAGTTTATGTACGGTTAATTTTTTATTAATTTTACTATAGACAAATTCGCCAAGAAAATAAAAGAATCTATGACTGAAACTGGTTTTAAATACTTTTGTGAAATCTACGACTTGTCTTCGCTTCTGGGTATGTTGCGGATGCAGGTTATACCCCAGCGTATGTTGCTTTAATATCAACTGTAAAATAAACAGTTGCCGCACCGTTAGAACCTTACAAATTTTATATAGTTCTGACGTGGGATAGCGAAAATCTTTAAATTTAATGACCTTTAATACTGCTCGCTGAGCTCGCTCCAACTTAAGCATGTTAGTTTTGGAAGCACCACCCCAAATCAAAATACAGTAAGTCAGGACGGATTGACAAAGAGCAAAGTATACCATTTTTACAACCTTGTCATCCGCAACATGTCGCAGATTTTTGAAAATAAATATTAGTTTGCGAGCTCTGGATGTTAATATATCAATGTGTGGAGAAAATGACAACCTCTCATCAAGGGTTACTCCTAAGTATTTAACAGTCGAAGACCTAGTGAGTTTAGGACAATCACATTGACGGCCAGCGCTACACTGAGTTATGGCATGATTATGTGCAACAATTGATTGTTCAGTAAAAGCAGGGATGGAACGCAAGTAAAATGTCATATATTTAGTCTTATCGACATTTAAGGTTAAGGAGTTGTCACATAACCATTCAGCAACTTTGTCAAAAGAAATTTGAGCAAATTGAAATGCATCTTTCCATGTCTCAGCCACAGTTACAAGTACGGTATCATCAGCGAAGGCGATAAGTTTTGTGTTATGGAGGTTGAGTTTACACATATCGTTGACATATAGATGTAAGATATACATATGTATAGATGTATAGATAGATAGCGGATTTTTAACATTTTTCCTGTAAGCGAACCATAAAGTTCATACTAACTGGACGTCGCTTGGGGCAGACGGCAGCCGGTGATTTATATCTACGGTGTGTTAAAAGTTAATCTAGCTAAACAGATAGTTAACTCCCGTTGACAACTTAATCTGCTTGCGTCGCTGAAACGGGAAATTTACTCACGTTTCTGTCCCCCCTCCTCGCCGGGGGAAGGGGGATATTTTTCACTTCACCATCTAATTTTCCGCGTCGCAAGGTCTCTGGCGACAATGCGGTAGAGAGGCGAGATTGTCTTGTTATGATAATATTGTGGGGATGAATTTTATAGGATTTGGCTCCACTTTATACTGTAATACAACGATGGTAGTTAAAACAGATAATTTCGAAGTCCTAATATTTGGCTGCCTTAAATTAAACGATGTTAAAGTTTTGTTTCCGTTGTGTTATACTCATAAAGAACTTATTAAGTTGTGTTTGTCGAATGGTTTCCCCAAAAATATCAATCAATCATAAAGTAAGGGTCCCGTCCTTATCTATACATCTATACATATGTATACATCTATACATATAAATAAAATTGAAGTGTCTGTTTATATGTCTGTTAGTTCGGGCTAATCTCTGAAACGGCTGGACTGATTTTGACGGGACTTTCACTGACAGATAGACAAAAATAAACTCGCATTCGCATTTAAAATGTTAGGATTAGCAGCAGTTACAATAAATAACATCTATAGGTATACTTAGGCACATAATATAACAAAATCTATACATAAAATTGCTAACAAACAGCCTTGCATCGCTGTCAGTTAGCACAAGTTATATCAGCGATCTCTCCAGCGACGCCGGCTGTTTTCAGTAATTGGCCAATTTGCACTTCAAGTCAAATTAATACGATCCCCTTTACAGACCTAGACGCCGCCGCGAACGCTGGCTGTGTAAGTTTGCGATTCACAATCGAGTTAGCGGAAATGAAACACGGTGGGTTCGTTATTTTTTGTTCGATAAAAAAAGTTTTTGAAACGAAGTTTGTTAACGCAGCTTGCGGTAAAAGTTCACTAGTAGAAATAATTACGCGTCATGTCAAAAAAAAACCTTATGCCCCTCCATCCAAATCGAGACGCTCGATTCTGCCCGGTAAAGTTCGAATAAAAGTTATGGTTGAGCGCTGGCGGCCAACTTTTTTTTTAATTTAATTTACATCATGTGAATATTTATTTTTTCAAAAACTAATAATTTTATTAAAACCCTTATCCAATTAGGTACATTCGGAGTTAAAGGAAAAACGTGAGGAACTTCGTTTTCGAGGGGGTCCCTCGAGCACAGATGTCTTTTTTCATTCTTTACTAGCTGTCCCCCGCGGTAATTTCGGAGTTCCCGCAGGAATTGCAGGAAAAAAAAAGATACCTATAAACCTTCCTCATAATTCACTCTATCTATTGGTGAAAACCGGGTGAAAATCCATTGCGTATAGGTAGTTTTAAAGATCTAATCATACATTGAGATTGAGACAGACAGGCAGCGGGAAGCGACTTTGTTTTATGCCATGTAGTGAAGTGACTAGCTTTTCTCCGCGGTTTCGCCCGCATCGTTTATGAAATTCTTGAAGGGATCCCGGAATAAAAACCTATTTTCTATATCCCTGACAAAGTTAGGTGAACATAAGTCGTGTAGGCGTTACAAAGGTCACAGCTGATAGTAGACCGGAAATGGGTTTTGGTAGTTTTATATTGTTTTGGCAACATTAAGTTAAACAACTTGATATAAACTTTTTTAATCTTACACCATTACAAACCCATAATTTATTTAAAATCCATTCATTATTCATCTATTATTTAAATCATAATCTTTTTTCAGTTACTTGTAATTTTTCTAGCCAGCAAAATATGTTTGAAAACCTACCCTGAGAGAAAAATGGGAGCTTGTTCGGTAAAATTCGCGACCGAAAAGTTCCCCACTGAAGGTCGGTCAACAATATTTCTGCTACCGGTGTTCGGTTGGGCACCATATTTGGTAGGTGGTCTTTCGTATTTTGCGCATTATCTGCACACCGTGACGCCATGCGGGTTCGGTCACTGTGCCTGCTGGTCGCTGATATTGTGTCGCCAACAACATATCCTTCGGGCAACGAAGGGCGACCGAAACCTCTTCGGTCTGATTGATTTCTCTCCGTGTAACTAAACTTTTATTAGCCAATTAATTAATTATAAGATTCTTCTATTAACAAAATCTATCCATACTATCAACGTATCAAAGTAACTCCGTGTGTCTGTCTGTCTGTCTGTCTGTTGGTTTCACGCTTTCACGCTTAACGACTCTACCGATCACCATGATATTTTGCATACACGTTATCAGGGGTTAAGAGAAGGACATAGGGTACTTTTTATCCCGGAATTCTAGCACGAACTCTGATATTAACACCGGTGAAATCTAATGTTTTTTTTATACAGTAGGTGTGTATAAAAGGAAATAGGGTACTTTTTATTCTGAAACTCCCGCAGGAACTCTCAAATTAACGCAGGTAAAACCGCGGGGAACAGCTAATATTCAATAAAACTAAACCAACCGAAAACTGTGGATTCAAGTTTACCCAGTAGAACTAAAATTTAACTTAGTGATGTAATAATATTGTGATATGGTAATTACATAACGGATCATACATAAATTTCACTGAGCAGAAGTGTGCTGAATTGAACCATATTCAACGCATACACAGGCTAGCACAGGCATTGTTACCAAAACCGTTTGGGCCAATATTATTGTTATGAGAGCAATATCTCATGGAATAAGGGCACTTGTCATAATAAAGAAGCGTTTCCACGAAACGATACCACTGGCTGAATTAATGATTATGAAAAAAAAAATAATAAAAAAATTTGCTTAAAACCACATGGCAAAGTTTTTTGGCGAGAAGCAAAGGGTTCGTGGTTAATAATGGATTTTGTTGTGTTGTCAGTTTTTTAATGTGCTCAAGAAGATATAATTATGACATTTCGAGCTGATTTCTATAGTATCGTGCTTGCAAGCTATAGTATCGTGGCTTGCAATATCAAACCGTACAACAAAGCATTTTAATAGAAAATACATTTATTTATTTATAGGGAAACAAACGGTCACGGTTGATCTAATTAATTTTACTCGAAACTGGCCAAATGCATTATATGCGAAAGTCCATAAAAAAGAAGAAAGAAAGAACCACACGGCACAAGTAAAAACCTCTTTGTAGATTTTTTTTTTATTATACAAGATATTTACACTTATACTATCTATACTCGCACGTATCCTACAGATGCATGTGGTTGTCTCTTTTTAGTGTCGCTTATTTGTTTCATCGATTTTCAAATCACAACGATGCTAAAGAAGGTTTCATTTCAAAAGGAAAATTATTACATACTAGCTGTTCCCCGCGGTTTCACCCGTGGTTGTTTAGGAGTTCCCGCGGGAATTCCGGGATGAAAAGTACTCTATGTCCTTCTCTGTATCCCCGACAACGTGTATGCAAAATTTCATGACGATCCGTTGAGCTACTGAGGCGGGAAAGCGTAACAAACAAACAAACAAACTCACCTTCGCATTTATAATATTAGTACGGATGTTATCCTTGCTCTTTGCCTTGAACTTGTAAGTGGACGTGAGTATCCGTCACGCGTAGGTAGATCATATTGCTTTACCCTTTAGTTTGGCGTAAAGTATTTAAAAAAAACTTTTACTTAATATTTTATTAGTTATTACTTGCTAAAATACCTTAATGCGTCAAGGATTAAAGCTTTGTCTTGAAACACAGTTGAGTTGGCAACCAAAACCAAAATCAAAAGATTTTTTCGTTATAAGTAAAGGTTACAAGCGGTTGTCTGCAAATATCATCGTATCAGACGGAAATCTGCAAATATTATATTAAAATAGCTATAATAAATTACGTTCTACAAGGCTATTCATAACTGACAACGCTTAAACCCTCAAAACTTTACCTATAGACTTCTGGGAAAAGAGCCGTAAAAGATATAGGTACCTACGGGCGAATAAAAAATCACGATTCTTATGTCAATAAAGCTCTACAATTTAAAACTTTCCACTTTAGCCTGACAGAGGTGCGTATTGTACTTTACATATTATGTTAGTCCTAAAGTCTCAAGAACAATTCCTAAAAATGTCTTCTTAAAAATAGCACACTTATGAAGTACCTAAAAGGATAGAGGCTTTTATTTATCCACATACCTATCTACCTACATAACGTGAGTTCGTTATTTTCTGGAATAAAATAACGTCTGAACAAATTGGAATGTTTGACACACATATCGAATATCTTTTAGATTCACTAAGTCAATACTAAGGGTAAACCTATACCTTTATCCTGGTTCGAAGAGTCTCTGAAGGAATACCAAAATTTACGTGAGTAAAACCGCATTTTGATAGATAAACCGATCAGTGGTAGCACAAACCAATAATAATATTACGTGTATTTTGTCTTTTGGATTAAATCGGTATTTTGTTATTTTTAGCTTTTTAGTTTCGTGTTTTTTGGAAGTAAGTTTTAATTTTTTTGTTAAAACTAGTACATCACCATCTGTTCCACTTCACCAAATACTTTGTGACGAGCATAAATTATTTAGAAACCATAACCTGTGAAATACCTATTATTGAGTAGTTCCTATGACCATCAGTCTGTGGTCTTCATCAACAGTTCCACTTCAAATTTTGCCTTCCGAAATAAACGATTTACTTTAAAAAATCTAAAAATCGCTATAGGTGTGCCTGTAATTTTTGAAGAGTTCCCTCGATTTCTCTAACATCAAAATAAATCACTCTAGTCTATCTATAATTGACGAAGATCTCATGAAAATTTGTTCAGTCGTTTTTGAGTTTATCGCGAACAGACAGACAGTCGTGGCGGAGGACTCTGTTTTATGATCGTAAAAAATATGATTTTTTAAAGTGAGTAGAACTCTATTACTTTAATCTATACTAATATTATAAAGCTGAAGAGTTTGTTTGTTTGCTTGAACGTGCTAATCTCAGGAATCCCATTTATTGAGGAAAGCTATAGGCCAATAATATAGCGGAGCAGTGATAAAAAATGTTGCTAAAACGGTAAAAAATATTCCTTTTGAGTGCTTTCATTGCGTACGCTGCGTTAACGTTTATCTTGGAGTTCCTGCGGGAATTCTGAAACTCACGCGGGTGAAACCGCGGGGCACAGCTAGTAAATAATAATATATCAAAAGAGATGTAATGTAACGTTATGCCCAAAAACCATTCTAGCATTTAGAATTTTAAGCAATTTCCCATCGACATTCGATCCAAGGCAAGACAGGCAATAAATATGTAGTTCAAGGTCAAACTGTTTTATGCGTTTGTGCAGCATGCGTGCAAATATGTTGCTATGGTCTCTTTTGTTTTGCTATCAACTGAATAATAAATGTTCGCGAAAGTTGGTCGTTAGAATGCTTATACGAACCACTGGTCACGCGATAGAGGCCTTACTGTGAGTTTTGCGAATATAATTGCTTACCCACACTGGAGAAATTTTGAGTAAATCATGTTTTAAAATTATACCGCCATTTTGTGTCAACATTTTTTATGTTCGACATTTTGTTTGATATTTAAACAATGTAATAAGGTTAACGAATAGTTAAAAAACGTTCTGTAACTCTCAATTAAGCGTTTTAGATCAATAACTTAATTTTGTGGGTTAACACGCTATTGCTTATCTGCGTCCAGCTGTGCTCCCCGGTCTCACCCGTGGTAATTTCAGAGTTCCCGCGGGAATTCCGGGATAAAAAGTACCCTATGTCTTTCTCTGTATACCTCACAACGTGTATACCTGATGATCGGTTAAGCCGTTATGGCGTGAAAGCGTAACAAACAAACAAACACACAAACAAACAAACTCACTTTCGCATTTATAATATTAGTTAGCATTAGCATTAGCTGCATTGATTTATAGACATCGACATAGACATAGACAGTATATTCAGAAAGAACAACACAGCATATAAAACATTTTGGTACACCTTATAGTAATTCCATAATACAGATTATTACTATAAAAATGTTATTGCAGGAATAACGATTTCAAAGTTATTGCGGGAATTCCGAAGTATAAAGTAAGTAGGAAAAAGTAAATTTGTTTGTTTATTTGTTTCTTTGTTTGTTTGTTACGCTGTCACACCTGAACGGTTCAACGGATCATCATAAAATTTTGCGTCCACGTTGTCAGGAATACAGAGAAGGTTATAGGGTTCTTTTTATCCCGGAATTCCCGCGGAACTGTGAAATTACCGCAGGTGAAACGGATGAGCTAGTACGTTGATATTTGTTTTTATACTATAATTAAATAAAACACGAAACAGTGTAACTCATGGTAGCCAAGCGTATCACACAATAGCAAGAAATCTATGTTCATAATAGTTCAAGTTATAATTGAATATGGGTATGGATTTCAATACTTTTTTATTTATCATTTTTCCTCTCAATTTCAGCCGCGTCATATTATTTCGAATTCCTTTTTGAACCGTTTGGTTTGGAATAGAAAGTTTTACACAACGTACCTACATATTATGTTTTATTTCAAAATCTATATTACTCTTAACTTTACTGGCGTAATTTCAAAGCTCTCTTCAAAGCTCATTGACTCACGATAAAAAAAAGTCTTCTCTATTCTGTGTAATTCAGGGATTCGATAGCTTTTCATTACTGAAAGAATTTTCAAAATCAGTTCTGTAGTTTCCAGACCTTACCCCCCACAGAAAACAAACAGTAGAATAAGTGTCTATAGAAATATCTTAAAATAACTTATTATGAAACAAATTTTTACTCTAGGTAATGTGCTAAAAAGAATAAACTGTGCATCTTCAGATTAACTAACTAATGGATTGGATTCCAATGGAAAAGACTTCAGAAAAAGCAAAATATGTGTTGATTGTATGCACTTAGTTTATTTTGCCTTCCTTGAAAGAGGTAAATGTTTCCTGTGGAGGTGTTATTGAATTTTAGTGTAATAGTAATAAAATTTCAGCTGCTGATTGTACTGTATGGTTTTGATAAATGGTTCAATTAATCAGCGCTGCAGCGCTGCCAACGTTTAAACTTCCCTTACCTCCACCGCATTAAATGTAGAGAAATATGAGGATTTTAATGCTCAAAGGTGTTGAGATACAATTTATTATCCTCTATTTAATAAAGCCTCTTTTAACCGACTCCCAAAAAGGAAGGGGATTCTGCTTTTTTTTTGTGAAGTTTACCCCTCTCGGGGAAGGCAGAAGGAAACTTAGTCCATATAGCCAATTCATTAGTATTTTTCTTCTTCTGAAGTTATTTACATCGAAATGCATTGGTGAGATGCATTTCGATGCTTTACCGGAACTTTTGGCAGCAAATCTTCATAGATGAACCTTAATAGGGCGCTCTGTGGGAAGTTGTATAGTAAAACAAAAACCTCCCGATGAACGCCCTATTTCATCTTATTTCACTGTTTCCGCACACTATTCATCACTAATGGATCACTATTATGCAAAATCCACCACATTCACATAATATTAACCACGATATACTAATCTAATATCTAACATATATAAATCACGTGTCACGTTGTTTGTCCGCGATGGACTCCGAAACTACTGAACGGATTTTGATAAAATTTTGCAACCATTTATAATATGGTCCAACTTAAAAGATAGGATAGTTTTTATCCCGGAATTCCCTCGGGAACTGAAGGACATAGAGTACTTTTTCCCGCAACCTCGGCGGGAACTCCGAAATTACCGCGGATGAAATCGCGGGGGACAGCTAGTATAATATAAATCACGTGTCACGTTGTTTGTCCGCGATGGACTTCGAAACTACTGAATGGATTTCGATAAAATTTTGTAACCATTCATAAAATGGTCCAACTTAAAAGATAGAATAGTTTTTATCCCGGAATTTCCTCGGGAACTGAAGGACATAAAGTACTTTTTTCCCGCAACCTCCGGGGAAACTCCGAAATTACCGTGGATGAAATCGCGGGGGACAGCTAGTTTGCTATAAAAAGAAATAAAACTGACGTCCGTCACTGCTGCTAAAATCCCGCCAAAAGCCTTATTGAATAAGTTTGCGCGCATAGTCTATTCAGCCAGCATTATACAACCACGCCTTTTTACATTTCACAACACACAGAACTTGATATTTCGAGTTGATTCTTGTGCAGACTCAAGAGGTCAGAGAAATATTACATATTTCATCTCAATTTTTTTCTAAATAAATAAAAATCTCTATCTATAAAAATATAGAAATCTATTAGACACGCTTTCAACGCTTGTTGATCTTTTTTGTAGTCTATACTAATATTATGACGAGTCTTTTTTATATTCTCATAAATAAACTCACCCACATATCCAATGGTTTCATTGTAAATTACATAATATTATAGAGTAAATCATAAAAAAATCGTCATAAAATCGGTCTCTTTGACTTTCAAAACCATTAATTTGAGACACGGAGGTGATATATTGAAACGCATCGTTATCCTGCTGTAATTTATGAAGCGTTCCCCTTTATAGTGTGTGGCGAAGTACTAAATCACAGCACCCTCAGGGCTTCTTGTGGCAGAACCTACGTAATCAGTGATAGAGAATTGTTGACAATCTGTGTTTGCGGTATTATTAGATATATTGACGGTAATTTTAGTAACAAACTGAAACTGAAGCTTAACAAGCTGAAAGCGTCTGGAAGTGGAAATAAAGAAAACAATACTTAAGCTTAAAGTTTTTCGTAGAACTGGATAGGTTTTGGAATGACTACTCACAGCAAGCTTTTTACTTACTATCATAGTACCACATTTGTAAATGTTATGTTTACATAGAGTTATTCCGGAGATTAGTAGTTTATAATCTAGCAGCTAGACTATAGTTAACAAACAAAATAATAAACCATAGATACACCAAAACGTAGTACTATATAATAGTATTTTCTTTTGAGCAATTATATATCATGAAACCCGTTGCATCCACCACAATGCAATGTCTGTCTTTGCCATTACACAAAATTTCGATTGTATAATAACTCATGAATTAATACAAATTATTTATCTTAGACATTAGCTGTTAAAACGTCGTGAACTCTTAGGTAAATAATATCATTGGTAACCAATGCAATTTACAATAATTGAAAGCAATTTCCAAATCAGCTTAGTCAAAATCTCTGCAGTTATTTCCATGGCGTTAAATCGGTAAAGCGGATTTGGGTTTTATTATGCTGAAGGTTTAATGGGCCATGTCACAGGAATTGACATTGCATCTTGCCATAATCCTGTCTATCCATGGATCCTATCCAGTTACTGTCGGGTGGAGGTCGTACCGAGTGCACGCGTTCTTTACTCCAGTCATCTGCAGCAGCCATTGTATTAACTCTGATTAAGTAACTGGTAAGTTAGAGGATGTTCCCAAAAAGACAAACATCAAGAGCTGTAGAAACCGACGGTATGTATGCGAAAATTAATTATGTATGAATGTGACGTGGCGGAAGAGGTTTGTAAGAAGAATTATATAAGCATGGTTAAGGTTGAACGAGCGACGTATTGAAGCCCTCGATAATAATAATAGTTACGTAGGTAACTAATAAATATGTAAGTAAAAAAAAATAATACCGATAAGTCACACAAAACATCTTAAATAAAAATGTAATTTCACGTGGTTGAATGAATTTTACATATGATTTGTCGGCGCATCAGCTACGATAAGGAGAAAATATCATGAAAATACTCTTTAACATATTTTTTTTTGTTAAAATCAAATCATTATTATTTTTAGTTTATTTAATATGAGAAACGAATACTGAATCCCCCACTTTCAACACGTCCTTCGTTTGACGCTACATCCTGTATACCTATGTATATTGATTAAAACCAGGTCTGAAATCTCACCTGTTAATTAATAACTGTCTCAGAAACGTTCACTGCGAAACAATTTCAAAAGAGAGTTTCGCTCATAAACCTTCCATCGAAATGTGTCTGCACCGCACATACCCCACAAATTGGTAATTTAAATTAAATTTTACAGAATTTATTCCGACGCCGCCCAACGCGCTGCGTTCCGTAACTCAGCGTAGGGCGGGCGGGCTTGCCTCTATGAATAAATAAGCCCGGGATGAGCATACGGAATTTGTCTTATGAATTTAAAATGGAAAGTAAAGTTCCGTTGCGGGAAATCATTTTCTCTCGTCATGGATAGGTACCGTCTATAAGTTTGTTCTTTGAGTTTTGCATTATGCAAATATGGACTAGAAGTGTAACTATACGTAGAAGCACCGTCGCGTTGGTCTAAGTAGTTATTAGACAAGGAACCTAACTACTATGCCTACTTTGTGTGTGGAATATATTTTTCATTACTCATACTCGGAAAGTAGGTCTGAAGTTGCCTGAGAAGCGGGTTGAAAGTAACACTTTTCAGCCCTAGGGAGAATCGCTTTCAACTGACAGCTGGATACTGCAGAAACTCAAGTTTTTTTTTTATGTCATAGGGGGCATACTTACTGGCCAGTAGCACACCTAATGGTTGATTTATGTAAAATAAAATTCACTCATTGTTTTCTTTAGCTAATTCTTATTTTTATTTTGACTTTCCTTGTAATGAAAAGCACAGTGTTATCCTCGGGAGAAAGATTTATTTAGTTACTTTCACCCCTAGGATAACAATGTACTATTACATGACACATATGTTAAAGATTAAAAAAAAGATATTATGAAACCCAGGCTCCGTCAGCCGACACTGGGTGCAGCAGTCGGCTGGTCATCATGAGCGATCAGCCCGGGCACGTATCTCTTCCCCTCGGGTGGGCGGGCATGGAGGGGGCCAGATCATGGATTTGATCATGGTCTGACGGGTCCACCCGCTCAAAATTCGGGAGGTAAGTTTATTTATTTAAGTTGGCAAACTTGTCCAGCGGCTCGACTCTCAAATACCTAATACAGATAACTAG
This sequence comes from Zygaena filipendulae, assembly GCA_907165275.2. NCBI lineage: Eukaryota > Metazoa > Arthropoda > Insecta > Lepidoptera > Zygaenidae > Zygaena > Zygaena filipendulae. The sequence continues at coordinate 2,992,531 of OU015669.1, forward strand.
TTCCGCTCATAGCGCGGAGCTCCGGCAGCGGCACGCAGTGCCATCGCTTGTTGGGACTCGAGGTTCGCGCACAAGGACGCACATGGCAGTAAAAAATAATTCCTTGTTTGTGAAAGGATAATTTACTTGTAAAGTTATAACTGTGGCTCGCGAGAGCGCGCGTACGAAATACTTATTTGAGATCGCGTTATTGTCTTTCTACAATCATTCCTGAGACTTTTATTATGAGTGAAACTCGTGAACATACAAATAGACTGATGTACAAAAACAAAAAATGAAAAGTAGTTTTGGATTGTTCTATAAAAAATTCAAAATTCAAAAATATTTATTATTATATAAGTAGTGGTTACAATCGGATTGTTGGGACCTACTTTTAAGCATATAATATACTTGTGCCAGTAGGTCCCACTCTTCCATAGCCATCCATGACGTTTATATAATAAAAGCCTTATAAATGATAAACTTATAGAGACGTTTATAAATAATTAAACATATAAATAGGTATATTTTTTTTTTTTCTATAATAATAGGTAGTAGGTAACATTAAAATGTTCTGCATCTTTTTATTGTATACTTTAGATAGATATTTTAGATTTTTATTTTTATATCATTTTTATACCGTCATTATTGTTTTTCTTCAGAAGACGCTGTAATGAGTATTTTTCTTTTGTTGTAGTCGCTTTTTTCGCTAAAAGCTTTCTGCTAAATATTTTTAATAAAGAGATTCATTTACTTGTGATGTGATGCGATGAATTTTCGTTACTTAAACGGTGGAAACTTCTGAGATGATTTGCTTGTCTCTTATGCCTCTATATTTCATAAAATATGTAACTATTTATTAAATTTTTTTCTTCATTATGAAAAAATAATAGATATAAATTTTATTGATAAAATTTTATTCATTAAAATACCTCAAATTCCTACTACAGCTGCCATGCCAGCTGAGCTTCTGCCATTGGTCAAACTAATTTCCATTAAGAGTTGGTGCTTGGGGTAACAGATAAGTCTTTCACCAGTGTGTACAGTCAGCACCAGAAATATATAATTGCTTTTCAAAGTCGTCGAATCATACTGCAATAGAAATAAGGTTCAACGATTGAAAAAGTGATAACATATTTTTGTCGCTAATTAATTTTCTCCTCCGGGTGATAATTAGGTATTTTACAAAAAAATACAAAAAATTCTTGGAAAAGGTCCTAGAAGAATCGTGAGGTTCGATTTGGGACTTATAGCCTATGTCTAACTACTACTGCAACTACACCATAACCTTGGAAAGTGTGTTAGGGAACTAGATATTTGGGGTATTTTATAGACGTTGTAGGAAGTGATAACTGCACTCAGTGAAATGGACGTTCAGGGAATAGATCTAATATGATTCTGATTAGACAAATCGGATAAACCCTTATGCCTTTGACAATCATGACGGCCGCACTCAGAGTCGTTTTAATGATTACCTAATTTTAAGTAAATTAATGTTAATTGACATTTAACTAAATTTAACTTAATTAGTTAATTGGCAATTAACATTAATTTAATGAACGTCTCTGAGTGCGACAGTTTTGTTTTTAAAATCTTTACTTAAAGTTAAGTAATCATTAAAACGGCTCTGAGTGCGGCCGTAAGTCTTCGTTCATGTTAATTAATAGTTGAGCTCCCCTGTTTCATCGGTATGAGTTACGAAATTCCATTAGCGACCGAACGCACCTGAATGCACGAATTCACAAGCGTGTGCAAAAAATTCTACCTACACAGAAATGGTGGCCGGGTTGTCACGGTTACCGTTCAAAAAGCTTCTAAATATGTCGTGACTGATTTTTTTACCTACGGAACGCTGATAATACTCGTAAAGTAAAATCACCCATGCCATCGCAAAATGAACTTCAAAGCTTTTGTCAAAACTTTGGGCTTCTATTGCGCATGAATTTCAAACTACAATAGGTACGTGATGGAATTAACTTCCACTACAGTCTATTACAATAAATTCTATCCGTATCGGTACTTAGGTATATTAAGTATAAATGCAAAAGTAACTCTGTCTGTCTGTTACCTTTTTACTTTATTTACGTTTCATAATCATAAAATTTTGCGTCACATCGACAAAGTTACAAAAAAGGAGATAATAAACCACTTTTGATCCCGGAATTCGCGCAGGAACTCCGAAATTAATGTAAGCGAATCCAAAGGGAACAGCTAGTTTACTATTTTATAAAAAAGTTAGTTATATAAAGTGATTTAAACCATTTTTAGAAAGCTAAAGAAAGAACCGAGTAAGGAACACTTTTCGTCTTAGATCGAAGAGTTTTAAAGAGATTACTGACATTGACGCGGGATAAACACGGTAAAATAGCTAGTACCAACTGCTTGAAACTGCTTGAACTTACTCAATACTCAGTGTGACATAACTAGAGGAAAATTTGCATTTTGCCCTTTCAAAAATAACTTACAAGAGATCCAATTTCTTCACAAAATCCTATGGGCGGCGTCTTAGATTTTCTCAAGTCATTTCGTCCTATGTTGTTTGTTCTATACATAACTAACTGGAATGCTGACCCATTAAATTCATTATTTGCGGACTTGAATCTCATTTGAGACTTCGAGAATTCTTTAGAAAATTACGAAATTGTCAAATACTGGCTGTTCCTCTCGGTTTCACTCGCGCTAACTTCAGAGTTCTCGCGGGAATTCCCGAAAAAATACCCAAAGGTGTGCAAAATTTCACGATTATAGGTTAAGCAATTAAAGCGACAAATGGTAACAGACATACAGAGAGACCGAGTTACTTTCGCATTTATATTATTAAGTATGTATTTTTATTCGCAACATTTGGAATGGAAAAATATTTCAGTAAACTGGAAAGTTTGGAAAAAATATTCGAAACGAATAACTTTTGGCAAGTCGCCGGAAGGGACTTATAATTTTTCTTCCATTTGTTTGTACACAGTACCACCAAATCAGGACGTCGTCGCTTCAAAACGAGTTTGAACATAGGTCGCCGTTTATATTAACATATTATAATTTTTTTGACCACCCTCTTTTCCCTCTCTCCTCACTCCTCTCCCATGACGCCAATAATGGTGCTACTTGAAATTCAGAGAAGGCACGAACTTTTCACGAGACCACGCCTTCAACGAATGAGTAATAAGGTTGTGTAACCAACTTTGATTTAGTTTTGTTATTAAAGTTCACTTGGTCCTTTTGCATTTTTCATCGTTTTTCTAGGTTCTTTTTAATATGGATATTCATTCATAGCGCATTTAGCCACAATAAACTTACAATAAAATGTGTATTTTTTATTAAAAACTTTGCACTGTTTAGCAGGCTCCGATGATATCCGATGATCACAGTTTATTTGATGTTTTTAAATGATTTGAGGCTTTTAAATGAGTTTTCCGGAACACAGCATAAGGTATTTGAAAAATTGTGGGTTAACAGTTAACACAATATATTTTTTATGTCCAAGTAAAGTTAAAAATCTTTTTCCTAATAGTCAGCAAGCCAGTTAGGAAATCAAAAGTGCCATACCACAATGCTAATGCTGTGTTATTTTTTTTACTGAATAAATATTGCCTATGACTTTATCTAGGTAACGTTAACTAGCTATATTTTGCTTTACCGACAGCTGAAGCTTATCGTTGGAATTTTAACTAATGCCACAGCATATTATGATCCGGATGCCCGACCACTGAGTCATCTCTTAATTGTGGATTGAAAATGGAGTTTATGATACTATAGATTGCAAAAAATTCTCGGAGCTTTATTTGGATTTAAGCACACACAAAAAAAATCAGTTCGAGACGATAAACTATTTCAATGGATACATGATTGCCGCTATGAAACTTTATTGTCCAACTAACCAAAAACCACCCAAGCAGTGCCGCAGGCAACAGCCAGTCTGCTGGTTAGCGTTTACGTAAAATCCACAAAAAGTCACGTTTACTCCACTAAAATCCAATATTTTACCCAAGGCGATAAAAAGAACAATTTGGTATACCTATGACCTATGTATATAACTGATTTATACAGGGTGTAAGGTTGAACAAGGGATTTCTTCTTCTTTAATAATGGCGTCTATAATAATTATAATTTGCCAATGACAATGTTTCTTAATAATAAAAATCTCTCCATCTACTTCTTATATCTTCAATTATGATAAAACGCCAATGATAATCGTTAGATTGTTCCCCAAGTTAAAACATGGCTGTTTCCTGTTTAAAATAGATGCTGAAAGGTGACTGAAATAACGAAGACTTAATCGTGACACGCGTGTGTTCGGTACGGATTTCTCCAGTCAACAACCTGAACTAGAGACGTTTTAAAGGAGGTTATATTCTGTAAACGATCCTCGTCTCGAATATATGCAAAAAACATAATTTGTTTTTGACGTTTATTCATAAACGAAATTTTTCGCACAAGTTGCCGATGCGCAGAACGATCATACGCTGAGATTCATTCAACTGACCTTTTATTTATATTGTTGCTGAGTGCCTACGTTTTTATTTAGGGTTTTCTCTGTGGCTTGAGTAAGTCCCTCGTTTAACCTTACACCCTGTATATGAAGCTATAGCTGGTTGGGCGTAGTTAGGGATGGGAGGAGACCAATAACTCAGCTCGGGAAGCGTGAAAAATTTATATCCAAGTGCTCTATTATTAAAAGTTTTCCAGTGTAATGTTGCCAATAAAATACAAAAGGAAAGTAATATAGCTATCGTTGAAAAAGTTTCAGGTTTTGCGGCATTTAAGCATCAACTGAACTTCTGTGTGGAAGACCTCTTTTTTACAACACACTTGACTTAATCCAAAACTAAGCTATAGGTAATAAGTATATTATGCTTCATGTCATAGTAACCAACCAACCCAACCAACACCTACAAAGAAATACCTACTACATATATCAGTATCAGTATTTTAGATAATTAGGTAGATATATATATAAATGCGTAACCCTGTGTTCACCAAACAACAAACTCCATACCCATCGGGAATCAACCGAGGGACCTTAAGATTTGTGAGGCGACATGGGGAAAACTTGTGCAACTTGGTCTCTAACATCAACGACGTCGTTGAAAGAGAAAAAGAATTACAATTCGGCCTCGGTTGATTTCTCTTCGTGTAGCTAAATAAACTATCGTCTCAATAAAACTATTACACAGCTCAAAAAATAAAGATGCAATGTGAAGTGAAAAATGAATGAAGACTTCCTCGAACCTAGGGCTTGCCGCGCATATAGGACAAACAAATCATCATTTTTCTATAAATTAACAAGTAATTTCCCTTGTCACATGTGTCCCAAAATATCCCGATAGCCAATTAAAGCTCCATCGTATGTTTGTTCGCTGAAATCGTTTAATGAATAATAAATTTATGAATATAAAGTTCAAAATTATGAACAATTTCATTGCAGAGATTTTAAATAGTAAATTAATTTTTAATTAATAGCATTTTTAAGTATACAATATGCATATACCAGGCCACTCCGAAAGTTTTGTGAAAAAAAGTTTTTATGTATCTATAAGACACTGGCCACTTGTAATTATTTTGAAAACTTCGATTATTTAAAAGTAAAAGTACCACTGTTCGATTTTCAAATTTCCCTCCGCATTTTTTTGGGAGCCAATTCAAATTTTCTTGTCTCATTAAAAAATGGATCTGCCTCGAGAATATTTTCGTGTTATGATAAAACCTGATGAGTCATTTGATCGACTTCGAATTACTTTTATAGATGAAGGACCTTCAATAGCAACCATCTACCGCTGGTATAGCGAGTTCAAACGCGGTCGTCTTACTTTGGGGGATGAACAAAGGAGTGGTCGTCCTACGACGGCTGTCATCGAAGAAAGTGTGCTGGCAGTAAAAAGATTAATTCAAGAAAACAGACGAACTACGTACGAAGAGATTCAGCATACTCTGCAGATTGGTTCAGAAAGTGTTCACAAGATTTTGCACGAGCACCTTCGCGTAAGGAGGATAGTTTCCCGCTAGGTGCCGCACAGCCTCACCGAAGCTCAGACGCAGGCCCGTGTGGATTGGTGCCGTGATATGATACAAAAATTTGATGCAGGCTCGTCACGGCGCGTTTACGACATTGTGACAGGTGCCGAATCCTGAATTTATACCTTCCAGAAACAAAGCGTCAGTCGACAGTTTGACTGTTTCAAAATGAACCAACGCCTACGAAAGTGAAGCGATCGCGGAGCGCAGGGAAAATTTTGATCGCTAGTTTCTTCACTTTGACGGGGTACCTAATTTCAATTCCACTTCGAGACCAAAGCAGCATCAACGCCGAATGGTACAGCACAAAATGCCTGCCAGAAGTTTTTTCTGCAATGAGCAACAAGCGACCGAACACCGGGCTCCGCGGGGTCCTTCTTCACCACGACAACGCGCCCGCGCACACTGCGATCAAAACGAGGGACTTCCTGGACTCCACACCGGTCAGAGTCTTGGGACACCCTCCTTACAGTCCTGATTTGGCTCCGTGTGATTTCTTTTTATTCCCTAAAATTAAAAATCAGTTCAAAGGGATACAGTTTCCATCGCCGGAAGTCGCGCTAGCAGCGTTTGAGAAGGCCGTGGAAGAGGTGTCTGCGGAGGACTGGAAAAAATGTTTTGTAAATTGGTTCAGACGCATGAAACTTTACGTAGAGATTGGTGGAGAGTTCTTTGAAAAGATTTCATCATAGCGTCAACGATACCGAAACAAACCGCCTCAAAAATTAGTTGTTGTACATACCTACCTTTTTTAACTTTTTTGTATTTTTCTAGCGATTATTATATGTGCCATTTTTGTTTCATGTCGATAATTTTTTTTTGCTATCTATGAAATATTAAAAATAGTATTATAAAAATGGTTATTAGTGAAATCTTCAAATACCTAATCATCAAATATGTCGACTCAAATATCTTTATGCAAAGTTTGAAACGCGTGGCTCGTTTTGACGTTAGTAAAATAAAAAATAAAATTTTTTAATTACAATGACAGTACACAAAAACCTCGCCTTAATCTTAATCTTTTTACATGCTGTATACCTACTGTCCAAATACCAATTTTTTACACTTTTCATGTGTTTCTCAAAGCATATAGTTCTGACAAAATCTAATTTGATTAAATAAAAACACGCTTAGTAATCTGTTTGATATTCTGCGAGTGATCCTTAGGAATCAGAGTTAACAAATTGCTCCTGATATAAAATATACATGTGCCTACATAAGTTTTACGCAGAATGTTTTCTTTCATCGATCGACACGTTAAGGTTCTGAAATTGATACATGTCGTCATATCACCTTAGGGAAATAACGGTTTCCTCTGTTTGTGTATCTATATATAGGTACTATTACAAAGCAAATAAATTAACTAGAGAGGCGGGGCTGGCGCGCTACCGTTGCAAAGGACGTTAGAGCATTTGCTCTAACTTCGGTCGAAACATTTAGATGACATCGAATTAATCAACTTGAAACGTTATATATCATGCGCATAAAAAAAGAAAAAAAAAAACCGCTTCTGCTACAATGATTTTCCCATATAGGATCGTAAAATACATCAAAATATACTTTTAAAATTTACCTAGCCGTGCTACAGTTAATAAACACGTTGTATCGTCAAACGACATTTCGACTTATTTCCGTTATTTTTTCTTTACGTAAAAAATGAAAAAATACGCGTCCAATATTTTTTGTTGATCTACAAGACGGACTAAAAACTAACAAGCCCATTGCTATTAAAATCAAATCTCCTTGTTATGAAAATCTTGCATCCACTCTCACATTCTTCTTTCAGACTGGCTGTTAAAGAAGAAAAACAGAAAAATATAACATTTTCAAGTTGTCAAGAAAAAATTCAAATACGTTGAATGGAAAATCCAAGTCAACATACAAAATATTTTTTTTTATATCACGGATAAAAGTGTGCAAGATTTAGTTACAAAGTTTTCTTCGGTTATACCTACATTGAAAGTGTTTATAACAAACTATTTGGGTTGAAAGGTGAACGAGGAGACCTATCGCTGTGGAAAATCGTACTCACCGCGGTTTTTTTTGTCCCGAATTTCTATCCAAACATTGTTGTTTTTAGATTTGTGTAGCGTTTTTTGCACGTTCAATGGTTTTATTGAGTTTGGTTCGTGAATCCTATGTGGTTGTTCGTTTTTTTTTCAGTTTCTTTTCGTTTCTACTGAAACGTTTGGTTTTGTAACGGAAAAAGTTTCGTTAGGTACATTTTTTATGCTATCATTTTTGGGAATTCGTACACATCAAAGGCGTTCTAAGTATATAATGTACCTACTTTGTTAAGCATACTTTATCGTTCTATTGGATGGAGAGAGTTTCGAATTTTAATCCGTAGTGTAGAACCACTCGACTCTGGGCAATGCATTTATCAGTTTGGCCTTTTGATCTCGCTTTAGGCACATACACAAAGCTGCAGTGCGAGTGAGATGGAAAGTCAAATATTTGGACACATTGCCCAGCGTACCTACCTACTGCTGCCATTAAATGTTCTGTTGGGAGAAACATTTTCCTTGTTACTTTGAAATTCCAGCTATTCGAAATATGAGAGCAGTCTTTTTTGTGTTGACTAATTATGAACGCTGTTCCTTGAAGATAAAATTTCATTTAGCATTGACAGCTTTTAATACGGATTTGCATGTAAGGATATGTTATAATATACCTATGTTAGGATAGAATGTTTAGTAAAATTATTATATTTTTCTGTAACGAGTTTTGTAAATGTCAGGTTTCCTCTGGTTTCTTTCTACCTATACCTATATAGTATGTATTAAAATCACTTAGGTACCGTAGGTAGGTACTGTTTGCAATAAAACTGGGAATTCCGTCGTGCAGTTTTCAATATTTCGGTATTGCCACACCATTGGAAGATGCAACGACATTACGTTTTGCATAAATATGCAATTTCCAACCGGCACCTATATCCGATTCAGTTTTTGATGGTCGCAGTAAAAAGAAACGGTTCCGTTTGTATGGTTTTTATTAAATTTTCTATGCAATTTTGAATTCTCTCTAGTGCAAAACGAAGAAAGGATAGAGATCGAGTAGTTAATAATGTAAGTTTTCCATCAAAGGGTACTTGAAAAGATTTAGAATTTTCATACAAGTTATTATACATATGTTTGGATTTTTAAAATGACATCGGGGATTTTTATGAATCTCCTTTGAGTTAGATCCACAACTTCAATCTTGTGCAAGTCATGATAGGAGCCAGAATTAAAAAGTGAAATGAGGCTAAATTATGGGTTGAATTTTCAAGAACTCTTTCTGAGTGCATACCTACGTTGCAAAGAATATTTGTGGAAAATTTTATGGTTCTAGACCCAGCAGTTTCAGCCTTGCGTTGATTGATCAGTCAGTCAGTTTCTGCTTTTATATGTATACTAGCTGTCCCGCGCAGTTTCACCCGCGATAATTTCGAAATTCTCGCGGAATTGTTCCATACAAACTTTGCAACCCCTTTGCATCCCCTAGAGGTTACATTTTCAAAAATCCTTTCTCATCGGATGCCTACGTCATACAAAGAACACACCCTCCAAGTTTCAGGTCTCTACGATCAGTGGTTTAAGTTGTGCGTTGATCCATCAGTCATTCAGGACAAAGCATTTTATATGTATAGAATAGATAGGTATAAATTTGAATTTTGAACAGCTTAAGCAAAAGCCAATCAAAGCCAGTGAAATAAAATAGCTAGTAAATGAATAGTATAGTTCATAAAGTAAGTTTACGAACACCACAAATGAGCTGTATCTCATAATGAAGCGATGTTTGATCTTTAATCAAGGGCGAATGAAAGGTTCGTTGTTTGGCCTGATCACAAGCAATAAATGCCGGTTATATTGGGTTCCGTACACATACAGGGCATTGTTTGATTTACGTGACTTTTTGTGAAGATACCTACGTACTTCTAGTCAATTCAATGGCTTCCATACACGGTATTGTCTTTTTATTTTGGAATGCTATCTTTTATTTCTTTGCTTGGTCCCAGCATTACCTTAATACCAATTAATTATTGTCATTAGGTAAAAACCAGGTTCTTGTGCAAAATACTACGCTCGTCAAAGGAAAAGGACACAGCTGGTTAAAACAAATTTTGTATGCGCACAACTTTTGATAAGGGCCTTCTCCTTCTTTTCTTTACTGAGATAAATATTTTCACAAAAGAATAAAATCATTTATATGGGCAAATACCAGGGTAGGTTGTGTAGCTCGGATTTAAATAAATAAGAGCCTTGTAGGAGAAATAGATGATTTAGTGGTGTTTAAAAAGTAAAAAGCAGTAGCAATAATAATAAATTGGATGCGTATTGGAATCCAATCAAGGGGTTGACATTTCAAACAAAAACAGAAAACACACTATTTGAAGTTAGAAAAATACGAAAATACAGCAAGTTTTTAAAAATAAAGTAAATAATAATAAAAATTAGCTACTACAAATTTTAGTGTCGAGGAATAGAAGAAAAAAATATGCAGGAAATTTAAATTTAGAACAGAATCTTAATATTAAAATGAAAATATAATTTTTAGTATATGAAAGAAGGACCGTTTATCGGACGAACAGCTGCCTCATTAAAATACGACGCTCATCCTGAAATTAAAAATCTTAGTTATTAGGAAACTCGAATTTATTCTAAAAATGTGAATAATAGGTAATCATAATAATGTGTATTAATAATTATAATATTTATATCGGGTGCATCGAGTTTATCGAGTAATTAAGTCGTAAAAAGTAACGACATCCATTTCTGGATTTTATAAAGATCCGTTATTCTAAGGATCCATTTCCATTCAATCGATTTCGAGAGTCAAGTTCTTCTCTTCTCTTCGATTTCACTTTTGCCGATATATTTCAGCATTAGTCTTGGTGATTATTGGCTATCGCAAATTTGTGTCGTCAGTTGGGAGTGATCGACAACCCTGACATTTAGCAAAGACAATATTATCGTCCTTGTCGATACTCGATAGCGATCCCAGTAGAGCAATGCACGACCATTCTCGAGAACTAGCGCTGGTGCGTATTGATAATAGGCACTACGGCACTTCATACTCGACAAGACCGTAGGTAATGTAGGGCAAATAGGCTATTTGACTGAATTTTTATTTTTAGTCCATCCTGTAGATCCATAAAAAAGACACGTATCTTTTCTTCGTGGAACTTCAGTTGAAATGTCGTGTGACGTCACAAGCCGGTACAATTTTTACCTGCAAATGACGTTATGAGCCCTAACTCCCAAATTAAATGCGCTTTACCCAAATACATTTTCATTAATTTGAAAAAGTAAAATATTCGTGTCTATTTTTTTTTTATTATCTAACTGATAGACTACATAGCATTTAGAAAAATTTTAACAAAAAAATTAAAACCGACTTCCAAAAACACAAAACTAAAAAACTAAAAATAAAAAGCTAAAAATAACAAAATACCGATTTAATCCAAAAGACAAAAACACACGTAATATTATTATTGGTTTGTGCTACCACTGATCGGTTTGAATTCGGTGACAAGCCCGCTGGTGTCTGCCCACTTGGGTTGTTCTGCTCACGAAGAGCTGGTGGCGGGAGTCGACTTAGCCCATCTTCCCCCTCCATATTTGGCTTGTCACCGACTTCATACCGATCAGTGGTAGCACAAACCAATAATAATATTACGTGTGTTTTTGTCTTTTGGATTAAATCGGTATTTTGTTATTTTTAGCTTTTTATTTTTAGTTTTTTAGTTTTGTGTTTTTGGAAGTCGGTTTTAATTTTTTTGTTAAAATTTTGTTTATTTCTCGCTTTTAAGTGACTTAGTCCGTAATTTCTCTAAGTTACAATAGCTTAATGTCAACTGCTCATCACCTTTTACAAAATATTGCTTTTCCCGACGCAGGGACGTTAATTGTTGAGGAGTTCTCCTAGTACATCACCATCAGTTCCACTTCACCATATACATTGTGACGGGCATAAATTGTTTAGAAACCATATTAAAGTTAACGATTCGGAACCCGTGAAATACCCATTATTGAGTAGTTCCGATGACCATCTGTGGTCTTCATCATCAGTTCCTCTTCTTCAAATTTTGCTTTCCGAAAGCAAAGAAACGTTTTACTATAAAACATACAAAAATCGCTATAAGTGTTCTCATAATTTTTGAAGAGTTCCCTCGATTACTCCAAGATCCCATCATCAGATCTCGACTTGGTGACAATGGAATTAATTTGGGAGTATCCCCTTTCAAACAAAAAAACAATTTTCGAAATCGCTTCAATCGGAACCCGTGAAATACGTATTATTTTTGAGTTGTTCCGATGACTATCTGTGGTCTTCATCATCAGTTCCACTTCTTCAAATTATGCTTTTCGGAAGCAAATGAACGATTTACTATCAAAAATACCCAAATCGCTATAGGTGTGCCTATAATTTTTGAAGAGTTCCCTCGATTTCTCCAAGATCCCATCATCAGATCCCGACTTGGTGGCAATGGGACCTAATTGGGAGTATACCCTTTCAAACAAAAAAAGAATTTTTCAAATCGGTCCAACCATCTTCGAGTAATCGGTGAACACACATAAAAAAAAAAAATAAATAAATAAAAAAAAAAAAACATACATACAATCGAACATAGAACCTCCTCCTTTTTGGAAGTCGGTTAAAAAAAAATAGTGAATAAATAAATAACCTATTGTCGATGAAATATTCACTATTAGGTAAATTGTGCCTGTACAAATATCCATTTTCAGAGAGATGTAAACAGCCGAGAAAAAAATTGCGATAAAATAACTGAAGAAGAGGCTACATACCTATGTATTTATATCCGTAAAATAAATATTAAAAAAAAGTCGGTTTACAATTTTTTATGTAAATTGCTTTAAAGTTAGAACTTTTTCACTCTAAAGTATTCTTATTTTTCATATAGCTAAAATAAAATTTCCTCGTTCAACAAAAAAATGTGAAAAAAGAGAGCAGAAAAAAAAACCAACATACTGCGTACAAAATAACCGCATCGAAATAACTGTATGGGAGCCTTTAGTCTATTGTAGGTTAATATAAAATGGGGATAGCCGTAATTTTGTGTGAGAATGTATTATGTTTGCCGAAGTCGCGTTAATTAGTTTGCAGCTTAAAATTAGTTACGTAATCTAGTATGAAATTAAGGCTTTTGTTAGGTAGGTACAACTAAGAGGTTTAGATACGTCTCTAAAGTTTAATAAAGTATGGCAGCAGCCGAAAACAAAGGCCTTGTGGTAATTACGAACCATTTTTGCTGTAAGTAAAAAAAAAATATTTCAAAAATTATCATCAGAAAGAGAAAAAAGAAAAAGAAAATACATTTATTTTAGCATAACACTGGTTAATCGGTCGGATATGATCTATAAATATTATTATTGGATATAAGATGCTAAGGTACCAATATCACCTCTGTCCTTAATACTTCGCTTTGTAACTTCGGGAAAGCTTCTTATAAATTATCAATATCATTGGTTTATGACGCACAAAGTAGGGTTTTACGAGTTTCAACCCTTTCAGGACATATCCAATTTTGCGTACATAGGTAAGCACTCCAAGGTTGGTCGGGCCCGATTTTGTCGCTAGCATTTTTCTTCAATAAATACTTTTGGTACGCCACCTACCTTCCATTCATTCTTCATACGTGACCGAAATATCCTAATACGTCTCCTTATATCACTGAAGGCACCATTTTTAAAACCTTGGCCTTGCCTTTGACATCGTTTTGTGATCAGCTCTGTATTTTGCCATCTGAATAATAAAATCGTCTCTTGGGTCTGTACATTCGTATTTTTTATGTTGTTCTTAATATTTCTTGATAAATATTTAATAACTCTAAAATTACAAATGACTATTATTAGCTGTCCCCCACGGTATCATCCGCGGTAATTTCAGAGATCTCACGGGAATTCCGTGATAAAAAGTACCCTATATCCTTTTCTGTATCCCTGATAACGTATTTGCAAAATTTCATGATAATTGGTTGAGCCGTTAACGCGTGAAAGCGTAACAGACAGACAGACTGTTACTTGCGCATTTATAATATTAGTAGGGATAAGACTTCGCTAATATTGGTGCCAAATTTATTTATGTACCTACCTACCTATTCGACAACCCTGATTTGACAATTGCACATTTCATTGAATGTAATATTTTAACCCCTTATTGCATGAATTATGAAGGAGATGATGAAAAATTTTTTTTTTACAGAAAATATCTTTTATTTCTTATATATAAACAATATGAATTGGAAAAAAAAAATGTGTACTTATTTTAGAAATTACTACACGAAGCCATATATAGCATCGTTTGCATTCTAGTGGAACTATTCTGATCCATATATGGCTTCGTATACATTAAATAAAAATGAATTTTTTTTTATGGAAATCTTTGAAACAATTTCTTTTATCATTGTAACAAATTTTCTTTGAATTTCTCATTTTAGTAAATGAATGGAATTTCAAACAGTTCTGACAAATTTGTCGACTTGATTTCGTCCACTCGGGGTAATGATTCACGTTATCTGAACCTATAGAATCTAGTGGTAGGTCTTGTTGCCTGGCTGTAGTTTTTCGTGCTTTTTTATTGGGTACGAGCGTGACCGGCTAGCTGGTTGGAGTGACGCCTTGGCACGTTGGGGTACCGACTTGGATGCGCGTCGGACGACCACTTTATTTACCCTCTGGACATAAAGGACTGTCGGCTCCGCTGGTTGGAGTTCTTCGACAAGCACGGAGTGAGTACTGAGTATGGCTCATAGTCAGGATCAGAGTCAGAAGCCAGATCATCGTCACTCAAGAAACCATCACCCGGAAAAAGGTTTACATGCTTGGAAGTACCATAGAAGCGAGAAAGGTTCATTGCTGCAAAGAAAGGAAAAAGCATCTGAATGCATGCGAAGCCATATATGCCACATAATGTTTTTGACAAAAATGCATACGAAGCCAAATATGGCCATATCCAAAGAAAGCTCAAAAACAAACGAAAAACGCCGAAACGATAACTATATCTTATTAAACACTGTATTTTGAAATTCTAAGGATTTTTACTTACAGTTTTGTTGCTATTTTCCCATTTATAAAATTAGCGCTAATTATTTGCAATCTAACGGTCGGACACCCTGCACATAATCTCCAATATTTTGACTGATTGCACTTACCATACACAACAAAAAAATTAGTTCCACTAAACGAAAAAAATATGTATATGGATTCAACGTTGGTTGCAAAAAACAATATATTAATAAATTGAAAAAAATAATTAACTTTCAAAACCAGATATGGCGTTGTATGCGGTAAGGGGCTAAAACTTTTTATACGTATTTTATGTTTCATATCATGTGCAATTTATATGGATGTGCAATATTTTTGATAAAATAGTAAAAGGAATGACGGGGGTAAATACTATCCTTGTTTATCGAGTCGTTGATGTCATCAGAAAATCACTTCAAATTAAGAGACGAGCATTTCGGTCGTAGACGTTTGTTTTATAAAACAACTAGCTGTGAGTCGCGGTTTCAACAGCGTGAGTTTTGGTTTTGGGATTAGGAATCTTTGCGGACGCAGGCAGAACAACCCGCCAAAGTTTCATCACAATCGGACCAATGGTTTCGAAACGCATAGAAGACAGACATACAAATATTCATTTTTATTTATAAAGATTTTTTGTGTCTATTAAATTTATATCTAGTACGTTTTATTTGTAAATTAGAATTAACGTCATGAGACTCTCAGTCAAGATACAAGCGTAGGTGACCAGTAGATTAATACACGACAGTTCTCTATATGAAATTGGATTTGAAAATAACTTAATTTACACAAAAATTACAAAAGCACGTGAACAAACTAGTATGGTCCGCTTATGAATGCTCGTGGGGCCAAAAATTGCTATTTTTGGTGTTTGCGCCACACTACGTCCTCATCAGTCCCCACAATTTATTGTGAAGTAATGTAACCGGCCTAGCTAGTACAGTAGTGCCAAACTCCCATCTGTTTTTTATTCACGTAGGCTCTAGCCTGGATTCTGTCAAGTTTGTATGTCCTGATGGGAGGCGTTTGCGTCAGGGTCCATACCCTGGCTGTGTTGTGAGGATGAGAGTTAAACATAGTTCAATCTTTTTGTTCGCTTGTGATTCAATTTACTGCGTCATGTTGATGATGGATATCTACGTATATTTTTAGAATTTTCGTACGTAAGTTACATCACTGTTTTTTAATAATCGTGCGTATTGTGACTCACGGAAGCTTTCTAGTGTAGGTTAGTGGCAAATTTGACATTTGAACTTTTCTTCTTTGTTTTCTATCTCATAATTATTTTAATGCCCAGATGCTGGGTTTACATCTATATATTAATTTAATATTTACGTCAGTCGCTTGTGAAGTTCTAATGTTAAGGCCTTCCAATAATAATCCTTCGCCCAACGGTTACAAAAATAATCCCTCAATCGCAAACTTTCCAAACAAGGTCCCAATCATTAAAGGCTACGGGTAGAACTTGCCATTGAATATTATGATCGTCGTGACGTACTTTCATAAAAAAATCTACGGTCATATAGATTTTCGACTTCTTTTTTTTAGACCAATGAAAAAACATGAATAAACCTCCAAAACATTGATAAAAATAAAGTCGATTCTGATTATAATAATAACAAAAGACCTATTGTTAAGAGAAACCTTGGTTAATAAATGGTAAATGGGTATAAATTTATAAAAGGTTCTTCTCAATTAGGAAAATACGAAAAAATGTAATAATGAATGTTTATTTTGTGTTTCAAGAGCGAAAAGCTCAAAACATAAAGCAGTGTGAAGCGCTCTGCAACCTTTCGAGTACGTTATAGGTCCTTTCCCGGAATGTGTTATGTCGTTCAGTTCATGAAAGCCTACTTCCTTGAATGTCCACTTCCCTTCCACTCATTTCTTGTAGTTCGTATATTCGAATGTAGGCACCAATATAGTATCACTATTGCACTTAATATACGTATGATTCACACTGCTTAGGTAAAAAAATTTAAAGTTTTATTTTCTAGTTTATCTGGATAAGTGTCACTTTAGCTTTAAGTTTACCCCGAGAAGTTATCACAGGATCACCCAGACCGGCGCAGCTCTACTTGGGGCAGTGGGTGCAATCCCCTTCCCCCTGAAGACTAAATTAGGTACTTTAATTCCTGTATATTCAAAAAACTTTGTAGTGCAGCCAAAATTGCCCTCCCCTCAACCAAATCCTAGATCAGCGGCTGCACCCAGATGTTATGTACCTACTTATACAAGCCATATCTGTACATTGTAATTATTTGTATTAATTATAGGATAAGATTTTTTTTATGGTTGAAGGCAATTACATCGTATTTTGAGTTTGCGCCTGTGAAATTAATCGTGTAGCTTAATATGATGTCTAGAAGGGAATTAAAACACTCGATGGTAACCGCGGATAATTTCTAGTGGTCGATGGGATAACAGTTTGAAAGAATTAAAACTTAAAGTTTATGAACGGTCGTTGCAATGGCGGAGGGCTTTTAAACGGATGCGGTAGTGTCGTGTGACCGCGTTAAGTCCTTGTTGATTTACCGGCTGGACGCTCACCGTATTCCCAATGGCGACATATCACTATAACTGCAATGCGGTAGTGACAACTTACTGTCGTGTTTTAAGGGTTCCGTAGCCAAAATGTCTGTCTGTATGTCTGTCCGTCCGTATGTCACAACCACTTTTTCCGTAAACTATAAGAACTGTACTGTGTAGATGTATTCTGTGAACTGCATTAAGATTTTCAAACAAAAATAGAAAAAAAACAAAATTTTAACAAAAAAATTAAAACCGACTTCCAAAAACACAAAACTAAAAATCTTAAAAATAAAACGCTAAAAATAACAACATACCGATTTAATCCAAAAGACAAAAACACACGTAATATTATTATTGGTTTGTGCTACCACTAATCGGTTTGAATTCGGTGACAAGCCCGCTGGTGTCTGCCCACTTGGGTTATCCTGCTCACGAAGAGCTGGTGGCGGGAGTCGACTTAGCCCATCTACCTCCTCCATATTTAGCTTGTCACCGACTTCATACCGATTAGTGGTAGCACAAACCAATAATAATATTACGTGTGTTTTTTTCTTTTGGATTAAATCGGTATGTTGTTATTTTTAGCGTTTTATTTTTAAGATTTTTAGTTTTGTGTTTTTGGAAGTCGGTTTTAATTTTTTTGTTAAAATTTTGTTTATTTCTCGCTTTTAAGTGACTTAGTTTGTAATTTCTCTAAGTTACAATAGCCTTATGTCAACAGCTCATCACCTTTTACAAAATATTGCTTTTCCCGACGCAGGGAATTTATTTAATAATTGAGGAGTTCTCCTGGTACATCATCATCAGTTCCACTTCACCATACACATTGTGACGAGCATAAATTGTTTAGAAACCATATTAAAGTTAACGAATCGGAATCTGTGAAATACCTATTATTTTGTAGTTCTGATGACCATCTGTGGTCTTCATCATCAGTTCCACTTCTCCAAATTTTACTTTCCGAAAGCAAATAAACGATTTACTTTAAAAAATCCAAAAATCGCTATAGGTGTACCTATAATTTTTGAAGAGTTCCCTCGATTACTCCAAGATTCCATCATCAGATCTCAACTTAGTCACAATGGAATCAATTTGGGAGTATCCACTTTCAAACAAAAAAAACAATTTTTGAAATCGCTCCAATCGGAATCCGTGAAATACGCATTATTGTTGAGTAGTTCCTGTCGCGAAGCACCGCGAATTTGTATATATGGTGAGTGGCTGACTTTAGTAACTCTGTGATTTCAATATGTAACAACTGTTTTTTTTGTTTATGGCAACTTTTACCTGTTTGTTTTGACAGAACAGTTTTGACGTTTTGCATGCGGGTAGACGGTACATGACGTAGCGAGGGTAGGTGAAGGCAGAGAGCGTTCTGTCAGTTATTATTGTTTCACCGCGGAGAGAAGAGGTACACAGGTGAGTCCCGATATTTTATCATTGGATAACTGTGTGATAGCCATCTCTAACTCGTTGTACCGTGACGGATGAAACTCTCGTAGCTTAAAGTGAATAATTGTGTAACGCGACCCTGGAGCTGTCGTATCAGCTCGGGTTAAGATCCGACGTGTTGGGTCCGGTGGTTTGGGCTGGCTGTGAGGGGTTTTGGAGGAGGCCAGTTAGGGCTGAGGCCCGTCGGGCTGACGTCGAGTTGACCAGCAATACCTACGCAACGCGTGAGCTTCAGGCTACGCGTGGTCTCGACGTTAGGTGCCATTTCAGGTGCTTTAGTATAATATTAATATAGATCTGTCTAATGAGCACACGGCGGCTTAAAGTATCTAGCTGTAGCCAGTGCAGACAGGTAGACTGCCTAATGAGTACACGGCGGCTTAAAGTATCTAGCTGTAGCCAGTACAGGCAGAGTAAAGAACGTAAAACGTTAGAAAGCCCTGATTCGATTTAAAGTAGTAACGTAATATCGTTAGTGTGAAATGTACACGAGAGGTTCATCCGACATATGTGATAAGTTACTTAATTGTGATAAGGATGTCGTGCATGCCAGAATGAGTTATCAGTTGTATTCCCCCTGTGGCGTGGCGACATTATGGTGGAGATGCTGGGATCCGTCGCGTTTGTTGACGGACAGATGGGTCAAAGATTACCTAACGTTCGTTCAGTGTAATGCTGAATTAGACAAAGGTTTTACTAGCCAAAGTATCGGCTAAAGTTGCTAGACCATAACCGATCAACTGCGTGAGGATACCCAGGACAATTATTAATTTATCGTTAATCAGCGTAATTGAATTTATTACGTTTTACCGATCGCGATTTTTTTATTTACGTATTTATATTTTGTTTACAATAAAAAATAAAAAATAAAATAAAGGTAGGTGGGTATAATAAATTCATACGGCAAAACAAAAAAAAAATTATTGTAAAACAACCCTCACAAATACCACCTAAAATTAGCAATTCGGCTGTATGAAATTGATTTCCTTTGTCTTTTCAAAAACAAAAATTTAAAAAACTCCGAAAGGTGTACGGTTTATCGGTTGCAATCATAAAATCATAAAAGGTTAAAACTTGTCACAAAATAGCGAAGTTATTTGTTTATTTTAACGTTCACGGTAATAAGTGTTGCTATCAAGAAGCAAAAAAAAAGTGATATAACAGTTTTAACTGAAGAAATTTATGGTAAGTGCCTTCTCCCATAATTTTATTTCAGAACTTTCTTCCTACAAGCTAAAGCACGTGGTGAAAGTTATAAATTCGTGAGTACTAATTTAAATTCTAGATAAAAATTCAGTTTAATTGCAGAAAAAGGTTGTTTTTGTGTGATAGAAGTGTCTACGTTATGAGAAAACTACCGGTTTAAGTTTTCATCAACAAAAGGTACGTTTTCACTATGTCCTCACAACTTAGGTATTCTATTCGGCGTCGTATTTTTCTTTCTTTTCGTGTTCTACGCCACATATTAAGCTGCTAGAGACGCCGATTTAGAATAGTAAAGTAGAAATCTGACAGAATTGCGAAGACTAGATAATTTATTACAGGTTTTCTATTGAGTCATTCATGTTATATTAACATAAGATGCTTGTATCAACTTCAGAATGGAAGAAGCAATGAAGATGAGGCTAACCCTGCGCTGCCAGAGTCTGAAGGATATCATAAAACAGGTGCAGGCCTTGACGGACACAGGTAAAGCCATAGATATCCATGATGTAACCCTTCTTAAAGTAAGCCTTAAAGGCGCTATTGAGGGGCTATCGAAAGAAACGTATATCTACTTAGAGAAAATTGGGATACATGCAGATGTAAAGGCTCATATGGAACTCCAACTAAAAGCCGAACAGACCCTGAGCTTTTTGGAATCTTCTTTACTATTAGCCCAGCCGTCTAAGCCGGCCAATGAGAACAGTACTTCACGTCTCCCGAAACTAGACGTGATTAAATTCAATGGCGATTTACTGAAGTTCCAAGAGTTTTGGGATCGATTTGAAGCTACTGTACACGTGAAAATTTAAAAGATGTCGACAAGTTAGCTTATTTGATGGAATCCTTGGAGGGTGTTGCGTTGGAAACGGTGGAAGGAATGGGAACTACAAATCTTAATTACCCAGTTGCCGTCAATTTATTAAAAGAGCGCTTTGGTGACAAGGACCGAGTAGTCGATGCTCACTACAAGGCTCTGAATAGTATTGAAACGGCTAAAAATAATGCCACTGAGTGTCGGAAGAATTTAAATTTAATAGAAAGACACCTACGTGTCTTAACAGCGCTGAGCCAGGATGTTGAAGGTAGTCACTTAAGAGTGACCATAACCAGTAAGTTTCCAGCTCCTGTCATATATCAGGTTAAATTGCTGGAAAGGGACAATGGGATAAAGGAGTTGAGAGCAACACTGGATAAGGTTATCTCAGCAATGGAGCGTGCCGAGGTACCAGCAACTTCCTGCAGCGAAGCCGCTACTACTGCCACTACAACGGAGGTTCTTCACATCGCCTCAGAGATGGAACATCCTAGAAAACGGAAGGTTTACAAGCGTAAAAGGATTGGTAACCTTCGCAGACAGGGGTCAACATCGGATTTCCAACCAAAACGTGCAAAAAAGGAGTGCGCCTTTTGTAAAGAGGAACATTTTAGTGACCAGTGTAGCAAGTTTACTACCTTGGAGGAAAGGAAGGCTAAACTCAAGGGGGTCTGCTTCTTATGCTTGAAGTCTGGGCACATGGCAAGGAAGTGCAGGAATAAGAGGAATTGTATTTATTGTCGCCGGAATCACAATCGTGCTTTGTGCCCGAAGAAGCTTACCGTAGCTAGTACAAGTGAGTCAAGTAAAATTAATACTTCTCCTGTAGCTATTACCTGTTTTATGAACAGATATCACTCCTACTTACAGACGGCAACGGCGAAGCTAAGGAGCAATAGAGGAGAAATTACGTGCAGGGTCCTCCTTGATTCCGGTAGTCAACGGAGCTACCTTACTGCCAAAGCTGCCGACCAACTTAAATTAGATACACAAGATGAAGATGTACTTGTAATTTTCACATTTGGTTCCAACGACCCAAGACGAGTGGTCAGCCCTTCGTCAGGAGTAACGTTAATTACAAAAAGGGGCATCCAAAGAGATTTGCGGGTTAACATTATACCACATATAACCAACAGAGTTCCCGTTGCAAAGGTGGACCCCTGTGTTACAGTTGACATTACTGCTGATGACGACTCCGTGGGCGAAGGTGTGGACTTACTAATCGGAAATGATTATTACTTTTCTTTCATAAGAAATGAACGCATAAAGTTGCAAGAGAAGCTGTATTTGGTTAATACCGACTTGGGTTGGATAGTATCAGGAAGCTGTGAGGAAACTGTGGAAAACGAAATGACTGTCGTGACTTACTGCCACTGCCATGGGCCAGGATGTCCTTATTTTAGTGAACCTGATCTTCCTCTTCGATCCATCGATATGAAGTTTCTATGGAACTTAGAAAGCATTGGCATCACAGACTCTCCAAAAACGACTCGAGAAGAAGAAGCAGTCAAGCATTTCAATGATACGGTTAAATACTGCCATGGAAGATATGAGGTTAAATGGCCGTGGATTGACCAACCTGGAGTATTACCCACTAACTTCGGATTGGCGTATGGACGTTTGAAAGGCTTGCTGCGACGTTCAAATGAAGAGACTCTCAAGGATTACGCGGAAATCTTACAGGAGCAGCTGTCAGCAGGAATCGTTGAAGTTGTGGATCACCAGTCAACGGGCAACGGTGTGACTGTTCACTATCTTCCGCACCACATGGTCAAGCAAGAAGGCAAAAGAGGGAGAATCGTATATGACGCGTCAGCCAAATGTAATGGACAGAAGAGCCTGAACGAATGTTTGTACAGAGGTCCCTCAATGATTGAAGATATGACAGCTTTGCTACTACAATTTAGATCAGGCAAGATCGGTATGGTAGCCGACGTAGAAAAGGCCTTTCTGCAAGTTGGGTTGCAGGAAGAAGATAGAGAAGTCACCAGGTTCCTGTGGGTTAAAGATACAAGTAAAGAACTGTCAGAGAACAACATAATACATCTGAGATTCTGCAGAGTGCCATTCGGTATTATATCAAGTCCCTTTTTACTCACTGCGACCATAAGATATCATTTTTCCCGAACTAACCAGTCGTTACTAAGTAAGATAGCTGACAGATGTTATATTGACAACCTGGTCACAACTGCTGACTCTGTGGGTGAAGCACATAAGATGTACCGAGATACCAGGGACGCATTTGAGGAATTATCCATGAATATCAGAGATTGGACCTCTAACTCCGAGGAATTCATGATGAACATACCCGAGCAACACAAAGCTAAAAGTGTTGATAAAATGAAGGTGCTTGGCCTATTATGGGATTTAAAGGAAGACACTCTGCAGCTGAAATTGAGTGATACTCTGTTTGACGTGGAGAAAACCCAGAGAACCAGAACCAAAAGGGATGTTCTATGTATGCTGGCTCGTTTCTACGATCCCTGTGGTTTCATTTCCCCACTTATTCTACCAGCTAAACTTCTCTTTCAAGAACTCTGCATAAAAAAGATAAAATGGGATGTCATTATGTCAGAGGATTTAAGAAAAAAGTAGGAACGAGTAGTTCATAACTTACAGGCAGCTAAAGATGTCCGTATAAAACGGTATGCTGGTTTAAATAGTGTTAACACGGATGTCACAGGCACATATGAACTTCATGGGTTCACGGATGCATCTAAGAACGCCTATGCAGCTGTTGTTTACTTGAAGACCAATAAGGGCCAAGACTCTAAGGTTACTTTTATGATGTCAAAGTCCAGAGTGACACCGGTAGAAGACAAAAATGACCTGAAAATTCCACGACTGGAGTTACTCGGTTTCCTAATTGGAAGTAGGTTACTTAAGTATGTACAGAGCAGCCTAGACTTGAAAATAGAGAAATCCTTTTTGTGGACAGATAGCCTTATAGTGCTTAATTGGATGAACACAAGCAAGTTACTTCCACCCTTTGTATCAAGGCGTGTTAATGAAATTAAAAACAGTAAAGAGGTAGAGTTCTGTTACATAAACACAACCATGAACCCAGCCGACTTAGCGACTAGACCGGAGCTATGGAACCAGAAGAAAGATCTGTGGTTCAACGGGCCCACTTTCCTGTCTCTTGATGAAAAGGAGTGGCCGAGCAATAGAAAGCTGACAGTTCATACTTCTCTTGTGGCCGGGGAGGCTCTGGACGTTGTTGACGGTCCAGAAATGGTTGCAAAGGGATATGAGATGGCATATCCCGGTGAAGAGGTTGAGATGTCAGAAGATGAGCAACGGGAAGTAATCTCTCACAGCAATGAAGCTGAGAACTTAGACATGGGTCTGAATGCTAAGTTGGATGGAACGTTGTTAGACATAAAGAAGCTTCAAGCTGAACATTTCCCAGATGAAGTAACAGGGAAGGTAACTAATTTAACACGTAATCTGGGCCTCTTTATGGACATTGATGGAGTTCTCAGATGCAGAGGACGAATGGCTAACACGAACTGGATATACGACAAGAAGCATCCAATACTCCTTCCACGGAATTGTAATTTCACAAGTGACGTCATAAGAAAAACTCATGAGGATCAGTACCATGTCGGTGTATCACAAACACTGAGTATAGTCAGGCAAAAATATTGGGTGCCTCAGGGAAGAGTCGAAGTTCAGAAGGTGTTGAAAACATGCCCACAGTGCGTGAAGCATGGGGGTGGTCCGTACCAGTTGCCACAGACACCATCGCTGCCTCCTGAACGGGTGAACTACAGTGTCCCATTCACTTACACAGGAATGGACTATTTTGGTCCGATGTTGGTCAAGACATCAACAGGACCTGTAAAGCGGTGGATTTGTCTCTTCATGTGTTTAGCGGTACGTGCAGTCCGCTTGGAAGTGGTGATGAACTCGACGGCAGATGAGTGCTTGCTAGCTATTAGAAGGTTCACAGCCGCGAGAGGCATACCATTAAAGATCGTTAGTGACAACGCTCTTCAGTTCAAATTGATGAGTGAAGTAGGTATTGCAAAGAAAAGGGTATACAGTGGAAGTTCATTCCCCAGCTGGCACCGTGGCACGGTGGATTCTATGAAAGGTTAGTGGCACTTGCTAAGCATTGCCTTAAAAGAACTCTGGACAAGCACTTGTTAACGGACAGTCAGCTGGTAACGGTTATAAAAGAAGTAGAAGCTGTTATAAACACACGCCCGTTGGGGTATGTTGGCTCAGAACCGGAGCACATACTGAAACCAGCCGACTTCTTGAACGTGGGTGAGTGCTTACAAATTGATGCTGGAAATACGGATACAGTTGGTTCTTTAACGAAAATAAATTTAATCGAAGGTTGGAAAAGAGGTCGGAAGATAATAGGAGAATTCGTGAGAATGTTTCAAGACCAGTATCTTCCCAGCCTGAGAGAGAGATATAGACACTCACATAAACAAGTGAGAGTGAAGTCGCACAGGGAGCCTCAATTAGGAGACCTTGTCCAAATTAAAGACGACTCTAACAGAAACCGATGTAACTGGAAGGTTGGCAAAATAGTGTCTCTAGTGAGAGGGAGTGACGGAGAGTGTCGTGTAGCAAAAGTAAAGGTCGGTGAGACTGACTTTACTCGTTCGATAGCTCACTTATATCCTCTAGAAGCGGAACAAGTAGCAGAGGAAGGAGGAACTAGTAATTCTTGTAGCTACGGACAGGAGCTGGCGGTTCAGTACGAGGACAGGCCTGAGAGTGTCCGTGAAAGCCTTCCTGCACTTTCAGAATACAAAAGCGTAGAGGATTAGGCAGCTGTTGAAGTTCCAACACTACCTCCTAACCATACACCCACCGTTCTTGAACAACCCACACAAGAGGGTGAAGCTCTGTGTGAAACGGTGGAAGATGCAATGGACACAAGCGATGTTCGAGAGGCAGAGAGCCACCCGGTAGAGAGTGGAGCTACTGCGGAGCATCATGAGCCTTGTGGGACTGAAGTAGCACAAGTACCGAGACAGAGAAGAGCCGCTGCCATAAGAGCGCGAGAGAAGATAGCTGAATGGACTAGTCAGCTTTTCACCTTGCTATAGGTATAGCAAGGCCTCGCCTTGGGGAGTGTCGCGAAGCACCGCGAATTTGTATATATGGTGAGTGGCTGACTTTAGTAACTCTGTGATTTCAATATGTAACAACTGTTTTTTTTGTTTATGGCAACTTTTACCTGTTTGTTTTGACAGAACAGTTTTGACGTTTTGCATGCGGGTAGACGGTACATGACGTAGCGAGGGTAGGTGAAGGCAGAGAGCGTTCTGTCAGTTATTATTGTTTCACCGCGGAGAGAAGAGGTACACAGGTGAGTCCCGATATTTTATCATTGGATAACTGTGTGATAGCCATCTCTAACTCGTTGTACCGTGACGGATGAAACTCTCGTAGCTTAAAGTGAATAATTGTGTAACGCGACCCTGGAGCTGTCGTATCAGCTCGGGTTAAGATCCGACGTGTTGGGTCCGGTGGTTTGGGCTGGCTGTGAGGGGTTTTGGAGGAGGCCAGTTAGGGCTGAGGCCCGTCGGGCTGACGTCGAGTTGACCAGCAATACCTACGCAACGCGTGAGCTTCAGGCTACGCGTGGTCTCGACGTTAGGTGCCATTTCAGGTGCTTTAGTATAATATTAATATAGATCTGTCTAATGAGCACACGGCGGCTTAAAGTATCTAGCTGTAGCCAGTGCAGACAGGTAGACTGCCTAATGAGTACACGGCGGCTTAAAGTATCTAGCTGTAGCCAGTACAGGCAGAGTAAAGAACGTAAAACGTTAGAAAGCCCTGATTCGATTTAAAGTAGTAACGTAATATCGTTAGTGTGAAATGTACACGAGAGGTTCATCCGACATATGTGATAAGTTACTTAATTGTGATAAGGATGTCGTGCATGCCAGAATGAGTTATCAGTTGTATTCCCCCTGTGGCGTGGCGACAGTTCCGATGACCATGTGTGGTCTTCATCATCAGTTCCACTTCTTCAAATTTTGCTTTTCAAAAGCAAATGAACGATTAACTATAAAAAATACCCAAATCGCTATAGGCGTGCCTATAATTTTTGAAGAGTTCCCTCGATTTCTCCAAGATCCCATCATCATATCCCGACTTGGTGGCAATGGGACCTAAGTGGGAGTATACCTTTTCAAACAAAAAAAGAATTTTTCAAATTGGTCCAACCGTCTTCGAGTAATCGGTGAACATACATAAAAAAAAAAAAAACAAAACAAAACATACATACAATCGAACATAGAACCTCCTCCTTTTTGGAAGTCGGTTAAAAAGAAATTTAGGGGGTTTCTCATACTTAGAACTGACACTCAAAAACTTGTGGGATATCTATGGATAGGTCTTCAAAAATGATATTGAGGTTTCTAATGTAATTTTTTTCTAAACTGAATAGTTTGCGCGAGAGACACTTCCAAAGTGGTAAAATGTGTATCCTCCCGCCTGTAACTTCTAAAAGAAGGGAATGATAAAATTAAAAACAATAAATTATGATGTACCTACATTACCTGATGATCTAGTAAGTAGTTTTTTTTTTAATACGTCATTAATCGAAAACCGCAAAAAATACACTATTATTAAAACATCGATCAAAGTTACAACGAACTACAAGAACTTTTATATGTACTATGTTACTTGCTGCTACGGAACTCGCATATGGCCGCTTTTTTTTTATTGACAAAATTGAACTACGAGCGTTTGCGACAAAGATGAAACGTATAATGGCGGAAACAATAGCACAATAGCACATTTCCCACGGCGCTGATATTGCAGTTATTAGGTGTACTGTATTGTAGTAAGTGTATTTTGATATTATTTTTCTTTTTTCCTATTCGTATAATATGTAGGTACTGTGCGCAGTGTGATGTGCTCAGTTAGTGCGAAAACATGGCAGCTTAAAACAGGAAATTTTGCACTTTCTATATAATGTAGGCACTAGGCAACCAACATTTAAGGATTTTATTATATGTATACAGGATATTATAGGACCCCTTGGAGTGTAAAAAGGGGTGATAGATTAACAAACTCTTATACTCTTTTACCATTATATTTTTTTATAAAAGCTACTTACGTTTGATATGCTCTGAAATCTTTGTTTGCTTTATTTTCCAAAACAATAAGCACGGTTATCTCGAGATACAAGTTTGAATATGTTGCGAAAACTTTTAAAAGTTATTTACGATTTTTGATAAAAACCCAAAACATTTAAATCTTATTTTTTTATATTTTTAGTTGGAAACTTTTTTAGTTTTTACTTTTTAATACAATGCTTATAATCATTTTAAAGCTCGTCTCAACGCCTTATAACTCTATAATACTTAGGTTAGGTAGGTACTATTATATTTTTTTCAGTGTTTGTCCAAAAATTTGCATCATAATAAAGTCGCTGATGGTTTTGCATAAGTTTTCCCAATGAAATCCCATTGGTTACCGGGGCACTGGTCATGCATAGTCAAACAGCGTATTATCGCACTGGAAATGCATTGTCCATTTTGATAATAATATTATTATGGACTTGATTCTGCACCGGATAGCTGGTGAGCTGCTCGTTCCGAATGGTTTTGATATGAATTTTGTTTTAAAATATTTATTAAACCCATCATTTCTCCGGCATAAGTTAATCACCGAACTTTTTGATTTATTCATAATTACATAATTACCTATATGAAAAGAGTTTCATAAACGAGCATGTTGTCATGTGTAGTGGTTAGTCAACCTGACTGCTATGCATGGTATCGCGGGTTCAATAGACACATCAATACATGTCTTGATATTTAGCATACTCGTATATTATCATTAGTATGCGTTTAAACAAAAAATGTAGATATGTAAATATCGTATCAGTAGTTTTGTAAAAAGGTGGCATACAAGTGATATTCCATTCGAAATTCAAATCATGTTTGTTCTATTTTTATTTATAACTAGCTGTTCCCCGCGGTTTCACCCGCATTAATTTTATAGATCCCGCAGGAATTCCGGGATAAGAAGTACCCACCCTTATGTCCTTTTCTGTACCATTGACAACGTGTATGTATGCAAAATTTAATGATGTGATCGGTTGAGGCGTGAAAGCGTAACAGACAGACAGACAGACATAGTTATTTTCGCATTTAAAATATTAGTAGAGATAGATTTTCAGATTAATCAGACTAAAATTACTATTCGCATTACTGTTTACTTTTCGTTGATATCTTAAAATAGACGACTATTTAATTAATTTCTCTTACATCATTTGATTTATTCAATAACGAGTAAGCCGAAGGTCATAGAACCTCTCCCATTGCTGACAGTCTGATACCTTTATTACACGCTTAGCTTAGTTTGAGACCAAATGGCACTGCGTGGTAATATCCAAGTAGGTAGGTAGTCCTTACCTATTGTTATCATTTTGCATCCCCATCAATTCGTGATAACATCATCTAGTTACATCAAGTTTAGAGAATAAAATACGATTCTGAATATTATTAGTAAGGTAAGTACTTTATAATGATTTGTTCGCATCTCACGCAGTTTAACTTGTAGGTACACAAAACCGATATTTTCTTTTCATCAGGTTTGGTAAACACGTCTCGTTTCATGAAAGGTCGATCGTATCTCGTTAACTTGATACGTAGGTAAGTAATACGTCAGTTTTTATGATCAAAGTAATATCAAGCGAAAGTCCACATGGGTATTTTTTCTTCTTCGGATTCTTGTCATATTCAATACTCGACAGCGTATTTATTTGCTGTGTATTTTCGGTCTGATCTTATATTTATCGTTGTAAAGGCAATGAGAAGCAACTAATGCTTCATTAGTTTCAAAATAAAATTATGGCAATGGCTGGTAAGTTATTCCTACACTGCAGAAACCCGTTGAAGTGGTAAACTACCATCACTAGAAA
Organism: Zygaena filipendulae; assembly: GCA_907165275.2. Taxonomy (NCBI): domain Eukaryota; kingdom Metazoa; phylum Arthropoda; class Insecta; order Lepidoptera; family Zygaenidae; genus Zygaena; species Zygaena filipendulae. Next base: position 3,022,460 of record OU015669.1, read on the forward strand.
ATAGCGCAACGTCTACTATAACACCTGTGCCTAGCTAACATATATAAATGTACCAAATTTAATTTTGAACCTACCAATAAGGTATGTGATTCATAATATTTAAACTATCTATATATAATTAGTGATACATCGCAAAACGAATTCAAAGTTTAAATGATTATGCTCGATATTTATTTTTTCTTATACCGTATATACATGTTGTAAGAATGAGATAACAATTTTATTGTATCGTTTTGTCCGTTGATTTTTTTACATAGTCTCTCTAAAAATAAGGACTAGGTATATATACCTAAAATAGTATATACTTTAATTATTTACTGTAGATCACACACCCAGCAAAAAATGACTTACAATGATAAAATTATATAGATAGGTAGATACCTATGATTATACAATCTTGTTTCAGTAAACATCTAATTTTAGTAACTTGTTTTTCTCAATTTTTTATAAAATAAACCATATTAATATATTTCTCAATGATTATAAAGGCACATATACTTTTTAATAGCAAGGGGCTCTTACCAAAACATTTTCTCGTCCTAAGCAAACGATAGATTCATTTGTGTAAATAAAACTTCTTCCATGTGGCATTTTGGTAACATTTTAGACCTAAACCTTTAGGTTGATTTAATGTTTGTGTTTATTGGATGTTTGAGCGTTGTTAATATGTATTTTAGAAATAATATTATAACGTATTGCCTATAGGCTATATACATTGATATATTAAAAATGCTGGTTTCAGTATCGTATAGGCATATTGTGTATTATAAGATATATCATAACGCGCTGTTTTTTCCTTGGTTTTATCTGCGTTGTTGCAGATACAACCAAGAATGTTAAATTCTCTCAGGAACTTATACTGTGATAAAAAGTGCCATATTCCCGCGGTACGTACTACTCGCCTGAATTTTGAACTTCCCTCGGAAATTCTTAAAGAACATAGAGAACATAATGTTGCCACATTGAAAAAAGGAGGAGAAAAAACATACTTTTCTTTTAAAACAACTGAAGGACGTTTTAGGTAACAGGAGTTACTACGATATAATCTTTCACTTATTTTACTAGCAAAGCCGTTATCGCTGCAAGGTTTTTAGCGTGCAGAACTTTACTTCTGTCACATCAAAGTTTTTGTTGGGATGCATAACTCTTCTGTTTTGTTTTGTCCTTGAAATTTGTTTTGTTTTTGAACTCTCTGAACTTATATTCTATTTTATCTTTGTTTACGAAATGAAAATAAATGAAATGATGAAAGAGAAGCTTTCTTAGAGCTACACAAACGAAAACATGAGCAATCTATGAATAATTCAAAATTTGAAAACCGTTTGGCACAATAGAAAGAAATTGTGTGGATATACACGTAGCGATGGACCGTCGAATAACGATTATGAAGAATAGAAGGGATCGAAACATGGTCTTAACAATATACCAATCTATTATTCGTACTCTTTGTTCTTTTACACTTATCTTGTTGTTATTTGAATTATTTATTAAAGGAGAAGATATTTGAGACTTTTTATTATTATAGATACGTATTATTGTTTAGTACTATGTGTACTAGGTACGTAACTGAGGGAAGCTGTGGACTGCTAAATTAAAACGCTTAAATATTATTGTAAATTAGAAGTTTATTTAATACCTACCAATATTGAATTACTATTCTAATAGTATCTAGTACCTATCTACTAATAACTAAAAAATATGATATTCTGTGAACAAAATAAAAGTATTGGAAAAATCTAGCATAGTTCAGCCGATGTGATTGGCAACAAGGTAATATACCTAATACCTATGTATTACATATTGTAATAAAGTGATAAACATTAAAGGCATTAAGTCCGCCTTTTGTACCATGATGTGCATAAAGTTTAAATAAATAAATAAATAAATAAATGTTTCCACGTCAGTGCCAAAAATTAAGATGTTATTCATGAAATGAATACCAATTCTCGATTGTTAGTTTTTATTTAATTCCCATCCCATGTGCTGTAGACAATTATAATTTTTATGAAAGTAAAGTTTTGGCTATTAAATAATTCCTTGTGCATTCAAATGTATTTTTTAAACTAAGTTTATTTCTACCTCTATACAAATTATATTGTCATATAAAATTATATAACGCCGTGTCATCCAATTTAGTTGAGTCAACTCGCAAGTGAATATAAATACAAATAAAACCGCAACTAAAGTGAGTTAGTGTTTCAATCTCCTTCGAGTTATATACTCTAATAAAACAAGTCGTATATCCGTCATTTAGTGTGGATATAAAAAGCTAGAACATATGTGTGTATTCGGATTGCATACTCTGTACAACCCGCAAGTCTGTTGGGAATGCCACTGTGTGATGGCTGACTCTCAGAACAACATGAACATATTGCAAACGAATGTCTCTGTTTATATTACTTGTTCATTTAATCCAGATTCACAGACATCGCTTTTTAGTGTAAAACGAAACTAACAAAATTAGAGTTAAAATAAATGCAGCTCACGCGTCTCGTCGAACTGAACCTACTCACGAAGTTTCATCTTGTTATTAGTCACTGAAAAAACAAGGCGTGAGCTGCCGGACTATTAGAGCATAATGGGCTGTCGTAAGTCAAAATATTTTTTTGATTAGATGTAGGAACCGTTAAGATTTTTCTCGTTTTAAACTGAGGTTGACTCTCAACATCTTGCATCCTCCAAATAATTGCTGGTCTGCTCCGTTCAGTCGGAACGCAATTCGAAAAATAAAAAATATGAAATACCTATCTACAAGTGACATATTAATATGTAGTACAGTACATAATACGATCCTACAGCTCAGTTATAATCATTAAAATGAAATCCAATTTGTCTATTGCTACAGTTAGCGACAAATAAAGAATTATTTTTCCCCTACGGACTTGAATATAACAGTAGCAAACGTTACCAACGAAGAAGAAATTGATTGATTTTTTGTACTCTTGTTTTTTTTGTAATGGATAAACTAAAAAAATACTTAATCGATTTTGAACATTCTTTCACTTATACCCACGAAGCCAGCCACGGATAATATAGCTATAGTTTTCCTGAGATACAGTAATTTTATCACAGTATTCCCACGGAATCTCCGAAATTAACGACGCCGACAGCCCAAAATGCCCATTCTCCTTTATTTTTTTTTAACCAATCAGCTAGACTTCCATAATGTTACTCTGTGTAGGTATAGCAAATATATACGACAATTATTAAATATTATTGAAATTGGGTAATTCCTTGTAGATACCTACAACGAATGAGTTTCGTTTATCAGTACCCATAACGGATTCAAATACTATGGCAGCAGATAATTTTTTTTTAATTGTATTTCCTGCACGACGCTCGCACGGAACGGTCTGACAGGCGGTTGCGTTTATTCACATGTAAATCGAGGAGTCATATTGAAATTCTAAGGATTCCGTAGAAGTAGGTAATTCTCTTTTGTAAGCCTCTCCCAACGGTCGCGATTTTATCCCAGCAGCTTTCACCGTTATTCTTTTCTTATTGTTTACCTACCTTATGCAAATTTGTTATGCTACCGCTTCTTCCGCTTACCTTTTTTATTGTTTGTACCCCACGTCTCCATATTATTAAAGCTTTAAGTTTTTGAAGTGAAACTGGTCTCCATATTAAAGCTTTAAGTTTTTAAAGTGAAACTCTTGACAGCTATGTTAATCGTACAATACAACTTTTTCTTAGGAATAGAGTAGGTAGCACAGTATTTTTTGTAAGTATAAAAAAACGGCTTCAAGACCCTCTTTGCCTTGGATAACTCAGTGGTTATTGCTCAATTCATCGAAAACTAATTACTCTTATAGAAAAGGATCATCAACTGGTTATATTAATATCGTATCTGTCAGTCAGTCTATTACGTTATTGATTCGTCACGATGATTCGTCCATGATACTCTTACGTCATAAATAATTCCACTAATAAAATAAATAAAACAACATCCGTCCAACTAGCACTAGTACCTACAAATAGGAGACTAAGACTAGATACTATATTCTATTTCAATATAATACTATAATATAATTTCTCCAGATACAATAGAAAAAATATTAAAGAAGCTCTACTATTAGGTACAAATGCAAATGTGAGTTTGTTTATTTGTTCATAACGCTACCGTCATTATGCATACAAGTCGTTAAGAGTACTTATGTACAGAAAAGGGATTAAAAATTAATGCGAGTGAAACCGCCAGCAACAGCTAGTTAAGGTATATTTTACGTTCACACTGTTCAATGATCTTACCTAATTCTTTTCATGAAGAAAAAGTTTTTCTTTAAACATATTTTATCTACGGAGTATGTTCTCATCGAATTACTTCCGCTTCTACTGTCAGTAAGTTATCACAAGTTAGTGAACCTACCTTTGAAGCCTTGCAGCCAATACTTGAACTTTGCTGAAACTACTTAAAATATCCAACTTGTTGATAATGTGTTTTACAAATTTACGTTTTAAAGTTGTAAATTCTTCTAACTTTAGATTGCAAACGAATTGTTAGCTTTTTCTTAGACATTGATCTTTCTAAAAAATTACAGCTATTTGAAGCTATGTAAATAATAATAGAAGAGCGTCTTAAACTTCAATTTGTATCCCTAAACACACCTGTTTTCCTTAGTGAATCCTGACTATCCTTAGTGAATCCTGACTAATATCATAAACGCCCAGGTATGTGAGGTTGTTATTTATGCCATCTCGTTTTAACTATACTCAACCCATCGTCATGAAATTTCGCATACACGTTCTCAGTGGTACAGAAATGGACAGAGTACTTTTACGCCGCAATTCCTGCGGGAACTATTAAATTGACGCAGGTCAAACCGCGTGGAACAGCTAGTCCTATAGATTTTCTTTGCTCAAGGCATTTTGCTTATAAACTATCTACTTCAAGTTTATTCAATTTGAGTTATCAGTTATTGTAGACTGCAAAACACCAACCATTAATCTGTAAGAAGGTCAATAAATCGATTAATGAGTACAACTAGGTTTAAACGCGATAAAAGCCTGGGCGTTTGCGGGCTTTTATCAGGTTTAAACCCAAGTACCGGGCTTAAATCGGGTTGATTGCCCATCTTTAATCATAGCACATGTCTAAGTCAAGGAGTTGTTTACTATAATGTTCACTTTGTATACGAGTAGGTATATATGTAGCTATTTATTATTATGTATTGTCACAGTATTAAAATATAAGTAGATCCATAATTTACATACTTCTGTAAGCTAATATGTAACTAAAAAATATACAGTAAAAAGTATTGATAATAACCTGAATAGCCTAATATTCATTAACTATTTACGTACTAGCTGTGCCCCGCGGTTTCACCCGCGATAATTTCGAAGTTCCCGCGGAAATTCCGGGATAAAAGTACCCCTGCCTTCTCTGTATCCCTGACAACGTGCATGCCAAATTTCACCCAAATCCGTTCAGCCGTTTTTGCGTGATTGAGTAACAAACATCCAATCATCCAAACATCCACACTTTCACATACTAGGTGTGCCCCGCGGTTTCACTCGCGGTAATTTCGGAGTTCCCGCGGGAATTCCGGGACAAAAAGTGCCCTATGTCCTTTTCTGTACCCCTGACAACGTGCATGCCAAATTTCATCCAAATCCGTTCAGCCGTTTTTGCGTGATTGAGTAACAAACATCCAAACATCCAAATATCCAAACATCCACACTTTCATATTTATAATATTAGTATTAAAAAAAAAAAAGGATTAGTAGGATTCACATTTAATGAACGTTGTATAAATGATCTATCAACGCATCGGCCGCCATACGAAAGAAATGGGCGGTGAACGACCTTTAGGTATGATAGTCGACGCTTTATTTTGTTAAATCCTGTTCTAATGTGTAAGTATTATCTAATTGAAATTGTGTTGCATCTCTGTTTTCAAACAAATGCCTTTTTCCTTCATTCTTCTTTCTTTGATATTTGACGACTTCTGATTTATTTATTATTGAATAATTGGGTATACTTACGTCAAAAATTTGTTTACCTATAGGTATGTTTTTAGGTATTAATAGAGATACGAACATTAGATCTGTTTAAATTTAAAAAATATATTAATTTGTGTTTTTAGAATAAGAGCGCTAGTTTTTTTAGGAGCAGTTTGCTGTAGATTTCATACTTTTTACTTTCCAGTTTGTGAAAACCTATCTCTTAACATTTGACATTCTGAGTCAGTAATAGTTAATGAATAGTTAATATCTCATAATGGCATCCCAATGGCTGTACCTGTCTACCTACCACAGTTTTGACTTGTCTAGTGAATTCGTAAGCAATCCTGTAAAACAGTCTTTCTCAAAGTGGGCGATAACGCCCCCTTGTGGGCGTTGGAGACCTAGAGGGGGGCGTTAAGGGGCCCAGATAAAAATGGGGGGCGTTGGCGTGGTTTAGGGGGCGATGGTTTGTAATTTCATTTACTTTATATTTTAAAATTCACTAAAATGAAAACCTACCTACTATTCAATATCGAATAATTAGTTATTAGTTAGCTGCTCACTAAAAAGAGCATATTACCGAACGTGGCGGCGACTTACAACTGTTTTTGAGTATAATCGAAACTGATTTCAACAAACTTGTTAAAAATCATCAAATCCATCCATCTCATTAGATTAGTTTTGAAACTATTAAACTACTAAACTAGTAAACTGATTACCTAATATCTAGATTGTTTTTATAATTTGATAAAAATATATTCTTAATATTATAATATGCGTTTTAATTGCTATCACTGGTAAAAATGTCTAGTTTAGAATAAAAGTTTAAACACCAACACCGACTAATATAGCAAATTATAACTAAATATATATAAGTAATTAAATTGATTTTTTTTTAAGTTTTAGAAGTGTATAAAAATTGGGGGCGCTGAGAAATAATTAATATTCAAAGGGGGCGGTAAAAGTAATAAGTTTGAGAATCTCTGCTGTAAAATATCATCGTCGAATAGACACTAAAAAAATATAGAAACCTACCTAAAATCGCGATAGATTGCCATACCTAATTGAAGAAGAAAGTGGAACCTACGTTGCTATTTACGGGACTTGAATTATTTTTTTTGCGTCATAATTAAATTCCATTGAAGTATTACCGTTCTCAAGAGACTTGACAGACTTAATTGCCGAAAAACATTGACGGGTCCAATCTGTTGCCGCCACGTCAGTTGATATTTGTTACATGAAATAGACTAGTTATTTATTTCGTAATTCTGATAAATTTTTCACAAGTTAATTAATGGGCAATGAAAGTAATCGAAATTGGTTAGTCGATTGACCGTTAAAAATTAAATTGTCTTTTATACGTTGAGTAGGTATAGATACATTAATTAACTTACATAAATTATGGTCAGATTTAATTATCTTTGTTCACTTTTAATTATAAGTAATTATTGTAATAACAGTAGGTAATTGGATATATTTGATTCAATAAGATATAAAATAATTTTATTCTATACTCGTAAAATAAGGGAAATTAAGAATTACTTACCTTTGTCTTCAGGGTAATCCCTTGGCTCACGCCCCAATAACGGTGTATTCTCATCAGGTGACACATACTGAAGTAATTCACCATCAATCGATGCTTGTACATTGTTTAAACCATTCATAATAATAATATAATTATTTAGTGTTATTTTTAGATATTATAAATAATGCACAATACTTTGTAACAACCGTTCCTGTCTGACAACAGGATAATTATTAGATATTGTAGGGCTGACATATTGAATTCTGGTTGCTTAAACGAAACAAGTCAGGAAGGGGATATCTAACTGTAACAGCTTTTAAATATCACTAACAAATACGTAAATGAATCTTTCATTTATTCGAAATAGTTTTTTACCAGCTGTTGTAAACCGCTCAGTTTCACTGGCATCCATTTTGGAATTTATGTCCTGTCTCAGTAGCTAAACTACTCGTAGCTCTTTGTTGAAGTTGTTCCCTGCATTTCCATTCGCGTCCATTCCGATATACCCTCGGGAACACTGTTACAAAACAGAAGTTATTCTGTGCTTTTTAGAGACTCGGTAGATTAAAAAAAATTTACAACCAGTTCGGCCGTTCCACAGTTTGCCTTGTTTAAAAACCAATTTAATCTCTTTTTAATATTATGCTTGTAATTTAAACACAATACAGGCCTCATGATAAAAAAATTAGTTCTCATTTGTTTTCCATCTGCTTTTTTTAGAAATTTAATCAATTTTTTTATGTGGTCACTTTCATACTCTTTCGGCTTTCTGACTATAACTATCTACTAATAGTACACATTAAAGATGAATCGATGCACAGAAGAAATAAAGATATGTAATGTTGACGTTCAGGGATTGATATATTGACTTATGTCCAGTAAACAACAAGAAAACAATGTTGAAATGCTATCTACCTATAGAATTAGTAACAGCTCGCGTTTTTTCTGTTAGGAACATGAAACCGGTTTTCAGATTGACTGTTTGGAACAATACATAGTTCTATGAGGTAAGTAAAATGACTAAGAAAATACATAATAAGTATAGCGAGTGTGTCATTGTTTCAAGAGCTTTAAAAGCTAGTTAATATCGGTTTTACCATTTTAATAAAACACCAATATTCTATGTTAAACATTCTTTGCTACATTTTTCATTGCCCAAATTCATGTTCCCTCTTTTAATTACATTCACTTCTAATGAGTTCTATAAAAATTCTCCTCCATTAAAAAGAGGAATATCCTCAAAAAGACATTATTATGATATATTTTTTTGTTTAATGACTATTCAAAATGAATAAAATCATTTTGATCGATTGATTGAAGACAAAGACTCAAAACAAGCGGACAAACATTTATTCTATAGTCTAGAAGAAGCAAGATCTCTATTCCATAGATATTTTACTTATGTAAATTTCTTTGGTCGATTTAATTTTGTATCTATTAATGAACTGAATGTTCCCCGCGGTTTCGGCCGTGTTAATTTCGGAGTTTCCACGGAAATTCCGAGATAAAAAGTACCAGTACTTTTCTGTACCTCTGACAACGTAAATGCCATGATGATCGGTTGAGTAGTTTAGGCGTGAAAGCTAACAGATAAATTCACATTTGCATTTATAATAGGACTTAAGAATTTAGTCGAACCTACAGTCGTATAACTAAACATCAAAGCAAATGAATGTTCATAATCTCGAGAGTGTTCAATTCTTTAGGTGGGTTAAGAAATTTAAATTTTTGACGGAACATAGGAGTGGAAATTTGTAATTTTGAAAATTTCCACAGATAATAATCACTACAATATACTTAGTATAAAACAAAGTCGCTTCCCCCTATCTGTCTCTATGTATGCTTAGATTTTTAAAACTATACGCAACGGATTTTCATGCGGTTTTCACCATAAGATGAGTGATTCGGGGAAGGTTTATACATCTATATTTTATCCTGGAATTCCCGCGAAAACTTCGAAATTACCACGAGTGAAGCCGCGGGGAACAACCTAATTATTCTATTGACTGTATAACTCAGTGAAGTACCAAAGTTACGCGCCGTTGATGAACTCGAGAACACTGTTATCACGTACATGCACGAGTTACGATCGAAGTTGTTTCGTTTAAGCAAAATAACCTTCAGGTAAAGACAATACAGTGGTGGTGCGGGAGCGGAACTTATCTACAATATAAAGTTAACCTCCCCGTACTTTACGGCAGGCGAAACAAGTGTATAAGTGTATAGTGGCCACATTTATTACCGGAGCAAACAAAGTTCCCGCCGAGCGGGTGGAGCGATTTAACTTTAGTCGCGACACCCACAATCCCGGTGCCTACTCGGTCCCGCCGCCGCCTAAATAAAATTAATTGACATACATATTATTATTATCTCTCGCTTTTATTTAACTATTGTAATGAGTTGACACTGATTGTTAATTGATGCCGTGCCGTTATCTCAGACGTTAAAGTCCTTCGGGGCTTTTATTCACTATGACCATAACACGCCTCGTATCACTTAAGATAAGGCGTCACAAAGGTTGGTTTTCCTCGCGATCAATGAAGTTTTATTTAAAAAAAATATATTTACAACGTGTGTTATGGTATACAAAATATTAATCCTACTAATATTATAAATGTGAAAGTGTGGATATTTGGATGTTTGTTACTCATTCACGCAAAAACGGCTGAACGGATTTGAATGAAATTTGTCATGCACGTTGTCAGGGGTACAGAAAAGGACATAGGATACTTTTTATCCCTTAATTCCCGAAATTACCGCGGGTGAAACCACGGGGCACAGCTAGTTTCTGATATTCTGGCATCTGGAGCGGTCGGAATTGTGTTTTTAAGACGCGCGTTATGGGCAAGGAATGTTGTTGGTCATAGAGAATAAGGGCTTTGACCTACATTTGCGACCAGGGTCCCGATTCATTATCACCGCTACACGCCGTAAAAAAGCTACAAAAATTGTTATTTGATTTTCCACGTGCCCGAACTTTAAAAAATTACATAGCGTGTTTTATGGCATAAACAGAATACCTATAAATCTAATCTAAAAGAAGGAATGTGTCTAATTACGCTTGTATTGTTTTGGTTAAATAAATCAATAATAATAATAAATAGGGAATTGGTGTCCTAGTGGTAAGGTGTCTACTGTAATATCCAGGAAAGCAAAGTCAGGGAAAGCCAGGGATAGTGGTGGCTTCTGGGCGTGTCGGTTGGCGAACCTGACGATATTTATTAGATAATATTAAAGTTTAATTAATTTTGTTGAGTACCTAGAATATATACTAGCTGTGTCAAGTAACGTTTGTTGCCACAGTAAGATTCACGTATAATCGCTACGCTGTATAATATTGAGTTCACAACTGAATAATTAATCGAGTTAATATTTAATTAATTTTCAGTATATGAGACAAGAAACTTGTGTAAATACATGCCAGGATAGAGATATTAATTCCAGAATTCCATAAATTTCAGAAGTCCATAAATGACAGAATTCCATATATTCCAGAATTCCATATATTAATGTCCAGAAGAGAGTGATGGATCAACAAAATACAAGAAGTAAGAAATTTAAATTAAAATTAAAGAACGCCAAATACAATAAAAAAAAATTAAAAAACAAAAACTAAATGTAAAAGAAGGAACATTTATCATATCGGGTAACATTTATTATTCCACTCACCCTTGAAAGAAAATTTTAGTTCGTAAGGAATTAAGGGATTTACTAAAAAAAAAAACTGAAGCTAACAAGGTATATAAATATAAAAATATGAGCTGTCAGTTATCATCAACAAAAATATAGATACAAGACACAATTTGTCATATTATTATTTGTGTACCTAAGCACAGCGTTTTTTCAACACACCAACGAATGATCAAGGCAAAATCGAAAAAAAAAAAACTTATCGCACAAATATTATATTCGGATGCTCGCGAAGATGGCCCGAGATGAATACGAAAAGAGTGCTTCTACTTATGACTCTTGGAGGCATTTTGTATTCGGCACAAGTTTGGGGAACTTCTTCGGCGTCGTGTATAATTTTACGCGTGAATAATTTGCGTTGTATGCATCGCCCTATCGGTTGGAATACATGAATTCGTGGCTCGCGTAAATGGCGGAATTTGTTTTTTTATTGCCCCTCCAAGAACAAGTCTTGCATTAAGATTTTATTACACGTCATGAGTGATGTTCGGAAGGGATCGCAACCATAGAATACTACCGCCATTCGCGTCCTGTCTTAAATAAATATACAAATGCAAGATATTCTTGTTGTTGACTTTATTGAAACTTTGTAAAAAAATTGTATGATTTTTAGAATGTTATAAGCATTGTACGAAAGGATTTTTAGAAGATTTTTTTATACCCTAAGGGTGTAAAAAATGGTGGGTGTCAAAATATCTTTTCCTGGAAAGCGGTATTCCGGCCCTTATCTTAAAAAAAAAAACAATTATTTCGAGTTTGTTGGCAATTCAATCACTGAAACGGCTGAAACACGCGAAGAAGAAAAAAAAAACATTGCTCAAGGCTTATTCTAAATCCTCAGAAGGCGTGAATATTATTTCAGCATAAAATATGTAATTACAATTAGGTTCCAGTAACAGAATTAATTTCCCCTAAAATATATATTTTTCAAAGTATGCGGCGAAATTTCTTTTCCACAATAAGTATCTATAGGTGTACATTGCTTTTCCTCACATGCCAACAGTAGGTATTGCTTCATTATACTGTAAATTATTTTGTACACATGACTTAGCTTAAGCTGACGGTTCAATCAAATTATTTCCAAAGTCAAGAACTCCATTATTCTTTATACTCGTCGTCACGGAAACGTATTGCTCATGGTTCGTTAATCTGACAACTTAAGTATTTTTTTAACTTGCTTCGTAAATTCAAATTGGATTTTTCTGAATTGACTACTTACTTGATGAACGATGAAGAAATTATAATGAATAGACATTTGTGTATATTGATTTTATCTTCTGTACTATATGTATATTTTGATGGCAAATAGTACAGAATGAAGATTCAAGGGATATTAACGGCCGCACTCAGAGTCGACTTTAATGATTACTTAGTTAAGTATAGATTTTTAAAACAAAACTGCCGCAATCAGAGACGTTCAGTAAATTACGGCCGCACTCAGAGTCGACTTTAATGATTACTTAGTTAAGTATAGATTTTTATAACAAAATTGCCGCAAACAGAGACATTCAGTAATTGGCATTACTTGGCAGACATTTAGTATTAATTGGCATTTAATGAGATGTAACTTAATTAGTTAAATGCTTAATAAAATCTATACTTAACTAAGTAATCATTAAAGTCGACTGTGAGTGCGGCGGTTAATGTTAATTGGCATTTAATGAGATGTAACTTACGGCCGCACTCAGAGTCGAGTTTAATGATTACTTAGTTAAGTAAAGATTTTTAAAACAAAACTGCCGCAATCAGACAAGTTTAATAAATCAATGTTAATTGGTATTTAATGAGATGTAACTTAATTAGTTAAATTCCAATTAACATTAATTTATTAAACTTGTCTGATTGCGGCAGTTTTGTTTTAAAAATCTATACTTAACTAAGAAATCATTAAAGTCGACTATGAGTGCGGCGGTTAATTAGTTAAATGCCAATTAAGATTAATTTACTAAACTTGTCTGATTGCGGCAGTTTTGTTTTAAAAATCTATACTTAACTAAGTAATCATTAAAGTCGACTCTGAGTGCGGCGGTAATATTTTAAATATATGAAAACTTAAATGAGAGGTCAAAAGTTATTCCATAACCGGTTATTACATGATGATGTTACGGGCTAGACTGATGTTATTGATAACCTTGATTAGTCCTACGAGAAGGTGTAAGGTTATTTATTACTTGCGTGGTTATCATTTTCTTCATAAATAAAAATGAATGTTTGTATGTTTATCCTCTATGCGTTTCTAACCATTGCAATTGGTCCCATAGTGATGAAATTTTGGCAAGATGTTCTGCCTGCGTCCGCAAAGGTTTCCTGATATCAAGAGATGCTGCGCGCGGGAATTCCGAAACTCACGCGGGTGAAACTATGGGGCACAGCTAGTTTATTGTATAATGGGGTAAAATGATTGGATCAAATACTTCAACAAAGCAAATATGAGACGACACATTTTTCTTATTGTAACACGATCTGGTATTGAGATGCTCATTACATACACCTACACATGTTTTTTACAAAAGAACTAGGCAAAAAAAATATCTCCAAAAAAAAGGAAACTCCTATAACGATGCCGTTTATTTGAACATCTTTTTTCCTTAGAGCAGTGAATATGACATCATTTGTAGAACATCCGGTTTGGGAATAACGTGTCACTATCGACAACCGGAAGAGTAATGGCCAACAGGGTATTTTTGCTTGACCTCTCAGGCAAAGGGTCGAATTTCGTCAGTCCTCATAAATTATATTTGATAAATAAAATGATTGTGACTAAAGTTGTCGCAACAAACTTCATTGATTGAATGCACAGTGTTAGGTTCGGAAGTAGGTTGTGCCTTCGGCTAGCTCAATAAGTGGTAATAAATGAATACGTAATAAATTTTAAATAAATTAGTTTTATTGTAATTCAGATAATAATTTAGATGTCATCTAGCAAAATCCTTATCGAAGCATCGTCGTTGGAATACAAAAAGAACAGATTTAAAAATAAAAAGTATTAGAAATGAGGCGGGATATCATAACGAGTGGCATATAGCCGCCTCGTTACAATAGGTTTGTTATAGGGTAGATTTAGGGATATGTAGGAGCACGTCATGTATTCAAATAGTTTCACACTCCCAAGAAATCCAATATCATCTGTAGGTCCATATTCAAATTATTCTTCAATATCATCTGTACATATTAAATTGTTCTTAGTATCGTATGCGTCACTATCATCTAAACATTCCTCACATACATATTAACGACCAAATCTTGACAATTAAGGTCTTGTCAATTGAGGTTTGAAAATGACGAAAACTTTTAGTTTGCTACGAAGTATTTGATAACGTGTGAGTTATAATTGAAACTCTGGGTGTACACGATATTCAGAAAACTTTTGTTCCGTTGATAAAGGTCATTTTGAGTTTGAATGTATAGTAGCACTATGTGGCCATCTGATATTCTTAGTTACCTACCTTCTTGTTGTGCTGACATTTCTTGTTGTTGGTACATTGATTGGCCATGACTCATGAGTTTTTTTTATCAACTAATTAAGCTATGCTATTATTCTTTAACTTCTCTGATTTATCAACTCCGTCGGATTCCTCACTTTTCTATTAGTTTGTTTGTTTGTTTGTTCCGCTTTCATGCCTTAACTACTCTACCGATCATCATGAAATTCGGCATATATGTTATCAAGGGAAACAAAGAAGGATATAGGTTAGTCTATATATCCCGGAATTCTTGCAGGAACTTTGAAATTGACGCGGGTGAAACCTCGTGGAACAGCTAGTATGAATATGTACCAGAATATAAAAAAGAAAAACAAGTTGCACGATGATAAGGCAGTCGTTTAAGTAAGCTCAAACTTTAAATATGGTGGTATGATAGGAGATATTAATCTAACATCATATCGGTCGCTTACAACATTGCGTTATGATTCGGCAGATGTTTTATGAATAATGTATGTTTTGGATACAATATTGGCTTGTCTTCCCGTGGCTCAGATATTCCGGCCATCGATCACGATCGAAATTATTTTCGACGACGCGACGTCGCAATACCTTGTGATTCTGTTCACAATTCACGTAAAACAATATCTATAAAATATAAGTCGCTATTTTTTCTTTGATAAGACGTGACCTACTTTTCGGTGAGAGAACAGATGATAAACCCTTTCTTAGCTGATGTCTACTCCTCATAAAACTATACCTACATGCCAAACTTTAACTTTATTGAACCACGTAAAAGTAGGTAAGTAAACACAAACTGTGAATCGTTACCTTACCACCCTTTCAGGCTTTGAATTTATAAAAAATATCTCTTAGCGTTTGGTTATGCTATGTATGTACTTATGTATTAAGAAATCGTTGTGCCTAATTTCAGTATTTTAGACTTGAAGGTTTGTGCTGTGCGTTAAGATACCTACTATATCAGTCAGTTTCTTCTTTTATAATAGTTGCTGTTTCCCGCGGTTTCACCCGCGTAAATTTCAGAGGGCCCTGTGTCCTATTCCATAGGCTATAATCTATATTTGTGCCAAATTCCATTGAATTTTATTCAGCCGCTCTGGTGTGATTAAGTAACAAAATAAATAACAACGAACGAATATTCTAGGTACAACCTGTGTTAAGGCATTCACCCTTGTCTTCCAAAATATCCTAAATATCTCATTAAACACATAAAAATTATACACATATACAAGATATCAAGACAAATAAATTCAACTGATTTGTCTGTTTATGATTATAGAACTTTTCGATTTTAATGGTTGTTGTGTTGTTTTTGTTAGTAGGTAAATTCTAATTTTTACTATACGAAACAAACTGGAAGAGAATGTTCACCGTTACAATTTTGAAGTAAAATAACTTTTTTTCGAAATTATCACAAAATTTAAACTCAAAATTTTTCAAAATTTTCCACATCGACCAATCGAAAAAAAAAACTTTACATAGTTACCTCATTCTTAAGGACACACATTAATATTTTAATCCTACAGTTGGAGTGCCACTTCTATAATTTCATAGTCTACATGGGTTTGGTACCCACCACGCAAACGAAGTCGCAGGCACGGCTGGTTATGTTATAAATTCGTCCACCTTACCCCACTAATTTGTTCATCCCTCGGAATTTAGTCGTACGTCATGGTGAGTTCACAAAATTAATGGCACACTCTCAGTAATTATGTAGTTCAACCAAGTATTTCGAATGCGACCGCGCGGTGTGACAAAATAATTTCGTGCGATGACATTAATATCCCAACTATTATGTAAATGTGAACGTGAGTTTTTTTGTTTGTGACTCGTTCACGCCATCACTACTCATCGTGAAATTTTGTATACCTACACGCTGTCAGGGGTACAGAAAAGGACACCGCAGGATACAATTAAAAGCCATGAGGTACTTTTTAATCCGGAGATCCCGCGGTAACTCCGAAATTGATGCGGGTGAAACTGTGGGCTCAGCTCCTACTAAATGACCAAGATAGAGACACAAAAGTGTCCATCTATACTATAATAAAATAGATTCCGCAATTCTGTACATTGAATATTTTGGACAAATTTTGACAGGAAGTGATAAAAAAGAATAACCAACCTCAAAAAAAGAGTTTTTAAAATTCTTTTCGGGGTCTGCTGTCTATCTGTTCGCGATAATCTCCGAACCTACTGAACGGATTTTCATGCGGTAAGCTTTGTTTCATTTAAAAATCAGATGTTGGGAAAAAAAATGTTATACAAAATGTTTCATGCGGGTGAAACCGCGGGGCACAGCTAGTATAAAATAACTTGGGAAGTTTTTTTTTTATTAGTACCTCCCTACAGTTTGGTGTGTGACAGCAAAGAGTCACTAAAACGACGAAGTGTTATTTTGACATTTGTAAGATTAGCAGCTTTACGTCGTCGTATGCATAAGTAGGAATTTTACTTATTCAATCAAAAATGTTTCACTTATGTTTGGCTTTATGTTTCATTTTTAACTATCGCTGACACTTGCGAGGACTTTTTTGAACTGTGAATCTAGTATCTAGATACAACGTAGGAAAGCTTTTACCTCAATTGGCAATCCTGGTATGTTTACACTCTCGTCCAAAGGTTTCAAGTTAATGAAGGCCTGTTTGTAATTTGATTAGCCCGACTGCAACACTAGTTGCTAAACTCACTCACTCACTTACAATAACTACATACTTTCAACAATCACACCAATCAAGGTGTGAATGGGTTTTTTAGTCCATAGAGATTGGGCACTTTCTGAAAATCTTAGATAGTTATCATTGAACAGCTTCAAAAAGGACACCTGTGATCTAAATTTCCTATTAAAGATAACTTAAAATGCATTAATAATTATGTATAAATTAAAGGCTTTTCGGAGCTTTTAAAGCTTAACATTTGTCAAAATCCACCAAAATAACGAAACCAATGATGACTCTTTAGAGTTGATGGGCGAAGGTTTATAAGCTGAATGAGCGATATTCCCATTCCCTTAAGAGATTCCTTAGAAGTTAGACCGGAACTATTACCTACTACTTAGAAATCCGGCACCATGGTACTTACTCGTGCTCTCGCGAGTCACAGCGTAGTGCACCGCGCGCCATTAACTTCTCAACGAGGTTTCTTTATTAAGGCACGTCCTTTGCTTTCTACAAGTGCATGGCAAAAAAAAACTTCGATTCGAAATTCAAAAAGAGATACTACTAAGCACTTACCGTTTAAAATTTATCATAATTATTTTTCTGAAAAAAAAAAGAACGATCGGTTTTGGCAGTCTTGATTATACCTACAAATTTTAAGTTTTTTATTTTATATTCTGCAGAAAAATAGTATTTTTTACATAATAATAAACATCTTGAAAGCTGTTGCGACAGTTTTTAGCGAGTTTTAGTGTGAGGAAGGAGGTGCCTTAACTCAGCGGTTCTCATGAAACTGACGTATTTCTTGGCGCTGTAGCTCAGTTTTTAATTAAAATTTCTTCACCTTGTCTAGTTGTCCTTTATCCAACATTGTGCCAGTATCTACAGAAACGCACCTACTTGGTGATCCATTCCCACTTAATTGTATTTAAATTATTATACGAACTGAATTGCACATATACGGAGGCAATATACTTATCACATTTTAAGGTTGGTAAGTGTTATCTGAATATTTTAAATTATGAAATTAAAAATCACGTGCGTGCTGTAACGAATAGGTATTATGTCTATTAAATATGACTTTCATAAATGTAAGCGATATTAAAATATGTCAAGAACTTTGCCTCTCGATATATTAAGCTTTATCGGAAAATTAACCTGCCATGACACGCTGTTTTTGATGTCGTGTCGCGCCGCTCACTGATTGGCTCTGCTGATACGAGATATTAGGTCTTGCCGATATGTATGTTCTAGAATTAATTGTTAGCATAATTAATTCACTTTCGAAGCGCGTGATAAACAAATATACCTACCAAAGCTAATTTATTTAAAAAGATAATAATCTATACAAATAAATAAACTTGAAGTGTCTCTCAATTTTGTCTGTATGTAATTTCAAATTAGCAGCTTTTCACTAAATGCATAGGTATGAAAGTATTTATTTATTTTTATTTACATCAAAAAATCAATTTTTACAATTTTTCTCTGTCTATCTGTCTGTTTATTCCGGCTAATCTCAGAAATGACTAGACCGATTTTGACATGATTTTCACTCGCAGATAACTAATGTTATACGGAGTAACCCAGGCTACTTTTTATCCGGGACTTTCCACCAAAACTCCGAAATTAACGCAGGTGAAACCGGGGTAAACAGCTAGTTCTTAATAAGATAAATTCGAAAATGTGTTTGTTTCTTAAGCTTTCACCCCTTAATGACTCAACCGAAATCCAGCGGGAACTTTGAAATGAACGCAGGTGAAACTGCATTAAATTTTGCAAAAGGACATAGGGTACTTTTATTCCGTAATTCCCACGGGATCTCGAAAAATTTACGCGAATGAAACTGCGGGCAACAGCTAGTCATTAAATATATGCATAGGGTGATTTTTTCTACAATTTTTTCGGCAATTTTTTTTACCTAATCGTGCCAGAAGTGGCGCGGTAATTGATGGTTTGGTTTTTAATACTTGCTTTTATATTTTTTGCTGTCAAATGCTTGATGCTGTCAAATGCTAGTTAAAGAAACTACCTCACTAATCTATCTAACGCTCAATTTAAAGTACCTACTGAAGCTAGAAACATGAAATTTATGCAGTAGTTTTCCTTTGCGACTTAATTACTGAGAAAACCAACCCAATGGTTAACTGGTAGAGAATGCCGCAAGGCATTAAGTTCGCCACTTGTACACACTGTGAAATAAAGAATAAATAAATAAATAAAAAAAATACTATTCGAGCTCTAACAAACTATTAAGACTCCACGGAAAAGATCAAGAAAAAAACAACTAAAGACTTGGCTCCGGCCTTGACAATATCGGATTTTGAATTTACTTACTTAAGACTTGGCTGTATGGCTCAATAGCCCTCGCCTGTCCCAGAAGGGGCAAACATAAAAAACGACAACAACAGCATCTAAATACATACTTAGTCGAAGAATGAAGAAAGTTTATGCAGAAGTAGCGTCGGTTTTGAAGTAAAGACTTCATGGAAGGTAGTTTTTGGACTCTTCTTTTCAAATAAAACACAATATAGGTATTTCAGGGTTTTTGGTGATTGAACGATATCAATCGATTTCTCTTTGAATTACGTATGTGTGAGGTTATTCTGACAGCAACACCTGGTATGTTATAGAATAAAGTCGCACAAAAATCATGTCAAAACTGGGTATTTACATTTTTGCTAGAAATAGAATACCTATATTATGTTAGGGTCGCAGTTTGATTGTCGCTGTGATGTTCGCTATACCTAGGGTTTTATATGAGAAAAATAGACGGGACTGATAGAGTCGTATCATGAGAAAGTGCTTACATGATCTTAGACGATACATTCGAGACGGCAAAAAGGACAAAAAGTAAAAAAAAAACGTCACTATTGCTCCGTTGCTACATAAAACGAGATAAACCAACATTAATGTAGTTTAACAATTAATAAATAATATTTCGAGGACTAATTGCATTGTTCCGGGAAAAAACTAAATTTTTTCGGGATGTTTTCATTAAGTTATTTATACCTTAAGTTATTAATACACAAATATATTTAGTAAAAGGAAATTATTTCGATATTATATAGACAAGCCCTCCATTTTATTAATATACATACGCGGGAATGTAAATGGAGTTATAATTATTTTACTAAAAAGGGTTGTGATGACAAACGAAAGGATGAAAAATTGAAAAATCCGAACCCGATTTTGCGTTGTTCAGTTACATAAATAAAAGGCTTTAACGAAAACAACTGTTATTGGAGGGTTGCCAAAATGAATAAAAACTGTATAACGTCCACGTCTAAAAACTGTATAACGACCGGAAAACTTTACGGATATTACGCAATTAAAAAGCTAAGTGCACTTGTTAAGTAGTTTGGTAGCGTGCTGTTACTGCTGAATTGAGGGCTATTTAGCGTGTTGGTTATTAAAGGAAATTTTCCTAATAATTTTATGATTGATTGTCTCTTTGTTTTTGAAGATATACTTCATTTGGCTAGGGTTACCAACTTTATTTTGGAAAAAATATAGTATTTGTCCGAAAAAATGTGCAAAAATATAGTACTTTTGGGAAATGCAGGGAAAAAATAGTATAAAAATATTTTGTTATTATTATGTATCGGGCAGCATTCATCTACAAATTATTATTGCTAGTTTGACAGTTGACGTTTTGTTGCCGGGTATGCCGTTCTGAAATTTCCCGTGCTGCACTGTGGGTGCGTTCCAAACCAGTCAAAGACATAGTTAATATAAAAAAGCGTGACAGTTGAATTAGGCATAAAAATATAGTATTATTGCTATGCCTAATATATAGTAAGTACATTTGACTGAAATATATTACGATACTATATAATATAGTACGGGTGGCAACCCTATTTGGCACGTTGAGGATATTTTAATAGACAACGGAAGCGACGCGTATGACGTCAACGGAAGTGACGCGCTCGAATTTTGGAAACGAACACCTCATTTATTACTCTTGACGTCAGGAAAGTTGAAATAATGCCTAACGTGCGCACATATAAGTTTTACTCCTATAAATAGGTAATAATCTGAACTGAAGGTCCATTTTAACGCGAAAAATTTAAATAACTATCAATTTTGTTGTATAACTAGCTGTGCTCCACGGTTTCACCCGCGTGAGTTTTGGGATCAACAACCTTTGCGGACGCAGGCAGAACAACCCGTCAAAGTTTCATCACAATCGGACCAATGGTTTCGAAACGCGTAGAGGACATACAAACTTTTATTTTTATTTATAAAGGAAATGATACGGTAAAATATTTATAAATGGCTGTTCCCCGCGGTTTCCTCCGCGTTAATTTCGGAGTTCCCGCGGGAATTATGGGACAAAAGTACCCTTTGTCCTTTTTTGTGCCCCTGGCAACGTGCATGCAAAATTTCATGGTGATCGGTATGGTCGTTAAGGCGTGAAATAAACTCACTTTCGGATTTATCTCTTCTTGTGGTCTATTCTACGCGAAATCCTTTTAAATGAAAGCAAAATGAAAAAAATTGCATACATGCATGCTGTTTAATACGTAGACGATGCCAACTTGAGTTGAATACCGTCAGGCAATTCTTCCATGCCGATCTCAGGGTATTTATCCATAGGGTTTCAGTTTCATAAATATTTTTTATACTATAATATTACAATTTTT
The DNA here is from genome assembly GCA_907165275.2 of Zygaena filipendulae. Taxonomy (NCBI): domain Eukaryota; kingdom Metazoa; phylum Arthropoda; class Insecta; order Lepidoptera; family Zygaenidae; genus Zygaena; species Zygaena filipendulae. The sequence goes on from OU015669.1 coordinate 3,044,361, forward strand.
TCACAAATCATTTACTTGCGAAAAAAACGAAGAGATACCTAGTTATAACACCAAAACTAATTAACAATAAAATCACTATACCTACCTACAACTGACGGAAATTTTGTGAAAACGTGCATGAAAAACATATGTATATGAATTGATTTCCTACTCTTTTTTTAAAGTTTGGATAAAAATCTGAATATTATTCTCTTTGAAAGAATACAACAGAACTAAAACTTGGTCCACTTTTGCATAATTCAGCAGGCGAACCCCGTCTCAGCGATAACAGCCGGGGAAAACGTTCTAAAGGAAATGGCATTTAAAAGAATGTTTAGAATTTGTTAGGAAAAAAAAACCAAACGAATCCAGGATTTTGGCGTATAGCCACTTATCTTTATAGCTCTAGTCGTACAAGAGGTGGTTTTACCCTAATGCTACGTTCACACGCGCGCCGTGCAGCCCGGCGGGCTGCCTGGCGGGCTGCGCGGCATGCAGCCCGTCCCGGGCCGGCGGACATTCAAGCTGTTTACACGCACGCCGTCGTGTCAGTCAGTGCCAGAATGGCGAGCAGCGAGGATCTCGGTGTTGTTGCTGCCATATCCTTTGGCTTAACTTATTTTTATTGGAAAAAGAAACAAAATTATGACCATTCCGCCATGTTGTAATATCCGATCGTAGCGACTTTCTTAGCAACGTTGAATGAAGATCCACTCGTCGCGAAAGCGCGGGACAGACTGACTGCCCGCGCGCGTGTAAACAGTCACCGGGCGCCCGCACATTCATCCTTTGAACTTAGCCAAAAAACCGACACTTGCCCGATTCGCGGCATTCACGTTCACAGGCGCGTTCACGGGCTCGGGCGTACCGTTTACACGCTCGTGAATGTGAATGTGCACGTTGAATGTAGAGTTGAACGCACGCGTGTGAACTTACCATAAAAGAGAGAAACGTGTGAAGATAATGTGAGTAGGTAAGAGTCAAGGAATTATTATTGGACGAATGTATGCACGAATGTATCTCAGAATAGTGGTTAACTCTCAACATTAAAAAGAGAATTTTTCAGTCGCCCCTAGAATAAGCAAAATAAGTACTATTTATAAATGTGGACTATATTCCTAAGGTATGTAATAAAAAAAAAAAAAAAAATGTTTACCGTGGGTATCTAATCCTGACAACGAAAATCTCTTCTTAGTTTGTCTTAGTAGTAGTAGTAGTAGTAGATAATAATAGTTGTAAGAGGTGGGGGACTGAAAATCAGTGGATTCGCTGAGTCCCATCTCCTTTTTGCCGCACCAAATATAATAACATACTATGCTGTAACTTTCACTGTATAATTATGTGCTGGTAAATAAAAATTTCTTTTATTTATTTATTTATTTTATTAATCCTACATGCTATCTGTACTAATCTATTAAAATTATAAAGCTGAAGAGTTTATTTGTTTGGTTGAAGGCGCTAATGTCCGGAACCACTCGTCCGAATTAGAAAAATATTTTTGTGTTGGATAGATCATTTATAGTGGAAGGCTATAGTCTATATAAAATCACGCTACGACAAATAGGAGCCGAGCAGCAATGAAAAATGTTGTAAAAAACGGAAAAAATCTTTTTGAGAGCTTCTCATATTAACGCGGGTGAAACCGCGGGGCACAGCTAGTTAACAATATTATAAAGAGGTTATATTATAAAGAGGTATTTGTAATCTACACTAATTAATGATTAATTACCGAAGGGAAAAAAATGCAAAACTATAAGGTTTAGATAGGAAAAACGTTTTTTCCCATTTTGCAACGTTTTTTAAACATATACCTACTGGAAATGTGTGGTAAATAGAAACCACGCTGTACGTAGTAATTTTGGATGCAAATGTAAATGAATACCTGTTGACGTAACAAAGATTGGCGTAGTAGGCCACCTACCGGGTTCGATTCCCGGTGGGGGTGGGTGGACTTGGTGTGACGAACACAGCGTTCTAATTTCCAATCTGGGCGGGTTTATGTATATCTTTATTATAATATAGTTGTCTACGACACAAGCTTATAGCTTAGTGTGGGATCAAGTAGATCTTATGTTTTAAAGGGGATTATTTTTAAGATGATCAAAATGTCCCTTAATTGTAAAATCAACAGGAGTTCAAATAAAGACATCAACTATTTTTCAGATCGCACGATTTTATTACAAAAAATGTATTTTTATCACAATTATTATATTTAACATTAATATATTCAATAATTATTTATTTAATTACATGTACTTATTATCTACATACGACAATATGTTATAGTGAAATAACAACAGTCAAAAAAAGCACCGATATGTATAATTTTTTATTCATGTTATGTAATTCATAATCACAATTATTCTCGTAATAACAATCCAAATAAATATTGCCAAATAATTATTGCACTTAAAGGTAACCAAAAGAGGTTGGTTGCATTGAAAAATAGGCCAGTTCTTTTCAATACAATATTTGGAAAAGAAATCAATGTTTCAAATATTAGGTAAGTACTAAAATTAATAATTCAAAAAATAAAAAGTTTTCTCTGCTCTGAAATCTATTAATCTATTGCAAAAAAGTTTTCATAGAATAATTCGTGTTATTTGATACCAATTAAAATGGTCTAGCCGGTTTTATTAATTTATTAGCAGTTCCCCGAGTTTACGCCCTCAACTCTCGTTAATTTTAGAATTCCCGCAAAATTCTCGGGATAAAAAGCACCCTTTGCCCTATTCTGCACCCCTGATAACGTATATGCAAATGATGACCGCTTGAGTAGTTAGACGTGAAAGCGTAGCACACAAACAAACTCACATTCGCATTTATAATAAATTAGGATTAATTAGAAAGTTACATCAACATAGCAAACACCAACCTTAAAATCAAAACCATAAACTTAATTGCTCCGGGAAATTGACGACTGCCTGTTAGTTTCCTAAATAAATTTTATTACTATTTAAGGAAACACAGCTGATTTGAACAATATTATTGTATAAATGGACGCAGATAAGCAATAACATGTTAACCCACAAAATTAAGTTATTGATTCAGAACGATTTATTGAGAGTTGGGGAACGTTTTTTAATTATATATTTGCCTTATTACACTGCTTAAATATGTAACTAAATATTGAACATAAAAAATGTTGACACAAAATGGCGCTATACTTTTAAAATACGATTTACTCAAAATTTCTCCAATGTGGGTTAACACACTATTGCTTATCTATGTCCAAATAGAAAAACGACAGGTAAAAACAATCAAAGAAAATTTTCAAGGAAAATCAAACATTTATAAAAAGCATTATCTATCTTCCAGAACAAATCTAATCCTCCTCTAAATTTATTGATCTCATCCATGTTCTAAATCTTAAATTCACGGCAAATGAGTAGGTACTAAAATTTATTTTTTATTTTTGATTTTGTATGATTTTTACGACTATTTCTGATATGGAGTAGTCTTTATTACATATGTAGGTATATAAATATATAGGTACTTATAATAATAACGTTCTATATTTGTTAAAACTTTCATTTTGTTATTACTGAAGGTATTTTTTAATTACAATGCTATTTTAGGTTTTACCTATAAATTTATTATAATAGACATTGTTATTATTTTTATCATAAACGAAAATTGATTCCGTGAAAATTGAATCAGTCATCTCATAATAACAACTTTGTTTACCAACTAATAATAAATATTTTGATCCAAAAATGATTTTAATGGACGAATTCTTAGACAAGTGCGCAAACAACAAATAGTGCCAGTAAAATTGCTTACTATACTTTACTTATACTGTATATAATTCTATATATTTGTTTTAAAAACCATCTGATCTCTTAAAAAAAACCAAGCAAAATATCTCTATGTGGTACCGCGTTTGATAATCTCGCTTTATTTTGCTATTTAATATATTATGTATATGATATTAATATGATATTTATCTAATTATGGAGACATCATCAATCAGTTGATATTGTGAAACTATGATTATCTTTATCGTGATATGTTATATTTATATTATATACATTGAAACACAAAAAAGTAAAAAAAAAAGTATACCTACCTAGGTATAATTCAAAAATTCTTAGGTTCGATTGATACTTCAATAGGTATATCCTTTTTTTGGACATACTGTACAATGATATTAAACTTTTCTTATTAAAGTTGTTTATGGTGAATATAAATCATATGCATGAATTTCGGGATTACATCCTCATTTAACAGATAAATCTTCTGGAAGAAATACCATAAATTAATGTGAAACTGCATCTGTTCCGTAGTTTAGAAGAACTAAGAGAACACACAGGCAGATATGGATAAAAACTATAGCATTACTATAATTTTATTTATATCGATATAAAAAGAGAAGGAATAGAAAATCCATATCAGGCTGTATTTTGGTAAATGGACAACGCAATAAGCCATTGCTGTGCTGCATTTATCCGCCACATCTTTTGTGCAGCCTTAGCCATAGACGTGCGAATTTCAATCACCTGTAGCCTGTAGGTACCTTCTTTTTTTTAAAGTAATTATATTATTTATGATAATCAAGTACCCAGTAAGTTTATATTAGGTAATTGTGTTAAGGTACATAGTTATTTTACAGGTACACTTTTTGTTTTAATACAAAATATTATGTACTATGTATGTACAATTGTACATGTTATATGGTCCTATTTTTCCTTACTTATCAGATCCTTGGACGGTATCCTAGCTTCTTGTTGAAATTTTACAAGCTCCCTCGAGACGCTGATCTAATAAATATTTTGATGATACACCTAAGTGTATTGAACTTTTGTGATCATAATTATAATTTTCTAATAATTATCTCTAAAATTTCTATAAGTTACGAGAAAAACATTCCGAAATCGAACAACCAATCGGGTCAGTACAGATTTTTTCTATTAGATATCATACAGTCACAAACTATTGTATGTATAAAATAAAGATTACCTATTACTTAAGTTTTTAAGTAGGTACTATGACTGTTTTGTTTTTTTTCTCGTAACTTAAAAAAAAACATATTATTCAATTGAACTCGTGTAAAACTATCACAAAACCAATATTTATTAACTCGCAAAAAATTGGATTCGATTATTATCTCTGCGTTTCTGATTTGTGTTTATCTCATGGTATGTTTGTATGTATACGTCTTATATGTACAACCAATTGCCCTATTCTGATGTGGTTCCGTCAGCGTTACGCGTTGTAGTTCATTGGGTAGGTCACCTCACATCACCGTTCTCTGCCCACAGCGCTACCACTAGGCAAGTTAGCAGTAGATTTGTGTAACTCGATGTGGATTTCACGCCGCTCTGCAACTCCGCCAAGCTTGAGCCTGCGAAATGGTGCGACATTTGAAATGCTTCTCCCGAAATAGGGAACGATAATATCTCCAATTTTAACGATGCGAAACGTAAGGAAACTGACAACAATATAACCAACACAAGAAATAGGTAGTATTGCATTTATTAGTACATTGTTATCCTAGGGGTGAAAGTAACTTATTTAGTCCCGAGACGGGGTTTGGCCCCCGAGCGTAGCGAGGTCGCCAATAGATCGAGGGATTAAATAAGTCTTTTCTCCCGAGGATAACACTGTGCTTTTCATTACGAATGCAAGGAAAGTCAAAATAAAAATAGGAATTAGCTAAAGAAAAAAATGAGTGAATTTTATTTTACATAAATCAACCATTAGGTGTGCTACTGGCCAGTAATTATGCCCCCTATGACATAAAAAAAAAACTTGAGTTTCTGCAGTATCCAGCTGTCAGTTGAAAGCGATTCTCCCTAGGGCTGAAAACTGTTACTTTCAACCCGCTTCTCAGGCAACTTCAGACCTACTTTCCGAGTATGAGTAATGAAAAATAATTTTTATCGTCTCTTTGCATTGTCGCCGATGCGTCAATGGATCATAATTATGAATAGGTGATTGACCTGCTTGAAAAGTTTTTTTTTTGTGCTTTACCAGTGTTTTTCTTTATATTAATATTATTTTTATTAGTTATATGAATGGATAATTAAAGCTTGAATAGGTATATCCTTCGTTCAAAATACACAGTGTATACCTGCCTACTTGTAGGTAATTTACATCAGCTTTTGACTAGAAGAAGAAGAATCTAAAATATGACTAAGCATGAAGTTAAACAGTAGGTAGTATATTATTTGTAAAAAAAACAATAGGCCTGCATACATAGACATTGGTAAAATGGACATAGATAAGCAATAGTGTGTCAACCCACACTGGAGAAATTTTGAGTAAATCATGTTTTAAAATTATAGCGCTATTTTGTGTCAACATTTTTTATGTTCAATATTTTGTTACATACTTTAACAATGTAATAAGGTGAACACATAATTAAAAAACGTTCCCTAACTCTCAATAAATCGTTCTGAATAGGTAACTTAATTTTGTGGGTTAACATGTTATTGCTTATCTGCGTCCAATCTAATCTAAGATAATCTTCAATGATACGAGACTATTTCGTTGCCTTTGCAATAATGTACTATTGTTGTAAAAGGTAAAGGGATTTATTCATTTGTTCAGTCCTAAATTACAATGACGTTGTCAAAACATAAAAATATATCGTCTGTAAACGGAGGCTTCAACAACATGTTATTCTATGTCTAGTCTATGTCCTTCCCTGTACCCCTGACAACGTGTATGCAAAGTTTCACGATGATCGGCTGAGCCATTGGGGCGTGAAAGCGCAACAGACAGACAGACAGAGTTACCTTCGCATTTGTATTATTAGTAGGGATGTATTTCTGATTATATATTAAGTCTTCTTAGGCATACCCCGCAACATACATTATGATAATTTACTTAGCTTTTTTATTATATACTTACTCTATTTTTACTTTTTAAATTATCTCCACTTAAATTATCTTAAGAAATGTAGATTGTGGACGGTCTTATTTGTAGTGTGAAGCCATCTCCCTTCTACGGTCGCCACTGAAAATCAGCGTCGTGGAACTTAGTGCCACGGCATAATGCTGAGTGGTAGCCATTTTGGTACCAACTATTCTAGTTTAAGTCTCACGATTGTACTTATTTTATCTTTATGGTATCAAATAAACTTTTTCTATTCTATTCTATTCTATTCTATTTATTGTTTGTCGGCGTCGGTGGTACCAATTTCCGATGCGCGAACACCCGCCACAATGCATTTTCTGTCTTCAACACTATACAAAGTACCGAACATTTGTACCGAGTTATATTACTTGTAAACTAAATTGCCTATACCTACCTACAATACATACAAGTGACTTAAGTGGTGGGTATACCTTGCAGGAGCATTACATGAACTCGAGCCGTGACCTTCATGTGCAAGGGCGCTTCGAGTGCGCACGTGTAGTTGCCGGCGTCCTCCGGTTTCAACCGAGCCACCTGTTGGATAAATATTTTTAATAATAACTTTATTTTCTTTTTTGCCAAAAGAAAACAAACTAAGACCCAACGAAGAAGAAATAAGTTGCTCGTTGAATTCCAGACAAATTGTTAGGACAATTTTGATGAAACTTTTTGCTCCTAAAAATTAGTAATAAGTATAGGTATAACAACGTAAGTTTGTTGCAAAATCCTCAACTAAACTGGGAGAAGCAGCCGACGCAGCGTTGATTTCCAGTCTGCCTCACTCACTACTTAGCAAATTCGTTGATAGGTACTTACAAAAAGAAGCACGAGTCAGCTATTCATAAATGAAGTTACATTTCGTTTTGAGTGTTGTGAAAAAAGTATGCTAGAAACTTTTACAAAGGTGCCATGAAAATCTGCTTTGGTCCGTATCTTGAAATATGGAGTTGCATTGAACGGAATATCTTGTCCGTGTCATAGTTCTGATGGATATTACTTACATGGTATACTTAGTGTCGCCTTTTTCAAAACATATCATTCCTTAATAACGTTAATGGTTACATTGTTCTTTATTTTTAAAAGATTATTTAATGCTTTTTATCTTTTGCAAATCAAGGAAGTAGGTATAACTCACATTCGTACACAAATATGAGATTATGTAAGCACACCGCACAAGGGTATATATGGAAAATTCAATAGTAAATTTACAATATTCCTACATGGTTAAAGTTACTAAACCGAGTTCGTGTATCGGTTATTAATTAATAATAATTATTGCTAAATACACCCTTGCCACTGGATCAAATTTACCTGAATTGGTCTTGCAGTAGATGTATGTATGGTTCGTATTAGGTATTTGGTGAACCATAATAAATTAAAAAAGTGAGTTGGTTTAGTATATATTGACGATTTATCTACCCAAATCGCTATTGGTGTGCCTGTAATATTTGAAGAGCTTCCTCGATTTCTACATGATTTCACCATCAGATCCTGACTTCTTTATAATAGCCCCTTGACTTGAAAGTATACCACCCTATCAAACAAAAAAAGAATTTTCCAATTTCGTCCAGCCGTCTTCGAGTAATCGCGTAACAAAGAAAAACATACAGTCGAATTGAAAACCTCCTTCTTTTTTTGTAAGTTGGTTAAAAAGCAGGTATATCGTATACATGGAGCCAGTATCATTATCTGCTGTAGTTATATTTCACCTATTTCGAGGTGAAAATGTATGATGGTAATTTACCGAAAACGTACCGCGGTAATGTTACGTCTAAGGGTATAGTCGTTTTGTATACGAGACATTTTTTTTTACTCTTTACTCTATGAGAAAATGTTATTACGTTCTTTGTAAAGTCGCGCTTAATTTTCTCTACATAGAGGCGTTAATGTGGATAATAAAATTTTAATCAGGGGCTAGCTAGTACGTATAGGAGGAAATGTTTGACAATAGTTTAAGAAGCTTTAATATATAGATAAATAGTTACCTTTTGTGTTGTGCTGGAATATATTTTCGTTCTTTTTAAACTGCTTTAAGGAAAATAAATAAATTAATGCCATAGCTTTTTTTTTCAAGTAATTAGTAAATTTTAAAGAAGGAACCACAATACATTTTTTTTTTTTTGAGAAAATCACCAATTTATCGCCATAAACAATCATTTAAACTTAAACGACAATGTGAATATAAATGAGGTCTATTATATTGCTTGGTACTAGTCATGTCTATTTTATTCCTTCTCTCAAGGGAACCCGCCCGCTCACCGCTGCAAGCAATTTGCTCGAGCCAGCTTTTCCACAGTAAACATAGTACCTACGCCTTATGTTATGTCCCCAATGGTGAAAAAGATTCGCAAACATAATTACGTCCGTGGAAAGAGGTTAGGTAGATTATCATCTAGCATATTCGTGGCATTAAAGTTTCCAGTTGGAATTTTCCTTAGGAGATTAAAGTTGTATGGTGGCGTAAACTCGAGTAAAATTTTTATTTTATGTGTACATAAAAAATATATCCAGCTGTTTTCCACTAAGTTCTTACAGTCTCCAGCTTTAGAAACGGTTTCGAATTTCATAGATCTTATTACTTTTAGAGAAGAACTTTATATTATTTTTTTAAAGTTGTTTGCATTCAACTCAATACGCGGCATGTTCAATTCTTTATTATATGTAGTTACGGACACTTTAGGAATAAAATTTTATCTTTTTTAAGATAAATTTTTATTTACTTGCGTTAGTGATAAAAAAACAGAATGTTTAACCTCGATTTTTAAGTGATCAATTAAACCCACGGAAAATAAGTTCACTCATCCATTTCGCTGGCTACTGCGCCTTCGTACCTCGATTGTAATTGAACTTTCTAACGGATAAGAGAAATGAACTAGTGGAGAAATTTACCTACCTGTAAATTACTCGTGAGGGTCAAATGATCGGTCTCGACCAACACCCCTCCTCTAATTTCGTCTAGTGGCGCGGAGTTGTTCCCCCGATACCACCTCAGCTCTGGTACTGCATCCCCAGGGTGTAGGTGCATCACTGAACATTTGAGTGATAGCGTCTCACCACTTTCCAAAAATGCTTCCTTGTTCATTTGCATTGTTGGTGCTGTAAAGAATAGATCTACCTTATAAAAGAGCAATTGAAATTATTTGTTCCTAAAACTCATGATAAAAAAGAATACATACATATGTATATATAGTAAATTATAGAAAATTAAACAAAAGACACAAGGAGGGTATTCAGTATACTATGCAATAAAATAAAATTGCTAACGGATCATTCATACCCAAGGGACATTCAACGTCCCTTTCTATCGCCAATACATCCACGTAATTTCAGGTATTTTGTTGTAATTTCGGTGTGGTATACTAGTGTTTTATGTATATTTTATTGCGCAAGAATCAAATTACCAAGAGCTTGAATTTGTTCATCATTCTTTACCAGCACATATTATTATAGACATAGTGTAAGAAATGTTAAGTATGTAGGGACGAATCGTGTCTTTCTCTCGACTCTCTCGGCATAAATGCAATGATTAGCTTAACTTAACTTAACTTATTACGCTTGACCTCCACATTAGTATTCAACCTTATCTCCCAACTTTAAGTGTAATATGTTAACGGCTTATGATTATGTAAACTTGGTGTTTAAGTTGATAAAATCTTTAAAAGTTTTCGCAGTCAGTACAGAATGTGTTAAAGTTATTTCAAATTAATTTTGCTAGTGCCTAAATCTCGTAGCCGTATCCAAACTTTTGAATGTCTAATTAAACTTTATCCTATTTGTGGTGGAGCGATTAAGGCATAGAATGTCGACTAAACTTCACGACAAAATAAAATTTAATGTTATCCCATAAAATTTAGAGCACAAAAAACATCGAAGTCATTACAATACTGTGTATTTTCAGTTAAGTAGTGGATAAAAGTGCATAGTGATATTGGTGACTCTTGAGAAAATCTTGATTTCCGCAAAGCCTTTAAATATTGTTTGTATTTCTAAATACTTCATTGTAGGTTTAAATAATTTTTGATCGTGCTAGAGGAAGTGTTTAATTACTACGAAGTTTCCCATGTAAACCCCGCTTTTAGACCGACATCCGTTGGAATTCCCAAAGAATTTTTAATATAAAAGTAGCTACACCTTGAATGTTAACTATCATATTATAATACTTACTGTTCCTTTACCTCAATTTTCTTTTACGAGACACGTAAGCGGGAAAATATTATCTCGCTTAATTTTTTTTTTCGTGTTTTGTTAGACCTCGGTCACAATTACCTCTTGGCAACATTTTTATTCTTACATTAAGTTTAGACGAGCAGTTTAAGGTAAAACAGTTGTGTTTAATACCGTAATGGTAATAATATTATTATTTACAAAAACATTTCCTAAAGATGACATCGTCTTTAATTTCGGAATGTTTATTAATTGTTAAATTTTTATTTTGTTTTGCTGCTTTGCATATTTAATTATTTAAGCTTATTGCACAACATGGTACAAAAGGCAGACTTAACATAATTAACATATTCTACGTAACGATTACAGGCACTCGCGAATAACTTGCATCAAGCTTTCTGTAATCTCCCTTTCGTCTTAGTTAGTAAAGATGCATTAATGAGGATATTTGAACAGGTGTAAGCTATCCTTAGCTTCACTTTAATCTATATCTTACTTATGATATTACTCGTTTGTCAATTACATGTCTAAACATTCAGAAAAATAAGAAATAAATAGGTACATAAAAGTTTAATTTTACGAACATTTCACGGTTTTCAGGAATCCGATTCCGTTAATTACGAAAAGGTATAACAATATGTAGAGTTTATGAAACAAGATATTGGAAGCGATACTCACGATACACGGTTAGTTTAAATCGTTTCAGCATGGGTGGGTGCGTGGAGACGTGGCAACAGTATATTCCAGAGTCTTGAACTTTAGCATCGGATAGCGCTAGCTTCCAGTTATCGCCTGCCAGATCTACTCGATATCTATTTATATGAACAAATTGCGAGATGCAAGATCCATCACAATGATTTTATTCACAATGGAGTAGCAATGCAAAGATTTTTCCTACTATGATCGGGTAGAGCCATAGGTATTCTTGATCATTCTAAATTCACTATCAATGATGATCATGATAAATTTCAAAAGAAGACTTACTAAAATATTCAAAATTCTTTGCTTTATCAGGCTGTCGATAGTGTCAAAGTATCAATATTAAGAGGTGTTCGATCCCTCAAACACTGATGAAGAAATGGTTCCTAATGATAAGCACTTTATTGAAAAGAAATATTGTAATAATGAAAATATTAAATAACTAAGCCAAGTAAAAATTTTTACCTAGCATCAGTGGTATGTGTATCTAAATCTAATGTTAGCAATTCCAAATTGTCGTCATCTGAGACTCTGATCCATGATACCTAAAACAATAATAACACCTATTATTTTCAACATTCAAAACATAAAATCCAGCAGACCATAAAAATCACAGAAAAGAAAAAACGCATTTGCTTTAACTTCTTTTGTAACGGTAGCGCGCCTGCCCCGCCTACAATATGTCCTCTCTAATTAATTTATTTGCTATGATATTACAAAAATTCTGTATCACGTACCATTTTGTCTCTCAACGACGACACTCTGCAGTCAAATTTCACCGTTGCTCCAGTATCAGCATCGATTGCGGAGTCGTCAGACGCAACATCCCCTTCGAAGGATGGCGCGCGAAATCTGTAACATACATTTTTATCTTTATTCCTTAATGATTACACGTACGTGACGCGATGTGGAACAACATCGTTAAAATGTTCATGAACTAGCTATATTTTGCGCGGCATAGTAGAGCGGTTTTTATCATCTCCAAGATAGAGAATTCTAAAAACAGTTTTCGAGCTACATCTTATCACAAACTTATTTAAAATTCTATGTTTCCGGCGTGTTAACTCTGCTATGTTAAAATTGTTTCTGCGCTATTATGTCCCAGTTTTTTATGTTAGTTGGTTGTAGTTAGTTTTTATGTTGTTTAATTTAATTAGTAAAATGCCAATTAACATTAGTTCAATGAACGTCTCTGATTGCGGCAGTTTTATTTTTACAATCTTTAGTTTTTAAAATTAAGTTGCTTGTGCGATTGTGAGGCTGGCATCTAAAATACTCGATTGTTTTAGAACTATCTGCGTCAAGCAATTCGAAACAAAAACCCTTTGTGTTATTATTATGTGTTGTATAGTTGTTGTATTATTTGACCTGTTCACAATCAGTCAGTAAGTAGGTAATATTTTCTTTTATATAAATGGGTTTTTTAAATCATTAATAAAGAAGAAATCTTTTCAATAACGACTGCCAGCATTATTAATCTAATTTTATTGTACTGTTTTCCAATAATTGAATCTCAACCTACTCAAAGGTAAAGCACTTTCTCTTGTTAGTTCGAAGTAATCATTTAATCAAATAAAATTTCTCATCTAAGCGCCGGTAGCCCTTCTTACTTACCCAAGAGTGAGTGCAGACCCTAATAAATTTGGGGAGAAAGGCAAATGAAAACAAGAAAACATGGAAGTTTACGGCCAGCCGTTTCCTACAATGCTTTCGAGGAGAGAATGTGTTAGTGCGAGTTTTATGTACAACTAGTCACCAGATTTATTCGACACGTCACAACGTTTATCTGGATTCCCGGACCCATATGTATATAGTCGTCCGATTTATTTGACACGTTGGAAATTATACTGACATAAGATTGGTATTTGAACATAAATAAGAGTTTGCGAGCGATATTTTTTGGTGAAAATGCGTAAATATTGTCCTCGAAGCTTAAGTGGAAAATTAGAAAAATTGTGTGCCATTGTCCGCAGTGGTTATAGCAACTGCTGTTGATTATAGTTGTGTGACCTTGGTTTAGAATTCTTCTAATTCCGTCCAGAAATCAAGTATAACCATAAATAAACTGACAGTGTACTAAGCACTAGGAAGATTATGCACTATGCAGTCATAACTCTAGAAAGCTACGAAGGACGGATAAGACAGGACGGCTGTTATTATTATGACGTCAAAAAGAGCCGTATTTAAAATTTAATCGTAGGTACTTTGCATAAAATAATTTGGTTTGACTTGGGTCTAAACATTGGGCACTGGATAGACAGATAATAAATGCTTTTGCAGCAAAACTTTATCATAAACTTTATCAATAATTAGTATATATGAAGTCGTCGACTGTACCAAACGACTATCCCAATGTTTCGTTGTCGCATTGCAGTAGCCAAGTTGAAAAAATGCGCTAATTTTTTACAGGATTACGGAAACACTGACATGTTTGTGAACACTGACATTTGTGGAGTCCTAAATGAACTAAATATCATAATTTTATTAGTTATGTAGTATAGGTAATAAATATCTATCTATTAGCTTATCTATCTATTATATGTAGTACATTTATCTATTAGCTTTACCTGCATGAATTACATAATTTCCTATAGAACTTCGGGTTAAAAAATCTATCTCTGTTTCAAATTTCATCCAAATCCGTCAAGTCTTTCAGCGCGGCGTGACGAAGTAACAAACATACACACGCACACACTCACTAACATTCGTATTTTTATTATTAGTTTGATGGATTATAAATAACAGAATCAAATTAAAACGTAAAAATAAATTTAACAATAGATGTCTGTCTTCAGCATTGGTTACCAAAAAGAAAAAAATTACCTCACTAGAATCATAAGGGATCAACAGAATGTGTTTATTTACAAATTACGGATAACTTACGATAGTTTGAGAACCCATTATTTTGCGTTGAATAAGATACAGAAAGAGGTGGAAAGTGAACATGCCTTACAAATCCTTGTGCTCGATCAGCGATAGGGTTCGGTTCGGTGGTCGACGCTACAGCGTATCGGAATTATTGTGGAACATTGAACCAGTGACGGAAAAACGTCACAGCTATCGTTGATGGAGAACTCCTACCGCCATCTCGTAGTCAAGTTCGAAACACGATAATTGAATCTGTATTGCTCTCTAATGAGGTCACTAATCCAGCCACAGTATTCGGCGCAAAACAAATTACGAGTGGATGTGTAGAAATGAAATAAATTAAGAGTAATGTAAAAAATATTTATGGTTTAGCATAAAAATAATATAATTTAATTATTACAGTATTTTATCTTCATCATCATCACTCACAGCTCAACTGTAGATGTCCAATTTGGGTGATTGATTTGATCCGATAATACGTCGTACACTCAACAACACAGCGATATACTAATCTCTAGCTAAGACGTAATAGGTCTGTAAATGCTGTAATAATACTCGTAACAAGACAAATAACGTTCCATTCATTGGAGTAACATTGGATAGTAAAATAATAATACAAGTACACAAACACATGCTGGTATTTACGGACTCTATACAAAACATCAATAGCGTAATTGACTGAAATGGACATGCGGACAGGTGGATGGGATGCTCTTATATGAAGGTATAAATAAAAGGGATCCATTTTTACAGTGACCCTTCGAAGATGCCTAATAAAGGGTTTGAAGAAAAAGAAAATTGCTACCCTAAAGGAGAAGTAGTTTTCATTGAGACTCGTAATTTCTGCACGAACGTGGTGTGAATATTTCATACAAATTGTGAGCCTGTTTTAGACTTGAAGCTTCTACTAACTAAAGATGAAAACTTACTTTTCGTAAATGAACTTATGTTATTAAAGCCAGTCAGTAAAAGTTGAAGACAGCGAAAGTTTGCTACTATATTATAACCTATAAATTGATCGATTTTTGGCTGGTAGAAAATAGTACCAAATTTGATACAGAGAATTCAAAGAAAAATCTGCATTAATGTTATATCACAATTCACAATTTCAGCAAGTTCTCATTATTGTATTTTAAGCCTCTTGTATTGTTTTATTCGTTAAAAGAATTTTTTTCTTCTTCGGAGCTTCTTCGAAGTTGAAGATTCATAAGCTTTAGAAATATCTTGCCAGTTATAATACTTGTATTACAGTCCCGCCATTATGCTGAACAATTTCCAAAGGCTTTGTTGGATTTACGAGCATTTATTTCGAAAATTTATTCAATATTTCCTTAGAAAATTTAATTAATCACACCTTGTACAGGCAAGCTTTGAATAGTACACTATCGTAGAGATGTCGCAGTTACTTTTTGTTTTATTATCTACTATGAATATTTTATTTTGGTGTCTATGCAAATTAATATTTGTAATTAATTATTACTTTTTCAGTACTTAACTATTATTTTCATTAATCTTAAAAACGTGGTAATAATCTAGTCTATCCGAAAAAGATTATCTAAAAAAAATAAGAATTTTGAATATGCTTGAAACTCACATGTTCTTGGAAAGTGTCCTTGCAATCAACATAGGCTATTCTTTAATCGACTTAAAAAGTAGGAATTTTTAAGTTTCGCGAGGTTTATGCGTAGCTCTTTATTGGATCCATCAATTTGGATGATCCAATATGTATTTGATTGGTTGTATGTTTTTAGTGATTTTACAAATAGAAACATGAAGATCGTTCAAGCAGAGAACGGAGAACGGAACTCCTCAATGGATGACACTTAACCACTAGTGGGTAGTAGAATCGTAGTTCGACAATTATCTATATACTAGCTGTACTCCGCGGTTTCACCCGCGTGAGTTTCGGAATTCCTGCAGGAACTCCAAACTTCTTTCATACTCTCCTTCTCCTTATAAAAAACACAAAAAAAAAGAATTAGCGAAATTGGTCCAGCCGTTAACACGTGATGCCTTGACCAAGGGAAATAGGGATTCATTTCTATTATTTTCTATATAGGTATAACGGGATAAATTCAAACAGAATTCATACTAGAGTAGAAAAAACCAGACAAGTGCGTGTCGTACTTCGCACATTTAGGGTTCCGTACCAAATAAAGAATATAAGAGCCGTCTGTGCATATAGTAGTAGAGGCAGAATACTGAGGAATCTCTTGAGCTAGATAATACAGATTTCTTCGTGAAAAATTATTTATTTAAAATTATTACGCGCTCAAAAAAAACAAAAACAGACTCCGCTCCCAACGACTCGTGCCTGATAGTGCACGAACAAAAGGATTGGTTGGGTGTTAAAAAAAATGGCTAGACATAAGTGGACATAGATAAGCAATAGTGTGTTAAGCCACACTGGAGAAATTTTGAGTAAATCGTGTTTTGAAATCCTAGCGCCATTTTGTGTCAAGATTTTTTTATGTTCAACACTTTGTTACATATTTAAACAATGTAATAAGGTAAACACATCATTAAAAAACGTTCTGTACCTCACAATAAATAGTTCTGTATCAATAACTTAATTTTGTGGGTTAACATGTTATTGCTTATCTGCGTCCAAATAAACATTGACTTCTCAGTGTTTAGATTGATTCTTCTCAGTGTTTAGATTGATTCTACTTCTGATTGTATTCGTGAGGGTTATAGACTTCTTAATAAAGGAGGAGCTCCTCTCGGATCCCATCCAATTATTTTGACAGGAGATGTCTCTGAAGAGTGTCACAACTGTCATAGTTGATAAAACTCGTTTGGGTAAATAATTGACTTGGACTACTAAAATTTCTTTGAAATTCAATTCCACCTGTTGTGTCGGAGATGCCGTGTACTCAATGTAGGTATACAATTACTCTATACCTTTTAAAGAGTACCGTATAATGAGCTGACTGATAGAAAACGCTTTGCTAGGTCTGGGAACTTGAATTTTTCTCGAGACTTGTTAATGTTAAAGGTTTTTAAGAAATTCAATCCCTAATGCACAGAGAAAAATAGGTGAAACACAAGTAAACCCGCAGAAAAGTGCTCGTAAATACGAGTCCCAACTATTTTGATTATTCTCAGTTTCAATAGCTGGCAATAATTACCGTATTAGGTTGATAATAATAAAGTATAAAAAATTTCAGTAAGTCATTGGAAGCTAATCTAAATCTTATATTTTTTCATACCAAATTGACTGTCATTTTCCCTTTAACAAACCCAGTAATTAATGATAAAATATTAATTAAGTCTAGCAGACTCACTTAATACCTACTTATTGTAAATTACTGGAGGTCAGGTACAGTAAAGTACTTTACTGAAGTTCGAAATGTATAATAATAATAATATGTGATATTACTTTAATACTAACATCTTGGAAAATTAGGTAAAGACTATGCACCTATATTTGCTAACTACCCATTAAACACCTCTTGCCTTGCTTTGTTGCAGTATCTTAGCAATCTTTTGTTATTCCTATAAAAACAATATACATTCGTAAACTAGAGATTTTATTTCTTGCTGATGCAAATGATGCAAATTTTTGCACCTCTTTGGTTGCACAGTATTAGTTTTTAATGTCTCTTTCTACCTTTTTTGACGAGTTGAGCATGTTTCGGTACAAATTTAACATGTATGCGACTTAATATCTACACAATTATGTCGTCACCGCTACTTACTTGTCATGAAAATGTTTGTTGCTGGTTGCGTATGAGTCGAATATGTAATTCAACATTGGAGAATCAGATTTCCCTTTCCTCATCTGCTGACGCCTAGGTTTCCTCGTTGCTTGCACGTTGTGCCTGAGGACCGTTGGTTGATGGGGTACCGTGCTCCAAGGGGGCATCATTATGCTGTTCGCTTCAGTGCCTGCTTCTGGCAAAATAAATTGTGATTTGGGGGTTAATTCGTTGAAATATTATTAAATATGGAAAAGTGTCCTGTGGAACATGTACCTGTTAGTATTAAGTAAGACCTATCATAAAATGTTTTTGACCTCCATTCCGCTGTGATCTTTAATTATCCTGACCAGGTTAGGTGAGGTTCTAATCTTGTAACATATGTACAAACCTGTAACATTGTCCTGGGGTGCGATGGCCCTCGTGAGCACTGCCATCAGCAGCACGAGACGGTGCATGCCGCCGCATCCTACCCGCCGAGCAGGCTCTCTGGACAAATAGAACAAATCCTTGAATTCGTAACTCGATTATACAGAGATTGACAAAAGTGTTTACATATTTCTGCTGCTGACTGTACATGTGGCCAGACCTTGACCAGACAATCTGGGAAAGCCAGGAATTTCAATGTGGTCACAAATCTCACGCCATCAATTAGGACTCCGCGAGAAATAAGATTATACTAAGATTATACTAAGATTATACTACATATGTAGATATGAAACTTGTAAACGCTTACCATCTAGCGAGATTTTCAATGAATAACGCTCCAAGTTGGAAAAAATCAGAAACGTTCTTAAAATGCTGTGAGTGTTAAATTTACACATCATTATAGTCCAAGTGTTGATTTTTTCTTCATTCAGCAGTTAACACAGAAAGACAGAAGGCAAAAAATATAAGAGATGAGAAGAGAAGAATTAGTACCAGAACCAGTTTAGTAAAATAAAAAACGATGTACAAATTACAATATTACACTGCGTATCACATTCTTTGGAAAACCATAAATCGTGTATCCTCCTAATAAAAACATTTAGTGCGCCGCGGCATTAACCATATCAGCTATCAACTGCACCCTTTTTATTATGAAATTACACAGTGAGACTCGCCGTTTCCCGCCGACAAGTTAATGCTAGGGAACATTTTCATTTCATTAGAAACCAACCGGTTGGGCAGCTTTTCATTATACATTATGAATTTATGGCGGACATAAAATTTCATATAATTCATAACTTTTTATGACTGTGCATAAATGTTAAATGATTACTTTCAAAGGTAAGCTCATGTGGATTGGGGAGATAAGGTATCATAATTGTTACTGTAACAGAATTTAACGACCGAAATGGATCCCTAGTCTCTATCCGAAATATAATTTTGCACAAAAGTTTGAGTAATGTCCAATACGGAATTTTAGAATATTGCCTCAATAGAATGACTTTTTTGCTGTTTGATGATACTTCTAAAAAGTTTCATTTTTTCAAATATAATAATTATAGATAATCTGGATGCCAGAGTTCCAGTCATAAAAGTGGGAGGTAAATGCAAACAGTTAACACGTTATTGTATCATTACCTTTCTGTAGAGCGAAAGTAAAAATAAGATTTTTTTTAACAGTAAAAGGTATTTTTTAATACAGTTGCTCAAAAAGTGGCGTATTGCAGGGACGTTTAGCGTTCGGGATGTGGGCTATTACATACTCGAGCTTTTTGTTTAGCTTTCCCGAACTCGTGCGTTCTCTTTGCCAACTGTCAAAAATGGCGACACGACTTTGACACACTTTTTGCATTGCGAAACGTAGGTTTCGCATTACTAATACGACTAGCGCCATCTCTTGATCACAGTTGGAACTTAGTTGAGTTTGTTGTGTTTTTGATATTTTATTAAATTGCTTAATTTTTTCGTAACTGTATTAAAAATAGTTGTTCAGTACACGTGCGGAACCGTCATTGCAACTAGTTCCGACTGTCAACCCTCACCTTCGGCTGCGCCTCGGCTCGGGTAGACATTTGTCGGAACTCTTTGCAATGACAGACTTTCCGCACTTATAATGAAATATACTATATTTACTTTGCAATAACCTTTCTTCATAACTTCATTTTTTTTTCTTCATATTATGTAGATTCGTAAATATGACAAGGGTTACGTTTGTAGTTGGTACTGAAATACAAATTGTCATCCGAAGCGATGTGCTCCCAAAAGGATAACCTTTCCAATTCTAATAATAACGTTAAAAGGATTGGGATGGCCCCTTGAGAGTTCCTTATGGTTGACAAACATGGAGCAGGCCGTCGTGAGTTATATTGACGAAGGATTATTAACGATGTCATAATCGAAGGTTTTGTACACTTGGAGTTAAAGTTCGCGTATAATGTTTAGGAGGTTTATTATTTAACTTATTTTATGTCTTGTCTAAACTCTATTTACATTAATAGGGATTCTAACGTAACTAAAAGCGATATGAGCACTGTTATAATGTAATTCAGAAAATTAGATTTATAATGATTAAAACAAACTTTTATGTAACTGAAGTCAGAACCAACTCGGATATCATAATTGAGGTTATAAATAAAATAAAAATAACAACTAAAAATGACAATAAAATATAAGGATAAGTACAGATTTTAACAAATAGTTTGACTCTACTTTTTTCTTCAATACAAGACTTAACATACTGTCTTACTTGTATTTAAGCATATACGAGTAAAAATACTACAATACTAGTAAGAAAGTTGTAAATAGTAATAATAATAACTTAATTTAAATAGTTATTATTTCTTAAGTTAAGTTTTAATTTATTACTGTTTAATTATTTTCGTCTGTGTTGTTCTGTGTATTCATTTGTGTTGTGTGTCTTTTTTTGCTTCAATAAATCTTTTTTTCTTTCTATTTAAGAAATAAAAAGAAATATCTAAGTCCAATTACATTTATTTCGTTTGTTACACGATTTTTTGTTATAAAATTAACGTAGTATAAAATTTTGTTCTCTTTAATAAGCTTTGAAATTTCGTAATACATAAAAAAATACTACAAAATTGAAGATATTATAATCTCGTTATTAATAACAAGTTAATTGTATTTGATGTAAATTACAGTAGGTGGGGCACGTTGCACGTAGAGCTGGCGGCTGGATGTTGGGACAGAGAGCCCTCGAGTAGCAGCAGAGTTGATGTGGAAAAAACTTCCAGCAATGGCCTGGTGATTGACTGTCGGGGCTGACTAAATAATAGTGACACAGAACCGGCTGTGGCTAGGACTTTGTTCAGTGATATAAACTTTTGTGTCATCATGATTTACATCGTTTCACGATCCTCAATCATTACTGGTCTCAACTGGTTGCCAGCATCATGAGCGCTCGCCAGGCTGCGGTATTTTGAACCTGATTAACCAAGGCACGGAAACTATAGCTGGCTTCCTAAAAGATTATTTAAGTCGAGACACGATTTTGCCACGATTCTTTTTGCCTTCAGAAACGCTAAAGAAAATATTATAAGCTAGTCTTAATGAAGATTATATTGTTAAAACAAAAAGAAAACAAGACCGCAAAGAAGTAGAATCAACGTGTTTTTTTTTTATTTTCGCAATTTTTCAAGCGGAAAAAGATACCTAATTGCTGTCATAACAAATTTGAATTCCCACAATAGTAGTAATAATAAAGGAATTATATTCAACAGGCACCCACCAAAAAAAGTCGCGTAATTAAATGCGAATGTATAAAGAAATAGACAGGAAAGACATTAAACTAATTACCTTTGGGACTGACGCACCCACAGACATTCCGTGACTGCGTATATAACGTTGGCTCTACAGCTACGCACATTCGTATTAACGTCGGGTATTATGCCAAATGTAATTGTATCTAATGAATTTAGAAGCTTTTAACGCACACCCTAAAAAAATGCGTCACCAAAAATGTTTCAAGCAATTAGAAAATACAATAGATAGGTACGCTGCACGCTGGTTTCGCACACTTGAGAGTAAAATTTCAAGGTCAAATTCGAGTGGATATTGAACGAAATTGTTTGATGTGAAGAGGTATCACTTCAGTTACTTTTATTTTAATTCTACGGAGTTGCAAGCATTCTTTGCGCCATAGGCTAGCAGTGAAATTTTGGCGAATATACACATTTTAGTGTTCCAAATACGTGGTAAGACGAAATAGACATCACAGTGTGATGTGACTTAATAAATAAATTTATCGAAAAGAACATAAATTATTGGGTGTACAAATTAATTCGATCCGTTTTTCGTTAATAATAAAACTAATTGTAGGTAAACGTCTCTTAAATTAGTTGAACATTTTTAACAGAGAGGGAATACTTACAGGAGATGAATTAAAAAATGCCGCAAGGCATTAAGTTCGCCATTTCTATTTACTGTGCAATAATAATAAATAATTTGTATTTACCGCGGTAATTTCGGTGTTCCCGCAGGGATAATTCAGGGATAATGTAGCATTCTAATGGTGAAAGAATTTTTGGAATCAGTCCAGTAGTTTTTAAATCAAATCGTAACAAACAAAAAATTTAATTTATCCTCTTTATAACATGAATTTAGATGAGATTATTTGACAGTTAAAAATTAACAACCCCTTAGCTTTAAAATGGTAGGTAGTAATAATAATAATTATCAAGATAAAGCCACGACTACCACGGGTACCAAAACTTCCTAGACTCGGGGAGAAGATGCAGCAAGTTTGCAAACTGTTACTAAACTAATGTTAGCTAGCTCAAGCTACGCGTCAATTTCACGGATACGCGCATGTAAAATTCTAATCGAGCACTTCAAGTGTAGTTTAACAAGTAAGAGTAAATATACCTTCACAACTGTGTGAATTTAAAAGTATTTTAGAAGCGGTTGCGGTACAGATGCTGTTACTTCGCCAAGTAGTTGCGTCTGATCACTATCCTATTCATTTTATTTACTTGGATTTTTTTATTAGAAAAGGCATAAACAACCTCTGCGACTCTAGAGAACCTATGGCTATAGGTCCATCCTAGTTTCTTCTATATTAAGCAAGTGTAAATAAAATAACATCTGTCCTGCAATAACATTGTGTATTCATAATTCAGGACGACGTCAGTACATGGAGCTCAGCACAAACGGCATTATATGGAAAATAAAAATAAAACAAAAAACCGCCAGTGTTCAAATTAAAAAGTCGAAAAATAGATTCTACTATCTACTATCCGATTCTATCTGACCGTATCCGAACCCGACATGAGTTCTAACCCAGTCTAACTTTCTTACTAATATTATTGTTTTTTTGACAGTTCCGTAATGACTAACGAATTGTCAAGGCATAACTGGTAGGGCCTGGATTAGATACATAGGTTTAGTAGATTTCGTCCCAGAAAATGTACACTTCCCAAAAGAAAGGTGCAACCACGGGAAACAACCAGTGTTATTAGGTACCTATTGTGCTTCGTATATACCTACTAAGTAAACTAAGCCCACTTGTAGATCGGCAATCAACCCAGTTTAAACCTAGTGATTGTGTTCCTTTACGCCGGGTATACCTATTAGGTAATACGCAGAACAACTACTTCGCGTTATGACTATTCAAATCGCGAGTTAGGCATTAAAATAGTTAGACCTACCATGATATAGGCCAGCAGAGAGAAAGAATAACCGTTACCTTAGACCTACTATGATATAGGTCAGCAGCGAGAAAGAGTAACCGTCCTTAACCGTTACTACCTACCTACTAACCTACGACTAGTGTAAGTGTAACCACGAGGAACGAGGTAACTTTCTTTCCCTTCGGAGCATAATGTGCAATACGCAAAATGTGCACTACATTGCACATTATGCTCCAAGTACTTTCCTTTACTCCTTTGGGATGGGACATTGTTTTTCGACATTCTTGTTTTTTTACAGATTATAGACATTTTGATATCTATCTATACTTCTAGTAAGTATATATTTTAGTAAATTATAGTCTGTTATTTATTATAATGAAACTATTCAGTATTAATAAACAATTTTTTTTAAATTTTATTAGTTTCCTACATAATCCATTAAAACATATAAACTTAAATTAGCCCTTTCTGCTGTTATATTATCACTTAAAAATGCCAAATTGAAAATTAAATAATTTATAGAGTTATATTTTAGTGACTATGAATTTTCTGTAACTCTTTTTTGATTTTACAAAGATTTTTACTGAAGTATAGTCCAGTTACATCGTTATTTTGCAATTTTCCCAGCTCCTTTTTGTATCTTGAATTGAAAATCATATCTATTCTTCTTCTCCTGTTCCCTTCAAATAAGCTCTGTTTCAGTTTAAGATTTTGCCACAGTGCCTCTTTTTTAACTTAAATAAGAAATGGATAAATGACAGTTTGCCCTTCATCCGAGAATTCAATCGTTTATGCCAGCCTTCCAAAGTGTATCCACCTTTTTTATTTCTTATAAGTTGAATATTATCTTTCGAATTCATATTAAAAAATATATAAACAACAATTTAGATTAAAACGCAAATTCAATTCAATTTGTTCATAAGTGGCGTTTCCTCAGAAGAATAAGGCGTTTCCTTGATAATCTTTTGTTTACGATGACAATAATGTAATTTTAAAGTATCATTATGATAGAACATTCGAAATTGTAAGTGGTCAGATATATACAATAAGAAGTTTGCATACGGAAATAATGTTTAGGCATAACGCGATGTAGACTAGAAGCGGAGCTAGGATGCGCAAGATGATATGTTTATCGAACGAAAGATAAAATTGTCGACACGACAAATATTTGTGGGCGTAAAGCAAAAAAGTGCAGTAGTGGGGTATTGAGTTAAGACTAGATTCGGTTAAACATTTTTTACCACTGGTAGACAAAACGATATATTATATCGATAAAATTTTATCATATTGCGCATCCTAGCTCCACATGTAAGATTCAGGTATACAGAGAAGTAGTTTTTAAGCGAAGTAGACAAACGGCGAAATAGGCAAACAGACACTTAGGCTGAAAGCTAATCGAAAATGAAGTTTAGTCATAACGCGAAGTAGTTGTTCTGCGTATTAGGTATACCCGGCGTAAAGGATTGTGTTTAAACCCAAGCACCACGGCACCGGGTTGATTGTCTATCTATGTATGACTGTTGTGAGTCTAGTAGTTAGGTGTGGGTCGAGTCGGTACTTATAACTAAATATGTATATTATGAAAACGCCCTAATGGTTGAGCTAAAATTTCATGTTTAGTAGACAATAATATTCCAGTGGTATATGCTGTTAATAGTCATCAAAACAACATTAATACAAGACAATGTACTTTGGAATTTGCACAAACAGTCTGATATTCTGTTATCACAACCTAATCACAACAAGTGACTCAACTTTAAAGTGGTCGTGACTTGGTAGTTGGTGTAGAGTTAGTCGAGATAATACGAGCGCAGCCGCAAGCCAACATAATTGTGGCTTTCAATCTGATAAGACAAAGTATGTTTAGGAAAATTTGACAAAAAAAAAAAACGATTTCAATGTCTAATCGTCTGTCGTCCACTAAGCGGATTAATAATTATAACGTTAGATTATAATCTATCTCGTGAGATTGTAAACTGTCAAAAGATTGTGAACGGTAATATACTGTGTATTTGAGGAATAGCTGAGTGGTCTGTATAAATGATTTGCTGCAAAACCAACTTAGATTTCGAATGCTTTATTGCGAATTTTATGATACAAAATTTATGACAAAAAAATGCGTATGTAATGCGTTGAGTGCCGTTAAATTGCAAGTGAAGGTGACATGTGTGGCTCCCTGCCTCCCGCGCTTTTCTTTTCTCCGTCTACTTCGCTGCATTAGCATTGCTCATGTTAAATAATTAGGCGCATGTAACTTTGATTCTGAACATGCCCCCCCGCGTTGAAAGGCGTGCCTTTCAACTAGACTTTGTGGATTCTCCCTCGTTCACGATTGGTAGAGGACATAGCTTGTGAACTGCTCTTCGCACAACGCCCTTATTCGTGCGAATATCTGCCACTCGGATTACGTTGTCCTTGCCCATGTGTACCTCTTCAACTCTGCCAAGACACCACTTCATTGGAGGCAAGGCGTCTTCTTTTACGAGTACCATGGTGCCCTTTTCGAGGCATCCTTTCGAAGTGCGCCATTTTGTTTTTTGCTGCAATTCGGTGACATATTCTTTATGCCACCGTGTCCAAAAATGCTGCCGTAGTTGCTCAACTCGCTCCCAGCGTTGTAGCCTGAGTGGATTGATGTTCTCAACACTTGGACTAGGCAGTGCTGTCAAAGGTCGTCCAACCAGAAAATGACCTGGAGTGAGGGGAGAAAGGTCGTTGGGATCTGTGGATATGGGTGCAAGTGGTCGAGAATTTAATATTGACTCTATTTGAACTAAAACTGTGTATAATTCTTCAAATGTAAGATTTGAATTGCCTAATATTCTAACTAAATGATGCTTAACTGACTTTACTCCGGCCTCCCACAGACCGCCAAAGTGGGGTGCATACGCAGGGATGAATTTAAAATCAATGCCATCGTTAGCCATGGTTTCTACTAAAATTGCGGAATTTCGCTTTATAAATTGAGTTATTTCGTTCATGGCACCTACAAATTGCGTACCATTATCGGAAAACATGCAGGAGGGTTTCGAACGCCGTGCGATAAATCTACGTAAAGCTGCTATATATGCGTCTTTCGTCAAATCTGAGACTAATTCGAGGTGGACTGCTTTGGTGGTGAAGCACACAAAGATCGCAATGTAAACCTTGACTAATCTACATCCACGACCCCGTCTGTCAGCAGATAAAAGTGGCCCAGCATAGTCCACACCAGTGGTTTGAAAAGGGTACCCAGGATCGAGACGCTGCTGAGGAAGTTGACCCATGATGGGGCTGATCGTTTGAGCTCGCATCCTAGAACACCTAACGCATCGGTGTACAACAGATCTGGCCATATTCCGTCCGCCTAGCGGCCAAAACCGTTGCCTAATAGACGATAATAATAATTGTGGTGCGGCGTGGAATAATCTTAAATGTTCGTCGAGGAAAATAAGATTTGCGATTGGGTGCTTGCATGAAATTAAAATGGGGTGCTTCATATCGAATCCGAAGTTTGAATTTTGCAATCTACCACCTACCCTAATTAAACCAGAATCGATGAATGGAGATAACCGCGTCAACCTATTCTTTTCGGGCAATTTTTTACCATTTATGAGCAATTGGTATTCTTCAAATGATTGCATTTGCGCGATTCTTAGTAATGCTTTGAATGCCTTATACATTTCATTTGCAGAGAGTGAGCCCAGTAATCTGGCTTTAGAATTACTTGGTTTGCTATTGTGGATGAATCGTAAAACATATGTGAACGTTCTTCTCAATTTTGACAGTTTGGAGAAGCAACTGAATTCTATGGGTGGCTCTATAGATGTTAGATGTGCAATCAATTCCGGCAGTGGTTCATAATCTTGATTCTAATTGAGTTTTGGCCAGTCTTTTTCGTCTTTTTGCAGAAATGGCGGTCCTGTCCACCACAACTTCAACTCATTAATTTCAGACATGTTAACGCCTCGAGTTAATAAATCTGCTCTGTGTGAGTTCTTGTGTCTCCGATACCCGATTTTTCACAAAGGGTTTCAGCTTGTTTGGATTAGTGTGCAGCTAACCCATGACTATGGTCGAGTCTGTCCAAAAACGCATCTATGAATAGGCAGTCTGAAAGCGTCCATCACCTTTTTTGCCAATTTTGCTGCAGTTAGAGCACCACAGAGCTCCAAACGTGGGATGGTGACTGATTTTATGGGCGCTACCTTGCTTTTTGCGCACAACAAATGTGTCTGCGTTTCTTCACTACTTGTCCATGACTTGACGTACACACAACCACCGTATGCATCCTGTGAGGAGTCGCAGCCCTATCGTAGGAATTGCCTAAATGTGTTTCAGGTGATTTCAGTGGTATTGCAACTGAAAACCTACCGTCAGCCATGCGTTTGTAATTCTGCACAAAGTTCTCCTCGCATAATCGCTCCTCCTTTGAATAAATAGGTTTATTGATATTTGGTGTTTCTTCGAGGGACCAAAACTTCGACAATTGATCCTGAACATCTGCATTCTCGTTGTGGCTAACATTACATGCAATGATGTTGCTATTTGTCTTGCTGTGTGTGTGTTTGAGACCACTAGTGGGTCCTGAAATAATGTATCCTAATTTGGTGAGTTGCAGGATGGGACAGTTGGCTCCCAAGCGGATTTGACCTTGATCTAGTAACTCCCAAAAAATGTCTGCGCCTAACAATATATCTATGTTTGACGGATTGTAATATTGTGGATCTGCTAGCTGCACCTGTGTGTGAATCTGTAAAGGATTGATTGGTACGCTCTCTTTACAAAAACTTGCAATACTGTTTAAAACCAAAAATGAAAGGACAATGCCAATCTTTGTATGAAGATTGGACCAAGTGCTGCCCAGAATAAAGTCATAGTACATTATGTTCCTTAGGGTAGTAGTAGTGTGTAAAATAAAGCGCATCTAATTCTATCCCAGGAGTCGTGAAAAAAAAAAGTTTTTGTTGAGATTTATTGGGAAACGATAAACTTGCATGGAAGGTAGACCAAGTGCTGCCCAGGATGTAGACATAGTACAATATGTTCCTTAGGGTAGTAGTAGTCTGTAAAATAAAGCGCATCTATCCCAGGAGTCGTGAAAAAAAAAGTTTTTGTTGAGATTTATTGGGAAACGATAAACTTGCATGGAAGGTAGACCAAGTGCTGCCCAGGATGTAGACATAGTACATTATGTTTCTTAGGGTAGTAGTAATCTGTAAAATAAAGCGCATCTAATTCTGTCCCAGGAGTCGTGGAAAAAAAAAGTTTTTGTTGAGATTTATTGGGAAACGATAAACTTGCATGGAAGGTAGACCAAGTGCTGCCCAGGATGTAGACATAGTACATTATGTTCCTTAGGGTAGTAGTAATCTGTAAAATAAAGCGCATCTAATTCTATCCCAGGAGTCGTGAAAAAAAAAAGTTTTTGTTGTGATTTATTGGGAAACGATAAACTTGCATGGAAGGTAGACCAAGTGCTGCCCAGGATGTAGACATAGTACATTATGTTCCTTAGGGTAGTAGTAATCTGTAAAATAAAGCGCATCTAATTCTATCCCAGGAGTCGTGAAAAAAAAAAGTTTTTGTTGTGATTTATTGGGAAACGATAAACTTGCATGGAAGGTAGACCAAGTGCTGCCCAGGATGTAGACATAGTACAATATGTTCCTAAGAGTAGTAGTAGTCAGTAAAATAAAGCGCGTCTAATTCCATCCTAGGAGTAAATACTTAATTACAATAATAATAAATAAATGCTTTTCCCGATGGAGGGATGTATATTTTTGAGGAGTTTTACTGATACACACTATCAGCTCCACTTCACCACATGCACTGTGATGAGCATAAACTGCTCAGCAACCACCTTAAAGTAATCGAATCGCAACCTGTGAAATACCTATTATTGAGTAGTTCCGCTGGTCATCTGTTGTCGTCATCATTAGTTTCACTTCACTAAATGGTGCTTTCCGAAAGCAAATGCATGAAATATTCCAAAAAATACCCAAAATTGGTTGGTGTGCCTATAATATTTGACAATCCATTTCTCGAATATCCCATCATCAGATCCTGACCTTATGACAGTGGTACTACCTCGGAAGTATACCGTTTCAACCAAAAGAAGAATTTTCCAAATCGGTCCAGTCGTCTTCGAATTTTCGGGGAACATACATACTATGTAAAACGTACAAACAAAACTGACGTTATTTTTTTTTCTCCGGGACCGATTTTGAAAAAAAAAAAATTTTTCAATATAAAGCAATGCAAGGAACTCAGTCAAGGTAGTCCTACTCCTGGGCAGCATTTGGTCCATACCCTGTCAATCTCCTTTCTGCTTTAAATTCATTGATTCTTGATTCTATAAATGTTTGACAACGCTTTGTGACTTGTGATACTGAATTATTAATACCGATTACCGATGTGAATACTTCCGTGTGTTTTAAATCCAATTTGTGTAATAATGCTTCCGTCATGAACGATGCCTGGCTCCCTGAGTCGAGCACAGCTCTAGCTTCATGACGCCTATTGAATTTGTCTCGTATGTATATGACCGCTGTGGAAAGTAGGACTCGCTCTGCCATTTGGGCTGAGAGCGCTGTGCTGCTACCATCCATTGTTGCTACCTCGTGTGAGTTTATCCGTGTTTCTTCGTGTAATAATGTGTTATGATTACCTGAGCATTTTGTGCACTTGCCTGATCTACAGACACGAGCTCTGTGACCAAATCGCAGACAATTCAAACACAGCTTCAATTTTTGAACAGTGTCTTTTCTTTGATTTATAGGTTGTCCTAAAAATGTGTCGCAATTATAAATCCGGTGTTCTTTAGAGCATAAGGGACAAGAATTATACTGTCCATGTCCAGAATTTACAGCCGTAGTAGTTAGCCCCTTAACGTTCTCCGTTTGATAATCTCTATGCCTTTCAGTCTTGTTGTTCATATTAATCGATTCAAGCAAATCAGCCCTACCCTTTAAAAAGGACATGAAATCTTCGAGTGTAATTTTATTCAAACTACATTTTTTCTCCTCCCACTCTCTCGAAGTCTTCGGATCAAGCTTAGAATTAATAAGGTATATGATAAGTGTGTCCCATGACTTTGTGGGTTCGCCAAGAATTTCTAAGGACCTGAGATTTTTTGAAAATGTATCGATGATGCTTCTAATTAATTGAGCGGATTCTCTTTTTATTGGATCCATGAGAAAAAGAGACTGAACATGATTTTGAATCAAGAGCTTTTCGTTGTTGTACCTATCGCAAAGCAGCTCCCACGCAACTGTATAATTGTTAGATGAGAACTCCAACGATCTTATCACCTGAGCCGCGGCGCCGTCTAAGGAGGCCCTTAAATAGTGAAATTTTTGAATTTCAGATATGGTTCGGTTTTCGTGAATCAATGATACAAAAGTGTCGCGAAACTCGAGCCAGTCTGTATACCGACCGCTAAACTTAGGGACCTGGATGGTAGGTAATTTGACTCCACGCCCACTGCTTACCCTTCTGTGCTTCACCACCGTACCAGTTTCCGCCCTACCTGACGCCTGTGAATGGGAAGAAGACGCGTCATCATCATCATTGACGATAGTCCTATTGCAGTCAAAAACCTCCTGCGCCTGAGCTACGATGGCATAATATTGATTTTCAAATTCGCGCCTTTCCTTGTATTGTTCTGGCATATCATCGTCGTCATCAACGGCAGTCTCGATACAGCTTTGAATTTCATCAAACTGTGAAAACAACAATTCCGCTTTTGTTATACGAAGTTTTAATTCGGTAGTCTGAACGGAGCTTAAAACAGTTTTTAAACTGTTGACGTAATTAACAAACATGGTGAGGCGACCCTTAATTGATCCCCGTTTTTTGATTAATTCCTTTAAATCGGCCATTTGAAAACAGTAAACAAAGATGTGAGGTCGGTGCAAAGTATCAGTTACGCAGTTAGTGTGCAATCGTCTTAAGTTAACCCGCTAATTGATAGTATAACTGTATGAATAAAATACCTACTTCAATTTAGACAAAATTATAATATTTAAGTTCAATAAAAATAACCGGTAACGTTTGTAGAAACGTAACGTAAGTAAATCGTAAGTATAAAACTGTAAGTGCGTTTTTAATCCCGTAACAACGAAACAATACAATTTATCTGTAATTATTATTTATAGCCAATATTTTGTGATGGCTGTATGCCCTATGTTTTCTTTCACAATTGATTTACTGACGCTAAATCGTTATGATAATTAGAGTGATAATTGAAGTAAAGATTCTAACTATTTTGTGTGTTACGTCTACGTTAATTTTAATAGGAATATAAAATGAAATACGCTGATAAATTAATAAATCTGACGTGCGGGTGGCTAATAAATGATGACGAGAAATTAACGGAATCTCGATTCCACGCGCTGCACACGATCGATCTGCGTGATAAGTACCTACCTACTTAAACGAAACAAAGACTTTAAAAACTACAATTTAAATAAAATTTCGTGGAATGAACTAACTTATAGGAAAATAATTTTTGCAATTAGTTTAAAATAATTTTACAACAACAACACTTAATTTTTATTTTATATATTTTATTAATCACTTGCATGGAAATAATGAAGGACAAGAAAAGGGCATAACCGGAACGAACTCACTCTGAACAACAGGCTTCGTCTGTGCTGTGGCCAACTCCTTTATAATAATTTGATGATGATTTTTATTATAATCCTTTTGCTAATGTATGTCCTGTGCGTTTAAATTCGTTTCCAAAATCCACTGTTTTTGACTTCGGCTCGAAGGTCCAATGTATTTGAGGAATAGCTGAGTGGTCTGTATAAATGATTTGCTGCAAAACCAACTTAGATTTCGAATGCTTTATTGCGAATTTTATGATACAAAATTTATGACAAAAAAATGCGTATGTAATGCGTTGAGTGCCGTTAAATTGCAAGTGAAGGTGACATGTGTGGCTCCCTGCCTCCCGCGCTTTTCTTTTCTCCGTCTACTTCGCTGCATTAGCATTGCTCATGTTAAATAATTAGGCGCATGTAACTTTGATTCTGAACATACTGTTTACAATTTAACGCACACGTGACGTATTATTTTTCGGTAGATTAGGTTAGGTTTGTACTGCTGACTATGCTCACTGCTGACTAAGCCGCTCGAGCCGAGCAAGCGTAACGAGCGTGCCGCGGCAACGCGGCGGCTGGCGATGCGCCAAAGACAGTGTTACGCTTATTTATAATTTTACTGTGACATATACTATTTATTTTTATACAAAAATTGTATATTATATAGAAAAGTTTTTCAATTGGTGTGCAAATCTCATAACAAACACAGAACGTAAGCATTTTTTTTGCGTTTAGCGAACGATTAACTTACACACATCAAAAGTGTCTAGGGATCAACATATATTTTTGCAATAACTTTTCTCCTGATTGATATTAATTAAAATTTTCTTTAAGGATTCATCAAATAAAGTGTTTTCGTTTGTCACAGTAACGATAAACCAAGTCACCTTTACATTAATAAAGAAATTTGCCATTTTCCTAATAAAGGGATTTTTGACATTTGAACCACTAACATAACAAGTTCGAAAAAAGACTGAAATAACAGTTTTCTTTAAAATTTTATTGGGTAACTTAAACAATTAATAATCCGTGTTCCTACCGCGAACACTAACAACACAAGAACATCGGTTTGGCATACTCAAAATGAGTTCATCCAAATCACGCTGTGGAATGGCCGCCCATGTTCGTTGCAACAACAAAAAAAGGTCTTTTTGCGACTGGATGGACACCCTCCATATTCGGCAGAGCTCTTCTCTGTAGCATATCCCATGCATGCTCAATCGGGTTCAAGTCTGGCGACTGAGCAGGCCAGGGCAGGACATTGATGTTAGCTGCGGCGAGAGTCTGTCTTACAACTCTTGCGGTGTGCGGTCGTGCATTATCATGCATTAACTGAAATAAGGGACCGATTTGCACTTGTAGAGGAACGATGACGTCTGATACAATCGTCTCAGCATAAATTTGAGCGTTGAGATTGCCTCTGATCCAAATCAACTCAGTTCTTCCGCCGATCCAAATACCCGCCCATACCATGATGGTTCCACCACTATAAGGATGGACTTCCTGGCAGGATTTTAATCGCTGTTGGCGTCCAGGGGTTCTCCAGTGTCGTATACGTCTTGTATCCGGTCTCATACCAAAACGAGACTCATCAGAAAAGCACACGAAACGCCATTGTTCTTCTGCCCAATTTCTGTGTTCAAGAGCCCATTGATATCGAATCCTACGATTGTGCATTGCTATAGGTGGTACCCGTAGCGGTCTTCGGGAATGAAGGTTCACTTCATGCAAGCGGTTTCTGACTGTTTGGTCGCTAATTAAGTTCCCTGAAGAGTGATGAAGCCTCACGGCTAACATCATGGCGGTTATTGTTGGAGCTCTTCGAGTTAAGATTTGAATGTATCGGTCTTGTCTCCGTGTGGTGCAGCGATACCGTCCTCCATGGCGCTCAGCCACGGTACCAGTGCTTCGGTAACGTGTCCAAAGTCGACTGATAACACTCTGACTTGTATTCAGAGCTAAAGCCACAGTACGTTGCCGGGAACCAGCTTCTATCATTCCCACGGCTCTGAGCATTTCTTCCCTGCTTAAATGACGTCGCCGCTCCATAATAACGTTGGTTTTAATCAGTAGTAGGGAAACAGTAGCACTAATAATGTCTTCAATGCGTTGTATGTTTTTATAGGGAAAATATTGACAGCTGATTTTCATCTTTTACTCGAATTTGATTGACAGTTCCTGATTCAAATTATGTAATGCACCAAAAAGGATCCATATAAATTTATAAAATCATAAATTTATTACAAAGCCACATCTCAATCTCAAGAAATCCGCATAAAAATGCTTGATCCCTAGACACTTTTGATGTGTGTATATTATTCTTACTTTTAGGATGACTAGCAACAGCCATATTATAATTATGTGAATGTCAATATTTTGGAGATTTATTAATCAACCACGCTTTAAAACTAGTTACCTATTGTAGACGACATTGTGGATAGCATGGCACTGAAAAAAAAATTGTTATTACATTGATAAATTGGATAGTTATTCTAATCTATACAGTATTGTTTTATGTTGCAATGTTGAATAACAATTTTACATAATGTGGACGTGTTTTATAACACAAGTTATCATGTTACATAGTCTGTATACACCCTAATACTATATGTAGAAGCAGTTAAATAACGCTCCAAGTAGTGCCGGGGAACTATGTATTCTGTGTCGTAGTAATTAGGCAACTGCTGCACAATTGCGCAGTAGCTAAAACATACAAACTTTTTGACATGACAAGTTGACATACTGCGTTCACTTTTTGAAGAACCATGACATAGCTGGATTAGCTGGTCTGTGGCGTTATTCAGATGTTTGGTATATGAACCGAAATATATTTTGATTTATTCGTTTTTGTATACAATACTTTTTATCCAAACTTCTCCGGAGATGCGACGAATAGCTACTGGCTAGCATTGTAATATTAAGAGAGCTTTATGTGTAATAATTAACTGAAACAATTATTGTTTTGAACTACTCCTAGCAGACGATGGTATCTTATTATGGGTATACCAGCACTACATAGTATAAAACAAAGTCGCTTCTCGCTGTCTGTCTATCCCCATGTACCTATGCTTAGTTTTTTAAATCTACGCAACGGATATTCGTGCGATTTCCAATAGATAGAGTGATTTATATTATACTAGCTGTGCCCCGTGGTTTCACCCGCGGTTATTTCGGAGTTCCCGAGGGAATTCCAGGATAAAAAGTAACCATGTCCTTTTCTGTATGTACCCCAGACATCGTGCATGCCAAATTTCATCTATCTATTTAAGAAGAATTCAGATATCCACAGTATAAATGCCCGTTGCTAGGCTCCATAAAACTAGTAAATCTTTTGTAGTTGGTTGTGTGAAATTATATAACAAAGTACCGAGCAATGTAATAGAACTCTCCATCAATAAATTCAAAAGTTATGTTAAACAGGTACTGATTTCAAAAGCATATTATAGTATAAATGATTACTTGAATGATGAGCATGCTTGGCAATGAGCTAAGTATTTCGGTAGACTTGTAGTAAAGTTGTATGGTTATTTGATGGCGGTGAACAAATATTAAATAAAATTAAGTATTGACATAATAAAGACATAATTATATAGTATAAGTCCTAATGACTCTGTACCTAATAATTAATTTGTTTAGTTACGACTCATTGTTCGTGCGTACCTAATTGGTTGTAATTTTGATTATTATCTATTATATAACTTTGAACTGTCAGCATACTACTGTGGAGTTTGTTGCACAGCTTCTTCTCCTCAGTTAGAGCACTAGGAAGCTCTGAAGGGTGGACATTTTATGGGTACTGTCATGAAAATTGTATTTTTTTTTATGTCAAGTTATTTGACTTTGACTTTGAATCCGTTCAGCCGTTTTTGCGTGATTGAGTAACAAATATCCAAACATCCACACTTTCACATTTATAATATTAGTGGGATTTTATCTGGAATTCCCGTGGAAGTCACCGCCAGTGAAACCGCGGGGGACAGCTAGTATAATATACATATAAGGTTATTTTTATCATATACTTATTACGATAGAACCCAATCTTCTTAACGTTCCACTAAGCAAGACCAATTACAGGGAGAACTCGTACCTGATTAGAGCATGTCGTACATACAACTCAGTGTGCCGGAAGATTGACTTTGACTTATTTGAGACGAGTATTAATGAGCTTAAAAAAGACATTGCCGATGACTTCTTTGAGTTGTAAAGCACTATTTTCCTGTTTGTGTTTTGTTTCTGTCTTCTTAATTCTATTAACTTGTTTCTCATAAAAAAGCTGTGTTACTCAAATTTCCACCTATATAATATTTAATCATCTCCGTCTACCTCTGTAACTGTTCTTAATAGTAATATGTGAAAGCTGATAATTGTTCTTATTTTTATCTATTCTTTGTAATTTACTTTTGTATATCTAGCTGTAAGCTTTCCAAATAATAAATAAATAAATAAATAAACGATATTTTACAATATAAAAGAAGCAAAAGCAGATTTGTCTGGTCGTTACTCGTTATGACTAATACGAAATGGAAGGTAATTGTGGCAGCCAAAGGTATGGGGTCGATCGATTATCACCTAACGGACACCGCCTGTAACTCCCATACCCACACTTAAGTGGTGCGATGGCGATGCGCAAATTTATCGTGTTCATATTCAAATTTTTTTGACCAAAAATATTTCAGTCGATTCTTTTATAAACGAACTATATTCAAGGTAGGTGTTTACTAAAAATGCGTTTCGGTGGTTGGTTGGAGTTGGAGTTCATCCTAAAAGTTCATCCTTCATCTTCTTCAACGCATACTGCAATTGTGTTGGCTCGCTTGTGAAATTTAAAGCGCTCTTGCCTGTGCTCAAATACGTTAAGAAGTCTTGAGTAAAATGGCGTTTTCTGAATCCAGTAAATGACGGCCTGCTTATCGACATGGGGTCAACGTTCCCTAATGACTTTGTAAGAAGAGCTTGTGCCATTTTCGAAACATATTTAAATGTTATTGGGTGCATGCTGATTTTTTCTTTTTCACTCCTCTTAAAAAATACACTGTTAAGCTCTTTCCTATTGTGCCATTTAGATTTGTTGGTTATTTTCTCAAGTACACTTAAATTCTCCAAGTAGGTCCCAAAAATAGAATGAAAGACTACCTCAGACGTTTTTAGAGGATCTGCACCGCTTCTCATTAAGAACCTAACTTTACTTGCAGCACAGAAATTAGTGTAATATTTGAGGACAGCAGCTCCAGAAAAGCTCTTGAACATTACCCTTAAATTTCCACATTACACAAAAAAGTAATAGAGGGAAATATGCTTTCTGGGTAGATCGGGCAGTAGTCAATAAGAGAATATCTCCAAGTTCCTTTAAAACCCCTGACATATTACCAGGATGTGATGCTCTTTAAGAGCAGTAATTATCTCCGAAGCCATAGGCAACATTTGAAGGCTATTCCCTAATGCTGGTCTCAATTTGTCAAAGAACTTATCCTCCATCACAAGTAATATGGCTTGAGTCAACGGACCTAGACTTCTAAGAATTCCTGTCCTTCTTTCAGGAGCAAGAGTTATCCCTTGTAGGAGGGCTATATGTTGATTGGTTAGAATCAGCAGGGAGTCAGAATAAATTCACGGATTGATGTTTTATACACCGAAGAAAATTTATTTACAAAAGTTCAAACGACACACAGTAAAATCCACGCAAATTATATACAGAAGAAGGAACTAATAACACAATTACGCACTATATGTACATACAATGTAAGATGAATAAAATAAATAAAACATCATAATACTTAAGTAATTTTAGTCCGCTTACACGCAGCTAAAACAAGAACTTTGCGGACATGAGAAGTAAAAAACATATAGGTAATATTTTATCATTTTTGATCGTGTTAAGTCATCCTATAGAATTTCAATATTAGTATAATGGTATCCTACCTATATAAAAATGTCATCTAAATGCAATGTCTTTATCATTTGCCATTTTCGTATGTTAGAGAAACTCTTACCCAGTTACCTACTCAGTTCGATTAGGGGTGGATGTCGTGGGAAGCGTATAACATAAATCAAATTAACGAAAGTTTCCTTTGGTACAATATGTTTACGGATAATTTAGGTTTCTCGAAAATTGTCGACTAAATTTCTCCCGACCCAAAAAGGCTTCCTCTGGAGAATACACAATGAATTTAATCAAGAAAGGTAAAAGAGAGCAAAAAAACAATATTCCAACTTACATTTCGGGTCCGTTCTGTTTTATGCGGGTACGGATGGTACAAAGTCGAGTTCTGCAGCATACAGGTAGAGAAGATGACGGGTAATATGCGAATGTAGCAGTTTTAACAAAGGTGCCAACCGGTACACCGGACACACTTCGGATACGAATATGTGCATATATGCGCAAAACCTGTCTTAAAAATAGTGTACGAAATCGGTAATAAAAATTAAGATTCAACGGAAAATAATAGTCACTACTTTGTACTTAAGTTCTATTATATCATCTATACTTGGAATATGAGACATTGCCAGTTTTAATGCAGCTGAATATTTTCTTCTATAGATTCCATCACTTCTTATCATGCATAACCATGCAGTCATAGGTCCGATGCTCTGTACTATCGAGAAAAGAACGTCAGAGGTTGCTATGATCCATCTTTAAACTGTTGAAGAGCAGCTCCAGTTGCGAGATCGATCGGATGCATCTGTGACTAATCCTAGCTTAGTTTCACAGTCTGGGTATGTCAGTAGTGTAGCTTGACATAGGCTCTCCTTGGCATTTTCGAACGCTTTAAGAGTGTCGCCATCAAGATGCGAATTTTTAGTATTTCCTGTAAGAAGAGAGTTAAGTGGTGCTGTATCGTTCCGAGATTCAATCGATGTTCGCATCTCGTCTAGCACTAGCAAAACGCAGTTGTTTTGACAACTGTCATGCGCGTCGTTACTTGTCACAAAATTGGAGCGACCGTTAACGGCTGTTGAGAACACGACGCGCAAAGAAAATCAATTCCTACCGTTCATCGCATGCGCTTATCAAACTCGTTAGCTGTTCATATTTGCTTATTGTGCCATTATCAAATCGAGATCAGAACCCTAATTCGCCACGCCGGCCTGTGAACATCGAAGGTGGAGCTCATCGAAGGCGGTCGCAGTCCAAGGTACGTACGTGCATGGTATTTGCTACTGCCTATTCAAGATCGCGAACATCGATTTATCGTGTTATCGTTGGACTCCCGAGTCTGTCCCAGTGTAGTATTACGCCACATCTCGTTTACTTACCTGCTAATGCTACATCTTTATGGTGCCGAAACCAGGGAGCTTCCACCTGTTCATTGCTTCGTACTTAGATCTGCTTATGGTATTTCTGGTTATATCCTAGCTCGGAACAATCAATACTCATAATTATCGTTAACGTGTTCTGAGATAGTCCATCGCATCAGATCTACCTACTTGCAAATTTATCGAAGTACTTACGTTAAGTTCACAAGTCATCACCATCGAACCAGGGTAACTATCATATATTTTTTAATCATATCGTTAAAATACAGTTGAATCAAAAGTAATCACTAAAATTCGGTGCAATTTTTATTTTTATTTTTTTTATACAATCGTCTATCTACCTACAATTACCTACTTTTCGTTAATAACTCAATCTAAATTCGATACCTACTGAGATTCATTCCTAGTAAATTCAAATCAACTAAGGTGTACATTTTTATAAATTTCACATTTCATTCAATGTAACTCGGTTCCCAACTTTTTTATCGAAGTGTGGTGGGTAACTTCAAAATCCTAACCGTCGTCCGCTCACGTCTTCAACAGCCATACTCAGTAAAGCACTTGCGACTTTCGACCTACGGCTTACTTGGATTGTGGTGCATTTTATACGTGGGGATAAACTTTCGCCAGTTCAACTTGTGCGGCGGTGTGTACTTGCTTCCGATAGGTATCACTAAACAAGACATTGCCCGCGACTTTACTCGTTGAATTTTTGTCTCTGTTTTGAAAACAATTTTGTTTTGCTAAACTGACAAGTTGTCATCACTTCACCGTTGTATTAATATCGAGTAACGTTATCCGAATTAGTATTTTTTTTTTTTTATTAAATCTATTAAAGTTAATTAAGTATGTCGCTTCTAACAAAACATTCGGGGCGAAGGGGCACTCTGAAGAAAACTAAATCGAAATCTGTAGACATTGAGTATACCGATCATGATTTACCGTCTTTACGTAGGAAACGGACTATTGCTTATAAGCGGTTGAGCAAAGCGTTCGAAATCGGACTTTCTGCCACGGATAATGCAAACGATCTTGCTCAAAGAGAATTGTTTCTTTCTTATCATCAAGAAATAAAACAAATAGCTGCCAGTTTCGAACACGCACATTTTGCTATTTTAGACATTTCAGACGACGCTGAACAAAATGATGATGAAATTCAGGACCGTTTTGATGAAATGTATTTCAAGGTTTTAGCAATCCATCGCAACTTCACAACAGGCGAGTTATCTCAATCGGTAAATCATAATAAGCATTCGTCAAACATTCGCTTGCCGAAAATAACGCTTCCTAGTTTTTCGGGAAATATCAAAAAATGGCCTGAATATATCGACGCCTATAATGCACTGATTCATAATTCCACGTCGCTAACTGAAACCGAAAAATTTCACTACCTTATATCGTCTCTTAGCGGTGATGCGTTGTTAGTAGTTAAAACGTTCCCTATAACGCACGAGCATTACCAAGACGCGTATCAAGCGCTTACGGCGCGTTACAAAAGTAAGCGCGAGCTAGCATTCACATGTTGGCGAGATCTGTTGAACATGGAATTTAACTCACGTGACGCCCATGAATTTCGAAAATCACTCGATGCGTTTGAGGAGAACTTAAGCATTTTGAAGACGGTTAATCTGCCTGTTGGTCAGTGGGATTTTGTCTTGGTGTATCACATCCTATCGAAACTAGACAAGACACTACGGAGGGACTTTGAAGAAAAATATTACAACACCGAGTTACCATCTTACAACCAACTAAAAGAGTACCTTCACTCTAAATGTGAAGCTCTAGTGCGCGACTCGCATTTCACAGAACCGACTCAATTAAAATGTAACAAACCAGTTACATCCACTTCTCTTCAGCAAAAACGAACGAACTTGTCACACGCCCTCATTGTCGAGAAAGAGAAGCCACAAAACTCCACTAACTCAAAGCTGATAATCAATCAACAGCAATCATCAACGTGCTCATTTTGTGGAGGTTCGCATTCCATTTCTTCCTGTGCAGATTTCCTGAACAAATCCCACGAGGAGCGCATGCAACTAGCCGAAGAGAAGAACTGGTGTTTCAACTGCCTAAAGTCATCTCATCAATCGAAAAACTGTACTTCAATATTTACGTGTCGTAAATGCAGACGTAAACATCACACCTTGCTCCATCGCGATAACTCTATCGAACCCAACAACACCGCATCGTCGCTGGTGGCAAGGTCCCTATCGGGTTTAACGGTCCTATTAGCAACTGCACTCGTGCAGGTTAAGGATGCTTCAGGCAGGATGCAATCATTTCGAGCCTTGTTCGACACTGGTAGTCAGAGCAATTTTATTACAGAATCAGCGGTCAGCCGCTTGAATCTCAAACGCACTAGGACTAATGCGAGGGTAAATGGACTCGGCGAAGCAGGAGCTCAGATAACCGGAGACGTCACTTGCGATATCGGCACAAACGACAAGAAAATCTTTACTTTGGATATGCACGTGATTCCTAAGATATGTGGCGATCAACCAATCGCTCAACTTAACACATCGGGATGGTCACATATCGAAACATTACCATTAGCTGACCCTGGATTTGATATTCCGGGACCTATCGATATCCTCTTCGCTGCTGATGTCTTTGTTGAGTCTCTGCTTCATAAAACTATCAAAGGGATGCCAAATCAGCCTAGCGCGTTTAGTTCCGTTTTTGGATGGCTTCTTTTGGGTTCAACGCGTCTAGCTTCAAGGACCCTGCTGTGCTCATCATTAGATGCGGACAACGAACTGAATTCGCTCGTTCAACGGTTTTGGGAATTAGACTCATTGCCAGCGTATTCGCGATTGACTCCAGATGAGAGTCTCTGCGAACAGATGTTTACTGCCGATCATTCACGGGATAAATCTGGACGTTATATCGTTCGCATACCATTCAAGGATAACGCAGATCCAGTTTTCAATGGATCTCGAGACATCGCCCTTAGACGTTTTCGTGCGGTCGAAAGAAGACTTTCGCGCGATACAAATCTGTCGCGCCAATACAGCGATTTCATGTCCAATTATATTGAAACTGGTCACATGTCGTTGGTGCCCACAAGCGAGATGGGCACGGGACAATATTATATTCCTCACCATTGTGTATTGCGTCCGGACTCCCTCACTACCCCTCTTCGCGTCGTTTTTGATGGATCTGCTAAGGATTTTCTTTCTCATTCCCTCAACGATGCGCAACTTATTGGTCCAAAATTGCAACCAAATATTATAGAAATTCTTTTGAGGTTTCGGGAACATAACATCGTGTTCATGGCAGATGTGCGTCAGATGTACCGTCAAATTTGGATTTCACCAAGTCATCGGGATTATCAACGAATCTTTTGGAGGACTTCGCCCGACTTGCCTCTTCAGGAATATACACTAAACACGGTCACGTATGGATTGGCGTCGTCCCCGTATCTCGCGTGTCGCACTCTGCGACAACTTGCAGAGGATGAAGGTGGGCAGTATCCAATCGCAAAACGAATAATTTTATCGGACGTGTATATCGATGACGTAGTGACGGGTCAGCCTACGCTAGTACAGGCACAGCGAGCGAAGAACGAACTCATCGCTCTTTTCGGCAAGGGATGTTTTCACCTTCGAAAATGGGTCAGCAATGATTTGCAGCTTTTATCGGGTCTTCCGCCTGAGGACTGTTTAACAGGTTCGGTATCTTTGGACACTAGTGAATCTGTTTCTCATTTGAAGGTCCTTGGTCTCAAATGGGATTCGTCATCGGACACATTTCTATTTGAAAACAAACCACTTGATCGACAATGTACAAAACGCTCGATTCTCAGCGAAACTGCTAGAATTTTTGATCCATTGGGTTTTTTGTCCCCCATCACGATTCAAGCCAAATGCTTACTTCAACAGCTCTGGGCTCTTGGTGTAGCGTGGGATCAGCCTCCACCTAATGAGATTACTCGCACATGGAAGAATTACCAAAATCAATTACCTGAGCTTGCGCAGCTTCGAATTCCTCGTCAAATCGCCTTCTCAGATATGAAATCGTGTGAAGTGCATGGCTTTTGTGACAGTTCAGAAAAGGCTTATGGCGCCGTTATTTACCTTCGAGCCACTGACAAATGTGGTCAAATTCGTGTCAACCTTATTTGTTCGAAAGCTCGTGTCGTTCCACTCAAACGCAACTCATTGCCTCGGCTCGAACTCTGCGCTGCAGTTCTCCTCTCAGATCTATACAAATTCGTACGAGATACCTACACTCCCCGCATT
The DNA here is from genome assembly GCA_907165275.2 of Zygaena filipendulae. Lineage (NCBI taxonomy): Eukaryota > Metazoa > Arthropoda > Insecta > Lepidoptera > Zygaenidae > Zygaena > Zygaena filipendulae. The sequence continues at coordinate 3,088,289 of OU015669.1, forward strand.
TCATTCGACGCAGTCTACTTATGGTCCGACTCAATGATCGTCCTTTCTTGGCTACGTTCGCATTCCTCCCGTTGGGCCACGTTCGTTGCCAACCGAGTCGGACACATTCAGGACCTTACACCTATCGAATGTTGGCATCATGTATCGTCTGCCGAGAACCCAGCAGATCTTTGTTCGCGTGGACAATTCCCTAGCGAAATTCTCCATAATTCGTTATGGTGGGCGGGACCATATTGGCTCTCTCAGGAGCGCGAGTCATGGCCAACCTGTACAGACAGTTCTTCCGTGGATGAGCGAGTGGCGGTCAAGTTCAAGTTAGGAAAATCGACACTTTTGGCATCTAGACTGGATGACGGTGACTCTCGGAGTGAACAGTCTATATTCGAGCAACTATTACATCGGTTATTCTCTTCGCTGCAAACGATTATAAAAATTGTTACGTACATTAAGCGCTTCGTGAGTAACAGTCAGAGACCCGCTCATGCTATTTGTAATCAATATCTGAATAACCGCGAGAGACGCGACGTACTAACGGCAATTGTAAAACATGCTCAACCGTATGTATTTTCTGAGGTGATAAATGAGATCGATTCCAAACAAACGTTATCGAAACCGTTTCGCAAATTAAACCCTTTTTTAGATGATCAGGGAGTTCTCAGGGTGGGCGGCAGAATATCTCGATCCGGATTAGAACACAAACATAAGCATCCAGCCTTCTTGCCGTCTGACCATCCACTTACAATTTTAATTATTGATGTTATTTATCGTAACTATTATTGTCACCCTGGCATAAACACACTATGCGCAGCAAGTTCTGATCCCAACGATCTCTCAGTCTTGACATCAGGACATTTTCTCACCTTTGAACCTTTGACAGCTGTCCCCGATGAAGATTTAATAACTATCAATATCAATCGGCTTCGTCGGTGGCAGTTGTTATATGCGTTCCATCCGAATTTTTGGTCCAGATGGAAACATCAATATTTAAATTCGCTCTCCCAACGCGCCAAATGGACCAAGGATTCCAAACCGTTACAAGTGGGTTCGATGGCGATCATTAAGGATGATACTCACCCTCCGATGTGTTGGTCTCTCGGAAGAGTTGTAACGCTTCACTCGGGCGCAGATGGAGTGGTGAGGGTCGCAACAGTTAAGACTGCCAATCAAAGCGTTATTCAACGACCTTTGGTTAAGTTATGTCCTTTACCGATAAAGGACTAACCTCAATATTCATCGCAATTTTACAATTAGTTTAAGTTTTCCCCTATTTCAATTTTTCTTATTTTTTATCGTAAATGTAACTATCAATTATCCGTTATTATCGTAATCATGTTTCTTTCATTTTATTACTTAATCAGAAAATACCATAGGCATTTTGGTGGGCGGGATGTATCGTTCCGAGATTCAATCGATGTTCGCATCTCGTCTAGCACTAGCAAAACGCAGTTGTTTTGACAACTGTCATGCGCGTCGTTACTTGTCACAAAATTGGAGCGACCGTTAACGGCTGTTGAGAACACGACGCGCAAAGAAAATCAATTCCTACCGTTCATCGCATGCGCTTATCAAACTCGTTAGCTGTTCATATTTGCTTATTGTGCCATTATCAAATCGAGATCAGAACCCTAATTCGCCACGCCGGCCTGTGAACATCGAAGGTGGAGCTCATCGAAGGCGGTCGCAGTCCAAGGTACGTACGTGCATGGTATTTGCTACTGCCTATTCAAGATCGCGAACATCGATTTATCGTGTTATCGTTGGACTCCCGAGTCTGTCCCAGTGTAGTATTACGCCACATCTCGTTTACTTACCTGCTAATGCTACAGGTGCTTTGCTTGGTGCTTTCAGCGGCTCTAGGAATGAATCTTTTTTTTTATGTCATAGGGGGCAAACGGGCAAGTGGATCTCCTGTAAGAATTCAACATTCCTAAGAACCTTCTCAGCTTTTTGACTATCTTTGGTGTAAGAGAACTCTGGATGGCTTCGATTTTCGAGATGGTAGGTTTTGTTCCAGCGGCTGTAATACGATAGCTGAGGAAAGTCACCTCCAGTTGAATGAAAACGTATTTACCGGTGTTGATGCCCATGCCATAGTCCCTTAGCCTGTTGGAAAATTGACGAAGGTGCTGTTAATGTTGGTCGTGATCCCTGCTAAACACAAGGAAATCGTCCAAGTAGGTGCAGCAGAAATCAAGACCTCGGGTGAATTCGTCCACAAATCTTTGAAAAGTTTACGCGGCATTTCGGAGTCCGAAGGTCATAACCGGAAATTCGTACAAGCCAAAAGGTGTTATTTCCGTGTTCCCGATATCCTCTTTACAAAATGGAATTTGAAACCTGTCCGTTTAGTCAACTATGGTAGTACATATTATTTATTATTTTGTTCAGATGAACTAGTTCTGATCTCACTCAATCAAATTCCTAATGTGATTTATTATAATACATATACAATGACTTTTTTGTCTACCTATCTTTTAATTACTGTTAATTATAGTGTTGTTTGAGTTTAATCAGTCCCTGGAAAGAATATATAAAAGCCTTCTTCGTTTTAGATCTTGTGCTACAAGTTTAATTACCTATCTGTATATTGTGACAAAATCATCAGACTTTTTTTGCAATAAAAGTCACAGTGAAAAAAAAATAAAAGATGTAAACATCCAATTTGTAAACGATTTGTAACGTTTGATTGTATGAATAATATTTTCGCGAAACTCCACAAAGTTAAAATGGGGGAGAATCCTCCGATTCTTTTATTTCACAAACAACGCTAACAGTTTGTCAACTTTTGTCGTACTGTTTGAAAATTGCGAGAACAAAAGAAATATTAAGGGCGGTTAAACGACTCGACGCGGAATTGTGTTCATCCAGCTTTTCGGCTTTGTTGTTAATCACAGTACGTGTTTTCATCTCCTGCACGGCCAAGAGTGAGGTGTTCTTACACTCTCTGGTTTATTATCGTGAGTTTTTCTATAAAAAAACTTTGGTAATACGCCCGCGGAGGATCATCCAAGGTCGTTTTCCACCTACGTACTGACTCATCGCGATTTCTCTAGAATCATAAGACCTAAAGACTTGAAATTCGGTAGGGATATTCCTAATGCCGAGTGAAGGCCAGCTAAGACGTATTTTACAAAGTTCCCGCGGGAACTTTGAAACTTATGCGGGTGAAACCGCGGGGCACAGCTAATATTTAATATAATTTTTATGCTTCAATGATGAATGTAGGTAGCAAACAGCAACTTAATGCATACCTTTGGTAAGGTGGCAAGGTTTTTCCCATAAGATACAACCATCAAATGGTACCTAGTTTGTGTTGGACCAGTCTGAGAATATTCTCCTCAGAAAAAGCCGTTTCAAGTTTTGAGACACACCCAAAAATGAGGCAGGATATCATAACCAGAGACATGCCACCGCCTTGTTACAGACTTACAGCTGGGTTATGGAAAACTCAATAAAAAATTCATTATTCTTGCTTGAACTACCTCTGTGAAACCTTTACGGGCGATTGAAGTAAAAGTTCTTCGACAATGTGACAGATTAGTTTTGAACTGTTCGTCTTTACATTGTGCGGGAACGGATGTTCACGTTTTCGTCACCCTTGTATTTTAAAGCACTTTTATTTTTATTTATTCAAATAAAATATATGCTATTTGCATTCTTTCTAGCCGCAAGCACCTGGTATTAATAAGAGCATTCTCCCAAGAAAACTTTTACCGTTCCTTGTTAGAAATGAATTGCGTGAATGAATTTCCGTGTGCTCGGAAATGAAATTCCTATTTTATCCTACACGACCTACTTGTTAATTTCAGCTTTATCATAGTTTTTGAGATTTTGTGGTATTTCGTTATTATGAGGTAAAGATTTACAAAATTACCAAAAAAAACTTTTTATTAAATACTAAAAAGGAAATCTTAACCATCCTTTAACTTTATTTTGACTATAAGTAAAATTTATGCCACTAGATGTTTAAGAAGTGGAAATATTGTTCAGAGAAAATGTTGAAATCTCTCCGGCGATTCTAATGTAAAATAAGACAAACGATGTTATCAAGCACTTCACGAGTTGTGAAGCAGCGCGGTGTCGAGAGCGTCATGTTGTTCTTGAAAATCGTCCTCCGCAGAATACAAACACATCCACAGTACATACTTATCACATACTACGCGGGAACAAAAGAACAATTCAATTTCGTTCAGACATTCGAAAGTCGACGAAATTGGACATAAACTTTTTTTTATTTTATTTTTTTGTGATAATTATGTCTCCAAATAACAACAGTATCAAATTGACAAAATCAAATTAATACTGCCGCCTACTTACGTTACAGTCATAGAAGAAAGTCGTATTTTCATCTGTCTTTTCATGTACAAAGTAATGTATTCTTAGGAGCATCAAAATATAGATTCATCATTCGTCATTTATTTGATTTCATTTCAAGCTATACTTAGGTAAGGACAGAGTTTTATGGAAAATGTCAATTATAATGTTTTTTTTTTGAGGCTGTGTATCAAATTTATTTAACTAAAATAATTACTTTCTTGTCTCATTCATTACTGTTGTGTTAACAAATTTTTTTTTTTCGCCATAATATGACGTGGCAATACGTAGGCTGTTTAAATAATATTTTTTTTGTGCGTAACATTTTCAAAAAGTTATATTATTTACCATAAATATCTATGCAAAATCAAAGAGACAGAAAATATCCTACTATGATAAATGCGAATGTGAGTGTTTATTTGTTTGTTTGTTTATTACACTTCACACCTTAACATCGTTGTGGAATTTCACATAAACTTTTCCACGGATACGGAACATTCACACCTTAACATAACTGATCGTCGTTAGATTTCACATAAACTTTCCCACGGGTACATAGATGGGCATATTATATTTTTATTTCGGAATTCCTGCGAACTCCGAAACTAACGCCGATGAAACTGTGAGACACAGCTAGACATACATGGACGCAGATAAGCAATAACATGTTAACCCACAAAACAAAGTTATTGATTCAGAACGATTTATTGAGAGTTAGAGAACGTTTTTTAATTATGTGTTTACCTTATTACATTGTTTAAATATGTAACTAAATATTGAACATAAAAATGTTGAAACAAAATGGCGCTATAATTTTAAAACTTTAATTTACTAAAAATTTCTCCAGTGTGGGTTAACACACTATTGCTTATCTATGTCCACATACAGATTGATATGTTTTTGTTTTGTAAATTAGCCAATAGATGGCGTTCTTAAGTTTATTTACGAGCTATTGTTTGGTTCACATTTAATTAGTTTATAAACCTAAGATAATACACGTTTTTAGTTGGGTGCGAGTTCATTACAACTCTCTATTCCTCATGTCGTTTCATTTTTGGGAGGACTTAATAGGCGGTTCACAACTTCATATACATACATAATATCATATTAGGTATATGATATTATATACTATTTAGTCTGACCTCAGATAAAAGAGACTAAAGAGAGTTTACTTACATTATTGACTTTGTAATTGGACTTTGACGATCGGACCAATTCAGTTCGTGTAAGGTTATATCCTCGTAAGGGCCAACGCAACGACCTAATTTAATGACAAAAACATATAGAGTTAAAGACTCTCCGGCCCAAGACAAAAACTTGAAATTATAGCCCGATGACCCAAAAAAGGCAAAATTATTTTAACATATTTCCAGGGTATGAAAATCAAAATTCTAATAAGTTCGTCAGTTAGAAAATAAAAAAATAATAGACAAAGCGCATTAAAGTTTAGGGTGGGGGACTCGTGACGTCAATATTCAGTGCAAGCCCCACACAAACTGCACAGGGTTGTGACGTCACGTGAAATTTCAACTCAATGTATCGCTTTTATTTTTTGATTACGTTAAAAAATAAAAAATACGTGTCCAATATTTTTTACTAATCTACACGACGGACTAAAAAAAAATTTGTCAAGTATTGTGTCGCAACTATTGAATCTATTTTTAGTACACTGTGTCGCTATTAATTAAACTGGTAGATATTCTTGAAATATTAGGAAGGTTTATTGTTATTAATATCAATTATAAGTCTGAAGGGTTCGTTGGTTTGGTTGACCGCGCTAATCTCAGGACTCTGATTCAGGACTGGTTCGAATTGAAAAATTCTTTTTGTGTTGGATAGTTCATTTACCGAGGAATACCTACTAGGCTATACCAACATCACGCTACGACCAAAAGGAAAAACGGATTAACGCAAGCGATGCCACGGGGCCTAGTTAGTTACCTCATATTTGGTGACTCGGTTATATAACTGATAATTGGTGCAAACTTGTATTTCAGACCATGACTGTGTAAAGCATATTAGTAAGAATTAATATTCATTAGTCAATTAATTTACTCGTCAAGAAACTATTCGAAACATCATCACAGAGACAACTTGAGCTATAAGGCTTCCGATCGAAATGAGTTTGTAATATACAGGCGTAGCATGTACACATATACACAATGAAAAAGCTAAGCGAGGAGTCCGATGAAAGACATTAAAGAAGTGTAGGTAATAGATCTGCAAGTTTTACTGCAGTGGATATTGAATTCTCCCAAAGATATAATGAACCTAAAATGAAGAAAAGGCATTTCAGATGAAATAAAATTTAAAGTTGTCGTAAGCTTTGCGAAGCTGTTTCAATTAGTGCTACAAAGTGAAACCATGACTGAACAATAAATAAATTATAAGCACTTTCTGTCCCCCGCAGTGTCAGTTGCAGTAATTTCGGAGTTCCCGCAGGAATTCGAGGATAAACTATACGTATACGGTATAAATCTTCCTTCTGAATCACTCTATCTATTAAATCGCATCAAAATCCGTTGCCTATAGTTTTAAAGATCTAAACACACATGAAGACCGACAGACAGCGGGAAGCGACTTTGTTTTATACTTTGTAGTGATTAATGTTCGAAATAAATAATAATAATCCACTTCACAAAACACAATAATATTATACTAACCGCCGCACTCAGAGTCGACTTTAATGATTACTTAGTTAAGTATAGATTTTTAAAACAAAACTGCCGCAATCAGAGACGTTCAGTAAATTAATGTTAATTGGCATTTAATGGGATGTAACTTAATTAGTTAAATGTCAATTAGCATTAATTTATTAAACTTGTCTGATTGCGGCAATTTTGTTTTAAAAATCTATACTTAACTAAGTAATCATTAAAGTGGACTCTGAGTGCGGCGGTAAGTATTTTAATTTTTCAATTTTCTCTTGCTACTTTTGCACAGACGAAACATTTTAGAACCCCAGTATTAGTACAGAATATTGACTCGCAAACACTCGTTCAAGTCCTTATTTCAAGTAAAATGTCCTTTCTCAATTCGTCGATCGTTTCCTTTTCATCAACTGACTTATTCCCTATTCATTTTTAACTAGGTTTGCTTCTACCGACTTTATTGAGTGCTTATTGATTTAAATTCAGATTGAACGATATCACAATATTGTTGTGAAAAGGGAAGATTTAATTTTAATTATTTAGAAGCAAATTTGCAAGTCTGACAGAACTGATTCAACAAAGGAGATGACAACCCGCTCTTTCAAAGTACTCGTACAATTGTCTTTTACAACGGGTCGTCGATGTAATTTGACCGTGATATTTTTTTCTTGTCTTACATCTAAGTATTCTATAACTAGCTGTGCCGCGCGGTTTCACCCGCGTGAGTTTCGGAATTCCCGTAGGAACTCGCAATATTATTTAATACAAACCTTCCCTGAACTTCCATAAATATTTTAAGATTAGCCAAATCGGTCCAGCTATTCTCGAGTTTTAGCGAGACAAACAACCTATACCTATACTTGGTTGCAAAAGATTTGGACATTGTTTTTTTTTCTTTTGTCTAAACTGCAATATACTAGTTAACACTGTGTCGCAAGCGCTAACGGCATTCCCTTTTATTATAAATTTGTCTGGTTGTTTGTCCCTGATTCGTGTTATAGCAGACTGGCAAACAATTAAAGAAACAAATAAAAAAAATATTTATATCGAAATGGATTTTGTTGATTATATGTTTAAGTAGGTATATAGATTGGGTATACTTAAACCATTAAAATACATATTTTTATCAATGTCTGTACGGACATGTCTGCAGTTTTACTGTATCTATGTATAGACTAGCTGTTCCCCGCGGTTTCACCCACGTTAATTTCAGAGTTCCCGTTGGATTAAAGTATCCTTTGTTCGTCTCTGTAACCCTGACAACGTGTCAGCATATGATGATCGGTTGAGTAGCTAAGGGGTGAAAGCGTAACAAACAAACACACGCACAGTGTCACTACCTCACTGTATAGTATGCACATATAGTGCATATAGTACATATAGTATGCACCTGTGTTTTATCACATTTATAAAGTTAGTATGGTTATATTGTACGTATATATTTTTCTGTATGTATATTTTATATCTATGCGCGTATCTTTGTATATCTTTTTTATGTATTTTTATTTATGTTCTATGTGTATATTTTGTATTATTATTTTGTATTATTTTATGATTCCTGTTCTACCTATATTATACCAAATCAATATATAAATTCTCTGTATTTGTCCTATCCACCCAAAGGTTGTCTGGAAGAGATCGCTAGTAAAGCGATAAGACCGCCTTTTGTATGCCCTTAGTTATAAGTTTCTGTAAACACACTGTAAAATTATTTTGGTGTACAATAAAGGTTATTCTATTCTATTCTATAGGTATGCTAAAATACCTTCCCAATTATAACTTTCTATAGCAAACGTATTAAACGTTCCAAAGCAAAAAAATAACCGAAGCCATTCAATACGAATGCGCACCCACATTGGACGATCGTTAACACCTCTAATAATGACCCCTTTGGGGTCTAGATTAAACTGACGCGCTAAGCAGTACCAGTGGCAGAGATCTGTACATATTGTAGAGTTGTTCACATTGATTTTATCGTATATCCTACTAATGTTATAGATGTGAAAGTGTGGATGTTTGTTACTCAATCACGCAAAAACGGCTGAACGGATTTGGATGAAATTTGGCATGCACGTTGTCAGGGGTACAGAGAAGAACATAGGGTACTTTTTATCGCGGAATTGCCGCGGGTGAAACCGCGCGGCACAGCTAGTTATCTATAATTGAATTTTGCAAGTTTCATCCTTACTTATACTAACGAGAAAGTGAGTTTGTTTGTTTGCTACGCTTCCACGCCTTAACGACTCAACCGAACATCATGAAATTTGGCATACGCGTTGTTAGGTATACAGAAAAGGACAAAGTGTACTTATATCCCGGAATTTCTGCGGAAACTCCGAAATTAACGCACGGGTGAAACCGCGGGGAACCGCTGGTACGTAATAAAAAACAGTTTATTGTTTAATTGCACTTTTTTACTTCTTGAAAAACGCTTAATGAAAAAAAAAATTGTTATCAAAATTACCTATGTCAAAAACCTCCTCAGCGCTATTATATCCAGTGGTGGAAACATTTTTCGAAATTCTTGACTTCATCACTTCATCACTTCATGATCGTATCATTCGATTTATCAAAATTCAAAAGTGAATACTTTTTATTTCCGTATCCAACACAAAATTCACTTTTATGGCCGCAAATTACACCACAATAAAATTGTAAAGATGAGAGATTCACACAATTTCCTTTGCAAAAGTCACCCAACTCCAACAGAAGCGTGTCGCGTAATTGTATTTTTAAAAGTTTGCGAGAAAAATCGCCTGCTCTACGCACACACCCTTTCAGCGCGAAAGCTGAAACGCTACTAAATGAAATCAGTTAGGGATGGTGCCTCTCTACCTAAACCGACGGTGTGGAACGTTTGAAAAGAATTTTATGTCATGTTTGTATTTCATTGCTTTTCGGGAGGAAAATAACCTATGAGGAAAATAACGCTTGCAGAAGCAGCGATTCACACACGACTTTTGTAAAATAGGCACCATAGCTAATTTCATCGTAATTTAGTACCTTATTTCACTATTTTTTTTTCTATCCAAATTCTTTTCTGATACTCATCGCCGAAATATCAGTATCTACACAATGTGAATTTTAATTAGTAATTCACAATAGTTGATATCCACATTATATTAGTTTGGCCTCATCTCTTTTCTAAATGTAATTGTAGGTTGCATCGTTCGTTATTAATAAATGTTATAATACATTTTGCATAATTATGGCGAACAAGGTCTCTTCTGCCGCCAACTTTTCTAACGGTTTTTCCTACGCACCAGTGTTACGGTAACGACTTTTTAAATTGATCAAGAAAAACATTAACAGAGTTTTTTTTTCTTAACCGATCGAAGTTACTGCATCGAGGATTTGTGAATGAGGATCAAAGATGATACGTCACCAGTTAAATGCATATTTACCTACTCTTACTTCGAGAGGCCCAAATTATAGCTTTTATCACGAAATAGACATCGATATTCGATACGTCATTCCAGTCTATAGCGATTCGCGTAAAAAAGGCAAATTGATTGCAGAATAGATAAAATCGAATAAAATGGGTAAATATGGGTACCTACTAGTTTTTGATGATACATAAAAAGTATAAACTAAAAGTGTCCAAAACGGATGGACAATAATATAAATTTTACGAACGACTTTTTTTTTAATTTTATTTTAAGCTGCCAGTATCGCCAGTATCGAAGGAAGGCCGCAACGATAAATATACAAGCAATAAAATAGTTTCAAATTGCGATGCGTGCAATAGTGCGAGCTGGCTGGATTTAACCGTCAGTTTTATCTGAACTCGGCATTTTAAAATCTGAACACAGGCGGATACTGTGCATGACGGAGGGTTTACTTACTGAATCATATTATAGAGCTCATAACCACTGAGCAAATAATTTAAGAGTAGGTACTTCCATACTAATCGCTGAACCGATCTATGAACGCATTTTGTGCCAACCTTACCAAAGAGACGCGGTCAAGAGGACCAACTTAAAAAATTAAAATATGTCATTCGTTTTGATACTAGGGCTTGACAGATGCTTGCTTGTAAATCAATATACATAAATGGGTTTTATCAATTTTTATCGATATGATCAGTGCTTTGAAATATTATCTAATTAAATACAACTACATTAGAATTATTATAAATCCTATTTGTAGAATGCCATGAATGACTATTGTTTGCCATTCTATATCCTTAATTTTGCTACATTAGCTGTGAGGTTTTCCTATAGAATAAAATAAAATAAAACCCGATTAAAGCACAAAAATGCACTACACTAAAAAGCTAAAATTAACAAAATAACAGCATTTTTATCTTTCGGATTAAATCGGTATTTTTACTTTCAGCTGCTGTGTAGTGCATTTTTGCGTTTTTTAAGGTTGGTTCAATTTATTTTGTTAAAATACTGTTTATTTTCGCTTTTATATAGTTCAGTTGTAATTTATCTAAGTTACAATAGCTTAACGTCAACAGCTGATCACCTTTTACAAAAAATTCTTTTCTTGATGCAGCGCCTTAAACTGTTGAGTACCTAGTTCTCCTGGCACTTCACCATCTCCACTTCACCATATGCATTGCATAAACCACTTGCATAAATTTCTTAGCAATCTTTTTAAAGTAGGTAATAGATACACAAACTGTGAAATTATTATTATTTAGTATTTCCGGTACCATAAACATTACATGTAATGTTTACATGTGAAGTTTACATGTAAAGATTATGGTAGAAATATATGTAGGTAGTGTAACGAATGTTGTCTCAGGTTCGCAATTTCGTACTCCTTGCTTGCAAACACGGCACATAAGAACTGACTGTAGATTCTGCTTACAACTTTTATTTAGTTATTATGTTATCATGACTTGTAAGTCGTAATGATAATAAAGATTCTTTAAACACAACTTTGCAAGGATATTTTGTACTGGTAAACGTAATTTCACAACTCTCTTCAGCCCAAGCTCCAATTTTTTTTTCTGCCATCCGTCAAAATCCACTTCTCTCTTTTTAAAATAAAAAATGACGTACCAAAACAAAATAATAATAAAAAAGGTTGATATTGTAGCAGAATGCTACAATAGGTACTATAAGAATATGTATATCCTCTCGAGCATTACTTAACAGCAATGATATTTTAAAATACTTCTAATACTAATCATTACATACCGCCCCATACTATACTTACAAATAAAATAAAGACAAATTCATAAATAAAAGATACTTTTTTAAATTAAATTATAATTCCAACAAAAAAATTGAGAAATCAATGTTACCTGTAATAAATAGTTATAAATGCGAAAGTAATTCTTTTTTCCCTCTTCACGTCCTAACTATTGAAACGATCATCATGAAATTTTGCATACACGTTGTCAGGAGTCCAAAAAAGGACAAAGAGCACCTTTTATCCGGAATTCCCGCGGGATTTCTAAAATTAAAGCATTAAGTGACACTGCATAAATTACACTACACTACACGTCAGGGGTGCAGAAAGGGATATAGGGTATGTATATACTTTTATCCCGAAATTCCCGGGGGAACTACGAAATTAACGCAGGTGAAACCGCGAGCAACAGCTATACGTCATATAGGAGTGAAAGTAGCACCACCCGTTTTTATAAAATTATATCTTCTAAGTGATATTTCCTTTTAAAAGAAATCAGTCGTATATACATAATAGATTGTCCTGCGGCTATTTTGCGGCGCTTCGTAACTAAGTTATCTTTTGCGCATTGGCTAAATTTTCTTCTTTTAATGTTACTTCCTCATTGAAGATTTGATACTGCCTTCTAATTAAAATTTTTGCAGTCAACCAAAATAACCGTTTTAATAAATCATCTTGATGATTCCTACATGTCCACCAAGTTGAACTGACACTTGTTAGTTGTTACAAATAACGTGGAAAATTTTTGCCCGACATTTTCTTCATGCATTAATTGAATATTTTTTTGAAAACAGGTAACTGCTTCTTCAATGTATACTTATGTATAATTTTTTCTCATCCCACCATTCCCGCAGGTTTATGTATTTGTCTTCAAAATCATTTTCAGGAATTGTTATTATGGGATATTATTCATCTTCGCTGGCATATTCTAAAACTTGTTGTGATGACTTCTCATCACATGACACAGTGCTGACGAACAGTCATTTATTAGAATCATCTTCACAATTAGACCCTCGACTATGTGGTGCGTTCGTCCCAGATACATACATATATAGATTTAAGTGCACTTGTGAAGTGTGTGCACGTTGGATTACGATAAGTACGACTAGTTTGTAATGCCAAATAAATTTTCGAGAACATCTTGGTTTTTTTTATGGAATAGGAGGTAAACGGGCAGGTGGCACACCTGATGATAAGTGATCACCGCCACCTATAGACATCTGCAACACCAGAAGGCATGCAGGTGCGATGCCGACCTTTAAGAAAGGAGAAGGCTCGTTTTTTGAAGGTTCCCAGGTCGTATCCGTTCGGAAAAACTGCCGGCGAAAGCTGATTTGGATTTCCAGACATCGAGATGGTATGCGTGGTATTTATGACGCGATGTCCGGTGTTGAAACTCAGCACCCGGTATTAATCCGAACAATTCGTGTGAATACTGCTCATGATATAATTGTGAGGTTCGGGGTAGTAATAATCCGTTCATTAGGTTTTTGTTTTCTCGAATCAATAGTTTTTTTAATTTATAGTCATAATCGTGAATTTCGAAATCTGATATAAATTGTTTTTTAAAAGAAGGCCAATCTGTAAGAATATGTTTCTTCGCCCTATACCAGTCTAGTGGGATTCCTGACAGAAGGTCGTATATGTGATTGTGGAATTATATTGCGAGAGATTGCAAACTCTTCTGCCTTTTGGATAAAGTCTATAGGACAACTGTCACCTTTGAAAGAAAAACGTTTCAAATTATCAGCCGATTTACTATCAACTATATTTGACAGTTTTTCTGTCAGGATATCCACGATGGGCAGAGTAGTCTGTGTTTGGAGTGGTAAGGACGTGGAGGTAGAATCAGTAGTAGGTAATGTAAGTTGGTTGAACATTTGTTTGTGTTCGATCAGCTGTTCAGGTAGTGAACGATACGTTTCTAACAATGTGTCAGACAGATCAGTCGAAACATCAATCCTACCTAGTCTATTAGTTAAGTGAATTAAGCAGGTATTTAGCTTTTTTTTTTTTTTTGAACTGATAAGAAAATTTCGTAATGTTAATAATAGAGAAGAAGTAAGAGTGAGGCATTTTTTAATTTCGTTGAGATCTTGTTCGATCGGATAAGGACTAATTTCGATAAAATCTGAGCCATCTGTAAGAGGTAATAGTAAGTTGCGTAACTCATCAACGGTTTGGTTGCAGTCGAAGGTTACGGATCTTAAATGTAATTCATAAATAAGTTCTGGTTTGTTTAAGTAGGTAATATCCATTTTTGAAAATATAGTATTAAAAAAATAAAGATAATAATTATGGTAATTGTAAAGGTAAAATAATTGTGGCCAAAAGAATATTTAAATACCTAATTAATATGACGTTAAAGTCTTTTGGAATTTTGGGGAATAATAATAAATAAACGAATTGTAAATACCTTTTAGATTAAAATGATAAAAAAATGCACAAATAAATAAAACTACGACGTGTGAGAAACTGCTGCCGTCGCGATGCTGCTGCCGCTGTGTCGCTGATGTCGCTGTAGCTGTTGTTGTTGCGACGCTAGGTATTGGTGTGTTGCTGCTGGGATGCTTTTTAGGAGAATAAAAAGAAAAAAAAAGCACTAATGTGCTTTTGTGCTAGTGATGATGTTGCTGTTGTGCCGTTTTCCATGCTTCGGATTTCTGATGTTTTTGTTCTTGATGACTTTGTTTCTTGATGTTATGTATGAATTTTGTTTAATAAATATAGTAATTTTATTAAATCTACGTATGGGTGCCAATATCTATATGATGTTCGACTATGTTGGTTCTACCTAAAGGTCGAACATCTGTAGAAATGTAGAATGAGGTAGAAGATTAAAAAATTTAAATTCTTGACCCTAACAATATAACGCCAAATATTATCTTTAGACGAATTTATGCTTATGATACATATCAACACATACACATATTAACACATAACATTTTTACATCTTAATCTGCAATCAGATTTCATAAACTCCATAGAATTTAGTTTTTTTTTTAAATATTCCATAATTCTATGTGATTAGATTTCTGTGACACATTTTCCCTTCTACCTTTTATGACATCTTTGAAATTAGCTGGGCCATTAGTTACGTCAAACAAAGTATTTATATCTCGTAGTATCTCAGATGTTTGTGCCTTTTTTTTGCCATACTCCGTATTATGATGTTTTCAGCAATCATTTTCAGAATAGCTGCGAATGTGTTACTTAAGGTTTGAGCGGCATACTTCCCCTTCATTTTAAGTTTTTGTTTAGGATCCAGTAGCATGGAAGAAATTTTGTGAAAATATAACATTCCGGTATTTATAGCTTCTGCATCGCGTAAATGTTGCCATTTAGCTACTTTACCTTCAAACTTCATCATCCCTGCTTCATAGAAGTTATTTCTAATAGATTTAATTAAATGAGGAATGTCAAAAACTGTAAAAACGTTTCTTTCATTCATTAAGAAGAAGTTAGTAATTGGCAACAAGTGCAGGGAGAACTTTTTGAGTAGATTTAATGTCCCACAATTTGTTGGACCCTGATCACACACAGTTGTGATAACTGTAAATCCTATATCTGCAATAACGTTAGTAATTTCTTTGAGTACTTGATAAATTTTCAGAGGAACTAGTGCCTTGAACGAAGTAATAAGCCAATGGTTGCTTATACTTTTTATGGATTCCTTGAATCATAAAAACTAAACCTTTATCTGCCATTAGGTCTCTCCTCCCGCGACTCTCTCCAGGACCGTAATCAACATAACCCTCTACTTTATCAGAACATTTTGTTGTAAATCAGTCGCTTTTTAAGAGATATCTCGTCAAAGAGTAAAGCACAAATTTTGTCAGCGGGTAACATATATGATACTTTTTTTCTTAATTGGTTTATAGTTGATGTCATTATAGCGGGGCTCATATTGATTTGTTTCAATATACGTTGGACTGTTCGCACACTTGGTATAGGCATATAATATGTTGTAAAAAACTATAGGTTCTCGGTGGCCTTTTAAATATTTGCAAAGGAGAAATCTTGTTTTTTAAGCTCCCATAACTTTGTAGGTAGTTGCCGATCTTGATTTTTCAAACCTTCAACGATTATATTTTTTAGGAAAGCGGAATCAATTTTCTGTAAATTGACGGAGGTTTTTGAAAACGATATTAACAAAAAACACCGCGTTGTTTGTAATTTATTTGAGTTTTTTTTGGCGGTGTATCTCGAAAACTATAAAAAACTCACGGTTTAAGCACGAGTGGTTATCTTTAGCATAAACAATAAAAAAAACGAGTTTTAACAACTTGCTATATCATTTAAGTATTAAAAAAACAAAACGACTTGAGGTTTTGTTTTGGTCTGATTTTCGCATGATTCTTTAGATGTTGATGGGACAGAATCAGGAGCGTTAATATTTTGTTTCTTACAGTACGGCTCTTCCACATCATGTTCTTACGCGAGCGATTTTTGTATTTTTTATAATAAATCGTTCATTTGCTTTCGGAAAGCAAAATTTGAAGAAGTGGAACTGATGATGGTCACAAATGGTCATCGAAACTACTCAATAGGTATCTAATAGGTATTTCACGGGTTCCGATTCGATAACTTTAATATGGTTTCTAAACAATTTATAATCATCAAAATGTATATGGCTAAGTAACTGATGGTGATGTACCAGGAGAACTCCTCAATAATTAACGTCCTTGCATCGAAGAAAGCATTATTTTGTAAAAGATGATGAGCAGTTGACATTAGGCTATTGTGACGTAGATAAATTGGAAACTGACTCACTTAAAAGCGAGAAATAATCAAACTTTTAATAAAAAAATTAAAACCGAGTTCCAAAAACACAAAACTAAAAAGTTAAAAATAACAAAATACCGATTTAATCCAATAGACAAAAATACACGTAATATTATTATTGGTTTGTGCTACCACTGATCAGTTTGAAGTCGATGACAAGCCAAATATGGACTGGGTAGATGGGCTAAGTAAAAACCGAAAAAGCTTCCATCGGTTGGGGTTAAAAGTTGAAAGTTTGTACTGGTACTCTGTAGTCTGTACTTTATTTGGTGATAGTAAATCACCATAAAGCGCCTCTTACACTTTACACACATCAACACATCAACCCCCCTACGTACACAATGTGTTTTATGGTGTTGCAGTTGTTGGAAAACTTCAATTGAAATGGTGTTTACTGTAATCAAGCTGGGATTGCAACCCATCAAGCTAGACTGTCGAAGATTAGTGGCCGAGCAAACACAATAGCCGCTGGATATAAGCACTTTCCGATGGGTTTTATGTTTGTATAGGATTAAAACCACTCTCGTGCCATTCCTTCTTATAATTCGTTTGATTTGTTACTTCTCTTTAATTAATTGGATAATGAATATATTTGGATATTTTAATTTTTTTGGGAATTTCTGTAAAGCCTCGATATTAATTTAAATCTATGTTTTTGCTATAAAACATTAAAATCAATTTCTTAGGATATTTATTAGAATTTCTGAGTTTTTTATTAAATTGCTGACTTAAAAGGGTTAAAACTTGTTTGGGTGTTACATTACTCGTACGTTTTGAACATGAACTTTGTGTGACCCACCGCACCCTCTGTAATACTAGTCATTAATTAATCTCGTTTGCAATTACTACTATTTCAATTAAAATCGTGGATGTTATCAATTCCTATGACAAAAACGATGAGTACTTCGTTACTAGAAGAAATGAAAAGCTATTGATACATATTAACAATATCTGTTAAAGAGAACCGATCACTCTAAGAACTCGTGAACCCTTGTTTTAGAATAAAGCAATAATCGTAATGTCCAATTATATTAATACTATTATTAAGTCTATTGGATAAATAGGAACGTCGCACCTGATGCCTATCGCCGTGCGCATCAAGCTAGGTTTGAAGGCTAAACCCTTCTCAAAAAAATCTGATACTAATTATTTATTAACTTTCAAGAAAACTAAATAAAAAATCTAATTTTATAGTAAAAATTACACGAAAATCATTAAAATTTGACTTATCATTTAAATAAAATTAATAAAACGATCTATGTCTTATTTCCTGGACAAACTTTGGAAATCTAAGAGACGAAGCCTTGTATAGTCTTGCAAAGTTGGGTCTGATTTAACATGTGCAAGGATACCTACGGGTCCGACTGGACCAGGTAGCTCGTTCAGTCTTCCTTAAATATCTTCATGAAGGATCAACTTCCTTCGGACCGACCTTTACTCGGGACTAAGATACCACTCTACTAACTGAAATGTGAGTAGAAACAACAAAGTGAAAAATATTATAAGCACTGCCTTTTAAACAAACTGGTTGAACTCTATTCTAAGGAAATCCACTTCTTGCAACCAATTTCCATCTTTACTCTTTCCAATAAAAAAACTTACTTACTTACACTTCGCGAAAAATCAAATCAAAACCTTTCCAATAAAAAAAAAAACTTACTTACACTTCGCGAAAAATCAAATCAAAACAAAATATTCAAAATTTTGTTAGCATGTAGCTTATATATGTTTTTAATCCATCAATATGACATTTTAATAACTAGTGTGTACCTACAAAACTTTCGCGACACTAATTTTATTGACAATACATTCGGGTTGGTCCCAAATATAAATGAAAATTTAAATTAATTAATTCCCGTTCATCCCCTTGGTGGGACGAATTAAAAATTTAAATCGGTTTACAATCTTTTTCCTTTCATCACACATTGGGGACTAACGGAAGTGGCACGAATGTGAATACGCCATTTTAGGTAATAGCGATAAAATAAATATAATTCTTCAGGTGCGTTAGGTTTTATTCCGGAATGTCTATTCTGGTCGTTAGGTCTATTTCTCTAAACGTCCACTTACCTGAATGTCCACTTCCCTAAACGTCTATTTCCCTGAACTTCCATTGCTTGAATGTCCACTTCCCTGGACGTGTAACTTTAATATGTTTTTTGTGAATTCATACGTATAGATACTTATCACACATGTCTCCCTGGGCCCTTATTCACTATGACCAACAACATTCCTTACCCATAACGCGCGTCCCAAAAACACAATTCCAAACGCTCCAAATTAAAAAATATAAGAAATTTATATTCTTTATGATTCTTTATGTATTTTTTTAAAGTGAAACTTCTTTGAACACGAGAGAAAAGCAATTTAAGTGGCGCCTTATTTAGCGCGTCATGGTGATAGTGAATAAAGGTCCTGGACAACAATGTTTCCCTGTGCGCAGTGCGGGGATCGAACCCGCATCATCTGGGGTAGCAATCAGGATAACTTACCGCTATTAATAACAATGCTATGGTAAGTAAACGTGATTGGTGGTGATTGTGCTTTGAACTTTGCTAACGGCCACTAAGGTGAGAGGCTCTCGAACGGCGACAATGTACCATCAGAAAGGTGAGGGCAGCGGTGGACGACCGATGAAGAGTGCAGGATTTTGCTAGATGCGGGTGAAGATCCATGGACAAGGCATTGAACATCTGCATGTCGGCAAATATATTTGACTACCCGATTGGCGCAGTAGGTCAATGCCTGCCCGTTAATCTAGGGGTTCCGGGTTCAGTTCCCGGTGGGGGTGGACTTTGTGTGATGAACCATATACGCTTACTTAGTTTCCACGACACAAGCTTATAGCTTAGTGTGGGATCAAGTAGATCTGTGTGTTGTGAAGTGGATTATTATTATTATAAAAATGCAGATCACTTTGTCGTTGCTGTTATAACTTGGCGGTCGTGTATGAAGTGACATAAATCAAAAGCGAAAAACCAATCAAATCACAAACTCGTGATTTATGATGATAAATTAAAACAAAAGTGGCCGTTCCATATTATTTATGTCTCTGGTCCAATCGAACAAATTAACGTTCGGATAAATGTATGACAAACAAATTCTACGCTGCAATTGAAATCAGTAGGTACTCGTGTCAGTGTTGTGTCAGTTTGTGCAAGGTCTTGTATGCATATGACCGTTAATTGTGATAGTAATTATATAGCTGAAATGAGATAAGATTGCAGATTTTAGTGATTTATCTTTCATATAAATTTAAAAACAATTTATTACAATTTTGACTCACGCAAAATGTTTACAAGAAGATTTCTAATACAATTTTAAGTTAAAATCAGTTGGATTCACCAAAAATCTATCTATCTATATAAAATGCTTTGTCCTGAATGACTGATGGATCAACGCACAGCCTAAACCGCTGATCGTAGAGACCTAAAACTTGGAGGGTGTGTTCTTTGTATGACGTAGGCATCCGATAAGAAAGGATTTTTTAAAATTCAACCCCTAAGGGCATGAAAAGGGTCAAAAATATCGCGGGTGAAACCGAGAGGGACAGCTAGTATATATCCATATGAAAGCTTAAATTTTGTATATCATATTTTCTATTCTTAAATGTTTTATTATGTTTTATTCTTAAATTGATTTATTATTAACATGATAGCTAGCTTCTTTTGGAAAACATCAAATGCTCAATTAAAGTTCAAGATTTTTATGATAATAAAATTTGCTGATTTTGATCTAGAAGTATTGTTCCTGTTTACTGGGTCAGAAGACTTTGAGATAGATTACGTGAAATAATTTTGAGAATCTGATGATGGCACCGATTTCTAAGGGCGTCCAATTACGAGAGTAAAATGACAATTAGTTAAAGAAGGTCCTGCGGGTTCTAGACAGTGGGGTCTGTACTCAAAACTCTTTCAATTTGGGCTTGATATTTCAGATAAATACAAAACGTCAAAATACATATCTTTGTCGCTTGTTCTAAATGTCTGTCACTTTGATATATGTATATCATAATGAGTGATGGCTAGCAAGAGGCTCTTCAAATCACATAAATTTACATTGTTTAATTCACCAACAGAGTAATCCTTTGTTTTGATGAGTTCGCAGGTATAAAATTAATAACCCACATGTCAAGCACAACCAGCTAGGTTAGTAGATAAGATATCATGAACTTAATATCATTGTTAGAATTAATAGTCCACGTTTCGTCCACATAAAGACCACTAGGAGAACGTAATTTCGGGTCGGCGTCCTGGACACTCCAACTAAAACATAATTACTAAACAAGATATTGTTATACGGTTTGCCCCTACTATTTATAAGCGTTGGCAGTCTTTCAGAGACAAGAATATGATAGATTTTTTCTTATAACTTATTTAGGCATAATACTTAATCATTGCTAAATAAAAATTTAAGTTGAACACGTAAATTTACAATATGTTCTTACTTTAGAGCTTCTATGACTCGAAGGATTCATTGGATCCGATGAGTGGATGGAACTCTTGTCTGTGTGTCTGAAGATTTGTGAAGAGTTGTATGTAAGGCCTACTAGTATTTGTTAACCAATGTAATTGATCTCATACCGTATGTGAAATTTAACCTACGGCTAAACTTCACTAAATATATATTATTAAAAAGGATTAATTTTATAAAAATCTCAATCTAGTAGGTCACACAGACAGGAAACTCTAAACATTTCGTGTCATGTAAAGGATTACCATATTCTAGGTCCGACCTTTGAACCAATCGCCTAGTGAGAGTGTATAGAGATATTTCGCTATCATCGAAACTTTTCGCTATCAGAACCAACGACGAAAAAGTCAATATCAAACGAACTAATTTTGAAAATTGCCCACCGCTTCGTCTCTTTACCCAAACATGTAAATCATTGAAAAAAGAGCGTTTGAAACTCATTAAACGTGACAGATGTGAAACCTTTTGCGTCTGAAACGTTTCATAGAGTTAATTAAACACTCAAATTATACTTTGTAAATTATGTTGTCTTAGTGCCCACTAAAAATTCGCTAAGAAACATTTTACTTTTAGGATCAATCAATGGGCATGATGACAAAATTTAAATTTTTAGTCCGTCTTGTAGATTAATAAAAAATATTCGACAGGTATTTTTTTCCTTTTTTTACGTAATTAAAAAATAATGGCGATACATTGAGTTGAAATTCCGTGTGACGTCACACGGTGCACTTTATACATATATTTGTGACGTCGCGTCGTGACCTCCCACTCCTAAACTTTAATGCGTTTTATCTAAGTATTTTTTTTAATAATTTGTGTTGTGTCTAATATTTTTTAGGACGAAAGGACGAAATAGAATTTTGATTTTTATACCTTGTCTTCCCTTTGTTGTATATTCCTTTACAGATATTATTGACTGTGTGAAAAACTGGTGACTATATTTCAATTTAACGCCTGAGTTTGATAGTAGGGATAACAAACTAAAATTACATTCTATTCTAGCGCTTGTTGTCAAATTATACTAAACTCTTGTCTCTCCTGTGCAAAACTGTCATGTAAAATGTTAACAGACTGCCTTGAGTATTATTACTATAATATTGTACAAAAATAAGAGGTAATAAGGCTACGTCACGTGCCATAGTCAACCTCAAGGTGGGCTTAAAAATTAGAATAAAAGGGACACCTACTTTTGTATAACAGCGGGTTTTTTATATCATAGGGGCAAACGGGCAGGTGGCACACCTGATGGTAAGTGAATACCGCCGCCCATAGACATCTGCAACACCATAGAGCAGCAGGGAACGCACTGTTAAGTGCTTGGCGACAGATTTTCAACTTGAAGGTGGTAACTAGCCAGTCGGTCACTGGAAAGTGTCCTATCACCAGGCGTTGGTCACCTAACCTACCATGGTTTCCTTACGATGTTTTTGTTCACCGACAGCTCAAGCTCATTGTTAGAGTTTGAACCTACGCCTCGCGGCGTTTAATCCCAACGCACCAACCACAAAATTGAAATTCAAATTCAAATGTATTGAGTGAATTCAAAAATTGTATCGGACAATTGTTTGGAATCCTCTATTTGTTTCATCACTCTGTTGACAGATATGTATTCAACATTTTCCCTATGGATGGATGCCAATATTTCAGAGTTTACTGCTGCTGTTTGGTCATACCAACAGTTCAAAATTCTCGTTCACATAGCCAAAATGTGTCTTGGCTTGGCATTTGAACAATAAACTAGCTGTTCACAAATAGGAATAAAATCATGAAACTCTGAAACATAAATTAATTATTTGTAAATCGTAAATATCTTGAGGAAAACATTCGTACATATTTAGAATATAATTTGAGGCTATAAGTCTGCATAGAATAGGCTACTTGATTAAAATTATGTGTACATAAACGTTATTCAGCACATTAATCTGAGATTAGTAAGGTTCCGGGTATATTTTACAATGCGCTTAATATCTTTATAATGTTCCGTTTTTTCAGGGCTAATTGATATTTGTAGGCCGTTCAGTGAAGGTGAACTTTTAATTAAAAGCTACATTTTATCGTTTGATCGCTTTCGCGTTCGAAAACGGATATTCCGTAATTTACCTAACTAAAGCATGAAACTTTTTCGTATTTGAACAGACCACTTTGTTCGGGAGTAGGTACAACGCTTCAATGGCTTCCCTCGCTTTGCTTGCTTTTGATTGTTTTTACTTGTATTTCATTCTATAAAAAGTCTATTTATGTTTTTGTTTAACATAATTATTTATTTACAATCTTACAAGATAATTAAATAAAACATGAGCCGTCGCGGTACGGATATGGCATCGAAATTATTTTGTAGAAATATTTATAGTTTGTGGTTACCTAGTGTTGGTGGCAGTCGTTGGTATACAGATGTAATAAATTTACAATAACATTTATTTACAGACTAGACTGTTCCCCGCGGTTTCACCCGCATTAATTTTGGAGATCCCGCGGGAAGTCCAGGACTAAACTGTCCTTCTCTGTACCCCTGACAACGTATGTGCAAAATTTCATGATGATCGGTTGAGACGTCTAGGCGTGAAAGCGTAACAGACATAGAGACAGACAGACAGACAGAGTTACTTTCGCATATTAGTAGGGATGAAAATATTTTTTTACAGAAGGAGCGAAGAAGATTGATTTTAGCTAATTTACACAAATATTCACTGTATGGTGTATATAAATTTGGATAACAAAATAAATACCTAACTATATAAAGAGAGATGACTTTCAAACAAACATAACTGTATAAAAGCTACTGCTTATGCCTGAGCTGTCCAAACATGCGCAGCGCGATAATAACACGTTGTTACTTACAAATAGACCGTTTCTAGTGCACCACATACGCGGTCACAATGGAAACGTATACAAACAAAAAAATGTATGCATAATATGAGTGACAGACGCTACATTTAGTCTAAAAGGATTAGTCGCAGAGGCACTTGCGCATGGCGACGCGTCACCATGGCATGCATCCCCAGTCGCCACAATGACCACCCGCATTAGACGTTTCACATCCAAAATAGTATAGTTTCAAGTTAATTCTGCTGCTAATCCTATACCGGTGCACCAGCTATCTCAACACAGTTCGTGATAAACAGTGCTAGTCAGATGTTATTAATCCGGCCTTTAATCAAGCTAGGTTCCTCGGTGCAATCAAGTATATTATTTGAGCTTAACTAAGATCAGTCTAGAACTCTGAGCTAGGTATTTGGGGTAAAGCTAAGTGTCTTTCTCTGGAATGCATTTTATCAATGCATTGTTTTTAGTTTTTAAATTTTTTTTTCTTTGGTTAGTTATTATATTTGATTGTTGTAGAGCTGCGTCGATATTATTTAATCAACTATTATTTGTGGTTTTATAGAAAATTTGTTGACTAGGATAAAATTCTGTAATAATATTAAAATAATACTATTGAAACATAAAACATTTTAAAAAGGAAGAAATAGATATAACTACATATTATGAAACACATAATAAATAAAATTAGTAGTGAGTTTCTTCAAAAGACGCCTCAGTTTCTCTTCTTGGATATCAAAATCGACCACCCGTACCACATTATGACGATAGTCATGATGGTCGATTTTAACTCAGGTGCTGTAACGTCATTTGAGGCTGCATTTTAGGTTTTCCTTATTAAATTATTATTATTATTTGGAAAACATTTTAAAATACAATACAAGTCATCCCCGAATCCGAATAAAAATTCGGACGGGATAATTTCCTAACAATTTTAGTGACTCTATTCGGAGTTAAGACTATATTAACTGGTTTTCACGAAATCGTTTTTAATTCCCCTTTCGATCTTTCACTTTCTGTTTCACCTGAGCGTTACGTATACTTCTGAGTGCCTTATCAATATATAAATTATTTATCCTTCTGCGTACATTTATATCCTAATGTTTCTTGCATAAAATTGTCTCACTGTATTCCCAATCTTATGATATAACTAATTATTTCTGACAAATAAACCTTAACACACATGACGACTACTCAATCAAATTCAATTATTTTATCCATCTACAAAAAACTAGTCATTTTGTTGTTCGTCCTCGAACCTAACCGCGTCTATCTTGTACAACTCTAGGCCATCATCTAACGCTAATTTCTGTCTTCTTTGTCATCACACTCTTCTTCTTTTTTATTTACGATAAATTCCCTTTAAAGATTTGCAATCTCACCTCGAGAAATAGTTTTTATTTCCGGAGCAGTTTCATTTTCAAATATAATTATAATCGTGTATTAAAAGTTTTACGATTCCTTAATGAGGTTCACTTATCATCTGCATGGAATTCGAAACTTTTCGCGTTTTTTTCTGTAACATTAGTTACAAATTTATACACATTGTTTCAAGAGCTTTAAGCTAGTATTATTATGGTATTTAAAGAAACACACAAAATAAATAGGTATTTATTATCCATCACACATTTTTATATATTTTTTACATTGTCAAATTATGATAATATATTCTTTTTTCAAATTATATTATAGGTACATTCAAAGAGTCTGTAACAATTCCAATTTGACTCTATATTACAATTTAAACACACTTTGCCAACAACGTGTAATGTATTACCATCTACTGCCTTAACTATATTATAATACCATTTTAAACAGGATTTGAAATTTTTTTTACAAAATTCAAATGTTATTCTGGACATCGAAGCAACTGAATCTATGTACTAACGCAATGACGTTTTCTCCGTTTTTTATTGCCTTCACGCTCGGGAAGTTCTTTCTTGGTCTTTTTGGGCGTTCTTCTACATCGTTTATCAGCGTCGCCAGGTTCACGAATTGGAAGTTTCGGAAGTTTGAGGACTTTTGGCTCCTTGTAGGGTGGACGTCTTTCTCCTTCATTAGTTCGTTTGTTCGTTTGTCCAGCGGGAATTGCTTGCGTCGCTGACCTCCAGGATGGTGCAGGTGTGATTATCTACTTAGAAGGTAGATTTGGGGACACGCGCTGCGTTTTGAACACTTAGCGAGGCGCGTGATAATCACTACTAGATTGCGGACCCGATAACACTTCATTTAGAGGAGCCCTAAACTTTATTGGCAAATTTACTACTTCTTTCTCTTTATTAAAAATCTCTTCGGACTGGAGTAGTGCCCAGTTGTAATTCTTTCACACTATTAAAAAAATTGTGTTGCAAATCTTTTTTTTATAATGAAATACGTTGCTCAAAAATGGTTGAATAATAATTTTGTCGCTGTGTATTCCAGCTTTCGTGGTCAATTCTTCGAGCCTATGTAAAAAAATCTATGGTTGATTCATTTGGATTTTGTTTGGCCATAATGAAAATTTATTGGCAGCGTGATCTATTTTGTTGAAAACTCTTCTAGATATACCACTTTTAGCGCTTCGTACGATATCGGATTAGTAGTGATGAGGCGGAAAAAGTATCAAGCAGCACCCATCGTCAAATATGCAGAAATTACAACTGTTTTTGTGTCGTCTGTTTCAAATTATTTGAAAAAGTCATGGCAATCTGACCGCCGGGAATATTTCGCCATTTGAAAATTATCCTACTGTGAATGTTTATATCTACTTATTTAATTTTACTTAACTTTAGTGATGACTACTTTTCTTTTCAGCAACCAATGCGACGTGCAGTATTTTATCTTTTTCAGCTTAGCGGTTGGTTTCTTCCGTCTATTTCTTTTCGTAAAACGATATTTGAGAGTACCCGGCTACCACCACCATGCAACGTCCTGGGGGCGGGAACGTTAACAAATTGTTAAATGTAAAAGATTTTTGTGTTTAGTTTAAGGACGAAGTTCAGTTCAATAGGAAACTCCGTATAAATTTCTAAGATTCCAATTTCCATAGTCAATTATAAAGGATTCTATATTTATTTTCAACCCATGTGGATATGGAGGTAGCACTCAATTCCTAACAGTACCGAGAGGTAATCACGCCACGTGTTCAGGTTTTACTCGACAAAGCTTTATCATGTTGCAAATGAGTCTCTGATCTTGACCACAACGTCTGATCCTGGTACACGTCATGGGCTTAACCTTTAAGTACTGACGTGGTTAGGTTATAGTTAGGTTATTAATGGTGATGTGATGACTCACAGACGGCCTTTAACGAAGTTGTGCCAAGAATAAACGGTAAGCCGCAGGGCCTTTCGCTTCTAATTTTAATTGTACATGAAAGCTATTTAGCCTCAACCCGTATTTTGAACTCACAAACCATGTTTGTGACCAGAATACACGATTCATATAATGTCATCCTACTCTCCCGTCAGAAGTTGCTCGAAGCCTTCACAAAAGTAAAACCACAAAACAGCGGTCCCCGCAAAACTATTTTAGTAGGTACATACACAGAGATTTAATTCCGTCAGTTGCACTGCGCCTACACGTTCACGGTTTTGAATCGGCTGAAGTCTGTTTCGGTTGAAAACCGCCACTCGTGGGCACTAACGAGATGGTATTCAGTCGCACACGAATTAAGCTTTTTAACTGGCGTTAATATTTCGTCTTGTTTAGGGCGACGCGGCGCCGTTGTACGCCACTTGGTTCTAAATAGAATTTCGGCGCCTTTGATGGAACACTGAGGTGAAAACTAAATTCGGTACGGGTTTTTGAATTTGCTGTATAAACTTTTTGTTTTTCTACAGTCATGTAAAAGTCTTTTTTCGTATCTCCAATTATAATTTGAACTGCTTAAGTAAATAGTGGGTATAAAATTATCACTTACTCAATGTGGCTGGGCTGTTCCGTCTCAAAACCAACTAGACTGGCCGTGGGTTTAAATTTATAAATTTATGCCGTGTGGAAACGAGTATATGATGCAATAGGCCTATAGGACCTATAGGAAAAATATCTTGTATTCATTACTTATACCTATTGAGTTGAATTTATTATTAATTGATCATTTTCAAAATCAGCAATATTAACATGACTGCGGTCTCCTAATATTGATAATACTTATTCAATTAACAATCGCTTCTTTTTTTCTTTATTTGCACAAATGTACAAAGGCGGACTTAATGCGTAAGACATTCTCTACCAGTAACCTTTTGGCTAAGTGAAATTTTTGTGGAAGGTTAAAAAAAAAAATAACAAAAAGTAACAATAAAAACACTTCTGACGTTCTTTACGTTTTTACTTTTTAAGTTCCTTCTTTTAATATCTTTAATTAACCTACATTTTACTTTCATGTCTACGTAATCAATAAATACATAATTAATCTATTTTGATTGACAGCGGAAATCTATCTTTTCCGACGGTTAGGTACCCTGTCGGTCATTCTGGGATTATCTCGGGAACTCTGTATTAAATTGTACATCTGTATTAAATAGACCTACATAAATCCGACAGACGACGATAGCGGCGTTTATAACACAATTAAGATTGTAATATAGACATTTTAATAAATATTTTCCTTTTATTTAACTTTTCAATAAAAATCAACAAAATCTAACCAATTTTTTTTATCTTATGAGTGCGTACGAAATGATGATGTTTAAAATATAATAATAGTAGTTTTCCGCAGTGTCGCCCACATTAATTTCGGAGTTCCAGCAGGAATTCCGGGACGAAGGTTCAGCCGATGGCGTGAAAAGTAACATACATCAGGAGGTTACACGATAAAAGAGAGCAGTGCAAAACAAAACTAAACTGTCACGAAGTTCATAAATCAAATGTTATAACGTTCTTAATGTTCCAAAAAGGTTAACACTTCAACACAAATAAACAAATAAACTCACGTTCGCATTTATAAAAGAAAGTAAGGATGTTCTACTGCGTTATACGAACATTATAATTTTTTTACTGTAAATTTTTTATAATTTCAGAAACAAATAGGCAAAGGTGGTAATGGATAACCCTACGGGTCTTAAATTAGGATAGTGTACTGAAGATGCATAGATGTTGTGGAAGAGGCTGTACTTTAGTTTTTCAGCACTCCTTTTATGTTCCGGTAAAATGGGAAAATAACTGTTGGGTCATCCAGCGGTGGTGGCGCTATCAGCTTTTCTTCTTCCTCCTCGCGCTGTCCCGCTTAGACGGGGTCGGCTTTCCCAATCCTTCGGCGCCTTTTTTGCCGTTGGTGAGCGTCCTCCTCCCTTAGACCCAGCCCCCTCAAATCCCGCTGGACACTCGACATCCACGTGGCCTGTGGTCTTCCCCGTCCCCTCCTGCTATTCGTAGCCATGGAAAGGTACTTTTTCACGACATGATCGCCCGGTCCTTCGCACAACGTGGCCGTACCAACGTAGCCTTGAGTCTATTATTTTGTCAGGTATTTGAGAAACCTTAAATTGGTGCCGCTATTAGCTCGGCCCATTTTTTACTAGCTTGGTGAACCGGCTGCGTACCACCTTTCGCTCTTTTACCACCACGTCCATTTTTCTTTATTCACGGTCGCCAGATGTTGTGGAACGAGACTGTGGACTATATAAGGAAAACTACCGATATTTAATTTTGGTGAGAAATTATTTATTTTATTGATTATTATTTGACAGAAAGTAATGTCATATTTATTTTGCTTTTTAAAATATTGAATTTAGAACAAGTATCACTGATTACTTAGGGGCCTGTCCATTCTACGTTCAACGTAGAAAACTGATTAAAAGGAATGTTTTTTTTTTGTCATACCTATTTGTTCCTTACGTCTTTGCTCACGGGATTTTGTAATTTCCTTGAAGATCCCAGAATAAAAACTATTATGTATTTATTCAAGGTTAATTCAGCTATCTGCAGTTTCAAGTTAGTGTGGTTTTACCTACTGTATAAAGAATAAGTAACCAGAACACTAATTATGTCTCGTCTTTTACAAACTATTGTACTTCTACTCATGTACACTCACAGCAAGGCATCAAGTCTCAGAGTAACTTTAGCTACTCAATATCAAGAACCTAATAATATTAATTCTAGAACCATACTTGCTTCGCTGAACATTTTGTTGACAGAAGCGTAAAAAATAAAAAATAACAAACAGAAATGGGAAGAGCTCATAAATATTAATTTACCCTTCGAGGCTCATATTTTATTCATTCAAGCGTAACACTCTTTAGTTATCCTTAAGGGTTGCTACTCGTCTGTCAGATACAAACGTCTTGAGACAATTCTAATATTTATTTAAATTGGCAATTTAATTTCTGCGTAATTTTTCGTTTTTTTTTTCCCCTTTTTCTCTCTCTCACAAAAAGCTGTGTGACTGATCCTTTAATCATCGCACGACTCGACCGTTCCAAAATTAACCTGGGTAAGTAAGTGTACAGAGTGGAAAACGGGTAGACGGTGAAGGGGAAGAAGGAAAACAGCCTTAAATATTGATGATGGCTCTTTTACTAAATGAAAGCATTCCTTATTTTTCAAGTAGTTACACTAATTATACCCTACGGTTTCGTTTGCGTGAATTTTGGGATTTCGTCGAGAACTCTTGTTATACCTATCTACATAGTAAATTACGGAAGGAATTCGATACCAAAATGATGGGGAAAATAACATCAAAACCCTTTGCTTATTACTTAGAAGAACCAACCACCATTTTTGTGCTGCCAGAGCTTGTTAAAGACAAACAAAACTAATTGGCTATTTTCCGGGGTATGAAAATCAAAATTCTAATTAGTCCGTCAGGTAGAAAATAAAAAAAATAATAGACACGTTATTTTATGCTTTTACAAATTATTGAAAATAAACATAGATAAAGCGCTTTGAAAGTACAGGGTGGGGGACTCGTGACGTCATTATTCGATTTAAGCCCCGTACAAACTGCACCGGGTTGTCACGTCACGCGAAATTACAACTCAATGTATCGCCGTTATTTTTAATTAAATATAAATATTGATTGAAAAAAGAAAAATAAGTACGCGCCCAATATTTTTTATTAATCTACACGACGGACTGAAAAAAAAGTTGGTCAAGTAGCCAATTTTACAGCCAGTATCATAGTTGCAAAGACACGTTTACCTATACAATATGATCTTACAAACATTATTTTAATGAATATAAATTATGATAACGAAACACAGCTTCAAAGAGTATAAATGCAATACATTTTATATTATCACATTATAATTTATACTGTGGAATCACTACACCTACGTATTACGGAGAAAATTTTAATCCAATTTTGGTTTGTGGTAATGAATTCGCTTCACTACAGGCATTGTTTACCTATACTTTTGGTTTTGCCGGTGTCAAAATATGAATTGTATGGAGGTTACATTATTTAATTAGTATCTACATATTTACGGTATTATTATAAAATTACGAAATAAAGGATATAAATATAACTTCATTTCATTTTATTTACTTGGAAAACATTTACATACTACTGTACTACTTACTCTTATTTATTTTTTTACTAACTTGTGGGTAATGGCTGCACAATTGCAATATAGATACCTACGTAAATATACCTTAGTTTCAAAGCTCTAACTGCAGAGTTCTTAAGGTGAGGTCCCATCCCCATTCCAGGTCGGCAACGCACCTGCATGCCTTCTGGTGTTGCAGATGTCTATGGGCGGCGGTAATCACTTACCATCAGGTGTACCACTTGCCCGTTTGCCCCCTATGACATAAAAAAAAAGAGTTATGCAATTCTCGCAGGCACAACGCAACAATATTTCAGTAGATAAACATCACAACACAATACATTCCAACGTCTCTCCCGCTGTCTGTATGTAAAATGTACATCGAAACTCATGTGGTATTAAAAAAGCTTTATGCTCCATACGAGATGAGAAAAAAACCAAAGAGTGAGTAGTATATCACTGTGGAGTAGCGACGGCAGAGCTGATCATTATTGACTGGAGTGTGAGACGGCTTGTTTACCTGTATTTTAAGGGAATCACAAGTACTAATAAAAAAGGAACATATAATAAATCAAAAGATTAGGTATTCGTTATAACACATCAAGAGATTTTCTCAAATCTAACAAGCAATTGTACATAACATAAAGTGGCCATGGAGCGATCTCTTTTAAACTTTTTAAGTAGGTAAATGGTTTTGGTAATATCTTGTGTTTTAATCATTACAAATGTAATAAGTTCTTACATAGAAAATTAATAAAACTAGATAAAATGTATGAAACACTCTTTTTTTCTTGATAATTTGGGCCAAAAACAAAAGTTGCACAGAACGAGTTGAAATCAAAGATTTGTCTGGTATAAAAATTTGGCGGTATATCATTCTGGAATCGAACTCATAATAAAAGTTGGCTGATGTCAGTTTGAATTTAGTAAATCCGTACTCCAGTTACGTTGTGTTAAACTTGCCGTCGAAAACTCGACAAACCCAATCAACCAATTTAAAACAACCGCCTAACTTGTGAATACAGTGTTTGGATAGTCTAATAGCAATTGTAATTAGCGTAACTCTACGCTCGCCACTATAGGCCAAAGTTTCGGCAGAGTGGCCTAGAGGGGACGATGTTGCTAATGACACTGATATTTTGCGAACTGCAAACGTTTTCAGCCATTATAACACTCTGTTGATTAATTTGACGGATGCTCAGGCATTAGCGACGGACTATTATTTGAATTTGTTTCAGATACTCATAGAACAATTTGCTGTAATATTATAATGTACGAGCTGTTTCCCGCGGTTTTACCTGCAGTAGATTCGTAGTTCCCGTGGGAATTTTGGCACCGTTGGTATAAGTAAGCCAGGTGTTGCGGTTATTATTTGATGTAACTAATAATGGCATTGTAGACTTTTTAATTTGGGACTGTATTTTGAATAGTAAAATTATTATTTTAAATGAAAAATTGTAGCGTACGTAGTAAAACAAACACAATTTATTTGAACAGCAAACCAAAAATCAAGAGCGACAGATTCCTTATTGAAAATATCAAAACAAAAGAAAATTAAAATATACTAAAATTTTTAAACTAAAAGGAGTTTGCAACAGGCATGCTTGATCAGCTGGTATGATTACAGATTATGGTTTTGTTCATATTCTTTTGCAGTTCTAATTTTCTGTTATTACTTTGTTTAAGTACAAAGTAATATGCCCTAAGTGACATGTATCAGTTTTTCGTCTATCTAAAATTTTTTTGCTGTGAATTCTGCCATCATTACTAATTTGACGAACATCGTCCTTCGTTATCGTACTTCGTATTTGTTTTAGGTAGGTACTACATTTGCTTATTTTTGATATAGAGCGATAGTTTTAAAACCCCTGTTTCACCGTAGTTCACGATTTATATTATGGTACGATCCTCACATAGGTACCACTTTCGAGTCTTCAACGTTTCGTACACAAAACTTATTTTTCATTTACTTGTTTCCGAACGGTCTTGGTCCTAAGAACGATCAAATGAGATGATCAGACCAAGTTGCTCTCCATGCAATTTTGGGAACAATCTCACAGAGGGTTGGACTTGGCTATCGCCAACACTCGTACATACCTTCCAAACTAATCTTCTCCGCACTTTCTGTCTAATAACGACATTCCAAAATCAACCTCTATAATCGGTTCTTAGAGCTTTGTTTCCAGTATGTTTATCAAAGCAAAAGTGATGTGCGGTAAAGTTGTCGACTGCATATAAACTGTATACTTAACCCCTTTATATGTATACCCGGGCCATATTTAGCATGTAAATTACTTCTCTATCCCAGTGTTTACTGTTCACGCCTTTGATGCCGTCAGTTGATGAATTTTGGCAAAACGAGTGTCGGCTTCATTATCCAGTGGTTAAGGTTGAAGAAGCTTGGCTGGTTTGAGAGTTATTAATCTCAAACCAGTCGACTTTTTCAAACCAGTAATGGAAAGATTTACGGAATATTAGTTTGCCGTTAGTCTCTACTATAAAGTTTCAAATATAAGCACTTCGAACTTTCGGGAAAGATGCATTGCTTATGCATTATGCATCGCTTCCCGTGGGACTACACCCGTGACTTAAGGACCCATAAGAAAAGTTATTTTTGTATAAATTAAAATAAACTGAATTTAACAAAGGAAAATCCCTTTCAGTGGTAGACAATACGTATAGTTAGTAGATCGAGGCGCGATAAATACTGCAGGCAGCGATTCAAAGGCTAGGTAGGCACCGGCGCAAGCACACAGCGGCTGGTGAGCTAAACAATAAAACTTGGCCAGGCAAAGTTCTCACATGTCATAATAAAGCGTTGATAGGTGAAGCACAGTGTCCGCGTAAATAGCAATTGTTTTAATCACCTGTAGCCCACCGCGTCTGTTAGTTAATGTCAAAAGTGAGCGTTGGAAAAAATATAAATTTTTAAAGATCTATATTTTTAACCAAAATCTAATGGCGTAAACGATCTCTTTCACCAGTTGACGTCATTGGAACGAGAGTTTTTCTATTTGTAAACTTTGCACGTAAGTAGAACGTAAAACCACAGTATGCCGTAGAGATCCATATCTCTCAATTCAGGTCACAACAAACTGGTTAACGTATCGACCAGGGCCCTTATTCACTATGACCATTACACGCCGCGTTAAGATAAGACACCGCAAAAACTGTCTTTCACTGGTAATCAAAGAAGTTTTACTGCAAAAAAATACAACGTTTCTTATGGCATAAAGAATAATAATTTCTAATATTTTGGCACCTAGAACGTTTGGAAATGCGTTTTTGGGACGCGCGTTATGGGCAAGGAATGTTGTGGGTCAAAGTGAATAAGGGCCCTGTACTTTTCGCTGTTGACGATCAAGGCGATGACGGCTTTGTGTTGGAAAACAAAAATATTTTAGTAAAATATTTAATGTGTTCATAGATAGTCAAAAAAAATAAAATATTAATGTTAGCTTAGTCGTGATCTTCTTTAGAAACATTTTATTCATTGATTTTCCGTTTATTTAGATGCCTATGAGCTATAACACTTTGGTGTGTCATCATTTGAGAAGGTTCTTGACTATTTGATCTAAACTTTCCAATCCAGGAACGTTTTTTGCATAAAAATCTTGCTTTTTAACACGCTGGAACCATTCCGCTATTTTAGGATATCTGCAAACAAATATAGCTAATTAGGTACATGGAACTATTGAAAATATTTTTTTTTCCATTTAGATATTGTTTTGTTCACATCTCATATGTCTGGGCCTATTCAAAACTTGTACATCACTTCCATAACACCAGGATAATTTAATTTTTGATTTATAAAAAAAATATATCAATCTATACTAATTGTTATTTATTTATTTATTTATTTGTGTCTGTTCACGGTTTCATCCGCGTCAATTTTGGGATATCCTTGCGAAATCGTATTGCCAGGATAAAAGTATCTGCCCTCCAAATTTGCATAGTGAAAATGGTTTAAAAACCAAAGAATTTCAACATAACTTTTTTAGAAAGTGCTAATATCATCTATATCAAGAATACAACACATTTTATCATTAAAATAGTTTTATAATCGGAAAAATATATTTTATTATTGTGGTTTTCACGGTCAACAGTCATTGCATATCCTGTTAGCTAAAGTCTCTGATGTGCAAGACCATGGTATTTTTTTTCATTAGATTCCTACGATCTAATAGTCCTCATTCTTTTCGCTGCTTTTCGCGCTTATTACATGGAATACTCCGAGTCCACAACAATTCCCGTACTATTTCGACGGGTGGTTTAGTGGCACACCATGGTCATACCACTGCATGTTTCTGAATGGCTCACTTAACCAGGCACTCACGAGAATTACGAAACGGCTAGTGTGAGTTCATGTGCACATGAGTAGTGTGTTGGAACGCAGCCCTAGATAAGTAATTCCGGTAATGGTATTTTTTTTTTTTAATAGGATCTTAATTTTACTTTTTTTCGTCGATTGGTGCGAATGTATCCAATGAGCTCAGAGTTGACACAACACTGATGTCAGCCACAGTCAGCACGTCTCCAGCCAGCCAAGGTGTCCTGATGCTTGCCTCCAACAATTCGTATGCCCTCTTCACTTTATCCAAGCCCTCCTCCGGTAACTTTTTAGCTCCAAAATATATTAAAGGTTTCTGAAATATTGATGGAATTTGTTGTTATTTTGACTTCCGGTTTGTAAGATTTTATATTTGTATGATCTATTTTTTTACCGTTTAAAAAAAGGCTGATTCTACTCGTAAATTAATATGTTGGTGATATTATCAGGAACTACACTACCTGGTTTATGATTATTTTACAGATAAATTAATATGAAAGGGTTTTAGTAAAAAAATATTAAATTACCTACTTCAAATAAACATACATACAGCCAAATGCATAATCTTTTCCTTTTCAGTTAAAAATTAATAATTGATTTACTTGTGCTGAGAAAGAGCGAGCTACATTATTCGTTTACGTACCAGATTATCTGCAAGGGCAGGAAATAAAACGCCGCTATCGAAATGCAGTCTTTGGTCGACAATTGCCCTCTTTTTTGGGTCGGTCGGGTAGAGAGAGTCATCTTTCCCATACGTGGCCACTAAATATCCAATTATAGCGTGGCTGAAAAATAACGATAAGTACCATAATTATAATACAAATACAAAGGTAAGCACAGTGAGTATAATCCTATATAATCCTATAAAGACAATAAAGACATACCTTTCTTTTTGTGACATTATTATGAACGAATCGTTTTTATTAAAAACAAAAATAAAATATATTAGTTGATACTGAACTAACAATGTTACTAATAAAGGATACTTTTATCCCACCACAAACAGTTTCCGAAAGAGTCCCGAAATCGATATGCAGAGTGGAACAGTGAAGAACAGTAATTTGGTATTATAAAAGTATGTATTTAGGTCTAGATATAGAATATAGGGTACTTGTTATTACGATACAAAGACTTCCTAACCGAATTAGTTGGAGAAATATTACCTGTCCCACACAACAAAGTCATCGTCAACTAATGTAGGTACCGT
This sequence comes from Zygaena filipendulae, assembly GCA_907165275.2. Classification (NCBI taxonomy): domain Eukaryota; kingdom Metazoa; phylum Arthropoda; class Insecta; order Lepidoptera; family Zygaenidae; genus Zygaena; species Zygaena filipendulae. The sequence continues at coordinate 3,125,483 of OU015669.1, forward strand.
GTGCTGTGGATTGAGCTGAAAAAATAAAAATATAACAAACTCACTCTGTACCTATGTTAATATTTCTTAGTTATGTATCTCGTCATGTGAGTAAATTATATTTTACCTTAAGATATTCCTCCTTTTTTTGATCTTTTGCATTAAACAGATCCATTTCTACATATTCCACGTCGTCGAATATATTCAACTTATGTAGCACCATGTATACGGCGCGTACGGGCGGACTTGCGTCTGTTTTGTAAAGTTTAAGCGTCATTTTTCTATCTGAAATGTTATTATAGGTAAATATATTGTAGATAATGCAAAGTATCAAATTATGGTACTTAATATTATTTATCGTTAGTGATTTTTAAACGAATTGAAACAAGATAAGAGATGTTCTAAACCAATTTAAAGTTACGCAATTTCTGAATAAATGAAACAAAATTAATTATTATCTTTATTTGTTACGGCCACGGTTAAATACAGAAATACGTAAACATGCAATAACAAAAAGTAGCATAAAATAGCGTGTCGCAACAAATCTCCAGTTCACCAGCATACATTTCGGTATTCCCGCGGGAATTTAGAGATAAAAGGTATCCTATAACACTCAAGTATAGTGTCGTTTCCTTCCAGTGAAATAGTTTTCAAATTCGGTTCAGTAGTTTCAAAGATTTACGATACCAAATTCATAGCTGTTTTCCCCCGCTGTTTCACCAGTTCGGTTCGGTAATCCCGCGGGAACTCTTAAATCAATGTTCCTATAACCTCTGCAGAAGTGCAAGCAATGAGGTGACAAAGTTTAATCGCAATCGGATGAAGGGTACGGCAGCACATAGAATACAAACATGAGCATTGACATTGAATACTCGTATTAGATTAATGTCAAATTTAACTTCATTATTAGGTTCTGATTGCAATATATTAAGTTTTTTTTTTTTGAGATTTCTCGCGGTTTGCACCCGTTGTACCTGTCAGTATACGTATTTCAACTTGATTATATATATAAAGTGGTTTCAATTGAAATATTTACGTAACCATTAAATGATTATGAATGTGATAGTCTATTTTTTTGTGGCTTAGTAAGGTGAGGTCGGTATTTTTTATTACGTTGTAACTTTTCAGTAAGTCAATACTTTAGTCAACACTAAAAAATAAATGCACTTTTATAATAATATTAATATGAACTCACCAGAAAATTAAAAAGGATTGTACACAATCACACTGACACTTGGCTACGAATGAAATGATGATAATTTTCTTATCGCAGTAAAAATGATAAACACACAGATGTGTACTTACGTAATTACTTATTTGTAGAATTGTGTTTTAAGCCAATTTCAAATTTTATTATGCTTTAAAATACAGAATATAGTTGAAGAGCTGTCCTCCTTCCTCCTTTCCTCTTCCTAAGTGGTTGCCTATAATATGTGGGCGTCCACGTAAAAAGATACCAGTAGTGGAGTATTGAGTAAGACTAGATTCGGTATCTAGAATAGTCAATTGATAGTAAGGATTGAAAAAATATTCAAAAACTGGCACAGTTGTTTTTTATTAGACATTTGAAGTTGAAATTCTGAAAAAGATTCATATGAAAAAAAGCATTATAAAAGTTTGAATAAAAAATAAAACACACTTTTACTTGGTTGTTACATAGACATTTATATATTATTGTAGATTAAGATATATGAAATTGAAGAGAATTGAGCATTTATTAATAATCAATTTAAATCACGGACGCAATTTTTTACCCAATTTTACAAAACATCGTTTATCTCGGAAACTAAATGCCGAGACTGGTAGATATCTTTTAACTTGGACGCCCACATATTATAACAAATTAGCGCTGTGCCAAACACATTAGCGCCAGTAGTTTAATTTTTTATGTTGACTTTCACAATTACGGTATCTGTCAAAGATTAAAAAAATATGCATTTCATCATCAACAGTATTTTGATGTTGAATCTTTTTGGATAAGGGGATCGACGGGAAAAATATAGAACTATCGTTCCGAAGGGATTTCGTGGGGTTAAGTGATTTGAATAATAACTAAAGGGTCTTTCAATAGGGACGGGTCGATGTTGGCAGCCTGTGGCGGCCATGTTGTTTTAACGTCGTCTTTCTAACCTATATTTTTTTATTCAGTTAGTAATGCCAAATCACCATGGCAAGTTACACGGTTGAGCAACACGTCCAAATGTTAAAAATGTATTACCAAAATGAGTGTTCGTTAGTGCAAACGTTACGTGCATTGCGCCCATTTTACGGCAGACGGTGAGAGGTGACGTGAATTGGCCACCGAGATCCTGCGACTTATCACCTTTAGACTTTTTTTTGTGGGGTTTTCTTAAGTCGCAGGTCTATACCAATAAGCCACAATCGACCGATGCCCTTAAAGTCAACATAGCTCAGGCTATCGCTGAAATTCAACCCGAACTATGCGGCAGAGTTGTTGAACATTGGACAACTCGAATTCGTGCCACCGTGAGAAGCCGCGGCGGACATTTAAACGATGTGATTTTCCACACATAATGGCATATATAGCTCTTTCAAATAAAAAAAAAAAATCGTTAAAATCTCACACACGGCCTTTTTTATTTCATGTCAAAATCGACCCGTCCTTATTGAAAGACCCTTTATGTAAATACTCGCGCTATAGTGCCCTTTTCCGACTTGTATTATATTGCCTATAACGATTAGGTATACCTAATATTTTTTTGCCAAAACATAATATAGCTATAATATATAGCATAATATAAACCGGCCGTCTTTTGCAAGCTTAAGTAAAGCAAAGATTTACGGAATATAAATTTACCATTAATCTCTAGTATTAAGTTATTTTTCGCTTTTTAGTAAACTGCGTTTTTGTATTTTATGAAGTCTCTTTAAATTTTTTAGGAATTATTTTTCTTCAAAAGGGCTATCCGAAGCTGTGTCAACCATTTTTATTCATACGATTATTGATACGATTCCTATTTGTGAATCTATATTGGCAGGTAGGTGTACATAAACAATGTTCTGACAATATTCATGTCACTTTTCCAAATTCTATTACATACAAACCGTGACTAGACAGCATAGAATAAAATAATTTTACTCGGCTGGTCACTAGCTTGTATGTAGGTATACTATTTGTAGTTCTGTGTAGAGATACAAGAATTTGAACAATCAAATGGACTTCACACTAATAATAAGTTACTATAGTTATCCTAAACCGGCAGTTTTTTTTTATTTTTTATCAATAGGACCTCAAACAGAATATTAACAATGTTATCCTATTTCCTACTAATATTATAAACGCGAAAGTTTGTAAGATTGTATGGAGGGATGGATGGATGGATGGATGGATGTTTGTTACTCTTTCACGCAAAAACTACTGGATGGATTTAAATGAAACTTTACAATAATATAACTTATACATCAAATTAACACATAGGATACTTTTTATTCCGGAATTCCAGCGGGAACTCTGAAATTAACGCGGGTGAAACCGCGAAGCACAACTAGTATAACATATATGAACATCATAAGAATTAAATAATTGCCAACAGTATAGCCTTGATGGATATTATATTATATTATTATGGATATTATTGATACTAGTGGAGCCAGGTGTTTCATATAAGCACATAGTTATTAAATACTAGTTCTAGATATAAAAATTATCAATTTTACTACCAATTGGACAACTCTACTTTGATACGGAGGGCATTGTGCATCGCTTAAATGCATGACTTAAGAGTTAAGACCCCACAAGAATAAGTCTAACCAGTTGACGTCACTGAAATTAGATTGTATATCAATATCCTTGAATTTTTCGTGTAGAAGAGTTTTATCTGTAAGGTAAGCCACAGAACCATAACATGTCGTAGATATTATCCAATTTAGGTCGTCCATATCATCCTATTCCGGCCACAACAAATTGGTTAATAGATAAACTTACTTACTTTTCGTAGGTGACAGTCAAGACGGTGGCGATTTAAGTTTGAAAAATAAAAATAAATCAACGTATATTTTAAAATATTTAATTTTTTTCATAGACATTAAAAAAATATAAAAAAGCTGGTCTACTAGCGCTCTTCTTTTGAAAACATTATGTTTATTATTTTTTTCGTTAAGTTAATAAGTTGAATGCCTATAAGCGATAACACTATAATGTATCATCATTTGAGAAGGTTCTTGATTGTTTGACCTAAACCTTCCAGTCCAGGGACGTTTTTCTCATAGAAATCTTGCTTTTTAACACGCTGGAACCATTCCGCTGTTTTAGGATATCTGCAAATAATTGATTATAGCTAATTAGGTACGTGAAGCTATGCAAATAATGTTTTTTTTTCTATGTAGATTCTTTGCTCTGTAAATTTTTTTCTGAAAGAGATTTAACTGTACAGCTAAATCGTGGGTACGGTGGCTATATCAAGATTACAACAGCTTTTATCAGTAAAATATTTTTATAATTGAAATAATGAACTGATATTATGACGATCAGTTTTCATTCTAAATTCTGTTAGTTAAAGTCTTCAATGCGCAAGACCATTATCATTATTGGCGTTCCCGATCAGCGCCAAGTGATGCCTGTTATTTTTCATTAGATTTCTGCAATCTAATATTTCTCATTATTTTCGTAGCTCTATGCCTTTTTCGAGGCATTTTTTTTTTATAAAAACAAATCACAAAACACTTTAGAGGAAATTTATTTCAAAGATAAATCTGTAGGTGATTCCGTATTTTCATAGCAAAATCTTTTTTTATGTTGAGGCAGTTAATACACAGCAGATAAATAGGTAAAATTAATATATTGGAAAGTAACACAAAATACGACATACAAGGGGAATACAAATTTTTACCAAACACAATGACATAAACTAAAAGTCAAGTTTGCTCGATGAGACATGAGAGAGACCATAAAGGTGCTCTATCAAACACACCCCCTTCAATTCATGGGCTCGTCATATTACTCATCAATTCGTAAACGTAACCCCAACGCAGCAGTAAGCGTCTCATGCCTAATACGAGGCAAAGGTTTGGTGAGGATATCTGCCAACATCCTATCAGTCGCTAGATGTTCTAGGCTTTGTTTTCACGGAGCACATCTCTATTAAAGAAATGACGAATATCGATGTGCTTTCTCTGAGCATGGTACGCACCGCTGTCTTCGGCTAGACATATGGCACTCAAGTTATCAGCATGCATTCTCACCTCACAAAGATTGTGTAGACCTAGTTCCTTAAGCAGACTATTTAAGTACATAGCCTCCTTCATTTTATTTTTAAAATAACCAAATTAAAAAACAAATACGGTAATATTTTTCCGAATACCCGGTTCAGGAATATTTCCTAGACTAGACCTATTACATAGTAGTTTACGTAGAGGCTAACTAGTATATTATTCTATTATCTGTGGTAAAGGTAAAAAAGCCTCCATCGGAATCAATTACTGATGTCTTCAGCACAAAACTAATAAATAAATAAATAAAAAAGTAGATAAACCACAAGTGAAAAACAAAACCTGTCTTCGGTTATATGGAATACTCTGGTGGGCACTCTGGTGGCAACCAAACTACCCGGCGAAATAGTATGAGAAATCGAATTTTGCAAAAATATGGCGGAGAATGGCATGTTTCTGGCTCACTTAAGGGCACACCAGGCAAACACGAGAATTTCAGAATGGCTGGTGTGAGTCCGCGTGTACACGAGTGCTGTTTTGAAGCACAGCCCAGTTACACAATTCCAGTTGAGTATAGACGGAGATGGTGATTTTTTTTAAATAGGATGTAAATTTACTTTTTTCCATCGATTGGTGCGAATGTGTCTAATGAGCTGACACTTGACACAACGCTGATGTCAGCCACAGTTAGTTTATCACCAGCCAACCAAGGAGTCTTGATGCTTGCCTCCAACAAGTCGTAGGCCCTCTTCACTTTATCCAAGCCCCCTTCCGGTAACTTTTTGGCTCCACTAAATATTAAAGGTTTCTGAAATATAAATGGAACCAGTTGATAATTTGATTACCGATTGGTGCGATTCGTATGATCTATTTTTCACCGCTTTTATAAACTTAAAACTGGTAAGTTACCAGTTTTAATAAACTGGTAAGTTTATATGTAAAATTATCATGAAACCAGGTAGTGTACTTCCTGCTAATATCACTATTAATGTAGGATGAGCCTCTTTTTAATCATAATTGATTTAGTAAATGAAATATGAATTTTTGTACTAAAAATACTGTTTTTTTTTTATTAATTATTGTTTATGTAAATAATTGATCTTTTTAGTTGGCCTAAGAAAGAGCGAGCTATATTATTGGATTACGTACCACATTATCTGCAAGGGCAGGAAATAAAACGCCGCTATCGAAATGCAGTCTTTGGTCGACAATTGCCCTCTTTTTTGGGTCGGTCGGGTAGAGAGAGTCATCCTTCCCATACTTGGCCACTAAATACCCAATTATAGCGTGGCTGTAAAAATACGACAAGTAGGTATGCAGGTAGGTATGTAGAATAAAATACGGATTTAAGCACAGTGAATACAATTATCATCAAACTTAAGAATTATACAGAAAAATATATCTTTTTGTCTTATTATCATATTTATTATAACGAATCGAATTTCACTAACCCATAACTAAATTATAATAGAGTAGTTTATCTTTCAGTGACAATGAATACTTTAATCCCACCGAAAAGAGTTTCCACAGAAATCTCGAAATTCTTTTAATAAATGTGGGTGGAATCGTTACGAGGAGTTTAGGTCTAGACAAAAGATACAGGGTAATTTTATCACATTACATATGAAAGAAGAAAGAAAGGAAAGGAGTTTATTGGTCCCCACATAAAAGGTACAAAATAAGAGACGGAAAAATAGAAACTTATCAAATATTATGAAGGAGATAGAAGGGTGTGCTGTGTGGGGGCCAGTCAGTCACGGTCTCGGCATAAATGCTTCATTATGTCTGTGAGGCAGAATATAATGAAGCGCTTGTCATCCGACAGGGCCGCAATACAGTCGCGTCACAAGATGGCAAACATAATGCAATTACATATTAGTTTCAGAGCGAATTGACCCGGGTGAAATCGCTAGTAAATAAAAATAGATTGCATTTAATTTTGCCTGTATGCGCACTGGGTCTTTTAGTTGGTTGATATAGAGAAATCAATGAAACATTGCTATATCCAAAATGAAGAAAGAGCAGGGATGCTAGGTTTACGAAGTAAGCGATTTTCAATAATCACATCCCATAAACCAAGCAGGGCCTCAAACAGAGGAACAGTAAGCAAATTGGAGAATCATCCGCAAATAATGATAAGCCAGTCACATGATATATGAATTCAATTTACGAAAGGAAAGAAGGATAATACTGAGCATAATATACGTTATTATCTGTAATGAAGAAACTGAGGAAATAATGATTACAGGGGATCGATCGCACTATTTTTGAACGATAATAATAATAATAGTAACAATTTTTTTATCTCCTGTCGCTCGGTCAAGTTCGGTCAAAGGTTAATCAATATTATCTTCTTAATAAGAGTTGAATCTTCATCTTTAAAAATATTTAAAATTACATGAAATTTCTTTATATATTGTTTCAATATTCGACGTTTCAAAGGTTTTTATTTTGAAGGGACTGTGAATGAATCAAAATCAAATGTCATAATGTAGGTAACATCAATCGGCAACATCAACATCAACGGCAATGGTATTGGGATAAAAAAGTGCCTACAATTATATCATACCAATAATAACTTGTGTAACTTGTGTACCAATAATGACTTGTAAGATTCAACTCTTATTATACTGACAATGAGACGCGAATACAATCTCAACTTGGGGTCGTGGTGATAACCCACGATCCATCATTTTTTTCTTGCTTTTTCTTTTTACAATTTCGTTAGGACAGGTTTGAACTGTGACCACAAAAATGTCAAATGTCTACTTAAATTTACTGATATCCGATGCACGAGCACCCATAACTAGGCATCATCTGTTCTATTTGGCATTCTACGCTATATCGACTGTTTGTAAATGATATACAAAGTCAGTCAAATAAGTGTTGAATGAGTTATTATAGATGCACATAAATTTAATTTATTTAATAGTTTTAGAAATATTACCTGTCCCACAAAACGAAATCGTCGTCAACTAATGTGGGTACCGTGTGTTGTGGATTAAGCTGGAACAAGAAATTGTAGTTTTAAAAACTCATAGAGACCTATACGTTATTTTCGTATACACACACAATATATTTATTTCAGTTTTACTTTAAAATTTACATTAAGGTGTCATTTTTTGATTTATGACTAGTACTTGTAGATATAACATATACCTATTATTTTTGACATCGAAATTTGAAGATTAGCGAGATTTATAAGTATTTAGCAAGAAAAACACGTACACCACAAAAAAAAAAAACAAATAATAAATACTTAACAAAAACCAATACCTTAAGAAATTCCTTCTTTTGCTGATCTGTTGGATTAAACACATTCATTTCAATAAATTCCACGTCGTCGAATATATTCAACTTATGTAGCACCATGTATACGGCGCGTACGGGTGGACTTGGGTCTGTTTTGTAAAGTTTAAGCGTCATTTTTCTATCTGAAATTATATTATAGGTAAGAATATTTTAAAACAAATTGAATAAATATGAGATATTCTAAATCAATTTCATGTTACGCAATATCTCCATATTCCCTCGGGAATTTCGAGATAAAAGTACATCCTGTCATTAAAATAATTTTTAAAAACGGTTCAACAGTTCCAAAGTTTTAAGATAGGTACGAAATAGGTACACTACATAGTTGTTCCCTCCCCATTTTGATTCGGTATTCCCGCGGGAACTCTTAAATCAATATGCCTATATCCTTCGCGCAAGTGCAAGCAATGAGGTGACAATGTTCTATTGCAATCAGATGAACGGTACGGCAGCGCATAAAATACGAACAAGCAATGATAACTTATATAATATATATATAAATTTATATTAGACTAGCTGGTGCTGGTGCCCGCAGTTTCGCCCACGTGAATTTTCGATCCTTGCAATGACAGTTTATGTAAATAATACCCCTCGGTGCGCACATACTTTGACTTACGTTACTGAGACGTGGTTGCTCACTATGGGCCTCATAAGAAAGCTTAATAGTGAGTTAAAGGGCTATGGAGAGGGCTATACTCGGAGTTTCGTTGCGGGATCGAATTATAAATAAGGAAATCCGCAGGCGAACTAAGAACATCCTAAAGAATAGCTAACATCAAATTAATATATTATTATCGCGAACAGACAGACAGACAAAAAAATTTTAAAAACTTTTTTTTGGGCTTGGCTACTCTTCTTTTATCACCCCTCTCAATTTTAGGTAAAAATATTCTAATGAACAGAATCGCGGATTCTACTCTTTAATTATAGTATAGATAGATAAATGTTTCATTAATTTAAATTTTACTTTATACTTTCTGTTTGCTATGAGTCTATTGTTTTATTTGAGATTTTTTGCGGTTTGCACCCATTGCATCGATTCCGCCATCGTTTTGCTCCATTGGACTGTTCACCGACGGATCGTTCCGTTTGTGACTGTTTCGCCTATTCCACCCATCGATCTCATAAATTACACAGTCCCATACAAAAGTTCACTTAAAAACTGTACACAATCGTGTTTACGTAGTTATAGGTGTGGTTATATTGATTTGTAATATTTAATTATATTTGTGTTAAATGCAATGAACACATAATATTACTTATGTTATTTCTTTACTAAAACTGTACCTAAAGCATAAGGTGAAAACGTAATACCTAAATACTATACGGTCTCATGACCTGATTTAAAAGCGCACCCAAATGTTCTAGTGGGCGCTCATTTCATGAGGACATTTTATGACGCTGATTGTGTATCTACTTTTTATATGAGATCAATGATTCTACGCCAATTTTACCGTTAGAATCTTTCAGCTATATGGACGATTCACTGACAGCCGCCGACCGAATCAGCTACGGCTCTACCTGTCAGAGTAACTTGTCACCACAGAGAGATAATGATTCGGCTCCGTATACCAGACGCCCGCGACTAGCCGCTGAGTGGAAATAAGGTCTTGCTTAAAAGCTATTCAGGTAATCATTTAACATTTCTGAGTGCGATAGTTGGTTTATTGTTTTGTGACTTTTTGAGGTTTGGTATTTATTATTTTGTTGTAAATTTTCAATGAATCAGTAAAAGATAAATGCACTTTTATAGACTAATAAATGAACTCACCAGAAAGTTATAAAAAGCACAACCACACTGACACACGACTACAAACGGAATGATTTTGATTCTTTATCGCAGTAATAATATACCTACGACGTACAGACGTATCCCTACTTGTTGAATTGTGTTTTAAACTGATTTCAAATTATGCTTTAGCATAATTTGAAATAATTTGATTGATTAGCCGTCCTCCTTCCTTCAGAATTAAAAGTAGCTGTGTGCCAAACACGGTTTATTAGTTTTAGTGGTTTTATTTTTATGGACACTTTCACAATGGCGTCTGACATTTAATAACTTTTGCTGAGAAATTTCCCAAAATTCCATGGGTTTTCAAGTAATACCTATCTGTCAAAGATTAAAATAATAAGTATGTATTCCATCATCAGCCGTTTTTATCACGATTTTAATATTTTGTATGAACAAATATCTGAATAATTTAAAATCTGAAAAAAAAAAACATTATTAACAGCTGAATTTTTGTATGCAGCTTAGTGAATATTTGTATAATGGCCACATAGTCCTATAAATTTAGTGGTGCGTTTTCTTAGTTTTACGCTTGAATATTGTCGATTCCATGGGAATACTTTTTTCATTAATGACCGTAGGACAAAGGTAAGTGCACTCTTTGCCTAAATCAAACAGTGTCCTACCAAAACATTTTGAAATCGACCTAGCTATGATAATACCATAAGATAGCAGGACATACCTACCTAATAAATTTTAATAATATCTACATAATGTACTTGCTAACGGCTCATCATCAGTACACGAATGCACGAGGAAGGCGGCCATTAGGGAGGAGTGGCGGCGTGTTGTGAAGCTTGCCACACTAAAGTGATGACCACGACCACTCTGTCAAGAGTGATACCGACGAAGAAGAAGAAGTTGCAAATTATAAACCACTTGTTTTGCTATCAGAACACATTTTATTGCAAAGTATATAAGAAATAGTGTGAGACTACTTACTCGTAAATGTAACCTAATAAATAAATAAAAAAAACAGTGTCGCAATTAAAATTTAATAAAGGTTTAACTTTTGTATCTACTATCCATCGTTTGTTACTGACCGTTATTTCACCTCTTCAATAGTTTCTCTTGATTCAGTCAGATTACATTACATTATTTATACATACAAAATAGTAAACCGTTACTACCTACTTTAAAAACTTTACTTTTACAACTGCATTAACTCTTCTTAAAATATCATGGGCGTAACTTGTCTTGTCCGCCATCGTAGGTAATACTAATGTATTGACAAAGTTACGATATATTGGATACTCAGATAAACTTCAAAGAATACACGGAGGCAGGAGAAGAGCTATATAACATGGGACAAGGAGAGGTTACAACGAATGATAATGATGAGTAAATATCCTTCGGGTGCCAGGACCTAGAATGTTATGTAAGGTCATAAGGTCTATCTATTTTTCAGAACGTCCACTTCCTGAATAACAACTTCCCTTAACGTCCAGTATTATCAACTGATTAATGACTACAGCTGGAGAAAGATCTTCATTAAAGATCTCCTATATGCCAGTGCCGTGACTCACATGGAACAAGAGCCATTATATTACTAGCTGTCCCGCGCGGTTTCACCCGCGATAATTTCCATATAAACTTTTCGACCCGCGGAATTGTTCCATATAAACTTTTCGACCCCTTTTCATCCCCTTAGGGGTTGAATTTTCAAAAATCCTTTCTTATCGGATGCCTACGTCATACAAAGAACACACCCTCCAAGTTTCAGGTCTCACGATCAGCAGTTTAGGCTGTGCGTTGATCCATCAGTCGATCAGGACAAAGGATTTTATGAATATAGATATAAACAAAAAAATAGATTCTAAAGAACTTTATGTAAAATTGAAGTTTTAAAAGAACAAAAACAAAGAAAATTTTCTCAAAAGTTTTTAATCGTCGCAGACCTAATAACAGTGTACTCGTAGTAAACACAACAGTTATCTCATTTATAATGTATGCAAAAGTGCAGTGTGGGCTCTGCGTATATAATTTTCCTTCATGAAGTGACTTAAAATAAATCAATAATTAAAGAAAGTATTGTTCGATAACGCAAGTTAATGGCAAAAGTGCATTTTGTGTTTAAAGAATCTTTATTATCATAACGACTTACAAGTCTTTTACATGATAACATACTAAATAACAGTTTTAAGCTGGTGGGTCGATTGCAAAAGATTGGAAAACAGTTTCAATAAAATTATTAATAATTTTTTTTTTTTTTTTTTTTTTGCTTCTGGCAACCCTACGAATAACAGCTGATTTTCTAAGTCCCGTAAATTTTATTAAATTTTAATTGTAATTTTGATAATTAAAGCTCAATTCCAATGTAATAGATTAAATTTGTGATAAATGATAAGTGATATTAATAGGTTTTGCGTTTTAAACTGGATTTGGTGTGATTTGTAAGAGTTCAATGATTGAGAGTGACAGGTAGTTTTGGTGTTCATATTTTATGATTTATTTGCTAATTTTTACCAATTAAATACTAAATTAACTAGCTTTCTCGGTTTATAACTGATATATTGCATTGTCGTTCGTATATTGTCTGTGTTAATTGTGTAATTTCACTGATTATTACAATTTACCGGTAACCTAAAACTACCCGTTCTTGTGAAACAACTCCTTGAAATATATATATTTTTTCTTTTTTTGATAATATTTCATTTATAAAGTACAGAATGACGACCCGTAAGGCTTTGGCTCGCCAGGAGGAGGCTAAACTCCAACTGGTTTTACAGGAATTAAAGGTTTCCAAGGACTTGTGTGCACAACTCACAAGTGAAAGAGAAGATAATGAAAGAGAGCTCTTACAATTAATCAATAGCAATAGCAAATTGAAATCAGAAATGTCAGCTTTATATTCAAAATATAATTGTATTGTTGAGGAGCGGGACCATCTCCAGAATATTGTAGATAGGTTTGACCAGTGCAGTGAAGAGTATGAGCAAGTCCTCAAAAAGACTTCTACACTGGAGCGGGAGCTTCGTGATGCCCATCTACACATCTCCGACCTGGAAGACGCTGCTCAAAATGTCACTGTGCAGCAAAATGAAAGTTTATTTCACGAGTTAGTGGAGATTGCCCCGCAGTTGGTTTCTGCTACAAAAATTAAACCAATTGTGACTATAGACCTCACAAAGGACGAGTCAACAATCAATACCAAACATACAAGAAATTTGTTGCATTGTAGCAGGAACAAACTTAAAAAATATATAAAAATTAATAGATACATTAGAAAAACTCAGAAACTAATAAAAAGTCAAAAATCCATATCATTGTGTGCAAAGGCTAGTAAGGAAAATATTACATTGTTGGATGATTTAGAAAGATGCACAAATAAATTACAAAGTAGTAGGTTACAGTTTGAAGCTGACACTCAACAATTAAAATTACAAATCCAACAACTAACAGATTCCTTACATTCAATTAATAAAAAATATGAGACATCTCAAGTTGTGATTAGGGAGTACTCTTGTGCAGTGAATGATCTTATAAAACTTTCAAACAGTAATACAAACTCTCAGAACTCATCGGTAAACAATCACAGGAGTAATTTTGTTCGCTCAAGTCATTCGCAGCGGGGGAGTGGGCCCTCTTCCTCTTCTAATGTCTCAATGCATGAAGGTTTGAGTGTCTGTTCTGAGCAGTCATTAAACTCTATGCAAAAAACGATTATGTTTAGTGATGACATAGGAAGAAATATGGGTTCTATTATAAACTCTCATTTCAAGGGACATTCTATCCTTAATAACTGCTCACCTTCAGCAGATTTTCATGATATTCTAAATAAAATATTGCAAAGTAATCTTAAAGATTACACAAATTTAATTATTTTTGTCAAAAATAGGGGAAAAGTATGCAAAAAAGATCTTATTAAATATTGTGATTATTTGGCAAGCCTAAACTTAAAAAAGATAATTTTGTTTACATTCCCCTACTGTAAAACATTGCCAGAAGCAGAAAACAACCTTAGATATAAGCTGAATGAGTGTTTATACACTGTCTCAAAGTATAATGAAAAATTTCATGTAATTGACACTAACACTTTTGTTAGTAATAAAGTATATTATTTGACAAAAGGTAGGCATTACCTTTCCCATAATTTTAAGCGACAGGTAGCATTTTCGCTATCATATTTTTTAAATATTTCAGCCAAGAAGTTGGCTACTAACTCTGCCTCTATTGAGCAGTTTACTGACAACTATATTGACATGGAACACAACAATAATGTTGACATTCTTAGTAATAACTTAATTACATTGGAATCAATTCCAAATCATTTAAATTAAATAATAGGACAACAGAGAAGTCCTCTGGCACTAGTTTAACTAATTTAGCTGACATGTCCAATGATTGTTATTATCTAGAACAGAGCCGAAACAAAAAACCTATTTCAAATAAATGTTGTATTAACCTTGTGCATCAAAATATATATTGTATGACAGCAGGCAAGCAGCTGGAGCTGGAATTATTCATGAATTCGGAGAATATTAGTATTATGTGTATTACAGAACACTGGTTAAAGGCGCACCAACTCATGTTTAGTTTCAGTAATCACCAGGCCGGCAGCTCATTTTGCAGGGTGAATGCAATACATGGAGGGTCACTAATTTTATTAAATAAAAAACTTAAGTTTAAAGAACGAAAAGATATTGTGTCTCTCTCTGTGGAATGTGTAATAGAGCTTGCTTGTGTAGAATTGGAGCGATTTATTATTGTTTGTGTATATAGACCTCCTTCTGGTGACTACAATTATTTTTCAGAAGTTATGGATGTTACTTTATCCAAATTAAGTAACTGTGGTAAGAATCTGTTTGTTTGTGGAGATTTTAATGTTAATATTCTTGAAAAAACCTCCACATCATTTAATATCCTAAATTTATTCAAATCATATAATCTTTTGCACTTATTCATGGAGCCTACTAGGATATGCACTACCACTTCTACATGTTTAGATAATATTTATAGTGATGTAATTCCCAAGTACAAGAACATTATTAATAAATTAGACTCTGATCACTCTGGTCAATTTATAAATTTTGAAATAATTAAAAAACCTTTGGCTAAAAAAAAAATTAGTTATGTGCCGGTAACAGCTGATCGCTTGGAGCGTATGAGAGTTGATTTGATTAGTAACTTGCCTTTTTTACAATCCAATTTAGATCCAAATTCTTTATATAATTCATTCTTTCATTCATTCACTAATCAGTTTAACACAATATTTAGTTCCAGAGTGATTACAGTTACTGAAAGACCAGTGTTTAGCGATTGGGCAACGGTAGGAATTCATAAAAGTAGGCAAGTGTTATACAAGTTGTACTATGAAAGACAGTTCAACAATGGTGAAGAGTTTAAAGAATATTTAAAATCATACTCAAAGATTTTCAAAAACGTTTGCGTGTTGGCTAAATCGCATTTTATCAGTTCTAAGATCAAAAATAGTAATAATAAAATTAAGGCTACATGGAAAGTAATTAATGAAGAAACTGGTAAAGCTAAATTTAATGATACTACTTTCAAGTTATGTGTTAATGGAAAAGTTATTAAGTCAGATTTGGAAGTCGCGAATGAGTTTGAAAGCTTCTTCGCTAATATACCAGTTTCTTTAACCAGTACTTTAAGCTCTTCCACCACGATTTCGGAGTCTCTTCTTAAGGCGAATGTTCCAGAATGTGCTAGTGAATTTAATTTTAGCTATGTAAGTGTATTTGATATTTTTAAGGTTTTTAAGACAATAAATCTTAAGAAAACCGCCGATTTGTGGGGGATTTCTGTTACGATTATAAATTCATTGATTGAAATTATTGCACCAGATTTAGTTATTATATTTAATAGATGTATAGACTGTGGTGTGTTTCCTGACCTAATGAAGTATAGTAAAATAACACCTTTGTTTAAAACAGGTAGTACATCGGACCCTAATAACTTTAGACCAATTTCGGTACTACCAACATTTAGTAAAATATTTGAAAAGCTTATGCTAGACCAACTTATCATATATTTTTATAGAAACGACTTGCTGCATCAAAAACAGTTCGGTTTTACTCGTGGTCGCTCTACAACTGATGCAGGAATCAAATTAATTGAAAATATTTTTGAAGCCTGGGAGGAGTCACGCGACGCTTATGGAGTGTTTTGTGATTTGTCCAAGGCATTTGATTGTGTTTTGCATACAACTTTGGTCAGGAAGCTACACTACTACGGAATAAGAGGCGTGGCTTTGGATCTTCTTACTTCCTATTTAAGTGATAGGATCCAAAGGGTTGAGGTCAACGGCAAGCGATCAAATGGATCTGCCGTAATGATGGGTGTACCGCAAGGATCTATATTAGGACCATTCCTGTTCCTTGTCTATATAAACGACTTACCTTATCTGGTGAAGGAGACCCATGAGATAGTATTGTTTGCAGATGATACATCTTTAGTATTTAAGGTTAATAGACAGCAATCGGCTATAGACGATGTGAACAATGCTCTCTCTAAAATAGTACACTGGTTTAATGCTAATAATTTATTACTAAACCGCAGTAAAACTAAATGTATTAGATTCGTAACAAAAAATGTCAAACAGGTTAAAACGAGTGTAAAACTTAACAATGACGATTTGGAACTGGTCGATGAAACTGTCTTTCTGGGTATAACACTAGACGCAAAATTACAATGGGGCCCACATATAGAAAAGCTATCGGGCAGACTTAGCTCAGCTGCTTTTGCTGTTAAGAAAATTCGTCAAATAACTGATATTAATACTGCACGTCTAGTTTATTTTAGTTATTTTCACAGCATTATGTCATACGGTATACTGCTGTGGGGTAATGCCGCAGACATCGAGTCTATATTCGTGTTGCAGAAACGAGCTGTTCGGGCCATCTATAAGTTGGGCCCTCGGGAGTCATTAAGAACTAAATTCAGCGAGTTTAAAATAATGACTGTATACTCTCAGTACATATACGAGAATTTATTATATGTTCACAAAAATTTAGGCAACTTTAAGAAAAACAGTGACTTACATAATCATAACTTAAGAAATAAAGACAAACTCACTGTGCCTACTAGTAGGCTCCATAAAATTTCTAATTCTTTTAAAGGGCAATGTATACGCTTTTACAACAAACTGCCAAACGATGTGTTTGATTTGTCAATTAATAAATTTAAGAGCTTGATTAAACGCACTTTGTGCGATAAAGCCTATTATAGCGTAAAAGATTATTTAAATGATACAAACTTTTGGTAATGAATTGCTCTTTTCTATTTTTATTTTATTTTTTCATTTGACGCGCAAGGTCAGATTTTAGATTATACTTGTTAAATGATTTTTTGTAAAGTTGTGTGCGTACTATGTAGCCGTTAGTGGCCTTACCTGTTTATTGAATTAAGAATCAATTTCATTGACACGATAGTGACTAGATATGTCATGCTCACTCAAATGTACCGCTGGCGGTGGCGTGTGAGTCGGGTCGCTCGGTTCCCTCTAATATGGTTGAGCGGGGCGGGGCTTACGAGCACGTCATACTCGTGAACGGGTGCTGTCAGTTGGTGCTGGTCATGTCTGGTCTACTATTATAGATAATCCTAGTTTAACTCCTAATGTATCTATATCTGTACGATAGTTTATTGCTGGCTGCGGCTCATTGTTCTCACATAATGGGAATATCAGTGAACACAAATTTTATAGAATTTTTATTTGACGGGTAATATTAGACTATAGTTGTCATATTAATTGATTTGTTAAAAAGTTGTGTGCGCACTATGTAGCCATTACCGGCCTTACCTGTTTATTAAATTAAGAATCAATTTCATTGACACGATAGTGACTAGATATGTCATGCTCACTCAAATGTACCGCTGGCGGTGGCGTGTGAGTCGGGTCGCTCGGTTCCCTCTAATATGGTTGAGCGGGCGGGGCTTACGAGCACGTCATACTCGTGAACGGGTGCCGTCAGTTGGTGCTGGTCATGTCTGGTCTACTATTATAGATAATTCTAGTTTAACTCCTAATGTTTCTGTACGGTAGTTTATTGCTGGGTACGGCTCATTGTTCTCACATAATTAATTACAAGTTGAGTTACCACTAATTATATTATAGATATATCTATATTGTAACTTTAAACTGACAGCGTGCTGCTGAAGAGTTTGTTGGCAGCTTCTTCTCTTCAGCCATAGCACTAGGAAGCTGTGAGGGGTGGACATTTTATGGGTGCTGTCATGGTAGCTGTAGTTATACTAACGTCAAAAAGAGCCACATTATGGGCCAAATTTGAATAAAGGATTTGACTTTGACTTTGACTTTGACTTTACTTATACATAGAGACGTCCTGCATTAAATATTTCCTTAGTTTTAGTTTAAAAGTTCTGATACTGTTAGAGTTCTTAATATAATCTTATATGATATATAATTACAATATTTGGCAACTTGTTCGTAATGTTCTTATTATTTATTTAAAAGGTTAAAAGGTTAGGCGTTTGACCTCAGCTCACCAGATAGAAAGATGAATGGTAGAACGGTGGTGTCGTCGAATATTGTTGTCATACCTTATACCTAGCTTGAAATAGCAAGTAGTACTTTATAATAGTACTTTATGTCATATAAGCCTTTTTGTTTGTAAAATAATTAATTAACAAGTAAAAGAGTTTCAAGTTTTCTGATATTTTGAAGATATCTATTGATAACCTACCTATGTAGAATGTAGATATCTACGTTTCGCTAGAGTGATCTGTTAAAATTTCAATGCTTTTAGATCATGCGATCTGGGCCCTTATTCACTATGACCAACAACATTTCTTGCCCATAACGCGCGACCCAAAAACGCATTTCCAAACGTTCTAGATACCAATATACTAGAAATTATTATTCTTTATGCCATAAAAAACGTTGTAAATGTATTTTTTTGCAGTGAAACTTCTTTGATTACGAGGGAAAGATGATTTTTGCGGCGTCTTATCTTACCGCGGCGTGTTATGGTCATAGTGAATAAGGGCCCTGTTGAATCCAAGTGACCAAATAACTAAAGTCATCATCGGTTTTTCTAACTCCTTTTCTACACTTAAGCCGCTACGATCAGTGCTATTAAATAGTTACATTTAAAAATAAGACACGACATAGGTGGGATCCGTTGCTTCGAATTGATTTTCTAATTTAAATCGTTTTTAAATTTATAGAAAATTTTGGACAACTTGACGCATATCTTCCAATCCAGAAACATTTTTTTCGTAAAAATCTTGTTTTTGAACACGCTTGAACCATTCTATTATTTTTGGATATCTGCAAAAATTCACAATTGTCATGATTAACTTTTAATCACTTGGTTAATTATAATCTATGGATAATTTAACATTTACATGGTATAGGTATGGTATCATACTTGATACTCATGATCATACTTAACTGTTGGGTCTAGAAAATTTAAATTATACACTTTTGTACTCTGGACTAGCATTAAGAATGAGTTTTTAGGAATTCAACGCCTAAGGAGTACAAAAAATAGGTGAAAGTCTATATATTAAAATTAGCTGTGCGTCGCGGTTTCACCCGCGTGAGTTACGGAATTTCAGCAGGAACTCTTTTTTTTCTTTAAATAAAGTAGCCTAAGTTACTTCATATAACATCAGCTATCTACCCGTAGAAGTCCTGCTAAAATCGGTCCAGCCGTTCCAGAGATTAGCCGGAACAAACAGACAGACTAAGAAAAAATTAAATTATTGATTTATCTATTTTAATTTAATTAAATGATTGGTTTTTTATGTTTTTTTTGGTATATAGTATTTTCATATGATTAAGTGAAAAGCTGTTTATTTAGAATTACAAACAGACACTTCAATTTTATTATCAGTAGGTACAGATACAGATAATAGAAGAAGGTACCGTTATTTGAAAGTTAGCGGAAATTGGTAATCGTACTCTTCTTTTTCAAATACAGGAAGAACTACAAATTCCATGGTCTTTAAAGCGAAAGTACCAGTATCAAGTTGATGGTAGTGGAATCACTTATGTACTTTTGAAATATGGTAGAAACTCACTTTGTTTCCTCGATAGGCACCAACGTATCTAGTGAGCTGATGGTGGACACGACACTGATGTCTGCTACAGTCAGCTCATTTCCAGCCAGCCATGGTGTCTTGATTTGTGCTTCCAACAAGTCATAGGCTCTTTTCACCTTATCTATGCCTTCATCCGAAAATTTTTCAGCGCCGAAATATAGTACTGGTCTCTGAATATGTAGGTACAGAATAAGTAATAATAACTAATATAGAATACAAAAAAGAAGAAGATAAACAAAATAAATAAACATTTTAATGAAAAAATAAAAATATGCTAACGAGGCGTTATTAATTAATGAAGAAAATATACATAAATTTAATAACCAGATATTAAACAAGTTTCGAACTAATAAATCGACTAGCTATTATTCCCGGCGGTTTTATCCACATAAACGGATTTGCTCCGGGAAAATGCGTTAATCTAAAACACTTGTTATTACGAATGTCAAATTTCATCGAAATCTGTTCAGTATTTACTCGTGATCAAGTCACAAACACCCTCCCATCCAATACGTGTACGTTGTATACCTACGCTACGTCACGTGATGTAATTTTTTTGTGTTGTGTCAAATAAGGCTTTTTTTTCAATTTCAATTTCAAATTTTACATCTACCCACCAAATTGTCCAAAATGCAAGGAAATAATATGCCGCAATCGAAGTGCAACTTCTGATCAACTAGCGCTCTCTTTTTCGGGTCGGTTGGATAGAGAGAGTCATCTTTTCCGTACGTGGCTACTAAATAGCCGTTAATAGCATGGCTGTAAAAAAACGTGTAATACAAAGAACAAATACGTATTGCAAACATGACTACATTAACTTGACACTAGAGGGGTAGGCAGATAAGAACCTCTACTTGCACCTTACTCTTTCATTGCAGCCTTACAAGTTCTGTTGGTTTAATGTCATAATTCTTGGCTATATCTCTCCTACTCCTTGATATTAGTCTTCCCAAAGAGTCTTAAGGCTGGTCATTACCTCGGACGACCTATTTAGACAACATTGCTCACACTTGCTCTATAATCTATTGACTGTCTTAGTACTTTCATGCAGCCTTTCAAAATGACCGAATATCATAAGACCTAAACATTCCTTTGTCTATTTTAGTCATCACTAGTACATCATCTTGCATTCCTTTCAGACTACTTTTGCTCATCATTATTAGTATATATTCTTTTTTTTTGGTTCTATGTTCGACTGTAGGTATATGTGTTTTTTATTGTTTTCAAATTGTTTCCAATATAATGTGTAGGCTGCCGATGTCGATGTTTGTCTTTAGCCCTTGGTGATTAATAGGCATGATGACTAATTTTTATTTTTTAGTCCTTCTTGTAGATTATTAAAAAATATTGGACACGTATTTTTTCTTTTTTTCGTAAACAAAAAATAACGGCGATATATTGAGTTGAAATTTCACGTGACGTTACTATTCTGACAGTTTGTATGGTGGTTTTAGCGGTTAGTGACATCACGCACGACCCCCTCACCCTAAACTTTAATGCGCTTTATCTCTGTGTATTTTAATTTATTTGAAAAAGTAAAAAATAAGTGTCTATTGTTTTTTTATTTCCTAACTGACGGACTAATTAGAATTTTGATTTTCAAAAGTAGTCCACATCCCCATTGTGTAAAGTCCACCAATCTGCACATGGTTGTGTGGTTGACTATCCTGTTTTGTAGCCCGTTTTCAGGAGAGAATATACTAAAAGTTGTGATTATGAGTTAAATATAAATCCTCGCAATGAAACAATTGCGAGGATTTATATTTAACTTTTTTGGTTAAAACTGTATTTAATGGATATTAAATTATTTAGCTAAGTATAAACTCAAATATATAGTTTGAAGGTTCTTCCGCTACCGAAAACAAAATTATGTACAACCATACGGTAGAGTTCGCACGGCTGTTCAATTTCAATTCTTTTCAAAATACTTTTGTTTCAGTAGGTTTTAATAATTAATGAAATAAGTCTGTCGAAGTAACTGAAGAAATTAAACTATTATTACGTAAGAAGACAAAACTCCTAAGTAGTGATTAAGTGTTTCTTAATATTATATCATGTGAAGTTTGAAGGGCATAATTATCTATCTGTATAACCATAAAGTACATAAGGTTGTTAGGTTCTTATGTTGAGAGGGGTTGATAGACCTCCGGCTAGCTTAAATATTCAATAAATAAAGTTTTTAGTAGAAAAAAAAATTAAGTAAAACTGTGTTCTTGGTACCACAAACCTCCTCCAATTGGTAGTCGGTGTTGGATATCTGATAATATTCTCCTCAGATAAGGCCGTAGGTCTGTAACTGGCAACTAGTGAGTGGTACCCCTTTGAGGTTTAAGACACACCCCAAAAGCAACTAGCTCATGATGATTTCAGAGGAAATCTTGGTTGTATATTTTTGTATGTAGGTGAAGTATGTTATTTGTTCAGAGTTTTGTAAGTATACTGTTCGAGTTAGGTATGAAGTGTTACGAAATATATTATTACTAGCTGTTCCCCGCGGTTCCACCCGCGGTAATTTCGGAGTTCCCACGGAGATACCGGGATAAAAGTATCCCATGTCCTTCTCTGTGGAACGACAACGTATATGCAAAATATCTACTGAATGGATAACCGTTCAGCGTGAAAGCAGTGAATGCGCAACAAACAAACAAACAAACTCACTTTCCCTATTATAATATAAGTAAGGATTACCTACAGTTTTCATACCACTTACACGATGATGATAATTTCTCTATTGACGGTTTAAAAGATAGTACATATATTATAGTACCTACTAATAAAAAATTGTATCGACGTACCATTCAAAAGATAAAAATTGACGTTGAGTCAATTTGTAGGTTTATATGCTGGGAGGGGTTGATAGACCTCCTAGGCTTCTAGGCTCGCTCTAATATTCAATAAATAAAGTTTTATTGTAGTGAAATAATTTATTGACTAGGATACTTTACTAGAATTTATTTTCTAGAGTAAAATAATAATAAAAAAAAATAAAAAATACAATAATTTGGAAATTTAAAAAAGAATGACAAATTATAATATAAAAACACAAGTCTGAAAAATAAAAGTAATAAACGAAATGAGGTAGGATAATATCTTATCGAGTAGCATACAGCCGCATCGTTACAAGCCACCTATCGGTTACCCATACTCCCAGGTTCCCTTAGGTTGATGACATCTTGGTTTTCTAGAAATGACTAATACTATCCTAAATTGGCTATTTGGTTTTCCTCAAATGACTACTTTCCTAAAATGACAGCTTGGTTTCCTGAACCTTTTTTACCGGAAATGACTATTTTCGTATATCATGCCTATTTTGTTTGAATACTTGTGGTCCCTAAAATGATCTAATTCCTCCTTACTTCCAAAATTAATACTTTCCCGAGAAAACTTTTCTAGTTTTACCTACGTTACGACAGTGATAATTTTTTGAATAAACTAAGGTATTGCAAATAATCCATAGGTGGCTGGTTCAAATCCGGCTCGAAGGACCAAAAATATGGACCAAATAGAGAGTGAAAAAATAGAGTCGTTGGCAACGCCAGCAACTCTTCGATTAAGTGGACTGTATGCGGACGGCCTGGATGCTTCTTTTACACTCGTCGGTTAAATAAAATAATTATCAAAGCTTGTTACCTCGCAATCCCGGGGTAATACTCTTTCCTGGCTTTCCTCCCACGGACACTGTGAGAGGTCCTTCAGGAACCACGGCACGGTAAATGTCCTCAAAAACACACGCAGAGCAGCTGCTGTGTTAGTTAAATACTCAGAAGGATGGAAGATGAAGAAAAACAATATGATAAAATAAAAATCGCTCCACAAACGGAGGGCGAGGTTCTTCAACCACAGAACAAAATACAGTAATAATCAATAATTTTTTCACACACGTTTGAAACAATAATATAAACCAAAAGTTGACAAATAAATAAAAGGCTTTCCTATGTGCCAGTAATTTTGTCCTCTGAACCGAGGTACGCACATAGAGGAAGGTAAGCGCCGAATTAAGGTACATATTGACCCTCGAAATATACGACGAAACAAACATCGGTTTTATTATAATAGTCAACCGACGAGTGTTTGAAAATAATAAATAAAAAACACAAATAATTAATGTTTACCGGCGCCACCAGGTATAGCCATCCAGATATACCTAGCAATTTACATAGTAATCATCCAGTGGTAAGCGTGAGGAGCTGTAGTAGGGATACCTAGTTAAAATATTACTTTTAATGTGCTAGTTGACTGATTTTTTGTCCGTCTTGTAGATTAGTAAAAAATTGTGGACGCGTTTTTTTTTTTCTTTTTTTACGTAATCCAAAAATAACGATACATAGAGTTGAAATTTCGCGTGACGTCAGTATCCGGTGCAGTTTGTATAGGGGCTTAGACCGATTAATGACGTCACGAGCCCCCCCCCCCCCCCCCCCCCCCCCTAAACTTTAATGCGCTTTAACTCTGTATATTTACATCAATTTGAGAAATCAAAAAATTCGTATCTATTGTTTGTTTTAATTTTCTAACAGACTGACTAATTAGAATTTAGATTTTCAAAAGTCTTCAGCATCCCTATCGGCGCCTTACATTATTATAATTACCTATCCCATACAGAAAAATCACCGTCGACCAGTACTGGTACTGTGTGCTGTGGGTTTAGCTGAAACAGATAGGTAAATAATTACTAAATAAATCCTTGGGCACTCATTGATTAACGAGTCGAATCACCACGGTTTCACTCGCGTTATTTTCAGAGTTAAAATAAATAACTAGTATATCACTCAAGAACACTGTAACTTTATAAGTGAAATTATTTTTTAAAACCAGTTAAGTAGGTAGGTAATTTTTTTATTAAAAAAAAAAACAATAAATCTTTTTTCTTTATATTTTGTATAGGAGTATAAATTTACTATTTTATTACAAAATTATTGATCGTTCAGATGTCAATTGAATATAAAGGTTAACAGGAAGAAGTCCCCTCGCGGGCCTTTCAGCATAAATTAGCTGCTAATTTTCAATTTTAAGAAATTTTGTTTATATTCAATAAAGTATACAAACAAACAAATATCATTTAATAAAAAGCAGGCCTCAATAAACTCTGTGAAACAACTAAGCCTTTGCACTACGTGTGTTTCGTACCTGAAGATATTCCTCCTTTAAATGATCTTTTGCACCGAATAGATCAACGTCCACAAATTCCACATTGTTAAATATGTTTAATTTGTGCATCACCATGTATACAGCACGAACAGGCGGGCTGCCATCCAGTTTGTAAAGTTTAAGGGTCATGTTTCTTTGGTCGGAAATAAAAAAAGACGATCTATATAATGATTACATGATTATTACACAATTTATCTGTAAATTTTGCAACATGTTTTACTTACACTAAAGACGCAATATTGATATCTCAAATAATTAAGATAATTTAAAATCAAGAGTCATGCTATTTTGTTTGAATGTTTTTGAACAGATTTCCTACGGTTTCTCAGAGTATTAGAGTCAAGTAATATGTTAATTCATTTTTCCTTCACCATTGAATCGAAATCGATGGTTCACATCAGCATGGTGAAGTCCAATCAGATCGGCGATAAGCAATAACATGTTAATCCACAAAATCAAATTATTGATACAGAACGCTTTATCGTTAGTTATAGAATGTTTTTTGATGATAATATGTTTACCTTATTACATTGTTTACATGCCAACAAAATGTTAAATGAAAAAAAAATGTTGACACAAAATGGCGCTATCATTTTAAAATAGGATTTACTCAAAATTTCTCCAGTGTGGCTTATCTATGTCCAATTACAAGATCGAAGTTAATGTTAAAAAGTGCCACTATTTAAGAGTGATCGCTTAAAATATTAAACTCACCCGTTACTTATCCACTTATCCACGTTCTTATTTTACACACAACCACGCTGGCACTCGAGTTTCTATGAAGTGACTTTAATAATTTCTTCATTCGATGGTAAAATGTTAAAGTATAAAAGAACAGCATATAATTTTCTTTGGCTGAAGTACACACAAGGAAATAAAGCTGCGCGTCCATTGACGCGAAGTGAAGAGGAGCGGAAACAAGATACATAAATATTAAATATACTTAATTGAGATAGCTAAATTTTTTTTAGATAAATATGAAATTATGCGAAGATTCGCAAGATACCTGAAAACCAATATTTTGGGAAACTGATAAATAATTAGGCATCTTGTACGGGTATTTTGTCGACAGATGTTTGGGAAAGTTGTCTTATATGCCTGAAGAGGGGACCTTTGCAATAATTTTGCCAAATGGCAAGTAATTTAAGAAGTAACAAAAAAAAACGATTTTCCGATATTTGGAAGACTACGAGAAAAATGTTGATGCAATAATTAGTACGTACCTACTATATGTTGAATCCTCAAAATCATTTGACTGTAAAAATAAATAAATATCCAATTAGACGACAATAACCCCCATGAGTGACCACCAAATTTTAGAGTTAATGTTAGTGCAAACTATAGAGGTTTTTTTGATGAACACAATTTGTAACCCTTACGGATCTCTTTATTAAATGGACATAGATAAGCAATAGTGTGCTAACCCACACTGGAGAAATTTTGAGTAAATCGTGTTTTAAAATTATAGCGCCATTTTTTCTCAACATTTTTTATGTTCAATATTTAGTTACATACTTAAACAATATAATAAGTTAAACGCATAATTAAAAAACGTTCCCAAACTCTCAATAAATCGTTCTGAATAGTTAACTTAATTTTGTGGGTTAACATGTTATTGCTTATCTGCGTCCAAATAAACAAATGTTAGGTAAAGCTTTGTTCGCATCATTTCTACCAGGAAGAGTTACATAATATAAAATTACTGTCTCAGTCTTGAATCTGTAATCCGCCTTAGTGCAAATCTACCAATGTCAATGTACATTATTATTATATGATACAAACATTGCATAGCAGTGTAATGCTGTGATTGTAATTGTTGTCTAATCATTTACGTATGAGAAATATCAATTACCTACCTGTGTTATACCTTAAACTGTAATATACACGTAAATGGTAAAATACGTACG
Organism: Zygaena filipendulae; assembly: GCA_907165275.2. Lineage (NCBI taxonomy): Eukaryota > Metazoa > Arthropoda > Insecta > Lepidoptera > Zygaenidae > Zygaena > Zygaena filipendulae. Next base: position 3,152,816 of record OU015669.1, read on the forward strand.
GTCAAAGGTATAATTACCATGAAGTATCCACAATTGTATGGTAAATTAGTAATGTCTCTGCTAATTTTGAAATAGTTTTTCGTGTAATTTGTGTGGTTAAACCTTGATTTTCCTTGAAACGTAGGTTTTCATCGAAAATTATTGTCTGTCGTTCAAAAAAGGTTGTGATTTTTTTTCTAATTGTGTGGCTGACTCTAAAAGATTTTTTACAGAATCGAAAGGCCGTGCAAAAATATGCAACAGGAGATTCCCTGGTTTTTTGCATTTTACTTGTGATTTATTGTTTATCAGTGCCCTCTGCTGAAAATTACGTGTACAATAATAACAATGCGAAAGATACCTACAGGTACCTAAGTCGTCGTATAAAGTACAGCTACTCCAGCTACTCGATGCTAGATGGCAGACTTTAAAAAGTTATGCTATTTTAAAATAGATGGCACTAGGAGTAAGAATTTCCGTTTCTACTGTTTATTAATAAGAACCAATTAGGTACTATTTTTTATTTTCAAGCACCAACAGATATTAATTATTCGGAGAAATACTATTATTATTATATTTTCTCGGTGTAATGTCTCGTAGGATCTTCTTAGCATAGATACCTGCTTAACATTTTCATCGTGACATGCTTTTTTTCTAACTCTAAGAAATTAATTTCCCATGGCGATGAACCATCGTCGTTCTTACCTATATAAAATATGTTAATATTTGCCGCTTTTTGGGCGGACCTGGACCGTATCTGTGGCAACACAATATTATCAATACTAAACACGCAACCTTTTCTTTTGGAGGGATTTTTGGTTTTTCACGTGACGTTTTCTCTTTGAACCCTTTTCGATTTACATCTCTTTTTTTAACACGCCTTTTCACGTTTTATTTTAACGTGTCCATTTTTTTGACTTTGCTTTGAATTGTTTATCATATAGGTACCCACACTCAAAAATAAATAAAGGCCTGATATAGGGATCAAGATAAAACGTTATATAATATGCTTCTGAAGAAGAGAGTTAAGAGATATTTTTCTTTTTTTTTATAATTTTTCAAAGCTATTCCTAAAAAAACATACATATAACATCAACACAAGTTTTATAATAGGTAATATTGTTGTCACAGTGTTGTGTTTAAGTTTGAATTCGTCGTACACCTGATACGTAAACTCTAGTGTACTCTAAACCGACAGCAAACTTGTACCTAACAAGCAATTTGCTAAGTCGGCGTGACAGCCTACAATCTAAATGATGAGAAACTCATTGACTGACGACCGTAGTATAAAGCACAACCCCCTGCTGTTCTTAGAAAGGAGAATGGGCAATATTATACGTAGCCTGGGCGGTCAGTGGCTAAGAATAATTTTGATACTTATTGATGTGATTTAATCCTATAATTATTGAGAAGAAGTTTTATGATTGAAATGTTTAGATGAACAAATGTACAAAAAGCAGGCCTAAGGTATAGAAACTGATGCGTGCAAAGAGGCTTTAGGTATCCCAATCGGCTTGATTGGAATTTCTTTATTATTCTTTATTTATTTATTTATTTAATGCTCATAACATAACAGTCGTTTGACCAAAGCGTTACAACATTTTAATACAACCTGTCAATACAAATACAATTTAATTTAATACAAGCATGTCAATTACATCTTTCAAATTTTTTTACATAGTCAAATTACTATTAATCAATTAAGTATTAAACAATTATTACATCAACATTCATTAATTCATCCAGCTATGGATGCCAGGATGAATGGATATTTTGAGCCGCTTGAGGTTGAAGCCCCAGGCACAGATAATATAATACTATACTATACTACTAGCCCCAGGGTTTCAATCTCAAGCGGCTCAAATATAATAATATAGTCCCTGCTAAGAGATCCATATTTACGCCACTTCGTTTGAGAGATGGATTAATACTAATACTAAACTAATTTATCTTTATGTTTGCATCTTTAAAAAAAAAATCGTTTTTGGTTCACTGCACCAGTAACTACGCAATACCACAAAACAACTATTATATCTAATTACAAATACAAACGAAATGACAACTCTCATCTTTTTTGAAATTGGTTAGAAACAAATTGTTTTTTTTTAATTTTATTTGGCACGCATCAAATAAAAATATACCAAACGCTGCCAAACGTTCCGTTTCACACAATAGTTTTTGCATGAAGCACTTCACAAACAACTAAATCACTATTTCAAGGCAGAATCTCGTCAACAATAGAACGTGATAATAGCTTTCGTATTTGGAACTCTTTTTCTTATCATGTTTTCCTTTTTTGAATGAACGGCGAAGATTTATTTATCTATATAAGTACTCGTAAATTATTGTTAGGCAGTGAACCTTTTCACGCCTACACATTGACAACGGAACTCTTTTTGTAAATCGTTTTATACTAAAGACACTAGTTTTATTGTTTACTTTAGGCGATAACTATCCTTCCAACTATTATGTATTAAGTTAGATATCCCTATTATTAAATGTTTCTGTAATTCCTTTTGGTGTGAGTGTGTGTGTGTGTGTGTGATATGTGTGTGTGTGTGTATATTTACTTATATATATTTATGTATATTTATATAATACCTAAATATTTAAATACGTATTTTATGCTGTGTAATATATATTTATATATCAATTATCTCTATATTTAGTCCTTTTTTATGTCTTAGTTTATAACTTTTTTAGTTTTAATACTATTGTTTTTATTTATTTTTCGTTTTTTCCGTAGGTTGCACACCCCTTCCCTTTTATCTCTCTGTCAACCCAATGGTTAACTGTCAGAGAATGCCGCAAGGCATTAAGTTCGCCATTTGTACTATTTTGTGCAAGAAGAATAAATAAATAAATAAATAAATCTGCTGATAAAGAATAAATAAATAAATAAATAAAATAAACCTGCTGATAAATCTGACTAAAAGACTATCACCTCCGTTTTCTTTTGGCACTTCAAAACATAAGATCAAGCGGGATCGGAAGCTAGGGAACACTTCAATGGGGATGTTGCCTACTTTTGAAAATCGAAATTCTAATTAGTCCGTCAGTTAGAAAATAAAAAAACAATAGACACGTATTTTTTGTTTTTCAAATAAATTAAAATATACAGAGATAAAGCGCATCAAAGTTTAGGGTGAGGGGGTCGTGACGTCACTAACCGCTAAAACCGCCATACAAACTGTCCGTCAAGTGACGTCACGCGAAATTTCAACTCAATGTATCGCCGTTATTTAAAAAAAATAAAAAATACTTGTTCAATATTTTTTATTAATCTACAAGACGGCCTAAAAAAAAAATTTGTCAACATGCCTATTAAGGAGAGGGCCGTTCGAATATTTACTCGTTGGTTTAATTTCAAATTTCTTTAGATGTATGGTTGCTTGAACGTGCTTAAACTTAATGATCTTTACGGTAAACAAAACACAAATCACTCTTCTGATAAAAACACAAGATTTTATTCGTACACTTTGCTTGTTGTCTATTGTCTACTTTAGGCAGATTTATCAAGGTTTTAGGTGTTCTTGATTTCTAAAACAATCTTTATTTTTCCTTAATTTTTTCCTATAGATTGTGAAGCACTGGAGAGTTGAAATACAGGCTTCGCTGAGTTGTCAGATCCTCTTTGAATATGCCCAAAATGCCTTATCTACTCATTTTCCACTTGATACTGATAGCCATTTTGTGAGGTTCGGAAGTAATAATCCTCGGCTAGCTCAAATAAAAGATAATAAAAAAAAATAAAATGGTAAAATAAAATTTATTGAGAGACAAATAATTTAGATGCTTATTGTGCCGAATCTGGAATTGGAGTGGTTAATAAAATACAAAATCAGAATATAAAAAATATTTGAAATTAAAAAAAGAATATCAATAGAATATAAAAAAGGAAGTATCTTAAAAATAAAAAGTAATACAAATGAGGCTGGATATCGTAACGAGTGGCATACGGCCGCCTCGTTACAATTTTAACGTGTTATATTTAAAAATAATCAAAATTAAATTTCGTATTTAGAGATTACGTTAGAACCACGTTTGTTTCAATATTGGATTTATTAAAATCAACTGAAAATGCTTTTATCTACACTAATGTTGTAACATTCTACTTATGTTTCCAATACTTGACTTATAATTACTACTGTTATAGCGCAGACAACAAAACACTCAATTTAAGCAATTTCACATGATGGTATAATATCCACATCGATATCGTAAAATCTCATTATAACATCAATAAAACGCGACCAACTTGATTGCAGGGCCAATCAGGTTGGTCGCGTTTTATTGATGCGCGCAGTTGCACTCTCATTGGTTAGATCTTAATGGCGGCAAAATCACTGTGACAATACACGTACGCGTGAATTTAAAACACACTCACATGTGAAACACTCGTTACTATTATGAAACTCGCTGCGCTCGTTTCATAAACTCACACTCGTGTTTTAATACCCTTCATTATATGACAGTTGCATAAACTACTATTTTTTGACGAGTTTACAAACTCTTCACCGAGTTATTCAAGAATGTTTAAAAATATCACTTACGTTCTTTATAACCTTGACATATTTGAATACGGCCTTTGGTTTTCTGGGCAAAAATACTCATCCGTGCTTGTGTAGTGCTTACCGTATGCTCAGACGAAATAAAAACTCAAGACGGAGCGCTGTCAACAACAAAGTGAAGCCCGTATCGTAAACATGTGAGCATTTAGTGAGTGTTGCCGTGCAGTGAAAACTTATTACCCAAAATTGTTAAGTTCTAGAAAGATGAATGGATAAGTAAATAGATAAGTTAGTATTTTTTTAAGTTGTATACCTCGGTTGTATATTCGAGAACCTTAAAAATATAGGTTTCGAATTTATGATAAAACATGGAAAATAAAAATTAACGCCTATTTACACTTACAATAATTTTATGAATATTAAATTTTTTTACAAAATAATTAAAACCGACTTCCAATAACCACATAACTAAAAAGCTAAAAATAACAAAATACCGATTTAATCCAACAGACCAACAACGTAATACCTACTATTATTGGTTTGTGCTACCACTTTTCGATTTGAATTCGGTGCCAAGCCCGCTTACGTCTGCCCACTTGGGTTGTTCAGTTCACGACGAGCTCATGGCGGGAGTGGACTTAGCTCATCTATCTACTAACTCCATACTTGACTTGTCACCGACTTCATATCGAAAAGTGGTAGCACAAACCAATAATAGTAGGTATTACGTGTATTATTGTCTGTTGGATTAAATCGGTATTTTGATATTTTAAGCTTTTTAGTTTTGTGTTTTTTGTTAAAAATTTGTTAATTTCTTGCTTTTAAGTGAGACGGTTTGTAATTTATCTAAGTTACAATAGCCTGATGTTAACTACTCATCATGTTTTACAAAATATTGCTCTTCTCGATGCAGAGACGTTAATTTTTGAGGAGTTCTCCTGGTACATCAAACTCAGTTCCACTTTGCCACTTGTGACGAGCATAAATTTTTTAGGAACCATTTAAAGTTAACGAATCGGAACTCGTGAAATACCTATTATTGAGTAGTCCCGATGATCATCTGTGGTCTTCATCATCAGTTCCACTTCTTCAAATTTTGCTTTCCGAAAGCAAATGAACGATTTACTATAAAAAATACTCAAATCGTTATAGGTGTGCTTATTATTTTTGAAGAGTTCCCTCGATTTCTCCAAGATCCCATCATCAGATCCCGATTTGGTGGCAATGGGACCTAATTGAGAGTAAACAAACAAACAAAACAAACAAACAAAAAAAGAATTTTCGAAATTGGTCCAACCGTCTTCGAGTAATCGGTGAACCTACATAAAAAAAAACTGATACATACAATCGAATGCATAACCTCCTGCTTTTTTAAAGTCGGTTAAAAACTTAAAATCGAAATAGGTAAATGAACGTGTTACATTACGTTCCAGGTCACATTAACTTACCCAAAAAATGGGGACTATTGTGACGCTCACTAGTAGCAACACTTATGAAAGTTGTGGAGGTTTTGTGTTCCAAGTTGTCATAAATTAATAAAATTGATATTTTATTAAAAATGTGGTTCTATCCTGCTTTTTATTTTTCGAAGATTGGTTTTTACACCCTCTCACTACAAAATTCGGCATTTTTTCTTTAAAAAATAGAAATTATTACAGCGTGACACTCCGCGCGTCGGAATAGCTTGACTGACAAGGTAAGGCGTAGTTTCGTTATATGTGTGTGCGTGTAACTGTGCATGTACACGCCGAGGCGTAGTTTTACGGCTTCACTTCTTTGTTCACAGCGCTCCGTCTTGAGTTTTTATTTCGTCTGAGACCGTATGTTATGAAGTGTTATAATTACTATCCCGGGCAGGGTTGTCGCATAAAGTAGCGGTAGTGGCAATATACTCCACTTTTATGTGCAACCAACTAATTAAACAAGGACGAGTATATATATATATATGTCGGCGAGAGGGTAGTTTCATTAAAAATAACTGTTGCTTCCCGCTGTCGAATAGCGGTTGTCGTTCCCCCGCTCCACTTCATTGCCCGACTCGTCTTTGTTAGAACTTGTTATAAAATTCGGGTACGCGTAAGCGACGGTTCATTGTTACTTTGTGTTTGGTTCAGTGCAGTTATAGTGTCGTATCAATCTAGAATGGCTATAGTGATTACGTGTGCTGTGACATCTAATTGTTTCCAGAGGTTTGCTTAAGTTGGGAGCACGGGCAGTGGAGGTGAGCGTTGATGCATTGGAAAGGGTACCCATTAAACCTACACCTGGGTCGCAAGTCCCAGGCACTGCTCCGTGTTCCGTACGGATATCTGGTATGCTGTACAACTTCTATGTTGGTGCAATTCATTGTAATAGTTTTAGTTGGTTCTAGACGTGTCGCTCAGCTAATAGTCTCGGTCATACCTTTCCCTGCCTTCAGTTATATTGTGTTATGTTATCATCATCAGTTAGTCAGCTATCATTACAATGCAGATAACTATCTGCTGTTATCTGCTGCTACTACTGTTCCTTCTATATATATATCAAAGTGTGGCAAGCCCGTGTCACAACCCTTAATTAGAATACTTCAATGTGGGCTCACTACGGACAGAGCTGCGTAGTGTTGGAGATAGTTGCAGAGTTCAAATAAAGGGCACACAATGATAAAATTTATAGTTTTCCTCTGCTCCTTTATAATTAATTTTTTCTAGCACGTACAATTATTCATACTCTCTAGCCTTTTTGATCGTACTTTTCTGTCATTTTTCTAGACTATCATCGAGGAGCGAGTACTGAAGCAAATGGATGCCGGCAGTTTGAAAATTCTATCTAGAAGTACTTTTACAAATTGAGCTAAAATACAGTGATAGGTGCTTATTTTATGTTCACATAACACAATAGTAACGTCACAAGAGAAAATGACAGTAATTAATGAGAGCATTAACACGTACCTACATCTAAGCATACCGGCAAAGATAGCAAGCTAACAGCTGCTACGTATCATCACATTTTACATATATTTAGTGTAATCGTGTAATCATAATTATTTCCGACTTTATAGTCAATAGCAATATAAGTAAGAAAATTACTTCCTCTGCATTTGTCAGCGTTTATAAATTACCTACTAGTTGTCCCGCGCGATTTCGCCCACGGTAAATTCGGAGTTCCCGTGGGAATTTCGAGATAAAAAGTACCCCAGTAATAAAAAGATAAGTATGTCAATCAGGACTGCTGTAGCTTCTTTAAGTGAAATAATTTTCAAAATCAATTCAGTAGATCCAGAGATACAACGTCACAAACTTACAAACTTTACCTCTTTATTTTATTTTATTTTTATTTTCATTTATTTAGGACAACAACAGCCACAAGAACATAATATAATAATTTTAGGTTTCAAGATTACACTATTAGCCAATGATAGTTACGCTTATATAGAGAACAGAATTTAGCAGTACGTACACAAAATTATAACAATTTAGATGATAATTTTAAAATAAATAGATTTTGTAAAAGTGGATATACGAGTACCGACATCCATTCTCTCCTGCAATGTGAAATGGTAAGTTTTACTGACAGATATTGCACGGTTAGATTAGGTCAACTAAGTAGATGGTGATACAAAGCTTTAGGATTTGAGGCGTCGATTCGTCGTATAAACAAGACAAGACGTACGAGTACGTATTGTAAGTAGATATTAATTGAGATTGTACAAAAGAGTAAGGACGTTTGTCAGAATACTTTAGAATTCGTGTGATTAAAGTACAAAGTAAACTATTTCCAGAACAATAATGAACATTTATGAGATATTGTTGGTACTTAGGTACCTACTGTCAGAATAAATAACAAATTTAAAGAATAAATAATAATGGTTGAAAAGGTTTCAACATGTAGATAGTGTTGTACTACAGTATGCATATTTATAAATTTATTTTCATAAATTAATTATTGTCATAAATTAATAGGATTGAAGCCGAGGGAGACTGTTGGTTGAAATTAAGGACTTTTTAGTATATTTTATCAAAATTTATTACTATGAAATTAAATGGTTGATAGAGGACGGCCTTTTTTTTGACTATTAAACCTAAAAAATAACATTCTTTTATAAAATAATATAATTCAAAAATCCTGGCAGTTTAGCCAGTACAAGTGTCAAAGTTAAAATCTATCTAATAAACCTTTCAAAAATGAGCTTTAGCAGAAAAATACTGATCTACTAAATTAGTGTTATCAACAAATCATAAATTTTGTTCCAAAATATAGATGCATTCAGTATAATAATACCAAAGAGAAAATAGCGGAACTCGGTAGATGTTGTCATGTATCATTTGGAACAGCCTTATGAAAAAAAAACAAGAAAACTGAAAATTTGGTAGTTACGTCAATTGGGTTCTTATACCGAGATTTGGTGTCAATTTCAGTTTATCAGTTTCAAATATGAAGTAACAACGTATCTGCGACAGTCCTTTTTCCGTTCGAATGTCCGCTGATTGAATATTTCGTTCGAGAGTTTCACCGTCGGAATTTTTCACGTATAGTCATTCCGCCGACGGACCGTTTCGTCTGCGATTGTTTCGATTTTGCGAGTTTATTTATTATGATTTATTTTTTATATTAGTTACAATATTATCTATGTGTATTGTAACTTTTAAAATAGATTCCCTTCCTTCACCGTTACGCAACAGACATATTGCACCGCGTATTGTCGTCTCGTTCATCGCCAGTAGTAGTTTTTATCACGGCCTATTGTTTAAATGATAAGAAAATCCGTCATAAATTATACCAACATCCATAGTTACGTGTAAAGATTAACGACATGTTACATATTAAAAAACTGTAGACTCGAATTTAGTACGATGTAGGTAGCAGCGTGCCAATTTTGGCGGTTGGCAAGATTTGTAACTCCAGTTCCCCGGAATCTAGTCCGGGGATCCCGGACTCGCTCGCTCGCTCATCGTTGGATAATGACGTTTCATGTAGTTTATTACGTACAAGCAAGCAGAGCGGCTCATTCCAGGACTTTTAAAAAGATGGGTTCAAAGGGATGTCGGCAGTCGGGCTAGGTCATTTTCTAGACATTTCGAGGCTCTGTTAGGTAAGTGTAACCTAAAAACTGTTGTAGCGAATGTCTCTTTATGTGATGCCACTTAGGAAATGTTCAAGCGACTGCCCCGCCGTCATCACTGCAGCGCTCCTGCCGCTAGAGCACTAGAAGATACTCGTATGTGTGCCACCGGCGATCATGCCGATACGTGAAGTTACGTATAAAAAGTCTATGGGGATCCTGGCTTGGCATTCAAAATCGGCGTCAGTTGGGTCACCCTAAGAGAATATCCTGAATCTCTTGTTACAGAAAAAATATTCGTGGTTGACAATTTTATAGATGGTGCCTACTTATTTAAAATATTCACTTAAAAATATTATATAAAGCTAAAACACCTAAAATGTAGATATCTTCACCCTCTTGATGCAACCTCCCAATGGAACCTGCGTGTTGCCCTCCCAAACTTAACTATCATGGGTGGATCCAGGATAACTAAAGTCCACTGCCATGATATTTCAATCTGCATCACATATCTAAAAATAATATAAACATTATTGATTACATGATTTGTTTCTTATTTATCAATCCAAAATTCCATTTAATATTGTCATTTTATGAATAATAATAATTCTTACCATTTAAACTTTCAGGGAATGATCTCCTTTTCTATTGATGAAGCGCTCTTCATGATCTTTGGATTTCACTATAGCAACATTTATCACGAGCGCAGAGCATTTTTGTGGCTGTGTAGAAACTGAAATAAATTTCATGTTGTAAATTTTCCAAGGAAAGCAATAGATACCTGCACGATGTGCAACTACTGAAACTTATTTTCTTACCGTGTTTCTGTAGCATCCCTATCCTTCTGAATGGGAACGCTACATGTTTATTGAGCACTTCTGGCTTATTGAGTACCAGTGTGACCTGTTTGATACATTGATAGGGTTCTAGTGGTATATAATTTATTTTTATTTATTTATTTAACAGTTAATGCACACAAGGACAATATAAAAAAGAAAGAAAGTATAAAAGTAATCATGTACAAGGGTCATGCTTATTCCATGTGGAATTTCTTCCAGCAAACCCGCAACAGGAAAAGAGATTAGAATAGGTTGATCTGGTGTGCCTCAGTTCGATATATTAAATAATAATATACAAAATAATAAAACCAAAAATAATAACATCACCTAACTACATACTTACATAACATTTAATGACAATATAATATATATCTAATAACACATATTATATACATACACAACACATATAATCTCGGGCTAGCTCAATGAAAGGATTATTAAAGTAATTTAACTTGTTTTATTGGTATACAGAAAGGTAAATTAATTGACAATAAATACTCTACGTTATTTATTGTAAAATCTACTGTTAATCTTCCAATAAGAAATAGAAAAAATATCGCCAATGCGATTGCACTGAACTTAGGTGAGTAGTTGTACGTACCTCGGCGAAATTTCTTGCGCGAAAAGAAAAAATATACCAACAGAAACTAATTTCAAAACCCAGTTTCACAAGCGGCCTGAGTTTGACACAAGGCTGCCTAATTTAAAAGTTTTCCAGCAAAAAAATTGTTTCACGGGGTTCGTGGAATTGCAAACTTTTTAAGGACTTAGAGACTTTGTGGTGGATTACGTTGAAAGTGTTAACGAATTTCTTTTTTTTTAGTTAATTCCCATTGTTAAATACAGTTGACAATATATGGACGCAGATAAGCAATAACATGTTAACCCACAAAATTAAGTTATTGATACAGAACGCTTTATTGAGAGATAGAGAACGTTTTTTAATTATGTGTTTACCTTATTACATTGTTTAAATATGTAACTAAATATTGAACATAAAAATGTTGAAACAAAATGGCGCTATAATTTTAAAACTTTAATTTACTCAAAATTTCTGCAGTGTGGGTTAACACACTATTGCTTATCTATGTCCATATATTTGTATAATGTCACTCCAGCGAGCAGTGAAACTTCTTTGATTAGAAGGGAAAGACAATTTTGTGGCACGTGTGCGTCTTTCTCGCACGTTCTTAAAAAAGTTTTACTTTAAAAAACGTTTATTATGGCATATAAAGTATTAATTTCTAAAATTTTGTCACCAGGAATGTTTGGGAATATGTTTTTAGGACGTGCGTTATGGGTAAGGAATGTTGTTGGTCATACTAAATAAGGGCCCAAATGTGCTATTACAAAATTTATGCAGGTACGTATAGTAGGCATCGTAGGTATTTAGTATACCTACGGATAAATAAGTCACATTATTATTATTAACCTACCTAAACTAAATATAATTGAATAAATAAAACTAAATATAATTTATGTAAACTTTGCGCACATCATGTTACAAAAGAAACTTCTGCTAGATAAGCTCTGCTGGTGAACCATATTCTAATTGAAGTTATAAACAGTATATTGATGTTGCTCTTACGAACTAGCTAACTTTTAATTTGCAATGCTAATTGATACTGTTATAATAATCACCCTTTACTAAGTAAATCATGAATAACTTTGTGAAAGTAAATACAGATTGTGTATTAACACCTAGGCCTACACTATTTTCATATAAGTCATTTTATTGTGTGTTAGGTAAAGTAGATTTTTCTAATTTTTAATTGCTATCCAATGAGCTAGATGTTTTTGTTTATGTCCTTTTTTCTAATTTTTTTCTCTCCTTCGTGACGTCCTTTTGTTTTTCGACGCAAAATATTAAACAAAATATTGTCACTTTAATAATAATCATCATATAGTGCTTAATTGAACATTTAGCAGTATCTACCTATTCTAAAACAAAAATCTGTTTTACATAAGTTTTTTTAAAGGAGAGTAGGTACACGATATTTCATCTTGTAGGTATTCTACTTTTTTTTATCAAATATATAGGCTACAATTTTTTTCATAATTATCAATTATTATTTTTCACTTTTTTAAATATTCCATTTCCATATAATTAACTCTGTTCGTCTTCCATCTTTTCATTCCTAAACTGCTCACCGGTTTGCGAAACTGAAACTGAAAGTGTATCAAAGTGTCATATTTTGCTTGCATTTATCCTTACACATTATTTGCCGTGTCTGTGTGTGTCTGTCTCAAAAACAAAAACAACTAAACGGATTTTCATGCGGTTTTAGCAATAGATAGTGATTCCAGAGGTAGGTTTATAGGTAGGTATAGTTTATCTTGGGATTCCCTCGGGAACTCCGAAATTACCGGGGGTGAGACCTCGGGGGAATGCTATAAGTTTTCCATAAGTCAGACAGTTTTAAGAGTTTATTATCTGGGGTCAGACATTGACCTACAAACAAACTTTATTTGGAATGGAAATGAAAATCATTAACATCTTGCACTGAATGGCAAGTAATATAACACATTTTATATCCATCAACAAACAACCAAACGAGATGCATCACTTTGAATTTACATCTTTGATGTTCAAATCTTTCTGGCTTGATTGAGCTACAAATTGTTTATTTTCACCTTTTGAAGTCTGTTTTAAACGGGTCAATAGCATTTTATGGTTATCTGCTGGAGATTTATTGGTTTTCGTTGTAAACATAAATTATTATTTAAGCAAAATTCTACAATTCTACGACTAAGAAACAAAATTCTTACTGTCCACTCTCGGAGTGCGCGCAGTAAAAACTTCGCTTGATACTTGCTTCTAATACAAATGTATAACCTAATCGTAAAGCTTCTTTCGCTTTTCGCACCTTGCTTTTAAACTGCTGTTCCCAGTTCGCAGCATCTAAATTGTGTGTGTGAGTGGTGAATAGTGAGACTAAATGTGTTTACCAACCACCTATCGTCTAGAATACAGAGCGTCAACAACATCACACCACGAAAAGTTGTGAAAATTCAAATGCCAGTTTGAGGTCACAATAACTCATGTCATTGATTTGTGCCTAGGCTAGATGATGTTAATCTGGGTTTGTTTTGTGAAGTCTGGATTGTCTGAGCACATACCAAAAGTATGGGTGATAAAATAATTATAAACTTATTCATAAAATGCCTAGGTACAGATAATATAATGTTATTCCCTAATGACCTAAATACGGTTTTATGAAATTTGTCCGATGTTGTGTCATATGCTGTGGAATTTTGTTGAATAAATAAATACGGGAATTCAAAATTTATGACCTGTAGTTTTTAACTAAATCTCAAAGATTAAACAAGAATATTGTTGGGAAATTATTCAGGTGAAATAATAGGAAAGGTTAATAATTTATGTAGTAAAAATATGCAGAGAAAATATTTATTCAATTGTTCTAATAATTCTACAATGTCATGTCAAAGCACTCTTTTTTATATAATTTGTAAAAGGAGGCTTCAACAAATATCTCTATGTTAAGAAACGGTTGTGATAGTAAATTATATGAACAATCGTGTGTTTTGAAGTAATTTTATTGATTTTTTACTGAAAGTATTGTTTATAATAATTAGCACGAGAGCAATATTAGATTTTCTGCCATTATATTCACTATTTTTTCAATTTTCTTTATTACTCAGAAGAGTAAAATAGCTGTAGGAGCCTTTCATTATCTGAAACAAAACAGGTAAAAGGTATTACTATTTCTTTGAAAAAAATGTCCAAATGTCAAGTCCAAATGTCTTGTCAAATATTAGTTTCATTCTCAAAAATATTTTCCAAAGGTGATCGGAATATTGCCCAGTGAAATACTCTTAGGAGTCATATCCAATTCTCACAAAGACCTTTTGACATATTTCCTTTTATAAGGGTCAAGCTTTCAACCCTCACTAAAACAGTCACTTTATTGTGAAACTATTGGTTGGCTGTTAACAACAAAATGTTATTTTTTGTTGTCTGTTTATGACAAAATTATTATAATACTAGCTGTGTCCCGCGGTTTCACCCGCGGTAATTTTGGATAAAAAACCCTATGTCCTTCTTTGTACTCCTGACAACGCGAATGCCAAATTTCATTCAAATCCGTTCAGCTGTTTTCGCGTGCATGAGTAACAAACATCCAAACATCCAAACATCCAAACATCCAAACATCCAAACATCCATACTTTCACATCTAACGTAATTAATTACTTATCTACTCGTAAAAGCTAAGAAAATAGAATTTAACGTTTACTCTTCATACTTTTATTGACTACTTTTATTCCCCATTACTGTAACGCTCATTATTCCGTTACATTTTAATGTCCTGCATAAACTGGATCGTTTTAGACATAGACATAGACAAATCTTTATTCGGCATCACAGAAAATTAAAAAATATATGACAAAATTGAAGTGCTCTCATTTGTGATATTAATGCCCACGATGAAACATCACTACGTTTTTGCTAGTTGGTATTATTTTTTCTTCTAAACTGTTGGAGAAGTGGTAACTTTACTCACTGTGCCACTCGTCTGAATTTTGGAATTACCTCGGGTTCTCTTACATGTACGTGGGTAAAGTGTCAAATAAGTACAAAGTTTCATTAAAATTCATTTTGCATAAAATATGATCATTTTACTACAATTTGCTCGCCCTTCATTAATTTTTTTTTAAATTTATTTCCAACTAGCTGTGCCCCGCGGTTTCACCCGCGTTAATCCTGCGGAAATTCCGGGATAAAAAGTATCCTATCATTTTCTGTACTTCTGACAACGTGTATAGTATGAAATAATTAATTCTATTTCACCCGCGTTAATTTCGGAGATCCCGCAGGAATTCCGGGATAAAAGGTAGCCTATGTTCTTTTCCATGTCAAAGGCTACATGCATGCTAAATTTTATCTAAACCCGTTCAGCCGTTTTTGCGTGATTGAGTAACAAACATCCACACTCACCTATAGGTAAAATGACCGGCATTTTTTTTTAATATCGAGTTCCAGATAGAATTTCGCAAAAATCGAAACATGAGTATCTAAGTTAGACCCTTAGCAATACAACAAAAAAACCGCATTCAATTTGGTGCAGCAGTTTTTGCGTAGCACGAATACAAACATACAGACAGACAGACAGACAGACAGACAAAATACTAAAAACGGTATTTTTTGATCCTATATCACTTATAGAGTCGCCTAAATTTATTTTTTTCTTATTTATCTTCCATGTACAAACATCGACCTGTTACAATTTTATTATACTTATGTGAAGAAGTAAATACACTCAGATTTAATATATGTATAGAGAGGGTTAATGAAAATATGTTCCGACGGGATCACTTACCCCAACAAAAGTTGCAATGGTCAACGCCGTGAAAGGTCCAGCAGTGAACACGATGTGTTTGCGAAGTTGGCCGGTAAGTAAAAGAACACTTCGGCGCAGGGATAGGTTTCTGGTGTACCAGAAGCTCTTGTATACGCCATTTTCAATCTTGTCGCTCTGGTAAAAAAGGATCATCTGCTATGACTGCTCTGATCTGATACTTTTAAGTGGGTATGAGTAGATCTTTAAAAAGAGTGAAAAAGGATGTCGACCATAGGTACCTACTGTTCTTGCTAATTTAAAACCATTTGGAAAAAAATGATACTAAGACCAAAAAAAAACCTTTAATAAATTATGGAGCATTAAGTTTCTAGGATTTCTAAGTTTAATCGCTGTAAAGCGAGTGTACTCACCATAAAAAGAACGTTGTTGCTATGCCAACAGTACAAAAAGAGCTGCGCTATGAGCGCCATCAGATACTCTGCAATCCAAACCCTTTGCATAGTTGTGGTCCCGTCCTAGATAGCAAATACTACTGTTTTAAAAAGCTGTTTTTCAATAAATCTATAATAACTATATTAATTGATCTTAACATTAATATAATCTGCTTTAGTCACTGAAAGTTTTTATTAAATATAAAAACTATTTTGATATTAGACACATGAACATGTTATTCAATTGACATTAAAAATTATTGATCGTTGATCTTCTGTTTTCTACTTATATTGTTATTTTTATTATTGTCATAAGCAAATCTCACCGTTGTCAATTGTATGGCGCTTGCACAAATCATAAGAGAACAGATAATGACGTATAAAAACAAGACGGGCGACAACACCAAATTGAAAATTCTGGAATACCTGAAAAAATTGTAACTGTAGATTACCGAGCAAATAAGGACGAAAAATAAGATTGTGCTTGATTAATCTCCTAGTAAATGTTGAAATGAAATGAAATGAAATGAAAAACACTTTATTGAACACCACAAACAGTACAATAAAAAAATATTTAGAAACGGAAAGTATTAAGTGGCTCCAAAAGGCGGCCTTATCACTATAAAGCGATCTCTTCCAGGCTACTACAGGCTCTTACAGGCTCTATGTTGTTAGTTCTAAGATAATTTACCAGAAAATTAAATTGATTCAGTAAGATAAACAAGTGCGTTAGATAATTTTTTTGTGTACATAACAATCAGGTATTGCGCCACCAAACTATAAACAGCCATACAATAATCAAATTTGCTTTTATAGATACTTGACCAAATCCACGTGATGGCAATGACAATCCTTAATCCTCTTCATAGCTTCTTTGTTGGTAACAATTTCGTTTTCATTACCGAATAATCTCGCACATTCCACAGAGAGCAGCTTCAGTTGCCCAGCAAAAAAAGTCATCAAAACGACAGCGTTAGAGTCGTAATGGGCGACGATCCCTCCGCCATAGAAGCAGATTAACGAGTGCTCGATCACACTCGTCCAATAACCGTAACCTTTACGCCTATTAAAAGGGAGCCAAGAGCTCATTATTTCTGGATACGGAACAGTTCCGTTTCTGATAAGCACACGAATGTCTTCTGATGATAAAAAACTCGCTAGAGGCGCCAATATCACCGTGAACACTGTAGCAGTTACCAAGATCCAGTATAAATAAGTTACTTTACGAGAATAACGCGTGTACTCTCGAATAAGGTTCGTAGTTATTGGGTCGTTTTTTGATAACTGTCGTTTTTCTAATTCCGAAACGTACAGCACAATTTCTTTCCAATTTCTCTGCCAAAATACGAAAGTTCCAGCTTTGATGACGCAAATTGTACTCAGCATCGAGATAGAAAGGTTTCTCATAGCCAGTTCCAGGTTTGATCTTATAATCCAAAGCTCGATATATTGGGTTAAAACAAAGATTGTCGCCGTTAAATGCATTAGGTTGTTTAGCGTTTTCTTCAAACCAGAATTTGGTTGCCACATCCCCCATTTTTGAAGTCCCCACAAAGTCGGACCCAGCAAAGGGTGATCTGAATTTTCTAAGCTGACAAAAACAATTTTTTTCATCTCGTCTAACGAACGGTTCGCTCAATATTAAAATTTGAATACTTTCTACAAATGAAAAAGCCCGCGTCTTTTATATATTTTCTTCGGTGACTGTAATTTGGCTTCGCGTGAAATACTCCGCTTTGCAAGGGTTCCTTTTTATTAAATGAATATGACACTTCATATTATTTAGGTAGGCGTAAAACCTATATAATTGACATTGAATTGGTACTTAAAAAATAAGTAAATAGTGTAACTGATAAAAAGTTCATATGATCAAAGTTATCAAGAGTATTTGACAAGTATACATATTTGACAATGGTTTTGATGAATAAAAAACAAAGCGTTTTTTCACTTTACCAAAAATATCCTGAAAATGCGACTCTTTAGAATGGAAAGTAAATAAAAGTAAACAGCAATAAAGAAATTGTAGGCGTCGCAATTTGTCACCTTAAAATTAGACGTCTTGTGCATTTTAGAAGAGAAACAATTACGACGCGACGGTTTGTGCCGTAATACCTACATAATTTTCTTTCCATTTGAGTTTTACAAGGTTTGTTATTGGATTGAAATTCAAATGCCAAATTGGGCTATAATTTGGATCTATCTACCTACTACCAACTTAATAGAGCTCAACTTTCTAGCACCTTCAAAATTATATACCTATCTACTTTTCAAAAACAAAGCTTTCCTTTTTATGGTAAGAATAATTACAGTTTATAGTAAAATTATATCAATATTCAGTGTTTATTTTATTAAACCAAAGCTGACAAAACATTATTTTTCTATTGTGACAAATTCAATTCAATTCAATTCAATTCAATTTATTGTAAACATAGAGGTACAGAGTTCTTAATTGACATAATTAGGTCCACCATGTTTTGCCTGTGGGGCATACAATATATTATTTATAGGTACTAAAAAGATTACTAATATAACTATCAAACAAATATTATTATGTGTAAAGTGATTTGGTTTATACAGGATATTATGTTTGTCTTGTAATGTGTCAAGCAGATGCTACGTGTTAGAGGACTTACAGGCATGTCAGTGCGTTTGGCGATTATTTGTAGGTTTCAACTTTTGTATTTTTTTTTTTATTTTTTGTAGATATTAACTAGACGTAGTTTACTCGTGAGTATCATGCTTAAAATAACATATTATACGTAATCATTTCCGTTCATAAGTTCTAAATATAGTAATAAAAATTCTGAGTAGTTTACATTTGAGCAGAATAAGTTTAATTTATAGATTTCGCCTTTTTTGAAAAATTACAGGAACCTAAGCTTCAATAACATCACTAAAAATTCTTTTATCTGTTTATTTTCTTACTTGTCTATTACTGTTTTATATTCTTTAAAACCAAATTCTAGATAATTCTAGGTATGCAATATGCATGTTCTGGAACGTCTTAAAATTTTGAGTGGCTCTTGTTGCGTTCTTATAGAATTTTGTTTAATTTTGTCCTCAGTTCCTAAATTTAAATTTTGTAGTAAACAGAAAAAGGGACCTGTGGTCGGGGGACCTCTATGGAAAAGCGATAGGTCCCTGCGATCGTTTGGATGAATGGTCTTTCTTGACGGAAAAGTATTTTATTTAATTATTTATTTACTAGCTGTGCCCCGCGGTTTCACCCGCGGTAATTTCAGATTTCCCGCGGGAATTCCAGGATAAAAAGTAGCCTATGTCCTTTTCTGTACCCCTGACAACGTGCATGCCAAATTTCATCCAAATCCATGCAGCCGTTTTTGCGTGATTGAGTAACAAACATCCACACTTTCACATTTATAATATTAGTAGGATTCTTCATTGCACAGTACGTACAAATGGCGAAGTGAAAACCTCGCGGCATTCTCTTGGTGTAATTGGACGGAAGGAGGATTAAAACTTTTTCAATTTGGTATGGGCAATTGGGCATGTCTTTTCGGGGCGTAAAATTTTGTGCACGCTTAGGTCATGAAAAATTCCAGTGCTTTATCCTGGTATGATTCTGATGCTGGTGGGATCACGTGCCACTCCCGTCTCATCTCATCTTTCATCTCAATCTCAATCTCATCATCATTCATGTCAATGAACTGTTTCTATTTCTATTTACTCGTACGCCCCATGCAGTTGTAAAATGACTTGGCCATCGGTACACGTCTAGGGGTTATTATCCCCTGCATATTATAATAAGCGGTTTTAATTTTAAGCATGCTAGGGACACGCAAGTGAGAGATTGTAGTCGAACTTCTATATTAACTTTCTGTTTTATGTTCACTAAGATTGTAATCTGTTTTGTGTTCTAAATAAATAAATTTTAGGTGTTTGCGAAACAACCTATATACCTAGAAGCATTTCTTCTCTCATACACGTAGTAAAAATCCGTTAACGCATAATCTTTGAGATGAAAACTCGTAGCCCGTGGCATGTTTTTGCAAACAACCCAAAAATAAAGCAAATCCAGAGAGTTAACACGTTTAGTAGTCGATCCGAGGTTGATATAATTTAGCAGAAAATGTAATACAGAGATAAAAGTTATCATTGGATTTTTTTAATATTTTTGTTTCGTATTTTTTCAACGTGCATAAAAAGGGTCCGTATACGAGAAAGTAAAAGGGTTTTTTTAAGTGACCTAGAAACAGAAGCTTAAGTTTCTGAAAATTTTTAAGAAAATTGTGAAATTCGAAATTGTTGTTTAACGTCCCTTTTCTCTGTACGGCCGCTGGAGAGTCGCTAAATCAAATGTAGGTAAAGGTTATTCAAGTATCTACGTTGTTTTTGTTAAGATTTTCTCTGTGATTTATCACTTTAATTTATATTTCTTTTAAAACCTGCAAGCATGAATTATCGAGAGCTTGAATAAATCCTTTAAACTTTACTTCCTGTATAAAGATACAATATTTAATCACAATAATTAAGGGATATAAATCAGTAACTACAAACTATCGCTGAACATACCTACGTGGGGTCCAGTCGATAAGTATGGAAGTCCCTCATCACGTCACACCAACTTGACACCTTACGGGAAACAGCCTGTGTAATAAAATATATACATAGTGCGACGACCCGTTTGGCGCAGAGGTCACCATGCCTACCCGCTAATCAAGAGGTTCCGGGTTCGATTCCCGGTGGGGGTGGACTTTGTGTGATGAACAAAGGGTTCCATTTTCCAGTCTGGGTGTGTTTATATATCTATAGTAAAATATATAAGTAATTCTATGTAGTATATACCACGTTTGCTTGGTTTCCACGACACAAGCTAATAATAGCTTGCTGTGGGATCAAATAGATCTGTGTGTTGTGATGTGGATTATTATTATTATTAGTGTTGTGTGTCCAGCTCGGATCCAGTGCTATCCAGTTCGGATTGTGTTGATATAGTTGAATCAAAATACTACAATGCTATCCTTGCATCTGAGTGAACAGCGTATAAAAACTGTACGCCCCTTTCATTATCTGAAAAAGAAAAATCGTGATTTTTTCTACCGAATCTACTTTGGGCACAATAGTTTAGACTTTAGAGTAGGGTAAAATTTCAAGTCGTTTTATAGTACCTATGTACTTATTGATATATAACAAAAAAAACGATTTAGCATAATATTATTTCTTACTAAGACAAAAACATCAAGATGTGAACGATGTTTTCTGAAAATATATTCTAAGTAGTAAGAGAGAAATTTCTAAGTGAAAGCACCTCTCATCTCAACATTTCAATGTAACGCTCGAATTCACCCTTTACTTTTCTTGACCTATAAAAAGTGATTTATATAGGTACCGAGTTACCGACGCACGAAGTATTTCTCCGATAGGTAACGGTATTTGTTTTTCGTAAAATCAGTAGTCCCTTCTCATATAATATTATTTATTATTGTACCTACTATACCTACAATCTAATCATTATGTTAAATTGTGTCCTATGTTTTTCAAGTATGTATGTACGTATACGGTACCTATACCTAAACATTTTATTTATTTAGTAAAGTTATAATTATGGACTGTTTTTTAATGAGGAATGTGAACAATAAGCTCAGAATGACAGGGTACCGGCGCCGGCTGCTTGATTAATGCTTGTTGTTATTGAATTCACTATTATTATTTTACGCCGGATACCTTGTTGAAAATTATGTTTATACTAGTTCCGCGGTTTCACCCGCGTTAATTTGAGAGTTTCCGCGGGAATTCCGGGATAAAAAGTATCTTATGTGTTAATCTGATGTATAAGCTATATTATTGTAAAGTTTCATTTAAATCCATCCAGTAGTTTTTGCGTGAAAGAGTAACAAACATCCATCCATCTATACATTCTTACAAACTTTCGCGTTTATAATATTAGTAGGATAATATGTACGAGTAGATACAAGTCTGGGAGAAAATGGATTCGAAATTTGTGTTCAGTACCTACTAAATTGTTGACTAGATCTCAAAGTTTGAACAAGAGTGATGGAGTGATAGTTACAACTGTTTCTTAAAAATACATAGCTATGTATATGTATACCGTATCTAATATGTAGATTATGACCACTCTCGAAGTCACACAATTTACCTAGGCTACATCGTTTCTAAGTGGTTAAGCTTAAATAAATAAATGCATATTAAAAAAAAACCTCAGTAAATGTGGCCACGGACAGGCAAGCGAACGGGCCGGCGGTGCAAACGAAGGAACGATCCAATTTTCCAGCCAATAGCAAAATATGGCGGCGCGTGCGCATGTCTGACCTCCACCAGTTACTATTATACACGCCCCTATCCATAGCTTTGCTCTAAAAAGAAAAAGTCTTTAAAATGTTTACGGAAGTATTATTAAGTGCTGAAGTTAGTCATGTAAATCGGAAAATCGCCTCTTCCCTCCAATGTTGTTTTTATTTAAAAAAGAGACGCGTGCCAGTGTCTTTGGTAATTCAACTTCGGTTGTGAAAAAATTGAAACGTTGGAGCCACCTGAACAGCTAATAAATCTAAATGTATTACTTCATCATATCAACTAAAAGAAGTTCCAAACTTTATCTACGACTGACATCGCGAGCTTGATCAGAAATTCTATTAAATTGTTATTAATACCTCGATGAGAATTTCGTTGCTGTACCAGCAGTATAAGAAGAGTTGTGTGACCAGAGCCAACGTATATTCAGTCAGCCAGAGCTTTTGCGTCAAAGTACTCTCATCCTGAAAAAATGTTTAAATTTTCCAAAAGCCATGCCTTTATTTATATGTGACTGTAAAAATCTCCAGCTAACTGAGAAGTAGATTACTAAATTATTGTTTTACTAGTGACGACTACGTGGTAACGCAAGATTTACCTACTTCCCATAAGATGTTTTTTTTAGCGGAAAATGTCATTAAGTTGGTGTCAGTCTTAAAATAATCAAGCGACATTTTGGGGGCATCCGTTGTCATAAGGATAAAGTGGAATGAGATGAAATTTATGTAAGTCGATAGCAGAACATTTACATACCTACATAATTTAAATGAATAAGAGAAACAAATATAGTTCAATGTCATTAAACGAAAGAAAATCTACTAGAGCATCCATCATAAATTTGGAAGTATGAAAAGTGAAGAATAATGAAAAAGATAATGGATGTGGGAGATGAATTTTGTCTGATTAAGATCTTCGGAAATGCAAACAACAGATACTTTTTAAAAGTATGATATGAGAACATAAAAGACTTTAAACATTTAAATATAAAATCGTCAGAAATTTCTTCCAAAAAAAATATTACAAAAGATTTTTAACAAAATGAACCAACGACTATGGTAAATCTCACAAAGCCCGGCTGGATAAAGGGGGCGAATGTTCTCACGGGCGCGTCCATCCACTGTTATGTGGATGATGACTTACCAAAGTTAGTTGTACGACGCTACAACAAATGGTTACTGAACAAACAAGTACATAGCAGAACATTGGCGGCGACACTAATGAGTTGAATAGCTTGTGATATCTGAAATGATTGATGTCAAATGTTATCTTTTCGAAAAGGAATAGTTATCGATTTACGTTTGCGCATTTGAAGAAAATCATAAAAGTTTATTTGCCTAAGCACGGCATGCCAAGGGCAATACTGATTTTGTTGACTATAGACTTGATTTTAAGACTATAATACAAAAGCCTATGAGGATTTATGAGCTGATGAACACTAACTATAGCTGAACCTTAACTTACTTTAGCAAAAAGTTATGATGTCTATGACACTCCTTGATTCTTTCCAAAACACGTAGATCAGAGGCATTATCATCAAAGAGACTTCCACACTTCTCTCTTAAAATTATCATTTGACCTTTAAAGAACGTCATGATCGCAAACACGTTTGAGTCGAACAAAGCCACTATACTGCCACCAATAATGTTCAAGATTATCTGTATCACTAGAGAAATGGTATACCCAGACATTTTCGTTTTATCAAACGGCAACCAGCAACTCATCACCACGGGGTATGGCTCGGTACCATTCCTTATTTCTTCTCGGTAACTTGCTGAAAGGCCATATCTTAAAAAGGGGGTGATTATCATTGTAGCGTTCGTGATTATCACCAGAACCCAATAGAGGTACGTTACTATTCTAGCATACGTAGTGTATTTTTTCATTGCACTCACGACGTTTTTGTCGTTATTGGATATCTCTTTGATTTCCTCTTTAGATATGCCCTCGTATAATTCGTTCCAGTATGGAGTCCAGTATATAAAACACAAGTGTTTATACTCACAAATCAGACCCAGACCAGTTACCGAAATGTTGTTGAGCATTTCTGTTAAATTATCTCTGACTATCCAGAGTTCCAAGAATAGACTCGGTGCTGCCAAACCAAGAAAGTAGTAAAAAAATTTGATAATGTCATTTTTAAATGATCTAGTAGGCAAGAATAAACCGACTTTGGAAAGGGCTTTCAGGTTTGGACCCAATAAAGGATGTTTCGGATCCTCAAGACCCTTTGCAAGTGAAAGCACTTTGTTTACGATCATGACTGGAACAATAATGAACGTATAAAAAGGAAAATCTTTCGAAGAAATAAATGTTAATATTTTTGATATTGAAACCGATTTTTAACAAAATACCCTGAGTAGTAAGTAATTATGAGTCTGCTAGCTATTTTCTGAAAATAATAGGTGTAAAATAGATTACAACTAGAGAAAAGAGTGAAAACCATGAAAACTATTTAAATATGCAAAAGAGAACAATTTACAATCTCATTAAGGTTGCTAAATGGAATATTATAAATGCATGAAACAAGGATCGTAAAGACTGACCCTTTTAGCCAAGACTCTATTTTTTATATACAGCATGTTGTACAGTAAACGAGGGACTTATTTAAGTCTTTGATAATCATGCTTACATGTAACTCGGAATGATAAAAAAAAATTTAAAAAACAGTAGATTTGTGGAGGTTGGTTTTGTTTAATTAAATAATAATTTGTTATTGATAATGACAATAATAAAAGTAATAATATGATATGGACGCTTCTTCCTTCAAGTCTTAAAATGGATTGCTCCCTTATTAATGGAGTAGAAACCCTCAAATCTTTGAGCGCAACCGCACAGAAAGAAAATTCTTATGACGTAACTAAAATCTAACCAAACATTTGGTTTGGATCGTCAAATATTAGCGCGATATCATATTTTCTATGAAACGTTCGTTCAACTCTTATCAATTTTTCACCGACGTACCTATCTCAAAAATAAGAGTTAAAGTTATCGTTAAAATAATTAGCACGATACTAACTGCGTATAACGTGAGATGTTTGGTTTTTGGTTCGCTTTAGTAAATACGTGCCGAAATAGTGCAATCGGCATTGCTAAAATGGAATTTTAATCTCGCATTTCAAAATCCATCGTTATTTCCACCCAATCTCGCACGAAGTCTGATAGAGTTATTAGAGAATCGGCTTAGTATAGTACCAAACTTATAGACGCACAAACTTAACCTCTATATTCTCCCAATTCACGCTATTTTCAGCCAATATTTATTATTAATGTTTCATACTTACTTACGTTACTATTCCCACAAGAGATTTTATGTAAAAAAAAGCTCATAAACAACAGAATTTGATCTATTCCATGAGGTTTATTTATTTATTTATTTAAACTTTATGCACATCATGGTACAAAAGGCGGATTTAATGCCACAGTGGCATACCTAGTCATTAAATTTAAAGCAAATATTTATATATGGCTGCAGAGTTTAGAGTCCTTCGGACACCTACAAATTAGCGGAATTGAAAAAATTCGCGTTAAACTAAAAGTGTGTTACAAATGCTGTGAAATGTTTCAACCGTAAACCATTAAAATTTTCACATCAATATATCAATATTATTTTTTATATCCAATATAAATTTCAGTTCAGTAACTTTTACGACTTGTGTTTAACGAAAGTCCGGTAGGTTAACTTCGAATTTTATAGAGCTCGGACCTCCAGAAGTTGGATAATATTAATGGGTTATTCACTGAATTTGTTTTATGACTTCGGCGTGTTTTTTATTGTAGGTAGGAACTAGGTATGATACTTTTATACGAAAATGTTCAAAAGGAACGCTTATAAAAAGTTTGTATTAGATAGGGTTGTCGTCATCACAGTAAAAATATCTCGGACAGAATAATATCAATTTCTTTTGTTTCTTTTATAACTGTCATCTATAACTAGTCTATACTAATATTATAAAGAGGAAAGATTTGATTTTGTTTTGTTTATTTCTTACGATTTAACTCAAAAACTACTGGACCTATTTCAAAAATTCTGTCACCATTAACATAGGCTATTTTCTAATCCGGAATTCGAAATCCGAAATTTACGCTGGTGAAACTGCATGAAATTTTACATACCTACTACACGTTATCAGGGTACATAAAAAGGTATAGAGTACTTTTATCCAGAAATTCCCGCGGAATCTCCGAAATTAATGCGAGTAAAACCGCGGGGAATAGCTAGTATACTATTTTTTTTTTCCACTAGAAATAAAAAACCGGATAGAAGATGTCATTTCATTTCAACTGAAAATAGCATCACAAATACAAAACATCAGTATAGAGGTTTGAAGTGGGTATTTTATGCAAATTTTCCAAAAGCAATGGAGGGAAGGCATCATGGGGTCCGGGGTAATGTTCCGTAAAAATAATGCTTCGGGTGACAAAAAGGAACACTGTCGGAAGACAGTGTGATCCGTGGATTTGTGTCTAATCGGTGGGCGTACTATGGTCGTCAGTTTCTTGGATTACTTTAATCCCACAACTACGTTAGATAATAGAACAGTTAGGACAGGACAACATTTCCCTTTGAGCTCGGGAATAGGGTACTTGCATGAAATTTATAATAAGAAATTGTGTCAATATTTCAAAAATAGAGCCTTAGAAAAGCGTTATTGTGAAAGATTTACTAAAAAAAATTCAATAGTTTCCAAAATATTTAACTTTTAATTTTGTGAAACGGAACGTTGCAACGAAACACCAATCACAGCCAAGCTTGACACATGACGTCACTTTTATTTTTTTAGGAAACATATACCTCTTTCAGAGAAGGCAAAAGAAACTAAGTGCATACAGTCAACTTATATTTTCTATTTTCTGTTTTTTTTTTTTTACTTTAAAATGCACCGGTAACATGCATTTCGATTCTTTACTGGAACTTTTGGAAGTAAATTGACACAGTTCAACCTTAATTTCGCTTTTGGATATTGAAGTTATCTGTCTGTCAGTGTCACATGACCCTGTCAATACGACAGTGACATTTCTATCACAGATTAATAAGACGTAATTTTGAACAAGTGACGTCATTCCGCGTTTCGGCGGTAAGGTCTAAAGTAGGAACTTTGAAACGCTCTATTTCATTAATTTATGCATATATTTTTTTTCTTTTTCTTGCTTTGTTTAAGCAGGCCATATATCTTTAAAATAGACTGAAAAAAAAATTCATGCAAGTACCCTATTGCAGGTTTATTTGAACAAGAACAACTATACCACATAGGGGAAGGTGTCATACCTGTGAGCATTCGTCGGATTTTGAACGAAAATAAGATAGGTAGATTATTATATATTACTAGCTGTGCCCCAGCGTTTTCACCCGCGTGAGTTTCGGAATTCCCGCAGGAACTCCCTTTAGGGGGATGAAGAATAGATAGTAGCCGATTCTCAGGCTTACTGAATATGCATAAAAAAATTCATGAGAATCGGTCTAGCCGTTTCGGAGGAATATGGGAACATGCGAACGTTGTGACACGAGAATTTTATATATTAGATAGATTTAAGATAAGATTGAATTATTGCTATTACGAATTTTGATACAGAATTAATTAACACTTAACAATTAGCAGTATGTATGTATTATTTCTATGAATTATATTTATTAAAATAAGAGAGTTTTCTTAAAAACCTGTACTTATTTTACCTTTGGACAGAAATACTTGTACCTATGGAACTACAGTACTACTACATTTGAAGAATGCATGAGGTAATATTTCGAAGATGACAGTTTTGAAAATTCCTTGACTTAAAATATTTCCTATCAACTTGAAGAGGTGACATAATTAAATGTCGGCAATAAATTACAGTAGGTACCTATCAGTTTTATGTATTTGATATTAATTGTTGTATTAATCATATTCCCACGACGACGCAGATTAACTTTGCACGCTAGGAACATCTGTGTCTTACGATCAATCACTTGCAGAATCTTCTGTGACACTCCCTAGTCTATTAGTTATGTGAATTAAATAGGTATTTAGCTTATCTTTTTTTGAACTGATAAGAAAATTTCGTAATGTTAATAATAGAGAAGAAGTAAGAGTGAGGCATTTTTTAATTTCGCTGAGATCTTGTTCGATCGGATAAGGACTAATTTCGATAAAATCTGAGCCATCTGTAAGAGGTAATAGTAAGTTGCGTAACTCATCAACGGTTTGGTTGCAGTCGAAGGTTACGGATCTTAAATGTAATTCATAAATAAGTTCTGGTTTGTTTAAGTAGGTAATATCCATTTTCGAAAATATAGTATTAGAAAAATAAAAATAATAATTATGGTAATTGTAAAGGTAAATATAGAATAGTTGTGGCCAAAACAATATCTAACGGCCGCACTCAGAGTCAACTTTAATGATTACTTAGTTAAGTATAGATTTTTAAAACAAAACTGCCGCAATCAGAGACGTTCAGTAAATTAATGTTAATTGGCATTTAATGAGATGTAACTTAATTAGTTAAATGCCAATTAACATTAATTTATTAAACTTGTCTGATTGCGGCAGTTTTGTTTTAAAAATCTATACTTAACTAAGTAATCATTAAAGTCGACTCTGAGTGCGGAGGTAAATACCTAATTAATGTGACGTTAAAGTCTTTTGGAATTTTGGGGAATAATAATAAATAAACGAATTGTAAATACCTTTTAGATTAATAAGTGATAAAAAAATGCACAACTAAATAAAATTATGTCGTGTGAGACACTGCTGCCGTTGTGATGCTGCTACCGCCGCGCTGTGTCGCTAATGACGCTGTAGCCGATGTTGCTACGACGCTACTGGTGTGTTGCTGCTGGGATGCCGGGATGCTGATGATGTTGCGGTGTGGCTGCCGTTATGACATTAAAACTTTAGGAGGATGGGAAAATAAAATTACACTGATTCACTGCAAACTGCACGTAAACACAATTCTGGCTATCGCTGCTGTCGCGCTGTGTCTGCTGCTGTTGGTCAGGTCGGTGTATCTGGTGTTCTGAAGTCCGTTGCCGTATTGCAGCTAGTGACGGTGTTGTAGGTGGTAAATCCACGTTTGGGCGCCAATTGTGAGGTTCGGGGAGTAAAATCCTCGACTAGCTCAAATAAAAGAGATTTTTTGTAAATTAGAGCTTTTGTATTCTTTAAATCGTAGCTAGTTCTTTCGAAAAAGTCAAAAGTCAATTTTTTTAAATTTAAAAGGAAGAGATATAAAAATAAATAACAAATATTATAAATGAGACGGGAATTCCGGGATAAAAAGCACCCTATGTGTCTGATGTAGTATAGTATTATATTATCTGTGCTGATGTATAAGCTATACTTATTATTGTAAAGTTTCATTTAAATCCATTCAGTAGTTTTTGCGTGAAAGAGTAACAAACATCCATCGATCCATCCATACATTCTTACAAACTTTCGCGTTTATAATATTAGTAGGATTTGTTTACCTACTTACTATGGTAAAAATGTCGTATTATTCTGACAACATTAACCCGGCCAGCGCTATGCAAACAGCGAACGGCGCAAGTACCTACCTACCGGATGGAAATGACAGATTTATTGATAGAAAGAGTACACTCGATCCGAAATCAAAGTCCTTGTCGGTTTCAGACACATCGTTTATAGTGATTAAATTGGAAATGCAGTGTTTTTTTGTTCGAATACGGGTTAACTAAGATTAAACTGGAGACAACTGTAGGTACAGTTGAATTCTAAATTAAAAATTAATGAACTGCTGAGTAAAATTGAGTGTAGGTCTTGATTGTTATTGAAATGCGAAGCATGAGGCATGATAATCATTTATGGTCTCAACTTTGTTGAAATCGATAGGAAAATTATTTTGTAGGTTGTAATGACCTTCTATTGTTTATAAGTAGATAATATTTACTTTTTTACACCCGATGGAAAAAGGGAATTTGAAATTTGTGACCAGAAGGTACTAAATTTTTGACTATCGAGTATTGATATCAAAGATTGAACAAGAGTGTTGAATACTAAAGCAGCCGTAGGTATAACGAAGTGGCGGTATACCACTAGTTATGATGTCTTCCCACCTTTTTATAAAATTTTTATTCGAATAAAATCTATAAATATTCTATTGTGGACTTATTATAAGCAAGACGTATAAAAATTTGAACGTATTATTGTTATTACATTTTTGAAAATCTATTAACTCAACAAGAACCATTTCTGATTAATTATAAACAATCATTCAAGAATTAACTGGAGGTCACAAGGTCGCCCTCTTTACAGTGACGTGAACCTTTCTTTACCAAATATAGGGTAAATGTAGGGTACAATTACTTAAATAATGGGTAATCTGCCATTTATGATTAGGAAGGTTCCCCAAAAAAAAACAGAATAGTCCTGCTGCAGCTTCACAATAGAATAAGTATATAAAAAAATGTATCACACTAACACTAGCATATAAGTTATCATTGTAACTAACACGCTATGGATCACGGTCCGAGATAAATTATTATTATTCATCTATTTTATCATAAATTTAGGCTTTTACAATATAAATTATTAATATTATTATTATTATAGTCGATCCGGAACAAAAGTGACCTAGACAGAATTATAAGAATTCTTCTGAAGTTCACTTTAATATTTTAAGTGCGTTGCTAAATTGTGTAGGTACGCGTACGTGGCAGGTACCTATTTTCGTTTCATCTTTTGCTCTGGTTCATCTAAATCGATGTTTATTTTAACACAAAACTTAGGTAAAACTCGCAATGCTAATCTATATGTTTGTTAGTAATGACACGTCATCGGGACCAAAGACGATTTATCAACTTGTCACTCCGCGTCTGAAATCGGATATCATCTTCGCCTAGCGCATATTATTATACATAATTCATCGTGAACCCTTATTATATATAATATTGTATTATGTCGAGCTGAGATAGTATGTCGTCGCGTGATACGATTATATTTTCCAGAATTTAAACCATTGTAGCATAAAATCGGTGACGTCAGTTTGAGAAAACCAACAGTTTAAACATTATAAAAAAAAAAAAAATCGTAGAAAGTACGATTAAATAATGGAGAAATGTTTGAGATTGATCTCCCCATTTATTATGATATTTTAGTTATGATAGATTTCTAGTCAGCACTCTGCATTTAAAAGTCACGTTTTTTAAGACGTCTACTTATGATCTCAGACCTATTAATATACAAGCTGTGCCCCGCGGTTTCACCCGCGGTAATTTTGGAGTTCGGGATAAAAAGTACTCTATGTCCTTCTCTGTACCCCTGACAACGTGCAAATTTCATCCAAATCCGTTTAGCCGTTTTTGCGTGATTGAGTAACAAACATCCAAACATCTAAACATCCACATTTTCACATTTATAATATTAGTAGGATTATTATCTATTATCTTGAACTTTCTGCACAATGCTTGTATCCTCATGCTGGTGCACACTAGTGCGGTCGCCCAATCTTCACATGGCAATTTAAATTATTATTAGTCCGGCAGCCCACGCCTTGTTTTTTCAGTGACTAATAACAGGCTGAAACTTCAAGAGCAGGTTCAGTTCGACGAGACGCTCAAGCTTTTCCCCTGGGGAAATTTTCGAAGCGGGTAACTAACGAAGTGAGCAGGTGAAAAACATTTCGATTTGGTGGGGGGACGAAATGGGCATGATGACTAAATTTTAGAGATTAATAAAAATTTTGGATACGTATTTTTCCTTTTTTTGTAATCAAAACGGCGATACATTGAGTTGAAATTCCGTGTGACGTCACACCTAGGTACACTTTATACTTAGTTATGACGTCGCGGCCTCATACTCCTAAATTTTAATGCGTTTCATCTAAGTATTTTTTCAATGATTAGAAAAAGCAGAAAGTACGTGTCTATCATTTTCTTTACTATCTAACTGACGGACTAAATAGAATTTTGTTTTTTATACCCTGTCATCATGCCCATTGTCTGAGTAACAGTAATATTTTTATTGAAATGTTAAGATAATAATCGGATAATGACCCCAGAAAATAATTGTCCTCCAAAATGGTTGGCTTGACTTGTCTTCCATTCCGAATATGCACAAATAACGCAGTCATAAAAATTATTAAAAACCTGCTGAATTTTTATATGCAGCTTAGTAAATATTTGTATCAATGCTCACATAGTCCTACAAATTTAGTGGTGCGTTTTCCCAGTCCTACGCTTGGCAGTTGTCGATTTCACGGAACACTTTTAGCTACTCGTTTAGTTACTGGTAAAACTATTTTAGCTTAGTACCATTTTATATATTGGGGTATTTTTTTTTATATATTGATGTGTAACCGAGTCCACAATATGGGTTTTTCGCAAAATAATATATATTTGTTTCCCGATTCTTTGTCGCAATACAATTTCATATCAATGTGGGCTTTTATGACTTGCAAACAAACGCGGCGTTGCGAATGAGCGACGAACACAATGGCAGTTCTCCGAAACAAAATTACAAGTTTGCAGCATATCACGGCACAAAGTGGCCGTAAACTCGCAAAATTTCTCATATCTCCATGTCTAGACCGCTATATTTTGTTTATTAGGTACAATAATAATATGAGGGTTAGGAAAATAAGCAACCTACCATACCTACATACGTGACATCCTCAAATAACCAACCTCATTATCACGACCATTGGACTGTTCCTCAACAGGAGTTTCGCCGACAGAACCTTTCACCTATGGACGATTCATCGACTGACAGTTTATGACTGTTTCAACTAAAAGCAAGTTTATTTCAGATGGCATTATATATACTCAATGTTAATTATTTATTTACTAGCTGTACCCCGCGGTTTCATCCGCGGTAATTTCGGAGTTCCCGCAGGAATTCCAGGATAAAAAGTACCCTATGTCCTTCTCTGGACCCCTGACAACGTGCATTCCAAATTTCATCCAAATCCGTTCAGCCGTTTTTGCGTGATTGAGTAACAAACATACAAACATCTAGACATCCAAACATCCATATTACTAGCTGTGCCTCGCGGTTTCACCCGCGGTAATTTCAGAGTTCCCGCGGGAATTACTGGATAAAAAGTACCCTATGTCCTTCTCTGTACCCCTGACAACTTGGATGCCAAATTTCATCCATATCCGTTCAGCCGTTTTTGCGTGATTGAGTAACAAACATCTAAACATCCAAACATCCACACTTTCACATTTATAATATTATTAGGATTAGGATAAAATCGTACAGTTTACATATAAATTATTATCATTCAATAAGTACATGGTGTGGGTATACCAGGTAGTAATACCTAATTTTAGAAAAATAAACGGAAAACCTAATTGCGTTATCTGGTACTGAATGACAAAACTTATTGAACAACCTGGTACATGGTCCATGAGGTATTTGAGAACATACTGATATTAAAACTAAATTTTTGACAATTCTAACTTTTGTTGGGATACGTAAAGCCCCTCACCGCGCACTTTGCCTGAAGAAGTGAGGCGGCATGATGTGTCCTTCATTGTTCAACACTCCCAAAACCATAACAGTTGCGGGAAACTTGAACTAAATACTCAGTAAAATGGAAACTAAAGTTGTTTATGTAATGGAAAATGTGCGCCCATCAATAAAATTTAAAATGATAGCAAATTTTTTTAGTCATATATGAGGATCTTGGTATCACTTGAATGCACCGCTGAATTATTTGTGCTGGCGTAGCCATATAATGGTTGGCCTTTTCTTTTTAATTGGCCTTTTGGTTAGGTTAATACTATACCGACTTTTATCTTATAACAAAGTCGACGTTTATATAGATACGTGGGTACAGTTGCTGCTGGAATACAAAGAACTCTAAACACTTTGTTAGCTCGAATCACAGAGTTGCTTGATGATAAAAAGTTGTCTCTATAACACGAAAGTTTTTTATTACTAATTAATCTAATTATCTGGTTAATTTAAAGGCAAAAGACATAAAAAAATTCGATTAAAACTGGAGAGCACTTAAATTAACTTTATCGCCCTAAACTTGGGAGCTAGATTTACTTTATTTTCGAGCTTTTCGAGAGCATACCGTTTATTCGTTTTTGCGGATGTTGCTTTTCCAAGTGACTTTCTCGTACTCGGACAACCAAGAGTTGATAATTTTATTAAAACTCCTTAGCTCTGACTTGTTTTAAATAAATAAATAAATAAAAGAATTTTTTATTCACCAGCACATAAGTACTTCAAACACATTTTTTTTGGTTTCCAAGTATCCAAAGATTGGATTAAGTGAAAGACTTTTATATCGCCTTGTGAGCGAACCGAAAAAATGTACTCGAAAAATAATATAATCGCAGACAGACAGATAATTTGATGTCGTGTCATTCTGTGGTTTGCTCTTTTTTATTCTTCCACTGCTCGGTCGGTTTCCCTATAAACGATGTATGGCTCGTGACGCTTAATGTTATTTTTTTAAACAATATCGATTTTAGTTTCTTTTAATAATATTTTCTCTAGTAAATGGACCACTGTGACGGATTTCTCCAATATAACTGTGAATTCTACTATGCCACCCTTCCAGATGAGTTGTGGTGGGTATTTGTTCATCGTTACAACAGCAAATTTTCTAAGTCAGTTTTTTTAAAGCCATTATTTTGTTACAATATTTATTAAAATAGTAAAAATATCAAAAATTCTTCTGTCGAAACTAGAACAAATAAAAGCTATTTTTAACCGACTTCCAAAAAGGACGAGGTTCTATGTTCGATTGTATGCATGTTTTTTTTTTATGTATGTTCACCGATTACTCGAAGACGGTTGGACCAATTTGGAAAATTCTTTTTTCGTTTGAAATTGTTTACTCCCAATTAGGTCTCATTGCCACCAAGTCGGGATCTGATGATGGGATCTTGGAGAAATCGAGGGAACTCTTCAAAAATTATAGGCACACCTATAGCGATTTGGGTATTTTTATAGTAAATCGTTTATTTGCTTTCGGAAAGCAAAATTTGAAGAAGTGGAACTGATGATAAAGACCACCGATGGTCATCGGAACTACTCAAATATAGGTATTTCACGGGTTCTGAATCGTCAACTTTTATATGGTTTCTAAACAATTTATGCCCGTCACAATGTATATGGTGAAGTGGAACTGATGGTGATGTGCCAGGAGAACTCCTCAACAATTAACGTCCCAGCGTCGGGAAAAGCAATATTTTGTAAAAGGTGATGAGCAGTTGACATTAGGCTATTGTAACTTAGAGAAATTACGAACTAAGTCACTTAAAAGCGAAAAATAAACAAAATTTTAGCAAAAAAATTAAAACCGACTTCTAAAAACACAAAACTGAAAAGCTAAAAATAACAAAATACCGATTTAATCCAAAAGACAAAAACACGTAATATTATTATTGGTTTGTGCTACCACTGATCGGTATGAAGTCGGTGATAAGCTAAATATGGAGGGGGTAGATGGGCTAAGTCGACTCCCGCAACCAGCTCTCCGTGAACAGAACAACCCAAGTGGGCAGTTACCAGCGGGCTTGTCACCGAATTCAAACCGATCAGTGGTAGCACAAACCAATAATAATATTACGTGTTTTTGTCTTTTGGATTAAATCGGTATATTGTTATTTTTAGCTTTTAAGTTTTGTGTTTTTGGAAGTCGGTTTTAATTTTTTTGCTAAAATTTTGTTTATTCAATTAAACTTAGTAACGTGATAGTAAAAATAATTCTCATATTGACATATTAGGTACCTACTTATAATATTACCTACCTCAGACTCGAGGTAAACACAAAAGTTGAACACATACGTCATATTTTGTAAGGTTCGTAGTTACGTTGGGTTGATAACCTCTGGCTAGCTCAGTAGTAAGTAATAATAAGTAAATAGATTCTTTAAATAGTAAATTAATTTATTAGATGTCATATTAGAAAATCTGAATCGAAGCGTACGTCAAAAATATAAAATACATCCATTTTGAATTTTAAAAAGTAGAATACAAAAAGAACAGATTTTAAAAATAATAAGTACTTATTAGAAATGAAGCAGGATATCATAACGAGTGGCATACGGCCACCTCGTTAGAATTTACTCCAACCTGTGACACCCGACTTAGAAAACCTTTATTACAAAAGTTTGGACTGTTTTATGACCTTCTTTATTATTGTGACCTTGGACTGGAACTGCTCTTCCCATCCGGTTCCGGTATCATCATGCCATCATCATTAAATTGTAATAATTTTCTCAGAAATTGTAATTAATATGAAAAGAGATACAATAATAAGATAGCATTAAAACTGAAACATTTTGTTGTAACCAACCCTTCTAATTATGCTACGAAATCACTCAAGAGTTGCGAAAATGAAAGCAGGCATTATGCGAGTGGGTAGGTACTATGAAATCAAATAGATACTAATTAACGCTCTAATCCAACCATATTCATTAGCAACGTGTAATGGATTCCCTTATATTATATTCCTAAGGGAGCAAAAATCACTTAGAGATTCTTGTAAGGGAGATTTTTGTACAAATGCATATTACAGTGGGTGGCCAAATTATTAGGGACAGTGCTCATATTTTGTCATTTCTAGTTTAATGTTACAATATAAGCAAAAAAAGCGGTTTTCTAATGGTTATTATAGTTTATAGTGCTAGTAGCATCATTATCAATGTTTTTGATTATCGAAAATACTGGAAACGTGTGTCATTTATAAACTTTTT
Organism: Zygaena filipendulae; assembly: GCA_907165275.2. Lineage (NCBI taxonomy): Eukaryota > Metazoa > Arthropoda > Insecta > Lepidoptera > Zygaenidae > Zygaena > Zygaena filipendulae. Next base: position 3,189,864 of record OU015669.1, read on the forward strand.
GCCGTTTCTTCTAATTTGAATAAATTTCGTCAAAAATAGTTGTTTGCGGGATTTGGTTGGGATTGTAATTTTTTTTATTTTACCTTAATATTTTCGAAAGTTTTTGTATCTAAAACAATTAAAAAGTAAGTAATGCTTGTTAATACAATACTTTTGCTAAGTTTTATCTGTTAATTTAATTTTTGTTAACGGTTCGACGTGATAATCTCAAATTTACTCCTTTTTGGTTATGGGAAAGACTTCAGACACTTCTCAAAAAGAATATAGAGAAATGCAAACGTTGTTATTGCACTTCGCACATTCCCAGAGAGATATAGCAACTATTGCAGGGGTTTCAAAGTCTGTCGTCAAAAGAATTAAAATTTAAATGGATGAAAAAACCTCTAGAAGCAGATCGTATAGGAAAATGTGGTAGAAAAAAGATTTCCACTCTTCGGAAAATCGGACACATCTGCCTCGAAAATCGCAAAAAGAGTATTGTAAAACTTACCACGATGATGAACGAAGAAGGTATCAAAGTTTCGTAAAGGACAGTTCGGATACAGCTAGCCGAAGAGAATCGTTGGTCTACAACAAAACCACGTCACACCAAGACTGACAAAAAAACGACACAGTGGGCCAGACAACACCGAAATATGACTGTTGCACACTGGAGTCGAGTAAGTACAACTTTATTTAATGGTGCGTTGCGTGATTAGGTATGAGTGTTGCAGACTAGAGTCGAGTAAGTAAAACACATAAACAATTTCCGGTGTTAATTATAATATTTTACAGATATGCTTTTCCGACGTGTCAACATTCCGAATTTTGGTCGATAAGAGTTCGTTCGTCAGGCGACGCCCTAAAGAACAATTCCATCCAAATTGTTTTGTGGAAAGGGGAAAACATCCAGCTATTATCATAGTGTGGTCGGTCACATCAACTGAAGGCATGGGAAGCTTATACATCGTAGAAGGGACGACAAAACAAGACCAGTACAAGCGAGTATTGGAAACTCAGCTGCTACTGCAGGTCATCGACTGATTCCCTGATAATGAATAATACATTTTTATGCATGATTCGACACCGTGCCACAAAACCAGGAGTGTTACTGCATTTTTGATTGAAAAAACATTGCCGTTTTGCCTTGGCCAGGGAATTCATCAGACATGAATCCCGTAGAAAACATGTGGGAACTCACTAAACGGGCCATTGCAAAAGAAGTGATCATCAACAAGCCCCAGTTGATTGAAACTCTCAACAAACAGTGGCAACAGAACTCTGAACTGCAAGAAAATGCTAAAACATGTATAAAGAGCATGCCTGCAGGTATAGAAGCTCTTATTGTAGCAAAGGGTGGCATCACAAAATACTGATTAAAATTTTACGAAATTTTTGTTTTACCACTATTACTTATATTTTAAAGAATAAATCGTTTTATCTATAATTTTTGTTGTTTTTATGATCCTAACAAAATATAGATACAAATAAAATTGTCAAAAAACATCTACGACCAATCATTTCTTCGAGTTATTAAGTTAAATTAGAAAATGCAAAAATCCGAGTACTGTCCCTAATAATATGGCCACCGATGGTACATTATACAATCTGTAATAATTTTTTTTTTAACTAGTCTATCCATAGATTAGATGTTTAATTGATATAAAAATTAAATTTTAACGTGTATACAAATTTGCATGATGGTCGACCAAGTAGCTAAGGCGTGAAAGGGTAACAAACAAACAAATTCGCATTTTCCATGTGCTAGGTTCAGTTAGATTTAAAATGTGACTACAACAAGGTTAAATAACACCGATTTATGTGTATTAACTGACTTCAAAAAAGGAGGAGGTTCTATATTCAGCAATATGTATTTTTTTTTTGTCTTACAAACGTGTATCGACAGCATGTTACCCTCTGTATCGTCATTTATGTGCTGTCGGCGACTAAATAAAGTACGTGACATAAATATACGTGTCTAGGTCGACTAATACAGACGTTTAGACTGCTGCCCCCTTAGCCAAGTTGGCAATCTATAATCGTTATCGCCAAAAAAACTATGGAACGAATCTTCATGTCACGTGGTCATGTAAAATCGTTTCATAAACATGTGACGAAACGATTCCGCTCTTTAGTTTTCTAAAAATATGTTCGTTCGTGACCGTATAGAATTTCCGACTGTAATCAACCGTAAGTACCGTATTATTATAAAAAGCATTTAATTAATATATTGAGTACTAGTCGATCCCCCTAAGGTTTAACTCGCGTTAACATCGGAGTTCCCGTAGGAATTCAGGAATACAGTATAAAGTAAGTAAACTATATCACTCAAGAACACTGTAGCTTCCCATAAGTGAAAGATTTTTTAAATCGGTGTAGTATTTTTTGAGTTTATCTATTGCAAACAAACATACAAAAATCAAATATTTTCCATTTATTTATATATGTATATTAGTAAGAACTTATTTATTATACATACATAGGTACCACCTACATACATCACAGTACGTTCAGAAACGAATTAAACCTGTGTTCATAGTTCGAAATTGCTTATATTATAAAGGGCATTGGGTGTTAAAAGCATTCGCTTTGAACTTCCTTTTATGACGGTCGTAACATGAAGTTAGAGCCGCAGATAAGGGCCCTTATTCACTATGACCAGCTGCATTCCTTGCCCAAAAACGCATTTCCAAACGTTCTAGATGCCAAGATATTAGAAATTAATATTCTTTGAGCCATAAGAGACGTTGTTAATGTATTTTTTTGCAGTAAAACTTCTTCGATTACGAGGGAAAGACAGTTTTTGCGGCGTCTTACTTATCTTAGCGCGGCGTGTTATGGTCAATAGTGAATAAGGGCCAAGTTCGCGACCGTGTGGGCAGACGCTGTGGAATGCATTTCCCACTGGCTGTTTCGTTTACTCATACCATGACTCATACCCACGAGTAGAGCTTGTCTAATCTAAAATGACGCGCCCCACTACTTAATTAGCAGCAGTTTAGATGTGCGATATTATCATGTATTGACAAATAGTGTGAGTGCGGCGATACTATATGCGGCAACTGAGGACGAATGGCAAGACCAGATTTATATATTGTGTCGTATCGATATTTTAACAGTTGTGCGTGTGCATAGGGGTGCACCTGATGAAGGGGCGCCTCATTTTAGCTTAGACAAGCAGCTCTACTTACCTATATTATTAACCTGTGGTTTCACTTATGTGACTTCCGACATGTCATATAACTTATTCTTTACTAGCTATTCCCGCTTGTGGGATGAAAAGTACCCTATGTCTTTATCTCTACCGCTGATAACGAGTATGCAAAATTTCATAATGATTGGTCAAGCAGTTACAAGTGTGAAAGGGCAACAAACGAACAATCAAATTTAAAAATGTGTACTCGAAGCTAAATATATAATTATACATAACAAGTTTTATTTATTTATCTCTAACTGTGCCTTGCGGTTTCACCCACGGTAATTTCGGAGTTTCCGTGGTAATTCCGAGATAAAAAGTACCTTTCCTCTGTATACCCCTGACAACGTGCATGCCAAATTTCATTCAAATTCGCTCAGCCGTTTTTGCGTGATTGAGTAACAAACACCCAAAGATCCACACTTTCACATTTATAATATTAGTAGGATAATGGTGGGGATCTCCTTCAGGAATTATTACGGGAGGAAATGGTGACAAATTATCATTTCACCGTCCTTAAGTAAGAGCAGTTTGACTGTACTTTTTGTAAAAAATAGTTAAATCTGCAGATTTGAATCATAAGTACCTGTATGTATACGACTAGCTGTCCTCCGCTGTTTCACCCGCGGTAATTTCGGAGTTCTCGTGGAAATTTCAGCATAAAAAGTACCCTATAACATTGAGGTCTACAGTATTATTAGTACAGAATGTTCTTCGTTATCGCTATTCATTAAAAATAGTATATTTCATTACAAGTGCGGAAAGGCTGTCATTGCAAAGAGTTCCGACAAATGTCGACCCGAGCCGAGGCGCAGCCGAAGGTGAGGGTTGACAGTCGGAACTCTTTGCAATGACGGTTCCGCACGTGTACTGAACAACTATTTTTAATACAGTTGCGAAAAAAATGAAGAAATTTAGTAAAATAATAAAAACACAAACTCAACTAAGTTCCAACTGTGATCAAGAGATGGCGCTAGTCGTATTAGTAATACGAAACCTACGTTGCGCAATACAAAAAGTCGTTTCGCCATTTTTGACAGTTGGGAAAGAGAACGCACGAGTTCGGAAAAGGTAAAGAAAAAGCTCAAGTATGTAATAGCCCACTTCCCGAACGCTATACGTACCTGCAATATGCCACTTTTTGAGCAACTGTATTAAAAAAATCATTTAGTCGAATTGAAAACTATTTCCTGGCTTAAAAAGGTAATAAAAGAAGGATTCGCAATTTTTGTTCGTTCAAAAACATCAAATTCCCTGACACATGTCTTACCATAAGTCAACTGGATGTTATCTGCAAGAAATAGTGTGGGAACTGGGAACCCATTTGGATGTTATCCGTCGGTAGTTTATATCGGACAGTTCATTAAGCCCCTGACCTGTCCCCTTAAGGTCAAGTCATGTGTTAGCTAATCCGATATACCGTCATTTGATCAAATGAATCTTATTAATTATAGTTTTTTGCTTTTTATGTTTAAAGTTTTATATTATTTATATACATATGTAATGATATCTATTAATACTTAATTATTTATCTAAATAAAAGCTACATGGGAAATAAAATAAAAACTAAATATCTATGTATATTTACTTACAAATAAAACTCTGACTCAAGTCCTGCACGGCTGGTAGCATGCCCAGAAGGCTGGTGACATTGTCCCGCTGAACAGCGAGGCTCACTCGCTGGGCGAAGTAAAGACCAGCCTTTGGTTACGCGAAGCCTCGACCAGTCGCACTGCCAGTTCTTTATACCTATTTTTGACGGGCGCTTGAACCTCAAGGCCCCAGGGTTTCGACCCCAAACGGCTCAAATATATAGTCCCCACTAAGGGACCCTAGTGGCGTTAATCCGACGATCAATCGTGTCGAGTCCGTCCTCCCCCGGTTAAAGTTTCTTCAATGGTTTATTTATTTATTAAAACTTTATGCACATAATGGTACAAAAGGCGGACTTAATGCCACAGTGGCATTCTCTGCCAGTCAACCCTCAGATAGTAAAGAGAGCTCACTTGGCGGTGCATTTACGATATAATATATTTAGATAAAAAATCACAAAGATACATACAAATGGTTGAGACAGGCAATGGGCAAATGTTGGTGTACGCACGACGGATGACTCCCTTGTTGGTTCGTATGTCAGCCACTCTTGCAACGCCGTTGTGTCCTGGATTCAAACGAATAACACGTCCAAGGAGCCATATATTAGAGGTGGTAGTGCTTAATTACTACCAAGGTTCCTTCCTTTAGTTCTCCATAACCCCGACGTTATTTGTTCTTTTGTTGAAGCCCAAGTATGTACTTCTTAAAAAACGATTCCAGAAGTGTTGCTTCAGACACTCGCCGCAGTGGAATCTTTGCAACGACGTGATCTTGGCGTTCATGTTCCGTGGATGAGACACAAAAAGTAAAGACCGTCCAGTGAAGAAGTGAGGGGACGGGAATTTAAAATTGCTTATACTTGTATGAGCAACGTAGACATTTCTTTTCTAGCTGCCTACAGTTTAAGTTGTATTTTTGCGACCAGAAGTTCATGATCAGAGTCACAGTCACCTCCAAGCAGTTTGGGAAAATTCCTTACCTAAGTTTTCCTCCGATTATTTAGTCTATTTGGTTTCTATGCCCATTGGCCGACGTCCATGTATAAAGTCGCTTTGAAAGATTGAAGCAGAAGCTAATTGCACATTACCAAATTATTGTCGGAAGCAAACTCTATAAGACCTATATCGTTCCGTACTTCAGAGTTCAAACTGGCCCGCACTATGACACCCAAACAAACATAGTTATATACATTGCAAGTTGAATAAAAGCTTTTAAAAATAGAAAGAATTTTGCAGACTCGCGTTCTCTTTGCTTTCGAACATTTCGCAGCAAATCTACATTTTCAGAGATGTTCAAAATTAAAAAACTAAAATTTCAGCTGTACCTACTTGATTCTAATCAAGCTGAGATAAATTGAGCTACACTTGAATAAATATTTTCAGCGAGCTAATCCAGATCAAATTATTGAAGTCAGACGCCTTGAGTAAAAATAAATTTGAAATAGGTATCTGAGAGAGCAAACTCAAAGAAGATTTTTTTTTTATTAAATTAAACACACTTGCCTTTACCTACTGATATAAAATTCGTTTTTATTATGCCCAAAGTCTACGTTTTACACTTAGTTCGCAATCAATAAATGACCCCTTATTCTTTCACCTTTGTCCTTATAACCTTCAATGTAATTTGAGATTGATGTAATATTACATAATTATGTATATAATACTAGTTGTGCCCCGCGGTTTCACTCGCGTTAATTTCAGAGTTCCCGCGGGAATCCTGGGATAAAAAGTAAAAGTACCCTATGTGTTAATCTGATATATAAGCTATATTATTGTAAAGTTTCATTTAAATCCATCCAGTTGTTTTTGCGTGAAAGAGTAAAAAACATCCATCCATCCATCCATACATATCCATCCATCCTTCCATCCATACATACTTACATACTTTCGCGTTTATAATATTAGTAGGATTTGTAGTAATAATTGAATCGTCGTTCAACATTGCACTTAATAAGTGCATTAAGTGCATTGTGCACTTACAAAAATTATTCTTGTAAATTTATTCGTAGGTATTTTTAAATAGGTACATAGATACCTACCTACCTACCAAATCGTCAGGTTATAAGAAAGTCTTTTCTTCATGGACTTTAGGCCCTTACAGAGGTCAAACAAGCGCCACTGTCCATGCGGGTATCGACGGCCCGGTGATACTCCATACAAATGAACTGGTTCAAGTACCTACTCTCCCACAAGTACAGACCTTGTACGTACACGTGTTGTGCGTGTGTGAGTATCGCAAGATTGACAGCGCGCTGATACTGACTGAATAATGGTCACATGTAATGAGGAGACATGGTGTCGCTTCTATATAGCACAGGTATATCTATTCTTTGGTATCGAACCCGCGACACCCGGCGTAGCAGTCGGCTATGGTGCTGTAATATTTTGTTGAAAAATAAATGGGTGGAAGAATAATATTTAAATACCATGTATTTTGTATGATGAATCACCGTAGCAGAAATCAATTTGGTAGCTTAAAAATTGGCATTGAGCCAGCTAATCCAAATGGAATGCCTGTGCATGATGCTATGTGCCATTCGGAGTCATTGAAGACTGGGAATATCACGAGTGTGGTGCAACCGCGGTGACAAGGTGGTTCGATCTGTGAAATCCTCTATAGGAACCTATTTTAAATATAAAAAAAAATAGGCGTTTACTTCCAAGCTATAATTAGTACAGTCGTCATGAGGGAGTGCCGAAATTCACGCGGGTGAAACCGCAGGGGAACAGCTAGGTAGGTATATAGGTATCTATACATATAATAAAATTGTGACAGGTCGATATCTGTACATGGGAGATAAATAAGAAAAAATAAATTTACGCGACTCCATGAGTGATGTAGAAGCCAAAAATACAGTTTTTAGAATTTTTGTCTGTCTGTCTGTATGTTTGTATTCGTGCTTCGCAAAAACTGCTGCAACAAATTGAATGCGATTTTTTTTGTTGTATTGCTAAGGGTCTAACTTAGATATTCATGTTTAAATTTTTTCGAAATTCCATCTGAAACTCGTGATATTAAAAATAATGCTGGTCATTCCACTAATATTATAACTGTGAAAGTATGGATGATTGTTACTCAATCACGCAAAAACGGCTGAACGGATTTGGATGAAATTTGACATGCATGTTGTCAGGGGTACAGAGAAGGACATAAGGAACTTTTTATCCCGGAATTCCCGCAGGATCTCCGAAATTACCGCGAAACACAGCTAGTATATAGTAAACATGTATTTTGTTAACTGAGGAAGAGTTTTCCTTACACATGTTACATCGAGTATAGTGTGTAGGCACCGTTACATTGGTCGTAGACCCGCGGAGTCTGCAACGAAGTCTCCGCGTGAGCGTATCAGAGAAGAGCGAAGCAATAAAACTTTTCCGATGGAGGTGAATCAACCGAGTTTTAGTTCCAAAGAATGTGAAAGTTTAAATTGATTTTGACTTTTATTGAGAGTCAGGTATGTTGATTACCTAGTAGCCTTAAAATAGGGGTGATTTTAATTGTCTAAATTACGTACCATTTCCTTATTACATATTATTTTTTCCCTTTTTTCGCTTTCGTCCTATAGCAAGGCTCCACCCAATTGTGCTTCCTAGGCGTGGCTAGTTTCTCCACATTTTTCCCGGAAATATGGACTAATTTGAAAAATAATAATTATGTCCATTACCAAATTATAACTATTAAATAAGGTGTTTTTCGTAGTTTCATCTGCGCGACGACGCGACGATTCGTAGACTAAGAAGTTTGACTTCAAAGACAAGACTTACAAACACGAAAGAATAAAAAATATTTTTACATCTATTAAACTTTATTTTTCACTCAATTTGCTAAAACTAAAATTTTCAAAACACTCGTTTAAAATAAAATTTCATCTACTTTTGTATTTTTCATAATTTTTCATCGAAATATCGATCTAAAATCACAACGACGTTATACATTTTTATGATTTTTAATACCATTTAATTACAATAAATTATTAACATTTATAAAATATTTACAAAACCATGTTTCATCAACGATCTTGAAAATTTTAATTAATACGTTAAGTACTTTCCAAACGATTTAAGTACGACATCAATTCACACAGATTAAATTTTATATTATTTAAGTAAAGAAATCTAAACGTCTATCGACAAAACACTATAATGTATTGAATACTGAATTATATTTAAAAGAGAGTCGATAGTAAAAAAATATTCGATTCGAACTACATTTTCAGTCATAGTCGTGTGCCAATAAAATAGATTTTAAGTACAAATATATTTTATTAGATAAGTATAACTACTAAGAGCTTATAATACTTTAACAAAACCAAAATAGAGACTTTTCGGAAAGGAACGATTCAAAATTGATTAAAAAACTATTTAATTTTCCAATTTTGAATCTATCAACATTCAACGGTCAAAAAATTTAAATGTACTTAATTCTAAAAAGGTAGGGAGTAGAAAAGTATCACATTCAGAAACGAACCAGTCTTACACACAACGAAGCTCCTACAGGAATGTATCGAATGAGCTATATGAGCACTTTTTACACATATTTGAGACTCTAAAGTGACATACTACAATCGGACGCCACTTAAGCAAGTTCAAATACTTAGTGCAAATAATCTTATCATTGAAATGGGAAGTTTAACTAGATTATTGATTACTCGCTTGAAACCATAGCTTCGAACAATATTCACACTCGATCTGTCACTTGCAAACGTGGCGTCGAAGTGGAATTTGACTCTAAAATCGAACAGGTCACTCAATAAGTAGGTTTGGTAGGGATAGCTCCCATCATATTTATTGTCTAGTCTAGTTTTGGCTGTGTTTGGTCATGAGCTAAAATAGTCAGTTCTTCTTCATTGTATATCAGCTTTCACTCAATTAATCATCTAGAATTTTAAATTCTAATATATATAAATCACGTGTCACGTTGTTTGTCCGCGATGGACTCCGAAACTAATGAACGGATTTTGATAAAATTTTGTAACCATTTATAATATGGTCCAACTTAAAAGATAGGATAGTTTTTATCCCGGAATTCCCTCGGGAACTGAAGGACATAGAGTACTTTTTTCCCGCAACCTCCGCGGGAACTCCGAAATTACCGCGGATGAAATCGCGGGGGACAGCTAGTAGTATTATATATTGTAGTAGGCATTATACCTATAACTTTAAATTTGAGCGTGATTGGGGAGTTTGTTGCGCAACTTCTTCTCTTCAGCACTGAAGGGTGGATATTTTATGAGTGCTGTCAAAATAATTGTAATTTTGTTGATGTCAAAAAAACAACATTATGGGCCAATTTCGAATAAAACTATTTGAATTTGACTTTATAGTCCGGCTATATTGCTACAAGAATGTTATTTAAGTACCGCCTCTCAAAACCGGAATACCTGCACGGGTTGAATTGAGAATAAAAAGGATAAGATTAGACTTCTTGAAGGGTGATGAGAGAATCTGTATTGGAAAGTGATGCGCGATTACTCCACCTGAAAGATTGGCGGAAATATTAATTAGGGATAGATAAAAAAAATCTGTATCCAGATAGTCGGATTATCACGATGGCGCATATTTATTTGATGGTCGGTACAAAATTTCAGATAGGTACGTTTCCTGTTACCGGAATGTTCAGTCAGTCCGTTCGGTCTATCTTTACAAACGCCCATTTCCCTGAATGTGTGTCAGCTTCGGGACTTATTGAGTGGCATGATGTAATTCTTGACAAAACACCAACAAAATTCATGATAAGTTCTCTTATCAAGTTATAACTTAATTTAAAAATTGTCAATGGTTTTAAGTACATACACTAAGATTTATCAGTTCTTATACAATCGAATCATTAGGAGGTTCACCCGTCGACAGAAGGGGTACGCTGCTGTAATCTTTCAAACTTTCGCTGGCCTTCACTGTACCGTTGTCAAAGGAGCTGGCGGTTTGTTTCTTGGGCATCCAATTATTATTACCTACTTTATTTGACTTGTGATTTCCGACTGAGTTCATCTGGCAATCCTTCAGCTTAACTTTGGGTGGTCCGCTTTGACTCACCGTGTTGTGATTCAGAGAGTTTACGTTGAGCGATATTGAATTGGACAGATTTGTGTTGTCGGACTTTTCGTTGAAATCTGTCCCGCCGTTCGTGACGGGCTCCGTTGGGTCTGAATGCTGTCTCTGCATTAGCAGATTCTGTAATAGTTGGTTAGCATCTTTCTCTAGTTTGTTAACATCGCTGAATCTTTGTTGTAGTCCGGACCCACGTCTGCTGGACGACCTGGATCCGTGGTCCAACCTTTGCTTGAACGGTGTTAAATGCGACAACGAACCACTATCAGTGAAAAGTGTTTGTGTTTTTGCTAATGAAGGCTTTTTCTCTCTAGGCGGTGCGTTGGGATCAACTATTTCTCCTAATAACCAATATGTGACTAGAACACCTTTTCCCTGCAAAGAAGAGCAATTAATTTAATAAATATAATAATATCTAACTTTATATTGTCTAGCGCTACAGTTTGTAGTTATTAAATTCCACACAATAAAACCTATCAAAGGGAGATGTAATAAAACTTTTGCAACTAATTTCTCCCTAAGCCTTTTAGTTTTCCTCATTTGTAACAACTTTGATTAAATTTGGGTACCTACTTATTTATTGGAAAACAACGCAAACACTATATACAATTAAAATTAAAATCAATCTCTACATATAGTAGAATCTCATTTCAACTTATCCTATTGTTTTCGTTATTAGGCATGTACATTTCAACTTCTGCCTTTACGTAGATAAAATATGAATGACGACATACACGTCCGTGTTATTATATGTAACAAAAATATTTAATTATTTCAAAAGATATTGCTTTTACAGAAAGACGGAGGAGTTCAGTGCTGGCTGAGGTGAAACATTTAAAATATCATTAAAACAAAACTGAGATTGTTAGCGAAATTTTTTACGGATTTCTGGACTAAAATTCTCGGCTCGTTACAGCTGAAAACAAATTCAAAATTACAATTTTGAAAATTTTGATGTTGTTTTCTAAATTACTACCACACATTTAGATTAAATTCGTCTTTCGTTTTATTAGGCTCTAGCTGTGCCCCGCGGTTTCACCCGCGGTAATTTCGGAGTTCCCGCGGGAATTCCGGGATAAAAGTGTCCTTCTCTGATAACGTGCATGCCAAATCTCATCCAAATCTGTTCACCCGTTTTTGCGTGATTAAGTAACAAACATCCAAACATCTAAACATCCAAACATCCACACTTTCACATTTACAATATTGGTAGGATAATAAAGGAAGAATTTATTTAAATGTTGTCTAAATTCAAATTCGTTTTCATCATTAGTCTTGACAACTTAAGATTTAGGTCGAGTGAGTCTGCTGTTATTTTACCTTCATAGCGACCTCCCCCCTGCACTCGAGCTTGAATGAGCCGAAAGTGTCGAGGAGAGCTTTCGTTGTCGGTGACACGTGTATTTTGAGGGCTTCGCCATTAGACTCCATCCGGGAGGCGGTGTTGACGGTGTCCCCGAACAGACAGTATCTAGGCATCTTGAGACCGACTACGCCGGCGACGCACGGACCTGTAGATTAATGTTTATGAAAAGAAACATAATAATTATAGTGTGCTAATCGATCCTCCACGATTTCAACCTCGTTATTTTTAAGAGTTCCCATAGGAATTCTGGGATAAAAAGCACCATGTTACTCACATACAACTATTTTTTTTCTGCGATCTATGGAGGTGTTTTTATTTCTATATGTATTTCATGTAGGTCAATAATAACAACTAGTTACAAGAAAGTATAAATTATCAAGATTTTGAATATATTCCTCGTCTAAAATAACATAGTACATAAATAATTATATACCTGATAGTTTGGTTGTTACCTACTGATCCCCAAAAAGCAGATTATTATTTTACAATCATAACAAAGTATTGTACGTTGTTAATAAAGATTTAAAATTGTATAAATTAAAATAATTGAATTTCTTCACATTGAATTATGAAATGATCATGTACCTACTCGTGTGATAAAAGATGTAGGTAGTAATAAAGTAAGTATCCTTACAACTAGTGTAATTTGAAAATAGTTTTCAAAATTAACGCTTACAAGAAAGTGGATCGACTCCCCAACTATTGTAATATAAATTTGAAATAATAATAGGAAAATTAATTGAAAACGTAACCCAACTAAATCTGTGACTTGGAAAATCAGGGATACTGTAGCTGTCTATCAGTAAGAGATTTCTTATAATCAGTGTAGATACTAGAAGCAAATAAACTATTTCTCTATTTAATATGACTGTAGATGGGTGATGTTGTAAAAGGTCTTTGGAATGATTTACCTATTACTGTCCTCAGGATTACACCTAAGTACGAAATGCTAGACGTTTGTCAACCGAAAATTTTTATCTACAGTTTACCTGTATCAGAGCCAACCCACACGGTGCGGTGAGGCTGAGTGGCGCCGCTAGGGTATATTACATACAAAAATGCGTTGTGGCCACACGGCGCCTTGCGGCGCGCTCCGGCGCCGCGCCGCGCTCGCATCGGAGTCAAGACGAGGCGGGGAGAGGAGTAAGCGGCTCGCTGTTGTTTGTCCTGTTAAGTTCTGTCACGTAGCGATGGGCATTGGGCATGCCTACTCTTTTTGTCGCCGCTGCGGCGCCGCGCTGCCCGTGTGGTCGCCCATGCGGCGAAATGCTTTGGGCTGCGGCGCCGCACCGCATCGTGTGGATTGGCACTCATATCCTATCCTAACTTATTATAAGGTGCAGATTCTCAGGGTATCACAACATCTCTGACAGCTTACTTTTCTATAAACTCTCTTCTATATTAGTGTCAATATTGGGCAAATTTAATACATGCTCTTTGCATTATTGCATATTTGGTCGACATCATTACCAGATATGTAAGAGTGTTCTGCGTTAATTATGTCTTCGGCTGCGGAATTCTGGAATACCAAGTCATGAAAATCTAGGAATAAATCGTTACTATCGGGCTCACAATTAGTGCCTCTAATAGGTGTAGTCAATTTTATCAAAATAGCTGTCTTGAGTGCGGCAATAAAATGGTGACATATAGGATTTGGATTTGTTGGAGAATGTTGCCGAATTATGCCCAATAAGTTTTCCCGGGAGTCTTGATTCAACTGTCTGAGATTAAGGTATTTAAACCCAATGGATTCTACATACTTCCAAATATCTTGAAGCGAAGTAATTGTAATGCGGTACCCATTCAGACATCGAACATTTCTTATTCTCAGTTGACTGTTGGATTTTAAGAACTGCATTTTTCTGTTTTTTTTTTTTTTAACTCTGGCCACAATTCGTGATGAATGCTGTTTCTTTATACATTTGTTCGTATTCCTTTTTTAATATCTCTTGGTGATGCAGGACCATTCGTACTATCGAAAAATTTATCTAGTTGCTCAATTATGCTTGCGGTCTGCAAAATCGCGTCACGTTTCAAACCCCCATCAATTTCTTTGTCATCTCTGAATGTTTCAGCAAATAATTTTAAAGTTGCAGCAACATCATTACTAAATGTTTGAGCAGCTGTTTTCATTTTCATTTTAGCTCGAAACTTTGGATTTAAATTTATTGATCCAATTTTCTTAAAATGCAAAGTATGCTCATTTTTTTTATTTGAATTCAACTAAATGCGACCATTTAGACTTAAGGTTTCCAACAATCATTTTACTGCCTTCAAAGAACTTATTCCTAATCGATTTAAACAAATGTGGAACATCGTAAATAATTAAAGGTTTTTTTTTTATTTTCCGTTAAAAAATAACTAAGATTCCGGGGCACGCTGGCATTGCTGAAAAAGTATAGATTTTTAAAACAAAACTGTCGCGATCAGACAAGTTTAATAAATTAATGTTAATTGGCATATAACTAATTAAGTTACATCTCATTAAATTCCAATTAACATTAATTTACTGAACGTCTCTGATTGCGACAGTTTTGTTTTAAAAATCTATACTTAACTAAGTAATCATTAAAGTCGACTCTGAGTGCGGCGGTAAATCAAATAAGATTGTCAGATGTGATTTTTTTTTAATCCAAATTAGTACGTAAACGAAAGCTCCATGTATTATTATTGTAAGAAGATTTAATCTAGCTGGGATAGACAGGTATAGGCACCTACTATAAAATAATAACTATCTACTTATTATAAAGTTTTCTTGCACGAAAACAACTTTATAAAAGGATATTTATATTTATCAGCACTTCAAAGCTTTTCTTCATTATAAATGAAATAAAAACAAACACAAAAAATAAACCCCTCTTAAAAATGCTTTCAAGTTAATGAATTTAAGGTACAGGCATTATTAGTAATTAGGAAGACGAGACAAAGCATTCCATTTTCGAAATTAACGAATGTTTGCGTAATAGACTTCACCCAGGGCAACAACCTAATTTTTATTATGAGCTAGCTGTGCCCCGCGGTTCGACCCGCGTGAGTTTCGGGATTCCCGCAGGAACTCCAATGCAGTCTAATTTACTCCTTATAAGAACAGATAATTAGCAGTGAATCCCGTAAATATCGGTCCAACCGTTTCGGAGATTCACCCGCGTGAGTTTCGGAATTCCCGCAGGAACTCCAAAATTATTTTATATAAACCTTGTCCTGACAATGACGAACACAAAAAAAAAACAATTTTCCAATTTGGTGCAGTCGTTTGTAAATTATGCGCTTACCAACACATTTAGAAACATAAGAAAACCTTCAGAAAAAGCGATCAGTTAATATAAAGAAGTAGGTAGTTGGTCAACTAACGCACTTTTTGTACATTTATATAGAATGTTTGGAATTAGTTGACTAGCAGAGAATATCACTATAGCATTAAGTCCGCCTTTTGTGTCATGTGGTACAACAAGTTTAAATAAATGAACTCTTGTTTCTTGTTTGAAAAAATCGAGTGTATCAACTGTGAAGAATAGAACAATCTCCAGTTTAGAAATTGGGAAAAAAGATTATATAACGAGTTTCTATGAATTGAACACAAAGCTATAAGCACAGATAATATAATACTATACTAGTACTATAAGCATGTACTTAAGTACCTACGTTTCTTTCCTTGAAAACTTTCTCTAGCCTTAGAAAAAACAATAGGGATGTGGACTACTTTTGAAAATCAAAATTCTAATTAGTCCGTCAGTTAGAAAATAAAAAACCATAGATACGTATTTTTTGCTTTTTCTAATAAATTAAAATATACAGAGATAAAGCGCATTAAAGTTTAGGATGAGGAGGTCGTGACGTCACTAACCGCAAAACCGCCATACAAACTGTCAGAATAGTGACGTCACGCGAAATTTCAACTCAATATATCGCCGTTATTTTTTGTTTACGTAAAAAAAGAAAAAATACGTGTCCAATATTTTTTAATAATCTACAAGACGGACTAAAAAATAAAAATTAGTCCACATGCCCATTATATTAATTACTAAATAATCTTAATATTCATCGATATTTATTTTTATTGTTATTATTTTTTTATTATTTTGAATCGCTTAGTAGTCAATTGATGCGTATTTTCGTCATAAAAAAAAATCAGAGTTACCTACTCTCGAGTAGCGCCTAAACTTTAAGTTTTAATTGAATGCAAATAACCGTTTTATTAGACGTATACCTATAATAGGTTGTACAGTTAATATAGTATATAATCCTTAGACAATCAGTAACCCGTTTTCTCCAAAGTGGATGTTCGAAGTCTGAGATCATTAAATTAAGGAGCGTCACAATAAACCAACCAGCACATACGCATTACTTTCGCAGAATATGAAATGAATTTCACGATTTCATACACGAGGGTTCGCGATAGCAAGCTTTTAATACGTTATATTATAATATTATGATGTTGCGGTATATTTTTGTAAATCTATAAATGTGGATACTTTCCAGGCGTAACACTTGTCTTGAAATTAAAAATAATTAACACCAAATCTAAAATAATAAAAATAAAAATCTAATAGAGTATCTATATTCAGGGTTTTATACGGCATGCAGTTGCTTATGAAAATTAAAGTTTGTACAAGACTGTTTCATAACTATGTATGATAATATTTATGATTTGTGGTAGGTACTCATTTACTCTACTACGACACATACTATAAGTACTAATTTTCGTTATATATTATAAAATAAAGTCTTGTCTGTCTGTCTATCTGTGTGTCTGTTCGCATAAACTCAAAGACTACTGAACGGATTTTCATGCGGTTTTCAACAATACATAGGGAGATTCAAGAGGAAGGTTCATACGTATAGTTTATGCTGGAACTTCCGCGGGGACTCCGAAATATACGCGGGTGAAACCGCGGGGCACAGCTAGTTTTGCATAAAAGAAAAGCTTGAATACTGATTTGAACGATTCTCATACTAAATTCCACTTCCCGTTACGGTCTTTTATATAAACAAGGTTTATAACATTTCTTCTCGACACCACCCTTCCAGCAAAGTTGAAAATCTATAAAATCTTTAACGCGTAGAAATCTAAGGAACGATTCGTCAAATCACGTGGTCACGTAAAATCGTCCTAACAAAAGTTCAGTTTTGCGTGACCACGTGACGTAACGATTCCATTCCTTAGTTAAGTATGTGTTAATGATTTTATATTGTAATCTTGGCTAAGAGGATTGTTGTGAATTTCTGAATAACCTTGCATATGAAGATATAATTTTAAATAATAAAATGCTTGAACTTTTTATTCAGACTGATTGTTAAAACAACCTGCGGCATGTAAATATGCTGCGTCGAGTTCAACGCGCCCCATTACTCGCGGCATTGAGAGTTATGATCGAATGAAAAAATATAATATCACAATCTAATACGTTTAAGTACCTACATAGAACATTGTGTATACTTATTACGATCTAATATGAATGGTGGAAGCGAAATAAATTAAATGTATGGTTTGAGATTCCTTCTGTATAATGTTAATATAATTTATATTAATATAGACTCATTTGCAACCACAGTGCTTCCGGTGTACATTAGTCACGCATTGTTTGTATAAATACCTTCCTGGAAAAAAAAAACTGTTTTTTTTTTAAATTATTTTTTCTTTTTGGCAAATCATCCAATAAGCTCTTGCCAGCCAGGCTTTAGATCATATATATTGTGTATTGTTATTAGGTACTGTTATAAAGCATAGTAGTGAAACAAGTGAAGGAAGTTTATCTAGTCCAAAACTATACAATGAAAAGACAAATAAATTTTAACATCCAGCATGACCATGGGTATGATCCATCATAGTGTTGGCAACGTGTGCGCTCAATTCTAATTCCTACTCTTTTTTGGTCAAAAAGTTTTTTTTTTTTTTATATTGGAAACGAGAATCGAATACTGAATACCCTCACTATATATATGTATAATCCGTATCTCGGAAACGGCTCCAATGATTTTTAATGAAATTTAGTATGCAGGGGGTTTCGGGGGCGATTAATCGATCTAGCTAGGTTTCGTTTTTAGAAAACGTCAATTTATCCGTGTTTTTAGGTAATGAAAAATAAGTGCTGTTTTGCTACTTAACAACAAATGTTTCATTTTTATCCACAGAGCAAATAAAATTGGCGATGTTTCCGTACAAAGATTTACCAAAAAATAAATACCGAGCAAAGGTTGGTCATCCAGGTAGGTACTATATATTTAAGTATGTTCCAAGAATACTTGCCAGAATGCAGTCCGATTCTCAGTTTGAGCTGATCGTGTGGCCGGTGCCTAATGCGGAACCTCCTCACCGCGTCGAGCAGGGCCAGCGCCATTCTGGCCACTTCGCACGCGTGCCTTGTCCCGTTCCTCTCTGGTAAACCGGACACTACCATGTACGCGTCGCCTATTGTCTCCACCTGCGACCGGAGACATTTTTAGAGGGTAGTGTAGTAAGTTATACTTTGAGTGTCGAGTGAATCGGAATTCCCACAGGAACGCAGATAAAATCAACCTAAGTTGATCCTTATAACAATAGCTGTCTGAGGGTCAAAGTTTCATCAAAAGTGGGCTAACCGTTTTGGAGATTACTCGGAGTAAAAACAGACAAACAGAAAAAAATATTAGGAATTGGTCTTTGTCATAAGTATCGTAAACTTGCACATGTATATATTTATATAGATACCAACATTAGTTTCACATATTAGTCGTAAAAAAAATTGCTGCTTTTTTAATTCTCACTTTTCCACGTCAGTTCTCACCTTGTAAACATCATAGTTCTCGACGATGGAATCGAAGCATGTGTAGAGATCGTTCAGCAGGTCGACGACCTGCATGGGCGTGGAGGAGGCGGACAGTGCTGTGAAGCCGACAATGTCCGAGAAGTATATGGTGACCTGTTCGAATGTCTCCGCCACCACCGATTGCCCGTTAATGAGCTGAGATGCCACCGATCTGTTGTGGACAATTTGGTCACTTACGTTAATGACGCTCTGCTAAAATCAATTAAAAAGTTTTAGAAAATAGATTCACTGATCCCACACTAAGTTATTTAAGAACCTAGTGTCGTGAAAACCAAGCAAATATTGTTTTTACTTGTTACATACTGAAGAACAGATAGAAGGAGCGTCTCGGATGATGAAAATAAATGCATTGTAAACGAGTGTCGCCAGTTGATTTTCACACACTGTAAGCTAAACAATCGGCTATTCGTCACGCACACGAATATTCACTACCTTGTGAAATGTAACCAATCCTGTACAAATGTTGTTCAACAAAATTTCCTTTCATTTCACAGAATGTCATTCAAATATTATTTGCATAGTGGCTCGCAGCGGGAAAGTTTCCGACCAACGGTTTCTCAAGTTTTGGAAAGAGAATTTGCTCATAACTGTGTGGCCTCTCTAGTAAGTAATAATTACTTATATTTCACGGATAGATGCTAAGACCGGAATGCGGAAACAAAAGAAACGAATCAATGGCTATCATAGAAAGAATTTGATGAATCATTGATGATGAAGATTGAAAAAATTTAATAAAATAAACTCCGTCAATACTTTGAATAATGGCCTAGTCAATTATAAAATGCAAACTAAATCCGTTTTACAATATATATTCCAAGGATTTATCTATTATTTTACTAACGAATTTCTATGTACTTAGATACTGTTGGTGCTGTTGTGGAAACCACCTTCTTTCAGATTAGCGCACGACAAAACATAGGAAATAACATCACAACCAAGCGTGTTTTTAAGTCAATTTAACTAAATATAAAAAATTGAAATCATCAAGCATGAAACATATTATATTTACAACCCACAATACTAAGGTAAACTAAAGTAATGCAATTGTATTTTTTCCTTTAATTTCATTAAAAAACCAGTGTTGTAAAACTATACAGCATTTTATTCCCAAAAATTTCCATTTAACATAGCTTTTCAGACACCAATGACGACTTTACGACAGCATAAATATGGTAATGAGTAAGGGTATACTGTCTTTATGTTGCTATTGTTAGATATTTTGATTATTATAATTGGCGCTAAGTGTTAAATGAGGCTAGAACTGCGGTTAATAGCAGTGGCTTGACACAAAAGAGGTCGTTGGCTTCCAATTAAGGGTCTCAACAAAGATGTTGGTTACCTCGTTTATTATTCAAAAAGAACAATTTAAGAAAATTACACTCTATGATTAATACAAGCGAACTATATCAGCCAAGTAGAAAACCTAATGAGGCTTTGAAAAGCGTAATTTAATTTTTCTTCACTGACTGTCATTTTTATAAAATATTTTTTTTTAGTTAAGGAGATTGAGCTGATTTGCCCTACCTATGCTTATTTATATTTTATATACAAGCCAATTGTCATTTGCCGTTCGTTAGTCTCGCAAAAACTTGTAAATGACTCGACCGATGTGAACAATATTTTTTTTGTTGTGTCCATAATTGTCAGGAGGTTTGTGTTTAAAAAAATTGAGAGTTCCTGCGGGAATTGCGAAACTCACGCAGGCACAGACCACACTTAACTCACTTATTAGTGATAAAGTCGCCCATTGTAGCCTCATATATTTTATAAGTCGTAGTCTTGTCGTAGTAGTATTGAGTCGCAATAACTTATGTTTGTGGGTACACAATAAAGTTATTTCATTTCACAGATCTAAAGCGAAAACATAATATTTTTCTTTCGTCCATTGAAAATAATTTAACTTAAAAAATAAAAAATACAATACAATTCATAATATAACTTTAACAGGGTTCAAAAATGGAGGAGTATACTTACTTACCATATTTCATCCAGCGGGAAAACCTTATAATAATTAATTATAAATTATCTCTTATACAAAAGATAATGTAGAGTTTTAAAAATAAAAAGTTTGTAAATGGAAGGAACATATCATTATAACGATCGGCACGCCGCGCCCACGAGACGTGCTCTTTATGTGAACAGAACCTTCGTGCCTTTCGTAGCATAAAAGTAAACTTACCTCGGCAGCAGTTGATATAGAAGCTCTTCACATTTTTTTTTCTCTTCCATGTAGTCCTGGGTCCTTTCGCTGACTAGAGCTTCCAAATTGTTGGCGTACTGCTCCATCCGAGACAGTAAATTGTCTAATATGTTGCTACTCTCTTGCGTCCTGTATACAAAGATAATTACAAATTAAACTTTAATATTTCTATAACGTCCCAACTCGATACTTAACGAACCCTAAAATAAAATATAATTTTTTTTCATAATCGAAACAAGATCCCGAAGCAAATTTTAAAATATAGGCAAATGGAGAACTTCTTTTCTTTTGAACTCGAATAATAAAATAAAAATAATAATGAAATAATGAAATCCTTTGTTTGTTTCTACTCGTGGAAAAATTATTTGAAGTTGTATAATACCTATTTGTATGCCTTTAATTTTTTACATTCCCATAGTAAATTTAAATAATATTCTTACATAAATTTTATAGTTAATTAATGATCCACAACGCTTTAAAGATAACCGAAAAAATCTTTGTCAGTACTATCTAATGTAAATTCCTTTATCAAACTTATCAATTAGTTACAAGTAGATCAAAATTATGTCGGGTTAATCGGTAGTAGAATCTGGAATATTGTGTGTAGTTTGGTTGGTAATCAGTTGTATTACAAAACCACTGGTCGATTTACGCAACATCACAATCGTCAGTCGGTGAGTTGAAAGTTTACGAAGAAAACGACTTCATAGAAAATTAAATAAGTAGGAACATAGTTACATAGGTACTATAATATTTATGTATTTTTATGTTTTTGTTTAAGCTTTAAGCTTTTTGAATATTGAACAAAAGTTGGACTTAATGCCACAGAAGCATTCTTTGTCAATCAACCTTCGGATAATACCTACGAAGAGTTCTTTGATAAATAAGTAGGTATAAAGGCCTTAATATTAGGTAGTTTCCTAGATTTATTACAAAGAAGCGATCTACAATTATTATTCTTACGATAATGCAAATTCTTACTTATTGAGCCTTCTCACAGCTCCCTTCAGATGTCCAAAGTCGGGTCTCTCAGTAGGGTCTTCAGCCCAGCACCTCCGCATCAGATCGGTTGCATGATCAGCTTCCAGAGAGGCTTGGTGTGATGTGTTCGGTCGCAGTCCACTAACTCTGATAGCTTCGATTATTTCTAACGGAGAGCAAAGTAATTTGACTTTTTAGTGTTTTCACTGTAAGGTGATTCTGAATAGACGAAAAAGAATGTTCTTTTTGTGTTAGCTTTGTTGTTAACAAAACTATATAACAACAGTATAAGTAGGTACTATAACGAAATAACTATTAGACTTTAAAAAAAATCTAATTTTTGGACGTATTAGTATTTCAACTTTTTTCTGGGAGTCAGTTTGATCTTATGACTGTGTCCATACGTATACATTTGAATCTATCGGTTCGCTTGGCTGCCCTGCTTGAACCCACCTAGCCTGGGCGGCTGCCCTACGGTAAAACAAAAGTAAAGTAGCTGATTGAATTTTACAGGAGGAGTAAAAAATTGGAATCGCTTTATTTAAAACAAATCTTCCATAGTTTAACGATTTTCATAACTTTAATTTATCTAAAACTAAAGCCTTTTTGATGGTTGTGAATATGTAGCAACGTCCGTTATGGAAAAAATGGCAAAAAAACTCATCTCGAAAAAAATTAAAGTCGCTTTGTTTTTCCGTAGATCAGCCGCAGGAGATTTATATTGATTTTTCGTCCACTCTGATTCCCTTATTAAAGACCCCCTAAGATTAAAGATCCCCTGGGGAAAATGTAGTAACATTTCCATTTTATATGCTTTCTTGTTTGAACATATTTTTTATATTTGTATTTAAATTTCCCGATGTTAGTCTTTTGATGTTTTTTACCTAAACAGGCTTCATCTGTCTAGACTGCCTTTTTAAGAGTGATATTTTTAAAAGTATGAATGTTCAAATGTTTTCTTCCAAATTTTTTAGTATAATTTTGAATGAAAACCTTTCAAAGAGTTGTTTATTTGGTATTCCGCTTCTTTAAAAATATCTAATTTTTATGTAGAGTTTAGTACTTATTGAATTAAATTATTCACAGTTAATACAGGTAGGTACAATACATGGTCACTTCAATGATGTCACATTTCTAATTTTTTTTAATCATTTCATTTTTTAACCATTATTTTCCACTTCGATTAGGAAAAAAATCCAAATAAATCTCCCAATGGATCAAATGGATCAGTGTGAACAAAAAATTTCCTAGTGGATTCAAGTAAGTGTTTAGAACAAAAATGCTCCGACGCGCTTTCCAGCTATCCTCCTTGATTCAAGTCTTGATTCGAGCGGATTTAAATATTTAAACATTATTTCAAATTTCGCCCTCCCAATCATAAATAAACACTCGAACCAATATCCTCATCGTCTTTTGAGAATATCACGTTTCACTTTTTGTAACAAAATCGTAATTTTACTCAGGTGCGCTTAGTGAATGAACATCAAAGGTAAACATGTAAAATTTTCCCTTTAATAACACATAGGACCAACCACATTAGAGCTGTAAGCAACTCCTCTATATAAGGCCTGCTAGTGTCACCAAATCCAGAATATTCATCTTTCCTCGTTCATATTCATTACAATATATTAACATCCGTCAACTCCACACGTATACCCGTTTACAAGATTCTTTCAGGAAAGCTCTAGAGCTAGCATTCAAATGTCATAAGCACTTATGTCACTTAAATAAAACATTGTAAATGTAAAAAGCGAACAAAAAACATCTCATTTCACGAGATTTAAAGAAAATATTATTTGACAGAATATAATATTATTAACGTTAAGTAATTTGCGCAAATCTTAAATTCAACCCTCAATAACCCCTTTTCACTCAACATTGGGTTCTTAAAACGGTCAAAAAATAAGCTAATTGTGACGTGATCCGCCTAATAGATACAGAATCGATGATCATATCCGTCTTTTAAAGGGAATGTTATTAAATTAGGTAAAAAATTATTAAATACGCCTATATAATGTTTTTGTCAGGTCAGTATACTGTCGCGGAGGGAAACTGTAGACTGTGATAATTAAAGTACCTTTTTAATATCGAACTCTGCTTTTAAATTTAACAAAAAAAAAATAACAAAATAACTAAAATAAAATATTTATCTTATTCATAACCAGTCATTGGTAATAATTTAGGTAATTATGCACACACGCATACGCAAGAAATCTAAAATAATACAGTGAAATTCAATTATGACACAGAAAAATATATGGGCTTACCTTTTGGGGGCATGTCGATTCCAGGTCCTAACCAGAAAACTCCTTGCCTGTTGACGATTTCGTGCATGATGATGGAGAAAGAGTACACGTCGCCTTTCTGAGTCCCTTCAGGCGGGGGGTCTGTCATCCTCAGAAGCTCGGGAGCGGTCCATAGCATACCTGACAATTAGTAAACCATATTACGTCGCGTAACAGTCAAAAGTGTCAGATCGCGCTATTTTATAACGACAGCAAAACCAAACCAAACGTCCAGACGTCAAATGTTTGAACGTCAAATTTTTAAATAATATTTTAAGCATATTTCGTATCGTGCTAATTATTATAAAGATGACGATTCAACTTTTATTTAGAAAATAATGTTGTTTAACCTTTGCCCAAACTTGAACGAGCGTCAGGATCATAAGAAATCTAAAAACAAATATTTGACATTTCACAATTCTGTTTTAGTAATAACGAAGTAATATCGTCCAATCGTAGCGCGATTGGCCCCCTGGTTTATTCATTACCTTCATTCAAATGTCATAAAATTAATTATCACTAGGTAAAACTATAGTGTAACTAAATTAATGTAAAAATGGATCAAAGCATACTAATTTAAATTTCTTAAAACGCATATTACGGTCATAAGAATCTTTATATTGATCACACGACCAAGTCATCAAAACAGTCGAAAAATGTTCATTGCTAAACGGAGACCTCCCTAACGATCTCGACAACGACCGTCCTTGCGCTTCCCAACCAGCTAGGCCACGCAATCTTTGTTCGAACGTTACGTCGGTCCATCTTAAGGGAGCTCTCCCCGTACCACATCTGCCGTTACGTGATCGCCACTCAAGAGCTTACCTACCCTAAGAGCCGTTAGCTCTACGAGTAATATACCCCGCCTAGTGTCATTGCATTCCTTTGAGCTATATGTTGTTTCTTTAATTCGTCATATTGATTTCTTCTAGACATTCGAATATCAAAGAAATAATAAGTACATCTGTATTAAGTGTATTACTTACTTGTCCAATACCTATGCTCTCTGGAATCTTTCTCGGAACTCTTCAAAGCGTGTAGGCCGAAATCGGTGATCTTCAAAACAAATCTGGAATCCACGACGCAATTGCTCGATTTCAAATTACCATGGGACTTAATATCGGAGCTGTGTAAGTAGTACATGCCCTGGACAAAGAGAAAGCATTCGATTCATGTCGTGATACAGTATGTACCCTTTATGTTGTGTTCACTTTGAACCCAAAACTGTCACGCTTCAATGCTTAAGACAAAAGCATTGAACCACTATGAGAATTGTTGACAGGACATTACTATTGAAACGAATTGTACTGTCAATAATAATATTGCATCTCATAGTATAATTAAATTGGGAAATACTTTGGATCGTTTGGTTCGTTTTGGTGAACGGGTTCCCAAATTACGTGGCGTGAAAGTGTAACAAAGTAACAAATTCACATTTGCAGATTTAGTTTTGATTTTTTTAACTATCAATCAGTTGGTTAGTTTTTCCTGAACATACGTAATACTTACTTAAAACAAGCATTAAATTTACGAGCAACATTTACTTATTAGGAAAAAAAATTATATTGCAATATTTATTACATTATGGTGAATATACACTCTATAGTGTCTCTTGACATCAGGCAGAATAACAACCACAAATTGGAATTGGTAAGGTGCATTCCCCGTATAGTTATTTTACTTTTTGAAGTGCATCCAGGAGTGAAGCTACCGCCACCCGCTTTAAAAATCATACCTTCTAAGTTATTTCATTTAAAAAGAAAACAATAGTAAAATATGTATGTTAGGGTAAAGACTGTTTTTTGGTGATAACTCTGCAGTAAGTATTGTACTTTACAATATTATACATTTTTTTTTATTAAAAACCACCAAAAAAACCGATTTCACTTCATACGAGAATCACGAAAAAAATTGGAATACATTTTGGAGATAAAAAACCTTTTTATGCGACGGAAACGTGCAATCAGTTTCCACTCAGCGTATTGACTTAACGTTTTCAATCGAAAGTGTTACCTACTCCAACCGCGCGTAAAGGTTTAAAACACGCACATTTTTTTTTATAAATACGTAAGTATTTATAAACAACATTAATTTGCCTTATTGACAAATTGTGGCGACATCTGTTATGCTCACAATGGTAGTACTTCAGACGTTGTGAAATCATGATTCTAGACCATTCTAGATCATAGTCATGAAATTATTGTAAACGTCCTCTATACATTTGCAAAATTACAAATTATTTGGACGTTTAGAAATTGGCGAAAATTGGACTGAAAGATTTCACTAGCTACATTCATGGATACAAACAGGGCCCTTATTCATAATTAATTTGTAATAGTTTAGCACCTAGGGCCATATTTTCGATACGCGCATTATGGGCAAAGAATGTTGTTAGTCATAGTGAAGCTAATACGAATCGTGTAACAAGACTTGCATAAAACTCCAAAAGAAACAGGAAAATGTCTATAGGGAAGTAAACGGAACTAGTAAATACATCGGTATAAATATAATTTCACTTACTTTCACAATATCGTGCATCAGGCTGACCTTGAACATCCAATCTAGCTTTATTGTATCGTTCTCCAATATATCCTGCAATGATCCCTTCGGACAATACTCAGTCAGTATACAACAATGTGGCGGATCAACGCACGCGCCAAAAAACCTCGCCAGATGATCGTGTTCCAAATCTTTCATTTTCTTCAATTCGAGCAGTAATGGCCTCGTTAAATCTATTCTTTGCTTATTAACTTTTTTTATTGCTACTCTGCAGCCTTTGTAGAAGCCACACGGTGCAAAGATTTGTCTATCCCCAGCTAAAGATGTCGCCTCATCAGAATAGGCAGTCTGAAATATAAAAGCGATATCGAAGCAGTTAACGCTTGTAATTTATTCGCCGATTGGCACGAAAAGGCCCTGTTCGGTTTGAGCTTAAAATTTATTGGTCTTTGGAGAAATTAGGATGCAGTGTTCGTCTTATTGCGATTGACGGTCGGCTTTTTTATTTGACACGAAAGTACACACATCAAAAGTGTCTAGGGATCAACATATATTTTTGCAATAACTTTTCTCCTGATTGATATTAATTAAAATTTTCTTTAAGGATTCATCAAATAAAGTGTTTTCGTTTGTCACAGTAACGATAAACCAAGTCACCTTTGCATTAATAAAGAAATTTGCCATTTTCCTAATAAAGGGATTTTTGACATTTGAACCACTAACATTAAAGTTCGAAAAAAAGACTGAAATAACTGTTATTTCAGTCTTTTTTTCTTTAAAATTTTATTGGGTAACTTAAACAATTAATAATCCGTGTTTCTACCGCGAACACTAACAACACAAGAACATCGGTTTGGCATACTCAAAATGAGTTCATCCAAATCACGCTGTGGAATGGCCGCCCATGTTCGTTGCAACAACAAAAAAAGGTCTTCTTGCGACTGGATACCCTCCATATTCGGCAGAGCTCTTCTCTGTAGCATATCCCATGCATGCTCAATCGGGTTCAAGTCTGGCGACTGAGCAGGCCAGGGCAGGACATTGATGTTAGCTGCGGCGAGAGTCTGTCTTACAACTCTTGCGGTGTGCGGTCGTGCATTATCAGGCATTAACTGAAATAAGGGACCGATTTGCACTTGTAGAGGAACGATGACGTCTGATACAATCGTCTCAGCATAAATTTGAGCGTTGAGGTTGCCTCTGATCCAAACCAACTCAGTTCTTCCGCCGATCCAAATACCCGTCCATACCATCATGGTTCCACCACTATAAGGATGGACTTCCTGGCAGGATTTTAATCGCTGTTGGCGTCCAGGGGTTCTCCAGTGTCGTATACGTCTTGTATCCGGTCTCATACCAAAACGAGACTCATCAGAAAAGCACACGAAACGCCATTGTTCTTCTGCCCAATTTCTGTGTTCAAGAGCCCATTGATATCGAATCCTACGATTGTGCATTGCTATAGGTGGTACCCGTAGCGGTCTTCGGGAATGAAGGTTCACTTCATGCACTTCATGCAAGCGGTTTCTGACTGTTTGGTCGCTAATTAAGTTCCCTGAAGAGTGATGAAGCCTCACGGCTAACATCATGGCGGTTATTGTTGGAGCTCTTCGAGTTAAGATTTGAATGTATCGGTCTTGTCTCCGTGTGGTGCAGCGATACCGTCCTCCATGGCGCTCAGCCACGGTACCAGTGCTTCGGTAACGTGTCCAAAGTCGACTGATAACACTCTGACTTTTATTCAGAGCTAAAGCCACAGTACGTTGCCGGGAACCAGCTTCTATCATTCCCACGGCTCTGAGCATTTCTTCCCTGCTTAAATGACGTCGCCGCTCCATAATAACGTTGGTTTTAATCAGTAGTAGGGAAACAGTAGCACTAATAATGTCTTCAATGCGTTGTATGTTTTTATAGGGAAAATATTGACAGCTGATTTTCATCTTTTACTTGAATTTGATTGACAGTTCCTGATTCAAATTATGTAATGCACCAAAAAGGATCCATATAAATTTATAAAATCATAAATTTATTACAAAGCCACATCTCAATCTCAAGAAATCCGCATAAAAATGCTTGATCCCTAGACACTTTTGATGTGTGTATATATTTTTCATTACTCATACTCGGAAAGTAGGTCTGAAGTTGCCTGAGAAGCGGGTTGAAAGTAACCCTTTTCAGCCCTAGGGAGAATCGCTTTCAACTGACAACTGTCAAATTATTAAAAAAAAACTAGGTCTATTTTCACATTTCTATTGAACCATGTTTCAACTTACTATACAGCCAGCGCGATGTAAAATTGAAATAACGTAAAGTTTAAGTAGGTATTAATTGAAATAAAATTCAGTCACTTTTTGTTAAGCTAATACCTATTTATATTTTTTTATTTTCTTTAATTAATACTTAATAATTAAAGAAAATATTTTTTTTAGGTCGCCACAATGTAAATAAAAAATACTGGCTGAATAGCTAGCCGGCCAAAGAAAAAGAAATAGGTGGGAAAGTGTCAAGCGACTATCCGATCTTCACTCATTTTTTCTTTAGCTAATTCCTATTTTTATTTTGACTTTCCTTGCATTCGTAATGAAAAGCACAGTGTTACCCTCGGGAGAAAGACTTATTTAGTCCCTCGATCTATTGGCGCCCTCGCTATACGCTCGGGCGCCAAACCCCGTCTCGGGACTAAATAAGTTACTTTCACCCCTAGGATAACAATGTACTATTAAAGAGGAATACAGTAAGTATAACAGTAGCTGTTGTTCCTTGCAGTTTCAGCCGCTTCAATTTCGGAATTCCCTCGGGTATTCCTAAAATACCTATCGTCTTGCAAAATAACTAGGTACCCATGTTGTGTCAATATTACCTGAATCGTTTTAAATTATTCAGAGGTTACACGATCACTAGCTCATAAAAAGTAGCTTGCTTAGTATTGACAAGAGTAACAGAGTATGGGCGCATTTCCCAATCCAGACCAAATGGATTCTACGAATTGAGTTTGAAGTTGAATAGTGAGTAGCAGTCTTAAATAAAAAGGCCTATGTATCTTATTTTCGACACGCTTACCCGAAGTTGTATTTGAATAAGGTAATACTTTTTATCCCGGTATAACGAAGACTTTTGAGGGCATCTCTACATATGGGAAGCAATACTAAGTTTATATAATTACCATGAATATGCCATCACATATCAATTTTTTAGCTGACCATCCGATACAAAATGATTATTTTTTAAATTCCAACGACCAAGTTGCAAATATTGATTTAAAACTTAAACTTTACAGCAGAATTGAACTTCACTTACTCCACTGCTATATCGTCTAATTAGGGACGGTATGCTCCCGCGCAGTCGGGTTCCAGACAGGAGGATGTCGCTCCAGTTAACGCGCCACGTCATCATGGCTATCTCTGCTTCCAGTTTGTAATGTCTGTTTAAAGAGACAAAATTATACTACATACAACAGGCATCCGTCAGTTAGATAATCCCTACTAATATTATAAATGCGAAAGTAACTCGGTCTGTCTGTCTGTTACGCTTTCACGCTTTAACGGCTTGAACCGATCATCATGAAATTTTGTATGTACACATTGTCAGGGGTACAGAGAAGGACATAGGATAAGCTGTTTGCCCCGGAATTCTCGCGGAAACTCCGAAATTAACGCGGGCGAAACCGCGGGAAACAGCTAGTAAAAAATAACAGACACGTTTATTTTGCTTTGTTAAATTAATGAAAATATACGCTATACTATCGGTACCATTTGACTCTGTTGTGGCCACTGTTGTTCAAACCTAACCTTTTACAATCCATAATAGGACATAGATAAGCAATAGTGTGTTAACCCACAATGGAGAAATTTTTAATAAATCGTGTTTTAAAATTATAGCGCAATTTATGTCAACATTTTTTATGTTCAATATTTAGTTACATACTTAAACAATGTAATAAGGTAGACAGATAATTAAAAAACGTTCCCGAACTCTCAATGAATCGTTCTGAACAGATAACTTAATTTTGTGGGTTAACATGTTATTGCTTATCTGCGTCCAATAATGGTTCGTTTTTACAATTATACGGTGACATAATGTACGTCATAATAAAAATACCTAAATTTGACTTTATCAATGATTTATCAGTAAGTACGTACTTAATTCTATTTTGTCAATAAAATAAATTACTATCATGTTATTATAAAACATTTTTGGAAATGACGTTTATACAGCGAAAAATATTTAATAAAAATGCAGCACATTATACTCCTTTGGGATCTGTGTGAGGGAGGAGCGTGAAAAAACAATTTCTCCCATGGATTAAGCATTGTCACATAATGTGTACGAAAATCCGCAAAATATAAGATGAGACTAAACAAATTGCGTATGATAAAATATCGAATGAGTTATTCCAAGAATATGCGACATTTTTTTACAGAAACAGCGACGCTCCATCTCCATTTACGAAGAACGAATAGTAGGAAGACGGAGTACCTAATAATACGTATGTGTATATTGGATTGACAATGGCACACGTAATTGTGTTTTGGTGTAGCGTGGAACGCACGTATATTTTACAGATGTGACCAGCTTCTATTAGAGACGGCTATATACAATACCACTGAGCAAATAATCACTACGTTTTAAGAGTAGGCACTTCCATACTAATCGCTGATCCGATCTATGAAAGTATTTTGTGCCAACCATGCCAATGCAATGTATGACGCGTTCATAGAAATTTGGTTAAGTAGGTATTCCAAAGTTGGTAAAAAAGTTCGCGCATAAATCCATAGTAACTTTTGGTCAGTGTCGCTGGCCTGTACAATACTAGCTGTCCCCCGCTGTTTCACCGTCGGTAATTTCGAAGTTCCCGTGGGAATTCCAGGAGAAAATATAGATATGACCATGTTTCCGAATTTCGTGATAAGCTCAAATGGCTCCCAATCCACCGTCGCCGGAATATGCATATCCTGTCTTTACTCTATAATATCCTGTTCAATCCCTCTAGCCCTCTATACCTAAAACAGCGCTTTGAATTCCTCGGTTCTTCCCATTCACTGTCTTTGAGGTCATCAGAGAATCTCACGCTCAAAATTCCAATGCATAGTAGTTCTTTTTACGATAAATCCTTCACTGTTACAACAGCTAGGCTTTGGAATGAGAAATCCCTTATGACCTAATCTAGACTAAAAACAAATCTATCTCGGTGCAAGTTTCATTCCAATTAAGTTCTGACGTTCTGGCATGATGGATCCATTCAAACTACACACATTTATATTAAAAATATAAATTAAATGACGTAAATGCGAATAGACTCACCTGTAAATGAACACCGACAGTATGGCCAACACGACGACCACTAAGCTAAGGACGATGCTCAAAATGGCATATATTTGCAGAGCTGCAACAAAAAACTGAATTTATAGTCGGAACAGTTTCATTGGATTTCATGCAGGGTTAGTTCGCTCAGACATTGGAATTCATCTATACTAATATTATAAAGAGGTAAAGTTTGTGAGTTTGTGCAGAAGTTGTAGAGACTAGAGGGTAATCTCTGGATCTATTGAATTGATTTTTTAAATTCTTTCACTTAGCAGAAGCTACGGTAGTTCTGAGTGACATAGGGTACTTTTTATCCCGAAATTCGATTCGATTAATCTGAAATTACTGCGGGTTAAGCCGCGGGGACAGCTAGTATTAGATATTTAGGGTATCACTGAAATCGTGAGAAATAAATCAGATTTCTCTGAAGGTCTCTGCAATAGCAAAAGTAGTACAATTATTTTACGATGTTTTCTCAAAGCATTATATCCACCATCGGTATGGAAAAAACCACCTTATTACTAGACCAATGTAGAAATCGCTTTATATTAATAAACATCAACCAATATGCATCATTAGCCATTATATTTTACGTAAATTTTCATAATATTTACGTAATATTTTACAGTTGCAATACGTTTAATATTACATTTATTTATCTTACTTTACATATACGTGTAACAATATGTTACTCGAGATAAATAAATGTTTCTTTACTTCAAAGATTCTGTTTAACCTCAAAGATGTGTGGCTCGTTCATTCGTGTCATTTATATCGTTTAAACCGAGTACAAAGTGCCGGCGGCTACATTCAGAGTTACGCTAAAATTTTTGATGAAACACTTCCAAGATGATAGATAAGAGTTTAGAAGTTTGGAATTTAAGCGTAAAAAAAAATCTTCCTATAATGTTTTGCTCTTTTACCCAAAAAAGGGCCTACACTATCAAAATCTGTGTTAGAATTCAAATGACACAGCCCTCTCCATAATCGATAAAATCTAGCGCAAGCAAAAATATAGTAACGCATTTTCTGCGAAACATTATCCTAGAATAAGTAAAAGAAGTAAATATAAATATTGAGTATATTTATGGTTCACAATTTGATTTTTGTCAATGAGAAACAGAAATCGAATCTAGAATAAGATTTGTGGCGGAAGTTGTCAACCAGATGAGCAAAGTTCCGGCAACAGTTACGAAGTCTGTCTCAGTCTTTTTATTGATAAACTAGCTATACTCCACGGTTTCACCCGCGTGAGTTTTGGGATTAGGACCTTTACGTACGCAGGCAGAATAACCCGCCAAAGTTTCATCACAATCGGACCAATGGTTTCGAAACACATAGAGGGCAGAAAGTCTTGATATTGGTAAGTTTTGACACTGATATTCAGTGTTTAATATTGTTTTCTACTTAATTTGATTATTTAAATTAATATTAAAGTACCGCTTAACTTCATGATAATGTAAAAAAAACAATCATCTTGTCTATACCTACCTATACTGTAACTTACACCTTTAAAAACTGGCCAAAAGTAATTTGGGCTCGTTGAATGGATATTATGATAATATGAGGAATGGATTCTTCTGTTTGTATTAGACCTATCTATTCCGATTTAATTCGTTCTTCAATAAGTGTGAGCAAAACAGGTATTTTGTACTAAAGACGGGAATCAGGGCATTGATGATACTCAGGCAAATTGTTTGACTTCCCACGTACTTTTTGGAAATATACTTGGTTTATAGTAAAAACAAAGTAGGTACCTAGTCTCGGTGCCTTAATACCTACTTGTCAAAGGAACAACGAACTCAAATACGGTTTCTGTCTGTCGTTATTTATTTGCTCTGCCACGATTCTTAAAAGGAAATTTAATAGAGGGCAAATAAAATAAGCCGATCGGTTCACTGGCTCTCAGTGAGTGGCCAATGTTTTTTCATCTATCAAAGAACTTTGCGTTCATTTTCTTTTTGTTATTTTATTTGTTGGCAATTATATTTATCGGTTTTTGGTATAAATAAAACTCTAGTAGCATAATAGGTACCTAAGATTACTTTTTCTATCGATGGAAAACGCGCTTTAAAAGAAATTTAAGCTGGAAGACTAAATTTTAATATTATTATGTTCAACACATAATTGGCTACATGACTTAATTTTTTTTGTTTAGTCCGTCGTGTAGATAATTAAAAAATATTGGACACGTATTTTTTCTTTTTTTACGTACCTACAAAAAATAACAGCGATAAATTAAGTTGAAATTTCGCGTGACGTCACAACCCGGTGCAGTTTGTACGGGGTTTTTACTGACTAAAATGACGTCACGACTCACGAGTCCCCCACCCTAAACTTTAATGCGCTTTAACTATGATTATATTTATTAATTATAAAACCAAAAAATACGTGTGTATAATTTTTTTTATTTTATAACTATATATTATACACACCGGCAGAATTAGCGGAACATAAAAAGGCAGAGTATAGAAATAATAACATATATGTATTAAAACAAATAATAATTATATAATTATTTTCATACCTTGGAGAATACCCAATTAGTAAAAGGAATTTATGCACCAAAAAAGAAACATAAGATAAACCGATTCAAAATATGAATAAAGAATTGAGTATGAGTCAAAACTAGAGATGGAAGAATAACTAAAGCATATTAATGAGCAACTTCATTTACGAAGCGTTAAGCTACTAAGTATATAATAAAATTGACAGCGACTGCACTGCAAGGATATTTATTGCTTTATAAACAACTTGTTCGAGTTTTTGAGTGACTTTAGTTGATATACTCACATCGATCTGGACATAGGGAGCCGTCGAAACCGCACTCGGGGGTGTCGGGAGGGGGAGTCGTGCGTCCTCCCGCCCAGTATATAGGGCGGTTCTCGACGAACTGCAGCGAGGAGTTTGCTGCGACGTATGTCGCTACCACCTGAAATGTAAAGCTCTATAAAACGCTATTGGGTAAGGAGTTACTAAGCTAGGGGCGTCAAGGTGTTCAGTAAAACGTCTAACCACCCCACTCAGAGTCGACTTTAATGATTAGTTAGTTAAGTATAGATTTTTAAAACAAAACTGCCGCAATCAGAGACGTTAAATAAATTAATGTTAATTGGCATTTAATGAGATGTAACTTAATTAGTTATTTCAAATATAATTTATGCTAAGGCTACACTCTACACTACAAAGAGCTTTGCTTATTGCTGAGAGCCAAGCTACTCGCCGAGTGACTAATCCTAGTGAAAAGATAAATTGCTTAATATCGCAGCTGGCCACACTGCAAGCGACGCTCCTAGGTAGGTGCCTAGCTAGTCAACATGAGAAACCAGCGTATACGATTCATAATTTGGTAAAATTTATAAGGTTGTTGCAGGTCTAACCTGAAACAACCTGATACCCATACAACTTTACAGTAAATTAAAATATGATCGGTTAATAACAGGAGACGTGGTGCGAACAGATCTTTCACAAAATGGACCTTTTCTGGACCAAGCTGTATGAGGGCAGGACCGAAGCTCCTTGGGGTAAACTTTTAACCAGTTGTGGAGATTTGTCGATTTATGAGATGTGGTAAAATTAACTGCAAATATTTACAGGGCTGAAACCACGTTACGTTATAACAAACAGGATTAGCGAAAAATAATATTATAAGTTGGGTAGTTTTTCAGAATATGAGGAAAATAAATTCAATAAAAAACATAACAACTACATTCACGAGGTACAAAATACACGTAGCTCACTAATACGTATACTATATATAATTCATTTATTTCAGGCAAAATAACCAATACGATGATGATAAAATAATAATAAAATAAATTGAATTAGATTCATCAATAAAATTATAATAAAATAAATAAAATTAAACTAAAATTAAATTAAATTAAAATTAAATTCAATAAGCTAAATTAGACTAAATAAAAATTTCAACAAGGCACGCGCCACGCTCACAGCGTGCGATGAATCAGCTGTTCAGCTCGATCGAGATCCTTGACCTTAATACTGGCGCACGGCGATATGTTTGTAAAGCGATTAAGCTGCGAGCACCTCCACAGGTTATTTTCTTTTTGATTGATTTATTTTGTTTAAAAAAAACACTTTTTACCTTTTTTATTTTATGAATACATTTATAATGGTGTATACTTTCAACCCTGTAAATATTTGCAGCTAATATTACCACATCATATATATGAAGATAATGATGATGATGAAGACGATGCTTATGATGCTGATGATGATAAAAACGTTTACGTACTCACATTTATTGTCATTATACATAACCGTGTCATTTAACCGCCGAAAAACACGAAGTTATTAACTTTTTGAATTGAACTAGTTACGAAACTGAATTAGTTACGGAATTCCTGCAGGAACTATTTTTTTTTCTAAAAATAAAAGTAGTCTAAGTTCTTCCTACAACATCAACTATCTGCCAGTGAAAGTTTCGTTAAAATCGGTCCAGCCGTTTCAGAGATTAGCCGAAACAAACAGACAGACAGACGGAGAAAAATTTTAAGAATGGTTTCTTTTATGTAAGTAAGTACCGTTTATACCTTAAATTTTACTTCAATTTTATTTAAGGATAATATGTACCTATAGATATAGATATTGCTGGCAACACACTATGACATTCTTGTTACTCAATAAAATTTGATTTACACAACTGTGATCAGTCTGATAAGTGGGATCACACTTAAGTGATATTACTTTTGAGTGGTTAATACTTAGGAACAATATCTGAAAAATGGATCCAAAAAATGGCAAGTGAGGTCGAACGAGAGTAACTCTTGTTTAAGAGGGGAAAATCTCGATAACTTGAAGAGTTTGTACGTGGGCGAGATAATAAAATATTTTGGAATCCTTATATTATTTGCAGACTGGTTTAAGTTCAAAAGTCAACAATTCCTCAAACTATTACTAAAATTATTCAGCTGTGTTTCAAAATGGTGGAAAAACAATTACCTTTACAAATTAAATAATAGACGCCCATTACATAATATTAACTTTAATTAAAATAAAATCAGAAACAGAACTCGCATCGCTATAGGCAGTTAAAAAACCTACCCAACGCTTCTTTATAAGTTAGTCAATTTTACAATCTTATTAACAATATCAATGTGAGCATGATTTTATTTTATTTTTTAGCTAAAACGTTTTCAAACTGGAAAACTGGGCCAGTATGAGCGCTTGTAGGTATCTAAGTATTAAAAGTTTTCACCATGGCGCCAGATTTTTAACAAACTTTAAGCAACTATTTCCAAACGTTTTTTTTATTGATTAAGTTGTTTGAGGAGAAAGAAATAAAGGAAAAGTAATTGAATGGCAAAATGTGCATAATCTAAAACAATTTGTAGTTTCAAAGTTTGATCTAGCTTTTTTACCTGTTAGATGACATTTTTGATCGAGATTATAAAATATAAAAAAAAAATTAAAAAAAAGAAGCATTTGAAAAAAAGAATATATCTGAATAAATGATCGTTGCTTAGTTATTATGAAGACAACACTGTATAGATGTAATTAGTGGATAAGAAAATAACGAATCAACCAGATTGGTACATTTGGACAAAAGTTTCTTTCGTCTCTCGGAACCAAAGATCAGCAAAAAAAATAACAAAACTGGACGTATTTTTGTGACAGGAGTCTTAATAGGACGAGAAAGTCGAGAAATATGGCTCGATTCGAAGACGAAACAAACCTTTTATCTTAAACGTAATTCTGCTAATTAATTATTTGACGTATTTCGTTGAGATGATCACTTGATGTTTTTTCTCTCCTTAATGTTGAGCTCCTTCAATTCGAGATTGAATAGGCGTTTTCTCGGAAAAGCGTGGTCCTTTCAAATAAGTAGGTACACTTTGTTTGCTGAGTTAAGTCTTTGCTGTATCGATACCTATACGTAGGTACTTCGTAATTACCCACTTTAAAGAAAGAACAGAAAATTTTTATTGGTCCCCAAAAATCATATTAAGGACCAATATAATACATTAACACATGCTAATGTATACTAACTCCCCTGCGGTTTCACCCGCGGTAATTTCGGAGTTCCTGCGGTAATTCTGGAATAAACTCTAAGTACAAACCTTCCTCTTGAATCACTATCTATTGATGGAAACCACATTAAAATCCGTTGCGTAGTTGGAAAGATGTAAGCGTACAGACGGCGGGAAGCGACTTTGTTTTCTACTGTTCAGTGTAAAGATTTAAGCATATGTACATTATACATACACTATGTCAGGTAAAACGTACCGCATTATTCAAATTCTGCCATTTATATGTAAATTCACAATTTCATGCCTTTAGTCTTTATGTAAGTTGTAAAAATATGAATTAAAAACCACTTTACTATAAATCCCAAAAGGATACTTATAACAAAAACACAGAACACGAGTGAATGACCTTTAGTTATGTATAATGTATCGGCACATGCACTACATTACAAATTTACAATACATGGTTATTTTTCAAAAGTCTGTTGGTTTGAAAGTATTTATTACAAGTTATTTTTTTATATTTACTTTATGGCACCTCTTTGATTTCGTTCCCCCTTCTCGGCTATCGTTGTACATTTATAAGTCGTCATTAAAGAAAATGTGGAAAATTTTCACAATATTCCGCCTTTTACGACATACTTACGAAGCTATGTAAAATAATATTATATTGGATAATAAAGTCTCAGAAATTATAAAGTGCCTATTTCACTTACTCTCGCATGCATTCTATATTACGTCATCTGTGTCTTTCCATAGCTAAATTATTCTTTGACAAAGACCCTTATACGTACCTATGTGTAGTTATATGAAGGTTTGTAAGTAGGGACACCAATTGAAGATTTCGTACAAACTGAGAAGCAATTTTAAAAACAAAGACGGAGATGGATAATTGTGTAAAGAAAAAGCTTTCAGTTTCCACATTGATCCTAAAATAAGACGCAGCTAAAAGCAAAAATAAATGAGCCACTAAACGTTGCCGACAATCACTCCCCGGCAGTCGTGAATTAGCGGGAGTTCTCGTTACAAACGAGGAATTTTCTCATTGGATCCCTCCGAGAATTCACTTTGGCTACGTTTAAAACCGAAAATAGGCACGTTGTCGAGGTATGAAAATTGAATTTCTTTTTAGTCCGTCTGTTAGATGATAAAAAAATTAATAACTAAACACGTATATTTTGATTCTTTGAATTATTGAAAAACTCCTTACAATTATACGTAGATGAAACGCGTTTAGGAGTTTACGTATAAATGGGCGCCGATGAGCAATAAATAACATGTTAACCCACAAAATTAAGTTACCGATACAAAAGGCGTTATTGAGAGTTATAGAACGTTTTTTAACTATGTGTCGTTTAAATACCAACGAAATGTTCAATGGAAAAAAATGTTGACACAAAATGGTGTTATAGGTAATTGAAAAACAAGATTTAAAAAAAAAACTGGTATGAGTTAACACATTATTGCTTATCTAAGTATGTCCAAATAAGGGGTGACGTCACGCTCGACTCAATATATCGCTGTTATTTTCTGATTACATAAGAAAAAGAAAAATACGTATCCAATATTTTTTTCACTTCTCATGCTTTGAAAGTGCTTCTTTGTGCAGCTGCACAAAATCGAATTTTGTGCACAAGTGCATTAACGTATCTACTCATAAATTTATCTACATTAAGGCAAAGAAAATGAGCCATACAGCCAAACACAATAAGAAGTTCATAGATAAAAATTGTTATTTTATAACATTTAATTTATTTGCCTTATGTGTTTTTTGAGACATAAATACCGTTAATATGCCGGGAAAAACAATTTCCTTCAGTATTCATAACTGTACTAATTTTACTTTGAATTTTAATTAAAGAAATGTTAATATGTTATTCTACTGTTTTATTCCCTCGCAATCGAAGTGAAAAGCAGAGTTTATAACTCGTCCACAAAAACATTTTATCCTCGACATTCAGCCCTCGCCTTCGGCTCGGGCTGCTAAGTCTCAGAAAAAATGGTTCGTTTTGTGCACTTGTTGTAAAATCTACTATTATTAATCTACACGACGACGGACTAAAAACAGTTTTTTTTTTTACCAGAACAGGGTTAAATTATTTTACCGGTTTAAAACTTCAGTATCCCTTAGGAGCATTCTATGCTTATACTTACTATACTTTTGTCGAAGAATAAAGAATTTCCGCGGGAGTCCCGATATTCACGCGGGTAGAATCGCTTTGGTACACAGCTATAAGTAATTTAGTTTTTTAAGAGATAGGGTACTTTCATTCATATGAACCTATACCTGCATACATACCTATACCTATACTGCATATATACCTGCATGAGCTATTATTGTATACAAGGTAAAATTTCGACAATAATTTCAAAAAAATACTGTTACAATATACCCATCTAATGTGATGGTGGTTTGCTTTTAAATGTGGCCGGAGCAAATTCTCGTAAAAAAATCAAAGAATATACTTTTACTAAAATTTACTAACTCTTTAGCCTTAGCCTAGACACCCTTCATGCGTCACAAATAAAATGAATTTGCCTTATCTACTATCCATCTTTGTCTGTGGCTTTACTGTCTTGGAGACGGTATTCGTAAATTGCTAGGGAAACTCGCAAGAGACGATTTATTCAAAGGATTTTATGAAACATTATCTGTCAAATGATTAAATCAGTTGACTGAGTTGTAGCCTACTTATGATTGAGTTAAAATTACATTTTCTATCACCATATTGGTTGGTAAAATTAATTATTTCTTATATAAAAAATGTTGAGTCAAAACCTAGTTTTATTATTAATTAACTCTCGGAGTATTCAGAGGGATTTTGGTTTTTTGAAGAAAATCTACAATTTATTAAATTGTTACTGTTGGTACAAAGTTTTCTCTATAGTCATTGATATACATACATATTTTATAATATTTACCAAAGATGAAATTTTGTTGAACAGCAGCTAAACCGTCCGATTTACAAGGATTTCAAATGTAAAAATTATGAAGTCTATTAAAATAACAGTTTTTGGCAACTTTAATAAATTGTCTTTAAATAATGAACTTCATCGTTGAAAGGGAAAAGGGTTTGTAATTTATTACTTTACCTTTTTCGTGACGAGACATGAAGGCCATACTCAAATACGAAAAAACATATAGGTAATCTACAGTAAACTATTTAGGTACCTAACCTAGACAAATAGTTTACAAAAACGCAGAAAAGCTTTTATAAGAAAATATAATATAATAGACATTTATTATATACCATATTTTTTATTTTTTCGAGAAACTTACAACTGTGGTTCTTCCTTCGATCTTACTCGCTCTGATGTACAATTTTTGTCGAATTTTCAGCCCTTTTTTTGTAGCCATGAATAAACAAATAGTTTTTTTTTTTTTTAATTCATTAAAACTTGCTAATTTATTTTAATTTTACAATTAAAAGAAGTAATGCGGCATGCGTGCATTAAGTAGCCTGTATCCGGTTTTTAGATATACACGTATGTACCTACTATGCCGTTCTCTTGCACACGAAATAGTAAAAGGCGATAATGTCATCAACTCTCACTCAAACTCTTTGAAAGAAGAAAGACCTTTTCAACCAGGAATTTTTAACCTTTAAACAGCATAAAACATTTACAACCAAGACCTTTTAGTACCACGACGTTTTACATAAATTTTATAGACTTTTCTCCACCAGACATTTTGCTCACAACGACGTTCTAGAATCCAGACTACCCTATTATCATACAAATCTTTTTGACGATCGTTCGTAAGCAGATTTCGATAGGGGGGACTTAAATTATGAGTCAAATGGGTTATTTCAGAGCATTAACTATTTAAATTTAGCTGAAGCCT
This sequence comes from Zygaena filipendulae, assembly GCA_907165275.2. Classification (NCBI taxonomy): domain Eukaryota; kingdom Metazoa; phylum Arthropoda; class Insecta; order Lepidoptera; family Zygaenidae; genus Zygaena; species Zygaena filipendulae. The sequence goes on from OU015669.1 coordinate 3,231,954, forward strand.
CCTTGATGAACGAAATACATTTTTAAGTCGAGTATATTTGCCCCGTCATAATCTATGCCAGAATTGTACCACTTGAATCATAAAGGAAACCCTTTTTCCTGCATCGTCATTATTCGCGAAGTAGTCACAAGTGTTCACTGACCTCGAATTTGCTCGTGTTGGGGTTCATGTCGAGAAGCGAATACGACGCCTCTCTATCACCATTGCTGTTTATTATCACTTCACCGGTTATTCCTGCGTGCGAGAGAATATTTTTAGATATTATGTTGTTGTTTTTTTTAATTATTATTTCCACGATAATACCTAATAACACTTTACAACAAACAGATCTACTTGATTCCAGAGTAAAGTTTATGCTTGTGTCATATATACTTACTACTTAGGTATTGTTACATATTATACTAAACATATATACACACCGGCAGAATTAGCGGAACATAAAAAGGCAGAGTATAGAAATAATTACGTATACATATTAAAACAAATAATAATTAGACGTGAAGTAATAAATTAATATACATCTTTTAACACTTTTTATTTTATTTTTATTAAGGACAACAACAGCCATCATTATTACTATTACATCTTATAAACATAAACATTTAGAAGTAAGGCCAATAACAGTTATCCACATAATTTCATAATACCGTTTGGGAAACAACAACATTTTAATCTAGGTACAGTACATATACAGTTGAACCACGATCAGCAATATGAATACAACAATAAATACAATAAATACAGTAGCATTGCTACACCAACTCTTAATATTAGGGCGTAAAGTTTAAAAGTTTTAATCTAACTTTATGTTTAAATGAGGACTTGGACAAATTAAATGGGTCTATGTTCGAGAATTTGCAATTGTAAGTATTAAGAATTCTAGAAAGTACACTATTACTGCCATAATTCGTCGAGTGTGATGGAACACTAAAAAGAGAAGTATGGCGCGTGCGGCGCATGGGCACTGACAATGAAACCTGGGCCAAGAGATCAGGACAATCAATGTGCCCACGTATTATATCAAACAATAGACACATATCCAGCAACTCACGACGCTGCTCCAAGGTAAGCAGTCCATGGACACGACAGCCCTGAACATAAGAGTCAACTGACCTATTTGGCTTACATTTAAAGTTAAGGGCAGTCACGAATTTTTTTTGGATTCTATATTACCTTTATACACATCATAAGAGGGATTCCATATTGGACTAGCATACTCCAAGATGCTACGTACGTACGCGAAATATAGGACTTTTATGCTAACAATATCTTTGAATAGTCTTACATGGGAAACTCATATAGAAAAGGTATGTGGAAAGCTGGGGAAATCTTGCTTCGCATTGAGTCGGCTTAACACAATCTTAACAAAGGAACAGGTGCGCGCGTGCTATTTCGCGAGTGTGCATTCCATATTGCAGTATGGTGTGGAGTTGTGGGGATACGCCGCTGACAGGGAGAGAGTCTTCCGGCTGCAGAAGCGTGCTGTAAGGCTGATTGCGCTCGCGGCTGCCGACGCACCCGCCAAACAAATATTTGAAGAACTGCACATTATGACACTGCCGGGCGTTCTTATTTATCAGATGGCCCTTTATACGAGGAGTCATCTGAACGAATTTAAGCGCTTCGGTGACAGCGGTGCGTACGAGACACGATATCCCGATCGACTATGTAGCATCAATCATACCTTAGCTAAAAGCGCTAAAACTACAAAAGTGCTGGGCCCCATGGTATATAACAGACTACCTTCAGAAGTACTGGGCGCCCCAAGTTTCCCATCATTTAAGAAACGTCTATGCGATTGGCTGGTCAAGCAGGCATTTTATAATATTGAGGAGTTTTTATCAAAAAAACCCACTATACTCTGAGTTCTGACATTTGATTTATTTATATTTATTATTTCTTTTTTAAATTTATAGTTATAATTTAATTTATAATTTATATATATATAATTTTGAAATATAATCAAGGTGTAGATATATATCTACTTCATTTGTATTGTATTAATTATTAATGACGTGTAATGAAAATTATAAAATAAATGAATATGAATATGAATAATATGAATATGAATGGTTGGCACGTACGTAGAACAAATCCAAGGTTATGATATGAGCTACTTGTAATCGTACTAATATGGGAAGAAAAAAGCATCTTGGAGTCCAGCCAAACCCCCAGGTCACGCACCAATTCCACTCTCTTAATGTTCACGCTGTTGAAGTTATAGGTGAACACCAGTGGGTTACGCTTACGTGTGAAACTGATACACTGACATTTGTCTATGCTGACAGTGATGTTATTTTTTACGTAGTATTTGTATAGATTATTCAAATCCTCTTGTAGGAGTTTGCAGTCAGCAATAGAACGGACCTGTAAATATACTTTTTTATCGTCAGCATATAAAAGGTGCTGGGCATTGGTCAGAGAGTAAGATAAGTCAAAAATATATGCATCAAATAACAGGGGGCCAAGATGCGATCCCTGTGGGACACCGGAGGTTATTGTTATAAAGTCAGATCTGTGTCCACCCAACACAACAGCCTGAGAACGATTACTAAGATACGATTGGACCCAGCGCAATAAATCACCATGAATACCCAGCGCCTGAAGCTTGAGTAACAAGAGGCCGTGATCCACACGGTCGAAAGCTTTCTCGAAGTCCGTGTAGATCACGTCCACCTGACCCCCACCCTCCATGCGTCGAAGCACAAAATCTGAAAATAATGATAGATTCGAAGTAGTTGAGCGATTTTTAAGAAAACCGTGTTGATTAGCAGGTATACCACGCTGTAACACAGGATACATGAGACTATAGACAGCTTTTTCGAAAACCTTGCCGATGGTGTTTAGTATCGAGATAGGGCGATAATTTTTGATAGAGGACTTCGAGCCTTTTTTATAAACTGGAATAATGTGGGCGCTTTTGCATTTAGTAGGGAAAGTGCAATCTTTTAATGAACGTTGAAAGAGCAATGAGATAGGCAACGCAAGGCTCTCTGCACACGAGGAAAGAAAAAATGGAGAAATTCCATCACAACCGGGGCCCTTGGATTTATCGAGTGTACGCAATAACCTCAGGACAGTCTCATGCTCAATGACAACACTTGATAACACTTCAGTACATGATTGTCTTATATCGTAATTACCGCGATCCTGACTCCTAATTACACTTGAACTAACAAAAACGCTCTCAAAATATTTTTTAAAAGTTTTTAAAAGTTTGTAATTAAGTTATTAAATTTTATTTAAAATAATAATAAAAAAAAACACTTTTTCTCTAATTTGTGGGCACACAAATAATGTTGCAAATTAAAGATTACTGTGATTTTAACACTAAATAAATGAACGATTAATAACGTGTGTTTCCCCTTCGTGATTCAACTTTTATTTGCAACATTGTCTGTGTTCTCACAAACTAGAGATTTTTCTTTTTTAATTTTGATTAGGTACTTTTAATAAAATTTAACTAAAAACTTCTTAAAGTCGATGTTAAAAGATGTATATTAGTTTATTACTTCATGCCTGATAATAATTTGTTTTAATACATATATGTTATTATTTCTATACTCTGCCTTTTTCTGTTCCGCTAATTCTGCCGGTGTGTATATAAACACAAATTGACAATCTTTGTGCGCTATCGTCATTGATATTATATTAAAAAACGATATCGCCATGGAAAACTAAGGAACTTATCGTCATCCCAGTTGAGATTAAACAGACAAGTAATGGTAACGATTAAAAATTGCCAACTTGGCTGAGGCTGCAGACTCTAAACTACGGCCCTTATGTTCATTACACAAAATTCACCTCCACAGGGAATCGAACTTCGAAATTTGGGGAGGTAGGGTAGGTAGGAGGTGGGTAGGAATGCACCAACCCGGTTGGTGATTGACTAAGAAAGGTAGATGAAGCTCTTTGAAGAATACATCGATATAATTAAGTCACGAGCTACACGTTTGAGTAACGTGTTGTGAGTTTCGAGCACCAAAGACACGATTACATTTTTGTTATATCAAAATAATGGTTTTAAAAATACAAGTTACCTTCTCGAGTCTTCAAGACTACGAACTATTAATAGGTAATATTTATTAATTTTAATATGATTATTAAAAAGGAGAACAAAATTATCATTATTAGCCGAAAAGCTCTCTATTAAATTCCAGAATAAAATCAGAAGTGAGATATAGACATAATATTTACCTTGAAAAGTCCTATTCCACATATTTTTAATGACGGCAGCGCCATCTAGTTGTCCCATGGAGTCGTCGGCCTGGCGCAGGGTGTCGTTCAATGCCAACGCATAGAGTAACACCGCGTCGTAGAATGCGGCTACGAAAGTCGATACGATTTCTTCTTTGCCAAACGTGTAGTTGTACTTTTTTGCGGCGAGTTCTTTGACCTTGAAATAAGTGCTCAGTTTCATCATACTTACTCTATCTCTACTATTCCCTACTATAATAATATAATATTATAAATGCGAAAGTAACTGTCTGTCGGTCGGTCTGTCTTTTACGCTTTCACGCCTTAACGGCTCGAGCAGTCATCATGACATTGCGTGCACGTGTCAGGGGTGCAGAAAAGGACATAGGGTACTTTTTACTACGGAATCCCTTCGAGAACCCCAAAATTAACACGGGTGAAATCGCAGGGAACAGCTAGTAGGAAATAAAGAAGCTTGCCTTTTTTCATGCGCAGATATAATTATCACTAGATGCTTCTCCGTAGTTTTAGTAACTTGAATTCTGGCATCCCTCAAAAACTCCCTTTATATTTTAAACAGAAGTGTGTAATTTTATCTTCTATGATTTATTATTGATTTAACTTCTTCTGGGTTTTTGCTGAGTCTCATACATACGTATGGGTAAGTATTTATAAAAATTAGACGTTTCTAACTAATTAGTAGGTACGTTTTGTTCAGTATTGTAGGGCTAATAAACGATTTTACTAAAACCACTTGCCAGATGAACAGTGGCAACTGTCAAGATGTCTTACGGTTTTAAATTATTCAAACGATAAGTCAAAGTTTGGAAACTCTTATTGAATTAAAATTTTCAAGTTCAGTAATAAAATATTCAAGTTCGTAACTCAACGTGTTCCGAACGACAGAAGTGTAGAGTTTTAAAACGTTCTAATACTCGATATTAATTAAGTTTGACTTTTCGACAGCACAAAGTTAAATTATACATATAATATTAAGAACTAATTTTGTGCTTGTACTAAATAAAATTTGTTTGCTCACCGCTGCTCATACTGAATGTTAATTTTCACTCTCTCCAAATTTACAGATGTTACTTACTAAAGTATGTAAAATTTGTAACTTACTGTTACTTACTAAACTAACATCTGCACTAGCATGCCGATAATAAAAGATGTGCTGGATGATAATGGATGATAGATATACTAGCTGTCACCCGCGGTAACTTCAGAGTTCCCGCAGGAATTCCGGGATATAAGTACCCTATGACCTTTTCTGTACCCCTGACAACGTGTATGCAAAATCTCTCTATCTATATTGGTGAAAACCGCATGAAAATCCGTTCAGTAGATTTGAAGTTTATCGCGAACAGACATGCGGTGGAGGACTTTGTTTTATGTGTAATATGTAAGGAAGTCTTACCTGTTCGGAAAACTCGAGGTATTCCTTCTTCTCGGGAGCAGGACTGGTGACCGTCAGTACGGCGCTGTAAGCACGCCTGGCTTGTTCGTTCCTCGCATCGGTGTCATTGTCCAGCTTCCACGGCTCTTTGGATGACGCTGATGCTAGGCTGTCGAGATTTAAATTACGTCACTCATTGGCACAAACGCTGCCATCTAGCTTCGAGCCTGAACATAGCAAATTTAATATAGACGCCCAACCTATTGCGCAGTCACTATATAACTGGACGTATATCAGAATAAGCTTTTGTGTTTTCAAAGGAACTTTTGATTTTTATGTTTTATTTGCAGATTTTTACCAACATAAACATAGTGAAATTTGTCTAAAAACTTTTTTCTTTTAATTAATAAACTATACAAAGGATTTTATTCAGTAAGAGATTCAAAATTGACCATATTCCCAACGAAAATGTTAGTATTAAGTTACAAAAAATCTATCATCATAATATTAGCTGACGTAACTGATCATTAAGCTCATTATTATGATCTAGTCATAAATTTCTTCGCGGAGAATAATGGCCTAACTTAAACCGTTAAAACTTTTCATGTAACTAAATATTTACCTCAAATATAAAATTCATGAGGCAACAATAGAATTTGGGATGATAAAGGTTAATGAAACGGAACCCTATACGACCAACAAAAGTGTAGGCAGGACATATTATTAGGTATTATTATTATATTTTTCTCATGATACTTCCAAATTCTTTTCATATTCAAATACTTTACTATTCCTAAAGAAATATTAAACAAACAAGAAAAAAGGGACAGAGCAGAAGGCAGTTTTGTTGCTAGAGACAAGTTTTTTAAGAAACCTTTAGATAAAACGAGAATCAAGTGTCTCTTATTAGTCACTCAGTATGTGCAGATTTACTGGTGGATATTGTGAGCATCCCTTGGACATTTCGACACAATTTAAGTTTTTATTTTTTAAATAATTTCCTTTTCTGCCGACCCCTCCACGTTTTAACAAAATATGATCCTACATTGTTTTCTCAAATGTCTCTTTAAAAAAAGACATTTCTCTTTTCTTGAATAACTCCGCTAAATCTTCCACAAAAAACTATAGAGAATTCTACTATAATTATATTATTATCATTTATCATGGGTGTCGCACTAATTATGCGTATATGTGTTATGCGATTTTTTTAATGGGGAAGTTTTTAACTATTTCTCAACTGGTGGAGTTCCTACGGGAATTCCGGGATAAAAATTAGGTCCTATTCCAAACTATAATCCCTGTGCCAAATTTCATCCAATTCCGTTCAGCCGTTCTGGCGTGATTGAGTAACAAACATCCAGCAATTATGTCCGGCTCTGTACCCCTGACAACGTGTATGCAAAATTTCATGGTGGCGGTTGAGCAAACTCACTTTCAAATTTATAATATTAGTAAATGAGGATTAGTATAGATTTATTTTTTAATGCATGCGATAACTATGAAAGGAAAAAAAAATGCTATTTCTTAATCACGTGCCCTTAAGGCTTTGTATTACTTACTTGGAAAACAATTCAACGTTGAAGAACACGTATTCTCCTGAAGACACCATGTTGAGTTCGTCTGCCGCCAGCATTATGTCCCTCACTGTCAACGGATTGGCGCACAGGACCACAACTGCAACAATGGATAATAATGTAACATAGTTATATTTAGATACTACTAGCTGTTCCCCGCGGTTTCGCCCGCGTTAGTTTCGGAGATCCCGTGAGTATTCCTTACTAACCTATATTTTGTGTGTGTGTTTCCAGTCAATTCTTTTTCTTGACAATCAGTTCAATTGTATGATATTATGAGCATTAATCATACCATTTTATTCTAAACATCCAGAATAAGAGTTCCTCTTCTACAATTTGAAGAAAGTGATATTACATATTTTCTTAATCTTTTATTTCTATGTGTATATCGATATAAATAAAAGCAGAAACTGACTGACTGATCGATCAACGCACAGCTGAATCTAGAAACTGGGTCTAGAAACATGAAATTTGCACAAATATTCCTTAAGTAAATGAAACTACGGGGGTGAAAAGGAGTTGCAAAGTTTATATGGAACAAAATGTTTTCTTGGAAGAGATTTTAGGTCGAGAAATTTCTTGACCTAACTATTTTATTTTTTGAAGATTGAAATTACCGCGGGTAAAACAGCGGGGACAGCTAGTTTTATTATAAAATATTTTTATGAAATCACGCCATTAGTCATCATAAAACGGATAACTAATGGTAGGTACATAATGAGACACACACAACACGTGCGAATAATGTGACACGATGAGTACATTTCGTTTGCTTGATGATGTTTTTAGCTCCTTGAGTTGTTTATACAACGTGTTAATGAATTAAATGAAAACCTGATACACCCAATTTAAAAAAATAAACTATAATATGATTAAAATATATTTTATGTCGATAACATTTATACTTTAAAAGTTATTCAAAATTAGTTTGTAGGTGACCTATCTACGAAATTCCAAGCGCTACCCCCGCGCCTGCGGTTCGATTTTTTTTGCTGCGGGCGGCGTACGCACCTAATATTGTATTATAAAAAATTTAGACATGGGCTAATAAAAATGAAAAAATATAACCTATATTAAAACATAGTGCGATCGATTCGCTAGTTAATTCTGAGCAAACTACTTTCTAGTTTTCAGTTAATTCATTAACACGTATATGTCCCACTTTGTCAGATTCATTCTGTTTAAATAGGACAAATGACCAACGCAACGTAATCAACCAAAGCAAAATCTAATATTACAAATGCGAATATGAGTGACTAACTACTCAACCGATCATCGTGAAATTTTGCATACAAATTGTCATGGATATAGCAAAAGGATATAAAGTACTTTTTATACCTGAATTCCCCCGAGAACTTTGAAATTAACGCGGGTAATACCGCAGGGAACAGCTAGTCTAGAAATGAATAAAGAGATTCATACGGGAAAATTAACATACGTATACTTTACCCATATTCTCTATACCAAAATATTAGTGACACACATCAAACTTCAAAGTTACAATTTTTACCAGACCTTATAATAATGTAAAAAAAAAAACATTTAATAAGTAACATTTTTATAAAGAAGCTTTTATTTAAATGCACTAAAAAGAATAAACCTGTCGCTTCCCGTCTGTCTGTCCTTATGTATGCTTAGATCTTTAAAACTACGCAACGGATATAGGTTCATTGTTATCCAAACTAAACGTGTAATCATACAAAATTTCAGCTCAATCGGTTGAAGATATCTGGTTCAAAATTGAGTTGCAATACTCCAACCGAACAAACAGGATTTACATACATTGCAAGTTAAGTAAAAGCTTTTAAAAATATCAGCTTCCACCGAAAAATAAAATGCACATGCTGTCAATTTTCAATCACGCTTTACATCACTTAACATTAATTATTTATTGCTGTAGATTCAACACTTTAATGATCTCGTTAAAACAAAACGTGATAACAGCAGACGTAACTTTTGTATTTTTTATTCCGATCGTTTGTAAAATAAAAACAAGAAAACTTACAACTTTAACAGAACAACCTTTGAAGGAAATGGAAAAGCACACGGATATCATTAAACTAGAGGTAAACGGATCTGCAGAAACTTATTCCATTTATTTTTCCATTTTTATTGATTTCACATTGCCTTACACTGTGAATTTGATAAGAAGTATTATAAACATTAATTAAATAGTTCATAGTCATGAATATTTATGATTTTATTATGGTCAAATTAATCAATTCTTTCATTAATAATAGGCTAGTTTCCTGGGTAAAAAAATCAAAATTCTATTTAGTCCGTCAGTTCGATAATAAAAAAATAAAAGACACGTATTTTTTGCTTTTTTAAAATAATGGAAATATGCATAGATAAAGCGCATTAAAGTTTAGGGTGGGGGACTATAACGTGCGAACAAACTGTAGCGAGGCGTGACGTCATGTGAAATTTCGACTTGATATATCTCCGTTATTTTTTGGTTACATAAAAAAAAAATACGTGTCCAATATTTTTTAATAATCTACAAAACGGACTAAAAAAGAAAATTTAGGAAACTAGCCTATTGTAATATTTTATCTGCGATATTTATTTAATAGAAAAATAAGTAGTTCTGTGTATCTAAGCAATACTCAAAACATGTGTGATAGTGACATGAGACAAACTTATACGTTAATAGAAGATAAATAGAAGATTTAACAAATAAAAAAGTTTGAGTTGGATAGAAACACAGATGATTTTGTATGATTGAGCTGATTTTCATTCGAGACTGTGTGAGATTTTCAATAAAAACACAAATATCATGGTAACCATTTTTTGCGTATTTGCTTGTTCTTAAAACCCCAAAACAAAAAAAAAAACAATCTTCGATAACGTGCGTAGGACGAAAGTCTCAAGAGCCTAAACAGGTGTGAAAACTATGTGAGCTTCAGCAATGTTATGTTATTTCTACCCTTTCTGTTGTTATGATCGCCTGGTGTAACATTTGTATAAGGAAAAACTTATCTGTTTTCTTTTGTTTTTTGAGTATCTACGTTATGCGTGTATGTAATTTTATTTTGCGACGAACAAAAAAGTTATTTTATTCAGTCGTGCTTTGCAAGTAAGTAACCTAATTTTTAACAAAACGGTTTTCAGAACGAAATTCTTTATCGCAGGGTGCGGATAGGCGTAAAAATTCTTTCTCCGTCACGACCAACGTCTAACCAAGTATTCCACGGCACTCACGCATTTATTTTTAAATAATATATTGTTATCGAACAGTGATAATTAAAGCTTAAAACAACTTTATTAACTTTATTATTTTATGAGCTTAAAATATTGGATCGTGCTATTAGGTATATAAAATGTCATCTTTTTTATTTGAGTGTTGAGTTTACTTGCCACTTTTGTTCTTTTATCTTACGCATGCATGATTCATAGATATAGGTAATATTTTCTGTCATCATTCTATGATTATCTAAATAAAGAGCCATATACAAACAGAATATTCTCAAATATTCCTCGGCTTTGATGCTTTAGGTAATTCACTTAATTTGATATGCTTTTTATGATTAACAGCCGGGGTACCTGAGATTTCGCGTTTACTTTGTTAAAATATTTTCTTTTGTTTAATCTCAATTTGAATAATGAAACTGTATTATTAATTATTAATTAAAAGTGAACGAAGAGAACCATAGAAACAGTTTTTTGATACAATACTATTAACCCGCAACATTTTGAAGGCACAAGAACTCAAAAAATACCTCACAGTTCGAAGAAATAAGGACGAGTTTTTATTATCCGTATATTACCGTACCTACATATTTACGTAATTATTTCTATGAATTTTGGTGTTCGATATTTTTGACTCGTTCGAGTGTCCTCGATACAATTTACGTTGAAGCATTTTCTAGATAGTTCGTCGTTGAATTTCGATGGTTGGTAAAGACGTTATCTTTGAAGTTGTAATTTTCTCTGTAAGTATCCATATACATAGGTAAGTCTCGGTTACGTGGTGCATATATTAACATTTACGTTAGTTCTAACAATAGTGGTTTAAAAATAGCAATGGTAATAAACACAAACCGTCTATTAAAAGTAACCAACCGACATCTGTATCAATATTGAAACAGCGGTGTCGATTAAATTTAATAATTTGTTTATGTAGATATTATTTATATTTCTAAAGTAAAACTATAGTTATTAAAGCGTCTTCATCCTACTAATATTATAAATGTGAAAGTGTGGATGTTTGGATTTTTGGATGTTTAGATGTTTGGATGTTTGGATGTTTGGATGTTTGGATGTTTGGATGTTTGGATGTTTGGATGTTTGGATGTTTGGATGTTTGGATGTTTGGATGTTTGGATGTTTGGATGTTTGGATGTTTGGATGTTTGGATGTTTGGATGTTTGGATGTTTGGATGTTTGGATGTTTGGATGTTTGGATGTTTGGATGTTTGGATGTTTGGATGTTTGGATGTTTGGATGTTTGGATGTTTGGATGTTTGGATGTTTGGATGTTTGGATGTTTGGATGTTTGGATGTTTGGATGTTTGGATGTTTGGATGTTTGGATGTTTGGATGTTTGGATGTTTGGATGTTTGGGTGTTTGGATGTTTGGATGTTTGGATGTTTGGATGTTTGGATGTTTGGATGTTTGGATGTTTGGATGTTTGGATGTTTGGATGTTATGATGTTTGGATGTTTGGATGTTTGGATGTTTGGATGTTTGGATGTTTGGATGTTTGGATGTTTGGATGTTTGGATGTTTGGATGTTTGGATGTTTGGATGTTTGGATGTTCGGATGTTCGGATGTTCGGATGTTCGGATGTTCGGATGTTCGGATGTTCGGATGTTCGGATGTTTGGATGTTTGGATGTTTGGATGTTTGGATGTTTGGATGTTTGGATGTTTGGATGTTTGGATGTTCGGATGTTTGAATGCTTGGATGTTTGGATGTTTGGATGTTTGGATGTTTGGATGTTTGAATGCTTGGATGTTTGGATGTTTGGATGTTTGGATGTTTGGATGTTTGGATGTTTGGATGTTTTGATGTTTGGATGTTTGGATGTTTGGATGTTTGGATGTTTGGATGTTTGGATGTTTGGATGTTTGGATGTTTGGATGTTTGGATGTTTGGATGTTTGGATGTTTGGATGTTTGGATGTTTGGATGTTTGGATGTTTGGATGTTTGGATGTTTGGATGTTTGGATGTTTGGATGTTTGGATGTTTGGATGTTTGGATGTTTGGATGTTTGGATGTTTGGATGTTTGGATGTTTGGATGTTTGGATGTTTGGATGTTTGGATGTTTGGATGTTTGGATGTTATGATGTTTGGATGTTTGGATGTTTGGATGTTTTGATGTTTGGATGTTTGGATGTTTGGATGTTTGGATGTTTGGATGTTTGGATGTTTGGATGTTTGGATGTTTGGATGTTTGGATGTTTGGATGTTTGGATGTTTGGATGTTTGTTACTCAATCACGCAAAAACGGCTGAACGGATTTGGATGAAATTTGGCATGCACGTTGTCAGAGATACAGAGAAGGACATAGGGTATTTTTTATTCTGAAATTTCCGCGGGAACTCCGAAATTACCGCGGGTGAAACCCCGGAGCACAGCTAGTAATTAAATATCGCATAAATTCGGCATGTTTTGTTGTTAAACACTCAATAAGGTAACTTTTGGTATCTAAATTCAACTCTAGGAAAGTGGGAAAAGAATATACAATATAATGTAGCATTATTACTTTTATTCCGCGTCCTTGTACTGCGGCTGCATTATTAGGCGGCCTAAGTTAGGCAAATTAGTGTCTCGTTTTTTTTTTAGTCTGGGTCATTTCACTTCATTATAATTCATTCAATCATTATAATGGGCATGATCACAAGTTATTAAAAATCAAAATTATAATATTTAGTCCGTCAGATAGTCAAAAAATAATATGCACGTCTTCTATCTTTTGCTTTTTCAAATTATTGAAATAATACTTAAGTAGATAAAACACATTAAAATTTAGGAGTATTTTACAATATGTTTAGTTAAGAGTTGTTTAACAATTTTTTTTTTCACCTAATAGACTAAATTAAAATTAAAATTTAGTCATTATGCCCATTGAGCATTAGAGCTTTTTGGCTCACAAAATATTGATTTAGCTCTCTTCATGTCAACCCAATTCATCATTTTCCTACTTTCCATCGTCTTATGAAAATGAACAAGTCTTCTATATCATTCCTCACCAATGAAATGGTAATGAATGTTGTCAAACTGCCAGCGAGTGGGTGTTATAGGTCAGATTTGAACACACCAAAAAAAATACTAAGGTCCGTCAAGTAAAGCTTTAATTTTAGAACCTTACTTGAAACGAGATTCATCAATCAACAATCAGCTGAGTTATTTCCTTATTCTAGAACGACGCTTGATTACTAATCTATATTCAAGCAAAGATTTGATCTTTGTTTATGTCTGTCATATCAAGACCACTCAACCAATCAGAGTTCAAAATCTCTACTCAAGACTTGTTTCAATTGATTAGAACCAATCAGAGTTCAGAATCTTTACTAAAGACTAGTTTCAAGTGATTAGAACTTAAAACGCATTCTATAATAAGATGTACGCTTGAGTTATGATTTCAGCTTAAAACTAATCTCAAGAGAAACGTGATCTGAGTCACCTTCTGGAATACGGACCTAAATCGATCTGTCCCTACAATTACATGATCGAAAGAATTCACGAACAAAAATAAACTGACGAATCGCTTGTCGGACCACAAACGTCGAAGGGTTCTATTGTGAGAAAGAAGAACGTTATATGATAAAATTCAAAGTGTTCACATTTTTTAAAAACTGCCTAAAACCCATTTTCGTCGCAGGTGATAATTTTTTATTTTTTTGGGATATAATTAAGTTTTTTTTTAGATTACAGAGAGAGGAGGACTTATTGTATGACTTTAGAACCATATTAGACATGATTTATGATTCACCTACCAAATTTGAATTATATAGTGCCAAAATAGTTAATTGTCGATTCCTGCGATTTTTTGGCCATGTATCCCGGCTTGACAACAACTCCATCGAGCATATCGTGGTGCAGAGAGCGGTGGAAGGTACCAGAGCTCGCGGCAGTTCACCAATGCGATGGACTGGCCAGGTTAAGGCTGCCGTGGGCAAGCCGCTACACGAATGCACAAGAGCAGCATGTGACTGGGAAGAGTGGCGAGGCATCGTGAGGCACGTAACATCTGCCCACAATGTGACACCTTCGTTAGGACCACGACCGCTCTGCCAAGAGCGTACCGACGAAGAAGCAGAATGCCAAATAGTCTCTAAGTAAAATACCTAAGTGTGTTATACGCACAGGTGAACGGACATGAAGTATATATTTTGCGTCGTCTACGGAATCCTAAAAAGATTTGCTTAATATTCTCAAGGATTTGAAGCAAAATAAAAGATAAATAGGTAGATATTTCAATATCAATGAAAGTTACATCTATTTTATTAACAAGAATGTTAAATCTGTAGTTTAATGAGAATTTCCTACCAACATGTAGGTAGATACTATACGAAAATTTAAATCCTACTTATATTATAAACGCGAAAGTTTGTAAGAATGTATGGATGGATGGATGGATGGATGGATGGATGGATGGCTGGATGGATGGATGGATTGATGGATGGATGGATGTTACTCTTTCACGCAAAAACTTCTGGATGGATTTAAATGAAACTTTACAATAATATAGGTTATATATCAGATTAACACTTTGGGTACTTTTTTCCCGGAATCCCCGCGGGAACTCTGAAATTAACGCGGGTGAAACCGCGGGGCACAACTAGTGATATTATAATTACTTTGTACAACGTGTTGGTTTTACCAAAACACAATTTATGTACAGCTTCCATATATTGTGTTTTGTTAAAACCAACACATTCCTCATATTCCGAAATTAGTTTTAGCAGGAGTGTCAAGAATCTATGGACATAGATAAGCAATAGTGTGTTAACCCACACCGGAGAAATTTTGAGTAAATCGTGTTTTAAAAGTACAGCTCCATTTTGTGTTAACATTTTTTATGTTAAATATTTAGTTACATATTTAAGCAATGTAATAAGGTAAACACATAATTAAAAAACGTTTCCTAACTCTCAATAAATCGTTCTAAACCAATAACTTAAGTTTGTGGGTTAACATTTTATTGCTTATCTGCGTCCCTATCTAGTACTACTGTCAGTTTATAAAATATGGTAGGTACTTATATGATCGAAATACGTGACGATGTGATGGGGCAAAACTGATTTCATGACTATAAATTGTTATAAGATGTGCAATGCATCATAATATGTGTACAGACATTACTTTATTTTATTATACAATAAATTTTATTGCACTGTACAGTACAGTCAGCAACATAAAATAACTAACATCAATCTTAGGATTCTCTTGAAGACCTTTTTATTTTATTTTCTTAATTTCAAAATTAATAGGTATTTAGACAATACACAATTATAGCGCGACTTTTGATGAGATTATAATGTTGCATGCAGGAAGTAGGTAAGAACTAAGTCATTTATTCTGTCTATAACAACATCTATACATACATATACATAAATTTAAAGTGTACGTTTGTAATTCCAAATTAACAGTTTTTTTTCTAAATGGATATGAAAGTATTTAAGGTAGGTATTTACATAAAAACAACATTTTTTTAATTTTTGTTCGTCTGTCTGTTTGTTCCGGCTAATGTCTGAAACGGCTGGACTGATTTTAACGGGACTTTCACTGGCAGAAAGCTGATGTTATAAGGAGTAACTAAAGCTACCTTTATTTTAGAAAAACAATGTTCCTGCGGGATACCCGAAACTTACGCTGGTGAAACCGCAGAGCACAGCAAGTAGATAGTAATTTTGCGATATTGCTACATTAGGTACTTCGTACAACGTCTAAAAATACATAAAAGATGTGCCATTAGTTCAATGTCATGATACATGGCAAAGACTTTATACCTCAGTCGTTCAAGTTTATGTGGTTCGAAAGTAGGCAAGTAGAGTCCTACGGCTAGCTCAGTAGTAAATAAATAAAAATTTTGCAAGAGTTAACGAATTAAAAATTAAAAAAGAAAAATTAGATAGGCACAATAAATATATATATTTTTTTTTGTGTCCAAAAATATTCATATATCAAAAATACATCAAATTTGGAATACAAGAAGAACAGATTTAAAAAATAAAAAAGTATTAGAAATGAGGCGGGATATCATAACGAGTGGCATACGGCCGCCTCGTTACATGTTTATAACTCAAAATAAATATGCGGCCGGTTATTTTAGTCCTAAGCGGAAAAACTCACCGGTTCCTGACCCTTTCAATTACCTACTAGTTAGGTAGGTACCCATAAAAACTATTAGGGAAACTATTTTCCCTCTTTCTTTTTCTGCATCAAAACTTCTTCAACGTAACGTTTAAAATAAAATTCTGACGAAAAGAGTTTACACTTGTGTCACACAACATATTGGTTCAGAGTCCAAATCATAAAATGCTGCCAAAATAAAAAAAACAATAGGTACCAGCATAAATATTAAGGAATGTATAATTGATTTAATATTTTTTTTGCATTTTATTATCAGGTGTTCAATTATAATATTATGTATTATCTATTATCAGATTTAATGGCCCGCAAAATAGGCAGTTACTATAACCCCACAGCATATCTTATCATATTCCTTTACTTTCGCTCTGTTGGTGTTTAGTTTTCTTTAAGTTGCAATGACTACTTTCCTAAAATGTTAATTTTCCTAAAATGGGCACTTTCCTAAAACGTCCGCTTATCTAAAACGTGCACTTTCCTAAAACTTCCATTATCCTTTGTTCTTTGATATAATAAAATTGCGTTTGATATCGTTACTCATCTCACTTTATTTTCAGTGCACAAGCACCAAGTCACATATTATTATGTGTTGCATTTTAATGATGTATGGTATGTAGGTACCTATCACATTTTCATCGATGCAGGAAGGTGTTTTGTATGCAAAAATGTCAAGAGATATAAACACCTGCACGGCGCATGTCCAAAGCGATATCGTATCTATGTACACTGTGCAATGTGCATGTCCACTGAGCTGTGCCACGGCTCTATAATTTGTTTTGTAAAATTTTAACGTGGTTTATACTTTGTGCATGTACGTCTAGTGTCTCTTCAAAAGTATCTTCTAGGTACGGAATACATTCTTATCAAAGAACCCATCGTATTTTTTAATTTGTATTTTGAATTTTTCATAATAAAGCAGTAGCAGCAATACTTCAATTCGTATTTTAATCTCTACGTAAGTTCGTAATATATTTTTATAATTGATCTCGAGTGCCGATTTTTAATTATTTTTTTGAGGATAAACATCACAATTCGTAAATAAATCTTCACATAATATTATTAAATATTTATTTTATTCTATTTTTTTTTGTTTTTTTTTTCAATATATTAGCTTAATAGTATATGAATGTATTAACTATGAGGTACATACTTACTTCGCGTCTTCAACGAGAGTTGTTTTAACAAAGTTTTTATTTCGGCTGATGTCGTGTTGGTTTCGTCGAAGCCGTGATTCGATGATTCGTGGGCGGGTATCTTTAGCACCGTGAAGATTGCGCTCAGCATCAGGAAGCAAGCGCTGTTCCCCATCCCTTTGGTTATAGCGTTGTTGTGATACAGCATACCGAGTTTGCGCCACTTGAACTCCTGTAACAAGTAAAATTTCTTTGAATTGGATTGTAGATATAACAAAAAAAATGTAGTTTATAAAGTACATAGCAATTGCATCGTAAGTGATGCCAAACTGGAAACGGATTTATACATAGGTATGCTGTAGAATAACGGCAGCGCTGGTTTTCAGTATAGATCTCATAATAGCTCGATGAAGAAGTAGTTTTAACTTATTGGTATAAGAATCTAGATGACATAATTCAATTTATTAATCGCATTTATCTATTCTTTGTCGGGTCTTTTACTAATGGTATCTATAAAGTGCTGATCTTTTTGAACACTCATCAAGAAAACACTATTGGACGGATTTGCATAGGTATAGTTTGTTTTGGGTCATCATACAGCGTCATTTTTTTAGTATAGTCAATCAAAGATTATCCTACTCCTCCTCTGAACTTATACTTTTAGCTCTTGTGTGTGTTACGTGTACACAAGAAACTAATAAGCCATGTCCAATAGTACGGTATATACTGTGTTCTTCATACGCACGGAATCCCACATATCCCAGACTCCGAAATCAAAGTCTTTTCTTATGGCAAACCAATAATGCGGATCACGTTCCTACATCACCGGGACCTTTTCCTTGTTATTGGAGATGACCCAACGCCTTTTTATATCTGAGATTTAAAAGCAACTTTTACCGAATCTAATTTTACGGACGATAACTTATTACCTATACGTTTCTTATTTTAATATCAGTTTGTGTGTAGACAGAGCGTTGAGTAAATACATTACACTGTTATTAACTATGGAGTGATAGCTTCATTAAATTCCTTTGTTCAAATTTACCTTATGTACATCTATATATTAACTACCTGTATCCTTTAAATTCCGAAATAGGTACAAGTGTTTTGGTAGCATCTTCTATTTATATACATGATGGAACATTTAATGGAAAACAACTCTAAATATTGAAGAATATCTACATATTTGACTATAAGGAAACAATATCTTCTATACTTATAATAAAACTGTAGAGAGGTCAATTCTGTACATTGAATATAATATATTCAAAATTAATATTGGAGGATGAATGGTGATCGATACTGATGCCAAAAATGCAATCAGCAAATTTTTTGCTGTCTGTCTGTCTGTCTGTATGTGCACGCATGGGTCCCAAACTACTGAAGGTATTTTAACCAAACTTGGTACGATTGTAGTCCATACACCTGGACAGGTTATAGGCTATATATCATAACGCTAAGACACATAGGAGCTGAGCAGTGATGATACATTTGAAGCAAGTCGGATGAAAATGCGCTTTCAAGCTCTTATCCTCGCATACGTTTACTCGATCACGCAAAAACGGCTAAACGGATTTGGATGAAATTTGGCGTGCACGTTGGCACTGGTACAGAGAAGGACATAGGGTACTTTTTATCCCGGAATTTCCGCGGAAACTCCGAAATTACCGCGGGTGAAACCGCGGGGCACAGCTAGTTCAATATAATATTATATGAATTATTAAAAACAGTTTTCTTCGTAGTTTTGACAGTGTTGTTTGATAACAACATAAAACATTTATTGCTTTCGTGAGTTTGGCTTCTTTCCCGTAAAAGATACTAACTGTCGGGCTAAAAATAAAAATCAATTCGCGAAAGGTATTTCGTGTAATAAAACTACCAATCATCAATCTTCGCGATCCCTTTGAGTGTTTCATTCGTCTACTCTCCCTCTAAAACTTTGTCTCTAAGACTGACATGTGATTTTAGTCAAGCATTCGTATTTGTGCTGAACCCTCCTTTCGGATTTATTTACGTCTTTCATTAAACTTTTTCGGTGTGGTATTAGTTTACTCTCTTAAGTTTATAAATAAATAAAAAATCTCAGAAATATTATTGTTTAAACGAAATATACGATGTTATTTCGAGTTGAAATACAAACCTTTTCATTCATCAAATACGGCACTAGGGGAATGAATGAACCCATGACTCAGGAAAACCCAGAACCACAAGAATTAATAATGCATGCAAAGCAACAAAAATAAAACACGATAAATAGAACGCAAAGATTTCATATTTAATCTTAGCTACATATTTAAGAGAAGACATTAAAACAAAATATTCCAGGCGTGAACAATCTTCGACCACGCGCGATCAAATGCCTAGTCTGTTTACAATTGTATTTAAACAAAAAATGGAATTGAAATAAAATAATCATACCAAAAAAATTTGAATTTTGCAACATTTACAACAAGAATAGATTTCGTTGTTTAATAATTACCTCGAGAATTTTTAATACAGCAATGCCAGCCTGCGTGTAACTTCCCATCATTCTGGTCAAAGTTACATAACTGTTCTCTTTATGGCCAAATGCTTCTGCTTGCGCACCAGCTGTTAATACTGGTATACCCCAGATTCCAGCATACCTTGAGACCGGTGCGATCACATAATCGCAACCAGGACCGATAAATGCATCTAAAATATTTAAAAAATCGTTGAGTGACCTTTACATGCTGTTGAAATAAATCTATACTAATACTATAAAAAGGTAAAGTTAGTATTATTATAACTACGATTGCAAAAATTGAGAATACTTTACATACATTGTAGTAAATATCAGACATGTCCTCTGAAGTAAAAGTTAATTTTGCTATAGAAAAATATCTTCAAAATATTGTAAATATAATTTATTTTTCTAAATACTTCAACTGTCTATAAAGAAAATTGTTTTAATATTTTATATATATTATTCGTAACTCACCAGCAGAACCGTTGATGTAGAACTCAAAAGCAGCTAATGGACCATACACGGAGGAGCATCCTGTGTCTCTGTAATCGACCAGAATCTTCCAGTCAGGAAGAGGCCCATCTTTTTTAGTTATTGCTGATATAGCCTTTTCTATTATCGGCAACACTTTAACTAATGAAAAACCTTCAGATGGATCAGCTGGTAACAGAACTCCTAATTTCACTATCTTCTCATGAAACAGGTCCGTTCTCGGCCTCAGACGAAAACTCACTTTTTTCACATAATATTCATTCAATGCCAAATCGTGAGGATAACCAACAGCACGGGCATCATCAAAAACAAGCCTTCTCATTTGCTTATTGTGTTTGGTCATATTTTTTATAACATCAGTATTATTTCCTCTATAATATGGTTCTTTCACATCATCTATTTTTGGTTTAGAGTATTTATTATTTAATCCTAATTGTTTTTCTGATAGTGCACGTCCAACGCGAAACATCATTTTATGATTGTCGCTCTCTTTGTGTTCGTACAGTATCATCTGTCTTCGTTTTACCGTAACACGATTATTGTAAGTATCTTGCACTTCATTTATCGTCTCTTTATTTACATATTTAACACTAGCATCACACGTAATTATCACATTTACAACACATAAATAGAAAACAAGCAATGTCATTATTAGAGGTATCCTACAAGTTTTTACTGTACAACTTTTAACCTTGTGTGTTTCAACGTCCATTTGTTTATTAAATTTTGCGAGGAGACCTTCATTGTTTCTGCACTCATCTTTGTTTTCATGATTATTATTAAGACTTGCACCATTAACTAAAAGTTTTATTTGGTTGAAAATTTTCGCCAAATTCGGTGGGTAAATCGTGTGAACGATCCCATTTAACATTTTCTCGTCTTATTTATTTCATTTTAGTGGATTATTTCACGGCACTTGCGCGTCGAAACATCTGCCAAAGTGAATTAGTTTTAAAGAAATAAGAAGTGGGCAGTCACGCGAGAATCGTTGATAAAAGATCGAATTGGATTTTATCAAATTTTATCAATTTTAGAAAACGATTAAAATTTTGTCCAAATTCAAATTCAAATTCTTGTTTAGTTTTTGTCATAAGATTCGCTTTTTAATCGACTTCCAAAAAGGAGGAGGTTCTGTGTTCGGCTGTATGTATGTTTATTTTTGTCCAAATAAATCCCATTACTTTTATCTACTGTTTAAAATTATTTGCTAGAGCTGGAATGTTCACAAATAATTTTTCCATTGCAGACATTGTCGCCGATGTTTGCAATGGAAGAAAGAAAATATTGTAAAGAAAATGTTCAATAACCTAGTCTTTTTGCTAAGCAAATAAGCTTTCAATAATGGTATCAGATGTTCTAATATATAAGTATGTACTAGAAGTATATTATGTATCAGATAAATTTTATTCTCATGTACAGATACTAAAAGTACTAAAATTGTTACTGACTCGGGGACATAGCAGTGATATAAGCAAAGTATTTGTTATACAGTTTTATAGATCTTATGATGGCTTATTTTCTTTCCATTAAACATGTCGATATAATATAAATGATTGGTCGGTTAGATAAGTCTATTATTTTACGACATAAATTCATTAGTGTTAATAACAACTGGTATTTCCAAAAAATCTAATATACATAAATCACGTGTCACGTTTGTTCGCGATGGACTCCGAAACTACTGAACGGATTTTGATAAAATTTTGTAACCATTTATAATATGGTCCAACTTAAAAGATAGGATAGGTTCTATCCCGGAATTCCCGCGGGAACTACGAAATTAACGCGGATGAAATCGCGGGGGACAGCTATCTTAATATACATAAATCACGTGTCACGTTTGTCCGCGATGGACTCCGAAACTACTGAACGGATTTTGATAAAATTTTGTAACCATTTATAATATGGTCCAACTTAAAAGATAGGATAGTTTCTATCCCGGAATTCCTGCGGGAACTAGGAAATTACCGCGGATGAAATCGCGGGGGACAGCTAGTAGTTATATAAAACATATATTTTACAGCCGTTTTATTCATACAAATAATCGTACTAGAGACATCGTATAGGTACTATCACTGATTTTGAAAGTTAGCGCTTGAGATACTTACTCCTTTTTGAGTGGTGTTTGGATATTCGGATATTAGAGTAGTTTCTATTTCATTTTCCATACGTTTTGTTAATCAACTAGATCAAACCTCATAACAAACAACATTTGTGATAAAGTGTGGAAGTGTGCGATTCTCATCTATATACAAATAAACGAGTATACATGATAATAATAATGGACTATCATTATCTAAAACCTAGCCTAATAGAAGGTCAACTTAGAGACGAGAAGGGATCTCTTTTTCCTAATAAAACCTAACTTTATTTTACTATATAGTACGTCGTACCGCCCGTACTACGTTTGCCTATTCATATAAATTCTAGTAGTCCTTCCTTGTCCTTGTTATGTGTCCTTGCTAATTTTATGAAATACAAATGTCTATACTTGTTTAGTACGTTAGTTTTTAATTCTCTTTGTTTCTTCCATAATAGAACGGTAGCTTTTTAACACGCTCTTATTAGCTTTTCTTGTAAGTAAATAACAAATAGTTCATGTAATAAAATCTTAGAAGTCAACTTTAACCTATTTCAATAGATAAATAAAAAAATTAAATTGAATTAAAAATTTAATTAAGTTGAAATGTCACGTGACGTCACGCCGTGCTACAGTTTATATCACGTTGTGACGTTACGAGCCTAAACTTTCGATGCGCTTTATGTAAGAATTTTTAATGAAATTGAAACACCAAAATATACGTGTCTATTATTTTTTTATTGTCTAACGGCCGCACTCAGAGTCGAATTTAATGATTACTTAGTTAAGTAATCATTAAATTCAACAATTAACATTAATTTACTGAACGTCTCTGATTGCGGCAGTTTTGTTTTAAAAATCTTAACTAAGTAATCATTAAAGTCGACTCTGAGGGCGGCGGTAACTGACGGCGCGGACTAAATAGATTTTCATATTCTATTGATTTTCATATCCTGGAAACATCCCTATTATATGTTATAATTATGTATAGAAAAATTCGGATGACAAAACTACAATTTGGTATCTTGGAGTTGATCTGGTGATAAAGTGGATAAGTAGTGGTAAACCTCTACTAGGGAAACCCTCAAGTTTGTTGACGAGTCCCACAGATTAAACTTCGTTACGAAGATGGAGCTAGAAGGTGGATTGTGGAACTCTTCAGTGGCTATAGGAAACCCCTCTAGTTTACCTACATAATTATTTATTTTCACCAAGAAGAAAGTTGTATACACTCGTTTTTGTAGAGTTGATTCAAAAAACAAATATTAGTTCCTGATACGAATTCACACACAAAATACATATTATGGTGTATGACTGTAGGGTTCTAGATAAACTTTAATCCAAATTGTGTATTTTCCTTATTCTGAATTATGCGCAGAATCTTAATCGTCCAAATGTTTACAATTTGAAATAGCCAATGTCGTTAAGTTGCAATGTAGAATAAGTACCCAATTGTACCTACCTAATAGATAAAAACATCAGGCGTTTATTACTATGTAGATGTATCTACAATCTCATATTATGGCAAATAGTCTTTTTCAACGTCACTCGGTGAACCCAATGACGTTTGTTGTTTGGTAATATTCGACGGTGATTATGTATTACGAAAACATCCTTAATAATTATTTACTTATAAATAGACATACCAATATTATACATAATACACCTAAGTGATTTTCACAAGAAAACATAAATGTTGTTCAGTTATATTTCATCTTCTATATATACATTACATAATATATAAAAATTAAACCCTATTTTTCCATTGGTCATGGCATCACGCGTGAACGGCTGGACCAATTTCGCTAAATCTTTTTTGTTGTGTTTTGTTATTGTAAGGGGAAGAAGAATAAAGAGAGTATGGAGTTCCTGCGGGAATCCGAAACTCATGCGGGTGAAACCGCGGGGCGCAGCTATAGTTCATAAAAATTGCGTACAGATTTGATATATTTTTTATTTTACACGAAAACAAAATTCTTTAGAGTTTAGAGCATGTTTTTGCTTATCAAGTGATCAAATTCTGAAAATTATTGTTGTAATATCGCACGAAGTTATCAAAACTGTCCGCCATCCTCTTGTTTTCTGACTTCCTCACTTAGCCAATTTAGTCTGCGTCGTGTTATAATGATATTTTAATGTAACTTTATTGTCACTAGCTGAACCCCGCGGTTTCACCCGCGTGAGTTTCGGAATTCCCGCGGGAACTATTTTTTTCTAAAATAAAAGTAGCCTAAGTTTTTTTTTTATTTTACCGTTTATGCTTTCATATGTATTTAATGAAAAGCTGTTAATTTTGAATTACAAACAGACACTTCAATTTTATTTATGTGTTTAGACTAGCTGTCCTCCGTGGTTTCACCTGCGTTAATTTCAAGATTCCCCGCGAGAATTCCAGGATAAACTGTAAGTACGTATAAACCTTCGTCTTGAATCACTCTATCTACCAATGAAAAACGCATGAACAGATTTTTAAGGTCAAAAAGGAAAGGGTACCTACTATCATCCAGGAAAAATATAAGTATCCAAGAGAATGCCGAGCGTCACGTACTATAATGTCGGGAATAATGTGAAACAAAAAGTTCCCATACTAACAAATATTTGTGCAATATTTTTAAAGATGGATACATACTAGACATGTGTCGTGAGACATGTCGTGATGTGTGGCGACAGAAGCATATCGATGGCGCGTTCTGTTGTGGTGTTTCTCTAACTCTAACTCTAAATGTATAAAACCAATATACCTACTTCTGACACAACACGACACGACACGTAAGTATGTTTCCGCCTTAAATTTTTCACAAGTTTTCAAATTTTCCAACAGTTAGTTATTTTATTGATCCCGCTAACGCGTCGTAAATTTTATGTGGTCTATACAACTGGGTTTCTCAAGGTGATATTCACACACACACACAAAATAGTAAACAAAATAGTTAAGTAGTTAAGGCGTGAAAGCGTAACAAACAAACAAAGTCACTTTCGCATTTATATTAGTAGTTACTAATTATTATCAACAAATTAACTTGCTCTAGATTGATACAATGTTCTTAATGATTAAACTTTTATGAAGACAGATTAGACGAATATTTCATTAGTTCGTAGATGAGCTCCGATAAACGATTTAATGCTCCTTTGAAAAAAAAGTAATTTATGTACTTACTAGCTGTTCCCTGAGGTTTCACCCGCGTCAATTTCAGGAACCCGCGGCCTAAGTAAGTAAAAAGTAGCCTAAGTTACTCCTTATAACATCGGCTATCTGCCAGTCTAAGTCCCGTTAAAATCGGTCCAGCCGTTTCAGAGATTACCCGGAATAAACAGACAGACAGACAGACAGACAGAGTAAAATTTTAAAAATGTATTTTTTGATGTTAATACCGTATATAATTTCGTATTCGTTTAGTGAAAAGCTGTTAATAATACAAGTCTACAGCGTAAGTTTCGCTCGATTGAAATGCCAACTTGCACCGTCTATCCTAATTGTGTAATTTGAGTTCAAACAAAAATTAAGGAACGAACAAAAATTTAAATAAATGAGCGGTCGGGGGCCCCCTTCTGGAACGAAATTCCTCACGCCTTCTTCAACCCCGCATTTAATTTGAAAAAAGTTCGAAAGTCACAGTTATCTGACGCAATACATGATATTGTATTTGTAAAGAAGTATGGCGGCCAGCGCTTGACAATAATACCCGATCCACGCCTACGGAACCGAATGTCTCGATTTGCATGGAGGGAGCATAACGCTTTTTCCTTGTGTGATACGTGACGATCCACCAGTTAACTCTATCGCAAAGCGCGATAAAGAACTTCGTTCCAAAAACTTATCGATATAAACGTGGGAAGAAACTGACGATGCACAGACTAGCCTATCTAGGTCCTTCAGTTATCTATGTAATGTGCTTGATCATAATATTATACCTTTATTGTTATAAATATTTTATAAGTATAAAGGTAAGTATATAAATAAAATAAGAGATAAGGGTATCCTTATGGGTACAAGGGTAATTGGATGTCAACAGTTCTATTTATGGGAATGGGCATGTAGGAAACAGCTAATAATTGCTCCTTAGTAGGTATATCAGTGGACGGAAATATTGCATTAAATTTTCAACTAGCTCGGCATTTATGAACATTTTAAAATGAAAATACAGGGGCCTTAGCGAATTAGGTGATATTATTCCTGAATTTGAATTTTCTGGGATAAGAAAAAATTTCCAGATTGATATAAATTCATAGTTGTAAAAGGTACAAAAATGTACCTAAGTATGTTTTGTGTTTTTGATGTTTTGGTTTATTAATTACTTGACACTCTATAATTACTAACCCTAAAAGCATGTAGTTTTTTTGAACTTTTTCAGTACCGCGTGTGAACTGCGCACATTTTTTTTTCTGTTCCGTAAATAAAATATTGTACGGATTGAACCCGCAGTTTAACCCCCTTGTGTTTCGAGATTCCCTCGGCAACTTTTTCCTACCAATGTCAAAAAGGATCATCATTCATATTGTTGACTGGAGATATAAGCTACCTAGGTAACAATGTACCTAATACGTACTCCATAAAACGAATTTGTCATAGCAATTATATAATAAATCAACGGCATACCATTTTTAGCGACAGCCAGGGCCTGGGTGGTTTTATGTTTTAAAAAAGGCCGATCTTTATAGTCCATTGATTAAGTACAGAATAGTTTAGGTGTCTATTGTCACAATCGAATTTTGGTGCGAGTTTTTTTATTCAGGAGTCATCGCGACAACTTTTATTGTAATTTAATACAATACAAATACGTTTATAAACAATAACAAGTTTAATAAAACTGACCATTAACTAGACGATGGCCATTGAACAAAATTAATTTTATTTTTCGTTCATTATACTAATTATTATTATTATCATAGTATTTTTAACCGACATTATTAAAAGAGTTGGTTCTACATATGTATATTATATTATGTTCGATCTGGTTGACAGGACTCTGGGATGGAGGAGGGTTGTAACTTGTGTAAGTTTATATTTTTAACCCAACTTATAAACAATTTTTGTTAAATAAATAATAATATATAAGGGTTTTGTCATTATGGGTATTCAATTTTGGAAAAAAAGACCGTATTAACTTATTTATATTATTATTATTTTTTTTTATAATTTTATGACATATTATGTTGTTGTCATCATGGATGGTGACTATAATGATTATAATTATACCTAATGGAATACAGGGTGTGAAAACAATATCTAATAAAAAAAAATTGAGGTAGTAATCCATAGTAACATAATATAATAGCAAACACACATGATAAAACAACAAGAATTAGAATTAGATACATAAACAAGAGTAATAATGATTGAAATTGTAAATTTTCAACGCGAAGGATATAGAAATAAAAATAAATTAAAATCGGTCAAGTAGTTTTTGAGTTTATAGATTAAAAAAACAAAGATATACGCACATACAAAAAAAAAATCTCTTCTCTTTATTATATAAATGGGTATGGGTACATAGGTATCGATTGGAAAAAAAAATTGTCATCACAGAGTGAAATATTACTATGAATATAATGCCGAGCAAAACCAAAGTATAACGAATGCCCGTCGGCACATATTCCACGTCTATTTTTGTCAAATGTATGCACATATTTCACAATGGTTCATAAAATGTATAGGTAAGTGGATACGCGCGTCACGGCTGTTAAAAATTGTAATTGTCTGACTATTGTTTGAAGTGACAGTATATATAATGTTTTGTCTCGATATTCCTAGTTGAGAGCATTAATTCGATATTGACAATACAAAACACCAATAATTTTGACACTTAAGCAAGAGAACTTTTCTCGGTACGTGCACATATATTTATTTTATTTATTTAGAATTCCGTTAAAAATTCAAGCAAACAAAAATCCAAATGCGCGCGCTACGTCTCTCGGCGCGAAATTACGTTCGCACCGAGAGACGTAGTATAGTATATTTCATTATAAGTGCGGAAAGCCTGTCATTGCAAAGAGTTCCGACAAATGTCTACCCGAGCCGAGGCGCAGCCGAAGGTGAGGGTTGACAGTCGGAACTAGTTGCAATGACGGTTCCGCACGTGTACTGAACAACTATTTTTAATACAGTTACGAAAAAATTAAGCAATTTAATAAAATATCAAAAACACAACAACTCAACTAAGTTCCAACTGTGATCAAGAGATGGCGCTAGTCGTATTAGTAATGCGAAACCTACGTTTCGCAATGCAAAAAGTGTGTCAAAGTCGTGTCGCCATTTTTGACAGTTGGCAAAGAGAACGCACGAGTTCGGGAAAGGTAAACAAAAAGCTCGAGTATGTAATAGCCCACATCCCGAACGCTAAACGTCCCTGCAATACGCCACTTTTTGAGCAACTGTATTAAAAAAGTAGTTTCATCGCCCGTGAAATCACTCTGCGTGCGTTGCATACGATTCTATCCTTTTACTAATTCTAAGCTCCGTAATCATTCCTGTTTGCAATCCTTACTACCTATTATAAATGCGAAAGTGAGTTTGTTTGTTTGTTACGCTTTCACGCTCAACCGCTCAACGGATCATCATGAAATTTGCAAAAACGTTGTCACCGATACAGAGAAGGACATAGGGTACTTTTTATTCCGGAATTCCCGCGGGAACTCTGAAATTAACGCGGGTGAAACTGCATATAATTTTACATGTATTATGCTGTCAGGGGAACAGAGAAGGATATAGGGTACTTTTTATCCTGGAATTCTTGGGAAAACTCCGAAATTCCCGCGGGTGAAACCGCGGAGATCAGCTAGTAGATAATAATACAACAATATACCCATATAAAATATATTGTCTGAGGAATAATCCCGAATTTTTTTATTACTTTCCGATCCACATTCATGATACGATGTAGGTATAGATACAAAGATATATTATATAGAAGAAGAAGAAGAAGAAAATACATTTATTTCAGCACAACACACAAGAAAAAGAAATAATATAGGTAATCATTATACTTAAGAATGTAAGAATTTATGATGAATCAAAGTTTATGGATCCGTTGGAACCGCGAGAAACGGCATAGGTACTTAAAAAAATAAATAATAGGTATGTACTTTTTTGATAGGAGCATATTTAGTAGTTATATAGTAGTAATATTTGTACGTATGTATATTATGTGTATGTATGTATGTACGTATGTATGTATGTATATATGCATGTAAATATGTGTGTATTTGTATATATGGGTATGTGCGTATGTATGAAAATTTGTATGTATACTTACCTATTTGGATATAATTATATATTATGCATCTATAATTATAGATGAACGAATCACCACACACACCACACAATTAGTATTCATGTTTAATTTGACCGGACTACTACTGCCTATATTAATTTGCTTGTTGTTTTAGCGCATTGTAGGAAATACGCTACTAATAACTTTTGACATATCCTTAAACTTTGTAATGTGTAAGCTGGACTGTTGGGTGAATAAATAAATCAATTTAATGTAATGTAAAATCGGCAGGTTTAGTGTTGCCACCCGTAGGTACTATATTATATAGTATCGTCAATTGTACCATATATTATAGGAAAATAATATAGTACGAAAAATACTTTATTTTTATGCCTAATTCAACTGTAAAGCTTTTTTATATTAACAGCTGTGACTGGTCTGCAAAGCACCCGCAGCGCAGCACGGAGGATTTCAGAACGAAACGCATACCTACCCGGCAACAAAACGTCAACCGTCAAACTAGCAATAATTTGTGAATGAATGCTGCCCAATACATGACGATCACAAAATATTTCCCTGCATTTCCCAAAAATACTATATTTTTTGCACTTTCTTCGGAAAAATACAATATATTTATTCAAAAAAAGGTGGCAACCCTTGTAGGTATACTATAGGTATACTATATTGTTCCTAAAACGTAACAGTTTATAATATTGGTATTTTCTCGGAACTATAATATCTCGACAATCTCGCTGTTGTCGGATATACAAAATTATACAATAAATTTTGTTTTTTCAAAATTTGGTCACGTATCGTCTAATGATTCATTATAATGACCGTGACTTCATCGCCCACCTCATGTTGTTATCTAAAAATAACTCGGACCAACTTTGTCTTATTACATTTTTATAGTGAGAACTTTGATGATAAAAATCTTTCCTAATATTGGTAAGTACCTATTCTTTTGTGTAGCGGTTTTGGTATTAGAATTGATATAATTTATTAAAGGACTAGCGTGCCCCGCGGTTTCACCCGCGGTAATTTCGGAGTTCCCGCGGGAATTCTGGAATAAAGTACTCTATATCCTTCTTTGTACCCCTGACAATGTGCATGCCAAATTTCATCCAAATCCGTTCAGCCGTTTTGGCGTGATTGAATAACAAACATCCAAACATCCACACTAAAATTTATAATATTAGTAGGATTGTCTGATTTTTAGTGTAGGTATAGAAAATAATTTCCCTAAACTTTGAGGCTATAATTTCAAACTGATCGAAATTTAGCGGAATTAAATCAAAATATACCTATATTGTTACTCTCACATTACATTTCCATGTTATTTTTGTAGGTCGTAAAAATCCAACTTGACAATTTTAATTCGTTGTACAATTTTATGGCTCACTCTTTACGACCAGCATTAAAATTCTAAATTGAGTTTATGTCGAGTATTTTTTGTTTAAAACAGAATTTCCACAAAAATTGCCAGCTTTAAGGAACATGTCTTGAAGAATTTTACACATAACATTTTATACATTTTGTAATAATTAGCAATGGACCCTTACAAAATTCGTGTCGGTTTGAGTTTGAGTACAGATCATAAAAACATATTTTTAGATGTATAATAGCTTAAGCGTGTACATGATATCTTCACGATGACCTTGACTTTACCATAACCACGGTATATTACCATTCCATCATTGTTTATCTCAATGACCTTCCTTAAAATATATATATCATAAAAAAATTACGTGGGGTTTTTTAAGTGTTTACTTCTTGAATTATCGTTATTTTTCTAACTTAAGTACAGTCATGTCTCATGTTCTTTTAAAATACATATTTCATACAACTTCATGTTCTACCATTCAGAATAAGTGTAACTAATTTACATGATTAAGTTTTATTGCATACATAGAACAAACGATTTCTTATTCTTTCTTCTTCTTTCTATATTTAATTTATTGCAAACTAGCTGTCCCCCGCGGTTTCACCCGCGATAATTTCGCAGCTCCCGCGGAAATTATAGAATTGAATTGAATTGAATTGAAAAAACTTTATTTGACACTACACAAAGATTTACAGCATACGTATACAACAACTAAACATATACATATATAACAGGTATTTTATTGAAGCGTACCCTTCTCAACCGACGGACAGACGCCGCCAGCTAAAGCTAATACGATAAACTATACGTATAAAACTTTTTCTTGAATCACTCTATCTATTGGTGAAAACTGCATAAAAAATCCGTTCCGTAGTAATTTATTTTATTAATAAGCACCTAATTAGTGAAAACTACCCTTTCTTTTTGTGTTGTAAATAAGTCGTGTTTTAGACAAGATTTTAGGTAATAAAATGGAAATACCCATGTAGGTATATAAATAAAATCGCTTGGATAAACATTGAATTGAGTCAGGACAATATATTTGTAAATTTTTACCTTTAGGGTAAGTAATTAAGTATGTCAAAACGCTGGTTTAATTCTTAATTCAGAGGGTGATCTTGGAAGTGTCTTTTGTACGTATATATTACGTGGGTTGAATTTTTGTTTAGTTTGGAATTGCAGAGAAAGAAGCTACACGTTCGTGAATATTTCAAAGAAATTGAGTAAAATATACGCGTCGAATAGAGAATCTTCTCCTTTTTTAAAGTCTGTTAAAAAGCAACGCATCCCGACGTCATTTGACTGTGTTGCACCCTCGTTGCACCTAGTCACAGTTCAAAACCAACCTAGCTTGTGGAAATGCGCGCAAATGGGTACAAAACACTCCACTTTGTAATTTACAAAAAGGGTGAATTGTGTACCATTTATCTGCGACATGCCTAGGTATAAATCGTTATTATTTTTGTTTAAAAGTTTTATCAGTCCATATATTGTTATTGGTATTTGTTTTTGTTTCAATCATATTATAATGATAATTTTATATAACTGGGCATGATGACTAAATTTTAATTTTTCCGTCCGTGTTGTAGATTAATAAAAAATATTGGACACGTTTTTTCTTTTTTTTTTTTAGAAAAAATAACGGCGATACGTTGAGTTGAAATTCCGTGTGACGTCATACCCAGGCACATTTTATACTTAGTTCGCGACCTACCTACTCCTCAACTTTAATGCTTTTTATCGAAGTATTTTTTAATAATGGTTTATGTATATATGTTACCCTAGTTTATCTATTTAATTTTTTTTTCCACTGTGCGCCCACACCCGTGACGCCACACGCGGCTCCAGCGGAAGACCAGCGTCGGGCCCCTAATGGTTCCCGGCTTATGCTGAGCTGGTTGCCTTTTTGTTGCGACAGTTTGTGCTGCTTTTTGCTAACCCATTTTATTTTATTTTATTGTAGTCGTAACAAATAAACTTAATTTCATTTCATTTCAATAATTCGAAAAAGCAACAAACACGAGTCTATCTAACTGATTGACTAAATAGTAAATAGAATTTAGATTTTTTTTCTAATTTGTCATCATCTCATTATCCATTATAATTTAAGCTCTCTGATAAAAGTTTAAGGAAAAGTGGTAGGTATCGAAAACGGTCGGAATGTTTCTTCCTTGTAAGTGAACGCGAATTCCTAAAGTTCCAATACCTGCAAACATATAAGACTTGAAGTCTAAAAACAAACTTGGTCGGGATCGATATTCGATACTTCGACATTCTCAGAGCTGCGGATATCACCAAACTTTGACACCGAAACCTTCCGCCAAGTTTGGAGTAATACATAATTATATATTTATGTAATATATTTCTCTACTTATATAACATTAATATGTATTTTATATGATTTTGTGGTCATGTTCTGTATCTTGTTTACTCTCTCTCTAGCTAATATTAAGCTTCAATCGATGCTCCAAGGATTCGGCAAAGAATAGAATTTTTCGTCAATTGAGCACTACTTATGGATACTCCTACTTTTATGAGTAAGACTAGCTGTTCCCCACGGTTTCACCTGCATTAGTTTCGGAGATCCCGCGGGTATTCCGAGATAAAAGTACTTACTACCCTATATTACCCTTCTATAATATTAGTAAGGATTTAATTATTTTTTCTACGAAGTATCAAGGTTTTAACGATCATTCGGTTTTTAATAACTGGGAACTTTTTTTTTTCAAGTTTACTTGCTGTTCCCCGCGGTTTCACCCACGTTAGTCTGGGAGTTTTCGCAGGAATTACCGGATAGAAGTCACCTATGTTAAGTTTATATATGTTTCCGCCAAACAACTTTATTGTACAATAATAATTATGCTTTTTACTTTTTGTTTAAGGATACATTTATATTGTGTCGCAGTTGTTTTGTATTTCCTAACACTCCGATAAGCTAGATTAGGTGAGGTTTGAACTGTGACCACAAAAGAGTCAAATGGTACCTAACTACCTACCTATACCGATTTGCGCTGCGCATATTATGCGGTCACTAAAACGCATTTTTTATCTTCCTCATTATGCATTAATGTAGGTATGTTTATTATATATCCCAGTCATCAACCTAAGCACCGGATTTTAACCGGATAAAAGTCTGGGCATTTACGAGCTTTCATTGAGCTTATACCCAAGCACCGAGTTTATACCCGTTTGTAAACGCACGAATTGTACAATACGCAAACAACATAATGCTTACTATCTTCTGAAACTTCATTAAAGACGCGTACCTATATCTTTAAAGGTTCAAGAATACAAATGCCTTTGTTTGAAAATCATCTCATCATACTGAGAATCGACTTCTAATTGATTACTCGCATGAGAACGGGCTTTATAAAATTTCTTTTTTGTTTATAGTTACAAGCGCGGTTGCCATGCCGAAAAACTTTGGACTCGCTTAACCTACGCAAAAAATTTATTAGCAACGAACGGAATGAGGTTCAACTACTTTCGTTGTGCAAAAAACTAACGGGTCGAAAAACGATTCGTAAGCGAACTTGTGCCGCCTACTTTAATTTTTATGATGTAAAAGTTATCTATACTATTATAAAGAGGTGAAGTTTGTGAATTGTGAGTTTGTGAATTGTGTGCTTATGACGTTTTAAGGGCAATCTCTGGATAAACCGATTTTGAAAATTCTTTCACTTATAGGAAGCTACGGTAGTCCTGAGTGACATAGACTACTTTTTATCCCGAAATTCCCACAGGATCTCTAAAATTACCGCAGGTGAAACCGCGGGAGACAGCTAGTCATTTTATATAAGAATAAATTTCTCAAACTGGATTTGTATTAGTTAATCTTAACACCCTCCTTCATCCAATTAACAAGGATTACCCTGCATCATGCATGAAAGGATTACGGAAGGATTATGAAAGGGTGCTGTAACTTCCAACCTCTACTAATACCTATGTATTATAAATTTGTTTTTAGGAAGTACGTATAATAGCTACCTAATCTCTGATACTAGGTACTCTATAATATACGGACTCTGAAAATATTATTTGATATGTGTTCAATAGAATACTTTTTTATATAAAAGGGTTTCTGAAGGCATTATCAATATTCACAGAAAATAAACCGACAGTAACACTGTGCTGATTTACAAAGCATTTAACTCTGTCTGTCCTTTTCACATTTATACGTGAACCGCTAAACGGATTTCGATAAAATATGGCAAGGAGATAGGTGGCATCCTATAGAAAGCCATAGGTTACTTTTATCCTACTATCCTACTAATATTATAAATGTGAAAGTGTGGATGTTTGGATGTTTGGATGTTTGGAGGTTTGGAGGTTTGTTACTCAATCACGCAAAAACGGCAGAACGGATTTGGATGAAATTTGGCATGCACGTTTTCAGGGGTACAGAGAAGGACATAGAGTACTTTTTATCCCGGAATTCCCGCGGGAACTCCAAAATTACCGCAGGTGAAACCGCGGGGCACAGATAGTCCTAAATATCACCTGGCGGAGTCGCGGGGAATAGCTAGTCAATAGTCATGTATAAGTAATAATAATAATAATAATCCACTTCACAACACACAGATCTACTTGATCCCACAGTAAGATATAAGCTTGTGTCGTGGAAACCAAGCAAACGTGGTATATACTACACATATTATTACATATATATTATACTATATATATATATATATACACATATACATTCCAGTATGTATATATATACATACTGGAAAATGGAACCCTGTGTTCATCACACAACGTCAACCCCCCACCGGGAATCGAACTCGGAACCTCTTGATTAGCGGGCAGGCATGGTGACCATTGCGCCAATCGGGTCGTCATGAGTTTTTTTTTAGAGGGAATGTGGTTAATTGCCATCCGCAATGATTTTTAATGATTATTAAATGCATACTTAGCTATCGTTTTGTAATTAATAGCTGTAGTTGGATACTTACTGTCCGTTCTTATCATGTGTTACATTTTTTAAACATTCCAACGGTACTATGTATAGATAATGTGTGCTAATATAAATCAATATATTTTTTATGGTAATGCCGGCAAACAATGGAGCTTTGATTAAGTCTTTCTTACTAGCTGTTTCCCGCGGTTTCACCCGCGTCAATTTCAGAATTCCCGCGGAAATTCCGGGATAAAAAGTACCTTATGTCCTTTTGTGTACCTTTGAAAATAGACACAGTTACTTTCACATTTACTATACCTAATAACAGTATGGATTATAAAATTATAGATACACAACATTGCATAGGAATTTTATGTAGGTATACTAATCGATTGTGCCGGAACATCATATACAAAATTCGTTCACATTTTACAATTTTCATGCCAATTCTGAATCAATTAAGTATATTTTTTTATTGGAAATATTTTTTTTTGTCTTGTGCATTTTTATGTTCTTCGTATAGTCGAGATGAAAAGTAATCATGACATTTCATTTTCAAAAATCGACTCTGCAATTTACCTTCGAATATTATCTACTATTTGAATTCTATATTCGAATATTACTATTATGCTTAACTCATGTCAATTTCTCGTTTTCATCAGTTTTCATTTCTCATTATCATAGTAATTTGTAGTTAAATATTGTAGAAGACTATACCAATTTAATAATTTATAACTAAACGTCATTACCTATTTGCTATTAATTATTTACAATGCGTCATATCTCTATTTGTTTGATTACATCAATACGTACATATAACATTTAATTGATAAAAGATTTGAAACGGAAAACAACCATGTTTGTACGCACACATATTTTATTGGTTTTTACAATAGTTTTTTGTGGACGCGACCTTTCTCCACAAATTATTATTGTCGAGGTAACTTATTTGTGCTGTACCATTGCAACAATTAGGGACTATTTACTTAATTTTTT
Source organism: Zygaena filipendulae (assembly GCA_907165275.2). Classification (NCBI taxonomy): domain Eukaryota; kingdom Metazoa; phylum Arthropoda; class Insecta; order Lepidoptera; family Zygaenidae; genus Zygaena; species Zygaena filipendulae. The sequence goes on from OU015669.1 coordinate 3,269,127, forward strand.
TACCTATACTACCCTAAGGTTATCTGGAGGAGATCACTGTGAGCAATAATATCACCTGTTGTTACACTAATTGACTTAAGTAAAAATCCTTTTCTTTTTATTTTTTATTTTATGGTTTTCAAAATATCTACCGTGTTATTTTTTAATGATTTATATCAATAATTATTATGAAGATGTGATTTACGAGTACAAGTGTACTGCAATAATATTGTCATTCATTATTATTTATTATACATACATACATAGGTAATTATTACGTCGAGCAAACCTCGACTAAGGTTATAAGGCTAAGGTCACAGCTGTGTAAATATACTTAACTCTATCAGTAAAATTCACTGTTCAATATCGGTCAAATGTGAAATACCGTTATATCGTTTAAAACCAGCACATTTCCTGGAGTAACATACAACAGAATATCTTATATCTCAAAGTGAACAAACAGTTCCCGACAGTCTCAAATTGACACTGGTAAAACCGCAGATTGATAGTTCCATACAAATGTAATTTTGAAAAGTAGATGTTGAAACCAGCTATCAGCAATTTTTATTTAATAAACACAAATTCGTACGACATAATGCAGTTTTGTAATAAAATATTAATTATATACTCCGAAAAAAACTTCAACGATTCTTTTTTCGGAGACATTTTATTTTTTTTGTATGGTATAACTCTGGGTATTTCGATTTCGCTTAGCTTTACCAGCACGGAATTGACAAGAATCCTATCGCCCTAACTGAAAAGCTACGTGTATCATAACTTATGTAAACAACATAATATAACACAAACAACGAAGACTTATTGTGAAGATTTTCCATCGCTAAGACATTTCTTACTTTTTTTTTTAAATCCCAGCAGTATACAAACGGCCGCTTTTGACATTTTATGTACCTATCTATATACTTTTTGCTACAATTTCCCTGCAGAAATAATACAACTACTACCACTAGGTACTCCATTTTACATTTCTGTCCGTCAATTTGGTAGAAGATATTATTAGTTTATGCGAGTGTCGCTACTAGACAGGATGGAGCCTCTTAAGTTATAATTAAATAAATCAGTGTTATATTGTCCTTTTGCAGTCTCTTTCAACGCCTTTAGGGCACATAGTTCAATGGAGGCAGTTAAAAATAGAAATGGTGGCAGAAGAGAATACTTCATCTGCATGACAATGACGAAGAGAGTGTGCGATGAAGGAAAAGTTATAACTGAATAAATTTGTAGCTCTATTCCGCAGTTTCATTCAACCTAATTTTAGGATTCTCTCGGAAAATCGATTAAAAATCGAAATGAAAAGTATTTAGATCCCTCTGTTCTATTTCGAAGACCTGCCTCAAATAGACTAGGAAGCGTAGATTACATACCTGCATTGATTATTTTTTTTTTTATTATTGATACGGCATCATTGATAAGTGGCTAGTAATAAAGGAAAATCTAGTTTATATACCTTCTAATATTATACGTACGAAAGTAACTATGTCTGTCTATATATCTGTCTGTCTGTTACCTTTCACGTCTTGATTACCAAACCGATCATCAGAAAATGTTACTTGAACGTTGTCAGGGTTGACATAAAAGGACATACCTAATATGGACTTTCCTCCTCTTATCTTAGGACTTAGGAGAACTCCGAAATTCAAGTGCGTTAAAATGTGCAAAACAGATAGATTAATATAAGTTGTCTGGTACCCGTAGTAGGTACAGAGGGCATCAGAAATATTATGTACCTAAGTAAGCACTTTTGTCAGTCGTTTAATCTTACTGCAATAGTAATACCTAAAGGTCAACGTGTAACAGTTTAATACAATTTTTATAATAATGACTACAATCTCTACTTCCTTTAGGACTATAGCTTGTGATGTGTGATAATGTCTAAAGTGTGATCATTATTATAAGTTTATGGCCAATTATACCATGTCGTCAACAGCTCATGATCGTTTTGTTATTTGTGCTTTTAAAAAAAACCGCCAGTTCAAGGTGAAGGCGATGATACACATCCATCATTTTTAGAAGTTTATTTTTAACCACAAATTACATATTACGACGACGAGTGAGTATACATATAGGATATACTAAAATACACTCTATTTAAAGTGCACATAAAACTAAAATGGGTTGTTGTTACATTGAAAAAAAAACAAGAAAAGTACGTATATACCATCTATTCTTAAAACCAAATATAACTAACAGGAACTCTACAAGTCTACTCGTAGATTCTAGTAGGTATAGGTATGAAACACGTTTAGGATTACACTTTTTTTATTGGAACAGGTCTAAAAGGTAGATTTACCTACATGCACGGTCATTATCTCAATATTTTATCAAAATTTTAATAAGTATAATGGTTGTCATATTTTACCTAAATAACCGCTGTTTAGTATCAGTTTTCATCTTTAATTTATCTATACTATAACTTTTAATTAATTATTATATTATGTTTAGGGAAAAGAATTAATTGTTAATAGGTAAGTATTACAAATTAAGCGCGATATAAATGTATTTTGGTATTTGGTATAATATTTTAAATGCTAAGGGCCGTATTTTTGAATCGCTCAAATTACTTTTTGCACACGGAATCGCAAAATTCACATGTAAATGCTTAAAAAATGTATGAACATTCGCACGTGAATTCGCAATTCCGTGTGTGAAAGTAATTCGAGTGATTCAAAAATAGGGCCCCTGTGGTGGAACGCAAACTAAATTGATTTTGTAATACAATGAATTAATTAATAAAATCTAAAAATAAAATGTTGCAAAATACAAACAAAAAAAGTAACGAAAATTTATTTTATTTTGTATTTAAAATTTTGGATTATATTCATTTTCAATTTGTTTGAAATGCAAGAAACTTAAATTATGCAGGATAGCTATAGCTGCATGAAGAAACTGGACAATCTTCTACGGGATTCGGGAGCAAGAGCCGCAGGAAACTTATTTATTTTTTGATTTGACTGACAACTTTAATAAACGGATAAAATGAAAAATAAATTAAGAAACACAGTAATGTCTGATAAAAACATTTAACTAGCCAGTTCATAACATCCTCCTCTTTGTTTAAAATGGTAGGTACAGGTACTAATTTTTTTAATGACCCCTTGAATTGTCCGATCGAAGTAACTAGTTAACTACGTCAGCCAAGCTGAAGATATCGTCTTTGCCTCTATATAGAGTGCTTGACGCTTGTCTTGCCTTTCGACCACATGCTCTTCCGCAGCATTGTCTGTCATTAAATCGTATCTTCCACTTTGACATTGGTTTTCTGTCCTGGCCTGGCCCTACCATGGCTGCCATTTTTCACCGCACGCTTCCATGAATGCTCTCATTCACCTTCATTTAATCCTTATATCCAAGTTGCTACTCGAAAATGATTCGATTAAGAAATGGAAGGAAGTGAGAAGATCAGCGGGGTTAGCCAAGTTGACATTGTACAATCGTTAACGCATAGAAAACATAAGTAACGAATCGTCATGTCATTTAGTCAGCCAACCAAAACTCTAGTTTTCAAGTGGTCACGTAAAGCTAAAGTTTTGATTCGCTGACCAAATTTTTCTATTCTAGTTTTTTATGCATTAACGATTGTAGATTGTCAACTTGGCTAAGGGGTAGCCCCTTGAACGTGAATCTACACTTTGGATTGGACGATTTCACATGACCACGTGATACGATTCTATTTCTAAGTTTTCTAGTCAACTTGGCTAAGGGTGCGAAAGGTCTATGATTGATGCTTCTAAAAGTAAAGTTGGCACGATTTCATCTTGGGGTACCTTATATTGCAGGGTGACCTTCAACGCAGTCTTGATGCTAGGTACTAGAGATGCGCCTAGTACTCGGTTACTACTCGGTACTCGGTGTATTCGGTGGTTTTTTTAATACTCATACTCGGCCGAATAACTCGGTTTAACTGCCGAGTACTCATTTTAAATGAAGTGTTAGGTTAATGTCATAGTGAAAACTACATTAAAAAGTAGTTAATCCCATTTATTATTTTAAAAACGTATCGTATCTTAAGAAGAAAACAAAAAGTCTGAAATTTGCTAACTCGTCATCGAATTTAATTTTATAATCAGATCAAATGTTGAAACACTGAAACAGTATTGCATTTATAAAATACCTGTAATATTTATTACTTTATTATTTATGTATTTATTGAATGACAGTCCACTACCGTTTCATTCTGTTAAGTGTGTATCTAACTTGTTTTCGCGTCTTTAAGCTGGTAAACTTTGTAAAGACTGAACCGAGTTACTCGGCCGAGTACTCGGTACTCGGTAAAGTAAAACCGAATAATACTCGGTACTCGGTTACTCGGTAAATCTAGTACTCGGCCCATCACTACTAGGTACCTACGTCACACGTGTAAGGCGTTTCTATGCTCCATCCATAAACACTGGTTGGGGAACTTTCATTGTAATGGATTCTCCCTTCAAATTGCGAACTGCTAGAGCATCGGCGGGCTTCTATCTATTCGTAATACAATAAATATTCCATTTATCCGCTTGAAACGATTTTTTTCTTCTTATATTATGCATTTATACAGCTAGGAATTGGATGACCTGCCGGAGTCTGTATTTCCTCGGACTTATGTACCTTTATGGTAATTTGGACCTCTTCAAGACTAGAGTAAAAAGGTATTTAATTGGCAGACGTGTAACACCTTAGTACCTACATATCATCGCTTCTCATCAGGCGAGATTATGGAAAAATGTCTGATCAATCGGTTATTAAAAAATATATTAGTTTGTCGCAAAGATCGAATTATCTAATATATAAAATTCTCGTGTCACAATGTTCGTTCCCATACTCCTCCGAAACGGCTTGATTTTTATGAAATTTTGTATGCATATTCAGTATGTCTGAGAATCGGACAAAATCTATTTTTCATCCCCCTCAAGGGAGTTCCTGCGGGAATTCCGCAACTCACGCGGGTGAAACCGCGGGGCACAGCTAGTCTCTCTATAAAGCTTTGTCAGCTGTGCTTTCTTCGTGCCGTGCAGCGCTCCGACGAGCAATAAATATTCTCAGATCTAACATAGCTGCTGACGCTGAAAGCCTATGAATGTATGTAGATATATGTATATCTATACTAGCTGTTCCCCGCGGTTTCGCCATCGTTAATTTGGGAGTTCCCGTGGGAATTCCGAGATAAAAAGTTCCCTATTTCCTTCTCTGTACCCCTGACAACGTGTATGCAAAAGTTCATGATGATCAGTTGAGCCGTTCCCTTACAACGTTACAAACGCACAATTCACAAACTTTACCTCTTTATAATATGAGTAGGTATAGATTTCGTGTCAAATTAATATTTTACGTGGCTATCGTTTATCAAGTGTGGTTTGGTAGAAGAATACCAGTAAATAATAATCTGGATGTTTATATATATACAAATAAATAAGTGTCTGTGTGTAATTTTAAATTAACAGCTTTTCACTAAATGCATACGAAAGTATATACGGTACATACATCAAGAAATCTACTTTAAAAATTTTTCTCTATCTGTCTGTCTGTTTTTTCCGGCTAATCTCTAAAACGGCTGGACCAATTCTAACGGGACTTTTACTGGCAGATAGCTGATGTTATAAGGAGTAACTTAAGCTACTTTTATTTTAGAAAAAAGTTCCTGCGGGAATTCCGAAACTCACGCGGGTGAAACCGCGGGGCACAGCTAGTTTCTTTAATGTATCTCTTGCCTTTGGCAGGTATACTTAGGTTTTTTTGGTAGATAATATCCAACTAATTTAATCACACACATTTAGATAGATTTAAATATTACGCAACTAACAAAAAATTTGCTTTGGCCGTTTACTTTTTTGATACATATACATTATACGCAGTATATTACGATTTGATCACTCGCATTTAAAATAATTTAAATACGTCAATGACCAGATACCTAGACTTTAACCCGTTGCGTTTCTAGTTCTATGCTTCGAATTCGATTCGATCGCTTATTTTATATATCACTAGCTGTCCCGCGCGGTTTCACCCGCGATAATCTCGAAGTTCCCGCGGAATTGTTCCATACAAACTTTGCAACCCCTTTTCATCCCTTTAGGGGTTGAATTTTCAGAAATCCTTTCTTATCGGATGCCTAAGTCATGCAAAGAACACACCCTCCGGGTTTCAGGTCTCTACGATCAGCGGTTTAGGCTGTGCGTTGATCCATCAGTCATTCAGGACAAAGTATTTTATATGTATAGATTTTATTTGATTGTATTTTCAATTAATACATCCTTGATTCAAAGGTACTTTAACACATTGTGCATCGCTGTAAGCGTGTGAAAAGACAAACTCCTATAAGAAATCAAAGTTTGCTTGCGTTTTTGTAAGGGGTAATCTCTGAAACTACTGAATTGATTTGACAAAAAAAATTACTTGTGAAACGTACAGTAGGTACCTTTGAGTAACTTACGGCCGCACTCAAGAGTCGACTTTAATGATTACTTAGTTAAGTATAGATTTTTAAAACAAAACTGCCGCAATCAGAGACGTTCAGTAAATTAATGTTAATTGGCATTTAATGAGATGTAACTTAATTAGTTAAATACCAATTAACATTAATTTATTAAACTGGTCTTATTGCGGCAGTTTTGTTTTAAAAATCTATACTTAACTAAGTAGTTAGGATTTTACCCCATAAGAATGCATTCTTAAGAAATTCCTGAAATTTGCCCAATGGCTTTTTGTTATAGTGTCGAGTAATTTAGGTCTTAGGAAATGTGAACATTTTCATAAGTCGTTAAAAAGCAGTGCGTACTGCGTAAGTATACTTAACTCGGTGGCAACTGATATTTAATCTTTGATCTCAAAATACTTTTTAAATCAAAGACTTTTATGATCACTTACGAATTAATCACTCATAAACCGATAAATAAATGTGAATCACCTAAACGTTTAAAGAACCTGCTTAAACAAATAAGGCACCTTTTATAATGTAATTATGTAATATGTGGTAAAATTAGCTGCAAATATTTACAGGGCTGAAAGTATACGTTAAATATCAAACAGGATAAGCGAAAAATAATATTATAAGTTCGGTAGTTTCTGGAATATGAGGAAAATAAATTAAATGAAAAAATATTACAATTACATTCACAAGGTACACAATACACGTAGCTCAATAATATCACAGATAATATATATCAGCCGGTTAGCTTGATTGAGGTCATTAACCTTAAGATACCACCACGCGACGATGTTTGTAGGCATAAAGCGATTGATCGACAAGCTCACAGGTTGTTTTTTCTTTGATTGATTTATTTTGTTTGAAAAAAAAAATCTTTTTTATTTTATGAACATGTTTATAATGGCGGTGTGTACTTTCAACCCTGTAAATATTTGCAGTTCATTTTACTACATATTATACAGGTGAGTTTTTTTTTCGGGTCAGTATAGGGAAATTCTAAACTATAAGAGACAGAGAAAAACTCTCATAGGAACCGTGATCTTAAATTTAGATAATATAAAAATGGTATTTAAAAAAATTTTAAAATCTTAATAGATTTGGAGATATCAGATTTAAAAAAAAAACTGGTATTTTGATTATACCTATATCACTATACAAACCAAAAATTTTATGAAGACCATAAGTCTAAAGTTGTTAGAAGTTGTTGAAATTAACGTTTTAGTTTTCTTTATTAAACTTTAATAGTTTTCTTTAGTAGTAGAAACTAACTGGCCGATTTTAAAATTAAAAGTAAAGAAAATAAAAAGCATTCGAATTTTAAATTTTTTTTCGTGTATCTGTCATTTATTAATTAAATATCTATTTATTTTTTATAAAAATTTTTTTAATGCCATTTTTATCTTATCTAAAATTAAAATCACGGTTCCTAAGAGAGTTTTTCTCTATCTCTTATAGTTTAGAATTTCCCCATACTGACCCGAAAAAAAAACTCACCGTGTAGGTATATGGTAGTTGCCGAAGGAATCGTCAAAATCTTTTTTCTGAAAACCGCAGGAAACTGTCAATAGAATAGGTATAAAAACTATTTACTTCATTATGAATTTGAAACTAGCGATATTCACGCTCGATAGTTCACGTCTTTACGTAATGAATAATATACATATTAATACTAAATATAGATAAACATTTTATGTATTTAATTTAATTTTTATGTTAAAAAAATTTTTATGTTTTTAATTATAAAGAGAAAAGATTGATTGTTTTGTATTTGTACCTAATGGATAAAACTACTTAACCGAATTTGATTTTTTTTTCCACTCTCAGGAAACTGCAGTGTTCCTGAGTGGCCAATTCCCACGGGAACTCCGAAATTAATGCTAGGGAAACTGTCGGGGACCAATTAATATTGATAAAAACTGATAAATTTTAAAGAAAACGCTAGCAAAATTGCCGTTTTACGCGTATGTATTACTTTTACATGCATATAACATGTAATAAACAATGTAAAAAAAACATGTAATTTTTTGAAATGAATTTTATTTTATCACATAATTATAATCCTTATCCATAGGTATATTTATAAAACAAATTCCTCCGACGCGTCTGTCTTTCTAACAGAACGGATTTTCATGCAGTTTACACCAATAGATAGAGGAATTCAAGAGGAAGGTTTGAACGTATAGTTTATCCTGGAATTCCTGCGGGTACTCCGAAGTTATCGTGGGTGAAACCGCGTGGGACAGCTAGTTTAATATACGTACGTCAACGAGTCTGTCTGGCACGCTCTACAATTTTCAAGAGCAATGTAATTTATATGATAATTAAGTAAAAAATATCGCGTTTTAAAATATGTACCTACCTATATAGGACAATAATCGAATACTGAATATCCTTCTGACATATCGTCCCCCTCGTTTAATCTTACATCTCTGATTATAGGACTTACTGTCTGACCATCAGTGCAGCATTATCTTGCAGTAAACTCTCTAAAAGGAGATTCATAAAGTTCTATACAGAGCCGTCTAACATCTCGTAAATTTACTATTAATAAATCTTTTGCAATAAGCAGAAGTAAAAGATTTGGATGGAAAAGTATTCAAATATGAAAACTAACTTGAATGTCATTTTCTGCGCAGCCATTTTTTTTTTCGGATAAGAACCGTCCAACTAACCAAATATTGTGTTCCAAATTTCATTTTACTAGAACACTCTTAGTTTTGGAACAGTATTAAAATTCGAATACCGTCATTTTATTTCACTTCTGTGCACGTATTCTGATACGCAGTCATTTTTTATTTTTTATTATTTCAAATAAAGGATCGTTTAACTGACCAAAATATATTAAATTTATTAGAACGTCACGACGCTGATCCGTCAACGATTCGGAATGCACCCATAACATTGAGTTTCCCCGGCGCGTCCTCTCGGCCAAAGAACAGATAGAAGTGACATTAACTTAGCTTGGTATGTAAATAAATGAAAACCGGTGTCGCCGGGTGATTGTAGTAGGTACACAAAACTATTCATCACTCACAAAAACATTAATTAATGTAACGAAAAGTATTAAACGCCGTTTGGTTAGGTTTTAACTTAACTTAACTTAACTTTATTGTGGAAAATAATTCTATTCGGAATGCCAACAAAAGAAGTTTTTGGAAATTTGGAGCATTTGCTCTAACTTCCTTAGCAACAGTGGCGCGCCTGCCTCGCCCATATGTCATCTCTAGTTAGGTATTTCTTTTCTCTGTGCTCTCGGCTCTCGTTCACAACCGGCCAACGGCCGGTAAACACAATTCAGATGGTGCTTTTAGTGTTCACAGTTTACACACAGCCGAGCGTTACATACAGTGTCGTGTTTTATTTGAGTGTTTAAACATCGGTGCGCTTTTTTTATTTGTTTGTTTTGTTTTATCGTGTTAAGATACTCGTAACATGCGGTTACCGTATGTCCGTATACATAGTTCGTTGCTGGGCCCCGCGGTTAAACTCGCCAAAATGTTTGAATTCCCGCGGAAACTGATAAACTCTGATCCAGTCTCCATTCCAGGTCGGCAACGCACCTGCATGCCTTCTAGTGATGCAGATGTCTATGGGCAGCGGTAATCCTTACCATCAGGTGTACCGCTCGCCCGTTTGTCCCTATGCAGCTATGACATAACAAAAAAAACGTAGCTTAAGTTACTCCTATTACGTTACTTATTACTTATTAGGGTTAGACGGAGCAAACCAACAGTCAGAGAGAGACAGACAGACAAAATAACGGGGCTGGTAGCACTGTGTGATAACATCCAAGCATTATTATTGTTATTAATCTCATTATGAACTTTACTATAAATAAAGGTAATTGGAAACGAAACGTTCAAAATATCCTTCACTATTTTCATAACCTACATATCTATTTAAAAGGCACAATATTTTCTTTATTTTCCCTTTCTACACTTTCTCTCCCAAAGTCAGACAGATTTTTATCAAATATTTGTTATTCTCATTACGTGACAACACTGAAGTTTACCGTAGCTTACAGTAACGTAGGTCTGACAGATATTTGTGTACCTAACTTCATACGATTTTCTACTTTATATCAAGAGAAGCGCGTGTGTTTTTGTGAAGATCGAAACGAGAATACAGCGTTCGAAGGTTCTCATTTGATTCGCATCCTCGTGTTAAGTTCAAAGAGATTATTTGCAGGTGCTACGGTGAATAAGTTCAAGTGCCTTTGGAAAGATTACCCACGCTTTACTACATAGTATAAAATAAAGTCGCTTTCTCTCTCCCTATATCTCTATGTATGCTTAAATCTTTAAAACTACGCAACGGATTTTGATGCGATTTTCACTAATAGATAGAGTGATTCATGAGAAAGGTTTATAACTATATTTTATCCTGGAATTCCCGCGGGAACTCTGAAATTACCGCGGGTAAAACTACTAGTATACTATAAAGAGATTAATATTCGTCAAGTGTGTTTGTAAAGTAGAGGGTAATGGATCGGTTATATAAAATTATTTCATTAGCTAGCTGTTCCCTGCTGTTTCACCCGCAATAATTTGTGAGGTCCCACGGAAATTCTGGGCTTCTTAGGGTAGGGGAAATAGTACCCCTGATAACGCGTAATATACAAAATTTATTCCAGTTTCCGGCGCGTTATATTCGGAGTTCCCGCGGGAATTCGGAGATAAAAAGTACCTAACCTATGTTTTTTTTCTGAACCCTTGACAATGTGTATGCAAAATTTCCTTATGATGAATGGGATAAGTCGTTAGGACGTAAATGCGTAACAAACAAATAAACTCACTTTCGCATTTAAATAGTAAGATATTGAGTTATAACAAGTGATATAGAATACTAATTTTATCTCAGAGCAAAAATCCCGCGGGATACCTAAGTACCTACATGCGAGTGAAGTCGCGAGAGACCAGCTTGTTATTTATTATTTGGGAGTATTTATTTTGATAATGTGGGTTTTTGTTAACATACTAGTGTCAATTAGTTATAGCATTTACACCGATTATCCGTTGCACGAGGCTTGGCGTGACTCAGTAACACAAATTACGGTACGGAACTCCAAGGAGTTCCCAAGAGAGTTCCCTAGTCTTGACTCTAGTAGCTGGAGTACTAAAAACCTCAAACGAACTGGCATACACAATGACTATTTATTTATTTATTTATTTATTTATTTATTTATTTATTTATTCTTTATTGCACAGTACGTACAAATGGCGAACTTAGCGTCTTGCGGCATTCTCTACCAGTTAACCACTGGGTAGATAGAGAGTTATAGAAGATGGGGTGTGCAACGAAAAACAATAATATAGTACTAGACTAAACAATGTTGTAGGTTGAAATTTTAGTTTGTGGTGCTTTAGACTCAAGATCTTTCTTATAGCTCTGATTGAGACCGAAACAATCACGTCGTTAAAAAGGATTAGGCATTTTTAATCTGATAAATATCTTCAAGGGTTTACGATACTTTATGGTTCAAAGAAGCGCTATTAGATTAATTATTATCTTAAACAAACTCTTAGCGTCTCGTTTATAATAATTAAAACGGAGAGTTTGCGGCTAATCACTCGCCGACCGGTTCGGCGGTTATAGTTTGCACGAAAATATCAGTTTACTCAACTTTATGGGCTTATTACACTACTTCCAATTTAGGGAGTCAAAATAGGATCAGTGAGTGAGAGAGAGAGAGCGAGTGATCACAGTACACTAAATTGTACCCTAAATCGACTACTCTAGGGTACATTTGGACGTAGTGTGATCACTCGCTCTCTCTCTCACGCACTGATCCTAAATCGAAACCAACTGTTCTAACTTCGATTACACCTTCCGGTTTCCTAGATTGGTGTCTGACAAATTGTAGTAAGCGTTTTAGGCAGCGGCTATATTTTCCTCTTCGATTCGCGGCTCAGTCAGACATTGAGGACGCCGCTGCGAGTCTAGTGTGAACGATAATATCGTCACAACAAATACAACTTTTATCCATAATTTTATTCACCCAAAAATATGTAAATAAGGCCAAAAACTCTGGAGGCAAAATTTTGTCATAATATGCACATAGATTATGTAGGCAACTTACCCATGCGTCAACATCGACATATTATTGGATATTTTTTATCCCATTACCTATACTACGTCAGATTTCCCGGGAGAGTTCAAAAATTGACGCCGATTAACATAATACGCAATACTATTTGAAATATACACATTTCAATAAACAGTAGTTACACATTATTAGGTACCTAATCCGTACATCTATGCATATAAATAAAATTTAAGTGTCTGTTTGTAATCCCAAATTAACAGTATTTCACTAAATGCATATGAAACTTGAAAGTATACCTATACGGTATTTGTATATATATAAAAAAAAAATCTGTCTGTCTGTCTATCTGGCTGTTTGTTCCGGCTAATCTCTGAAACGGTTGGACCGAGACCAAATTAGCTAAAGTTATAAGGAGTACCTAACTTAAGCTATGTTTATTTTCGAAAAAAAAAAATTCTCGCGGGTTTTCCGAACCTGAAACCGCGGGAAAAAGCTATAGTTGTACAATAAAAAAACCTTGGTAAATCTCCAATCCATTATTTTCACAAAAGCGTATTCGACCAATTTATTAATTATTATTGCCTACATAAGTGTTCGTCAATTAAGTACGCATTAATTAGATTTAGGTTGCCATTGTTATACATTTTAATTGTCCTTACCGATATAAATTATTACAATTATTTACACTGATTGTTTCTTACAATTTGTGCGTCGAATTCATTATAGGTAAGTACTTAATTGTAGAGTTAGCGTAACAAAGCGTGCATAAATAAAATAAAAACGTTCATATGACGACGTAGATATATGTATAATAGTGTCTGTAAATACATGCCAACATTATAAAATGGAATGTTTCTGTCTGTCTGATAACTTTTCACGCCTTAACTATTTAACTAATCATCACACATTATCATTACAAAAATAAAAATAAAATAAGCAAAAGCTACATGAAAAAAAGTTCTATAAAGTTTGTTAACGTTATATTGACATTATTAGAACTAGATACTTACTAGTTGGATGTGTTGGGCGTTTTCCTAACTTGTCTAGAAAGTACCTATAGAATTCGGTCGTTTGTAAATTTAAATTTGTATATTAACTAAATAAGACTTCTTTGATAAACTGACTCTATGTAATTAATTTACGCTTCAAAGAGAGGTTTACCGCAAACCCAATCTCTGTATTGCTATCTACGTTTATTTTATCCAGTTCAGCCAGTAATTTGATGATCTAACTATTTGGACGAAAGTATTTCAATTTGTTACAAAGCCAATCGAACATTTTCGATACCTACGAAAACCTTGTTAAAGAACTACAGGTACTTTGTAAAGTGAAAACAAAAAAAAAATTGTCGATAAATAAATTAATGAGTGAATGAATTACTTAAACTGAATATAATTCTATACATATAAATAAATTGAAGTGTCTGTTTGTAATTCCAAATTAACAGCTTTTCACTAAATGCATATTAAAATATAGGTATACCTACACATATACTACAGCACTTACATACAAAAGCAATTTTTAAACAAACATAATACAATTTAAATATAAACCAATTTACGTCTGAACATAGTTTATAAGTGGCACTAATAGGTGGCCTCATCGCTAAAAAACGATGTCTTCCAGGCAACCAGATGGAGGTAAAAAATTACAAATTTAAAAATATTTAACATAGATACATAATTTAGTAAAATGTTGAACATGTCTGTACGTCTATGTATAATGTATATGTATAGGACATAGGTACTATTTAACAAGACATGATACGAAACATGTTTGGTGTAAATATAATATTATATGTATTACGTTAAATAAATTGTATAGGATTGTGTAGGTTAACACATCCTATTAAGTAATATTATAATTGTTGGTTCATTTGGGTATTACGCTTTCTTACCTTAATTACTCAACCGATCATCATGAAACTCCGAAACAAACGCGGGTGAAACCGCGGAGAACAGCTTGTATTTATATGGACCCTTTATATTAATGCTAACGGTACCAGCGGCGGTACTCCCACCTACGCACAGACCAATAAAAGAATAGAATGGCCGTTGTGATGCCCAGCGGCTGTCTAAAACACGCTCGCCGCAGCTCTGTGACCCAACTCACACAAATATACTTGTATTATACCTTCAAAGGAAAAGGCACATAATATACAATACATATTATGTACATATATACCTACAGTTCGAAAAATATTAATAATATCATATTTTACTAACTGTTAGCCTGCTGTTCCATTATTCATTTTAAGGATTGAATTTCTATAACCTATGTATATGTCGCAGTCATCTGGTTGAGTCTGCTATTTGATTGTACGACTAACGCGTTCATTGAATGACGACATTTAATTGAATAAACTTTTTGACTTTTGTTGGTTAGATTAGGTTTGTACTGGTGGCCAAGTCGCGCGAGCCGAGCGAGCGTAGCGAGCGTGCCGCGGCAGCAGCCGGCGATGCGCCAAAGAAAAAAAAAAGAAAAAAAAATTGTATGCGTGCACTACCTATCCTACCTACCTATCCTATCCTATCGTGCACTACCTATCCTATCGTCCTTTGGGTTTAAAGAACTTTATTACTCATTAAGAACAATGTAGTTCACTTACAATGAGTTTAAGTTGAATTTGAATACTTAAATGAATAAGTTCCAGCTATTCAAAACATTTAAGTTATCTTATCACTAATGTACATTTTAAGTTTGCTTTTAAATATATTTAAAGAGTTGCATTCTCTTAATTCAGTTGGTAGGCCGTTATACAACCGTGCTCCTTCAGACATAATATTTTTCTGTCCATATCCAGTTCTATGTTTAAAAAGTTTTAGCTCATTCGTGTTTCTTAAGTAATGTTTGTAATTGCACTTTGTAAATGTGAGTTGTGTATGTATTTTGTTTGTCAGAATTTTTTTTATAAGAATGCAGGTCGTATATGTATATAATTGGTTTATGTTGAAAGGTTTGGTCTTTTTATAGACTGTTTTAGTACTCATCAGGTAGTCAAACTTGAAAAGTGTAGTCATTCAATTAATGTCGTCATTCAATGAACGCGCTATATATACAATCAAATAGCTGATTCAAACAGATGACTGCGACATATATATTTGAAAGAGATCTTGTGCAACATTGGAAGTTGTAAATATAGTGGCAGACCACTAGATTTAGACTAAAGGCTGATGAATCAGCTAGTCAAAACAAGCAGTTTTATACATTGTATAGATGGACGCAGATAAGCAATAACATGTTAACCCACAAAATTAAGTTACCTATTCAGAATGATTTATTGAGAGTTAGGGAACGTTTTTTGATTATGTGTTTACTTTATTACATTGTTAAAGTATGTAAAAAAATATTGAACATAAAAAATATTGACACAAAATGGCGCTATAATTTTAAAACACGATTTACTCAAAATTTCTCCAGTGTGGGTTAACACACTATTGCTTATCTATGTCCAGATAAAAGTATTCCGGGTAGATAGTATAGGTAATATAAACATGGAAAACAGGTGGTTCTCGCCGAAAAGCATATTTTTAAGAACATGAACTAGTGTTAACAGAAGAGAACAGAAGTGTTAACTTAACACTGTTCCTTGCGGCTTTAGTCACGTGAAATACGGGGTTCCCTCGTGAATTCCGAGAAAAGTAGGTATTCGATGTATTAAACCAATACAAATTCTATTTATGTGCCCGTCTAAATACATTCGACCATTAAAACGTGACTATGTACCAAACTTTAAATCACTACATATAATAAAACAAAGTCCTCCACCACGTCTGTCTGTCTGTTTGTTCGCGATAAACTCAAACCTATGGAAAGATATTTCATGCGGTTTTCCCCAATAGTGTGAATTATGAGGAAGGTTTAAGTGAAAGACTTTAAAGTATATCTTTAAAAGACATTAAAAGATTGGTTGGTTTAATCCTACTAATATTATAAATGTGAAAGTGTGGATGTTTGTTACTCAATCACGCAACGGCTGAACGGATTCGGATGAAATTTGGCATGCACGTTGCATGCACGACCCTGACAACGTGCATGAAAAAAAAAATGTGAATCCGTCCAAACACAGAGAAGGACATAAGGCACTTTTTATCCCGGAATTCCTGCGGAAACTCCGAAATTTCCGCGGGTGAAACCGCGGGACACAGCTAGTCGTAGTATAATTTCTCCAGGTTTTGTGTAAATCGGTTGAAATATAAAGATAATAATTGGGTATTCTCCAAGGTACGAAAATCAAAATTCTAATTAGTTTGTCAGTTAGAAAATAAAAAAATAATAGACACGTATTTTTTGCTTTTTCAATTTAATGAAAATGAACACAGATAAAGCGCATTAAAGTTTAGGGTGGGGGGCTCGTGACGTCAATATTCATTATAAGCGCCATACAAACCACAATAAGTTGTGACGTCACGCGAAATTTCAACTCAATGTATCTCTGTTATTTTTTGATTACGTAAAAAAAGAAAATACGTGTCCAATATTTTTTACTAATCTACACGATGGACTAAAAAAAAATTTTTTGTCAAGTAGCCAATTGTTTGAAGTGTCGTAAAAGTGCATTAAATCTTGCTTGCAACGCGTCATCAGGGATACAGAGATAGGGTACCTATTTTCCTAGAATTCCCGCGGGAACTCTGCAAGTTAACGCGGGTGAAACTGCGGGGAACAGCTAGTTATTAGTAGAATGCTAGTACTGTAGTATATTTACTCTGAGGTACTATGTGCCGATAACAGCACTTTAGCAAATAAATATTACTTGCTATTATATTATAATAGTTATATGGTATTATGTATTTGCACGACTTTAATGGGGAGAATATAGCTTAGTGACTAATACAGCGTAGAATTCGTGCTGATAACGGACAAGGCATTGCAATGCGTATATAAACGAATCGCGCCTTATCAACATGAAGTATTGGCTATTGAGTGAACTACTCAACAATTTTATTTAGCTTACATATTTTCGCTTTATCGCGAATCGCAAATATTAAGAACTTCCTGTCCCTCTATCCCTCGCGGTCTCACCCGCTGTAACATCGGAGTTGCCGCGGGAATTCTAGGATAAAATAATAGGTAGGTACATATAAACCTTTTTCTTAAATAATTCTATATTATATTGGTGAAAACCGCATGAAAATCCATTCGGCAGTTTCTAAGTTTATCGCGAACAGACAAACAGACAGACAGAAATGGCGAAGAACTTTGTTTTATATTAGTTATGTAAGGATACTGGGAAGATACCATCTTCTTAGCGGTGTCATCTTATCTTCTTAGTATATATAAATCACGTGTCACGTTGTTTGTCCGCGATGGACTCCGAAACTACTGAACGGATTTTGATAAAATTTTGCAACCATTCATAAAATGGTCCAACTTAAAAGATAGGATAGTTTTTATCCCGGAATTCCCTCGGGAACTGAAGGACATAGAGTACTTTTTTCCCGCAACCTCCGCGGGAACTCCGAAATTACCGCGGATGAAATCGCGGGGGACGGCTAGTTATATTATATATTATGTGGCGGTGTTTATTATAAACTTTACATCAAAATTTTTTCCATAATTATCCTTACTAATATGATAAATACTAAAGTGATTTTGTTTTTTTATTTGTTATGCTTTCACGTCTTGACGGCTCAACCGATCATCATGAAATTTTGCATGCACGTTGTTAGGGGTACAGAAAAGGATATAGGTAGGTAAGGATATAGGTAGGTAGGTAGGTATATAATTACCGCGGGTGAAACTGCGGGGCACAGCTAGTTTAGAAATAAAGAAAAAACATTTATACCTACATATATTATATTAATTGTACATAAATGGTTCTATATATTTGTAGCATCACTCACGCTATAGTAACTTTTGTTTATTTTTTTTCTATTTATGCCTGGAAGAAATTGTTCCAAAAAAATAAAGTCGCCCTTTGCTTCCTGTTTTAGGTACTTCTGTAAGTATTTTTATTCTTATTCTTTGTTAAAAATGAAGAATAGGTATCTGATTTGATTTATTCAGGCAAAATGAAACACGCAATACAAATAAAAAAAAATTAACTAAAACTAAACATGAGAAACAATAACAACTTATGCAATTTAATTTTTAAATTATGCAATTATGTCTCCATGCCCAAAATGGACCTTGGCTTAGCATTATGCGGTGAAAGGGGGGCCAGTCTGGTATTCTGTCAAGACCATTGTGTCGAACGGAAAACACGCAAAACGAACAGGCGCAGATATAAATGTAGATCTGAAAGTCTAGATTTTAATTTAGATCTTAACAGCTGTTATGCCTCTATCGCACTCATTGCGATAACGTCAATTGTTATTAGCTTTCTGTCTTTAGTCTTACAATGTAAAACAGAAATACAACAGCTAGTAAGCGTTATCGCAAAGAGTGTGCTCTAGGCATAAAAGAGATGATACTATGCTCCATGAATGAATAAAGTTAAACGATTGTGTGCCTGCTAGGATTCTGAATCCTTCGTATCTGCACTAATATAAAAAAGCGGTTAAGTATGTCAGTTTAGATGTAGGGGATAATCTTTGAAGAATATAAGAAGATCTAAAATTGAGAGGAAACTGCAGTATCCATTAGTGATACGGGATGTTTTTCATCCCGATAAAAATAAGCTGGGAACTGAAACCGAACCGAAACTGAATTTGAATTAAATTAAATTACAATAAAAATATATTATTTAAACATTTGAACAATATAGGGTTTAGCTGACTAGATCCTAAAGGCCGCATATGCTATTTACATGCCCCATACACAGGTTCTAAGATCTCATTGTCGGTTGTCCTGCCGGGCTAGGATGCGCAAGACGACAAAATTTTATCGAGCCATTTTATCGATTCTCGTCGACATATTGTATGGCTTTGTCGACGAGAATCGATAAAATGGCTCGATAAAATTTTGTCATGTTGCGCATCTTAGCCCCCCTGGTAGTATAGTATTATATTATCTGTGTCCTGGTCCTTTACATAAATGACGCATGCCTTTTTCGCATGATAGCAAAAACAATTAAGAACTTCAAAAAATATTTGGTCCGACAAAAATACTGTTGCAATGAGCTCGTCTACCAGTACCACCACTAACGCGCCATACTCGTGCATAATTTTAATTTTATATTTTGTTGCTTTTTTATTTTATTTTTATATTGACTTTGATAAATTTCTTATAATTTTTATGGTTATTATATTATATCTACGAAAATTGGCATGTCAATGCAATGAATTAACTCTAAGTTGGCACCTCATTGTAGCATGTTCTTGCGAATATAATTTTTTTTTTTCATTTCATACATGCAAGATTCTTTTTTGCTGAATTGATAAATAATTTTATTATTATTGTTAATGTTAACAAGTGGTTATAGTGTCCGACAAGTGCCCTGCTGCGTTGTTTCTGACCGACATACAGCCTAAATATCGCGATAACGTCATATTTCTTATAGTTATTATACTATTGATCTTTTGCGAGTTCTGCCCATGTGGTAGCCTCTCAAGAATTTTTCCACCCCAACGCCGCGTCGTCAAACATACTACAATATACCCCGACCACAGCCACTTAAGCTTTGCAATTTCTTAAACCTATCTCCTAATATTCTCATCTCATTATTTTTTTTGGGTCAGCACTTAAAGGGTCTCGAAATTCCAAAAAGATTCCAAGCCATTTGGAGGTGAAAGTGGTGGAGTGTTGTACTCAGAATACTAACGAAAACTTGTAGGCGATAAGCTTGTTAGTTCTCCCGTATATTTCAATAAACGCCTGTACAGATGTCCGCACAAAAGACGCCTTATTGCAAATTCTGATCTTAAATGAATCAATATTCCCGATTCATATCTCATATTACGCGTAACACGCCGATATCCGAGCTCTTGTCAAGGCCGACGACGTTTGGTATGACAGCTGTGACTTCGGAGCTCTCGGATATACATTCGAGTTATGAGAAATACAAGCAACTGGTACAGTCGACATCTAAAGTTGCTTAGCGATTCAGGTGTTCACATAGTGCTACTTATTCAAAGAGACCATAATCATCGACAACGAAAGAACTAAACTTATTTAACCAATTACAAGTTGGACCAACTGCGAATTGGACCATTTGCGAATTGGACGATTTGCGAATTGGACCATTTGAGAATTGGACCATTTGCTAATTGGACGGTTTGCGAATTGCACATTTTAAACCCTCTGGACCATTTGCGAATTGGACCATTTGCGCCTAAACGAACGAAAGTTTTCTCATTGTTATGAGCACCCAGAGTTTCTATTAGAACTGAGCACACACGTTGTTAAATAACACATATTTCGTAGGAAACTGGAAGTCGTCGTTATTGTCAAACCTCAGTTGATAAAGTAGGGTATACTTTGACTATAACAACTGAATAATGGTTTGTTAAGATAAATATTTGTCATTTTTTTATGGTGAACAGGTTAGGCGTTTGAGCACAGCTCTGAGCTCACCTGATGTTAAGTGAGTGTGGTCGAAGAGTTTTAAACACACGTAGTCTGGAATGGGAACTGGCTGTCATGTGAGGCTGCCGCAACCCACCGTCAGGTGCTTGGCGACAGATTTTCAAAGCCGACCATGGGTAGAAAAGCGCCCTACCACCTTGCGAAATGTTAAAACGGTATTGACGCATACGATGCTAATAACAATTTATATACTATTATGTCGGTGTTATTGGTTTTTTTTGGTAGTGTAGAATTATTTGGATACATTGTGTGAATCTATGCATCTGCTGTTGACTGTACTAGCCGTTTAACTTTGATATCGGAATTCGGAATTTACAAAATTCAAATGGACATACATAAGCAATAGTGTGTTAACCCACACTGGAGAAATTTTGAGTAAATCGTGTTTTAAAAGCAATAGCGCCATTTTCTGTCAACATTTTTTATGTTCAATATTTAGTTACACACTTAAACAATGTAATAAGGTAAACACAAAATTAAAAAACGTTCCCTAACTCTCAATAAATCGTTCTGAATAGATAACTTAATTTTGTGGGTTAACATGTTATTGCTTATCTGCGTCCAAATATCCTTGCGTGAAATTTTTAGTAAATCATTGAGAATGTGAAGTCTTCCTACATACACCAGGGCTTTATTATATGGACGACGAGAGATAGAATGAAATTGTCTGAGTATACGAGTTAGACTCTTGAACTCTTGAATAAATGGTTTTTTTTTTTTTCAAAGTTGTTAAGAAGTGTGATTCGGACTTATTTGACTCAGAAAGGTATGCTTTTAAAAATATGTAGGTATGCATTTAAAATTTATAATAGCAAATAACTTGGAATGTATTTCTACAGTCATAACATTCACCCGGCGCGGCGGATGATCGTGACTTGTATCTACCTATTTTTAAAGAACCGAATCGACTATGGAGCGGGACTTCCAGCAAAATAGGATCTAACGCATTTGAAACAATTGAGTATTTTCCGGGGTATGAAAATCAAAATTCTAATTAGTCCGTCAGTTAGAAAACAAAAAAATAATAGACACGTATTTTTTGATTTGTCAGATAATGAAAATAAACAGAGATAAAGCGCATTAAAGTTTAGGGCGGGGGACTTGTGACGTCATTATTCAGTATAAGCCCCGTACAAACTGCACCAGGTTGTGACGTCACGCGAAATTTCAACTCAATGTATCGCCGTTATTTTCTTGATTACGTAAAAAAAGAAAAAAATATTATTAATCTACACGACGGACAAAAAAAATTTACTCAAGTAGCTAATTGAATGAATTGAAGCCTATCGGCGTATTAGGATACGAACATGCGCCTACTCCCGTTTTGAATGCTGTAAGCTTCAGACACCCTGGCGTCCTAGTACCAATGGCGCCTAAGCTCACTTCTTTGCTTTGGTAATTATTAGTAAATTCGATAGAGCCTATTTGTTTGTTTGTCCAGCTTTTACGTATACTCAGGTAATATACCTATAGTATAAATCGGTGTGGTTTTATGCACGTCATAGATTATATACGAGTATTATACATTATTTTTGGAACGTAGTTCCTTATAACGCGACTTGCGGAAAGAGGTAATTAGGAGAAATCGTCTCGGCCAGAAAAAGCGTGGCCACCATATTTGTTTACATCAGGTGTGAATCACATTGCCTCAAAGTTACTTTTTGTGATTATATGAGTTACATTGTTTGTAATGGAAATTCCAGGAATGGAAAATAAAATAAAATAATTAAAATTATAAAATCATAATTATATTATAATCATAATTATATAATTTTATTATAATTATATTTTATACGTATGGTAATTTTATATAGCTACATTTAAAATCATTTGAAAAAATGGCGTTAGGGAGTTCGTACCTCATGGGGGTTTTTTTAGTATAAAAAGATTGACAAGTATAAAATCTGATACATACATTATCCTAAATAATAACGTTTTATAAAACTGTTTTATATAAGAACGTATACCTAGTATACTTCAGACATAAAACAAAAAGTTCCCCCTCTGCTTTTCTAGAATATCAATAGGTAGGTACCTATATGTATGCATAATTTTTTTAGAAACCATATTATGATTAGGTACCAAGAATATGATAAAAAAGTCGGTTCGAAAAAAAAAATAACTTAATTCGCTACATTTTTTACCTGAAATTATCATTCTATGATTGTTTTAATATGGCTGTATACGTTGTAGAGTGGAGTTTAATTAAAAATAATGTCTATTTTCATATAACTTAAATAAGAAATAAGTTTCATAATATTAGATAAGTAAATTGAGAATTTGAATTTTAAATCATCTAACCTTGGGTTGGGTGTGTATATGAACAGTTTTTTTGCAACAAAAACATGTTTCGACAGAATAATTAGGTATACCTATACCTACTTGATTACATTATAGTTTTTAATATGCTTGTATAAAAATAGATTTAATTAATGCTAACAATAATTTTATTATAGTATATCGTCTGGAGTCTATGGCAAACTTTTGATTGTTAGACACAATTATTATATTACGGAATTTGTTACTGGTTAATAATACCTATACTAATATATTTATTCTATACTAGCTGCGCCCCGCGGTTTTACCCACGTGCGACGTTTTTCTATAGCAACTTTTTATCTCCTACATCCGATTTCAATGAAACGAAGCCTGTATGTTGCTCCAAGTACCTGAGAAAACCAAATGACAATCCTTTCGGTAGATTCGGAGATTATCGTGAACAGACAGACAGAAAATAATTTTAAAAACTTTTTTGTGGTTACTCTTCTTTTGAGTTTTACCGCCCCCTCTCAATTTTTGCTAAAAATATTCAATGTTCAGAATCGTGGATTCTGGATTCCATTAAAGGGATCATTTTAATTTTATTTAGTCATACAAAAAACCTTTATCAACGATTGCCGCTGCATGACTTTTGACATCCAATTTGAGTAGGTACCTAATATTCCAATTCGAATAAATTTGATAAAGAAACACACTTCCAAGCACGAAACTATAGAAACACTTGGAAAATATTATGTAGATATTAAGGAAAATATATACGAACAAACACAATTGCACACTTAAGTTGTACACTTTTATTTTTAGGTCAGAATTTCAATAACTTTGTTTTATGGTAAGAGATTTTTTTTTTCTTTTTTAATAAGTCAGAACTTTAACACGCGAACGATTTGGCGCGTAAAATCGAGCGCGAAACGCACGGTCCTGCCGAGAGCAATATGGCGACTGACAGGTCCATCTCCAATTCAATGCGAGTGTGACGTTGGCATAAACTAAAACTGCAGAGACTTTAATACCCAGGGTTACCGAACGAATGATCTTTGGCGTTACCAAATTAATCTTCTCGAGACCCGCCGACCGGTTTTCTTTGCTTTTTAATGAAAGTAAAAAGCTAACCTCAAAAAGTTTTTTTTTTTTTTTCATATTTTTATTACACATCAATGGAAGCGTTTAATCATTTAAAAATAGATTTTTTTTTTCCTAAACAGTAAAAATAATAAAATACGTATAGGTACGTGTACCATTTTAGAATTATCGATTGCTGAATTGAAATAGTTCTATTTCTTTTTCTTTTACTTTAGATAATAAATCAAGATGTGAAGCATGTTATTTTATCTATAGAACACTTTTACAAAAACTTTTATCGGGGATTTGCACCAATACCTATGTTTAACTTGATGTAGATATCATAAACTTAAAATAACTTTAAAACCGAAGTTTTTTCAAGTTTGCTGTTTAAATTCCAACTCTGCAGCTTGATCCTATTCAAACTTTAGTTACTTATATAAAAAAAAACCTGGAAATTAACACGTCACAGTTCTATCTGGACCCAAACTAAGACTTCACTACCAGCCTGGTGACACTCCATACAAATGAACTGATTCAAGTACTTTCCCACAAGTACAGATGTCTGACTTGTACCTACGTACAGTATTAATTGTGCGTGTTTACATATCGTAACACAGCAAGCTGACAGTTACTGTCAGCTGTCAGTGAATAATTGTCATATGTAGATTCTACATGTGTCAAACTTTCCTCGGAATTTCCAAGAAACTCTCGGGGCATGAGGATGCATGAAATGATGGGGTGTGGAAAGTGTCGCTTCTTTATATACTCGTAATCTCTATTCTTTGCTACTACTAACTAGGAGCACTTGGCTGGTTTTATATTTTGTATACTTACTTAGCTACTACGTTTTACTCAGTGCCTACTCTTAACTGTATACCTATACCTGCATATAGAGTTCAGAGAAAGGGCAAAAATTCCTGCAAATCTAAACACAACCAAAGAGAATATAAAATTCTTTTCACTCATCCACAAAAAGAGATGAAAACCATGAAAACAGTATTTGGTATTAATTCGGTGAAGAATAGTATATTTCATTATAAGTGCGGAAAGCCTGTCATTGCAAAGAGTTCCGACAAATGTCTACCCGAGCCGAGGCGCAGCCGAAGGTGAGGGTTGACAGTCGGAACTAGTTGCAATAACGGTTCCGCACGTGTACTGAATAACTATTTTTAATACAGTTACGAAAAAATTAAGCAATTTAATAAAATATCAAAAACACAACAAACTCAACTAAGTTCCAACTGTGATCAAGAGATGGCGCTAGTCGTATTAGTAATGCGAAACCTACGTTTCGCAATGCAAAAAGTGTGTCAAAGTCGTGTCGCCATTTTTGACAGTTGGCAAAGAGAACGCACGAGTTCGGAAAAGGTAAACAAAAAGCTCGAGTATGTAATAGCCCACATCCCGAACGCTAAACGTCCCTGCAATACACCACTTTTTGAGCAACTGTATTAAAAAGGTTATTTTTCTTTATGCCTACTTAGAGATTAATCTTATTAAATCGAACCTATATCACTGTCAAACGTAAGGCCCATATAAAACAAGAACAACATTCAACAAAGTTCTAACGCCGAGCCCCGAGGTACAGTCAGTTGCAAACATCTCGAATTAAAATACGTTTACAATAATATTAAAACTAAAAACAAAAACCGGGTGTGAGTATCAGTGTGT
The DNA here is from genome assembly GCA_907165275.2 of Zygaena filipendulae. Classification (NCBI taxonomy): domain Eukaryota; kingdom Metazoa; phylum Arthropoda; class Insecta; order Lepidoptera; family Zygaenidae; genus Zygaena; species Zygaena filipendulae. The sequence continues at coordinate 3,295,058 of OU015669.1, forward strand.
ACCTACTACCTACACCATGTAACAACCAAAAAAATTAATGGAAGGCTTACTTTTGCATAGGGGTACAGAGAAAGACATAAGGTACTTTTTGTACCTCAATTCCCGCGGCAACTCCGAAATGAACGCGGGTGAAACCGCGGGGAACAGCTAGTTATTACATAATCCTTTTTCCTTTTGTGCGTATTTATTTTAATTATTGTATGACTCTCTTTGTTGTTTTAATTTATTTTAAAAAAAATCTTCTTCTAATCATTGAACTCGCGATTTTTGGTTGCACGTATTATTACTGACCTTGAACGAATAGGTGGGTATATTATTTAAAAAAACCGTGTTTGGTTTTATTTTTTAACTAGCTGTTCCCCGCGGCTTCACCCGCCTTAGTTTCGGAGATCCCGCGGGTATTCCGAGATAAAAGTACTTACCACCCTATATTTTTTCTATAGGCACTTACCCTTAACAACGTGTAGGTAGTACCTATGCAAAATTTAATGTAGTTTCTTCCGCGTTAATTTCGGAGTTCCCGTAGGAATTCCGGGATAACAAGTAGCCTATGTCCTCTGTACCCCTGACAACGTGTATGCAAAATTTCGTGGTGATCGGTTGAGCCGTTTAGCCGTGAATGTGTAACTAACATACAAACAAACTCACTTTTGCATTTATAATATTAGCAAGGATGGAGGAGGAAGGAAGGAGGAAAGTCTTTTTTTTTTTTGTTTTTTTTTTTTATTTTAGAAAAGTACTCTTCTTATTTTACTCGTAAAGTGCTCGAAAAGTACCTACCTGTTGGCTTTTGCCAAATATTTTTGTTGTTATGGATGAATGCCAAAAGGGTAAGGTAAGTGTTGATACCTTGCCGCTTGGTACCTCTTCCCAACTAACCGTATAAGTAAATAGCTACTTTATTGAAATGGCAACACAGATGTTTAAAATTTTATAGAAACAGTTTAGTCGTTATAATACGACTAGCTGTTTCCCACGGTCTCACCCGCGTTAATCTCGGAGTTCCCGCGGGAATTCTCGGATAAAAAGTACTCTATGTCCTTTTCTGTATCACTGACAACGTGTATTCAAAATTTCATGATAGTTGGTTGAGTCGTTAAAGCGTGAAAGTGTAACAAACAAACAAACTCACTTTCACATCTAATACATAAAATTCTCGTGTCACAATCTTCGTTCCCATACTCCTCCGAAACGGCTTGACCGATTCTCATGAAATTTTTTATGCATATTCAGTAGCCTGAGAATCGGCTACGATCTATTTTTCATCCCCCTAAAGGGAGTTCCTGCGGGAATTCCGAAACTCATGCGGGTGAAACCGCAGGGCACAGCTAGTATTTTATAATAGTAAGAATATAAGTTTAAGAACATTAAAATATGAATAAGAATAGTCTTTCCCACAGTGTATCTTCTATTATCTTGTTAAAATTACAGGAATATGTAAGTTTTGTATAATTTTAATGAATATCTAATATCCTATCAAAATGGCATCACAATTTATTAAAATATATTTGTTTAGGGTCTTTTACATTGTGTTACATCATACACACTTAGTATTTTCGTTACTTTTACAACAAATATTTATTTTGATTGTTAATAGGTAGTTTTACTGCTTGTACGTACAGCTCTGGTGTTTGTTGTTAAGGCGAATTTTGTGCCATATTATCACATTCTCTATATTTTATAATTCTACTCCCGTCCGCTGCCCACAATATAAACATGATCCCTCTCATCCCGCCTTAATTGATCGAACGAGTATTGTCCCCATATAGCACTCTAAAGCTCTTGGTTTCGTCAACATTATATACTTTTATCTTTATATACTAAAACGAGGCGGCGGTAGGTATGTCACTCGTTAAGATATCCTGCTTCATTTCTATTCCATTTTATTTTTAAAATCTATTTTATATTGTATTCTAATCTATTATTCTTTTTTTAAAATTCAAAATTATTGATTTGACGTTTTGTATTTTGACACTCCTGGATTGATTTTCTAGCATTAACGCAAAAATATTATTACCTAAGTATACCTTTTCAAATAAATTATTTTGCTGTTATAAAAATATTTATTAAATTCCCAGATAAGAACCTTATATAGATACATAATATAAGAGCCTTTTGTATCGCGTTTTGCAAAATTTTCAATGAATAAATATTAATACGATAATAAATAGGTAGGTTGTATTAGGTATTTATAATATTTGTAAAAATAGGTAGGTATTTATTCATTCATTTTTACAAGTAGGTAATTCTCTTCAGCTCCACTTATTCCTTGGTAAACTTTATTATTATACAATGAATAGGTATTTTACTATTAATTTATGGCCTGCGGTTTCATCCGCGTGAGTTTCGCAATTCCCGCAGGAACTCCAAAGTAGTCTAATTTACTTTTTAAACCTTCCCTGAACTTTCTCAAATATTTCAAGATCAAATTAGCCAAATCGGTCCAGCCGTTCTTGAGTTTTAGTGAGACAAACGAATAGCAATTCATTTTTATACAACGTCTTAATGAATTGACTGAAAACTAGAAAGTATTTTGTTCAGGATCGACTTCCGAATCGATCTCACCATGTTTTAATGTAGGTTATATTTTTTTCATTTTTACTAGCCCATGTCTAAATTATTTATAATACAATATTTGGCAGGTACGCTGCCCGTAGCAAAAAAATCGAATCGCTCATAGACACGTAGGCGCGGGCGTAGCGCTTGCGTGGATATGTCACCTCCAAACTAATGTTGAATAACTTTTAGACTATTAATTTTTCGACATAATTTATATTTTAATCATACCTATTATTGTTTATTTTTTTAAATGTGGTGTTTCGGGTTTTGGTCGATCCATTAACACGTTGTATAAATAGATTTATGGCACTTTCTCAGCCATTTTTTTTGCACCTTTTGTTTTCTCGAGACGGCAGTTCATAGCTGTGTTCTCAATCTCTTATTTTATTCGGGTGAAACCGTGGCGAAAAGCTATGCAAAAGTGTATTTGTGTCTGACTGACACTATTTAATAGAAACCGTTTGGGTGCCTTAAAGTGCTGGTTGCATTTTATCCTTACCGGATCCTTGAGGGAATCCTGAAACTCATGTGAATGAATTTTTATGAATATGTACCTAATAATTAATTGGTGGCTGTGGTAACTTCGCTAGAATGTAGGATAGAAGTAAAAAAGTAAAAGTCATATTGAGACCAGCTGCATGTGCCCCGCGTGAGTTTCGGAATTTCCGCAGGAATTCCAAAGCAAGAGATTGTACAAAACAATTCTGGAGAGGGCCACCCTTATCACCTAGGGGTATAAAAAATAGGCTACGACCTACCCTCAGACCTACCAAATATAACTACACAAAAAAATTCACAAAAATCGTTCAAGGCTATTCCAAGGAGTTCCATAACAAATACTCTGACAAGAGATTTTTATATATTAGAGAATAGAGAATAAAAAATGTAGAGAAAATATGATTGCACCCTCTTCTCGATACATCGTGAAATAAGTTTCTTTTTTCCGAAAAGCGAGGCATCCAATAACTTATAATGGGATCCACAGCCAATACTTCCACGCATTCGCCCTTATTCCAAGAAACTTATCGTCAGATGCTGCTATAAAAAAGCATGTAAAACCACCCTCACACCCGCACCCTAGACTTTATTGAGTCTATTACACAAACAGAGGAAAATGTGAAAAAAAAAAATCACTTCTATACGTATCTGCTACACACAGCGGTTTACAACTTAACACATATAGGTAATAGACTGGCTTTTTCCCGCAGTTTTACTTGTGTGAGTTTCGGGATTCCCGCAGGAACTCCAAAGCATGTAGCCTAATTTTCAAAATAATTTTTAAATTCAGCGGCTTCAGTTGTTCCATACAAACTTTAGGTACGACCCCTTTTCACCCCTTTGGAGATTGAATTTTGGAAAATGCTTTCCTATCGGATGCTTACATTATACAAAGAACACACCCTGAAAGTTTCAGGTCTCTACGAACAGCGGTTTAGGCTGTGCGTTGATCCATTAGTCAGTCATTCAGGACAAATCATTTTATATACACAATTATCGATCAATCTGTTTGTTCTGGTAATCATAATAAAGTGTCTTGTCAGTTCTTCTCAGTAGAGGTCGCCTTCCGATCTAATAGTCATTCCAACTTAAGAACCTGCTAAAGATGCTGACTAATGAAGATTTTTGAATTTATATTTGAAGCTCTGGTTAGTTTGAAACGAATTTGTTATGTCTATCTTGTCTATGTCAGTCTGTGGTATATTGAGCTTTGTACCGACGCGACGAGCGTGCGCGAACACTTGCGAAGCCTCTCTTTACCCTTTTCATAATTCGGTATCCCTTTCTGAAAACATTGCAAGTGCTGCCAGCCAAACTAATGAGTTCTCTGCTGTGCTGGGACGAGTGATGAGCAACCAGAGTTTTGTATTATTGGGGAAGGGCAATTTTTAGCTTAAGGGACCGTTTTATTACGTATTTTCACGCTGTCCCAAGCACACATTAATTGGTATCTTGCTTCATTTTCGAATATAATTTTTAATGAACTAAACTTAAAGATTTGAAATTTCCGATACCCAACCATTCATCTTCAACATATAAATCATTATCGCTTAGCCTGTAGGCTATAGTTGTTATTTTGTTAATGTACTCCTTCGATATTCAAACAAATATCTAAAGCTGTATTAACTCACAAAGTAGACCAACATGCCTACTACCAACGTGTCAAACCTAAATCTTTAAAATATGTTCTTTCCAAATTCGCTACTTCTCCGATCTGAACTTAATTTGTTGGCTCCATGAGCAGGATTATAATATTTTTGATCTTTTCGGATTGATCAGATTGTTGGTCAGGCAGGAGAATGCTTTGTTCAACTCAGCGTGTGGTGCGTGCTCCTCGGGCCCAGCCTTTGCGTTAGCTGTCAGCTGAACTGATGACGGTGATTATGAATATCGCTCGTAACTAGTAACTTGTCCCATCGACCCTTCAACGCCGAAACTCGTGGCACCCACGAACGGCAAACACAATAAAGTGAAAGCCTGTTTTATTGGCCGCCAAGACATTACGTACCTATATTTTGAGTAACATGTAGCAACGGCACGATCTTGCTTACCCGCGCGTCACGGTATTTATCGATTTTCTTTACGTTTTTCATCGATTTATATTTATATGTGAAACCTTTATCTTTCCCTTTGTGTTTCTTCACATATGTTTTCCGTAGTAACGTCGACGTGAATTTCAGTTTACGTTTCAGTTTTAATGTTCACCCTAGTTAATTAAGTTAATGTATATCTGGCCACTGCACACGGTTCCCTGCGTGCATTTCGAGGTTCTTTGAATAACTCTTTCTTTTGAGAAAAAAATCCAATTTTAATCAAGGATAATATATATGTAAGCTTAGGCAGCTTGAAATAGCGCTTAGATTAACTTTTTATGACAATTCCAAAGTGGATGTCGACGCAATGCCATTGATACTGGTAGTCTAACAGTTTTATTTCTAAGAAATTCGTGTTAAATGTTATGTGGATGCATGGAGGTCGTCCTCCATGTGTGGATGTATATTTACATGTAGTCTCGTCAAAAGATCTTAATTATACTATACAGTATTTTTTGTAACTTTGTGAAGACAGATATAACCGTATTGTGTTAGTGTCGCAACCAGTATGGTCCATATTTTAACGGACTTCAAAAAGGAGGAGGTTCTCAATTCGACCTGTATTTTTTTTTTGAAGTTGTCCCTGCTTATCAGATGTTATGAAACAATTTCGCTACCGTTTAAGTTACTTATTTTTTTAAGTATTTGACTTACAATTCACCGTATGTTTCTTTTCTTTGATAATTACTTCATTCTGACAGAAAAAATGAAATGAACAGTACATATTATAACGATTATGAGGGAAAATGGAAAGCATTAAAAAATGCGATGTTTTGTAAAAAACAACCTATGTATATTACTATCTAATTTTCTCCTGAATTAACTGTGATTGAGGTAACTGGATAAATTCATCTTTTTCTATGTCAATCTTTCTACGTCTTGGCAGTAGTTTTTCGTTATTCTGAATAATCCTTTCGACTTTGATTTAACTGACGAAACCCTTTAGGTCTACGGGAACATAAAATCTTACAGATTCCTCCTCCCAACGTATAAAGTTCTGTTTACGGATATTTCGAAGAACATGTGTAAGTAATATCTCTTTACGAGAACGACGTCGATGTCACAGGCGATTTGTGTATTCCATCTGTTCACAAACAGCTTCATTTATCAGACACATTGAAACATTCACCATTTAATAAACGCTCGCTGTTTTTTATTTGCGAGCATTCTTACATGCTAATATAAGTAAGCGTTCGAACAGAAGCTACAAGAGAGCTGAATCATTCAGCTTTCAGCCTGAATGGTACCTACCTACTGAATTTCGATTTTTGTGCACCAAACTCAATGCATTTATTCTCCTCAAAATCATAATAAATGCCAACCGTTTCTAAACGGTCCAATTATATAAATTGCCTGCGACATTAATATTACGATGAATGATGTTAAAAGGGAGCGTTTTACAGTTGGACGCAGATAAGCAATAACATGTTAACCCACAATATTAAGTTATTGATTCAAAACGCTTTATCGAGAGTTATAGAGCGTTTTTTAATTATGTGTTTACCTTATTACATTGTTTAAATACCAAAAAACATTTAAACATAAAAAAAATACTGAAACAAAATGACGATATGATTTTAAAACACAATTTATTCAAAATTTCTCCAACGTGGGTTAACACAGTATTGCTTATCTATGTCCAGTTATACTTGAAAACACAGACATAAAATTAGGTAGATTAGATAAAACGTTTAAAAACAAATTGCGATTCCGACCTAACACAATTAAAAATTTCTATTAAAGCTATTCAAATGGCTTATAATGCTCACAATATATGGTATCCATACCAAAGTAAAGCATTTTTTTTATTCTCTCACAACAATATTTTCACATAAACATAATCCTCCTTGTTTTTGTATGAGAATGCGTCTGTAGACCACCTAGTGGACCAAACACAGATTAGTAGACATCATCACTTATGCTTTCGAATTGCATTGGATAAAAACTAGAGTGATAAAAAACATAATTGACTCAATATTTTAGGTTAGGTATTTTCTTTAACAATATGTTTATGTCTGTGCTCGAAACTCATTATGACCTAGACGCGTAGGTGTTACAGTTGGTAAATAATAAAGCTTGGAGCTGGTGCCGCTGGCTCCAAGGGTAACCCGGCAATATTAAATTATCATCTTTCAGTCTTTCTTAAGCCACGTACTCATAATTAGAAGGTAAAATCTATAGCTATTACAGATAGGTACATTACCGAAGGATGGCAGATACGCGGTTTGCGTTTTCTTTCCAATGGTCAACTGATTATTAAAAAAGTAATTATTGTTATTAACTTCTTGTCAGCTTATTAGATAGTAGGTAATCAATAGAAAGTTGAATTAAAAAGTGAACAAATAAATGACCTTGTTGACCCGCCACCATTATGGCGGTGTTTTCTGCTAAAACAAAGGCACTGGATTAAATTTTACACGGTCGGACGAGAAGAGAAACAGACAAATTAAGGCACGAATATTGAAACTGACTGGTTTTAAAAAGCAACCTAGTAGGGAAACTTTTATAAAACATAACAAGGAAAGAACCGTGGTTCTTTGGATGAGATCACAGAAAGAAATGGTAATGTTTCAATCACTAGAACTACAGAATCAGGCCAGCGAACCAAATAGCTAATGTAATCACAGAAGAGAGCCAATTGTCCCAAGAGAGCAAAACACTAAACTACACCACTTCGGCTTAGATAGGTATACGAACTTTCCGATATCAGCACATGGATACGATAACGATCATCGATACCAGCATGCCCGCCGATTGACCATTGCAACGCTGATAAGTATAAAAAAAAACGTATAAATTGGAAATTATAATAGAATATATTATCCCTTAATTGCAGATGCGGTGTAGTTCTGTATACCTATTGCGTGAGTAGAATTGGTCCTTTGACCAATACAATCATTCAAAAATCATACATACGTAAGATGCTGCAGCTACTACCTGCTAAGTGAGTAGGTACCCTTGCTTAACAATCTTCTCGTGGGAACGGATTCCCCTTTACGCACCCGTTCTACAAATCTAAGGTGGAGTTTTTGGCAGAAATAGTTCCGTCATTTATTTTTATGCAGAACGTTGTAAACAAATATGGTTGTTATTTTTTTTATAGTGCTATCTTAGAGTATCAGCGGTATTGAAATATAGATATCTTGAGTTGATTCTTTCAGTATTCACCTGCTCCGAGAAAAATTGCGCAGTCTATAGCGCCATAAATTGCAGATTGAACTCTACAACAATACTATTAACAGTACGTTTTATGCGAATTTACACTGGCCAAATATCTTAACTATCTTCTATCTTCGAAAATCCATTATTAATAAAATTAAAAAAAAAACCTGACCCATGCTCAGGTTTCTTTTTTTTTCTCGAATTTACTACGATAGTAATGGCCAGTCACATTGAGAATAAAGTGTAGAAAGGGGAGTGTGAACATTACGGACAATTTTGTCATAGTAGATTTGAGAGTTTGTTTATCTTTGCCACCCGTATGCTCGGGTCAGTTTGCGTTGGGAGCTTTCAGAAAACTAATTTCCCCTAACACTTTTGGCGTGTGAATTGTGACACGGCGTAACTTTATTGCGATTCGTTGAGTAAAGTTTACCTTTTAAACGTGAGTTTTATCCCAGGAACGAAACTCACTGAAAAATTTGGATAATTTTCCAAAAAGCCTTGACGACATTAAATGAACTAGCAAGGAATATAGAACTAAACTATACCTAATTTACTGGCTGTTCCCCGCGGATTCACCTGCTTTGAATTCGGAGTTCCCGCGGGAGTTCCGGTATAAAAATCTCCTTCCCTGTATCTCAGATGAAGCGTGAAAGAATAATAAACAAATTAACTCACATTCGCATTGATATAGTAAGGATTATTAATTTTAACTCATCAGCAATTTTACTTTACTTCCACAAAGTAGCCTAATTTATGCCTCATAAAATCAGCTAATTAGCAGTAAAAGTCCCGTCAAAATTGGTCCGACCATTTCGGAGATTCATCCGCGCATCCGATTCAACTTAACCCCATAATATTGTTTCGATGGTATATACTGAATCTAGTATTAGCAAGTTCCGGGAAGATAATTCAGAATTAACTTCTTTAAGGGTCTCTCTGCCTTTTTATGTTCCGCTAATTCTGCCGGTGTGTATATGAATAAACAACAAATAAACCCCACGTGTTTCTCTTTGTGGCCTTGTTAACTAATAGCAGGCTTCCGAATACCATTGTTTGTACAATATGTAACATAATCGCCTTAATTTATTAATATTGCGCTCACCCGAAAATTGTTATGAGTTCCAATCCTTGTCGTTAACGCAACTATTGAAGTGTTGTGCTAAAAGACTGTATAAACTGACTCATATTTTTTTACATTTGCTATAATCTCTTAATTTCTTCGTCAATATACAAGAACACAACTTAACAACAGCAAGAATAAAACTGATACCCCCTATAACGTATGACTCGTATAATCTATCGTGGATATCATACTTACCGCCGCACTCAGAGTCGACTTTAATGATTACTTAGTTAAGTATAGATTTTTAAAACAAAACTGCCGCACTCAGACAAGTTTAATAAATTAATGTTAATTGGCATTGTAACTTAATTAGTTAAATGCCAATTAACATTAATTTATTAAACTTATCTGAGTGCGGCAGTTTTGTTTTAAAATAATGTAATCATTAAAGTCGACTCTGAGTGCGGCCGTTATATGAATATTATCTATACTAATATTATGAGGTAAAGTTTGTGAGTTTGTGAATTTGTGACGTTGTAGGTGGTAATCTCTAGATCTACTAAACCAATTTCGAAAAAAAAAATCTTTTACTAATAGAATGCTACAGTTTTCCTCACAATCACAACGAATCTTTTCGACGCATCGTATCGCGCCATTTTGTACAGACCTTTGTTGCTACCTGCTTCAAGCGCCGTAAATTTGGAAGAGTATGATGACGTAAACAATGTTATATTCGCAAATTAGCAAACATAAGAGCACTGTAGAGCGTGTTTACATAATTTGAACGGATCAGACGTTTAGTTCTTACGGTTGTTTAAATTCTTTCGTAGTTTTTTTTTTTCTTTCGAAAGCAATTGAGATTTTTCATTATTATTTATAAACACGCAAAATAACTTCTACTTCTACACGCAAACAGATATTGACTAGCTGCTTCAGTTCTCGAGACCTTTTGTCCTTTAGACGGGGTCCAATGGCAGGACCACGATAATACCCTTATAAATTTTGAATCACTCCAATCAATTTCTGAGTTGGTCGGATGACACTACACCACGCACAGTATCTAAATTGCGAAATTTGGTTAGGCTTCGTTTTCGAAAACATCCTAACCAAACACGTAACTAAATAGCGTTTAGTACATTTCGTTACGTTAAAGAATGTTCGTAAGCGTAAGAGCCTGTCCAGATGAGGCGTTTTAAGGTTGATTTACATCAGACAAGCGAATGCTCATTTTATCCCCACTATGTCAATTTCTTTTAGTGTAAACAGGTGTAGAGCATTCTTTCGTTGTTCTTAGTGCGTTCGCAAAGATTTTATGGAATATTCTAAGAATGCTCGCTCGCCCGATGTAAACGTCGCTAGAGCGCGCGAACAGTTGTTTAGAGCGTTCTTGCGTGTTCGTACGTGCTCGCGTCCCTGGGCGGTCTCTTTAAAGCGTTCTTGTGTTCTAGCGATTGTATACATATCTCTTCCATCAGTTCTCTCATCCATATTCATTAACGTCCCAACAAAATTTTACAGACAAAACAGGAAATATCTTACCTTTCACATCCCAACTTGTAATACCTTGAAGCAGCGCAACAACCCTGTAACTCGTATGTGCCAATTATATAATGACATTAGTGCCAAAACTTCATCTAATATAGATTTATTTCACACATTTACCGCTTTTCGCTCTTCACTTTCAAAATTAAGTGCATATCAAACTGTAATTGTGTATTGTACTATCAATATTAAATACCTGTTTATGTTGAAATAAAGAAAATAAAATAAAATAACTAATCGATTAAATTATGGATTGGTCTAAAGAAAAATGTTTATTAATGTTAAAAGCCTACAAAACCTAACCTACTGTCTTATTGTTTTTGCAAATCCGTCATTGTTTCACCTACATTATCTAGTGTCCTTCATTGCATTAAATTTGTAACCCACCAACGTCTCCTTCTTTTATTTTTGAGTTTTTTGCGACAAAATAATAAATGCTGTACTCGCAATTATGATATCGCTGTCCGAGTCAGACATAGCGAAGCACTACCAACACCAACCATAAAATTGACACGAAGCAAAGAACATTCGTTCAGATTATCTAACTTTCGTTTACACTAAACACTAAAAGATTTAAAAAAAGGCTCTTGTTCTAGCTCTAGCTCTTTTTATGTAAACGCTGAATACGAGTTTTCATTTACACATAGAGATCAAGAAAGAATGCTCTTGTTCTAGCTCTAGCTCATTGTTCGTTTGGTCTAAACCCACCTTTACGCGCGCGTCGAGAACGCGCGTGTTCCCGAGATACTAGAGCCACATAGATCCCGTCTAGATGCTCTCGCGCGTAAAACGCTTGCAACGCGTCGGACTCTCGACTCGCGCGTTCTCGACTCGCACATAACACGTGTCATCTGGACAAGCTCTAACGAATATCCGACTGCTTAGTTACGACGGCAACACTGGTTTTCATATGTTTTCGCACTAAATCCCCTTCTATCTGTACCCCCCGAAGCCAAGTCGACAATTTATAATAATTATCGTTATAAAAAACTAAGGAACGGATCGTCATGTCACGTGGTCACGAAGAATTTTACTTTAAATTGGACGATTTTTCGTGACATGAAAATATACGTTCCTTACGGCCGCACTCAGAATCGTTTTATTTTTAAAATCTTAATTTAAAAATAAGTAATCATCAAAACAACTCTGAGTGCGGCGGTTAGTGTTCTAACGATTGTAGATTGTCAACTTGGCTAAGGGGGCTGTGGTCACCATAGGAGTGACGCTCCAACGATCCTGACCCTGACCCAGGCTAAAGGGGCGGAGAGAGGGCCGGGTGGAGAAAAAAATAGTGACTAGTAATTAATATATTCAAACATTTGAATGGCGCGTGCCGTCGCGTCGCGACGCCAGAGCGCTCTGCTCGGCAAGTACATACCTACCTATACCTACAATAAAAATGCTAGCTGTCGGCACAGCTAGCATTTTAGCTAGTTTCACCAGCATGAGTTTCGGAGCTTCCTCAGGAACTTTCTATATCAGGAACCATCGCGAGCGTACGCAGAACAGACAAGAGTCATCATAATCAATAAAACATTTTTTTTATTTTTTTTAAAAAAATACTCACCGAAGTTTCCGACTTTTTCTACGGACTTTTCACAAAAAATAAATCAGCGAAATCGTTAGAGCAATGGGCTTGCAACCAAATTTTAATTTTTAGTCCGTCTTGTAGATTAATAAAAAATAGTGGACATGTATTTTTTCATTTTTTACGTAATCAAAAAATAACGGAGATACATTAAGGTGAAATGTCGCGTGACGTCACGCCGTGCTTCAGTTTATATAGCACGTTATGATGTCAAGACCCCCCCCCCCCCCCTCCACTCCTAAACTTTAAAGCGTTTTATCTTAGTATTTTTCAATTATTTGTAAAAGCAAAAAGTACGGGTCTATTATTCTTTATTATTCTACAAGACGGACAAAATAGAATTTAGATTTTCATACCCCGGATACAAGCCTATTCACTAGTAATGTTACGTCACACTTGCGGCAACAAATTTTTTATTTAAATAAGAATAGGTATTTCAGATAAAGAAGACGAAAACACTGATGTATTTCTCTTAGCTTTGGGGTTGTACAATGTACATCACCTTTTTAATATTACAGGAGGTCAAATTGTATTCCAACATCTTGTTATTAACAGCGTAACATACCTACCGAGTCCGTTTATACATCAGATAGGTAGGTAACTAGGTACCAAATATAGAAAAGGTCGCCTCCTGTATTTGTGTAGGATTTAACGGCATTGAATGGGAAACTGGAAACAAATCCTCGACGATAAATATCTCTGGTGGTTCATTTGGGAACGCAAGCAAAATAAAACCCTAAGCCTCTTAAATATAAAGTAAGTTTTCGATTTAGAAGTTTCAACGGACGCGATACTAAGTAGTTAAGTCCGGAATAATACAGAGAATAACTTTAAGTACATGCTAAATACGATTAATGTTGATAAGGACTTAAAGCTTTTTAATCAGGTTTTCGCACTCTAAAGTATCGTATCATTTTTGTAAATTTATGTATAAAATATTATTACCTAAACTAGGTGTGCCCGCGTGAGTTTCGGAATCCCCGCAGAAACTCCAAATTAAAATTTTGTCCAAAAAATTAAAAATTAAATTAAATTCTGGGTATCCACCTTCTTTTATCACCTAGGAGTATAAAAAATAGCCTACGAACTATTCTCAGACCCAGGTACCAAATATAAACAGAAAGTTTTATAAAAATCGGTCAAGGCGTTTCGGAGGAGTTCGATAACAAACACTGTGACACGAGATTTATATATATTAGAAAAATAAAACATTATTTTATACGTTGAAATAAAAATGGAAGACTACAAAATAATTCATAATTTTTAGATGTTTTTTTTTCTATATTTTGTCTGGCAGAAACTACCTACCTACTTGGCCAATTTAAATGTAAGTCGGTAGGAAGGTAGATTATATCCCAAGTCAACATTTAGATTACTTAGTAAGCTATAGAGTTCCTGAAGAAATACCGAAATGTATGTAGACGAAACCGCGATATTCAGCTAGTAAATAGGTATGTAAACTTAAAACCGAATATACATATACGTATAGGTACGTAAAACCGCATTCAACAGGTAATAATAGTATTTCAAGTGCGGTGGAAACAGCATACTAAACGCAATTAGGTAGGCGCCGCTCACGCACGCATCGCTCGGTCTTGTGCTTTAATTTCAAATGGAATTCTAAATGAAACTAAGCTCTATATGTGTGATATATTATTATGCATATCTATGACTGGTTATTCCCACGGTTTGGAGATCCCGCGGAAATTCCGCGATAACACTGCTCTATGTCCTTTTCTGTACCCCTGATAACGTGTATGCAAAGTTATATGATGATTAGTTGAGCCGTTAAGGCGTGAAAGCGTAACAAACAAACAAACTCACTTTCGCGCATTTAGTAGGGACCAGCTGTCCCCCGCGGTTTCACCCGCGATAGTTTTGGAGATCCCGCAGGAATTCCGCGATAAAAAGTACCCTATGTCCTTCTCTGTGCCGCTGATAAGGTGTATGCAAAATTTCATGATGATCAGTTGAGCCGTTAAGAAGTGAAAGCGTAACAAATAAACAAACAAAGTCACTATCACATTTATAATAGTAAGGATATCTATAACTAAATATTTGTTTCATTTTGGTCTTGAAATACTTAATACATGTTTCATCTGTAATTGGCTTCAGACATTTAATTAAGTCTCGTCTCTCCACGTCCTTGGTACGGTCGAGTAAAAAGTGTTTCCATGGAAAAAATATTATCTACTAATTAAGGTAGTTTTTTGAAGGTTTTTAAAATACTTAGTTTAAACATTAAACAATATTTATTAAGTATGTAAAACTTACATAACATGAAATTGAGTGTTAAAAACCCATTTCGAAATGTATGTATACCTACCTACTTCACAATTGAGACACTAATGACTAAAGCATAATTTTTGTTTGAAATTACATGGATTTGGCGAAATAACATATGTATGTACTAGCTGTGCCCCGCGGTTTCACCCGCGCGAAAGGTTTTTATACAACAACTTTTTTCCCGACATCCGATTTCAATGAAACAAAGCCTATATGTAGCTCCATGCTAAGCTTAATCTACCTGTAAAAACCGTATGACAATCGGTTCAGTAGATTCGGAGATTATCACGAACAGACAGACAGACAGACAGAAAAGATTTTTAAAAACCCTTTTTTTGTGGTTACTCTTCGTTTATCGTCCCCTGTCAGTTTTTGTTAAAAATATTCAATGTACAGAATCGCGGATTCTACTCTTTTATTATAGAATAGATATACGTATCTATACTAGTAATATGAAGAGCTAAATTTTGTGAGTTTGTGACGTTATAGGGGCTAATCTCTGGAACCGATTTTAAAAATCCTTCATTTATAGGAAGCTACGGTAGTCCTAGGTGTCATAGGGTACTTTTTATCCCGAAATTCCCACGGGAACTTCGAAATTACTGCGGGTAAAACGGCGGAGGCAGCTAGTTTACTATAACCAGAAAAATTGTACGAAAAAAATGCGAATTCGAGTTTTTTTTACGCTTTCAGGTCTTGACTACTCGATCGATCAACATGAAATTTTTAATACACGTTGTGAGGGGTTACAGTAAAGGGCGTAAGGTATTTCTTAGAAATTCAACGGGAACTCCAAAATAACGTGGGCGATATCGCGGACAACAGCTTGTTTTTAATGAGTTTGTATATTTTTTCTCCAACTTATTAGAAAATTAATGCACATAACAGCTCACAACCTATTCATTTAGGGTTGTTCCATCTACTTTATACATACATAGACCATAGGTATAAAGTTTGTGACTGTACAAGTCCAGCTATAAAAAAGGCTAATAAAATCCCAGCACTAAGTTAAACCTTCATTCGTCATGACTAAGAAGGTATATTTTATAGAAGTGGATTACAAGAAATTATAAGGGGTAGGTGTTGGGGACACACTTTTATGGGTAAAAGAAATAGGCTATGTCATAAATCTACCCCATCTGAATTCTGAATGTGGGATAACATTTCTTTGCCAAAGTAGGTAAATAGTTTAGTAATTTTTATTTTTCCTCCCTTCTATAGTTTGCTTTTTGTTTGTTTTTGCATGAGACGATAACTAGGGTTCTCTCGAAAACACAGTTTTGGATGCTCGTAGCACATGCTAACAATTTTTTACTATCTATTGCCTGTTTTAACTCAAAATCTGACATCTAACATTCGTATAATAAAATCGTTATAATCATAGGTATCTTAATGTAAGTTCGGATTTAACTTTTATTTGAAGGTACGAGAGCGCTCGGAAAGTCACTCATTCGATAGACCGGCCAGATCAAATCTTAAGCAGGCCTTGCATGAGTCCCTACGGATCATGGTTGGCAGAATAATGGCGTCGCTCCGTGAGACGAACCACAGTCAAAAATCATGAAGCTACACGTAGACCTCGACCACCAGTAGTGTCCCGACGAAGAAGAAGTAGGTGCCCAAAGTTGTTTCACTTCAAATATCATAGACAATGTGTCTTACGGCAAGTAAAATAGCAGTGATTTTTTTTTCTTTTTTTCATTAAAATTTAGAGTTGATTGTGTTACCGGCACGCACTTTTTGGGCAATAAATATTGGTCAAAGTGAATCTGAGCGAATAGCTGGGCGCTAGACAACAGGTATAACAATACCATAACAATACCCATAAACATTTTTCTATGATTGTGGACTTAGTAACACTCTTGTCTTTCTTTGCGATGGTTTTTCATGTAGTTAGGTATAGATCCTACCTACGATACAAAAAAGAGTAGTCGTATTACTTTTCCTAGCGTTAGGACATGAAAAGAGACAATACAGGGCCCTTATTCACTATCATCATAACACGCCGTGTTTAGATAAGACGTCGCAAAAACTGTTTTTCCCTCGATATCAAAGAAATTTTACATTAAAAAAATACATTTATAACGTATGTTATGGTATATAGAATATTAATTTCTAATGTTTTGTCACCTGGAGCGGTCGGAATTACGTTTTCGGGATGCGCGTTATGGGCAAGGAATGTTTTTATTGCTCATAGAGAATAATGGCCCAGTATTATAAATAGATAATAATCATTGGCAAAGGATTGTCAAAAAACTTTCGATAAGCATTTAAAAATGTAGTCTGAAAATAATTCTGGGCCTTTCAGTATTAACACGCTATATTAGCAGCCCGGTGACACTCTATACAAATGAACTGATTGAAGTGCATTTCCACAAGTAAAGACGGCCAACTTGTACGTAAGTACCCGTGTTGTGCGTGTGTGCGTATTGTAAAGTTGACAGCGATCTGACAGCAACTGTGTCAAACTACCACTAAAGTTTTGCGGGACATGAAGCGGCATGAAATTGATAGAAGGCAGAGAGGGCCGCTTCTTTACGTAGTAATATTCTGTATTCTTTGCTATTATGTAGTATATGAATCGTTAAGCAAGTAGGTACACTAGGTACCTATAGCGTTAGTAATATTTTCGTTTAATTAATTATCATTAAAATGAAGTTATTATTATTATTACTTACTGCACACATGAATTAGGTAGATATTGAAATTAACCAAGTTAGTGATTGTTATTAATTTTTAAGCGAAAAACGTGCAAAAGTGCAGTGCCATAAACTCCGCATATACCTAAATATACACCTCTTTTATTACTCATCATTAGTAATGTCAGGCATATTTTCGTGATGTAAAAGCTGCAGGTAGGTAGGTATTAGCTGTGGATTTCAGAGTGCATTTACCTAAATCAACCGTAACCAAGAACCTTTCAACACACCAGAAAGTTAAACCAAAGGCAAATTGTGAAACGGACTCACTAGCGTAGTCATTCCCTACACTTTGTAACAACATGTCTTCGTAGCTGTGCTGAAACTGCATTTCCCTGCCGAATATATCTATTCCCTCTGACAACATGAACATGTGTATGTTGCTGGCTAATAAAAACCCCGCCGTGGCACCCGCTGTCGACACCATGGATGGGGTTTCGTACAAAAGTACTGCACGGCCCCAGTCAAATCTGTAGAGGAAAAGTTGTGAAAATTTTACAGCACGTAACGCCATCTATTTTAGAGTAGCACAACTGTTAAGTTTGACAAATTTTCCAATCCGTTTTTCTTTAAAGTGATATCTATGGATGAGTAGCAGTATTTATTTTGCAGTGACCTCTATTGGAGGATTTAGAAAACAGTTCATAGTATTTCAAAAAATTGCCTCATTTCTGAAATAGAAAAATTTGCGAGCCACTCCATCCTGTTCATTTTGTTGTTATGTTTAATATGTTGTTATGTTAGGAAACAAATCATCGCCTAGATGCTTAAATATCTAATGATAAAAAAGAGGATGTAATTATCCATAGCACAGTTCAAATCCATAATACAAGATTTGCCATGAATACAATCCTTTTAATTTATGTATAAGTGACAAGTGGAAAGGTCAAGGTATATTAATAATGCGGCAACGGTAAAAGAAAATTAGTAGGTTGGTATCTACCAAAAATAGCAGGAAGAGGAATTCATATTTCGATGAATCTTAATATTAGTTATTACAAAAACAAAATCAAAAAAACTTAAATTAAATCCCATATCCACACCAAACAAAAACTGAACCCATACTTTTGGTTTGGTTATAACGTACCACTTACTTGTGTATTTGTAGCTGAGATGAAACTTGAGGTTTTCGGTGTAGTTTCGCCCCCCGTTAGATGTCGTGTCCCAAGGAGCGTACGTTATGTTTTTCTCTTTCAAGTAGTTGGCGACAGTTTTCATCGCGAGATGGCAGGTCGATTTGCCGGCAACGTGCATCTTTGCGTCCGGCTCCGTGATGATTAGCAGTTGCCGCCAGTCGAAACTAGATGGCGTGCAAACAACCGTGTTAGTGCAAAAAAAAAAACCACACTGTGCATAAAACGGCATGTGCGTAGTGAGCTACCTTCCTAACGTAAAATCGGTATATTTATTACTCTGAGGTAAAATGATTTCAATTCAACCTAACCTAACCTATACCCAAATTTCTTAAATAAAAATATTGGATTTTAGAATACTTGAAAACTTTGACCAAAATCTTATATTATTACCAATCTATTCTTATTGTTAGACAAGGTAGGTACTTAAGAAGGTGTACTAAATACTAATTAGGTATTGCGATAAAATATAATAGTGATGTGTTATGTTTTTGTACGAAGTTTTTAGCCAAAATTATGTCATGCATATGGACATAGATAAGCAATAGTGTGTTAACCCACACTGGAGAAATTATGAGTAAATCGTGTTTTAAAATTATAGCGCCATTTTCTGTCAACATTTTTTATGTTCAATATTTAGTTACATACTTAAACAATTTAATAAAGTAAACACATAGTTAAAAAACGTTCGCTAACTCTCAATAAATCGTTCTGAATAGGTAACTTAATTTTGTGGGTTAACATGTTATTGCTTATCTGCGTCCATATAAGTGTTGTACTAGTTACCTACTATTAAATAAGTACTTATTTAATGCTTGTAGTAGCGCCATAAACAGTAGGTACTAAACACTCATTTTTCATTGCCTGCAAACGCGGATAGAACGACGATTTCTAAAAATATAACCCGGTTAGATTGGAATCGCCCGAAACCTCCTGCATAGTAAATTTCAAATTATATTCAGATATATATGTATATACAAGAATTGTTCGATAGTAGTAACTCACAATACACGATGTGGGGAAGGTTAAAAAAGTTGCTAAAATGAATTTTTGACATTTCACGAAAATTGAACGCACAAGTTGTCCACGTGATTCCACTAGTTATAGGTCATTCATCGCCCCCTTCCCTTGCATTGCCGCTAGCAAGCCAACAAAAAATGTAAAATTGTAAAACCGCATTCCACATGTTATATATGATTTTCTACGTTATTTTTCAGTGTTTTTTATTATATTTTTAATTATATAATCATGAGTTATCAAGTGTCTGAATGAGTCAGCGCCAGGCGCGTGCCCAGCCCTTAATTTGGGGTGGGGGGGGGGGGGTCACCAAGTAAATTATTACTGAGGCTTTGGAAAATATAAAGCTATTAATACATTAATTATCTTATGAATTCTTTCATGAAACTTTTTACAAACCAAACACTTGAATGAAAAGTGTTCTTTCACCACTTTTCTTAAAGTTTCTTTGTTCAGAGTGCTTATTCGGGCCGTCTTTGGGTACATATACGTAGGTACCTTACTAAGTATAAGTAATTAAGTCGTATGAATTTTGGCACACCGTCTCAAATGAAAAATATATCAAAACGTCAAGTTTTATGCAGTACCTAATGACCGTTTTAATCACTCAGCTTCTTTGTTAACATCTTACGATAACCCTTTTATTCTGGAGCATGACAGGACAACATTTATTTTATTTTTTAATCATCGCCTAGCTGTTTGTGACAGAAAAAATTCTACTTCTAATTTTAACTTAATATGGTTTTGTTATTATCAAGGCAAATTATAGTATTTTAATTCTTAAAATACCTAAGCTTTGTGGTAGTATGAGAATCTAAACATAATAGTTATTAGAAAATCTGATTGTAATATATAATATCATTTAAATGTTATATTATTATAGGTACAAGTCCAGACGGAAAGCGGAAACCTGTTTTTATCACTCACTCTGGGCCGTATTTTTTAATCGCTCGAATATCTTAAGTGAAATCAATTCATAATGTGAAATTAAATTCACTGAATCCCATTTTGTCATATTTTTTAATCATTCGAATACGGTGTTGCTGTTTTCTGAAACGCTTTTAGATTTGTTTCATTTTACGCAGAATATAATATAAAAACCGGAAGCTAACTCTCATTAATTTTTATAAACCGCTACTTAATCGGACTTGCAACGAAACATTCTTGAAGTGAACTATCAATCATGTCAAATTATGAAAATAAAGTTATGCCACTGCACGTTAAACTTTCGACCGATGAATTCAAATAAGAATGGTCCGACACACTCGTTACAAAATTCACGTGACATTTCAAAAATACTAACTGTTAAATTTATTCTGCTGCAACCTCCATCAAAAAAGCTTTAGTTTTAGGGAAATTAAAATGAAGAAAATCGTTAAACTATGGAAGGTGTGTTTTAAATAAAGCCATTTCCGGTTTTATACTCCTCTTGTAAAATTCCGTTCCAATTACTTTGTTTTTCCGTAGGGCAACCGACCTATTTGTGTATTATGTATAGTATAGTACATAGTATAGTATTTAATTTTTTTAAGACTTGTGTTATTTATAATAGTGACGCACTACGAGTTGGTAATGCTGGCTTCTGAAATACTGTTTTATCCTACATCAGAAGCCAGCAGCTCTTTGTATTAAAAATAAGTAACGAAGTTTTCAATAAATTCATTCATTCATTCAAATTCATTCTTCAATTCATTCATTCATTATAAATCCTTGTCGTGTTCACTACTCAGTGTTCACTTTATGATAACAGATTAATAACGTGACAGTGTTATTTTTAGACAGTGTTTTTCTTTTATCACACTGCTGTGATTGTTGAAAAATCTTGGTGGTTAGTAGATAATAATGATACACACTTGGAGAGACGTACCTAATATCGCACGATCTTCAAATTCAGATTGTAGTTTAAACTACTTCAGTGATAATGAATCGGTTTCAAAGGCCAAAGCATTTATAATAAGAATAATATGTGTGTATTGTGTGTCTGTTTTTACGTTAAATACCTACTTATTTAAAAAACCGCAGGATGACAAAATCTGTTTACTTGGATTTCTCAACATAATATAGGTACCTATCTCCTTACTAACTGTAGCCGTGGGAAGCTGTGGTCTGAAATTAAGGGGCTTTTTAAAATATTATCAAAATATATTATATGATAATTATGTAATTAAATGGTTGACAGACCTTTTTTTTGACTGATAACTTAAAATATTGATGACATTCTGATATAATCTATATGTATATATAAAATCCTTTGTCCTGAATGAACTTAAAGGCTGTAGTGACTTAAATATAGCCCTAATTGTTAATTTAGCTGTAAGTTTTCCAAAGTAAATAAAATAAAAATAAAATGACTGATGGATCAACGCACAGCCTAAACCGCTGATCGTAAAGACCTGAAACTTGGAGGGTGTGTTCTTTATAGGCATCCGATAAGAAAGAATTTCTGAAAATTCAACCCCTAAGGGGATGAAAAGGGGTTGAAAAGTTTGTATGGAACAATTCCGCGGAAACTTCGAAATTATCGCGGGTGAAACCGCGCGGGACAGCTAGTCTAAACTATAATAAAAGAATGGAATCCGCGATTCTGTACATTGAATATTTTTGACAAATTTTGACACGGAGTGATAAAAGAAGAGTAACCAACCACAAAAATAAAGTTTTTAAAATACTTTTCTGTCAGTCTGTCTGTCTGATCGCGATTGTCTCCGAACCTACTGAACGGATTTTCATGCGATTTTCACAGGTAGATTAAGCTAAACCTGGAGCTACATATAGGCTTTGTTTTATTTAAATTGGATGTTGGGAAAAAATTGTCATACAAAAACGTTTCATGCGGGTGAAGCCGCGGGGCAGAGCTAGTGTAAAATAATATTCAAAAAACCTAGCAGTTCAGCAATTATGATTACAGGAACACTAACCGTAGGATAATTATGTAAATTTTGTTGCTATAATTTTTCGATTTCAATCCGAAACATAGCGGTTTTATCATGTTTAGACAGCTACAATTTATGAAATATGTTCGTTTTGATTGATTGCTTGAAATTGTAGGTTTTAAAATGTGTAGGCATATTGTAATCGCATCACCGATTGAAGCCGAAAAATGATAGCAACAAAAGTTACACGCATCTGCGTTAATTTCCCAATGCCCCCCAGGGATAAAATAACTCTATGTTTTTTTCTGTAACACTGACAACGTGTATGCAAAAGATGTGTACATCATCTATATAAACTTTATGCTTAAGTTTCTAGTTAGTGTTCGAGATAAATCTCTGTGACGGACGAACGGACATAGAAGTTATACCTATACTGCACCAAGTGTTCCATTCTGCTTTTGAGTTTCGAAAACCTGAAAATATAAATTGGAGTACTTAATTTATTTTATATACTTCAACTGCCTTTAAAATAATCCACACTTATGCGGCTTTTGAATAAATATTTGACATGATGTATAATTTTTCGAGTATCTGCACCCCATAGAATGGAGAAGCAGCGGCAAATAGGCAGAATCTTAGATTATTAAACGAAGCGGAAAATTTTAATTTCCACTTAGGTGATGTTTAATTGCTTTGATGTTATTTTGAAAACTCTTCAAAGGTAGATAGGTACCTATATGAATATATATGATAACTTAATTCACACGGACATAATCAAAGCTAAAAACAAATTAGCGTTTTTAGAAACTCAAACTAACTTTACAACGAGGAGGAAAAATTTGTAAGCACTCTTGGTTTTGAATTGCAAATATAAGGAACGTTGTCAAACGTTTCATTTTGTTTTTCATTAAAAAACAAAAAAGATGTTGTCACGAGCTGGAATATTTACTGTTCACCATTCTGAGCGCCCGTATAACTTTATATTATCGCTCTAGACTAGGGGTTAACCAGAAAATTGACGTCTTTGTATTTTAGCGGCCAGCAATAAAAACTGATTTCAAAGCTTGATATTTAAAGCTCTAGTCTTTATTTCACTCGTAATTTCCTCTTTTTTTATTTTTTATTTTAAAAAGGAAAAAGAGTGTGTGTTCTAATTTTCCCAGATGAGGACCTATTCTTTTTTGACGTAAATTCTAACGCGCCAACTCCATACTGAATTTCGTTAGCTAAAGGCGCCAAAATAAATATAGGTAATTTTATAACTTTAGTAATTTCCAATCGTGTATAAATTTAAAAGATAAAAATATTACCTAAATGAACAAAAAAAAAGAAAATGGTCATCTACTGTACCTACTAAGTCATCGTAATTTTCAGAAACTTAATAATTATCGCATTTATTTATTGCGTGCTACAAAAAAATGTACATATTTATAATTTGATACATGGTGTCAATGTATTAATTTTCTATGACAATTTTATTACTGCATCATTTCAGATGATTTTGTTACTGAGGAATTTAGGTACTCATTTTGGAGAGAAAACTTTGCAACCGACCCAACAAAGAATCCCTGAAGGCACGTCAAGTGAAACTATCCTTAGGGAGATATACATATTTTACAAAGGGTTATTTGTGAGAAATTTTGTAGCGAATGAAATAAATAATAATCTCTGTTCCCACCAATGTTTAATCAAATCCTTTCGATTTTTCAAAAGTTGACTGGAAGAAATCCCCTTGCGGGATAAGTTCGCCTTTCAGCATAAATCACCTGCTTATTATAATTTTAGCTATTTGTAAAAACTTTGTTTATGTTCAATAAAGTATACAAACAAACAAACAAACAAATAAAATTAACCACTTAATTTAAGCAGGGATGTCCTAAAATTCAAATCCCGTGGAAAGGTCAATATCCATTACAAAAAAAACCACACCAGTGGAACTAAGTTGAACTCTTTGTATTTTACAATTTTTTCCTTAGTAAAAAAATAAGGGATGTTTTAATTAAAATGGCGATCCGGCTTTTTCTACTCTTTGACGAAAACAACGTTAACCGGAAATTTTATATAGAACTAGCTGCCCGCGCGGTTTCACCCGCGATGATTTCGGGAGTTCCCGCGGAATTGTTCGATACAAACTTTGCTCCCCTTTTTCACCACGTCAGACAAAGAACACACCCTCCAAGTTTCAAGTCTCTACAACCAGCGGTTTAGGCTGTGCGTTAATCCATCAGTCATTCAGGACAAACTATATGTATGATTTGAAAAGGATATGTATAAATTGTGTACAATTTTTTTTAAGTACCTACGTTTTTAATGTTTACCTATATAGGTAAACATTAGATCCTATCCTACCTACTTTTAACTTTTATGAAACTATTTTAATTAATGCAATCAACATATTCTATTTACAGATCAATGTGTTCAAAAACTTTTGTAGGTATTTTCTAGTTTGATTTATTTCAAAACCAATTATCAATAATGATAATTATGTAAGTTAAACCGGATTCGGGGAAAACCTAATATCCACAGTGGACCGCTGAATTTCGAAGTTCGATGTTTGGTTTCATGTTGTTTGAGAACAAACAAGAAAATTACATCAACATTTTCATTGTTATTATTACAGACACATAAATATGTATCTAAACACGAATTACGAATTGACAATAATTTTCAATAACAAGTATAGTTTATTTTCTAGTTTCAGAGAATGTAGGTTATACAATGTACGAGTAGCAAAAGAATTTAGCGCCAGAAAATTTTGTATCAGTAAAATTCTAAACTGCATAAAATCTGCATTTATATCCTGAAAGAATTTATCCTCTTGACATCATTTACTCGAATTGAAAATGGATTTTCCATACATAATTATACTAAACTTTTTTACTATTTTTTAACTATGAAAATCCTTTCATACACATATAGTTAACTGTAAGAACCGTGGGTTTGTAAACAAAAGCATTTTGTATAAAACCAAAGTCAGAAAATGCGTTGCGGCGGGTGCGCGCGCGCATGAGAAATCGGTACCTTTTGGCTCTGGTCACAGTTCAAAACAAACCTAACTAATCTCAGGATACACGTAAATATCTCTAGATATTAGAATAGGATAAAAGATTCCATTAGGATAAAATACTTCAGCTTTCACGAGCGTATAGAAAATATCCTATTATTTTCGCCTACATATCCCTCCTTCCGTAAAATCAAACCTTCGCCCACTGGCATATAGCTTTACAGATTTTATGGGTTCTTTAGATCAGATAACAAAGGATGAAAACCATTCATACAAAAAATTAAGTTTACAAGGGTACCCCAAAATTCACGTGGGATATAGGTAGCTATAGAAACTGCCACATTTTGGACTTCGTGACCATAGTCATAGTGTTACTTTCTCTCAAAATTCCATTCGAAATGGGCATGTTGACTAATTTTTATTTTTTAGTCCGTCTTGTAGATTATTAAAAAATATTGGACACATATTTTTTCTTTTTTTACGTAATCAAAAAACAACGGCGATATATTGAGTTGAAATTTCGCGTGACGTCACTATTCTGACAGTTTGTATGGCGGTTTTAGCGGTTAGTGACGTCACGACCCCCTCACCCTAAACTTTAACGCGCTTTATCTCTGTATATTTTAATTTATTTGAAAAAGCAAAAAATACGTGTCTATTGTTTTTTTTTATTTTCTAACTGATGGACTAATTAGAATTTTGATTTTCAAAAGTAGTAGTATAAATTGACGTGTACGTTTGCGCCGAGAGACGGGGTAAGCACCGCCACACCACCACACCACACACCAGCACCACAGTTGAAATTCAGCTGATTTCAGCTGAGTCATCAAATCAAATCAAATATACTTTATCGCACACACAGTAGAAGACACAATATTTACAAAAGACAGAAACATATGGATACGTACAATGAGTACGTACATCACGAGTCATCATGCGCTGCGCGGACTCAGCATGCATTGAACCTTAGTTATCCTAGCAAACACGGCATCCACTATCCAATGTTAAGTAATCAATGTAGCCCCTTTGTTCTGAACACCCGCCGTGGTTAGAACTTCAGTAGTGTCAAGAATGAAGAAATTGTTATTTTCGAAATGGAATAATAGATATAACCTCTAGCACTGAACCGCAAGTCAACGTACACAATACACTCGCGCGGTATTCCTCGGAGATTTGTTGTGTAACTTACAGCACTTCAAGTTAACAATCGTGCGGGAATAATGGATGAAGCATTCGCTAGTCGAACGTACTGGAAATCCAGCTGGCTTCCAAAACTATTTATGTAGGTACCTACGTATATAAAGGACAAAATTGAGAAATATCTAAACTCTGAACTTGTCTGCAACTCAAAGCGTTGTAGGTATTCCAATTTAAATTGTGGAGGTTAAAGCCGTGTTTTCACCAATTCTAGCCATAATAATAATATAAATGAGTAAGTAAGTCTGTCTGTCTGTTTTTCTCTTACCTATTCCCGCCTTGACTACTAAACTGATCATCAAAATGTTGCATTTACCTACACTCCGAAACTATCATGGATGAAAACGCGGGGGACAATTTAAAATAGATGTGTTATTTTTTAAGTAGGTAGGTACAATAAAGAATTATTTGTATCGGTATCTATACCAATAAAGACCGTCTTTTTCTATAAACCATCAATTTTATTTTATTTATACCTAGTAGAAAAGTACAATACAAAAATTTAAAACCAAACCGAAATGTGATAAAATTGTGGCCATTGTCTTTTTTTTTCAACGTCAAGCGTCCCTAACTAGGGTGTAAGATTAAGTAAGAGACTTATTTATTTTTAAGTAGACTTTCGGTATTTGATTCTCATCTCAAATGTACCTACAATAGATATATTATAATGAGGTAATCGTACTATGAGTAATATTATGAATGAGAGTGAAGATGTTTGGATATTTGTTAATCAATCACACATAAACGACGTCGGGGGGTTTGGATATTTTGCACATATGTATATTATGTAGATAAAATATGTTCTAGGTTAACACATAATATAATTTTTATCCCGTAATTTCCCAAGGAATTTCGAAATTCATACGGGCGAAGCCACGAGAAACGGCTAGTTAACCGATAAATTTTAATTTATGAAAACTAATCATGCAAGAAGCCATCGCGCCCATTGCACGCTCATTCACCCGCGTAAACACGCGTTTTTATTAAGGTTTTCTCTATGATTTATTCAAATTATAAGTATTTCTATTTGTGTATCATATTATTTACACGTAAGCATAAATTATCATATACTTGAGTGAGTCCCTCCTTTAATTTATCATAGAGAACATAAATAACTGAAAACAAAAAATGGACAAAAGAAATGAACCCATAAGTACCAACCTAATAAGAAGTTATCTACAATATCAATGCAACAACCCGTAAACTCTCATAAAATAACATAATTATGATCATTTCAGGCTTTATGTTACATTCTAGTGATTTACTTTTAGTGGCCGAGCAAATTTATGTAAGCGTGCATAATGTTCCACCATAAACCAATTACTTACTGCGTCGTAACCTATGCGTTATTCAAGAAGAAAAAAGGAAATAAACCCAAAATACTCATACAAATTAGAAAATAAACATGAACCTCTTTGTTCCTCAACGGTTGATTGTTCAATAGGTACTCACGAGTACAGGACATGTCCCCGCATTAATGACGTGAGCAATAAATAAGAAATAACAACAAAATAAACACACGGTTACCGATGCCACCCAGCACTCACCTACCATTTGTATGGTTTAAAAACAAATAAAAAGCGAACATTCAATTTATGCAAGGTGAGTTTTTCATGTGTGCGTGGAACGCTTTAAGCAAAACTACGATGAAAAGCAATTTTGAAAAGAGATAGGTAGGTAGGTAAGTACGTATAATGCCATTCCACAATGTCGCTTATACGAATTAAATTAAGTGTGGGAACTAATATCAAGTTACAAACTAAAAGAAAGATTTTATTTATAGAAAATACAATTTAAAATAACATTGTATTATCTTCAAAATAAGAATTTTTAATAAAATTTAGGCATTAATTCACCCTGTAAAATGTAAGTACATATTATTTATCATAACGCCATAACAAACTAGTATAAAAGAATATTACCTAAGTACCTACTGACATATTGCGTGTAACTGACATCGCTTTTTGTGTGTAGAGGTTTAAACTTTGTTTATAAAGCTTTAAGCAATCACAATATAAACTGTATGTTAGTATGTATTCTTATCTTTACGGATGTTAGGTACTATACCTACTGCTGATAGTAAATGTAAACAAAAAGAAAAAGGCAGTATCAAAATTTTATAAAATTCATCAACTCACTAAACCTTAAAACTTTGGTTTAATTCTGCAAAATATGAAAATAATAGGAAAAATTACATATAGGTATATTTCGTTCGTAAAGACGAGAATGCAAATTTACATCCAGTTAACACTAAGCAAACCTTACATTTAATAATAAAAACAAAAACAAACAAGGTCATTTACTGATTTTTTACAAGAAAGAATATGAGTTACGTAAGTATAGTAATAAAATTTATATTTCTTTATACAAATCTTTATAATATCTACGTCTTGTGTATAAAATATCTAAACATAGAGGCACTCAAAACTCTCCTCGATTCCTTTTTAAATGAATTAATATGTTATTATTAGAAGACTTTTTTAATTTGGTGTGCAATAAAGAGTAATCTATCTATCTATCTATCTATCTATTATGGTTGTTTTTACACAAAAAACATTGCCATCATTTTCTATTCTACCAAATACTTAGGCATCCCATTTTCTTTCTTATAAAAATCAATGCTCTCAAAAATCAACTCACTGTCTCATAATATTGATGATGAAGTAAGAGATGTCCTTGAAGCCAACAAGGCCAGCTCGGACCATCATGTAGAATTCGTCCGTGCACTCCTGTTTTTTCTCAACGAAGTCGTAAGAGAAACCGCCGGTCGTCACCAGCGGTGTACCGGTGTTCCCGAGGAACTTCGTGATGCGCGCCACTGATGCTGTGGAAGAGGAACGTTTTATTGATGCTGAGCAGAGCTGTGGAGCTTTTGTATTCTTAATAAGCCTTCTGACTCGCTTTGCCTAGATTAAAGATTTCAACAACAGGAATAAAGTTTTCCAATTTAGGGAGAGACCCTCCAACCCCGATTCCCGGGTACCGTTTGTTCTAAAACATTTGGTGATCTTCTCTCAATTATAATACACAAGCCGTGACTTTCTCCATTTAGCGAAATGTCTAGCTGTGTACATAGTTACATCGAATTGAGAGTAGTCTTCTTTTCTTTCTTTTTTTAATTAGTATCCGTGACTTAGGTCTAGACGCCAGGTCTGACATAGACTCTTATGCGCCGCCGCTGTTTTGCCCGTTTGGCTAATGGTTAACATTTGTTTTTTTTTTTTACTAGTCTAATATTATTAAAGTATTTTTAATATATTACAGTAAAACTGGGATTGGTAAAGTAGTAGGGCCTGATTTAATTCAGTATATTACGTAGACTTTATCCCTATACTTTTATTGGAATTGCATTTTCTTTTTATCGCCCAAATAATAAGTTTTATTATGATAGATCAAATAATAGAGGAATAACTGAGAAAAGACGCGCTGTTGCGTCCATGTAATGTGGGTGATAAAACAACATTATTAAACAACAGAAGCACTTTTAGCCGCACATAAAAGTTGCTATAAAAATAAATACGTAGTGGATACCTACATAATATTGACTATATGTAAATATGTATTATTATCATTTCCCTCATTTTTGTTTATATCTACGGTAATACTATAAAGAGAAAATACTTTTTTTTTGTTTGTATAAACGCAAAAACTACTTAACCGATTTTCAAAATTGTTTCACCTATAGGGTACAGTGTTTCTGAGTGATATAGGGTACTTTTATTCTGGAACTGCCACGGGAATTCCGTAATTAACCCGAGTCAAACCGTAGGAGATCGACTAATACCTATTACCTAGATCATAAGTATAGTAATTTGTTTTTAACTACAAATGTATGCATAAACTTCGCATTGTGTTTTGTTATAGGTATAAACTATAAAAGATAAAAAAATAGCGTATAACTAGGTAGGTGCTCGCTATGAAAGCCACCCTAAAAAAACTTCACCCTGGCGAAATTAATAATTAATTTATTCATTCAAAGATTTCCAGATAAACTCATTACCACCCGTTATTTTTATATTTAAAGACTAGCTGTGTCCCGCGGTTTCACTAGCATGAAACGTTTTTAAACAACTTTTTTTTTCCAACATCCGATTTAAATGAAACAAAGCCTATATGTAGTTCCAGGCTAAGCTTATAATCTACCTGTGAAAACCGCATGACAATCCGTTCAGTAGATTCGGAGGTTATCGTGAACAGACAGACAGAAAATAACTTTAAAAACTCTTTTTTTATCGCCCCCTCTCAATTTTATGTAATAATATTCAATGTACAGAATCGTGGACTCCACTCTTTAGATAGATAGCTCTATAGATAGATAGCTCTAAAGTCAGCCACAATCTAATTTCTATAATTTTTTTCAAAACTCTACCAAAAATTGTTTTTATTATATCATCCAGAAATGGTTGCTAGAAAAATCTCGACCATATTTTCACTACGCACGTACAAGGTTGGTGATAGAGTTATGTAAATCATGTAGATATCTAAAACCAATTTTGATCCTATTTTGCATATTGATAAAAGTTTTCGGTGACTGTAATAATATATCTAATAATATCTGAGTGGTCTGAGTCTGGGCTTGGAGTTTGTAAGTTTCAAATCAAGCACTTTACAGTGTGGTGGTGATAATATAACGTCACGCTATATTGACACAACCCTTTCATTTATTATAATAACAGAAAGTGTAAACAAACAATATGAAAAAAGCGCAATTTTTGACGATTTTTAATATTTTTTTTTTATTATAATAATACTTCAGAAATACGAACGTCAAAAATAATATTTACTTACAGTATTTTATTTTAAAGAAAAATAATTTTGAGAAATACATTTTTTTGATGTTGGCACCGTTTTAATTCTGTAACAATACGAACCCCTCTGAGTATTGTTATCTATTGTATAAGTAAAAAATAGTTTTAACGTTCTCAAAGAATATTATTATTCCCTTGAATTTACTATATTTTTTATCTTTATTATCAACTTATAAATACTCAAGAAATTTAAGCGTATTCAAAGATTATTTCTTTATAACATTTTCTTTTTGACACGTGTACTTACGGACAAAGGAAAATACAAGGAGGATCTTAGCACCTGTCCTGTACTTATATACCTACTTTCTATAGCGAACCGAAGTTTTGAGAAATACAAAAAGATTCTTTTGTATACGAGCACTCATTTTATTTTTATGCTATTAACTAGCTGTTCCCGCGGTACCCGTGGTAATTTCTGAGTTACCGCGGGAATGTCGGAATAAAAAGTACCTTATGTCCGTCTCTGTACCCTTGACAACTTGCATGCAAAATTTCATGATGATCGGTTGAGCCGTTAAGGCGTGAAAGCGTAACAAACAAATAAAGGAACAAACTTATTTAAGCATTTATAATATTAGTAAGGATTTTTCTCTCCTGGCAGCAAGATAATTGTGTACAATCTTTAAAAGGATTTCTTTTTTATGTGATAGGGGGCAAACGGGCAAATGGTACACCTGATGGTAAGTGATTACCGCCGCCCATAGACATCTGCAACACCAGAAGGCTTGCAGGTGCGTTGCCGACCTGGAATAGGGATGGAACTGGCTTTCAAGTGGGACTGCCGGAACACACCGTTAGGTGCTTGGCGACAGATTTGCAACTTGAAGGTGGTAGCTAGCCAGCCGGGCACTAGAGAGCGCCCTACCACCATGCTATGGTTTCCTCACGATTCTCGCATCGGCTCCCGACTGTAATTTGTTTACCAGTCGATGGATGAGAGTGCGTGATGACTGATGAGTGCTTGAGGTATTGCGAGCGGATGAATGTATCAAAAATTTTGCATCTTAGATTCTTTTATTTTATTGTACTTCTTTATTAGTCTTTACCGTATCATCATTATATTTCTTATTTTTAATTGCACAGTGTCTTATTGGAACTGTAAAGCTGTGAGAAATTTTGTGTAATAAATAAATAACACACTATTGCTTAGGTCCCACTAAGGTTTACCCAGGTTCAGGGCATAATTTAAGGTTTCATTTGAAACAACAACAGAGTGTAAGGCATAGAGCAAATAAATTAACTAGACAAGACATGTAGGCGGGGCAGGCGCGCACCGCTGCCATATCCCAAGTTTATTTATCACAATATTCGCAAAACTGTGAATTTTGAGAATTATTGATTTGTTTTTATATTAAACTAAGTTGATGTCCCTTCTATATGTATTATTTTCTGTTCTGTGGTGTAAGGGTATTGCATGAGCAAGTACCAACCACAACGCATTCTCTGTTCTCGACATCACAACGTAATGCCAATGGGCATGTTGACTAATTTTTATTTTTTAGTCCGTCTTGTAGATTATTTAAAAATATTGGACACGATTTTTTTCTTTTTTTACGTAATCAAAAAACAACGGCGATATGTTGAGTTAAAATTTCGCGTGACGTCACTTTTCTGACAGTTTGTATGGCGGTTTTAGCGGTTAGTGACGTCACGACCCCCTCACCCTAAACTTTAATGCGCTTTATCTCTGTATATTTTAATTTATTTATAAAAGCAAAAAATACGTGTCTATTGTTGTTTTATTTTCTAACTGACGGACTAATTAGAATTTTGATTTTCAATAGTAGTCCACATCTCCATTGTGAACGAATGTATTACGTACACAATAATACGTTGACGACATACCTACCTAGACGTTATACATATACGTAACGCGCGGAATAAGGTTTGAATATTCGAATAATTTCATCAAAGCTCAGACGTTTGTAATAAAGTAGCGGTGCTCTGCTAAATTACACATTACATCTCAATGTTTACACGGTACACACCCACTTGCTTCACTGTATCTTTATCTACATCTATAAATATAAATAAAATTTATGTGTCGGTACGTAAATGTCAAAATGAAATATTTTGACTGAATACATGTGAAATTATATAACGGTATTTATAATAAAAAAAAAATTCTCGAAATTGTTGTCTGTCTGTCCTTCTGTCTGCACGTTTGTACCGATTTTCACGAGACTTTCATTGGCAGATAGCCTAGTGTTTTCTGGAATAACGTAGGCTACTTGTATGAGAGTGGAACCGCGGGACACAGCTAGTTATACTATAAGAATAAATACGACGATATGTTATCAAATTTGCGCCAAAAGAATTGTATAAGAAATCTCATGTACCTACCTACCGTACTTATAATTAAATACTCAAATTATGTTTATTACGTGGATCGTTTAAAAATCCAAGATGAAAGATAATGAACGGCATTATACACACACACGTTTACAAATATTTACTGTTTATTTATTTTATTTAGCTACTTTTAAAAATACCTAATATATTATCTACTTGTTTGTGTAGATTATATATGCGACATATCCCTATCCATTAATTTCTAAAGTGTATGAATATATAATAAAAAAATATTACTTTTCAAATAAAAAAAATATTATTATAGAGAGCATGAAATTTAAGGAGTAGGTGCATATAAAAGGAAATAATCAAAGTTCGATTGAGCAAGTAATAAATTATGTAGTATGAAATGTGTAGGAAGGAGATAGTTAAAGTCCGCTTATTTATTGTTAATACAATCATAATTACGATACTTGTAAACAAATAAGCTCAGAGTAAACAGTTAAACACCCATTCTTATGATAATATAAATGTTTAGCTATTGCGGGAATCGAACCCGCGACAAAAAGTCGTAGCGTACCACGCACCATAATCATGTCTGTGTAGCGTACAACTACCTATCACTACCAAGGAATACAGAATATAATCCCACTAATATTATAAACTAGCTGTGCAACGCGGTTTCACCCGCGGCAATTTCGGAGTTCCCACGGGAAACATCTAAATATCCAAACATACAAACATCCACACTTTCACATCTATATCTATACTTACTTATAATAAAACTGTCAGGGGTACAGAGAAGGACATAGGGTACTTTTTATCCCGGAATTCCCGCGAGAACTCCGAAATTACCGAACTCCGAAATAATATAAAGAAGCGACACCCTCCGCCTCCCGCCATTTTCATTCCTCCTCACACACCACGAAAGTTTCTCGGTGAATTCCGAGTATACCTAGTTTGTGTAGAATCTACATGTGACAATTGATTCACTGACAGTCACTGTCAGCTCGCTGTCAATCATACGATACGCACACACACACAACACGTGTACACGTGTACAAACCGGCTGTCTTTACTTGTGGGAAAGTACATGAATCTGTTCATTGGTATGAAGTGTCCCCGGGCTGATACTATACACTAATATTATAGTGCTGTCGCGTCGGTTAATAACTTTGAAATCGATATTAAGTTAAATAGAATATGGTTCTACACTGCTATTGAATCGATTTTTAAATTATAGAATAAACTTTTTTTTTTCTACCATCAGCGAAGCCAAATGTTTCTTGTTGAACCTAGTTCTTAGGTACGTACAACGATACACACAACTCACAAGACTATAAACAAAAAGATATTGTAGAGTAAAGCTATATAAAAACTTGGCAAGCGCACAACTATTCTTGTTTTACTTGAAAATATTATGTAATTAGCATTGTTAACGATAACAATGATTGTTTACCATAGACCATACCATAAACACAACACACCCATTGTAACATTTTGAGAAAATCACAACATGCGACTTCCCCGCGGTTTCTCTCGCATCAGCAAGGCGATTATGTAACTTTTGTTGCTATCATATTTCAGTTTCAATCAGAAATATAGTGATTTTGTTATTAATTATCATGTTTAACAGCTTCAACTTTTGAAATGTGTTTATTTTTGTTGATTGCTATAGATATTGTAGGTGTTAAAATGTGCATATTGTAATTGAAAAACCGCCATATTTTTGATTGTAACCAAAAAATGATAGAAACAAAAGTTACATAATAGGCCCTCAGGTTTCGATATTCTTTCGGGAAGTGGGCACGATGACGGGGTGAAAAAATCAAATTTCTATTTGGTCCCTGACTCCTCAGTTAGACAGTACAAACATAATAGACACGTATTTTTTTTACTTTTCATATTATTGAAAAAATATTTACCTAGATATAACGCATTAAGTTTAAGGAGTTGGAGTTCATGACGTCATAACTAAGCATAATAAAGTCGTACCTAGGCGTCACGTCACATGGAATTTCAACTCAATGTATCGCCGTTATTTTGTGATTACATAAAAAAAAGAAACCTGTCCAATATTTTTTTTATTAATCTACTGCATGACGGACTAAAAACTAAACTGTAGTCAGTCATTCAGCCCAATATTTGTATCAGAAAAAAATTACCCTATATTATGTCACCTAAATGACTCTTAACTATAATATAACTTAAGTACCTATTAAATACCTAGATATCCCCCCGGTTTCACTCGCATGAATTTTGGGTCTCCCTCGGTAAATCATTGTTCCGGGATAAAGCGTATTATATACGCTGGCGTAGCTACTGTAGTTTCCTACCAGTAAAGGTTTTGTTTTTTAAAATTGTTTTAGTAATTACAAACAAAACAAGTAAATAAACTATTTTTGTTTACTAGCCGTTCCTCGCGATTACGCCCGCGTTCATTTTGGAGTTCCCGCGGGAATTCCGGAACAAATAGTACTTTTCTTTACCTACCTGTTATTGTTTGTCTGTTTGTTACGCTTTTATGCCTTAACTGCTCAACTGATCATCATGAAATTTAGCATATACCTACCTTGTCAGGAGTAAAGAAAAGGACATATTTTTTATTCCGGCATTCCCGCGGAACTCCGAAATCCCCGCGGTTGAAAATGCATTAAATTTTGCATCCTACCTACTACAATCGTCAGGGGTACGGAAAAGAGTATAGGGTACTTTTTATCCCGGAACTCTCGGGGGATTTCCGAAATTAACGCGGGTGAAAACATAATATATTAAAAATTAAGTATTTTTTTGCTTTTGTAATTAGTTTTGTAATTACTGTTTCCCGACACACCAACAGAGCAACATTAATGCACACTCGTACTCGAGCTTGACACAGACAGACATGACTAATTACACTTATTGTA
This sequence comes from Zygaena filipendulae, assembly GCA_907165275.2. Lineage (NCBI taxonomy): Eukaryota > Metazoa > Arthropoda > Insecta > Lepidoptera > Zygaenidae > Zygaena > Zygaena filipendulae. Next base: position 3,331,781 of record OU015669.1, read on the forward strand.
CCTTAAGTAAGTAAGGTAGGTACAGAAAATTTAATTATATACATTTTTCTGTCTTGTTTGAAATTATTATCTTACGTTTTTCTTCGGAGCTAATATTTTTTGTCCGGGACGAACGTTCAATTTCAATGGTCGACTCCAGAACCTAGGTTTTAAATGTTAATTATTATTGATACTACAGTAGAATAGAATAGAATAGAACAGAACAGAACAGAACAGAACAGAACAGAACAGAACAGAACAGAACCGAACCGAACCGAACCGAACCGAACCGAACCGAACCGAACCGAACCGAACCGAACCGAACCGAACCGAACCGAACCGAACCGAACCGAACCGAACCGAACCGAACAGAACAGAACAGAACAGAACAGAACAGAACAGAACAGAACAGAACAGAACAGAACAGAACAGAACAGAACAGAACAGAACAGAACAGAACAGAACAGAACAGAACAGAACAGAACAGAACAGAACAGAACAGAACAGAACAGAACAGAACAGAACAGAACAGAACAGAACAGAACAGAACAGAACAGAACAGAACAGAACAGAACAGAACAGAACAGAACAGAACAGAACAGAACAGAACAGAACAGAACAGAACAGAACAGAACAGAACAGAACAGAACAGAACAGAACAGAACAGAACAGAACAGAACAGAACAGAATAGAATAGAATAGACTTTATTGTACACCAAAATAATTTTACAGTGTGTTTACAGAAACTTATAATTAAGGGCATACAAAAGGCGGTCTTATCGCTTTACTAGCGATCTCTTCCAGACAACCTTTGGGTGGATAGGACAAATACAGATAATTTATAATATGTTGATTTGGTATAATATAGGTAGAACATGAATCATAAAATAATACTAAATAATAATACAAAATATACACATAGAACATAAATAAAAATACATAAAAAAGATATACAAAGATACGCGCATAGATATAATATTTTATATACATACAGAAAAATATATACGTATAATATAACCATACTAACTTTATAAATGTGATAAAACACAGGTGCATACTATAAATGTTAATCTACAGCAAGTTACGATCCATGAGTGAGGTAGAAGGTACAATGTATGTATTATAATATAATATTTGTCTTAAAGTCAATAAAATCAAAAGATCTTGATTTATACACGAAATCCCGAAAACTACTTGACCTAGATGAAGCTGTTTGGCAGGTAGATTGTTTACACACAGGTAGGAGAAGTCAGCTCAACCATCAAGAACAGATTTCCCGGAGAGGCCGTGGCAACTTTCAAATTAGCACAGGTAGAACTATGAAAAGAAAATTTGGCAGATAGAGAGATTATAGATTTATAGAGAGCAGAAGTCAGCTAAGAAAGGATTTCGCGGAGTTTCTTAACGCAGCTCAGGTGAAACTTCAGAGAACGGCTAGTATCGTCAATATTATTTAAGACTTGCTGTTCCCCGCTGATTTACCCACGTTCATTACGGAGTTTCCACGGGAACTCAAGGTTAAAAAGTACTCTATGTCTTTCTCTGTACTCTTGACAACGTGTATGCAATTATCTCATGATGATCTATCTGTTGAGTAGTTAAGGAGTGAAAACGTAAAAAACAAATAAAGAAACAGACGAACAAACTCACTTTCGCATTTATAAAAGTATAGGGATTACTGTGATGTCAGGTTTATAGTATGTTGATGAACCTCTTGCTGTAATAATTTATCATCACCCATCAGCCGACACTTGGACAATAAAACAGCGAATTGCATGATTAACCGACTTCAAAACAGGAGGATATATTTTCAGCTGCGTGTCTGTTTTTCATAATTTACTGTAATTGAAAGGCATTCGCTTGTGAAAATCACAAAATAAACATGGCCATGTTGTATGAATAAATCAGTAACGCGTCGTTAGTATGAAAGTATGTGTTACGAATGAGTGCTAAATTAGGTGATTGGTCCAAATTGGAGGGAAGGCAGAAAAAGTAATTCAGTGTCAAGTATGTTAATGAATTGGGAGGACTCTCGGCAACACTGAAAAAAGGGTTTTACTATAGATACGTTAAAATGAAGTAAAATAAATTATTCTTTTGTGTATACCTACGCAGTTTCTTTTTTAGAAATTTAATATTTTTCCATTGATCTTTATGTTGTTTATTGAGGCAAAATGATGCTGTGTCTGAATATCACTTTAAAAAAAATGCAAGCAGTAGAAACAACGTCCCTTCATATTTTAACAAACAAACAAATTAACAAACTAACTCACTTTGGCATTTATAATATTAGTAAGGATAATAGTACATACCTACCTATTACATACCTATTTCTGATTCTAACTGTACACAACTCAAGATATTATGTCTTGATCCTCTGACCCAAAAATAAAGAATATAAATGAAGACCTAATCGAAAGATATGAGTCGCTTATACCAGCTGGAGGGCTCCGAAACCATTCATGTACTAAATAAATGGAACCCCAAAAACCTTCGCATTTTTACCAGAAGCGAAATCATAAAATATTCCATTTCTCTTCGGTAGATTTTACATCGTAGACGTTCCTGAAAATTTTCTTGCTGATCGAGTGTCTTTTTTTCACATTTATGTCGCCGGGTCAACCTACGGGTTGATGAGTGTATAACGTAGATAGGTAGATACATATTTGAGAAACTGGGTCAATTTCATTTCCCCCGGGTGTTCCCCATAAATAATTTAGAAACATTACTTACGAAAAGTTATCTGTACTAAAGGGTCTTTCAATAAGGACGGGTCGATTTTGACATGAAATAAAAAAGGCCGTGTGTGAGATTTTAACGATTTTTTTTTTTATTTGAAAGAGCTATATATGCCATTATGTGTGGAAAATCACATCGTTTAAATGTCCGCCGCGGCTTCTCACGGTGGCACGAATTCGAGTTGTCCAATGTTCAACAACTCTGCCGCATAGTTCGGGTTGAATTTCAGCGATAGCCTGAGCTATGTTGACTTTAAGGGCATCGGTCGATTGTGGCTTATTGGTATAGACCTGCGACTTAAGAAAACCCCACAAAAAAAAGTCTAAAGGTGATAAGTCGCAGGATCTCGGTGGCCAATTCACAATTCAATTTGAAGGACCACCTCGTCTGCCGTAAAATGGGCGCAATGCACGTAACGTTTGCACTAACGAACACTCATTTTGGTAATACATTTTTAACATTTGGACGTGTTGCTCAACCGTGTAACTTGCCATGGTGATTTGGCATTACTAACTGAATAAAAAAATATAGGTTAGAAAGACGACGTTAAAACAACATGGCCGCCACAGGCTGCCAACATCGACCCGTCCCTATTGAAAGACCCTTTAGTATTATAAAGAGGTAAAGTTTGAGAGTTTGAGAATTGTGAGTTTGCGACGTTGTAAGGGGTAATCTCTGGAGCTACTGAACTGAAAAGAAATTGAAAAATCATTCACTTATAGGAAGCTACGGTAGTCCTGAGTGACATAGGGTACTTCTTATACCGGAATTCCCGCGGGAACTCTGAAATTACTGCGGGTGAAACCGCGGGGGAACAGCTATAATACATGTACAATGTATAATGTATATAAGTAAAGAGAACAGGAATGATGACTTAGTTTAAAAGATAGTTTGGACGTTCAGATATCTATCGGGTTTTAAATTAGAGATCCTGAGGCAATGAACCTTTAATATTATATGTAAATACGAATGTGAGTTTATTTGTTTGTCTGTTACACTTACACACCTTAACGACTCGACCGATCATATCATAAAAATTTGCATACACGTTGTCAGGTGTTACAGAGAAGGACATTATATTATATAGTGTACTTTTGTCCCGCAATTTCCGCGGGAAATTCGAAATTATGGATCGTGAAACCGCAGGAAACAGCTGGTTGTGTTAGTAAAAGCTTATGTTAGACAAATGATAATGCCAGACGAAAGAAAATAAATCCAGTTTTGTTGATGCACCTAGCCCTGTGATCCAATTTCTAACAAGACCTCGAAGGGGAGGAAAATTATACAAGGGACAACAATAAGAGCCAGAGAACTAAAAGATCGTTGAAACGTGATACTATTTGTTATCAATTAGTTAAGTAGTTGAGTGATTGCAAGCATATAGGTACCTAACAACTTTATATGTAACTAGATCGTATACAAAATGTTATATTATACCTATTGAAATTATACTCAGTAGTAGTATTGTTGAGGCAGTTAATACACAGCAGATAAATAGGTAAAATAAATATATAATACATAAATTGGAAAGTAACACAAAATACGACATACAAGGGGAATACAAATTTTTACCAAACACAATGATATAAACTAAAAGTCAAGGTTGCTCGATGAGACATGAGAGAGACCATAAAGGTGCTCTATCAAACAAGTATTATTAAAGAACAGTGGGTATTTGCCCTATTTTAAATTTATCTTCATAAATCTTAGAAGGTATAATGTTTTTAGCTTTATTTAGCGAGCGGCGCGGCGCGGCGATAGAATAGTCGGATAAGGCCCCATAATCGAAGTGAAATTTTTAAGGTTTTTCGGTCTGTCTTTCTGCCTGTTCGATTATTATCGATAAGGATTACCTAGTGTGATAAAAATAAAATTCCGCTTTACAGTTTGGGCACGTGTAATAAAATAAAATACCTTTATTTTCAGACGTCTTAGTCCATAATGTCAAAGCGAATTTGTTTAAATCGTCCGTTTATCCCCATTTGTACTTATAATGCCAAGAACAGGAAATGTTTTTTACAAGTACTATTTGATGTGTTCATTGTTCCAACTTACCATGACCTAGCATGTGGGGTACTCGCGCAAATATATACAAAACCACACAAGTGACAAGTGTTTTAAAACGAAAAACACACAATTTGCCAATCAGGCTTTAGTCGTCGACGAATTAATGATGTCGAAATTCTATCTAATCAAAGCTGTGTAACGATGTAAGTACTTGACGTATAATAATTCAACCGTAACTATCAATATTTCCTCACCCAACGCAATCAACAGCAAACAGGGGGTGACGTTGCTATCACCAAAGAATAGAGATTATATGTGTAAGGAAGCGAGGACGCCTCCCACCAATTGAATGCCTTCTCTACAAACTCGCGAAAATAACCGTGCTAAAGACCGAGGAAAGTCTGTCACATGTAGATCCACATGTGATAATTATTCACTGACAGCTGACACTTACTGTCAGCTCGCTGTCAACCTCATGGTCGCACACACGCACAACACGTCGTGTACGTACAAGCAGACCGTCTTTACTTGTGGGAAAGTACTTGAATAAGTTAATTTGTATTGATTGTCAACGGGCTGCTATCACGTTTTGTTTGTTCTATTTTATGCTTATCGTTAGTCCCACTTCGAATTAGGTAGATACTCGTTTAACATACAAATTATTCTTCCCACGTTTTCACCTGTATCTATCTCATAATCAGAAATCCCATTGAGAATATTTCAAGCATATTTCATATCGAACCGAGCGTTTTAAAAATTAAACTTTTACCCTTACATAATTATCTATACTAATATTTTAAAGAGAAAAAGTTTGCGAGTTTGTGACGTTGTAGGGGGTAATCTCTGGATCTACTGAACCGATTTTGAAAATTATGTCACTTATAGGCAGCTACAGTGATACTGAGTGACGTAAAGTACCTTTTATCCCGGAATTCCCGCGGGAACTGTGAAATTACCACGGATGAAACCGCGGGAGTCGGCTAATCTATTATAAAACAAAGTCCCCCACCGCGTCTGTCTGTCTGTTCGTGATAAACTCAAAAACTGCAGAACGGATTTTCAGGCGGTTTTTACCAATAGATATAGTGTTTCCAGAGGAAGGTTTATTGGTACCTATAGATTACCCTGGAGTTCCCGCGGAAACTCCGAAATTTCCGCGAGCGAAACAGCGTTCCATTTTGGCCCCCCTTTCAGCTCCTAATGGACATACGTCGAATTACAAATGACCGTGTATAATGTTGGTTAACTTTCAACCGAACTCGAACGAGCATCAGGATCAAAATAAACAAAAAAAATAAAACAAATATTATATTGCGACGTTTTTATGATTTCACTTGGTAATATCGTTCCGAAATGGTGCGGTTGGTCTCCAGAAATAGATATCAAGTCGAACAAACTTGACATATCAAACTTGCAGGACGTAGTAACCTACCTATCTAAACTTTCACATTTTTATTATATTAATATTTAATTTGATATTTACGTACTCAAAGTTCTATTTTTGGCTGTGGTTTTGTTTTGGTAAACTCATTCCGCAATAATGTTCGACTGGCTGCCCCCTCAGTCAAGTTGACAATCTATAATCTTTAGCGCATATAAAACTAAAGAACGGAATCTTCATGTCACGTGCTCATGCAAAACTGTATAACGAGGCGGCCGTGTGCCACTCGTTATGATATATATCTATGATATTATGATATCTTGCCTCACTTCTATTATTTTTTATTTTTTTTGAAGCTGTCGTCTTATAAGTTTTTCTTTTTTTAATTGAAAAAATTCTATTTTCTATTTTGTTTTGTTTTATAATTCACTCCTGGACTAGACTTCTAAGCTTATGCACCTAAATTAATATTATTTTACTATTTTGGAGCTAGCCGGAGGCCTATATAAACCTCTCCTAACGTACGAATTTAACAACTGCACTTTTGATTGGATGACTTTAACCACGTGAGTCGTGACATGATGTTCGTTAGTTTTCTATGCGTTAACAATTATAGATTGTCACCTTGGCTAAGGGGGCTGATTATTGTTGGAATGTGCGATCGATTGAAGCCAGGGACAATCTTTAGTCCATACCACTTCATTAGATATTACGAGGCACCTTAGTTCATTTTACGTGGTAAAGCTTTTAAGACTTTAATATTTATATCTCATATGCCGTACATTAATATTTAATACACCATAAAAATTACTCGAAGCAGTGTTATGGATTTCACGTGAGTTTTTAATTGACTTGTTTAGTATTTTCGATGCTTCTAGATATAATAGTCATTATATTTCATAGGTATTAACGGCCACACTCAGAGTCGACTTTAATGATTACTTAGTTAAGTATAGATTTTTAAAACAAAACTGCCGCAATCAGAGACGTTCAGTTAATTAATGTCAATTGGCATTTAATAAGATGTAACTTAATAAGTTAAATGCCAATTAACATTAATTTATTAAACTTGTCTGATTGCGGCAGTTTTGTTTTAAAAATCTATACTTAACTAAGTAATCATTAAAGTCGACTCTGAGTGCGGCCGTTAGGTAACTATAAGTACCTATAATTACTTCTGTGAAAATGTCAACTGTCTAACTATCAAGGTTCACGAGATACAGCCTGGTGACAGACATACAGACGGACGTACAGACAGATGGACGGACGGACGGACGGACGGACGGGCGGACAGCGAAGTTTAAGTAATACCCGTTTGGGTACGGATCTCTAAAAAAAGAAAGAACTGCTCACCCAAAGCGAAATCGCAAGCGGGTCCGAAGAACACGTGAGCGCAGTCGTTGTACGCGTCGATCGCCGAGATGATTGCGTACGCGGCGTCGCAGTCCGTGACGTCGTACGACGTCCATTCAAACACGATCCACGGCGGCAGAGCGTCTTTGACGGCCTGCGACCGCAGCGCCAGGTCTAGCACCGGCTCCACCTGGGAACGAACAGTGCAGTCGAAGGTGGGAAAACTAAACGCCACTGGCCATAAAAAATCCATATCTTGATGTTATCTATACTAATATTATAAAGAGGGAAGATGTGTTTTTTTTGGGTTTGTTTGTTTGTTACAACTTAACTCAAAAACTACTTGACCGACTTCAAAAATTCTTTCATCATTAGAAAGCTACATTATCCCTGAGTAACATAGGAATCCGAAATTCCTGTGGGAACTCCGAAATTAACGTGGTCGAAACCGCGGGGAACAGCTAGTCATTAAAATAAATCGGTAGGAGAATGTTTTGATGATAATTCAGCAATATAGGAAGTTAATAATAATTTACTCTCTAAAATATAAAAATCTCGTGTCACAGTGTTTGTTATCGAACTCTTCTGAAACGCTCTGACCGATTTTTATAAAATTCTGTATGTATGTTTGGTAGGTCTGACAAATAGGGCGTAGGCTATTTTTTTACCCCTAGGTGATAAGGCTAGTATAGCATTATATTATCTGTGCCTAAGGGTAGCCCTCTCCCGATTTTTTTATTTTTATTTTTTTGACAATTCCTGCGGGAATTCCGAAACTCACGCGGATGAAACCGCAGGTTACAGTTAGTAAGAGATGTAAAAAGTTAAATTGAAAACCGCCAGATGTGACCTTTTTTGCCACTGTTTTTATTTTTGGCATCAAGTTCAAAAATTGACATCTTAAAATTATGAAGTATTTTTCCAATTTTACATACCTACCTACCTATTCTTTTCTTTTATTTCTTTTTCAATGAAACATTTTATATAAAGGGTGACGCAATTACAACCTGTGAGAGCTTTAATACGTGACAAAATAAGTCCCGTATCATATTTTTGATTCGATCAAGCCATAAAACTCCGTGTATGAGAGAGCAATCTCTCTCCATTGGGGTTGAGCCTTTATTATATTGCATCTATGTATTTTATTTTATTTATTTATTTAGAACACAAAACAGATTACAGTCTTAACGAACATATATAACAGAAGTGTTAATAAAACAGAAGTCCGACTACAATCTTTTTACTTGTGTCCCTAGCATGCTTAAAATTAAAACCGCTAATTAAAACAGGTAAATTAATTATAAACAGGTAGGTATAAATTTAAGAAAATATTTACGTCTATTATTATGTACATTGGTGTAATGGTTAGCGAACATGACTCCTACTACAGGTTTCGCGGGTTTGATCCACGCATCGGGGAAAATATTGATGTGATATTTACACTGAGTCTGGCTATTTATTGTTTAACTTAAGTGTGTATTTACAACAAACAAAAGGTCGCTTGTCTGATACCCTTAATATTACAAGCTTTGTTTATTTTGGGATCTGGTTAGCTGTGTTATGGTGTACAAGCATTATTATTATTATTATTATCACCAGTAGATTAAGGAGTAAAGAAAGCTACATATGTTGTGGTTTAAGAAGGGGACAGTAAGTTATTCTTAACTGTGGATTAAAGAGGAGAAAAGGATCCACGTACACGGATCCAGTGGCGGGGTACCGGTTGTGAATTCAAGTGGATGGGGAGTGAAGAACTAACTGCTATAAATATGGCGTCTCAAACATTATAAATAGTAGATCAATGTTTTAATAGTATAATGTTATTTATAAATACAGAGTCAGATAAAGGAACCCTAAAAGATCTTGGATAATCACTTTACGCACCAACTTACAAAGTCTTCAGCTAAGAAAATTTAATTCCAGTTTCAAATGGAATAAGGTTTGCCGTCTTCGCATTTTGAAACTAACAGACTAAGAAAACTTTCACAGCATTATTCAGTTAAAGAACTGATGAAGGAGTTATTTAACTTTCATACTCTTATATTATGACTCTATTCTACTTGACCTTTCATTAAGCTCTAAGCTTGTGCAACGGAAATATTAATAGGTGGGTTTTTTTTCCTTAGTGGACCAATTCCTTCACCAGCGTGTACCTACGGCCAGTGATAAGTGTCCGAGGTTTTGCCTAGCTGCGGTAATTTCGGAGTTCCCGCGGGAATTCCGGGATAAAAAGTACTCTATGGCCTTCTCTGTACCCCTGACAACTTGTACGCAAAATTTGATGATGATCGATTGAGCCGCTAAAGCGTGAAAGCGTAACAAACAAACAAACTCACTGACTGATTTAAGTACTTATGGGAAAGTACTTGAATCAGTCATTTGTATGGAGAGTCGCCGGCCGGGCTGAAAAACCATCATAAGAATTTTCTCACAGATTTAGCACCACCTACCAGATATTATTATACTTACAATTTGCAAATTGGCGTCGTATGTTGTATTCTTTGGTAACAGCAGAGCAGCTCTAATCTTGCACTGACCATGGCCGTCGCAAAGGTTCTCGCACTGCCGCACGTGCGGCTCCTCCGCACGACAATTCTGACAGTTGGCGACACACACCGCACCACACACCACTAACATAACACCCAACCACATTTTATCGACAACGCAACTCATCGAACACATCGCATGACTATTTCATATAACTTTGTTCCACTGAGTTATGTTTATTGAATCATAGGGCGGGCTTCACATTTTTTCGTATTCATGGTACCTGTAAAATAAAACACAAATTTAAATTTATTTGTTATTAATCTAACTCTAACTAGGCTGTATCGGTATATAGGGAAGGGATGGGCGAATGATGCTTTATAATATTTTAATAAGGCTTTAGGGAGAGTTTTTTTTTTTTTTTCAATATTAATAACACTTTATTTCATTGGAAATATTATGATGTTATTTACCTACTTAATTAAAAATAAATTGTTTTTCTTTCTCTATTGATACCTAGGTAGGTATTATATTTTTATGAAATATTTTTTTAAGACGTACAAAAAAAGCAACAAACATTCAGGTAGGTGTGTTGCATGGGAGAATATCTTCAAGATCCCAGGTACGAGCCAAGGATCCCTTTGGGTGTGCGAAATTCTACCGTTTCTGTCATTGGGCTAGTACGCTTTTGTTCCACTTGTACCATGACCTTCACAGTCCTAAGTCGTACGCCACAGATAAATACTCAATAATAAACAATTCACAATTACCTAAGAATTACGCGAGCGTGCATCTATTGATGTTATATTTAAACAATGATCAAAGTCGGACAGTAATCGCGGATTGCCGACCGGGCTACCTTTATCAACACGCCATCATTAGAAACCATCAATAACTGTAGAAGATAAATAATCATTACATTAATTCCAAGCCAGCAGCAACGATTGAGCTAAGTGATTGATAAATACGACTGTAAGTAACTAAGTTTTGGCCGCGGCTCCGCTCGTGCGGCGTTTGAAGGTGCGCTTGCGTCACTGACGCGCCCATAGTCGTTAACTCTTCGTATTCAAAATTGCCATGCTCTCGTTTCCATGAATCGATCAGGGCCCTTATTCACTATGACCATAACACGCCGCATTAAGATAAGACGCCGCGAAAACTGTTTTGAATTGTGAATTTTCTTTGAGCACGATGGAAATATAGTTTTTGCGGCTTGTTATTTAAACGCGACGCGATATGATCATAGTGAATAAGGACCCAGGTTGCCAACCTTTTTTTGATCAAGGACGACTTTGATTTCATTATTTACCCACACTCTCCCACAGGTTAGAAAATATGCTTTGATTGAAACTTTTAACACATTACTTATTATGTAATCGTAAAGTTCAAAAGCTACTTTAACTAAGGATGTTACATTTGAAAACAGTTTTTTAGTAAATAATTCAGTTTGCATCAATGACATTTTAGAGTTTGCATCTTCTACACGTATACCTGCGTGTTTTAGAATTCTCGGGGTAATAAATTTTTGCTCAAAGCTACATGCATATCTTTTACGGACTCATTCGGACCACTGGTTAGGAACCACTGCATTAGATGGACCCGTAACGGAAAGAAGGAATACCTAATACATACAACGTACCTATTTCCTTCTGAACCCAATAAGCCACCGTAAACCCATTACGCATGGCTGAGCCACAAACATGTTAAAGCTAAAAGTCAAACATTCCATTGTTACAAATGTATTATTTGTTGATTGAAAGACGTGCTTGAGGTCTGGAGGTGTATATTTCTCAGTTCACTTATTTTAATAATTAGTACAATATTGATTATGCAACACGTAGTGCGAGGTGTTCGTGCCAGGTAATATGCAAGTCACAATGCCGTGTTGCCACAGATCACACACTATAGTTTTATTCGGTACCTACGTTACAATGCACATAGTATTAACGAACTGCGTTCCAATACAACAAACATTCATAAATATCTAGCAATACTGAAGGCTACCTGTTACCCGCACAGTTTTCTTCCCTCCGCGCTAATTTCGGGTTTCCTTTGGGAAATCTCTTTTATATTGGGATAAACAGGATCCTAAATTAAGTAACAATAGGTTAAATCAGGACCTGTAGTCAGGACATAGCCTATTTAATACCTATAGAAGTTTTCATTATGAAATTAGTTTTGCGAATATTTTAGGCATAAATACGCCATAATATACCGTCTATTTCGTTTTGACTATGTTTAAAATTTCAGCAAAGATAAATCTTTCTTTGAGAAACGAGAAATACTATACCTACGTAATAATATCTATTTCTCGACTCAAAATAATATTTTCAGGGTTCAATGCGGGTGCTGGAAATTTCAGCGTAAAAACGATAATAGATACCTACGAATAGATAAAAACATTCCAAATTTTTAACATTGTATTTTATTTTAGTAAAAATTATATTAAGTTCAACTATTTATCTATGCTGTGCTTTCATGCATGGTTTTATGAACTGTTGTGGCCATAATTGTCTGAAACGTTTTAGTTTTAAATCCTAAAACAAGAAAACTAGAATATCTACCTGAAAAAAATATAAAAAGTAATTACACTAACAGTCTATTTATATTATATTTGTATTGCTGAAGTTTATTTTATTTAATTTTGGCCCCGGCTGAAAGTCAGCTCTGCTTTTCAAAAGTAAATTATATATGACTATGTTCGGCTCACCACGCAATCAAAGCGTTCGACCTACAAAACAAATTAGTCACACGGCACAACGCTGAATACCCGGACTTTTCCTAAATGAATCAATCTTGAGTTCTATTCAGGGCATATCTTATCACACAATACCTACTGTCAATGATACGGTAGCTGTATCGCAATGATAAATGTATTCTGCATCATCACATATCACTAACCGAGTACGAGTACTAACAAATTTATTCCATACAAGCTGTGCCCGCGGTATCGCCCGCGGGAGATTCGGAATTCCTGCTGGATGTCCTAATTTTTTTTTTTCGGAGTTCTTACGGGAATTTCGCATTATATTATAGCCTATGTTACTCAGGGATAATGTAGCTTTCTAATGGTGAAAGAATTTTTAAAATCAGTCCAGAAGTTTTTGAGTTAAATCGTAATCAACAAACAAAAAATCAAATCTTTCCTCTTTATAATATTAGTATAGATATGTACTGTGCACCTTTTTGGCATATAAATACCTACTTGGTAGTTTTCAGTTTTATTTTTTTTTAATTTATGGTTCTACGTTTTATCTATTTAAATTTATGGACATAATATTATGATCCGTTATTACCATTTACTTTTTTGGACAAATATACGTAGTTACCTAGTTTATTTAAGGGCAGGCTATGCTCGATAACATAAAATGATCTTCAACCATTTTACCTATAGATTAGGTATATAATAATCTACCTATACATGACTTTGACTGAACGACTGAATAAGTTTATTTCCGAGTACAAGGTGTTTTATATTAAATCGTGTTTACCTAATTTTCAATTAAATTTCCTTTTAGACATCTGATTTTATTTTGTCTGATTTTTGAATATTATTTTGTAATTTTCGTTTAGGCGCAAATGATCCAATTCGTAAATGGTCCAGAGGGTTTAAAATGTCCAATTCGCAAACCGTCCAATTCTCAAATGGTCCAATTCGCAATTGGTCCAACTTGTATTTGATTAAATAAGTTTAGTTATTTTTATTATCAGGAAATTTTTTCAGTAAACATTTTTTTTGTCTTCTCAATGTCTCTTCTGACTTTTGATACAGTTACAATTTTTAGGCACCGATGTTTAGGTATAGGTATCTTATCAACGTACGTCAATCAATTTACTTACTATCGGGACAATGGAACTATTCTGGGTTATTTTTGCTGTCTGGCTTGCGTATGTACGTAATTTACGCAATAACAATTTGAATAAAGTAACGCTGTAGGTTTTTCCATTTTTATCGTAGAAAGGGATTGTCTTTTTATTCCATAGAATAAGTCTCGATAGAAAAAACCTTTTTAAAATACTTTTTTATAAACAAGCTTTTATTCAAATGCGCTAAAATGCTAAAAAGAATAAAGCATGTTTTGTCACTCAAACTTAACGTGTATACTCACTTTCAATTTCAGCTCAATCGGTTGAAGATATCTGCTTTAAAATTGAGTTGCAAGATTCCACCCGAATAGTTATATACATACATTGCATGTTAAATAAAAGCTTTTAAAATATTTGGAAAAAATTGATTTCTAATGGTGGTGATTATCCATATATAGGTACTAATACTAGCTGACCCGCGCGGATTCACCCATGGTAATTTCGGAGTTCTCGCGTTAATTCCAGGACAAAATATAGTTATAAACCTTCCTAATGAATCACTCTATCTATTGGTGAAAACCGCATCAAAATCCGTTGCGTGGTTTTAAAGATTTAATCATACATAGGGATATATGTAGGGACAGAGAAAGCGACTTTGTTTTATACTATGTAGTGATTATAAATGCGAAAGTAATTATGTCTGTCTGTGTAGCTATTGTATTTTGATAACTGAAGGTTTTTATAAATTCAAGTTTTAACCTTTAAGTCTAATTAACGTCTAACGTCTTACTAATTACGTCTAACGTTTCAGTTAGTTCAATTTACAGTTCAATCAGTGCCGCGGCATGGCACCGCGTCAGAAACCTAATTAACGGCTAAATCAAATTAAGTCCATACGTTATTTTTTTTTGTTTCTTAATCTACAATTTACGCATTCATATTATATTGATTGTATATATATACCTACTATATCAGTAGATACGTTTCATTTGTCTACATTTTATTAGAACTGCGGCCAGATAAAATTATATTTTTAACGCTCAAGTGTTTTTATCGATGCAATCTCGAGTGGGTACCACTGTCCCCTATAACTCTTGATGCGATAAGGCAATAGTTGCGCGGTTCAAGTACAGAAGTACGTAAATATGTACGTATGCGAACACTTGTCTGTATCTATGCTTGTTTGTTGTACAAAAATGGTGAACAGAATAATAAAAAAATCGAACACAACTTGCCCACTCTAAAACTAAAGCAAGGTGCGTATTTATAAATGCTACTGATGCTACTCAAACTGGATACGCTATCAGCCGGCTTACTCTTGACGCAATCAAGTTAGGATCAAATCGAACTCGAATCGAAATGAGATCGAAACGGAATCAAATTTTGCTACTTTTGAAGCTTTGAGATCATGTCTCGATCGTATTTATCTGTCAAATATTTCGATTTTATTAAATTGTCAACGAAAACAATCCATTTTTATTAACTTGTCAGATTTCAATTCAAAGTCAAATCGAAATCGAAATCAAACTCAAATCATTTTCAAGTGTTAGCCCCCAGGTGTTTGCTTGCGTTCTTCATTAGACACAATTAGATTTGATTAATATTATAGTATCTTAATATTTATTATACAAAATGATAATGGGAAAATATTATATTTTTATCGCTAGGTTATTAAATTGTTAGGCTTTTTTATTAATATTAAATGTGATTAGAAAGCATTTCACTCGCATCGCTGCATGGGGAATTTCAGAACATAGAAAAAATTAAAACGATTAAAATCTACTATATTTTTACCAATATTTTCATAAAAATACAATTTTCCATCCAATAAAAGGTCTCAGGATATCTTATCAAATTCTACTCAAAGTTGATATTATGAATACGACCCTAAAATAAATTGTCCACCTATCTGAATAAAGGGAACATGTAAAGTATCCTCAATCGAAAATTTTGGATCGTTAGTTTGAAAATGTGGTTTTATTTGAAAGGCGTCGACTTTCCCATATTTGATGTAGGTACCTCGAATGTGTCCGATAACGACATTTCATACTCAAAGATACCGGAAACTTTTTGATTTTTAGTTTACTTAAGATTCTTGAGAAGTGGTCGTAATAAGCTTCTTTTGACATCTGAAGGAGTAGGTACCTACAAAATTTGTCGACAATAGGAAAAACTTATTTTCTTCCATTCAAGTTTACGAAAATTGTTTCTTTGAAAAATATACCTGACTGTGAGGTTTATTGAGAGGCGTATCAAAAGAGATCTATTTGGCATAATATTCTCATCTATTATTATTATTTATTAAACTATAAATGAGGTTAGATTCTGTCTATAAAACAAAACATTATTTGTTTTCTAATACCAATATAGGAAGGGGAGGTTTTGAAATTGCCATTCTTTTGAACTAAAACGACGTTAATTAAACAGGCTTTT
This sequence comes from Zygaena filipendulae, assembly GCA_907165275.2. Lineage (NCBI taxonomy): Eukaryota > Metazoa > Arthropoda > Insecta > Lepidoptera > Zygaenidae > Zygaena > Zygaena filipendulae. Next base: position 3,347,967 of record OU015669.1, read on the forward strand.
ACTCGTTTTATTTTTAATCGCTATGGCTTTACACTAATTGCGAGAATTTAAGCTTTCTTTTATACTTTGATACCTTCTTCTCAATCAGATTCTATGGCATGACATAAAAATTACAAAGCTTTAAAAATCTCGTGAACTCGTCTGGAAATATCGTCACTGGTAAATTGAGGTGAAATAATTGATCTTCTGTTCCAAGGAGCACTCAACTATTAAGCTTGAAAATTTTATTAATTTAGTATTGATAGAATTATATCTTGGCTGCGGTTTCCCTTGGGAGCTCTAATGTACCGGTGCTGGAGCAATTGCGTTTATACATGGTATAAGATTAAACGAGGGACATATTGACATAGTTTTAACGTATGTATGACGTATCTATACATATAAAATGCTTTGTCCTGAATGACTGACTGACGGACCAACTCACAGTCTAAACCACTGGTCGTCGTAAAGAGCGTGTGTTGTTTGTATGACGTAGGCATCCGATAAGAAAGGATTTTTGAAAATTTAACCCCTAAGGGGATGAAAAGGGGTTGCAAAATTTGTATGGAACAATTCCGGGGAACTCCGAAATTATGTATTTTCTGACAAAAGAGGTATCATCATTATTACCTCACTGTATAGTTAACAACACAGCGTGTAGTAAATTCACCCTATAATAAAACAGATCTTTTATGCTGGTTATCGGTTACTTGTTTTATTGAGGATATAAAAATGTATGACCGATATTAGGAGTACGTTTCTAATCAGTCGATGGTCGCGTGGAAATTGCCCGCACGTCGAATTTCAATACGAAAAGAAAATTAGCAATAACTAAGTAGGTAACAATATTGCAAAACAATTTAATACCTACACCATAAGATATATAATTATAATATTTCGATTACCTTACCTTTGATGATTAATTTTACGTAATTCATAAACTGGCCCGATATTGTATAAATTTCCTACGAACTCTATTCCTAGTCTAGAAGAAGCGTTAGAGAGTTAGTTAAGTTTTCGCAATATTTAAGACTGTTCACTACATCACGGATTGTCATGCGTTTTTCACTCTTAGCCTGAAGCTACATATAGGCTATGTTTCATTTAAATCGGATCGGGAAAAAAAGTTGTTATATAAAAACGTTTCACGCGGGTGAAACCGCAGGGCACAACTAGTTTACGAATAATGATGTAAATTACATTGCGTATCAACGTTTATAATATTATATAGACGTAAGAAAATTAATTAAACAGTAACAACTTTCACACATTCGGTGGTAAACTTTAGCAAAACTCGCAAATTTCATACTCTATGTAGAGTCGTGTACAAACGTGTCTACAAAAAAAGGAGGCTCAAGATATGTGTCGGAAGACAAGCCCAAATGATGGCCAGAAGCACGACACGGCGCTTATTACCGGTCGGGATTGGATGCGAGGCCAAACGCCACCATGCTAAACAATATTTTCAGCGGTACATTGGAACCACAAAAAAATAAAATATTTGCATCTCGGAAAAGCACAATCAAAGAAACAAGCTCCAAAAGTCAGTTTTTTAATATTTATTGAGAAGGGACAATGGCGTACGAAGACAAGACGAAAGGCTGTTCATCCACCGGTGGTTGAAGAAAAAGTTGGAAGTAAAAGTCAAAAGTTTGTGAGCAATTATTGAGTCAGCTAAAAGTTATGTGAATTTGACTGAGCACTGCGCTCTCTATTGTATATTTGCTTGGAAACAACATGGAAGCAAAACTTATGTTCAATCGACTTTAAAAAAAGTTCCATGTTTCTTAAGTATTTTTGTGTAATTAGCATTGAATTCGAAAATTACTCAATCTACTTTTATACTCATTTAACTGGGCTATAGAATAACCCTTAAGGAAAGTTTTAGAACCTATATAAAATTTAAACGTTAGGAATACAATTTTTTTTTTAATAAATTTCATTAATAATTAAAAAAAAAGTGAGCCCGCCTTTTATGTTTGGAAACAATGTACGCGACTATACCCACGACAAACTCATAAAGACCGAACTCATAAATAAATTCGCCTTAGCATCCCGCTGGTATTTCTTACACAATATGTCAAAAGACCATCCCTTATGTGCCATATGAAACCAGGTCAAGTTATTTCAAATAAAATGCCGACAGGTGAATATCACACAAATCCATTTATGTAGGTAAAACAAACATATTAGTACCTAATAGTTAAAACTTGTTACCTCCTAGACGCGAAATAAATAAGTAAACAGTAAAAACATATTTTTAATAGGTACTTAAATTATACCCTAAATACGTTTCGTTTACTTGTTACTTTGGAACAAGTAAACGAAACGTATTAACTAACTAAGACTAACTTAACGTAACTTTTCTTAGTTTTTTATATACCTAGGTATTATGTTTCCGAAGTAATTTAATATTTTTTATACTCACTGTAACATTATTTTCGTGTATAATAAAGAGTATTCTATTCTAAACAACAATTGTAAATTACATCAAATAGTAAATTTAAATAATACTTATTAAAACTTATGCTCTAAAATTTTTCTTTCAACCGTCAGTTATTTTTTTTTTCTTTTTTTCTGTATTTTTGGTTAAAACTGTTTATAACAAACAATGCAGAAGTATATCAAAATACAGTATTTACTTTTATTTTACCTACTATATCTGACCCGCGAGGTTTCACCCACGGTAATTTCGGAGTTCCCGCCAGTATTCCAGGATAAAATATAGTTATGCACCTTCCTCATAAATCACTCTATCTATTGGTGAAAACCGCATCAAAATCCGTTGCGTAGTTTTAAAGATTTAAGCATACAGAGATATAGGGACAGAGAAAGCGACTTTATTTTATACTATGTAGTGATATGCAATAACTAACAATCAATTTCTTTTTAAATCATTTCGTTATGTATAAATAAAATATTATGAATTTTTTATCGATTGGCACCACTTTGGGCCATAAATGTATCTATAGTAAGAGCCTTGAGCTACAGAAAATAATTGTAATTGCCGACGCTACTTAGGTATTAGGAAATGATTCGCATTACATATCAAATCAAAATTCCATTCGGAATACATTACGTTATCGAATAGTTGATAAAACTATCACAGAAAGATATCATTCATTAAAACAGAATTAATTATAGAATAATCCATGTATTTATAACCGCCCGAAAAATCAACTCTTCCACCAAGCGACAGACATACACAGTACATAAAATAAAAAGGTCAGAATCTGAGGGGCTAGTAACTTTTGTTTCAATCATTTTTCGGTTGCAATCAAAATTATGGCGGTTTTGTGATTAGAATATGCACGTTTTGACACCTACAATATCTATAGCAATCAACCAAAATACACATACCCAGGTACTAAAAGTTGAAGCTGCCTAAACTTGATAAATCCATTAATGATCACAAAATCGCTATTTTGTGATTGCAACCGAAAAATGATGGAAACAATAAAAAATACCCAAATCGCTATAGGTGTGCCTATAATTTTTGAAGAGTTCCCTCGGTTTCTCCAAGATCCCATCACCAGATCCGACTTGGTGGCAATGGGACCTAATTAGGAGTAAACCCTTTCAAACAAAAACAGAATTTTCCAAATTGGTCCAACCGCCTTCGAGTAATCGGTGAACATACATAAAAAAATACATACAATCGAACATAGAACCTCCTCCTTTTTGGAAGTCGGTTAAAAATTACATAATAACCCCTCTGATTTGACTTTTTCACGTGCGGAATTGTATTTAAGGGCGTCGATATCCTGCTTTATTAATACTAGCTGAGCCCCGCGGTTTCACCTGCATGAAAAGTTTTTGTATGACAACTTTTTTCCCAACATCCGTTTTAAATGAAACAAAGTCTATATGTAGCTTCAGGTTTAGCGCAATCTACCTGTGAGAACTGCATGAAAATCCATTCAGTAGGTTCTGAGATTATCGCGAACAGACAGACAGACATACAGAAAAGAATTTCAAAAACTATTTTTTTGTGGTTGGTTACTCTTCTTTTATCACTCCCTGTCAAAATTTGTCAAAAATATTCAATGTACAGAATCGCGGATTCTACTCTTTTATTATAGTAATAGATTATTTTTTGGCAATCAAAGAAAAATTAAGGGAAGAAGGTGATATCTTAGAATTATTAACACCTCAGATATTTATTTGAATAACGTCGTCATTACCAGCCAGATACAGCAGGTAAAGTGATTATTGTTATCAGAAGCTATTCAACATTAATTACTTTATCACATTCGATAATTATAATTGATTTATTTATGGAAATCCCATATTGGTGTGAACAGACAAAGTATCTGGGTAACGCTCCTGATTTATTTTCTATACTAGCTGTTCCCCGCGGTTTCACAAAATTTCCGCAAAATTTTGTGGTGATGGGTTGAGCCGTTTAGCCGTAAAAGCGTAACAAACAAACTCTTTCGCATTTGTAATATTAAGTAAGGATAATATTACAAATGCGAAAGTGAGTTTGTTTGTTTTTTTATTTGTTGGTTTGTTTGTTACGCTTTCACGACTTAACGGCTCTACCGAGAGCCATGAAATTTTGCATGCACGTTATCAGGAGTACAGAGAAGGACATAGGATATTTTTCATCCCGGAATTCCCATGGGAAATCCGAAATTACCGTAGGTAATTAACCGAAACCGCGCGGAACAGCAAGTAGGTAGGTATAAATATAAATAAAACGTCTGTAAAGAAATGGCGTCCGTACATTGAAAATGTGGATGGATATTAAATTATTATGTACCTACTTACGTGAAAAATAATAAGTAACTAAAAGATTTTAATAAATTTTAAACAATTTCAAACTTGTCTGTGTTTTGTTTTGTTAGTCTGAACGCGCATGGGAAGATTCCAATGGAAGTTGGCATGTAACTTATCATAGCTTTCAAAAAAGAGTTTCTGCGGGAATCCCTTACTTAATTTACGCGAGCGAAACTGCGGACATCAGCTAGCAGTCAATAATTTGCTTTCTATGACATATTTCTGTGTAGGTTCTCTATCAGGTAGGCAAATCACTAAGCTACGATATTAAATTATGATAAAGCTTCTTATTTGCTATATTTAATCCCGCAGGTGACGTGATTTTGAATTCAGTCAGTTAAATTTAAAATAATTTATTCTTTTCAAACTTACCATGAATAAATAACCTCCCAAATAATTGTAGAACAAAAATATCGCACGTTCACTAAATGATTGTTTAAATACAAGGAAATCACTACCGTAACCTGTTGACGAGTTTACGATGGTTACGTACCTGTAACACGATACGTTACGTGGACAAAAGCGCGCGTCACGACACGTCTATCCGCGTCGACAGTGCGTCTCATACTGGAGTAGGTACAAAAAGTGAAAACTCTATTTAGTTTTGTTTCATAAAAATGATAAGATTTGTTGAAACAACAGAAAATAAATTGTGATACCGGATCAAGTAGTTTATATTATCAATTCATTATGACGTCTTATAAGTACCTATGGCCTATTATTGAATTGTGAGACATGGAGTGTAGATATGTCTTTCTTGTAGAATTTTATTTCTTCCCGGTGTTTTTATATCAGTTTCATTGTTATTTCTACAAGTAGGTTAGTTTTCAAGTAACGGTACATATTATCGCAGTTAATGGTTTTTTGGCCAACTATTTCTGTTCACAAACGTGCACGTTTATAGTGTCCGTAAAAGCTTCCCCAAACGAAGTCTCATGTGACAACTCCTATGGTACAGTGGCGACGTTCAGTTCTAATTTCGGTTTAGTTCAGTATGAATGAGGAAGTTGTCTTCTCTGTGGCATAATATCTTGTTGTACTATCTGTGTGGAACTGTGGACCATGTATCGCCATCACTGACCCAACAATTCTGAATGAGAATATTTGCTGAGAATCGCAGAAATCAGCTCGAAATGATGGAACCGCGTTCCGTCACTTATTTTCATGTCGATAAAAAAACTTATCAAAAGTTAGCTAATTTTGTTGTGCTGTAGGTATAGGAGAATAATTTTCGCAATGATGGTTTTTTAATGTAGATACAAGAAGATACAATGACGTTTCAAGATGATTTCTTCAGTGTTATCCAAGAGCTTCGAGAAAGATTTTGAAAACTTTAGCTCTATGGTTTGCATTTACCAACCTTACAACGATGCTAACGGTCGCGGTATACACTATAATTTATTTAAAACTGGCTTAATGCGAAAGTCCATAAGAAGAAAAAGAAAGAGTTAAGAACTATTTTTTATTTATATATTGTATTAATGACGTCATGCCTACTAAGGACTAAGGTCAAAGATTTATTTCCACAAGTAACAAATACCTACTCTTACGGAACATGTCATTCAAATCGACAGATTCATAAGTTGGCAGTTCCTTATGAAAGGGCCTACAGGGGGTCTACAACATCGAAATTGTATCCGTTGTAATTTCAACTTTAAATTCGGTGTGTAATGTCGAAATTTGAATGGACAAAATTTCGGTGTGAGTTTGAAACTGTTAAAAAGATGTTGGTATATGATTAGGACAGTACCTAGGGGTCGTGAGATCGATAGGCACGCGACAGACAGGTTGTTTAGAGTGACATGTCAAAGCTTCTTAGAGCCATAGATGAAATTAATATCATACCTACCTAGTACCTACTATCGCATCGACTATAATTTAATCTTCTTTCTGTAAGTACATATGCATTGTATTTAATGCCAGATGTGACACGAAATAAACCCTGCTGGGTTTTTGTGTCTGACCTTGTAAAAATTTTGTACTTTTTTCTGAGTAAATAAATTAAAAAAAAAAATACCTACCTACAGCTATTAAGGGCTAGATCCGCAGTGCTGATGATGCGGATAATATATCAATTACTTATTATGCCTAACCTTCCATGGCCTGCTATTTTTATAGTTTTAATGTAGGTATATAGACATAGAAGGAAATCTTACGAGATATTCAAGTTTATCTGTAGGTACACTTCTAGAAGACGTGATGAGATATTCAAATTATTTACCTACTCGTTCCTAACAAGAGAACAGGCTAGTTTCCTAATTTTTTTTTAGTCCGTTTTGTAAATTATTAAAAAATATTGGACACGTATTTTTTTATTTTTTATGTAACCAAAAAATAACGGATTGCTTAATTCTGTATAATGATATCCTGTTTCTGCATAAGATTGGAAGAGCGGTGACTCCCAACACGGGCGCAAGCCTACTGGGAGCTCCTGCCACTAGTTTTTAAGCAACCATGTAAGAACAAATAAATAAATAAATAAATAAAACGGAGATATATCAAGTCGAAATTTCACATGACGTCACGCCTCGCTACAGTTTGTTCGCACCTTATAGCGAGCTGTGACATCACGAGTCCCCCACCCTAAACTTGAATGCGCTTTATCTATGCATATTTCCATTATTTTAAAAAAGCAAAAAATACGTGTCTTTTATTTTTTTATTATCTAACTGACGGACTAAATAGAATTTCGATTTTTTTACCCAGGAAACTAGCCTACTCCTCAACGTTCAACAGCACAGACACGAAATATTATAAACGTTCTTAAAAGCTCTTTGGTTTTCCATCATCTTGTTAAATCTAGTAAAATCATATCGTTTTTCATTTTCAACCGACTTCCAAAAAGGAGGTTGTGCATTCGGCTGTATGTATGTTTTTTTATTATTTAACCCAATCACAGACAAAACGCGTCCTTGAAGCGTCCAAGCGACGCTTATATCTATATTTACTAATATTTATTTTATAGAGCTAAAGTTTGTGGATTATGAGTTTGTGAAGTTGTAGGGGGTAATCTCTGGATCCACTGAACCGATTTTGAAAATTCTTTCTTTTATAGGAAGCTACGGCAGCCCTGAGTGAGATAGGGTAAAAATCCCGGAATTCCCACGGGAACTCCGAAATTACCGCGAGTGGAACCGCGGAGAACAGCTAGTCTTTAATAAGACGTCAAAGACAACTGATAACGACGTTTCCAACATCAGCTATGCAATACTATGCATCAGCGTAACGTAGGAACCAAGATAGTAGTTGCTTTTTAAAAGCTTTTATTATACCTAAATCAGCGATGCCCCGGGAGTAAAATTGCAATTAGTTTCCTTCGTGTTCTATGTAGATACTTATTGTGTAGATCGTTAATGGCTATGCACAACTATTCACACTATACTAGCTGTTCCCCGCGGTTTCACCCGCGATAATTTCAGAGTTCCTGCCGGAATTCCGGATTACAATATAGCCTATGTTACTCAGGGATAATGTAGCTTTCTATTGGTGAAAGAATTGTTGAAATCGGTCCAGTAGTTTTTGAGCTAAATCGTAACAAACAAACAAACAAAAAATCAAATCTTTCCTCTTTTTAATATTATCTTTATAATAATAATGATAATAATTAGGTATATAGTATAGACTAGCTATTTACTACTGTTTCACTCAAATTAATTTAGTAGTTCCCGCAGGAACACTGTGAAATGGACATAGATAAGCAATAGTGTGTTAACCCACACTGGAGAAATTTTGAGTAAATCCTGTTTTAAAAGAAGAAGCGCCATTTTGTATCAACATTTTTTATGTTCAATATTTAGTTTATATTTAATAAATGTAATAAGGTAAACACATAATTAAAAAACGTTCCTTAACTCTTAATAAATCGTTCTGAATCAATAACTTAATTTTGTGGGTTAACATGTTATTGCTTATCTGCGTCTAAATATCCATGAAACTGTTTTACTGTCTGCCCAGTGTTTAGTCAGCGACCTTTCGATCTTATGTGTAATATACAAAAATCTTGGTAAAATATACCTATCACTGACAATATTAAGAATGCGTATACATCAACTAAAATGCTGACCCATGCTGACCAGTTGCGTCTCACCTTTGGTTTCGGAAACATTATTTCTCGCTGGAACTTCCAAAGAATTCTCCCTAATACGCAAAGGAATTACTGTGGAATGTACCTATTTTCGCGCCCGAAGTATTTTCATTGCGTATTTTCTGCACCCGTGGTGTCACTTGAGTTACGTTGAATTAGATTTTTTACGCACAAACTTGAAACCCTCCGTTAGAACGGTAATTTCTGAAAAGTAGGACTAAAAGAAAAGAGTTTTTCAAATCGGTCCAGCCGTCTTCGAGTAATCGCGTAACAAAGATACAATAAAACACATACAGTAGAATTGAGAACCTCCTCCTTTTTTAGAAGTCAGTTATAAAGTGGGATTCTCTTGAATTATTGTAAAAATTGTATTAAACCTTGCATCATATAATTTGAATCAGCAAAGTAAAAACCTTATTCATTCTTAAATTATATAAAACCATATTTTAAGTTTTTTTTTTTGTGTTTTCAATGTTAGATTTTATCGTTTGAACTTAAAATATAGTCATTCATACGATGGTATTACAGTCACTGTTCAAAATAAATGATCTGTGGTTAAATTTTTTGGTTCAAGTCGACAAAATTTTAAACGTAATTTCGCAACATTCCACGCACATTCAACTGTTTTGGAGCTTCAATTTAGTACGGAGTTTTGAATGAAATTATGGCTCTGTGGCTTTAAAATATTTTTATAGCAAGTTATTGAGGAAAAGATTGATAATAAAACACACTTGTTAAGATTAAAAAAATTGTAGATTTAAGAAAGATGAAATGGAAAAAAAAATATTGACATAGGCGTTCATTAAGATTCTAAACGATCTTCAAAAGGTTTCCCGCTTGATATCCCCTTTCTAATTAACATTATACAAATATTACAAGCAAGGAATATACCAACAAGGCTCGGCAAATTTTAATGTAGGTACCTACACTGATATCAAATTCTAATTTTGATATTTTCAGTGTTGTTGATCGCTTTTAGATTCACTATATATATTCGATATTAGTTGAAAATAGAAATAGCTGGAAGTCTTCGTTATAACCAGGGCCCTTATTCACTGTGACTATAACACGCCGCGCTAAGATAAGATGTCGCAAAAACTGTCTTTCCCTCGTAATCAATAGTACATTGTTATCCTAGGGGTGAAAGTAACTTATTTACTATCGCTACGCTCGATACGCTCGGACGCCAAACCCCGTCTCGGGACTAAATAAGTCTTTCTCCCGAGGATAACACTGTGCTTTTCATTACGAATGCAAGGAAAGTCAAAATAAAAATAGGAATTAGCTAAAGAAAAAAATGAGTGAATTTTATTTTACATAAATCAACCATTAGGTGTGCTACTGGCCAGTAAGTATGCCCCCTATGACATAAAAAAAAAACTTGAGTTTCTGCAGTATCCAGCTGTCTGTTGAAAGCGATTCTCCCTAGGGCTGAAAAGTGTTACTTTCAACCCGCTTCTCAGGCAACTTCAGACCTACTTTCCGAGTATGAGTAATGAAAAGTTTTACTGCAAAAAATACATTTACAACGTTTCTTATGGCAAAAAATAATAATTTCTAATATCTTGGCATCTAGAACGTTTGTAAATGCGTTTTTGGGACGCGCGTTATGGGCAAGGAATGTTATTAGTCATAGTGAAGGACAACGTTCCGTACCTAACCTTGGAACGACATTCTGCTCCACTTATAGTTAAATGCTGAGACAGTAACCGTTTGTTAAATCGCGTAAATAACTGTAATTTTGTGGTATCTGCGTTTCAAGAAATGTCTTTTCTTTCTATCTTTCTTTCAAATTGTAATATTAGAATTTTTTGTAGATAGGATTAGAAACACGCATTATTTTTACTTGGCTAATTTTCACATACACGTTACCTTAAGGTGGTGCGCTGCAATACTATGCAGCCTCTCTCAAATCTATGTAACAAGCTTTGATTAAATTTAAAGGTAACAAGCAAGTAAAAGTGTGTTTTTTTTTTCACTCGAACTTTTATTATCCTTTTTTTTCAAATCAAGCTTTTTCAGAATTTCAACTTCAAATTTCTGATAAAAAAAACTGTGCTAGTTTTTGAATATTTTTTCTATCCTTACTATCAATTGACTATTCTAGATACCGAATCTAGTCTTAACGTAATACCCCACTACTGGTATCTTTTACGTGGACGCCCACATATAGGTATTAAGTTCTGTGTCAATCCAAAGTTTTGTTACTTATTATTTTAATTTTTTTTATTCCGCACGAAACAGAGTTCTCGCAAACGATCGTGAGAATAACCAGAAGTAGATATAGTATAAATTAATTTAATTAATACTTTCACCTGATAATATAAGCGTTATCAATATTTTATTAAGTGTTAGATCGGCATTCAGCGTAGTTTCGATATTGCGAAACTAATTAAGTTCACTTCTTTATCTGGTTATTTATTAACTGAAAGAATAATTTGTTTAATTTAGCAAAAAAAAACGCACCACACGATTGATCACACTTTTAGATCTGTATGAAGTGTTTGCAGCTGAGCATGGCTTGAGGTACAACGTGATGAAGAGTGAATTCATGGTCTTTAGGGGAAACAATAAAAGTCCTGAAAATTTTCCCTCGCTTCTTTTCAATGGTGTTTCTTTAAGCCGCGTGTATCAATTAAAACATCTCGGGCACATTGTGACTGAAACTCTTGTTGATAACTGTGATATAGAGAGGGAACGCAGGGCGCTGTCAGTGCGCGGAAATGTACTGAGACACAGGTTTGCTCGCTGTACAGCCGGAGTCAAACTAACATTGTTCCGAGCATACTGTCAAACCTTCTACACCAGCGGCCTGTGGTTCAACTACACCAAGGGTACGTACTGCGCTCTGCGTGTTCTGTATAATAACATCTTGAGGGCTCTGTTCGGGCTCCCCCGTTTCCGTAGCGCCTCAGGCATATTTGCGAATGCGGGCACTGATGACTTCTATGCCATAATGCGGAAGAAATCGGCTTCCATAGTCGGCAGATTGCGGGTCAGCTCGAACGGTGTCCTGAAGATGATATCAGAGAGGCTTGATTCTCCTCTTACTGTTAGGTACACTGAGCTACACGTTACACGTGTCACTGGACCCTGGCAACGTTTCTACCCAATTTGTTGCCTAGTTGCCTACCTACTAACTATAATAAGTAAAAATTATACCTACTAAGACAATATGGACTTATACGTCTGAAAATAAAGATATTTGATTTTATTTATTATTTTTATGAAAGCCGTGGAAACGGGAAATGAGAATTTATAGAGGGAAAATATTATATTATGTAAAAATAAGGACTATGATATGTATGAGCGGGAACTGTTAGCGTATTTCTATATATATAAGCCATTCTATCATTTTTTTGGGTTGATAAAAATAAATAATATAAAATAAAATACCTCGTGTAGCGAATGCCTCATCGAGTTAGTCACTCGTAATCTCTGTAGTTGACGCTAATGTGGCACTCTAGTCGCAATAGCACAGATTAAGGTCCGGTCACCTCTGAACATGGGTCAGGTATTCAATCCTACGCCCGCCTCTAGGCCTGCAATACTAGCGCAGACAGATCGCTTTTGGTATTAAAATTGTAATTCTTTCACTGTTTATTCACTAGGAGAATCAATGTAGAGAATAAAAGACAATGTGCTGCACTTTCTTCGGTATCCAATTTATAATATCATATAGATAATAGACATGTATCTATTATTATAGTGATAAAAAAACAGACTTTAAACAGACCAAACTTAGCAATGATAATTCCTCTCAATTCCAATCATGTTTTCGTCATGTTTCTAACCAGTCCAATAAACTCTTTCTTTTCGACACCTCTCTTTTTCAAAAAAAAAAAAAAAATGACATTCCAAAAGAAAAATATAAAAAAGGTTGATAATGTAGCAGAATGCTACACTAGGTATTGATTTATTATTATTGATAATAATATTATTTCAATTCACACATAAAAATCCGTCACAGCAAAATCTTGCAACTAACATCAAATAAGTATAAGACCCTGGCTGGAAAAAGACACGTTTTTAGAAACAAATACTTTAAATAAATCTATAATGCCTTTTAGTAGAATCCAGCAATAGCAATCTTCTAAACAAATGTGGCCGTCTGACTTCGTCTACGTTATCTAAGGCCCTGGTGAATATAGTGATGAGAACATCAGTCTTGCGAAGTAAAATATTGAGATTAATGGATTTTTTATTATCTCATCCAACAGAGATTGCCGGATTCTATTGATAGGCACCCTACTATAATTGTGAATGGTCTTTATGTCGCTTTAACAAGTTTTTATACAGAATTGATATTGTAATTATCAGTTTACTTTTCAACCTGTGATAACTAATTATGAATTAGGATTTATTTTAATCCGGCCGCTACGTATTATGCCTTCTGAATTCGATGAATATAGTACTGTTGGGAGACTCGGCTTGGAGAGCGGCAACACTACGGGCAGCGCCATGACAGCGGTCGGCGCGTGAGACGGAACTACGGAAGTAGTCGCTGTGTGCAAGTCATTCCGTCGCATCGTCGTTCGTCGAGAAGTGTTGTTATATTGAAAGTTTATCATTTTTGTCTGTTCTTATAATTTATTTGGAAATTGAAGAAAGCTTACCTAAAATCAGAATTGGGATTGTCTCACGGACCACAAGTATTGGCATTCTGACATGACAATTTAATATTTGTGTAACTACCCGTTACTTATGGTTTGTCATTTTTATTGGTAAGTTTCAAGTGTGATTAAAATTATTTAATAATAGTTCTTCGTGTGTCTATTTTCTGTGTGATTGTGTGATTCTTATTATGTTTTGAAGTACCTTTGTCGAGTCAATGCGACAATGTCAACGAAGTTTGCGCGATCGAACGTCTTTTAAGTCTTGTAGGTACCTACGATGTAATCGCAGCAATACCTATTACTGTCATCGTTTTCTGTGTTTATGTAGATTGTAGATAAGTACTAAGCTACTTTCTCGATCCCTTTCTGCCGGTTAAATGTGTTTCTCCAGGAGTTTAAACGTTGATGCAAACATTGAGTGCGTGCGCCACGAGTGCAGGCGCCGCCGCGTCACTAAATCGTGATAGCGTTGCCGTTGCTTCGTGCCGGGGCTAGCGGAGCGCCTCGCGGCGCGTTGCTTAGCGCGCGACAGTCTGGCGCCACTGCGATGGAGTTGCCTGGGAGCTGACTCAGGGCAGATCACCATGTCCCACGGTGACAATACTGCGTTTGAGGTGCTGGATATGCCTTTAAGAGCTAATGATCGCCGCCTATTGAGTAAGACGTATCCATTACTTACTAGATACCTACAATCACATCGGTCAATCGGTATTGACTGCCGATACAAAATTCCATTAATTTCACACTCCACTTTGAATGAATTGGTTAAGGTAACTAAATACTTATGTTGCATTGTAAGTTACCCGAAGGAAGAGTATCACTTATGTAACTCAAAGAGTAAGCTACCAAAGTAAAAAAAAAGATGAAAACAAAACATTGAATGGATAAATTACATCTTAACAATTGTATTTCTAATAAACATGAAATGAATATTTGTGCCTATAGTAGACTTATTGTCTGTCTGTAATCTGTATGTACCTACCTGTATATTGTTGTCGTGTGATATTTTCTTTTTGATAAATTTCATCACAGATTTATAAAGCTGCGTACACACGAGTGTTGCTTTTAATGGTATGGGAACATCCATGTTAAATATATGTAGGTAGCATGGAAATTATCAAGTTTGTGTCTCCTATACTTCTTGTACCTAAGCATTTTATTGAAAAAAGGAGCAGATATGAGCTAATTAAGCTCATTCTAATAATAATTAGCAACTTATGTTTTTATTCATTGAAGGAATATTTTGATGACTGATACTGATATTTTGACTGAGCTTGACTCTTGTGATGAAATAATTTGTGATGAATTTAATGTTAAGTTTATGTAATCAGAAATGTGAATCTGATACCTAGATGTGAATTTAATGTTAAGTTTATGTAATCCGAAATGTGAATCTGATATCTAGATGTGAATTTAATGTTAATTTTATGTAACCTGAAACGTGAATCCGATATCTAGATGTAAATCTAATGTTAAGCCTCTATTCTTCTGAGTGTTAAGCTTAATGTTCATCTGATGTATTTAAAAACATTAATCTGAGTAATGTAATGTTGTAGTTGAACTGAAATGTATTTATGTAGATGCCTAGTAATTTAAATACTAGTGCGTCCTAATATTTTTGGAACACCTGTTAAAGATAGCTAAGTCTTAAGCTCACTGTAACAATGTATAAGACTCTGTTGTGCTATGTAAACTTAGTAAGCAATAAATACTTGAATACTTTATGAGAAAAGGTCAGGTTAGGCCGAGCTCAAGAAAGATCGAAGAACTTGTGAAATTACTTTAGCTTACTAAAGTTATGCAATTGTCAGTTCTACGACTTGCAGTTTACTCTTAGGATGGATATCTGAACCGAATGCTGGAATTAGTGTCTGAAAGGAGTTCGACGTGGGACTCCAGTATGCACACGCCCGTACTGCCACGGACGTGCTGCTGCACCGCTACGCTATAGTGCGCTGGTACAAGTTGAGGCTGTGTGTTGTGTCTTGTGGGCGACATTACCGCGCCACCGTTCATCGTCGCTGTACAGATCGCGTCACAGCACGCCGTTGCGTCTGTGTCGGCGAAGTGTCACCGTCACCGCACTGTTTTGCATTTCGACTGTATGGCACTGAAGTCACCTTGAAGCCAACCTACGAGTGGGTCGCTACGTTCGACGGTGATGACGATGATGATGAGGATAGCGATGACGATGAAGATGGAGATGATAATGAGGATGAAGATGATGATGATGGTTGTGGAATTCGTCGTTGAGCGAAGTGTTACTGGGCACCAGATCTCTGCCCAGGGTTGAAACCTTTTCGTTATGCGAAGAGTCGCTGTGGTACCTGATCACTACCCAGCGTGTGAAAGCTTTTCGGTAATGGCCTAGGCCGAAGAGTCGCTGAGTGCGACTGTGAGAGTGTGCGACCGTGCAACGAAGAGACTCTCACAGTGCGGCTCAGTGTTGATTATTTTGCATGTGGTTGTGGATGTAGACGTAGATCTTGGGTTTATTTTGGTGTTGGTAATTCGTGTGACGAATATTAATTTGGATGAATATAACTGAAACTAACCTAACTGTGTACCTAAAACCTTGTCACTTTTGTTGTATCTGCGAATGTTGTTTAAACTTTGTTGCATCGCTATGACGAAATTGGATGCAGTTTGGAGACCCTTGTTAACCGATCTGTTACATGTACTGGATGTGCGAGACGAGTCTGATAAGACCTTATCAGATTGATCCTGACGAGGACGTCAGGGTGTCAGGAGAGGCCGTGTTGGGAGACTCGGCTTGGAGAGCGGCAACACTACGGGCAGCGCCATGACAGCGGTCGGCGCGTGAGACGGAACTACGGAAGTAGTCGCTGTGTGCAAGTCATTCCGTCGCATCGTCGTTCGTCGAGAAGTGTTGTTATATTGAAAGTTTATCATTTTTGTCTGTTCTTATAATTTATTTGGAAATTGAAGAAAGCTTACCTAAAAGTACTTATAATAATATAGAATGGTCACTCTGTCTTTGTGCAAGTGATATTTTACTGTGTCAACTTAGTAGGTACTAGCAGCCCGGTAACGCTAGGTATAGTCTATACAAATGAACTGATTCAAGTACTTTTCCACAAGTACAGAAGGCCGACTTGTACGTACACGTGTTGTGCGTGTGTGTCCATCGTAGGGTTGACAACGAGCTGACAGTAACAGCTGTCATCTATCAGTAAATATTTGTCACATGTAGAATGTAGATTCTACATTCCGGCAGCCCCACCTGAAAGCCAGTTCCCATCCCCATCACAGGTCGGCAACGCACCTGCATGCCTTCTGGTGTTGCAGATGTCCATGGGCGGCGGTAACCACTTATCATCAGGTGTACCACTTGCCCGTTTGCCCCCTATGACATAAAAAAAAAACTTTCCTCGATGAGGAAGCATGAAATTCGTGGGAGGCAGAGAGTGTCGCTTCTTTATAATCTATATTCATTGGTACTAGTGTGTGGTGTGTAATCCATACTATACATACTATGTAATATTATAAATGCGTGACTCTGTATGTTACCTTCTATCGTCCTAACTACTCAACCGATCATCATGAATTTTTGCATACACGTTGTCAAGGGTAGGAAAAAGACATACGGTACTTTTTTATCCCAGAATTCCCACGGGAACTCCAAAATTACCGCGGGTGCAACTGCATAAATTTTTTATACCACACGTTGTCAGAGGTACAAAAAGGAAAAACAGTAGGTACCTACTCTTATACCGAAATTCTGGCGTGATATCTGAAATTTACGCCTTAACTACTCGACCGATCGTCATCAAATATTGCATACACGTTGTCAGGGGACAGAGGAATCTCCGATATTAACGTGGTTGAAAGAGGGGAACGGCTAGTTTATAATATTCCACGACACATTTAGATAAGGCCAATACAAGATATGAATTTCCACCTGAATTATGCACCAGCACTATGCACGACCGACCGTGATTATGGAATCTGAGATATCTTCAGTAAGGTCAATTTTATTTTACTGCTACGCCAGGTGTCGCGGGTTCAACCCCCATCAGTATGCACTTTTTACGAGTTTGATCCAGTTTTATCTCAACACAGTATAAATCGAAGACGCTTGCTGCTGTCGCTTAAATCTTTTAAACTATACATACCTAACGGATTTTAATGCGGTTTCCATCAATAGATAGAGTGATTCAAAAGGAAGGTTTATGCGTACAGTTAATCCCGGAGTTCGCGCGGGATCTTCCAAATTATCGCGGTTGAAACCGTGGGAGACAGCTAGTAACAGAAATAAAAGAGCGAAATACTTAAAAAAATATCGTATAATTTAATAATATTCGTTTAAATTTAAAAACAACAGCGCCAATGTTACAAAGGCTATTTTAAAATTGACACGTTTTTAATTTAATGACAAATAGTTTATACAAAATTAAAATACAAATATAATAAAATCAAAGTATCTACAGCATATATAAACAATTTAATGCAATATTTACATTGTAATTTTCTTTCTTGAATTTCTACTTAATCGTCTATGGCACAGTCTATTTTTAATTTTTTTCAAATGAATTAAAGTATAAATTCGATTGTTTTTTTAATTAGGTAAGTATAGTTATAAAAAACATACCTAAGTATATCATTCTATCAACTGTTGTCCGCAGCTTCGCTCGAAATATACTCACTTTCGTTTATTACACTTAACATTGAAAATTTTCACAAATTCTTCTGTTTTCGTGACCCCATTGCGATGAGAGAAGAAAGCAAGACTACAAAAATCCATTTCAATTCTGTTTGGTGATCGATAGACATACCTAAGTACTTACATATCTTACAATCCGACAAATGGTATAGGTACCTAATTTAAGAAAAGTCATTGTTTTGAGTTCTGTTAGACATATTTTGTAAACCCTTTACTTTTTTTATTAATATCTTTATTATACATAACATGCGCCTTTTTATTTACAGTTTTATTTTACTACCTATGTCTAGGTACTTAGTTATCATAAAAATCAAACTTAATTACAAATTACACCAGTGTTCCGAATCTTCTTTGATGTTTTTTAAAAGATATAAGTACCTACTTACAGATAAATTTACGGAGGCGGCGCAGCGGTACAAATGAAAAGAAATTACATTACAAAATATAATACAGTATGAATTGCAAATAAATATACATTCAGGAAAACCACTCCGGCCGGTGAAACCCCTCTGAAGCGCCAGCGTCCCTTTGTATTTCTCCAAATAATATTTCTCCGTTGACTCAGAAAAATTACATTTACAGTACGAATATTCTTTGTAGAATTAAAACGGTTTTATGTCCTCACAAAACAAAGATGTTTTTTTCCTTCATTATACAATATTATAATTATTTTCAATTGCAATTCATAATTTTACTTCACCGTATTTAATTACTCAATACCAACTGAAAGATTTCTAGAAAATCATAGTAATTATGATTCTCTTAAAAAAATGGATACCAATTAAATTTAAAAATAGTTGGCATGATGTTTTTGCAAGTGCTTTTTATTGAATTACAAGTATTAAAATACGGAGAGTGCAGTACACTGTAATACATGTCCATATTTCTTACAAATTAATCGTTATAGTTATGTTCCATACTTTTGACACAATTACACAAATCAATATAAAAATACATTTATTTGTTAAATATATTAGATTTTTTTAAGGGCCAGCCGCTTTATAAAAGCCGCAGCCGTTTCTATAAAAAAGAACCGAATCAGCGTGGTAAGCCAAGTTGACATTCTACAATCTTTAACGCATAGAAAACTAAAAACTTTAGTCAGCCAATCAAAACTCTAGCTTTACTTGACCACTTGAAAAGTAGACTTTTGATTGGCTGACCAAGTGACATGACGGTTCGTTACTTATGTTTTCTATGCGTCAACGATTGTAGAATGTCAACTTGGCTAACCCCGCAGGTCTGAAGTGCAGCAGAGCACCTTTGAAAACATTTTTATACGTGTGTACCTACAACGCAAAAAAATACATGGTCAGTGTTTTTAACTCATCAAAAAAGTTTCTTGAGTTATAATTAGAATCAAGAGTTCGGAGACAAGGAGTTTATGGATCCCAATTACATCCCCCTTTCCGCATTATTAATCCGGTAAAGTGGTGATAGGGTAGTTTCCGGGGTGTGAAAATCAAAGTTCTAATCGGTCCGTCGGTTAGAAAAAAAATAATAGACATGTATTTTTTGCTTTTTTACCACAATCAAGCTCACTGTAACCATTAACTTTCTTTGCCCACAACTTATATTGTTATACAATCTAACGCTCTAAATGCCAAAAAGTCACAAATAAGTATTTTGAACTGTTTATTGAAAGAAAAAAAGGCCATGGACAACTACTGATACCAATGCCAATTTTTTTCCTCCTGATCTCACACGTTATCTTTGTATATTTTTAAGCGTACCTACCTGACCACTTTGGACAGGCGGGGAAAACAATATTATAGGCGTGTCACCGTATCGCGGTGTGTTAGGCTCATAGTGAATCAGACCCTGTTTATGCTAAAAGTGCGTATATTTTATTGTCAACAAAAGCCTGGGTTAGTGTGCTCAATAACACATCTCTTGCAGTATTTCTTGACGGCTCTGTAGCCTCGTAATGTTACCGGTGTGTCTTGGATGTTCAGCTGGGTCAGCCCCCGGCAGTAGTAAGCCACGGCCTCAAGCCCATCGTCCCCAACCAGCTCGCAGCCTCGCAGAGCCAACTTCTTAAGGTTTGGACAGCAACGGGCTAGGATCTGAAATTGAAAATTAATTTCTCACATGAATTGAAACGTTAACTATAATAATATGTCTTTTAATGACTCCTATAGTCTTGACATTGTGTGAAAAGGAATGGAAAGGGTCGTGACGTCACATTTCAAAATCATATTACATCTAAATGTTAAACTGCTAAATTTTAACTATTAACGGAACTTAAAAATATTTCCAACTCTAGGTATATAAAAACATTTCATTTCATGCGGGTGAAATCGCGGGGCACAGCTTACATAGAAAACGAAGTTTTAATGTTTCGTAAACACAAAAGTAGAACAAAATTTCACCTTTCGTTAGACAAATCAAAAGTCAACTCGTGGCTGCTGCCATTCGGTACTCTTAATTATCAAAACTTCTGATCAAATTTTCCTAGTTGCTCTTTTAAAATATTTCCACAACCATTTAACTTCTGTTCGTTTAGCAATTTACAACATCCGCTTTGTTTATGTTACGAAATTCCTTTTAAATCCCCCTCACCTTGCCCGTCAGAGGTGTTTGAGTAACTTTTCCACCACAGAACATATACTAGTAGAAGGGCATCCACTCAGTTTAGTAAAAAAAATAACCCCCTTAGCCAAGTTGACAATCTATAAAATCGTTAACGTATACAAAACTAGAGAAACGAACCGTCATGTCACGTGGTGACGTAAAATCGTCCAATCAAAATTTCAGTGTCATAACGTGAGGAAAAGATTCCGTTTCATAGTTTTCTATGCGTTATTGATTGTAGATTATTATCAACTTGACTAAGGGGACAGATGGGAATCAGTGTCGCCGGCTGATTTTCACACACTAATCTATAAGCATATCATAAGCTAACGCTCACAATCATTTATTAACGTACCAAAATTTATTTAATGTTATTCGATTTTATTTGATTACGTATTTTTATAATTTTTTTTTAAGTTTAGTTTATAATGAATTTGTTTGTGATTTTGTTATTAAGTTTGTAAACCTTGTGTGTGTCTGTTGCGCAATAAAAAAATATTCTATTCTATTCTATTTTCATAGGCTGATTTCTAAATTGACTTTGGGTGGATTATTGTAGAAAATTGAGACGACAACAAACAATTGTTTTTTTAAAGTTATGAGCACTTGCTCATGATCGTGGTGCACCTGCCTCGCTTACATTGTCTATTATTTTCTATGTGTTTGCAACGATGCTTATACGAAAAAGAATTTTAGGTTTTTATTATTTTTGCATTGTTATTTCTGCTCCGGGGCAATTTTATCGCTTTCTTATGATGATCAAATACGTATGTATAGATATTAGATACATAATATAAAAAGTACGTTTAAGGGTCCGTTTATATCTAGCGTGCCCGATACGTTCCGTCGCAGACACCGACAGACGCCGTTTATTTACATCTGAGCGTGCCAGCAACGTTTCGTGTCGTGCTGCTCGGCATGTAGCCACAGATACGTACAGACATGAACCGCGCAGACAAAATATTCTTTCCGCGAATACCGGCCGGGTACGGCCCGTGTCTGTTCGCGCCTGCGCGGCCGTGTTACGACATGTGAATTGTAAAATATTTTGTCTGCGACGGAACGTGTCGGACACACTCAATATGTCTGTAGATATAAACGGACCCTAAACGTGTCGGTGATTACCAGCTATCGTGAAGTTACAGACTTTGAGGAGCAATGAAGTACTGTGTTGTTAAGGCGACATAATAACTTTTAATGAGTTCCTGAAGGAGGACCGGAATTCAAACAAGTGGAATTACGAGAAACAGCTAGATATTTGGTATATATTGTAGATATGGATAATTTTTTCTTTTTATTCCAAAGCAATAATTATATTTAAAATCTGTTATGTAAATAATATGATCTTTATCGAAGTCGTTCAGAAGTACCTATCATAAAATACGATTTCCCAGACGCACTAACGCTTATAAAATTACTGCGGTTCCTGCAGTTTCCCGCGTTATTATGGAAGTAGGTACTTGCGAGAACCGCATGAAAAATTTCAGCTATGAAGCTTCACGTAATTATTGAGATTTTACGTGTTAAATCAGTAAGTATAATCCCAACAAAAACATTTTCATGTAAAATGTTGCCAAGACGAAACCATATACCAGCACTTTCAAAAAGTTATCAGATCTTATGTAGAGCCAAGCTTCTAACTCTACAAGGTCTAACTTCACAAACTCTACACCTTAGCCAAAATATGTGGCTTGGCCATTTCGCTACATTCACATGGGCCTAAGGTGAAAAATTGGTCCATTTTTCATTACTTTTCTGTTATATAATAATAGTTCTTTGTAGTAACGAAACGGCCAAGCCACATATTTTGGCTAAGGTGTAGAGTTTGTGAAGTTAGACCTTGTAGAGTTAGAAGCTTGGCTCTACATAAGATCTGATAACTTTTTGAAAGTGCTGGTATATGGTCTCGTCTTGGCAACATTTTACATGAAAATGTTTTTGTTGGGATTTCATTTATTTTTGTAAGTCAAAATTTCAGAAGTCTCATACAAACTTCCATCCCCTAATTTAAGGGGTTGAGAGATAAAAGTTACAATTTTTATAATTTTTTTGTTGTTTGTTTACTAATACTAGCTTACATACCAAATTTCAGCTTTCTATGACATTAGGAAGTACCCTAAGAATTTTGATGATCATCAGTGAGTCAGTGACGAAATCGGGGTTTTTTAGATATCAATAAAATCTAAAGGATGGGAGCTATGCAATTAAAACTTACTATGTTCAATAAGTCCGCTATTGACAATATATCCCGAAAATTTTGTTGATCTAGCATAATCCAAACCCAAGTTATGAGGGTTCAAAAAAACGACGAAGCGCTTCGAGAAAAGGTAGGTAGTGCCCTTGCGCTTTGCTGGCTCGTCTTGGCGGGGGCACTACCGTGCCCCCAGATTATGTCCTTCCGCTTTTATTTTTTCGCGCCACTTTGTGTAGTTTTACAATAATATAAGAGCCTTAAATGAATAATGGAGCAACGTGAAATTGGATCGAAACGAGTAGTGTCAATCAAAGGCTAGCTGAGGGATCAGTTACAAAATGTAATTTGGATCAGAGCGCGAACGGCGTATCAAGAATAGGCCGTAACACTGATCGCACCAAAAACATAAATGTGAAAGGAAGCCAAGTTCATACCAAAAACCTTGCAAAGGCCTCGCTAATAAAAGAAGTAAGACCTAACTGGATACCGAGTTCTTTCGAATTCCCACTAATAACGTCATGCTCTTGTCATGTACTTACAATGTTCCCCAGTAATTGTTTTAATAAAAGTTAATAGTTTTTAATAAAATTTAGTGTGTTCTTTAGTGGGACTTCCTTCGTTCTTTTTTTTTAGTTGTATAAGGATGACCCAGTATAAGGTTTACACAATGACTTGTCCAGTTTGCCGGGGAACATCCATTAATTATGTGAGGCGATTTTATTGGTGATTATAATAATAATAATTGTTTATTCACACAAAACATCACTAATAATTATCATAAGAAAAAGACACAATCACTCTCCGTACTAGTAAAAACTGTACTACGGCAAAGTGACATGTCGTCCTCCACTAGACATCGTAATTCGTAAGTATAAAACACAACGTTTGAGTTGAGAATACATTGGGTGAGATTAGGCTCCACTCTCCTCTTTCCTACACTTCTCCTCTTTCCTACACTGCTCACGTAATTTATGGACGACCGTGAACGTTCTTCCTTTCTATAGAATTCAAGCAAAGTAGAGTATCGGAGTATAATCACCTGCAGACCCGCTTCGGAGACATCAGTGGCACCCAGGTCCAGGGCTCTTAATCGGGAGCAGCCCCTGGCCACCGCCTCCACGCCATCGTCTCCGAGCGCGCCGCACCCTCTAGCGTTGAGATAACGCAACTTGTAGCAGCGTCGGGCGAGGGTTCTGATGCCGGAATCTGACACCTGGTGATCAATTGGAGATTTCATATCATCATCATCATCATGATTTGTTCAGAATCAATATGGGTTTAAATAAATGAATTTCTTTTTATTGATTAAAACATGTAGGTACATACCTACCAGCTAACTATCCTATTTCCGAAGCTTACTACTTCACAACTTTATACATATTATTTGGAAACTAGCTGACGTTTTCATATAACAACTTTTTTTCATGACATCCGATTTAGATGAAACAAAGCCTATGTAGCTCCAGGTTAAGCTTAATCTACCTGTGAAAACCGCATGACAATCCGTGTAGTAGATTTGACAGAAAATAATTTTAAAAACTTTTTTTTGTGGTTGGTTACTCTTCTTTTATCGACCGAATTTTTTTTCGAATTTTTTAAAAAAATATTCAATGTACAGAATCGAGGATTCTACTCTTTCATTATAGTATATATTGCAGACAAGGAAATTGGGAAAAGTTTAAAATTTTTGAGTATTCAAGTAGGTAATTATTGCTATGTGTACCTACATATTATTCAAATACTAAATAAAACATCAAAATCAGAAAATTTAATAAACATTTTGTAAATTAAATACACAAACGCTAAAAATACACACTTATATCGTGTATCTTCTCTTAAGTGAATCGTTTGATCCTGTAAGCTTATTATTATAACAAAGAACGAAATAAGTATATGCATCATCGCGAAATCCTTTGCCGTCTTCAAAAAGAAATGATAAAACAACATTTGCCTACAACTTTGATTAATTTCTGTTGGAATGAGAAAGATTGGCAGGCTTAATACGACGTCGTTATCACGGGTCGGTACTGCGGAGGCTATATAGGGACTTACTCTGTCTTTGAGCTTTATTAATAGCCGGTCAATTTGAAGAAGGGAATTATATATTTGCCGTCCTTCATGGACTAGGGGTGAACATCCGGTAGTCAAAAACCTCTTGCCAAGTACCTAACTTTTGTATTTGTTGTCCTTTTCGCGTCAGAATCGTTTGGTTTGTAATCACCCAAATATACTCTTTGACTTTATAATGCTCTCATCAAGCCAAATAATTTCCGTAGATATGTTCTCAGTATAGTTTAGTTGACAGTTCAATTGATTGTACTACTGCAACTTTTGTGTTTCATTAGTTTAATACTAATTTTATAATTGCACTACCTACTGTTACTTTAAAGTATTTTGTATAAAACTCTTTTTAGAGTTCCGTTGGCCTAGTTCATAAACCTTACCTGAGTACATTTAGCAATGGAGAGGTACCGCAGCGCTGGGCCGAGCCTCGCCAGTTCGTACAGACCGAAGTCGGTGACTCCCGTACAGTCCGACACGCTGAGCTCCTTCAGCGGACAGAAGGCGGGGATCCATCGGACTCCCGAATCTAAGGATACAATAGCTTAATGAACATGCATTACTCCTGGGCCCATATTCTCCATGACATTCCTTGCAACGTGCGTCCCAAAAACACAAGCATAAACACTCCAGATGCCACAATATTAGAAACTATTCTGTTTGCCGTAAGACACGTTATAAATGTAGGTATTTTTTGAATTAAAACTTCTTTGAGTTGGAGGGAAAAAGACTTTTGTGGCGTGTTATCTTAACACAACGTGTTATCATCAACATCATGCCTTGCCCATAACGCGCGTCCTAAAAACGCATTTCCAAACGTTCTAAATGCCAAAATATTAGAAATGATTATTCTTTATGCCATAAGAAATGTTTTAAATGTATTTTTTTGCAGTAAAGCTTCTTTGATTACCAGGGAAAGACAGTTTTTGCGGCGTCTTATCTTAACGCGGTGTCGTAAGATAAGACGCCGCAAAAACTGGTGTCGTGGTCGTAACTTGTACATACTAAACTTTAACAGTATAACATGAAAGTCATATCTGAGTGTATTGTACATAATTTTCATACTAAGAATCTCGAAACCAAAGAGCATATTTAAGTACGAGATTAATGAAAAAATACAGCATACTTTTTAAATTACTCACATCGCATAAAAGCTTTCCTTTCTTTTAATGTGTATAACAAAGTAATGCTACTTAATATGTTATTTATAGAAGCACTCTGTACCTTTAATGGATGAAAAATCTTATAAAATGTATAAACAATACGAGCCAATCTATACAAATAGATAAAATTGAAGTGTCGGTTTGTAATTTCAAATTTACAGTTTTTTACTAAATGCATACGAAAGTATATACCTACGATACTTACATCAAAAAATATTTTTTTTTAAATTTTTCTGTCTGTCTGTTTGTTCCGGCTAATCTCTGAAACGGTTGAACCGATTTTGACGGGACTTTCACTCGCAGACAGCTATTGTTATAAAGAGTAACTTAGGCTACTTTTTACCACGGAATTCCCGCGAGACCTCCGAAATTAACGCGGGTGAAACCGCGGGAAACAGCTAGTGTGAGGATAAATATTACTTTGTGAAAACTTGCTAAATACCGTTACCGAGGTACTTTGTGTAGATTTTTTTTGCTTGAATAGTGGTGGTATTGACCCGTTACCTTATCTATTAAAATCACTACATTTTACATAGTCCCCGGCTGCGTCTGTCTGTCTGTTCGCGATAACCTAAAAAACTACTGAACGGATTTTCATGCCGTTTTCACCAATCGATAGAGTGATTTGTACCTATATTTATCCTGGAATTCCGGCGGGAACTTCGAATTTACCGCTGGTGAAACCACAAGGGACAGCTAGTAAGGAATAAGGATAAGAAGACACGCGCATACAAAAAAAAAAATTATAATAACATTGATTTGTTTTGTTGTTAATTTCTCAACTTTCCTACTCACCAGTGACTAGAATACATCTGCGCAGATAAAGATATTGCAGCGAGGGGCAGGTGTGGAGCAAGGCGCAGAGCCCGGCGTCGGTGACCGACCCGCAGTCGGTCAGGTCTATGTACTCCACCGGTGGTCTTCGCGTTACCAGCCGACTCTCCAGCCACGCCCACTCCGGCCAATCCACGTTGGCACACCCTGTAACAAACAATAGCACCAGGTAGAACCTAAATTTAAACCATTTCATCATCATACAACTTTTATCCGACTAGGGCAAAGGAGGGATTTTAGAAGGCCACCTGTTTACGTAGGCACCTATCAAAATATACGTTCATTTATTGCTTCACATATAATCAACTCATAGTCCTACTTATATTATAAATGTGAAAGTGTGGATGTTTGGATGTTTGTTACTCAATCACGCAAAAACGGCTGAACTGATTTGGATGAAATTTGGCATGCACGTTGTCAGGTACAGAGAAGGACATAGGGTACTCTTTATCCCGGAATTCCTGCGGGAACTCTAAACTTACCGCGGGTGAAACCGCGGGGCACAGCTAGTATTTTATAAAATTGAGCATTATTGGAAGACTTTGATTGATCCACAGAAGACGTCAATTCCAGATGGTGTCTCATAAGATATTTTAAGATACATAATCATAATATCTTGTAAATGTTACAAAAATAACTACCACCAGCTTTAGAAGTAGTAGTATACATACTTTGTATGGAGAAGACTAGTCCCCATAACATAACAGTTTAGGGACTCTATAATAGTGCTCAGTTTCGTTGATTGCATTTTATTTTGGTTTCTTTAAAGTCCTTAAGTAAAAAGTCCTTAGTTATTAGCCGTGAAAGGTCCTTAAGTAAAAAGTCCTAAGTTATTAGCCGTAACAAACAAACAAACAAATAAACTCACATTCGAATTTATAATACTAGTAAGGATTCTTACTAAGACAGCTTTTAGGTATTTACCTACTACTTACATAAATGACGGAAGGTCGCTTCCCGCTGTCTGTCTGTCCCTATGTAAGCTTAGATCTTTAAAACTACGCAACGGATTTTCATGCTGTTTTCACTAAAAGATAGATTGATTCGTGAGGAAGGTTTATATCTATATTTGATCCTAGAATTCCCGCGGGAACTCGGAAGATACCGTGGGTAAGCCCGCGAAGGACAGCTAGTTACTTAAAAAATAAGTTTTCTATTCAATTCTAACCTGTGAGGTCGATGTGCCTCAAATCGGCGAGGTCCGTGATGATGGGAGCCAGCGACCTGGCGTCCATACTGCTGCAGCCGGTCACCACCAGGTGAGTCAGATGCCTGAACGTGGCAGTCAGGAGTTGAGCACCCAGCACTGTCACCTGGGATTGTAAGGTGGACTTGAGATTTTCACTCTTCACAAAAAACTAATCAATCCCGCACCGTTTTACTCTCGTTAATTTTGGAGTTCCTGAGGGAATTCTGGGCCAAAAGTGACCTATGTCACTCAGGAACACTGTATAGTTTTCTCTAAGAGAAAAAAATTTCAAAATCCGTTAACACATCAGCTTTTTAGGGTACTATACTAGTAAGAGATCCTGCAGAGAGATTTATTGTAACACGGAACTACCCGCGAGAATAAAGGTATTTTCAATTTCTATCTCACCGAGCAACTCTTCGCTCTCCACTCCCTGACTGCGCCCGCGCAGGGTCCAGCTCTGGCGCCGGCGCATCTCGCCGCCACCTCCAAGGGGCCAGCGGCGCGTACCCTCCGCCACACTTCCGGTCGAGCCGTCAGCCGGGAGATCAGACGCGCCCACCGCCGGCACACCCGAGACATACGACATAAATCTGACACCTGGAAAAGAAATAAAATCAAATTGAAGCTTTCACCGTATATTTCAAATATCGAATTATCTCTTTAGAGTTGTAAATAACATCTAATCACATGATATCACAGCACACTAATTCAGCTGGACGGCTGCCCCGTCTCCTCCCTAGATAAAATCCCTAGCTACGACAATGGTCACTAGCACTACGCAGGCCCAGTAAGTACTTTGCAGTGACCCTATTAATTCCAGAACCTACTTCCAGATACGACAGGATCCTAAGCCAGAGGGCGTCGCTCAGGTTGTTATCGCGCCGCCTCCTCGGCGGGCCGCAGTCGGCGAGGGTGTGGTAGCCCTGGTCCAGACTCAGTTCACTCAGATCCGCAGCCAGGGTAAGAGCGGGCTCGGGGGGAGGGGGGGGACGTCGTCGCGCGCCCCGGCACACCCCCGGGCCGGAGCAGCTGCCGCTCGACATTGCGGTGAGACCCTGAAACAAGAAAAAAAATCTTGAGTTTTTATTTCGTCTGAGCTAATACCTATCAAGTTCACAGTTGTTTTCGATTCTATATTTGTCCTAGCGGTTTCACCCACGTTAATTTCAAAGTTCCCTCAGGAATCCCGGGATAAAAAGTATCCCATCTCACTCAGGAATACTGTACCTTTCTATTAGTGAAAGAATTTTTGAAATCGGTTCAATAGTTTTTGAGTTTATCGTTTACAAACAAACACAATCTTACAAACTTTACCTCTTTATAATGTTACAGTGATTTTTCATAAACAACACAAGTAATTTTCATAGTTTTGTTGCTAAGGCACTTTATAGGAGGTTAATAAAGGATTTAATAAATGAAATGGAAGTGGAAGTATACAGAAGTCGGTTTCATCTTGTTTTTTTAAATAATAATTATTCCAATATGTTCGTTTACGTCACGTCACATTACATAATGAAACGTGTGTGTTTATGGACAAACTGCATTACGCAATATATTGGCTGCAAATTGCAATCGACAGTCCAGACCAAAGTATTATTGTAAGCTGATAAATGTTAGTATTTAATGTATGTTATTACTATTTATATAAATATACCAATTATTACATAACTATTATATAAATGCTTCCATAAAATTTAATATCACACTTCATTCTTTATTTTAACTTTTTCTTGTTTTTTAATGTTTCAATATTATGATTTGTAGATAGATATAATATACAATATTTTGTATCATGTCTTAATTTTTTATCGTTAATAAAATTTGTATAAATATTAGATATTAATTTTTATAGTCTATTCTTTTTTTTATATCTACATGATATTATCTACATTACGCAAAATACAAAAGCTTTTCCCACAACTCAAGATAGATTCGATAGCCTATCGGTGATTCTATAAATTCAATCAGAAATCAATATCCAATCTCATTTCGAACAGTTCAATATAAAACGAGCGATATTACACAATTGCATCGCTTTCTACAATATTACAACAGAACTTATTTAATTGCTACTAATTAGCAATTATCTTTCAATATCACAATAAATCTAACTTATTTTACAGTAAAATATATAACTTACAATGAGGTAAGCTCAAAATTCAAAATCACGAATCGAATCAAATCGATTTGTTGACCATAATCAATCAATTAGATGCAAATGTTCTTCAACAATAAGCGTATAAATCAAACGAGCTTGTCATTTGCGCCTCATTGTAAAGCCTTCGTTAATCTTCGTTAAATCCACGGGTTTAACAATCATACTTAATATTATGTATGATTGTTAAACCCGTGTGAGTTTGTTAGTTTGTTTGTTACGTTTTCATCGAAAATGCACACGTGCGACGCCGGAGCGGGTCACTAGTAATCCTAATTTTTTTAATTTATTTTCCATTTCCCCATTATTTACAAGGTTTTAAGCTTTACAAATAACGTATCTATTTAAATATTTCAAGAGAATTTTTTTTATTATCAGATAAGTAGTTATCTAAATTTTTTTCAGTCTCACCAAACATGGGTCGTTTGGTGAGACTGAAAAAAAGGTATAAACTTCACGGAACAGAATCAATTTATGAGACCAGTCGGTTTATTTATTTTCTTTTTTTATCTCGACTAGCTTTTCGGAGATATTATTTTCATATTGGACTCGATTTATTGAAATTGTCTGCACTATTTGAACGATGAGGCAGTTTTATAATGAACTTTTGTAGAAAAGTTATTATGAAGCACAATATTGAGTACATACACAACAATAAGTACCCTCAGAGAAAAATAGGGGCTTATTCGGTAAAGTTCGCGACCGAAAAGTTCCCCGCCGAAGGTTGGTCAACAGTATTTCAGCTACCGATGCTCGATTGGTCACCATATTTGGTCAGTATACTCTCCCGTAGTTTGCACATTATTGATACCGTGCAGGTTCGGTCACTGTGCCTGCGGTCACTGATATCGTGTCGCCAACATTTTATGCTTCGGGCAACGAAGGGCGACCGAAACCTCTTCGGTCTGATTAATTTCTCTCCGTGTACATAGTTATTTACATTAAATGCCTATAATACAACCAATCATAACATGGCAAACTGTTACAAATCAGACAGATGTAAGGTGAATATAGTATGTAAGGTATAACGAGAGACGTTTTGAAGGAACCCTGTTTAGTATATTTAGTATATTTAAGATTGGCGTTCCGCTTGGGATGGCAGAGAAGGTAATGGCTTCGGACAACTGGACTGAAGGAATATGCGTGAAGCCATGGCGGCAGAATTTTCGTGTTAAACTGTAGGGCAAAAAGTAAAAGAAATAGATGTAGAAAAATGTATGTCGGTTATCAAAATGTCCGTGGTCTTAGGACTAAAACTTCGCTATTTTATAATAACGTTTCGCAAGCTAATTTCGACATAATAGCAATTACCGAAAGCTTTTTGACAAAATCTGTGAGTGACGGTGAGCTTTTCCCGCCCGGATACACGGTGCTGCGTCGAGACCGCGGGGCTGGCGAGTCTGGCTATGGTGGGGTGATGCTAGCAGTACGTGATACATATAAAGTGCGTGAAATTGATAATGTGGATGGATTTACCCCTGACATGGAATTGCTATTTACTATTATTAGTTGGAAAAATCTTAAGTTTTTGTGTTGTGTTGTCTATTTACCGCCTGACTATAAAAATGACCAGATTTTGAATGTTTTGACATGTATCGAAAATGCAATATGTAAATACCCTGATATCAATGTCCTAATATTAGGGGATTTTAATCCTAACTCATGGACTGGAGCGGTAAAAACCCAGTTTGACTTTTTCTGTAATTTTTGTAATCTTAAACAACATAGTGGAGTGATAAATCGCCACGGCGGTATTCTGGATATGGTGCTTAGTGATTTGGGGTGTGACAGTGTTGAAGTGAGCGAGGGTGACGAGCCGCTGGTGCCAATAGACGCTTATCATCCGCCTCTTGTTATTCGCTTGCATCTACCGCGAGGTGCTAGAGTGCCGCCAACGGCATCGGCTTCTCCAACAATCCGAGAAAGTCTCGGCCGTGATTGGAATTTTCGCAATGCTGATTTCCATGGTCTATACTGCGCTCTTGCCTGTCTTGACTGGGATTATTTGGTCACTATTCCTGATATTGATTTTGCTGTTGAATTATTTTATCAAAGGTTGTACGAATGTTTCGACAAGTATGTACCGGTGAAGGTAAGCTCTCGATACTCTGGCAACTGTTACAAGTATCCCTCATGGTTCACTCCTGAAATTATTGTAAACATAAAATACAAATATTACCACCTAAAAAAATATAAATCATTTGGCAAGGTATATAATAGAGAGCTTTATAAGTACTACAGATGGTATGTTAAAAAAATGATTGACATTGCCCATGGGCAGCATATTAAACAAATGGAGAAGGATGTTATAAATGACCCCGCAAAGTTTTGGCAATACGTCAAAAGTCTACGGATTGACAGGCGGCAAAAGGATTTTTTTCTCTGTGATGGTGTAGAGGTTACAGGTCAAGATGCTGCTGATGCCTTTGCTAGCTATTTTAGCTCAGTTTTTCAGAATGTGGCGCCGCAGTTGGACCCGGGGGCTGCAGAGCGTGCATCTCATAGCTCGCCTTTTGCAATTGATGTGGCACTTGATGTGGTGCACGAGGCTGATTTGATCGCTGCGGTAAAGCGTCTAAAACCTCGCTCTTCTGCCGGACCAGACGGCGTACCGAGTTTCCTAATAAAAGATTGCTTGTCTATATTAAAAGTACCGCTATTGTATCTGTACAATCTATCACTCGAGAAATCCATCTACCCTACCTCTTGGAAGATATCCAGGGTCACGCCGGTCCCTAAGGGTGGTGCCAGCTGTGAGGTTTCCAACTACAGGCCCATAGCGGTGCTGTCAGTGTTCGGAAAGGTCTTTGAGTCGATTTTGGATAAAGGTATTCGTCACCAGATTGGAACTCGCTGGGATGACAGTCAGCATGGCTTTCGTCGAGCACGCTCAACGAATACTAACCATATAAATTTCGTGGATCATGTTGTGGATGCTATGGATTCTGGTGGCCAAGTGGATGCAGCATATTTCGATTTCAGGAAGGCATTTGATCTTGTCGATAATGATATCTTACTTCAAAAATTGGCCGTCTTTGGCTTTGTACCTAAACTACTTAAATTTATCGCAAGTTACCTCAGGGGCCGTAAACAATTCGTTAGAGTAGCTGGCTGTGAGTCAGACCAGTATTATACCCTGTCTGGAGTGAGTCAAGGGAGTACCTTGGGTCCAACCCTATTTCTCCTTATGATCGATGACCTCCCGAGGACTGTCCGATCCGCTCGGTGCCTTATGTTTGCAGATGATCTAAAACTATACCTCCAAGTGAGAGATAAGGCTGATACCGTGTCTTTGCAGAATGACATTACGGCTGTAGCAAATTGGAGTACGTTGAATCGTCTGTCCTTCAATGCAGAAAAATGTAAAATTGTAACATTCACGCGCTGCCGTCGCCCCATCCAAGCTACATATAACTTGTTCGATGCACCGTTGGTGAGAACTAATGAAATTCGTGACTTGGGACTTCAGTTGGACAGCAGGCTTGATTTTCGTGCTCATATAGTCGCGGTGTGCAGGAGTGCGAATAAGACTCTGGGTTTTATTATGAGGACTGCTTCTCAATTCAGGGACCCAAGAGTGGCAACTATCCTTTATAATGCCTTCATCCGTAGTCGGCTCGAGTTTGGGGCAATCGTTTGGGATCCGAGTGAGACCAAGTATGCACTCATGATAGAGAAAATACAACGGAAATTCGCGAGATGGTTGTACAGGAGAGTATACGGGTACTATCCGTATCTGTATCCGTCTCTTTTTGTATCGGGTATGGTGGGTGTGGACACGTTGTTCCTGAGGCGAAAGCTTTTGCTGATAGAACACTACTATTCCATCCTTAATAACGTCATAGACAATACTTCGGTGTTGGAACGGGTGGCACTGGTGGTGCCGTCGGGGGGGACGCGTGCACGGGACGGAGCAATGCCGCCACGACGCTGGCCCGACCTGTTTCGGATCAGCAGAAGGCGAACACGATACGCAAGAAATGCACCTACGGCACGTGCGCTGTCTCTTCTCAATGATATTGCCAAAAAGTACCATAATCTAGACGTGTTTGCAGATAAAACTGGGTTTTTTATGACCGTTGCCTATAAGTACTTATGTGAGTTTGTTAATTTGACTTAATTTTAATTATTTGACCATGATAATCGGATAAATTTGACATAATATTAATTAATTACTTATTGTACCATGACAACTTTATATTTTAAACTGTGAAAGTATATACTCGCTGGTGCTTTGGAAGATTCTGTAAACCGCTTGTAATTTGAATAAATAAATAAATAAATAAATAAATAAATATTCATTTCTCATCTGAAATAATAAAAAAAATACGTACCTAACATTAAATTTTTACGTCAATAAAAATATGAAAATTGAGCGCACAAGTTACATAACACGCTTATCGATCATACCTACTCAGATTATACCTACTTACTCAGATTTCAATTATTCTGAAAAAGTTACATTTTTAAAAATCTTGAAAGAAACGGCAGACCTTAAAAAGACTTTATTTAAGTAATAATATGGTGTCTATATTTTACTCTTTGCTGTACCTAAGTTTCTTGTATCCCCTGTATAGCCAAATATCTACCTCGCCCACTTTAGGAATATTCACAACAACATGTTGTATAACAGAAACTCGTATGCCTACTGAGTCACCAGACACACGTCACCCTCACCATGAGTCTCTACATATCTACCTCTATAGGCACTATATAAAAGAAAAAAAATTCATTGATAGAAATGATAGAATATCAAAATTAAATCTTTACTTGACTCAAATTTTGTATGAAAAATCATGGAAAAAATCTTGTGAAACTATTCTTATATATGTACCTATAATACACGTGAATTTCGGGGCTCCCTCGGGAACTCTAAAGCCAGTAGAATTATTTTTTCTAGATTACTTCCTACATCCATGGTGCGTGGGTGGGTTGTTGGTGGTTTGTTACCATGAAATTGTTGGACTGGCGCTTTTGTTTTGTTGGTGTGTTACCAATCGTCCATTTCTAAATTTCGGTCCCAGCTGAAAATCAGCGCTACGGTTCCATGCCTAGCAATATGCTGAGCTGGGCACCATTTTGGCTTTAGTAATTTAAATTTTGTAATAGGTATTTTGTAACTGTTTTTTTTTAGTTTTTATTTAATTTCTTTTTCAATGTACTTTCTGTTTTTATTTAAAGCCGAATAAAATTTATTATTATTATTATTATTATTATTATTATTATTATTATTATCCAAACTTGTGGACTTTATTTATTAGTAATAAACAAACAAACTCACTTTCACATTTGTAATATAGTAACGATAAGGATTTCAGAATTTGCAGCAATTTATCAAATAAAATCATCATACAATGATATCGAAAGACATTGTTGGAATTTGTAAATTAACTAGAAAAGTTGCCGAGTGCTCAAATCGTAAATCGTATTGTATAACATTTTCTCTTATAAAACGAAATGGATCGAAAACTCAAACTAGTATGTTTTTTAATCACCCCATACCATCCCACCCAATACCTATTCGGAGTCCTTGAGTTTAAATAAGGTATTAATTTTTTTTAAACTCATGGTATAGTCTTCTAATTAACTGTTGTCGGTGAGACAATCGCTCGCTTATCTTCAATCAGTCATCGAAATTAATACATAGACTGACGGCATTTTCTCATCCAATGTGTGTTTTCGTAACATACACACGTTCTTTACAGACAAGGGACATCAAAAAGTCATGAAATATTTTATCTGTACTATTCTATCTATAAATCTATACATATAGGTATCTAATTAAGTAGGTAGAGTCGTTCGGGTCAAGTGCGCGCACTTTACTGTTTTCAGCCTCACTGTGCAGAACTAAAGCAGAATTTGGGAAATAAAATTATTGTATCGAAAAGAATATTTATTAGGCTATAAATTGAAACAAAACATAAAACATCACGTTCCATAATTAACAAAAAAAATCAACATTTTGATAATAAGTCGGAATGCGGACACTTGACCCATATTGCGGGTAAGTGTGCGTACACCTGTGGGGTAAGTAGACGCAATAGGGTAAGTGAGCGCATTCAATAACTAATCGACTTATAACATAGAAAAACTGAAATAAACTTAGATTATCGAACAAAAAATATAAAGGCCTTTTAACGAAGTATTTTTTTTTTAATTTAGTTTTCTTTTAAAATCAGTCAAAAGTATCTTAAAATCTAAAATTTAGTCTTGACGATTTGTTGTTCAGTGACTGTGATAAGTTGAAGTATTTTTTTCTCATATTTTTGAGGCATGACGATAATCACTAAAACAAAATAAGAATAAATAAGCAGGTATTCTTCAAAAAACATTTTAACCAAAAATTACATAAATATTTATACTAGTATATTTATACATATACTACATATACTAGTGTGGACATGCGCACACTTACCCGCGCACACTTTACCCAGAAAGCCATATATCAAACAAATGGCTGCCGATTCCTAAACATTCAACTGAACCTCTATTCATGGTTTAAAATCGAACAAAGAATATGCATTTGATATACGAAAGAGTAACTTACCGTCATCACATAACAGTTTTAGAAGTATCAGTGTTTTCCAAAACGCTAAAAAGTTGAAAGTAAATCAACGAAAATAGTTTTTTGGCAATTACTAACAGACAGCATGTAGTGCGGCGCTCGGGCATGTCGCAACTAATTCACCATATCGACCCCATTGATTGACCAAAACCAACCCCTCGCCTCCCGCACCCCATTCCGGAGATACAGGCAGTGCGCTCGCTTACCCACTGCGCTCAGTTACCCCGTACGACTCTAATTAAAAAATCCAAGTGTATGTGAATTGAATATATTAATTAAAAGTAGAACAAGCCATAAAAAGATAGTGAAAGCACACAATTGTTTTTTATTTTTCTTTTTTTTTTTGAGCGTCATAATGGCATTACAAATACCTACCACGGGAGCTAAGTCGCGGGTAATAGGTTTACTAAGTAACTAGCTGTTCCCCGCGGTTTCACCCGCGTCAATTTCGGAGATCCCGCGGGAATTCTGGGATAAAAGTACCCTATATCTTTTTATATACTTACCCCTGACAACGTGTAGTAGGTATTCAAAATTTAATGCAGATTCACCCGCGTTAATTTCGGAGTTCCCGCAGGAATTCCGCGATTAAAAGTACCCTATGTCCTTTTCTATACCATTATTTTAATTTGTGCCCCGCGGTTTCACCCGCGCGAAAGGTTTAGGTTTTTATACAACAAATTTTTTTCCCGATATTTGATTTCAATGAAACAAAGCCTATATGTCGCTCCAGGCTAAGCTTAATCTACCTGTGATAACCGCATGACAATCCGTTCAGTAGATTCGGAGAATATCGTGAACAGACAGACAGACAGACGGAAAAGATTTTTTAAAACCCTTTTTTTGTGGTTGGTTATTCTTCGTTTATCATCCCCTGTCCGTTTTTGTTAAAAATATTCAATGTACAGAATCGTGGATTCTACTCTTTTATTATAGTATAGATAATGTCCTTTTCTATACATAGGGTACTTTAATGGCATTATTTTAACACATTGTCAACAACGTCTGGAAGATTACTATTACTTCAGGTGTCACGGGTTTGATTCCGATTGTTTTATCGATTAACCAAAAAGGCCAAATGTCAAATACATCATGTTGACCTTCTGGCCTGGCCCATCAACGCAAGAGAAAGTGTCTATGAAAGTTTATCTATTCCAATAAAAGAAAATTGTTTTTATCTTCTAAAATATGTTTATGCTTTAAAACTATTAATTCGTATAGTTTAAGATTTCTTTTTTTTTTTGTATAAGGAGGTATCCAGTTTTAACTCTTTTTATCTATTGGCTATCTATCTTGTTTATACTCACCTTCTTTAATTAAAGATTTGAATTTAACTGAAGTTTTTAAGTTTTGTTTTTATTAAACAATTTAAAAATAACAATAGTCAGTTTGTTATTAGTGCGTCGCACAATAAAATTATTTCGACTTTGCAATGTCAAATTGACACATAAATAAATCATGGCAAATAGACAAATCTAGTCTATCGTCTGGCGCCAACATTGCCACACCCACGCGACGCCCTTGTGCACAAAATACCTCTCAATGGATTTTATATTTGAATTTAAATTATATGTAAAATAGAATGTAAAATAGGCTTTATAAACGACTATTGTTTAAGAACGCACAGTCACCCGCAACCGCAACGAGTCCGGTGGAATGGAAACGCGATCCTATAACGGCTACCAAGTTACCATTATAGAGAGAACACAAGAAATAGATAGAGCCGTTTCTATATCCTTCCTTAATATTATAATAGTTGTCGGTACCGTAGCATTACCTACACGACTTGTATAGGTAATTTTTGTTTTTTAATCTGATGGCCGTGACCAAAACGGATCATTCACTATTCAGTTTCAGTGTAATTTTAACGAAGATATAGTATCTTAATAAAACTGTTTCGTTCGTTTCACCACGACTGCAAAATAACACCCAGTATAGGTAGGTATGTATACTTGTATTTTTTTCTAATTAAAATTCATATTATTATGTATTACATTAAGAAAGTCAGCACACAAATAAATTGGTCATAGATAAGCAATAGTGTGTTAACCTACACTGGAGAAATTTTGAGTAAATCGTGTTTTAAAAGTATAGCGCCATTTTGTGTCAACATTTTTTATGTTCAATATTTAGTTACATATTTAAGCAATGTAATAAGGTAAACACATAATTAAAAAACGTTCCCCAACTCTCAATAAATTGTTCTGAATCATTAACTTAATTTTGTGGGTTAACATGTTATTGCTTATCTGCGTCCAATTAATATAAATGTCAAAATCCTACCATTAGTTCACACTGTGGTTTTTGTGACACTGATTTTGTTTTAGCCTCAGTATGTACTAATTATTGAATTTATAAGACATGAATTCTAATAATAGTCAAGACAAAAATATTGTACATATTTGAAACATTAACTCAACTCATTTTGTTATCCTAATTTAGTAAATACGAATGTGAGTCTGTTTATTTGATTTTTGTTACGCTTTTAGGTATTGGTACCTGCGGCTTAACTACTCGACCAATCATCATGAAATTTGCATCCCA
Organism: Zygaena filipendulae; assembly: GCA_907165275.2. Taxonomy (NCBI): domain Eukaryota; kingdom Metazoa; phylum Arthropoda; class Insecta; order Lepidoptera; family Zygaenidae; genus Zygaena; species Zygaena filipendulae. The sequence goes on from OU015669.1 coordinate 3,387,394, forward strand.
TTCCAGTGGGAACTCCGAAATTAACTTGCGCGAAACCGCGGGATGAGCTAGTAGGTATTCAATAAAACTAATTGTATATTAACATATTAGTATATTGACAATTTGTAGAAACACCGCTCCACCTACACATAACGGCATGTTTGAATGTAAACTGCAATATCTGCAATGTGCCTAATATCTGAATAACTCAATAATAATAATAGATGTTTATCATGACGTAACTTTGTTGGTTCAGCTTTTTATTAGAATCTGTCAAGTTGTCATATTACGCTGAGGAAGGCACAGTTGATATAATCAACTAAATAATTATTAACAACCCATACAACAACAAAAATCACTGCTTAAAAGAATTAGCAGTTTTTTTTTAAAACCCCACTTTTAATTGTATTATTTATTTTATTTATCAACTTATTTTACTTCTGATGGCTACGTGAGCCTAGATATCAGACTCGCATCTCGATTATTACTTCTAATACAATAATTTGCCAACCCGATTGGCGCAGAGGTCACCATGCCTACCCGCTAATCAAGGGGTTCCGGGTTCGATTCCCGGTGGGGGTGGACTTTGTGTGATGAACACAGGGTTCCATTTTCCAGTCTGGGTGTGTTTATATATCTATAGTATAATATATATTTAATTCTATGTAGTATATACGACGTTTGCTTGGTTTCCACGACACAAGCTAATAATAGCTTACTGTGGGATCAAGTAGATCTGTGTGTTGTGATGTGGATTATTTATTTATTTATACATGTGAAAGTTTCACATTTCCTGACGATTTTTTTCTTTGCCGTTAACTCTGTGATAATGATTTTCGTAAATAAATCACAAAAGATGACTCGTACGAGCCTGGAATACAACCTCCCTCCCTCCCCTTTGAATAAAAGACAAGAATTCTACTGTTGGTTCCTTGACTGCTGGACTAGGTAAGCTAGCGCAGCACGACAAGTAAAATCTTTGGTTTCAACTACATTAAATTTGATGTACATATTTGGGTCTTAGCGATATCGTCTCTGATGTCTGTCGCTTTTGAGCACCCATCACATGAAAAGTACTGGATGGTTACAACGAGAGCGAAATTTTGGGATAGATTCTTTTGATAGTCCGCTTAAAATGGAACGTAGATAAAAAAACTATATGATGTTCTATATATTTATAGATGGGCAATCAACCCGGTGCTTGGATTTAAACTCGATAAAAGTCAGCCTTTTACGGTCTTTTATCAGGCTTAATACCAAGCACCGCACCGGGTTGATTGTCCATCTGTAAATATTATACTGCAATATTAAGATACTAACATTAAACTCCATATCTTGTGACAATTCTGACATTCCTTTGCCGTTATAAGAGAAGCGATGGCCGGCTTTCCAACAACACCACACAACCTACACAGTGCAGAACGCACACAAAGGTTAACTAGCATTGTATGACGTCACACTTGCTCGACCGACACGAGAGGTACACCGTGCTCTTAATTGGGAGAACGTAAACTTACGCCAGCAAAACTTGTTTAATTTGTAAAACTGTCAATTTTCAACTCTATGCACTTGATAATAGAAGCTGTATTATCTGGATGATTAACAAGTGCTTTAAGTTTATAGAGTCATTGTAATAGTACACTTTGACGCCTCGTTAGAATTATGTATAATACTTTAATTTTATACCTGTTTGAGAAGTTAACATCTAGTTTGCTAAAATAAAAATTGCTTTTAATAAAAAACATTATTCCCACACTTTTATTACATTGTTCTCTAAATACTTTTATTTAAAATATTAATTTGATAAGTAAAATGCGTAAATCATTATTACGGTACTCGGTACGGCGAAATGCTATTATAAACCGGTTGAACGAGAAAAATGTGTACCAATTACAAAATGACAAATAGATTTGTTAGAATCTCTGTTTTGCATAACCATTTGATTTCAGATATCCGCTCTAACTGCCTCAGATTAAATTATCGTTTAGGCGCAAATGGTCCTATCTACTTCTACGTTCAAAAGTAACTTACCACGATGGTCTTTAGAGTAGGTATTTAATTTAGAGAAGAATAATAAAAAACCTCCTTACATATCTCTCTTTTCTTTAAGTTTATGTGTTTACACTTTGAACCTTTGCAAAAAAAACATTTTTTATGGTATAAAAGTTTGACCAAATGTAGTCAAGTTTATGAAAACGATACTAAAGTTTTAACGTATACTTGAATATTTGCATAGAACACGATGAACTTAAAGAAAATTTTCAACCACAACTTAATCTATTCAATAATAATTTTAAATTTAAACGAACGGTACCTAAATCACCCTTAAATATTAAAAGTAAAATTATGGTAAACATGGGCTCGGCTGTCGCTTAATCCATATTACGGGAATGGAGGCTGTAGTCCTAATTTATTTCGTTCGAATTTTGATTTATGGCACTGATGGAATATTTAGCATCAACACTCGGCCTACTAAATTTTAATTAAAATTAACCTTACAACCATTGCGAATCATACTAATATTTTTTTTTTCAATATTCCTAAGTATAAGTATCTATACATATAAAATGCTTTATCCTGAATTACTGACTGACAGATCAACGCACAGCCTAAACCGCTGATCGTAGAGACCTGGGGGTTTATTTTTTAAATCGCTCGAATTACTATTCGCACACGGAATTGCAAGATTTACGCGTGAATGCTTAAAAAATGTATGAGGATTCGCACGTGAATTCGCGATTACGTGCGTGAAAGTAATTCGAGCGATTCAAAAATCGACCCCCTGACGTCGCAAATTTTCTTTTTAGAAAGAGATAAATTAGGTAACAAAATGTATAGGTATAGCGTTTTCTTTCGTAGTACTGATGGCGTCTTTAGATTATAATATGGCTATATATCGATTGACAAGTCCCTTTTGTAATGGTTAACCACAACTTTAAAGGATTTTATGAGTAATAAAAACATTTAATAAACTCTACTATCCCTCCGACCGTCCAACTTTATAACAATATCTATAAAAATGCCAGGAATTCTTATAATAAAGGAAAAAAATGCGTATTCTCTGTTTAGATGTAATAATTGAAACTCACAAGTTTTGAAAATAACTTTATTTTATCACAGTACCTACAATGTTCTAAATAATAAGAAAATGGTTTTTTTTTTGTTTTTTTTTTGTTTTTAATGAATTGTTTTAAAAATTCAGTTTGGAATAAATAGAAAACTGATCAGTGGTTTTCATGTAAAACTATACATAATATGTAAGTAGTTAAGAGTTTCAAAAACTTTTATAGACTACTTTTTTGTATTTCCGTCCTTTGGCATGAAGATTTTGTGTATTCGTGCATGACATTTTTTTAATGTAACTTATGCCTGCTACCTTCAGCGTTCACAAGGACATTGTTTACTGTCATCACAAATTTTGATTTCAGAGGAAACGGGACTCTATTAGTATTAAATTGAAATAGAAAATCTTTCGGTATTATTGGAATACGTTGAATTAATACATCTTCTCCCATTGCTGTTCCGTCATAATAGGCTATTTGACTAATTTTTTTTTAGTCCTTCTTATAGATTAAGAAAAAATATTAGACACGTATTTTTTCTTTTTTTACGTAATCAAAAAATAACGGCGATACATTGAGTTGAAATTTCGCGTGACGTCACTAACTAGTGTAGTTTGTATGGTGGCTTGTAGCTTGTAGCGGTAAGTGACGTCATGAGCCCCCACCCTAAACTTTGATGCGCTTTATCTCTGAATTTTCATTTATTTGAAAAATAAAAAATACGTGTCTAATGATTTTTAATTTTCTAAATGACGGACTAATTAGAATTAGAATTTTTATAAGTTGTCAACATCCATTACTCTTACAGTATTATAATACGTCCCAAGTGTGTAATTTACAATCGTGTGCCATTACAGAGTCTTGGTGTGTCAAGATTTCGCATTAACAGTACTGGAACACCAACTTTCAACCTCAACTTAATTATGAAGATTAAAGAGGCACTGCTAAAAGTTATTGAGTGGCGACCACGAACTTGAAGACGCGGCGTGGGTAGACCCGCTACAAGCTGGACCGATGACTGAAGGTTGCGGGATGCCGTGGGATACGAGAGGCGCAGGACCGATCATTGTGGCGATCCTTGGGGGAAGCCTGGGTCCAGCAGTGGACGTCTTTTGGCTGATATGATGGTGATAATGACTATGAACAATTTCAATTAGTTAAAAACAGTACAGGGATGTCGGAAGGGTCGTCCAAAACTCTACAACACTTTTCCAGACGTTTCTACATGTGACACGATATTTTTTTTCGATTTGCACTCCATACTATCCACGGTGACCATAAGACGACGGGGCCCGACGGCGTCGCGAACACAGCTAGTTTTAAATTAAACCCTGATTGGAAGTTAAATTCCAATTGATCTGTCATGACATTCTTGGCCTAATTAAGGCCGGACGGATCATTCGCGGTTTGTTATCGGATTGCTATCAAATTGCTATAATATCGATTCACATTGCTCCAATAACTCGTATATGTTCGAATATGTTCTAATATCTCGTTAATGACTTTGACCCTGTTTATTTTTAATTGTGATTATAATTGCTTTATAAAAACATTATTGTGACGTTATTTTGCACAGTTCATCAGTAGGAAAGGGCAGGACAGAAATTCGCTAAAAGAGTTAAAATGGTGATAATTATTTCTTCAAAAATATATATGTGGCTGAGTATTAGCTACTTTAAAAAAATACTCTTTGACAGCACTGTTAGTCTAGTTCTCTAGTAGTTGGGATCGAGGATTAGAAAAAAAAATACTCTTGTTAGTACCATCTTAATTTGGAGATTTTGGAAAATAATATGGAAAACAAATTTGCGTATTTTTGTAAAAATAAAATAACATTTGCATAACTTTCTGCCTAAAATTGTAGATATATAATGTAGTTAGTTATATTAAAAAAGGTATTTAAGCATAATACTATGTGTTACCTGCATCCGTTAGGTCACACCGGAATGTCGATACAGCTATTAAGCTTGTTGTCCACTTAAATATGTACAAGCAGAGCAGGGCAGACCAAGCTCAAACAAAACTGTTTCATTTATTTATATAAACTGTATAAATTATTAGCTGCGAATTGGTTTTTGTAAAATCTGAAATTGCCGTAATAGCATAACTTGGTATTATATATAGTAGGTATATTTTTTTTTTAATAACAAAAGAGGTTCTTTATCCTATCCAGTAATAGTAGGTTTATACCCAGCGCACAATTAAAATTTCCGACATTGAAAACAAAAATTTAAACCGCATCCGATAATTTCGTAATGATTCTTCTTGTGATATGACATCTGTTTAAATAATTATATTTCTTACAATAAATAATTATAATTTCACTTACGTTTGATGTCTTTCTTAAAATCCACTTGCTGTTCCTGCGGTTTCACCTGCGTTCATTTCAGAATAAAAAGTAGGTACTTTAAAGTCCTTTTCTGCACCCTGACAACGTCTAAGAAAATTTCATGATGATCGGTTGAGTTGTTACGGCGTGAACGCGCAACGAACAAACAAACAAACTCACTTTCGCATTTATAATGGTAAAAATATAGACCGAGTAAAAGTAATAGGTTTGATTTGCTCGAAGTATAGAAACGTTTTAGTAATAACTATTAGGCACCTACTGATAGAAAGTTTGTTAACGTCTGTGTGAAGACCGTAACCAACTTATTGTATTTACACAAAAATATTTCTAACACGATTAAATGTAGATATGTATTTTATATCTAGAGTTAGACTTTGTGTGTAATCTAATTTTTCTACATCCTTCTGTGAATTTTCGTTATTTTTGGTAGGTAAGGTACCTAATATATGTAAGTTGAATATAACGGATCTCTCAAAGAGAATCCTTAGTTGAATGGAACAAATCTCTTCGACTTACTTCGAAGAGATCAGTCCTCTTTTTTCTGCAGTCTTTAAAAACCTTTATTTCTCATTACTTAACGTGAACTAATATGTATAATAATTACAACGATTATTGCATTAATCATTGTCGAGCGGATTAGTGCAGTATAGGTCACCTGCCCGCTAATATGTATAGAGGTTTCGGGTTCGATTCTCGGTGGAAGTAGACTTTGTGTGATGAACTTACCAGTCTGGGCGTATTTATATATTATTATGTATACCATAATATATATGTAATAATATGTAGTATATATACCACGTTTGCTTGGTTCCTGCCCCACAAGATTATCTATAGCTTAGTGTGGAATCAAATAGATTTGTGTGTTGTGAAATATTATTATTATTAACTAGCTGTACCCCGCGGTTTCACCAGCGTGAAACTACGAGTAACTGTAGGTATATATAACAATTTATTTTCCTGAAATCCGATTTAAATGAAATAAAGCCTATAGCCAATTGCTCCTAACTAAGCTTAACCTTTTTTTTTTATAATAATAAATTCTTTATTTGCATAAGATACATTAAATGATACATTAAACCGCATGATAATCCGTTCAGCAGTTCCGAAGATTAGCGTGAACAGACACGCGGATTCTAATCATTTATCACATTTTAATATATAGGTAGATAGATAGATTTAAAAAAAATTAAATAATTTAACTTAGCTCGCCTAAAGTCCGGTGTGCCGTTCTCTTTAGAGAAGCTCAACGAAAAATGCCCGGGACAGGTTCCGTCGCGGCCGCATACCACACCGATCTGACTCCCCTCTGTCACTTCAAACCGTCACACATGACCAATCATTTTACAAGTAGTGCCTACATACATAATAACTTCCAAGAATAATGACCGTATTAATACAGATTAGAATCTATAACATTTTCGAGTTTGTTCAGACGAGTAAATATGAACAGATATACATAGTTTATTAATAGTTTCTAATGAATTATGTATAGTGATTTATTGTTATAATGTAGAGTACGTTGCTAGTTTCTATTATTCGAAACTCCTTTTGTTAAATGAAAATTAATAAAGTCTTTTTAAAGCCTTAAAATAGCTTTTACGTAGATTGCTTTAATAATTATTATTTAATAATTATCGGAATTACTTTTAATTAAAATCAATATCCATGTGAAATCTTAAAAAACACTTTCAAAGAAAGTTTGTCTTATATACGATTTTCAGACATATAGGTTTCACCCACGTTAATGGCAGAGTTCCCGAGAGAGTAGATGTATCTTTTCTGTACCATTTCTGTACTTCTAACAACGTGTATACAAAATTTCATGAAGATCATTTGAGTATTTAGGCATGAAAGCGTAATGAGCAAACCAACAAAGACAAATTCGCATTTATAATATTGCAGTTGGGATTTTAGAAAAAAAATTACTTTATCCTACTAATATTATAAACGCGAAAGTTTGTAAGAATATATGGATGGATGTTTGTCACTCTTTCACGCAAAAACTGCTAGATGGATTTAAATGAAACTTTACATCGGATTAGAACATAGGTTACTTTTATCCCGGAATTCCCGCGGGAACTCTGAAATTAACGCGGGCGAAACCGCGGGGCACAACTAGTCAATTATAATACCTATGTTCGAATATTATTTTACCTCACAAAGAAACTTGCTGTGCTTAATCCAATGCGCACTTGACTGGTTTAATATTTTACTGCTCACTAACAAACCTTAAATTAACGAAGTATCTTTAAAGCACTTCGCTCGAAACATCATCCGATAACGTCCAATATAATAGACCAACATAAAACAACATGGACAAACGACATTCTTCCAACATAAAATAGCCAACTTGAACACTAAACGTCAATCCTCTAGACAACTATAATGACGTATGCGCATGTACCTGCCATATGCATATACATACATGTTTTATTAAATTAAAATTTATTCATCGGCTGTGTAATTTTTATATCAATTTCCATTTTCCATATAAAATAGCTTCAGGCGGAGTCTCACAGACAACAATGTCTTTTTCGATGTAATATTTATACTCAGACAAGCTGTGGTGGTCTCACCGGCGGTTATTTCGGATTCCAGATCATAATCTATCTTTGTGCCAAACTCCATCCGATTCGGTTCCGTTGTAGCCTAAGTTTCTTCTTATAACATCAGCTATATGCCAATGAAAGTTCCGTTAAAATCGGTCTAGCCGTTTTAGAGATTAGCCGGAACAAACAGACAGAGAAAAAATTTCTAAATTGTTTTTTCTATGTAAGTACCGTATATACCTACTTTCGTATACATTTAGTGAAAAACTGTTAATTTGGAATTACAAACAGACACTTCAATTTTATTTATATGTCTAGATGTCTAGATAGATGTATATTATTCATTTAAACATTACATGTAACTAATTAATTTCTGAATTTTTAAAAAACTATTAAAACTTACAAATTCTTACATAATTATTTCGCATAAATTGAAGACCAATTTTTCTACTAACAGATATACGTATATACCTACCTACTGCAGATTGCTTATTCGTCCGATAGTCCATATTAAATTTGTTCCATTTTTTTTTTAGTTTTTCTCAGGTAAATCCTTATCTAACAAATGGATAATTAGCCAATCGGTTTATATGACGAACCGGTCCACAACATTAGAGAATGGATACCTAACTTTATACTAAGTTACTTCAAATCGAAACCTTCCACTGCCTACAATAGTGATATCAAAATCACCGCACACCGCTAATAAAAATACCATCCAGTCGTAAACAATAACAAAAATGGTCGGAACTTAATCGTTTTAGCTTTTCCTGGAAGTAGAAAGCAGTGAGTAATACTAATAACTTGGTGAAGTAGTAATATAAGTTGGCGGAGTAAATTAACAGAAATGGGCACAGCGGCACGTCGGGTCGGATTCCGGCCGGCGCGGCGCGGTCGTGAACTTAACGTCTAGGCTGGGTGTTTTACCTCACTTTTGGGATGTAATGTACTGATGGCATAAAAATGCAAGCAAATTTAACAACACACCAACCCGCACACTTGTTCTTACACTAATTTTTAGTAGGAAATATGGACATAGATAAGCAATAGTGTGTTAACCCACACTGGAGAAACTTTGAGTAAATTAAAGTCTTAAAATTATAGGGCCATTTCGTGTCAATATTTTTTATGTTCAGTATTTAGTTACGTATTTAAACAATGTAATAAGGTAAATACATAATTAAAAAACGTTCTCTAAATCTCAATAAATCGGTCTGAATCAATAAATTCGTTTTGTGGGTTAACATGTTATTGCTTATCTGCATCCATATAATATATGCACCCTTTGATTGATGGTAACTTAACTCGAAATTCTAATAACTTCAGTAACTGCAGTAACATTTTATTAACACGCTTTCCTTGTATTCTGTTGGGTTGTTGAAAAGTCTCTCTGATGGTACTGAGCTGGCCACCATTGTTAAATAATTACACGTATTTTGTATAGTTTCGAAAACTGTTGTTTATAATCGGCGCACACTTCTAGGGGATTTTCTTTAAGTCTGTTGACCGGAGCAGAAACACTTTCTTCACTCTTTTTTTTTCTAACGAATTTAAAGAGCTTACGTTACGGGGCCTGAAGTTAACCAAGAGTAGCATGAGATGTTCATTCGATGCATTGAATGAAATACATCGATATATCATAAAATATCTAAAGTAACTAATACATAGGATTGATTCGATGCATCGAAACGTAAACATCGATGTTTTCGATGCATCGATGTATATCGAACAACCCTACTGCAGTTAATGTAGAGTTGCCAACTGTCCTGTTTTTCCAGGACATTTCCATGTCCCAGGGGTGTGGTCCTGACTTTTTAAGTCGTGTCTTGGGTTTTTAAAGCGTCCTAGTTTTAAAATTCACGCGCCATTACTACCTCCAATCGTATATTTTATCGATGGGCCCGGTATAATTTAACTAAAGATAGATACTTTCATAAACAATTTTAACTCTTATTATTTGAGTTTCATTTACACTGCTTTCATTGCGTTTACTACTGCTCCAACACTTTTTCTGCATCCTGTTTTTAACCATGATTTCAAGGTGGAAATAAATACCTGGACACCACTCCTGTAAATCCTCCAGGAAATCCTAGTTTTCTATATTTGGGGGTGGCAACCCTTAGTTAAGGTCAAAATATATTTTTGAAATGGTTTAATTCTAATATAATTTTACCAATCTGTAAATAAAATTTCAATAGGTATATAAAGAAATGAAAATCATTCATTTCCAATTGAAACACGGAGGAGAAAGTGTAAAATACACTTGCTCAAAACTTAACTTATACTTTTTAAGGACTTTTTTCTTTTTTTTTTTGACTGCCTGCTCATTTCCCATGAATTTGCAATTTATGAATTAGGTCACTTCTGAGGGTGCGAAATGACTACTACTACAAAAAAATCACTCACCCCCACAGGGACTCGAGGGACCTACCTATCAGAGATCCGGAACTCCCCTAATCAAAAGATCCCAGTCTGTGGCCACTTCGCTGACGCGGTCGACAAAAACCTATATAGAAAAGAGATATCTTGTTTTTCTGACTATCCACAATGAGAATTCACCTAATGTACCTGTATTCAAGGCTTTACGGTGGAATATTTGGGGAACACACGGAGTAAGCGATCTAAAATACGATAACGATTAACATCCCAGGCCCATTTTTGACGCTCCCATATGACGATTGCTAAGGCTAAATGCAAATTACATTGTCACGGAAGGGTTGGCGTGTGGAAGTCGTGACGAGCACTCGCGTTTGTGGATGCGGTCACCAGTTGACCGCCATCTTGTATACCCTGAGCGAGCATCATCCGTTTAGTCGCTTTTCATCGGGCGAGATCAGTTAAAAAACCAGTCAAGTGTGAGTCGGATTCGCGTACGATGAATTTAAAATTAATTAACCAGAATTTAGAATTCTGTACTGTTTACTGTGTCTATAAAAACGGCAAAAAATCATGTATGTTGTATGGGAGCCCCGCTCAAAATATTTGTTTCATTTTAATTTAATAATTTATTTTTAAAGTGAATGTATAAAGAACTACTTTTGCACAAGGAATCGCGAGATTTACATGCGAATGCTCGTACATTTTCTAAACATTCGCATGCGAATTTTGTGATTCCGTATGCAAAAAGTAATTCGAACGATTCAAAAATACGGTCCCAGGGGGTGCTGTGAAAAAAAAATCCTACAGCATTTATTACTTGAGAAACTTACCAGTTTGGTTTTCATGGCGTCATGTCTAATAACAAGACACAGGTTTTTAAGTTATACGTATGCCTATCTAGATTTTATTTATACTAGGTATCCCGCGCGGTTTCACCCGCGATAATTTCGGAGTTCCCACGGAATTGTTCCGTACAAACTTTACCCCCTTTCTCACCCCCTCAGGGATAGAATTTCGGAAAATCCTTTCTTATCGGATGCCTACGACATGCGCAGAACACACCCTCCAAGTTTCAGGTCTCTACAATCAGCCTGTGTGTAAAGGCTGTGCGTTGTCCGTCAGTCAGTCATTCAAGACAAAGCATTTTATATGTATAGATCATTTGAATTCAAGTGAATCGTCGCTTGCGTCTTACCTTGTTTGTTAGCGATTTTTTAATCAAAACTCCTTTTTTCTAAGAAAATTTAATATGTATTTCATTCTCAACACGTTAACATTTTACATGTATAAATATGGTATTGGGGTTATTTGACATCGTAGCCGCAGCTCCGCAAGCGACACGTTACTGCAGTGCTCACTGCATATCAATTAACGTGTTTGGGAATGTTTTCTAGACGAAAGATGACTCACTTAAGAGCTTCTTACAGGTAGCTTGAAATTCAAAATGCAATTTAAAAAAAACTTGTTTTGAAATTCAAAATTTTGAATTTATTAATTTCTTTTATAATTCGGTATGGGAAATCAGTTACCTTGTCTTTAGGTAGAGCTGTTAATGCTTGATCCACTGGCTTGATCCAAACAATAACTTCGAAAACCTCAGTACACAATGACCCCAATTTTTTTTTATTTAATCTTTACTTACAGGTTGACTGGGACATTTTTTAAGCAAACATTTACAAACTATTTTGACTAAAATTGTTTAGCTATATAATATTAAGATGAATAAATTATAAGAAAGATTGCGTCCCTGTGTTTTTTTTTACTGATTAGGCATACATAATTTTGGATACATGTCTGAACTTAATATTTGCTAGGTACTTATATGTATTTAAAAGAGTAACATGTAATCTGTGTTGTGTGGTTTAATAAGTAAATAAGTATTACAGCCCTTTCGAGTGACTCTATACTAGCTAACCTGCAAAGATATTCATTTATAATTTTTACATGCCTCCAGAAACCCTTTGAGGTATGGAATAAAAGTAACCCTTCAGTAAGCTCTCTGCTTCTTCGTGAAGCACAAACAAACAAACACTTTCTCACTTAAAATATTAGTGAGAATAAAGTTATTCTAATATTTTATTTATTTATTTATTTTATTTATATAATATAACCTTTACACCCAAAGCGGAAAATGGAGATGTTTATATTATTTACTACCTTGCTGTTATAGGATAGCCGATCCAAAGACAATAAAAATACTTCCTTCCCTCCCCACCGCTTACCGCTCCACCTCAGAGTAGTTTCTGGGGTGTGAAAAAAATATTAGACCCGTATTTTTTGCTTTTTCAAATTATTGAAAAATACTAAGATAAAACGCACTAAAGTTCAGGAGTGGGGGCTCTTGACGTCATAACGTGCTATAAACTGTAGCACGGCGTGACGTCACGCGACATTTCGACTTAATGTATCTCCGTTATTTTTTCATTACGTAAAAAAAAATACATGTCCAATATTTTTTATTAATCTAACAAGACGGACTAAAATTTTGTTGACAAGCCCATTCTACTAGAGTATTATTAATATTTTAGAATAATTAGTTTTAGTGAACTATGACTAAAATGGAATCGATTCATTTCGCGATATTTAAATTTAATGTCCGTTGAGACTAGATGTTATCGGAAAGCAAAATTAATTCATTAATGATTAATGAATAAAATGGACACGCTGGTGTCCGGTGTCGATATTTAACTAATTTTTCCGTCTTAACTAGAATTAGATAGATTATGTTGAATTATTTATAATATAGATTCACACATTCTATGTATACACAGCACAGAAAAAAATTGTATATTCCTCCATTTTTGCTTTATTTTTAGCGGAGGTTTATTGTGTAGGTACAATATATAATAATAATAATATGAGTGAGTGTTACAAAGGACGTATTTTTTAATTTGTATATAGGTAATAGTAAAAATAACAATAAATAGTATCTAATAACATGGCCATGATGAGCTTGTAGGCGCGGATCAATCAATCAGACCTTATAAGTCTTTGACCCGATAAATTCAAAAAATTTTGTGGTTCAACCAAATTCACCTCCCAGACCCCCCCCCCCCCCCCCCTTCAACCAAATCCTAGATCCGCGCCTGTAAGTTTGCAAATACCATACCTACTTCGGAATGCAATACTGTATATAAAATGTAGAAACTGCAAACCTACTGTTAGTCAAGACTTTAGTTAAGAACACGTGCAATTTTGCGTCTACCATAGCCTATAAGTACAAGGCGAACCATTTTAAATAGGGAAAATTGGTAAGAAGACTAATGGGACAAAAAGTTTAAAAATATCCTTCTTGTTTTTAACCGTCGCATCGTATGTGTTGTAGTCAGCTAATCAAGATCTAATAATTGTACTCGCTTCACCCCCGATAACCTGGGGCGGCTCAGCCCTGACCACCTGTAGGCAAATGCAGTGTAGATAGAACGCCCCTCTACATGATGGCTGGTTGGAACTGCTGCTATAATGAACGTATAGACATTTCAAGTGGTCATGAAATATCGTCCAATTAAAAGTTCAGTTTTGCGTGACCAGGTCATGTGACGATAATTATGTTCTTCCTTTGTTTTCTATAGCGATAACGATTATAGTTTGTCAACTTGGCTAGGAGAACTCTATGTGGATAGCCATAATCGGGATAAGTGGCAACTTGCGAGCTTAAAGAGGGACCTATGTCTAGCAGTGGAAGTTGTAAGTTGATGTTGAATTATGAGCTCTATGTTGTCTCTACTTTAATTTAATCTTGATTTTTTTGATGTTTTGACCAGCTAGAGAGGTTACCTCGACGACTTCAATGAGCACTGCCGACAATAAACTATTGATTGCATCAATCGATAATCTCGAATCGTCCGTTATAATAATATTTACCTACCTACATCTTAACGAACGATCGTGATGCATCCAAATCAGCATATCAGATCGTACCTATAGAGTCAAATTTATAAATCGCGTTGGCTAATCGATGCAAAGATCGATTGTTACCCGTGTTCCCACGAATCGATAGCGTGAGTTGGGAATGGCGAAATAATAGGGGCCGGTAAGGATAGGGCCGACCACGCGATCGGAATTGCTGATTTCGCTTTTATTGAGCGAAATTTAATGACTTTGCAGTGGAATTATGTTAAACATTCTTTATGGAATCGTTGAAAATTAAATTTGCTGCTTCTTGTTGAATATTTAAATAGTAACGATGAGCGAACGATGTTAAGTTTTACCTACCTACTAAAATCTTATTCGCGTAGTTTTCTCTCAATTCAACAGGAAACAATAAAGTTAAAAAATGTTAGGTGTATAATTGCTTTGTGCGATTTTTTTTTTATTGTATTGTTTGTGGTGTTCAACTGTTCAATATAATGTTTTTCATTTCATTTTACTATTCTGGAGTTTAATCTAACTATATCTACAATGACTGCACGTTATATTCATTTTCATTAATTTTTTCATACGTTAAATTTTTGTTTTCGTTTCTTAATTGTTTATAAAACCTAGTAGTTAAGCTATAGATATGTAGGTATACAGGCTGATAATAGCAAATGTTCCTAAAAGTTACACTTATTTTTACATCTGCAATTTATGGTATTAGCTTTCTATACAATATATTAATTAGTCTATTTAAGTTATAAAAAATATGTAATACTTAAACCTCTTGAACATTTATTATTAACTAGCTGTGCCCCGCGGGTGCACCCGCGTGAGTTTCGGAATTCCCGCAGGAGCTCCAAAATTCTTTTATATAAACCTTGTCCTGACAATAACGAACACAAAAAAAACAATGTTCCAATTTGGTGCAGTCGTTTGTAAGTTATGCGCTTACCAACACATTTGACGATTCATTTTTATTATATTGATATTTGAATGCTTACTTACGTATATTTATAAAAATTAAAGAATGTTCCCTTAAAATAAAGTTGACTTTCAGCAGGACAGGACAGGACCTAAAGATACAAGTAGGCACTACCCTGTTTTACACCTTGTCTTAAACAACAATATCATGGCGATAGAAGTGAACCCTTACTAATATTATAAATGCGAAAGTGAGATTTTTGTTTGTTAAGCTTTCACGCCTCAACAGTACAACGGATCATCATAAAATTTTGCATACACGTTGTCTGGGATACAGAGAAGGACATAGGGTACTTTTTACCCCGGAATTCCCACGAGAACTTCGAAATTAACGCGGGTGTCCGCGGAGAACAGCCAGTAAATAAATAAAAGCGAATATATGCAATGCCTTACATATTACACGTTTCGAATTAGGCACTGTTAAACAAATTACGTGAACGTAACTCTCGTCGATTGGGGCATAGCCAAGTGAGTCCTTGCATTTTAAGTGCCTAATTTCTGTAGTACTTTGTCTTGTTCCAAAAATATCCAGTGTTTTTTTCTATGTTTTGGCTCAAACACTGTTCGATCAAGCCTATTTATAATGTCGTATTTCGTTTCAACGAGGTCCCGGTGAAAGCATTAATATCAATCATTGACTAGCTCGATCGTCGCCAATCTCACGATGGAGGAAACTTAGTCGCTTGCAACGCGTCGGCACACTTGTTGCTAATCGGATTAATTCATAATTAAATTCTAGAGAATTAGAGATATATATATTTATATATATTTCTAATAATAGATAACTTAACTTGTTATCTTAATATTTACACATTGGTTAAGTATATATAATTAGTAATATGTTATAATATTTATTTATGTATATGTCAATGTACGTGCTGCATGAGTACAGGTAGTTGGTATGTAATGATTTTATATGTTTAAGTATTGTCATGTACTGAGTAGTTTATGTATTCATATGGTATATAATATAGTATATATTTATTATGGTATATGGTATATATTTACATAGGATAATGTTTGGAATGCTTTACCCAACCACCCGTGTCTATGTATTTGTGTTTGTCCTTTCGCATAATTGGTTGTCTGGAAGAGATCGCAACTATGCGATAAGACCGCCATTTGCTTTCTCCTTTTTCTTTAGGTACTGTAACATTGTTATTTTATGTGCAATAAAGGATTAAATAAATAAATAAATAAATAAATTAACTAGCTGTTCCCTGCAGTTCGGCCGCGCGGATTTCGGAGTTCCCGCGAGAATTCCGAGATTAAAAGTGATGTGATGAAGTACCCAATGTCTTTCTCTGTACCCGTGACAACGTGTACGATCGCTTGCTAGAAACAGAAGAGCTACAAAGAGTTTTGGAATTTTGCTACGTGAATTATAGACCTCCAGTTTGGGAACCCTTAAATTATCCTGTGACACTCAGGGATAATGTAGCTTTTCATCAGAAAGTTTTTCAATTCGTTTAGTAGTGCCCAAGATTACTAACAAACTTTACATCTATTTAATATTAGCGTAGATGTAGCTAGTAATAGCTAGTAATTTTTGGTACAACATTAGCCGCTTCGTGTGGAATGCACGTCACGTTCGTTCCAAGTATATATGTTCGTACTTTGAACACGAAGCGGGATCGATCTCTTTGACAATCGAAGAAAGGAAACTCAAGGGCTTTGTTATGTAAATACCGTTTCGCGATATTGCACTCGCATCGCAACGCTGAGTATTGAAATGCTTGAATATATTTCTGACGTGAAACTTCTTTGGGCGCGAAACAACGTAAAAATTGGGCGCGAAAGGATAAAAGTTCGTAACGACGCGCGACCACCGTATGCAACCTATGATAATATCAAGGTGTGTGACCGTACTGTAAAAATCGTCTGTGTTTAAACTTTTTAATTATGTTAAATGCCAAGGATAGAAAACGCAGCAAGTCATAAAAAATCGGTACCATCGCTAGAATATACTATTTGACCTTGTTGTGGTCACCATAGAACAGAAAATAACAGATAGAAGGGACATCAACTTGTTTAGTAAGAAAACAGTTGAAAACCAGTGTCACCAGGTTATTTTTGCACATATAGGTAACAACTTTTCATCACGCACTAAAACATTCATTAACGTAAAGAAATGTATTAAACGCTTTATGGTTATTTTTTTACTTAGTCACTATTTTCAAAATTCACAGTTTTGGGAATATTGTGGTATATAAAATAGGGATGGCAACAAAGGAAGTTTTGGGCAAGTTTAAAGCATTTACTCTAACTTTCTTTGCGACGGTGGCGCGACTGCCCCGCCTACATGTCCTCTCTGGTTGATTTATTTGCTCTGTGGTGGTCACAGTTTAAGCTTGACCTAACCTATGTGTCGGGTTGCACTCAAATACCTCGGCATTAGCAACCGTTTACAAACTAACGGTTTTTACGATTATACGGTGACATAAATATGTATAGAATACACACAACATAATTATACAGCACATACATATAGAAGTTTCACTTCTTTCACGTGGATACAAAACATATGGAATTTACACTTTTTGCGCATATGAACAGACACACCCATGTTTTATTTTCTATTGGTTTTTTTCTTCTCTTACTTTTTTATACTTTAAACTGTATCCCATCGATACATTCAATACAAATTGTAACTCTGGGTGAGTTTGTACGTTAAAAGTAATTAAAAAGGGAATAATAAAATAAATGTCTCTATATTTTCTGCATGTACCTATGTTTGTACGCGCATCACGCAGAAACTACTGCATCCTTATTCTCTATGACCAATAACATTCCTTGCCCATAACGCGCGTCCTAAAAACACAATTTCGACCGCTCCAGGTGCCAAAATATTAGAAATTAATATTCTTTATACGATAACACAAGTACAAAACAAAAACAAATGTATTTTTTTAAAGTGAAACTTCGTTGATCGTGAGGGAAAAACAGTTTTTGCGGCGTGTTATCTTAACGTGGCGTGTTATGGTCATATAAGGGCCCTGAACGGAATTAGACGAGACTACTCACTTTCCAACGAGCGGAGTCGCGTGCAACAGCTAGTTCCTTCTATGTTATAAATTATTTCAATCAGTCTGTGTTTTTCACAGCGAAACTGCTGACCCAATTACAGTGTTTTCGATCGAAAATATATAGTTATCCAAATACGGAAGGTTTTTTTAATCATCTGTATAGATATAGTTAATAATAGGCACCAAATAAAGATTGCACACGAGTTCTGATACTTATGTTAATTTAGATTGAATAAACAGTGACTGCGCGTGGACTGGTAAGCCAATATAGGACCAGTTTATCGTAGCACATCGCATATTTGTTCAATTAAATCAATAAAATGGATGTAGGTGTAGGCGCTTTCCAAATATAGGTATAATATTGAAACAGAAAAATACATAACACCTGACGATATCTACATAATAATTTTGTCACGAAATCCTAATATCAAAATCCATAATAAATGTACAAATTTATGATCTCGTTTTAAGATACATGCAAATCGGTTTTATTAACAAATTAAGCAGAATAACATTAACTTGTTGTACACTTCCGGGCGCCGGAATCGAGCCACTTTTTTAACGCTTTTTAGGTGTAGGTGCATTGAAGCTTTAAAAAATAATTGAAGCAGTTCATATTTATTTTTCATTCTTATTATGCTATTTCATAGACATATAACATAGAGTTAATTTAAATCAGAGTTATAATTCCGATGTAGTGTTAAAATAACACTGATATGATGGAGACGATAATAGGACCTTTGGATAAACTGAGAGAAAATAATTCAAGTCGATAGTGTGTTTTTTTTTCAAGCAAGTTTTCTATTTGAAAACGTGGAGACCTATGTTCGTCTCTTAAACAGTCATATTATATTGTAACCATTAAAATTTTGACTCTACATCGTGTACGTAAAGACTAAATTGCAATGTACGAAATATTGATTTCGGGCTATACGTCTCTTATAAGAGATGATGGTAGAGCCTTTGTATTTCTTTAGGCAATCAACACTGCCGTCATATAGTTTAGCATGGAATTAATCAAAGTCACTAAATATGAGGTGCTGGGTAACGTTCTAAAAGAAAATAAAGAAAGAAAGAAAGAAAAATATATTTACATCAGCACATAATCCTTACTGTCCTTACTAATATTATAAATGCGAAAGTGTTTGTTTGTTTGTTACGATTTGACGACCAAACGGCTCAATCGATCACAGCGAAATTTTGCATACACGTCTTCAGGTCTACAGAAAAGGACACATGCTATTTTTTATCTCGGAATTCCCACGGAATCTCCGAAATTAACGCGGAAGAAATTACATTACATTTTGCATACTACCTACACGTTGTGAAGGGTAGGTTCAGAGAAAATTATAGGGTAATGAGTACTTTTATCTCGGAATACCCGCGGGATCTTCGAAACTAACGCGGGGAACAGTTAGTATAAAATATAAAAACCAGCTTATGCATGCTCAGGCAAAAAGATCACCAACTCATCATCAGCAACTGAATGAGTGCAGGCAACCTAGCTCGAGTTCCCTCGTTCTTACTTGGAGAGCTCCAAGTTATGAGCAATAGGGGAACTACATCTTTATCAATTTTTTAGGAAAGTGGACATTTTAGGAAAGTGGTCATTTTCGACCTGAAGGGATTACTATATGACATACTTTTATTAAGGAGTATATCTACCTATGTATTACTAAATATTAATCTATTATTAAAGAGGTCAAGTTTGTTAGTTTGTGAGGTTGTAGGTAGGGGATAATCTCTGGATTTACTGAACCGATTTTGAAAATTCTTTTACCAATAAAAAGCAAAGTTATTTTTGAGTTACAATATATCGTAACCCGGAAATGATGCTATATCGTAACCCGGAATTCCCGCGGGAACTCTGAAATTACCGCGGATAAAACCGCTAGTATGTTAAATTAATAGATCCAAAACCATCAAAGCAAGCCTAATTTTTACTCATCACATGGTTTTGAATCCCATACAGAGATGTAGAACAAAATTTGACCAAATTACCTCAACCCATTTCACTTTTATTAACGACCTAACTCTATAATTTAAATATTTTTGCTTTTTTATAGATACTGAAAACAAATAGGTAGGTTCAGACCGATTAAAGCTCCACAAATATGTATAGGTAGGTATGCGTGAACTCCTGAATTTACATTGGAACATATTAGTCTATTACACACATCAAAAGTGTCTAGGGATCAAGTACATTTTTTCAAGATTTTTAGCATGCCAAATCGCTGCGAATCTGTGATTCGTATCAATGGAAGGAACACAGAGTATTAATTTGTTTAGTCATTACAATATAAGTTTCAAAATCCCCTGTTTTTGCTTTTTTTTTTGCTATTTTATTGTCGACTTGGAATTGGTTCAATTTCTCACAACTTACAAAAAATGAAATTTTTCTTAATTTATTTAAAATGTGGGGATGAGTTGTTATTTTAGATATGAGAAATAAGGTAGGCGGCCAGTCCAGAAGATTAAATTAGATTTAAATTAATTGAGTTTCGTTTTATAGCAAAAAATGTTCTTGATCCCTAGACACTTTTGATGTGTGTATTTTAGGCTACCGTATTCAACGCTCTGTATCTATAATAACGTGTTCTCTTATGAGTATATAATATGTGGTTATAATAGTAGATGCGTAGGTATAATGTTGTGACTGGTTTGGTAACATAATAAATTCTTTTCGCTCTCTAGATATGGTATTTTGACCATTAGACCACTCCGATTTCCGTTTTGAAATGTATAATAACAAATCTATGAATAATTTAATAATGAAAAATAAATATTGCTCACTTAAAGACAGGTCTCCTTTTTTCTCACGGATTTTATGAAGAATATGATATTCCACATTTTTCAACTGGAGGCAAATCCATCCATTGTCATCACAAGCCACTTTGCACTGTAATCACTGGAGGCTTACCATGTGCATGGTAAGATTCACTTTAGCAAAAATGGTAATTTTATGTGTCAGCGAATTGTTTAACTTAACCAAACTTAACACGTCGTTACCTCTAAGTACGACAGTTTAAGTACATACCACTACACGACAACTTTCTGTTACCACTTTTAACATAAGAGCACTTTAACTGTAACACTTTTGTACTAAAGTGCGATTTGTAGTCACTGTAACGTTCGTTACGCACATAATAATTTGATATTAACGTTGTATTGATGTATTAATTAATTATCGTAGTAATGAGCACATGCAATGAGCGCGTGAAGTTTTCAAAGGGTTCTAATAAAGCGTGTGATGACCCCAAAAGTTGCTTTACAACTGAGAGTTGGATGCAAAACTCACGGTTTCTCTGCGCCCGCGCAGGTTGGTATGCGGGCTTAAATGTGTGTGTGTGTGTGTGTGTGCGTGTACACAAACCTTTCACGCAGACAGACGAGAGGCAGGCTGCACGGTTTTTGTCGATGTCCACGGGGCATTGCAGACCGAGAGGCATAGTAACATCACTCGCTTTGTGTACACAAATTGAGAAGGCGTATTTTACTTCAGAAAAAACCTTTGCATTAAATAATACCTAATAATAATAATCCACTTCAGAATTAATATATCTACCTTATCCTGCACTAAACTACAAGCTTGTGTTGTGGAAACCAAGCAAACGTGATATATAAGTACTACATATTATTTATTTTTATTTTATTATTAATTATATGTATTATACTATACATATTATATATAAACACGTCCAGACTGGAAATTGGAACCCCGTGTTCATCACACAGAATCCACCCCCACTGGGAATCGAACCCGGAACCTCTTGATTAGCGGGTAGGCTCGGTGACTTACTGTGCCAATTGGGTGGGGTCACAAAAAAAAACCGATTTTATCCAAAATATTGAAAATTTTGTCTTTTTCGGTTCAAACAATACTTAAGAATTTACTAATAATAGGTTTAAACGATATTTAATTAAAGCTACGTTTAGTATCATGCTAGACAAACTTTACTCATTATTCTTCTTAAAGTATTCATTACAAGTTGTCTTAATGTGGCTTCTTACAAAAGTTTTTCTGAAAGCTGCTGGTCGATGTCCCGCTAGCGAGGCTCAATAAGCTCCGATCTTCTCTCCTTATCAAACCTTCATTGAGATCGTACATCAAAGAGGGACAAACGTTATTCTGTTTATTACACCCGTTAGTTTGCAGAACTTGAAGTATTTCTACTATGTTATCATAAAGGAATACAATTTGTCGTCGTTTGGTATAAGACGACTGTTATAAAAAGGTTCCTGAGCCCATTATTATTTTCATAGAGTCGAGTTCATTCTGTTTAGTTGGGAAAAGACACCAGCTTCTGGATGTTTTTCGTGGTACGAGGTTGATTGGTTGTTGTGTAACGCTACTGATTAATTTCTGTCAATCCATACGTCCTTCGCTATTTGCTTTTATAATGAGAGACATGAATATTCAGTAGATCGTTAGAAATTTTGTTAGTGAGCTAGTTAGATACGCTATTTCTGTTTTTAAATATTTTACCTGCATACAAATTTCGTTGATGATTAAGAAAAATGTATGACCTGCAGTTTATTTTCTCCCAACCATTACGATTATGTTTTATATTAATTAAGTATTGTTTTTTGTTTATTTGATAAAATTATATTTCAAATATTATTTAGCATCTTTGTTTTACTTTTGTTTGGTAAAGACTCTCTTTTTTAGCCTTCATATTTTGGTTAAAAGATATCACTGAAAAGATTATTAAAAATTTAATTAACTTTTATATATTTACCTAACTTTAAAGTAGCACACCTATATAATATTAGACATGAGGCAATCCTACTGAAAGCCTGTAATTTGTTAAACTGATGAAGACAATTTAAAGAAAAACTCTTGCATAATCTCATACTTAAGTTTTTTGCTCTATTCTATGTAAAATAGCAAACAATTTATTACTACCTGTAATAAATTGTGTGCTTTTTTGTTGTTATTTTTACTTGCAATTAGATTAAAGAGCTCGTTGACACTAACTGTGGCAGGTATATACCTATAGTACTAGTACCTACTTACCAATTTTTTATCATTTTGTTTTTATCAAATGAAGTTTTTTTTTCTAGATATCATCATTTGAATTGATAGCTAGATGGAAAAATTTCGCGATGGTATTATAATATTATAAAAGATTATATAAATAACCATAACGATACGGTAGGCACTTATTTTTATAACCTCATCAAAAGACCCGTGGTCTATTTAAATGTTAATAGTATAAATCAGTAGGTACATTATTGGTTTGACTGATTGTATCTAAATCAAGGTAATTAAAACTATATAGAAAAAAATGCAAGATTGATAAACATGGGATATAATAATATTATTAGATACCTTTAAACATTATTGCTACTTAATTCTTTTGCAAAAAATATTATAATAGATACAATAAATAAAATTAATTTCAACATCTGTTTCAATTAATATACAACAGCAATAATATAATTTTTCCATAAATTTCTAAATATAACTACTTAACTAATATTATAAAGAAGAAAATTCGCTTATTTGTAGGGCATCGACGCAGGAACTACTAAAACCATTATAAAAATCACAAATAGTATCCCTTAGTCACGTAGGATAATTTCTACTAGCAAACAGTGCCTGAGTGAATCCTAAAATTTACGCTGGCCAAATCGCCGTTATTAACGATATGTAACGTAGTATACGAGAAATTTGAGTTCTAGGGTACTTATACGTATATAAAAACTCCCGAGGGAATTCCGAAATTGATACGGGTAAAGCTGCGAGGAGAGCAACTGGTATAAAAATAAATAAACAAATTTTACATTAAAATGTTCGCATTTTGTATGACATGTATTGACACTTTAGAAAAAAAAATGCACGAACAAAATCTTGTTAAGGACTTTTGATGTAAGTATAAGAATACTGCATACTGGAAGACATTCCCCGCTATGTCTCTCTCATTCTTGCACATACCGAAGACGGTGTTTAAAAGAGACCGTTCTACAGGAGGAAGTGTCCCCTTATCGTCCATACCAGGAATAACTTTCCCATAGAATACAAAGATGGTAGATGAGTTATAAAATGTATGGAATTTGAAATATATTATAGTCGCTTGAGTGACTCGTGGAGGAATTTGTTCTTATTTTTAATGACTAATTAGTCTACATTATCATGGCGTTCCACTTTAACTTTGTCCAACGAAAAATTCTGTAGGTACTATAATTTCGGAGAGGTAGATTTTATTTTGGTATGACATGAGAATATACCTAAGTTATGCTTAGAACTGAAGGGTACTTACTTCATGCAGCATGATAAAAAATTTTATTGATATCAAGCACTTAAAATCAAACAAACTGTCAAGCCTAACCTAACTGGACTTTTTGCCTCAAGCCTTAACTGTTTGTAATTATTACTGGTTTATAGTCAAAAGGGTCATAGTATGGTACTGATTGTGCAACAAGTTTTACTTATCTACTGCTTATTTGGTTCAGCATAATTACATTCAATATAGGCTAATATCGCATCGGTTATGGTAAGTACCTACAGTGATCACAGTTCTTCATTTTTTTTTTCACAATCGTCGTATTCGCATCGCATCCCAAAGTGGCCGGTGACCACCATTCTTGGATCGCTCTCCGATACATTCTGGTTACTCTGTGGACGTGACGTCACGCGTGCGCTTGAGCACCGCGCCGCCGCGCCAAAGCAGTCGTTAACCTAATTAAAACATTCCCAAACCACCATTATCATTGATGTATATAAATGGAGCGATTGCCAACGTCGATTAGTGACTGCAAGTTTCGACGGTAAAGTAAGCTAGGGGTTTGACACAGAATATGACGTTGCAAATACAAGTAGCGTGCAAAATTATAATTTTACAGAAGTGCTTAAACTCTAAACACTTATTCGTTTCATTCAGCAATGAAAGTGAATCTCCTAACAAACAAGAAATAATTTAACCATGATAGATGATGAAATACTCTAGCCTAATTTACCGTGCCTACCTTACGTATAACCATTATTTACGTACCTACTTAGACTTACAATTAGCAAGGTAAATTTTATTTATTTATTTGTCTCACATTTTACTATGATTTGAAAACGTCATTTTTTATACTGGCATGGTTTCAGCGTGTTAATATCTTAAAATTTATCTTTTAAGGCCCCCTGAGGACTCATACCATAGATAACCCGAACAACCTTCTTCTGTAGTAGGTACAAAAATACAGTCAATATCAGAAGCGTTTCCTCATAGCAATAACTTTAACTATTCCAAAACAAGGAAATTACCTAAATCACTTAATCAAATAAACATTTCTTACCATAAATTCTCCAAGTTAAACTTTAAACTAATTAAGTCATTTGTTTTATACATCTTCTATCTAATCCGCGATTCTGTACATTGAACATTTTTAACAAAAACTGACAAGGGACGATAAAAAAAGAGTAACCAACCACAATAAAAGGGTTTTTAAAAATCTTTTGTGTCTGTCTGTCTGTCTGTTCGCGATAATCTCCGAATCTACTAAACGGATTGTCATGCGGTTTTTACAGGTAGATTAAGCTTAGCCTGGAGCTACATATAGGCTTTGTTTCATTGAAATCGGATATCGGAAAAAAGTTATTGTATAAAAACCTTTCACGCGAGTAAAACCGCGGGGCACAGCTAGTACTATAATAATTTAAGAGTAAATTTTAAACAACTAAGCACGCCACAGTCATGTATTACTTTGTTGCAATTGAAGAGAGGTTTAACGTGCGCGTTTATGTCTTTTATATGGAGCGTAGCGATACATGGTCTTTATCGAATTACATCCGAGTTACACTGAATTTTATTACTACATATGTGTCATAATATACGTAACTACCTTTAATCTATATTATATTGAAATAATTCATTTCAGAATTTTTATAGTTCAAAGACAGATTGTTGTTTTAATACTAATATAATAGAGATAATAAATTTACCACGACCGGACCCGACAAGGGCAAAGGTCATTGATTCAAATCATATGACCACATGAAAGAAGAGATCAGATATCATAGGTGACTAAAAGAAAATAATACAATAGTTCCAAATTAAAAACCTTATAAATAAATATATCGTCGCAAAAAACCGAATACTAGAGCCATATACGTATTTAATTTTAATAGTAACAAGGGTTGAGTAAAATATAGCTTGAAAAAATATTAATATTCAATATTTTAGAACAAAGCAATTCTTAAGACGTTCATGTTAAAGCATTAACAAGAAAGTCTCTATTTGTTCTGGCCTTAATTATCACAAATCCTAAACAAACATTGTATCTGACCTAGCAAGCTTTTAGAAATGCTTCAGAAGATTATCTCTTTTCCAACGCTATAAAGTATAAAATCGCATGTACATTGTACAATGTCATAACAGCCGAAGACTAAATTATTGTGAATTTATTCAGTTACGAATAGTTGAAACAAAGTAACATGAATGCCAACCGGTCGAGGGGTAAACAGAGAGGGAGGGAACATCACGAGCTGTTAATTATGGCTATTGTTGACCACAATGTTATTTTTTTTTTGGAAGATTGCTTTTTGTACTATCAACTAAATAAAATCATATGAGCTGTACCTAAAGTACGGTTACCGAGACACATGGCGTAGCAGTCAGTTTGTTATCCACTAGACTTATGGTGCTGCCTAGCATAAAAGGTAATTCAAGCAATAAATATAATCGCGGTTCCAAGATACGACAATAGACAATCTTGCCATCTGCGCCGGCGCTTAGCTTTTGTCTTACGCAATTGTAACATTGCATCACTGCAGTCGGCTCAACCAAGCTCTTGCAATAATGCAACTTTCCAATAGGACACATTTACAATGCGCTTGACGAACTACTTGCGGTAATTTCTTCTCTCTTCTTCTCTTTACGACTTTCGAATCGTAAAATGTATTCAATTAATTTACAACTAGTCGATCTTTCTCGCATTCTCAACTCGGATACCAAAGGAATCTTCTGAAGGATTCAAAGCTGGATCTATATTTCAGTCGCCACAGAAAAACCGCCACTAAATTGCTGTTAAATCAGAAGCGTAATAATATTATAAGCATTTTTTTGATTAAAGTGAAGAGTAAATGATGGAATCAAAATCTTAGGTTGATATCACGTTGTAACAACCGTATGTCACAAGTTATTTTACGACTGCCCAACTGGACATTACAATGACCCAGTGAACGGACTAGATTATGCCGGAGTGGACTCGCATTGTTTTTCTAAACACCCCTGTTACGGACACATGAGAAACGCGGTGTTCGGGTTCTTATTGGTACTCTATACACCAGTGTTTCTCAACCTGATCCGCAAGTATGAATCAGGATAAAAATAATAATACGTGCTTGTTTTAGTTGGTCTTTAAAATTAATTTAGTGGTCAAATATAGAGATTTTGTTTTTTTTATTTTGTTTTAAATTGTCATAAATATACATAATGGCATTCATATTCAATTGACAAAAATACACATCATTAGGCGTGTCTGGCGTTTGCGTAAGAGCCAACCTACACGGTGCGGTGCGGCTCGGGTCAGGCGCCTGAGCGGCGCCGCTGCGGTATATTAGAAAAATGCGTCGTGGCCACACGGCGCCTTGCGGCACGCTCCGGCGCCGCGCCGCGATCGCATCGGAGACGAGACGAGGCGGGGAGGGAAGTAAGCGGCTCGCTGTTGTTTGTCCTGTTCTGTCACGTAGCGATGGGCATGCGTACTCTTTTTGTCGCCGCAGCGGCATACCCCATACGACGAAATAGCTTGGGCTGCGGCGCCGCACCGCATCGTGTGGGTTGGCACTAACACAGTTGTGTAATAAAAAATTACTACTGCATAACTGATAGGTCAGCGGACTACAC
The DNA here is from genome assembly GCA_907165275.2 of Zygaena filipendulae. Lineage (NCBI taxonomy): Eukaryota > Metazoa > Arthropoda > Insecta > Lepidoptera > Zygaenidae > Zygaena > Zygaena filipendulae. The sequence goes on from OU015669.1 coordinate 3,415,417, forward strand.
ATTATTAAATCTCAAGTTGTTATTTTTTCCCATTTTAAAACGTTCATTATAAAACATTGGCTTCCATTGCGTTTTCATTGACACTCAAACCATCACTATACAATAAATAACCACTTAACATGTGTGTGTCAAATAAAGTTCTTTCAATTCAATTCAATTCAACTTATTGTATTTTAACATGGACGTAGGTACATGTAAGTAGTACGTACGTAGTATTTCGCACCTTTTTGAAATGAAAATTATTACTTATAATGAATTTAATTATTATTTATCATTGTACGATACGATGATTTTATAATAGGTAGGTATAGTCCGAAAATATTTTTTATACAATCCGTGACGATTATCACTGATAATTGTATAGCAAAAAAGTTTGGGTAACGCTGGTATAACACACCATCAAATGGGTCAGTTAGAAAACGTACGTCAATTACTTTGGTTTTACGTAATAGAAGTTTTGTAGCTATTTGCGGTAACTTTTGCTAAACCATGTCGAATTTGTTCCGCAAAACGATACTATTAGTTTAGGACGCCATCTTAACTATTAAAAACCCACGCTCGAGGCTCGCAATACTTAGACAATTGACTTTTGTATAAAGCAGTGTAGAGTGAATTTTAGTAAGGACTCGCATGATGTTTGGAAGTGTGCTTGTTTTAAATTCTTATATCTCTTTTTTTCAGAAAAGAATTGCAATGAAAAATGCCGATACCTATACTAATAATTTATACATAGAGTACCATTTTGAAAGGTAACCGTTAAATTCGATTTAGTAGTTTTTGTGTGATGTGAGTAGAAACATATAGAAAAGAAGGTCTAATAATATATATAGTTGTATTTTTAGATTCTCTTTTCTGTATGTTTCCTCTTTTCTAATCCATACCATCTTTTCTATACCATGAAATTCAACTGTTGAGTTTATGATATAGTAAATCATAGAGGAGTGTAATCTCTAGAACCACTGATTGGATTGTACAGTATCCCTGAACGACTAACTAATATTAGATGTATAAAAGTGAACGTGGATATGTTTGTTTGTTAAGCATTAACTTTTGCACCGGTCATCATAAAATTTTGCATGCATGTTGTCAGAGGTGAAGAAAAGGGCAGGGCAGGTACTTTTTATCCTGGATTTCCACGGGATCTCCGATTAAAGCGGGTAATACCGCGGGAACAGCTAGTATAATACAAATAACTGTTTTAAAATTTCTAATCTGTACCGCTGACAAAGTGTATGTAAAATTTCAAGATAATCGGTTAATATTTATGAAAGCGTTACAAAGTACTTTTCCGACACCTTCAACAATTTTATATCCCTGTAATATTTCAACCAATTCACACAAAACTTTGACAAATTGTACCTACACCTAAACCTTCCTCTATCTATTGGTGGAAATCACATGAAAATCCGTTCAGTAGGTATTTTGAGTTTATCGTGAACAGACAGACGCTATCTAATTATCTATATGTGGTAACAATCAAGCTATTTTGATAACTTTAATAACTTACATACCTATTTCTCTGTTAATTACCGGTTGCTTTCTACTTTGTGAGTCTAAATAAATAAATAAATTTTAACTGAAAAACTTGCTTTTTATTTAACTGTTATGTAAGTACCTTCTTAGCTGTACTCGGTAAAAACTAAAAAGTAATCAAGGTACCTACGGATAATTGCGTCGACCATTGCGTCGAGTTTGTTAAAGGTAAGTATCCACAGCACAAAACGGTTCCTTTAAAAACGGGTGTAATTACAAGCGTATAGACAATTAAGTGGACACCGAGCGGGAGGGGACGGCATGAGAAGGGTGCGGGGTAAAATTAGTGTCTTTCGTTTAAAGGACTGTTCAAACTGAAATGAATCCAAGACGCACCCTCGAAGTGTATTTCGTCGTTCTTGAAACGTCATCAATTTCAGGACGTGGGTAGACTAATTTTGCTCATGCAAACCACAAAACCACAACACTAAGGTTACTACGTAAAGATCACTATCTAATTAGTTAATCTCGAGACCGCTATAATATTATATCCATTTGCCCATTTGTTAAGTTTCTTGTTCTTTTGTATCACCTTTTTGATGGCAACAAACAATTTTATTATTATTATAAACTGAGAAATTATAGCAACCAAAGTTGTATTATTTGCCCTGCTGTTGAGTCAATAAATGCCACCTATCATCGTATATGTATTCGCTTTAGTTTGTACAATCCTTGACGCTGTGTGTGGCAATTACCATTACCCATTACGAGTCGCCACGCAGCACCGGTGCCGGTGGTGACTCGCACATTTAAGGCGGCCGCATATCTATAAAATCTCTGATAGTGAAAAAGGACACGCTACATCAAATCAATACATGGTCTATCATCAGCTATTGACAGCAGCCGTCTCGCGTATTTGGATAAAGATTACTTACTAAAAATCAATTTGAAATTTTATATTTATATATTTATGGTGTTTCTGACGCACGGGGTGTAGTTACCGTCCATACTATACGGTATACCAAAATCACATAATTTAGTTGAAAAAGAACAACGCAGTAACTGATAACCACTTTGCATTTGTAGCAGAATAGTTTTAGAAAATTCTTGGTATCTAGTACCAGTCATTGCGAAAAATTAAAAATATACGAAAGCCAAACATGCTGCGTTCTGATTGGAGTTATCCAAGATATTTACAACAATTGCAACTGTTAGGTTGGATACAAGATAGTTGTAGTAATAAAGGTTTCACAACATTCACATTTCTAGTAAGTTTTATAACTACATATTTCCTGCGTTAGTTGTACATTTTACAAAACTCATACAGAAAGAAAGAAAACGAAAAATATTTTTTTTCGGATATAGTACTACAGTGAAAATTAAAAATAGATACCTATTAAAAGGAAACTTCTTCTTCTTCTTTTTTATTATTGGAGAAGGATGAAATACAGGCATTCATCTTGTGTGTCCCCAGACTGACAAGTGTTACAACTATTCATGTCAGTCATATGTATAGATGGGCAATGATATGTATCGGACCATCGGTCAAGATTATAATGTTTAGTTTGTGCATCGTCAAAGACTAGTTAGTCTATGTCTAATTGAAAATTTAAGATGGTTCCTTTGTTAATGATTCATGGTGAATAAAAAGCGTGTGCTATATTTTCTTATTTTATTTCTACTATATTCGGTATCCTGCCGGGCTAAGATGCGCAAGACGACAAAATTTTATCGAGCCATTTTATCGATTCTCGTCGACATATTGTATGGCTTTGTCGACGAGAATCGATAAAATGGCTCGATAAAATTTTATCATGTTGCGCATCTTAGCCCCCCTGGAAGGCCTAACACACCAGAGGAAATTAGCCCGATGGGTGTAAACGCCTGGGCGTAAACCGGGTTTAAGCCCAAGCACCGGGTTGAATGCACATCTATAGTCATATGCTTTCATGACTTTAATTAGGAGCCTACATGACATTAAACACTGTACATCCAATCTTTTCCTTTGTGCCAAACCGTACCTAATCTTTTATCCATCAACTAAAGCAATGAGCTTCATTCGAATACGTGATAATCAAAATAAAAATATCCAATAATCCCCAGCCCCAGTGATTGATGGTGGTATATGGTTTCACAAGCTAGCCGATTCACCCCGGGCTCGCCAATTTAAACTCTAATGCATTGAATCAAGGGTGTGTGGGAAACAAGAAATAAACCGTATAGGTACCTGCCCAGTATGGGGTTCCGATGGAATGTCGCTGTACTGAATATTTAAATATTTAGTAATTTTTAGTTTCGTATCTATTATGATATCTTTAATGATAAGATATAATCTAAGTTCTCAGTTTAACTGCAATACGTCATGTTTCATTTTTAACCGACTTCCCAAAAAGGAGGAGGTTCTCAATTCGTCTGAATGTTGATATTTGTTCATAAGTTATCTAAAAAAAAAAAAAACAATGTTTAAGTAGGATGTTGCAATGAATAATTATATACTAATATGTATTATGTATATTGTACATTTTAATTTGACACTAGCACATCGTTCAGTAGACATTAATATTTTTTTATTTTTTTATTTAGGTAAGTACCTACATAATTTAACGGATACAAACAACACATACAAAATTTTATATACTGATATGTCATCAACGTATTCACAAGTGGTTAAAATTTAAAATTATGTGTCAACTTATACGTACATATACGAGTAGAGTACCTAGGTATTTAGACAAAAAAATAATGCATATAATACTTTTTCAATGTAAGTAGAAGAATCTAAATATCAAATCCCTACTAATATTATAAATGCGAAAGTCTGTCTGTTACACTTTCACGCCTTGACGGCTCGACCTTGTTTACTTCCTTTATCCAGCTTTTGAAGTTTTTTTTTTTGGTTTTTTTTATACGAAACCCGGTAAGTAGGGCTATGGTATAATATAACAAAGTTGCGCAGTCCTGAGTCCTGATACTGTGACAGATGAGTGCGCTGACGCACACCTTATAAATACGAAAGTAACTTTGTCTGTCTGTCTGTTTGTTACGCTTTCACACCTTAACGGCTTAAGCGTTCATTATGAAATTTTGCATACTCGTTGTCAGGGGTATATAGAATGACATAGGGCACTTTGTATTCTGGAATTCCCACGGGAACCCCGAAACTAGGTACTACCTACTACTTTTCCGTCTATCTGTATTTCTGTCTGTTCCGGGTAATCTCTGAAACAGCTGAACCGATTTTAACGAGACTTTCACTGGCAGATAGCTGATATTATAAGGAGTAACTTAGGCTACTTTTTATCCCGGAATCCCCACGGGATCTCTTAAATTAACGCGGGTGAAACTGCGGGGCACAGCTAGTTTCTTATAAGTATTTTTAAAAATCTTGTTGTCTTCATGGTACGTGTAGATAGATACCTATGCATAATGCTATGCATGCGGATGCGGTATGGATTCTTTCTTCTCATTCTTCTTCTTCTATAATTATGGCGTATTTTATTACACTTCTGCCAGTGCCAATGTTTCTATAAGTAGTTAATAAAAATATCTTCCATTTCGTTAATTATGGCGAAATTTTCATTTAAATACTTAGTAAGAGAAGCAGGTTTAAATCATTCCGTGCTTGCTAGTGCAGCTACCAGCCAGATTCCATGTTATGTACCTACCCTAGATAAGTAACTAGGAACTAGATCTCGCGAGAAAACCACATGATATGCTACGTTTGGAAGCAAAAACAACACTTTCAAAAAACAAATCAGCGACGCTACGTACTTACCTATCCTACAAATATTATAGGTAAATGTGAAAGTGTGGATGTTTGGATGTTTGTGAAAGTGTGAAGTGTTTGTTACTCAATCACGCAAAAACGGCGGAACAGATTTGGATGAAATTTGGCATGCAAGTTGTCAGGGGTACAGAAAAGGACATAGGGTAGGTACTTTTTATCCCGGAATTCCCGCGGGGACTCCGAAATTACCGCGGGTGAAACCGCGGGGCACAACTAGTAAATAATAAAATCACCACCATTGTACCTACCTATAAGTATAGATAGATCAAGTATAATAATTACTTTAGTATTAATTACTTTAATTAGTCTTTACTGCGCTACCTATATTTATGACTTGAATCTGACTCTTGCATTTCTCGTCATAAATTAATATCTACATCAAGGCATGCGGAGTCATAAACTTGAATGTTTTATAACAATAATTAAGACCATGCACGGGCGCCAACGACACGTTAGTTAGGTTAAGGTACTTTTATTCATTTGAATATCAACCGAAAATATTAAACCTTGCAAAATAAGATTCAAATTTGAGACTAAATTTCTTACAAGTTTTACATTATTATTTTATATGAATACTTTGAAAATTGTAATTAAAAAATATCATCAGAATACCTATTGTTGTATTGTAGACATGGACCAATAAAACTTGTTTAATTGGTCCATGATTGTAGATAATAATTCACACATTACTCACACATACCTAGGTACAAGGCATGCGTATGCGTAAGAATAGGAACGATGAAAAACCTATGCAATAAAACAGACAACCCGCAGTGTTATCCTACTAATATTATAAATGTGTGGATGTTTGGATGTTTGTTACTCAATCACGCAAAAACGGCTGAACGGATTTGAATAAAATTTGGCATGCACGTTGTCAGGGGTACAGAGAAGGATATAGGCTACTTTTTATCCCGGAATTCCCACGGGAACTCCGAAATTACCGCGGGTAAAACCGCAGGGCACAGCTAGTAACTTATAACCAAGCCAAATGGAATTTAAATCCGTTGAATCAGATCGCAAATTAAGCCAACAATTTTGTACACATCTCTCCGATTTAAACAAATTACTACAGTAATACACGTATTTTCCCGCTAGGTGGCGCCCCGCCGCGCAAGCGCACTCACTGCCGCCAACTGTCGCTTTGACCGCGCAGAGATCAACGCAGCCGTAGCGGAATATACCAAACCTAAGCTAATGCAAAGTAAGTTCTGCATGTTCTGCATTCAAAGCAAATACGAGATCTAAAAACATGTAGGTACAAAAAGAATGTATAGGATAATAGGCAATAGCACAAGAGATAGGTACCTTGATAAATAAATGATTGATAAAGATGTTTTATCGGACTAATGAAGATAACGGACATAAAAACGGAAGGCATGACCGAGACTATTAGCTGAGCGGCACATCTAGCATTGAGAACAAATTATTATAAGCAACTGCACCAATAGAGTTATAAATTATACTGCACATCAGATATCCGTAGGGAACACGGAGCAGTGCCTGAGACTTGCGACCCAGGTGTAGGTTTAATGGGGCCCCTTTACAATGCATTAAACGCTCACCTCAACTCGTGCTCCCGATTCCCGAAATATTTAAATGACACAGCACACATAATAGTTATAGTCACCATCGATGTCACCATCAAATCAATAGCACTCTATAATTGCTCTGAACCAAAGCCAAAAGAACAATGTCACCTCATAAATAGGCAAAACAACCAATGCACAAAGGTCTACCCTGTTGTACTCTTATATTATACGCATAGGTAGGTACATATATATATCAACTCGGAATCCGCTTAAAGCGGTCAGAAAAGGTTTTATATCAATACAATAAGAATAAAAAAGCCTTCGTTCAACTCGACGCATTTGCTGTCGTTGGAAAAACGGCGATTTTCGCTCTTATTGCATGCACATCAACTTTTCTGATCGGTCTTAACAGATTCCACGTCAATATTTATGTGGAGAGACCCTAAGTCAAAACGCAGGTCGTTAAACTACTTAGCGCCGTATTATATTATCTGTGGCGCCGTAGAAAGTATCCGCATTTCCGCTGGGTCTGCGCTTGTCTTAAAGCAATAAATAGTGTGATAAACAGCTCGAGGCGGGAACGAAAAGGCGGATTTAAAATATTGTAATTGTTTATTCGGCTGTTGGTTTAGTGGGTATTGTTTGTGGCCATCGTTTTGAGAGAACCTGTTCTTTCGCTAAGTAATGGCATCCGGCTCCAAGGACCAATAATAATAATATAATTGACCGTAAATTATGCATACCTACCTACTTATTAAGCACATGATGCGTTTGAACAAACATTTCTATCATTGTAACATTCTATATATTTTTCAAAAAACAGGTTTAAATATATTAGAACTGTGCCCTATGATCTGTAAACTATTATCTACTCTATCTATCTATCTATCTATCTATCTATCTATCTATCTATCTATCTATCTATCTATCTTACCCTATTATTTGATTATTTGTGCCCGCGGTTTTACCAGCGTAAATTTCGGAATTCGCGAAGGAACTCCAAAGTAGCCTAATTGACATTCTCGAGTACTGCCTAAGAAAAAATACATAGACGTGTCTTATGCAAAACAGAACAATATTTCGTACTTTTTTTCACCATATAGAACGGATGGAATCATGTTCTAAGCACGCACGTTGTAGGCAAGGAATGTTGCTTCCGACTTCCGTCAGGCGTTAACAAAATAGCTATGAGAAACGGCAAACCTCACAGTAGGGTCACTGCCAGTCCTCGGATTTGTATGAATCTGTTGTGCTATTTTACATAAGGTAATGATTAACACAGTTTTTTTTTTAGTGATAACAGACCGAACCGGTATCTTCTATAAGACTATTCCTGTCATCATTATCCTTACTCAATACTTAATTATAAAATAATGCGAATGTGAGTTAATTCCGACTCATTTGTGTGACGCTTATAACTTAAACTTTAACCATACTCAACCGACCATCATTAAATTTTGTACACACGTTTTCAGGGGTACAGAGGCCAGAGAGGAAAAGATATAACCACGACGGCAGAGGCATCATAGGATCATCATAGGAACTCCGAAATAAACGTGGGTGCAGGGTGAAACCGCGAGAACGAAAAAAAATTTTAAAATCATTTTAGCAGTTTTTGTCGTAGCTAGGTATAGTAGGTACAATAATCAAAAACCCTTTCTCTTAAAATATTTACGGAATAAAATAAAAACAACAGAATAATTGATTTCACTTATCTTTTTTAACTATAATAGACCTATAAACTACAATTAACTAGGTATCTAAAGCGGGAACCACCTCTGAGCGCCGTCGAGTCGTATAACCTCCCCGTTGAGCATGGGGTTCTCCACGATACTCGTGACGAGGTGGGCAAAGTCCTCGGGCCTGCCCAGCCTGGAGGGGAACGGAGTCATTCTCTTGATGAACTCCTTCATCTTGTCGGGCAGGTACTCTGTCATTGGAGTGTCGAATGTACCTGGGCAACAATGCAAAATGTTATAATCATCTGAAAAACGCTCGATAGTGAATGTAACTAATAAAAATAAAAAAAATAACTAATCTATCCCCCACGGTTTCATTCGCGTTAATTTCGGAGTTCCCGTAGGAATTCCGGGATAACAATTACCCTATTTGTTACTGTTCACTACATTATTTTCTAAAAGTGAAAATATTTTTAAAATTCCATTACAAACAAACTTACAAAAAAATCAAGCCTTTCCTTTTCATTACAATAAATTAAATTTACTTTATAATATTAGTAATTATAGACTTGATAAATCACAGAGAAATTTGAATTTTTTTACTCCCTCGGGAACTCTGCTGAAATGCTAATTTCATGACACTTAGAGATACCTTCGCCTCCAGTACCAGAGATCACCCCTTACGTCAAAACTTACAAACTTTACCTCTATAATAATATTAGGTACTAGTTGATATCCCCGGTTTTAGTTGCGTTAAATCCCGCGGAAATTCCGGGACAAAAGTACTCTATGTCACTAAGAATCAGAATAGTAGAAGTAGATATAGATTTCATAAGCATCTTATTAATTACCTGGTGCTATAGTAACAACTCGGATGCCTCGTTTCGACAAGTCCCGAGCTATAGGCAGCGTCATTCCAATCACGGCCGCAGTCGACGCCGCATACCCCGCCTGGCCTATATCACCCTCGTACGCTATTGTTGACGCCGTGTTCACAATAACACCTCTCTGTCCATCGTCATTGGGCTCATTTTTGCCTATCAAGCCAGCTGCCAGGCGGATCGTGTTGAATGTGCCTATAGTGTTGACCTAGGAAATTAAAATTTTGCAGTTTGAAATATGCTAGCACCACTGCCACATTTATCCATTCTAAATTACTAATATTATAAATACAAAAGAAAGTCTGTCTGTCTGTTACCTTTTTATACCTTAGCTACTTAACCAAATAACATTCAATTTTACACACACATTTCTATCACGGAATTCTTGCAGAAATTATACAGGTGAACCCGCAGGGAACAGCTAGAGTCAGGGTGTCAGGTTTTTATTAACTAGGTAGGTATTATGAAGTTTTAAAGAAAAATGTAAAATAGGTTGATCATACTTTTGCAACACTTAAACTTGACTGCAAAAAGTAGATACAGTGGCAATTATTATTTGTTTTTTTTTTAAATAGCATTAGTGTAACTCAATGGAGCCCTTTTAATCTCCAGGAAGGACATGTCACTCAAGGAGTTTGTGAGAGAATTAACATAATATACAACTCACTTTAATACAATTTTCGAAAAATTCCATAGAACTTTCTTCATCTCTCAAAAAATTGTAAGTTGGATGTGCACTAGACTGCCCGGCACAATTGACTAATACATCAAGACGTCCAAACTTTTCTTTGGTCAAATCTAACACCTTTCTTACATCATCTTCTGATGTCACCTGAAAATATAAAGTATATCTTTAATTATAAACGCGAATATGAGTATATTTGTATGTTACACTCTCAACTACTTGGCAAAGGGTAGTTTTACCCTGGAATTCCTGTATGAACTCTAAAACAAACGTTTTTTTCAAAAAAACTGCAGGGAAAAGGTAGTAATGTTATAATTTTAGCATTATTACTGCATTGACTTACCTCAACCAAATAAATAAAAATTAAAGGTTTTTGTCGGTAAATGAGAGTGGCAGGATCATTTTAGTTAAAACTAATTAAATGTTTAATAAATATTCAATTATGATTTTTAGGGAAAATAAAATGGAAAAGTGAAAGAAAGTAGGACTTCAGTGAGATATTAGCAATATTGGCCACCTCGTTGTACAAACTTACTTGTTTTCTGTGTTTTGAAAATGTGTTTTTCTACTGTGTGTATGCAATAAAAGATATTTGATTTGATAGATGATTGGAAATTTATTGAAATTTAGATAATCAGGATATAAACATAATTATATGATATGAACATTGTGTTTGTTTATCCTGGGTCTGGATATTTAATAAGGGTGTATGACATAATAATATGTCCTACACATAGTAAATATTATTCACTATATAAAAATTGAATTGCTGTTTGTTTGTCTCGCTAAAACTCAAGAATGGTTGGACCGATTTGGCTAATTTTGATCTTGAAATATTTGTGAGGGTTCAGGGAAGGTTTAAGAAGTAAATTAGGTTTCTTTGGAGTTCCTGCAGGAATTCCGAAACTCAAGCGGGTGAAATCGCGGTTCACAACTAGTATTTACAACAAAAAAGCTAATATTACCTCTGTACCTACAAGCTCTGCTTAATTTGGTATTATGTTATCATTGTTACTCACACAGCCCTTATGTGCGACGACATTATCGCCAAGCTTCTTGGCGACTTCTCCCGCCCTGGTCCCCTGAATGTCTAAAATTACAACCTTTCCACCATTATTGACAAGCCTTTCTACAGTCGCTTTGCCCAATCCAGAAGCTCCGCCGGTCACTAAACTAACCATGCCCTAAAACATATTAATTTTTTAGGTTAAGTTGATATTTATAAGATTACACTTACTATCATCACTACTAGTTTTATTATGTTACCTTTAGCATTCCGAAAGAAGTGATGTTGACGTATTAAAGATGAGTACCTACTTCAAACTAGATTTATTTTATAATTTATTATAAACAGAAAAACCCACAAACTGCAATCGTGTTTTTGTTTACATTTTTTTTTTTATCCTTCTGTCAAGTGTCATGTGATCTGTCATATCAATTCTCAACTGTCAAACTGTCAAGAAACGGTTTATTTTTAATATTTTTCAATCAAAAGCTTTATCAAAATATAGTATATAATATAAGATGATTTGGTTTTAAAATTTTAAAAATTCTGTTTCCAAGGCTGCGACCAGTGACGAATGATTTCGATGCGTCAGCCGTGGATGCTCCAATAATATGCTCCTTCCTTCAATTAACGAAAAAACAAAGGCAGCGTTTTTAAGATAATCGTCACTACACGTTATCGTTCTTCTAGTTCCTCAACTACCGTTGCGCATTAATTTATGGCCTAAGACAAATTATTAGGTACAGTTTTTATCTAGGTACATAAAACAAAATTACGAAACTGCCATCTTTTATTCCCATTCAGAACTTTATACAAATATCTACCATTTATTAAATATGAGTACCTACCTACCTTAATATTTAGTAGATAGTTGAACTATAATTTTACAAGATGGCGTTAAAAGTAAAAAACAAAAAGAATTTACCTTTATGACAAAACACACGCTTTGAAAAACAGTTTTTTTTTAACATTGATAAATCTTCGAAAACTATTGAAATACTATTATTATGAAATTTTTTTGTAAAATTTATTCATTGCCATTGACTGAATTAAGTAGGTATACTTATTGATTCAGTAGGTACAATCTTTACAGCTAAATAAATAGGTAGGTATCCCAAATAAATAATAAAGTTCCTACCCACATTTGCATCTATTGCTCAGTAGCACAAAAAAAATAATATGTACCTGCTAATCGCAACCGGCAACGTACAACCATTTACTCTGAGGTACAACCTACCTATACAAATTGAAATACTTATAGGAGTTTTAGGCGGGAATCAAAGATTTTATACTCAATCACGTTCATTATTAAAACGAATTATCAAATTAATTAGGTAGCAAAAGAGATCATTAAAATGCTGTTGTTATTCAATAAATAATTTATTTTCGGTTTTGATACATTAGTATGGCAGAATAATAAAATTATTTTGACTATTAATACTGACTAGAGACTAGTGATGGTATAGAGCCGGAGCAGAGTAGGCAAGGGGCGTGTGATACGCCAAGGGGGCGGCGAACTTGGCCACCGGAGCGGCGTGCAGCACGGGGGCCGCAGAGTAGGCCACGGGGGCGGCGACCTTGGCGACAGCGGCGACCTTGACGGCCAGGGGCTCCTTGCGCACGACAGCGTTGAAGCCGTTGTGCGGGTCGGCGGTGTAGTCGACGGTGCGCCTGGTGCCGTCGGGGTCGACGAGCGAGTAGGAGCCCTGCACCACGTCGCCGTCGCGGCTCTCGTGCTGGCTCTTGGAGTCGCCGGTGAGGCCGTCCTGCACGTCGTACGCGAAGCTGTACTGCGGGTGCGCGTCGTACTCCTCGACGGCTACCTTGGCGACGGGCGCGACGGCCGCGTACTTGGCGACGGGGGCGGCGTACGCGACGGGGGCGGGCGCCGCGTACGCGAGGGGCGCCGCGTGGTAGGCGGCGGCGTGGTAGACGGGCGCGGCCGAGTACGCGAGCGGCGCCGCCGGGATCAGCCCGGCGCTGGCCGCCGCCACCACGCAAGCGAGGACTATGAACTGTGAACAAATCTCATCGTGATTATCTCACTTTGTGTTTAAAATCCCATTAAAATTATTATCATTTGACATTTGAATTTAACAATTTTTTACAAACAATGTGTCAAATGTGACTATTGTAATGTGATTTAAATAACTTAGCAGCTGACTTTCAAGAGAGCCATGTTTTATCTTGGGGAACAATCTAACATTGTCATTGGCGTTTCGCCATAATTGAAGAAGTAGATGAAGAGATTTTTATTATTAAGAAACATTGTCATTGGCAAATTATAATTATAGACGCTATGAAGAAGAAGAAGAAGAAGAAGAAGAAGAAGAAGAACTTAGACATTAGTTATAAAAATTAATAATGTGAAATTTGCACTCCGAGCAACGGCAGAATATGATGTTCCTTATGACATAATATAAAACCTTTACATGTACATATTTTAGCAAATAAACGAATTGAATTGAATCATTCAAAAGTAGGCAGTAATTATTATATTGTTAACTAAATCATGAGTTTGTACTCATGGTCAGCTTTTTACCAAAATTGACAGTGACTAATTTAATGAGTATTTCATCCACACTTCTGATTCTGATACCCGTGGGAATCCCTCAATCTGATAACTAACGAAACGATTTCAGAATTTCTTCCACTTAAAATCGCAATTAAGACAAAATATAGATCTACGCATAATCCTGATCGTTAGGTATATTGTAGATCCTTGATTGTATTTGAAATTCACAGGGTTGCCATTGGCTAGTCCAATAATAATAGACATGCCAAAACACTGTTCACTATTATCACTCCTTCACCACCAGTATGCGTACCTTGGACGCCATCGTACAGTGTCTGTGTTGATCGGGGATTTTGAATGATGCCAAATGAGGTGCGCTTTTAGCTTTTATACTACATATCTGAGGGTGCGCCCTTTCACTCATATGACTGGCTTGTGACGTCTTGTGGCCATGAGCTTTAAGCCCTCAGGCTAGGCGTTTGACAACGCACCCGCACAGTACATTTGGCGAGCACCAAGCTATCTGCTAAAAAACTTCACTTCGGACGACGTTAAAATATATTTTTAATACAACTTGCTATTAAAAATTAATATTAATACCTATATTAATTGTGAATCTAAATACCCGTCTATAATTTATTATAATTACGATAACGATAATTTATTCTGCACCACTGAAGATTACACTGGATTTACACTTTCTGTTTTCTGTTTGTTGTCTGTTTGTCGATTTTTTTGAACAACAACGCGCATCCCAAACAGGTACTTAAAAAAATTATTTCTGTGATCGAAGCACTTGATGAACTTAAACAAAATTTTTGAAAACTTTGAGTGATAATATTGACTAATTTTAATATGTCACTTACAATCATATAGAATTCAATATTTATTTTGTCTGGATTAATACATATACCTAATCGTAATCGTACTAAATAGTAGTTTTCTATCAAGAATACCTGGTGATTGCACTTTAGTTTTTGAACGTATATCCAAACCCCAAATGCAGATAATTTTAATAAATAATGAATTAGGTAATAAATACTAATGAAAGCAGAGATTGAAAGTGCTCAAAAATGGGCTCTGGCCGCGCTATGCTGTCAACGCTCTGCCCAGGAGCTGTGGTCACTTCACTGTAACCTAAAATAATATTTTAGGATATCAGGAAGCTCACAAATCGGAATACAACCGTTTTCTTATGGCGTAGTCACATACATTTAGCGTGCATTCAGCGACTTACCTAGGTACTGAACGAGTTTTCGTGTATGAAACGGGATGCTGTCTCTACTGGGCTGCTGTTATTTCTGTTGCTCTTCATTCACGGGACTCTTTCTTTGGGGTAGAGCCACGTGAATATAATAGTGATAGTGGAAAAATTTAAACAATAGTCCCGGAAGTACGTTAATAGTGTCTACTTCGAGTAAAAGTTCGTACTTATTGTTCGGTCGTCATTTTCTAATTTTTATTAAGATTAAGTGTTCGTCATTGAATCAGACAAAAATGACAAATTTTAGTGGTGAAAGTACTGAAATAATTTCTGAGCGCTACAGGATGTTAGGTTTGGATAAGAGAGAAGCCTGAGTCGTCTCACCTCCAGGTGAAATTAGATGTAACTGAACTTTCAACCCAGGCGTAAGGTCAATTTATGCCCCAGTCACAAGTTCCAAGCACTAATTCAAGTTCCTCACCCTGAAGTAAGTTCTTGTAAGAAAACCTAGATGTATTTGTCCCAACTTGTAATCGAAATTGGCGTTTTAAAAAAAAACATAACTATTTCGTTAGTAGGTATGTGAAAATATAAGTCAAAAGATCTCCTCATTAGACACACGACGCGGTGGCGCATCGCTTATTAGCTTTTCATACTAACAGAATGCAAGGTTGCGACATATTAATGCGTGTATGAGAAGTACACAAGTGGCTGGAAGTTTGCTAGTTGAAACAAAGGGTAAATTATGTCTGACTAAGGATTTTCTCCACCAATTCGGTATATAAGGTGCCCAATCCTGATCGAGTCGGAGTCGCGTTGCGAAGGTTTCCATATCATCTATAATATCAGTAAAAAAAAACATATCTGTTGTATGGGAGCCTCCCTTAAATATTCATTTCATTTCAATTTAATTATTTACTTTTAAAGTGAATCTAAGTATAACTAAATATTCTGTGAATATTTCAAGCGTCTACCTGATGCCATTATCAATATCGAGCAAAAACAAGCAAAAAAAAAATCACGTTTGTTGTATGGGAGCAAACTTAAATATTTATTTTATTATCTTTTCTAGTATTTGTTATAAGAGTCAACAAGAAATTAATCATCTGTGAAAATTTCAAATGTCTAACTATCACCGTGCATGAGATACAGCATGGTGACAGACGTACAGACGGACGGATGGACGGACAGCGAAGTCTTAGTAATAGGGTCCCGTTTTACTCTTTGGATACGGAACCCTAAAAATTAGTTGCAATGGGTGCTCAGTGCTCACGCATTGAAATTCGTTTCCTTTCTTAACTTAGCATAGTATTATATTATCTGTGTATAGTATATGTGACCTAGCAAGTCACGACGAGATCGCTAATAAAAAACATAGCGACGTTTTCTGTTTTCCGCACTTACCTACTCGTACAAAATAACGGGCGTAAACAGGCAAAATATACAATTAGGCTGTGACATTTAAGTATAATACTGTCAATTTATCTTTCAATGCAGTGATAATAATATAAGTATTAAAGGATCATTGTTTCAATGGGATTATGAATGATTGATTTCAGAAAATATTATATGAATGATGAATAATAATAAAAGGTACATTAATATAGTTTTTCAATAAATAATTTATTTACAATTATCACACATTGTATACTATAGGTATATGTATATGAGCAGTAAATAATCTCATAACTTATTTCATTGACTAGTGATGGTATAGAGCCGGAGCAGAGTAGGCAAGGGGCGTGTGATACGCCAAGGGGGCGGCGAACTTGGCCACCGGAGCGGCGTGCAGCACGGGGGCCGCAGAGTAGGCCACGGGGGCGGCGACCTTGGCGACAGCGGCGACCTTGACGGCCAGGGGCTCCTTGCGCACGACAGCGTTGAAGCCGTTGTGCGGGTCGGCGGTGTAGTCGACGGTGCGCCTGGTGCCGTCGGGGTCGACGAGCGAGTAGGAGCCCTGCACCACGTCGCCGTCGCGGCTCTCGTGCTGGCTCTTGGAGTCGCCGGTGAGGCCGTCCTGCACGTCGTACGCGAAGCTGTACTGCGGGTGCGCGTCGTACTCCTCGACGGCTACCTTGGCGACGGGCGCGACGGCCGCGTACTTGGCGACGGGGGCGGCGTACGCGACGGGGGCGGGCGCCGCGTACGCGAGGGGCGCCGCGTGGTAGGCGGCGGCGTGGTAGACGGGCGCGGCCGAGTACGCGAGCGGCGCCGCCGGGATCAGCCCGGCGCTGGCCGCCGCCACCACGCAAGCGAGGACTATGAACTGCAATGTAGAGTGGAAAAAAAAGATTATAATTTAGAAATATCAATTAAATTTAAATTCTGATTTTCACTAATATGAATGTAGTGATATTTGAAAATTTATGTCTAAACATTCCCTACGTACACTAAGCTATCTTGCACTACTTATGTATTAAATTTGGATCGGTTACTTTTTAACAAGTTACTTAGTACTTTACAAATCGAAATCAATTATTCCCAAAAGAAGCTGAAACGGCAGTCACCTACAGTTAGTGCCTACTTTGTATTTGGGTTTGGGTACTAACGTATATCTATACCAATGTATACATAATTATGCTCTACTTATGCTCTACCTTGGATGCCATTGTGTCTGTATCGATTATCAAATTGAATGATATCAATAAGATCAAAGTTAGAGCTTATATACTGACTTTTGAGGAACCCTTTCACTTGCCTCGGTACAGTCCAGTGGCACTGTGCAATACAACGCCCTCAAGCGCTGGACTCGTGAAATCCAGTTGTTGTGAACCCGAAATGTCAATTGCAATGTAGAGTTATAACAAGTAGCTACGGTTAATGTTGATCTTGACATTGGTCCGCGGTAAGAAGTTCGATTAAGCAAGTCTCGAACAATTAATTTGGAGTATTCGAAAACTAATATTTCCTTTTCTTTTAGTTTTCCCTAGTTTTGAGTCTATCGAATCATTATTTTTATATTTATACTTGATCATCAACCTCCTTTCTGTTTATTTCTTCTTCCGCCAATGTTTACCCCAAATCCTTTCGATTATTCAAAGGTTGTCCCTCGCAGGATAAGTCACCTTTGAGCATAAATTAGCTGTTTATTTTAATTTTAGCATTTTGTAAAAACTTTGTTTATGTTCAATAAAGTATACAAACAAATCGATTATAACAAAAATATCGATTCCTTTCTCCTGCGAACTAGCTACTCGACTGTTTTTATTAAGAACAAGAAAATAGAAATTTATGTAATACTAGCTGTCCCCCGCAGTTTCACCCGTGGTAATTTCAAGTTTCCGCGGGAACTCCAGGATTAAATATAGATATTTTAAACCTTCCTCGTGAATCACTGTATCTATTGGTGAAAACCGCATGAAAATCCGTTGCGTAGTTTTAAAGATCTAAGCACACATAGGGATAGACAGCGGGAAGCGAGTTTGTTTTATACTAGATATATGTAGTGATTATTATACTAACAATATAACAGTATTTTATATAAGTATTTTATATTTCTATGGCTGCTGTATAAAAATATTACAAATAAGTAGGTATCTACACGTTTTGTATCTAAAGCGCTGTCAAAGTTATTTATGACAGACATTCGTACTCGATTTTCGTACGCATGATTTCGTATATATGAGAACAAATATCTAGTACAAATGAATGATACCTACATACGTTTATTAGGTACTGTACACAATATTTTCTGATGTCGTAACGTCAGGTTACTGTTACGAATAAAAATAAAATGGTCCTGTTAAATTCGAGGCGAGAAGCTACGTATATGTCGCAGACAATTTATGGGTACTATCAATATATAAATTGGTCCCCTAACTGGTCGGCATTTCGTTAATGTGAAGGTTAACAAATTCGCTGTGGTGAGTGCTCTCAAATCGGAATTCGATACCATTTAGCTTTGCATAAGCATTTAGCTCTATTGTTGTCCCGTTGAAATGTGGCGGACGATACTAGGTAATACTCTCTCTCCTACAGAATCCTAGCCTACAACGTCAGGGTGCTAGGAAATAAAAACAGCGTCTGACTTTACTAGCTGTTGCCCGCGGCTTCACCCGCGCTAATTTTGGAATTCCCCGGATAAAAAGCGAAAAAAGTATCCTATGTCCTTTACTGGACCTCTGACGTATTTGCAAAATTTCATGGTGATCGGTTCAGTAGTTGAAAGGATAAGAAACAAACGAAAAGATGCCATTAGGTAATCCATAATGCAAGGCTAGTTGACTCGTAGATTAATAAAAAATATTGGACACGTTTTTTTCCTTTTTTACGTAATCAAATAACAACGGCGATACATTGAGTTGAAATTTCGCGTGACTTCACAGGCCGGTGCGGTTTGTATGGGGGCTTATACCGGTTAATGACGTCACGAGCCCCCACCCTAAACTTCAATGCTCATTATCTCTGTATATTTTCACTAATTTGAAAAAGCAAAAAATAAGTGTCTATTGTTTTTTATTTTCTAACTGACAGACTAATTACAATTTTCATTTTCAAAAGTCATCAACATCCCTATCTTGGAAAGAATGAATCGAATCGGTTTACCAAAGACCCCAAAGTCAACGAGACAATAGAAGAAACATTTCCAATTACCTTAATCTAGGTTATTCTAGATCAAGAAAACCGGATTTTGTGTGATTCATATACATAAATCATGTAAGTAGATTGAGTAATTAGTAATTATTTGCACGTACATGGCGCGAAACTAGTGTGGAAATCGAGCGCAATGCAACATGAATACCTTTATCAATTAATAAATTAACAGGTTGACAAATGACGTTTATATTACACAGGATGGTTGAAGAAGTAAATCTTAGATTTGTTATTTTATTGGATACCTATGATGTGAAAAACGTACCTAAATACCTACTCGATGCAATGAAAAAATAATTAATTTATCTACTGTTTTATTATTCTCTCACTCTAAATCTGCACTATTCTTTATGCGATTTTTGATGGTTTAGGAACTTTAGTATAGTAGGTAAGTACTAGATAGTAGGTAGATGGATACCTACATAATGTATAAATTGTAAAACAATAAAAAAAATTACGGCAATGACTTATAACAACGTGTAAGTATCCTACTTAATGATGATTCGTAAGTTTAAAAGTTTGTGTGATTAAACAATTTAAAAAACACACATGGGACTGATCTATTATAACATTAGGAAAAGGCTGTTATACCTAACTGATTTTGTATTGAATATATTATGTAAAAATAAACCTGTGTTTTTAGTTCTGTTGTTTTGTTCCTTATGTTTAACGCTATAACGTCAAAACGTTATAGCGTTAAACATAAGTTTTTATTACCTACATTACTTTTCAGGCCATCCTGTATAAGTACGAGTATAGGGTAAGTATGTTATTGTTATTGTATTTTTATGTAATTTGTATTATTTAAATTTAGGTTTAATTTTTACGTTCTTTGCTTGTATTATTTTTAATTGACTTTTTGAGGTAGTACCTACTACTAGGTATAAAATCCAGTAGAGTATCACTATAAGAATATTATTCAGATTGAAAATAGAAACAAAGAACAAAAGGTCATTGACTAGGTTCCTAACCTTTGACCTCCTTCATTAATCTCGACAGCTGTGATTAATAAAATAATTGATATAGTTTACAGTCGTCAGATAATAATAAGGATAGCCTTAAAACCACGGCCAGTGAGTTCTTAATAAATAAAATCTACCAGACTTACACGAGTATTTTAAATTTTTAAGTTCAGCCTCAGACGAAATAAGTCTGAGAGTGAAGCTATTAGGTACTTTCGAATTGGGAATATGCATTATGCCATTAAAATAAATATTTGCTTGCAGTACTTATATACTTTAAAATTTTATACAATAAGGTAGTCAAGTTCGTCATATACTTGAAAAACTCTATATGGAGTTTCTTTAATCAGAAAATCGTTATACCTATAAGTACTTATATTCTTTTGACTTCCACTCACATGGTTATGGAAACTTAAAAACTATGAATCCCACTCATTCATAAAAATATACCCATTATACCCTTAGAAGTGAAATTGCTAAAAACCCTGAAAAACGTTGTTTTTTACGTGAAAAAGAAAAGCCCAAATACCGATTTCCATAACTCTAACTAAAAGACTAACGCGATACTTACGTGCACACTTTCACCCACTTTTTTTCATGATAGTGATTGAATATCCAAAAACACTCTTATGCTTTATTAAAACATAGTTTTCAGATCAAGCGATTTTAATCAGTATATGCCCCGAATCACTACGACCTTTTAACACGCCACAAAAGCTGTTTTCCTCGCACGTGATCAAAGCGGTTTAACCCAAATAAAAACAAAAAAAAACATACATACTACACAGATACAGCCGAATGGAGAACCTCCTCCTTTTTAGAAGTCGGTTAAAAAATACTTAGATTAGGTACCTACGTGTTTTGGCATACGGATGGATCTTTTTCATTTTTGCTACCCCCAGGCACGATGAGTTAACAGGCAAGAAATCTTAGTAGGTAATCTTAGGGTGAGAAGGTGATAATTATGGGTATTTCTTCTTACTCCAATATAGGTAGGTAATCTCATGACCAAATCTCAACGAAATAATGACAATGGTGTCCGACCTTTGCGTAATCGGTGACTTTGACACGACACATACACGACTCCTTGCATGCTGATAGAATGCATCACTTTCTCAATCTATTTGCATAGCTGCTCTGAGTAACGACGAAGTTCTTCGTTCAATAAGTTCTCTATGACCTTATTGTGTTGTCCTTGGATACAAAAGCAATGTTCTAGATATCGTCCGTGTACTAAGAATTATTGCCGATTGAAAGTGTTTAAGCTACTGTTACCCTGCTTGAATGCCAATTGGTCACGAATCACGATCGAACGAATGTGAACCCAGCGTATTAACTTTACAGAAAAAGTTGAAAATTACCATTATATATCGAAATTTACATCTGACATGCTTATATGGGTTAGTACCAGGAGCTACTAGAAAGGTTCATTTCTAGTATTCTACGGGTTGCCACATTTTGCAATGAATAAATAAATAAATTTAAATAAAAAAATTATAACATACTCTATTAAATTTTTCAACATAATTTTATAATACAACGGTCTAGCAAAGCACATCAGGTAATGGGATCATAAAAAAGTTGTTCCTACAAGTTTTAGCAGTACCTACCTATCTTTTAGAAAAATCTTTAAAAAACTTTAGAGAAATAAAAATTCTAATAAATACTTTAACTTGTCCGGCAAAAGTTGCAACCTCCAGCAGGATGGTATGTAGTTGATATGATTTGTACATTTTATAATAAATATTATATAGACGTAGGTAGATACTTAAGATCTAAAATGATGTATCAAAATTGGTTGAGTAATAATAGTTAAAATACCTGGCTAACACGCAAATACAGATATATTTGCCTTCATTTAAAAAAATAATCGCGAAGGGCTGGTATACTTTAGGTTGAAATGCTAACTTGCAAGGCACAATTTTACAGTTTGCGCAATGGTCGTTCTGGCAGCCTTGTCATGCAATCGCGCCTTGAATTTTCATGACCCTTAGATACAGTTTAATAATGTCAGCAATAGGTACTCTAGCCTGTTAAACTAAAAAAACTTTAAGTTACATTATACTTCGTTAGATCTAAAATTCTTGACAGTCTAAGTTACTCATAACGGTGTGATCCATAACCATGTATATGAATTATGTACTTTTATTCCAATTTGCGTTTACTTTATTACGTTACCAGCTGTTCCCCGCGATTTCACCCGCGGTGATGTCGGAGTTCCCGCAGGAATTCCGGTTTAAAAAGTACACCTGTCAACATTCATGCAAAATTTCGTGATGATCGGTTAAGCGGTTAAGACGTGAAAGCGTAATCAACAAACAAACAAATAAACTCACTTTCGTATTTATAATATTAGTAAGGATTACAGCGACGAAATGTACCTACCTACGTAAATATTAACTGCAATTTTTTTTCTTTGAATATACGAGATTTAAATAAAAATCTATTAACATTATTTAGGGAACAAAGCAAATCCATAGACGACGATTACGACGAACGAAGTTTTTTAACTCTTCGAAGGTATTTTTGGCTTGCGTTTCGCACGAAATACGTTCAGAACGAGTTCATTGTGCAAAAAGATTAATCTAGCTAATGAATGACTTTAAAAAACGTATACGGGGTCTTTATAATTAGTACAACAATCTATGTTAATGGAACCGTGGATCACCTCAGCGATTCTGCGGCCCTATAACGCGCGAAAGCAATGACAAAAGTCGTCCTCATACATACATAGGTATACTATAACTATTCTCATGCAAATCATTGTTATTGTAATACACATTTACTTGACGAAACTGTAACTAAAGAAACGTCTGATTAATTATTATTGAAAAATAGCTGTGTCCCGCGGTTTTACCAGGGGAAAAAAATGGAAAAAAGCCTACTAAAATATATTCTACAGCTAACCGTTTACGCAGCGTACGCAACAGAAGCTCTCAAAGGGAAAAAAATTCCCCTTTTTCGCAACATTTTTCATTGCTGCTCCGCTCCTATTGGTCGTAGCGTGATGTATCCATCCATCAACGAGGGACAATGGTCCACCGATCGAATAATTAACCTTCCTCGATCGATGGATTATCCAACACAAAAAAAAAATCATTTCAAACCAGTAGATCCTGAGATTATCGCTTTCAACCAATCAATCAAACCAACTCTTCAGCTACATAACATTAAGTATAGATATTTAAAAAAAAAATAATAATATAGGAGCCCTGCTACAAATTACCATCTCTAACAATCTTAGACCTTGCACCGAAATTTGCGTTCAGATTTAAATTTTATTTTCTGTATTAAGTCGAAATTACAATGGACAAAATTTTGATGTACGTTGTACGTATAAACTTAATAATTGAAGAAATAATAGCAGGGGCGAAAGAGGAAACGATGGCACTAGCGAAGTCATGATTTTTTGTTTTCTTACACACACAGACAGGTATATAATAGGTATATATATGTTTCTTTATTATATATGTACAATGATAATTTTAATAATGAAAACTTTCCAAAAAATTTAAGAGGTACAAATTTTTTCGGAGATTCTAATTAATTTAATTACTTAGTACCTAAACCAAACCCAACGCCACCTACAAAAAAGTAGTATAATAATAATAATAATAATCCACTTCACAACACACAGATCTACTTGATCCCACACTAAGCTATAAGCTTGTGTCGTGGAAACCAAGCAAACGTGGTATATACTACACATATTATTACATATATATTATACTATAGATATATATATGTAGTATTAACTAGTAATATTAATTAGTTTTTTTTTTTCTTGTCAATCCACTAGTTTTTCAACCGAAATAGGCTTTTCATCTCGTATAGACTGTCTCGTCTCGTAAAGAGGTATAAATCAATGTCTATTATAAGTTTTTGATTAGACGTCACTCATCATTTGCTTTATGTTATTCCAATACGTACAAAATTGAATGAAGTGAATCGCTTTAATTCAGCAATTACTGGCATAGCAGTTCATTACGCGAGCAAACTTTCAGAATAGTTAGCTCAAATTGTAGTCACCACCCTTTTTATAAAGCATCCAGCATAAGGGGTCATCCATAAAGTAGGTGCGTTACACTAATTTCGTGATTTTTGACCCCTTTTTTATGTTATAGGGGGCAAACGGGTAGGTGGTACACCTGATGGTAAGTGATTACCGCCGCCCATGGACATCTGCACCACCAGAAGGCATGCAGGTGCTTTGTGGACCTGGAACGGGGATGGGAACTGTCTTTCAAGTGGGGCTGCCGGAACACACCGTTAAGTGCTTGGCGACAGATTTGCAACTTGAAAGTGGTAGCTAGCCAGCCGGGCACTAGAGAGTGAGAGAGAGAGACCACTATACTATGATGGTCGGGCACTCCCATCCCCCCCCCCCCCCCCCCCTGGAGATTCCTCCCATGTCCTTGTCCCTATCCATATTTTGCAATTACTAATTTAAAACAGCAGTTCTGACAAAACAATTAGATCACCAACAAAACAATTTAAACCATAAGCCTTAGAGTGGACATATTTTCAAGTTTTTCGTTAATAGTTCTTTGGCATTTTAACACTTAGATGTACTAACAATATGTTTTCAAATGAGACATCGTGAAACATAGGACCCCTTTTCAGACAGTTTCACACTTAACGTGTAACGTTGTTAGGACTTTATGGATAGTCCCTTAAGCTTAAATAGCAAAAGTATAAAAAATTGGGTCATGTAAACCTAGTTCTCACCCGCGGTTTCACTTTTGTGATTTTCGCAATATTTTTTTTTTTAAATAAGAAGGCAAATTTTATATTTTTATTTGCGTGTTAACCACGTATTTTAACTATTACTCATTTTAACTATTACTCAACCAATTTTGATACGTCATTTTAGATCTTAAGTAGGTACTTTGGTAAATCAAGTCGCTCCTGAAGGAATTTTGGATTAAACAAGTTTTGGACAACAGTAACAACAATTCAAATCTACACAATACGTAGGTACCCAATTCTGTATGATAAATAAAAAATTGCTAAAATAATCGCCGACACAACCTTGATGATTTTTAACTAATTTATTGTTTTTGTACATATTCAGCTGCCCCATCCGTGAATGCCGTGTACAGACGCGCTGAAAACCGAATAATAGGCGTGCATGATGCTGCGTTGTTTGTTGGCAACTCGCCTCCAGCCACAGCGCAGTTGCACAAGTAGCCGCTTTGTCCGAGCCATTGTCCAGGGCTTGCCTCGTACGTGCGTACTTGAATATATTTAAATTTGGAGATGCGGCCGGGATGAAGCAACCGCTGGCGGCGATCAACTATAAAATGTTGTTAGTCAAGTACAAGGGGTACAGTTCACAACTTCAAATAAACAAGAGTACACATCTCTAACGACAAACAAAATGGCCGCACAGGTACGGATTTGGATTTACACCAGACGGTGACAATTAAGTGAAGTGCTTTCCGAAGTGACAGTGACAAGTGAATTGGATCCATAGAAAATTAAACAGTCTTATTCGATCCAGTTTGTTATTACACCATTCATAAAAGGATATCAGCTTATCATCATTTATGGTTTTTGATACGAAGATAATTAGTGTTACACTTCCTATAGAATGTAACTTCCTATAGAATCCTTTCATTGCATGCTGCTAGGCCGCGTGTTGCAGGTTCGACCCCGCATCAGGGTAAACATTTATGTGACACAGAACATTGGTGTTTATCCTGAGTCTGGATGTTTAATATGTATCATAAGCAGGTGTTTACAAAGAAAAATAATTAAGTTTTGTATCAGTTATCTGACACCCATAATTCCAGGTGACGCTGTGTAATGAGGTCCAAGGATTATTATGTTATAACTTATGTGTTTTATGTTTCAGATAATGATCTTTACGAGCCTGTTGGCTTTGGCCTACGGTAGCGGCGTGTCTCCCGTGGCGTTCAGCTCACCAATCGTAGCGGCGCCGGCCGTGGCTGCTCGCCTGGAGGAGTTCGACCCCCTGCCGCAGTACCGGTTCGGGTACGACGTGGCGGACTCGCTCACCGGCGACTACAAGAGCCAGCAGGAGCAGCGCGACGGAGATCTGGTGCAGGGTCAGTACTCCGTCGTGGAGCCGGACGGCACCCGCCGCGTGGTCGACTACACCGCCGACGCCGTCAACGGGTTCAACGCGGTGGTGCGCAAGGAGCCGCTCGTAGCAGCCGCGCCCGCCGTCGTCGCTGAGCCTGCTGTGGTGCCAGCGCGTTACGCCGCACCCGTGGCCGCCCGTTACGCTGCAGCGCCAGCTGTGTATTCGTACACCCCTACATTTGCCGCAGCGAAATACGCCTCTGCGCCGGTGTTCGCACGGTACGCCGCCGCTCCCGTAGCTGCGCCGGTGTACGCTCGCTACGCTGCCGCTCCCGTAGCCGCGCCGGTAGTGGCGGCTGCGCCGGCGGCGGCGCCAGTGGTGGCAGCCCGCTACGCGGCCGCTCCCTACG
The DNA here is from genome assembly GCA_907165275.2 of Zygaena filipendulae. Classification (NCBI taxonomy): domain Eukaryota; kingdom Metazoa; phylum Arthropoda; class Insecta; order Lepidoptera; family Zygaenidae; genus Zygaena; species Zygaena filipendulae. Next base: position 3,442,192 of record OU015669.1, read on the forward strand.
TAGCCGCCCGCTACGCCGAGCCGATCGCGGCCGCTTACCGAGCCCCGCTGGCCGGATACACGGCGGCGTACACTTCGTATGCGTCAGCGCCGCTAGCCGCGTACTCCGCTCCACTTCCGGCCGCCGCCTATGCCGCGTACCCTGCCGCCCCCGCGCCGGCCGCCGCCTATGCCGCGTACGCTGCTGCCCCTGCGCCGGCCGCCGCCCGGCTGGTAGCCGCCCCCGCGCCCGCCAAAATCGTCGAACCTGTCGCCGCCGGATACCGCTACCCTTGAATGAAGACTAATTTTTACGGCTCAATAACAAAGACTTTGTACATAGTACCTATATGATATTAAAAAAAATCTTGTCGTTTTTTATTATAAATGAAAAAAGTATTCAAAATTTATTTGCCGACATTTTATTTATTACCAGCTGTGCCCCGCGGTTTCACCCGCGGTAATTTTGGAGTTCCCGCGGGAATTCCGAGATAAAAAGTACCCTTTGTCCTTCTCTGTACCCCTGACAACGTACATGCCAAATTTCATCCAAATCCGTTCAGCCGTTTTTGCGTGATTGAGTAAACGTATGCGAGGATAAAAGCTCGAAAGCGCATTTTCATCCGACTTGCTTCAAATTTATCGTCACATAAGAGCTGTTATGTGTCTTAGCATTATGTTATATAGCCTATAACCTGCCCAGGAGTATGGACTACAATCGTACCAAGTTTGGTTAAAATCCCTACAGTAGTTTTTGACCCATGCGTGCACATACATGTCTGTACACTTGAGCTTCCTATAAGTGAAAGAATTATCAAAATTGGTTCAGTAGATCCAGAGATTACAGCCTCACAACCTCGGAGTTCCCGCAGGAGTTCCGGGATAAAAAGTACCCTATGTCTCTCAGGATCAATGTAGCTTCCTATAAGTGAAATACATAATTTTCAAAATCGGTTCAGTAGATCCAGCGATCACCCTCAAAACCTCACAAACTCACAATCTCCGGAGTTCCCACGGGAATTCCGTGATAAAAAGTACCTCATGTCACTCAGGATCATTGTAGCTTTCTATAAGTGAAAGAATTTTTAAAATCGGTCCAGTACATCCAGAGATAGCGGTTCCCCGTGGTTTTACCAGAAATTCGGTGTGTGTAAATTTGGAGGTCCCGAAACAAAAGTACCCTACGACACTCAAGATCACTGTAGCTTCCTATAAGTGAAAGAATTTTCAAAATCGATTCAGTAGATCCAGAGATTACCCCCTACAACGTCACAAACTCACAAACTTTTGCTCTTTATAATATTAGTATAGATAGATATATATATAATGAATTGATACTAACACACACACACACATTAGTAGCCAGAAGTACTAAACTAAATATTATTTTTAGCATGAATGTCCTAAAAATAGGATCAAAATATTCGCTACCTCGGCTGGAATCTAAATACACTCTTTATTTTTAACTAACTGTCCCCCGAGGTTTCACCCGCGGTAATTTTAAAGTTCCCGCGGCAATTCTAGGATAAAATATAGATATAAACCTTCCACATGAATCACTCTATCTATTGGTGAAAACCGCATGAAAATCCGTTGCGCAGTTTTAAAGATCTAAGCATACATAGGGAGTGGACAGACAGGCAGCGGAAAGCGAGTTTGTTTAATACTATGTAGTGATACCAATATCTATACTAATCTATATTAATATAATATTATCTCAGAGTAATAAATATACTAGGAGCAAAAATTTGTCAGTTTGTGAGTTTGTGACGTTGTAGGGGGTAATCTCTGGATCTACTGAACCGATTTTGAAAATTATTTCACAGCTACAGTGGTCCTGTGTGTCAAAGGGTACTTTTTATTCCGGAATTCCCGCGGGAACACCGAAGTTCCCGCGGGTAAAACCACGGGGGAACAGCTATCTCTGGATCTACTGAACCGATTTTTAAAATTCTTTCACTTATAGGAAGCTAGAGTGATCTTGAGGGTCATAGGGTACTTTTATTCCAGAATTCCCGCGGGAACTCTGAATTTACCGCGGGTTAAACTACGGGGAACAGCTATCTCTGAATTTACTGAACAGATTTTAAAAATTCTTTCTATTATAGGAAGCTACAATGATCCTGAGTAACGTAAGGTACTTTTTATCCCGGAATTCCTGCGGGAAGTCCGGAGATTGTGAGTTTGTGAGGTTTTAGGGGGTGATCGCTGAATCTAGATCTACTGAACCGATTTTAAAAATTATTTCACTTATATTAAGCTACAGTGATCCTGAGGGACATAGAGTACTTTTTATCCCGGAACTCATGCGGGAACTCCGAGGTTGTGAGGCTGTAATCTCTGGATCTACAGAACCAATTTTGAAAATTCTTTCACTTATACGAAGCTAAAGTGATCCTGAGTGACATATAGTACTTTTTATCCCGGAATTCCCGCGGAAACTCTGAAATTACAACGGGTTAAACCGCGGGGGTCAGCTAGTAGGTAATAAAACAGACGCCACACACGAAGCTGTCGCATAAAAATAAAGTAAGTATATAATTTATTCAAAAATTTAGTTGTAGATCATTAGATGTATGTATGGCCCTCTCTCCCCCTCGACCAAATCCTAGATCCGCGCCTGGCCCAGAAACTTGAGATTTTGCGAAAGGGTTTCTGTTATGCCTAGCCTCATTACAAAAGAAAGCCCTACCTCAACTTAGATCCACAGCCAAGCTCTACCGTTGGGTCCATGGATAACTTTTTGCCTCTTTAAACATTATGGGAATTTTCAGACAGTAAAATTACTCTTTGCCACTCTAATCCACTATTAGGCCATTGTATCTGACCTCAATCACGGTAGGGCTTACGGAATTCCGACCCCTAAGGGATGAAAACTGCGGGGAGCACCTGTATCTGTACTCATTGATTAGACATAGACATAGACATATCTTTATTCGGCATCACAGAAAATAAAAAAAATTGTGACAAGATTTAACACTTAAACAACATTCGCCTAAAAATTTTTGTGATGCCTAAATGGACACCGACTCAGCAGAGTTTTCAGCGGAGCGGAGCCCATAAGGGGATGCGACAGGGGATTAGACACAAAATCCCTGATCCACTCGACCAACGAAGCTAGACTTCTCAATTAGATAGTTTATTAGATAGTACACGTCAGGTAATAACGGACTTTACGGAATTCCTGCGGGAACTCCCAAATTAAAATGGTGGTGAAATTATAAAGAACAGCTAGTATATTTATAATATTTTAATTTTAAAATGATTCTTGTATGTGTCACAGCCCACAGGTGTTACCGTAACTCACTTTCTTGAATGAGCCGTGCGGTATGGGGCTCACGTAGCCCGTTGCGCAGCGCCCCCGATATAAATACTGCGCCCGCGCACCCAGGACGGTCACAGTCCACTCTCCACGCACTGCTCACCCATCCTACCCCACGAGAACAAACATGGACACCAAGGTACCATAATTATATGTATATAATTAAAATAATTAGATGGACAGTTAACGGCGAGAGCTATATATTTATTGACAACCGTCTAAGTGAAATGGTCACCATGCAAGTTGGAATATTAAAAGTTTTTGGGTTCGATTCCCAGTGAAGATAAAATATGTGTTATGAACATTTTGTGTCTATAGCTAAGTGTGCGATTTAGTTTCATCCTTTTTTATATTATAATACTAGCTGAGTCTCGCCGTTTCACCCGCGTGAGTTTAGAAATTCTTACAGGGACTCCAAAATAGTCTAATTACACCTTATAACATCAGCTAATTAGCTGTGGAAGTACCGTCATAATTGGTCCGTTTCGGAGAATCACCCGCGTGAGTTTCGGAATTCCCGTAGGAACTACTTTTTTCTAAAAGAAAAGTAGCCTTGGTTACTCCTTATAACATTAGTTATCTGCCAGTGGATAAGTCCCGTTAAAATCGGTCCAGCCGTTTCAGAGATTAGCCGGAATAAACAGACAGACGGACAGAGAAAAATTTTAATTTTTTTTTTATATAAGTACCGCATAATATAATAATATATGTTATTTTTTAATTACCAACAGCCCAATAACTATACCTACCTACTAGGTAAAATAGCATCTTTTTCATAAACCTCAGTGGTTTCTTAAATGCTATGTAAGTTATCTTTTTAATGTAGTTTTTGTTTTGGTAAATAAAGAGAAAAATAAATTAACAGCCCAGTAATTAAAAACCCCACCCAAAAAGTAAGTAGCCAAAACCTTATTTTGCCAAATATTGTACTTAGATTGGAATATTTTTTCTATTTCTTTTTGACGAAAAATACAAAAGTTTCGTCCCTTCCGCTGGAATTGCTCTTTGAAGTTTCTGGAGTTGCAGGTATTTTTGGATCCTGGGTCTTTGGACTCTCAACCGAGAAATAATGACATTTGTCTGACATCTCGTTACCAGTGATATTCCGTGCAGTGCTCGTGACTTGATACTCTCTTTATGACTAACATTTTATGTAGTAGGTTTTTACCTTTTTAGGTGGTTTTCTGGCGTGTAGTGCGAGTTGAAGTTTCCTTGTTCACTGGTATTGAGTCTATGCTGGTATTGAGCGAATACAGACGAAATCGGTGAACGAAGAAACTTGTAACTCGCACTTCGTACTTGATAATCCTTACTAATGAATGCGACTGTGGATTTATTTGTTTGTTACGCTTTCACGTCTATACGGCTCAACCGATCATCATGAAATTTGGCGCACACGTTGTCAGTGAAGAAAAAAGGTCCGCGTGTGAACCGTGGGGAAAAGCTATAATAATAGCCCATAAGTGCTTGGTAGTTGGAATTCTATGATGAAACAACTGGATCGATCAGTTGCAAATTCGTTGGACTAGTAAAGTACGACAGGTAGTCATCTATTGTGGCGCACGACGCGCCGTGCTGTGCGCACGCGCCGATTGGTCAACGCACTCCATATCTGGACTCTTTTACGACACCTTCCTTACTTACGCTTTCGTTTGCGACGCAAGACAATGCATTTATATTTGGCCAGTTACATAACAATTAGCCATTTTATACCTTACTTGAAATCTAGACCAAAATTTTGTAAAAGTTATCAGATTAATACTTTTTATTACTAAAAGTCTCTACATTTGTTCTTGCGAGGTCCTTGGAATGTTCACACAGTATAAATATGCATTCATATTATGTATATATTAAAAATATGAATTAAATTATGAAGTTTTTGGATACTTAATTTGGAGTCTTCTTTGACATATGTTTTGGGTTAAAAAATAAGATACTTTCTATCTAGATAAAAATAGTTTCCCAGTAAAGCTTGTAGTCTGCTTTATACAACTTTGCACCAAAAGTAGCAGTTAAAGGCAGTTATAATATAAATGACAAGCGGTTCCCACACAGTTTGCTGTCCTTCAGGAACCATGTATCGTGATGAAAGTGTCCTATACCACTCTGGAATACCGCAGCTTCCTATCCTTGAAACAATTTTTGGAATTGGCTCGATAGTTCCAGAGATAATACCCTACATCCAAACTTACAAGCTTTACCTCTTGAAAATATTAGCTTAGAATTTTTGTTACATGATGCTGGTTTTAAGCGCACGACGTCAATGGTTAAGTTTCGCAAAAACCTGACGATTGACCATTGTATGTTAATGCGCCGCCCACGCATGTCGCCCAGCTTATGGGCAAATGATTGGTTCTTGTTACGAACGTGACAACATAATTTTAGCTATCGTGACAGGTGCAATTGGAGGTGCAGGTGCTGCTTCACTCGCGTTACTTTCGTATTTCCCGTGCGAATACCGGGATAAAAGTAATCTATGTCCTTTTCAGCTAGTAAATAATAGAGACGATAGTCAGCCTAGCTATCGCAATCATATCACATCGTTATCAAACGTATCATGTTACCAAACTACAAATAAGGTAACCGTCTATAAACATTTGTATGCAGCGTTGATAAAGTGGAGTAATGGTGGCTTCTGACCATCGATTGTGTCGACACACCCTTGTCAACCCTTTTTACTAAACTCGATGCTACTTTGAATGACAAAATTTTACTGTATGTTTATAAATATTTATATACTAGCTGTGCCCCGCGGTTTCACCCGCGTTAATTTCAAAATTCCCGCGGGAATTCTGAGATAAAAAGTACCCTATGTGTTAATCTGATGTATAAGCTATATTATTGTAAAGTTTCATTTAAATCCATTCAGTAGTTTTTGCGTAAAAGAGTAACAAACATTTATCCATCCATCTATCCATCCATCCATACATACAAACTTTCTCGTTTATAATATTAGTAGGATTAGTAGGATAATGCAAGTGAAACAGCGGGGAACCAGCTAGTTTTTTATAAACAAAGCCTTCGGCTTTCACATACTTTGTTCTATCCTACTAATATTATAAAATAGATTTTCCCTGCAGTTTCACCCACTTTAATTACAGAGTAACGTGCGTAGTAAACAGGCAAACAGACAGAGTAACTTTTGCATTAATAATAATGGATGTGTAACTTTGTGAAGATGTTGGAATATTTATTTAGTCAATCACGCATGACTGGACGACTGAACTAAACATAGTACGTGAAGGAATTCCGAAATTATCAATTAATTTACCTATTGTAATAAGCGGTTTTAATTTTAAGCATGCTAGGGACACAAGTAAAAATATTGTAGTCGGACTTCTGTTTTATTAACACTTTTGTTTTGACTGTAATCTGTTTTGTGTTCTAAATAAATAAATAAATTCGCCCAAGCGAAGCTGAGCTGCGGGGAACAATTGGTTAAATACTGTTTTCCGTTTTGTTCACAGATTGTAGTATTCCTTAGCGCGCTCAGCGTGGCCTGCTGCAGCGTGGTGGCGCCGCTGCCCGCGCTGCGAGTGGACCCCTTCCCCCAGTACTCCTACGGGTATGACGTCCAGGACGCGCTAACAGGGGACTACAAGGGCCATCAGGAGAACAGGAACGGCGATCTCGTCACCGGATCGTACTCGGTGGTCGACCCTGACGGCACCAGGAGGATTGTAGACTATACGGCTGACAGCCTTAACGGTTTCAACGCTGTAGTCCGCCGCGAGCCTCTAGCGCTCGCCGCCCCAGCACGGGTAGTCGCCCCTGCACCTTTCGCCCCCGCTCCGTTGGTCGCTCCTGCACCTCTCGCACCCGCCCCTCTAGTAGCCCCAGCGCCCCTGTATCCACGAGCACCACTCTTTGCTCCGGCGCCAGCGCCACTCGTAGCGCCTAGATTACCATACTATTTTTAGAAGGAATAATACAATTTTGTTGTTTGTTATGTTAATACCAACTAAATAGACTGTTATAATAATTTTGTAAGTTATTAAACTTTTTTTATCTACCATGTGATTTTTTTATTTTCTAAATTGTTCATCCTACATTTATTTTTTTATTCTGTCACAAATCATAGGAATAAATAAATATTTAGATAAAATACGGCTGATATTTTACAATCAGATAAAAATATTTTATCAATAATCTTCAATTAATCCGAGAAATCAGAAATGGAACAAGTTTTGATAAAATATACATAAGAAGAATAAAAGCAGTGTAACTGTTTTACCATCTGTGGATTGGAAAATCAGCTTGTATTCAAATAAATAATTTGATGATTTTGCGCCTACTCGTACATGGTCATACCTACTAACATATAAATAATTAAATATCTAAATGGTACCTATATTGAGAGCATATAGAGCATGCACTTGATTGAGATTTGGTGCAATTGACATATATGTGACCTTAAAGACATTATTATAAGACCAAGATCGCTGGCAGCATTCCGTTGAAGATTGTGACCTTGCCTTACTGCCTTAGTATCAATTAAAAGTGAAAGTTGCGATAAGCTCCCCATACTTGCGGTGTACGATTAAGCCGCCATGTCGCCATGTGACGTCACGTAATGCCCACACGCTTGGCCCAAAGAGACAAGATCAAAACTTATATAACGAGAATGTGCACCCAATTCAGTACAGTTCAATCTTATCGCTGGACACAGTAACAACTGAAAAATGGCATCCAAGGTACCTATACGTCATAAAGTTTTAAAATTGTGCCTAACATAAGCTCTAGTTGTACACATAATTGAATCTAAAATGGACAAACGTGACGCAAAAGTCCTCATTCTTATAGATTATTTATATTTTTTTATTTTTATATCTGAGGAAAACATCAAAGTAACTCTGTCGCATCCAAAATTTTGCAGAGTCAGCAATAGATTGTTTGAACATAATTCTGAAATTCAAGTGAGCTAAACCTGTTCAGGTCACACTCCACTAGGACAAAGTCGGAGGAGCTATATGAATCTTTATAAACGGTTTATTCAGACAATTTCTCCGCTCTGCTCAACCTCTCTTGGGCCTCAATAATGTATCTCTTTGCCTTGAATATTTTGAGGAAGAGTTAAAAATGTATAATTTGGAACACTTTAAATTGTTCTACCATCCACAGTTCATAGTCCTCGCTTGCGTGGTGGCGGCGGCCAGCGCCGGGCTGATCCCGGCGGCTTCGCTCGCGTACTCGGCCGCGCCCGTCTACCACGCCGCCGCCTACCACGCGGCGCCCCTCGCGTACGCGGCGCCCGCCCCCGTCGCGTACGCCGCCCCCGTCGCCAAGTACGCGGCCGTCGCGCCCGTCGCCAAGGTAGCCGTCGAGGAGTACGACGCGCACCCGCAGTACAGCTTCGCGTACGACGTGCAGGACGGCCTCACCGGCGACTCCAAGAGCCAGCACGAGAGCCGCGACGGCGACGTGGTGCAGGGCTCCTACTCGCTCGTCGACCCCGACGGCACCAGGCGCACCGTCGACTACACCGCCGACCCGCACAACGGCTTCAACGCTGTCGTGCGCAAGGAGCCCCTGGCCGTCAAGGTCGCCGCTGTCGCCAAGGTCGCCGCCCCCGTGGCCTACTCTGCGGCCCCCGTGCTGCACGCCGCTCCGGTGGCCAAGTTCGCCGCCCCCTTGGCGTATCACACGCCCCTTGCCTACTCTGCTCCGGCTCTATACCATCACTAGTCTCTAGTCAGTGTTAATAGTCAAAATAATTTTATTATTCTGCCATACTAATGTATCAAAACCGAAAATAAATAATTTATTGAATGACAACGGCATTTTAATAATTAACATGAATTTTCTTTTATTAATTAATTCGATAATTCGTTTTTATGAATAGGTAAAATAAGTTCATTCATAAATAATTTATATACATAGGTATTTACTTAGTACTTACATACTTCAATGAAATAAAAATTAGAAATAAGAACCTTTCATTCATTTTTAAAAGCATCTAATAAATCGTAAATGTTGAAAATTTTATTGAATAATAGGGAAAAAGCAAAATTAAATTTATAATTAATTATTATTATTAATCCTTGTACGTTGCGTTTAGTTTTGTTGGTATCTAATTTATCTATAAAAGATTCTTTACAATCTTAATCTAAGCTTTGTAAAGCTATATATCGAATAACTGGAAACCGAGTACACCCGATTTGGGTGGCGCTGGTAGCGCACGCTCTGGTCCAGGCACGACGGAGAGACCTCGCTGTTTGCGCCGGCGCCGCTCGGCTTGTTCCTGTGCCATCCCCGGCTTGCGGGGCAGTACCGCGAACCGCCGCCCGCTCGGCACCGTGGACATGCGCTTAAATAGCACTTGAGACTCGACCCGTTGCTGTTCGTCCATAACACTCAAGATCTGTTGCTCGCGTTGAACTATCGCCTTGCGTTCGTCTGAGCTCACCGTCTCCGCTGCCATCTCAGCACATTTAGCCAAGAACGCCTGCACTCGCTCGGGATCCTGCAGCTTCTTAGACCATTCGTACGCTTCCTCCACCTGAATGCGTACCTCGTTCGAATTGCCCTGTTGCATGTCACCGCTCATCAAAACAAAACAACCATTCAACCACCAAACCACGTTGCTCAATTCTTGAGCTTCGCGCTGGCAACGTTTCGCATAAAATTTGGCAAGCGCGTAATTCTTCTGCTTGCATAGCAAACGAGCCAATTCATACATTAACCAGCATTTCATTGTAGAATTTTCGCACATCTCGAGCGTGGCTACAACTTTTTCCGTGGCTTGCTTTATATCGATAAACTTATACGGATAGTTAGCCATAACAGAGTCAAATGATTGTGGTCGGCCCACTGGGAGTCCCATGAGAAAAGCGATTCTTCTGCGATTGCCACGCTCACTGAGGGTGTAAGAAAGCCTATGTTGTGAGAGATATCCTTCGCCAACCGCTCTGTATAACCGATCGGTATATGTTTCTTTATCAGGCAACGTTCTTGGCGTCTTCGAATCAAGAAACATTTGCATACGTTCAGCTTGCGCAATCAGATCCATAACACGGTTCTCACGATTACTCTTCTCAATTTGCTTCAGTAGACGTTCAGCGGTACGCGCTCCTATTTCTCGTTCTTTAATTAATACTGCGTCTTTATATTTATTTTGATGTTTAGATTCAGCTTTCTCAGCTAGTTTAATAGTATAATATGGTCGCTGAGCCCGTAGCATATCCTGTCGTTCACTAAGAGATCGGAAGGCTTCTTTTACAAATGCCTCAAGTTCGCGGCTGCCTCCAGAATTCGCAGACTTTATACGCGTGTCTTCGGTAAGCTCATGAAGAAAGAATTTATCGTATGCCATTGGACCGAGATATTTCATAGCGAGTACTCGATTCAATGTCAAATGTTTTCGTGCTTCCATTTGTGTTAATTTCTTTTTCTTTTCAGGTTTCGGAATACGAGACACGTGTAATGGTTTCTGAGGTGCATTTTCATCCACTCTCGCAGCCTCAGTTTGCTTGATCAGCGGTAGGAAATCTAACATGACACTGCCGGCATTGATTCCGATACAATCCTGTATGGTTTCTACACCTTGATTGATACCTTCAATGAAGTACGGTGGTTGACGTCGAAACCTAGCCCCGCGGTAGTTCATAACAACAGAACGCTCGAAGTCCGACATAGTATACATGGCCCGAGCCTGCATGTTGCGTGCGATCATGTTACCTGGTTCTAATTTAAGCGCCAATTCAGCATCAGAGTAAGCTTGGACGGGTTGGACCGCGTCAGCGCACACCTGACTCCGGCCAGTGAGCATGCGGACGTCATCAGGAGTGCTTTTAAATGCTTCGTCATAAGAAGCTTTAGCCTTTTCGAATTGTTCCAACCGTCTAAGATAAGCGCCACGTTCTCGATAAACGGTTAGAGCACCGTACAACTGCTTTTCTTCCATTATTAGGTCTTTATTACTTCAAATCTTGATAAGTCTATGATTAAAATAAGAATACATATATTTTACCAAAATAAATATTTATCTCAAAAATCTGTTGCGAAAATCCATGCAGATATAATATTTACAAAAAATGACGTTCTCGTGTCAGAAAACATTTTTGTCACTTTATTAATTCACATCTTAGTTCTATGAAAAATAAATACAGAATTATTTAGGTCCATTCTTCGTGTTGAAAATTGACTTGTTTTATCGGGAGTCAATAAGTCACCATACAGTTAAAGGTAAACGCAATTTTTATTGAAACAAAACTTTTGTGTAAAAACATTAAAAACTATAAGAGATACCTAAGTCCGTATAAAACTTGTCATGAATATTATTTTTATTTTGTAAAATATAGGGTATTTTAAACAGCCACGACGGGTGCAGCAGCAGCGTATTTGTACGCATACGGAGAAGCTATAAATTTCGCGAATGGAGATGTATAGGCTGCAGCGGCGTAGGTTACTGGCGCGGTGTAAGCAGCTACTTTAGCTACTGGCGCAGCGTACTGGGCGTAAGCTACTGGCGCTGTGTATGCGGCTGTATATCTTGAGACCGGCGCAGCAACGACTGGGGCGGCGTAACGCGCCGGCACCACAGCCGGCTCAGCGACGACGGCGGGCGCGGCTGCTACGAGCGGCTCCTTGCGCACCACCGCGTTGAACCCATTGACGGCGTCGGCGGTGTAGTCGACCACGCGGCGCGTGCCGTCCGGCTCCACGACGGAGTACTGACCCTGCACTAGGTCCCCGTCGCGCTGTTCCTGCTGGCTCTTGTAGTCGCCGGTGAGCGAGTCTGCCACGTCGTACCCGAACCGGTATTGCGGCAGTGGATCGAACTCCTCCAGGCGAGCTGCCGGCGCAGCTACGAGTGGAGCAGCCACCGCCGGCGCTGCAATCAGGGGTGCAGCCACCGCTGACGGAGATGCACTCGCCCGAGCGACCGCCAACAGGCATGATAACACGATGAACTGGAATACAATATACGATTGACCAGCCGCCGTATTTAAGAACATTTATCTCTTTAAAAACGTAATTATGTTTTATGCATTACTTAGTTGTACTTGAAACAGTGACACGGTTTCTCGAGGGCGAGACTAGAACGGTTGCGCAAGCGCATGCGCGGAGAAATTACTAACAAACGGAGGATACCGGCACGTCATCAACATTACCTACTCGTCAAGGACAATTTTGAAGAGCGTCACGCATTCAAATGAGCGTAGACAAAGAGCTTTGCGGAGTCCGGTCACAGCTGCGTGACGTTATGAAAAATCTCATGTTTTATTTCTAAATGGATTAATTAGGTGGGTCTGGTTTTAGATTTAATTACTCTGTAGATTATAAAGTTGAAACTTTATGTAAGAATTTTAGATTATATTAGTTGCAAATCAATGTTTATAAATGGATGATAATAAAAAAATGATGAGACGAAAAGAAAATTATTCATAATAATAGAAAATCAAATGACACTTCAAAATTTCAGATTTAAAAAAAAGGAAATGATATTACCAGTATTTTAGAATAATATATAATGTATTATAAAAGCTGGATTGAAAAATTACCTTTGAGGCCATTATGATCCTACTGGGTAGTGGGTTGTCAAATGAAGTAAAATGTAAAACTATGGTCCTGAACTCTTTGGAGAGGTATATATAGTAGCAGCTCATTGTGACACCGAGCCAAGTTCGCGCTTAGCATTGTCTACGCATCACTATGGATGTGCACGCAATTGGAAATGAGCTGCAATTTGTCAATGGCGGAAAATTCGAAGCCGTACTTGACTTTAGGCCAACTGTTACTTCACCTGTTACAGATTGTTCACAAGCCTGGTCTCAATTTTCGTCGTTCAAGTTAGTCAGTCAGCACTTACATTTGCAACTGATATGTCATCGTGAGTAATACATAGTATGTTTATTTTTTTTGTTTTATTGTCATGATATTATTTACATTACTTACATTGATGTAGTTAATCTTGCTCCTAGTTTTCATTTTTAATATAGTATTGTTTTGTGTATATTTGCTGTTAAGAAAATTCGTCAATTAACTGATATTGATACTGCGCGTTTAGTTTATTTTAGTTATTTCCACAGCATTATGTCATATGGTATATTGCTGTGGGGTAGTGCCGCGGATATCGAGTCTATATTCGTGTTGCAAAAACGAGCTGTTCGGGCTATCTATAAGTTGGGCCCTCGGGAGTCATTAAGAACTAAATTCGGCGAGTATAAAATAATGACTGTATATTCTCAGTACATATACGAGAATTTATTGTATGTTCACAAAAACTTAGGCAACTTTAAGAAAAACAGTGATTTGCATAATATAAACTTAAGAAATAAAGACAAACTTGCTGTGCCCACTACTAGGCTCCATAAAATTTCTAATTCTTTCAAGGGACAATGTATACGCTTTTACAACAAACTACCGAACGATGTAGTTAATTTGTCAATTAATAAATTTAAAAGCTTAATTAAACGCATTTTGTGCGATAAAGCCTATTATAGCGTAAAGGATTATTTGAATGATACAAACGTTTGGTGATGAATTGCTCTTTTCTATTTTTTATCTTTTATTTTTATTTGATGTGATGTGTGCGAACAACGTAGCCATTACCGGCCTTACATATTGATTAAATCAAGAATTAATTTCATTGACACGATAGTGGCTAGATTATGTCATGCTCACTCAAATGTCCCGCTGGCGGTGGCGTGTGAGTCGGGTCGCTCGGTTCCCTCTAATATAGTTGAGCGGGGCGGGGCTTACGAGCACGTCATACTCGTGAACGGGTGCCGTCAGTTGGTACTGGTCATGTCTGGTCTACTATTAGGTATAGATGCTTAATCCTAATGTCTCTATAGTTAGCTGTACCTGCCGCATGTAGTTTATTGCTGGTTACGGCTCATTATTCTCACATAATTAAAGTTGGGTTACCACTAATATTATAAAATATATATTATAATTTTAAATTGACAGCGTGCTGCTGTAGAGTTTGTTGCGCAGCTTCTTCTCTTCAGCCATAGCACTAGGAAGCTGTGAAGGGTGGATATTTTATGGGTGCTGTCTACTGTAAACTGTAATTTTATTGACGTCAAAAAGAGCCACATTATGGGCCTAATTTGAATAAATGATTTGAGTATTGAGTATTGAGTATAATATTATTACACTTATCTTCATCCTTATCGTAAGTATTCCTAATTTTATTCATAATAATATTGTTACACGTGTTATGTACCATTTTTATCATAATGTAGGTAATTTTCATCTTAACTATTGACCATTATGATCAATAAGTTGGTATACTAAACTCCAGCTCCAACAGCTCTTTGGAACAGCAATGTATAAAAGCTAAAATTGAATAATACACATTCGTTCCTTATAGTTATAAAATATATATTTTATAGTTATAAAACTGGGTTAACGATGTAAGTAGGTATCTCTCAATCTTATAGTCACACTGATCTTTATCAATAGTAGATATACCTACCTTTTAAGACATAACCATTCCTTGATGATTCAGTGCAAATAACTTACCTAAATGAGTAACGTTTTAAAATGGTTATGATAGTTAGTGCAATTTCTGCTAATAACTCTCCCCATTTCACTAATAACTATGTCTCTTGTGTATGTAGTCTTTTACTCATACAAAGTTATTTTAAGTACTTGCTGGTGACCGCGGCTTCACTCGTTTTAATGTATATTTTATAAATTAATTTTCTACGTCGCGGGAATAGCAAAGTTCTGGTTTAAGGTCCCTTTACCGTTGCAGTATGTCCGTTTCGGTACAATTACTGACCACGAATATGGGAAATTTCATAATGATCGATTGAGAAGTTAAAGCATAACAGCGTAACTAACAAAAACCTAAATCCAAATTTATTATACTCATATTATAATCGTCAAAATTGATATTGTCAATGTCTGATCAAAATTAAATATTTTTCCTTGGTAGATAATTTTTTCTTAAAATAATACATTTTTCTATCAGTTGTATACTTAATGTTTTTGTGTTGTAAAAAGTAATAAAAAAGAATGTACCTATCTATACCAACAGATTTTTTGGGTCAACATGCTGTGGTTATTTTGATCACGATATCATAGTTGATCCTATACCTCTATACTATAGCGGTAAGGAAGAAGAGGTAAGAAGACTAAAAAGGCAACAATCGGGAACCCTTATAATAATATTTTTGAAATAACATTGCAACTTTAGTAGAAAATAATCATTTATTTGCAGTACATAATTTCTAAAATAAATTAATAATACTTTATACAGTCGTTTTCGTGTATGACTAGTGATGGCTTGTCATGCTTAGTGGTGGTAGAGGGGAGCGGCGTGGTAGGCGATGGGGGCGGCGAACTTGGCCACCGGAGCGGCGTGCAGCACGGGGGCCGCAGAGTAGGCCACGGGGGCGGCGACCTTAGCGACAGCGGCGACCTTGACGGCCAGGGGCTCCTTGCGCACGACAGCGTTGAAGCCGTTGTGCGGGTCGGCGGTGTAGTCGACGGTGCGCCTGGTGCCGTCGGGGTCGACGAGCGAGTAGGAGCCCTGCACCACGTCACCATCGCGGCTCTCGTGCTGGCTCTTGGAGTCGCCGGTGAGGCCGTCCTGCACGTCGTACGCGAAGCTGTACTGCGGGTGCGCGTCGTACTCCTCGACGGCTACCTTGGCGACGGGCGCGACGGCCGCGTACTTGGCGACGGGGGCGGCGTACGCGACAGCGGGAGCCGCGTGCACCACCGGCGCCGCGGCGTAAGCTACCGGGGCTGGGAAGGCGCTATACGCTGCAGGCGCAATGATACCCGCCTGTGCGGCTGCCACCGCGCATACCAACACTACCAGCTGAAATAAAAGAAAAACAATCACAAACTTGTAAACATTGTCATTGATAGCTTTTTCTATTTATGTAATATATAAACTCATATTCATTTATTTGGTAAATAATTATTAGGTACATGTCAAAATATACACTTGTATTAACTTTAAGACTTTACCTATAGCCCCAAAGTTAAAATAAATAACTAAAAGACGTATTAAATAGAATTAATCTATTTGTTGAATCTATATTAGAATATTAAGAATCTTTATAACTGTTGTAAATTAGAGGTGCTTCGCCTGATTTAAGAGTTTCTTCTTTAACAAACAGATTCGGGCGCTTATTTCTTTATTAAAAACTTGCAGCTTAAACTTTATAGTTCAGTTTGGAAATCATCGACCAATAAAAAATATAAAATCTTTGAAATATTAGTACTAAAATTAGCTTCTGAAAATGCAGGCACTAATTTCACAAGAGAATATCGATGGAAAAAAGCAAAAGTAGAACCTACCTTGAAAGCCATTTTATGAATGGATGACAGTGACTTAACGGAGAGGTAATCTCAAATCGAATGTGCTTTAATTGTATCGGACAAACTTTTTATACGCAAGCTGGGCTGTTATTGCATTACACCATTGTTACAGTGTGCAAGTCCATATGAACCGGTTGCTTTTGAATGTTACGCCATATGCCATATGTGTTTAAGTTCAAAAGACTCCAGCGAATCGCCGTATGTTGAATACTTACCTACACATAAACGAGAGCAACTGGCTACTATGATTGATCTTGAATATGTAGGTTTAAGCTCGCAAAAAGTTCACTTGCTCACCACGACAGCTTTCTTTGAGCGTCCTTGCTCTAATGAATGTTTGATATCTATTTGATTTTATTCAATAGATACTAGTCGATCTCCAACGGGATAAAAAAGAAATACGGAGAGAAATATTGTATAATCCATTTCTACAATTTTGGGAAAATTTGTCTGTTTATCTTTTTGTTTAGTTGTTTTGAACGCGCATCAGTTAAATACTTGGCATACAGCTAACTAAGCTCCTGACTTAATATACGTATTACGGGTGCATTTTAGCTCTGCATAATAAAGCATTTCGTATAGGAATCGCGAAACACATACGAGTGAAATCGCGGGCATCAGCTACTCATAATACAATTTATTATAGTCAAAAAAGAAAATCACAAAATCTTGACCCGACCGGCGGTGCTGATCTGATTAAAGTTATTCTACCCGGTTCAAGGTTCGAGTACAGTGCACCGCTCATAGTCTACTAGATCATGGAAGTGATAAACAGTTAATGCTGCTATAAAACCTTTTTCATTCCACAAAGAGTAGGTAAGCTTAAAACAAAGTTCCTTTTTTAAATAATGATTAAACGTGACAAACTTGCATCAACTCATTATTTTTATGGCGTTTCTATAAAAAATACTGTCTTCGTCTAAAATACAACTGAGGCTACTGTTTTGGAATTCATACTCTTGTTTTCGTCGACGCTTTTTCTTTCGGAAGACGATTTGGAGGCATGTTGTGGAAGCGCGTTGTGCCGAATATAAAGCGCGTATTAGGCAGTCGCGTGTATAATGTAATGCCGGACCCACTAGACCTCGTCACGGGCATAGAGAAGAAGGAGTTGCTCGCGCACCTGGCGGGAGACTGTGACCCATTTCGCATGATGGGCGGTAAGAGAGGTGCGTACAAATAGGGCAAAAGTGTTCCTTCCTTTACCTGCATACTTAGTTTCTACTTACCAGTATTTACTGTAAGTTGAGATCCTACTAAAATTATAATTAATGTGAAAGTGTGGATGTTTGGATATTTGTTACTCAATCACGCAAAAACCGCTGAACTGATTTGGATAAAATTTGGCATGCACGTTGTCATGGGTACAGAGAAGGACATAGGGTACTTTTTATCCCGGAATTCCCGCAGGAACTCCGAAATTATCGCGGGTGAAACCGCGGAGCACAGCTATAAAGTTATAAATGTTTTGATATAAGTATCACTAATAACAGTAGTAAATAAGAGTTTGTCCGTTTGTATGTTCGTAAGCTTTAACGCCTTAACTACTCGACCAATCAGCATGAAATTTTGCATACTTACACATTTTCTGGAGTATAGAGAAGGGCATAAGGTAGATACTTTTTATCCCGTAAGTCTTGCGAGAACTCCGAAACTACCACAAGTGAAACCACGGGGGACAACTAGTATGGTATAGGTAAGCGTGTTAATACTGACGTTTTACTCGCTTAGGGCCGGGAACTCGCGAGCGCCCCAACTTGATACCGAGCGCTTTCGACAAACGGATAGTTGGCTGCATATGCTACCCAGAGACCAGTCACGTGTCCTACATGTGGCTTCATCAGGGCGAGCCCAAACGCTGCGGATGTGGATATTGGTTCGAACTCTGCCCCGTGCCAGCATTTCCGCCCTAATGTGTTTATTAATATTATAATCCCAACACACGATCAAGCTTATCGTCCCAATTTGCATTGAAATATGTATTATGGGTCCCCGAGACGACCGAGTGCACTTGACAAGTCTACAATAATTAATCGTTTACTGCATTGACTTGACGCTTACCATCAAGCGGTCTGTAACTTGATCACAATTGACAATTTCGATTGATGCGCCTGCGCTTGACGTGACTTGACAACTTTTTTCATTTGTGGCCGGAACATGGACATAGACGTGGCCTTAGCGACGCGTCGGCAGACAGAGCATGATTTGGTCCTATTGCTAATATATCTCTACAAGGATTTTCCTGTAGTATGGAAAGTTAAAAATAATGAGTAAGCCGATAAAAATAATAGGTCGATTGCTTTAACAAGCATAGTGAAAACCCACTAAGAATTATTGAATAAATAAACTAATGCTTTGAGAACTTTGCGACGGCTTCCCGTCACAGATTGGTAGACGACTGTGACACGCGCACTTAGAGCGCTTGTACACGTCCGTTTTTACACCGAATGACGGACCGTCACTAAACGGATTTCTTTGTATTGTTCGCGTCCGGTGCATGTACACACAATCAATATAAACCATACATCACCGTGAATCCGGTAAAAAAACGGTCCGTCGTCCAGTGTAAAAAACGGACGTGTACTAGCGCTCTTAATCGGAATTGACGACACCTTCAATTAGCGTCAAGTCCCTCATCAAGTGAAACCTTCAATCACGTGAGACTTGTCAAGTGCGCTTGATTGTCTCGGAGACCCATTAGGTTTATTCCAATTCACGTCGCTTAAAATAACATGCTGCATGTTAATAATATTAAGGGCTGATTTAAATAAAGTAGCTGACAAATGTAATTTTGTATTTTAAACGGATTTCTTACAAAAATATTTATAACACGTCATAATTGTTTAGTTAACACTTAACATTAAGTAGCTCTGGCGATAGAAAAAATAGTCCTGAATTTTTTTTTATTGAAATGGTTTATTACATTTACCTAGTTATAGTTAGTTAGAGTATAGTTTTAGATGTATTTTGGAAACAAGTAACTACGTATAGTTAACAACTTCTATATTTCACCAATAAAGTAGTTACACCCAAAAGAAACAAACGAACCCTTCATTCCGTTATTACCAGATTTACAAACCTGCAAAAGTTACCTTTCAAGTGTGTGTAATAATTACTAACGGAATTGGAATAAATCCTCATGTCTCATTCGATTGAACGGTAAACTTGACTGGGTGTGCACGGGGTCATGAAAGTGCCTGTTTTAGCAATAGATACTACTTATGTCTTATAGTATAACATTTTGCAAATATTCTATAATTTATTATAATATACGATGTCGACTCTGTTACTGCATAAACTTAAATGCTCTTTTGAAATTTGAACATGATTTCAGTAATACCTAAGATTTGTCAGCAATGTTAGATTCAAAGAAATATGTTGGTACGTTTAAAAAAGTTTCCAACTTGTAACTTATTGTCACTACGAAGATGAGATGATTTAAAAAACAATAATGATTATGTATTGGTTTCAGAAATAAATTATTTTGGTATTGTGTTTTTATAATCTAAAAGTCTATGATTACTTTTGTTAGCGACTATTTCTAACTTGGTATTTTATGAAACAAAATAAACTAATTTACAAATTAAATAAAATCATAACCCCCATGAATTTTTAGTAAATAGTCAAAATAACATAGAGAACACTTAACATTGTCTATCTGACTTTATTATTACAATACTGATGATAATATCACAATTGAATAGGAAATATTGAATACTATGACCCATATTATATACAATGACGGTATCACGTGCCGAAGAAAAGGCTACATTTTACTTTTAGCGAGCAGTTACGTACACTTGTCATTGGGTCAAAAGCACAACGATAATATACACAAGTAGGTAAAAAGCTTTATATCAATACAAGATTGAGTTCAAGCTAAAGCCATGCTTTCGTACTTGTGTCAGAGAGGATTGGGCGTCAATGGGGTTTCCTTTTGCTTATTAAGATTTATACTTATATCGCTGGGGTGAAATATTGTCCATCAAACACTTCTTTTCTTTTAACCTCTATTTCATTGGACGGAGTAAAATATCGAGTCACCGTACTCCTGGCTGGAAAGTATGCTGGTACCGATTTATATGAGGCACGCTCTACCACTTCGTAATCTTGGGAATTCTGTAATTCATAAGGGTATTCAGAGAAATACTGTGTTCTCGTGTTAATGTGAGGATTGGTGATATCTGTGGGTTCTTTTCTGACGGTTGCTGTGAATCCGTGTATCGAGTTGGCCACATAGTCCACAGTTCGCTTGGTGCCGTCTGGATCCAGAACCGAGTAAGAACCCCTGACCACGTCGCCTAGCTTCATCTCGTGTTGGGTTTTCGCGTCACCAGTTGTAGGGTCTTCGATGTTATACGAGTAGGTGTACTCTGGCGGTGGATCAGTCACAATAATGGCGAAGACAGCCGGTGAAGCAGCGCATAGCGTGATGATTAGCTGGAAAGCAGAAATTACTTTTACGATAATGTATGCGAATATGAGCTTATTTGTTTGTTTATTTGTTATGCTTTCACACCTCAACAGCTGAACCGACCGTCATGAAATTTTGCCCCCGGGTACTCCGAAATTAACGCAGGTAAACCCACTAGGAACAGTTAGTACTAAAATATAATAACTACAAACTTGACAAGATTTCGCTCTGTGTCAATAGTAAGGAAAGTAACGAAGACCAACGTGCGTTTATGTGCGTTTATGTGGGTTTATGTGGTATATCACTATGCCCAAAATGGTATCTCATTGTACGAGCATAGGATATTTTGGTAGGTATATTGTAAACTCAGACGAAATAAAAAGTAAATTATACGATATTTTGCGAATAGAAATATTGCGATAAGTTTAATAAATTAATGTTAATTGGCATTGAACTAATTAAGTTTCATCTCATTAAATGCCAATTAACATCAATTTACTGAACGTCTCTGATTGCGGCAGTTTTGTTTTAAAAATCTATACTTAACTAAGTAATCATTAAAGTCGACTCTGAGTGCGGCGGTAAGTCTACTCTAGTTAAATACGTGTACGACGCGACGTGGAAAACAAGACTTGTTTTTCCACGATACTTGATACTTGGTATCCGCAGGGGTTTTTAGAATATCAGTGAAAACAGTCCTGACCCAACATACCCCTGGGCATAACCCTGGTAGTAGAGTGGGTTCTACACATATATATATATGTATGTCAAGCGCTGACCTTGGACGACAGCAATTAAATGGTTGAGTAGAAAAGCTTATTTGTAATGTATTTCTAACCAACTTCAAAAACGAAAAGTTCTGTATTTATATATATGTTTTTATAATGAGATAACCTTTATACTTATGGGAAGGTTTCGGAAAATAATATTTTTAAAGGATTTACCCCCAAGGTTGACCCGTACCATGATTATGATCTGATTAAAGTCTTTAAAGTCAGTTAAACGTATAACTGGTTGCAAAAATGACTGATATATATATTATACTAGCTGTTCCCCGCGGTTTCACTCGCGGTAATTTCGGAGTTCCCGCGGGAATTCCGGGATAAAAACTATCCCATCTTTTAAGTTGGACCATATTATAAATGGTTACAAAATTTTATCAAAATCCGTTCGGTAGTTTCAGAGTCCATCGCGGACAAACAACGTGACACGTGATTTATATATATTGAGATAATTAAATATGAGAACATTTACCCTGATCATTGCGCAATATCAGCCAACGACTAGAACTTTGGATCTCGCGATAAACTCAACCCGTCACCGGTCTTATTTACTATTTATAGGAGCGCGGCAGACTCGACTAATCCCAATAGAACCTTCTACGCTTCGGTTGCCAACTGCTCTGATTGTAACAGAGTCCGTCAATATGTAGGTAAACTATACTATTCCAATGTCCTTATAGCGTGGCTGCAGAGAGAACGGCGGGTGACGTCACACGATATCCTATTTTTAGAATCGGCGAAAAGAGACCGCACAGTTGAAAGATATAGGTAGTCCAAAGTTGAAATAACTTCTTAGTCCTAAGTATCGTTTTTCTTTCAAAGAAAATCGAAACAAAAAACTTGCATATGTTTAACTGACTAGGTATAGTTAGTGTAAGTTTCGGCATTCCCTCGGGAACTGATTTACACAAAACGTAGTAGTTATATTCTCTATCTTTATACGTCGGAAAAAGATCTTATAGGTTTTTTTATCTACTAAAAATTTTCCAGTAAAAATATAGACGTAAATTTAAATAATAAATACAACTAAATAAAATCTTATAATGTAGATATTTAGTGCTCGGTATTATCACTACATTTTTTAATAGCGTTATTTCAAGATTATAGGATATTAAATTTATTATGGTTTAGCTTTGGTAAAAATTAAAATCATACGTATAACAATTTTGGAACAATATTTATGTATTTATGTTATGTATAAGCTTTATTGTTATTCAAATTGGTTTCCTAAATAAACTAAAATTAAAAAAGAATTGTAAACTTAAAAAAAAACCGACCAACGTTTATTGATCTCGTTTAGTAGGTGTTTATGTGTCTGAAAGATTATGATGGACAGGCTGATAACATTATAAGGCATTGTATTTATTACATAGACGGTTATTTGTGTTGCAATTGCTCGCTTATGAATGGGAGGCTATTTGGCGCTTTTACGTTCACTAAAACCAACCTAACCTAGAACTAAGTAAGTATAGTATATACTATGTTATTATAATCACGTCAATAAATAAAAGAAAAAAACGAAAACTTATGAAATAATAAATTAAAAGTCAAAAACTTTTGAAAACCTTTTATAAATATAAGCTTTTATTTAAATTTAAAGAATAAACCATACATTTTCATCCAAACTAAACGCGTATACAAAATTTCAGCTCAATCGGTTGAAGATATCTGCTTCAAAATTGAGTTGCAGAGATTCCATCCGAACAAACATAACATATGTAATAGTTACAGAACAGTACTTAGTTGCAAGTTCAAAGCTTTTAAAAACTAGCCATTTCCGCATTTTAGTTGTGATCTTTAATTACAGGACAATATACCTCAAGAATAATATAATCTGAGCTCTATCGATACGCCTAAGGAACATTGGCGTAACTAGGGATTTTATCTAGGGGCACGGTCGTCCTCAATGGCGCTTAAAAGTAAATAATAACGCACTTCATTTACTCTCCTGTGTGCACTCCTTCCCTCCCCCCCCCCCCTCCCGCTAGCTATGTCTTGTGTCAGACCGTTTACCGACATATTTCAAATGATATTGTCCCACACTATGGCTGCTTTTGTTATTGTATCATATTAAAATACATCATTCTTTCTTTTAAATTTTAGTTTGATAATATCCGAACCTGAATCGGACAAAATAGTATCCATATAGTCATTAAAATTCATCTTGAAATAATGTCTTTAACAGTCGCTCATAAAAGAGTTCAACGCGTCAAGTTCACGCGACTCTACGAAGCGCGCAAAACAATAACATTATTATGCCTACAAGTACATTAAGGTTGAAATGGGAGCAATGATTGTAAATTAATATTTTGTTTAGGTATATATAATTTATGAAATATAATAATGATATTATTGTTTTCGCATGAATTAAAAGTGCTATACAACTACTGGAGATCCTTGTAAAATCCGGCAACCGACCGCCTTTCAGTTATTGCACTTACGTAAAAGTAAATAGGTCTAGGCGTGTGGGTATGTTAGAAACAAACGGGTCGGCCATGCGACACGACGACAGTAACAGGTACGGGTCAAAGCTAAACTTTATTACCGGTCTAGATTGATTAGGAAAGATAGCGCTCCACGTTCCGCTGCGTGCGAGACGTAGGGTTGACACTCGCTTTAGCGCCATCAGATGTTTTTATTTTTCACTCGCTGTTCCCCGCGGTTTTGCGCGCGTTTATTTCGGAGTGCCCGCGAGAATTCCGAGATAAAAAGTTTCAAGTACTCTATGTCCTTGCACAAAGTGTAGGTATGCTAAATTTCATGGTGATCGGTTGAGCCGTTAAGTCTATAATGCCCGTAGTTTTACCCGTATGAGTTCTGGGAAAGGCCTTATAATATGATGACAACCAATTTAGAGGAAGCTACAGTGATCCTGGGTGACATAAGGTACTTTCTATCCCAGAATTCCCGTGGGAACTCCAAAATTACCGCGGTTGAAACCGCGGGGGTCAGCTAGTACATAATATTTGTTTAAAAAAAGGATGCAAATATCTTTAGGCACAGGCACGTTCTGATTCTATTGTTTTATTATATTTTATATGTATATAGATAGACTAGTTGTCCCACGCGGTTTTAATCGCGATAATTGGGTATTCTCCAAGGTATGAAAATCAAAATTCTTATTAGTCCGTCAGTTAGAAATAAAATAATAATAGACACGTATTTCTTGCTTTTTCAATTTAATGAAAATGAACATAGATAAAGCGCTTTAAAGTTTAGGGTGGGGGGCTCGTGACGTCAATATTCATTATAAGCGCCATACAAACCGTACTGAGTTGTGACGTCACGCGAAATTTCAACTCAATGTATCTCTGTTATTTTTTGATTACGTAAAAAAAGAAAAAATACGTGTCCAATATTTTTTACTAATATACACGACGAACTAAAAAGAAGACCCTACATCATACAAAGAACACACCCTCCAAGTTTCAGGTCGCTACGATCAGCGGTTTAGGTTTTGCGTTGATCCGTCAGTGAGTCATTCAGGACAAAGCATTTTAAATTTATAGATATACCAAGTGCGACAATCCCTATCATGTGCTATACAAAACGGGCGTCGCTGAGACGCGAGTACCATTGCCACATAGTAAGTAGCTGGGTGCGGTTTGGCACACATGTGCATACACACTCATTATTAACAACTTACTGTATGAAACTTGTCCAAATGTAATGATAAGCGTATATGGTATTGGTAGATATTTATAACAGAGTCGTGTTGCAAATTGCATCAATGAAATAGAAGGTTCTTTTTTCTTTTGACTTGTCAATGATACTTATAATCTTTTAAATTTTTATTTTTGGCAATGAAACTTGCTGCATGATGGGTGTTTTTCTGTTTGTTAAGGTTTTGTTGCTTGCAAAAATTATTGATTTTATGCTGGTGCGAGTCGCGCATTTGCGATTCTCTTCATTCATTAATTATTATTAGTAAGAATTTTAAGTTTCTTGTATGTACACGTATGATTTTTATTATTTTGGCAATAAATGTTTTTTTTTTATTATTTATTTATTTTTTATTTATAAGGTTTTTATAATGATAAATAATAATGACAGACTAATGGTGCGTTAGTGATTATTTGGGCGGCGTTCGTTTCGAGTCACGGTTTCGATAAGGATTACGAGTATATTCAGTTTTTTTATATGTTGCATGTATAAGTATATAATATATTATACTTATATCACATGTTTTTCTAAGGAAAATATCATAAACATAATAACTTTTACCTATGGAAACTCCTTAAAAAATATTTTAGGTGTCAGGTAAGTTAGATTGGTAATTTGGTACTAAGGAAAAAATATATATATTATTATGTTCCTCTTATTTATTACCATAGTTTTAACCTATATAATACATTTTATTTTTTAAATATCAACAGCACATAATAAATAAATAATAATAAATATTGATAAGGTCACTTTTATTTTGTTGATATAAATGGATCCAAACAGATTACGTAGAAGTCTCAAAAGCATTACATTTGCATTGACCAATCTATAAAGTAGGCATAAATAGCAATCTATAACGATCTTTCATGTTTAAAAGTCTCAAAATTGGATTAGATCCATGTACACAAACTCAATAAATACTTTCATAGAACTGTTACTACGGGCGTTTCATGTCAAAATAAAAATGTGTAGAGCTTTCTTTCTCTGTCAGCAATGCTATCACTCTTGCCAGAAGGTTTTATATGAGTCAACTGACCACAAAATTGTGAATACAATTTTGCAGAATTAACGACATATAGGGTGCCATTCAGGAGCAACAAATCCCACAGGATTAACCGACTCTCCAAGCGATTTCCCTACCAAAACCTTGTTGAAACATTGCTGTAATTTTCTGATATCATACTAAAGATAGCTCTACTAGGCAACTACTTAATTGGTTTAAATATTGCCCCTGTAAAACCCCTGTAAAACTTGTGTATGGGACGGTGACCGGAAAGCTCGCAGTGACAGCTCTCTCTAAAACGCCGACTAATGTATGTAAGCGGGTGCTACCGCCTTAACAAGGGCGGCAGCGGGTTCCTTGTGAACCACAGCGTTGAAGCCGTTGTGGGGGTCGGCCGTGTACTCCACGACACGTCGCGAGCCGTCTGGTTCCACCAGCGAGTACGAGCCTTGCACCACGTCGCCCGAGCGGGTCTCCTGTTGATTCTTGGAATCACCTGCGAAAAATTACCCTCGTCATAAATTATCCCGAAAACTTTCATTTATATTGTTTTCCTATCACCTCAAGGTATATGGTCCCACATAAAACAGAAGCGATTTCATCGCAATCAGTACACGGGAAGAAGAGATATTATGACAATTTAAAACTTAAAGCATGTAGTGTGGATTGAATACGGATGTACACATGAAAAAGTTCTTAATAAATCCACATACTAAAACTAACATGGATCTGAATCACGGCTCTACTGAAAACAAACAAGAACAAAGCACCACCCTAATGGAGCCACGGGTAATACTTAATCTCATCTACACTAAATTACGTATTATGAAGAGGTAAAGTGTGTACGTGGGTTCATATGTGTCTGGATACATCCAGGAGGGATAAATGGAGGGATAAACTCCACAACTATTGAACTGAATCTGAAAATTCTTTCTAGATCAGATACTTTCCCGGAGAGGGGAATCCATCCAAAAATGATTTTCTGCTGGAGAACAGTTCCTAATTAAAAAGTAAGACTCTTACTCTTCTCTTACTCTCTCTCTTCTTACTTACCAGTGATTGCATCTTGAATGTCGTAAGCGTAAGAGTATTGAGGGTTGGGGTCGTAATCTTCAACGGGGGCGGCGACTTTAGCGATGGCTGGTGCCACGGCGTAGGCTGGGCGGGCGACCGCCAGCGGCGCGTGGTACGGCAAACCAGCCAGCCCGGGTACTCCGTAGGGGTGAGGGTACCCCAGCGGCGCCGCCACCGGCACCACGCCGGCCGCTGCTCTACTCACCACCAGGATAGCAGCTAGCAGTAAGACCTATCGCCAGAATTGAATGTTTATCTAAAATCTTTATGCAATGTTTTAATGAATTGACCAAAAACGTGATACACCCCATTTAAAAAGAAAAACAATAATATGATTAAAATATAAATTATGTCGAAAAAATTAATAGTCTAAAAGTTATTCAACATTAGTTTGGAGGTGACCTATCTACGAAATTTCAAGCGCTACGCCCGCGCCTACGTGTCAACGACCGATTCGATTTTTTTGCTACGAGCGGCGTACGCGCCAAATGTTGTTTGTTTGTTTGTAACTGTATTGAACATGAACAAAGTTTTTACAAATCGCTAAAATTTGTGTTAAAATAATTTAGACAGGGCTAGTAAAAATGAAAAAATATAACCTACATTAAAACATGGTGCGATTGATTCGGAAGTCGATTCTAAACAAACTACTTTCTAGTTTTCAGTTAATTCTTTAACATGTTGTATATGTCACCGTAAAATTGTAAAAAGCATTGGTTAGCATTAACAAAACTGTTAGTTTATAAACTAACGGTAATATTGTAAAATGCTGAGGACAGAAAATACGTTGTGGTGGGCTTGCTCAATGAGAAATCGGTACCATTTGACTCTATTATGATCACAGTTTAAACCTAACCTAGAATGTTGGGGCGCACGCAATTACCTCGGCAATGCCCACCGTTTACAATCTGACGGTTTTTACAAGTGTACAGGGAACATTTCTTGTATAAAAGCGAAAGTTGACTCACGCACTGACTAACCACGAAATCCCAAAAAGTACTTGACTATGATGCTGAAATTTGGCAGGCAGGTAGTTTATGAAGAATAGAAGCCAGCTAAGAAATTATTATACGAAGTTCCCGCAGGAACTACCAAATTTACACGGTTGAAACCGCAGAAAACCGTAATATTATAAAGAGATAAATTTTGTGAGTTTGTATTATGTTTTTAAGATTAGGAAGTAATCTCTGGAATTACTGAACTGATTGTATACGTAAAAAATATTTCACTGCTAGGCAGCTACAGCAATTCCGAGTGCTATACTTTGACCCCAATATAAAGCGTCTCAGCGGGAATACCGAAATCGGTAAAACCTCGAGTTAGTTACAAGTAATTTATGTTAGATTTTGGAGTAAAACGGCGTTCTTTCATCTTTATATAAAGACTTTCTTTTCCAAAAAAAAATCCCTGAAGCGCGTTAACTAACAGGTTTTACCTGTATGTTCGTATCTTTCGTGTTCGTTTATATCATATTAAATAAATAAATTGATTAGTTAAGTCACAGGTACCTTCATGTTGCGTGCGGTGTGTGTTGGAGGCGAAGCGCCGTGAGTGTCGAAGGGTGCCCACACATGCCTTTTATACCCAAAGGGCATTCGACCTGCGAATTTCAATGCGCTATTATATCCGCTTTAGAAAAGGGATTTATTAATTATTGTTATTGCCCTATACTGAACATGCGGTATTTACTTATAATAATAAATACCTACAGTTTCTTAACTCGTTATGTGTCTGTATTTGATATTAAATTAGGGCTTTGCTCCAAAATATGTAGGTACCTACTAACTACCTACCTACTGTGAAGCTGAGAAACTTTGTGAGCATCCTTTTACTTACGTAGGTCATGGACCAATTAAATTTATTGGTCCATGACGTAGGTATAAAAATTAATAGATACAAGGGGAGTAATTTGGTTTTTCTCGAAATAAAAATATTAAACATAAACTTAAACCTATTTTTCCAGTGGCAACTATAGTAGGTATCTACTAGTGCAATTTTTATATAGAAAAATTGGAAAAATTTGCAACTTTTACACCTATTCTAATTCTTCTTCTTTCTTGTTTATGCAAGACAAAAAAATGCATACCTAATATGTTTTTTTTTTACTTTATTTATTTATTTATTGGTTTACCAACAGATTCTAGGTACATTAAATAGCATTATATAGAGTAAACCAATTACCCACTTATACTTTATGTAATATGTATGTTCATAAAAAATTTAAGCAATGGGATTGTGGTTAATAATAAGCTAGATCCGTAAACAGTTATTAAACCTATGTTTTTAATTTTTATACGCTTCTTGCTCGAGTAGGTACTAGGTAGGTATTTAGGTAGGTAAGCTTTATCACACACACGTCACACACACACAAAACCTTTTTAGTTTTTTTTTTTATAGCTGGTGCCTACGGCACTTCGGCAATCTTGTGTAGATTATTATAGGTACTTTTTTACACACAAATAAATAAATAAATAAATCAAAGAAACTCATATTCGCATCTTTAATATTAGTTAGCTTTTGTGTATTTGACGTCACCATTAAAATAGGTAGGTATATTGTATAAACAAACACAAAAAAAAGATCAGGTAATAAACCAATGGAATAATATCAAAACCTTCATTTTGATATTACCTAATAAGTTTGCTCAGTTGAGTATAGGCAAGTGGGTAAGCATTAGCTGTTCACGTGGTAACCAATTATTCTATTCTGTTCACTATAATAACACACCCATGTTAACATTTTGGGTCACAGCTGTGCGTTATCAATTCATATGTGCAATGAAATTTAGGTTCACACGAGCACTTGCGTTGATCTATAACATTTTATGTACCTACTATGCTAATACCTATTTATTCATAATGCAGGCGCCTTTAATTTTGTAGTACCTACCTACCTACTTTTGTAAACCTGACCTTTTTTAATGACGCGCGTAGGTACATAGGTATATATAACAGACAGACAAACAATTTTTTTAAATTATAGTTTGAAATAATTGGATTCCGATAACGTTAGACAGAATGTAAAAATGTATGTAGATACCTACTGCCTATCGCTCGTGGTTGCACAACTTTCAAAGATCCTTTAGAATTATTTTGTCCCCATCGAGAAAAAGTGTAGGCAAACGGGGAAAATGGCCTAGCCTACAGTGAATAACTTTTAAAATTCTCTAAAAAACTTTATTAAAATATTATTTTTGTACCACATGAGACAAATGAATGCAGTTGATTTAAAAAAACCGTCTAGGTACATAAATGGTGGGTGTTGGAGTAAACAATGCTTGTATTGTACAGGATTAGTATCACTACAGCAAATTTTTCCCCATTTTTTATTCCACCAAAAGGTTGGTAGCAGCCGAAGAACAAAATTGCTCTTTACAAAAATTTACTCTTTCCATCAATATCCAAACCTGATTAAATTAAAAAAAAAAAAGAAACTTTGTTTTGACGTTTAGTAGGTAATCCATTGACAACTTGACATTTCATTTCAGTGAAGTGAATAGTACGTATAGAGAACATGTGTTTATCCTTATCTACCGCGGAGAAACATGTATATAGCTGTCCTGTACAAGATCTTTGAAGTTGGATCTATACATTTTAAGAAACGTCATTGTATCGTGAATAGGTAATCGTGATTGTCGTAAACGTCGAATGATAAAATTCAAACAAAACACATTTGTATTGTTATGTACCTATGTGAATTCAGTTAAAAGTATTGAGTGTATATTTAAAGTAAAATGGCAGACTTCGACGCTATCTATCCTGACGAAACTGAAAGCGAGGAGAACATAGAAGAGCCACATGTGACGTTGGTGCCTGACCCAATCATCGTTCGTGGAGCTGGTAACATGACGGTGTAAGGTTTCATATTTCATAAACACAAATCAATTAGTTATAGATACCCCTAAACCTCGATTATAAAATCGAACGTTACATCAAATGATTGCCCTAAATTTCGAATTTTATATTCATTATATTTTTATTTCGAGTAGACATTTTCTTTGTTAACTACCTCCTGTTTGACCTATGGCACTGAAGGACTTTTTCTAGAGACAGTGCGTTGACCAGACGCCAAATTAGATAGTGCATGTTTGTTATAACTGACTTTGATACCATAACACTTTAATAAAACATTGATACATCACTTAAATAATGACAGCTGCTCAATCTAATTAGGTGTATAGTGAATCTATTTTATGTTCTATCACTGTGATGGCTACATTAACAAACAGATTTATGTTTATCATGATAATTAGAATGTCATTATCACTATTTATATTTACTGATTGCTTTATTAGTTGTTTCCACAGTGAACATGCTTAGAACACAAAGGGCCCAACTACGAATTCCTAGTTTCATTTGCATAAATTTTGAGATTCCCTCCTCCAAACTCGTTACCAGGAAAAATATCCAATGTCTATTAAAACATGATTGGTGTGCCTGAGTTGTCACAAAATTGTACAAGTCACTGTATTAGTAGGATAATAGGTATCTTGGAGTACTAAAAAAATTATTTTTTTTCCCCACAAAGAAAAAAAATACAATCTGATTCACCAGCAACCATTTCTTCATGATGTAAATTGATTTTAAAGATTTAAAGTGAATTTGCCATGTACTGATTTTGTTTTCATGTGAATACTAACTTGCAAGGCACTGCTGTAAGATCTTTTTTATGCCAGTAATCTAACAAAATAGAGCAGCATTTGAATCAGTAACCTCTATCTGCGTTCACATTATTTGTGCCAGTGTTGCAAAACATTTAAAAATTTGTCAGTTGATGGCACTTTTCCTAAAAAGTTCATATTTTCACTCTCCAAAATGATGTAAATCTGGACTTGCGTAAACATACCATACAATGTATAAGTTAAGTGTTGTGCCAGGATATACATCATGTGAATTAACTGAAAACTAGAAAGTAGTTTGCTCAGAATTAACTAGCGAATCAATCACACTATATTTTAATGTAGGTTATATTTTTTCATTTTTATTAGCCCATGTCTAAATTATTCATAACACAATATTTGGTGTGTACACCACCCGCAGCAAAAAAATTCAAACCGGTAGTAGTAGGTAGTATTTTTTGACATAAAATATAATTTTAATCATATAATTGTTTGTTTGTTTTTCTGAATGGAGTGTATCAGGTTTGCAGTTAATTCATTAACACGTATATTATGTAAATCAACCTTAATCTCTTGGATTCTGAAAGAAAAACATTATACAATATACTGATGCTGTTGGCAGATTAGGAATGTCCCAAGTTTATCCTAAGGATAATTTTATCCCAGTTTTGGCATTCAATAGATTCACAGTGCTGATGCTGGTACCAGGTACAAAATGCAATATTATGTCACAAATACTCTTTTTCCATAAAGAAGTTCCTGAGGTTGAGGAAATGCCAAAATGCAAGCGAGGATAACCCTGGCAATAGCAAGTGATCAATCAATTATAAACTTAAAACATTAATATTTTTTTACAAATGCCAGAACAAGGAAAATCAGACCATTATCACCCACCACCATCAGTTTTCATATTAAAGTATACAATCGTTTCCATTTACAGTTTTGGTTTAAGCAACCGCTTCACCAGTGACTTCCCATCAGGACTG
Source organism: Zygaena filipendulae (assembly GCA_907165275.2). NCBI lineage: Eukaryota > Metazoa > Arthropoda > Insecta > Lepidoptera > Zygaenidae > Zygaena > Zygaena filipendulae. The sequence continues at coordinate 3,475,322 of OU015669.1, forward strand.
CAGTCTCGTGTGGCTCCTGAAGAGTACCAGGCCACAGTGGCTCGCATCAACAGTGTACTCAAGAAAACATTGCCTGTCAACGTGAAGTGGCTATTCTGTGGTTGTGTGTGCTGCTGTTGCACACTCGGATGCTCTCTGTGGCCTGTCATATGTCTAAGCAAAAGGGTATGTTGCTTTCACACAGTAGGTATCTATCTACTATCTTTAAACAAGCAATTCTTGTATAAATGTATACTTGTATATAATCTGAATCTTGCAAACAGCTCCAATGATTTTCATGAAATTTAGTATGTGGGGGACTTCGGGGCTGATTAATCGATCTAGCCAGGTTTCACTTTTAGAAAACGATGTTTTATCGTGTTTTCAGGCAATTAAAAATGAGTGTTTGGTACTGCGCGCTAGATGGCGCTACGAGCGCCCAGATATTATTGTCCCAGATATTTAAATAATATCTAATAGCACAACATACCTACTATTGTATTGAGTGACAATCCTAACTAATCTTATAAATGTGAAAGTGAGTTTGTTTGTTTGTTATGCTTTCACGCTTTAACGCCGTACCAATCACCATGTAATTTTGCGTGCACGTTACCATGGGTACCTACAAGGTTATAGAGTACCTTGATCCTGAAATTTCCGCAGGAACTCCGAAATAAGCGCGGGTAAAACCGCGGGGAACAACTAGTAATATCTAATAGCACCACATACCTACTATTATATTGAGTGACAATATTTATTGAAGTACATAAAACAGATAGCAGGTCATTAAAGTAAACAAAACAGTTTTGATCAAACACATTCTGAGTTATATACCTAAACAGAGTCATCTTAGCACAGAGGAATGTTATTGTTTTTATTTAGTCATATATTGTTATTCTATTGAAACTTAAATACCTTATTGACATTATATAATAAAAATTAAAATTGTAATAGGTCGATGTCTATACATGGGAGATAAATAAGAAAAAATAAATTTAGGCGACTCTATGAGTGATATAGAATCCAGAAATACCGTTTTTAGAATTTTTGTCTGTCTGTCTGTCTGTATATTTGTATTCGTAACTTAGATAATCATGTTTCGATTTTTTCGAAATTCCATCTGGAACTCAAGATATTAAAAAAATGCTATTAAATGCTACTATATTATATAATATATAAAATATACTATTATTAGAAATGTGAAAGTGTGGATGTTTGTTACTCAATCACGCAAAAACGGCTGAACGAATGAGTTTTTAAAATTCTTTTCAGTCTGTCTGTCTGTCTGTTCGCGATAATCTCCGAACCTACTGAACGGATTTTCATGCTGTTTTTACAGGTAGATTAAGCTAAACCTGTAGCTATATATAGGCTTTGTTTCATTTAAATCGGGTGTTGGGAAAAAAAGTTGTCATACAAAAACGTGTAACCGCAGGGCACAGCTAGTCTATCCATAATAAAACTATAGAGAGGTCAATAGGGTACTTGCATGAATTTTTTTTCAGTCTATTTTAAAGATATATGGCCTACTTAAACAAAGCAAGAAAAAGAAAAAAAATATATGCATAAATTAATTAAATAGAGCGTTTCCTACTTTAGACCTTACCGCCGAAACGCGGAATGACGTCACTTGTTCAAAATTACGCCTTATTAATCTGTGATAGAAATGTCAATGTCGTATTGACAGGGTCATGTGACACTGACAGACAGATAACTTCAATATTAAAAAGCGAAATAAGGTTGAACTGTGTCGATTTACTTCCAAAAGTTCCAGTAAAGAATCGAAATGCATGTTACCAATGCATTTTAAAATAAAAAGCTTCAGAAAATGGAAAATATGTGTTGACTGTATGCACTTAGTTTCTTTTGCCTTCTCTGAAAGAGGTAAATGTTTCCTAAAAAAATAAAAGTGACGTCATGTGTCAAGCTTGGCTGTGATTGGTGTTTCGTTGCAACGTTCCGTTTCACAAAATTAAAAGTTGAATATTTTGGAAACTATTGAAATTTTTTTAGTAAATCTTTCACGATAACGCTTTTCTAAGGCTCTATTTTTGAAATATTGACACAATTTCTTATTATAAATTTCATGCAAGTACCCTATTCTGTACATTGAATATATATATATTCAAAATTAATATTGTAGGATGAATAGTGATCGATACTGATGCCAAAAATACAATCAGTAAATTTTTTGTCTGTATGTGCACGCATGGGTCAAACGAGTTATTCGTCAACACTACTGAAGGGATTTTAACCAAACTTGGTATGATTGGTAGTCCATACTCCTGAGCAGGTTATAGGCTATATAACATTACGCTAAGACACATAGGAGCTGAGCAGTGACGATAAATTTGAAGCAAGTCGGATGAAAATGCGCTTTTGAGCTCTTATCCTTGCATACGTTGATCATACACCAAAAGTTTGTATTTACTAAGATAATCCTTACATAATCTTCTTTATAAGTAAAAATGAATGTTTGTATGTCTGTCCTATATGTGTTTCGAAACCATTGGTCCGATTGTGATGAAACTGGCGGGTTGTTCTGCCTGCGTCCACATAGGTTCCTGATCCCAAAACTCACGCGGATGAAACCGCGGGGCACAGCTAGTAATGAATATTCTAAAAGTAGGTTATTTTTTCTTATTTATTTACTTCTAAAACCAAAACAAATTTTGTCATTTAATCGAAAATTGCGAACATAGTTATTTTATTGCTTCTGTAAATAAAGGATCCATCAAGAATGTACTTTGCCCGCTATAATCAGTGTGGTGCCAAGTTGTTATTGGAGTAATATCTATTCTCATTTAATCATAATTTAAACACGAGAAGTAGAACAATTAATTCCATTTGATACAACTTGTATTCATATCTGATAAAACTTAATTATAATATTGTTTACAATGTTTAGCTTTCTTTTTATTGTTCGAAGAGGGTCATCCATCTATTAACTGTTTTCTTTGGTTCTGCTACTATCAAGGTTCCTTCAAGGATTCGATCCAGAACTCTTTCATAAGTTTTATTTCAATCGATAATTTTTCACGTAGTAGTGAAAACCGGCCGAGTGCGAGTTGGACTCGCGCACAAAGGGTTCCATACCAATCAATCTCTTAAATGACGGTTCGGTTTCATTACGTCTCAATAAAGAATCACAAATGAGTTTTCTTTCAAAGAGCTCGTGTGGCACCCAAATATCGAGCTTTTGTGTACCTACCTACCTATAGCTTTTTCAAATGGGTCAAACTGTTTTGCGGTCAATCCCCAGTTCTTCGTCTATGTATGTCATAAGTCGTAAAGTAACTACTGATATGCCAATCTTACGCCACTTTTTCAAAAATGACTTCCATTTTATCCGTAACAGGGCGACCAGAGCGAGGTGCATCTTTTTCATCAAAATTCCAACTGACACTGCATTAGATACATAAATGTCACAAATTTTTGTCGCGGCTTGCGTTACATATTTTCCTATTTTGTGATAAAATTTTAAAATTCATCGAATTTCTTCATTAAATTCACCCATTTTGACAGAAAGAAAAACAAATGAAAAATAGCTGGAAATAACCAACATTTTACTAATTTGTTTCTTTTTTGAAATGTAACCTTTTAAATTTCATCAAAACCAGCCAGATAAGAGTCAAGAGATTTTATTACAAGTATACTATAAGCGCAAAAACTTTCCGCCGACCTTAATATACCTAAGGTTTGCTTTAGTTATTCTTCTGAGGTTTTGCTCTTACGCAGTAAAAGAGAAACGCCAAAATCTTTCTGTTGAATTCGACTTGTAATGACTTGCTAATGAATCATCATTTACACCAAAAAAATTCACACAGGAATTCATTCATTGGCACTATTGGCATCTACCCTTAATGCCTACGTGCAGCCAAAAGATATAGTGATGATTAATATAGAATAATATTATCTGTGGTGATGATCATTGGTCGTGGTGATGTTCACAGACACAACATTCGCTGAACAAGCTACTGGATTGGGAAAACAGCCGGCTGTACAACAAGCTGGGGCTCCGCTGGCGCCTCACCAAGCAGCACTGTGACTCGTCCTCCATGATGGAGTACGTACTCATCATCGAGTTCATACCCAAGATCCCGATATACAGGCCCGACTAAATAAACCGCCAGAGTGTATCTGTGTTTGTGCCCGAGACTTAATTACTGAGACAATGTAAATAAATATGAATAGATGTGTAAAAAAATAGGTAGTTTATATTAATGTCGCGCCGGTGCCCGAAGCATTCATTGCCTGCAATCTGCACTCGCCACAGCCGCATGACAAGCCATTGAATCTATTAAGAGCGGAATTGAAAGAGGTTTTTTTTTTATTTGTGAGACTCAACTGAAGTTAATTTTAAGATTCTCTTTATTAGCATGTTGGTGAATTTCTTGTGGATTTTTTTTTTCGTTAAGTCGGTACCGAATTAGAAAAAAGAATTTTTAACATAGTAATCGTTGTGAAATCAATGAGAGGTATATTATTATGTATAATTAAGTATTTAGTATGTAAATTGTTATCAATGAATATCAAATTATGATTTCATATTATTGTACATAAATAAAACGTATTAACGCTGAAATTGTACGCTTGCTTTCAATGTGTAGAGTTCTAATGATGATGTTACTATAAAAAATACCGTATCCCTGCCAACAAGTCTAGTTTTGTGGTATTTTGTGAGCACTAGTTAAATATCTGCATTTTTTATAGTAATATTCTTGAAGTCAAGTCATACTTTGTCTATAAGGTCTCGCATGATAATTAAGTTTGTGTTGATAATAATTAATTAATTGTTAAATTTACATCGTTGTTAGTATGCTTTAAGTCATTGATAGGTAATGGTTGACTAATTCACACATTTCTACATCTTGTTCATGAAAGTTTTGGACGTGTCGGGTTCCATTTTATTCATAACAAACGAGTAGAGTTAACGTTTATAGAGAAACATTGTAAACTTTACTTTAAGAGCCTTTATCGCTTGCAAAGGCTTATAAAGTTTTTATGAGTAGGTATAAATGAGTAGGTGAGCTTGATTAAGCTTTAATTCAGTGCTTGATAACCTTTTAAAAATACAATTTTCTTTGTCTAAAGCCTGTCGCACGTAGCTATAATATATTATACTATGAATGTACTGCTCTAACACTTGCTAGTTCGAATAGTGTCGTCTCATTAGAAATTGGATTCGAAACCAATGAAACGACACTATTCGGACTAGCGTGTATAAGAGCAGTACATCCAATGGTAGAGTAACTAAAGCGGGGTGACGGGGTTAAGTAACGACACGTTACTCTAAATAAAAAATATTTTATATAATAAACGTAAACACTTAGTTTATTTGTGGCGTGATTCCGCCTGTCTCTTTAAAAAATTGTATTAAAACTCTCTTAAAGGTTTGCTGCCCGAATAAAACACGTGGTTTTTCTCCCAAGTACCAGTTGCTTGCGCAGGTTGTATAAAAGAACCACTGCACTATGATTTAAGTCAACAAAGTCAACTTTTTGAAGACAGTTGACGTCTCTTAAATACCTACAGGTTTAATTTTGGTTTTTGTTTACACTGAGCTGTAGAAGCGTATGAATGATAGACTAATCTAAGATTAAGATAGGTATGTAATGATAATAATAATGAAACTAATATTAAAAGAGGTAAAACTTATTATGTAGAGTGTCTAAAGCGATTCGTAATTTTTTCACTTCTCTTTTCTCTCTTAAGAAAGAGATAAACAACCGAATATACCTACTCTTTTTCGCGTTGAACGTGGCTCAGGCATAAACTACACTGAGTAATATAGGAAGGATATTTTTATACCGGTGTAAAGGGAAGCCCATTATAGTAATCCCTCAGAAAGTTATAAATTTTTAGGATTTTTGATGTTTCAAAATAAATCTTACGAATTCAGAGTTATTCAACGAGGTAAACATTATAGTTAACCATTGACTTGTGCAGCTCAGTGTATATACAACTCGTTGACTATGTAAAATACGAATTGCGAATTTGCAAAAAAAGATTTAATTATGTTGATCTCAAGTCTCAACTCAATATACTTTAGTACGCACATCCCAGGGCGTTTTTTAAGTGGACATTTCTTTGGTTGCATCTCGTATACGTTCAGAAAGTATCATTGTACATCAGCTTTTTTTTTAACGAACAATAATTTTATTTCTGGCTATAGATCATCACGTTTTTTAATCGTAACAATTGATCTGAATAATAAATAAAATCAACTGACCTCTTCAGCAAATGCAGTGTGCAATAGATTCCTTCCACTGTCGATTTTTGAACCATAAAGAGGCATCCATTTAAAACAAGATTGTGAGTTCGCACACGACCCGCGCTCTGCTAAGCCGGGCTCTTGTTAGTGATAGTGTAAGAGTTGGTAAAAGCTAATTTCGAAGACAATTGGTACTATTGCGTTGCGTGTAAGAAAGGGCACGACTCGGCGATCAAAGAATTTTATAGTTCCAACTAAAAGGCGAAGTTTGAATTGATATTAAGGGGATTATATTGCCCAATGACCTTTAAAATATTTTAATTTCTACTCGTACAGTTTCCTGTTGCGAAAACGGGAGCGCTTCTCGCGGGCTGCTTGTGATTTTCAAGTTTTTCTGTATTATTCAAAATAATAAAAATACGAATTTAAAGTCATAAAATTTTTATTTTTGTATAAAATAATTATAGAGTCGTTCTAGAAAATTTAAGTTATTAACGGCTTACCTATGTACGCAATTTATTTTTTATTTTTGGACAAGTTTATAAAAAAATAAACAATAGGTAGGTTACTCATAATTGAATGTGATTTGTGCGATGCAATCCCTTTAATACAATACCTACTTATATGTATAATATGTTTTAGACCAGAAACATGTTACCAAACAAAATGGTAATACCCAAATTTCAAAGAGCAATATTTTAAGACAACATATTTGATTTTGTCAAGAGGTTTTTGTTCAGTTGACGAAAAATCACCAATCCAATGTTTTGTGCAAACAATACTTAATTGATCGGACTTTACTGTCGATATTGAACACCAAACCTCAAATAATGTCGATATAATGTTATCCGGAGTAGCATCTGCAAGGTGGATATCTCGAACATTCGCATTTCGTTAAATGAAAGTATTAAAACGCGTTCTATGCTGAAAAAAATTTTAAATTGTAAATTGTTTTTCACTGAGAGTAAAGGGTAAAACAACAAATGTATATAAACAGTAGGTACAGTTCTCTTATTAAACATGGTCATTTACTTTCAAAAAGTTGGCAAATTCACTATTGTTTTTGACGCAAACCTTTTTTTTAGATCTAAGTATTTTAACTAGGGATCTACTGTTTTGGTCACACATTCATATTGTTTAAATTTTATTTAGGGCCGTTTTTTTTTTCAAATGTGTGCTGGGCCCTTTTTCACTATGACCAACATTCCGTGCTCATAACACGCGCCCCAAAACACCATTACAAGCTCTCCAAGCGCCAAAACATTAAAAATTAACATTCTTTATGCCTTATGACACATTGTAAATGTGGTTTTTTGAAGTGAAACTTCTTTGAGCACGAGGGACAGACCATTTTTGTGGCGCGTTATCTTAACGCGGCGCGTTATAGTTATGGGTCCTGATCGTCGACGATGCTCCCAAAGAATGCTCCGGCTAGACATGTATTTTATAGACAAAATCTGTACTAACAATACGCTTCAACCAACAAATTTTATTATTAATAGTGTTTTATAATGTACCTGAATGTCGTCGCTGCATTGTTTCTTAAGATTAGAAACGCGGCCGAAATGTTAATGTTTGGTAGTGATTGCGCGTTGTATTCTTATATGTATAGCGAAGCGTACGGGACTGTGTTATTAGAGAATTACATTTATATGTAGATACTAAATAAATAAAACAATAAAATAATATGCTACTATGTAAGTGGGTATTCTAGAATAAAGATAGATCCCTCTATTCCCTTTTCAACGTGTTGCGAAATGAGATTTTATGTGTGATCCATCCTTCATATCCATACATAATAATATGTAGCTGACGCATTGTCATAAAAATATAGGTATGGGAAATTTTCGAAATGACTGACACCCAAACAGAATATAATCAAAGAGTTTTCAAAGAGGATTGAGCATATAAACAAAGAGAATATAATAACTGTGTTCATTTTAATGTGGATTGTTGTCCAAGGCTATATTTTCACACTGAGCGTGCAGATGAGTGAGCACTTGTCAGCTAGATTTCGCGTATCGTCAAATTCACACTAAACACTAAAATTCTGTGCGTCTATTGTGTTAACAGCCTTAGGGGTCACTTCAGATTGAAAGGAAACCTAGGCTCTAGATAATTTTAAACTACTGTTGCATAACTGTTAAATCTCACGTACATATCAGTATAGCTCAGTTCGAGGAACAGAAGGCAAAACATCCTTCCGACGCGCGGCGTCTCGTATGTAACATTATTTTTATAGTGATATATATACCTAAAGTCGTTTTTTCATTAGCATCATAAAAAATCCTAGTCTAAACAGCTAATAAACTAAAGGTACCTATAGAACCAAAAAAGCAACGGTTGAAAAGCGAACAGGACATGTTAACAAATAAGAAAAATGTAAATATAATTAAAAAAAAAAACTATTATTTTTGTTCAAATAATAAATATCACTCAATGTGAACCGAATTCATGTTTTGTCTCACGTCACCTTTCTATACGCATTTTTTGGAATAGAAACAAACAATATTCAGTTAATAAATTTTATATTAGGATTTATTACATAAATAAGTTCATTATATACACGATAACATTAATCAGCATTATATTAAAGGCACTTACATCACTATGGTCCCTCCAGAACAAAGAAAAATAACAACATGGATACTAGAAGTACAAAAAGAAATAGAAAATTATAGAATTTATTATGTGGATAAAGTAATTAAATGGTAATGACTAATTGTATTTACAATTTTTGTAAACTTTGATGATTTTATGGATATGCAATCGGAACTACGATACAATCACCTCTACACTGATCAAGTGAAAATTAAAATTATATAGGTATTATAAGTCAATTTTGAAACTAAATAGATACTATTCGGACCACGGCAATCAATGATTATGCAATAAAATGGGCAGACAAGTGATATCAGTTGCCAAAGTTCATTCTCAGTTGTCCCCGGGTCCCTATCAATGACAAATGGGAAATTTCTTTAAATATTGCTATAAAATGTTCCATTTATCAGCAGTGACGGCGATAACTGGGAATGTCCAGTTGTCAAGTATATTTCAGAATCTACCACAAGTAGAAAAAGACCAAGATACTTATATACTTGAACTTGCAATGACACGCGCGGTGACCAGTTGCGATATTATCGCATTCGTTATTGTGAGATTTTTTGTTTTGGTGTACATTTTGTACTGTGTAAGGTCGCATACGTCTATTAAGACACTGCAGTGTGACAGTAATGCCGTGATGGAAATGGACGCTTGCGTGATGCGTCCTCGCGTCCTACGATTTTGCAATGTATTGTTAGTAAGTTTTATACAAGTTATAAACGAGGGGCAATAATATCAAATGATAGTACTCGGGATTTAATTTACTTCCCAAATACCTTAAAAATGCATGAATTTTTGACGTAATTATCCAAAATAAACTATTGACTAGCTGACGGGATCATCTGGTCATTGAACTTTCTTTGTACGAGTAATGTCGCTGATGCGCCAATTAATCATAGCAAGGTCATTCACCGGCGTGAACCCATGTTTTGTCTGTAAAGATTTTTCTTAAGGTAGGCATATTTTAATTTATTAACATTTTAGCATTCATGATTTATCAAGAGCTTGAATATGTGCCTCGTTACTCACTTATGGACGCGTACGATCTTACACACATTTGTTTTATTAACGCTAATGGGATGTCATTGGGACTGTTGGAAGACATCGGAAGATATTACGCAGCCTTGATCTTCAAATTGTATGAGGACCGTATTATCGCAATCACAGGTGTAATAATATCGACTGCCATAATGCGCCTATGCCATTTTCAGAGCGCCTATACGCATCTACAGTACATTTTATTGCAAAATCATTGGCTACAAAAGTAAACCACACTTTGTTCACGCCAAAGTATATGGTTACTCTCTTACACGTTCAGTCGGCGCTCGATACTATACATAAACATTATATACTAACTTTCAGATCTTCGCCAAACTTATTACACACAACCTTTACCGCTTATATTATGTACTGCCATTTACATATTATACTATTTACAATCAGTCACTCTAAGAGTTAATCTATGTATTAATATTATTAAGGCAATCCCACGCTGCCATTAAAAGCTGGCTATTCTGGTCAATATTGGTACTTACGATACGATACTATGGCAAATAAATCACGTTTCCAATTAGAACCAACATTTTTTATCAGATCTTAACCAAATTTGTATGGGACGATCCTTGAGGTAAACACTTTTAAATATAATTTTATAGCTAAAACCTCCCCGTAATCTCTAATAAAAATACCCCAAGTAAAAGAATCATAAAAATATGAAAAAATTACACACACACAAACACACTAATAGGGAAACAGAAAATCTTTTTTGAAGTCGGTTAAAAATATGAATATAGATTATTAATTGTATACAAATCCAAATTGACCTCCCATTATGCTAATTTGCAAGTAAAACTGCTGATATTTGTAAAGATTTCGAGAAATTTATTCGAAACTCTATTCACGGAGTATACACTCATAGACAAGACAGTTTAAAGTCAAGACGTAACAATAGGTTTAAAAAATTTAAGATATTGTGATCGTAAGAGCCATGTTAGTTTTTATAAAAAAATTCAATAAATACTTTTACATTTATTGTTGAATAAAGAATAAAGTTATAATTTCTAGTTTGGAAGTACTAAATACTTAGTCGTAACTTGAGACAAATCTATTGAAAATCTTATAAAAACCAACTGACGATCCTCTTTACTCCTTTCCAAGTATCATTTGTTTCGTTTATTTATTTCAGTCTCTTTTTAAAAACCGAATATATATGTTTTTTATGCTGCTACTTGTTTCCTTGGTTTGCGTCCCTATAAAGTCTTAGTATTCATTAATTTATCGATTACAAAAATAACATTGCATTCCATTGGACTCTTTCAATCACCGTTTTAGAAAATTGTAAAAAGCAGCAGCCATAATGTAGGTAATCACTTTTGACAGTCGTTGCAAGGTTATTGCAATGGTAATAGAATTCAACAACTTCAAGTATTTACGTTTATTTTTGATGCTGACAGTACTTGTGTACTCGTACTTTGTGACACAAACTGTACTACAATTTTCTTTAACTCGTCTTTTCTCTTTCTGGCTAAAATTTCACCTTCAACATGCTAAAAGTATAAACTCAAAAAGTGATATGGTAGAGACTTCAGTCTTCGTAAAAGCCCATATTTTCGACGTATCACATTTTTAAAAAGATATTCGCTGATACAATTGTTGGCACATTGATATTAAATTATTTAAAATTAACAAAATAATCGTAGATGTTTTGAAGAAGAAAAGAAATTTATATCACATTCTCATTCACCGACTCGAAATTTTCACTAAAGTAAACCAGCGACAAAAATATCATAGACAACTAATTTTATTACTGTTAATATTGCTTTGTTCCACGACGAATATAATAAAACGTACGTTGGAGCTACCAGCTCAACACATTTGTACGTAGTTGACGGGAAACTGACCCTTGGCGCCGTTGCACATACCGAAGTACCATTCCTCGTTGAGCTTGGACATGACGGCGATGGTGTCGCCAGCTCGGAAGCCGAGGTCGCCTGGTTGCACCGGCTCGAAGTCGTACAGCGCTGTGGCGGCGCCCAGCAGCGGGGAGGGCGGCTCGTTGGCCAGGGGCACTTTCACCTCCACATAGTTGGAGGGGAACACGCCCTCGGCGCCGCCCCGGACGCTACCGTAGAGCCATTCGCTGTCCACTCTTCGAATCAACTTTATTCTCGTGTTAGCCTGTAAATAGACATTCTTTTTTACAACATCTACCAAAGAGGGTAGAATTTGTAAAACATGTAGAGGGATAATCTCTGGAAAAGCTGAGCTGTTTTTTTTTTTAATTCTTTCATTGGTAGAAGCTGGTGAAACCACGGATATCAACTGTAGATTACGTTCTAGAATCTAAATTAACTTACTTAAAAGATTTTATCTTGGTGCGAACTTTTCACGCGGGAATGCCGAAGGTCAAAATATCTGGTAATATTATAAAATACTTGCTGTCCCCCGCGGTTTCACCCGCGGTAATTTCGGAGTTCCCGCGGGAATTTCAGGCTAAAAAGTACGCATTAAGCCGTGAAAGCGTAACAAACAAACAAACTCACTTTCACATTTATAATATTAGTTACATATTTAGGATTGTAATTTCACTCGGTAACAGTATAGGTGTACCGTAATGATATTGAAAATAATTTAACTTTTAACCAAGTCCAAACAAGGAATGAAACGCAATATATGTTTTGCGTTTTATGTTTGACTAACTGTGCTGTGCACAGGGGGAAACCGCCCCCCTCGTGAGTTTCGGAATTCAGGTCACAGGTAGGCACAATGCACAAAAATTTCACACCGAGAGTCATTGAAATTATTTAAAAATCCAACTACACAGTTAAGACGTCGGCGATATTACTAATTACGTGGTCCACTGACCTCTTAGAGGACTCGGAAGTCTGATTATCCGTAAACAAAATTTGTTCTTTGTATCGCAACTACATTAAGTTAATACATGCTTAGTTTTATTAGCGCCTGTATAACCTGTTAATGAATTAACCAAAACCTGATACACCCCATTAAAAAAAATAAACAATACTGTGACTTAAATATAAATTATGTCGAAAAAATTAGGTAATATGTAGTTTAAAAATTATTCAACATGTTTGGAGGTGACCTACCTACGAAATTTCAAGCGCTACGCCCGCGCCTACGTGTCAATGACCGATTCGTTTTTTTTTCGCTAGCGGCGCGGCGTACTACGTGCCAAATATTGTATTATAAATCATTAAGACATGGGCTAGTGAAAATTGAAAAATATAACCTATATTAACATGGTGCGATCGATTAGGAAGTCAATTCTGAGCAAACTACTTTCTAGTTTTCAGTCAATTGTATAGCTGCCGATAATTTTGTTCTCATTCGATTAATTAGAATCGAAGAGGGGTCATAATATACTAATGGCTCCAGTTCGTCGACCTCTAACAAATACTGCGTTGTAGCGATTTTTGTCTAGATATCTTTATCCTTACTTTATACATAAAAGTGAAAGTGAGTTTTTCTGTTGGTTTGTTTGTTACACTTTCACGTCTCAGCGGCTCAACCGATCCTTATGAAATTTTATGTTGTTAGATGATGTTTAGATGTTTGGATGTTTGTTACTCAATCACGCAAAACCGGCTGAACGGATTTGGATAAAATTTGGCATGCACGTTGTCAGGGGTACAGCGAAGGACATAGGGTACTTTTTATCCCGGGATTCCCGAAGGAACTTCAAAATTACCGGAAACTTCAAAATTATACCGCGGGAGAAACCGCGGGGCGCAGCTAGTAATATTATAAATGTGAAAGTGTGGATGTTTGGATGTTTGTTACTCAATCACGCAAAAACGGCTGATCGGATTTGGATGAAATTTGGCATGCACGTTATCAGGGGTACAGAGAAGGACATAGGGTATTTTTTATCCCGGAATTCCCGCAGAAACTCTGAAATTACAAAATGTCCAGTTTTATGTCGAAAAATTATTAAATGGTGAAAACACTATAGAGAAAATTCATCATAATCCTGTTTTGACTTGAATCAGAATATCAACTATGTATATTAGTTCAATATTAACATACAGTAGGTACCTACTTTATAATTTCTGAGTCTTTTAAGAACTTTTTGTTTTCTTTTTACATATTTTGTGGCAACGTGCATTTTAAAACATCTTGCGAGCGGAGCGCCGCGGCGGGCTAAAGTCAATAGATATGTATTAAGTAGGTACCTACCTAGTATAGTAATGACAACGGAAAAATGAGTGTTATTGGTCGATAAGAAGTTCCTGCCTGACACGTCATGTGGAGCTCAATGGAAAAAATGGAACCCGTTATCACGTACAATACGTACTTGCAATTAATAACTATATTATCAGCGTCGGCGGCACGCTCTCGGCACGATTGGAGCCGGGTGACCACACCGACCGACGCAGACAGTAATCAAAGAGAATATTATAATCACTGACAATAACATCCGAAACAATTGCCAGATTATTTGCGCTATCAACGTTTCATTCAAAATTCCCAGTTCCCACTCGCGTCAGAGCATGTGTTTTTTTTTTTTTTGTTTACACAATTCATGACGCATTCAACCAGTAGGTAGGTACCTATTTAGTACAATTTTTTTAACACATTTATTGTAAGCCAGAATTCTTAATTCTTCGCTTTCCTCAAATGAGGAATTTAGGAAAGATTCCAAATCAAATCAAATATTCTTTAATATTCTTTGAATCAGAAAATAAAATACATCGTGAGGTAACTAAAACAGGCAGCAAAGGGCGGCGTAATTTTAAAAGCAATTCCCTAGGTACTTCCATGAACTTGTTAGGAACTGGAACTACTGATAGTAACTATATTGTAGAAATTCTTTCACTGATGGAAAGCTACGGTATCGCTGAGTAGCATAGGATACTTTTATCCTGGGGCAAAGGGTTCTCGAGGGAGTCTCGAAATTATAATCGTGTTATAAATAAGCATATTTGTCTATTCGATTATATTATTACTCTCGTTAGTCTTCTATACCCGTATCATAGACCAATTAATGACCCATGACACAACACACTAGCCCCTAAACACTGGGTTGAGAAACTTGAAATTTTGCACAAAAATTCTTTTATAATAATACAGATAAGGGAAGGTTTTTGAAAATAAAACCTCTAAGAAGTAAAAAAGAGTGGAACTGCGGTGGATAGCTTGTTAATAACAATATTATACTATCGGATAAAGAGCCGTGGACCAGAGCAATGCCGAGCAATGTTAAGGCAAGACATTCGATGACCAACCCGAAAAAGCCTTGAACTTAATTAACGTTACCTGCACACATTTTAGCAAGTCTCGCAGAGAATAACACTTACATAACGTACATACTTAGTACATATACAATGTATATTACCTATAAATAGGTTGTTATTTGGCGTCGGGCCACACGATATCTGTCTACAGCGGAAATATTGAACAAAACAACCAAATAATCACATGGAAAAATGTAACTAGAGGAGAATCTATACAGTATACAGTATAATACATATGGATGTACATTATACATATATATTTAAAAGTAAACAGAGTTCTTAAATAATATTTATTTATTTAAAGAACTTTATTGCACATTTATGTACAAAAGGCGGACTTAATGCCTAAGGCATTCTCTACCAGTCAACCTTTTGGCTAGGGGATAGTTTAGTGGCATAACACAGAACCGGAAAATATATAAATCCAAATCCAAAAATGGCATTCGGTTTACGGGAGTGTATCCAGATCCTCACTGTTCTATCAATGCAAAAGTCGTTGCACAGATAGGTATATAGGTACCTAGTTGGATGACCACGAAGCTCTATAAGATACTTTTAAGTTCATATAACACTAACAGTCCACAATTCTGTAAGACACGCAAACACTTCACTACATATTATAAAAAAACTCCTCCACCGCGTTTGTCTGTCCGTTCGCAGGAAACTCAAAAACTACTGAACGAATTTAAATGCGGTTTTCACCAACAGATAAGATTGATTCATGAGGAAGATTCATATGTACCTATAGGTTATCTTAGAACACCCGCGGGAACTCCGAAATTACCGCGGGTGGAACCGTAGGGCACAGCTAGTTTTAGAATAAAAGAGGAACATAATAAGCCCACGATGCCTCATACATAGTAAAATATACATAAACATTATAACGCAGATGATAAATCACAAGGAAAACCCTAAAAAAACGCAAGTGTAAGCGAGTATTAGGCATATTACACACTACTTCCAATATAGGGAATTTAAATCGGATACAATTTAGGATCAGTGAGTGAGAGAGAGAGAGAGAGCGAGTGTACACTATACTAAATTGTACCCTAAATCGACTACTCTAGGGTACATTTTAATGTAATGTGATCACTCGCTCTCTCTCTCACTCACTGATCTTAAATCGGAACCAACTGTTCTAACTTCGATTACACCTTCCGATTTCCTAGTCTGACAAATTGTTAAGTGTAATGAGCGTTTAAATGACCTTTAGGTAGGACCCGTCGGCACATCGGCGACAATACAAAGGCGATGGAAATATGTGATCCGTCGGAGCGTCGGTTTTTTGCGACCTCAGTTTTCAAATAATGCATTTTATAGATTTTTATGTCAAAAAATTACGTAACTGTTATGTAGATACCTATTTTACTTAGTCATATAAATACATAATCATTAATTATATAACACAATATACTTACAGAAAAACATAGATCATCTGGGTGATCGGTAAAATAGTCGAACAGCGCGATGGCGTATGGTTCTTCTTCTTCACCGTCCAAGTCGCAAGTCGTGAGATCTGCCATGTCCTCTGGCCACGCCAGGGGGACGTCCTCGTCGTCCAGCACAGGCGGAGGAGGCGGCGGGATGGAGGGCATGGGGGGCGAATACTCCCTCTCTACACTGGGATTAAACGGCTTCGAGTCCTAAAACGAATGATTGGAGAATAACATACCTACATTTTTATTCGTACAAATATATTTGGATGTTTGATTTAACAAAAAGAACGAGATGTAAACAGCATTTTTCTTATATTAAAATATAAGTAGGTAGATAAGTTCAACTAGGCTTATTACAATGAATGAGAAATTACGCTATTTACAGCTATCGCTGTTATAAAAAATTTCTATCTACCTATTTGGTAGGTATTTACTATTTATACATATAAAAACGAAACCCTATTTCCCTTGGTCACGGCATCACGCGTGAACGGCTGGACCAATTTCGCTAATTCTTTTTTTGTTGTATTTGTTATTATAAGGAGAAGAAGAATAAAAGTTTGGAGTTCCTGAGTTGGCGGGTGAAACCGCGGGGCAAAGCTAGTTTTAAGATAATAATAAATTAGAAACACTAAAAACTACTGAAACAGGTTTTTAAGGTCATTCGGCAATTAAGCATTAAAGAGTTATAAAAACAATATGAGCTCATGAACAACCTTGGCTGCAGAATGACAGAATTATTAACAATGTGCACTTGAACGAACATTGTAGCTAAAGCAATTGTTTCAATTAGTTCATTAGTGACACAATCACCTCTGGATATGACATGATGATACTTACGAAATTGTCTCCGAAGCTGTCACTGTAAATGTTGTTTATTTTCTGTATTGGTACTGTGGTATTAACATTCATAGTGGTTATAGGCAAACTGTTTCCAAATGTACTTTTCAATATAGCGGCGTTGTCAGGAGGTTTCGGACGTGCGGGCTTCGCACGTATTATCGTGGGCTTCTTAAGTGATGGCACTGTCTGCTGCATTTTCATACTTGAAAAATCTAGTAAATCTTTATCAAGAACGGGCTTCTTCAAAACTGGTAGTTTATTCGAGTTTGGTGATGGTGAAAATGGGTCAATTGCAGCAAAATTACACTGAGTATCTTCTTTGCACATTTTTTTACTATTTAAAATTAGATCAAAATCATCTTCAAAGCCACTTTCAGCCTGAGACGTGTTACCTCCACTGAATGTATTATGATGATGTGTTGAAGTGGTGGCATCAGATCCAAAACTATCCACACTAAGCCCATCGCTGCTGGACCTGGTTGTTAGAGTGGGTGAGCTTGGAGGTGAAGACAGATCGATCAATGACGCGGTTTGCACATTCTTAGGTTCACACTTTGGAAATATTTTAGAGGAATTCACTTCACAATTAAAATCTGCTATAATACTTTGAGTGTTACTTGCACATGAATTATTCACTGTATTTTTATTTTTACGAGTTAACAAGGAGGTAAGAACTGTTGGTTTCCTCATGAAATGGGAAGGCTTAGCTGGTACATCCGGAAGTCTTGTGTTCAGCTTAGGAGGTGGTGGACGTGGTGGAGGTTTCTTTTTCTGTGCGGGAGCAGGTTCAAATACATCAGCAACAAATGGATCATCATTCCAATTTGTAACAGGTGAGTATCGGTTAACTATGAGCCCAGGTACAGTGGGAGCTGGTCTAGTTGGAGCCTTCATGCCTGTTAAACAAAACAATCTGCTATCATACAGACAATTTTTCAATAGGCCATAATTAAATAAATTTTCCTGTACTACTAAAATTGTGAGTTTCTAAAAATATTTCAAGTCAATCATGCATAAACAGCTCAATTTAGACACACTATAATAATTATAGTGGACTTTTTTATGCCAAAACAAAGAGTCCCCAAGAGAATCACAAAATTTGTATGTAAACAGCTGACTAGTGATTTAAAAGAGATAATAAACTTAAACCATTTGCACACCACTGTATGCTGCTCACCTGTATTTAAAATCTGTTCAATATTCTCAGCCCAAACTTCTTTCAGTTTTGCAAGACTGATTATTATAAATTATGAATAAGAAAATAAAATTACTAGACTTTATCACAAGAAAAGAATATTTTTTTTAGTATTCAAAGAATCCAACAAATTGTAATTGGCTAGTTGTTAAATGAGGCTAATAAGTGGTTGAAACGATTAACTTGTCTGACACTGACCCCAGTTCACAGAATAATGGAAGCAGGCATACAATAAATATTTAGCAGAAATGCGATGTGCGAATACCACGAATGGCGCAATGGTGTATTGCTGATAACATATCAGAATCCACCCACAAAGCGTATGCATCAACGTACCGATATCGATACAATCTATCGCGTACCAGGTACAACAAAGCACGGTTTTAACGACCTTGGTGATATTTCACTCATGTAATTTTTCTCGTATTCCTTCTCAATTGTACTGAATTGCGTTGTCACTTTTATGAACAAATATGAATTCTTACCTTGCTTAAATAAATCCATGGATATAGGTATTTATTGAAAAAAAAAACAGCTTTAGTGACGATTACTGACGATGTTTTGTAGTTTTAAATGTGAAATTTAGGATACGTAATTACGACCAAAGCCTAAAACGAACTTTAAAAACATGATTTTTAATACTTGAAATGCATAAAATCACTGTTAAATCTATTTATTTTCATAAAAATAGAAAACAACGGAATAAAACGTTAGAAAAGTACTACGAAACTCGAAAGTCGAAGTAGGTACCACCTACCTACCTACCTACCTATCTACCCTACCTACCTACGACGCAGCAGCTGTAATGTAAAATTGACGTTGACATTTTGTTTTTTTCAAGTTTACCTCTTTTGGGGAAGGCAAAGAAAATTTAGTCCATACAGCCAATTCAGTAGTATCTTTCTTCTTCTGTAATTATTTTCATCGAAATGCATTGGTGAGATGCATTTCGATGCTTTACCGGAATTTTTGACAGCAAATCCGCACAGTTGAACTTTTATAGGACGATCTGTGGGAAGTTGTGTAGTAAAGAGAAAACCTCCCGACGAACGCCCCAGTTCATCCTATTTCACTGTTTCCACACACTGTTTATCACTAATGGATCACTATTATGCAAAATCCACCATATTCACACAATATTAATAACGATAAATAAATTTGTAAAACAAAGAAATTAAACTGACGTCCTTTCTGATAAAAATCCCGCTAAAAGTCCTGGGGCCGTATTTTTGAAATCGCTTGAATAACTTTTCGCACACGGAATGGCAAGATTCACGTAAAAATGTATGACGTGAATTCGCGATTCCGTGTGCGAAAGTAATTCAAACGATTCAAAAATACTGCCCCTGACGTTTAGTTTTTTTATGTACCTACCTTTTTTCATTTACAACTTTGGGGAAGAAGGTATAAGAAACTAGGTCCATACTCAGACGAAATTTGACCTTTTTCTTTTCTGAAGTTAATTACAAAGCCAAAGAGTAGGTATAATAACCACTACCTCAAAGACATTCTATATAATATCATTGCCACTACTTACATTTTTTATACAAAGCTAGAATGTCTTTGGTGACAACTGATATATTATGTAAAACGTAGTGATTACCTTCTCTCTGATATTATGTACATGGGTACGACCTCATGCAGCCGCTCGACGCTCGTTTGCAGCGACATGTCTGGTCACGTGACTCCATTTTGAATTTCCCGCGTTTCAAAAGGTGCGGCAGTCATAAAGCTGAAAATGTTGAGCTATGTCGCTCGTCGCTCGTTTTTTATGAGGTTTCGTTTGGAGCGGCGTATGTTCTCTTCATCGACCACACAGCCCATAGACGCCTAATGTTTGATTTTGCGTATTGAATGCATTCTGGCAACTAGCTGAGGTAAGATGAAGCGGGGTTGCAACGCCGTGATTGGCTAATTCAAGGCCACACGCGCTAGTTACACGCCGTGATTGGCTAATTCAAGGCCACACGCGCTAGTTACACGCGCCACGAAACGTTGGAAAGAAATAGATTAATTTACGCAACGGGAAAGAATGAGACGGCACGATAGTTTGAGTACTTTGTTTTAAAACCACGACCAGTGAACCGTGAACTCCGTACTTGCGAAAAAAATTGTTGATTTCCTTGTTTCTCATAAACAAATAAAGATAATAGTTACTTACAAGTGAAATGTTATCCCATCTTTCTCCATATTAGATGTGTTGCTTTTTTTACCGCACCATTTAATGCTACACTGAGGCATTTTGAGTTTTTTTTAGCACTTCCTTTATGCACTCCGATCGTGTTGACAGGTCATAGTAGTGGCCGACACTGATTGAGTATTTCCGCGCGGACATTTATATCGGAACTATAAGTCAGATGTGTTGTCAGGAGCCATTCGCCTGTTATTAGGCGTCTATGGGCTGTGTGGTCGATGGTTCTCTTATACGTCTGTGGCAGCGATAATCGATCTGGCGAGGCGGTGTGAAGTTGGCCCCCCAATGTCAAAAAAAAAATAAAATAAAGTGAGTTCTAGTGGCCCCCCACATAGTTCCGGAGTTCTTTATACTTTTTGGAAATAGTTCTGTTGTTTACATAGACCAAAAATGGTTTTGAAATAATGGGGGGCCAACTTCCCGATTTTCATATTTTACGGCCTTATACCGCGAAAAGTATTAGTCAAATCGAAAAATGTTATAGAGATAATGTGTAGAACTCTTTGGGGGGCCAACGGAACTCTTACAAAAAAATCGATTTTTGAATATTTTATTTTTTTTCAAAATAATTAATTATTTTTATCTGAACCTAGCGTCTTTCCTATCGGTTATATCGAAATAAGTTATAGGAAAAAGTTATAGAACTCTTTGAGGGGCACCTAGAAATCTAAGAAAAAAATTAATTTTCCGGAAACTAGATGAAAATTGAGAAAAACTTTTTTTTTATACACAAGTTTTTAAAAAAATGGTATGAGTTCTAGTTGCCCCCCACATAGTTCTGAACATCTATATACATTTTAGAAATAGTTCTGTTGTTTACATAGACCAAAAATGGTTTTGAAATAATTTCCCGATTTTCATATTTTACGGCCTTATACCGCGAAAAGTATTAGTCAAATCGAAAAATGTTATAGGGATAATGTGTAGAACTCTTTGGGGGGCCAACGGAACTCTAACAAAAAAATCGATTTTTGAATATTTTATTTTTTTCCAAAATAACTAATTATTTTCATCTGAACCTAGCGTCTTTCTTATCGGTTATATCGAAATAAGTTAGAAGAAAAACTTGTAGAACTCTTTGAGGGGCACCTAGAAATCTAAGAAAAAAATTAATTTTCCGGAAACTAGATGAAAATTGAGAAAAACTTTTTTTTTATACACAAGTTTTTAAAAAAATGGCATGAGTTCTAGTTGCCCCCCACATAGTTCTGAACATCTATATACATTTTAGAAATAGTTCTGTTGTTTACATAGACCAAAAATGGTTTTGAAATAATTTCCCGATTTTCATATTTTACGGCCTTATACCGCGAAAAGTATTAGTCAAATCGAAAAATGTTATAGGGATAATGTGTAGAACTCTTTGGGGGGCCAACGGAACTCTTACAAAAAAATCGATTTTTGAATATTTTATTTTTTTTCAAAATAATTAATTATTTTTATCTGAACCTAGCGTCTTTCCTATCGGTTATATCGAAATAAGTTATAGGAAAAACTTATAGAACTCTTTGAGGGGCACCTAGAAATCTAAGAAAAAAATTAATTTTCCGGAAACTAGATGAAAATTGAGAAAAACTTTTTTTTTATACACAAGTTTTTAAAAAAATGGCATGAGTTCTAGTTGCCCCCCACATAGTTCTGAACATCTATATACATTTTAGAAATAGTTCTGTTGTTTACATAGACCAAAAATGGTTTTGAAATAATTTCCCGATTTTCATATTTTACGGCCTTATACCGCGAAAAGTATTAGTCAAATCGAAAAATGTTATAGGGATAATGTGTAGAACTCTTTGGGGGGCCAACGGAACTCTAACAAAAAAATCGATTTTTGAATATTTTATTTTTTTCCAAAATAACTAATTATTTTCATCTGAACCTAGCGTCTTTCTTATCGGTTATATCGAAATAAGTTAGAAGAAAAACTTGTAGAACTCTTTGAGGGGCACCTAGAAATCTAAGAAAAAAATTCATTTTCCGGAAACTAGATGAAAATTGAGAAAAACTTTTTTTTTATACACAAGTTTTTAAAAAAATGGCATGAGTTCTAGTTGCCCCCCACATAGTCCTGAACATCTATATACATTTTGGAAATAGTTCTGTTGTTTACATAGCCCAAAAATGGTTTTGAAATAATTTCCCAATTTTTTTACGGCCTTGTACCGCGAAAAGTATTAGTCAAATCGAAAAATGTTATAGGGATAATGTGTAGAACTCTTTAGAGGGCCAACGGAACTCTAACAAAAAAATCGATTTTTGAAATTATAATTTTTCCAAAATAACTAATTATTTTCATCTGAACCTAGCGTCTTTCTTATCGGTTATATCGAAATAAGTTATAGTAAAAACTTGTAGAACTCTTTGAGGGGCACCTAGAAATCTAAGAAAAAATCACATTTTCCGGAAACTCGATGAAAATTGAGAAAAACTTTTTTTTTATACACAAGTTTTAAAAAAAATGGCATGAGTTCTGGTTGCCCCCCACATAGTTCTGAACATCTATATACATTTTAGAAATAGTTCTGTTGTTTACATAGCCCAGAAATGGTTTTGAAATAATTTCCCAATTTTTTCACGGCCTTGTACCGCGAAAAGTATTAGTCAAATCGAAAAATGTTATAGAGATAATGTGTAGAACTCTTTGGGGGGCCAACGGAACTCTTACAAAAAAATCGATTTTTGAAATTATAATTTTTCCAAAATAACTAATTATTTTCATCTGAACCTAGCGTCTTTCTTATCGGTTATATTGAAATAAGTTAGAAGAAAAACTTGTAGAACTCTTTGAGGGGCACCTAGAAATCTAAGAAAAAATCACATTTTCCGGAAACTCGATGAAAATTGAGAAAAACTTTTTTTTTATACACAAGTTTTTAAAAAAATGGCATGAGTTCTGGTTGCCCCCCACATAGTTCTGAACATCTATAGACATTTTGGAAATAGTTCTGTTGTTTACATAGCCCAGAAATGGTTTTGAAATAATTTCCCAATTTTTTCACGGCTTTGTACCGCGAAAAGTATTAGTCAAATCGAAAAATGTTATAGAGATAATATGTAGAACTCTTTGGGGGGCCAACGGAACTCTAACAAAAAAATCGATTTTCGAAATTATAATTTTTCCAAAATAACTAATTATTTTCATCTGAACCTAGCGTCTTTCTTATCGGTTATATCGAAATAAGTTGGAAGAAAAACTTGTAGAACTCTTTAAGGGGCACCTAGAAATCTAAGAAAAAAAATTCATTTTCCGGAAACTAGATGAAAATTGAGAAAAACTTTTTTTTTATACACAAGTATTTAAGAAAATGGCATGAGTTCTAGTTGCCCCCCACATAGTTCTGAACATTTATATACATTTTGGAAATAGTTCTTTTGTTTACATAGTCCAAAAATGGTTTTGAAATAATTTCCCAATTTTTTTACGGCCTTGTACCGCGAAAAGTATTAGTCAAATCGAAAAATGTTATGGGGATAATGTGTAGAACTCTTTGGGGGGCCAACGGAACTCTAACAAAAAAATCGATTTTTGAATATTTATTTTTTTCCAAAATTAATTATTTTCATCTGAACCTAGCGTCTTTCTTATCGGTTATATCGAAATAAGTTATAGGAAAAACTTGTAGAACTCTTTGAGGGGCACCTAGAAATCTAAGAAAAAATTAAATTTTCCGGAAACTCGATGAAAATTGAGAAAAACTTTTTTTTTATACACAAGTTTTTAAAAAAATGGCATGAGTTCTGGTTGCCCCCCACATAGTTCTGAACATCTATAGACATTTTGGAAATAGTTCTGTTGTTTACATAGCCCAGAAATGGTTTTGAAATAATTTCCCAATTTTTTCACGGCCTTGTACCGCGAAAAGTATTAGTCAAATCGAAAAATGTTATAGAGATAATGTGTAGAACTCTTTGGGGGGCCAACGGAACTCTAACAAAAAAATCGATTTTTGAAATTATAATTTTTTCCAAAATAACTAATTATTTTCATCTGAACCTAGCGTCTTTCTTATCGGTTATATCGAAATAAGTTAGAAGAAAAACTTGTAGAACTCTTTGAGGGGCACCTAGAAATCTAAGAAAAAATTACATTTTCCGGAAACTCGATGAAAATTGAGAAGAACTTTTTTTTTATACACAAGTTTTTTAAAAAATGGCATGAGTTCTAGTTGCCCCCCATATAGTTCTGAACATCTATATACATTTTAGAAATAGTTCTGTTATTTACATGGACCAAAAATGGTTTTGAAATAATGGGGGACCAACTTGCCAATTTTCATGTACTACTACTACTACTACTACTACTACTACTACTACTACTACAACTACTACTACTACTACTACTACTACTACTACTACTACTACTACTACTACTACTAAATTACTGTTATCGACGTCTGGTTTTTAGTTTGTTTTTTTTTAGTTTTGCCGTTCTTACTGCCTCTGTGCACCCTTGATCACTATGCCTTAAAGATTGTACTTTTTAATCTATAAATAATGTAATAAAAATGTAATTGATCGCTGTCTGTACATGGGAGATATACGACAAAAAATATTATTGGGACCTTTATCAACGCAATAGCACTGCATAACAATGATTGTTAGAATTTTTATCTTTTTTCATGTGCGTTTGTGCACGCTTATCTCAGAAATGGCTTATCTGATTTAGATGAAATTTTCATTATGTAACTAGCTGTTCCCCGTAGTTTCACCCACGTTAATTTCTGAGATCCCGCGAAAATTTCGGGATAAAAAGTACCTTTTATCCTTCTCTGTATTCCTGGCAACGTGTATGCAAAATTTCGTAATGATCGGTTTAACCGTTAAGGCGTGAAATTATAACAGACAGACAGACGTGAAAATAATATTTTTTTACTTCTTACTGATCGACCATCATCTGCTGGATTTCAGATCGGAGTTCTGGTTTAGTATCCAGTTCTAAATTGAAGATACCATACTGATCTGTGACAAATGCAGAAGTTCCGTCCTTCACGTGCTAGTGGAACTGTCAAAATAGTATTGTTTTACTTTGTCTCGGCTCTACCATGATCAGATGGGTTTTAAACGGGAGTTCTGGTTTTCAATCCAGTTCTGTATCTAAGTTCTGATATTCGTCTGTGAGATACGAAGGAGTTCCGAGCTTCACGTGCTGGTGGAACTGTTAAAATATTTTTTTTAAACTTTTTAACTGCTCTACCATGATCTGTTGGATTTTGAAACGGAGTTCTGGATTTTATCCAGGTCCTAATTGAAGATGTTATACTGATCTATGAGAAACAAAGGAGTTCCCGCCTTCACGTGCTAGTGGAACTGTTAAAATATATTTCTTTTTACTTTTTAACTGCTCTACCATGATCTGATGGATTTTGAAACGGAGTTCTGGATTTTTATCCAGGTCCTAATTGAAGATGTTATACTGATCTATGAGAAACAAAGGAGATCCCGCCTTCACATGCTAGTGGAACTGTTAAAATATATTTTTTTACTTTTTAACTGCTCTACCATGATCTGCTGGATTTTGAAACGGAGTTTTGGATTTTTATCCAGGTCCTAATTGAAGATATTATACTGATCTATGAGAAACAAAGGAGTTCGCGCCTTCACGTGCTAGTGGAAATGTTAAAATATATATTTTTTTACTTTCTAACTGCTCTACTATAATCTGCTGGATTTTGGATCGGAGTTTTGGTTTAGTATCCAGTTCTAAATTGAAGATGCTATACTGATCTGTGAGAAACGCAGAAGTTCCGTCCTTCACGTGCTAGTGGAACTGTCAAAATAGTATTGTTTTACTTTGTCTCGGCTCTACTATGATCATATGGGTTTTAAACGGGAGTTCTGGTTTTCAATCCAGTTCTGTATCTAAGTTTTGATACTGGTCTGTGAGATACGAAGGAGTTCCGCCCTTCACGTGCTGGTGGAACTGTTAAAATAATATTTTTTTACTTTCTAGCTGCTCTACCATGATCTGCTGGATTTTGAACCAGATTTCTGGATTCGTATCCAGTTTTAAATTGAAGATGTCATACTTACCTGTGAGAAACGAAGGATATCCGTCCTTCACGTGCTAGTGGAACTGTTAAAATATTTTTTTTTTTTACTTTTTAACTGCTCTACCAAGATCTGCTGGAGTTCGAAACAGAGTTCTGGATTCGTGTCCGGTTCTAAATTGAAGATATCATAGTGATCTATGAGAAACCAAGGAGTTCCCGCCTTCACGTGCTAGTGGAACTGTTAAAATAATATTTTTTAACTTTTTCTCGGCTCTACCATGATCAGATGGGTTTTAAACGGGAGTTCTGGTTTTTAATCTAGTTCTGTATCTAAGTTCTGATACTGGTCTATGAAATACTAAGGAGTTCCGCCCTTCACGTGCTAGTGGAATTGTTAAAATAATATTTTTTTTACTTTTATGCTGCTCTACCATGATCTCCTGGATTTGAACCGGATTTCTGGATTCGTATCCAGTTTTAAATTGAAGATGTCATACTTACCTGTGAGAAACGAAGGATTTCCGTCCTTCACGTGCTAGTGGAACTGTTAAAATAATATTTTTTTTACTTTTTAACTGCTCTACCAAGATCTGCTGGAGTTCGGAACAGAGTTCTAGATTCGTGTCCGGTTCTAAATTGAAGATATCATAGTGATCTGTGAGAAACCAAGCAGTTCCCGCCTTCACGTGCTAGTGGAACTGTTAAAATAATATTTTTTAACTTTTTCTCGGCTCTACCATGATCAGATGGGTTTTAAACGGGAGTTCTGGTTTTTAATCTAGTTCTGTATCTAAGTTCTGATACTGGTCTATGAAATACTAAGGAGTTCCGCCCTTCACGTGCTAGTGGAACTGTTAAAATAATATTTTTTTTACTTTTATGCTGCTCTACCATGATCTCCTGGATTTGAACCGGATTTCTGGATTCGTATCCAGTTTTAAATTGAAGATGTCATACTTACCTGTGAGAAACGAAGGATATCCGTCCTTCACGTGCTAGTGGAACTGTTAAAATAATATTTTTTTTACTTTTTAACTGCTCTACCAAGATCTGCTGGAGTTCGGAACAGAGTTCTAGATTCGTGTCCGGTTCTAAATTGAAGATATCATAGTGATCTGTGAGAAACCAAGCAGTTCCCGCCTTCACGTGCTAGTGGAACTGTTAAAATAATATTCTTTACCTTTTTCTCGGCTCTACCATGATCAGATGGGTTTTAAACGGGAGTTCTGGTTTTTAATCTAGTTCTGTATCTAAGTTCTGATACTGGTATATGAAATACTAAGGAGTTCCGCCCTTCACGTGCTAGTAGAACTGTTAAAATAATATTTTTTTTACTTTTATGCTGCTCTACCATGATCTCCTGGATTTGAACCGGATTTCTGGATTCGTATCCAGTTTTAAATTGAAGATGTCATACTTACCTGTGAGAAACGAAGGATTTCCGTCCTTCACGTGCTAGTGGAACTGTTAAAATAATATTTTTTTACTTTTTAACTGCTCTACCAAGATCTGCTGGAGTTCGGAACAGAGTTCTAGATTCGTGTCCGGTTCTAAATTGAAGATATCATAGTGATCTGTGAGAAACCAAGGAGTTACCGCCTTCGCGTGCTAGTGGAACTGTTAAAATAATATTTTTTAACTTTTTCTCAGCTCTACCATGATCAGATGGGTTTTAAATGGGAGTTCTGGTTTTTAATCTAGTTCTGTATCTAAGTTCTGATACTGGTCTATGAGATACGAAGGAGTTCCGCCCTTCACGTGCTGGTGGAACTGTTAAAATAATACTTTTTTCCTTTTTAACTGCTCTACCATGACGGCCAGAGCTCTTGTTTCTTACAGATCAGTAACAGGTCTTCAATTAAGAACTGGATACGAATCCAGCACTCCCGTTTAAAGTCCAGCAGATCATGGTAGGGAAATAATAATTAATATTAATATTGCTTGAACATTATCACATTATCATCTATAGTCCCAAACTAAAAAGAAATATTGGTTTTAAACTAATGAGGGACCAACTTCCCAATTAAATTTTTTGCGGTCTTGTACCGACAAAAGTATTAATAAAATCGAAAAATGTTATAATTTGTAGTAAAACAATTTGGGGTCAACCGAAACTTCAAAAGAAAAATTGGTTTTTTATTATATTATTATGATTGACGTAGATTTTTTTTAATTATTTTCTTTTTTTGGTGTTATTTTTTATAACGAGTCGGTCCGGACTCCAGAGATAATCCCATCGTGCATCTATTTCACACTTGCGGCCGTCGCGAGCAAATCCTCACCGTCTCCCTCTTAATCCCTTATTTTATAATTTTATCAGACCTTAGGAGGTAAACCCGCAGTCAGAGAGAAGGTAATCACTACGTTTTCCCGCCAAAGAGTTCTACACATTATCCCTATAACATTTTTCGATTTGACTAATACTTTTCGCGGTACAAGGATGTAAAAAAATTGGGAAATTATTTCAAAACCATTTTTGGGCTATGTAAACAACAGAACTATTTCCAAAATGTATATAGATGTTCAGAACTATGTGGGGGGCAACTAGAACTCATGCCATTTTTTTAAATACTTGTGTATAAAAAAAAAGTTTTTCTCAATTTTCATCTAGTTTCCGGAAAATGAATTTTTTTCTTAGATTTCTAGGTGCCCCTCAAAGAGTTCTACAAGTTTTTCTTCTAACTTATTTCGATATAACCGATAAGAAAGACGCTAGGTTCAGATGAAAATAATTAGTTATTTTGGAAAAAAATAAAATATTCAAAAATCGATTTTTTTGTTAGAGTTCCGTTGGCCCCCCCAAAGAGTTCTACACATTATCCCTATAACATTTTTCGATTTGACTAATACTTTTCGCGGTATAAGGCCGTAAAATATGAAAATCGGGAAATTATTTCAAAACCATTTTTGGTCTATGTAAACAACAGAACTATTTCTAAAATGTATATAGATGTTTAGAACTATGTGGGGGGCAACTAGAACTCATGCCATTTTTTTAAAAACTTGTGTATAAAAAAAAAGTTTTTCTCAATTTTCATCTAGTTTCCGGAAAATTAATTTTTTTCTTAGATTTCTAGGTGCCCCTCAAAGAGTTCTATAAGTTTTTCCTATAACTTATTTCGATATAACCGATAGGAAAGACGCTAGGTTCAGATGAAAATAATTAATTATTTTGAAAAAAAATAAAATATTCAAAAATCGATTTTTTTGTAAGAGTTCCGTTGGCCCCCCAAAGAGTTCTACACATTATCTCTATAACATTTTTCGATTTGACTAATACTTTTCGCGGTATAAGGCCGTAAAATATGAAAATCGGGAAGTTGGCCCCCCATTATTTCAAAACCATTTTTGGTCTATGTAAACAACAGAACTATTTCCAAAAAGTATAAAGAACTCCGGAACTATGTGGGGGGCCACTAGAACTCACTTTATTTTATTTTTTTTTTGACATTGGGGGGCCAACTTCACACCGCCATCTGGCGACAAAGCTGAAAATGTTCAGCTTTGTCGCTGCCCGCCGCGCTGGGACGCTGGTATTTGGGAAATGGCGTGAGTTGACTTCTGGTGCTGCAACGATTTATTTAATTTATTTATCTAGGTAAACAATGGATTCAGACGAGGTAAATATATTAAAACATTTAATTAAACAATCATAAACGTTTAAACGATAATTTTGTTTCCTCATTGTATAGTTTTATCAAGATTAAAGTGTATGTTAATTTCGAACCACCTTTTTGTTACCTAGCAGTTTTGTTGTCATATTAAATGTCTCAGTTTAATATTTTGCTTTTGATACGGTTGTTGTCGTTTATTTCATATCACCTTACAATATAAAAACAGTAATTAAGTATAATAATATAGGGAAGTTAATTTGATTAGCCAAAGATAACTTGAATGTGAAAACTAGCAGAGTTATAAATTTCAGGATTATCTACAGAACTTACGACTTTATGTCTTATTTCATGTACAACAAGCAGTGATGTCAGCCGGCATATCGATGAGAAAGAGGAGCGTGATGTAGATGTAGACGAAAGTGTTTACGAACACGATAATGAGGAAGGTAACCAATTCAACATATTTTCAAAATTTTGTCGACATTTTTATCCTACTAATATTATAAATCTAAAAGTGTGGATGTTTGGATGTTTGTTACTCAATCACGCAAAAACGGCTGAAACGGATTTGGATGAAATTTGGCATGCCCGTGTGGCATAATATACGCAGGGGTACAGAGAAGGTCATAGGGTACTTTTTATCCCGGAATTATCGCTGGTGAAACCGCGGGGCACAGCTAGTTTTTAATAAGAATTATCATTGTAATTGGGTTTAAAAAATTCAGGTATTCAGTCGAAGTGAGAAGATAAGAAGACATTCCATTAGAGAGAAAGGAGTGAATGAGTCAATGGTTGTTCTGAACCGTATTGCCGATGCAATTTCCTGAGAAGATCCAGTGCCTGAACCACCTCCACCACCACAAATGGATGATGTCGATGGATTCCTACTTGGGGTGGGTTTTAACTTGTGAAGATTACCACCGTCGGAAAGAATGGAAACTGTCATTGAGATTTTGAATTTGGTGCTCAAAAAATGTCAGAGATTTGCATCAGACACTTAATTTGTTAACTGGATCTTCTTGTTTTGTTTAACGAATTGTATAAATTGTTCCATCATTAAGACAAAGTTCTATTTTTTAAGATTGTGATAATTAGTAAAGAACTGAAGATACAAAACTATTCATGTTGACTAGATTCATAATATGATTGTTAAATCAGTAAACATTGTAAGAGTGTGATAATTATTTATAAAAGAACTGAAGATACAAAAACTTTATGTTAACTAGATTCATAACATAATATATGATTATTAAATTAATAAACCTTTTGAGATTGTGATAATTACAAAAGAACTGAAGATACAAAAACTATTCATGTTGACTAGATTCATAATATATGTTTGTTAAATCAATAAACCTTTTAAGATTGTGATAATTATACATAAAAGAACTGAAGATACAAAAACTTCATGTGGACTAGATTCATAATATAATATGTTTGTTAAATCAACCAACTTTTTAAGATTGATAATCTATACTAATATTATAAAGAGGAAAGATTTGATTTTTTGTTTGTTTGTTACGATTTAACTCCAAAACTACTAGACCGATTTCAAAAATTATTTCACCATTAGAAAGCTACATTAACCCTGAGTAATCCGGGATTCACAAATTAACTAGACTTATTAATTTAGTTAAGTTAATTTGTGGGTACCACAAATTAACTTAGGTAGGTACTGAGGGTCGGTAGGTACCACTCGGTCTTCTTTTTTTTTGTTAAATTTACCCCAATGGGGAAGGCAAAGGAAACTAAGTCCATACAGCCAATTCAGTAGTAATTTTCTCTTCTGAAGTATTTACATTGAAATGCATTGGTGAGTCTTTGTCAGTTCACTTGTTTTTTTTTAATATTTGTACGGCCTTGGGTACGTACTCTTTAGAGCCTAAACTACCATGAGTAAAAGTTTACAATCGATCCACACGTGAGACATTGCTTTCTAAACACTGTTGTGTCTGCGATGAAGAGAATTGTAATGAGTATTGAAATATTTTAGGGCACTGTTATCAAAGTCAATGGAAATATTTTTAAATTAATCCTACTAATATTATAAATGCAAAAGTGAGGTTGTTTGTTTGTTTGTTACGCTTTCACGGCTAAACGACTTAACCGATCATCACATTGTCAGGGGTACAGACAAGGACATAGGCTACTATTTATCCCGGAATTTCCACGGGAACTCTAAAATTAACTCAGAAGAAACTACATTGATATTTCGCATACTACGCGGATGAAACCGCGGGGAACAGCTATTGTAAAGATTAGGCTCGTACTATAGTTAGGTATTCTAGAACCAGAAGGCAAAAATTCCTGGGATTAGTGGCACTAGAAGGCACAACTAAAATAATTAATTTGTTAAAAAAAAAATCTCAGTTCCGAGCCATGGTTGGGTCGTATTCTTGTAAGTTGTAACTCCAAAACCAGAAGGCACACTTTCCTAGGACTGGTGGCACTAAAAGGCACAATTAAAATGTAATCTTGCAACAAAAAATCTCCGTTCCGTATCGTAATCGGGCTAGAAACTAGGATTCCCTGCAGCCCGACCACAATCGTACTCTTGTAACTCCAGAACGATAAGGCACAAATTCCTGGAATTAGTGGCACAAAAGGTAACAATAAAAATAATGAATTTGTGCCAGCGTAAAAACTCTGTTCCATACCGTGGCCGCGTGGTCCGGCCAGGAACCATCATCACACAGTACACTGATTTTGCTGCCGGCGACTTATCGCTACTTTTTTTTAGTCGCGGGAAATTCAAAATAGGTTCACGTAACCAGACATGTCGCTGCAAACGAGAGCGTCGAGCGGCTTGCATGAGGTTGCACCGGGGTGTTTTTGACGCGGCGACAATCAAGTCACGTGACCAAATGTGACCAGATTTTGTGTGTTCTGTGGATTTATCGCTGCAAACGAGCGTCGAGCGGCTGGATGAGGTTACACCTTTAATCGGAACTTACATTTATTTATTTTACAATAATTAATGCACACAAGGACAACATCAAAAGAAATTGGTAAAAAGTAATTAATGTACAAAGGTCATTCTTATTTCGTTGAAGTGGAATTCCTTCTAGCAGACCCATTGAATTAATAAGTAAAGAAGTACGTATTAATTCCATGGTTGGACGTTCTGTGGGTGTTCAAGGTTGTCCTGTTTACACACACTGTTCATCACTAATGGATAACTTTTACGCAAACTCCACCACATTTACACAATATATTGACTAAGATTACCGAAGAACCTCTTCCAATATAAATCATTTTGTTAGTGAAATTATGCCAAACATTGATATTTGATAATTTTTCGTCTAACGTACCTATTACGTTCGTAACATACATCGATGATAATATTGTAACTCTCATGTATGACACATACCTACTTTGGTTTACTTTATTTTGGATAGGTAGGTATTTTAGATACCTACTCACCTCTTCTTCCTCAGTGACCCGCGCAAATCGTCCCTGCATAGTTAGGGCTCATGCCCACGGGACGGTTTTTCGCCGGAGCTAAGCCCGGCATCAAACCGGGTCTACGTCCGGTTGTCAGTATTGTATTGTCAAGCACACGACGCCGGCGCTAGCGCCGGCTCACCGCGCCACCGGGTACGGTGCTCGCCGCATCTACACCTCCATGAAACCGGGTCGTGTACAAACCGTCTTGTGTGCAAGCTCGGACGGTTTGTACCCGGCGCCGGCAAAAAACCGGGCCGTGTTAAAACCGTCCCGTGGGCATGAGCCCTTAGGCATAATTGGTCCGTGATAAACGGGTCCTATAACGAGAATGAAACATCGCACACTAGTATTTTAATATTTTTATTTTTTAAATAGATCTATTTAAAATGGTGTCACAAGTAGTGATCACATTATGGACCATCTATAAAGTAGGTGCATAAGTCACACGTTAAGGTTGTGAGTGTCGACCAAGTGTAACATGGTGTGACAAAAGATGGGAGGAATCCTTAGTTACGTGACGACACATTTCAAAATCCTACACATCAAATTGTAAGTGTTAAAATTACTTTGAACTAATAACGATAAACCAAAAATATTTCCAACTCTATCTCAAAAGGTTTAAAAATTGTGTTGTGGACGAATTAAACCAAATCTGGAAAATCTGGGAATTGGACCATGATTTGAATAAGAATGTGGGTATATAGTTAGAGAATTCAACAAGTACGAGAATTACAGAGTACCTATATCCAGAAATGATTTTAAATATACCCTAATGAACGCTGAAATCTTCGATGACATAATAATCGTACGAATATACAACCAGCAGGCCGATAGGTATTAAAACAAAACCAAACGTCACACGTTTAAACGTCAAATTTTAAATTAATATTTCTCGCATCGTATCGCATATTTAGTATCGCGCCGCTTATTTTCAAGATAATTATATATAATTTTCTAAATAAGAGTTGAATCTTCATCTTTAAAATTTATTTTGATTTGGACGTTTGGTTTTGTTTTAGTAATGCCGTTATAAAATAGCGCGATCGGCCTCCTGAACTGGAGAGAAAGGAAAAAGATTTAAATTTAGGAAATAGTATTTTTTTAGTATAATCATGGACCAATTAAACAAGTTTTATTGGTCTAGTTTTATTGGTCCATGGTATAGTATAGTATTCCTTCCCACAATCTCTTCACTACATGTCTATAATGTTGTGACTAGATTTTCAAATAGCTGGCCTAGATAGTATTAAAGTTCGTATTTCAAAAGGTTACTCAAGTCATGAATCTAGTTTTAAAACTAATTTCAAGTAAAGCTTTAATTTTAGAACCTTACTTGAAACGAGATTCATCAATCAACAATCAGCTGAGTTATTTCCTTATTCTAGAACGACGCTTGAATACTAATCTATACTCAAGCAAAGATTTGATCTTTGTTTACGTCTGTCATGTCAAGTCCACTCAACCAATCAGAGCTAAAAATCTCTACTCAAGACTAGTTTCAACTGATTAGAACCAATCAGAGTTCAGAATCCCTACTCAAGACTAGTTTCAAGTGATTAGAACTTAAAACGCATTCTATAATAAGATCTCGTGACCATGCGACTGCGACGTGACATGACATGACGATACACATTTCTCAATACGCTTCAGCGTTCGCAACTTGCGAATATGCCCGTGATCGTAATGGGGATGTGGACTAGTTTTGAAAATCAAAATTCTAATTAGTCCGTCAGTTAGAAAATAAAAAAACAATAGACAAGTATTTTTTGCTTTTTTAAAAAAATTAAAATATACAGAGATAAAGCGCATTAAAGTTTAGGGTGAGGGGGTCGTGACGTCACTAACCGCTAAAACCGCCATACAAACTGTCAGAATAATGACTTCACGCGGAATTTCAACTCAATATATCACCGTTATTTTTTGATTACGTAAAAAAAGAAAAAATACGTGTCCAATATTTTTTAATAATCTACAAGACGGACTAAAAAATAAAAATTAGTCAACATGCCCAATACTGACAAAAACGACCACTTTTGGTTGTTCTTTGCATACAGTGTGACCGATTCTAGTGATTCTCGTGCGTGGACTTTTCTACAATAAGAAGTTCTAATTTGAGTTTAAAATTTAAAAATAAACAAATTAAAAAACCACACTAAAGACATAATTAATCAACAAAAAAATCTAACCAGACTTCGGTAAAGAATTTCCGAGGAACCCGAAGTTAGATTTACAACATAACATAATTTGAATCCTCTCTTTTGTAGGTACCTACACTACTAGTATAGTATTATATTATCTGTGCCTACACTAAATTTAATTCCTTATTTTTTTTTCATTTAGTGACAATTTCGAACGAATATGAATAGTCTCTCCGATGAGTCCGGCCCGTGTTGACGTTGAAGTTCAACACGGCCACGCCGCGGTCGGCCGCCGCCACCAGCCTCGTCGAGTCGAAGTCCAGACTGTACACAGGCGACGACCTGGTCTGCGTGAAATACATCTGGAAACAGCAGCAAAGAGCCAATAATCCCTACGTTTTAAGAGTAGGCACTTCCATACTAATCGCTGAACCGATTAGACACTATTTATATTATAGATATATCTATATGTATTTTAACTTTAAACTGACAGCATCCTGCTGAAGAGTTTGTTGCGCAGCTTCTTCTCTTCAGCCATAGCACTAGGAAGCTGTGAAGGGTGGATATTTTATGGGTGCTGTCATAATAACTAAAATTATATTGACTTCGAAAAGAGCCACATTATGGGCCAAATTTGAATAAAGGATTTGACTTTAACTTTGATTTTAGAATGTAAGTATATATTAATGTGAACACTTGAATAAAGGATGGCATTCGTAACTGGGACTCCGGGCTACTCATTTCTACATCCCGACATCGTGAATAAGGGCCCAGTTGATTAGTACGGAGCGCCATCGCCAGGGCGCCGGCACGACAGCCACCTACCTGCGCGTGGCGCGCGGGCACGCGGCGGTCGTACAGCACGCAGCGCGAGTACTGCGCCGAGCCGGCCAGCGCCGCGCGCTCGCCGTCCGTGCGCACGCAGTACAGCGTGCAGTGGAACGGGTCCGGCGCCTCGTACACCTGCATAGTGGGCATGTTGACTAATTTTTTTTTTTTGGTCTGGCTTTTAAATTATGAAAAAATATTGGACACGTATTTTTTTTTTTACGTAATCAAAAAATAACGGCGATACATTGAGTTAAAATTTCGCGTGACGTCACCATTAGTTGTATGGCGGTTTTAGCGGTTAGTGACGTCACGACCCTCTCACCCTAAACTTTAATGCGCATTATCTCTGTATATTTTAATTTATTTGAAAAATCAAAAAAATACGTGTTTATTGTCTTTTTTATCGTGGGGTGGGTATCCTAACAAATTTCAGAATATTATTTCTAAAGTAGCTGTGCCCCGCAGTTTCACCCGCGCGAGCTTCGGAATTTCCGCAGGAACTCCTAATTTTCTTTAATACAAACCTTCCTTAAATTTAGAAAAAAATAAATATTCCAAGACCAAAACAAGTCAAATCGGTCGAGTTATTCTCGAGTTTTAGCAGGCAAACGAACAGCATTTCATTTTTATATTTATGATTATGCAAGTGTATGCAATTTGTCAATGCCCCTCCCCTTCTTTGGAGCCTCACGTGATTAATGGACGGCCCCCTAAGGGCTCCCCCCCAGACTACCCCAAGCACTAAAATCTCACGCACCACCCGGCCGCATCGTACGTCCATGAACTGCAGCATTCCGGAATGCGTGACGAACGCCACCGCGCAGTCGTCGTGCCAGCATATATCGCGCACGGCTTGGGCCGCGCTGCCTGACGAGTCCGAATTTACCAATTGCGCGTTCCTGAAACGCCAACAGGCGGGACTCTGAACCTTACAAACAACTAGCTGTTCCCTGCGGTTTCACCTGCGTTAATTTTGGGTCCCCGCAAGAATTCCGAGATAAAAGTACTCTATGTCCTCTTTGTACCCCTGACAACGTGTATGCAAAATTTCGTGACGATCAGTTGAACGGTTAGGACGTGAAAGCGTACAAAAAAAAACACACATACATATAATACTACACACTCAATACATATAATATGTAGTACGTAAGGATAATAATGTTCAGAGGTGTTTTTTTTCCTGCATATTAATATTTAATCAATATTTAGGGATATCGGAATAAATCAAAGTAACAGGGAAAACTTCGGTTTAAAATGTAAACATAAATAAATAATAGATCACCTACGTATTGACGTCAAGCAAAATAGGCTTACTGTTTCCATTCAGCCCTATTGCTAATTTGTCGTGTGTCCGATTTAGCGCCAGGCATTTCACACCATTAGCGTTATCTAATTTAATTTGTGTCATAGCTGAAAACCAAAACAATAAAGGGCTCTTCATATAGGTGTCTTCATAAATATGTAACAAAATTAAATTGTATACATGTGACCGATTCTTTGTCATTTACACAAGCACAGAGTAGGTGCAAAATAATAATAAAAGTATGTAGCTTGAGTTTCAAGTAAACATTTATCTTCATAATATTTTGTCATCAAAAAGTTCTTGAAGAATTCCCGAAATTTACATTCATCTTGGCCTTTCTAAGGTTGTTTTGGAGCAGACTAAATTTTGTTAATGCAGACAAATTCTATCTGAGTCCATAATTTTACCAAAACCTATCCAGTTAATTACATTTTATTGATTCACACCATCACATAGGTCTAATGACAGTATGATGATAGACTGAAAAAATTAAAGAAATTTACTATAAATCAAAATTGGAAATGTACCATCATTATCTTTGTCCAGTGGTAAACTCCAATAGTTGACTATAGGACTAGAGGTAGAAGCAGTTACAACACATGGTGTAGTTCCATTGGTGATCAACTCCACAGCTGACACCTCCGACCTGCCACTGTTATGGCAATCTCAGATGTAGTGCAACAGGCGAGGCTTGTGTCTGTATTTGTCTAAACCATAAACAGATACACAGCCATCCCTGAAAAGAAGCCAGACTTTCATAATTTTGTGTTGAGAATTATTTTGTAATTTCATTAAATAAATTGTAAGTAGCTAAAGAGCAATAACTACTATGTTTCTTTTTTTTTTACTATCACACAATAAGCTAAGCTATAAGATATTTTTTGATTTTTTTTTTGTAAAGTAACAGCTTGTTTTGTAAAGTAACAGGCAACAGCAGCAATTTTTAAAGCTTGTGTTTTTGGTGATACATACTGCTGCACTAATGGTAAAGACAAATTTTCATCCCATAAAATTTACTCTGATGCAGAGATTGAAGCCACAATAGCTAATAACAGTACTATCAAAAATCCATGACAATTGTTTACCTATTGCCGCATACGACAAGATTTTCTTTTATAACAAATCTAGAGATGTCATTTGTTCGTACATCATTTCTTTTCACTTTGGGCACTCCTAGCTTCCAAAGGACTTCTTTTGCAAGAGGATTCCCCTTTTTGTCCAATTCATAACAATACAGTTTTGAACCAATACTGAGAATAAGTGCTTCAGAACTAAGGTACTTTAGCCATGGCATGTAGTTTGTTTGATGTTCTATACATACCTGAAATATAACATTTACAACTTAAATTTTGAAGTTATTTTAGTAGAAATCTTTTTAGTCCATCGAAATATCAACCTTGTACATAAAGTCTAAATTTTGATGGTTGAAATTTTTGATGTAAGGTTAAACTGAAAATAAAGAGCTGGTGATACACCCTCACACACCAAATGGATTTGGGATAGAACTATAATGTAAATATTATATGATGATGAGAATTTTATCTTTTATGATACAATAATTTACATATGTATTCTATATTAGTGGTTCCCCGGGGTTACAACTACAGTAATTTTAGAGTTCCCACACCAATTCCGGGTTATGCCTATGTTATTCAGAGATAATGTAACATTCTAATGGTGAAAGAATTTTTAAAATTTGTCCAGCAGTTTTTGAGTTAAATCATAACAAACAAACAACAAATCAAATGTTTCTTCTTTATAATATCAGTATAAATAGATAAAGGCTGTATAATAATAAAGGCTGTAGCTGATAACTGATTCCAGTTGGATGCAGGAGAATAAGAATTATAATGTTATTGTACATAATTATGTATTAAGTATATGCATTTTTCACATAATATTTACCTTGACTTTATACAATCCACTGAGCCAATTTTGTGAAACACGATACCGATTTCGCCATGATAATGATATGGATTGCCTACAAATAAGAAATACAAATCTGAATTTTTCACCAATATTCAGGTTGATGAAGTTAAGGGTAGCAACAATAAACGGGTGGAGTAAATTAACAGAAACTGTGAACCAGTCATCAGTCTAACTAACCTGTTGTCTGGGTGATTGCATATAATAAATTTACTCCGACATTTATATCTCCAAAGCACATTATCATTATAAATAATATTTTTCAGAATCTTGCAAGTGAGCATAACACTGTACAAGTCTGTCAAAGTTAATTCCATTAAAATATTCACAAGAACATCATACGGCAAGTTTAGTAACATTATGAAACTTAAACTAACTTAAGTATAAAATTTATACTAAGTAATAAGTAAGTTTTAAAGGATCGTATTTTAAAAATTCAATCTATTTTGTTACTGTTTGTTTGTGCAATCTATTATAATTTTTGTTTCTTTTGCGTGACTTTAGCCACAAATTAATAAGACTGACTTTAGCCAAAGACATTTTTTTTTCGGGGAAGGCAGAAGGAAACTTAGTCTATATAGCCAATTCATTAGTATTTTTCTTCTTCTGAAGTTATTTACATCGAAATGCATTGTTGAGATGGTGAGATGCATTTCGGTGCTTTACCGGAACTTTTGACAGCAACTCTTCACAGCTGAACCTTAATAAGACGCTCTGTGGGAAATTATATAGAAAAACGACAACCTCCCGATGAACGCCCCATGTCGCGCACAGCGCGATTTGCCATGTAACAATAATTGGTTTGTATCAACACTAATTATCGTACTGTCAATCTATATTTTGTGGTGTGGCAACACTTTGCTTATGCTTCAACAAAGTGTGGGTAGAGGGACATACAAGCGCGGGATGACCGCGACCGCGCGTGGAATATACAATATCTAAACTATGTCTAGTTTATTTGTGATCTAAAACAAGCAGCGTAAGGTGAGGTCGTCCGGCCCGAAGTAAGTTACAAAGGCACTCGGTGAGTCGTCACTAATATTATAGTATAGTCGACATTCTAATACAATAGATTCAGAGAATGGTGAAGCGACTGACTAGTCACTAGGAAACTCCATAATCTATAATAAGTTCAATCTTGCAGTACAATGTACATTTGGTAGTAAAGGACATTGAACAGGGAGCCCGAGGCTCAAATGAGTGTGTACCGGAAGCACACAGGCGAATCATTGCAAGGTCGTCTACATGAAGTTGCATGCACGCAAGCTTGCAGGGTAAATCGGAATAGCATAAGACACCAGGACACGGTCAGACGTGTTCAGATCGGAGCTGTAGACGACCAGGGAGGGTCACTACTCTGGGTAGACCAGACCCTCATGACAGAACAATGCGAAGATTAGAGATCATAACGTAAAGCTCACATTGAAGAGATGATACATGATTTCTTAGTGACTGGTTGGCCGTCTCATCATTATATTACCATGCTTGAGTCGGGAGCACGGGCAGTGGAGGTGAGCGTTTATGCATTATAAAGGGGCCCCATCAAACCTACACCTGGGTCGCAAGTCCCAGGCACTGCCCCATGTTCCCTACGGATATCTGTAATGCTGTATAACTTATAACTATGTTGGTGCAATTAATTGTTATAGTTCCTAGTTCGTTACATTACACAACATTATACTGTTCTGTTATCCATTCCATGGATTGTGTAAGATTATATATTATATAGATTGTCGCGCTTGCCTGAAGGAACGGTACGAAGAAAAGGTCCGATGGATTGGCGACTAATTTATTTATTGCCTTCCCGGCCCGTTCCCGGTAGATAGGTACAAGTAGGTACAATTAGCGACACTGGCCTCAGCGGTAAGTGGTAGGTGGCTCGTAGATGGTGACGACGCTGGTGCCGCGGCGGCTGCTGTAGGCAGCGGCTGGAGTACGCCTGGAGTAGTCCAGGAGTAGGGCTGGTAGGTGCCTGGAGTCTCGGCGGTAGATGGTAGGTGCCTGGAATGCGCCGGGGTAGTCCGGGGGTAGGGCCCGGATCTTCAGCTGG
Organism: Zygaena filipendulae; assembly: GCA_907165275.2. Taxonomy (NCBI): domain Eukaryota; kingdom Metazoa; phylum Arthropoda; class Insecta; order Lepidoptera; family Zygaenidae; genus Zygaena; species Zygaena filipendulae. The sequence continues at coordinate 3,517,340 of OU015669.1, forward strand.
TAGGTGCCTGGAATGCGCCGGGGTAGTCCGGGGGTAGGGCCCGGATCCCGCGGCTGGTAGGTGCCTGGAACCTGGAGCGAGGGCTTCGGTTACCATCAGCAAGTCCGTAGCTGGCTGCCTTTCCACTCCGTGAGAACCAGCGGTCGCAAGGTAGTAGCGATAGTGCTTTAGTAGGAATTGCAGCCAGCCAGACTAGATTAAGCGAGAAGCAGCTTAGTAGTGTGAATGTGAATGAGAACTCACCCTAGAGGGTCATCAGCACTAGCACGTTTAGTAGGTACCGCGCGGTAGATGCGCAGTACCATTAGACAGCACAAATTAGTATGTGCGGTAGGCGCACATTTAAACGCACGTTAGAAAAGGATTGGCCGCAACACGTACCCGCGTGTAGCGCGGTGCACGTGCAGCGGCCGTCTGTCAAGGCGTCGAGTGCCACAGGTCGGCTACTCGCCGTTAACCGGCGCGGGTGCGCGGGAGGGGAATCTTTAGAGATTCACGATGCGCAGCGTGCAATATAAAATATGTTTTCTAGTCCGAATCTGAGTCTGCAACGTTACAGTACCCCCTCCGAAAATTCAGGATTTTAGCTGGCAACCTTAGTGTTAAAATCCGTCTATGCTATCTGTGAATCTTTGCTTCTTGTCCTTTCATTCATCTCGTCCATTCTTTCATACCTCCCTCTTTCAAACTGTCTTTGATCCTGTTAGTCAGACCTCAGACTCCTAACAACCAGAGTACACTAGTTAGCACTAAACTATACTCGAGAAACAAAGGGTGTAGGTTCATGTTTAGATACATGCTCCTCACATCACAAGTAGACCGGTAGTATTGTGAATAGGGTAGTACTTAGTACGCTAGTTCGTTTTTGTTAAGCTGGATGAACGAAATAAGGTGAGTTTCCATTATAACAATAAGCAAAACAATACAAAATTAGTGCAATTATACTGCGACGTTGCATCCTCGAGATTTATTAGAGATGTTTTACTATGTAGTCCATTCTTCAATGTACTGGCATCGCACACAATTATTTAGAGCTATAAAGGAGAATCAAAAATAAAAAGATATTCAATTGACTACTGTGTACCCCTCCTCCCCGCCCCACCCGGCGTAGCGCCTGCGTTGCCGCACGCCGCCGTGCCAGCTCATTCGTTTTTTGTGTGCCGGCATCGCCACTACTAAATAGGTTTTTTGTAATCTTGAGCTAAAATACTTTTTATTCTACCTACAAAAAATAATAAAATAATGTGAAGTTAAAGGTTAACTATGGGTAAACGTACAAACAAAGAGAAAGAAGCGAATATCTCAAAACGACTACAACGCATTGAGCTTTACCTTCGTCGGTCCCTGTGCATCAGACATGCGATGGTAAGTCGTTGTTTACTCACCTTTAGGTGTCACATTATTATAATTCAATTAATAAACAAATAAATGGAAAGCTTTGATAATATGCATTCATCGTAAAATTACCCACCTTTGTGTGTTCTTGAACCATCGTTTTAACGAGTATAGCCATAATAAAAGCACAGCTAATGTAACATTGCTAGCATACCCACTTTTTATTTCATTTTATGCTTTATTATGCTTTTATTTATATTCATATTCATATTCATTTATTTTATAATTTTCATTACACGTCATTAATAATTAATACAATACAAATGAAGTAGATATATATCTACACCTTGATTATATTTCTAAATTATACATACGTTTACGTATGCTTGCTTCTATTTACGTGCCTGTTATTTATGTACTGCTATTATTTACGTGATCATGGTTGATAACAAGATACTCTGACGAAAGAATGGAATATGGCTATTTTTCCTGATGCAATCATGGCTAAGCTATACATACTACTTGACGTGTTCATGATAGATAGCTTCATCCGTCTCGTGTCGTAACGTGATTACGCCCATAGACGTTAAAATATTCGAGTGCCTCAACAGCTTGTGCACTACATTTCCAGGATCGTGTCGACTCTAAGCTATACTACTTGACGTGTTCATGATAGATAGCTTCATCCGCCTCGCGTCGTAACGTGCTTACGTCCAAAGACGTTAAAATATTCGAGTGCCTCAACAGCTTGCGCACTACATTTCCAGGATCATGTCGACTCTAAGCTATACTACTTGACGTGTTCATGATAGATAGCTTCATCCGTCTCGCGTCGTAACGTGCTTACGCCCAAAGACGTTAAAATATTCGAGTGCCTCAACAGCTTGTGCACTACATTTCCAGGATCGTGTCGACTCTAAGCTATACTACTTGACGTATTCATGATAGATAGCTTCATCCGTCTCGCGTCGTAACGTGCTTACGCCCAAAGACGTTAAAATATTCGAGTGCCTCAACAGCTTGTGCACTACATTTCCAGGATCGTGTCGACTCTAAGCTATACTACTTGACGTGTTCATGATAGATAGCTTCATCTGTCTCGTGTAGTAACGTGATTACGCCCAAAGACGTTAAAATATTTGAGTGCCTCAACAGTTTGTGCACTATATTACCAGGCTCTCGCGATCGAAATGAGCACCGCTTAAAGTCCAGATCACCCTTAAAGGACCTTCCAAGGTCAACTTCATGTCGCGGTGATTAAACAAGTGCACCTTACACGAACGATCTGGTTCGAGATTTCTTTCCATAGAAGAGAACTGGGCCTTCGGAGATGAAAACCGAAGTGAACAGTGAAAGGTTCACTCCCTGAAATAACTCAGAAGGAGATGACAGTGCTACTAGCAACTGAACAACCAGACGCAAGCACTAGTATGGTAATTGAAATGAAATGAAATGAAATGAAATGAAATAAACTTTATTTGTTACGACAACAGTTAATATGTGAAATAACATAAACAAGCACAACCAGCGTAATTGAGGATACCTTACCTCGAAAAATCCTAAAATCCCTTGGTGATCAAAGAAGTGTTTGGCCATTCCCGACAAAATCTCTAAACGTGGGGGATGGCTTCTAGTAGACGGCCTTACATAAGAAGAAAAACAGGATTTGCTATATAAAAGACAAAAAATTCATTATTATACGTAACGAACGTACAACGTCAGTAACGACCAAACCATACAAACCGTAATAACTGAGGTAGTATCCCACGCAAGTAGATTATATCGTCTACATCTACTAAAAAGCAATTCGTGTATATATAATATGCATTAGCTGTGTCCCGCGGTTTCAACCGCGTTAATTTAAGAAAAATTCTTTACTGATGCAAAATATATTCCATAACTACATGATTTTTGCGTAACTTTAACCGTTCAAGTAGCGTAACGGAATATTTTTTCCGTTCTTTGTAACATTTTTCATTGCTGCTCCGCTCTTATTGATCTTAGCGGGATCATATTATGTATTTGTATAGCTTTTCTCGATAAATGGGCTATCTAACACTGAAAAAATGTTTCAAATAGGACCAGTAGTTGCTGAGATTGGCGCGTTCAAGCACACAAACAAACTCTTCAGTTTTATAATAATTATTAGTATGGAATCTGTGGTATAGATACATATTATACTTATAATCTGAATCTCGGACGCGACTCCAAAGATTTTCATGTAATTTAGTATGCAGGGTTGTTTTATCTGTGTTTTCAGGCAATGAAAAATGAGTGTTTGGTACTGCTTTTTCTACTTAACGACAGATAGCACTACGAGCGAAGCTCGGTCACCTAGATATTTTTAGTATGAGTGGCAATCAATTATAGATGATTTAGTCATTTTAGATGTAGTTGTTATATACCTAATTATGTAAGGAGCTTTAAAATTCCTTTTGATCGCACTGTATTCCAGTTTACGGTCCCCGAATATAACACTTTAAGCTCTACTAAAAGTTACCACCTAAATATTGCAATATCTAATCCACTAAGTTATACAGTCATTGCAGTGCAGTCTTGACAATTTTTCAACACTCAAAAGTTCACTTTATTCTTAACTAGCTGTCCCGCGCGGTTTCAACCGTGATGGTTTTGGAGTTCCCGCGGCAATTCCGGATTAAAATATAGCCTATGTTACTCAAGAATAATGTAGCTTTCTAATGGTGAAAGAATTTTTGAAATCGGTCCAGTAGTTTTTGAGTTAAATCGTAACAAACAAACCAAAAATCAAATCTTTCCTCGTTATAATATTAGTATAGACTAGCTGTTCCCTGCGGTTTCACCCGCGTTGGTTTCACAGACCTCGCGGGAATTCCGGAATAAAGGGTGCCCTGTGTGTTATTCTGATGTATAAGCTATGTTAATGTGAATTTCATTATAATCCATTCAGTGGTATTTGCGTGAAAGAGTTGCAAACACACACTCTCGCTTTTTTAATATTGGTAAGAATTTCAAACGAGTTAACGAGAGTTAACGAGTTTATCAAGTCAAATCAGTTCAAAATGGAAGACCTACGGACTATTCGGTTTAAAGATCTTTATTATACTCATTAAGACACATGCCACTTACATGAGTACATTAATAAAATTTAAAATCAGTCACACAGAACAAAATAATCAACATAGTGTAGGGTAGGTAAGTTGCAAGTTAGCTGCGAGGAGACAATATGTCAAGTGCTGACAATATAAGGCGGTGGTCCAAGTTATAAAAGGTCTTGTTTTTTAATGTGGTCTAACAATTTTTTTTTGAAGATTCTAAGCTACTATTACGATACTTGTGTTTTAAAAACCGCTTATGGCGACCATAGACCTAAAAGAAGCATATTTTTTGGTTTTCAAACAGAAAAATACTGCCATTAGACAAACAATCCAAGCTGTTGGAGAGAGTTTTAAACAGTTTTAAAATCATGCCAGGCAGGTACTTCCCTTGAATCAGTTTTTTCATGGTGGATTAATAATAAAATATTAGGCATTCAAAAAACAAAACTCGTAAGAACCGTTAACGCTTTGGAAATATTCTCCGCTGCCTCTCCAACAGGTTGGGGTGTACCTATCGTGCATCGGTGAACATCGGTTTATGGTCTAATGTGCTTTGCAAAGTTTCCGACAGATCAGGAGACGCGAGGGAAGACTTCTTTTGATCTTCACATCGCGTCGTACATATATTTAGGAAACAACCGCGAAGCCGATGTGGAGTCTTGACATAGTATATTGACTGATACTTTATTTATTTACAGTAAATGTACTTTTTTCCGTTCAAAATTTTTTAAAGGTGTTAAAAAACCTTTGTCGGATACCGAGTGGAGTTTGACTCATTCAGTCTTTAAATTGATCATCGATATTAATTTTGCTTTGTTTCCAAAGCCAAAGAAAAGCCCACTTTATTTATCTCGGCATATCTACAGACGTTTTAACGCACTCATGGTAGATTGGAGTATCTAGTACTTCCGTTACGATTTTTTTTCCCTCTCTTCTCTCTCTTCAAATGCATAAAAAAAAAAAAAAAAATAAGCTACCGATAGAGCATCAGGCACAATGATAGTTTTAAACCGGCCAAGTAAACCTTGGTTACGCCTCTTCCTGAAATAATATTGATTGCTTTATCGCTGATATACCTATATCTTTAAATTTTTCAATATAACAAATTAGTACCCAAAAGAGAGCCTTCCGCTCGAAAAACTAACCAAGAAACGAATAGCTCTACTTGCGTTGTCGACTGCACAACGTGCAGAGACGCTGTCCTTGATCTGCTTAACCAACTGAAAGTCAATACCTCTAATGAAAAAAAAAAAAAAACTTACTAAATACAGAAAATTATTGACCACGAAACGACCTATTCACAATGCTTTAACTCACAATGCCTTAACTTTATCCCACTGTATCCCATAAATGAGGATAGACTCTTTGCAGAAGCAGCTTACAATAATGACTCTGATTAATAAACATTTATATAAATACAAGATAAACAAAATATATAAATATTTTGTAAAATTATTCGTACAAGTCTAATTATATTTTTTCTCTACTCGTGTTCGCTGATTTAACTTTGTTTATCATCGTTCTTCTTTCCCTATCTTTTACCTATTTCATGGTGAGCGCTAAACATCTACATAGTAAAACATCTCTAATAAATCTCGAGGATGCAACGTCGCAGTATAATTGATGGTTAAACAAACTTACCTAGTGATGTTTGACCATAATTATACGAGACGTTGCATCCGAAGAGATTTATTACCCTCCCAGCCCATAGGTTTCGTTAAAAACTTATACATCTATAAGTATTAACGTTACCCCATGCCATGAAATAGGTGCTCTGAAAAAATGAGCTGGCACGGCGGCGTGCGGCAACGCAGGCGCTACGCCGGGTGGGGCGGGGAGGAGGGGTACACAGTAGTCAATTGAATATCTTTTTATTTTTGATTCTCCTTTATAGCTCTAAATAATTGTGTGCGATGCCAGTACATTGAAGAATGGACTACATAGTAAAACATCTCTAATAAATCTCTTCGGATGCAACGTCTCGTATAATTATGGTCAAACATCACTAGGTAAGTTTGTTTAACCATCAATAATTGGCCAAAGATAGATAAAAAAATTTGGGTAGGTAGTGTTATAAATAGCCAACAAGCTCAATTTATGAAGCTAAGTATAATAATTAAGCAGTATTTAAATGTACAGTAAATATTTTTTAGACAATGAAAAAAAATCAAACGAGTAAAGTATGTAGCCACCACTAGTATTAGTTAAGCTGATATATAGGTATAAGCAAGATGTACAGTAAATATTTTTTTGACAGGGAAAAAAAATAAATCAAGCAAGTAAAGCATGTAGCCACCACTAGCATTAGGTAAGCGTATGCTATGCACAAACTACTAAGAGATACTACCGTAGGTATGCTAAGCTGCTTTTACAATGTTTCGACAACTACACTATACGGTACGGTGTTTAAAATGTTTAGATCTACCTACTTCAATTGATAATAATAAATAGACCAGTAAAATAAAAAAATCGAAAAAAACGGAACTAAGGAAATATAGATTGCGAACTGTTGCGAAAATACCTATGTATTTGTAATGATAATAGAAGTTGATATGGAATATTGATGTAAGAAAAAAAATTGTTTAGGTATCTAGTTGTTGGAAAATATTACGCAACAATTACAATCACAATTGGCACAATCAAAATAAGCGTTAGTATAAAATTCAGCATAAAAATGATAAAAATACAAAGCAAAAAAAAACAAGCATAGGTAGGTAAGCGTAACGGTTTTATTTTAATGAATAGGTAAGTACGTACCAGTTCGCTGTGTAGGTAGCATCGACACCGCCTCGTTCACAATTAGGTTTTTCGCGCTGGGCTAGCTGCTAAAGCACTAAAATAAATACCTAGAACGAACCTGGAAGGACAATAACCACGTTAAAGGGCGCCACTGTCGCGCTTGTGCTTGGAGAAAAGTAGGTGGTTAGGCACTCAGCGCGGCAGGTAGGTAGGTAGCGTGGGAACGCAAGAAGAAGTCCGATAGATTGAGACTAATTATTTATTGCCTTCCCGGCCCGTTCCCGGTAGATAGGTAGAAGTAGGAACAATTAGCGACACTGGCCTCAGCGGTAAGTGGTAGGTGGCTCGTAGATGGTGACGACGCTGGTGCCGCGGCGGCTGCTGTAGGCAGCGGCTGGAGTACGCCTGGAGTAGTCCAGGAGTAGGGCTGGTAGGTGCCTGGAGTCTCGGCGGTAGATGGTAGGTGCCTGGAATGCGCCGGGGTAGTCCGGGGGTAGGGCCCGGATCTTCAGCTGGTAGGTGCCTGGAATGCGCCGGGGTAGTCCGGGGGTAGGGCCCGGATCCCGCGGCTGGTAGGTGCCTGGAACCTGGAGCGAGGGCTTCGGTTACCATCAGCAAGTCCGTAGCTGGCTGCCTTTCCACTCCGTGAGAACCAGCGGTCGCAAGGTAGTAGCGATAGTGCTTTAGTAGGAATTGCAGCCAGCCAGACTAGATTAAGCGAGAAGCAGCTTAGTAGTGTGAATGTGAATGAGAACTCACCCTAGAGGGTCATCAGCACTAGCACGTTTAGTAGGTACCGCGCGGTAGATGCGCAGTACCATTAGACAGCACAAATTAGTATGTGCGGTAGGCGCACATTTAAACGCACGTTAGAAAAGGATTGGCCGCAACACGTACCCGCGTGTAGCGCGGTGCACGTGCAGCGGCCGTCTGTCAAGGCGTCGAGTGCCACAGGTCGGCTACTCGCCGTTAACCGGCGCGGGTGCGCGGGAGGGGAATCTTTAGAGATTCACGATGCGCAGCGTGCAATATAATGCTACGTTCACACGCGCGCCGTGCAGCCCGGCGGGCTGCCTGGCGGGCTGCGCGGCATGCAGCCCGTCCCGGGCCGGCGGACATTCAAGCTGTTTACACGCACGCCGTCGTGTCAGTCAGTGCCAGAATGGCGAGCAGCGAGGATCTCGGTGTTGTTGCTGCCATATCCTTTGGCTTAACTTATTTTTATTAGAAAAAGGAACAAAATTATGAACGATTGTAATATCCGATCGTAGCGACTTTCTTAGCAACGTTGAATGAAGATCCACTCGTCGCGAAAGCGCGGGACAGACTGACTGCCCGCGCGCGTGTAAACAGTCACCGGGCGCCCGCACATTCATCCTTTGAACTTTGCCAAAAAACCGACACTTGCCCGATTCGCGGCATTCACGTTCACAGGCGCGTTCACGGGCTCGGGCGTACCGTTTACACGCTCGTGAATGTGAATGTGCACGTTGAATGTAGAGTTGAACGCACGCGTGTGAACTTACCATAAAATATGTTTTCTAGTCCGAATCTGAGTCTGCAACGTTACAAGATATTTGTCGTCCGTGTAAACCTGCACTAAATAGAATTCAGGCAAACATAACTCGGGATAGTGCAGACGGCACGACAAAATGGTGGAGATGCTGGGATATAACATGGGAAGCCAGATTCGTTCTGGCTCTTCCTTGTTAAATTTCCCTCTATTTTAATCTTTTTTGTATTTGTGTTTGTTTGAGTTTTTATTTGACTTTTCTTTGTCTCAGTCAAAGATGGGTAACTACTCATAAAACCATTTACTTATTAAACTACCTTCCTCTTTTATGTTTTTAATATGTTCTGTGTACAGAGGTTGTGCTTGTATTATTTGTATTGGCAGTAAATGACATATTTTTCCTTGCATATGATTAACAAATTAAGGCTAGCCGCATACTTGTAAGTAACCATACCTTAACTTCTACATTGACTAAACTTCTTGTGAATTCCACACAACTATGGGTTTTTTGTCAAACAACTATCTTGTTGACAGTATGCGCAAATTCTATGATCACAGTATATTCCTATAAACTTATGAAACACAACAAAGTTTTTCAAATAAAAAATTGTATGTATGAGCCAGGCCTAAAGAACAATAGGAACAAAAGGTATACTGTTCTCTATTTGTCTATTTTTTCTAAGGGATGTATCGAGCAATGTATCGGAATAGTATCACTGGTAAACCGTATGAATTTATCTACTTTTATTTTTGTAAAGAAGACTAATTTTATGTCTCTTGATAGATTATTTTATTATGGCTATTGTGTTAAGTTTTGTTGTTTATTTTGCAAACCATAGATTACTATTACTGCCCTATTAGACCTTTGTCTACTACATAGTAATGAATAAGTAAAACAACAGTTTAATTTAACATAACGGTAACGGTACATATCGGTTTCTAGGGTATACAACAAAGATAAAACATAATATAAGTACTATGTTGTATGCACTATGCAGATTTCGGCAAAGCTTGTGCTTTTGTAATAATTGCGCAGTTAAGTTCAAGCGTCAGTAAAAGTTAATTTTCTGGTTTAACGTGAAGTGTTTAAAATACTATACCTAGGTGATCGGTTTGGTCGTTTAGTCGTGAAGGCGTGACAAACGAACAAACGAGCTCACTCACGCATTATAATATTAGTAAGGATAGTAGCGAGAGTATATCACTCTACGAGGTGATTTTTTGCGAATTTCTAATGTATTCGGTCGTGGGGTATCGAATATCGAAGCTTGTTCTATACCGATAGAAAAGTATCGGTACTTAGTAGTTAGTACTTACTCTTATCGAATCGATCCAATTTTCATAGTACAATTTGGAATAAAATAAATGAAAGCAACAAGAGGTATACTTTGAAATTGATTTTATGGCTACTCAAGTAGCCGCCGCAGCGCGAAGCGCTCGTCATTTTTCGTGCACAGCCCTAGGTAGGTATTTACGAAGGTTACAATGTACCTACAGCTGATCGAGGTCTTTCACCCCGCTGCAACATCATCGCGTACGCCGCTCGATGTACGCGACATTTGATATTATTACGAATAGACAGTATATACATAGATATTTTGGTGATTAAAAGACGAAAAAAAAAAAAAAAAAAAAGTTGCAATGTCGTTCTATTATTGATACCTACTGAACTACAAATTTTTTTGCGCAATGCTTAGGGAATATTCCTGTATTTACACTAAATCTAACCCTGTCGACATCGCGACAAGAGAGAGAGAGAAATAATTATGATACAATGGCCCTGAGTTCCTAAAAAAGAAGAAGAAACCTACTGGACTATGAAACAGTACTATGTTGCGACAGACCCTTTTTTTTCTGTTCGGGAGGGCCGCAGGCATGCGGCCAGGATATTATTGCTCGTGAGAGAGAAGTCCTGAATGAGGAAAGCCAGGATATGAGTATAGACGAGATAGAGGCTCTGGACAATGACATACAGGACAGATATTCTGGTAATCTAACACTGTTTCTACTCTAATGCAGTTTATACGATACAAGTAACTTTGCTTTATCTATCTGGTAATAATGTAACGTATTACGTAAGTGTTAACTTATAATGGTATATAATGGAACGCTAATCTCAAGGTTCCGGGTTCGATTCCCGGTGAGGATGCACTTTGTGTGATGAACATAACTTTGTGTGTGTGGTTCCACTTTCCAGTGTGGGTGTGTTTATATATCTATAGTATAATGTATATGTAATGCCACGTAATGCAAATACACATGTATGTAGTATATGCCACGTTTGCTTGGTTTCCACGATACAGGCTAATAATAGCTTGCTGTGGGATCGAGTGGATCTGTGTGTTGTGAAGTGGTTTATTATTATTATTATTATCTGTATGTTGACCATAAGTGTATGATATGTGGAAAGATGAGGAAACTGTTGAAAATCAAAGGGCAAAGCCCTCCCGTCCGGCTAGACCGGAGCAAGTCGACCGACGCCCAAGTAGATTGAAGGTGCACAGCCATTAAAAGTCAGTATACTGCAAACGAATACGAATACTCGACATGGATTTGCAACCATGCAAGGGCAACTAGAGATGGAAAGGCACCCGGTAAAACCGAATCATGAATGTATGTGGCACAGCCACAAGCAAGAGGCAAGACCTCACCGTGAATGTATGTGGCATAGCCACAAGCAAGAGGCAAGACCTCACCGTTAAAGTATATGAATGTATGTGGCACAGCCACAAGCAAGAGGCAAGACCTCTCCGTTAAAATATACCTATGGATAATTCTAATAAGAGTGGAATAAATCTGGTCGACTCATCCTTCCACTGTCATGCTAAAAGTGTATCATATTATAATATCCTCATATATCTTCACATTAATATGAACTCAGAGTAAAGTATATCTCACACTATTGCATTAAATCTCTTTCTGCTCTGGGAGTGTCGCGCAAAGCGCGAGATGTCATGCGAAACAACTGAGAATTCTAGCACTATGTGCAACACTGTTATTTAGTTTGTACCCACATAGCCATGTAATAAATTGAAGTCCCTCGCAATCGTTGGCGTGTCAGTGTCATGCCAGGCGAGCGCTTCTTGGTAGCTAGTCACTCTGCTCGACTTGAGTGATCGTAAGAAGTGTTCTATTTCTATTGTATGTATGGTATATATGTGCGATTGTTTGTTTGTTTGTATACTTTATTGAGCATAAACAAAGTTTTTACAAGTTGATAAAATCAAAACAAATAGGTAATTTATGCTCAAAGGCGGACTTATCCCGCGAGGGGATTTCTTCCAGTCAACCTTTGAAAAATCGAATGGAATTGAAGAAAACATTGGCGGGAGAAGAGATAAATAGAAAGGAGGTTGACAAACATAAAAATAATGGTTCGATAGAATCAAGACGGGATAAAAAAGGAAAGAAAATAAAAGAAAAGTTGTAAAATAAATAGATAAGAAAAAATAAGGAAGGCATAATATATAACAATATAAATAAAATACATATCTGCATATACAGTAATATATCAATACATATAAACTAATATACTACATATAAACTATAATTGTAATAATTATAGTGATGAGTGGTAGTATACAGAGCTCCGAATGCTGTGCAGGATGTATTCAAGGCGAGGCTCTTTTTACGTTGGTCATTGAAAGTGTCGCGGCCGGAGAACGCGCGCGCCGAGTGGGTCACCATAGCAAAAGGCGCTCGGCGCCCTCCTGCGCCTGTAAGCAATGCGCACCCTACATCATAGTAGATACGCCTCTGACTGCAATTCGAACCAGAGAGAAAATCCTGGAGTGGACAAGTCACCTGCTCACACTTTTTCATTAAAACTCTTTCTGCTTTTGGGAGTGTCGCGCACAGCGCGATTTGCCATGTAACAATAATTGGTTTGTATCAACACTAATTATCGTACTGTCAATCTATATTTTGTGGTGTGGCAACACTTTGCTTATGCTTCAACAAAGTGTGGGTAGAGGGACATACAAGCGCGGGATGACCGCGACCGCGCGTGGAATATACAATATCTAAACTATGTCTAGTTTATTTGTGATCTAAAACAAGCAGCGTAAGGTGAGGTCGTCCGGCCCGAAGTAAGTTACAAAGGCACTCGGTGAGTCGTCACTAATATTATAGTATAGTCGACATTCTAATACAATAGATTCAGAGAATGGTGAAGCGACTGACTAGTCACTAGGAAACTCCATAATCTATAATAAGTTCAATCTTGCAGTACAATGTACATTTGGTAGTAAAGGACATTGAACAGGGAGCCCGAGGCTCAAATGAGTGTGTACCGGAAGCACACAGGCGAATCATTGCAAGGTCGTCTACATGAAGTTGCATGCACGCAAGCTTGCAGGGTAAATCGGAATAGCATAAGACACCAGGACACGGTCAGACGTGTTCAGATCGGAGCTGTAGACGACCAGGGAGGGTCACTACTCTGGGTAGACCAGACCCTCATGACAGAACAATGCGAAGATTAGAGATCATAACGTAAAGCTCACATTGAAGAGATGATACATGATTTCTTAGTGACTGGTTGGCCGTCTCATCATTATATTACCATGCTTGAGTCGGGAGCACGGGCAGTGGAGGTGAGCGTTTATGCATTATAAAGGGGCCCCATCAAACCTACACCTGGGTCGCAAGTCCCAGGCACTGCCCCATGTTCCCTACGGATATCTGTAATGCTGTATAACTTATAACTATGTTGGTGCAATTAATTGTTATAGTTCCTAGTTCGTTACATTACACAACATTATACTGTTCTGTTATCCATTCCATGGATTGTGTAAGATTATATATTATATAGATATTTGTCGTCCGTGTAAACCTGCACTAAATAGAATTCAGGCAAACATAACTCGGGATAGTGCAGACGGCACGACACCCCATTTCATCTTATTTCACTGTTTCCACACACTGTTCATCACTAATGGATCACTAATGGGTCACAATTATGCAATATCCACCACATTCACATAATATTAATCACGATATACTCATTTTCAAAACAAAGAAATAAAACTGACGTCCGTATGACACAACTACTGCACACTCTTGTATGACACAACTACTTGACAGTTGACAAATGACAAGTTCAAAATAACATTCATTTACTAATTACTTGAATTTGACGTTCAAATTAATTTCTTTGGGAATTTCAATTTTCAAGTTCATAAAAAAACAAAATGAAGTGAAGCTAGCAAAATATTTTCCTAACAATTTTATACTCACAAGTCACAACTAAACATCTCAGTTTAATAACATAAAATGCTCAGAAATAGGCTGGTTAGCATTATCCGATTTGCTTGCAAAGAGCATCCTCGGGCTATTTTGGCTGGAATTCGAAGTGTCGTACCTGTAACGCTTGGATTTGTTACAATAGCATCATGTGAAGATAGTCAGAAGATGAATGTTGGTTGGGACGCTTTGGAGCACGAATTCTTGATCCGGCAAGCGACGACGGTAAACGTAAACGCTGCCACACAACTCTTGACGGTGACACTAGTCGCTATTCAGGATACCAGCGAACGGTGAGATGCCCTCAATACTCCTGTCCTTATTCACGTCTGTATCTTGTAATGGACAGCTGCTTGCCACAAGCTCTGCCAGAATGTTGAACTGCGGCAGATGTATTTGATACAAATATCAGTCACTTAGTTTTTTTTGATGGTACACATACAACTTGAAAAGTTTACCTACCTCAAAGTGTGTGGATGCCTCCTGCTCGACTACCAAGTAACACACAAGCAGTTAAAAGATATTATTGCATGTCTCAGTATATTTTTGATGCTCTTGAATGTCTTAAGTTGCATTTACCTAGTCTGTTAAGACTTTACAGATGGGACAGTTATATTAAACTCTGGTAGTTTACTTCACTCACTAACTACCACGATTCAAAAAGTGCCTGAATTTAAAAAAAAAATATGTAGGTACATAGACATTATATTACATAGACATTTATGTAGGTACATCTAAACATACTATTTTTAAAAATGTTAAGATCATCCTTGAATTATTTTAAAGCAGTTATTTCTATTTCTAGACTCCGAGAAGCATTGAGTAAAGAAATTTGCTTGGTGAATCAGGCTTTAGAGTGGGGAGAAGATGGCACCCCTCCACATCATTGGGACCAGCTGGTGGCAGTGAGAGGTTCCCTCTGTGATCTCAAACACAACCTCCGAACACTTTTCAGTAAGTAGTTTAAATCATGACTCATGTTGCCTGCATGCTTGTTGCATGACCATCAGGTGTGCCACCTGGCCGTTTGCCCCTATGACATAAAAAAGAAATGTTAGTTAATGCTACAAAGGAACCAGTTATCAAGTGGTATGTGTATGGTAGAAAAAGAAGACCTAGTTCATTAATACTTTATACTGAGATAACAATGTTCCTAATGGAATCCTAAATTTCACATGTTACCAGAAAGAAAACAAACCACCATCCTTACCTCCAATAATAATAATAATAATCCACTTCAATTTTGAGGTATGATTTCTCCTAGTGTTGGTATTGCTGCAGTAATTTCGGAATTCCTCCGGAATTTCAGGACTAACTACATATATACACTTTCCTCTTGAACCACTCTATCGATTGGTGAAAACTGCATAAAAACTGTTTAGTAGTTTTTAGTTACAGACAGATGCAGCAGAAGCCATTGTTTTATAATAATATGTAGTAATGACGAGTAATGGTATAGGTGAGTGTCACTCACTGAGTGATGACAAAAGAAACTATAGTATAACAGTTTTTGCATTTATTTTTTGTTTTATTCATAAATTTTCAGGTTATATGGATTATGCTGAAAAATTAGCAACTGTAGCAGCAGAAATATCCTATTTGTCTGGAAATATTGCAGCATCTGATGCCATATGCGAGAGAATTGACCATGCATGTAGGTAAGTTAAAATCAAACTACACAAATTTATAATCAAAAATTTTTATAATTAAAAGCAATGTACATATTTTTTTAAGTTTCGTATCAAAAAAGTTGCTCTGTTCTATTATTACATTTTATAAATTTACAGTTTTTTTTTTAAGTTGTAACTAAACCATAAACTAACATTTAGTCACTTCATTTGACTGCTAACATTGTAATATTGGTACAACAACATGGTATGTAACAAATTTTTTTAAACCATAATTCTTCTAAAACTAAACAGACTATTTTTATTTTAGAACCAAAAACTTTTTGTTAGAAGCAATATACATATTTTTTTAGATTTTGTATCAAAAAGGTTGCTCTGTTTCTGTATAAATTTACACTTTTTGGAGTTGGAACAACTATAACCTAATATTTATTCATTTCATTTGATGCTAACATTGTAATATTAGTTTTATTATGTAAAATATTTTTTAAATCATGATTATATTACAAGCTGATCCCCGCAATTTAACTAGCGTCAATTTCGGAATTTCTGTAGAATCTCTTCATAATGATCTCTTTTATGAAAGTACCCTACACCTCCTATTACAAGACTTCAATTAATTATAATTACCAAATATTATCCCGCGGTACTTTCGGTATTCCCGCGGGAATTACGACAAGTATCCTATGTCACTCAGGAATGCTATAGCTTTCTGTAAGTGAATTTTAAATCAGTTCAATATTTTTTGAGTTTATCCCTTCAAGACAAACAAACATACAAAAAATAAAATCTTTTCTTTTTATTATAACATTAGATTATCTTTGTAATATTATACTCTTATGATATTGATTTATGACAAAAAGTTATATACAATTCAGTGATTATAACTATTTTTATAAAAAAACAGGACTTGCAATACTCAGAAGCAGCTGACACATGATCTTCAGCAAGAGAGCTTAGAGTTGCAACAGAAAGCCATCATGTGCTCACCACAGCTCGAACAGAAACTGAAAGACAACAGTGAATCTAAGGATAAAAAGTCCAAAATCTAATAAAAAATAACAGCTTCAGAGAACGGACAATACAGCCCACGTCCACAATCCCTAATATCCAAAACATTAGATGTAAATATTTTGTGATACTAGAAAATAAGGCAATATTATAACAGTTATTTCAATTGATTATATTTTTTAGTTATAGTTTTTGGCTTTGTTACCCAATATCACAATTAACTGAACCCCTCCCTTCCCCTTAACGTGTGACATAATTTATGGATAGTCCCTTGTATGTTTATGGCTGTTCCCCCGCGATTTCACCCGCGGTAGTTTAGGAGTTCCCACGGGAATCCCGGGATAAAAGTACCCTATGCCACTCGGGACTACCGTAGCTTCCTATGTGAGATAGAATTTTTAAAATCGGTTCAGTAGATCCAGAGATTACCCCTACAACGTCACAAAGCTCTTTATAATATTAGTATAGATTAGGGTATTACCAGAGAATATAATACGTGGTTACAGTTTTGTACATACTCACCATTAGAATGCAGCGTCTTTGCTCAGATGGGTCTCGATGTCAACGCGACAGATGGGGCAGTGCTTGTTCGTGCTCAGCCATTGGTCCACGCACTCCATGTGGAAGAGATGCATGCATGGCAGACGCCTAGCCACAGAAAAGATATTATATAGAACTAGCTGTTCCTCACGGTTTCACCCGCGATAAGTTGGAAGTTCCTGCAGGAAATCCGGGATAGAAAGTACCCTATGTCCTTTTCTGTACCCCTGACAGCGTGTATGGAAAATTTCACGATGGTTGGTTGAGCCTGTTGAGTTGTGAAAGCGTAACAGACAGAGTTGCTTATGCATTTATAATATTAGTAGGGATTGACTCAGTTTGCTATAGCAACAGAATACAATCAGTATAATAAGCATAAAAAGTAGTTATTCGAATATTTGTATGCATGTATTAAATTATGTAAACAAATCACCAACTGGATTATCTCCCAAATGGACCGCTAAGTGAACTCTGTGTACTACTATCTGAAGGTTGACTGGCAGAGAATGCCACTGTGCCATTATGTCTGCTTTTTGTACCATGATGTGCATAAAGTGTAAATAAATAAAATAAATCAGTGTTGCTGGCTGACAGCACCGTTCATTCTGCACCACTTAGTGAACCTCACTGCTAACAATTTTATTACCTACTAGCTGTCCCGCGCGGTTTCACCTGCGATAGTTTCGAAGTTCCCGCGCATTGTTCCATACAAACTTTACCCTTTTCACCCCCTTAGGGGTAGAATTTTGGAAAATCCTTTCTTATCGGATGCCTACGTCATACAAAGAAACACCACGTTTCAGGTCGCTACGATCAGCGTGCGTTGATCCGTCAGTCAGAGATTCAGGACAAAGCATTTTATATGTACAGAATACAGATGTGATAAATTTTATGATCTGAAGTCTGAAAAGATTTGTATGAGATTTGGCATTCAGATTATGTTCTGCATACAAAAATAAAAAGGTGAAACAGCACAGACAACAGGGTACATCGCCCTTCAGAGTCACTTAATACTTTCTGTTTTATAAGTTTTTAGTTATTCTACTGATTGAATTCGTTTTGTCATTTAGGTGTGTGACCATAGATGGGTGAGATTAATAGACCCGGTGCTTGGGTTTAAACCTGATAAAAACTAGTTTCTTACGGTCTTTTATCGAGTCTAATCCCAAGGAGCGAGTTGATTGCCCATCTATAGTGTAGTGATGAGTAAAATCCTGTTTATTTCTACAGACATTGAATGTGCCAGACACCTGGGCGGAAATGTGGGCAGAAACCAAGACACCATTTATTTGCAAAAGACGTCTGCACGGTTCCGATGCTCTATTCCCTGCTTCATGTAGCCATAGCAACGTACAGAAATGAACAGAGAGACAAAATATTTTTTCCGCAAATACTGTCCTGTCTGTATACAGACGCCGCTGTGCGGTCGTGTTACGATAGATTCACATATATACGTTATTACGCTCTGTATAGGAGAATATTATTTTTTAATACAGTTGCTCAAAAAGTGGCGTATTGCAGGGACGTTTAGCGTTCGGGATGTGGGCTATTACATACTCGAGCTTTTTGTTTACCTTTCCCGAACTCGTGCGTTCTCTTTGCCAACTGTCAAACATGGCGACACGACTTTGACACACTTTTTGCATTGCGAAACGTAGGTTTCGCATTACTAATACGACTAGCGCCATCTCTTGATCACAGTTGGAACTCAGTTGAGTTTGTTGTGTTTTTGATATTTTATTAAATTGCTTAATTTTTTCGTAACTGTATTAAAAATAGTTGTCCAGTACACGTGCGGAACCGTCATTGCAACTAGTTCCGACTGTCAACCCTCACCTTCGGCTGCGCCTCGGCTCGGGTAGACATTTGTCGGAACTCTTTGCAATGACAGGCTTTCCGCACTTATAATGAAATATACTATTGTCTGGCACGCTAAATGTCTGTAGATATAAACGGAGTCTAACGTGTAAACGTGTGCAGCGGGCTGCTCAGTGCTCACCTGCAGTCGGAGTGCACTTCGAATATGGACAGGCATATGGTGCACTTCTCGTCCTGGTGGTGCGGCGCGTACGCGTGCCGGTACGTGTTGCGCTCGATGACGTCGCGCGACGCGCCGCGCGCCGCCGCCAGCCGCGCCGCCGGCGGCGCCTCCGCGAACAGCGCCGCCACCATGCGCGCGCTGCGGCTGCCCTGGGGGGGTGCGCGAGGGCATGTTTCAAACACTAGCTGTCCCCCACGGTTTCACCCTGCATGCTTGTTGGGTTACAATATAGCATATGACACTCACAAATAACGTTCAGTAGATCCAGAGACCCTACAACCTCACAAACTTTACCTCTTTATACTTATAGAATATAATCAGTTATTATAGAGCATAGACTAGCAATTTGTAAATAAAAAATAATAGACACGTATTTTGTGCTTTTTCAAATTAATGAAAAGAAACGTAGGTAGATAAAGCACATTAAAGTTTAGGGTGGGGGGGGGACTCGTGACGTCATTTTTCGGTATAAACCCCGTACAGACTGCACCGGGTTGTGACGTCACGCGAAATTTCAACTCAATGTATCGCCGTTATTTTTTGATTACGTAAAAAAAGAAAAAAATACGTGTCCAATATTTTTTATTAATCTATTAAAAAACAATTTAGTCAAGTATAGCCAATTGATTGAATAATAAATGCACTCTTCAACTCACCATTACCGAAGGCTGAATAGAAATGTGAAGATGCGGGTGCGACACCGGCATGTAGTGGTGCATGTGGTGGTGCACGTGCTGCCCGTCGCTACAACAAAACCATCCCCGATAGAAAACCAACACTTAGTTTTAGGGGGATCTGTATGTAGAGTCTAGACAGAATGAGATAACTCAACGGCTCCATCCCCTCCCTACACTTGTGCCACAGCACTCAAGTACATATTTAATTATATTTTTTTCCCGCGGGGATTTCAAGATAAAATATATCTATAAACTTACCTATTGAATCACTCTGTCTATCGGTGAAAACACCATGCAAATCGTTCAGTAGTTTTTAAGTTTTTTAACAGGAGTTTAACAGACAGACAGACGCGGCGCAAGACTTTTTTTACAATAAATAGCTGTCCCCCGCGGTTTCACCCGCGATAATTTCGGAGTTCCCGTGGAAATTTCGGGATAAAAAGTACCATATGTCACTCAGGACTAACGCAACTTCCTACAAGTGAAAGAATTGGCCTAACTGTTTCGGAGAATCACCCGCGTGAGTTTCGGAATTTGGGCAGGAACTACTTTTTTCTAAAATAAAAGTAGCCTTGGTTACTCCTTATAACATCAGCTATCTGCCAGTGAAAGTCCTGTTAAAATCGGTCCAGCCGTTACAGAGATTACCCGGAACAAACGGACAGACAGAGAAATTTTTTTTTGATGTTAGTACCACATACAATTTCGTGTGCATTTGGTGAAAAGCTGTTTATTTGAAATTACAAACAGACAATTCAGTTTTATTTATATGTCTAGAGTTAGTGATACACACAGTGCTTGTGTACCACAGAGTTAGCGGTAGTTAGGGGTACGTACAGTATGACGGGCGTGGGCGCCAGCGGGACCATCCCCTGGCGCGCGCTCATGTCGTGCGGCTCCAGCTCCTCGGCGGTGTACTGCCGACAACACGTGCACATACGCTTCATTAATAATATAATAATAATCCACTTCACAATAGACAGATCTACTTGACTCCACACTAACGGCCGCACTCAGAGTCGACTCTAATGATTACTCAGTTAAGTATAGATTTTTAAAACAAAACTGCCGCAATCAGAACTGCCGAAATCAGGCGTTTAACGAGATGTAATTTAATTAGTTAAATGCCAATTAACATTAATTTATTAAACTTGTCTGATTGTTTTAAAAATATATACTTAACTAAGTAATCATTAAAGTCGACTCTTGAGTTCGACGGTAAGCTGCAAACTTGTTAAGACATTTTGTTTTTATTGTTACAGAACATACAGTCTTAAAATATACAGTTTAATAAACATATAAATAAACTGGACTGGAGTCTAACAATAATAAGAAGAGTTTCATCATTAAGACGATCGTGTGCGTGCAAATTTTCATACAAAAAGCCAAACCGTTTATCTCCCCTTAAACATAGACCAATTTTGATGATTTTTTTACATGTTATTGATGTATTGGATAACTAGGGCTGTACGTTTTGATTTTAAAGAAATATTGCTTATAACAAAAGTTATTAGCATCTCAATATCCATATTTTTTACAAAAAATCTTCCTCGAGTTTTATAATTTATTAAAGTTAAACTAAACTGAATTACTAAATTAGAAAAACGTACAGCCCTAGATTAAGGTGTACTGAATCGAATGACACCAAAATTGTCTCATTTAGTGAAGGTTTAGGGGGGTAGAAAAGGTTTGGCCCGAAACAATATTTCAGAAGGAAAAAGTAGGCACTCGCCTCTAGGTCCTGCAAGTCTCTCTATCGCACGATACGGGTCGGGGGGCAGGGCCCGGTAGGAGCATTGTGTAGTGTAGGTAGTAATGTCGATGTCGAGGTGTTATCGATGTTATTATAGCCTAGGGTGGAGAATATCGATATAGCGATCGATATTGAAAGGTTAATTAGGGTTACACAAATAGTACCATGAAAAAAGCCTACGAATAGGTAATTTTATTGATTACTAGACTAACTAGACTAACTAACTAACCGACTTCCAAAAAAAGTGGTAAAGGTAGTTTGGTAAAACTTTTTTCTATAAAAGTATGTATTGAACCGACCCACTGATCACTGATCAGTTCAAAGTTGGTGCCAAGCCCACCGTTTGGGTTGTTATGGATTATATCGGTAGGTTTTTATATTGTTGATGTCGGACGATGTTTTTTTGTTGGAAAATTTGTATGGAACTGTGAATCTAAATACCACGTAATTTGTTTTTTATATTAGTAACTGTTTTACTTTTTATTTGTTGTTTTACTTAATTTTTTTCTGAATGTACCTATTATTAAAAAAAAAAATTATTTATTTTCATGCAATTTTCGCTGCATTTTATTTATCAACTTAAGTAATCTAAAAAAAAACATATTTTTTTATTTATGTATTCATTAATTTTTACAAAGCAAGGAATTTACAATCTTCAAAACCCAATGAGTCCCAAATCTCAACAACGCTCGAGTAAATCCCCATGTAGCATCAAGAGCTCCCGTTCTATTGCCTATGTTTTTGATTTACAAAGTAAATTGCATCTTTTTCGTTTTGTGGATAAACGTAGTTTAGCCAGTAGTTTTTCCTCTTCTATATTTCTCTTCCATTCTAAAAAGTATAAAATTATTTTAGTTGAACATAACATCTATATGTATATACATATAATAAAATTGTAACAGGTCGATGTCTGTACGTATACATGGGAGATAAATAAGAAAAAATAAATTTAGGCGACTCTATGAGTGATATAGAAGCCAAAAATATCGTTTTTAGAATTTTTGTCTGTATGTCTGTTTGTCTGTCTGTATGTTTGTATTCGTGCTACGCAAAAACTGCTGCACCAAATTGAATGCGGTTTTTTTGTTGTATTGATAAGGGTTTAACTAATGTTTTGATTTTTTCGAAATTCCATCTGCAAGCAAGCAAATAAAGAATTATTATTATTATTATTATAACTCGAGATATTAAAAAGAAATGCTGGTCATCCTACTAATATTATAAATGTAAAAGTGTGGATGTTTGGATATTTGGATGTTTGTTACTCAATCAGGCTACGAAATAATTCGAATATATTATGTAGGTAGGTAACTGCTGCCCTTGCGGCTCGTGCTTAGTTTAGTCGCGGCCGGCCGGCGCGGTGCCGCGTCCCCGCTACACCCGCGCGTCCCCCGCTGCTGCTTTCCTAGTGTGCGTGAGAATTTGCGCATGTTGTGTTTGTGTTGTTGACGCTAGGGGGGTAGCAGAGCGGCATGAAACAGATAGACTTTTTGCAAATACCTACTCGCGACGCGTCTCGGATGGAAACGATTCTCTTAACGCTACTGCTACTATAGAGCGCTACAACCTTTTCTATTTTCCAATTTTTTATTACGTTTCATGTTAAACGCTTCACCCATTTCGACCTTGAAATTAGACCCTCATCGCGCTCAAAGAAGTTTCACTCACCGCGATCGCGGTGGGCATCGGCGGCGGCACGAACATGTGCCCGTACCCGCCGCTGTAGCCCGAGGCGGCGCCCACGCCCACGCCCACGCCCGCGCCCGCGTCACGCATCATGCTGCTGCGCCGCTGCAGCTCCTGCGGTACACGGACACATACCGATATTAATTATAGTCTGTATGTAAGTATGTACATAATTATGTGTATTAATTTTGTGTATATAAAAATATGTATTTAAGTATTGTACCAATTTTCTCAGTAACCAAAAGGCTTTTGTATTAAAATGTAAAGAACCAAATAACAGGTAAAAGTAAAAAGATAATTTAGTACCACATCAGCAAAAGGTCCCTAGCTCAGCGAAATCTGTGGTAAGATCATAGAGTTAATCTTCAGTTGCAGTCAAAGAACATAAAAGGGCGCATCGATTTTGCTTTTACTCTAAAGACCCTAAGTTTATATCTATTATTCAACCGGCCAGTTAGGTTTAATTGGACGCAGATAAGCAATAACATGTTAACCCACAAAATTAAGTTATTGATTCAAAACAATTAATTGAGAGTTGGGGAACGTTTTTTGATTATGTGTTTACCTTATTACACTGCTTAATTATGTAACTAAATATTGAACATAAAAAATGTTGACACGAAATGGCGCTATACTTTTAAAACACGATTTACTCAAAATTTCTTCAATGTGGGTTAACACACTATTGCTTATCTATGTCCAATTAGGCTATGGCAGAATGGCAGGTTAGGCTAGGTTAGTTTGTACCGTTCCCCCCGGGCCTTGACGTCATCTGCTATGCAGATGACACGCTAGTGGTGGCCCGGGGAAAAGACTACAGCGAGGCTGCCCGTCTGGCCACTTTAGGGGTGGCGCAGGCCGTCGGCCGAATACGGCAGCTGGGACTCAGCGTGGCGCTGGACAAATCCGAGGCTATATGCTTCCACAAGCCTCGGTCGCGCCCGCCCGCTGGGTCCTGCATTGTCGTAAGTGGCGTCCAAATCGAGGTCGGGTCCACCATGAAATACTTGGGACTCGTCCTCGACAGCCGCTGGGATTTCCGCGAACATTTCAACCGCCTGTCCCCCAAACTCATCAAGGCAGCGGGTGCCCTCAGCACTCTGCTGCCCAATCTTGGGGGACCGAGTGTTAATTGCCGCCGCCTATACATGGGGGTGGTGCGATCGATGGCCCTCTACGGGGCCCCAATCTGGGCGAATAGCCTGACGGCCCATACCAGACCCCTGCTGCGGAGACCACAGAGGGTCCTGGCCGTCAGGGCTGTTAGAGGGTATCGCACCATCTCCTTTGAGGCGGCGTGCGTCTTGGCGGGGTCCCCCCCTTGGGACCTGGAGGCTGGCCTCCTCTCGTCGCTGTATTCGTGGCGAGCGGAGTGCCACGCCCGGGGGGAATACCCCCCGCCAAGTGCGGTTGAATCGCGGAGATCTCATCTTCGGCAGTCCCTGATGAGAGAGTGGGAGTGTAGGCTGGCCACTCCATCTGCCGGCCTACGGACTGTCGAAGCTGTCCGTCCAGTTCTGCGTGAATGGACGGACAGGCGGCAGGGCGCCACGACCTTCCGGCTGACGCAGGTGCTTTCCGGGCACGGATGCTTCGGAAAGTACCTGTGCAAAATCGCCGGAAGGGAGCCGACGGCCTCGTGCCATCATTGTGGAGTCTGCGACGAGGACACGGCGCAACATACTCTAGAAGAGTGCTCGGCCTGGGCTGAGCAGCGCCGTGCCCTCGTCGCAGTAATAGGAAGCGACCTGTCGCTGCCCACAGTCGTCTCGGCTATGGTGGGCGGCGAAGGCGCATGGGCGGCGGTTCTCTCCTTCTGCGAGGACGTCATCTCGCAGAAGGAGACTGCGGAGCGGGAAAGGGAGCAGGCGGCGTCCGCCCCTCCCAACCGCCGCCCCAGAGGGGGGGGTAGGAGGCGAGCTGCGGTCCGCCTCCACCCACCATAAAGAGGTCCTCCGGGCGGCAGAGTAGGGGTAACTCTGTCGCCAGTCGGAATGAGGACCTCGGGCGGAAGTGGCGCGTTAGGTGTTCCGGCGCGCCACTAAATCAATTTATTATAGCAGTTGTAGGAGGAGGGGACCCACAAAACTAACGGGTCCCCGAGAAGGAGCCCGCTACGTGCGGGCTAGCGCCGTCGGGGCCGCGGAGCATGCAATTAGCGATTCCCGCGGCCCTGACTCGTGGCGTTTTAGTGGGTAGTATTCCCGCCCTTCTCAGGGCGGGTCGCCCTTATCAGGGCGGAGTCCCACATAACCATCACCCCCGCCCCGGGGGCGGTGGTATGCATAAAGCATTTTCCCTGGGTCAAAAAAAAAAAAAAAAAAAAAAAAGGTTAGTTTGTACCGTCACCGATTGTAGAATTGAGACGTGGCTAAGGGGCGCAGAGCCCACACGCAATCCCCACTTCTTTGCCACCGAAACCGCGAGATCACACGTGTGTAGTTTTGGAACGCAGTCTAAGGCCCGGTATCCACCAAAGCGGAGAGGAGACGTGAGGATATGCATTTTGAACAACCTATCAGATTTCGTTATTTTCTCCGCTTAGCTACGGTGGAAATGGATCAAGCGGAGAGGGGAGGAGATGTTACATTTTTCTGTAGAAACTAGCTGTCCCTCGCGGTTTCGCACCCAACCAAAAATTATTTGTGCAAAATTTCATGGTTCAATCAGTCAGTCAGTTTCTGCTTTTATACTATAGGTATATAGAGTTGTGCCGTATGCGAGCAAACGGCGCGGCTTCGCAGCACATCTCTCATCTCCTCTCCTCTCCGCTTCGGTGGGAACCGGGCCTTAGGCCTAGGATGTAACGGTGAGCACTAACGAGCATGTCCTGCTGCCGCTGCCAGAGCCGCGCGTGCACCAGGTAGGGCGGCGCCACCGACACCCGCCGGCGCTCCTCCATCGGCAGGCAGTCTGCAATGGCATTTTTTTTTTATTATAATAACGTAGACGGAGAATGAAATAGACGAGCTGCTAAAATAATAATAATTACAAGGGTGAGAGGATGTAATTTATAATATACAAAACAACCTATCTATCCTATAAAACTACATTTTACTTCCCATAGCCTTTTCATGATCAAACAATCTAAAACTCCCTGGGAATTGGGAATAAGTTAATGGCAATACTGATAGTTTACATGTGTGCATAAGAAGAATGTCAAATTCTCTTACACTATACGCGAATACCTTGTCTATTTCATTCTCCATCTTCATATGATAATAATAATCCACTTCACAACACACAGATCTACTTGATCCCACAGCAAGCTTGTGACGTGAAAACCAAGTAAAAGTGATATAAATATATCTATACAAATATTATAAAGAGAAAAGATATGATTTTATGTTTGTTTGTTACGATTTAACACAAAAACTATTGAACTGATTTCAGAAATCCTTTCACCATTATAATGCTACATTGTCCCTGAGTATCACAGGCTATATTGTAAACCGGAATTCCCGCGGGAACTCCGAAATTATTAAAGTCAAATTATTATTACTTTTAATGATATTTTAATACATATTTTTTAAAATTATATGTATATTATACTATAGTACGGACCGCCAAGAGGGGATTTGTGGATTAGCTAAAGCGCGTCAGATGAACATAAGGGGGGTACCTTGCACCATGTTGAGTACCTCCACCAAATATAGGCCCTCTACACTGGTGGGTGCGTCTAGAATAACCGATCAGATTAGTAAAAAAAAATCGATAACTCGAAATACTCGAGCGCGTCAGATTAAGATATGGTGGGTTAATTACATAGTGAGAAGTATGTATATGAATAATCTGACCATTTGAACGTGACGTAAGGGAGTTAGAGGATCACAAACTTGCAAAAAAAAACGCAACTTCGACATTCTCGAGCGCAGTTGATTTATTTTTTATTTTAAAGTAAATAACTCAAGGATAGCGGGAAAAATATAATCTGCCGATTTTCATAAGCCGAAGAAACAAAAATCGTCTTCGAATCGAACGAGCAGCTGCAGTGAAACATGTACCTATTCATATCTCTGTCTTTCTTTCCCTTTTACTTTTTCTCTATCTCTCACTCTCTCGCACCGTCCTCACACTAGTTTCCGTCGCTATAATGTCATCACAGTATATCACGGCGCTAAACGTGTCAAATTATAACTTTTTTTGGTCGGTTAAAATACATATTAAAATAAGTTAAGGTAAGTATTACATCAAACTATAGGTTCACCTATAACCTTTCATTTTAATGTAATTATATATATATTATATAATAAAGCTTATCACAAAACAACGCGTTCATGTTATTATATGTAAAACGCTCTGGCTTGTTTGTGCTTTAAAGTTAGTTTTGTGAATAATATTTTGTGAGCTTTTACATATTTCATAGAAATATAAAGTGTGTTTTTTGTGAACAAGAAATAGCTCATAAAGTTATTAAACTTACGTCAGAAAGAAAAAAAAATCTTAAAAATAAATCATAATTTTTGTTTCTAGCAGTCAGATTAATAATACCCCTCAAAATTATTGTCAGATTTTAAGCCAACATAACTTGGAGTGCAAGCTGAACCTTCTGTAAAATAATCTGACACGCTCGAGTATTTCAAAATTGAGATTTTTTTTTGCATTTTCAAAAATTCGCTACTACCTTGCGTCACCTCCAAATTGGCAGATTTTCGAAGGGGAGCATTTTTAGGGCTCACTTAACATCCCCTTTGAATATCTGACGCGCTGGAGTAAATGTTTTTTTTTTTCATTTTCTCCACTTCCGTATGGCCACCCCCACCACGCAAATCGGCAGATGAATATATTTTCGATATCAGGGACACCTTGGAGTATCTAAACTACAATATCTGACGCGCTCGAGTATTTCCATTTTAATATTTTTTTTTTACATTTTTGAAAGCCTGTAGAAGCTAAACCCACCGGTGAATGAAAAAATATCATATGACCTTATTTTGTTTATATCTCCTAATCTTCAAAACCCAATAGGTCCCAACGACGCTCGAGTCACTCCCGAATTAGCATCGGTATCTCCCGTACTACTGTAGATATAATATAAAACTGTGTTCATCGCACACTAGATGTTTGGTATGTACTATATGCATTATATCAATATGTATGTATTTACAACAAAAAAATATGTAAGTATTATAAGCGCCGTAATTGATATATTTTTATTACTTACGGTATGCGACCGGTGGTCGGTTTTGAGTGCACGGTGGGTGGGGCGCGTGGGCGGCGTGCTGCATGTGAGGCGCGTGGGGCACGTGGGGCGCGTGGGGCGTCTGGGGCACGTGGGGCGCGTGGGGCGCGTGGGGCACGTGCGGCGTGTGGTGCGAGAGGCGCGGCGTGGTCACGCAGCAGCCGCGGTACGCGCCCCCGCAGTTGCACACACGGATCCTGGCCGACACGTTACATACACTTTTGCCCATTTAATTCATTAATTAATTGTTTACAAAGAGATTAGTGAGACAGTGAAAAAAGTGCGGAAGCATCACATCAATCATCATCATTCTGTTATTACGGATAGCACTGGCCCAGTGCTCGCAGTCACGAGAAATTCGTTCTGTTATAACTTTCAGTATACTGCCGCAGCTGCAGCATCCGCAATAGGCAGTATGACGTCATTATCGTCGCCATTTTTGTACTATGAGCACTAGCGTTTTCTAAGGAAGGTACTCTCAGTGGTTTGATCACGTGATCACATGATCGGTCAACGAGTGGTCAACAGTGTGACATGATAATGACATGAATGTCAGTATACCGGACTGCATTCCGTTTTAAACACCAGTACAGTGAACTATAAACGAAAGGCTTCGCAGTATACTAAACTGACGTCATACCTCACAGTTCCATCGGTAATACCGGAACATACCAATTATTATGTTTATGACAAAGGGGACGGCGGATGCGGCTTATACAGGTCGAAAACAAATTCCAATTTAAAAAATGTCTATTAATACTTCTATAGCAACAAAGATTGACGATTGTCAAATGTCAACTTGGCAACAGGGGATCGGTGTACTGACCGGCAGCGCGTGTGCGCGGGCGGCACCTCGGGCGGGGGCGGCGGCGCCCAGTAGGCGCGCGGCGCGAGCGGGACGGGCGCGGGGACGGGCGCGGGCGCGGGGGCGGGCACGAACCCGGGGGGCGCGCCCATGGCGGGGAAGCCGGGGTGCGCGGGCGCGGGTGCGGGGCCGGGGTCGGCGGCGCGCGGCCGCCCCGAGCGGCGCCGCGTCGACGGCGTCGTCAGATCTATCAGCAGCTGCTCCTGCAAAGAAACGTTTTTACATGAATTGAAATTTTTTTTAGCTGCAGGCTGCGGCTAAGAAACCTCATCTACCGTAGTACCGTATTTAGTGAACTTAATGACTCTGTGTCTCAGTTTTTCACAGTTACGTCTCTTTGATCTCACATAATTGGAATACGAGTAAGCACTAGTGTTACAAATTAAATTATATAACTTTAAACCGACAGTCCCATAGTCAGTAAGTAGCACTACTGGGAAGTTTTTTGCGCAGATTCTGAGTCATAGCACTAGGAAACTGTGAAGGGCGGATATTTTACCGTCATAATGCGGAGGATGTGCTGTCATAATAATGGGCATGATCACAAATCAAAATTCTGTTAGTTCAGTCCGTCAGGTAGATAGTAAACAAATAATAGATACGCATTTTTTGCTTTATCGAATTATTGAAAAAATACGTAGGTAGATAAAGGAGTGGGAGGTCACGTTGTCATAACTAAGAAAAAGTGTACCTAAGTGTAACGTCACACGGAATTTTAACTCAATGTATCGCCGATACTTTTTGATTACGTACAAAAGGGCGAATATTTTTCAATAATCTACAAGACGGACTAAAAATTAAAATTTAGTAATGCCCATTTTAGTTTAAAATTTTACTGACGTCGAAAAGAGCCATACTTTGACTTTAAAAAATATACATTTAAAAAAACACAGGTGGCCCGGATCATAGATGATCCCTTAATATCATCAATAGGCTTGTTTCCACTAAGAATAAATCGGGTGGCTTTGAATTTCTAATGATTAACCATGTTAATAAGTAAACAAAAAAACAACTTTTCTATTAAAATAATAAAAGGTTAATAATATTTTTGGAAAATAAAATCGACAAAATGAGGCGTTTAATCACGCGACATTAAACACCAATCAGAGAAGCGCCTGGAAGCGTGACGTCACGCCCCTCGGAACGAGCGCGAAACACTATGTTGCAGCTGTCATTTTCGTATAAATTTCGAGTTTTCAGCAATTATTGTTAAATTAATACAGTTCGTTTTTAGTTTAATCTTGAGAGATAAGTATAATTTGCGATGGAAACAGGATTTAACAAAGCAAACAGCAATAATTTGCCCAAAATTGACGCCTTTGTACTTGGCAATTTTTTGCAATGAACATCGTCATAATGAACACCGGCTTTTGTCTATCGGAATTCTGCAACGTTAAAACTTCTATGTAAGTATTATGTGAAGAAAACACAATGTCTTATTTAATTATATGTAATTAATCATATCGTTTGGCAACTAAAAAAATAAGAAGAGTATGAATTATGTATTACATTTTATAAAACGAAAATAATATTTTAATTCAAATAAATCATAAAACCTATTCAAGTCATAACATTTTATAGGTTACTAGCTGTCCCGCGTGGTTTTACCCGCGATAATTTCGAAGTTCCCGAGGAATTGTTTCACAAACTTTGCAATCCCTTTTCATCCCCTTAGGGGTTAAATTTTCAAAAATCCTTTCTTATCGGATGCCTAAGTCTTAAAAAGAACACACAGGTCTCTACGATCAACGGTTTAGGCTGTGCTTTGATCCACCAGTCATTCTGGACAAAGCATATGTATAGATGTACGGTATATTATGGTAGATTTTGCCAAATTAATATCTTTTATTATACATTTATAAATAGATACATCAAGTTGTGTTTAATACTTACATCAATATGATCTTCACAGAAATAAATTGTGGAATCAGTTGATAAAGTAAGAGCATCTTGCCACCTTGCCATTTTTAACCACTTTTTTTCGTATTTGTTTATTGTTCGGAACGTATATGAATAATTTGTTTGGCGTTTTTATCGTTGTACTTTTACATTGGGGCACCATACAGTATTTATAATACGAGTAATTCGTTATTTATTAAAAAACACAATTGACCGTCATAAACAAACACGGCTGTTTTGTGAGACGTGACGTCATTCAAGACGCCATGACAGTCTTGGCCTTTTTCGCGGTTAATTTCAAGTTCATTTCTAAAAACCTAAAATACTAATATAAAAGACCTATTTTTCTTAAAATAACATATTTTTGGGGTAAAATAGATGCTAAGCTATAGTTTTAAACTAATTTCCAAATTTTGTCAACTAGCCTATTACCATCGGGCGATATAATACACACACACACGCTCACACCACCTCAAAATAGTTTTCTAAATTTAATTTTTTAATTTTTATATACTGAACACAGGAAATATAATAGTTCTCCTAGTTTATAAGTAAGATCATTTAAAGACAGCCCTGCTGAGTTTCTTGTCAGTTCTTCTCAGCAGAGGACGTATTCCGAACTGACGGTAATTTATAGTTTTAAGAACCTGCTGACGATTACAAGTGATTGTAACCGATCCTAAGTAATAAAGAGCTTTTGAATTTTGAATTTTGAATTTTGAATAATAATAACCACTTCACAACACACAGATCTACTTGATCCCACAGTAAGTAAGCTTGTGTCGTGGAAACCAAGTAAACGAGGTATATACTAGGTACATAATCATATTATTAAATACTCCGAGGACCACCAGGCTCTCACAATGAACTGTACCTTTAAGTTTGTACCTGCTATTGTTAGTCTATTATTATTAGTTGAGACTCAACACAATATAGCACGTATTTGTACCTGCTATATTGATAGATTTTTATAGATAATTATTATTATAATAATTAATTATTTTCCAACATCTACACAATCTATACCAATATTATACAAGTAAAGTTTGTTTACTTGTTGTGTCTGGAGTATTAAAACGATTGTAAAAAATATTACACTAATAGTTTCATAGTAACTACCCATAACAACGTTTCGAGTTTGACCCAAAATGAATGGGACTTACCGTAGCACTTGTAGTAGGTTCCCCTGGCGGTATGTAGTGTCCTCCGTCATCGGAACTGGAGTCTGACACCCAATCCAGTTGAAGGTCCGGAGCTGATAGCACACTACCCACATTCGATGCTGCATTTTCCTGTGGTACCTGTTATTGAGACATTAAAATGTTTCACAAGAAATTTTATAAATAACAATAAAGAGAAAAGATTTGTCTTTTTGAGAGCAACACACTTTTTATCCTGGAATTCCCAAGGGATTGCCCTTTATGCTGATGACACACGTTTGTTTTATTTTAGTTCGTATTACTGATCTGATAACATTAGCCCAATCAGATCTAAATTCTCTTCACACTTGGTTTCAGTACAATCTCTTAACCATTAATTAACGCAACGAAAACATGTTACAAATTTTTTACACAATTTTTTTCTAAAATAATAATAATAATTCTCAGAACACACCGATCTACTTGATCCCACAGTAAGCTATTATTAGCTCACAGTAAGCTATTATTAGCTTCGTTGTGGTAACCAAAAAAACGTCGTATATACTTCATAGAATTACATATATATTAGTACTAGATTTACCGAGTAACCCAGTATTATTCGGTTTTACTTTACCGAATACTGAGTACTCAACCGAGTAACTCCTCGGTTCAGTCTTTACGAAGTTTACCAGCTTAATGGCGTGAAAACAAGTTAGAAACACACTTAACAGAATGAAACGGTAGTGAACAGTCATTCAATAAATATTTATAAATGCAATACTGTTTCAGTGTTTCAACATATTTTGATCTGATTATAAAATGAAATTCGATGACGAGTTAGCAAATTTCAGACTTTTTGTTTTCTTCTTAAGATTGATACGTTTTTAAATAATAAATGGGATAAGCTACTTTTTAATGTAGTTTTCACTATGACATTAACCTAACACTTTATTTATAACGAGTACTCGGCAGTTGAACCGAGTTATTCGGCCGAGTAGGAGTTTTAAAAAAACCAAATATACACGCCCAGACTGGAAAGTGGAACCCTGTGTTCATCACACAAAGTGCACCCCCACCGGAATTCGAACCCGGAACCTCTTGATTAGCAGGCAGATATGATGATAGTCGTAAAAGTAGCCTAAGTTACTCCTTATAACATCAATACAGCTATGTGCCAGTGAAAGTTCGTTTCAGAGATTAGGCGGAACAGACAGCCAAAAATTAAAAAAATGGATTTTTTTATGTAAGTATACCATAGGGTACCATAGTATATACTATCATATGCCCTTAGCGAAAAGCTATTAATTTAAAGAAAGAAAGAAAAAGGAATAATTTATTATAAAAGACTTTGTTTTTTTCAATTTATTGGGTACTTGTCTTCTAATGTTCTTCTTCAAACACAAATCGCGAAACCAACGCGATTGAAACCGTGGGGGACTGACTAGTTTAAAATAAACCTGGCTGTAAACCTGATCACTTTCCGAGATTACCCCTACATCCTAACTTACATTATTATGTAAGTTACCTACCTCTTTGTAATATTTATTGTAGACTACGAGTACCCTGCAGTTCCATCTGCATAAAAACCATTCAGTGAAATTTGTTTTTTCACAACATTTTTACAGACTGTGAGACTGTGGCGCCGCCTTTAGTAAAATTGCTGTGATATACGACGTCAGTTTTGGTCACTTGGTTACAAGGAACCAATAAATTTTTACTATGATTGTACATGTATGTAGTTTCGGAATGATTTTACTTACGGAATCGCGGCGATTCGTTGCAGGTCTGTTCTCTGACGATTGAATACTTGTAACAGATGCGTTACTCGGCCCTGGGTGTGGAGAGCTGTTGTTGTTCTTGATTCTTCTATCACCGGTAGCATCGACGTTACGACAAGATATGTCCCCAATAGGTTCAGATTTCACATTCACATTTTCATTTATTTCAATAGCTCTTGGTGGACTCTCTGCATTTAGCTCAACTTTTACTCTTGTCGGTTCTGTGGTCTCCGTTTTCACATTGAATAAAGGTATATTGTCTACTTCAGACGATTGTGATTCAGTGGAGGTTACTTCTTGTTTGATATTTGTTGGGTTAGAGTTGTATTCTACTTTGACACATGATGATGAAGGGTTTGACACTCCAGGTGCGCAATTTTCAGCATTTTGTGTGCTTGATATAACATTTCTAGAAGTATGATGATGGGAACCATTTTGAAGGTAATCTGATGCAGGCCTGTAACAGTCTCTGCAATGATCATCACGAGACTGTGTTGTGGCCACATTTTCCTGTTTAATTGGTACTGAATCAGTGTTATCAATAGTACTGTTGGTACAGTGGTTAACATGAACATAGTTCGGGTAGACATCTTGCCTTCTTGTTAAATTCTGATCACCTGCTTGAGTACTTGTACTCGCTTCCACATCACCTGCAGCTTGTGTTGACATTTCAACATGGTCATGTGGCTCCCATTTTACATCTACTGTTGATATAGCAGCATTGGGTTGGCTATTTCCAGCTGAAACTTGTCGGCTACTCTGATTCAAAGCTCTAGGTCTAGCAGGAAATAGATAATAGTTTGCTGCTAGTGACTCATCATCTTCATCAGAACTCAAAACAATCAAGCTAGTATTACCATCACTGTCTCTGGTTTGTCTACTTTGTGGAGATATATTCAGCCTTCTACTTGGTCTTTCAAGAAAACCGGGTGGTCCCGCATGGGGAACATCATTTATAACATTATTCGAAGGGGAAATATATCTGTAAGCATTGATTGGGTAAGCTTGGGCCATGTTATTATCATATCTTGGATCTCTAACAGTATTACTGTTATGTGAGTGATTGCCTGGATATGCTATACTACTATTGGCCAAGTAATTCCTGTCATTAACAACTACAACATTGTTTGCATAGGGCACTACATATTCATGTGCAGGCTGCACATTGGGATCATAATGGCCATAGCTAGGATAGTAGCAGCCCCTCTGCTGGCTGACCGGTCCTGGTTTTGGTTGGTAACGGATATTAATATCATTAAATCCATTTTGGTAAAGCAGACAATTAATTGTACTGGAACTGGGTGGCAAGGGTTGATATTCTTCAGGCACTGGGGTTCGCGATGAGGTTGGATGTGAGTTATCCATTTCATACAATGGATCTGGTGATGTTGAGTTGACATGATTTGACGATATTGGTTTTGAATTGTTATCCATTCTTGGCAACAGCATATCAGTGGTAAGAGGTAAAACCTGTACTTCATCATCACTTTCAGCAAACAGCACATCACAGTCCATTTCTTCTGAAAAATAAAACAGATATTATGCTAGCTGTACACACTTGCCTAGATCCTCTCATCGATAGTCGCGGCCAAGAAGGCTGTCAACAACAGTGCATATCTGTACACACTCATTCTGTTAGTTGTACTGAAGTCTCCTGCAATCTAGTGGATGAAGAAATTGCTGCTGCCGTTTGTCTTTGTGCTGTGAGCTATTATATTATATGCTCTGAATGTTATATAATAACAAATAGCATAGTTTTTTGTAAATGGTTGTATAACTATACAGTGTTTATTTAATAGTACTTAAGTACCTAGTACACTTAAATAAAATGGTACTTATAAAAAATAAATTAATAATCACCATCACAAAGATTATTGTAATTTGTTTATCACAATATTTGTTTATATATTACGATTCCCAGCCAAAATGGTTCACTGTGCATGCACAGCTGAACACAAACTAGACATGCAGAAAGAACTTTTGGGCTTCCACTCACACCTGAGACAGCAGGTTCAAAATTCAATGGGCTGTTGGTCTATGTTTCGCTTTTAAAACATTCACTGTTGGAGTGCTGTTTCTTCTTTGACTTTCATCCTTACTATTATAAATGTGAAAGTGAGCTTGTTTGTACATAACAAAATTAATAAATTCAACAAAAAAGAAATTTGGACTTTGAGGTTATTTACAGAACATTTATTGGACAGTAAACATGTTAAATCCAGCACAGATAAGCCACAAGCAGTCACCTAATAATCACAATACGCTGGCCACTAATCATCGTCACTATCAGCCTGCAGCCGTCCACTGCTGGACATAAGCCTCCCCAAGAGTTCGCCACCTATCCCGATTTTCGGCCACCCGCATCCAGTTGCTACCAGCCACCCGCATCCAGTTGCTACCAGCCACCCAGCGCAGATCGTCGCTCCATCTGGCAAGGGGTTGTCCTACACTACGCTTGCCTACGCGTGGTCGCCACTCCACAACTAAATAAACATCAGTAATATAAAAATGTCATACCACTTTGTTGGTTTTCAGGTGTTGAAGTATATGCAGTGTCTAGGATGGCTGCTAGCGACGAAGGACCCGGAATGTCCCACGACGATGATTCACGATCGCCTTCGTAAGCCTTTTCGGTCATTTTTAACTATGCCTGCTGAAAGAAAAAAGCTTTTGTAAACAATGTTCTTTTGTGAACTTAATTTGCTTACCAAACTACTCTGTTCGATTGTCACTTACCTACCGACCTTTTTTTTGTTACAACATGACGGTATTATTTATTATCTTCTAAGACATATTCTTTATATTTTCTTAAAAATCACAAAACTAGTCAAGATACTATTAAATATTCTCGAGAATTTTAAAATGGTTACAACACTGCAAAGTGCAAAACAAAAACTAAAACCTACGCATTTAGATAGAGACGTTCAGGAGACGTTTAGAGACCAAAAACATAGATAATACAAACTTGAATTGAACGACATGACAGCAAAGGGTTGCCAACTCAGATTTTGAAAAAGGCATAGGCTCTGTAGGGTACTGAGGCGCGTTCCGTGAATTCGCACGAGTGCACTCGAACGCGCTCGAGCGCTCTCTCTACCCGTTTCGTGGCTTGGGGAAATTTTACTCTGACAGCTGTCAGAGCGTAGTTTCACCCGTTCCGTGACTCAGAGTGCAGCAACCTCAGAAGAATGCAGCAACCAAACAACCATCTCCGAAGCAAGTTAACTTTCACTCTGACAGCTTTGTATTGTTTAAGAAGTGTCAAAGTTTGCGCCAAAAACCGGATTCGTCGAAAAAGAAATCAATTGCAGTTCTTACGAACAAAGGGGAGGTTTCGTAGTCACAAAAAGTTTATAATTAGATGTAAAACAGTCTTATTCGCAATGTAAGTTGAGAAAAAACAAAATGGCGCCATAATTTCAAATATTTTGAGGTTATACAAACAACTCGATCGTTCCGTGCGTAGACGGAGAATGAAAGACGAGGCGATTTCCTTCTCTTTCGAATAATAAGCGAGACAGTGTTATGGCCAATTTCATAAGAGTGAAAGAGATTTCCAATTATATTTTGTCCTTATCTAGCGTATAGGTTTTTTTTGTTGGGCAAAGTTATAGTTTTAGAAGCCGCGAAACACCCGCGAACTATAAGTGTGGTATCATGGTTCACGGGTGTTTCGCGGCTGTTTCGCGGCTTCGCGCGCGAACCGCGCGCGAAAGTGGAGCGCGCTTTAAAAGGCTTTGTTTCATTAAAATCGGATTTCGGGAAAAAAGTTGTTACATATTAAAAACTTTTCACGCGGGTGAAACCGCGGGACACAGCTGAATCTCGGAAACGGCTCCAACGAATTTCATGAAATTTAGTGTGCAGGGAGTTTCAGGGGCGATTAATCGATCTATCTAAGTTTCATTTTTAGAAAACGTCGTATTATCCGTGTTTTCAGGCAATGAAAAATGAGTGTTTGTTTTTCTACTTAACAACAGATGGCGCTATACACAGCGAGCGAAGCTCGGTGACCCAGTTATTAGATTAATAATATCGATATTTCGAATTTTTTTTCAATCTACCAGGTACCTAGACTACCTAGTGATTAATGATTATTATAACTATTAAGTTAAGTCCCCCAAAGAAGCTCGAACCCCTTCCAATTACCTGGCGGGAGCTGGGAAGGTGGAGTCACTGCGGTGTATCCTCTGGGAGTTGGCTGACCTGGCGGTACTGGCATCAACAGTGTTCCAGGTTTCGAGCAGGGGTTAATAAGTTAATTCTTACCAAGAGTTAACCCCCGTACCCCAAATAGTACCGAGAGCCTAGCCGGCGTTTCATAACCATTTGTATAACAGATCTTCTTTGTTTTATAATATAGATGATAACGTAAAGTAAGATTGTTGTTTTACCATCCAAAAAAAAAATACTACCATAAATAAAAAGGTAACAGTTATTATTATATAAGTACTTATATAATAATAAATATTTTTGAATTTTGAATTTTTTTTTTTTTAACTATTATCTTTGGTACGTCTAATGATCTAATTAATCACTCCAACTGAACTGAGTATCATAATTATCTGGTAGGTAGGTACCTACACCTACCTAATATAGTATACCTACAGTGATGAATTGAGTATAGATAGTTCTGATAGGAGTTTGTGTCCAAGACCCAAGTTGCTACCAGCCAGTGTCAACTTAATACTGGCAATCGGGTAATAATTCTCATATACCTCAGTATGCAAAATAAGGTTGGACTCCAAAAGTATTGCCGACTCTATACATGAAACTGACATTTTAATTCGGTATTATTATAATGTGTTACTTCATGAAACCGGCTAAGAGATGGCAGCAGCAATATAATTATGTAACTACATAATGTTATAAATGTATAATAGATGTCACTGCTTTGTATGAATTCAAGCTATCGAAGTGCTACTAATTGATAGTATATAGTCAAACAATAATCATGCCCATATAAAACAAGGTCGGTCTCCAAAAGATTTTTTCGACTCTTTACATGAACATTTTGAAATTACCTTAAATTTTAACAATATGCGGTAATTTCCTATATGTAAAGTTATATTGGCGTTAGTTCCGAAACCGGCTAACAGATGGCGGCTTTTTGACTTTCCCAATTTAGGCGCAGAGTTGGACTTGGACCTCTACTTCAGATATTAAAAAGTACTCTGTGGTTGCTATTGCTACTGCTTCTTTAGACATATGTCTAGTTAATTTGTGCTGCTACTCAAAACGTGGTGATTAACTAAGTTGTGGTACTTTATTACCTACGTGGTGATTTGCGGTTTGCCCTGTGACTCAGTCAGCATAGCAGTACTCCTGTGTGAGCCTAGACATAAGTCTCGTTTAATTTGTGCCACAAGCTCAGTGACTTGAAAGTTGAAACAGTTTCATTTTTGTCAAAGATAATACTCACTATCTAAGTACTTACGTGATTCTTGTTTTTCCTTATCTCATACTACAATGACATTATTTAAGTTATCATTGATCTCATATTTCAAAACATACTGTTTGAATTATTTTTTATAAATCAATTTGATAGTATCAAGTCTCAGCTCTGTGACTTACATAGTAGGTAAAAATAGTTAACAAAAAGCCACTGATCAAGGGTAAGTACTTATTTATTATTTAATACTTATAATGTCACTACTTAATGATGTTTTTACAGTGGTAAACTACATAAACAAAAATTGTCCAATGTAATGTAATTAACAATTCTTTTCAAGTAGGAGTACTGAAGAGTATTGATAATAATTATTGAAAAAGCAGACATCTAGAATGGCATCATCACAATTACCACTCTTTTTAAAAGGGGAGGTAATTAAAGGTTTTGGAAGAGGTTCCAAGGAATTAGGATGTCCAACGGGTGTGTAAAACTTTTTTCTTCAATTTATTCAATTTTGTTTTAATTATTTAAAACACTCAAATAGTTACCTACTCTAGCATACATTTCAGGTTCACCAAAATGAATTTTGTGTTCCATTGACAATTTTTAATGTTTAAAAAAAGTATTCTCTCTGTTACACTTATGTTGCCTATGACCCTGAAATTTTTGTGTGATGTGTTCAATGTAACACTTATTATATTTATGGACATGAAAGGCATATGGTTGGATCTCAAAATCTGACTGAGACTGCTTTTTTACACTAAAATACTAAATATTGTAGTATGTTGGTGTTAAAAACTAGTTTTGGTCTTTAACACTAAAACTAAAGTAGTTTGTTGGTCAGATGTTGAGATATCTATGAAGTATAGTAAGATATGATAAGTATGAAGATTTTTTTTCTGCAGCAAACTATCCTCTAAGCGTGGTACAGTCACTGCCACCAGACTTTATGCCTGGAGTATATTACGGATGGGCACAAGTTGATGATGGACCTGTGTACAAAATGGTTGCCAATATTGGATGGTGTCCTTTTTATGGAAATAAGGAAAAATCTGTTGTAAGTATATTATATAAGTCTGGACATGAAACACATAAGGTCGGATCTCAACATCCAACCAAACTACTTTTTAAATAAATAAAAAGTAGTTTTAGTGTTAAAGACCAAAACTACTTTTTAACACAAAAATACTAAAATATTTTATTATTTTAGTGTTACAAAGTAGTTTGGTCAGATGTTGAGATCTGATCTTAGGTATGCTTTTCATGTCCTAAAACAGTAATTTCAATATGTCCTCATTGCTATGCCAGGTGTAGGTAAATATTTTCCAGATGAGTGTTTGTGTTTACCAGGTGCGGATCTAGGATTTGGTTGGGGGCAATTTCGAGTGGAGAGTTTCACCATAAAAATTTTTAGAATACATAATGTATAGAGTCTGAGATTTTTCTAAGGCCTGATTAAAGTACATACTTACTTTAGTCTTCAGGGGGCAAGTGCACCCACTGCCCTCCCCCCGTTGATCCGCACCTGGTATTTACCCTGGGTGATAAGTATGTATTTATAAAAAAAGAGCATATAAGTGGTTTGATACCCATAACAAAATGTTTAGTTTGAGACCCAATGGTGCTATGTGATAATATTATCGCAGGATTATTATTTTTAGGTTAACTATTAGATATTTAGTAAGTTTCATAACAACCACTAGGGTATTTCATGATTTTTTTTTCAGTCTATTTTAAAGATGTATGGCCTACTTAAACAAAGCAAAAAAATAAAAATAATATATGCTTAAATTAATTAAATAGAGTGAGCGTTTCAAAGTTCCTACTTTTGACTTTACCGCCGAAACTCGGAATGACGACACTACTCACTATTAAAAATTACGCCTTATTAATCTACGATAGAGATGTCACTGTCGTATTGATAGGGTCATGTGACAGTGACAGACAGATAATTTCACTATCCAAAAGCGAAATTAAGGTTGAACTGTGTCGAGTTACTTCCAAAAGTTCCAGAAAAGAATCGAAATGTATCTTACCGATGCATTTTAAAGTAAAAAACTTTAAAAAATGGAAAATATGCGTTGACTGTATGCACTTAGTTTCTTTCGCCTTCTCTGAAAGAGGTAAACGTTTCCTAAAAAAATAAGCGTGTCTGTGATTGGTGTTTCGTTGCATCCTTCCGTTTCACAAAATTAAAAGTTGAATATTTTGGAAATTATTGGAAATTTTTTAGTAAATCTTTCACGATATCGCTTTTCAAAGGCTCTATTTTTGGATTATTGACACAATTTCTTATAATAAATTTATTATAGGGTATTTATTATAGGGTAAATTTATTATAAGAATACGTTCTTACGTACGTATTTTCTATGGCGTTAACGATCATAAATTGTTTACTTGGCTAAGGAGGGTAAAAGTAAGCGTAAAAAAGTACAAAGTTCAATTATCGTGACCACTTGGCATGATATAATATGTTGCTGAGGGGCTGTACGCTGTACCACAGAATAAATACTATGGCTGTAGGTACTACTCCCACATAAATCGACCGCGTTCATCGCAATAGCGCAGATGATCGCTTTATCTTTCTTACAAATAATATATGAGATACGTCAGATACAACTCCTAATAAAGCGATATTTTTTTAGGAGACACATGTGTTACATAAATTTGATGGGGATTTCTATGGTTCGAACTTAAAAGTGTGTATTGCTGGGTATATAAGAGGCGAAAAGAACTTTGATTCCCTGAATGGTCTTATAGAAGAAATTAAAAACGACATTTCAACTGCAGAACAACTGTTGGAGAAGTCTCAGGAGCAAAGTTTAAAGAATCATCCATTCTTTGCAAGATAAGTTTTATTTAGGTAGAACAATATTAATATAATATTATAATCCAATTCTATACAATAACGTTGTTATTTCACTATTATTATACAGGTTTATGGTAGTAGTATAAATTGATAATTTTATTTAAAGATAATAAAATCTGCATTTAAGCAGTAAATATTTATGATACAAGTGTGGTAAATAGCTAATTCCTAACGAATAATTTTTTATTTTATAGGACTATACAATATACATAGATGGGCAACCAATCCGGTTTAAACTCGGTGCTTGGATTTTTACCCGATAAAAATCTGTAAACACCCAGGAGTTTAAACTAGAGATGAAACGGATAATCGGTAACTATCTGGTATCCGGCCTTGTTTTCACTATTT
Source organism: Zygaena filipendulae (assembly GCA_907165275.2). Lineage (NCBI taxonomy): Eukaryota > Metazoa > Arthropoda > Insecta > Lepidoptera > Zygaenidae > Zygaena > Zygaena filipendulae. The sequence goes on from OU015669.1 coordinate 3,560,056, forward strand.
GGCCGGATATCGGGTAGTAATTCAGTATCTGACCGGATACCGGATAATAAAAAAATATTACACGAGGCAAATCGTACCACAATAAGTTATGGACACCGTTTATTTTTATAACCACACGTCAAAAATGTTAATTTAGTACTCAAAATTAACAAGTGGCAAATTGTGGTGAATAAATACCTTTTCCGCTTATCCGCTTGGCGCGACATCCGAGGCTGTATTTTTGAATCGTTTGAATTACTTTCGCACACGAAATCGCCTCGTTCACCGCGCCTATACAAAGTACAAATCAAATTGATTGCGTCACGTAACGCGATATAGGGCCGAATATCCCGCGCTCCGGCCTCATAGCTTGTCGAATATCCGGTATCCGACCTAACCACTATCCGTTTCATCTCTAGTTTAAACCCAAGCACCGGGTTTAAACTGGTTAGATTGCCCATCTACATACTATAATAATTTAATACCCGAGTTTAGAATTGCCTTTACGCGCATACGTATATCATATCTGTATAGGTACATCATACGTAGAAAATAAAATAAAATATTGTTTTATTCTCATAAGTTTACCTACATCATTTAATTCTTCTTCTCGATTTCAACGGAAGTGAAGCCGGAAGGAAGTTGTCATTTGCAACTTCTGCCTCATCCATGGGGAATGTCAGACGGCGTTAAGGTTACCTATATACCTAACATGACAATTATTAGTGCAACTGACATTTTTTTTAAATCACTTGCATGTTACACTTGCATAATAACTAGTAGGTACAGTAAAAAAAATAATCGAACTTATACAATCATACAAAAGAGCGCACAAAAAAAGGCTGTCTGTGACGGGCAACTAATGCGTCTACACGTGCAAGTCAGCAATAGTTTTTCATAACGTAAAGACTAAAGATATTAAGAAATAGTTTGTTGGTAAAATATTGGCCCCAAAGCCGTCATTGCTAAGTTTGAATACCAATGTCTAATTTATTATGAAACATTATAGAAAATGTTGTTTGGACGAATAAGCTTGGGCTAAGTTGTACATTGCTTAACGGCGAGTTGGGGGTTGATTTTTTTTTACATAAAAGTTACATTATAAGAAGCCTACACTATAAGTTTTATCCTGCGGAAACACATGGTTTTCGAGAAAAATATTATTGAAATTTACAAAATTTTAGCACATTTTTTTTAATTTCTACCATAGACCAACAAAATTCTCACCATTAAATGTTTTGTTTCACTTTCATTAAAGCTACTACAATTACATTTTTCATAATATTCATGTAAACAGTAAACATATGTACTAATTCAATTTTTTTAAAGCACACTTATAAAATAATAATTTATAGTATAATAATTGCTCTTTTTTTCATTATTATTAAAAGTTATGCGCCTGTGCATGTCTTATTATCTTTTGCTGATTTGCAAAACGGAACGTGCTGATTTGCAAAACGGAACGTAAATTTTGTCACTGTCATCCTCATTCATCGTTCGTGTCCATATCAGTTGAGAGCGTTTAGTTTACGTAAGGTGTATACATCGTTTGACTACTACCATAGCGTCTCCGAAGCCCTAGGTTTCAAATTCTGCTATGCCATCGTCTGAAGAATCGAGTGTAGTGCAAGTGTTGGACTCTAATGTGCCCCTTGTTGCGAGCTCTTCTTCAGGCTTCTCCAGCTCTTCACAGCTGAATGGTAGACTAGGTTCGATTAGATTAGAACGGTGACCCAACGCACGAGCCGAGCGAGCGAAGCGAGGGGTGCCGCGGTAGTGGCCGGCGAGTGCCAGCAATGCTTTGGTCCATTCTAACTCTCACTGCATAATAAACTACTTACTAAAAATATAGTTCGGTAAAAAAATAGGGGAGGGGGAAAATATGTGGGGGTAATTGGTTTTACCTCCATACTAATAACTAATTTCCTCCACAATTTCCCCGTAAAAATTGATGTCTAGAACAGAAGATTAGTTTTAGGTTAGAATATAAAAAAAATCATATCTCAAAAAGGGGGGGGGGGGGTTCCGCAACTTTTCCTTCACAGGGGGGTAGTACCCCTCCCCCTCCTCCTCCTCCCCCTCCTTACCCCTTAATTCGCCGTTAAGTAATATACAGTCCTACCTAAGCTTGTTTATTACTAAAGTCGGAAGTTGAACCAAGCACGAATTGCATTTTACGACTTAGTAAACCTGTTTGACATAAGTACGTGCTTTTAAGGTGCTTCCGACTTTATAACACTTATATTAGCATTCAAAACACACATGTCGCCAAAGATACGCCTTCTGTAACTATGCTTGCTGGTAAGTGCCTTCTTAAATGGTTAGGAGGGCCAATGAGGGCACTTTTTGAGTTTATACTAATTATGGATCGTAAAAATATTTTTTCCATTATGTAGGTATGCAATTCTTGTTCATGCTTCAATGTTCCATGCAATCAGACGGGAGCCGTATTTTTGAATCGCTCGAATTACTTACTTTTCGCACACGTAATTGCAAGATTCACGTGTGAATGCATAAAAAATGTATGAGCATTCGCCTCAGAGAGGTTTTATTTCATCTGAGGCATTCGCATGTGAATTCGCGTTTTCGTGCGTGAAAGTAATTCGAGCGATTCAAAAATACGACCCAGCTTTGAACAAGACAGTATACAGTTTGCGGTTACGAATGTTACCTACCAATAAATTATGTTAATCAATGTTTTATTGTTTATTTATTGAAGTAGCCTTGTTGGCCTTAATTGAAATTATTTTACGTTGTTAGAGATGACTATGAATTATTGTTTATTATTTTAATAATAGTTACCTAGATTTTTTATTAAATACCTATTGCTCAAAATTAAATCGGATTGTTTGTTTAATTGTTTATAATTAAAACATATTGTTATAAAAATAATTTTTATTTTAACTAATATTTTAGCTTATGTAATATGTTACATAATTTTATTGAATAAAAATTATTTGAATACCTATCAATAATTTATGGAATATATTTAAGAATTTTCAAGGCCATGACAACTCCCCATAGTGGCGCCAATCACTAAAAAATATGTAATTTGTCTTAAAAAATATTATCTTGTCTTACTTTTATGATGTTGCAGAAGTATTATTCAAAGTTTAGGTACCTACTCTATTTTGCATGTCCAGCAATCGTTTGTTTTCAATAAGATTTTAGTATTTACCTAATGTGCAACGAGGGTGCCCCGTGCCACTCGGGTGCTTTGTTACGTTTTTTCCCTTCTTGGATCCAACTAATTACCTAATTGGCTACTTGACAATTTTTTTTAGTCCGTCGTATAGATTAGTAAAAAATATTGGACACGGATTTTTTCTTTTTTTACGTAGGTAATCAAAAAATAACAGCGATACATTGAGTTGAAATTTCACGTGACGTCACAACTCGGTGCAGTTTGTATGGGGCTTATACTGAATATTGACGTCGCGAGTCCCCCGCCGTAAACTTTAATGCGCTATAGGATCTTTGTTTAATTTAATTAATTTGAAAAATCAAAAAAATACGTGTCTACTATTTTTTATTTTCTAACTGACGAACTAATTAGAATTTTTATTTTCATACCTTGGAGAATGCCCAATTCGTGATAAAAAAAATGGTTTGTGATATTTAAACATAATAAAGCAATTATTTTTTCATTTCGTTTATTTATTAATGTTGCCCGCCTTCGATTATGGATACAGTAAGTTAAGCTGAATATGTTTGAAAATGTACTGACGCCACTGTCGCACTCGCACCCATTATTACGCCTTGGCTCTTACAATAGGTAGTGGTAGAGAATAGGTAGTGTAACCTGGTACCTACCACATAATTTATAACATTAACAAAAATTAAGAGTTATGAGCTATTTAATATACCTACCTACCAGCTGATAGCTGTCCCCTGCGGTTTCACCCGCGGTAATTTGGGAGTTCCCGCGGGAATATCAGGATAAACTAGGTAGGTATAGATATAAACTTTTCTCCTGAATCACTATGGATGAAAACCGCATGAAAATCCATTGAGTAGTTTTTGAGTTTATTGCGAGACAGCGGAAGCTACTTCTTTTTTATACTATGTAAACTGTAATGAAGATGCACGGTAGTGCCCCCAGATACAATACTTGGGACAGGCCCTGTAGGCTATGATCCGAGTTCAGCTAGGGCCTTGACTCTATTAGATATCTCATAACTTTTTAACAGTAAAAAAGCATTATGAACTTGTGAGAACATCCGAGTATCCGATTTAAATGAAACAATGTCTATATGTTGCTACCTCAGACGAAATTCTGAGGTTGCTACAAGCCTATCTACCTTGTGAAAATCGCATGATAATCCGTTCAGTACTTAATTCCGGAGTTTAGCGTGAACAGACACCCGGATTCTACTCTTTTGTTATAGTAGGTACTAACCATAGATTTAGAATGTAAAAAAAATTCTAAATCTATGGTACTAACTGTCCTCCATAGCACGATGCGGTGCGGCACAGGTCAGGCGCCTGAGCGGCGCCACTGCGGAATATTACATAAAAAAATGCGTTGTGGCCACAAACTACTTAGAGATACTACCGTGTTGTGGTGTGGCCACACGGCGCCTTGCGGCGCGCTCGAGCGCCGCGCCGCACTCGCATCGGAGTCGAGACGAGGCGGGGAGGGGAGTAAACGACTCGCTGTGTGCGCTCGCCACATTCGCGCGCGAACCCGCGAAACACCCGCGAACTATAAGTGTGGTATCATGGTTCGCGTGTGGTATTATATTTTATTTTTTATTATTTTCTAATTTTTAACCGACTTCCAAAGAAGAAGGAGGTTCTCAATTCGACTGTATATTGTTTTCTTTGTTTGTTACGCGATTACTCAAAGACGGCTGGATCGATTTGAAAATAATCTTTTTTTGTTTGAAAGGGTCCCGAGGTGATCCCACAATCATGAAGTCAGGATCTGATGATGGTATCTTGGAGAAATCGAGGGAAAGCTTTAAATATTACAGCATAGCGATTTGCGTTGATAAGCTAAATAGGTAAATAGGTAATACTTAGATAGATCGAAAGCTAAATAGGTAATACTTAGATAGACAAGTCTGCTCCCACTACATTGCAGACATGGGTGGGCTTGGCACCGACTTCAAAACGATCAGTAGGCAGCACATATGTAGGTTATTTTGAGTGGCTGACTTTTTAGTGGGCATAAACTGATACCACTTTTTAATACAAAGATTTTTTTTATATCTGACAAAAAACCTTAAAACCATTAAAACCATTTGGAGTAACGCCAGCAGATTACATCCAGACTGATTCGAAAAAATTATCGTCAATGCCCAAGTTAAGACCAATATTTTCGCCCCAATAATTTTGAAACTCTGGTAAAAATCTTGGCGCTATTTATTTAAACTCATAATATGAAATAAATTATTAATTAATTATTTATTTATTTCATATTATGAGTTTATGACTTAACCTTTAGGGGATAAAATTTTCGAGAGTTGGTAAGGGCCGGTCGAGAAAAGAAGCACCGGATTGCAGCCAGTGAGTGCGGTGGATGACATCTGCCGGATCACATCCGTTAACTGACTGTCAATGGGCAAGGGGTGTGGACTCAGAAGAATAACTTTATTCATTCTGAGGGTGTGGATTACTGCCACAGATCACATCCAAAACTGACTGTCAATTTGGAACTTTAAGCGTGTACCAAACTGTTGTAAACAAGCCTCTCCGCAGTCACCTTGGCGGGAGGTTGGTTGTAACCGCCGTTGGTGTTTCCGTCCACACTTGTTGTAAACAAGGCTCCAACTTCAGTGTGCATTTGTCCCTCGCATCGGAAACATCGGTGCAATGGCTTTTTGCCTTTCAAAAATTCAAACAGTTGATGTGGCTTTTGCTCTTTTGAGTGCAATCGAGGAAAAAAAAGAGAAAATATAAAATAAAATATTCCCACACAATTTTTTTTGGGATTGAGAGGTCCCAGAGATACGGAAGATCCCTATAGAGGTCAGTAATCTCGATAAGAATATTTTTTTCTTGCGTCATTTTCATACGTACGCGCGCGAATAAATAAATTACTCTACGCGCGAGCGCTCCCCGTGACTGCCGCCACTCAACTGCGCTTGCGTGGTTTACAACAAACGTCCATACAGCGGGCCGCCAGTGAGATCGCAGCAAGTTTCCAACACGCGCCCACAAACCAAGGTCGTGGAAAAGAAACTGAAATTTCGTTGCAAACAACCGTCCACACTGTTTTAAACAACTGTTGGAAACTTCCGTTTTGGGCTTGCTTACAACAGTCTGGTACACGCTTTAAGCGTAGATTTTAATTTTTTTATGTAAATATTACCGAGCGCGAGATTACCCCTGTCAGGGAAGGCAAAGGAAACTAAGTGCATACAGTCAACACATTTTATTTTTTCTGAATTTTTCTGTTATTTTACATTCAAATGCATTCATAAGATGCATTTCGATTTTTTTCTGGAACTATTGGAAGCAACTCGACACAGTTCAATCTTATTTTCGCTATTCGATAATGACTAATGAGGTTACTTATCTGTCAGTGTCACATTACGCTGTCAACATGACAATGACATCTATATCACAATTCACAGATTGATAAGGAGGGTAAGGGCGTAATTTCTATCTAGTGACGTCATTTTGCGTTTTGGCGGTAAGGTCAAAAGTTTTTTTTTCTTGTTTAACCGCCGCACTCAGAGTCGACTTTAATGATTATTTAGTTAAGTATAGATTTTTAAAACAAAACTGCCGCAATCAGACAAGTTTAATAAATTAATGTTAATTGGCATCAAACTAATTAAGTTACAACTCATTAAATGCCAATTAACATTAATTTACTGAACTTCTGATTGCGGCAGTTTTGTTTTAAAAATCTATAATTAACTAAGTAATCATTAAAGTCGACTCTGAGTGCGGCCGTCTTCTTTAAAATAGACTGGAAAAAAAATCATGCAAGTATCCTAGGGAATCCTTACTAATATTATAAATGCAAAAGTGAGTTTGTTTGTTTCTTACGCTTTCACGGCTAACGGCTCAACTTGGGCTCAACTGATTACCACGAAATTATCTCTCTGTCTACCCAATGGTTAACTGTAGGGGGAGCACGAATTTTTTCGCTCTCGTCTAGTCGATATCGAGCATTTTTTTTGTATGGAAAATGAACAGCGCCACCTATCCAGTGTTGTTCATTTTCCATACAAAAAAACGCTTTGACATTACGACGATATCGACTAGACTAGAGCGAAAAAATTCGTGCTCCCCCTACTGGTAGAGAATGCCGCAAGGCATTAAGTTCGCCATTTGTACACACTGTTCAATAAATAATAAATAAATTTTGCATACACGTTGTCAGGGGTACAGAGAAGGACATAGGCTATTTTTTATCCCGGAATTTCGAAATTAACACGAAAGAAATTACATTAAATTTTGCATACTACCTAAACGTCGTCAAAGGTAGGTACAGAAAAAAATATAGGGTAGTAAGCACTTTTATCTTGGAATACCCGCGGGATCTTCGAAACTAACGCGGGTGAAACCGCGGGAAACCGCTAGTTCAATTATAAAGTATACGTGTAAACCTTCCTCTTGAATCAATCAATGAAAACCGCGTTAAAATCCGTTGCATAATTTGAAAGATCTGCATTCAGACGGAGGGAAGCGAGAGGAGTTTTTAGGGTTCCGTAGCCAAATGGCAAAAAACAGAACCCTTATGGATTCGTTATGTCTGTCTGTCCGTCCGTCCGTATGTCACAGCCATGAAGGGTTTCGTAGCAGCAAGTAAAATAATATAAAAGTTCTCGTAGTTCGTTGTAACTTGATCGATGTTTTAATTAGTGTATTTTTTGCGGTTAAAAAAAAAATACTTACTAGATCTCGTTCAAAACAATTTTCGGTGGAAGTTTGCATCATATATTTTTTTTAGTTTTTAACCGACTTCCAAAAAGGAGGAGGTTCTATGTTCGATTGTATGTATTTTTTTTTTTTTTTTTTTATGTATGTTCACCGATTACTCGAAGACGGTTGGACCGATTTCGAAAATTCTTTTTTTGTTTGAAAGGGTATACTCCCAATTAGGTCCCATTGCAACCAAGTCGGGATCTGATGATGGGTTCTTGGAGAAATCGAGGGAACTCTTCAAAAATTATAGGCACACCTATAGCGATTTGGGCATTTTTTATAGTAAATCGTTCATTTGCTTTTGTAACGCAAAATTTGAAGAAGTGGAACTGATGATGAAGACCACAGATGGTCATCGGAACTACTCAACAATAATACGTATTTCACGGGTTCCGATTGGAGCGATTTCGAAAATAGCTTTTTTGTTTGAAAGGGGATACTCCCATATTGATTCCATTATCACCAAGTCGAGATCTGATGATGGGATCTTGGAGTAATCGAGGGAACTCTTCAAAAATTATAGGTACACCCATAGCGATTTTTGTATTTTTTATAGTAAATCGTTTATTTGCTTTCGGAAAGCAAAATTTGAAGAAGTGGAACTGATGATGAAGACCACAGATGGTCATCGGAACTACTAAATAATAGCTATTTCACAGATTTCGATTCGTTACCTTTAATGTGGTTTCTAAACAATTATGTTCATCACAATGTATATGGTGAAGTGGAACTGATGGTGGTGTACCAGCAGAACTCCTCAAAAATTAACGTCCCTGCATCGGGAAAAGCAATATTTTGTATAAGGTTATGAGCAGTTGACATTAGGTTATTGTAACAACTTAGAAAAATTACAAACCGACTCACTAGAAAGCAAGAAATAAACAAATTTTTAACAAAAAAATTAAAACCGACTTCCAAAAACTCAAAACTAATAAAAAGCTAAAAATAAAAAGCTAATAATAACAAAATATCGAATTAATCCAAATGACAAAAACACGCGTAATATTATAATTGGTTTGTGCTACCACTGATCGGTATGAAGTCGGTGACAAGCCAAATATGGAGGGTAGATGGGCTAAGTCGACTCCCGCCACCAGCTCTTCGTGACCCAAGTGGGCAGACACCAGCGGGCTTGTCACCGAATTCAAACGGATCAGTGGTAGCACAAACCAATAATAATATTACGCGTGTTTTTGTCATTTGGATTAATTCGATATTTTGTTATTATTAGCTTTTTATTTTTAGCTTTTTATTAGTTTTGTGTTTTTGGAAGTCGGTTTTAATTTTTTTGTTAATATCATTCTCTTATTATAGAAGTTACAGAGGGGGGGGGGGGGGGACACATTTTAGCATTTTGAAAGTGTCTCGCGCAAACTATTCAGTTTAGAAAAAAATTTAGAAACTTTAATAACATTTTGAAAAACCTAGCCATAGATGGCTTTCATGAAAAAATTGTTTTAAGTTTCAGTTCTTAAGTATGGGGAACCCCCAAAATTTCTTGTGAAAATCTTAACGGTACACAGAAAATACATCTACTAACCAAGTTTCAACAGTACTTATAGTTCTTATAGTTTCGGAAAAAAGTGGCTGTAACATACGGACGGACGGACGGACAGACAGACATGACGAATCCGAAGGGTTCCGTTTTTGGCTAGGGAACCCTAAAAAGACGTATTTTTTTCTTTTTCAAATTAATGAAAATATCCATCCATAGATAAAGCGCTATAAAGTTTAAGGTGGGGGGCCCGTGAGGTCTTGCTTGACCCAAAACTCACGCGGGTGAAACCGCAGGCATAGCTAGTATTTATATATTTGGACATAGATAAGCAATAATGTGTTAACCCACACTGGAGAAATTTTGAGTAAATCGTGTTTTAAAAGTAGGAGTGCCATTTGTGTCAACATTCAATATTTAGTTACATATTTAACCCTTAAATGCATAAAGTAGTAAAACTGCAACATACCATTCAAACGACCATAAAATTATTAGTATGAGTTCAATGCATGCTGTTGCAGGATTATTACTATCATGGTGATATATTTAATCGAGTGGCAACACACTTTTTTTCTTCACGACTGTCAAATTTAAATTGATTTTGACAAATCAAAGCCGATCGTAATTTTGGAGCGGATGAAAATTGTGTATTTGCTTTGCAGTGTAATTATTTGGTTTTCGAAGGTACGTTCAAACAAAATTAGTTATTTTACGTAATAATTCATCTTCTTTTCAGTACAATTTATAAGTTATAAAAAAAACTTTTGGTGTGTTCGGAAATTTTGTTTATTTTGTTGTTGTAAATCTGCAACAATATGCATTTACTAGAAAATGTCCCTGTTTAGTTACTAACTATCACTTTTATTGGTTTTCAGATGCCATACTTGAATCAAAAGCAAATAGAAGAGTATTTAGCTCTAATAAATGATGGAGAGATTTCGGAAGATGATCTTGAGGACTCGGATACAGAAGGTAATGAGAATTTTTATGAAAATGGAGACGATTTGCTTCACGATCTTGAGAGTCCATTAGAAGAGGAAAATGATGACCCCGATAATGATCCATTCATGGCAGGAGACCCGCCATTGATAAATGAAGCTACAGCAAATGATCAAGTGCCACAGGTTCCATTCCCCTCAACAAGTCAAGCTAGTCGCCGAGCAACTATGAGAGGACTCGTATGGAAGGTAAAAAAATTTGTTTTGAATTCTGACCAGACAGCTTTTCATGGAGACACTACATACCCACCTGAACTGAAGGATGAGGCTACTACTGGTACTCCCTATAGTATTTTTTCACATTTTATTACATCAGAAATAGTTCAAAGGATTGTGGAAGAGTCTAATTTGTATTCCGTTCAAAAAAATGTGACTAAACCATTAAATTTATCTGAAACTGAGCTAAGAAAGTTTATGGCGATACTGATATACATGTCTGTTATAAAATATCCCAATGTACGGCTATACTGGTCAAATACTGTAGGTTTTCAACCAATCAAGGACATAATGACTGTCAACCGATTTGAGACTATTCGTAGATTTCTACATTTCAACAATAACGAGAAACATTTACCCAAGGAACACCCACAACATGATAGGCTCCATAAGATAAGGCCTATAATTAGCCATCTAAATGAGAAATTTGCTTTAGTTCCTATGGAACAAAAACTCTCAATTGATGAACAGATGTGTGCCACAAAAGTGGCACACTTCATGAAGCAGTATTTACCTAATAAGCCCCATAAGTGGGGGTTTAAATTATATGTGATGTGCAGCGTGAAAGGTTATGCTCATAAATTTGAAATATATACTGGCCAAGAGAATGAACGGCTTCCAGATGAACCAGATTTTGGGCCAGTGGGAAATGTTGTAGTCCGGCTTGCTAGAGGTGTCCCAAGGCATATAAATCATATAATTTATTTTGATAATTTTTACACCTCTGTACCTTTAGTTACCTATCTTGCCAAACAAGGAATCTATAGCCTAGGTACTGTGCAATCTAACAGGCTAGTGAACTGCAAACTGCCGGACAAAAAAACAATGATGAAGAAATCTGTTCCTCGTGGAACTTATGAAGAGCAGATGACTGAATTTGACGGTATTGATTTGACAGCAGTTACTTGGAAGGACAATAAAGTTGTAACTTTTCTATCTTCATATGTTGGAGCTGAACCTGTGGGCCAAGTAGAAAGATTTGACAAGGCAAATAAGACTAGAATTAAAATTTCATGCCCACATATAATAAAGGAATATAATGCCCATATGGGCGGAGTGGACCTAATGGATAGCTTTATTGGGAGGTACCGAATTGCAATGAGAAGCCGAAAGTGGTATCTTCGTATCTTTTACCACTTATTGGACATGACGGTAATAAATTCTTGGCTTGTGTATAAAAATTTAAAAACAACTGAAGCCAATTCATCAGTTCTAAACCTATGTAACTATAGACTGGAACTAGCTGAGGTATTAGCCAAAGTAAATAACTCATTTGAACTCTGCAACAAAAGAGGAAGGCCAAGTACCAGCAACAGTGTTGAAATGGAAATACAAGCAAAAAAAAGGAGAGGACCAGCTCAACATATTCCTCCTAAGGACATAAGGACTGATAATGTTGGTCACTGGCCTGGTAATTGTGTTCGCAGCAGATGCAAAATGCCTGGATGCAAGGGATACACGCAAAACAGGTGTGAGAAGTGTGGAGTAGCTCTTTGTCTTACCACAACCAAAAATTGTTTTAAAAATTTTCATATGTAGTTATTGTCTAGTGAGTGCATAGTGTTGTAGTTCTGCAACAAATGGTTTTTAATAAAAATAGCTATGAAAATAAAAAAAACTATTTTTTTTATTATTTTTCCCTAAATCAGCATATTCATGGCTCCAAAATATATTTTTTCTCGGTCTAAAAATAAAATCATGCAAAAATTATGCATTTAAGGGTTAATCAATGTAATAAGGTAAACACATAATTAAAAAACGTACCCTAACTCTCAATAAATCATTCTGAATCAATAACTTAATTTTGTGGGTTAACATGTTATTGCTTATCTGCGTCCATTTATCATTTACCTAATTGGACATAGATAAGCAATAGTGTGTTAACCCACACTGGAGAAATTTTGAGTAAATTAAAGTTTTAAAATTATAGCGCCATTTTGTTTCAACATTTTTATATTCAATATTTAGTTACATATTTAAAAAATGTAATAGGTAAACACATAATTAAAAAACGTTCTCTAACTCTCAATAATTCGTTCTGAATCAATAACTTTGATTTGTGGGTTAACATGTTATTGCTTATCTGCGTCCAATTAGGCTAATTTTTTTCATCTCACATATTTAATGGGCATGATGACAGGGTAAAAAAATCTAAATTCTATCGAGTCCATCAGTTACATAGTAAAAATTACTGACACATATTTTTTGCTTTTATTTTTATTGAAAAAATACTTAAAAAACGCTTAAAAATTTAGGGAGTGGGAGCTCGTGATTCCATATTGTAACAGAACTAAGTATAGTGTCCTAAGCGTGACGTCACACGAAATTTCAACTCAATGTTCCTACCGTCGCGTCGTTATTTTTTGTTTACGTAAAAAAATCCTATCACGTGTCTAATCATTTTTAGTAATACAAGACATACTAAAAATTCAAATTTAGTCATCTTGCCCATTATAGCTAGCTAACTGCGTAACAGTCATAGCAGCACGCGTAGAAAACAAAAAGGCGCTAGGAGCTGAATGGGGAAGTAGGTATTAACAAAGCGGCTCATCACTCATAATCCGAACCTGCTAGCCGGTCAGTATTGTCAGAAGTCCAAATAAAAGCATTTACTAAATCCCATTGAAAAAGCCTTTATTTTGTTAATATATATTTAATGGAAACATTACTGAATCTGTAAAATACCACCTCTGCATACAACAAATTAAAAGAAATGCTTAAATTATGGCTCTCTCTCCAGGTAATTTTTTTAATGTTGTTTTCTTCTAAACGAACATCCTGAAACAAATTTATATGAATTAAATATTTATATATTTTTTATCATTTTAGAAATTATGTGTGTAGCATCTGATTACTTGAATATTTCATTTCTGAAATCTTGTAAATTTGGTACACAGAAATAAAGTTTTAATTGAACCTTAGTTCCTGGTTGGTTAAAGGTATTGCAAATTTTAAAACACAGGTTCAAGAGGATTGAACTCCTAGATTATTGTCAGTAGAGATGTATTATTCTTATTATAACAATAAGACTTATAATGTTTGTTACTAGCAAATAGCTAGTCTGAGGTTTCAACCATATGAAACCACACAACAGCTATACCTCAGTTGGTATACCTTGGGAACTTGTGTTTCGAGATATAGAGTATTTAATACAAATAGACAGGGTATAGCATTCTATCAATGTCCAAATTTTTAGGATTGGTTCAGTAGTTCTAGAGATTACACCCTATATCCTAATTTACAAACTTGCAAAAACCACCTTTTAAGAGTGTAGGTGACTGTGTTAATGGATATTTAATAAACAAAATGAATGCATGTAGTGTGGTGTTTAATCTATACTTATAATAAAACTGTAGAGAGGTCAATCCTGTACATTGAATATATATTCAAAATTAATATCGGAGGATGAATGGTGATCAATACTGATGCCAAAAATGCAATCAGTAAATTTTTTGTCTGTCTGTATGTGCACGCATGGGTCAAAAAGTACTGAAGGGATTTTAACCAAACTTGGTACAATTGTAATCCATACTCCTGGGCAGGTTATATGCTATATAACATTACACTAAGACACATAGGAGCTGAGCAGTGATGATAAATTTGAATCAAGTCGGATGAAAATGCGCTTTCAAGCTCTTTTCCTCACCTATGTTACTCAATCACACAAAAAAGGCTGAACGGATTTGGATGAAATTTGGCATGCACGTTGTCAGGGGTACAAAGACATAGGATACTTTTTATCCCGGAATTCCCGCGGGAACTCCGAAATTACCGCAGGTGAAACCGCAGGGCACGGCTAGTAAATATTATTTTTATAAACAACTACCTATTTCATGAAATGTATTTTGAAATAATATTGTGCAATATACAAATAAACGGTGCTATGAAAAGATGACTCAATATTTACACAATATTTTGGTGAAATCCCTGAATACCTACCATTTGAATGATAAATCATTAATAATATTATTTAAATAAAGAATATTGGGTACCAGCAGAACTAACTCAACTATAATAATGAGTTATTCAGAACAATAGTATTGGTATTGTATCCAGTCATGATTAGCTGAATATGGGCAAAATTAGAAAGTGAAGAAGGCCCAGTGTCCAATGGCAGAACAACTCATAGTAGAGGTATCCAAGATGGCAAACAGTGTTCTTCAAAATTAGAACAGCTGAAAATTTAATCTAAATGACAGTAAAATTTTAGTAGCTATCGGCATTATAAAGTAGGTGGGAGTCAGGTGATGAAAAAAAGTAGGCCAAACTATGATATCAAACAAATCACAACAAATTGCAAAATCAGACCTATTTCTCTTTAGAATATAAAAAGGCTTATTATATTATAAACCATTATCGGGATCAGTAGGCTTAAAATGTTTGAGATGGTGCAAGAAAGGTTAGTAAAACATTATTTAAGCATGCGCTACCTAGCTCTGCTGAACATAATTTATGCTGCTGATCAAGTTTTATTAAACTAAACATTATGAGGAGACAATCATTATACATACAGTACCTAATCACTGAAGTAAAACTTACCTTCAGTTAACCTAGCGCGACCACCGGTAGGTTGGCAAAGGATCGTGGAGCATCCAGCACATACAACTACTCTTTGTGCATGGCTGAATACTGTAGTGATTTTGTAGCAGCCGGGGCATTTGACATCCATGAAGTATGAGTTAGGATGTGCCACCAGCCTCTTCAGTTTGTGCTTCCTTCTCTCTGAAGCGGGCGTAGGGTGTAGTAAATCCACTGCGAGCTAGAAAAGATTATTGACTAGGTTATTATTTGAACTTACCCACTTAACTTACAGAAAATCATCACAAACTGAACGAAGTTTGGAGAACATAAATATTTAACACGCGAAAACTTATAATTTCACAATATTATGCTCTGTTCACTTATTTATTTGGTATGTCAAATAATGCCATGTGTATCGTTCGCCATGAAAAATATGCGCATTTATTTAAGTCACGAAGGTAAAGGTTTAAACCGTATAAACACATGGTAAACATAACGCATGCACAGCTATTGTCATATTTTACAAAAAAATAAACATAAAATTGAATAAATTGATTTCTTCTCAAATAAAATACACACCGGCATGGTTACAGCTTTGATTGCAAAGCGGAAAAGGAAAAGAACGGCGTTGCAGTACAGAGCACAGAGGAGTCCCTGTATTGTACAGCACCGGAAAAGACGACACCGGAATGCACGACACGAGATTGTACGCCACCGGAATGTACAGCACCGGAATTGGCGACACCGGATTTCATGGCCTAGCCGACTTCGTGCTTCGTTTAGTAGTATTCAATACAATGCAGGTAGGTAGTTAGTAGTTACTGTGTCAAAATCTGATGGAAATTCAAATAACAAGTCCAAGTGTAATATTTTGTAACGTAATTATTATTTTTCACTTTAATGAATTGTTACAACTTGTTATACTATTTTTTTTGGCATAATATATCGAAACTTCGTGGTCACACCTAAGATTAATCAAATAAATGTCACCTTATTTTGTCTTTAGCGCATCGCCGGCCGCTACCGCGGCACGCTCGCTACGCTCGCTCGGCTCGCGAGACCTGGTCATCAGTAAGAACCTAACCTAATAAAGAATGTCGGGTATACTACTTTGAAATCTGTTCATGATGTGGCCCCGATAGTAATGTTCTCATTACTTTTTACTTATTTCAATAAATAGCTTATAGTGACATCATCGCCACAATAGTACCTACTATAGGATAGGTGTAGGAAAGGTGACGTAAATCAGGCGAAGCTAACCGCTCGCCAGTCGCTTCCCATTCGCCAGTTAATACAGTTTTGGTTCCTTTCTTTTCGTAACCTTTATAATCTGTACAATCTGTATAGGGCACATAGCTCGTGGAAATAATAATTATTAGGTGTAAATTAAGGGACCAGATTAAGTGTTTGTACTCTAAGTCTATACAGTAAAATATATAGAGTGGTCCGTTGTTTGATTATCCTGCCTATAGACTGTAACATAATAACGTAATGGGCATAAACACTAACATAAAACCTAATAATCATCACCAAAAAATCTAACATAAAATATATGTGCCGTATTTGACAATAACTTGACCCAGTATTTAGGTAAGTAACTTAAACGAGCACAAAGAAAGGAGGCGTGATTTCATCGACCAATAGGAGCGGTGTCACCAATTCCGGTGCTGTACATTCCGGTGTCGTACAATCCAGTGTCGCGCATTCCAGTGCTGTACATTCCAGTGTCGTACATTATCGTGTTGTGAATTCCTGGTTCCCGCACAGAGCACCACTCCACCAGAGTAAAATATAGACTAAATTTTTTTTGGTAAAGTTTGCGCCTTTCAGGGAAGGCAAAGGAAACTTAGCCCATGCAGCCATATATAGTAAAGAGTCCTAGCTGACGTCACGCGTCATCGTCAGTTTTATTTCTTTGTTTTACAAATTAGTTTATCGTGATTAATATTGTGTGAATGTGGTGAATTTTGCTTATTATTGATCCATAAGTGATGAACAGTGTGAGTAAACAGTGAAATAAGATGAAATGGGTTGTTCATACTGCATCGGAAGGTTTTCTTTTTACTCTACCTATACCTAACTTCCCATAGAGCGTCCTAAGTACTTTGAAAAGTTGCTGCCAAAAGTTCAACTGTGAAAAGTTGCTGCCAAAAGTTAAAGCATCAAAATGCATCTCACCAACTCACCAACACATTTTGATGAAAGTACTTACTTAAATACTTTTAATTTTAGAAGAAAAATACAACTGAATAGGCTGCATGGACTTAGCTTCCTTTGTCTTTCCCATAAAGGGTAAAAACAAAAAAAAAGCAAAACTGTCAAACTTCTTTGACAAGTTTATCAAAGTCATCTTGAATTGGATTGACTTATGTCTAGTTAATTTGTGGTGGAATGTGGATTATTTCTTTTTTGCAGTTTGCTAATTGCTTATCACCAATTTGCTTTGCACCAAAGAATAATTATAGACATAAGTCTAGTTAATTTGTGATTATAGATCATAATCACTACTATAGCACGCTTAGATTTTAGAGTTCCTGATTTCTTTACTAAAGTCAAGTAAACGTAAAATATAATTTGATTAAAACTCTATCTGTAAACTATGGCCGATGAAGAGTACGAAGCCGAGGACGCGGGAGCAGATTACGACGACATTGCCGAGGAAGATGATAACATTGACGAAACTGAGGAACAGGAGGAGGATGCGTTCAACGTGCAGTGCCTCGCGCCGGGACAAGCGGGCGGCGGTGTTGAGAAGTCCAAAAGAATCACTACCCGCTATATGACCAAGTACGAACGAGCAAGAGTATTAGGTGAGGTTATGTTTGTGCTCTGTGTTCAAGTTTACAATTCATCTAAAAACAACTGTAATCTATCAATTGTTGTTATCAAAATAGATTTAGAATGTACGTTTGTGTAGCAAAAAAATTGTAAATATATGGTTATCAATGTAAAACTGTAAACTTATCAATATTGTAAAAAATATAGCAAATCAAAGTAACTAAAATCAATATTTAGTTTTACAGAAATAATACTTGATCATTTTCAATTCATTTAATTGCAAGAATATGGTACAACGAGATGCCAGTTTATCTAGATATTTGACCGCATATTCGCCATATTGGCGTGCAAATTTGTACAGAATAAAATTATAATAGAAAACCGTATCCAAATAAAACTAAGAATCAACTAAACAAAATAAAATCAATAGTAGTATGAAAATAAACAGTGTACTTAAATGGACAGTAATTGCAGATATTAATGTCTTGATCTGTATTTTATTTGACAATTTTCTGTAAATATCATACATCCTTTTCTGTACCCTTGACAATGTGTGGGATGCAAAATTGAATTCAGTATCACCCACGTTTTATGTCCTTTTCTGTACCCCGTACAATACATTGTATGCAAAATTTCATGATGATTAGATCAAACAAACAAAAAAACTCATTTTCACATTTATAATAATAACCTTGATTACCTTTAGTAAAGTCAAGTAAAAAATTATAAGCTTGATTAGAAGAAGAAGAAGAAGAAAATACATTTATTTCAGCACAACACACAAGAAAAAGAAACAAACATCAACAGTGCCTAATCTAAAGAAATATAGATAATATCTCTTGCATGCTCTGCCGAAAGGGTCACCAACTCAGCATTATACATTATACAGCAGATTACAATTTCTTTTCAGGAACCCGAGCATTACAAATTGCCATGTGTGCTCCAGTGATGGTTGAGCTGGAAGGGGAAACTGATCCATTACAAATAGCTATGAAAGAACTTAAACAAAGAAAAATACCTATTATTATACGAAGATATCTCCCTGATCATTCTTACGAAGACTGGAGTATTGATGAACTTATTATTATTGATCATTAAATTTAAGGAAAAGGCTTATTGTATAAAACTAATGTAATTTAAGATTAAAATTAAATGTGTTTTTATTAAGAAATATTTTTGTTTTACTCAAAATGCTGTCCTTTAAAGTTAGATTATACTTACCCATGAGTCATACTCATAACTTTGGTGTGACCAGCTATTTCAAATTAATTCAATCATTTACTAAAAATTTAGCACATTAACATGTTATAATTTTCGAAATAAAGCATATTCAGTGACTCTCAAATATTGGATAAGTAATGGATTCTGAGATTACAAGAAAGAGAATCTCCCTTAAACGAATTTGCGCCATTTCCGAACTTACGATACGTTGATACGCTCACGAGGGGGCGGTCGTAAACTTTTGAAAGATACCCCGAGTTACGGGCTCCAACCTCGCCTACCAACCAAACCCCAAAATTGTAAGGGCTAACTCAGATTTGTTTTTGAGAAAGAAGGATGGCCAGATCGGACTCGATATGAAACAATGGTGTCCATATATGATATATATATGAAAAAAATCCTTATTTTTTAAGATTTTAAAAAACACAAAAAATATCTCTATAAGTAGCCACAAAAAAAAGATATTAATTTATTTTTGTTTTTGTAACTTCTACGACATCATGTATGTGGTTTCAGAACGCACCTATTGACGATTTATTTCGCGTATGACATGACTTAGTATTCAAAGACTATAATTATTCACGTTTTTCTTAATAGTTTTACTAGATAATTATGTAGGCATCAAATCAACAACTGTGTGTGCGTTCTTGTCATAAAAAAAAATATTTAGGTTCATAGTAAGTATAAGCATTTTGTTCAATTGCGTACATCGGAACGTCATTTGTCTTTGACAAGTTACTAAATCTGTGGTCATCGAACCACGCCAGTGATTGTCATTAATCATTAATATTTGATTTGATTGGCAATTGACATGACACCCGGCAATCACGCATTTTAATCGCTTTACTTGTTGTTCTATTTTGAATTTCCTTTGTCGTTTTTACCTAGGCATTTTTTACGGACTGATAACTACTACTTGTGACTACATTATTTCTATGCTAACTACACTTTTAGGTCGGGTAAAATGTAGTTGTTGATTCTAACCTCAAATGTATTGTGGATTTTACGATGTTATTTTAAAAAATTGTGGCTATCTAGATATGATTTTTAAACGGGATGGTATTTACAACATAAAAACAAATCAATCTAACTATAGTTTATTTTGGGACATGAAAAATAAAAGTCAAGTCCAGCTCCTATAGAAATTTTGCCATTGTTCTTTCCAGTCAAAGTTGGAATTCCGCTTATGTACTGGAAAGTTAATGTGTCATGTAAAAAAAAAAAATCTTTAAAATATAAAAATTTACACCTTGCTTCTTATTGTGTATCCTGAATAGTGTTTCTGAAAACTACTTCTTAAAATTTAAGTTTTGGCCAATGAAATTTTCAAAATTATTGCTTTCGTCAGTTTTTAATGACTGTCCTTTTTTTAAATAGGCATAGCAAAGATTTTTATATTTTTCCGTTAACAGCTGTTATGACTTAGCTTATCACCTGGTTCTGGCTTGACGTCGATTTACGGGACGCCCTGTATATCATCACGCTTAGACCAATAGGAGCGGAGCAGCAATAAAAAAGCTAAAACGTTAAAAAATCCCTTTTGAGAGCTTCCATTACGTACTCTGCGTTAACGGTTAGCTGTGGAATATATTTTTGTTAGTTTTTTCCTTAAATTTACACGGGTGAAACCGCGGGGCACAGCTACTAGCATATAAAACGTAAGTAGGTACCTACTACATGTACATAATTTGAATTTTGCACACAAGCGTATTCGAAGATCAAGTCGTTGCAGCCAGCAGCAAATGTAGGTCGAACAGAATTAACAATAATTATTCTATTTGACAGTTTGAAGAATTGAAGCGAATGGTAGGTACCTAATACTAAGGCGCGCCAATATCCTGACGTGAGCATGAATTAATAAGTGCCCACTTATTTAGCTGGCATAGGCCAGTCGTTTTGATAGTAGGGTAAAATTTAATCAGAAATCGACTTTCCGCGATCGTTCTAGTCCTACTAGCACAGCCGAGGGGCGAGTTTGACAATTAGCAAGCAAAGTGCAAACTGTGCAAACTAAGGACTTTTGCACATTTTAAGAAATTTTCTTGTGTCTTACATGCATCCGACAAAATGGACAATGCGCGCATCTTATTCGAAATTAGAAAAAAAATCTTGTAATTATGTATGGTTTCATATACCTACCAATCAAAGCGACTGGATGACATTTCTTAAAGGACACAAGAAAAAATTATTATAATGTGTAAATGGCTTAAGCAACTGCGTTGGGAATTGGGATATCGTAACTACTCAGCAGTCAGGGCCCTTTCGCAGGATTTCTATCTATACTTAATATTATAAAGAGCAAAAGTTTGTGAGTTTGTGTCGTTTTCAAAATCAGATTCTTACAACGCGTTGTAGAGGGTAATCTTTGGATCCAATCTACTGAATCGAAAATTCTTTCAATTATAGGAAACTACAGTGATGCTGAGTGTCATAGGGTACTTTTTATTCCGGAATTCCCGCGGGAATCCGAATTTCCCGCGGGTAAAACCATGGGGCAACAGCTATCTCTGGATCTACAGAACCGATTTTGAAAATTCTTTCATTTATAGGAAGCTACAGTGATGCTGAGTGTCATAGGGTACTTTTATTCTAGAATTCCCGCGGGAACTACGAATTTCCACCGGGTAAAACCACGGAGGAACAGCTGTCTCTGGATCTACCGAACCAATTTTGAAAATTCTTTCACTTATAAGAATTTAAAGTGATCCTGAGTGACATAGAGGGCACTTTTTATTCCTGAATTCCCGCGGGAACTCTGAAATTACCGCGGGAGAAACCGCGGGGGTCAGCTAGTATTATATATTTTTAATAAAAAATTGGGTCTACACCACCAAACCACAGATAATATAATACTACTACCTGCCACGCACTGTCTTTGATTACAATTTTTTAAACTTTTCAAGAATAAAAATCAAGACTGACAATGTTTCAAGTATTTATATTTTTATTTCACCTCGATTGTACAGTTTTGTCACCCCGAGCTCAGAACAGATCGCAAGCATAGAGGTAAGAATATTCCGTGTTCGCAAGGGTTTGAACAAAACAGAGAATGATGCCTATTTTTGTAAAGTATGCGTTACCCTAATTAGATTTTGCGTTTAAAACGTCACGAACTCGATCATATTATATGTATTTTGAACTAGCTGTGCCCCGCGGTTTCACCCGCGTGATTTCGGAATTCCCCAGGAACAATTTTTTTCTCAAATAAAAGTAGCCTAAGTTACTCCTTATAACATCAGCTATCTGCCAGTGCAGTCCCGTTATAATCGGTCCAACTGTTTCAGAGATTAGCCATAGCATGGTGGCAGGGTGCTCTCTAGTGCCCGGCTGCCTAGCTACCACCTTCAAGTTGCAAATCTGTCGCCATGCAAGCACCTGACGGTGTGTTCCGGCAGCCCCACCTGAAAGCCAGTTCCCATCCTTATTCCAGGTCGGCTATGCACCCGCATGCCTTCTGGTGTTGCAGATGTCCATGGGCGGCGGAAATCACTTACCATCAGGTGTACCAGTTGCCCGTTTGCCCCCTCTGACATAAAAAAAAACTAACAAAGAAACAGACATAGAGAGAGACAGAGAGACAGACAAAAATTTTATTTTTATTTTTATTTTTTATGTAAGTACTTTAGGTATATACTTCCATATGCATTTGATGAATAGCTGTTAATTTTGAATTACAAACAGACACTTCCATTTTATTTATATGTAAAGATGTATAGATAAGCAAGGGCAATGTGAATCGTCACTTTGATGTGGCGAGCGGAGTTATAGTCACACGGTCCCGGTTGGAGAGTGTGGTATGGACTGTCGCGTGCTGTGGCCTGTGAGTCGGCGCGAGCGCCGCCCCCGTGAGCCGCCCGCCTTGGCACGCGCACTGCGCTGAGTCGCGCTGAAAGCTTCACCGCGGGGAGGGAGCTGCGCGCGCGTCAGTACCCCTCCGACCAGCGATGCTGTGCTGTCTCCGGAAATAGAGTACGTCCGACGTCTTTACGCGCAGTGTCGCGTACACAGTCCACACTCATACGAATCAAAACTGCATCCGAAATATAATATCGCCATTAAACTACGGTTATTACAAAGCGAATCCGGTGAATTCAAACGTTAATTTTTCGGTTTCAAACATTTTAACACTCTTGCAGCCGGTGTGTGTAACCGCAATTTAATGGTTGGTACCCGTTGACCCGAGTTGCAATCCCGCGGGAATGTGAGTCGTGTTGGTGTCGATTTAGCGTTCAGTGTAGATGTCTGTCCCGGTTAACAGATCCGCCGAACGGGTGCGCGAGTGCAAATGACTGATAGCCCGACGTAGTTGGGCCGGACATCAAACAAAATGTGGAACAAAAAGTTAAAGTTATGGAGGTATATGCTGTGCATATTG
The DNA here is from genome assembly GCA_907165275.2 of Zygaena filipendulae. Taxonomy (NCBI): domain Eukaryota; kingdom Metazoa; phylum Arthropoda; class Insecta; order Lepidoptera; family Zygaenidae; genus Zygaena; species Zygaena filipendulae. The sequence goes on from OU015669.1 coordinate 3,583,523, forward strand.
TTCGCCGCATCAGCGCTTGTGTGCGCGGCGAGAGGTGAGTGCCGCCGCGTGCGCAGCCCTGCGCTCGTCGGTCACGCTTCACGTCACCTTACTCAGCTATTTTTGGCGCAACTTGCGCTGAAATTATGTAAAAAGCTCACGTATATGCTCTATTTTTGGCGATAACCTTAGATGAAGCTTTGTATGACATAATGATCTAGTAACCTAGAGATATAAATATAATTATAGGTAGGTACTTATAAAGTTCATGGTATGTATAGTAATGTTACTTCACGAAATTCCGAAGGTATTAGCCGTCAAAATGTATATCTGTAGATGACCACTTTGCTAGCCCCGCAACGCAAAGCTACGCAAATAGAAATACAAGGATTTGTCGTTGAGCGTCGCCATCTTGTGAAAAACGATAACGTAGCTATATACTATATCTACGAACCTATTCGTATAGCGACGAAATTATAAAAGTTTACAGAAATGGGTCATCACTCATCGCCTATCCATCGTATAAAAAATCACTGGTTTCAGCAATACAAAACATGATTTGATCGTTTTGTACATTATAATTAGATTAATTACCTTAAGTAGGTAGGTACCTAACTAATTCTTTTATCTACAGTTCCAGAAAATTATTAACATTAAAAAAATAATTTTAAATAAATAAATGATTTTATATACCTAATACCTCTATTTCGTCTGAGCCTAATACTAGCTGTTCCCCGCGGTTTCACCCGCGGTAATTTCGGAGTTCTCGCTGGAATTCCAGGATACAAAGTACCCTGGCCTTCCCTGTACCTTTGACGACGTGTATGAAAAAATTCATAATTGAGTCCTTAAGGCGTGAAAACGTAACAGACAGACAGACAGTTAATTTTGCATTTATAATAATTAGTATGGGCACAGATAATATAATACTATGTATGGGTAGTAGGTAAGCGTACGGTATGGAAAATATATTGTATTATATGGAAAAAGGCAAGAATATTCCAATAATGTCAAATCAAGCAGTAGTCAATACCTATAGAGTGTAGACAGGTAGGTAGGTACATCGCGCATATTATGCCGATAAAATTTTAATTATCCTTTCCGATTGCGAATGTGAGTTTGTTTATTTTTTACGTTTTTAAGCCTTAACGGCTTAACCGATCATCGTGAAATTTGCATACATGTTGTCAAGGCTTAACCCGGGGAACTGTTAGTCACTACATAGTATAAAACAAAGTCGCTTCCCGCTGTCTGTCTGTCCCTGACTCCCTATGTATGCTTAGGTAGATATTAAAAACAACGCAACGGATTTTGATTTGGTTTTTTTGATAGATAGTGATTCAAGAGGAAGGTTTATAAGTATAGTTTATCCTGGAATTCTTGCGGGAACTCCGAAATTACCGCGGGTGAAGCCGCGGGGGACAGCTAGTATTCCTTTTAATAACTCGAGATATCACTTTTAACATGTTCATTTATAGCCAAGGGTATGGTTAAAGTAAATATGTAGTAGGTACAGTAAGAAGACTTCATTCTATACGAATTGCAGACTTCTAGAACAATTAAGGTAGAAGTAAAGGTAAATGTTGCAGTACTCGACAGTTATACTGACTTTATTGCTGAAAATAATTTATTTCATGATTGCTTCTTTTTAACCGACTTCATTTAAATTTCATTCAAAAAACGATAATATGTGTCGGTATTACATCTGTAGTTAGAATGATATACAACATATATGTATGTACTTATTCAAATCTAAAATTCCGCTTTGTACCTACTAACATCCGGAGAAAAGGTTATACCTATAACTCTTTAATAGGTGCATTGTACGAGGCACAAACAGGGAACTTTAATGGATTGCAATTTTCCATTAAGCAGGCACGAGGCCGAGGGTGTAACAAATTTAATTATCATCGTGAATATGAGAAAAACTTACCTACCTTACCTACAAGTTAACGTAGATGTTAGAAGTTTATTAGAAGCACTGTCATTAGCGGTATCATTCATTCACAAATAGATTATCCCAGATGAAAGAATAGTTCAAGTTAAAACCAGAGATTCAATGTCGACTCGCTTGCAATGTAGTTTTATTACACAGCTGTTGTTTGAAACACGGAATGTGCCAAGGATAAACTTTTAGGTCATTTGTCGACGTCCGTTCTTATGTGTGAACGCATTAAAATATGGTATAGGCATTCACAATGAACAACAGGCAGTGGTGTAGTTACCAGAGGGCTACACGGTGCCATGCACCTTGGCCTAAGCTCAAGGGACCCTCGGACCTTGGTCTGCAAACCTAAACTAGCAAAAAATTCTCCTATCTTTGTAATCTAAATATAATAGGTTAAAGTCATTTGCAAGTGCAACACGGCTTTTACCGTGGCAACTTATTTGAAAGAATGCAGGGAATTCCCCAAAAGTTTTGAACAGAAGTTCCAAACTTGTAGGAAATTCCCCAGTATTACAATATTTTATTCCTGTTGTTTAAAAGGTTACGAACTTGACCAATTTGCCGCCACATTAAGACTTTTTATTTCGTCTGAGGCGTTCGCGCTTCATTTTATTGTTTATTTTAATACTTGTTCCAATAATCCAAGCGTAAATTCCTAAACTCTTCACCTACTCGTATATGTGGCATTTGCTGCAAAGTATAAGTTATAAAAAACTATATTGTTAGTTCGATACATAGCTTTTAAGAATATGAGGAAAATAAATTCAATGGAAAAAACATTAAGTAGGTACAACTATATTCACAAGGCACACAATACACGTAGTTCACTAGCATGTAGATATGCAAGCGTAGCGTACATATTATGCATACAGTAGTAAATAGCTTTGATGTGTCCACTGTAGAGTACGTTAAAGAGCTAATGATAAAATTGCTTTGAAAATTTCAAGTTTTACATTAGGTACCGTACCTACCTACCTACCTACCTGTCTACTGTTCTGACTTGATCAAATCCAAACTGAACCACGGCCTTTCGTTACCTACTCATATCTAATAGCTACGTAGCAACATACCATGCCTATTATTAGATAATTATGCGGTAAAATACTTAGTTCTAGATGGAAAAAATAAAATTAAAGAAAAATCTACCACAATATAATAATGCTTGCTACTTACTCAATTTTCTCGCAAATATCATAATTTGCGATTATGATATTTGCGAGGGTATCTATATGTATTGTCGTGAACATGGAAGTGGCAATTAGGGCTTTCTTTAAAGAAAATTTGTATCATTCGATATAAATTTAAATTTTAATCCTTAAAATTGAAACCTGAAAAGCGTGGGTTGAATTACGAAAGGAACAGCCAGTGACTGAAAATTTTATCTAACTCTATGTACCTAGATAGAATTTTCAAATTATCTGCTATAAGTTAATCGTATAATACCTACGTAGTTAATAATTTAGGAAGCAATCTAGCTTCACCTATTAGCTAGCAAATATACAGCCGATCGTCCACCGCCAACTAAACTAAGTTAGTTTAGCTTAGCTCGCATAGTTGAGCCAGTTTTTCATAGTTTGCGCTGAACGCACATTAAGGTTGTTGTGATGTCGACAGTCGAGATCTTGTTCTAAATCAATGGGCATGTTGACTAATTTTTATTTTTTAGTCCGTCTTGTAGATTATTAAAAAATATTGGAAACGTATTTTTTCTTTTTTTACGTAATCAAAAAATAACGGCGATATATTGAGTTGAAATTTCGCGTGACGTCACTATTCTGACAGTTTGTATGGCGGTTTTAGCGGTTAGTGACGTCACGACCCCCTCACCCTAAACTTTAATGCGCTTTATCTCTGTATATTTTAATTTATTTGAAAAAGCAAAAAATACGTGTCTATTGTTTTTTTATTTTCTAACTGACGGACTAATTAGAATTTTGATTTTCAAAAGTAGTCCACATCCCTATTGTCAATGTTCGCTTTCAAGTGTTCAATGAAGTCAGGTGCAGAAATACATACCTATGTAAACACTTGAGAGTCATTAAATCTTGTTGCAACAGTAATAAAATTCAAAGTCTGACAACAGTGTTTAAACTAAAGTTTAAACACTGTTAGGTATGTAAACATACCTATTGGTGCTACCCACTTTAGGTAAACAAAGAGTTGTTTGAAATTTAAAAACTACTTATGTACCTCAGGAAATCTTTGTATATCTTGCCTCTTTCCAGGGCCGAAGCTTGAGGTTTTAAAAATAGGATGTGCGATTTGATGATGAAAATTTAACAGTTATAAGGATAAATTATAAATAGTAAGACAAAGATTATAAATGAGAGTAACTATAATAATAATACAATAGAATGCATAACTTTCATAGTCTGTATAATAATAGTTTAATTTTTATATATGATTCGTTTTCTCAATTTCAGCGGATGACGAAGTTCCATCAGAATCTCAGTGCCGTCCATACATCGAGAAAGCTCTGAAAGAGCTCGAATCGGGAGATGCAGAAGCAGGTATTCACCCACTCACACACCACATTAATTCAGTGTTACCCCACTTATATGTTATAATCTTTTTATTAATAATGAATATTTGTTTGTCTGTCCTCTATGCGTTTCGAAAACATTGGTCCGATTATGATAAAAATTTGGCCGGTTGTTTTGTCTGTGTCCGCAAAGGTCCCTGATCCCAAAACTCACGCTGGTAAAACCGCGGGGCACAGCTAGTTATAATATAAAAAATACTATTATTATAGAATAGAGGTTTATTTGCTACCGATATATAAAAAAACGTGAAATATAAAAAAAGCCAGCGTTTTAAATATCATAAAAATTATGTAAAACAAAGGCAGTTAATCTAATTTATTTAGAGTAATTAAAATAATTTATGATTATTACAGCTTCTGCGGAAAAAAACGATAGTAGTGAAATAAGTGTAGATGACGAAACAAAAGAAGCAAATTCTGGAGAAAGTGGTGGCGATGTTAGTAAAGAGGATGACTTGCTATCAGTTGAGATAGCAGATGAGCCGTATGTCTCTTATAATTCTGTAGAAACAGTAGGAGCGGCGGAAAAACAAGAAGATTCGAAAGAAGATACTACACAGGAAGACGACAGGGATAGTGCTGAAACAGATGACAGCAAGCAAGACGACGACGGAGACAGTAAGCAGGACGATGACGGAGACAGCAAAGAGGAAGCATCTGCTGATGAACAGGCAGACGAGCAAGGTAAAATGCTATTTTCAGTGAAATACCGTAATGAATTTACTAATGTATTTACATCCATACTAATATTATAAATTTGAAAGTGACTCTGCCTGTTACCTTTAGACGCCTAGATTTCGATAAACTTTGACGGGGACAAACTTTACACCTTGAAGGAGGACATAGGCTACTTTTAACTTTGAATAAAGAGTTTCCAAGGGAATTCCGAAATTCACGCGAGTGAAGCCATGAAGAACAGCTAGTAATAAATAAAACTATAATATATGAGGTGTCTCAAAAGGATGTTAGTTTATTTTATAAAGTTTCTTTTGAGACATACCTATTGTATCTATTAAAAAATATTTCAAAGCAGCCGAACAAGGTAAATGTAAAATAATCATTGTTTGAAAAATGCAATCTTAAAATCTGTAAACAAAATAGCAAACGAGTATTTACTTGTATAATATTTATTATTCTACTTCCTACTAATATTATAAATGTGAAAGTGTGGATGTTTGGATGTTTAGATGTTTGGATGTTTGTTACTCAATCACGCAAAAACGGCTGAACGGATTTGGACGAAATTTGGCATGCACGTTGTCAGGGGTACAGAGAAGAACATAGGGTACTTTTTATCACAGAATTCTCGCGAAACCGCGGGGCACAGCTAGAATAACATAATTGTAGTTTGAAATAGTCTCTTTTTGTATTTTTTTGCAGAAGGTGAAGAGGACAAAGATGTAAGTGAAGAGATAAAAGCAAATGAATCACAAAATGACGATGAATCAAAGGAAAGTGACAATGATGAAGCTGAGAAACAAGGTGGTGACGATGATAGCAAAGAAGGCTCTGATGAACAAGAAACTGCAAATGATGATAGTCAATCAGAAGAAAAAATGTCGAAAAGGGAAACCACAGCTGAAGATAACAATGACGATAATACACAAGAAAACGATGATGAATCTCAGGAAACGGCTGAATCGCAAGAAGAAAAAGGCAACGATGATTCTGAGAAAAATAAAGACGACTCAAAGGTAAATGAAGATAAGAAAGATGGTGATGAGTCAGATCAAAAAGAAGAAGAGTCTGTTGAAGCCGCTGCTGGTGATGAAGTAGGTGAAAAGTCAGATGAAGTTAGTAAAGAACAAACTGAAGAAGATAGCAAGGAAGTTGGTGACAAATCTGGAGATACTGATTCAGGTGAAGATTCGAATGAAGAAGAAGGTACACCTGAAGAAGATCTACTAATAGTAAGTCAAAATACGAATAAAATAATTGATATGTAGTATATTATTTATGATATTATAAAAATAAATCTTATAATATTATAAAACATCATAAATATAACTAATTGCAGATTGGAGAAATTCCTGAAAATTTACGATCTCGGGACCACATCATTCAGATTTTGAGATTAGACGATCAAGCAAGTGAAGCTGAATTGACAATAGAAAAATCAGCAGATATTATCCTTAGAGATCTGAAGCGGCTATACGAAAATTCTATTAAACCTTTAGAGGGTATCTACAAGTACAGAGATTTGAGCAACAGGCATTTTGGCGATCCCGAAATTTTTTCTAAGCCTTTAGTACTTTTTATGGGTCCATGGAGCGGTGGAAAGTCAAGCATACTAAATTATTTGACGGGTTTAGAATTTACGGAATGGTCCTTGAGAACTGGTATGAGTACTACAAAATTATTAAGTTTTAAATTCATATTAAACATCTATTTCTGTAACTTACGAATCATTATATTATATAGTTTACGCCTCATGAGCACGAGACTTTATCATAAATTTTTAGGTGCGGAGCCATCACCAGCATATTTTAATATTTTGATGCATGGAAAAGATCCCGAAGTATTGGACGGTACACAACTTGCTGCCGACTGGACGTTCTCTGGATTACAGAAATTTGGCCAAGGATTGGAAGAAAGACTCAGGGGACTCAAATATCCTAGCAAATTGCTTGAAAAGGTATATTAAAATTGTTTTGGTTTTAAATTTGCTCGTGAATGGAAAGATTAAAATTAATTATATAACACAAAATTTGCATTTTTCCTTACATTCAGGTGAACATCGTAGAAATTCCTGGAATTTTGGAAGTTAGAAAACAAGTCTCTCGTGTTTTCCCATTCAATGATGCTTGCCAGTGGTTCATTGATCGCGCTGATATCATTTTTCTCGTTTACGATCCCTCTAAACTTGACGTCGGCCCTGAGACAGAAGCAATCCTCGACCAACTCAAAGGCAGAGAGTCTCAAGTCAGTATCATAACCTTCTAATAATGATATACCCAATTGAGGTGATTTAGTGCCTTCAATGACTGAACTGTGATATTTTTAATAATTTTAGACACGCATCTTGTTGAACAAAGCAGACAGTGTGAAGCCGGAAGAGCTGATGCGTGTGCAAAGTGCACTGATATGGAACATATCTCCGCTGATGAGCTCAGCACAGCCACCGGTGATGTACACTGTGTCGTTATGGTCAATGCCCTACGAGCCGCACGCGCCTGTGCGGCTGCTGCAGGCCCAGGAGCGCGAGCTGCTGCGCGATCTGCGGCAGGCTATCGACAAACGTATTGAAAACAAGATTGCCAGCGCCAGAAGATTCGCAGTGAGTACATTGTTATCTGCGATGATAACGACGACGGCGATAAAAGACGAACAACGAGACGTATTTACAATATCGCCATTGGCGTATCTAGGGATGTTAGCTAGAGGGGGCAGCCGTCAAGCCGAACTAACCACAGTCATACGTTTAGTAATAAATAATAATGTACCTCTTTCACTCTCCTATTTACCATAACATGGCTTCTTTCATCATTGCCAACGTTACTGGGGAATATTTAAGCAAGGGAGTAATTAAATTTTCTAGGAGGGATTTCCTAGAAAATTTTATTAAAAACCATTAAACAGTAAATAGTTCGTCAATACTATCGATAGATCTACTGTGGGCAAAGAAGTTCCTAGGGTGGCACTGCTCATCCTGCTACGGCATTTATGTGGCAGTTTAAAAAACATGTTTCTCTTTGTTACAGGTCCGCGTCAGGAACCACGCCAAAATGGTTGACTGTTACCTGACGACATACTACAACCACAAGACAATCTTTGGCAATAAGAAACTTATAGCCGATGCCATTATCGAGAACCCCCAGAATTATCACATCTATGAAGGGCTCAGCACGCTTACCAATATTTCCAGGTTAGGTCATAGCTCATAGGGGTCGTTCAAGTATTATTATAAGCAGAACTTATTACAGGAAATAATTATCCCCCCTTCATCAAGTAGTATCATCAAAAAGTAAGCAAAGCTCTTACCCCCCCCCCCCCCCCCCCCTCCCATTCTTACGCAAATATTGTTAGATACATGTATTTTTAAATTTTTCTGGTTCCTTTCGTGATTTATGAAATCCGAAAATTTAAATCAATAAATATTGCTGACGTAATCTGAAATTACCATCCAGACCTCACCCATCCCCTATGTCATCTATAAATCTATAGTAACATATAAATAAAATTTAAGTGTCTCTTTGTAATTCCAAACAGCTTTTCACTAAATACTTATAAAAGTACATATACGGTACCTAGGTATTTAAACACACAAAAAAAGGATATTATAATGAGTAACTTAGGCTACTTTTATTTTAGAAAAAAAATTGTTCCTGCGGGAATTCCGAAACTCACGCGGGTGAAACCGCGGGGTCAAAAATAAGCAAAGCCACCATATTAGTCGAAAATCGAAAATTTTCGTTGAAGATCCGTATTTTAGCCAAAAAAAAAACCCTCTTTGACAATCATTCTTCATGAAGTTCAATAGTTAAAGTTGATATTCAAAATAACGACAACTAAGGTGACTTTAATATTGGTTTCATGAACAGGTACGACTTGCCGGACCCGGAGACATACCGGGACTTCTTCCGGCTGAACCCTCTCTACGAGTTCCAACAGTTGTCGGCGACATGCACCTACTTCCGCGGCTGTCCCATTACGCGGCTCGATATCGCCATTGCCTATGACCTGCCCGAGCTCGTGGGCAAGTATAAGAAGATGGTAGAGACCGCCACTCCACAGGGCATGCCCAAGAGTTGATGCTCTCTGCCCAATACACGAACGAACCCGCGCCATTACTAAAACCCGCTTATTTATTTCAGCGAATTGGATTGAATGTAACTTATTTGGGCACATTTTGCATTTCTTTTTCTAATCGGGCGTAGTAGGTAACAGTCTGTTAAAATTTGTTTTGTCGCATTTCAGTTTTTATTTTTATCATTTTTTTTTTCTGGTTTTTCTGCTTTACTCGTTTGTTCCTGATAGAATGAATGATTTCGTAACGTATCTATAGCGCGTATGAATAAACTTATTTGTGATTTTTTTCAAATAAAAAATTAGTTGATAGGTAGATATTTTTCAAGACATCTTCCAATTTCCTAACACTAACAACACTTTTTATAATGTATTTTTGGGCAGATCTACTTATTTTAATTAAATATTAAAAATAATCTAGTCATTTTAATTATTATCTCGTGCTAAGTACAGTAATCATCGACGTTGTACCAATTTTAAAATGAGTTCCTAATAAGTCCTTGAACTAATTAATATTTCCTTTATAGCGGTCTCTGCCATATTCATTTTTCTTATTGTCTGAGGTATGAGATGACTATTATATTTTATTTAAGTTAAAATAAAAAATATAAATCCATGTAAAACCATTGTTTCAATATTATTGCAAGTATAAGTAAATTGTTTTGCTTATAATACGGGATTTACACTCGCGCCTCGTTCCTCGCCTCGTGGTTCGTCTTGTGGCGAGGTACGAGGCGCGAGTGTAAACGCTGTTTTATCGGCGTTTACACTCGCACCTCGTTCCTCGTCTTGTGCTTCGTTTCGTGGTGGGGTACGAGGTGCGAGTGTAAACGCTGCCTCGTCCCGTCGCTCGTGCGTGCGACCGCGACCGCACGATCGATGGAAAAGAGACAAAAGAGCTGCGGCCTGCAGTGCGTTCAGTTCAGTTGTCTTTGAGCTAGCAACAAGGGAGGATGTCGAAGTGTTAGCGGCAACAAGACGACTTTGCTTACTGAGCTTTTACTACTACTCGATTAATTTTAATAAATGAAATCCTTACTTATTATTCTAAAAATCTTTATATTATAAAGTTTGTATGGATTGTATGGATGTTTGTTACGTTTTCACGCAAAAACTACTGAATGGATTTCAACTTTACAATATTTGAAACTTTGCAATAAAACAGCTATAAAAATATCAAAAAATAATAGCTATAGATTCCTATTATCATATTATATATCTACTGTCTGCTATCTGCTCTATAGGATTTTTTACCAAGCTTGGCTAATAATTATTGTATTAATATTGCGCCATCTATGTATTGCTAACAAAAGTTTTTTGAAATTTGAACTGTCCTGTGCCTGTATGTGCGTGATACAGGTTCTCGACGGTTAAAATTTCATTTATTCCTGAAATAATCAAGAGATGTCGTTAACCATTATTTTGTAAACGTCGAAAATTAAATGCATGTATAGGCTAATATTTTGATCTTGCTTCAAGTAGAAGTAATTCAGAATAACAGATAGGGTACTTTTTATCTCGGAATTCCCACAGGATCTTTGAAATTAACGCGGATGACACCGCGGGGACACGCTAGAATATAATAGCTAGTAAAATAAATAAATTAAATAAATAATTAAACTTTAAATAAATAATTTAAAAAAATAAAATAAATAAAATTGTCAATATCATCTTCTTCTGCGCCGGGTGTCATCGACTGTTTTTTGCGCAGGAGATGCTGTCGAAAGGTTTATTGTTTATTGCGGTTGGAGGTCTACATATCTATCTATCTATCTATAAAAGATAGAAAGAATCCGCGATTCTGTACATTGAATATTTTTAACAAAAACTGACAGGGGACGGAACGGAGCGGACGGACGGGGGGGGGGGGGGGGGGGGGGAGAGTAACCAAGCACAAAAAAAGGGTTTTTAAAAATCTCTTCTGTCTTTCTGTCTGTTCACGATAATCTCCGAATCTACTGAACGGATTGTCATGCGGTTTAGGATTAAGCTTAACCTGGAGTTACATAGGCTTTGTTTCATTGAAATCGGATGTCGGGAAAAGAAGTTGTTGTATAAAAAGAAGTTGTTGTATAGAAACTTTTCGCGCGGGTGAAACCGCGGGGCACAGCTAGTACTAATATAATAAGAGTAGAATCCGCGATTCTGTACATTGAATATTTTTAACAAAAATTGACAGGGGACGATAAACGAAGAGTAACCAACTATAAAAAAAGGGGTTTTAAAAAATCTTTTCTGTCTGTCAGTCTCTCAGTTCGCGATAATCTCTGAATCTACTGAACGGATTGTCATGCGGTTTTCGCAGGTAGATTAAGCTTAGCCTGGATCTACATATAGGCTTTGTTTCATTCAAATCGGATGTCAAGAAAAAAAAGTTGTTACATAAAAACTTTTCACGCGGGTGAAACCGCGGGGCACAGCTAGTTTCTTAATAAAATCTAGTCCATATAACGTTTACTTTTTGGTTATTTTTGTGGAATCTATGTTTGGGATCCCAAATTATCGGTTTCTTTTAAAATAATTCTAGAAACCAAAACGTTTCTTGTTGCAAGTTACAACCAATCCAATTATGCAGTTTAAAAGCACACAACCATCGCGGCCCAAAGTTGAAACCCGACTGAAGCGAGAACGCGAGTGTAAACACCACGCTCGCTTTGACGCGAGGTCCTTTGACTCGTGACCAAAAAACCGCTCCGGAAGCGAGCGGTGCGAGTGACGAGGCGAACCACGCGGCGAGCCCCTAGCGCCTGTTCACACTCGCGCCTCGTCCCTCGCCCCGCGCCCCTTGCTCCTTTTTCGTCCCTTTGACTCGTGACAAAAAAGCCGCTCCGGGGGACGCGAGCGGCACGAGCGACGAGGCGAACCACGCGGCGAGCGACGAAGCGCGAATGTAAACAGTCGCTCGGGGCTCGCCGCGTGGTTCGCCTCGTTGCTCGTACGCGAGTGTAAATGACGCTTTAAAATATGGATACGACAAATAAATCTGGTCTGTCTATTCATCACAAGTGCGCAATACTGTCGCCGCATTCACACTATTAAATAGATATTATCAATACAATATGATCCCGCACATCCAAAACTGCTATTGAAGTAGTGGGGCGCGTCATTTTAGTTTAGATAAGCATAAGCTCTACCTATTAGGTAAAACAGTGGCGTGTAGCCAATGATAGGTATGATAAGTACTTATTAAAGGAAGTATCATTGTGCGTAGTCATTCGCAGATCCAAAACTCCAACGAAGAATAATAATAATAATAATAAAAACATTTATTTCCAGTCACAATGACTAAAACTACACAGTTTAAGAGACTTACTTATTTAGTATACGTATTCTTATAGTAGAAAAGCCAAAGTGAGAGACCGGAATCCGTACTAGGATATCCCGTGTTACGGATTCCGGCCCCCATCCTCAGACCAATGATTAAACCAAAATAAAAAAACAAAATAAAATAAAGCAAAAAGAAAGAAAGTAGGATTTAAGTATAATATTATACTCTACAACCTTGTGAAGTGTGTATGTGGTGTGTGTGTGTGTGTGTGTGTGTGTGTGTGTGTGTTTGTGTGTTTTGTGTGTGCGTCTGTTGTGTGTGTCAGGTGGTGCAAACATGTGTGTGTGCCTGCGTAACAGTGTGAAGTACCTATTACGTCAGTGTACCGTGTATACGTTTAAAAGTAGTGGGGTTGCAGTTAGTTATTGTGTTTGGTGTATGTATGAGTGTAATGACATAGATATTAATAAATTAAATTAAACCGTCTTCAAAAAACATTCAGTATCTTCGTAACTTTTCTGCTTTAAGAAGTTTGCAACCGTTTGCTTACATTTGTAATGAACTAATGGGTGGATGTTAATTATGCGATTAATTTTATTATAAAGATGTGGACCAAGGAATAATTGATGATGTAATATGTAAATGAATCCGTAAAAGTTGTTTCACGCGGGTAATTAAGAGTTACCGTAGGAATCAGCCCCCCTAGCTAAGTTGACAATCTACAATCATTACCTAAGCTAACGCATAGAAAACTAAGGAACGGAGTCGTTACGTCACGTGATCACGCAAAACTGAACATATAATAGGGTACTTGCATGAAATTTATAATAAGATTCCCATTAGAAACACTAAACCGGCAACTCGTTAGTTATATTAAAGGTATCTATTTTGGCTGTATGGACGAAGTTTCCTTTGCCTTCCTCGAAACGTTGGGTAAACTTTACCCAAAAAAGGTACCTACTTGGCAGTTGGCACTCTTGAGTCTTGGCAGTCTCAGTCTACTCTGTGGTGCGGTCCATTTTGTAAAACGGTGAATATTACCTTACCTTCTCTGTATTATCTATGGGTGGACCGTTCCGTGGCTCGGAGTGCAGCAACCAAACAACCATCTCCGAAGCAGGTTAATTTTCACTCTGACAGATATGTATTGTTTAAGAAGTGTCAAAGTTTGCGCCAATAACCGGATTCGTTGAAAAAGAAATTAATCGGAGTTCTTACGAACAAAGGGGAGGTGTCGTAGTCACAAAAAGTTTATAATTGGATGTAAAACAGTCTTAGTTGCAATGTGAGTTGAGAGAAAACAAATGGCGCCTGAAATTTCAAATATTTTGAGGTTATAAAAACAACTCGATCGTTCTGTGGCTTGGTTGCAACTCAAACGAGTGAAATTTTAACCGAACAACTGCGCCCAAATCCACGGAACGTACACCAGCATGAAAAGTGCAATTTGGACCAACCTATTGGCACGTCTTGCGTAATGTTTTCAAGAAAATGTCAAAACTCAAAAACATTCACTTTTGATTGCTTGCGATTAATAAATTTACCTATTTGAAGTATTTTAGATACTTAATTCGTCCGGAAAAGGTAAAAACTGTTTTCTTTTTTAAATAAAATATATTTAGATTTTAGAGTGTTGAAAAAAATACCTTCTGGGATTTATTTTACAAATGGTGAAATTGAAACTTTTGTTGTAGCTCTTGATTTTAACTTCATAGAACTTAATAACGATTTAGTGATGCATACGGATTTATCGTCGCACTTGCACACCGAAGAATGTAATATAGTAATTAAAAAGTTACAGGATTGTCACGCTGAGGTAATCTTGTTTTCTTCAAGGTATAGTAGAGCACAAGAATAGGGACTATTAAGGGACTAGAGTTATTAACACTAAGAGCAGCTTGGAATCATAATTTTACTACTTAAACATGAGTACCGAAATGTGAACTAAATTAAGAAGTATGTTACTTTCTTTATGGCCCATTTATTTAACAATACTCAAAAGTCAAAACATATTATGTTCAGAAATGTTAGTGTGTATTGTTTACCAGACAATATCTTGAAACTGGCTTTTGAGTAGCTATTATAAATATGAACCTTAATATCTATCAAACACTTTGCAAAGCAAGTCCAAATGATAATTCTCTGTCATTGTTATTTTGGTGCTTACAACATATAGCAAAATTTACATAATTATAGGATTGTGATAGACTAATTATACCTACCAAATTACCAGAAACACTAATTTTAGATTTCTTTTTGGTAATTTTTTGTTTCCTTAGAGTGTAAGTCCTATAACAAATTAAAAAGTGAAATCACAGTTGTATATGTTAGTTTTTCATGTACCCAAATTGATCATACCAACCTTTTTCAGCATTCATTCAGAAAGTTCTTGGGCTACTGCAATGACTTCGATAGTGATATGAGACAGTGCTTGAAAGCAGAGAGAATTCAACGTCAAAAAAAGAATACTGAGGAAGCACGCATAAAACAATCTGAAATCCGTGCCAGAATATTAGCACAAACACAGGCACACTAAAAACCAAACATAAAACAATGGATATCAGTATTTTGGATTCTATACCAGATTTAAGCAAGTTCCAATCATTCACTGATAGATATTTCAGTAAGCGATATATTCTTAATTTTGATGGAGTTGACAATAATGATATTATGCTTATGTTTCACTCAAATAGAATAACCCTTTTGTGTCTGGCGCCTAGTCATTTCTTTTTTAAGAACAGCGCTGACTATAAAATTAACTTTAATGTAGGTAAGATTGATCGGTTAAGCAATTCTGTCAAAGGTAAAGGCAAGAAAGGTGGTCAGATGTTAGTGCCGAAATCGGCGATATGCAAGGTAGAGTACAGCGATGGTACTGGTTTTGATGTCCCTTGTTGCATGAAGGGCACCTTAATAGAAGTGAATGAAGAATTAATAGAACATCCTGAACTATTGCGAGATATGCCAGACTCCAATGGATTCATTGCAATACTGTTGTCGAGTATAGCTAATTCAGATGAAACAAAAAATAAAATGTTGACCCATGAGGAATACCTTAAAATAATAAATGACAAGGAATAGAAAATAATAGTATGTATTTCATATTCAGTTGATTTAATTATATTTTTTCAAGATATTCATCAATAAAAAACGTTATTACCTATTTGTATTTTGAAATTTTTATGTTTACATAGCTAAACTTTTTAAACCTTTTCAGTATGCAGTATGTACATTTGGTGATAGATTATATCTATCCAAGTATCTATCCATAGAAAACTGGTGGTAATAGTATGTATAAGTGAGCTAAGTTGGTCATTAAACTCCACACTAGATTGTGGCTTGAAGCAAGGACATAATGGAGACGAGAGTTTAATACCAATGCCATGCTCACGGTTTATACGTCATTTTTAACATAAATTAGCGAAAATGAAAAAATTAAACTAAAATGCGTTAATTTTCATTACTCCACTAGTGTAGGTAGATATTAAAATAAAAAGCACGCGTGCTTTAGTAGCAACCTTAAAAACGGTGCACTAGGAGCTACTTTACAATCATCTCTTAAAATATTTTATCTAGATCGATAGTTTGACCTTTGACTTCGAATCAAGACAAACAGATAACAAAATGTTTTTGTTGTCAATTACTACAACTTTCGTCAAGTGAATAGGACATTTATAAAATTAATTAAGTAAAAATGATTCGCAAAATTCTTATACGGTCGATTTTTACAATAAAACCCACAAATTCCAAGATATACGTATCAACAGCTTTATCGCAACGTCGCTCGTATAGTGAAGGCGACAAGGCGGTTAAGACACCACTGTACGATTTGCACACGAAGCGTGAAGGCAAGATTGTTAACTTCGCCGGGTTCTACTTACCAGTGCAATACACAGACATGAGTGTGTCGTCTTCACATTTATTCACCAGATCGAACGCATCCATATTCGACGTGTCTCATATGCTGCAGACGAATGTTAAAGGCGCAGACTGTGTATCTTGGTTCGAGACACTGTGTCCCGTTGATTTGGCGGGCATGGCCGATGGGACGAGTTCTCTTACGGTCTTCTTGAACGAAAAGGGCGGTATCATTGATGATTTAATAGTAACCAAAGTGAACAGTGAAAGTTTGTACATAGTTTCTAACGCTGGACGACTCAACGTCGATAAACAGCATATGAAGGAGTCTTCAGAGAGATTAAAAAAGAACGGTAAAGATGTCTACATAGATTTTTGGGATGTTCGTGAACGAGCACTGATAGCAGTGCAAGGGCCTAAGGCTGCTGCATCATTGCAACCGCTCACAGACATCCAGCTTGAAAGCTTGACTTTTATGACGTCCAGAGTAGGCTCGGTAGCCGGTGTTTCCGGTTGCCGCATAACTAGATGCGGGTACACGGGCGAAGATGGCGTCGAGATATCTATGCCAGCGGATAGAGCGGAAACTGTGACCGAAGCCTTGCTGGAATGTGAAGACGTGAAACTCGCCGGGCTTGGTGCCAGGGATTCACTGAGACTAGAAGCAGGACTGTGCCTCTACGGCAACGATATAGACGAGAGCGTGACGCCAGTGGAAGCTAATTTAACATGGCTGGTCGCAAAACGGAGGAGGGGTGAAGCGAACTTCCCGGGGGCGGAGATAATTTTGCGTCAAATCAAGGAGGGCGTTGCAAAGAGACGTGTAGGCATCAGAATGGAGACTGGCGCTCCGGCTAGAAAAGATGCGGTACTCAAAGATCCCAAGACCATGGAGGTAGTGGGGAATGTCACCAGTGGCTGCCCGAGCCCTTCCCTTGGAGGGAACGTTGCTATGGGGTATGTAACGGAGACGTTAAAAAAGAACGGCACCCATTTATCAGTCAATATAAGAGGTAAAGATTCAATGTGCAGTGTTGCCAAAATGCCTTTTGTACCGTCCAAATACTATATTAAAAAGTAAATTATAATTTCATAAATTTCATCAGTTTTATTCATCTTAACTGAAATAAAATACAATAACTAGGCATATTTTATAAAAAAACAACACATAACAATAACTACAAATAAACTCGAATGTACATAATAATGCGAATGAAATTGTATTCACTGGTTAATGTAAAAAATCAAGGATAGAAGTGGAATCTGAAGGAATGTTGCGGTTTTGGCACTTATAAAGCTAATACTGCTAATACTGTTCAATCTAACGAAAGGTACAACCACATGTCATGTTTCTTACTTGACTATCACAGGATAAAATATTAATACATAGTACATATTTCATACATATTCTTACACAATAATCAACACTACTGTTTTAATAGAATTAACCATAGTCAAATAATACATAATACATATTATAATCGTTACAACTAGTAAGTAAAATGGGGCAAGGCGAAAACTATACATATTATATTATGTACTGTATAACTAACTATATTTATACTAAATTAAATACAGTCCAACATTCTCTATAATATTGTCTTTTACGATATAATCACAATTTAAGTACAAAGTCACTCTTAATGCCAGCACTACGGGGATGCTAAAACCATTAGATTTATTTTAGGCTCCGCGACCACTAGCGCGC
This sequence comes from Zygaena filipendulae, assembly GCA_907165275.2. Lineage (NCBI taxonomy): Eukaryota > Metazoa > Arthropoda > Insecta > Lepidoptera > Zygaenidae > Zygaena > Zygaena filipendulae. The sequence goes on from OU015669.1 coordinate 3,601,572, forward strand.
GATTATTATTTAAAATTATTCATGTTTTTTACCCATAATAAAAGATATAGTTATGAATTATTGCTACCATAGGAAATTATGACATTAAACAAAACAAAGCTACACAATGTAAAGTTAATTACAATTAAATTCGTCACCTATTATCTCCTGTAGAGTCGTCCCGCCAATGGGCGCCGGACCTTAGATGCCATACATGCATCAATTGCGGTCAGTAAGTCAGTATAAAAACAACGTCGCGTAACTTAAATTATTAGCTTTCTTTTATAGCAGCTTTGAAACAGATAAGTAAATAGATCAAGGTCTATATTCTACCCGAGTTCACTGAGTTTTTTCCGGGTGGTTCTAGGTTTACTTGTTCATATAGCCTATGTCTAATTCACACCAGTGAAAATACTCTATAAGCAGTAAAAATACAAAATGCGTTGTGGTGGGTGGCTCGCACATGATAAATCGGTACCATTCGAACTTGTTGTGGTCACAATTCAAACCTAACCTAGGGTATGTTGCGGTATTACTGATGAATACTGATAGTGAGGTATGACGTCAATTTAGTATACTGCGAAGCTGTATCTTTATAGTTCGCTGTACCGGTTACTGTTCAAAATGGAACACAGTCCAGTATACTGTCATCCATGTCACGCTGTCGACGCTGATTAGTCCGAGGTTGATCACGTGATCAATTCACTGAGAGCACCTTACCTCGAAAACGCCGGTTTTCACAGTACAAAAATAGCGACGATTATGCCGTCATACCGCCCACTGCGGATACTGCTGCAGTATACTGAAAGTTATAACGGAACGAATTTCCCGTCACTGCGAGCAGTGCTATTCGTAATAACGGAACATACCCCTAACCTAGCGTGTTGGGACTGCACGTAAATACCTCGGCAATGCTAACCGTTTGCATAACGGGTTGCGCTGCGCCAGGACGGAGTCGGTTTCAACAGTTGGCTGCGGCTGCCGTCGTCACGGGTTCTCAAGCTCCGCGTTGAAAGGCGACTGCGCCAGGCGAGCGAGGTCTTCTTCTAATTTTGCGATTTTCTCCACATACTGCGAGCAAAAAATTAGGCAACCTCAAACAGGAAGAAGGAAAAGGAATTTAGATCCCTTCGTGGCCGACATAGGACCATTACAATCTTTTGTTAACAGGTTAAGTTAATCTATAGAACCTCAAAGTAATAAATCTAATACTATAAAAAGAAAAGATTTTCGTTTGTTCTGGATAAACTCAAAAACTATCGAACCTAAAAATGATCATTTTTGTGAATTACAGTGTACAGTGTTTCTGAATTACATAGGGTAACTTTTATCCCGGACTTCCGACGGGAATCCGGAATTAACGCGGGCGAAACCTTGGGGCATTGAGTACTACATAATTTAAGAACCTTTAGAAAGAAAGTTAAAAAAATTGAGTAAGTACTAGCTGTTCCTCACGCAAAATTTTGAGTAGTTGAGGCGTGAACGCGTAACAAACAAAGAAACTCAAATTCGCATCAATAATAATAGGATTGAGTATCGAGAAAGCATTAATTGTTCGGAGACAGGGACACGGCACAATTACCTAAAGACAAACTTAAAATCATAAATATAAAAAAGAACATATGCGTCGAATTGAGAACCTCCTCCTTTTTGAGACGGTTAACAAAAATTTTAAACAATTTTATAATAGTCCGCACTTATGTTGAGATGTAAATGTAAGTTGGAATGTCCCTTAATTATAATATCCGGAAATATTGAACCAATACTAAAAAACTATTTTATTTGATGACTAGCTGTCCCGCGCGGTTTCCCCGCGAGAATTTCGAACTTCCCGCGGAATTGTTCCATACAAACCTTTCAACCCCTTTTCATTCCCCTTAGGGGTTGAATTTTCAAGAATCCCTTCTTATCGGAAGCCTACATCATACAAAGAACACACCCTCCAAGTTTCAGGTCTATACGATCAGCGGTTTAGGCTGGGCGTTGATCCATCAGTCATTCAGGACAGGATTTTATATATATATAGATAAGCTGCAATATCCCTCAGTGACACGGGATACTTTACATATATTCAAGTGCAAAGAGTTCCCGTGGGAGGATGGGAATGAATAGTGGACCAGCTGCTCCCACCATCCAAAAGAGAACAGTCAACGACTCACGTTATAGTTTTGGTACTGCTGCGCTTGCGTGTGCTTCCCTTTGCTCCTGTCCTCTTGCACTCGGCGGTTGACGTGGTAGTTGAGCTGGTTCTGCATCTTGAGGAATATCTTCTTGTAGTCGTCCTGTATCCTGTTCATTTCGTTGGTCACGTGCGCGTCCCTTTTGTTTATGTAACCCTGGAACGAAAACGGAGATTACTATCCTTAATTCCTTACATATTACAAAATAAAGTCATCCGCCTCGTCTCTCTGTTCGCGAACAAATCAAAAACTACTGAACGGATTTTCATGCGATTTTCACCAATGTACAGGGGGCGATTCTAGAGGTGGGTTTATAGGTATAGTTTACCCCGAATTCTTGCGGGAACTCCTAAACTATCATATAGATTAGTGTTGCGTTAGTGTATAGTGTATAATAATAACAAAATATGGGATGTTGTGCTTAACTTGTCTAAGGGGGCGCTGCGGCGGTTGTTCTGTGCTCACCTTGTAGACGGCGACGGTCCTCTTGACCGCCTTGTACTTGTCGAGCAGCAGCTGGTGGTCGGCGCGCAGCTGCTGGGCGCGCGCCTGCGCGTCGGCGGCCTGCGCGCGCGCCGCCTCCGCCTCCGCCGCGGCCGCCGCGCCGCGCGCGCGCCCCTCGTCGCGCTCCCTGCGCAGCCCGCCCTCCAGCGCCGCGAGCCGCGCCACCCGCTCCTTGTACCTGCCGCCGTTGACGATATTTAGGCGTGTGAACGTAGAAATTCTATCTTGTCCGTCAGTTGGATAACAAAATAATAATAGACACATATACTAATTTGAAAAGAGGAAAGATTTGATTTTTTTATTAGTTATTTACTTGTTACGATTTAACTCATTTCCGTAATTACTGTGAGTGAAACCGCGGGAAACAGCTAGTATAAAAACTAAATTAGCTAGTATAAAAATTATAAAAACCACCCAGATAAAGTAAATTAAGAGAGCTCGTCGTATAAACTGTAGCACGGCGTGACGTCACGCGACATGTATCACCGTTATTTTAAGATTACGTAAAAAACAGAGTAATCATTTCCCTGGCACCAATAGTTCAAGCTGTGCTTATTTTGGCACCAGGTGGCGCTACTTGATAATTTCCAAGCACTATATTTTAGTGTGTTCAGATAAACTTTTGACACCATACCTCTCGGCTTTGAGCCTCCATTCGACGACCTCGTCCTTGGCTCGGTGACACTCCGCCTGCAGCTCGTTGTGCTCCTTGATGAGCACGGATATTTCGTTCTCCTTCGACTCCAATATCTGTGTCACCTTCGACCTCTCGGACAGTATGAACTGTTTCAGCGTCTCGATCTCCTGCGCTTTCCTCTCGAGCAACTCTTTCAGTTTCTTCGCCGTCGCCAAGTGCTCGTCCTCCATTTCCTTGAGTCGCCTCGCGCTGTTCATCTCCAAAGTTTTTATTTCCAACGTGAACTTCTCCGCTATCTGGTCCCTTATAGCTTTCTCTTTCATCATGAGAGCCGTCTGGAAGAAACGTTTGAGGAAGTGAAAATCAAAATTCTGTTTTCTCAGTAAGTGAATTTATGTAAGTAATTCTACTCTACTCAAATAAATTCTTTATGAGAAATAAACATCATCTTAAACCTCAAAATTATTTTTAGTCCCGTCAGTTGTAATAAATAAATAATAATGTACACGTATTTTTTGCTTTTTCCAATAAAAGAAAAATTATTTAGATCAAGCGCATAAAAGTTTAGGAGAGGAGGCTCATGACGTCAGAACCCCATAGGCCCATATAAACTGTACCAATTCGCGCGACACTTGATTAAGTAAAAAAAAGAAAAAAATAGGTGTCCGATTTTTATTATAGTACCTATTTAAAGCATACACAAAATCAGCAAGAAGAAATTACAATATGTATGACCTAAATCAAAAATTACAATTTGATATGAGCAAGTTTCTTTCACTGTTTCACAATAACACAATAATTATTATGTACACAAGCGAAAAGCGCAATCAATGAATGCGACCGATAGGCTATTTGTTCCTTTGTTGCTCACAATAATTCGAGCTCTTTTTCACCACAGATTTTTAGAGTAGGCTGTTTAAGATCAGTTTATAAGCAAAATCAGAAGTTATTAAGGAATTTTAAGTTAGTCACTGAAGGTGCGGTATGAAATTACCTTGGCGGCGATAGCGTCGTCGCAGTCCCGCGCCTGTTGCTCGGCGGGCGAGGGCGGGGGCGGGGGTGAGGGCGACGGGTGGTGCGGGGGCTGCGCGGGGGCCGGGACCGGGGGCGGGGGCGGGGGCTGCGCGGGCGCCGGGGCCGGGGCCGGGGGCGGGGGCTGCGCGGGCGCCGGGTCGGTGTTGACGGCGACGGAGCGCAGGTCGCGCAGGCGGCGGAACCGCTCCGCGATGTACTGCTGGAAGAACTCCGCTTTGCCGCGCAGCTCCTGCATCAGCGCTTCGTTGCTCTCCTGGTTGGCTGGGGAACGCAATATTTTATTAATTACAAGCTGTCCCCTGCGGTTTCACCCGGAGTAATTTCGGAGTTCCCGTTATTAAGCTATTATTAGCTTGTGTCGTGGAAACCAAGCAAACGTGGTATATACTACATAGAATTACTTATATATTATACTATAGATATATAAACACACCCAGACTGGAAAATGGAACCCTGTGTTCATCACACAAAGTCCACCCCCACCGGGAATCGAACCCGGAACCCCTTGATTAGCGGGTAGGCATGGTGACCTCTGCGCCAAACAGGTCGTCGTGTATGTGTGCGTATCGTAAGATGGACAGCAAACTGACAGTAACTGTCAGTGAATAATTGTTGTCACATTTTGGTTCTACATGACGTGTCCTTCCAAGGAATTTCCAAGAAATTTTAGCAGGGTATGAGGAGGCCTGAAATTGTTGGAAGGCAAAGAGTTTTGCTTCTTTATATAATCTGTATTCGTTTATCATGGTACTGTAGCTTCATATCAGAGAAAGGATTACAAACCAACTTAAAAATATGAATATTAAATATCTTTAGATAATGCCTCATACCTAATTTGATACTACATTTGCTGAGCTGCTCGTCCAACTGTCGGATTCGTTTCAAATGCTTCTCGCATTGTTCACACGGCTCCATATCTTTTCTCAATGCTGATTTCTCATCTGCAACAGTGATTTTTCATTAATAATATATACCTATATATACCTGATACTGCTTAGAAATTATCATGCACCCTACTTGGTTCCAAAGAGTGTGTTTATTTACTTTATTTTAAAAACACATAGGTACATAATATGAATTTTTCATAACACATACTAAACAACCCGAATCATTGCCAGTACATTGCACTATTTTTCATCCTGAGTTCCTGACGCGGAGATCGATTGCTTGTCAACAATAAATTTGAAATTCCAATGACAACTAATAACTAGTCATCACTACTCATTGCCTTAAAATATCTGCAGCCTACGATATTTAATTATTTACTCTATGTTTGTAAAAATAAACACCTTCAAGGAATGCGTTAAGTTTCTCCGTAAACTCCTTCTGTTTGTCTGTGAACTCTTTTTGCAGCTCCGATATTCTCTTGTTGGCTCTCTCTAACTCCTCCCTACAGTTGGCGAGGTCCGAGCTCAACTTTTCCGCTTGCTGCTTCTCTTTTTCTATTCTCCCTATGTACTCTTGTTCTTGGTTTTTGTACAGTTCCTTTTCTTTGCTTAATTTCGAGTGTAAATCTTTCAATTCTCTCGTCGCAGCGTCCCGAGAGCTACAAGCCTGTCAAAATCGGTATACGATATAAAGAAAATAATGTAGTTATAAAGTGTGAACCATGAAAGGCCAAAAATATCGAAAACATTAAAAAAGGCTGTATCGAAACCAACCAACCAACCAAATTGAGCACTATGGATGAGTGATAGTGGAATTATGATTGGATTTTATAAACTTTATGCATTTATGGGTATTTGAGCAACGAACATCGAAACATCATCACAAACTTTCACATTTATAAAGTACGATAGAAAAAGTTGGGTTTGCGTCTAGGCTAGTAGGCAAAACGTCAAGACTGAGAAAGGTCACGTTTGCAGAAAGTGTAAGTGGGCCAATGGACGCGTTCCAACCTGCAGGTACAAGTTCTTGAGGTCGCCGTTCTCCTTGAGCGTGTCCTTGAGCCGCGCGCCGCAGCGGTCCAACTCCCGCAGCAGGTCCGCGTTGGCCGCCTGCGCCAGCGACGCGCGGCTGCCCTTCTCCGCCTTCAACTTGTCGTGCTCCATCTCCAGCTCGGTGTACTTCAGATCCATCTGATAATAACATCAAACAGTACCGACTATTAATTCTCACTGTTATAAATACGAAAGTAAGTTTATTTGTTACACTTTTAAGCCTTATCGGCTCAACCGATCATGAAATTTTGCATACACGTCTTCAGGAGTACAGTGTACTTTTTATTTTTGAAAAATAAAACACGAAACCACTTGTTTTAATTTTTCGTCGAACGCACAATTTCTAGACCAAATTCTGAAAATTTCAATATACTTCGTACTTACAAAATTGAAAATACACGTGATTTTGGGCATTTAGGGGGGTTAGTTTACAGCTTCACCTCATATCACTAGAGGAGTAGGGGTAAAAAAGTTGCTAAAAAAATCGCGTGACTAATGGACGACCCTCTAGTGAGGTGGAAGCGACTAAGGGGAATAAACGGAACGTTCTATTTATTTATTTAACCTTTATGCACATAATGGTACAAAAGGCGGACTTAATGCCACAGTGGCATTCTCTGCCAGTCAACTTTCAGATAGTAAAGAGAGTTCACTTGGCGGTACGTACGGCATACGTACTCATATATTTAGATAAATATTTATTTATTTATTTAATCCTTTATTGCACATAAAATAACAATGTTACAGTACCTAAAGAAAAGGAGAAAGCAAATGGTGGTCTTAATACACACATACATGAGTGAATGTGTACATAACCACGTTCCAGTGATACTAACGTTCTTATATTCGGCCCTGAGTTGGTCCAGCTCGTGCTGCAGCTGCTCGCCCTGCTGCTTGTACGCGTCGAGCAGGTCCGAGTCGGGCGCGCCGGCCAGCAGGTCCAGCTTGCTCTGCAGCACGGCGACGCGCGACGTCAGCTGCGTCTCCACGCCGCGCTGCTCGTCCAGCCGGGCGCGCAGCTCCGACTCCTGGCGCCGGTGCTGCTCCAACTTCTTATCTCTGTTGGCATGTGAATAAATTAAAAACACAATGAATCTCTATTATATTTTGTAAATTACGCGGGACTTGAGCATTGCGGCTCGCTATCGACGCCGCAATGCTTTAGTCAGCCTGTGACCACGACGTGATGCAACGTCAGGTATAAAAAGTAATAAAAAACATCGCGTTCAAGTCCCGCGTAATTTACACAATATAATGTGCTCAAAACACGAAAATCTAAAAACTTGAATCTCTATTATTTTATTATAGTACTAGCTATTCCCCGCGGTTTCACCCGCGTTAATTTTTGATTTCCCGCGGGAATTCCGGGACATTATAAGTACCTACTCTATGTTCTTCTCTGTATCTCAATGATAATTTCATGATGATCAGCTGAGCCGTTAAGGCGTGAAAGCGTAACAATAGGACAGCCATTTATAATAATAAATGCGAAAGTAACTCTGGCTGTCTGGTTGTTAGTAGGGATATATTATGTACAGATGTTAATAAATTACCTTTTGGATATTTCGTCTTGCATTGTTGTCAATTTTTGCACTTGCAATTTATATCGACTGAGAATTTCTTTGAGCGTCGCTAATTTTCCCGGCGACGGTGGATCACCTGTGTAGTAAAAAAAAAATTAGCCTCAATAGAAATTGCACTAAAATCAAAGTCATAACATTACAGTTACATCCGCGACATTCTAAGCTAACCGACTTTTTACTACCCACTACTACTACAAGCGGCCGGCTCGTGTGCACACGTGCAGTGTTTCTGCGTCTGTCGTAGGGCTCCAGGAGAGTTCTACAAAAGTTAGTTAATCCGCGTTGTACTAAGGTATATATTCTCAAACGAGATTAATACATCAAACTCAAAACTCAAATAAATAAGGTCGTGTTTTGAATGTGCGCATATTTTGCGATATAATAGTTTATTATAATAGCCCGGCAGCCCACGCTTTGTTTTCTCAGTGACTAATAACAGGCTGAAACTTCGTGAGTAGGTTTAGTTCGACGAGATGCCCAAGCTTTTCCCTTGATCGAATTCTCGAAACGGGTAAATAACAGTATTCCGTGGAATCGACAACTTCCAAGTGTAGGACTGGAAAAACGCACCACTTTTGTAGGACTACGTGACTATTTTATTTAGTAAAGTGATACAATTATTTACTAAGCTGCATATAAGAATTCAGCCGGTTATTAACAGTTTTTATGACTTCGTTATTTGTACATATTCGGAATAGAGGACTCTCTATCTAAACCAATCATTTCGGAGGACAATTGTTTTTCTAGGTTTATTATCCAATTATCTTAACATTTCAATAAAAAAATTACTGTTACTCAGAAAATTACGACACCCCACCGAATCGAAATGTTTTTCACCTGCTCATTTCATAAGCTACCCGTTTTGGAAACTTTCTTGGGAGAAAAGCTTGGGCGTCTCGTCGAACTGAACCTACTTACGAAGTTTCAGCCTGTTTAGTTTCATTCATTAGTCACTAAGAAAACAAGGCGTGGGCTGCCGGACTATAAGTACTTTTAGTCTTCATACTAACCAATGAAACCTTTGTCGGGCATCGTCTCCATTAATATCTGGTGCAGCGTATTTTGCCAATGTTCATACTCCTTCTGGTTCGCCAATAATTTGTTCCGGCACAACACTAACTCGTGCGCTGTTATTTCCAATTTTGACTGCAGAATAAAGATCATGGTATCTTTGTATGTTATGGTTAATGGAATAAATTATCGGGGGTTAGGGTGCAGATTAGTCTGCGCCCGACGAGATTTAGTCCGACAATTGCAAATAAAATAAAATATCTACACATAAACGTACATTTCACTTTTTCAAATTAATTAAAATACATATACAATATACATTGATAAAGTGAATTAAATAAACCGGTATAAACTGTACCGGATCGTGACGTCACGCGACATTCCGTCTCAATATATCGCCGTTACTTTTCGATTACGTAAAAAAAATAGAAAAAATACGTGTCCCATATTTATTTTCATCTACACGACGGACTAAAATCTAAAATTGAGTCCCTGGGGCAAGTGTACTCACGCCGAGCTCCTTGACCTGCTCGCGGGCGGCGTTCCGCTCAGCCGCGAGCTGCGCCGCGCGCTCCTTGAGGCGCGCCGCCTCGCCGCCCAGCAGCCGGCTCTGCGCCGCCTCCAGCTCGCTCGCCAGGCGGTTGATCGTGCCGCCTTTCTCGATCAATATCTCCTCCTTCTCCCTGTCCTTCTCCATGCAACGTTTCTCGAGCGTTTTGATCTCGTTCTCCTGTTAAAGATCATTAATTATTGTTTACACAATAGGTAATAAAATATGCCAACTTGAAACTTCCTTGGACGTGATTTAGTACAATTTCAAGGGTTAATTCGAGTAAGGTTTTACACGAGGCGCAAACGAGGAAGGAAAATAGGTACTTGACTGCGCGCGTATGCATAGTTTATTTAATAACTAGCTGTTCCTCGCGGTTTCACCCGCCGTAATTTCGGAGTTCCCGCGGAAATTTCGGTTTACAATATAGCCTATCTTACTCAGGGATAATGTAGCATTCTAATGGTGAAAGAATTTTCGAAATCGGTCCACTAGTTTTTGCGTTAAATCATAAGGGACAAACAAACAAAGATCTTTCCCCTTTATATTATTTTAGATAAATTCTGTTATAGGTAAGTTATGCTCACTTTTTCATCTAGCCTATTTTTAGCCTTGGTCAAATCATTTTGCATTCTGTCCATTTCTTCTCTGTGCCTGCAATATGAAAAAGAGACAGTTATTATAACTAAAGATAACTATTTTAATCTTATACTTTAGACAGTTATTGCATTATTATTTTCGAAGTGTTGGACGACATCTGATAAAAAACTTTAACCCAGAGATTCTCAAACTTATTTCTTTTAATTGATGATGATGAGAAATAATTGATTTTCAAAGGGGGCGGCCTTTGAAAATCAATTATTTCTCATCGCCCCCAATTTTTTATACACTCCTAGAACTTAAAAAAAAAAATTTATTAAGTTATTTAATAATTAATTAAGTTAGTGTGCAATATTAGCTGACATTCTAAAGTAGACATTTTTACCAGTGATAGCAATCAAAACACAACTTTATAATATTAAGAATTTATTGTAATCAAATTAAAGGAAACAATATAAGATAGGTAAAATATTAACTAATTATTCGATATTGAGTAATAGGTGGGTTTTAATTTTAGTGAATTTTAAAATATGAAATACCTAAATGAAATCACAAATCAACTATCGCCCCCTAAACCATGCTAATGTCCCCCATTTTTATTTGGGCCCCTTAACGCCCCCTGTAGGTCTCCAACGCCCACAGGAGACATTATCGCCCACTTTGAGAAAGACTGCTTTAACCAAATGAACATTTTATAGCATACCTGTCTTGCTGTTCCCTGAACAGGGCATCTGTATCATGTGTATGTGCAACCTGCAATCAGAAATTAATTTAGTCACTATCTACTAAAAAAATAATAAAAACAATTGTAAAAATTATGTTACAGTCTATTTTGAGTCAGTTTATAACATTAAAATAATCCCTACTAAGTATATAAAAAAATGCGAAAGTAACCCTGTCTGTCTGTTAAGCTTTCACGCCTTAACGGCTAAACCGATTTACCGATCGTCACAAAATTTTACATATATGTTGTCAGGGTTACAGAAAAGGGCATAGGGTACTTTTTATCCCAGAATTCCAGCGGCATCTCCGAAATTAACGCGGGTGAAATCGTGGCAACAGCTAGTTAACTATAAAACAAATAAATAAATACATGTGTATAACTGTAACTATAACATGGAACGAAATAAAAATTGCAGATTAATAATTTTTTACATTAAAAAGTGACCAGTATAAGAAAGGAAAAAATCACCTGCATAGTGTGCAGCCTTTGCTGGACATTCTGAAGGCTAATGTTGGCAGAGCGCAGTTCCAGCTTTAGCTGTTCCTTTTCTTGTTCACTTTCCTTCAGCCTGTCAGTGAGAGTCGTCACTCGTTGCTCCAACTCTATCAAACTATGCTTGCTTGAGGCTGATAAAAATTTACTCAATACTAGCATTGTCTCAAAGGATGTACAAAAAATTACTATTATTTCAAAGCAGTTTTATATACAGAGTGCAAGTTTAGAAAAGATTAACAAATTTTTACTGACTTTTGACTTTAAGCCTTTTTAATATCAAAATATGACCCAGATTTGTTTCTTGCCTAAAACTCTCAGATTAAGAAAAAAAAATACTTTGCTTAACTTTGTGATGCATAAAAATAAGTCATGTTTAAGGTTTAGTTCTATTCTTACCAAGCAAATGATGAGCTTCCTGCAACGATAGCTCAGCTTTGTCTCTGTCATTGACAGTAGCGGTTAGTCTAGCACGAAGACTGTCAACCTCTTGGTCCAATTTCTCCATACGAGAAGCCAGCTCTTGACATTCCTTCATTCGCATCTGTTAGGTGGGAATATTTCATACAAAAACCTTTACAGTGGTATACTTCTTAGAGACCAATCTTCTACTTTTTTAATTTGAACAGGATTTTACTATTGGAAAACTGTTTTTTTTTTTTTTTTTGTATAGATGAGATAAATATACTCACATATGAAGTCAGGGGGTTAATATAATAATTATCTGACTGACTAACCTCATAGAGGACTTTAAGGTTTTCATTATTAACATAGTCCTGTCTCACTTCATAGTTATTTGCACCGTTAACATGACCTGTAATTACATTTAAAAATTTATAACCACAAAAATTTAATTTAAATTAAGTAATTATTTCAAAATATTTAATCAAACAACCTCTGGAGTCTTGATGATAATAGTTATTTTGTCCATCACCAGCACCATATGGACTGAATTGCATTTTGTAGCCTTCATCTTCTGTTATATGTGCAGCATGTTTAGCTTTAGGAGTCTCACAATAGAGCTTAGGAGACTCTGGAGTGTTTTGTTCCTTGAGGTGATGTAGTGACTCTACATAGGTAGGAGGCAAGCCTGTTCTTGAGTTACCTCTCTCCTCTCGGTGACCTACAATTAACATAAATATGGTTATTATTTAAAGCAAATTGTCTACACAATTTACAATAATTTATTAGCCTTTATTACTGATAGTAATATTCAATTATTACAAACAAAATATTATTATTTAGAATTTATTAATATTAAAATTTAATTTATTAGGAGACAAATAACACTGGACTACAGCAATTTTGCGCACGAGTTATACATTGTTTATTTTTATTGCTTTTATATCTAGAAATAAGAATAGCAACCAAAAATAGTTCTGAATTTGCTTTTATACCAAAAAAATAGGATAATTAAAATCAATTCAAAAACATAAAAAATTGACAATTGGTAAAATCGCTCAAAGTTCAAAGCAAATATTTATGATTTGTAATCACATTTTTTTATATAATTATGTGCTTATAATCAGAATATAGGTATTAAGTAAAACCCATGCACAAAACTTTTTTTTTGTTGACCAGTGTAATTTTTACCTCCATTAGTATGTCCTGTATTAAGTGTAAAGTTTCCACTGCTGTTCACTGAGCTGGCTTCATCGTCGTCCAGTAGATCATCAAAAGCATTTGCCAGTTTGTCTTTCAGCTGGAAAAATGGACAAAAACTGTTACTCATGGATTCATACATCAATCGTATCGGATGGTAAATCGGTATGTATATTGATATTTACTTCTTTATTGCGCCGTTTCTGATCCTCGAGTTCCTCTTGCTCTTCAAGTCTGTCTTGTGCACTATTATTTATATGAATGCTGGCAGCCCCTTGAAACAAACTCATTCCCGGTCCTTCCATGATATTAAAGAAACGTTACCAATACAAACACAGATCCTTATAATGAATATAAACCTCAATTATTCCAAACATTACAATCACTTATAAAATATCAAAACAAATCGGCATCAAACAGAAAACAAAAGTCAAACGTGAAACGTCAACGGGAACCAGGAATTCACAACACGATAATGTACGACACTGGAATGTACAGCACTGGAATGCGCGACACTGGATTGTACGACACCGGAATGTACAGCACCGGAATTGGTGATACCGCTCCTATTGGTCGATGAAATCACGCCTCCTTTCTTTGTGCTCGTTTACGTTACTTACCTAAATACTGGGTCAAGTTATTGTCAAATACGGCACATATATTTTATGTTAGATTTTTTGGTGATGATTATTAGGTTTCATGTTAGTGTTTATGCCCATTACGTTATTATGTTACAGTCTATAGGCAGGATAATCAAACAACGGACCACTCTATATATTTTACTGTATAGACTTAGAGTACAATACACTAAATCTGGTCCCTTAGTTTACACCTTATAATTATTATTTCCACGAGCTATGTGCCCTATACAGATTGTACAGATTATAAAAGTTACGAAAAGAAAGGAACCAAAACTGTATTAACTGGCGAACGGGAAGCGACTGGCGAGCGGTTAGCTTCGCCTGATTTACGTCACCTTTCCTACACCTATCCTATAGTAGGTACTAGTGTGGCGATGATGCCACTATAAGCTATTTATTGAAATAAGTAAAAAGTAATGAGAACATTACTATCAAGGCCACATCATGAACAGATTTCAAAGTAGTATACCCGACATTCTTTATTAGGTTAGGTTCTTACTGATGACCAGGTCTCGCGAGCCGAGCGAGCGTAGCGAGCGTGCCGCGGTAGCGGCCGGCGATGCGCTAAAGACAAAATAAGGTGACATTTATTCGATTAATTCTTAGGTGTGACCACGAAGTTTCGATATATTATGCAAAAAAAAGAATATAACAAGTTGTAACAATTCATTAAAGTGAAAAATAATAATTACGTTACTAAATATTACACTTGGACTTGTTATTTGAATTTCCATCAGATTTTGAGACAGTAACTACTAACTACCTACTACCTGCATTGTATTGAATACTACTAAACGGAGCACGAAGTCGGCTAGGCCATGAAATCCGGTGTCGCAAATACCGGTGCTGTACATTCCGGTGTCGTACAATCTCATGTCGTGCATTCCGGTGTCGCCTTTTCCGGTGCTGTACAATACAGGGACTCACGTCAACGAGTCCTTACCACAAATTAACTAGACTAGGCATGGGTCAGATATATCAAAACGAATCTGAAATCCGATTTCATTTAGAAATCGGTTCGTATCGATATCCAAATTATAAAATCCGTTTGTCAGAAATCCAAATCTACCTCGTAACGAACCGATGAATGACAAACGAAAACTACGAATCGATACCAAAATCCAAACCCACGCAAACGAAATCCGATACCAAAATCCAAATCCACGCAAACAAAAACCGATACCAAAATCCAAATCTACGCAAATCTGCACAAACCGTTTTCTGCAAGCAACCGATATGAAATTCGCACCATCTCTTTTTAACTAAGCGTATCTTAGCGGAGGTACTAAGATAGGGCGAATTTCGATGCCACTCGCCACTGCCACAAAAAAGAACTTCGATTGATTTCTTTTTTGATGAATCCGGATTTTGGCACAAACTTTGACACTTCTTAAACAATACATAGCTGTCAGAGTGAAAATTAACCAGCTTCGGAGATAGTTATTTGGTTGTTGCACTCTCGGCAAACTAAGCTCTGACAGCTGTCAGAGTAAAATTTCACCAAGCCACAGAACGGGTATCGAGCGCGCTCGAGCGCGTTCGAGTGAATCCACGGAACGCGCCTCTGAGACTCGTAGTGTGCATTCCGTGGATTTGGGCGCAGTTGTTCGGTTAAAATTTCACTCGTTTGAGTTGCAACCAAGCCACAGGACGATCGAGTTGTTTTTATAACCTCAAAATATTTGAAATTTCAGGCGCCATTTGTTTTCACTCAACTCACATTGCAAATAAGACTGTTTTACATCCAATTATAAACTTTTTATGACTACGACACCTCCCCTTTGTTCGTAAGAACTCCGATTGATTTCTTTTTCGACGAATCCGGTTTTTGGCGCAAACTTTGACACTTCTTAAACAATACATAGCTGTCAGAGTGAAAATTAACCTGCTTCGGAGATGGTTGTTTGGTTGCTGCACTCGGAGCCACGGAACGGGTGAAACTACGCTCTGACAGTTGTCAGAGTAAAATTTCACCAAGCCACAGAACGGGTTCAGAGCGCGCTCGAGCGCGTTCGAGTGCATTCGTGCGAAGCCACGGAACGCACACGTAGACTTACGAGGACCTGTCATTGTCAAGTAAATTATCAACTGTGATGTGTCAACTGTCAACATGTATGTATACGAGGTAGATTTGGATTTCTAAAAACGGATTTTCTAATTTGGATATCGATACGAACCGTTTTTAGAATGAAATCGGGTTTTAGATACGTTTTGATATATCTGACCCATGTCTATTTTATACGACTTCAGACAGGAGGAGTGAGGAGGTCCCCAGGAGGTCCCTATACTCAAAATATTTCAAAATAGCTAAAATCATAAATAATAGGACTAGTAGAAACCTACTAATTACTATATTGTTTTGGTTTATATTGATTTAAAGTCTATTTGTAGGTACTAGGTATTTTGAGAAGAAGTAGAGCAAAGAATATAATCACTGCGGTTAAAAAAGAGAGTACCTTTCACCAATCGGCATACCTACTGAAAACTGGAGCTTTTTATGTTAATATTGGTAACAAATTCTTTGCGAATAAAAATTGGATAATACTAATAGTTATGGGTTTTCAAACTGTTACTCATGTTCTTTTCGACATGGATGGTTTAATTTTAAGTAAGTTTTAGTCATATTATTCTTAATTAATCTCCTTTATAAATAAAAATAAGGAAGGACTGTACATTAAGCACCCTCGATTTTTAATAGTTACAATTTTTTTTTGGATAGAAAAGTGTGTTTATAGTGTATTTCTCAAATCCGCAAATTACGGAAATTCATAATTTTCGAGAAAAAAAAATAATAAAAACCTTACTCAATTTACGATAATATTTTGACTATGGCGCTTCGCCGGCCGCTACCGCGGCACGCTCGCTGCGCTCGCTCGGCTCGCGCGACTTCGTCAACAGTGCAAACCTAACCTAACCAACTCAAGTTTAACAAATTTTCATTTTCATTAGAAAATTATAATAATCAAAGATAATAAATAATATAATCACTTTATCCGAATGTAAAACGAAACAATTCTTACAAAGTCAATGGCAAATGGTTGACACATCGCGGAGTTTTGTATGAAATTGTGAAACTTTAGTATTTTTTTTCTCGAAAACGATGAGTTTCCGTAATTAGGGATTTTATGTGAAGTTATATTAAGCAAAGTCCCACACACATAAAAAATATGAAGCTCTAAATCGCGGGTGCTTATTGTACAGTTGAGCCAAAAATAAATGTATGTCTGTCCTCTATGCATTTCGAAACCAGTGGTCCGATTGTGATGAAACTTTGGCGGGTTGTTCTGCCTGCGTCCGCAAAGGTTCCCGATCTCAAAACTCACGCGGGTGAAACCACTGGGTACAGCTAGTACTATATACAATAGATTTAATAATCGATTTTTTAAGGTTTTGCAAGGTTTTACTAGCTGTGCCCTGTGGTTTCACCCACATGACATTTCATGAAAAAAGGTGTTATATAAAACATTTTTTATATAACACCTTTTTTCCTGACATCTGATTTAAATAAAAAAAGCCAAACATATATGTTGCTCCAGGTTAAACTTAATCTACCAGTGAAAACCGCATTACAATCCGTTTAGTAGATTTGTAGATTATCGTGAACAGACAGATGAAGGACAAGAATTTTAAAAACTATTTTTGTTTTTTTTTTTGGTAAAAATATTCAATGTACATAATTTTTTCTATAATTGATTCTTCATTCTACTCTTTTGTCAGTATAGATTAACTTTAAAACAATTCCTAGGTTGACTATAAATCGCAGCAAGTCTCTACTCTCAACATAATAAAACTATAGTAAAAACTTTACCTATTCGTTTATAGATACAGAGGATTTATACACAATAGCATTCCAAAATATTTTATCTCGTTTCGGGAAAAACTATACTTTTAAGCTCAAGTTACAGCTTATGGGCTTACAGGCTCATGAAACAGCAGAAAAAATTATATCTGTGTTGAACTTACCAATGTCTAGTGAGGAATTCATATTAGAAAGTAAAAAAGAATTTGAGATTCTTTTTCCTGATTGCAAGATACTGCCAGGTAAGCATTTATTGAATTTGAGTTGGTGAAAAAAAAAAAACCTGGAAAAAGTATTTAAATTACTGTTTGCATTTTTAGGGGCAGAGAAGATAATAAAACATTTCAATAAGCACAATATTCCGATAGGGTTAGCAACTAGTTCTAGCGTAGAGAGCTATGAAATGAAAGTTAATAAACATCACAAGGACTTGTTTGCACTTTTCCCTCACAAGACTTTTGGATCATCAGAATCAGAGGTGAAGAGGGGCAAGCCATTTCCAGACATATTTTTAGTGGCAGCGTCCAAATTCCTAGACAAGCCAAAACCAGAACAGGTAACTATTTAAGGCACAATAACTAGGTACTTAAAAATATTTCGAATATGAAACTGGGTTTAAACAAAATGCACCAAATTATATACTCTAATATAATTAGTATGGTTGCCAACCTTTTCAAGACGAGCAATCAGCAGCTTAGTGGCTATTTGAGTAGACACAAAAACAGTATTTTTTTCTAAACTGCGAGGAAATAATATTATAATATATAAAGCTCGATTACCACTCACTCATTGACATAATTGTTCTCCCAGAAGGAGCATCTCTAGGTTGATATAATGTATGGAACATGTAGAGGGGATGTTTCGGTGATTATGGGAAAACCTCGACATCTTCAATAAAATAGTTTCAGTGTGGTTGACAGACCTATAAATTATATTACACTCAAGTTGTTTAGTGTATGGCAAAATTCAGGTTTATTGAATTCCATAATAAAAGTAAAAAAAAAAAATTGTACCTATTACCTAATACTAGTAGTTTTATTATTATTACTAGCTGCTTCCCGCGGTTTCGCCCTCGTTAATTTCGAAGGTTCCGCGAGAATTCCGGGATAAAAGTACCCGTCCTTATCTGTACCTATGTATCCGTGACAACGTGTATGCAAAGTTTCATGATGGCGTAAAAGCATAACAAACAAACTCACTTTCGCATTTATAATAATTTAGTAAGAATTAGTCATTGTTAAAATTATTCTGTTAAATTGTGAATTTAGGAAATTATGTTGTTCACAGTGTTTGGTATTTGAAGATGCTGTGAATGGTGTAAAAGCCGCTAGGGCTGCTGGTATGCAGGTAGTGATGGTGCCTGACCCTCGTCTCGACACTGAACTGACTGCAGACGCTACTGTTGTCCTTCGCACTTTAGAAGAATTCCAACCTGAGATATTTGGCTTACCACCATTTAGTGATCAATAGTTACAATGTGAAACTAAGAATATAGCAGGCCCACTATGACAGCGGA
This sequence comes from Zygaena filipendulae, assembly GCA_907165275.2. NCBI lineage: Eukaryota > Metazoa > Arthropoda > Insecta > Lepidoptera > Zygaenidae > Zygaena > Zygaena filipendulae. The sequence goes on from OU015669.1 coordinate 3,620,365, forward strand.
CTGCAAAAATAAGGGAAGAGTGGAAAAGGCTGGAAGAGGCCTATGTGTCGCAAAGACACGCCGACACACAATAAAATAAAATATCCAACGAATTGCTACCAAAACTGTTATGGTTGGCAATAAAGGCTATAATAAATAAATAAATAAAATTACAATGTATAAAAGAAAAAAGGAATTAAAAAAATATATTAATATGATCTTTATTGTGCAATAAATAGATACCTATTCCGTTTTTAATTTGGGCACTTGAAAAATTAATATCACAACATTATTATTTTAGTTCATAGATACCTACTAGTCTTAAAACAAAAGTAATGCACAAATTATAGTAAATTTCCCACTTTTATAAATATGTCTAATAACAGTAGACAATGTTTGGAAGTTACGTAGGTAGGTACCTACCTACATGAGTATATAATAGATATACTGATCTGATGACCTTACTCCCAAATTATGTGTATAAGTTCCTAACTACACTGAATGCGTAGTTTTTACGTATAGTTTTAACTTTACAACTATTTTCGTAAGCATTAGCCGCTGCTAACTAACACAAAACAACAAACAAAACAAATTTCTGCAACTCGCTGAAAAATATCTTACTTTTTTACATTTTTTTTTGTAATTCAAGGCTGAAAAATCATTAAAAAGGCTTATTCCACATTTTAAAAACAGCTAGTGTTTGGTCGCAAATTGCTCGATTTCGGTCCTATTATTGAGTAGGCTCAGACGAAATAAAAGTAGGTATACAACGTGTTAATAAATTAACTGAAAACCTGATACACCCCATTTAAAAAAATAAACAATATTATGATTAAAATATATTTTATGTCGAAAAAATGTATACTTTAAAAGTTATTCAACATTAGTTTGGAGGTGACCTATCTACGAAATTCCAAGCGCTACGCCCGCGCCTATCGGTTCGAATTTTTTTTCTGCGGGCGGCGTACGCGTCAAATATTGTATTATAAATAATTTAGACATGGGCTAATAAAAATGAAAAAATATAACCTATATTAAAACATAGTGCGATCGATTCGCTAGTGGATTCTGAGCAAACTACTTTCTAGTTTTCAGTTAATTCATTAACACGTTGTATAGATCAAAGATCATATAGGTAATCACTACCTTAACCACCTATTACCTACTATACAAGTGAATTTCGTCGTGGACAAATACGAAACTATGACGAACCTACTTTGTTCGATATTTTAAACTTTTCTTAGTGCATATTTTTAGTTTGTGGCCTGAACATAATATAAAACAATACAAATAAATTTAATTAAAACTGTAATGAACACGATTTGTTGTGTGCTTCTAATAAATAAATGACTAAAAGTACGATTATGATAAAATTAAAACTATAAAACTATATTCATGGTCAAGTCTATCTATCTCTAGTATCTATCTATTTTTTTTAACGTAGATGATCCACTAGGCAGTCGTATATGCTTGCGTCACGTGTTTCGTTGCGTAATCATGGGCAATTTTTGGTTTTCCCATGCGTCTATAAATAAATATCATCGCTAGGAATACGCAGTTTTCTGTGTCTGTGTGACCTTATTTTACAGCACGCCTTAATATGAATAACTGAAAACATTATCTCTGTAGTGAGTAAAGCGCGTGCGAAATACGTGGTGACTGGTGTGATACCTATTACTTAACTAAATAGTTAATTTTATTCTTAAATTAATAATAAAATTTCTAGATATATTTTTGCTATATAAAATAGTAGGTAATATTTGAAAAATGCATTTCAAGTCCGCGACTCACGTTTTATTTGATATGGACGGTTTATTATTAAGTAAGTTTATTGATATAATCAAAAACTTAACTAAAACAGGATTATTTGACAATAATATTTTCTTTATCACTTTCAGATACAGAAGATCTGTACACGATTGGATTCCAAAAAATTGCTTCACGTTTCGGTAAAGATTTCACATTCGCGTTGAAAAGTAAAATAATGGGACAACAGAGCAACGAGTTCGCGGCTAACATCATCAACGACCTTGAACTGCCACTCACCGTTGACGAATTTTTGAAAGAGTTACGTGAAGCCATGGACGATTTGTTTCCACAATGCAAAGTTTTGCCAGGTATTAATTTTCTACTCGTACCGTCCTCAGTTATTCCTTGATTTGGAACATCACATTTTTTTGGAATTATTTATACATATAACTTATAGTAATGGTAAGCCGGTAAGAAATCAGTAAATTCGTCAGTATAAATATTTGCGAGCAATCCAACAAGCTTACGGCCGCACTAGAGTAGTTTTAATTTAATGATTACTTATTAAATTAAGTAATTAGTAAAACGACTCTGAGTGCGGCCGTTTGTTAGATTATGGTGATCATAATTCGTTATGATAACAGAGCGACCATAACGTATTTTGTTCTTAAAGATCACTTGGCGAAGCGAAACAATACAACTAGTATATACTAGTGTATAACTAGCTAGTATAACTAGTGTATAACTAGCTGTGCTCCGCGGTTTCACTCGCGGAATTTTCGGAGGACGGAGATCCCGCAGGAATTCGAATTTTAAAAAAATCCTTAGCGGATGCTGGATGCCTACGTCATTACAAAGTCTCTATATGCCTTTCAGCGAAATACGTTCAGTAGTTTCGGCTGTGCGTTGATTGACAGATGAGTCAGTCAGGTTTGCCTTTTATATAAAGTCATTATAAACTAGTAGTAATAATTTTTTGATTATTTATTGATTCCAGCGACCAAGCATTAGGATTTTACAAATGTAAACTTTTGTTATTTTGCACCCATGTCGATTTAGGGAAATCAAAACTGAATATTAAGAATTTTAAATGTTTAAAAAATATAACCACTCAGATTGCGACAACACCCCACCCTTCCCCCTCGCGAAGGAAGTGAACGATCATCGAGGGCTGGTAGTGAACACACCACCGCCTGTCTCACGCTCAGGGCGCCGCGCCACATTTCTTCATCGCGGCTATTGGAGACTCACATAGTGTGAAGGTCTTGCGAAGAGCTTACTATAGAAATGATCCTATGAAGTAAGGTCTTAACTCTACTTTGTGAATCTCGAACTCTGTATGTATTTACGATGGCAAAACAATAGTGCGATGTAAAATACAACTAGCGCCACCTGTCAGAATATTTTCATACGATATATCATTAGTTTTCCAGGGGGGATAAGATGCGCAACACGATAAAATTTTATCGAGCCATTTTATCGATTCTCGTCGACATATTGTATGGTTTTGTCGACGAGAATCGATAAAATGGCTCGATATAATTTTATCGTGTTGCGCATCTTAGCCCCGCTGGGCCACTGTCCCTGGATGGCGGTGAAATATGGGAAATACCTATATGAATGTCGTGGTTACATCTGAGAATTAGCCAATTCATGATGTGACCGGTCATTTCATGAAATGGCCAGCTAAAACTTATCATATCGATTCAACGTTCACATCAACGTTTGATGATTTGGGCAATAACGTTATGCCATATCACATAATAATATATTATGTAGGTTACCCAGAACAGATGTTAAAAAAACTCGATTACAACTATCGAAATGTAAACACTAGAACAGCATTCTGCATAGCTAAGATGCGCGCCACGATATGTTTATCGAACGAAAGATAAAATTGTCGACACGACAAATATTTGTGAGCGTCCAAGCAAAAAAGTGCAGTAGTGGGGTATTGAGTTAAGACTAGATTCGGTTAAACATTTTGTGCTGCCGGTAGACAAAACGATATAATATGTCGACGAGAATCGATAAAATGGCTCGATAAAATTTTATCATGTTACGCATCCTAGCTCCGCTGGTTAGGTTAAGTTTGTACTGCAAACCAAGTCGCGCGAGCTGAGCGAGCGGAAAATTCGAATTGTAGGATCTGCGTTGATTTTTTCTTAAAAATTAGAAACTCATTCGCAATTGCCATAATATCATATTTGGAAATAATAGTTCTAGACTTACTAGACTTTTATTCTGCTTTTGCTTGGTCACCCTGCTTTCCTCCGAAAAATTATAGAAACAAAAGATACTTAATAGCCGCTCCGACCCGTTTACCTAACATTCGACGCGCAGTAATCTGCGGGGTTAGCCAAGTTGACATTATTCGATAATCGTTAAGGCATAGAAATCTAGAATAAAAAACTTTGGTCAACCAATCTACACTGGATAGCCGCTAAGCGAGTCATTCGATACCTTAAAAAGGATTACAAAGGATTTTCGGATTCAATTTAAATCTGAAGGTCAACTACATCTAGTATGTTATGTGGATGCAGACTATGGGAACAATCTTGTGGACCGACGATCATTCACCGGATTCATATTCTTAATGAGTGGCGCTAATCTTAATCTTGGGAAGCTCGCAAGCAGCGCACAGTCGTTCTGTCGACTACAGAAGCCGAGTACATAGCTCTTGCAGAAGCTTGCAAAGAGTCTATTTATCTTAAATCGCTCATTACAGAATTGTTACAAGTCACCACTCATTTAAGTCACAATGTGTCATAAAACGAATAGTAAATTTAAATATATACATGACACATATTAGGCCAGGATGTCTTCATGGTAAACCACGGAGTTTTAACACAATCAAAACTCTTGCTTTACGTGACCACTTGAAAACTAGAGTTTTGATTGGCTGATCAAATGACATGACGATTCTTTACATGTTTTCTATGCGTTAACGATTGTAGAATGTCATCTTGGCTAACCCCGCTGGGGCTCTTACTGAAACCAAAAGACATTATTATTATTAAAATGAGTTCTGGTGCAAAACTATACCTAAATATTATGTTTCTTATCTACATCGCGTGTTTTAAGTGAGTGTTGAAGCTTGTTACTAGCAATGTGGTACGATTTTCTCCCCAACCTTAACGTTGGTTCTCTTTCGCCAGAACCAGTTGCTTGCTTGGGTATAGTATAGGGTGTATTGGGTATAATATAGTACCTGGCCGGTAGCTACAGCTTTCACCCGTCGTGGACCCCTTCTCTACTCAGAACTTTTTATCTCGAAAACACGTAAACCTACCTGTGCTCAATTCAGCTCTTTTTTTCAGGTGTTAAAGAGCTTATACTCCATTTACGTAAACACAAGATTCCAATCGGTCTGGCAACAAGCAGTAGCAAGGAATCTTACAATATGAAAGTGCAAAATCACAAAGATTTGTTTGAACTGCTGCCATACAAGACCTGGGGTTCCTCTGACCCGGAAGTTAAAAGAGGGAAACCTTATCCCGACATATTTCTGGTGGCCGCAGCCAAGTTTCCCGACAAACCTGATCCTAGCAAAGTAAGTTTTATTGCAAATGGTCATCTTTATTTCAGGTGTGACAGCTGAGAGTTTGTCTTATTTTTGAAGTGTTATAATTTGTATAGAAGCAGTGATGCTATAGATTTCTGCATCTGCAAAACTACAGCACACATTTTCCTATCCGCTTCAGTATTTGACTCCCTGATTCCTCATTTCAAGTAGCTTTTTATTTTTCAGCAACGAGTAGAGTGAATTCTAAGAGTTTTCCAGTATAGCGTACTTGTGAATATCTATTAAACACCTCTGCCTCATCATTGGTGGTGGACCCCATTCTTTGCCAGGTGATAATCACAATAACGTGGTCGTGCCGTCTGCTGGGTGAAACTATCCGCCATATTACCTCTGTTTGTGCGACTCTTGTTAACACAGCCAAGCGGACAAAATAGTCCACCAAGACTTCGCTCTGAAGTACGATCTTGTGACTTCTAGGGGGCCGTATTATAAGTATGCGCCGGAGCCAGTTCTCGAAAACGACCACATCCAGCTCTACTGGGACAGATCCATTATCACTGACAGGACTCTTGCTGACTTGCGAATAAACCTAATATATAGAAGATGGACTGGGAGCAAGAAATCTTTCCTGAAAAGACGGTCAGTAGTGATCGTCTAAGATAACATGCTATCTTTTCCAGTGTTTGGTGTTTGAGGATTCAATAAACGGTGTGAAAGCGGCGAGAGCGGCTGGCATGCAGGTAGTGATGATTCCGGACAAGCGGTTAGACCGCTCGCAAGCCTCGGAAGCCACCCTCATTCTAGACTCTATGGTGCAGTTCCGACCGGAAACATTCGGTTTGCCACCTTTTGATCATAAGTAGTGAAATTATACAGCGACATGTTACTAATAGAAATATATTTATTCTAATACCTAAGTTGGAGACAATTTGAGCATATCACTGTTGTATTTTATTATTGTCTACTATTTTAATATTTATTTAACTAATGTTAATAGTCACAAAAATGTTAAGTATTTAAGTAGTATTAACTAAAATAAAATATATGTATTCATGACTAGATTGGAATGAACATTAATTTTGTATTTAGTTTACTTTAGTCTTATATTTTTTTTGGCTTAGTAGTTTGTAATTTGGAGTGTAGTTTTCTGTAGTTATTGGATCTCATCATGAATAATAAAATTGTTTAGATTCTTATTCATAAGCGGGGAGACCGAAAAGTTCAGGCTTAAAGTCTTCTAGAGATTTAAGCACTAAAGTGGCATCTTTCAATGAATCGGTTGATATTCGAGGATCGGGCACCACTACGACTTGCATCTTCGCCGCCAGTGCGGCTTTCACTCCATTCACGGCATCCTCAAAAACTATACACTGAAAAAAAAAACAATTTAATTTTTGTAGATTTTGGTTTCTATTCAAAATATTAAATCAAATGAAATAATAAATGAGAGTTCAAGCAAAAATATAAGATATAAATGGCATTGACACATTCAGTTTAGTAACATAAATTGGTTTAAGTTTAGTATTTTTTCTATCTACTCCATCGGTGTGAAGGTGACTTATCGTGTTAACAAATTGAAGTTGTCTACAAACTAATATTAAAATCAAGTCAATTAATATACTTTATTTTACAAAAACACAATATATTTTCTAAAAACTGTATAACGTACGTTATTTTCACATGAAAATGGTCTTTAAAAGTTAAGAATAGTGTGCAAATACTTACATCATCAGGTTTCGGTTTATCAGGAAACCTGGAAGCACATACTAGGAATATCGATGGGTCCGGCTTCCCTCTCGCGACATCCGGATCTGAATACCCCATTGTGCAATGGTGGAATAGCCTCAAGAACTCTTTGTGGTTTTGCATCTTCATGTTCACACTCTCTTCACTCGAGCTAGTGGCCAGAGCTATCGGTATCTTGTGTTTATGGAAATGTTCAACTAATTTTTGAGCACCTAAAATCACAAAGTTACATCATACTAGATGTTCCCAACGGGTTCGCCACAGTGAATTTTGAGTGAATTCTCCCGAAATAAAAAGTATCCGTCCTTAAAATATCCGTTCAGCTGTTTATAAATTTATTTTATTTATTTATTCTTCACTAGTTGTACCCCGCGGTAATTTCTGAGTTCCAGCCGGAATTTCAGGCTTCATTAATCACTCTATCAATTGGTGAAAACCGCATGAAAATCCATTCAGTAGTTTTCGAGTTTATCGCGAACAGATAGCGGAAGCAACTTCATTTTATACTATGTAAAGATTGCACAGAATGTACAAATGGGGAACTTAATGCCTTGCGGAATTCTCTACCAGTTTACTATCGGATAGACAGAGAGATGTAGATAATGGGGTGTGCAACCTAAGAAAAATAATATAATAATACTAATTAACTAAAAAATAAAGACAGAATATAAAGATAATTAGAGTAATAAGTATATTATTATTTATGTGTGATAGACTAATAAAAATCTAGCAAAAAACTTTTTCCTAGAGATTGAGCAAATGGTCAAATAAGAATAGATTTTTTTAGACAAAAAAAAAGGTTATTATTTACGTTAGTTTTTCATGAAATCACCTAGTTCGTTTGGTTGTAAATTAACAGGTGACTTTTCATATTTAGAATTTTCACGAGAATTCAAAAGTATTTGCGTGTATTTGGCAGGATACACGCCCTCATTTGGTTACCTGGCATTAGTTGAACACTGGGAAATATCACTTTATAGACCTTCATGCACTCGTTCATGAATTCTTTTTTAGTAATGGGTAACTCTAGCGACTTTACAATTTTTTCGGCGCATTCGTGCCCCTGAAAGCCAAGCAGGCTGGCATTTAAATCCCATGTAAATGATTTTCCATACTTAGAACAAACAGTTGAAAATGCTTGCGTATAAAGTTTTTCTGAATCTAAAATAAAATATAAAATAACACCAGCATTAAATAAAAAAATATTTAGTAAGTTGTTATATTCACACACCAGTGTGGGAACACCTTTATGCAACCGTACTTCTACATTAATGAAGCATGAAGTTACCTAAAAGGAGTCCGTCCAAATCGAATAGTACGTGCGAAACTCTTTTGTACTGCATATTAAATAAATTAAACTCAACTTGATTTATTACATAGGTACGTATAGGATATAAGAAAACCAAAAGCTTCGATTAATTAAAATAGATATTCACTGCTGAAGTGACAAAGACATTGCGTGATCTTAACCTGAAAGGAAACAGCTGATCGTTTTAGTAGCTGTCACTATGCTTATGTTACTCTTTGCTGTCACTGTCTTTACCAAGTGACACGGACGTGTTTACAGTAGGTACCAGAGAGAAGGTAATCACTACGTTTTAAGAGACGGGACTTCCTTACTTGGTTTTGGAATCCATTTAGCAGACCCAGCAATACCAACACAGCGAAAATTTAAATGTCAAAATACTTCATAACTCATGGGTACCAACATTAACGAGAACAATAGGGATGGCCACATGTAGTTCCTGATTAAATCGATATCGATAAATTATCATTAGAGCATCGTGGGCTTCATACCAGGTGAATTAAATCTACAACGGGGGAAAACATTTGTCGTAAAATTGAAACAATAAATTATTATTTTTATTTATTTATTATTATTCCAATATTTTAGTTTGTCATGATGATGATGTTATTAGATAGATAGATATTTATTTTCTCTTTAAAAATTACATTTACATTTTATGTCAAAATTAAATAACCTATTTGGGAAAGTAAATGATTTACTTCGCAGTGCCTCCTTGTTGAGCCTTGTTTAAATTATCGGTAGAAATATCCTCCGAAAGTGAAAAACTTTCGTTTATCTTCCGACATTCGTTCCTTACATCTCCACAGACATATTTTATATCGTGAAGTTTTTCGATTGGAATGTAAGCTAAGTCATCATTTCCAATATTTTTTACCCATTGTCGACATCTGAAATTAAAATATCTATCAATCATGCAAGTACACTTAGAAACAAGATAGAGTATAATATAGTTCTTTATACAGAAGACGAGGTTCACTTTATTACAATACGATCATAATACTTAATGAAAACTGCAGTAAGTAATGAAAAAAGTATACGCAGCAGCTATACAAAAATATTCCAAAATATTCACTATAACACCATCATTCATTAAAGTTTATCGACTCACTTTATCGATAGTGAAGATTTACATCACTATGGTTTACAAACATGCAAATATTTTTTCTCATTTCAAAAAGATAGTGTATTATTTTAGTCTTGCTGATAGCTGAAGAGAACAAAATACTTTATTACTTTACTCAAGCTGTACTTACCGGTCTTCATCTATAGGAAATTTCGTGATAAATTTCCTTTTATTTAAATTTTGTCGACTCTATCTTTTTCTACAAATTACATACGTATTACACCGTCTAATCGGTGCTATTTCACTATACAATCACAAGAAAATAGTTTTTAATAGTCACACTGCACTTTTCAAAGCGTAAATCACACAAAATTTTTAAAAATCACACAATTATTTTCCCAAATAACAACATGCGTCGCCATGACAAACAGATGACAGATTGTAAGAAAGATTCAGAGACAAAAGACTGAAATAGCATGTGAGGCCATCTTTGATGCCATGAAAAAAAAAAATTAAAAAAATTATGAGTGCTAAGTACGAACAAAATTTAATTTGTTCCTAGTTGCGTTAGACTGGTAGGTACCTATTCGCCATTTTGTTTTCGCCGAGAAATCAATTCGTGCTCGCGAGAGAAAGTCGTGTTTTAAGCTTTGGGTGCAAAAAATATACTTATGCTGGGTCTTGGGTGCAAATCACAGCGTTTAATGCTAAGTAGATATTTTATATTATTGTATTCAAGGTAAAATGCAAAATAATTGAAGTCCATACAGCCAAGTCTGATGTTTATATTTATATACACACCGGCAGAATTAGCGGAACATAAAAAGGCAGAGTATAGAAATAATAACATATATGTATTAAAACAAATTATTATCAGGCATGAAGTAATAAACTAATATACATCTTTTAACATCGACTTTAAGAAGTTTTTAGTTAAATTTTATTAAAAGTAATAAAAAAAAAAAATCTCTAGTTTGTGAGAACACAGACAATGTTGCAAATAAAAGTTGAATCACGAAAGGGAAACACACGTTATTAATCGTTCATTTATTTAGTGTTAAAATCACAGTAATCTTTAATTTGCAACATTATTTGTGTGCCCACAAATTAGAGAAAAAGTGTTTTTTTTTATTATTATTTTAAATAAAATTTAATAATTTAATTACAAACTTTCAAAGTGTTAAAAGATGTATATTAATTTATTACTTCACGTCTAATTATTATTTGTTTTAATATATATACGTAATTATTTCTATACTCTGCCTTTTTATGTTCCGCTAATTCTGCCGGTGTGTATATGATATTTTCGTTTAGAAGCACTAGTGAGAGGCATGCTTTACGGAACTTTCGAAAGCAAACTCAACACAGTTAGACCTCAAATTAAAGCTTTGTGGGGTTGTATAATAAAATTAGTTGAAATCTTCAGGCAGACACCACATTTCATCTTCTTTTTTCTTTCTGTTTTCACACGGTGGTCATCACTAATAGATGACTTTTATGAAAAATATATTTTACACAGCAAACTAATTTACAAAACAAGGAAGTAGATCGATCACAATTTCTTTTAAAATTCACGCCAAAATTCAAACTAAAATTAGTAAAAAAACTTGACATTGGCGAAATCAAAGACAATATAGATAGATGAAGGAAAAAGAGATCATATTCCAACCAAATCTAACGTGAACTGTAAATTGTTTTATTTATACAGCGTGTTACTAAAGTATCTGCATGCCACGGCTCACGACTTGAAGAAAGTATTGCTTTTATACCTACCTCTATTACGATGACAAAGTTTTCTTATAGAACCGGTCCATAAACTCATGAGGTCAGTGAACGCGTTCACTTAATTCGTGCATATGTTCACCTTTATTTTTGTATTAATTAGCAAAACTAGAGATATCAACCTGTCTCCCCGGATGGGGTAGGAAAAAAATATACGTAATACGTATAGATCTACTTTTACCTTACTTATAATTTAATTTCGGCTTACAGTTCAGTAAAGGCGATAATTATAAGGCAAATCAACAACGACTATACGCAGTACGTCCGCCGCCAGTCCCGGAAATGCAGATACTTTTAAGTATAGGTACTTAGAACTTCGATCAACAATGGTCGAAAACTTATAATTATTAGTATTAGGTATGAAGTAGTTTACTTAGTCTGTTACTTGGCCAAAAATATTTCATTGATTTAATAATCTTTTTTGTACGTTTTTCCTCTGTATTTAAATCCTATTATATTTGTCAAACACGTCGCTCACGTCGCTAACGTCCTCTTTTACTGTACAATTTTCTCTTAAGGATTTTATAAAGCTAAAATCTAAATCAGAACAACCCAATTTAGTGCAATTTCTATAAATACTTATTGTAGGTATTAAAGATTGCTCTATACTTATATCTGTCCTCGCTGCGCCTGGTGAAGATCTTAAGGCAACTAAGGAGCAAGCGCCAAGGCACGAATAAAAACCTTTAAAATAGAATAAATGGCCAATAGGTTCAAATTGAACGATTAGATACGGCGAGATGTAATTTCGTGGAAATTTCTAAATGCAGGATACTTACGATAAGAACACACAAACATTATACGTGGCCTACTTATAGGTGGCTGAAATTATGTTCCTCAAATTAAATGAATGTCTCTTATTAAAATAAGAATGTATAAAATTTCATTATTTATTAGAGAAGTAACAATATTCACCTTTATTCCAATACACTGTTGTTCTATATTATGTGCTATGTGTATATGCACATGTTCATTTAACTAACTGTAACCTACGCTTGACCAAGTAGGTAGGCAGTGACTATGCACCTACTAACGGTCAAATGACAATATTTTATATGAACGAGTATCGAGTTCACCTTCAGTCCTCACCCCTTTTTGTCATTATCCTACTGCATTTACTACTTCAAAATTTTTACATCATAATTTGAAACTGGTATTTCTACTCGGCCCTTAGATATTTTGATTTTAAACTATTATACCTAAGTAAATGAAGGAAACCGGCTTGAACCAATGAATTAAACAGAGATTTGATTGAATTTAATCCCGAATCGAAACTTAATTTTGACATAACTTAATTGATGGCGTAGCTGGGGTTGAAACTTAAATTAAACTTTATAATAATATTAGCTGTCCCCCGCAATTTCATCCGCGGTAATTTCGGAGTTCCCGCGGGAATTCCGGGAAAAAAGTGCTGTAGTTTACGGTGATAAGCAGTTCCCCGCATTAATTCCGGAGTTCCCGCGGAAATTCCGGGATAAAAACTATCCTATCTTTTAAGTTGGACCATATTAAAAATGGTTACAAAATTTTATCAAAATCCGTTCAGTAGTTTCGGAGTCCATCGCGGACAAACAACGTGACACGTGATTTGTATATATTAGAATAAGCTTAGTTTTGATTCAAGTATTCTAACGACAAAATTTGTATTTTCGGAATACCTACTAAAGTTGTATTATTGGTTCCCCAAAACTTGGGGATGGGGATGGATAGGCTTGGATAAGGGTAGTCTATATTCTAATACTTATAAAGGCAAAAACTTCACATAGAAAAGTCAGTTAGAACAATTTATACTCAATCGAATCCGATCGAATGCACGCCGTCCGGTATCCGAAACCCATAGCCTGTGGGGAGTTGGTATATAATTTTGTGGATATAGAGCGTGTGGATGAAGTGAGGCGTTAAGCCAAAGAAAGAAATAAGTATATAGGGGCGCAACTGGCCGTCGGTATCTCAGTCGGTAGGACGTGAGGCGAGTGCGCGGCGCCCCGGCACCAGCGAGCGACTCCTGTGAGCGACCTCGCACGTGAAACCGCGCGCCAGATAAAGAAATTCTCTTGTAATGTTAGTAAACAAAAAGTGTATATAATAAAAAGTGCGATTGGCCCCCACTCTCGATCAGTCCGGCGGTGGATAGAAACTATCGAACATGTCTATCCTGGGGTTTTTTCTTTTTCCACAATTCGTTGAAAGCTTATGGGTGAGTTTAAATTTTTTATATTAAATTTCAATTGTATAGATAATGATAATAATAGAGATTTTCAAATTATAAATCTACCTAGGTATATAATATAGAGTTTTTGACTTAAAAAGCTGATTTTAGTGCAAGAGTGAAAAAGTTTGTGGCAAGCCACCGCTAGGTTTGAGATAGGTACATACCTACCGCCGGTTAACTAATTTAACTATAACTAGAATCGAAAAACATACTGATAGTGATAAAAATATTTTATTCTAATCGTAAGATATACCTACACCCGGAGTAACTGCCACCTGGATAACGTTCTTTGCCACGCCATCGCTCCACCCGTTTCAAAGATCAAGTACCTACATTGTTGCCTCGGTATAAGTATGTTTTTCATCATAGTTATAATTTTCTTTAGCATCTCGAACACCTAGGCATCAAGCGCAAGAAGTTGTTGCAACTACTGGAACCGAATACATTATTCAGACGTTTTCTTGTCAGTCATGAAACAGTGCACTCGCCTCGCGTGTTTCAGCTGAGATTGCCGATGAATTATGTTAAATTATGTTTTATGGTTGCACTTGTATGGTTTTTTTTAAGTAATTATACAGTAAATTTTACTGATCGTAAGTTGTTTTTTTCAGTGGAATTTAAAAAAAATACTATCGCTGTAGCATTGATATCGTATCGTTCATTGAGACTGAATTGAATACGAACAAAAATAAATCAAGAATACAATTTACTATATATAGTTATAAGTACTTCGATGTGTCTTCAAATTATAGTACTTGGTAAAACAGGAAGTTTTTGAGATAGGTAGGTAGATACGAGACGATATTCTTTCGGTAAATTCGAATTATTAATAATTAATATTTGGAGCTCTACATTTATGCCTATCAAATATTTGACTGTTTCGTCTTTTACAATCTGTATCTGTATTGATAACTACCTATTTAATATAAGGTTTGATTACGAAATTTTATATAGGTAACATACTATAGGTAATACCTATGATGACTTGCTGATGACTTCGTGTGACTTAGAATTTAGAACCTGCGTAGAAGTAGTTGCTGGTAGGTATATCATAATAAATGTATATCTATCGCTTGTTTCTATTCAGCCTTAATTGGACGATCGTCGTTGGGTAAAAAGTTGTATTCTGATTAATATGGTAATGAATTGCCGTGAATCGTGTTCGTGAAGCTCATAAATGTTCCAGTTTCGTGATAGTTTTGTTATGGTGAGGGCTTACGATATATGGAACGTATTGCCTTGAATAGGTTCAAGGGCACACCGACCGTTTTTACTCGTATTATGTCTGTATGGATACTTGGGTACCTACGTGACAAATTAAATCTTTTTCGTATTCAAAGCATGTACCTATTATAATATTGTGAATAGTAGATTTGATATTAGAGTAGGTAGGTTAAGGTAGTTCTTCGAAGCGCTTATTACGTGAAAAATGAAGGGGAACAGGTAGGTATATATATTTTGTCGCGTCAAAAGTAGCATCGCGTTACATTGTGTTTCGCAAACACGATTATTTGCAATTTGGTTTCTCTATAAAGGGGCAGATTCCAGTCACTGTCGACTTTAATCTAGGTTACCATGCAAAAAGACACTGACACTGACATTATGACAATCGTAATAATAGTTTTAGCATGAAACAAAGTTGAAAAGCTTTCGTTGGGTTGTTTCTGTTTAAAAAAAACGTGATTTGAGTAAGCCGTAAGGTATATTTTTTCTTCTTTTTTCAATGTGGCAACAGCAAGGTGTCTCCGATAAGTAGACGCTCTTTTCATGCCAGGGGAAGTTAAAAAGAATGATTTAAGTTTGTTAGGCCAGAATATGATCAGTAAACTTGACTCATAATCCCTACGATAAAGACGCACTGAAGTTTTATTTCAATCTGTAGTGAAAGCTACAGTAGACGCGAGTTTATAGTGACATACAAAACAAGCGGGGGACTATGGAACAGGCTACCGGGCGGCCTTCGACAAGCAAAACAAATCTGAGCCACGCTGTGCTTCTGCGCACCCTAACCATAAGGAGTACCTACCGATCCAATATCGCGCACAATAAATCAGATAACAGATCGCGTGTAATGACTATAACCAAGTTACAACATTCCTTGCCTGTAACGCGCGTCCCAAAATCGCAGTCTCAACTCCAGATGCCAAAATATCAGAAATAAATATTCTCTGTGCCATAAGACATACGGTAAATTTATGGTATTTTTTGAAGTGGAAAAACAATTTTAGTGACGTGCGTGTTTAAGTGAACAGGGGCCCAGATATAGGTACCTATTACCTACATGTAATTATTACAAGTTGCATTTCTAGCTAATATTATTGTGTATATATGTAGATAGCCTATACAAATATAAAGCTAAAAAACCAAAGTTAGGTCTCTCAATATGCAGACGAATAACTCTGGCCGAGACTGTAGTGCAATATTGTGGTAATGATTTGGGTTGGACGTTTGCGAGCTTGTGAGGTTTTTTTTAAAGGAATCTTTCCGTTCTGTATCCCGATTTATAATGGTTCTTTTATCTCTATCCAGTTTCCCAAACGAATTTAATAATTTTAAATCAGTTCCACATTTTACGTTGGAATATTGATCCTGTCGGTAGTTAGTGTTATATGAATTTTGACAGTGTTTTGATAATATATTGGTATCAAGAAAAAATAGTATAGGAGGAGCATAGTCGCGATGCGTCTGTTGTCAGCGCGTCATCGTCATAATAATAAGAATTGCAATCAATTAAAGCAAACGATGAACCGCACGAACCGACCTCGTTACACACGGAAGTTGCAAGATC
Organism: Zygaena filipendulae; assembly: GCA_907165275.2. Taxonomy (NCBI): domain Eukaryota; kingdom Metazoa; phylum Arthropoda; class Insecta; order Lepidoptera; family Zygaenidae; genus Zygaena; species Zygaena filipendulae. The sequence goes on from OU015669.1 coordinate 3,636,519, forward strand.
ATAATATCGTTGCACCGAGTGACGTCTCGACATGCGAGTGGCGAGCAAAGGAAGACGACAAATCTCTGTAAACACTGATAGGTATTCCTAGGAGTATAGGAAGCACGAGATAGTATTAGAGAATAATCGTACGCACAATAAGTAATACCTAAATGAATGAAAATTTTTAGTCCATTGTGCCATAGTACGTGATCTCAAGAGGGAGCATAAAACTGTATCAATAAATAATAAATATACAAATGATACGGCACTGACTCATAGGCGATTTTTCAGTCGTTTGCGTTAATATTTGATAATATTGTCATTACAGTTGCAGTTGTTACAGGGTGTTACTGAATTGTCCACTTTTGGATATTAGTGAGATTCTTTTGTTTACCTATTCTGTTTATCATCACTAATGCACAATTACTTACATAGAGCTGCGTAGAGCATTTATTATGAATACACCACTTCACAAAGGCGTTCCGACTGCTGCCCTATATTGAACTGCAAATTAATGTGCAGCCAGACGTTCAGGGACACTCTTTAACATGTCTAACAATCACACGATGCCAGTTTAGCGAGTAGGTAGGTAGGTACACCTCCAAGGTAAATATGTTATTTTTCAATAAGCATTTACGAATCCGTTTTCACAGCTGTTTTGTGTTTGATGTTTGTAAAACGACAAATATTAATGTAAAAACGTTATAAAGCAAATTCGTACTGTTTAAGAACAATAATTATGTTGAAATTGTTTTTATCCTTCATCATTATATTATTAGAGTAAAAATTACATTCCAATATGTAGAGTATTACGTTGATTTCTCTTGTTTAATTTTCATTTCGCACCTTTAGAATTAAAGTGACTTAACTCAAAATTCCTGCAACTGCTGATATTGATAAATATTGACTTTAACCTCTTAAACCATGTGCCAAAAAAAAGGCTGGAGTATAGTATTATACCTACCTATATCTGTGCTGAAATTATGATAAGAGACAACATATTATATAGGTATACTACGTACATCGGTCACTTTCGTTGATCACATTATTCACCAACGCATGTTAATATGTCAAAAAATTTTTGTTAATTTCCCACAAATGGTAATTTTTGTGTTAGGCTTAGGTTACTTTAATTCTAAAGGTGCGATTTGCTCTTTGGTTTTACTTTCTCTTTGGCCAATAGCTAGCTAGTGACTTTGATCTAGGAATAAAACATGGTGACACTTATAAATACTTGATACTTAATAAATATTTTATGAGTTATAATGTATTATATTAGGTATATACACAACAAAGACAAAATAACGCGCAACAGAAGAGATAATACTGCGTTTAAAATAAATCTGAATCGTGTTTAGTATAGTCCATAATAATAGTCTAAGAGCATTAAGTTTTACGAGATTTTTGACCTCGTGCAAACTTTAAGAAGAATTTAGTACCTCCGATAAAATATCAATTTATTGATAGTGCCATGAACTTCATAATATGAAGTTCATGGCATCATAAGATAACCTTCGCCAAATATACATAAATGTATATATATATAATATATACTGTGCACATCTGTGATCCGGTGTTCTGTGTTCTTAATAAAAAAGGAAGAAAAAAGGTTCTCAATTTTTGTCGAAATTAATGTATATTTCTTCTTTTAGTCCGTCTGTACTATACTTTACGTTTCGTTTCTGTACGTTTTAATACTTAGTAATTTGAAGTGTCACGTGGTTTAATCGTTATTTTTATAATTGTTTTTTACTAGCTGTTCCCCGCGGTTTAACCCGCGTTAATTTCGGGGTTCCCGCTGGAATTCTGGGATGAAAAGTAAACCGTGTCCTTCTCCGTACCCCTGATAATATGTATGCAAGAGGCGTGAAAGCGTAACACACTAACTCACATTCGAATACCTTTTAATTACTTAGATGAAAGCTTAAATTACTATCAAGGGTTATCATACTGATCGGTTTTCAGTCGGTGCCAACTGCCAAACCAGACAGGTAAAGATAAACTGAGTCCGCCCCAGAGCAGACAAGAGCGGGCTTGGCACCGACTTAAAACCGATCGGTATCGGTTTTTGTAATTTTTAACTTTTTTAGTGTAGTGCATCTTTGTTTTGAAGTCGGTTTTAATTTTTTTTTTTTTAATTTTATTTATTTTGAGTTTGAGTTCGACTGATATTTAAAAAAATAAAAAAATATTAAAGAATCCAAAGTTTGAATAATTAAAAAAGAGAATATCATAACGAGTGGAACACCGCCGCAACTTACTATATATTCTAAGCATTATAATATCACAATTCACAACTCACAATGCATTTAGTTCAAGCGCAGTGGACGAAGATTGGCGGGACAAGATGACCAAGGACTTTCCGAAGGGTTCGTTTACCGAATGTAGAGCAGAGGCAGGCAAATAGAGCAAGGACGATGTTTAGTATCATCTTATCTCAGTTATAAGTGCACTCGACTCTATATAATTAATTACACTGTAGACCGGAGAAAATTAAAACATTTAAGAATTGTTTCCTTTTAAGGCATTTTAAGGGTCGTTTGACTTCGGTATACTATAATATCTATACTTATAATAAAACTGTAGAGAGGTCAATTCTGTACATTGAATATATATTCAAAATTAATATTGGAGGATGAATGGTGATCGATACTGATGCCAAAAATGCAATCAGTAAATTTTTTGTCTGTCTGTCTGTCTGTCTGAATGTGCACGCATGGGTCAAAAACCACTGAAGGCATTTTAACCAAACTTGGTACGATTGTAGTCCAAACTCCTGGGCAGGTTATAGGCTATATAACATAACTCTAAGACACAGGCGCTAAGCAGTGACGATAAATTTGAAGCAAGTCGGATGAAAATGCGCTTTCGAGCTCTTATCCTCGCATTCGTTTACTCAATTACGCAAAAACGGCTAAACGGATTTGAATGAAATTTGGCATGCACGTTGTCAGGAGTACAGAGAAGGATATAGGGTACTTTTTATCCCGGAATTACCGCGGGAACTCCGAAATTACCGCGGTTGAAACCGCGGGGCACAGCTAGTATTAAATAAAAAACAAAAATCGGTTGGATTTCATGCAAAATACCCACATATTATTATTTTTTATATTCGTCTAATTTATTCCCTGGGTGGCTGGTGACGGCGGTGTAGTAGGCGGTTTAAGTATTTTTACAAGGTACCTAAATGGTTCCTAACTACTTATAATACATAAGTACCTAATAAGTTTGTGGAGAAAAAAAAAACAAAAAATATATTTTCTCTATTGTTTATCCAGGACGAAAACAAAGGAATACGTTTCCTTTTACTTTCAACGGGATATTAAAATAGATAAATTTTACAAAGTAGGTAATATACCTATTCCTAGTTTATCTACGGTATCTACGGATGTCGTTTAATTATTTTTCCACCCTTTCACCGCCACGTTTGTAAGTTATGCAACAAAAACATGACCTTTACATCCAGACCACGCTTTAGGCATGATTGGGAATGCTTAACATCTATCATTTAATCTAATAAATACATATAAAAGTCAGCGCAGTGGTTTGTTGGTAAACTTATATAATTACGTTTCTGGCCCCAGGAGCTGCACGTCTTTCGTAGACCGTAGATCGTGATATTATACGGGGATGACAGTGAAAGGGTTAAAAAAATATTTTTTCATTACTCATACTCGGAAAGTAGGTCTGAAGTTGCCTGAAAAGCGGGTTGAAAGTAACCCTTTTCAGCCCTAGGGAGAATCGCTTTCAACTGACAACTGTCAAATTATTAAAAAAAAACTAGGTCTATTTTCACATTTCTATTGAACCATGTTTCAACTTTCTATACAGCCAGCGCGATGTAAAATTGAAATAACGTAAAGTTTAAGTAGGTATTAATTAAAATAAAATTCACTCACTTTTTCTTAAGCTAATTCCTATTTATATTTTTTATTTTCTTTAATTAATACTTAATAATTAAAGAAAATATTTTTTTAGGTCGCCACAATGTAAATAAAAAATACTGGCTGAATAGCTAGCCGGCCAAAGAAAAAGAAATAGGTGGGAAAGTGTCAAGCGACTATCCGATCTTCACTCATTTTTTCTTTAGCTAATTCCTATTTTTATTTTGACTTTCCTTGCATTCGTAATGAAAAGCACAGTGTTACCCTCGGGAGAAAGACTTATTTAGTCCCTCGATCTATTGGCGCCCTCGCTACGCTCGGGTGCCAAACCCCGTCTCGGCACTAAATAAGTTACTTTCACCCCTAGGATAACAATGTACTATTTCATTACTCATACTCGGAAAGTAGGTCTGAAGTTGCCTGAGAAGCGGGTTGAAAGTAACCCTTTTCAGCCCTAGGGAGAATCGCTTTCAACTGACAACTGTCAAATTATTTAAAAAAAACTAGGTCTATTTTCACATTTCTATTGAACCATGTTTCAACTTTCTATACAGCCAGCGCGATGTAAAATTGAAATAACGTAAAGTTTAAGTAGGTATTAATTAAAATAAAATTCACTCACTTTTTCTTAAGCTAATTCCTATTTATATTTTTTTTTAGGTCGCCACAATGTAAATAAAAAATACTGGCTGAATAGCTAGCCGGCCAAAGAAAAAGAAATAGGTGGGAAAGTGTCAAGCGACTATCCGATCTTCACTCATTTTTTCTTTAGCTAATTCCTATTTTTATTTTGACTTTCCTTGCATTCGTAATGAAAAGCACAGTGTTACCCTCGGGAGAAAGATCCCCTAGGATAACAATGTACTATTTCACTTCAGTAGCTCAAACATGTAGGTTTTGCTGCCTGAAATCAAAATGCAAAATCGCATTTTGCTCACTGAGTGAGACAAAGTAACTTTTTAATTTTTGTTTTCAGAAAGCCGCGAATATCTTATTCAGCCTTGAGTTAATCATACAATTCGAAACATTAACACTCTATCTCTTTCCCGCCATTAGAAAGAGAGAGAGAGAGAAGAAGTTCCGATTTTGAATTCGACCTCAAAGACAAACACGTTCGGAAATTTGTACTAACTAAAGAAATTTTGCAAAAAGATAATTATATCTTTTAATGTAATTTATTGAATTTTTAACTTATTGTTGTATTTAAAAGAAAATAAGTATTTACTGCAAATAAAACTGATATTTAACCTGTAAATCTCCAAAAGTTTTCTTGCTGCTGAAGTGAAAAGTTATGTGTGTTACACGAGAGCAAAGTTTTTTGCATCTCTTGCCTTTGAATCCCTCGCCACACTCAGGATTCAACTTTAGAATCACTCGCTTCGCTCGTGATTGAATCGTTGAGTCCTTCGCTTACTCAGGATTCAAAATCAGCACTCGCAGCAAAAAACGACTTTGCTCTCTTGTTGCACAAATAACTATTGTATATTACATAAACGGTAAGAGATCTCCCACCTGCTTTGCTAAAAAAACTACAAGTTTGCAGCTTCGCTCGTATCTATTAGATGAAAGTTATTTTTTCCTAATAGTCTTGCTTAAATCCACAGTTTTATCGCTTTTTCTTTTGGATATTGAAAGGTTTTATCGCTTTTTCTTTTGGATATTGAAAGAGAAAGATGTTTGGTTGTTTGTGACTCAGCATTAACGGCTGAATGGATTTTTGATAGGCTTACAGATAGAATAAGTTCTGGATTAACACATTTCTCGTTACTAATATTTCCCTAGCCGATTTCTAAGTGCATCCAAGTGAAACTGCGGTGTACAATTACTATCTAGTAAATTAAGTACAAACTAAAAATATACGTTGATAAAACCGGTTCGTATGATTCGTATGAATCAAGCGCGTTTTTTTGCACACTTGAACTTAAGTGTTTACGTGATCGTGTGTAGTTAGTATCGGATACGTGGCTTGGGACGCTATGAAAAACATCCCCTTCCACTATATCTACTATCTACTTACCGCCAATTAAGACGCGAAGCGAAAACACAGAGGGTCGATCCTTATACGTAACATACAAAACTGAAAGGATCTCCACTGACATATCGGCGTCCCGACGGCTGAACGGCTAACATACTATAGTATCAGCACGGTGACCCTCCATAAAAATGAACTGCTTCAAGTGGGTAGGTACCTACCTATTTCCCCACAAGTAAAGACGGCCGGCTTGTACCTATGTACGTGTTGTGTACGTGTGCGTATCATAAGGTTGACAGCGAGCTGACAGTAGGTAACTGTGAGCTGTCAGTGAAAACAGTGAGTCCACATGTGACAATTTTCCTTGAAATATACCCAGAAACTTTCGCGAGGTATGCGAAGACATGCAATTGGTGAGAGGCAGAGTGTCGCTTCTTTATAATATATTTTGTGATTTGTATTCTTTGCTAGTGTTGACGTGGCCGTGGTAGGAAGACCTTTACTGAGCCGGGAATGGTGAGGTTTTGTGGTTTGCGTGTGCAGAATTGACCCACAGTGTAGCTCCAGCCACACGCCCAGTGACCTTCTGAAACAATTATACCACTTACAATGTATCGATATTACTTTCTAGATTACCATGCGTGACGATGTTACTTTTTATCGTGCAGGTTCAGGCTTTTTTCGCAAGTTCAGCTTGTTTACCTTCTATGTATAGAGTTGCATTAAGTAGTATAATTGGCCAAAGTTATGACGTAGGTTTGGTACTAACTGTTGATAAAATACTTTTAATTAGGTACTATTTTAATTTATTATCTAATCATGCTCTTGAACAATGTTTTAAAGTGATTAAATAAATAGGTACATATACCTAAAAAAGCAGTCGGCACACTTTTTTTAACTTGAACATTGAATTGAGTAGGCTTTCGCGTATTAATTTACATCTACATATGTAAGATATATTGTAATTTAAACAAATTTTCTTAAAACTATGGTAGGCAGGTAGACTGCCTTATCGTTTAGAGCGATCTTTCCCGCAACCTTAAGGTAGGCATAGCATGAGATCCCGCCGCGCTGTGTGTAATACTTTTTATCAATATTAATCTTCGATCAATTGTCGATCGAAGATATTAATACCTACAGGACTTGTCGGAAAGGGGTAGGTAGATATCATGTCGAGAAGATATTCATCCGTAAAGTGTCCCTACTCTAATATAATAAAATTTGTATTATCCATTTCTGTTTCCTCGTAGCTATAATAAGGTAACCGATAACATAACGAAATGTTGCTCTCGAATTGAAGGGAGATGGACCAGGGGGTTAGAAATTTTTACGCAGAATTTCAGTTCCGCACGGCAAAAATAGGGAAGCACAGCTTGTGTTTTATAAATGAGAGATGCCCGTTATACCTATCGGCAATAAAAACAACACCGTCAATATGCGCGAGGATAGCTATGTACCTATGCAGATAATTATCTTCAGTTAACAGTTAGTCATCGAGCGATCACCTGCAGACTGCGGCGGATTGACAGGCTGTGATTGCGGTCACGCGAGTTGCGTCGCCGCCGGCGCATTTTATGTAACGACCACGCGATTACAGCAAGTCAATGTCAAGATCGCAAGCGCAGCAGCGCACTTACGTTATGACGACGAAAACCGATCAGAACATTAAAAATATTATAATTATTAAAAACGCATGCGGCGTTTCTAGTTTCAATCTCAACATGTTTCGTTTTGGAACGTACCTACCCATATTTTGATGAGGTTTGTTCGCGAATACTTATACGTAGGTATGATTTTCGGAAATCGGGATCACAATCGTTGTCATGAGTTGGCACTTTTGCTTAAGTTAGCTCTTGAAATATACCTGATTAATATATTGCTTGCCTACATAGTTGCGTTACATGCGAACTATACTTCTATGATGCTTGTGTGATACCCAAAGTGGTCCATATCAACCCCCAGGGGCCGTCAACGACGTTACAACTTGCATGTTGATATAATTATGGTACCTACCTATAGATATCATCAGTTTGAAATTTTGACTGAAACTAATTTTCTAGTTAGGCACATACAAATTTAAGTGAATCAATTTTCGTGCTTTTGAGTGCCGGCATTAGACGGTATTTTACACGAACCGTTTAATGAACGACCACAGGTAAAATTATGCGTGACTAAAAGATTTGCAGACGTCGAAACTGGTTGAAATTGCGTTCCGTGACTGACGCTAGAAGCTGTTCTTGATGGGGTAGAGATCGTCTATGAACGGCAAAAGATTGACGGCCTTGATGAAAAAAGAAAAAAAAATACGCTCGAATACGTGTGTGAAAAAAGACAAATGCTGGGCTTAACTAGGTTTGTAGGGTCTTGGGACTCTAACGATTGTTTCGAATAGAAGAAAGAGAATTAGTTTATAATACATAAGGAATCCGTGACGCCTCAGCGTTCTTATGTTTCGTTTAATAAGCTACTATTACTAATTTAGTTCATATTGAACTCTATTTTATGCGGCGTGTTCCTAGAAATGTGGTCCTTTGATCCGGATCGAACTTTTACTCATCTAATGAAGCTTGGAATAAGTGGTTAGAAAACTATCGGCACCTATATTATTAATTAAACTCGTAAAATTAGTTAAGAAAAAAAAGATTTATATTGCCACACGTAAAGCTAACCTAAATAACTCGTCCGATACTAAAAAATAAAAAAAGAACAAAACAGCGAGTGCCATGTGTGGTCAAAGGATCTGGTTCAGCAGTTCTTCGGTCGTTTTATTGTTTCATGTGAAGAAACGAAACAAAAACCTTTTGCTAATCGAAGTGTTCATCCTCCTACCCTCTCCTCTCCTTATGAACTAAGAGATCATAATAGATAACAATAATATAGACACGTATTTTTTTAATTTTCAAAATAGTGCAAACAGATATTATAGTGTATTAAAGTTCAGAAGCGGGGGTTCGTGACGTCATAACCTCATATAAACTGTATCAATTCGTGACAACACGCAAAATTTCGACACATTGTATCGCCGTTGTTTTTTTTATTACTTACCTAAAAAAAAAACTTGTCACCTAGCCTGTGTTAGTTGTTATATTTTTTTTTTTCAACAGCCAACATCGCCTCCCTTGATCGACTCTTCGTACGTGCCCACTCTGGTGCTTGCGGTGACGGCTCTAGTCGTTGCAGTGACAGCTGTCATAGCTTGTGCAGCCGCAGACGGCAAGCACTCTACCGCCAAGTTGCCGGGGCCCCTCGCTCTGCCGCTGATTGGCACGAGATGGATCTTCTGGAGTCGGTATAGGATGAACAAGCTCCACGAGGCTTACGAAGGTGCGATTTTATTCGACGGCCAACCCTTACTAATGCGAATATGAGTTTGTTTTTTACGTTTTCACGCCTTAACTACTCAACTGACCATCATGAAATTATGGAAACACGTTGTCCGAGAGTATAGAAAAAGTTATAGGGCACTTTTTATCCCGGAAGTCTTGCGGGAACTCTGAAATTAACGCGGGTGAAACCGCGGGGAACAACTAGTCTGTTAATAACTACCTAGTTTATGTGTAAGTAGGGCCTAATTTGTGGATCGGTTGATCTGCTCTCGATATAGTTCTATTGACTAGAATTATTAAATCGATCGTCGATCGCTGTCTAAAATAGAAATCCATGATTGAACAAAGGCGGTAGAGCCGTTTGATTCATTCATTCATTATGGGCAATCGTTACAATTACTTTTCATATACCTACTTTTAAACCTACGACTGTGTGCCTATTACAGTTATTACTCGTGTGAATTTTATCACTCAAGAACTCTTTGTAGTTAACCTGGATTATAAATACTCTGAAAGAATGAAAGATTTGATTTTTTGTTTGTTTGTTACGATTTAACTCAAAAACTACTGAACCGATTTTAACAGTTCTTTCACCATTAGAAAGCTACATCATCCCTGAGTAACATAGGCTATATTGTAATCCGGAATACCCGCGGGAACTCCGAAATTAACGCGGGTGAAACCGTGGGGAACAACTGACGCTGACTTTTCGACGCAATTCGGAAATATTGCGGCAATAGATAAATTGCCGTAATTTTTTTTTTTATTTATTCGAATAGCCTAACCAAGAGGGGGTGCTCCGTTCCGTGTATACAGACATGTTCAAGCGTTACGGGCCGGTGTTCGCCGAGTCGATGGGCGGCGGCGCCACGCTGGTGTCGATCGCGGACTCGGCGGCGCTGGACGCCGTGCTGCGGGCGCAGGCGAAGCGCCCCTACCGGCCGCCCACCGAGATCGTCCAGGTGTACCGCAGGAGCAGACCCGACAGATACGCGTCCACGGGACTCGTCAATGAGTATGTATTGTTTGTTTGTTTGTTTGTTTGTTTGTATACTTTATTGAGCATAAAAAAAGTTTTTACAAGTTGATAAAATCAAAACAAATAGGTAATTTATGCTCAAAGGCGGACTTATCCCGCGAGGGGATTTCTTCCAGTCAACCTTTGAAAAATCGAATGGAATTGAAGAAAACATTGGCGGGAGAAGAGATAAATAGAAAGGAGGTTGACAAACATAAAAATAATGGTTTGATAGAATCAAGACGGGATAAAAAAGGAGAGGAAATAAAAGAAAAGTTGTAAAATAAATAGATAAGAAAAAATAAGGAAGGCATAATATATAAGAATATGAATAAAATATATTGTGTTGTTTATGTTATTTTTTTTTTCTACCAGCTTTGTCTCGCGCGAGTTTCGGAAGTTACTCCTTATAATCACCACTTATATCGACCAGTGAAAGTCCCGTCAAAATCGGTGCTACCGTTGCAGAGATTTGCCTGAACAAACAAACAGACTAACGGCCACACTCAGAGTCGTTTTAATGATTACTTAATTTTAAGTAAAGATTTTTAAACAAAACTGCCGCACTCAAAAACGTTCATTAAATTAATGTTAATGTAATCAGTAAAACGATTCAGAGTGCGGCCGTAAGATATGTTCAATTATAAGGTCAAATAGTTACCTACTAGCCGCAGATTAATGCTAGTAAACAAGGTAAAATGCAATATTACAAACAGGTAAAGATACTTACCTACTTGTTTAAAGTTTGAATCAAGTTCTTATAGAGTGCAGGCCATGGATAACGAGATAACCTACATTAATAAAGTTCTAAGCAAACCTTAATGTTAATGTTTGTTTGTGCGAATAGGTGAAGCATTATATAGTACCTAGGTACTCATACTGTTGCGTTACTTATAACACATTGCTTCAACACCTTATACCTACTTATCACTATACATATATATTATAAAACATAATCCTTTGCCGCGTCTGTCTGTCTGTCTGCCTGTACGCGATAAACTCCTTTGAGTTTAGCAGACTGAGACTACTGAACGAATGTTCATGCGGTTTTCACTAATGGATGGAATGATCCAAGAAGAAGTTTTATACATAGGTATACATACCTATAGTTTATCCGGAAGTTCCCGCGGGAATTCCGCGTGAAATTCCCGCAGGAACTATTGGCATAACTTTTTTATTTATGAACCGATTGACATGAAACGTCATTTAAATCGGATAAGCCATTTCTGAGATTAGCGTGCACAAACGCACAATCAAACAGACACAAATTCTAACAATCATTGTATGGGGTGCTATTGCGTTGATAAAGGTCGCGATAATAGTTTTTCTCATATATCTTCCATGTAGATACCTACAGACAGCGATCTATTATATATATAGACTAGCTGTCCCCCGCGATTTCATCCGCGGTAATTTCGGAGTTCCCGCGGAGGTTGCGGGAAAAAGTACTTTATGTCCTTCAGTTCCCGAGGGAATTCCGGGATAAAAACTATCCTATCTTTAAGTTGGACCATATTATAAATGGTGGCAAAATTTTATCAAAATCCGTTCAGTAGTTTCGGAGTCCATCGCGGACAAACAACGTGACACGTGATTTATATATATTAGATGGGGACCAAATGCCTGGGTATTCTAGAAGATTTTGTAAATATTTGCTGGTCACGTAATCTTTGTCCTTGTTTGTTAAACTAATCAGTTTTTTGAACGTCTCAAACGACTTCCTGTGTCGATGGAATTGATACAATGGGGATGTTGACTACTTTTGAAAATCAAAATTCTAATTAGTCCGTCAGTTAGAAAATAAAAAGACAATAGACACGTATTTTTTACTTTTTTAAAGAAATTAAAATAAACAGAGATAAAGCGCATTAAAGTTTAGGGTTTAGGGTCGTGACGTCATTAACCGCTAAAACCGCCATACAAACTCTCAGAATAGTGACGTTACGCGAAATTTCAACTCGATATATCGCCGTTATTTTTTGATTACGTAAAAAAATAAAAAATACGTGTCCAATATATTTTAATAATCTACAAGACGGACTAAAAATAAAAATTAGTCAACATGCCCATTAGGTACGTGTGTTACGTACCATATCGAATTTCTTGTCTGCGTTGTAAGTACCATATTATCACAACGAATTGGGTGCATTATTGCACGAGTTGTCACTTTAAATAAAAATAATTGCAACATAAAAGTGTTGTTTTTGTGGACTTTGCTGATTATTGGCATTTATTTACTAACTTGACAATAATTATTAGATATAAGTGCAATAAACTTGCTTTTACACGATCATCAAAATTGCGGAGTTTAGTGCAACTTTGCTGTCTGTCACAACTCCAAGCAATTTTCGACACATGAACAGTTACTGTCTCTTTTAAAACAATTAAGTAGGTATATGTAGCTATACAAGAGTTTCCTCCACTAAGTACGGCGAGTTTAGGCGACTAATTGATTAAAATTGCCCTGTAAAGTGTCATTTTCGATCTAAGTTTTGGGTCGTAATTCAATTTTCATTTTCTCAACAATTTAAAAAATAGGTGTAGGTAGTATAGGTACTTATATTTACTTGTAGTATTCTTGTATTTGGAGTCCCAACTTTTGAACACTAGGTACATACCTAGTGTTCAAAAGTTGACACATGTCAAAATTGCATGCTAATTTAAAACTTTATAATTTTAATACCTTGTGATACAATCCACTATTACAAGCCTAATATTGTTTAGGAGTATCTTCGAGTAAATGTAAGAATACCTAGAGGCAGATGGTGCGCGAATTTTAAAACCAGGACGTTACTTAAAAAGTATCCAAGACACCCCAAAAATCAGGACATGTCCTGGGAAAACGTGATGGCTGGCAACTCTAATCTAACCACATTAGTTCATTAGTATTTAGTTACAGTGATTTAGTATTTAGTTACAGTGATGGTTGGCAACTCTAATCTAACCACATTAGTTCATTAGTTAATTAGTATTTAGTTACAGTGATTTAGTATTTAGTTACAGTGATTTTAGTGACCCTATTTTTATAGTATTAGCCTCGGAACTGAGTAGGTAAATTATCCAAGCAAAATTTATAGATGCCTAAGATTACGAGTATATTTATATGTACCTACCTACTTAGTTAGTTCCGGTTTATACGCCAATTTAATGAATCTTGACTTAATTATGTATAATTTCTAAAGCAAATTTGAAAGTTTTCAAAATTGTTTCCAGGCAAGGAGAGAAATGGTATCACCTCCGCAAGAACCTAACTGCTGAGCTGACCAGTCCTCAAACGATGCAGGGCTTCCTGACGGAGTTGAATAGCATATGCGACGACTTCCTCCAGCTTTTAGACACGCACCGAAAAGCGGACGGCACGGTCAATGGCTTCGAACAGTTGACCAACAGAATGGGATTGGAGTGTAAGTATGCATTATCATCAGACCCTGGCTAGATCCTTTGGAAGCCCTCGGCTAGGAACTGAGGACTGAGGAGGTGGAGGAAATTCAACCCCTAATCCCCCCCCATGAAAATAATATCTTTGGAAATAGCTATTGAGGTACCTACGTTAAAATGGGCAACAGTATTTCATAGTTTGTAATTTAACTCCCTAAAGTGGAAAGTTTGAAACCCCAAGTATATAAAATGCTAGCTGGTCCTAGTGTTTTATATACAAATATCGAGTTTAACTGTCTATAATCTAATATATTAATATCTTTTCTATATTGAGACTATTTGTGACCTTGGCTTGTCGCTAATCGCTTTTTAACCCAATCCCAAAAAGAAGGAGCTTCTGCAATCGGCTGTATGTTTTTTGTGTTCCGTGATTTCGCGGGTGACTTGAAGATCGGTCGCGTGCACTGAAGCGCATTCCAGGCCGTATCACGCTTAGGCCATTATGCAATGATACGTTGTCATGTGTGACTATATCGTGCATCGTGACGTGCGCCATCGTTAGACGTTGCGCTTGCGCATGTAGGCAAGTACCACACTTACTGCTAGCCATCAACTCTATCACTAGCCGATAGGTTGCGGCCTGCGGGAGTGCTCCATGTCAATCTTCTCGGATAACAGTCTTCAGGTTGACCGTTATAATATATGTAGGTACATTAAGCTTATGGTTAAATGAGTTTGCAATCTGTGTCGTTAGAAAAACATTTTAATCTTTCACGTCGTTTTTTTTATCAGTCTAATACAGTCTAATACTTACCGGTCTCCGTAGCCAAGTTGACAATTCGCAATCGTTAACGCACACGAACGAATCGTCATGTCGCGTGGTCACGTAAAATCGTCCAATCCCAAGTTCAGTTTTGCGGGATCGCGTGATACCTATCCGCCGCACTCAGAATCGACTTTAATGATTACTTAGTTATTAAACTTGTCTGATTGCGGCAGTTTTGTTTTAAAAATCTATACTTAACTAAGTAATCATTAAAGTCGACTCTGAGTGCGGCGGTGTAGCGATTACTTTACTTAGCTTTCTATGCGTTAACGATTTACGGCCACACTCAGAGTGGTTTTAATAATTACGTTATGTTAATTGGCATTTAACTGATGAAGTTTTTAGGTAAATGATTATTAACATTTATTTAATGAACGTCTCATATTGCGGCAGTTTTGTTTTAAAAATCTTTACTTAAAATTAAGTAATCATTACAAATACTCTGTCAACTTGGCTAAGGGGGCTGCTTTTAAAGTAGGTAGGTACGATAAGTTTTTTTTGTAGAATCGTTCGTTACGAGTTCCGGAACATGTCAAGTCTAAAATGCGGTGTAGATATTTTTAGATGAACTAGCTGTGTCCCGCGTGTGTGTGTTTCACCCGCGGTAATTTTGGAGTTCCCGCGGGAATTCCGGGATAAAAAGTAGGGGAACACGGGGGAATTGGCGCCACTTAAGGAAAAACTCCTATAACTTTGGACAGACATCACTTTTTAATATAGTTTTTGGTTTTTTTTACAGCGAAACTAATCAGGTTTATCTTATCTACACATAAATTAAAAAATAAACCATACAAAGACATTTATACTCATTTTTGATAAAAGTAACATTGGCTCCTATTGCCCAAGAGTACGGGGTAATTAGAACCAGAGAAAGGGGTAATTAGATCCACCGGAGCAATGGTAACCAGAGTAAAAATATGTAACAAAAATTATATATTTATATATTATGTACTGATATTTATGATTATAACTTAAGATTATTCTCATAGATTAGATTAGATTTATTAAAAACATTTAATTACTGTCTAATACAAAAATCGCAAACATAATCTTCAGCCGAATCACTTCCTGAACTTTTAGCGTGAATTCACCACACAACCTGCATCTGAACCACATTTCGTTCGATTTTCCAGATTCACAACAAATCATACACATATTGGAATCTTCATCAACGTAGTCACTACTATTGTCATTGCAGATATTCTAGTCATTTCTTGGGATAGGTTATGCAGAGAAATTCCATTATGATTGACTCTCTTAATAGCACGATCTAGTATATTTAAACTCCATTGACACTTCTCTGTAATTTGACTCCAACTACCCCAAATGCTCATTTTCAAGTTTTCATATAATTCACAAAATACAATTAATTATTTACATAAATTGATCTTTTTATCTTATTTTATAATGATAAATCTACAAGTTAAAACAGGCAATACTTACAATATAATAATTATAATACTCACAATTTATCCTGAAAGATCGTAAAAAATTAGATCAATTGGCAGGAAAACCGATTTGTGGTCCATTTGCACACCAAAAGTCAACTAGCAACGATGCCGTGAGTCACACCCTACTCCTCTTGCGACCTTCTTTGTTACGTAACAACAAAACAGAATCTAACTCGTTCAGATACAAGTAAACTAAAGTAGTTCTCATTACCCCTTGGCTCTGATTCCCCCGTGTTCCCCTACCCTACGTCCTTTTCTGTACCCCTGAAAACGTGCATGCCAAATTTCATCCAAATCCGCTTAGCCGTTTTTGCGTGATCGAGTAACAAACATCCAAACATCCACACTTTCACATTTATAATATTAGTAGGATAATGCGTGTCACTATTAAGATAGGAACATGCATGTGGTGATGTAAATGGCTTACAACGAGGATGTTTGTGACGAGTATTTTCGATCGAAAAAGTCACTGTTTGTGACTGATAACCTATGATAATATGAATATGATAGTCTAAGTGAATATTTTTTCTATTCTTATCTGGAAGGAACGCACTTTTTATCTCAGCGCCAGTCAATATTTGGTTTCTACTTATGTTATTTAATTTAATATTTTAATGATAGCTATACACGGGTAACGACTTAGTGAAAAGGTTAAAGACTTTATGTGACTAGCAGTTTTCCGCTGCTTCGCCCGCGTGAATTGCAAGAATTCGTCGTGATTCTCAGAAAAAATCTTTATAATTCTATGTTTATTAAACCCATATTATGTTTGCCAAACATCGTAATCCATTTAGTCGTCTATGCATGATTAAGTAATAAACATCTAAACGTCTTCACAAACTGTTCAGGTTTAAGAATTATTATATTCTCAAAATAATTTTGTTTTTTACTGACGTTTCACCGTCCCGTTCCCGCGGGAACTCCGGGTTACAATAAGCTGTGTTACTCAGGGATAATGTAGCATTCTAATGGTGAAAGAATATTTCAAATCAGGCCAATAGTATTTGAGTTAAATCGTACAAACAAACAAAAAATCAAATCTTTCCTCTTTATAATATTATTCTTTATAAAGAGGAAACTCTTTATAAAGATAATTTATAATATTAGTAGTACCTACCTAAATAAAAGGCATCTTAGGTAAGTATTAGTAGGATTAATGTTATATTAACCTGGAAGATAGAAACTTGCAAATAAAGACCGAATACATATCTAGTTGTATTTAAAATTAATAAAGTCTCTACCGACTCACTGCTTAAAAAGTTCTTGTCATACACTATGTAGATTTTTAGTGTGACAAAGATCGTAACTTTAATAAAATCGTATAAAATACAATTATCAATACATATTAGGTGGGCAAGTTGTAGGTATCTTAAAAAACCTCCCTCGCTCAACCCGTTTTTTTGGGAGAGGTAGGTTTAGGTACCTACCCGTATCTACAGTTTCATAGTCACCGGGAGACAGTTCTGTCTTTATAGAATTTGTTAGTTAGGATCGTAATTATGTGTACCGGCCCCTTGGCGGTTTGAATAAAAAAAACTCGGAAATACCAGTTTCGTTATTTCAAAAGAAGAGTTTAAATAGGTAGGTACCTACTGATATCCCTGATCCTTACTTTCAAACTAACGATTTCTTTTGTTTCTCATACAAAGTGGATCCAGGGAGTAAATGGATTTAGTAAAATCCTTTCTTACTGAGTCTTTACGTCGCAAAAGAAAACTACTGTTCATATAACATATTTCATGTTTTTAGCTTCAGTGATAGGCGTGGATGAGTCAGAGAGGCAGGTTGTTTATAAATATACCTATGTACTAGCTGGTCCGGGCGGTTCCACCCGCGTGTAACCCTTTCAATGGTTGAATTACCAAAAAACCTAACACTTGTTTCATTTAAAAAGTAGATCTCAAATACGATTTTCTCCCTGTTACCTAACAAACGATCGCCCTGCCTGTGCGGCTTTTTTTGTAACTCTGTATATTGGTAAAGTGAGCGTAGATGTAAAAGGGTGAGGGTCCTGAACTTATGAATTATGATAATAATGATATATATGTCAAGTTTTGAAGGGACCGATGCAAGGAGATGACGTGTCGGCTTTATCGTAGAGTTAATATTGTCTATATTATGTGGGTCAGATGTCTATCGTGCTCAGATAGCGAGCGCAGTGTCGTATGCGCGTGCGCCGCCCGGCGCCCATCTATTAGATTTCGTAATAATAATAATAATGACGTTCAACTGATATTAATTAAATTAACCTATTTAGTGCCCGTGTTGTGGCCTTAGTGCCAGCCAGTGTCGCTTTCAATATTTTTTTAATTTGTTTAGGGTCAGAGTGCATTTATCGAATTTCCAGCAAATCCTTAGCGACTCCTCTATTTTTTATATTACCTAATTGGCAAATCATAATATAGTAGTGAATCATATTAATTTCATCCCATATTTTGTGATATCGATCGATACATGAATGCAATGTGAGTTAGTTTAGGAATCTTATTACGATATTCATCTTAATGTTAGTGGTATTTTTAGGTCTTCAGTAAATTGTATTACTATCAATCTTTATTCTCAATATAATATAGGCAAGTGTGTTTGAAGCAAAAAACTTGAATGCAAATTTTTTTGGAGACCCATGTTAATAAGTATAGGTACCTATATCTACTGGTAAGAGCCTTTAGGTAGCACTGTCTTGTAACCAGGAAAAAAACCCTCGTTTAGATTAAAGTATATTCTATCAATATATAGAATATATAAATAGATACATTTAATATAGATAAATATGTACCTACTACCTACCTACCTACCGATATTATCATGAACTGCGACTTGGCGAAGATAGCGGGACGCCATCGGATGCGGAAATCGCAGGAGCGATCATTGTGGAGATCCTAGGAGAGGCCTATGTCCAGCAGTGGACGTCTTTCGGCTGATATTTTATGATGATGGTGATTTTTGTATATATTTTTTTTGTTATTAATATTTTAGATAATTATATGATGTACATATTATCATCTACATTTTATACCATACTAGCTGTCCCCCGCGGTTTCACCCGCATTAATTCCGGAGTTCCCGCAGGAATTCCGGGATAAAAACTACCCTATCTTTTAAGTTGGACCATATTATGAATGGTTACAAAATTTTATCAAAATCCGTTCAGTAGTTTCGGAGTCCATCGCGGACACGTGACAACGTGACGTGATTTATATATATTAAGATTTTAAAACTTTTCAAAAATATCCGAATAAGAAAAAATGCTCCCTCCCACGACTGACGACACCAATGTTTTTTGCTAGTTTGACTTTCACAGACGACCAGAATGACCAGTTGAAAAGTAAGTTAGTCAGATAGATACGCCAATGGCGGCGAATTGATACAAGGCGAGTTCTATTGTCTACACGTAGGCCAAGTCCGAAGTGATACCAATGCCACGGTCAATATGAACGAGTTTTGCAACTGTAGAGCCTTGTGAAGCTGTCGCAGGCTAATTGTATAAATCGTTCATTAACAAACTGATGTTAAGGCATTTAGTACGTATATAATGCTAGCCCGGTGACACTCCATACAAATGAACCCAGATCCAAGTACTTTCCCTCAAGTAATACTTAGCGTAAAGGTTGACAGCGAGCTGACAGCAACTGTCAGCTGTCAGTGAATATGGCACATGTAGATTCTAAATGTGTCAAACTTTCCTCGAAAACCATGAAATTTTCCCGGGGTATGAGGAGGCATGAAATTGGTGGGTGGTGGAGAGTATCGCTTCTTTATGTATTCTTTGATAATGCCGAGAGCAGAAATGGTGTGTAGGTGGGTTGCTCCCACATCGAAAACAATTTTATATTATATTTATATTACATTTATGTTACCACTAGCTATGCCCCGCGGTCTCACCTGCGTAAAAAGTTTTTATGTAGCAACTTTTTTTCCCGACTTCCGATTTGAATGAAACAAAGCCTATAGTAGCTCCAGGCTAAGCTTAATCTACCTGTGAGAACCGCATGACACTCCGTTCAGTAGATTCGGAGATTATCGCGAACAGACATACAGACAGAAAATAATTTTAAAAACTCTTTTTTTGTGGTTGGTTACTTTTCTTTTATCGCCCCCTGCCAATTTTTCTTAAAAATATTCAATGTACAGAATCACGGATGCTACTCTTTTATTATAGTATAGAATAGAATATGTTTGCTTGGTTTCTACGCTTGTAGCTGAGTGTGCATGGGATCAAGTGGATCTGCGTGTTGTGGAGTGTTATTATTATTATTATTGTGCTTGCAGCTGTGTGCGGCTTGATGCTGGGCACTCGGTTGGGTTTCCTCGACCAGTGCATGTCGGGCCGGGCGACCACGCTCGCCGCCGCGGTCAAATCGCACTTCAGAGCCCAGAGGGACTCCTACTACGGCGCCCCCTTGTGGAAGTTTGCGCCCACCACTCTGTATAGGAAGTTCGTTAAGAGCGAGGAGACGATACACAAGTGAGTCAATAGCACCTAATCAAAATAGGCTTAAGGTTGTATTTCGTCTACTAAATAACAGTAAGGCTTATACAGAGCGTCTGCCATCTGGTTCCAAACTAAGAAAAGTTTGCGCTATACCGGACTACTGATATATGTAGGTACTTAATTATACTCATGTTAGGGTAAACAGGGTAATGAAAATGATTACCCTGATTCGGGATCGAGTTCGCGTCACCTGGCGTAGCGATCAGGTCAGACAACTACTGTACTAAAACTGCCGTCAGTGCCCACGAGTCACAGAAACTCACATAATATGTAGGTACTTCAGTATTTTAGATTCGTTTAGCGATTTTGGAATGTTGAAGACGATTTAAAATTCTTAGTTATACCTATAATAGATATTTGCTAAAGGCAAACTATACCTTTAAATGTTTATTTGCTTTGGCTAATTCTTGCAGATCTGCTGTTTTATGACAGTGTGCTAGTTTTAGTTGTAGATTTATTTTGTTGACAACCCAGTTAAGTGCTTTACAAGGAAGTTATAAGTACTACGTACAACTGGAATGCGCACTGTGCCGAAAACAGGCAAGCAAAAACCGACCCAAAGTGCATTGACATATAGTTGCTAATGAAAGTAAAGTAAAGTAAATGGGTCCGCGAGCCGATAGAGAAGGCAAGATCTAAGTCAGCGTGTCCCTCTCTGACTATTGCCAGGAAATAGTGTGATACATTTTAGTAGATTTTGAAGTTTCATGAGTGTTTCTCTTTCATGAGTCTTTAAAAATATTGAAGAGGTGTATTACCAAAATTATGCATTTTTACAAATTACAATATTTTTAGTATATTTCTTTTAAATGAAATAAGGTTCAAATCTTTTTACACAAGCTAGTTTTAACTTGATGGTACGTTTTATTAATTTGTTAATGGCAACTCAAGAGTAAGATGGCGTCGCGCTTGTTACCTACTTGACATGGTTGACATGGTTTTGTAGGGTGACTATATTTTTACGATATATTTAAATGACCAACTAAAGCTATATTTTAATTTAGTTAGTTTAGAAAAATGGAGACAAATTAAGGAATCTTTTTCGAAAAACTTTTGAGTTAGTATATCATCATACGTATTCCACAAGTATTGTTTTCCGTCTGTCAAGAACAATGTTGGAACTTGTCTCAAAATGGCCCCCGTATGGTGGCTTGCAAGTGCCTTTACCATAATTATGTAGTTATCTATGTATTTTAGCCTTGCCTCGTACAAACTATATTTGCCCGTAATCTTAAAATTTAGTTAGTAAAATTATTTTACCGTACCATCAAGTTTATTTTTTAATTTTGTGTATCATGGTATAAAATCACATAAAATTATCTATTTTTTTACTGCCTGAATTAATAGAAATTATTATGTACAACTTTTAATTGGTTTCCAACTTAAAAATGTTGCAGTACATATTATGAATGCTTCATAAAAATTATTTATTAGTTTATAAGAATTCATATTATAAGTATTATAGGATAAAATTGTTTGTAAGCTGGAGTTGTTTCTAAACAAATAAATAAATATATAGGTATAGTAACTATGTATCTATTAGATCACAATAGTAATAATGACAATCCAAATGCATTGCAATTCCGATATGCCTTACGAAAATTACTTTATCGTAACAGCATTACACCAAGTATTAATGCAAACTGCAGCTTGCGTTGATGGATCAGTCAGTCTGAATTAAATATCTAATTAGAACCATTCGACTTCCACGCGGGCAATGTTGCGAGAAAAGCTAGTTACGTTTAATAGGTAACAATGTTTCGGTTTTTAGCTCCTTAGCAATATTCTTCCGACAAAGAAGTACAAGATATGCATAAAATTATGGTCATAATAATAGAGTGAGACAAAATTACTATGCGGAGACTATCTCTGTCGGCTCACTTTTTCGGCACAGTGCGCATTCCAGTTGTACGTAGTACTTATAACTTCCTTGGTGCTTTATTAATAGGAACAGTTGCAATAGTTTTGCCCATTGACAGGATAATATCGGAGTTGATGGAGGAGGCGAAGGTTCGCAGCAGCTGCACGGCCAAAGACGACGGCATGCAGGAGATATTTCAGAAGATCCTCTCGAACCCCGAACTGGACGAGCGTGACAAGAAAGCAGCCATAATAGACTTCATCACGGCCGGCATAGAAACGGTAAACATTGAGACTTATACAGGATGTTTGAATTCGGATCTATGTAATTTTAAGGGCTTTTATGCACCCGTAGACCAGCTCGAATAATAATTAATTCACATCACAACACACAGATCTACTATAAGCTTGTGTCATGAAAACCAAGCAAACGTGGAATATACTACACATTATATATTACTATTATATAATGAAAATTTCGGATTTTTCGCGAGAATTCCAGGATGAACTATATGTTGTTATAAACCGTCCTCTTGAATCACTTAAAGTATTGGTAAAAACCGTGTCCCGAAATTTTTTTAAGTTTATCGCGAACAGACAGACTGACCAGGCGGAATACTTTGTTTTATATGTAAGGATACTATAGATATATGTACATTGTAAATGTATACGCCCAGACTGGAAAGTGGAACTCTGCGTTCATCACACAAAGTCCACCGCTCACCGGGAATCGAACCCGGAACCTCTCGATTAGCGGGTAGGCACGGTGAGCTACTGCGCCGATCGGGTCGAATCACGCAACCTCCTGTCCCCCGGGCCCAGCTGGCCAACACGCTGGTGTTCCTGCTGCACCTGCTGAGCGGGCGGCCCGACTGGCAGCGGCGGGTGCGCGCCGAGCTGCCGCCGGGCGGCGAGCTGCGCGCCGAGCAGCTCGCCGCGCAGCCCGCCGCGCGCGCCGCCATCACCGAGGCGTACCGCCTGCTGCCCACCGCGCCCTTCCTGGCGCGGCTCGTCGAGCAACCCGTCACCGCTTGCGGCCACAAACTGCCCGCGGGAGTGAGTCTGACACACTCTTTCTTACCTAACTGTCAGTGTCACATGACCCTGTCAACAGGACAGTGACATCTCCATCACAGATTAATAAGGAGAATAATGGCGTAATTTCGGTAATTTCGATCTAGTGACGTTACTCGCCGTTTTGGCGGTAAGGTCAAAAGTAGAAACTTTGAAACTTTTCTCTATAATGTGTTTACTAGCTGTCCCCCGCGGTAATTTCGGAGTTCCCGCAAAAATTTCATGATAAAATATGGACATAAACCTTTCTCATGAATCACTCTTTCCATTGGGGAAAACCGCATGAAAATCCGTTGCGTAGATTCAAAGATCTAAGCAGTAAGCATACATTTTTACATTTACTATTTTTGTAAGATGTGGGTTACGTAGTTGGCCATACAATTACCATATTTTGCAGTACACATATTTTCTTGTGATAATATAAATTGTATCGGTTGTTTGGTGCCCTAAATAAAGAAAAATAAAATAAAATAGGGACAGACAATCATCAGCAGGAAGGGACTTTGTTTTAATACTATGTAGTGAGTGATCGACGATCGTGTCCAGACGTTCGTGCTCGCGCACACGGGCGCCGCGTGCCGCCGCGAGGAGAACTTCTGGCGCGCGCGCGAGTTCCTGCCCGAGCGGTGGGTGGAGGCGGGGGTGGAGGCGGGGGCGGGGGCGGGGGCGGGGGCGCGCGGGCCGCACTCGCCCTCGCTAGTCGCGCCGTTCGGCCGCGGCCGCCGCATGTGCCCCGGGAAGCGGTTCGTCGAGCTCGAGCTGCAGCTGTTGCTGGCCAAGGTGATTGTTATTTTTATTTTTGGAACGTAGTTCCTTGTGGGACGATGCGGAGGGGTACCCTAACCGGGAAAAAACGTCCGTAACGTAAGATTTATTTTTTATCAATCAAAAAATCATAATAAAAAATGTATACCTACCCGAATAATTATTTTCTTTATACCTCAAATAGAACTTAAAATTAATATTTTTTATAATAAGGAACTTCGTTCCTATCCGGTGTCCCACGACACCACACATTTTTTTTCCTCTTCTATTGTTACTTCCACAGAACAGAAAATGACAGATAGAAGGGACATCAACTTAGTTTAGTATGAAAACGGATGAACACCAGTGTCGCCGGGTGATTTTCGCACACAAAACTATTCATCACGCGCTAAAACATTCATTCACGTAAAGAAATGTATTAAACGCCTTTACGATTATGTTTTTACTTAGTCACTGTTTTCAAAATTCACAGTTTTGGGAATCTTGTGGGAAATACACTTGGGATGGCGGCAGCAAAAAAAGTTTTGGGCTAGTTGGGCGACACTCTCCTCCTCCCGCCAATTTCCCGCGAAAATTTCTTGGTAAAACCCGAGGACAGAATCTATAAGTGACAATCATTCGCTGACAGCTGATAGTAACATTACAATATGCACACGCACACAACGCGGGTACGACGTACGACTTGTGGGGAAAGTACTTGAATCAGTTCATCATGTATGAGGTGTCACCGGGCTAGTAGTGGTAAGGTAAAGGTTACGCCCAGGTGTCGCGGGTTCGATCTTCGCATCAGGGTAAACTTAATAACAATCCGAACGCACCAACCGCTGAGCTAGTATAATTACCAACATAACTCACTTGTATCATAATGTAGCATGTACTGGTATGTGTATAGTTTTAGAAAAGTCATTTAAATTGTGTTTGAATTGTGAGCAGATAATGCAGCGATGGCGCGTCGAGTTCGACGGCGAACTGGACGTGCAGTTCGACTTTCTGCTGTCGCCGAAGTCGCCGGTGTCGTTGCGTCTGGTCGAGTGGTAAAGGACCACGGCCGTTCTTGTATAACCACCGTCCCCCCCCCCCCCGTTTCCTCCCCCCCAACAGACATGGATCGTGTCCGTATTTTTTTTTTTAATATAAGTAACAAGATTATAAGAATACAAACTACCTCTGTCAAGACCAAAATCGATGGGGTAATTATTTTTAAATACACTCGCTCGTAAAGTGACTCTTATTGCATCGCTTTTAAGTTCATAATGCAGCTTATTAAATACGCGTGCTTCGCATTGGAGCGGTAGTTTTATTACTACACACTAGTGCTTTAAAGTTTTAAGTTTTCTTTGCTTTTTCCGCACGTGATCATTGTCTTCTTTCACAACAAAAACTTAACGCACTTGTGCCGTAATGCACCTGTATATCATCGACGATCGGTTTTCAGTTCTCTTAGGTCACTATCAAGGCGCTAACAGTTTTTCTGCTCAAAAATATCAGTTCAGTCTTATTGTTTTAATGACAAGACATTTGGATATTCAACTATTCTTTGCTATTAACTTTTAACCGGGACGCATTTAAAGTTTCTTCCCATTGTCCTTTTGTTAACGCCATCGATCCATCGTGGTTAAATAAACATTAAATTATATCTTTAGTTATAAAGAGTGTTTCTGGTGCTCGTCCAGTGATGACCAATTTTTGGTGATTCAGGTGTTTGATTTAATTTAATTTTTTCAATTAAAATTTTGGGTGAATTATTATTTAGATTTTAAGTTTTAATGATTAACAATAGCTGAAGTAGACAACGGGTCAGCAACGTAGGTACTTTGAGTGCTCACTTCGAAGTTGAGGACGTAGTAGCTGGTCCTATAACTTTTGTGAATAGCTATATTTTTTCTAGAAACTAAATGCTTCATAGCCCTAATTACCTACGTGGCCTTCGGTTTCACCGGTGGGTGTAAATTTTGGGATCGCCCAAGTAT
Source organism: Zygaena filipendulae (assembly GCA_907165275.2). Classification (NCBI taxonomy): domain Eukaryota; kingdom Metazoa; phylum Arthropoda; class Insecta; order Lepidoptera; family Zygaenidae; genus Zygaena; species Zygaena filipendulae. The sequence goes on from OU015669.1 coordinate 3,662,517, forward strand.
TTAATTCCCGAAATATCTCGTCGGTCTGTTGATACCTTACAATTTACAATAATCGAGTATCGTTTCAGTCGAGCGATTGGATCCAGCGTTGGATTGTGGCTAGAACTTTTTTAACTGGCACTTGAATGCACTTGATTCGGTGAGACATCCAATCTCGTAAGATACCAGTGGCGAAATTGATTCTGCACGTTTATTCTACCGTTACTGGAATCTAGTGTACGCGACCGCAACCTAGTGCCATTCTAGTGCTGGAAGTAACTGATTTTTCTTTGAAATAATTGTCACTATCATATTTAAAGGGAAATCAGTTCAATACTTGTAATCACTGGCATAATGTAGAAGATATCACATCCAGTTCAGCATTGGATTAACGGATCGGAAATATTTTAATTAAATGTTGTACCTATTGAAGATTATGACTTTGTATAATTTTTTTAATTGTTTATTTTCGAGACCGAAATTGTACGAATGTTAGTTGGGTTGAAGAGGTTGTGTTTTGATTTAATGGTTCTCTTAGTTGCTATTTCCTTATTAGTTAAAATAAGTACAATTAACACAGTTTTGTTTTTGTTTAGAAACAAGTTTTATATTATGTCAAGTAGATTTAAATTGGAAAATATGGCTGTGCTTTATATCAAAAGACCATGTTGTTATCTACCTACCTATAGATACAGAAACCACAGATACCTCTTGTTAAAATTAAGACTATACTTAATTTCAAGTTTGTTTTGCATTTTATCAGCATTTAATAGAAAGATATTTAGGTACTTACTATACAGGGTGGTAAAAAGGTTTACTTGATAAAGAAAAGTTAGTTATTTTCAATAAGATTATTTCTTTTAAAAAAATGTGTTAACTAAGATTAATATTTAAGATTACCTCCCACTGACCATAATTTTTCCACTCTGTATATTATTGTAATGTAACTTTTTTACTGAAGTGTATATAAAATGTCCAATTGTGAAGTCTATTAACTATTGACTAAGCGATGGTAATAAAGCCGTTAAAGAAATATTTTTATAAGAATAAAAGGTAAGCAAAGTACAAAAACTGTTCTATTATTTACGGATTTCCTCAAATCTCTACAGTCTACACACAGACATCACTAGCTCCATCTATCTACAACTCGTCTTTGTTTTATTTCACTTTTTACTAATTTTCACTAGCGCCATTTAACTAGAGGGGCATTTCGTACAGAATGAAATGTTAGTGCAATGAGTTACAGTTCAATTTAGCTTGGGACGATTTTACAGACAGATACGTCATAAAGTACTTTATTTTGGTTTCATTTGACATTTTAGCTGTCTTGCAATCTGACAAAGAAAATACAACCACTAGGTACGTGCAATCCGAGTTTTTTACTATAGCCAAAGTTATATCTAAAAAAGGCTTTTAAAAAAGTAATGATTATATTATTATTAGCTTTGAAAAATAATATAATCATTTAGGCATCTACGTATATTATTTCCGCCTAAATTGACACTAAATGCGAAAACTTCCACTTGTGTTGGACCTTATGAAAAGAAATCGATAGGTATGCTCAGTAGGTATATATTTAAATAAAAATAAACATCATATTAACATAAAATGATAGATAACATTTAATGGTCTGTGGGCTGTGGTTGTGATTGCGTGCTCTTGACGTATCTTTAGTTAATTGATAAGAAAAGTGCCTAAAACTATATAATTATTATAAGAGAACTACACTTGAAAACAGTGTGAATTTGTCCTGAATTTTTAACAAACAGCAACATGAAGTTTTGTGCAAATCTTTCCTTCATGTTTACTGAGGGTGCTACTATATTGGAACGGTATGCTCTGGCAAAGGAAGCAGGCTTCAAAGCTGTAGAAACTGGTTTTCCATTCGGCCATACCTTGGAGGAAGTGAAACGGGCAAAAGATAATTCCGGGCTTGAACAAGTTTTGATCAATATAAAGACAGGTAAATTAATCTTTTAATGAATTTTTTCTCACTTTGACCTTTTCGGCTTTCGGAAATTAACTCTAGTAACGCGAATAAAATCGCATGAAATTTTGCATACACATCGTCAGAGGTACAGAAAAGGACATAGAGTATTATACTAACGCGCGGGAAATTAGGCGGAACATACATAGTTATGTTTATGGGATATACCTACCACGTTTGCTTGGATCAAGTACATTGTTATGAAGTGTTAAAGTTTGTGAGTTTGCGACGTTTTAGGGGATAATCTCTGGATCTATAGAACCGATTTTGAAAATTCTTTCACTTATAGGAAGCTACAGTAGTCCTGAGTGACATAGAATACTTTTATCCCGAAATTCCCACAGGAACTCAGAAATTACCGCGGGGTGTTCCCGCCTATTTTCAAATAAAGATACATATTTTGTATGACTGACTGGTTTCAGGAGATGTAAGTAAAGGCGAACTTGGAGTTACAGCTGTACCCGGCAAAGAGAAAGAATTCCAAGATAATTTACAGGAAACCATTAGTTACGCAAAGGCTCTGGGCACTGAGAAGATTCACATCATGGCTGGAAAATTAGACACAGTGACAATAAACAATTGGGCGACTTATGAAAACAACTTAACATACGCAGCGAATTTGTTGAAAGATAACAATATCGTTGGTGTCATTGAGCCTATAAACCAACATTCGGTACCGAAATATTTTCTCAGCGATTACAATAAAGGTAGTGAATACATACACGATAAATATACGTATCTAATATCTATCGAACCTTAATTTCAAGCTATAACTTAGGTACCATTTTATTGAATCAGAATAAGAATATAATATAATATTAATGCATGGATATTATTATGCAGATACAAATCAAATCAAGATAAGATCCAGCTTGGGATCATTTTCAATCGTCCAAATATAATTTTATAGTTATATTATACTAATATCAATATATAATTCACATTTTTAATATAATAATATCATATAATTAAATAATTCAAGTACCTACTGTAAATTTCAATACCATATAAATTCAATATTATGTAACCACGACATAATAACAAAAGTTAGTTAAACTTATTTGTAAACACGTGCTTCATCATTGCAATTATTCTGAAGCAGTGGTATCTATAACCTGCACCTTTTTGCAATAGTAATAGGTATATTGTAGTTGAACAAGTGACACATGTCAGCATGTCTTTGGTGTTTACTGTCAGTACTCTTGATCGTTTCAGCTGTGGATATAATCAACAGAATCAACAGCCCACATCTCAAGTTGCAACTAGACATATTTCACATGCAACAAATATGCGGTGATCTGTCGCATAACATAAAGGATTTTATGCCATACGTTGGACATGTACAAGTAAGTAATGTGGCAACTAAGTTATGTTATTTTAAAATAAGTATCTATCTATCGTCGCTTGAGTTATAACACCACGGAAGTCAAAATTTGCAACTTTTCAGGAGAGCATAAAAATTGTATTTACCCAATTCTATACATGTACTCATTTTGAATCAAATAACTGTTTAGAATTAGGTTTATTTAATAATTTTTAAAATATGTTTATTTCATGTAGGCATATTTTTAATTTTAAAACAATTTGACTTGCTTGCGATTTCCTAGCGAATGACATACTTACGGAACTTAGTACAAAACGTTTCGTTTGACCTAATAAGTCTTTCCAAAATATTTAACATGTTAAACTACACAGCGGTAAAGCTACCCCGATTTAAAAAGACTATAACTAATTACAGATAGCCCAAGTGCCGGATCGCAACGAGCCAGACACACCGGGCGAGGTGGACTACAAGTACATACTCCAGTGTCTGGAGCGCAACGGTTATACGGACTGGATCGGCCTCGAATACAAACCGAGGAGCAGTAGCACAGATGGACTTCAATGGATCAGTGACTTCGGTTACTCTTTATAGATAGACTAGCTGTTTCCCGCGGTTTCACCCGCGTTAGTTTCGGAGATCCCGCGGGTATTCCGAGATAAAAGTACTTGCTAACCTATTTTTTTTTCTGTACCTACCCTCGACAACGTGTAGGACGTAGGTAGTATGCAAAATTTAATCTAGTTTCTTCCACGTGTTTCGGTGTTCGCATTCATAATATTATTTTCTTTATTTATATTTGTCCACATATATACAATATGACTTATATGTTAGTGACTTATATATTTATTACTCTTTATAGTGTAAGGTTGGGTGAGGGATATTTTGATGGAGTATTCGATACTCGGTCTATCTAAATATCCAAAAAACACTTACCTAACGTAAATTGTTAACAAAACTGTTGAAATCCATTGAAAAATAAAAAGATTAAAAATTTTAGGCTGTTTATTTTTTACAGGCAATAAAATTATATTACTATAAATAATACAATTTTCATTATTATGTTCATATAATAATAACTACATAGTGTAGATTTAAAGATTTTTTTTTTGTTTTTCGTTTTATTGTTAGTCGTTGAACTTTACACCGTTGCCGCGTTGCGTTGCAATAAGATTCAACAACTGTCAAAAATGAATATGTATATGTTTTATATTGTGGCATTTAATAAATATAATAAAAACTAATTACATATTGTCTGTTTTTATCATCTAAACCAGTGGTGCCCAACTGATATTGCTCCAAGGGCAATTTTGAAAACCCCGATACGCCATGTGGGGTCCGAAGCTAGTTGTGAAATATCGCTATCTACAAATGGATTTTTTACAAAAATAAACAGAGGTTCTGTACAGAAAATGTTGTCAAAACACCTTTCGAATTCCGATTTTAACTGGTGAAACAGCTCCACATGTTTAACTGGGTTATACTCCGCAAGATATTCAGCGTCCAAAAGGAGAGTAAACGAAGGAAAATGTTGAAAATTTTTCTCCCCTAACTGCCTCTTCCATAGATCGATTTTTTTAATTATTGCAGATTTGTGTATTCTATAACCGATTTTGTTCGCGGACGCTTAGAAAACAGGCCGCGGGCTACCAGGTGCCCGCGAGCTACCGGTTGGGCACCACTGATCTAAACTAATATTATAAAGCTGAAGAGTTTGTTTGTTAGTTTACTTGAACGCGCTAATCTCAGGAACTACAGGTCCAGTTTGAAAAATTATTTCAGTGTTAAATAGCCCATTTATTGAGGAAGGCTATATCATCACGCTACGACCAATAGGAGCGGAGCAGCAATGAAAAATGTTGCGAAAGAAACGTGAAAAAATATTCCTTTTGAGAGCTTCCGTTGCTAACGCTGCGTAAACGGTTAAAGTTTCGCAAAAATCATGTAAGACGGATTTTTTCCCCTTTAAAAGTTCTAAAAAAAAGTATGCGACTGCAAATGTAAATCTTTTAAAGTTGACTCGCTATAAGCTTTTTTATGGTAACCAAATTTGTTCTAAAATAATGCATTATTTGCGAAGGTGTTTTTATAAACATGATATTAATCCTTATCCAAATAAATACGTTATTCATTACAAGTATTTAATTTAAAACAAAATTGGCCTTTACATCATTCGATTTCAATGAATATCTTAGGAGATATCGCAATTTTAAAATAACATCGCGCAGCAAAATAATTATTATGTACCATTTATGATGTGTTAGCTCCAGTTAGCTCTGCGACATACCATGCCGCGCGGCTCAGACGCTCAGCGATGTTATAATATGGAGTAAGTTAGGCTACTTTAGAGTTCCTCTGGGAATTTCGAAACTCACGCGGGTGAAACCGCAGGGCACAGCTAGTAGTATTAAGTATATATAGTACTGGCAATATTTTGTATTTGTGAAACCCTTTTTCCTGTCCTGTTCTGCATAATATGATTTCTTGTGACATGCCATTCATGTTAATTGGCTACTTGACAAAAAATTTTTTTTAGTCCGTCGTGTAGATTAGTAAAAAATATTGGACACGTATTTTTTCTTTTTTTACATAATCAAAAAATAACAGAGATACATTGAGTTGAAATTTCGCGTGACGTCACAAATCTGTGCGGTTTGTATGGCGCTTATAATGAATATTGACGTCACGAGCCCCCACCCTAAAGTTTAATGCGCTTTATCTATGTTCATTTTCATTAAATTGAAAAAGCAAAAAATACGTGTCTATTATTTTTTTATTTTCTAACTGACGGACTAGTTACAATTTTGATTTTCATACCTTGGAGAATACCCAATTGTATTTTCACATGTAAATAAATAATTATATATTTGACTAGCTGTCCCCCGCGGTATTTTCGGAGTTCTCGTGGGGATTTCGGGATAAAAAGTCACTCACTATCTAGGAAACTACAGTAGTTCTTCCGTAGTTCTTCAGTAGCTTCCTATAAGTGAAATAATTTTCAAAATCCGTTTAGTAAATCCAGAAATTACCCCCTACAACGTCACAAACTCACAATTTACAAACTCACAAACTTAACCTCTTTATAATATTAGTATAGATAATCGTATGTAACAAAGTTTAGTCCATTACTATTACTGTTTAAATACTGTATTTTATTTTAAAGACAGTGAGTGATACATTTCAGTTGTCATTAATTGCATTTGGCCAAGAATCTACACATAATTGTAAAGTCCACAGTGATACCTGTCTCCGATCCATTTCTGCGTAGGAAGATCTCCAAGTATTACTACTATTACTGCACGTTATGTACAAATTGTCTCACCCATGGGTGTTTCTTCACATTTTCAAGTGACATCCTTTCTTTGCTACAGTGCCGTAGAAGCTGAAACAATAATAAACGTCTTTGAAATAGGATAGACTTGCAGGACCTTGGTTTTACGATCAAAATCATGGGTCATTCAAAGCTGTCCCTAAAACGTAGTGGTTATATACTCTTTGGCTGTCCCGATAAAAATTACAATATCAATAAAATAAATTTAGTAGACGCAATATTTTTGCAATAACTATCCATTTTGTACCCTGCCACAATTTTATTATTAAGGTAGACAAGATTTTCTTTTTTTATTTATCATCAGATGATGAAAACAGTCAATATTACGTCGGTGAGATTGCGAAATCCGTTATGTGCATTTTTTCGTTTTTTTTGCAGATTACGCTTTAAAATTAAATTCCACGTCTGATGCAAAAACCAGATTCAGTCATACCCGTATTAAGTTTAGCTTGGATCAGGATTTCACAATACACTTTTGAGATTTTACCTTAAAACTGAAATAAACATATGTATCAAAACACATAATGGATTTTCGTTGTCTTATAAATTCAAATAAATTGACAACCGCCGCGTGTGTAAATTTAGTTATATGGAGTGACAGTCATTGTGTTTAGGTTTAGTAAAAAAACTAATACCCATAATATTATGTACACAAAAAGTACAAAATAAAAATAATTTTAATTTGCAATGAATGAATCTTTGTTTATGATAAAAAAAAGTATTTTCAATTTTTTAGCGATATATTAACATACGTAAGAAATAACTTATTAAAAAAAAAAATTCTTCGTAAATCGGTTAATCGGTTATTTGTCTCTCCTGAAGTTGTTAAAATGCAAATAGCGGCTTTGGCAATCTCACCAACAAATTATTACGGGAAAAAAACTATCCTATCTTTTAAGTTGGGCCAAATACAACATAGTGACCAAATTTCATCATGATCGATTCGGTAGTTTAGGAGTTCATCGCGGACAAACAACTTGACGGGTAATTTATTAAAAAGATAAGATTTACCTTAGAAATAAGATCCTTCGCACCTTCAGGAACGTAATCTGGATAGGTCATGTCTAGTTTGAGGATCCTAGCGTACGTTTTGTCTTGATTGTCGGTTTCGAATGGTGGTTTCCCAACTAATAATTCATAAAGAAGAATACCAATACACCAGTGGTCTATTGAAGAGTCGTATACTTCATGCTTTATCATTTCCGGTGGTAGGTAATCAAGTGTGCCACACATTGTCTTGCGTCTGAAAATTTAAAAATGATATCCTTACATATATATATGTAGTATATACCACGTTTGCTTGGTTTCCACGACACAAGCTTATAGCTTAGTGTGGGATCAAGTAGATCTGTGTGTTGTGAAGTGGATTATTATTATTATTATTATCTTCTTAATATTTAAATCACGTGTCACGTTGTTTGTCCGCGATGGACTCCGAAACTACTGAACGGAATTGAATAAAATTTTGTAACCATTTATAATATGGTCCAACTTAAAAGATTTTATCTCGGAATTCCCGCGGGAACTCCGGAATTAATGCGGGGAACAGCAACAAGAAATTACCGCGGATGAAATCGCGGGGGACAGTTAGTATTACTATAAAACAAAATCCTCCACCGCCGCGTCTGTCTGTGTGTACGCGATAAATTCAAAAACTACTCAACAGATTTTCATGCGGTTTTCACCAATAGATAGAGGTTTATACTCACAGTTTATCCTGGAATTCCCACGGGAACTCCACAATAACCGCGCGAGACCACTAGTATTTGATATGAATCTTCATTGGGTGCAACAGGGATAAATTTTCAGAATTCAAATTCAAGAAGTCAGATTGGAGAATTTTATTATTTTAAAACGTACATACTTACCTGGTTAAGGTTTAAAAAAAGGTTCTCCATATCTCAGGCTCATGTTGACTATATTACACTAGCTGTCCCCCGCGGTTTCACCCGCGGTAATTTCGGAGTTCCCGCGGGAATTCCGGGAAAAAAGTACTCTACTTCCTTCAGTGTACCCCCTGACATTAGTTTACGGTGATTAGCTGTTCCCCGCATTAATTCCGGAGTTCTATCCTATCTTTTAAGTTGGACCATATTGTCCATATTTAAGTGGTTACAAAATTTTATCAAAATCCGTTCCGTTGTTTAGGAGAGCCCATCGCGGACAAACAACGTGACACGTGATTTATATATATTAAGATAATATTATGTGACAAGTATTATCAACATCATCATTTATTTTATATCCTAGCATCCTATCCTATCCTATCATATTTTATTTGTGACTGAGCCACAAAAATCCTACTAATAATAATAATAATAATCCACTTCACAACACACAGATCTACTTGATCCCACACTAATCTATAAGCTTGTCGTGGAAACCAAGCAAACGTGGTATATACTACACATATTTATTTATTTATTTATTTACATATTATTTCCATATTATTACATATATATTATACTATAGATATATATATACACACTCAGGCTGGAAAATGGAACCCTGTGTTCATCACACAAAGTCCACCCCCACCGGGAATCGAACCCGGAACCTCTTGATTAGTGGGCAGGCATGGTGGCCATTGCGCCAATCGGGTCGTCAAATAGAGTTCCCCAAAGAAGTCCGAAATTGACTCGGGCGTAAATGCAACTTAAATATTATTAGAGATGTCAACAAATTGTAACATGCACCGTGCTATTTACCTTTCTGACGGAGCGTGAACAGACCACCCAAAATCAGCCAACTTGAGGTCACCATTGATGTCAACCAAAATATTCTCTGGCTTTATATCACGGTGAATGACATGGTGTTTATGACAGTATTCCACCGCATCTGCTACCTAAATAATAACAATGTATAATTATTTCGACACAAACAAATGACAAAATAAATACATGATAACAACAATTTTATTTGTTTTTTTATCACTTGGGATACTGGAGGATGAATGATTGAACTAACTTATAAATATAAAACAATATATTATAGGTAAGCCAAAGTAACTTAGTTATTGTACTAAACATCCATAGATAATAAAAATAATCCACTTCACAACACACAGATCCACTTGATCCCACACTAAGCTATAAGCTTGTGACGTGGAAACCAAGCAGACTGGAAAGTGGAACCCTGTCTTCTTCACACAAAGTCCACCAGTCCACCCCCCACCGAGAATCGAACCCTCCGGGTCCTTTCGATTAGCGGTTAGGCATGTTGACCTACTGCGCCAATCGGGTTGTCATAAAACATAGAGTAGGCTCATCCAAAATTCCTTTGGAAATTGAAGCGTAAAAGTAAAACCATCCAACTTGGTTGTAACTTGTAAAGCGACTTGGACAGTGAGATTTGTACACAAAGCGACTTGTAGATTTGGACAAAATATGATTTGGACATTGTGCTGATGTGCGTGGAACGGCACAAAACTATGTTCGCATCAAGATGTTGAGAGGTGTTTCCTCCATACTTGAAATTCCATGGCATTTTCATCAAGGTTATACCTGATAAATGTATTTGGCAGCTTTCGCTTCCGGGAATCGTCCTTTAGGTGAATTTGTTAAATGTTTGTAAAGTTCACCGCCAGCTGCAAACTCTACTACAAGGTAAATACGCCTTTCATCATGGAACCATGTCAACAGGCGTAGTATATGTGGGTGCCTGTAATTTTTTTTAATCCAGATTAAAAACACAATTCCTGTAATTTCTATTTAAATTTACCTGTTGAGTTTTTTAGTACCATTTCATATAAACCTTTTAAAATAGTATACAAATAGTCTGTGATTTTAAAGAGAATCACTCTGAGTCAGTGGCGGTCCAGGGGGGGTCTCGGAGTTCCCACGGGAATTCCAGGATAAAAAGTACCCTATGTCCTTCTCTGTACCCCTGACAGTTTTATATAGATGTGAAAGTGTGGATGTTTGGATGTTTGTTACTCAATCACGCAAAAACGGTTGAACGGATTTAGATGAAATTTGGCATGCACGTTGTAAGAGCTTGAAAGCGCATTTGCATCCGACTTGCTTAAAATTTATCGTCACTGCTCAGCTCCTATGTGTCTTAGCATTATGTTATATAGCCTATAACCTGCCCAGGAGTATGGACTACAATCGTACCAAGTTTGGTTAAAATCCCTTCAGTACAATACAGACAGACAGACAGACCGACAGACAAAAAACTGATTGCATTTTTAGCATCAGTATTGATCACTATTCATCTTCCAATATTAATTTTGAATATAAATTCAATGTACAGAATTGACTTCTCTACAGTTTTATTATAAGTATATGTATATAGATTAGATCACTAACCCTCCGAAACCAGTTAGTGACACCTTTAAAAAATTTTAAGCTGCGACTGCGCCTGCTCTGAGTATAGTAGAGTGAGTATTCTAGAGTATATGTATTAAATATTTAGGTATCCACAAGAAGTTATGTGTCTTGGGTCAAATTGGTGCTTTATGATAGTGTCCAAGTATTGTTACTATTTTAATTTGATCAGTTCTATATTAGAACACAAGGTTGATTAAATATTCAACCTCATATTAAAATTATCAAGACTCACTTTAGATGTGACTGAATCTCGATTTCTCGCAACACTTGTTTCTCACATTTGGATTTTGTTATCTGTGACTTGAAGAGTGTCTTGATAGCTACCAATAAACCGGTTTTCTTTTCTCGTGCAACATGAACATGCCCAAATTTGCCCTGTCCAAGACCTGAACCCAGTTCAAAGTCTTTTGGTGACCATTCATAGCTGAAGAAAAAGAGCATATTTTTAATTACATCCAAAAATTTTTCTACATCTAGTATTATTAGGGTGTCAGTAATTTTCGAAACTAATGAACTGATTTTAAAAATATTTCACTGATAGGTAATCCGAGGGAGCTCTGCAATTCGACCTAGTGGCAAGGAACAGCGGCAGGGAACAGCAATTTTATGTGCTACAGCTTTCCAGCTTTCGAGTTATTTAGGTCTTAGAATATAACTATATAAATAAACGTAAGCACTTTTCATCCCGATAAAAATATTTCCCGAGAGTATTCCGAAGTTGACGTATGTGTAAAGTGATCCATGTTTTTTTTGGTCACTGGTTCGTCCATTAAGCAGAATAAAAGGAGAAAAAGAATGCCCATACATTAACTACTTACTTATTTAGGTTAGATAGAGATTCTAAGGGAAAGTCAGTAGTTTGTTTGGATGTTTTACTTACGAATTCCCAAAGGCTTCGTGTGTTACTATCCGATTTAGTAGCTCTGCTACTTCGTCTTCGTTATTACTCATTTTAGAAGGGTCGGTGTACAGGAATATATTGAATTTTGACAAAGGAACTTAAAACAGTCCCTATGTTTAATGTTAAGTTAATAAACAATTTATGAATCAGCAAAATTAAATTTATTTAGGTACGTACGGTTAGACCACTTAGATCGCGACCAGAGAATATCAGTCTAGTTAATTTGTGAGAGTATTTTCTTTGATCGCGACCGTTACACAATTTGAAATTTTGAATAGGTGAATTCCGCTGACAAACGTCAAACTGACAGTGACAAGTGGATGACATTCACAAGTTGTGTCTACATTTTTTTTTGTTAAATTTACCCCAATAGGGAAAGCAAAGAAAGCTTAGTCCATACAGCCAATTCAGTAGTATTTTTCTTCTTCTGAAGTTGTTTAAATTGAAATACATTGGTGAGATGCATTTCGATGTTTTTCCGGAACTTTTGGCAGCAACTCTTCACAGTTGAACTTGAATAGGATGCTCTGTGGGAAGTTGTATAGTAAAACGACAACCTTCCGGTGAACGCCCCATTTCATCTTATTTCACTGTTTCCACACACTGTTCATCACTAATGGATCACTATTATATAAAATTCACCACATTCATACAATATTAATCACAATAAACTAATTTGCTAAACTAAGAAATAAAACTGACGAGCGTCACTGCTAAAATCCCGCCTAAAGCTGATTTTTGTATCTACATCTGTCTACAATCTACATCTACATCATCGAGTGTGATGGCTCCACTAACTTATCACCGAGTACAGACGATTATGCGCGAGCATTATGCAGAGGACATACTCGGCTGTACTCGCCGATCATCGTCTATGATCGCATGTGACCTGTGAATTATCGGTTTTTGGGTACGCATCAAAGGCTGGTGGTTGCGTTGAGGTGTCCACATTATCGCCGATCACATGATCACACGATCAACGATCATCGGCGATAATGTAGTTCCGGCATAATATATACTTTTTTTTGTTAAATTTACCCCAACGGGGAAGGCAAAAGAAGCTAAGTCCATACAACCAATTCAGTAGTTTTTCTTCTTCTGAAGTTATTTACATCGAAACGCATTGGTGAGATGCATTTCGAAATTCTATTATGCAACAAAAAAATTCAATTATTTTGTAATAAATAAAATAAAAAATGATAATCTACGGTCTTAGATACTTACGATAAAAGCAGAGGCAATGAAAGAAATATAATATTATGTATACAAGTGTGACAGTCTAACCTGTGTATCTCAATAAAAGCTTTTACACCCATCCGTGCATGAAAACGGACTGCCAAGTGAAAACTAGCACTAGGTGTCACTCCTAGCTAATAGTATAGTCAGAGAGAAGGTAATGAGTACCTATAGTATTATAATTATTATCTGTGCTAATGCTGAGTTTCCAGTTGGTGACCCTTTCGGCAAAGCATGCAGGAGATATTATGTCTACAAATTTAGATTAGGGACTGTTTGTTTGTTTCTTTTTCTTCTGTGTTGTACTGAAATAATGTATTTTCATTCTTTCTTTCTTTTTTGTTCCTTTATCGGGCTTAAATCGGAGCACCGGGCTTAAACCGGGTTGATTACTCATATATGTATAGTTAGAATTGTGTTGTGTAGGTAAACACCTCCCCATGCCACGTTTTGCCGGGGACTGACGCTGGGGGGCCCCTTAGACTCGGGCCTTGAATCTTAGGACCCCTCACTATCTAGCCCCAACCCTCGATGGGGTACTTAGACCCTCGTAGTTTATAGACGCTTTAAATAGCAAAGATACGCATTGGGAAATAGCTTTGAAACTACATTACAATTGATCTACCGAACCAAACTGAAAAATTAGAGCTTTCAGACAATTTTAGACTAATGTTATTTGAAATAAAACGTATAAAAATAGTATTTCATTAAACTACTTCTAGATATAAGCTAAGTAAAACTGTCTGATTTTGGTGCAGATAAGCATACCTACATCTGCAGCGTTCGGCTAAGGAGGTAAAGGATTTACGTATCTATATCTATATTCTATATACCTATATAAAAATCGTAAAGGTTGACTGGTAGAGAATGCCACGGTGGCACTAAGTCTGCCTTTTGGACTGTTGCGCAATAAGCTTAAATCTATCTTATCTTAATCTTAATATATATAAATCACGTGTCACGTTGTTTGTCCGCGATGGACTCCTAAACTACTGAACGGATTTTGATAAAATTTTGAAACCATTTATAATATGGTCCAACTTAAGAGATAGGATAGTTTTTATCCCGGAATTCCCGCGGGAACTCCGGAATGAATGCGGGGAACTGCTTATCACCGTAAACTACAGCACTTTTTTCCCGGAATTACCGCGGGAATTCCGAAATTACCGCGGATGAAATCGCGGGGGACAGCTAGTATTATATAAAAATGAATCCCTATTTCCCTTGGTCACCGGCTGGACCAATAGTAATGCTTTTTTTATTATATTATATTTTTTATTGTAAGGAGAAGAAGAATATGAAAGAATTTTGGAGTTCCTGCGGGAATTCCGAAGCTCATGCAGGTGAATCTCCGAAACTATTGGACTGATTTTGACGGGACTTTTACTGCTAATTAGTTGATGTTATAAGGGGTAAATTAGGCTACTTTAGAGTTCCTGCGAGAACTCACGCGTGTGAAACCGCGGGGCACAGCTAGTATGTGTTGTATAATAGTCAGATATAAAATATGACTGCAGGTCTAATTATAAGTTAATCTATATGCTCATATATAGCTAACTCTAATGTTATATTTCAATGAATTTAATAATTTAATTTGACATGTAAATAATGAATTTATGAATAAACAATACAATACAATATGAGTGAGTACCTATAGAAATATGTCCAATAATAATTGAATAAATAATGCAACTTGCAAATGGGTGACAACACCGTACCCTCTTGATGCTATGAGGAAGTGTGCGGTGCAGCATATAAAGCAACGTGTTGTGGAGCCACCCTCGTCCCGCGGCAGTCGGTGGTGGGAAAAGTCGGAAAACGCGCGCAGAAGGGGTGGCGGTCGGCCCGAGTCAGGACGCGCGCGACGGCTTGTCCCACAATCGATACCACGCCGCCAAAACACATTATACTCGGCATCCTAACCCTCACAACGAATCAAAAAACCACACATACAGCTATTGCTATTCCAATATCCAACCAAAATTATTAACGTTACAGTGATTAATTACAGATATCCGCTAAAACAATTAAAAGTTAAATAAGTGCGACGCAAAATCGCTTCAGGAATGGGTGAGTGTACCTCCTAATAATGATTGGCACGTTGTGTGTCGGATGACCTAGTTTACAGTTCAGAGTGTGAGTTTTAACCTTCCGTGAAACGTGTTCTAATAAAAAAATAAAAAATCAATTGGCGTCGAAAAGAGAAACTACCCAAATCACTTTTTAATAATATCTACGCGACGTAATGTTTGTAAACAGATAATGGCGTATCGGAAATCGAGACCCCATTGTCGTTTCATGACATTTAGGTATATAGGTAGTTAAAGTTTCGCCGGCAGTCTTTGTATCTACTCTGTAGGTATACCTATTAGGTGCATATGTTCTTTTTTTCTTTTTTCGTAAAAGGTACGTATGCATAGGTTAGTAGGTACGTTGGTAATTGGAATACATACCTACCGATAAATCGACCCGGAACTCGAGATGTCCGGCGTCTATGCTACTCCTGTGGCTACCCCCATGTGCCGCGTGTGTGCCGAAAATCGCTTAAATAAAAGCGAAGACGTAAGCCAATTACGGAACTATCGTGTCGCATAATCGTATCATTCCGGCGAAAATTGGGCTAATCCGTAAGTCATACGGTTTAGAAAAGATTAACCTGATGACATAAAATTTTTATTCGGATACCTAAATTCAGCGAATAAAAAGGCTTATTCGGTTAAGTAAGTAGGTATGCGAAATGAAACGCAACAAATAACAATGCTAACTAATAGGTACTATAAATTAATGTGAATGTGAGTGTAATGAAATGTGAACCGAAAAATGAAAATTTGCATACACGTTTTCAGGGGTACAGAGAAGGACACAGGTGCTTTATGTTCCGGAATTCCTGCGGGAATTCCAAAATGAGCGAGACTGAAACCTCGGGGAACACGTAGTAATTAAAACAAATAAATGACGTATCATCGGCAATCATGTAGACACGAAGGGTATCCGCAACGGCGTGTCATGGAAAGCTGTCCATTGGCTTGACCCACTCAGTTACTCGCTCCGCGTAGGTACCTACAGCTACTGCCTACCACTGACATTTGAGAAAAATACTCCCGCATCAACGGTGACCATGAAGTTTCGTAAATAACCACATAGGTATTATGTAGATTAATTTCTTTAATATTGACTTAAGTATACATGTTAGGGCCAATGTGACAAATAATAAGAATAATCCACTTCACAACACACAGATCTACTTGATCCCACACTAAGCTAAAAGCAGGCAAACGCGGTATATTTACTACATATTATTGCATAATTGTGTAGATATTATACTATAGGTATATAAACACGCCCAGGGGGTCGATTTTTGAATCGCTCGAATTACTTTCACGCACGGAATCGCGAATTCACGTGCGAATGTTCATACATTTTTTAAACATTGACGCGTGAATCTTGCAATTCCGCGTGCGAATAGTAATTCGAACGATTCAAAAATCAACCCCCAAACTGGAAAGTCTACTTCCACCGGGACTCGAACCCGGAACCTCTCGATTAGCGGGTAGGCATGGTGACCTAACTGCGGCAATTGGGACGTCATGGACAAACTATATTCATACTCATAGCTACTTCCCGCGGTTTCACCCTGTCCATCTCTGTCCCCTAACAACGTATATGGAAATTTTATGCGATTTCACCTGCGTTGTTTTCAAAGTTCCCGCGGGAACGGGCTAAAAAGTGCCCCCTGACAACGTGTAGGTATTCAAAATTTTATGATAAGTAATCGGTTGAGCCGTCAAGGTGTGAACGTATATTAAACAAACAAACAAATTCATAGCAAAGATCATTTGAGAAAATAAACAGTTTTAGCGGCTTCTTGCGATTTTTACATATTTAAACATTGACCGTAACATACCTAATATTCATGAAAAGCTGATATTATGATTATTATAACAAGTATCTACCTACAAACAAAAAATTAAAAAAAAACCTTTTTTTTTTTTTTTTTTTTTTTTTTTTTTTTTTTTTTTTTGTTATGGCATCGCGCGGTTTGCGCATTTTGCCAGTTTCAAGGTAGGGAAACGATGATAAACATGAAAAGGATGCGGATTCGGAATTTTGGATAGGATCAGGAGACTGTAGGTTATTTGGTTTACACAGGTAATCATAAATATTATTATATATACAGATAGATTATATCTTAATGTCGTTGGAAATCAGGAAAGATACGATACATTTAAATATTAATAAATCATTTGAAGAGAGCAGGGAAATAATAGATGTAGGAAAAGGAACATCGAGGGAAAGGAGATCAGTTAGGAAAACGGACCGGTCGTAAAGTGGGCATGAAAAGAAAATGTGGTTTAGATCGCCTATGTCCATCGCACACTCACAATAATCATCAGTAACGATACCAAGTTTGGCCAGGTGGGCCGGAGTACAGACGTGACCAAGTCTCATGCGTATTAAGATACTAGTAGCCTTCTTACCAAACTTGGCCTTGCGGAACCAAGGCTTTGCTGGTATAGACGGCTGCAATAAAGAGTAATATCTACCTTTTAGTTCACGGTTGTTTATCCAAGAATTATGCCACTCCTTACGCATGTCGACCATGGGCAAAGACAGCAGATCATGACTGTAATTTTTATATGGAACCATATCTCCACAATAAACAGCTTCCTTAGCTAACTGATCGCATTTTTCATTACCTTGGATTCCGATATGACTTGGTACCCAGGCAAATTCTACTACATAACCCATATTTGTACATGTATTAAGACGATTTCTCAAGTCATAAATGATGGGGAGATGAGTTCGGGTGCGAAAAGGATTTTTGTTAATGGCTTGAAGAGCACTCATAGAATCAGAAATAATTATAGTCTTTTTTAATTTCATGAGAAGGACATATTCTACCGCTTTAAGAAGACCAAGGCATTCTCCTGTGAAAACAGACGATTCTGGAGGAAGTTTGATTTTCTGAACAATAGACGATTGGGTGTGATATACTCCAACTCCAGTACATTCGGAAGACGATAATTTTGAAGCGTCACTGTATATGTGGTGGTAATCACTATATTTTAAATCTAAAATGGATGTAAACGCTACGTTAGGACTATTGTAAAAAAAACCTTAATACATAGTTACATAACTTACGTCATACCTAATTAATAAACAAAATTAATACATTAAAAAACCATTTATTAATTTAATTAATAAAAAAAGATAATGTAATAAAATTAGTATTTATTTATTTCTTAGTATTTATTTCTTTCGCATTATAATAATAAAATACTTATTTATAATTATAATGATCATGCATATACGTTCAATGATTATACAAAGTGGAGACAACAATTACGACAATAAATGAAAACACCGGAAATAAGACAATGAAATTATCAAATAAGTCCTTTCAAAATAGAAAAATAAAAATTTTCGAACAAACTAAATAGGACAAAAATTAAAAACAAAAAATTGTACATAACCCGTGATAAGAGGGCCAACTGCGCGCGCGTGCGGTGTCATTTGATTGGTGCCTCGCGCGCTGAAAGTAGCTGCGAGTTGGCAACGTGGCGTATTTTTACTATTGTAAAAATACGCCACGTTGCCAACTCGCAGCGGTTATTTACCTATCCGTGATAACTTAGTTAACCTACCTAAAAAATACATTGATCAAAATTTTATAAATGAGAAATATAGATTTTCCGCAGGATTGCGATATTGGGATTGACATATAGTTTCATTATCTCTTATATACTTATAAGTACTGCCGGTGTTTTTATTTACTGTCGTAGTGTCGTCTCCACCCGTTGTAATAATTATATTATACGATTAAACATCTGGAAAAATTGCGCGTAAAAATTGAGAACTCACTGTTTTATGGTTTGTGTTTTGTTATTGCTACATAAAATCATGTCTTGCAAAATATTTTATTTAAAAAAAAATCAGTAGGAAGTAAATAATGAATATCTTGGGCTTGTCTATAAATCAATGTACTTAGGTATATTATGAATCAAATAAGAAAATTTTAATTAAAATCAAATTGAATACGCTTTGAGTTCATTTGAAAATGCTGAAAAAGATGAAAAAGATGAGACAAGATGCATTTGTTATATGTAGATATATACCTATATGTGAGACAGTCAAGGAAAATATTGGACGAAAACATTTCTATGTTCACTTTATTAATTAGGATAAAGGCAGAAAAACCATTAAAGAATAAAGTGTTGTCACCCGACCTTAATAGGTGTTGTCAGTAGGTAGGTAGGTACTTGAAGTACCGCTAGAGGCACTCGGCAGGGACACTTTCACTGTTGACGTGTCAGCCTCAGCAATGTGTATTCAGCATACGCCCTCATCTGATAACTGATACCGGAAGTAGGTACTGTAGCTGTGATGTTGACTGCAGACAGAGATATTGTGATTACTGGCACAATAATACCGGTTAGACGGCAGCTAAAAGACTTTCAAGCTTGAAAAAAAAAATTGCATTTGTCTTGTTTCTAAGGCAGTACGTCGTAAGGGCCACTCTGGTTTCTAAACTTAAAATTAAAAAATAATTACTAGCTGTGCCCCGTGGTTTCACCCGCCTGTAACGTTTTCATATAACAACTGTTTTCCCAACATCCAATTTAAATGAAACGAAGCCTATAATATGTTGTTTCAGGCTAAGCTTAATATATGCCTGTGAAAACCACATGACAACCCGTTCAGTAGATTCAGAGATTATCGTGAACAGACAGACAGACAGACAGAAAAGAATTTTAAAAACATTTTTGTGCTTGGTTACTCTTCTTTTATCGAATTCCCGCGGGAACTCCGAAATTGCCGCGGATGAAATCGTGGGGACAGCTAGTATTAGTACTTATAGAATTATACATAGGTAATGCTTTTGCTTAGATATTATCACACAATTTCCATGCATTATTATAATAAATGTATAACATGCAAAATCCTTGTTCTCATAAAATTGTAATACCAATCAACAAATAAAATAATAATTTCCTGGTTTGGTTCACGTGGTTGGTTTTATCTAAGGTATATGTGTTGTGCGGTGTAGGTACCTGCTGCACGCCAAACATAGATTGTCTGAAAGAGCCTCAGGCATTCCACATTTTGCTATTTCCAAGTGGATTCCCTAATCCTCTTTACTTTTGATCTTCGATAAGTACCTATTGGTAACAGTTGCGATTGAATCCACGACTGATCAATTTTCAGAATCCGAGCTGACCCCCAAACGTTGAAAAATTAACTATTTATCGAATGATAAAAGTTTGATGTATTTTATTTTTTTTAATAATACTGCTACTAGAGATGATGAAGGATGGATGAATATATTTTTTGTAAACATTTAACTCAGGTATTTTTTATTTATCGTTTATCTCATAAATATATTAGGGATATAATATCTAGACCATAGCTGTGCCTTGGAAAGATTATGTTGATTCAAATCGCAAAAGTTAGTCTCTTTACACGTACATAATGTTTTTTTTTTTTAATATTTTTTACTCTATGTTGACTCTACATTATCTTCGATATCATAGTCGGTAGATGAATTAGTAGAAGATGGTTAATTTCAATTTGATTCACATTTAATTTTATTTCATCTAACTATTTGATGTTTGGTTTCATTCAAATCCTTTTACGTATTCTTTCTATTATACACGGTTGAATTTTGTAAAAAAAATCTGTTTTTGGCCTCTATAACGTCGACCACGATTCTAATTTCCAAATAAGATTTCGTGGTACGATCCCTCTATGACCTTATTAGTGACTACTTCGCGCTATCAACCACGTGCAGGTTGGTTCGTTTTTGGATAAAAAGTATCCTACGACATCACTCGGCCATATTGCAGCTTATGTCAGTGTTAAAATTTTTACAATCAGTTAGAAAGAAAGAAAGAAAAGGCATTTATTTGGAAATAGAGACACAACACAAATACAGTTAGTTTATATACTTACATTAGAACAAGATATAATAAAATATTTAAAATACATTATGATAAAATTATGAGAATAGATGACAGAGGTGCTTGTGTGGTGCGTCCCCATGACCAAAACGGTCACTGTCTCAGCATATTGCTATGAGTGCGGGCACTCCTAGCACTGATTTTCAGCCAGGACCGTAGATTTACAAATATAATTATACAGATGTCAGTCACACAGTGACAGTCTACACGCACATATCCAACTGGGTTTTTTTATTTTTCATTACATAATAAACGTAGGTACATAATAACTATTATACATATGTAATTATATGTAGGTATATTCACAGGAGTTTTTTTTTGTCTGTCTGTTTGTTCCGGCTAATCTCTGAAACCACTGGACCGATTTTAACGGGACTTTCACTAGCAGATAGCTGATTTTACAAGGAGTAATTTAGGCATTATATAATATCGTAAAATTCGGTAGCTTGAGAGATTACCTCCTAACATCCAAACTTATAAACGTATAATCGTACAAACTTTACTTTTCCTCTTTGTAATATTAGGTAGGTGCCATGTGCCTATGATATAAAGGTTTGATATAAGTATGCAAACCATAGGTATGTTAGATTTCTCTATAACTAGATGAAAATAAATACCAACGCCGTGTAACGGTAAAGGCAAAATTCCTAAAGGTTTTATTGTGTACTATTAAATCACCGTTGCTTAGCCACAAATAGCTATTTCACGGTGTGGTTATTTACCGCGGTTTGAGTAAATGTCGGGAGGTTTTCTGTAATATTTTCACAAAACTGTAACGGAGACGTAAAAGTAAATATTTTTCATTACTCATGCTCGGAAAGTAGGTCTGAAGTTGCCTGAGAAGCGGGTTGAAAGTAGCCCTTTTCAGCCCTAGGGAGAATCGCTTTCAACTGACAACTGTCAAATTATTAAAAAAAAACTAGGTCTATTTTCACATTTCTATTGAACCATGTTTCAACTTTCTATACAGCCAGCGCGATGTAAAATTGAAATAACGTAAAGTTTAAGTAGGTATTAATTAAAATAAAATTCATTCACTTTTTCTTAAGCTAATTCCTATTTATATTTTTTTATTTTCTTTAATTAATACTTAATAATTAAAGAAAATATTTTTTTTAGGTCGCCACAATGTAAATAAAAAATACTGGCTGAATAGCTAGCCGGCCAAAGAAAAAGAAATAGGTGGGAAAGTGTCAAGCGACTATCCGATCTTCACTCATTTTTTCTTTAGCTAATTTCTATTTTTATTTTGACTTTCCTTGCATTCGTAATGAAAAGCACAGTGTTACCCTCGGGAGAAAGTAACTTATTTAGTGCCTCGAACTATTGGCGCCCTCGCTACGCTCGGGCGCCAAACCCCGTCTCGGCACTAAATGAGTTACTTTCACCCCTTGGATAACAATGTACTATTCCATTACTCATACTCGGAAAGTAGGTCTGAAGTTGCCTGAGAAGCGGGTTGAAAGTAACACTTTTCAGCCCTAGGGAGAATCGCTTTCAACTGACAGCTGGATACTGCAGAAACCCAAGTTTTTTTTTATGTCATAGGTGGCAAACTGGCCAGTAGCACATCTAATGGATGATTTATGTAAAATAAAATTCATTCATTTTTTCTTTAGCTAATTCCTATTTTTATTTTGACTTTCCTTGCATTCGTAATGAAAAGCACAGTGTTATCCTCGGGAGAAAGACTTATTTAGTCCCTCGAACTATTGGCGCCCGAGCGTGGCGAGGGCGCCAAACCCCGTCTCGGGACTAAATAAGTTACTTTCACCCCTAGGATAACAATGTACTATTTTATATTTTGGAGGCGGAATTCGAAATTATTATTTTTCACATTTTTTGTAAAACTACTAGATTGGTTATTGTAATTGGTTGGCAATCCAAATTAACAAAATAAATAAATCGAAATAATACATAAGTATACAAACATACAAAGATACAAACATAGACCGAATGGCACCACGTACGTTCAAACGCAACACATAATATTATGTATATAATTTCACTTTCATCTTATTACGTCACTGCACACATCCTACAATGTCTATCATCAGAACTAATTGGCACTTTTCTCTTTCCAGAAAATTACCTTCATAAAATTGCATAGGCGTCGTTATACCTATTACGTTTATATTGAATTGGATAAAGTAATGTCAGACTGTGACTGAGTGCAAGTGAAATTATATCGAATGGACTTTTATTTGTAATCACATCGAGGAAGATGAGCACAGCCCCGGCTGCGTCCTGCATCGGAACCGAACATGGCTGCGTCATGTTCGATTGCCTGGTCCACTTGTGGGAATGGTAAGTTAAATTTTTTTTTAAGAAAAGGCACACCACAACTTTGCCATTTAGCTTTTAATTAGACTTATAGCGTGCTACTGGGTTTGTTGGGCTGCTTCTTCTCCAGCCGTAGGTAGCACTTGGAAGCTGTAAGGGGCGGACATTTTATAGCGTCATAATTATTGTAGTTTTACTACCGTCAAAAAGAGTTATACCTACATAAGAGCTGCCTTTGAAATTATTCTTTCAAACACAATCGGGTATTTTCCGGGTTATGAAAATAAAAATTCTAATTAGTCCGTCAGTTAGAAAATAAAAAAATAATAGACACGTATTTTTTGCTTTTTTTTTAATTAATGAAAATAAACATAGATAAAGCGCATTAAAGTTAAGGGTGAGGGACTAGTGACGTAATTTTTCGGTATAAGCCCCGTACAAACTCCAACGGGTTGTGACGTCACGCGAAATTTCAACTCAATCTATCGCCGTCATTTTTTGATTATGTGAAAAAATTAAAAATATGTGGCTAATATTTTTTAATAATCTACACGATGAGTAAAAAAAAAGTAAAAAAAAATTAGTCAAGTTTGCGGCACGTGTGACTCTCACGGTGTGAACTGTAAGTATTAGATTTCTTTCTCATTTCCGATCTGTCTTAGTTTTGACGGAATAAAAAACATTTTGGGGTCGTGCTCCTATTAATTTTCTTCGGTCATCATCTATCGGCATACCGGTTTAATTCTAATCAGTCCAACGTTTCACAATGATGCGTTTTCACAATAAATATTGAGTTGACTTGCGTCACGTTGATTTCCGTGCATACTTAAACAGGGTCTTCTTACCATACCTACAGATAAGTGGTATAAATGTTTCATTTTAATACAATGTGTGACACTTTTAGTACAACAAGTATTAGCGTACCTATAAAAGTTTCTCTACGTTTTCATTACCAACATGTTGTCACTAGCTAGATACATAGCGGTATATTGTCGCTGTAGCCTGTAGGCTTTAAACCAGGCAACCGTAGAAGCTAGCTAGGAAAGTTTTCACAATAGGAAGAAGGATGCATCGCTTCGGAGCCCGGAGCCTAATGAATAGTCTAGACGCAGGCTTTGTTGCCGATATCGGGTGCCTATTTAGCAGATATACAAGTAACAGATTACTATCTGTTACGTGCATTTCTAGTATGAAGATCTCTGGAAAAATTTTATACGTATACTATCTAGGATTTGTTATAAAATGAGTTTATAAATGACGTAGTTCTGAGGTAACAAACATAAAAAAAAATTGTCTCATGTTTATTTAAAGCAGGCGTCTAAGAATAGAAGTCATTAAGGTTGGCGGACTAATCTTACATCAAACGAAGTGGCGGGAAAAGTAATCCATCTTATTTACTTCGTAACTGTCCAAAAGCCGGGGGGCTTTGTCTCTGTTTAGAACGAGTTAGTTGGAAATAAAACGGAATTTTTGACTCTGGCACTTAAGAGTAATGAATAAAAGACAAAAACAACTGATATAAAATACCAACAGAAATTTTTATGTTATTGCACCTGTTATTGTTCTTAATTTAGAATTAAAGTGACCTTATAGGTACTCAAAATTCCTGCAACTCAAAATCAAGTGCAGTAAAAGCGGTCACACGCAAATCGGTCACTTTTGTTGATCGTATTATTCAACAACGAATGTTACCTATGTGACGACATTTCTGCTAATTTCCCACGAATTGCAATTTTTGAGTTAGGTCACTTTGATTCCAAAGGTGCGTTGTCTTTGTTCCTTTTGATAAAATCTCGGCCATGCCATGCTTAAAACCCATACTTATACAGTTCATCACCATGGCTGAGATTCGCATCGGTGCCGGTGTTATGGTTATTTTCAATTTTATACCTACCTACTGTTTTTAATGACTTTATTAATAGATTAAGAAACTGTATTCACTCAAGTAGCAGTATAGTACACTATAGATATTCAAATCGAAGTTGCAAAGAGACTAGATTAAAATTACGGACATAAAACAAAGTAGATTTATTTAAAATTGTTGTTTATTTATTAATAATATTAGCCATTTATAATAAATTTTTAAAGTTTTAAAAGCTTTATTAAGATCGTTGTCTCGTCATAAAGTTATTGAGCACCGCTATTAAAATTTTATAACTGGGTCAAGGCGACTTATATGCTATAAATAAGATAAATAATTAATCAATGGTTTTGATTTCGTTTTTTCTATGAAGTTATGGTTTTTATCAGAAGTATTTATGAAGAATATTCACCTTTTAATTTAAATGGTACTTACCATTTAGAATTATTAATTAGAATTCAGCACAAATTAATCTCAGGGTCTTATTTTTAAGAAAATTGTATTTAATTTTTCTTACTCACATTAGCTTATTTTTTATTTATTTTATTTTATTCGGAAAATCAACTGCTGCAAAAATAAAAGGAACATTAAACTATAAAACAAAAAAGTCAATTACAGATTCTCGCATTTAGGATTATCATAATATGATAATATATTTATTTATTTATTTATTTATTTATTTATTTATTTATAAGGTACAAAACACAGTGCAAACCATAACAGATACAAAATTATAACAAATAAGAGATAGTCGCTTTTAGTTTACACCACTAGCTGTACACAGCGCTTATAATAAAAAAAGATGACAACGATTATAATAATAGACAACAGCAACAGCTACTAAAATCATAAAGATAGTGGAATGTCGGAAAATGTAGTAATAAAATTTAATAGTGAAATGTCAATAAATTGATAATAATAATTTGATTCAATATAATTAAAAATTTAATTTAATATAATGTGATACAAACAGATTACGCAGTCATTACGTCCCGAGCATTTTATGGTTTTTATATTATGTATAGGTATTCTATTAGAACAGAAAATTCATGGTTATTCTTAATATTTTTTTATCGTAGGTACCTACTTATTGATGCTGCAGAAATATCTGAAACTTCAAAAAGTTTAAACAAAATTGCTGAAAATGACCACTTGGTTGGTTTTGGTGGTTTTTTTATATGGTTTTTTTTTATACCTATTATTATTATTTGCAATATCGCATAGCATTTATCCTATTTTACATATTCTTCACCAATTTCTTAGTAAATATCTCAGACGATGGGAAATTTTATAGCGGGTGCGAGGTGGCGTTAGTTCGACCTCTGTAAGGGCGTACAATATTTAATTATACCTACATCACTAGGCCTCACGCTTTACAACGTGGTGCTTTAAACGGAAGACATGAATCTTACTGTAAGTAGGTACTTGGAATAGCACGAGTTATGTAGAATCTAATCTTTATTGCGCCATTTGCAAGACATTAGGTAGGTACACTGATCACATTTAAATGGTCTTCACCGCCGTGTACCATTGAACATAGCAAAAAGCATTTTCTCCATGTAGTTTCACTACATAGTTCCGAATGACGGAAGCAGTGACGAATTCTCAAGCACGCCGCAGCCTACTTCTATTCTTTCATGTAAATTAAGGTACCTAATTGATGAGTTTGATGACCCGATTGGCGCTGTAGGTCACCATGCCCGCCCGCTAATCTAGAGGTGCCGGGTTCAATTCCCGGTAGGGGTGGGCTTTGAGTGATGAGCACGGGGTTCAATTTTCCAGTCTGGGTGTATTTATATATCTATACCTACTATAATATCAGGTCACCAACTCATTCATATCCTACCTTTGTTGTGTTGCAATGTTTTGCGCATTAGATTTAGAGTACATTAAGGTCTAGGTAGGCATAGGTTAAGAACCTTTATCTAACCAAATAAACGCATTTTTCATTTTCATTTCATTTTCATTTTCAATACTTATTATATGTGTAATAATATGTAGTATATACCTAGGTACCACGTTTGCTTGGTTTCCACGACACAAGCTCATAGTTTGGTTTGGGATCAAGTAGATTTGTGTGTTGTGGAGTGTTTGACCACCGAGCAAATAAACTATAGATAACTAGAGAGGACTTGTAGGCGGGGCAGGCGCGCTACCGTTGCAAAGGAAGTTAAAGAGCAAATGTTCTAATTTGCCCAAAACTTCTTTTGCTGCCGTCCCAAGTATATCTACCACAATATTCCCAAAACTGTGAATTTTGAAAAGAATGACTAAGTATAAACATAATCATAAAGCGTTTAATACATTTCTTTACGTTAATGAATGTTAAGTGCGTGCTGAATAGTTTTGTGTGCGAAAATCACCCAAAGACACTGGTTTTCATCTGTTTTCAAACTAAACTAAGTTGATGTCCCTTCTATCTATTATTTTCTGATCTGTGTGTGTGACATGGTGTGACTATGTAGGGTCATTTTATTACTATTCCACGCACAAAGAGGTCAAATTCGATTTCCAACGTGTCACATCCGTTAGTAGGTTCTTAGGCATTAAAACATTCAGAGCACGATGATCCGTTTGGCGAAAACTGATGTCTACTTGGTGAGCACAAGACGTTTCAAGAATATTAAGAATACAAGAATCTAAAGCCACATTTTGTTCGACTGACGAAAATCGATTCAAAATGGTCAACATTAAAAACATATTAGGTACGTATATGCCTAGATCGACAGCGGAATGATTCGAAAATATTATTATAATTGATAATAAAAAAATATTATAAATTAAGTAATTGTTGTTAATTAAATTTTTTCAAACATCCATTCCAGTTTCAAATATACTTTATTCATTTTAAAAAATCTAACGTAGATAGGGGTTTTAAGGGTCTACTGGAAGAAATTGCAGTTACCTAATAAGCAGGACATACTTAATTAATTTTATGATCTCTGTTTGTATTGTCCTTGCGTGCATTAATTATTATTAAATAAATAAATAAAACAAGTAGATAGGATCACGGATAGGATATTTTTATCCCGACACAAAGATTCAATTTCGAAGTTCTCAAATTCACGCAATTGAAATCGCAGGGAATAACTACATAGTACCTACATAATATATTACATCTTGCAGTAACGAATAATTTAGGCCTTGGAATATGACATACTTAGGGATCTCCTCCAGACCAAGAGTTCCCGAAGGAATTCCAAAATCAACGCGGATGAGACCACGAACAGCCAGTTTTTTTTTAAATAAAGGTATAAAAGAAACATTAAAAACCGGATGCTTAATGCTTTTTGTAATCTATAAGTTTCCTGTCTTTCCATCTCGGCTATTAGATAAAAAAGAATTGACATCGCGATATTTTAAAAATAAAAAATGTAAGAGAACTGATTGTGGAAGTGAAACATTTTGTGATGGAAACCAAAACGCGTTTTCGTCATGCGAAGGCTGTTGAACCGAGTCTTATGCACATAAATGACTTTTGATGAAGGGTTGCGTTGGAGGACTGGTTGGAGATTATACCATCATAAATGTACCTTACATAAAACCATAAAACGAAATGTATGTCAGCAACAAAACATAGACAGCAAAATTTTTCTTTTTAGCTATACGCAAAACAAAAAAAAAAAAAACTATTCGAACAAAGAGAAGAATAATGAAATTGATAAAGCATGTCTAATAAACAAAAGAAAAAGTGAATTCAATTCTTGAATCTGTAATCACAGTTTCAAATTGGTTTTTAAATTTAGATAAAATTGTTACTACAATGAGAGCTTTTATACACACAGCTGGAAGTGTGCCGATGGCAAATAGATTCTCACTACTTTGTGGAAACAGGGCGCGCGTCTAGCGCACCAGCTAATTGGTAAAAGTAAAGTTTTTCTTTGTAGCTCGTCAATAAGAAAGGCAAATAGAAGAGTCGACGCATTCTCAGTTTCTGAATCACGACAGAACCCAATGGCCAACATTCTGTAAGGTTGCCCAATGAATAGAGATCGCGCCGTTGTTTACAAGTACTTTAATTCACACACAACTTCTCTGTTCGAAGGTACATGCTTTAAAGTATGATAATTAATTTAAGTTTATTAATACGTAGGTTATAATTAGAAAGTTTGAATAGCTATTCTACTGATTAATGCTCTTTTTATCATATCTGGTGCTAATGGTTTCTTGATGTTTATATATCGTGATGATACTTCTATTGGTTCATTTGTATATACATAGGTATACAATTTATTACGTAAGCGACTGAATTATCTATCTGTCTAGATCAAATGCGAGGTTTGTGTTTCTCAAAAATCCTTGACACGTTTTAGGTTACTGCACTAAATTAGTATTATGATATTCGTAAAGTTCTTCAGATACAGGTAAAGAAACTACCCGACGCGACCGTTAACGTACGAGCTTATTCAAATTAAACTTATTAGCATTTTCTTACATACTGATTACTGGTGCCTTGGTATCCCTTTGAGCACACTCGTAAGTCGCAACACATGGAGGTTTCTATAGAAGCCTCCATCTTTTTCACTCCGCTGGAATTTAAATTACCTTATCGGTACGCTGTCGACCACCAGGTAAAACTGGTCGTATAACACAGTCGAAATGAAAATGACTTCGATATTAATGTTACCGATTGCGTTGAGAGTATTTTTTTACAAGTTGGGTTATAAGTGTCAAGTGATGACGTCTGTTAGCGTCTCTTTCAAACTTTAGCGTTTTCGTATGTCTGTCGCACATATCTCACCGCATTCGCCAAGCCACCACTACCAGTCGACGGCCGCTCGCGATCCCAAAAACAAGTGCGAAGCGATCACACAACAAAATTGTTCACGGAATAAAATAAATGCGACCAAATTTTTAAATGAAAAACAGAGTCAAACTTTGTCTAAATAATAACTCTACATAAAGCATTAACTACAGAACGAAAGTGTTATAATAAAAATCAACTGAACAGGTTTTGATAAAGTTAACGTAAAAAACATAATAAGTTTTCGTGTATCGTGAAAAGTGATTTTCTATGTGTGATCCGATAGCTCGTAGATTTTAGAGGCACGGAGATCGAAGTTAAATGAAGAGCGATATTACTCATAACAGAAGAGGAATTGATGCCGCCAGCGAATAAGGTACGGCAAACCGGATATTATACTAGACAACAGTTGTTCAACTAGTTTGTGCATCTGTACAGATCGCTGAGGCGAGTAACTGCGAGCCTTTTGAAATAGGATCTCGGGTTTTTTTGGCCCATTAAAATGCCTTCCCCGATGCGTTCAATTAAGATGCATCCCGGGTTTGGTCACGCGAGCTTGAAATGCTCGGTGTTGGGGGCTGGTAGGTCTGTCGCAAGGAAATTGTACACTTCGTAGCCGTTTGTACGTGCGTCAAGGGGTCGGCATTTTTTATATTATAATTCCATATATAAAAAATGCCGCTGGTTTGTTTTTGCGAACACATCGGGCTAGATTAGGTTGGGTATGAACTTATGACATGGACCGATTTTCTATGTGTGCATTTTTTGCCCTCGGTTGTTATA
Organism: Zygaena filipendulae; assembly: GCA_907165275.2. NCBI lineage: Eukaryota > Metazoa > Arthropoda > Insecta > Lepidoptera > Zygaenidae > Zygaena > Zygaena filipendulae. Next base: position 3,693,232 of record OU015669.1, read on the forward strand.
TAAAATGCCGGTCGTTTGTAAACGCACGAGTTATGAGTTTGAGTTATGAGTTATGACCGATCGACGGCGGCGTACGATTTACCCTACAACATTCAGCCGTTTTTATGACAGGTGTTTTATATGTAGGTATAATCGCAGGTGCACCAGTGTTTGCTTAATAAAAAAAAATATCCACATCACATTACCTATCTCTCATTACTCTCAATACTAATTCACTTACTCGTCCTAGCATCGAGGATATAATCATATTACTCCTTAGATTAAAACAAAATTTAATCTAAGTATTACTCATCGAAATAACTTTTTTTGGTCTCCAAGTTATTAAAAAGTTTGTATCAATAATATATTAGGTATACCTATCTATCTTACTTTCCAATGTACGTATGGAACAACAAAGTAACCTACTTATAACGATTTCGATCTTCGATAAAGCGAATGTAATAGGTAAAAGTTAACACTAAAATAACCTTAAAGTTATAATTTAGTTAAGTGTAATGTAAAAATATAGGAACGTAGGTACAACTCGACAGTCGAATCTACTACAATTTGTACTATTTTTAAACAATAAATATGGATTTATTGTGTTTACATTTATTCAACTAAAGATTATTTTAGGACTTGTTTGAAAGCTGTGCACTATAGTATTGATTAAAATTTAAGTAAATACCTATGTACCTACATAATTTTTGTCATTAATAATAATTATTTCTTATCAATATTATTTATTTTCTATTTAATAAGAACGACATTATGATATTAAATCAAATTCGGTAGGATGTGTCATCGTCGTCGGCAACAGACTGAGGCAATGTTGCAGGCCTTTTTTATTTAATGCTTTGAGTAGGTAGGTAGTCATATTGAAGCAGGTAGTTCGCTTAACGGCTATCTTTTGCGGGAAAATACAACTTTTTGTCCACAACCTTTGTGTTGCGAGGCTGAATGACAAAATAACGCATCGTTCATCGTCCCACTAAATAGGTCTTTAGTTTGGATCGCACTTGTTGCGTTGTCCCGCCGCCGCGCCGTATGATAGGATTTCTTTCTACCTGTTTCCCATCACTACATAGTATAAAACAAAGTCGCTTCCCGCTGTCTGTCTGTCCCTTATGCTTAGATCTTTAAAACCACGCAACGGATTTTCATGCGGTTCGCACCAATAAATAAGAGTGATTCATGAGGAAGGTTAGGTTAGGTATATAAATCCTATATTTTATCCTGGAATTCCCGCGGGAATTCCGAAATAACCGCGGGTGAAACCGCGTGGGACAGCTAGTTCTACTATAAATTCATCATAATAGTACCTACCTAATCATCTACGATATAAAATTTCACGGTCTTTCAGAGTTTTATTTATTTATTTATTTCTTCTTACATGTTTATTAGTTACAGTTATTTATCAACTAATATAGAGATTTATTTAATAATATCAAGACCGAAAACTTTATATGACTTGTAGATTAAAAAAAATAGTGCACAACACAAAGGATCATAGAAAATTATCCCATTTTGCCAAACAATATTGAACTCTATGCTTAATGAATACACTCAATTCTTTTAAAATGACTAACTAATAATATCCCTAACTAACGTGCCCACAATCATAATGAAGGAGTTTTGTTTCGTTCGTCTTAATGACTACTATACAACAAAAGACATTTTTCTTTGTGGTTACGCGTATACCTACTTTAAGTATCTACGTAGTACGTACTTAAATTTTTTGTCGAGTTCGCCACTTGTTGTTTCTCTCTTAAAACTGAAAGCGTTGCTAATTCAGCAACAGTCTATTTACTCTGGCGTAAAATTTTCTTCGCCAATTGAGGACGATCCGAAATCCAATCGAAGTGTTGATATTTTCAATGCAACTTCAAATTTCTCTTTGGATTGTTAAATTAATATCTAATTTATTAAATTTACAAAATTTGTAGCAGCAAGTTAAAATTCACTAAATTATTATAAAACTGTCTGTCTGTTCGCAATAAACTCAAAAACTATTGACACGGATTATCATGCGGTTTTCACCAATAGATAGAGTGATTCATGAGGAAGGTTTAGGCATAGGTATATTTTGTCAAGGTTTTGTGTAAATTAGTTGAAATGTAACGATATTTCTTGGAAGTGTCGGAAAAACTCAAGCCGCCTACGTTATCAGGGGAACTCCGAAACTAGTATTATTTATGGGCACCTCTACCTACATGTATATTACAGTTTAATATACAAGTGTAAGCAAATATTCTATAGTTTCTAAGCGTCTAAATTCCTACACAAAGCAATCTGGCTCTTCAACATTTAAGTGTCGGTAACAGCGTTGTAAATAATATACCGTCGAGTTGTTGGAATGCAAGTAATGCAACCTACGATCTTATAGTACATTCTCTTGTGTTTAAGAACACGAGCTTTTCAAGATTCCAAAGATTAGATTTCGTAAATATCATGATTGCCTTGCTTTTGAATCGAAATCTATTTTTTATTTAGAATGCTGTAAAAATTTATGATGTCGCCTGTATCCTGATGTGAAAAAAACTTTGTAACTTGTGTTGGTGATTAAAATTTTCTTTTATTTATTTATTACTAGTTTTTCCCGCGGTTTCACCCGCGGTAATTTCGCGGGATAAAAGTACTCTACGTCTTTTTCTTTAAACACGTGTGTGCAAAATTTCATGATGATCGGTAGAGCCGTTAAGGCGTGAAAGCGTAACAGATTTGTTCCAAATCTGTGTCCAATATTTTTTACTAATCTACACGACGGACTAAAAAAAAATTGGTCAAGTAGCTAATTGCAATTTTTGTGCCGTTCGGCAGTCCATGAACGTAGGACGATCACGAGAACCATGCGGGCAAGTTGTGCAGTTATTTGACCGGTCGATAGGGAGGTAGCGGCTGCGGCAACGCAAGCAAACGGCTTACGTAACACCTGCATCTCTCACTCCACACGTTTATCTCAAAAGCACTGTTATTATACAGTTTACGTTCCCACCCACTCGTTGCGCAATGTTTACGACAAACATTTGAACTTGTGGCACGCATTGTTATCAACACGTGGTACCTGACACGGGTAGGCATCGAGTGTTTAAGGGTTCACTGCTAAGGGGAATCGTTTAGAGCACACAACATAAACCATAGTGGGAGGAAATAAAAGCTTCTCAAGTGCATCCGGGATAGTGCGTTTGAGAGCGCTCATGATGGTGTCGTTGCGGCTTAACAAAGGTGAGGTAAAGGACATCATGAGACACTCATGTTTTTGTTTTTATAGTCTCAACCTGTGGTCTCAACTTATGAGATCAGCGCTAAAAACGTAATATTATGCCAATAAAAATTTCTCGTTGAATCAGTTTGCAATTTGATTTTTTTAATGATTGATTTTTTGTATAGGTACATCGTAGATTTACCATAAGTGATTTAGTAAATTCGTACATGAAAAGAATATATTATGATTGTAATGTAAGTCTATATTTATGTACTTTCCTGGTAATTAAAGCACATACCTATATTCTTGAAAGTCTCCTGTATTGTAGCGGTCGTATTTAATGTTATAAATGCGAAAGTTTGTGTGAGTTTTTATGTTTTAAATAACTCCTTTACGCTAAAACGGCCGGACAGATTTGGATGAAATTTAGAATGAATATAGCTTGTGTCCTAAATTATCACATAGGATACTTTTATCGCGGAATTTCCGAGGGAATCTTGACATTCACGCAGGTTACACTGCGATAGTGCTCGTGTTAAAATTTAAATAAATTTTATTATCACTAAAGAGTCCTTCACCTACGTATGTAGTATCGATTTGCCTTGTGTATACGATTTGTGATGGCGGGTTTCATAATATCGTTGTTCAACTATTCATACTGCTATCATTAATATGAATGTTACATTGCTAACATAAATATGAAGCACGACATAATAATTATCTTGTAAATAGACCACCTTGTAATAACTTGACTGTAAAAACATCCGCCTGCTTGCTCAGTTATTTCTCTGGCAGGATAACCTATATTATAATGGGTGTTGAAATAACTATCTTTGTTATATGAAAATAATTTTAAAGACACTATAAATACAGCTGTTTTTAATTAAATATCATATTATATCATATCGCTGGATCCTCATAGGATAGGATAGAAGACCTCTCCAATAAGGATATTCATGAAGACCAATCCTTCGACCCGATAGTTAGTCGCGTCAGATCAATTACCTACCTAAATATTATATGAAAATCATTAGTCAGTAAAATATTAGATCGTAGTACTTACTTCCTAAGGGCGTAAAACATGCGATTCTATCACCATGCGAGACATTTATCCACCAGGTTTAAAATGGTTTTTACTTTTTATATGCCTGAGGTAGGACTAGGCCGACTAGGTTTAATTCGACTGTAAGGAAAATAAATAAAACTGTGATATTGTAGATATAGATAAACGATGAATTTTTTAATAAAAAAAGAAAAACAAGATGGCAACCATAGCATTGTCATGGCAACAGCAACAGCAATGTGTTATAAGTATAAGTGCATACAAATATGTATGTCATAACTCGTTTACACCCGTTTACCGAGTATGATCGAAGTAGAAAAAAAAATCATAGTAAAGTTCTTGTTGTAATCGAAGCAATTCGAATGCGTAATAAGTATTTCTTATCTAAAACGTGTAACGACGTGACATATTTCGAATCTGGGCCACGACACGAACTTCTTTATAACTTCTGAACGATAGAGGAAACGATAACTTAGTTATTATTATCAATTTATGACTTCAAATCGGTGCCCAACCATGATAAGGCACGTCTGTATAGGCTTGTCGCCTGTCGGTCAGCATTGATTCATATCCGACATCCGACTCAAATCGACAGGTCTGTTACCCAACCACCAAACATCTGGGTCATAACTCCCAACCGGTGTCTTTTTAATTAATTAATTTATTTAAAACCGTGCAATACCAGATTTATCACTGACGAAATCACATCTGGGCCCTTGTTCACTATGACCATAACGCGTCGTGTCTTGATAAGGCGCCACTTGAACTGCATTTCTCTCCTGCTCAAAGAACTTTTACTACAAAAAATACGTTTACATTGTATCTTTATGGCATAAAGAATATTAATTTTTAATATTTTGACATCTGGCACATTTGGAATTGTGTTTTTGGGCCACGTGTTATGGGCGAGAAATGTTGTCGGTCATAGAGAATAAGGCCCCTTAACACTTATTCACTATGACCAACAATATTCCTTGTCCATAACGCGCGTACCAAAAACAAAATATGTGCATTCCAAACGCTCCAGATGACTAAATATTGAAAATTAATATTATTTATACCATAAGACGCGTTGTAAATATATTTTTTATGTGAAATTTCTTTTGAGCGCGAGGGAAAAACAATTTTTGTTGCGCTTTATCTTAACGCGACGTGTTGTGATCATAGTGAATAAGGGCTCTTGTTGGATAAAACCAAAAAACTATACGAAAACGGCTAAACCCATACGATAGCATTTATTTTAGTGGTAAGTTAACGTCAGCAGGGCTATTATGTAACTTTTGTTGCTATCATATTTCAGTTTCAATCAGAAAAATAGCGATTTTGTGATCAATTAATTATGTTTAGGGAGCTTCAACCTTTGAAGTATGTTTATTTTGGTTGATTGCTAGATATTGTAGATGTCAAAAAGTACATTTTTTAATCGCAAAACCGCCATGTTTTTGATTGCAACAGAAAAATGATAGAAACAAAAGTTACGTAATAGCCCCTCAGGTGTCGCGGGTTCGAATCCCGCGGTAGGGTAGGTACATAAATGTATTTATACGATGAACATTGGTGTTTACCCTGAGTCTAGGTGTTTATTGATTTTATTATCACAAGTACAACAAAAGACAAGTATTTACAACAAAAAAGTATAGGTGTAAGTAGATAATAATATATCAGTGGAAGTGGTACACCCATATTAAAAAGCTCTGCTTAGGTACTGTTAGTTTGGGACCAGATGGCGTTGTGTGGTAATATCTAAGCCCTAAGGGTCACTATTATTAAACTCTAGCTGTTCCCTAAGGTCTCACCCGCGGTAGTTCTCGCAGGAATTCCAAAATAAACTATATTTATAAACCTTCTTCTTGAATCACTCATTTACACACACATCACATTCACACATTTATTGGTGAAAACCGCATCCGTTCAAAATGCATTCAGTATTTTTGAGTGTATCGCGAACGGACAGACAGACGCGGCGGAGGACTTTATTTTATAATATGTAGTGATTTTACCATATACTCTGTACCGTATAGAGACCAGACAGAGATTGAGATTTTCTACTAAAAGCATCTAGATAGACTACTATATTGACAGTTTGTGTTTGCTTGCAAATGCTTGCACTATTTTAAACAGCAAACAATGTACCTAGCTAGTTGAATTTAAAGTTGTGTGAGAAATATTATTACTAACGAACGACAAGAGCCGCTGTTTGTATATATAAGTGTTAGTAAACACACTGTTTAAGCTTTTAGCAGCATTTTGAGGTGTGAACGCGAGTCTTATAGAATAAAATGTCATACATAATCTATACTATAATAAAAGAGTAGAATGCGCGATTCTGTACATTGAATATTTTTAACAAAAATTGACAGGGGACGATAAACGAAGAGTAACCAACCACAAAAAAGGGTTTTTAAAAATCTTTTCTGTCTGTCTATCTGTCTGTCTGTATGTTCGCGATAATCTCCGAATCTACTGAACGGATTCTCATGCGGTTTTCACAGGTAGAGTAAGCTTAGCCTGGAGCTATATATAGGCATTGTTTCATTGATCGGATGTCGGGAAAAAAGTTATTGAATAAAATCCTTTCGCGCGGGTGAAACCGCGGGGCACAGCTAGTTATTGTAATATATCGTTTAGATATTCTTAAAGTCTAAACTAACAATAAGTGTAACCTAAGCTTTTAATATTACCTATATTATAGTCAATGACATTCTATGTATATACTATATACTGTATATACTAGTTATAAAACGTAAACCAGCGCTAGGTGTTCCCGCACCTAGCTAATGCTGAGTTGGTAACCCTTTCGGCAGAGCATGCAAGATCTATGTCTCTTTAGATTAGGCACTGTTGATGTTTGTTTCTTTTTCTTGTGTGTTGTGCTGAAATAAATGTATTTTCTTCTTCTTCTTCTTCTTCTTCTCAAATCTTAGTGTGTGTACCTACATCAATCAAATTATCATTATATAGGACAACGTCGTCTTTCCAATAATTCTTTCCTAATTGCGAGAAATTACTACTATAGATAGATCTTGGTTGTTTCAAATAATATGAATAAGTAATTCACTTACTTAGTCAATTTTGTAAAGAAGAAATGATCAATTATTATTGCATTAAAGTTTTATTTATTTAATTTCATTTAGTTTATTTAATTTATTCAATGAAATTTTTATTTAGTATAATTTAGCTTATTGAATTTAATTTTAATTTATTTTAATTTTAATTTAAGTTAATTTAATTTAATTTAATTTTAATTTATTTGACGAATCCAATTCAATTTATTTTATTATTATTTTATCATCATTGTATGGGTTATTTTGCCTGAAATAAATGAATTATTATTATTAAATGATATTATAATATAACAATATTATATATCTATAATATCTACCTAGTACCTACATTAGGTTAACCTATCTGTGATCCTACATTACGATTTAACAGTGAACCATCTGTTCTCAATGTCTCAAAAAGTTTCTCATGTAGATACCTAATTATCATAATTGAAATGAATATTTCTAAGATTCAAATAGATAGATAACAATGTCATTCGCATAATATTAATAGATAGGCAGCGTTTGCCTTCGAGTATCACGTGTGCTGCTAAGGCTTTCTTCTCTCACGATTCTTTGCCATTTATATTCATAATGTGTGTGATTTTATCTCAAATGACTACCTACATTTTTATGTTTGTTTTTTTAAAATGCGTAAGTGAATTATGTGAATTAATTGCTGTCAACTAATTGATGGCGTCAGTACAATACATATCTACGTAATATTAATTGCGTACATTAAACAAACATTTCGAAATGTTTACCTATTAAAACTTAATTATACAGTGGTTTATTATGAGGATACTTATGATTTCATAGTTAGATAAGCAGCATTATGGTTATTACATAAATATTAATTAATATGATATTTTACTTATAACGTTGCTTTTCAAAAGTAGCTTAAAAGCTCTTGCCGCATAATGATTCTACAGAGAATTTTTTATCTAAGTATAGATATACATATAGTAAAATTGTAACAGGTCGATGTCTGTACATGGGAGATAAATAAGAAAAAATAAATTTAGGTGACGCTATGAGTGATATAGAAGCAAAAAATACAGTTTTTACAATTTTTGTCTGTCTGTCTGTCTGTATGTTTGTATTGGCGCCACGCAAAAACTGCTGCACCGAATTGAATGCGGTTTTTTTTTTGTTGTATTTCTAAGGGTCTAATTTAGATACTCATGATCCGATTTTTTCGAAATTCCATCTGGAACTTGAGATATAAAAAAAAATGCTGGTCACCTATAAATGTGAAAGTGTGGATGTTTGTTACTCAATCACGCAAAAACAGCTGAACGGATTTGGATGAAATTAGGCATATATGTACGTAGCCTTCGACATGGAAAAGAACATAGGCTAGGTACCTTTTATCCCGGAATTCCCGCGGGATCTCCGAAATTAACGCGGGTGAAATAGAATTAATTATTGCATACTACACGTTGTCAGAGGTACAGAAAAGGACATAGGGTACTTTTTATACCGGAATTCCCGCGGGATCTCCGACATTAACTCCGATTACATATTTTTTCTGTGTCCAAACTGAATGCGATATCTATAGGTAATTAGGCAGGTACGTATTGTATTGTATAATGTCAGTGTAATTAAATTCCATAGACAAGAAGGGTCAAGGTATGCGGATAGCAGGATCTGATCACGGATGGATGAGTTTTTGGCGGGCATCGGTTCTATCATTAATTTTTTTTGTGTTGATATAAGGTTAAAAGTGAATTTTGTTGTCATATCACCAGAGTCCTTAAAAATATCAATGACTTTAAATTGCAGTTTGAAATAATCTAGTTCAACGAGGTATTAACGATTCGCTATTTGGACATAGATAAGCAATAGTGTGTTAACCCACACTGGTGAATTTTTGAGTAAATCGTGTTTTAAAAGTAGGAGCGCCCTTTTGTATCAAAATTTTTTTTGTTCAATATTTAGTTACATACTTAAGCAATGTAATAAGGTAAACACATAATTAAAAAACGTTCCTTAACTCTCAATAAATCGTTCTGAATCAATAACTCAATTTTGTGGGTTAACATGTTATTGCTTATCTGCGTCCATTTATACATACTTACATAATATCATATACCTACCTATAGTATTAACTGTGGTTGACTTCAAGACTTCAACAAATACTTACTGAAATATTACAAACTAGTTTTATTCAACGTTTATTCCTACTTTTTATACCAACTTTATATGATTTTGTAACACAATAGTTTCTTCGTAAATCACGATGGACGACGCCAGAAATGGAAATTTCTATTTTATTACAATATCTACATATACCTACTATTTTTAAAAGGCAATATTCAATACGTGACCAATCAATACGAATGGTGGATATGCACCACAGCATATTGACATTTATAGGAATTTTATTACCTGCGTATGGGATTGTTGGCAACAAGGGGACTGCAAAATTATATTTGATGGTACAGACGGACTGTTAATAATGAATACCTACCTATATACAATAAACGTACTTTTGATGTTGACGAGATTAGTAATGTTTAATGGGAAATATTGAAATCACTATACTCTACTATCTATTATTATTATTATTGCTAAAACCTTACTTATTATAAATGCGAATGTGAGTTTACTTGTTTGTTTGTTACGCTTTCACGCTTTAACTACTTAACCGATCATCGTTAAATTTCTCATAGAAGTTGTCACCGGTACACCGAGAAGTACATGAGGTATTTTTATCCCGGAATTTCCGCGGGACCTCCGACGTTAACGCAGACCTGAATTCGCGGGAAACATTTAGGTAGTATGTAACATTTAGAATATTTTTGCAGGGAAATGATAAACATACCCACACAGAACGGACGCTATAGCTATATATATATCTCAGCTCTGGGCTCTTATATTTACACTGATTTTATTTACCTATTGGTACAAAAAACCCATACTTACCTATCTTTTAGAAGACATTTAAAAAAAAATCGATAGAAGAATACCGTATTATTAAATAACTACAACTTCGACGCCTGTAAGGGTCTTAAGGGATATCTCGCAACTTTGAAGATAATACTCCTATTTGAACACCCTGAACTAACGGCGATCAATGAAAAAAAAATCAAAAGCAATAGTAACCAAGACACCTAGTAGTTTACGAGGTGTATATGTCGGTAGTTATTAATTAGTGCTAATGTTAGCTCGAGAGAACATTGAAACTTTGCGTTTGAAGTCATTAGATTTACAACATTTGGTTTCGATTTAAACGCGGCACGCCGCACGCACGTATAAACACGTTCACGCGTCATTCGAAGGGACGTTAAAAACACATTTGACGATAGATTTTTGTGCATTGCGTAACGTTCTTTATTGCCATTCGCCAGAGGAGTATTTGCTATGTTCACACGTGATGGGAGAGATCGCAACAGAATGAATCTCTGATTACTGCGGTAAGTACGTAGGATCGGTTTGAAGGCTCGGCTAGTACCTACGTAAAGTATGCGACACGCAAAACTTGTTTAGTACCTACCTACGTGTCATAGAAGTACATAGTTAAATCGTGACGGTATCTAAATTCTTTTATTATGGAATATGCAAGAACTGAAAAGAAATAAAGAAAAGATTTTAATCGGTTTTTAATACGGTTTAGAAATATCAAAAGTTGGTAAACTGGTGGTGAGTGAAACGCTGTCCGCCGATATGGCCAGGAACACTGGGGGGCGGTCAACCGAGCGATCAGCTCGCGCGCGTATCGCTTCCCCTCGGGTAGGCTTTGAGGGTAGCCAGACATGGATGTGATCGTGGTCTGACGCGTCCACCTGCTAGAAAATCCGAGAAGTAAGTTGCTAGACGAACTCGTCCAGCGACTGGACACTTAAGTCCCTCCGGATAACTGAGTTCCGCACGTAGCGCGGAGCTCCGGCAGCGGCATGCAGTGCCATGGTTTGTTGTGAATCGAGGCTCGCGCGCAAGGTAGCACATGGCAGTGTGCATCATGTCGGAGCAGTGTATGTGAGTCAGGGCCTTTTATAGGTGTTGTGGACTCCGACTTTCACCCTGAGAGGGAGTCGAGAGTCGAGCACGCCGTGCAGCTGATACCGCACGACTTGCGATGACGTTTCTCAAGTGCTTGCGCATCGTGAGCCGACGATCCAGCGTGATCCCCAGGTCCTTTGCTTCAGAGGACCACGCTATATTCTGCCCGTAGAGGCGGAGAGGTGGTGGGTGGCGTTTTAAGTTGCCGACGCATATGGCCTGCGTCTTCCCGACATTGACCGACAGTTTCCACTTGGAGAGCCAGTGTGGAAGGAGGTCGAGCGTGCGCTGCAACGGTAACCGCTTGTAAAGAAGGACCTATGCCTAGGTAATAAGAACTATTAGGTACTGTCCCCACAACTGGGGCAAAGGTCCACTCTAATACCGAGGATTACTTCTAATCCTTTATCTTAAAGTTTGTTATAGTTTTGATTTGTATTCAAATTAGAAAAAATCAATAGCTAGGTACGAGTCTAATCTCCGCTCTTTGATGAACATGAACATGTGAGAGTTCTACCACGGATCACCTTTTGTACCTTAAATAATAGTGCTTTCGCTTTTGCAACAGAAATAGCAGCTCTGTAAGGTAACGGCATAAGAATGTCGTAGCAGTCACTTTGTTATACTACTATGTGGGAGCGTTAATATACATAAATAAACATGCTTAAATTATTTGAATATCTATTTAACATAAAAAAATTCAAGTACAATCATGGACCAATTAAAAGTTTTATTGGTCCATGGTACAATCTATAAAGCTCTTAGCGGTGAATGACTTTAAAGCGTAGGCAGGTTGTGCCTTAATGGTGGTGACTGTTAAGGATGTGCTTAAACTCGATAATATGTTCACGTCATATTTTTTTATAGATCCGATTGGTCATATTTTTAAGGGGAATCGCCGAAGTTAAATGGTAAAAAAAAGACATCTGGATATTTCTTACGAGTAAAATTTTTTCTTTTATTTCTAGCTATTGCTCGGTTTCCTTAAAATTAATCTGTACTCTCGTTTTACGTTTTTTCTTGCATATTGACATGTAAAATAACGTTTTCAATCTGATTTCCTAAACCGAAATACGTATCATTAGCGTCTAGTTTGTTATCATACTGATGTCACTGAGTAGCTAAACCACAGAGATGCCGTTCTGTTGGCTCATCTATTGTTTTAGAGTTTACTAACCTCAGTTAACTGAGGTTTATCTTTCTTGCGCCAAGTGCCGTGACTCTGCTGTAACTCTATACTTTCAGTATTCACTGACTGCTCTTCAACAAAAGACCTATTCATATCTGCGCCTACAATCATTTTCAAACTAGATTCAATTCATATTGTACACTTTTGACCTTTAGAGAAAACAGTCTAAGGCCCGTATTTATAGTTTTTGTAAAGGTTTAAAATGCAAAACGTTATAGATACTGAAACATTTCAAAATGTTCCCAAATCTTAGTTTGTCTTAGGTATACAATATCTTGAGAGAATGATGGCTAAGTATAGTTTGTACTTCGGATACTTGACTACTGATATAATACATATATAATATTATATGTAGTATACACCACGTTTGCTTGGTTTCCATGACACAAGCTATAATAGCTTACTGTGGGATCAAGTAGATCTGTGTGTTGTGAAGTGGGTTATTATTATTATTACATAAAGGTTAGGTACTCTGACTAGACTAGAGGGACCGAACCCGCGACACCAATAGAACAGTCAATATATAGAAAACGTGTTCAGTTGGTACTATGTAGGATTTCTTCACTAGGTCAGATTCTGTATGAGTGCAGAAATATGGCCGATTAATAGTGAACACAATCGTCTACAACAAAAACTACGCAAGTTTGTTTGTTGAACACTCCCTGTGAACGTTTCACGGTCTGATGCCGATAACAATGCACAAATATAATTATACAATACATGCTGCAGGTATGTGTATTTTTTTATCAATGCGGTACCAAAGATAGAATTGTTGTGAAAAGGAAAATTCCTTTGTAATTTTCTTTATGCACTTTCGTTAGATTTTGCCACGCTTTTGAATGCTATGCTATGCTTTTAAATTATAATTAAAAATAAAAACATATTTTGGGAGGCGTGTAGGTAAATGAAAATATACTTAGATAAAGCGCATTAAAGTTTAGGAGTAGGGCCCCGTAACGTCATATTATGCCGTACCGGATCGTGACGTCACGCGACATTTAGATTCGAATATAGGTGTCGCCGTTATTTTCTGACTACGTAAAAAACGAAAAACTACGTGTTCAATATTTTTTATTATTCCACACGACGCACGGGACTAAAAACTGTAATTGAATCAAATAGCCTACCGTCAGTGTACGGTACGGGCAGTTCGCACCGTTCTCGGCGGCCGGTGCGGGAGGCTGTGTGGAAAGGAGCTGCGCGCGCGCACCAAGGACGCCGACGCGCGCGCCGGTTGTTCACCTCGCGCACCTCGCAGGAATGCGCGGGAACCGATAGCTGTTTGCGGTGTTGCGCGCCGCGCGCCGCGCGCCGCGCGCCGCCCACTGTACCCATCCATACGTCTAGCATGATCCTACCGCCGGCACCGGCATCGCTTCTTATCTCTACATGGGCACGTTACAGCCGCGGTTAGATTGTGGGTAACCAATGTTCTTATAAAAAGATAGGTTCCCGCGGTTCCATAGCATATATATTTTCCGGCATTAAAGTTTGTGTAGGATAACGTAGTAAATTAACAAATATCATCGGCGACGCGCCGCCCCGAAGTTTACTCAGCTCCGGCCAGACAGACAAATCTGGAAAATCAGCACGCATATTGTAAAGAAAATCTCAATATAGCTATACCTAATATTAGGGGTAATACTTACCTAAAGGATACTAATGTGGTCTGCAAAAAATTTTAAAATCAGTTTAGAATTTTCTAAAAAATCAGTTTAGAATTTTCTAAAAAATTCTAAAGTCACTATCTTGATAGTTGTTACATAGATTATAGTACCTAACAGGCTGTTATTTTATGTATACCTAACTATTGTGTATTATATTTCTATTAATAAAAATGAACGTTTGTATGTTTGTTCTCTTTTGTTTCTAAACCATTGATCCGAAATAAGAAACTTTTACTGCGTAGGTACCTACGCTGACGAATTTTTTTATAAAAGGGTTCCAGCAGGAATTCACAAATTTGCGCGGGTGAAACCGCAGGCGCCAGTTAGTTAAAAAAATGGTATAATAATTATGTTCATACAATTAATAGCAATTATGTTACATCAAACACTACTCGGTTTGTTAATTGATTTGAGTTGTTTAACTAACTTCAAGAACACGGATTCAGGGTGAGCGAAAAATAAAGGTTTTACGCTGATGCGAAATCGAATCCGCGACACCCCTGGTTTAAAAGTAAAAAATACATAAACAACTACACCAACAGTACCGTCGAATTACAATGTCGTTTAAAAGTACATCAACTCGGAACGAAAGATAGTATTTTTCACCGAGAAGCTATATAATACACAAAGAATTCATTACAAATAAATTCACTACGTGTTACCTATCAATCATGCGTATTACCTATTGATGTTAACCAAAAATAAAGATGTCATATTATTACAAGGAAACTGATAGAACGTTTGCTTTACGCCTTTGTCTTGCGAAGAATTAAGTTCGATATCCTTAATATTTCCTAGACTTTTACTTACAAATAGGAATAGAATAAGAATAACCAAAAATTAAAGTGAAAGTGTGGATGTTTGGATGTTTGTTACTCAATCACGCAAAAACGGCTGAAAGATTTTGGATGAAATTTGGCATGCACGTTGTCAGGGGTACAGAGAAGGACATAGGGTACTTTTCCCGCGGGAACTCCGAAATTACCGCGGGTGAAACCGCGGGGCACAGCTAGTGTGTAATATTTTATTATAACTTCTAGAGTAAAACGTAGGTAAGTATTTAAAAGTCTTCTTAATGCCTATTGCCTACGTCCCACTTTAAGTCATAATGGAATTATTAAAATTCTGATAAATGCTTAAAAAACTTTATTTTATGGCTGCTTATTGATTTTACACAACATACTTGCGACACAAATTCAGCAGACAATTTCAACGGCGGACATTCCGTTCACTCTTGGTATAAATTACATCTCATGTCGCCTAATGACGCAGAGTCTATACGATTTTAAATAGATTGTCGGTTTCCAACTTTTATATTTTAAACTAGCTGTGCCTCGCGGTTTCACCCCTTACAACGTGTAGGTAGGTAGGTACCTATGCAAATTTTTTCGAGGATCAGATGAAAGATAAAGCTTTAAAATGTAACACATGCACAGACAGACAGAGTTACTTTCGGATTAATAATATTAGTTAGGATTACAATCTAAAGAACGTGTTATTGCAAGAGAAGATGCATTTATAAAGCATAAATTGGCGGGATAAAATCAAAAGATCAATCAACCAACCAACATAAATTTTATGGTAAAAGTTTTGACCTTATTATTAACAGTCTCATCTGGTATATTCATAGGTCGGCACTGACAGAAATGACAGACAGACAGAAGTTACGTCAGTACGCCAATCGCTTACGCAAGCTTCAGAGTTTCGAGTTCCATAGTTAACTGCAAATATGATGAAACTATTGATAAAATTTTATTGCATTTAAATAATATTGTAATATTTCATTATAGTGTAGTAAACTATAGTATAATAAATATTGTATTAAAACCATACACTGGTGGCGATTACGTCCCGAGATTCTCGGCAACTATCCAACACTTACTGTAATAAAATTCGAATTTTAAAAACTAGTTTTTCATAAAATATTTTTATCTTTATAAGTATCTACAAAATTCTTTATTTAGACGTTTTTTTAACGCGTTCAGAAACGCGTTCAACCACCCACGCGTGCACTCTACCTCTATGCCCACCATTTACTACTGGCTGGCACCACGTCCAGCTCGTTCAGATACCTACATTTTTGCTAGCACCACCTACTCCCTCCACCATTCTCACCCAGATACTTACTTACCCCTTGGTCACAGTCTCGGCGGTGGCGGTGGCGGCGGCGGCGGCGGCAAAAACAAATGACAACATACGAAGTAAGCCACAGCTATCGGCGACGCTATCTTATGTTGTCTGCCATTTGTTTTTGCCACTGCCGCCGCCGCCACCGCCGCCGCAAAGACTGTGGCGCCGCCCTTAACCGTCACTCAGCGCATGATGTTTCTGAACGCAGCCCTATTGTATCTACAGAATAAAGAAAAAAATATATTATTCAAAATTCGAATTTGATCCCAGTACTCATTGCCACTGCTGCAATAAAATGTTATAGAATGCTTTTAGAGTGGGACACGTAGACTCAGCACCATTATTTGATAATAATAATAGGGTTTCAAAGTTTAGGTCAGGTCAGACTGCGCTCACTGCAATGAAGTAGAGGGAGTTCGCTCTCTTTTTCGTTACATATGGTATATAATCGAATCATTAAAATTGACATTTCGAATGCTTTTGGGACCACTTTACAACGCAAAAATATTCGCAATCAGACTAGAGTTCATTTTATAGTGCTTTAAGTTATTGACTAATTCGTGAGTAGGTCATTGAGTATTTAATATTAAATCGTCGGTGCATCTATCTATCTGTGATCTTTGTAACGTCCAAACAGCTAAACTGATTGAGGTAAATCCCAACTAATATTGTGATGTTAGTGAGAATGTGAGTTTGTTTGTTAAGATTTCACACCTAAACTGATCATCATAAACTTTTAGATGTACCTACACGTTTTCAGGGGTACAGAAAAGCACATAGCGTATTTTTTTCTCGACGTTCCAGCGGGAACTCCGAAATTAACGCGAAATCAAATAGGGGGGAAATGACGGGGAACATAATATACCTATCCCATTTTATTTGTCGAGACGATCCCAAAACTCATGGCATGTAACCGTAGAGAGAGCAGCTTTAAATATGCTCATAAAATACACAAGAAACCTAAGAGTTACTACAAGCAGCAACAAAACCATGTAAACTTTGAACTCTACCACTATGCAAAAGATTCGACAACTGTCAAAAGTGGTTATATACGTATTTCTGATGCTGATTGTACATCATCGAGAAATACTGAGAACTAGTAGATGGCATTCGTCACGGTTTTGAAAGTAAATACGTATTAAATAAGTATTACTATTGTGTAAGGTCAAAACAAATCAAGTTTCATATAAATTTATATTTGCCTGTGATGAAACGGATTGTAAGAAGGTATCGGTTCTTTTATTTCATAATTATATTATTTTACATACAAAGAAATTAATATATCAAAATGTAGTCGATATTAAAGACTATAGCTGCTGTTCCTCGCGGACCGCGTTAATTTCGGAGTTTCCGCGGGAGTAACGGGATGAAATCACCTTGTGTCCTTTTTTGTAGCTGTGACAATGTGTGTGCGAAATTTCATAATGATCGGTCGAGTAGTCGAGGCATGAAAGCGTAATAAACAGACACACTCACATTCGCAATGATAATAATATTAGTTAAAATTTTAAAATTAAACCCTTCAAACGAGGTCAGGATTATGTGATTAACATTGAGAGTTGAGAATTAGACCAAGCAGGCAACCGACACGACGGCGACGCGCGGCTCGCACCGTCTGTGCAAAGACCACAATATCGTCTGGCGTACGGCCAAATGGAACAGTGTTTGCTGCTCGAGTGCCCAGCGAGGCATACTTACAATAATAAGTTACACATAATAAGTTAATTAACTATGTAGACTAAACAATGAACGATCTGTAGTGATAATGGGACATAACTGAAGTTTATGTAGTCGTAATAAATATTGAAGTGCTATACACATAGTACATATATTCATAAATAAAAATGGTCACGGCGTCACGCAGGAACGGCTGGACCGATAATCATTAAATTTTGCATACACATTGTCAGGGGTAAAAAGTAGGACATAGGGAATCTCGGAATTCCTGTGGGAACTCCCGAAATTACCGCGAGTTAAGCCGCGGAGGACAGCTAGTTAAACTACATATATGTATATCATTAGAGGAAGAGTTTGTTTGATTGTTTACTTTGTAGGGGTTAATCTGAAATCACTGAAAATAAACTTTTTCATTTCTACAACAACAACGGACAAGAAGTTGACTGATAAGTACTTTTACTTTGGAACAAAGTGTTCCTGAGGGAATATCGAAGTTTAGATATAGGATATAGGATGAAACCGCGGACTAGGTAGGTATAAGGTCTAGGGTACTATCATCCCGTGAAGTTAAAAATTGACCCAAGTGAGTCGGCGGCGGGACGAATAGCTAGTATAGTTACATAACTTTTTCTTTGCGTGCGCTTGTATATCTATGTTTATTACAACTCAGCTCTGTATGGCTTTCATGTTTGTTACATATAGTTTGCGCGAGTGAAACCACGCCGACAAGCTATACTATAATAGCTATAATAACTATAATAACTATAATAGCTAATAATAGCTATTGACTTTGAAGCTGTTTTAGGAACAATCAAAGTTAGTGCTTTCGAAATAGTAGGTAAAGCAAAGGTTTTAATGATCGGTAGGATATAGCACTAATATTTTATTATTATTATCAGTGAGGCAATGTGTTGTGGAGTGTTATCGTTAGGTAAGTTGTTTGATATTTTCAGGGTTTAGGTGGGTTTAGGTACGTGAAAATGAAAATATTGGAATAGAGTATAGAGGTAAAAGGTGAAATTTTCGTAATAAAATTTACTATGGAAGCATTTTAGAGCCTGTCTTTAATGCACTATTGAGAATTTTACTATGGAAATGCAATTGCCATGGTATTTCCATAGCAAAATTCTCTCAATCTCTACTAACACAGTAAAGACGGCCCCTAAAATGCGTCCATAGTAAACTTCGATACGAAAATTTCACAGTGTAGTTACCGCGCGTGGATCTCATTAGCACGTATTTGTCAAGTCACAGAGCGGTTTGTACGTGACTGGCTGACGTTAGTTACCGGAGTTACCGGAGAAGGACTGAGGACAGCTGTCAGTGATCCCATCCGGTCATTAGAAATATTAGAATAAGCAGTTTTGGTGCTATTCTAGATCACCCTTCATCACGGCGGATGCATAAATAATCGTTTAAAAAAATCTAAGTAGGTACTTAAGAGCCAAAGTTTTGTAATCTTAATACTGCTTTTAATTTTTTCGTAATCATGAAATCAACAAATTTTATTGCAATGATATCAATTTTAGGATGTTGCAGTCGGTAATAAATAAGAGATTTTATGTAAATTACATTTTTGTACACGTTAAGTAGTCAGATTATTTTGTAAATTATTTGTTTATTAACTTTATTCTCCTTGTAGTTACAAATAATAATAATCTATGAGTCTGCGTAAGTTGTTTAATAGGACGCAGATAAGCAATAACATGTTAACCCACAAAATTAAGTTATTGATTCAGAACAATTTATTGAGAGTTAGGCAACGTTTTTTAATTATGTGTTTACCTTATTACATTGCTTAAACATGCAACTAAATATTTAACATAAAAAGTGTTGACACAAAATGGCGCTATACTTTTAAAACACGATTTACTCAAAATTTCTCCAGTGTGGGTTAACACACTATTGCTTATCTATGTCCAATAGTAGCTAGTTCATTATGCATACATACTTGTATGAGCGTGGGAACTCGGGCTTCTATCGTTTGCGTGTCTGCCTACAATCTATGGCTCAATTCAGCGGCTGTTTATGTTACATTTAGATAAATCAAACGTTTGTTATCTTTATGAAGTTATGACATTACTATGGCATAGCAATGTGACTCAATTTGTGTCTCACACTCCCGAGGCAGCCTGCATAGCCGCCTGCGATATTCGTTCGAAACCAGAATCTGTTGAAATTATCTCCCAAATAGGTACACCGCCAAGTGAACTCTTTGTAAGTACCTGAAAGTTGACTGACAGAGAATGCCACTGTGGCACAAAGCCCGCCATTTGGACGCAGATAAGCAATAATATGTTAACCCACAAAATTAAGTTATTGATACAGAACGACTTATTGAGAGTTAGAGAATGTTTTTTAATTATGTGTTTACCTTATTACATTGTTTAAATATGTAAGAAAATGTTGAACATAAAAAATGTTGACATAAAAAGGGCGCTATAATTTTAAAACACGATTAACTCAAAATTTCTCCAGTGTGGGTTAACATATTGTATATGTCCATTTGTATGGTACAAATGGACATGGACATGGACATGGATGTGCATAAAGTTTACATAAACAAATCCTTACTTACATAATAAAAAAAAGTCCGTCGCCGCGTCTGTCTGTCTGTCTGTCTGTTCGCGATAAACTTAAAGACTACCTACTGAATGGATTTTCTTGCGGTTTTCCCCAATACTGTGATTCAAGATGAAGTTTATTCTGGAATTCCCGCGGGAACTCCGAAATCACCGCCGGAGAAATCACGGGGGACAGCTGCTAGTAGGTTAATAATAGGTAATTTCTATAGTCTTCAGTGTTCGCGACTGACTAACTTTGCATACCTATCTAATAATAAAAACAAAAACATTTAATATAGGTACCTATATCTAATAATATACCTATTACGTATAAGATTGAAAAATAATATGTTTGTAGGAAGAAGAATCATTTTAGAACCAGTCCATTCTTTATTCTAGAGATTGCACTTGTTCTAAAATTTCTTTCACGGATTTTTAGCTGCAGTATCCCTGACTTATATCCCGGAATACGGCCGTAAAAATCCGTAAAAATCACACAAAATCACGTAGTCGGAATCAAGGGCAACAGGGATAACTCATAAATAAAAAACCCATAGGTATATTACAACTTACAAGATAACAAGATAGAAAATAATAAACAAAACCTATCTTTATCTTATTCATAAAAAGGTTGAGGACGTTGAATGTTTTTCTCAGTGTCTGTTTCTTTTTTTTACTTTCATATAATTTCTATTTGTGTAGACTGTAGAAAGAGATGATACACCATTTTTCTTTTATTATCTTAACATTCATTTCTTCATAACTTTTTTCATGAATATTAAGGGATTATAGGTTTAATAACACGAGTCTTCAAGTACCTATCTACATAAAAATATTTTCACAAATGTTTATAATTCATATATCTGAGTCAAAAAGCAAACCAAAACTCAAATACAGTAAGAAAAAATTTTGATAAAAAAGGACCGTTTAAGCTGTTTACTAAGATTTTGTAGCAGTTTACCATTTTTCGTGACAATAGGAAATAATATGACTTCACTTGGCGACTATGCTTATGAACACGCAACCTAAATGGCGGTATTGGGTTGAATGTTGATGGAGTTAATCCTGATTCAATCGTCATGGTAATGTGGTTGGAAACATGTAAAAAGTTTCTTAGTAGTAGTAGTATTCCGTGCGAATAAACCTAATTTCCGAAAAGTAACACTTCTGTAGATAGGTAGTAGGTACGCATGTTTAAATAATAAATAACATAGAAAAATTGCAATTAGAAGGAAGGAAAGTTTATTTCGTGAATACTGGTATTCCTTTGTACCTATCTATACATATTCAATTATACTATATACCGAGAATGATACATGGGTGCATTTATATAGACTTTTTTAAATACCAATTTTTAAATAAACTAATACAGTCAAAATTCGGTGTACAACAGTGGAATATTAAATGACTTGTTAAAATATCATTGACAAAATATAAATACAAAATAGGTACATAATTATTATCGGATTAATCAACATACACTCATAAGTGTTTTTATGGGGCAAGAGGCAAATAATACGAGTTCATTTGCTACCGATATTACGGACTGAAAGAAGAACATTTCAGTTAGCATAATCGATACATTTTGTTTTTTTCCAGGCTTGATCCCCCGATACCACAATCACAATTCCAAATGGAGAACAACAAGGCGATGCCGGCGACTCAGCAGCCCACAACACAGCAACACTTGATGGCCCAACACGTGCATCCTAATCAGGTGTTCACCCAACAACACCCCGTTATACCTAACCACTTAACATTATCACAGCAAGTACAGATTCAACCAAATGGAGTTATGCATCAACTTATCCAAAGTCAATATCAGTCAAATTTGGATGCGCGTTCGCCTCTCTTAGAAAATAGACATGATTTATGTAACACAAGCCATAGACAAGACTACGCCAAGCACTATGGAGCAAATGATAACTACAATTATCCACAATCACCACCAAGAGTGGAGAGAACAGATCTGCATACAGATCAAAATGTGAATCATGAAATGTCACAAAATATTCCGAAAGGTTATAATGCTGAGGTATATCAAGATTATTTGAAACGCAACCCACCGAAAGATGCCAACCAAATATACCAAAATCATCAACCTATGTATAGGCCTAATATGAACCAATACGGTTCAAAACCCTATCTTCCATTTTCTAATAGGATAGGGCCGCAGAGTAATACTGAAATGTTGAGACGTCAGTACAATGAAATCCAACAAATGAAGCTGCAACAGCAAATACAGTATCAGAATCAAGCCCAAATGCACCAACAACAGAAGTTCGCTGAGCGGCAATTACTATTACAGCAAATTCATGGTGTTCAACCTCCGCCAAATTTACAAAATAGTATATATTCTGATGGTTCCTACAGAGATTTAGATCGATATAGTAGCAAAACAGACTTCAAAGACTATAGTAGTCCAGATATACAAAAAGACGTGGATAGATACGTTAAAAACAATGAGTATAAAGAAATAGACAAACAGAAAAGACAATATGAAGAATCACAATGGCAAACAAATCAATACTCGGAGTTTAGAGAGCCAGAACGGCAAAGAAATCAAGATGAAAGTCAAAGAGAGATGAAGAGTAATAATCAATTTCTACCACCTGATGCAAATAATCACAGTCAAAAAAGCAATGTTGGCGTCATATCTCCCATGAAATCTAGCGAGTCTAGCAGTCCCAGCGTGAGAAGTCCATCTTCAGATAGTCGTAGGAGCAGCAGTGGAAATCAAGCTTTACGATCACCTATAGCACAAAGAATACCTTCTGCACCTGTCACTATGTCCGGAATACTCTACAAGCAAGGTTCCGATGGTTTAAAAGTCTGGAGAAAGAGATGGTTTGTTCTATCGGAATATTGCTTGTTTTACTACAAAAGTAAGTTAATAACATACAAAAAAATATGTTTTTGTTGTGAATTAATAAAGTGTCTATTGCAACAATTTTTTCTCATCAGGTCAAGACGAAGAAAAATTGTTGGGCTCTGTACTTTTACCGTCATATAAAGTATCGGCATGCACAGCCGAAGACAAAGTATTGAGGAAGTTTGCTTTTAAACTAGAACATGCAAATATGCGGACGTACATTCTTGCGGCACCAGATCAAGAATCAATGTTGAAGTGGGTGAAAGCATTGACCATGGCTGCGCTCATGCAAGACTCAAAGTAAGATAACCTTTAAATAAACAAAGACAATTTTCTTTGGGTATTTTATGATACATAATTAGAATATTAAACCTTTATGTGGTCTTATTATAATATGTAGTTCCTTGAGAATATTATCTTGATGGATCTGATTAGCTTTTAATTATAGCTAACACTATTAATTTAAATATAGCTGTCAAATAAAATACATTAAGTTTATTTCAGTTTACCTATTTCTATTTTTAGCGAATCAACGCAAAAGCAAAACGAACGGCTGGCGTCAAAACCAGAGGTGAGTACTATTGTAAGTTTGAACTCACCTATACCTAATAGCGGTACAGTTGATCGGCAATTAGTTAGACAGAGCGGAACCGTGGACAGCTATTACCTAGGTCATTATAACAGCAAATAACATCAAGATATTGCAGTAAATGAAATAATAATAATAAAAAAATACTCATATAAAGCAGTTTAGTTATCAGTGTTTTGAAAATTGTTGATATAGAAATGTATATAATATTATATAGGTATAATATGTTTTAAAAATTATTTTATACGTTGTTTTAGCATCGTTTCAGTTTTTTTTATTATCTTTTAGGATGGTGATGAGACGCCTGGTCCCACCTACGCCAATGCTCCACCAAAGCCGAGACGTTCAAATGATGGATATAACTCACCAAGTTCAGACGTGTGAGTTGCAGCACTTATTATATATATTAACACACTTAGAATACGTCTATTATGACGCTAAATAAATTTTTGTTTTTTTTCAATACCCAAATTATTATCAGAGTCAAAATTAACAGTCAATCTTACAGGTACGATCCAAACTACGATCTACTCAAAAAACCTGCATCACAGTACAGTCAAGGCACTACTTACACTCGCTACCAAGAACATAACAACTATCCGAACAGTCCAAACCAGGAAAATATATACAATAGGAGTATACCTTCCCCACCGATACAGCAGCAACATCAATACCAGACAAAACGACCATTCGACATGAATCAGCTGTCTTTGCCACTGACAAATATCGCAAACGACAGGGTAGAAAACAACCAACCAACCACATCATCTGCACGCAGATCTAACCCACAATCACCTTATTTTGATAATAGGAGCAGGCAACAGCAAATACAAAACGCACCGGAGAGTAACAAGGAATCAATATATGATCAACAGCCACAACGCAATCCTTTTTTGCAAAACAATATGTCACCGCCAGAGGCATTGAATGATATTCCGTCGACTAACAGGCCAAGTAGAACTAAGAAAGAGCATGATAGATCAAAATTAGACGAAATATACTCGGAATCCACGATGTATGCGAAATCTCATACAGATCCAAACGCATATGCTCAAAATGTGAGTGGACAACCTCCTTCTAAATCTAATAGAACTCCTGTTAATGAACATTTGCATATTGAGAGACAAACGCAAGACACATATGGAAGATCAACTAATATGACTAATATGACAGCTTATGGAAAAGAAAAAAATGGAGAATACGAAGATGTGTATGGCACTTATACCACGCGAAATGATTACAATCATGCCAATGCTAAGTCTCCAAATCCTTCTCAATCTCGGGACTCCACAAGTATATCTAGTCATCAACAGCAACAAGTTTATTCAGGACAATATGTAAGTAATAAAAAATAAATATTTAACTAACCCGGAAAACTAGCAGGTTTCATAATTTTTATGAAATAATTATTTCAGCCTCAAGAAAAGACATTTAGTGGACCGTCTGTATTGAGAAGAAAAAAGATGCAGTCAAGTGGCATTCAACCTCCTATGCCGAGACCACATAGTGCTGATTTTTTAGAATATGAATCCAAGAATGAAATACTTAATAGGAAGGAAGCTGTCAAACCTACTGGTGTACCTCCAAAACATCCACCACGCCCAAAATCTAGTCTCGACATAAATTCATATTATGACCCAAATTCAGATAGATATTATTCCGAAGAAAGTTACGCAGAAAAAATGCGTCAGTCAGCCCAATATTTACAACAAGGCTTGATATCTAGGAACATTCAAATCCCTTTAGCTAAATACGCTAGTGGTTTGGCTGAAAAACAATTACAATCACATTATTCTCAGTCTGTCAACAATAACTATGATAGTGAATTAGCCAGTAGTAAATCAAACCGAGATAATATCAGTTATAATTCAAAATATAGTGACCTAGAAGGTATAAATTCTAATTGGACTTTGAAAGAAAAAGAATTGGAAAACCAAAGGGATTGTTTAAATAGGAGTGGTAGTGTTGTGAGCGATGGGTCAAACTTAGGTGTAACGAAAGATGTAATCAAATTTGATCCTAACTCTGAAGGATTTATGAGGTCAGCTAGTGCAAGATTACCTTCAACATCTAATGAAAAAGATGGTGATAAAAAAGTTCAACAGGCATGTTTGATAACTTCTGAAAATAAAACAATTTAACATATAATCTTGATATTAAAAGATTAATGTTATACAATAATACTTACTGTTGCAGCGTGAGGAGTCCATGAAACGCCTTCTTGAATGGAAACAGCGAATGTTGCAATCTCCTTTAACAAGAAAGAGTACGCCAGCAACAATATCTTTAGCCAGATCTCTTAATCACAGTAGACAATCTTTAAGAGCGGATCCGTACAAATCTAAGACCTATACAAATGCTTCTTACAATAGCTATTCTTCCGATGACGAAGGTATGTGATTGTTCCTAAATTATTAAGTTGGCAATGATTTCCAAGTTTTTGGTTAAGTGAATTTTCAGCATGAGTGTGTGCCTAATATAGTTATTTACGTTAAAACTTCAATTTAAATGTTGAATGAACAGAGTAAGAGTGACGAATTCAATAAATTTTAGTGATCAGATTTTTGTAATTATGCATGATTTTACTGTGTTTATAATTATAAGATCCATAGATATGGCTTAGGTATTATTTTGTAGGTATTCCGTTGTAGATTTTTTATCTATGCTAAGACCTATTTTATTACCATGCCAGATAATATATTTATTTAATAATTTCATTATATTTACATTTATAGGTATTTTTTGTTATTATTGCCATCTAAAGTATGTATTTTAAACTTATGAAACTGCCATCTTAATTTTAATTGTATTAAATATAATTATCATATTATAATGTTACTTATTTAAATTTTAATATTAATTGATCATTTCGTTATATAAATGACTTCGCTTTGCGGAATGGTACCTTCCTGCCTGCTGGGACATTGTGCCACTAACAAAATATTTTGGGTCAGTATTGGTGGAGGGTAAAACATAGATCGTACTGGGTATTTAACACATAAGGCAAGACTTACTAACAAGATTTGACAGTCACTTTATTGATTCAAATTTAAATTGAGTAATCAGGAAAATATTTTTTTATTTCCATTTTGCATCTCAGAAGATACATCGGCTACTGATCTGCAAATACCAAGAAAATTTCAGGCAGGAAGGTCCCAAAATGAGAGTATAACAAATCCTATCATGTTACCACCTCTAGCTCCGCACGTGCTCTCTACTGTCTTATCAAATTATGGTGAAGATAGTAGTTTAAATAGTACAGAAATAGTACAGACAATTGAACGCACTTACGAAAATTTTTCGTTCCCTGAAACTGAAACTGTAATCAATGAACAACAAAATAAAAAAGATCCAGATACAGCAGACTTAATGAATACTAGTATGCCTTTAGGCAACCAGAACAAAGATGATGACAATGAGGGTTATGAAACTCATGAAAGTGAGGCCGAATCTGAAACACAAATAGAGTACACCGACAATGATATGGACGAGGTTTTGTTACTATCAGATACAGAACCTAATAATCCCAAAGATAACACAAATGATGCAGTTATTGAAGAGGAGAATAAAATTATAGAAGATACCAAAGAAAAAATAGACGAATTTGCACAACCCCAAACTCCTCCTATACAAGTTATAGGTGAAGATCATTACTTACCAATGAGTCCTCGACCAATTTCTGTTGAGGAGCCTGCGGATATATCAAATTTAGAAAATTTTAACATTTTGGATCAATTGTTGCCTTTTCCGTACGAAGACAATCCATATGTTGAAATGAATTTAGGAAATGATGAAGACGATACACAAACGTATGAAGTAGTTTGTGTCAATAATGGCAAAATGGAACCAGTTTACATGGAACTAAGCAATGTGATAAACAAAAACGAATCAAGTGATATCACACCAGAAAACACCATCAAGACAGTTTCAGATACAGCATCTAATTTTGCTGACACAAAATCCCACACATTAAAACGATCTTCCAAAGGTAAGAAGAATCAAAAAGATCAGACGTTAGAACTTTTAAATAAATCTGCGGGATCTATTAACATAAATTGTTCTGATGCTGACGATGAGTCGTCTCGAGAAATCTCGCTGGAAACGCCATATAGTAGATTTAGTATATCTGATACATTTAGACCAGCATCTTATTACTTGAGTGGTATTAAGAATAAGTTGAATAGACAAAATAGTTCTGACAGTGAATTTTGTAGTCCATCAATTCCAGATTTAACGTCTCCTTCGGAAGAATTGACAGATGAAGCTCTATCGAAATATGTCTTAGATAAACTGGATAAATCAGACATATCACAAGACAGCTCTATTTTGAAAATGCTAACTAGTGAAAATCAGAAAATGACTACAATGAAAAGGAAAACAACATCGTTAATGATTTATGGCAGCAAGACTTCTATTCATGACACTCTTTCAAGAGGTGAAAAAATAAAAAATAATAGAGCAAGTTTATCAAACGATAGAAGTAAAATAATTGAAACACAAATAGACATTCAAAAAGAGTCTATATTAGAACATTATTCAAGCAGTATAGATAGTGATTCTTTGAGAAGTTATAGTGCTGATAAAGAACCTTCCCGGCTATCTTCAGTTTCCGATGCAAATAACAAATTTGGAACAGGTAGAAATGACGTAGGCACATTTGAAATTGAACCAACAGTAGAATTAAGATTCCCTAATCTGTATAAAGATGCAGAGATGATTGCAAAGAGAAGACCTCTTTCTGATGATTCGTTATTTTCTCTCGTTGTTGAAGAAAACTGTCTTACTACAGAAAATGTAGATTTAGATAGATATTTAGACAATTTGCAACCTAACTTAAGTAACACCGAAGTTGAAAATAGCTTTACAAATTCTTCTTTCGTAGATGCTTGTAACGTTACACAAAAAGATAGAAATACTAATATCTCATTTAATGACACGGGAACAATTAGTCATCATCGTAGTTTAAGTAATCTGGATAGTAATATCAATGAATCAGATATGAATAAAAATACTGAAGAAAATTCTTTATTGGAAGCAATAAGCGTGCAAAGTTCATCGAGTACAGTGAATCTCTCTACATCTCCGATATCATATTACTGTAAAAACTACGATGAAGAAAATTATCATATCAAAAATTTAAAAACTGAAACGTTATGTGATAAAATAAAAGAATACGAAAACGATAAGCTGGCGTTAAATCCAGATATACAAACTAACGCTTCTTCTAGCACAACTGGCTTTCACAGCAGAGAAAGTAGCACCGAACACAGTGCACCCTATTATTATTCAGATTTATCTTCACAAGAACACATTAATTTACTATCGACTACTCATTATTTGAAAAACACTAACCTTCATCGTAAATTAAACAATCAGCGACGAAGAGGACCTCTTCACAAGAAAAATGAAATTTCACATATCATTCATAATCCCATACATAACAATCAAGTTTTTGACCGTCCAAATGAATTAGTTGCGTCCGCTAGAAGCATTTCTGTTGAATTTCTAACTGCAGCTGATAAAGATCCTGAAATAGATCTTAAAAACATTTACGAATCTTCTGGGGGAAAGAACTCTAAAATACCTAAGTCAATGACATTAATAGCAGACCTTAGCTGTAAAAGAAATCCAAGCCATATTAATGCTCAGTCTGAAACTACTAGCATAAACAACAATAGTTTTCTGAATCATAGTTCTCAAGTAATGGTCTCTACCGCCAGCATGTCTTCACATTGTAGTGAAAATTCCTCAAATACTGTGTATTATGATGCAGAAGCTGAAACAAGTACTTATGAAAATGTTAATTGCCAAGGTGAAAATCATTGGGATGAAGATTCTTTGTGGAGAGACAACTTGCGCAGAGTTTCTAATAGACATGCTCGTTCTATGGATGATCTAGATACAATGCCGGTAGCGACTGCGATATCTAAAAAATCAAGCATAAATGTTTGTGGAACAAATAGCATAAAACGAGTTAAGAAAGAAGTTGGTAAAAAAATAACGCGAAATGTTACTTACGTTAACTGTTTAGTTCAAAATCAGACTTTAAAACCTATAGAGGATAATAACAGTTTTCATAGCGTTTGTTCGGATGAAAACGAGAGTGTCGGTAGCAATGATGTTTACGTTAGTTTAGCTGAAGCTGATGATGTACCTCTACAGCAATTGGATGAAGGTGTATACGAGCAGTTAGCAATGGATTCATCCGATAACAGTGTTTCAAAACAGAAAATTACCGGCAATGATAAGCTTAGCACCAAAGAAAGAAACAAAAAAAAGTTTGAAATAGACAGAGAAAAACTTCGGCAATGGGATTTAATGTCAAGTGGTTTACTGAAAGGGACAGGAGTGGGACGCGTGCGGAGCGCAGGTATAGGTATGGGTTTGGGAGATGCTTTTTGTAGCACGGACAGCGGAGCTGACAGTGCAAGCAATGAAGGTATCCTCAACTAACTTTATGGTCCCGTGTGGTAAATAATGTAAGTTAATTTCTTTATATACACAACAAAGCAAATAAATAATTTAATTATAAATAATCAGCAAAGCAAAGTCATGTTTTATAAAGTAAATTATTTGGCATTTTCTATATTTGTTGTATAATAAACTTTATGAATAAGGTTATAAGGGGAAACACGATAAAGTGAACTGATTAATTTGAGCATGCTCCATTTTAACAAATAACATTTTGTAAATAAACATTATACTTATTTTGTTGTAACTTGTCGTGCCACTTTGTGCATTTAGTTTCTGTGACAGCTAACTAACAAGATAATTAATTGTGATCTATATGTAGACAAATGCACTTTATCATGTTTTCTCCAGTATTTTTTTTAGTAATGTTGATTGACAACCGTATTTGATTAAAATTATTCCATAGTACTTGCTTTAACAATCATTATATTAATTTTCAGCTTCAATGACAATGGCAGGAACAAATACTAATCCAGAAATAAATAATATACATCAAACAATGTTATCGAAGAAGACTTTTCTAGGAAGTAACACGTCTATTGGACGGACCAACAGAGATGTCAACATTCCCGTACGTGCTGTGAGTCCGAGAGTGAGATGGGTTGAGGACAAGGCATCGAACGATCATTATAGCTCACGACAGCTTTCAGCTTCTCAACAGAATGTGAGTTCTTATTGATACTATCGTATGAATATGTAATGAATTCCTCGTATCTCTGTTTGTAATGTTTTGTTATTTGAAATTACTTGCAGTTACAAACTTTGAACACGACAGAGGATTCTTGGTCAATAGCAAGGTCTCCATCTAGAGTTTCCCAGCAGCCTATTAGAGCAGTCAGTCCCAGAGTACGAAGAAACACTGAAGGCGAAGAAATGGTAAGGAATTATAGTGAATATATTAGTTCATTGAAGTAGTTGTATCAAGTACATTTTTATTATTGAGTTATTTTATGTTGCTTTTTAAAATAGGTGTACCTACTTAGATATTTGTGTTTTAGTTTGTCATAAATGAGCTTTTTATTTTATGTTGCGTATTTGTTGTGGCTATTATTTAGCGACGACAGGAGAAGCATCGTTCAGATCAAGTTGAGCACTTAGGCGAAGTTCCAACGGCGGGAGAACTCCTTGGTCGGACACACGAAGAGTTAGTGCTGCTCCTCATACAGTTGAGACGCCGCCATACGGCGACTCACCGTGCAATTGAGCAATGCTGCGCGCAGATTAGTAGTATAGAGGTGCACGCCTGTTTTCGCTTTCTGCAGTTTACTTTTTGTGAAAAAATCTCTAGCTTTTGGCATAAGTTTAATGTTATGTTGTACTCATAATAATGATTATGCTTAGTCAGTTTTTCTTTCCGTAGGACTGTCTAAACTCGTTAAAAGCAATGGAACGAGAAGAAAATCTCCAACGGTTAGAACAACTAAAAATGCAACTTATGGAGTTAGAACATCAGTACGAGAAAAGTAAACCATTGGTGCAGTTAGTCGATAACATGGTGAAACTTGGTTCGCTTTATAATCGACCCGGTTCGACTATAGAACGGCTGGAAAGAAATCAGAGATTGAGACAAAAAGTTCTTGCAGAGCATGCTTTCGAACAACAAAGGTAATATGCGTATAAAGTTAAATTCATGTAAAGGGTTTAATCAATTCCTAATGAACATTTTTCAACAAACTTTTTAATTTTTTAAAGATGGCTAGAGAGTGCTGCTGCTGGAAAACCATTAGAAACTGAAGCAGCAAGGGCCAGAGTTGCAGAACTATGGGCATTGGAGCAAGAACTAGCAGATGAAGCAGCAATACTTCAGGGCTTGAAGACAGACAAAGATACTATTGAATCTTTACTGACTGGTAAAATATATTACTATCTACTTATGAAAAATTTGCTATCATAGGGAATATAATTTTATTGCGAAATTTCAGGTGTCCGTGGAAAACTAGACAGCATACCTAGAAGTGAACTTAGTGGTAGCATGGGTGGTATCAATACTATGAGCGCTTCAAACGGTATGAGCGCTGTCAACAGTGGAAACCTTGAAGCGGAACTTGCGCGCGTGCATGCTATGCTGGCGCTCAATTCTAAGGTTTATAAGGTTTTCATCTATACCATGCACTTATTTATTTTTAATACATTATTAAATACTAATACCTAATGATTATTACGTTTGTTTTTGTTTCTAAGTAGCACAAAATATTTGTAGATTGTTTTTGTGATGCAACAACTAATAATTAATTATTAAAATTTTAAAAAGCATTATTAGCTTTATGTATATAACTGGATAGTGAAATTCGTCTTTAAAGACAACTTCTTTGCTCTATGCTTTTTATATTTTAATTGTTATTTCACTATCGTCTTCAGAAATTAGAGCAAACAGTTGCGGATAACGCGAGGCTGGAACGCGAGCTGCAGCACTTGCGCCGCGCGCTGCAAGCACAGCGAGCCGCTGCGCCCGCGCACGCCATGCAAACCGCTGCGCCTACGAACACCACACATGCCACTGCCATGCTAGAAGACGGTCAGTATTTATTTATTTAAACTTTATGCATATCATAGCACCATAGGCGGATTATTGTCTCATATATTTTACATATTTTACTAGTCAGAGATATGTGCAATATACAGCTATGAAGATAATAATATACATACTTATTATAAAACATATTTACAAAAAGGTACATAATATCTATTGAGATGGAATACGAATTTGAAAAACAACAATAAATCAAAAATACTTATGTGCTATAAATGGTTTCTGTTTTTTTATTTTTCAGAAGTATCTCGTGTACAGCAACTAGTTTCCGATTTGCAGAGGCAACGACAAGAGCTGAGTCGCGCTGTCAGACACCTAACGCACCAGTCGCAAGCGTTACAAACAACTCATAATTCTCTTCCTGGTCGGTACACTACAATACATATAAATAAGGTGTCATTATTAAAATTTTCATTATTATAAATCAATACTTTTTGACAGGTAATCGTCGCCCATTATCAGCCTGGTCAGAAACTAACTTAGATACCGGTCACACTATAGACCATGGTCAATCAGACTATGATTACGAGATGGTGGGTCCACTGAAACCCCCGGGACACTATCCGCCGAGTAATATGAACACTCCGCTTTACGTGGACACCAGGGTTCCAGGGACTGACATAATTTCACCGCTTACCAGTGAAGAGCTACACCACTCGGGCTTTGGTAATTAACTTAAGCTATTTAATTAAAATATTAGTGATAATCTTAGTGAAAATTCTTCATTATGGTTTAAATGTTTACAGGAAATCTGTCCAACGTAGAGAAACAAGAAATAAAAACTGTTCGTATTGTAAAACGAGAAAGTGAAAGGCGCCAAAGAGATAGAGAGCGTTCTCTCCAGCCTATGACTGACTTGCCTTCCAACAACATCACCGCTAATCTCGATCAGTTCCTAGAAGAAGAACTAATGCAATCTTCCAATTATCCTCGAGCTCTATCGGTTCCACGCAATGATTTTAGTAAATTCGAAGAGTATTCCTCCAGATCCCAGGTTGCTGAACCTCCAAGCTACTTGCGGTTAAATGACAAAATGTCTTCCATGGAGCTAAGCCCCAAATATCCATCGAGTCCATCTCTTTCTAATTATGATTATTCTCGTGACATATCTTCACTTAGTAGTAGTTATCATAGAAGTTATGATCGATCAAGTTACGATAGAACCACATCTCTCTCGAATCAGTACTTGAATAGTCCAACTGATAGTTCTAGAACATTAACCAATGGTCCTTTATCCAAAACTAGTAGTATCGGTAGTTTGACGAGGTCTCATATGGAACTGTCACCGATTTTCAAAAGTGAAGCGGCTAAGCAGATCATAACGGAGATGTCAGGTGATGTACCTAAGAATGGATCCCTCCATAGAAGACAAGTACCGAAGGAGAAGAGGAGGCATTATACTGCACCTCATCATCTAAGTGCAAAGACACTCAATGAAATACCAAAGGATGGATATAATCAAGATGTACGTAAACGTTTAACTAATTAATTACCTTATTATAAAAAAATTACACCCGTTTTTTTTGAGTGTACATTCAAAAACTTATTTCTGCAGTCTAACCAAAGCATAAAACTGCTTTATTGAATTCATCTACAGCTATCATATACAAACAAAGTCAGCCGCAGTCATTAAACTGGAGATAAATGGTATAACTTTTAAGAATCATAATTTCTGTCCACTTCCAGAAGCTAGGCAGGTCCTTAGACGACGCAGACATGGAGCGTGCTCTAAGAGCACCTCCGGACGTAGTTCGATCAGCAATCGCTCCGCAGCGCTTTGCTGATACAACCATAGATCAATTGCTCGCCGCACCTCAGAAGATACTTATCCCTGAACGATACATTCCGGAAAAGGTAAAATTAGATGTATTGCTAGCTTATCCTTATCATATTATCATAATATAAAATAATTAGATTTTAAAAACATTTTTCTTGATCTCGCCAGTTAATTTTTATATTATTTTCTTTTCAGCCACCAGAACTATCGCCTGAAGAACAGCAGAAGCGCCGAGAGAAAGTAGAATCAATAAAGAAGATGCTCTCTAGTTCTTCAACAGATGCCAATAAGGTTAGCAACAGCATCAATCTTTCATCTTTTGCTATTTTATATACACATTACATTTTTGTACCTTTTCTCCTATTTATCATTACTATAACTGTCCGTTTATGACGCTTTTCATCCAAAAGATCTTATAATCCTCAGTATTTAATCCATTCTCATTCTCAATAAAAACTATATTCCCTTAAACTTTTCTGTTTATTATCATTTAGTCTTTAAACTTTGTTGCTCTGAATTATGGATTGGGTTATCTTTGTTAGTTTTGTAAATGTTTGAGATTTATCTCTATTATCTGCTCAATAAATACACACGCACACATAAATCTCAATAATCACCACTTATAATATCGAGGAAACAATAGTTTATCCGCGCCTAATTTAACAAGGTTTCATTAATGATTGGCCATTTTTAACTGTTGCACTGCTTAAGTCATGAATGATTTTTACTTTTTCGCATGATTATTATACATATAACTGTTATTGATTTATATTTTAGATCTGTAGGTGTATATAACACTTTACATTTTTTAGAATTGCAAATGATTTTTCGTTAGCCTCAACACGCATCCAATACCTACGAAATTTAAATATTAAAAGTAACTATTCAGGAAGATTAAGTTTCATTTAATTATACCTTGTTAAAACAATTTATGTCCAAGCATTTTTATATTATAATATAATTGATTATGGAACGAAAATAACCACAAGATATTGCTTGAAAAAATTATCTTCCTGTATGGCAATTTAGCAGCAGCTTCGAATGTTGGCTGTACATATTATGTAAATGGGCACCACCTATATGTATGCTTATTACGAACCCTAGAGTCCGGACAAGGAAGAGAAACGTCAGCGGGAACACTTGCTCCAGATGAACCAGATTCTCGCGAAGCAAGTCACCGAAATGAGCAAAATTATCGCTGGTAAGCGTTTTGCGATACCTAAATATACTGTTGAGCTATCTGTTATTTTACAGTGCATTAAATCTGTTATTATAACTCCATATTACAAACGAACCTCAATTTTGCGTTTGATTTGGCATACAATTAGTTTCTAATGTGATTTTTATATCCTAGAGTGCTTCACTTTGTTATGTTTGCATACTGAGTAACCATTACTTTGTGTTAACATTTTATTACCTATAGATAGTTAACGAGCACGTTTTTGTTTGATGCTAATGAAGTTGCTAAATTCATCAGAAGATATTTTAAGTTTTATACCAAACAAGTTTATAACGTCCTGTTCATGTGTTATAATGGATAACGTTTCTATTTATGAATTCACTTTCTGGTTAAAATTTTGAATGTTTGCCAATTGAACTGCGAGACTTGGTATTTAGATCGTAATAATGAATGTGTCAACTTCGTTTGCAACCCAACTAACCACCAGGCACGTGTGTCCAGTGTCCACTGTTCTCACCTCTTTAATTAGATGCAGTAACAATTGCTTGATTTTGTGTGTTTTCTCCATGTTTCTGCAGGAACCAACACCGACCAAGGACCGTCCAACGCCAACTGAAGCACAGTCTCTCACACCACATTAAATATTCCATGCACAGTTTTGTTCCAAGTAATACAAAAGCATATAGCATCACTTTCTGTAATAGATCACAATTAAATTTCATCAATAAATAATAATTAATCACGTCAACATATTCTACCTATGTCGCTCCTGGAAGGTGACTGCCATCGTGTGTTCGCAGCATGGTTACGTTTTTTGCATTTTATTGTGAGTAGCAATAGTTTTGTTTTCTTTTTTTGTATTTATTTTCTTGCTTGTAAAAATCCCCCTTTTCATATTTTTTGACAGTTTTCGAACCAACCAGCATTAATTATTACTATGTCTGTTCCAGTGAAAGCGTTGGAAGAGTTACCCCAGCAGAATAATTCTGATGACTTTGACGACCTCTCACCAGACGTGGAGCTGCCCGTTTATCAGCAGAGGGATAACTTTTTCACATAAACCTTATAGACCGATCGCGTGCTGTTACACTTTTTTTAGTGAGGATTGACGTTAAGTTAGTGAACGTAAATTAAAGAAAAAAAATTAACTATTTCTAGAAAAACTTCTTCGTTGAATGACTTTGAAAGGATTTATTAGTTCTGTCAACACTTATCAACATAAATGGAGATCAGCTAGTCAGTACATTTTTTACTATTTTAGTAAAATGTCAATTAAGCTGACATGAAAACTTCTTTTGGGATAATATGATAACATAATATGTCAATTCAATTTGCCTATTTCTTTTCATGTAGTCCTAAATATGTAAAAATAGATGGATCTACATTCATATAATTGAAGTCGGTACTTATAGCTGCCTGATAGTTGATAAGACGTACGACTACAACTTCTTTAGACTTTATAGTATCTGGATAGTATGTAGTTCTTGACTGGCATCAAAAAATATCAAATGGTCTACATAGTGTTGCACCTATTTGATGCGTTACAACCTTTTTATATGCTGTAAGATTGCCACCAACCTCAATTAATCCCGATTCAATGAGGCGCGGTGGTGGCTAGATATGCTATTATTACCTAGATTTAAGTACTGTACTGATAGGTACTGTATTGTATTAACTCTCAAAATACAATATAAATCAGTTTTGACTTCAGAACCTCGCTCTATGCTCAATATTTTTTATTCGTTTAATAAATAATCTAACTATGAATTGCGGCACGATCTTCATCCGCTTAGGAATAATTTTACTTTCCCGCGTTTTGTTTCTCTGTTTTTGTAGTTAGTTGTAGCAGTACATTATCGCCGAGTACAGACGATTATGCGCGAGCACGATAGTGTAGAGGGCATACTCGGCTGTACTCGCCGATCATCGTCTATGATCGCCTGCGACCCGTGAATTGTCGGTATTTGGGCACGCATCAAAGGGAATCGCCTGTGATCGCGTAGAGGTGTCCGTCCACATGATCGCCGATCACACGATCACACGACCAACGATCGTCGGCGATAATGTAGTGCAGGCATTACACTTTATTAGTCTCCAGTTCAACTCCCATAATTTTATATTTAACATTTTTTAACCGACTTTCCAAAAAGGAGGAGGTTCGCAATTCGACGCGTATGTTTTTTTTTCTTGCCATAAAAAATAGACTATCAGACCTTTAAGTATAACGTATACGTAACGTAAATATGAAAAGTTAATTTAGTAATGTATACATTTCTTGTAATAACTGATGCAGCATTATTAATAGTATAGCCACACGTTACTGAGCGCGAGTTATTTGACTATCTTTGTTATGAAAATCATTTTGAAAGCCAAGTAGAAGCAATTGATTAGGTACAGTAATTGCGTAGCTCTGTACGACCGGTCAATCTATTTGTGGGTTTGTGTCTTGTGAAGTGTTATTATTCGGATAGACTTTCGATCGTTTATATGTTTGTGTATTATAATAGGAATTATATCAAAATTTAATCAATAATATGATGCCATCTTTAATTTAATAAATAAAATTATGTAAGCATTTTTTTACCGAGCACTTTGAAGTAAGTTTTTGTTTTTAAGTATAATTTTAAAATGACGAACAAAAATGCGTTTTAGTATTATTTTGTTTGCGTATATTAAAGGCTTAGTTAATAATTTTATATTTTTACATAATATACATGTAGGTATCTAAAAAAAACATTGTAGCTAGATATATAGCTAAAGACTGTGTTGAATATCACTATAGATAATTTAAATATATAGAAAGTTAGAATTTCGTAATCCGCTTAAATTGCACTTAAAATTGTATAATAGGTAAGTGCATAGTTGTACATTAGATAGATTTGCCTCGTCTGTTACTTGCGTCTAAGTAGCTAAGAATTTGTAACTTTTTGTGATAAAATCATTTTTAATATAGCTACATAGATAATAACTAAATCAACTACGTCTATTACTGTAATAAATATATTTATCAAATCTTATCAATTTTAATTCTGTCTATTTATAACTACTTACCACCAAATAATTAGTGATTAAACGAACTTACCTGTACGTGAAGTTCAATCATAATTACCCGAAGAGCTTCGGTCGAAGATATTAGCATAGACACACATGTAGTTTCACACACAGGCTGCCATTTCGCACTGTATTTTGGAGGTATTACGGATCAAAATGGAATAAAGGTGGAGGTAGTGTTAAAAAAATTATCATCCCGTTGCCTCCGCTTGTGCCGGCCGCTATCATTAAGTTTAGAGATGCTGAGCTGTAACGAGAAGATATTTCACGACGGAGGACGAACTTACGTTCGCCTATAGGGAGGGGGGGAGGGATGCTAATATCTTCGACCGAAGCTCTTCGGGTAATTATGATTGAACTTCACGTACAGGTAAGTTCGTTTAATCACTAATTACCCTCAAGCTTCGGTCTC
The DNA here is from genome assembly GCA_907165275.2 of Zygaena filipendulae. Lineage (NCBI taxonomy): Eukaryota > Metazoa > Arthropoda > Insecta > Lepidoptera > Zygaenidae > Zygaena > Zygaena filipendulae. The sequence continues at coordinate 3,732,637 of OU015669.1, forward strand.
GATATTAGCATAGACACACATGTAGATGTTGAGATTATTTATTAGGATTCCGTCGTGAAATATATATAATATATTGGTATGAGTAATCTCTATCTGTTGTGCTTAGAAAGAGAAATAATTCAATTAAAAGATTTAACGGATTTTTATTCTGTAATCAAATGAAAATAAACTCTTTAATTAATACCAAATAATTTGATACAAGTGTTACTAATTACTCGTACACGGAATCATTAATATATTTCTAGCGAATTCAGACTCGTTGCCTAAATCAGATGAAATAAGACGGTTATAGTGTTTTGCCAAAAATTTTGGAGTTTTCACTCCATCCCGCAGTTTTACGTATGACATCAAGACTTAGGGGAGACCGGGTACAAAAGTAACACTTTGTACTTTTGCTTTGATTCCTGGTTAGGTGTTGTTATTTTTCTGAAATTAATATGGCCTTAAATAAATTCCATTCATGTTAATTACATTAGTGTCATGATTTATCTTGTTATTGTGTATTTTGTGTGAATCACAGAGACTTTAAAAAAATTCGTCATTTGTTACTTTCGACCACGTAGCGAGGCCGAAAGTAACACGTTGTGGGTCGAAAGTAACAGTACAGGATTTCGTTATGGATTAGGATTGTAATGAATATAATATCAGATATTAAATCAACAAACTATTTATTAAACACTTAGTATTGATAACAAAAAAAAGATTTGCATTTTAAGTGCTCAAAAAAAATAATTAAAGAAAATAAAAAACAATAGAAATTATTCTTAGATTAAGTAATGAGATATATGATATATGATAATAATTTTTCTCTAGTTAGACTAGGTATTCAATATTTGGCCACTTTCAGGACTTTTTTTCCATTTTTTGCCAACTCGTATGCTAGTTTACGTACTTCAGATGGAGATAACCCAAAATAAACTCCAGAACATTCGATTAAAATAGTCGTGAAGATTTTTTTCCTCATCAATAGTAAAAACACGGTTGACGCAAAGGTAGCCCACAACTGCGCTAGTATTTCCTGCTTTTAATTTTATTATTTATCTGTATAATGCTACATGACAATCATCATATTTTTTGCCAGGGCTCTAATTTTTGTACCATCATTGAAATGATTTTCAGCCGCTTTTCGGTACACTTCCATGTCGGTAGTTCCTCCTGTGGTAGCTATTTTACGTTGTCGCGGAATGCATGCTGTTCAAATAAAAACACACATTAAATTATCACATAAGTAAATAAATACGGGGACAAAAGTAACATGTTACTTGTGTACCCACAGGGCTATGTTACTTTTGTACCCGACCAATTTTTTGTTAAAACATGAAAGATTACATAAAAATGAAACGTGCTAGACGAAAACGAATTAAAACACTGTATAATCACTCTAACCAAGAATTTAATATGCAAATATTCAGATAAGTGTCATGTTTTTATGACTGCGTAAAACAAAAATAAAAAATTGCCAAAAAACTTACTTTTGATTTGTGAAACCACGTATCGTCCTCTCACACAACCTAACAGCACGTGACGCGCGTTACGACTGAATTCAAGTGAGGGGGGGGCCACCGGCTATCACCTTGACGGCAGCGAAATGGTATTTGGCTACTGGATAAACTTACAGGGCATTTGTTACTTTCGACCCGCCGTTACTTTTGTACCCGGTCTCCCCTACGTCTACTTTAAACGCTTTAGACGTAGCAGCGTGTCTAGTGCTGCGTGCACTAAATACTCTAGTATCGATCCTGCTTCTTGATAAGACGCTCTTTACCCATCTGCTCAAGGTTTGTGAGCTTATAGGGTGGTGAGGTTTTCGAAAGGAAATAAATAAGGAATCAACATCCTGGCGAATTTGTTGCGTTTTGTCAATGTAACTATATAAGCAAGTAGCGGGACAAATCTCCGGCCTTTCCGAATAATAAGGTAAAGAAAGTAATGGTTGCTGTGCTCCTAAGCGCGACGTTTTAATGAAATCGGTTATCTTTATTACTAAGCCATTTCTGGTCTTGGAAATGTTTTTAATTTTAATTAGTGAAAAGGTTTGTGCCCTATGGGCAGTTATGAGGGCTAGTAAAGTTATTAATTTTTTACTTAGTCTTTCTAGATCAAGATCATCGTTGGGGTACCAGTTACTTATGTGGTTTAAAACTTGATCGGTGTCCCAGGTAAGATTATATCTAGGTAATACTGGGCGTAACCGGAAGGTTCCTTAAGGAATCTATTAATATGATCGTTAGATAATAATATTTGGCCAAGTAACAACGATAATGCCGAACTAGCACTTATTAAGGTGCCATGTTTAGCACCGCGTTATAAAGATGCATTAGAAAGTTAAGAGTGTCGCTTTTTGAATTATTGTAAGCGACTATCGAGTTCTTATTGCAGTAAGCGAACCACCTTTTTTAAACAGGAGTTGTAAATGTTTGATAGTGTTATCTGACAGTGACGCTAGCGGAATTCCTTTTCGGAGTAATGACGTCCGAACAGCATTCCGGCAACCAGGGTAATTTGACAGTGTATGGTTCGATATCTACAATAAGAAATGATTAGGTCGTCATGTGAGTTCAAAATCAATGGCTTTGAGATCAGTAATTTTGTAAAAAGCGGGTACCAGGGCTGAGTAGGCCACTGTGGTACGACCACAATGCCAGTTGCGTCATCATTAATGGTTTTACGCAAAGTTTTTAATATTATGGATACTGGCGGAAACGCATAAAACGATAAGGTTGTCCATCTAAAAGTGGATCCATTAACTGCGAACGCATCGGGATCTCGACTCCAGAACGCATAGATTTTACATTTATGATTCGTTCTGCTTGCAAAAAGGTCTATATAAGGAGTGCCGAAATAATTTTTAACTTTTTGAAAGGCGGATTAGGAGATTTCCCATTCTATGTCAGGATGCCATTTTCTTGATTCGGCATCTGCGACTATATTATCCGAGGAACGGGTCGGATATACTCTGCATAGACAAATATTTCACGTACTTCGCACCACTGTTTGGTGGTACGTGTTAAGTGAGGAAATTGAACCTCGCCCATTCGATTAATGTAAGATATTGCGGTTGTGATGTCAATTCGTAGAAGAATTTGACAATTACGATAGTCTTTTGCGAAAACCTTGAGACCTAGAAAAGCGGCAAGTAATTTTAGGTAATTGATGTTCGTTCTCGTTCCAAGGGCCACCGACACTGTCGCTGCCACACGCGGCTCCCCACCCCGTAGTTGAGGCATCAGTATACACCTCCAGGGAGTATTCATCTCCTTTTATTTTACTGACCGCGCTATCTATAACATTTAACCACCAGTGAAAATCGTACGACAAGGTTCGCGGCAGGGTCATAATTTTATCATAGTTTTCATCGTTTTCCAAATTTAAGCACCTTTCGTATAAAGCCAGCCGTAGTCTACCGCCTGGCAAGCAGATGTAAGGAGCCCTAGGAAGCGGGCGAATTCTCTAATTTTGCAACGTGATAAATGTTAAAATTTAATAATTTATTTCTTAATTTTTTCTCTTTTTTTTTTTTTTTTTTTTTTTTTGTTTTTTTTATCTGGCAATCTAATTTCGAAGTTATGGGAGTCGATAATGATGCCTAAAAATTTACAAGACTTTGAGGGATTAAGTAAGCTTTTTTCTAAATTAATTATAAAACCCACGATTCTAATAGACTTCGTGTGGTAGACATGTTTTGTAAACAGGTATTATAGTCTCAATCAACTAGTAAAATAAGTCGTCCAAATAGCTAGCAAGTAGATAAATATCCCATTGACCTAAGTAGTTTTACCACAGGTTTCATGATCTAGTGAATGGTAAAACATTAAATACATTTAATTACTGTTAAATAAAAACCGTAAATATTTTCGTGAGTTTGGATGGATTTTAACAAGAAAATAAGCGTCCTTCAAATCTAATGTGCACATGTAATTATTATTTTTTGATATCAGTTTTAGAGCAGTTTTTAAGTCTTTAATTTTAAAGTGATGCGTGGTTATAAACTTGTTAAGTTGTTTTAAATTTAACATTTGACTTGGGGATTAAAAATATACTAGAGATAAACTGATTGGCACATGGTTCGCATAAGGATACTGCTCCCATTGACAGTAAGTCATTTATGGATTCTGTGAAAGCTTTTTGTTCAGTTAATGAATATGTAGGTTCAATGGGTACAATAGGTTGTACTACTGGCGATGAAAACTTGATCTTATAACCTGCAATCCATGAAAGGATTATTGAATTCTTAGTGACAATAGACCACTGTTTATAAAAGTGACTTAGTCGGCCCGAAGGCGTTACCGGGTACAACGCGGTGATGCGGAGGTGGTTGACGCCACGCCGTCCTGGAAGCGTTGTACTGCGTCGGCCTTGTCGTCGTCGCCCTCGGACTCTGAGTTGGTGGCGGCAGCTGCCGCGCGCCCCGTGTTGCCCCCACTGCGGTCGGCTTGCGGGTCGCAGGGGGGGGGGGGCCGGTAGTTTAAAGGCCTTCCAGATGTCTTTGGCGTTGTTTGTACTGCAGGTTTGACCGCTGGGTTGGATCTAATATCCGCGCCGGTCTTGCTTATAGTTTTTGCTGATTTTAGCGTTTCTGCTAAGTTGAATCCGAAAAGCATTTCGTCGATATTTGTTTTTTCTAACTGGTCTTTTAAAACTGTTTTTTATTATTATTATTTTTTATTTTATTTTATTTTTTTTTTTTTTTTTTTACGGTTGAAAGGATAAAAAACCTGCGTAACAATAGAATCCGAGTGTTGTATGTCACCAAGGATACGCGCGGTGTCCATTAAGGTTTTTAGAAGCTCCTGATTCTTGTTATTCTGCGCCAGCAATATTGTAATTGCTTTGCTAAGAGACGACAAGGCGCAGGAATTCATATTTTGTCTAATTTCTATTCCTTTGTCGCGTTTAGCTTGACTTTCAATCGGTGATGCCCGAATTTCAGGATTGAGGGATGGGGCTTGCATGTTGCCTGGTACAAGATAGTTATCTTTTATCTCTTTCCTGATTTCCGTAGAGAGTCCGGACGTAACGATGTGATTTATTCTTATAGCTTAATCTTTTTGGATATCGGAACCATAGTTCTTAGTGGAGGTAGGGTCTTCGCCTAGAATAACCATGATATCTGCATCCAGTTCTGGTGGTGCTTCGGGGCCGGAAATGTTGTCGCTGGTGTCAGCGATTTTTTCAGATGGCTGCTGAATTGTTAATATTTCCGGCGCAACTAGATCTGGAACGCTAACAATTTCATTAGTGTTAACTGCCGTATCTTGTGGACAGGCGCCGGTCTCGGGTACTGCGAAGACTACTGGAGCAGGCGAGTGATCATAAGAGGCTACGGACGTAGCCCCAGCACCTGGCGTGTCATTGTTAGCGATAGATTTGCTCTGTGCAAAATGTGCAATATGTTTGAGGGTAGGTATACAATCTTTTGTTAGGTAATTGCGTAGCTGTAGAAATGCCCTGATGGCATACCCGAGTAGCATAAATATGTTGTGGAGACGCCCTGGTGGCGGACCCGAGTAGTTTATGTATTTAGGAAGGGAGGTGAGAAGCCCCGTGGCGGACAGCTCGGTTTCCCTATTTTATAGTAGTGATAGGTAATAATAATAATTCGATAATAATTCGCCTGACATCCATTTAAAATTAGATAATGATACTAGGTAATTGTAATATACAGTAAAATCGCCATAACGTGCAATGCCAAATAAGCCATACAAAACTTCAGTTAATAATTAGGCATAGGTACTAATAAAACCTAGGTTGAGAAAAGGTTACTAGCACTGTGTATTAAACACACGATATTAGAGTAGGTATGAAGAAAAGAGGAGAAGTTTGCCGAAATCATTTAGGTAACTTACCCGGCGTGTTATGAGGCGATTGCGTATCGCTTTCCGTTGACAATACAGGCTTACTGCATCGGCGGGCAATCTTTATTTTTCGTTCTAATTCCTTTGATTTTTAGCCAAATAATCACAATCACTTTCACAATGTTTATCTCGGTTTCTTTTGAGCATTTTTAAAGGACTATTATTCTAGTTATACAAAAACAAATGTTTTAAAAAAAGAAAACATGCGAAACAGCGAAGCACTAAAGTGTGAATGATAGCGGCCGGCACAAGCGGAGGCAACGGGATGATAATTTTTTTAACACTACCTCCACCTTTATTCCATTTTGATCCGTAATACCTCCAAAATACAGTGCGAAATGGCAGCCTGTGTGTGAAACTACATGTGTGTCTATGCTAATATCGAGACCGAAGCTTGAGGGTAATTAGGGTAGATAAAAATAAATGTGTAAAAAATAAAATAATTGAATGAAGCCCATATTATGATAACAAGCTTTAATATTAAATACTTACTCCTCACGCAAATATATTTCATTGCAATATGAAAATAATAACCATTTAAATTTTTATAACATATGTAGAAATAGTTGACTTTTGGCCTAGGATACACAAAAACCTTGAAATAGTATTGTTTGTCTTTCATAATTACAGAGGGGGACTCTAATCTTGTTAAGGGGTGCTGGATCCTTAAAGATACAGAATCATGAGCAGAGTTTTCCCCACTTTTTTTTTAATTTAAATAGTCTTGTGAATAAATCTCGAGGTTAATGGCGCCACTAACAATAAATCACATTGTTTTTATAAGTCGGGGCGTCTATAAGTCGAGGTGGGGGTGTAAGTATTAGCATTATTCTGTGGTATTAGGTACATATTTATTTAAAACGACCTGCGTAACGTTTGAGGCCCCAATTAGCTAAGGCTAGAGCATTTCATCCATGATATTTTCACATCTCTCAGTAGTAATAGGCCCGTTGTAATAAGCAAACAATAAAGTTACTAGTACAATCATATCATATCATAATTCATTACCTATGTTAGGTAATGAACGTATTTGTGCGCGACGAATTTTGTTGTAGTTTTGTGTACGAAAATCACCCAACGACACTAGTTTTCATTGTTTTTTTATGCTAAACTGAGTTGATGTCCCTTCTTTAATATCTATATCTGCTTCTGTGCTCTATAGGTGGTACGTGGAAAACAAAATCCATAACGGTTGCGCTAATAACAGATAGCGTTAAATTGTTCTTTTGCCGCATAAGCAGTTAATGTTGCCGACGTATAACTAAAAATTACCTGTCCACAAAATGCACGCATTGCTCATGGAACAAGTACATTGAACTTCTACGATAGGCTTTTACGGTGAAAAATAATTATAATTAAATGATTAAAAGAAAATAATCTGCATGTGCGCGTCAAGGAATAAAAAAGCAACACAAAAACAATGTAACTAAGTGAGCACCTACCTACTGTTTAAGTAAAATCTAGCTTTGTCAATGTTTAGCGGTGAATATAAATTCCTTTTAACCAACTTCTTCATGAAATCAAGTCTCAAAAACAGAAGCTATTTAGGTACCTTTTTCTATAGAGAATATATCCTAATATAAAACACTCAATATTTGTAATTTACAGGCTCTTAAAAATGATGAAATGTTGAATAACGATACTTTACAGATATTAATCATTGGTCACTTTTTATCTCTATTTTCCACCTTGTATCGTGTAGAAAGAAACGCTTAGTGCCTCATTATTGTAATAATGTAGGTAAATTACTCGTCAAACTCTTGATCATCGTGTTAATCATTTACTGAGTATTTAGAAAGTAATATTTGTTAAACCATACATTTAATATCTAAATAGTATAAACATTTTTGACTACAGCAAGTAGACTGACTTAACTTTTGAATAAAATTAAGTAACTCCAAAAAAGTAGCCTTGCTATATACGAGTATACTACCTTGTATGTCAACTATATAAAAATAATGAAATTTCTGATTTATATGATTTGTATAACATGATTCTTATAAAAACAACTATTACATAATTAGCTTCCTTATCTGAGAGTTATTATAGAAGTTCCTAAAGATCTTTTAAGTAGATGGTGAAAAAAAGTTTGTGTTAGTAGTTATAAAAAAGGCATATTTTTTACCCGATAAACAGAATGGAACAAAAAGGCGAAGAAGATATCTAGAGCATTTTTTCTTTGAGTTAAATTTGCTATAACTAATCCTTAAGACCTTTGCGGGAGTGAATCTAGAGCTACTCTCTGTAAAAATTATATCTTTAAAAATAAAGAAATCACAGGAGAATATGTTCAAAAGCAAAGGTAAGTATTTTTGATGATGATTCTGCAGTATCGCAAAATAATATAAAAAAGCAGTTTCTGGTACTTCTTATCTAACTTTTAACTTAAATAAAATCAAGTTAAAATATATACCTACGTAATATTTTAACTATTTTCCTACAGAATTCTTTTTAAATAAAATATCTTAGAAGTTAGGACTTTTGGAGAGAGTGGCGCGTACTTTCGTAAGGGCTTTAAGGTGGTTTCTCTTCATTCTCTATAGTCATATAAAGTATTTTAGTACCAGTTACCTACATATATGTAATACCTTATGGTATATTTTCCACAGCTCGGTGTCATGGGAACTACCTATAGAATGTAGAGCTATATTGACTCATGCCTTAAAACCACATTGTTGTTATATAAATACACACCTACCTACAGGGAATTGTGTTATTTTAAAGAATAGATTTAATAAATTATATTTAATATTAAACCTCTATTCTTTAATATAAAAACTTTACATCAATATTATATAGTACTTCACATCAGTTGACGATTAAAATATCTATGCTACCTTTTACAAGTGGTTTTATTTATTGGTTTATATTATGGCTACTTAGATCAGTACCTAATGATTAAATCTCGCCTAATTGAAATTTAACATCAGTCATCAATCATCAAAAGCTTATTAAGCTTAACCTATACCCATTACTTCATCATCATCAAGTAATGGGTATAGGTTAAGCTTAATAAGCTTTTACCGTGGGCAAGCTTTGATTTAGGTCGTCATTAACACACTTATAACTTAATTTTTACAAACAATGTTATAAAATCTTTGACCTCTAATTTTATTCTTATATCTAAATGAAACTTTGTATGTTTATTTCGCCTGAGGTGTAGGTAGATATTATGTAGTTCGGATGACAGTGCAATGGAGTTGATCTATAGATGAAGCCGGAAGATGGTCATGGGAAATTTGTGATTAAGAATGAATGAATGAATGGACTTATTTCAGATGTTGTTCTATTTGATGTTGATGTTCATAATATGTTGTTAGTAGTACAAATTTGACTTAAAAACTAGTATTAGTTTAGTACCTATTAAGCAACGCAACCCCATCGAGTTGGGGCTCGTTTCATAATATTAGTCTTTTTAATTCAGTTTTTTTAAACTATAGTTAGTTTAATAAAAGTGAACGTTCAGCAGAGTGGACGTTTTAGGAAACTGATAATTAAAAAAAGTGGATTTTCAACTTAATTTTCGACCCGGTTCAAGTATAAACAGAGATGAATTTTAATCTATATACTAATATTATAAAGAGCAAAAGTTTGTGAGTTTGTGACGTTGTACGGGGTAATCTCTGGATCTACTGAACCGATTTTGAAAATTCTTTCACTTATTGGAAGCTACAGTGACCCTGAGTGTCATACGGTACTTTTTATTCCGGAATTCTTGCGGGAACTCCGAATTTCCCGCGGGTAAAATCACGGGGCAACAGCTATCTCTGGATCTATTGAACCGATTTTGAAAATTCTTTCACTTACGCTACAGTGATCTTGAGTGACATAGAATACTTTGAAATTACCGCGAGTGAAACCGCGGGGATCAGCTAGTAGGTAGGTACTTATAATTGCAATAAAAATACAATTTCATGACTGTCAAAAATAATTACTGTTAACTGTCTGTATTACAATAAGTAGATAAGGTTTGCTATTTAAGAATTAGAACATTTTGAACTGCCTACCGTAGATGACAGGTTCTTTCAAATCAAATCAAATCAAATATAGGTACCTACTTTCTTTCGCTGTTAGCCAGAAATGGCGCTAAATTAATTTAATTCAATTCAAATCATTCATTTTATCCATAGTTTTTAGTAACAATTATAAGTAGGTACATATAGTTAAACCTAGAGTTGGTAAATACAAGGTGTCTAAAAGGATCATTTGGACATAGATAAGCAATAGTGTGTTAACCCACACTGGAGAAATTATATGAGTAAATCGTCTTTTAAAATTATAGCGCCCTTTTTTGTTAACATTTTCGTATGTACAACATTTTGTTGGTATTTAAACAATGTAAACAAATAATTAAAAAAACGCTCTAAACCTCTCAATAAAGCGTTCTGTATCAATAACTTAATTTTGTCGGTTAGGTTAGGTTATGTTATTGCTTATCGGCGTCCATTTAAGCCCTACGCCGTTCCGGCATGGTACGCACTGCCATGTGCGTCCCTGCGCGCGAGCCTGCAGTCACAGCAAGCCATGGCACTGCGTGCCGCTGCCGGAGGAAGAGGAGGAGGCTGCCGGATCGTTACGTGAGGAACTCCGTAATCCAGAGGGATCTGAGAGTTGAACCCTGACGGGCGGCGTCGCCTCCGCCCCGACGATCCACGCGGTCTCTAGACCGCCCCCCAGTTCCTGTCCATAGTGGCGGACAGCGTGGGATTGCCCACTGCAGGGGGCTCTGCTCCGAAGCAGACACCTCTGCCGTCTCCCCTTCGGCAGCAAGAGAAGGCCTACTGCTCCATTTAAACTAGCCCCTGGTTGCGAACTAGTGGTAAGTAGTCGCATCCAGTGCCCCATCAGCTAGCCCCTGATTGCAAGCTAGTGGTGGCATCCAGTGCCCCATTAGAGGGAAGTTCCACCTATTTGATAGTTTATTGTTACCAAAATTACATATTCCTGATGCTGACTGTACATATTACTGCTGTAACATTATAGTGTCGTGTGTATGCACGGCGCGTGTCTGTGTATGCACATAGCTCGGGAAGGTACCTTCAATGCCGATCGCTCTTCCTTCCGTCAGGCTTGGTGATAACCTCAAAAAATAACCGACGACGTCAATAACTAAAAAATACGCTTTAAAAATGTACTGCACTAAAAGTAGTCATTCAGGACCAAGAGACCCTCTCAAGACGAATAAATGAACCTAAAATCAATGGGGTTATGTCGTTTAATTACAGATTCCCATGGCCATCTTCCAATTCCATCATCAGATCAGCTCCATGTAATACCTGAAATATTACATTGTCATCTTAACACATTTTGTATGACCACATAAATATCCATAGGTTATTACTTGCTGTGCCCTGCTGTTTCACCCGCGTGAATCGCTTTTATATGTATAACAACTTATTGCCCAACATCCGATTTAGATGAAACAAAGCCTATACGTACCTATATTATTATTATTAAAAATAAGCAAAATATATAATATTTATACATACTTACGTAAATAAATAAGAGGAAAAACTTACCTATATAAATTTAATGTAATATATAGATTATAGTGTGTGCATGGCGTGTTTGCCTATAATTGGATTTGCATTGTGGCACGTAATGTACTCACTAGGCTTATATATAGAATATTTTATAATGTAAATCTGTTGGCAAACCAATAAATAAAAAAATAAATAAATAAATATGTTGCTCCAAACTAAGCTTAATCTACCTGTGAAAACCGTATGATAATCCGTTCAGTAGTTCCGAAGATAGCGTGAACATACACGCGACTTCTACTCTTTTATTGTCGTAATAGATAGAAGATATGATAGAAGATTATGCGGGAATCAAACCTGTGACACAGGAGTAGCTCTGTCAGGTTCACTAACCACTACACCACTGGTGCTGGCATCAAGAAATCCATATTTATGTAAGTACATAAAAACTTAACTCGTACTATAGGCTTCCCGTAGGATTGTATTCGATCTACGACTGTCTACGGTCACATTGTAATTTGAATAAGTAACCCAAATTTCACCCATTTTTTGAAGTTGCGGGATTCCTGTGAAACCATACATTTTCTGGGATAAAAAATACTCAATGTTCATGTGTTTTGGTCCAAAAGTTTTAGGATCACAATATGATATGTAATTAATTTAGTTGTTACGGAGGTGAGTGGCAATAAACACACACGCACGTTAAGTAAGTCTAATTATATTATTATGTAGGTATTGTTGTCGAAATATCAGCGAGTAGGAAACTATTCTAGTACCTATCGCATTTAAAACAGAGATACATAATATTTCTGTCGGAAATGTAGGATATGAAAGTTTCAACGTAAACAAACGAGCTAGAGTAACATTTTATTGGTGTAGAATTAATTTCGATAAATTAGGTAGGTAGGTACTTGTTAAAGGTTTGTATCGTGTAAGTGGATTGATGAAATTAAAAATACTAACCTTGTAAAAGCAAAAACAGGCCATTTGGGATAGGCGGTTTTCTGGTAGATTTATAGGTATATATGATACTCTAGTATTGTGCAGGACGACCGACGTGCCCGAGACAACCGACGTCTTCATAGTATAAGCTAGGTATAAGTAATAATGTATAGCAACCTAAGTATAGAAAGATTGTATAGGTTTAGAGGTGCACCTATAGTTTTAAAATAGACTAAAACTTGTATATTGAACCTTATTGCCAAGCCCATAAAAGCGGCCATCACTTTGGCAATAAAGGGTAAAGTTTCTAGAAGCTTTTACGGCCACTGAATCGCATCCGCCCGCTGAGTATAGCGAGCAAAAACCGTTGGCCAATAGGAGCCACGAATAGCAGTGAGCTTGATGTCCTCGACTCGTCATTTTTGATAGCCATTGACTGTGACCAATGGGTAAGCTTACATTAATTGAGATTGTGAAAATTAAATGAACAGAAACTGCATTTATTTCCTGCGAACACTAGCAAAACGCGCACTAGAAAAAAGTTATAAATATTAGACATTGAAATAGGAACCTTACAGTTCGCCAAATATTAGAAAGACAATGCGTCATATAGCTTAGACAAGTTTAATTAGAATCAGTTCGCGATATAGTATTTTCTAGTTAAGCTCGTTGCATACGCTAGTGGTCACGGGTATAGTGCCGCTCTGATTAGATAGTAAAAGAGCGTTATCACTGGCATTCGCCGTTCTGATTCCTGTGTCTCCGTACCCAGTAATAGCTACGTACGCGTCAGGTGGACAGAGTAATCGTCATACAGTCCACTTGCCCGACAGCCCATCTGGCACGTACATTCTGGTCCATTCGAGCCGCGATCACGGAGAACAGCGAATCACAATGCCGGTGACTCGCTCTACGAGTGGCCGTTCTCAGGCCCGGCCGGTGACGCATCGCCAGCCGCCCGCCTCACCGTCCGAAGATATAGACGCCGGAACGTCCACGCCCGTAACCGTGAGTCTTATAGAGGCGCCGACGCCGTCCACCGCCGCGATAACGTCGACCGCCGCGACTGTCACCGCTCGCCATGCCGTCGAGCGCACCGATGCGCCACAGCGCTCACAGCTGATGCTGGCCGCCGCCGTGCCACCGTCAGCTGATTCGATGCAGCCTGTTGCACCGACGCCGTCCGCCGCCGTGACGACGTCGGCCGCCGCGACTACTGCTATAGCTCGCTCGACGTCCGAGCATATAGTGCCGCAACACTCGCGTTGCCGCTTGCAACAGACGCCGGCCACCGCCGCGTCGCCGTCCGTTGCCCCCACCGGGTCAGTCGCACCGACGCCGTCCGCCGCCGAGACGCCGTCGGTCGCCGCGACGACCGCCACCGCTCACACAGCTGAGCGAACCCAGGCGCCACAGCGCCCACAGCTGCCTACCGTCCCCGCCGAGTCTGTGTTGTCCGCTAGCGACGCCTGTACCCGTCGCAGCGGCAGCAGGACGGTAAAGAAGGAGAGCAAGGCTCGTCAAGAGGCGCGCCTCCGCCTGAAGCTCGCCGCCGCTCGTCTCGCCGTCTTAGAGGCCGAGGAAGAGTTGGAATCCATCGAGAGCCACGTCGATGCCATATCCGTGGCAGAAACTAATAAAAGAGTGGGTGCGTGGCTAACAGACAGCCGGGCACATCTTTTTGATTTTCCAGATGAGCCGATCGAACAACCGCTCTCCGTGCCGCCGCCGCCCACCTCTGTGCCCGCAGCGCCGCTGCAACCGCAACTGCCGTCGATCGCAGCGCCAACACTCGCCGGGCCGCCGCCACCGCCGCTGCAGCCGCCCGCCGAATCGCCGCCCGCTGGGCAACCTCCGCCCGCTGGGCAACCTCCGCCCGCAGGGCAATCGCCGCCCGCTGGGCATTCGCCGCCCGCCTGGGCGCCGCCGCCTGTTTGGGCGCCCTCGGGCGCCACCCCGCTAGCCGAGACAAACGTCAATATGTCTCAGCTGGCCGAGGCCATCGCCCTCGCAGCCAGAGGGGGACATGCGCGCTCACGCGCATTCGCCGAACTACCGAACTACAGTGGTTCACATCAAGAGTGGCTGCTGTTCAACGCAGCCTACAAGGACTCCAGCTCTACGTACACCGCAACCGAGAACGTCGCCCGCCTTCGCCGCAGCCTCCGCGGGAAGGCGAAAGAGGCCGTCGAAAGCCTCCTCATCTCCAACTCAAATCCAGATGAGATCATGCGGACGCTGGAGTCTCGCTTTGGTCGTCCGGACTGCATCGCCAGCACCGAGCTGGACCGCCTGCGCGCCCTGTCGCGCCCGACCGACTCGCCGCGCGACTTGTGCATCTTCGCGAGCCGGGTCACCAACTCCGTGGCAACGCTACAGGCGCTCAACAGGCAGCAGTACCTAAACAATCCGGATATAGTTAAGGTAACGATAGATAAACTGTGCCCTAGTATCAGATATAGATGGTATGAATATGCCAGGCCACACCGAGACCAGGAACCAGACCTCGTGACCCTGGCTCGATTCCTTGGTTTGGAGGCCGAAATGTGCGCGCCCTACGCGCAGCCCGAACAAATATCGCCGCTGGAGCCGGCCAGCCGCCCGCCCCAGCGCCGGCCGAACCGAACGTTCGCAGCCACCGAAAATAGTGATAGTGCGAAATCAAAGTGCCCAGTTTGCAATGCCGTCGGACACACCACAGAGGTATGTAAGAAATTTAATGATTTATCTTGTGATGCCCGCTGGGACCTAGCAAAAGAGCGTAGATTATGCTTTAGATGCTTACGTGTACGAAAACGAATGCATAGTTGTAAAACTAAAAAGTGTGACCGCGATGGATGCCCACTCTCGCACCACGCGCTGTTGCACTCGACGTCGCGTGCGAAAAAAGCACCGACGCAGGAAACAGAAACAGTTACAACCGCGTGCGCTCCCACTAAATTCCAGACGTATCTAAAAATAATTCCTGTGTGTGTGTCCGGACCGGCGGGAGTGGTAAACACTCACGCCCTACTCGATGACGGGTCCACTATAACTTTAGTAGATGCAGATCTCGCGCGCCAGACTGGCGCGACCGGGCCGGTCGAGCCTCTGTTCATAGAGGCGATCGCCGGAACGAGGCTAGCTACACCGTCGTCGCAACACGTCGCCCTGCAGCTGAAAGGGAGCAGAGGCGACGCCGAGATCATGGCGCGAACCATAGACGCGCTGCGCCTGTCCCCACAAGCAGTCACCGAGAGCGACTTAGCCGACTGCTTACACCTGGAGGACATAAAGGATGAAATAAGGTATGATGACATTCAACCTAGAATATTAATCGGCCAAGACAATTGGCACCTCCTGCTGGCGTCGGAGGTCAGGAAGGGTCAGCGACACCAGCCAGTCGCCTCCCTCACACCCCTCGGATGGGTACTCCATGGTGCACACAGCCGAACACTAGGACAGAGAGTTCACCATGTATACCACCTGACCACAGATGACCGCATGGACGAGCAACTAAAACATTATTTTGCTCTTGAGTCCCTTACAGTGACCCCGAAGCGTCCGGTCAATGACCCGGAGGCACGTGCGCTGCGCATCCTCGACGAGTGCACGACGGAGAAGGACGGCCGGTACGAGACTGCGCTGCTGTGGAAGCAGGACGAGCCTGCGATGCCAGGCAACAGGGAGAACGCCCTGAGTCGGCTCCACGGCATCGAGAGGAAGCTCGACCGATCGCCATCGCTGAAAGTAAGGTATGAGGAACAAATGACTGCTCTCATAGAGAAGGGTTACGCTGAACCCGCACCGGCATCGTCTACGCCGAATCGAACGTGGTACTTACCACACTTTGCCGTCGTGAACCCGTTAAAACCGGAGAAACTTAGAATAGTTCACGACGCCGCTGCCAAGACGAAGGGAGTCTCCCTCAATGATCATTTGCTCACAGGTCCTGATCTGCTACAGTCGCTACCGGGAGTCATGATGCGCTTCCGGCAGCATGCCGTTGCTGTCACCGCAGATATAGCGGAAATGTTCATGCAAGTGAAGATACGCCCGTCAGACCGCGACGCGCTCCGATACCTGTGGAGAGGTAGTCGCCGCGACGGCGAGCCGCCGACAGAATACCGGATGACGTCACTCATCTTCGGCGCCACCTGCTCGCCGTCAACGGCCATCTACGTTAAGAACAGAAACGCGGTAAGATACCAAAATACCATGCCACGGGCGACAACTGCCGTTGTCAATAATCACTACATGGACGACTACCTAGACAGTTTCGAGACCACGGCCGAAGCCGTTGAAGTGTCCAACCAGGTGCGAGATATCCACCGACGCGGCCACTTTGACCTGCGCAAATGGGCATCGAACTCAGTCGACGTACTCGGGGCCATTGACCCCGAAGCAGCGCAGCGACCGGCCGTCAATCTGAGCGATGGCAGCCAAATAGAAAAGGTTTTGGGTCTAGTGTGGAAGCCCCACCAAGATCAACTAGCCTTCAACCTCGACCTGGCACGCATACCAGCGAGGATAATGCAGAGTGCTGCACCAACAAAAAGAGAAGCGCTCCGTATTGTAATGTCTCTTTATGACCCATTGGGGCTCGCATCGCCTGTAACGGTGCGAGCCAAACAAATTTTACAGGAGGTGTGGCGCCGCGGCACAGGCTGGGACGCGAAGCTGAGTCCAGACCTCGCAGAACAATGGACGCTGTGGATGGCGCATCTGCGGAACCTGAGCGCCGTCACAGTGCCGAGGTGCTACCTACGCTACAGCGACGCCACATCGCTCCAGCTGCACACCTTCACGGACGCCAGTGAAGTTGCCTACGCAGCCGCCGTATACTGGCGCACCGTCACCCCGGAGGGCGAGGTAAATGTCACATTAGTACTCGCTAAGGCTCGGGTGGCACCAGTGAAGACAACTTCAATACCGCGGCTTGAGCTACAGGCCGCGGTCATGGGCAGCCGCATGGCCGCAGCGGTCATTGAAGAGCATCAACGGAAGCCAGAATCACAAACTTTCTGGACCGATAGCAAGACCGTTCTCGCGTGGCTGAGAACTGGGGCCCGCGCTTTTAAACCCTTCGTCGCCCACCGAATCGCGGCGATCGAAGATAATAGTAGACTTCCAGAATGGCGCTGGGTGCCCACCCGCATGAACGTCGCAGACGACGCCACGCGGGACGTGCCGAATGACTTCAACTCCGAGCACCGCTGGTATCGAGGGCCGGAGTTCCTGTACGACGAACCATCGACGTGGCCGGCCGACTCCCCGGACGCCGCTGTCGTTACAGGTGAGGAAAAAGTCAATAACCTTACGAACGCTGCTCGCCCTGATACGAGAGAATGCGTGCCCGACTTCAAACGATTCTCTAAATGGGAGAGGCTACTCCGAGCGACCGGCAGGGTCTTGCAGTTCATTGACCTCTGCCGCCGCCGAACCGAGGACGTCCATTACAAGCGGACGTCAAAGAACAAAGAAAAGGACGGCGCCTGGAACAAGAAACCAGCCGCCTCAAAGCGCAAAGCCGCGCCAAGGATCCAGCAGCCCGCAGCCACGAGACAATACAAGAGTTTGTCAGCGGAGCATCTGCGTGCCGCCGAGAAGCTGCTGGTGAGAGCGAGCCAACGCAGCTCGTTCCCGATGGATATCGAGTGCCTCGAAACAGGTAAGCCCATACCTACCAATAGTCGCTTATACGCACTCGCTGTGTCATTGGTCGATGGCACTATCCAACTCAAGACTCGCATTGACGCGATCGAAGGCGTCCCCGAAGTCACCCGGGCGCCGCCAGTGCTGGATGGAGCACACCATCTCGCCCGCCTATACATCGAGTGGACTCACAGGCAACTGCACCACAGCGGAGTCGAGATGATCGTAAATGAGGTAAAGCAGAGATATTGGGTGCTCAAATTACGCACCACCGTCCGCACGGCCCTCAAGGCCTGCAAGCCGTGCCGAATTCGGCGCAACAAACCGCCGACGCCGCCTACGGGTGATCATCCCCGAGGCCGCCTCGCGCACCACGTGAGGCCGTTCAGCTTTACCGGTGTTGATTACTTTGGCCCCCTGACCGTGACCGTTGGGCGGGGGACCCAAAAAAGATATGTTGCACTGTTCACATGTTTGACGACGCGCGCCGTTCACCTCGAGCTGGCCGCGTCCCTCTCCACCGACTCTGCGGTGATGGCCCTGCGCCGCATGATCGCGCGGCGGGGCTGTCCCACCGAAATTTGGTCTGACAACGGGACCAACCTCCATGGCGCCGAGCGCGAGCTCAGGCGGGCCATGGACACAGCGACCGAACATGAAGCAAGCAAGAAGATGATCGCGTGGCGCTTCATCCCTCCTGGGGCCCCATTCATGGGCGGGGCCTGGGAGCGCATGGTGCGGTCCGTGAAGACCGCGCTCTCCACGACGCTTCACGAGCGCCAGCCTCACGAAGAGGTGCTCGTGACGCTCCTCGCCGAAGCAGAGTTCACCGTGAACAGCCGGCCACTGACCCACGTGTCGGTGGACCCGGCTGACGCCGAAGCCATCACGCCGAACCACTTCCTGCTGCTCGGGTCGGCGCGCCATCCGGTGCCCGGCTCGCTCACCGACCGCGACCTGACTGGCCGGAATAGCTGGCGGGCCTCGCAGCGCCTGGCCGACCTATTCTGGGCCAGATGGGTCAAGGAGTACCTGCCGGAGCTCCAAAACCGGCGGGAGCCCCACGGACGCGGGCTCCCCATCAAGTTAAACGACGTCGTGCTCATCGCCGACGGCTCGCTACCACGGAATGCGTGGCCGCGCGGCGTCGTCATCGCCGTCTACCCAGGGGCCGACGGGATCGTCAGGGCTGTCGACGTGAAAACAAGAGGAGGCGTACTACGACGCCCCACGAAGAAGCTGGTGATCCTGCCGACGGATCCGGTCGCCTTCCCAGCGAGTTTCTGCAGCGCCCTCTACTGAACGCGAGCGCTGCACGGCGGGAGGATGTGCAGGACGACCGACGTGCCCGAGACAACCGACGTCTTCATAGTATAAGCTAGGTATAAGTAATAATGTATAGCAACCTAAGTATAGAAAGATTGTATAGGTTTAGAGGTGCACCTATAGTTTTAAAATAGACTAAAACTTGTATATTGAACCTTATTGCCAAGCCCATAAAAGCGGCCATCACTTTGGCAATAAAGGGTAAAGTTTCTAGAAGCTTTTACGGCCACTGAATCGCATCCGCCCGCTGAGTATAGCGAGCAAAAACCGTTGGCCAATAGGAGCCACGAATAGCAGTGAGCTTGATGTCCTCGACTCGTCATTTTTGATAGCCATTGACTGTGACCAATGGGTAAGCTTACATTAATTGAGATTGTGAAAATTAAATGAACAGAAACTGCATTTATTTCCTGCGAACACTAGCAAAACGCGCACTAGAAAAAAGTTATAAATATTAGACATTGAAATAGGAACCTTACAGTTCGCCAAATATTAGAAAGACAATGCGTCATATAGTTCAGACAAGTTTAATTAGAATCAATTCGCGATATAGTATTTCCTAGTTAAGCTCGTTGCATACGCTAGTGGTCACGGGTATAGTGCCGCTCTGATTAGATAGTAAAAGAGCGTTATCACTGGCATTCGCCGTTCTGATTCCTGTGTCTCCGTACCCAGTAATAGCTACGTACGAGTCAGGTGGACAGAGTAACCGTCATACAGTCCACTTGCCCGACAGCCCATCTGGCACGTACAAGTATCGTATCCAAAAACCTTGTCAATATAAAAATGATTTTTATTTTTTATTCTGATAGAGTCAGTATCTTACTAATAGTTAATTAACGGATCAAAGTCTACGCCGATTATAATGTGCGTAGTAAATTTTTTAATTTTCATTTTCCACAAAATATGGTTTATTTAATATATTTCTTGGTATTTTCAAATGAATCTTCGATTGTTGAGGTAATTCCAAAAAATATACTTTTTTATTTATTTGACATTATAATGTAATAGATTAAATAATTTTTTCAATTCCAAAAAATATTTATCGTAAAAAACAATTTTTATAGCACTTCTACGATACATCATTACACTTCATTATGAAATGAAATATGTAGGTAATGTAGAATGTACCTACTTGAAAAAATCTTTTTAAATAATGTTACCCCTAAGATTTATTTGAAAATATTAAGAAAAACAATATAATAATGAAGAATATTTTGTGCTTTGTATCGGCCTAAAATTTAATGGTGGCACCAGAAATCTACAAATATTAGGTAGACTGACCTGGTCAGTTTTTTTTTAAAGTACCATAAGTCAGCCTTATAATAAAATAAAATACGCTTTTTTAAAAACAAAGTCGCGGCTTGAGACCCAGTTTTTGACTAATAAAGCGAAACCATTAAAAACCCGCACATATCTCTAAAAACCGATAAATTTTTTTTCTTGTGGTTGGCCATCTGGTGTGAGGTTTCTCTTAATCGAAAAAATAATATGCATAGAAATAATCGACCGACATTATTTTATTGGAATATTTATGTTATAGATAAATAATTATAGATAGATAAAGGTAGTAAAAATTTAAATTATTATATATTTCTCAGAAAAAGCAACACATTGACTAATTGATGAAATGATTTTGAATTCAATACGGTTTACGAGAAAACAGACAGGTAGGCAAGATAGAATATATAGATCGAGTTGTAGCTCTCCACAGCTTCGCTT
Organism: Zygaena filipendulae; assembly: GCA_907165275.2. Lineage (NCBI taxonomy): Eukaryota > Metazoa > Arthropoda > Insecta > Lepidoptera > Zygaenidae > Zygaena > Zygaena filipendulae. The sequence continues at coordinate 3,753,596 of OU015669.1, forward strand.
GCTTCAATTTCGGGGTTGATTTAGGAATTTCGGGAGTAAAAATACCCTATCCAAAATAGGTATAGCCTGTGTGTGCCAAATATCGGATATTTATCGATTTAGATATGCGTGACATATATGTATTCAAATATCTTAACAAAATATTCTAATTTATGAGGTTATTAATAGCAAAAAAAAATTGAATGGTTTGGGGATTGATAAAAGCATGACATACATAAACTGTAAACGATAGAAACACTTTTTAAAGTTAGTCAAAATACCTCCGTGTACGCGGTGAACAACTTAGCCTTATCGGTCATTCATAACGTACGAAAAATCTCAGCATTGAATCCAAATTGACAAACCGAATCACTTGATTTATGATTCGTTCCTCTTGAGTCATGAGGATAAACACCAGAGTGCCTCGAGTCTTTGTCATTGTCACCGTATATTACGTACTTTGTCTGATAGAATCCCGTAATTAGGTACTGTATATAGATTACTAGTCTACCCACGGTTATTTTAGGAGTTCCCGTAGGAATTCCAGGATAAAAGTATCTTACCTATATCACGCAGAAATACTGTAGCTAGGAATTTTTGTAATTGGTTTAGTAGTTTTTGAGTTTATACATTAAAAACAAACAAACAAACATATAAAATAAAATCTTTTTATAATATTAGTACAGACTACACATAGAATTTATCAGATTTAAAGTTATAATGGTACTGCGTTTGTACCCACTTTTATTTTAAGCTCTAAAATTTTAAGCTCTTTTTCGCCATCTCCAATCAACATGGAGTGGGGATGCGTTGGGCATACTATACATTATGTCCTATAAATTTGACTTTATAATAAAAAAAAAGCTTCGAGTACCTATATTGTATGCATATCACTCATGCGTATCTGGATTGTCATTGTTATCGTGGAACGGGACATTTTTATCGCGAGCCTTACATTGAAAGATGCCAGGAGTGGAAGCAAGAACCGCCTCTCCCACAGACTGGTTTGTGGACACCGTTGGCTGACCCGATCACGGTTGATCTCATTGTTCCGAATTCCGATTTCTTCGCTGCATATATTCGGGATCATCCAATGCGCATAATTGTTATCGCTCGAAAATATAATACATACAGGATGTTTTGATTTTATTGGATAATTTATAGGATTTTATAGGATAATAGAGTTAAACGAGATTCGGTATTAGGGGACTAGAATTGTAGATTTACCTTCGCTTTAAAAAAAGGAAACATTTTGATTTATCTCTCTATAAATCGTTGAAAGTCTTAATAATCATCGTGACAAATTTGTTACATTAAAGGACTAGCTCAGCGGTTTTACCCATGTGACTTTCGGAATTCCCGCAGGAACTACTTATTTCTGAAATACAAGTAGCCTAAGTTACTCCTTATAACATCAGCTATCAGCCATTAAAAGCCCGTTGCAGTCGGTCCACCCGTTTCAGAGATTAGCTGAAACAAACAGACAGATTGACAGACAAAAATTTAAAAAAATATTTTTTTATGTAAGTACCGTACTTATATACTTTCATATGCATTTATTGAAAAGCTGTTAGTTTGGAAGATATTTCTGAAAATGTAACGTACCGTTAAGATTAATCATTCATTATTACTCTGTAAATCAAACGAGAAAAATAAAGGAATATGTATTGCGTGGACTACATAGTAGGTATATCTGTAAACTGAAATGAAAACGTCAAAATAAAAAAATATTTTGTAATACGCTTATTAATACATGCAAATTTCTCGTTTTAGTGACATATTTTTTTTTGTAAAGTGTAGGAGTACCTATGCGTAATAAAATATAGAGTGTAGAGTGCATACTGAAATATAGAGTGTATCTACGTGTATAATATGGTAGAATAATGCAAGCATAAAATCAATGCTGCATCATGCATAAGTTGATTAACTTATGCCAGATTTGGCATCAGGTTTACATTTGGGTCTGGGTGTTTAGTATTATTTATTTATTTATTTTTATTTAGAACACAAAACAGATTACAGTCATCATGAACATAAAGCAGAAGTGTACCTAATACAGAAATTCAACTATATTTGTTTTGTTTTTTTTTTTGAGTATAGGACAATCTCTCTTACATAACTTCTTTCTCTTCTTTTATGTCCAAGCAATCATTGTTTTCTGTTTCCGCCGCGCTAATTTTAGAGTTCCCGCGGAAATTCCGGGACAAAAAGTAACATAATTTAAAATTAGGAATTATGTCCTTCTCAGTACCCTTCATGACGATCAGTTGTGTATTTAAAGCGTAAAAGCATGACAAACAAACAAACAAACTCAATTAATTGTTCCCCGCGGTTTCGCTCACGTTAATTTCGGAGTTCCCGAAAGTAACCTATATGTCCTCTGTATCCCTGACAATGTGAGTGCAAGATTTCACGATGATCTGTTGAGTAGTTCAGGCGTGAAAGCCTAACAAACTAACAAACATACATTCACATTTAAGGATTGTTTTGTAGTTCTGAACACCCCCTAGCTGGGGGCGGCTGCTGTCGGCGCGTGCGCATATAACGGCGGTGCACCGCTCCCGCGACACACTCGCACGCACCGCGCCATCGCGAACCAAACGTGAGTACAACCGCTCATTTGTTTTGCACGTACGCCAAATAGGTATTATGCTTCCAACCATAGATTTGAAATCAACAAATCGATCGCAATGGAAAAACCAAATAAAATTGAATAAGTAATTCGAAATGGAAAATCAATTTCCACAAAGATTATATTGATTTTAATATTGTTTTTTTAAATTATTATATTATTTGCGTAAATTGAAAACAGCCACTACTCTTTTATTTATTTTTAATTACATATCTATTTTTAAAGAAACTATAATTTCTTGCTGTGCTAAAATTATTTCATTCATTCATAGATACCGAATTTGGTAAGTTTTTTCTATTGAAATTAGATCACAATTATACAATATTTACCTATTTGTAATAATGTTTGTGCAAATCTCTCCATATTAGCAAGAATGTCAAGTTTACATTGAACTTGACTTTGTTTGTCCACTCTCGGGGAAAGCAGCGCTTTATTTGCATATCGCGATGATTCTGTATTCAAATAAGCGGATTTAATGTTTATGACTTGAGCCACTTCTTTAGAATTCCAATAGTAAAAGTACCTTATCGCAAACAACATTTGGACATCGATAAGCAATAGTGCGTTAACCCAGACTGAAGAAATTTTGAATAAATCCCGTTTTAAAATTATAACGCCATTTTTTCATGTTCAACAATTTGTTGGCAGGTATTTAAACAATGTAATAAGGTATTAAACACATAATTAAAAATGGTTCTATAACTCTAAATAAAGCGTCCTGTATCAATAACTTAATTTGAAAGGTTAACATGTTATTGCTTATAGGCGTCCATTTACCATGTTCTTACAAGACTTTTGTTTTTAAGATTTTGATTAAATTTCGGGGATCTAAGTCATTTATAATGATAGTCCTATACATATTATAACATTTGATAAATATTACCGATGATAAACTTGTTGCATAATCATGATACTAAAGGCAGATTTCATGGCATAATGGCATTTACTGCCAATTAAACTTTGGTTGATTTAGATTTATTTAGAGAAATTGCTCGTTTTGCGTTGTGTGAAATGAAATCATTGCATCCTTAAAAACACTAACATATTTTTTCTAATAAACAATATAGCATTGATTCATTTGTTTAGTTCAAATATTACGTTTCGTTTTAATTAAACTTTTTAACAGTTTGAATTTTGTGTAAAAGGATATTAATTACTTCCTGTATAAATGTGATGATGATAATATTTTGTAACCATCGCGGGATTCCGGCTCACGATCGAAATTTGCGGTGTCGCGATCGTTCATAAACCGGCAGCTTCGCGCAATTGTACAGTCAGCATTGACTAGCTTTATTATAACCTTAGACAATAGGGATGTTGACGACTTTTGAAAAGCAAAATTCTAATTAGTCCGTCAGTTAGAAAATAAAAAAACAATAGACACGTGTTTTTTGCTTTTTTAAATAAATTAAAATATACAGAAATAAAGCGCATTAAAGTTTAGGGTGAGAGGGTCGTGACGTCACTAACCGCAAAACCGCCATACAAAATGTCAGAATAGTGACGTCACGCGAAATTTCAACTCAGTATATCGCCGTTATTTTTTGATCATGTAAAAAAAGAAAAAATACGTGTCCAATATTTTTTAATAATCTACAAGACGGACTAAAAAATAAAAATTAGTCAACATGCCCATTACGGAAATTACGGGTTCGATTCCCGCATCAGAATAAATCTTTATTATTTATTTTATGAAAATTGGTGTTTACCCAAATTTAGCATAAACCCATACCGATTCCCATGACTCTACCATAGACGAGACGCCGCGACTGGAAAGCGAAACTCTGTATTCATCACACTAAGTAAATTTTCAAAGGGTCTGCTCAGGGTTGCTGTACCGCTTATGTTTTTGTTCTTTATTGCACAAATAAAAGTAAAAATGTTCAGTTTAGTTCACCATTTTTACTTTGGCGTGGCGGCATCATCTACCAGTTAACCACTTGGTTGACAGAGATACAGAAATACCTATAAATAGAAATGTGACTGTCAGTGAAGCTACTTTCTCGTATTTTCTATTCTCTCATTTTGACTTATTTTCATAAGATTATCCTACTTAATATTGCAAACGCGAAAGTTTGTAAGAATGTTTGGATGGATGGATGGATGGATGGATGGATGGATGGATGTTTGTTACCCTTTCACGCAAAAACTACTAGATGAATTTAAATGAAACTTTACAATAGTATACCTTATACATCAGATTAAGTTTCCCGAAGGAACTCTGAAATTAACGCGGGTGAAACAGCGGGGCACAACTAGTGTTGTAATAAATAATAATTGATAAACAATTCGTTAACTTAAATCCATTCAAAAATATATACATATACGTTATAAAAATAACGACAAGGGTTGTTATTGAATTAAAAAGGGAGGGGTTGTTATTGCATCGAATCAGAAACCGAAGAGAGATTATTTTCGGTGCAGACTATTTTCAGTTACAGCCGACGCCGACGTCACTGGCTCGTTTGATCTTTCGTCGATGCAAACCTAATACGATATAGGTATTTCAGTTCACGAAATAGCTTGAAAAGCTATAATCTATTTATACTGTTCAATAGGATACTTTTTCTAAAATTCGTAAAAAAAAATATTATTAGCTAAATCTGTAAGGACTTTAAAATATATTATCATTCACTCGCGGCTTTAGGTAGATTTTTTCAATACACCTTTTTTTTGAATGAAAGGTATACACAGAAAAGGACTTTTCTGTATATACCCCAGAGGGGGGCTGTTATGTAACTTTTGTTTCTATAATTTTTCGGTTGCAATCAAAAACTTGACGGTTTTGCGATTACAATATGCACATTTGACACCTGCAATATCTACCAATCAACCCAAATAAACATAACCCACTGCAAAAATTGAAGCTGCCTAAATTAATTAATAAACAATACCACAATTTTTTTGATTGAAACTGGAATATAATAGCAACAAAAGTAACATAAGTGCACTGCTCAAAACATGTATGATGTAAGATCAGTTGTGTAATTAAAGCGCAAAAGCATAACAAACAAATAAACAAACATTCTCATTCTTAATATTAGTTGGGATACCCGATTCGATGTCTGCGATGCAAATACGTTTTGAGACAAAGAAGTTTTCACTTTCGGACAGTGAACTTAGGTTGATGATATTGATTTTCATGTCGTCGACTCTTTAAACAATCCACGATACAATTTGCTTAATATTCCTGACGCGTTTTCCCCTGAGCGTTGCTAGAGGTCGGTGCATCGGTGACTCGCATCGCATAACATTAGCTAGGCAGTGCGTGTATCATCCATGCGGAATCATTTCGCATGGCTATTGACATCACACCACTGAACGTGATGTTTATGTATGAATTCCCGGACCGCGGTTGGTGCCTAAGGCTAAAGCCACACTACAAAGAACTTCGCTTATTGCTAAGAGCCTAGGAACTCGCCGAGTGACAAGAGTTTATTTATTTATTTATTCGTGCATTTGGGAAGACAAAAGGTTACATCCGTTTTACTTATACATCATGAAAACAATAATAGTAGGTACATCAACCAATGAAGTTTATATTACGTAATACATAGAGTTACTAATACCATGGACCAATAATAATAGAGGACTGACAGACTGCCATACTATCGAGCGTGACTCGGAAAAAAACGAAAATACTGTCTTAAATCTAGATGGCGTGGCAAACTGAGCTGACTTATAGGTTGCAATTTTTTTCCGCTAGGTTTGCTAGTGAACGACAAGTTTGTTTTTAGCTTTTCTACAAATTGCGAACAGATGGCGTTAGAAAAAAGAAATATTTCTTGGGAAACATGAATAAAATGACTTGTCGATACTTACGCGATCTGCTACTATTCAGCCGTATCACTACAATATTAATCCTTCTACTCAATGAAAAATTCTACAATGGTTTAATTAGGTTCACCGATGCTTGATTTTCTCAATTTTTTCCATTTCGTTACTCTTAGTGCTCTTATTTAGGTCTAGTTTCGAAATCACGCTCAATAGTATGGCGATTGTTAGTCTTTTAGTTATATTGGTCCATGCTAATACTTATATTTCGGTTTTTACTTTCATAACTACTCATATTGCATAACTATCGCAGCTAGCCACACTGCAAGCGACGCCCCTAGGTGGGTACCTAGCTAGTGGACAGTGTGGCCACCTGCGATACTATACGAGTATGCAATAGTATATCTGTTCACTAGGATTAGTCACACAGCGAGTTTCTTGGCTCTTAGCAAAAAGCGAAGCACTTTGCAGTATGGATTCAACTTAAATGGTAGTTGAAAATAATGTCAAGTTTTTGTTAGCTGTTTACAACGATAACATATCTTGTAACAGCTTAAGGATTGATATTGTGAAATTTTGATACTTACCGGATGTATGAAAGCCAAATACCGGGTCATTTTAGCTCGAAAACGAGACGCAGTAGGTAAGAGTAGTTGATAGTAGTTGATATAATTATTATGTGATGAAACAGAAGCCAAAAAATAAGCAGATAGAATAGCTAGACCTCAAGTTTTTAATAAAAAATGAAATGAAGCAATGAAGTATTAAAGTGAACATAAACTAAGTCTTGTTATACAATTTGACAATTTGATTTGTGTTGACTTCGGTAATATTATTTACATTTATGAGAGTTGTCTCGTTAATAATTTATCGTATATTCCAAAACACTGAATGTATTATACTATCCAGGACACCTCAGGGTCTCCAAAAATATTTATAGGTATTCTGAAAAAAAAAAGAAATGTTGATCCTCTTAACCTCAGCAGATATACGGGATGTAAGGTTCAACGAGAGACGTATTAAAGGGGGCAAGCAGTATTAGATTTTAAAAAGTAGGTAACGTTAATTTTTCGTGTACCTCAGTTCGCTGATGGATCATAGGTACCTTAAGGGTCATTCAACGTCCTTTCCCTTTGTATTGTCGCTGACGCACCGGCAAATCAAACGTGAAGGTCATTCACCTGCGTAAATCCACGTTCTGTGTTAATGTTTTCCCTGTGATTTATCAGTGATTCATTTATAAGTATCTATACTAGCTGTCCCCTGAGGTTTCACCCGCGGTAATTTCAGAGTTCCCGCGCGGCATTTCCAGGATAAAATATAGATATAAACCTTCCTCATTAATCACTCTACCTCTTGGTGAAAACCGCAAATCCGTTGCGTACTTTCGATCTAAGCAAATACAGGGACAGACAGACAGCTGGAAGCGACTTTGTTTTATACTATATGTAGTGATACTGACTGTTCCTTACCGTTTCACCCGCGGTAATACCGGGTTAAAAAGTATGCTATATCCTTCTCTGTACCCCTGAAAATGTGTAGGTATGCAAAATTTGATGATGATGAGTTGACTAGTTAGGACGTGAAGGCGTAACAAAAAAAAAACAGATTACCTCAGTCAGTCCAACAACTCACATTCGCATTTATAATAATAGTAAGGATTTTTATGAATTACATGCAGTAAGCATGAAATATATATCGGGTTGGAATATGTCCATCCGTTAAATTACACCTAGTATATATAGGCATAGCAGTTACAAGTCGCGTAAAGATCCATTTATATCTACAGACATCGAGCGTCTCAGACACGTTCCGTCGCAGACAAAATAATATTCTCCTATACAGTGCGTATTAGCGTATTCACATCTATCGTAACGCGGTCGCGTCGCGCAGACGCGGACAGACACGGACCAGTAGGTATTCGCTGGAAGAATATTTTGTCTTGCGGTTCATTTCTGTACGTGTCTGTGGCTACATGTCCTGCCGTGTGAAATGTGAATAGAGCATCGGAACCGTGCAGACGTCTTTTGTAAATTCAAAAAAAATTTAAAAATTCAAAAATATCTATTATTATATAAGTAGTGGTTACAATCGGATTGTTGGGACCTACTTTTAAGCATATAATATACTTGTGCCAGTAGATCCCACTCTTCCATAGCCATCCATGACGTTATATAATAAAAGCCTTATAAATAATAAACTTATAGAGATGTTTATAAATAATTATATAGATAGGTATATTTTTTTTTTCTCTTTTATTTGTTTTTCCTTATTGTTTTTCCCTTCTTCCTAACTTAACCCATCAGTCCTCCAATGACAGTGAGCTTAGCTTGTTTGTGTGAGTATGAGAGTATGTTTGTGAGTGTAACTGTGTGAGTTTGTGTAGGTATGCGAGTGTGTATTTGTGTATGTGAGTGTGTGTATGAGTGAATTTCCATGAGAAAACCCAAAAAAATCTGGAAAGGATATTTTTTTTTTTTTTTTCGGGCTGTGAGACCAACGCCGGCGCAACCGCGAGGAATTGCTAGTAGAATAAACGAGTTAGTGAGTTATACGAAGAACATTTTCTGTTTCGTCGTAGGAAAGAGTCTTAAGCCATTCAGTTATAGAGTCAACTTACAGTCACGATGAGTTCTTTGGTATATTTTCAAATATACCAAATAAATAAGTATAAATGGTGTATGTTGGGTTATTCCTATTTTTTTTTCTTGGCACGTGTCTGACGCGCTCAATGTCTGCAGTTATAAACGGACCTTAATCTGTTCGGTTCAAGTGGTCACGGTGATCGGGAATCGCCTACGTAACTGATAAGTAATATTCGGGCGGCCCTCTCTGACCCACCTCCACACAATACAAATAGCAACTTTTTCGTTTAAGGCGAGCAAGTACTTGTGTCGTCTATTCGGTCAAGTCTAGTTTGACTTATATATCTTCAAGAAGTATGTCGTAATAGTTATCTCATCATCATCGAATATAATAATCTATATATAGGTATTAGGTAGGTACATATACATATAAATAAAACTTATCTGTTTGTAATTCCAAATTAACAACTTTTCTCTAAATGCATATGAAAGGATATTACGGTACTTACATAAAAAAAAAAACAATTTTTTTAATGCTCCTACCTTTGTTGCTGCGACGACGCAAGAAAGTGTAATTCCGCTGTCACAGTCGCTACATGCGACTCATAATATTAATATTTTCGTATGAATTAATTTTTCCCTCTCTTTCTATCAAGTAACTCTTATTCTATCTGATCCACTGAATGATGACCGTCGATGGCACACACTAGTATATTTTGGAAGTTAATAAATAAAAAAAAATGTAGGTATGTACTATTATAACTGTACTATATTTTTACTGCCGGGTCTTTTATAATGGGGAAGAATTCGCTGCCACCGCTTTGAGGAAGGCGGTTGCTATATGTGTGACTTGAACGCACTAAAGCCCCATGGCTGGCACGACTGAAGGGGAAGGTCCCGACTCCCGAGTATCCCTTCACGCTGCCTTAATTTTACCCCGCACAGTTGGCCATTGACCAAGCCAGCCCCCTTAACCAAATTGACAATCTAAGATCGTTAACTCTATAAAAAACTAAAAAACGTGCTCACGTAAAATAATCCAATCAAAAGTCAAGTTTTTTGTGACCACGTGACATGACGATGCGTTCCTTAGTTTTCTATAGCATTAACGACCATAGGTTAATTATCAACTTATTTAAGGGAGCTGGAGAGTGAGTCTGATAGTGAGTCGATTGGCAGACAGTAGGTAGGTACGCCGCTCACTATGCACCTAGTCTGAACACACCCTTTGGACTAAGCAAAAATTTGAATATACCTGTCGTACGCATTGTTAGCAAAGTTTGAAAGCGCTGCATAGTGGGTACTTAGGGGACTGTCTATACGACAGCGCGGCTCGTGTGCCTACGTGTGGCTTGCTTAACGAGTATATCAGCGCCGCGGAGTGTACGCTAAGAGGTCTTGTAGCATTATTTTATAGCTCCTCGAGCCTTTGACGGTTTATTGCTCTTAAGTAATTGGGCTTAGGAGCTTCGCCACGAATACAAATTGGCGCACATTGTGGCCGCAGCAGAATTGTGTTGGGAAAATTGAGACGAGTTTTGAATAATATACTTACTCAATTATACAATCTTAGACGGCGAGTTCAATTCTGAAATTGTAAAGAATTGGTTATGAATGTGCGATCCAATAACAACAACAGTTCACAACATACAGATCTACTTGATTCCATCACTAAACTATAGGCTTGTATCGTGGAAACCAAGCAAACGTGCTACGTATTAGGTATAACAAACTAGCTGTGCCTTGCGGTTTCACCCGTGTAAGTTTCGGAATTCCCGCAGTAGGTACCTCCAAACTTTTCTCATAAGAACTTTCTCTTTACAATAACAAACACAACAAAAAAGAATTAGCAAAATTCATTGATATACCACACCAGTAGTAAATCAATGGCAAAATTGGTCCAGTCATTCACGCGTGATGCCTTGTCCAAGGAAAATAAGGATTCATTTTTATATGTATTTATAGGATAAAGAATATAGATATATTTTAGTAAAAATATATGTATAAACACAATATATAGAAAGTTTCCTGTTCATCACACAAAGTCCACCCCCACCGGGAATCGAACCGGGAACCTCTTGATTAGCGGGTAGGCACGATGACCTACTGCGCCAATCCAATTGTTGAAGGAGAAAATGAAAATAAATATATACCTATATTTATCTATATTACAAAGAGAAAAAGTTTCTTTTCATTACTCATACTCGGAAAGTAGGTCTGAAGTTGCCTGAGAAGCGGGTTGAAAGTAACACTTTTCAGCCCTAGGGAGAATCGCTTTCAACTGACAGCTGGATACTGCAGAAACTCAAGTTTTTTTTTTATGTCATAGGGGGCATACTTACTGGCCAGTAGCACACCTAATGGTTGATTTATGTAAAATAAAATTCACTCATTTTTTTCTTTAGCTAATTCCTATTTTTATTTTGACTTTCCTTGAATTCGTAATGAAAAGCACAGTGTTATTACTTTCACCCCTAGGATAACAATGTACTATTACAAGGGGCTAGGTAATCTCTAGAATTACTTACTGCACTGACTGTGAAAAGTCTTAAAATTCTCTAAAAAAACGAGTAGGTAAACCTACCTAAATAGGTAGCTTTACAATGCATATAATTACAAGGACGGAATGCCTGCGGGAACTCCAAAATTAACGCAGGTGAAACCGTGGAGAACAACTAGTTTAAAAATTTCGAGATTAATTAGTATTTACCAAAAAAATGACAAAAGTTTGTTTTGTAAAACGTAGTTGCGTGTGACATGCAATTTTCACAAAATAATTTTTTTTTTTAACTATTTGCTCCACGCGGCTCCTCCCACATGCTATTCGAATATATTATGCGATGACGACACTGCCTCGCCCGTAGTGAAATCACTGTTATAAAACAAAGTCCTCTGCCGCGTCTGTCTGTTTGTTCGCGATAATCTCAAAAACTACAGAAAGGATGAATTAGATAGAGTGATTCATGATAGATAGAGACATGAGGAGATTTATGAGGAAGGTTTAGTAATAATAATTTGTCAAGGTTTTGCGTATAATGCTGGTTGAAATAACGATAATTGTTGGCAGTGTCGAAAAAAGAGCATTATAATTATGCATATTACATGTTGCCAAAGGTATTACAGAAAAGGACATAGGGTAGGTACTTTTGTCCCGGAATTCTCGCTACAACTTCGAAATTAATCTGGATGAAACCACGGGGAATAGCTAGTATAGTGATAAAAACAAAATAAATGGAAAAACATTAAGCTTTAAGTTTCATTTTGTCGTTTAACTTTTTGTAAACAGATTACAATAAAGCAACGCCTTTGTACTAACCTACTCGTTTAGCAAAGCAAAGGCAATATTTAATTCCGTTTTTACCGATTCAAAATTAAAGAGAAATAAAAGAAACACACTTCATTTTGAATTCTCTAAGAAATGTTGGAATAATTTTTTTTATACCTATTTCAAATACGGACTCGGCTCAAGTTATTTTTATGACGCATATTTATTTTGAGAAATTAAATTTTCATTCGAGAAAAATACTGAAAAAAGAAACGTTTTAACTAAATACTACTCTCATGTTAGATCGACTAAATTAATTTAGTACCTAAGTACAAATGATATATACCTACTAAGTGATTAATAAAAAAAATTCAACTTTCATTCCATATCATAAAATTCTGTTGTTTACCTACTTTCAAAAAAAAACTTTGATCATATCAACATACAACACAAGCTTTTTTTTATAAAGAGTGTCAAAAAGAAAATAAAATTCATTTTTACTGTAAACAGTTTTAGTGTTACTTCAGTTCCAGTTTATTAATAATATTTTATTATCTACTGTAAAGGTCAATAATGTCTGTATCAAATTAATACACGAACGAACAGGTGCCATTTACGTCATAATAAATTTACCGGTTCGATTTTTATTGTAAATATTAAATTATTCGAACTCGTTTTAGGCGTCAATAACTATGATTTATTTGTTTTTAACTCCCATTATTGGACATTATTTGAACGTAATGGTTAATACTGTCGTAATATCATTATTTGTTGTTCAACAAAACATACAAATACATTGTAGGTATATTACGTACGGGTACATAGAAAGTCCTCAATAAATACGATGTCTATACTTAGCTTTTTATTATTGGACAAACGAGATAACAAATAAATATCCAGATCTAAAGGTACTTTTACTATGGACCATTTTTTACTAAGTTGGCTGCTGACACTTGGGCCAGGTTACCCAACTTTCAATGGGCATGTGGACTAATTTTTATTTTTTAGTCCGTCTTGTAGATTATAAAAAAATATTGGACACATATTTTTTTCTTTTTTTACGTAATCAAAAAATAACGGCGATTATTGAGTTGAAATTTCGCGTGACGTCACTATTCTGACAGTTTGTATGGCGGTTTTAGCGGTTAGTGACGTCACGAGCCCCTCACCCTAAACTTTAATGCGCTTTATCTCTGTATATTTTAATTTATTTAAAAAAGCAAAAAAAAGTGTTTTTTTATTTTCTAACTGACGGACTAATTAGAATTTTGATTTTCAAAAGTAGTCCACATCCCTATTAGTGGTGTGGAGTAATTTTAGTACCGACCTTATAATATTTGTAGCAGTTTTATTCGAGCGAATTTTGGGATAGGTACGTTTGGCAACTTATATCTTACCTGACGAGATGTACTGATTATTTATTACTAGACTCCAAGATTATATTATTTGTGCCTCAAGTAACTATGTATTTTTATTCCACATATTAATGATAATGTTTTCAGCCGTTTCAACGATAAAAAAGAGATTATTTATTTATTTTTTAATATTTTAATAACCCTCGCAACTCAATAGAGGCAGTTATATCGATATTACAAATATACAATTTGAGTTAACTTTTAATTATGTCCCTTGAAGCAATTTTTTCGGCTATATTTTTCATACCATTGCCATTATGCCATATTGCCATTATGGTGCAGTAAACGTTTTTTTAACTTGCCTATTCAGTTGAAAGAGGAGGAGTGCAAAGATATAAGGAGTATTTATCGTACCACTTCAAATAAATTATATGTCCCATTGTATCTGTTTCGACATATTATGTTCAAGGAATGTGTCGGAAAGGTTAAATTTTTAGGCAAAGATATCAGCCTCGTGATAGTTCATGAACGGGTTCATCCCTGTATACTTATTTACTGTGAAATTATGCCCATTGAAATTAAATCTGTATTTGCTGTACTTACACCCACACACAAATGAGCAATAACGGGTAAATTGTGATTTTATGTCAAAGCTTTAGTATAGTGGGTAAGTAAAGCAATCAAATTAGTTGTCATCCCCCGCTCTCCCCTTCTCAAAAGTGGTTTCACCATGTTCACCATAGTCGTTACGATACCAAGTCCTCAAATCCGTAATTCTTAATTGAAAAGAGTGGACTCTTTACGTACGACCTACCTAGGTACTTTCATGTTTCTAACTTCTATAAAGTAACGGTTTCTACTTCCATACAAACCTTGACTATCCTATACACCCACTTAGGGGTTGAACTTTCAAAAACTCTCATAGTCCTTGCTTAGGTAGGTTAGGTACATTACAAAAGCAAGCCTTGTATAAAATTTCAAGTTAGTAGACTCAGCAGTGTGCGTTATGGAATCTATTAACTGAGTCAGGATATGCATTTTATATGTAGGTATAGTTAATTAGACATCGAACTATATATTATAACAGCTATATTATAAAATACAATATATTATAAAATTTCAAGTTAGTAGACTCAGCAGTGTGCGTTATGGAATCTATTAACTGAGTCAGGATATGCATTTTATATGTAGGTATAGTTAATTAGACATCGAACTATATATTATAACAGCTGTCCCCCGCGATTTCATCCGCGGTAATTTTGGAGTTCCCGCGGGAATTCCAGGATAAAAACTATCTTTTAAGTTGGACCATAATAAAAATGGTTACAAAATTTTATCAAAATTCGTTCAGTAGTTTGGGAGTCCATCGCGGGCAAACAATGTGACACGTGATTTATATATATTAAGATATTTTAATAATCCTGGCACGGAGAATATGAATAGTGCTTAAAGAAAAAAAAGAACAACTTTCTTCTATAATACAGTAGGTAAATACTGTATTATTTTTCAACAGAGGAAATCAAAGTCCAACAATGCTCATCAAAATCGGTAAACGTTCAGCAAGTATAGAAATTAGAAACACATATTCTTGTATGTTTAAAATAATGAACAATCGATATTAATAGATAGGTACGTAAATAATAGCTTTAAACAATAAGGAAGTTTCAATTATGCAAATAAAGAAGTTCTGTACCTATTTGAGTCCTGTTCAAAAATATCTAAAACATAAAAAATATTAATATACACATTATTTACTTGTCTACCGACTATTTAAATACCAGCAAGTGGTTGAGAAATGGTTTTATAAATTTTGAAACGGATAACTTACATACGAGTACCTATTCCAAACTAAATTAAAGGTGGTAAAAACCTTCAAAGATAACAAGTTAACAATACAAATAACTCATACATTTAAATATTTTAAAATCATTTTCCACGACAGGTAAATAGGGGTGTAGGTACCTACAATTAACTAAATTGCTTAACCCGATAAACAGTATGTACATATATTCATTTGTTCGATACATTAAATCGATTTGAGGTAAACATCATGTGGGTTATTGTTACATAGTACCTCTACTAAGCACCTAAATGGGGCGAAGTAAATGTAGACAAGGTCGTTATGATCGTTCTGACGATTAGAAAGAACATTGTTATCATCTGTCATTAGGTTTGTGTAACTTGATTAAATAGTTAGTTGATTATTTTATTTTATTTAGGTATCTAACTGTGTCTTTTGTGAATACAACTTCATTCAGTTATCTCGTTTAGGAGTTATCTACAATCGACACTTAAACAGACGCATCATCATATTATTCTGTAACATAATTAAAGACTGGCAGTTTTATTCCTTATTTTCATATATTTTTAAATAGCTATCTACGAGGTATTCAATTTGTGGAAGATAAAAATAACAAAAAATATATAGGTAGGTATTTTGCGTTTAAAAAAAGAGTAGGTATCAGTTGCTCGTGTCAATTAAAAAAAACCGTACTTTCTTGAAACAAAGACGTATGGCATTTTCCCACCTTTCATCTATCTCTGTGCAAAAACTTTTGTTGATCGTTTACTCTATTTTGCGATATAAAAGCAGGAAAAACAAACATACAAAGTGAGGTTTTCCAGTAAGGTTTAGGATCAGGCGCGGATCTAGGATTTGGTTGAGGGGGGGCAATTTTGATTTCAACACGATATTTTTAGAATTTACAGGGTCAGAGATTTTTATAAGGTGTGATTAAAGTACTTAATTTGCAGGGGGGCAAATGCACCCATTGTCCCCCCGTAGATCCGCGCCTGTTTAGGATTAGTAAGGATGATAGGTAAAACAATATTTTATTCTTTTAGTAGGTTTGAATATAAAGTACAAAAAAGTAGTGTTCACCTTCACCATAAAATGAATTACCTACGTACGATTTGTCTTAATTAAGTCCCAACGAGGTTTTCGTTTAACGTATGAACGTTGAACGCGTATGAACGCCATACCTAAAGCATCAAGTTTTAAGTAGGTACAAAATAGATGAATTATATAATAATTTTCTATACAATTTATGCACAAATGTTTGGGATGTAGGTAATATTATATAATTAGCCACGTAAAGTTTAATTCGTCTGATGATAATGACTGTGGAGACACGTACTGCTTAGTTACTCAGCGATGGAACTCCTAAACATGCACATACCTATTCCTCTGTGTCCTTAACTACATAATAGTAATGTCGGGTGAAGCATTTTTGAAATTTTAATAATAAAATTTAATAGGTTTTTCGTAATAGCATTATTTATAGTGGTCGAATAGTGACCGCTTATAGAGGTCAATATGCATCCATCTTTTTAACTAAATTACTCATGAATTAAAATCTTGTGCTTTTGTGATAATTAAAAATTTATAAGATAGAAGATATTTTTTAAATAAATTGCGGCCTACCTCGAACATTGGCCCACCCGAGACTAAAGAAAGAAAAGTGACAGCGAGAAAAAAACAAAGGACGGTTTTTCACAATAAGTTATGATGATAAGTTTTGGAAAAAATAAAATTAAAGAATCCAGACGACGTTTATTTTATGAGCAGTCTGCCCGTGCAGTAAAGAATAAACACAATGTGTTATGATTTTTAGCTTTTTGGATTTTATTTGTGTGCACCGTTTAAAAATATCTAAGATAATTTTCAGGCCAGGTAAGACCCATTTAAGTACCTAAAACGATGTCTCCAAGATATATAATAATATGTATACCTACTTTACTGAATTTAGTCATATTTTTCATCTATATTGTGCTTAAATCCGAAGTTCGATTATATTATGTTCTATCGCTGGTAGAGTCCAGTGGGAGTTACTACTATATCAATTTTAGTTATACCTTGTACCTACCATTTTTGTTTCACTTTAGATCTTCTATCTTTAGTATTTTATGGGTACAATTAACACACCGTGCATCTAAGTCAAATCTCTGAAAAATTGAATTGAATAATTAAACAGTGGTGCAGACACAATGGAAATCGAAGACGGAGATTTCATCATTTATATTCGTATCGATAAAAAAATTTAAACAAACAATCATTTACGCAGTGGCGTTTTTTTATGTAGATAGGTATGCACGAAGATATAGTACATTTCGAGCTGATTTCTTTGGTATCCTTCTAAGAGCTCCGATAAAGATTTTGCAAAATATAGCAACATGCAGGTTTGCAATTAACCGTATTCAACAATGCTCAATGCTAATACAAACAGAGCAAATACATTTATTATATTATTCTTGAAACTGACAAATGCATTGTATGTGAAAGTTATCACTTCATATATCACAAATTCCTCAGCCACGTCTGTCTGTCTCTTCGTGATAAACTCGAAAGCTATTGAACGGATTCTCATGCGGTTTTCGCCAATAGATAGAGTGATTCATGAGAAGTGTTTAGGTATACCATTTGTCAAGGTTTTGTGTAAATTGGTTGAAATATAACGACAATTAATTATTGCAAGTGTCGGAAAACGTGCATGAAATTTTGCATACTAGATACATGTTGTCAGGAGCACAGAGAAGGACATAGGGTACTTTTGTCCCGGAATTCTCGCGGGAATTCCGAAATTAACGTGGGTGAAAACGCGGGAAACAGTTAGACGAAAAAAGAGTGTCATACCCAACGCGTACCGGACAAGCGGGTCAGTATCCGTCCGCGAGCGGCTGATAAACTGGAGCGATCGATACCGTTAATACTGCCTACTGTGGATCTAAAAACCGTTACGAGTGTCGCCGCTCTTTCAAATGTCATTATGTTAATCTATCTACACATTATGCACGTAAGCAAGTCTGCTAATTGTATAGAAAACAATTTTGCTATGGAACGACTGTACTGTAAAAAAATTTTTTTCAACTCTTGACCTATTTTATATTTTACTAGCTGTTATCTGCGGTTTCACGCTTGTGAGTTTCGGTTCCCGCGGAAATTCGACGACAAAAACTGGGTACGTCCTTTCTGTAGGTACCCCTGACAAGGAGTATGAAAGATTTCATGATGTTCGGTTGTGCAGTTAAGGTGTGAAAGCGTAACAAACATACAAAGTACTAGCGGTGCTCCGTGGTTTCACTCGAGATGAGTTTCGGAATTCCCGCAGGAACTATTGGCATAACTTTTTTATTTATGAATCGATTGACATGAAACAAACAATAAATGTTAATAAGGGAAGCTTACCACAGTATATTCATGAAAAATTCATTTAAATCGGGTAAGCTGATTAGACTAAGATTAGAGTGCACAAACGCACGTTTGACTGTGACACACAGAAAAAAATCTAACAATCATTGTATGGGGTGCTATTGCGTTGATAAAGTCCTAATAATGTTCTTTCTCATATATTTTCCATGTACAGACAGCGATCCGTTACATTTTTATTATGTTATATGTAGTCCTACTATAATTATTATAAATGTGAAAGTGTGGATGTTTGGATGTTTGTTACTTAATCACGCAAAAACGGCTGAACGGATTTGGATGAAATTTGGCATGCACGTTGTCAGGGGTACAAAGAAGGACATATTGTACTTTTTATCTCGGAATTTCCGCGGGAACTTTGAAATCACCGCGGGTGAAACCGCGGGGCACAGCTAGTTATGTATATTAGACACTTTAATTAAAAATTGTAAATACTGAGATCTGTCAGGTGTACTTCAATACAATAAATTATATAAGTCAACTAAAGTTATCGAAATTCAGGTGGATGAAACCACTATGTATGCCTATTCTAACATGAAACAATGAAATACTCGCAATCGTTACTTGTTTTTTTCCAAATTGTTTTCCTAGACACTATATTGTGTCAAAGCAAATAGCTTTATATTCTCCTTTATTATTATATAAGTATCTCATACTGATAACATTGTGTTTTGAAATTAGATATCTATTCATCTATTATTGCATCACTCGCACAACGGAATTCCATGAAACTTGTTCTTTACTTATCTGTGATGGAATTTTTGGCAATTCACAAACTGTATTTCCCTTGTAATCAAAGAAGTTTTACTGCAAAAATATACATTTAGGCACAACGTTTCTTATGGCATAAAGAATAATAATTTCTAATATCTTGGCATCTAGAACGTTTGGAAATTGGCGTTTTTGGGATGCGCGTTATGGGCAAGTTGTTGGTCATAGTGAATAAGGGCCCAGCTAGTGTGGTCATTGGAAGCGTGACAGTGTCACAAGTCACCCATCCCAAACACATGTACATGTCCGTCCTTACTCCTTTTTCTATTGCCCGATTGCAACAAACCCTAAGATTTAAGTCAAACTTTAGGATTTTCTAAAATTTTGGTTTTACACCTGTGAAATTACGTGATTGAAGTTCGGTGTGATTAAGCATTATTTAATTATTATTCTTTTCATGAACCATCTCTATAAAGAATGTATTATTATTTATTATGATTATTATTGTAAATCTTGTACTTACGGACTCACTAAACACGTTTCGAAAACTATAAGTGACCTATTATCCTGAAATTTGGCAGGAGGTAGATTATAAACGCGCGGGAAATCCCAAACTAATTAACCCGGGTTGAATCACTGGGATCAGTTCGTTAACGTATGTACTAGCTGTTCCCCGCGGTTTCACCCGCGTTAATTTCGGAGTTCTTGCGGGAATTCCGGAATAAAAGTACCCTATCTAATTTTCTAAACCCCTTACAACGTGTATGGAAAACTGCATGATGATTCGTTGAGTGGTTAAAGCGTGAAAGCGTAACAAACAAACAATCAAACAAGCAAACTCACAGCATAGTAAGGATTTGATTAATTACAGGTACAAAATGCGAGCGATACTAGCGACGTTGGCTGTCCTCGCGGCTTTATGTTCGGCTGAATGTAAGTTTTATGTGACATCGCAAACTTATTTCAATTACAAGTAGATTCGTTCACACAGAAATGTATGATTGTTTTCAAAACAACTTTGTTATTTTTTACACCATTGGAAAAAATAGTAGTACATAATATGTTACATATTATTAAATAAAGTTTAATGAATAAAAACAGCCATAGTGCAAGAAAATATTGAAGGCAATTTGTATGAAAACTAGCCCATAATAGGTACTCTCACCTTTAAGGGTGAGGACACTCTAATGCCCGTTTATTTTTGCATTAAATCTCAACCCAAACACAAATAGGTATGTAATTATGGGTATACGTTACCTAAAAAATCTCGTGAAGAAATTGTACAAAACATAGTCCCCTATACTTGTTTCTGAAATTCAATATTTTTTTTAATTTCATATAAAATACA
Organism: Zygaena filipendulae; assembly: GCA_907165275.2. Lineage (NCBI taxonomy): Eukaryota > Metazoa > Arthropoda > Insecta > Lepidoptera > Zygaenidae > Zygaena > Zygaena filipendulae. The sequence continues at coordinate 3,774,451 of OU015669.1, forward strand.
ATGAAACTGGCTAAATGTGCGAAAGGCCTTATCAAGATTTATTTTAATGCATCAATTTTTTTTTTTTCAATTGTTAGTGGACAGCAGAGCGCGCATAGTTTGCTACTTCAGCAACTGGGCGGTGTACCGGCCAGGCGTGGGGCGGTACGGCATCGAGGATATACCGGTCGAGCTGTGCACACACGTTATTTATTCATTTATCGGTGTCACTGAGAAATCTCATGAAGTCTTGGTCATCGATCCCGAGGTTGGTATTGGTGACTAGCTGCTTCCCGCGATTTCACCTTCGGTAATTTCGGAGATCCCGTGGGGATTTCGGGTTACGGTATAGCCTATGTTACTCAGGGATAATGTAGCATTCTAATTTTGAAAGAATTTTTGAAATCAGTCCAGTAGTTTCTGAATGAAATCGTAACAACCAAACAAAATATCAAATCTTGCCCCTTTATGATATTAGTTTAAATTTAAATGTAACTGGTATGGTAATTGGTACGTCCACTACTCTAGTTTTTATGGTAAAACTATGTAGTCTGCATTGTCAATTAATTTAGAAGTTGTAAGTTTTAGATTGTAATATCCAAATTATTCTTAAATGCACACAAACAGTAAAGAAACACATTAAAAAAACAGCGAAAATGTAAGTAGGACTTGTAATTAGGCGACCTTTAAAAAGCAATAATTTCAAATGCAGCCTAGGGTAGAGCGAAAGTAATTAGGTCATAACTCCTCTTTCCGTGAACTGACAGTGATAAAACAAAGTGTAACCTTTATACCTAAATAGTAATACACTTAGGGTAGAAATTGGTATGAAAAATAAAACTTATTAATAAATCATCTTCAACTTGGTTTCCACTATTTGCTTTAACGTGGCAAACATAAACTGATCCTTGCATTTATTATACCTGCTTTAATAAAAGCAAAAAAGTTATAAATGCTCTTCGTTTTTTTGAGCACAAAACGAGAAACTAACTAGATAGAGATAGAGAAACTATCAACTTATTTGTACATAACACAAAAAAATATAAATTTTATATCGATATTTTTATAGAGCAATGAGATAATTAGGTCAATGTCTTAGTGCGCCTAATCAGAGAATCTAGTAGCAGCACGACCTTACCTTCGACCTTAACGCCGAAGTTTTGTAAAATTTGAATTTTAATTCCAGTTGGACATAGATGACAACGGTTTCCGTAACTTCACGTCGCTGCGCAAGTCCCACCCCGGCGTCAAGTTCATGGTGGCGGTGGGCGGCTGGGCCGAGGGTGGCTCCAAGTACTCCAAGATGGTCGCGCAAAAGAACTCGCGGATGGCCTTCGTGAGGAGCATAGTAGGTAAGACGCTACAATTTTAAAACAGTTTATTCGACAGCAAATAATAACAGTTCCTATACAAGGTGTTACGGAAGGGTGTAGTCATATTTGTAGATGGTGATCTGACAATCTAATAGAATAATTTGACCATAGTAATTAGCTCATTTTACTTCAAAATTTCATGAAAAAATAAAAAAATATTTTATCTACTACTTCCGCAACAAAATAAACGTTTCATATCCTTGGGTAGGTCATGAACTGGTCACAGGTGACGGGTTCAAGATCATTCAATGCAATTAATTACCGTTGGGGTGCTTAACTTGTCTCTACAAGTTAATAACAGCAAACCTAGCAAATTTTAGGAAAGTTTATTTCATGATACCGGTTTAGTTACTAGTATCAAATCGTTGCAGACGATAACGTGAACACGATTATCAAATATGACTACACCTTTCTGTAACACCCTGTGGCCTGTACACTGGTTACGGGGCAAGAGTTTCGGTTTCGTACGAATAATAGAGTATAATGTCCCTGTACATAATTGGTTAGGTAAATGGATAATTTATCTTTTTATCGAAACCGGTTACGTAGAACTGGTCACATAGTCGGCCGCGAGGGGGCTACGGTTATTTATCATTCGAATTCCAGCACTTTGCTTACTTTAACGTTGCTGATTAAACGTTGATAGTAAAATACCTACTAATTTTACTGATCCAGTGAATAATAAAGTTTAAAATTAAAGATTTAAAAAAATGAATATTATTTTCTTTGAATGTGAAACTTTATTAGAAAGAACAATATTATAATTAAGTACCTACCTAATTTTCCCGTTGGTATTTTCTACTATTATGTGAAGCACTTTGTGGGAATTTGTTTGCGTTAATTTTTGTATATAGCTACAACATTAGTAGATTTTTTTAATTTTTGCAGATCACCCACTTGGGGATGGATAAATGGCCATATTATAAGCACTTAGCTATGTGTTCAGTTATCATTTACAGCTGCTAATATGCGGCTCTGAATTTAATTAATGCTCATGAATTCTCTGAAGCGTTTTTTTAAAATAAGCTTGAGCATCATGAGCGGTCTTGTTTTTTTCCTGAATAAATATAATATTATTTATCCATGTCTGTGTCTAAGTGATACCGGAGATGACTCTTTTTTATAACTTAGTATTTAACATGTTCAAAATTTAAATTTTCAAGCATGCTTAATTAGTGTTTATCATAATTTTTCATCACTACTGAGTGTTGTTGTTTAAAAAAAATTAACACTATCTGCACTGCTAAAACATTACTAAAACAGTTTTTAACACTGCGTTACTAAAACATTTTTTCCTTCAATAAATCATTCTCCGCGCAGTAAGCAACTCACGCATAGATGTAAGCCGCTTGAGAAACATGAGTAACAGAACAAACAACACGGAAAGTCTCGGTGCTCGGTGGCCGGAACCACTTTACAACGTGTTTCCGCGTACGGACTTCAGCTTGAGCCTACACCGTAAAGGCCTATAGCTCAGTTAGCTTGTACAAACAATAAGAATGAAGCATGTTCCAAATGCTTTTACAATGAACGGGTCGTATTATAAATACGGTTCCAATTTTTAAATGTGTTAATCAATATAGAAGAAGTTTAAGTAGGTACGTATGTACTGTCACTGCTGCAGCATGATCCTTTGTGATCCCCTAGAAGAAGAGCCCGGTGCCACAGTAGAGATTTCAAGAATAGATAAATGACAAATGGAAGTCGAGGAAGAGGTCGAATTCATAACTTCCTATTGTAAAATATTGATTTTTTTACTTTGTTCAACGATCGATAATTTTATTATTTTAGACCTCCACGTAGTGTTCGGAATCAAAATCGGAAAAATTTAAGAGAAAACACTAAACAATAACTGACACTCGGGAAAAGGTTTACAGTTTATTCGGCCCCAAAATATAATGAATTTTAGAGTTTGGAGTCTTTGGACTGTGACATCTATCCACTCTTAATACAATAAGAATAAAATTGGATATTATAATATTTTATGGACAAAGTTTTTTTGTTTAGAATGTAATGTAATCTTATAAAGAGTTCTTTTTAAAATTATATTTTTAACTCATTTTAAAACTTACCTTCATCTAATTCTACCTCTGTTAGTATAACAAACTTTAACAATAAACATAAATTATTTGATTAATAATAAGCGTGGCTTGATTCATAATGAAAATTATGTCTATTTCCTATTTTATATAAAGTACATTATTACGAGTACGAAATTAGATGTTATTCTTTTTTTTGCTTAGTTATTTAAAAAATTATGCAAAGATGTGGCGTAAATTTGCATCTCATTCAGCGCTTCTCTTAATGCAAATGCGCTGAGGCTGTACAAAGAGATTAAAAAAAAATATAGCACAGCAATAATGACAGTGCTGGAATTTAATTTTGTATACTAAAATATCTACATATGTACATAATTCCTACTTACGACCCGATTTGACGACCCGATTGGCGAAGTAGGTCACCATGCCTGCCCGCAAATCAAGAGGTTCCGGGTTCTATTCCCGGTGGGGGCGACTCTTTGTGTGATGAACCACAGGGTTCCACTTTTCAGTCTGGGTGTGTTTATATCAGTATAAGCTTATATATGTAATTCTATGTAGTATATACCACGTTTGCTTGGTTTCCACAACACAAGCTAATAATTTAGCTTGGTGTGGGATCAAGTAGATCTGTGTGTTGTGAAGTGGATTGTTATTGTTGTTATTACTTAGACGAATTTGCTACTTATTGGTGACCACTGACCAAGGAAGTAACTTTAATTATAGTCGCTTCGACGAGTAGATATTTTATATTTATTAATTTTACTTATTCTATTGAATATCACTACTGCAGGGCAATTATGTAACTTTTGTTGCTATCATATTTCAGTTTCAATCAGAGAAATAGCGATTTTGTGATTATTTAATCATGTTTAGGCAGCTTGAACTTTTGAAGTATGTTTATTTTGGTTGATTGCTAGATATTGTAAGTGGCAAAACGTGCATATTGTAATCGCAAAACCATGTCTTTGATTGCAACCGAAAAATGATAGAAACAAAAGTTACATAATAGCCCCGGCAGGGCAATTTTGTAACTTTTGTTGCTATAAAATTTCAATTTCAATCAGAAAAATAGCTATTTTGTGATTAATTTGTCATGTTTAGACAGCTTCTACTTTTAAAGTATGTTTATTTTGGTTGATTGCTAGGTATTGTAGGTGTTAAAACGTGCATATTGTAATCGAAAAACCGCCACGTTTTTGATTGCAACCGAAAAATGATAGAAGTAAAAGTTACATAATAGCCCCTCTGGTCTAACTAGTTGGAATAAACCAGTAGGTAATATGGGCTATTCCTAGCGTGATTGCCATTAAAAAAGGCTAAATTCGATTAATGACTTCGCTTATTATCTTATCTTATCTTATTTTAATATATTTAAATCACGTGTCACGTTGTTTGTCTCGTTGTTTGCGATGGACTCCGAAACTATTGAACGGATTTTGATAAAATTTTGTAATTATTTTATAATATGGTCCAACTTAAAAGATATAGGATAGTTTTGATCTCGGAATTCCCGCAGGAACAGCTGATCACCGTACACCGTAATCATCGTTGTCAGGGCTACAAAGAGGGACGTAGAGTACCCTTTTCCCGGAATTCCCACGGGAACTCTGAAATTACCGCGGATGAAATCGCGGGGTACAGCTAGTTATTTTATAGATCTTTGTTACAGATTTCCTCAACAAATATGAATTCGACGGGTTAGATCTCGACTGGGAGTACCCTGGGGCAGCTGACCGTGGCGGTTCCTTCGGAGACAAAGATCGCTTCTTATTCCTCGTGCAAGAGCTACGGCGAGCCTTCATCAGAGCTGGCAAGGGTTGGGAGTTAACGGCTGCCGTGCCCGTCGCTAACTTTAGGCTGATGGAAGGTTATCACGTGCCTGAACTTTGTCAGTAAGTGAACATCTGTTCTCAGAAACATACAGTTGTCACTTTATACATTCACTAGCTGTCCCCCGCGGTAATTTCGGAGTTCCCGTGGGAATTTCGGGATAAAAAGTATACCCCTATGTCACTCAGGACCACCGTAGCTTCCTATAAGAACCTTCCTTCCTGAAAGAACTTTCAAAATCGGTTCAGTAGATCCAGAGACAAACGTCACAAAGTCACAAACTCTACCTCTTTTTAATATTAGTGTAGATAACTGGCAGTTTACTACGATACAAAACAACCTGTTAACCATCGGTAAACCTCCTCACCGTTCTAGAATAAAAAAAATAATACAAACACTTATACTTTGTGATAAAAAAAAAATGGCTGGAGTTTTCGACAGGAATAGATAGTGGCGATTCAGTCAATTATTTTTTTGTCGATAAAAAATTTTTGTAAGTAAGTAAGTAAGATTAGAATTTTCGCATTTCCGGTTATTTAAAACATAATAATTATAATATGATGTTTCGAGCGGATTTCTTCGGTGTCCTCCAAGAGCTCTGAGAAATATTTTAAAAACTATAGCACCATGGTTTGCAATTTTTGCAATTTCAAACCGCACGAAGATGCTAAATGCTAATATAAAAATGTAGCAAATACTTACGTTATATTTTGCTTGAAATTGGCTAAAGGTATTATGTGCAAAAGACATAAGAACAAACAGAAAGAAAAGGCCGCTGCGTTTACTTTTTATTACGTAACGGGACGACGTCATTTTTTAACAAAGGAATGAATTAATTTAATGGAAAACAAAAGAAAATCCCACATAATATGTAACATAACGACTGTTTTGCTACCGTCCTCAAAGAAGTTTCACTTGAAAAATGAAATACGGTTATAATATTGCAACAGTAAATGTAACCGTATCAAACTGAACATAGGCACATATTCATAAAAAAAAACTGATAAATCGTGTTCAATCACATTCGTAACTAAAGTTTCATAACCAGTTACGAAAAAAATATTTCTTCGCTGTTAATGTTGCATTTTTTATAGTTCGGCGAGCATCCTAACACCCTGTATAAAGACGGTCAAACACTGAGTTTTGTATTATCTGTAGAGTAAACCATTGTTTCTGATCACAGCGAGTTGGATGCCATCCACGCGATGACGTACGACCTCCGCGGAAACTGGGTCGGATTCGCAGACGTCCACTCCCCACTGTACAAGCGACCGCACGATCAGTGGGCGTATGAAAAACTTAATGTTGTAAGTAAATAATTTGGTATTTAATTAATCATTACACCTTCTATATCTAGTATACATAATACATATTATAATAAAAAAGTAAGTATAGAATTCACGTATCTGTACTATTATAAATGCTAAAGTGAAAATTTTTATCCTGGAATTCTCGCGCTATCTTCGAAAGTAACGCAGGTGCTACCGCGGGGAACAGCTAGTACAATATATTTGCATAAAAATATTGAAGGCACGATTAAAGAGGATTAACAGAACACAACCAAACCATATTTTTTTTCAATCTCTTTCAAACTCCAAACCTACTGAATGAATTTTAATGCGATTTTCATATAGGTATGGACTAAGCTTATAGCTTCAAGTACCTAGCACATATTTTGATACATCTTATTCGAAAATCTTCTTTTAGTTTTTGATAACGTGAACTTTACTGTTTCATTAGGAAATCTATGTTTAAATTTATTGAAAGATTGTACAAAAAGTTTCTTTTATAACTTTTTTTAACGCAAATTTAGCGGCTCTACAATATTTGAAAAAAAAAAAAATTAGAGAAAACTTTCAGAACACCTAAAGTAACGGTGAAATGAAAACAGCTGATTCCTCATTGAATTGTTTTAATTTGGAAACTTTCATATAAAGTATAACTCGATCAACCGACTGTGAGACTTTCTGTTATACCTACTTTTAAAACTCCCGGGGGTTTGAGAGAGCAAAGTTTTCGTTTTACCTGCTTACCCTTACTCGTGTGTTGAACTCAGAGGGGGAGAGGAAATTATTTTACCCAATAAAACCAGCGTGGGAGAGTAAAGTTGTTTACAAGTTGTGCGAGTTATTGGAGCGTATGGTGTTTGGAAGCTTATTCGTTTCCGTCAATAACTTGAGCATACAGCCTGTTAAAAGGATAACTAAAGACCGATGCAAATGATGGATTAGGATGTTTCTCTCAACTCTAATGTACGCGACCACAGAAATATGTAGAACAGACAACGCAAGTAGAGTCTGTTGTCAATTAGTGGTTAAACTGTTTGTTTAGTGCCGACATTAATGATATTATAATAACTTCCCTAAAAACTAAACTAAAAATAAAATATGCAAATTAACCTGGTTTTTCAAGATATTTCATTTTATAGTCGGAAATTGTCGACTTTTATAAGTATTTCAATTGGGTCTTCATGCTTTTTAATCTAGCCGTGTGCATTTACAAAAGGAAAAACTCCCTAGTGCCGAATAAAATAATAGAGGCCGCTATAAATCTTACTAAAGGGTTTTGGGATAAGTGTAATGGGGTATGATGATCCCTAGGCAGTTTACGGCATATATTCGTAAATTTCTTTTAAATGTATACAAGAGTCGTAAAAACGGCATAATAAAAGAAGTTAATTAAGTATTTAAATACTATGCGCTTATAAGCTACGATGAACTATTTGCCAATTTATATGTACCAAACTAGTTGAAAGGGATAAAAAGTAGGTACCTCATGTCACTCAGGGACACTTTGGCTTCCTGTAAGTGAATTTTTAAAATAACATATTGAGTATAGAATATAGAATGTGTTACGTGCAGCTTCCACAACTCAATATCTATACATATACTAAAATAGTAGAATCAACCCAATTGGCGCAGTAGGTCACCAGCCTACCCGCTAATCAAGGGGTTCCGTGTTCGACTCCCGGTGGGGGTGGACTTTGTGTGTTGAACATAGGGTTCCACTTGCTAGTCTGGGCGTGTTTATATATCTATAGCATAATATATATCACGTTTGCTTAGTTTCCACGACACAAGCTTATAGCTTAGTGTGGGATCGAGTAGATTGGTGTGTTGTAAAGTGGATTATTATTATTATTATAACCTGAATTTACTGATTTATGAGCAGATAAAAGAAGATTAACAGAACACAAAAATTGATGACTTAAAAAAAAAATTATACATTGACGTCCTACGAAACTACGGTACGGATTTTAATGCGGCTTGTACAGGAAGGTCAGCTTGGAGCTTATCTGATAGCTTAAACATAGCCTATGTCGTACATACAAGTACAATATATGTAAATATATTCTTTTATGTCCTTTAATTTCGAATGTTTGAACGAAACCTACGCTCTTTTTGTATAATACTAGTCGATCTCCTGCGGTTTAACTAGCGTCAATTTCAGAGATCCTGTGAAAAATCCGGGATAAAAAGTACTATATCTCACTCAGAGATAATGCAGCTTCCTATGGATAGGTACAAGAATTTTAAAATCGGTTACATAGTTTCAGTTTAGATGGTTGGTTACACAATGACACCGGTGTTGTGATTTTTTTTTTATTTAAAATTTATTAATTAGTTATTTATTATTACAGAATGACGGTCTCAACTTGTGGGAGGAAAAAGGCTGTCCGTCCAACAAATTGGTAGTCGGCGTGCCGTTCTATGGCCGCTCGTACACTCTGTCCGCCGGGAGCACCAACTACGGCCTGGGAACTTACATAAACAAGGAGGCTGGAGGCGGCCACCCGGCGCCGTACACAAATGCAACCGGATTTTGGGCGTATTACGAGGTGATTTGATGACTTACAGTTTGTTATTGTTATGAATAAATTTGATGAGGTTCCAGCCCCCTTAGCTAAGTTGACAATCTAGAACGGTAACGCATATAAAATTAACGAATCAATGTTTAATTCACGTGGTCACGCAGAATTGAACTTTTGTTGGATCACTTTTGCGTGACCGCGTCAGCCCGTTCCCACTTGTCAGGTGTCGGGTCCAGATTTTAATCGGATGCTCCAGTGGCAGAACATTTTATATGGAGCTATTCACACTTGTCGGAGACAGATTTTGTGTCATCGCCGACAAGAAATGTCGGCTGTTTTGCGAGCCCACGACGCCCGGAAAAAAATCGTGTCGGATCTGAGGTATGGCGCTGCTCACACTTGTCGGATGTCGGGGCTGACAAACCTCTCCCCGCTACCCCCTGTTCCGCCCGGCGGCGCACGTGCGTGCGTCGCGTCACTGCGATCGCACGTCATAATTACACCACAGAGTACTTACACAGATCGCGGCGCGCAAGCAGAGTTGTTGTGTGAGCGCTAGCTTCGACCGTGTCCGACAGCCGATAAGTGTGAACAGAGGCGCCGCCATCATGACGATTCGTTTCTTAGTTTTCTATGCGTTAACGATTAAACATTGTCAACTTGGTTAAGTGGGCCGTTGTGAGTTATGAAGACAGATTTTCAGTCTATACATTTTAGTAGGTAGGTAAATACACAAATTGGGAAACCGTAGCTTCAGGTTTGTGTTGCTTAACTTAATTCGCTGACTAGTTGGTTTATATACCCACTTAGTAGGTACACTACAATTTCGGCACTAGAGGCATTTTTCTTCAAACTAGATGACGGTAAATGTCAATGTTTAGCGTCGTATGCAAAGACATTTTTATTATTATCTATCTACTTTTCATGCCATTTTTATTAATATTATTTTTTTATAATATGCAACAAAAACTAACTTTTCCTGTATACTGAGATAGCATACCTAAATTAGAATAAAAGTAGTACCCTAGTAGTAACGTGAGATAAATATTAAAAAGAATAAAAAAATAAAATACAAACATCTGCCATATCAAGTACAGAGGTTACCTATTTTATGAAATCATAGAGGTAATAACTGATATAGTAATTAGGTATGAATTGTCATTAAAATAAATTATTGTAATATCGTTCCAATTTTAGTACGATACTTACTAACATTTTTGGCCAACATATTGATGAAAGTTCGCTCTATACTAACGCCCAAATTAAAAGACCACAATGTTTCCGATACTGAATTTTGGATAAAAACTCGTGTTATAAATTTGTCGGCATCTAAGGGATTCAATTCAGAGGTCAGCAAAAAGCTAAATTTGCCTAACACCCTCTTACAGTGAGGGATCGTAATAAATCTGAAATTGCGTCTAAAGTAGGTTCCTCTGATTTTACAAAGTGTCGTCGGCCGGATCTTACCTACCTTTCGATGATGTAGAGACTATCCGCAAAAAGCAAACATTAAACAGATACCACCGCCTTCAGTTTGGGTATTTATTAGAATAATAATAGAATAGCATTTAAAAGGAAAAGTATTTCAATATTATATCAGTATTATATTATCTAACAAAATTAACAATCTTTCTAGATCTGTAAAGAGGTAGACAAGGAGGGTTCGGGGTGGACCAAGAAGTGGGACGATCACGGCATGTGTCCCTACGCGTACAAGGGCACGCAGTGGGTCGGCTACGAGGACCCGCGCAGCGTCGAGATCAAGATGAAATGGATCAAGGAGAAGGGGTACCTCGGGGCGATGACCTGGGCCATCGACATGGACGACTTCAACGGCCTCTGTGGTGAGGAGAATGTGCTGATGAAGCTACTGCACAAGCACATGGGCTCGTATCAAGTGCCACCGCCGCGCACCGACCACACTACACCCACGGTGAGTAAACAAAGAAAGAAAGAAAGAGCCTCATGCGTTGGGTCAATCGATCTCTATCTCAGTATAAATGCTTCGTTATGTCTGTGGAGCAGAACATAATGAAACATAATGTAAAAATTGGTAAGACACATAAAGGGCTAGCCAGAAAGAAGGTACCAAGTCAAAAAGTTATGGAAGTGAACATGAAAACGAATGGCTTTTACTTAATTTCTTTATCAAATAAGTTTTTTTTAAACTCATCACGAATTTGACCAAAAAATAAACGTTTTTTAACCTTGTCATAAACTTTTTGAGGTGATTTGGGGTCAACTTAACGGAAACTTATACAAAATGAAATAACAATTCTAATTTGTGAGAAATTATACTCAAAAACGATTGTTGCTACCTACACAAGAATTAAACCAACCAACTCGTATTCGTTGTCATAAGAAGAATATTATATTTTTGTTTTAACAATAACGATAGGTAGTCCAACACTTCCCTATTCCATTCCATTGACAAATTAGATACGAACGGTGCTGATAAAAGACGTATTGCAGCAGAGTATGGTAACAAACAAAACAAAAAAGAAAAACATTTTTACAACACCCAAACAAAAGATGGAAAAACAAGAGGGGCCATAAATCACAGGAGAAATGTAATAGGATGTTATTCATAGTGATATTATCTTGCAGCCGGAGTGGGCTCGGCCGCCGTCGACGCCCGTCGATCCAACCGAGGGAGACCCCGTACCTACCACCACTACGCTGAAGCCTACGAAGCGGTCGACCACCCCTAAATTGACTACCCCTAAATCAACCACATCAGCAGTTACCCCTGAAATGCCAGAAGGGACTTTAGACACCGAGATCGAGCCGGCACAGCCTGTTGAAATTCTTGAAACCTCTCCGGACAAAGAGGGCGATGGTAAACCAGAGGTGAGTATCGGTAGTAAGTAATTCAGAAAGGAAAAAAAAATGTTTAGAGATATTTGATTAATCGAAATAGTTGACGCAATAAAGTTACTATGTACACGATCGTCACATTATTGGATACCAAAACAAAACTACATCCAAAAGTTGACTGTTGTTGATGTTGAGTTGAACACAGTCATCTCGTATCACGTTATTATGTAGGTATATTGTATACGTATTTTTTGACGAAAATGTTTCATCACTTATTTCGACGATGTGTTGGTGAACGATCGACTCAAACATTTCACCGAAGTCATGGCATCACGCTTACTGTTGAAAAAGTTACTATTCGTGAACGTCGTTAAGTTTGGCGACATTTATTACTATGGAATTATCAAGTTCAAAAGATACGCGATAATTATATTATGACGTTTTACAATTTCCAAAACAAAAAATTAACCAAACTGAAACTTTAATCGAGTTTAATGTCGTGAAGTGATAAGCTATTTTTGACGGCGATCGGGTTGTTACTTCTAACAAATAAAATAATTTACTTAATTTATACCTAATATAGTAGTAGTAATTTTATGGAAATGAGATATTTTATTTCTTTTTGAAGGAAAACGAAATCGAAACAGCCGACGTCTGCGATTCCGACCTGGACTATGTTCCTGATAAGAAAAATTGTGATAAGGTACGTATTTCGACAATCCTTTTCTCATATGAGTAATCAATTGGTGTATTAATAACTAGCTGTTCCCCGCGGTTTCGCTCGCGTTAAGTTCGGAGTTCCCGCGGGAATTCCGAGATAAAAAGTACCCTATGTCCTTCACTGTAGCCCTGACGACATGTGTACAAAATTTCAAGACGATCGGGTGAGTATAGTGCGTAACAAACAAGCAAATTAATTCACTTTCGCATTTATTATAGTAAGGACTAGCTGTTCCTCGCGGTTTGACCCGCGTTAATTTCGGATATTCCGTGGGAATTCCGCATTTCACTGTACTCCTGATAACGTGTATGAAAATTTTCATGATGATCGCTTGAGTAGGTAATTAAGGCGTGAAAAGGTTACAAACAAACAAATAAAGTTACATGACTTTACACATTTATATAGTAGTATATGAAATTAAATGAAATGAAAATTGTATACTAGCTGTGCCCCGCGGTTTCACCCGCGTGAGTTTCGGAATTCCCGCAGGAACTCCAAAGTAAAATACCTTATCACCTAGGTATATAAAAAGTAGCCTACGACCTCTGAGAATACTCAGACCTACCAAATATGCACAAAAACAAAAAAAAAACATAAAAATCGGTCAAAGCACTTACACATGTGACTCCAGATTTTTATATATTAGACTAGCTGTTCCGCGCGGTTTCACCCGCGATAATTTCTGAATTCCCGCGGAATTGTTCTATACAAACTTTGCAACTCCTTTTCATCCCCTTAGAGGTTGAATTTTCAAAAACCCTTTCTTATCGGATGCCTACGTCATACAAAGAACACACCTCTCTACGATCAGCGGTTTAGGCTATGCGTCGATCCACGCATCATTCAGGACAAGGCATTTTATATAATAGTAAAGGATATAGATAATATGTTACAATGTTACGTCACACACAGTACTGGCGGTGCGTCAACGGCGAGGGTGTCCAATTCACGTGCCAGCCCGGCACCGTGTTCAACTCACAGATCAACGTGTGCGACTGGCCCAACAGCGCCAAGCGGCGGGACTGCCAATCGTGATACACACAAACACACACCTTCATGCCAATAGCACATTATTATAATATCACTATTTAGAGGGAGACACAGTGGAAGTGGAAAATACTCATCGCTCAAATTTTTATGTATCTACGGCCAGCATCAAACTGTGTACCTAAACACTGTCGACTAGGGATGTTACGGGGGTGGTTTTATCGGAATCGAATTCGGAGTAGCAGTTTTTAATTTTGGTTTGTCGAAGCCGGAATCGGAGGTGATGGCAAAAGAGAGATGTGTTAATAGGCCACTTGACTAAAAACGAAAAAAAATCGTAAAAAAAAAGCAAAAATACGTGTTATTCTTTTTTTACGTAATCAAAAAATTACGGTAGTGCATTGAGTTGAAATTTCACGTGACGTCACAACCCGGTGCAATTTGTACGGAGCTTATACTGAATAATGACGTCACTAGTCCCCCACCCTAAACTTTAATGCGCTTTATCTATGTTTATTTTCATTAATTTGAAAAAGCAAAATATACGTGTCTATTATTTTTTTATTTCCTAACTGACGGACTAATTAGATTTTTTATTTTCATACCCCGGAAAATACCCATTGCGTAAACACAAGTGAAATAATAATTGACGACAAAAGCACGTGGGTAGGGTGGATTCACATCATGCATGGTAGGTACATGCATGCCGCCTCTCTTTTAGGCTTCGACCTCCAATTAAAACCTCTGATTTAAAAGTGTCGGAGCCGAAGTCTGAACCGGAGGTGTATACGGGAGTTCCGACTTATCGAATTCGAAGCTCCGTAACATCCTTACTACATAAATACTCATCGCTCAAATTTTTGTGTACAGCCAGCAACAAAAATGTGTAAAAACCCATTGACAGTCTTTGAACTTTATTATTATTACGATCAGAGAGTAGTAATCATTAGTGATTACCTTAATCACTAATGATTACGATAAACTTCAACGACTGTCAAAAGTGATTGTCTACATATTTCTGATGCTGATTGTATGGTCGTTTGCAAAAGTAAATTTAGAATAGAAAATAATTTATGCGCACACAAGGGTTTTAAATAAAGCTTTCAAACTAGCGCCTTCCACTAATGATGCAGAATTCACCCGAAGTCAAGAAGTAGGACCAAAACGGCTGTTTTTGGTGATATGCAATTAAGCTTTTTTACAAAGTTTCAAAGTGTGGAAATAAAATCGATGGCAGATATTTATGCCATCGATTTTATTTTTTTAAACGGACTTCGAAGTTATATTATCACTGTGACGTTGATATACACCTTAAATACACATGTACGAACTTTAGAAAATGACTGTAGTCGCAATGACTGAGTCTGGTGTCCTCAATGACTATTACAGTCTCAAATATTGTCAATATTGATCACAAAAAGTACATTTAATTGTAGAGTAGGTATATGTTATAAGTTACCAATAAATTATTTTCTGTACGACAATAGGGAATCAGAAATAATTGTTACTTTTTATGTGAAAATAAAAATAATAAGACTGTAAAAAGAGAAAACTAATTATGTAAAATCTAGTTTTTAATTATAGATATGGAAAATAATATGTACTTAGAAAAATAATAAAGTAAGTATAATATAATATCAAAAGTTGGTAAGTTTAAGTACAATATAAAATTCAATTTACTTTGGTTGTGTTTTTATTTAAGTACATACCTATAGCGAATACTAGTAAATTACATGAAGACGATAGCGAACCTTGCGCTATTTCAAATGAAATAAGTAAGGTGCCTATAAATAAACGATTGCCTCTGAGTTATTGAAGGAGTCGAATAAAAAAAAATACTCTATACCTAGGTACACCACTCTCTCAGGATTGCAATAAAATGTTTTAAAAGGAAAGTTATAGTATATTTGTGTAGTAGATATTGAATCGCTTCGGACGGCGAGGTATTTGATTCAAGTGTGCAGCCAATTAGTTGGCTCTTGACACCAGTACCCTGGGTCTGCAAACAAAAGAACATAAATTGTAAAAGCTACTCCGAATTTAATAAAGTACTCCTTTTGTAATAAATAAATTTTTGATCTTGAAATTTGTTTCGTTTCTCCTTTATTTTGATGTAGATAAGAATAGTATAGACCTAGACCTACCTACATTTCATTACAAGTGCGCGATTCGACTCATAAATTGTAATCGTAAAAAGGTAAATTCTGAAAATATAAGCACAAGAGAAATCATCAAACACTTTTGAGTGCGGCGGTTAATAATAGTTAGATCGATAGATATTTTAGATCGAGTGTTTTAATATTCGTTACGTTATATTATCATTAATCTGCTGTTCTGTTCCTTTCTATTCTACATACCTAATTATATTTTAGATCGATAAGTATCGTATCGTCGACGTCCTTAAATAGAAGAACAACAAAATTTTAATCTGTGTAGAACCTATAGTTCTCTTCAATTAGTAGATACATTTTTTATAAAAAAATATTAAAAGATTCCAATGAATTTTTTTGTTTGTATGGATATAGATCTACATACGTTATTTTTACAAAATGAAATACGTATAAGTGCCTATATATTGTAATAAAAACAAAGTTTAACCGATCTACTTAATTAAGTAAGCAAAGTAAAATTTAGAACCTCCCTAATGATTTCCATCTCACAACACTTTCACCGAAGAAAATGTATATTTTTCTGATTAGGCGTTCAAAAAGGCAATTCAGTGGCCTATAATATAATTTCAGTGGGTGAGCTATTAAGTGAAAAGTAAATAAACTCCTTTAAGGCGAGGTATAACACACATCGTGAAAATAACGCCTTTCTGTAAATGCAATACATTTAAATGCAAATTATAGATGTGCTAATGTAATTTTAAATGCAATGTGTTAATGTAATTTTAACAAAGATGTGGTATCTTTGTTAAAATTACATTATAAAACAAAGTTCCGCCGCGTCCGTCTCTCTGTCTGTCTGTTCGCGATAAACTCAAAGACTACTAAACGGATTTTCATGCGGTTTTCACCAGTAGATAGACTGATTCATGAGACATAGAGAGTATACATATAACTTTTCAAGGTTTTGTATAAATCGCTTAAAATATAACTATAATTTTTGGAGGTGTCGGAATAAGTGCATTATTCTTTTTTTATACACTACACGTTTTCAGGGGTATAGAGAAGGACTTGGGGTACTTTTTGTCTCGGAAATCCAGTGGAAACTCCAAAATTAGCGCTGATGATACTGCGAGGAACAGCTAGTAGATACTAAATATATGTTTGTTACAAAATAATGCTCTTCTCAAATACGTCTTAAATTTTTTTTTAATATTTAAAAAAATATTGCTTTCAATAATTATTATTAAAGTATTATATACATATGTCACCTTAAATAGCGTCACACATGTTACACTAATAATATTATGTTCAATTATACAAAGGTCGATTTTAATTTATAAATGGGGAATAAACTCGAAACGTTTACCTACATAATTTTACTATTGAATTTTTTCTATTCTATTCTAGAAATACAATTTTTCGTTTTGTTAGTTGATTGTTGAATTGCAATTGGAAATATTATACAATAGGCAGTTTTCTTAAAACTTTAATACTATAGCTATTGTAATCTTATACCTACCTAGATGTGAGAGCGATAGATGGACCATAGTAAATATAGTTGTATGGGTTTATTATTAGGTACCGCCCCGGGAAGCTACAAGCTTGTAATTGTTACTTGAGCTTGTGTTGGTCCCTGAGAGAAAAAAAAAATATTGTTCGGTAAATTTCGCGACCGAAAAGTTCCCCACCGAAGATTGGTCAACCGTATTTCTGCTACCGGTGTTCGGTCCGGCACCATATTTGGTCATACTCTCCCGTAGTTTGCACATTATTGATACCGTGCTGCCTTAAGTCCTTATAACATCAGCGATTTGCAAGTGAAAGTCCCGTTAAAATCGGCCTAGCCGTTTCAGAGATTAGCCAGAATAAACAGACAGACAGATAGACAGACGGACAAACAAAAATAAAAAAATGTTAATTTTTTCATGTAAGTAGATACCGTATTACGAGTGTTAATTTGGAATTACAAACTGATCGACGTTATTTATATTATATTACTATAAGTAGTTGTAATAAAATAGTTACACCCATTTACCGCCAGGTTTTTGTAGCCTTAATAAGTTAAGGCTGTAAAAACATAGCCATTACCTCCAGACCACATGCTTTAGGCATGATTGCTCCTAGTGTCAGGAATGCTTAATGCTTATCATTTAATCTAATAAATATAAAAGTCAGTGCAGTGGCTTGTTAGTAACGCAATAATATTATCTATACGTTTCTGGCCCCAGAAGCATGACTTCTAAAATGGTTAATAATATTTAACTTAGTGAAATTCCAGATTTATCAATATCTAGATAATATAATAGTCCCCTTAATTTTTTCCAGTTTAGAATTTTTGCAATTTATTCAATTTTATAGGTAGTTTAAGTATGATTCAAAAACAAAAACTATTTTGGTTTAACATTCTATAGAATAAAATTATCGTGATTGTGTTCTCAATGTCACAATATATCTGAAAATCACATAATCTAAGAACTTTACAGTGATTTCTGAGACGTTTAGAACAGTTATTTTTTTATTAATAGCCTCGAAATCAACGTGTATTTTCAAGCAGCCCACGGCCTGGTAAATACTTTAAGGACGGCAATAGGAAAGTTTGTGTTCTGTAACAATAAGACCTGGAGCAATTATAATAATCAAAATCAACAACGGCGGGTGTAAATGGCGAGGTATGTTTAATGAACGCCCATTTGGGATTGCTATAGGTAGGTACCCACAATGTTATTATACTCGCCTTCCATCTCCTGTCTTGCGTATTTAATGTGCTACTTGAGGCATTATGCGGTAGGTACGTGATTAATACATAGTGGACTGTGGAACTCGCTCGTAAATAAATAGCTGTATCCTAACCAAATTTTGGTGTCTAATACAGTCCACAGGTTGGGACGTAACAGTGCCTTCTGATGGGCGAGCAGTTCGTCGAAGCGCCTGTTTGTGGTGGTCTCGGGTAGTGTGGCCGCTGCATATAAAAATCTTGTAGAGCCTATCTAAACTAAAACGACGCGCCCCACTACTTCAATAGCAGTTTTGGATGTGCGGGATCATAGTGTATTGATACTATCTTTTCAATAGTGTGAGTGCGGCGACAGTATTGCGCACTTGTGATGAATTGACAGACTAGATTTATATGTGTCGTATCCGTAGGTTGTGCGTGTGTGTATACCCGACGGAGGGGCGCGTCATTTTAGATGATCTCTACCACGGTGTTTGTGGTCGAACTCCTTCGAAATGGCTTGATCGATTTTAATGAAATATTTGGTATATACTTGGTAGGTATGAGAACAGATCGTAAATAATTTTTCACTCTTCTACCCCCACCCCCCATTTGCCAATCGCGTTTAGTATTTTTGTATGAATAAAATATATCGTTCGTTGACGTGACGTTGATAATAATATAATATATTACGGTAGAAACACGTTTGCCGGGTCTGTTTAGCATTTGCTTATTTGAAAAAATATTGTAGGTATTTATTATATTGGTCTATTTGTCAATATGAATGGAAACTAAATAATTAAGAGGAGCTATGAATATTTATGATTATATAATTATCAAAAAAAATTGGGCTCGTCCGGGATTTGAACCCGGGACCTCTCGCACCCTAAGCGAAAATCATACCCCTAGACCAACGAGCCGCTTGGCAGTGGATTGAAAATTAGCATTAATTTATAATCAATAGAAAGCAAAGCCGGTTACACTTTTATAAACCAGTTTTATGATAATATTGTTTATTGCTTTCACAATATGATATATCGATGAATAATCACATTATATTTTATGATACCAATAAAGCTGGGTTTATCACCGTAAGATAAACAATTAAGTACAATATAATCATTAGGTATGGTAAGATATCTAAGTTATAAATTTTTTTCGAGTGAAGTTTCTTTGCAGAGTATGAGGGAAGAACAATATTTTGGTGCGCATTTTAACACGATGTTATATATGGTCATAGAGAATAAGGGCCTAGTTAAGAAGATAAAGTTATTTGGTTCCACCAGTGGGTGTACACTGTACCTCTACGTACACGTAGTGAATTGAACTGTGTGGGTGTGGGTGTGGGTGTGGGTTCATAGTTTACCTACGCCCAGCCATACCCACACACTTCAGTTGGAAAATTGGTTTTTAATTCTTGAACATTATGAAATAGTGCGATAGACCTCCTGTTACATCCCACGCGCGGTTCCACCCACGTTTTACCCATCATATCCTTAGTGATTGAATTACTAAGAAAACACAAAAAAAACTTGTTTTTATTTGTAGAGCAGAATCCAAAACCCGACTTCCCTGACTCTAACTTAAAAAAAAAGCTTACTTAGCTACTTCCATCATGGATATACCTACATTATATACATAATACATATTATATTACAAAACAATACCACTTTTATTTACTTAGAGGTTAAAGTTCAAAAACTTTTGTTGGTGCGTCCCTACCTACATTGCAAAAGAAAGCCTTGTGTAAAATATTAATATAATAATTATTTTCTTTAAAACAATAGTTAAGTAAACATAAGTAAAATGTCATATTACGAGTAGGTATAATATTTAAAAAATATTCTTAATAATGAATTTTAAGTTTTTATAGGCAGCTGTCATTTAGGTGGCAGTAGTAGAATATAGTTTTTTGTATAGATTATAGATAACTCGCTGTTAGGTACAAAAAATAGTATTTCGACTCTTCAAAACTTTAGAATTATTGTCATGGACTATAGCGGTCGGTGGTCCGTAGCTTCAATCGCGTAGCGGTTAGAATAACGCTGATAGCATTGTAGTCTCGATTTTATATTTTCTTTTTTCATGAATTAATTGCGATGCGACGAAATCTCTAAAATATTTAATTTTAGACTATACTCTAAAATAAGTTGTTGTTCTTATGAATAAGTCTGAACCTGTCATGCTTGTCATATTTAAAAGCTCGTAGGTGATTAAGCGTTGTACCTATCAAATTTCTCTTAAAATGTTTTTAACTAATAAGTAGGTATCTTGAGCCCTAAATCTAGGTTGATACGCAAGCAAAACTTGAAAAATTTTGTAAAACTAATTCACTAGAAGCTTTCAAAAATCAGCTTCTTTACACAAATTTTATCTCAATTTCGGCCTTTGAAAATTGTAAAAGTAGATACGTAAACATCTTCAGAAACTTTTAAAGTTTTTTCAAAGGAACCTATTTTCTGGAAGTTGCAGTTTTATGAAGATTTCGCGTACTAATTTTATTTTTCAACTAGCTGTCCCGCGCGGTTTCACCCGCGACAATTTCGGTTCCATACATATTTTCCCCCCCTTTGCACCCCCTTACGAGTATAATTTCAGAAAATCCTTTCTTGTCGGATGCCTACGTCATCGTTATACAAAGAACAAACCCTCCAAGTTTGGTCTCTCCAATTAGCGATTTAGGCTGTGCGTTGATCTGTCAGTCAGTCATTCAGGACAAAGCATTTTATATGTATATTATATGTCACCGCAAAATTGTAAAAATTGTTAGAGTGTAAGCGATCTGCATTGAAAAGCTATTCATGTGCACTCCGACATACTAGGTTAGGTTAGGTTTTAACTGTGACCACAACACAGTCAAATGGTACCGACGGTACCGATTTATCATATGCAAGCACCCACCACTACGCATTTTCTGTCCTCAAAATTTCACAATAATACCGTTTTTTTTTATAAACTAACGGTTTTTATAATTTTACGGTGACATATATACATAGATTAGATACCTATACATAGGTATATGATATTTTTGATAAAATTTTTTTTAAAGAATCTGTAACTTTTTTTTTGCTGCTATAATTTTTCAGTTTCAATCAGAAAAATAACGATTTTGTAATGAATTAATCATGTTTAGAAAGCTTCAACTTTTGAAGTATGTTCGTTTTGGTTGATTGCTAGATATTGTAGGTGTCAAAACGTGCATATTGTAATCGTATAAGCACCATGTTTTTTATTTCAACTGAAAAATGATAGAAACAAAAGTTACATAATAGCCCTGCAGGTGTTAATAGAACAAACACTTTTTACTCACAACGACACTTCGTCGTTGGTTACAAAGATTGCAGTACCTAAGCGGAGCACTTCTTAAATAAGTACTTTATACGTTGTAAAGTTTCATAGTTTACCTATTACGTCCTAAGTCTATTACTTGTTCACTACTGTGAGTTGTGACAGCCATTTCAACTACAATTTATCACTCCTCGACTCTTGGCTGCGTAAACTAAAATTTACTGCTGGTACATGTGGTACCAACTTAGGGAACTAAAACTCGTGAGTACTGGGGGGGTCTACTTTCGTCAATCCTTTCTATTATAAATGCGAATTTGAGTTTGCTTGTTTCAAACCTCAACCACTCAACTATTCATCATAAAATTTTTCTTACACGTTGTTAGCTGCACGGAAAATGACATAAACACTTTATAATCCGGAATTCCTGCGGGGAGCTTTGAAATTAACACGCGGGTGAAACCGCGGGGAACAGCATCTAATAATCAAATAATTGCAAGTACCTACTTATAGATGGACCATATTGCCCATAGAGGTATAGACATTAGACAGAGGATCTTGAGTGAAGACTATTTGAGGACCACGTACCGGCGATGCGGTGTGGACTGATCTCGCACAAGATATTCCGACAATCTGGTGGTCTGCCAACTGCGGGGTCAGGCTGGACTAAGGTAGGGCAGGATCCACATAATAGATAATATTGTATTCATATGTACAAGAGGCATCGATAACTCAGTTTAGTATGAAACTAGATGAAAACCAGTGTCACCGGCTAAGTTTCGCACACTATTTATTTAACAACATGTATTCCATTGATTATACACACACACACTTTTATCAAAATTTACTGTGTTTCAGAAATTATTTACAATATACATATATTTGGAATGCCAGCAAAGAAGATTTGGGAAGTTATGAGGGTTTTTTCTTACCGTAGCATGCCTGCACCACCATCATTGCCTCTATATACTTATTTTAGTTATTTTATTCTCTACGGTAAGATCGCGCATTGCGTTGTTGATATTCGAGACCCTTTGGTCTGTGTCCAACAGTGGACAGCCTGATGGATGATGACTCTAATTTGAACGCGGGTTTTTGTATAAAATAGGTACCTATAGTTTTGTGTGGGACGGAAGTTAGAGTATGTTGGGGACGATTTCGGACAGTGGGCAAGAACAGATACTTGCTCTATTTTTCTATCTAGAAATGATCATTATGATGATGATATATGTATCATTAATGTTATTCCTCCGTCCAGAGTAATCTCTATAACGGAAGAATCTTTTAATATAATCATAGATCGCAAGATAGATGAGGGACATACGGATAGTATTTCCGAAATTACCCCAAAAATGCTCTACTTTGGATACTTACTTGGAGCAAGCTGTTTAGAAAAAGAGACCCCAAATGTATAAAATTCGCGCATCTATCTGCGCATAAGCGTAGCGGGCAGCGGAAGCCGCCCGCTCGCCGAGCTAGTTGCACCGTAGAAAGCGCGGCGGAAACCGCTCCATGCGACTGTCGCCATTCATAAATTTGCCGCGAAAAACTTATTCAACGCAAAAGAAAATAAACTAAGCAATCAGTGAGATTCGTATATGAAGCACTCAATGTAAAATAAAACTGTTGATCACAAATTATTTTGGTCATAATTTACGTGGTTTATCCGTAAAAAAATGGGTTAGATAATTTCAACGGAAATGGAGAAATTTATAAGTCGCGCGGAAAAGTGTTTTAACCGAAAATGTGCTTAAAATCAACCGCATAGATTGTTATGGATTGATCATGTTAAAAACTACCTACGATGATTATAATATTGTTGTGTAGGAAAATATAAACGATATTTTAACATTGAATTGTGTTGTGTTTAAACTTTTATGCAAGCTGTTAATAGCGAAGGTAAGATTACTTTTAATTATTTATTAAAAGTAATTATAAGCATTTATTAATTGAATGATATCAATTTTATGAACGTCATCCGATTGGGATTAGAATTACTAATCTTTTGTAAAAATCAAGACAATTGTATAAAAAAAAAACAAGTTTTACAATAATTTTATAACCAGTATAATAAGTTTTATGTTTAGGAAAATAATTTATAGTAGGTACAAAGATCATTTATAACAGAGAAAAAATGAAAAATGGGTACATATTATGTTTATAAGTTATTGAATAGGAAAGATAGAATGTGATCATATTTATAAAGGTTGGAAATCAATCATATACGTACGATTATTAACGAGTTTATTCAGAAACTCTTGAGAAATTTCCGAATAGCCGCATCAGCATTATCGAACAATGGTAGGATAAGGAACTGAGTCAAAAGAAATATGGGGTAAAAGGAAGAAATTATTCTATTATTATAAGTATTATCTCCGTGATGTAGGCTTCATTGCACCCACCTCCCTAGCTGGCTTACCTAAATGTTGTGAAAGTATCTTATTAAGTATGTTTCACTACTAAACTTTAGGTATAATCAGATAATATCCTTACAATATAATATAAAATGCGAAAGCGAGTTTGTTTGTTTGTTACGCTTCACGCTTCAACGACTCAACGGATCATCATAAAAGGTTATTTTTTATCTTGGAATTTCCGCAGGATCTCCGAAGTTAACGCGGATGAAACTACGGGGAGCAGCTATAGTTAACATTAATGTAAATGCGAATGTGACTTGGTTTTTAAGCTTCCACACCTTAACTACTCAACTGGCCATAATTAAATTTCGCGTATACACTTTGTTTCGGGGTACTAAATTGATTGACAAAAATTTATTGACAAATATTTAAACCGACTTCCAAAAACACAAAACTAAAAAGCTAAAAATAACAAAATACCAATTTAATCCAAAAGAAGAAAAGAAAGTATGAAGTCGGTGACAAGCCAAATATAGAGTAGATGTGTAGATGGCAGTGGCGAAGGTACCATAGAAGCCGATTCCCACCGGCTTCCCTTCAGACGCAACATCTCTCTCTACTGTAATTGAGAACGTTGTCAGGGATACAGGGAAGGACTTTTTATACAGGAATTCCCGCGGGAACTCCGAACTTATTGCAGGTGAAACCGCGTTAACAGTCAATAGTTTAATAAGTTGAAATTAAAGTAGATTTCCGGCTTCCCCCTCTCAATATTTCACCCTTCGCCACTGGTAGATGGGGTAAGTCCACTCCCGCCACGAGCTCGTCGTGAGCAGAACAACCCAAGTGGTCAGACACCAGCGGGCTTGTCACCGAATTCAAACCGATCAGTGGTAGCACAAACCAATAATAATATTACGTGTGTTTTTGTCTTTTGGATTAAATCGGTATTTTGTTATTTTTAGCGTTTTATTTTTAGCTTTTTAACCGACTTCCAAAAAGGAGGAGGTTCTATGTTCGATTGTATGTATGTTTTTAGTTTTGTGTTTTTGGAAGACGGTTTTAATTTTTTTGTTAAAAATTTGTTTATTTCTTGCTTTTTAGTGAGTCGGTTTGTAATTTATCTAAGTTATAATAGCCTAATGTCAACTGCTCATAACCTTTTACAAAATATTGCTTTTCCCGATGCAGGGACGTTAATTGTTGAGGAGTCCTCCTGATACACCACCATCAGTTCCACTTCACCATGTACATTGTGACAAACATAAATTGTTTAGAAACCACATTAAAGTTAACGAATCGGAATCTGTGAAATACCTATTATTTAGTAGTTCCGATGACCATCTGTGGTCTTCATCATCAGTTCCACTACTTCAAATGCTTTCCGAAAGCAAATGAACGATTCACTATAAAAAATACTCAAATCGCTATAGGTGTGCTATACTCAAATCGCTATAGGTTTTTGAAGAGTTCCCTCGATTTTTCCAAGATCCCATCATCAGATCCCGACTTGGTGGCAATGGGACCTAATTGGGAGTTTAGTGGATGAGGATTGGCGTTGTCCGTTTGTGATGAAATAACAAATTCACAAAACGATATTTAATGTACAGAGGAAAATTTATTCACAAAAGTTCTTACACCTAATTGTTCACCAAATTATGTACAGAAGGAGGAGAAGAAGATTATTTTAACTAAGTATTCACACTAACACGCTCTACATATAAACATTAAGATAATTAAAATTTTGGATAGAAAGGTAACAAAGATATAACCAGAGATGCGTTTTTAAACCTAACTGACATTAGGCAACTGCGCATGCCTGAGCTGTCCGGACATGCGCAGTTGAAGCGTTACTATGGTAAAGAGATGGTGTTATTTACAATGGTCCGTTTCCATTGTACCGCGTGGATGTACAGTAACAATGAAAACGGATGACGAATGAACTACACGAGAAATATATGTACATACAAATATACAAAATTTGAGTGGCGGACGCCACATCACTCCCCTTCGGAGACGGTTACTACCGGCGTAAATAGTCAGGGAAGTGTACTTTTCGACCGGACCGAGTCGTTCTTACTGGTGATCTGCCGTCTGACTCCGGTTGAGATGAAGCTCTGGAATTGTTGTTGATCGGTACCGTTAAAGTCGGCGTAGGTGGCAAGTCTGTGCTCTCGAGAATGTAGGCCGGCTTGAGTCGATCTATCGACACCTCAACAGGCTTTCCTTTGACAAGCAGCTTAAAGGTCTTGTCGTTCCTGTCCAGTATGGAGTAAGGTCCGGTGCAGGAAGGTTGGAGGCTACCGCGCAGGGTGTCATCTCGAAGGAAGACATGACTGGCAGTGGCTAAATCCTTGTAAACGAAAATTGCCTTCTTCGTGTGCCTTGATGCTGGAACAGGTTTGAGATCTTGAGCAAATGAGCGTAGGCGGGAAGTAAAGTCTGTAATATCTGTAGTGCCAGTTGAGCTGGGGTCAAAAAACTCCCCGGGTAATCTGAGTGTCTGACCATATACGAGTTCGGCAGAGGAAGTTTTGAGATCTTCCTTGAATGCACTTCTAACTCCTAGCAATACTAATGGTAGAGACTCTGTCCAGTTTTCATTAGCATGGCAAACTATGGCAGCTTTTAGTTGCCTGTGAAAACGCTCGACTAAACCGTTGCAGGCAGGATGGTATGCAGTTGTGCGTTTATGTTGAAATCCGGATGTTCTGGAAAGATGTTTGAACAATGCAGATTCAAATTGCCGTCCTCGATCGGTGATGATTTCATGCGGGCATCCGAAACGGGATATCCATCCGGTTAGTAAGGCTAGCGCCACAGTCTCAGCTGTAATGTCTGCGATCGGTATGACTTCAGGCCATCTGGTAAAGCGATCAACGGCTGTGAGGCAGTAGCGGTAACCTTTGGAAATAGGAAGTGGGCCAATCAGGTCAATATGTACATGTGTGAATCTTTCACGAGGTAGGCGATAAGTTCCTAGCGGGGCTGAAACATGTCGGTGAACTTTGGCACGTTGACAGGCCAAACAGGCACGTGACCACTCTCGACAGTCTTTCCTGATACCGGGCCAAACGTAGCGTTCTGCCACGAGCTTTACACTTCCATTAGCACCCGGGTGACTTAGCGAATGTAAAGTGTTGAAGACTTGTCTCCGCATAAACTTGGGAACATATGGTCTATTCACCTGCGTACTAACATCACAATATACTGCAGTGCTGGTGGCAGGAATCATTATCTTGCTCAACTTTAAAGAATTTTCTTCCTGAAGGAGCTGTTGAAGTTCAGGATCAGCGGCTTGTGCCTTGGCTAGCTGGGAAAATTCTATGGGTTTCTCTAGCTCTTCCACTCTAGAGAGCGTGTCAGCCACTACGTTCTGTCTGCCGGAAATGTGTCGTATGTCAGTTGTGAACTGGGCTATTAGATCTAAGTGTCGATACTGGCGTGGGGAGCAGTTCTCTTTTCGTGAGGTGAATGCGTAGCAGAGAGGTTTATGGTCGGTATATATGACGAAGTCTCTTGCTTCCACCATATGGCGAAAATACTTGATGGCTTCGTAGATCGCCAGAAGCTCTCTGTCGTAAGGCGAGTACTTTTGCTGGCTTGGACTTAGCTTTCGAGAAAAGAACGCCAGAGGCTGCCATGATCCTTCCTTAAACTGCTGAAGAGCAGCTCCAATGGCAACATCAGAAGCATCTGTGACTAAGCCTAGTTTAGCTCCACAGTCAGGATGTGTAAGTAGTGCAGCTTTACATAGACTCTCCTTGCAATTCCCGAACGCTTTAAGAGCATCACCATCAATATGTACAGGATGTGAGCCTTTAACATTGCCTATGAGAAGAGCGTTAAGAGGTGCCTGAATTTCAGCGGCTTTAGGAATGAATCTTCTGTAAAAATTCAGCATTCCTAAAAACCTCCTCAGCTCTTTTACCGTCTTTGGTGTAGGGAAACTCTGTATGGCTTCGACTTTTGAGGTGGTAGGTTTGGTCCCATCGGCTGTGATGCGATAGCCAAGGAAAGTCACCTCCGATTGACCAAAAACGCATTTCCCAGTGTTGATAATCATGCCATAGTCCTTCAGTCTGCTGAAAAGTTGACGAAGGTGCTGTTCATGTTGGTCCTGATCCCTGCTAAACACCAGGAAATCGTCCAAGTAGGTATAGCAGAAATCCAGACCTCGGGTAACTTCATCAACAAATCTTTGAAACGTTTGCGCGGCATTTCGTAGTCCGAAGGTCATAAAAGGGAATTCATACAAACCAAACGGTGTTGTTATGGCCGTCTTCCCAATGTCCTCTTTAAAAACTGGGATTTGGTTGTATGCCTTTTCGAGGTTCACAGTAGAGAATATGGTACACCCACTTAGGCTGTGCGCGAAGTCATGGATGTGCCGTATCGGATAGCGATCCGGAATCGTGCGAGCGTTCAGCATACGATAGTCACCGCATGGTCGCCATCCGCTATCCTTCTTCGGCGTTAAATGAAGTGGGGATGCCCATGAGCTCTCTGAAGGTCTTGCAGTACCGACTTTCAGCATCGATTCAAACTCGGTTTTGGCTATTTTGAGCTTGTCTGGAGCGAGACGTCGTGGCGTGCATGATACTGGAGGTCCCGGTGTGGTCCTTATGTAATGCAGCGTATTATGTTTCACTACGCGTGGTGAACCAGAAGGACGAGTAATGTCAGGAAACTCCTTTACTATAGCGTGATAACTCGAATCTCCAATCATGACCTTCACTGAAGAAATTGTGTTTGAAGAACTCGCTGATGAACCCGTTGAAATGAGGGTTGTGGTACCATCGATCAAGCGCTGATTCTTGATATCCACTAAAATGTCGTAGAATTTCAAGAAGTCCGCACCTATGATTGGCTTCGTGACGTCAGCAACAACAAATCTCCAAGAAAAAACTCTACGTAAGCCTAGGTCTAACTCAAGATAAGCAAAACCATAAGTTTTGATAATAGAACCATTTGCAGCACACAGCTGATATTTAGTTTCAAGGCGTCGCTGTTGTAAGGCGGCGTGAGGGAAGACACAAAGTTCACTGCCAGTGTCAATGAGGAATTGAGTCTTCGTATTCCGGTCTGTAACGAACAGGCGACCTGAAGTGATTGTGGGGCAATCCTGCGTCGCCATTACTGACTGCCCTTGGAGTTTTCCGGCTTAAAATCGCACGGCTTCATGCACTTGCTTGCTTTGCTACCAAACTTGCTGTGATACCAGCAGACTGGATACTTTTGACAGCTTGAGCGGGATCGGGTTGTCGAACGACTGCGGCTGCGTCGCGATTGAGGTCGAGACCTTTCATCCAACTTGCTCGTGAGGTCCTTAAGTTGTTTCCTCAGCTCTGCTATCTCTTTGGTCATAGTATCCAGTTGCGAGCCAGGTGTTACTGCCGAAGTAGAAGCCACTTGTGGTGAAGGTGTAGAGATGTCCTGCACTCTATCAGCAAGGTCGGATAGGATGCTGATCGAAGCATCGGGCTGAGCAGCTAAAACGGTTTGCGTGGATCTGGGTAGCCGACTCAACCAAATGGTCTTCAAAAATTCATCAGGAATGTTGGGTCCAGCTAGTGACTGCAGGTGACGAAGAAACTGTGAAGGCTTCCTATCACCAAGCTCTTCGTGCATTAAAAGTTGTTTCACCTTCTTTTCCTGCGAAGCGCTGAGGCGTTTAATAAGTTCAGTTTTCAGTTTCTCAAACTTTGCGGTCGCAGGCGGCGATGTGATGATGTCTTTCACCTCTTTTGCGTATTGATGGTCTAGCTGACCAATGACATAATTGAATTTGGTCGAGTCCGCAGTGATGCCGGAGGCTGCGAATTGTCCTTCAACTTGGGCGAACCATATCTCGGGTTCTTCAGGCCAAAACGGAGGAATCCGTATGCCGACTTTGAAAATCTCGGATGACGGTGTAGTGGAAACAGATTCTGGCATAACGATTTCTTTATCCATTTTATATTTTTAAATGTTGTAAGTAATTAGTAAAGCTTACGTCTTCTTCGGTGTCCGGTACAGAGGGTCACCAGTTTAGTGGATGAGGATTGGCGTTGTCCGTTTGTGATGAAATAACAAATTCACAAAACGATATTTAATGTACAGAGGAAAATTTATTCACAAAAGTTCTTACACCTAATTGTTCACCAAATTATGTACAGAAGGAGGAGAAGAAGATTATTTTAACTAAGTATTCACACTAACACGCTCTACATATAAACATTAAGATAATTAAAATTTTGGATAGAAAGGTAACAAAGATATAACCAGAGATGCGTTTTTAAACCTAACTGACATTAGGCAACTGCGCATGCCTGAGCTGTCCGGACATGCGCAGTTGAAGCGTTACTATGGTAAAGAGATGGTGTTATTTACAATGGTCCGTTTCCATTGTACCGCGTGGATGTACAGTAACAATGAAAACGGATGACGAATGAACTACACGAGAAATATATGTACATACAAATATACAAAATTTGAGTGGCGGACGTCACAGGAGTAAACTCTTTCAAACAAAAAAAGAATTTTCGAAATCGGTCCAACCGTCTTCGAGTAATCGGTGAACATACACAAAAAAAAGAAAAAAAAACATACATACAATCGAATGCATAACCTCCTCCTTTTTGGAAGTCGGTTAAAATGTACAGAATGTGAACGAAGCCGGGAAAAAAAGCTAGTAAGTATATAATATTGTAAAATAACGAGCATTTTGTCTTATACATCATGTTTCAAGAATTTCAAAAATCATTTAAAAAAAATGGGATTCATTTCAGATTGCCCGTAGGAGTCTATGACATAAAAAAAAACAAAAAAAAAAAATATTTCACAACGGGTATAGTTAAGTAGGTACAGGTAACCTTTTGGGAATTCTTGATGCTAATGCCGGTGATCGTTTGCGGCTCAGGTACGGCTGTGCAACTTCAGACATTATCGGCTTGAAGTGTCTCCGGAACACTCGCTTCTCATTCCGTGGTGGCTGTCAGATTAAACTTTATGAGCTTAACGAGGCGGCGAAATATCAGTTAAACAATAAGTCTAACCGCCGCACTCAGAGTCAACTTTAATGATTACTTAGTTAAGTATAGATTTTTAAAACAAAACTACCGCAATCAGACAAGTTTAATAAATTAATGTTAATTGGCATTTAACTAATTAAATTACATCTCATTAAATGTCAATTAACATTAATTTACTGAACGTCTCTGATTGCAGCAGTTTTGTTTTAAAAATCTATACTTAACTAAGTAATCATTAAAGTCGACTCTGAGTGCGGCGGTAAGTCATCACTGCTACATTATCACCATCACTTAAATGAGTATAATTAATATAAAATAAAATAAAAAGTTTTCACGAACGTTTTTGTTACCTAACGTTTGGGTGAAACATATTTTTTTCTATGAATATTAATTACAGCGTCCAATATTTTCTATGCATGATGAGCTTTCCGACAAAAAAGTGTTACTGAATTGTCTGTGGTTGACTTATTGTAGGTATAAATGAAGTGAAACTTCTTTGGGCGCGATGAGTCTTCAATATCAAAGTCCAATTTGAGTTTTAAGTTTTTAAAAGTTACTATTTTGATACAAAGAGCCGTTTATTTTGAAATTCAATTTTTGAGAATCTCCGAATCTACCGAACGGATTGTCATGTGGTTTTCACAGATAGATTAAGTTTAATCTGGAGCAAAATAATTATAGGAGTTGTTTTATTTAAATCGCATGTCGAGAGAAAAATTGTTACGTAATCGATCGCACCATGTTTACATACTAACTAGCTGTGCCCCGCGGTTTCACCCGTGGTAATTTCGGAGTTCGCGCGGGAATTCTGGGATAAAAAGTACCCTATGTCCTTCTCTGTACCCCTGACAACGAGCATGCCAAATTTCATCCAAATCCGTTCGTTCAGCCGCTTTTGCGTGATTGAGTAACAAACATCCACACTTTCACATTTATAATGTTAGTAGGATTGATGTTACAATTTCTATTTTAGGTAGGCAGAATAATACCTGCCGATAAAAAAATATCTATTGTTCTTCCTGAATAATTAACTATTATCTATGTCTATGTGTATAATAATAATACAAGGTCTACCGACATATTTCTGAATGCTTGTAATCTTATCACGAATATACGATCTTGTCGTCATAGCGTCGCTATACTACCGGTACGATATCACGGAGTGATTTACAGGTCTTTATACTTATACCTACCTACTCGCGTACAAATAGGTGACTAGGCACCATTCTTGCAGTAGGATTTTGGCTTCAAGCCAACCTTTTTTGCGACGATAAAGCTTACAACTTGAAATATATATTATTACCGATAAAATAATATCCGTGTACACACTTATGTAAAACAATCGATTTTATTAATCCTTACTAATATTATCAATGCAAAAGTGAGTTTGTTTGTTTGTCTGTTACGCTTTCGCGCCTTAAGGTGGGTCTAAAGGTCTAGTTTTCATACAAACTGCCGTAGCTATATTAAAGGCATTCCGCCTGTTTTTATTTATTAGACTTCATTTAATAAAATACTACTACTTGTTACGATAACGCACAGCCCAAAATCTTTGCATATAGTGAAGAAATAACATAATTACAATCATTTCAAAATGAATTAAATTTCGGTCGAACCTTTGCTTGTGTGAGAGAACGAATACACTATAAGTGTACGAAAATGGCGGCCCGGTCTATAAACAGCTGTAGTTTGGCTGTAGACTGACAAGTCCCCCGAATGCAGTAGTTTGTAGTGAATTCCAAAAAGATCACAAGGTGGCGCGGCGTTGAGCCGTGAGTTTTGACAATTTTACCTAACAAGATAATTTAGAATTGTATTTGAAAATATACCTATTACTGATGTAGTAGGTAGTAGGTACCTATTAGTAGCCGAAGCGAATACAAATAACTTGTGGAAAGTTGGAAAAGACGTTTTGGTTCTGAGGTATAACTTACGGGTACAAGTATTTTTACATTTTTGTGTTGAATAAATTCTTGCTATCTCTTTCTTGTTTTCACGATGAGTAAAAGAGAGAGACCATATTTTCGAAAGGTTGTAACTCACCACGGCCCGGGGTGATAAAATTCAGCGTTTATCTCCAAATTCTCCGATGCAATGAAAAGAATATTTTTATTGTGTCTTATGTGACCACGTGATGCAATTTTTTCATACCTTCAATTTTTTTTTTGTAAAGCTTATATCTCGGAACTACAAGTTACAGACCCATCGTGTTGGTACTCAAACTTCATGTTTTCGTGATATCTATGTGATCACGTGATCAAATATTCGATAGGCTATATCTCGGAAACTACAAGTTACAGACCCATCGTGTTGGTACTCAAACTTCATGTTTTCGTCATATCTATGTGATCACGTGATCAAATTTTCGATAGGCTATATCTCGGAAACTACAAGTTACAGACCCATCGTGTTGGTACTCAAACTTCATGTTTTCGTCATATCTATGTGATCACGTGATCAAATATTCGATAGGCTATATCTCGGAAACTACAAGTTACAGACCCATCGTGTTGGTACTCAAACTTCATGTTTTCGTCATATCTATGTGATCACGTGGTCAAATTTTCGATAGCCAATATCTCGGAAACTACAAGTTACAGACCCATCGTGTTGGTACTCAAACTTCATGTTTTCGTGATATCTATGTGATCACGTGGTCAAATTTTCGATAGCCAATATCTCGGAAACTACAAGTTACAGACCCATCGTGTTGGTACTCAAACTTCATGTTTTCGTGATATCTATGTGATCACGTGGTCAAATTTTCGATAGCCAATATCTCGGAAACTACAAGTTACAGACCCATCGTGTTGGTACTCAAACTTCATGTTTTCGTGATATCTATGTGATCACGTAGTCAAATTTTCGATACCCAATATCTCGGAATCTACAAGTTACAGACCCATCGTGTTGGTACTCAAACTTCATGTTTTCGTGATATCTATGTGATCACGTGGTCAAATTTTCGATAGCCAATATCTCGGAAACTACAAGTTACAGACCCATCGTGTTGGTACTCAAACTTCATGTTTTCGTCATATCTATGTGATCACGTGATCAAATATTCGATAGGCTATATCTCGGAAACTACAAGTTACAGACCCATCGTGTTGGTACTCAAACTTCATGTTTTCGTCATATCTATGTGATCACGTGGTCAAATTTTCGATAGCCAATATCTCGGAAACTACAAGTTACAGACCCATCGTGTTGGTACTCAAACTTCATGTTTTCGTCATATCTATGTGATCACGTGGTCAAATTTTCGATAGCCAATATCTCGGAAACTACAAGTTACAGACCCATCGTGTTGGTACTCAAACTTCATGTTTTCGTGATATCTATGTGATCACGTGATCAAATCTTCGATAGCCTGTATTTCGGAAACTACAAGTTACAGACCCATCGTGTTGGTACTCAAACTTCATGTTTTCGTGATATCTATATGATCACGTGATCAAATTTTCGATAGCCTATATCTCGGAAACTACAAGTTACAGACCCATCGTGTTGGTACTCAAACTTCATGTTTTCGTCATATCTATGTGATCACGTGATCAAATATTCGATAGGCTATATCTCGGAAACTACAAGTTACAGACCCATCGTGTTGGTACTCAAACTTCATGTTTTCGTGATATCTATGTGCTCACGTGGTCAAATTTTCGGAAGTTTATTTTTTTCAGACAATAATCTAATACTGAATGCCATTTTACAAAAAAAATACCCTCCGTTACACCCTGTATAAGATAGATTTTACTATTGTATTTTTTTCCAAATGATGTAATGGTTCACTCATTGCTATTTACAAGCTGACCCCCGCGGTTTCATCCACGGTAATTTCGGAGCACTCGCGGGAATTCCGCGATAAAAAATAGGTACCCTTTGTCACTCAGGATCACTTTAGACTCCTATAAAAGAATTTTGTAAATCGGTTTAGTAGATCCAGAGATTATAACCTCACAAACTCTGGAGTTCCCGCGGGAATTCCGGGATAAAAAGTACCCTATGTCACTTAAGATCACTGCAGCTTTTAATTATGAAAGAATTTTTAGAATCAGTTCAGTAGATCCAGAGATTACCCACTACAATCTCACAAACTCACGTACTCACAAACTCCGGAGTCCCCGAGGGATTTCCGGGATAAAAAGTACCCTGTATCACTCTGGATCACTGTATAGCTCCCTATAAGTGAAAGAATTTTCAAAATCGGTTGAGTAGATCTAGAGATTATCCCCTACAAACGTCACAAACTCACAAACCCACAAACTCATAAACTTTTGCTCTTTATAATACTAGTATACATTATCTCCTTGATACTGAAGTCAAAGAAATACAATAAATAAAATTGATGCAGGCAAACCCGCAGCAGGATCAACTGCTAGTAAAATCCTACTAATATTATCAACGCGAAAGTTTGTAAGTATGTATAGATGGATGGATGGTTGTTTGTTAATCTTTCACGCAAAAACTACTGGATGGATTTAAATTAAACTTTACAATAATATAGCTTATACATCAGATTAACACATAGGGTACTTTATATCCCGGAATTCCCGCGGGAACTCTGAAATTAACGCGGGTGAAACCGCGAGGCACAACTAGTACATTAAGTATAATTTATTACAAACTGAGACTGAGATTCGCTCGCACTCGCATGAGTTTCGGAATTCCCGCAGGAACTCTAAACTTCTTTATTCTTCTTCTTACAATAACAAACAATAAAAAAAGAATTAGCGAAATTGATCGAGCCGTTCACGCGTGATGCTGTGCCCGTAACGTAACCAAGTGAAATAGGGATTAATTTTTTATATATATACCTATTCATATATTATAGCTAGCTGTTCATCGCGGTTTCACCCTTGGTAATTTCGGAGATCCCGCAGGTATTCCGAGATAAAAATATCTACTACCTACCATATATTTGTTTCTCTACCTAAGTAACTACTTTTCACGTGTAGTATACAAAATTTCATACAGTTTGACCCGCGTTAATTTCGGAGTTTCCGCGGGAATTCCGAGATAAAAAGTACCCTATGTCCTCTGTACCCCAGACAACGTGTATACAAAATTTCATGATGATCCGTTGAGTCGTTGAGGTGTGAAAGCGTAACAAACAAACAAACAAACTCACTTTCGCGTTTATAATATTTATTTATGTTTTGGCAACAAACAGTCATATATACATCTTAATTTTTACAATATTTCGTATTACTATGTTACAGACCTACAGTGCCGATACATGATAATAAATATACAGTACAAATGAGAGATGGCACATAAGTTGTCATCAATATCAGTAAGGATAGATAATACCTAAATAGATTACTAGCTATACCGCGTGGTTTCACCCGCGTGAGTTACGGAATTCCCGCATGAACTCCAAAGTAATCTAATTTACGCCTTATAACATCACCTAATTAGCTGTGAAAGTCCCGTCAAAATTGATCTAACCATTTCGGAGATTCACCCGCGTTAATTTCGGAATTCCCGCAGGAACTCCGAAGTAGCCTAATTTACTCCTAATAACATTAGCTAATTAGCAGAGAGAGTCTCGTCAAAATTGGTCCAACCATTTCGGAGATTCACCCGCGTTAATTTCGGAACTCCCGCAGGAACTCCAAAGTAGTCCAATGTAAACCTTATAACATTAGTTAATTAGCAGTGAAAGTCCCGTCCAAATCGGTTCAACCCTTTCGGAGATTCACACGCGTGAGTTCCGGAACTTCCGCAGGAACTCCAACCTGGTCCTGACAATAACGAACACAAAGGAAATAATTTCCCAGTTTGGTGCAGTCGTTTGGAAGTTACGCGCTTAGCAATACATTGAGCGATTCATTTTTATTTATATAGATTTCAGAGTTCCCGTGGGAATTCCGGGTAAAAATATAGCCTATGTTATTCAGGAATAACGTAGCATTCTAATGGTGAAAAAATTTTTAAATCGATTCAGTAGTTTTTGAGTTAAATCGTAACAAACAAACTACAAAACAAACAAACAAAAAATCAAATCTTCCCTTTTTATAATAATAATAATTATTGTCAACTTCCCAACGCACTGACGAACTAAATAAAAGAAGATCAATATGAAATAGAATGACGCACGACGGCTGAATGTATAGAAGTTTTTCGACAGGAGGATCTATGCGATAATGGTTTAGTGGCTAGAACAACGGGTAGCGAAGACGTAGTAGTTTTGTAAGGCCCCTGTTCAAATCTCAGCCCCCCACTGTTATACTATGATGTTTTTTTTTTGTTCTGTCATTTTTTATTGCAATGTTTACGATTTGAAATCTATACTGTTTTTTCTGTAGATTATTGGACCATTTGCGAATTGGACGAAATGCGCCTGAACGTATTATTCACACTTCTAGACAAACCTATTATTAGAAATGTGAGTTTGTTTGTTTGTTTGGTACGCTTTCACGGCTTGATTACCTAACCGATTATTAACAAACTTTGCATACACGTTATTAGGGGCACAGAGAAGAACACAGGGTAGTTTTAATCCAGGAACTCCCGCAGGAACTCCGAAAAACCCGCACTATAATTTCTATATTGTATAGCTAATAATATTATGAAGTAGTAAAGAACCAGTTTTAAAAAAAATATTTTACTCATAGGAAACTACAGTATCCCTGAGTGATATAATAGATAACAACTTGACAAAGTATCCCATGTTAGTAGTCGCAAAACTCGAAAACGATCTATCGCGATGGATTGACTTGAAATTTTGACTGGACTTGAAGTTTTGATTAGACGGGACCTGGTTTTTTTTCCAATACCTGTATATTTTTATAGCTGTTCCCCGCGGTTTCACCAGTAATAAGATAGAAGTTCCCGTGGGAATTTCGGGATAAAAGTACCCCTTTGTCCTTCTCTGTATCTCTGACAACGTGTGTGCAAAGTTTCATGATGATCCGCAGAGCTGTTGAGGCGTGAAAGCGTAACAAACAAACAAACTTACTTTCACATTTATAGTGAGGTTATCCTACTAATATGTATTATAAACTAGCTGTGCCCCGCGGTTTCACCCGCGTGAGTTTCGGGATTCCCGCAGGAACTCCAATGCAGTCTAATTTACTCCTTATAACAACAGCTAATTAGCAGTGAATCCCGTCAATATCGGTCCAACCGTTTTGGAGATTCACCCGCGTGAATTTCGGAATTCCCGCAGGAACTCCAAAATTCTTTTATATAAACCTTGTCCTGACAATAACGAACTCAAAAAAAAAATCAATTTTCCAATTTGGTGCAGTCGTTTGTAAGTTATGCGCTTACCAACACATTTGACGATTCATTTTTATTATATAGATGTGAAAGTGTGGATCTTTGTTACTCAATCACGCAAAAACGGCTGAACTGAGTTGGATGAAATTTTGCATGCACGGAATTCCCGCGAGAACTCCAAAATTACCGCGGGTGAAACCGCGGGGCACAGCTAGTGTTAAATATTTTTACCAAAATAAAAGAAGAGTAACCAACTAAAAAAAAAGTTTAAAATAATTTTAAGTCGTTTTCACAGATAGATTAAGCTTAGCCTGGAGCTACATATGTATATATAGGCTTTGTTTCATTGAAATCGGATGTCGGAAAAAAAGTTGTTGTATAAAAACCTTTCGCGCGGGTGAAACCGCGGGGTACAGCTAGTCTTAAATATTGTTGTTCTATACCCTAGAATTTTTTTTCATTACAGTTTAAAATCCTAGAAAGAACGAAAAATAAATCGTTTATAAATAAGTGTGTATAAATAAGTTTGACAAAATAGTTACAAAAAGTGGAATATAAATCTAAGGTTTGAACACAAGATTTTCACGATTCATAGTTTACAAAAAGAGACGCATTACACCACAGCGCCACCGAGACTCTTGTTGAAATGGCCAAATTACGAATCTTATTCGTCTAGTATTAATCGATTTGCATGTGTGTGTGACTACGTTTCGGCCGGTTATTCGATATTTTCGTGTAGTTAAAGGATAATAATGCGCGTAAAGCCATATAAAAATTTTAAATCAAAGATGTATTAAACACTCATCCTCTCGCACCCATCATCAAAATCTATTTTTTAACCTTGTGATTCTCTGTAAATTGAGAAAACTCTTTTATGGCGCCGTCCGCGGCCTCTATCGGAAGGGAGCTGCGTCATATGCTAGAGCGCACCCTTAACGGCTCAATCTGCATTGTAGGCAAAACATTTGACAGAATACAGAATAGGCTATTTCACTATGTTTTTAATCCGTCTTGTAGATTAATAAAAAATATTGGACACGTATTTTTTTCGTTTTTTACGTACCTAATCAAAAAATAACGGCGATACATTGAGTTGAAATTTAGCGTGACGTCACTAACCAGTGCAATTTGTATGACGTCATGAGCCCCACCCTAAACTTTAATGCGCTTTATATTTGCGCGCTGTGTTCATTTATTTGAAAAATAAAAAATACGTGTCTAATGATTTTTAATTTTCTAAATGACGGACTAATAAGAATTTTGATTTTCAAAAGTCGTCAATATCTCTATTGGTTAGGGTCGGTACCCACTGGCCCCCTAATATTCGTCCCCCGGAATAAAAGTTGTAGATTCGGCCCCTGTATTGCCTATTGATCCCCCATAGGAGACCAGTCAATGCTTTTAAAAAAATATGTATTTTTATGGTACCGACTCGTGCCCTGGACCAAAGTTCGGCACCTTTTCAGGTGTCTATTGGTTCCCTGATTGAAAAATAGCCATATTTTTTGGAATAAAAAGCGTTGACATAGTACATTCGGTAACAGAATATTATTGTTGATAAAGATGTTGATATTTGTTATTGTTTGTAAATGTGATTGATGTGCACGATATTTGATTTGTTAATAACTTTTATAGGTAGGTAGGTACAATAAGTTTAAAAAGTGCAAAAACAGAATCGTTTGTTTCCTAGAAGACTGATTCTCAATAATATATATTTTTAAACTAATTATCTGTGATATGAAGTAAATATGATATTTATACATAGTTATAATACTATATTTTAATATTTTTACCTTTAGTGCGCGAATGTGCCACAACCACAGAAACCGAAAGACAACATCTGAATTAGTAGAATGAATAGCACCAGCTATAGCGGCTAGTAAGTAGGTATAGCAAGACGAAGCGCAAGTTTAAATTTACTATAACCTCATGTATAATATTTACCCGCGTGAGTTTCGGAATTCCAACTCCAAAGTAGCCTAATTGACTTCTTATAACATCAGCTAATATCCTAATAATATATATATACGTCACCGTAAAATTGTAAAAACCGTTAGTGTATAAAAAACGGTAATATTGTGAAATTCTGAGGACAGAAAATGCGTGGTGGGTGCTTGGCACATGATAAATCGGCACCGTCGGTACCATTTGATTGTGTTGTGGTCACAGTTTAAACTTAACCTAACCTAGTATATCGGGGTGCACATAAATATCTACCTCTTCAATGCCATTCTCTTACAATCTAACGGTTTTTACAATTTTCCGTACAATAACAAACACAGCAAAAAAGAATTAGCGAAATTGGTCCAGCCGTTCACGCGTGATGCCGTGACCAAGCGAAATAGGGATTAATTTTTATGTATTGTAGATATAGATATAGATGTATATAAATAAAGTAATTCACAGGAGTGCTAAGTTTTTTAGGTGCTCTTTTTAGATTACATAAGATATTGCTCTCCTTCTCCTTCTCTGTAGGTTTTAATCTAGAAAGTTTTTTTTAAGTGATTATGATTATTAATAAATGATAAAAAAACATGTACCTATAATTTAGTCTAACGTAAGTTGTATATTTTAGTAGGCATCGTTTAATCATTCGGTAAAGCTACACAAATGGACTTTTAAATTATGTTTGCTGTACGAAATGCTTTTAGTATAGGGAGGTTAAATTGTCCGAAGAGTCACGAAACAGCCTCGTTTTAAAAATAAATAAACGGCATAGACGTAAAAAGCTTATGTTCTGTCGGACTGAAAAATAAAAAATAAAATTTTGTCTCAACTGAGATGTATTTTAAAAAGATGAATGTAGCTAGAAAACCGCGTCTAAAGATTCTCAACGCTCTGCAGTCACCGGGCACATTAAAAATATGTATAGCTTGTGTTGAGTAATTTATAACTTTGTTAAAATCTTTTGGCAAGAAAGTATGACCAGAGAGAACGTAATTATGACAACAAACAAATCAGCATGAATTAAATTGTCACGAAGTTATCCCCTTTGAGTTTAACTTGAATGGTTACTAAATTGTGCAAATCTTTTTTGTGATTTAGAAATAAAAAAAAATTATACAAAGTACATTGGGAACTGGGAACCACTGATCTGGACTGGTTATATCGACTCTAATCTGACATGACATGTACATGACATTAAAAGGGGAAAGTTTTGAAAAAGGGTCTATGACATGCATATGTGCGTGGTTTGATTGAAAATTTTACCTATCATATTGATACATCTATCAATAAAAGCGTTATGTTGATACAAGCGTTGAGATTATAATTGTAAAGTTTTAATAAATAATTAATAGTTTGTTATTTTGAATATTGGTTTAAGACAAGAGACAAGTAGATTACGTAATTTATCTATACGTATAGGTACCTCGCTCACTCTCTCGTGTCATTACTGATAAAATATAGTTTATTGAAAGTAATCATTAGGGCATCTTTTTTACAATTACTTCTTTATCATTACTATAATACCTAGCAACTAAGAATTTCTCTTCATAAAGCACACTCAATTGATTAACTTGTAACGTTTTCTGACAAAAAAATCCAGCTTTACGTTTAACGTAAAACAAAAACATGCCTAAAGGGTCTAAAGTAGAAAAGTTTAGGAACTTCTGTTTTATATAGTGAAACTATTTTTATACCCTTTGCCTTTGATAAGTCAAATAAAAAAGGGAAATAATAAGTACCTATCTGTTAACTCGTAGGTACTCACAACAATTAAAAGTATATCTATACTACATTTGTTATGAAAATATTACTCATAACAGGAAATCAAAAACTTGACGAATTTCATATTTGTATTAGGACCTATATTGATATCTTGTTGATATCTAAAGTTTGCCGACGTAACCGAGGGTCGCTTCTTGGAGCCACTTGTCGAAGGGTCAACCACAATATTGATTTATTGTCATATTTATTAATGTTCACAGAAGGTTTTCAGCGAAAACAGTGCAATATGATTGGATAAAATACCATCAAATGTACCTACTTACTACATTTTCTGTGAGCCGAAATGAAGTCGAAGTTATGAATCAGTAATTTTATTTCATTTCTATAAGGAAGCCCAAATATCGTTACATATTTTTATATTTGCATCCGATTGATATTATGTCGGACTTTTACTTTATGAGTTTTCGGGAAAGAAAGGTCGTTCATTGACATTCATGAAAGACTTCTGTATGTATCAGAATTCTTGCAACATGTTTTTTTTTGTAATCGACATAATATTGGATAATAATATTATATTTTATAAAAATATTAGGCCTCCGAATTTCAAAAATCGATAATTCTAAGTTCAAATACAAAATAGGTAGGTACCTAATATTAAATTTGACATTATATTATGTCAATAGGCTATTTGACAAAATTTTTGTTTTTATACACGTATTTTTTATTTTTTCACGTTAGTCAAAAATAACGGAGATACTTCGAAATGTCGCGTGACGTCACAAGTTGGCGCAGTTTTTACCTGCGTATGACGTTATACGAGCCCCCACTCCTAAACTTCAATGCGCTTTATCCAGGTATATTTTCATTAATTTGAAAAAGCAAAAAATACGTGTCCATTATTTTTTTATTATCTAACTGATGGTCTAAATAGAATTTAGAAAAAAAAAAAGTAGTGAAATAGCCTATTCAAACATGCAATTGGTAGAGTACTTACTATTTAGGTAAGTACGTTAATGTAATGAAAGTTCGATGAAGCGAGTTATTGACGTCGAACTAGTATACAAGTGGATTATGAAAATGAATGAGTCCAAATAATATATAAGTAGATACATTGATATAAAATGTTCACGAAAGGACGTGAATGAACAAAATCGATGCCACCAGGCGCCTGCAAGTCTCAGCCGATTTCCTCAGAAACTCCGTCTTTCACCACTTTTGCTGTTTTGTCACAAATCACGATGTGTGACTAAACTATTCCCGCTATATGAATTTTGATTACTATCGTTGAATAGACTAAAATCTTTCTGAATTTAAAGGCCATCTTAGCTATTAAAATTGAATAATCATTAACTATGCATCCCCATCTTGAGTTTGAATTTTGAAACAGGAAAATATATTGCTTTTCACCTATTTTTACGTTAAGATCTTTACGACATAGTATTTTAAAACAAAGTCGCTTCCCGCTGTCTGTCTGTCCTTATGAAGGTATGCTTAGATTTTTAAAACTACCTAAGTACCTACGTAACGGATTTTCATGCAGTTTTCACCAATAAATAGAGTGATAATTTTATCTTGGAATTCTTGCGAGAACTCCGAAAGTACTGCAGATGAAACCGCGAGGGACAGCTAGTTTTTAATAAAATGAATAGTAGGTATTTTTAAACACACGTCACCTAAAAACAATTTTATGTGTAGATTTTAGAAGAAAAAGTGACCTAATTATAAACTACGAGTAATCTACTTGTCCTTTTTATTACGCTTGATAACGTGTATCTATGCACCATGTGATTTCACCGGCGTTAATGTCGGAGTTCCCGCGGGAGTTCTGGGATAGAAGTACCTTATGACTTCCTTGTACCTCTGACAACGTGTGTACCTGCCTACCTACAAATTTTTTTGATTATCGGTTGAGCCATAAAGCGTGAAAGCGTAACAGACAGACAGACTGAGTTACTTTCGCATTTATACAGTAAACAGAAATAGTTAAATATATATCGGAGTTCCCGCGGAGGTTGCGGGAAAAAAGTACTCTATGTCCTTCTTTGTACCCAGACAGTAGTTTTTGCCGGAGTTCCTGCGGGAATTCCGGGATAAAAACTATCCTATCTTTTAAGTTGGACAATATTATAAATGGTTACAAAATTTTATCAAAATCCGTTCAGTAGTTTCGGAGTCCATCGCGGACAAACAACGTGACACGTGATTTATATATATTAGACTAGCTGTCCCCCGCGATTTCATCCGCGGTAATTTCGGAGTTCCCGCGGAGGTTGCGGGAAAAAAGTACTCTATGTCCTTCAGTTCTCGAGGGAATTCCGGGATAAAAACTATCCTATCTTTTAAGTTGGACCATATTATAAATGGTTGCAAAATTTTATCAAAATCCGTTCAGTAGTTTCGGAGTCCATCGCGGACAAACAACGTGACACGTGATTTATATATATTAGATTAGATTAAGATAAGATAAGATATTGAAGATATAAACAAAAAGTGTAGTGAATTAAAATTTAAAGAATTATTTTCTATTTCAGACATAGGTAGTGTAAATAATTTGAACTTGGAAAGATCGGAATAAAACATCACAATGTTAACGTAGAGTCATAAGGTTTTTAATTATACTAAGAGTATGGTCTCTCAATCGCCATTAACAAACTTTATCCATATCGGACGACTA
This sequence comes from Zygaena filipendulae, assembly GCA_907165275.2. NCBI lineage: Eukaryota > Metazoa > Arthropoda > Insecta > Lepidoptera > Zygaenidae > Zygaena > Zygaena filipendulae. The sequence goes on from OU015669.1 coordinate 3,819,063, forward strand.
AATATTATGTCATTTTAAAACATTTCCGAAACAAAAGCTGTCAAACAGTCTTTATCAACCAAGTTCTTGGTGATTGAGAACGGCCTCTAAAAATATCTATATTTTATGTTGTGAAAGATTACCATGGTTCGTCTCAAGCGTTTAATTCATCTTTTTACACGGAATTATTTCTTCACAAAACATTTTCATGTTCGTTAGTGATAAAGTGAACGAATGTTTGTGATTTTAAATGTCGTTTTTAACGTTCTTTTACCATTTCTTTTCTAAACCCAACGTGTTTTGGGCTTAGCCGTAATGAAGGTATCACGGCAGACGAGGGGTCGGATATATATTTCAATTCGGTATACCTACCACTGAAAAAGGTAACGTTAATCACAGTCTGGGGAGCGAAAAATAGTTGCTGGGATTTATCAAAGTGGATCCTTGTGAACACTGAGCATACTATAGCTCTTCCTCGCGGTTTCACGCGCATTAATTTCGGTATTCGCATGGGAACTCTTCGTTCCAGGACAAAAGTATCCTACTGGGATACTGTAGCTTCCTATCAGTGAAACAAACATTATAATCGGTTCAGTAAGTCCAGAGCAATTACAAACTTTACAGCTTTATAATGTTCTCCATTCGGCATCAAGCTGCGGCATCATCTTTGGTACAGTCTCGTATCCTCTCCTTTTTTGGTCACGTTTGCCACCGAGGAGAGGTGGCTATTGAGCGACTTGTGGTCCATGGAAAGGTTGAGGGTACCAGTCTACGAGAAAGATCGCCTATGAAGTGGACAGATCAAATAAAAGCGGCAGTAAGATAAAATAAGATAAACTTTATTCAGAAAGAACAAATTCTATTCTTATCTCTTTTCCTGTTGCGGGTCTGCTGGAAGAAATTCCACATGGAACAAGCATGACCCTTGTACATGATTACTTTTATACTTTCTTTCCTTTTTTGTTGTCCTTGTGTGCATTAATTGTTAAATAAATAAACAAACACATACACCACACAACGTTTTTTGTTGTTTGTATTGTAAAGTAAACACTTTACAATACAAAGGTAAAAAAAATAATAACAATAATATAATATGGTGCAGCGCCTTGCTAAAAGGGACTCTACTCAGCATGTGCTCACCGTAGTAGCCACAGCGCTGGTTTTCAGTGGAGCCCCAGTAAACGGCTCATCATCAGTACACGAATGCACGAGGAAGGCGGCCATTAGGGAGGAGTGGCGGCGTGTTGTGAAGCTTGCCACCAACACCTAAAGTGATGACCACGACCACTCTGTCAAGAGTGATATCGACGAAGAAGAAGAAGAAGAAGAATGTTCTCCAAAGTATCAGCCATTTTGAAGTTTCCGCGGGAAGCCCGGGAGGAACCCTAATACCTCCAATGACTGTAGGTATACCTCTGATAGCGTATATACAAAATATCACTATTATCAGTTGAGTAGTTACAAGGCATGAAAGTGTAACAAACAAACAAACACACGTTCGCATTTATAATATTAACGATAAGGATTATAGTGTTGACTACTTGACTAGCTGTCCCGCGCGGTTTCACCTGCGATGATTTCAAAGTTCCCGCGGAATTGTTCCATACAAACTTTTCAACCTCTTTTCATCCCCTTATAGGGGTTGAATTTTCAAAAATCCTTTCTTATCGGATATGTACGTCATACCTACAAAGAACACACAAGTTTCAGGCCTCTACGATCAGCGGTTTAGGCTGTGCGTTGATCAGTCATTCAGGACAAAAGATTTTATATATATAGAATTATTATAGCTCCGTTCTTTTGTTTTACGATAATCAGGTGTAAGTACCTACTTTTGGGGGGTTTTCGAAACAGTACTTTTTTTAGGCGCGACTTAGCGGTAACAAAAATGCTTTGGGTGGAGCGTGACGGAAACGTGCTATCGGTTGCCGATCAGTGTAATAAATTAGATATTTATTTTTAGTATTATCGTCATATCTGTCGCAAAGTTTACTAAGCGTTAAGGTTACACGCATTTCATTTTTTTATTACAAGCTTTATTAACTTGTAACATGCTTGTAATGTCGTACCTATTCACCTGTTTTGATAAAGTATTATGTGGTGTATGTACACAGTGCCTACAAGCGTTTGAAATACATTTTTCATTACTCATACTCGGAAAGTAGGTCTGAAGTTGCCTGAGAAGCGGGTTGAAAGTAACACTTTTCAGCCCTAGGGAGAATCGCTTTCAACTGACAGCTGGATACTGCAGAAACTCAAGTTTTTTTTTTATGTCATAGGGGGCATACTTACTGGCCAGTTGGCCCACCTAATGGTTGATTTATGTAAAATAAAATTCACTCATTTTTTTCTTTAGCTAATTCCTATTTTTATTTTGACTTTCCTTGCATTCGTAATGAAAAGCACAGTGTTATCCTCGGGAGAAAGACTTATTTAGTCTCGAGAATAGATCGAGCCAATAGATCGTTACTTTCACCCCTAGGATAACAATGTACTCAATGTATATTGTAATATACGAATACTAAATTTTTATGTACGAATGTATATTGCAGGTATCCGATTCTTTTCAGTTTACGATTTGGAGATAATTAATTTTACAAACGACAAATACTCACACACACTTTGTAAACAGTCGAAATGCTTTATCGTTTGACCACTATATAGTAGGTATTAAACAAAGTCGCTTCCCGCTGTCTGTCTGTCCCTATGTACCTATGCTTAGATCTTTAAAACTACGCAACGGATTTTCATGCGGTTTTATATGTATATTTTATCCTGAAATTCCCACGGAAAATCCGAAATTACCGCGGGTGAAACCTCGAGGGACAGCTAGTAGTTTATAGAATACTTATTCAGTTTTGGATTTTTTCCTTTTTTCCTTTTGACCTCTCTCTTTATCTGATAATAGAGTACTTGCATGAAATTTATAATAAGAAATTGTGTCGATATTTCAAAAATAAAGCCTTAGAAAAGCGTTATCGTGAAACATTTAATAAAAAAATTTCAATAGTTTCCAAAATATTCAACTTTTAATTTTGTGAAACGGAACGTTGCAACGAAACACCAATCACAGCCAAGCTTGACACATGACGTCACTTTTATTTTTTTAGGAAACATTTACCTCTTTCAGAGAAGGCAAAAGAAACTAAGTGCATACAGTCAACGCATATTTTCCGTTTTCTGAAGTTTTTTACTTTAAAATGCATCGGTAAGATACATTTCGTTTCTTCACTGGAACTTTTGGAAGTAAATCGACACAGTTTAACCTTAATTTCGCTTTTGGATATTGATCAAGTCAAGTCAGTGTCACATGACTCTGTCAATACGACAGTGACATTTCTAACACAGATTAATAAGGCGTAATTTTGAACTAGTGACGTCGTTCCGCGTTTCGGCGGTAAAGTCTAAAGTAGGAACTTTGAAACGCTCTATTTAATTAATTTATGCATATATTTTTTTTCTTTTGCTTGCTTTGTTTAAGTAGGCCATATAATATCTTTAAAATAGACTGAAAAAAAATTCTTGCAAGTTCCCTATTAATTATTATCATTTGAAAAAATTATGCTAGGTGTCGCGAGTTTGATCCCCGTACTGGTTGTTAAACTCTATGTAATTAATAGTTTTACCACAGCTCACTTGGTTTTTATGTAACGGTGTGATCGAAGATAGTACCTATAAACACATCTAGTGCTGAATGGGAACTTGAAGGTGCAGGCAGCTAACCAGCCGGCAACTGGAAGGCGCCCTACCATCTTTCTATTGGTTTCTTTCCTCACGATGTTTTAATCCTTCACCGACAGCTCAAGCTTACGCTTTGGGGCGTGTGATCCGGATGCTCAAACCGCTGCCCCATAGCCAAGTTGACATTTTACAATCGTTAAAAGTCGCTACACACAAGCCGCAAGCGAAGCGAAGGTGGTATGTCGCCGTGCTTGGCGTAGCGTAAAAGAATCGTAAGGTCAAGTGGTCACGCAAAACTATAAAGTTTTAGTTTGATGATTTTACATGACCAAGTGACTCAACAATTCGTTACTTAGTTTTCTATGCGTTAATGATTGTAGAATGTCAATTTGGCTAGGGGGGCTGAGCTATTATCGCTGATATTATCTACAGTATAGGATCGCGTCGGGAATAATGGTTTCCCCACGAACCAAGAAGAAGGCGTGCATACGATCGAGTATAAAGATTGATGATGACATTGTCGCTCCAACAACAATGCGAACATGCGCCCGGCACATAACGTCACGCGTCACGCTCTGAGCCATAAGCGCGTTTGCGAACGAGTGTTGCGTGTAAGTATTTAAATGTATTGGAAAATTGGAGCACTGACGACGCGACGCAAGATGTCGATATCGAACACATTTTGAATAGGCTCGTTTCCGGGGTATGAAAATCAAAATTTTATTTAGTCCGTCTTGTAGATTAATAAAAAATAATAGACCCGTATTTTTTGCTTTTTCAGATTATTGAAAAAGTATTAAGATAAGACGCATTAAAGTTTAGGAGTGGGGGCTCTTGACGTCATAACGTGCTATAAACTGTAGCACGGCGTGACGTCACGCGACATTTCAACTTCTCCGTTATTCTCTCCGTTATTTTTTGATTACAAAATAATTAAAAAATACGTGTCCAGTATTTTTTGCTTTTTCAAATTATTGAAAAAGTATTAAGATAAAACGCATTAAAGTTTAGGAGTGGGGCTCTTGACGTCATAACGTGCTATAAACTGTAGCACGGCGTGACGTCACGCGACATTTCAACTTCTCCGTTATTCTCTCCGTTATTTTTTGATTACGAAATAATTAAAAAATACGTGTCCAGTATTTTTTATTAATTTACAAGACGGACCAAAAATTAAAATTTGGTTGACAAGCCCATCGCAATTAGTTTCGCCAACCATCCCGCGATAAGAGGTAGGTAGGTACGTTGTCAGAAAAGTAACAGATAAGTAATTACAGCTGCATAGCTGTACCTAATTTGGCAGGCAGATAGTTTATACATATAGGAGACGTACCAACCTAAGAACGGATTTCGCAAAGTTCCCGCTGGAACTCCCACTTTACCTAACGCGCGTGAAATCGCAGGGAACAGCTAGTTACCTATATTTACTATGTGAAATTCTAACTACGTCAACTTTAATATAGATAGTTGTGCCCTGCGGTTTCACCCGCGTTAATTTCAGAGTTCCCGCGGGAATTCCGGGATAAAAAGTACCCTATGTGTTAAACTGATGTATAAGCTATATTATTGTACAGTTGCATTTAAATCCATCCAGTAGTTTTTGCGTGAAAGAGTAACAAACATCCATCCATCCATACATACTAACAAACTTTCGCGTTTATAATATTAGTAGGATAAGTAAGTAAATATAAATCCTTTTTTATAAGATCTATAGTCTCGAATTTCTGTGAATCATTGTTTTAAGATACAACTTACAAGCAAAAAATTTACTGCAATCGTGTTTAGGCTTTAATCAGAATTTCAGTTCGGACAATAAAACTATCGGTACGATAAATTAACGTATATCTAAAATTACAATATTTATGGATTTTTATTAGCCTCATTCTACCTACAAATTTTAAGTTCGATTCCCGGCAAAAACCTGTAAGGTAAAAATAACTTGTCTTTTTATGAGATCAAGTTATGAAAACACTATCTAAATGCTTAGGTACCTTTATAATCAAATTAAAATGGGAACCTCAAAGAACTCATTAATTACCGTCTCCCCCCCCCCCCTCCGCGCGCGGTGGCTAATCCAGGTCGGCCCCTCGCGCGCCCGCAGCCCGTCGCACCCTTTGATACCCAGCTCCTCGTTAAATTAACTACTCCCGATTTAACATTAAACCTATACTCGGTTACAATAAACTGCAAGATTAAATTCATACACACTTTTGTCTGGTTCTGATTTAGATAAATATAATATTTTTTTGGTGCATACATATTATTTACGTATCTACTAGCTGTTCCCCGCGGTTTCAACCGCGGTAATTTCGAAGTTGCATCCGTGCTACGCAAAAACTGCTGCACCAAATTGAATGCGGTTTTTGTTGTTGTATTGCTAAGGGTCTAACTTAGATACTCATGTTTCGATTTTTTCGAAATTCCATCTGGAACTCGAGATATTAAAAAAAAATGCTGGTCCCCTATAAATATTAGAAATGTGAAAATGTGGATGTTTGTTACTCAATCACGCAAAAACGGCTGAACAGATTTGAATGAAATTTAGCATGCACGTTTGCAGGGGTACAGAAAAGGGCATAAGGTACTTTTTATTCCGGAATTCCCGCGGGAACTTCGAAATTACCGCGGGTGAAACCGCGGGACACAGCTAGTAGATAAAATAAAAGAACCTTTCGTAATTGCCGTGAGGCGGCGGGTATTTTATTAATATTTAAATGCGGAACCTCAAGCAGTAAATGTTTGAAATGCCTGTTATGTACCTATAGATATAAAAAATTGAAAATACCTACTTAGAGAGCCGCGGAACGAAGGAAAATTATTTCATTTATGGCAACATAACGAGTGCGTGGGAAATATAAAATTTTATTCTGTTTTAATACGCTGCCGTCGTGAATGAAACTACTCTCCGAATTAGCCGGGTTGTTAAGCAAACCACATGCGAGTGGGAATTCATCGGAGAAAAGTGTAGGTAGTACAGGTTATCGGAGCGGAAATATATGCCTTCTGAAGGTTTTTACGCAATGTTTGTATCAACCCCTCTTTCTAAATAAAATATTAGGAGACTACGTAAAAAAAAAAACAGCTGCTAAAAAGACTTAGTTCTCCGTCATTAGTAGGTACTTAAAAAGATTAGAACTTTCATTTTGGATATATGCTATTTGAGTGTATTATTGAAATTCTGAGTGTACTTAACAAAAACACGATTAGGATATAGGTATTTTCTTAAAAATATTATATCAGAGTACTTGTAACTTATAAAAAGTGATTCAAATAATTCAAATTCGAAGACTTGAAAGCTATAAATATTTACCAAATATTGACAAGTATTTCTTTTAAGTAGTTGAAATTATTTACCTACCATAGGGCCATGGAAATATAACTTTAACGTAGGTATTTTTTTTACATCGATGCATGGGAGTCGATATTTGACTCTCTTTTACAGATACACACGTATTTCAGGTACAAGTACACGTATTTCAGGAATTATGAATAATAGGGAATTAAGGATAATAGGGTAAACCATTTTCACCCAAGGGGAACCGCTTGTATCTAATAATAGACTAGTAGGTGGATATATAAATAAAATGAACACGATTAGGTATATAAGAAATTTGTGTTTGTTCACAAAATTCATTATTATATAAAGACTGCGCACAGTGGCTTGGCTAAGATTAATGTACCCCATTTATCTGCAAAACTGCGCCCAGTGAACTCAGCGAAAACTCAACTCCTTTCTGAAGGCGTTGCGAAGTAAGACATCAGTGAGTAAGCAAACTGTGGATATATACCGTCATAATGTTGATATCTTCTGCAACCAAAATAAAAAATCAGATACATTCCGAGTTCCGATCATACAACTTTATTTAAATGCTCTTATGGACTCTATTTAGTTAACTTGAATTGTCTGAATTGGACTAATTGTGTGTACATTCTGTTACATTTAGAGTTCTCTGTGTACCTAAGGGTGATTGTTATTGGCATATACAGTAATCTTGAAACCTATAATTAATATATTATATACCTACTTTTTGCTGGTGTTGTCATAAATAAACGAAAATAAAATAAAGAAAATATATATGTTTTTCTTTTTTATACAATTTTCATGCCTACTTTGTTACAAGTCTTTCGACTAAAGATTAACGAGGAAGTCTAAGATCTGCATCTATACTAATATCTTCATTAATATTATAAAATGGTATCCAGGGACCCGGCTATGTTACACAGGCTAGGCATTCGACCACAAAACACCTGGACCCTTATTCACTATGTCCATAACACGCCGCGTTAAGATAACGCGCCACATAAATCGTTTATCCCTTGTGCTCAAAGCAATTTCCTTTCAAAAAAGTATTATACATTAATAACATGTCATATGGAATAACGAATATTAATTATTAATATAATAATTGTATTTTTGGGACCCGCGTTATGGTCAAGGAATGTTGTTGGTCATAGAGAATAAGGGACCTGATGTTGACTGACGGTGTGATTGAAGATTCTAAACACACCTAGCTTGGAATAGGAACGTGCTTTCAAATGAGGCTGCTGGAATATACCATTAAGTGCTTAGCGACAGATTTTTGAATTGAAGGAAAGTGCCCTATCACCAGGCGAGCATTAATGTTACACTAATTTACCTATAGGTATATGTATTTAAAAATAATACATGAAATAAGCTTAGGCAAATCACCACGACTCAGTTTAATGCGTAACTCTGGATTACTTCCAAAATGGGGGTAACAGATGACTCTATAAAATATAATATGGTCCTAGTACAGTACGCTATACTCTACATTCGCGTAATGTGCGATTTTCCTTGAGGCCGCAGCTTGAGACAAATGTTTCGGGATTCAAACAAACCGGGTGACAAATGTCACAAAATGTGCGTATACGTTTGAGAATTAATCGTTCTCTTTGCCACAGCACAGCCTTTTTTCTCCTTTTGAATATTTGTTAAAAAAAAAATTGGAATAGTTTATTTTTTGAACCTTTTTGATGGGGACCAATAAACTCTTTTTCTTTCTTTCTTCTTCTATCACTTTCTCGTATAATCATAAATATCTAGGCGACCGAGCTTGGCTCATAGCGCCATCTGTTGTTTAGTAAATAAGCAGCGCCAAACACTCATTTTTTCACTGAAAACACACTGAAAACACGGATATAACGACGTTTTCTAAAAATGAAACCTAGCTAGATCGATTAATCGCCTCTGAAACCCCCTGCAATATTGTAACATACAAGAATTGCTCGTTTAAAGACAGTAGTTATTATCCATAAGTACAGAACAATCTTCCTAAATTGATGATGGTTTCCGTCATCGCTTTCGAAATTCAAAGTGTTCAGTTACCCCTTAGTTGCGCCCAAAGAAATTTCATTTCTACACTCTACTCTGATCGTTTATAATGATGGTTTATGCGATGTAAATATGAAATTTGATAGGTAATTTTTCGCCAATTTAACATCAACTTCGTTTTCGGTAGGTGTTCGCTATCATTCTTTAATCGCTAGACGCAAGTAGATCCTCTCGACTTAAACGAATAGCAGAAAATGTAGAGTATAACCCTCACTATTCTAAATGCGAAAGTGTGTTTGTTTGTTGGTTACGCTTTCAAGTCTCAACGGCCCATCAGATCACCATAAAATTTTGCATACATGTTTTCAGGGATACAAAGGATATAGGGCACTTTTTGTCTCAGAATTCCCGCAGGAACTCCGAAATTAACGCCGGCGAAACTGCATTAAATTTTGCGTATTACATATTGTCAGGCTCAGGGGCACAGAAAAGGATACAATAATACTAATATAATAATAAAGATTTTTATTCCTCAACACTGAATTGAATTGATCTATTCTTTTTTACTAGTTATTTACTATTATTTTTTTATTATTATTGGTAAATAAAATTAATTCAATTATGTTTATGTCAATATTTAAAAAAAAAAAATTTCAGTGCAATGACCGCTTCTAGCCAAGTAAAGGATATAGAGTACTTTTATTCCGAGATTCCCGTGGGAACTTCAAAATTCCCGCGGATGAAATCGCGGAGATCAGTTAATATTACACAATAAATAATTTCAATGCCTAATGTACATATTTTGATAAATAGTAATAATAAATAACAGTTATATTTCAGGCAATAAACCACATAATTGTAATAAAAACGAAGAATATCAAAATTTATTATAATTATATATGAAGGGTCCACTGCAATAATGATGAATGTCCAAAAACATTTAATTCTTGAAGATAAAAAAATATGAACACCTGTGACGTTGAGCGTTGCCGTGTAGCCAAAATATTTGTCGGCGAGAGGGTAGTTTCATTAAAAATAACTGTTGCTTCCCGCCGTCGAATGGCGGTGGTAGTAAGTTCGTTCCCCCGCTCCAATTCATTGCCCGACTCGTCTTTGTTAGAACTTGTTATAAAAAACACGTAAGCGACGGTTCATTGTTACTTTGTGTTCGGTTCAGTGCAGTTATAGTGTCGTATCAGTGTCGTATCAATCTAGAGTGGCTATAGTGATTACGTGTGCTGTGTGATCTAATTGTTTCCAGAGGTTTGCTTAAGTCGGGAGCACGGGCAGTGGAGATGAGCGTTGATGCATTGGAAAGGGTACCCATTAAACCTACACCTGGGTCGCAAGTCCCAGGCACTGCTCCGTGTTCCCTACGCATATCTGGTCTGCTGTATAACTTCGATGTTGGTGCAATTCATTGTAATAGTTTCTAGTTCATTCTAGATGTGTCGCTCAGCTAATAGTCTCGATCATACCGTTGCCTGCCTTCAGTTATGTTATCATCATCAGTTAGTCAGCTATCATTACAACAGCAGATAACTATCTGCTGTTATCTTCTATGTTCTTTCTATAATCTACATATTAAAAACATACAATATTATTTTGTAAACAAGATTTCTAACTACATAGTCAAGTGACCGAGTTTGAGTTTTTTTACACCGTTTATAAATTTAAAACCCAATTGTCTTAAAATAAAAGAAGAAGCACATTCATCATTTTTTCAGTGGACACTTCATATAATAACTGTGACGTATTTTCAGTTAAAAATCTATCCATACTTCTATACCTACAATATTAAAAAGAGGTCGCTTGTAAGTTTGGATGTAGGGCGTGATTTATAAATTTGAATTGATTCTAAATAGGATAACTTACATACGAACATTGCAAGTTAAATAAGAGCTTGTAAGTTGTAGTATGAGCGTATAATGAAACAACTTCAAATGTGTGTGGGCGTCGTCGGTAACTTCTTCGGGGAAGTTCATTCATAATAATATCATTGTTTTCTATCCACGTTCGTTCATCAATTAGTTCGCGTGGCCTGCCACGGACCCCTTTGTTGAATTATAAATAGATCCGAAATAATACAAAAGTAGCAGGAGCCAAGATGTACAACTGTTAAGTATTCATTATACGAATAGGTAAAGCCTACATTCCGTTTCACATTTAACCCCCTTTAGTTTCTGAATTCCCGCAGGACTTATTTATATAAACTTTTTGCACGAGATGCTACAAAAGGCGTACTTAATGCCACAGTGACATGTGGCATTCTCTGCCAGCCAAAAATAGATATTATTATAATTATTATGTACAGACACGCCTTAGTCCCAGTTTTATTGCATATTATAATAGTATACTATACTGTATGTAAAGTAGATCAATGTAGGATGAACTCAGCGCGTACCACAGAGAAAATAATATATTAACTAGAAAAACAGTGTACCTATACGGCGCAGGTGCGTCACGACTCACGAATATGAGAAAATGCTCACAACTCTTACAATTTTGTTTTTTAGCATCGCAAATAATATATATCTTATACAATATTCCATGCATAGTAAATTTCAAAAACAACCTAAGTAGAAAACTATTTTATCAAAAGACGTTTGACACATTTTGTTGCGCTGATAAATGTTCGCGTGCGTGACGGATAGCTTTGATTTAAAAAAAAAAACATATGCGTCAAATTGAGAACCTCCTCCTTTTTGGGAAGTCGGTTAAAAATGTGCCAGCGACACTGGTTTTCATTTTTTTTCCTACGGTTGATATAAAAACACAAGAGTTTATTATAAAATTAATAAAACGGGTACCACACCCCTGAAGCATAAATGACGTGCTACCTAAGTCTGCATGGGCGCCATTATTTTATTTTAGTTATTACTTTTAAAAAAACCTAATAATCATTTATTATATTATCATTTTCACACATTAAAGCCGGATGTTGTAATGTATTATTATTGATGTTAGTTTTTTGTTTTCTATTGACAGTTAAAATTTGATTTGATTCGAAGGAAACAATGCAACTGAGTTGATGCCTCTTCTACTCGTATCTGTTCTGTGTATACGATACCGATTTGTGACGCGAGAATACGGGGCGGCGCTAGTCCCTCAGAATTACTCGTCATAATTGGATCAGAGGAGTGAAGGCGACAGGGTTCAATGGCTCGGTCGGTGAGGATATGAGTATTATTAACGTTCACCCGAGAAAATCCCCAATATCCGTGTCAACGTCGCGCGCCGTCTCAGTGAATACCGTCACTCGTATAGTGTTCGAGTGGCTATTACAGGGAACGATTGTAAAAATAAAGTTCAAATTTGAACATGATACCAAATGGACATAGATAAGCAATAGTGTGTTAACTCACATTGGAGAAATTTTGAGTAAATCGTGTTTTAAAAGTATAGCGCCATTTTGTGTCAACATTTTTTATATTAAATATTTAGTTACATATTTAAGCAATGTAATAAGGTAAACACATTGTTAAAAAACATTCCCTGACTCTCAATAAATCGTTCTGAATCAATAACTTAAGTTTGTGGGTTAACATGTTATTGCTTATCTGCGTCCAAATAATTTTTACCGTCACAGCAAACGAAATTTCCAGTACCTTATAGTGAGTTATGTGTTACTAGTTGACCCCCCGTGATTTCGCTCACGTCAATTTCGGAGGTCCCCCTGGTTATTCAGGGATGAAAGTATTCTATGCCATTTAGGAACTCTAAATCTATACACATAAAATGCTTTGTCCCGAATGACTGACTGACGGATCAAAGCACAGCCTGAACCGCTGACTGCTGATCGTAGAGACCTAAAACTTGGAGGGTGTGTTCTTTGTATGACGTAGGCATCCAATAAGAAAGAATTTTCCGAAATTCTACCTCTAACGGGTTGAACGGGGGCTAAGTTTGTATGGAACAATTCCGCGGCAACTCCGAAATTATCGCGGGTGAAACCGTGCGGGACAGCTAGTCTTTAAACAAAATCTTTTCTCTTTATATAGAAAAGTGAAGATTTTTACAGTTATATAGTTATTATTATTATAAAATTCATTTATTCAGACGCTTGTTAGTAAAATCATGGACCAATTTGGTCCCTGGTAAAATATAATAATTAACATTGTAAATCTAAGCTACAGAAAGGCAAAACCGAAGGAACAGCTAGTTATGAGCTGCACAGCTACAATGCGAGGAGGATTGTGACTACTGGTTCGCCATGTTTAAACAAAAAGAAAAATTACAGATTGTTTTTAATTGATAGACTAATAAAACGGCTAAAAGCTGCCGTTCCACTGCATTTCTGTGTGAAACGATTTTGTTAGTAGAATTGATAAGTGAGAGTTTATACGTCCAACAAAGTCCATCGTTTGAGTTTAAATTAAACTTTGTGCTGAAATTTCGAGGGAATCAGTCCATCGTGACCGCGAACAAAGTTGTAGATGAAAGTAAACCCAATTGACTTATATCTATAGGAAAATAAGCTTTGCTCTGTCTAGTCGCTGTTCTGTTTAATTTCATTATAGATTGAAAACAATTCATCAATAAATTTTCTATTCCTCGGGGACAGTACTTTTCCTGGGTGAAAAGTGCCCCATGTACTTTTCTGTACCTCTGACAGCATGTAGGCACACTGATGATCGGATGTAAAAGTGTCATCATAGAAACAATTTTGTGAAAGGTTTGTTACCTACTACTATTACCATATTGCATGCAGTCCGTTAGATATCTTTACTTATTATCAATGCGAAAGTTTGTTTGTTTGTTACGCTTTCACGCCTCATCGGGTTAATAGATCATCATTAAATTTTTCATAACGTTGTCAGGGATACAGAGAAGAAAATAGGGTACTTTTCATCCCAGAATTCCCACGGGAACTCCGAAATTACCACAAACCGCGGGAATCAGCTAGTAGGGATATATAAATAAACAAAAACACTTTATAGATTAAAATACTATAGAATATCTTTATTGTTCACAAAACTAAATGTTATAATATTTTAATAATACAATCTAATATTATAATTACATAAGCCATACAAAAGCCAGCTTTAGGAGGATAGGAAGAAGAAAAAGGTTTAAATTATACCCCATAGTTGGGTTTTATTTCAATCTCCTACTTAGTTAACATCCCGAGGCTGTATTACATAGTTTTATCTATTACTGTTTGTTCCCCAACAGTTTCACCTCCGAGTATTTCAGGACTCCCTCGGAAATTCTAAAAAATTCTAATTCTATTTGCTTCGGGAAGCTTCATATCAGCGAAAGAATTTTTGAAATCGGTCCCGTAGTTCCAGAGACTATCGTCTTCAGCTAAACTTTACCAACAAACAATATAAATAGTGAGAGATTACTGCCGTTCTATCACGATCTACGAAAGACGTGCTCCTGGTGCCAGAAAGGTTATTATAATATTATAACGTTACTAACAAACAACTGCACTGACTTTTGTATTCATTAGATTGAATGATCGATAGGTATTAAGAATTCCCAATACTAGGAGAAATCATGCCTAAAGCATCTGGTCTGGGGGTAATCTTCATGTTTTTGTAGCCTTAATAAGTTAAGGCTACAAAAACGTGACGGTAAAACGGTTAATTTCGTACCTATACCCAGACTTACCCCTTGGCCAAAGTCTCGGCGGCAGCGTTGGTGGCGGCGGCAGCGGCAAAAACAAAAAATGATAGACAACATAAGAAGTGGGCCACAGCTCGCGCCGCTGATAGCTGTGGCTTACTTCGTTGCCGCCGCTGAGCCTGTGGCGCCGCCCTTAAGCTGTTTCGTACGTAACCTGCAGGGCAATTATGTAACTTTTGTTGCTATCATATTTCAGTTTCAATCATAAAAATAACGATTTCGTGATTAGGCAGCTTCAAGTTTTGAAATAGATGTTTGTTTTGGTTGATTGCTAGATATTGTCGGTGTCAAAACGTGCATATTGTAGTCGCAAAATCGCCGTGTTTTTATTGCACCCGATAATGATAGAAACAAAAGTTACATAATAGCCCCTCAGGATAGATTTTGTTTGCGAGATAGCAGGCAGTAGATGTGGTCTCATTTATACTGTAGAGCCATCAGAGAACTCGCATTAGGTACGTATACGTAGATAAAATGGGATCAGTTTGATTAAAGTTAGATACGTATCGCAACCTTTAGTGAATTCAGAGAATTGGTCGGGATCTACTGTGCTTTATATAGGTTCGCTCGTTTTAGATACGTTCCATTCAATTCTTGATGATGAAATGCAACAACACCCTTATAGGTATACTTTAATACTTATCATTCCCAGCTTAAGTAAGTACCTATACAAATGTACCTACAGTTAATACAAAAAAGGCTTTCTGAAACCTAACAAAACGCACAAAATAAGTGTTTTTATTATATTAAACGTGATAAATAGGTAATATCGGGGTGCATAGAGGATTGTCGGTTTGTTTGATCGAGCATCACGTTTTATGTAAAATTAATGTGTAACGTTTGATCCAGCTCATGTTCTGATTTGACTATAAGAATACTTTTACTCCCACACAGTTCCCAAGGGATCTCTAAATACTAAACTACGAGGAACAGAACTATATTATGTAGGTACTTAGTGTTCTTATATACAATATTTAATATACCTGCATCAAACAACACCTGTATTAAAATATGTATCTTATTTTGTAAAGATGAATAACTAGTAAAAATAAAAAATAAAAATATTGGTAATCTGAATCTCAGAAACGGCCCCAACGATTTTCATGAAATTTAGTATGCAGCCTTTCGGGGACGATTAATCGATCTAGCTAGGTTTAATTTTTAGAAAACGTCGTTTTTCCGTATTTTCAGGCAGTAAAAAATGAGTGTCTGGTACTGCTATTTTACTTAACAACAGATGGCGCTACGAGCGAAGCTTGGTCGCCCAGATATTATTATCTATACATATAAAATGCTTTGTCCTGAATGACTGATGGATCAACGCGCAGCCTAAACCGCTGATCGTAGAGATCTGAAACTTGGAGGGTGTGTTCTTTGTATGACGTAGGCATTCGATAAGAAAGGATTTTTGAAAATTTAAGCCCTAAGGGGATGAAAAGGGGTTGCAAAGTTTGTATGGAACAATTTCACGGGAACTTCACAATTATCGCGGATGAAACCGCGCGGGACAGCTAGTCTAATATAACTTAATACTCTATATACTATGCTGTTGGTGTGCCAATAAATAAATAAATAAATAAATAAATTGACAATCTGTCGACGGGCCGTCAAATTGCTCGTGTGACTGTTACGAGGTGCCACCGCCTTATGTCAGGCCCCGCTATGAAATGCCAATAAAGGCGGCCACTCCACTTGTGTAATCAACATGTGTCATACACATCCCCGACCAGATTTATAGGTGAGTAAAGCCTGTTGCCCGCTCGTTTCCGTCTGTGGGAATTTTATATATACCAACGTAGGTCTGTACAGGATGTAAGGTTCTAGACAAGGGATGTATTTTATTGGTGTTCAGTTGTATTTAAACACTAGATGTGCCCCGCGGTCTTACCCGCTTGAGTTTCGGAATTCCCGCATAACTCCAAAGAAGCCTAATCTATTCCTTACTAGCTGTGCCCCGCGGTTTCACCCGCCGAAATTTCCCGCGGGAATTCCGGGATAAAAAGTACCCTATGTCCTTTTCTATACCCCTGAGTCCTGAAAATGTGTGTGCAAAATTTGATGGTTATCAGTTTAGCCATCAAGGCGTGAAAGCGTAACAGACAGACAGACAGAGTTACTTTCCCATTTTATAATATTAAGTAGGGATAACATTAGCTAATTAACAGTGAAAATCCCATGAAAATTGGTACAACCATTTCGATGATTCACCCGCGTGTGTTTCGTGTGTTTTTTTTTTACCTTGTTCTGACAATAACGAACGAAAACAGGAACTGCTGTGGTATTTGGTCCAGCCTTAGCCGTGGTCTTAGCAACACATTTAGCCATTCGTGTAGATTTATAGGTATAGGTAGGTACTTAGATAAAAAGTTGCCTAAAAAAATATTCACGAAAGTTGCACGAGCAAGTTGCCGACGCGGTGATAGATCATACCCCAAGAAAAGATAGCTCTAGTGAAGGTCATTCGCCCGCGTAAAACCATGTTTTTATTTAAGTGTTCTCTTTTATTTATAGGTGTTTTTTTATTTATATACTAGCTGTGCCCCGCGGTTTCACACGCGTGAGTTGCGGAATTTCCGCAGGAACTCCAAAGTAGCCTAATTATCAGCTAAGTAGCAGTGAAAGTCCCGTCAATATCGGTCCTGCCCGGTATTGTCCTGACAATAACGAACACAAAAAAAAAACAACTATCCAATTTGGTGCAGTCGTTTGGAAGTTATGCTAAGCGCATGCAACACATATTTTGGCGATTCATTTTTATTATATAGAAGATACCTACTTAGGTATTTTTTTAGTTACATGTAGCTACGCATGAGTTGTCGAGGGTTAGAATACATAGAGGGTTAGGGTTCTAATACCATATCTATGAGGCGAGTAATACCAACTAAAAATTTAGTTAAGAAACAAAATTAATCTTCAAAAGCTAAATTTAAACATAACATTGAGTCTGATTAACTTATTCCCGACCAATGGGCTTATAAACAAAACGTAATTTATATTATTTATTGAGGACATTTTCCTTCTCAAATGAAAGAATTTTATGCAAATGAAAATTTTAAACTTTTTTGGTCGCTTAACCTACTAAGTCGTTTTGTAAGTCAAATAATTTTAATAAAAGTTAAATATATTATGGCTCTTTGTGACGTCAATAAAATTGCAATAATTAATTATGACAGCTGCACCCATAATAATCACCCATCTCACTAATACATTTCGATGGAAATAACTTCGGAAGAAGAATAAACCAACTGAATTGGCTGTATATGGACTAAGTTTCCTTTGCCTTCCCCGAAAGGAGTGAAATTCAACAAAAAAATATCTCTGCTTATTGTGAATAACAACGTCTAGTTGCCATCTGGTTGCCACAGCAACGTGCGCAAGATAAGTAGTTTGATTTTACTCCCCATTTTTCATACCCTGGTCTTATATATGAAAATCGACTCTTAAGGATTGAATTCCAATAAACTAAAAAAATATATATCTTAACAGTTCTTAGAGAAACCGTGTGGTTTGAACCGGCTCTAAAGTGGTCAACATACCAGAATTCAACCTCAACTGCATACTTGGTATTATCATTTCGAATAACCACAGCGAAAAATTCCGCTGGGTCCGTTTTAGAATTCACTAGCTATCCCCCGCGGTTTCACCCACGGTAATTTCACAATTCCCGCGGGAATTCCAGGACAAAGTTTAGATATAAACCTTCCTCATGAATCACTCTTATCTATTGGTGAATACCGCATGAAAGTCCGTTGCGTAGTTTTAAAGATCTAAACATACACAGGGACAGACAGACAGCGGGAAGCAACTTTGTTATAGTATTTAATATCTACGTATTTTACAATTAACGATGTTGTTTCGTTTTGTTTTAAAAACTTCTGTGGACCTTAATTTTGAGAGTTTTTTTATACAATGTGTCAATCAATTGGCTGAAAACTAGAAAGTAGTTTGTTCAGAATCAAATTCCGAAACGATCGCACCATGTTTTAATATATAGGTTATATTTTTTCATTTTCACTAGCCCATGTCTAAATTATTTATAATACAATATTTCGTACCTACGGCCTACGCCGCGCCGCCTGTAGCAAAAAAATCCACTCGGTCATTGACACGTAGGCGCGGGCGTAGCGCTTGAAATTTCGTAGATAGGTCACCTCCAAACTAATGTTGAATAACCTTTAGACTATGAATTTTTTGGACATAATTTATATTTTATTCATATAATTGTTTATTTTTTTAAATGGAGTGTATCAGGTTTTTGGTCAATTCATTTACACGTTATATAGGTATGGAATCCCCTTTCTGAAGATCCCCTTTGAACGTCACTTCCTCCGCCACTCTGTAGTAATTTTGCTATCTTCATGCAGAGGAGTTTAAGACGACGATAACACAGAGTTGGTAAAATAGTACTTTAATAAATTGTCTTTATGAATGTAATCGTTATCTTGCTCGTATAGTAGGTAAGGTAGTAAGCGGGAATACAAATGCAAATTTGAGTTTGTTTGTTTGTTTGTTGGTTACATTCGACAGATCATCGTGCAATTTTGTGTACCTACGCATTATCAGAGGTAGAGAAAAAGAAGGCCTTTTTAAATCGGAGTTTCCGCGGGATCTCCGAAATTATTGCAGGTGACACAGCGAGAAACGGTTAGAATCTAACCAAAAAAGGCTTGGCTTTTCATCGCAATCTATATTTATAACATTACTAGCTGTGCCCCGCGGTTTCACCAGTGTGAGTTTCGGAATTCCCGCAGTAACTCCCTTTAGGGGGATGAAAAATAGATAGTAGCCGATTCTCAGGCTTACTGAATATGCATAAAAAATTTCATGAGAATCGATCAAGCCGTTTCGGAGGAGTATGGGAACGAACATTGTGACACGAGACTTTTATATATTAGATAAAGAGGTAAAATTTGTGAGATTGTGAGTTTGTTACAAGGTCACAAACTATCGGGGTAATCTCTGGATCGACGGAGCCGGTTTTGAAAATTCTTACATTTAAAAGAAGCTACAGTGATTCCGAGTGACATAGAGTAGGTACTCTTTATCCCGGAATTTCCGCTGGAACTCCGGAGTTTGGGAGTTTGTGAGGTTGTATATAGGGGATATCCAGGAATTCTGAAATTACCGTGGGTGAAACCGCGGGGGACCGCTAGTGAGATATAAACTAGAAGTATACTTTAATACGGGTGCAACTATTATAGAGCTTGACAGTGGTGCTCGCAACAGAATAAACAAGTAAACTTATAAAGTTTCTTAATACAAGTATACAGGAAAGCATAGAGTTTTAACTGAAAGATATACTAAAACATTTTCAGTTTTACTTTGTCTGTGGCAATTATTTTTTTGAATTTTCTTGTTTATAGGTATACAACTAAAACAATACCAACTCTTCTTTAGAAGTATGGTAAAATCACACAGTAACTTTGTTTTATAATTTTCTTCATTCTTTACTTATTACTTTGTTCCGAGTCGATAGCTATAAAAGGGAATAATAATGAGTAATCAAAGAACAACTCGACAGCAATTTGTTTTCATTTTGTTTTCTTTATGTAACACTCAATGCCATTGCTTGTATAAACGAAGTCAAGACAAAGGAACCTGCGACACTCAAAACAACAATGGCAAAAGTGGAAGCAGCCATGAAAAATTTCCAATTAGGAGACCAGAACTCGTATAATGATCGCGGATAAAGTCGAAAGGAACACTCCGGCGAGTATAAAATGCATTCACAGCACACAGAACACAAATAAGTGAGCACGTACCTATAAAGACTTACCTTTACTTCACATGCATTCTCAGTCTCGCACAAAAGAATCTTGCAATGAAGGAGTTTCCTTAATTCTTACCAGGTTTCGCGCGGGCTTTGAGTAGTAATGCGACGAATATGAAATACTTACGTCAAAATAGTTTGTAAAGTTCCATGAGACATGGAAGTATAAAAAACCCATCGACCATCTGCCATCTCTTATAATTTTTTTCTTATATTGTAATCCACCAATGCCATGTAAGTATAAAATGAATCGCATTGAACTCAGAAAAAAATTAATAGATTCCCCCCGGCTTCACTTGTGTCTAGATTGTAAAGTATGGTGTTAATCCAGAACATAATATACTATTTGTGTGCAAATTTTCATTCAAACTGGTTCAGCCGTGTACCTATTGCGTGGCTGAGTAACAAAATTTCAAAACTTAATCACAAAATTAGATATTGTAAGATTTTAAATAGGAAAAAGGAATTTTATATTATAACTAGCTGTCCCCCGCGATTTCATCCGCGGTAATCTAAACTATCCTATCTTTTAAGATGGACCATAATATTATAAATGGTTACAAAATTTTATCAAAATGCGTTCAGTAATCTCGAAGTCCATCGCGGACAAACAACGTGATACGTGATTTATATATATTAAGATATTATTTACAATAAATATACCTATACCCATTTTCAATGGAGAACGTTTTGTATTCAGCATTTAGTTTAGGCAATACTTATTCGTACTGTTGTCTCGTGTCTTGTGTTATGGATTCCTAAACTCCATGCAAACATATTTTAATATAAGTTATATCATGATATCCAACAATATTTAGATACGTGCATGAAAAGTAAGAATTCCAATTTCCCGCGTTGCGTCGTACATCCTCTACGGTATTCACGCTTATCTAGAAGCAAAAGAGAATGCACGAAACCACCCCTCGCTGTTTACCGCAAAAGAATGCAACGCCATTCAACGGAACATAATATAGCATGGTAATATTTTTACTGTGAAGATTTTTAAAATTATATGATTTTTTATTTTTTTTTACAACGTGAAAACAATACTATTTATTAAAATATACTAAAACTAAACTTAACCTAACCTAAAATAAATCTAAAATATATTCTTAAAAGGAGTCCCTTTAATATTATATGAATATTTTGGAGAACTAAAGACATTTTCTACTCTAACATATTTGAATATTTGGTATCTAATATTATTTTATTAATATTTAACAATAGCTGTTTCCCCCGCGCCGGTTTCATTCACTTCAGATTCGGAGTTCCCTCGGGAACTATTTTTATCGGTGTGGAAAAAACCCTATATTCTATTCCAAGATCTAAATAGAATCTTTAATCCAATCTAAAGGTTATAATGAAAGTCCTTTGTTAATATTAATTACTTTACTTATTAAGGATTTTCTTAAAAATCCAATTTTGGAGGATAGAATAAAAAGGAGACTCGATTTTTAAACGAAAAATTAAAACTAAGCGCGGGTAAAGTCGTGGGAAGCCGCTAGTACCTACGTAGAGGGTAAGTATTTTTACTATCTATTCTACAATTTAATTTTGAAACTCGAGGTTGATTATTCAACTGGCAGATGAAAAATCGAATAGCTCATTCGTCTTGTAGTCCATACAGAACTTGTTAAATTTTTTTACGTAGGTAGGTCTCGTGTCTCAGATTAGTCTTATCTGAGAATAAAGAAATAGACATTTAAACATATGGATAATCAATTTTTTTTATTCATATTTTACCTACCGTATTTAGTGTAAGCATCTATTAACTTGGATATTTCTATTTTTGTATATCTACGAGGCAACTAAATTATGATACAAATATTGAAATAAGATATGCGGAAATTCTATTGTAAATATTTCTAGATTGACTTAACATGTAAAAGTTAATAATTTGATACAGCAACATAAGTAAATTAATTCCGATGGAAGCGCGAACGAATTTTGACACATATGTACTAAAATGTATTCCTCATCTCGCGAATTATTGCTTCTCAATTTGACGGTTTATTGAGTCACAGAGGCGAATGTCACTCTTTTCAAGTTGATTGTCTGTCGAAATAAAATTTGCTTTATTCAGCTTTGAGCACACGAGTTGTACCTGCGAGTGATACCTACGTCGGTAGACATAAATATAATATCATGTACAATTCATTTCTTACTAGGCAGATTGGTTAATGGAGGAACATTTTAATAATGATTACCTATGTTCTTTATCTTTAGTATTAAATGAAGTCGCTTCCGCTGTTTGTTCGCGATAAACTCAAAAACTACTGAACGGATTTTCATGCGGTTTTCACCAATAGATGAGTGAGTCATGAGAAAGGTTTATATATATATATATCTATAGTTTGTCCTGAAATCCCCGCGGGAACTCCGAAATTACCACGGGGAACAGCTAGGAACACCTCAATCGGACAAGCAAATTTTCGTCATCTATCGGGATCGTACTTTTTATTTTCGTTTTTGTCCATAAACTGACATTGTTATCGACATTTTTCTCTATAAACTATTAGTACAGCTGGCGCTGCTGCTGTTGCTACTGCCGACGCTATAGCCCGCAGTTTCTCTCAAATGTGTTTCGTAATTCTCTCGGGAATTGTTTCTATCCATAAAAGTGTTCTAAATGCTATAAGGTAGCGATCCTAAATTTTAAAACGTTCTAACTTGAGCTATCTACGTGTATCTACGTACGTGACCTACCAAGTTGATAATGCTTTCGCCATTTATGAATGTATTAAAAAAAATCGTAAAATACAGTGTTTTTTCATTGTTTAAGAACATTAAACATTGTTACTATCATATCTATTGAGCGATTGCTGTCAAATGACTCAGCTATAAAAATAATTGGGTCCTATCAACCACATCTGGGGGGAAAAATACTAAATTAAACCCGTTCTGCAGGATATAGCATACCTACCATGATACGGTGGCTACATGTGTGTGTGATTAACCATTCCTACATGACAACTCGAACATTTTTCGCCTTGGGGCAATTTAATCTTGGTTAGTGAAACATTTCAATTTTTTTTTAATACATTATATATTTTACTGTGGGTATTGACAGAACAAACACTGTAGGTAGTATTCCTTTTCATCTTCTTTATAAATAAAATTGAAGTTTTGGATGTCTGTCCTCTATGCGTTTCGAAACCATTGGTCCGATTGTGATGAAACTTTGGCGGATTGTTCTGCCTGCGTCCGCAAAGGTTCCTGATCCCAAAACTCACGCGGGTGAAACCGCGGGGCATAGCTAGTCATATACAACGTGTTAATGAATTAACTGAAAACCTGATACACCCCATTTAAAAAAATAAACAATAATATGATTAAAATATATTTTATGTCGAAAAAATTTATACTTTAGAATTTATTCAACATTAGTTTGGAGGTGACCTATGTACGAAATTTCAAGCGCTACGCCCGCACCGCACCTACCAGGTCGGATTTTTTTGCTGCGGGCGGCGTACACGCCAAATATTGTATTATAAATAATTTAGACATGGGCTAATAGAAATAAAAAATATAACCTATATTAAAACATAGTGTGATCGATTCGCTTGTTGATTCTGAGCAAACTACTTTCTAGTTTTCAGTTAATTCATTAACACGTTGTATAAATATTTAATAATTAAAATAGGTACCTACCTCGATTGATGCTAATGATTTTAATTTTGATGTGAAAATTCATTAGTAATTATTATTCATGTAGGTACATATACTACATTTAAATGTATGTACCTACCTATTATATTAAATTATCTGTAAGCCAGGAATCTATCTATTAAAACTGATAAAACACCGCCATGTAAACTCTCTGTTTAGTAAGATTAGCGTGGACAGACACGCGGATTCTACTTCTTTATTATAATTTCCAATTCCAAAAATTGTGCAAGATTCTATCTCTAAGTATGACGTCTCAATGAAATAAAAAAATCGAAGTTGGCTCCACAAACGTTCAATCTCTACAGTATCTACTTTAATTCCACAACATATGATACGTGATAACATTTCACAACACGTATACCTACTTTAATTCGGATTGCAACAGAATTTTACCAGAGTCAATTTGATTCAACTTGATCGAAACGATCAAACCGCACGGAATGGAAACAATTGTTTTATTCAATAAAACAAATTCAACGGCCGACGCGACCAACCAAAAAGCGATTCGCGGCTGTGGCTTTTATAATATACCACTGATTTTAAACAGAGTTTGTCACAGAAATAAAATGGGATTATAGTATTTAAAAAGGTTTTATAACATAAACAACGTCGCTGAGTGCGGATTTTTTTTTTGTTTTAAATCCTAACTTAAAATTAAGTCATCAATAAAACTATTTGCCTTTTGGGCACGCTTCCAGCTGTGGAAGACCTAGGGCAAATTTTTTATTTGTAAATATAGTTTTTATTTTAAGTTTTCCATAAGTTTTACAAATGTAAATAGTTAGTTCTCTATTTAATTAATTTATGCATATTTTTATTTTTCTTGCTTTGTTTAAGTAGGCCATATAATATCTTTAAAATAGACTGAAAAAAAAATTCATGCAAGTACCCTATTCACAATCACAAATCAAAATTCAAATCAGTCAAATCATTAGTATAAAACTACTCTGAGGGCGGTCGTTAGAATTTGAGTAAAATAAATCTGTTATAACGAAAAAAAATTGAGGAACACAATTCAATATTTTATCAGTATTAGGTAGATACTTACTAGAAAAATAAGTGTCGGAGAAATAAAAAAAGGCCTTATTTCAAGCCTGTTTATATCTACCTGTATGATTTCATACTCGTATAGATACTGTATCCACTCGTAATATACAATCTGTCTTATATGACATAAAAATATGATCCTTTCATTGAGACTATTTTCGTACATGTTTCCTTTGAAACCAGCTACGTATTGAAACAGTGTGTATAACGAGGTGGCCGTATGCCACTCGTTATGAAATCCTGCCTAATACTTTTATTTTTAAAACTAATTGTGTTTTTATTTCCATCTGTAATTCTTATTTTTTAGATTTCTAATTATTGTATTTTATATTCTCATTTTGAAATTCTCCCTAAATTTCTAGCGTCACATTTCAAAATTATACCTATAATAATATGTTATATTTGATGTTGATTATGATGAACATTTATTCACATTGATGTAGGGTTTTTTGGCCCGCAAAACTCATATAGTCTAAAAGCATTATTAAGTACTTCTGATTTCTAAGGTCTAAATTGGAGAATGCTGAACTGGTGCCTATATTGCTCAAGATAAGGATCTAATAAATTATTTTACCGTTCTAAAAAACTATATTTATTTATTATTTGAGCTGGCCGGAGAAATATTTACCCCTCCCCAACGTACGAACCCTAAAAGAGAAAACAAATATGAGTAGGAATTTAGTGTATGTACATACAAGTGCAATTTTATGTTTATAACAACACTTTTGAAGTGTTTGAATTAATTTTCGACGAACAATATAATTAATTAGACGGCGGCGATATTCGAACAATGTGTAATACGAGCTCACAATATACACGCGGGGATTCAGCGCAGGGCGCTCGTGGGAGCTGGGTGCTACAGCCTAAAAACGGGGAACTTGCCACGTACATGTATGTATAGAGTACCGTGACGGTACATTTAACTTCCATATTATTAAATTCTACATCTAATGGTGGTCAGAGTCGTTTTAATGATTTAAGTAGGTACTTAATTTTAAGTAGTCCAGTCCGGTCGGTATGATAGTTAATTTTCTAGCAATAACCCAGCTTCAAATTAAGTCATTGCTCTTTTTATTTTTTTTACAATTGTTTATTAAAAATAGTTTTATGCCACTGAAGCTACTTCGGTGATGTGTGCACATTTCTAACTCCTTGTATAGAATTTGAATCTATTTCCCATGGTCACCGCATCACGCGTGAGGCTGGAACGTTCACCATAAAATTTTGTATACACGTTGTCAGGGGTACAGAGAATAAGATAGGGTACTTTTTATCCCGTAATTCCCGCGGGAAATGCGAAATTACTGCAGGTGAAACCGCGGGAGGGCAGCTAGTTTTACACAAATTCAATTCAATTCGGATTATTACTGAGATCATATTTTTAAAACTTTTTTTATGTATTTTAAATTATTCTTTTCTCTTTGTTTCACACAATAAAATTGCTTTTCTGTTAATTTGAATTGTGAATGATTGATAAACTCGGTTGAATGTAATTTTAAAAAGGCTAAATAAATAAAAATGGCGATTCCAGGCTCAAAGTGCGCGTGGCTGAATAGATACTGAGGATACAGAGGATATCTCCAAAATTGGCTGCTACTGCCTTTGTTTATATATCTATAAATTATTAAACAATCTTTAATCATAAAATCCATCGGGGATTTTTTACCGTTACAGTGTTACCAATACCGAGTTTTTCCAATAGGTATATTTTACGTAGTCAATTGTAAAATGCAAACTAGTGAGATTTACACCCAGAGCTTGCACTTGCACAGAAAGTGATCTCGAAAAAATAATGGTTTGCTTGGGGAAAACAAAATGTTTTTTATCTGGTAGCCGAGACGAGAAATTTTTAACCTCTATCTATAAAATACCTACGTACGAGTATTTTTGAATAAACAGAATATAATCACAGCGTGGTTGTGAATTTTTGATTCTCTGACACTCTGACCTTTATGACTTACATTTAATATTTTTTTATCCCATCAAAGTAAATTATACGTATATTATTATAATAAAGTACCTCAATAATATTATTCAAAAATCGCGTAGGAGTTTTCTCTTTTCTGCGAATCACCCACGTCTAAAAATCTGTTTTATCAGTGACGTAAGTAACAATTTCTCAAGGGTTTTTGTAACTTCTTTTTTATAATAATAATAATATTTCTAGCTTTTCTTCGTGGTTTCACCCGAATTAATTTCGGAGTTCTCAAGAGAACTTCAGGATTGAAAGTATCTACCCTACAATATCCCCTTCTGTTCATGTACCCTTGACAATATTATGTAAACAAATTACGATGATTGGTTGAGGCTTGAAAGCGTAACAAACAAATTAAATCCAATATTTTGTATTTGTAATATTAGGACTAGCTGTTCCCCGTGGTTGCGCCTGCGTTAATTCAGAAGTCCTCGGGGGGAAAGAGGGATAAATAGTACATTGTTATCCTAGGGGAGAAAGACTTATTTAGTCCCTCGATCTATTGGCGCCCTCGCTACGCTCGAGCGCCAAACCCCGTCTCGGCACTAAATAAGTCTTTCTCCCAAAGATAACACTGTGCTTTTCATTACGAATGCAAGGAAAGTCAAAATAAAAATAGGAATTAGCTAAAGAAAAAAATGAGTGAATTTTATTTTACATAAATCAACCACTAGGTGTGCTACTGGCCAGTAAATATGCCCCCTATGACATAAAAAAAAACTTGAGTTTCTGCAGTATCCAGCTGTCAGTTGAAAGCGATTCTCCCTAGGGCTGAAAAGTGTTACTTTCAACCCGCTTCTCAGGCAACTTCAGACCTACTTTCCGAGTATGAGTAATGAAAAAGTACTTAATGTCTTTTTCTGCACTCCTGACGACGTGTATTCATAGTTGTATGTTGTGTTGATAATTTAAATCGTATAAAGTTTGTAGACAGACAGTAATTTTCTCAATTATGGCTATCAAGGATGACTTTATTGAGACAGTAATAATATATTGGTACTCGTGAACATTTAATGCTTGCATATTGCTCTCATAGTTATAGCTCATGATGTTTATAATCATTTACAAACAAAATATACCATGGAAACATCTCAAACAATATTTTCAAAATAATTTCTAGTTAAAATTCGGTCATCTTTTCATCTCGGTGATTACATGGATTAATCATTTGAATCATCTGCGGACCACTGGCTTATTACTCCCGACACAAACAAAGCTTCGCATGGAGGCGAAATTACGCCGTAGAGTGTTTCCGAATTGCTATTCGTCTGAAGAAGAGCCGGTTTTACAATAATATAACCATTACTGCTGAGATGTCGTTTCTCATTGCTCAGACCAAACCCAGTAAATTTTGAAATTGATGTGGAACATATTAAACAGAAAATTAACAGTAAAAATATGTTTAAAACATTTCTAATTGGAGAAAAGGTAATGGCAAAGGATCAACGAAAAAAACAAAAGTAAATGGTCACTAGGGACGATATCTAAGTCGTGTTTTATTTCAACGAAATAATCTCTTAATTAATGGGATATAACAACTGCCACCTCGAAATAGCAACTATTTTCGGCACAAAATTTTTTTCACTCTGTATTTCAGATTGAATTTCCAAAATCTCTTCTTAGTGCTTGTCTATCACTACATATAAGTTCTCCGCCTTGTCTGCATCTGTTGGTTTGTCTATTCGCGATAAACTCAAAAACTACTGAACGGATTTTCATGCAGTTTTCTCCAATTGATAGAATAATTCATTAGGAAGGTTAAGGGACAACTAGCATATTAAGGTTTAGGTAAATTGTTGTTATTTTTGTTGTTATTGTTGTAATAATTGTTGGAAGTGTCAGAAAAAATGCATTAAATTTCGGATACTATACAGTATACACGTTGTCAGGGGACAGAGAAGGACATAGGGTACTTTTTGTTCCGGGATTCCCGCGGGAACTCCGAAACTAACGCGGGTGTAACCGCGGGGAACAATATGAAACTTTGAGCAAGTTTTCAAGTTCTCTACATTCAGTTCGGCTCAGGCATGTGTGCTTATCGTTAGTCAGTTTCTATTGTTAGATATAAAAGTACATACGATGCTAACTAGTGCTCTTGCGAGTTGTCGTGCGCGAATTTTGGAATCCCCTCAGAAACTCCTTATTATACGTAATATTTTTAGGTTTTCGGAAGTAGTTACCTACGAGTTATTCTGTAAATGTTAATTAATGAAAAGTTTAAAGTTGCATAGTTTAAATATATAGGGAAAAAAAAAAACAACTTCCATAAACTAACTACACATAAATATGAGATGTCATAATATGTATCTGTGCCCGCGATTTCGCCCACGCAATAAATATTTACAATTCTCTCGAGAATGGGCATGTTGACTAATTTTTTTTTAGTCCGTCTTGTAGATTATTAAAAAATATTGGACACGTATTTTTTCTTTTTTTACGTAATCAAAAAATAACGGCGATATATTGAGTTGAAATTTCGCGTGACGTCACTATTCTGACAGTTTGTATGGCGGTTTTTGCGGTTAGTGACGTCACGACCCCTTCACCCTAAACTTTAATGTGCTTTATCTCTATATATTTTAATTTATTTGAAAAAGCAAAAAATACGTGTCTATTGTTTATTAATTTTCTAAAAGACGGACTAATTAAAATTTTGATTTTCAAAAGTTGTCAACATCCCTATTGTATGTAGAAATAGTACCTATCATTAGGTATATAAACCCGGGACAGAAGCTACCTCCAAACTTAAAACTTTCGTATTCTTTTACAGATTTCTATTTAAATGAAACGACATGTTTTTTTATAGTCTGACCCCTGTAAAATCTTTAACCCGTGACAGTAAAACTGAATCGAATCAGAGATTCCTCTTACATAGTTTTTAAAGTGCGAAGTGAGACGATCTTTTCTTCCGTTGAACTGTTCTGTTAAAAACGGAATCGAATGAGTTCGAGAATTGAAAACGACATTTACATATTTCAAACACTTTACTCGAAACAAACTGTTTCATGCGACTCCGCTCGCGTGGATTTTAGACTGGGCTGGTGCACTAGCGCGTTCATAATAGACGGGTCTACGCTTTATAAATTTAGACTTCTCTTTACGTGAATCGATTCGGTAAATCAGTCTAAACAAGGTATCTGTGAAGATTCGGTTCAATTCAGTTTTTGCGTAAAAATATCCAAAAATAAATTAGTTTTGATTCTGCTATAGATAGATAGATAACTCTTTATTGTACACCAAACAAAAGAGTTAATTGTTACGTAAGTGTTAAGTGTTAAGTGCTATATAGAGTTATCTGCTGTTTCCTGCGGTTCCACCCGTATTAATTTGGTAGTTCCCGCTGGAAATAGAATCCTTTCTCTGATCTCTCCTATCTATATATAAATTTCAGCTAGTTTTTGAGATTTCGTGTTTAGTCAGTGAGTCAGTGACCTTTTGCTGTTATTTATTTTTATATAGGTAGATAAATTAAAACCTCCTGCTTCGTTGTTTCTTTTTTTGGTATCTCAACGAGCCCCATGATTTCACCGAATTTCAGGATTCCCTCGCGAAATTTTTGTTGCGGGATAAAAGTTTATAGAGTCGCTTCAGTAGTTCCAGGGTTTCCCTTTTTATGATAATATGTATTATTAAGATGGTATACAGATGCGCCTGTAGTCAGTTTTAAAGTGCACCAGCGAAGTTAGTTTGCGTTAGTAGTGGCGCGGCATTTGCAATTTTGTCGGTTAATATCCGGCACAGAATATAACTCGTCAGGAGCGCAGCGGATGCGAACTCAGACGACAGTACTGTCGTCTGAGTAGCGAAGTAAAACATCGCTAAGTAGCGAAGTAAAACAGCGATGATGTTTCTCAAAATAACTAATCCTTAACGTCTAAATATATACATGTAAAATTGGACATAGATAAGCAATAGTGTGTTAACCCACATTGGAGAAATTTTGAGTAAATCGTGTTTTAAAAGTATAGCGCCATTTTGTATCAACATTTTTTATGTTCAATATTTAGTTACATATTTATGCTTTATTACATATTACATATGCTATTACATATTAAAAAACGTTCCCCAACTCTCAATAAATTGTTCTGAATCAATAACTTAATTTTGTGGGTTAACATGTTATTGCTTATCTGCGTCCAATTACTTGTCTCTACTAACTGATCCATTCATTCTCAGCTTCGGTCTCGTAAATTTCGGAATTCCTTCGGGAATTCCCTCATTTTCACGTTAATTAGTATCGTTTGTTTTAATCCAGAACACATACATACATATTTTATTTGGCAGACTTATACTGATCAAAAACTTTATTGAACAAATAAAAGTACAAATGGCGAATAACAACATAGGTATTGACTATTTTTATCCTGATGCACTCATGAGATCTCGGAATAATCCTGAAATTACTGCTATCAGCTGATCCTCATTATCTCTTATATCCTTTTTATCTCTTTTGGCTCCATAATTTAGTTTTCATGGAGACACCAAAGATAAAGAAGAAGCGAGAGAGAGAATACATAATAAAGTTGAATCTGCGGAACAGCTACGAATGGCGTGGAGGATAAATTAGTCATGCTCCGAATTCAAATAGGACTCTGTGCAAGATCGGTTAAATGCACTTGAGTGATTACAATCTAAATGGAATAATTAATTATATGTGCGATAGGGATGGGATAAAATAACTTAAGTAGATAAAATACCAATTAACAGTGATCGAGATAACATTTTAATATTATATTTGCATTTTTTTGTTAAATAATTTTGTAAGCCTGTCAAAATTTGGCAAGAGCGTTCAGCTTATCAGACACTAGAGCCCATGACCATCCGTGGTCTCAAAGGGCATTAAATAAAATAATATGATTTATACTCCCAATTAGGTATATACCTACTTAGGGAAGTGAATACTTGGGTTCTGGGAAGATATATAACTACGTAATCTACTCGTTAGTCATACCAACCTAGATCACCAACAATACCAACGTCAGTTAGTAATTTCTATCGATTACAAAAATGGACTCAACAGTCAAGTTGTAAATCGTAATCATAAATGACAATATTTTAATTTAAACGAAGTGAATCACGGAATAGGTGTTAAACGTAATACGATTCGATTACCAAGGATTTTTGTATTTCTGACATTGTGTGGATCAAACATCATCCAATAAAAAGTCACGATTCTAGCGTTGGCGAGTTGGACGTGAATACACTTATTTACTGGGTTCTTTTCATATTTCATGCACATGCATAAACTGCAAAATAGTTTGAACAAAAGTCCACGGCGTATACATATTTTATAAGGTAAAATTTATAACACATATATAAACGTATAAGAGTGCATACCTTGTGTGCAACAGTATTTTATCTCACTTTTCCTGAAAACTCAGATTTATTGAGCGTACAGCAGCGGTCCTTGACGATTTTTATTTCAGTTTTGAAATGAAAATTCTTTTTTTGTATTCTAACAAAATAAATCATAACACATACAAATGAAACGTCTGTTTGTGGTTTTCAATTTTTTCGTTTTCAACCCATTTTTTTCTTTTCATTAGTAGTTTCGATAGGTATCTTAATCGAATTTTAAAACAAGTCAATATACTTCAGGTCCGTATTTATGTGAAGTGTATTTGCAGTCAATCAACCTGAAAGGACTTTTAAGAACAACATTATTTGTACGGCCACTGTAAGATAAAGAAACTGCAACCATGGGCTTAGTTTAAAAGGGGATACCAACGAAAATATTTGTCCAATAGTGGTTCCAGGAAGCACCTAAATTTGCGAAATAGGGGGAAAAATTCTGTCTAGTGCCTTAATGTTCATTACTATAAACATGCGATTGGATCGATCGCAATTGAAAAATTGTAGTTTTTATTAATTTTTTTTCATCAATAATAAATAAATAATAAATAATAATAAACTTTATTGAACCAAGAGTATAAAGTATAAAGTTTCTATAAAAAATAACAAAAACAAATTCATCTAGTTTTGGCGCATTGGTAAAATATTCAAATAAATATTGTGAACACTCCAATAAAATCACAGTTTTGTACCCTTTCTATCAGTACACTAACCCAGGGGTGACGCATATAGACGAAATTTTCCTAAATATTTAAAGAAACCTGGGTTTAGTTCCGAATTTATTGGTATCATGGTAAGATAGATACATAAATTATTACCGACTCTACCCTGTAGGCTGTATCTGGGGGATAAAATCTCCTTTCGTTGTAAACGCTTATAAAATATACCTATGTACATCTACGATTTCTTATCTACACCTTTTTTCTATAAATTTTATAATACAAACTAACAAGATACACAGAAACTTGGAGTTGAGTGAGTGAGTTTCTTTCAATATACAACGGGGTTCGTGGGATGTAAGAGGATGGAAAAGTGTGATTCAATAGGGATTTAGAATTTTTGCGATTATAAAAGAAGTGTAAGACAGAAGTGTGTTTTATAGGACATTTTATACTCGTAGTGAAAATGTACCTCTGTAATCCTGTGGGAATTATCGTAAATGATAAAACATTAGTATAAAAAATATAATTATTTAATTTTAATATTTATATTTTATTAAAACATATATAATTATAATAAATGATTTTTTAATAAAACAAAATTATATACTGATAAATCAAAATGTAGGTATGCAGTATTTTTTTCATCTTAAGTCAAACCCCTCGATTTTATATCACACTCGACATAATATTGTATACCTACATACCAATATTTTTTAGGGCATTTTTGGTTGTAGAAGATTTTAGAAGGTTTTTAAGAGCTTTTAAAAGGGTGTGAACGAACAAAATTCACATTCCTGAAGCAGTTTTTAAGTACGTAATATTTCCTCTAATGGTTCATCATTACACTAAGGGATTTAGTTACCTATGTTGTGCCAAAACATTCTATTGCCTTAGAATATAATATTATCAATTTAGCTTTTAGCTTACTAGCATTAATTGCAAATGTTATTTGGTATTTACTTGAAAAGAAGACAAACTATAGAAGACTGAATAACACTTCAGTAAAAGTAATAAATAATATCTTCTTTATAGTATAGGTACAACCTTTACAACAACCTTTAAGAGAAACAGGAAAAATGGTCGTAATATAATAACTCTTCGATAGAAACTATTGTCGAGAGACGTTGTTTTCTCTAAGCACCGATACTTTGCCATAAAAGTGAATGGCCAAGTTCTTTTGAGGTCAAAATTGTTTGCCATCCGCTGGCATCGCGGCACACAGCCTCATAACAAATGCCTTAAGCCTCCGAATGGCGGCGACCTAGCGGCAATCTAATCGCGACCGATCGTTTTTCCACAACGCACACACATGTCTCATGTGCTACAAATATTGATCCCTGTGGAAAACACGGTGTCGACACGGTTAAAACAAGATTAACTTTTAGAACGGTTTATCTGCGACGCTCCTTTTTTTAAGAATCCATAAAAATTGCAAAGTAGTAAAATTCGCGTAGACTAGCTGAGAGAAATCTCGAACCGTTCAGTAAAATTTTGATTTTTCAAAACAAAATAAAATAATTAGTCCGTCAGTTAGAAAATAAAAAAACAACACACACGTATTTTTTGCTTTTTCAAATAAATTAAAATATACAGATATAATCCGAATTAAAGTTTAGGGTGAGGGGGTCGTGACGTCACTAAACGCTAAAACCGTAATACAAACTGTCCGTCAAGTGACGTCACGCAAAATTTCAACTTAATCTATCGCCGTTACTTATGGGTATTGATTTTATTTTGTTGTTTATTTCAATACTAGTTAATAATACGACGCGTAGCCCTCTTGTCTGCGTTCACTGTCCTATCTTCTTAGTTCGTAGCACACCTACGCATTATCTGCTACGAGACTATCTACGTAGATGCCCTACAGACTATTTTTAATAGGTTGTTGTTTTATAATTTAGGTTGTTACTAGCTTTTCCCCGGGATTTCACCCACATTAATTTCGGTGATCCGGTGATCCTGCGGGAATTCCGGGATAAAAAGTACTCCATGTCCTTTTTTAAGTCTCATAATGATTGGTTGAGCCGTTAAGGTGTGAAAGCGTTATAAACACACTCACTTTCGCGTTTATAATAAGTAAGGATTCAGTGTTTGCCTTATGAGTTGTTATAAAATATATAAGTTATAATTTAATAAATAAAATGAAGTTAAAGCAATGTGATATTGAAAATAAAAAAAAAAACGAATATTGCTGCATAGTTGTGATGACTTGATTGGATGCCTGGATGCCATTCTCTTTGTAATGCAAATTGAGGTGTATTCCAATGACATGCAAATTGCAAATATTTTGAAATTTGTTTTCGTTTACTAGCCGTTTGTATTAAACTCGAACTTTCGACGAAATATTAATAATTCTTTCTGAAGCGCGAACTATCAATTATTTCAATATTACTCAGTTTATAACTTCAAAACTTTAAATTGAAATTAAGCTAATTTAATTTAATGAATTATTTTATAAGTATAGTAATAAATTGGATACTAAAATTTAAATTATTTGACATGAAGTTATGATATTATAATACTATGTGTAATAGCAGTTCTCTGTCTTCTTCTGTACCCCTGACAATGTGCATGCAAAATTGCATGATGATCGGTTGAGTAGTTAATGCCAGAAATCATAAAAAAACGAACAAACTAACTCAAATTCACATTTAATAAATAAGTTAGGGATAGGAAGCTGCTCATCCCACTCCACGGTTTCACCTGTATCAATTTTGGAATTCCACCGGGAACTCTTTATACCGGGATAAAAATTGCTCTATATCCAGGACCTAACTCGTGCCTACTATCGTTTAACTAGTTCCCGCGAATTCACGTGCGTGACTTTTAAGACTCTCTCGTGGAGCCTTTCTTTCGCAGCAAAACTTATCCCATATTACTTTAAAACAAAACTCCCGCAATCAGACAAGTTTAATAAATTAATGTTAATTGGCATTTAACTAATGAAGTTACATCTAGTTAAATGCCAATTAGCATTATTTTCTGAACATCTCTGATTACGGCAGTTTTGTTTTAAAAATCTATACTTAACTAAGTAATTATTCAAGTCGACTCTGAGTGCGGCGGTAAGACTTTTATTTATATTCTCATGTAAGCGATTTTTATATTTTTTGAGAATAAATTCTTCTTTAAATAGCCCACGAAAAGACAACAACCGTAAAATCGTTTATTGTTTATTGACTGGCGAATGTGAATAAAAAAGAAGAGAAAAATTCAAATGTTGTCATCGGTGAGTTACGTCTACTTTTCCGTGGAAATAAGACAGTCATAAAAGTAAATTTATCGTTCGCAGTAAATAAAGCGAAACATATTGCGATTTCGAGCAGTAAAATATATATCAGCTTTCGCATAGATTCGCGATCGTTAACTTTATCTGACGCACTGTTGCAGGCACTTGGTGGAGGATTACAAACATTTAATGTATTCCTTCAATACCCTGACACCCTGAGCTCATCGAATGTTTATGCGGTTGTTATCGGGTGGAAGTCGTAACAAGAGTTCACAGCTCTTGTCACCAGGAAGCCTCCATTTTGACTACCCATAGCAAGAATCACGCTCGCTATCGGATGGAAACTTGGGTGACAGTCGTAGCGAGGGGTCGAGCTTACTGCTCCAGCTACCAAAGAGCAGCTATTTTATATATTTTCCTAGCAAGCAACACTTTGTTCAGTTCTGGATCGAAATTTCATCATATAACATGAACTTTTACTAATTCTTAAAAACTTGATGTATAGGAAAAGTGTTTTCACTGATACAGATCCAAATTATTTCCAAATCGGATTCAATTAAATTATTCAGCTTGAATTTTTAAATTTTTAAGGCTAGTGAATAATAAAATAGCCGAACAAATGCCAAAAACTTCAATAAAAGTAAACAGCACTGACTGCGAAATCGAATAAACTAAAATTTCATATATTATGTAAAGGTACGATTCACTTGGGTTCATTCAGGTTTGTCTTTTATGCGAAGTAGGTACACGCCGGTTACACAAAAGCAGATTTTCCAAACCTGTGTGTCTATAGGCCGCAATATTTATTGCTGGTTAGGTACTAGTTATTCCCCGCGATTTCACCCGCGTTAACTTCGGAGATCCCTCAAGAATTCCGGGATAAAAGTACCCTATGTGTTATTCTGATGTATAAGCTATATTATTGTAAAGTTTCATTAAAATCCATTCAGTAGTTTTTGCGTGAAAGAGTAACAAACATCCATACATACAAACTTTCGCGTTTGTGCTTGCTTGCAAAAAAAAATATCACAAGACCTACAGCAGTGTATTATTAGCCATTCTAGCTCTCTTGTCGTTTGCTTTCACTCGGGGTTGCAGAACTTCGAATGAAGCAATATTCATGTTCTGATCTGATCTGTTCTTCAACGGATGAATGGGATCGAGGACATAAATTTGCTTTCAATTGGCAGTATTAATATCATATTTTACTTCTACCGCCGATCGCCTCAAAAATCAGCATAGCCCCAACCGCAGAATCTAGAAACTTGAAATTTAGCACAAGATTACTCTTTTTTAGTTGTCAACAACTAAGAAATATTTTTTGGAAATTCAAAGCGTTAAAGGGGGTGGTTTGTATAAAATTATGGTACTTATCTTTTGTTTTGAGGTTGATTAAAATTTAGGATTTGGGGTCTCCTCAAAATTTCTTTTTATAACAATACTAGCTGCCACCTGCGGTTTTGCCCGCGGTAATTTCGAAGTTCTCGCGAGAATTCCGGGATAAAAAGTACCCTATGTCACTTTAGTTTCCTATAAGTGAAATAATTTTCAAAATCGGTTCAGTAGATCCAGCAATCACCCCCTAAAACCTCACAAACTCACAATCTCTGGAGTTTCTGTAGGAATTTCGGGATAAAAAGTATCCTATGTCACTCAGGGTCACTGTAGCTTCCTATAAGTGCAAGAATTTTCAAAATCGGTTCAGTAGATCCAGAAATAGCTGTTCCCTCGTGGTTTTAACCGCGGAAAATTCGGAGTTCCCGCGAGAATTCCAGAATAAAAAGTACCCTATGACACTCACGATCACTGTAACTTCCTACAAGTGAAAGAATTTTCAAAATCGGTTCAGTAGATCCAGAGATTGCCCTCTACAACGTCACAAACTCCCAAAATTTTGCTCTTTTTAATATACAACTAACTCAAGCCCAGCAAGTGTAGCGGGAGCAGGATGGATGATATGGCTCGACCGCAACCAAAGGGGAAGCTTCCTGCGGGTGAGGTGGTATGCCCGGGGAACCGCGGCTCCTACTTTAGATCGTCGGAGGTCGTATGTATGCAGCGCAATGTGAAAACTTCGTGAGCGCGATTCAGAATCCATATATTTAGTCAGTACTCGTCGCTTCGTTGTAGTTCGTGACTTGTGGTATATTATTTAAACTTGCTATAAGAGTTACTGAAAATGTCTACCTCGGATTTTAAATCATTGAGTTTACAGAAGTTATCGTTATAATAATTATTATATATGTAGTTTACGGTTAATGTGATAAATGTGTGATTCACCAGTCACTTGGTAAAAGTGGTTAGTAAAGAGAAAATAATCACTTTGACCAGTTATCATTTACATAATTACCGAACGGCGTTAGTTAAAGTAAAAAACAGTCATAGTAATTAACCACTCATAGTTTGTTTTACTAGAGTGACTCTTATCTTTGTGTACAGATAAGTGTACAGAGCGGATGAAAAGGTTGGGACACGCTGCATTGAAGCAACACAGCTAAAATTCGCGAACGCTGACAGATTTCGACAATTCAAGCGCGAAACGTCCATTGTTTGAAAACACTTTTTTGGTTCCGCTGATTGCAGCTGCGATATTTAAAAGCACGTAAATGCTTTTATATACGAGCGCTATTCAAAAAATAGATTACTTTATTGTGCTCACACAGTAAAATAAACTGTATGTGTGTGTGTGCGTGTGTGTAATCCTACTGATATTATAAATGTGAAAATGTGGATGGTTGGATGTTTGGATGTTTGTTACTCAATCGCGCAAAAACAGCTGAACGGATTTGGATGAAATTTGTCATGCACGTTGTCAGGGGTACAGGGAAGGACACAGGGTACTTTTTATCCTGGAGTTCCCGCGGGAACTCCGAAATTACCGCGGGTGAAACCGCAGGGTACCGCTAGTACCATATATTTTAAGCGGCCAGGTAAAAGTAAAACAACAAATAGTAGGAACATCGCCAAATTGCTCGAGACGCTAGTAAAATCGCTCGTAAAATACCCACTCAGCGGAACTGTAGTTGGGTGACATATGACTTGGCCACAAAAAAATTCATTTGGGATACGCACAGCCACGTGTTTTATAGCTGTTTCAGAGACACTACACATTATAGAGCACGTATTGCACGTAATTATAGTTAGCTCACAGATAATTGAATATAAAAATGTTTGGACTTTAATTCACAACGCCATCTGGTCCAAAACTTAACAGAGCTTGTACTTATGATATGTACTTTTTTGTGATTTTGTTGTCATGCATTAGCTACTCAATTGACCATTATGAAATTTTGCAAACACGTTGTCAGGAGTACAGAAAATGACATAGGGTACTTTTTATCTCGGAATTTTCGCCGGACTTAGTAATTAGTAATCTCTTAAAAATCTCCTGCAGTGTCGACCTGCATGCCTACAATATTAGAATAGAAATATTTGTATAACTATAGTATAAATTGAAAATCTGCCGCCAAGCGGTCTGTTCCGGCAGCCTCACTTGAAAATCAGTTCCCATTACCTTTCCAGGTCGGCAACACACCCATGCCTTATGGTGTTGCCGTTATGACATTAAAAAAAAATTATGTCTATCATTTTGACTTGCTACTGTTACATGTGTTAATCAGCTTTTACACGTTTAATAGTTGAATATATAAATCTACTTATGAATATCGTGGGAGGTGAGTTACATCGTAATGTTTTTTTTTATTCAACTATTCGCACCAAGCCCGGCGACCGCAGCGTGCACCAATAAAAACAGTCCCGGGGGAAATTAGAACAATAGCGCTGCTTTAAAAGAAAAAAAAAGGAAAAAAGAAGAAGAAATCCAATTTGATTTGGGCGATATAATTATGGTTGTCGATACATACTTTTTTAAAACTTCTCTGGACAATTTTTGGAGTTTGAGACTAGACTATAAATACAAATTTTTTCTCTATAAATTTTTTTTAAGATATACTCGCATACCGACGCCTGCAACTCTAATAAGCAAGCATCCTATGATACTAAGAGTTATATATAGTATAGCTTTTTATCAGTGAAAATATTTTTAGATTCGGTTCTGTAGATATAACTCCCTAAATCCACACATACCTACGCTACGTTACAAACTTTGCCCCCTTTGTAAAATTATTATTATACAACAATAGATACAGATTGCTACTCGTAAGATAATAAAGTGTGAACCTGTGAAATAAATTTCAATAACAATATCGTATGAGTTCACACAAGACGCTTGTAAAAATGAACGTGGCAAGAAAAGAGAACATAAAAATGATCCGAAGCACGTTGCGCGACGCGTGTTTTTGGGGATAATAAACGTTATCCAACTGAGATTGGGGGAGACGTGACGTCACGCAACGCGGGTATACCTAAATATCCTTAGATTATTATATTTTATCTATTGTCTGCAGTTGGGTATTCTCCAGGTTATGAAAATCAAAATTCTAATTAATCCGTCATTTAGAAAATAAAAAAATTATTGGTTCCTTTTTTTTTTCTTTTTCAAATTAATAAAAAAAATCATAGATAAAACGCATTAAAGTTTAGGGTGGGGGACTCGTGACGTCAATGTTCAATATAATTTATGCCCCATACAAACTGCACCGGGTTGTGATGTCACGCGAAATTTCAACTCAATGTATCGCCGTTATTTTTTGATTACGTAAAAAAATAAAAAATACGTGTCCAATATTTTCTACACGACGACGGACTAAAAAAAAATTTTGTCAAGTTGCCAATTGTGTTACACTGAGTTTTATGTAAGTACTTATACAACGTCTTAATAAAATAACTGAAAACTAGAAAGTAGTTTACTCAGAATCGACAAGCGAATCGATCGCACTACGTTTTAATATAGGTTATATTTTTTTCATTTTTACTAGCCCATGTCTAAATTACTTAAAATACAATATTTGGCGCGTACGCCGCCCGCAGCAAAAAAATTCGAACCGGTAGGCGCGGGCGTAGCGCTTGGAATTTCATAGATAAGTCACCTCCAAACTAAGGTTGAATAACTTTTAAAGTATAAATGTTTTTGACATAAAATATATTTTAATCATATTATTGTTTATTTTTTTAAATGGGGTATATCAAGTTTTCAGTTAATTCATTAACACGTTGTATAAAACAGCAACTTGTATTTAACAACTCGTCAGTCATGACTCATGACTCGTGGGTAAGTTCTAGCTGACTATAATAAAAAGTACCCCATGTCCTTTTCTTTAACCTGACAACGTGAATGCAAAGTTTCACGGTGATTGGTTGGTAGGTTAAGGCGTGAAAGTAACGTAACAAATGAATAAATAGAACTCACATTCGCTTGGGATTACAACAAAGTATACAGTGTTATTGTAAGTAATAAACTAGAGTTTACAATAAAAATAATATCTACTTAAAGTATAAAAGTATACTTATATAAAAGTATACTTAAAGTATAAATAATATCTAATTAAAGTATTTAATATAGGGTTTAATATCGTGATATCAACTGTCTAGTTTGGTACCCATAGTACAAGCTGTGTTTAGTTTGGAACCAGGTGGCGCTGCGTAATAATGTCCAAGCATATTTTGTTTGGTAGGTACCCATAGCTATTCCTTTCACAAATTTGTTTTTATTTATATGCTTTAGCACCTAAGTAACAAAGCGGTGATAGACAAAAGAGTAACCGGAAGTAAAGGAAGCAATCCATCAAACCAGACATCGACTTTTGTACTAATAACTCAGCTGTTTCTACGTGCGGCATTAAAGGAATTCTCCGAAACGGTAGTTTGACTTTTAGTTAAAGCTTCTATTTTTAATCTATTTTTTAATCTGTTAAAAAATATGGAGGAATAATATAGGCTATTGTTGACCAATATCGATTTCAAAGTTACTTAGATTTTATAAACATCATACTCTTTGAGGTACAAAAATCGGTACGGACCGATCAACTGTGATATAAAACGTTTTGATGTTAGATTTGATAAAAGTATCCGTTTTATTGGTTTTGCGAAATAGTTTGGTTTATACAAACGTCAAAGTTTCCTTTAAAACTCCTAGATTGAATACAATTTAATCGAGATAGTTTCTCTTTTGCTTCATTTCAAATGTGTGGGAGTGCAAAAATTATCAGTGGCTTTTAATTTTTACTACAACATTATGTATCATTA
Organism: Zygaena filipendulae; assembly: GCA_907165275.2. Taxonomy (NCBI): domain Eukaryota; kingdom Metazoa; phylum Arthropoda; class Insecta; order Lepidoptera; family Zygaenidae; genus Zygaena; species Zygaena filipendulae. Next base: position 3,861,495 of record OU015669.1, read on the forward strand.
CTGCGAACAAGTAAAATTTATTTACAGAAACAACCGACAATTTGTTGTGGGCGTACAATTGAATGAACAAAATAATAGCAATTACACACCGCTACGAACAACACATGGTGGGCGATAAATATATGTTTCATTGGAACTGAATAACTCCATACACCCCAAGTGATTTAAATTGGAATAGGTCTTCCTGGAATATTGCCTATCATTTAAATAGATTCATGAGTAAATAATGTCATTTTAATCTGTTAGTTTTCATAATATAATAATGTTTTTTATAGAATAATAAATAATATTTGTTTAAAAGCTCAGAGCTATTGATTATACTCTAGAACAAATTGTTTTGTGACTGTAGACTTTAAATTTTTAACTTAACAGCCATGATATTGAGCTACGCCGTAGCAAAAGTTGACGCCGATACGCAATAACATCATGTTAACCTACAAAATTAAGTTATTGACACAGAACGCTTTATTGAGAGTCATAGAACGTTTTTTAATTATGTATTTAACTTTTTATATTGTATAAAGTACCAACAAATTGTTGAACATAAAAAAAATGTTAACACAAAATGGTGGTATAATTTTAAAACACGATTTACTCAAAATAAATACTATTATTAATATTTTCTAATGAACTACTATAAGAAATTTTCAATTATAACGTTTCTTTCTATTCTTTACTCAACAAAAGCATGAGGGGTTGCGATTATCTTTTTTCCTTCTCCGTCCGTCTCGATTAATTCGATATGGGCAATAAAACGTGCTTATTTGAAGATATTTTTGACCAATAAATCCTGCCTCTATTCATTATTAAAATAGAAATCTATGTGTATAAATATATATTCTGGCATCGGAAATATTTGAAAGAACTGCAGTTAATGATTACGATTTCGTTTCTATAATTGGATGCAGATAAGCAATAACATGTTAACCCACAATATTAAGTTACCTATTCAGAACGATTTATTGAGAGTTAGGGAACGTTTTTTTAATTATGTATTTACTTTATTACATTTTTAAGTATGTAACTAAATATTGAACATAAAAAATGTTGACAGAAAATGGCGCTATAGTTTTAAAACACGATTTACTCAAAATTTCTCCAGTATGGGTTAATACATTATTGCTTATCTATGTCCAATTTAAATCTAACATTACATTGTAATCAGTTTATTGAAGCAGCGATAAAAACAAAAATTATCGTACTCTCTACTAATATTATAAATGTGAAAGTGTGGATGTTTGGATGTTTGTTACTCAATAACGCAAAAACGGCTGAACGGATTTGGATTAAATTTGGCGTGCACGTTTTCAGGGGTACAGAGAAGCACATAGAGTACTTTTTATCCCGGAATTCCCGCGGGAACTCCGAAATTACCGCGTGTGAAACCGCGGGGCACAGCTAGTAATAGAATAAATAATAAAAAATCTTATTCTAATAGTCAGTGGTTATTAAAATCTAATTGTATAATATAGTATTTTTAGTTACTTTTGTAATGTATGCAATTATATAATAAAATTATGTACCTATATAAGATATACATATCATATATAACTGTTCTATGGTTTCAGCAGAGCTCTCCTTTTAGAGTCGAATTTATTATTGAGTCGAGTTTATTACTCTAAATAATTTGACTAATTTGATTTGATTTGATTTGAAGTTATAAAAAACAAAATACCGAAAGACAAGATCCACGCATAATTATTATTTATTATTGATTTGTGCTACCTACGGATTGTTTTGAAGTCGGTGCCAAGCTCGCTCGCGAAGACATTAAAAGAGATAGACCGACAATACAAATTAATTCTAAGCCCAGACTGTAAAGTGCATAGGCTGGAGTCAGTCAAGCAATACCGTTTTTCGGTCACTTAAACGACGTCCATCCATAATTTAATCTAGAGCCTAAAATATCTATCACTGGGAAGTCGATAGAAATCCCAATCGAATATCAGGCGAATAATGGAAACAGCTGGTTTTATTAATAATAATACTAGACACTAATGAGTGACCATATGGTCTAAATATAAAACTAAATGTTATTGTAGTTGCGACCCAACCTTGCCTACCCGATGGCTTCACGTGAATCCGCGACCTTTCAAAAGTCATTATTAAGATAAAATAACTAGGTTACGTACTCCTTTCGGTGCGGAGATTAAATTAACGTCGGCTTACATGGATGTTGAGTTTACTGTTTACTGCAAATTCAATTTGTAGGAATTAGAGTACGGTGGGATAGTCACCCCTCAACTACATTATAGTAGTTACTCAGCGATACAATAGAGATCGCAAGGAAGGTTTTTCAATGTTGCCAAGATGAATTTCAAACTACTTCTTCATATAAAACATTCCATATTTATTCTACATTCCAAAAATCTCTTCTTAGCTTGCCCACGTCATGAAAGAACGAAAGTCTTATAAAAAAATACTTCTATCTTATCGGTTTTAGTTATACGCTTATACGTATATGTCAGTTAGTCTTCAATATTTCAGTACAATAAACCCATTGAGCTACATATTGTATCTTTCACCCAATATATACAATATCTGCAGGTTGTTTTCTGTTTGTTTTGTTTGTGAATTATGCACTAATTAACCAACAGATTTGAACGAATCTTGGCATGTAGGTAACTTAACTGATTACATATTTACGTTACTCTTTCAAAAGCACCACTGGTTCTTCATGCTAGGTGCATTTACAATAAATCTGGGTATTAATATACGTACATTTTATGTAGATAAGTACGTAGCTGTCCCCCGCGGTAATTTTGGAGTTCCCGCAGGAATTCCAGGATATATCCAATATCCAGGATAAAATAAACATATAAACCTTCCTCATGAATTACTTTATCTATTGGTGAAAACCGCATGAAAATCCGTTGCATAGTTTTAGTGATCTAAGCATACATAGGGACAGACAGACAGCGGGAAGCGACTTTGTGTAGTGATTTACAAAAAAAAAACTATTTATTCGGCATGCACGCTGTCAGAGGCACAGAAAAGGACATAGGGTACTTTTCATCCCGGAATTCCAGCGGGAACTCCGAAATTACTGCTGGTGAAACCGTGAGGCATAGCTAGTAAAATATAATAAGCAGATAGATGTTATAGACACCTAATACCACACAATATTTTGTTTTTTTTTTCATCTATACAAGCTTACATTCCCCTTATTTCGCATTAAGCTTAGTGCGAGATAAAGTACGTAAATATATGCGTTAAAGAAGGTTATTATTATTATTATTTGCCCAATGCAAAACTCAATTTCGGTTGTGGCCTCACAGGGGTGAATAGGTAACACTTTAATAAAATATCGGCTGATATTAGACCGCTCAGCTCAGATATTATAATTTCGCGGATTTTAATATACCTACTTCCAGCTATTCTCAAAGTATATTAAACATATACCTATACTACCTATTATAAAAACAGAGGTCATGGTGTTATAAATAACACTAGCTGTTCCTCGCGGTTTCACCCGCAGTAATTTCGGAGTTCCCGCGGGAATTCCGGGATAAAAGTACCCTATGTCCTTCTATGTACCCCTGACAACGTGTATGCAAAATTTCATGATGATCGGTAGAGCCGTTAAGGCGTGAAAGCGTAACAGGCAGACAGACAGAGTTACTTTCGCATTTATAATATTAGTAGGGATAGTAGGGGTGAAGTAAGTTCTATTTCAGTCTGTCAGATACCTATTTATAGACTTTTTTTTCACAAAAAAAGGAGACTTGGGATTCGTAGATTTTTTTTAAATCAACTCCGAAATGGTAGTTCGAAGTATTTTGAGTCGAGTTCATAATGGGCATGTTGACTAATTTTTATATTTTAGTCCGTCTTGTAGATTATTCAAAAATAATGGACACGTATTTTTTCTTTTTTTACGTAATCAAAAAATAACAGCGATATATTGAGTTGAAATTTCGCGTGACGTCACTATTCTGACAGTTTGTAAATTGTATGGCGGTTTTGCGGTTAGTGACGTCACGACCTCCTCATCCTAAACTTTAATGCGCTTTATCTCTGTATATTTTAATTTATTTAAAAAAGCAAAAAATACGTGTCTATTGTTTTTTTTATTTTCTAACTGACGTACTAATTAGAATTTTGATTTTCAATAGTATCAACATCCCTATTATGTTCTGAGCTTATTCTAGCCAACTTTTAAAACTGAATGTAGGTATATGATGTTAAATCCATATTATAAATGCGAAAGTAACTGTCTGTTTGGCTCGAAACGGTTACCTGTTTACGTCTTGACTACTCAACCGGTCATCATGAAATGTTATGTAGGTACATCGTTCCCGTAGGATCCCCAAAAACGCGGATGCAACCAATGGCGTTAAATATAAAAGTTACTCATTCTATGATCCGCACTTTAAATAAACCACAAACGCAATGTGAGCTTCAATATAAAATAAAGTACCTAATGGTCTTAAAACTACAGAAAACTGTTTGCTTATGCGGAATTTGTTTCAATATATTTTTATTACTAGCTGTGCCCAGCGGTTATTTTTTCCTAAAATAACAGTAGCCTAAGTTACTTCTTATAACATCAGCTATCTTTCAGTAAAAGTCCCGTTAAAATCAGTCCAACCGTCGCAGAGATTAGCCGGAACAAACAGTCAGACAGACAGAGAAAAATTAAAAAAAAAAATATTTTAATTGAAACCGTATTGGTATACTTTCATATGCATTTTAGAAAAAAGCTGTTAATTTAGAATCACTAACAGACACCTCAATTTTATTTATACCTATGTATATGTAGGTATATAGATTGAAAACTCAAAATGAAAAAAAAAAAACTAACCGTTCGAGCACCATATTCTACGAATAATATTATCATTAAAGTGCCTTTCGACTCAATCAGACCTGTAAAAGATCATACCCATTCACATCGAATTTCCATGTCGTATTTAGATTCGCTTCAAAGACTTTCCAGAACAAAATTAAAACAACGTTTCTTACATTAAAACTTGCTAAATTATGGTAAGGTAGATAGGATTTCATCATGAAACTGCTTCACAATCAGATGGATTACTAACTCAATTTGAGTAATTGTTGAGTAAACTCCAATACCTATGCCATAATATACATGAGTGCATCGTAATTCAGCAGCACCTAATATACATTATACCCATATATTATAAGATGCATTCACAATAGATATTAGTTTAGTACAGCAGAATCAAGATAGTTTCATAATCGGGAGTCGGGACCGCTAGTCGTGATTTTTCGTGAAGAACGACGTTATAGGTAGTACGTAAAAAAGCAAAAAAAAAATAATATATACTTAACGCGATATTTTGTCCATACAAATTTTTTGCATCAATTTCTCTCCAAATAATATTCAGCTGCATTGGTTTTCGTATGTTGGTATGGTCAGGTTTGTTTTAGTATGTTAACTCAATAGCGATATTTTTTCCATAAAATTTCTTTTTTTTTTTCATCAATTTCTCTCCAAATGATTGTCAGCTTACTTTGGTGTATAAATAATTAATATATTAGCTGTCTTTTTTTAGCATGTTAACTCAAACATAGACTGATATGAACTTTATAAGCATGACATGATTAGATCCTCCGTTGTGAACGAATGTGACAGAATACTAACTTTGGCCAAGATCAGCGCGGTGCCATGTTTTAGGTGAGCCAAGTTTCGAGTACCTATAGTCCCTACTTCTTTAATAATATTATAAATGCCAAAGTAACTCTGTCTATCTGTCTGTTACACTTTCACGCTCAACAGATCAACATGAAATTGTGAACACACGTTGTCAAAGGTATAGAAAAGGACATAGGGCACTTTGTATCTCGGTATTTCTGCAGGACCTCCGAAATTAACGCGGGTGAAACAGCGCAGTACACCTAGTTCAAAATAAAAACTAACACGTTTGCGTTGAAATAAAAAAACTTTAGCGTGATACGAAGCGTGTTTTTGTTGTGGTTTTATACGTTCCGAAGTAACGCGATAGGCTCCTGTACCTAATGGTCAACAGCGATTGTTGTGCAGGCCATAATAACGCATATTGAGAGACACAGTAATCTCGAGCGTCGTTAACTCAAAACCTGCACTATAATTGGACGCAGATAAGCAATAACATGTTAACCCACAATATTAAGTTATTGATTCAAAACGCTTTATTGAGAGTTATAGAGCGTTGTTTAATTATGTGTTTACCTTATTACATTGTTTAAATACCAAAAAACATTTAAACATAAAAAAATGCTGAAACTAAATGATGATATGATTTTAAAACACGATTTATTCGAAATTTCTCCAATGTGGGTTAACACACTATTGCTTATCTATGTCCAATTAATAGACAATCGACTGTGCAACGATATGAGAATGTGGTGTATTGAATTATGTAAATCGTCATCAGGGGAGACGCTTACAATATGTATTTACGGTGAAGTGGGACACTTGATATTAAATTAAGTAGGTACGTATATAACCACGTCGCGCGGTAATACTCGTAACTTCGGTTATATGGTTTTGCGCTAAGGTATACCTCTGTAGTTTTGAGTTCGTTAATGCGGCATTTTTCTGCTTGTTTACCTTACGACGATTTTTTAATTCACATACAAGCTGCTCCCTGTGACTTCACTCGCGTGATTCCATCAGGAACTCTTTGTTTCATAATAGAGTTATTTTCGCATTTTTAAAATAGCATGAATCAACAGTTCTTATTATTAGCAAGAAATGAAAATGTGATAATTCACTTAGTGAAGTGTTTAGATTTTCGCGTTCAAGTCCCGCGTAATTTTACATAATTCACTTAGTGGTCTTTTTTTCAGATATAATATTAGAAATCCCTACTAATATTATAAATAATCTGTCTGTCTGTCTGTTACGCTTTTACGCCATTACGGCTCAACCGATCATCATGAAATTTTGTGGGTATACAATTTTTCAGGGGTACAGAGAAGGACATAGGATACTTTTTGCCGCGTAATTCCCGCAGGAACTCGGAAATTAACGCAGATGAAAACGCGGGAACAGCTAGTTCTTAAATAAATACTTATTTTAGTTAAGATCATGCCATGTTGCTTGAAACTTTTAACATTATATTCTAACAATACTATTATTTTAACAAATCTATACTTATAGTATAAATGCGAAAGTAACTCTGTCCGCGTTATCTCGTAATTCCCGCGGTAACTACGAAATTGACGCGGGTGAAACCGCGGGGAAGAGTTTGTATAAAATATAAAATTATTTTAAATCTAATGTGATGTTGATAACCTGTGATTATAACCGAGTATTTGTTGAAAATAAATTACTGTATTAAGGATCGGTGCACGATCGGTGCACTGTCGGTGCACGGAAAAACCTAAAAAGGTTTATGTAGCACTGCCAAGTTGTTACAATGTTTGTAAATTAGTAAATAAATAAATAAATAAGTAAAATATGCATGAAAATTCAATTAGGTGTTTATTTTTAGTGAACGTTTATACTTTAGGTATTTATTTTTAGTGTACGTTTATACTTTACCTATATGTTAAAATAGTTAGAAGCGACCCTTGTGTAATTACAAAACACACGCGAAAAGCTGTTTAACGAAGGTTCTCTCATTAAGAATTAACACACACTATGCGAGCTAGTAAGTGTTAAATAATTATGTACCTACTTGGTTCCATTTTGTTACCTTAAACTAAAGGGTCCAAATTACATTTGATTAGGTAATTGTACAAAACGGAATCTATATAATATTAATATATAAATCACGTGTCACGTTGTTTGTCCGCGATGGACTCCGAAACTACTGAACGGATTTTGATAAAATTTTGCAACCATTTATAATATGGTCCAACTTAAAAGATAGAATAGTTTTTATGCCGGAATTCCCTCGGGAACTGAAGGACATAGAGTACTTTTTTCCCGCAATCTCCGCGGGAACTCCGAAATTACCGCGGATGAAATCGCGGGGGACAGCTATAGTAATATTATAAATGTGAACGAGTGGATGTTTGGATGTTTGTTAATCAATCACGCAAAAACGGCTGAACGGATTTGGATGAAATTTGGCATGCACGTTTTTAGGGGTACAGAGAAGGACATAGGGTACTTTTTATCCCGGAATTCCGGCAGGAACTCTTAAATTACCGCGGGTGAAACTGCGGGGCACAGCTAGTCCTACTAATATTATACATGTGAAAGTGTGATTGTTTGGATGTTTGTTACTAAATCATATCATATATAAAAACTAGCTGTGCCCCGCGATTTCACCCGCGGGAATTCCGGGATAAAAAGTACCCTATGGCCGCCCTTCTCTGTACCCCTGACAACGTGCATGCCAAATTTCATCCAAATCCGTTCAACCGTTTTTGCGTGATTGAGTAACTAACATCCAAACATCCACACTTTCACATTTATAATACTAGTAGGAAGTAGGATGAATCCCTATTTCCGTTGGTCACGGCATCACGCGTGAACGGCTGGAGCAATTTCGATAATTCTTTTTTGTTGTGTTCGTTAATGTAAACAGAAGAAGAATATGAAAGTAGTTTGGAGTTACTGCGGGAATTCCGAAACTCACGCGGGTTAATCTCCGAAACGGTTGGACCGATTTTGACGGGACTGTAACTGCTAATTAGCTGATGCAGGCCAGCGATACTCCCTTGAACCAAAAGTTACTTGGATTTATGTGCGAACTTCTTTACCAACTTTGGAATACTTAACCAAATTTCTATGTCCGCGTCATACATTACATTGGTATGGTTGGCACAAAATACTGTCATAAATTGGTTCAACGATTAGTATGGAAGTGCTTACTCTTAAAACGTAGTGATTATTTGCTCAGTGAGCTGATGTAAGGAGAAAATTAGGCCACATTGGAGTTCATGCGGGAATTCCGAATTCTCACACGGGTGAAACCGCGGGGCTCAGCTAGTTATTTCATACAACCTTTTGAATTGTTTTACGTAATTTTTCTTAAACATGCGCGGAAATATTTTCATTACTTTTGAATAAAGAACACGCGAAGTATCATATTAACGTAGACTGAAAAACCAAAATCACTTCCCGGCGCGTTCTTTGATTTTGAAACGAAGAGCGCGCCGGCAATGTTGTATGACGGTGTACACATTGCGTTCTCGTGGCTGTATAGCCACAGATACGGTTACCTTTCGGCACAAACTGTAAAATAAAATAAAAAATTGCCGGTAAAGAGGAGTTCGTTGTTATTTTGCTATAATAAATTAAATATACTATGTAAAAGGACCTTTTTTATTTCCTTGCATTTTTTTAAGAAAAGCACTATATGTCCCTCGGTCGAAATGGCAATTGCCTTTTTCGCTGCCTTTGCAATAATGAACTATTAAACGAGGGACATAATAAAACTTTCGATAATTCATTATTAACATAAACGGTGTGGTTGGTGGTGTGGTTTTACGAGACGGATGATATAAGAAGATGGGAAGCAGAAAGAAAATAAATTTATTACAACACATACCTATACAATATAAGATAAAAATTATATACTTAACAAAAATCTAAAAGTACCTAGGTATTATTATATCTGCGGAAAGTGTCACCGACTCAGTATTATAGCTAATTATGGCCACACCTAAAAAATAGATCCTGTGACCGATCACAATTAAAGAGGTTCGAGCGTCGCTGGTATACCTACTGTCCGCCATTTTGAAAAAATGTCGATTTAGCAGCCAGTGATAAAAAGTATGCCAATCGATAGAGTAATTTATTGCAAACATAAAAGTCAAGTTATGCACCCCCTAAATCGTAGAGTTTTCGAGTTATTTTAATATAAAAATAAATAAAAATATTTATGTAAAAAACAATTATATTTCCTTATTTGTCTATGAACAGAATTAAAATCGATACAATAAATTATTAAACACAAAATGTGAAGTTATGGACCCCCTGAAGACTTGGGGTTTTAAAGTTATTTGAATATAAAAAAAAATAGCAAAAAACATTCGTGCACTCAAACCAGTAATCAGAAGCCGAATGCCACACCAACCGAACAAAGCGGTGCTGGCGGTGGCGGGGGGAGTGAGGGGTAACGACGCGGCGAGCAGGTAGTTCGCGCCAACAAAAGGAAAGGACTTGCAATAAATATCACACTTCGCATAATACACAAAACAAGAAACTAAAATAAGTAATATAAACTATAACTTAATTATTTTGTATTTAAATATCACGAAAACCCTATAACTTAGGGAGGTACAACACTTGATATTTTTTTGTTTGTCATAATTTATTCTATAGATGTCAATAGTTTTCATAGACAAATAGGAAAAAAACTGTTTACTTAATTATTTTTTTGTTTTGGTTTTCTAATATCTTGGAAACCCTTCGACTTAGGTGGGTAACTTACTTGACATTTTTAGTTTGTAATAATTTATTTTATCGATTTTCATACTTAATTATAATATAATTTCATACTTAATAAATTAATATTTAAAATTAAATGTTTAAATTATTCGGAAGAATATTAATTATTGTTAATTTAATTACATAAATATACCAACTCACATAATTAAATCGTTTCAAACAATTGTTATTGTTTGTTAACAATAAGGTTTCAAATAATTGTTATTTGTTTAATAAAATAAATTTAAGCATCGTAATTCGTAAATATCATATTGTATAATAAAATTATGTCGGGATTAGGTATATGGAAATATAACATTTTCCTTGTGTACCCAAGTATTATATTATGAAACTTAAACAGAAAATAAATACGGGTAGGTATAACATTAAAGAAAAGTTACATAGAAATTTCCATTTGAATAAGTTTACTCGTATCAACAATCTATTGATACGAAATAGATTGAATGATGCGCCCTTAGGGGGCTAAGACCACCGTTATATCAATATCATAACATATACATGGGTATAATAAGACTGTGGACTTACCGCGTTCTTGGATACAATTGAAAATGTTTATAAAAAACAGCAAGGGTATCAAAGGATAACCAATGGGATCTATTTAGATAAATATTTTGTCTGTTTTTTTTTGTGAGTTAATTTAAAAGCGCATCACGTAAAAACCCCTGAACAGATTGTAATACAATCTGGTATAGTAGCTTATGTCCTGAATTAACATTTAGGATACCTACTTTTTAAAATAATTTCTTAAACAATAAATGAATGAAACATGAACAATAATGGTGTTATACGTAATAAAAATAAAAAAGGTCAAGTCATGTTGACTTTGTATAACCAATTAAGCCCAGCCAAGCGTAGATGTGTAAAAACATTCATACAATCGAACATAAAACCTCCTCCTTTTTGAAAGTCGGTTAAAAATAGGAAAGTAATGATTCGATTCGCGTTTGTTAAGAAAGAAAAACTGCTTTTAAATTATTTGAACAGCTTTAAATGTTTTGGGTTAACAATAAATAAAAAGAAGCTGCAACATCTGTTCTGAAATGAAGCCCTATTGATATTTTGAAATACATATTATACAAAGTACCCGACATGCTATATTAGGTAAAGTTTGTACTTTTGACAACAAAGCTGCGGCAGCCGCCAATGAAATAGGTAAAAGTAAAAATGTAATTAATTACTCACACTAACTTCGTATATGGTTTCGATCTACTTCTATTCTGTATGGGACGACAATACGACAGTAAATCAAAACACTGACAGTAGGTACTAATATATAAGAATAGGTATAATAAACTTCATCTATATTGGTATCTTTGCTGATATTGTTTAAAATATTTAGTGTCAAATCCAAGAGTTTTGTGTTATTCTGTTCGGTTTCTTGTATGCCATGCAGTATGACATTGTTCTTTCTTTTATACTTGTATCTCTTATACTTGTATCACTTACTTTAGCATGGCGAAGGCTGCACATACTAAGGAATAATAAAAATTTCCCTCTAAACATATACGCAACAGAAGATTTTCCTAAAGATTTTCTAAACAAAAGAAGAGAATTAAGAACTCAACAACAAGAAAAAATAAGAAAAGGAAACATAGCTTCTATTCAGTGTAATAAGCTTGTAATAAAAAACAAAACCATTGTAAATAAAGTAAGTGAGAATAGAAAAAGGTCACCAACTTTATCTCCTATGCAGACAAATCATGATAATGGTACAACACTATCGACCCGGCCGAAAATAAAAAAAAAAACAGAAATACCTACTCGGGCAAATGAATCGCTCAAGAAAAGACCTTAATTCCACCTTTACGGAATACATGAGTGCCAGAAAACAGAACGAAAAAGTAACTACAACCCTTGAAACTATTTCCCCAAGCCGGTCAGCGGTCACCGCGGGGAAACATGACCGCTACCCTCCAGCAATCAAGAAACACGAACTGAACAAAAACAAAAAGCGACATAACAAATCTTATTTAGTGGCAAGCGGTGACAACAATGTCTCGCGTGAAAAAGAAATGGAGAATGCTGGAGGAGGCCTACGCATCCGATATGCACTGATTGATAACAAATAATCTAAAATTTCATAACAATTGCATGCTAATAAATCGTTAATATTATTTTGTATGCATTCAAATAATGAAAAAATATTTTAATGTATTATGTATTTATCAGAAATAAAGGCTAATAAATAAATAATAAACCTATCGAAAAAAGTCCCAATATCGAAATCCCGTGCGAAATCGGTTATCACGGATAGGTGAACAACCCCCGTACCGTAAAAACGGCACGGCGCCAATCAGGACCCTTATTCACTATGATCATAACGCGTCACGTTAAGATAAGGCGCCACTCAAATTACTTTTCCCTCGTGTTCAAAGAAGTTTCACTTTAAAAAAATACATTCACAACGTTTCTTTTGTCAGAAAGAATATAAATTTCTTATAGATTAGATTAGATTAGATTTATTTATTTCACATTATCAGATTCAAAATTACATCAAATTATAATATGTCAAAGGATAAAGTGATCGTCAGGTAAATTACAATAAATGTAAGTAAATTTCAATAAGTGTAAATATATATTTTTGCATCTGGAGCGTTTGGGATTATGTTTTTGAAGTAATGTTGTTGGTCATAGTGAATAAGGGCCCAGATAGATGGCACCGCGCGCGCGCGCAGTTGCCGCTCTTATCACGGGTTAGTGAATCAATATTAATGCTACTGCTCCACCTGCGTGTTAACGCGTAAATTAGTGCGCTAATTTAGGCATTAGGTACGTACTTACGTAGATGTGGCCAACATTTTAACGGCTTAACTTACAAATATCACCAGGTTATGCTACTGCTCCACCTGCGTTAACGTTAACGTTGATGTCATCGACCACACAGCCCATAGACGCCTAATGTTTGATTTTGCGTATTGAATGCATTCTGGCAACTAGCTGAGGTAAGATGAAGCGGGGTTGCAACGCCGTGATTGGTTAATTCAAGGCCACACGCGCTAGTTACACGCCGTGATTGGCTAATTCAAGGCCACACGCGCTAGTTACACGCGCCACGAAACGTTGGAAAGAAATAGATTAATTTACGCAACGGGAAAGAATGAGACGGCACGATAGTTTGAGTACTTTGTTTTAAAACCACGACCAGTGAACCGTGAACTCCGTACTTGCGAAAAAATTTGTTGATTTCCTTGTTTCTCATAAACAAATAAAGATAATAGTTACTTACAAGTGAAATGTTATCCCATCTTTCTCCATATTAGATATGTTGCTTTTTTTACCGCACCATTTAATGCTACACTGAGGCGTTTTGAGTTTTTTTTAGCACTTCCTTTATGCACTCCGATCGTGTTGACAGGTCACAGTAGTGGTCGACACTGATTGAGTATTTCCGCGCGGACATTTATATCGGAACTATAAGTCAGATGTGTTGACAGGAGCCATTCGCCTGTTATTAGGCGTCTATGGGCTGTGTGGTCGATGGTTGATGTTAATGTCTAACGTGGTAATGTTAGTAAGTTAACGCGTTAAAATGTTGGTCACATCTAAATTAGCGCACTAATTTACGCGTTAACACGCAGGTGGAGCAGTAGTAGACATTAACATCAACGTTAACGTTAACGCAGGTGGAGCAGTAGCATAACAAATGGTATTCTATTTTTTCTCTTTTATTTTCAATTTTTGTCCTATTTAGTTTTTTCTATTTCGATATTAGGACTCATTTGACAGTTTCATTATACTTACTCTAATATATTAGTAGGTACTGCCGGTGTTTCTATTTATTGTCGTATTGTCGTCTTCACTTTGTGTAGGTATAGCATACTTATAAAACAATATAAACATACCTGATGCGTCCATCTATCTATCAATCCATCTTACATCAGCTGCTCTGTTATGAGAGAATATTCTCAATAATATAACATCGGGCGTATTATATTTTCGCGTAATAGGCTCACCTGGCAAATCCAGCGTGATTAATTTGATCATGTGCAGGGCGGGCGGCGGGCGCGCGGCGGCGGTGGCCCCGACAATGGGATGCGGATCCCAGCCTCTAGCAGGAGTAATTAGGAGAGACGCTCTCGTCGCGAGTGGTGCGCCCATTAACAAAATGCTGACTCATTGTTTACGTTATAGTGTAGCAATTATAATCTAACAGCTGTTCCCCGCGTCTTCGCCTGCGTTAATTTCAGAGTTTCTGCGGGTATTCTGGGATTAAAAAGACTATGTCGTATTTTGTACCCCTAAAAACGTATGTGTTAACTTTCATTATGATCGTTTCAGCAGTTGTGGCGTGATAACCGATAGCAATGGTATTTTACGGATACCTACGGAGTTCTGGCGGGAACTCCGGGATAATAAAAATAATAAAAATAATAAAACTTTTTACTAAATTAAAACGAATCAATCTTATTTTTAAATTACACCCACCAATCTGCATAACAGTGTGTTGGCAGACGAAAGTCGACGAAAGCACCCAATGTCCCGTTCTGTGTCACGCAAAAAACAATTTGTAAGCAAAATTTCATGATCTTTTGCTTAGTTATTAGGTTGGACGTCGTCTATGTGTCGTCGACATTTTAATATAAGTAGGTATAGATAGGGAGCATATTCATTTATCAACAAAGTTCATTAATATATAATACTAGCTGTGCCCCGTGGTTTCATCCGCGGTAATTTTGGAGTTCCCGCGGGAATTCCGGGATAAAAAGTACCTTATGTCCTTCAATGTACCCCTGACAACGTGCTTGTCAAATTTCATCCAAATCCGTTCAGCGTTCAGTTTTTGCGTGATTGAGTAACAAACATCCACACTTTCACATTTATAATATTAGTAGGACAATGCCGAGAAAACAGAATGCATTGCGAGTGCTCGCGCATCTGAGATCAATATCATTTATCTCGTTATGATATTATCGTCTCACTTTTATTACTATTCCATTCCATCTATTCCATCCTATCTATTCCATTTGGGAATGATTTCTTTTAAATTTAAATTACGTGATTTCTGTTTTATTTTTATGACTCACTCCAGTATTCACTTCTGACGATTCAGATCTAAATTCACTTCACTTCACAATACACAGATCTACTTTATCCCATATTAAGCTATGAGCTTGTGTCCCGCAAACCAAGCAAATATGGTATATACCTACTACATATTATTACTTAAATATATATTATGCTATAGAATAGATATACGCCCAGACTGGAAAATGGAGTCCTGTGTTCATCACACAAAGTCCACCCCCACCGGAAATCGAACCCGGAACCTCTTGATTGGGGGGAGGCATTATTCTAATAATTTATTGTGATCTCAAAATAAACTTGACTGAACTTTCCTTTATTACTTTAAAATAACCAGTCTAGCCGGAGGTCTTAAAACGCCTTATCTTGACAATGGCGCCCAACGTCGCACGTCCGAACTCAAAATTTCTGTCTTGGCATTAGGTATACGGAATAATGTGGCCGTGGGTAATCGGATGAATTATACAATTTGCCTGCAACATATTCAGTTTATTTACTCGAACAAAAACCAATATTTTACTCATCTTAAAATTTAAAATATTCACCCTCGCCCTTGACTCCAGTTACAACCTACTCTTATTGGTCCCCGAAATATCGAGACAAAAAGTCTTAAAAAGTTTATTTTACAACAAAACATCACAACAGAATGGTGTGTTGTTTCGAGGTCAATTGGGTCCCTGTTTCAGAATAAACACTTTATTATGTATGGAGTTCAACCAAATAAAGCTCTGAAGCGCTGGTCTTTCGACAGGGCCGCAACTCCATCCACGATTTTACCAACAAATTATGCACGCTTGTGTTGAGACTGGTTCATTAACACATCTATAATATCCGTATATGATGAATTATGATGGTATGTTAATCACAATTTACACAGCATTTCTGACAAAATTTACATCTTAATTAACTTCCTTTCAAAAAACTCTTTTTATCTTCCCATGGCTCGTCCGTGTCGGTTCAAAATTAAGGCACCAGACGAGTACTTGGAATAAGTATAATTAAATCTCTGCGTTAATTTTCCATATTCATTAAAGTTTGGAACTTAGACGTGCATCCTTTTTCTATATTTTACTAAGAACTGCCTTGTATTTGTTAATTTTAAAATGTTTATTTCTTGAATACCTAAAATTACTTCCTTAAATTAGGTAGTACAAAACAGTATATTCTCATCTGTCTGTCCGTTGAGTTTTATGTATGAGATTATATGGTTGAAATATATACATGTAAAATTTTATTATTATTATATTGTGTTAAACCAGCCCTTCCTTGCGGTCTCACTCAAGTTAATTTTCTTTTATCCTGCATTAATTATTCAGCCATAATTGCATAGTTATGATGATGTTTGTTATTGATCTTCGGGTGCAGTTTTTTAATTTATTATATTATGTCATCACACCGAGCACGCCCAGTCGCTCAGATATTACGTACTAGATGTTCTCCGCGGTTTCACCCGTGTTAATTTCGGAGTTTCGTAAAAGTACCATATTATTATGTCCTTTTGTGTGTCCTATGACAACGTGAATGCAAAATTTCATGATAATCGATTCAGTACTTAAGACGTAAAAGCGTAACAAACTAAAAGCCAACATATATCAGCATTTATAATATGAGTAAGGTTAGGATATTATAACAATTGAACTGTCAAATAAAATCATTGAAATAGAAGCGAGTAACGCGCCCTAATTTACTCTCCGTATTTGCGACGACTTTGGAAAAAACTTCTAGATCGTTCAAGTTATGAAATCAGAAGCACGTAATCGAGTAATCCATTTTGAATTTATTGTCACCTACAACGCACTCCTTCGGCACCCGACTCGCATATGACTTCGTATCAGCTCCGCTTCCCCCGTCTCTCCACTCACATATTTCACTAACGCATATGAGAAGTCAATTTTGCGAAGTTAATAATATGTTATCTCGAAAAAAAAAAGATTACACATTTTAAGGTCCATTTATATCTACAGACATTGAGCGTGCCAGACACGTTCCGTCGCAGACAAAATAATATTCTCGTATACAGTGCGTATTAACGTATTCACATCTATCGTAACGCGGCCGCGCAGACGCGGACAGACACGGACCAGTATTCGCTGGAACAATATTTTGTTTTGCGCTTCATTTCTGTACATGTCTGTGGCTACATGTCCTGCTGTGTGAATAGAGCATCGGAACCGTGCAGACGTCTTTTTGTAACGGTGTATGTTGGATTTTTTCCGACATTTTTTCTTGGCACGTCTGACACGGAACGTGTCTGGCACGCTCAATGTCTGTAGATATAAATGGGCCTTAATTCAACAGAGATTATTGACTCCTTGCTCTAAACCCAGCTGAACCTCAAGCTCAAGTTTATTGTTTGTTTGCTCTACGCCTCAACTGTCGTAAAACAATTTGTTTTTATGTAAAAATTATTTTACGTTTCTACTTCCAATACTTATCAGTATCGAATAGGCCGTAATATATGTATATTTAATTCGATTTATCGTCTTATTCTTAGCTTTTGCATTAACTTTGGTGTGATAAACGAGCGTTGCACTTAGTGCACATGGATGTCGGCTATGCGGGTGTATGTGCTCATATACTCACTATTCATGTACATGCATGTACTCATATTAAAAAAAAAAACAGTAGTTATCCGCAGCCCATAATACAAATCTCCTTAATTTGGGACCAGCAGGGCTATTAAGAATCTTTTGTTACCATAATTTTTCGGCTTCAATTCGCGCGGTAATTTCAGAGTTCCCAATTTCTGATAAACTATACGTATACACCATCCTCATGAATCATTCTACCTATTGAAAAAAAACCGCATTTAAATTCGTTCCGTAGTTTTAAAGATCTAAGCATATACATAGGGACAGACAGACAGCCGGAAGCGACTTTGTTTTATACTATGTAGTGAAACGTTTTGACACCTACAATTTTTAGCAGTCATTCAACTATAGTCAACATATTTATTAAGTATGCATGTCAAAAAATTTATTATTATTATTTTGTATACTGTAGCTGTCTAAACATAATCGGTTAATTACAAAACCGTCATGTCTCGGATTGAAATCGAAAAACAGCAACGAAAGTTACATAATTGCTCTACAGGTAGTAGACACAACATGATAATGTCCAAGTATCATTTATCTATTCATTAATTCAACACCTAAAAGTCAACTCGTCACGTGGGACGCGAAACTGAAAAGGTTAAACGTCACAAAAGCAAACGTAGTTGTAATATTTTCACGAAAAATGAAAAGGTACGTGTTATGGGAAGCGAAATTATTTCATATAACGGGAGTGCTTTTATCCAGCCTATAAACAAGTGTATTACATTGTTTGCGAGGGAGGCTGCGGGGCGGGGCGCGATACGTGTATAAATTGAATTTTCTACGTAGTTTACATAGGTAATGTTTTCTTTTGTAACCGAAATAGGTGTTTCAGACGCTATGTATGGCTGCAGGGTAAGGCGCAAGCTGCAGCGCGGCGTTTCGCGACACATTTATAGCTTAATTTACTGCTGACGTCAGTATTCCATTATGCAAATTCTTCAGAACCCACCTCCACATCGCACTCGACTCCTTCAACGTGCGAGTATGAGGTATGATAGAGCCCAACTTTGTTTAAAAGCGGTCTGAGTTTAGTGTGGTTTGCTCGCGTACGACTATAATTGCGGCAAAGTTCACTTACTCGTAATATACCTACCTAAGTTCATACCGTTTCGTTTAATCGATAGCTGTTCCATTTAGTTGATTTGACAAGTGCACCTTAGTTTGAGTGGCTATGAAATATACTTCACGCGTCGAAGTTCGTGGGTTTGGTTCTCACTGCGGTCATATTATGGCTCTATTTTGAAAAGTATCATAATATTGCTATCGAGACCGATTTGGCTAATTTAGATTTTTAATATTTGTGGAAGTTAAGGGAAGGTTTCGGAAGTAAATTGGGCTATTTTGGAGTTCCTGCGGGAATTCCGAAAACTCACGCGGGTGAAACCGCGGAGCACAGCTAGTAAGTAATAAAAATATTGTGTAAGCATGTACCTAATATCTGTACAATACTTTCATTAATGGTTCTGTCAATTACAATCGCGTAGAACGACGTCGTAGCAGGGGCTACGAGTTCTCGTAGCCATCGATCAACATTTTCTTGTCTACCCTCTACATTAATGTATTTATTTACCAGTATATAAAAAAACATAGCGTCACAATAACAAATTCTTTATTTTGTACGAGTTATATATAGCGATGTGTGAATCATGTTCTAACAATATGCGAAGTAATCTTCTTCTTGTTTTGCGTGACGTCGCGTCGCCACGCTTATGATATTTGTCACTCACAAACAAGTCGAGGAACTAAAGTTTTATAATATTATTTTTGATGTTATTTTCACAAGTTCATGCCTATCTTACGATTATATTATTCCATTGTTAATACATATGCATGTATCTATACTTACAATAAAACTGTAGAGAGGTCAATTCTGTAGGTACATTGAATATTATATATTGAAAATTAATATTGGAGGATGAATAGTGATCGATACTGATGCCAAAAATGCAATCAGTAAATTTTTTGTCTGTCTGTCTGTCTGTGCACGCATGGGTCAAAAACTACTGAAGGGATTTTGACCAAACTTGGTACGATTGTAGTCCATACTCCTGGGCAGGCTACATAACATAACGCTAAGATACATAGGAGCTGAGTAGTGACTATAAATTTGAAGATGAAAATGCGCTTTCAAGCTCTTATCCTCGCATGCACTCAATCACGCAAAAACGGCTGAACGGATTTGGATGAAATTTGGCAAGCACGTTGTCAGGGATACAGAGAAGGACATAGGGTACTTTTTATCCCGGAATTCCCGTGGGAACTTCATACTTACCGCGGGGGAAACCACGGGGCACAGCTAGTTATAAATAAACAAATCACCAGCACCGCCAAGTGTACTTTCTGTACTACCTGAAGGCGCAGATATAATAGCTGAAGGTTAACTGGCAGATAATACCACTGTGGCATTAAGTCCACCTTTTGTACCGTGATTTGCACAAAGTTTAAATAAATAATAATAAAATAAATATTAATAAATATAATAGTTTGCGTTTTATTTAGTCTTTATGTTGAGAGCTTAGTCATTAAAGTAACTATGCCGCTCTGTAAAGAAACAGAATACATATTATGTACTTATTTTCTATGCTTAACATTTATTATAGTTTAACCAACTGGTATAAACTTCTGGCCTGTTCCGACATTGAATTACATCCTCCAACATCAAAAAACATATTGTTCCTCTAGATTTGGCTTCTGAAGGCTTCGTTCCTCAAACATTCCATTAAAATGTGATATACGTCCTCTACCAGATATAAGTTTGCGTTCTAAAAGCTGGAACGCAATTACCTACACGCATTTTCAAACCAATCTTTTGATTTGAGTTTCATGTCAATAGATTAATTGTGGTTAAATGCCTCATGGTTTTTGATTTTTTTTTACTTCTTTGGGCATAGCGGAAAAATAAATATTACAGCTACTTCACTCGTAATATATTTTACGTAATTTTGTGTCGTCTAATGGTTTAGCCATAAGAAGTATTTCTTTAAAATCAAAATAAATAAAAAGAGGGATAAGAATATCTACTTAATAATAGAAAAGTGCCATCTTTAATTGCGCAGCCTGTTACTAGAATGGCGTCTAGAACCTCCGTCTCGAAACTGACAGATTTGTCAATGTCGCTGCAAGTAAATGAAAAGATTCAGATAAGACTCGCCCTCGGAGTCCACGCAAAAAGAATTGATGTAATAACTCAAATACAATCACGCGACAAACGAGGGCGCGGAAATCTTTTAGAAATTCGTATAGGTATACCTATAACTTCTATTTGTTACTAGCAGCTCCAATAATTATGTTACCTAAAGATTTACGGCGATTTGCTCTTAATTTCGTTCAGTTTAAACTTCAATAAAACTTATTTAAGATTGTTTTAGTTTGGTTTAAAATAAACTGGACTCGAAATTTTCACTAAATAAAGAGTTAATTGTCAGTACAAGCTTCCCTTAGTTTATTTAACATACAATAAACTATATCTTACCGGCGATTTCGCGCGTTGAATTTCATGATTCATTCGAAAGTCTTTTGGTGTAGGTGCCTACTGAAAAAAAACCTTATTTATTTGTTTGTATGTCGAGTTTATTACTGAAAAACTTACAAAGCTACAGTTTCCTTACATAGTATAACAAATAGTAGGTACTTACTTTTATCCCAAAACAAAAAAAATCTCGAGGGTGTCTCAAATTCAAATGGGTGGAGTCGTTACTACTATTTGCTCTATAGTTTTGAATAGGTCTTGGAATTTTCTTTCTTGATAAACTACAGATTGGGCGTTTGACCACAGTTGACATGATGTTAACTTACAGGTTGGTCGAAAATCGTAATTATCGTTATCACCTAGCCTGAAATAGGAACTGGCTTGCATCAAGTGAGGCTGCTGCGGTAGCTTGAGCACTGCTGAGCTGTGGGTGTCGGTATTTTATAAACCGTATGTTGTTAAAAACCTTTTAAGATTTACTTAAATGAATCTCTACTAATAAAATAAATGCGAAAGTAACTTTCTGTCTGTTCCGCTTTCACGCCTTAACAGCTCAACCGATTTAAATTTTAATTTGAATATAGCTCGGTAAAAATTGTTCTATCTTTTTGTACCTAGTGTTCAACTATCAAAACAATTTCATCCGCTCGGTGGAAAGCAATTAAGCAGCACTAATGCGTGACTTGTGACCGACATACTTTTAAAAAAGAGGCATTCGGCAATTTAAATTCCGTTTATAGCGTTGTGGTTTCATGGTGCTATTTTTGCCCATTACCCAATAGTCGAGGAGAGACCCTACCCCGTCCCGCCGCGAGCAAAGTTGAAAGGAGACGGGGCCTATTAATCACCAGTAGACTACGGCCTGATAGATAACCGTCGCAACGTCACCGTTCCGTTCAAATTACGATATTCTCCCGTCGGGGGATGGTATCGTGGACAAGAATTAATGGTCCCAATTGCTGCGACGGACAGCATAGGGATGAATTCACCCAATTTCACTATATCTTGGAATAGTCGCATTCGTTAATTGTTTTAATTTAAATTTAAAAGATGATTCGTGAACTTTGGTGTCCTTTGATAAAGTTGGTATGTGATAAGAGTTAACTATGGTGTATACTTTTCTTTTATACATAATTTATATTTGATTTGAGCTTTGAGCACCATAGAGGAAAATAAGATTACACATTTCTGATTATGTAATGTTTATGGGCCAAAATTGAAAAATAATTGACTGGCAAAAGGATAATGATGGTGTATTTAATTTGAAAAACGAAAAATAAATGTATCAGGTCTCCATTTCTACGATAAAAACATTGTCAACTTAGATTTTTTCCATCGAGAAACTGTCTCATTTAATCAATTATATGTATGATCAATTAATATGACTAACAACTATAACTAACAATATCCAAAAATCAAAATCTTAGTCTTAACTATTTTATTTTTTGAGACCTATTATTTTTTTTCAGTCCTCATAAGTAATACAAGACTATATATCTAACTACTGCAGGTGCATATTTAATATATTTAATATATATTCAAGTCATATGGTTTCACTTAGAAAGTCCTAAAAACCATGATTCGTAAAAAAGATTCATATTGATTTTTATTTTATGCACTGCCGTTACGTTCATCCAATTGTGATAAAACTTTGTCAACTTATCACTTGTACCTACGCTAAGGTATGGTAAATTAGGAGTTCCTGTGGGACTTCCACTTGATACACTGATTAAAATAAAAATATACCTAATTTTATTTTATGTGAGACCTATAACGTTAAAATCGCCTAGGCAACTAACACATATACTACGTGTACAAAAAGTTGTCTAAAAGTTTCTACTTCGATACTTCTCAAACTCATGCAGGAGAAACGGCGGGTATAGCTTTTATAGTGTATTTATAATATAAAAGTTTCACTAATTCTGATGCGTGTATACTCTAAAATAAAATAAAAACAACTAAGTCGAACGACTGAGTAAAAAAAAAATATAAAACAGAGATATTGTTAAACTTGTTCATAAAAACAAATCGGAATTTGTTTAAGTAGCACCCAGCGCGTACTCAATAGACCGCAAATTGACAATTTCGAAGTTGAAATGGGATTTGCGTATATTTTCCCGACGCTCGCGCGAGGTGCGAACTTGGATCTGCGATGACGATTTCATATTTTCAGTGGGAACTTCGACAAGTCCTAAAACTTATTAGATGATTTAGGTATCAATCTATCGATGAATATTGGTATACATGCATCATGTTATGTTTGCAAATGGCCGATAAATTGTATAATCTAATGTATAAACGTTAATATTTGTACATAATCTAATAGGGATGTTGACTACTTTTGAAAATCAAAATTCTAATAAGTCCGTCAGTTAGAAAATAAAAAAACAATAGACACGTATTTTTTGCTTTTTCAAATACATTGAAATATACAAAGATAGAGCGCATTACAGTTTAGGGTGGGGGGCTCGTGACGTCACTAACCGCTAAAACCGCCATACAAACTGTCAGAATAGTGACGGCACGCGAAATTTCAACTGAATATATCGCCGTTATTTTTTGACTACGTAAAAAAAGAAAAAATACGTGTCCAATATTTTTTAATAATCTACAAGACGGACTAAAAAATAAAAATTAGTCAACATGCCCATGCTAAATGGATAAATTAAGCAATACAAGCTGTTCCTCGTGGTTTCACCAGCATTGATTTCGGAGTCCCCGCCGAAATTCCGAAGTAAAAAGTACTTTTTTGTACCCTTGACAATGTGTATGCAAAATTTCATGATGATCAGTTTAGTAGTTGAGGTGTGAAAGGTTAACAGACACAGACAGAGTTACATTATAATACTAGCTCTACCCCGCAGTTTCACCTACGTTAATTTCAGGGTTCCCGCGGGAATTTCATGATAAAAAGTACCCTATGTCATTCTTGGCCCTTATTCACTATGACCAACAACATTCCTTGCCCATAACGCGCGTCTCAAAAACGCAATATACAAACGTTCTAGATGCCAAGATATTAGAAATTATTATTCTTTAAGCTATAAGAAACATTGTAAATGTGTTTTTTTGCAGTAAAACTTCTTTTATTACGAGGGAAAGACGGGAATTACGAGGGAAGTTTTTGCGGCGTCTTATCTTAGCGCGGCGTGTTATGGTCATAGTGAACAAGGACCCAGGACTATCATAGCTTTCTATAAGTGAAAGAATTTTTAAAATCGTTTCAGTCGATCCATAGATTACCCTCTACAACGTCACATAACTCACAGACTCACAATTTATTCAAACTCAAACTCAAACTCACAAACTTTACCTCTATAAAATATTAGTATAGATTAGTAAGTATGGATGCTCACAAATCATGATGCAAAATACCACTTGAATTTATATTTTTCCAACTCTTTAACGAGACTCATTGTTTTCAAATTGTGCCTACTGTTTCGTAGGAAACGTGATTGTATGGTTATAAAATAAGGGTAAATTGCTTCCCTTAATAAAGGAAGGAAGAAGTACCTACTAAACCGTGGAAATACCTACCAAAAAGTTCTACATACACATGGAAAAGAACAAATTTTTTTTTGTTAGTATTAAAATACTTTAGAAATTGCTCCATTCGACCGTAACCAGAGAAGTTTTGGTGCAAATTGAATACCCGCTATTTGCATAATATTTTACAGTTCAAAAATGACTTTTTCAAATGTAAAATATTATGCAAATGTGTTAACACACGACATTTAAGGTTAAACGCTAGGTATAGGATATAGTGAAACTACACAATTTACTTTCATTTTTAAGTTGCTGTAAACTTAATACAACTTAACTTCTGACATTTTACTTAACTTTAATAATATATTTATGAAATATTTAGAAAAGAAACGTTTCAAAACACTATTTGAAAGAATTTAATTTATGTGTTCTGCCAATTAATTTTCTTTTTGGCATGCGAATAAAGAGGAACGATCACGAACATTGACACATAGAATATAGGTATACCTAGACATAATCTTTATTTGGCATCACAAGACGAAATTCTAATTACAATAATATGATTAAAATATAAGTTATGTCGAAAAAATTTACAGACTAAAAGTTATTTAACACTAGTTTGGAGGTGACCTATCTACGAAATTTCAAGCGCTACGCCCGCGCCTACGTGTCTATGACTGATTCGAGTTTTTTGCTACGAGCGGCGGCGTACGCGCCAAACATTGTATTATAAATAATTTAGACATGGGCTAGTAAAAGTGAAAAAATATAACCTATATTAAAACATAGTGCGATCGATTCGGAAGTCGATTCTGAACAAACTATTTTCTAGTTTTCAGTCTATTCATTAACACGTTGTATATTATAGTACGAGTGGCAACAGCGCGTGTAGCTTCTAAACACCTGGTGCTTTCATATAGGGAAAAATCTATACTCTTACCTACATTTATGAGGAAGTTTGTGATCCCTATAGAACTGGACTTAACTATTTTTAAAATACCTTTCTATGATCGAAAGCTACAGTTTCACTGAATAACATAGAATACTAAAGTTCGCAATGTTAACATCGGTTATGTTAGTTTGGCAATATGGAACAAGATCCTTTTCCCTAATTGAATAACCTAAAAACGCCTAACTACTATTATAAATGCAAAAGTGAGTTTGTGTGTTTGTTACGCTTTCCCGGCCTAACTATTTAACTGATAAACTCTGTAATTAATAACGAGAGCGAAACCGCAGAGAACAGCTAGTAAACAATAATTTTATTGTTGATCGCAAACATGACAACTCGAAAGCTATTTCTGATTGAGAAGTTCAGTAGTAAGCTGTGGGTAGGCGAGGGTGAGTGTGGTGGTGGAGCGGGAGGGGGGCGCAGGCTCCAGGCGCCCTCATGTGGACGGGCCGCTTACGCCCCACGGCACACAATTCGTTTGATCTCACCGGTTGCACGTTAAGCGCTATTTGCGGCCCGCCCCTCAAGGACAGGTGTCTATGACGCCGAACAACTAAGAGTGATGGTATTGGAATAGCAGTGCTAATGACATTTCGAAGATAGACAGAGCAATCACATGTTCAGATATTCCAATTAGACCTCAAACGTGCAGGTAGATCTGCAGAGATTCCCAATAGAATAGTCTACTTAAAACGTCCCATCAAAGCTCAATAATTGCGCTAATTCATTTACAGCTACGAGTAGATAGATATACATAGTTTAGATCGTCGAATTTGGTAAAAATAAATGCAATAAAACAAAAGAGTTTAATTTAACGACTTGATACATAAAAGAAATCTATAAGCAGAACGAATTCCCTTTAAACCTACCATTAAATCAGTTTCATAAGACAGACTTACTAACTTGCCACGCCGGAATTATAGTATATGCCCGTGTCGTATCAAGTGAAGGTCTTTTAGTATTTGTCTATTCCTATAGGTACAAGAGAATTTTTTTATATAATTAAACACTATGTAATTTTAAATTAAGAAACATAGGTACTTCACGATTAGCTTATCATGTCATAAATGTACGAAAAAATATTTACAAAGAAAAGCACTGACAAATCATAGAAAAAACTTAACGTAAAATGTGCATTTATAGGTATATAGAAGCGACGTCGCGCGACGCTGGCACGACGGACCAATCACTCGTCTTCTTAGACAACTTTTCTGACTGAAAAGAACCACAAAGTTATATTGGGTTTATGCCACGCATGCCCATCTTGTCCTCTCTAAGTATCGGTAGATATGACTCAGGTCTCCTATCGTTTTTTACAGAAAAAGTATAACTGCCTGTAACCTTGGCCCTTATTCATTATGCCCAACAATATGCCTTGCCCATAACGCGGTTCTCAAAATCGCAATCCCAATCGTTCCAGGTGCTCAAATATTAAAAATTAATGTTTTGTATGCCATAACAAACGTTGTAGATAAATGTGTTTTTTTTGAAGTGAAACTTAATTAAGGATTACGAGAGAAAGACAATTTTTGTGGCGCGTTATCTTATCGCGTCGTGTTATGGCCATAGTGAATAAGGGCCCTTGATTGATTAAGTATAACTTCTTCGACGTCATGACAGTTAGGTCGACCAATCTCTTTAGCGGTTGGACCGATTTTGACGCGACTTTCACTGCTAATTAGCTGATGTTATACGGAATAAATTAGGCTACTTTGGAGTTCCTGCGGGAATTCCGCAACCCACGAGGGCGAAACCGCGGGGACAGCTATTATCAAATAATAACAATGCTTTGACTCTTCTCTCGTAGAATATAACTACGAACATAGTTTTGAAGTCTGTAGGTAGGTACTAACAATATAATGGATCTATAGTTGTCCTATAAATAACATATTATTATTTTTACTTTCGCATTAATATATATTAATATTTAATATTGTATCTAAGGGTTTTTATAAAATTATGTAAGATTTAAGTAATAATTATTAATCTAAACTTATTATTTTTACACATCGTCAAGTAGTCGCAACTAACTCATACTAACATAACTAACTAATACTCGTGATTGACGTGAAACGTTGAAGTTAAGACGATCAAAATCAAATAAATATAATACTTTTCGACATTATTTATTACACAGCGCCAAGTGCCCAAACTAAGCCGAGCTCGAGTCATGGATACCAGACAAAACTGATATAATACCATACATAATAAATATTTTTTTGTTGTTAATAATTATAGTACGGACCGCCAAGAGGGGATTTGTGGATTAGCTAAAGCGCGTCAGATGAACATAAGGGGGGTACCTTGCACCATGTTGAGTACCTCCACCAAATATAGGCCCTCTACACTGGTGGGTGCGTCTAGAATAACCGATCAAATTTGTAAAAAAAAATCGATAACTCGAAATACTCGAGCGCGTCAGATTAAGATATGGTGGGTTAATTACATAGTGAGAAGTATGTATATGAATAATCTGACCATTTGAACGTGACGTAAAGGAGTTAGAGGATCACAAACTTGCAAAAAAAAAACGCAACTTCGACATTCTCGAGCGCAGTTGATTTGTTTTTTATTTTAAAGTAAATAACTCAAGGATAGCGGGAAAAATATAATCTGCCGATTTTCATAAGCCGAAGAAACAAAAATCGTCTTCGAATCGAACAAGCAGCTGCAGTGAAACATGTACCTATTCATATCTCTGTCTTTCTTTCCCTTTTACTTTTTCTCTATCTCTCACTCTCTCGCACCGTCCTCACACTACTTTCCGTCGCCATAACGTCATCACAGTATACCACGGCGCTAAACGTGTCGAATTATAACTTTTTTTGGTCGGTTAAAATACATATTAAAATAAGTTAAGGTAAGTATTATATCAAACTATAGGTTCACCTTTCACTTTAATGTACTTATATATAT
Source organism: Zygaena filipendulae (assembly GCA_907165275.2). NCBI lineage: Eukaryota > Metazoa > Arthropoda > Insecta > Lepidoptera > Zygaenidae > Zygaena > Zygaena filipendulae. Next base: position 3,890,288 of record OU015669.1, read on the forward strand.
ATTATATAATAAAGCTCATCACAAAACAACGCGTTCATGTTATTATATGTAAAACGAAATGGCTTGTTTGTGCTTTAAAGTTAGTTTTGTGAATAATATTTTGTGAGCTTTTACATATTTCATAGAAATATAAAGTGTGTTTTTTGTGAAAAAGAAATAGCTCATAAAGTTATTAAACTTACATCAGAAATAAAAAAAAATTAAAAATAAATCATAATTTTTGTTTCTAGCAGTCAGATTAATAATATCCCTCAAAATTATTGTCAGATTTTAAGCCAACATAACTTGGACTGCAAGCTGAACCTTCTGTAAAATAATCTGACACGCTCGAGTATTTCAAAATTGAGATTTTTTTTTGCATTTTCAAAAATTCGCTACTACCTTGCGTCACCTCCAAATCGGCAGATTTTCGAAGGGGTGCATTTTTAAGGCTCACTTAACATCCCCTTTGAATATCTGACGCGCTCGAGTAAATGTTTTTTTTTTTTTCATTTTCTCCCCTTCCGGATGGCCACCCCCACCACGCAAATGGGCAGATGAATATCAGAGACACCTTGGAGTATCTAAACTACAATATCTGACGCGCTCGAGTATTTCCATTTTACTATTTTTTTTTACATTTTTGAAAGCCTGTAGAAGCTAAACCCACCGGTGAATGAAAAAATATCATATAACCTTATTTTGTTTATATCTCCTAATCTTCAAAACTCAATAGGTCCCAACGACGCTCGAGTGTCTCCCGAATTAGCATCGGTATCTCCCGTACTATTATGATAAATACTAAAGATTCAGGAAAAACACGAATGTTTATTACATCAATGTTTATCCCGACGTAGGAATAGAAACCACGACCGTTGGCGTAGCTGTCAGATTCTCTAACCACTAGATCAACAGTGCTGTCAAATTAAATCACCAATTCCATCCACTTTGATGATAAAGAAGTTTTTTTGGATAAAAATAAAAAAAAAAAACTAACGCCGACACTCAGAGATGTAAATTGGCATTTAACTAATCAATTAAAATTTTGTTAAATGCCAATTAACATTAATTTAATAAACGTCCTGAGTGCGGCAGTTTTGTTTATAAAATCATTACTTAAAATTAAGTAATCATTAAGTTGACTCTGAGTGCAGCCGTAAAATATCATTAATTTTTTTATTAAATTACTTTATACTTTATTAGCACGATGTATGTAGGTACTATTTGTGACTCAAGAGAATGCCGCCGGAGTCTGAAACACAGTTTCAAATAGTTTAAGGTGGTAGTGCACTACTGTATAACTTAATCGTTAAAGTAGACTTGTTATTATTATTATTAAGCGGTTGTCATTAACTTTATATTTTTCCTTGTTTCAGGCCCTCAGTGAAAGTAATAGTACGACTTTCGAGCAACAAAAAAATATGCAGACGAAACATGTGCGAGAAATTAGAACCCGCGAACACCGTTGCCGCCGGGAACGCAAACAAATGGCTGCCGGCGAAACGAGTACCACATAAACACCTACCATGGCGCTAGGCAGCGAATAAATGTCGGAAAAAATATGAACGCGACAGAACTGGATATACTGGTGGCAAAAGGCCAACTGGACTTATCGTACAGGGGGCCCGAGTACGCAGTGGAGGGCATCGGTGCCGCATACAACACCGTGGTCGAAATCAACGTCACCATCAACAACATCTCTAACGGCAACATCACTTACGGCTCGGAGGAGCTTTGGAACGAATACTTAAAGCTGCTCCAGGACCGAGTGCTGCTCGTCGCGTTCCTGCTTCTTTTCTCGTTGACCACTGTGTTCGGGAACATGCTGGTCATACTAGCGGTGGTGCGCGAGCGCTACCTGCACACGTCGACCAACTACTTCGTGACGTCACTAGCGGTCGCCGACTGCCTCGTCGGTCTCGTCGTCATGCCCTTCTCCGCCCTCTACGAAGTGCTAGAACACACGTGGTTCTTTGGCGTCGACTGGTGCGATGTGTGGCGATCTTTAGACGTTCTCTTTAGTACCGCTTCCATCCTAAACCTGTGTGTCATCTCGCTCGACCGCTACTGGGCTATTACGGACCCTATCACATATCCCATGCGCATGAGTGGAAGGAAAGCGGCGTTCTTAATAGCAGCCGTATGGGTGTGTTCCGGTGCCATATCTTTTCCGGCGATCGCTTGGTGGCGCGCGGTGCGATTAGAGGAAGTGCCAGATTTCAAGTGTCCCTTCACGGAGAATTTAGAGTACATAATATTCTCGTCGACGATATCGTTTTATTTGCCTCTGTTCGTTATGGTGTTCACTTACTATAGAATATACCGCGCGGCCAGCATACAGACTCGTTCGTTGAAAATTGGCACTAAACAAGTGATGCGGCCGAGTGGGGAGTTGGAGCTGACGCTGCGCATCCACCGCGGGGGCACGATGCGCCAGCGCAGCGACACGTGCCACGGCGGGTGCACGCCGGAGGAGGCCGACCAGGAGCCGCTGACGGCCCTGCAGAACAACGGGCTGTCGCGCTCCTCCACTCGCCTCACGAACGTGACGCACGGGAAACATTTGCCAAAAAACTTTTCGCTTTCCAGGAAGCTTGCGAAATTCGCGAAGGAGAAAAAGGCCGCAAAAACTTTGGGTATAGTGATGGGAGTGTTCATAGTGTGCTGGTTGCCGTTCTTTGTGGTAAACCTTCTATCGGGGATCTGCTCGGCGTGCATCGCGCACGAGGAGGTGGTCAATGTGGTAGTCACGTGGCTCGGCTGGGTCAACTCCTCCATGAACCCAGTCATCTACGCCTGCTGGAGCAGAGACTTCAGAAGGTAGATATTTCAATATTTTTTTTTATTTAAGTATTAGCTGTTTCCTAAAGTTTATTATTACTACAAAATTGATAGAACATGTATTAAAGAGTTTCCAAGTCACTTCGCATCCCAAGGAACTAGTTATTCCGAAAATCCGAGCGAAAATCCTAGTTAGCGAAAACTAGTCCTACTAATATTATAAACGCGAAAGTTTATATGTATGTATGGATGCATGGATGGATGTTTGTTACTCTTTCACGCAAAAACTACTGGATGGAGTTAAATGAAACTTTACAATAATATAGCTTATACATCAGATTAACATAAGGTACTTTTTTTTTACAACTAGTGTTAAAAAAATAATTAAAGCGCTCGTTTTAAAACAATTATATAGAAAAAGTAATGTAGTAAAGTCATACCTACATATATGTAGTCATTTCTATTTGGAATCAATCCCATCACCTTCGCCCTCAGAAAATGTTATAAAAGTGAGCTTTTGTAGTTACTTATATCATTATTTTAATTCAAGAAATATTTCTCTTGTAGGTACTTATGTAATGCTAGAGTTTTTTTTTTTTACTTTCCGTAGTGAAGCTGTCAATTACTGAAGATCGCTCGCGTTCTAAGTAATCGAATCGTGATTTACTGTGAGTTAGGATTTGGTCATAAATCTAATTACGACGCTCATGGATGTCGGTCGAAGCTCCACTAAATCATTTTGTTTTGACGACGTCCCGACGTCCGTCCGTCCGGGCAAAGGTCCGACCACATTTTTTCGGCAGTATTCACTGAAAAATAGAGTGGAGACAATTTGTTTCATTGTTTATGGATAGCAATATGAGTTACTACTATATCTATATCCTTAGTATTTACCTATTTACTAATATTATAAATGTGAAAGTGTGGATGTTTGGATGTTTGGAAGTTTGAGATATAGACATAGACAATAAGTTTCGATGTTTGTTACTCAATCACGAAAAAACGGCTGAAAGGATTTGGATGAAATTTGGCATGCACGGTGTCAGGGGTACAGAAAAGGACATAGGGTACTTTTTATCCCGGAATTCCCGCAGGAACTCCGAAATTACCGCGGGTGAAACTGCGGGGCACAGCTAATAAGGTATAAAACAATGTCCTCCGCTGCGTCTGTCTGTTTGTCTGTCTGTCTGTCTGTCTGTGTGTCTGTTCGCCATAAACTCAAAAACTACTGAACAAATTTTCATGCGGTTTTCACTAATACACAGAGGGATTCAAGAGGGGAGGTTTATACGTATAGTTTATTCTAAAATTCCCGCAGAAACTCCAAAATTATCGCGAGTGAAATCATGACATTAAGTACAAAACACGGATACCTACTACCAACACCAACCACACTAAAATTTTACGATCAAAAGGAGTTTTTGGTGACAATCGAAGGTGTTGCCGCTGTTAATTGTTATAGATACCTACATAAGTATTAAGTACTTATAATAAAAAAATTAAAAGTCAATTTTGTTGAGTTGTAACAGCGTTGTTTTGGACATTACTTTATGTTACGCAGTGGCAGTCTCGAACTGATTTCTTCGATAAGATTTTAGAAATTCTGCACAATAAACAAGAAGAAGAAAATTTTCAGGGTCGGAGAAAAGTTATATAATCATGTTTGGTACATGAACCCTCTCACAAGTTTGTTTCAGACTTTATACCTACCCGAAAGCTTTGTGTCTGTCTACTAAGATAAGAACACATCGAATAAATAAACTAGACTCGACTTAAAGTTTTTAATAAGTATAGGTACCTATTATCTAAAACCAAAACCCTCCTACCACTTTTGAACTGTAGATGTAGGTGATGTAAGTCTGAATTCGATTAAAACTAAATTAAACTAATTACAAACCTCGTTTATTAAATGTAGTCTAAAATTAGCAGATCAATTGTGTTATAGTAACCCAACAGCGGTTTGGGAGAGCTTCATTGTATGCTCCATTAGCCTTAAGCGCAGTGTATTAGCTTCAGCAGATTTTAGCTCGGAAAAGCGAAATGCCTACATACTCGTATTTTATGCGTGTGATTTACTTGATTACGTTGATTTCGTTAGCGGTTTGTAAGTTTTATAATTGGAGAGAATAAAATGACTTTGTTTAACCAACAAAATATAGACATAATATTATTTAGTCTGCATAGGTAGGTACGTTATTGGTGTGTTTGATAACATTCTGTATCTACTGAAAGAATTTTCATAAAACTTGGTATTATTTATTTATTTATATAGTTTTGCACAATACGGTACAAAAGGCGGACTTAATGCCATTGTGGCATTCTCTGCCAGTCAACCTTCAAGATCTGCAGAGCAACGCGTTTGGTGGTGCTTGTTAAGTCTTAATAGTTTATTAGAACTAAGTAAGCTTCAATCAAGTTTCCTTTGTGTAAGAAACAATAAAATTAGCCATTATTATTACTTTCTCCGCCCCGTCATTGCTGGTCTCCAATAATAATCCTACTAATATTATAAATGCGAAAGTTTGTAAGTATGGATGGATATTTGTTACTCTTTCACGCAAAAAGCTACTGAATGGATTTAAATAAAACTTTACAATACTATAGTTTATACATCAGATTAACACATAGGGTACTTTTTATCCCGGAATTCCCGCGGGAACTCTGAAATTAATGCGGGTGAAACCGTGGGGCACAACTAGTAATCAATAAACAATTGAAATCAAAAATACTGTAGTACTTGTTCCCATTTATATTCCCAGTGATTTCATGTGGGGGAATATCGGGAACTCTAAGGTGACCTTATCTGACGTCGACTCCTCATAAAATAACCTTAGGCATAGGTTAGTTACTTACTTACTTTAAACTAACCTTACTAGTTACTTACTTACTTTAAACTAACCTTAGGTAGATGAATTTTTAGGTTCATACGTCAAGTGAGTAATTTTGCTTTTACGCATATACCTATACTTACGTATTTCGGAATACCCATCTCCTTTTCTATACAGTATACCTATACTAAACACCTATCGGGGCCGCGGTATATACGTACTTAGTTTTGAAGAATCCATGGTTAGTTAGCTTATAAAATCAGTTAATTAGTGACTAAGTCGTATTTCGCTTTCCCTCACATTAAAACCTATTTTGTTAATACGAAACCAAAAGATTCTTATCTTAGGTTTTGCGTTCACCACTAATGGAACATTAGACATATGTATTAGTACAGTGTCTTAAATAAGTGTGTTACGTCTGTAATTACAACGGTTGCTTAATTCATTCGGGTAGGCCCTTCAGTCCGTGGCTTTAGCTCCTTTGCCTTTGCTGAGATAATTTACATAATATTCTGATAATTTATTTTGATGACAACCTAACGTCTAGATTAAAAATCCCGCAACAATGGCGTTCGATCGTTGTTTACTTTGTGACGCACCACTAAAACCGACGTTAATGAATACGATGATGTTTCCCTGATTAATTTAACAGGCAAATTCTATTAATCACAATCTTGTTCTAAAGCGACGGCGGCCCCGAGCGATTTTCAACGCCTCCGTTAATCCATTTAAAGTTGGTCGAACGGAACTCATCTGGCCGATTGCGAATTTGCGAACGTCGGCGACGACGACGCGACGCAACCTTATTGGATTTACTTCGCAAAGAACAATTTAAATAATATTTAATGCGCCGGCTGAGTAACAACAAACTCCTTTGCGCGAATAAATATCTACATATTACTAGCTGCGCCCCGCGGTTTCACCCGCGTGAGTTTCAGAATTCCCGCAGGAACTTCCTTTAGGGGGATGAAAAATAGATGTTGTCCGATTCTCAGACATACTGAATATGCATACAAAATTTCATAAAAATCGGTCAAGCCGTTTCGGAGGAGTATGGGAACGAACATTGTGACACGAGAATTTTTTACATAAACACACGTAGGTATAGAAAACGAAACTTCACATTTTTCTCTTATTAAAAACTATATGTAACTCTTAAAATGTCGAGTGCCGTTTGGGAAATCTGGTTGATTTTCTATTTCATATCATAAAACTTATACACTACGTACCTAATTTTAAGACAAACACATTGAAGTAACTTATAAAGATCGTGATTAATCCCAGAAAAAAACGAACTGTTTGAGGAAATAAAACTACATGCTAACTACATTATCGACGAATCGGTGACAATACAAAGAAAAAAGCACAATATTAACTTTAAGTAATTAATGATCTGTCAGCGCATTTTTATTTGAGTAACAAAATAAATAAATTAATAAAATAGGTGAAAATTTTATCCACTGTTCAAATCAAATCAAATCAAATCAAATATGCTTTATTGCCCCAGAAGAGAAAATAAAAACTAAGACACATAAAAAGTAAATACAGAGCAAAAGGCGGCCTTATTGCTAGAGGCAATCTTTTCAAGGCAACCTTAGGTGATAGAGAGCTGTAAATAGAAACTAGAAGCGGGTGCTGGGTGCACAACGTAATACCTAGCTATATAGCTATATATATAAGGATAATACAACGCTAATACTTAGATATCTGTTCAATACTTTTCTGTTATTATATTACTTGTAGTAACGAAACGGCCAAGCCACATGTTTTGACTGAAGTGTAGAGTTAGTGGAGTTACAACTTGTAGAGTTAGGGCGTATAGAGTTAGAAGTTGGGCTCTACATGAGATCTGATAACTTTTTAACAGTGCGAGTCGTTATGGTCGCATTTTGGCAACATTTTATATGAAAATGTTTTTGGTGAGATTACATATTTTCTTTTTGTAAGTTGCTTGTGGCAAAAAAAAAAATATTTTTTTCTTGTTTGAGTTTTACATTATTTTTTATTATTTATAAATTTTTAGACCACTAGTTAATTTTCAGACCTCTAGCGCCAAAATTGAGGAAGTCTCATCCATTCCTTAGTATAAAGGGGTCGGGGGATAAAAGTCACAAGTTTTATAATTTTTTGTTGTTTGTGTACTATTACTAGCTTACACACCAAATTTCAGCTTTCTAGGACATTAGGAAGCACCCTGAGAATTTGGATGATCATCAGTAAGTCAGTGACGAAATCTGGGTTTTTTACAAATCAATAAAATCTAAAGTGTAAGAGCTATACAATTAAAATGTTGTATGTTTAATAAGTCCGCTATTGACAAAATATCCCAAGAATTTTGTTTATCTGGTATAATCCAAACCCAAGTTATAAGGGTTCAAAAAAACGACGAAGCACTTCGAGAAGAGGTAAGTAGTGCCTTTGCGCGTCGCTTGGCTTGTCTTGGCGGCGGCACTGCCGCGCCTCCAGATTATTCAACGACAGAGACATATTTTCTTAAGACCATTTGCTTAAAATTCTATTTCCTTGTTCGTTTTGTAACTATGCATAACGAGTAGGAAGGAGCTCGCATTTACTTACAGCTTTCTTTGGCTTAATGCCCAAAGTGTCACATTTATAATGTAACTTAGACCGTTTTAATAATAAATTATCTTATTATTTGAAAATCTTTTACATAAATTACACCAGTAAAAGTAAGCTTACAGTAAGCAACCACGATAAGATAAGATTAAGGTAATGGGTCAAAACTGAAAAAAAAATTATTTGGGACACATGCAGATCTGTCCGTTCATATTTTGTTATGTTTTGATTAGGTATAATAATATGAATGTTATTTTTTTATGATGACCCTAAGTTGTATTTCTGTAATAGACAAATTAAATGATTCGCCCGTTTACAAACAGCAGGCATTTTGTATAATGCCGAGAACAAAACTCGCCGGTGTTTTGTATTTGTAAACAACCGGAGTTTCTATTTATTATTATCACAACAGAGTCAAATGGTCAGTACCACGAAAATGGTAGGTTCTACTAAGGAATTAGGTACAAAATATGCCGACAAAATTTCCACTGCTGCTGCGTTCACATTTACCTAATGAACATGCAAAAATGTTGGTTCCCACAAAGGATTTTTAAGAAATATAAACGCAATAACATTCCCGTTGAGTCGTACTTTTTTATGAAAAAGAGAATGTGTCCATCACTGGATTTTTAAAAACGAATTATGGTAGTCAGAGATTTTGTTTGACCTACACACTCTACCTAATAAACTCCAGTGAAAGATAATTGTGATCCACGAATAGAGTTGACCTGATAACCAAAACTACTCATAACGCTGATATTATATCTATTATCTGGTATTTTATGTATTCGTGGTACAAAAAATAGGATTATATTATTTTAGGAGGAATAAACGTGACGATATAATTTAGAACCCAATTTTTGTTCACCCATAAGATATAGGTATGTGCTTATGAACCGAAACGCAAAGGTAATATGTCTATCGGTGAATTTCAGGAATCGATTGTATCCTCCAATCGTATCATTCGCCATCCTTAGAAATAATCCTAAAGATGCTAAACAGAACTCTTAATTTATTTAAAGAAGAGATTGTAGAAGCCGCGGTAAAGTTTAAACATAATTAAAAGTCTTTATAAATGAATAAATTCTTTTATTCCATTAGGTTTTTGGTCTGAAGCTGCACGCAAAGGGATTCTTTGCTTAACTCTAAGCAGCAGTGATTGGGATGTTAGCTTAAAGTTTATTGCATCCATAAATTTGGTGCTTGCTCCGAGACTCGACCCGTATAAATTGCGTCAATTGGGGGATTATCTTCAATGAATGCGAGATTGGTACCCATAATTGTGTGCAGTGCTTTTTAGTATTTATACTTTTATGTTTACAAAAAAAAAATTCAAACTTGCGGTCGCAATTCTTACAAAAAAAGAAAACTTCAACTTAGGTAGGATGGTTGTGATAAAATTTAATGTCAACTAATAATTAAAATTTTGAAGTAAAATAAAAGAAAGTATAGATTAAAACGACGATCACCTTAAAATAAAATAGTAAGTTTTAGAAAATTAAAAACTTGATACTTGGCCCTGGTACACATAACACCATAACTTTGTACATACCTATTGCTACGTACTACGGTGTAAAAACTGGAACTTGCCGTAGATATACTTGCCTATATTTGAAAAATTATAGAATAACATATCCCACCAAAAACATAATTTATTCATGTAAAATGATGCCAAGACGAGTCCATATGACGGGCACTGTCAAAAATTATCAGATCTCATGTAGAGCCAAGCTTATAACTCTACACGCCCTAACTCTATAAGGCCTAACTTCTCAAATTCTACACCTTTGTCAGAATATAGCTTTCTAAGACATTAGGAAATACCTTAAGAATTTTGATGATCATCAGTGAGTCAGTGACGAAATCAGGGTTTCTTAGATATCAATAAAACCTAAAGTATAAGAGCTATGCAATTAAAACTTTATGTTTCATAAGTCGGCTATTGGCAACATATCCCGAGAATATTGTTTATTTGGTATAATCCAAACCAAGTTATAAGGGTTCAAAAAAACGACGAAGCGTTTCGAGAAAAGATAGGTAGTGCTTCGTTTGGCTCGTCTTGGCGGGGGCACTACCGTGCCTCCAGATAAAATTAAATTATCTCCATATTAGCATGTCCTCCGTACAGTAAATCCCTCGATATCTACGGACGTTTTTCATTTTATCTCATCTCCATTTTTATGAAACATCTTAAAAATAAATTAAAACAATATAGTTACAAATTACATAGGTAATATAAATCTGATAAAAAAGAAACTATTATACCTACAATATAAATATTTACAAAATAAACACAGAATTCTGATAAATAAAATCATTAGGTATTGTATACTTTTACTGTAACAAAAATTGATTTACAACTGACCTACTTATTAGAAAATCCGATAGCCTTCAAAGTAATTTATTTCGTTTTAAACAAGTTATCGTTTGACAGGATAAAGTAGGTAAATAACGAATAATTTAAACGGATTCCGTCGAATCAAAACAACAGGGAGCCGTTCGTTCGGATCAGATTTATTTTGCTTGAGTACGTTCGACTTGATATAAACGATCGATGGCGGACTAACTTCAAACTTTGGTTCACACCTCACCATTCATCATCATTTATTTATGTATTTTCTATTATTTAGCGGAAGTTTTAATTGTACTAAACAAAATTTTAGCTAAAACTTTCGACCATTTCCAATGGTAACACGTAATCCAAACTTGTGAACAGAAAAACGTGAAAAGCGGGCTGGGAAAGTATAACCAATATACGTTATCCAATTCGATATATTTTTAGAAAATTAGCTGGAACGGGCATCCGGTAAAAACTATTTACTCACCTAAACTTATGTCTTAGAAAACATTTAGGAACGAATAGTTTCTCAGGGAAGTCTGGAAATCACACAAGTTAAAACAGGGCGCACGGGGACTGCTAGTAAACAAAAAAGATCAAAAACTCTGGTTCGATAACATATAAATAATAAAAGCAAGCGTTATAAAATCAGCAGTTCACCTAAACCATTTTAAACTCGAAAATTAAATTGTAGCATATCAAAATATGATCTAAAATTTTATAAAACACTTACAAGAAATTACCCCAAAATATTATACTATGAATTGAACAATTATTATTATAAATTTTAATTAATCAAAAGGTTGTAAGTACGGAATGATCATGTCCGAGTTGGTACCTACTAGCACCTGGGCAGCCTTCGAATATCAAAGCGAAAGACGCCAATTACAGCCGCCGGAATATTACACTGGTTTTCAGAGATCGTTTTCAGAAAATTAAAAATGATTTCTTATTGTAAACCGCCTGTTTGAATATTTTCTTCAGATTATCTCTATTATGGACTTTCGGACATATCGCCTCGTTTTATGATTTTTATCTAACTGTGTTGATATAAGGTGCAAATTGGTGGACAACAAAATGATAACCTCGAGACATTCATATATTTCACTATACACATTTAAAAAAACCGCCACTGTATACAACGTGTTAATGAATTAACTGAAAACCTGATATAGCCCATTTCAAAAAATAATCAATAATATGATTAAAATTTATTTGATGTCGAAAAAATTTATACTTTAATAGTTATTCAACATTAGTTTGGAGGTGACCTATCTACGAAATTCTAAGCGCTACGCCCGCGCCTATCGGTTCGAATTTTGTTGCTGCGGGCAGCGTACGCGCCAAATATTGTACTAAATATTGTACTAAATAATTTAGACATGGGCTAATAAAAAAATATATATAACCTATATTAAAACATAGTGCGATCGATTCGCTAGTTGATTCTGAGCAAACTACTTTCTAGTTTTCAGTTAATTCATTAACACGTTGTATAATTATAAAGAAATTAATAATTTATGATTCAATACAACAAAACCATTGATGTATTAAATACGTTTTTCTATAGATTCCATACAAATCAAAATACTTATAATATCATTGATACTGTGCACACCTTGCACATGAGCACAGAAATACTTACGAAAATACTTACATACTTCATAGCGGTTTACCTCCATCTACCTACCATTACCAAACCGTGTACGTAACATACCTTTACCGGGGAATTGGATTAAGGATCAGGAAGGTTGAAGGAGCAAGAGAGAAATAACATACACAGTGGAATCACCTTATTATCAAATCACAAGAAAGAAACAGGACACGGACAACTTGTTATGTTATTCTTTATTGCCTAGCTGACTCAATTCCAACGAATTCCAGACAGAGGAAAGTGCGAGGAGCAATCTTGAAAAAGACGACCTCGCTGGAGATTCGAAGGGACAGTCAAGCGACGTCACGTTCCTGGGTCACACTCACTGAAGTAACTACGCAAGCAAGATCAGGCAGTACATCAAAATGGAAAGAGTGGCCCTGAAAAGAGCCGTTTTTAATCGCCTGGATCTTGCGACGCTGTTGTACACCATCAAGCACCATGGAACTACTCGGTCGGAGACTCCTGTATGGCACCACACGCACATCCACGATTCGCGGTCCGGCGCGAGACGCGCGGCCTTGCGCTCTCAACGATCAATGGCGACTGGCGCTTGAGACGCGGCGGACTGAGCTCCTGCGCGCGCGCCGCCCGCGTCCTCCGCGCCGCGCACCCCGCGCATGCGCGGTGCGAGTGTGCGACGAGAGGAGACTATGAAATTCTAGGAACTAGCATCTCGCTTGAATCTGTCCGCCGTTTAATGTACGATTTCTCATTGGTTGTTTGGTTGTAAATATTTAATGTTGTGTTTTTGATTGGTTGTTAGTTTTAAGGTTTTCTGTATATATAGCGCTAAGTTTTTAACAATAAATCACTTCCAAAATTCCATTTCTACATCAATGTGAGTTTAATACCTACCTGCTCGCAATACCTCCGCCACAATACAAATACCATTTCTGAAAGCGACATCAAAACCAACTAACAAAGTCAAATAATTTTTATGACTTCTCTTTGAACGTTACGCACTCGATTAATTAATTATTCAATAATTACCTACTATAGGTATATCAGTGATATACTTACTTATAGTATCACTGAGGTGCATACTGTAAATTATGATAATACGAAGTTAAAACAAAAAACTGACAAGTAAAATTCCAATTTGTGACAGAAAATTTAGTTCTTATAAGATCCGTGAAAGAAATCCGTAGGAATTTAAATGTGTGCGAGTAAAACTGCAGGTAACGAAACGGTACCTACCTAGTCAAAAGTAAAAAATGTGAAAATCCATATAAAACATCGACAATCGATCACCTAATTCTACAAGTAAGTATGCACCTATGTATTTACATTGAACCGGGCTAGGCTACTGACTGGGTCTTTTGTGTTGCAACGATGCAATGGTGTGGCGATGACAAGAGCACTGCAACTATTGTTTTCTGAGAGCTTTACAAGCTTTTGTCTTCTTATACGCAGTACTAGCTGTGCTCCGCGATTTCACCCGCGTGACTTTCGGAGTTTCCGTGGGAATTTTGTAGGTAAAATCCGTTCTTAGCTGACCTCTACTCGGCGAAAGAAATATTATCATAATATATCGTATCATCATTTATTAATAAATTCAAATAAATTTACAAGTCATTACTATACCAAACAAGTCTCTGGGCCTTAGGTTCCAGAGATATCTTATATCTATAATAATACTAGCTGTCCCCCGCGATTTCATCCGCGGTAATTTCGGAGTTCCCGCGGGAATTTCGGGGAAAAAGTTCTTTGTACCCCTGACAGTAGTTTACGGTGATTAGCTGTTCCCCATATTAATTCCGGAGTTCTCACGGGAATTCCGGGATAAAAACTATCCCATCTTTTAAGTTGGCCCATATTATAAATGGTTACAAAATTTTATCAAAATCCGTTCAGTAGTTTCGGAGTCCATCGCGGAAAAACAACGTGACACGTGATTTATATATATTAAGACTAGCTGTCCCCCGCGATTTCATCCGCGGTAATTTCGGAGTTCCCGCGGTAATTCCGGGAAAAAAATGCTGTAGTTTACGGTGATAAGCAGTTCCCCGCATTAATTCCGGAGTTCCCGCGGGAACTCCGGGATAAAAACTATCCTATCTTTTAAGTTGGACCATATTATAAATGGTTACAAAATTTTATCAAAATCCGTTCAGTAGTTTCGGAGTTCATCGCGGACAAACAACGTGACACGTGATTTATATATATTAAGATAATAAATTATTAGTTTTTGTTTTGGCAATAAATGGTTTATTATTATTATTATTAAATACTAGTCGATCCCCCACGGTGTCACTCGAGCTAATTGCAGAGTTCTAGTGGGTTTCGTAACAAAAGGTATTCTACTTCTATATGTCACTTAGGAACATATACTATAGTAGCTTCCTATAAGTGAAATAATTTTTAAAATCGATTAAGTAATTTTTGAGTTTATCCACTACAAACAAACATACAATAAGTTTAATCTTTTCTCTTTGTAACATTAGTACCTACAGATATTAGTATAGACCAGTGGTAGGGGAGCGGGGGGCATGTTGTTACAGGGGTAAGAAGTTACATGCCTTTTTTACCGGGATTTTAAACTCTTTGATGGACATAATTGGGCTCGTTTGTTTTCTTATAACATCATCCATTACTTAAAAACGATAAGTGACCCGCCAAGTGCCCAGCTGCTAGGTTGTGTGCATGAGTCTAGATTTCAACCAAGAAAGGAAAAAAATCCTTTACGAAATTTTTGATTCCTGATGTTTATATTTTTTATTTTCTCAAAATTTTTAAACCTGAACGTTCAGAATATATCTACCATTAATTTGCAATATTGTTTTTTTCTACTATCGATATCCATTAATGGTGACTTCTATTTATATTAAAAAAACGTGCCATGGGGCAGGTAGTTACAATTTTTTGGGGTAAGTTGTTACATATAAGATTGGGTAGAATATTAAGAATGCAAAATGTGAGCCCATTTCAAATATGTAACAAAAACGTTCACTCATTTGCATTTGCATTAATTGCAATTCTGATGAAGCCTAATTTAATATTAGTATGTGATATTGTTACCTACCTCTATATAAATAACTATATATTTTTCTATAATATGTTGGAATCCAAAATATTTTAGTTTGCTAAAAGTTTATTAAAATAACTAATGAGCATAAATAATTTACTACAAGTTGTTAATTGCAGACGAAGTTTCTGTGTTATTATATAAAATTTAAAAAAGTTCCTGCCTAAGTTATATTATTTTTCTCCAAAAATTACGATATTGGTAGATAATATTATAATTCTCATAAATTTTAAAAGACTGTTTAGTGATCTCTTTTGTTTATAACGTTTTGAAATGAAAAAAAAATATTAATCATTGATGATTTTGTTCATTTACCTACCGTAACATCGTGCCCCAAGAATGTAACAACTTGCCCCTAATCTGGGGTAAGTTGTTACAATCGACTTTTTTGGTTAAATTGTCCATTGTGAAAAAATTACATAAATTTTAATAACTTTTCGATCACATTTTAATAGCTGAATAGACATACTAACGATAAAAGGAACCAAATGTATAAATTATTTGATGCCTTTTGTCATATTGACAATTATCTAAAAATTGTAACAACGTGCCCCCCGCTCCCCTACCCGAAGTTGACTGGATCGCGATCCACCTAAACTCTAAACTCGCGACTACCACTATTTTTTATCATCAGATGCAGATGATGTTAATTTTAAGCTCAATGAGTTTGATACATCCATTTATTAAGGTATTTTTGCTTTTCAGGGCCCACAGGTAGGTCGCGAGCTATATTTTGGAAACCACTGGTATAGATGATATTCAACTACCTATTCTATACCTTTTCCCATAATAATATTATCGCAACCTTTTTTTTAACTTTCCCTTTTAACACCTGTCTAATTAATTCCCCTCTTCTATAAATCTGGCCACTCAAAGGTCATCTGGGAGAGATCGCTTTAAGCGATAAGGCCGCCTTTTGTATACCTATTAGGTTAAGTTTAAGAAAATTTGTTAAAACTTATTTTGTTTGGTGTAAAATAAAGAGTTATCTATCTATCCATCTATCTATCTTTTCACGTCATAGTTAAACAGTTACGAGGGGGAATCCTGATAACGCGAGTGAAACTGTTATTAGACCGATATTACAGTTGTTTTTTTAATGTACGAAAAACGTTGATTAACAAACAAATACCCTCAGGTATAATGTACGTAATTGCTAGTGATCCGTCGAGCAAGAAGCCGTCTGCGCCCTCGTATTGTGTAGGATTGGGAAAATGGACCACATCAAGTGAATAACATACCTTTTTTTGGTCCACCCATCAGTATTACAAATGAATGTGGTCGATCCTTCTTTCAACCGGCTATATTATAATACTACGTTATACTAATGAGAGAAAAATATATAGGTAGATACACAATAAAAAATAAATTATTGACATCGGTCCAGCCAATTTCGAGTTTTAGCGAGACAAACGAACACCAATTCATTTTTCTATATAATATGATGTTGGTAACGAAACAAGTTCAGTTTAAGATCCATAAAATATTATTGGAAATAAAAAACCTTCCGTAAATACTCGTTAATCTTTTTTTCTTAAGTTTTATTTTTCTCTTTATTTACCCAGTTCTAACATATCGTTTTTTAAATGTAACCTACTTCATAGACAAATAAGTGAACCCACCTCAGAAGAATAACTAAGCATATTCTTCTGAGGAACCCACCCTGAAATCAAATCAGCGCATTCGAGTACCTACCTACTTCCCTTTGCTGCGTTGCAAACATACCTTTTAGGCTTTTACCTTTTTTCGGAATATTTACAAGTCGTCACATGCCTACCATAAAACGTAGAGTTGACTCTACTTTTTTTTTCCTATGTTTCATATTTCACGTCTACGTGAGTTTGCGGGATTGAGTAGTCGCTCATAAATTACAAAAACCAATTCAATAGGCTATTTGACAATTTTCTTTTGTTTTTAGTCGTTCCTGTGGATTCATAAAAAATATTAGAAACGTATTTTTTTTTTAATTAAGCGAAAAATAACGGAGATACGTTGAGTCGAAATGTCGCGTGATGTCATAACCAGGTATACAGTTTTTCCATGCATAGATATGACGTTACGAGCGCTCACTCTTAAAATTTTAAACTTTAATGCGCTTTCTCCAAGTACATTTTCATTAATTTGAAAAAACAAGCAAAATTTATGCGTCTATTATTTTTTTATTATTTATCTGACGGACTAAATATTTAGAAAAATAAAATTTCGTCTAATACTGGATACTGATTGTAAGGGCCTTTAAATCAGTGCACATAAAACTATAAGTAATTTAGAAAAACGGTTTGTTTACTGAACAATTTTTTCTTAGAAAAACAACCAATAATGATCATGCAATAAGAAAAGCAAAATTATAACAAAAAAAATTTAACTGACTTCAAGAGTTCCGTTGTCTGTCTCCGAAACTATAATCATCAGATCTGAGACCATTTAGGAATAAATCCCTTTCGAACAAAAAAGAATTATGCAAATCCGTCTGTCTATATATGACGAAGTTATGCCCGAACAGACATAAAAAAATATATCATAAACATCCGAATTGATAAACTCCTCCTTTTTGAAGTTGGTTAAAAAAAATTCACGTATCTAGGTATAGCTGCGGGCAAAAGCAAAAGCAGACGCCTTGAAAAATTTGGTGATTATCTTCTTTCAACATATTTTTTTTAGCTTAACTTTAAAATCATATTAACGTATAGGTATGTCTCTCGACTATGCTATCTAGGATTGCTTAAAAAGAAAAAGATACGTGCAAATTTCTAAATAAACAAAAAAATAAAATTAGAATATTTTACCTATATTTTTCTTTGATCGTATTTTTTACTACCAACCACGTTACTTTGACGAATTGTTTTTAAAACATAATAGGTAGGTACTTAAATGATCAAACCTAAATTCATATATTTTTTGTATTAATTGTTATATTGGTTTTAAAACTGTTAAGTTTTGTCATTAGTTTTTGAACACGCACTCATCTCACAACATCTCATAATATGCATAGGTACATAAATCGTTCCGTCGGACCATTGTGGACCATGGTCTAACGTAACTAACCGTTACACAGTGCCTGTCCAGATGACGCGTTTTTCGCGCGTGTCGAGAACGCGCGAGTCGAGAGTCCGACGCGTTGCAAGCGTTTTAAGCGCGAGAGAATCTGACGGGATCTATGTGGCTCTAGTATCTCGGGGACACGCGCGTTCTCGACTCGCACTTAAAACGCCTCATCTGGACAGGCTGAGTGACAAGTGTGAACTATTTCCCAAAGGTGTTAGCTATCTCATAATATGCATGCCTATAAAGGAGTAATTCCATCAATGTCGTTTTGATTTTCATTTCATTGTTGTCATTTTCTTCTGCGTATTTGGATGCCTACGTTTTGTGACATACTTTTCATGCTGGGTGACGACAGGTAAAGATGTGTTTTCTGCGTGAGTAGGTAACGTAATATATGACAGGTTTCCGCTTCCCGAGGCAGGTGAACTCCGGCGGAAGTTTACCCCCACTGTGTTACCAACATGAGTTTATAGTTTCACTTAGTAGCTTTAAAGTTCAACAATGAAAGCGTAATTTAATTTTGTTCATAAATTTATATCATAATTTCAACTTTGTTTGCGAATGTAGATGACGCGATGCGATATACATTGTGTATGTGCATGGCAAACGGTTAAATATCCTACTTATCCTAATATTATTAATAAGAATGTGAGTTTGTTTGTTTGTTACGGTTTCCGGGTTAACTATGACTTAATCGATCGTCATGAAATTTTTCATACACGTTGTCAGGGATAGGATAGAATAGTATAGGTACTAAATAGGATACTTCTTAACATCCCGAAATTTCCAAAGGGATTTCGAAATTGACCGTTGTATCTTTGTAACAGTCTCAGGATTTTAAAGATACGTAATTTTAGGGTAGACCATGTCTCAAGATTATTGCAAAGATGATATGTTTTTTTTTTTTCGGTTATAACACAACAAAGCTAGTTATCAATGCGGTTATAACCAATAAAGACCATGGACCATAGCCTAAAAGTTTCTTTTTCCTTGTATCAAATATATTCAATAGTACGAAGTCACTTATTTTTACTCTTTCATCTATATTCCGTACAAAGTTCCGGAAATAATATGAATTCACAGCACAATATACCCAAGTCGCATTATGTTCAACTGTAAAAAAAAACATATTTTCATCCAAATACCTATTTGTTTGTCTATTATGGACATCTATACATATAAAATGCTTTGTCCTGAATGACTGGTGGATCAACGCACAGCCTAAACTGCTGATCGTAGAGACCTGAAACTTGGAGGGTGTGTTCTTTGTATGACCTAGGCATCCGATAAGAGTGGATTTCCGAAATGTTACCCCTAAGGGGATGAAAAGAGGTTGCAAAGTTTGTACGGAACGATTCCGTGGGATCTTCGAAATTATCGTGGGTGAAACCGCGCGGGACAGCTAGTGACTATATAAAATGTTTTTTTTTTAATATATATAAATAGATAAATTATTAGGAACATTGGGCGTTAATCCCTATATTTTTGTGACAAATGGTAGGTAACTTTTCTTTTCATCCCGGATCTCACGATATCGCGCCCGCACCGTTAGCAGGATTAGGTGGAAAAAAAACTGGCGCCGATAAAAAATGTTTCAGGGCCGAAAGTTCAATGTCAGAATTTTTTATTGAAAATTATTTATGAACATCTCACTCATTTGCCATTGTGAAAACCTTTTTTTTCATGTCAAGTAAACATTTTAAGCATAAAATGACATTTTGATTGACGAGATACGAGTAGGATAACCTATAAAAAATAATTGAAAGTAAATAAAAAAGCTCTAATTCATCATGAAATAGCAAAAATCATTTTCGTACATAAATTAGAACATATAGGACTTAACATAAAAACGTTATAGGTACAAATTGAAACGGAAACCTTGCAGTGAAGTGGGTACTTGGCATTACAATAGTTTTTCATAAGTCTAAGTATAGTTCGAAAACAAACTGTAATGTTCCATTGTTGCTGGCATACTACAGGCTTCTCTTTGTGGATTTATTTGAATATTTTGAATTAATAATTTATACCTCTATTTAGCTAAATATAAAATTAATACTTCTGTTTTTAGGAGCTGATTTTCATCAGTCCTGTGGCTTATTATTCTATGAGTTTAAAACTCATTCATCTAAGGATTTATAAGAACCTAATCTAATGATACTTATGATAACCTACTTTAATGACACCGATTATCTAAATATATTTACTTTTCGTAGGTAATAAATACATTTTCATTGCTAAAAGCTCCCTAAGTTAAATCAGTTTTTTCAGAGTTTTTTCAAGACTTTCTTTAGTAATAGTAGTAGTACCTACTCATCACGTCTCTCTAAGTTATTTCATCGGTATTTCAACTGAATTTTAAAAAGGATAGCAATGCAAATGGGCTTGCTTGAGAACCCGAATTTCTTCTTTGTTAGTCGCGATAACCATGACGAAACTTTTCCGTCTTTGAATTATTTATACTTACTCAATTTGGTACGTCGTTAAAATTTCCAAACAGCAATGAATAAAACAATAAACGATCAACGATGCGTAATAAAAAGCAAACCTGCAAAAGCGACACGATGTTAAAAAGCGAATGACCTAAATACATTCCAAAACAAAAGAGAACGAATACCTCCGTTGGTTTTGTGAAGTAGTTGCGATGTATCTAGTATCTATTCAAAACAGCTATTAAGTTCAATCCATCAAGCCAACCGCTGAGCCGCCAACTATTAATACGATCCAGCTATCACGTTGGTGGCTCACGTCAAAATTTAATTGACCGTATAAGTTATCCCGACATGAGTTAATGTTAGCAACGTTTCCTTTTCTGCTTGTTTCAGAGCCTTTCTTAGAATACTGTGCGTGTGCTGCCCGAGGAAGTTGCGTCGGAAATATCAGCCACAGCTGCGCTCCAAGCAGTCACAGGTGAGTGTAAAGTTAGCGATGAAATTTCATCAGAGGAGATTACGAGCGATATTGAACTATCCACACGTATTGGTTGCCAGGGACGTGGTGTGGTCAGCACTTGTGTCACTATGCTGACTGGAAGCACCCAGGGTTTCAACTCGGATATGACGTTCGCGTTTCATTACTGACAAAAATCGTTCGTTCAAATTGTATTTTTTGCGCGCAGTAGACTTAAAATCTTTATGAGACCTCGCGCTATTTGCAAAATAAAAAACATATCTTCTAAACTAAAATATTACAAGGCTTGGGATCAAATCCCAACAATTAGCTTGAGCTCGGTGAAGAAAAACATCGTAAGGAAACCATAGCATAGCATAGTTGTAGAGCACTTTCTGGTGCCCGGCTGGTTAGCTACCATCTTCAAGTTGGAAATCTGTCGCAACTCGCACCCAATGATGTGTTATGTGTTCCGGCAGCCTTACTCAAAAACAGTATTCATTCCACACTAGGTGTGTTCATAATCTTCGACCATACCGTAACTTGACATCAAGTGAGCTAAGGTTAATCGCCTAGCCTGTTAAGTGTTAAAACTATAAAAATAATCTTAAAAACGAATACCTATATGGGTTTTTTGTTATGCTTTCACGCCTTACCTACATACTTAACGTATCATCATGAAATTTTACATACACGTTATCAGAGGTACTGCAAAAAGACATAGGGTATTTTTACCTCGGAACTGGTTTTTAACTCGGAATGGTTAACTGGTAGGGAATGCCGCAAGGCATTAAGTTCGCCATTTGTACACACTTTGCAATAAAGAATAAATAAATAAATTCTCGCAATTCCAAAATTGACAAAGGTAAAACCGCGGGGACCAGCTGGTAATTTAATAAATTATTTATATCAGAAGATATGATTTTGTTGAGTTGCGCTAGTGGGATTACGCTAAAACGAAGTCGCGCTATGTCCCCGGCGAAACGTGTGTGGATCGATCTCTATCTAACAGTAGTGATAGATTTTAATAATAGATAGGTATGTATTTATTTGCAAGTTATTGGAGTGCTTCTTTTGTTTGGATTGTCATATTTGTTTGTTTGTATTATTTCAGTTCCGCACGACTCGACGTTATTACTCATCGAGCGAACTGATGGCCATACAGCAAATCAGACAAAACTCCTGCGAACAGACTTTCATATAGCGATACAGATTTACTGTTCACATAAATTGTCACACTGATATTAATATTAATGTCCCGCAAAATTTCCAAGTGCCTTGTCGAAAGATAGCGTTTGTTCTATCAATAGATAATGACATACATAAATCTACTGAATAATTCTAGACAAAATAATACTCTTTATATATTTCAACACACTAAACGATCACCGCTGTTAGAACGATAAAGGTCTTGACTTGGTTTATTAGCACAAATGTAGCAACAGAGGTACGTCTACTGTCTACATTGAGCATTGTACCTATCACCGCCATGTTGCTTTCCCGCAGGGCGCCCTGCTCTTTCCTACTCTCCCACCAAACTCTGCAAACTTTTGTCGTATTCGCACGTCGTTGTCTCGCGCCTGTTAATCAATGTTCACCACTATATGTACAATATTCCACCACCGATTGATATTATGCAACTAACTGCAAAGCGCCTTCGTACCCACAGCCGTGCATGAACCTCTATGCCCACACAACATAACATTTTCAGTCACCTTTATTCCCCACAGATGAATGTTAAAATATTATGACGCAACCTTTGCATGAATTCATCAATGTCACAGAAACGGGCTGTACTTTGAACAGTCTAAAAAGCAGTTTTATCACTTCTAATTGAGCTATATACCTACCTACCTACTTGTCGTATAACATCGCGTGCCGCTTTATGTTGGGTCCGATTGTTTCGAAACGGAACGCACGCGATATATATTATGGTCCTGGCTAAAATTAAAACTCTTGGTAAAATGTTGACTGTCGAACAGCTGTTTGGTGGTTTGCTTGCAATAAAATTAGTGTATCGTCTGTGTTGCAGTACCCGGTGTCGACGATGATGTACTCGTCAGTGTCACAGCACGAGTTGTGCCGGTTGTGACGTCAGGCTCGCGCTGGCACGTGCCGGACCCAGCGCGCCCGTTGCTCCTGATGCCGCGAAATGCTGGACCAGCCGATCGCCCGGTCCAGCCGCCACAGGCGTTCCTTCTCCGACTCCTACCGCATGCGAGCCCTGGAGCACACCTTCGAGGAACCTGTTCAGTGCGTCGGCAGACATCTGTGCACGGAACCCGTGCCGTACTGCCCCGCAGACTCCGAATCGGTGAGTGAAGTGAGCTTAGAGAGCGACAGTCGTCACCAATCGTTCAAACGCAAAAAGAAGGTCACGTATCATACCAAAGCTGAAGTGATCCCCAACTGAATCTTGATATGTGTAAATATAGCGTGTGACATAGTATTATTAAGTATGTTTGTAATTCGGTGTGAACTGTCGATGTATACGTCTTTTTCTAGTCATATTATTGTGTTTTCATATTTATTAGAGTAAATATTCCAATCAGAAGCTGTGATTTACTAATTAGTCGTGTAAATATTAGAAGACTGCCCAAGTATATTTTCATTCTTCATTTTTGCATTCAGTGCTACTTTCTAAAAGCTTGATTAGGTACTTATTTTCTCTAGTTATAAAGAGAAGCAATCGCTTTGTAATACGACATTTATTTATATTATATACATATAGAAACTGAGTTGTGTATGTAGATAGGAGATAAAAAAAGAAATGGTCGTTAAAAGATCAATTTCGTTTCGACTTATTATAATACCTACATAATGTCATAACAAAGAATTAGGTACCTACATGGTACAGATAATAATTGCTGAGGGATTACTGAAAAATTACTAATCACAATACGTTATTATTATTTGCGTCTGTTTTTGATTGTGTAAATTCTGAAAAACTTACTTGACCGATTCAGCTCACATTGTTTCTTTTTTGTGGTAAATCTAACTAATTAAGGAAATGCAAAATTCACGCAAACGGAGCCGCGGCGTACAGCCAATATAAAATAGTTATGTTAATTTAGTATGATTGAAAACAAAAAAAAAAACAAAAATGATCATAGTACCTATACCTATTTATTTTATTTATTTTAACTTATTTACCTACCTGTTATTAATAAATTAAAGCAGTATTATTTTTGGTCTAACTATAATGATAAGTTCTTAACATAATATAGCATAAAGAAGTGAATAGCGATATACTCGTAATCACAAATGCATTTAAAGTATATCGCGTGTATAATAAATGTAAATTATTATTAATTACGTAGGTATATTATAAATTTTATTAAGTCAATTTAATGTAACCTAACCAGAATACTGTACATAGTAGGTATAGTATTTATATCAGAATTTCTGTGACTACACTATTCCCAGTGAAAACTAGCTTAATATAATATAAGGTGGTCCAAAATTTGCTGAAAATATTTACAAAGTTAAAAGTATTTATAGTCTTATAAACATATTAACAAAATAAAAAACATAAAAATAATTTAAAAAATGTAACAAGATAAATCGATCAAAAAGGAAACAGCCTGTGAACGCGATCGCTGCTCCATCGCTTCTACACACACATCACGGGTATCTTAAGGTCATTGACCTGAGTAGTATTAGATCAGCTGATGCTTCGCTCGCTGTGTGCGTGGCAGCGTGCCTTGTATACGTATAAGTGAGCTACGTGTATTATGTACCTCGTGAATGTAGTTATTAGGTATTTGTAAGGGTGATGTTTTTTCAATGAATTTATTTTCCTCATATTCTGAAAAACTACCAAACCTAAATATAATTTTTTCGCTTATTTTGTATGTTATAACGTATACTTTCAGTCTTGTAAATATTTGCAACTAATTTTGGAGCACCTTATACATATCTAGGCACTTTGCCGTCGTACCGTAAAAATATTTAAAAATTTTTACTCGAAATGTCTTTGTTTTTACTACACATAGGTACGTATATATCATAATTTACCAAGTTTTGAAACTTCACAATTGTCTTTGTTTTTAACTTATTACTAAATTATTGATATGATGATGATGATAACAATTATATTTTAAACTCTCATTCACCCTGATTGTGAAACCTGGGAACTGTTGGAAACTTTTTCACATCTCGATAGACTAAATTCAAGCGTTTAACCTATTCGTTGTTTCTGTTTTAATAGATTCAGCCTGTGACGGATGCCAGATAAATACGTTCAGTCATAAGTACTAGAATTGCTATTTGTCGTTAATCAATCCATAAGTTATTTTTTATATATTTATTAATATCATAAAGAGCTAAAGTTTGGGAGTTTGTGAGTTTTTGACGTTGTAGAGGGTAATCTCTAGATCCACTGAACCGATTTTGAAAAGTCTTTCATTTATAGAAAGCTATGGTAGTTTTGAGTGACATAGCGTGCCTACATACTTTTTATCCTGAAATCCCCACGGGAACTCCGAAATTACTGCGGGTAAAACCATGGCTTTTGCTTACTACAACATTTAAGTATCTACCTATGTTTACTTAAGGTAAAATATTTGCTATGTTATAGATATCTCTTATGTTTTGCAAAATCTCTTTATTTCTATTTCACAAAAGAGTATACTCTCAAGAATTTTATAAGTCACCTATACAAAAATTATAGATTTTTAGACGGATTTTATTTGTTAATGTTTGTTTCTTTTTGAACATGCTTTTAAATAAGTAAATAAAATACTGCGTATTTAAATTATATCATCATCATCATCACGGCCTTATGTCATCCAAGAGCGGACGTAGGCCTCCTCCAAACTCTTCCACGTCCGATTTAAATTTTATACTATGTAGTATATTAAATGAGAAATATTTTCTTTCATTTTATCCTCACCTGAATATTTTCAATATTTTTTAAAACTACGGATCTACTACAAAGTAGGTAATAATTGTTGTAAATCTAAAATATTAAAGGCTGTAATAACGTCATTACACCAGAGTGCCTGCACTACTGTAACTATAGTGTATCTAACTAAACTGTAATTATCAATCAACCATCTAGACTCTAGAGCATCAAACAAATTTTATAGCATGTAAAAGCGTCATTCTGTAAGAATCCCATGTCCTTTTTTCCACTAGCTACTTTGTTTTATTTGTAGGTGTACTTTAGGAACCTAGTGATAATTATTGTATAATAACCTTTTCAATTGTAAATACATTATGAATGTGATGAGTTTAGTCTATAAATTATTATGAAATGGGTTGTCGTATGAATTTATAAAAAAATGATATTTTTTAAAAGATTAATATTGTTTATTTTTTTCATCCTACCACAGACCGTATTTTATTCAAGTCAAACTGGTTGAGGAACGAGCGGACGACTAAAGATTAAAGAAACGTCATTAAGGTAAATGCAGCTGCTCTATTACCGCGTGGTCCTCTTTAAAAGCTTGAGATCTAATATTAAAGGTGTTGTTGTTTACACACTTCTTTCATTTACACGACTTGGATGAATTTTTTTTTTTTTTTTTTTACTTTTTCATATCTGTAGAGCTTGTGTTTATGTGGTTGTGTCTAATTCATCCGATTTAAATATGTTAAGGTCACTGTTCAAACTTCAAACCTAACACGTCGAGATGTCAACGAATAGAAAATTGCGGCAAATTCTACACATGATATTATCATACAAAATGCCGTCTAGATATATAATCAGACTAATTACAAAATTTAATAAAGAAATTGTTTTTTTTTTGTTGTAACGAAGAGAACATAATATACGTATTACGTAAAGTTCTAGTGACCGAGTTATCCATAGTTAAACTGCTAGTTAATTATAATTAGTAGTGTTGCTTAATTAGTATTGGTAATATCGATACTAGTGGAGATATGAATAGTTAATATACGACGCGACGTAAGCCAGTGTAATGGTCAGTGTCGATTGCATAGCGCAATGGTCACGATTGAGCTACCTGAACATGGATGTAGGTATATTTTACTCATAAAATAGAGGTGCAAGCGTTTTATCCCTACTAATACCTATTTATAAATGCGAAACTAACTCTGTCTGTTTGTTAGGCTTTCACGGCTTAACGGCTCAACCGATCACCACGAAATTTTGCATACACGTTGTAGGGGGTACAGAGAAGGACATAGGGTACTTTTTATCCCGGTATTATTGCGGGAACTCCGAAATTACCGCGGGTGAAACCGCGGGGAACAGCTAGTTTTTAATACATCTACGTCGCTCCAATATAAAAAGCCAATTCAACACCAAGTTGACCACCACACACGACGAACGACGAAATTTGAGTTGGAAATTCAAACTGATATTTTCTAACACACAGAAAGCAGTAACAGTATATGTATGTATACACAACGTGCTAATTAACTGGGAATTAACTGAAAACTAGAGGGTAGTTTACTCAGAACCGAGTACCAAATCCACCATGTTTTACTATACCATGTATAGGTTATAAGTTTTTTCATTTTTACTGGCCTATGTCTAAATGATTTATAATACAATATTTGACGCGTACGGCCACCCGTAGCAAAAAATCGAATTGCTCATGGACACGTAGCATATAGATGTGGGCGTAGCGCTTGAAATTTCGTAGATAGATCACCTCCAAACAAATGTTGAATAACTTTTAAATTATTATTTTTTTCAACATAATTATATTTTAGTCACAATATTTTTTTCGAAAGGGGTGTATCAGGTTTTTGGTTAATTCATTAACATTTTGTACAGTCTATACCGCTATCACCTCTAGGCTTACCGCAACGTTGTATTCTGTAGAAGTGCGTGGGTGGAGCGCACGAATTCAACGGGAGGGGGAAAATTGCACTTTTTTTTATTTACTCACAGAAAAGTACATACATAGTTTTTTACAAGGTCAGATACAGAAACCCAGTAGGATTTATTTCGTGTCACACTTCTTTACGTACAATAAAGAAAAGTGAAAATTTCTATGCTATATACCTAAACTATATTTATTGAGGAAAAGATTGAAGGTTGATGACACCAAAAGGAAATAAAGTCAAATAGAATTAAATCAGTTTTGTGAGTTTTATCTTAATAACGACGCTCTATCTAGACAAGGTCAGTACGCTAAAATAATGCTTTTGGATCAGGTCCAAATACAGCCTGACTTATAGAAGCTATGACATCACTTTAAGACGCACATCGGTACTTACTCGTGTATAAATAACGGCAGAGTAAACTTATGTTTCGGATTTTCTTTCATTCACCAAGCAGTGACTTTCAAGGTTAGGTTTGCCATGTTTTTTTATATATCAAGCTCAAGAAATATTCGTCAACGCCCAGCTGGAACTGAGGAAGCTACACTTAAATTGAACAGTAGTTTCCTTTTGCAAATTGCAACATCAAAGACGAAAGGGTTTTTGGAAAAAGGTAAAAGAAAGTTAAGAATTTGTATGGAACTACCGGAAGTTTTAAAGTTTAAGTAACGGAAATCGGTATTTAGGCTCTTAATTCTTCTCAAATAAAGAAACCCCGTATTTTGGGATTGACGGGTGAAAGAAGTTAAGTTATTAAAGTAAAATTCTTGCGCAAGTGAAATGAAAAAGAGTATTGTTGCCCATCTCATTCATTGGAAGCTGAAGTTACTTCCTAGATCTTTGACACGTATGTAGTAATTACTGACTTGTACAATAGAAGAGCGATATCTATGTACCTACCTACTATATATAATTCTCAAAGATGGTTTTTGTTTAATTGTTTATTAAAATTAATGATTCAGAAGAACTTTTTTAAGCTATAATGTTTCCCTCAATTGACGAGAAATAGACAAAAAGTTTATACTTACTTAATATTTTCCTTTTATCAATCGTAGAGAGTTATTTAATATAATTTGAGTTTTGTTCAAACTCCTGCACAACCCTACGACATGCTACTCGCTATAGCATAGCAATTAATATAATTACTGCTATGTAATATACAATTTTACTGTAGAGTCATAAATGTTGTGCAATATTCAACAATGCTTCTATCGACTTGCTATTCGATGCTCGGCATAAATTACAGGGGTATGAGCTTCATACAAGTAATGTAAATATTATGTTATATGCTTCACTTCAAGCTTGACGACATTGCAAGTAGGTCTACTTTGTTTTGTTCCCATTGAATTAAAGCGAGGATTTTATCTTCTTGTATTTTTATACGTACAAAAGTATAAAGACTTTAAGCCTAAAAATATTTTGTTAGACATATTAAGCTCATAAACTACGAACTACGTCCTTTTTGTGGAAATATGAAAATATATTTAACGTTACGTACGGTGTCAAGAGCGTAATTTCGTAATTAAAATTTTAAAATGAATACAGACGAAAATTAAATATTAAATTTATGTCTCTTCGTGGTGTAGATAACGTTCTACAGTCGGCATATAAACTAGCCACACGTTTTTAAACTGGTTAAATTTTATTACTTAGATACAAAATAAGATTCAACCACTATCGTAAGCGGCCACCTACTTGACGTGCTGACTGTACTTGCTTTTAATACTGTCCGCGCGCGCGTGGAGCGCATTTTAATGGCTGCCACAAATTGCCTGGAAGCTCTCGCACAAGTGAAAAAAGCACAACCCTTTCTCTATTTGTTCACCAAATTCGGTTACGTACGTAATTGCACTCTCAAACAAATTGCGAACGTAAATAAAAGCCAATTTACAAAGTTAGCACACTGAATCAAATTTCGCTCGCTCAGTTCTTTATAACGACAGAACTTTTTGTGAAGATGTTTTACATATTTTTTTGAATAGAGAATTGCGGTTGTCCCATTTTATCTTCACACCCCATTGGCGAGAGGTGCTTTATTATTTCGGATATTTGTTTGCTGACCTTTTGTGTAGCCAAAATCCGTTACGTTGCCATTACCCTAAGTATATTCAGTGCTTTTTTTCTAAATAATATTTGTGACAAAGTTTTGTAATAAATATATCAATACAAACTTATACTGAAACTGCGAGAACGAAGACAAAAACGTAAGGAACTGTTAGTAATATTAAAAAAAGATATTTTTTTTTTAAATAGTAGTTAAAATAATAATGATTGTAAATACATTCACAACTGAAGCAAGTCTAAAAAAGTAGATAATATAAATTTGAGAGATGAGCGACTACGAAACAAAAATCCAATTAAAAATCTTACGATCATAAACTTAGCGGAGAATTCAATTGAATGATTATATAAAACTCATTAAAGCAGCCTTCGTTCGCCTAGCTCCGACGACGAAGTAAAGTTGTGCGATGTCACCGTTCGCAGGCGAGGGCTCGCGGGCGGGGCCCCTTTAAACGTCGGGTCGGTAGTCGCAAGTCGCAACTAAATTATGAACTGCGGTAAATAAAAATAAAACTCCAACAAAGAGCTAAGTTTACTCCGCTTAAGTGTGGATCCATTGTCGAGAACCCTTAAACTTGTCGCCTTTTTAACGAAACATCCGTCCTTTAAGGAAAAGGGCTTTCCATTATGTATTTTACGTACTATGGTGAAGTTTTAAATGTTTTTCTAAAGAGATTAGTGAACTCTTTCTTGGTTTCCCTATTTTTTTTTTCTCACAGGTAGGTACGTAGTTCCCGTAAGACTGTAATATCTATAAGAGTAAATACGTTTTTTCTCTATTTAATAGAATTGAAATGGAAAATGGTTACTGAATAATATTAAAGATTCGCGGTTTTTCTTTATACAATACATAAATTCAAAATTTGTACATGCACCAACATTAGGCATAATGATTTAATTTCAGGCAACAAATTTGAATAATTCGTTAAAATGTTAATTTTAAACGCTCAACCTGGGTTTATGCATGGGCTAATGTTATTCCTTGGCGGGTGAATATTTCACCAAATGACGGGGGATAATCCCCCGGACTGACCGGGACTGACCGAGACTCGAGCTTCGAGCCCCGCGCCCAAGCAAGGCCAGACACCACCTTGGATCTCGACGATTGTACGTATAATTTGCTTACCGAATTACTGTGTTTATTCTGCTTAGCTTTAAAGGTTTGAAAATAATACGTTGGGCGCCAATTGTCAGGTCAAGACCTCCAGCTCGTTACTGGATTAATCAAATGTGGTAAGAGAAACAGTCGTTTATTTAAAAATTATAACGAAGAAAAACGTATTATGCCATAGGTAATAAGAATAGTAATTTTGATCTGACCAGTGTGAAATGCTATGACCAATTAACAATATAAACAAAAAAAAATTGTAAGATACGTGATTTGAATTTAAACTAAGGAAAGCCAAAATGGAATAAGAAAAGAATAGCAATTTTGGAAAAATAAAGATGTAATATAAATGAGGCAGGATATCATAACAAGTGGTACACCGCCGCCTTGTTACAAGCATAATATTGTTTTCAAACATTTAAAGCTTTGCTTCAGATGTATTGCTTTTTAGAACTTTTACAATTAATCAATTTACACAGACACTGGCTGATCCTGTGGCGGTTTTACCAGCGAGAATTTCGAAATTTCCACAGGAATTCTTTCTATTGCACAAGCCCTAAATTACTCGTAAATCGTAAAATTATTACCTAATGCTTGAGAATCATGCTCGAAACGGTTGATTAATCTAAAACGCAAAAACTCTACACTCTAATAATATAAAGAGGTAAAGTTTGTAAGTTTCAATGTAGGGGTTATAATCTCTGGATATTGCTGATAAGAAATAAGAAAGAAAGAAAGGAATTTAAGCAGATTCTAAAATTTCTTTCTCTAATAGGAAAGTCCCTGAGTGACATAGGATATTTTTTAAAGTGCCCGAGGGAGTTTCGTAATTCATGTGGGTGAAGGCACTGGGAAACAGCTAGTTTTAACTAGTAGAGCTTATTTAATGCATTTATTGCATTAATTTTTAAATGAAATACCCTTGAAAAATATAATATTATTTTTTGTAGCTGACCTAGTTTCCCTCATTTAGGGGTCTTAAGCGTCAGGAACGGGCCCGACTGTAACCAGCTCCGATGCAAAGCAAAAAACCATTATATACTTCCCAAATTCGCTTGTGCGTCGGAAGACAAATAAGAGGGTTTATTATATTTTATGTTCGCACTTACGCAGGGGCGTGCGTGACACATAGAGGTTGTCAACATGAACAAACACACTCTCAACTTGGTGTTTTGTTAGTCTAACCTAATGCATTGAACCGTTTATACTATGTACATCAACTCTACACTAAAAAAGTATAGATGTAAGATGTACTTAACTATACAAGGGCAACGATTCAGACTCATTGTAAATCTAAAATTTTATCGGCAAATGCAAGTAAGTATCATTTTAAAAACAACTTTCGTTAGTACCATCAAAGATATGTACCTATAAATAATCAAAATTGAATTTTGAAAATTATAATAAGTAGTCAATAGTTTTATTCTTTGTATTTTATTTCTTACAATAAATAGATACTTACTTTCTAAATTTATGTCAAAGTAGTAGGTACTAGTTATAAAAACAAAACCCTTCTAAAAAAATTAATTTAAACAATAAATCGATCGTTCCTATAATAACCTACATGACAACGAAAAAGAGCCTAAACAAGCCACATTCATTGCTGGTTTACAATAAAACATTTTAAAATCATGTTGATACTTCGCAAGTACGAGTGTCATCAAAAAATTGTAAGTAAGCTGCCTAAGTATATAATACACTAGCTGACCCCCGCGGTTTCACCCGTGGTAATTTCAGAGTTCCTGCAGGAATTCCGGGATAAAATATAATATAAATCTCATCTCATTACTGTCATTGTAACTCTACACCACATCTGACTGCTGTTATTATAAATGATACTGTTTGAAGGATAAGACCTATAATTGGCCTTACACTTGTGTATTGTATTATATTTTAATCTATGTTACGCCATAGGTTTTATGAATAAAATAGAATAAAATAAAATAAAAATAAAATAAAAAGTACCCTATGTCACTCAGGATCACTTTAGCTTAATTTTTTAAAATCGGTTCAGTGGATCCAGAGATAACTGTTCCTCCGTGGTTTTACCCGCGGGAAATTAGGAGTTCCCGCGGGAATTCCGGAATAAAAAGTGCCTTATAACACTCAGCATCACTGTAACTTCCTATAAGTGAAAGAATTTTCAAAATCAGTTCAGTAGATCCACAGATTACCCCCTACAACGTCACAAACTCACAAACCCACAAACTCATAAACTTTTGCTCTTTATAATATTAGTATAGATGTAGGTAGGTACTACACGGGTAAAAAGGATTTCTTTAGATAAGAAAGACCAATTTCTCAAAATATTTAGTAATTTCAAAAATATATGTATTTTATTGAAGACAAGATTTTTAAAACAAAAAAGCTGACAATCTTTTACTTAGACAATTTTACTCTCAATGTTATTCTTATCCTAAGATAATTATCTTGATTTCGAGATTAATCTTATTTCGAACTAATTACTTTCATTTTACTTGCATTTATAAAAATTAAAACTCTTATTTCAAGTTTTATTTATTTCCAATCAAACACAAGTTTCTTGGATCGAAATGTGAGTATTGTAATAAAGGATTTTCTAGAACTAAGAAATAAATTAATAATTGTAAAAAAAACTATACTTTATTTAAGTTAAAGTAAAATCAATTTTAGCGTCTCTCTTTTCTAGTTTTAAGATAACAAAAATAATTAAAATCAATAATCTTTATCTTCGATCCATGAACTCACTTTGTCACATTTATTTTATCTTGTTATTAGATAGATAAAGTTGTTACTTCAAACCAACAAAATCGTATTCTTCAATGAACATGATAGTTTATTTAATTTGATTAATTCATTCTTTTGTGAAAAAAATTTATTTCAACTCCAGATTTATTTAATTAGCTCGAGATTTGGGAGATTTGGGTAAGGCGGCCGGACATCCGGCCGTCCGACAGGCGACATGTCATAACATGTTCGCACTTCCTTCGCCCGTTCGCCTGCACCGCGTGCGTTCGCACTCCGCGTTATTGTTATTATTTGTAGTGTCAGGTCAGTGCAGTAGTTGTCTCTCTAATATCAGGTCAGTGCAGTGGTTGTCTCTCTAATATCTGTGATTGTTTCTCACCAAATTCCTGGACATATTATCTTGTGTTCAAATTCATCAGTGATGGAGACTATCAAAGATTTGCTGGAGTCCTGGGGGATTCCTCAGGAAATAACGACACGTTTTTTAGGTAAGTCAACATTTTTGTACAATTAATATAAAATATAGATAGTATAATATATATATATACATAATATAAATAAGATAGATAAGATATAGATAAGTAGGTTCCCTTCCTATAGGTAGGATCGGCGTGAATCGGGTAGGATTTTTTAACATAAAGGGTCTCAGAGACATTGCATAGCTTACTTTCTTTAGGTACCGGGAAATACCTAGGTACCTAGTTACAAAGGTACCTACTTAACCTTTATTCATTTCATGAGAAAGTTGATAAACTGTAAAACGCAAGCAGAACCTATTAATAAAAATTTTTAACAAAAAAATTAAAACCGACTTCCAAAAACACAAAACTAATAAAAAGCTAAAAATAAAAAGCTAAAAATAACAAAATATCGAATTAATCCAAATGATAAAAACACGCGTAATATTATTATTGGTTTGTGCTACCACTGATCGGTTTAAATTCGGTGACAAGCCCGCTGGTGTCTGCCCACTTGGGTTGTGCTCACGAAGAGCTGGTGGCGGGAGTCGACTTAGCCCATCTTCCTCTCCATATTTGGCTTGTCACTGACTTCATACCGATCAGTGGTAGCACAAACCAATAATAATATTATTTTACATACATAAAAAAAAAAAAAAAAAAAAAAACATACATACAATCGAACATAGAACCTCCTCCTTTTTGGAAGTCGGTTAAAAAGTCAGAAAAGCTATTAACTAGCATTAAAATACAGAATAAGGATAATCTAATCTTTTGCAGAAAATGGTATAACTGTGGAACACTTTCCTAAGATAACATCTGAAGACTTAAAAGAGTTATGCCCTCATATGGGGACTAGACTTTTATTAAAAGAAAAAATTATGGATATTGTTACTGCAGATGTATGTATTAAGTTGCTAACTACCTATGTCTTGTCTCTGTACTTATGTTATATTATATACCTTAAACTTACCATTACTGTAACCGATTTTTCAAAACCTTTACGATAATATTATTTTAAATATTAACTCCACAGGCACGTACAGAGACAAACACTAGTGTGTTGACTGAACTTGAAAATCCCTCTACCTGCACAGAAGACACCGGATTGATAATATCCTTGGACGACGTTTCAAGCATCTTCAATTCAAGTATAATACCTAGAAAAGCCTTTCCAAATTTTGATTTAGATACGTTACTGCAAACCTCGGCTGGTGGCAGTAGTATTTTAAAATACTACCAAACATTTGGTTATCTTGATAACACAAAGAGGAACCAACTTACTGACATTATTATAAAACACATATATACGTACATTGTTAATTGGTAAAACAATTTATTTTACTTGATTTTTACATTTGTATACTCCACAGAACACATTGTTAACTTTTCTTGTTTTTTTCAGCCGGATAACCTATGAAGAATACAATGTTATTGCAGCCAAAATTATTTCACTGTTTCCAAAGGAGTCAATAGGCACATATTTTACTAAACCAATCAAGAAAATTCATTCCCCCAATGGGCGGTCCACAATAGCACGTGGAAAATTAGTGGACAAAGTCCGCAACCTTCTGTACAAGTACGGAGATCGAAAAAGACCTTCATCAGCTGTTGATTTAAATACACCACCTGCTAAAAAACACCATGAAGAGCTGCATGGTAAGTTATATTATAATTTGAATCCTTTCAAAAAAGACCTACCTATCTTTGTGTATACTGTATGCTACTGTACTCTTTTGTATCTATTCTACTGGAAATAAAAAATAGAATGTGCAATGAATACAAAAAGTGGAGTTGTTACATGAGTAAATGATAAAAATTCTTTTTTTTTTCAGAATTGCATTTGAGTGATATCATATTTTTAAAAAATGTTCAACCTTCTGTATTGAATTGGGATGAAATTATTCAAAAGTGGAAAAATACTTTCAATGTAAGAAAGGAGAGTCCACATCAAAATGTCCACGCCTTTTTGGAAGAATGGAAGATATTATCTGACCAAAGAAGTGACATTTTGGTGAGTGATTCAATTTTTAGGGTTCCTTACCCAAAAGGTAAAAAACAAGACCCTATTAGTAAGACTTAGCTGTCCGTCTATCTGTCACCAGGCTGTTTTCACAGATCATTTTTGTTGCTATAACAAAAAATACTAAAAATAAAAGGTTATTTAATACGTTACGAAACCCTTCATGCGCGAGCATGACTCGCACTTTTGTATTATTTTTGTTTCTCCTTCGCATTCAAGCCTGAACCAACTGAACTAAATTTGGTAGGGATACAGACGACTAGTAAATATAGGTACTTATACATATTTTCTTTTCAGATAAATATTGACTTTGACTTATTGTACCCTGATAAAAATTTTAACTTTTATTTAAATTGGGATTCATTTTTTAATAAATTAATTACAATAAAAGCAGCACGAGATGAAAGAACTTCTAACCTTTTTGAGATGCTGGAAAATCTTGAAGGTGATTGTAAGTATTGTTTTGACCATACTTTTACATAGACATATTTTAACTTTTGCATAGCACAGCATTCCAGAAACATTTTTACTTAACTGTTCTAAATAAAAGGTAGCATTTTTAGAGTGTATGTAAAGTAAAGAAATTATTTATTTGCTGATAATATTTCGTGTTACAATTAGATCTTATTAAAAACACTCAGTATCAAGACTATCTGCCGTTTTCACTTTCAAAAAAAAGCAAAAAAATGGTCATTATATCACATGTTGTATGTAACTAAATGTACATGTGTATCTAACTAAAGTACAACATTTAATAATAAATAACTTAAACTAAGACTGATAATGTATATACAGGGTTATTGGAAATTAACTATGAAACCGGTTAAGGGCCACCTCTGCACATCATAACTAACAAATGACATATACAGAAGTAGACCTTAACCGGTTTCCTAGTTACTTTCCAATAACCATGTAACGGTTTTGTACAATAAATTTTAATTGTTTCAGTAAAACTTCCAACGCAGCTGAAAATACTTGCATATCTTGTACCTCCAAAGGGAAGAATATCAAAAAAAATTAAATTCACAACACAAGAAGCACTCGACTCTTTATATATTTGTGTGCCGGTAAGATATTTTGACCATTCCATTGTCCACTTAACACTTAAAAGTCAAAGTTTCATCAAAATCGGTTTACTAGTTTTTAAGATATTATGGTTGGTTTGAGTACATTTTCATTTTTTTAGTTACTGTAACCAATACTTTAACTAAAATAGTACTTAAAATAAATAATATCTTCTTTTAAGAAGTTTGAAGCTGGTTTAATATTTTATATATAACTGAGACTGACTGAAATCAGAGAAAGTTTTGTGAGTTGTTTTATATTATGCTCTTTTTTAATTAACAGAATGTTGGCGATATAGAAGAGGTAATTAAAGAACAGAAACAAAAGGCCCTAACAAAGAACTTGTGTGTACAACCATATATAATTCTACAAGGCACATTACTGGAACCTTTAATAATAGTAGATGACGTTAAGTATCAGGTAAACAGCTTAACTAAAGCTTTTGATACACTATTCAAGTTGTATCATACATTTCATGTAAGATATCCCCGAGCAGGGGATCATTTGTATTTAATAATACAAAGGTGTGTATACAAAATCGAAACGAAATATGACAATGTTGTATCCTACATCAGTGATATTTTAAGTATAGCATAATTTGTCAACATGGACCTAAACTGTAATTACTGTAAAAGAAGGGTTAGTGATTTTAAGCGATACATTTTTCATTTAGAAGCAGTTCATAAGATAAGTAATTATTTTGTTTGTCCTTCTCAGAGCTGTAAAAGAACATTTGATAAAAAAAATCGATTTAAAAAACATTTAACTATTTGTAACGACTTAAATCGAATAGATAGCATTTCTAGCAACGATACTATTCACTGTTGTACTTCAGATCAGCTGAAAGTAAGTTTAGCCCCAAGTACCAATAATGTAACCTCTGAATCTTGTAAGACATCCTCGTCAAATAATAATCAGTACTCTGAAAATGCTTTTGTAGAGTCGGTTAACTCATTCTTAAACATATTTGTATGCAATTTATACGGTTTTGTAGGTTTACCAAGATCTTTAATACAGACTTTGATGGAATTAGTTCTGACCTTAATCAAAGATATAATTTCAAATATATCTGATGCAATTAGAAACGAACATATAGATGCAGTTAAAAGAATTACTTTCGTGAAAGAAATGATTTCAGCATTACCAGACATATTTAAAAAATATGATACAGAATATAAGCGTTTAAAACAGTTAATTGATAAAAAGTACTACGTAGCTCCCGAAGAAGTAACGATCGGAACTAGCAAAGATCGACGTAAGGCTAATAATGATGTAACGATGACATTAAAAGATAGAAAACTCTATATGACACCACTTAGACAAACATTATTTTTATTTTTAAACTTACCTGGAGTACTTTCTGACATTTTAAATTATCAAAAAGTTCTTTTTGATGAAAGTATATCCAGTGACGGTAATGTGATTCGTAATGTTGTGCAAGGGTCATTGTGGAATGAACTTAGGGCTAATATAGATAAGGTTACTATTGTTATTCCCTTAATATTGTATTTTGATGATTTTGAAAGTGGAAATGCCTTGGGAAGCCATGCTGGTGAATATAAGTTAGGTGCAGTATATATTTCTATAGGAACTATTCCACCAGAAAAGTCAAGTAGGTTAGAAAATATCTTTGTTGCTCAAGTTTTTTATTCTAATGACAGAGTATATTTTGGCAATGGACCAATTTTTAGTAAAATAATTGACGAACTTAGATTTTTAGAAGAAGTTGGTATTGATGTTGCAATATCTAACAAAAACACTACAATAAAATTTATACTTGTTACTTTATCTGGAGATAACTTAGGACTTCACGGTATGTTAGGACTATTTGAAAGTTTTATGGCCACCAATTTTTGCAGGTTTTGTCTGACTACCAAAACGGAATCTGAAACACAGTCGTGTGAATTAGATAACCTGCGAATGCCTTCTGAATATGATAGACACGTTGATAACCGTATAGGCATTAAGGAAAAATGTGTATGGAATAAGTTAAAATATTTTCATATTTACAAAAATGTTACTTGTGACGTGATGCACGATTTAACAGAAGGAGTGCAAAGATATGGAATGGCCCTTGTAATTCAAAGTTTAATAAACAAAGAATACTTCTCTTTAGATCGTCTTAATTCTAGGATTAAGTATTTTAATTACAGTACTTGCGAAAAAAATACACCGCCACCAATAAATAATCAACACCTATTAAATAAATGCTTAATTATGTCTGCTTCTGAAATGCTATGCCTTACAAGAAATTTTGTTTTTCTCGTTGGTGATTTAGTTGAAAATAACGACCCTGTTTGGAATTATTATTTAATTTTGTTAGAAATAACAAATATTCTCACTTCACATTCATTTACTCTTGAACTTATTGATTACTTAAAAGTTATTATTGAAGAACATCATCAGCAGTACCTCAATTTATTTGAAACTAAATTAAAACCAAAGCACCATTTTTTAATCCATTACCCTACAATAATAAAAAAAATAGGTCCACCTATTCTAATAAGTGCTTTTAAATATGAGGCTAAACACAAGGAGCTAAAAAAGGTTTGTCAATCAATAACATCGCGTAGAGATCTTCCTTTATCTGTTATGAGACGTTACCAACTAAAACAAAGTTTTCGATATGCAACTGAAAAAGGTTTGACGGATAATCTTTTGTATGGTAAATTTGAATTTGACGAAGATGATAATGATGGAAACAATATGAGCATTTATGTTGATTGGTGCGAATTAAATGGCATTAAGTACACTGTGAATAATGTTTTGTTACAAGATGTTATTGATGATATTCCAAAATATTATATTATTAACAAAATAATTATTAATGATCATACTAAGGACATATTATTTGAATGTTTTTATTTAGATGTTGTTTATTACAGTGCTCATTTCAGAGCATATAAAGTAATACAAACAACACGTAAGTGTACTGTTGCGTACCAAGAGTTGTATACAAATATAACTACAGTAGTCTATAAAGTTAATTTAGATTCCTATGTGAAACTTGATTTTTGATGTTGATTTTATTAAATTATATTTTTGTTACAAGTATTTTTAGTTAAACTATTTACTAAAGGTGCATAGCGCATGAATCAATTAGGCGACAACATGTAAAGTTCTTTCAAATATAGGTGAGGTTGGTGTTTGTCTTTGAAAGAGAACGTTGTAGTACGTACGAGATACGGTCTAAGAAATATATACCCTCATCTGGTATATGATTATGACAAAGATTATATGTTAGGTAATAAATACATTGATAAATCGCACACGGGTTGCCTAGCGAAATCAGGGCCCAAGACTGGTAAATGTTTTATGTACATAACTTATGTCATAATCAAATAACAGACGAGGGTAAATATTTCTTAGACCGTATCTTAGACTTTTGCTTTTCGCTGCACCGACCAAACTGATGCATGCGCTTAGCCGCCTTAGGAGGTGAATCTTCTCATGAATATGAACAACTCCAAAAACATGAAAAATGTCAGCAATACCTTTTTTGACTACAGTATTGAAATTTTGTATAGAACAGCTGATATTCTTTTCGATCCTATACATAATGCAAGTTCATATTCACGTGAAGATCCAACATCATTAGTAAACCTCCTAAACTATTATCAGTTTATTAACAAAAACCTTGTGTTATCTTTATTGTCTTTTACTCTTTTATCTTGTGACATTATGTTTGATACTAAATTTAATAGTTTAGTTTTATGTATGCTGTAAGTTTATATTAAATATATGTTAAATTTTATGTTGATTCCTAATATGGTATTTTTATTTTATTCTAGGACATAATTATTTACTATAATAATTAACACGCTTAGGATGGATCCACAGTGAACCCGAAGAGAAAACAAGCAAAGTATATTATGAAACTAAATTTTACACGGGCCTTTATTAGATTTAAAAATGTATAGTATGCATATGTAAATTATACATTATGAAGCTTCTAAATTGATAAAGGCAAATGTAACAATTTAGTTTCAAAATATATTTGTTTCTCTTCTCATCCGGTGCACTGTGGAACGACCCTAAGAAGTACCTACTCTTGATTAAACAAAACAAAATAGGTTAAATTAAAATACCCCTTTTTTAATCTAAGACTATAAACTCTCACATAAAGAAACTTAAACCTTTTAAATTTAGTATAATAGTTCTCTAAAAGAGACATAATACAGGCTTAAAATGACATAACCATCCATCTTAATTTGAGAAATTCTGATCCAGTGTGAAGTCTTATCATTCTCTAACTTAGAACCTGCATATCTTACATCAAGAAAATATCATATCAACGAAAGCTAATAAATCTCTCTATCCGATAAAATATTAATTTGATTCAATTTTAATAATATCTTACACCAAGAAATTAAAACCTATTGGATGGAAACAATTTAGGTTTGTAATCAAAGAATAAAATGATTCGGCTGTAGAGATAAAGTTTAATTATATTGATTACTTTTTTTGTTGGATTGAGAAATGGTATCTTGTAACAACTAAATATTTTTAATAAGCATTTTTACTATTTTGAAGAAAAAGTCCTCTAGCGTCTATAGGGAGAGGATCAGTTTCTTAGAATCAATAAATTTGTCTTGATGCAAAGTATTTTGTCTTTCTCCTAGATATCTGTTTTTACCGTGTAGGTATAGAACTTTTAATGTTTCAAGCGGCTTAAGAGATGAATCCCAATATTGCAACGACTCGACTGTTCAAGCAAGTTTAGAAGGCAATTACTTGCGTGTGTTTTTGCTAAGCCGAGAAGCGTGCGTCAGATTAATTTTCACGGGAACATTGCTAACTCTTCCGACAAAGATAATATAACTTTAACATCATATATTCATAGATAGAATAAAGAGCTTTAATTGTCAATTATATTCACACATTTAGTTAGTTTAGTTAGTTCATATTGAGGGAATTCCTAAGTTCACGGTGTAACAGTGGAAACAACTATATTATTGCCTATAAAAGTATTTATTAAAGTTGTTTTATCATATTATATCTGTCGCCCCACTGTGTTGAGTAGAATATCCGCAGTAAGACCAGGGAGTAACGTTAATTGGAGTCGAAGGAAAGTTCGTGTCGTGATAATAATATCTATTGTTGGGGAAGACACCTGGCTTATGTTCTATAAGCGAGCCCGGCTCCGCAAAGTTGAGATTAAGTCAAATGGAATACACGCTACGTATCACGAGCGCTGGCGTGGCTCCCACCCCTGACAGAGGGGGCAACTGACCTCCAAAGCGCGCCTTGTTTATTTATATTCTCTATTACGAACCGAGAATACACCGAGAATGGCAAGGCGATCCGTAAATAATATCTGTTACAACTTTTTGTCTCAGCTCCCTGGCACGGAGCGGGGCGGCTGCATGCCAAATGAGATTCAACCTCAACATCCCAAATTTTCATAACATACGAGCATTTCGAGAGAAAAAAATCTCCTTTCGCCTAATGTTGTAGTTTTTCTTGGCTGCGCTGCCCTTTCACTAGCAGACCCTTTATGTCGCTTTTTGTTTAATCTAAAGGCCCGCTAGTTTTACTATTAGGTTTCTTTATTAAATAAGAACATTTTCCTCATGTATAATTTACTTGTAGTGTAATTTTCTCTAACTATACCTATACTCGTTAAGAAACATCATGTAATGAAGTTGAACGGGGGATGTATTTTGAATTAATTTTATGGTTGTACTTCTATACCTATAGCTATCCGAAATCTTCCTTGTAATAATGACAGTTTATAGAAATGCTTGTCGTTCCAACTTCGTTTAAATGTTAATTCTGAGGCAAGTATTTTCCTTAAACATTAACATGTTTCAAAAACCAGATGAATTAACGGAGTATATGCTTGATAAAGATGCGAGTAATAAAAAAATATCATATTAATGAATAGATATATATTTTATTTCCCTTTCTAAATCCCTTTCTAGCATAACTTTTTTAAAGTATGTGCTAGTAGTTAGATTTTCTTTTTACGCTTAGAGATGCTTGTGCCAGGAGGAGGCTTGG
The DNA here is from genome assembly GCA_907165275.2 of Zygaena filipendulae. Taxonomy (NCBI): domain Eukaryota; kingdom Metazoa; phylum Arthropoda; class Insecta; order Lepidoptera; family Zygaenidae; genus Zygaena; species Zygaena filipendulae. The sequence goes on from OU015669.1 coordinate 3,933,647, forward strand.
CTTTTAATTTATTTTATCTATGCACGTCAGATATTTTGGAGAAAAATAATTGAATAATGTAGAAATATTATATTTTTATCATAATTATGACGTGTGTTTGTGAGCATGTCTATATCTGTAGGGCAATTATATACCTTTTGTTGCCATCATATATCAGTTTCAAACAGAAAAATTGCGAGTTTGTGATTAATTAATCATGTTTTAGCAGCTTTAACTTTGAAGTACTTACTTAAGTTGGTATGTTTATTTTGGTTGATTGCTAGATATCATAGGTGTCAAAACATGCTTATTGTAATCGTAAAACCGTCACGTTGTTGATTGCAACCGAAAAATGATAGGAACAAAAGTTACATAATACCCCCAGAACAATAACTAATACCTACCCCTTCTGTACCAATTTGTCAAAGAATCAAAGCTTTTCGACGCTTTGATACCAGCGACAGGTATCTATGCTGCGTATGTAACTCTTACTTCTGATACCTATCTATGATTCTCGGAATTAATTATTCGCTCTACAAGCTACTGTATTAATTAACATATTGGGCAGCCTGACACAGAACGAATCGGTTCGGTTTCCCGCGATCCTAGTGGAGATTAATTTTGTGGGGAACATCAGATAGATAGCCACTGTGACACATGGCTCGACATCAGCTGCCACTATAACTTATACTTAGCATCATTGAGGTTGGTGAGGCCGGCAAAACCCCAAGAAATGTTTGCTCACAATAAAAAAAACGTAAATAATAATAATAATATACAATGTAGCTAACACATGTATATTATCTTCTCATTTATGATATTTTTGCAAATTGCAACAGATATCTATTGTGAGTTTCAGCTGATTTTTCAACCAATAAAATATTCCTTTCATTCAATATCCTTACTAAAATTATAAATGCGAAAGTGAGTTTGTTTGTTTGTTACGATTTCACGCCTTAGCGGCTCAACCGATCACCATGAAATTTTGCATATCACGTTGTCAGGGGTACGGGGAAGAACATAGGGTACTTTTTGTTTAGGGAATTCCGAACTTATCGCCAGAAACCGCGAGGAACAGCGTTTGAATATTATTTAATATATTTTTTCAACTATCTGTTCCCCGCGGTTTCACCCGCGTTAGTTTCGGAGATCCCGCGGATATTCCGAGATAAAACTACTTACTACCCTTTATTTTTTTATGACAACGTGTAGGTAGTATGCACAATTGAGTGAACTATAGTTTCTTCTGCGTTAACTTTGAAATTCTCAAACAAACAAACTCACTTTCGCATTTAACATTTAAATAAGGGTTTTTGTCTACACAAACATAAAACACACCAGCAAAAAAAGTTACAAAATCTCACAATGTTCATTGTGATAATGATGATCATAAGATTTTTACACCGTGCCAGTGTGGAGGTTCACCCGGGAATTCATGGTTCGTTACAAACAACTTAGGAACAGGTAGATAAATCGTTCTAATGGCTTTTATCGATTACTCCCTAAAGCCGCAGAGAACATAGATACAAAAGTCCTTATTGAATATCATAACATTGTAAGTAAAAGTTCGCCGAAAAAAAAAACATTTGGACATTAAATACCTACTTTATCTACAGAGCTGAAGTTTATATTAAACTACCTATGTTAGTACAAAACACGTTCTAAAATTTGTCCGGTCACAATAGCTAAAGTTTTGGTTTAGGTATGAACCAAGCCGCGCCGTAATTACTTATACTCAACTGTTTACTGAAAAGTTTACTCAGTTTAGGGAATAGTCAGTTTAGTTTATAAGTAGTTGCTGAAAAGGCGTTTTATTAAACACTAGCTGTGCCCCGCGGTTTCGCCCGCGCGAATGGTTTTTGTTCAACAACTTTTTTTCCCGACATCCGATTTCAATGAAACAAAGCATATATGTAGCTCCAGGATAAGGTTAATCTACCTGTGAAAACCGCATAACAATATGTTCAGTAGATTCGGAGATTATCGCGAACAGACAGGCAGACAGACAGAAAAGAATTTAAAAAAAATTAATTTAATTTAATTTTTTAATTTTAGGTAAAAATATTCAATGCACAGAATCGCGGATTCTATTCTTTTATTATAGTATAGATAGCTCTATATTCAATGTACACAATCGCGGATTCTACTCTTTTATTATTGTATTTGTTTGGCTTCCATACATAGATATACAAATTTAGTTACCGTAGCTGAACATTTTGGAAAATCAATCAGGCTGTATAAATCGGTAGTTTTATTTTTCAATATATTCTAACTTTAATACGCTATTTCTGGGTGACCGAGCTTCGCCCGTAGCGCCATCTGTTGTTAAGTAGAAAAGCAGTAGGTACCAAACAATCATTATTCATTGCCTGAAAACACGGATAAAACGACGTTTTCTAAAAATAAAACCTAAAAACCTAAAACCTAAAAATAAAGCCGTTGAGACTTGAAAGTGTAACAAACAAATAAACAAACAAACAAACAAACAAACAAAAAAACAAACAAATAAACAAACAAAACAAACTCACTTTCACTTTTATAATAGTATCTACCTAAGGATTATACTTAGGTACTATGTGTTTTACAACGAAAATAGGGTTTAATTTAGTACAAAATCTTTTAAATCGGGTATAACACGTTTGCTTATCATGTTTTTCCTACGGATTTAAATTTAATTCTAAACTGCAGATTATCCTCTTATTTCCTTCTTTTTCCTTATAAAAATCCACGACTAACTAGATTTTTTATGTGAAATTTTGTTTGTTTATACGGCATGATGTTTTATTTAAATTTTTATCTTTCTATTAAAATATGTTACTTATTTTGGTAGGGTTGCAGTAGTAACCGTATGTTGATAGAAGAAAAGCATACCATGTTTACCATACGTTTATCTCACATTACACAGAAGGCCAGATTAACTAACTTACTACCTAAGCTTTATGAGTTAAGTTACCCTTAGGTAATTAATACTTAGCAACGTACCTACGTCACTACAATATTTATTTGGGTCGTGGATACGCTGACATTACACTATCTGTAGCAACTGAGAAATCAGGATCTGAGTCGCAATGTAATTAAGTATGTATAATTATGTAGATTAAAAATATCTGCTTCTATGATATAAATAAACAAAATGATACAAAAAAATAGAAAGAAACATAATAGTAGGTACTTAATATATAATTTTAATATACTGTAATTTATTAAAAAATACAGGCTAATGGAGGTTTTAGATTCCATGGCATAATTAAAAAATAACTCAATTTAGCTTATCATCAGATAATCGGACTGTACATAAAATATGGTACTAACTAGTATAGATATGGTAAGAAAAAATTATTTCATGAAAATTAATGAAATATGAAATAAGCTCAAATGATACTAATGTGTCGTATGTTTGATTCATTTTGGTAATCGGGTTTCGGAATTTTAACTATTTGAAGTCTTTAAAGCAGTATTGTTATTTTTGTACCTATATATTAGATAGATACAAAACATTTAGAAAATAAAAAAACAAAAAAATATTAAGTTAAAAGCACGGGTTACAAGAAGTTGTTGGGACCTATTTTGAAGCATTTCACATACCTTATGACCTGACGTTACCTACTTGCTCAGACGAAATAAAAACTCGTATCAGTATAATTAAAAAATCGACACTTTACTTTTCGGGCAACTTATATCAACAATGAAACCCTAATAGGTACAATTTATAATGAAGTTTTAAAGCCCACAATTAAAACTTCAACTTCAATTGAACTTTCAACTCTACTTAAGCCTCTAATGAAGCCTCAAATTTTAACTAAATTGAGTCGGTATACCTAAATATCAAATACAATTCGCTCTAAATACCTACTTACTTATTAATCACATTATTGTTCACGAAAAGGACAGTAGCTACAATATACGAGAATACATACAAATGGCAGTCTCATTAAATTAATTCCTTTTTATAAAGAACTAGTCTATCCCCACGGTTTCACTTGCGTTAATTTCGGAGTTCAGACTTCTGAGATAAAAAGTACCTACCCTATGTCACACTCAGAAAACACCGTGGCTTTCTATAAGTGTAAGGACTTTTAAAATCCGTGAATAGTTATTGAGTTTATCCATCACATTGTCCAAAAAATCAAATCTTTTCTTTTTATAGGTATATATTAAGTCTTGGCTATCTTGGTCTAGTTTTGTAGGTATAAAAATACTTAACTATATGAGTAATATAAACTCATAGGGAATGGGTAGGTATTCATTTGACGATACAGCTATACCTACAAGCGACGAGCTGGCTAACAAGGATCAACTCACAACGTATAGCTAATCCGCTCGGCCAACGCTCCCACAGTGAATGCTCCCAAATGGCGCCCATTCCTTTGATACCTTAATTTTTGTAAAGATTTTTACCATACTAACTGTGCCACGCGGTTTCACCCGTGAGAGTTTCGGAATTCCCACAGGAAATCTAAGAAAAGTAGCCTTATACACTTCTTGTATGTAACATCAGCTATCTGCCAATGAAAGTCTCGTCAAAATTGATCCCACCGTTTCGGAGTGTAGCCGGAACAAACAGACAAACAAATATTTTAAGAATTGGCTTTTTGTCAGTGCCTACTTTCATTTAGTAAAAAGCTGTTATTTTGACATCATAAATAAATTTACTTATAGAAAATCGTGGTAGTCCTGAGTGTCATAGGGTACTTTCGTCCCGTAATTTCCACGGAAACTCCGAAATTACCGCGGGTGAAACCGCGGGGACAGCTAGTTTACTGATATAATTAAAAGTAATTTTGTTACAAAATATCCAAATAAAAAAGAGGAAAAACTACGCGATGTTGAATTAATTTTCTTTAAAAATGTTTTTTTAGGTGTACCACCTCAAATATTTCAGAATTATCTACAGTATGAGTAGTTGAAAAATCAATGAGCGACACAAATTTCTTACGTCTATATATACACATTGTACAGATAAGGACATAGGGTATTTTTATCCCGGATTCCCGCGGGAACTCCAAAATTAATGCGTGTGAAACCGAGGGGAACAACTATAAAATACAGAAAACGTAATTTTATAATTAAATAAATTTAAATAAATAAGTTTATACAATAGGTAATTTTAAAGTAAACTAGAACATGACTGGGGTCTCCTTTTAAGTATAACAATACCTGTGTTATAATTGAGCAAATGTAGTGGAAAAGTAGATCGCACAGTTCGTGCGGCGTTCGTGCGGTCTACTTTTCACTCTTTCTCTCTCTTAATAGAGAAAACATAACGGCCGCACTCAGAGTCGTTTTAATGATTGCTTAATTTTAAATAAAGATTTTAAAAACAACTTCTGCAAAATTGGCAATTACTAATTAAGTTAAATTTAGTTGATTGCCAATTAACATTAACTTAATGAACGTCTGTGAGTGCGGCAATTTTGTTTTTAAAATCTTAACTTAAAATTACGTAATCATTAAAGTGCGGCCGTAAGAGTCTCCAATTTGGAATACAGAGCATTACACAGCAATATAAGGCGATAGTAGCTTGCCGATGGGGTTGATTCGAATACGAATTAGATGGTTATCATCTGCGAGACGGTGCCGCGGAGTCACGAGGGGCAATAACGTAGAGTCGAGTGGATGGACGTGCCATGCAAAACGCTCCGGGCGCCGGGCGTCCATGTGCAGGACTCGAGTGGTGGACGGCTAGAGAATCTCCCAGAGGAGGTATTCATGACCCCTATATTTCAGGTCGCATATGTAAGTGCCATCGGAGTATTGGATACAGACATACACTTATCTTGATCCAGAATCCTAACTTTATCTGTAGGAGGAGAATTTTTACAGACTCTGTACAACTAAATGTTATTTAAAAATAAGGGAACATGATTTTTGACAAAGAAAAATATAGAAAAGAATGTGTACCTAACTTATAATATTGGTGTTTTATTAAAATAGTAAAATCGATGTTGAACAAATTCTTTTCTGTTTTTATATATCTTTCTGTCTGTTTACGATAATCTCCGAACCTACTAAACGGATCGTGATGAAGTTTTCACAGGTAGATTAAACTTAGCCTGGAGCTACATATAGGCTTTTTTTCATTTGAATCGGATGTTGGGAAAAAAAGTTGTTATACAAAAGCGAAACCGCGGGGCACAGCTAGTATTTAATATAAATGCAAATGTGAGTTTGTTTGTTTATGTTTTACGCTTTCACGCCTTAACTATATCAACCGATCATCATGAAATGCATACACATTGCCAAGGTACAGAAAAGGACTTCCTGCGGGAACTCCGAAATAAACACGGGTGACTCTATAATAAGTCTAATAAGTCTATAGTACAATAATCTACATCTAAATAATTAAACCATTAAAATTAATGATTCTTCTTCCTTCCTTTTTTCCTAAAACCTTTGCGAGCGTGCACACAACGATGCACCAAAGCTTCGTATACATCATATGTAGGTATTGAAGACAAACGAAACAACGAACATCCAGACGCCAAACACCATCATAAGTCTAAGGACAGCTGCAGTGATCAAAAACACTAGGGTTTTTCTGATATTAGGTAAACAAGATACGAATATGGGAAATCGAAAAGCCTATAGGTACTAGCACTATTAGCTGTTAAGATTACTGCCATAAACCAATCAATGAATCCATCCAATAAACGTGTAGGTAATCAGATAACAGATTAACAAGGTTTTTTTATGTCATAGGGGGCCAACGCGCAGGTGGAATACCTGATGGTAAGTGCTTACCGCCGCTAGACATCTGCAACACCTGAAGGCATGCAGGTGCGTCGCCGACCTGGAACGGGGATGGGAACTGGCTTTCAAGTGGGGCTGCCGGAACACACCGTTAGGTTCTTGGCGACAAATTTACAACTTGAAGGTGGTAGCTAACCAGCCGGGCACTAGAGTACCCTACCACCATGCTATGATTTCTTCACGATGTTTTCCTTCACCGACAGCTCGAGCTCATTGTTAGGGTTTGAACCTATGCCTTGCGGCGTTTGATCCGAACGCACCAACCACTGAGCTATCACCGCTGCTATTACGTTCTTTTATTCCGAACCCAACACGTCGACCCTACAGTCTATTTCTAATATCAAAGTAAAACTAAATACACAACACCCAAAAATCTCATTTCCTCCGTGGTTGGCACACAGAAACGCTAATTTGATCCTCGAAAAAAGGCAAGAGAGTACGCCGACTCTCTTATTCCATTGATACGTGTACTGAATTTTTAATTATCAGAAGGTGACTGAACGTTAAATGTAAATAACATTCGGTGTCGAGACCCTTGGTCCATGGGGTCCTAACGCTATAAGGCTTTTTAAGGAAATAGCAAAAAGGTTAGTCCACATCACAGGAGACCGAAGAGCTAGCCTAGAAGAATTACCGCCGCACTCAGAGTCGACTTTAATGATTACTTAGTTAAGTATAGATTTTTAAAACAAAACTGCCGCAATCAGAGACGTTCAGTAAATTAATGTTAATTGGCATTTAATGACATGTAACTTAATTAGTTGCGGCAGTTTTGTTTTAAAAATCTATACTTAACTAAGTAATCATTAAAGTCGACTCTGAGTGCGGCGGTTAGCTAGCTATTCAAAGGGGGATCGCTGCCAGTATCTTCGGAACCTTGCCTAAAGGGACTCCTTTTAATAATATATTTTAGCTCTATTATAATGTTTGTTTATTATTTGTATCATATTTAAATTGTTATTATTAGGTTAGGTTAATTTTAGTTTTAGTTTATTAATTTTAAATAACGTTTATTACATAGGAATTGTACAGTGGACTAACGAACGTGGTCAATGTAAAGGCTTTATTCGCAGGGAGCTGGCAATTCATTAATGGATTGTGGATGAATGAAGGTACGTCTCCATAAAGCTTTCGGACCCCTAATACAATAGGCACCGAGATGGATGATAGCGCGAGTAACTAACGTCTAAAGAAAGGTTGGCCGTAAACCACAGTGAGCACATATCTTATGGAACTAAATCCTAATTCTAATTAATATTACAATGTGAATGTGAGTTTGTTTATTTGTTTGTTACGCTTTCACGCCTTAATTTTGCATAGGTACACGTTTTCAGGGGTACAGTAAATGTCATAGGGTAATATTTATTTAATGAACGTCTCTGATTGAGGTAATTTTATTTTAATTTTTTTTACTTAACATTAAATTATCATTAAAACGACTCTGAGTGCAGCCGTTAATCTTTTTCTTTATAAATGAAAATTAATGTATGTTTGTCCTCTAAGCATTTCTTAATAATTGGTTCGATTGTGATGACTTTAGCGAGTTGCTCTTCCTGCGTCCGCAAAAGTTCCTGATATAAAGAGATCCTGCGGGAATTCTGAAACTCACTAGGGTGAATCTCCGAAACGGTAGGACTAAGTTTGATGGGACTTTCGCTGCTAATTAGCTGATGTTTATGGAGTAAATTTGGATACTTTGGAGATCCTGCGCGTGTGAAACCGTGGGGCACAGCTAGTACCTATTATATAAATCGAATGGTAATTTTTCTTTGTTGGTTTGTTTTGCTTTCACGGCTTAACTACTTAACCGATCATCATAAAATTTTGCATACATGTTGTCAAGTGTACAGACAGAGAAGAACATAAGGTACCTGCTTTTTATCCCGGAACTCCTGCGGAAGCTTAGAATTTAATGCGGGTGGAACCGCAGGGAACAGCTAGTAATAAAACAAACGTATGAAAACTTACGAAAAAATATCTACGAACATTTTGTTCATAACAAATTATGTATAACAAAATTATCGGTAAGCACATTATTTCGTCTGAGGTAAAACGCAAAATAAAATGTCTACGAGTACGTACTTTATGGAAGAACGTTCCTAGTATTATAATACGTATACGTACACACAGCCTAGCTTAGGTTTTATGGGGCCTAATGATGCAAAAAATACGTATAGAACGGTTGGCCTCCATCCAACCATGCATAAGTATACAGGTAGTACACCAAACGTTAGGTGCGGTGTCGAATAAATTGAAACCTTTTCGGATCAAATAAGCCACTTTCAAATGAACGATTAAACACTCGAATTCCCAGAGACGAAGAAATATAACGCTTCGAGGGGGCCGATCGCGCTATTCGATAACGACATTATCGATACAAAAAAATTGTTCAAATGTCAAATACCTACTAAAAATAATATTTTAAATTTTATATCGTGGTAATTAGTTATTTTAGTTGAGGATTCAACTCTTATTTAGAAGACAATGTTGATTAACCTTGGACTGAAGTAGAAAATTTAATAAATATCAAAACCTTTACACAATATTATTTATTATTATAAACAATATTAGGTTTCTGCTTTGAGAAGTATCGAAATTTTTGAAGCTTTGACGTATACGTAGCAGGCAGGACGAGAAAATGCAACATACAAGATTTTAAAAAAGTAGGCAAAGGTGCGTTTTAACTTTTAACCCTCCATCCACTTGGATCCACAACAAGCCTCCTGAATTATTAGCAGTGCGTTTTTGTAATATATTCTGGATAAAATATTATTAAAATAATTTAATGAAACCGCTAGGAATCTGTAAAAATCTGTGTAATCTGTCTAAACATATTTTGTTTTAAAACTATTTTTTTTTTCTGCACATGTATGGAAACTTTGAAACACAATATAAAACGTCTTGTAAGAGCGTTAAAACCCATGAGAGGGCCTTGTCACGTCCTAAACGTTATTTAGAGTAGGTAAGTAACGCTTAAGTCTGTCCCAGAGGACCACCGGGCCGGTCACAAAGAAAAATCGATGCCTTTGGCTGTCTGATCACATTTCCTTAGCCTTAATTTAACTCCGCTGACTGAATTTCCTATTATACCTATTCCTTTCTATATACAAATTTGCTAGGAGACCACATGTTAAAATTGTATGGAAAAAAAGACTGGTTTGTTGTATGAAAGTAGAGTTTTGAGTTTTTTTACGAATACAGTTGGTTGCCTAGAAAAAGGGGTAAATACACAATAATGTGATGAGTGCCCCTTGACTGGTTAGCTAAATACTTTCCAGCGTGAAATTTCAGATTCCCTTGCATGGAATTATTTTTGTGCCGCGATAAAATATATTCTGAGTATCAACTCCAAAACATTTTTTTTTCCATTTGTGTGCTAAATTTCGTCCAAATCCGTCTAGCCCTTTCAGAGTGAAGGACGAAGGTACTTACATAAATAATATTTTTTTTAAATTTTAGTCTACCTATCTGTCTGTCGGTTTTTCTGGGTATTCTCTGAAACCGCTGGACCGATTTTAACGGGACTTTCACTGCAGATAGCTGATGCTATAAGGAAAAACTTTTATTTCAGAAAAACATAGTCCCTGCGGGAATTCTGAAACTCACGCGGGGAAAACTGCGCGCCACACCTAGGTAACAATAATAAAAACTAATGTAAGACTAAAACGTAAAGAAACAAAATCATGAATCATCATCAAACAAAAATTAAATAATGTACGCATTTGACTTGAGAAAAGTTAGTAAAAAAATCTTTGAGATAATATTAGACCGTATATTTTGTATTATATAAATGTTTATTTTATGCTACAAAGTAGAAAAATCAGTGCAAACGATCACTGTACTCGGCCTGCCTTGTGTCACTTATGTTATCAAACATGATTTAAATTCAAACGACTCGCTATAAAAGTGAAATTTATCGCCCACAATATGAGTGTTCCTTACCTACGAATGGAGTGCAAGCTGAACAAAGTGCCCCAGTTTTAACGGCTCTTTTACTATACAATAACTTAACTACTTTTTTTAAAGGAACTTCTTAAATTTGGTCAAGTAAGCGAGCCACATGACTAAGGATGATGTTTTGTATTTTGGTTAATCGCTAAAAGATAAACACATAGCGTAACCACTTTTTATCCCGGAATTCCCGCGGGAACTTTGAAATTAACGCGGGTGAAACCGCGGGGCACAACTAGTTTAAAACATTTTTAAATACGAGTAGTTAAGGGAAAATAATACATTCTCGTTATCTAAACTCGTTTCAATGACAGGTATATTTGGGCTCTTTATACAATAGGCTAGTTGACTAAATTTTAATTCTTACGGCCGCACTAAGAGTCGTTTTAATGATTACTTAATTCCAAGTAAAGATTTTTAAAATAAAATTGCCGCAATCAGAAACGTTCATTAAATTAATGTTAATTGGCACTTAACTAAATTTAACTTAATTATTTAAATGCGGTAATATTGTTTTAAAAATCTTTACTTAAAATAAAATAATCGTGAAAACGACTGTGAGTGCGACCGTTAGTCTGTCATGTAGATCAATAAAAAAAATTTGAACACGTATGTTTCCTTTTTTTCACGTAGGTAATAAAAAAAAACTGACGGACTAAATAGAATCTTTATTTTCATAAGCCGTGCAACATGCAATACGTATTTATGATTCTTTTTTTATAATTTAACGTACTTAATTAAAACCGGACCGAAATTACCATTCTTAATATAAGCATGGAAATTTGAATTATAACATATAACATTCTAATGTTATATACTTCGAGGAGGGATACTATCTACATAATAGGTAGGTAGGTATGGTACGTGACTACGTAATACGTATATATACTGCTATTTTCATTCATCGAATTAGTCTTATCACAAAGTTAACAGAAATACTTTTATAGAATTGAATATTCAATTGTTGAATTGAGTAAAAAGAGTCAGGAAAAACGTATGATGTCGTCAACTAATCCGCGATCTCGTTAAAATTTACAATTCGCCAACAGGGATTTATATGTTTTTGTGTTGACTTCGTTTCAACTTCGGATAGCATAGGTATACGGGCTCCTTATTTATTCACATAACGAAACTTCTGGACCCCTATACTTCAAGCAATAGAATTGGAGTTAAGTACATAACAGACTTTTTGACGTTATTTTTTACTTATTACCTAACTATTACGAAAAATCGGCGATTCCGACCGCTGCCTGCTTTCAATGGCTTTATTAAAAATGCTAGATAGATAACTATAGATTTGCTGTTTGAAATGAAGTCGTTCGTAAAGATCAAAGAGAACTTTATGAGTCAAAATAAATTTAGATTCATTAAAAGTTTACTTTTCGAAAAATATCTACATTAAGTATACATCTATTATAGAATAAAGCTTTCATCTAGATTATCTATGTAATATAGTTTCTTTTTTAAATACAGATTCATATCTTTCTTCATATCACAGAATGTCACTAAATATACCTATCAGGCTATCACTAATATAAAATACTGTCGTGACATTGCAGAATCACTGAGTTTATATCTGTAGTCTTAGCTACAAGAAAGTCAGAAATTTTGTTAAACGTACCTACCTACTTTATTATCTACTTAATTGCGTTTTTTGAACTCTGGCTGTTCCCCGCAGTTTCAACCGCGTTAGGAGTTCCCGCGGAAATCCTAAATAAAAAGTACTCTATGTCCTTTTCTGTATCTCTGACAAGTCTAACAACGTGTATGCAAACTTTCATGATGTTCGGTTGATTAGTTGGGGTGTGCAAGCGTTACAAACAAACCACCAAAGTGGAACCGCGGGGCACAGCTAGTATTTTAATGAATCTAAAGTAAATAACATGTAGGTACAAACACCAATAAGAATATTTTCCGGTTTATTTTGGCAAAGTGGTCGAGGCGAGGCGTAGATAATACGATAATCTAAAAATAACAGGGGTTTTATTCTCGTAGATAGAAAAATAGAAACGTGCGCTGATATGAGACGCCAAGTTTCCTAGAAAACATTTCATATTATTATAAAGTATTCAGTATACCTTTCAGTAAGTACCTAGTAGATATGTGAAGTTTTGTAATGCAAAAGTAATTCAATTTTTTTTAGGAAATGCTACGAAATGCACTAATGGGCGATATTATCAAAATATGTGATTTTTGCACATCATATTTTGTTTATCTCATTTACCTATCCTTTGGAAATCCTAGACTCAGCATATTTTTAACTGAGATCATCTGAAATTCATGTGACCATGCATGGCATGGAACGTCAACTAGTTTATCTTCGACACCTGATGATTGTTAAACACTGCCCAGTAGGAATATGATGATATTAAGTAGGAATAATTAATCATTTCTACAATATATAGAAAAAATAAGAAATAAAGATATTTTTTATTTAATTAAAGCTTTTTATAGTGCACCTAATCCTTAGTTTATATGTCCCTACTACATAAGTACCATTGTGCAAATGCCAGGTATCCAATAACTCTCCAGACTGCGTCAGAACTCAAAGCACTTGTCACTTTTCTAATTAGATAAAAGACTTACGACACACGAGTGTACACGGCTGTAGATACTTGTGATTATCTTCATCTTATATTACCTTTATTGCTAATAAAATTTTTGGATGTTTATATTTTTTTACGACCTTATGTCGCAGCCAGCTAGCTTAATCAGTCGTTCAATTAACGGCCAGAGTTTTGTATGTTACCAAGAAAAAAAAAACACCTCTATTTTATACTAACTGTTCCCCGCGGTTTCACCCGCGTTAATTCCAGAGATCCCGCGGGAATTCTTCAATAAAAATACCCTATATCCTTTTCTGTACTTCTGACGTGTAGTATGTAGTTTCAACTGCGTTTTTGGACTTTTGGGCTTGAATATCTTAATATACATATATAAATCACGTGTCACGTTGTTTGTCCGCGATGGACTCCGAAACTACTGAACGGATTTTGATAAAATTTTGCAACCATTTATAATATGGTCCAACTTAAAAGATAGGATAGTTTTTATCCCGGAATTCCCTCGGGAACTGAAGGACATAGAGTACTTTTTTCCCGGAATTACCGCGGGAACTCCGAAATTACCGTGGATGAAATCGCGAGGGACAGCTAGTCTTAATATATATAAATTACGTGTCACGTTGTTTGTCCGCGATGGACTCCTAAACTACTGAATCGATCATGATGAAATTGGGTCACTATGTTGTAATTTGGCCCAACTTAAAAGATAGCATACTTTTTATCCTGGAAATCCCGCGGGAACTCTGAAATTACTGCGGGTGAAACTGTATTGTTCAATGATTGAAAGACGGCTTGAGGTCTGGAGGTGTTTATTTCTTACTTTGATAGTTATTAATAATTAGTACAAATTTAGGTAACACGTAGTGCGAGGTGTGTGTCCGTCTAATATGCAAGTGACAATTAATGGTGTTGCCACAGATCACACACTATGGTTTTATTAGGTACGTTACAGTGAACACAGTATAGTTGAACTGCGTTCCAATACATCATCCCCCTTTACAAAGAATTTTTCTTAATATATTTAATTTACACAGCTAAGCATTCTATTACATTTTTTCTAACTTTAGGAACCTTAATCTCTGTTACAACAATTAGTTTTATGTTCTATGAACTTGAGTATTTACTAAACAAAATAAAATCTTAATTCTTTAACAAAACAAAATATAATCTTAATTTTTTAACACAAAGAAATAAAATCTTAATTCTTTAAATCGTCATCCCCTCTTAAGGAGAACTTTAAAGAAAATGTATACATTTAAATTATACATTAAAGTTATTCATTCAGCCAGCAGTGAGGTAGAGTAAGCATCTCTGAGGAATCATCAAGTCACGCTGGTCGAATATAGAAAGAGGTTCTTTCGTACAAAACATTATTCTTATCTAATATGTTATAAGATCTATAGCCATTATATTTAATAATTTTACCTTCACGCCATACATTTTTATGTACATCTTTTTTAAACCAAATGTTTTGACCAATTGCAAACCCTTTCCTATGTCTAGTTCTTTTATTATAATTAATTAAGTTACGATTTACAATCTTATTAAATTGTGACTGAGTATTAATATTTAGCTGTGGTTTTAAATACTGATATGGAACTAGCAATTTCGTTTTTAAATTTCTATTCATTAATAGTTGAGCTGGTGAAAAATCTGTACCAGAGACAGGCGAAGATCTGTATTGAAGCAATGCTAACCTAAAATCAGTCTTGTCTTCAAAGCATTTAGTTAATATTTTCTTACTTAATTGTACAGCCCGTTCTGCCATGCCATTTGACTGTGGATATCTTGGACTCGAGAAGGTAAACTTAAATCCTAACTCAGAGGCAAATTTTTTACATTCCCTTGATTCAAAAGGCACATGGTCTGATACAATTTCACTTGGAATTCCAAAATTTGAAAAAACATCTATTAAACAGTTTATTACACAAGCAGCACTCTTATTATGCATTAATTTAATATCAACCCATTTTGAAAAATAATCCACAATTACTAAGTAGTTTTTATTTCTATATTCCATGATGTCAATTCCTAATTTAGAAAAAGGTAAATCAGGTATATCATGAGGCAACAACGGCTCTTTAATATTATTATTTTGATATGTTTGACATACAAAGCATTTTCTTAAGTAATTTTCTATGTGGTCATCAATTTTAGGCCAGTAATAGAGAGTTCTTGCCAGTTGCTTCATTTTAGACATACCTAAATGACCTTCATGAAGTTTATTCATTATAGACATCCTTAACGACTTGGGTATTATTAATCTAGATTTTAAAAATACTAAACCCTCATCTGTGGTTATATCAACTCTAAATTTATAATAATATTTTAAATCATCAGGGACATCTTTTATAGTGTCCGGCCAACCATTAATAGTCAGCTGTATGAGTTTTAATAACTCATCATCCTGTGAAGTTTTTAATATTAACTCACTTTTCTGCTCCTCTGTACACTGCAAGTAATGAGCGAGACCTACGCAGTTAATAACTTCATACATAAACGAGTCATCTGTATCTTTAACATTCAAGGAAGAGCGAGAAAGTAAGTCAGCTATGAACATTAATTTTCCTTTTAAATATGTAAACTCAATATCATATTTTAATAATTTTAATTTTAATCTTTGTAGTCTGGGCGATGGCACATCATGAATATGTTTCTTTAAGAGACTTTCCAATGGTTTGTGATCATTTAAAACTTTACACTTCTGACCATAGATAAAATAGTGAAATTTTTTAGTAGCCCATACTACACTTAATAATTCCTTTTCAATTTGTGAAAACTTTTGTTCTGAAGATGTGAGACTTCTAGAAGCAAAACATACAGGTTTGCCGTTTTGAAGTAGGCAACATCCTAATCCATCTTTTGATGCGTCACATTGTACTACGATAGGGAGTCTACTATTAAAATTCTGTAAAATGGGTGCCTCAGTTATCATTTGCTTAATATTATTGAACACACTTTCATGTACTGAGGTCCACAACCATGTTACATCCTTTTTTAATAAAAGGTGTAGCGGTGATGCAATATTTGCCATATTAGGAATAAATTTTCTTAAGTAATTTATCATTCCAAGAAATATCTGTAAATCTTTTTTATTAGTGGGACTTTTAATACTGGTGATGGCATTAACCCTTTCAGGATCTATTTGCATGCCATGCTCTGAAAATATATGTCCAAAATATTTTACTTCCTTTAATTTATATTGAAATTTTTTCTCATTAAATCGAACATTATGAATTTTTGCACGCTCAAATACTTTATTTAATATTGCATCATGCTGAATTTCTGTTTCGGCACATAATAATAAATCATCGCAATAAATGATAACACCAGGTATATCTCCAAAGGCATTTTCACTATACCTTTGAAATATCTCCGGGGCTACTGATAAACCAAAAGGTAATCTTAAAAATTTATAACATCCGAATGGACTATTAAATGTACACAAGTCAGTTGACTGCTCACTGAGCTTAATATTATAAAATCCATCGGAGAGGTCTAAAACTGAAAAGTATTTTTTATTACATAATTTAGGTACTATCTCATCTAATGTAGGTATCAAATGATGTTCCCTTATTAATACTTTATTTAGATCTTTAGGGTCTAAACAAATTCTTAAAGAACCGTCTTTCTTTTCAATTATGACAAGGTTACTAACAAAACTAGTTGGGTGTTCGACCTTAGCGATTACTTGGTGATCCTCCAGAGACTTCAGCTTCTCTGCTAGGCGCGTCATCAGTGCGTTAGGCACTCGTCGCGGGGGCCTCACTATAGGGTCCACTCCTGGCTGAACGCGTAACACCAATGGGTTTTTAAATTCACCCACACCCTGAAAAAGTTGTGCATTCATATTAATAATCCTGCTTTTATTATTACATTCATTTTCAGTTTTGACCATATTAATATTATTATTATTTAATAGTTTTAATTTTATTAATGATTTTAATCCTAGGATCGGTCTAACATTTTCTTTTATTACTAGAAATTCTGACAGAATGTTGTCATCATCATTCCTTGAAAATACTCTTAATATGACCTTTCCAATTGGCATTAATTGCCCACCTCCGAAGACCTCAATTACTGTTTTTGCCTCAGATAATTTAATATTTTGTTCATCATCGGCAATTTTCTTAAGATCATATAAAGAAATTACATTGACCTGCGCACCAGTGTCACACTTGAACAACACTTTTTTGTTGTTGACTCTTAAGAGCTCAGTCCACTCATTTTTATTGAGATCTATTGAGCAGACTAGTCATAAATTGTTATTATTGTTGCTATTCTGAACATCAGTAATGTTATGCACATTGTTTTTAAATGTACATCCCACACTAAAATGGTTAGGTTTGTGACACCTACTACAAATTTTACCATAAGCCGGACAATTTCTTGGCCCGTGCTCGGTCTTACACTTTAGACACATATACAACTTACTATTATAAAATTTGTTACTCTGAAAATTATTAATGTTATTCTTTACATTAGGTTTTTTAAATTTTTTGTACTTATCTTTATTACTAGTTGTGGATGGTGAACGCGACTGGCTCTGCGACTGGACTACCATCACTTCCTTGGTCGGGTTGTTTAAGGTCTTGACATGTTCTTTGGAGAGCTCCGCAGACCTGCAGACGTCAACGGTGTGCGCCGAATCCTTGACCTCCAGTAGCTTCTGCTGAATGCGCCGGTCCCTCACTCCAATTAAAATTCGATCACGAAGCATTCTTTCTTTGTGCTCACCGAAGTTACAATTTTCTACTAGTTTTCTTAATTTTGTGTAAAATGAGTCAAATGTTTCTCCTTCTTCTTGATACGTTTTATTAAAATTGAAGCTATTAATGACTTCGTTTTGCTTCGGCTTAAAGTACTCGTCGAATATTTCTATTATTTCCTCTAATTTTGTCTTCTCTTCGGATTTTAACACGTTAAAATAAAGTTCCTGAGCTTTGTGCCCTATACAATTAATCAAAATCGCAGCTTTTCTGGTTTCAGACAATCTTTCAAAGCCTGCTGCTACTATGAAATTCCGAAATGAATCTTTAAATCGTTGCCATTGTGGGCAACAATCATCCAGGTCATCCAGATTTAGACCTCGTGGCATGTTGTACTGGATGGCTCCCACGTGGTCGATAATTTCGACATTATCCGTATTAGTATTCATTATTTATTTTAATATTAATTATGTTTAACTTAATTTTAAACAAGTTACCTCGTGGTAGACGGGTGGAACTTTTTAGGTTACGAAGTTTAATCTTTCGTAATCTTCTTAATTCGTGTTCTTCACCGACTGCGCCATGTATTGTTCAATGATTGAAAGACGGCTTGAGGTCTGGAGGTGTTTATTTCTTACTTTGATAGTTATTAATAATTAGTACAAATTTAGGTAACACGTAGTGCGAGGTGTGTGTCCGTCTAATATGCAAGTGACAATTAATGGTGTTGCCACAGATCACACACTATGGTTTTATTAGGTACGTTACAGTGAACACAGTATAGTTGAACTGCGTTCCAATACAGAAACCGCGGGGGACAGCTAGTAATATGTACATCTATAACATCATTATCATATATATGCACTATATAACACATTTTCTCAGTTTCCACGCTAGATCTGTGTGTTGTAAAGAGCTATTGTTAATATTAGAAGAGTTGCCTCTTAAATGCCTAAATGTATAGGTATATTAGCGCAATATATTAAATATAAGCCTATATAAATATGTACTTAAAGTTGGTTCGCCGTCCACGATGCGTCGTTAGCGCAGTTATGATTGCTATTTATTAGTTCCGTACACATATTTACTAATTAGGTAGGTAGGTAGGTACATATAAACAGTAAATAGGTACATACTACATAATAGCATTGAACGAACATTTTGTTTCTCGTTTCAACTCTGACATTTATGTCCTGCTCACTATCGCTCCTGGCTTTTCGCGGTTTGTTTGTTTGTTACGCTATCACGCCTTAACCTGCACTCAACCGATCATCATGTTTTTTTTATACACGTCGTCACTTTTTATTCCTGAATTGTCGCAGAGTCTCCGAAATAAGTAATTTGATATAATATTATCTTGTTATCTATAGTACATAAGTAGGTAGGTACATTTCAATTATTCTGCTCTGTTTCGGATTCAATTGGAGGATGATTTCTAAAAGAGAATGGAATTACTGGGCTATTAACACGTTTAACACGTACTATTTAAACAATTTTGAGAGTTTCTCACTTTTTCGAAACATAACAATCTAGGCACCTATAGAAAAATATTAATAGCACATTCATAAGTCAAATTGCAGGTTGCTATAATTATAAGTACCTTTCATTTACGAGTAACGACTATATTTCTGCTCTTAAATAGCTTAAATTTTTATTGATGTTTTAATATTTCTTTCATTTTGTCACTCATAATCAAATAGGTCTTCGACCGTAAGCCCGCTGAGTATCACGATATATGATAGTGAAACACAATATCTGAAACCAGTCAAGTAACTTGCTTAGTAACGAGCCTGATCAGAAAACAGATCCATAAAATCCTATTTTGTAGTACCTAACTATAATGATTGCCCAACATTTCCGCTGTACAACTGATTTTTTTTGGAAAATTCAGCTTACTTTTACTTCACCATCTTCAAAGTCAAAGTCAAATATGGTTATTATATATTTTAAAGTTGGACATGACAGGTTAAGTGTTTTAATTCATGACGTTAAGTTTTTGGGCGCTCGTGAGGGCTTTTTAAAAAGACAATACAATATAATACAATACAATATACTTTATTGCACCAAATGATTTTTACAATATTAAATATAATATTAATTAATTTCATGGTAAATAGGCAAATTTTAATTAGTAAAAACTTTAATAGTCCTTAGGCGATTGACTACTGACTGGTTATAAAAATGAGTCTCTTAATTCTATTGCTTATTAAACTACTGTGTGGCCGTCTGGCCGACAATGCTTCATCATCGAATCGTCAGGTGCACAAAGCGTGGGCGCGAGATTAGCGTCCAGAGTGTTTATTTAATAAAGCAAGCTGCAAGAAACGCATTACGATTGGATGCTACTGGCGACATAAATACGTCAGTTTTTTAATTTTAATATCTACAATTTAATGTGACAATACCCACAATACATAACGTAGTCCCAGCAGCACACTGCACAACAATAATACAACGAGTAACATGCGAGTAACATCAACATATCCGCTGTCCAACTCCACTGTTGGACAAAGGCCTGCCCCAAGGATCTCCATGCCGGCCGCGACCGGCTCTTGCGCCGCAATCCCGTCCCACTAAGTAAGCAAAAATCACAACAATATTACTGAAACTTCCTGTTAGGTTTATGCACTAATTTTACTTTTTTATAAAATATAAATAAAACATCTACGTTTTTGACGGGAACTATCATGGAACCAAAAGCCGCCTGCAAACACACAATTTTATTTACTAAGAACATAATACCATGCGATGCAATTCATGTGTTTGTTCTGCAGAGCAATTATGTGACTTTTGTTGCATTCATATTTCAGTTTCAATCAGAAAAATATCGATTTTGTGATTAATTATAGTCATGTTTAGACAGCTTCAACTTTTGAAGTACATATTGTAATCGCAAAAAACGTCGTATTTTTGATTGCAACCGAAAAATGATAGAAACAAAAGTTACCTACATAATACCTACCCCCCCCCCCTTACATAATAGCCCCTCTGATATACTTACGCATTTTCGAGGAGACTGACTTTAGAACCAGAAAGTTTGTGCGAGTTTGTAAACTATCCCATCACGTTTATGTAGGTACTTCTATTTTTATGGAGGAAATAAAAAGGTTAACATGTAGATCAGATAGCGGTGGAAGGAATAGGTAGACTTGACTTTGCGGAAGGAGTTAGATACATACAGAAAAATCCTTTTTGTTGGGTATCTTGCTCCTGGGGCTCTCAATTGGCGAGTTTTCCATTTGAAGGTATTATCGTCGTCATTATAAGAGCACGTCTGTGGAGTAAACGAGTTTATAAATAAACATAAGAGTTACTAATCATGTAATATCTTGTGAGCGTACCTAAGCCTCGCTTGCTATTCATATTCATTACCGAAGCAGGCGGAAAATAATGAAACAACGCAACATAAAATGAGTTAAGTCTTCAGTGTACTACGGCATACGTTGCCGCCGTAATTCCAATTACTACGTTAAATGAGCTGAACAAGTGAAGGGTTTCTTATAAATACCGTATATTTCAGCTATAGGCTCAGGCATGTTTATGCGTAAAAGGGGGTTTCAGCTATCTGTGTAATTAATGAAATTACGGAGTCCCCGGGGGAATTTCGGGATAAAAGAACCCTATGTACTTCTCTGTACCCCTTACAACGTGTGTGCAAAAATTCATGACGTTTGGTTGAGCTGTTAAAGGGCTTCTAATATTATTCTTTACAACATTTAGCAAATCTAACACGTATTTATTTAAATGTGATAATCTTCGTCTTCTTCGGTACGCTCTTAGCAAAGCGGTCGTGGTACTCACGAAGTTGTCTAATGTGCTAGTTGACTAATTTTTTTGTTAGTCCAGTTTGTAGATTAAAAAAAAATATTAGACGAGTATTTTTTCATTTTTTACCTAATCCAAATAACGTCGAAAAATTTCGTGACGTCACAAAGTGCTTTAAACAGTAGCAAAAATACGTGTCCAATATTTTTTACGGACTAAATAGAAGTATAAGTGGCGGCACGAAACTCTGGCGCTGACCGTTATTGCGCAGAAGTCAAAATTAGGTATCACAAGAGGGCGCCTCCCCCCACCTGCCCTCCGCGTGACTGTAGCCATGCGCAGCTATCCATCCATGCTAATATAATAAATGCGAAAGTAACACTGTCTGTCTGTCTGTTAGGCTTTCATGCTTCAACGGCTTAACTCGAAACGGCTTATCATTAAATTTCGCATATACGTTGTCGGGGGTACAAAGTAGAATATAGGGTAGGTACTTTTTGTCCTGGAATTCCCGGGGGAACTCCGAAATTACTGTAGATGAAACCATGGGGAACAGCTACTAGCTAGTAAATAATATTTTTAAGTATTAGGCATAGCATGCAATATAACTATGGGTTTATATTAGACACTTATTTATCTGTTTACTTATTGTTTGTTGTGCAGAAATAAAAGTAATTCTTTCATTTTTCTCTCTTTTTTATAAATTAATTGCAATCGGGATAAAAGCGTTGTACTGCTGCTGGAGATAACAAACGTACCCAGCACTGGTGTTCAGTAAATCCCGCTGGTCGAGCTCAGATGTTCGTAGAGCTTTTTTTAGTGAGTCAGTTTTTACTTAAGTCGGTTTTCAAATAAAGATACGAAACATTGGATTATTTGCTAGACGATACTGAATAATATTAATAGGACAAGGTGTATGTTTGACTGGGCCTGTGCGTGCTTGGGATGCGTGGGTCCCAAGTTCAAAGTTGAGAATCAAAATTCTACACATTGTTATAACACCACAATATTTACTTCTAACTTTATTGTTTATTATAGTCTGTAACAATAATTATTAGTGTATGTTATACCTACATAGCTCCATATAATAAATCATTTCATTTTCCAACAAAGACCTACGGTATCCATTAAAGTTTTGCTAGAGGTGTGTGGTTAGCGCTTAATGCACCTAATATTATCCATCGTACTCGCTTTGCACTGAGAGGTTTGTTTGCTCACTAGATAGTTGCAATCTGAATTCAGAGGGTCTACCACTATCTCTTAAAGTGTTTATCCACTTTTTCCGTACACGGCTACAAGAAACACACCGCTTTTTGTTTTCGGATATAAACGGACTAAGAACTAAAATTCTATCAACTATAGCCGGTTGTCACGATGGTAGTCCTTGTGACCTTTGACTAGCTCATATATGACGGTTTATAATTAAAGATGTTTTTGAAATTCGTAACTGAAATTATATTTGCATTAATAACAAAATATGTAGTAACAGAAATAATAATTTAGATAAGTCTTGCTTATAGTACACTCAGAATCATTAAAAAAAAACTGAAAACAAAATACATTTTTGAATTTAAATTATGCAGGAACCTCAAAGAGGAGTAGCATAATGCCTCCAAGTTAACATAATGTAACTGGTGTTGGCAATTGGCACCATGCATGAAAATAGTGGATGGTAACTTTATAATTAATAGTGTTATTTTAACTTTACGTATAGAGAGTACCTACATCGAGTTTTGTACAAGAAATTACAATCTTTGGATTGTGTGAGGTTAATACTGCTACAAGAGATTGTGGTAGGCCCCCTATGCTTCGTTTACTGGAACGCCTAATTAGCTGTGACGGATGTTAGTGCTGGAGAAATAGGAAATAACGAGTCAGTCACAGACGGTAACATCTTGTGGCAAATTTAAATTGCCCACTTGATCCCTAATTCACTATGAACAACAATATTTCTTAGCGATAACGCACATGCCTATAACACAATCTGAACATAGTATGTATGTTGTACATTGTATGTGTAGATACGGTCAAACATAGAACCTCCAGCTTTTTTAAAGTCTGTTAAAACGCTTTTAATAGCAAAAATCACAAATTAATATACCTACCATATGTCATAAAAAATATGCTGACTGTGTATTTTTTTTTTAAGTTTCACTACACTTTCACTTCGGGGAAATTATTTTTGTGGTATCGTACTAACTCATCGGTATCATTCCCTGCACTCCACCCGTTCAATTGTCTTAGTCCTGTAAATCAAAAAGGATTACTAAATAGGTTATTAAAAACCAAATAGGTACCTTATTTAATTTCATTTTGAATTTTCAATGTTTTTTTTTTATTATTTGCATTAAAAAAATAAAACTTAACCAAAGGTCCTGTGAGATGTTTGCGCCAATATAGTAAAGCGGTTTAGATACCTAAATAAAGGTTCGCGATAAAAATTTAATAACGCTCTCGGAGACCCCAATTTCTATGTTGATTTGGGGAAGTTAAGAGACCTCACCCTTTGTTGTACCTACTTGGCAGAGGAAAATATGAGCGAATAGAATTGTATGACGACGACGCAGCTTATTCCATTTCTTATTATGACAGTCATGTTCCTATCTCAGCTGATCATTTCTTACACTATTTCTCGGTAGGTAGGTACATGCATGGCATTGCGTTCACATAATACACACAAGCTGAGATGTGTAGGTAGGTATGTCAGGTGGGTAAAATATAGATAAATAAAAATGAAATGCTGATTTTGGTAAGCGCATCACATGAAAACGGCAGAAGGAATGGAAAAAAATCTATGGAATGGAATTTAAAATCTCCATGAACGAACGTTGTTTGGAATGTTTATGTTTTATTTTTGGTCTTGGACAGTGGTGGATTTACACATTTGCCGCCAGTAGGCTATTAAAATTTATCATTAGGCTATTTGACAAAATTTTTGTTTTTAGTCATTCCTGTAGGTTTATAAAAAATATTAGAAACGTATTTTTCTTTTTTCACATAAGCAAAAAATAACGGAGATACGTTGAGTCGAAATGTCACGTGACGTCACAAGCAGGTACAGTTTTCACCTGCATATTACGTTATGAGCCCCCACTTCGAAACTTTAATGCGCTTTATCCAAGTATATTTTCATTAATTTGAATAAGCAAAATATACGTTTCTATTACTTTTTTATTATCTAACTGACGGGCTAAATAGAATTTAGAAAAAAAAATAGTTAAGTTGCTAATGGTTTGTGTACCCCTACTAGTGGATAAATGTGTCAGTTCCTAGATTTTTTTGACAACCCAACAATATAGGTACGAGTAAAATCGTTTTTGCCGCGCCTAATATTTGCCGCCCTAGGCTTCCAGCCTATTAAACCTGCTAGTAAATCCGCCACTGGTCTTGAAAAAGTAATAGGGAGAATAGGGTAGGACTAATTGTAGAGGACGCTAATACTTATCCTTATTCTTGGGAAAACAAATTGTAAAAATTCTGCGGGGAACAGCTAGCTAGTGTTATGATTTCCTCTATTCTGCCAGATTACCGGAATTGGGGAAATTCAGGAGTGAGGTATGAAGTAAGTACTTTGCCAATTTTCCCGCTGAAAAATAGCATCGGTCCCGCGGGGTTCTTAACAAGCCTTTCCGTCCAAGCCCGGAGATAAGCTGTTAAGCCTAGATTTAAAGATTTATACCTATCTACCAATAACGGTATAAATTGTATGCTATTGTACTTTCGGCTCTTTAATAAGCTATACTGGTTATTAAATAATCTCGTATAAACATTATTTACCCTCGGTTTCACCCGCGTTAATTTCGGAGTTCCCTCAATAATTACAGGATAAAAAGTACCCTATGTCCTTTTCTATATAGGTATCCCTGAAAACGTGTGTGCAAAATTTCATGATTATCGGTCGAGTAGTTAAGACGTGAAAGTGTTAGAAACAAACAAAATTGTTTATTTGTTTGTTTGTTACGCTTTCACGCCTCAACGGCTCAACCGATCACAATGAAATTTTGCACACACGTTGTCAGGGGTACAGAGAAGGACATACAATACTTTTTGTCCCGGAATTCTCGCGGGAACTCCTAAATTACTGCATATGAAACCGTGGGGAACAGCTAGTTCTGTATAATAATTTGAATTTGTTGGATTTGTTGTGATATAGGTACAACGCTATACTACCCAAGCACATAGATTCAAGTAGCAACCTATCTTTTAACAAAACAAGTCCATCCATTTAGTAAAACCTGATAAGGTATCTTAGAATCCTCGGGCAAAGTTTCTAGACCAAGCGGTTTGGGAACATTTTATTTAAGTAGGTACGTACGTACCAAGTATATTTTATTTTTTCTGTCTTGTTTGAATTTGCGTCTCTAGCTCATTCTCAGCGTGACATCCTGTTTAAGTACCACATATACTTACCAATATACCTACTCAAAAAATTATGGATATGCTAAGTTAATTACTACTTTACAACTCTAAAATTAATATAACATAGTTTATATATAGTATACATGGATCGCGTGTCCACCGCGGGGATCGAACCTGCGATACCTGACGTAGCAATAAGAATCACTTACCACTATAGACTACGGTGCTGTCTTGCCTCACTTTATGAACTTGACAGAAACATTTATGTACGTATTTATGTATTTATGATGTGTGTATGTATAGATAGGGAAAGAACGCAACGTTTCTCATAATAAACACCGAGTTACGGTAACCGCTCCGCAAACAAAATACTTACCCATAAAGGGAAAAAGGTAGGTTCGAAAGTGGCAGCCCCTTGGCGCTTGAAGTGGCTCGGCGATGTTCACTTGTTACTGTGATACGACGAGAGAGATTCTTTCGTATCGTATGTATACAGGCATGTATGTTAAATGTTTTGCTTACATCAACACAAAGACAAGTCTCACGAGTTATCCACTGAAATAATAAACACATATTGAACTGGAGTTTTTGAATAAAAAGCGAACTTACTTTATCGCCATCTTTATTAGCAGAGCTTGTACAGAGTAGTGTTGCCACAACGTATTTCCTAATATCCTCAACACAGCCCCTCAAGTTTATAACGAAAGAAACTGAAGTTATACAACTTGCAAAAGTAAATTTAAAATTACACAATAACACACAATTATATCTATGGCTTAATCTAGCCCTACGAACTGTGTCTTGGGATCGGTACACTCACCACTAGATTATACTAAGTAACATTAAAGAATGTTAACATTTACATTTAGTACACATATACTTATTTAAACACAAGTTCAGAATTAGCTTGAGTTCACATAATAAATATCTAACTTATACAAAATCAGATGTACTAAATCAGATTCAACTTATTTGTAAAATACACATGTTTAATAAGTGGCAACGCTTTGGTAAAAATATCAGATACATTCTCATTGGTTGGAACATAGGAGATTAATATAAGTTTCTTATTTACTATATCTTTAACATAATGATACTTGATAGCTATATGTTTTGAAGCTTTACTGTTTGTTTGATTCTGTATTAATTTAATTGTACTCTGGTTATCAATCAATAAACAAGCGGAAATATTTGTTGTATTATTTGTAAAATCTGAGAGTAAACCTTTAATATGCATGAGCTCACTTACAGTGTGTGCCCCTGCGACGAATTCTGCCTCTGCTGTTGAAAGAGCTGTACATGTTTGCTTTTTAGAGAACCAACTTATTATATTCTCACCGTGATAGATCACACAGCCACTAGTGCTCTTACGGTCTGTCTTGTCTGCAGCCCAGTCAGCATCTGAGTATGCTTGAAGTTTAGTAGGATCTGTTAACTTCTTATATAGCAGCCCCTTTTCGGATGTCCCTTTAAGATAGCGTAAGACTCTCTTACCTGCCTTCCACAAGTCGTTTGTTGGTCTATCCAAAAATCTGCTCAGATAGGAAACTGCATAAGCTATATCTGGTCGACTATTTGTTGATATGTAAAGTAGTGAGCCAATCAGTTCTTTAAATGGTACTGTGATTACTTCAGAGTTAATATCTGTATTGTAGTTTACTTCCATTCAGTAATGTTGCTTCTTCCCATGTTTCTAATTTCTTTTGTGACTCTAATTCTTTTTTGATTGCCTTTTCCCATTCTTTATCTTTTATTGCTTCATTAAATTCTTGAGGATCTCCGGACAATAAGCAGTATGCTATATAGTTTAGGTCATAGTTTTCTAGTAGATCTTTAGGTTTTCTTACTTGTCTTCCTGATCGTGTCTTATATTCTTCTGTTTCTTGATTTTCTTCTTCATTATTGTCTTCATCCGTTTCCATGTAATTTTGATCATCTTCTTCATTTTCCTGTTCAATCTCTTCTCTTTTATCATTTTCTTCTTCTCTTCTATAGTTATTTTCTTCATCATCTTCATAATGTTTATATTTTACTTCTTCATCATTAGGTTTATTATTATCATATTTAAATTGAGTCTCATCAAATCTAATGTCTCTACTGACTATAATCTCATCTGTATCAGGATCCCATACCCTGTATCCGTTACGTGCATAACCAACAAATCTCATTGTTTTTGCTCTTCTTTGAAGTTTATCCTGTTTTGGTAAAATGTGTACCCATACCTTGGAGCCAAATACTCTTAGTCTTGATAAGTCTCTGTTTCCTAACATTAGTTCAGCTGGTGTACGAAATCTGATAGCTGAGGATGGACATCGGTTAATCTGATAGACAGAACATTTTACTGCTTCACCCCACAATGTCTTAGGTAATCCTGTTTCAATTAATAATGTTCTAGCTCGGTTATAAATGGTTCTGTTCATACGTTCTGCGACTCCATTTGACTGAGGACTGTATGGAATGGTATATTGTAAAATAATCCCTTTGTTCTTACAGAAATTATGCATTGTCTCATTTTTGAACTCACCTCCATTATCACTTCTAATTTTCTTTACTTTATTTCCTGTTTGTCTCTCCATTCTATTTATGTATTCAATTAACCTTTCTGTAGCTTCACTTTTTCTCTTTAGTAAATATACTTCACAAAAATGTGTATAATCATCAATGATAGTGTGATAATAAACCTCACCATTCGCTGTAGGAGTACTTACCGGACCAGAGATGTCAGTATGAATCAACTCACTAATGTAACGGGAACGTGGTCTCGGAGTGGAGTAAAATGGTAACCTTGTTGACTTACCTTGCATACATGGTTCACATGTGTTTTGACTGTATGGCAGCCTCATCATACGCAGATGTTTCCGATTTGCATGTCCTAATCTTTGATGCCACAAAGTATCATTATTATTTTTATTAGTTGTTAAACATTTTACTGTATTTAAGTACATAGTAATTACATATAAATTTCCAAGAAGATTGCCAAATATTTCATGCTTTACATTTGAGATGGATACATAATCTTTATTAAATTGAATATTAAAACCTTTTTGCAACAATTTACTCACTGACAATAAGTTATGTGACAGATTTGGAACAATTAACCCTTCAATATCTATGAAAACATTTTTAAACTTTAAATTTAATTTCCCTTTTTTATTACAGGTTAGGTACTGACCATTGGCTACAAAAATCTTAATATCCTTATCTAGCTTAACTATCTCTGTCATATGTTCTTCAAATTCTGATTTCAATAAATGTTCTGTGGCCCCAGAGTCTACTATGAATTCCACGCTTTTGTTCACATTTTGACTAAATTGATTTGCACTGTATACTGTGAACGACATACCATTTTCATTATTAATCTGTGATATATTGTTTGCTTGCCTTTGATGCCCATATTGTCTTGTACCTCGACGTTGGTTGGTAGTTCTTGACCTGTAGGAACCTCGATAACTTCTTGATGGTGTTTGGCCTCGATTTAGATTGTTGTAGGTATTTGAATCTGGCTGTATATCCGTACAATTTCTGATAATGTGTCCTCTTTTTCCACATC
Source organism: Zygaena filipendulae (assembly GCA_907165275.2). Taxonomy (NCBI): domain Eukaryota; kingdom Metazoa; phylum Arthropoda; class Insecta; order Lepidoptera; family Zygaenidae; genus Zygaena; species Zygaena filipendulae. The sequence goes on from OU015669.1 coordinate 3,963,274, forward strand.
TATAGCATGTCAAAAATGCCTCTTCATTGGGACTTTCCTGGTTAATTTTTAATTCTGCATCGAGTAATCTCGCTTTGATGGATTCTAGATTGATTGATTTTTCTGTTATCAAATTGTTTCTATTGATGTAATTACGTTATCGTATGCGGAGGGTAGTGAAGAAAGTAGGTAGCACACTTGATCTATTTGTTCTATGGTACACCCAATAGCGGATAATTCGCTGATTAATGTATCGAATTTCAAAAAGTAATCCTGAAGTTTTTCTTTTGAGCCACATTTTAACATGATGAGTTGTCTTTTTAACCTCAATTTATTACAGATGCTCTTGCGTTCAAATATGTCCTCCAAGTTAGACAACATGTCCGCGGCGGTTGTGCAGTTTTTTACAATTTCTATATATTTGTCACTTAGGCACTGAACTATGATGGATCTAGCTTTTGCATCGCTAACCATATCTGATGTCTTCACATCGCTTTGTAGTACTTTTAAAACTCCTTTTTCTTCTAATATTAATTTCACTCTAAATTTCCAATGGCCGAAATTGCCATGCTCACTCAGCGTTGGGTACTTAAAATCTTGAGCCATTTTGCGCTATTTTGTTAATTTCACAACTATTTAACACTTTTTCTTTCGTTTTAATACTATTTTACTAATTATTATTGATATAGCGCAGTGGAAGCGTATTGAACTGGAGTTTTTGAATAAAAAGCGAACTTACTTTATCGCCATCTTTATTAGCAGAGCTTGTACAGAGTAGTGTTGCCACAACGTATTTCCTAATATCCTCAACAACACATACCTAGTATAAGATAGAAAAATAAGTCATAGTCGAAGTTGAGACGTTTTTAAGCGCAACTATATTATACTGACGCAGAGGTTTCACTTCGCCGACGTGACGTTTAATTTTGTCCCATCACCTTAATGCCTCTTCAATCGGCTGTGGGTATACATTCAGCATCAAAAATAAGTAAACATATTCGTCAGTCGTTGAATTATATTACATTGTATTATGATTTATGATTCAACAACTGTCACCATTGAATACATATTTCAGATGCTGACTGTACTGTATGAATGATAACATACACTCCTGAGGTTTTGAGTATGATACCTAATTGGGACAGACTATTTACAATTATATATATCTATCCACAGTTCTTATAGTAGGTCACTTTTGGGGCAAGTTCAAGCTAATCGCCACTCTACAAGATAATCAACATTTAGTTTGGGATTAAAGAGCATCATTGAAAAATGTATGGTCATGATACGTCCGTTGAGAGGAAGTCATGTTTTTGTTTGAAGCCACTTTAAGATACTATAGTCATTGCCTATACTATATACTATTGGAATAAAAGGGAGCCCAGTGATTTTCCTAGACTGTTATTTTCCACACATGTCACCGTCAGCAACAATCCCGCGGGACGGGAATGTGCAGGTTTTTTTTATGCCGCATTAGTTGGTTTTTGTGGTTGTGTTGAAACTATGTGTTGAAAGCTAATAACAGTTATTTACATATAGTTTTATTTTAAATCCTTTGTAATTTAATCATGGCTATTGCGGTATTTTGTTGATTTTATTAAGCAGTCCACTTACACCTGATTAATGACCTCCTGCATATTTTGGTTTATATTGATTAAAAAGAAATTTATCCCGTGATCTGTTTGGAAAAATAGAACCTCCTCCTTTTTGGAAGTCGGTTAAAAATACTCAAAATTTGTTATATCTACTGGGAGGGAAGTTTATAGCTGGAATCCTTAAAGAATATCCAAGATTAATATACGTATACGTTAAAGTGATGCCGTTTCTTTTCGAGGTTTTTTTATATTGCGGTAGGTATCTAGACGGTATAATTCATATGATTGTAAGATTTTAACACCTTACCTATGAAATCTACTACTACAACAAATGTGAAAGTTTGCGAAGATCCCACATACATGATTCGAATGAATTAGTGTGAAATTTACGACACGATAGAATACGTCCTTGATAAACGCAAGTAAAATAAATAAAAAAAATGTTTGTCGAAAATCCCGAGCAAATCCCAGAACAGCTTGTGATCTATAAAAGTTATGTCCGGTTTACGACTTTAAGTATATTGTGTTCAAAGTGTTTGTTATCTACAATCCGCACAGTAGGTCAACGCGGTTGGTATAAAGCCAAAAAGCCCAGCCTTGACCTGAAAGTGAGACATAATCGCATGACATAGCAACGATGCGTCGATGCGTGCTGGCGCTACCCACCGCACCGCGCTTGACTACCACTCACGCATAAAATCTAATAATGTGCCACCATTATTATAGAGCGTACAATAACTCCAGTCTAACTGGTAAGTGGTAACAACCCTCCTGTGAATAGGACTTTCAAAGCGGTAAATTATCTACAGCCATTTAAACTTATACCGGTTCGAAAGCCGGCGTAGCGGTAGCGCTACACGCGTAGATGACCTGCTACGAGCGTAGCGTGTCTACGTATTTATATCCGTTAGTTGAAACAATTGAAAACTTATCAACTTACAGAACTTATTATACATATTTTATGGGATAAATTAAGTTAATAAAAAACCTAGTACATAAATATGGAAATATCTATATTCGTGTATTACATCGTATCAGATAGGGAGGTACATCGTTTTTATAAAATATTTTTTTTTACATAGTTTATTGTTACATGATCTAATACATATATTCAAATTATTATAAAATGACATAATAAAGTCGTCAATCAAACGATGATGAGACGTCAACACGGGCTGACTCACCCAGCCGCTACGATGCTAAGCACGTTCCGACATTTGCCGAATACACGTCACCAAACTATACTTACTCCCCAGGGGCTCATGATAAAAATATTGTATGGCTAAATTGACGTGACCTATCGCCCATTGGTAAACCGCAGAAGGGTACCTACTGAGTTGCTCGGATACAAGACCTGAATATAGAATTGCGGGTGCCAGGAACAAATATGAAAAGTGATATTATGTTTTGATCCCAGCTGGCGTCGCGGGCGCGTGATGTAAATTAAGGTATGGCACCAAACCTGCGATTTTTTAAACCAGCATAAGATTTTTACGAATTTATGTAAATTCAATCTTTATGACAGTTGCCTATGCCCTTTTTTAGATGACCTTTATACTTAATACTTATTAGATTCACCTATACATATAGGTAGGTACCTACCTATATAGGTGCGGAATGGTGAATCTGGGTAAAACGTAGATTTTTTACACCAATTGGCTACTTGACTATTTTGTTTTTAGTCCGTCGTGTAGATTAATAAAAAATATCGGACACGTATTTTTTTCATTTTTTACGTAATCAAAAAATGACGGATATACATTGAGTTGAAATTCCGCGTGACATCACAACTCGGTGCAGTTTGCACGGAGCTTACACCGAAAAATGACGTCACCCTACACTTTAATGCGCTTTATCTATGTTTATTTTCATTAATTTCAAAAAGCAAAAAATACGCGTCTATTATTTTTTTATTTTCTAACTGACAGACTAATACCTAGGCTTAGGCTAATACCTATCTATACATTATGAATCTATATAACGGTTTGAAAAATTTTGGGTCACTTAGAAGTTCTAAGAGCTAATCGGATTGTGTTGGTTTAATATTCTTCTTCTTCGAGATGTTCACAATGTATAAGTGACTGACAAGACAACTTATGTAACAATCAAGCCTGAAGCTGATAGATGTGATCAAAATACATAAAACTCTATTTTGCACCTAAAAGCAGTCTTCAACCGTATATTATATGAGACCACAGTTTGAACCTTCACAAAAATAAGATACCTACCAATGTTGACGACGCAGTAAAATCGGGGTGGTCTGTATTAGTGAATATCTGATATAGACCTTTGGATATACAAAACGGAACTACATAATGGACAACCGCAAAATATTCTCACTGAGTATTTTTACGCCATGTCAATAAAATCTAAAGATTGTGAAGATATTCTATAGATTTTTTCATTATTGTTATTAATACTTAAACTGTCCGCGCGGTTTCACCCGCAATAATCCCGCGGAATTGTTCCATACAAACTTTTTAATACCTTTTCATCCTCTTAGGGGTTGAATTTTCAAAAACCCTTTCTTATCGATGCCAACGTCATACAAAGAACAGACCCTCCAAGTTTCAGGTCTCTACGATCAGCAGTTTAGGCTGTGCGTTGATGCATCAGTCTTTCAGGACAGAGCATTTTATATGGATAGATTTAGACATAAGGCCGATTTTTTTATCCGCAGATAGGAGTTAAAAGTAGGTAGGTACTAATCCAATAATAATGAACTTAATCTATATTCTGTGTTATAATACTTTATACAAAAATGGTACAAGTTTTGTATGGATTAGTTATCAGTCGACTGCAGTTTATCTGTCGATTGAAAGATCTTAAATCGCAAATGTAAATTATTAAGAAGGAAAATAAACATTTTTTAACCAGCGTTTTTTATATAAAAAAAACAATGTAGGTACGGGTAGCTTTATTCCAAAAGGGAAATAACTCAAATATTCATTGAAAGTCGGTCGGCGCACTCAAAACTGTTGCAATATGCAAAATTCTTGCGAGCTCCTCCGAGGTTTAGGCAGGATTTAGTCTGTTCGATTCAAACAAATCATAGTGGTCCGGGTTTATCACTTTGAAGTTTAAACCTTTATGAAGTTGAAGACCTCCGACCTCTTATCTCAGTTTACCAGGCACGTAGGAACTTGAGCTACTGTATATCTAATGTCTGATGTATGATATATGACGACCCGATTGGCGCAGAGGTCACCATGCCTATACCCGCTAATCAAGGGGTTCCGGGTTCGGGGGTGGACTTTGTGTGATGAACACAGGGTTCCATTTTCCAGTCTGGGTGTGTTTATATATCTATAGTATAATAAATTATTCTATGTAGTATATACCACGTTTGCTTGATTTCCACGACACAAGCTAATAATAGCTTACTGTGGGATCAAGTAGATCTGTGTGTTGTGATGTGGATTATTATTATTATTATCTAATACTTAGGTAGGTAGGTACTCCGTACTGTAGAGGTCGAATGCTTATAATCAATCAATCCTACTATAATCCTACTAATATTATAAAATATGTGAAAGTGTGGATGCTTGTTGCTCAATCACACAAAAACGGCTGAACGGATTTCCCGCAGGAACTCCAAAATTACCGCGGATGAAACCGCGGGGCACAGCTAGTATTTTATATGCGAAAGTGAGTTTGTTGATTAGTTACGCTTTCACGCCTTAACGGCTCAACCGATCATCATGATTTTTCATCATCGAGTGAAACCGCGAGGCACCGCTAGTAAGTATATAACATCACGCTACGACCGATAGAAGCGGAGCATCAATGAAAAATATTGCAAAAACGAGAAAAGATATTACTTTGCAAAGCTTCCGTGGCACATTGCGTCAACGGGATGTGCAATATATTTTAAGTAGTTTTTTTTTTCAAATTAACACGGGTGAGACCGCGGGGCGCAGCTAGTTATAAAATACTCCCTCGAGAATTCGAGAATCAAGAAGTGATACAGAACCCAACGTATCTAGTAGGTACAGTACTATAACTGGGTAAGAATAAAAAGAGGCAATTTGTTTGTTTGAGGTAATCTCTGAAACTACTGAACCTATTCTATGGGTCGTATTAATAAACCCCACTCATCCTTGATACGCTCTCATAATTCTCAAGTCTTTGCTATCGAGAGATCGAGACAGACTATCACTTGAGACTTAAAGCCCGCTCCACATTCACGAGAGAATTTTAACTTAACTATATGCATATAATTTCTATGTTAGGTATGACCTACCCAAGAGTTGGTGACCTTTTAAGCCCGCTCTACATTCGCGCGAGAATCTTGCGAGAATGTGAGAAAACCACGAGAAACAGCGGAGAACATCGGCTCCACATTCGCGTGCATATAGTTAAGTCAGTTTCATTCTAACTCCCGATCTAAATTTAAGCGCAAAACCAATCGATATGTAGTGAACGACAGGTTATGTGTAGGAATTACCTTTGGCCGAGACCTAGCGGACGTATTAAGCTGTTTCCACCACACTTAACTTCCATGACTCTACGTGCGCTGAATGGTGGTATGAGAAAACACTATTTAACAAATTATAGGGGCGACAAAAAATAGTACATTGTTATCCTAGGGGTGAAAGTAACTAGGGACTAAATAAGTCTTTCTCCCGAGGATAACACTGTGCTTTTCATTACGAATGCAAGGAAAGTCAAAATAAAAATAGGAATTAGCTAAAGAAAAAAATGAGTGAATTTTATTTTACATAAATCAACCATTAGATGTGCTACTAGCCAGTAAGTATGCCCCCTATGACATAAAAAAAAAAACTTGAGTTTCTGCAGTATCCAGCTGTCAGTTGAAAGCGATTCTCCCTAGGGCTGAAAAGTGTTACTTTCAACCCGCTTCTCAGGCAACTTCAGACCTACTTTCCGAGTATGAGTAATGAAAAAACTATTTCTTGTGCAATCAAAACTATTTCGCTGGGTTGTCAAAAAAATCTGGGAACTGACACAAATCATTACAATTTCATTAAAAAAGAATGGGGATGTTGACTACTTTTGAAAATCAAAATTCGAATTAGTCCGTCAGTTAGAAAATAAAAAACAATAGACATATATTTTTTGCTTTTTCAAATAAATTAAAATATACAGAGATAGAGCGCAATAAAGTTTAGGGTAAGGGGGTCGTGACGTCAATAACCACTAAAACCGCCATACAAACTGTCCGAATAGTGATGTCACGCGAAAAATGTAACGCCGTTATTTTTTGATTACGTAAAAAAAGAAAAAAATACGTGTCCAATATTTTTTATCAATCTACAAGACGGGCTAAAAAAAAATTGTCAACATGCCCATTGCAAAGAACTAGAGTATTGAATTGTAGAAGTCGGTATAGGGGTGGAAAAATTTGAATAGCCTACTGGCGGCAAAAGTTTAAATCCGCCACTGCTCCAAAGAAACATAGCTTGAGCGATTGTCCTGAAGTTAGGGGCCTTTTTATCTAAATCTCTACAGATTAATTATGCACAACCAGTGACTCACCCAGGCTTTGTGTATTTTTTCTAGCAATAAAAGAAATAAACTTTTTTTAACAGTTTATTTATCTTTGGACCAAATTCCTTGCCACTGAGTGCCAACCCACACGATGCGGTGCGGCGCCGCAGCCCAAGCCATTTTGCTGCATAGGCGACCACACGGGCAGCGCGGCGCCACAGCGGCGACAAAAAGAGTAGGCATGCCCATCGCTACGTGACAGAACAGGACAAACAGCGAGCCGCTTACTCCCCTCCCCGCCTCGTGTCGACTCCGATGCGAGCGCGGCGCGGCGCCGGAGTGCGCCGCAAGGCGCCGTGTGGCCACAACGCATTTTTGTATGTAATATACTGCAACGGCGCCACTCAGGCGCCTAACCTGAGCCGCATCGCACCGTGTGGGTTGGCTCTTAGTGTGTACAGTCAGTATCAGAAATATGTAATCACTTTTGACAGTGGTTATATCTTATTGCAATAGTGATAAAGTTTAATGTCTGACCAAAGCGTTTGCACATTTTTTATGTTCATTATTTACCTCCTAATATTGTCAACTCTTTATTCAAGTAACCATAACTGTATAAGTCATCTATAATGTCCTTTATTACTGTCTTATATTTCATTGCAACTTTTAGTTTATCCTCTTCAGTGGTAACAATTAGTTTGCTTCTTACATGACCTTCTTGCTGCATACCGTTAGCTAACCACAAACCAGTATTGGCTAATATAAAGACTGCTGGACCCACAATTTTTAAATCCGATTCAAATGTTTGTCTCGAGTAAAATAATTGTGCTTTGAAACCTGCTTGGTGTAGCATTTTGTCAATAGTTTGGTAATATGTGTTCAATAATGAGAAAAAATATGTCTTTCTAAGATTAGTATCAGTGCTACTTATGATAAGATATAACATGTCAAATGCTGGACTGCATACACGTGCAGTTTGATAGTCTATCAAACAAGCTGAGACAGGTATGCCATTCTAGAAAAAAGCAAAATATTTCTTCTTAAATTTTTATAATGTTACTTAACAGTAAAGTTATCTATTACCAAGTGAATGAGCTCAATTCACAAAAATTCAAAAAGAATTGATTGAATTTGAGCTTCCAGGTCCTACGTCCCAGGTCCTACACATAGTTTGTTTGGGGGTACTATCATTTTTGAAGTTACTATCATGGCAATTGGTTTTTGAGCTCTATATCAGTATTTTGGCACTTCTTTTCAAATAATTTATAATAATTTAATCATTAAACTCTTAAATAATTATAAAGCTAACATGCAAATGATACCATTTGGGTCTATATATATTAGGATATTATTGCTTTACTTATATTTACCTCATATTTAAAAAGAATATTCTCCTTCCAAATATCACCATGACAAATACATGTTTTATTGGCCAACAAAGTGGCAGATTTCACTAAGGATTCACAGTTTTCCAATAATTTTTCCAATAATGGCACATATGCAGTCCCATTGAACTGTGTAATGGCCTTGGTTAATCTGTCTTTCAAAACATCCAAGAACCGTTTGTTAGTCTTTTCACATAATGGTACACATTTTTCTGATACTTCTTTAAATCTTTCTGGTTCTTTCAGTTCAAAAATGAACGACAATGCATGAAATTTAGCTAAAGACTGCAGCGCAACAGTCACATGATTTATATCCAAGAAAGTTTCTGTGTAGGGCTTATACCCATCTTGACACATATCTTGCAAAACTATTGCTTCATGACAGTATTCGTTACATACGTAATAACAACTAGGCATCACATATTGTAGTGGGAAAGGATAATTATTTTGTAAATCACTATACTTTGGTAGTAAATGAGTGTAAACAAATATTTCACGTGTGAAAAACGCAGTGATTGCGCCAGATACTCTAAACCTCTTGTCGTTTGGTGCCAGTTTTAAAACAACGTCAATATCAACTAATTTATCTGCTATTTTTCCAGTTAGATGCAATGGAATTAGAACACCAAAATAGTTTTGAGCCATACTATCAAATTTCTTGCGAGTGTATCGCCATTCATTTAAACTTAATTCAGCTGCAATGTCGTGTACAATTTTACTAAAATCTTCATCAATCAACGACATGGCTCTTTAGTTTCCTTACGAGTTCAATTCAATTTCTTGTGTTTACACACAAACTTGTTTACATTCCTTTTGAGGCTTTTGAGTTTTGACTTTTGAGGTTTGTTCACAAATTAACTAGACTTATGTCTAAAGGTTTGTTTAAGTAGTTAGCAGTCTAACGCAACTAGGAACAAATTAAATTTTGTTCGTGTTTAGCACTCATTTTTTTTTTAATTTTTTTTTTCCATGGCATCAAAGATGGCCTCACATGCTATTTCAGTCTTTTGTCTCTGAATCTTTCTTACAATCTGTCATCTGTTTGTCATGGCGACGCATGTTGTTATTTGGGAAAATAATTGTGTGATTTTTAAAAATTTTGTGTGATTTACGCTTTGAAAAGTGCAGTGTGACTATTAAAAACAATTTTCTTGTGATTGGGTAGTGAAATAGCACCGATTAGACGGTGTAGTACGTATGTAATTTGTAGAAAAAGATAGAGTCGACAAAATTTAAATAAAAGGAAATTTATCACGAAATTTCCTATAGAAGAAGACCGGTAAGTACAGCTTGAGTAAAGTAATAAAGTATTTTGTTCTCTTCAGCTATCAGCAAGACTAAAATAATACACTATCTTTTTGAAATGAGATAAAATATTTACATGTTTGTAAACCATAGTGATGTAAATCTTCACTATCGATAAAGTGAGTCGATAAACTTTAATGAATGATGCTATCGTGAATATTTTGGAATATTTTTGTATAGCTGCTGCTGCGTATACTTTTTTCATTACTTACTGCAGTTTTCATTAAGTATTATGATCGTATTGTAATAAAGTGAACCTCGTCTTCTGTACTCTATCTAACTATATTATACTCTATCTTGTTTCTCAGTGTACTTGCATGATTGATAGATATTTTAATTTCAGATGTCGACAATGGGAAATTTTTTTTGGAAATGATGACTTAGCTTACATTCCAATCGAAAAACTTCACAATATAAAATATGTCTGTGGAGATGTAAGGAACGAATGTCGGATACTTCTACCGATAGATATTTCTACCGATAATTTAAACAAGGCTCAACAAGGAGGCACTGCGAAGTAAATCATTTACTTTCCCAAATAGGTTATTTAATTTTGACATAAAATGTAAATGTAATTTTTAAAGAGAAAATAAATATCTATCTATCTAATAACATCATCATCATGACAAACTAAAATATTGGAATAATAATAAACAAATAAAAATAATAATTTATTGTTTCAATTTTACGACAAATGTTTTCCCCCGTTGTAGATTTAATTCACCTGGTATGAAGCCCACGATGCTCTAATGATAATTTATCGATATCGATTTAATCAGGAACTACATGTGGCCATCCCTATTGTTCTCGTTAATGTTGGTACCCATGAGTTATGAAGTATTTTGACATTTAAATTTTCGCTGTGTTGGTATTGCTGGGTCTGCTAATTGGATTCCAAAACCAAGTAAGGAAGTCCCGTCTCTTAAAACGTAGTGATTACCTTCTCTCTGGTAGTTAGTAGTTGTTGAAAAAGTATTGATAAATCGATATTTTTAATCCAATATATCGATATTTTTATCCGATATAATATTTTGATTAGATATATTGATACAAAATAATAAATATCTAATATCATGAACCAATAAAACTAGATCTAATTGATCTATGGTCCATGATCAAAAACGTTTGTTTTTTTTTTAATGTAATTAAAGTAACTGGTTTGCGTGAAACAATAGGTTTAAAAATATTAGTTGGAATAAAACTTAATTTTGATATTTTTGTAATTATTGCCTAATAAAAAGGAATAATGATAAAAAGCCTTCATTTTTGTTGAGATTTTTTTACATTAAAATAATGTACATTTTGTATTAAAATTACTATTATTCAGCTAAATAAACTATTATTTTTAAAACGCAAAATCTTTTATAATTTGATCGATATATGAATATATCGATATTTTTTCCCGATATATCGACGTCGATATCGATATATTAAAAAAAAAAACGATACATCGATATGTCAATTTTTTCTTCAGTTCACACATCCCTAGTTTTGTTTCTTTTTTTTTTTATTTACCTCAATGAGGAAGGCAAAGGAAGCCAAGTCCATACAGCCAATTCAGTAGTATTTTTCTTCTGAAATTATTTAAGTAAGTACAATGCATTGGTGAAATGTATTTCGATGCTTTACCGGAAATTTTGGCAGCAACTCTTCACAGTTTAACCTTAATAGGATGCTCTGTGGAAAGTTATATAGTAAAACGACAACCTCCCGACGAACGCCCCATTTCATCCTAATTCACTTTTTCCACATATTGTTCATCAATAAATAATAATAGATCAGTATTATGCAAAATCCATTACATTCACACGATATTAATCACAAAAAACTAATTTGTAAAACGAAGAAATAAAACTGACTTTCATTTCTGCTAAAATTCTGCCGTTGCATCCAAGAAAGAAGCTAGTTTTCGAGAGAGAAGAAAATTTAACAATAAACCAACTTATTTTAAGTGATAATCGCTGAAATAAAGACACACTGGACCAATGATATTTTATGTATAAAATTAAATATCATTGCGCCGGACCATCAAAAAACTATAATAGATACCTATTAGGTAGGTATAAACTACATTAGGTATGTAAATATTACGAAAAACAAATAGGTATACAGAAAATGTTATTATGATATGAATATAAATTAACATAGAAAATGAAAATCTAATCATTTTTTTTTAAATTACTAAGCGATATTTATTGTAACCCGGAATTCCCGAGGCAATTCCGAAGCTGTTCAGGAAATCAAATCATTGATAAAGAACTGCCATGGTTTTTTTTGCATTAAAAACAGCCGAAAGTTGTTTGACGAAAAATGTGAAATGAAATGAATGAATGAATGTGTGTGTAAAAAATGCCGTCCTTGCGAACGTGAGTTCCGTTTCCGGCGCGGTTTCCGGCATCGGAAAAAGCATAAAAAACGTTTACTTCCTCAACACATTTCTCATTATCTTCTTCTTCTTTATAAATAAAAATTAATGTTTGTGTGTCTGTCCTCTATGCGTTTCGAAACCATTAAGGTCCGATTCTGAAGAAACTTTGGCGGGTTGTTCTGCCTGGGTCCGCAAAGGTTCCTGATCCCAAAACACATGCGGGTGAAACCGCGGGGCACAGCTCTAATGATAAATAATGATTGATGATGAATAAACTAAACATCCAGAACATTTGCTTCTGCTAATGAGCAGATTCTCATTATTCACGAATCTACAAACCAAAAGACACCTTAGCCAAAAGGACCTTTAGCGTAGGTCTAGGCCTAGGCCTCTAAAAAGATATTGCACCCAGGTAGGTAGATAAACATGCTCCAACCAGAAAATAAAACTTTATTATTCGGGATTTTCTATTATTAGGTACCTATTAGGTACCTACATACTTATTAAAGATGAAATGGACATCCGGTATCCGGCCTATCCGGCCTTGTTTTGGCTATCCGGTCGGATTCCAGATAGTAAAATTCAAAAAATATTATTTTACACAAGGCAAATCATATATGTACCTTCTTAACATAATAAGTTTAGGACACCGTTTATTTTTAAATTCGCCAGTTAAAAATGTTTGTTTTATTAGTTTAGTAGGTAAGTACTCAAAATTAACGAGTGGCAAATTGTGGCGAATAAATACCTATTTTTTCCCATTTGTTTATCTGCCCGCTTGGCGATAACATCCTCAACGCACGAACGCACTCAAATATTTCCAATCTCGTTCACCGCACGGTCTATATTCAAGTCAAACTGATCGCTTCATGTAACACGATGAAGGACATAGGGTACTCTTTATCCCGGAATTCCCGCGGGAACTCCGAAATTACGGCGGGTAAAACCGCGGGGCACAGCTAGTACGGAATAAATTCGGCAACCTTGGAGTTCCTGCGAGAATTTCAAAACTCACGCGGGTGAAACCGCTGGTTTCGTTCGTTCGTTTTCGGTGTTAGCTGAACCACTCTAAATTAAATTTACAACTGGTCCCCCTGATACTTAATATTATGTACCTATAATACTAGCTGCTCCCCACGGTTTCACCCGCGTTAATTATGGACTACTCGCGGGAATTCCGGTACAAAAATTACCTACTCTATGTCCTTCTCTGTACCCCTGAGTCCTGACAACGTGTATGCAATATTGTATGATAAACGCCCGGTTGAGCCGACGTGAATGCTTAATAAACAAACAAACAAACTCACTTTTCACATTAATAATGAGTAAGTAAGGATTGACGTTTGGAGTTGGGTCTTAGGTACTTTGGATTATTAAAGCGGTTTAAAAGTTAACTTCAACATTCAAGTTATCTAGCAATTATATTTTTATTTTGAGATAAACTATAATAAACAAAAAAAATGCTGAATTCTTGTTATAATTAGTAAATATTTATTCAGAATAGGTAGGTATAAACAAACTGAAACGCCGTTCTGTGGAGTGTACGTGAGTTGGAATATAAACCGTGGGGCCAAAAGTAAATTCAATTTTCCGCAACCACCGTCGCGCGTCGCGCCGCGTCGTGAGGAAATCACGCAGAAGATACCGAATTTACACATTTCTGCAGATATTTAGGTTGACACTAGGTTTCTATCTAACCTTCATATTTTGTATAGATATCTAGGTACATAAAAAATACCTACTTGATTGAAGAATCAGGTGATGACAATTTTAAAAAATCAGGCAACTAAAATTTCGAAGATCCCGCAGGAATTCGAATTTTCAAAAATCCTTTCTTAGCGGATGCCTACGTCATTATGTCAAATTTCGACGAAATCCGTTCAGTAGTTTCGGCTGTGCGTTGATAGATGAGTCAGTCAGGTTTGCCTTTTATATATTTTTTTGATAAATAAAATTATACTTTTGTACAAAATTCACTATTTTATGTTGTCCTTGTGTGCATTAATCTCATTTTTATATATAAAAATGATTGTTGTTCGTTTGTCTGGCTAAAACTCGAGAATGGCTGGACCGATTTGGCTAATTTTCATCTTGAAATATTTGTGGAAGTTCAGGGAAGGTTTTAACCTTTTTGTACATTTCTTAACGATCTAAATTAAACAATTTAAATTATTTATTGTTTTTATTACACGTTGGATACATCACTTTACCTATTATCTACTTCTACCTACTTCATTTGGTATTATTATTTACAATCATCAAAGGTAACAATGACGTTGACGTTGAAAATACACACATCAAAAATGTCTAGGGATCAAGTGCATTTTAGAGAATTGCCGCCAATTGGGATTATTATTGTAACTTTTCTGGATCCTTTTTGAAATTTTATATTGAATTTCACCATTTCAATAAAGAATTTTATTCAAATTTTGTTTAAACTTTTAAAAATAACTGTCATTAAAAATCCCTATAAAAGCGTGTGACGGCGGTTTTACAAAACATTACAATTTCTGCATCGTAACTGAAAAAAATTGCATCGGTATGGAGCGATGACACCACTTGCCTAGACAAGAGATGCTGAGAGCCGTTGGAATGTTGGAAGCTGGCACCAGGCAACGCCCTATGGCTACTGCTGTTGGGACAAGGCAGAGCGTCATAAGCCGCCTATGGACACGCTATCGCATCACGGGCAGTGTGGCCGAGCGACATGGAGGGTGAACTCGTATCACCACTCGAAGACACGACCGGTATATCCAGAATACAGCGCGAAGAAATCGTACTATGACCGCCATGATGATAACTACGAGGCTCCACAGCGCTTCAGGCTTACTGATAAGCGATCAAACCATACGTAATCGTTTAAGAGAAGTGGGTCTGCGATCCTGAAGGCCTCTGAGAGTTCCACCAATAGCGTCCCGCAATCGTACAGCCCGTTTACAATGGGCTCGCGAAGACAGTAATTAGGAGGAAGAAGACTAGCGTGGTGTTTGCTTTTCCGAGGAATCTCGTTTCGGTATGAGGCCGGATACAAGACGTACATTAGTTTGGAGAAGCCCTGGACGTCAAGAACGATTGAAATTCTGTTAGGAAGTTCATCCATATGGAGGGGGAACAATGATGGTTTTAGCGGGTATTAAGATCGGTGGAAGAACCGATCTCATTTGGATCAGGGGCAACCTTAATGCTCGGATTTATGCGACAAGTATTGTATCAGATGTAATCATCCCTTTGCGAAGCCAGTTGCGTGATTCGTTTCAACTTATGCACGACAATGCACGTCCACACACTGCTGGAGTCGTAACACGCACTCTTGCCAATGCTGATATCAACGTCCTGCCGTGGCCTGCTCAATCACCAGACTTAAATCCTACTGAGCACGTATGGGTTGTACTCCAAAGAAGAGCTCTGCTGAGTATGGACGCCGTAAATACCCCACAACAACTTTTTGACTTCTTACAAAGAACGTGGGTGGCCATTCCTCAAAGTGATTTTGATGAACTGATTTTAAGCATACCAAATCGCTGCGAATGTGTTGATTGATTCGTGTCAATGGAAGGAACACAGATTATTTTAATTTGTTTATTCATTACAATAAAAGTTTAAAAAACCCCTCCTGTCTTTGCCTTTTTTGCAATTTTATTGTCGACTTGGAATTGGTTCAATTTCTCACATCTTACAAAAAATTAATATTTTCTTAATTTATTCAAAATGTGGGAATTAGTTGTTAATTTAGATTTGGGAAATAAGGTAGGCAACAAGCCCAGAAGATTAGATTAGATTTAAATTAATTGGGTTTCTTTTTATAGCAAAAAATGCACTTGATCCCTAGACACTTTTGATGTGTGTAAATTCATTTTATAGACTGGCTGACTGCTGTTTGAGTCACTTGTTGCTGTGCCTTCAAACGGTTCCATGCAGTGCAAACTAGACTATTCAGGAGTCTGACTACCTATACTTAAAAAAAAAGTAATGAAACTATTACACCACACCAATCCTTTATAATGCAAACCTTAAGGTGCGGGTGTTAGGGCTAGTTTTCATACAAATTGCCTACCGAGTTTTCTTGCACTACGGCTATTTTTATTTATTAGACTTTATTTAATAAAATACTTCTACTTGTTTCGATGCCGCATAAGTCTCAAATCTTTGCAGATAGTGAACAAATAACATAATTATAAGCATTTCAAAAATATTAAATTTTGGTCGAATCTCTTACTTGTGTGAGAGCGTATACAGTATATGTGTACGAAAATGGCGGCCCGGTCTATAAACAGCTGTGGTTTGGCTGTAGACTGACAAGTCCCCCGAATGCAGTAGTTTGTAGTGAGTTCCAAAAGGATCGAAAGGTGTCGCGGCGTTGAGCCGTGAGTTTTGACAATTTTACCTACCGGGATAATTTAGAATTGAATTTGGAATATACATATTACTGATATAGTTGGTAGGTATTTAGTAGCCGAAGCGAAGGCATAACTACATTTTGTTTTGAGTCCCGTACAAGTAGGTACCTATACCTTATAAGCTACAGGTAGCCCGTACAAGTATTTTATATTTTTGTGTTGCATAAATTCTTGCTATCTCTTTCTTGTTTTCTCGATGCGTAAAAGAGAGAGACCATATTTTCGAATGGTTGTATCTCACCACGGCCCAGGGTAATTTAACTTTTATCTTCGATGCAATCAGCAATGACACGAAGCCATATAATGTTGGTACAACTTCATATTTTTATTGTGTCTATGTGACCACGTGATCAAATTTTTAATATCTTCAAAAAAAAAATTTTTTTGTAAAGCTCATACCCTCGAAACTAGTATGAGACAACCCCATCATGTTGCTGTACTTCATGTTTTCGTGGTATCTATGTGTTCACGTGACAAAATTTTTGAACACTTATAACTCCGAAACTATAGGACGCAGTCATATCACGTTGGTACTCAAACTTCATGTTTTGTGATATCTATGTGATCACATGGTCAAATTTTCGACAGCTCATATCTCCGGAACTGCAAGTTACAGACTCATCGTGTTGGTAGGTCAAACTTCATCTTTTCGTGATATCTATGTGATCACGTGAAGTAATTTTCAAAAGCTTATAATATTTTTTACTATTACCTATGCATATACCTACTTTGTATTTGTTAATTTATAGGTACTAATGATAAAGCTGAAGTGTTTGTTTGCTTGTTTGGTTGAACGTACTAATCTCAGGAACTACTAGATCGAATTGAAAAATTATTTCCGTGTTAGATAGTCATTTATTGAGGACGGCCATAGGCTATAACATCACGCTATGGCCAATACGAGCGGAGCACGACACGACACTCACATGGTTTTTTCAGTAAGTTTTTTCTCCAAATTTTTTTTAGTCAACTATTAGAGACGAGAATCGAATATTGAATGCCTTTTTACAAAAAAAATACCCTCGTAACGTTACACCGTGTATAATAAAGACTTTATTTTTGTAAATTTTTCCAAATGATGTAACTGTTCACTCATTATTATTTATTATTTCCTTGATTTTGTAATAAAAAAAAAAATAAAAATAAAAACTGACGCGAGCAAAACCGCGGCAGGATCAACTGTCAGTAAAATATTTATATTTTACAAATAATACAATATTATAATAAATCTATCTTCCCAACGCACTGCTTTGACGAAACTAAATAAAAGAAGATCAATATATTCAAATGACGCGCGACGGCTGAATGCATACAATTTTTTCGGCAGGAGGAACTATACGATAATGGTCCAGTGGTTAGAACAACTTCCGAAGAAGTCTCAATATTATATGACTAACTGTGCCCTGCGGTTTCACCCGCGTGAAAAGTTTTTGTGTAATAACTTTTTTCCCGATATCCGATTTGAATGAAACAAAGCCTATATTATGTAGCTACAGGCTAAGCTTAATCTACCTGTGAAAACCGCATTACAATCTGTTCAGTTGATTTGGAGATTATGGCGAACAAACAGACAGACAGACAGAAAAGAATTTCAAAAACTTTTTTTGTGCTTGGTTACTCTTCTTTTATCACCCCTCTCCATTTTAGGTAAAAATATTCAATGTACAGAATCGCGGATTCTACTCTTTTATTATAGTTTAGAAGTATAGATAATTTTTTTTATTATCTGTCATTTTTTATGCTTTTGTTTACGATTTCAAATCTAAACTGCTTTTTCATAATATACATTATGCACACTTCTAGATAAACTTATTATTAGAAATGCGAATATGAGTTTGTTTGTTTGTATGTTACGGTTTATTACTCAACCGATTATCTAGAAATTTTGCATACACTTTATTAGTAGGGGCACAGAGAAGGACACGGTAGTTTTTATCCCGGAATTCCCGCAGAAACTCTGAAATTAGCGTGGGTGAAACCGCGCTAATTTCTAGGTATATTATGAAAAATAGCTAGTGTTATTATAAAAAAGTAAAGAACCAGTTTTTTTAAATACTTCACTCAAAAGAAACTACAGTATCCTCCAGTATCAGTTGTTAATTTTATAAAAATGTTTCACGCGGGTGTAACCGCGGGACACAGCTAGTAGAATATAAAATACTTTACAAACTCAACGTACCTACTGATGAAACTCAATAAAATATAAAATATTATTATCACGAGATGACAAAATTTAAATTTTGAAATGGAACAACGGCAGAATGCGTTTATGTTTTTTTTTCGTGTAATAACGCCAAGCGGTATATAGGTTGAGTGGCTAGACCAAAGAGTATATAACCACTATGCGTACTAACGTCTGGCTCTAATCCTTTTAGAATTACGATTCAAATCTCGGTTTATATGAGTACTAGCTGTTCCCCGCGGTTTCACCCGTGGCAATTTCGGAGATCCCGCAGGAATTCCGGGATACAAAGTACCCTATGCATATAGGGTACCTTCTCTGTACCCCTGACAACGTATATGCAAAATCTCATTAGATTTCACCGGTGTTAATTTTGGAGTTCCCGTGGGAATTCCAGCATATAAAGTACCCTATGTCCTTTTCTGTACCCCTGACAACGTGTATGCAAAATTTCGTGATGATCCGTTGAGCCATTGCCGTAACAGACAGGCAGATAGACAGTGTTACTTTCGCATTTATAATATTATCAGTATTTAGTAGGGATTGTAATGTCAGTGTCTTTGTGGAATTATGTACTTTTTTTGTAAAGTTATCACGAATCATTCAGGTTTTGAGTTGAACTGCGATTCTATTTAGTTTTGGATTTTCTATGATTGATTTTTTCTAAAATTAAAAACATCCTAGTTGATGACGTAAATCACATAGACTGCTGAAATATAAAGTTGATGGTATTGTGGTCATAGTGTCGGAGATATTATAAGATTTCAATTTTTTTATCACCAAGTAAATCCCGAAATCTTGAAATTTAGATTAGGACCTAGAGTTCTTTTTATACCCAAAATTATTTTCAGTCCCAATATTTACGCAAATAGGTACGTGTGTAACCTGCAGGGAAAGGTTGTATTGAAAATAAGTCCAATATTTTTATTTAGCTTTATCCATCTTTACATTTTCTTAGATTCTAGTTCTATATCCTTTAAATTTTCTTTTTTGGAATTAAAATAAAATTCCAAAAAAGAACGAAAAATAAATCGTTTGTAGATCTATAAATAAGTATATATAAACAAATTTGAGAAAATTAGTTACAAAAAGTGGAATCGCAATCTTAGATTTGAACACGAGATTTTCACGATTCATTATTTACAAAAAGAGACGTATTACACCACAGCGCCAACGAGACTCAAACATAATAAGTCAAATTCAGAATCAGATTCGGCTAATACTAATCGATTTGCATGTGTGTGTGACTACGTTTCGGGCGGTTATTCCTAATTTTCTTGTAGTTAAAGGATAATAATGCGCGTAAGACCATATAAAAATTTTAAATGAAAGATGTATTAAACACTCATCCTGTCGCATTTATTATCAAAATCTATCTTTTAGCTTGCGATTCTCTGTAAATTGAGAAAACACTTTTATGGCGCCGCCCGCGGCCTCTATCGGCTGAGAGGCTGCATAATATGGTGGCGCGCCACCTTAATATAAAATGTTCATTAGCTAGTGAACAGTAGATAAAGAGATGTGGTGAGTAAAGTTGGCGTCATTTCTTTGACGACGTCAGGTAAGACGCGGAAGATCTTATCACGATTCAAGACGTGACTTCTAACCAAAGCGAGAGTGAAAGAAGTGACCGAATCCAACATCTCATTTTTATTCTTATTTATTCAATACATATCTAACTATTATAAACTAGCTGTGCCCCGGTTTCACCCGCGTGAGTTTCGGAATTCCCGCGGGAACTATTTTTTTCTAAAATAAAAGTAGCCTAAGTTACTCCATATAACATCAGCTATCTCCCAATGAAAGTCCCATTAAAATTTGTCCAGCCGTTTCAGAGATTAGCCGAAACAAACAGACAGACAGACACAGAAAAATTTAAAAAAAAATATTTTTAATATAAGTAAGTACCTACCGTAGTTATGTAAGTAGTTATGTGTAGTTATGTAAAGTATATCATATTCATGTAGTAAAAAACTACTAATTTAATTTTGAATTACAAATGGACACCTCAGTTTTATTTATAAGTTTAGATTTTTGCTACTCATGAACGGAACGTATAGGTTACCATACACAATATACGAGTAAGAATATCCTTAAAACCTGAGCATGTTAAAAATTTAGCTTATTGACTTTAATTTTAATTTTATTTTATTTTAATTTTATTTAATTTTATTTTAATTTTATTTAAATTTTATTTTTATTTTATTTTAATTTAATTTTTAATTTTATTTTATTTGATGAATCTAATTCAATTTATTTTATTATTATTTTATCATCATTGTATGGGTTATTTTACCTGAAATAAATGAATTATTATTATTATTATTTACTCCAAAGACTCCAAACATTATATAAGTAGGTTAATATTTTTAAAATAGATACACAGTAAACGGTATGAAACGCTGATTGCAATCCATTACGAGTAGATTATTGGCAACAGTCTTAGAGCGCCCTTAAGTCGGCCGCGATTAAATTCTACGACGAGATTACGGAAGCTTAACAACTTGCGAAATATTGACGAGAAAATTTATAGCCAGTGACTTTACAACAAGCGTAAACAGTGCCCTGTGCCGTGTTTAGAAAATAATTTTAAGGTCCTTAGGTAAGATCGCTAGTTTTATCCCTACGATAAAAATAACATGATTTAATATACAACGTGTTAACGAATTAACTGAAAACTAGAAAGTAGTTTGCTCAGAATCGACAAGCGAATCGATCGCACTATGTTTTAATATAGGTTATATTTTTTCATTTTTACTAGCCCATGTCTAAATTATTTATAATACAACATTTGGCGCGTACGCTGCCCGCAGCAAAAAAAATCGAAACGGTAGGCGCGGGCGTAGCGCTTGGAATTTCGTAGATAGGTCACCTCCAAACTAATGTTGAATAACTTTTAAAGTATAAATTTTTTCGACGCAAAATATATTTTAATCATCTTATTGTTTATTTTTAACCGACTTCCAAAAAGGAGGAGGTTCTATGTTCGATTGTATGTATGTTTTTTTTTTTTTTTTTTTTTTTTTTTTTTTTATGTATGTTCACCGATTACTCGAAGACGGTTGGACCGATTCGAAAAATTCTTTTTTTGTTTGAAAGGGTATACTCCCAATTAGGTCCCATTGTCACCAAGTCGGGATCTGATGATGGGATCTTGGAGAAATCGAGGGAACTCTTCAAAAATTATAGGCACACCTATAGCGATTTGGGTATTTTTGATAGTAAATCGTTCATTTGCTTTCGGAAAGCAAAATTTGAAGAAGTGGAACTGATGATGAAGACCACAGGTGGTCATCGGAACAACTCAAAAATAATACGTATTTCACGGGTTCCGATTGAAGCGATTTCGAAAATTGTTTTTTTGTTTGAAAGGGGATACTCTCAAATCAATTTCATTGTCACCAAGTCGAGATCTGATGATGGAATCTTGGAGTGATCGAGGGAACTCTTTAAAAATTATGAGAACACTTATGGCGATTTTTGTATTTTTTATAGTAAAACGTTTCTTTGCTTTCGGAAAGCAAAATTTGAAGAAGAGGAACTGATGATGAAGACCACAGATGGTCATCAGAACTACTCAATAATGGGTATTTCACGGGTTCCGAATCGTTAACTTTAATATGGTTTCTAAACAATTTATGCCCGTCACAATGTATATGGTGAAGTGGAACTGATGGTGATGTACTAGGAGAACTCCTCAACAATTAACGTCCCTGCGTCGGGAAAAGCAATATTTTGTAAAAGGTGATAAGCAGTTGACATTAGGCTATTGTAACTTAGAGAAATTACGAACTAAGTCACTTAAAAGCGAGAAATAAACAAAATTTTAACAAAAAAATTAAAACCGACTTCCAAAAACACAAAACTAAAAAACTAAAAATAAAAAGCTAAAAATAACAAAATACCGATTTAATCCAAAAGACAAAACACACGTAATATTATTATTGGTTTGTGCTACCACTGATCGGTATGAAGTCGGTGACAACTTGACAAGCCAAATATGGAGGTTGAAGATGGGCTAAGCCAACTCCCGCCACCAGCTCTTCGTGAGCAGAACAACCCAAGTGGGCAGACACCAGCGGGCTTGTCACCGAATTCAAACCGATCAGTGGTAGCACAAACCAATAATAATATTACGTGTGTTTTGTCTTTTGGATTAAATCGGTATTTTGTTATTTTTAGCTTTTTATTTTTAGTTTTTTAGTTTTGTGTTTTTGGAAGTCGGTTTTAATTTTTTTGTTAAAATTTTTTTTAAATGGGGTGTATCAGGTTTTCAGTTAATTCATTAACACGTTGTAGACATCCATAGACAGCACCATAGGTTGAAACTGTAGACATGGTAAGGTGACTGACGGTTCAATCCCCGCATCAGGGGTAGGGTCTGAGTCTGAGTGTACCTTAAATATGTGCCTACATACTAGCTGTCCTCCGCGGTTTCACCTGCGGGAATTTCAGGATAAACTATACGTACCCACAATACTACTTACCTTCCTCTTGAATCACGTTCTATCTATTGGTGAAAACGGCATGAAAATCCGTTCAGTAGTGTTTGAGTACAAACAGACAGACGCGGCGGGGACTTTGTTTAGTGATTCACAAAAAAATATATTATATAATATGTAGGTAATTGTCAGTTGTCTGAATGATATAATTTCTACATGACTGTGGTTACCTAGTTCAGCTGCTGACTGACGGCTATACACTCCGCCCCTCCTCTCCAGATAAAATCCCTAGATATTAAGCCTGCAATGTCTCCTATCTTTTTAAATGGAATATCTTAGAAGGCACAATTTTTTATAGCGGATCGCGCTAGTTTCATCACTGTAAGTGCCTTAACACCACTTGGTATTTACAGTAAGCGAAGCTGTAACAGCTCAAGGTTGAGATCGGGGTGAATAACGCATTGAAAGTTTAATGCAAGGTTGACATAATGCTTACTTAGTCACAATCAACTTGTCAACTTGATATATTATGATACTATTGGGCAACTACTTCGTAGAACATTAATCTACATTGCCCAAACCAAACGTCAAACTCTGCACAACTGTGACAAGAAAAAAGTACAAGAAAAATGTCGCTGTACACCAGAAACAATAATATGATATCAACGATACCTGTAGCCATGGCGAATGGCATTCCCGCCCGAATGGAAGACGAGCGAAAAAATAAAACCGTATTTTTAGACGTAAAACCAGCTGGAACAAAATTCAATACTAAAATTCGGTCTCCAAATACGGTGTATCCGATACGAGATGGTTTTTTAAATCCTCCCATTAACAGGGATATCATTTATGAGAACATAAAGCCGATTTTTACGCTCCTGAGACTGATGGGTGTTCTGCCGTTGACAAGACCTTCGCACGGCGTGAATAAATTCCAACTTATGTCTTTATCCATGTTGTATTCTGCCATGGTATACTTTGCACTCATCACCTACGTTATGTACGTCTCTCTACATAAAGTTCAGATACTCCGCACCGCTGAAGGGAAATTCGAGGAAGCTGTCATCGAATACTTGTTTACTGTGTACCTGTTTCCTATGGTATCGATTCCACTTCTGTGGTACGAGACACGCAAGATCGCTAGAGTACTTAACGGTTGGGTGGAGTTCGAGGTAAGGCTATAATAAGGGCATAATATCCCATAAAACTTACTTGCTCAAATCAGTGCCGTTAATCATTGGCCTTTTAGTAATTTTATATACCTAATAATATGCATTAACTTTCAGGTTGCTTACAAAAGTCTTTCAGAACGAGTTCTTCCTCTGAATCTTTACAAAAAAGCTTTGATCATATCCATCGTCATTCCTTTACTATCGACCACGTCAGTTATCATCACCCACATTACAATGGTACACTTCAGACTGATGCAGATTTTGCCATATGTTTTCTTGGAAATACTGACCTACATTTTAGGAGGTTATTGGTATTTACTATGCGAAACATTAAGCATTTGCGCCAATATTTTAGCAGAGGACTTTCAACTGGTAGGTTTAACTGACTGCGTACCTAGTAGGTAATTATGCTGTAAGTATTTACCAATCATGGTCACTAATATTGTTTTTTCTTAGGCACTCCGTCACGTTGGACCTGCAGGCAAAGTGGCTCAGTACCGAGCACTCTGGCTTCGCCTCAGCAGACTGACGAGAGAGACTGGCATTGCCAATTGCTATACATTCATCTTTGTCAATCTATACCTGTTCCTCATCATAACGCTCTCGATTTACGGTCTGCTCAGCCAGGTATCCGAGGGATTCGGCATCAAAGACATAGGCTTGGCTTTGACAGCTTGCTGCAGTATTTTTTTGTTGTTTTTCATATGTGACGAAGCCCATTACGCTTCTCATAACGTTAGTATATTTTTGATGTGATTTTTTTTGTGGCGAACATTCCGTTAGTTTGTGGTTTTAGCACATAGCAGTAAAGGTTGTCAATAATGTCAATTCTTATAACGTGGAACATAACCCTACTTTGCTTAGACGTTTTATTATTGGATAAAGGTCTCTTCTGCTCACTTGTAGGTATAATTATCCACATTGCGTCGATATTGTACCTTAATGTACCTTTATGGAACCCGGGTTGTGTTTTGCATAAGTAGATACCTATAGAAACAGACGCTTGCTTGCTTGGAATAATTAGGTATTATTATCCCCCCTAACTCACGACCAACATAGTTTATTTGGAATGGTTCAAATTTTTTTTTTTTAATATCGTCCTATAAATGCAACTAAACAGATTATTCAGACACATGATTAAAATGGGCAAAAAACTAGAATTTAAAAAAGTGTCAAATTTTCTGGAAAATTAGGGCGTCATCATAATCATATTATGGACGCCATAACGCAATAACATGATAACCCACAAAATGAAGTTATTGATACAGAACGCTTTATTATGATTTAAAGAACGTTTTTATTTGTGTTTACCTTATTAATTTAATTTAATTTTAATTTAAAGAACTTTATTGCACATTATTTATGTACAAAAGGCGGACTTAATGCCTAAGGCATTCTCTACCAGTCAACCTTTTGGCTAGGGGATAGTTTAGTGGCATTACACAGAACCGGAATATATATCTTATCTAATATATCTAATATATATAAATCACGTGTCACGTTGTTTGTCCGCGATGGACTCCGAAACTACTGAATCGATCATGATGAAATTTGGTCACTATGTTGTATTTGGTCCAACTTAAGAGATAGGATAGTTTTTATCCCGGAATTACGAGGGAATTTCGGGATAAAAACTATCCTATCTTTTAAGTTGGACCATATTATAAATGGTTACAAAATCCGTTCAGTAGTTTCGAAGTCCATTGCGGACATACAACGTGACACGTGATTTATATATATTAGATATATATAAAGTTAATATAAATAATATTACCATGTATACAGTAAATAAATAAAAGCAGATACATACATAATATACTAAATGCATACACACATAATCATATGCATCTATATATAAATAAAAGTACATGCTATATACATATACACACAATACACGTATATACTTACACAAATAACTATTACATTATTAAATAAATACCAACAAAATATAGAACATAAAAAATGTTAACAACAAAATACTACTACGCTACTTATAATTTTAAAACACGATTTACTCCAAATTTCTTCAGTGTGGGTTAATACACTAGGTATTGCATATCTATGTGCAAACGGCCTAGAGTTTCGGCCATTAAAAAAACACGAAATTTAAATGGACAAAAACAATAGACAAATTTTACATTTTACAGCTGAACAGTGACCGTTCAAAAAAAAAGTAAGTATCTACTCCAATTAATTTTTAGGTTAGAATAAACTTCCAGAAAAAGCTACTGATGGTGGAGTTGTCGTGGATGAACACGGACGCTCAAACCGAAGTGAACATGTTTCTGCGCGCCACCGAAATGAATCCGTCGCAGATCAGCCTCGGAGGGTACTTCAATGTTAACAGGAATCTTTTCAAATCCGTGCGTAAACATAAACGTTGTACCTTCTTATAAAAATTAGAGATGAAACAGATCCGGTAACTATCCGTTATCCGTTCTATCCGGCCTATCCGGCTTTGTTTTCACTATCCGACCGGATACCGGATAGTAAAATTCAAATAAAATTATTCTAATTATTATTTTACACAAGGCAACTCATATTATTGATATTGATCTCTTTAACACTAGCCCGGTGTCCGCGAGGAATGCACTGAGCAGGAGATTCTTCTCCGAGCAGGATTCTGAATGTAATCCATAATATTGGCAGTTCTCTGGATCAGTCTAGAATCATAAATATCTTCAATACTATCCCGTACTGTAACGTGATGTCTTTTATTATCTGTCTCTGTATGTCTTTAATCAAACTGATCGCGTCATGTAACGCGATAAAGGGCTGAATATCCGGTAGCCGGCTAAACCACTATCCGTTTCATCTCTAATAAAAATTATAATTCACATTTTGTATGTAGGTAGGCTATAAGTTTGCAGTTCATTGTCTGCAAATTGTTTGCATATGTGAAGACGTAAAATATGATAGTGACCAGTTTTTCATGAACTTTGGGCACACAGATAGAATAGTTATTATGTTCTGGATTAACACATAAAATATCCAGGTACAAGCAGTCCTGAGGCAATCCCGAAATTCCTGCAATAAAAACCGCCAGAACAACAATCAATCCATCCGCCAGATAAAAAAAAATCCCCACACTAGTAAAACGATCAGTAAGAGATCGAGAAACAGAAAATTTTCCCTTGTTAGATACAACAAGTCTTGAAATAGTCCCTTTTATCTACTTAAGAAATATATGGGATTTAATTATAGTAAAATTAATAATATAATACTTACTACGTAAAATTATGTTCTATTCATATTACAGCCCCCCTAGCCAAGTTCACAACCTATGATCGTTAACGCTGAAGTAACGCAGTAACGCAGTATTCTAGACCACGACTAGCTTAGGGAATATAGGTATCTACCCATTTTTTACCATTTTTGACTACTATCGGACAATTCCGACTGAATCATATTTGAATATAGTAGCTTGAAGAGTAAGATTTCCCTCGAGGATAATGACTACGGCTACGTGACGACTCCTAAGCCCCCCCCCCCCCTGTGACCATTTGACCACGGGTGATACCTATCTTGAATACCGCCTCCCCCTGAATCGGACACGCTCACATACTCACGTAGTATGGGTATGTTCCCTTAGTTGATTCGAGTACAACAAATTGTTTTATGTTTTCCTTTAGTTGCTGGCGACTATGGTGACCTACTTAGTGGTGCTACTGCAGTTCCAAATAAGCATACCAGATGAAGTACAAGACCAAACCGGAGATGAAGACGATTCTGTAACCAATGCCACAGCGTTCGTCACAGAACCAATAACAACTGTCACTACCATCATGACTACACTTGCTAAAAAGAAAAAGAAGAATTAAAAAACCAACTTGGTCTGTTCAAAAGAAAAGGTGAATTTTAAATTTTTTTGAAAAGTATTTATTTATTCATCAATATCCATTTTGTCCCCTTCAAAGTAATCCCCCTCAGATATAATTCACTTATGCCAGCGCTTAGCTTCCAATCCTCGAAGCACTTCTGAAATGCGCTTTTCGGTATGGCCATTAGCTCGTCCTTCGATTCTGACTTTACCTCATCAATTGTGGCAAAACGCTTATCGTTTGAGTCGTATTGTTTCATGCAAACGTTGCATAACTTCCTTGTAGTATTCCTTACTACCCGTACGACCTGTTGGCTAGAACTCATGATGCACCACTCCATTGTAATCGAAGAAAACAGTAAGCAAAACCTTCACATTTGATCGAACTTGGCATGCTTTTTTTGGGCATGGCTCATCTAGCCGCTTCCATTGGGATGATTGGGCATTGGTTTCAACGTCATAACCATATACCCACGTTTGGTCACTAGTTATGACCGTTTTGAATAAACTTGGATCGTCGCGTCGTTGACGTCATTCAACAACTCTTGAGTGATACTAATGCGACGTTGCTTCACGCCTAAAACATTCGAGAAAATTGCTTGGCGTGAGCCGATTGATATGCCAACATCCTCTATAACTTACTGTAACTGATTCGACAATTTTCCAAAACAATTTTTTTCACTGTTTCGATGTTTTCTTAGCTTCTTGACGTGGATGCAATCTAATCGTCATCAACAACTTCTCAGTCATCTGTAAAGCGCTTGTACCGTTTATAAACACTTTAACCGACTTCCCAAAAAGGAGGAGGTTCTCAATTCGACGCTGTGTCGCTGTTTGTAAGGTTTCCGATTGGTCACAAATCTCACGTAAAGGATATTATGATTTGATTTAAAACTATTATAGGTAAGTACAATAAATAATTATAATAATAATATAAAACATCTTTGGTTTTTACTTGTTACCAACATCGTAATTTATCTCCTACTACCTACTTACTTTCACAAATTAACTAGATTTATGTCCTACTTTCAATTAATTGTGAATGGGGTAGGCACGTAGTGATTATAATTATTATGATCTTTGGGGGTAGGTAGGTAGGTACTTGCTTAATTTTTTTTTCCACTCTAAGCAGTCAGTCTAAGCAAGAAAAAGAACAAATATATTCCTATACCTATGCTTAAAAATCACTACCTACCTATGTGCTTTTGACCTTATTGACACTTCCAATACATCCATAAGTAAGTGATTAAAAACCACGTGTGGACGACGGTCGGTAAATAAAAATTAATTTGCCGCAGGATAGATCAGACTCAAATCATTTTCAAAAGTCAGTCTTACTCACTCAAGCGATGGGCGATTGTTGAAAAAAAAACAATCGACTGAATCGATGATTCAGCTACTGAGCATTCGATTGTCGATTTAGTAATTCCCCACCATTATTATTCGAATAACAATCGACGAACTACTAACTACTGACTACTGATTTGTAAGTACTAACTGCGATGCGTGCGTGTCGTGTTGCGTCGATTTTTTGAACTACTTATTTAGTCGTATAGTAATAACAATCGACGAACTACTAACTACTGAAGTACTGACTAGTGATTACTAAGTTGTAAGTACTAACTGCGGAGCGGTGTCGGCGGTGTTGCGTCGATTATGCCACTGCGCCATCTTTTGTAACTAAATATTAGTATTTAGTAGTTTCTACTTTGTATTTAGTAGTATAGGTGCACGCCAATTAGTAGATACCTAGTTAAAAAATTTTTGACTAACATCAATAATTGCTATCTACTTTTAAGTTTTAATTAGATAACAATTTTGGTTTATTTACAAGAATATTAGTTAAAATTTTAAAATAATTATTTCACAGAATCACAAAGCATCAAATATAGATCTAACGCCCTCTTGTGGTGCTGGTGTGAGTTTATATCTAAATGCACGAAGCTAGCTAGATAGGCACCTACTTGAATAGTTTAAACTTCAGAGTACTGTCTAGATACTATAGGTGGAGTTAGAGTTATACTGGCAGCATTATGCCGCCATAAAAGATTCTTACCTAAAAAGTAATGTTGAATTCTAACTACTATTTATGTATTGCATAATGAGCCCTATACTTAACTAGAGTTGGAGATTCATAGTTAAAACAGTTAATTTAACTTTTTTTTTCTTATAATAATGTTATTTGAAACGAGGTTTATCGTTAAAAGTTACAAAAGAAATCGTATAAAAATTCTAGACATGAAAAACATAATAATAATGGTCGGACCTCAACCTTACGACTTTTTAACACAAACACTGAAATATTTAGTGTTTTAATGTTAAAACGTAGTTTTTAAAAAGTAATTAAAAAGTGCTTTTAAACAAACTACTTTTTAACACAAATACAAAATATTTTTGTATATACTTTGAATAATTACAACTTTTTTACTTATTTTATATTTTACTCTCAAAGAAACTCCTACCGTCGACGAACCAATAAACGAATAGTCATTAGATTATACAACTTAATTTAGACCACTGAATAATCAGTGCCAACTACCAATCGATAAAGAAGTAATAACTGCAGTCGCAAGTAGTGGCGCATGAATTTATAAACTTTAGTAACTATTGACAGTAACTATATCAGCGCACGCCAACTACATTTATGTAACTACTTATTTTAGTAGTCCGTAGACGTACGACTACAAATCGATACTCTTACGAACTACTAAATACTATTCTTTTTACTGACTACTTTTTTTTTTACTAACTAGTAGTTAGTAACTACTGAATTAGTAGTTGAAGTAGATACTGAACAATCGACTAATATAGATTATTATCGACTTTTATCGACTAAACCGAACAATCGACTAATTCGATAAATTTTAGTAATAATCGCCCATCGTCTTACCTGTTCTTACCGCCAAAACACTGAATGACGTCTCTAGTCTATCAAAATTACGCCATTACACTCCTAAGTTGCGTTCCGTGGATTCGCACGAGTGCACTCCAGCGCGCTCTCTCTACCCGTTCCGTGGCTTGGTGAAATTTTATTCTGACCTAAGTCCAGTAATCTGACATTCTGACAGCTGTCAAAGCGTAGTGTCACCCGTTCCGTGGCTCAGAGTGCAGCAACCAAATAACCATCTCCGAAGCAGGTTAATTTTCACTCTGACAGCTATGTATTTAAGAAGTGTGTGAAGTTTGCGCCAAAAACCGAATTCATCGAAAAATAAATCAATCGGAGTTCTTACGCACAAAGGAGAAGTGTCGATGTCGTAGTCACAAAAACTTTATAATTGGAATGGAAATTAAATTCTTATTTGCAATGTAAGTTAAGAGAAAACAAATGGCGCCTGAAATTTCAAATATATTGAGGTTATAAAAACAACTCGATCATCCCGTAGCTTGGTTGCAACTCAAACGAGTGAAATTTAAACCGAACAACTTCGCACAGGTGTGTGTGTTCCATGGGTTTGGGCATAGTTGTTCGATTAAAATTTAACGAATTTTCCTTTTTTGACGAATTCTGTTTTTGGCCTAAAATTTGACACTTCTTAAACTATACAAAACTTTCAGAGTGAAAATTAACTTGCTTCGGAGATGCACTCTGAGCCACGGAACGGGTGAAACTACGCTGTGATAGCTGTCAGAGTAAAAATTCACCAAGCCACGGAACGGGTAGAAAGTGCGCTCGAGCGAATCCACGGAACGCGCCTCGAATCCACGGATCGCGCCTTCTCTTCTTTAATAATGGCGCGCCTCTTCACTGTCAACTGTCAAGTCACAAGTGTCATTTCTTATCAAATGTCAATGAGTGCCTAATGAGACTCTTCTACTAATTTCTAGAAAGAGGAAAAATAAATATCATAATTATTGAAAAGTGAACATCACTGGAGATTTCTAAAGTCGTAAATAAGATACCTATCCGCTGCTGATACTAAAATTGGGCGTAGGTAGTGCGATATTTATTTGCTTACCGTGAACTTATTTTGAAGACAATGGTGGACTACAGCA
Source organism: Zygaena filipendulae (assembly GCA_907165275.2). NCBI lineage: Eukaryota > Metazoa > Arthropoda > Insecta > Lepidoptera > Zygaenidae > Zygaena > Zygaena filipendulae. Next base: position 3,995,366 of record OU015669.1, read on the forward strand.
AGTGGAAAGATATTGAGGTCGGGTTGAAGCTTTTAGTCTTCCTAATTTAGTAAGTTGTTGTTTTTCGAATATAAACTTGAATGTAATTTTGCAGATATCCGATGATGAAGATGAGACTCACCCTAACATTGACACGCCGTCGTTGTTCCGATGGCGGCACCAGGCGCGCGTCGAGCGAATGGAGGAGCGTCGCCGTGAGAAAGAAGAACATGAGCGAAAAAAAAAGGAGAACATACAGAAAATTAGCGAAACCAAGAAGAAGATCACCGAATCGGACCCAAGTGATGCTAATTTGGAGTCGCTGAAAAAAGCTCTCGCTGATCTCGAGAAAGAAGAAAAGGAGCTTCAGAAGAAGGACGACGAATTGAAAAAGAAAGAGAAGAAAACACCATGGAATGTAGACACGATCAGTGAGCCGGGATTCACGAAAACAGTGATAAACACAAAGCCGCCAAGGCCTAGAGAGGAAAATCTGACCGAAGAGGAAAAAGAAGCCAAAATGAAAAAGTTTATTAGTGAGAATGAAAAGCTGCTAAAACAGTTTGGCATGTTGAGGAAGTATGATGACTCTCGGCAGTTCCTGCAGCAGCATAGTAATCTGGTCTGTGAGGAAACTGCTAATTACCTTGTCATCTGGTGCATCAACTTAGAAATGGAAGAGGTATATCATTAATGCAATATTATTGTACTAGGTGTCTAGGCATGAGTATTTTCGTTTTTAAACACAAACCGATACAAATCCAATTTCAGATTTTGAAATCCCTTTTTAAAATCGTTTTTTGAAATCATTTTCAGGAAATTTGCCCTATTTTAGTCCCTCTGCTAAGATAATTATGCCTAGTTAGAAATAGACAGTGGAAATTTCTTATTGGTTGCTTGCTTAGAAAACTATTTGGGCAAATTGCGTAGATTTTAGATTTGGATTTTGCTATCTGTTTTTGTTTGCGTGAATTTGGATTTTGGTATGGGTTCATAGTTTTCGTTTGTAATTCATTGGTTTGTTAGGAGGCAGATGTGGATTTCTGAAAACGAATTTTGTAGTTAGGACATCCGGATATTTGGATATTTCAGATCTCTGAATGAAATCAGTTTTCTGATTCGTTTTTATACACTCATGCCTATATTGTACATTGTACAAATATCTATGTATTTATAGTTGACTAGCTGTTTCCCACAGTTTCATCTGTGCTAATTACAGAATTCAGGAATTCTATGATAAAAAGTATCCTTTGTCCGTTTCTGTACCCATGAAGTGTATGCAACATTTCATGCTGCTGTAGATACGGTATTGATGTTATTGATAACAGTACCCCGAGAGGACTCTTATTTACCTAAAATAAGTAGAACATTGAGAATTATGTAAACTTCCTGTGGTTTTGTGCTCCCAGTCTGGCGGGTTAAGCATCTCGACCGACGCAGCGGGGACAATGGCTCCGACCTTTTTTAAAATACCTCTTTCATTCCTTGCTGCTGGCAACTCCCGAAACTGAATAGGCTTCGAGTTGGTCAAATAAGCTGTACTCATAAGCTACCTTAAGTTTGTAACTCGGTCACAAAGTCATGTATAACTGCTTCTTATGTTATTATTATAGATCTGCTGGTATGGCATAACTCTGTATACTATATGAATATGCAAATTTTGCCACAAATGCTTCTTCCAATGAACAGTTCAATAGTCTAGTCTATTTCAATCACAAAATATGATTTTAATGTCATTATTATATTTCTAGAAACACGACCTGATGGCTCATGTAGCCCACCAAACTATTTGTATGCAGTATATTTTAGAACTGTCAAAACAACTGGATGTGGATCCGCGCGCCTGTGTTAGCTCATTCTTCTCTAAGTGAGTTGTTATTTTCACGGTATACAGAGTTTTCAAAAAACTATATCTGGACATGAATAGCAAATAGTCGGATCTCAAAATCCATACCATCCAAACAATATTTTAGTATTAAAAAGTAGTTTTGGTCTTGAACACAAACTACAGGGGGTCAATTTTTTAATCACTCGAATTACTATTCGCACATGGAATTGCAAGATTCACGCATGAATGCTTAAAAAATTTATGAGGATTAGCACGTGAATTCGCGATTCCGTGCGTGAAAGTAATTCGAGCGATTCAAAAACCGACCCCCTGGTCAGATGTTGAGATCTGACCATATGCTTTTCATGTCCAGATATTATATAAAAAAAAAAATTGAGTTTCATATTTTCTTTGTGGTTACACAAAACACACAAAGTCACGAAATAATAAAATTCATAACTATTGTGGATTTACAGGATTCAAGTGGCTGAAAAAACGTACAAAGAATCATTTGATGACGAGTTAAAACAGTTCAAGGCGAGGATTCAAAAACGCGCAGCTGAAAAGATCCAGGAAGCGATCCGAGAGCAAGAGGAAGAGGAGCGTAAGGCTCGACTTGGACCTGGTGGGCTGGACCCTGTTGAAGTGTATGAGGAACTGCCTGATGTAAGTTACGGATGGTTACTGACTGACTTGCTCTATATTATGTATATTAGTTGTTAGAATCGTTATAGAGTGGAGCATTTGCACTATACTCTATAATATAGATATAGTCTATATCAATTCCAAAATAGTACCTCATCATTATTATATTTACACTATTAAATAATCATTATTATCGTTTTCTGTAAAGTGATTGAAGTTTTGATTGTATTGTATCTAATCTTTAGGTAACAAAGCCTACTTAATTCACCTAAAAAGTGCTGCTAAATTCTTGACCCATTCATTGAACGAACTGGACAGATTAATTATTTCTTTATTGCCCCTTTTTTTTCTAGTAATTTTATTTGCTCTGAAAGTGACCTGGTATCTTTCCGACATTTGTATTATAGTCGGCAAACTTGTTGAGCCAAAAGTGACGTGAAAGAGGAGAGTTCGCGCATGCGTTGGTTTCGGCGAACTCCACCTGCGCACCCTTAGAGATCTAAAAATCGTTTTAGCACAGCCAAGGTCATTGGCTCAAGATATTTGCCGACTACTAATTATTGTGCTGTGCTTATTGTGACTTAAAAATTATTTTAGTATTAGTATTAATATTTTAGTAAATTCCTTGTGATTTTTTACTACAGGAGCTCAAGAAGTGCTTCGACTCTCAAGACGTGCCGATGCTCCAGGCGACTATTGCCAAGATGCCAGAAAAGGAGGCCATCTATTACATGAAGCGGTGTGTCGACGCGGGCCTGTGGGTGCCCGGCAAGAGCGACGAGGAGCCCACCATGAAGGAGAACGCTGGAAAGTCCGCTGACAAAACCGACGCTCCCGCCGCCGCTTCCAGCATCGAGGATGTTGACTGAAATCTTGTTAATTCATTTTCTCTAGTTTATTAACCTGTAATTCTAAGAAATGCCATTCAAATAAAACTTGAGTAAGCTCATCCAACTTAAATGAATAAATTCGTAAAATTTTATTTATAATTCTCATTATTATATATATTATACATTAATACTTATTTTTATTTATTTAACAGTAACATTCTATTATACTAACAAAAGCCCTCAGTTCAATTCTAAAGCGTTAGTTCAGATCAGGCGCGGATCTAAGATTTTGTTGAGGGGACAATTTTGGTTGCACTACAAAAATTTTCTGAGTTGTCATGGAAATGACGTCAAACAGTATTTAGGGGCTCATATTGAGAGGTATCTGAATTGAGCTCATGTATCTTACGCGATTTGTCGCAAAGATTTTTCTAATGTAAAGTACCTACTATGGTCTTCAGGGGGGCAATTCCACCCACTGCCCCCCTTAGATCCGCGCCTGGTTCAGACATAATGAATGCCTAGTTCTCAAAATGGAAAGTTAATGGTCTTGACTTGGTGAAGAGATTACCCCTACAAACTTCTTGGTTATAATATTTGTATAAAGCAGTGGTTCGCAAACATAGAGGTAATAATATACCTAATATATATATAATATACCCGCAAACTCGTCATGCGAAACAGCCAAATACAATTCAAAGAGTTGTTTTTGCTATTGTTGCTTTCGAAAAATTTTTAGGCTTACGTTTCAAAACTTAACTCGTCTTTAACAAGGTAAGTTAATAAATAATATTCCATGTCTGCACTAAACATTTCGCGGCAGAGCTGCAGCCAAGAAGTCAAAGAGCCGCGATCGCCGACCACTGGTGATGCGAACAGACTCGATATTGCATTTCTACCATATGATTAAAGGTGAACGGTACAGAGACAAAATTGAATAAGTATAATGAAAGGCGTTTATTGTTTTTAAACTTGTACTTTTTATATAACAAAACTACAATAGGTGTGTGAGAGCGTGTGCGAGGCCGCGGCCGCGAGCGGGGCGCGCGGGCGCGCTACGCCACCACGTGCGGCGGCAGCTGCGGCCGCCCCTCCAACTTGCTGTAGTCCAAGTGGAATTCTTTCGGCACCTGCGCACACACATACATACGGCTGCACTCAGAGTCGCTTTAATGATTACTACATTTTTATTATTATTATTGACATTATTATTTAAATTTGACCTATTGTATAAATTGACATTACTTATTCAAATTATCTAATCTATAATGAAAAAATATGTTTAATGGAATATGTATTTATCAGTAATAAAAGGCTAATAAAAAAAAATAAAAAAATTAAGTAAAGATTTTAAAAATAAAACAAGTTTACAAATTCCTAATTTTTCTATGCGTTAACGATTGTACCTACATAGAATGTCAATTTGGCTAGGGGGGATTGTGTAGTATATAGAGTACGTATTAAATAGCACTCAGCAGCCATGTCAGTGAGTGTATCGTACCTTGCGCCAATTGTGCGCGTCAAAGAAGTAGTATGTGCCCCGCTCGTACGTGGAGGTCTTCTCGACCATGGGCATGCCAGGCGCCTGCGAGATCCACACCTTCTCTTCCATGTGATACCGCCACTCGCGGTTGTAACTGCAATCGAAATACGTAAAATATTACTTTCATAATTAGACACGCGCGCATAATAAAGTTTGAACGTCAGACAACGTTAAAGTTTGGACATTATCACCTGAGGACTAATAGGGTATTACACCTTTGAAACCTCTTATATTAATCCTGAGATCGTAATGAACCATTATTATTTTAATTTTATAAAATCGAAAAATGTCTTAAAAACTTTTTTATTTATGATTTTCAATTTTCGTGCGGAAACGCTAGCCGCCATACTTTTAGCTCGTGACGTCACTCTGTTAGTAAACAATACAACTGCGAAACAGATAAATTATATATATATATATAAACAGATAAATACTGTTCACTTGGTATAGCTAACGATAAACGAACGGCTTCGCAGTATGCAGTATACTAAATTGACGTCATACCTTACAGTGCTCGCAGTGCATATCGGAACACACCCTAGATTGTTTACTAACGGAATGACGTCACCAATATGGCGAATGACGTTTTAGACGTTAGAAAAACATTAACCCGCCAAGCGACTGACGACGACTTTAAAAATTGAATTATAAAACTTACATTACATTTTGATGAATAAATATTGACGTTTCTCATTTGCTTTTTTCTAAATTTATCTTATAGGTACAAACATTTTTATATTTTTTCTTACTTGGTGTAAAATACCCTGTTCAATAGGGTATTTTACAATAGGGCATTTTACAATAGGGCTTATTGTATATTTGTATGATAGGTACTTCCGCTACTTCCGCAAAGCGCAAAACTAATGCTAATGCTAAGTTGTTGACCCTTTTCACAGAGCATGTAAGAGATATGCGTACGTGCCTATGGGTTGAGATTAGTAACTTGTTTGTTTTTTCTATTGTATTGCGCTGAAATAAATGTATTTCCTTTTTTTTTCTTTCTTTTACGTCTGTTAAGGTTCTCCCGACATTTATTGTATCAATATCGATACCAGATTTTAAATAATCAGAACTCAAAAAAATAATAATTTATTACTATCTGCTATTTTTCCAAACTAACCTAACCCAGTAAAAAAACAACTCTATATCCACGTAGTAAGAGTGAAAGTCGCAGTTTTCATGATTCCGATTACATTTTCGCGTTGATACACCCAAACCCATAGACAAAGACGGCAACAAGTTAAATGGACCTACAGATTTGTAAAAATTCAAAAAATAATCGTGAAAGTAAGTTTGTTTGTTACGCTTTCACAGCTCAACCGATCACCACGAAATGCGTACACGTTGTCAGGGGTACAGAGAAGGACATAGGGTACTTTTTATCCCGGCATTCCCACGGCAACTCCGAAATTACCGCGGGTGAACCCGCGGGGAACATCTAGTACTCTATAATAGTAAGGATAAAACTCACAGTTCGGCAGCGGCGGCTATTTGCAGTACATCACCAACAAAACAGTAGAACAAATAGAATAATAAGTCTTCTTTATATCGACTCAGGCGCACGGGCGCGAGCTTTTCTCTGATCGATGCGTTTATCAAGTATTCGGGAGGTACGTGGTAGTCTAAGTCTTGAGGTCTGAAAAAATGAAACAATTCAATTTTAAACAAACAATTTTCCTCCGCGTACCGAATACAAGTTGTTCGCAGCGATAATGTTACTATTAAAAATAAAATTAGATAATAAATTATAATAAAAATATAATATTATATTAATAATCCTGTAAAATGTAACCGTTTGAAAATGTTATGTTTTATGTTTTACCTGCAAGGCGTATCGGCCCACGGTCCGGCGAAAGTGAGATAGAGGTTGTCGGGCGAGTTTAGGTTCAATCCTAGTGCGGTTAAGTCTTGTCCTAGCGCTAGCGACACGAGACTAGGGTCGGACTCCGCCGCGCGTATAAACGTCAACAGTCCCACTATACCGAACTGGTTCGGTATCATCGTTTCCGGTATGTTCGTTACTTTGCCTACAAATTTACAATTGTTCTCTTTAATAAAACCACGACACGGGCGCCTAACCCACACTAATCAATGGATAGAAAAACGTCCCATACATTAAAGCCGCTGCATCGTCACACGTTAACAAAAATTTCGTTTTTGCAGTTGGTTTATTTTTTTATTTTTTTTCATATTTTTTATTTACCCGTTTCTATTGCGCCACATATGAGCCACTTTAATATATTAGACCATCCTAATCATACACACCATAGTATTCCGTATGTGCTCCTTGACTGACAACTTGGGGAGAGAAAACATTGCACACGTAAGATAGATTGTAACACACAGCAAATTAATAACTTTTTTTATACTCGAAGAGCATGCAAATATTATAAAATTTTATAAATAGTATGGTGTATGTTCAGCACATTGTACTTAAAGTACACGATACCAACAAGTTCTTAAAAATATCTCACATGAAATCATTAAAACCTTTGATCATACACGTGTCTAGATGGAGTCTTGTGAGAAAAAAATATATATCATACAAAAAACCGGCTTCAGTTTCGTGCATTGTCTCGATAGCAATCGTTTCCGAAACTCAAATGTCGCAAGCTTATTCTCAACCAATTTTTTTAAGAATTAGTTATTGAAGTTTTTGTGTCGCCAACTCTCAATCTGCATGTAAATAACCAAAGATTAAAATTTTATGTCAAAAATCACAAACAGGCGGCAGCGCGAGGCAACGCGCAGTTTTAAATTAGCTATGAACCTTTAATACTTCTAGCTAAAGAGTTTTTTTAACTGGGGCAGGTAGGTAAAGAAAATTTTTGACGGTTTTACTTTGTACTTAGGATCTATTTAATTTCAGGACTTGACCGATTAAAATTTCAGATTATTTTATACGTTCCACCAGTGGTGCATATTTCATAGCTAATGTAAATCCGTGCGTCGTAAATAGCGCAGTCATCGGTACGGCTACACCCTCGAACACCGGAATCGAACCACCTTGCACTTTAAACTGTTGATTCTTTAAAAAATGTAAGATGGTACTGCAGTTTTGTTTTAACCATTCCATCTAACCTAAACTATCATGCATCAATTGTAATTAATTACATTTTAGAAATTTACTCATGTGAAAGTCAGACAATTTATAATTTAAGCATGAGGCTTACTAAAAAATACAAGGTGGCTCGTTTCAGGTGTGTAAAACGGGCTGAATAGTACTCCAGGGAGTGAATAAATACCGGTACAAAATCGAAATTAAGTATCGTATTTGTCCTTTTCTCTATTCTCTCCCCCCCCATTTCTATTCGCCCCGTTTTACTGTAATGACAACACAATGTTCAGTGACATTACGAGAAGCTCGCTTACCTTCCGGCGAGGTCTGGATGCCCTTCCTCGGCTTCTCGACGGCGTGGTTGTTGTGGTCGAGAGGCGCGCCCGAGCCGCCGCCCCCGCCGCCGCCCGCCGCCCCGCCGGCGCCCCCGCCCGCCCCCGCGAGTGCCCCGGGCGCGGGCGCGGGCGCCGCCGCCGCCGCCCCCCCGCTCGAGGTGCCCGGCAGCGCGGGGAAGTCTTCCGACGACATCGTGAACTCGGACTGTTCTGACGTTGGCTGCTTCACCATGCCCACTGGTCAACAGGACACGTGAAAAAATAATAATCTTTACTAATATAATATTATAAACACGAAAGTGAGTTTGTTTTTTGTTTGTTACGCTTTCACGCCTTAACGGCTCAACCAATCATCATGAAATTTTGCATGCACGTAGTCAGGGGTACAGAAAAGAACATAGGCTACTTTTTATCCCGGAATACCCGCGGGAACGCCAAAATTACCGCGGGGAACAGTTATACTCTAAACGCGAAAGTTTGTATGTATGGATGTTCGTTACTCTCTCACGCAAAAACTACTGAATGAATTTCAATGAAACTTTACAATAATTTAGCTTATACATCAGAATCACACATAGGGTACTTTTATCCCGGAATTTCCGAGGGATCTCCGAAATTAACGCGGGGAAACCGCGGGGAACAGCTAGTAACGTATAAATTAAACCACAAATTGTTAAATACATAAATGTGAAGACCTAACTGTAGAATTCTGGTAGGTATATTGGAAAGAACATTTTTAAGTGCTGAGATAAAAAATCACATATCAGATTATTTTTCCTGATTTAGTAATGTTTTGGATAGAAAAAGTTTTTAGAGAATTCTAATAATATGATCAGCATTTCTATCTTCATCTCTACCAGCTTTAAATTAAAAAAAGATTAGTTCTAGTAACTACGAAAAACGGTCTTTTTGCTCTCTTTTCTTCGTTTGTCTAATATTTTTTTATGTTTCTTTTGGGGGAATAGAGTTTGTATATAATATGATATTACATTTTCTTGAGGAATGATCTCACATGCATATTATATGCTTGGCACGAATTTTGTTATTGTTTGCGTCATCTTGCCGTGGTATCACTCCCAGCAACAAAATAGCTAATAGCTACAAACAATAAATCTTCATAAATGTTATCAACTGTCAATGATACTGTTATTTATAAGTACAATAATAATATAATAGAACACTGTATAATATATTATAAATTTTTGTTATTATTTGTTTTAAATATGCAGGATATTGAAAGAAAAATAATAATTAAAACAGGCTGCTAAAAATCATAATCCTTCCTTGTGGCTTTCCTGCAGAAGGGTAAGGTAAAAAAAGGTAACACATTCTTCCAGATCTTCCAGATATTAAATAAAATAAAAAAATGCGTGAGTGTCGTGGAACACTTGGTTAGAACGAAGCTTTTTCCATATTAAACTGAGGTTGTTATGTCTATATGCGTGAAGAGGGAAAAATACAAAAAAAAAATCATTCGAAAAAAATGACAGTAGAACAACCGTGACGCCGTGACAAAAACGTAACTCCCTCGCACCGTGCGTTAAAGCACTTCGTTCTAATAACAAAAATGTAGACTGTCCGTTAACTAGGCCGTAATATGACGGCCTAACGAAGGAACGCCGTATTTTTAAACTACAATAAACAATCTGATCCCAAGGGTAGAAGTGCCAGATGTGTCTGTGCGTGCGTGCGTGCAGGCCTTCCGCGCGTGTGCGAGTGTGTGAGTGCACGCATGCGTGTGCTTGTGCGTAAGTTGGTGTGCGTGTGCGTGTGGATGTCACTGGTCGTGTCGTCCGACCGTACCGTATGGTTTGGAGCCGGGCGGCGGGGGCGCGGCGGCGGGCGCCTGGTCGCCGGCCCCCCGCGCCGTCAGTGACGGGAACTCGCTGAGGTCGAGCAGCGGCGGCGTGGACGTGTCTCCGCCCTCCCCGAACACCGAATGGTAGCTGCCGCCCGCGTTGAACCGCGACAGGCTCGACATATTCGTCTGAAACACGGCACGCTATACCGTCACGTTCACGTGGAATACTGATGCAAATTGCACGCTTCGTCCTCGTCGAATGGACAGTTGCAAAATTGGTTTCAGCTATAAGCATTTCCTCTTTTGCATAATTAAGAATACCCCATTTATAATGGGGATTAAAAAAATTTGGAAATAATGTGTTTTTGTTAGCTCACCATAGCCGAGTTGGACTGTGACAGTGGCGTGGGCATGGGCACCCGGCGGTCGGCGAACGCCCGCTGGCCGAACAGCGTGGAGCGCGACGCCATCGCGGGTGGCGCGCCTCCGGGCATGGCAGTGCCGGCGCGGCCCGGGGACAGCGCGCCCGGGAACGTGGGCGTCACATGCCCCGACACGCCCCCCACCAGCGCTGAGCCCACGCGGGCGCCCACTCCGCCGCTCGCTAAGCTCCTAGGTGCTTGTTGAAAATTCAAGTTTGCCATAACCTGCAACCGCACAATCAAGGATCTATTGATGTCCAAGTGGAGTTTCATAAACATTCATATAGGTACATAAAATAACATCATCAATATGGTCACCTTAATGTCTCAGTATGTACAAGTTGCCAAAATTCAGTATTTAGTTTCAATATAAATAAGCCTTTATCATCGAACTTACTAAATTGCTATCCAGGCTAGTTTATCATTGAAGTATAGAATACACACTATAGTCTATGAACTTAATTGTGATATAATTATTAACTGTCAAGATTTTTATTGAACGACTAGCTGTGCCCTGCGGTTTCACCCACCATAATTTCAGAGTTCCCGTGGGAATTCCGGGATAAAAAGTACCCCATGTCCTTCTCTGTACCCCTGACAACATGCATGCTAAATTTTATCCAAATCCGTTCAGCCGTTTTTGCGTGAATGAGTAAACGTATGCGAGGATAAGAGCTTGAAAGTGCAGTTTCATCCGACTTGCTTCAAATTTGTCATCACTGCTCAGCTCCTATGTGTCTTAGCATTATGTTATATAGCCTATAACCTGCCCAGGAGTATGGCCTACATTCGTACCAAGTTTGGTTAAAATCCCTTCAGTAGTTTTTGACCCATGTGTGCACATACAGACAGACAGACAAAAAATTTACTGATTGCAATTTTGGCATCAGTATCGATCACCATTCATCCTCCAATATTAATTTTGAATATATATTCAATGTACAGAATTGACCTCTCTACAGGTTTATTATAAGTATAGATAGTATTAAATAAAAAGTCAGTGCACTTGAATGTATTATAACATTCATCCTATTAATAAATGTGAAAGTGTGGATGTTTGGATGTTTAGATGTTTGGATGTTTGTTACTCAATCACGCAAAAACGGCTGAACGGATTTGGATGAAATTTGGCATGCACGTTGTCAGGGGTACAGAGAAGGACATAGGGTACTTTTTATACCGGGATTCCCGCTGGAACTTCCAAATTACCGCGGGTGAAACTGCTGGGCGCAGCTAGTAACTAATAAAGTTTTTCTACATTCTTAGATTAATTCATCTAATTTTATGAAATGTTATGGTATAAAATATAAAAGTAGACAAATCTAATGGAAATCAACACTAACTTGAACTAGAAATTCTAATGATCATTATAATAATTCATAAATTTTGTTACTGAAAAATAGAAAGATTAAGAATGTTTTGTGGAAATAAATGTATTATCATAATATAGGCATTCAAAAGCTGTACTAACATTTCATGGAGCCGTTTAAATACTTGGGTGACAGTGTTAGAGATTTTTTAATAAATGATTTGATTCCAATATCTTGGCTTGACATTGATGAGTCCCAATGGGCTGTGTTAGTCATTTATGGGCTCTAGTAACACACTGTGTAGAAAATTTATTATTGAAGTATTTAACATCATATTTGTAAAGAAATTACATCACATGTGGTCTAGCCTGTACTCTGTACTAAAATTATGGTGTTTACAGGAGGAAATTGATAACCTTTTGGTGGGATTACAACCTATCTGCTATTCTGATTATATTTAAAAACATAACTAATGAGACAGATAAATTGGCAATGTAGGTAGGTATCTAAGTGAATAAAACAATACACTCTAAGTCATTATACTACAAGAGAAGAGTTGGAGGTTGGATCTCACATTCCAAACTCAAATGTGGTATAGGTATATGAAAAGTTTAAGAGTGTATCTACTTCTAAAAGCATGTGGCGTTGTTATATTTATGACAAATGTAAACCACACATATCTTAGTTTCTGTTTAGAACTATTCTCAACCTAATTGCCATTTATTTTTATGACAGTATTAGCTTTGGTATTAATATGAAATGAGAACCTATGCAAACACTTGTTAGCAGCATCAACTTTACTGCTACATGGTGTAGGTATGCTACTTGAGTTTGTTATTTGAGAATATGATAGGTACCTATTTGATGGAAATTTGTGTCAATTTGAGAATACTGGGAAATATAAAATTACACTGTTCTGTAATGATCATTTTAGTCATTTACGAAAAAATACAAAACGTTTCGTTTGGGTAATATTTGGTGGCAAAAACTTGAACAATTAGGTACCTACATTGGTTATACTTAGGTATTGTGTTTAGTAAATAGTACATTTTCAAGCAACCGTTCTATTGATAACGTAGTCAAGGAAAACATAGTAATCACACATTTATCAGAGTAATTATAACGCTTATAGTTTTAGATAACACTATGAAATTCAGTCATAATTCATGGAAGTAAGCTGACCCTTCAAACAATGGCGACCCTGGATGATAAATTCTGTTGTGACTATAAACTGAAATATTTACCTAATATATAGACGTCAGTCCTTAATCCACTATTTCATTAAACGTATGGATCACTCATAATCGAGTTAAATCTGCAAAGTAATGAAATCCACTCCAAGGAAATAAACAAAAGTTTGTTGACTGTCCAATTTTAAAGGCAATTTGTATGCTTTGAATTTTTAAACACAAATTGATATCTATTTAACGGCAGTCTTTAAAGTAAACACTGCTATAAAACGTTGAAAACTTTATACATCTTTACGTCACATAAAAATATTTGAATAATTTCACTCAGTTTTGTCGAACGCCACATTACCCTAAACAATTATGGCGGCCATGTTGTCAAAACGATGAAGACGGAAATAGTGTAGGTTTTATTTATATTAAGCTACCCTCACAGCTGGAAAAATTATAAATCCTGGAACACAAATTAATTAAAAATATTTTCACTTATAATTTTATCAATTTTTTATCATATTCTAATTATAATAGATTGCACTTTTTTTTCGTGCATTCGATTCAGGAAAGGCGAAGAGTCTAGACCCATATTGCCAAGTCTTTTATAAAATATTAACAATAATTAAAGTATGTATTTTATTTACTTAGTTTAGTCTTGGTTTAGTCCATAAGTACCGAAGTACCAATCATGGTACAATGGTGTCTTTTTTTGCATTTGTTTCTCTGGATTCTGAGCTATCTAAATAATTTTACAAGCGAAGCGTCATTAATATTATATCGATATTAACAAATTACAAAAGAAAATAAAAACATTTTTACTTCTCGTACTTACTTCTCTGCGTGCACTAAATACGGTTTAGATGCCTATTAATTATATTACAAAATTTTCTTAATTTGATATATCAGTTAAATTACTAAACTACCTTAATGTACCTAAGTTGGCTATTATACCTGAGTATTATAGTTAATACCTATGGTTTTGATTTTTTATAACTTTCCGTTTCATCAATACTTGTAGAAGTGCTGCTCGTACAAGCTTCATTAGTAACAATAATATTTTTATTCCTTATAAAACAATTCTTCATACCTTTAAAATAAGTGTTATATTAAATACTAGCTGTGCCCCGCGGTTTCACCCGCGGCAATTTCGGAGTTCCCGCGGGAATTTCGGGATAAAAAGTACCCTATGTCCTTCTCTGTACCCCTAACAACGTGCATGCTAAATTTCATCCAAATCCGTTCAGCCGTTTTTGCGTGATTGAGTAACTAACATCCAAACATCCAAACTTTCACATTTATGATATTAGTAGGATTATAATTTAACGACGATCTCATTCCTTACAATGTTTTTGCTGCTCGGGTGCAATATAATCTTCTTACTAAACTACCTACGGTCTTTAAAGCAAAAAAACGCAGGTAGTGCGAAAATGGGCACTTTCCATGCCCATATGTTCTCGCCCAATTTCACTACCGAACCGCTATAAAAATATATTTTGTCTATGATAAAACACGGGACTTGCGCTATTTAATGGCAACACCGGCATCATATGATCGTTCAATGAATGAGGACGATTGATAGGCGTTAGCTTCTTCAATCTTCAGCCAGTTTTAATTTTCTGGCTCTTATTCGGTTGTTTTACGTGTTAGTGGTATTAAATAAAACTAACAGCCATGGCGCTCAGCGATGCAGATGTTCAAAAACAGGTGCGTATACATTTTTAGCGGTTACAGTGAGAGTCGCTTCGCTTACACTTCATCATGTAATTGATCGAGCGTAAGCAACGCAGGTGGTGTGATCTAATCCCAAAATGCTAGAAAATATGTCTTTCAGAGTCAGATTGCATAAATTGTGGTTATATTTAGCCACTTCAGCATTGATATGTAATTGTTTCCATACAGATCAAACACATGATGGCCTTCATCGAACAAGAGGCCAATGAAAAAGCCGAAGAAATCGATGCGAAAGCCGAGGAGGAGTTCAACATCGAGAAAGGTCGCCTGGTACAGCAACAGCGGCTGAAGATAATGGAATACTATGAGAAAAAAGAAAAACAAGTAGAACTTCAGAAAAAGATGTAGGTCACAAGGATTTTTCTCTTACTAAATTTTTCTCTCATGTTTCCAACTTATGTGTGTCTGTTTTCAAGGTTTATTTTCCAATAAGTAGGAGGTCATCTAAGAGGAGCAGTCATGTGATTTGTCTCTAAAAAACTAATCATACTATAGATATCCTGAAACTCTCACAAAGTTCTTTAAAAAAAAATATTATTACCTGCATAGTCAAAAATTCTACTACTCACTCTTTTATATCATTGGACAAAGAGTTTATAATCTCTCTTTTAATATAGTTATAGTCAGCTAAGTTAACTAGTGAACATAATTAAGAAATATACCTATCTGAAATTAAATAAATTCTTAAATGGTGGCAGCAACATGCTCACAGTCATAACAATTATTTAGCCAATAATTGCAATAATTTGCTTTTGCAACATGTATCTAGATTAAATCTTCACTCATGGGATCTGTTAAAAATATGATCTGTTTCTGATTATAATATACTAGCTGTGCCCCGCGGTTTCACCCGCGGTATTTTCGGAGTTCCCGCGGGAATTAGGGATAAAATGTACCCTATGTCTTTCTTTGTACCCCTGACAACGTGCATGCCAAATTTCATCCAAATTCGTTCAGCCGTTTTTGCGTGATTGAGTAACAAACATCCAAACATCCACATTTTCACATTTATAATATTAGTAGGATAATATATTACATATAAATTTATAACACATCTCAATCTTTACCTACTATTTGAATCAGTACAAATTTATGAACCATTCTCAATCT
The DNA here is from genome assembly GCA_907165275.2 of Zygaena filipendulae. Taxonomy (NCBI): domain Eukaryota; kingdom Metazoa; phylum Arthropoda; class Insecta; order Lepidoptera; family Zygaenidae; genus Zygaena; species Zygaena filipendulae. Next base: position 4,011,139 of record OU015669.1, read on the forward strand.
TGTACATCATATATGTATTTTTTCTGATATTACAATTAGAACCATTCTATTCTGTTTTGAAGGTACACTGATAACTAGGTTTTATCTCAAATGATAAAAATACTTCTGCAGGAATCTAACATAATTATTATGTTCAATTCGTTTCTTTTTTTGTTATAGCATAAGCTAAATTAAAACATAATAATTAATGATGTATAAGATCTGTAGTCTGGTACATATAAAACAATTATTATCACTTTGATCAAGAATAAATATTATACTATCCATCCCAAATGATAAGTATTCAAAACCAAAACTATTAGCAAATGTGAGATGGCAAGTTTATAAATAATTACAAACTACTTATGCCTATTTTTATTTTAAATGGTGTTTTCAGTGTATATTAACTGTGTGAATTTGGAGATTTCCTTAGGATGTTTTCCAAGAGAGAAACTGCAGTATGTCCTATTTCTGGACCTTAAGTAATGATATAGGCACCTTTCAAAAATTCTCAACATTAGCCAAGACAGAGACAACCATTTTTACAATTATTAATCATGTAAATACCCTCTGAGCTCAATAGAAGGCAGGCACCTCTATTTTCAACAAGACAATTCGATTTTATTTAAGTATATGTATTATAAAATATGTTCAAATTTACAAATTTTTGTAGAAAGTGAAGTAAGTGTGAAGTGATGTGTAGGCACTAAAAAATCCTCTGTACTTTACAGCCCTTTCAACTGCTTTCAGAGCATCTGTATCCAACAAACCTCAGTGCTTTCATAAAAAAATTCTGCAATTTGCTTCAATGATACCACTCCCACAACAAGTGGTAATATTTAGGTATTATGGGAATGATATATCTATCAAAGGAAGGAATTGAAAATTTGTGTTAAATTTACCCTATTTTATATAAAAATGCGTGTCTTTATCGCCTTATTTGACTGTATTGATACACACAAATTCTAGTATATTTAGAAGAAAGCCAGAAAATTAACTCCATTTCTAGCAGAAATCGGACAAAACACAATTTTTAATTATCTAAATTTTTATTATTTCATATACCTAATTCTGTTACAAAAAACAAAAATTATAAAGATAGGAACACATATCCTTTTAGGCACCTAGGCACCTATCAGTTGCTTCAACTGCCTGCCTGAATTATAAATAAATAAATAAATATCCTTTTTTAAAATAATTATTAGCTGATCCCCCGCAATTTCACCATAATTTCGAAGTTCCCGCGGAGATAACGGAATAAAAGTAGCCTAAGTATGTCCTACAGGGAGACGGACAAAGTTACTTTCGCATTTGTAAGGTTTGTATGGATTATTTTTTATACAATTTGCACATTTTTTAAACAGCCAATCATCGAACATGCTGAACCAAGCCCGTTTGAAGGTGCTTAAAGTACGTGAAGACCACGTGCGCAATGTACTGGACGAGGCGCTCAAACGCCTGGCCGATGTGCCCAAAGACACGAAACTCTACTCAGAGTTAATTGTCACACTTATTGTTCAAGCTCTGTTCCAGGTAAACATTTTATATAACATTGATCAACACAAAAATAAAAATTCATTTGTTATTGCTCTATATTTAGGTACAAGCGGTGTCAGTTTTTTTTGTCAATTCACAAAATGGTTCCTCCCTTTTTTACGTCGTGCGCAACATCAAGATCAACTGAAAGAGTTACCTTCTGAAAAAGGCTAATTTTATCAAGCGGCCTTATTATATTGGCATGTAACTATCAATTTTGCATACTACCAGTAGTTTGCGTGATTCGCACTAAATTCAAACAGACAAAAACTTTTAACACTTACAGCTACTGTATATGCATATTATTCTCATCTCTGTATTTGCTATTATTGGGAAAAAAATTAATCTTAGATACCTATCTACCTTAAAAATTAATGCTGTTGCTTTCCTGCCCCTCTAGCCCAGTTGACCTATCAGCGTTAACGCATAGAAAACTAAGTTACGAATCGTCATGTCACTTGGTCAGCCAATCAAAACTAGAATGAAAACTAGAATAAGTACCTACTTAATTTTCTGTGTTAACGATTATAGAATGACAATTTGAATAGGGCGGCCTATTTCCTCTCCATTCGAATATGTACATCTCATTATTTTCAACATATCTTGACTCATCTGTATCTATACTAATATTATAAAGAGGAAAGAACTATTGGATCGATTTCAAAAAGTCTTTCATCAGTAGAACTGCTACATTATCCCTGAGTAACATAGGCTATATTGTAATCTGGAATTCCTGCGGAAACTCCGAAATTACCGCAGGCGAAACTGCGGGGAACAGCTAGTGTTACATAAAGTATTGATATGTGTCAGCTGATGGAACCGTCGGTGACGCTGCGCATGCGGCAAGCGGACAAGCCGCTGGTGGAGTCGCTGCTCAGCCGGGCCCAGCAGGACTACAAGGCGAAGATCAAGAAGGACGTGCAGCTGCACGTCGACGGCCAGGAGTTCCTGTCGCCAGACACGTGCGGGGGCGTCGAGCTCATCGCCGCCAGGGGGCGCATCAAGGTAACCCTACTATCAACACTTCACTACATTATTATGTTCTATCTGCTGTGTTGTTCTTCCTGAATAAATATTGTCTATGTCTATTGTCAAAGTTCTCAGCGGCGTTTTCATGCGGTTTTCACCAATATGTTTTTATGTTATCCTTGTGTGCATTAATTGTTAAATAAATAAATAGAGTGATTCATGAGAAAGGTTTGTTTAAATTGGTTGAAATATAATGTTAATTGTTGGAAGTGTGAAAAAAGTGCATTAAATTTCGCATACTATACGTCAGGGGTACAGGGGCGGACATAGGGTACTTTTGTCCCGGAATTTCCGCGGGAACTCCGAAACTAACGCGGGTAAACAGCTAGTGATATTATAAAGAAAAAGATTGAAGTAAAAACGATTGTGTTCAGTATTAATCGGCCATATTTCTGCATTCATACAGAATTTGGCCTAGTGAAGAAATTCTACCGAGTAGTTTACGTTTTCTATACATTGACAGCAACATTGATCAAATTGATAAAAGAAATTAGACTCCATCTGACTGCTCCGAGAGGTACGTGTTGCGGGTTCGATTCCTGTTTCAGAGTTGATTATTTATGTGTTTACCTTGAGTCTGTCTGTTTGTTATGTATTATATCTTGATAATGCCCAAGCATTATAATGTTATAATGTATATGTTTTAAGGAGAAAAGATTTGATTTTTTGTGTTTGTTTGTTTGTTTGTAATGGATACACTCAAAACCTACTGAACCGATTCTACAAACTCTTTGACTGCTAGATAGATACAGTACCCCTGAGCAATACAGGGAAACACGGGAACTCCCGCGGGACTACCGAAATTCATCAAAGTGGCAAATGTTGCAATGTGGACGGTGTGTGGTCCACAGATCCGCAACACTCTGGAGTCCCGCCTGGAGCTGATTGCGCAGCAGCTGCTGCCAGAAATCCGCAACGCGCTCTTCGGTCGCAACCCTAACCGTAGATTCACCGATTAAACACCAAGTGCTCGTGCTCACGACACAGACATAGAGATGGATAGACACCGCAAGTTGGTCATATTGTACGATAATAGCATTTTGTTCCAATGGTATCGCAGTTAAAACAGCTTCAATCATTGAAGTTTTTTTTTAATTACCATCTGCTTCGGCTACAGTTTTGATACAAACACAATTTGAGTCTAGCGCTCGCGCAGTCTATTCTTAACTACGTCTGTGGTCCCACACACTTGTTATTACTAACAAATTCGTAATTATGTGTAGAACTATATTATAATTATAAAATATAAGTGTTTCCTTTTTGCCTAATTAATTATAATAATGTAATGCGTACAATTTTATCGCCGTCTAATGTGTATCGACAGAGAAAGTGCAACAAATGTGTGATCATGTTCTTTTCTGATTTCTGGACTTGTCCACTATTTAACTGTACGAAAGTTTCGCCTGCCAAAGTAATATTAGCTATTCACTGTCTACTCTTCGTTGACATAATAATTAGAAATATTTTATTGATACAATTCATTCGTTGACGTATTATATTTATTATGTATTGAATGTAGTTTGTAGGGTTTGAAATGAAATAACGTAAATCTACCGTTTTGAGGATAATTCAATATAAATTATGATAGTTTCCAATAATGAAATCAAAATGTAACAGATGCATCAAAGTAGTACGCGCCATGTTCAATATAACAATGTTTGTATCCAATCATAGAAACTTCCAATTTAAAATGTAGTCTAATATATGTTGTTATAATAATCCCGTCAGACCCTTCGAGGAATCATTGAATGCTGTAGGGTTGTCGCATGACAGCAGCATCCCACGCTATTTCCACTCAAATCGCTCGATTTGACTGGCCGCAGTGTGGCGTCCTATGACAACCCTGCAGCTACGCAACACATTCCTATGAGTATTTGTTATCCTGGCAATTTGTTTATATTACGGCTTGCTTTATCTGACCTTAAAGGGCACCATTATAGATGTGTAAATTAAGAAACAATATAATCCCATTATTATGGCACTGTTAAAATTCTTATGTAAATATAAATAAATAGATGTGTTAAAATTAGTCTTTTTTTTAGTTAACCTTAAAATCATTGAAACAAAAACTATTTTACAAAAGTACATTTATTGCAATTCACAACGTCGATAAAGATTCAAAAATCAAAAACTTTATTTATAACTCTGGCAATAAAAATACCACAAATGATATTGCTAAAAAATATTAATTCAAATTAAGTATCGTGAATTTGTTGAGACCTACCTATTCTATTTAATACTCACTTGAAAAATATTGCCCGTACACGTATTATCATAATTAATTCGTTAATTACTAGGTAAGTCCATCTAATGTTTCTATCGAAACTTTGATATAAATATTAGGCAACTTAATTTTTTTATTGAGTAACTTAAATCCGCACCAGTGTGAGTTATTTTTTCACTATAGCAACAGGTGCCTTGGATCACTATATTTCTTGCTATGTTTTGAATAAAATACTATTTTTCCTTCAAAAAAGGTGGCAACTCTATGTGCACTATTCATGATAATGTCAGAGAAAACTGGATAGTTAAAGTTGTTCTATTTCACTAGTCCGCTTGCGATGCAATCGACATCGAGCGACCCAAAGTTACGCACACTAAAACAATGTACCTACATGTGCACAATGTACATCTCACAACTGCAATCACAGCCAAGCGGACTTGGTGAAATAGAACATCTGTGCAAAAAACGAATTAAGTTTGCTAGGCCAGAATAATATCAGTAAACTTACTGTCATAATCCTTGAGAAAAAGCGTGAAAGTCAATTTCTACCATTATCTTTCATCAGTGTCTACTAAAGTACTAATACTTATTTTTTCTCGATTTGCTCATTACGGGTTTTAATATTTTATATTTCCATGATCCTTAACTAAGCGTTAATATTTTGTATTCCTTACACGATGTTTGCCACATTAGTCTTAATTAAATATCTGGATCACCGAGCTACGCTCGTTGTGTATAGCGCCATCTGTTCTTACGTAGAAAAACAAACATTTTTCATTGCCTGAAAACACGGATAAAACTACGTTTTCTAAAAATGAAACCTAGCTAGATCGATTAATCCGCTCCCGAAACCCCTGCATACCAAATTTCATGAAAATCGTTGGAGCCGTTTCCGAGATTCAAATTTTATATATATACAAGAACTAGCTGCGCCCCGCGGTTTCACCCGCGGTAATTTTGAAGTTCCCGGTAATTTTGAAGTTCCCGCGGGAATCCCGGGATAAAAAGTACCCTATGTCCTTCTCTGTACCCTTTACAACGTGCATGCCAAATTTCATCCAAATCCGTTCACCCGTTTTTGCGTGATTGAGTAACAAACATCCAAACATCTAAACATCCAAACATCTAAACCTCCAAACATCCACACTTTCACATTTATAATATTAGTAGGATTGTTCGTTTAAAGATAGTAGATTATTCCTTAATGTGGTTACAGACACGCTCTAGTTAATGATTTTTTACTTTAACTATAACAATTTTGAATGGGTACCTATTAAAAAAATTAGCATGTTTCCGCGCAATTGAAGTAAAACTTCTTCGACGTTAAATAATTCGTCACACTGAGCGAAAACTGATATTCTGCATGTGAAATGCCATCCAATGCATTCATCCCTTATTGTTGCGCTCGAAAATGCCATCCAAAGCATTCACCCCTTATAGTTGCGCACGAAAATTCCATCCAAAGCACTTACCCCTTATAGTTGCGCCTAAAACGTTTTACATCATTTAATCTATAAATATCCGGCTCGAAGGACCAGTCCATAAGGTATGAATCGTTTCGATGTGCTACGCTACGTAACTTATGGAATCTGCCTAGACGACGAGGTGTGAGACGTCGGGTGTGTAGGCGGGCAAATATCGCGGCACGCGCGGCTCGTCGCGCCGCCTCGCGCCGCGCTCCACCGCCAAGCTTATGCTGCCCGCTTCCTTCACACCGTTCGACTTGACACGCCGCTGCGACGGCAGAATCGTGGCTCTCAGCGACTTGCGTTTCTGAAAGAAAAAAGAAACTTGTCACACTGTCCCGGCACCTAATTACATAAATTATTTAAAAAAGCAAGCTAAGCAAGCAAACTACTTACAACATCGATTTGATTTCTTTTGCGTTGCGGTAAGTCCTAGCGTGTGATTGAGAGGACGTCATACATAGAACCAAATCGTGATATTCAATTGAAATGAAATTTTATTGATTGAACTTTTTTATTTTTTATACGATATGCAATATTATAAATGTATAGGTATAAGTAGGTGTATAATATTTTAAAATTAGATATAGTTGGTTACATTATAAATCATAGTAAGTAGGTAAGTATAAGTTTGTAAAAGGGTATAAAATATTCAACTAACAGTGTTGTATACCATAATTTTTTTCATATTTTAAGGGTAGGGACTGACAGTTTATTTTTACATGACATCATAATGGCCATAGTCGGGTAGAGCCTTTGCCTTTTTTACCTCGACATTGCCGCGCCATCTATCAGCGGCGTGACGCGCGATCTCCATACGCTTCTGCTTCCGTATCTGGTGCCGTTTGTATACCACTTCGATGACGATAAGAACTATTCCACCGATGATGCCAGCTAGCACCAGAATGAACACCCCGGCCATATTCTTCAGTCCTAATGTGTTTGGCGTTTTTTCGTTTTCTTCACAGTTCAACAGATTGTTCCTGAGGATCCAATGGTTGTCTAAAGATTCCATTATACCACCTGTAATAAAGAAAACTCGTTTTAAAGTTTTTGGTGCGTGATTGTATAGTAAATTATCTACTCGTAACTTAAAAGCGTGATTACTTTCGTGAAAGTCAAGTATCGCCAGCGTCACTAGATCCGCCCACGGTGATCCTTTTTGTAGACCGACGCCATAACCGGATCGTCCAAATAGCTCTCCAGCAGTCACTAGTTCACAATCCTGTGCGGCCTCAAACTCCAAACGCGAAGAATCCCAGATGAATGCCATTAATTTTCTGAATAAAGGTAAATTTCGAATGATCATTTAAATACCTACCTACAACCAATGTAACCGAAAAATTCGGATAGTGGTAACATGGTACCCGTTTTTGACATCTTCGATAGCCAATTCAGCGTTGTCATAGTTGTTGGCTTCCATTGTTCTGTACATGTTGGACAACTCTACTTGTCGTCTGAAATACATATCCACTGCTGATCCCTTAACAGTTGCGCAAGTAAGATTTTCCATAGTATTTCGTAACTGGAAAAGAAGAAATGACTTGGTTTAGTGTATCAACAAGCGTTGAGAGAGACCTGACTAATATTCAATATTAATTATTAACTTACCCTTGCGTCATTAATTCCAGTCAGTTTTGTTTTGGGTCGTTCGAGCACAAGGAAGGCAGCTAAGTTAGCAGTATATGATGCAACGATAATCATAGCGAATCCTGCCCATACCATGCCCAAAACTCGAGCTGAAAAACTGCGTGGAGTCCCTATAAAAAATGTTCAAGTAAGTCTTACACAATATTTATTAAACTTAGGTTAATCGCTACGGGAATTTGACCATTTTATATCATACCTTCACCAATGCCACTGTTCAAAAGTACACCCCAGGCAAACCAAATAGCGCTGGAAAGATTTAAGGCGTCTTCTTCAGTCCCGTCGATGTTTGCTAATTTAAATCTTCCAAATGGCGAGAATCTGTCCAATAGATACAAAACTAAGGCCACCACATGTACAGACACCATGACGAGGATCCATAGAGTATTTGAGAATGGTTGTAAGAACGACACCAACGTTGAAGAGCGTGATGGCTGAAAAGAAAAGTTCGTTTGAAAACATCTAAGCATACATAAAAATTTGTAGAAAATGTTGCTGGGACTAACTTTTTTCTCCAATATTGTAATGCCTTGATATTTGAATGGCTTGCTGAACTCTATGAACTCAGCTCTTTCTGGATTGATAGTCAGCGGAGCAACGATCATGTCTGCACGCTCGTAGACCAATTCTCCTGTAAAATCCAATTAAAATAGACTTATTGCTATAGATTTCTTAACATTAACTATATATAAGTTTCATACCTATGAGTCCTGTCCATTCTTTCTTTGCTCCTGGCGCCGAGAGATTACGAATTATGTAATTCCCAAACTGTCCATCTGGCGAAAGAGCTAATGAGTATGTGAAATTTATTGCCTTTGATAGATATTTTAAGAGATCCATGCAGTAACCCTTGCAACAGTATAGTTGATCTGAAAAGGTAGGTAAACCTTAATGATAGACAAATTACTAGGCACTCCTCTAGTAAGCATAGATACTTATTGTATATTATTATGAACAATTCCGTTGTGTATCATGCAATATTTATCAGAAAAAACCTGTATCCTCACTGGCGTTGTAATGTGGGCAAGGAATTTCTTCAGCTGTGCAATTGCTGTCATCATTAATTCTACGAGAGTAAACAAATGGCTTCTCTTCTATAGTTAGCACCTGGCACCAAATAGTATTGCAAGTATTAAAATCATTTCGTGACTGAAGTTGGACATGGATCTAGCCGATTGATTCAATATTCACCTTAAGATGAGTGGGTATCATAAATCCCTCCGGTTTAGAAGGACTGCGTCCCATCCATATTATCTCTTGTTCTTTTAACTCCAAGCGCATTTTTTGATTCTCCTGAAAATGAAATGTGATACTAAACAATACAATGATGAGCTATACCTACTTGCCGCAGATTCCGCTTCTGATGTTAACAGAATAACGTGTGTCAATGAGTATCTTAAATGTTTTGGGAAAAGTTGCGGTTGAATATATTGAACTGTAAATAGGTACCTAAATTACAATAAACCAGGTAACATCTACCTAACTATTATGTGTAGGTACTTGTGATATGCGATATTTAACGTGAACGGTCGACGGGACGATCCATAAACGTTCAATATTTCAATTTGCGACGATCTGCACTAGACGTAGGCGGTTAGCTTCCTCTTTCATTAAACTTACCGTTAATGCAATAAAAACAAAAAAAAAACAAAAAAAATGCAATAACCTAGCAAATGCTATGCTTATTTTCTGCATGTGAGTGACTAAGATGAATTGACAGTCGTAATCCTTAGATATTAGTCGATATTTTCGTTCCACAACAGACTATTTAAGGTCAAACACTTGAGTAATGTGGATTAAAAATAAAAATAAAAAGTAGGTGAGTATGATATGTAGATCGAGATACCTATAACTATATTTATAAAATACCTTAGAGTAAAAGTATTTCCCGACAGCAACGTGTTCTCCTTGCGCTCTGACATTCACCATGTCGTATTCAGCGTGCACTCTGTCGCCGTGGTCGTCGAAAGCGACGTGCCCAGTCGCACCGTTCTCTAAGCTTTGTTTGCGAATATAATTGAAGAGCAACAGTCCAGTGGTCCAAATGGATCCTGAGTTATCACAATCCGACGGCGGTGCGTCTATCTGCTCTGTAGTATTCATATCCCGTATAGCTGATGCCAATACGTATCTATGATAAAACGTTAATATTGAAAATTCTCTTTGTTACGATAAAATTCGGTTGCACTTTTCTGACTAGAAGAGTCCTAAGGCACTTTCCTCTGATTAGAAAGCAGTTCACAAAAGTTTAACTGATTGTAAGAAAATTAAGCGGAATTTGAATACCTGGAACCTTACCCATAGGTATACCTAATTCAAATTGTAGTCGAGTCGCTGAATAAAGCTTTTTTTAAAGATGATTTGGTTCGATCCCTTTTGAAAGTACACTATAATAACATCTAGCTTAATTGGCGTGATAAATATTGATTGTAGTGCCCTGGGAGCGGCAACATACCTACGTAGTCTAGTTAATCATGTGTGTGGTCATCAAATAACTGTCAATTAATCAGTGCCTAGAAACGGTGGCCAATTAACGAGGCTTACATAGAGTCCTGAATATGTGCATGTTCATTGGTAGCGTTGACGAGACGCAGGCCCAGTAGACCTTCGGGCGCGTTAGCGGCGTCCAAGGCTTGTTCTGTGACCATCCATACATAGCCCACTGTCGTCATGTTGAGCATTGTCGCATCACGGAATATTATTTCGGCGTCTGTTTTACTAAAAATAAATACCTAATTTAGATTCAGTATTCGTTATTGAACAAAAAAAATCACAAAATAGGTTCAGAGAAGAAGAAAAATAGAAAATGGCTGAACGTAATTCTAAAACGAGTTCTCTCGAAGAGATTCAACCAAGTGGTCAGATTTATAACTAAAAGTTTAGCTGAGACGTAGACGAGAGTAGTTAATATTATAATAACATCCTTAAACCTATTAAATATTTTATTGAGACATATAGAAGTCGAGTTTTCTGTGTGAACCAAGGGAAGTGTTGATAAAAAAATGTATAATAAGTTGCTGTTTTGAACGGTACCTAATAAAGAATCATAAAAATTAATTATTAAAAATATTTACTTATTACAGTTCTTAGCGTGTTCTTACCTAGCATACATGAGAAACACCCGAGCTTGGGCACTCTTCACCTCCACAAGTTTGTCAGTGAAAGAGTCTAAGCCGGGCTCAAATTCTATCACTTGTTCCACCACGACTTTACGGTCCACATCTTCATCGACACTCTGAGATGTCGTCTGGAATCTATGCAATTGGTAAAACAATAATGCATAAAATATATTTAGGAATCCAAATTATTACACACTTTGTATTATCAAATGCTGCGAAATACTTACCGGCCTAATATGGCTCGACCATCGGTATCAGAACTATGAATGATAATAACCTTCATATAATTGAAGTGCTTCAACACATCAACCCACACGTCAGCCTGGTGGGAATACGGGGGCACGGTACGCAAGAAAGACACGTGTATATTCTTGTCCGAAAATGCAGAATCTCTCGAAGAGATCCCAATAACTGGGATATGGTAAAACCCGCTGGTGTATGATACCGCTGCTGGTGACAGATCACCAGTAAGAGGGTGGGATACCACCACTGCATATACCTGTAATATAACACATAAGCTCCAAACACTAACAAGTTATGGGTACAACCTTGTATCGTGGAAACCAAGGAAACGTGGTATGCATAATGCACTAAATACTATTACATGCACACATAAGTTCATCAGTCATCGCGGACTCAGAGCGGAGTCAGAGCGGAGAGGCATACAGGTGACAACTGCGCCAACCAGATCGTTAAATAAAATTCATAATTTAAAATACTTAAATTGTACTCTAGAAGCACTTTGATTGTAGAGCTATCTCTGCATCAGATAGTTATTGGGTTAGGAAAGTCGACTAATAATAATGATCTTTATTATATTGTTAGTTAAATAGCTTCGCTGTCCGAAACGAAAACTATAGTAGACTCAGCTCTTAATCACAATTTATGATGGACCTTTTTTGATAGCACCATGGTTACAAATTTGAAATTTATTTATTTTAATAAGTGAAATTGTTTACTTACTCGATGAGCGATGAGGTCTTTGCAAACGTTGAGGGCAGTTTTTATCGGGTTTGGATCCATAAGGATAGAGTAGTCATGATAGGTCACACCGCGGGGCACGTATTTGTCTTTGAAATTAAGGTTCTGTAGAAAATAAAGAATATTATTAGGTAATAGTAGTTGAAAGAGGAGAGTAGGTAAAATTTTCCTGCGAATTAGATTGTTGTTAGTATAAAAAATATTACTGAAATTGTATTTTTGAAGAAAGCAACAGATTCGTTGCTCGATAGAACTCCTCCCACGTTGTAATAGGTCGGGTTTGATCTGCCAGCGATGCGTCGGTCGCCGTCAGCGGTTACCAAGTTGCAGCAGGCCACAGCCAGGACGAGGTGGTATGACCGCATCTTTATAAGCTGAAAAATTTCTTAGTTAATTAATTTTATAGTTACTTAAACCAATACAATAATTCGCTTTAGCTTTCGAACAAAATTTTCAAATCTAATGTTAAATACATGCCTTTTCTGATACATCTCATCAAAAATATGAGTAGATATTTTCAATTTGCAAATTAAGCACTAAAACCCAGCATATTCTAGTGCTTTGATATAGGTAGGTAGGTAAGTAGGCTTCTATCAAGGGTCATCAAATAGTAACCACTGTGTTTACGTACCGCTCGTTACGTAACGGCCTTGCCCCAACTTTTAATTGTGGATGAATATTTCAGTCACACCCTCGTGTTAAGCGTTTAATGTCTGTTAGACCGACACCCATTGCTCTAAAGCCCGTCTTACACGACATTCAACTAATAAAAACAAGATTTCGTCTCACCTTTTAACTTTAATGATTTGTGAAGATCTCTACATTTTGCGAGATGTTAATTGAAACAAAATACATAGGTACATCTGAGCACAGATGACGGATGCTGCGGTATGGAGCTATATCTTCCGGTTGCTAAGGAAACCGCGCAGTCGCACTCTAGTCAAATCAATTCAATGCAATGACTGGGAAATTACGAAATAAAGTGATCAACAATTTGCACTTATTTTTTCAGAGTTACCTAGCTATGTTATAAGGTACCTACGGATTATGTGTGCACTTATAAGTCCTAAAATTTACTTAATAATAGATACTATTTATAAAATAAAATAAAACTATTTTTGTATATATGTATATTAAGTTTTGTTTATTAATTTTTTTAAATTAACAAAAGGTAGCCTTAAATAAGATCGTAATAATATCATGGTGTCATCACGAAACGAAAGTATGTTATGTACGTAAATTAAATCCAAAAGCAATAACCCATAAAGTAAATCTAAGGCCAGGTCAATGGTGCAGTTAGGGCAGGGCTCCACTGGTTTGTAGGCCAGGGCTGCCAGGCCGGCCAGGCGGCAGCGGGGCGCAGCGCTGCGGCGGAGGCGGAGGCCGCGTGGCGCGCCGCCCCCGCTGCTCCCGCCGCGCCAGAGCTCTGCAGCACTGACAGCTTCAATCCCTCCAAGTCTAGAGGAGGAAATGGAAAAATTATGGCATCATAGTTTTTAATAGATTATCATTTATTGTTTTGTTTTTTCCTTTTCATCACTTTACATTATCTTGCGAGCATTTCTTCGACTCATAGACTATGCTTGGGTGACAGCATGATGTGTCCGAAAAAATTGAGGCTTTTTCAAGGAAAAATTATGGAGATATGTTACACTTAGGTACTTCAAAAATTTTTTTACTGACAATATTTTTAATTTATTAGATATAGATATGACTAACTTTCCCTCGCGGTTTCACCCAATTTCGGAGTTCCTGCGGGAATTCCATGATAAAATAGTATACCTACGTATAAATTATAAACCTTCCTCTTGAATCACTCTATCGATTGGTTAAGAGTTAAAACCGCAGGATTTTTGAATTTATCGCGAATAGACATCAGACAGACAGATATTAGACAGACGCAACGGAGTACTTTGCTTTATAATGTTATGTAGTGAATAAGATGCTATTTGCACACCAGCAACGACAGAATATGTTGATTGATTTAAAAAACACCATGTATTTATGTACCATTTTTCTGGCAAATAAATCAATTGGATTAAAAGTAATATGTTACACGAGCTTACCAGCGGTCCGCAGCCTGGCGGCCTGCTTCCTGGCAGCGTTCTCTATGGCATTGGCGGCGGCTGCTTCCCTGGCTGCGGCTATCTTCTGCGCAGCTGCGGCGCGCGCCTTCGCGGTGGCTAACTGGCCTTGCGCGTGCACAGCCGCCTGCGCAGCCGCTAGCGCGTGCTCGCGGGCGTGCCGCGCAGCTTCCTCGCTGACACAGGTATAAGTATCATCACACTGTATTTAATAAACTCTCCGAATCTTCACGCCTCATCATAATGTAGCCTACAGATGATAGCAGGCTGTTAGGTACTACTGCTATGTGTGTGATGGACACTAAATGTCAACTTTAATTTCGAACTCAAACGCCGTCACTCGACGCATCCCGGTGCGAATTTTACAACAAAGACACACAAAACGTGTGCATAGGTTCGCTTGTATGGAGTGTTACTGGTGTATGGAGGTTACATTTTGGGGTACTCACCTCTGCTGAGCGGCTTGTGCGGCCGCTGTCTCTTTGACACTGGCGATGTTCTGGTGCTCCAATGCAGCGTGCTTGGCAGCGGCCACTTGCCTCTGGGCTGCCATCACGGCGGCGGTGGCTGACTTGGCAGCGGCTACCGCGCCAGCCACGTCCGTGCTGGAGTCCGTGTCGGGCCAAGCACCTACTTGCGAAAATTTTTATTGGTAAATAACGATCAAAAACAAACTTGTAAAAAATCCAAGTCTCGCAACTCAGTTCTTCTACATTAAAAAGTTGTGAGATCAATGTAATACCAAGTCGGTTAATTTATTCAGTGCCTACTTAAGGGTCCTTCTGTCTAAAGTTATCATGTTATAAGCTAATCTAATAACATTTTATAGTGACCATATCAAATTTAAAAATCTTTTATGTTTTAGATAGATTGATTGGCTTGGCGATCACGTGAAAACACAATATATCTCACATGTAATACATAATTATGGTTCTAAACAATCTAATTTAATTATAATATGTATTACTTGTGAGATACATTGTGTTTTCATGTGATCGCCAAGCCAATCAATCTATTTAAAACATAAAAGATTTTTAAATTTGATATGGTCACTATAAAATGTTATTAGATTAGCTTATAACATGATAACTTTAGACAGAAGGACCCTTAAGTAGGCACTGAATAAATTAACCGACTTGGTATTACATTGATCTCACAACTTTTTAATGTAGAAGAACTGAGTTGCGAGACTTGGATTTTTTACAAGTTTGTTTTTGATGGGATCTCATTTCTTTTTGTAAATGGTCTTCCTCCTTTGAGCAATTTAGTCTATTTTAATAACTTGAAAGATTTTTTCTTGCTTTTTCATTCCGTTGACCATTGTACCTTTGAACATAATTATGTCTAGGTAACTATGTATCTACACTTTATATCTAGGTAGGTAACTAGCTACACTTATTATTATTATTTATTAATATCTGGGCAACCGAGCTTCGCTCGGCTTAAATAGCTGTTCCCCGCGGTTTAACCCACGTTAATTTCGGAGATCCCGCGGGTATTCTGAGATAAAAGTACTTACTACCCTATGACCTTTCCTGTACCCTTGACAACGTGTAGTATGCAATAATTAATTCACCCGCGTTGATATCAGAGTTCGCGCGGGAATTCCAGAAATGAATCCTAGCTAGATCGATTTATGGCCCCCGAAATCCCCTGTATACAAAATTTCATGAAAATCGTTGGAGCATTCAGATTAGGGTAATTTTATCTCGGAATTCCCGAAGGATCTCCGAAATTAACGCTGGTGAAATCTCATGACATTTTGCATGCACGTTGTCAGGGGTAAAGAAAACCTAGGGATATAGGGTACTAACTACTTTGCATTTCTGAATTCCCGCGGGATCTCCGAAATTATCGCGGGTGAAACCGCAGGGAACAGCTAGTCTCATATATTTATATGGGATTACAAAGTTATTTGTGCAGTTGGTACATATAACTGCATATATAACTTTGTAATTCCATACATTTATATGGGATTACAAAGTTATTTGTGCAGTTGGTACATATAACTGCATATGTAACATTGTAATTCCATACATTTATATGGGATTACAAAGTTATTTATGCAGTTGGTGTATCTAGAAAACTGTACCGAAATTGCAAAATATTTCAATTTTTCCTTGATTTATACAATAAACACTAATTGTATTCTAAATTTCAAACTTCTATGTCTGCTAGAAGTGCCTTAGAGTTTTGATGATCGGTCAGTGAGTGAGTGAGTGACCTACAAAATTAAGAAACTTTGACTAGTTATAATCCCATCAAAAACATAAATGTGAAAGTGGAAGCCAAAGTTCAATATTAAGCTTAAGCTTAGTTGTCGACTTCGCCGACAAAAGAATTGATATCTAAATAGGTGCCAAGTTCTGTAGATAATCCTGAAATATATTCAAACGAGCATAGAACTTGGCTAGTTTTCACACACCAGTTATCTTATATTTGGTTAAAAACTATTGTATAAATATTTTTGATATTGGTTTGTTTTTACCAGCAAACTAAATATTGAAGGGGTGAGATCTATTGAACTTACAGTATAAAAACAGTAATTTGCTCATAATAATATAAAAAAGATACACAATTTGACTAGCTAAAGATAACTTTAATGTGAAAACTAGCCGAGTTCTATGCTCCTTTGAATATATTTCAGGATTATCTACAGAACTTGGCACCTATTTAGATATCAATTCTTTTGTCGGCGAAGTCGACAACTAAGCTTAAGCTTAATATTGAACTTTGGCTTCCACTTTCACATTTATGTTTTTGATGGGATATCACTACTTTTTGTACAGAAATTACTAGTAGGTATTAGGTACTTGTTTATTATAAAATTAATACCAAATGGTCTCTATTAATCTATTGTATTTCAATCTGTTTACGGGGTACTATCTACTGAAAATAATATGTTTGGATTTAAAACAAACTATGTAAAGACCATAACACATAAACATATACATAAATATTTAAAGACCATAAAATCCAAAGACCGGCTGTCATCAATTTTGATTGATGATTCTTACATTACAGGCAGAATAAGTAAGGGTTCGTGTAATATTACACACAGTGCTGCTCGCCAGTTATCAGCTTGAACTCGGCTTAACATGCTACAGCGTGTCTAGATTCAATAGATCAAATAATAAATAAAACAAACACGAATAAAAATAGTTACATTTAGAATTAAAACGTATTTTGCTTACATTTAAATAAAACACCGCATGCAGTAAAATATTTTGGAGACATGACACTACAACTCTTGTCGACAGACACCACCTGTATAAACGATTATATTTTTTTCCCCTGATCCTGCATCGCTCCTATCGCGTGAAGTACTAACGAGTGAAGAATCAGAGCTTCTATTTGAGAATACGTGATTCATATTGACATGTTTATGTGAAATAGTTTTTGAGTTATGACGGGGTCAAAAGTTACACACGGTGCTGCTCGCCAGTTCTGTTAGCCTGAATTTGGCTTGACACGCTACTGCGTGTCTAGATATATAGGTCACAATATTATTGTATATTAACAGAAATGGATAAATGAATCGGAAAAGAAAAACTTTTTACAGTAATTATTAGTAGGTACTTAAAATGGTTTTTGTCAATTTAGTTTATTTTCCTACGTTTCCGTGGTATAACTATCTTTTTTGTGTTTTCTATATTTTCTTGGACGTTTAAAATGTTTGAGTGAATTGCCCATTCAGTATCCGGTTTTTTTTTTTTTTTTTTTACGCGTTTTCTGTTTATAGTTAATTTGGCCAAGTTAGGGCGGTATAACGTGCGCAGGCGGTTGTACTCTACAATAGCGCTCTCTTGTGCCTGATTTCACTTGGATCTAAATTGATAAGATGTACTCCATCTAAGGTTTTAACTCTGGAAAGTCCAACGTAAATAATTTGGTGTAACGTAAAAGTGTCACCCACCAGTAATTCGATTGTACGACTCATTGTACGTAGTAAATAATAAATATTTAAGACGATCAAGACGAAGACGACACTAAAAGAATACACTAGAAGACCCGGTGAACTTCGTATCATCTACAAGACAACCAAGTGACACTATTTGTTATTTCTAAAATGATAAAAGAGATCGGACTTTACTTCATCAATTCTTTTGCGACAAGTCAAAATCAAAGTCATAGTCAAATCGTTTAATCAAATTTGGCCAATAATGTGTATCTTATTGACGTCAATAAAATTACAGTTATTATGACAGCAGTCAGCAACCATAAAATATCCACCCTTCACAGCTTCCTAGCGCTATGGCTGAAGAGAAAAAGCTGCGCATCAAACTCCAGTAGCACGGTATATTACGTCACCATTCGCTTAAAGGTGCATATTGAGGACTTAAGCCTCCTAGAAGTCGAAGTAGAATTGCAGCTATTGAAGCATCTTCCATAACTTTGCCTATATCGGCTAAA
The DNA here is from genome assembly GCA_907165275.2 of Zygaena filipendulae. Lineage (NCBI taxonomy): Eukaryota > Metazoa > Arthropoda > Insecta > Lepidoptera > Zygaenidae > Zygaena > Zygaena filipendulae. Next base: position 4,029,617 of record OU015669.1, read on the forward strand.
TCTTGCACAGTGTACATGACTGCAATTATACAGCTGCCTTTTAAATCCATGTTGCCATTCCAAGTGAGAAGAATTGCTGGATTATGCCGTTAATGTAACGGGATTCTTCTGTAGGTACTGTCGCAGCCTGAAATTTTTGAGGAGGCCAAAAATTTATTGCACAATACACAATTTTATTGCACACTAGCTGTTACCCGCTGTTTCACCCGCGCTAATTTTCGAGTTTCCTTAGTAATTCCGGGATAAAAACCACTACCCTAATCCTACCTTATGTCGCTCAGGAAACTCGCCTATATGTATATCTCTATATTGGAGTCAAAATCATCTAGACAGTACCTGTACAGTTTCTGTTCGAGGATTATACGTCGCACTCGTAGGCGAACGAAAGAGCCAAATAACCGTCTCTATTCAGAAGCAGTTTTATTCTTGAAAAAGAATTATTTATTCATCATTTTTACATACAGAACTTTCTTTGTCAAATGTAAATAATATGTAGTGGAAATTGATATTTCCGTGAACTGATGAAAATATTCACAGATATTCATAAATTATATACGTATTACGTCGTACGTAAAACAAACGCTGATTTACTTTTAACTTGAGAATAGCTAGTTTTATACGTATAAACTATAGAAAAATTCGTGCTGATAACGAAAGTATTAATTGTCAATGTTTGACTCAGTTTAATGGAGTGACGTAAAATACATCATAAAGAATATTTAAAAATTCTGATTAGCCAGTTGCATACTAAAATACTTAACTTTGTTATATTACCTTCTTGATTGGAAAAATCTAAAAACTTAAATTATTGATAATTATCATTTTTTTTTTAAGTTTTTCCAGTTTTCAGATTTTTCCCTTTGTTTACGCCTAAAAGTCTACCTTGATGCCAAATATCAAGTTCCTAGGTCATCTGGAAGTCGGTTATAATTTTGGTCTATAGGTCAGTCAGTGATAAAAATCACGATTTTTGGACGTTAATATCTAAAAGCCCGTATGAGGTGTGCTTATGAAATTTGGAGCACATGTTTATCTCGCGAGTCTTAATACATGAGCCAAATTTGACATGTTTATGTTAAATAGTTTTTGAATTATGGGGGGGTGAAAAGTGGCTCCAAATGGTTCGTGTAATATTACACACGGTGCGGCTCGCCAGTTCTGTCAGTTTGAGAACTTCGGCTTGACACGCTACCGGCGTGTCTAGATTCTTAAACTACTGGTTCAAATCGAATGAAATTTAAATTATACCGTCTTTATACAATACCTGCTTGTTTACTAAAAATTCAGGCTTCTAGTTTTATCCACAACGAAGTTATAGGGGGTCGAAAATGGCCTGAATTGCTTCGAGAAAAGGATAGTACGGCCGTGCCGCTTTTGTTGCTCGACTTGGCGGGGGCACTGCCGTGCCCCCAGATAATAATCCGCACAAATAACTTAAAAAAGGATATTCCCTATAGGTCTCTCCCATGATTTAACATTTTCATAATTTTAGGGGTTGAATCTTCAATAGTCCCGACATACGTGTTCTTTTATTTGAACCCCCCGCCCCCCTGAAGTACGTATACTAGGTTCTAAACGGTAACCGTACGTAGCCCACGGTTTCACTCCCACGAATGTCATTTTTCTAGTGGAAACTTTATTTCCATGATAAAAAGTATCCTATGCCGTATAAATACTGTACCTATCTATAGGACTGTACCTAGACATATTTACTGATTAACAGCGAAAGAATTTTTAAAATCATTCAGTAGTCTCCTACTTACAAATTTAACTTCTTTATAATATTTAGATGTGACTTCGGGATAAAATTCGGGAAACTGAGACAAGATTTTAGTTAAGTAAGTAGGTATCACGTTAAGTAGGTATCATATGCTATTTGTTCTGTTGCTTTGTTTTGTCTTTTGTACCGACCACGTTTTCTGTAGCCAAAGAAGCCATACCATGCCAGACATCGTTTGGGGCCCAGCTGGCAACGGCTGCGGGCCACACAGCCGCGTCCCAGCCCACGACGCTCCTCTTGTCTAGAGGCTGCTCGCTGGCTAAGGAAGTAACCACGAAGACAGCTGCAAAAACCTGAAGGGAAAATTAATATGTAGGCAAATGAGGGTGAAGACTGAAGCTACACTGAATCTCGAGAGCTTTTAGAAAAACCTTCCAATTCTGAAAGTATGGGTATAATTAATAATATTACAACTCTACGAAAATCAATAAGGATCCCAATAGTATTTATAATTATATCCATAAGGATATTACCTACAGAAATTTTAAAAAGAAAGGTAAGTATGGAAGAATGGCGGGATTATGCCAAAACAAGCTGTTTTCCGGTTATATTTCTTACAAGGGTTGGGATCATCTGTGCAGATATCCACCATCGCATTGGCGTTTGGACTTTGGAGAGGATCAAAATTGCAAGGATCCTGGGCCTTCGATAAAATTACCTAATTAAAGGATTTTCTTGTTATAATTTTTTTAAAATTTGGAAAACAAAGAACTTACCAAAACTTTAAGAGCCATTTGAAATTATTTTCGTGCTTAGAGGTACTTAGGCACCAGTTGTTTACTCAATGTTATCAGAAGTTATTTTGATATAGACGTACGGACAGCGGTCATTTTATAGTGTGGCCTACACGGAAGGTGGCTGTTCAAATGGTATAGAAAGGGATTGCCCGATAGGGATTATTATATTGTTACGTATCTGATACAGAACACTACTATTATATATTTTTATAGTTAAGCACAGCTATTAAGTAGTTTACGAATGTGTAGAATGTAGATCGATTGTAAACTACTATCTAGATCTTCCAAAACAAATCGATAATATATTATGTATTATGTAGGTACCTACCTATGTATGTATGTGTTCTATACTTTATACTATAATAAAAGAGTAGAATTAAGTAAATTATGTAAATATTATTTTTAACAAATTTTGACAGGGAGAAAAGTAACCAACCACAAAAAAGGGTTTTCAAAGTTCTTTTTTGTCTTGTCTATCTGTCTGTTCATGATAATCTCCGAATCTACTGAACGGATTTTCATACGGTTGTTGGGAAAAAAAGTTATCATATGAAAACGTTTCATGCGGGTGAAACCGCGGGGCACAGCTAATAAATCATAATCCCACCAAAAACATTTTCATGTAAAGTGGTGCCAAGACGAGACCATAATCTCTACACTTCTCAAACTCTACACATTAGTCAGAATATGTGGCTCTATAATATCCTTTTTTGTACTCCTGACAACATATAGTATTCAATTCAAAATTGAATATATTTTCACCCGCATTAATTTTCCCGAGTTCCCGTGGCAATTTCAGAATGAAAAGTACCCTATGTCCTTCTTCATATCCCTGACGACGTGTATGCAAAAGTTCATGATGATCATGATGATTCGTTGGGCTGTTGAAGCGAGAAAGCTTAACAGACAAACAAACAAACACTTTCATATGTATAATATTAGTAAAAATAACAAAGAGTACCTATATAAATTTTCAGACCCCTAGCTCAATTTTCATTCAGGGTCAAACGTCATACAAATATAAAAGTTACAAGTTTTATAATTTTTTTGTTGTTTGTGTGCTAATACTAGCTTACATACCAAATTTCAGCTTTCTAGGACATTAGGAAGTACCCTAAGAATTTTAATGATCATCAGTGAGTCAGTGATGAAATCAGGGTTTTTTAGATATCAATAAAATCTTAAGTATAAAAGCTATGTTATTACAACTTTACATGTTTAATAAGTTTGCTATTGACAACATATCCCGAAAATTTTGTTTATCTAGTATAATCCAAACCCCAGTTATAAGAGTTCAAAAAAACGACGAAGCGCTTCGGGAAAAGATCCTTGCGCTTCGCTTGGGTCGTCTTGGCGGGGGCACTGCTGTGCCCCCAGATTAATCTATCATCTCGAGGCTCCATCTTGATCTATACTGAACACTTCGTCTGCCTGCATGCGTGACGTTGCGTGGCGTTGTGTGGATACGCAAAGCTCCAGCGGAAGACCAGAATTGGTAGTTTTCTAGGGCCCTTATTCACTATGACGTGCTATGACCAACAACATTCCTTTAAAACAAATCAGCGTTGTTCCTACTTCCTATAGTTCATCCAGGAATCACCTATAACGGCCGCACTCAGAGTCGGTTTAATGATAACTTAATTTTATGAAACTGTAGCCTGTAGTTACAAAAATTGGCAGAGAATGTCACCGTGGCATAAGTCCGCCTACAAATGTACATGATGCGCGAAAAGTTTATACACAACAACAAATATGAATGAAATGAAATTTTTTTATTTATGAAATTTATTTTTATTTCGTCTGAGGTTACGACTACAAATAAATAAAATGGGTTAACAAAAGGCAGCACAAACTTGACACATGACCGAATTGTTAATCTAGTGTGTCTATTTGTGATCGTGTAACTTCTCAACCAGTATAGATAATTAAAATAGATAATTAAATACAATTCACCCTGAACTTCTTCCAAAAAAGGGAGGAGGTTCTCAATTCGACTGTACATATGTTTTTTTGTTACCCATCTTTCTTTGGTTATCATTCCGCGATGAGATTAATTAACAGCTATATCAAACTACAGTCTCTTCCAACTTTCTCAAGTAGGTAATCCGCCAAGAAACGTAGGTACCTACCTACTCGTAATACCTACAGTTAGTACATAGGTACAAGCTAAATCAAAGATTATATCAAACCGCCAATCGCCCAATACTACACCGACCTATATCTAATATATAAAATTCTCGTGATATAATAATATAATGTAATGTAATGTATGTGATGTAATATATAAAATTCGTTCCCATACTCCTCCGAAACGGCTTTACCGATTCGCATGAAATTTTTTATGCATATTCAGTAGGTCTGAGAATCGGCTACTATGTATTTTTCATCCCGGAATTCCAGCGGGAACTCCGAAACTCACGCGGGTGACACCGCGGGGCACAGCTAGTAATATATACTTATCTATTATTCTATATACAGGGTGTCCCGTAAATCAACGTCAAGCCAGAACCGGGTGATAGGCTAAACATAACTATCTAATATATATAAATCAAGTGTCACGTTGTTTGTCCGCGATGGACTCCGAAACTACTGAACGGATTTTGATAAAATTTTGTAACCATTCATAAAATGGTCCAACTTAAAAGATAGGATAGTTTTTATCGCGGAATTCCCTCGGGAACTGAAGGACATAGAGTACTTTTTTCCCGCAACCTCCGCGGGAACTCCGAAATTACCGTGGATGAAATCGCGGGGGACAGCTAGTCTAATATATATAAATCACGTGTCACGTTGTTAGTCCGCGATGGACTCCGAAACTACTGAACGGATTTTGATAAAATTTTGCAACCGTTTATAATATGGTCCAACTTAAAAGATAGGATAGTTTTTATCCCGGAATTCCCTCGGGAACTGAAGGACATAGAGTAGATACTTTTTCCCGCAACCTCCGCGGGAACTCCGAAATTACCGCGGATGAAATCGCGGGGGACAGCTAGTAATTATATATAACTAAAAGAAAATTCGCTCAAAGAAAATATTAAATTGATTTTGTTTAAAATTATTAATTAAAATATAAAAACAAACTGCCCGAAGGGATGTGAGGAATATTTTGAAATAAATGTAAGACAAATTATGAATAGCACAATAGCTTTATGCCTGAAACGGTTTTGTGAAGTAAAAAACCAGGAGTTTATTAAAGAAACCTCCAAAAAAGCTGTAAAACGAAAAATTAATACTCTGTTTTATTTGAATTCCGTTTATCTACAGCAAATGTTCAATTTACAGATTTACATTTAATTGACTTTACCGCCGAAACGCGGAATGACGTCACTAGTTAAAAATTACGTCTTATTTGTCTTATTAATCTGTGATAGAGATTTCACTGTCGTATTCAAAGTTAAAGTCAAAATCATTTATTCGGTCCTGAGTTCGGTCCTTGTGGCTCTTGGTTGTTGATTTTTTTTTTTAACAATTTTGGAACTTGGAAAAATGTTTCCTAGAAAAAAACAAAAATTTCGTAACATGTTAAGCGTGGCTTTGATTGGTGTTTCGTTGCAACGTTCCGTTTCACAAAATTAAAAGTTGAATATTTTGGAAACTATGGATATTTTTTTAGTAAATCTTTCACGATGATGCTTTTCCAAGGCTCTATTTTCTATTTTTTTGATACCCTATTGTACAAAATAAATATTTTACTAGGATCTATAAATATTTCTAATTCCCGGGCCTAACGACAGTTTTCTGTGGCATAAACTGGAGCGCTAGTGTGCCCTGTGCAAGCAATTAAACTTGTTATTCTTCCCTTTAGAGTATTTCAGTATATTTTTTATTTGTAAATATAGTTATTATTTTAAGTTTTCCATAAGTATTATTATATCGAATCTTAAAACAAGCCTTTATTCAAATATGATAAAATATAATTATTATAAAATTCGTCATAATACTGTACACATATCTGGCATCAGCCCAGCCAGAGAGAAGGTAATCACTACGTTTTATTTGCTTCAAGGGAGTGGCTGAGCCCAGCCAGCCACTCCCTTGAAGCAAAAGTTAACTAAGAAAAAGCAAAAGTATTATATTATCTGTGCTATGGATCTATGCGCGAACTTCCTTACCAACTTTGGAATACTTAACCAAATCCCTACGACCGCGTCATACATTGCATTGTGTAGCAATGGCGATTTCTAGGTTCGCACTTCGCACTCGGGGTTGCTGCCACGCCGTCGCTAACGCACTCGTGTGGCTGGGCTGGTCAGTGGTCATCTGTTGTCACTTAAATCCTTTGTTCAAGGCTTTATTTGCATAACCTTCCTAATTTGATGAAGAAGATTTCGTCGGATTAACTTGTCGGGTCCGGAAGTAAGGTAGTAGCATGCCTTCGGCTAGTTCAAATGAAGGTTTATCTTAGTAATTTTTAAGCCATTTATTTTACAAGAAAAAAGATTCAATTTTTCTCCGTCTAAATCTCTCAACCTCCACAAATCCTCCCTCCTCCTTTTTGACAACTCTTTCCAACAATAAAATTAAAAAAAAATATATTTCAAAAGAAAAAATATTAAAAAAGGTTGGTAATGTAGAATGCAGAATGCTACAATTGGTAAGGTTGGCAGAAAATTTTATAGATCGGTTCAGCGTGAAAGTGCAACGCACGTAGCAGATTATTTTTGTTCTGTGGTAACCCCCTTCTCTCCCTTCAGTCCCTTCCCTTCACTTTTCAGTAATTTGTCGGTAATTTGCCGAAGTGTTTAACCAAATTAATTATTTAATAATACTACAAACCGACTCGAATCTTACACAAAAATGTATTAGCTAATAATTTAAAAAAATTCAAAATATACCACCTTCCCCTGTGATCAACTTGTAAGTTTTAACTATTGATTACGTAAATTTTTGCATATTGTATTTGATCAGACCAAATAATTTGCTGTAATTTAATTGATTTATTTAAAAATAGTATGGGCTATATATGTTCCCTCTTTAGACATAATATAAGTCTAGTTAATTTCTGGGTAGCTTATCGGCTCTTTTCGCTGTTGATGTTCATGAGATGTTCACTTATTAATTTTATATTAAATAAGATTGATTTAAAGTTTCGTGGATTATATTATCGCTAATATCTACAGCGACTTACTCATGGTTAATCGTCAGGAGGAGTTCGAAATATGTTGGGGAGTTCATCAACATTACATTAGATATTAGTATTAAAATAACTGTGTTGATTGGATAGTAATTTGTCTCTCTAACTGAAACACAATATGATTTTAAACGACTGAATCTCTACGGTTCGTACATTTAAGTTTTAAAATTAAACCAATAGTAATATTAATACAGATAATATATTAATCAGGAAGAAAATGGCCTCCGCTCAGAAGAACACACTTCCATCACCAACTCAACAACAGTTCAGGTCAGTTTTAACTTAAATCATCAATAAATCTTATTTGTAGCAGCAAAACACTTAAATGCATAAAAAATATGCCAATATTACAATTCATTAGGTAGTACACAATTTGTATCATATAAGTATTCCTGCAGCCAGGTTCCCTGTTCATTTATGAATATAGTACAACTCCATGCCACTGTGACTGAGAGATAGGATATAGAATAGCTGAGGGAAATAGTGGATGACTACATTTCAACCTCCATTCTATCCACATGTAAGCTTAAAACACCACATAAATTACCACATTTGTGACCACACCTGTAATCTACCTGTTGCCAAAAAAATTGAATAATGATTGTTGGGTTGAAATCCTTTAACATTTGGTATGTACTAATTCCTACATAAATATACACATACTGCAGTGAAGTGGCATATTAAATTCACTTAGGTTTTTAATTATAAAAGCTAATTCTGATCAAAATTTTTGGAAAGATAATAATGTTGAATATTCATGTTATTGCAATAAGTGTGGCCTAGGTAATGCAATTTTGATGTGCTAACAGTGAAAAATATTAGAATACTACTGGCACCGAGCCATTGGCTAAAAATGTCACTTAATTTGATAACTGACCATGAAATCTTACAATAATACTCCACTGTAGAAGTTGTTTACATTTTTGAACCTTATCCCAAAAGCAATAACCACTAATATTGTTTAACAACTTAGGCAATAGGTTGATCTACATTTTGATTATGACTTGTGTGAATTCTCATTCACGTAGCTTTACAATTAACCATGTTACAACTGTGTCACAGATTATATAAAATGAAATGATATTATGTTTATGCATTGTTTGTGTTCATAAATATGTAATTATTATGAAGGACAAATGTATAAAGAGCTACACAGAGTAATAGTTGATGATAATTGACTATAATTTTTAGGCCACACACTATTATTTATGGGTGTGTCTGTCGTTATTAGTTACTTTTGAAAATATTTATAACTATAATGCTTTTGGGGCAATATTTAAATTAATATTGGAATTTTATTTTTTAGCTTATTGCCCAAGATAGTAAACGGCGGCATCGCAGGCATCGTGGGAGTCTCCGTGGTGTTTCCGCTGGATCTTGTCAAGACTCGCCTGCAGAATCAAACCGTCGGGCCCAATGGCGAAAGACAGTACAAAAGCATGTGAGTGTTTCACTTGCGTTAATTTCGTCGTTCCTGCGGTAATTCTGGGATAAAAATACCCTATGTCACTCAGGAACACTGCAGCTCTAAGTAAAAAAAACCTAAAACTGACCTGTCATGACAGGGGTATATGAGGGAGGCCGTTACAAATACAGGAGTGGTGCGGTTTTCTGTTTTGCCTGAATAGAGTTGGACTAAGGTAGTTGCTAGTAGGTAATCTACATTAATTTAACATATAAAGAGGTAAAAGTTGGTAAGTTTGGATGTAAGACCGAATCTCTGAAGCTATTCAGATTTTTTTTAATAAATCTCACTGATTAAAAATTACAGTACCTATCCTTGAGTAAGATAAGATATTTTTTACTTTGATAAGAGCTCAAAAAGGAGTGCAGAAACCTCAAGGAACAGCGATTTGGTATATAGTTACGAGTCTATAAGTCTTTGTCTAATTTAGGTCTTTGAATAGGACATACGGTACTTGTCATTCTGGTGAACCGTGGTGGATTTAGATTTGTAACATCTAATAAAGATTAAAGACAAAACATTTTCACCAAATCCATAATGTATCTGGATTCTGGACAGTAAATCAAATGGAAATTATTATCGGCACATGTTGCTAGGTTGGACTGCTTCAAAAAGACGTACGCGGCGGAGGGCTACTTCGGCATGTACCGCGGCTCGGCGGTCAACATCCTCCTCATCACACCCGAGAAGGCCATCAAACTCGCCGCCAACGACATGTTCCGGCACTACCTCACGCTCAAAGATGGGTATGACAAAGAACACCCCCCCCCAACTACGTACCTCCTCACGCCCCGCCACAGCATTGTAAGATAATGGACAACTGTGCCTAATCAGTATTGCATCAATCGATTACATAATCAAATGTGAACGATTATTTGTTAGTAGATTATGCCCGATGAATTGGAATTAAAAGATAAATATGTATAATAATTGTAATCGTGATAATCGTATTATCCAATGGCTTGAACTGTCCTAATTAAAAATAAATAATCGAATGTAGAAGATCCTCTCCGCTGGTAGCATCGCGTTGCGGTTGCAAGGCTGTTGCGAGGCCGTTATTCATGTGTGTGTGTGTGTGTGTATATCGGAAAATACTAAGTCCTACGATACAGGCGCACCGCACGTGTGTAGTAGCCGCCCGCCTGTACTAGTAGTGTGGAATGAAATCGGGTCGCTCGTTTGGAGTGTCGCGGGTGTGTACAGGTGATACCGATAGATCTGTTGATAAATTTTGTTGCTATGATATTTTTGATTGCGATGACATAATATTATTATGCACTTATCAACCGAAATTATCATTATAAAAAACTGTAGCTATTTAAATCTAATTGATCAATTATTCACAAGATTGCTATGTTTCCGATTGAAATTGATTCAATTCGTTATATTACATTTAAAAAAATAATAAAATAAAAAATAATTATTGCCCCAAAAGAAGCAGTAAAACTGAGAAAAAGATAAGACAGAAAAAGGTGGCCTTATTGCTTAGAGGCAATCTTTGTATTAGTCTATGTAGATATTATTAGTGTTATTATTCTCGTTTATAAATATTACATAGTGCACCCACAACCCGGTTCTCGTTTCGATCTACAGCTCTGTCATCTTAAGGTTGCCTTGAAAAAGATGTCTCTAGCGATAAGGCAGCTCTTCGCTCTCTCCTTTCTTTTTAATTTCGCGTTAATTTCGGTGTTACCGCGAGAATTACAAGATAAAAAGTGCCCTATTCTGTAACCATGATAACGTGTTAGTTATGTCGTGAAAGAGTAACAAACAAACAAATACAGTCACATCTATGCTATAATAAAAGAGTAGAATCCGCGATTCTGTACATTGAATATTTTTACCTAAAATTAAGAGGGGTGATAAAAGAAGAGTAACCAACCCCAAAAAAAATGTTTTTCAAATTCTTTTCTGTCTGTCTGTTCGCGATAATCTCCGCATCTACTGAACCGATTGTCATGCGGTTTTCACAGGTAGATTAACTTAGCCTGGAGCTCATTGATATACTACACCAGTATTAAGCTAGTAGTAAATCAATGCTGGAGATACATATAGGCTTTGTTTCATTAAAATCGGATGTCGGGAAAAAAGGTTGTTGTATAAAAACCTTTCATGCGGGTGAAACCGCGGTGCACAGCTAGTTTATAATAATAAGGATAGTTACGATTTCTCGTGTGTTTCTTTTGAGGAAATTAAATATATTTACTTTAATTTGAAATGGAACAATGCAAGCAACGATGGTTACATACCATCTCCTTACTAATATAAATGCGAATACTAGTTTGTTTCTTTGTTTTTTACGCTTTCACGCCTCAACCGATCGCCGTGAAATTTTCCACACACGTTGTCAGGAGTAAAGAGAAAGAGATAGGGTACTTTAGTCCCGGAATTCCCGCGAGAACTCCGAAAGACTACGGTTGAAACCTCGAACAGCAGCTAGTAAAATATATATTATTATAAACTAGCTGTCCCGCGAAGTTTTACCCGCGATAATTTCGAATTTCCCGCGGAATTGTTCCATACAAACTTTGCAACCCCTTTTCATCCCCTTAGGGGTTGAATTTTCAAAAATCCTTTCTTATCGGATGCCTACGTCATACAAAGAACACACCTTCCTAGTTTTAGATCTCTACGATCAGCGGTTTAGACTTTGCGTTGATCTATCAGTCATTCAGGACAAAGCATTTTAATCATGTACTGATTAGAATTTGAAATGGAACATTGCAAGCATCGTAAGTGACGATACCTTTTGCGCCGTAGATCTCTGCCGGTGACGCGGCAGATGGTGGCGGGCGGGCTGGCGGGCGCGTGCCAGATAGTCATCACCACGCCCATGGAGCTGCTCAAGATACAGATGCAGGACGCGGGCCGCGTCGCCGCGCAGGCGAAAGCTGGTCGGTCACACGCATTGTTTCAAAATAGATTATTCGACTATCGGATTAGATGTTTCAAAATGTGTGCGAAAACGATGCACGATGAACTTTGTGTGATTAACACTGGGTTCCACTTTCCAGTCAGGGCGTGTTTATACAACGTGTTAATGAATTAACTGAAAACTTGAAAGTAGTTTTTTTAGAATCGACTTCCGAATCAATTGCACCATGTTTTAATATAGGTTATATTTTTTAGTTTTTATTAGCCTATGTCTAAATTATTTACAATAAAATATTGCCGCGTACGCCTCGCGCCGCTCGTAGCAAAAAATTCGAATCGATCATAGGTGCGAGCATAGGGCTTAAAATGTCTTAGATAGGTCACCTCCAAACTAATGTTGAATAACTTTTAAACTGTTAATTTTTTCGACATAATTTATGTTTTAACTATATTTTTGTTTATTTTTTTAAATGGGGTGTATCAGGTTTTTGATTAATTCATTAACACGTTGTATAATATCTATAACTGTGATATATTATACTTATATATTACCCTTTTTGCTTGGTTTCCACGAAGAGCTTATAGCTTTGGAAGGGATCAAGTTGATCTGTGTGTTGTGAACATTATTATTGTTCTTATCATTATTATTTCACCCGCGTTAATTTTTAAGATTACGCGGGAATTCCGGGATAAATTACTCTATATCCTCTCTGTACCCCTGAGTTTTAGTTTTTAATCCGTCATGTAAATAAATGAAAAATATTGGACACGTATTTTTAATTTTTTACGTAATCAAAAAATGACGGAAAGGTCGCGTGACGTCACGACGTGCTACAGTTATGACTTCGCGAGCCCTTTCTAAACTTTTGATGCACTGCAAGTATTTTTTCATTAATTTCAAAAATCAAAATATACCTTACCTACATGGCCTACGTGTCTATTAGTTTTAACATCTGACAGACTAAATAGAATTTTGATTTCCACACCCCGGAAACTACCTCATAGCAAGGAGGTAAGGATAAGGGTTATAAACAAGTCATATCCCACCTTGAAGCTGTACTCATGCCTGCCCTTTTCTTTCTTTTTGTTTTTTCTCTAATTGGCTAGTTGGCCGTGGCCATCTTATTAACTTTGTAAAATGATATCAACGTACGGAAGCATTATTGTAGTAACCTGTTGATGGTCCTAAATAAATGTATATTTAATAATAAATAAATAAATAACCGTCGGATGTTTGTCGCAGAGGGCAGGACGTTGAAGCGCACCACCGCCCTGGAGCTGACGCGGCGGCTGCTGCGCGAGCGCGGCGTGCTCGGCCTGTACAAGGGCGTCACCGCCACGGCCGCGCGCGACGTGTCCTTCAGCGTCGTGTACTTCCCCACGTTCGCGATGCTCAACGACCTGGGCCGGCCCAAGGGCAGGCCCGAGGACGCGCCGCCGTTCTGGTAACAGCGTGCAGCGCTCACAGTTGATGCTATTTGATTTTCATACTACATTCATTATACTGGCTGATCCTCGAGGTTTCAGCCTGCGTTATTTTCGGAGATCCCGCGGGTATCCCGCGATGAAAGTACTTCCCTATATTTTTTCGGTACCTACCCTTGAAAATGTGTATACGGTGAAATTTTATGTAGTTTCACGTCACCCGCGTTAGTTTCAAAGTTCCCGCGGAATTTTCCAGATAAAAGGACCCTATGTCCTCTGTACTGACAAAGTGTATTATGCATAATTAATGCTGTGCGTAACAACAAACTCGCATTCTCTAATAGGAAAAATTTTCATGTATTATTTTAATTTTAATTAGTAAATATTCTCTTACCGCCGCATTCAGAGTCGACTTTAATGATTACTTAGGTATAGATTTTTAAAACAAAACTGCCGCAATCAGAGACGTTCAGTAAATTAATGTTGATTGGCATTTAACGAAATGTAACTTAATTAGTTAAATACCAATTAACATTATTTTATTAAACTTGTCTGATTGCGCCAGTTTTGTTTTAAAAATCTATACTTAACTAAGTAATCATTAAAGTCGACTCTGAGTGCGGCCGTTAGTTTGAGATCTTTGAGACATGATTTTCATATATTTTTTTAAGATTTTCCTAGACGATATTGACAACGTGACGAAAACTTAACCTCTCCCCCGCCCCTGTGACCATGTGTGGTGTTTTGAAGGCCCTCCTCGCCCCCTGAACGGGTCACGTAGTATGAGTATGTTCCCCTAAGGAATAACGGCGCGCTGACTGAGTGCGATCGATGGAGTGAGGTTATAATAACGAATGCGGCATCGCGTGCGCGTGCGCAGGTGGTCGTTCGTGTCGGGCTGCGTGAGCGGGTCGGTGTCGGCGCTGGTCGTCAACCCCATGGACGTGGTGAAGACGCGCATGCAGACCCTCACCAAGGGCTCCGGCGAGCGGCAGTACTCCTCCATCATGGATTGCGTCGTGTGAGTCGCATACAAACTCAGTCCGCTACGATCGAGTATTTATCGCGCGCAGGAATGGGCTAGATGACTAAATTTTAATTTTTAGTCAGTCTTGTAGATTAATAAAAAATATTGGACAAGTATTTTTCCTTTTTTACGTAATCGAAAAATAACGGCTATATCATACAGGAATAAATACATATTACAGGCACAGATAATATAATACTATACTAGTATTACAGGAAATATAATATGAGCAGTAGCCATTGATATATTAAACAACCCTAGATGCACAGTCTCGAACAAAAGTAACACTCGAAACCGTCCCCAAACACTCGACAATTCTACATAAGTAGTTATAGTTATACTATAAACAATATCAGTAGCACATAATCGTGGCGCGCCTGCCTATATATGTATTGCCTCTCAGGTTAATATATTATTCTCTGTGGTTTCATAACAGGCAAACAATGAAATACGAAGGCCCGACAGCGTTCTTCAAGGGCGGCGCGTGCCGTATGATGGTGATAGCGCCGCTGTTCGGCATCGCGCAGGCGGTCTACTTCCTGGGCATCGCCGAGTACCTGCTCGGCTACAAATAAACGGGGAGGTACTACCACCGGACAGGCTACTACCAACTTTAATTTTTTGTTACATAATTGGTACAAATAGTGATGTGCCAGATCGTAAAAATGTATATCCGCGGATACGGATCTTAACTTTTTTACTCAATCGCTATTGGCGCTTGACCTTGAAACGATAGTTGACGCAACTTGACGCTATGCTCGATAGGACATGTTGCGACATGCATTGAGCGGGTCTTTCTTTTGTTTTTACATCTGAATGGAATTCCATAAATTTTAATTGTTACCTAATCACCTATATACTTCAATGTATTAAAAAATTAAAAAGGCACAAATCCGTAAAAATTCGCTATAAAAGTAACGGATCCATAAGGATCTTTCTTCTCCCTGGAATATCCGCGGATACGGATACAGATATCCGGCACATCGCTAGTTACAAATTACAAAACTACCGGGTTGCTCACCATCGATCATATAAAAATACGACTTGGCACATTTTCTCAATTAAGCTCCAGCTCCGTCAGTTAAGTGAGTTTTCTCTTTCTGGACGGGACTCGTAATTTTGTATCTAATCGTTACAAATAAATATTTTCACATGTATAGTAACTATAGTAAGCATGGAACCTTCCTTGGAAATTAAAAGTACTTTACTCATATAAATGTTGGCAATCGATTCAAACGTGTCAGAAATATGAAATAATAATCAGTTTTACGACACAAAGAGAAAAAAAATTGCAAATTTTAAAAATATCATTCAGTGCTAAATACAAAAACAAATTAAAACTCTTATTTTGAAATTGCTTAAAAAACGCATCGAATTGAGATTGTTCAATAAACTTAACCGAGGAGGTCACAGGACTTTTGTGATAATGATCTTTGCCATCCCGTCCAGAGCGATATTACGTTACTCATACTACGGCCCGGCAGGTATTATAACATAATGCATTCCATTGGTGATTCCAACTTAATTTTCATTTATTAAAATTCCCTACTGACTATTTATTTTTTATTCAATCTGCTAATTCAACTTTAAATCGTAATCGACCATACTCTACTTTGTCTATGGTTCCATTTTCTTATTTTTTGAAGCCGGTTAAATTATGTAATCATGTAAATCTATTGTCTCTAAGACCAAGAAAATTGAATCAACCAATCACCTTGGCAATTGCAATTTGCAGTGCTCACAACTCGATATTCAAACAATAGTTCTTTCTCACACGATTTGTCAACTCCTAACAAATTGAATCAACAGATAGAATAATAATATAACATTGAACGGTCAGTGATAGCAGCTTCTACAGTTCTATTTGTTGTTCTTGTATATTTACTACTTTGTTTTTACGCTACTAGTCACTTCCTTGTGATATTTTTTTACGACGGAGAAATAAACATCATTTTTTATTATTAGTAAGTTCTAATGTTCCTTAATTTTGATGTAGAAAATATGGCCAAGATTGTATAAAATATTATGGTGTCCAGTATCTAAATGAAAATGAAAAAAAATAAAATGAAAATTATTTATTACTAAATGAGTTCGAGGATGATCTTTGATGACGTTATACCGTTAATTTTAGTTACGTGTTATAAATGACAAATTATACTATTACATGAACAATGTTTTATACAATATGTCATAGTACAATTGTAAAATCCGTTAGATTGTAAACAATTGGCATTAGCCAAGGTAAATGCGTGTACATGCTACACGCTAGGTTAGGTAAGGTAGGTTGAACTGTGACCTCAAAAGAGTTAAATGGGGCGGATGGTACTGATTTGTCATGTGCCCCACACCGCGCATTTTCTTTCCTCGGCATTTTACATATTACCGTTAATTTACAAACTAATTATTTTTACAGTTTCACGGTGACATTCATATAGTGACAATTTGACACCCTAAATAGTTTTTTTTTTTTCAGTTATTTACATCCTCATGAACACAAAGAATTTCGCCATCTTACTATCCATTTAGTTTACATATTATCTAATTCATGCATAAAACGGAGTAGACACAAATATGATTTAATATTTATTTTATTTCATAATTATACAAACTAAAACATTTATCTATTTTTAATATGGTATATTATATGATTTAATTTATCAAAAACTCAATGATATTTATGGATACAAATGTTGCTGTTGTGTGTGTTGTGTGACTGTTTGAGGTTTAATAGCAATTAATAGGTATCATAGAAGATATTATTATACTTACAGAAAAAACTTTCTTAGGAACTATTTGGTTTGTTTATGTGCAATTAATTTACAATAGTAGTTATATTTCGGTCATTTGGCGTGATTTGAAAAAGTGTAGATCAACTTCTGTGTTTCGGATCGGTGGAAACGCCGACAAAATGAAATCGTGCTGACATAATAAAAATGAATCAATTTACGTTAGAAAAATTTACTTTTTTATTACTATGTCTAATTGTTTTTTTGTACAAAAACACAATAGTTCCCAACACTTTTTCCATGTAAATAAATACCTTCTATGGTTGTGGATTTCTCCATACTATTCTTACTAAAACCTATACTGGGGGCGAGAAGTTTTCAAAACAAATACTTAATAACAAGCTCATTAATTTAAATAATTTAATTATAATTAACAATTATGCTATCTCATATTTTAGAAGTAATAGCATTCGCATTAAACCATAATAGTCATACAAAAAATTTAATAAAAGTCAATTAATTTAAAAGGCACATGAGTCTTTAACATTTAATGATAATGAACTTTATTAGCGCGGAGTAAGGTGCAATCCTTTCCGTTGAGCCATTTATGTCAATTGTTTATGTGTAAAAATAAATAATGTTATTTTACTAAAAAGAGTGGATAGGCTAGTGGTGCTCAGAGTGATTCTCACTTCTCACTTAAAACTCAGGTTAGCTCAGATTGGCGCGATGGCCGCGTTATCCGGCTTATTTTCGCTGATAGTTTCTCTCCATTAAGCGACTTATTTTTATTATATTAGGCAACATTTTTGTTAAATAATAATATTCGCCGAAGATTGTGAATATATGTAGGTAAAAGTATAAGAGGAGACTATGAAATATATGTGATACGAGATATTATTTTTAAATTATGTTTTATAATGTATGGCACAAATCTTATTTTTATTTAGCGCCAGTGAAAGTTCTGTGCTTTGTTGTTACTGGCTGGATAGACGTATTTTGCTATTTTTTTTAGTATAGTTTCTTTCTAGAAATTTGCTTGTTAGTATCAAAGGCGTTTTAGGGCAGTGTGTGGAGTGTAAAAATGATAATAATTTGTTTTTAATGTTTATTTTTATTCATTCAATTATGTATTGACAATAAATATTATTATTACCGCAAATATAAATATTAATATGATGTTTGGTAGGTAGTTTTTATTGTTAATCTATATGTAACAAATAATATTAAAATTTAATAATTAAATTAAATATCTATGTGTATTATATGGATAATTCATAGATTTAGAATGAAAAAATTCTAAATCTATGGGATAAATAATGAAGGCGAGCATTATCACCTTATCACGGATGAAGTTCTAGTATCGATGTTGTATGTTTTGATTATTTACTATATGTATATAGATTAAAATAAAAAAATTACTGCAATGACATCAATAATGTACTTGTGTGAGCGTGAATGCACTACTCTGTGAGTGTGCATCACTCATACATGATAAAAATTTTAAAACTATTGTTTGTGTTAGAATATTGTGTCGTATCTAGGGTTGCCAGCTCTGTCGTGTCCTATGACGCCAACTGTATTTTTTTTGATACGGCTAAACT
The DNA here is from genome assembly GCA_907165275.2 of Zygaena filipendulae. Lineage (NCBI taxonomy): Eukaryota > Metazoa > Arthropoda > Insecta > Lepidoptera > Zygaenidae > Zygaena > Zygaena filipendulae. Next base: position 4,048,392 of record OU015669.1, read on the forward strand.
TTCGGGGAAAGGTATAAATAAACGCATATTTTAGTCGTATGAAAATCGCTCATCTCTTGTAAATCGAACACCAATGATATATGATCCTATACCGCTAGCCCGATTGCGATGAAACTGTGGTTGGATACACAGGATATACTTGAACAGCTGGGACCCGCATTTTCATAAGTTTTCCGAAAGTCCGTGCACTAAGATTGGCAATACTTGTGTTAAAAATGAATAATTAAAAATAACGCACTTCCCTGCGTTCATAATATGTCACAACATAGATATGTAAACCTAACTAACTATTAGCAACACTATCAGTATGGGACTCGCGATTAGTCGTGAAATTTAAAGGAGAGTGATTTTGAACTAGGCACTTTGATTTTGTACCCCTAACCCCACGCATCTAAAATGGATTTGTAACTATATAAAAATATTTTTACCTGGAGAAAAGGGATTGTTTATCTATAAAAAAAGTGCTTTGTCTAAAAACTTGAAAATTTCACATGATCTCTTGAAAAGAACAGATACGATCACGTCAATCAGATCAATAAGATGGCAACACTGGATTTGAGTTTAGCTTATATTTTCTTCTAAAAGTGCCATTATCAAGTATGCAATGACAATAAAATATATAAAATAACTATGATTAGATTAATTATTATATATAAATTATATTATTATCATTATAACATCCTGCCAGGGTACATGTAATTAAATAATATCATCATGTATATCTAATGCATGTAATAATTATACGTATAAAATATAATATTATGTGTGTGGAGTTAAAATGAAAAGTGTTGCTAAATGTGCTGATTGTAATCAATAACTATACCTACTATTGAGTTAAAATTATTTTACAAAACTAAAATTATAGATTTTTTCTTACATCAATGGATTGATTATACTTAAAATCACCAACTCAGCCCATTATGTCGTAACTTTTAGGTAATCTACCATGAAAGAATTAAATTCACGTATTTTATGTTTCTACACAAACTCCATAAAACTAAAGTCAGAACATACTTATTGTACACGCTTGTTACATTAAAAATACTATAGATGTTGAATAAAAGTTGAAACAAGTCCTTTATCTGTTTTCATTGACTAGGTACTGAGTAGTTAGTGCTACACTGATTATAAAAAATTCGTTATGTTAAATCCCATCCGATTCTTTGATAACCGATGCAGTCTTCAATTCCCGCCAAGAAGCCCCTTTATAAAAAATATCTCACCAATGCATTTCGATGGTAAATAACAAGAAAAAAAAACTGAATGGCTGGCTGTATGGACTAAGTTTCCTTCCCCGTAGTACCCCTTCCCCTAGGCACTAGGACTTGGCTGTATGGACTTAGATTCCTTTGCCTTCTTCAATAGGAATTTTTAAAAAAAGATTGTTGACAATTTTGACAATTATTGTTCTTTTGAAGTTTTCAAGATAGTTTTGATTGGTGTTTGATTCAAAGATCATATAATCACTACGTTGTTTGATTGTTCGAAATTGATTGGAGAAGAAAACGCGTCCATCTCATTTTTGGTTTTTACTTTTTGCTGTTGACGATTGACTGAAGAGTTATTTACTAATTTATTGAGTGACTAGAACCTAATTTGTGTTCCTAACAATGACGACAATAGGGCCCAAAAAGGATGGAGGTCCAAATGTAGAGTTTTTCCAATCGCCGGAGTCTTTAGCACAATTTGACCAAATTCGTGTTTGGTTGCAGAAAAACTGTAAGAAGGTTAGTTACATTGTTTAACTATCGGCTTTTCTTGTTAAGTTATGAATTATTATGCCTTGAATAGCGTTGTTTATTGTATAACATATTCATGATACTCGCCAGCAATGCTTGTTTTGGAACTCCCTCGGGGAGTTAGGTATTCAACCCACTCAGGGATAATGTAGCTTTCTACCAGAGAAAGAATTTTTCGAATCGGTTCAATAACCAACTCTAACTACATCCAAACTTCAAAAATTAGAAACTTAAAAACTCTTTTTATTATTAGTGAAGAAAAAGTAGGTTTAATAGTTGTGGATTTCAATAAAAGAAGCAGAACTAAAATACTTAATTTTTTTGCAGCATGTTCAGACTGACCCACCGACCAAGGATGGCTTGGCTCAACTTGTCATCCATCTCATACAGTATCAGGAGAATAAACTCGGCAAGAATGCTGCAGACCCACCATTCTTGAGGCTTCCGGTAGGCTAATTTATTGTTATTATTTTTTTTGTGTGGCCAGATCTTGGATACCTTGAATCATTTAGAATCTTGTGTGCCATGCTCATCATTACAATTTATATGTATATTCTACACAAAAGTCTGTAGTAGCATTTATTAACTACTTGAACTACATGAATTTCATAATCCCCTAGGCTATACCTTTTGTAATATGAGAAAGAGTATAGCTATGTGTCAATTGATAAGACAGTGTGGCAAATTTTATAGGTAATAAGGTTATAGGCTATATAACATAACGCTGAGACACATAGGAGTTGAGCAGTGATGGTAAATTTGAAGCAAGTCTGATGAAAATGCGCTTTCGATTTCTTATCCTCGCATAAGTTGATCATACAGCAAAAGTATGTATTACAAAGATGATGGTCTTCAAAAGATCTACAAAAATGTCCTTAATAGTATATATCTATCTTTTATAAATAAATTATCCTACTAATATTATAAACGCGAAAGTTTGTAAGAATGTATGGATGGATGGATGGATGTTTGTTACTCTTTCACGCAAAAAGTACTGGATTTAAATGAAACTTTACAATAATATAGCTTATTCATCAGATGAACACATAGGGTACTTTTTATCCCGGAATTCCCGCAGGAACTCTGAAATTAACGCGGGTGAAACCGCGGGGCACAACTATATTATAATAAAATAGTAGAATCCGTGGTTCTGTACATTGGATATTTTTAACAAAAATTATCACGCATTGTAGAAGAAGAGTAACCAACCACAAAAAAGTTTTTAAAATTCTTTTGTGTTTGCCTGTCTGACTGTTCGCGATCTCCGTCTGTCTGTCTGTCTCTCCAAATTTATTGAATGGATTGCGGTTTTCACAGATAGATTTAACTTAGTTTAGAGCTACTTATAGGGTTTTTTTACTTAAATCGGATGTCGGGAAAAAAGTTGTTATATAAAAACGTTTCACGCGGGTGAAACCGCGGGGCACAGCTAGTAGGTCATAATAGGGTACTTGCATGAATTTTTTTTTTCAGTCTATTTTAAAGATATATGGCCTACTTAAACAAAGCAAGAAAAAGAAAAAAAATATATGCATAAATTCATTAAATAGAGCGTTTCAAAGTTCCTACTTTAGACCTTACCGCCGAAACGTGGAATGACGTCACTTGTTCAAAATTACGCCTTATTAATCTGTGATAGAAATGTCACTGTCGTATTGACAGGGTCATGAGACACTGACAGACAAATAACTTCAATATCCAAAAGCGAAATTGAGGTTGAACTGGGTCGATTTAATTCCAAAAGTTCCAGTAAAGAATCGAAATGCATGTTACCAATGCATTTTAAAGTAAAAAACTTCAGAAAATGGAAAATATGCGTTGACTGTATGCACTTAGTTTCTTTTGCCTTCTCTGAAAGAGGTAAATGTTTACTAAAAAAATAAAAGTGACGTCATGTGTCAAGCTTGGCTGTGATTGGTGTTTCGTTGCAACGTTCCGTTTCACAAAATTAAAAGTTGAATATTTTGGAAACTATTGAAAATTTTTTAGTAAATGTTTCACGATAACGCTTTTCTAAGGCTCTATTTTTGAAATATTGACATAATTTCTTATTATAAATTTCATGCAAGTACCCTATTATGTGAATAATACTTATTTTTCATTATAGAAAAATGTCTAGTGCTTGAACAAATCCTGTAAAACACACAAGGGCCACAACTTGGCCGTATGGCAGTTGATAAAAAAAATAGTGTTTATATTAAAATTAAAAGTTTTTAAAAAGTTTTTAAAGGCTGCTTGTTACCAAAAGTATTCCAAAATAGACACATTAATTGGAATAGTGGGTAATAACTAAAGATTGTAACTAGGTCTGTCATTTACCATGAAAATATTAAATAGAAAATAATGTCCACTACATTAATAGCTCTTTATAACACTATAACTCAGGTTTTTATAACTAAAAGACTCCAAAAGCAATAACATTTAAAAAATAAAAATCTTTTCATATTTTTTTTTTATTGAACAGCTAAACAAATTTCGTATTGTTTCACAATCAGAAATATATTTACTATAAATAAATAATTTAACGTATGTTATTATTAGTAGTCCGTAATGCTTTTAACAAATCTTAATCGTTAACACTAATTCCTGCAGTGACAAGTGGGGTTAGCCAAGTTGACAGTCTACAATCGTTAACACATAAAAAACATTAAAAAAATCGCCATGTCACTTGGTCAGCCAATCAAAACTCTTGTTTTGCATGACCATGTGAAAATTAGAGTTTTGATTGACTGACCAAGTGACATGACAATTCGTTACATAAGTTTTCTATGTGTTAACAATTGTAGAACGTCAACTTGGCTAACCCCGAAGACAAGAAAAAATATCATGACAATTGGGTGTTAAAAGATATTAATCGCTAGTCTACTTTATCTGTTGATTGTACCATTAGTGCTTATTATAAGCCTTTTAATTATTGGACGGACTAGGGTCGATTTATATTTTTGTATCCTAATGTTTATATTAAATCGTTTGTGTATTTGAATTGGTTTTCGGACCACCCTCTCGAGCCAGTTTTCTCTATGGCGAACAGGGATCCGGCTTCGGGCTGTTCCGCCAGCTCTGCATCGCTGAGTCCCACTCGGCTGGTCGTCACATATAAGGTAGACATGTCGTGCCCACCCCACACAACAGATGTCACTTTGCTCACGGGCAAGTTGTGTTGTTCCAGCAATTTACCAGCCAATGAATCAATTTTGATTACCTGCAACACGATATTTTTATAAACTATATTTTGTCCTTATATTTTTATGTTATTTATACATATTTTACGTGTAGTTAGGATGAGAGATTTTATGTAGTTTATTCCGCGTTAATTTCGGAGTTCCTCTGGGAATTCCGGGATAAAAAGTAGCCTATATCCTTCTCTCAGACAACTATATCCTTATCCCTGACAACGTGTATGCAAATTGTCGTGGTGATCAGTTGAGCCGTTTAGCCGTGCAGGCGTAACAAACAAACAAACACACTTTCGCATTTATAATATTAGGTAAAGATATCACATGGATAATTGGTATTTATGTACATTAACTCATTCCTGTATTCCAAGGGAGCAGTCAGAGACTATGGACCCTTACTTGCTATAAAATCTTTATTTTTCGCTTCGTCCAAATGAATGATTATTATCTTTCACACACATGATTAGTTGTGAATTTTATTGGTATATATTTTATTATAATGAATGAATGAATGAATGAATGAATTGAATGAATGAATGAATTTTATTGAAAACCTTGTTACTTATTTCTAATACAAAGAGCTGCTGGCTTCTGATGTAGGATAAACCTGTGTTTCAGAAGCCAGCGTTACCAACTCGTAGTGCTTCATTATTATAAATAACAGAAGTCTTAAAAAAAAATTAAATACACTATGTACTACACTATACTATATTTGGACATAGATAAGCAATAGTGTGTCAACCCTCACTGGAGATATTTTGAGTAAATCGTGTTTTAAAAGTAGGAGCGCCATTTTGTATCAACATTTTTTATGTTCAATATTTAGTTGCATATTTAAGCAATGTAACAAGGTAAACACATAATTAAAAAACGTTCCCTAACTCTCAATAAATCGTTCTGAATCAATAACTTAATTTTGTGGGTTAACATGTCACCGCTCATCTGCGTCCACTTATAATTTGTCTTAAGCATAACAGTTTAAGACCGATAAAAACCAAATTTACTCCTTTATAAACTCACAATTATTATAAAATGTCTATGTACCTACTGGTTTTATGCACATTCATGTAGATGTTGTCTTGTATCAAGTCGTTTCAATCTTTATAGAAAGAAAAAGCCAAATAATAGTAATGAATAATAGTAATAATGGTCATTACCTTTCCTCCATTGAAGCAAGCAACCCAAAGATTCCCGTCTGTGTCGATCGTCATCCCATCAGGCAACCCAGTCACGTTGTTTTCTTTGAAACTGAACAGTGTTCTTCTGTTGCCTAGTTTAAAAAAAGTATGGTTTCAAATAAATATTCAAACGGTCAACGTCTATTAATACTAGAAATGCAACGGATAGTTGTTTGGCCGGATTGTTTAGTGATCAGGCCGAATATCCGGTATCCGGCCGCCGAATATTCGGTCGGCCAAACGATACCTACATTTTAGTTTGGCGGGTGCGTCGTCGTGCAGGTTTCAACCTAATACGTATTGTAGCTTCGCGCGGACCGTTTTCTAGGCAAGAAACGAATTTTATTAGGTCAGTGTACGGAACTATTTCGTGTGCAGTACACGTGCGCCCGCCTATTTTGCTGAATAGATAAGTTTTTTTTATGTTTAATGTGTATAGTAGTGTATACGTAATTGTGAACTCGTATACTTACCATTTTTCAAAGTTACCAAACAGAATCACTATTCGGTATTCAGCCAAATAGTGCGCAACTATCCGGTATTTGGCCGGATAGTAAAATAATGGCCGGATACCCACCGGATATCCGTTGCATCTCTAATTAATACAATATGCTATATCTGCTATACCTACGTCTACATAACTGCTACATCTTTTATGGTTGATCTATGGTTATTGGTTAGCGAAACTGACTGCTGCCTAGGTGTATACAAATGGGGATATTTACCCTGAGTCTGGGCATATGTATTTTTATAAGTATAAATTATATATGATTATTATTATTTTCATTATGAATGAAATCCCTCTAGAATGGTCGTACTTTTTAACCGACTTAAAAATGGAAGCTTCTGTTTTGCAAAGAGATGTATTATGTCCCCGAACTTTTCAGGAACTACATGGCTGATTTTTAAGGTTTGTTTGAAATTATTTTTCGAAAATATTAAAGCAGATCCGACTTCTGAAGTCAGTAGACAACATAAAAAAAAATGAACTAGCTTGCAACTTACTAATCCCGCCAGTTTCAAGGTCGAAGTCCATGACGTCGATGTTCCTAGTGGGCGTGTCTATGTAGAACATGTACTTGCTGTCCTTGGTCCACGCGAGCCCGTTGGAGACGCTCACCGGGCGCACCTTGACGCGCGGACTCGCGTAGTTGTACTGGTCGAGCATGTACAGGGTGCCCTGGTCCGGGTCCACCGCGTTGTCAACTTCCTTGCCCATTGTGCCTGCGTAACGTTTGACCAACAAGTGCGATCTCAATTCATGTGCTCATAGAAAATAAATACTTCGTTTTACTGTTTGACTAGCTTAAATTTATTACCACAATTTAAAGTATCCGACGGTGTATCGAAACCGAATATCGAAACATCTACTCAAACTTGATACCCCCTCAAATAATAGTCTTCTTCATTTTGCATCTCAATTCTCGAGTACCGTTTGTAAGTAGGTATGGACTTAAATTGTATGGTATTTACCGTATTCATGCACAGCACACTACGTTACGTACTACTTGTGGATTACACATTAACTATTTTCGTCGATATGCTATTAAAAGTGAAAAAACTTTATTTCTCATGACACGAAAACATTATAACGCATAATATTATGAATGTTCACAATTACTCTTTTTTTATCTCTAGTTCTCCACATGTAAGACAAAGACTATCAGCCTCCTTAGCCAAGTTGACAATTTAAAATTGTTAACGCATAGAAAACTAAGAAAAGAATCTTCATGTCACGTGGTCACATAAAGTTGTCCAATCAAGTCCAGTTTTACGTGACCATGTTATACGTTAAAGATTTTAATTTGTCAACTTGGCTTAGGAGTTGGGAGGCAGGTTTGTCAGATCCAGATATGTAGCTATGTCTGCGAGTGTCTCTTACCAAACCAGAGCCTTCCTTCTGCGTCGACTTTGCCGTCGTTGCACCTGTTGTCCGGCAGGCCGAGGTCCACGACGCTTAGCAGCCGCATGGACTGACTGTCGCCAGCGGGCGCGTCCCAAGTCAAGTAATAGAGCTCGGTGCGCGAGCTTATTAGCACCTCGTTCGGACGGTCTTTGATGGACACCACCAAAGATACTGGTCCGTAACCTAACGTACCGGGGAGGAAAAAAAATCAAATTTTCTGCCTCTAAATTTTACTATTCGCGAATTCGGAAAATTATTACTGTCTATTATATGTATGTATAAAAGCAAAAACTGGGTGACTGAGCGATCAACGCACAACTGAAACCGCTGGTTCTAGAACTATGAAGTTTTGCACAAATATTCCTTAAGTGATAAATTCAACCCTTAGGAGGGTGGAAGGGGGTAGCAAAATTTGTATGGAACAATTCCGCGGGAACTCTGAAATTATCGCGGGTGAAACCGCGCGGGACAGCTAGTATTTTATATACTGGACCGGGATTACAACTGCATGGACCTCGATATTCCAGCGGGAACTTTGTTCCAGGATAAAAAAGTATCTTACGTCATTCAAGTTATAACTTCCTTTAAAAGTGACAAAATCTTTAGAATCGGTTCTGTATTTCAAGATAGTATCTTACGTCATTCAAGTTATAACTTCCTTTAAAAGTGACAAAATCTTTAGAATCGGTTCTGTATTTCAAGATATTATATCTAAAGGTAGGTATACTCTTCATTCGAACATACAAACTTTACATTTTTAATTCATGCAATATAGAAAAAAAGCATCAGAAAATATCCGTATGAAAACTCCGTGACAAACTATTACCGACGCAGTTCCATACCAACTTCCACTCTTCAGTTTTCAAAACTCTTAGTGGTTGCCCACATTGTAAAGGTTTATACTTTATAGTTTTGTGCATTTTTATAGTTTAGAACTAAAGGCTTTGGCTGGGCGATTGATGACTTAGGCAGTCTGGACATGGAGTTTATGTGGAAAAAAAATATTTAATAGTGATAATAGTACCTAGTTGGAATTTAAAGTTTCGTATATGTATAAATAACGCTATGGTAATATCTATAGCATCTTACGGAAAAGCCTGAGATTTTTCGGACATTTCGGGAATCTTTCTTTAGTAATATTGAACTTGACACGCTACCGCGTGTCTAGATAACGTTTGATTTACTACTCGTAGTGTTGTAAATACCTATTTGTCTAGACGTGACGTTGCCGGTCTCTATGTCCAGTCTGTGCACTTGCTGCTTGTGTATGTCCACCCAATAAAGCACGTTGTCGGTTTTGCTCCAGTGCGGCCCTTCGAAGTGCTCCCCTCCGCGGTGCACCTTTTAGATTATGTATCTTCGTTTATATGCTTTATTGTAATACAAAATTTATAACAAAGGTTCACAAATAAAAATACATCAGATATATTTTATGTGCAAAGGTGGACTCATCCAGCGAAGTTTGTTGTTCCAGACAACCTTCGAGTGATCGAAAAGATCTGTAGCAAATATAGGCGGGACAAAAGATAGGAGAAAAGTAATTACAAAAAAATTACAAATTATTTTTCACTTCTCATGCTCGGAAAGTGCTTGTTTATGCAAGATATAGGCTGCACAAAATCGAATTTTGTGCACAAGGGCATTAATGTATTTACTCATAAATGTATTTACCTAAGACAAAGAAAATGAGCCATATACAGCCAAACACAATAAAGTTCATGGATAGAATTTGTGGTAACCATAGAAATACACCTAGACTCTAGAGTGATAGTTTCAGTCAAAATAATATTGTTCGAAATTCAAGCGCAAAACAAATAAATGCACCACTGCATTTAAGAGTCGGCACTTTCACTAGGGTAACAGAAGTTAGTAGGAGGGTAATATGCCGCGAAAAACCATTTCAGTATTCAAAGTACTAATTTTACTTTGAATTTTAATTAAAGAAATGTTATATACTTTTTTTATTTCCTCGCAATCGAAGTGAAAAGCAGAGTTTATAACTCGTCCACAAAACCATTATTATCCTCGACGTAATACTATCAGCCCTCGCCTTCGGCTCGGGCTGCTAAAAGTCTCGGATAATAACGATTCGTTTTGTGCACTTGTTGTTGTAAAATTGTAAATGTATATATTACGTAAAAAATATATATATATACTAGCTGTCCCCCGCGATTTCATCCGCAGTAATTTCGGAGTTCCCGCGGGAATTCCGGGATAAAAACTTTTAAGTTGGACCATTTTATGAATGGTTACAAAATTTTTATCAAAATCCGTTCAGTAGTTTCAGAGTCTATCGCGGACAAACAACGTGAGTCGTGACACGTGATTTATATATATAAGACTAACTGTCCCCCGCGATTTCATCCGCGGTAATTTCGGAGTTCCCGCGGAGGTTGCGGGAAAAAAGTACTCTATGTCCTTCAGTTCCCGAGGGAATTCCGGGATAAAAACTATCCTATCTTTTAAGTTGGACCATATTATAAATGGTTGCAAAATTTTATCAAAATCCGTTCAGTAGTTTCGGAGTCCATCGCGAACAAACAACGTAACATGTGATTTATATATATTAGACTAGCTGTCCCCCGCGATTTTATCCGCGGTAGTTTCGGAGTTCCCGCGGAGGTTGCGGGAAAAAAGTACTCTATGTCCTTCAGTTCCCGAGGGAATTCCGGGATAAAAACTATCCTATCTTTTAAGTTGGACCATTTTATGAATGGTTACAAAATTTTATCAAAATCCGTTCAGTAGTTTCGGAGTCCATCGCGGACAAACAACGTGACACGTGATTTATATATATTAGATATATTACGTTCACAGAGTTTTAGATTTTAAATAGAAAAGTATTAATGTGTATTACCAAAGTGATAATTTTATTAAAGACCATGTTACTCTCCCGGTTTTACTCGCGTCAATGTTGAGACTCCCTCAGGAACTAAATTATATCGGTGTGGAAGGTACCTACCCTATGTCATATTCGATGAACTTAACAGTAAAAACTACTCGTAACTTTAATAATATGCCTTGCAGTTCCACCGGTTATAGACTAGCTTTTGTCCGCAGATTCGCTCGCGTTGACGTAGATTTTGTCAGTTCTATCCCTCAGGAACAGTACGCACCTACTTTTTTCTGGATAAAAATGTCCTTTTTCCTGACAACGTTTATACAACATTTCATGATGGTCGGTTGACTCTTGAGTAGGTAGTTCATAAAAAAGGAACGAACAAACTCACATTCGTAGTTATATATAAGTTAGGATAGTTAGTTTAATTAATATTCAATAAACTTACGTTTCTTATTAGAGGTGTTTTATATTTATCATATTTGATTCTCAAGGCGTCACAGTTAATGAAAACCAACACTAATGCGTATAACATTTTCGTTGACACAATCATTTTTATTTCTTATTTTAAATTTAAATGGCAAACGTATTAAAATTACTTGTTTTTTAATCAAGGGCATAAAAGCCACTAAGCGGTGAGCAAGTCGTTCCCACAAGACAAGTTGCCGTTCACTGAAGACTATTACAACGCGCTGCTGCTATTAATACGAGTTTAATGTTCAATACTTATAGAATTTATTGTAACTGAGCTTATGTCAGTTATGAATTGTAATTTACAAAAACCCCACGTGAAATAATTATACGTACAACATCCTACGTCAAATGTAACCAATAAATTACCCTACATAATTAGTTTTCCTCATGAAACACCAGATCAGCCTATTCTTATCCCTTTTCCTGTTGCGGGTTTGCTGGAAGAAATTCCACATGGAATAAGCATGACCCTTGTTCATGATTACTTTTATACTTTCTTTCCTTTTTGTTTTGTCTTTGTGTGCATTAATTGTTAAATAAATAAATAAAAATAAAAGTTTATGAATGTATGTAGTTCTAAAAGCGTGCCAAATGAATCAATACACAATATTATATTATGTGACATGCAATAGAAAATGATAGCGATTTGTGCACATGATGAAGTAAAACTAAAAAAAAATATATGATCAAATACAAACATGCGGGTTATAACTTTGCCAATATTTAGAAAATATCAATCAGTTTTTATTAAATGAAGTCTCGATTACTAAAAACCTCTGTTTATAAGTTGCGAGCATTCTGTAATAAAAACAGAGGTTACTTTGGATTTTTTCCTATCGAGATAAAAGTAATCGTGTTGTACCTAAAGCTTTAATCAGAATTTAACTATACGCTCTTAATATTCTATTTATTTCTGAGGCTTTTAAAACCCGATTCAGACTAATTTGAGTATTGGTAGAGGCTTGGCAGAAATACGCTTTCGGATCACCTACATTTTATACGACTCCTCACAATGTTTTACCTTTAATTTGTACGATTTGGTCTATGTACGAAGTACGAAACAAATGGCGAAACCATGGCCTCGAATGTATTATAATATTGCACAAATGTTAGTATAGTTCTTTCTTATCAGTATACGAGTGCTCTCATTTATTTATTAATATTTCACCCAGATAAAACTCGAGAGGTCCAATTCGGTTCTTAGATACGATAATACAAGTTAAGATTGAAATATTGGTAGGCATGCGATAAGTAAACTACGGTTTACGATCGAAAGCTAGCAAAAGAGCACACTCGGTGAATAAGAATTCACTCGATTTATCTCTTCTTGATTGTCAGATTCGATCCGATTCAAGAATAGGCTAGTTTCCTGGGTAAAAAAATCAAAATTCTATTTAGTCCGTCAGTTAGATAATAAAAAAATAAAAGACACGTATTTTTTGCTTTTTTAAAATAATGGAAATATGCATAGATAAAGCGCATTAAAGTTTAGGGTGGGGGACTCGTGATGTCACAGCTCGCTATAACGTGCGAACAAACTGTAGCGAGGCGTGACGTCATGTGAAATTTCGACTTGATATATCTCCGTTATTTTTTGGTTAAATAAAAAATAAAAAATACGTGTCCAATATTTTTTAATAATCTACAAAACGGACTAAAAAAGAAATTTAGGAAACTAGCCTATTGCTCATATTACCGCACCGAAGTAGTCCGCCAGGATAGGTAGGTAATCTTAACCAGTTATATTACTAACGTCCCCATTTATTTTTTACTCAAAACGGGACATTGATTTATGAGCCGCCGGCTCGACTACTCAAATTTTCGCGCGGTTTCAGAAACGAGATAATTGGACGCAGATAAGCAATAACATGTTAACCCACAAAATTAAGTTATTGATTCAGAACGATTTATTGAGAGTTAGGGAACGTTTTTTAATTATGTGTTTACCTTATTACATTGCTTAAATATGTAACTAAATATTGAACATAAAAAATGTTGATACAAAATGGCGCTCCTACTTTTAAAACACGATTTACTCAAAATTTCTCCAGTGTGGGTTAACACACTATTGCTTATCTATGTCCAATTATGCGTCCCACAGTTCATTTCGGGGACACCGCGACTCGTAACTCTAAAAAGGGACAGTCCCGTTCAGGGCCGTCTTTTCCAGGGGGTGCAAGGGATGCGGTGCAGCCGGGCGCTCTGCGCCCGGGGGCGCTCGTCGAGCGCTGGATTTTAGGATATTTCATTGAACTTGACGCCATTCGGCCATTGCACAGTTTTATATACTTGATACTTACGACAAATATGTATGCGCAAGCAAAAAAATCTCTAATCCAAAGAGATTGTATGTATGTACGTTTGACACATTGCGCCCGGTCGTCCGCACTTGAAGCAAAATGATCTCTAACCGCCGCACTCAGAGTCGACTTTAATGATTACTTAGTTAAGTATAGATTTTTAAAACAAAACTGCCGCAATCAGACAAGTTTAATAAATTAATGTTAATTGGCATTTAACTAATTAAGTTACATCTCATTAAATGCCCAAATAACATTAATTTACTGAACGTCTCTGATTGCGGCAGTTTTGTTTTAAAAATCTATACTTAACTAAGTAATCATTAACGTCGACTCTGAGTGCGGCCGCAAGTCAATAGAGTGTAAGTTAATTTAAAATGGGCGCGCGGCGCGGCACCTGTGCGTCTGTTGCGTCCTTTGACATAACCGTCCGGGCGCTCGCACTTAAAGAGAAATTACCTCTAAATCACTACAATTAGGTGTAAGTTCATTTGAATTTACAGCATTTATTTATAAAATTATCAAAATTACGTGTATTGTGTTTTCTTGGTTGACTAGGACCCTTTTCATACTGCAGTGTGTCGTCGGTCGCGTGCCACGCTGCAGTGTAAAAAAAAAACGAGGGCGCAGGCTGAGTCCCGCACCCCGGCGCAGAATAGACTTAAGACGGCCCTGCGGGGTTAGCCAAGTTGACATTCTACAATCGTTAACGCATAGAAAACATTAGTAACGAATCGTCATGTCACTTGGTCAGCCAATCAAAACTCTAGTTTTCAAGTGGTCTCGTAAAGCTAGAGTTTTGATTGGCTGACCAAAGTTTTCTATTCTAGTTTTCTATGCGTTAACGATTGTAGAACGTCAACTTGGCTAACCCCGCTGGTCCCGTTCAAAACGGAACGTCTGGTCACGTTATTATATATTACACAAAATATTAACAAAAAATTAAAATAGACTTCAAAACACAAAAATGCACTACACTAAAAAGTTTAAAATAACAAATTACGGATTTAATCCGAAAGACAAAAATTCACGTTCCTATTATTGGACATAGATAAGCAATAGTGTGTTAACCCACACTGGAGAAATTTTGAGTAAATCGTGTTTTAAAATTATAGCGCCATTTTCTGTCAACATTTTTTATGTTCAATATTTAGTTACATACTTAAACAATGTAATAAGGTAAACACATAATTAAAAAAACGTTCCCCAACTCTCAATAAATCGTTCTGAACAGGTAACTTAATTTTGTGGGTTAACATGTTATTGCTTATCTGCGTCCTATTATTGGTATGTGCATTTTTGTGTGTTATGACTTCGGATTTAATTTTAGTTATTTTTCGCTTTTAAGTAGGTTGGTTTAATTAACAAAGTGACAATTTGTCTGATCGAATCGCAATCCGTGAAATACTATATATTTGGAAAGTTCCCTCGATTTCGCCAAGATCCCATCATCAGATCCTGACTTCATGACAATGGGACCACCTCAAAAGTATACAATGCCCTTTCAAACAAAAAATGAATTTTTCAAATCCGTCCAGCCGTCTTCGAGTAATCGCGTTGGCACAGATAACATAATACTATACTAGTGCGTAGGTAACAAACTTAAAAAAAAACATACAGTCAAATTGATAACCTCCTCCTTTTTTGGAAGACGGTTAAAAATTGAATATATTTACCTATCAAATACATAGTTTACACCAGTTGGCTCCTGCTATTTAATTGCTATTTAATATTTTTGTCGTTGGAGTAAAATAATCCGTTGGATCTTTAGTAAATCTTTAGTTTATTGTTGGCGAAAAGATGATTAAAATATTCTGTGTATTTATATGTATAATCATCCAATAAATCAGCTGGCTAGTATATAGATTTTATAGAGTTCATAGATAGAATTTGTTATTTTATAATATTTACTTTAATTTATTTGCTTTATGTGTTTTTTAAGACATAAATACTGTTAATATGCCGGGAAAAACAATTTCCTTCAGTATTCAAAACTGTACTTATTTTACTTTAAATTTTAATCAAAGAAATGTTATGTTATACTACTGTCTTATTTTCTCGCAATCGAAGTGAAAAGCAGAGTTTATAACTCGTCCACAAAACCATTTTATTATCAGCCCTCGGATAAAAATTATTCGTTTTGTGCACTTTTTGTAAAATCTACTATTGTTTATGGATAAGAAAGATCAAGCTGTGATCGGACGGGACACGGTTCAGTGGTCCGAAGTCACGGAAGCGCGGCCTCACCCAAGGATTCTAATTATATCTGCCTTGTGCCAGCTTGGCATTAATCGCTTCCATTAGTCTTAAAAACTAAACTTTGATTGTTTTGTTAACTCTACCTTGTCGGAGGGTATTATCTATTACCCTTTTAGGTTATTACTTATCGTTATATCGTCGAGTTATTACTAATATTATATTATAACTCTAAACATACAGCGTGCTACTGGAGAGTTTGTTGCGCAGTTTCTTCTCTCCAGCCATAGCGCTAGGAAGCTGTGAAGGGTAGATATTTTAGGGGGCTGTCATAAATGTAACTTTATTGACGTCAAAAAGAGCCACATTATGGGCCAAATTTGAATAAATGTTTTTTTTGCGAGTGAACCTGCGACATAAGTAAAGGTATCTTCATTTTACAACATGCCAACCAGGAAACAGCACTTGTGCAATAAATTGCTTAGTATGCATTTTTACTTCCGTGTAGAATCTACACTGTGATTGTAGGTACCTATATAGAGTAAATTGATTGTATGTTATGTACAATTTCATCTATTTTATCTACCTATACATCTTCTATATACATATAAATAAAATTGAAGTGCCTGTTCGTAATTCCAATTAACAGCTTTTCACTAAATGCATATGAATATATGAATATTATGAATGCTTTCATATGTTTTTAGTATACGGTAGGTACTTATTTACATAAAAAAATATTTTTTTCAATTTTTGTCACATACCTACGTCCTACAACATATAAAATATTTTAATTTCTAAGAAAATGCGCAGTTGCACAGTTTTTGATCCAATTCCCAAAATATTTTGATATGAAACTGTCTAAAAGTGTCGTTGCCAGCAGTTCTCAAGACCGGCTGGACTAATTTGGTTATTTTTAACCGACTTCCAAAAAGGAGGAGGTTCTATGTTCGATTGTATGTATGTTTTTTTTTTTTTTTTTTTTTTTTTTTTTTATGTATGTTCACCGATTACTCGAAGACGGTTGGACCGATTTGAAAAATTCTTTTTTTGTTTGAAAGGGTTTACTCCCAATTAGGTCCCATTGCCACCAAGTCGGGATCTGATGATGGGATCTTGGCGAAATCGAGGGAACTCTTCAAAAATTATAGGCACACCTATAGCGATTTGGGTATTTTTGATAGTAAATCGTTCATTTACTTTCGGAAAGCAAAATTTGAAGAAGTGGAACTGATGATGAAGACCACAGGTGGTCATCGGAACAACTCAAAAATAATACGTATTTCACGGGTTCCGATTGAAGCGATTTCAAAAATTGTTTTTTTGTTTGAAAGGGGATACTCCCAAATTGATTCCATTGTCACCAAGTCGAGATCTGATGATGGGATCTTGGAGTAATCGAGGGAACTCTTCAAAAATTATGAGAACACTTATAGCGATTTTTGTATTTTTTATAGTAAAATGTTTCTTTGCTTTCGGAAAGCAAAATTTGAAGAAGAGGAACTGATGATGAAGACCACAGATGGTCATCGGAACTACTCAATAATGGGTATTTCAGGAGTTCCGAATCGATAACTTTAATATGGTTTCTAAACAATTTATGCCCGTCACAATGTATATGGTGAAGTGGAACTGATGGTGATGTACTAGGAGAACTCCTCAACAATTAACGTCCCTGCGTCGGGAAAAGCAATATTTTGTAAAAGGTTATGAGTAGTTGACATTAGGCTATTGTAACTTAGATAAATTACAAACCGACTCACTAAAAAGCAAGAAATAAACAAATTTTTAACAAAAAAATTAAAACCGACTTCCAAAAACACAAAACTAAAAAACTAAAGCGGGCTTGTCACCGAATTCAAACCGATCAGTGGTAGCACAAACCAATAATAATATTACGTGTGTTTTTGTCTTTTGGATTAAATCGGTATTTTGTTATTTTTAGCTTTTTATTTTTAGTTTTTTAGTTTTGTGTTTTTGTTGGTATAAAGATGGTTTGTAATTGCCGGGAAAAACTAAATGTGTTTTTTCTATGGGATTTTTGGCTTTTTGCATAAACTCAGGACCACTACTAATGACACGTTTTATCTCAGGACAGAGTTCCTGAGGTAATCAAGAAATTATTGGCTAGTTTATTTATTTATTTGGGAAACAAACGGTACAACATAAGTAAAAATATAACAAAATATAAAAAAATTCTTACACCTTAAAGTTTCCACACATAGGAAAAAGATATACTAGTTAAATGTACTCGTTCAAGAAGTATAGATAGAGATCATAAATAATTCGTTACAAATATGACACCCACATCGATGTAGTGATGGCATCCTGTCACTACGTCTTATTTACTATCGATTGAATGATAATTTTTTGGTTCTTACGGCCGCACTCAGAGTCGACTTGAATGATTACTTTGTTAAGTATAGATTTTTAAAACAAATTTGCCGCAATCAGAGACGTTCAGTAAATTAATGTTAATTGGCATTTAATGAGATGTAACTTAATTAGTTAAATGCCAATCAACAATAATTTATTAAACTTGTCTGATTGCGGCAATTTTGTTTTAAAAATCTATACTTAACAAAGTACTTAATCATTAAAGTCGACTCTGAGTGCGGCGGTTAAACATATATCAATGTTCTTAAATTGAAATTTTCGCACTGTAGTTTCGAGACGTTAATGTCCCATTCAACACAACCAATTTATTTTTTATTTAGCGATGTAACGACTGCCTTGTACGGCTTAGAATAGACGTTTTTTTATCGTAAGGCTCGCGTCACAGAACAGATAGAAAGAGCATCGACTCGGTTTAATATGGAAACAGATTAAACCTGTCGTCGGTTGATTTTCGCATACAACGCTAGACAACCTGCTGTTCATCACGTTCACGAACAATCACAAACTTGATAATATGAACTTAATGTATTACACGTCATTCGGTTTACCAGAATATCTTCCTGCTTAGCTACCTGCAACGCGAAACTTCTCGCGCAACCTTTTATCAAAAGGCAAGTTATGAGCATTTATTTGCTCACTGGCTGTGCTCCGCGGTTTCACCCGCGTGAGTTTTGGGATCAGGAACCTTTTTGGACGCAGGCAGAACAACCCGCTAAAGTTTCGTCACAATCGGACCAATGGTTTCGAAACGCATAAAGGACAGACATACAAACATTCATTTTTATTTATAAAGAAGATTATGTAAGGATTATCTTTGTAATACAAACTTTTGGTGTATGATCAACGTATGCGAGGATAAGAGCTCGAAAGCGCATTTTCATCCGACTTGCTTCTAATTTATCGTCACTGCTCAGCTCCTATTCATTCATCCTCCAATATTAATTTTGAACATATATTCGATGTACAGAATTGACCTCTCTACAGCTTTATTATAAACATAGATAGATAACTGTACGGCTCACCTGACACGTCTACGTTTACATTACCTCTCTAGTTAATATAATATTCCTATTTCTGTGGCTCCTGCCTCAAGTAATGCTCGATGTTATTATTTTTGACCGTGATCTTGTGGCGACCGCCTTTTGTGGCGACGATAAAGTCGTGCCACGAGTACCTACTTCAAGAATGTACAGGTAGTTGCGATATTTAGCCATTCATGTGGCTGGGAATTTGAGATGCAGTGACACGACGTATTGTTTGGTGTGTTGACAGATGAAAGTGTTCATGGACATGAAGCCGGGCGGCTCACTTTGCACAGTGCTCGCCACCATGTTCCGCTTCAAGTCGGAGCAGCGGTGGCGCAAGTTCGACTTCCAGGTCGGTAAGGTATGCACCCACGCCGCACGCAGCCTCGCTCACCGCTCGCAGCCCCGCCCCGCCCCGCCCGCGCGCACCGCAGCGCCCCGATAACAATACCATAACCGCTCACTTTTACTATAAGCATGCCACACCACTGAACAGTTGGACACCGTAATTATTGTACAAAAAACGATAATGTGCTCTTAGCACGGATGACGCGATAGAAAAATTCGTGACTTTACCTACGGTGTAGCCATCGATGTCGCCGTGGCGTCGTCACTATAGAAATGATTAAAAAAAACTTCACAAACAGACGGCGCGGCGTCTAAATAGTTACCTAACTTTAACGTGGTGCATGGAAGCGGCTTTAGTGCGATTATAGAAACGGTCGTGCGATCTTATCTTATCTTATCTTAAATAATGGGGTGGGCAAGCAAAGCCTCGGCACTTCGACCCTTGGGATCTTTTGTACCATCCCCATCCTGTGCTCCTCCCTCTACTCCCTGAAAACCTCGGCGGCAAAGGCTAGCGTGCAGTGGAGGGGTAAGAGCCTAACGTCCTCTGGTTCTGGATAGGCCATCCCCAGGAGGTCCATTCGTTTACGAGCCAAGGCATCGCACTCGCACATAAGATGTGCCATTGTTTCCACCTCTTCGCCGCACTTCCTGCAGGATGAGTCGCTTGCGAGTTTCATCTTCGTGAGGTGTTCCTTTGTCCCGAAGTGACCTGTAAGCACACCAGTGATTAGGCGGGCCTGATTGCGACTTAGGAGAAGTATGCTACGTGACAGTTTCTCATCTGTTTTGTCGCCGATAAAGCGTTTAGAATGCCTGAGGCCCGTAGTCGACGACCACTCCTGTGAGTGTCTTTTCCGGGCGTTTTCGCGAATTGCCTTTTTCACCATGTTTGCAGAGATCCCAACAAATGGCTCTGGTCCAATGAGGGTTTCATCTGATCCTTTCCTTGCCAGTTCATCTGCAAGTTCATTGCCTTGTATACCTACATGACCTGGAACCCAGATTAATCTGACCTTGTTGTTGGCGCCCAATTTGTTCATGGCATGGACGCATTCAAGCACCAACCTTGACTCCACTCTACATGATGTTACAGCTTTTAGCGCAGCTTGGCTATCTGTGAGTATGTAGATGGATTTTCCTTTTGTTTCGTTTTTGATATTTTCTTTAACACAGCTTATTATGGCGTAGGTTTCTGCTTGAAAGACTGTTGCATATCTTCCCATGCTCTGGGAAGATTTATAGTGTTCAGCATATACCCCCGCCCCTGTGCCCGTGCTCGTTTTTGAGCCATCTGTATACCAGATTAGGCTACCCATGTCTGGTTTTCGTATACCTTTTTTCCATTCTTCCCTGGTTGGGATTTTCACCTTGTAGTTCCTTTTGAAAGAGTAGACGGGGTTCATTTTGTCTCTTCCCATGTCCATCAGTCCGTCGATGTCGTTATTGGCATCCAATTTCGTATGCGTGGTTTGCGGAATGGATCTATTCCACGCCCCAGCCTCGGCTAGCCGATATAGTGCTTTCCTAGCCTCAGCCTCCACCTCTATGTGTAGTGGTGTGAGGTCCAATAAGATCTCCATTGCCGACGTTGGTGTCGTCTTGAAGGCCCCTGTGATTGAGAGACATGCTAGGCGTTGCACTTTCTTGAGTTCTGCCTTGCACGTTTCCAGTTTAGTCCTTGGCCACCACACGATGCTGCCATACTTGATTATGGGAACCACCATCATCCTGTAGAGCCAGTGGACTACTTTTGGCTTTAGGCCCCATGTACTGCCGTAGGCTCTACGGCACATCCCAAATATTCTTAGAGCCTTTGTCGTGATGTTGTTCACATGTGTTTTAAACGTCAGCTCCTTGTCCAAAGTGACTCCAAGATATTTCACTTCAGTGGACCAGTTTAACTGATTTCCTGACATAGATAAGGTTTTCAGCCCTGTTAAAGTCCTTCTCCTAGTAAATGCCAAGACTGACGTTTTACTTGGACTGACCGATAGTCGGTTTTTTGTACACCATCTCTCAACTCTGTTTAGAGCCTCTTGCATTAGACATGATGTAGTCCCAGGAAATTTTCCATTTACTAGTATTACAATGTCATCTGCATATCCTACCGTATAGTACGGTCCTCTGTTCAGTTCTTTGATAAGTGAGTCTATCACCATACACCATAGGGTGGGTGATAGCACACCTCCTTGTGGACATCCCCTAGTGGTTTTCACACACATTGTCTCTCCTCGTAGATTCGAGTGTATGATTCTGCCCTTTAACATATGGTCGATCCACCGACCAATTGTCCTGTTGATGCCATGCTCACGTACGGCGTCCTTGATAGAGTCGTGAGTTGTTCTGTCGAAGGCTCCTTCAATATCTAGGAAGGCTCCCAGACACAGCTCTTTTTCCTCAATAGCCTTTTCCGCACGACTGACCACATAGTGCAGCGCCGTTTCAGTGGATTTTCCCGACTGGTAAGCACATTGCATCTCATGCAGTTTAGTCCGTTTTAAAGGTCCTGTCCTTACGTATTTGTCTATAAGTTTTTCCATGCATTTTAAAATAAATGATGATAGACTTATAGGCCTGTAAGACCTTGCCTGATCGTAGCTCGGTTTTCCTGGTTTAGGTATATACACTACCTTTACCTGTCGCCATATTTTAGGTATATATCCAAAAGCGATACAGGCCTTGAAAATTCTGCACAATTGCGGCAACAATATTCCTGCACCCTGTTGTAGTAGTATTGGGTATATTCCATCCGGCCCTGGAGATTTGAATGGCTCGAAGCTGAATATTGCCCACTTAACCTTTAGTTCATCTACTACCTTTTTAGCAGTGTTCCAATCTTCTCTACTAGTACGGCGCGATAGCTCGTTAGTGGAGATTGGCTCCTCATTTACTGCCTCTATTTCCTCTGATCCTGGGAAGTGTGTCTTAAACATCACTTTTAGGGTCTCTTTTCCTGTGTCCGTAAGTTCTCCATCATCATCTCGAACAACTGACAATGGATGAACCTTAACTGCAGCCATCGCCTTTGAAAGTCTCATGCTTTCAGGTATTGAACTTATGTTGTCACAATGTTCCCTCCAAGCCTTGCGTTTAGCCTTTCGTACCTCCTTGTTATATTCTGTGAGCAGTCTGTGGTATTCACTAAACTCCTTTGTAGCCATGGCTCTATTAAAAGCTCTACGTGTGGTCTTCTTCAACTTTGAAAGTTTAGTAGACCACCATGGTACCTTCTTTGAGAGGGATTCCTTTTCAGGACAGTTGTTTAACCATGCTCCCATGATAGCCTGATTAACCCTGTCTGCTTCGAACTCCAGATCCACGGTCGAACCTAAGTTCCCGTTAAAGTTTCCCAGTTCCCCCTTTAAGTCCCTTCTGAAGGCGCTCCATTCGGTATTCCTGGGATTCCTTCTGCGTACAGTTGTCCATTCAGCCATGGTGCTGTACCTAAAGCATATGTATCTGTGATCTGAAAGCGAGGTCTCATTAGATACATGCCAATCCATAACCTTGTTAGTTGCATTGCTAGAAGCCAGTGTTATGTCTATTACCTCTCTACGTCTTGAAGTGACGAAGGTCGGCCTGTTTCCGTTATTGAGAATTTGTAAATTAGAACTTACCACGAATTCTAATACTTTTTCTCCTCTTTTGTTGACGTCCGAGCTTCCCCAGACGACATGGTGCGCGTTCGCGTCGCAGCCAATGATGACATGACAGTTACTTTGGCTACCGTACTCGACGAGGTTCCTCAACTTTGGTGTAATTGGTTCCACGTCCTCATATGGAAGATAGGCAGAAGTTATGATCAGTGCTTCCTTTCCTTTACTCCCACCGGTATGGATCTTGATGGTTGTTAGATCCCTGAAGCAAAAATTATGCAAGGGAATTGCATTTATCTCCTTTCGAAGATAAATACAAGTCCTTGCATCCTTAGTGGCACAGAAATAATAGATAATACCTCCCGTGTCACCCAGGCCCTTAACTTCCCCCTTATACAGATAAGGTTCTTGTATCAGGGCGCAGTCATAAATGTTCCTTTTGAGGTCACGCGCCAAAAGGGCCGTGGCCGCCTTACTGTGATGCAAATTAATTTGTACACACCTTAGTTCCTGTTTAGACATCTTCTTCTTTTTTTTTTTTTTTTTTTTTTTTTTTTTTTTTTTTTTTTTTTTTTTTTCCTCTCTCCTATTCCCCTTGAGCCTCCTCCTCTACCTGGTCCATCCGCTCCGGTGAAGAAGAGGAGCCCGACAAGTCAAGCCCTCCCAGCACGTCGAGCGCGTCATCGGTCCTCACCGACGTAGTAGGCGATGAGACCCGATCACCGCTCGGCATGGAGGGTCCGCCACTCGGGCCCCCCTCATCCACCGGCCGGATGCCTGTAGCGAGGTCCCTCCTTGGTCCTCGTCCCTCCTCTTCCTTTTGGGGCTCCACAGCATCGTCCTCAAGCACTTTGAAGGAGCTCATGTCGATCCCCGTATGGAGGCAGTAGTTCGCCGCCTTGATGACATCCGCGGACGTTTGGTCCATAAGAACAATACGCCTCACGGATGCCTCCTCGACCAGCGTGTCCACCACCTTCCATTCGCTGGTCCTCAGTGTAGGATTGACGCGCTGCAGCATCCTGAGCACCCTGGTGTTGTCGGTGCGGCCCACATTTTTGGTCTTCCACGCCATTTTGACCGGTTTTGGAAGATCCTTGGCCTCGACAACCTTCAGCTTCATGCCCTCCACGACTCTGCCGTTAAGGCATTGCAGCCACCTTACTGCAGCATCACCTTCACACGTGATGTGCACCGCCCCCGCAACTACTATGCCTACGGTGACAGTGGGCATAGGATCGGGGGTGCCCTCCAGGAGATCAAAGATTTCTCCCTGGATGGCACCCAACGATTCCACCCCTATCATCGTAGCCGGGTAGTTGTCAGCTATGAGTGCCATCTTGGTACCCACGAGTGCTTCCCGATACGAGCCCTGATGTTTGGGTCTCTTGGAGCCCTCAGTGGCTTCCGCGGCTTCGTCACTGACCTCTCTTGGCCTTTTCCCCGAAGATGCGACCGAGGCACCTTGCAGCGCCTGTGCTCTCTTCAGGATCCTTCGCCGCTTGGCGGCCATGCTTCCTCTGCCCTTTTTAGATGGAGGGCCTTGCCGTGGGGGGTTGCTTTCACCGACCTCTTTTGGCGCGCTGCCGGGCACTGCGTCCCCCTCTGTCCTATCCGGATGGAGAGTTAGCGCGCCCAACTGTGCGCCGCCATCGGTGGCTCCCACAACCCCTACACCCTTTACGATGCGGAAGCCAGCACCTTTCCCATCGGTGGGGACACTACAGGTGGGCACTGCCGTTGGCGCGCCCTGCCTTGCGCCCCGCCCAATAGGTCCGGTGGTACCTTCCCTACGTCCTTTGAAGGGCCCCCCTTTCCCCCCTTCCTTTCGTGTGCCTTTTTCAGGCTCGACCTTTTTGACCGCTACCTTTTCGGCAGCGTCCTTCCTGCCCTCTTCGGGCGCACCGCGGTTTGGGTTTAAAGAATCCATATTTATTAGATGTTAAAGATTCACCCTTCCAGCTCCCCACCCACCACGGAGCCACAAATGGGATGCTAAAATAGCACCAGGGCTACTGGTCGGGTATAGCGCTCCCAATGGCACAACCTACGAGACGCAAATGGACGAGCCAACACTGCAGCCTGCCACCATCTAGGTGGTGGTCCACTAATAGAAATAGTGAACCTTGTTTCCTGATGGCCACAGACATGCAGGCAGCGCGCCCAGCCATCTGCAGGCCCCACCACCAGGCTCGCTCACCAGACGGCCATCTAATGGACGTCACAGCCGATTGATCCCAGCTGGCTAGACTGGGACCTCCCGTGTGAGAGGAAATCCAGACCAAAGAGGAGTGTTGCTATTCGATTGTAACAACCGCCGACATCTAGTAGCTCAGCCTCCAGGATTCCTTCATCCCCCCGTACGGGTCCCCGCGCACGGCACAAACACGCGGGTGGTCATTATGTCTCTCCCCCAGCATTTTGTAGTGAGGAAGGGACTGCAAGAACCTGACCACCTAGCCCCTGCATCAGATTATATATACACGCTATTACAAATAGATATATAAATTAATATATATGTTACTTATATAGTTACGGGAGTGTGGGTAGATATATATTATAGAGATCGGAGGGGGGAAGCAAGGGAGTAATTGGGTTAGGAGTGGGTCATACGAGGGAGATAGAAGGAGAATTGGTTTAGGACGACTCCGCCCCTGGGGGTGGGTTGACGGAGACGCCTTCTCTTGTCCGGGGTTCGCAGTAAGCAAACATTCCCCAATGCAAGACTGAAGACTAAAAAGGACCACAGTATTGCATCAGGGGGGCAATCCGCAACCCGCCCACCCGCTCGGTCGCATGAGAAGGAAGTGCGCACGCTTCCTGTAGACTATATACAGATAGATTATACCCTACAGGCACGAACCGAGAACGGTCGTGCGATGCTATGACGCGTAACGACACGACGTATGACGAGTCACTCAAAATTTTTACAAATATACGATACGAATTTTTTTGTCGAATGTCATTAATGCTAAGTCCACTCTAAGTGCTAGGATTACTCAATCCCTTTGTAGAAAATTAACTAAACTGGACACGTATGATCGATCACCAAACGTGGTAAATTGCAATTTAATTAGGAATGAGATAATTTAACTTTATCATTTTTATAGGATAGAAAATATCTATCTATAGATAATAATATAATTAAATCACGAAAATTATATTATTATAATAAAAATTCGTAATCGCACGTTTCATTGCAAAGTTCTAGGAAATAACAGGTAATCACAATCACGTACATTTAGTTTTATTGGATGATTTGTACGAAAATATGGAACACAGAATGAACGGAACAGCCTATTCTTATCATTCACAGCCTAGGCAGAGGATCGCACTTTCAAATGAAAAAAAAAATACAATTTCTGTAACACTTGTTTTTATTAAATCACTTATAGAAAATTTTAAAAAGTCCTTTTGTCATAATAAAAATCTTACTATTATTTTCGTAATCACACTTTGTCGAAAATTGGTTATTGCATCTATCATTTTTCTGTTAACATTTCATGCAACACCATTCTGTCGCCGAAGGCTTGTTTTGGGATGTACTGTGGGTCGTCCTTATTTAATGTAACTAATTTAAATGATTGTGTGTGGAAAATACTAATTTGTGTGTGTCGTATTTTGTCACTAATACCAAAATAACTATGGGAGTAAAATAATAATTTATATTTCACATTTGCATGTTAAAAATATTTCTTATTTTAATCTGCAGTAAGTATTATCGTATCATTTGAGAACAAATAATAAGTTTAGAAGTATACTTAACCGTTAGTAGTTTATGCGAGAACAAACACCTATTAAAATTAAACGTAGATGTTAAAAAATCTCTTAATATAATAATAATAGTTTTCGTCCGATATCATAACTTAGTCTGTAGGAAAAAAAAAACAACTACAAACCGCGTCTCGTTTAAAAAAAAAGAAGTACAAACTAACGTAATTTGTCTCGCCAAACCCGCGGCGTCAATCTTTTTTTTTAAAGTTTTTGTGCGAAATCTAATATTAACTTACACAGTTTGTAGAACAAAACACCTATAATATTCCCTGAACGCCTCGCTTATGTACATAGGTACCAGGATCGCATGTTCGATAGAGAGGTGAAAATTAACGTTATGTCTCCCCTCCCCGTCCCCGCGCCGTACTCCCCTCGCGCTCCTCGCTTCCGCCCGTTGCAGAATCCATCCCGCAAGGACTTGAACGTCCAGATGATGATGGAGATCGACTCGGCGCTGCTTTCGGCTGAGGAGATCCGCACGCCCTGCGTATACATACGGCCCGAGGTGGACAAGAGCACTGCGCACAAGGTCAAGGAGATAATCGTCAACCATCAAGGCGAACTGTGCGGTGAGCGATGCACTTTGTATAGTGACTATATTATGACCATGGCCAACGAGCGGCTGACCGTCGCACTCAGAGTCGACTTTAATGACTACTTAGCATTGGCATTTAACTGATTAAGTTACATCTCATTAAATGCCAATAACATTAATTTACTGAACGTCCCTGATTGCGGTAGTTTTGTTTTAAAAATCTATACTTAACTAAGTAATCATTAAAGTCGACTCTGAGTGCGGCCGTTAGTCTATGATGTTTCGAGATGCGTCACTGTCGTACCCATAGCATATTTCACTACGATGAATATCATGAACAAATAATATTTCACAAACAATAAGCTGTTCCTCGCGGTTTTACCCGTGACAACTTCGGTGTTCCCGCAGGAATTCTGGGATAAAAAGTACCCTATGCCCTTCTCTGTACCCTCAACGTTCATGCAAAATTTCATGATGATCGGTTGAGCCGTTAAGGCGTGAAAGCGTAACAAACAAACAAGCAAACTCACTTTCGTGTTTATAATGTTAGTAAGGATTATAAAGAGGAAAGTTTGTATCTACGGTAATCTCTGAAACTACTGAAGTGAATGTAGCATATTTTATGGCATTGATATAGAAAGCTACAGTTACACAGTGAGTTTTTATATTTCGGGATGAGCAGAGAAAAAAAAATCGTAATTGATAGTGTGAAAGATTTTAAAGATTACAGTGCCCTCAAACTAAGGAACCGATGATACTATACATACGTCTAAATACGAGTAGTAGTAAAGTTGTGCGTTCACACACACTGGAGCATGAATGCCATGAATGCCCATGAATTTTGTTGTAACTTGTTTTAATAAACTGACAAAATATAAAGATGCTTACATGGCCGAGGCTGTTAGTGGAGTGAATGACCTTATTGGATACCTAAGGACACTCGCTAATCCTCTTAAAAACTAATAGCAATGACACTCTCTATGTGCGTTGCTGTACAACTAATAACTATCCCATCAAAAACAAACTTGTAAAAAATCCAAGTCTCGCAACTCAGTTCTTCTACATTAAAAAGTTGTGAGATCAATGTAATACCAAGTCGGTTAATTTATTCAGTGCCTACTTAAGGGTCCTTCTGTCTAAAGTTATCATGTTATAAGCTAATCTAATAACATTTTATAGTGACCATATCAAATTTAAAAATCTTTTATGTTTTAGATAGATTGATTGGCTTGGCGATCACGTGAAAACACAATATATCTCACATGTAATACATAATTATGGTTCTAAACAATCTAATTTAATTATAATATGTATTACTTGTGAGATACATTGTGTTTTCATGTGATCGCCAAGCCAATCAATCTATTTAAAACATAAAAGATTTTTAAATTTGATATGGTCACTATAAAATGTTATTAGATTAGCTTATAACATGATAACTTTAGACAGAAGGACCCTTAAGTAGGCACTGAATAAATTAACCGACTTGGTATTACATTGATCTCACAACTTTTTAATGTAGAAGAACTGAGTTGCGAGACTTGGATTTTTTACAAGTTTGTTTTTGATGGGATCTCATTTCTTTTTGTAAATGGTCTTCCTCCTTTGAGCAATTTAGTCTATTTTAATAACTTGAAAGATTTTTTCTTGCTTTTTCATTCCGTTGACCATTGTACCTTTGAACATAATTATGTCTAGGTAACTATGTATCTACACTTTATATCTAGGTAGGTAACTAGCTACACTTATTATTATTATTTATTAATATCTGGGCAACCGAGCTTCGCTCGGCTTAAATAGCTGTTCCCCGCGGTTTAACCCACGTTAATTTCGGAGATCCCGCGGGTATTCTGAGATAAAAGTACTTACTACCCTATGACCTTTCCTGTACCCTTGACAACGTGTAGTATGCAATAATTAATTCACCCGCGTTGATATCAGAGTTCGCGCGGGAATTCCAGAAATGAATCCTAGCTAGATCGATTTATGGCCCCCGAAATCCCCTGTATACAAAATTTCATGAAAATCGTTGGAGCATTCAGATTAGGGTAATTTTATCTCGGAATTCCCGAAGGATCTCCGAAATTAACGCTGGTGAAATCTCATGACATTTTGCATGCACGTTGTCAGGGGTAAAGAAAACCTAGGGATATAGGGTACTAACTACTTTGCATTTCTGAATTCCCGCGGGATCTCCGAAATTATCGCGGGTGAAACCGCAGGGAACAGCTAGTCTCATATATTTATATGGGATTACAAAGTTATTTGTGCAGTTGGTACATATAACTGCATATATAACTTTGTAATTCCATACATTTATATGGGATTACAAAGTTATTTGTGCAGTTGGTACATATAACTGCATATGTAACTTTGTAATTCCATACATTTATATGGGATTACAAAGTTATTTATGCAGTTGGTGTATCTAGAAAACTGTACCGAAATTGCAAAATATTTCAATTTTTCCTTGATTTATACAATAAACACTAATTGTATTCTAAATTTCAAACTTCTATGTCTGCTAGAAGTGCCTTAGAGTTTTGATGATCGGTCAGTGAGTGAGTGAGTGACCTACAAAATTAAGAAACTTTGACTAGTTATAATTCTTAAACTACTGGTTCAAATCGAATGAAATTTAAATTATACCGTCTTTATACAATACCTGCTTGTTTACTAAAAATTCAGGCTTCTAGTTTTATCCACAACGAAGTTATAGGGGGTCGAAAGTGGCCTGAATTGCTTCGAGAAAAGGATAGTACGGCCGTGCCGCTTTTGTTGCTCGACTTGGCGGGGGCACTGCCGTGCCCCCAGATACATTAGAGAAATAAATATTATCTAAATTCCTCTTAAAAACTAATAGCAATGACACTCTCTATGTGCGTTGCTGTACAACTAATAACTATACATTAGAGAAATAAATATTATCTAAATAATGCCGTGATGCGTCGGAACAAAAGTATTGTCACTAGGTACAATGTCGCTTTCTCTGTCCCTATATCCCTGTGTATGCTTAAATCTTTAAAACTACGCAACGGATTTTGATGCGGTTTTCACCAACAGAGTGATTCATGAGGAAGGTTTATAACTATATTTTATCCTGGAATTCCCGCGGGAACTCCGAAATTACCGCGGGTGAAACCGCGCGGGTCAGCTAGTTATCTATATTTAAAAGGCAGCTGAGATTGGTGTTTTTGTTTAACTTTTTGGTTATCTTGATTTCCTTATACTCTATAAGGAAATTTTATAATTGCCATTAGAATATCTTGCATATATTAATGGTTTATGACTTAACAAGCTTAATGAGGTGTCGTGGGGTAATTTTAGACATTTTTCCTTGATCAGGGAAAAAACGATCACAGCTGACTTCAAAAACCTATTAAGTATTCAACATCAGGGAAAAACAGTTGAGTTTATTCCATTTTATTAAGGATAACAACATTGTTATTGGTAAGTACATAATATTACGTAAAATATTTTTTGTAAAGGCAAATAACGGTTATCCGCTCAATTACATGAATCTATGTGTCTGTGTGTGTGTGTATTCAAATAAATAAAGTATAAACATAGATCTACAAATTATAAATAACCGTTCCATACATAATGTATGAGGAAACTAATGTTCTTCATGATATCTTTCGTCGTGAATTTTCCGATCTTTTAATTATACTAGCTGTCCCCCGCGGTTCCACCCTCGGTGATTTCGGAGTTCCCGTGGGAATTTAGAGATAAAAAGTACCCTAATATGTCACTCAACACTGCCGTAGCTTCCTAAAGTGAAGAATTTTCAAAATCTGTTCAGTAGATCCAGAGATTATCCCCTACAACGTTACAAACTCACAAACTGTAGCTCTTTATATTATTAGTATAGGTGTGGTATAGATTAAATTATTCTGCTATTCGAAGCGGAGACAATGCTAACAAATCAAAGATCATAAAAATCGGTCCAGACGTTAACACACCACTACAATACAATATAGTTTCTTTTTTATCCTTTAATAATAATCTAAACTTCACTCGCGTAATTAAGGGGTTTTCTTCGGAAACCCACAAACATAATTACTTAGAAAATATGTATGAGGCTATTATTATCTCTGTTAAATGATCTCCAATAAACAGACTAGTAACATTCTTTCCTAAAAATGGTGTATCTAACCCGATTTGACTAAAAAAACTTTCGGGTTGTCATTAGGATATAATATGCCCGTTGGGGATCGGACATGTTTATTTTTTACATTGAATGTGTAACATTGTCAGACGACGAGGAAGATGCAACGCACATAATCTACCCGACGGTGGACCCGTTGGAGGAGGAGTACGCGCGGCCGGTGTTCCGGCGCGGCGGGCACGTCCTCGTGCACTGGTACTACCTGCCGGACAGCCACGACACGTGGACACAGGCCGAACTGCCGGTGAGTCGTTCTTTATTTTAAAAAAAGTTCACCCGTTTATACATACTATAAAGGCAAAGGAAACTACGTCCGTACAGCTTAGTCAGACATATTTTCTGAATGTTAATATATTATAGCGGTTTACTCACGGTTTAAACGTCGGGAACGGCTCGACATATTTCGGACTCTTCGCTAGTCCTTCATTAGGGTTAGATAAATTCCCGGCCGTATGTAAGCCGCTGTAATTTCTGAAGTTGTTTACATTGCATGTATTGCTTAAACGCTATAACGGAACTTTTGGACGCAACTCATTGCGCGGGAGGTTGTATAGCGAAACAATACAATTCTTTATTCATAACACCAAGTTACATGTCATAGGTACAATATAATAATTTATAGAAACCCGAGAGCAATTAATATTATACAGTATTACTATAAATTAATTATAGTTGTATGTCCAAAACGTAATTAATAAATAATTTAAATATTCATACATTATTATTTAAATGACTGAATCCTTCCAGCGAGCACTTTGATTGGAATTTTAATGGGTTTCCGTAACATCCCTAATGCCGACGTACCTGTTGCGCGTCAGGTGGACGTGCCGGAGAGTGTCAGCTGGGAGTGCACGCGCGCCGAGCCGTGGCGCGTGACCGCCACGTGGGCCCTCGACCTGCCGCAGTACAACGAGTGGATGAACGAGGAGGACTACGAGGTCGACGCGCACGGCAAGAAGAAGGTATCCACACACGACATTTAGCCATAGCGCCCTGGTATTCAAATCTAAAAAAAAAATAGCGATAGCCACGTATTTTGCATACACCTTGTCAGGGGTTCAGAAAAGGATATTTTTAATCCTGTAATTCTCGTCTAGCGAGAACTCTGAAATTATTGCGGGTGAAACCGTGGGAAACGGCTAATGCTTGGAGCACATTAAAGTTTACACCACTATCATCTGAGTGCGGCCGTTATAGTGCTATTCGTAATAACGGAACATACCATTAATGTGTGAGTGTGTGTGTGTGTGTGTGTGTTGTAGGTGCACAAGCTGCGCCTATCGGTGGACGACTTGATCCCGGGCGCGGAGCCGACCAGCAAGAGCAAGAAGGGCAAGCGGAAGCGCTCACCCTCCCCGCCGCCGCTCAAGCACAACAAGAGGAAGAGGTACCGCCCTCACCACCGCTACTGCGTTCTACTTTCACAAGTTTTTAATTCAATAATTTTTTGATAAAGGTGGTCTTAATGACAAAAGAATTAATTAAGTAGAGAGGACATGTAGGCGGGGTAGACGCGATACGGTCGCAAAAGATATTATACTAAATATCACTATATATTTTACTAAATATCACCAAAACTGTGAATTTTAAAAGCAGTGACCAAGTAGGTATGTAGTATTGATGTCCCTTCCATCTGTTCAGCCATCCTTACTGTGCGTTTACACACACTGCAGCAATTAAAGCCCGTGAATTTTGTTGTAACTTGATTTAATAAAATTATAAAATATAAAGTTGCTTACATGGCTGAGGCCGTTAGTGGAGTGAATGACCTTATCGAATACCTAAGGACACTCGCTAATCCTCTTAAAACTAATAGCAATGACGCTTTCTGTTAGCGTTGCCATACAAAACTTATAGCTATATTAAAGAAACAAGTAAATATAAATTAATCTATACTAATATTATAAAGAGCAAAAGTTTGTGAGTTTGTGACGTTGTAGGGGGTAATCTCTGGACCTACTGAACCGATTTGGAAAATTCTTTCACTTATAGGAAGCTACAGTGATCCTGAGTGTCATAGGGTAGTTTTATTCCGGAATTCCCGCGGGAACTCCGAATTTCCCATGGGTAAAACCATAGGGGAACAGCTATCTCTGGATCTACTGAACCGATTTTAAAAATTCTTTCACTTATAGGAAGCTACAATGATCCTGAGTGACTTACGGTACTTTTTATCCCGGAATTCCCGCGGGAACTCCGGAGATTGTGAGTTTGTGAGGTTTTAGGAGGTGATCGCTGTAATCTACTGAACCGATTTTGAAAATTATTTTACTTATAGGAAGCTACAGTGATTCTGAGGGACATAGGGTACTTTTCGGGAATTCCCGCGGGAACTCCGGCATTCGTGAGGTTGTAATCTCTGGATCTACTGAACCAATTTTGAAAATTCTTTCACTTATAGGAAGCTCAAGTGATTTTGAGTGACATAGTGACATAGGGTATTTTTTATTCGGGAATTCCCGCTAGTATCTAAATAAAGGCGTGACGCGCCGGAACACTTACCTTGTGTTGTTCGTCGGCAGCCGCATCACGAAGCGGCGCGACAACGACGGCGACGACGACGACGACAGCGCGTCGCGCGACAACACCGACGCGGCGCCCACGCCGGAGGCGGAGCGCCCGGGGCCCTCCGCCGAATGTGAGTGACACCTGCGCACTTCTCGTCCTTCTGCTTTCTGCCCCTCTGGCCGAGTTGACGATCTACACAAAATTGAACTTTTTGATAATCACGTGACATGACGATAATGTTAGTTTAACCTTAGTTTTCTATAGCGATAGCGCTAATAGATTGTCAACTTAGCTAAGGAGGTAGGCGCGAGTCCGGTAAGGGGTGAGGGTGGTATTCTTTTACGTGGAATTCCTATTCGGTTTTCACTTGAAAACTTCATCCACGCTCACTTAAAAAAAACATGCTTTAGAGTATGAGTGACCAAAATAAATTAACTCAGTATGAGAAGAATGGATTACTATGAGGAAGGTAGGTGTAATATGTGGAAGCTGGTAATTGGCCTTATTTTTAACTATTCTCTGTAACAGTGGCGAAGGGTGAAATATTGAGAGAGGGAAGCCGGGAATCTACTTTAATTTTAACTTATTAGGGCGGGCGCCCACGAGCAACTTTTGTCTTCGCAACTAATTTGTCTTTCACATCAAGTCTACGGGTTAGTATGAAAGTGCATCAAAAGTCTCCTGACTGTCGCGTCGCTACATGTGCGCACTTTCATACTAACCCGTAGACTTGATGTGAAAGACAAATTAGTTGCGAAGACAAAAGTTGCTCGTGGGCGACCGCCCTTAAACTATTAACTGTTCCCCGCGGTTTCACCTGCGATAAGTTCCGGCGTTCCCGCGGGAATTCCGGTATAAAAAGTCTTTCCCTGTATCCCTGATAACGTTCTCAATTACGCTAGAGAGAGATGTTGCGTGTGAAGGGAAGCCGGTGGGAATCGGCTTCTATGGTACCTTCGCCACTGCTCTGTAATCTACTTTGTATATTATCTAGCTGTAAGTTTTCCGAATAGTGCAAAATAAAATGAAAAATAAAATAGTATAAACTATCTGCAGTTTGGTGTTATTTATTTAATTAAAATAAAGTGTTATCGTAATCCTTGTTGTTTTGTCAGCGAGCGAGCCGGCTGCGTCGTCGTCCAGTGCTACCGCGTCTGACAGCGGCCCGCCGCCATCCGCGGGCGCGGCAGCGGGAGCGGGAGCGGGCGCGGGCGCGGCGGCGGCGGCGGGCGCGAGCGCGGGCGCGGGCAGCGCGGCCCCGTCGGCGCCCGCCACGCCCGCGCCGCCGCTCGACGCGCACGACGACTCGCAGGGCAAGCACAGCGACTCCAACACGCAGGTACGCGCACCTACGGCACCAACCAATCCGATCGAGCTGATTTTCATGAAAGAGATTACTTTTGACGTTATATCCAAACAATTTATCCATTTACATTTAAAGCCATGCACTATAAACATTGTTAAGGAGTTTATACATTGATATACCACACCATGGATATCGCATTCAATACAAACTTCACGAGGAAAAGATGGTCCGAAGTATACATATACCTTAACCTAGGTAGGATATTATAGCTATATGCAACACAATGTTTTCCAGCTAAAATTCAACTTATAGTGAGTGATACTTCAGTTGGGAGCACAGTGTCACCGCAGTGTTTGGCAGTGATAAAAACCTCGCGGTCAGAATTTATCGTAGAATAAAGCACGACTTCGGCCTTGACTAGACTACGACTCTGCTTAGATGAAATTACAGTATCAATGGAGTCGCTTTAACATGTATTTTGTTTTTACATACCTATGGTAATTTGTATGAATGTCAATTTATATTTGTATGGAAGGAACGCCACTGGCACCGCGTGACGTCAGGCGCCATTTCGACTTAATGTACCTCCGCGTTATTCTTTGATTGCGTAAAAAGTAAAAAATAGGTGTCCAATTAATTTTGAAATATAATCTACAAGACGGACTAAAAACTGTTGAGGAAACTAGCCTATTAGAACCGTCAAATGAGTTGATTCCGTACAACCTTATCGGGGAACCGGTCGAGCTTCCATCCATCCAACCAAGTGGTGTTCCCATCGTCGACAGGAGATGCTGACGAAGGAGGAACTGGAGGACAACGTGACAGACCAGACGCACCACATCGTGATCCCGTCGTACTCGGCGTGGTTCGACTACAACTCCATACACACGATCGAGAAGCGCGCGCTGCCCGAGTTCTTCAACGGCAAGAACCGCTCCAAGACACCCGAGATATACCTTGGTTACAGGTAAAAGCACTGACAGTTAAAATATACAACAATAGTAACCTATCTATATGTGATTTAGTCACCAGCCCCCTTAGCCAAGTTGACAATCTATGATCGTTAACGCATACAAAATTAAGGAACGTTCCGTTATGTCACGATTGTCACGAAAAAACTTCCAATCGAAATAAAAGTTTTGTATCGGTACACGTTGTGAGCCTGTTATATATTAAGTTTGTTATGACTTGTAGGTATGTTGTGTAACTTGGTATAACTTATAAGCTCTCGAGTGTTTTTCAGCATGTTTGCGTGAAGTGATGGTTATTATGACTTTGAGTTGTCCAAAATCCGTGATTTCTCTGTTGAAGTTGATCGATTTTTCTGTTGTTGACGTTTGTCTACACCTTTCCACGCACACGAATAAAGAAAAATAGTATATAATTAAGGTTTATTTGGCACCAGAATATCTATATCTAATATATATAAATCACGTGTCACGTTGTTTGTCCGCGATGGACTCCGAAACTACTGAACGGATTTTGATAAAATTTTGTAACCATTTATAATATGGTCCAACTTAAAAGATAGGATAGTTTTATCCCGGAATTCCCGCGGGAACTGAAGGACATAGAGTACTTTTTCCCGCAACCTCCGCGGGAACTCCGAAATTACCGCGGATGAAATCGCGGGGGACAGCTAGTCTAATATATATAAATCACGTGTCACGTTGTTTGTCCGCGATGGACTCCGAAACTACTGAACGGATTTTGATAAAATTTTGCAACCATTCATAAAATGGTCCAACTTAAAAGATAGGATAGTTTTTATCCCGGAATTCCCGCGGGACCTCCGACTCCGAAATTACCGCGGATGAAATCGCGGGGGACAGCTTGTAGTATATAAAAACAGAAACTGACTGACTGAGCGACACTGGCTTACGAACGCACAGCTGAAACCGCTGGGTCTACAACCATTTTTTGCACAAATATTCCTTAAATGACTAAGAAAGGATTTTTGAAAATTCCACCATGGGGGTGAAAAGGGGTTGCAAAGTTTGTATGGAACAACTTGTTTGCTATCTTGGTTTATTCGTTATAACCTCTTCAATGTCTTATTTCGACTACCACGTGGACGAAGTCGCGGAAAAACACTAGTAGCTAATAATAAACCCTCATTGATTTGCGCGGTGTTGCAGGAACTTCATGATCGACACGTACCGGCTTAATCCCACCGAGTACCTGACGAGCACCGCGTGCCGCCGCAACCTGGCCGGCGACGTGTGCGCCATCATGCGCGTGCACGGCTTCCTCGAGCAGTGGGGGCTCATCAACTACCAGGTGACACCGCTCGCGCACCACATCGCGACGCGCGACGCTATCGCCACGTGATGCTATCCCGCGTCCCGTGATGCTATCCCGCGTCCCGTGATGCTATCCCGCGTCCCGTGATGTTATCCCGCGTCACGTGATGCTATCCCGCGTCACGTGATGCTATCCCGCGTCCCGTGATGCTATCCCGCGTCATCCCATGCCGCATCATTTCACCCCACGCCATATGCCGCCATCTCACGCCACATCGTGCGACTATGCCATGTTAAATTATCCGCCTTTTGCCGTACCACTTAAACTTAATAACAATTATTAGCATAGGAAGGAACTTATCATTACTTTGAAACGCCCTATTGGTAAATAATCCCAAAATGAGTATAATTTTTCTCAGACAAAACAGTATATATTTCTCTGTTATAGTACATCATTATGCTATTAGTTCTATTCACACTGTTGTGCTGTTCGTCTATGTGTAGTAATTTTTTAGGAAGCTATAGCCAAATTATAGTCAATACAATACTAAATTACGCCACATAGATACAACACCATAACAACCATTATCGTTAAAATCTTCATATTATCGATTTATTTGCAATATACCACCCATTTTCCATAGTTGTGAAAACCAATTTTAGCCCTCGACAGTATATCAACGAAGGGTCGTTAAACTCGTGTTGCAGCTGGAGGCGGAGTCGCGGCCGACGGCGATGGGCCCGCCGCCCACGTCGCACTTCCACGTGCTGTCCGACACGCCGTCGGGCCTGCAGCCGCTCGTCGCCAGGCCCACGCAGCCCAGGCCTAGTGAGTACTACTACTGCTATACCTACATTACACTAAACTACAACTAAATTCAAAGTTAAATAAAAAGGATATGATGTAGTAATGAACAACTTGCTTAATTTGTTTTCTTCAAAAGTCGGCAAAGCTTCGATTAATTAAAAAAAAATATTCCTTTTTTTGTCCGGAACTTTCCATCACATTATTGCAATAGCTTCACTTAGAATCTAAATTAGCCTACTTTGTCCATCGCAATTTTTAGGTAAGCACTTAAATACATAATGACACAGCACATTTTCTAAATCTATTTTTTTAGCAATTTTATTGGATTTGATTGATTGAATTTTACTGGACTGATTATAATATACTTTTATAGTGCATAGTTAGCTTTGGGACCTATCGAGTGCCCTGTTAATTGTACGGTGTAATTGTAGCGGAGAACGCAGCAGTGCCGAAGGTCGAGGCCGGGCTGCCCAACGGCACGGAGGCGGGGGTGGCGGGCGCGGGCGCGGGCGCGGGCGCGGGGCCGGCGGGGGGCGCGGCGGCGGGCGGCGCGGGGGCGGACCCCGTGCTCGAGCTGGGCACCGCGCCCGGCCTCAAGCTCGATCAGGTAAGATTTCTGCTTAAACAGACTTACCTCTATTAATCAGTGGAAATAAAACTCTTATTCTTATTATAGCCATAAGAAACGTTGTAAATGTATTTTTTTGCAGTAAAACTTCTTTGATTACGAGGGAAAGACAGTTTTTGCGGCGTCTTATCTTAGCGAGGCGTGTTATGGTCATCTATACTATAATAAAAGAGTAGAATCCGCGATTCTGTACATTGAATATTTTTACCTAAAATTGAGAGGGGCGATAAACGAAGAATAACCAAGCCCAAACAAAAGTTTTTAAAATTATTTTCTGTCTGTCTGTCTGTTCGCGATAATCTCCGCATCTACTGAACCGATTGTCATGAGTTTTTCACGGGTAGATTAAGCTTAGCCTGGAGCTACATATAGGCTTTGTTTCATTGAAATCGGATGTCGGGAAAAAAAGTTGTTGTATAAAAACCTTTCATGCGGGTGAAACCGCGGGGCACAGCTAGTAGTGAATAGGGGCCCAGGGGTTCTATTTTTGAATCGCTCGAATTACTTTCACATACGGAATCGCGAATTCACGTGCGAATGTTCATACATTTTTTAATCATTCACGCGTGAATCTTGCAATTCCGTGTGCGAAAAGTAATTCAAGCGATTCAAAAATACGACCCCTGTAGCGTTTACCTCCCGTCACCCGTCACCCGTCACCCGTGACCCTTCGTATTGTACCCACAACACGTGTGCGTGTCGCGCGGCGCAGTACCGCGGCGCGGGCGGGTCGCGCGGCCGCGAGTGGACGGAGCAGGAGACGCTGCTGCTGCTCGAGGCGCTGGAGCTGCACCGCGACGACTGGAACCGCGTGGCGGCGCACGTCGGCTCGCGCACGCAGGACGAGTGCATCCTGCACTTCCTGCGGCTGCCCATCGAGGACCCGTACCTGCAGGACGCGCCGTCCGGTACGCATCGCAGGGACCCCCGCGGGACCTCCTAAACTATTGACCGTCGCTTATCGTATCGCTAAAGAGAATTAAGAAACGGACCCCCACAGGGTTACCCTCTTGAGACCTCTTAACATGGCGATACGTTCCTTTGTTTTCTAGATATAGCGATAACGATTGTCATTTTGGCTAAGGAAGCTGTTTGACTATTCATAATATTCATTAAAGGACAAATTGGAAAATTAAATAAAATTATTTCTAATAACACCAAAATTAAAGTATTATAAAATTCAAGCCAAAAAATGAGCTTTCTATCACTGCAAGAATTATTTTTTAAATCGGTTTAACTAGTGTTTCCAGAGATTATCCCCTAGATCCCATCTTATCACTGTTAGCTAATTATTAAACTACACATTTATTGTTGGATAGTGTGATGTCAAATAATGATATTATTATGTGTGCATCTATTCGCTAATCGCATGTACTGTTCGTTGTGGTCGCGTGCGGTGCGGTGCGGTGCGATGCGGTGCGGTGCGGTGCGGTGCGGTGCGGCGGCGGCGGCAGGCGGCGTGCTGGGCCCGCTCGCGTACCAGCCGGTGCCGTTCAGCAAGGCGGGCAACCCGGTGATGAGCACGGTCGCGTTCATCGCCTCCGTGGTGGACCCGCGCATCGCCGCGCGCGCCACCAAAGCCGCGATGGACGAGTTCGCCGCCATCAAGGTACGTGGAACACCACAGCGCCCGTAACTAGGTTTGCCACCTTTTTTTGAAAAAAAAAAAATATAGTACTTTCCCGAAAAAGGATGCAAAAAATAGTACTTTTGGGAAATGCAAGGAAAAAAATAGTACATATTTATTTTTAATCATTATATATATACTTATTCGGGCAGCATTCATCTACAAATTATTGCTAGTTTGACAGTTGATGTTTAGTTGCCGCGTATGCGTTTCCCAGACCGACCACAGTAATACAAAAAAAGCGCGACAGTTGAAGTAGAGACGGAAATATAGTATTGTTCGTACTATATTATTTTTCTATAATATACTAGCTGTCCCCGGCGATTTCATCCGCGGTAATTTCGGAGTTCCCGCGAGAATTCCGGGATAAAAACTATCCTATCTTTTAAGTTGGACCATATTATAAATGGTTACAAAATTTTATCAAAATCCGTTCAGTAGTGTCGGAGTCCATCGCGGACAAACATCGTGACACGTGATTTATATATATTAAGATTAAGTTAAGCTTAAGATATAATATTACGGGTGGCAACCCTACCCGTAGCCAACGTGACAATCTGTAACCAGCCCGGTGACACTACATACAAATGAACTGATTCAAGTTACTTTCCCGCAAGTGAAGACGGCCGGCTTGTACACGTGTGCACGTGTTGTGCACGCGTTCGTGTGCTGACAATAACTGGCAGCTGACAGTAAACAATAGGGTACTTGCATGAATTTTTTTTTTCAGTCTATTTTAAAGATATATGGCCTACTTAACTAAAGCAAGAAAAAGAAAAATAATATATGCATAAATTAATGAAATAGAGCGTTTCAAAGTTCTTACTTTAGACCTTACCGCCGAAACGCGGAATGACGTCACTTGTTCAAAATTACGCCTTATTAATCTGTGATAGAAATGTCAATGTCGTATTGACAGGGTCATGTGACACTGACAGACAGATAACTTCAATATCCAAAAGCGAAATTAAGGTTGAACTGTGTCGGTTTACTTCCAAAAGTTCCAGTAAAGAATTGAAATACATGTTACCGATGCATTTTAAAGTAAAAAACTTCAGAAAATGGAAAATATGCGTTGACTGTATGCACTTAGTTTCTTTTGCCTTCTCTGAAAGAGGTAAATGTTTCATAAAAAAAATAAAAGTGACGTCATGTGTCAGCTTGGCTGTGATTGATGTTTCGTTGCAACGTTCCGTTTCACAAAATTATAAGTTGAATATATTGGAAACTATTGAAAATTTCTTAGTAAATCTTTCACGATAACGCTTTTCTAAGGCTCTATTTTTGAAATATTGACACAATTTCTTATTATAAATTTCATGCAAGTACCCTATTGTTATATTCTCAGAAGTTATATTATTATTTGTTTTTTTTTTATTTATTTACTCAACCACCTTCATTACGCCATTAGGGAATAACATTATGTAACCAAAACTTGTAAATATGTAGATTCTACATGTGAAAAACTTTTCTCGATCTATTTGCGCGGGGTATGAAATTGGTGGGAGGTGGAGTGTCGCTTCTTTATATAATCTCTATTCTTTGGTATCAAATGTGTATAAATTATATATTGATATCAGTATAATATAACTATTAAATTATGTTGGACGGTTGAAAATGATCCTAAGTTGGATCTTAATCAATAAAGATAATTTTGACTTTTGTTTAATGAGTGTGTGCGTGCAGGATGAAGTGCCGGCGGCCATGATGGAGGCGCACGTGAAGGCGGCGGCGCAGCACGGGCCCAGCGCGGCGCTGGCCGCCACCGGCATCGCCGGCACCGCGCCCGACGCCACGCCCGCCGCCGCCGGTACGGCACACACCACACCCCACACGACCACACGGCACATAGCACACAACACACAATACACACAGCACACAGATGAGCATGTTTCTGTTACTGCTGGTCAAAGCCATAGTACATAGGCAAGCAGCCTACCCGTTACTGGCTAATTGCTGGTCAAGGCCCAGTCGAACGCGGTCATGAGATGGAGTCGAAACGCACTTACGTATACGTTAGTGTGAATTATAAAAATAGCTGTTTTTACAAAAGTTTCACCAGCGTCAATTTAGGAATTTCCATGTACCTTCCTTACATTTCAAGATTTGAATGATTCGTAACTATGCACCAAATAACTGTTACTCCGCGGCACCACCCGTATGAATTTCGATATTTTCGCGGCAACATTGTTTGAGGTTCATTCAGAACTTTGCGCGGTGACGGCTTGAGGCGCCGGCCGCGCATCCTCTTATGATTCGATAAAATGTTTAATCTAGTGGAGGCGAGCTGTCTAAAATACCGCACCACCGAAACTACTCAAAAAAAAAAATTTCAATATGGTAATTACTAGTAATTACTACCTGCGGTCACGTATCCTGCGGTGGCTGTGGTATTTCGTAACAGTTCCGCACTGTTAATTGTCCGAATATAATCTTCAGGCGAGAAGAAAGACGGCTTGGATGTGAAAGCTGAGCCGATGGAGGTCGAGGAGGGTGGGGAGAAGCCCAAGGAGGAGGGCGGGGACGCGGCCGAGGACAACAAAGACAGCAAGGACCTGGCGCATGCGCAAGCAGGTACTACGACAAACAAGCTTCACTTGCGAGAACGAGTAGCTAAATTTGTTCACGTTTGTTGCGTGAGTGTGTGTAACTTTGAATGTCAATTTTGCAATTTCGGTCGTAATAACCACTGGCGTTCTTTCCATACAAGCCCAAAAGCCCGGCCTGCCTAGCTGAAGCTCTTGCTTGTGGAGTATCAAATATTTTAATAAGTATTTTATTTATACTTATTAAAATACTAATATTCTGTGGCAAGTGTTTTAGTTAGGCAAAACAGGCTTTTGGGCTTGTATGGAAGCACCGCCACTGGTAATAACATTGTGATAACTGAAAAAACTGAGCGCACAACAACTGACGCGCTGACGGATCACGCCTAAAGGTCATTCAACCGGCCCCTTTTCTTGGTATCGTCGCCGATGCGTCGGCGGGACGTACTTAAAGGTCATTCAACCGGCCCCTTTCCTTGGTATCGTCGCCGATGTGTCGGCGGAACGTACAGGTCATTCACCCACGTGTAACCCACAATTTTTTCATACCTATTGATACTGTGTTGCGTCATACGCTGTAATGCCTTCCTATTATTTGGTTAACATCTAAGTATTGTAATATAATGTGATATTTAACTGAAATGTAATTTAGTACGCCTAGTATTTTAATTACTTGTGAGTCATAATATTGCCACACCTGTAGAAGGTGACCCACCAGTGTTATGTTAGACACTTAGAAAGCACTAAATACTTTAATACCTTTTTCAAAAATACGGTCGTACATTTCCTACTTAAAATTTTATTATAAATGCGAAATGTCTGTCTGTA
Organism: Zygaena filipendulae; assembly: GCA_907165275.2. Taxonomy (NCBI): domain Eukaryota; kingdom Metazoa; phylum Arthropoda; class Insecta; order Lepidoptera; family Zygaenidae; genus Zygaena; species Zygaena filipendulae. The sequence goes on from OU015669.1 coordinate 4,092,540, forward strand.
TGTCTGTTACGCTTTCACGCCTTAACGATTCAACCGATCATCATTAACTTTTGCATACACGTTTTCGGGGGTACAGAGAAGGACATAGGGTACTTTTTATCTCGGAATTCCTGCGGGAACTCCCAATTATCGCGACTGAAACTGCGGGGAGCAGCTATTGTACATTGTACTATATCTGCCACGGCAGTAGCGGGGTCGGCGGGCGAGAGCTCCGGCGTGGGCGGCGTGGACGCCAAGCTGCAGTCGGCGGCGGGCGCGGCGCTGGCGGCGGCGGCGGTGAAGGCGAAGCACCTCGCCGGCGTCGAGGAGCGCAAGATCAAGTCGCTGGTGGCGTTGCTTGTCGAGACGCAGATGAAGAAGCTCGAGATCAAACTGCGACACTTCGAGGAGCTCGAGGCCACCATGGAGCGAGAGAGAGAAGGTGACGGAGCAAATAAACACCCTCCCACATATACACCCGCCCACATATACACCACACACGCTCGCACGGTTAAAAGGTAAATTTTATTATGACAATACATGCAAAATCGATCACCGTCCACGATCGAAAAACAGAATTTTAATGCGTTCTTTTGCTCTATGCTGAAGAATCAAAAACAACGCACTTCTTGTTTTCAATGTATTCAACAAAATGCCTTCAGGGGCTTCGCTTTCCTAGTGTCTGTGTTTATGTTAATGAATGTTTATGTTCACTCCGAGTCTGGGTGTTTAGATTGTAGGTAGGTATGTATTTAAAATATGTTGAATATAATACATACCCATATTAAGTACTTAGTTCTGTTTGGCAAGTGACAGCACTACAGCGATAAAATAGATGGTGGTATCCTAGAATCATTATTATTATTGTAATATTTTTCCTTCAGGACTGGAGTATCAGCGCCAGCAACTGATCCAAGAAAGGCAACAGTTCCACTTGGAGCAGCTGAAGGCGGCTGAGTTCCGAGCCCGACACCAGGCGCATCAGAGGTGAGTTCATCGCTGGCACTACACGAACTTAACTATGAATTATATGTACATACTTCTTCTACATATAAAAGTAAAGTAAAATGCTAATTCCTATTAGTCTGTACGTACGTGCATTACGAACAAATTGAATATACAAGTTTCGTAAGCAGGGGGTCATTCATCATAGGCATGGACCAATTAAACAGTTATGATAATCCTAACTAATATTATAAAATGCAAATGTGAGTGCTTGTCTTGATTTCAAGTCATAAGTACTCAACCGATCATCACTAAAATTTTGCTTGCACGTTTTACAGGAGAGCACTTCGAAATTAATGTGGGTGGAACCGCGGGGAACGGCTAGTTTACCTATAAAAACGAAATTTGAACTTGCTATTGTGTAGAGACGAACAAAGATATAATTATTATTATTACTGATTGTTGCGTAGATTACAACAGGAGAGCGGCGCCGTGGGCCCGGCGGCGGCGGTGGCCGGCGCCGTGGGCCCGGCCGGGGCCGGCGCGGTGGGCGCCGTGGGGGCGGTGGGCGTGGGCGCGGCGGGCGCGGGCGCGGGGGCGGGCGTGGGCGTGGGCGCGCCGGGCGGCGAGGGCGGCCCCGAGGCGGGCGGCGCGCCCCCCGCGCCCGCCGCGCCCCTGCACCACGCCTGAGCTCACGACGCGCACCGCGACTGCGATATCGATTACGATCTAGATTTCTATCTAGATTTCCAATATCTATTACCACACCCGCGCGCAACGAGAGCATATGAATAACTTTCTAGAATTATTGTTAAATACACCACAGACAATAGCAGACGCACAGTATAAGGAGTAGACATTATAAAGAGCTGACGATCACGAGGGGTCCCTTCATTGACGACCCACTTACCGTGCGATAGTTAGCCCTGCTTAGACGGCTTCGTCGAACCTCTGTATTACTACTAGGATCCTAAATCTGAGTTAGGAAGGAGAACTAGCAACGCGTCTCTCTCTCACACACTGCATCCCTCTCACACACACTCGGCGTCCCTCTCACACACACTCGGCGTCCCTCTCACACACACTCGGCGTCCCTCTCACACACACTCGGCGACCCACTCTCGTGTGCCCGTGCAACTCGAGCACTCTCTCAACTACTCTCGGCGACACGTCCATATGTCAGAGGGTCAAAACCGCCCCACTCCTGCTTCGATAAAGGTCTCACCACATATCGTTACTTGTACTCATAGTTCAAAGACAAATTAGCTGTACCGAAATCTAGGCTCAATAAGTCATTCATTTATAGGCCTTATTTATAGGTCACTGTATACGAATGTCCAAGCACATTTCCAAATTATGAGGTTAATTTGCCAATAAACTTAAAACATAAATTATTCGTTTTCCTAAATACAGTATGTATAAACAGTATTTTAAAAAAAATCCTCGCCAAGTTTCTTGTAGCTTCCTCTCAGCGGCATTGTCTTCCGCTGCTATGGTGGTATAAAAGAATCAAACGTTATACGTTATCAAATTATTGTAAAATCTTGAGAAAATTGATGAATATTTCTCGTTTCGATCGGCCGAGGTGTATGTGGGTAGGCCTTTACAGACGCAAGGGCGGTGCGGTTTTGTTTTTCCGTGAACAAAATTAAATCTCGGCTAATCTTAATTTTGTCGCATTATACCTACTAAGAAACGTGGGTACACGTCGCGTCGGTTGCACTGAAAGTTTAACTCTCTCAATACGCCTTAACAATAACTTTTATGATTCATGAATGATACTTAAGGCCGGCGCTGACTGACGGCACGTCGTGGCGTCCCGCAGCAAGCCCCAGTCACTCGCCATTGGCCGAAGACAGCGCCGCTCCGTTTCAATTCTTATTTCAATTAGTTTAGCTGTCATAACCCTGTAAACTAAGTGATTTGCGACTTCGTGCCGTGGCGGGCCGCGGCATGCCACCACGTGACGCCGCATGCCGCAGTATAATTAGCTACTTGACAAATTTTTTTTTTTAGTCCGTCGTGTAGATTAGTAAAAAATATTGGACACGTATTTTTTCTTTTTTTACGTAATCAAAAATAACAGAGATACATTGAGTTGAGATTTCGCGTGACGTCACAACTCGGTGCAGTTTGTATGGTCTTATAATGAATATTGACGTCACGAGCCCCCCACCCTAAACTTTAATGCGCTTTATCTATGTTTATTTTCATTAAATTGAAAAAGCAAAAAATACATGTCTATTATTTTTTTATTTTCTAACTGACGGACTAATTAGAATTTTGATTTTCATACCTTGGAGAATACCCAATTGTATCGAAATAAAGTAATATGAACTCTAAACTCGATGAAATAAGGATAAAAAACCTTATTAAAAGAAAAATCGTGCCGTGCCATCAGTTAGCGCCGATCTATCTAGCTCTGGGATCACTTTGTATAGTTTTGTTTGTGTGTGTGCTAAAACTAAAATTGCTGCAACTTTGGAGGTTAAAATGTTTTGTGCGAGATTTATAAGACATACGCGCTTTGTGCGAAAGCTAGTGAAGTAAAAACAACTTATTTTCATACAAATGCTTTAGGTTTTTTTTTTTATATTGATATAAACATGGATCAGTTAAGTTGTTAAGCTGACGGTCAACCTTTCTTTCTTAATCGTCTTATATTGATGGCAGAAAAACAAAAACGGCGCAGAATGAATTCATAATAAAAAAAGTCTGAGCAATCATTGAACATTTTTGAAATGAACCGTTTGATTCTGTTTGTGAAAGTATACCTACGTGTTACGTTAATCGTGTATAGAGTTAGAATAAAATAGATGTGGCATTTATCTGGTGGGTGTTTAAGACATCTATTTCATTTGCTTTAAGTATATAACTTCTGTGCACACATATCATGTGATGGAAAAGACACTTGATGTGCTAGTAAACTGTGACCTGTAGGTATCGTATCGTCGTATGAGATACTTTTGATCTCGGTGTATTAACGAGTTCCTGAAGGAATTTTGGAAATAAAATCAGTTGAAACTCCATAAAACAGCTAATAGTAATAATATAATACATGATATTTTATTTCGACCGGTGAAAATATAAAGATCTGTGGCATGTTCAATGTGTGTAACAAATTGTACCTAGTTTATAATTGTAATTAAGTTGTACGACATATTGTAAGATTTAAAATCTTAAGTCACTATAGTTATAATATAAAATAAATAAATATTAATGTGAACTTAGTTGTTTCACTTATCTTTCTAACTCAATTTTTACTATCACTCTATATAACAAAGCCAAAAAAAGTGGTTTACGAGCGACGAATTCTCCTTTTTGTCATCGAGCGGAAACAATGTCCAGTAGTAGGTAGCTCATTAGAACCACAACAATCGATTAGATTTATGTGGATACACGTTGAATCACAATGGTGTGGTGTTTATAAATCGGTTTTAATATTTGTCAAACTGTCATCCAGTTTTGTTTGGTTTTTCGTTTGGATATTAACGGAAATGGCTTTAAAATATTACGTTTGTATTGCAATTTATTTAGTTGAAGCCACGAAACGTGGTGAATTGCGGGATGCTCATACCTATCCGTATTACAAAATATCAATGGTGAGTAAATTTTGAATGGTTTCGCTAATTGACAAGAGAAAAATGCGTATACTTGGATCTCTTTACCAATAAGACTTCATTTTGTTTGTTTGTTTGTACCTACGCGCACTACGTAAATTTACAGTTGTCTTTTGGTTTTGTTTCATCGAAATTTGTCTACGGAAAGAGGAATAATTATGACAACAAAACTGGATCTACAACACTAGTTACTTTTTATGATAAATATAAAGCTAAAGCCACCATATCAATGGTGAGTAAATTTTGAATGGTTTCGCTAATTGACAAGAGAAAAATGCGTATACTTGGATCTCTTTACCAATAAGACTTCATTTTGTTTGTTTGTTTGTACCTACGCGCATTACGTAAATTTACAGTTGTCTTTTGGTTTTGTTTCATCGAAATTTGTCTACGGAAAGAGGAATAATTATGACAACAAAACTGGATCTACAACACTAGTTACTTTTTATGATAAATATAAAGCTAAAGCCACCATATCCCTGCTGAGTATAATCTAGGATAGTTTTACCTCGGACACAGATAATATAATACTATGCCTCGGAGCAATGAGTTTACGAGGAAAACCCGAAATTGAGGCGAGCGTGCGAGATTCACTGAGGGTTGTGGGGTAAAGGCAAAGTAAATACTATTACTACGTTTTATAGTGATACCAACGTTCCAACCATACCAACGGCGATGCTAGAGGTGGTAGCAGTGTAGGTTGTCACTGCTGTGTGTGTTGGACAATAACAACTTGAATTTCAAACTCAAACTCCATTTCTACTACAGTACCTAGTAGTGGGGAGTTAGAGCCAACCCACACGGTGCGGTGCGACTCAGGTCAGGCGCCTGAGCGACGCTGCTGCGGTATATTACATACAAAAATGCGTTGTGGCCACACGGCGCCTTGAGGCGCGCTCCCATCGGAGTCAAGACGAGGCGGGGAGGGGAGTAAGCGGCTCGCTGTTGTTTGTCCTGTTCTGTCACGTAGCGATGGGCATGCTTACTCTGTTTGTCGCCGCTGCGGCGCCGCACTGCCCGTGTGGTCGCCAGTACGGCGAAATGGCTTGTGCTGCGGCGCCGCACCGAATCGTGTGGGTTAGCACTTAAATTGGTTCGCTTGTACGGTGTCGCGGGTGTGGTGAAGGTGTCGTCGGACGTGAATCCAGGCAGCCCGGCGGTGTTCTCGCACGGCGAGAGCCCCGTGTGGGACCACGAGACGCAGAGCCTGTACTTCGTGGACGCGCACGAACAGAACGTGCACCGGCTCGACTACGCCACCGGGAAAATACACACTAAACACATCGGTAAGCCGCTATCTTAATATAGGGTGACCGGTCAGTAGTACCTAATTAGTCATCGAAGCCTAAACGCATGTTTGGACTCATGCTAAAAAACATCTTTTCCAGATAAACGAAACAAGATCCAATTTTTATTGTGCATATACCTACGGTGTAGCTACAACACTCGACCATATTTCTTTTGAGTTCGATTCGTGTACAAAACTCGTTCAAATGTACGTACCTGCCCCCTTAGCCAAGTTGATAATCTATAAAGTCGTTAGCGCTATGGAACTTATGTACCGTGGTCACGACAACTCGTAGCCAATGTTTCGTGATCACGTGACATAACGATGAGTTCTTTAGTTTTCTATAGCGATAATTATTAAAGATTGTCAAACTTAACTGCAAGAGAAGCAGTGTACCTAAAATTACGTTGCATCATTTTCTCGCGCGAATAGTTAATTACATGTTTTTTTTTGTTCACCGTTTTCGTGTGCTGCTACAGAATACGGGCAAGTGAACGTGGTGTCGCTGGTGTCGGGGTCGCGGCGGCTGGTGGTGGCGGTGCGCGCGGCGCTGTACCTGCTGGACTGGGCGGTGCCGGGCGACGCGGCGCTGCGCCTGCTCGCACAGTTCGACGTGGGACACCCCGACCACGTGCTCAACGAGGGCAAGCCCGACGCCCACGGCAGGTTCTGGATAGGTATGTACTTTAAGTCATTCTAAATGTGTAACCACAAAACAGACGAGACTTCATCAAGCATTCTACAATCGATCCAGTTGCCTTAGCCACGTGGAGAGTTTTCAATTTATTTATTTATTCAAAAGAACGACCAACAAAGCATACACCGTAACATTGGTATTGGTGTAGATAATTGTTGTCGCTGTATAGAAAACTAGGGAACGTATCAGTCACGTGGTGACGAAAAGGCGTGGCCGATAGTGGTCACGAAAAATCGTATCCAATTTTTCGTGACCACGTGACATGACGATAAGTTCGTTTGTTTTTAATAGCGATAACGATTAATGATTCGATTTGGCTAGGGCTGTTTAGTACCTAATTATGAAAACAAATGAAAACATCTAGTGTCGCCGGGTGATTTTCGTACACAAATCTATTCATCACGCACAATAAGTAATAACTAATAACATTTTTTTATAGATTGGGGCAGATTGGGGTAACGAAACGTATTAGACGCTATTTGGTTACGTTTTGACTCAAGTAGTCACTGTTTTCAAAATGCGCGGTTTTGCAAGTAGGTGTGGAAAATATACTTATACTTTAGATGCAAACACTGTTTTGGCAACAGACGAGATCTTAATTTAGCTGATAATGTCATCCCTTTTTTTCCATCAACTTTGATGCCTATTCAGTACAGTGCAAAAGAACTAGGAATTGCAATGCTGGATCCAGTAATCCAGCACATTTTTAGGCTTGCTGGATTTATGTGAAAATGTGTGATATCGCTCCGGCCACCATTGCAACTGAGTTTCGTTACTAGTGTCGAGGTTGTTAGAAAGAAATAAATATCATGCCACGCAACTCAACTGCCGAATACGATATACGTATGTACGTGCGAAAGGCAATTACCAAGTACCAACACGTGTACCGTTGTATAAAAGTTTCGCTTCGCTCGTAGATAGCGTGTTTAAAGATCGCCACATATTAAGATAATTACAATGTTGAGCAATTAAATCCTAAATAAATATTGTGGCGCGCTATCGTTACGCGGTGTGTTATAGGTATAGGACGTGTCGTCATAGTGATGAATCGAGGTCACAGTAAAATTGTAAAAACCGATAAATATTATAATATTTAAAAATATTTTATGCAATTTCGTATCGCGCTGATTAATTATTATTTATAACTTACGAATTTAAATGACAATATTACCTTTTGACCGAACACGAGCGTCAGGAAACGGTTCACGGTTTTGGTTTGGTATCTTGTAATATCGTTCAAACGATCGCATTAGCATCAGCCCTCTCAATCGTGACCACAAAAGAAGCTATTAATGGTACCAATGGTATCTATTTTCACGTTTTTCTTAACATATTTTCGCTGCACTTGGTTTTTACAATTTCACGATACAATGTCCACAACAAGGCACAAAAGGTCCTCAGTCCGGCGACGACGTGCTCCCCGACCGAGCGACCTTCTACAGCGTGGATCAACACAGCCTCGCGCACCCGCGCGTGCAGCTGCGCCCCGTCTCCATCTCCAACGGGCTCGTGTGGGCGCGCAACAACTCCGTGCTGTACTACATTGACTCGCCGACGCAGAAAGTCGAAGCGTTCGACTTCGACCTGCGCAAAGGTGATATAAGTGAGTATTGGATGAGTTACCTATCTACTTACTTCTAATTTTTTTATTATAGGTATTTAATGCCTATACTTACACGGTGTAACGAGGGACATATTCAAGCCCTGGATAATACATGCTTACAGACTAATTTAAAATATAGATACTTACATAAAAACACTGATAAAATCTTAATTTATCAGTGTTTAAGAACTTGGATTTGTCTCTAAGTTCAGCTAATTCAGTTCAACCAACTTAACATAATGCATAATGACCAAGGTTTACATTAATTTTAAATTCTGTTCCTAAAACAACCACCAAAAATTTCGTGTGAGACGCGAATGCGTTGGCGCAGGTGGTCGGCGGACTATCGTCGACATCGCGCGGCACGGGTTCCCGGACGCGATCCCGGACGGCTTGACCATCGACTCCGAGGGGCACCTGTGGCTCGCGGTCATGTTCGGCGGCGCTGTTAGTATAATTATCTTATATCTACTATATCTTATGTCTACCTACATTTATTACTAACTGTTCCTCCGCATTTTTACCCCCGTGAACTCTAAAAGTATACATCTATAGGTACATATAAAATGGTTTGTCCTGAACGACTGATGGATCAACGCACAGCCTAAACTGCTGATCGTTGAGACCTGAAACTTGGAGGGCGTGTTCTTTGCATGACGTAGGCATCCGATAAGACAGGATTTTCCGAAATTTTTCTCCTTGAGGGGGTGAAAAGGGCGGCAAAGTAAGTGTGGAACATTTCCGCGGGAACGTCGAAATTATCGCGGGTGAAACCGCGTGGGACAGCTAGTATGTATATAAAAGTAAGAAAATAATAATTTACACTTTTTATCAGTATGTTGCGAAAAAAAATTTACTTCAGTTGTTGATTTAATTAAAGCACAGTCACTTTTTTATTATTATTCTTATTACTTATTTTTTTTTGTAAAAGTGCATTAAATAAATTGGATCTAATCAACGTCCGCGTGCCACCGCGCAGGTGTTGCAGGTGGACCCGGCGGCGCGGCGCGTGGTGCGCACCTACACGCTGCCGGCGAGCCGCGTGACCGCGCTGTGCTGGGGCGGGCCCGCGCTCGACGAGCTGTTCGTGACGTCGGGCCGCGACGCCGCCGCCGCGGAGCCGCTCGCGGGCGCCGTGTTCACCATCCGGGGCACCGGCCGCCGCGGCCTGCCCGCCAACACGTTCCGCTTCGACAACGCCGACGCGTACTGACATTCAGCTAGTGCTAAACATGAAACCGCACCGCATTCTGCGCCTACTTCTATTGACGAGCAATACTCGACTCCTACTGAGTGAGTTTAGTTAAAAATTTGGTCCCCCTCACACATACATTGTGAAAAACAACTTGCTGCTTGCTTGCTTACTTATGCTGTATTGTTTATTTATTTATTCTTTATTGCGCAGTACATACAAATGGCGAACTTAATGCCTTGCGACATTCTCCACCAGTTAACCACTGGGTAGACAGATGCATGTGTAATGTACGTAGGTACCTATATCTGTTGCGTGTTGTGCTTAGGTTGAAATTTCGGATTAAGGTTAATCAATAAAATCTGTGTTCATATAATTTTACTAGCCTGAGCCACCTAGTTACTTAAACCTATTCATTTATACTTGTATAAGTAGATTTACTATTAGTGTACATATTTTGTCAATTGTTTATTTTCTAATACTGAGAGTTCGTTTAACGCTTCCTATGCTTGGTTTCCACGATACAAGCTTACTATTTATTAGCAAGCTTGTTGTGAGATCAAGTAGATCTATGATGATAAAATGTTATTGTTAAACATATCGTACGCACAGAATCAAATGTAAAAGCGACATTTTTCTCGCATAATTTAAAATTTATTTGAAATAATATCTAAGTATGGATCCAATTTTACTAAGTAGTGTTTTGTGTCCGATACGCAATCTGGCTAATTTGTTAAAGTTACTATTGAATCTATTAATACGCCATATTGTATAAGTATTTTTTTATATAATTATATGTATCGTTTAATCTAAGCTCATGTTACGTGCGGTTTTAAATTATTATATTTCTTCAACTTAGAACTTCAATTTTCAAAAATGAAATTAGAGTATCAGAAAAGATGACATGACGTATCAGATAACTTCCTAGTAGGTAAATTAGAAATTACGCGTTAGGGTATACGTTATATGGGTAGGCTTTTCTTTTTTTTTTCCAGTGTACTGTGATAGCTTTGTGAATATGGTATGTACCTAATAAGACGTCATATTTGTTGGCTCTATACACCTTATTGCTTGTAGGCTGTAGCTAATTTGCTTCACATTCACGAGTCTATGAATTACTAATTAGCCAGTAGGCAATAATTACAAAACCGTGAATTACCTAATTAAGCCATATGCTGCGTTTCATTTGTCACGTACCTATTCGAACGATCAGTTACTTAGATGGAAAAACAAGAAGCAAAAGTGTGACGTGTCGTGTTTATAGTCGTAAGCATTCAGCTTGTGCGCGCGAAACCTATTTATTATATAAAGAAGGAAGAATATGCAAAGTTTTTTGAAACTAATTCTGCACCATTCACTTGATATCAAGAATTAGTCAATGTTAAGAAGTCTTTTTAGAATTATCTTAAGAAATAATGTAAGCCAATCTATTAAATTCTATCACTAAAAAGGAGTTGTGCTGTAAAATGTTTGATCAAAACAATTTTATAATAGATTCTAAAATAATTTATTCAAAGGACATGAATACAACAATTGAGTGGCGTAACAAGAAGTTTCATAACATTTTCGTTTAGACTCGATAAGTAAATAACACATAAACAACGTAACATCACATCCACAACAACTAGAGATCGAGTGGGAGCGGGACAACCGTCCGAATCACTACAGACACATCTGCAAAACAAACCGTTTAATAACGAGTAAGATAAGAATAAATTCGAAATTTTTATATTCAAAGTTCAATTTGATATTTTAAAACATCAATTTAGCATTAAAATTGTATTTAAAGCGTCAACTTTAAAACAGCCAACAAGACTTATGAAACCTCGAAACATTTACTATCCACATCATAACGTACTTAAATTGACTTTTTATTCTACTTATTTTATTAATCTACACTGTAAGTTGGGAGAAGTTCGGACAAAGGGTTAGTCATATAAAGTACCCAACTATTATGCGTTCTGTGAATAATTATTTAGGTAAAATATTGTTTAAAAAATTTAACATTATTTTTAAACGAGATTAAGAATTAAAAAAAATTGTTACGTCACTAATAATATTATTAATATTATTATTATTATTAATATTATTATTATAAGTGATATAGCGTCGGTCCGCGTGCGAATCCGCGTAAGAGCAATTTGTAAATACCGCGTAACATTAAAACGCGCAACGTTCAAATAAGTGACTTTGTATAAAATCTAAGAAAACTTTGGGTAAATTTACGATATTTTTCAATAAAGAAAGTTGTAAAGCACAATTATGTTCAGTCGGTAATAAGAATGGGCATGTTGACTAATTTTTATTTTTTAGTCCGTCTTGTAGATTATTAAAAAATATTGGACACGTATTTTTTCTTTTTTTGCGTAATCAAAAAATAACGGCGATATATTGAGTTGAAATTTCGCGTGACGTCACTATTCTGACAGTTTGTATAACGGTTTTGCGGTTAGTGACGTCACGACCTCCTCACCCTAAACTTTAATGCGCTTTATCTCTGTATATTTTAATTTATTTAAAAAAGCAAAAAATACGTGTCTATTGTTTTTTTTATTTTCTAACTGACGGACTAATTAGAATTTTGATTTTCAATAGTAGTCAACATCCCTATTGAAATCGCCGAGATATTAAGTTTTTTCTTCCTCCTGTCAAAAAGCAAATACGCGGTATTTACAAGTTACGCGGATTCGCATCCGCAGCGACGATAGGGTTAATAGAATCAATAAATATAAATAAGCGAGTTCATAGAACGCATGACGGAGAGTGGCAGCCTGTGGCCGGACTCACCCCAGCTTACTATAATTATATCAATACAATTCAGCAGTTCTCAATTGGAACGTCATAGGCACATTTTATGATCTAAGAACGTATGTGGTACGTAATAAATGTATGTAAACAAAGCACTGATCGGTTTTTAAATTATAATTTTTAAATTATAACAAGATTTTTATTTCGCACTGACCCAATGCGATGTTTCGCGAGTGATTGTTTCAATGTTATTTTTTATACAATCCAAAAAAGAAACGCTAATTTACCTGCACTTCTTTCACTCTATACAAAAAGAAAATGTGAATTTACTAGCCCTTCAAATCTAGTTTATTACATTATATACTAGTTATACATTTGAGCTCTAATATGATAAATAGTTAGCTCTCTTTGGTTATCCTTTTTAATAAACTAGGTAGGTAAGTACATACTGCTAACATATTTAATTATTTATGTACATAATAGGGTATTTGCATGAATTTTTTTTTCAGTCTATTTTAAAGATATATGACCTACTTAAACAAAGCAAGAAAAACAAAAAAAAAAAAATATATATGCATAAATTAATTAAATAGAGCGTTTCAAAGTTCCTACTTTAGACCTTACCGCCGAAACGCGGAATGACGTCGCTAGTTCAAAATTACGCCTTATTAATCTGTGATAGAAATGTCACTCGTATTGACAGGGTCATGTGACACTGACAGACAGATAACTTCAATATCCAAAAGCGAAATTGTACTGTGTCGATTTACTTCCAAAAGTTCCAGTGAAGTATCGAAATGCATTACCGATGCATTTTAAAGGAAAAACTTCCTGAAAATGGAAAATATGCGTTGCCTGTATGCACTTAGTTTCTTTTGCTTTCTCTGAAAGAGGTAAATGTTTCCTAAAAAAATAAAAGTGACGTCATGTGTCAAGCTTGGCTCTGATTGGTGTTTCGTTGCAACGTTCCGTTTCACAAAATTAAAAGTTGAATATTTTGGAAACTATTGAATTTTTTTTAGTAAATCTTTCACGATAACGCTTTTCTAAGGCTCTATTTTTGAAATATGGACACAATTTCTTAATGTAAATTTCATGCAAGTACCCTATTATGTATTACATAATTATGTACATAAATATATATTATTAGTACGGTATTATTATTTTTATTAGATCGATATATTTACTTAATAGATAGTATAATGTAGTAACATAATATTTACTTTGTTTTTTCTAATTTAAAGGTTTATTTTTGTTTTTTTTTTTTCAATATTTTATTGTGGACCTTAACACGTAAGCGTTCACTTTATGGAGGGGTTAAAATTATTGTTAGCAGTCTATAGATGATTCAGTTTTGATATTTCATATTATTGTTGTTTTAATAACAAATTAATAAATAGAACTAAAAATTAAAAACTTAAACTAAAAATAATCTTATTTGAATTTATAACACGCAAGATTCATAATGTAACGGAATGATCACATTATCACAATATCACAAAATTATGTCACCTAAAATAAAAAAAAACATTTTCAGGAACTAAACCGTATTATATCGATCAATATTAGATTTTTCAGTTACTACTTACTAATCATATTTATTAAGTATTCACTTATCTAGTGTTTCGTACGGATATTTAGTTTTTTCTTATGCATAATTAGAAAATATGAATAATAATAATAATAATAATAATAATAATAATATCATTTATTCATCTCCACAAATTAAGTACATGAAAAGTGTTTTAATTAAGAAAAGTAGGAGATCTGGAGCCTAATCTAGGATAACCTGTATTATAGGTCTCCAGGTTCCGAACTTAAAAACTATTATTAGTAGGTACAAAATATAAAATAAAAATAAACCGGGATAGAGACTTACAGTTCTAAGTATGAGCGTGTGCATGGGTGAATTGTGAGAGTGATAGTGTAAGTGTGTGTGATAGGGCATGCGTGTGTCCGGTGTGTGCATGTGTGTCAGTGTGAGCATGTGTTTCTGTGTGTGCATCGAATGCCTTACTACCTATTTGTTTGTGAGAGTTACTAAAATAATACAAGTCTACCCACTCAATCATATTACCTAATTACAATCATGAAAGAAGTCCAATGACCACTTTTGCTTTTCTTATTATCCAACAATAATTAACATAACCTCAGTGTCATCATAGTTAAGTTTATTGAGAAAATCTGTAAGTTTGTGCTTGCATTCGTATTTGCTTAGTGAATAAAAGTTCAGTTTCTTATTTAGAGTATTATATAATTTTGGACCCATGAAGCTAAAGAACCTTTGAGCAAAACTGGTTCGTACTGCTTTTGTGTGGAAGATATTTTTATGCCTATTAAGTGAAAGTGAGGGATCGAAGCATGACTGCGAATGCTGTTTCAAGACGGTGGACATGATGAATAGTTGTCTAACAGTGAGTACTTTCCAAACCCGGTAGAGGTCGGCTGTGGGAAATCTAAAAGGCAGAAATAAGCTGACTTTCAACAGTGCTCTTTGAGATCGCTCGATCCTTAACATATGAGTTTTGGGAGATCCACCCCAAGATGAAATACAATAAAGAATGAGGGATTGACAGAGAGAAAAATAAATTGTTTTTAGTGTTTTCGAATCAGTAACATAACGTAAGGTTTTAAAAATGTAAATTAACTTTCTTATTCTAGTAGCAAGTAGGTTTATATGGGGTTGAAAATTAAGTTTATCATCTATTAATACACCTAGGTATTTATATTGATTAGTAAATTTCAAGGGCGGACAGTCACATCTATCTGCTGCACAGAAGCATGTGTGGGCAATAATATTTTGGGGAATTTGAGGAATCGGAGACAGTGAGAAGCACATATAATTCGATTTCGCAGCATTGAGAGTAAGTTTATTACATTGCAACCATTGACCAATACAATTTAAGCCATTTTGCGCGTGTTGGCGAACTAAGTCCCAAGTATTGGCAGAGAACAAAAGAGCCGTATCGTCAGCATAAGCTAAAAGACGACCGTTTTGCAATTTTGTTTCGCACAGGGAATTAATATAAATTAGAAATAAAGTCGGTCCGAGGATACTGCCTTGAGGAACTCCATAGGAAACATTGAGCTCTTTACTGACCATATTATCAATTTTTACACACTGTCTTCGCTCTGACAGATAACTTCGAAAAAGTTCATATTGTTTTCCTCTTATACCCATGGCTTCAATTTTATTTAACAGCAAGGGAATTGAAACCGTATCAAAGGCTTTGGTGAGATCCAAAAATACAGCTATTACTTTATTTTTAGCATCCAAGTTTTCGACTATATAGTTAGTCAATGTATGAACAGCATCAGATGTGGATCTGTTCCCTCGGAAACCATATTGGAAGTCAGAGAGTAATTTAGAGCCTTCCAAGTAGCTTATCAGTCTTCTGTTAATTAGGCGCTCTAAGATTTTGGATAGAGCTGGTAGAACAGAAATAGGCCGATAGTTATTTATAATGGTTTTATCGCCCGATTTATGAATGGGATGAATTACTGATATTTTGAGAGATAGGGGGAAGACTCCCGTTGAAATCGTCAGGTTACAGATGTGGGTTATAGGAGGCACTAATAAACCTTTGAATTGGATTAACAGATTAGACGAGATATTGTCCCAGCCTACTGCAGAATCACGCTTAAGTGTACAAATAATTTGTTCAATTTCTTCACAATCCGTAGGCAGTAGAACCAATGACTGAGTCTGGAATGAGTGTTGAAGAGGTAAAATAGGATCAGTTGGGGAGTAGGGAATTTTATCAGAAATTTGTTTACCAATGTTAGCAAAAAAGTAATTAATTTTATCAACAGATTGTGTCTGGGAAACCAAGTCAGTGGCCGAACTCTTAGCTTTTTGTCTATTTGTGAGGTCATTTATGACTTTCCATAACTGTTTGTTATTAGTGCCAGCCTTTCGAATTTCATTTCTTTCATAATTTTGTTTTATCTTTCTTAGAATACCGTTGCAAAAGTTACGATATCTAGTGTAAGAAGTTTTAAGGATAGCATTATCAGGTGATAATTTACACTTCCTGTGCAGATTGTCCCTATTTCTTATACAACGCAGGAGCCCCGGAGTAATCCATGGTTTAATAATATTTTTTCTCCTTGAAGTGGTGTAAGTTTTTGTATTCGTTTTTAAAGCATCCATTAATAAATTTATCAAAAACATAGCTGCAATATTAGCATCGTTCATTTCAAAAATTGGACTAAAATCTAGGTTATTCATACTCACAGCTAGACCATTTTGGTCAGTCTTTGAGTAGGAGAGTGCTTTAGGTTTTTTCACGATACCATAATTAATGTTCATAAGGACAGTGTAGTGATCAGTAAGAGTAGACTCGGCTATCAAAACCTTTGGTTTTGATTTGGATTTGATTATAAAGTGATCCAGACACGTTTTGCCATGCGTTGGGAGAATATGAGCTGGAAGAAGGCCATGGAATGCTAAAAGATCCAAGTACTGAGACGAGTTGCCGTCACGGTTATTATAACAAATATCAATATTTATATCACCACAAATTATAATATTTTGAAAGTGCGCTGATGAAGTCAATAATTGGTCTAGTGACTGAAAGAAATTAGAGAGGTTAACATGAGATGGAGGACGATATAACGAAATAATAATGGTGTTTTCATTTATTTTAACTGTCAAGCAGTTGGCATCTTGAAAATTGGGTTCTTCGACGAATAACACACTAGGTTTATATGAGTGAACGTTTCACTTTGTTCAGATTCAAATCCACGCGTAGTTTACAGAATTCTTTGCTACTACATTGCTCATCAATTTTATTTAGCGTTTTTCACCATGTGCCCAAAGCACTTCAAGTAAGTCTCTATACATATAAAAAAAACTTTAAAACAAGCTTTTTCAAATGCTCTAAAAAGAAAAAAAATATGCATTGTCATCCAAACTAAACGTGTATACAAAATTTCAGCTCAATCGGTTGAAGATATCTGCTTCAAAATTAACTTGCAAGATTCCACCCGTACAAACATAGTTACATACACACATTGCAAGTTAAATAAAAGCTTTTAAAAATACATTTAGATAGGACATTTTGTTATCTAGGGCGTTTGGAATTGCGTTACAGCTAGGCACGCACTTTGTGGGACAAGGAATATAGTTGGTCATAGTGCATCTGGGTCCACAGAAAGAGTCTGGTCATAGTGCATCTGGGTCCACAGAAAGAGTCTGGTCATAGTGCATCAGGGTCCACAAAAAGAGTCTGGTCATAGTGCATCAGGGTCCACAGAAAGAGTCTGGTCATAGTGCATCAGGGTCCACAAAAAGAGTCTGGTCATAGTGCATCAGGGTCCACAGAAAGAGTCTGGTCATAGTGCATCAGGGTCCACAGAAAGAGTCTGGTCATAGTGCATCAGGGTCCACAGAAAGAGTCTGGTCATAGTGCATCAGGGTCCACAGAAAGAGTCTGGTCATAGTGCATCAGGGTCCACAAAAAGAGTCTGGTCATAGTGCATCAGGGTCCACAGAAAGAGTCTGGTCATAGTGCATCAGGGTCCACAAAAAGAGTCTGGTCATAGTGCATCAGGGTCCACAGAAAGAGTCTGGTCATAGTGCATCAGGGTCCACAGAAAGAGTCTGGTCATAGTGCATCAGGGTCCACAAAAAGAGTCTGGTCATAGTGCATCAGGGTCCACAGAAAGAGTCTGGTCATAGTGCATCAGGGTCCACAAAAAGAGTCTGGTCATAGTGCATCAGGGTCCACAGAAAGAGTCTGGTCATAGTGCATCAGGGTCCACAGAAAGAGTCTGGTCATAGTGCATCAGGGTCCACAGAAAGAGTCTGGTCATAGTGCATCAGGGTCCACAAAAAGAGTCTGGTCATAGTGCATCAGGGTCCACAGAAAGAGTCTGGTCATAGTGCATCAGGGTCCACAGAAAGAGTGGATTCGAAATCGCGGCCTATGAATAAGAACGAAACTTCTACCAACAAACTATAAGTTATAGTAAGTTTATCGCCCAATGTGTATTCGAGCTTTTTGTTAGACATATTGAGCTCTTTGACACTCATCTTAATATAGACGGTATTTTGAAACGGTACAGATAAAGAGAAGTATTTTAACAATAGATAATACATTGATACTAGAGCACTGGCAGTGACGCGGTCTCAACACTTACATGTAATGCTTATATTACGATATACCTCTAGGCTGCCCACGTTAAGATGAAATTTCAAATTATTGATTACAGATGGGCAATCAACCCGGTGCTTGGGATTAAACTCGATAAAAGCCTGCCGTTTTCGGGTTTAAACCCGATAAAAGACCGCAAAAGGCTGGATTTTATCGGGTTTAAATTTTAAATCCACGTACCGGATTTATTGCCCATCTATAATATTGATTAATTATTATTATTTATTTATTTTAAGACAAACAAAAAGATTTATTTCAAAGAACAAAAAAGATTTGGTCGCCGTTAAAACGACCGAACTTTTTTTTTCATTATTCATTAAACATAATAATTGTTAAATTTCACAGCGAATAAACACGGCCTACTGAATTGACTACAAGCGTATCCAAAAATAAATAAATTACATAAAATATTCGCATATTATTTGAGCTAATAATTTTAAAAACAAGATGGTATAAAATTAGTTAACGAATTAATAATAAACAAGATGGTATAAAATTAATTAACAAAATAATAATAATATATTTTTTTACCTGTATCCGCCAGTAAGATTTTATGAATAAATGATCTAATTATAGTGTTGATTAAATAAATCCACTGTTTTCATTCGAGTCCCGGACGTCTGGAATAGGCGCTTAGATTGTAGGCTAGCCTTGATTGTGTAGTGGGCGGCGGGTGGCGGGTGGTGGGCGGTGGGCGGTGGGCGGTGGGCGGTGGGCGGTGCTGCTACAGCTTGGGCGCGAGCAGGCCGGCGAGCATGTCGAAGGTGTTCCCGTCGGGCGCGACGCGCCGCTCGCCGGCGGCGGTGCGCACGCGCAGCCAGCCCGCGCGGTCCACGCCCGCTACCCGCCCGCGCACCGCCTCCTCGCCCGCCGCGAGCTGCAGCCACACCTCCTCCTCGCTGCGTACACACGTCAACCCCAGTTAATTACGGAGTTCCCGCGGGAGTACCGGGAGAAAATGTACCCCATGTCCTTTTTTAAACAGCCTTTGTGTACCACGCAGTGCCTACATGTCTGTGGTAACCACGGCTCTATACGTTTGTTGATTGCAGATTTTTACCTGCTTTGTGATCCTAATAAACAAATAAATATATAAAAAGATTTTTTATTCGGATCGTACCTATATAGTAGAAAACAGCACCGTTGGTGTAGTACTAACTGCCCCCTTATCCAAGTTGACAATTTTACTATCACCACAGATAATATAATACTAGTTTGGGACCACTGAGCATTATTATTATGCTTTTGAACCACAATTGCTATACCAATGGTATCGTTTTAGCACAGTGTTAGAAGACAGTTGTCAGTAGGTACATAGACTACTCACTCGTGCAACCAATATTGGTAGTACATTTCCCTGAAGTCGTCGACGCCCTCGTCGCTGGCGATGCCCTCCAGCAGGCGCTCCAGCTGCGAGCAGTAGCGCGCGAGAAAGCACTCTATCGATATCGGCGCTAGTGCGGTGCCGTGGCTGGCGTTGTGCTCGCGTATGATGTCGTCCACGCACGTCGTCGGCGCCGCGTTGCTGATGTTCACGCCCGTGCCTGTCGATGGATTTCACTGACACAATAGTGGCTTGATATGTCATGCTCACTTAAAGCTCCCGCTGGCGGTGGCGTGGGAGTCGGGTCGCTCGGTTCTCTCTAATATGGTTGAGCGGGGCGGGGCTTACGAGCGCGTCATACTCGTGAACGGGTGCTGTCAGTTTGTACTGGTCATATCTTGTCTACTATTATAGATAATCCTAGTTCAATTTCTAACGTATCTGTAGTCGGTACCGTCGTATAATCTTTTGCTGGTTACGGCTTATTGTTCTCACATAATTAATTTGCAAATGGAGTTATCACTAATGTTATATTGTAACTTTAAACTGACAGCGTGCTACCGTTCTTCTCTTCAGCCATAGCACTAGAAAGCTGTGAACGGTGGATATTTTATGGGTGCTGTCATAATAAATGTAACTATATTGACGTCAAAAAGAGCCACATTATGGGCCAAATTTGAATAAATTATTTGACTTTGTTATACAGTAGGGACGACGTTCCGGAGGTAATTTATCGAAATCGGAGTTTTAAACTTTTTTTGTCAAAGTCGACGTCAAAGATGGTGGCAACTGGCAGAAGAGACATGTTTCTATTTTGATCCGTAACTCATCAGTATTGCTTATAATAATGAAAGAGTAATCGACGGCAGAAAAGAGGTGGGGAAGGGAGTTAGCCGCGCGATTTATAAACCTTCGAATTAAGTTTCCGAACCGGAGGTTTACCGACCAGTCACATTTTCCACTAAACGCTTGCAGATGACTACGGAGTTACTATCATTTTTCCGTTTGTAAATGTATCTATATTTACACTCCCATACAAATTTCCTAACAAAAAATTTCGTCGATAGATAAAAAGGAAAATAAAACGTTTCAAATAAAACTGTCAAATTTTTACCTGTAAACCCGAAAACCTGTAAATTTCTATTTTACAGGTTTTTTTATGAAGATATTTTTGCGTCTTTGGTGATTCTCATGGTTCTCAATTTCTCATACTAAACTCAGCTGTTTTCCCTTCTGTGTGCTCTGCGGTTCGCATGCTTACCGATGTTGAGGATGACGTCGTCGCCTTCACAGCTGGCGGTCACGATGGTGCCGCCGATCTTAGCTTCGCGGCCGTAGTATATGTCGTTGGGCCACTTTATTCTGAACAATGCAATAATGAACTCGTTACTGACCTAATTCGTTTTTTTTTTTCTTTGAAGCAATTCAATAATATCGAAAAACTGGTTCTCACATTTCCTTTTCATTAATAGATAATTTACTCAATCCAGTAGTATCTACATACATATTATATTTCTCCAAAATGGCTTAATAATATTGTTTGTTATAAGGGAAGACACTGATGTCTATAATACAGGCTAGACCTAGTTTAGGCATCAGAGGTATCTATATGTAGCATTTGCCATGAACTTGTTGAAATGTAAATCAAAACTGTTCTTGACGTATGTTTTTTGGTACCAATAAACTTATTATTATTATTATTATCTTTCCCAACTTCTTTTTTCTTTCTCAACATCCCAAAAATACTAATAGATATGTGTTACAGTTAGTTACTCAACAAGAGACTATGAGCACTAGGTACTAGGGCTACTTCTCCAGCGGAAAGTTATCACAGTTGCCATTTCATACCTCATACCCCGCGAAAATGACGTTGGTAAATTCCGAGGAAAATTTGTCACTGACAGCTGACAGTTACTATCAGCTCGCTGTCAAGCTTACGACACGCACACGCGCACAACACGTGTACACGTGTACAAGCCGGTTGTTTTCCCTTGTGGGAAAGTACTCGAATCAGTTTTAATTTGCATGGTGTCACCGGGCTGGTCAAACTACCTGATGTCTAGATGCTGGTAGCCGGGCAGGTCACGCACGGCCCGCACCGCCGCCAGCGCCGCCGCGTGCTGCACCAGCGGCAGCGAGGGCGACATCTTGCACCACACCTGCGAGTATACATGGACAACCCGATAAAAGCTAGCCTTTTACGGTCTTTTATAGTTGAAACCCGAAAACGGCAGGTTCTCCGCTATAAAAGTCCCGTATGTCCTTTTTTATAGCCCTGACAACTAGTAAGAAAAATTTTATTATGATCGGTGACGTAAAAGCATAAGAAACAAACAAACACAAATAAATTCGCATTTAAATAAATATCTGACTTGGCTGTATGGACTTAGTTTTCTTTGACTTCTGCGAAAAGGGTTTTTTATTATCTGTATCACGCATGTGAAGAGAATTAAAGCGAACCGATTTAGAGACGAGACGGAGTTCGAGTTCGCAATTAAGTTGATATGATTATGATAGTTTAGTAATTAAAGTTAACCTGCAGCGAGTTTTTTGGCGGGAATCAAAGATGGCGGTTCGGTCATTTATTTTCATGTCGATAAAAAATTGTTAAAAATGAATTTTGTTGTGTTATAAGGTTCTGTATTGGACAATAATTTTCACAGTGACGATTTTTTATGTGTTCAAGAAGATATATGACATTTCGAGCTGATTTCTTCGGTTTCCTCCAAGAGCTCCGAGAAAGTTCTTGCAAGCTATAGTACCGTGGCTTGCAATTCCAAACCGTACAACGAAGCATTTTAATAGAAAATACATTGATTTAATTAATTTTACTTGAAACTGGCTAAATGCATCATATGCGAAAGTCTATAAAAAAGAAGAAAGAAAAGAAACCTGTAGCGAGATGGCGGCCTGGCCGGGCGGCGAGAGCCAGCGGTTGCCGGCGCGGCCGCGGCCCGCCGCCTGCCGGCGCGCCACCGCGCCCACGCCGTGCGCCAGCGCGCCGCCCGTCACGGCCATCGTCGACGACAGCACCTCGCTGTACACCACCAGCCGACCCAGCGACGACGCATCCAAGTTCTGCCACATTCACACATTATACAAACATCCATGCGTGTTTTTTTTTTGTAATTATATAAGGTTGGGCTGTATTTTTCTGTATTTATATATATTTTTTACTATTTTTTAGGCAACCAAACAAAGATTCTTTCTCTTTTCTCTTTTTCTTTCTTATTTAACTTGTGATGGTTGGGGATTCATGATTTCATAAGATTATTGTAACCATAACGTAAAATATATATTATTGTAGTTTAGTGATAAGTGTCCAATTCATGAAGCAAGGCTGTAAGTTTATGAGCTGTGTTTAGAGACTTCGACCCCTGGAAAGTAGAACACAGTAACAGTCACTGTTTTTTCGTTTAGTTACAATGTGGCGTTATTTAAGAAAATCAAGTATATTAGTCTCACGTCGAAGTAGTCGACCGTGGAGAAGTTGTCCGGACACTCGTACACGTAGACGGGCAGGAAGGTGTCGGAGGGCGGCTGGGCGGGCTGCTCGCCGCGCAGGCACCACTGCAGCGTGAGCGCGCCCAGCCGCTGCAGCCGGGGCTGCGCGTGCGCCTCGCCGCCCCCGCCCCCGCCCCCACCACACCGCTCCACTAGAGACAACTTGTGCTGCCCACACAAAAGGACGCGAATGTTACTCGAGAATAAATATAGGTCGCACGGTACGGATGGAAGCGAAGATTCATTTTGCGTCACGCCGTCATTGGTGCGTCATCGAAGTTGCGCGCTTATTGGTTACTGATTTTTGGAACGAAAGAGCTTTAACTAAACTCTGAAACTAAGCGGCGCAGAAACTTTTGGTACCTTGTCTATTTTGAAATTACTTTTTTTTTAAATCATATTTATTTTAAATATAAAATCAATTACATGTATATAAAAAATAATATAACAATAAAATTACTTAATTATTTAAGTCTGTGTTCAATTTTGATACCTACCAAAATGAACCTCTATTCTATTCTAAACTACGTTCCAACCAAGTGTTACACTACACTCGCGCATTTTTATTAAGCAGGTACTGTATGTGAACGTAATACTAGCGACACTCGCTAAAAACATTTACCTATACATGTAAATTATAGCAAGAAAAATCTTGTGTGATCCTAATTTTACAAGTAATCAATCGATCCATCGATGATAATGAGGAATTATTTGTAATAATTTTTAGAAGATTAAACAGAAAGAAACAGATTAATTCTATACTCAAAAGTGAAATAAATTGAAGCCATCTCCTCATCATCATAGACCCATCGTTAATGAGAAATCGTGCGATACGAATGTGGAAAATAATAGCCAAATGTAATTAATTGATTTTTTAGACAAAAACAAATATTTAGTTGAAAAATTACAAAAAAATTCAGTACATCAAGAAAATACGTTTCGAAAGTAAATAAAATAGCTAAATCTATGCACGTAATTAATTATCACCAAATTAATAAAGGAATAGGTATATAAAGCGTAGTATTTGCTAGCACTACGAATAAATAAAATATATTGTAAATAATATTTTAGCAATATTTTGTGCTCGCAATATTTTTTTAAATTAATAGTAGGTAGGAAAGTAGTTTCTGCGTGTTTTAATAAAAAAAATTACCACACATCAGATAAGCAAAAAGAAAGCTTAAAATAGAGATTCCAAATTAGATTTTTTCTTTTGTTTTACCAGAACCGTACTGGCTGTTTTTAGGGTTTGTGAAATGCCAACTATGTATACGCATTCGGCTGAAGGGTTGTATTCATGTCTATGTTATGAATAAAAAAAAAATTTGGAATGTCTATTTGTCGTGGAAGTAATAAAAAATGTGTAAACACAGTGTGAAGCGTGGCCGAATCGCGCTCACCGGCCATCACACCGTCACGTGGCCCGGGCCAGCGCCCGACGACGCCGGCCACGACCCCTATCAGACAACACGGCACTTTATACTTGTATACAATAAGGCTGGGTTTAGGGTGGCATCGCACTATGTGTTCTAGGACTAAAAAGCATCTTATGTGTGTGTTGCATTGTTGAAAGTAACTCCACCCGCTTTAGAAAGTCGGTCTTCTATTAAAAAAATTACAGAAAAATATGTAAAATAAAGTAGGTACTACTTAAATACAAATTTTTTGATGATACTAAAGTATTACAAAAAATATTAAAAAGTACCTACAATTTAAAACCGTCGAAAGTGGTAGTTTTTTGCATACCCTAATCTGTTGAAACATTTTCATATTAAGTTTAAATGGTGCAGAATTATCATCAAAATCATATTTACCTTATTTTACATTATACCTATTGATATATGCGTAGATTTTTTAAATTAAATATCAAGTACATATGACTTTTCATGGCTGCGGTGGCGCTAGTTTCACCCCTGTCCTTACATGGGCTCTTGCCTTAACTCCTCAGTAGGTACATCGTAGATAAAGTTTTTTTTTAAATTAATGAAAATCTAAACTTTTTGCACATGCTGACCTGCAGTAAAGCAAATTTTTCTGCAATGGTCTTTTACCATTTTCAACAATGTGACAAATCTGAACATGGTACATGAAAAGCATATGGTCGGATCTCAACATCCGACCAAACTACTTTTTAACACTAAAATCCTAAAATATTTAGTATTTTAGTGTCAAAAAGTAGTTTCAGTGTTAACACAAAGTTTCTGTTTTGTTTAACACTTTTTAATTGGTACTTATATAAATATGTAGTTATAATAAGTCCCCAGAGTCCAGAACACAGAGTAACATACTACGGTAAATATTTTGAGGTGAGAGTTGAGACATTGTGTTTGATCAATGGATGAAACCAGATGACGGTGGAACTAGGAAGCAGTCAAATCAACATAATAAAGACGATACATATAATATTATAATATGGACATAGTATCTATCAACTTTACTATCATCTATGCTTTTTCGGTAATCTCACAATACAGGTGAATTGTAATCAAGAGATTCTGAATTTTAAATACTTCAACAATACGGTCTAAGTTGTATTAAAATTGTATGTTTCATGCAGTGTGCAATAGATATAGACGTACTATCATTACATGTGTTTAACATACATACATAAACAATTCATTATTATATTTTTGCTTATTACCTTAATCTAAAAAATAATGCATTATTTTTTTATAAAAATTCTTTAAAAATAATCTTTCATAATTATTGTTGCGACAAAGTTGCATCGATATAACCCTTTGAGATTTTTAAATTTAAAACTAGTCTTTGTTGTTTCTTGTTACACAGTTATCTCTGCCTATTTTGTCAAAACCTTTCCCGGCACTCACACACAAATCCATGAAAAATTTATTTTTATTGAACCTTTAACACTTTGATTGATACATCAGTATAAAATACAATATAGGTATATTTTAATGGGTCATAATATGACCTGAAAAAATAAATGGGTCTAATATAAGATTATCTGCATAGAAATGAAACAGATCAATATTTTTAACCCTAGAAAGATAATCTGCGTAAAATTGACGCATATGCGTTCGAAATATTGCTCTCCCGTTTTTAATTTTGCGAATCTGTTGCTGTGCTTTTAGGACATCTCTCACGTTGCTTAGACCTTCCGTGAGGCGCATGTCTCACTGAGGTAAGTGTCATCAATTTGGAAATATAACTACCACGTGAGTCAAAATGACGCATGATTATCTTTTAAGTGATTTTTGAGATTTTCACCTAAATAGACATTCATGCTGTTTTTTTATCTGATGATACTTGTTACTTTGTTTTATGTATTATTTATATATTTTCGTAGATATCCTGATAAAATAACGCGATAATGGACAGTAGAATTTTGGGAGAAGATCGAATCATGAGCGTTTTTTTAGAGCGTGATGACGAAGCCGTCTGTGAGGACATGAGAGTGAAGACGAGGTGCAGAGTGACTTCGAAAAAGGTTTTATGACTAAGGAGAGAGAAGACAAGGCGACGTCCAGCAGAAACGAACCCTTACACGAAGAAATGATTCAGCAACTGGCTTCTTTCTCGGCTTCTCATCGAATACTGAACTTGCCAAAGCGGACTGTTAGAGGCAAGGATTGCTGGTCGACTTTGAAGGTCACAAGACGTAACAGAGTATCAGCACTGAATATTGTTAGATGTCAAAGGAGTCCGACATGTATATGATCCTCTCAAGATTAAATTTTTTTTTACTTATGAAATAATATCTATCGAAATTGTAAGATAGACAAATACCGAGATATCGTTGGAACGGAAATCTATGATTGTTGCTATATTTCATGACAAGAATGAATGAATCCGTGCTTTGATTGGCATCCTGATGATGACAGCAGTGAGGAAAAAATACGACGAAAAGCAAATGCATCGTGAAAATGCAAAAAAATCTATTTGCCGACAACATAATATACCTGGATATGGAAGAAAGTTGTATCTGACTTATTGGAATATAACTATATGTTCCTATCATGTGATGTATATAATGTCTTTATTACTGAGTTAATAACTTAAAATGGCTGATAATTAGGAAAAAAAAGTTATTTGTGATAAAAGAAAAAATATTCCAAATTTTTGGTGATTTTTTAAGACGTTTTATATGGTTCGGTCTTGTTTTTATATAATAAATACATATAAATATACTAATTATGGTATTTATCATTTTATCAGAGTGTAAAAAAATAATACTGGTAAAGTTTATTTAAATCAATAAATAAAAAATCACATTACTGCTACTTAAAACTTATGCGTCAATTTTACGCATGATTATCTTCTACGTACATCAAAATATGATTATCTTTCTAGGGTTAAATAATTACTTTGTGGAGCATCTTTTTTTTTCATAAAAATAAATAATAGATTACATAGATCGAAATGTATGAAAGAGCCATTTCTTCATGATTGGTCCCATAGGAAAAGGTTGCAGGTACGCAATGATGAACTGAGTTGCCTTTTAAAAATTTTTCAGAAAGCATTTAAAGAAATAGTGATGTTGAAGAAGTAGAATAGATCTACCTACTGAAAAATGAAATCTGAGGGCCTACCACCATTTCTTCCTATCAGAAATTTGTATCAGAAACTTTAATGTAAGCTTGTTTCAATCTTATTTGGAATAACACTGTTATAGAATATAGGGGTAAGGCCCTCTGAGCGATGTTCCAGCAATTTCTAGCTTAATGACGGTGTGGTATTGATTATGTGGAAATATATGAATTATAATTTGTCAAGACTAACATCTTTAGCGACTTACAGTGAGTAAGCCACTATAAATATTAGTGTTAATGATATTATTAAGTCTCACGAAACTTTAAATTCAACATGCTTTTTATTATTGTATAATAGGCTAGTTAATTAAATTTTAGGTTTTAAACCGTCATGTAGATAAATAAAAATTATTGGACACGTATTTATTAACATTTTAGGTAATCAATAAATAACGGAGATACATTAAGTCGAATGGTCGCGTGACGTCACGCCGTGCTACAGTTTAAACGACTTTACGACGTGACGAGCCCCCACTCTTACACATTCAATGCGCTTTATCTGAGTATTTTTCATTAATTTGAAAACCCAAAAATATATCTGTCTATATTTTTTTAATTATCTAATAACTGACGGACTAAATAGAATTTTGTTTTTCATACCCCGCAAACATGCCTATTATATTTACTCACCACATGGTTTCCGAGGAAAAAGCCCCTCGTGTATTGGACGCGGGCGAGGTCGCGCGGGTCCCGCACGTGGAGCCCGAGCGTGTCGCCGAGTATCTTGTGGATTATCTCCAAGCGGGCCTCGTTGCTTTTGTAGCCCTCCTCGCCGAGGTAGTCGCTGGGGTCAGCCTCTAGGTGTATCTTTACAGAAAAAGAAAAAAACTATTAAAATAAACTATGAGCAACCTCCTGGAGCCGATTTTATATTATTTTTTTTCGACGATCAAAGTAGAGAGGCAGACCAACAATGCGCCCATGTGGTGGACACAAATAATGTAAGGTGTAGATTATTATTTTGAATACTAGCTGTATATATTTTTTCGGTCATCCATATTTCCACCTTACTTGCTTGATAACAAGATAGAAAATTCGCCAGCAAAAAATAATAGTTTCTGTTTTTTGTTTAAAATAGTTGCTTTAATTTTATATAATATTATGTTTCTTTTAATCTGGGTTTGCATATGTGTTGCGTTTTGCCTAAACGTGTTTACTCGTATACCTTTTAATTAAATAAATTGAATCAATTGATATTTTCTGTGGGAAAGTAGGAAGTATGTAGAATTATCTAAATCTGGGTTTGCATAATATGTGTTGCGTTTTGGCTAAACGTGTTTACACGTATACCTTTTAATTAAATAAATTGAATCAATTTATTTTTTCTGTGGGAAAGTAGGAAGTATGTAGAATTATCTAGATGTCAATGTCATTAGTCATTACATCTCTCATTAGTCATTACATCTCTTCTCTAACCTGTGAGAAAATGGCAATTCCTTTGTTGGTCAGGTCGACCGCCTGCAAGAGAGAGGGCGTGCGCCACGTCTCCTCCGACGCTAGCACTTGGATGTCGAGCTCGTGGCCCGGGTGGCCGGTGTACTTCGATGGCCTGCCGAACACCAGAGCCCTAATAATCACTGACCGAAACGACAGTAGATATTATGCAGATTAAAAAAAAGATCGATAAATAAAAAAAAGTTCGAAGCGGGCAACTTGTAGACACATTTACTCGTAATATCGAATATTTGTAGTGATTGTTTCTTACGATAGATTTCGCATGAAAACAAAAAGAAAAAAAAATCTAACATGTCCTATTATATGTAATTTTTATGTAAATTGTATGTAAATTGATGATGGGAGAAATAAAGATAAAGATAATTAAAGATAATCTACCACAATGTTATAATGTATTATCTACCATAATGTTGTAATGTATAAACGTATTATGAATCTTAAAGAAAAATATAGTTTGATAATTAAACTCTCCAAGCTGGAAATCAGACTTATTTGGCGATTTTTAATCAGAGCATTAAAACATTGCAATGCAACGTGCATTATAATATTATTTACTTACTCAGAGCAACTAACAACTTTATTAGACATAGTTTACGCAAAAACAAATAGGAAATAATGAAAATAAATAATATGCATCTTTCCTACCATCCACAAAAAAATCATATAGCCATAAAAAAGCAACTATATGTTTTACGAAACTGGCCAATAATAAAAAAAAAACTACATTAAAAATGTGCCAAAGCTAAAAATATAACTCTATACAGATATTATGCATACCAACAAATATTAGCATCCTGACTTCCTCTGTAAAAGTCATCGACACAATAAATACACACATACATATATTCGCAATAGTATAGGTACACAAAACAATTATTATTGTACATTTTTCACATTTTGCGGGAGATAACAGATCGACTTTCCATCTCCATCTCAATAAAGAAAGTAATATATTGATTGGTACAATTTAAACTAAAAATTAAAGCTCTGTTGCACTGAAATCATTGTTTCAATAGAAACAATAATAGGTAAAATACATACATACGTGTAATAAATAATTCTTCATACGACTTACTGTCTATCACTCTCGGTGGAGAATTGTTTCTTAGCAGGCGACGCCTGGTAGCAGAATATGTGGTGCTTCATTTTTACCGACTTCCATTTGTCGAACGAGAACTGGACTATTTCATTTTCGCGGACCTGAATTAAATATAACCTATATTTACTTGGTTTACGAGTTTTATTTTGTTATTTTTAAGATACACGCTACGCTGTGAATTAGTCAAATGATTCAGTGCATAGAATGCTCGTGAATGGCCATGATGACAAAGTATCAAATTCTATTTAGCCCGTCAGTTAGAGAGTAAAAAAATAATACACGTATTTTTTGCTTTTTTGATTTATTGAGTGGGAGTGGGACGTCATAACTAAGTATAAAAGTACATCACAAGGAATTTCAACTCAATGTATCGCCGTAACTTTTTGATTAAGTAAAGTGCCCAATATTTTTTATTTAATCTACAAGACGGACTAAGAATTAAAATTTACGATTTAAGGGACGATGTGTCGGAATTCACCTAGAACCTTTCGCGGGGTATGAAGAGGCATGAAATCGGTGGGAGGCGAGTGTCGCTTCTTTATATTCTAATAATCTGTATTGTTTGCCTCAGCGGTCTTGTAGTAGGGCAGCACGGTGTGCAGCAGGTCGGAGCAGAGCGCGAGCAGCCGCCCGCCGTCCAGCAGGTGCGCGAGCAGCAGCGGCGCGGCGCGGCCCACGCAGCCCGCCACCGCCACCAGCGCCGCGCGCCCGCGCCACGCGCCGCCCTCCAGCGCCTCGCGGGACACGCTGTACAGCGTGTACCTGGGCAATGGGCGTGCTACGGATGACGGATGTGGTTTGTCGGAGGCGGAGTTTTTAAAGGTTCGTCCGACTCGAAACCGGAATCGGAGTCGGAGCCGGAGGTGGCAGCACAAGAGAGATCACTGGTAAATCATCAGTATCATCAGCCACCCAGGTGAACCTACCACAGTTCACAGTCATGAAGTTCACATCATAATTGATGAAACTTAAAAATAAATAACTAATTATCTCCCCCCCCCCCCATATACACAAATTCACAAAATATAAAATTATCTTGTCTCATTAGTTATATCATAGCATTATGAAACTAGTGACAGGCAGGGCAGGTAGCCACTTTTAGATGCAACTGTTGGATGATTTAAAAGTTCACTCAAGTTCAATAAAAGTTCATTTATTTTTAACCAACTTCTAAAAAGGAGGAGGTTCTGCATTCGCCTGTATGTATGGTTTTTTTTATGTATTACACATTTGATTCTAACCTGATAATACGTAAATTACAATGTTTTTATAAAATTCTCACCTTTCACAATCCAAAATTTTCCTAAGTGAGGCTTCTAAATTATCTCTAGCTGCTTCACTATCTGAATATATCAATACATTTGGAGACTTAGTATTTACTAATGGACGGGAACATTTTGCTGACTTTGGTGTACTTTTACCACATGGAGATGCTTTCTTACATTCTTCTTTTACTTGAGTACAGCCATCAATCTGTGGCTGCGGCTTCTTTGGACCTGTTGTACTAACTATTCTCTTATGTGTAGTTACTGATTTGATTTGACTTGATATGTTTAGTAATGATGCAGACAGCTGACTAGTACCTTTTTTCAAGTCGAGCTTCAAGCTAGACTTTTTTGGTGTTATATTATGTTGGATTTCAACTGTTACATTTTCAACAATTACTTTGCTATCATCAGACTCTTCAATGACTTTCTTCTCTGGTGATTTATCAGGTTTTTTTTGGGAAAATGCTGTGGTATTAGATTGTACAGTTGTATTTTCTACTATTGTTGGTTCTATTGTTGTTGGTTCTATTGTTGTAGGTTCTACTTTTGTAAATATTATGGTTGTGGGTTCTACTTTTGTTGGATCTCCTGTTGTTAGTTCCACTGGTTTATCGATTTCATCTTCAGCATTGAGTGACCTGCCAGTATTAACACTAACATCTGCAAGCGATACATTTCTTCTACTTATTGTTACTGTGTCTAGCAAATCACTGCTTCCATTCATATCTTTGGTAATACTTCTGCTATCAGACTTGATGTCTACAACCTTGGAGAGTTTTCTAAGCAGAGCTGCATGAACTGGCCACTGAAAAACACTTGGCAACTGTTTTAGATCATGATGAATTTCACTTTTTAAGCTTCTCATTGATGTATCAATTGCTTTGTTTGGTTCACCTGATAGCTGAACAGCTGAAAGAATTTAAAGATTATGATAAAAGGCATAAATCATTATAAGACATAAGTAACTATTCATCAAACAAATTAACAACACTAACTTTGTATCCTGACTACAGGTAGTTTGTGGTCTATTATGAATTCTCCACCAACAAAGTTGAAGCCCACCATACTGAGTATCTCAATATTGGTTTTCACAACTATAGCTAAGTGTGAACTTGCTTTCCATGCTACTGGCTCCCCAATTGTTTCCAGCTGTACTTGTAAAACAATAAAATAGTTATTGAATCATCTTAAAATGCAAATTAAATAAACAAAAAATTTATAGTATTTCATACAGGGATAATGTCTTGATGGGAACTATCTTCATGTGGATCCATTTCACACTCTAGTAAGACTTCGAGGTCTAGATCAGAGATTGGAGAGAGGTCACTGGAGCCAAGAGGTAGACCACCAGCACAAGACACCCAATCATTAATCTCTATGCATTGTGTAGGTTTCATACTGCAAATCCTTGTAGCATTTGTATAGTCCAGTAAATCACACAAGTATGCATTCTTCGGATTTGTACACAGTTTGGAACTTAGTGTTGGGGTTTCTGCAATAATATTGGAATTGAAATTGAGTTTATGCCACTTTACATATTGCAAGTGTATTTGAATCCAAGCAGAAATATTGACACCACACATACCTACTTTGCAGAGATCACATCCATCTAAGTCATTTTGTAATATTTTTTCTAATAATAATAATATGATTGCATCAATTAAAACGTATGAGCTTAAGGCTACCAGTTACTACCTACATTATTCACAAAACAAAAAAGGTTCCATGGATTCTTTACATGTTACAATATTACCTGCAGCATTTTCAGGAACTTTACAAAAAGCGACGCTTGTATTTCCCGTCAGAAACTCCAACAGCCGCGCTCTGAACGAGCGAATGCGCCAAGTTTTAATGAAAGTCATCGCTATATAAATTGGTGTAAACAACATCGTCTCATAGAATTCTGTCACACCCTAGTCAATAACTAGTTACGTGAACAAAATATATATTAGAAATAAAGGATTTATCTCATATTGTTACTATGAGTGAATTATTGATTCTTGAGTATATCTTCACTAGAATCCGAGTTATCTAACACTGAAATGTTCGCAACAGTTTTAATAAACACTTTACAGACTACAACTTTATCGAACATAGCACACACAATTTTGCACAAAGCCTACCGTTTTTTACATAATTATTACGGCTTACTTTACTTTTAAATGTGATAATAAAGTATATTGTTTAGATTTATTTCAACTTAGCTTTGCGAAAATTGTTTTGAGTTTTGACATTTCAATTTTCTTTTTCACATGCATTTTTTTATTTGACATTTGACAAAGGTTTGACTGAAATCTGAATTGACATTTGACAGACAACGTTCCGTTCTTTAAATCTATAAATAAGCGGCGGCATCGAAACTCATCCGAATACCGAAACGTGCCGAGCCGAAACTTAAATGTATAGAGAAAAACGTTTAAATTATAAAGTTTTTACTACCTATAGTATTTCCTTTTCTTTATTTTCTCGATGACAGTTCTAATTTGATAGTTGTAGTGTTGTGACCTCAGAAGAAAACTGAGGTTGTGACCAAATAAGTAATGATATCGATCGCATATGTTTTGAACAAAGACAAATACAACAAAAAAATTCAAATGGCCCACCGCTATGTTGTAATATAATTATATCATGTAATGAAATGTAATGTAAATGAAATTTGTACAAAATTATCCGGCAATAGTTTAGTTTCTTAAATTTTGTAAAAAGATATCGGTTTTGCTATTATCGTGTAACGTTTATCGATAGCTCCATCCCTATCAGTTTCTCCGACTCTGCCACCTTGTACGTGTGTAAGCGTCATATTTTTATTAAATAATGTATACATACAATATACCTACATAATGTAAAAAAGACGCTCGTTCAAGTTTCGTTCAAGTTTCCACAGCTATAGCTGTCATCGAGAAAATAAAGAAATAGAAATAGTAATAGGGAACGTGCACAACGACGGTGCTGCCAACTGGCGTCGCCAATCCGAATCTATTGATAGTTGCCATTCACATTTATGACAAGTAAACAGGATTAATTTTACTAGTGAAAATTATTATTCTAGCTAATCACAATTCATTGTTGTATTTCTGGATGTATCAACTATCAATACATCGACAAAAAATAACAAAAAATAAAACGGCACAACCGATCATCGTGAAATTTTGCATACAAGTTTTCAGGGGGTTTATTTTCCATTAGCTGTTTGAAGTTCCGGACAGTCCGGAGTTCAGGAATTCCGAAAAGCTAGTAGTAAATAAACCTCCTGAA
The DNA here is from genome assembly GCA_907165275.2 of Zygaena filipendulae. Taxonomy (NCBI): domain Eukaryota; kingdom Metazoa; phylum Arthropoda; class Insecta; order Lepidoptera; family Zygaenidae; genus Zygaena; species Zygaena filipendulae. The sequence continues at coordinate 4,127,225 of OU015669.1, forward strand.
CACTTGTATGCAAAATTTCACGATGATCGGTTATGCCGTTCAGGCGTAAAAGCGTAACAAACAAGTAAACAAACAAAAACTCACTTTCGCATTTATAATATTAGTAAGGATTATTTTCTTATCGTAAACATTGGATATTTTAGTTTGTGCGACAATTTTACCAGTTTTCACAGCCTCATGTTCTTCTTTAGATCATCCTCCTCATCCTCATCTCTTCAACCTCCAATAGGTACATGGCCGGCCTCAAAAGCTTAAAAACCTTTTGACATATTTTGGCCACGCTGACGATCATTAATTATTATATTATTGATGATGACTAGCTGTGCCTCGGGGTTTCACCCGTGATAATTTCGGAGTTCCCGCATGAATCCCGGGATAAAAAGTACCCTATGTGCTTCTCTGTACCCCTGACAACGTGCACGTCAAATTTCATCCAAACCCGTTCAGCCGTTTTTGCGTGATTGAGTAAACGTATACGAGGATAAGAGCTCGAAAGCGCATTTTCATTCAAATTTATCGTCACTGCTCAGCTCCTATGTGTCTTAGCGTTCTATATTTATTATTATAAATGATATTATAATTATTATATAGCCTATAACCTGTCCAGGAGTATGGACTACAATCGTACCAAGTTTGCTTAAAATCCCTTCACTAGTATTTGACCCATGCGTGCACATACAGACAGACAGACAGACAAAAAATTTACTGATTGCTTTTTTGGCATCAGTATCGATCACCATTCATCCTCCAATATTAATTTTGAATATATTATATTCAATGTACAGAATTGACCTCTACAGTTTTATTATAAGTATATATACCTAGATATAGATAGACCGGAAGCCATATTTTATAACTTTTATCATACCTATTCAAAAATATAATATACCTAATTGAGGAGATAGTTTTATTTACATAATTATGAAAACAAAACTATCTCTTCAATTATTATCTTCCTTCCGAAAGCACGATGACAACTTTAATAAGTTTCCTCTACTGTCCGCATAGTGTCTCTTTTGTCGATTTAGTGCTGCCACCTATAGTTCGTGCACGTCCCTATAGTACCTACTTTAGTAGGTTCTTGTCACATAACGATAGCGATAAATTTATCCCATCAAAAACAAACTTGTAAAAAAGTCCAAGTCTCGCAACTCACTTCTTCTACAGTAAAAAGTTGTGAGATCAATGTAATCAATGTAATGTACATTGTGTTTCCACGTGATCGCCAAGCCAATCAATCTATTTAAAACATAAAAGGTTTTTAAATTTGATATGGTCACTATAAAATGTTATTAGATTAGCTTATAACATGATAACTTTAGACAGAAGGACCCTTAAGTAGGCACTGAATAAATTAACCGACTTGGTATTACATTGATCTCACAACTTTTTACTGTAGAAGAAGTGAGTTGCGAGACTTGGACTTTTTTACAAGTTTGTTTTTGATGGGATCTCATTTCTTTTTGTAAATGGTCTTCCTCCTTTGAGCAATTTAGTCTACTTTAATAACTTGAAAGATTTTGGTACAACTTTATAATATATATAAACACATGCCCCATTCTTGCTTTTTCATTCCGTTGACCATTGTACCTTTGAACATAATTATGTCTAGGTAACTATGTATCTACACTTTATATCTAGGTAGGTAACTATAGCTACACTTATTATTATTATTTATTAATATCTGGGCAACGGCTTAAATAGCTGTTCCCCGCGGTTTAACCCACGTTAATTTCGGAGATCCCGTGGGTATTCTGAGATAAAAGTACTACCCTATGACCTTTCCTGTACCCTTGACAACGTGTAGTATGCAATAATTAATTCACCCGCGTTGATATCAGAGTTCGCGCGGGAATTCCAGAAATGAATCCTAGCTAGATCGATTTATGGCCCCCGAAATCCCCTGTATACAAAATTTCATGAAAATCGTTGGAGCATTCAGATTAGGGTAATTTTATCTCGGAATTCCCGAAGGATCTCCGAAATTAACGCTGGTGAAATCTCATGAAATTTTGCATGCACGTTGTCAGGGGTAAAGAAAACCTAGGGATATAGGGTACTAACTACTTTGCATCTCTGAATTCCCGCGGGATCTCCGAAATTAAAGCGGGTGAAACCGCGGGGAACAGCTAGTCTCATATATTTATATGGGATTACAAAGTTATTTGTGCAGTTGGTACATATAACTGCATATATAACTTTGTAATTCCATACATTTATATGGGATTACAAAGTTATTTATGCAGTTAGTGTATCTAGAAAACTGGACCGAAATTGCTAAATATTTTAATTTTTCCTTGATTTATACAATAAACACTAATTGTATTCTAAATTTCAAACTTCTATGTCTGCTAGAAGTGCCTTAGAATTTTGATGATCGGTCAGTGAGTGAGTGAGTGAGTGAGTGAGTGAGTGAGTGAGTGAGTGAGTGACCTACAAAATTAAGAAACTTTGACTAGTTATAATTCTTAAACTACTGGTTCAAGTCGAATGAAATTTAAATTATACCGTCTTTATACAATACCTGCTTGTTTACTAAAAATTCAGGCTTCTAGTTTTATCCACAACGAAGTTATAGGGGGTCGAAAATGGCCTAAATTGCTTCGAGAAAAGGATAGTACGGCCGTGCCGCTTTTGTTGCTCGACTTGGCGGGGGCACTGCCGTGCCCCCAGATTCCAAATATTGTTCGAAATTGAAATTGAAACCAACGCGTTACCATGGTTACCAATAACAGAGATGTTGCAAGTTTGCAGTTTTCTCCCGAGAAACAGTGAAATTAAAATTTACTGACCTAGACTTAGCTTGACTTTGGATAGTATTATACATATTATCTGTGACTTTGGATTATTATTCATGTTTTTTTAATGTGTAAAATGTGATTACTTACTTACCTCCTCCTAAGTAATTAATACATTTCTTCTTTTCCTTATTATGCAGTATCTGGTTCGAAGGACCATTTCATTCGGATAAGTCAGTGTCCAGTCGTCATACAATAAAGCACATTTAAATTATGTACCTACCTGAGATGTTAACTCCTTTTTTGACTAAATCCCGTTTTTGGTACCAAAATATTCGTAAAGAACTGGCTCTATTTAATGGTATAAAGAGGCACATCTAATAGGTATATACACACCGGCAGAATTAGCGGAACATAAAAAGGCAGGGTATAGAAATAATTACGTATATATATTAAAACAAATAATAATTAGACGTGAAGTAATAAATTAATATACATCTTTTAACACTTTAAAAGTTTGTAATTAAATTATTAAATTTTATTAAAATAATAATAAAAAAAAAACACTTTTTCTCTAATTTGTGGGCACACAAATAATGTTGCAAATTAAAGATTACTGTGATTTTAACACTAAATAAATGAACGATTAATAACGTGTGTTTCCCCTTCGTGATTCAACTTTGATTTGCAACATTGTCTGTGTTCTCACAAACTAGAGATTTTTTATTTTTTTATTTTGTTTACTTTTAATAAAATTTAACTAAAAACTTCTTAAAGTCGATGTTAAAAGATGTATATTAGTTTATAACTTCATGCCTGATAATAATTTGTTTTAATAAATATATGTTATTATTTCTATACTCTGCCTTTTTATGTTCCGCTTATTCTGCCGCGGCCGGTGTGTATATGTATAAAATTCTCGTGTCACACTCACAATGTTCGTTCCCATACTCCTCCGAAACGGCTTGACCGATTCTCATGAAATTTTATATGCATATTCAGTAAGCCTGAGAATCGGCTACTATCTATTTTTCATCCCCCTAAATGGAGTTCCTGCGGGAATTCCGAAACTCACGCGGGTGGAACCGCGGGGCACAGCTAGTAGTATGTAAATCCTATAATATACAGAAATGAAATGAAATGAAATGAAACAGCAGAATGAAACAGAATGGTAAGTAGGTACATAATTATATATCAGTAGGTAAAGGTACCTTATACCTACCTACTTAGTTACTTGTAATACGATTTGTATTGAATGGTAATTAAATAAGAGGATACCTACGTATATGGTACCTACTTATTATGCCTACTTACCCATAGTCAAGTATCCAAGTACCTAGCGTAAACAATTGTCACATAATTTCTAATTTATTACGTTATTTATGTCAGATAAATGAATAGGTATACAGAGAAGAAAATTAAATATGAATTCAAAAACTTTCCTCTATTATTGGTCTCTATGAGACAAGTTCAATTGGTTATATAGACTTATAGAGCTCCTAGGTCGCCAACCTATTCTACAATTACCTACCTAGGTGATATCTATACCTAAGTATAGATAAAAATTCATCTTTATTTCCTTTGGTAATTCGCACATTCTTTTTTTGTTGTGTTTTTTATTGTAAGGATAAGGTTCTTATGAATGAAGTTTGGAGTTCCTGCGGGAATTCCGAAACTCACGCGAGTGACTCTCCGAAACGGTTGGACCTATTTTGACGGGACTTTCACTGCTAATTACTTATAGCTGATGTTAAAATTGCGAGGAAGAAGAACAATAATATTGAATGATTGAAAGATTTGATTGAGGGTGACTGTAAGATGTTTTGTTTTGAAACATTGACGATCGAGAGCCGACCAATAGGTAAATATACCAGCGAGGAGCTTCGACAATATTTTAGAAGAGATGCAAAGCAAGATGCAAACGAAAAATTGGAGTTATGATCGGACGATATCGGATTGAACCACGTTAAGTGACCACGTGACATGACGGTTCATTTTTTTGTCAACTTGACTAAGGGGGCTGCGGCTGCTGTCGAATTGGCTACTTGACAAAAAAATTTTTTTTAGTCTGTCGTGTAGATTAGTAAAAAATATTGGACACGTATTTTTTCTTTTTTTACGTACTCAAAAAATAACAGAGATACATTGAGTTGAAATTTCGCATGACGTCACAATTCTGTGCGGTTTGTATCATTGACGTCACGAGCCCCCCACCCTAAACTTTAATGCGCTTTATCTATGTTCATTTTCATTAAATTGAAAAGGCAAAAAATACGTGTCTATTATTTTTTTATTTTCTAACTGACGGACTAATTAGAATTTTGATATTCATACCTTGGAGAATACCCAATCGTACCATACCATATTACCATACGATTTGTTAGTTTGTTACGCTTTCACGCCACAACTACTCAACCGATCATGAAATTTTGCATAAATAACCGTTGTAGATCCAAGGAATAGGGGACCAACTATTTATCCCGGAATTCCCGCAGGAACTCCCAAATTAGAACGGGTGAAACCGCGTGAAACAGAATATAGTAAATTATAGTAGGTAACTGAATATGCTGTTAAAAATAATTCCAGTAGGTAGGTACTTAATCATACAGCATACAGATTTGCCTCTTTAGTTCCAGATTCTGCCAGACAGAAAGTAATGGATTCTGCATGGATTTTTTCCATCCAGTCTGTCACTTAAAAAAAATCCAATGACATCAAAAAAGTAATTGAAAATAAGGTTTAGGCACGTAGCACAATGCTACAGACTACAGTACCTAGGTCTAACTTAGGTACTATAATTGCTATTATAAATTAAAAATAATTAGATATTACCTTATTTGGTCTGAGGATATTACATAATTAGAATGCCAGCCGTCACCGGATATAGTGCAATGATGTTATAATATCATTGGGATAGTGGGAACTTTTGGGCAAATGATAGCTAAAGTGGTAAAAACTAAGTAGATAAAATGACAAAATTTCCACTTACTTACTAAAATTATTAAATAGCTAAAATGTGTACTATAATTATTCCAGTCGTCACTATGGATAGTGTGTTCAAATATTATCTGGTTCCCTTGTTGTCTGATAAATAAAACAGGTTGTGGCTACTATCTGAACTGCAGTTAGACAACGCACACCGGAGTGAATGCACGGAAGTTTTTCATTTACATTGACATAATTTTATCGGAAACTTTTTATTCGTTGTTTACATATTGAATAAAAACAGCAAAATGGAATTGAATTTTGTGGCGGCATTAATAAAACACGATGTGAATCACAATGTGAGAGAGTGCTTCAAATCCAGCAGGACTTTCGGTGAGTTAATCCTACCTAATAACACTAATACGGTGTTAAAATGCTATAGTTATTCGTGACACCTAATACCAATCAAGGGAAGATCATGTTATTCATAGGTACTGCAACAAAGGGAAAACTACTTATTAAAACTGATTAGGTACATACCTTTATGCATTATGGTCTTGTTAGGACAAATAATAATATAGATTCAACCAAAAGCATTAGGTACAATCAACTAAGTAGTTTGAGCATAGAAATCGATTAAAAGAAAAAAAAAAGATGGGAAGAAGCGATCCTGCGACAGGACGCGCAGGTAGAAAATAGAAACCTAATAGTTATCAATTACCTAATACAAACTTCGTACACGTCAGTTCGTAGTTAGATATTATTTACTTATTTATTTTAGATTTTTTTTCCAACTATTCGAATAACAATGCTTGGTCCTTATTAAATATAAATGCGAGAAAAGTAGGACTTTTCCACGACTTTTGCTTAGTTAGGAGTCCCAAAATTTTCATTACGGTTAGTTACGGGTTTTCAGTATTGTGCTGCGAAAAAACATGGAAATAAAATTGTCTGGGGTAACGCCGCAGGCCACCTAAAATTTAAAAATTCAAAACAATTTCTAATTAATGCGCGAAGCAAAGCGCGAAGCTATCTTTATTAAAATTACTAAGTGGAATTATACGAAATTTTCACAAAATGAATTAAATTAATATAAGCAAACGTCTGAGGGACATAAATCAAAGAAGTCTAATGTGGTATTTTCCATATTATTAGTTAATATTTTAATGACTGCCATTTTATAATATTCAATCACGCAAAAACGGCTGAACGGATTTGAATGAAATTTGGCATGCACGTTGTCAGGGGTACAGAGAAGGACATGGTGCTTTTTATCCCCGCGGGAACTCCGAAATTACCGCGGGTGAAACCGCGGGTCCGGGGCACAGCTAGTACAATAATAAAAAGCTGAAGGGTTTGTTTGGTTGAACCACGGGTTGAACGCGCTAATCTCAGGAACTACTGGGTTCGAATTGAATAATATTTTTTTGTTGGACAGTCCATTTATCGAGAAAGGTATATAGGCTATTAGGTATTAACATCACGCTACGGCCTACGACTAATAGGAGCGCAGTATCAATGAAAAATATTACAAAAGACTGAAAAAAATATACCTTTTGGTAGATAGCTTCCGTTACGTATAACCCACGCTGCATAAACGGTTAAAGTTGTTTCCCTTTAAAAGTTCCCAATATTTTTAGGTTGACTCACTGTAACCTTTTTTATGGTATAGTTGATAGCTGTAATCGTTTTGAAATAATGCATTATTTGCGAAGGTGTTTTTACAAACATGGTATTAATCCTTATCCAAATAATGAATGATAATTTAAGGAAAAACACCTTAAATTAACGCGGATGAATCCGCGTGGCATAGCTGATCACTGCCTATACATACCTACTATGAAACAAAGTCTTCCGCCGCGTCTGTCCGTCTGACTGTTCGCAGAACTACTGAACGGATTTTCATACGGTTTTCACCAATAGAGTGGTTCATGAGGAAGGTTTAGGTACATAATTTGTCAAGGTTTTGTGTAAATTGGTTAAAATATAATGATAATAATAATTGGTAAAAGTGGAAAAAATGCATTTAATTATGCATACTATATGTAACGTGGTCAGTGGTACAGAGTAACTCTGAAATTAACGCGGGTGAAACCGCGGGGAACAGCTAGTATTTTTAAAATAAATAAAAAGTAAAGTGTACCTAGGTACTTAGGTACTACTTATTCGACCGCAAAATTAATGTTTTCTTACTATTATGTACGTTCAACTGTCATTCAGAATTTCACTTTAGAATCCCTCACCTCATTATGCTCGGGAACTCCTCTCCGGATTTAAGAAAGTTAAGTTCCCATAGGAAAAATATTATTTAGTTCCCTTGTAATAAAATCTACTATTCCATCCTGATTCCCGTGTATTCGAAAAATGATTCTTGGATTTGTCGCCAAGAAGTTCTTGAGCAAAGTACTCAAGTGCTTTCGTCAAAGCTGGCAGTCCTGGCAGTAATGAGTTTTGAATTAGGAACATGAATGTGCTGCCATGTGCCGTGAAAAAAGACATCGAACGTATTGTATTACCAAAGATAACACGATCACTACCTACATGGATTACCACAGTTACTATATAGCTCAATGTAGGTACTACGTATGAAAATATGGCACATGTAGGTACGACAGGCTCACGAGTCACGGCTGTCTTTTGGAGAGGACTCTCTAGGAGAGGTACCTACTACTCTTTGGACCATTTGAATCGACCATTTGCTGCATTTTTACCTTCGCCTCTTCGACATTTATAATCCTTATTTCCTTAGCATAGGTATTACATACATTTTCCTTTCTGGGATAGGTATATGCATACGTCCTCCACGAACGACCTCTTCTGACACTTGCTCTAACGTGAACTTTCTTAGTCACTAATTTCATCTGGATTCTGGTGTAGGTATTAAAGTTTTCATTCATTAAATAATGCATCCTTTCCAATGACTGAACCATTTCGGTCTTTCTCTCCCTATTTTAACCACTACATAATCCTTTATCCTTTACAGTATCTCTCACTACACTATCTTTCATTATCTCAACACGCAGATATCTCCATTGCGTTAAATCCTTTCGCGCCGCCGTTACGTTACATGATATGCATATTATATAGTTCAATATATATAAATGTTATACTTACTTACCTACTTAAAAATAATTTCTGTTCATTTGTCCCGCTAAAACTCGAGAATGGCTAGACCGATTTGGCTAATTTTGATCTTGAAATATTTGTGGATATTCAGGGAAGGTTTAAGAAGTAAATTAGGCCACTTTGGAGTTCCTGCGGGAATTCTTTCACTCACGCGCGTAAATTCGTGGGCATAGCTTGTATGTTATACATATAACTAGTTATTTATAATCTTCCGCCGCGTCTGTCTGTCTGTTCGCGATAAACTCAAAAACTAATGAACGGATTTTCATGCGGCTTTCACCAATAGATATAGTGATTCAAGAATTCAAGAGGAACGTTTAGGTATATAGTTTACCCTGTAATTCCCGCGGGAACTCCGATATTACCACTGATGAAACCGCGGGGGACAGCTAGTAGTTAAATTTTTAACAGTTTGATAGTTTATCAGACTTCATCCGTCCCGACTCCCGAGTCCCGCGTCGCGCGTCGTTAGCAACACGTAGGTAGGTATTTAAATAGGTACAATCAGCATCAAAATAAACATTTGTAAAAATAATTAACTGAATCATGACACTAGGTAATATTATTATAGTAATTGCTATCTATACCTACCTACTAAATCGTAGGTACGTTTTTACATCAATGAAAATAGTAGTAAAAGTACAAGCAGTAAAACTCTGAGGCACAGATAATGCCACCTATTATAATATATACCTACCTATACTGAGGTTTAACTACTGTTGATATCAATAAAAAAACAAGTAAAGAGTACCTACACTGGTTGTAATTTACAAAATATTCTATTGTTATCTATCGTTAGATACGATTATTAAATTATCATTTATTTTATAAAATGTATAACAGGCAAGAGACCAATTATGGTGGTACTTACCTGGTTGCCTATTCAACTGTAAACATTGCCCCTACTCTGCTTACATTATTCACTTCTCCTAACCGCCCATAATAAATAAATAAAATACCTACGCGAATTTTTTACTGTAGCAATATCTGCTTTTAAGTCTCTAATAGATGTTGGCCCACTGCAATCAAGGCCAAGGATAGGTATTACCGCGATGCTGAGACCACCTGGCTTGCCTTGGCCATAAGGGAGTTAAAACAGTTTCTCTGGCGGCTTTAATCTTTCAAAAAGGCGAGTTTCACATAAAATCATCTACATTAGTCGTAGCTTAGATTCACATCGAATTTGGCCCACAGAAAATAGTAGAACTTTGTATCAATTTGCCCAATCGGCGTTTATCGAAGCTCGCCCGACAAACATTTATTAGCACCTTTAGGTCAAGATGATCCACAAAAAATCTACGGGTATTTAGTAGATATTATGTTATTTAGTCAACTCATCCCGCGGGATAAGTTTGAAACGCGATCAGCTGACTAAAGAGCCCATAATTATGTTTTAATGCAAAATCGCAATCAAATCACCACGACATTTATGATGTTATAAAATTAACATACTCAAGTACATTGACCCCAGTTTTGTGTTACCGAATGTGTATCTGTGTGTACTCGTTATCTCTTGTTGATTTATTTTAATTGATGCCTCCTATTTGTTACTACCACGTTCGACTGCGACATATGTACAAATCAACGATACGGAACTAGAACTAGGGTTTCGATCGGAAAAAGTATCTACCTAATCTATTGGTCGTCGCCATTTTGTAGGTATACCTGTACAGTGTACACTGAGCCTGTACATCGCCAGTTGCATTTTGTATTGCCTATTGTGTCGGAGAGAAAATGCGTTGTGGACTGTGGTGGGTGCTTGCGCATCGGAAATCTAGGGGAGACTGGGGTCAATAGAAACACGGGTCAATAGAAACAAGTACAATAACTACGAAACAAAAAAGGATAGGGGGGCGGTCCCTGAGGGGGGATGGATCTGCGTTTGTATCAGAACCTGTGGAACTGTGCTAGCCGCGGCTCCGTGACCGTTGGACGTTATTACGCGAGTGTATTGCTTTTCCGGCACCAAAAGTAAGTATTTTTGATGTTTTTGTTTTGTGTATTAGGCAATATCCATTGGTAGTAGTTTAATACTATTTAACTGCCTGTTTGTATGGATATTCTTGTTGAATTTGTAGTGGTTTATGTAAACCTACCGTCTACCGTTATTTTTCTACGATTTTAAATATTCACCTTGACGTTGCTGGGTCAATTGAAACAAAATTTACCGGGTCAATTGAAACACGTTTTAATTGATCCTTGTATGTGGTTTTAAGCTTCTTTTTGCAGTAACACTTCTTTTTTGTTTTTAGATGCCGTGAAACCGTCCAAAAGCTACTAATCGCGGAAAGTGAAGTATAGATATCGTATAGATTGATCCGTTGTAACTGCATCACTATACAACGGATCAATCTAATACACCCTCAATGACCCTTGGTCCTGTTGTTGATCCATGTCATCCATCTAAAAGACAGTCAACAGTTTTCTAACCGGAATCAACTAGACCTTTTCCTATTGCTTCACCAAGGAAGCTGCCTGCAGGTGGTGGGAGAAAGAGGAAAAAGAAGAAATTAGGAAAAAATCGGAAAAGAGAAATCAGAAAAAACAGGCAAAGAACGAATTAGTAAGAAATTAGTAATAGTTGATCTTATTACTTATAAACATTTAAAAATTCTAAATGATTAAGCAAGAAGTACCATATGAAAATTTTGTTAAGTTAATAGCAATAAATGCTAGCTTTTTTTGTTAAGTTGATGGTAGAAACTACCTTTTACTGTGTTCTTATCAAAGACTGAGATTATTATGATTTAATTATGACTAAAAAATAAATTTTAATGATTATTACAATAAATAAATATTTTATTTTTAGGCGTTTCAATAGACCCCATTCATTGTTTCAATTGACCCGCAATCAGGGTCAAATGAAACAATTTTCGAGGATTTTTAAAGCCCTTGTGATTTCGTATCTGATACCTATGGATAAAAATTAACATAGCAACTTTAAAGCCAAATAATCTAGCTATAGTCAGAACCCTTCACAAACCAGTATTGATGGAAAATGTAGGCACTATGGCCGTTTTTTCGGAAAACGTTTCAATTGACCCCAGTCTCCCCTACGTGATATCCTTAGATGATATAATTTATGATAAATTCATTATGTCAGCAAATAATCCTTCTTTCTAATTAGGTTACATTTTAAGATGAAAGAAAATAGATTAAACTAACGGCCGCACGAGTCGTTTTAATGATTACTTAATTTTAAGTAATGATTTTTAAAAGAAAACTGTCGCAATTCAATTTGAGACGTTTATTAAATTAATGTTAATTTGCATTTAATTAAATATATTAAAGGCTAATTAACATTAATTTAATCAACGTCTCTAATTGCGGCAGTTTTTTTTTAAATCTTTACTTAAAATTAAGTAATCATTAAAACGACTCTTGAGTGCGGACATAAAGTCACAAGTTACTGAGTTATGACTAGGGGTACACAAGGTTGTATTCGGTAACCGAAGAAACATGGAACTCCGTTAGTTATACTCGACCGACCGAGTATGCCTACATCGAACTCAAGAAATTAGGTTTGAATTAACTGTACGTAGGTAGGTTTACAATAAAAACTCGATCTTATTTCTTTGAACTGTGTTGTTTTAGGTCAAAATGACGCGGGTAGTTTGTGTATAGGTATAATAAAATTTCCATGCTTCTTTTAGTATTAGTTTAGTGCTTACAACGCAACCAAACGCATCCGTTAAATGGAATACTTACAAAATATCTAAATGTGTCATGTAACGCGTAACGTAACGCAGCGAAATGTTTTTCCTGCAGCCCCGTGCAAAAACGTGTACGTATAGGCACTTTAAGTATAACAAGTGATAGTTTACAACTAATTGTTAATACGAAACTAGGTACTTATACAAAACAAGACGCGACGACGACGCTCGCTAGCCTGCCGACCTTAAATTTATTTAGCATAAAACACAGATAAAAGAAAAAGATAAACTCGAAATTGAACAACAGTTATATTTAAAACGGCTTTGAAACTGCACGCGCAATTGGTAGAGGTACCTATACCTATACCTAAACAAGTAAAAAAATCATAATTTTAACATTTTATCTTTAAATATTTTTATCTTTACAGTTTCCCGAAAAGAAGAAGTAATGGCGATAAAAAACAAATTTCCCTCCAAAATACCGGTAATTTGGAATTTCAGTTAGATAAAAACTGCCTAAGTGTTTCGAACTCGAACAAACAAGTGTTTCAAATACTACATTTCGTTTTGCAGTTACTGTTAGAGAAATATCACAAAGAAAAATCTTTACCCACCTTGGAAAAGAAAAAGTTTCTAGTTCCCGGTGATATAACGATGTCGCAGTTTTTAGTTGTCGTAAGAAAAAAAATGAAACTTAAACCAAATCAAGTAAGTTCTTACTCATTACAATTTGTTCTAAACACCAAAATGGATCGAAAAAAATAATTCAAATTCTAATTTTGAATTTGGTTTCTGGTGAAGAATTCACATATTCATTCATCCCTGCTCACGCCCAAGGCTGAATGAGAGTACAAACCACAGATAATAGTATCACGATAATATTACATGTAGTAGTAGCTAGTAGTAGTACTACAAATAGGAGTGGAAGTCTGTCGGCCGATATGATGATTGACATAATCATTAATCATCATCATCACAATTAAATACTTTAACATCTATTTTTGTCACACAATATGAATTTTGCACCTACCACCAGTCTCACTTGGTCAAAAGATTGACTGGAAAAGAATGTGCTCCTTAGCTTAATTCTAGTTTTCTATGTTCACTGTACAACTCACCGCCTGTGGTAATCGTTTGGCAAAAACCGCCAAATATTTTTGCTCATTTGCTTACTAATAATAATAATAATAATCCACTTCACGCCTTCAGGCTATCTATTTGATGATCAACAACAAATCGATGCTAAGTATGACGTTGACAATGAGTCAGGCATATCAGAGTTATTGTGACGAGGATGGTTTCCTATACGTGACGTACGCCTCACAAGAAGTCTTCGGTTATCAAGATGGTAAGCTCTTAACTAGATCCAACTCATACCTATCCAACCCGTCACTAACGCCACTTTCTAAAAAAATCGTAACGTGAATTCAATTTAATAAGAAACATCCTAGAGGGACATGTTAAAATACCTACCTACTATAACCACAAAAAATCTCTTCTCTTCTCGTACCTATCTTTTTTATATTGTATCGAGTTTAAATGTTGCAGAAGTATTGCAAAAAAAAATTGAATATCCTGCAAGGAGATAAAATTTTCTTTACCAAACAACATTTAACAAGTAACAAGTGGCGTTAGTATGACGGTACCTTATTAATTTGTACCTATACTGATTTTATTGCTGATAGTGTGGATACTTGCTGTTTTTAATCTTTACTTGTTTATGTGGGTAATATCGTGTGGTGTCTACCCATTAATTTTTCAGTTCATGTAATTTTCGAGTAAAATTATTACTTGCAAACCTTAATTAAAATTAATTGATTACCAAACATTTTATTAAAATACATTTTTCCACAGTTATGCTCGGCGAAAAACAAGAATTAGAAGCAATAAAACATAGGTTCCCGAATAAAGTACCCGTGAGTATCTACCTACTTTCTTCTTCACCGCCAAATTTACCTATTAAGTAGGTGGGTAACTACTAGGGCCTGAATTTGAAAAAACACCTCTATTTTTACTATTTGTTTCAAATAGATACTGTTGATCCATTTCAGTCATGGAAGCTTTAAAATTTATGACCCATCGACAGAAAACATTTGCTTAATTTTTTTTTTATATTTGTTTTTTATTATAGCTTTTCGTCGAGCGATACGTGAATGATAGGGATGTTCCGACACTGTCGAGAAAAAAATTCCTTGTTCCAAGAGAGCTGTCTTTGTCCCAGTTTTTGTACCTGATCAGATCAAAAATGAAATTAAGAGATACACAGGTTCGTTGCAAATTATTTTTACCATTATGTTAGATTTAAAGTTATCTATTAGGTTTATAGGCTGTTAGATTTTTTGCCTCTATCTTCAAGCTTTTTTAACCGACTTCCAAAAAGGAGGAGGTTCTGTGTTCCGTGTGTTCGGCTGTATGTACTGTATGTTTTTTTTGTATGTTCACCGATTACTCGAAGACGGTTGGACCGATTTGGAAAATTGTTTTTTTTGTTTGTAAGGGTATGCTTCCAAGTTGGTTCCATTGCCACCAGATTGGAATCTGATAATGGGATCTTGGAGAAATATATAATACAAATATAATGATTTGAGTATTTTTTATAATAATAATAAAATTGTTTATTGCCATTAGAAAGGTGTACAAAAACATGAAATTAGCCAATTATAGGCAAAAGGAAGTGATTCAGCTTAAGCTGCTCCTGACCTAGGTCCCGAGCAGCGCTGGTTTTCAATAACTAAATCGTTCATTTGCTTTCAGAAAGCAAAATTTGAAAAAGTGGAACAGATGATGAAGACCACAGATGGTCATCGGAACTACTTAATAATACGCATTTCAAGGGTTCCGATTAGACCGTTTTTTAAAAATGGTTTTTTTTGTTTGAAAGGGTATACAATTACTTTTAAAGTTGGTCCCATTGTCACCAAGTCGGGATCTGATGATGGGATCTTGGAGAAATCGAGGGAACTCTTCAAAAATTATAGGCGAAAATTATAATCATTTTATATAAATATAAAATATAGCGATTTGGATATTTTTTATATCAAACCGTTTATTTGCTTTCGGAAAGCAAAATTTGAAGAAGTGGAACTGATGATGAAGACCACAGATGGTCATCGGAACTACTCAATAATAGGTATACCTATTTCACGGGTCCCGAGTCGTTAACTTTAGTATGGTTTCTAAACAATTTATGCTCGTCACAATGTATATGGCGAAGTGGGACCAGTGATGTATATGGTAATGTATATGGTGATGTACCAGGAGAACTCCTCAACAATTAACGGCCCTGCATCGGGAAAATCAATATTTTGTAAAAGGTGATGAATAGTTGAAATTAGGCTATCCTAATTTCACTCACTGAGTGAAAGAATAGAATTAAAAGCGAGAAATAAACAAAATATTAACAAAAAATATTACGTGTATTTTTGTCTTTTGGATTAAATGGCTACCTGCCTATTTTGTTATTTATAGCTTTTTAGTATAGTGCATATTTTGGTGTTTTTGGAAGTTTGTTTTAATTTTTTTGTTAAAATTTTGTTTATTTCTCGTTTTTTAAAGCTTCTTATTCTTTCTCGGGCGCATCGCTGACAACCGCCGTGGCACGCTCGCTGCGCTCGCTCAATTCGTGCGTTGTGGTCCTACGTGCAAATTCAAACCTAACCTAGCTAGCGGCGGTCGCGTAGACATGAGATACTAGTGCGCATTAATTTGTTCGATGTGCAGTTCAATATTTCCCAAAATAATGAAGTTGTTCACGTTTTCTAACCGTATTTGATAATGCTAATACGTGCATGTCTATCTTCAGGCGTTGTACCTACTGGTGAACAACAAGGTGCTAATGAGCAACAGTATGACGATGGGGCAGGCGTACGAGATGTTTAGACACGACGACGGCTATCTGCACATCACTTACGCAGCGCAACAAGTATTTGGCTGAACACCCTGTAAGTACCTAACTATTGTTAGATCGGTTTTCCAATCGATGTGGTGCAACACTTGTTCTGAGTCGGTGTGGTACAACACTACACGTGCGACGGGCAATACTAGCAGCGACGCGACACAATTTACTTCATAGAACAATGTTTAATTGATATCAAAGAGTACACCACTACAATTAATATTTCGTTGCACACGTCTATTACACACGGTCATGGAGTACAGCAGAGAAAGAGAGCGCTACTACCGCGCGCGCGGTTGTTCTATGAAGTAAATTGTCATCTACTTATTACTATTTACCTACCATCTATAGGTACTCGTATACCTACCTTACTAGCTGTTCCACGCGGTTTCACCCGCGTTAATTTCTGAGATCCGCGGGGATTTCGGGATAAAAATTACCAAATTCAAATATACATTGCAGTAACAGTAGATAACACAAAGTAGAAAACATATTTACAAAAACACAAAAACATGGTCGTCTCTGTAGGTATCCCTGAAAACGTGTATACAAAAGTTCATGGTGAACGGTTAAGCCGTTAAGCCGTGTAAGCGTAACAAACAAACAAACTCACTTTTACATTTATAATACCTACCTAGTAAGGATTTGCTTTTTTTGGCTTTCGCATACAAATACCCATACATATTGAGCCAGTTTGAAATAGAATAGAATAAATGTGTTTGCTGTCTGCTTATATATTAGGGTTCAGCATCGTTTTTTCTGTTTAAAAGTATACAAAAAAATTTTCGAAGCTCTTGGAGGACACGGAAGAAGCTTATTGAAATGTCAAAATTATTATATCTTCTTGCATAGATAAAAAACCGCCACTGAGAAAACTGACCGATACAGCACCTTTTTTAACAAATTTTTATCGACACGAAAGTTTATGACGATTTATGACGGAATCACAAAATCGGGGCACGGGTGTAGGTAATATAAAACGAGAAAATTCAAGTTAAAATGTAACTAATAAAATTATGAATAAAAAAACGCAGAGTAAATTAAATATAAAGGTTATTTTTAATATGCCGGTTATAGTAGACTAACTTCATCATAGTATCTACATACGTAGATACAACAGTCTCACGAAAGAAACTTGAAATTCACGAGAGGAGTACCTATGTACCTAGGTAATCGGTTTAAATACCTACTCTTTCACTTCTTTAACTTTATGTCCGGCTTTACACCAGTATGAGTAAATATTATTATTCATGTTAGTTTGTTTTGCAAGGATATAGTAGTGATAAATCCATATTTATGAACTTATTATTTCAATAAACAACGATACGCGTAGCTATAAATTACTTTTGTTCAAGATAGAAAGTATCTCGACCGGTTACTGGCCGACAGTGTTACATATTATTAATGGTCGACAGTTTGCGGACAGATAAAAAACTAGCAGAATGTATCTACTAACTTGCAACAATGTTGAATCTTTTGCAGTCAGCTCTATAGTAATTTTATTGACTTTTCTGCAAATAATGAACTGTTTTTACCGATCCTGCCTATCAAATAATATAAATATAATCCTAAATCGGAAAATGTCGGACAAATCGGACGAAGTCAGTCCTAAAAATTACGGGTTGAAAAATATAGTGGTACAAATACACCTTTAAGAAATGAAGAAAAACTATTTTGTAAGTAAATGATTCTGGAGGCTTTGATGTTGAAGTTATATTAAAACACGCCATGTATTTAGTGACAAAACAACTCTAGGTAGGCAAATGTATTTATTGATCGTGAGTACAAAATTGCTTTACGCTATCCATAGGTATACCAATATTATAAATGCGAAAGTAACTCGTGTCTATCTGTCCGTCCAGTCTGTCTGTTACCTTTACACGCCTCTCAATCAACCGATCATCATGAAATTTTGCGTACACGTTGTCAGGGGTTACATAATAATATAGGGTACTTTTTATTCCGGAATCAGTACGGGAACTCTGAAATTAACACAGGTGTAACCGCGGGTAAGTAATAGGCCAAAGACATTCTATATAAATAGGCTGTAAGTGCTAATTACTTACCTACAGTAGGTAGGTACCTTAATTACTTTTCAGCCACCCAAATTTGTCGCAAAAATTTTCCTCGGGGCGCGAAAAACATCAATATTATCCACTAAATGCCACGGAATATGCAATTCAATGCAGTTGAATGCATTTAAAAATAATAACAAACATTTATCACTTGGTGTTTTAATAGATTTAAAATAATTGAGAAGGTAATTACAGATTAATTACTGATTTACAGCTCCGATGACGATATTTAATTACCATTTACGTATTATCTGACTTTAACATTGTATTGGATATGTTATTTTATTATCAACCTACAGAGACCTTACTATCGTGGGGAGAGGGATAGGCTATTACCAAAGACATTATACCTACCTACCTATATTACGCTATTACCATCGGCATAGCATCGCCTCTTTTCCCCGGTGAAACTCGCACCGATATAATAATTACCTACCTATGTAGATGTTCATAGTACCTAAGTAGGTAGATACCTCTAAAGTTAATATCGGTAAATGTTGTTATTCTTAATAATTACCTATATTATCAATTATACTTTTAACATCGCGTGTGTCCCAATTTTTGTAGGTAGGTAGGTATCTACTTATATTTATTTACGATGACCGATAATTTTTTTTTCTCATGGAATTATTCGCTACAAATTACTCATTATCATTCGAGTAGGTAGTATACCGACACACTTGAATGATTAGAAACAGTCCGAAAAAGGCGATATACCTACCTATAGAAGATTTAAGCTACTGTTGAGAATCCTTAATATATCTATCTACAACGTGTTAATGAATTAACTGAAAACCTGATGCACCCCATTTAAAAAAATAAACAATAATATGATAAAATATATTTTATGTCGAAAAAATTTTCACTTTAAAAGTTATTCAACATTAGTTTGGAGGTGACCTATCTACGAAATTCTATGCGCTACGCCCGCGCCTACCGGTTCGAATTTTTTTGCTGCGGGCGGCGTACGCGCCATATATTGTATTATAAATAATTTAGACATAGGTTATAAACATAGTGCGATCGATTCCCTAGTTGATTCTGAGCAAACTACTTTTTAGTTTTCAGTTAATTCACATACTACCTATAATAAAAGAGTAGAATCCGCGATTCTGTATACATTGAATATTTTTACCTAAAATTGAGAGGGGTGATAAAAGAAGAGTAACCAAGCCAAAAAAAAAGTTTTTAAAATTATTTTGTCTGTCTGTCTGTTCGCGATAATCTCCTCATCTACTGAACAGATTGTCATGCGGTTTTCACGGGTAGATTAAGCTAACCCTGGAGCTACATATAGATAGGTTTTGTTTCATTTAAATCGGATGTTGGGAAAATAATTGTCATACAAAATCGTTTCATGCGGGTGAAACCACGGGCCACAGCTAGTCTAAAATATGCGAAAGTGAGTTTGTTTGTTTGTTTGCTGTGCTTTCAGGGCTTAGCGGCTCAATCGATCATCATGAAATTTTGCATACATCGTTGTCAGGGGTAGATAGGTACAAAAGGGCATGGGGTATAGGTGCCTAATTTTTATCCCGGAATGAAACCACGGGTCTAGGCGGTTCTTAACGCCTCTAGAGTCTAGTTAACATAGCTTTTGAATTGTGATTGACCATCCGGTGGTTTCAATCCCTAATTTTCTATTCTAAGTTTCACCCGTGACAATTTCGTAATTCCACCCACTGACGGTTGCCAATTCCTATCGGGATTCGGGATGAAAAGTATCCTGCGTCTTATCCTAAGGCATAAACTATACGTATACGTAACCAACACACAGCTGCCCCCCTAGCCAAGTTTACAATCTATACATCGCACAGAAAACTGAGAAACTAATCGCAGTTCTCGATTGAATTTCGTGACTCGCTAGAGAATTTTGTTCCAAAATAATAAATAGGTAGATACTTATTGATATCCCATTTTACTTTGGCATAATTATTATACCTACTCGCGCTTCCTATCGGTGAAAGAATCTTTATTATCAGTTCAGTACATACATAGTTAATAATTGCAGATACCACTGGATACTAACAAACACACAAACCCTCTTTATAATATTATTAGACGTTATCTAGGGAAAATCGTTTATTTACAAATACAGCAGAACTGCATTCATCGGTATTCCAACTGCATCATCCGATCAATAAAACAAATTATTTGTTTATATATTGCTTTATCTAAGTATATAACTATTTATTTAATTTTCATGATAAAGATAATTTTGACGAATAGGTAAGTAGGGAATTATTAATTAGTATTACATTTGAACTATCGCTAAGACCCAATGAACAATAATAAACGGTTCATAATTTAATATGACAATGACTTGTGTTTTTAAGGCTCACTTGCAGCTCGCGGCTTCACTCGTGAGAATATCGTTATACAATACATTCGTTGATAGTACGAGTAAATCAGGCTTCAAGTAGGTACCTATACTTTGTACCTACTTACCTACTTTCACCTGCATACTAGATGCCGTAAAAATATGGTTAGGTAGGTACAATGTATTTTTCATCCCCCCACCTTGGAAATGGTATTTTTGATATCTGAGCGCAAAAGCCGTTTTTATCCGCTTGAGCTTCAAGTAAATTTGAATTTAGAACATCGCGTGCACTAGATACCTATTGTGATTTCAAAACATCATTAAACCTATTTAATTCCATATCCATGGTGCCGAATTCATCATACAATCTTTTTTTAAATTTGTTAAAAACTCAGCTCAGACTCTGAACCAAGTACACCTCCGTGTACTTTTGTTTTTAATTTGCTTTGCGCGAGTTATTTTGTTTTGATAAAAAATAAAATAATAAATAAAATAAAAAATAAACTGTCGTATTGTTATGAATAAGAAACTTGAATACTTACAAGTAAAAAAAAACGGAAATGAGTGATTCTAACAAAAATATTACACTCAACATAGGTAACTATAGCAACGTTAGCAATAGGTAGCAACGTTACTTCTTTTTTTTTTAAGTATATGTAAGTAGGTATCTACCTGTATTATTTGTTATACATAATATAAATATATTTCTGCGTAATAAAAGTATTTTGTGATTGTAAATGTTTTATTTTGCATTTAGTCATTTCCTCGCTGAGGGGGGATGAAAAGTTACGTGTTGCACTCGAGTGCAAAAATTTTTCACCTTGTGCTCTTTTGATTCTCTCGCTAACGCTCAGGATTCTATTTTTGAATCACTCGCTTGCTCGGTCATCAAAGTTGAGCACGCGGTTAAAAAGCCACTTTGCACTCATGTATAACAAATAACTATTGTGTCTTGCTCTTTTGCGTCGTGAAAATCGGACAAACATATTTGTATCAAAGTAGCTGCCTCCTGCATATGGTTTCACTCGCGATAATTTCGGAGTTCCGCCAGGAATTCCAGTATGAACTATACGTATAAACCTTCCTCTTGAATCAATCTATCTATTAGTGTAAACCGCATGAAATTCCCTTCAATCGTTTTTGAGTTTATCGCGAACATACACACAGACACACTGCAGACAGAGACGCAGCGGAGAAATTTTGTTTTATAATATTATGTAGGTACGGATAATAATGAGTATAGGTAAATTAGGTACCTAGTACCTTTGTGTATGTATGAGTGTATATTTATTTATTTAAACTTTTTGCACAATATGGTACAAAAGGCGGTCTTAATGCCAATGTGCCATTCTCTGCCAGTTAACCTTCAAGATATGCAGAAAATGCGTTTGGTGGTGCTTGTAAAGTCTTGATATAGAGTATAGGTATATTACGTATTTCGATACAATTAGATAATGCAAGCATATGCATGCATGTATATGCAGATGGGTAACAAGTCAGTAACTGTTCAACTGTTCAATCAGCTGTCACTGAGACGGTACTATTCCACACGATCGCTCGCCACTTGCTGTGTTTATTTAATTGTTAATTATTTATGCCACAATAATAGTGAGTTTATCAAGGGGTCGTGCGCGCAACTCGGAGGGGCATCCGAGTCAGGAAAGGGACCAGTGTATTCATATTCACTGATAACTTAAATTTATGCCCTTTACAAGCCGTATTATCTTTGAAGCCCCCCGCGGTGCTGTTGCTATAGGCGAGAATAGTGTGGGGCTTGTGGAGTAGGCGTATTATACTAGCTGTCCCCTGCTGTTTCACCCGCGTTAGTTTAAAAGTTCCCGCGGGTTCTCCGTAAATTTTACCTGTTTAGCGACATAAATGAAATAGATTTAATTTTGTCTTACTGCTTACCACCCTATGGAAAATTTTGCTAAATTATTCTATAATCTTGCATATTTTTTGTTCCAGGTAATTAGGATGTTGGATTCACGATTATATGAAAATACTTTGTAAATACTTGGACAACTTAATACGTTCCTCGGAGCTGCCTTTATTGTTGTTGCTAAGACTGATAGTATTCTCCTTCATATTTAATTTTGTGATAATTTTAACTAATGATGATTTGATAAAATATAATGTATAAATGCTTTATCTATTTTAATTTATGTATGTGGAAATTACTATAATTGTAGGTAGATACTAAATATATTTCATGATAGACTGCATGTAACTAGAGCCGTTTACATAAAAAAAGTATACCAAAAATTTGTATTGGTTACATTATTGTCAGCTAATATATTTCTTCCATCCTCGCAATAATACTTAATGATCTCAAAAGTATATTAAAAAAATCAAATGTATAATATTTAATGTTTAATTATTATCTAAGTATGTGACTCTATGATATGTGCCAATGTCAAGCATCATATTAACATATTTTGTAGATTTTTTTTAAATAAGTTTAGATATTTTTTATTATGATTAATTAATTGTTATAATCCCGCGGTCGCGTCGCGTCGGCTAGACTAGAAGTTAAACGAAAGGCAAGCAGAGTGCACTGGCTGTTATTATTATCCTGATGCTGGAGTCGCATTCACCTCTCCAATAGGTATTCTCTAGACTAGAGTCTAGAGAGCAGTGGTGGGCAAAGTATTTTATCCGGCCCGCAGCAGACCTTCAAACTGTATAGTAATTTTTTGACGGTTATACATAGGTAAAGGAAGCAGTTAGACTAGTTAAGTCGCGCAGTTGCGATGCATTTTCTTGTTTAATTATGCCCTCCTTCGAAATTTCATAAACTTTCTGGCCCTTCATGAGAAAAGTTTTCCCACCACTGCTCTAGAATCTAGATTGTTTGAATGATCTGAATTGCACTGCTGTTTTACATAGTTAGGTGAGCGATAAATTAGTCTTCTTTAAGTAAGATACAATTAAAGTTCCTTATGTGATGATATTAAATACGTTCACACCGATTTGGATTGTTTTATTTTAAATAGAAATAAAAACTGCGAGTGATCAAAATCATGCTTACTAGGCCGGTTCGCACCTTGGTGATTAGTTATTATCGTGATTCGCGAGAGAGAAGTGCATCTCTAGTGCGGGTACTGTCTGTACCGTTTATCTGTTGCGATTAGAAAATTAATGTACGTTGGATAAAACACTAAATTATAAACGAAGGCATGTCTAAACGGTCAGTGACACGATTCTAGTGAAAACTATAAGTACAGAATTTAATATTACCTATCCCTGCCTAATTTGTAAGTAAAATTGTAGACAGTCCTGTCTTCACTTTTACTAGGTGACGACTCTAGTTAGTTAAACACTTGCAAGTTAGTCATTATCACCCAAACATCTGCACTCACTTATCAAAGTGAGGAATCGGCTTTAAAACTAACTATAAAAAGTTCATGAAAGAAAAGAAAAACAGTTAAAAATTATAAACCTTTATTATGTAGAAATATGAAATAATCCTAAATTATAAAAATACGAATGACGATTTGTTACGCTCTCACGCCTTAACTAATGGACCGATCATTATGAAATTCTGCATGCACGTTGTCAGGGGTATAGAAAAGGACATAGTAGGTACCAACTCCATATCGCGGAATTGTAAATAAATGAACATCGAAGAAACCGCCGGGAACAGGTAGTATATATACCTAAATATAAATAAAACTTACTTGCTAATTACAATATAATATTAAATGTCTATGTGATTGTGCTGTCACTAGTCACTGTCACTTTCACTCCGTGGGTGAGATGTTCTGCGCAGCCGCCACGAGCGTGTCGTGTATGTCCTTCGCGTACGAGATCTGGAGGCGCACCGTGTTCAGGTACTGGGGGTAGCTCAGGGTCGTCTCCTATAGAACAATGTTTGACTTTAAAAAATGCTTTAAAACCTTATTTTATCTTACCAACCGCATTAGGTAGGTATAAACTATGCCCCGCAGTAATTTGGGAGTTCCCGTGGGAATTGCGGGATTAAAAGTACCCTATGTCACTCAGGACTACCGTAGCTTCCTATAAGTGAAAGAATATTCAAAATCGGTTCAGTAGATCCACAGATTACCCCCTACGGCCTACAACGTCAAGAACTGTTAGTTTAGATGTAAGGATAACTTGACAGCTGCTATGCAAAAAAGAAATGGCTCAGACGGGGGGCTTATTAGGTAACTTTTATTTCTATCGTTTTTCGGTTGTAATCAGAAACATGGCGGTTTTGCGACTACAATATCTAGCAAACAACCAAAATAAACATACCTACTCCAAGAGTTGAAGTTGTCTCAACATGGTTAATTAATCACAAAAATGCAATTTTTCTGATTGAAACTGAAATATGAATGCAAAAAAAGTTACATAATTGATTTGCAGGCCACAACACATAGGCAATCATCATAGTTTAAATCCGGTGTTTGGTTTGACACCCAGTGTCCTGGGTGTTTTTACCCTTACACACCCAGTACGACGACACGTACGTAAGTACATAAACATAAAACACCCTTATACCCGCGGCATTCGAATGTTTAAGAATTAAGGGTGTTTACGGGTGTGTATCAGATGTTTATTTTTATTGGGTTTTAATAACCAAGCATCAGGTTATACCTGCTTGATCGCCCATCAATAGAGACCACAGAACTCGTAAAATACTAAGATTAGGAGGAAATGTTAATTGAGCATATATGTATAATTGAAATACAATAAATAATTACTATCTACGATAAGTTTTCTCTATATATTTTTTTTTTCCAAATTGATTAGCTTTCATCGCAAAATGCTTGTGTGTGTGATTTATAGACTTCGAGTTATAAACACTATCACAGGTCGTTACTGTCGCCATTATTTTTTTACATAGCCCCTTAACAACCCGGTATATTATAGAGATTACTCTCAGTATATTTCCAACTATAATCATTTCTATTGATGCTGTTATTACAAAATTCCAGTTGATTCCAGTTTATTCTAGCCTACAGATAGACATATTGTGCACTTTTTGATATACATATATACATATATACATATATATATATATATATATATATATATTATATGTTCCCCGCGGTTTCATTTGCGATAATTTCGGAGTTCCCACGGGAATTCCGGGATAAAAAGTACCCAATGTCCTTCTCTGTAAGTCTTTCCCCCTGTCTTAGTGTTTACTATAGTGTGCAAGACTTCCTAGACAGAAAAGTTGACTATTAATTTGTGTTTATTCATTTCTTCATTGACATTAACATTTTGAAATTACATTCGTTTTGACAAATAATTATTGTGATGAATTGATTGAATTTAATATATTTTGCATATCACTCAATGACTAGACATTAGGTTGTTGACGAGTGAAAGCCGTACCGAAAACACGCGTGTCACGTTTGTCTTCGTTATTTCAGTCACTTTTCAGCATCTATTTTGGACCCTGAGCAGGAAACTGGCTTTCAAGAGAGCCATGTTTTAACTTGGGGAACAATCTAACATTGTCATTGGCGTTTCGCCATAATTGAAAAAGTAGATGAAGAGATTATTATTATTAAGAAACATTGTCATTGGCAAATTATAATTATAGACGCCATTATTAAAGAAGAAGAAGACTAGACATTAGAACTTGAATCAAAATTAACAATGTACCCATCTTTTAGAACAATGTCTTATGCAAATAAATGATTATTATTATTATTATTATAGCCTACCTGCCCAGGAGTATGGACTACAATCGTACCAAGTTTGGTTAAAATCCTTTCACTAGTTTTTGACCCATGCGTGCACATACAGACAGACAGACAGACAAAAAATTTACTGATTGCATTTTTGGCATCAGTATCGATCACCATTCATCCTCCAATATTAATTTTGAATATTATATATTCAATGTACAGAATTGACCTCTCTACAGTTTTATTATAATTATAAGAAGATATAGATAAATTAATGCATACATGATACGATTAATAATTGTCACTTTAAAATATTTAGTTTGATTAAAATGTGCATCCAATCTTTCGCGTGTTGAATTGGTTGACATTTATTACCAAAACTAGGCACTTCCTTAAAAAATTGTAATAACTCACTTGTGTAGTGGGTCCAGAATCGAGTCGAGACGTGATGACGGTGAGAGGTAGGTAGTGCGATGCTGACTGCGCTTGCTGTATACAGGTTGTTGCTGTTCTCTAAAATATCGAAACATTAATCATCAATATTATACATCGCTTTTATAACTGACAGTGTAGGAAACTATATAATTAATTTAAAAAGTTACAGATAGTTTTTTTGGTCTTGCCTTTATAATCATAATCAAGGAGCTTGTGATTTTAATAAAAATTTGAAATGTATGTATGTATCAGGGACGTTGCGGATGCCGATTTTTTCACATTCGCGGGTGTCAATGCGGATGCGGATTTTCCAATTATCACATCCGCGGATTCGGATGTTTAACATCTTATAATATAAGATCCGAATTCATATATCATTCATATACTACATTTATAATATAATATATAATATAATGAAGAATCGCTCCACCCGCTGCTGCAACTTCGCTGGTCGAACCCGCTTTCGGCGCCGCCACCGACCCTGACCGAGCGCGCTGGGCACCACCGCCTGCGGGCGGCCCGGGCTCTCTGGGCGAGTTGGCTTCTCTGAAGATTAAAACGCCAGTGCTACGGCACATACCCAAGGGGGCGCGAAGTATGGCGGCCGGGAGGTTGAGCGACATTATCAACAAGTGCGTTGATTGTAATGGGGAGGAAGAATGGTATTCGCTTCTCTCATTTGCTTATACAGCTCTTAGGGTGCCGTCTAGGAACCTGCCCGGGAACATGACTACTAAAGTGAAGGCGAACATCTTGTCTTCTGAGAGCTCTAATTCTTTGGGCCTTAGCGATGGGCTGGAGAGCGCGGACGGCGTTTCAGGGTCCCGCTCCGTGCGAAAAATTCTGGAGGCGAAGGTTTTCGAGGGGGATCTGAGGGGAGCGGTGCGGCTGTTGGTCTCCGACGATTCTTTTGCACAACATGTTCCGGAGACGTTGGCCGAACTCGAGCGGAAGCACCCGGGCCCGTCACGTCCACATGACTTTCCAGCAGCACCGGATTCTCCACCGTCGGCAGCGACATGCACTGCGGATGAAGTGGCCGGAGCACTCGGGTCATTCTACAGCGGTTCTGCGGCGGGTTTGGATGGGGTCCGTCCTGGTCATTTAAAGGAGTTAACGTCGGGATCCGCTGGTGATGCTGGGGTTCGGCTGTTGGATTCTCTGACCAGATTGTCGAATTTTATGCTGAGTGGTCGGATAAACTCGACGGTGTGCCCCTTCCTTTATGGTGGGTCACTTTGTGCGTTGGCAAAGAAAGGAGGAGGGATAAGGCCTATTGCTATAGGTAGCGTGTTTCGCCGGCTGACTGCCAAGTTAGCCTGTCGGGCTGTGAGGGAGGAGATTTCTAGTTATCTTAGGCCGCATCAGCTGGGTTTTGGGACGCGCTTGGGTTGTGAGGCGGCGATACACGCGACCCGGGCTTACGTAACGGACAATAGCAACTCGGATTCCGTTCTGATTAAACTGGACATACGTAATGCTTTTAACAGCCTTGAAAGAGACACTCTGTTGAGCGAGGCCATAGAACATATTCCCTCTCTCTATCCTTTCCTGTACCAGGTCTATCGTTTTCCTTCGAATCTTTATTATAACCACGAGCTCATTCTTTCACAGGTGGGAGCACAACAGGGGGATCCACTCGGACCTCTGGTCTTCAGCCTGGCGATACACAAGGCTATTTTAGATATTAAGTCGCCCCTTAACCTGTGGTACCTGGACGATGGCACCATTGGAGGGAAGCCGGAGGAATTGCGTCGGGATCTCGAGACTCTTATCCCGCGTTTCAAGGAGTTGGGTCTCGAGGTGAATCCTTCCAAGTGCGAGTTTTTTCCTTGCTCTTCTGGAGCTAGAGCCCACTTTGCAGGATTCGGATCCCTTTTGCCTGGCCTCAGAGAAGTTTCTCCTGATAACTTTTACCTTCTAGGATCTCCTGTGTTCCTTGAGGCGGTACCGGAGGCATTGAAGTCTCGGGAAAATACCCTTCGGTCTGTCCGGGATCGCCTCGAGGGACTGTCCGCGCACGTCGCGCTGGTTTTGCTGCGTGTGTGCTTTGCCTTGCCCTCCGTTACGTACTTGCTCCGAACTGCGCCTACCTGGCTGTGCCCTGAAGAGGTTTCCTCCTTCGACAGAACATTGAAGTCCACAGTCGAGGCCATAATCAATGTGCGTCTCGAGGAGGCGCAGTGGAGTTTGGCAGCCCAGCCCATCCGCTATGGGGGCCTCGGAGTGCGGCGCGTTGGCGACGTTAGTTTGCCGGCTTTCTTGGCATCGGCGCATGGGGTTGCGGACCTCGTCGCTATCATCCTTCGTTACAGCGGTGATGGGGTTAGCATACCTTTTGTGGCCCGTGCTCTGGAGGCGTGGTCGGATCTCAGTGAGGGGGCGGCTGTCCCAGCTTCTCCTCATGTACAGCGGGCCTGGGACGATGTGGTGGCGAAGTTGTCCCATGGAAGAATTCTGGAGGAAGCAACAGGGGCAGACTTGGCAAGACTGAAGGCAGTGGCACAGCCTGAGTCGGGGGCATGGTTGCATGCACTCCCGTCTCCTCACCTAGGCACCATGCTGGACGACAGCTCCCTGCGTGTGGCGGTGGCTCTTCGCCTGGGCTGCAAGGTGTGCGAACCTCACAGATGCACCTGTGGCTCTATGGTGGAGGCCGATGGCCATCACGCGCTGAGCTGTCGCCGGAGTGCGGGGAGGTTCTCGCGTCACCATGCCCTGAACGATATAATTCGCAGGGCCTTCGTGTCAGCTAATGTCCCCTGTTTGCTTGAGCCGCCGGGCCTAAGTAGATCAGACGGGAAGAGACCAGATGGGGTGACTCTGGTGCCATGGCGGAACGGCAAGTGCCTGATCTGGGACGCTACCTGCGTCAGCACAGTAGCCGCCAGCCACTTGGGTCGCTCTACCCTCTTCCCGGCAGCTGCCGCAGAAGATGCTGCCAGCAGAAAGCGGCTTAAATACGCGGAATTGGAGCCGCAATATAAATTCGTTCCAATCGCGGTAGAGACACTCGGCAGCTGGGGCGCGGACGCCAAGACATTGGTGCGCGAGTTAGGGAACCGTATCAGAGACCAATGCGGTGACTCCCGTTCCGGCTCGTTCCTGGTGCAGAGGTTGGCCATGGCTATTCAGCGCGGGAATGCGGCCAGCCTCATGGGCACCTTTGCACCGGGAACGGTCAGGGGCGGGTTATTTGATATACATCAAATAGGATAGGATTGACAGTTAGTTATATAATACTAAGTTACCAATTGTTTAATAACATTTAGTAATACGTATTAAAATACTATGAAGAATTAAAACAATGATTATTAACATTTTTATTAATGAAAATTATCATTAAGAATAATGCTCCTATTTTAATTTAATTTTTCTTTAACTTCACTTCGGTCCTAATTTTCATTCGCCAGCCTCGCCAAATTTCTTTTTTATCGCAACTTGTATTACATCCGCATTGATTAATGCGGATGCGGATGCAGATTTTATGTGGAAGCTCCGCATTTGCAGATGCGAATGCGAATACTCGCAACATTCCTGGTATGTATGTTTTGTTTTTTATATGATTGGACAGATGCAAGATGTAGTAATTGTGATTATTACTTATATCACTTGTACAAGCAAACAACCTGTTAATTGACTTATTGAATGGAAATTTCCAGATTTTGCAAAACAATCTTGATAATTTGGTCACTTCAATATGAACAGCATTGAAACTATGACTGTTTAGATATATATTTATTAATTGGTGACAAGTAAAACATAAGAGATAACTTTTTTATCATGTCAGATCGATAAAGCAATAGATATGAGAGTGAAAGGTTAATTGTTCACAACACAGTGATATAAATAATGTAACAGGGTAATGCAAATGCATACATGGACGATTTAACTTGAACTTTCCAAGATAAACATACCACACCCCTGGTGGACTAGCAATGGATTATTATTGCAATAGTAATTCTTATTGGATCATTGGCTGATGTGGAAATTGTGACATTCCTTTAACTATTTGTACCTAGATAAAAAGTAACCTTAGTAACATGTTAATACAGAAACTCTACCAATGGACTGAATTTCATCTATTCAGCCATTTAAGTGTGATTCAATATCAAACATATTCACAAGTTTTTATGTATTTTGTTAATAGGGTAGTGAAATGATAAACCAATCTCTAATGAATGAACTTACCAAATGTAATTCCATTTGATCACATAATGAGAAGAACTCTTCTAGATGTTTATCAAATCTTGGCACCGGATTATCAATACCTTTTCTGAAAATAAAATAGGAAAACAATCTTTAGAAACTACCTATACCTACAGGTTAGGGGGTGTCCATTAATCACGCGAGGCTCGAAAGGGGGGAAGAGAGGGGAGGGCCCCCCGCCCTGGGGGTTCAGAAGAAATCACGAAATATCACAAGGAGGGGGGAGGGGGATATAAAGAGATATCAAGTGTATTTATTTTTCGTATTTAAAGGTAATATTTTGAAAATTTCAATAAACTTTGTAGGTACCTACTAAAAAAATACACGTGATTTTGGGTAGGAGGGGGGGCGGGGGAGTCAAAAGTTAAAAACATGACGTGAGTCGTGATTAATGGACGCCCCCTTAGGGCAAATAT
Organism: Zygaena filipendulae; assembly: GCA_907165275.2. Lineage (NCBI taxonomy): Eukaryota > Metazoa > Arthropoda > Insecta > Lepidoptera > Zygaenidae > Zygaena > Zygaena filipendulae. The sequence continues at coordinate 4,158,665 of OU015669.1, forward strand.
TTTTTAAATTTATTTTACCATAAAATGTAACTTACTGTGAGTTTGAGTCTACATTTTGATTATAATGCAAAACTTGAGCTGCAGATTTCAATGTCAACTGAAACCAAATTTTTGTTTTATTGACATGTTGGGTACTAAAATAATAGCAATATGAGATTTAGATGTCCCGCAGATGGAAGTGAAAGTTGTTTGATTGTAGGTTCCACTTCAGAAACACTGATGACTTTGCAACAATATTTACATGAAGTTGAACGTGTTCTATTAAAGTTCTTGTCTAGTTACAGTAGCTAGGATTTTCTGGTTTTGGACAAGTTATGGTGGCTTAGCTTTTATTTACTTTGTTGACTGAATACAGTAATTCGAGCATACCGGTATAGATTCCCGCAAAGATCCCATCAGAGTCTTCACTTTTGATATATTGTCCATTTTGTCTTGCGGGGGTGGTTGCGGCGCTGGGGCAGGCTGCATTTGCTGCGGTGATGGTTGTTGCATGATCGGCCCTGGCACTGGCATTTGCATCCCCACGTTGGGATTACCCCCTACATTACTCATTGCGTGCATGTTCATTTGATTCATTTAATTAGCTTTATAGAACAAAAGAATTATAATATGATTTATATATTATGTTTAGTATTATTATGTATGTGACTTCAGTAACTAAGAAAATTGAGATTTGCGCAAAAGATCACTAGGTACGTGGCCAAATATTTCTTGTATCTAAACAATATTATTCCCTCTTAAAAAATCGTCTAATTACGAATCCTGGCAACAAAAATTAATTCCAAATTCCAATTTGTTTAAACAAAATAGTGGAAATAAATACATTTCTTGATTCTCAAGACTGATGTTCACCTTGCTTGACAGCACAAATTAACTAGACATACTTGACAGCTTGACACTTGTTTGTTGACACCACAAATTAACTAGACTTATGGTTGACACTTAACAGAGTTGACAGTGGCTGACAATTTATGTCTTAACCATTTTTTTTTGTTAAACTTCCCCCCAATGGGAAGGCAAAGGAAACTAAGTTCAACCTTAATATTCACTTATTCATTCCATCATCCATGGGCTAGGTACGTTCGTAATTAATTTTATTGTGTAAATATGTATATCTAGGGTTAGTAGTTTAATAATGAGGGGTTGCTTTAGAAATTTGCATGTCGAAAATGAGGTTGAGAGGGAAAAGGGGCAGAGAGGGGGGAGGGACAACCCCCTGGTACCACTCCCCCCCGCGAAGATGGGTACTTTCCGAGATATAAAAGGTTGAAGTTTGAGGTTATGTCATTTTATACTTTCGTATTTACTAGGAGAGGGGGGGAAGGAAGTTGGAAAGTGGTAGGAAAGTATAGGGAGTCTTCCCCTACCTTCCTACCACTTGACAGGCTGTCCGGGGTCAGTCTGTCAAGTTAAGTGACGCTCGTCGCTTCGCTCTTCGCTTTATTGTTTGACATGTTCTACCTACCCAACCTAACCTATCGTGTCGAATACTTACATATCGATTAAGGCGCTTATTACACCTTGCAATTTCAAGACACCAATTTAGTGTTCTAAATCGGATCCAATTTAGGGTCGGTGAGTGAGAGAGAGAGAGAGAGAGTAAATTGTACTCTAAATCGACTGCTGTAGGGTAATACTCTAGGTTACATTTTAATGTAGTGTGATCACTCGCTCTCTCTCTCAATTGGAACCAATTTAGGGACCAATTTAGGGTCGGTGAGTGAGAGAGAGAGCGAGTGATCACACTACATTAGGGTAGTCGATTTAGGGTACAATTTAGTGTAGTGTGATTACTCGCTCTCTCTCTCACTCACGGACCCTAAATTGTATCCGATTTAGAGCCCTAAATTGTGCTCTGAAATTGCAAAGTGTAATAAGCGCATTAATCGGACCCAGAATTATATCTCGGAAAGTATCTACTCATCTCCGCGGGGGGAGTGGTACCGGGGGAGGTTTGTCCGTTTGTCCTTCCCCCCATCACCTCTATTCCCCCTCTCAACCCCTATATATCTTCAAACGTATGTAAAAAAAAAACTACGAGTCTCCGCGGGGTGAGGGGGGTATTTTCTGAAAGGGTAAACACACCCCTATAAAACACAACCCTTATAAATTCCAAATTCGATATGCAAATCTCTAAAGCCGACCCGAAATCTCGGATATTGAAATTTTTTCACGTCAATCATATAGTGGAGTGGAGCAAACAATGTTCTCTTATTCATCTGTGGAGTGGAGCCATAAAGACCGCGCGCGAATGTAGAGAATTTGAGATTTCTCAGCTTTCGAAATGCTTTTTATTTCTAGTTCTAAAAAAGCTTTAGTTTATTTAACTTTCAATTCAAATTATAAAATAAAGATTTAATGTAAAATGAAACGAGTTAGTAAAATTCACAACGCTATAGAACTGTGGCAGGTGTGTACCTATTTATTTATTTGACCGGGATAGGGTTGGTATAGGGCTCAGAGTAATAAATATACGCATTAAAACAAGCAAGGAAATTAATATTCGAATAGTGTCGACTGCCGTGACATGGTTTTTTTACCTATTTATTTCCTTTAGCAAGAAACGAGTGCGCCAGCAATTCCCACATTTAGTCAACGTCTAGACAAAGTTCTGGGCAACAATGGAGTGCAATTGGGATGCTTTACAGAAATACTTGGTTTGCCAGGTTCAGGAAAAACGCAATTGTGGTTTGTATTTAGACATTGAACGTTCAACACATCATGGTTATATACTCTTTGACATCAACAACACTAACCGACATCCGACATTACATTAAATACAAGCCTCGACTCGAAACTTGCAATTCACATAATGTTGGTTACTGTAATGTTTATCGAAATGATTTTTGGGTCCCTAGTTAATAATCGATATGATAACATTGTCAAAACATTCTCGAGATTGCCGGCCCTGTCCTACTTAGGAAAAAAGACTATTTCCTGTAAAATTTTATAAGTGTAATAAATGGAAAAAAAAATCATCAATTGAATTAGAGGTAACTAATAATTCCTTTTTTTTATTTCCATTTGTCTGTCTATCTTAAATAAACTACACCAGTGGGAGCCTGCAGCAACAGCAAGTTGAATACTAGTGAAAGTTAATATTCAAAGCTTAATAATCTTATACAAAACTTAATTTTTATTACAATCAATTAATTAATTACAAAAATTTTACAGAAAAAAGCATTTTTGCTTTTTGCAGATTTTACAATTCACCATGCAACTCTCTTTCTCTTTCTTTATAGAATCAAGTTGGTCCAGTTGCTTTGTGTGATGGGTTTGCCAATGCACAGCATTCAATTTATATTTATACATATTACATAGTTTAATTAGTCAAATATTTTTAGTTTACAACTATGTGCATCAGTTCAAATACCAAAGGAACTCGGTGGATTAAATGCGGAGGCTTTGTACATTGACACAAATACCAATTTTACAATTAAAAGATTCAGAGGTAGGTACCTAATCAGATCTTTCTTCTAATAAACTAAAGGACAGATGTTTTCGATTATGAACTTAAAAGCTTTACTAATACTGGTATTTTGATTTAAATTTAGTGCTAGCTTTACAACGGTTCCCCTCCCTACATTACTAGAATAATTTTTATTTCCTGGTTTCCGCTCGTTATCTACTGGCTATGAGATGGCGCAGGTGAAGTTACCATGTTAGGTATGTGTCCGCACCTCGTTTGCGCTCCAGGATTTGCTACCGGTGTAGTGAAGATTAAATTATCCCCATATTAAGACCATAGAATATCGATATTTACTGAAAGTGCCTATGCAGTTAATACCTGTTCTAATTAAAAACCATTATCTTATTAAGATAGATGTAAGCGGCATATAAAAATATCAAGCTCTGTGTATATTAATATTATTATTGCAAAAATTTGTTTCAAAATCTGTACCTACTTATTAAAACTTGAATTATTTCTCAGAAATACTGATCTCTTCACTAACAAAATGTCAGCAGCTGCTAGAAGCGCCTCCGGAGATTTGTGAAGAGGATGCACTGAACAGGTTGCATTATGTCAATTCATTCGGAGTGGAGAAGTTTTGTGCCTTCATGTACGGCCTGCCTCAGTTTATTGTTGAACATCCTAATGTGTGTAGATTTGAATGTATTTAAGTTTAAAAACGAGGTTTACAGTGTTCAAACTCTGCTTTGTTTTCTCTGCCTAAACCAACTGGAGACAGGTGTGTGTTTAGTCAGAGTATTTAACCAAAAGGAGATGCTTTTGATGAACGATCTCTTCTGCCAAAAGTGCCACAGCACGACTCATACCTGGATGTGTATCCTTTCTTTCTATATTGTAAATCCGAATGTTTGTTTTTACGTTTGCTTTCACTTCTGAAATGCTCAAAAATACTCACTGAAAAATAGCCAAATCACCTCAAGTAAATAATGGATGATGCCCCCTTACACGTTATCAGGGGTACAGAGACAGACATAGGGTACTTTTATACCGGAATTTGCGCGGTAAAAACCGCGGAGAACGGAATTTTCTGGAATATTTACTGCTTATAAATAACATTAAAGAAGCCCTGATTAAAAATATATTTTATACGTACCATTGTATCTTAGGAGCTTACTTTTACTGAAAGGGGAGGGAGGGCTTAAAATAAATTCTGCTTACGTAGGCATACGAAAGTTCTTTGAGCAGGAGAGAAATTCAGTTCAAGTGGCGCCTTATCAAGACACGACGCTTTATGGTCATAGTGAATAAGGGCTCAGTTAATCGTTTAGAATTGAAAAACTTGAAGTATCAACAAAAGCGCTCTTAAATTATTTCGCAGGTCAAATTAATAGTAATAGACTCGATAACATTCCCTTTTAAAGAGGGTATAATATCTCCAAAGCAAAGGACTGGTCTCTTGTTCAGGATTATGGCGAATTTGCAAAGAGTGGCTGTTCAGGAGAGAATAGCTGTAAGTTTTTCATCTTTATTCTTCTATCGCTAGAAAGTCAAGATAAGTTACGTTGTTAAGTAGGTATTATAGTTTTATCCGGTGCCTCAAAAGGAAAAAAGAACCCTTATACGATAATTTTGTTGACCATTCGTCTGTCTGTCAACAAATTTATTACCCACCCTTAAACCTAACCGCACCTTTGCATATACTACATGGTATATTCATGATTCATCAGGCACGGTAGGTATCCCGGACGACGCGTGCGAGTGAGCCGAGACCCGAGGAACTGGGCGAAGTTTCCCTTTAGTTTTAATCTGTAGGTACTTTACAAGTAATCCACTCTCAAGAACTCGATGAGTCCGACCGGTTTGTCCGCAGGTGATTTTGACGAACGAGATGAGCACGCGGGTGGGTCTGAGCGGGGGGTCGTTGGTGGGCGCGCTGGGGGACGCGTGGGCGCATCGCTGCAACAAGCGGGTGCTGCTGAGTGCCCCCGCCGCTGCGGCAGCCGTGCGTCACGCCTTGATGCTGAAGAGCAACGACGGCCCTAACGATGCTGGGACATTCCAAGTATGTACTTACACATAGGTGTATCCAGTGTCAGAGGCAGACATTCATCATAATATTCATCCAAAATATCCATAATCTAAATCCTTAGTTCCTTACTAATATCCCTACTAATCCTACTAATATTAAAAATGTAAAAGTGTGGATGTTTGGATGTTTGTTACTCAATCACGCAAAACGGCTGAACGGATTTGGATGAAATTTGGCACGCACGTTGTCAGGGGTACAGAGAAGGACATAGGGTACTTTTTATTCTGGAATTCCCGCGGGAACTCCGAAATTGCCGCGGGTGAAACCGCGGGGAACAGCTAGTAATCCATGAATCACCCGAACGCGGTGTAACAAAAATGTATTTTTAATTAAAAAAATAATAGACACGTATATTTTGCTTTTTTAATTAAGAAAAATATACTTAGATAAAGCCATTAAAGTTAATGAGTGGGGCTTCGTGTCATAATATCATATTAACTCGTAGTGACTGTACCGGATCGTGACGTCACGCGACATTTTGACTCAATGTAGGTATCGTCAATATTTTTTAGTTATCTACGTAAAAAAAATTAAATAATTCGTGTTTAATTTTTTTATTATTGTACACGACGCGACCATTTTAAATATTGTAAAAACATAGGTATACGGACTAAAAACTAAAATTATTCATAAAACTATAGCCTATCACTTCAACCCTGGTCCCTGAAAAGTGATGGCTAATGAAAGTCAACTGTGTAGGTATATTATATTGTGTATATTTCACGCCCAACCCTCCTCTATCACTTTGCTCGTTTCCACCTATTTAATTTACTTTAATGGCTTACGATCGATACAAACCGCATTTAGCTATTTATTGATCGAATGCATTTTATATTGTACCTAGGTATATTATGTAGGTAGAGTGCCGCTGCCCACTTTCGTTCGACAGTTTGCGATTAATCTAGACATCGTTTCAACACTACTTCGATTTATAAAATCTTTGCGATAGGTATGGAATCCACGATTTGCTGTGATTGTCATGATTTGTCATTTAACACCTAATGATCTATGCCATAGTATATATTTGTTTATTGTATGTCTATGCGCTTTTATTCACGATAAATTAGTTTCTATCTGATATTGGTCACTAGCGCTTGACGAGATTTCTTTACAACCATCTAACATTTTAAATTTTTAATTACAATGTACGAAATTCCGATGTAAAATATAGGATAACAAGAATGGTCTTTTAATACTTATAATATCATTGGTATGGCCCCATGAAATAAATGAATTTAATTTGTCGTTTATAAATATGGATGACGTACGAAAATAAACTGGGAACTACCGAAAGAGATCAATATGTAATATGAGATCAGTATGGCTTTTTCGTAATGACAGGTGATATCTAGTATTTGATATCGTGCCAGCTAATGGATCAATTTCATGTAACTTACATGTTTTACGTGGCAAGGCAAATGGTAAAAATAGATTTCTCATTTCAGATAACACGCGATGGGATAAGGGACGTTGATTGAAACACAATTTGTGAACATACATACGTTGTTTAATAATAAAAAAAATTATAAGTAAAATGTAAACAGTTTTGTAAACAGAACTACAGCACCAATAAATATCGATCTCAATTCACAAAATAGTTAAGCTTTTTTATTTACTATAACAATTTTATTATTCATAAACAACAGTTATACAAACAATATATTAAAGGCAGTTTCAGATCGGAACTTTAGCGTCGCAGTGCAAGGCTTTTAAACATTCATAAACCATTTGTATTCTTAAAGTAGACTATCATGTATTGTATATTATGCTTATTTAGGAAACGATCGTGAGTAAGACGCGTTTGTAGTCGCCTTTCGTATCATCCTGCAAAATATTACATCATACACTGTAGTGATAGCGTTGTGTAGGTAAAACATGCAAAGCTCCATAGAACTCTTAATAAATATAAAAATTTAACATTCAATAAATTATTTTGCAGGATTAAGCGCAAAGTGTGACTAGCACATTCTTGAAGTCACCGGTTAGGTCTTCCTGTAAACAACAGTCAAAAACACAAATACTATATAAATGTTAGCGAAAACATAAATTAAACCAAAGAAACTGGCCCATAATTTCCTTTCAATAAATAAATAATAACATCAGAACATAATCCATGCTTTCGAGAAATATTAGGTACGAGATTTCAAAGGAATGAGATTACTATACACTACGACTTAAGGCGCTAAGCTTAATATTTAATAGTATAGAAAAATAAATGTCTTTGATAAAGAAAAATGCAATAACTATAGAATGTTGTTGGATTATATCTACTAAATGAAGTATACAAAGAGGTACTTATATGCGTATAATAAAAATATTTGGGATGCAAATACTTTTCCACACCGGCGCTATCTTATGTGATATAGTTGAAATAGCGTCATAATACTGAGTGTTTAACTACGTATTGTCTGGAGACGCTTTAGTAACACATTGTAGATAGAAGACAGCCGAGTGGACCTCCTAAGTCCTCCTGAAAATATTCAACAACTACTTTACAAAACACAATCTACCAGGCAACACGCCTGACCTGACCCCTCATGCAGAGTACATGAAGCGTTAGCATAGCAGAGACTAGACAGACTACAGTGCAAAGGCCAAAGACATTTGTTACATGACTGTGAGTGGAAGAAGCAAAATATACAGATCTTTAGAAATTACATTAATAATAAAAACGACCCGAGATAATATACGAATTTCACATTCTGACACGCCTTAGAACTATGGTACACACTGGAGGCAAAACTAGCACATGTATTTCTTCATCTTAATAATAGCAAGTGTAAATATATAAATTGGAAAATTTTGTTGTCAGTGTACGAGTATTAATCCATAAGAGCCTAATTGACACAAATAATGAACTTAAATAATTTATTCGAAATCGTTGATGTCCTGAACACTTGTGACTCGGTTTCTATTCGACAATGGTCAATAAAGCTTTCTTGTAATCCCCTGAAGTGTCGCCCTGTAATCAAAACCATACTATTCTAAACTTTCTTGTTACCAAATTAAAAATTTAACAATTTATTCTAGTTGTCCCTGATTAAGTCCCATTTGAGTATATATTAATAAATTATAATACATATAAATTGAGTAATCAAGTATAGCTGCCAGAAAACAGACACGCAAAAAACCCCAGCTGAATTATAAAGTATCGTTAGTTAAACAAGTAACATACTAGATGAACGATTCACGTGAGTCACGCTATTTTACAAAGCCAGCTTTTTTACAATGTTCCCGAGTTGTCACACGTACCTATTATTGTCACCTGCCGCGAAACTAAAAAGTTGTTATAACTCTACACCTTTGATTGTTATGAAACAATTTCTTATACGTTTTAATATGGTGAAATCGTTTTGTTCATATTTCCAAACTGTTCTTATTCATAGTACCTAGATCTGTATATAGGTATAAAAAAAGAGATGAGGTTATAATATGAATTATGGACAGTAGTTATTAAAATATAAAAAATATTGGTTTATGAAAATGAATCATCACTTTGATTAGATTCATGCTTATGAAAGTGAATAAATATTTAGATAAAGAAATTACGGGTCAGTTTTTAGAAAAAGTTAAGTACATACTTGAATTAAGTAAATATATTATCAAAATTGGTAAGCTATATTTTATACATAACAATAATCACCCAGTGCTATGTAGGTACAAATAAATCAATTCAAATCTAATCAGTAAACAGTTTATTGTTTTGTTAGACATGTTATTATTAACAATATTATCTACAGAGGCTTAAACGCTTCACTTTATAATTTGTCAGACACCAATCTAGGAAATCGAAGGTGTAATCGAAGTTAGAACAGTTGGTTCCGATTTAGGATCAGTGAGTGAGACAGAGCGCGAGTGATCACACTACATTAAAATGTACCCTAGAGTAGTCGATACAAATTAGTGTAGTGTGATCACTCGCTCTCTCTCTCTCTCTCTCTCACTCATTAATCCTAAATTGAATCTGATTTAGATTCCCTAAATTGGAAGTAGTGTAATAAGCCCATTGCTCATGGTTTATTGTCAAAAATGGTCCGATATGAGTCTAAAACACAGTAATATTCTGTATTCTATGCCGAAACCATTAACAGAAGGTAAGCCGCTATAGATATTATTTGTTAATAGTAACCGTTTCACATAACATCTACTCAAGATGATTATTTTTTGAGAAGTTGTTAATTTGACTAACAGCAATTTACTAATCAGATAAGGCGATGGGTGTTAACACAACACACACGTATACAAGTACAATATTAGTTATCAATGTTAGATATGAATTTGTTAGTCTTAAAATAACATGGATATACCTAGATATAAAAGCGTATGAACTATGAACACATAAAATTAGATTTATTTTAGGAATTCTCTTGTAAATTAATAAACCCGCGCTAGACGAGACTGTTTGTTCAATACTAGAGTTAACACTAGCGTCGATTTTAAGAATCTTAGTAAGTTAAATAAAGCACAAAAATACTTAAAAATTCGTAGGTATTTACTCAGTAACCAAAACCGTATTAATACACAAGTCAAACATTATAGTAACTTGCAGCGTTGTTTAGGTACGCAATTAACGATTGTCGATTTGGTCAAACTTAAGAATTTAATTGAATAATTACATAACTAAAATATTTTTGCGTACCCATATAAGTAATATAGTTTGCTGAAAGTTACTTATGTTTATTCCAGCACAAAATTTTCACAGAAAATTAATCAGGCTCAGGTATTTGAAAGGTGCAAATGTGATTTTTTAATAATTTGTTTCAAACAGACTGTATTTTATGTACCTACCTAAGTATTCATATGTAAGTATTAGAAAAAGCAATAGATACAAACAAAATCTAAGGAAACACGGTTTTTTTTTTAAACCATTTAATAAATTACTATTTGCATGAAATCATGTTCAGGTGAAATCAATTAACTTATATCGATCCCATTTTCGCTGATAGGCATCGATATGGTCTGAGTGAGTCACCACACTAAGATAATATTACCTATGGTAAATTATTACTAAGACTAACCAATGCACCTTTCAAGTGACCCCGTCAATTTTCTGCAAAAATGTATCAAGCGAAAATTTAAAAACACATAGGCCACTTACAGCGATCCACTGCTCCAAGGGCTTCCCGAACTTCTCCAGGAACGCCTGTTTGATGTCGCCGAGATCGATCTCGGAGCGACTGACTACGATTCTGATGAGAGTCTTGTCGTTGGTGCCAATGCCCTTCATCGAGTGGTACAGACGTTCCGCGAAGAAACCCACCTTGCTCTTAACGCATTTTGCTAGAAAAATATATAATTCATTTCTTATTTCTCGTACCTATTGATGGGCTGTGGGTGGACACAGAGAATCGTTATATACCTACCTATACTTTACAGTTTGACTGAGCCGCTTTTTTGACCGTGAGTCCTGAAGCTTCTTAATGGTGCTAAACGAATCAAAGCACACAGTCGAAAGCAGCTGTGGTCGAAAGCGTCCGAACTCGGTGTTAACTCACCATATAATAGAAACTTCTCCACAGATCAAAAAATATACCATTTTTAAAATAGGTGTAGGTACCTATGCTAATAATATAATATGTAAGGATTATTGAACGGATATACGAATACTAATGATTAATTAAATGTAATATTACCTACTTAGCTAACACGTGTATTATATATATCAGTAGGTATTTTAAGAAAAATATAGTGGGAAAATATTGTTCATATTAAATGTAAATAATTTACCACTACCGACTTTGATGAGACAAGTGCATTAGGAAGGTAGAGGTACGTTATAAACTCCGACTACACATAGGTTAGGTTACGAACAAGAGTTAAAAAAAATAAGTTAACGGCCGCACTCAGAGTCGACTTTAATGATTACTTAGTTAAGTATAGATTTTTAAAACAAAATTTCCGCAATCAGAGACGTTCAGTAAATTAATGTTAATTGGCATTTAATGAGATGTAACTTAATTAGTTAAATGCTAATTAACATTAATTTATTAAACTTGTCTGATCGCGGCAGTTTTGTTTTAAAAATCTATACTTAACTAAGTAATCATTAAAGTCGACTCTGAGTGCGGCGGTAAGTAACTTAGCATTTTTGACAGTTGTTGAAGTAAAGGTACCTAATGCAATAGTAGTCTACAAAAATTTATCTTCGACGCCAATCGTACCTACCTTAAACATTACTTAGCTGATGGCAAATAAAAAAGCTAATGACACTTGACAAGGTCGGAACGAGGAAATTCGCTTCGAATTAGTATACACGTAAAATGACCTTGCCGTCACAATATCACAATACAGGGATTTGTGTTACATATACTTACTGGTATAACGAACTAAATACCTAATAGTTATGCGTTTTTAACTGTTTATATTTTATACTTGGCCGTGTGACCCGAATTTATCAATCATAAAGTGTCGTAAATTAAGCGGTTTTTTAATGAGTTGATCAAAAATCCTCGATAACTCTCTACCGTTTATTTTAATAACAAAATCACACTGTATAAACCTTGCGGAAAAAATCTTTCATGATCGGAAGTTTCATGTAATGCCTCCACTACATTATCGCCGAGTACAGACGATTATGCGCGAGCACGATAGTGTAGAGGGGATACTCGGCTGTTCTCGCCGATCATCGTCTATGATCGCCGTTGTCGGTTTTTGGGCACACATCAAAGGGAATCGCCTGTGATCGCGTTGAGGTGTCCACATTATCGGCGATCACACGATCAACGATCATCGGATTCATCGGCGATAATGTAGTGCAGGCATAAAAATTAACGTCGGAAATCTCGAGGATTTAATAAACTTCGGGATTTAATAAACTTACCGATAGCGAGCATGCCTTTCTCGATACTGCCAGAGAATTCTTTCTTGATGGTTTCTTCGATATCTTTGCCGGTCATAGCCTCGTATTCGGCGAATATCTGCAACGATGACGTTAATATTCAAACAGTCATCTATCTGATCAATCACAGTCTTGGTTAGATATGAATAATTCATCGTCTGCACACCACAATCAGTGGTATTATACAATACATCCAACGCAAGGCTGCGACTTATGATGACTCATTTAAGGCGGTTTCCACCAATACACACTATTATAAAGAAGTTGCTTGAACTGAACTGAATCAAGTCTAAAAATAGGTACTATCACTGATAGGAAGCTACAATATTTCTTAGTGTTCCTTTTGTTCCAGGTGTAACCACGGAGGACTCCAGGTGTAACTCCTAACTAATCTATTATACTAATATAGTTTGTGAGTTCGTTTGTGACGTTGCAGGGGAAATCTCTGGATCTACTGAACCGATTCTGAAAATTCTTTCACTTATAGGTTGTGAATTGTGATATAGGGTACTTTTTATGCCGAAATTCCCACAGGAACTCCGAGATTACCGAGAGTGAAACTGCGGGGGACAGTTATAGTATTATTATAAATGCGATTGTGAGTTTGTTTGTTACGCCTTACCTATACTCAACCGATCATTACGAAATTATGGATACACTGAATCACAGCAGGTACAGAAAAGGATATGGGGTACTTATTATTATGATTTAGTTCTACATGAGGTTCTACATAAATGGACATAGATAAGCAATAGTGTGTTAACCCACACTGGAGAAATTTTGAGTAAATCGTCTTTTAAAAGTATAGCGCCATTTTGTGTCAACATTTTGTATGTTAAATATTTAGTTACATATTTAAGCAATGTAATAAGGTAAACACATAATTAGAAAACGTTCCCTAACTCAATAAATCGTTCTGAATCAATAACTTAAGTTTGTGGGTTAACATGTTATTGCTTATCTGCGTCCAAATAAAATATTTGAGATTTCCTTTTTTTATGGCGCTAGTTTCACCGTCGTGTCTTAAGTTACGTTTTTACCTGTCTCAACTGTTGGTAGGAGCGTGTGATGAGGATGGAATTGAAAACTGACTCCTCAGTGCCCCACTGGCCCTCGCCGGCGGCCGCCAGCGCCTCGGCGTCGGCCTTGGCAGCGCCTTCGTCGATGCCCTGGTTTTCGTCGCGGTTGGCCATGCACAGCGACACGCACAGACGTTTGAAATGACCGGATGTGTCGCCTTTCAAATCCGACTCCAGACTCTTGCCGTACACTGTTGGAATAGAAGGAGTTTAGTATGAAAACTAATGAAAGGTCTGTAGTGTCGCCGGGTGATTTTAGTACACAAAACTATTCATCACGCACAAAAACATTCATTCATTGAAGCAACGAAATGAATTACCATTTACATTACCGCCATTACGTTTTTACTTAGTCATTGTTTGAAAAATTCACAGTTTTGGGAATATTGTAGAAGATAATTAAATATCCGGGATGCCAGCAAAGAAAGTTTTGGGAAAGTTATTAAGAAGCATTTGCTCAACTTCCTTGGCAACCGTGGCGCGCCCGCTCTACATTGCCTCTCTAGTTAATATATTATTTTATCTGTGTTGGAAAGTTTTAAAATTAGAATTGTAGTGTTGAATACTTTTTTTATTTGAAGCTCGGATTTCGTAAATGGAAATCACAAATCACAATATTTTAAAGATAGATATTGTTATTAATACCATATCGTCGCGGCGCCTGTATCCACGACTCAAAATAACTTATTTATTAATAAGGTAAATAGGTACCTATATCAGGTTTTTAAATGTTTCAATAACAACTTATCTGGTTTAGATATTAAAGAGTCAAGTTCACCTTTGTTATTTCGCCCTTTAAAACCGAAAGGCTCACACACGATTTGCTTACAAATTGTATTGTGTGATTAATTTACAGTTAAAAACCTTGATAATTACGAGGCAGGTGCTTTAATAAGTGTTAAATAGTAAGGTAACTTGTGCGTTAGCACAACTTAATATTTTCGAGTTAGGGTTTCGTCTTTGATTTGAACACGCATGATGCAAAGAGTTTCTCGAGGGTAAACAGAATTTAATTGAAAAAACTGCTGTCGTCAACTGCATGTTATAAAATAATACGGTGCCCGGTCGTTAGGTGCACAAAATGTGATGCTCACACTGCTCGTAGAAAGCGGATATGGTACGGATGCCGTAGTTGGAGAGTGTGCAGAGGATCTCGATGATGGCCTCCTCATCCGTCCCGAGGCCGGCCACCGCCTCGTGCAGCTCTTTGGCGTAGAAGTGCGGCAGCGGCGTCATCAGAGCCACAATCACGTTCTCCAGGTTGCCGCTCAGCTCACTCTTCAGTTCGCTGATCAGGTCCTGATGTGGATATAATTGTGTAGTACTTAGTAGTACTTAGTTATATTGGCTTAATACATATATTTTGATTTGTGATGGAAAAATTGTATAAATGTAATGTATTACCTAATACCTATTATTATTGTAGCAAAAGTCTGTAAAACATATCCAATTAACCATTTAAAATTATTTTTAGAAGTAATAGAAAATACACTAATTTATTTCAATGACCTGCTGCAGTCGTAAAATATGAAATTTTGGTGTATAAAATATGATAAGGTGCGTATTAAACTACAATATTAATTAACTATTGGCCCGATGTTATCTTAGGTATAGACAATTAGATGTAGTTTTTAATGCGTTATGTACGTAAATATCTACCTATCTATAATATTCAAATATAATTATTTACGTGTACCCGACTGCAAAATCTTTTTTTAAAGAAAATTTACTTACCTATTCTCAAAAAAGATCAAAATCGCTTACATGAGAATATTTAAAATCTAAAACATTTATAAAGTCGTCAATTAAGTAAAAGATAGGAAACTCATTTAGATAGGTATGTAGGTACCAACATAATGTTATAACAGCGCATCAAAGAGCGCCTAATGAACATACTGTGTGTAAAACTAGAATTTGAAAATTAAATTTATTTCTATTTTTAAACAAATTCTGACACGAATAAAATAATCTAATACAGCTAATACTACTAAAGTATTATATTATTTATCTGTGCTAATACTGAATACATTATGCCCTTTTCTACCCTTACATTCTGCACATATAGGTACCTACCTAAATTAATATGTATACTCTTAGCTCAATACATAGGTATATCAAGGTAAATATAAATATCTAAATTGAAGATATATCATAATATAGTATACTTATGTACCTATAGCTAAATAGTTTCGAAAACGGTTAGTCTATTATTATAAAGAGGAAAGATTTGATTTTTTTGTTTGTTTGTTACGATTTAATTTAACTCAAAAACTACTGGACCGATTTCAAAAATTCTTTCACCATTAAAAAGCTACATTATCCCTGAGTAACATAGGCTATATTGTAATCCGGAATTCCCGCGGGAACTCCAAAATTATCGTAGGTGAAACCGCGCGGGACTACTAGTAAATGATAAAAGTCACTTTGTTATTAAGATGAACATAAAATGAACGCTAGGTAAGCCGACGTCAATTTTATCAGAAAGTAAAGAAATAATAGATAATATCTCGATTCTCGAGTTTACAGCTAGTTACCGCTTTGCTGGCGCAGATTGTACCTATATTGCTTTTAATATGAAAACTTTCGTTGGTAACATAACATTTGCTACATTTTTATGAGATACCTAGGTAGGTACCTACCTACGGCATCGGTCTCTCTTCGTATTTCCTTATCTAGAACTTTGACCTCACTGATTTTGGGATTTACAGTAGGTAGGTAGTACCTACCTTTATCGTGAAAGTTTTGATATGAACCGATGAACCTATGAATGTGTATGAATGTAAATGCACTGCTAGAATATTATAAATTATTATTGTAATTTGTAACTAGTCAGTCATCAGAGAAATTTTTAAATGCTCGTGACAATAGGTATGTTAAACCCCTTTTTAAGATAGTTATAGTTTTGCCATCGATCGATCCACAGAAAAGGTAATAAAATATGATTTGGATAAGTCTTTCTTTATGTCCATCTGTAGGTACATATAAATAAAAATGAAGGTCTATTTGTAATGTTACAATAATAGCATTTTACTAAATGCATGTGAAAGTATAGATAGGTTATAACAACAAAAACTATTCTTAAAACTTTTTTGTCTGTTTGTTCTGGCTAATCTTGGAAGCGGTTGGGCCGATTTTGACGAAACTTTCACTAGTATATATTATGTTCGGATGAGTAACATAAGTGGCCTTTTATCAGATTTCCCGTGGGACGTCGCAGTATATTCTTATGAGAATAAATGCTCTTTAACCCGAATTTCGAAACGCACGCGGATGAAACCGCGGGGCTCAGCTAGTAAACAAAATTATTGGTACTAAAAAGTATTAAACAGTATAACAGTACAGTAGGGTAATAAGTAAAAATTGTACCTACTTATATGTCTGAAAATAAAGATATTTAATTCAATTTTTTATTTTATAACGGACTGTTACGATGCTTTTATGTTATGGTTTATCTATCGTCTATAGGTGAAGCGACATAGGCCGTGGAGGGATGTGATTTAAGTAAGTACTAGGTAAGTACCTGCTTAGTAAGTCAGTAGGTACCAGGCGTAAAACACCTTTCTTGTCATGTCTTAAGTTCCGAACTTCATAGATATCCAGCGTTGCAAAGCGAATCGTGAATCAACATTGTATGATGACTAACAAGAACCTTCGGCGGAGAATTAGGTACTAGCCAAGGTCATCCGTGTGCAAGTCTAGCTATTATAAAGTCGGCGTTATCAGCTACAAAGAGCCCATCGCATCAAACAAATATTGACTTTGATTTCATGGAATAAAGCCTAAAATTGAAGAGCACTCGTGATACCTGCGGCGCGCGGCGGAGTGGTGATTCAGTGATCTCACTAAACGCCATGCTTGTTGATCATGGCCGAAATATTCAACGTGGGACCGTAAGACCGGTCGGTTTCTAGAACTTTTGATGATTATGAAATAACGAGTTTAACAATAACGTGTGTTTAATATAATTATCCTACTAATATTATAAATGTGCAAGTGTGGATGTTTGGATGTTTGTTACTCATCACGCAAAAACGGCCGAACGGATTTGGATGAAATTTGGCAAGCACGTTTTCAGGGGTACAGAGAAGGACATAGGGTTGTTTTTTATCCCGGAATTCCCGCGGGAACTTCGAAATTACCGCGGGTGAAACCGCGGGGCACAGCTATAAATAATAATGAAAGAATGCAAATAAAAATTATGATAAAAACATGTATCAACACCTACCTACTCGTATAGGAATAAATACGTACCTGAGAGTACCTACTAGACTCATTGATTTACTAGTAGTGGTATATCAATGACTAGACTAGACTATGTAGGTAGGACTGTGACTTATGTAGGTATACCTACCTACTAGGTATTATTTAAAAACATAATTTCTATTCTAATACATATCAACTGAATTATTATCGCTCAGAAATCTAATTGGGTATACCATAAAATATGCTCTTATCAATAGGTACTAAGTAGGAGCCTATCAATACTAAGTAGGTAGGTAGGTAGGTATATATGTATGCATAAACACCTGCTTTACAATTTAGTACTAAAAATATTTTTTTTAATATTTGCAAGCACCTATTGCTCAAGTTGTTTTAGACTTTAACTGCCCTAGATTAAAAGTTAAATATAATTCGAAAGTGTTCGTATGTTTGTACGAAATCAAACTAGATTTAGGTCAGCTTGCTTTAACTTAACTTTTTAAATAGTTACTTAGCATTAACAACAAAAATAGGTACCTACATAGGTACCTAGAACTCGTTTTTAATATATTAAAATTATATTTGTACAAAAATACCGGAAAACAGCAAAAACCCTTGGCAGTTTTTTTTAATTTTAACAGCTTACCTTGCCGTAATTTGTCTTGAAGGTCTCAGCGATCTCCAGTCGCTGGACGATGCCCCTGCGGCAGAGTACGTCGATGATCGCCTTCTCATCAGTGCCGAAGCCCTTCATGGCCTTCCGCAGGGTCTCCGCATCGGCCGCCGCATCGAACGGCTCCGCTGGGTACACCGTGGGGGTGCACTGTGTGCAAACAAACAGTGTTAATCCCTACTAATTTTATAAATGTGAAAGTAACTCTGTCTGTCTGTCTGTACGCTTTTACGCCTTAACGGCACAACAGATCATCATGAAAATTTTGTACACACGTTTTCAGAGGTAGGTACAGAGGAGGACATAGGGTGCGTTGCATTCCGCTATTCCAGCGGGATCTTCGAAATTTCCGCGGGTGAAACCGCGGGGAACAGCTAGTCTAAACTAAGATTATAAAGGAGACTCAAAAACTACTGGACCGATTTCAAAAATTCTTCCACCATTAGAAAGTAACAAATATACACTGGGTTGGATGTTTGAGTTTGGATGAAGGGATAATCTCTGGAACTAATTAATTATAATGTAAACTTTAGTTCCTAAGATGTATTTTAACCTTAAAATATTTTTTTTTCTATTCACCCCTTTTTGTATGGGTGACCAGCCCCACTAGCCAAATTGAAATTCTACAATCGTTAACGCATAGAAAACTAACGACCGCACTCATTATAATGATTACTTAATTTTTATTTTAAGTAGGTAACCCATTTTTTTCTGAAATCTAACGTAGGGTGTGATCGACCTTCCCACGGTAAACAATCCACAGTCATAAGGTAGGTAGTCAATTTCTGTTGTATCAGTAGACACCATTATAGTATTATATTATCTGTGCCATTGTTATTCATTTTATCTGTGAACCTCAGCTGTGAACCTTAAATAAAAAAAAATCGCTTTGATTGTATTAAACGCAACGCCAGTCGCAAATACGCAACTATAACGTACGAACTAATCTAACTATAGTTATACGCTGTTTTTCGTGACTTAATTAATGCATATTTAGCTACTAATTGCCATTACCTACAATCGCGCCTCGAAAGCTACAACCTCGCCCGAAGAGATGACATCATCCCGTGAATAAGAATCGATAGTAGCCCGGTCTTTTATTTGTTGCCAAGTAGGCGGCTTACCTTGTACGGGTAGTACTGTTGGCCACTCATGATGCAGGTATCTTCCTAAAAAGAAAATTTTAATATAGACACACGGTTAGATGGAATTTGTACACTTTCAGATAGCGGGATAAAAATAAAATTCCACTGCAATCACGGGTGACAGCGCCGGCTTTACTCGTACCTACCTACTTAACAAAATAAAGCCGGCCAACCGGTCACTTTTCTTATTCACATTAAAAACTAGTATTTTGTCATAGTGGAAACGTCTGTTCGTTTTTGTATACAAATCCTGTTTGGTAACACACGATATTATAAATATAAGCGAAATAATTATGATATGAAGGTGTACCTACTTGATTTCCTTTAACGACACACCCAAACCACACGGCGTGAATTCCGAAATAAACGCGGTTCGAGCGAGTGCGCGAGCCACTGTCGATGCGTTTTTGTTCCCTCTCTCACTCCTCACAGAGATACTCAACATTGGGCACTCTATAGTCGTAATGAAATCTGCAAATATTTGATAAACACACCTAGCGGCTAACATAATATTATCTGTGCCTAGATCCGAATATTGTTGAAACTTTATGTACAATTAGCACACAAGCAAGTGGCAACTTAATTGACACGTTCATTTCTAGTCGTCGCCAGTTTAAATAAATATAAAAAAGATAGCAATTGTTGCGTCCAGTGGTAACGTACGAAGGTGATTAGTTGGCATGATTCACTAAGAAATTACTTTTACGCGCAAGCACTTGCGCTAGTTTCTGATTAAGTTGAGCTGTGACTGCTGTGCAAAACTTCGTGGTGATCGCGAAAGCGTAACAAACAAACAAACTCACTTTCGCATTTATAATTTTAGTTAGGATAACTTCCAGTAGCTAGGTACAGAAGGTAGTCAAGTTGACTGTAATATGAGGAAAAGGTTCCGGTTCCCTGCACCACGTCATTCCGACGGCCAAAAGCGATGATGTCATTCGTATACCACAGCTAAACCACTCACCGTCACACCACAGAGTCAAGAGTACAGACACACATCCACCTAGTTTACCCGTAACTATACACAAATACGCAGGTTTACATCGCCGAACTGTATGCAGTTTCTTTGATGGTCTAATAGTAAAATTACGTACTTGGCTCGCCCCAAATAGTCCATTCACGTTATAATGTTTTCTGTTTATGCTTCCAGTACCCACCTGTTTTCTTAGATAAATATTATATACCTACTTAGAATAGAATAGTTCCTTACAAAAAGCTTTCAAGTTTTCGATTCTATTTAAAGGTTTATTTTCTCAGTGACAGGTTTTGGCCCTTCGAGCCAGATATTTCGAGAACCATGAAAAAGGGGAAACTTGTGGAATTCTTATCAAATCTCGTATTTAAGCTCCATGAAGCCTAATTTTTACGTATTTCTAAGTATGCGTCACTGATTATTTATTTATTTATCTCAGTCATTAACATCTCTCATTTCAGATCATCGTATTAGTGAGTAATAATAATTAATTTTATATATTATTGAACAGGAAATATGCATCATTTTTCGTGGTACTTACTTGTTAGGTACTACGATATGTGTGTAAGATTAAGTGATTCATTCCGACGCTCTATAAATACTGTATTAACCATGAATCTACTTAGATTTTTGAATCTTCTTACGTTTAGTTCTGAGTGGTTCTGGTTTAGGTGCTATTTAGTGAGCAAAGTTCGATAAAAAGCAGTAAGTAAATCAGAGGTTTGTCGTGTGAATTCCGGGATTAATTCGGCAACTATACGTTTCGCTGGGAAGAAATACTCACCCTATTTCCCTGATTCCAGAATCTACAGTTAGGTAATTGAATAACAAAATTCAATCAATCAAGTAATAGTAGGTGTTAATTAGACTTAATTAGTACCTACTAATTTAATGCTGGCCATTGAACCACACAATCAGTCCAAGATTCTTTAATTAAGGGTAGGTTAGTTACCACTAATGAAAACCACTCGATGAACGATATTCACTAAAGTACATAAGATTTTTATCTTATAACTAGCTGTTCCCCGCGGTTTCACCTGCGATAATTTCGAGTAGCAATATAGCCCATGACACAAATAACGTGGCTTTCTATTGGTAAAACTATTTTCAAAATCAATTCAGCAGGTTATCCCCTACAACCTCACAAACTCAGCTCACAAACTTTATGTACTTACCTCTTTATATTAGTGGAGATTAAGTAGGGTAATGAATTCAATCTCAAATCGAAATTTCGACCTTCTACGCAGCACAATGCGGTTTAAATTTCGATATAATGTTTAAAAAATCCTAAGATAATAAATGCGAAAGTGTTTTGTCGGTTTGTTACGCTCTCACGGGTTAACGTTCAACCGTGATCATCATGAATTTTGTAGAAAACGTTGTCATCTTTTTTACTCTGGAACTCTCAAGGCGGGTGATGCGTCACATAAACGCTGTAGTAGTAGCCATATAATATTATTGTTTTCATCTCAATCCGTAAACCAAATAAAAAGAAAGCAACCTCTAAAAACCGATATAATTTTAGTACCTACTAGTGATCCAAAAAGCACAGTAGACCTCTGATCTCAGGAGCCTAGGTGACTACTACTAGGGACTAGTGAATTCATTAGGAAAAAGTAATTTTTGGATCCATCGGTGGAGCTTGCTTGCGGATTCTAGTGCAAAGAGGGTAGTAACTTTTTTATTTTACTAGTTGATTTGGATCAAAATTTTTAGTAATAAATTTCCATTTTTGTCCTCTTGATAGCAAGGAAAAGAGTTATTTTTAAATCGATCCTTGTTTTTAAATTGATGGTATTTTTCCTTGTGTTCTTCTAATTGGACAAACCGCAATTGAATGAACGGGAATACCATCGATGCCTAAATATATAAAAAAAAATATTTTAATTACCTCGAACTAAAAATAAATAACGTAAAAAAAATTGTTGTATAAAACTGATTTTTGTATTACAGTAGTACATTAAAATGGATATACATTATTTTCTCAGTTTTGCAATAACATTAGCGCCATTTATTACATAAATATATAGAATTCATTGCTCTAGTCTTCGAGGAAGAAATATTGACCCGCACGTTTCTGCTCGATGTCCTGTCAACAATGAGATAACACTTTTAATGAGAAGAGTAATAACACAAATACAAATCCTCGAAAACTGTCAAATTACGTAATTTCTTTTTATAATTGTTACAAGTTCTGAAACATACTTTCTGACGTCTTTAAACACAATTTGATAGGTGTTACCCACGACTTTAGTACCGCGGTATTTGTGCGCATAATCTTAATCTAATATAAAATTTGTAACCATTTATAATGTGGTCCAAATTAAAAGATAGGATAGTTTTTATCCCGGAATTCCCGCGGGAACTCCGGAATTAATGCGGGGAACTGCTTAAACTTAAACTAAACTACACTAAATTAAACTACAACACTTTTCCCGGAATTACCGCGGGAACTCCGAAATTACCGCGGATGAAATCGCGGGGGACAGCTAGTTATACTATAAGTTCTTTAATTGTTACATTCATTTCCTCTTAATAGCAATAGAGATGGTGACGACTTTTGAAAATAGAAATTCTAATTAGTCCTGCTTGTAGATATATAAAAAATATTGGACACGTATGTTTTGCTTTTTCAAATTAATGAAAATACACATAGATATAGCGCATTAAAGTTTAGGGTAGGGGCGCGTGACGTCATTAACCGCTATAAGCCCCCATACTCTATACTGCACCGGATAGTGACGTCACCCGAAATTTTAACTCAATGTATCGCCGTTATCATTTGATTACGTAAAAAAAGAAAAAAATATGTGTCCAGTATTTTTTTTATCTACAAACCGGACTAAAAAAAGACTAAGACAACTGCCAAAACTCTGTTCAGTTCCGTGCATCCATCTTTGTGCTATGCACATACAAACCAATAGGTACATACAAACAATGCAACAGAAATTCACATCTGTGCAGACAATTAATTACAGACATACCTAATATCATATAGTAGACCGGTATGGGTCGAATCGAAACACATACTTTTACAGATGAATGCTTGTTTATCCTCGGTCTGAAGTTGTTAGGATCCCTCCGGAACGTGATGCCGAGCAGCTCCAAGAACTTGTTCATGCCGTTCAGCAAGGACTGTGGCGCGTGCGCGGTCGCGTTCGAGGAGGGCGTGCCCTCGAACACTATTACGCGGTCGGCGAGGTAGGTCGCCATTATAAAGTCGTGCTCCACCACGAAGCCGGTCCGTTTGGCGTGAAGAATGAAGCTGGTGACCAAGATATTATTTTTTTAATATAATGGTAACCTGATAAGAATGAGTAGGAGAGAGAGGAAGTGTATTCACCGACCACCACTATTGAACTATCCAAATGCATCAATAGCATTTTGAATCTAAGATTGTTACAAATAAATAAAATTATTTATCTCTAAGTAATAACCAACATGAATGTCAGAAAACCCCCGACCAAGTATACCTACTAAACCAATTTTAATGCAACAATGCTCAGAATCGTCTTGATTAAACTGGCTTTCAAACAAAGTGAATTGCATCAAAATCAGTTCATCCATTCGGGAGCTACAATTCCGCATACAGACACACACAGCCACGTCAAACTTATAACACCCCATCGTTTTTGTGTTGGGGGTTAAAGGCTAAAGGAAAGGAAAAATATCCTCCATATCCTCATAACAGCAATAGAAACACAATAATAATTGTGTATGTACAAAGTGATAATAATAATAAATTTAAATATAATGCAGAGGTGTGTAAAGATCCTAGCAATTAGAGTAGTCATGGTCTACTTTTCCGGGAGACAAGGGTTAGCTCTTTTATTTGAAGATTGGATCATAGAACTCGTAACTTACCGTTTAATAACTTTAGCAGCAACTAGACGTTGTTCTGAGTCTAGGTAGGCAGAGGGTTCGTCAACAAGGTACACATCAGCAGGCTTCCCAAGGCAAAGCACCAGCGCAACACGTTGCAACTCACCACCAGATAAATTCTGCACCTCTTGGTCCATTATCTCTTCAATCTTCATGGGCTTCATTACATCAGTTATAAACTAAATAGAATAAAAATTTAAAGTTAAGCCAAGGAAATACATACAAATATGTATATATTTATTAATTACAAACAGAAATAAGGTGGTTCACAGAGGATTCTCTTACTGTAACTCAAATGGGACATTCTGATATAAAAATAATTAAAACCAAAAAACAACATATCTCAGCCAGTATGACTACCAACAATATTGTGATAAATTTATTATTGTGATAAAATAATTATTACATAATTTGATACTAAATTCAGATTTCAGGTTGTACTCATATTAGTTTAGAATCTAAACTTTAGATTTATATTTGTAATGATGTATGTTGTAAATACTTGGTTTCCATGACACAAGCTTTGTAGCATCATCAAATCGGTCTATGATTTATTTGGTGAAATTTAGTACTGTTTCCCAAGGCCTCAGCTGCATAAGTTTCTTAGCTCCCAGAGGGATTTCACAGTAAAAAGTATCCTGTGTTTTATTCCAAAACATCTTCATCTATCAGTGTGCTTCAACCAAATACATTCAATAGATTGAGTAACAATCATCCAGGCATGTATAAATAATATACATATTATATCAAAGTTGGCTCTCTACTCAACCTTGTAGTGCACAGAATGCATGCAAAAGAACTGGATGAACTGATGAATGTGACTCAATTGGCTAATAAGATTTATCTTACCTGTGGATGTATGTAGGAGTCTCTGATTTTGTCATGCAGCAAGCTGCGGACTATACCCTGTGACTTGGGCGATATCTTCTGTGGTTTATAACTAATGTGCAGCTGTGGCAGCGAACCAGAACCTAAAGCATATACAAATATATTGTTATTGTTGCAATTTTTTCTATTTAAAGTGGAAGCTATTTGTGGTTTTTTAAATCGATATTACCTTCAATGGGCATGTTTGATTCGACATGTTTTAAGCACTTTTGAAATACGGGATGAAAGAATAAATCAAATAGTTCACTTCTAGCCATGCCAATAACACGAAAAAATCATTAGAAATCACGAAGACTTAGTTTCACTTATAACCTCAAAAGTTTAATAAAATCTACATATTACACGTATTTTCATATTAAGTCAATATTTATTATTTCAGAATAAGATCAAATAGGATAGGAAATAATGATGTACAAAGAGTTAAATCGTAAAATCCAATGTTTTTTTACAAATACGAAGACAAAACGAAAGTAGAAATTTGACAGATTTCAACATGAGAACGTCTTTCAATTTCGAATTTGACATTACTGTGTTGCCAGTTACCACTTACTAATTAAAAATAATCCAACTGGATTTTTATTTTGCAAATAAAGAACACATTATTTCCACTTTCGTGTTCCATGTTCATATAGCTAGGGAGCTGGTGGCAATTTAGGCATATGCTTTCATCGTCGTTGATACCAAGACGTAATGTAATCTGGACTTATATTAACTAGAAAAAATAGGTGGCGAGCTCAGGTAGCTCTGATTTTTTTTATAATTTTGAAATTGTAATTAAAAAAAAAAACATATTAAATTATATTACTGACTTCTGCCAGCTTTAATTTCACTATCTATGAAACGTTTAATAAGATATCGAGTGATGGCAGAAACGATAATATAATTTAATATATATTTTTTTTAATTACAATTTCAAAATTATTTATAAAAAAAAATCAGAGCTACCTGAGCTCGCCACCTATTTTTTCTAGTTAATATAAGTCTAGACTATATTACGTCTTGGTATCAACGACGATGAAATCATATACCTAAATTGCCGCCAGCTCTCTAGCTAATAGAGCAAAAATCTTTTATCAGTAGTCCATATGGTATGCAGATTCTCACCTTCATCTGGTTCCAAATTACCAGCCAACATTCTAATGAATGTAGTTTTGCCAGTACCATTCTCTCCAAGCAATACTAAAATTTCAGAGTCTGAGAACTCTCCAGGCATCACACGTAAGCCAAAATCGCCCATCTTTTTGGTCATCTCAGGATACTCATAATGATTCATCCTTTTGATCTGTGGATAAAGATTGTTTTAACAGGAAAACTACTTAATATAAACTAGTTAATTCCTGTGATCTCACCCACAAATTTTTGGATTCTTTCACTACTTCTTACAATGGTCAATCTCAATACAAAAAATTTCAATTTGATTAGCATTTAAACAGATGTTTAGAGACATGACATACAGGCATAGTTTCAGAATAGTTTTTCTGTACTGGTTTTATTACTTCAATATCATTAATTTACATTACCTCTTCCTCTGTAGCTGATTCAGCCACTTTGAAGACTAGAGACTCCGTCCTGAATCTCATGTTTTCAGTAGGAATGAAACCATCAAGGAATATATTGATACCTGCAAAATTTAAATGCAACCTGTTAAGTCACAGTCATGTTACCTGTGACGAATGAATTATATTTCGACTTACCTTCTCGAACAGAGAAAGGCATTGTTACTACACCATAAACACCTGGTACTCCATACAGACAGCAAATAAAGTCAGACAGGTAGTCTAATACTGACAAGTCATGCTCTACTACAATAATGAATCTAAGGACAAAATCATACATTTTTGTGATTAATTTTTTTTTCATTAATATTTTTTTTTTATTCATTCATTTCGTACATTCATACACTGATTCCTTACTTGTCTGGATGAATTAGTGAGCGTATAGTACGTGCAGCATTAAGACGTTGCTTTACATCCAAATATGAGGAAGGCTCATCAAACATGAAAATATCTCCATCTTGAATGCATACCATAGCACATGCAAATCGCTGCAACTCTCCACCCGACAGTGCTGCAATCTCACGGTCACGAATGTGTGACAAATCTAAACAAAAATAAAAAATTGTAATAATCATAATGTGTTCATTATGCAATGTAATTCCTGTTCATTATTAAATAAGTAAAAAATATTTACTTACCAAGCATCTTACAAATTTCGTTTTGATTTTTTCTTTCATCTTTTTTGTCTAGCAATTGACCAACAGTTCCCTTCACAGCTTTAGGAATTTGGTCTACATATTGAGGCTTGATGAGGGCCTTCAAGTCATCTTCCAGAATCTTGGTAAAGTAGTTCTGCAGTTCTGAGCCACGGAAATGCGACAAGATTTCTTGCCAGTCGGGAGGATCCTGTAAAATCCAATAACTTAGTTTCCATCAAAGCAAACATGAGAGATGTTATTTGGAATAACAACATCCTATTGGTTTATAACATCTCTCATCTCTGAGTATCTCTACTTTGTTAGAAACTGGGCCTTGAAAAGGACAATTCCTAGTGCAGATATCACAATATGTTTATTGTTCTAAGTGCATAACTACTTCTTAAGAGTTTTTTATGTGTGTGTACTGTCTAAGTATTGAAGTCTAATAATATTTGAATAGTTTACATCTTACACCAAAGCGCCCAAGGTTGGGCTTTTGTTTTCCAGCAAGAATTTTCAGTGCAGTTGACTTCCCAATACCGTTCTGACCGACAAGTCCTAAGACTTCACCTGGTCGTGGGATTGGTAACCGATGTAGTTTGAATGAGTTTTTAGAGTAGCGATGGGTGGTGTGCTTCTCCAAGTTTGATGGGATGTTGATAATAGTGATGGCATCAAAAGGACATTTCTGTAACAACACAAGTAAAAATCCTTTAAAGCAGTTTAATACAGTCACATATGCTGACTAATTAAGTCATCAATGTCACAGTCCAAACTACCAGCAGTAAACAATTTTATAATTTTTTTTAATGTTTTTTTATAATGTAGACATGCAACAAGAAAAGGTTTTTGGAGATTTAACCCCCAAAGGCAAGTAAAGGTTGTTAAAAGTTTTGAAGGATTTTGAAGTTAGAATCGTCATCCAATTGTTACCCATTTGGCTTTTCAAATAAAGAAACAGATATTTTAGGATTTGATAATTCAATCCTTAAGAGTGAAACGAGGATGAAAAAACTGAGAACTAGTATTAAATATAACATAGACTAGGACCAAATGCACATTCATATTATCATCAAAGATAATAACTGAAAAAGTTGGTAAGGAAACTATGGAACTGGAAGTTAGTCTGGTTGGTTGGTCGGTTGATTGGATATAAAGTCAAATAATTATGATATGGAAGAAAGTCGAGTCTATTAAAGTTCTGAATGAAAGTTTACCTTTACGCAGATACCGCAACCAATGCAAAGCTCCTCGGAAATGGTGGCGATCTTGTCATTGGAAGTCACCTCGATACACAGCTTGCCCATCCGCACTACTGGGCAACTCTTCTTGCACTCTTGCCTACATCTCTTCGGCTTACAACGGTCCGCGTTCACTATCGCGATACGTGTTAGTTTATCGGTCTCTTCATGTTGCTTATTACGAGACATCGCTGTCAAAGTTCGAAGAAAGTTATACACTTGGAAGAATAAAATGCAAATTGAACTAGTTTCCAATTATGTGGCACTACAAATTCTAACCAACAATCATAACCTAAATTGGAAACCATATGATTAGGGCATCTAATTAAACATAATGAATGTAGTAATAAACAAATTGATTTTAGAAGTCGTATTTATATCAAATACAGAAATAATCCGTTTACCTAATTAAAACTAGCGAACGATGAGGCAAACTCTACCTGCCTACGTTCGCATGTCTTTTTTGAAAGGCAGAAATTTTGGCAGTACAAGCAAGGGTTGCCAACACATACACAACGCTACGTGTATGTGTTGTATACTAGTGATGTAAATTGTTTAAAAATTATGATTATTAAAGATTAGCATTAATAGCTAAATGAGAAGAAGTATAAATTGAATCTATAATTTTTCCGTAAACCTAAACCAGCAATTACCAGAAGCGTTCATCATAAATAGGTTGCAATTAGTAACCATAGAAAACTATTTATCAAACAGAATAGATGCAATAAAAGTTTAAAGTCCAAACCATAGTATCAAAAAATTATGTGGGTGCATGAAGAATAAGAGTGATAAAAAATACAATTTTTAAACTTGACGTTGGCTAAATAAATGTATTCAGTTCTACCCATATAAAATCATTTATCATTCAATTCATTCATTCATAATATAATCACTACGTTTCACAGCTGTTCCTCGTTTACCTAGGTACCTACTTAGGCCTACCGCCTACTTAACTATTTGGATTTTGGTTTAGTAGGTAATAAGATAGTAGTGGTTTTGGTAGTGATTTGGTATCTTTGGTGATTTGGTAGTGGACAGTGTTGGAACAGTGGTTAAGTGGTATTTACTGTATTATCTTATATATTTTGGTGGTATAAATTATTATATTATTTTACAATCACAGCGCTTTCTAACCTTTACCTAGTTTTTATTGAGTTTTAGGGATTTTTTTTGTAAGAAAAATGTTAGAAGTCTGCATTGATAGTTTGGAGTCTGCTTGTAACGCACTTGGCGGTGGAGCTGATGAGTTAGAAGTATGCAGTTCTCTGGCGCAGGGCGGTCTAACGCCTTCAGCAGGCCTCGTCAAACTAATACTGGACAAAGTGGTAGTTGAAGTGACAATTGTAATTGCCATCTTAAGATATTAGAGGCCGCGAGAGCAAAAACGGCTTAAATACTTTGTCATATGTATATAGAGATAATCAACTAACTTAAGGCCGTTCATTCATACAGTCATACACACAGGACACAGATTTTGAATAAAGTGTTTTATGAATGAATGTGTTTACTAGCGCCATCTCTTGTTGCCATCTTCTTTAAAAACAGATTTTTGACAATAGGGTACCTAACTATTTTTTTAAATGTTACCTAAACCGTTTTTGCGCTCGTGGCCTTGTTTCATAATACAAATCTCTACTCGTTTACCATACTGAGACACTCTTAGCGGCTCTAAGCTTGTATGAGTGAAACCACGGGGGACTTTTAATTTTTATGTAGGAAATGAAAAAATTACGGAGATGTCGCTAGACGTCTACAGTCGTCGCTACAGTCTATAGCACGTTATGACGTCAAGACTCAGGAGCCTCTTACTCCTAAACTTTAATGCGTTTTATTTTCGTATTTTTTCAATAATTTGAAAAAGCAAAAATATGATATGTTTATTATAACTAAATAGAATTTTGATTTTGATACCTCGAAAACTACCCTATTTTGGAGTTGCCGCGGGAATTCCAGAATGAACTATACGTATCAACCTTCCTCCTATTTATTTAGTAAAAACAGCATGAAAATCAGTTCAGTAGTTTTTGAGTTTATCGCGAACAGACAGACAAACAGACATATAGTCACAATATATGTACATAGCTAATGCTTTGAAGTTAGTCATAAAAAATTGTATGTGGTACCTAGGACTTCGCAAAATGTATGCAAATAAATGAAGGTGATGTCGCAAGGTAGGTAGTAATTTAAAATCGGAACATAAATATAAATAACTAGTAGATATAGGTGCTGTATGACTTGTAAGCTCAGACTGGAAAGCAAAATCCTGTGTTTTTCACACACATTTTGGTGGTCCTTATTCACTATGACCAACAACATTCCTTGCCCATAACGCGCGTCCCAAAAACGCATTTCCAAACGTTCTAGATGCTAAGATATTAGAAATTATTATTCTTTATGCCATAAGAAACGTTGTAAATGTATTTTTTTTTAGTAAAACTTCTTTGATTACGAGGGAAAGACAGTTTTTGCGGCGTCTTATCTTAGCGCGGCGTGTTATGGTCACAGTGGATAAGGGCCCATTAGGGCTTCTGTTTTTCCCCGGAACGACTGAAGTTGTCATCGAAACATTTATCGTTGAATTACAGTAGACTTCCTGGGACTTTCCAATCTGCAATGCGGCATGTTTATCACGTCGTGCATATCCATCCACCATTTGCCACATCAAGAACTGATATCTAACCAGTAGATCATCATTCTGGGTTAGGTTTTAACTGCTGACCAAGTCGCGCGAGCCGAGCGAATGTAGCGATATATCACCAGTCACCACCATTACATTTTGTCTCCATAGTTCGTGTCATGATTTGACGATGTAGCCGACCATTTCACGAAATGCAACCATTTCATGAAATGGTCAGCCACACCATAAATTGATCAATTCTTAGATATGACCACAACCTATTGTGGCCACGACATATATTATATATTTAACGACACATAATTGTAGGTACCTACATTTACCTTTAAAAATAATGATTACAAATTATTTTCAGAATGCAAAAACTTTGGAACACGATACCGCTGTGAAAGTAAGTATCTACATATGTGATGTTGTATTTTTTTATTTTTCACTTTAGTTATGTAAGCACATAACTTATCTTGATTTTGACTATTTATGACGAATTAAAAATGGCCAAGACTTGTGTGTTTTACAGCGATGATAGCTCAGTGGTTGGTGCGTTTCGATCAAACGACGCAAGGCGTAGGTTCAAACTAACAATGAGCTTGAGCTGTCGGTGAAGGAAAACATCGTGAGGAAGCCATAGCATGGTGTTAGGGCACTTTCTAGTGTCCAGCTGGCTAGCTACCACCTTCAAGTTGAAAATCTGTCGCCAAGCACCTAACGGTGTGGTCTGGCAACCTCACTTGAAAGTTAATTCCCATTCTAGGTCGGCAACGCACCTGTATGCGTTCTGGTGTTACCAACAGGTGTGTCACCTGCCCGTTTGTCCCCTGTCTATGACATAAAAATAAGATTTAGTTGCCATTTTGTATTTTATAAATCATCGTGGTCTAGGTACTGGTGAACCATATATATGTACTTTGCTTTATTTACTAAATTCGAAAGTGTGTTTGTTTATACTTACTTGTCCGGTTTTTACTTCGCCACAGTCATGGAGGAGTGCCCTAATTAAGGCTTGAATGACTTGAAGTGGCAAAGTATTAGTTAGCGCGTCTGTCATCTATTAATCAATGTGTTAGAGTAGATTTATTGAGAGGGATGTCGAACCTCACAAATACTTTACGAAGTTTGTGTTTGCAGAAGCCAAAAGTAAACGTGATGCTACGGTGTCGTGGAGGTTCTGATTTTTGCTACAATAAATATGAAATGGACACAATGATGGCCGATTTGAACATATTCAAACAAGCCGGCGTCGAGAGATTTGTATTTGGTGCACTCACATACGACCGCTACGTGGACGAGACAAATTGCCGTATGGTCGTTGAAGCGGCTAAACCGATTCCCGTGACTTTTCACAGAGCATTCGATTTGTGCAAGTCGCCTGAATGTGCAATCGATAAGATAATCGATCTTGGTTTCGATAGAGTACTCACTAGTGGTCAGAGAGCTTCGGCTGGTGATCCTAAAGCTATTGACCTTATTAAATCGTTAGTGAAGTCTCATGGCCACCGAATAGACGTGATGCCAGGCGCTGGTATCAACGCCGATAATGTTAAAACTTTTGTTGATTTCGGCTGTAAAATAGTGCACGGTTCTTGTAAAATGTCAAAGAATTTGCCAAAAGTTGAGAATAATAGTTTGGCTATGGGAACAGGTGATGACTCTTTTTTTATCACCGATGAAAATACAGTAAGGAAGATTAAAGAAATAATAAATGTGTAATAGTCTAAGATCCCGCTATACAACGACCTTCACCGAGATGCTTATTTAATGAGACGTATTTTTTATGTTATTAAATATGCCAATAAATATATCCTATATGGGTTGCCTAACAAATTTCAGTCCAGAGTATTTTTAATTAATAATTTAAAATTTTTTTTTTTTAAACATTGCACCGGTGTGATTATTAAATAAATTTGATACCAATCGAAAGTTTGAAGCCCTTAGAATATGCAAACGTTAGGTTGCCTATTTTTTTCCGGTCACAACCACGGGTTGCCAGGTGTAAACAGGTAAATCTATACCTACTAGCATTTTACAACGGTCTGATTATTGAATCAAACTTAGATAAAATAAAAGATTATTTCATAAGGAACACGGTGGTATAGGGTTGCCTGCGAAAAATCAGTCCCGAATTACGGTTGTCGAATTTTAAATAATAAAATATCGCTGCGAGTGAATGTGTGTGAGAGAGAGGTCCCAGACCAACCATCCCATGCGGTAGAAAAGGACGCAGCGTAGCAGCTGTTTAAAGTCCGCCCATTTAAAGAAGGAGAGTGCGCATTCACTCGCAGCCATATTTTATTATTTAAAATTCGACAACCGTAATTCGGGACTGATTTTTCGCAGGCAACCCTATACCACCGTGTTCCTTATGAAATAATCTTTCATTTTATCTAAGTTTGATTCAATAATCAGACCGTTGCAAAATGCTAGTAGGTATAGATTTACCTGTTTACACCTGGCAACCCGTGGTTGTGACCGGAAAAAAATAGGCAACCTAACGTTTGCATATTCTAAGGGCTTCAAACTTTCGATTGGTATCAAATTTATTTAATAATCACACCGGTGCAATGTTTTAAAAAAAAAAAATTTTAAATTATTATTTAAAAATACTCTGGACTGAAATTTGTTAGGCAACCCATATAGGATATATTTATTGGCATATTTAATAACATAAAAAATACGTCTCATTAAATAAGCATCTCGGTGAAGGTCGTTGTATAGCGGGATCCTATACTATAATATTTTTCCTATTAAGAATGAAGTTTTAATGTTTTCCGTGGCCTATTACCTATACTATCATATCCTAAATTTTTGGTTGTTTGATCCTCAATCACGCGTAAACGGCTGAACGGATATGGATGGAATTGAATATGTTCTGGATAAGAAAAGACTTGAGATCGATACTTATAACACGGAAATTCTGAGGGAATCCAGAAGTTGGTGAAGCTGCGGGAAACAATAGGGATGTTGACTACCATTGAAAATCAAAATTCTAATTAGTCCGTCAGTTAGAAAATAAAAAAACAATAGACACGTATTTTTTGCTTTTTTAAATAAATTAAAATATACAGAGATAAAGCCCACTAAAGTTTAGGATGAAGAGGTCGTGACGTCACTAACCGCAAAACGGCCATACAAATTGTCAGAATAGTGACGTCACGCGAAATTTCAACTTAATATATCGCCGTTATTTTTTGATTACGTAAAAAAAGAAAAAATACGTGTCCAATATTTTTTAATAATCTACAAGACGGACTAAAAAATCAAAATTAGTCAACATGCCCATTATTAATTAATTATCCGCTCGGGTTGCCAAGTAGGTATTTGGAATAGGTAAGCATAGGGATTCAGGTGTAGTTTTAGGTATACCTATATTATTTTAACCATTGATGTTGTAGGTTTAATCATAACCATTACAAAGTTTAAAGTCTAATAGCAATGCATATTTTGTGTACCTAAGTACATATTATGTAGATTTAGTTTTCTATTCTATTCTATAGATGCTATTAACCGTGCAGTATCGTGTAGTAGTAGTAGGTATGCAAAATTTCATGAAGATTGGTAAAGTAGTTAAGGCGTGGCGTACCTAACTAAAAGTTTGAAAATACTATATATAAATAAATACAATTTTCACAACTCCGCTGTTTGGTTTTAAAACTTTAAATAGTTCGCTATGTTGTGTGCACGCTGCTGCGATAGTGTTGCCATTGCAAAGCGAATTCTGGAATACGGAACAATGCGATAAAAGTCGCGCGTAGGGGAGAGTGTGGCTGTTATTGCAATGTTCGCGGTAGTGCGACGAAAATCGAATACTGAACACCCTCTTCAATAACCATTTAACCTTACACCCTGTATATGGAGAGAGCCTTATCGAGGAGGAAGAGGCGTGGTTTCAAAACAGCTCTCGTTTAACCATATACCCAGTATATCGATACTGGCATGCATTGGGCCGATTCGTCTTCGCAGCAAGGCCGGAGGTATAATCTATATGGGGACGCTAATCGATGCTAGAGCGATGCGATTTTGTATTGCGGGAGCTGAATTCACTCTCCCGAGTCTCAGCACCATGCGTCTTTCCAAGACTGTTATTGTAATACAGAGTGTCTTTCCTTTCAATTGTATTGTGTGTACACCCAAGTTGCTTTACAAGTAAAGTAATGCTCTATAAAAGTTTCTGAAACGGGTTTTTTAATATGTCAATGGAAAACATTATAACAGCCAGTGTCATAGTAACCAGTATATCATCCAAACGAGTGTTATAATATTGTAGGTACTGAATTTCATTTATGCAACTCGAATTTCAAAAATCTACCTATCTTATGTACCTACCTACCTACATTCTATCCCTAGTTATACAATCAAAATGATTAAGTCAGGAACAGTTTTAAGTGTAGAGATTTATTCAAATTAAAGTAGTAAAATAATATTCATACAATAAGTTAAATACTTCAAAGTTTAATTAAAGTTTAATACTTACACAATTCTAAGGTACAAAATAAGGCTACTTATGTATTCAGTGAAATGTCGATAGTTAAGTATCACTAAATTAAATAACTCTAGATTTGCATACATAATCTAAGGCAGTTTTCGCTTACCGTGTTGTGCACTTACATAATTATAATAGGTATTTAATTAGGTAATTAATGTAATATTTACAATTAGTACTTTGGTATTTAAGTTTACGATAAGTTAGATGATCTAATAGAAATTGGTCAAAGAGCACTTTTACAAAGTACATAAAGCGTTTTTATTTATAGCATATATTTAGTAAATAGTTTTAGGTAGGTAATAAACGGGCAGTGATACCTACTTACTCCTATACTTATATTTCATGTAATATTAAATAAATTAGCTTATTAATTATATCGAATTCTGAAGGATTGACATTGCTTATTTTGATAAAGTGTAAAGAGACAAAGCAAAAGATTTTCTATAGGTATTACCAAAGACATAAGAGAATAGACGAACAATACAAACTTTTATTATGCAATCCACGTCAACAATTTTTGTGGGGGGAATGATCAAAATAAAAACCAATCACATGATTGCGACTCAATCAAATATCTACCAGTCACTACAAAGTACATTTCAAATAGCCAATCACATCGCTTTCCGTCAAGTGGTATCTATAGACAATAGTCTCTGCTAGCCAGCGGCATTTTGTTAGCATGAGATCATTTGACCGCTGCGTGGTTTAAGGGGAAAGCTTAGCGGCCGAGAGTATTGTCAATCTATTCTCTTTCAATATCTTTGGGTATTACAATAACCTCTCTAATCGCTAGATATCTTTCAATCAACAAGGCCTTTATAAAACTCTAACATACATCAGGTGTAATCTTTTTGTACTCAGGAATAAAGCTAGATCTGTCCCTATGTACCCGCGACTTGAGGATATTTTAGCGTAGGTAGATAGATATATATATATAGACTACATTAGGTCTATGAAACGAAAAAAAAACATGTACAGGCGTTGTGCCGAAAAATCGAGTACAGATCCACGAGCTTGCATACTTTTTTGAGTTTAGTAGCTAGGTACATAATATGCCTCTCGCTTTTTACTGTCTTATACTTACAGCGTGAAACGGAAAGATGTCATACCTGTAATTGGCATTTGGCACTTTCCGCCACAAAAAAATCATGTAACTAACGTGGTTGTGAACCGCTCATTAATGATGAGTTCGCGATCATTCGGTGTATTTTAAGTTAATAAGGCAAATCCACCAAATGAGATTGTTGCCGGCTGTTGAGAATCGTTGCCGGCGTCGCATTAGGTACTGTGTATACCAACCATTTTTCTTTACTACACATTTAGGACTACACCTTTCTGTTACATCCTGTATAGACGTACAAGCAACCGTGTGCACAAAATAAATCCAACATCTTAACACTTGATGGTTTTCGAAGTTGTTATTCAAAAACAGCTGTTCAAGTTTTTTCTTCTTTTGACGCCGACTCTAAACTATCAACTTACTTAGCTTACCTACTATTTTGTAATTATGAGATACTGTAATAAATCTTTTAGTTTCAACTGACACTTTAACCGAATGGTGGTTACACTATAACCGAATGTCGGTTTGTTTTCTTGTCCGGTACATAAGGTTCAAGTTTTGCTGGCTCCGTGTTCAGAGCACTATAGTCGACTGGGAACGGTGGTTGAGGAAGTGCATCCTTCGGTGGCACCAGCACCCACTGCCCTGGACCATTGGGATTCTTTCCCATCAGCCAATTGGTGAAGCAATGAACGTAAGTTCCATAGTCGAGGATTAGGTATCCATTCTGCAAGCAGACAGTGGCGAAAATAAAGCCTGTTCGACTCAGGACCGGACAGGATTATTTGATTGAAGGAATATGAAAACCCAGATTTCACACTGAAATGGCTGAAATTTGGAAATGGAGAGTTTACATCCTGAATTAATACTTATATAAACGTTTGGGCTCTAGGAAATTCTGAAATTTATCTGGACGAAACCGTGGAAAACAGCTAGTAATCATATAAAACGCTTTAAAGGTTCGCAAATTAATGCTCTTTATTTCACGTCGTTTCATTTTCGGCGCTTGGAGATGTAATTACGTTATACATATATTATTTATTCAGAATGTGCGAAGGGTGTGTCGGGCTCCTCCTAATGTTCTACTCTTTTATGCTTTCGGTCCAAATATTCTAATATTATTAAATTATATTCTACTAGCCGTTCCCCGCGGATTCACCCGTATGATTTTTAATAACTATGGTCATGAATAAAAACTAAAAGTATTTTTCATTACTCATACTCGGAAAGTAGGTCTGAAGTTACCTGAGAAGCGGGTTGAAAGCACAAGTTAACTAGACTTAGTAACCCTTTTCAGGTCTAGGGAGAATCGCTTTCAACTGACAGCTGTCAAATTGTTAAAAAAAAAAACTAGGTCTATTTTCACATTTCTATTGAACCATGTTCCAACTTTCTATACAGCCAGCGCGATGTAAAATTGAAATAACGTAAAGTTTAAGTAGGTATTAATTAAAATAAAATTCACTCATTTTTTCTTTAGCTAATTCCTATTTATATTTTGACTTTCCTTGCATTCGTTGCCAAACCCCGTCTCGGGACTAAATAAGTTACTTTCACCCCTAGGATAACAATGTACTATTAATGTGGTATAAATTGTGTTCATAACACCATTCGAATCTGCTCTGTCGTTTTTGCATGATTGAGTAACATAGAGTACATACAAACTTTCACATCCTACTTCCTACTATAGATTACCTAGTTATGTATAATAAATGTGAAAACAGCTAAGTGTGAGTTCAAGTAGCTAGATCAGTAATGTGGAGTGTGTAATTATACATATTGAGATCATTTTTATCGGGTGGCGTTATAGAGTTTGACGTCATAAAGGCTGTTAATGAGGGGTCATTAGCGAACTCACGCTGGTCATTCGATCGTAGGCCGTGTCGATGATTTCATCGATCCGTGTCGCGCTCAGTCCGATCACCGATCGGTAGAACGCTGCCAACGCCGCTTTTGTGATTTCACCTGTACCTGGAATCATGAAGTTGGTGAAGGCCAAAACCTACTAGAAAAAAATACTATCTGATAGACGTCATCAACTCCTCAACAATGACCAATAACAACGGAAAAGGTCTCTAAAAATAAAGTTTGCTGTGTTACTATGTAGCTGTTCAACTTACAAGGTGTATAAAAAATTTCATGATTCGTAACAAATTATTTAAGTATTTCATGAACAATAAACAAAATCACATTCGCATTTAGGTATGATAGTAACGATAAGGGTACCTTTAACTACATTGATAGTCTAAATTAAACAGAAGCTATTTTATTTAGCCATTACTTAGCTAGCCCAAAACCATCAACAGAAATGCCAACTAGCCCAAAATAGGACTCGAATGATCAGCTGGAATTTATGTGCAGTGAGCGCTATAAATTTGAGCTACGAGTTTGACTTTAGGACAGTCCTTATTATATACCATCATTTGTTTAGAGCTCTTACAAACAGTTTATAAAATCGAAACATAATACTGTTGAAAAGATGGTGGTTTTTTTGTATCGTCAGTCATCAGTATCTACCCAACTACAATAAAATTAATTAATTAATGTCTGTATGTTCCATTTCGCTTGTCATCTATGCATTCCTGTAGTATCCTATATCATGATGAATCGAGGTGCGATCGTCCGTGAAAATTTCTGACATTAATAAGAGGTTTGTAACCCTCCACCGGGTATAGGGCTAGTTCTGAATAACTAAAATATTGACTGCGTTTTGCAAAACATATTATATTATTAATCTATCATCTTAATAATGACACAGGTAGATAAATATCTTATCTCAGAGGAGCTTGAAGAGCTTTCAGAATAAATATGAACATAAAATATTATCTAGGTAGTCGCTGTATATTTTGTTACCCGAACAAAAGTGGGAATAAATA
Source organism: Zygaena filipendulae (assembly GCA_907165275.2). NCBI lineage: Eukaryota > Metazoa > Arthropoda > Insecta > Lepidoptera > Zygaenidae > Zygaena > Zygaena filipendulae. The sequence goes on from OU015669.1 coordinate 4,198,330, forward strand.
TGAAGCAGGAAAGGCGTCTATGTAGAGTCGCCGCCGCGTAACATCAACTTTCCTTACTTCATACTGCAGACAGACATTTTGGCTACATTCGCGATACCTAGATACATCCATATCACTATCTAGATAGCGATAGCACTATCTAGATATCTACGCCAAGATGGTTTTTTGAAACTTTTTGGAACATAACCAAAGCTAAAGTCAATTTTAATTCAGATTTATCATGGCCCAATTTAGGCATCTCGACCTCTGAGATCGTTTATAGCTGAACTACCTATTTGGACTGTTATATTTTGTGTACATTCAATATCTAGACTCAATCAAAGAGAATGAGCTCTACCTTTGGAAAATTCTTAACAAATGGAACATTGATATTATGAAAACTAGTCGTAATTAATATTATTATTTGGACGATCGGAGTGATGGTGTTCTGAAGCTTCAACTATTAGTTACTATACAAATAATAAAGTGTCCCTCCCCACGTCATGTGACGAAAATTTCTGTTTATCCTGATTCTAGGTGTACAGTAGATACGTATTTAGCAAAAAGATTTGCCCATAGGTATCAACTTAGGTTTTTTCACAATTAAATTATTACTGTTTATTATTCATTTATTAAAATAAATTTTAAATTGAAGTAAGGTTATTTATTGTCATTATTATTATTAGAGTAATGGAGGGTATAATTCCACACCAACTAAAGAGGTGGCTCCTGGTCATCTGGCAGCCCGCCCCCTGCGATCCATTCCTTTTACGCTCACCCAGTGCATCTATCACATTAACCCCGTCGATCAAGCTGTCTGTTCAACCAGTGACCTACACTCATAAAACATCCCAACGGGATCCCCACTAAAACTTTCATAACTTTCATGTTGTAATTATACTTACAAGTAGGTACAACAAACATACAACTTGTGCCTACAACATATTTATTGCCAGTAAATATTGTTGTTATTATTTTTTTCATATTACTTTTAACTACCTAATACCACAGATAATATAATACTTTACTAGCTAATACCTACTTAGTAACACGAAACTTTAATCATATAATTATTATTCCAAAAATGTCGATATTTCAGTTAACACAAATCTACTTATACAACTGATTCAAGGGTTCCAGGATTTCCGACGTTATCTATTATATTTTTTATTTGTTTTAAGACCGCTTGTACCTACCCGCGATTTCACTCATTTAAATTTCGCTGTACAGACACTAAATAAATTACCTGCAAAACTATAGCCTACATATAAACCAAAGTATAACCATTCAATTTTATATAAATATTTAAATCAAATCCCCTTTGATGATATCAGAATACTTGAACTATTACATCTACGTATTTTTTTATTTAGCAGCTAAGTTCTTACGTGTGGTTACTTACTAGTTCTATCGACGACGTGGAATAAAATTTTGCAGAGGTACTGTAGGTAGAGGGGTAGGTCAGTAAAGCGCTTCATGTGGCAGAGCTGTAGAGCCCAGCGCGCCAGCCAACCCTCAAGCGTGGTCCGCCCAGGCGCGCCGCCAGCCTCGGGCCCGCAGACGCGGCGGTAGTACGGCAGCTCGCCCCATCTCAATTAAAGAAATAATGAAATAATTTTATTGCTAAGTAATAATAATAATAATAATAATAATAATCCACTTCACAACACACAGATCTACTTGATCCCACACTAAGCTATAAGCTTGTGTCGTGGATACCAAGCAAACGTGGTATATACTACACATATTATTACATATATATTATACTATAGATATATATCAATACGTCAATTTTCTTTCTTTACGACGCTAAAGACGTCAGCGAATTTGACTGCTCCACCAGACGTCGTTGGTTCGATTGTCGCGGCTAGTGGCGAACGAAGCTATACGTAAAATCGTTTTTTAGCTGACGTCTCATATACCTACCAACCAAATTTCAGCTTCATAGTTTAAAATTTAAATATTTTTAAAATTTATAATTCTGTTGGACACTATTATGATTAAGGCGGTCAAACAGGAATTCCGATAATCCGTCCGTCACCAAGGCGAAACTATTGGGCAGTTTTTCATGAAAATTTTAAGTTGTACCTAAGTTAAAAAAATCCCGAATTGAATAATATACTTAATACTTTTTATAATAGGACTCTTAGGTATCTTGCGCCAAGTGCCAGAGGTCAAATGGCACGAAAGCGGAGATCTAGATAATTGTAGAAGTTATCACAAGGCCTCATTAATTAATTAAACTCTACTAAATTTTTCGCAATTTCAATAACTTCATTAGGATAAAAATGCTGTCTCAAAAACGCTGTTTTTGTTCGCAAGTGCCACAAATCACAACGACGAAATCTTAATTCGCGAAATGAAGCCTTAGTCTTGATTAAAAGGTAATGTTAATTCGTTGTTTCTTTCAATTTTTTATTCGGACAGAATATCGACTCACTTGGCGGGCAACGGGTTGACAAATTGCTCGATGAATTCGCTCTTCACCTCGAGCAGTATATGGAATTCGGACGAGTTGACCGACCAGTCGGCGAAGTGGGCCAACTTCTGCAAAATGGCACAATCAAGAGAAACAGATTTAATTATACTCTTTGATTACGTTGGCCAGTTGATTTTATGGGGTTAATAGGAGTGTAATGGATTAATACTGTAAATTGTACTTGATTACCCATCAAATATACTTAGGAGTTAATTTGTATTGGAATCGATATACAATATTAAATATTGTATTGTTTTGTATAGTATTGTAATATTAAATATTGTGTATCGATTCCAATACAAATTAACTCCTAAGTATATTTGATGGGTAATCAAGTCATCATTTTGAGCATGGACAACTTCGGCATTATATAAAATTACAAAATGCCACTGGATTTTATGGGAACACTCTACGACCTGGAGTTTGAATCTACGAGTAGGTAGTACATTAATGACGAGTAGATTAATTTCTTATTTCCCAATAAGTTGAACATTGAATTGAGCCCTAAAAACCTGCATTAAGTCAAAAATTTGCATACTTACTCGTTAGAATAAAATAAAATTTATTTTAATTAAATACAACTAAAAATAAAATAAATTTTATTTTAATTAAATACAACTTATTGGGAAATAAGAAATTAATCTACTCGTCATTAATGTACTACTCGTAGATTCAAACTCCAGGTCGTAGAGTGTTCCCATAAAACCCAGTGGCATTTTGTAATTTTATATAATGCCGAAGTTGTCCATGCTCCAAACGATGACTGTGGGTATAAACTGAGGAAATATATGTAAGTACAATTGAGCTGATATTTCGCCACCATAAGGCCTTTTCACAATACTACACAGGTAAATATAGGTTTGGTTTAGCAAAAGTTTGTTGATACCTGCTCCTACCTCGAAGAACTGGTCAAAATCCTGGTCACTGATGACGTCATCTCGGTCGTGGTCGATCATCTCTGTGAAGAATAGCGTCATTTTGTCCGACTGCACGGAACTCAGCTGAGCCAGTGGCTGTTCGTCCTCCAAATCTAAGCACTCCAAGTCTTCGCTGAAGCGATTCACCCATGTTGCTGAAAAAAAAAAGCAAATTGCAACACTGCTTTTTCTCAATTTATAAGTAGCGAATCAATCGAGATTGGTAACAATAGCTTTGAAGTCACGAACTTTCATGTCTGTGATTTGTTATAATATTATGTACCTAGGTCGTCTAAATGGATAATTTTAGATTGAAGGGATTAAATTTGGGAAGATTTCATTAGTTTCTTATTCTATTTTAACTTCTGTCTAGCAGAAAAGCTTTTTGAATTAATTTATTTTGAAGTTTAACGCACAAAAAAGTTGTTGAACGAATTCCATTAGTAACGCGATTTTATTTATTTTAAAATTAATGTAATAAGATGAATAAAATCGCATCAATTATAGTATTTCTTTGGGAGTTCATTTCATATGAAGTCACTCAGGGATACTGTAGTTTCTTATCAGAAAATGATTTTTTGAGAATCTGTTCAGTATTTCCACAGATTATTACAAAGATTACCTCTTTTTATTATTAGTGTAAATTCAGTAATCATCATTGAACAGCTAGATGGTTCATATCTCATCAATAAATATCATTACATACTCTTAATATAGTAACTACGGGAAAAGTCTCAATATTTCGACCCAAAAAGAAAAATATCTACTCTATTTTTGACTTAGGTACTTGTTTCAGTATCACACCTTCGAAACTCCGTTTATAGTAACTGCTATTTTTTCTTAAATATTCACTAAAATTACAATCTGAAGGAGCTCTATATGGCTTCTAAAATAGCTAACAACCGTAGACTCTACATTCTCTACATCCTGATATCTACGTTGAATTAGTAACATATATGGAACGAAATCTTCCGTTCTGTAGAACTTTATTAAGACAGAATTTAGTACCCACTGTGGTCCTGAAAGAACTCGTACGTGACGTAGTAAGGTAAATTCGCTATGTTTTCATTCTGTTTGAATTCTTCGCTACAAACGAATTTATTGAAATGAAATGCTATTCCGGGAATACGCGATGTTGCCGTTTATAAAGTACATAGTGTTATATATGTATAGTATTTATGATGAGTGGAAACCTGCAACTATTATGCAAAGTGAAGTGAAAATAGATACGTATATTTATATAGAGTTCGCAGGCCGCAGCTAAAAGCTAGGTAACAATAAGCTACGAGTGCAAAATAATAAGATTATACACAACCTATTCTAGCCAGTCATCTATTTTTACCTTTATTATTTCACAGATTCCAAAGAGATTTTCTTTTATGGTTAATTGGATTTTTTTACCACGGATGTTTTCGTAATTAAAGTGTCTTGTAAATGAAAAAGATTATATTTATAATAAAATGGTATGGTATATGTTATTGACTAGCGTTTTCTTTGCACGAGCTGTTAAAATAAAAGAGTCTAATTAGCCAGATACAATAATGATAAAGAAAAATAACAATTCAAGGGAAATATTGTTTCGCCAAACGCAAACTCGCGACAGGCGGGCGTTTATTTAATTTGCAGAGTGCAGATGCAAATTTGGAATATTGTTAGCATTCGCATTTAAATATTAAGGTTCGAGTTACTTTTCTCGGATGGAATACGATAGTATTTTTGAGTCATTGTGCCCTTTGCTGGGACCCTGGAAGACGGGAAGATCGAAGCGTTTGGAAAGAAATCGATAAAATATGAAATTTTCTTAGTAATTCCGCAGAATTTTAAAAACGTAAAAAAGCTTATAGAAAAGGTCTTGATATCCAGTTCAAATGCAGAATTATCACCAACAAAATAGTTTTTACCTACTCTATCTTACGGTGCTATGACTATTGCGTGTTCTGGAAGGCAACAGAAACCGAATTATAATATTATAGAGCGAACGCCGCGCCGCAGTGCGGTGTCGTGGCGCGACGCGCGCGAACCAATTGTTTTCTCAGTACAGAGGGTCGATTCTGCACGCCTCTGCATCTCTATGGATTCATGGACGAGGGCTGAGGACGAGGGTATCCCCGGCCCCGGTATCCCCGTCACGTGATTACCTTCTCTCTGCCCGTCACTACGGCCGATCGGCTCAAGACAAGAATCACTACATCGATGGTATTGATGTATGTCGAAGGGTTGTAATCATCTATATATAACCGTAACACGTCACGTCAACGCGTCAAAAAAAATGCTTTCTCTATGGGCTCAAAAATGTTTCACTTAAAAAATATACCTATATTTAGAACGTGTTTTAACGCATAAAGAATACTGATATTTGCCATTCAGACCGTATAAACAGTTCCTGAGGGATTTTCGAATATCGTCATAAACTCCGGGGCAGCCAGATAAAGGTGCCTACTGACTCACATTCAAGGCACCCTTTGTGTCTTATCATGTAGATTACACGTTACGGTTTTAGTTTTAACTATGACTTTAATTCCCAGGTTTTCATTAATCTTTTCGAGAATAGGTTAAGAGTAGATATAATATTATAACTTATTAGCATACCGGTATAGTGTGTACCTTGCGGATTCATCCACATAAATTTCGAGATTTCCTTACGAATTCTGTCTTAAAAAGTATCTTGGGTGTCAGATGACATCCCAATCCGTTTAGCAGTTTATGTAAGGTTGAATATACCTACAAAAAAATGTGAAAGTGAAGAAACAGAAGAACAGCTGTAGTTTATAATCTCAGTAAGAAGAAGGAATAATAATAATATTAATTATTACTATAATAATCTACAAAATTTCGTCGTCACTTATTTTTTCTATTAAGTGAATTTTATAGCAAAAAAATTGTGTAATTTGTTTCCAATAAGCAAATAAGTAAAAGTTTATTATGGACAGTTCAGAAACAGATTTCGTTTCGCAGATTTTCACCTAATCATTAGCGCAATGATTTAGCTGTAAACCTGCAAAATTAATTTCTCTTGGAGAATTGCTGAAAGACTTTATTTACAGTTAGTTATTCATTCACACCGTGGATTATATAACAATATTAAATCTGATTCTACTAATTTTATAACACAATTTCGTCTATATCTTACTCTTCCATTCCCACAATTCCAATCAAGCCGCTTGAAACATTGCACATGTGTACCTAACAATAAGATTTTTTTAGAGTCGTCAAGCCTATTATTATCCCTGAATTCCTGTTCTTATTCTATTATTTATTATATTGAGCTTATACGTTGGTCTCATATTGACGTCTGATAAAAAGTTTATTTGGATATATAGATAATGGTGAAATTTTGAAATTATACACCATTTTGTGTCAACATTTTTTTATGTTCAACAATTTGTTGGTGTTTAAACAATGTAATAAGGTAAACACATAATTAAAAAACGTTCTATAACTCTCAATAAAGCATTCTCTATCAATAACTTAATTTTGTGGGTTAACATGTTTATTGTTAATCGGCGTCCATTTAGCTGTACCTACGTGTTTCATAAAAATACGTCGACCTTATTCCATAGTTCCTCTTAAACTAATGGATTGTTCAGACATGGGTTAGTATTAAAATTGAAATCGTAAAACGTATGATATCCACTCATAAATTTAGCTGTTTCGACATGTGCTTTCCATAAGTTCTCTTTCCCATTTCCCACCTTTGGTAGGTGCGCGCCTAATGAATTTCACTTGTGTTCTGAACAAACGATGTAACTTTTTTGAATCAATATTCTGTAATAAGCTTGAAAGCACGAAAGAATTTCCGTATTATCTATGAAGATATATATAACTAGCTGTTCCCACGGTTTCGCACGCGTGAGTTGCGGAATTCCCGCAGGAACTCCAAAGTAGCCTAATGTACTTATTCCTTATAACATTAGCTTATTTATTAGCAGTGAAAGTCCCGTTAATATCGGCCCAACCGTTTCGGAGATTCACCCGCGTGAGTTTCGGAATTCCCGCAGGAACCCCGAACTTATTTTATATAAACCTTTTCCTGACAATAACGAACACAAAGAAAAAGCAATAATCCAATTTGGTGCAGTTATTTGGAAGTAGGTATGCGCTTAGCAACACTTTCATTTGATTATAAAGATTATAAAGTCATTTTCAACTTGTGAGCCACTGACAATAAGTGAAAATAAGTTATTACTTATAACAGAAATTAGAAAAACGGCAGAAAAGCGATCGCTTGTGGAATTTAATTTTATAATACCAAGGATATAACCCGACCAAAGCAAGCGTTGGCAGTCCAACACAAATATTCTTTTATTGGGCCCCGACGGAACATAAAAACAAAACGAGTACCTACGACCTCTATGCGCCGCGCTGCCTCACTACCAAAACACGAGCCGTGTTCAATGTAATTCAAAATGTACAAAGCTTAAATTCTCCCTGCATAATAGAAAAATAACTCAAACTCCTTCAAAACCACGATAATATTTATCCTCTAGGTTTCGCAATAAAAAAGGGTTCCAGAAAACATGACCTCTCGAAAAAGAAACATTTTATTCAAATACTGTAATATGTATAATACTTATGGATACAAACTAAGTGTATCTTAGCGGAGTTCACTGAAAAGGTAGGTATACCATTCGTCCCTTTCCTAGTCACATAACTGGATTGATAGAAGTGTATTACTGTTAGGGTCTGGCGCTCTTCGCTTGCTTTTTGGCTCGCTTTGTCACTTTCCGCTTTTTAACATGAGTAACAGGTTTTGTGTTTCGAGCCACCATATTTTTGAACGAGTAAAATCCTGCCTCTTTTACATTGCTCCCCCTTGTTCTGCGCTCAAAGCTGTCACTGGATGTCGATGGTTTTACATCTTCCTTAATCTTCGCGTCATTGCGCTGGTTTTGTTTCGTCTTATCGTTCTCTTTACCCTTATTATCTTTACTCATTATCATAAAATGTCGGTCGTATTTTTCTTCAACTACATCTATTCATTTATCAAAACTGTAACCATCATTGATGAGCCACCGCGATTTTGGATAAAATATCTTCGGCGATGTCAGTAACAGCTTTGACATTTAATATTGTTGTTTGGAGTTTTATTTTACTTTCTGGACTAGTTCGTACCAGCCTGACATCTTTTTTTACACAGAAGTAAAACTAGCTACTATTTTTTATATTTGTCGCTATAAAAATAGAGTATAAAAAAGGGTCACTAATAAATTCTGCAACATTTAAACTTGATATTCAAAAGCTATGTATAATTTTATTTAATATCTATAAATTAAAAAGCTTAGAATATTGCAGTAAAATTGTATTTATCCTATTTTACTTATTTTTCCATCTTTTTTTTTTTAAATGAAGTGCTTTTTATTATACAATTTTTAATTTTTGACCCCTGTAAGATCATTCGCAGAAAAGGATAATTAAAAAATAATGAAACTACCAAAGATAATATAATCACATCACAGCGGTAAAGAAAATATCAGTAAATATCAGTGAAATTTTCCAGTCTGATAATAAATCTTTATTCCGCTTTGATAAAAGAGTGAAGCCTAAGAGTAAGAGGATGAATATCAATTTATATCATAATCTACTCTATATAATATTCTATTATAATAAACAAGTATTGTATTACTTAGAATTTGTTTTCCATTTTAAAAAGAGCGTGTAAGCTCTATTCAAGTCACAAAACTAGGTTGACATGTAGGCAGAGGATGTTCGTTGGCAACTTTATTTTGGTGAACGTCTCTGAGTGCACCATTTTTTTTTTTTTTTGATCTTTATTTAAAACTATAAACGAATATAAGTGCAGCGGCCGTCAACGTACTAAAAGAAGTACAGCCGTTTGATACAATTTCACGGGTGGTGGAATCACCTAACTATGTATTTTTCAGCGCAAACAATTTCGCGTCGTTCACACACATTCAATTTTGTTTTTGGGCTTCAATTTCATACGGACCGCTCTATGGGTAAAACTTAAAAAAAACAGTATGATCAAAAAATCATTGCGAGAAGTGTACCTACTTATTGGAATTTTTCCGCTCTATTTTTCCAATAACTTTTGTATTTAATAATAATAATAATAAATTCTTTATTTGCATAAGACATAGCTTGTAATGATGGTACATAATATAAGAGTAAAATTGTCCTCATGTCCTGTCATTAGGTGACATGCAAAATTATCAAATTAAATCATTAGCTTTAAATTTAAGAAATTAAATTGCATTAAATCAAAATATTACATTAAAAAAGATAATAAAAAAAATAATAATCAAAATATTTTTGAGAAAAATAGTCCACTTAATTATTATTAACAAAATTAATTTAAGTCAATTTAAACTTCTGTTCAGGTAGTCTCGTACACTATAGAAACATTGGGATTGCAGCCATTGTCTCAGTCTTTTTGCAAATTTTTGTGTGGGTAATTCACTAATGTCCTTCGGTATGTTGTTATGTATCTTTATACACATTGCATAACAATTATTATGATACAATGCAGCACGTAGTGATTATATGATCTTTGCAATGCAGTTTTTACGTTTCGGTCTAGAACAAGTCGGTTACAGTTTCTGTTACTTCTTGTATAAACGTCCGATGCCTTTTTGAAAAGGTTTGTATTTGTTCTGACGAACATAGCAGTTTCATAAATATACATGGAAGGTAATGTTAATATTTTCAGCTCTTTAAAGAGTGGTTTGCACGTATCGTAAAAACTACAGCCATAGATAGCTCGTACACATTTTTTTTTTGAACTACTTACCTATGTATAGGTACATATATTATAATAGCCCAGCGAAAGCAACAATTAGCGAGTAACATATTGTGTGGATCGATGCGTGGTACGAGTACGAGTCGGCGGCGCGTGTGACCGGACTGATTCCGTGAGTTGCTGTAGTTTGTTTCAGTTATTAACAATCGGGTACGGTCGCCGGGATAAGCCACTGGCAGGGCTGCCAGCTGGGTTAGCTGGTTGACATTCTACAATCGTTAACGCATAGAAAACATAAGTAACGAATCATCATGTCACTTGGTCAGCCAATCAAAACTCTAGTTTTCAAGTGGTCACGTAAAGCTAGAGTTTTGATTGGCTGACTAAAGTTTTTTATTCTAGTTTTCTATGCGTTAACGATGGTAGAATGTCAACTTGGCTAACCCGGCAGGTGTCCGTTTGGCTTAAGCCGTACACGTATAGCTTTTTACAATCGAATATAATACTCTTAATTGTAAACCTAACCTATAATGTTACAATATCATGGCTTTAAATAAGGCGTACAAAAGACGGTCTTATCGTTTTATTAGCGATCTCTTCCAGGCAACCTTTTTACTGTCATGTCCAGTTAAATGTTTACGTGTACAATCTATCCAGATTTGTTAACTTTTTTTTGAGTGTAAGACATTTTTCAAATCGTTATAATACGAGTAAGAATGATTATTTATTATTGATTTTTGTTGGTAAGACAAATATATTAGCGCAGATAATATATTAGGAACCTACATTTTTAGTTAATTTCATGACAAAACTGTAATAAATACCATAGTAGTACCATAACTTCAATTATATCCTAAACGATTTTTTTTTACAACTTTTTTAATTTATAATTTTTTTTTAATAACCTTTTGTAATTTAAATAAAGCCTTACCTTTTTAGAAGATTTTTGCCCAGTTTTAAAAATGTATGGTTATGTCCAGCTTTTCGGCTTTAAATAAATTTTAAGGACAAAAATTCCCATGTAATATGGCGCTGACTCCAGTATTTTAGGCTTTGGCAACCCTAATCACCAGCCGAATGTGGACTTTTGAGTTGTTAAAAAATATTCTGGTATAGGTACTGAGTTTTGCTCAGTTTAGGGTTTTTGCTTTTTTAATTTTTGTATTGTATTGTAACAGTAACATTGTTATTGATTGTACTCACTCGAATACTTCGTACAATGGGACTACCACTTATAAACTACAATATGCGGGTGAATATTTCATAATGACTTAATTGGGCGATTATCGATTTATGGAATCTACCATCTTCAATTTGCCTAACAATAGGTCTCATAGCCAGAACTATTATACGTATTTGTAGTTTCAAAATGTTACTTATTTGTACTTCATAATTCTCTCAAACATGAAAATAATATTTTGGGAAGTTTATGTAGCATAACTAGACTACCTAGTCTAAGCTATGCAAATTTTGGAACTCCCATACTCTATGTTACTCAGGAATATTGTAGCATAAGTGAAAGAATTTTTTAAATCGGTTCATTAGTTTTTGAATTTATCCATTACAAGCAAACGAATAAACATACATACAAAAAATCAAATCTCTTCTCTTTATAATGTTCCTAGATGTAGATTGGTTAAACGGGGGATATTTTGATAAAGGCCTCATTATGATACTCGTTGAACATAACACCTCGTATGTTCCTCGTAACTACAAGACGTACGTATCGACGCGACGTCTGGTCAACGTCCTACATAGGGAATTTACATGTCACGTTGTCAACACACAAGTTACTTAGTTTTCTAAAACGATAAGGATTAACGATTGTCAACCTGGCTTAAGGGGCATGTCTAAAGACACTTTGTTGCAGTTTATAGTGTATTGTAATAATAAACCACTTCACAACATACAGATCTACTGCATCCCATATTAAGCTAAAAGCTTGTGTCGTGGAAACCAAGCAAACCGTGGTATATACTAAATATTATTACATACATACTGTGGCCCGCGATTTCACGCGGTTTCAGAATTTCGCGCAGGAACTCCAAAGTAGCCTAATTTAATTTACTTCTTATAGCTAACACCAGCAGCTAAACAGTAGTAAAAACCCCGTCAAAATTGGTCCAACCGTTTCGGAGATTCACCTATGTGAGTTTCGGAATTCTCGCAGGAACTCCAAACATCTTTCATATTCTCCTTCTCCTTACAATTACAAACACAATAAAAAAAGAATTACGGCACGCGTGATGCCGTGACCAGGGGAAATAGAGGTTCATTATTATTATATTTTATAGACTAGCTGTGCCCCGCGGTTTCAGCCGCGTGAAAAGTTTTTATATAACAACTTTTTTCCCGATATCCGATTTAAATGAAACAAAGCCTATATGCAGCACCAGGCTAAGCATAATATACCTACTTGTGAAAACCGCGTGACAATCCGTTCAGTAGCTTCAAAAATTATCGCGAACAGACAGACAGACAGACAGAAAAGAATTTCAAAAACACCTTTTTTGTGGTTGGCTACTCTTCTTTTATACCCCCTGTAATTTTTTTCTAAAAATATTCAATGTACAGAATTGGGGATTCTCCTCTTTTATTATAGTATAGATACTAGATATATATACACACCCAGACTGGAAATAGAACTCGGTGTTCATCACACAAAGTCCACCCTCACCGGTCCGGGGATCGAATCCGGAACCTCTTGATTAGCGGGTAGGTATGGTGACCTACTGCGCCAACTGGGTCGTCAATAACAATAGTGTTTACTGGACTCTATAGAATAGATATCATAATAATTGGTAGTATATCGGACTCACTCCACACATGAACGCTCCACCCGTGTGGTTTCTCCTCGTCGCCATGATCGGGTGGCTGCATCTGTCCAGCACAGCCCTCGGTCTCCGGCAGCGTCCTCCAGCGCTTCAGCAGCTCCTTGGTCTTGTCCTTCGTTTTGTCGCACGCTTGGCGCCAGTTCGTGAAGTACTTGCGGGACACCTTCGGGCTCGTTATCGAGCCGACTTTCGAATCTTGCCTGTTGGAATAATATATAAACAATTTTTAATTATTTAAGAAATCGATCAGAAAAATACGGACGAATTTTGAAGTAAAAAAAAAAACTAAATTAAAATTTCCTCCGGGAATTCTGTTAGGTTATTAATTAAATTTCAATAGGAATTTTAAATGTACCCACTGATTGGAAAGAAATGTTAATCTACCTAATTTATGACTTTTTATTATACTCGTATATGCCAAAATCTTCCCAATTTAGTAATATGAATTATCACGTGTATAGTTTCTTTGGGCATATACGGATAAATATAGGTACATTTACATAAGCTGCGGAAACAGACCCTTTTATTTTCTGAAGCCGATTATAAATAGAATATTCACTCGTATATCATAATTACTGGGCAGTCATAACGCTCGACCTTCTTCAATTTGCGTATGACGGTTTCGTATCAGCGGGTCGTGTCGGTAGAGACTGTTGATGTTTGTGCTCATCAACAGCCCTTTTGGCTAATTTTATAAAGCCTCCAAGGTTCGCCAAGTGATTTTGATTTGCTTTGTTCTAGTTTACCATGTCGTGTAACAACAAAGGCGCTTATATTATACACGATATAATTTTAAACAAGGGGCTCATTTATTCGATGGTTTATCGGCGAACCGCAAAAGTGTAAATTCTGAACAAGTAGTGTCGATACATATTTTTTTTATTGTTTTTTATTCATTTATAAAATTAAGCAATGTAGATTTCATATCACTATTAAGTTTGGCAATTTTTTAAAGTTAACGGAATTATCGTCAGGACACACTTAGAGAAGGTAGTAGGTACTACTAAAACAATATAATATTTATTACCTCACTCAATAAATATAGGTACATTATATTATATACAGTCGAGAAAATATATGACTAAAAATCCACGGTAGATCTTATGAAATTAAATTGTAACGTCGAGTACAGTCGTCGAGTCAAGTAGATGCGGGAGAGTTGTTCGGTGTTCGGATGAAAAGTTGAGAAACTCTCAACGAACGGTTGCATCATAATTATTGTAAGTTCTCGTACCGAAAAATTTGTGCGTATATAGGGATAAATAAAGCACGCCAAACCTATTTACGTATTATAGAGATACAGGTACTTCCTTACATACCTACTCTATTATAAAACAAAGTCCTCTGCCGCGTGTCTGTCTATTTGTCACTGTGTTCGCGATAAACTCAAAAACTACTGAACAGATTTTCATGCGGTGTTTACCAATATGTAGAGCAATTCATGTGGATGGTTATTGTAAGTTTTTGTACCCAAAAAATTGTGTGTACCCTATAGTGCTATCACTATAAAGTACCTACGCCAAACCTATTTGCGTATTATAGAGATGCAGGTACTTCCTTATATACTTTATGATAAAACAAAGTCCTCCGCCACGTCTGTCTGTCTATCTGCCTGTCTCTGTATGCGCGATAAACTCAAAAACTACTGATTTTTATGCGGTTTTTACCAATAGATAGAGCAATTCATAAGGATGGTTTAGGTATGTAATTTGTAAAGGTTTGTGTAAAGTGGTTGAATATAACGGTAATTGTTGGAAGTGTCGGAAAAAGTAATTTGTTACGCTTTCACTTGTTAATTTGACTCAACCGATCACCATGAAATTTTGCAAACACGATTTCAGGGGTACAGAGAAGGACATAGAGTACTTTTTACTCCACAGCTCCCGTGGGAACTCTGAAATTACTGCAGGTGAAACCGCGGGGAACAGTAATATAATAAAAATGTACATTTACAGTACAGTCATAGTAAAGTACCTATTTTAGAAATAAATTAAAACAAAAATTATAGGCGTTCTTAATAAGCATAACTAGAAATTACTTCAATATAATTGATGAAAAAGTTTATGGTGTATGCTGTATTATTGTTGGGTTTACAAGGACGTAAAATTTTATAAATATTACTTAATGTTAGTTTTAACCTTTCAAACGTATCCCTGGAGCTCTCGCTAGCTCTGGACAGCCGCCTCTCCTTTCTAACACTTCCGTCATCACTGCAGGGCGACTTCTCTGTCGGCAACTTGTGCTCCCTTTCCGATGGTAACTTTAGTTCCTTCTCTGACCTGCATGAGAGCAGAATTTATGATGGGGAAGTATTTTAAACTTTTAACGATACGATACTTATAATATTGAAACCCAAACAATAATTTTGTCCAGGAAGATCTTAGAAAAATAAAACGTACACTTTTTAATGTTTATGCATCTCAATGATTGTAAAATGTGTAATTTTACCTATAATAATATGCTTGTAATAAATAAAAATAAAGTAATCCATCGAATGATTACGAAATTTAGTAAACTACTTGCTACCTATGAAGCTGGAATTTTGCAAGTACGTTTATGGGGAGTAGACATCTGTCAAAACGGGTTTTAGTTCCGGATTTTGCGATGGAATCCCAAAATTCACGAAGCTGAAACCTCGCGGACAGCTTATTGTTAATACTAATACTAATATATTTAGGTACAATCATATTATACTTTTGATAGATAGATAGATAAACTATATACGTATAGATATAATACATAATTGGCTATATTAGGCTGCGAGAGGAACACAGGCAATGAAAGCCAGCGTTGATGTGCATTTGAAACACATCAACGCTGCACAGCAACCCTATAGGCACTGATTCTTCCCCGCCCTGAAGTATGTTGTACCTAAATTTGTATACACAATATTGTCTCTACGCACCTGCTGCTAGAGCGAGAGGGCCGCGCGTCGTCTCCGTCCTTCCTGTGCGCCGGCGCACTTGGCGACAGGATGCCCGGCTTCTCCTGCTTCTTCATCTCCATCCCCCACTACCCGCTGTCATTGCATATACGTACTCTTCACTGAAACAATTATCACCTGATTTACAGATCGAGGTAATAATTAATTTTATTTATTGCTAGCTGTGCCCCGCGCTTTCACCTGCGGAGATTTCGGAGTTCTTGAGAGAAGTCCTCTGACAACAAGTGTACAAAATTTCATGATGATCGGTTGAGCCGTTAAGGCGTGAAAGCGTCACAGACAGACAGAGTTACTTTCGCATTTATAATATTATCGGGGATTTCATTAATTATATAATTATCTTAGCGGTAACATAAGCATGATTCAAGGATGTTTGATATAGGTAGTAGATACCTATAAAACAAGCGAGATCAAGTACCTATTTTAACTGTCGGCAAGACAAGTATACTGTTTAAATTTTCTAATAAACTAAATAATTTTCTTTAGTTATTTTTTATGATTTGCGAGCATTCTATAATGCTAAGTTAGATTAGGTTTGACCATGCACCAACTGAATTTCGATTAAAGGGAGTTCTGAATTGCTAAAATACAAATACCTACCTACATAGTAAAATGTGCACACATTTTGGTTTATATTAACACGCTAAAATATTTTAAATTCTTGTCTGCCCCGAAGCAGTCACCTCTGCCGCCTCCCCTTCGGGGAGGCAGCAAGAGAAGGCCTAGTGTGAACTGTCTAAATCTTGTAAGTTAGTGGCCAATTTTGGGGTCAACTTAGTTTTACAATGGACCAAAATGCTATTGTATTATCAAATAATAGAATACTGATTAATCAACGTCCATAATTAATTGTTCAAATGTTTACATTACATTATAGTAAATTTCCATCACAGGCTGTTGTTTTCTGTGTTATGTGATGGCCTAACTGTTGAAGGGCAAAAGTTACAGTTTAAGTTTAGGCACTCGCCTGGGTGTGAACTTGGACTGATTAAGGACCGACGCAGATTAAAGGAAAACTGTTCATACACTTCGAGGTAAATTTACTATGAGTAAGGTTCCAGGTTTATTGTACTCGTAGATATACATGTAGAGTGTAGAACGTTTTTGGGAAACCAGCTAACTAGATATATACAATAATCGCTCACATAAAGAATAAGATGACGTTATTTTAAATATCTTTTATAAAAATGAACAAGCGCTCTTTTCCAATATGGCAGCGTTTATTTAGGCATTCGTTATGTATGTTTATCTATTCTTCGCACAGCCGAAGGAAGCTGTTTATAACGGAAAATATATAACAAAGACATCGTGATTCGTGTCTCTGCTTGTTAGAAATACAAAAGATTTCTTTAAAGAAAAGATTAGCATTTAGCTGTCTGTTTTTATACACTGATTGACAATTATTGTCGCAGTAGGTCACCATTTCTACCACTATCAAGAGGTTCCGGGTTCGATTCCCGGTGGGGGTGAACTTTGAGTAACAAACATATTAGGGTTCTACTTTACGGTCTGGGCGTGTATATATATGTATATCTATATTGTAATATATATGTATCTAATAATATGTAGTATATACCACGTTTGCTTAGTTTCCACGATACAAGCTTATAGCTTAGTGTGGGGATCAAGTAGATATGTCGCACCCTTAAAACAAAAGTGGCGTTATCCAAAAATCTTGATTTTTCAGTATGGCCGTTTAAAGTTTTGAATGCAGTTCTGTGATCGATATTGAAACAAAATAAGATAGTAAAATATTGCAATCAATTTTTTTAAACAGTTTGATTATATTATTATTAGTTATAACTAAAAAATAAACAAAATAATAATGTTATCATTTAGAAAAAACACTTTTAAAAAAAAATTCCGCATAGTGCCACTTTTGTTTTACGTAAATCTTCTAATTTTTTGAATAAAGCACCCAATTTATAATTTATATAATTGGAAGGTTAAGATAAAAACAAAGAAAATAAATGAAAATCATTGTAATCTTCATCAGGAACATCGTTTATTAGGAAAATAATCAAATTACCAAAAATACTTTCAGAATCATAAAAATTAAAATTCCTAATCTTGAGGGTATTAGATAGAATTTTAAACGACTTTTTACTTCTTCAATTAAATCATTTGGCACTTTCCTATGTTCCCCATGTTTTGTCTTTATTCACTTTCTAGTATAGTAGATACCGATTACGTTTTTTTTTTCCTATAACGGTTCTGATACATCTACAGATAGATTGATTATAAATCTACCTAGACTAGAAATCTTAGTTTTAATTTCATTCACATCAAAATAGAAAGCATTCTCTAACTTTCTGGTCGAATCAGCTTTTTAGTATTGGTACTTTGGATGGATCTGTTCATTTATATTATTGTTTCTCATTACTTGAATTATTTTCTGTTGTTACTGTATCCAAATCATCACTTATTTCACTTATGTTTTTATTTAAAGCAGTATTTATATGTAGTTGTTTTTTCGTCAGTAGGCTTGGAATTCTTCTTCTTATTCAATTATGGCAATCTATGGCGATTTATCGCTAGTAATTCTACCAATATACGTATTTTAGCAATTAAAGTAATTATGGCAATACGCCAATGATAGTGTTAGATTGTTCCCCGAGATAAAACACGATTCGCTCTCGAAAACCAGCTTCTTTCTAGGAAAACGAAATGGCTACTGAACGGTGGTGAAAATATCGAATACAAAACGTGACCTCTACTGGTCAACAACCAGGCTTGGAATTATCATTTCCATTTATGTTAGTAGTACATTTAGTTAAGAGGATGAATCATGTAGAAGATGAATATGAACTCGAAGAGGACGAGGATGAACTTGATGAAGACGAGCTTGATGAGGATGATCTAGATCTACGGCATCTTTTCTGTACGGTTGAGTATGTTTTATCATCACCAGAAGCGGGGGAAAAGTCACCAGTCTCATCACTGAATAAGTTTTCTTTGAATTGAAAGAGTTTCTAGGTAGGAGCAAGTTGTTTAAACGATTGTTGTATCTTCAAGTACTGAACTTTGGCACTGTTCTTGAATTTTGGTATCATTGCTAGGTATTTGTAGGTTTATATTAGATGTATTCAGGTGTTGGATTTTGTTTTCTCTATTTTTTTATGCTAAGTGTAATATTCTTCTTCCTCTACTTGAAGGATCCATGACTATAACTTTAAAAAAAGAAAAGAAAATTATGAAATAAGTGTATTGGTAAAAGTTTAAATTAAATGGCGTTATAAAAATTGCTCAAGCAATAGTTTCTAAAAAAATGGCAGTAAACGCAAAACTTATTTTTTTTTTTCAATAAAATTAAGCATGTTTGTAATAACATTTTTACTTAAAACTGACATTATACTAACATTGTCATTTATTTGTTTACGAATTTTTTTTTTTTTTTAATAGAACTTATTAGAAAAGTGGCAGTAATGAAAAAATGCCATTATTTAACTCATTGAACAAAAATATACAGTAGATTAATTTATCTAAAAATCGGCACTATGCATAAGATGCCACTTTTTCAATAACTAACTCGACAAAATATTTACTTAAATTAAGTTAAAAAATGTTACTAAAGAAAAAATGACACTTTTTTACTTACCAAGACGTGCATCTTCCTCAGCAGTCTTGTCTTTAACTAAATAATGTCACTTTTTAATTTTCTAGTTTGACACAAAACCTAAAAGTTAATACTGACACTACCGACCCCTAGGTGAAACCATGCGATCTATTTAAACACGTGTCTTTGCATTAGGTCGGCTGAGTTTAAAGTATTTTAGATGTCACTATAACCAAAAAATGATGTTTTTAGGATAGTGCCACTTTTGTTTTAAGGGTGCGATGTGTGTTGTGAATTTGATTATTAACAGCATTTATATTTTATGCTTAAGTTAAAGGTTACGTTATTTGGTTACGTTACGTTAATATAAAAAAGAATAAAGAAGTTATGTTTGTAATATGTAGAGGGCCTATATAATTACTGAAAGGGGTCTGAAAATTCTTACTTTAATAGTAATAGTAACAGTAAGCTACGGGTTTCACTGAGTGACATAGAATACTTTTGTCCTGCAACGATGAGTTCCCACGGGAACACCAAAGTTTACATGATTGAAATTATAAAAATAATATTACTTACTTACTTACTTATTCTTAGGTTGGTATATATAGGACATGTTGTAATATTAATTCATTTCATATGAATCATGCATAATCTCTTCATAATCGCAATTGTAAATCCAGGAACCCCGAATCTTTCTGGGTAAATATTGAATGCGGAGTTCCCATCCCATATGCAAGATGTTTCTTTATTGTTAGAGTGAATTTAAGTATACAAAAGTATTTAATTCACAATTTCAATCGCCGTTCCCTTTTTTATCACACGATAATTTATAAAACGTAACATGTTTTTATCTTGCTGCATCTGTTCTCTTATAACTAGTAATTCGTATTACTACCTACCTAGTTTTGATGCGATTTCAAAGGAATAGGATTTAAGGTACCTACTTTTTAGTTTTTATCCCGACAAAAAGTTTCCGAAGTACTCAATCCCGAACATCACCACAGTGAAGCGATCACGGGTTACAGCTAAAACAACCACGCCTGTAAAATGAGCACAGGTTATAGCTAAAAACATGGAATCTTAGTATGTATATATAGTAGCTATTACCTGCTAGAGATAGAAAGTTGTTAAAGATTATAACGAGCAAAATGAACGTTATCATAATTTAAAAACATTGTATAGAACACTTGTAGCTCGAGAAGCATCAGGTTTTTTTTGTGACCCATATTATACGTATAAAAGGTAGTCGCGTCGTCGTCATTATCCTGCTAAGTCAGACTTCTTTGTGTCATTATACCTAGCTGCGTCACTGTTCCCTATTAAAAGCAGTGTCTACCATGATACACCTACGAGATTTGAGCTACTCTCAGTTTTTATATTTATTTCAGAAGCTGTTAATGTACGTCGCTTTGATGTTATAATTACTTGAAGAGAGACGTAATTTAGTTAATTTTGTGGGGTCCGCGCTGGAGTTCAGGCTGACTTCAGAGTGGATTATATTAATTTGAATTGAGGAGTTATTGCGAACGTTATGTTTTTTCTCTAGGTATTTTTTTGTGATTGGTATATTATGATTTCGTGTTTTAAGGAGAAATTATAACTGAAGCATGTACTACTAATCTAATTATCTACATCTACTGATATACATTAGAGAATTGAGATCTCTCCTAACTACTATTATTATCTTATACATATAATAAAAATGAATCGCCAAATGTGTTGGTAAGCGCATAACTTACAAACGACTGCACAAAATTGGAAAATTGTTTTTTGTTTGTGTTCGTTATTATCAGGACAAGGTTTATATAAAAGAAGTTTGGAGTTTCTGCGGGAATCCAGAAACTCACGCGGGTGGATCTCAGATACGGTTGGACCGATATTGACGGGACTTTCACTGCTAATTAGCTGTTTTTATAAGGAGTACATTAGACTGCATTGGAGTTCCTGCGGGAATCCCGGAACTCACGCGGGTGAAATCACGGGGCACAGCTAGTACTATTATAATTTCATGATACTACAAAATCCACTTTGTTCAAGATAAATTTGCAACATTTCCGTTTACAAACTTTATATATCTACTTGAGTAATCTTACGAAGTTAGTATACCTGATAGTTATTTGTCGCTTAAAAAAAATTACTTCCACGTTTTCATCGACTTTTCTACCAACCGGCGACACTGTAGTTAAGTTTTAGCTCTTTAATAACAATACGGACCAACAGCAATTTAATTTAGGTCAACGACTTGAGTCGCGGTCTGCGCCCCGTTCTCGCTGATTGTGCTTGCAAAATGAATGAAAATTAATGTTGTTATGTTGTTACTATCCAATGCCTTACAACCTAAAGCCTAGCTTCCTAGCTTCTCTAACCTAAAAACCTAGCTTCTCTAACCTAAAAACATTCGCCTATATAAATTAGATAACTAGTTGTTCCCCGCGGTTTCACTCGCGTTAGTTTCGGAGATCCCGCGGGTATTCCGAGATAAAAGTACTTACTATCCTATATTTTTTCTGTACCTACCCTTGACAACGTGTAGGTAGTATGCAAAATTTAATGTAGTTTCTTCCGCGTTAATATTGAAATTCCTAAGGGATTTCCGGCTTAAAAAGTAGCCTATGTCCTTCTATGTACCCCTAAGAACGTGTAAGCAAAATTTCGTGGTGATCGGTTCAGCAGTTTAGCCGTGAAAATGTAACAAACTAACAAAAAAAACCCACTTACGCATTTATAATATTAGTATTTATGTGTGCATCAGATCAGATGTTACTTGTGTTGCCTTTGTTTAGTCAAACTAGGACGTTTAGAAATCATCCTTGTTTAGGGAAATAGACATAAGATAAGAACATAATAATTATGTAACTATATAAGTATTAAGTATCTACTAGTATATACCTACAACGTGTTAATGAATCGACTGAAAACTAGAAAATCAACATCGTTTTAATATAGGTATATATTTCATTTTTATATATATTTCATATTTATACAATCACACACACCTCTGCTATTCTAAAAAGTTCTGTCATAAAGTAAATTGATTACCCCCTTTGTGTGTGATGTTGTCAAGTAATTTTATACTCTATGTATAGAGTTCCATGTAGAGAGCCTGGATATTTGTCACGCAGCAGTATGGATGTTGACAGTAACAGTTTTGAAGCGAAATTTGGAGTGATTTATTACACGTACCTACGGCTACGTCACATGAGGATCTGCGCTGTGCAGCCTGCACTCAATATCACTAGAGCCTGTGTGCATTTCAAACGGTCTATGTGCGTCACGACTGTTTAGGGTCAGCGCAGACGGCTGATACCACCTGAATATCTTTTATCGAGAGGTATGGCTATACCTACTAATGCAAAGTCGACCCTGTTGTCTGCGGTCATTCCTCGGAATCTCTTTTCGTGATAAAAACTATAATAATATTGTGAATTCAGAACAAAGCTAGTCTATTTTGTGCCAAAGATCAAAATCAAAGATGAAAGACCAAAATAAATAAAAAACTAATATTTATTTGATGAGTTTTTTCGTCTTCTGCATTCCAATAAGAATCGATCGTTCGATTTCGACAAAACTTTGGTTGGGTTGTTTTTCACGCGTCAGTAAAAGATGAAATAAAAACATGACAATGCAACGAATGCCCAGGAAATATCACTGGCTCCCCGTATAAAGATAGAACAAAAGATAATACAAAAAGCGAGTTCATAGCTAGATATAATCTTTTCTGAGCAACCATAAACGAGGAAACCATAAGTAACTAGGTATAGGTAACGAGAAATATTATTTTCATATAAAGCTCTTCCCGTTTCATCCATCATTGAGTACTCCAAAGCACTGATATACCTACAACGACAGCACGATTACGTACCTACTGTAATAAAGTAAGCGCCGTATTATGTATAAACAAACCCCATGCAGAGGTTTGTTGGATGCTAAGAGATTAAGCCTGATTCGCTAGATTTACACAGATATTTAATTAAAACTCGCGTCGTAAAGCCCTCGTAATCCTTTATTTGGACATAGATAAGCAATAGTGTGTTAACCCACACTGGAGAAATTTGGAGTAAATCATGTTTTAAAACTATAGCGCCATTTTGTGTCAACATTTTTTTATGTTCAACATATTGTTACAATATATTTATACAATGTAACGAAGTGAACACTTTAAAAAACGTTCTCTAACTCTCAATAAATCGTTCTGTATCAATAACTTAATTTTGTGGGTTAACATGTTATTGCTTATCTGCGTCCATTTATTTTTCTATATTTCTGGCCGAAAAGGAAATAAATATAGTAGTTCATATTATCTTTGGTAATATAAGTAAAAATTTTGCCAACTCTTTACCACACATCCAAATTTCTGATGCTATCTGGTAAAGAAAGGTTATCATATAATGGTTTACTTATTAGGTACATTATGTAATAGATAATTATAGAGACTCAATAACTCCATGACACACCTCTATATGAAAATATCGGAGCAGTGACATTGCTTTTGGTTATCTGTAGTATCCGTTGGCAACTGGCTGGTTTCACATAGATTTTTATATTATGTTTTAGATTTGAAATCTGAGGTTCCAATGTTGGTTATTGTCAGTGGAGTGATCATCAAAACCAAATTGAACCAATATTAAAATTGATGGTAAGAACCACTTTAGGAACCAAAGATGGCGCGGTGTCGTCATTTGTAAAGAGAGGATATTGTTGTGTTTTGCGATGTTATATTAGATCATAAGTTGCACAGGGGCGTTTCGATCTGATTCCTTCGGTGTTCACTAAGAGCTACGAGGGTGTCGTCATTTGTAAAGAGAGGATATTGTTGTGTTTTGCGATGTTATATTAGATCATAAGTTGCACAGGGGCGTTTCGATCTGATTACTTCGGTGTTCACCAAGAGCTACGAGAATTTTTTTTGCAATATGTTGCTCCATAAATTGCAGTTTCAAATTGTACAACTAATAACAGAAATATATTATTTTGAAACTGGCTAAATGCATCATATACGAAAGTCCTTAAGAAGAAAAAGAAATGTTCTATGTTCGTTACAGTTCACATGGTTCGGAGTAATAGGTAGATTAGGTACTACTACTAGGAATTCCTACCTCCATGTACCTATGTATCTACATTACGCGGCACGATGCAATTAACTAATGTTCGGTTTAAATATACATACGAGAAGTGCTATTGGTGCTATGTACTAACTAGCTCGAGAGCCTTGCTACTTGCTAGCCTATCTGTGAGGTTGCATCCACGTTGCACCGCCGCAGCTTATGTTAGCTTTAACCCATGTAAGGTAGTTAGAGTTGAATAGAGTTTCTTTGTTCATATTGAAGCTAGTTCTTTTCAATAAATCTTTTGTGAATTTTCATGTTACAGTATTTATACCATTATGTAGGTACTGTTTTTCATACGTAAATGTACGAACTGTTATTCTAAGCCAGTTGTGCACAGATAAAGCCCATTTATAAACAAACAGCTTCCGAATCTTGGAATGTTGCTTACAATTAGAATTTTTGATAAGGCAAAGGAAAGCAAAGTCATGAAGCTACTCATTTAAGATTAAAGGCGATTATTGTGAACGAGTGACGTCATTGTAACGTCGACGAGTGTACAGACAGTACAGTCAGCATCAAAGATATGTAACCACTTTTGCCAGTCAATAGTATTTCTATTGCAAAAAGATTTAACTAGTGTCAAAAGGGTTTATATGTTTCTGATGTTGACTGTTGGTGTTAATAAAATGTTGATGGTGAATTATACGTACCTAAGTATTAATTCAAGTAAAAACCTCAGAAACCTTAGAGTAATTCTTATAGTTTAGAGCTATAAGAGTAGATAGTAGAGTAGTAGATATAAGTGGGATATTCTCTGTGATAAGCTAAAATAACATGCAACTTAATTTAAAGTAGTAAATTAATAAATAATAAGTAAGCAAATTAGATCCAAGAGAAGAGAAAAAAAAACTTTTAAATTAAGTGTACATCACGATTCACGTGTTCCTTGAATTAAGTAGATATACTTACTGTAAGTAGATACAATATTATTTTAGTATTATACGTATTTCGAATAAATAATATAAAATAAATATAATATTCCGCGATTAAAAAAAAAACCTCCGTATCAGAGTTAACGAGATGGAAGCTTGAATATTACACTCGTAGTAATGGCACCGATGTAATATAATTATGATTTGCTTTTAGAGAGCAAATTTTTTAAAGTGGCTTCGGGAGATCTTGTATTTCTTTATATGTTTTGTTAACTAGCGAAGCATATTTATAGATTATGTAGGTAAGTAGGTACATAGTTTGTCTATAGGGATCATATACCTACAGATTATTTAATTTACAATATTATCTGGGTATAAATAGTTATATGTATTTACAAAAAAGTATTTACGAACGTAGGTATTTATATAATTTTTTTATCAGTTTCTATCTTGTACTAGCTATGTGTATTCAACAACAACAATTTACAAGTGTTTTAAGATTTTTTTTTAATACATAATTACGGTACCCAGACTCAGGATATACGCAAATGTGTATCACATAAATGCTGATGATGCGGAAATTGAACCTGCGACCTATTATTTAGGTTCACTAACCACTACACCACCGGTAAATACGGTATTATAGCTATAGTAAAATTCACGCGCGGTAATTACAGGTTACAATATAGCCTATGACACTCACAAATAACGTGGCTTTCTATTGGTAAAAGAATTTTCCAAATCGGTTTAGTAGATCCAGAGATTATCTATCCCCTACAACCTCACAAACTCACAAACTTTACGTCTTTAATATTTTATTAATTTACTAGCTGTGACCCGCGGTTTCACCCGCGCGAAAGGTTTTTATACAACAACTTTTTTTCCCGACATCCGATTTCAATGAAACAAAGCCTATATGTAGCTCCAGGCTAAACTTAATCTACCTGTGAAAACCGCATAACAATCTGTTCAGGAGATTCGGAGATGATCGCGAACAGACAGACAGACAGACAGAAAAGAATTTTTAAAACTTTTTTTTGTGCTTGGTGACTCTTCCTATATCACTCCTCTCAATTTTAGGTAAAAATAATTCAATGTACAGAATCGCAGATTCCACTCTTTTATTATAGTATACTTAGATAGATATAAGTTACTAACACACAAGTCACAACAATAAGTATTTATAACTTTAAGCTTTAGGATAAAATTGTTTAAGTAGATATGTATTACAATAAAGCACTTTAATATTATATGTTGAAATGGTAGTGTTACTTGACCTGTAGTTAATTGTACCTACCCCTGAGAATATACCTCACGCGGTGGGTACTTTACTGCACCCCTGAGTAATGGGAGGGTAATAATAATTTATACGGGGGATTCACCGCGGAACCTTTTCAAGAGAATGTTTTTAGGTCATACGTCCGTACGTAAATCGATAGGAAAATCGTCGAGCAATAACAATTGATTCGATTGTTAACCCCTATAAATTTTTAAGGGTCGCCACGGCCTAGTTTTCAGTTCGAATCGCTTTTTGTCATCGAATATCTATTGTGACTTTTCGGAATTCACAACAGCGGGTTACATAATGGGTTATTGAAAGAGTTTTTCCATTGAAAACTTTTATAATACATTCCGTTCGTATACAAACAGCTACAATAACTTGGCGAACTTTTATCCGATTACAATACACGTTGATTAAACTAGAAAGTATTGCTTTATCGCAGCTTCAGAATTAAAGTGATCCAACTCAAAAATTGCAATTTGAAATAAGCAAGAAAGTCTATTTCACAATAACTTACATAAGTGTGTAACTTACCATAGTGCGATCAACGAATGCGAGTAATGCGGCCGATATATCTAGGCGCGGATCTTTGTTACTCACAATAATAGGGTACTGCATGAAATTTTTATCATGAAATTGTGTCAATATTTCAAAAAAAGGGCCTTAGAAAAGCATTATCATGAAAGATTTACTAAAAAAATAAAATCTATAGTTTCCAAAATATTCAACTTTTAATTTTGTGAAATGGAACGTTGCAACGAAACATCAATCACAGCCACGCTTAACATAATAATATTACGTCACTTTTATTTTTTAGAAAACATTTACCCCTTTCCCCTGAAAGAAACTAAGTAGTAATAATAATAAACTCGACAGTTCAGCCTTAATTTCGCTTTTAGATATTGAATTTATCTCTCTGTTAATGTAATATCACTCTGTCAATACGGCAGTGACCTCTCTATGGCAGTTTAATAAGGCGTAATTTTGAACTAGTGACGTCATTCCATGTTTTGGCGGTAAAGTCAAAAGTAGGAACTTTGAAACGCTCTATTTAATTTATGCATATTTTTTTTCTTTTTCTTGCTTTGTTTAAGTAAGTAGGCCATATATCTTTAAAATAGACTGGAAAAAAAATTCATGCAAGTACCCTATTCGGGCTCTTTTTCATCACAGGTTTTTAGACTAGGCCTTTTAAGATCAGTTTTTTAGTAAAATTAGAAGTTATAGGAATTTGTTTTAGGTCACTTTAATTCTGAAAGTACGTTATGAGTCCCGAAATGATGTGTCACCGCTCGGGAATTTCATGGCATATGTAAACACTAATTACCAACGTTCTCGGGAGTGTCGTTGTGTTTATCTCGGTCTCGGTCGGGAATACTTCGGTCGGGATGCCCAATAATAGCCGTAAATAAAGCCCTCTCGAGCACGCGTGGAATGGCGCATTATCAAGCGCTATCGTTATTTTCGGCTGCGCCGTCGGAAATTACTTCGTTGGTATGACGACAACCCAATACAACTTGGAGATAGTGCTGCTACATTGTTACATATTGCATGGATGGAGTCGGAGTTTCTTAGCTCTACTCATTAGTAATGATGGTAGGTAGTACTCAGGGCATTTGTGAAGTACGTAGTTACCTGCTAATGTTACGCAAGAAGAAAGAAATTCAGAGGGGCTATTATGTAACTTTTTTTTCTATCATTTTTCGGTTTGCAATCAAATATATGACGGTTTTGCGATTAAAATATGCACGTTTTGAAATCCTACAATATCTAGCAATCAACCAAAATATAAACATAATTCAAAAGTTGAAGCTGTCTAAACATCATTAAATATTCACAAAATCGCAATTTTTTTGATTGAAACTGAAATTTGAATGCAACTAAAGTTAAATAATTGCCCAACTAAAGTTACATAATTGCCCTGCAGGTCTTATCCGGTCAGGTTGTTAGGTTAACTAAGAACCTAATTCGGTTCAATTGCAGATTTATATGTTATTATTCATAGACAAGATACAAACAGAATAATAATAGAATAATATATATTACTTTATTTCTTTCATTTTATTATTATAATAATATCTTATGTGTTGTTTGTGATTTTTATTAAAGTGTCAACATCAGCCCTTTGTTTATTTTTTCGTAAACTCATGACGATAAACTCTGCGAAGGGCAACAGCGAAAAGACGGCACAGTTCTGTGCACGGTTCTGGAGATTTGTAAATATGTAAATATTATGCAATGTGCAATAATTACGGTACCGCGGTTTCACCCGCGGTAAGTCCCCGCGGGAATTCCGGGATAAAAGTACCCTATGTCCTTCTCTGTACCCCTGACAATGTGCATGCCAAATTTCATCCAAATCCGTTCAGCCGTTTTTGCGTGATTGAGTAACAAACATCCGAACTTCCAAACATCCACACTTTCACATTTTTAATATTAGTAGGATTATAGACAACATCGTGCGGTAATATTTTCTTTTTGAACTGAAATCCGTGGTTTTCTCTAAAGAACCACTCCTTAAATATGCCTATGAATGGTAGTTTTTAAGCGTTCAAGCTTGTGCCGTCTCCAATAAAACGTTTCTTTTGTGGCGATCGCTGAACGTCCCCAACAGTACAGTAATGTGTAGGTACAAACGCAGACGTTGTACAACGAGCAGCGATGTAACGTAACTTGCCTAGGTTGGCACCGTCGCCATCAGAAGGTGCTTAAGGAAAATATTTCGATTGTATGTATACCTACGTAGATATACAAAAATACAAATGCTATTTATAGGTTCTATTGTAAAAATGCTTTAATAAAAACTTGCGTTGTTTAAAACGATAATGTGATTTATTGAAATCCTTATTATTATTATAAAATGCGAATGCCAGTTTATTTGTTTGTTTGTTACGCTTTCACGCCTTAACGAATGAGACGATCATCATGGAAATTTGCGACCACGTTGTCAGTGGTATAGAGAAGGATATATTGCCACTTTTGTCCCGGAATTCCCGCGGAAGCTCCGAATTTAATGCGGGCGAAACTGCGGGCAACAGTTATTCAGTATGTACCTAAATGACACTTTTCATTTATATCTACTTTAGAGGTTATATTGTCTCTTATAATGTTATTGAAACTCTTTAGCTACAGTCCATTAATGGTGTTAGATTAGGAAGGTGAAATACTGACGAAGCTAATAATATTAATTAATAATCCATGGACGTCCAGAGGGCTTAATCAGTTAATAAGTATAATTCGGTGACAAGCTGACCCGCCATGTTGAACATCTTAAAGTTTAAACTTCGAGTCAAAGCAGCAAGTTCAGACTATACCTATTAAGATTTAAGATGGCGCTCACCGATTCGTTGTGGGACTCATGTTCGCAGATTTCTATGTGTGGGTTCTTTGGCATCACAAAAATATTAGGTACAATACGAACACTCGCCATACGAATAATGACACGCCTGGTGTGCCTTCAATCTTGCGTAAAAAAATGTTTCTTTTTAATCCAATGTCACTAATTGTGCGCTGGAATACCTCCCTACGTTGTTGAAAGTTGTTAAAAAAAATGATGACACGCCCATCGTACCATCCGTGAAGATGTTACACAAGTGTTTGCAAATATATGTATTTCTTGGCGCAAATGATATTTAAGTAAATCGCCCCGAAGAACATAATTATATCCTTTATATTTTCTTAGATTTCTATGGTGTTTTTAATAGATATTAAAAAGAAGTTAAGAAGTAATTTTATTTTTTTTCTATGATCTGAATGCATCAGCATTAAAAACTACTTTTTAATCGCTTTTTAATGCCAGATACTTGATGTTTCAAAAATAAAATAGTTCTTCGTGTATGGGAAAGTATGGGGGCGCTCTTAAGGGGACACGCTTTTAGGTAAACGGATGTCCCCTTAAGAGCAAGTGGATTAATCAAAGGGATTATGGGTCGTGATTTGGAAAGGTTTGGATGTTGAATTACTTTCTAGTTTGCAGGTTACGTCAGCAAAGGTCACGCCACGTCATGTGCCTGACCCGGGTCAGCCTCTAGATATCTAAATTTATTTTTGTTTCCGCAAAACCAGGTCGCTCACTAATTTGAGTGCTCCTCGATTAGTTTTGTGAAGGATTTTTCTCCGGCCGTTGAATTAAAAAGCTATAGTGCTATCTAATATCTATAGAGAATGAAAATCTGGCATGTGCTTTTACAACTTTTTTACGGCTGCCTGCAAGAACGCAAGCTCCAAGCTTACTGTGGATCAAGGATTTGTCAATAAATAACTATGAATCTATCTGTATATATACAGTAAAAAAAGCCTGCCCGATATGTGAAGGTGTTGGTACTTGGTAGGTATAATATATCTATGTAATCTATTTTAAATAGGGATAGAGGTTTGACGGAAGTAAAACCTCCGCGTCAGAAAGGTTTTGTTAGAAAACGTTATACACAAAAAACTTTGTTTACTCAAATGCACTAAAAGAATTAAAAAATCTACTTCCGGAATCACTGAATACGCAACCTACTATACCGTGTCTCTTCAAACTTTAATGAAGGCAGTATCACCGTCAAAACTCTTTTACAAAATAACGACATCAATATGAGATTTCCAAGAAAGATCAAAATCAAGAATGAGACCCACTTATTTGACAATTTAAATTCACTGCCCAACCAGTGGATTCAAATTCATAATCTGTATGTATGTTTGTAAATTTGAATATAGGGGAAAATCTCGGAAACTACACAACGAATCCTAAAAATTCGCTTTCTCTGTTGCAAGCTGCAGTATCCTTGAATGACATATTGGGATACTTTTTTCCTTCCCGCTGGAACACCCACGTTCAGGCGGGTGAAACCACGAAAAAACACCTAGCAACATATTTCATTTAAAAAGAAATCTTGGGAAAGATATTATATAAAATAGGATAAATACAAATTTTCCATGTCATGCAATTTTGTAGCTTGACTTGAAAAGTTTGAACAAAAAAAAAATGACAAAAACCACCAGTTTCAGCCGTTTTCAATGCATCTTTTTATATTAGCATATTTTTATATTATTAACCGCCAGCTACATGGTAAAAGATGTTTGAAGCCTTAAAGCTGATTTCCGGTTGCGCACTTTTTTATCCACTTCGTAGCATTTTCATCTATAACGTACAACTCTTATCGAGGTATACGTATCACCATCGCATCGCAATCACAATACAAATCATGGTTTCTTTGTGAGCGTTGTTGGTTGCGAACCTCTGAATGATAGATTGTGTGCTCCGAACACTGACGCTATTTGTTGCCCGCTCCACCAGCGCACCAACGATAAAGAATGGGCGAAACAACATCACAAAACGAAAAACAGAGGTTTCCCCTAAGTAAATCTTTTATTGGGCCATTTCTTTCGTTTCACTTTGAATTTTTCAGAAAGAGATATGAAATATGTAGAGATATAATAAGTATGTTGTTTTATGGCTGGAATAAGAGAGGCCGTGATACCTACTTAATTTTTCTTGGGGAATTTCTTTTAACATTTCAATAACAATGTTAATATTTGGTATAAATGAACATCATCAACATAGAAGATATACATAAGTCTACCGCTCTTTTCGAGCCACACCTCAAGGTTCTCTAGGAGCATCAATTTTCATGACTCTAAACTAAACTAACTTCTCTTTTTACCCTGGGAGTTGATTTCCGAAACCCCATTTTAGAACTTGCCAAAATTATAAGAAAAAGTGCCTTTCAAGTTTCTAGACCCAGTGGTCTGGGCTGTGCCTTGATTAATCGGTCAGTCAAGACATTGTTTTTACAAACTTTATAATTATTATTTAAACTAACTGTTCCGCGTTGTTTCACTTGCGTTAATTTCGGAGTTTCCGCGGGAATTCCGGGATAAAAAGTCTGTGCCCCTGAAAACGTGTAAGTATGCAAAATTTCATGATGATCGGCGAAGTTATAGCGTGAAAGCGTAACGATCAAACAAACAAATAACTCCAATTCGGATTTATAAACATAATAATTATAAATAAAGTTGAGCGCGAAACAGCTCGGCTATTTTGCTCAACAGCTAAGATCGGATAAGTACGAACATAAGCAGAAAAATCGATACCTACCTAATCTATCCGATTATTATAATTATTTCCTTGTGATTGTTTGCTTAAGTGATATGTTATAATCGATACTTTCCATCGAATCAGTGGGGTAGTGGTGAGTGGTGGGCGAGTGGCACCGCCAGGGCTGCCTTCGATCGATACGACCGCTAACACACAGGCGGAAAAGAAAATGTTATACACCGCAAACGCGAGCTTTGCCGTGTCGCATAAGCGCGACGCACACCAAAGCTCTATAAAACTTCCGTGCGCTTTTGTAATTAACGAAATTTGTTGTTGATTGATGTATCTGTAATTTAATAGTCATTAACCAATGTTGTTATATCGCCTATGTTATATTTACAAAAATCTATTATTTTTAAATAAGAGCACACTACTGCTATGAACTTTTGAATCTGGATTGAAAATGGTTTTGTCCTAAATTGTTAAATAAAATACTTCGATCGTAATAAGTTTACTTATTTATAAACAGATTTTTGTAGATACAAAATATTGTGTTAAAATTAAAGTTTTAATTCATACCACAAAACCTTCGTTTTGTCAAAGAAAAATACTGACCAAAAATTATAAAAATAACTCGATAACTACAAGAATATCAAATACCATAAACATAATAATATGTATTTATATTTTTGTATAATCAACTTGGCAATAACTTAATTGGCCAAAACCCTTTTGGATTGTAACTAGACCTTAATTTTAAATTTGTGTTTTCTGTACGATAACAATTAGGTACTTAGTGTGTTTTCTGTACGATAACAATTAGGTACTTAGGCCAATGAGGTATTATAACCGTCCTATTAATGTTGAAATAAAGAAAAAGAAAAATAATATTAATAGTTAATTACTTGTATTTATGTAGGTATATAAAAACTGCCAAGACACCCGAAGGGAGCCGCGATCAATCGCTGCTTTTAAAAGAAATTAACAAAACTCTAATCATAGAAAAACTATGAATTATGCTAAAATCATATTATATCTCCCAAACTATGCAGAGCCTGTGCTATGAGTACCAGATAACTATATTTTTCAACACTGTTCTTTATTGTTATAACTTTCCTTTGCCAACATCATCTAATCATGTAAAAGGACTAGTAAGTAGTAGAAGAAGAAATTTCGTCACTATTTCTGCTGATGTATTTTTGATATACCAATATTGTAATATACCTTTTTACTTCTATGTAGATACCTAATAATAAAATATAGAGATAGCTAGAGATAGATAGATACTATTTTCGCTGCGAGCTCTAACGGAAAGCCGGTTTCGACGCTAAATTATATAGAACAATACATTGTGAACAGACATTAGGTACCTTTCAATACTATATTGTTATGTAAGAAAACTTTCGAGGCGTTCCGGGGGACAGCACTACCTCTTATCTGTACTGTTTCAAACTAAAATCTAGATTGTATTCATTAAAATTTCGGTCTGTTCTCCGTAGTTCAATTAACAGATGAATGTTTAAAATGAACAAAGTCAAAATTTTATTTTTTGTAAACTAAATAAAACCACGTAAAAGCCAAAGGTCCTAGCACTCCTAGGGTCATAATTAATTATGATTCAGTTCACCCTAAATATGTACATGATCACAAATTAATATTATATATATATATATATATATATATATATATATATATATATATATATATATATATATATATATATATATATATATATATATATTGTCTAAGTTTTTCTTAAAGTAAACCTTGGTAAGGCACGTAGGGAAAACAATTGTTGTAGCACGGCGTTTTATCGCCGTAGTAAATCAAGACCCAGGTACCTAAGCAATGAAAAGTCGTGACGAACAAGTTCCTAAGAGTTAATTATGTAAATATTAGTTGTAAAAATGTCAGCACTATTTGTCTAGACGTGGTTAGATAAACTGTCTGCGTTATTGCTATGCCAGCTGTCGCGGGTTCAAACCCAGCATCAGGATAAACACTTTTATGTAATGAACATTTGAATGTTTATCATGAAGCCTTTTCGTGATTCTCAGAAGAAACCCTTTTGCCCAATTAGAAATTTTCCACACCAATCAAATATCTTGTTCCTTGCCGTTTCTTCAATATTTATCCGTTGAGTTTCTCATATACGAAGTGCATTCTGTATGACTC
This sequence comes from Zygaena filipendulae, assembly GCA_907165275.2. Lineage (NCBI taxonomy): Eukaryota > Metazoa > Arthropoda > Insecta > Lepidoptera > Zygaenidae > Zygaena > Zygaena filipendulae. The sequence goes on from OU015669.1 coordinate 4,233,195, forward strand.
TCAGTCCCACCTGAGTCTGTTCAAATATTCAGAGCCAAGTGGTTCTTGCTTTAATTTTTGTTTTTATTAAGAACTAGCTTTTTCTCGCGGCGTCACATGCTTGAATATTGTACTCTGGGATTCTTTAAAGTAACAGCATAATAAAAGTAAAGGTGATATTGTTTTATTCTTTGATAGGTGCCTAGTAAGTAACTATCTACCTACATGCCTATAGTTTCATATAAATCCGCCCATTATGTTATGTTTGCGTGATTCACAATTCGATTCGTCCAAACAAACAAAACCAACAGTTTTATTTTGTCCATATTATTTTATTATAGTGCGAAAGTAACTCCCGTTGTCTATTACCTTTTCACACCTTGACTACTTAACTGATCATTGTGAAATTTTGCGTACACGTTATTAGGAGTAGGTATAGAAAATGACAGAGATTACTTTTGCCCTGGAATTCTCGCGGAAATTCCGAAATTAATGGGGGTACAACCACGGAAAACATAAATAATTATAAAATGTGAACGTTGAGTAGGTTGAGTAGGCCAGGTAGGTTTTTTTAATTATTTTTTAGATAATAATAAAATGATGTGATTCCTTTTTCGTGGATATTTTAAAAATTATGATAAAATGATTTACTTATACGTAGAAAGAGTAGGTAAAGAGTAAAATTGAAACTATAAGCTCTTTGGAGGATTATTATAGATGCCACTGCAGATAATATAATACTGTACTACTATCTATGCCAGTTTTTCTTTTCTGCAAAAAGTAAAAAGCAATAGTGCGTAATATCAACTTTCCGCACGCTGAACAGCTACGTAATATAGCACTTTTTGAGCAACCGAATGAAAAAGTACTTTTTGCGACACTTTTAACAACTATCGTTATATTTCAACTAATTAGCACAAAACCTTGACAAATTATACCCAAACCTTCCTCATGAATCGCTCTATCTACAGGTAAAAACCGCATGAAAATTCTTTCATTAGTTTTTAGTTAGTTTATCGCAATAATCGCGACATACTTTGTTTTATATTATTATGTAAGGATAAACAATGTTTTTATAGAGATACCGCGACGTTTGAACCTGCGCTAAAGTGGTCACTAGTTTCAACCAATAGACCGGAACTGCATTATTTCAAAGTCGTCTTTTGCATATCTTGTTTTTTTCGCTTATTTTTTTTCTATCCTAACATCTACCTAACAGCTAACATCGAATTTTAATTCTATATCTACGGTCTAACAAAACCGAATAGCCTGTGTTATGAATCTATAGTTGGAATTTCCCCAGGGAAAACCGTAGAGAAAAGTAAGTATATTATAGTAGCTTATCCTGACTATGCCCCAGATGTTGGGATCCGTTACCAGGTTGATTAATGGTTCTATAGAGTCTTCCACATTCCCAATGATCTGGAGGACTGCAATTGTAAAACCTCTGCCAAAGACAAGCAACCCTGCTGAACTCAAGGACCTTCGCCCAATTAGTATTCTCCCATGTCTCTCAAAGGTATTGGAAAAGGTTGTATGCTCACAACTTACTAAATATCTAGAAGCCAATGGAATTCTACCTGATGTTCAGTCGGGTTTTAGAAGGGGAAGAGGTACTTCCACGGCGCTGCTGGACGTCACCGACAATATCCTCGCAGCCAATAGTACTGGCATGTGTACGGCGTTGGTTCTTCTTGATTTTTCGAGGGCTTTTGACTCAATAAATGTTTCTCTGCTACTCTCCAAGCTTAGTTACTATGGATTCGATGCAGCAACTGTCAAATGGTTTGACAGTTACTTAAGTGGGCGCGCTCAGTTTGTCGAGCTGTCACGCTCAGGTGGTCGCACTATGAGGTCAAGAGTGCGCTCGCTACTAAGGGGAGTGCCGCAGGGATCTATTTTGGGCCCCCTTCTGTTCATAATCTACTCAGCAGACATAACCAGCGCTATATATCACTGCAAATATCACATTTATGCTGATGATGTCCAAATTTATTTATCTTTTAAGCCATCTAAATTCAATGATGCTGTTAGCCTAATCAATGCTGATCTCAGTAGGATAGCGTCGTGGTCTGAGGATAACTGTCTTACTCTTAACCCTAATAAAACTAAATACATCATGCTTGGGACTAGAAAGGGATTAGCAAGCATGCCGGAACTTAACCTACTATTGTCAGGGCAGACCATTGAAAGAGTATCGGAAGTGCGTAACCTGGGTTTGATCGTGGACGAGGATTTAAGGTTTGAGAAATACGTCTCAAATGTCGTGCGTAACTGTTTTTACAGATTAAAAATTTTGTATAAGCTTCGTCCGTTTATCAATAAAAAGTTGCGTATACAGTTAGTGGAAACTCTAGTACTTTCTAAGCTGAATTATGCAGATATGGTGTATGGCCCGCGATTGTTTAAAAAGACTAATAACCTATTACAAAGAGTCCAAAACGCCTGCGCCCGATATTGTTTCGACATACCCTCTCGTAGTCATGTGACTCCTTTTCTTAATGCACACAAGATCATGAAGATTAAATCAAGGCGCAAATTGCATCTAGCTTGCTTACTGTTTAACCTTCTGGAATCCAAATCTCCCGCGTATTTATATGAGAAATTAAACTGGATTGGAGCAAACAGACACACGGAGCGTAGACAGTGCTCGCAGCAGCTGAGCCTACAGCGCGGCGGCTCGGCGGCGTTCCGCGGCAGCTTCCGCTACGCAGCCTCCAAATGCTGGAATAATATACCACCGCCTATTAGGAACATGAAAACAGCAAACGGTTTCAAAACGGCACTCAAATCCTACCTAATCGATCTTCAGGTCAAATATCAAAATTCTATTAATGACAAAAATGAATCTTTTATTTAATTGGTAATTATTGTCTTAGCTTACCTCAATCAATCCGATCGGTTTTGTAAAATATTTTTCACTTTGGGGCTGTTGCCGGGGTTGAGCGTGCCGCGGAATACCTACACTGTTATTAACCGACATATAAAAAGGAGGAGGTTATGCATTCGATTGTATGTATGTCTTTATCATCAATATATCCTTCGCGTAGTGCAGGAGTGCAGGTAGGTACCTACTCATGCAGTTAAGTATCTGCACATGAGCGCATTGTTCGCGTGTCGCAGCCGAGTGTCGTCGTCGGTCCGGCGCGGGCTGTCCTCCCCTACCGCTTATTTAAATTATTAACTAGTGGGTAAAATAAAAATATGTATGTAATCATTACAATCAGTATATATTTACAATAGTCTATGTAATCATTAGTATGTATAGTCATTGGTATTTAGTATATAGTAGTATGTAGTAATATATAGTATTGGTTCATTTTGTGTACAAATTTGTCTGCCTGCGTCCGTGACGCCTCCGCAGGGCTCCAGCGGAAGACCAGCGCCGGGTGGTCCTTACAACCACCCGACTTATGCTGAGCTGGCCGCCTTTTTGTCACAACACGTCAATGTCAATATCTAAATAAGTGTCTTCGTTATTTTAAGTAGGTGTACGTTTCTCAGTCGTCGGATGGAGTCCGCCCACAGTTCTTCGGCTGGCGGCGTCTGTCCGTCGGTTGAGAAGCGTACCCTCAATACCTGTTATATATATGTTTAGTTGTTGTATACGTATGCTGTAAATCTTTGTGTTGTGTCAAATAAAGTTTTTTCAATTTCAATTCAATTCAATTTCAATAGGTAAAACTTGTATACGTAAGCGCTGCGTCACTCATAAATGAGTGACGAAGCTGTTATCAACCTTTATCCTTCCGTGCCCAAAAAAGTTTAGAAGCTACTTAATAGCGCAAATAGGCAGATGAATTTCTATATCAGCATCATAACTTTGGCCAAAATGCTGCTGATTTACCACGCTCTTTACGAATTATTCCACAAGTTAAGTGCTTTCAAAACGGAAAACCAATATCAAAGATATTATGAAACTTTGACAAATAAAATTATCCAATGTCTCTGAAACATAGGACTAAAGTTGGTCGAAGTTGAGCGCCTATTGTAACTTACCTGCAACTTTAAATCGAGGTGGACTCACTGAAGCAGGGGTGGGAAGGGGTCACGACACCCAATCTACTACCGGCCACATTCAAGAGGAATTCACACGCAGCTCGATAGAAAACACACGTAGTTGTTGCAACATATTACTGTTACAATTAATTCATTTTTCGTGTAATTATGTTTGATTAATAAAAAACAAAAGGACACTTATTGTTGACATGAAGATACACATTCAAAAGAATTTTCCATCCACACCTACTACTATCATAAACATAATCGATTTTATTTATTCATAAGAAAGTTCCGAACTTTTGAACGGTGCTTTTGGAACAACGCGTGCGTTCGTCATAACGTGCTTTCGGTTACTGAGTATCGGAGCTTCCACGGCTGAAAACTGAAACAAGCGGCTCGCTTCGGGCTTTTGTGCCTTTAAGCTACTTTGTGGTTATGTTATAACTGAATGTTACACTTTCAAAGATTCATGTTAATAGGTATTTCAGCACGTCATCGCGTAATGTCGCATGAAAAAATAAGTATACAGATGTAATGCTTTAAAAGTGTACTGACTAAAAAGGTGACGTTAGTTATTTGTAACAAAAAAAGTTAAATTTACAATCAAGATGGTATCTAAAGTTTTATCTATACTGTTTTAATAAGGAGGCTTATAAATAGTAGATAGGTACCTACTGTGTAAAAGGTTTTACTTGCGAGGACGTGAGTTTTATTTATTTTATAGACAGGTACGAATTTTATTATAATCATCACTACATTATATAAGTTGCTTAATATAAACGATAAATTAAAGTCAATTCTGTTTTGTCTACAGTTAAGCGGTAAAATAGAAAAAGCAAATTCAGAAAACTAAATGCATTAAAGAGAATGAAAATTGAAATGAAATACACACAAACCGCAGTAAAAATTTGTTGAGTGACTTCAATTAAAATGGAAATTAAGTGGCCTATAAAACTCGCTGGCTATGAGCTTTCAGCTCCGAGAAATGCCTACGTCATACGAAATTCAATTTATCTTTCTGACAAAATTTATAGAATTCAAATATTAGTCCAATTTTTCTATCTGATTATTCTGTAAGGAAGATAAAACAGTAGGTTCCTTATCTACCTAAAGTTATTATTATATATGTGAAATGAGTGTAAAGTGATCCAAAATTTAAAAAAAATCTTACTACAAAATATTGAGGCTAGTTTCCTGGGTAAAAAAATCAAAATTCTATTTAGTCCGTCAGTTAGATAATAAAAAAATAAAAGACACGTATTTTTTTGCTTTTTTAAAATAATGGAAATATGCATAGATAAAGCGCATTAAAGTTTAGGGTGGGGGACTCGTGATGTCACAGCTCGCTATAACGTGCGAACAAACTGTAGCGAGGCGTGACGTCATGTGAAATTTCGACTTGATATATCTCCGTTGTTTTTAGTTACTTAAAAAAAAAATACGTGTCCAATATTTTTTAATAATCTACAAAACGGACTGAAAAAAATTTAGGAAACTAGCCTATTATATTTGTTCATATTTAAAGGTTCCTTTTCTCGAAATCAATATTTAGCGTTATTAAGGTTCTGACTTCTTTATTGCAACAGACATACTATCTATTTATATAGAACAGTGATTACAGCTATAATACAATAGTTATGAGGCAATATTATATTGAATGTGTTACAAAGACGAGCTTATTCCCTAATCAATTTCTGCGAGCCAACCCTTGGGGAGAAAAACAATCAAAATGTTGGTAGACAAGAGCAAGCTACGAAATAAAAGAAATATGAACGACTAGCTGTTACCCGCAGTTTCTGAGGGATAAAAGTACTCTTGATAAATATATGCTAGAAGTCATTATGATCAGTTGAGTAGCGAAGGCGTGAAAGCGTTAAAAACAAACAAACAAATAAACACACATTTGAATTTATAATTAGTAAGGATATAAATATTACACAGATACTTATTACAAACGTGACTCAGGGCAATTATGTAGGTAACCTTTGTTTCTATAATTTTTCGATTCTAATTAGAACCATAGCGGTTTTGTAATTAATTGATCATGTTTAGACAGCTTCAACTTTTGAAGTATGTTTATTTTGGTTGATTGTTATTTTTTGAACCGAAAAATGATAGAAACAAAAGTAATATAATAGCCCCTCTGATACATAATGACAACATTAAAATATAATTAACAAAGTATCTACCTACGTTAACGTACATGGCTGCTGTGCATCTGGAACTACAGAATACCCAGTACTAATCATAGAGAGTTTCACTCCCACCAGAAATCAAGATCTGATCTTGAATCTTAACCTCTCGATTTGATATGCACGGTGACCACCTCACCAATCCGGTCTTCGTAAAAAAGAAAATTGCCTTTGGGGAGCAAATGATAAAGTCATCATTAAGTACCTATATTTAACGTCGCTCGGCACAGCGCAGCGGCGTCGCATTCCGCCCAAGTCTTCCCGATGTATGTATGCACAAGTAAACACGCAACTCATGATTAATTCAGCTGCCAAGCTCTTACGCTCTCCTAGAATATTCATTGGAGTGTACACGTCGACAGCAATTCAGATTTTACAGTTATTTTCATAGTAAACATCCCTCTGAGATAGCGTACCAATTTCCATATAAAATATTGATATTATGTGAAGACACTCATGCCAGGGCTACGACTCAATATCGCGAAAACGATCGTAACTTTTTCTACTCGTACTTATCCCTCTGGAGAAAAACCCTCACCTCAAGTTTTCTAAATAAAATGTATGTCCAAGATATAAAGATGATCCGAATAATTTTTTATTTGAGACGTGATTAAGATAATTAAAAAAATTCACGTTTTCGTCTACTTTTTCTTTTTACGTATTATACGTATTGTACAATTTATATGCGTAGGTAGGTATTAGGTGGTGCAATTTAGCGTAATTATTAAGCGCTGTGTGTTACCTTTGTTTTTTTTTGGGTCTACTCCTAGATTTTAATTACGAAAACAAATTTTAATTGTGCTGGTTTGGATATACTGTTGTTTGGATATTATGATACTTGTGAAATTATCATGCATAAAAGGTTAAACTGATTTGATGAACTAGGTTACTTTTAATCTTTATCACAGAGTTTCAGAGGAAATATTAAAACTTACCTATGTGAAACTACGTACCTAGTATCTACCCAACTATCAACTTGCAGTATTGAGTGAAACTATGAACTGTTTTAAAGACTCTCTATGTAGGTATGAGACGCGTACGTTAATTTGACGCGGTATGGCATAACTATTATGGTATTTCAGTATGGTTTCATACCGATTTATTGACTATTGCAATAGATGTTTATATAAATCTTAAAACTCGGGCTAGACATTCGTTGTTGACTGACCGAATGGGTAGTTATATTAGTCATCTACATGGAGATGAAAAGGCATCAACTCAGTTTAGTATAGAAACAGATCTAGGTAAACTATATAGAGTGTCACCGGCTGATTTTATACAGAAACCTATTTGTTACATTCACGAACATTATCACAACATAATGTAACGAAATGTATTGAACGACATTTGGTTGCATAGGCTGTTTTCAAAATGACTGTGGGTGGAATATTGTAGAAAATATACCAAGTAAAACATAAATGCAGTCAAATTCGCACGTACCTCGCTAGATAACGGTTTCGCTGATAAAAGAAGTGAGATCTAACTGGATACCCAAGTTCTTTGTAAGTTCCATTAATCATTGATCCTGTCACCTACATGTCCTTCAGTTGTTTAATGTTCTTTATTACTCGATTGTGCAAACAGATGCCAGAAACCTTCTTGAAATTATGAGCATTTGCTCATAACCGTGTCACGCCTCAAACTTACAATGCCTCTCTAGTTTACTATCACTCTGTGGCTATTAAACTATTTCGCTCGAGGCATCTGGCGCTCATTTTTTGCTGGTCACTGGATTGTAACGCCAACGACCGGAACCAAACTTAATTATTTCTCGCAGAAGACCAATCACAGTCCGCGTTTCTGCATCGCGCTATTGAAGTTTTACTTTTCGGCTGCTTATAAGCGGATTGTGTGGTCTTATAGTCGGGGAGTCCGATGTTGCTGAACAGACCGGCCGCGGCGAGGGGCCGGGCTTCATCCTCGCTATCCAAACTGAAAACTTCTACAGTAGAGCGGCCTCTGCTTCGTATATCGTTTGTTAATGTTAATCTCTCGTGGTTTAAGTTAACTGTATGTATGCGCTAAGATTAGGGACCCTCTGTCTCACCGTCACCGGTCGGCAGCATGTTTGACTTCCTTTTGCCGTCTTCGGTTTCTCTAATTTTAAAGGTTTTATACTATAACACAATTTTATATATAATCTTGTAAATAGAGCACAATAGACTTATTTACTTAACACGCGCTAATGTTCCATAGATTAATTTACTATAAAAAAAATCTGGTTGTTCGTTCGTGCAGTTTATCTTCTATAAGTGTCTATACCAAAGCATGGTGGATTGTTGTGAGAACGCTCGCGAAGGTCAAAACTCTAAAATAAAAAGAGAGCCATTTTAACGGCACTGCTACTAAAATAGAATATTTTTATACAGAGTAGTATTTTTTAGACAAATTAGTTATTAACAAATTATCTTTTTTAATAATTATGATAGTTTAAAAATTTAAGGCCTAACTGTAAGAGTAGTATTGTGAGTGTAATATTGCATTTCCAAAAAGCGTCGGAGCCGAGCTTAGCAGCTAATTTGAAATTAAAAGTTACGAACGAGTTTCTTGTAGTCTGTCTCCCTACAAGTTGCAGGAGACAGAGACACTACAACTTTGTTGTGACCTGATTAGTGTGAATTCCTACGTCTGCGAGGATGTTTGTGTAGGACATTTAAACATTTACTTGCTATACTAACAAGCTTTGCTATGTCCCAGCTCTGTTGATAAAGTGCGAGCGTCCGAGTTCGTAAATTGTCGGTGTCAAGACTGACGGAACATGCACATTGTTTACACACAGCATAGTTGGTGTAGTCAATAACTCCTATACCAAGTGTTGCTGGTTCGATCTCTGCAACAGGGTAAACAAACATCTAGGTGATGAAAAAAAATTTTAGGGCTTATATCAGCTGTCTGGTACACATGGTAGGTAAAAGCCCGGCTTAGTTTGGGACCAAGGTGGCGTTGTATAATATCCAAGCATTATTATAATTTGCATTTTATTTTAATGCCGAGCGCTGTTATGACTTTGTAACCAAACAGTTGTAAATGTAATTTAAAACAACGTAAATATTTTTTGACGTCAATGTAACGCAAGTATATGATACGAAGCTAGGGCAATTTCGGTCCTAAGCATTATACAAAATACCAGCCATTTGTATGATTTATATGTAAAATGTGTCGACGATATATCCTAATATTATAAATGCGAATTTGCTTTTGTTTGTTACGCTTCCACACCTTTAACTACCTACTCAAACGATCATCATGATTTTTTCCTTACACGCTGTCAGAGGTATAGAAAAAGACCGATACTTTTTATACCGGAATCCCCGCAGGAAATCAGAAAATTACACAGGTGAAACCGTAAGGAGATATATGCGAATATGGGTTTATTTGGTGGTTTGTTACGCTTCTCGCCTTAATTACTCAACCGATTATTATAATATTGCATACAAGTTTTCAAGAGAACAGAAAAGGAAATAGGCCACTTTTGATCACTTTTGTCAGAGTAATCACCTTATAATATGGAAACGGTTGCGCCCCGAGGTTTTACCCGCGGAAATTTCGGAGATCCCGCAGGAATTCGAATTTTTAAAAATCCTTTATTAGCGGATGTCTACGTCATTACAACTATCTGTATGCCAAATTTCAGCGAAATCCGTTCAGTAGTTTCGGCTGTGCGTTGATGGATGAGTCAGTCAGGTTTGCCTTTTATATATTTAGAAGATTAAGTTCATATTAGATGACTTTTAGTTTTTATTTGGTAATCAGTCGTGATTTATTTGTCTTAAAATCATAAACCTAAATATGTGTATGAATGAAAAAAGCAAGAGAATAAATAAAGAAACAGTAAAGTTACGAGCCAAAATATCAAATGCACTAAAGTACCTAAGAAAACTTATTTTTATCCAGAGACAACACTGTGCGTCGACTTACCTACTCGCATTACGTGGCATCACGTATTAGCTCCAGCCGCCGGAGGAACATGTATATTATCGTAAAATATTTACGATTCGCCATTTATGCGCTTTTTTGAAATCCATGTCGTGACGAGAAGGTACTAAGCAAACACTTTTTATTACGAATTTTATTGTTTGGATTATTATTATTTTACCGAAAGCCTCAGAAAAATAGCGATGAAACGGATATCCGGTAATTATCTGGTATCTGGCCTGTCCAGTCTTGTTTTCACTATCCAGCCGGATACCGGATAGTAATTCAGTACCCAGGCGGATTCCGGATAGGAAAATTAAAAAAAAATCCACAATGCTAATCATACCACATTAAGTTATGGACACCGTTTATTTTTATAATCGCACGTCAAAAATGTTTATTTAAATATTTAGTTTAGTACTCAAGTTTACAAGTGGCAAATTTGGTGAATTTGCAAATTTTCCGAATTTGTTGGTAATAGGCGACTCCGATTGGCGATAACACCCGAACACGCCCGAATATTTCCAATCTCGTTCACCGCGCCTGATCGCCTGATTCAAATCAATGATCGCGTCATGTAACACGATAAAGGACGAATATCCGGCAGCCGGATATCCGGCGCTCCAGCCTCGTAGCCGGCCAAACCACTATCCGTTTCATCTCTACAGAAAAGTGTAGCGTTAATAATATTTTCTCGATCATAAAATCAGATTAAGTTTTATATTTTAAATATTAAGCTACTAGGTAGGTACCTCACTCTTTGAAATATCAAAAGTTAAAGTAAATTCACAAAAGATCTAGCGCATGTAATTTAGGCATATCTACAATTTTATTTGAAACAAGTAAGTTTTACTGATATTGTGTCATAAGTATACAAATGCGAACTTAAACTCCCATCTCTAATTCTCAACAGAGGGTAAGCAAATATAAACCGTAATCTAATGTTGAAAGTTCGGAAACATCCAAAACTGATTCCCCCTGAGTTCATTTTCACGCCTTAAAGTACTGAAAGAGCTGAAATGGTAATATTATGAGCTCAGACTTATAAATAATGTTCAACTCCCCGCACACCCATCGCGTATCTACCTACTGTAAAATAAGCCTTAAGTAAAGCTATACCTACCTGCGACACCTGTCTGTGTTATGATAGCATAACATTCAGTATTAAACATTTCAATTCGGATTCATAAATTATTAAGCGAAATTGACTTTTTACGACGTCATTGTTCAAAGATGAGATTGTTCAGTGGTTCAGATTCCTTTTATTGATTGTTGTTTTTTATCTTCGCCCCTTCTGGGACAGGCAAGAGCTGATGAGCCATACAGCCAAGTCATAAGTAAATTATCCTTTTATTGGATTTGGAACATAATTTAAATGTAGTTTTATCTCTGACTGATCTGTCAGATCAGTTAAGGGCTGGAATTCAACAAATTACGGAATAAAAGTAAAAAACGTATCTATGGTTTAAGTAAGGCTGATAATAAAAAACGTTATTCGAGAGCCGATTATCTTTCAGATATTGTCTGTCTCTGAAAATTGAGCAGACGGACAAAGATTTGAGAACAAATCCAGTTTGAGTAGTGTTTATAATTACGGTTATAAGGAGGTATCTGTACATTTTTTAAGTGACGATCTATCCGTTGCGAAAGTCACTTTAGATTTGAATGAAGTTATTCATCATGGAATTTACCAACCACAAACATTATCAATACGCAATCTTCTTACTTCCGATTCGTAAACACTTTTGCTACTTTCTGCGGTGTGATAATATTTCTAGTGAAAACCACGTTACAATCCGCAAACCTGACGTAGAGTTACCATGAACATCGAACTTATTACATGCCAGTACATACAAATGAATGTGAATTCATTTATTTGTTTGTTTGTTACGTTTTTACGGTTTATCTACTCAACCGATCATCGTGAAATTTTGCATACACGTTGTCAGGAATACAGAGAAGGACATAGGATAGTTTTATCTCCGAATTCTCACAGGAACTCCAAAATGAATGCGAGTAAAACCACTGCGAACTGCTAGTATTATTATAAAGTTGTATGGTTTAAGTGAAATTGCATATTTTTTATACAATGCGCTGTGCTGTCTGTCTGAGTTTACCATCCTAAGATAACGCTGCCAAGGCTCATTGACCCTTGAATTTGTATTTCACAATCTCTATTGTTACTTTACTGTTTTGCGTGTTTTCCACGATTATTAATATAGCGTAGATATTTAGCATTTAACCATCGACTCTTAGAAGAACCGCTGGTTTGTGTCGTGCAAATAAAAAAAGATTTTGCTATCTAATTAAAAAAATGTTTTTAAAGCATTTTTTTGTAAGTGTTTTGTGTCATATTTTGATGTTTAATTTCCAAGCAAGCCTCGCTAATTTGTCATCAGGTAAATAACTTAGCCACAAGGTCACAATTTTTTTACATGAATTCTTTTTTACTATATTTTTTGTGAGATTATTTAACCTTGAATATATTATACCTATACTTTGTTTAAGCCAGTCAGATGTCATAGCTGTCCCAACTGTTTGGATATAAATGTAATTTATTTAGAGGATTATGGTTATACAAAGTTAAATTCACAAAGAAAATACGCCCTTAGGTTGGTAGAGCTTATTTATGTATCGGACTTTATTTAATTTTCACGGAAACTAACACAGTATTAATTATAATAGACTAGCTGTTCCCCACGATTTCACCCGCGTTAATTCCGGAGTTCCCGCGGTAATTCCGGGATAAAAAATATCCTTACTTACTCCTTATAGCATAAGCTATCTGCGAGTGAAAGTCCCGTCAAAATCGGTCTAGCCATTTCAGAGATTAGACGGAACAAACAGAAAGACAGATAGAGAAAATTTTTTAAAATATTTTTTTTTATTTAAGTCCCGTATATACCGTATGCATTTAGTGAAAAGCTGTTAATTTGAAATTACAAACAGACACTTCAATTTTATTTATTTGCATAGATATGTGTACCTATTTGTTTGTCTGACTTAGACGTACTATGATAAATATTATCCCTCATCTTGCAAGCTATGATCTTTTATTAATAGAATCCTCAGTCATAGAGATCGCTCTATAACATTATTGCTCTATTTTTTATTACACACATACACAGTACACACGTAGCCTACTATAACACTTTTGACAAAATTTAAATAAAGTAGGTAGGTAACGTGCTTACGAATACTATACAGTCGCCATTCTAGTAAAATCTAGAAGTAGGTTCTAGACACGCGTGTTGTTGCTTTTTGTTGTTAAAAGTAACTCTGCAAATGATTCATAAACAGTAAACACACAGACACAATGCTTTCCGTTTTATTACGTATTCGTAACCGAGAATGATGTTGGAATGTACGGAAATATAATACGCACATTGAAATCGAACGAAAGGGACATTGTATTTTTGTTTCATATCATGTATTTTACCTTAGGGTTGCCACATGCAATACGAGATTAACTAGGTATTTCAATTTTTGAGAATATTTTCTCTCTTTTAAGATTTCCTTATGAAAGCTTTTTATAAATATAGATTAAAGAAACCGCAAACTTTGTGATTTCTACGAAATTATCTAAAAGTAACTATGTGTCAACCCTGTGAAAGAAGGCGTAATCTGGGAGTAACAAGGCCATAAGCGCGGCATTGGTAATGGCCTATTTAACATCACCCATCCGTTTGCTGTGTACAGTAAACGGCGATAGCTCTTTGCTTCACAAACAGTAAGAGGTGCCGCGATTTTGGCTATTATTACAAAGAAGAGTAGCCAATATCGTATATTTCGGAACAGTGTTTAATTCGAGAAAATCTCTGTACTCAATACTGTACTGTACTTAATGCGGAGACGGAGAAATATTTTTTCGTGAAACAAAAACAAAATTTTTAACAATATTTATTTACGGGAATATTACGTTGCGTCTTAAATAGGTATAGAAAGAAGAAAGAAAGAAGAAAGAAAGAAAATAAATTTATTTGTCAACCAACACATAATATACAACTGCAATAAAAAACAATACAAAAATGTTGACAAAATGGTCCCGGCTCAGCATAATGCTATCTCACACACTTAACAGTGTGAGGCAGCGCTGGTTTTCAGCCGGAACCACGGTAAAAAATAAATAAAATTAAAAGTAAAAAATAAACTATAAAATGAAAATTACAATAAAAAACAAAATGTACCTATATAAAACTAAACAAAAAAATAAAATAAAATAACAATATATATATATATAAACTAGATTCGCCCTGTGCGCGAGCTGCGAGCAGCTCGCGTTTGCGAGCCAGGGCCGAAACAATTTCCCCATACAAACAACTAATGTTCGGCGGCCATCTTGAAAAATGACGCAATCGAAAAACTGATTCGATATTCGGCATCAGCGACCCCAAAAACCCCCGGATGCCGAACCTCACCCGGATCGGATCAACTTTTTTTTCGGCCGCCATTTTGAATCCGCCATTTTGGATTTTTACCACACCAGGCGGTTGCCCCCCATTGATCTCTATGACATTTGTTTGAGTACCCCCCACCTGACTCTTTTAGTTTCGGAGATAATCGAGTTTGAATTTTGTTCGGCGGCCATGTTTTTTTCCGCCATTTTGAAAAAAAAGTTACACTATTGAAATTTGCCCAAGGTGTGGATGAAATTTAGTTAGAAACGTTTTCACTTTCGATGGATAGTTTCGGCGGGCAGTCGACTCACTACCTGATGAGAAGCAGGAATCGAAGATGTCAAGGTTTTCCCACAATCACAGAAACCTCCTTTCCACATCTTAAATACATTATATCGACCTAGAGATGCTCCTTCTGGGAGAACAATTATGCTTAACTTTTTTTCGCCAGCCATTTCGAATCCGTCCGCCATCTTGGAATTATTTATATCCCGATAGAAGAAGATAGTGCACCACCAACTGTACAAATTTTTTTTCAATACCCACGGCCGATAGTTTCCGAGCCAGGGCCGAAACAATTTCCCCATACAAACAACTAATGTTCGGCGGCCATCTTGAAAAATGACGCAATCGAAAAACTGATTCGATATTCGGCATCAGCGACCCCAAAAACCCCCGGATGCCGAACCTCACCCGGATCGGATCAACTTTTTTTTCGGCCGCCATTTTGAATCCGCCATTTTGGATTTTTACCACGCCAGGCGGTTGCCCCCCATCGACCTCTATGACATTTGTTTGAGCACCCCCCATCAGACTCCTATAGTTTCGGAGATAATCGAGTTTGAATTTTGTTCGGCGGCCATGTTTTTTTCCGCCATTTTGAAAAAAAAGTTACACTATTGAAATTTGCCCAAGGTGTGGATGAAATTTAGTTAGAAACGTTTTCACTTTCGATGGATAGTTTCGGCGGGCAGTCGACTCACTACCTGATGAGAAGCAGGAATAATAATAATAATACGTGACGTCTCGGATCTGATTATACCTAATACATAAATTACTAATTTTTTTATATATTTGTGCATGAACAAGTTGACATATAAATAAGAGCTGAAGTTAACTTAGACTTGAACTAGCAGGTGCCCGCAGTTTTACTAAAGTGTATTTTAGGATTCCTTTGGGAACCTTTCGTTGTGCCGGGATGAAAATTATCCTGTGTGTTAACCTGGGACGTTAGATATAGCTTTAGTTCAGAGACATAATTGGCTACTTGACGAAAATTTTTTTTTTAGTCCATCATGTAGATTAGTAAAAAATATTGGACACGTATTTTTTCTTTTTTCACGTAATCAAAAAATAACGGTGATACATTGAGTTAAAATTTCGCGTGACGTCACAACTCGGTGCAGTTTGTATGGGGCTTATACTGAATATTGACGTCACGAGTCCCCCACCCTATTTAATGCTCTTTATCTATGTTTATTTTCATTTATTTGAAAAAGCAAAAAATACGTGTCTATTATTTTTTTATTTTCTAACTGACGGACTAATTAGAATTTTGATTTTCATACCCTGGAGAATACCCAATTGTACTTTATTTATCGACACTAAAATTAATAAACGCTTCATATTACTTACGTAAATCACCCCTATGTGTGTTCCATGATTTTAAGTAGTACCTACCTATTCGGGTACATATAAAAAAGGTCAAAAAAAGTGTTAATGACTAGTAAGTATACGTTCTATGCATCTTTATGAACCTTCACTGTCAGATATCATGAAAAAAATAAAAACAAACGCTAATAAGGATATTTTTTTTTATTTTTTGCTCAACATGTCTGGTAACGTGACTTGATGTCTAACAACACCAGTAACATCAGCGAGCAACCCGTATTGGGAAACTAATGTTACCAAGCATTAATTTGTACCAAAAATCTTTATTTATGAATTTGAGCAAAAGAGAATTGGAGGGAAAAAAGGTGTAATTTATTTTTCTTCTCAATTTCTAATCAATCAAAATAAAATTTTGATGTAAAAACATTCGTTAATCGTCTTTTTAACTTTATCCATCAATTTATTTTGTTCCTTGTAATCAATATTTCTGAGCTATTTTTGCAAATGCACACCAATATTTGTATTTTCTACATCACAGGCGAATGATGTAATCTGAGATAAAAAGGTTTCTGGATTCTTCACTGTAATGGTGTTCTTACGAGGGTCCCTTGTCGTTTGCTTTCAAGAAGTACAAATGAAAAAAGAAGTGTGTATTATGCAAAAGGTCGAGCGTGCTCATATATTCTACGTTAAATATAGCCAAAGTGAATTTTACAACGAAACTTGATACAGTTTCGGATAGAGCAATAAAATGACAGGTTGTATGTTTGCTGGATTTTTGAAGGGTTGAAAAAAAAAACTCATTAAAAAAGTTATATGCATGGAATAAAGATTTTTATACAATTAAAAACTACATATATAAGACAATAGCTATTTCCTGCGATTTCTCTCGCGTTGATTTGAGAGCTTAGGCAGGAAGTCCCTAAAATTTGTTTTTGCTGAAGTTTCGTAAACATTGTGTCAAATTGCATTTTCTTAGTTCAAGTAATTTTACAGATTTCCCGTTTAGCTAGTGATCTTTCGCTTTTATATTATACTAGCTGTCCCCCGCGGTTTCACTCGTGGTAATTTCGGAGTTCCCGCGGGAATTCAGGGATAAAAGTACCCTATGTTCTTCATGTTCTTCTCTGTACCCCTGAAAACGTGTATGCAAAATTCAATGGTGATCGGTGCAGCCGTTCACGTATGATGCCGTGACCAAGGAAATAGGGATTCCTATATTAATAGACAAACAGATTATGGCTAATTACTTTTATATTTTATTATTTATATCTAAGGAATACAAAAAGAAAATAATTTTACTAACTACTGAAATTTGGTATGTCATATTGAGATCTGAGTAACCACTAATAGAGGATTTTAAACAATGCATAGCTTATTATAGTTATTATAAACTATTTAGTTGTAAAACATATAAAATAGGTACCTAGTTAATTTACCCCTTTTTGTTTTCTTGGGTCATTCTGCGATCATTTCTAACCAGCGCTCTACGTAATTGCTACGGTAAAGCCGGGTTTCCTTTTCTACCCAATTCCGCTTATAACCATAAAATTCTTCGCTTAATAGGTGTTTTCACGATTATGGATTGTGTAATGGGCACGTAATATATTATTTAGAGGGGTGACGGCGTTTGTTTTGTGCAGCGCTCTCAGTTGATGTGTGCTACGCAAGCGTAGCTTAGCTTTATAAACTGCGCAAACGCAAAAGACTTCAACGCGCGCTTATTTTAATCTGTTTCAACGTTTTTAGTCATATGAACTTCAAGAATATGGTAGTGGCAATACATTGAAATGGATATCGAGAATGTTATCTGTTGCTGACAGCAGGAGTCACTTGTTTGACTAATTATTATTCAATTACGAAACGCGAACCTTAACTAATGTTGCAATGTGTAGTGGTCAGTTACACATAGTTAACCAACTAGGGGCGTTGTGTTATAACAGCACTATTATTTTGTGACATGCTGTAATTAATATTAATGTAGTTTTTTAAAAACATAATATTTTCCGCCATATCGTTTTTATACTGTGTAAAATAGTGAAAATGAAATTAATAAAGCTGTTATATTTTATGAGTGCGGTGTCAGTTTTATTTATCGATAGTGCGACAGAAGTTTCTGGTGACGATGGATTCGCTCTGCCGGTGCAATTGGTGGGATTTCCGTTTATAATAGCAGCTGTCAGAATTGTTACGTTCTTCAAGAAAATGTCATACGCTCTTAATCCAGGTTGGTTTATAATATTATGATGAGGCGGCGGTATTTATTTATTTATTTATTTATTTATTTATTTATTGAGCTCACAAAACAGGTAACAATCGGAATATTGACTAAAATTATAATACAAAGTTAGTAGTAGGTATTCCAGGCTTGATGATGTAGCCCTTTCATTTTTAAAAATTTCTGTATTCTATTATTTTATTTCTATTCGTTCCTGTTTTTACATGATTTCATTCTGAGACTTCATATAAGTTTATTACTCCTGTTAGTATTGTTAGGTACCCATTTGAAAATGTTTATAATAAGTTATGTATCTTAACTTCGATTAATTATCTCAGTTATTATAAACTAGCTGTGCCCCGCAGTTCCACCCGCGTGAGTTTCGGAGTTCCCGCAGGAACTCCAAAGTAGCCTGAATTACTTCTTATAACATCAAGCAATTAGCAGTGAAAGTACCGTCAAAATTGGTCCAACCGTTTCGGAGATTCACCCGCGTGAGTTTCGGAATTACCGCAGGATCTCTTTATATCAGGATTAGGAACCTTTGCGGACGCAGGCAGAACAACCCGCCAAAGTTTCATTACAATCAGACCATTGTTTTAGAAACGCATAGAGGACAAACATACAAACATTGATTTTTATTTGTAAAGAAGATAATAACAGGAGAGCTAGCTGAAGGTCACAAGGACAACACTATGTGACAATGTATTATTATTTGTATTATTTTTGCTGTCTCACCCGTTTCACCCTTAGACACTGAACTAAAACATACAGAAATAACTGTTTCTTTATAATATAAAGTCACAGATCTATAGTATAAGAAGTATTATAATGTTTATATGAAAAGAATATACCGATACCGATTTCCATTACCGTTATTTAAAACTAACCATAGTAACATAGACTTTCACCGCTATTTTCACCGATTTCCAAAAACACAAAGGTATTTATTTCTTTTCTAGGTATACATATACTTATATCATAGATGTGAGTTTTAATATTGAATGTATATACTGCAACACTTTACACTATACAATTATAAACCCGTTACTCGTATGTTCTTCTTTTATTTTGTAATTAATGTTTATTGCGGAATACATATTATTATTAAACTATCATAGCCTTGATCCACTATGATCAACAACATTCCTAATCCGTAAAGCGCGTGTCTGTTACACAATCACAAACGCTCTATAGATGGCTAGAAAATTACAAAGATTTTATATGCCATAAAACAAGTTGTTTCTGTATTTTTTTAAGCGAAACTCATTGTATTATGTAGAATGATGAAGTTAGTTGCACAGAAATAATAAATAATGGTTCATTAAACAGAACAAAACAACTGACATTCTAAAAGCACTAAAACACAAAACTACATTAACACATATGCCTTATACAAATCTACTGTATAACTATCGCAGTTAAATACTTAGCTTTTACATAGTCTATGGCGCGTTCGTTTATTTTTATGGATATAATTTATTTAACCCAATTCGCCATGAAGCAATTATTATTTATCTTACAGCTGCATAAAAAGAATGAGTCTCAAAACCAGGCTGTTGGGTTTTGCGCCATTATGACATAACAGCGTGATTGACCAACATCGCGGTCAATGGAGGAGGTGTTGCGTTCCTCCTCACGTACACAACTCAAACCAGTACACTCACCGACGCTCTATGGATAACTTATCCACTGTCATACATATCAAATTTCAATAGATAAAAACGCGCCAAAATTATACTTACATTGAAAACGTATCAGGATCGTGGGATAAAAAAATAAAAATAAAACCCTTTTTTTATTTTTTAATAAGCAGTTCAAGTTTAGAACAATAATGCTCCTGTGATGTCTGAGAAACATTGAATTTTTAATTACCTACCTTTGTAACTTGCAGCCAGCAGTGCGTTGTGATCATTGTGAAATACTTTGCGTCGCTTTGTTCAAAAACAATCAATTTTATTTGCAATGGAATGGAATAGGGTAACGATTGCGTTATTTCTAGTGACGTTGCTCATGACATTTTGTAAGAATGTTAACAGCCAAGAGACTCTCATAGAGTTACCTGTGCAACTAGTGGGTTTCCCTTTCATAATAATGTCCGTGCGATTGTCGAATTTCTTGAAGAAACTCACTTATTCACTTAGTCCAGGTGGGTATAACAATATCGTTTTTAGTACTAAGTTGATACTCGAGAAGTAAGTAAAATATGACTCGGTTTTGTCATTTTTGCGTAAAACTGGTTTCGGGGAACACGTGTTTTTGTGAAAAAGCCTTGCAAATTTGTGAAAAAAGCTGCTGTCCTTCAGAATTTCCATTGCATGTGCAAGGTTGTTACAGATAAAGTTGGTGTATAAAAACTGACTTTTTAACACTTTGATTTTTTTAAATGGAGGAATATCGATTCAGTGAAGATACTTATTAAAATAAAACATTATAGGTTTTGATGTAACGGCATAATATGTATAGGATTTCGTATCGAAAATATAATGAGTCGATTTGAACAGCTAGTCTATAAGATAAAGGGGCACATAAAACTATGTTCATTGCTATATTATTTAAAGTTAAGTTACTTTTAAAGTTTCCCCGGTTGTTCTATAACTATAATAGTTGGCTTTGAGTAATGAAGTTTTAAGCAATCTATTAACTTTATGTTATGGATACTCTAATTCTGTTGCAAGCATTTTAATACACTGTTATAGAGTTTATATTTTATATTTTAATTCTGCTTTTTCTCTTGAAGCTTAATAAGAGATAAAGAGGCATGAACTATACGAGTATTATAAATGTGAAAGGCTGAGAGTAAATTCTGTACGCGCAAAACACAAAACTGCATTGCATCTAAGGGTCTCTCTCTAGTCATATACCACCGACCGTTGCAACGAACAATATAATTATGTGGGCAGAACCTTATCGCGGTGAGAGTGGTGAGGTTTTGCATTTTTCGCAAGCAAAATTGGATCTCCAATATTTTTTTATACCAATTTAATTGAGTAGTTACTAAAATACTGTTATAATAAAATAGAGTGCCTATACAATAAACAAGTCTGTATAATGTATAGCTACTGCCTGAATATCAGTATAATTCGAGCGTGTATTCACTTAAAATATCTCATACATAACAGATTAAATAATGTAAATCAAATGTATCATGTACATAACTAATGGTACTACGAATGTTTAGTATTTTACTGTATTATACGTATACTAGGCTTTTTTCCGTGGTTTTGATCGTATTAATGTACTAAAATAAACAAACAGTATACTTATTTTAAAGTTATTTTTCTATTAATTTGTTTCAACATTTATTTTCACAGACGTAAGTCGTTATCCATTCATCGACGTGTCGTATATTATACGCTGAATATATATTGAAAACTGGAATATATTGCTGTGAAAACTGGATGAAAACAGATATCTGTTTTCATCCAGTTTTCACATACCGTATATAGTAAGCTTAACTGGACATAAAGGCTTGTTTATCGAAAAAAGCTGTCAAAAAAAGTCAAGATGTATTCACTGATCCTTGGAACAGTGAATACCTTGGCATTTGTTGCCATATTGAAAAAAAAAAGAAGATTAAGGAGAAGAAGTTACCACTTTTTCTCCCAATGAAATGATTAACTAATTATGATTAACTAATAAATTTTATATAATTGTGACGCATTGCAATGAACCTGTTCATGAATATTGTTCATATGCTGTCCATCAGTGTAATTAATATTGGCGGCCAGCAGGTATAGCCGGTTCATAACGATTATTATCCAACACCCCCACTAGCTGTGCGCAGTCGAGGGTGGTTAGAGTGATAAATGACCCATTATATATAATTGCGCTGATTAAATCAGGATAGTAGATAGGTATATTAAGTTATGACATCATTTTTAAATATTAGGTAAACCTCTTACGTTTGTGGAGTAAAAAATTAAATACTGTTTACAATAATTATGTTATAATCTAGATAGATAGAAGTAAGTAATGTTATCAAAATATATTAGTTCAAGATTCTTAACAGATAGACAGTTTGGAACTTTGGAGTCACTTATAAAGGTCGAGAGCGTAATATTATATAATTCTTCCTTTTCCCCGCGATATCACTCGCGTTAGTACCCTATATTTTTTCTGTACCTATCCTTGCCAACGTGTAGGCAGTAGGTATGCAAAATTTAATGTAGTGTCTTCCGCGTTAATGTCGAAATTTCCATGGGATTTCAGTAGCCTATGTCCTTCTCTGTACCCCTGACTACGTGTGTGCAAAACTTCGTGGTGATCGGTTGAGCCGTTTAGCCGTAATAAACAAACAAACTCACTCTCGCATTTATAATAATAGCAAGGATAGTCAAAGTGCTCCTTGCAATACGAGTATAATAATGTGTCCTTTTCCTTTTTGAGTAAGGTAAACCCAAGGCGTGAAAGCGTAATAATAAAACGTGTCTGTATGTCTGTATATATCATCCCATTTCTTTTTAAATGATCTCGATTAACATTATTACGATGTAGGGCAAAACATATTAATCTTCGTAGTCTGTCTGTTCGTGCATCACCGGAAAACTACTCAACAGGTTTGATTAAACGCGGTGTGAAACCTTGTGTCCTGGGTCGTAATCGTTATACGTATACTTTCATCCCGGTATAACAAAACGTTCTGGCATCGGCCGGTCTATTATAAAGAAGTAAAACTTGCATGTTTTTATTGTGGAATTACCTACATGAGTTGCAGATTAGTGAGAAAATTGTTGAATAACTGACATAATTCACAATTTTCTTCTCAAATCACTAGGAAAACCCGCGGGTATTAGCTATTATTTATTAAAGACACTGAAATATGACCTTGGCTAACGTTCCGAAGGGAAATGTCTGTAACCTGATAGGAATTCCTGAGCACGCCCCGCTCGGTGGGAATTGTGCGAGGGTTGGCCTGGGGTCAGTTGTTATTGTACGACGCTGGGGCCATCCGTGCAAGAACGTTACAGGAATACTAATCCTTCCTAAGCGAGAGTGAAGAAAATCTATAAAGCAGTATCCTTCAGATACTAGCGGTGCGTTTAGTGGATATTTGAACCAATTTATATATAGCATATTCTATTATTCATTGTGACCGGTCACGACTATCTACCACACATACCTAATATAGGCACGCATGCTATGTTCAGGTACTTCTGTATCAGTGATCCCTAGAAATAGTAAAACAAATTGATGTTGTGTATCCCGTAAGTTCCCTGAAAATGCGTGAAAAATATTATTAATCTTTACTGTCACGCATAATTGGGTATTCTCCAAGGTATGAAAATCAAAATTCTAATTAGTCCGTCAGTTAGAAAATAAAAAAATAATAGACACGGATTTTTTGCTTTTTCAATTTAACGAAAATGAACATAGATAAAGCGCATTAAAGTTTAGGGTGGGGGGGCTCGTGACGTCAATATTCATTATAAGCGCCATACAAACCGCACAGAGTTATGACGTCACGCGAAATTTCAACTCAATGTATCTCTGTTATTTTTTGATTACGTAAAAAAAGAAAAAAATACGTGTCCAATATTTTTTACTAATCTACACGACGGACTAAAAAAAAAATTTTTGTCAAGTAGCCAATTGCGAATGTGAGTTCATTCGTTGATTTGTCACGCTCTCACGCCTTAACTACTGAATCGATCATCATGAAATTTTGCATACACGTCGTCAGGGGAGTAGAATGTTTTCTGCATATAGGGTGCTTTTTATCCCGGAATTCCCACGGCCCCTTCAAAATTAACGCGAGAGGAACCGCGGGAATCGCTAGTGACAAAACATTTTGATCCCTACGGCAGGTGGTATTGCGCAACATTATAAGTGTGACCTCATTATCTTTTCAGCGACCTATCGCTCACGTAACCGGCGCGCACTCGCCTACGCTCCATCGGGCGACCTGTCGAGCGCGCAGTCGGACGACCAGTCGGGCGGCGAGTTCGACGCACCGTTCGACGTGCAAGAGGTGGAGAAATACATAGTGGGAGAGTTTGGGACGCGCGCGTGTGTGTTCGAGCGTGTGTGCGCGCAGTACGCGGCGCGGGCGCAGGCGCTGCCCCGGCCGCAGCTCGACTGGGTTCATGTGTTCAGGTGTGTTCTATATTCTAATGTTTAGACATCTACAGCCATCGGTGTAGCTAGTGGGAGAGCAGGGTGGGCAATATCCACTCTAGGAAAATTACTCATCCTAATATTTACAGTATCCCAAGTTCCGATGGCATACGTTTTTCGTTTATTTATTTACTAGCTATCCCCTGCGGTTTTTCCCGCGGTGATATCGAAGTTTCCGCGGGAATTCCAGGATAAACTATACGTATAAACCTTCCTCTTGAATCACTCTATCTATTAAAACAACCGCATCAAAATCCGTTGCGTAGTTTTAAAGATCTAAGCATACGTAGGGACAGACAGACAACGGGAATCGACTTTGTTTTATAATGTAGTGATTTTTTCACTGTCACACATGGAAACTAGTTAGATATCATGCATGTAGATGAACAATGTCACTTAAGTTACAAGTAACAAGAGGTAGATGGTGTGCAGTTTATACCATCTTCTTCTTCTTCTTTAATAATGGCGTCTATAATTATAATTTGCCAATGTCGACGTTTCTTAGTAATAAAAATGTCTTATCTACTTCTTCAATTATGGCGAAACGCCAATGACAATGTTAGATTGTTCCCCAAGTTAAAACATTGCTCTCTTGAAAGCCAGTTTCCTGCTCGGGGTCCAAAATAGATGCTGAAAAGTGAATGAAATAACGAAGACTTCACGTGACACGCGTGTGTTCGGTACGGCTTTCACCCTTCAACAACCTTTATACCATCAATGTAGGTATTTCAATGTAGGTATTATAAGTATAGAGACATTGTGCTAGAAAAGTACTTAAACTTTGACGTATCCTAATATTTCTCTTCGTAAATATTTTACTGACGGTAATAATTTTCGACACAAAAACAAGGTTCCATGCCTTTAGATAAATTTAGGGACTGACAAGTTATAATCGACAAACTTTTTGTTTCATTTATTATTTTCACGATTTCGTACATTCCTTGTTAATTTCGCTTCTACTGAAAAAAATCTTATGATCCGAAATTCTGATTGAAAAAAGAAGCTTTTCAAATGTCAAGCAATGATTCACAAATTTTATTTGCCTCCCAAATACGTATGACCTTGACATTTGTCTGCCCGTCTACCATAGAGTCTCTGTGAGTGTCGCAAAACATTTCTCACTGATTATAAAACTCAATGCCGCGTCTAATAAACCGTATTGAGGTCAGCGCGCGACTAAATTGCTTGCAGCTCGTTAAGAATACATTACCGCGCGGCCGGCGACTGCGTTCCACTGGCGAGTGGCACGTTGATGTAACACCGGTCACGCAATGCATGCGCAATGCACGTGACATTATACGAGCCCACGGACGAAACGTTCGTGAAACAATAGTTACGGGAAATATTGATGTTACCTGTAATGTTTACTTAAAATATACGTATAGTAATAAATTATAGAGAGGCATGTATCGTTCAAAGTAGTTCAAATTCCGTTTGAAATTGAAAGCGCAAAAGTAATCGTTATGAGCGCAGCTGTGCGCAAGAGCACGAATACTTATTTTATTTTATTTTCTTTATTTCAACACAAACAGATATATAACACTAGTAGGACAATACACACTATAATTTGACATGCACTTAGACTATTCCTACGCTACTACTTGTCACAATGTACTCGGTCTTTCAGTCCCACATAAAATGGGTTTTTGGTGTTAAACTTATTTGGTTTAGATGTTAGTGCTTATGGGCGTTATTACCGTGCGCTTCAGGACTTAGTACTCGTCGCTTCATTGTAGAATAGAATAGAATATAATAAAATTTATTTCTGCAAAACACACAAGAATAATAAATAATTGTAGTTCGTGACTTGTGGCGTAGAGGTCGCCACAGGTTTACTCTGCTTGCATTCACTTTCCATACCTACCAGCCTCCTTAGCCAAGTTGACAAGCTGTAATAAGATCATTGACCCACAGGAAACGAAATCATGTCACGTGGTCACGAAAAAGTGTAGATACTTTTGATTGGGCGATTTTTCGTGATCAAGTAACACGCCGATACGTTCCTTAGTTTTCTATGCGCTAACGATTATTATAAATTGTCAACTAGGATAAGGGGGCTGTTTATTCTATGCTTAAAAACTATAGCAGGAATAACATGACCAAGTAAACCCGTGTTTTTATTTAAAGGTCTCTCTGTATCTGTGAATCTCTTTTTCTCTCAAAAAGTCTCTTTTTGAAATTTACCTTTTTACCTGTTGAAATTTACATGTACCTAAATGTAATAAGTGTCTCTTTCAAAATTACACCGGTATAAATTCCCGTATGCCTAATTCTGCCTGTCTACTAATTCTTTCGCGCAAACTATCAAAAAATATAATAATGAAAAATCCCCAGGGCCTAATTTATTTCCAAACGAACTGTTCAATTAGTACTGTTTAAGTAATTACTTATTTATTTTTTATTTATTTATTTATTTTTCGGGAAACAAACGGTACAACATAAAATACAAAATAAAAATAACATATAAAATCTTTTTAGACCCAGTAGTTTCCACATATAGAAAAAAAGTATACTTACATAAAATTTAAATTAACGCACTCGAACTTTCGTTCTATTATTATCAACAATATTTTTACTACGGCTATAAGTAGGTAATTGTTATAAGGTCGTATTTAAGAGAAAACTCAACTCGCGTTTATTCCATTCAAAATTCAGTTATCATTATTACAATACAATCTATATCTAATTATCTATGACTGACCGTGCATCTCACATATTTTTTTCCTACATAAATTAACTATTAGGAGAACTAGGAACTGCTTAAAAACAAAACCGAAATCCTTCTTATATTTTTCTTCTAAAAAAATATTAGCAGAGGTACACGAAGGTATAGTCGGTACAAGTTGTACTTTTTTCCCGCGGGGATGTTGGATTGAGGTCTATACCAATATAGATTTGTTAAAAACTTACTATCCAATTATCTTTTAGACTGCGTTTTCTTTTAAATAGAATTTGATGTCCACAATTGCCAGTTTTCAATTAAGTTATAATTAATTAAATTATGAATAATTGCGGACTCGCTTAATTAATATTTCTATTTGTACAATACCTGCAGGTGTTGGTCACGAGTCACAAGCACAGAATAGAAAGTTTACGAGGTTCTCCTTGAACTACTTCCTATTATTAGATTTTGGAGTGCTTTCGAAGACTGTTTTTATGTTTATTTAAATTAAGGTGATGTCTAACTATGATTTATGTAAATAAATAAGAGACGGCATCACATCACTTAGGTGCCATTGGAGTCTGGAGTCTAAGAGAACAGTTGTTACGCAGGAATTCGTATAGAACTTTCCCTATTCCACCTTTTAACCTTAGGAAATAAGTAATTTAGATTTTTTACTCATTCATATACTAATCGTCAAAATATTTTTTGCTTGCTGTTCCCCGCGGTTTCACCCGCGTTAATTTCGGAGATCACGCGGCAATTCCGGAACAAAAAGTACCCTATGTCTTCCTCTGTACAATGTGTAGTATGCAAAAGGAGATTGAGCCCTACTCCGTCCCAAACCTTTAGGTACGTGGATGACTTCTTTTTAGATTAGGTATTATAATCTTATCTTATCTTAATCTTAATATATTTAAATCATGTGTCACGTTGTTTGTCCGCGATGGATTCCGAAACTACTGAACGGATTTTGATAAAAATTTGTAACCATTTATAATATGGTTCAACTTAAAAGATAGGATAGTTTTTATCCCGGCATTCCCGCGGGAACTCCGAAAATACCGCGGATGAAATCGCGGGGGACAGCTAGTCTAATATATATAAATCACGTGTCACGTTGTTTGTCCGCGATGGCCTCCGAAACTACTGAACGGATTTTGATAAAATTTTGTAACCATTTATAACATGGTTCAACTTAAAAGATAGGATAGTTTTTATCCCGGAATTCCCGCGGGAACTCCGGAATTAATGTGGGGAAAAGCTACTGTCAGGGGTACAAAGAACTTTTTCCCCGCAATTCCCGCAGGAACTCCGAAATTACCGCGGATGAAATCGCGGGGGACAGCTAGTATAATATAATATAATCGCTGTACCTCGCGGTTTCACCCGCTGTAATATCGGAGTTCCAGCGAGAATTCCAGATTATAATATAGCTTATGTATTTAGGGATAATGTTGTTTTCTTATGGGGAAAGAATTTTTGAAATCGACCCATTAGTTTGTAAGTTAAATTGTTAAAAACTTCAGTTTATACTATTTCCTGTCTTTTCCTGATCGGCACAATATTATTGTTCTGCGCAATTTTGTAGAGCGTCATATTTAAATCTAACCCTACTAATTTCATTCTTTAGTGTTTTAACTAAAAAAATCTAAAATTTTATAATAAAATATGATATAATCATAAATTTGATAATAAATAATATTTTACTTTATTTACAGACAATACAAGCAGTCCCCGGACCAGGCCAAGGAGTTCTATCTGCTGAGTGTCTTCCTAGGGGACATAGTAGCATCCCCGCAGCTATGTCACCAGATCGGCAAGCGGCGCGGATGCAATGAAGAGCTTTTGGAAGCGTAGACTACCAACACAAATAATAATAATTATTATAATTGTAATCCACTTCACAACACACAGATCTACTTGATCCCACAGTAAGCTATTTTAGCTTGTGTCGTGGAAACCAAGCAAACGTGGTATATACTATACATAGAATTACTTATATATTATACTATAGATATAATATAAACACAGACTTAGACTGGAAAATGGAAATATTCATCACACAAAGTCCAAACCCACCGGGAATCGAACCCGGAATCCCTTGATTGGCGGGCATGGTGACCTACTGCGCCAATCGATACTCTGCTTAAATCATACAATATGGGTTAAACGAGTTAAATAGGTATAAATGTAATTAAACCCTCGTTCCAAATATTAAAAAAAAATGTTAAAAAAGAAATTTTTTAACCGACTTCCAAAAAAAGGAGGAGGTTCTCAATTCGACTGTATATGTTAAAAAAAAACAATTCAACAAAAGATCATACCAAAAGGTCATTTGCTTGCGGACATTACTATGTTGTAAGACCATACTTACTGTGATTTATTACTGCTTTTTTTAATATAATATAGTTTACTAGACATGCGTAATTGCGTAAGCATAAATAATCGTGGGCTTACTGATTAAAAATACGGCTATCATTATAAAGGGTCTTTCAATAGGGACGGGTCGATGTTGGCAGCCTGTGGCGGCCATGTTGTTTTAACGTCGTCTTTCTAACCTATATTTTTTTATTCAGTTAGTAATGCCAAATCACCATGGCAAGTTACACGGTTGAGCAACACGTCCAAATGTTAAAAATGTATTACCAAAATGAGTGTTCGTTAGTGCAAACGTTACGTGCATTGCGCCCATTTTACGGCAGACGAGGTGGTCCTTCAAATTGAATTGTGAATTGGCCACCGAGATCCTGCGACTTATCACCTTTAGACTTTTTTTTGTGGGGTTTTCTTAAGTCGCAGGTCTATACCAATAAGCCACAATCGACCGATGCCCTTAAAGTCAACATAGCTCAGGCTATCGCTGAAATTCAACCCGAACTATGCGGCAGAGTTGTTGAACATTGGACAACTCGAATTCGTGCCACCGTGAGAAGCCGCGGCGGACATTTAAACGATGTGATTTTCCACACATAATGGCATATATAGCTCTTTCAAATAAAAAAAAAAAATCGTTAAAATCTCACACACGGCCTTTTTTATTTCATGTCAAAATCGACCCGTCCTTATTGAAAGACCCTTTATTTAGATTATGAAAATTTGTTATAAATTAAGTTCCTTGTATTCTTGGCTTGATGCCTGCCTCCTGCAATATTAGATAAACGCTGCATCTTCGAGTGTTAAACATTTTTCGACAAAACAGCTTTAAATGCCGTTTGCGAAACAATTAAACACCAACAACTGCAGAACCTTGTACGAAATTATCGTTATAATTATAAAAAGTTACGATATATTTTTTATGTATGTCAGGCGTATTATAAACAAATTTTATTTGTCTGCGAAGCGGTCGCTTCGTAACATTTTTACCAAAATTGCAAGTCACTAGCTGTTATTGAAATGCGATGTAGAAATGAGACATTTGAAATGTTGGAACACTCCGCTGTGGATATAGATATCTTGCGACTGGTCAATATAATTTTTCTAAACGGGTCGTATGTCCGGGCAAGGTCCCTAGTCTACAAAAGGGGACGGCCCCTGTAGCCCCCCGCGCAAAGGTGCCCACGATGCTTGCTGCGTTGTATCGTTGTATTGTTTTATAAATTACATTTATTCAGTAACTGTAACCGAACACGTCGCAGCGCGCCCCTGGGGCCGTATTTTTGAATCGCTCGAATTACTTTCACGCACGGAATCGCGAATTCACGTGCGAATGTTCATACATTTTTTAAGTATTCACATGTGAATCTTGCGATTACGTGTGCGAGTAGTGATTCGAGCGATTCAAAAATACGGCTCCTGGTCGCTCCCGGCGCAAAAGAGCGCGTTGAATTGCCACGGAGGACTTACTCTTAGATCAGTTATTACCAAAGTAAACAATACGGACCACTTCTTGGACCTGGGAATGGGATTATTCACTTGATCTGTCTTAGTCATTAATTATTATATTTTGGGGGAGCACGGAAAAGTTGAAAGTTTCCTTTTAAAATTTGTAGATATCTACTCAAATGCGTTTTATCTTAGTATTTTTCAATTATTTGACAAAGCAAAAATACGGGTTTATTATTTTTTATTAATCTACAAGACGGACTATATAGAATTTTGATTTTCATACCCCGGATACAAGTCTCATCAAAGAGATCAAAATAAAGAAACTATTTTTAGAAAACGACTTAAAGTTAAATAAAAGTATTTTCAATGTTATTGTTGTTGTTGTTGTAATAATGGGTCATTATCCGAAATATATGTAAAGTTTGGAAAACGAATAGACGGTTCATCTAGGTGAGTATGGTGACGCAATCAGGACTAGTTCTTCAATAAGTAAGGCCTATATTTATATAACTACAATACAAATAAAAACAAAACACTGATAAATTACAGAGAAATCATGCATATCAATGACTTTTTTGACTTGTCGGTACATAAACGAAAATATAAAAAAGCTGTTGTATGACGATGACCCTTGGGATGTGATCCATCATTATATTATTTTTTAATGGATTATTTACGTCAAGAATTAATTATTGTTTTTTAACTTTTACCTAATTTGAGACAATAATCAACTATTCTAGTATGTCTATAATTATGAAAATCTTTTCTTTCTATAGACTAAAAATAGTCTTGAATGGTTATTAATTTATATAAATTAATTATTATTACTACTAAAATTAAATTTTGATGTGATGTTATTTCGATTAACGTAGAGCAGTTATAAGTATTATAATTAAGTACCTATCTATATTTTTTTTATTATGTAGGTACCAATATTATATTTTTTACCATTCATATAGCCTACCTGTATATTATAATGTAAATATACCTAATAGTTATTGAAGTAAAGACAATAAAATCGTGAATTCTTCCATTTGTTTGCCAGTTTAAATAATTATAACGAATCTATGGCTTCTAGATATCAGGACCTA
The DNA here is from genome assembly GCA_907165275.2 of Zygaena filipendulae. NCBI lineage: Eukaryota > Metazoa > Arthropoda > Insecta > Lepidoptera > Zygaenidae > Zygaena > Zygaena filipendulae. Next base: position 4,265,207 of record OU015669.1, read on the forward strand.
TAGACAAATAATATTATTTATATCTGATATTTTAAATAAGTTTTATTATTTTTTTAATATTTCCTTATAGCCTTTATTAAATAAGTACCTATATTTTTATATCACGTTTTAAAACACTCTGCAAATAAACGGTTAAAGACTCTACCCTACATAAAATTATTGTTTATTTTAATACCTACCTACAATATGACATATATATGATATGTTATGAAATCTTTGAAAAATATTAGAATAAAATTTATTAACTTAGAATAGGTATTGTCTCATAATTTCATGATAGTTTATACAAGCTTTTGATCAATAAAAAGTGTAATTAGAATTAGAACTAGTCAAATTTTAGATAGTAAATGTATACAATTATGTAAATAAATACCTTCGTATTATAAAAAATGATTTTGAATTTCATTACAGACAACCAATCAATACAAATATCTAAAATCAATTGCCAAAGAATCATATGATTTTTTTGTTGTGTTCATAATAATTTTCTGGATAAGGTTTGTGTGCAAGAAAGTAGAAAAATCCACGGTAATGGTCGATTTGGATGGTTTTATTTACAAAAACTTAGTGCCTAATCGAAAAAAGGCGACTTATAAGAAAAAGGCAGTATAGTAGGTAATTAAAATCTTAAATAAGCTTTAATTACAGAAAAAGAAATATAGAGCTTAAGTTTTATTGAAAGGTTATTAGAAAAAATTGAAGTAAAAAAGCAATCGAAATGAACAGTAAGTAATTAATTACGTTCACGCCAAAAGACGTAGTAAGCTGTTTCCACCTCGTTTGAAATTCCCCCGATGCGCGTGTGGTGCGGCGCCGGAGCGTACCGCACGGTGCCGTGTGGCTACAACGCAGTTCCGTATGTAATGTAGTATACACTGTAGCGGGTTGGCTCTTATTGAGATGTTTCCGGAATTATCACGGTCTTTCCCGCTTGGGAATCAATATGAAATCTAATAATATTATTTTGGCTCAAATGGATCTTAAAATATTAAATACATTCATATTTGTCTGTATAATCATAATAAAATACCATTTTAATTACTTGTAGGTATTCCAAACTAAATAGGGCTATGATTCGTTAGAAACTAGACGAGATATTATAAACTATGTATACTCATAACATAACCTTTTCAAAATCCACAAACTCACGTTTTTTTTTTTAATATCTACCCAACTCTACCAGGCACCAGCTCTATTTTTTCTGTTTTGCTGGTTTTGTAGCATACTTGTGCCGCCCTCTATCTGCGATGTCTCAAATTATGGATATATGATAAAAAGGTACGTGTAACGTTCCGTAGAACAAACAGCCTTCGATATTCACCAGAAGATAACAATTTGTTTTAGTTTCGTTTTGTAGCCTCTAGATGGCTTGTAAGAACGAGAAACTAAACAAAAAATATTAAAAAATATTATTTTCAGTACGGCCTACAGGTTAAAATCAATGTATAATCTGTTAAAGATACTCTGAAATGTGAAATGAAATTTTTCTTATCAGTTAAATTCATGAGATTTCTCTATATTTCTCTATCTATAACAAATATAAAGAAGCTTTCTTACTGACTCACTGACTGACATCAACGTTAAACCAAAAATTCTGAAGCTAGTCATTTATGATTTTTTGGGGATTCTATCCCAAACGAGGTTAAAAAGCAGAATGAAAGTTTGTATGGAAATCTTCAGTTTTGAAATGGATCATGTTCAAGGAAATTCGTAGCAGGTATTTAGGCTTTTCTTCTCAAATAAAGAAACATGTATTTATTAATTTTTTTTTGATAAATCAACCCCTAAAAGTAAAAATTGTGAAAAACGAGGATCGGTTCGTATGGACTGCACAAACAATTGGTGTTTTTTGTTCGTTTTATCGCAGTGACTGTGAGACCTCGTCCTGAAGCGTTCTAATTCAACTGGTGAGCACATTATCTGCCGCAAATTGGATTGAAACGAGCCTTCCTCAATCACAGGGTATCGGATTCAATTAATATCGGTGATTGTGCCCATCGTTATTTGAGAATTGGGAGGGAGTTCTATTTAAAAAAAACAATGACTATAGACACTTTCAGTGTATTGACAAAACCCCAATAGAAGCTTTTTATTTATTTGTTTTATGAATAGGTACCTAAACGATAAAATTGTTCATTTACATATTTTAATTTCAAAATAGAATCTTTGCGATAATCTTTGGGTGACTGCAAATCAAACAACCTGTAACTGAAATATATAGTAAATAAATATAGTAAAATGACAAAAATCTAAATCAACTAAACCATACATGTATCTAATCGTTCTATAGGATTATCTTCTTCTTCTTTGTGAGTAAAAATGAATGAATATTGTATCTATGTCTGTCCTCTATGCGTTTCGAAACTATCCGATTTGATGAAACTTTGGCGGGTTGTTCTGCCTGCGTTCGCAAAGGTTAATCAACCTTATTTTAGGTTAATCAATTATTATTTTTATTAAGTTTAAAAAATACCTATCCTTTTTCTGTCTATCGCAGATTCACAATTAAATACCTTAATGAAAAATAAAGGAAAATGTTCACCAGATTTTTAAAAAAATAAAAGCTTCAACGGTTCCTTTGATTGCTTGTTATTTTCTATTTGTTTCTTAACATTTTATCCTGTTTTCTTGCTTTAATATTTTCGTTTTACATTGTTTGTAGGTAGATATATCTTAGTGAACGTAGGTACTTTAGTAAACCTCTTATATAAATTGCACAATATTTTCAAATTAAACCTTACTCAATTAACGTCATAGACGGCTTTCACAAGCATTTTGTCCAAAGTAAAAAAAATGGTAGCGAAGCTAGTGTACCTACATAATTATTATTTTAGATTATTCATAATACTTAGGTAATAATTTTGTACGGAACTGATGCAAATAACACGAAAACGATTTTTTTCAAACGCGGTTTCTATGTATGTACCAAGAATATCTTGAACATATTAAAATACTTGCAGAAAACACAGAATTCGGAATAATTGCTATTATTTAGCCTTCTGTAGCAGAAATGGCAGCGAAGCGATACTCAAACAGATGAATACCAGGATTCAAACAGGATGGAAACGTTGTGTTCAGACAATCAATTCGTCAATTTTATAGATTATGTATTGTAAAATCTGCATCGCTTAATGCATAAAATTACCAAAAGTATATCGAAAAAAATAATTCGCTATGGGTTCAGAAAAGTTCAGAATTTGCACTCATGGTGATAAAATATATTATACTAGCTGTTCCCCGCGGTTCCACCCACGTTAATTTAGGAGTTCCCGCGGGAATTTCGGGATAAAAAATACACTACTTCCTTCTCTGTACCCCTGAAAACGCGTGTTGCAAAGTTGATCCGTTAAGGCGTGAAAGCGTAACAGACAGACAGACAAACAGACAGACAGAGTTACTTTCGCATTTATAATATTAGTAGGGATAGTAGGAACTATCCTTAGATAGTAGGGATATAACCTAAATCTATTATTAAAAGGACGAATAAAAAATTCCTTTTTAAACGGAAAACACGAGTAATATACCTATACAAAAGTAGGAATCTATATTAATAAGGTGGTTCCTAGAAATCGGTGATTCTAGAAGTCTTATAAAGTCACAAAAAAGGTTATCGACCTCACGTGTATCTCCTCGTAAAACTCTTAAGTGTGGCTTTTAGATATACGACGTAGCTTTTAACTTTATATTTATAGATTTTGTTTTGGGTTTCTATTTCAGTTTTTTTTCTCGCAATTGACCATACAACTATTTTATTTCTGAAATAAATGCTAAAATATCTCACCTAATAAATGAAAGAAATGAAAGAAATAAGAAAAGTACGTTGGTGCAACAAAGTATATTGTACTGTTTTATATTGTATCGTATTGTATTGTATTATATTGTATTGCACGTATTACGTAAAATAAATCCTACTAATATTATAAAAACAAAAGTTTGTAAGAATGTATGGATGGATAGATAGATAGATGTTTGTTACTCTTTCACGCAAAAACTACTGGATGGATTTAAATGAAACTTTACAATCATATAGCTTATACCTACATCAGATAAACACATAGGGTACTTTTTATCCCGGAATTCCCGCGGGAACTCTGAATTAACGCGGGCGAAACCCAGGGGCATAACTATAAATTTATAAATCAATGAGAAAAAGGTATTTATATACACAATATACACAATCACAGTTAAATTATACATTACTACAAAATTTCATAAAAACTATTTAAATACGTATACCTATTTAAATATGTTGTACTGTTTGTTTCCCAAATAAATAAATAAATAAATAAATAAATATTTAAATAAATAAATAAATAAATACTAGCTGTTCCCCGCGGTTCCACTTGCGATAATTTCGGAGTTACTGCGGGAATTCCTAAATACAAATTACCCTATGTTCTGTACCTTACCCTTGACAGCGAGTATGTATGTATTTCATGATGATCTGTTGAGTGGTTAACGCGTGAAAGCGTAAGAAACAAACTAACAAACAAACAAACTCACATTCGCATTCATAATATTAGTTAGGATAACAAAATGGAAATAAAATCACCGAGGTGTTGATCCCTATAACCAAAATTATGACTCTATCAGCATTTTTCTGTGAGCGCGGCCACTTTAAGTGCAGATTTTCAGTCAAATCCTGAAACGAGCGACTGAGGTCAGATGCCAATAGCCGAAATAAAAATCAAAATTACGTAGTATTGTAACGATTACTGTCCTCTCGAGTTCTTGAGCTAGAAAATAAAAGCATTATCCATTTAGAAACAATTTAATTTGGTTAATTTCGTACATTGTATTCGTGCTGTTGCCTTCAATTTTATCTTTTACGATTCTTTTGTTGGTACTTACGTAATATTCGATAATAATAACCGTGATCATTAAAAACTCCCATTAAATTAATAATATGAGTAGCTTAAACTAAAACGTCATTAAGTACCCTACTTATATATATTACGTACGATTTTATTAAAATTTGAGCTTACGTAATTCAAACGCACGTAAAAATAGCAAAGCATTTATTATTCGTAATAATATGTAACAGTTACAATTCATGAGGTAACAAAGAATTATGAAATTTGAACCGTGAAGGTGATTTTTAATTATTTTAAGTATGTCTCATTAAATATGTATGTATGTTTTACTTTATTTTGCTTATGTCCTGAATTTCACGAACTTACAAATATAATGATATACAAATATATATGATATATTTTAGCGTTCGCACGATATTCCCAAAAATGCAGATAACTATGTACAGGCATAGCCTTAGCCTTACAATTTTGACTATTATTTTATTACTAGCTGTGCCCCGCGGTTTCACCCTCGCAAGTTTGAGGAAAAAAACCTACTAAAATATATTCTTCAGCAGTCAGCACAGCACACGTAAATGTAGCGTACGCAATAGAAGCTCTTAACAGGAATAATTTTTCCCGTTTTTTGCAACACTTTTCATTGTTGCTTCACTCTAATTAGTCGTAGCGCAATAGCCTTCCTCGATAAATAAACTATTCAACACGAGAAGAATTTTTCAATTCGGACCAGTAGTTTAGTTAGTTAGAGATTAAAGCATTCAACCCAACAAATAAACAAACTCTTCAGCATTATCGTATTATTATAGATTTCAATTTGATATCATTAGAATTCTTTTTATGTGACGGAACTTATACATTTATCCGAAAATAATATATCACGGAATTATGCTAACAAAATTACCTAAGGATTTATTAAATAACGTCTTTAGTAGACGGTATCGAGTTTTCATAAATTTTAATGTATGTGAAGTGCGTCACGTATAAATATTATAACCTTTAATCTGAATTTGCTTAAAGTAAAAGTATACCATGTTATAGGTAGGTACCTACTTCTATATAATAAATTACATCTGTAAAGGCAGACGCAAAATAGCATTAATAATAATAATAATCCACTCCACAACACACAAATCTACTTGATCCCACACTAAGTTATAAGCTTGTGTCGTGGAAACCAAGCGAACGTGGTATATATGTCGTGGCCACATCGTGGATTTGCTCACTTCATGAAATGCTCGAGAATTTCATGAAATGGTCGCATTTCATGATGTGGGCAAATTAATTTGACCAGATCATTAAATCGTCAACGTTTCACGATTTTTCCATCCACATTTGGCCGGATCGTATAAATAGGGGTCGATCGTGTAAATTGGTGTAAAAATTAAATAAAAACACAATACGTTAGCTGGCATAGAGTATTTTAATAAAATAAGTGAATATTTATGTAAATTTGTTAAACTTGAGTTGGTTAGGTTAGGTTTGCACTGTTGACCAAATCGCGCGAGCCGAGCGAGCGTAGCGAGCGTGCCGCGGTAGCGGCCGGCGATGCGCCAAAGTCAAAATATTATCGTAAAGAAGGATGGCCAGATCGGACTCGATACGAAACAATGGTGTCCATATATGATATATATATATGAAAAAAATCCTTATTTTTTAAGATTTTAAAAAACACAAAAAATATCTCTATAAGTAGCCACAAAAAAAAGATAATAATTAATTTTTGTTTTTGTAACTTCTACGACATCATGTATGTGGTTTCAGAACGCACCTATTGACGATTCATTTCGCGTATGACATGACTTAGTATTCAAAGACTAATTTTATTCACGTTTTTCTTAATAGTTTTACTAGATAATTATGTAGGCATCAAATCAACAACTGTGTGTGCGTTCTTGTCATAAAAAAAAATTATTTAGGTTCATAGTAAGTATAAGCATTTTGTTCAATTGCGTACATCGGAACGTCATTTGTCTTTGACAAGTTACTAAATCTGTGGTCATCGAACCGCGCCAGTGATTGTCATCATTAATATTTGATTTGATTCGCAATTGACATGACACCAGGCAATCACGCATTTTAATCGCTTTACTTGTTGTTCTATTTTGAATTTCCTTTATCGTTTTTACCTAGGCATTTTTTACGGATTGATAACTACCACTTGTGACTACATTATTTCTATGCTAACTACACTTTTAGGTCGGGTAAAATGTAGTTGTTGATTCTAACCTCAAATGTATTGTGGATTTTACGATGTTATTTTAAAAAATTGTGGCTATTTAGATATGATTTTTAAACGGGATGGTATTTACAACATAAAAACAAATCAATCTAACTATAGTTTATTTTGGGACATGAAAAATAAAAGTCAAGTCCAGCTCCTATAGAAATTTTGCCATTGTTCTTTCGACAGCGGCCGCCATCTTTACACATAAACAAAGCGCTTGCAGCGCCTCTACCGGTAATTAATGTAACTACTTTACGATATGATCAATTAATCTTGACCATTTCATGAAGAAGCCGCGCGTTTAGTTGCCCATATCGAGAAACGATTTCTTATCATTGATCTGCCCAAACCACATGTAACCATTTCATGAAATTCTCGAACATTTCATTAAGTGAGCAAATCTACGAAGTGGCCACGACATATATACTACACATATTATTACATATATATAGATTAGACTGGAAAATGGAACCCTGTGTTCATCACACAAAGTCCACCCCCACCGGGAATCGAACTCGGAACCTTTTGATTAGCGGGCAGGCATGGTGACCATTGCGCCAATCGGGTTACAAGTAGGGATCCCAGATAAACGCTTATCATCTCCTGAACATTCTGGAGTTAACAACGAAGTTGGGTCCAAGTTCCAACTTGGATTTCAGTCGCGACTCCTATAACTTCAACTGTTATATATTAAAACCTATTTCAATAGATATAAAGTGTTAATTCATCACTGCTTTGAAAAAATCTATATCTAACATATAAAATGCTGTGTCATAATTGACTGACTGATGGATTAACGCACAGCCTAAACCGCTGACCGTATAGAGACCTGGAACTTGGAGGGTGTATTCTTTGTATGACATAGACATCCGATAAGAAATGATTTTTGAAAATTCAACCTCTAGGGGGGTGAAAAGGGGTTGCAAAGTTTGTATGGAACAATTCCGTGGGAACACCGAAATTATCGCGGGTGAAACCGCGCGGGACAGCTAGTATAATATATGTAAATAGATTATTTCGGAGCGAACTCTTCAAAATTTTTATGAGTTTGCAGTACAAACATGATCAAATTAAAAGACGTTCTTTTTTCTCTTTAGTAGTTACTAGCTGTCCCGCGCGGTTTCACTCGCGATAATTTTGGAGTTCCTACGGGAATTCCTGATTACAATATAGCCTATGTTACTCAATAATAATGTGGCTTTATAACGGTGAAAGATTTTTTGAAATCGGTCCAGTAGTTTTTGAGTTAAATCGTAACAAACAAACAAATAATCAAATCTTTCCTCTTTATAATATTAGTATAGATAACGTTCTCTTGCGAAAGACGTCGCTTGTTGGAATAGATAAAATGAACCAACTTATTATAATTATATTTTGAGGCAGCGATTGTAAGATCCACCTCCCGCTGTGCCAAAAATAAAAAGAAAGTGGAAGCAAGCACTTCAAGAAGTATTACATAAAAAAACAGTGAAATATAGTTCAAAGAAACCATGAGGTTCGAACCTCGAGCGATCACTAACCGCATGTCTGGATCATTCGACATTTATTTTAGGTACCTGCCCGCTTATTTATAGTTGTGTACCAAATGTGTGTTATTGTTTAGCGAACCTTCAAAATATGTAAGTAAACAAATAAATTTATATCGTAACAAAAAATTTGTAGATGCATAATAAAATGTTCATGAATTTAACTCTTTATTTTCCCGTTCTCATGAGGTTGGATTTCAAGAATTTCAGGACAGTAGGTAGTAACTACTGTGTAAATACTGTGTAAATGGAATGGAATGGAATGGAATGGAACGGAACGGAACGGAATAGAATAGAATAGAATAGAATAGAATAGAATAGAATAGAATAGAATAGAATAGAATAGAATAGAATAGAATAGAATAGAATAGAATAGAATAGAATAGAATAGAATAGAATAGAATAGAATAGAATAGAATAGAATAGAATAGAATAGAATAGAATAGAATAGAATAGAATAGAATAGAATAGAATAGAATAGAATAGAATAGAATAGAATAGAATAGAATAGAATAGAATAGAATAGAATAGAATAGAATAGAATAGAATAGAATAGAATAGAATAGAATAGAATAGAATAGAATAGAATAGAATAGAATAGAATAGAATAGAATAGAATAGAATAGAATAGAATAGAATAGAATAGAATAGAATAGAATAGAATAGAATAGAATAGAATAGAATAGAATAGAATAGAATAGAATAGAATAGAATAGAATAGAATAGAATAGAATAGAATAGAATAGAATAGAATAGAATAGAATAGAATAGAATAGAATAGAATAGAATAGAATAGAATAGAATAGAATAGAATAGAATAGAATAGAATAGAATAGAATAGAATAGAATAGAATAGAATAGAATAGAATAGAATAGAATAGAATAGAATAGAATAGAATAGAATAGAATAGAATAGAATAGAATAGAATAGAATAGAATAGAATAGAATAGAATAGAATAGAATAGAATAGAATAGAATAGAATAGAATAGAATAGAATAGAATAGAATAGAATAGAATAGAATAGAATAGAATAGAATAGAATAGAATAGAATAGAATAGAATAGAATAGAATAGAATAGAATAGAATAGAATAGAATAGAATAGAATAGAATAGAATAGAATAGAATAGAATAGAATAGAATAGAATAGAATAGAATAGAATAGAATAGAATAGAATAGAATAGAATAGAATAGAATAGAATAGAATAGAATAGAATAGAATAGAATAGAATAGAATAGAATAGAATAGAATAGAATAGAATAGAATAGAATAGAATAGAATAGAATAGAATAGAATAGAATAGAATAGAATAGAATAGAATAGAATAGAACAGAACAGAACAGAACAGAACAGAACAGAACAGAACAGAACAGAACAGAACAGAACAGAACAGAACAGAACAGAACAGAACAGAACAGAACAGAACAGAACAGAACAGAACAGAACAGAACAGAACAGAACAGAACAGAACAGAACAGAACAGAACAGAACAGAACAGAACAGAACAGAACAGAACAGAACAGAACAGAACAGAACAGAACAGAACAGAACAGAACAGAACAGAACAGAACAGAACAGAACAGAACAGAACAGAACAGAACAGAACAGAATAGAACAGAACAGAACAGAACAGAACAGAATAGAATATTTTTTTATTTCGTAACAGACACACACAAGGTTTACAAGCAATATAACAAAATCACAAACAAATTCATTGCAAACTAATAATACGGAATCATACGAAAATTCCGTGAACCTCGCGAATTTCTCGCCAATCTGGCAACCCTGATTACAAGTAATAGTAAACTAGTACCTGTCAGCTGTAGCGAAGTTAATAGAGTAATTAGGCGATCTAGGCTAGGCAATCTAATTTACCAAGAAATGTCTCTATGAAAGATTCCTGTTACTTTTTGATCAAAACGAGCAGTCGTTAGAGACGTTCTAATAAACATTTGCTTTAACTATTAATTACAAGACAAGCAAGCTACAGCTCTATTTAAAACGCTTTTTAAATTCTTGACTGAATTATTTTTAGTAAAAAGTACCCAAATAATTAGACCTTTCCTTTGTATTGCCACTGACGTGCCGACAAATTAATCAATGTATTATAAATTTCATTTACCCGCTTAAACCCATGCTATTATTAAAGTTTTCTCGGTGATTTACCAGCATTTTTATTTATTTATATTTTTAATATTTTTTTTTGTATTGTAAGTAATATAAGGTAAATTATTATAATTCATTAACTACTGTTTTTAATATGAAACTACTGTGAATATACATTTTTGTAGAGTCACTATTATTTAAGTCCATTATGTGTTAGGTATAATTAAAAATTACAAATTAGTGATGTGTGTGTAGATTGTGAATTCTATGTCTCCCTGACGGTCCTGACTGCGCTCAGGACCGTCCGCGTTAGTGAAATCAGCGCTAAGAGTGCCTGCAATATGCTGATACAATGACCGTTTGCGACGCGCGAGCGCGCGACGATGACCGATCATGGAGGCACACCACACACACTATTGTAATTTTGTAATATTTTGTTAAATCGTGTTTTAATGTAACAGTAAAGTAACAATAATACTGCGTGTCTGTTTCCATATAAATGCCTTTTCTTCCGACCGACTTCCAAAAAGGAGGAGGTTTGCATTCGGCTGTATGTATAGGTTTTGTATGTTCACCGATTACTCGAAGACGGTTGGACCGATTTGAAACTGTTTTTTTTGTAAGGGTATATACTCCCAAGTTGATCCCATTGCTACCAAATCGGGATCTGATGATGGGATCTTGGAGAACTCGAGGGAACTCTTCAGAAACACCTATAGCGATTTGGGTATTTAACGCACGACCCATGGACCCCCTTTTATAGTAAATCGTTTATTTGTTTTTTCTATCATTCTTTCTTTTAATACACCGATACCTCTATATCTTCTAATACATAACGACAATAACGTATACACAGGTGTTGAAGATGCCTCTACAATTTTCTCTTTCATCGTTCGAAATCGAAAATCTGTGGATCCTTTGTTTAAGATGATCCCAGTTAGCGACGTTGCAAATGTGGGACGTTGTAATTGGAAACAGCCAGCAAAAACAAATTATGCACGTCTTAATGCTCACATTATTTTGATGTGTAACTTGTCAGTAACTTGTTTACCGATTACTAGGTACGTATACGTATACAACCAAAGGTGATTACACCATGACAATTTTCGCTCATTGTCTCGAAATGAATTGGATGCGCTTTCGAGAATTATAAGGATTTGTTGTTTATTTTTGTCTACACACTTGTGGTGATGGGATGATACAAATTATGTTACATATTAGTATGTCATTTAATTCAATTAGTTACATCTCTGTTCTTTTATTCTATAGCTAAAAGTGTTCAATCAGAAACAAAGTTAAGAAAAACCGTAACAAATATAAATTAATACAACAATGCAATAAAAAATAAAACCTAGCCTGCTGTTTTTTTAAAGAAGAAATCGACTGACTGATGGATAACAAGTGCGAACTAGCTAAAAAAAAGAGTTCAGGGATTCTTTATCAGGGCAAAACTTCGGAAAACATCTAGAACGACTATATGCCTACTATACATACGTAATTTTTAATTCATATAATAAATTAGCTCATTTATAAAATTACTTCATTATCTACACTTTAATTGAATAATTTATCAAACTCACAGAAAAGTGTGAATGTAGGGTTGAGTTTATTATACTACGCGAGATTTTAAATTACTGTATTGAACATCGCGATTGCGTAAAAGTGGTCAAGAAGAAATTTCTTTAAATTAGACTAATCATGGTAATACGTATTCTGGCGGTGTCAGCAGACCCTTAGCTTACGGAGTTTCGACTCCGACTCCGATAAGTTCGAACTTCCGACCTCCAGTTCCGACACTTTCCTTGCGGGGGCAATACTGATTATTTTAACACATCTCTCTTCTGCCACCACCGACTCAGATTCCGGGTCCGACTCCAACACACAAAAAGCGACTTCGACTTCGATCCCGATAACCTGCCTCCGTAACATCCCTAGTCGACAGGGCGGCCCCTCCAGTCACCGGCGGATGTAGAAAGTGAAGGTGGAGGAAGCGCGCGCGCAGCCGGCCGGCCGCATGTGCGCACGCGCCGTAACATACGCGGTCCGGCGTCGACGCTCGACGAACGCCGCTTTTAATAACAGCTAAATCTACCCTTTAAAAAGAAATCCCCTAGGTTATTCTTAAACAATTAAAAAAATAAATTTTGTGCCAGTGTTTCTGTAAAACAATCATCTATAATGAAGACAATCATTCTCTTAGGTAAGTACTCCATAATTCTTAATATTACTTAATAATATCTGTTTTTAAATATTTATACATTTTAAAGGTATTTTTGTAATTCGTCAATTGTACATAATTATATTCAGTTAAAGGTAAATTGAAAATAAATATAAGACATCGAAGTTGGGCTTTAAATATTCTTGCTTCTGAACATATATAACAGATTGTCTGAGACTAAAAGGGATGATCGGACGTAAGAATATAAGTACAAAATACATTTAAATAACTTGTATTTTACCTGTCTCTCGGATTACCTTATTTTTCATAAAAATACCTGATCAAAAAAGAGCTAAGCGGGTACGATTCGCACAAGTAAATTTCTTTACAAACCAAATAGCCAAAAAAACAGGCATGGATAAAATATTTTTTAATTCATCAAGAGAGATTATTTTAGTCATGACGACGTATTTATTGTGTAGTAGGTACGTAAAGTTCAGTAAATAAATAAAATATTATATTTAAGTTACCGAATAATTAATGAAATCATAATTACTTTTACACTTTCTCACTAATTATCATAATAACTCTACTTGTTGAGTTGAGAATGCGTTGCTTTTTACGTTGATTTTTTCTTAAAAAAACAATGAGATTAGAGTTTCACTATTGGCTTATTTTGTTAAATTTATATTTAATACAATATCTAATGATTGTACCTAAATGTAAATAAACATAGGTATTATTTCCATTGCATCATTACAATTTCGAAAAAAAAAATACCTACATTAACCAAAAATCTTTGCACAGTTTGTGTATTTATTTCCAGGAATACTGTAACTACTAAGTTTTCTCGCCTGACTTACGCCTAAAATATTTAATACTAGTTCAATTCTTCCTGTAAATGAAGTCGGGGTGAAATTGAGGATTTTCTGAAAATAGACAGAAGTGTAAAGTTACCAAGGTCTTGTGAATAATTTTCAATCCAATAACAAAGATTCAATTTCACGCTTTACAGGTGAAATATCGAGATTAATATCGCCTTTCGTTCAGTTTGCGGAGTGCTTACTTTTCCTTTGTTTTTTTTTTTTTTTATAATTGAAATCAAGCAAAAGAAAAAAGGAAAACAAAAGAGCTAATTACAATATACATAATTAGTTATTTGGGAACGTCCTTCTTTAGAGTGATAAAGATCCTCCCTGAGAGTTAGAAAGTTGATTTACAAAATCTAAACTAACGCAAACGAAGCTGTGGACACCAGTTTGTCATTTATAAATCAGACAAATACTGTAGATCAGCAGCTTAACATCTTACAGCAAACAACATCAACAAACAATTGGCTGAGAATGAAACCAAATTTACATTTTGGAGTAGACAAAACAAAACAATTTGTTACTTATTTTTTATTATTGTTGAATTCCAGTTCTCTACAATCACAGCTATCCTAAATCCTAAATGAATTTTGTCAAAAAAAAAATGAGAGTTTGTTGGTTTATTTGTTTATTACGCTGGCATTTTTAATCACAGGGTTACAGAAAAGGACATAATGTAGGTACTTTTTATGCCGAAATTCTCGCGGGATCTCGGATAATAATGCGCGCGAAACTGCGTGGAACAGCTGCTTATGACATAAAATAAACTAAATAAAAAAACTTCCAAAATTATAGATATAAAAAAGGATAGTTCTTACATACACAAAGATACACATACCTATACTAGGAGAACGTGATAATGTATTATCTCTTATATTCTTTTGTGAAACACCGCTTATCTATATTTAGGCAGCAACTTCCAGCCAACGCTATTATACGTCAGTAGCATCAAGTCTGACGTTGAATTCCTTTATTATGACCTAGTTAAACATACCGACGCTATACAAAAAGTCATCTAAATTTCTCACTTCAAAAATCTAGACTAGACTTTAAAAATTAGGAACAATATCCATATCATTATATCGTTTTTTAGAGCATTCAGCCCCCACTTCAGTCATAGAATTTTGAGTAAATTCCTCCGAAGTCTGTGACATATTCCCATGGAGTCTCTATCGTATATCTTTAACTGACGGTGTAGTTCTGTGCTTAGAAACGTTCGTATTTACCTATAACTTCTACACGTTTCCATGGCACCTGACGGAATTCGTAACTTGAGGCTTGGATAGTTTTCGTATTATTGTTCTAACTTTACTAATAACTTTCTGTCATGTTTTGGTATTAGTATTACCATAATACCTAATATTATGGTAGCATATTATCTTATAC
Source organism: Zygaena filipendulae (assembly GCA_907165275.2). NCBI lineage: Eukaryota > Metazoa > Arthropoda > Insecta > Lepidoptera > Zygaenidae > Zygaena > Zygaena filipendulae. The sequence continues at coordinate 4,280,293 of OU015669.1, forward strand.
ATATCAATTGTACATAAATTACTACTCTGTTTTTTTATCTAAACTTATCTATACTAATATTATAAAGAGGTGAAGTTTGTGAGTTTGTAGGGGGGGTACGTAATCTCTAGATCTACTAAACCGATATTGAAAATTCTTTTACCAATAGAAATCCACGTTATTTCTGAGTGTCACGGGCTATATTGTAGCTAGGAATTCCCGCTGTAACTCCAAAATTACCACGGCTGAAACCGCCGGGAACAGCTAGTTATAAACGTTGATTTTTTCTTGTAGGTATGTTTGCTTATTAAAAACACAAAAAAACAAACAAAAACTAAAAACAAAAAACTTATAAACACAAAAACTACTAACGATTTTAAAAATTCGACCACTCATAGAAAGCTGTAGTGTTCCTGAGTGACACGGGCTAATTCTTATCCCAGAAATCTTAAGGGAACATCAATATTAATGCAAATAAAACCGTCCGATCCGATCGATTAGTGATCCAATAGAGAATTTTTAAACCTACATATTACTTTAATATTACAGCTCAGTACTTATAATGAAATGCGGTGCGAGCAGACTCTCATAGAATATAGGTAGATAACCTAACCTAACCTAATCACTGCGTTTTGGTTAAATATTAAAAAAGTCAAATACCTATTACATATTTCATTCACATTCATAAAATGACAATGTCTTGCGACAAAAATAATAGCGTCGACAATATAGAGCGTTTTCGTATTGTGCCATCATTAAAACTATCGTTCGTTGTTGAGCAAGCCATGTTTAAGTATCATTTGCGATTTTATTGTGAGTTTCGCAATAAACAAGTAGGTATTTGTAATAGCTTAATGAACCATCTCGGTTTAATGACTTTTGAGTTAAAGAGCAGCGATGATCTTTTGCTTCAATACTCATAGATACCTACATCGACAACTTAATGGTTTTATTTTTACGGATTAAAATTTGCAAAGATTACAGTTCTATGAAAAATTTGAATTTAGTATGCGTAACATGGCAAGATCAAATTTGATCTGATTGATTTGATTTGATTATTTTGCGAGAAGCGACGTGACATGAACCCAAAAAAAAAAGTGATAAGAAAAATAAATAAATTTGATCTTCCAATGCCTCGCCCATGAAAATATAATCTGTTATCTAATCTGTCAGGACGACAGCCTAATTCTTCAACGTTCCGACGAAACTGCTTTTATAAACTTGAAATTTTGCATAAGATTTCCTTTAAAATGTTGGCAAGCACTAAGAAAGGGTGGTTGGAAATCCATACCCCTAAGGGATTACTCCCTTGGGGCGTGAAAGTTTGTAAGGATTATGGAGTACCCATAACGTTTGAAGATTAGGGTCCTATATATCGGTATTTGAACTCTTCATTATAAATGAAGGAACATGTAGATATTATTCAGTTTTTGGTAATTTAACCACAAACGTGAAAAAACTGTAACCGCGGAGGGGGTACTATTTGGTTTATGATGTTTGGTTTCGAAGTGGCCCATTATTCTTTATGACAGTTACAAAACTTTTGAACCTTTTCACGAATTATAGACAGACATGAGCACTGACTAGGTTGAATATTATAATTTTAGGCAATTCTCTTGTACTGTTAGTGCCACAGATAGAATGCCACTAGAATGCCACTAGTTATATATTATCTGTGGCCACAGTGAATAAGAAACATTTCAAATTAAGTTTCATATTATAGAATAGGTACATTCTTATTGTAGGTACACAATAAATCTTATAAATTAAATAAGGCATACAAAAGGTCGTCTTATTGGTTTGCTAACGATCACTTCCCGACAACCTTTACAATGGGCATGTTGACAAATTTTTTTTTTAGTCCATCTTGTTGATTACTAAAAAATATTGGACACGTATTTTTTCTTTTTTTACGTGATCAACAAATAACGGCGATACATTGTGTTGAAATTTCGCGTGACATCACTATTCGGACAGTTTGTATGGCGGTTTTAGCGGTTAGTGACGTCACGACTCCCTCACCCTAAACTTTAATGCGCTTTATCTCTGTATATTTTAATTTATTTGAAAAAGCAAAAAATACGTGTCTATTGTTTTTTTATTTTCTAATTAGAATTTTGATTTTCAAAAGTAGTCAACATCCCCATTGAGTTATTTATCCTTGCTGTAAGTGAAAAAAATCAAGTAACGATTATAAGTATAACGACGTTGGCTGCATTAGGTAGGTACTTTTTCACTTAATGTAATACATAGTTGCGAGACAATACCTACTCATAGCCTTGCTCTAATATTCTGCTATGTCCAGAATGCTAAGTGTAGCGTGGGAAAGTTGAAACCTTGTTGTTATAGGTTATACTGACAAAACGGCCTAACTACCTACATTTAGGTCAGTTAAGTGAATTTTAATTAGAATGGACTTAAGCCTTGATGTACAATATAAACTATTATACTTAGAAATACCTAACAATATTTTTACAAAATATTTTTGTGTCAGTTTGTCTGCCGGTCTTTCCGAAACGATTAAGCTCAATAAGTACAAATTGTTCAGATTTGAAACTAGCAAAGATTATAGAGATAGTGGCCTTGGGATGCTACAAAACCGTTAGTGTAGTGGTTAGGGTAGGGGGTAGGTACCTGACTTCTACGCCAGGTGTCCCTGGTTCGATCTTCGCATTGAGTAAGCATTTATATATTTATTTTTCAGTTTAGGTGTATCATAGGTATGAACTTACATAAAAATAAAAAGTAAAGTATCGGTTGTCTGGTAGGTACCCATAGCAAAAGCTCTGCATAGTTCGGGACTAATGTGGCGCAATATGATTATATCGAGACATTATTTTATAATACTCAAGCACTACGAGTATTACTCATAAATGACTTAAAAAAGTAGGTGTAACATTTTGGATAGTTATTAGGCTTATTTCCTAAATTTTCTTTTTTAGTCCGTTTTGTAGATTATTAAAAAATATTGGACACGTATTTTTTTTTTTTTTATGTAACCAAAAAATAACGGAGATATATCAAGTCGAAATTTCACATGACGTCACGCCTCGCTACAGTTTGTTCGCACGTTATAGCGAGCTGTGACATCACGAGTCCCCCACCCTAAACTTTAATGCGCTTTATCTATGCATATTTCCATTATTTTAAAAAAGCAAAAAATACGTGTCTTTTATTTTTTTATTATCTAACTGACGGACTAAATAGAATTTTGATTTTTTTACCCAGGAAACTAGCCTTTTCCGGATGATATATTGTTATTACCGCTGGACAATCAAAGACTACACGAGCGAGCGGACCAGTGATTGTTATTTATAAATAAACGATCGATTCTGTTTATTACAAACGATGGATTGATTGTAAACGAAGTTATTGTTTCAAATTAATTCTGAAAATAGGATTGTCAACAATTTGCTTTTTGATTTTATTTTAGCTACATTTCGGTACAACGTGTAATTTAATTAATTAATTATTCATTGTAGACATTTTACGTCTCTGTATAGATACTCACTGTAAAAAATTGTTCAATTTCCTTCGATTCAACAACTTTCAATGTGTTTCAAAGTATTTAATGGCTTCCAGGTGTACGACCAATAATAATAATTTTGTAAAAAAAAACTTTTTTTACAAAACACGTTTTTTTGTTAATTGTATGCGCTACTTTAATTAATATAGCTAAGCTAAATGCAATAAAGCGTTTACAATATGCCCTTTAATTTAATTTTATTTCTAGATAGAAAACTTATACACTCCATAAACCATTTCTCGTAAGGTATTGGTAATGCAAGGAAAACTAAAGCCCGTAAGAAATAATGAATGGTTTTGGGATCGTAGACCCAGACTAATTGCGAGGTGGTTGCACTCGCTTGGGGAGAATTATGATCCTCCCTAGAGTTTTGGCATGAATTGCGAGAGATGCTTAACTGAGATTGCTTTTCTTATTATAAATAATAAAAGGACACAATAAGTATTAATAAAGAAAATTCAGAATAAAGTTCAATTAGTTACGAAACAGATGGATAATGTTCACTAAGGTAAATTTTTTGAGATTGTGAGTTTGTGACGTTGTAGGGGGTAATTCCTAGGTCTACTGAACCGACTTTTTATCCCGGAATACCCACGGGAGCTCCGGAACTACTGCGGGTGCAACCGCGGGGGACAGCTAGTACTTAATATACAAAATCATGTATGTTTATAATGAATTAAAAAGTAATAATTATTATAACTTACTTAAATAGAAATAAGTACAACTTGTCTATCATATTAAGTTAATAAAAAAATAAAATATTGTTATTAACTTAATACTTAGGTATCCCTTATCTTTTATCTGCAACAGCGTATCTACACAAAGTTTCAGAACAACGTCGGAGAACAATACATACATAGAGATGTGCTCATACGATTGGGTGCGTACTTGACGCCGTTTTACTTCTATGTCAAGACTATACCATTTGCGCCTAAACGGTTACAATACACGAGATAGCAGTTACCTACGTCATAAATTTAAAAATTTAGAACTATGGAAATAATAAATATCCGAGATACATAAAACGCGACGCAAAAAAAAACATAAAATTAAAATCTGCGAAGAATCTGCAGTCCGTTTATAGTTCAGGCTTAAGTTATTCAATCACTTTATCTGCGATAATTGGATAAATTGGATCGTAATCCGCGGAAAAAAATTCAATGAATTTTTTTTAAATGACATTATTTTATTTGGAACAGTGAATATAGTCTTTTGTTATGATAGAATAAAAAGCTTTGAAGGAATACGTGTTATTACGGATACAGGTTATTAGGTGTATGTATACAGAAACGAAAAATATAAACAAATAATATTATCTAAATTACGCTAAATATTTACAAATTATCACTCACGCTGAGTTGGCATAAATTAATTATATTTATGTCTTAAATGTCTCTTTATGTATTAATTATTACCAAAAAAACACACTTTTTATTGTATCTACAGTCAAATATTTCCCTTTTATGTTTTCCACGGTTTCACCCGCGGTAATTTTGGAGTTCCCGTGGGAATTTCAGGATGAAAAGTACCCTATGTCACTCAGGACTACCGTAGCTACCTATAAGTGAATTTTTTTCTTAAAATCGGTTCAGTAGACCCATATGTGGACATAGATAAGCAATAGTGTGTTAACCCACACAGGGTAAATGTTGAGTAAATCGGGTTTTAAAATTAAAGCGCCATTTTTTGTCAACATTTTTTTATGTTCAACATTTTGTTACATATTTAAAAAATGCAATAAGGTAAACACATAATTAAAAAACGTTCTCTAACTCTCAATAAAGCGTTCTGTATCAATAATTTAAGTTTGTAGGTTAACATGTTTTTGCTTATCTGCGTCCATATTATACTAGCTGTGCCCCGCGGTTTCACCCGCGTGAATTTCGGAGTTCCCGCGGGAGTTCCGAGATAAAAAGTACCCTATGTCCTTCTCTGTACCCCTGACAACGTGCATGCCAAATTTCATCCAAATTTGCTCCGCCGTTTTTGCGTGATTGAGCAACTAACATCCCACTTTCACATTTATAATATTAGTAGGAGTAATACATATTACTAATTGAATGAATATCTTTAATGTCACCGGCGCGAGTATAATTGCCGAATATAATTAACGCGAGAAGCGTATCTCGGGTGAAACTGTGACACACGTGGCTCGGGTCAAAGCGCCTGAGAAACTAACCAACCATGTATGGTTAGCAAATTAAACATTATTACTGTAACTAATAGATATGCCACTCCTTTTTAACCGACTTCCAAAAAGGAGGAGGTTATACATTCGGCTGTATGTACGTTTTTTTTTTCTTTTTTTCTCTCTTTTTTTTCTTTCTCCTTCTTTCTATTAAAAATATAAAAAAAACTTCGTTATATCAAGTTAACTGTTTTATCGATATTTATTATTTAACCTATTTAACATAGCACGATTATTACCTTCAAAGCTAGAAGATAAGGCTTTATAGATAAAACATAAATAGTAGAGAAAAATACCTAGTCATTAAAACATCTTTTTTCTAATGCTCAAACTGACAAAAAAAATTAAAAAGAATAACGCACCCTTATGAAGCCGAGGTGGTCGCTTGTATGGCAGTAAGTAAATCTTTACTATTATAAAAGCGAATGTGAGTTTGTTTGTTTGTTACGTTTTCACGCCTTAACGGCTCGACCGATCATCATGAAATTTTGCATTCAGGTTGGCAGGGGTACAGAAAAGGACATTGGGTACTTTTTGTCCCGGAATTCCCGCCGGAAAAGATAAAATATATTATAAAAATCCGTTCAATAAGTAGTTTTTGAGATTATCGCGAACAGACAGAAACAGACGCGGCGGCGGACTTTCTTTCATAATTTATGTAAGGATGTAAATTCTTTTGTTAAAACACTTTGTAACTTTGATTAAGCAAATAAGCTAAATAAGCTAAGACACAGGTAATAAGCTAAACAAGAGTTAATTTATCTATACGGTATTCTACCGTCGTATAAGTAAGTCACTATACAATTTTAGATCTAGACTAGATAGCTCGATGCCTATTTGTACCAGTTAATACGTAATATCCTGTCGATCCAAGCCGTGTACTGGATTTACTCGTTGCACCGGATGTGTTATGGCCTTAAGTACTTGTACACTGTAATTTGGCCAATTGCCTACATATTTCAAGTCGTGCTACGGAAATTCAATTCAGCAACTTAGAAAGATTTAGTTAGTAGAAATTTATAGTTTTAAAATAATAATTTCGAAAGATTCTCTTGGTAAATTGTAATTTGACGTTGGCTAAATGGCTGGCTATACGTGCTTAAATTTTTAAAAAAGAAAAAGAAATCCATATCTAATAGTTTCGAGGCTAAGACAATTATTCACAAAATTAATTTTCTAAGACACAATTATATTTTCTTTTTCGCTTCACCTAGTCTGGAGATGTTTAATTTTCTACTTACCTACACACAAAGTAGAAAGCCGCAGGAATCCATAAGACAAATTGTGAATTTATCGGTTCCAATCCTAGCTATAAATTCAATTCACGCCCTCAACCCCTCTGAGTCCTGACACACAGTTAAACCTGCAACGATCGTGGCCTCGTGCTAAGCCTAAAAAGTAGGCGTATTTCAGGAAAACTTTCATAAAACTGGGGAGAATATTGTTATTTGTGATGTTCGATCTTCACAATCGTTTCATTTTTTCCTTTTACGTTCCGTTGATTGAAATCCTTTTTATGATATCTATATTCAAATTTCACAAAAAGTTTTATTATGTCTCTTTTTACTTAATTTGAATAATAATTGGCCAGTGCAAAATTTTGCAATATTTTCGAAACAAAAATGTTCGAAATGCATTTTGCATTATTGCACGAAGAAGCAGAGGGAGTTAGTTATAGTCTTATGAAAACTGTAACTAAGAGAGTTGGAAGAGTTTATTGCCATATTAAAAGCGAGTTTGTTAAATAGAGCGCGATAGAATTACCAGTCGCACTAAGCTCAGAGGCGTTTATACGAAAAGCTGAAGCAATTTAATGGAAAGAAAATAAAATCGCCAGTGTAATAAAGGCAAATTCGAGTAGAGCTAAGGTAAATTCCAATCTTGTTAAGTTGGCGGACTTCCAACTCCATCAACCATGCACATATGTCTGCAAATATTGACACTAGAAACGAGCGGATTCCCTGCGGGCTATCTCCAAATCATACCTCGTTAGATACAGGTGCGTAAATACAGTTATGATAACGACATCAGGTTGTCTGATTTAAACATAGAATTACGCCATATCCTTCGTTTCAAAACGTTTCCGATTGAAAATTGTTGTTTTGTAGACGCAAACTTAATTTTATAACGTAATCAAATTTTATTTTAACAGAAAATGTACCTAACATCTACGGTTCTGATAATAAATAGGAGTTATGCAATTTTACGGGTGATGGAATTAACTTACTAGTCTCTTAGCGTGTAACGTAATTTCGCGCCGTTCTTCATAGAACAATTTGAATTATTATTCTTACAGTATTTGTTGGTTTAGGTACCTATGTCTTCAACATAATTCACAAATAGAAGACATAAATTCACAAATCTTGGAACTCTTTAAATAGGATAATAGAAAATGTTTCATGACCTATTTTTATGCGAATAAAGGCGCTAGTAATTTATATTTGTATAGACTTGCTGAATTTACAAATTGAAATTATATAGCTTTGCTTTCTCCTTTTTCTTTAGGTACTGTATCATTGTTATTTTATGTGCAATAAAGGATTAAATAATAATAATAATAATATAGGTAGGTAACTAGGTACGTACTAAATCATCAATTTTAATCTATACAATAATAAATGAGTAGAATCCGTGTGTCTGCTTAGGAGTTATCATAATTCAATATTTTATTCATGAAAGCTTTGAATCTATTGCAATTTGATAAACATGAGTCATCAAAGCAACGATTAATCGATAATCACAATTCTGTCATGGCGTCCGCCAATCGATCTATAGCCGTTCGAACGTTACAGAAATATCGTTCGTGACGGAACTGACCTTGTGTTTTGTTATTAATAACAATTCCTGCCAAAATAAAAAGCATTGTTATAGAATAATGTCTAGATATATGGCATTAAAATATTTCACATGACCTTTGCATGTCGGGTAACGACTGTGGGAGATCCGGTGCTACCTACCGACAGTGATCGCTACTCGGCCTCGTCAGGTGTATTATTCAGAAATAGATAGATCTATTCCATTACTGCATTTTTAACAAGCTCCGAAAAAAGGTGGTTCTATGTTTCCTTTTATGTCTGCATGTGCGGGATTTTTCAGCAACTACACGAGTGATTATAATGATTATTATCTTATACTGTGGTAATGTATAACTAATTGTAAATACACCTAATGGGAAGATTATGTGTATTTCGGTAGGTATACTTATTATTTAATATATTATGTAAAATAATAGGTGATAATATTATCTAATGTTTAAAAGTTGTCTCTTACTAAATTTTGTTAACCGTTACTGTATATACCATTAAAATTTAATTAATAATTAATATATCTAGGCTGGTATTTATATATAAAAAAAATTATAGTAGTAGATAGGTACCTAAATGTTGCAGGTCTTTTAGTGAATTCTACAAAGCTAGCCTTTATTTTATTTAGATATATATTAATAATTCAATATTATCTTTTGAACCTCTTTTAATATTATCCTTACATATTACAAAACAAAGTCTTCCGCCGCGTCTGTCTGTCTGTCTGTCGCGACAAACTCAAAAACTATACTAAACGTATTTTCATGCGGTTTTCACGCACGGTGGATAGGAACGTTTAAGTATATAATTTGTTAAGGTTTTGTGTAAATTGGTTGAAATATAACGCGATAGTTTGTTGGAAGTGTCGGAAAAAGTACTTTGTTACGCTTTAACGCCATAATGACTTAACTGATCATCATCAAATTTTGCATACACATTGTCGTGGTATACAAAAGGATATAGGGTACTTTTAGCCCGGAATTCCCGCAGGGAGTCCGAAATTAACGTGGGTGAAACCGCGGGGAAAAGCTAATTACTAAATAGTTTTAGGGAAGTTTGGTTTATTCCATCCAGTCCTACCACTAGTCCGATTATCTAACTGTTTGGACATTCTTTTTCAAAACTGTTACACTGTCTGAGGTAGTACCCAATCTCTTTGAATATTAATTTATTTATTTATTTACAAAGAATACTTAATTCAATATAGGTAGAAGCTAATTTAGGTGTTATCTTTTTAACAGTACCAGTAGGTTACAATATGTGTAGTCAGACGTGGTGATGAATCTTTATCTTGAATATGACAGAAAAATGAGGTTTTAAAGATATAAATAATTGACAATCAAAATCATTTTTTTTATTTTATTTTATTTATTGATCGTCAACATAATGTCCACGACTCCATTACTTTAAATTCCTATTTAGAAATTTGAGTATGTCTGATCTGCAATGTTGAGTATAGTATTTTATCAATTAGGTAAATAAAACGCTCGTCGCTCTCTCCAACCGCTCCCCGGGCTAATAAACGAGTTCCAATAATTTACAGTATTTAAGGAAAAGCGTAGGTATTTGTTACCAAAGCCATCAATAGTCATCCATTAGGAACGCCCACCCCGATAGAGTACAAAGTTTTCTTTCTTGCCTCTTTATAATTGAGGCGCCTGTAGCCTTCGAGCAACAGTAAAACAAGTATAATACGTAATTGACCCAGAAAAGAAATTTATCGAATGTAACTAGTCGTCAAACTAAAAATTTAGCTTATTTAGAATATAAAATAATCTAAAAAAATATGTAATAGATGATGTAGGGTCAAAAAAGACGCTTGATCGGCTGATAGGTGAATGACGCAGATTTGGCTATAGACTCAGGGCGGTGTCTAGAGTGGAATCAGGAGCGTGACTGCAAGCAACAAGCGTTACCATCGCCACATACGGAAACTCCCCTTGACGGCGACTCCTTGCCCGTGGCGGTTGCCTTCCGCCTGGGCTGCGATGTATGTCAACCCCATCAATCTGCGGGTCCACTGTGGAAGCAAATGATCATCACGCGCTGAGTTGCTGTCGGTGTGTGGGGAGATTCCCACGTCACCACGCTTTAAATGTCATCGTCCGGAGATCCTTGATATCTGCCAATATTCCTTGTGTTCTTGAGCCTCCAGGCCTTAGTAGGTCTGATGGAAAAGGGCCAGATGGCCTAACCTTGGTGCCGTGGCGGAGAGGAAAGTGCTTTCTGTGGGACGCCATGTGCGTTAGCACTTTCGCCGCCAGTCATCTCAGCCGTACAATGCGCTCAGCCGGTGCAGTCGCTGAATCAGCAGATAAAAAGAGCCAAATACTCGGCTCTGGGGGCCAATTATTACTTTGTTCCGCTGGCGTTTGAGACAACGGGTTGCTGGGGGTCAGAGGCTTTGACTTTTGTCTCCGAAATCGGTCGCAGACTCCGAGAGAGAGGCGTTGACGCCCGCTCCGGCTCCTACCTGGCGCAAAGGTTGTCCATCGCCATTCAACGCGGCAATGCAGCGAGTGTCATGGGCACCTTTGCCGCTGGTATGAACCGGGGCGGTATTTTTGAGTGACTTTTTTTTTGTGTAAATTGACTTTATTTGTAATAGATACTATGTGTGATATTATTTACAGGATGTTAATACCATATTAAATTTTTCAAAGTCAAATTAAATTACAGAAGTGTTTGTCATCTTTGGTTTCTATTAATATACTTTTTTCATGTTTAAATGCTGCAAAGGTAGGTATTGTCAAAATTCAATGTGGATAATCAAAATTCAATGTAGAGATGTTTTTTATATGTCAGATGTTCTGATTTTTGTTTGCGACGTCTTAAATGCCAGCGGGAGTAGGAGCAAACGGTTTGTTAAACATCAAAGTGATGTTTGTCGCTTTGATTTTTTTGTAGTTAGTCTTCAGCTGTATCTCGACATCCCTGGTTCAATTAAATACTTACTACAGTACCTACCTATTTTATAAACATTTGAAAATTTTCTCTTCATTAAAATATCAATAAATTAAAGTTATTTACCAAGGACTTACCGTACTGTAGGTATTTAATTTATTAAGATATTTACTTACTCGTATATCTATTAGATAGATCTAGAGTAGGTATTTAATTTATTAAGATATTTACTTACTCGTATATCTATTAGATAGATCTAGAGGTGTGTGGACGGAGACAGACTGCGTCACCAGTTTTATTTAGTGATTTTTTTTTACTAGTAGTATGTATATACCTTAAAAAGTATGATTCTAAACGAGAAAGAAGAAAAGAGTATAAACAAAGTAGTTGAAAAATGAAAAGAAAACTCAGAAAAAATGGCTACTATTAAGCGATAATAATTTGCCACAAAATGCGGCGTTTACTTACACTATTAGGTACTTTCGCTGGCAACAATTTGTGTTGTACGGAAATGTACCTACTCAAACAGTTGGAAAATAAAAATAATATTATGTATAGCTAGGTATATAATTATTTCGCACGGTCCGTTTCTGCTTTGACATCACTATACTGCATATAATTATAGAACTTTCTTTGTAAATAATTATCTATCATAATAACAAGAGGTACCTTAAGTTTTTGATTTACATAATGGGTAATCTGTGCAACTACGGAACCGACTCTTAAAATTCTTTGTGATTGGAGGCTACAGTTATCTCTAAATGACGTAGGATATAATTTATCCTGAAACGAACAGTTTCTGCGGGAATACCGAAGTTTGCGCGGGTAATTATCTACCTATACGTATGTAGTCCTATGGATGGATGGATGGATGGATGGATGGATGGATGGATGGATGGATGGATGTTTGTTACTCTTTCACGCAAAAACTACTGGATGGATTTAAATGAAACTTTACAATAATATAGCTTATACATCAGATTAACACATAGGGTACTTTTTATCCCGGAATTCCCGCGGGAACTATGAAATTAACGAGGGTGTAAGTAAATATGTGAAAGGATTTTGAATACATTAACGACAGAGCAAATTTGAAAGGGTATACAAATTTAATAGGTTTTGGATTTATATCATTTTGAAAATACTTTTTGAGGGATTCAAGAAATTCATGTCAGCGAAACTACAGGAAACTCATTAAAAATGTATAATTATAAGTTAAGTATGCGACTATTATTACGTAGCCTGTAGGTATCTATTAAAAAGGTTTATTCCAATTCTTTTAAACAACAATATTTGGTGATTAGGTGGAATAAAGACTCTACAGTAAAATATTTATTCATCCATGAACATGAACGTTGGATCTTTGCTTTTTGGGAAAGCGGTTAAAAACTTTACCGAAAAAACATATCCGTGCCTACATCAACATTGTGATGACATTATTATAATTTTATTGTGACCACAATGACACTTTCACTATGTAGGTATCTACCTACCAACTAAGTCCTCATCATACTTTTATAGTCGCTTATTACCTACCCAAAGTAAGCGCGCGAGGTCAAAAATAATAGTTCTAGCGAACGTCATAAAATATTATTTTCGTATTTTACTTTTCCTCGAGACTGGGTATACCTACTTACTTAGCTAAAGTATGTATAGTCTCGGGCAAAGCTATGGCAAGGCATTCACAGCCTACACAGACTAAATAATTGTGTAGGTATATGGTATGATATGATACACATGTTAGTACTGGCACCAAAAAAAAGATTAAAAATGAACAAAAAATTACCTTTGAAAAAAAATATTAGTTGGGTTGGCTCTTAATTCTATCAATCACAGCCAGTAGATAAGTTATCTATTAATTGTTTCCCTTTTATTTAGAAAGATATAAATTATGTAACATGATATCCCTGGACACGGCAGTGCCCCCGCCAAGACGAGCCAAATGAGTCATAATATGGCCTCGTCTTGGCAAAATTTTACATAAAAATGTTTTTGGCGGGATTTAGAATTCTATTTCATAGAAGTAAAACAAATACACATTTTCAATCATGATTAGATCTATGGATTAGATATGACGAACCTATTCGTCGGAGTCATTTCTCTAGTTCGTATAGTAGTTATAATTGCACCAACTACAGATCATCTGCAGATATTCATTTATCAGCTGAAACTTTCAAGAGTACAAGGTTACTTCAACACTAAAGGTTATAGGTAGGTTATACGTACCTACATTATTATGTAGATGCAAGCACAAATCTCTCACCGCGTTTACTAAATAATAATCTTTCAAAGCACAAAAGAACATTAAAAACATAATTAGTAGGTAACACAATATGTTTATCCGATTTCATAAAAGAGATTCAATTCCAAATATAGATAGCCTTGGTGGTAATATTTAAAACTTTTGACTTTTGTGTAACAATATTGTTCTTGGTCGGACATTTATTCCATAATGGTATACTTAGTTAATAGGAATGAATATTATAGTCTTTAAGCAAAACCTTGCACTAAATAGAATGCTAGAGAGGATGTGAGGGGCTGCGCGCCAGACAGTCACTAACAAGCTACCGATTATGCAATGTAGGTATAATACGTTATCAAAGCATTAACGACTTAGATTTGTAAGCTTAAAGCTATTTGGAAGTTTTGTCTTTTGAAATTCAATAATGTCGCCTAACTTTGGTGCAATTAATGACGTTGATAATTTTGCAACTGTATAAATATAAATATAAATATGTATAAATATTCATATTTTCTTTCGTGGACTTTTTTTATCCTTTAAAGTTACAAAAGTTCCCTCTCTCCATCGAGAATTCCGGGATAAAAACTAGACTATTTCCTTCATCAGTATTGTAATCTCTCACTAAGCAAATTTGATCGAAATCTGTTCAGTGGTTAAGGCGTGAAAAAGTTACACAGAAAGGGTTTTTTAAATATGGGTTTGGTTCACATAAGCTTACATAAACTTAGTCATTGTGTCGAGCATAAAAAAAAAAGATATTTGAAACAGTAGTTAAATACTTATTTAGGTAATCCGCCTTAGTTTAGATGACTCAGAAAGTTTTAATTAACTCGCCGTCATACGAAAATAGGAGTAGGATAATTCCAAAAAAGACTTTACATATTATGAACTCATTTTGTTTGTCCGCGACTGTTCTTGCTTTTATAATCTCATTAAACAAATTTGACAGCTCAGCTAATGAAAATGAAAAATTTGAAATTTTGTTCTAAAAATGAATATTCCAAAATCGTTTGTAATAATATTTTAATTACGTAGATATATAAAAAGTTATTACAGATTTACTATATACATTATTTTTGAATAGGTATTATTTTTTTTCAATTTTATGTAGGTACGTTTTCATAATTTTTATTAACAAATAAAAAGTTATCTATCCTTAATCATAAAATAGATAGGTACTATATAAATAAAACTTATTATTAGTAGGAACATTTAAAACTTATAAAGATCTGAAAAGTTTTGTTTTCATACCCTAAAAGGTAATTTTCTACTTTTAATATACCTAAGTTTCGCCTTTTCGGGGATCCAAACTTATTTAAGAGACTCTATCTGGCCCCACTCGGTGTCTGGCAGTACTCGCTAAAAATGGCGGAGATAATATATTGTAAATAATGTTATTTGATACAACTTTTTTAGCATATAAACTTTACAATCAGTAACCGTCGATACGAAAATCAACAAGTATCTACTTTCTGTTACATAAAATACATGATTTTTCTAGAATGGCGAATGTCGCTAGAATGATCTATAATAATGGAGCCACTCAAAAGAGTATCTAAATTCTAAAGAGGCATTAGTGGGACAATACCTTGGTTAGAGAATCCGCCAGGAATGTGGGCAATAAAGTTAAGCGTGATCATTTTAAATAGACGCCTTAACCTAACATGGGTCTCAAACCCTGACCACATGTTTTCTGTTTCCCGCCCTGCAACGCTGGACTGTTATAAGTCAGGTACAACTCTTTTTAACGGAAATAGATGGTAATACCTAGTATTAACAAAGTACCTACCTATCAGCGTCTGTCTATTTTTCTAATGTATACGCAAAGGATTCTCTCTTCTCTATTAAATAGTTTTTTTTAAGTTCGTATAATAGGAGTTCCTATAAGGGAATGAAGAAGTTCACACGAGTAAAAACTGGTCATGAACTATAAACTTTACAACGGCCCGACATTACATTGTAACATCGGTGTTCACATGGTGTTTACTGCTACAAATGCATCAAATGTTTGAGTTTACTGAGATATATTATTTTGTAACGCACATACCTCATAATTAATGTATTGAATTATCTAAATACTATATAAAAAGGGGACAGAATAGCTATTCTATATACGATTTTTTTAACGCTAGATATACATATATATGGCGTGAGCTTGATAAAAGTTTATTGATGCTCTGCAAAAAGTTGTAAAAATAAACATTTTAAAAAGTCCTAAAAAATATTCACCGGATGATTTTAAGTCCCGCAAAAAAAAAGTTTTTGGCCAATATTGTTGAAGGCAAAACGCAGCGGAATTTCGAATTTCTCTTTGAAACTTTTCCAATCGGTGGCGCCAGTGGCGGTGGTAGGTAATCTACAATTGGGAACCGTCAAAATTTACAGCACAATTTGACTCTAGCTTAGTTAGTTCAAGCAAAGTGACTTATTACTAAACCAGTTGTCCCAACAGACTTTGTCCCGTCAGTGTAGCAATTTTAATAAACTTTACACTAATAAATCACTTTAAATTCTTTCCGATTTTCCTAATTTTCCGTGAACTAATTCACAATTTCTCTTTCCGCAAAAACCTTTGTCAAATCTCTAAGACTCGGGATCTCTTTGTTCACGGGTAAGAATTTTCCTATTATCAGGATAAATATTTTCCTATTAACTATAAGGGGTACAACAAACTTTGCTTAAAATTTAAGTATATATGATTTTCTTTAGTGTAAAAGTATTACGTTTTAGCTACACAGTTTTAGATCTAAAGAATCCTAAATATTACTAAAGAAAATTTCTGATAATGACGTTAACTAGTTTGTGTTATAATTAACATCGTGGATTACATGAATACTGAATGTAGAATCAGTGGCTTTCTTCAAGGAAGCTTCGTAAGTGTTACTCAATAATACAGCTCTAGTCTCGTTACGCATACTATGTCCGCTGATTACAACACGGGAAAATAGATGAAGAAATTTTTTGCTATCTTTTCCAATAATGACTACGAGTCAAGCTAGTTTTACATAACAACATAGCTACATTTTTACAGTACTATTTTTACTTACTACAGTAATATTTTTTCAATAAACATAATCATCATAGAGAAAAACAAAATGATTGTTTTAAAAAAATATTATATTTGTTTGTTTCATCAAAAACAAAAGGAATACCTATGGTATTCTTAGTATTAGGTACAAGGAGATAAATCTGACACTTATCACCAAATAGAACAACAGAAAATGTTTTTTAATAACAATAAAGTATTGTATTGCCTTGGTTTTGCATTTACAAAAAGGAAAAGGAACTTAGTATACTCGTATGAATTTTATTTGCAAGAAGAAGTGATTCAGCGTAAGCAATTTGCGATATAATTATTTTTATTTACACTTAATTTTGCCCGAATACTATTATTATTGTTATAAATATATTATAAATATATAATATATATATAAAAAAAAAATTATTATTTTAAATAAAATATATATATAAATAGATAAAAAATGGAATTTGGATAAGTATCTACCTATTATTTCATGACTCAGATAAAAACAAAAATAAAAACTAAATAAATCCACCAAATCCAAGAAACTAGAACAATCCAGTTTGACCTTCCAAGGAGACACTGACACAGTGTACCAGATCTCATCGCTCTGCCGCGTCGCGCGAATTCCGCTGACCGCTGTAATTGTCTATTGTTGCCGATAAGAGGCGATTAGGAAGCGCTACTTTACTTTTACTGCTCGGAACGCGGCGGCGCGACGCACGCGATCGCTTTCGACACAACTTTCAGTTGCGCTTGCGCCGACCGCCCGACGCAAAAACAATGAACGACGCACGCATTACGCACGACAAAATATTAATACAAGTAATGAATGTACCTACTCGATAATGACCGTATTACGGTTTTCGGTAAAAAAGGGCATAATATAAAATTTTTTATATAAACTTACGTACTTATCAAATTACAGTTTCAATACATATTGTAATTTAATGTGTATTTACATTTTGGAAATTTTTCCTTTTAAGGGATTGAGATTAAGCGGGTTAAAAACTCATATGTGATTATTATCATTATATATAGTTTTGAAGTGATAGCAACCGGCATTTGAGCTGTTCTATTTAAATAATGATATATTATGTAAGTAAAGCTGCGGGTGGGCCCGCTAGTTTATTCTGAAGCTTCCGTCTTGCTGCATGAAGGTGCATCTAGGTGTATCTAGGTGTATATTAACTCGTTACAAAACATATCATGCTAGCGGTTCCCTGCGGTTTCACCCGCTTTAATTGTGGAAATCCCGCAAAAATTCCCGGATAAAAAATACCGTATGTTTTTTCTGAACCGGAAAACGTGTATGCAAAATTTCATGATGTTCGGTTGAATAGTGACAGACATACACTTCGTCTATAGACCTCTAAACTATTTGAAATATAGTAATACATATAGAAGAGTTAACTCGAAATGATTGGATTTCTTTTTTTCTTAAACTATTTTATTTTTAATGTTTTTTTTTTTATTGTTTACATAGAATAGAATAGAATACACTTTATTGTACACCAAAATAATTTTACAGTGTGTTTACAGAAACTTATAACTAAGGGCATACAAAAGGCGGTCTTATCGCTTTACTAGCGATCTCTTCCAGACAACCTTACATACCGATAGAGTACCTAATATAGTATGCATTATAATATTATCTGTGCCGATAGTGTAATATAAGTAGCACTAATTGTACCTCTTTGGTTTTTTGTGCTATTTTATGTCGACTTTAAATGTTTTATTGTAAATTAGCTGTGCCCCGCGGTTTCACTCGCATGAGTTCCGGAATTCCCGTTGAAACTCCAAAGTGCCTAATATACTTCTTATAACGCCAGTTAATTTTATTATAGCAGTGAAAGTCCAGTCAAAATCGGTCCAACCGTTTCGGAGATTCACCCGCGTGAGTTTCGAAATTCCCGCAGGAACTCCAAACTACTTTCATATTCACCTTCTCCTTACAAACACAACAAAAAAGAATTAGCAAAATTGGTCGAGCCGTTTACGCGTGATGCCGCAGCCGCAACCAAGAGAAATAGGGATTCATTTTTATATTTTTGTAAAGGTAAATAAATGAAAATAAAAAATCTTTATAGACTATGCCTATACTGATTACCAAGACTTGATTGTGTTGCAACAATAATTGGGTTTGTTAGCGTGCATGTTCATTTTGAAACGGAACAGCGCGTTCGCTTAATTGGATTTGGTTCTGGAGTTCAGGATTTCATGTGGGGAAAAAACATTTGCTTTTTTAATGTAGGTACCTAACATTTATTCTGTGAGCAAACCAAAATTTGAATATCTTCTGTATCTTCTATATACATATATAAAACCGAAAGGTCACCCACTCACTCAACATGAAATCCTGAAAACTATATAGGTACATAATTAATATAAAAATGAATCCCTGTTTCCCTTGGTCACGGAATCACGCGTGAACGGCTGGACCAATTTCGGTAATTCTGTTTTTGTTGTGTTCGTTATTGCAAGGAGAAGAAGAATAAAAGAAGTTTTTTACCTCAAATTTTGTCGGTTAATTATTTCATTAAATAGTTATGAGCTAAACGGAATGAGAATTTGTCCACGCGAATCCTACTTATTTAAGATTGACATTTTCGCTTTACCACCGGTCGGCTATGAGAACTAGGTTGCTTGTTTGAGTTGTTAGTAAAATGCTAAATATATAGATAAGTACTTCGCTCTAAACAAGAATACTAATCGTGTTGTTAAATTGACAACCTTATGCCGAATTCTTTGCATACCCATTGAAGAAAAATTTTGTCTTAACTTTTAAAATTACAAAACGCGAAGGTTTTCTTACAAAAATATAACGATTTCGTATGTATATAACAAAGTAGACTTAAGAATTTATAACTTATACTTATAAAACTTTATACTTATAAGTCTAAATAACGGTTTCACTCGCGTGAGTTTCGGAATTCCCACAGGAACTCAAAAGTAGCCTTATTTACTCCATAAAACATCAGCTTATTAGCAATGAAAGTCCCGTCAAAAACACGGATATTCACCTGCGGGAGTTTTGGACTTCCCGCACTAACTCCAAACTTCTTTTATTCTTCTTGTCCATACAATAACAAACACAACTGTGACCAAGGGAAATAGAAATTCATTGTATAAAATATATAAAAACGAATATAGGGATTCATTTTTATATCGGTCCATATAAAATGCTTTGTCCTCAATGATTGACTGACGGATCAACGCAAAGCCTAAACCGCTGATTGTGTAAAATAATGAGTACTTTTTTAATTTTACTATTCGGTATTCGACGGGATACTGAATTACTATTCGGATACTGGATAGTTAACGGATATCCGTTTCATCTCTAATGCTACTTCTCCACTTGCGTTAACGTTAACGTTGATGTTAATGTCCAACTACGCGTTAATTAAGGCATTAAAATACGTGTTGGCTACATTTAGTTTGCAACGTGCCGTTAGGCTTTAATTTCTAGTGAAATAACGCGTTAACACAAAATGGCGGTCGAAGCTTCAAACAGCTGTTTTTTTGCAATGGCGGTAGAAGCAGCTGTAGTTTTAGACCAATCCAATGTCGTATTTTTATTGGTCCCGCCAAAAAAAAGTAGATAAATACGGTCTAGCTCCGCGCGTGCGCCACGCAGAATGAGAAGGCGTTAATGTAGCCAACACCGCTTAGTGCGCTAAATAACGCGCTAAACCCTTTGATGTGTCCAAAAAACTGACACCCGAGCTATCGCTTAACGTTTAACGTAATTAGTAATGCCGTTAACCCGTTAACCCGTTAAAATGTTGGCCACATCTACGTAATGCCTCATTTAGCGCAATAATTTACGCGTTTACACGCAGGTATAGTGGTAGCATAATACATATTGTACTAAACATCAGAGAGGTGTGTGTGTTTACAAAATAAAAGTGTATAAACATTAGATAAGTTGTACGGTACCGGTATTACAAGCTCTGTTTAGTTTGGGGCCAGGTAGTGCTGTCTAAGTAATATTATTATTATTTAACTTTTCCTAGCAAAAATTACTTCAATTACGAGAAATTCACTGCCGCCTGATGAATACGCATTAGCATCTTTCGATGCGGCGAGTCTTGTATTTTATAAAATTATAATAAAATATGCAACGTAGTGTGACGGGGTCGTGGCTATATAGTATATACTCTACATAATAATTAATATATTATACATACATTTTTTATTATAATAACAAACTCAAAATCATCGTGAGCCGTCACGAAAGCCAGAACAGCCATCGTATATTATGTTTAGGTACATTTTTTGTTTGTATATCCGTTTGGGTACGCATAATACGAAAACTCCTGGATTGATATGAATGAAACTTTTTGTAGATATATTTATTGATGGTGTGACGACACATAAGGCTCTACAAATTTTTTTTGGCTATATAATAAAATACTTAGATAATTACTAAAGTATAAAAGATAATAAAATAAACTTATAAAATTACATTAAAAACATATTAGAGGACATTGTGGGTCATTTTACACTATAATGCAAATACTAAGACAATAGTTCAATTTCAACCTAAAACAATCATAGGTAATTACGCACAACGAAATTAGAGTCCTAACCACTAAACAATCAGGACAAATTGGGGATTTTCGTAGTTCAGAAGTAGATCGAAAGATATCGCGCGATCCGTAAGTTACAATGGCTTATATTTATGATAGTCGAATAGGTAACAAGATATTTTGGTGCCGGTAAGACAAAGAGCTTCCAGGAAATCACGCAAGCAAAACCGCAGGAAACAGCTGTAGTAAAGAATATGTTTAACATTAAAATAAGGCATTTAGCCAGAGCACAGACCTTCGGTCTCCGAAGCATCGAGAATAAGTTGGGGTCACTGGAATCTTACCAATATGGACTATATTAGGATCGAGACATTTACATAAGATCCGACTACAGATGAGAAAGAAAATTAAGCAAGTTCTTAATTAGTTGTTCCACATTTGTGAAGACTCGCCTAATGTCCTTTATTCGAATCTAGTTCGTGTAGGATGTACGGTTTCATTTGTGTACCTATATCATAGGTACAAATATGTAGTCCATAGATATCTATACTTAGTATTAAAAATTCAAAAGTAAACATACTTGTCCGAAACATTTTCACGTATAAACCACTCAACAGGTTTAGATAAAATTTGGCAAGGAGATAGATCCCATTCTAAGAGAGGTCATAGACTAATCCCATAGCCCCAGAACAAAGTTCTCTAAAGCAAATTATGAGATAACGCAGGGATTCGTTAATATTAGGTAAATAAATTTTTCATTACTCACTCGTAAATAGATTTACTTACTTATTTACATATCTACATGATATTAATTACGTATAGTTAATTATACTCTGACACACCAAACATATGGTTGCGACGGCCGACGCTAATTTTACCTCATTTTTTATTAATTTTGAATGAAATAAAAGTAAAAGTAAATTGCCTAAAGCGGTTAGAGAAAATTATGTTTTAACAGACGAACACCTGGTTCCAGTGAAGTAATTAAAAGAAAATAATGATTTGGAATGTAAATTTATTGACGTTGTTTTTCCCCTTTTTTACATATTACGTAAGCAGGAACAGTTATAAAAAAATATCTGAAAAGAATTTGAATCAGTTTATTTTAAATTATTATTTGAATGTAATTTTTTAATATAATACTAGCTGTACCTCGCGGTTTCACCCGCGTGAGTTTCGGATTCACTTCTAACTTCAATAAATATTTCAAGATTAAAATTAACCAAATCTGTCCAGCCATTCTCGAGTTTAAGTGACACAAACGAACAGTAATTCATTTTTATATATGTACCTATATAAGAATATTTGAAATTGAATCGACGAAATCAATATATCAAAACTTTGGCGGTATTTATTATACTGCCAATCTACCAATCTAAAATTAAGTATGTAGGTACCTAATTACCAACAATTATTTAGTATATCATAAAATTAAAAGCTTTGTATTGTGTCTAATTAAAATTTGCACAAAGAAATCCGGCCTGGCGGCCATTTCTCATCGTACTTTACATAATTACCAGACCAACAAAAGAAAAGCTATTTCAACGCCAACATCAAAGGTCTGTTACATGAAAAGAATCTGTTTATTTGAATTTTCTTTTTAGAACTTACGTATAAATAGACATAAGATTTTTGTTTATTTTTACATATAAAATTTTAGTTTTAAGATATAATTCAATAACATCTGTTTCTGTCTTCCTAGCTTTAATTTTTAAATTATCTTGAATCAGACCATCTATCTTTACTATAATAAAAGAGTATAGAATCCGCGAATCTGTACATTGAATATTTTTACCTAAAATTGAGAGGGGTGATAAAAGAAGAGTCACCAAGAACAAAAAAAAAGGTTTTTAAAATTATTTTCTGTCTGTCTGTCTGTTTGCGATTATTTCCGAATCTACGGAACGGATTGACATGCGGTTTTCACAGGTAGATTAAGCTTAGCCTGGAGCTACATATAGGCTTTAGGTATTTAATTTAAATCGGATGTCGGGAAAAAAAGTTGTTATATGAAAACGTATCATGCGGGTGAAACCGCGGGGCACATCTAGTATCATAATAATATTGAATATAATATACTTACTACTCAAAATATAAGTAGTTATAAGTATGTAAATAATGGTACACGTAGAATGAGTATAGGTATGTTACCTAAACAATGGCAGCGATACAAAAATATCTTCGTTAAAACAACCATCAAAATCTATCTGTGGTTACATTCGATTAGTTCGATTTTTGTTTAAATCCTATAAGAATAGAATAGAATAGAAAAAAGTTTATTTGATACCATAAAAATAGAATAGGTACAAGCATACTTTTTATCGAACGTATGAATGTGTTTTTTTTTTTTTTTTCCTCTTTATATATGGCGTCTACCGCGATTTAGATATTGCAATAATTTTGCCAATGATTAATGTTTTACTGTTACTAATAAAAGTATTTCATTTGATATTTGTTACCATTGTTATTGATGCGAATTTTTTAAATGACATTTGTATGGATAATATAATAAAAAGTAGCAAGAATTGTAATACTTAAGTATGATTGATTTTTTATGATTGTCTCAAGTTAAAAATATTTATTTTCACTGCATTATACCATTATACCCAAATAAATATAGAATATATTCCATCCATTAATGAAATTGAATGTAACAACTATTAGGTACTTTAGTGATGAAATTTTATTACCTAAACCTAACTGCAGACTGCAAAGTAATCAGTGCTGAAACTTTGATTACAAACAGTCTTAGCTGTGATCTCCTAACCCAATAGGATAAAGGGACATAGATAAGCAATAGTGTGTTAACCCACACTGGAGAAATTTTGAGTAAATCGTGTTTTAAAAGTAGGAGCACCATTTTATATCAACATTTTTTATGTTCAATATTTAGTTACATATTTAAACAATGTAATAAGGTAAACACATAATTAAAAAACGTTCCTTAACGCTCAATAAATCGTTCTGAATCAATAACTTAATTTTGTGGGTTAACATGTTATTGCTTATCTGCGTCCAAAGGTTTGTGTACCCACGGGCCGCGGAACAATCCAATGCTATCCTTATTGTGTTTCCAGGAATTCTGTTTTTTTATGAATGTAATAAGGTTAGGGGTTAATCATTATTAAGTTTGAGTTAAGGTAGTAAATAGTAAACAAAAGTTAAACTGATCCTTATTCTATCTAAAATTCTATCTAAGATTGAGTGGAATCTGTACAAAACAATCTTCAAGTTCGATCCAAATTACTTTAATAATCTGATGCATTTGATAGTCATCAATTGAGTTTAAGTACCGTCATCAATCTGCAATACAATAGAAGGAAAACTATTCAATTACTTTTAATTTTAATGCTAACTATAAATCATAGGTTAAATTTAATTCGATAATTTTGTATTTGATTATTATAATATAATCTTTCTCTTTATGGATAAAATCACTTCAATAGAAAAGAGTTCAATGGCCATCGCGAGTATTGCTGGTTTTGTAGCCTACGCCGGCATTAACCATGATTAAATCGTACATAATAAACAGTATCTAGGTCAGAGGTTATTATAATAATATGAAATACTAGTAGTGGTCCGTCGATTTCACCCGACATGAAGATAAAATTAATCAGTAGGTATGAGTAACACTGTAGAATGTCGAATACCGACGCAGCTGATTTGGCGGCTAGGAGAGAAAGCAACTGACGAAATCATCGAAAATTATGTATGTTTGGCTTTGTAAATGAATCACTTTTATTATTATTAGGTATTTTCTCCAACACTATGCGGAAGTAACTGGTCAATAAATAATGTGATTAGCTATTATTCTGATTATTTAATCCTGCTAACACGGGTTACAAATACTCACTTGTTTTATTATAATTTGATGCGAACCTCGCAATTATTTAAAGATTTAACTGTACAGTTATAAGTATCAGAAATCTTTTGGTGAACTTTATGTGAAAGGAAATTAAAAAAAACAGTCCTAAATAAAAATGAGGCCTAGCGACGGCACTGTGCGCATAAAATAAAACAAATATTGTAAGGCTAACAAGTATTCATTCTCATTCAAAAATAAGCACTCGCAAAGAACAACTTAGCCCTAAATACTTAACATTAGCTTCATTTAAATATATTTAATAAATGTCGTTTTGTTCCAGCGATCGCCATGTGCGCTTACGGAGTGGGCGCAAAAGAGACGAACGAATCACCAGCACACGCATCTGACAAGGACAAAAGACAAACAGAAGACGAAATCGTGCCCACACGCCTCGTCTACAGAATGGCGAGAAAACAGGTAATGTTGCAAGTTAATTTAACAATGAATTTTTATTTATCTATACATACAATTCAAAAAGCCAAAGGAAGGCATGTTCTATCTTTAAAATTTAGGACTTCCCTTTAACCGACTTCAATAAAGGTAGTTATATGTTCGACTATAGGTAGAAGAAATCGAGGAAACTTTTCAAGTATATCAAACAGGCACACCTATAAAAAATAGCAATTTGAGTATTTTTATGGTAAATCTTATATTTGCTTATAGAAAGTCAAAAGTGAAGTTGAACTGATGGAATCAACTTCAAACCGAACAGTTCTTATCTCTATGGGTAGCACATACCAATAATATAATAATACTATCTGTCCCCCGCGGTTTCACTCGCGGTACTTTCGGAGACCCCGTGGGAATTTCGGGATAAAAAGTATCCTATGTCACTCAGGACTATATACCGTAGCTTCCCGTAAGTGAAAGAATTGGGTATTCTCCAGGGTATGAAAATCAAAATTCTAATTAGTCCGTCAGTTAGAAAATAAAAAAATAATAGACACGTATTTTTGCTTTTTCAAATTAATGAAAATAAACATAGATAAAGCGCGTTAAAGTTTAGGGTGGGGGACTCGTGACGTCAATATTCATTATAAGCCCCATACAAACTGCACGGGGTTGTGACGTC
Source organism: Zygaena filipendulae (assembly GCA_907165275.2). Taxonomy (NCBI): domain Eukaryota; kingdom Metazoa; phylum Arthropoda; class Insecta; order Lepidoptera; family Zygaenidae; genus Zygaena; species Zygaena filipendulae. The sequence continues at coordinate 4,306,427 of OU015669.1, forward strand.
ACGCGAAATTTCAACTCAATTTATCGCCGTTATTTTTTGATTACGTAAAAAATGAAAAAAATACGTGTCCAATATTTTTTACTAATCTACAAGGCGGACTAAAAAAAAAATTTTTGTCAAGTAGCCAATTGACAGAATCAGTTTAGTAGAATTTAACAGCGATGATAGCTCAGTGGTTGATGCGTTCGGATCAAACGCTGAGCTTGAGCTATCAATGAAGGAAAACATTGTGAGGGAACCATAGCTTGGTGGTAGGGCTCTCTCTAGTGCCCGACTGGCTAGCTACCACCTTCAAGTTACAAATCTGTCGCCAAGCACCTAACGGTGTGTTCCGGCAGCCCCACTTGAAAGCCAGTTCCCATCCCCATTCCAGGTCGGCAACGCACCTGCATGCCTTCTGGTATTGCAGATGTCCATGGGCGGCGGTAAGCACTTACCATCAGGTGTACCACTTGCCCGTTTGCCCCCTATGACAAAAAAACAGTAGATCCATAGTTTACCCCCTACAACGTTACAAACTCACAAACTTACAAACGCACAAAATTTACCTCTTTATAATATTAGTAGGTATATAAGATTATAATATTAGTATAGATTACGTACTATATTTTTGTCTTTTGGGTTATATAGATATTTTGTTAGTTTCGCTTTGTAGTGTAGTGCATTTTGGTGTTTTATGATCAGTTTTTTTTAAGTTATTGTTTTATTAACTCCTCGAAATTATTAATAAATAAAATATAGAGAATGTAACTAAATTAGGTCAATAGAAGTTGTTACTTGTTGCCATAACTATATAAAAGCTTTACATCCTACAGCAGGAAAATTATCCCTCACGTTCCTAAGTAGGTACCTCTAAGAGAATACGTAAAGAAAGAAGTTTGGCGAACTTTTGAAAAGCTTTTTAAGAGCCCATGCACGTAAAAAGAACCTCAGAAATTATAAAGTACCTACAAAGATTGAGTTTAATTTTCGGGTATATGTTGAGTATATTATCCATACTAATATTATAATAATACTAGCTGTTCCCCGCGGCTTCACTCAGGATAAAATGTACCTTATGACCTTCTCTGTGCCTCTGACAACGTTTGTACAAAATTTCATGATAATCAGTTGAGCCGTTAAGGCGTGAAAGCGTAACAGACAGACAGACACACTTTTGCATTTATAATTATAAATATTTATTAGTAGGGATAAGAGAAAAGATTTGATTTTTGTATGTTTGTTTGTTTGTAATGTATAAGCTCTAAAACTTATCTAGGAAGCTATACAGTGATATTGAGTGACAAAGGGTAATTTTTATTCCAGTATTCCCACGGGAACTCCGGAATTAACGCGAATGTTACGTGCGAGTTGACAAACTTTCTTTAGATTTATTTTAATAAAATTCTGATTAAAAACAATGGACGATAACGTACGATATTATCTTACATAAATAGTATATTTCATTACAAGTGCGGAAAGCCTGTCATTGCAAAGAGTTCCGACATATGTCTACCCGAGCCGAGGCGCAGCCGAAGGTGAGGGTTGACAGTCGGAACTCTTTGCAATGACGGTTCCGCACGTGTACTGAACAACTATTTTTAATACAGTTGCGAAAAAATTAAGCAATTTAATAAAATATCAAAAACACAACAAACTCAACTAAGTTCCAACTGTGATCAAGAGATGGCGCTAGTCGTATTAGTAATGCGAAACCTACGTATCGCAATGCAAAAAGTGTGTCAAAGTCGTGTCGCCATTTTTGACAGTTCGCAAAGAGAACGCACAAGTTCGGGAAAGGTGAACAAAAAGCTCGAGTATGTAATAGCCCACATCCCGAACGCTAAACGTCCCTGCAATACGCCACTTTTTGAGCAACTGTATTAAAAAATACAATTCAAAGTAGCCTCTGTATTTATTGCAGAAGAACATTTTACAGAAGCTCAAGACTTTATTTAATAATAATCAAAAGGGATTTGAAGTTTCTAAATGTCAAAAAATATTTATTTATTTTAAATACAACTCTTGTTCTAAACCTTTTTTTTTTGTTTTTTTTCTTCCCTTCTCGGGCGCGTGTCTCTCTAATCTCTCTCACTTTATCTCGCATGCAGCTATATAACCCTAATATAACCTATACCTGTCTTTTCACCGCTCTAATATTATTTGACATGACCCCTTAAGAGCTCATAACTTCGGAATAGTACTAGGAATTCGTTAAAACTCGCCTAACAAGGGTTTCCAGACCCATCATCGACATACCTACTTGTTCTTTATCTACACCTAATATGTACGAGTAACATCTTTTTTAACTTCCTCGATATCTATTTACCATAAACGCTATATTTACAATAGAACAAAGTAGCAAGATTTTTAAGTAAAACCATTTTGGGAATCGTAGCGAATTTCGTTACAAGTTATGATCATTTTACTAGCTGTCCCCCGCGGTTTCACCCACCGTAATTCCGGAGTTCCCGAGGGAATTCCAGGATAAATTACAAACATACTTTAGGTACAAAGTAAAAACAACTATAAACTATACGTATACAAATAATCTTCCTGTTGAATCACCATCATTGGTGCAAACCGCATTTAAAAATCCGTTCAGTAGTTTTTGAGTTTATTGCGAACAGACAAATAAACGCAGCGGAAGACTTTGTTTTATAATAATACTAGCTGCCCCCCGCGATTTCATCCGCGGTAATTTCGGAGTTCCCGCGGAGGTTGCGGGAAAAAAGTACTCTATGACCTTCAGTTCCCGAGGGAATTCCGGGATAAAAACTATCCTATCTTTTAAGTTGGACCATATTATAAATGGTTGCAAAATTTTATCAAAATCCGTTCAGTAGTTTCGGAGTCCATCGCGGACAAACAACGTGACACGTGATTTATATATATTAGGCTAGCTGTCCCCCGCGATTTCATCCGCGGTAATTTCGGAGTTCCCGTGGAGGTTGCGGGAAAAAAGTACTCCATGTCCTTCAGTTCCCGAGGGATTCCGGGATAAAAACTATCCTATCTTTTAAGTTGGACCATTTTATGAATGGTTACAAAATTTTATCAAAATCCGTTCAATAGTTTCGGAGTCCATCGCGGACAAACAACGTGACACGTGATTTATATATATTAGATGTATCTAGTGATATAATCTTTTTAGGAGAACCTGTAAAGAGTAACGAAGTTTTAAGCTCACTGTAATAATATTTCAGACCCTATGTAGGTACCTAGTTAATACTTAAAATACTTGAAATACCTTATAAGGTGACAGAGAGTTGTAGATAGAAAAAATATTATTAACTTTTTCATTTCTAATTTGTAGATCCGCTGTCGCATACAATTATTGCTCTCGTTTATAACTTTATTAAAGAGATCAATTTAGAACTGACCATAAAACTCACATGTACTGGAGCGAGAACAAAACACATAAAACACAGCATAAAAATACTAAGCAACTGTGTTGTGTATGCAACACCAACTATTAGTCCTACTAGCTGTGACCCGCGGCTTCACTCTCATTATTTCGGAGTTCCTCCGAGAATTTGAGGATAAAAAGTAGGTACCCTGTGTTTTCTGGCCCCTGACAACACGTATATTCAAAATTTCGTTATGATCTGTTGAGTAGTTCTGCGGGAAAACTCAACAAACCTCTTCTTATTTTCCACCGTCAACTTTTGATTTGGGTGTTCGTTATTGAAGCATCTATTGTTGCCTCAAAAAAAAAATACTCAGTCCCATCGCACTCGACAGATCGGGTCACGGGTTGGGTCGCATTCAAATTTCGAATAGCATTTCAACTGCACAAACTGTGAGAGATTTAAGAATCGGAGAAAAATTTATTAATTAGACGCCACCAGGATAGTGCTTTCTTTGCTATTAAAATATGCGAGCGAACGCTATGAATAAAATTTATGTCAAGGCCACACGCGAGTTTTTTAAATTTATTTGATAAAACATGTTTATTCATTCATTTATTTATTATCTACCTCTTATTATGAAAGAGTTTAAAACGCCGCTACGTAATGTGTACGTCAAACACAACTTGCTTCCGGATTTCCAGAATTCAACTTTTAAGGCGATGCACAATCAAAAATCTTTAGCGCGGAATGAAATCATAATAATTTAATAATTTTAATCGTCCTCTATTACAAAATGTTCTAATATAATTTTTGTGATGCCGTAAATTTGAATGAAACCTATAATCCTGATGTAATTTATCGTAGTCAAAATATGACTTAGAGCAGAGTATTTACTTAGTTTAGAAGATGCTAATTGTTTATTAAAATAATAATAAAAATATCCGGAACTTATACATTGTATACATGCTATGAACAAGAATTAGATTTTTATAACATACTAGCTGTGCCACACGGTTTCACCCGCGGTAATTTCGGAGTTCCTGAGGGAATTCCGGGATAAAAAGTGCCCTATGTCCTTCTCTGTATCCCTGACAACGTGCATGTTAATTTCATCCAAATCCGTTCAGCCGTTTTTACGTGATTGAGTAACAAACATCCAAACATCTAAACATCCAAACATCCAAACATCCAAACATCCAAACATCCAAACATCCAAACATCCACACTTTAACATTTATAATATTAGTAGGATAGTAGGATTCGTATTTAATAATTAATGAAATTTACCATAACGTACGAACATTGCAATGAATCCATAGATGCTGTTGCCTTCACTACTGTTTGTAAAAAAACTTTAACTTTGGTTTATTACGTAGGTAAACGAGTGTAACGTACATTCATCTGTTCACAATTCTAATAATAATAGGTGCAGTAGAGACCGGTACGTAGATATCTACGCGCGTAAAGCAAAGGTTGCGAAAGAGCCGGTTTCAAAGGTTGTGTGCCGCCTTGTGCCTATAGCGGTGGATAAAATTAATCTGCGATTAGGTTTCCCGCAATATACCTATTTCTAATGCAAATCCAGAAACGGAAGTCGTTAACACACCTACTACTACTAAATTATGAGTCAAATGTAGTAACCTTAGCTCATTTCACCTCTGAATTTATAGTTCTTTAATTTGCACAAAAAAGAAATAGAAAGTCACTTATGTATCTACAGATTTATACAATAAAAGGGAAAGCTAAGCATCTTAAATCCCTACATATATATTATAAAAATGTACTTCTAGATGTTCATCCATGCTAATATCTAAAATTATTGAACCGTTTTCAAAGAAATTTTGCACATGTCTCTTGCTTGATCCAACTTGAGAGATCGGATACTTGTGGGTGAAGCAGCTCTTCAATGTATAAATTTGGGTTATTGTTTACTTATTAATTAGTTTTAAAAAAATCGATTCGATATTTTATATTAGAATGACCGTCAAGATACTTTACAATCGATTTTAAGTCGTAGATAGTCGTTCCTTTCATAGTTTTTATTATTTTATTTTACTACACAATTGGCTACTTGACAAAACTTTTTTTTTAGTCTGTCGTGTAGATTAATAAAAAATATTGGACACGTATTTTTTCTTTTTTTACGTAATCAAAAAATAACGGCGATACATTGAGTTGCAATTTCGCGTGACGTTACAACCCGGTGCATATTGACGTCACGAGTTCCCAAATTTAATGCGCTTTATCTATGTTCATTTTCATTAATTAGAAATAGCAAAAAATACGTATCTATTTTTTTTATTTTCTAACTGACGGACTAATTAGAATTAAATTTTCATACCCTGGAGAATACCCAAATTTTTCCAGTAAAACGAATTTGAACCGTATTCTTATTCTTCGCTCAAATGTAATTTTAAATTGGATTATAGTCATAATGTGTAGTCTAAGTGTTTGAACCGCAGTAGCTCGTCCTGAGTATGGCCCTTTCACTTCTATGGCCCGGATTTCGTCACGACCACGAACTAGCCGGCCCTTAACTCTATTATCGTGCCGCGTTAGGTATACGTACACTGGCCGTAAGTACCTATAGCAAATGACAATTTAAGGTAGATGTGAGTACAGTCAGAGAGACAAAAGTAATAACTCGCCATGTTTACCTATTAGATACTATTAGCTGTTCCCCGCGGTTTCTCCTCCGTTAATTTCGGAATTCCCGCTGGAATTCTTCTAAAGTACCCTATGTCCTCATATGTACCCCAGAAAATGTGTATGCAAAATTTCATGGTGATCGGTTCAGCCGTTAAGGCGTGAAAGCGTAACAAATAAACATATTCCTCAACAACTGTATACTAATATTAAATATGTATGTTATAGTATGGCCTCAGTAAACTGACCTACAATCTGCAGCTATTACTTTATTAATGCAAAATCTTCAAAATTGTAGATATACGCATAGGTAAGTACTATGCATGATTATGGAACTTAGTATTCCGGCGTTGTAATTTAATATTTGCTGTACCTACATAACTCATGATTTAAACCACAAGTCTCCTGTTCTACTTATAATAATATAGGAAGGTTTACACTTCGAAATCAGGCGGAAAAAAACTTCACGGAAAAATGTTCAAACTTATTAAAAAATCAAATAATAAATCCTTAGTAATTTTCACCGTTAAATAGGTAGGTACATGAATTCGTTATGTTCATTTCAGTGCTCTGATATGTTTTTTATTCCGATTAAATGGACTGTTTTTTTATTATTACTATAATCTTTATGGTCCGCCATTTTCTAGTCAAATAACTTGTGGAATAATAAATTATACCAATTTCGTTGACACCCCGCAGCGACGGAGAGCGTTTCTTCCTTTACTTTGGGAAATTGAAACAACATTTTTGGTCTCGCTCAATAAATAATCGTGTATTTTCTTCTTTAGAAAATTCCTCTTGAACTACTGTGAGGGGGGGGGGGGGAGAGGGTTCATTCATTAGGTCAACTCAGTTCTGGGTTCGAACGGGCTGAGTTGTCTAAAGAGCCCAAATATCATTCCCGCAAACAATGATAGCACATGATGATATGAGCATTTTACGCCTGAAGTACCTATTTTTTGTCAACTAGAGGCGAGAACTGGAAAGTGACTATTATACTCGTATCTATACTTAAAAGTATTAATTAAGGTAATTTGGTTTTACGGTAGAGTAAGTAGGTATATTATTATATTATTTTTAACCCGGCGAGCATGAGGTATAAAAAAGTTACATCAAGCCTGAGGCAGGGTATGACTCACCCGAAATGTAATGTACTATAATAGAGTTCCTATTACTTTTAATTTAGTTTTGTCGATTGTATTTTGTAATATGAAGGATTTGTAATGGAATGCAACATGAATGCAACTAAAGAAATCAATAATTATGGATTTTTTTTATACTTAATCAAATTATAGGAACAGAAGTTTACCGGTAGCAAAAATTAGTAATAATTAAAAATATTATTATTCGGCACAAAATAATGAATTTAAAGCTTAAAATAATGAAATCCTCTTTTGAAAAAAATACCTATGCCAGGGGTCGGCAACCTTGTCATCCAAAGAGTAAAATATAGACAATACACAGTTGAAATTTATTAAAATTTTGCTCCAATAGAAGACTGTGTTACAAAAAATTTTACTCGTCTGTTACAAAGCAATATAATAAGTAATATTTTCGTCGAGGAGTCAAAGGATCCTCGAATTGGCGACCACTGTTCTATGCACCAATATATGAAGTAAAAAAATAAATAAATACTCTATTGCACAAACACATACATAAGAAACAATTAAGACTATAATTAATAGATAACTTAGAAAAAAACAATTATTTTTTTAATACTTCAAAAAAAAACGTCACACATGAGGCAGGGTATAACATACCCGAGACAAGTTTGCGCACGAATATCCTGGCTGGTGACCCATATATTAGTGCGATCACACCACTATCCCCTCCCGAATTCCGTTTCCTCCAGCTACTGAGCGAACTAGTATTACCAGATGAATATTTAGAAAAATACACGACTTTTAAATTATACCAGGGTGTGGGATACCCTGGCTCATGCTCGCCGGGTTAAGGGACTACGTAATCATGACAAGCGCCCGGAGCTCACGCCCGGCGCCCTGTGTCATGGATCCTTGAAAAAAAAAAAAGGTTTTTTATTTTTATTCGGCCGGTAATAATACCGGTCTATAAAGACCGGTATTACGATGCTATAATTTGATATATTCCGGTATTAAAATACTTGAAAAATAGACATAGTACGGCATGTAATTTTTTTTTAATCAATGCCTACTTGTTTTTTTTCTTTGTTATATCTATAGATTTTTTATGTAAATATGAATCCGTATTTCCCTTGGTCACACCATAATTTGAGAACAACTTGGCCGATCACCAATTTAGCATACCTACACCAATTTAGCATACCTACACTTTATCAGGAGAAGGACATAGGGTACTTTTTATCCCGGAAACTCTAAAATTACCGCGGATGAAATCACGAGGAACAGCTAACACCATAAGATAATCTCATTATATTTAAGTCATCTCAAGCACCACCAAGCACAATTTCTGAACACCGTGAAGGTTGACTGGTAGAGAATGCCACTGTGGCATTAAGTCCACCTTTTATACCATGTTGTGGAATAAGCTTAAATAAATAAAATAAAGAAATCTCCGGAACTACTGAACGGATTATCAGGCGGTTTTCACAGGTAGACTTAGCTTGTAGCAATTCATTTATATCTGATGTGGGGAAATAACTTGCAATAAAAAGTGTTTCGCGCGGGTGAAACCACGGGTCAAAGGCCACAGCTAGTTCCGTTATAGCCGTTGGTAGAATTAATTTTTATCATCTGTTTACTTTGTTAGTCTTAGTTAAGTTTTATTTTCCAACGCTTCGCTCGGAGTTTTAAGTCCACAATAACAGTTTAAGCTAAGCGTTTTGCAACAACAGCAGCGCTTAATAACGGGGTGTACGAAGAATGTTTCAACTATTAACTAAATAAGTTAAGTACTGTGACCTCGTGACTATAGAAATTAGGACAAATTGAAAGGATAGGGTAGTCTAGTCTTTATGAAAGCATGGTAAAAGATACAAAAACAATACACATATTACATTGATATACCTACCTAACTAATACACTCACGCTTGTCTTTCGGAGGGGTAGGCATTAAACTATACTGCGTACCTACTGGCATTTTAGAGGAAGTCGTAAACAAAGTTACCTTACGAATGACCCCTTTTAATGCTACTGCTACACCTGCGTGTTAACGCGTAAATTAGTGCGCTAATTAAGGCATTACATAGATGTGGCCAACTGACTAGCGGCATTACTAATGACGTTAAACGTTAAGCGATAGCTCGGGTGTCAGTTTTTTGACACATCAAAGGGTTTTAGCGCGTTATTTAGCGCACTAAGCGGTGTTGGTTACATTAACGCCTTCTCATTCTGCGTGGCGCACGCGCCTAGCAAGACCGTATTTGCTTAGTTTTGGCGGGAACAATAAAAATACGACAATGGAATGGTCTAAAATTACAGCTGTGTCTATCTCCATTGCAAAAAACACCTGTTTGAAACTTCGACCCCCATTTTGAGTTAACTCGTTATTTCACTAGAAATTAACGCCTAACGGCAAGTTGCAAACTAAATGTAGCCAACACGTATTTTAATGCCTTAATTAACGCGTAGTTGGACATTTACATCAATTTTAACGTTAACTCAGGTGGAGCAGTAGCATAAAGGTTAGGTGCCAGGCACTTTGAAAAATAAAACACGATCCACGACCGTCGTTCTTTACTAACACAGTAGAGTATTGTATTATATTATCTGTGGCAGAGGTGTCCGCTGGCCCACAGAGTCATTAGAGCGTGTAGATCTTTAATTACAACTGGCATATTGCAGTCAGCTGCGCTCGCGCCGTTGCAATGCAAATGAACGTACAGTTTGCTCTTGCACTCTGTATTTTCACGGTAGGACAACTCGGTATATGGAGAAGTCACGCATTGGATTGAAAATAACTTCAACATATTTTTGTATCACTCTAATTATAGATTCATAAAGTGAATCTGATCTTGACTACGTTTATATGTATGAAATCATTGCATGTTTTTGTTCGCTACTTTCGTCAAGAAAGCATTGGATGGATTAAAAAAAAGACGAACGCTTTCGGAAACTCCATTGATTTAAAACGAAATTATTAATTCCCAATTTTATTTACCTAACTACTAGCTTAAATAAAATAGCAACAGTTGTGCAAACCGTAGTAATCGACGCGTGCGACGCCCGACGGCCCCGCCCCCCCGGTTTCGAAAATGTCCGATAATCGCGCGGCATTGTCTTGTTTTCCTCGGCTTTCACCGGCGCACGCGCATCTAATGTAACACATAATTGCAACTAGCCGCATATTACCACATTGACTATTGTCACACCCTTAATTTGTCAAGATTACGAGGAGTAATTTGTCGTAGAACCGTTTCTTCATAATGCTTTCCGTGTCTTTTCTGAAGTCACCATGAGTTTTTACAATACTGATATTCTAGAAAGAGTTAATATGACAAGTAATCACACTCAACGTGTTTTTGCAGGAACAAATTGCACCTGTAGAAGAACCGCAAGACGACGAAAATCCGGCATTGAGGTAAATGCGGCAAACAAAGTCTAATGTACTTTCTATTCCATAGATAGCTGTGGATAATGAAAAACTGGAGAAACTATTAATTTAGGATTAAGTAAATAATACAACTACTGGCCTCAAAAGACATATTATCTGGACACGAAAAGCATTATGGTCGGATCTCAACATCCGACCAAAACTACTTTTTAATACTAAAATATTTAGTATTTTAGTGTTAAAAAGTGATAGTAGATCCGATCTAGCTTTATAAAAGCTTTATAGCTTTTCGTGTCCAGATAGAAACAAAATGTATAGTAAATGATAGAACATAAACAAGGTTTACAAAAAAAAAATCAGAGGGAACGTGGCCAATTTGGTTTACCTAGGTATTCTCAAAGTTTATCTAGTTAGCTTAATTAGCCAAACTATACGTACCTATAATAATATTAAAGTTACATATACATTACCAACAGCTCATTTATCAGGGAGAATATACTATTCTGTGAATTTCCTTAAAATACGTAACTGATGTAAGCACATCAATTACGTATAATGAGCATCAGAAATATGTAACCACTTTTAACAGTTGTTGAATCTTATTGCAGTAGTGACAAAGTTAAATGACAAAATTGTTTATATGTATTTTTGATGCTGATTATCATAATTTTTTTTTTTTTTGCCATTTTCGCTCTCGACTTCTACGCTGGAAACTTTTGCATTTGATTCTCACAACACACTGACATACATATTATATCTGAACAAATTGTCTACAGTCGCGGTGACCTGGAAGAGTACCGTCCGGGACAGGTGTTCTCTCTGAACGCACAAGAGTTGCTGGATTTACAGCCGGAGCGCAAAGCCTCCAACGAGGGCAACAGTCAGCAACTGCAACAGCTCTACAGTGAACCACAGCCCGAACACAAGCAGAACCTGCAGCAATATTACTATCTTGAATCTCAACTTGCGAGACAGGTGATTTTTTTTTTTATGAAATTTGTGTTATCACTCTTTTCTTGACATTTCATTGATGCTATAAACAGATGCTATACAAGAGCGATCCACAAATTTTTAACGATAAACTCAAACAGTAACAGAAACAAAGGATGCTATAGACTTTCTATTGTTATTTTTCAGGTCCCAGTTCAGCCCTCACATGCCGTCATAACTCGTCCTTACTTCTCATCAAACGGCGGAGAAGCCTCAGTAGGCGCCGCTCTATCTGTTAGTGACACAGGCGCGTCTGGGGCCAGCGACTCTTTAGACCATGATCTATTGGCCCTACTAGCTCATACACCAGTCAGAGGTGAAGATCCTCGCCAGCAAGCATATTTACAGACACCACAAGTCCAGCAAGTTTCGTCACATAGCGTTGCCCCACAGTATCAACAGGTTGGTTATATATTTAAATGACGAATTTATACCAAGTCAGTATACAAACAAATAGGTACTCAAAAGTTACCTTGATATTTTTAGGTTTCGTGAAAGGCGTGAAAATTCTCTAGAATTTATAAGTATACTTTCGTATCTGTTTATTAATATTTCTTATTATTAAATTACAGGTCGACAAATACCCGACGAAGCCAAGCAAGAAACCAACAAAATTGCGCTCAAAGTCACAAATCCTAGCTCCTCAAAATCCTACCGCACCCCAGCAATACCTCATCGAAACAACTAATGTACAGCAGCAACAACAACCTCAGCAGCATTACCGCCCAGCTCCTCAGCAACAAAGAACAGCACAATCACTCCGCTACGTCCAAACACCACAGACTCAACGAGTATTTTATGAACAACCCGAGCCAGAAGGACTAAAAGTGGTCCCTCCACCAAATTTACAACAACAGCTCAGAACTCAACCTACCTTCAGATTTGTTCCCCAAATACAACAAGAAGATGCACCTAAACAATACAGAATTATTGATCCTTTAAGAGTTCAGTTAAGGCAAGAACAAACAAGACAAGCTTCAAGTGTAGATAGGCCTGTGACGTATTTGAAACGTTACCCAGATCCCGAAAAAATTAGATCAATTAAATCGTATGAGCAAAATGTCCCAGAAGGAGGTTTAATTGCTCAACAACCTCAGCAAGTCATCGGCGAACAATATTTCCTTCGACCGGTATACAGATCCAACGAACAGCGTGGAAGATATCAGCTACCGCCTCCAACTGGGAGTCATGTCGATCAGGTTCGAGCTCCTGAACCAACAAAACCTCCCCATTCCGCTATCTATGTCAGCAAAAACATTGCTCCCAAAAAAATCAAACCTCAAGCTTATCTGAGAGAGCAGCCTCAAAGAGTGGAACAGCCGTTATACCAGCAACAGCAGCCATCAAGATTTGAATTAGAACAACAATCCAGAGTAGAGCAAGTAAACATTGAACAACATGGTCAGAATATTGAAGACCAACGATCGCATTTGCCTCCGCCAAGGAATAATAAGGCTTATACTCCTGAGGAGTTTGCGGCTCTAGTAGCTGCTGGATATGCAGTCACGCCTATTCCAGTCAGTGCTCAGGGCACCCCAATGGCTCAGTCAAGGTCTGGTATAGATGCTCCAATTCACCCCCCTAGAAGACAATTCTACACCAGGCGACACCAGTACCTTCCACTCAGATCTGACGAGGCGCCCTAAAATTGAATCATGTACATTAAAAAAATAGCTATAGACCATAATTGTGTATATTAAAATAGTGATAAAACTTTGAATAGTTTCACTTCAATGTACCTACCTCGGAGAAATTTTTATTCCAGCTGAGGAAAAAGCACTGTTGAGTCCAATGTAATTATTTCCAAGATGACAAAACCGCAGTAGGTATGTGAGCATTGGATTTTATTGTGTGGAAACCGCAGCTACCACAATCGTGCAAACCGTGAATGCATTTGACAGGCCTAGTTAGGTATCTATACATATTATTTTGTTACGTTATTGTACTACAGTGCCCTTATTCACTTTGACCAACAATATTCCATGCCCATAACGCGCGTCCCAAAAACACCATCACAAACACTCCATTTTGCACATTAATATTCTGTTGTACGCCGCAAGGAACGTTGTAAATGTATTATTATGAAGTGAAACTTTTTTGAGCTCGCGGAAAAGACAATGGGCATGTGAAATACATTTTTTTAATCCGTGGCGTCGTGTAGATTAATAAAAATTTTGGACACGTATTTTTTCTTTTTTTACCTAATCAAAAAATAACGGCGACACATTGACTTGAAATTTCGCGTGACGTCACTACTCGGTGCAGTTTATACGGGGCTTATATCGGTTAATGACGTCACGACATATCTGAAACATGTTATTTATTAATGTTGTATAACATGTTTTTTTATATAGTCTGTACGCACCGTTAACTCTTTTAGTCAATTTAAAATACTCAGTTTAAGAAAGTTATTTCTCTAAGAGGATATTGTGATCAATAGGATGTTAGCCTATTATAAAAATAGTAAAGATACGAATTCACCTATAGTCCGTTTCTTTTGTCGTCGATTTGTTTGCATTGCTCTCAACGGGTGCGATCCGATAATACCAAGCAATCGCCTTTCGATGTGTAATCCTAATGGATTCTGTCACGTTTGTTTTTATTGTGCGCTTAAAGTCTATCTATGATGTACTTACTAGAGTAGATATGATTAATCAATTTATCCTATATTTATAAACGTAACTCAAACATGATAAGCTCTCAAGTCTTTGTTTCCAACTCAATGAGACAGAATATCTTTAGAAAGGGCTAATTTTGTGTGGCTTTATAATGCTTTATAAACACAAACTTTGCTACAAGATCGGCGACTAAGTTCACGCTACCAAAAAGCTAACTACGCTTCAACCATATTAAAACATGTATAGAGATTAGACTTTGAAAACCTATAAGGTACCTACGTGTTTTTGTGTCAGCGTAAAAGCACACCATAAACAAAAGAAGACTAAAGAAGTAAAATCCTTTTCCTAAGTACCTAGCTGTCTTCATGATACACAGTCAAAATATCCTTTTAAATAGCAAAATATTAGATATATATTACTAGCTGTGCCCCATAGTTTCACCCGAGTGAGTTTCGAAATTCCCGCAGGAACTCCAAAGAAAAGTTTTGTCCAAAAAATTAAAATTAAAATTTCTGGAGTGGGCTACCTTTATCACCTAGGACACATAGCCTACTACCTATTTTCAGATCTACAAAATATATAAGTACAATAAAATTCATAAAAATCGGTCAAGGCGTTTCGGAGGAGTTCGATAACAAATACTGTAATACGAGATTCTTATAATATACTAGCTGTTCGGAGTTCCCGCGGGAATTCCGGGATAAAAGTACCCTATAGCATTCTCTGTACCCCTGACAACGTGCATGCCAAATTTCATCCAAGTCCGTTCAGCCGTTTTTGCGTGATTGAGTAACAAACACACAAACATCCACACTTTCACATTTATAATATTAGTAGGATAAGATGTACGTATATTATAAGTTGAGCGAATAATGACTGGAGGAGGAGGCGCCCGTAAAAGCGCGAATACTTATTTACGTCACTGGGCGCGTCGATGTCTCTAGATGGAATGTCGCTGTATTTTGGAGACATTTTTTAAAAGCTAGTAGACCTATGGTGTGGTTATTATTCGCTACAATGTAATTGTGAATTTGAGATTCTTAACGAAATTCTTATGAAATCTTTCGGTCTACGTCGTCGGTACGAGTAGAATTATATTTACAATGAAATTAAATTAGATTATTATGTTTATGATTTTAGATCTGTCTGTTATAATGTTTTTCCTTTAGGTTAGGTTAGTAATCCCCAAGAAGGAGAAGATGGCGGTGCGTCGCGTGTTCCGATGCATCAGCATCGTCGAGGGGCACGAGTGGGCCCCTCGCGGAGGAGCCCGTTTCGGGCTGGCGCTGTCGGGGCTGCGGAGCATGCGAGAGCGATCCCCGCCGCCCTGGCAACAGGCGCGGAGAAGATGAACACCCCAGGGTTTTTTAGTGGGTAGGTTGCCCTTTTCAGGTGTTTTTAGGGTGGAGTCCCACATAACCATCGCTCCGCCCCAGGACGGTGGTATCCATGAGGATTTTCCCTGGGCACCAAAAAAAAAAGTTAGTAATCCGATACCTTCACCAGATCAAACTTTAAAAAAAATTATCTCCGTCCTGCCTAAAATGATTTAAAAGCACAATATACCACTACTTACTTTGTACCCTATAAGTACCAAAACTATTAGATCGTCTTTAGAATCAACGTTGACAAACTTTAAAAAAAAAGGTACCTTTAAAAATCTACGACCACGCAAACGCTTATTTACGAAGAAAGCTAGTACCTATTACCTAATTAAAACTTGCGAGTCTGTATTGTCAGTAAGGAAATAGTTATTTGTGCAATAAGAGAGCAAAGTCATTTTATGCTGCGAGTGCTGATTTTGAATCCTGAGCAAGCGAAGGATTCAAGGATTGAATCACGAGCGTAGCGAGTGATTCTAAAGTTGAATCCTGAGTGTGGCGAGGGATTCAAAGGCACGAGATGCAAAAAACTTTGCTCTCGTGTAACACAAATAACTTTTCACTTCAGCAGCGAGAACACTTTAGGAGATAATAGTTATTTACAGGTTAAATATCAGTTTTATTTGCAGTAAATACTTATTTTCGTTTAAATACAACAATAAGTTAAAAATTCAATAAATTACATTAAAAGACATAATTGTCTTTTTGCTAAATTACTTTAGTTAGTACAAATTTCCGAACGTGTTTGTCTTTGAGGTCGAATTCAAAATCGGAACTTCGAAAGGGCTGGTCTTTGTCTCTCTCTTTCTAATGGCGGGAAAGAATATAGAGTGTAAATGTTTCGAATTGTATGATTAACCCAAGGCTGAATAAGATATTCGCGGTTTTCTGAAAACAAAAATTAAAAAGTTACTTTGTCTCACTCAGTGAGCAAAATCGCATTTTGCTCACTGATTTCAGGCAGCAAAACCTACATGTTTCAGCTACTGAAGTGAAATAGTACATTGTTATCCAAGGGGTGAAAGTAACTCATTTAGTGCCGAGACGGGGTTTGGCGCCCGAGCGTAGCGAGGGCGCCAATAGTTCGAGGCACTAAATAAGTTACTTTCTCCCGAGGGTAACACTGTGCTTTTCATTACGAATGCAAGGAAAGTCAAAATAAAAATAGGAATTAGCTAAAGAAAAAATGAGTGAAGATCGGATAGTCGCTTGACACTTTCCCACCTATTTCTTTTTCTTTGGCCGGCTAGCTATTCAGCCAGTATTTTTTATTTACATTGTGGCGACCTAAAAAAAATATTTTCTTTAATTATTAAGTATTAATTAAAGAAAATAAAAAAATATAAATAGGAATTAGCTTAAGAAAAAGTGAATGAATTTTATTTTAATTAATACCTACTTAAACTTTACGTTATTTCAATTTTACATCGCGCTGGCTGTATAGAAAGTTGAAACATGGTTCAATAGAAATGTGAAAATAGACCTAGTTTTTTTTTAATAATTTGACAGTTGTCAGTTGAAAGCGATTCTCCCTAGGGCTGAAAAGGGCTACTTTCAACCCGCTTCTCAGGCAACTTCAGACCTACTTTCCGAGCATGAGTAATGAAAAAGAATATTCTTAATGATTCGAAATATATCTATTTTTAAAACTTAAATTCTCAGTAAAATAATTTGATTTCATATTGAATTATTATTATTGTTTACTTTTATTGAGAATGATAAAAGCTTGTAAGGCAAGACGTAATAGATACCAATCTAAATCTAGGGAAAAATACTCTTTAGCACAAAATTTAGGAACCAATAAAAGAGAGGCTTTTAAGATTTCCGTTTATTTTGCAAAACTTTTTTCATTTTATGACACCGCGAAATTATTAAATTTCTCTTAAAAATATCATTTTAACGGTTGCGTTAAGTAAAAATAAAATTCTTCTATTCATTTATCCATAGCCGACCTAGTCAAATTAAGCACATAAAATGCAAAATTGTTATGTAGCAGGACGTCGAAAGTCAATATTTAATAGCGTCCATGTTCCAAAAAAGTAAAAGTGATGTATTAAAAAAAAAAAAAAAATTAGTATTCAATATTAGAATATTATTTATATTCAATATAGAAGATTATTAGATAAATGAAATATAGAAACCATACAACAAGAAGGATGACCCATACCTACAAGAATTTGCATGTCTACAGATAAGGAGGAAGCCATGAGCCGTGTACTATCGAAGAGTGGATGTTTGTCGGTGGTTGATCTCTCAATTAGCCCACGGATATCCGGGCCCGAGCGATGTTTTCTTCACAAATACAATATCTCTCCCCAGGGCACTAGAATGACTCCATGTTTACTTCGTATGGTTGTACCTGTTGTATGTACTCGACTTCAAGAAATGCCTCTTTAAATAATAACTATCATATTGGTAGATACTAGTGATATACTTTAGTCTAAAATTATCTTAATTCAAGTTAATAAATATATTTTAAATTAATTATTTTCAACTCGATCAAATTAATTTTTATCCGACTTCCAAAAGAGGAGGTTTTCAATTCAACTGTATATCTTTGTTAGGTACGCGATTACTCGAAGACGGCTGGACCGATTTGGAAAATTCTTTTTTTGTTTGATAATAAGATATAGGTACTTTCAATTAGGTCCCATTGTGAAGAAGTCAGGATCTGATGATGGGATCATGGAGAAATCGAGGGAAATCTTCAAATATAGCGATTTATAAAGTGACAATTTATCTACTCAAATAACTTAAAACTAAAAATTTTAACAAAAAATTCCAACCGTCTTCAAAACACAAAAATTCATTAGGTAAGTACACTAAAAAGTTCAAAACAACCCACTCATGTGCTTCCTACTGATCGTTTCGAAGTGCCAAGCCAAGACTAAGTCATTTTGAACTTTTTAGTGTAATGCATTTTTGTGTGTTTTGAAGTCGGTTTTAATTTTTAACCGACTTCCAAAAAGGAGGAGGTTCTATGTTCGATTGTATGTATGTTTTTTTTTTTTTTTTTTTTTTTTTTTTTTTTTTTTTTTTATATATGTTCACCGATTACTCGAAGACGGTTGGACCGATTTCAAAAATTCTTTTTTTGTTTGAAAGGGTTTACTCCCAATTAGGTCCCATTGCCACCAAGTCGGAATCTGATGATGGGATCTTGGAGAAATCGAGGGAACTCTTCAAAAATTATAGGCACACCTATAGCGATTTGGGTATTTTTCATAGTAAATCGTTCATTTGCTTCTGGAAAGCAAAATTTGAAGAAGTGGAACTGATGATGAAGACCACAGATGGTCATCGGAACTGCTCAACAATAATACGTATTTCACGGGTTCCGATTGCAGCGATTTCGAAAATTTGTGTTTTGTTTGATAGGGGATACTCCCAAATTGATTCCATTGTCGCCAAGTCGAGATCTGATGATGAGATCTTGGAGTAATCGAGGGAACTCTTCAAAAATTATAGGTACACCTATAGCGATTTTTGTATTTTTTATAATAAATCGTTTATTTGTTTTCGGAAAGTAAAATTTGAAGAATTGGAACTGATGATGAAGACCACAGTTGGTCATCAGAACGACTAAATAATAGGTATTTCACAGATTCCGATTCGTTAACTTTATTATGGTTTCTAAAAAAATTATGCTCGTCCCAATGTATATGGTGAAGTGGAACTGATGATGATGTACAAGGAGAACTCCTCAACAATTAACGTCCCTGCGTCGGGAAAAGCAATATTTTGTAAAAGGTGATGAGCAGTTGACATTGGGCTATTGTAACTTAGAGAAATTACGAACTAAGTCACTTAAAAGCGAGAAATAAACAAATTTTTAACAAAAAAAATAAAACCGACTTCCAAAAACACAAAACTAAAAAACTAAAAATAAAAAGCTAAAAATAACAACATACCGATTTAATTCAAAAGACAAAAACACACGTAATATTCTTATTGATTTATGCTACCACTAATCGGTATGAAGTCGGTGACAAGCCAAATATGAAGGGGGTAGATGGGCTAAGTCGACTCCCACCACCAGCTCTTCGTGAGCAGGACAACCCAAGTGGCCAGACACCAGCGGGCTTGTCACCGAATTCAAACCGATTAGTGGTAGCATAAATCAATAAGAATATTACGTGTGTTTTTGTCTTTTGAATTAAATCGGTATGTTGTTATTTTTAGCTTTTTATTTTTAGTTTTTTAGTTTTGTGTTTTTGGAAGTCGGTTTTTTAGTTAAAATTTTTCAAATAGATATAAATAAGCACATACAAACGTCGCAAGTTAAAGAAAAGCTACTGAAACTGAAAGTTCATGAATTAATTACCAATATAACCTATTGAATAGTTTAAAGGAATATTTGACTTGATTTGATTCAAATTGTGAACCCCTGAATAGGTTGATACGCAATGTCCCCAACAGATATCTGTCGATCCGTTGCCATTTGCGAGTACTCCGACCTGTTGAAGTAAAAATAAAGAAGGATTATTATTTAAGACGCTATAAATATCTGCTCACTGTACCGTAATAGATCTACTATTTTTTCAGTAATATTGTGAGATTTTCCCCTCTAAAAACAATGACCAGTTATTAGGTATTTTTATAAAAGGTCGCTTCGATAAAGACGACAAGTGAGCTGAGATGAAGAAAAACGGACGCGCCCACGCGGTTTTCCGTTCGATTGCATTTGAAAATGTCTTCGATAGACTTTCGTATATTGTGGCTACTAGCTGTGCCCCGCGGTTTCAGCCGCGGTAATTTCAGAGTTCCCGCGGGAGTTCCGGTATAAAAAGTACCCTATGTTCTTCTCTGTACCCCTGACAACGTGCATGCCAAATTTCATCCAAATCCGTTCAGCCATTTTTGCGTGATTGAGTAAAACATCCAAACAGACAAACATCCACACTTTCACATTTATAATATTAGTAGGATATACATATAGATCTGTTAAATTAAGAGGACCACTAAGGACATTTTCTAATGGCTCCTGAACCAAAAATTCTTAAGCCTAAGGCTATGTAAAATAGTGATGGCCGTTGTCGGGTGGTAATGGTACCAAATGAAAACATTCACTAAGTATCCCGATCATCTTTTCGCAGCCATTTTAAGTATTGACATTTTAATAATATTACAAAATTATTTATTTGTATTGTTACAAATTTAATACATATTTATTATACAAATTTATTATTATTATTCATTTATTTAATTTTATTAATTATTATTATTATTATCTGACGATCACCTTTACTCAAATTTTTTGTAAAAGTGAAATAAATCAAATCTAATCTATTTAGATACCCTAAGCGAATAACTGGTTTTCGAGAGAGCTTATGATAACGTACTTACCTAGTGGTTATATACTCTTTGCTTGTGTTGATTGTGCCTGGAGCCCAAGTTAGGTATGTTTCATTCGTTGGAACAGAAATGTATAATTCGCACATTTAGTATTTTCTATAATGCCAAGAACAGAAAACGCTTTTTAATATTTTTCGTATTCCTGTTTTCGACACTCCGTCGTTTATGAAACAGAAAATTAATTATTTTTATTTATCTAATTCTAAGATTTGCACTTTACTGTATACAATATGGCGACGACATGTAATATAACATGATATACAACCGTCTTTAAGTCCCATGTGGATTTCGTTTCAAGCAGACGCGATGCAGACAGTATATGATGCAGTATTTGACGAATACATTTAAAATTTACTGTTTACCTGAGATTTAGTTCAAAAACTATAAATTATGTTGATTTGCTCAGTTTATAGTAGTAGAAAACTAAATAAACTTTGCAAATACAATAATAAATTTATTTATGAATATATGGTTTATTAAAAGTTTATATTATATTAGACTAGCTGTACCCCGCGGTTTAATTTGCGTGAATTTAAGGATTCTCTCTGGAAATGTATACCAGATACCTACATAAAATTTAATAGGTACATCCTACACAAATGCAAAAGCAATTATTACCTACTCTATCTGTTGCCTTTCGCCTAAGCCGGCCAACAGATTTTGACAAAATGATTGTATCCCGACGAGGGACATATAGACATTTTATCCCGGAACAAAGACTTTCCGAAGGAATCCCGAAATTCACACGGGCG
Source organism: Zygaena filipendulae (assembly GCA_907165275.2). Lineage (NCBI taxonomy): Eukaryota > Metazoa > Arthropoda > Insecta > Lepidoptera > Zygaenidae > Zygaena > Zygaena filipendulae. The sequence goes on from OU015669.1 coordinate 4,327,993, forward strand.
AAGTTACGAGGCACAGCTAGTAAACCCTTACTTGTTATAAATGCGAATGTGAGTTTAGTTGTTTCGCTTTCACGCCTGAATTTCATCATGAAATTTTGCATACCTAGACATGTTGTACACACATGTACAATGTATAATGACATAGGATACTTTTTATGCCGGAATTCTCGCGGGAACTCCGAAATTATCGCGGGTGACTTGACTTTTCAACTCCCACCGAGGCTTTCCTTAAGAATATACTATTTGTGCCCCGCGGTTTCACTCGCGATGATTTCGGAGTTCTCGCGGGAATTCCGGGATAAAAAGTACCCTATGTCCTTCTCTGCCAAATTTCATCCAAATCCGTTCAGCCATTTTTGCGTGATTTAGTTACAAACATCCAAACATCCACACTTTCACATTTATAAAATTAGTAGGGTATAGTCGGATTATGCAAACATTAAGTTCATCATCACCACTGCTGGACATAGGATGCTCCTCCCCCAAGGATCGCCACAACGACCGGTCCTGCGCTTCCCGCATCCCATTGTCTCGCGACCTTTGCCAAATCATCGGTCTACCTGGTAGCGGGCTTGCCCACGCCGCCGCCGCGTCTACCTAAGGATTCTTGAAATTTAAACTCGAACCCCGAAAATTCCAACACTGAAGTAAGTGAAAACAGAGTGGAAAATTCATATGGAAGTGTCATTCTTGAAGTTATAGAGTAATGGATATAGTGGTATTACTTATTTTAAATTAAAGGCAATGTTTTCAATTAACATACATTTGGTATTTTAAAGATTTTGATATTGACGACTGGGATATTGACGACTTTTGAAAATCAAAATTTTAATTAGTCTGTCAGTTAAAAAATAAAAAAACCATAGGTAGACTCGTATTTTTTGCTTCTTCAAATAAATTAAAATATACAGAAATAAAGCGCATTAAAGTTTAGGGTGGGGGCTCGTGACGTCACAGTATTATATTATCTGTGACGTCACTAACTGCTATAAGCCGCCATACATAGGTACTGCACCGGTTAGTGACGTCACGCGAAATTTCAACTCAATGTATCACCGTTATTTTTTGATTGCGTAAAAATAGAAAAAAATACGTGTCCATTATTTTGTATTATTCTACAAGACGGACTATAAAAAAATTTAGTCAACATGCCCGGCCATTCAAATCCTGAAAAAGCAAACAGCTATAAAAAAAATCAGTAGTCGTGTAAAAATTGTTTGGCATGTGTGCATTTATTACGTAAAGCTACGTAAATATGTTTAATATTATGAACGGCGTTCCATACTCATATATTACACTCAGTTGAAGTTTTTGTCAGGCGTCAGCGTTATTATGGAAGCATGAGACGTGTAAATACCTACGGCTGGCGGTAGCGTTCATTTTAGTTTTGGCCAGCAAATTTTTATTGAAATAGAAAAATAGAACAAAACATTTACTGAAAATTTTTATACGTATACTATCACGCTTATATATGTATATTAACTTCACTTGTGACTAACAAACAGTGTAATAGAATCTTAAGTCAATTTTAACCTATAATAATGCCGATAGCAAAAACACGTAACTCACGAAAATTCATAAATTAAGTTACTGATACAAAACGTCTCATTGGGAGTTAGAAAATGTTTTTCAATTGAGTTAACTTTATTACATTGTTTAAATACCAATAGGTATTAAGTACGTAAAAACGGCGTGTTTCGGCAGCCTCACTTGAAAGCCAGTTCCTGGATACCTTATGGTGTTGCGTCCATGGGCGGCGGTAATCACTTACCATCAGGTGTGCCACCTGCCCATTTGCCCCCTATTCTACAGAAATAAATAAAAAAATACGATCATTAAAAATATTGTTATAGATTGTTGTACCTAAATATTTTTGTTAAACCTATTTTGAATTGAATTGAATTGAAAAAAATTTATTTGACACAACACAAAGATTTACAGCATACGTATACAACAACTAAACATTGTTTGAAATTATTTTCTTAGAAGCACTATTGTCAGTCAGTCATTTTTTCCCAAGCACAAAATAGTTGGAGTATATCAGGAGTACAAACATTACTATTATAAAACGTATGTGGTTATAAAAGGTTCGTTGGTTTTATCGCTGCCCATCCCCCATTAACTACCTACAAGATGGTGGAGTACGCTCCTATCAAATAAATAAAGACGCGGACCGACTAACTTTTACAATTGCTTTTATTTTGTTTTCGTTCTTATTTTATGATTAACGAAGCCATAACTTTGAAGTAACAGGAACGCAAATATATTTTTTTACCGTAGCTTCATAAAAAAAAACAAGGCTTCGACTGCCCTAAAGCGTTTCGTATTGTACAGCTACAATTTCCAAGATAAATTAGAATTAAGTCCGCCTTTTGTACGTTGAAGCACCTACATTAAAGTTCTTTAAATAAATAAATAAATTCAAATTCGTAAAATAAAAACACACACACACACCAAACTTAACCCATATAGGTAGAATTAATAAGCATAGAACAGAAATCACCGCACGAGAGTGATGGAATTGGAAGTGAGGAACCACGTTACGAAATCTCGCAGAGAACGTTATTAGTTTACTATAATATCTTCCGAAATTATAGTTATGCTTTTCGAAAAGTGGAAACTGGGCGATTCGTAGCTGTCTTTTATAATTCGAATTGGATTTCAGTGCATTAATTATTAAATTTAGAAACCGAATTGAGAATGCAGTGGACGTGTCTGACCGTGATGACAGCTGACGTACGAAAAAGCTATACTAATTTACGAGTCTTTATTTACGAGTTTTATTTAGACTTGTATCTTGATGTTTATTGTTTCGCCGTATACTTACGCCGACTGATCAAGTTATTGGTTTCAAAAGACCATTTTAAAGTTTGCCTTCTTTGTTAGGTCAAGAACGGAGCACGTATGGAATTTGTTACTGTAACGGTCTACGTGAGTCTCAAACTTTTTAAGTATAATTACGATCTAGGTACTAACGCTTTCGTAGTTTTCTTCGAATGTGGGTACACGTTTTTTAGGATTCCCTCAGGAACTATGTAGCATTACCTACCCGACCTTCCAAATTTTATTTACAGCTAATACACGTTCCATTATATTTAAATTAAATTGAACTCTGAGTCGTTAAATTTGTTTTACATAAGTATATAGAAATAGAATACTGAATTTATTTTGTGATGACCTGACAAAGTTTGGTTTGTTTACGGTATAGTAATTGAATCAGACACAAGACCTCGGCTCGAGCCTACCTTAGTTACACACGGCGGTCGAAAGCACCACTTGTCAGGGTTGTCAATATTATATTTTTCACACCACATGCTCGACAATGCCGAATTATATGTCATGTAAACCTTACCGAAAGCAAGACATTATATCTCTTGGCTTTAGCCGGGTTATAATGTTCTATTGAATTTCATTATAACCCGCTGGTCAATAATGTGATTTTCACTTTCATAATTCTTATTGCTATGTCCATAACGTCTCATTTCGCTAAACAGAATGTGTCCTCAGCGGGCGCGGCCAACTCGATTTTCGAAGACCGAAGCCGTGGCCCACTAGATTCGCAGTGAGACGAACTTCATTTGTTTGTCAAATCGAGTAGGCCACGCCAGCTGAAAGAAGTGGCTATATAGGATCTACTAAGCCTGGTTTTTTATTGTCTCGCATTATGTGAGAAAAGTAGAGTATACACCACAGGGATAAAACTGTTTTTTTCTTGGGCGCTTGAATCCCTCACTGCACTCAGGACTCAATCTTAATTCCCTCCCTTTGGTCGGGAATAACTTATAACACCCTCGCTGCGCTCGGGAGTTAAATTTGGAGTCCTTCGTTATGTTCAGGATTCAATGTAGCGCCCGTGACATAAAACAGTGCTTTATCCCCTTGGTGTATAATCTACTATTAATGTCGAATTGCCACATTTCGGAACAGACAAAAATCATTGCAAAATGACCGTTTTCGTTCTGATTTATTGTAAATACTTTTTTTTCTTCATATACCAGTCCAAAAGTATTCAAACTCACCCCAGTTCTATCGTAATAGGATAGACTGTATGGGAACATGTGGAAGACGAATAAAAAACAGAGATTATTTTTGTAATCTAATCTTAATATATATAAATCACCTATATAAATATAGTATACCTATATAAATCACGTGTCACGTTGTTTGTCCGCGATGGACTCCGAAACTACTGAACGGATTTTGATAAAATTTTGTAACTATTCATAAAATGGTCCAGCTTAAAAGATAGGATAGTTATTATCCTGGAATTCCCGCGGGAACTCCAGAACTCAGGGGTGTACCAACCTCCAGAATCAATTACGCTAAAAATTTTTACGTTAGCCGCTCACATTGACATGCTTAATATAAGCCTTTCCCAAACAAATAAATAAATTTTAGATAGACCTTATTTAGAAATGACAACCCTATCTACTTCTCGCTAACTGCTGTCACAGAACTTAAATTAAGTTAGCCAGTGTGCGCCTCTTCCATTAATATTTTATGCATACAGAAGAGGCATGATGCAGAAAGTTTAAATTTGTCGACACATACTTGTTGGCACTTTAAAAGAGGTAGATTTTAGGAATTAAGAATATCTACATAATAACTCAGAATGATATTTTTCCTCGCACAATAGTGTACCGACATAAATGATTGCCACTAATTTTTTTTTTATTTATTAAGCTTTACACAACAAGTAATCAACAAAAGGTACAACAAGATCTTACACGATACTACTTCAATAGGTTATATACCTACTAATAGATACTTTTTTCTTACTTAAACCCTAGAAACAGAAAAACAATTAACTAGGCAATGCAATAACAAAATTGACTATACTCCCTAGAAAGAGACAAAGCGACTGTGCGGCCAATATTATCCAACGTCTATTCTATTCCGTATATAGAGACTGAGATGCGGCTCTAGAGACAGAGACGTGGTGCCCAAAAGATTCACTTCTGAAAGCCTGTGACGTAGCTCGAACAGAACTTTAGAAAGAGACAAGTACTGACCGCAAGATCGCTTCGTCTTGCTCACACTTTTTCGAGTAGCATGCAAAAAGAATTACGATCACTTTGACAATGAGTGGATCGCCTATGAAGAAGTTCAATCAAAAAGGTAGGTATATAGCAGAGTGTCAAAGAAATTATAAGTTTGATTAAAAAAATTGTGAAATTGTATTTGATTAAAAAATAATGATACTCCTACTAAATTATTACGACAAATAGGTATAGTATCTGGTATAATCCAAACCCAAGTTATAAGGGTTCAGAAAAAGACGAAACGGTTCGACAAAAGTTTCGCTTGAGTCGTCTTAGCGGGGCCACTACCGTACCCCAAGGCCCAGATACATAGTACTAATAAAAAATATTTCTAAGCTGAAGATTTCATGTGCTTTGATTTATTATCTCCCACAAAACGTAATTTAATATTATCATAATTAATAATATCCATTTTATCACCTCGTTCGTGTTTTCCGAGAAATTCAAGCTGTCTTGTGGGTACAGTTGGTATAGACAGCATAACAGGAGGCCGATCGCGCTATTTTATAAGAACATTACAAAAAAAAACAAACGTCACACGTTTAAACGTCAAATTTTAAATTAATACTAGCTGTCCCCCGCGATTTCATCCGCGGTAATTTCGGAGTTCCCGCGGAGGTTGCGGGAAAAAAGTACTCTATGTCCTTTAGTTCCCGAGGGAATTCCGGGATAAAAACTATCCTATATTTTAAGTTGGACTATATTATAAATGGTTGCAAAATTTATCAAAATCCGTTCAGTAGTTTCGGAGTCCATCGCGGACAAACAACGTGACACGTGATTTATATATATTAGATATATATTAGATTTGACTAGCTGTCCCCCGCGATTTCATCCACAGTAATTTCGGAGTTCCCGCGGGAATTCCAGGAAAAAGTACTCTATGTCTTTGTACCCCTGAGTTCTGGAGTTCCTGCGGGAATTCCGGGATAAAAACTATCCTATCTTTTAAGTTGGACCATTTTATGAATGGTTACAAAATTTTATCAAAATCCGTTCAGTAGTTTCGGAGTCCATCGCGGACAAACTTATTATTATATTAGATAAGATAAGATTTTAAGCTTATTTCGTATCGCACTGATTAATTATTTTAAAGATGAAGATTCAACTCTTATTTACAAAATTATGTACTTATTATAATCTTTAAAATAATCGGCGTTATACGAAATATCTATGCTTGAAATATGATTTTCAAATTTGACGTTTAAGTGTGTGACGTTTGCTTTGTTTTGGTAATGTTATCGTTATAAAATAGCCCGATGGGTAATTCCTGGTAATATATAAATCACGTGTCACGTTGTTTGTCCGCGATGGACTCCTAAACTACTGAACGGATTTTGATAAAAAATTTTAACCATCTTAATATGGTCCAACTTAAAAGATAGGATAGTTTTTATCCCGGAATTCCCGCGGAAACTCCGGAATTAATGCGGGGGAAGTGCTTATCACCGTAAACTACAGTACTTTTTTTCCGGAATTACCGCGGGAACTCTGCAATTACCGCAAAGAAATCGCGGGGGACAGCTAGTATAATTATAATTCAAATGCTATCAACTGTTTGCGATGCCAACTGTACCGTAATAATTTTATACTAACCTATCCATAAAAGAGAGCGGCAACCGTTTGCAAAAGGAGTATTAAGATAAATAAGAGAGGTAGCGGATAATTTAATGTTTTTGTGGAACGATTCGAATCTATTCCGAAGGCTAAAACATTTAGAGAGAATATTTGAATATGATAAAATAATACCGACTCGGCTCATGTTATTTTTAAAAACACAATATTCGTATTAAATACAAGCCTATATATGAAAATTAAATTAAAATACCAAAATGTTCTTTAGTTTAATATAATATAATATACAGGTACAGTAATAACTATACAGGTAAGGTTAAAATAACGTTAAGGCACAGATAATATGGACATAGATAAGCAATAGTGTGTTAAGCCACACTGGAGAAATTTTGAGTAAGTTAAAGTTTTAAAATTATAGCGCAATTTTGTTTCAATATTTTTATGTTCAATATTTAATTACATATTTAAAAAATGTAATAAGGTAAACACATAATCAAAAAACGTTCTCTAACTCTCAATAAATCGTTTTGAATCAATTACTTTGTTTTGTGGGTTAACATGTTATTGCTTATCTGCGTCCATATAATACTATACTGTTAAGGTGAATAAAGCTTGCATCGTTATACAATGCATAACTTTACAATTAAGTACTTATATCATATGTATTTCGCAAGATGGGAAGCTGTTAAATTTTCTAGCCCAAAGGCCTTCAAATAATAAAGTGTAGGTATAATTACCATGAAATCTTATGATCAATACAACCTCAATATCTCAATATATTATCTCTTGCAGTTAACCATAATCCACCTATACAAATCCACACAAGCCCACTTTTTGGACTATCAAACCGAGCATTCAAGTAATAACCTATTATGCAGCAATGCTAACAAAGACAGCCTCAATTCGTCATCATTATCATAATCCCATAAAGTATTCGCTATGCATACCGTACATTTTAGGCAGGTGCGGATCTAGGATTTGGTTGGATTTGGTTTGGGGGACCTTTTGGTTGCAACACGAAATTTTTACAATTTACAGGGTCGAAGATTTTTATAAGTTCTGATTAAAGTACGTAATTTAGTTCTTAGGTCAAGGTCAAAGTCAACATTATTTGAGTGGGAAAGTACCCTGCACGCGACTATCCGTTAAACTTAGGTATATATAGATCAGGGGTGTTGCGAATATTCGCATCCGCATCCGCAAATGCGAAGCTTTCGCATAGATTTAGACATCTGCATTGGCATCTGCAATAACCAATGCGGATGTTCAATCGGATGCCATTTTAGGTAATACAAGTTGCGACAAGAAAGAAATTGGACGGGGCGCCGAATGGAAATAAGTACCTAAGAGAAGTTAAAAAAAAATGGGAGCTTAATATTTTTAATTTTCACTAATAAAAATGTTAATAACTATTTTGTTTTTGTTTTAACTGTTCTTTCATATACTATATTTATATAAGATCTTAAGCATCCACATCCGTGGATGTGAGAAAAATCGGCATCCGCAACATCCCTGATAATTATAGACTACGAAACAATATGGCTGTATCTAGGAGATTCCGCGAACTAGTTATACCCAGTGGATCGAGATCAATTACCCGTTTCGTCGATCAATCAACGCGACACTGGCGCCCACCAGCCCCAAGCTGGGTACTCGCTGACTCCCCCGGAATTTGTCACTGCAAACTATTTGGACAGCTCTTGTCGCAGTTGATTTATTTTGTGACCCCGTTTTAGAGGCGTCAACGCAGCGCACAGTTGCTACCTGCAAAAACCTATCTACAACTACTTAAGTACTTAGGGGGCGTCCATTAATCACGTGATGTTTTTTAGCAACTTTTTAATCCCCTCCCTGGTCCTAGTGATATGTGGTGAGGTTTTAGACTAAACCCTCCCCTCCCCCCACTCCACCCCCATATCCAAAATCACGTGTATTTTTTTGTATACAAAGTATATTGACTGGCATAAAAATAATAAAGGAACACATTTTTACATGTAAAAAAAAAAAATTTCATAAATATAATATTTAATGGACATTGTCCTCGGCCACGGATTAGCAAAAAATAAATACACGTGATATCTCTCTCATTATATCCCCCCCTCCCCCCCCCCCCCTCCTTGTGATATTTCGTGATTTTTCCGGACTCCGGCTCAAAGGGGGGGGGGGGGGGCTTTCGAGCCTCTCATGATTAATGGACGATTGGATTTTCCTTGTACTTGGTACTTGTCAGAAGTATCTAAGTAGGTGTTCGATTCTGACTTGCACTTAGCCGGATTTTTTTCTTCTTCTCCGAAGATTTAATTCTTACTTGAATTAAATCTTCGGAGCATTTGACGCATCTTGCATGCATGCTAAACTATGCGATGAAACTAATTATTATTCTAACATCCTATAAAACGAGTTTATACTCCCTTTATACTCCCTATACTTGGGTTTGAAACGCACCTAAGTACAAACCAAGATTTCCCGCTCCACATTCTCGCGAGAACCTTTGCGAGAACGCGAGAAAACCACGAGAACGTGAATGTGGAACCGATGCAATGTTCTTCGCCGTGTCTCATGGTTTTCTCTCGCAAGATTCTCGCGAGAATGTAGAGCGGGCTTTAGACTGATAATTTCCTTGATAGCTCACTAAGATCGTAAAATTCAGATCCAACGCTGTAAAAGCTATCTCTTGTCACATGCTCCAAGTTCCACTGTTATTTGCGAAATTCGTTAGATAATACCATCGTTACTAGTACGCGAAAGTGAGTTTGTTTGTTTATTTGTGTGTTACGCTTTCACGCTTTAACGGCCCAACTGATCATCATGAAACGTTGTATACATGTTATGATAGATTCTTTCGCAGCATTCCCGCGGGATATCCCAAATTAACGCGGGTGAAACCGCGGGGAACAGCTGGTATTCTAAAAATGCTGAAATAGCGTTCTCTCACACTTCGATATGAATTATCTAATAAAATAATCTGTTAATACATATTATTTACACTCTGCAAAAGTGATTGAGAAAATTCGAAATCTTTAACTAACTTGCATAACTAGCACCTACCCTTACTGTGAGGGGTGAATGGTATGAAACTATGGATTTCCGTCCACAATTGAAGCACAAATCGATGTGTGCGTGAAACCTCGTGAAATTACTTTTGCGACACGCACACAAGAGCACGTCGTACGCACGTCTTTTTAGACTGACCTAAAAAGTTGAAAGATATTCACTTTGCTCGCCCGCTCTGTCGTTCAATGCCTATTAGCTAATACTATGGCTTATAAATTAAATTTATCGCAGATTTCAGATATTAATACGCCGTTCATTCAAAGAAGAACATCAGCTAGAAACGTTGATGACATTTCTTTTGTATATGGTTCCAAATTTAAAAAGGAAAAAGGAAACCTTATACCTCACTTTGTTGTCTGTGTGTGTCTGTCAAGACAAGGGAATCAAAACCAGCCCATCGACACTGCCTTGAAGCAAAAGTTACTATAGATCTATGCAATAACTTCCTTACCAACTTTGGAATACCTAACTAAATCCCCCTGACCGCGTCTTACATTGGTACGGTTAAGGTTGGCACAAAAAGCTTTCATAGATTTCAACGATTAGTATGAAAGTGTCGACTCTCAAAACGTAGTGATTATTTGCTTAGCGAATAAAACCTATAGGATACTTCGCGTTGATCTATATAATCATGGTATTTTCAGGAAGCACACGTAAAAGGAAAATCCGAAAACAGTAAATTTGTAGTTAATACATCACAAATATTTTCTTTTTTCTTCACTTTCGAGACTCAACTCGAATCGATGAAGAAACTATTTAAATACCTACCTATAAGGTTGTACGGAACCCTCGATGCGAATTCGACTCGCACTTAGCCGCGCGTTTGTTATTTATTTTAGTGACTTGTTGAGTGATCATGCGATTATAATGACGTGCTTGTCTATATGTAAGATTGTTTATCTCAAACTTACCTAATGCATGAAAATCTAAGGTAAACACAGTAAACATGTTCCTTTATCGGACCATTTCATTTTCCTACGTGACTAAATAATTGTGAAGTCTGCGAAGTGTAAAGTGTTATTTAGGTGGGGAGTCACCTTCGTGCCTCGTCTATGGCTGACGGTAAACAAACAATGTTATCAACTTACTACGCATCGTTGAAGGTGAAATATTTATATGTCAACAATAGCTGTGCCCCGCAATTTCACCCGCGGTGATTACGGAGGTCCCGCTGGAATTCCGGGATAACCAAACCCAAGTTTTATGGGTTCAAAAAAACGACGAAACGCTTCGAGAAAAGGTAGGTAGTGCTTTAGCGCTTCGCTTGGCTCGTCTTGGCGGGGGCACCCGGGATCTCAGATATACACACACACACACACACACACAAGTCCACCACGCGATAACACAAATTCACAATAAAGTATTTATACCTAAACACACATTCCCTAACATACACTTATACATTTAATTATACTCTGTTATAGTGATATAAGTATAACCATGCTTATAAACTTTTCTCCTTATTTTTTAATTTATCTGCCTGGATTTAAGTTTGGTCCGAAGATGGGGGCCGGAATCCTGTAACACGGGGTTTCCTAGTACGGATTCCGTTCTCTCACTTTGGCTTAGCTACATGTTTCATATTGTTTGTGTCCTCAAATCTAGTTATTGCTGTAGTGTATAAGTCACTGTGATTGGAAATAAATGGTTTATTATTATTATTATACCTATGTACTTTTGCCCGGATTTCTCTTCGGCCGTCATCGAAACCTGCCCCTTAGCCAAGTTGAGAAATAATAATCGTTGTCGCTAGAGACAATGGACATGTTGACTAATTTTTATTTTTTAGTGCGTCTTGTAGATTATTAAAAAATATTGGACACGTATTTTTTCTTTTTTTACGTAACCAAAAAATAACGGCGATATATTGAGTTGAAATTTCGCGTGACGTCACTATTCTGACAGTTTGTATGGCGGTTTTGCGGTTAGTGACGTCACGACCTCCTCATCCTAAACTTTAATGCGCTTTATCTCTGTATATTTTAATTTATTTAAAAAAGCAAAAAATACGTGTCTATTGTTTTTTAATTTCTAACTGACGGACTAATTAGAATTTTGATTTTTAATAGTAGTCAACATCCCTATTAAGGAACGTATCGTCATGTCATGTGGTTACGAGAAACTGGACATTTGATTGATCACGTGACGATAAGTTATTTAGTTTTCTATTAGCGATAAAGATTACAGATTGACATCTTGGCTAAGGACGCAGGTTTTGGTAACTAGCTTCGAAGGCGGATTTTTTAAATGCACGAAGACTTCAACATGTCCTTATGTTAAAATATATTCCTGTCAGTTGTCTATTATTGCTCAAGCTCTCTTTACTTTCGACCCTGCAGGTGGTGCCGTGTAAAATACCTATAATATATTTACAGTATAATATATTTTATGCACTTGAAAATATTAAATACTACCTGTTCTCCGCGGACCCGCGTTAATTTCAGATTTCCCGTGGGAATTTCGGATTACAATATAGCCTATGTTACTCAGGGATAATGTAGCTTTCTAATGGTGAAAGAATTTTTGAAATCGGTCGAGCAGTTTTTGAGTTAAATCGTAACAAACAAACAAACAAAAAATCAAATCGTTCTCTTTATAATATTAGTAGGTATAGAAAAAAGACATTATTCTTAATATCATTTGAGAAAATTAAGTTCTGAATAACCGAACATTTTCCATTTTTATGGCATACCTATACCTCGGGTCATGAATCACATTTTAATAGTTGTGTAGGTACGAGTATAAATGTCGAATGTCATACGAGATGCGGATACAAGATTCGGGGCAGCGCGATGGTCATAATTTTTTTACGATACGCAATATTCTATATGTGTATATTAAACGTCGCTTTATAATTCACCAATTTTTTGCAGCTACGAAATATTGTTATGTTATTGCCAAAATTCTTATTCGCAGTAAAGAATAAATTCGCAATGTTATTATGTCTTGTGTGTTGTTTTTATTTGCTATTACCTTTTTGCGCGACTTAGGGTCATGTTGTGTCTAGTTTTTGCTCACGGTTTTACTCATAGAGTTTTGTAATAGTTTATGAGCTCGTTTCTTGAAAGAAAAAATATTTAACAGGTGTAGGTAGATAAATACGAATGAGAGATTGTTTGTTCGTTCACGCCTTAAATACCAACTCAACCAATCATCATAAAATTATGCATAGGTGCACTTAAGGTTACAGAATATAGGGTACTTTTATACTGTAATACCCGCGGGAACTCCGAAATTATCGCGGTTGAAATTTCCGGGAACAGCTAGTTGTATAAACTAGTGGGAAAGTAAGAGGTTTCAATTTGTTTATCTAACTCTTGTTTACAGTAGGTAAACAAATTAAAACGTTTTATACTTAACTAGCTGTGCCCCGCGGTTTCACCCGCATTAATTTCAGAGTTCCCGCGGGGATTTCGGGATAAAAAGTATCCCATGTGTAATGTTAATCTGATTTATAAGCTATATTATTGTAAAGTTTCATTTAAATCCATTCAGTAGTTTTTGCGTGAAAGAGTAACAAATATCCATCCATCCATACATTCTTACAAACTTTCGCGTTCATAATATTAAGTAGGATTATGTAGTATGTACATAGAAAACCACCTAGGAACGGGTTGTTTCAGAGCCCGTGAGCGGTTTAACTTACTCTACAAAAAGACAAGTACCTCTTATATTGTACAACGACGAACGTTATTGCTATAGTACCAGTTGTAGAAAACTGTATTTATGTCCCTATTATTATTATCATAACACTAGCTGTGCCCCACGGTTTCACCCACGGTAATTTCGGAGTTTCCGCGGGAATTCCGGAATTAAAAGTACCCTATGACCTTCTCTGTACCCCTGACAAAGTGCATGCCAAATTTCATCCAAATCCACTTAGCCGTTTTTGCGTGATTGAGCAACAAACATCCAAACATCCACACTTTCACATTTATAATATTAAGTAGGATGACTAAGTTTCGTGTGTACATACGTGATAATATAAGGTTGTTCTCGTATTACGTCATCGTGATACGAACGTGGCTGTTTTAAAGTGAAATGGCGGCCAATATAGCGTTTAGGAATCTCTATTAGCCGGCGCTGGCTGTTAATGGCCACTTTGCTTTTAATATTGTGCCCACATTACGGCCGTATTGCCTTCCAACGTTTATGGGTGTAGGTACCATGAAAATTATTATTACATAACATCTTCGTAGGAAATTAAAAATCTTGGCGGAATTAATTATTTCTACGTAATTACGAAGGTCGCGATATTACTCTACTTTTGGTTTTGTAATTTGAACTCTGTACGCCATTCTAGAAACAATTAATAGGTAGGTAAGTTGAAAATAATATATTATACTATTACATATTTCTAATTAAATAGGAAACTATTATATATAATTGTTATACTAAGCAGTGTTCCCGAAAGAGTTCCGGATATTACACTAGCAAAACTGTGGGTTAATAGCCAGAATTTAAAAAATTGTTCGCTGTGAAATCATTGGCATTGGCGTATCTAGGTTTATTTTTCAGGGGGTGGGGGGGGGGGGGGGGGAGGGCGGCCCTTGACATGTTATGGCCGATGCAAAATTCTGTAGGTGGTACTAACAACACAAGCGTCATTGAAAAATAAATAATAATACTCGGGGGGTCGCGGGTGCAAACTTTTAAATATTAAATCTATTTTGAAGAGTCTCCTGAAGTTAGTTTATAGAATTTCGAATCAGTAGCCCAACATCCTGGGGTGGGCACTAGACCATCCTGGGGTGGGCACGGCCCACCCGACTCTCCCCCTATATACACCTATGTGTGAAACATTTTTCCAGTGAATTTCTTGGTCCTTCGAGCTGGCACTATCCGTTGATAGTTGTTTTTTAACTAAATAAATAATACAAAATATTTTTTTTTTCTTTTATAATGTAGGTACATACGCAAAAACTAAGAAATGGTTCTTTGAAACTTATAGGTATGTCTACAGACGTGAGCGTGCCAGACACGTTTTGTGGCAGGCAAAATAATCGTATGCGTATATCAATGTATTTATATCTATCGTAAGACGGCCGCGCAGATAGCGACAGACACGGACCGTGCCCGGCTAGTATTCGCGGAAAGAATATTTTGTCTCCCGGTTCATTTCTGTACGTGACTGCATGAGGTCACATGTCGAGCAATGTGAATACTGAATAATAGGTTGGTTTCTGCCCACCTTTCTGCACTGGCACGTGTCTGGCACGGAACATGTCTGGCACGCTCAATGTCTGTAGATATAAACGGACGTTTAAACGGATAAGAATTAAGATGAAAGCCAGTACGGAAGCACCGTGAATTCTTTAGGTATTTGAGCTCTACTTTTTTTAACCGCCTTTTTAAATGATGAAACGCATATCTCATAGTTTTTGACGAGTTATTTGACATTCCGAAATGCGAAAGAAACCATAGAATGAACGACCAAGTCTGTAATAAGAAAATCGGTAAACAATGGCCTTACCTACTCCTTTGCGCTTAGTTTTATGTCTTCTCACATTATGTGATCGTATAAACAAACTGCTCCCTATTCGATAAATCTTTATTAGTCCCCAATAGACTTACTGAAACTATTGTACAATATACCCGGGTGAATTAACTTGTGTGTTCAGTTTCTCCACACGTTTTTGTGTTCATTTCTTTGTACCTACGCAACTCCAAAGTAGCCGAATTTACTTCTTATAACATCAATATCAACAAAATATTTTGATTATGATGAATCAATGATTGGCATTGGTTCTAAAATTACGTCTTATTTTCTTAGTTTTAATTTGTAATGTTTTGTTGGTAATGAATACAATTTAATTTCTTAAATTGGTAATTCTACCTACCACATTGATATTTAGCATGTCATGCAATGACATTTGGATTTTTACTATGTCTGCAAATAAACGATTTATTATTATTATTTATTATTATAAGCTAATTAGCAATGAAAGTCCCGTCAAAATCGGTGCAACCGTTTCGGAGATTCACCCGCCGAATTCCCTCAGGTAGGTACTTGAAATTTATTTCATAAGAACCTTTTTCTTACAATAACAACCACAACAACAAAAAACAAATTAGCGAAATTGGTCCAGCTGGTCTCGCGTGATGCCGTGACTAAGGAAAATAGGGATGTATTTTTGTATATTTATATATACTAGCTGTCCCGCGCGGTTTCACTCGCGATGAGTACCCGCGGAATTATTACATACAAACTTTGCAACCCCTTTTCATCCCCTTAGGCATTGAATTTTAAAAAATCCTCTCTTATCGGATGTCCGCGTCATACAAAGAACACACCCAAGTTTCAGCCAGCGGTTTAGGCTGTACGTTGATCCATCAGTCATTCAGGACAAAGCATTTTATAGGTATAGATAGATACAATTCATTCACTACAGAGACCGTGAGTTTTAAACCGGCGGTCACATTGAATACAGCTGCTGTATAGGTTTACGAAAAACTTACTTACGTATTTTACGAGCGCCGCAGAAAACAATTTTTCCCGTGCCTATAATATTTGTACATTTCAATAACTTTGATTAAAGTGGCTTACGATTTATTATCTACGGTTATATTATACCTAATGGCTACTACGCTTTTTATGTAATGACTAGCCCACAGTTTCCCACAGTTTCACTAGCGTTAATTTTGAAGTTCCCGCGGAAATTCCAGAATAAAAGTACTGTAAGATGAGTGTGGGTAAGACGAAAAACGGGGTAACATAAAAAGTCGTCCATAATTCCAGATATAGTATAGTTTTTGCAGAGCTGACGAAATTGGTAAAATGCCTATTTTTTTTTTTTTTTATTTATTCAAAACAAGATAGCTTTACAGTTTGTTACGTTCCCCACCTCCGTCAGCAGTTGTCGGTAAATGAGAGGTTTTGTGAAAAATGCAAATAACCTGAGCTGTGACGCAAACGACTAGAGTGTTTTAAAGTTACCCCGTGTCCTGTAACTCTACTTACAGGGTAGGTACGAGTGTCTTATTGGAATATCTACTTATTATCTTTAATTCTTAGATGTGGTATTGCACCTAAATATGACTTTTTTCTGTATTTTAGAATTTATTACAACTTTCTGTCTTTCCCCATCAATATTTGAAGGGGCAAGATAAACATATAAAAGTTTAGATCTTACCCCGTTTTCAAAACTCATACTGATGGGCAGTTGTTCTGAAACTATAACTGGTAAGTAGTTTTTGTATCGTAACTTTTTGTGTAAAGTTTAAATGAATTAATGTTGCGCATAAGCGATTACATACCGTCTTTGAAAATTCACATAGAATAACATTATTTTCTTGTATCAGTGATCTTAAAAACATGTCAGCGGCACAGTTACTTTTTCATTTTTTTATGTACCTACTACCAAATTGCATTTTGATATTTGACAATTCAAAGTTATCTTGCCATATAACTATGCCCGGAAATCTTTACGTTCAATCTCATACACTTATGACGATGTGGCTAAAGCCTTAGAGACAGTCCAAAAGAAGAAACATTATAAAATACAACAATCGAAAAGTAAAACAAACAAAATTTGATACGGTAATATATACTCATTCAGATATCAGATCGTGAAAGATGTTAGAACACGCAGAAGATATTATTTTAATGCTACAAAAACCCACGCACAACCCATAATTTCTCATCAAGTTTGAAGTTGATCACAAAAATCGAGTTTGAAGTTAATCTCAAAAATCAAGTTTGAAGTTGGTCTCAAAAACTACAATAACTGTTCAGTAAGATATTTGATGTTATTTGAATGTTTTAGAAATGAAAGTCAATATAATTTGTAATTACGTTTATTTCGTATAATTAAAAATCTGTAATACAACAAATAGTGTAACACTATTATAATAAACATGAAAATAATTTACGTAATATATATTATGTAGGTATTCTTATCAAATAAAATAAATCAACATCAACTTCACAGCTTCATAAAAATTAGTTGTACTTCAATATCAAATAGTATCACAATAAAACATCTAGGGTTACACCAGATATAGTATCTTAATTTACTTTGGTATCCTATATAGTGATAAACAATAACAATCTTTGAATACTTAAATAATTTAAACAGTTAATAATAAGCACGAATGCAGTGGGAATGGTAAATATTTTTGAAAAAGTTACTAAAAGGGAATGGATGCATTTTCTAAAACCTATGCTATATAATCAATCTATCAACGTAATTAGTGTGATATTGAAATCACTGGCTTTCTTTTTTTATTTTCTCGTGATCGAGTGAAACAAACAATATTGTTAAATAAAAAATATAAGTACGTATAATATGTAAGTCATTAAAACTTGCGGGACTAAAATTTCAGCTAATTCAATGTAACACGAAAAAAATGCTCGTGATTTAAATTCTGTAAATATTACTCTTATGTATTATGTATTTAGCTACGTACACCTATATTCGTAATATAAAAAGTAACTAAGTTGGTAGGTACATACTTTTTAATTTTTATCATAAAATATCATGTCGAATGTAAATAATATTATAATAAAAAGGTAAAGAAGTATAAAAGGTCAGTAAAAACACTACAGGATCTAAATATAGTAGACAGGTATAGACAAGTGTATAATACAATTTATTCATCTATTTTCTACAATTCCATTAAATATTCTATTTACACTTATTTGTTTTCTCACTACATCTTTCTGATAAATCGCTTTTGCAATTTTTATCAATTAAGTATTAAACTATATTTTATTTATTCTAACAAAATTATTTAATCCCATTTTTATTAATACCTAAATCGAGGTTAAAATAAATATTTTGTAACTATATTTGCTTTGCAGTAAGAACTTAGAGGCTGCCTGGTTTTTATAACAACTATAATATAGATAATAAATACTTGTAAGTATTTTTTCAATCTTATGACAGCGACTAGATTGTCTTGACTAGAATGTGCTTGGCACAAAACATAAATAATATATTTTCTTAGAGAATCGACATTCAACTAGTTTATCCTTAAGTATACATTGCAGGGTCTTTGTTTCATAATTAAACAATAAATAAAGTTTTGGACCGAACAAAGTTATAAATTAGAGTTAAGACCGTAATCACATTTCAGTCTTCGTGTTTTAAAGGTTTCGGTCTAAACATTTTTTCATTACCCTCGTTGCCGATTACAACGCAATTGTTGAATTTGTTCACGACATCCCTCACTTTGCCTTTGCTGATCACTAGATCCTTGTCGTAATTGGCCGTTACAGGGCCTCTTTCGCCGTTACACATCGCTTTGTTTGTTTGCGCTATTGTAGCGAAGTTAGCGCTTTTCGATTTTCGAAACTCTTTAACGGCGATATCTATATTATTTATTAGGTCTTTGGCTACGAACGTTGCTATCTCTTGTTTGATCCGGTCCCTTTCGTTCGTCAGTTCGGTAGCTGGAAATTTTCCGGTTTCTTTCGTTCCGTTCGTTTTCTCCGGACTGTGGGCATGTGTGAGCGAGTGGGCGGCCGGACTGTCCGGCCCCTGGAACGTGATGCTGGGGTTGCTCACGACGGTGTCTTCGTTGTGATTTAATTCAACCGGTGCCAAATGATCACCATTGCTCGGTTTCTTTTCGCCTATCAGCCAATACGTTGTCATGCTGCCCTTACCCTGCGCAGTAATTTTTTATTGGAATTCATCCTTAGTTAAGAAAATTTGCATTTTTTTTATTAATACATTTTTTTTACTATTTTACTGACATCTAATCATTGAAAATTATGCACTACAATTAAAACGAATCAATTATGCACACATATATTGATTTTTTTTTTTACTTGGTTTTAAATAATTGATTTTACTTATATTTATGCAATGTATATTTTGGAATTCGTAGAACAGTTGATAAGATAAAATGCTGAAGAATTTCCAGTAAATTCATTTGTCTTCAGGTTGATTGTTTCATCAAAATTACGCAGCATTCATCTCCTCAATGAAAAGAACAAAATAATTTAACTTTCGTCATTATATCGAATGTTATCTGAAATGAGATTTTTCTCTAAAGTTACGTCCATAATATTTAAAAGGAAATTGAAATTTTAGTAGATAATTCTTTACATTAATGTAAAATTTGAACAAAATTACATGTAACAATAGACTCTATGGACGGTTGAAATTTATTCTTAACTATACAGGCTGTTGTTTTGGTCAGCAACGCGCGTAACGGAGGTAGTAATATAACTAATATGGGTTCTAAAAAAAATATAAAAAAAATATATTTTTTAAAATTCGGAACATTATTTAAAAGAAAATCTCTGTACAAGATATCTAAAAATGTTTACATTAAATGGTAATTGGTAAAGCCTTAGCGCGTAGACTAGAGCTACGACATCATAGATTCTACGCGCTACGAGCAGCTACATCGCGCGTCTCGTCGTCGTCGGTACCTACCTACCTACTACCTACCTACTACCTAGGTAGGTACCTACTTTTGCACAAACGTTTTACCTATTTAGATCACGGTAAGTAAACAAAACATTTTAGACTCTCTTTCCCTCCATACTTTACTGGGCTTAGGACCGGCAAAGGAACTGAATAATTTAGAAATTATTAAATTAGAAATGACATTTTTATCCATTAATAATATCCATTAAAGTTCTATGGCGCTGTTATTAAGTACCTTTGGCGTATTTAAAAAGGTGAACGAACTTATTTACAATCATTAAACGTGATTTACAAATTATTGATTACACATAACACGAAGTCTTCTAAAAGTTTTTTTTATTTACACTGATTTTACGTTAACGGTTTATCTGTTCAGTGTCTACCGCGTTGCGCGATGCACACAGAAGCACGACATCGCAAATTGTCTTTTAATCGCGATAAAACAGTTTAATTGTTCGTAATCACTTCTAAAGCGTTCAGTATCTCTTGTTTTAATGTGTCGGCGTATTCGTCATGCGTACCACTTTACGTCACCCCACAAATAAAAGTCCAATTGAGTTAGATCGGGTGAACGTGGTGGCCACGGTATGGGTCCACCTCTTCCTATCCAACGATCACCAAACTCCGATGTTAAATGGTCAATGCCAAAGCTTTGCCCAGCATCCCAGGTAGGTAGGTATTCGCGCGCGGCTGCGCACGAAAGTAGGTATTCAAGGACTGCATCTTGAACATTAACAGGGAGCCCAGATTGACCTCTAGGTACCTGTTGTGTGACGAGGTGTAGCGAATGTTACCCATTCCCTGAGACTAAAAACAACAGTCCTTATGGTGTAACGAGTTAAACTTGGACGAGTTGAAAACGTCGCACTCCACTCGGCTACACTATTCGCTTCATCTTCGCTATTACTAAATACTCAATAAATTTCACTATTGGTTAATCCTGCGAACGACCGAGCCATTTTAGCACAGAAACAACGCACGCGCAATAGCCGCGGCTGTGGAAGGCAGACTAGCTGGCGCCTGGCGCTGGCCGCTGGCGCTAGCGCCGGCGGGCGGGGGTGGCACATCGCCGCGCCCCCCGGCCCCCGTCGCCCGCCCGCCCCGCCGCATTCGCCCGCGTTCCCACCGAGGCGGGGTGTATGTAGGTACTATGTACGTAGATACTATTGCATGCCGTATGATGCGCGCCGCGCCGCGCGGTCAACGACCGGTAGCGTAGGCTCGCCCGCTTGTATAAACAAAATAAATAATTTTTTCGGATTTTCCTTGAAAAAATAATTATTTTTTTTTATATTTTTTTGACATCAGTATCGTTAGTACAACCACCTCTGTGACGGGCGTTGTTGACCAAAACAACATCCTGTATACATGGTTGCAACTATCGTGATTGGTCAAGCATATACTGATGATAAATTGATTGCCACCAAAAATAAAAAACTAAATTATGTAGATTAAAAATTATTGCAGCAATGAATTCAAGTTCTATATTGCTTAGAAAATGTCTTTGTGCTTAGAATCACTAAGTTAATGAGTACGCGCCCTCTACTGAGAATAACTGATAAGAAATTCAATAGTGGGAGTAGGTAATCGATTCAGTCGTCACCGCTACATTCCGACCACAGAACAGAAAATAACAGATAGAAGGGACATCAACTTAGTTTAGTATGAAAACAGATGAAAACCAGTGTCGCGGGGTGATTTACGCACTAAAAAATTCATTGACGTAAAGAAACAGCAGTTTTGGGAATAATAAATATATTTGGGATGGCAGCAAAAGAAGTTTTTGGCACGTTAGAGCATTTGCTCTAACTTCTTTTGCAACGGTAGCGCGCCTGCCCCGCCTACATATTCCTCTCTAGTTAATTTATTTGCTCTGTGGTTCCGACAGACGCGGTGTGGACCGGTCTCTCATATGGTGGACCAACGATTAGAAGAATTAGTGATGATTAAAGCTTTACTCGTACCTTCATAGCTATCTCGCCGCGGCAATCGAGTTCGAAGCAATCGTAGAGATCGAGCACTTCCTTCGTCTTGGGGCTGACGTGTATGCGCAGCGCCTCGCCGTGCGACTCCATGCGCGACGCCGTGTTCACCGTGTCGCCAAAGAGGCAGTAGCGAGGCATCTTCAGGCCCACAACCCCAGCCACCACCGGCCCTAATCACAATTTATGAAACATTAGTAGGATAACTCTAACGGCCGCACTCAGAGTCGACTTTAATGATTACTTAGTTAAGTATAGATTTTTGAAACAAAACTGCCGCAATCAGAGACGTTCAGTAAATTAATGTTAATTGGCATTTAATGAGATGTAACTTAATTAGTTAAATACCAATTAACATTAATTTATTAATAAACTTGTCTGATTGCGGCAATTTTGTTTTAAAAATCCATACTTAACTAAGTAATCATTAAAGTCGACTCTGAGTGCGGCGGTAAGATAAAGTAAACATTGATTTAAATATCGAACATCTAAGAAAGTATATCGACGGTTAAAAGGCTAATTGATCTAAACGACACTTTATTGAATAATTATATATTTATACACAAAAATTGAAATACTTACACAGATTAGTTTTAAATAAACGTAAAAATTTTCTACTAGTTGTTCCCCGCGGTTTCACCCGCGTTAATTACCATGTTCCCGCGGAAATTTGTGAATGAAAAGTACCCTATGTCCTTCTCTGTACCCCTGACACCATGTATGCAAATCACATGATGATCGGTTAAGACGTGAAAGCGTAACAATCATATAAACTCACATTTGCATTTATAATAGTAAGCATGTGTTGTATGTATGTATGTCAATTGTATGTCATGCCTGTATGCATTCCGATCCGGAGCAGCAGTTTCTCGCCGGGCCGGTGTGGCACGGTCTTCACCCGCACCGCCCCTAGCAGGGCCAGGGACATGCGCGCTATCTCAGCCGCGTGCCGGTTGCCATTGCGCATGGGCAGCCCGGACACCACCATGTATGCGTCGCCAATCGTCTCCACCTAATGGCAACGTCGCAGCCTAGTAGCCTATCAGCTAGTTTTCAGAGTGAGTTCAATGATTAGGTAAATCACGCTTTGAGTTTTAATATATATACCAGCTGTCCCCCGCGGTTTCGCCCGCGGTAATTCCGGAGTTCCCGAGGGAATTCCAGGATCAAATATAGATAGAAGAAACCTTCCTCATGAATTGATGAAAATCACATGAAAATCCGTTGCGTATTTTTAAAGATCTAAGCATAATTAAGGACAGACAGCGGGAAGCGACTTTGTTTTATACTATCTATCAGTGGCGAAGGGTGAAATATTGAGAGAGGGAAGCCGGAAATCTACTTTAATTTCAACTTATTAAACTATTGACTTTTCCCCGCGGTTTCATCTGCGATAAGTTCCGGAGTTCCCGCGGGAATCCCGGTATAAAAAGTCCTTAACTGTATCCCTGACAACGTTCTCAATTACGGAGAGAGATGTTGTGTCTGAAGGGAAGCCGGTGGGAATCGGCTTCTATGGTACCTTCGCCACTGCTATCTATGCATAGTGATGAATTAGACCTAAAATAAGCCCCTTTTTTATTTGATTATGAAAATTTTTATTTGATTTTTATTTCATTTTAAAATTATTTATAGATAAGACTAGCTTGGATTCATTGCTTTTCCTAGAGGATAAACTGATCGTCAAAAAGATAAATTTCAATATAAGTAAATGTCACAATAAAAAAGAATAATTACAGATATTTACACGCTAAAAATGTAAAGAAATTAACGTGTCAAACAAACAAAACCAAAACTAAAATAAAATAAATCAAATCAATGTCAAAGGCACATTAAAAATCAAATAATTAAAATTATATAATGTAATAATGATGTCCTAAAATTAATAAACTCATGTTAATTTTATATATTAACATCCTACCTAGTACCTACACAGATAAAAGTATTTGAAAGCGAACACCCTGTACGTTGCCGACTTTTCTCTTTAAGCTTACCTTGTAAACATCAAAATTCTCAATGATAGAATCGAAGCTTGTGTACAGGTCATTGAGCAGGTCAACGACCTCCAGGGGCGTGGATTCCGCCGAGAGCTGCGTGAAGCCGATGATGTCGCTGAAGTATATCGTCACCTGGTCGTACGTCTCGGCCATCACCGGCTGGCCCATTATCAGCTGGGAGGCCACTGACCTACGTAAGATAAGTAGGTCATTTTTCTTTATTTATAAAGAATACAAAAGAATTTGTTCCTCTTAAGTACTTTTTATCCCGGAATTTCCGCTTAAACTCTGAAATTAACGCGGGTGAAATCGCAGGACCAGCTATATTTATTTTATAATATTACTTACATAAATTATCTAAATGCTAAAATCATGATAAATCTTATTGGTCGTTATAAATTATAGATGATAACTATAATATTAACGTCAAATCAAAATAATCATGGCTTTCTTTAATTTTAAACTTTGGATATTTTTCAATTGGTAGCTCGGTACCAATGTAAATTATGATTACCCTCAGGGCAGAAAACAATTTTCTGAAAGACTCATCTAAATAATTTTATTTATTACCGCCATTTATCGTACTTGGTTAAGTGGAAAATTCCTCGATACACGCATTTGTTTGAAATGTGGGAGTCATGAAAATATTCAACATTAATAATATTGAAAATATTATTAGTTATATAACTATGTATTATTATATTATTATGTAGGTTAATATGCTGTAAGGGTCTTGCTCAATCACTCGAGGTATAAAAGCTTTGAAAGTACCTCATGATGGTCCTGTCGAGGAAAAAATCCTTAATAGATAAGAAAATTGATAGATTGAATAGTCAGACGACTGTGAAGAAAAATATTTATTCTATTGGATTTACGTCAGTAATGTTATTTTTTTTTACATTTTTACTGCTTATAGGTATACCTATAAGCAGTAAAAATGTAAAATAACTTATAAGTTATAAGTACATTTTAGATTATAGGTACCTATTTAAAAAACTATTTTAAAATATAATACGAAATTTTGACTAGAGTTAAGTAATAACACCTACATTTAAAGAAACTGTAACAAGAGGCAATCGATGTTAGTTAAAAAATTATTATGCAAACGGTCTTAAGTATACATAATTATACACATACCATACCGCACTTGTTGTCAACTATACGCTTTCAGGTCCGAAACAGTGAGTGCGCTGAATGCCTATTAATTCTATGGTTAGATACTAACTTGGGCAACAACTGATAGAGCAGTTCCTCGCACTTCCGCTTCTCCTCTAGATAGTCCGAGGTGCGCTCCTCTACCAAGGCCTCCAGGTTGTTGGCATACTGTTCCACTTGTGTCAGCAACGTGTCCAAACGTGTCGAGGTCTCGCAGTCCCTGACACAATCACGTTATTGTTTTATATCTATACTAGACCTGCCTCTCTAAAGGTCATGAGTCATCGTAAAGTGATAGTCGATCTCTATACAAAATGAAAAAAGTTTAGGTGCCTATTTCAATATTTATTTACCTACCCATTAGTTCACAAATAAAATAACCTGTGCAAATGGCGAACGTAATACCGTGCGGTATTCTCTGCCAGTTAACCATTAGGTTAATATAATGATATAAGAAGGGGTGTGCAAAGAATATAAAAAATATAAATTCTTACATCTAACGAAAACAGAATAAACTAAAATGTATAGGTACATGCATATTCATCTATGAAATTGGTTTCAATCACACGAACACTTCTAGCACTCTGAATACCGATATCTAGGGCAGCTGAGAGTTGAGACCTCATTAACAAGAAGTATGTAAATCGACAACTGATGCATTATTTACTAACGGAACAGGTAATCCATTTGAATTAGGATCTACATACCCACCTACCCCTACCTCCATAAAGCGATTCATTGCAACCATTTTTACCTATTTGAATGACGTACTCGTATGTCTATGTCTATGCTTTTTACTGACAACTTAAACTTTAAAATTTCAATCATAGGTACGAATATTTATCTAGGTACTTATCTACTACCTGTTCCCCGCGGTTTCACCTGCGGTAATTTCGGAGTTCCTGCGGGAATTCCGGGATAAAAAGTACCCTATGTCCTTCTCTGTACCCCTGATGATGTGTACGCAAAATTTCACAATGATCCGTTGAGCCGTTGAGGCGTGAAAGCGTAACAAACAAACAAACAAACACACTTTCGCATTTATATCTAATATTAGTAAGGTTACAACCTATAACAATTTGTTTTTCTATTGTTAACGATTTAAAGATTTCTTCTTACAACGTCACAAACTCACAAACCCACAAACTCACAAACTTTTGCTCTTTATAATATTAGTACTTATATTATAGTTCTTAGACCAATATATAATCTTAATATATATAAATAACGCGTCACGATGTTTTTCCGCCAAGCCACTGAATCGATCATGATGCAATTTGGTCACTATGTTGTAATTTGACCCAACTTAAAAGATAGGATAGTTTTGATCCCGGAATTCCCGCGAGAACTCCGAAATTACCGCGGATGAAATCGCGGGGACAGCTAGTATTATTATAATTATAAATGCTTCATTCCGACAGTTCAAACCTAACCTAATCAGAGCGTACGTGAATACAAAGTCTAACAACATACGAATAATATTATGTCCTCTACTACTGCATAATTATATAATGCCAGCCATTTGTAGATATGCAAGTTAGACTATCTTCACTGCAACATAATATGAGAATAGTTCAATTTGTTACCCAGCATAGATAAAGAGTATATAACCACTACTTTTTCACAAATAAAATAACTTACTTGTTAATCCTCTGTATGTTTTCCTTGAGCGCAGAAAAGTCGGGACGGTCGTCGTCGGGCAGCGTCCAGGGAGGCTCCCCCGTCAGGGACTGACGCGGCGACGCCGACAAAGGCGAAGTCCCACGGTTTCGCATCTCCGCACTACCTTTATTTTTGACACCGATAAAAACAATATTTAAAACGCATTATTGCGAATATTTGAACTTGATCGGCTAATAATGTAAATATTTTCAAACTAGCTGTGTTCACCCGCGTTAATTTCGTACTTCCCGAGGGAGTTCCAGGATGAAAGTACCTTGTGCCCTTTTCTATAGGTATCCCTGACAACGTGTTTGCAAAATTTCATCATGATCGGTTGAGTAATTACAACGTGAACGAGTAACAAAGAAACATACAATCGCATTTATACCTACCGTATCTAATTACGTCAGTTACTCCCGACCGATCTTACCACTATCTGCTTTGAGACATACATTTTTCGTACCCTTTGAGAGAAGTCTAATTTAACAAAGAATTTATAAAGAATTCTAGCCATAGTAATAGACAAAATATTACAGTAACAAATATCTTTAATATTAATTGTCTTCTTCTTTTATCTTTTTTTTATCTTTTACTTTCTCCTGCACACCACACCTGCACTTTCACATCAATAACGTTTCTTACAACTTTCAACCCCATCAATCATCACTAAATACACCTAATATTATAAATGGGAATGTGAGTTTGTTTGTTTGTTACGTATTCACGCCTTAACTGCTAAACCCATCATCGTAAATTTTAATACGTGTTGTCAGGGGTACAGAAAAGGAAAAAAAAAAGGTCACTTTTTATCCCAGAACTCCCCAGGACACTCCGAAACTAACGTGGCTGAAACCGCGGAGAAAGGATAAAATTATATAAATCTAAATTGAAGATAAACGAGCGGATTTAACTTCTAAAAATTATAAAGTTTATTTGCAATTTTTTTATTTCAAAGACCAGAAACCGGAAAGTTAAATTAGAACTTTTCTTGATCAAAAATTATATTTGTTTGACACTGACTGAATACAAAATGTAGATGTACCTATATTTTATTTATAGATTTTCCGAGAAGAAATTTCTAATCAAAAATTTTTTGCTTGTTTCATAATCTTTAATGGCGGTGGTTTGAAGCGCCAACTCGATAAACCGCAGTCAGTGGCAGACGACATCGCCTGTCAATGGCTGGTACCTACCTACTCGAAACTAAATTAATGGAACTTCCGTTCATTCCATTACTTTTTAGAAATACAGTAAAGAGACGCGTCTCTATACTTTGAAATCTCTTGAGCTCCTAACCAGAGAGAAGGTAATCACTACGTCTCCTAACTTTCCTTGTCATTTATTTCAATTTATTTTATAATTTTATTTATCGTTTACTGCGATCTCGACGACGGAGGAAGCTACCTCTCTTATTTTATTCTCCAAAAAATATTATTATTTTATGATGATTTCTACGTTTTGAGACTCGAGCCTAAAAGTTATAAAAGAGAATTATAATATACGTAATAGCCCTAATGTCTACGCTTCAAAAAATTTTAAATCCTTTTATGGATCCATTTATGAAGAAGAAATACTTTCACTTATTATCCATTATTTCCCGGCCATTAATTCACTCATTTCAGCAATTATAATTTATAAGTTAGAATATTTGATAGGAGATAAAACAGTTTTCAATAAAGTGGCAATAAGTATATTTATGCTTGTCTAGAAACCTATCACAGAATTCGCTCTCTTTGATGGTAAGTAGCACTTAGCCCTCCTATATTGTTAAGAGAGTAATGTTGTAGGCTGTAGAGGTACTGTACATACTGTATTGTATAAAAGGGTTGGGGCGCTTTGACCGCATGACCGGCGACCGCAGCACATAGCAGATCCTTTTGTCAGGCTTAGGTTTCAGCCCTGTACGTAATTATATATGTATGCAAATACAAAAGGATCTTAAATAACTTAGGAGAGCACCTCAATTGTGTTTATTTGCTACAAACTCAAAGGATACCGAAAGACCGTTTGATGTCATGTGACCGTACAAATGACGCTGTCAGTGTGGCGCAGCTTTGTCTAGACGGACCCTGTATCAACTCTTTGTGTGTCAGGCGGACCTTCTACCCAAATGGATTCGCATTTCCCATAGATACATGAGTTTTGGCTATAACTGAACAGACATATTTTAAAGGACAGAGCAGATATTATAATTAATCTTTTTTTTTTTTCAGTGTACAATTGTAGCTGTATGTTATGACTATGCTTGTAGCCCAGGCACCGTATCATTGATATGACTGATATGGCGGTAGCTACACTCCTGTTACAAGTACAACGTATGGGCAATATAATATGATTCGACTAACGTTTGAACTTGTCCTCCAATATAGCGGCGCAGTAGTCGCACGCGAGGGTGCAGTGTGGGCGGCGGGACTCCAGCAGCGGGCTGACGGCGCGCCGCGGGCTGGGCGAGTCATCGCCCCCCGGCGGCACCAGAGACATGTCTCTGTCACACACAAACAACACAACAGGCTTGTAAGAAGATACCGTTATACCTCTGAATCTGGGAAACGGCTCCAACGATTTTTATTAACACGTTGGCTGCTAGGCCATTTTTGATGTACTTTAAAACTGTGCGCTGCCAGGTTGATTAGACCCAGTGGTAGTCTTTTTGATGGTGTGAACCAGGCGCCCTTAACCTGGTTACACCCATTTGTATAAAACCATCTCTAGAAGCACAGAAATAAGAGCTATATTAATAAAATTCTGGGTTTTGCTAGTGTTGTAATGTATCAACCTACCCCCGGCTTAGCCTTAGGATCAGACGAAAAAAGCGGAACTTTTTAAAGATCTAAACCACCAGTAATATAATTACCATGTATGTTAAGCCTTGTATAGCGCTAAAATTTTCAGTTTCTAGGAATGGGAAAGTGACCAAAATATATAGAAATCGATAGGCGCATTTAAGTATTTATAGTTTTTAAGTTTACATTTTTATTACACTTTTTTACGTATAACAGAGCTATTTACGTCGTTTGACGTACTTAAATCTAACTATTTTCGGCATTTCTGTGGTTTGATTTCACTTGTGTTAGGATGATACACATTGAGAATTCAAAGAATTAACCTGATTTTCTCCATTGAACCCATTTTTTTTTTTTAGAAATATGCACATTTTAAGGTCTTCCCCACCATCAGAATTTGCAGCACTCATGTTTTCATTATATTTGAATACAATATGAAACCGAAAAGAATCTATGTATCCGTGATTACGAAACGAAGGTGCATAAAGTTCATCGTGCCATAACATTTAAATAACATAATATAACCACGTACATATTATGTAAAACCCACGCTTCGCTTACAATTCAGTGCGTCAAAAGGCGACAGGCGTACCATTATTATTAAGTAGGTATGGCTCGACATTTTGTTTTCTGTAAATTCCTCAGCGTTTCTTCTTCAAGCGTACCTACTTGACACCTACTGCTTTTCGTCAAATTATTTTTACAATTTTGGAATTTTTTCGGAAAGTTTTTTTTGTTTTATATGATATTTTATTGTAATTTAAACAGTAGGTACTAACATTAGATAAGTTTTATATTAATAGACTAACAACTTTCCAAAAACATCATTTTGCGTACTATGCTCTATGCAGTGCCTAGCTAGCTACACAACCGTGCTTTTTACTGTATTATTTGCCGATTATTAGCTGCTTTGTGAGCCTAATAAATAAAAACTACAAAACTCTATGTAATAAAATGTTTCGGAATTAAAGTTATCCTATATCATATGCCAAGACCCGAATTACTCCTCGTATTATATATTTTCAATTTTTCAACTACCTACATTAAATCTTCTTCAAAGGCAAAAGTTTCTCTTATTTTCTGCACTATTTCATTATTATGTTGCTGTCTATGTTTAATATGTGTATATATTATAATCAAACTTAAGTAAATAAATAAATAAATTGTTGGATAAGCGCGTCGCCACGCTACTAAATCATAAAATTTACAAATTTTGTTCGAAAAATGGAAATAAAATTTTTCAAAAATAGAATCGCATGTACTCGTATTGTAGAGTTGGAAGTCAGTTAAAAATGAGACGAAGATGTCACTTTTGTATGCAAAACCGAAATGAAAGTCCGGTGAAAAAAACAATAAAAAGCTTTAACAGGGCACGTCAAGGGATGTGTAATCGGATGCTGCGCGGGTCGAAGTGGGGCGTGTGTGTACAGGAGCGACACTCCGCTCGATGGCACTATATCCACTTCATTCAATGTGAACGTCCACGTATAGTGCGGATGTATCATTGTTCTATGATGGTAATAGAGACATTAATAAACATTAAAAGATTCGCAAGAAAGAACCTTTTTTTTAATGTTTTAAATGAATAGGGATGTTGACGACTTTGAAAATCAAAATTCCAATTAGTCCGTGAATAAAAAAAAATTGATAATGGACACGTATTTTTTTCTCAATAAAATTAATGAAAATATACATAGATATAGCGCATTAAAGTTTAGGGTGAGGGCTCGTGATGTCACTAACCGCTATAAGCCCCCATAAAAACTGCACCAGATAGTGACGTCACGTGAAATTAACTCGATGTATCGCCGTTATTATTTGATTACGTAAAAAAAGAAAAAATAAGGGCCCAATATTTTTTATTAATCTACAAACTGGACTAAAAAAATTTAGTCAACATGCTCATTGTTAAGTGCTGAGGATTACGTTAAATAAAAAAAAAATATTTACGTAATGTCGATGATAATACGGTATCTATCACATAACATTATGATTAATAAAATTTAAGTAAATAAACTTAGAGCATGTTTCCGTAATTATTCTTTAGAAAATAAACTTTAATAGGTATCTATCTACTTAGTTTAGCTTTGAAGCTTATACTCCAAGTAATAAAATATATACCTAACTCTTATTTTTTGTTCTAAAGTTTGTGTTTGAAAATTTAGTTTTATTTGTAGAAAATATGACAGCTTAAATACTTGTACAAAAACTTGACTTGTTTTTTTTTCCACAAATATTATTAAGTATTCTCTTCAAACAATACTCTTTTTAGCCTTTAAAACAGAGCACATATCTGCTTAATGGGATTAGATATTTTAAATATTTTTCATGCAATGATCTTTTAGTTCTATATTCGTTTAACAATATTGAACTTGATAATGCTTTAATATCATAGAAAATAAATGCTATAGGCAGGTATAGGAATAATCAGAAAATCCTAACAACATGGAACCACAGAAGTCACAGAGCTTAGATATGTTTAAGGAAACACGAACATCTTTAGCACTCAGCTTTATCTTTATTTTTAGCACGCTTTTCGGGTACTTTATTTTTAATAAAATTGTAATTTTTCTAAGGATTCCTGTTTTGAAAGACTACATATCCCGCCATATACCTACCTACTTACAATAACACTTGCACAACGACAGCTACGAGTACCTATTTTAAATTTTAAAAAACTTTAGACTTGGAATTTCTGATTCATATAACCGTCCGTAATTTACTAAGAAGTTATACTTGATACAAAATCCTAATATTGATTAATTCTGACATCAACACCAACAATAAGCAAATTGTTATGGAAATACGTGTTTAAAATGGAACGCGAGCTATTGAATACACCGGAACAATTTCGTGATTCCAAAGCCATTTCGCAACGATAACGCCGCGTATTCAATCGGATGCCAATTTCGGAACGGAGTGCGGGAGAGAGGTGCTTTGATTTATTCTTTATTATAAGAACATTTGCCTACCTTTAGGTAGGTATAGTTTGACGACCCGATTGGTGCAAGTAGGTCACCATGCCTGCCCGCTAATCAAGGGATTCCGGGTTCGATTCCCGGTGAGGGTGGACTTTGTGTGATGAACACAGGGTTCCATTTTCCAGTCTATATAAATATCTATATTATAATATATATTATGTAATAATATGTAGTATATACCACGTTTGCTTGGTTTCCACGACACAAGCATATAGCTTAGTGGGGGATCAAGTAGATCAAGTAGAGTGTTGTGAAGTGGATTATTATTATAGTTTCATTTTGTGTGTATTCAGATTTGTACTACTCAAACATAAAATTAATAGCCATAGAACCGCATTCAGCGCTCCCAGTATGATGCAATTTGACGGGTGGTAGAACCACCTTACTTACTATATTTTGCCTTCCACGCACACATCAATTGTTTTTGTGCTTCGACTTCAAAAGGATTTTTTAAAGAAACGAGAGAAGGTATAATTATGTGTCTATGTTATTCCATGTACTCAAAAAATGACACTCGGTATCCCTACTCAGATTACAGAACTTGATACTTAGATATTTTCATTCGACGTTTAGATTTAGATGATTTCATTTTTAAATAAAGAAATTTCTTAGAGTTTTCAACAAGTTCTTCAACAGCTATATAAAAATTAAATAAATTAGTTAAAGAGATTTTTTTTTCTAGTTTAGAAGTTATAGTTTATTCTATATCTATACTAATATTACCTATAATGAGCTAAAGTTTGTGATGAGCTAAAGTTTATAGGAAACTATGGTAGTTCTGAGTGACATAGGGTAGGTACTTTTTATCCAGAAAATCGCGTAGGAACTCCGAAATTAAACCACAGGAGACAGCTAGTATCTATTAAAGCCATATTAGGTAGTTACTCAGATATATACCTTAGTAATACCAATACTTCATTGTTTTCAAAAACACCGATATAGATTATAGAGTTATATTATCTGTGTAGATAGATAGATCTGGTTAATACTATCTCAACAGATTCAATAGTGGATTACCTATGCAAATTGGTCCATGACACTATACTAGGGCATTGCTATGCCGTGATGAGAGACTCTATATTATAATCAACGATATATTTCTAACACTAACATATTAGGATTTTTAAATTGATCCTTTCCAAAATAGTGCAAAATTGTTTAAAAAAAATAGTGTAGATATTTACACAAATTTGGTTGTCTATATCCAGTTTTACAGATGAGAAAAATATTTGTTGTTAATTTTTTTTTTAACAATATCTTAGAAATTGGCAAGAGAATCCTGCAAAGAAAATGGACTCGAGATTAAACAAAATAGTAGGTAGATATTTTCTAAATTGGCAACATTCCACAAACGAGACTGCGGTAATGCA
Organism: Zygaena filipendulae; assembly: GCA_907165275.2. Taxonomy (NCBI): domain Eukaryota; kingdom Metazoa; phylum Arthropoda; class Insecta; order Lepidoptera; family Zygaenidae; genus Zygaena; species Zygaena filipendulae. The sequence goes on from OU015669.1 coordinate 4,361,976, forward strand.
AGTAATTTACCAACTTACAGTATTCAGTTATAGTTTACAGCTGTTGACCTTTACCCTTATATTTATCTTTGTACTTTACTCTTGTTTCAAGCTTACATATTTATTTATTTAAGCTTGTTTCACAACATGGTGCAAAAGGCAGATTTAATACATAAGTGGCATTAAATAGCACTTAATATATAAGTGCCGTATTAATAACACGCATCATAATTTCAAAACCTTATGCATAGCTATTTCCCTAGTGTGTTTTTGAACAAAGATTGAGTTACTCATTAATAAATGTATGTTAATCAATAATAAAGAAAACCAAAATTCAATAGTTCTAATTTATTTCTCAATTCTAATTAAATTATTTCTTCCCCTAAAATAAATACCTTTTATCATAAATTCAATTAAAAACGCTCTGCTGCTATATTTTCTGCATTGAATTTTGGCTCCGTAAACTTCTTTCGATAAACAAAATCTACATATTCATGAATCATCAGGTGGAAGATTCGTTTTTTAATGAAAGAGCAACATCTGCGTTAGATTTTTTATCGAGACTAATTGATAGATACATTTATCATGTTGTGTGGTTAGCCGATAACGTAGTAGGTAGTCTTGTCTAGTTTAATTAGTACGGTAACATAACTTGTGTAAGGTTAGTAACGATTGTCGAGCATATTATTTATAATAATATAGTATATTTTTCAATGGTAAGTACTTCCTTTGAACTTAAATCGTTTGATCTACAATTCTGTGAAGCTATTATATTTATCAAAACCTATCGAGGTATTGTGGTATGGCACGCTTTAGATCCACCGTTTGACATCAAAGGCCTTGCAGCAAATCTCAATTCTGCAATGTAAGTAAGTATTTGGGAGTCAAATTGTTGTTTTTCTCACCCACTATAAAAGAAAATCCTATAAAAAAAGAAAAAAAAAGAAAGAAATCTGTAAAAGAAATATGAAAGTGAGTTTTTTGTTTGTTACACTTTCACGTCTTCACGCCTCAACCGCGGTTGAAACCGAGAGGAACAGCTATTATGGGTATACTAGCACCTATACTAGCTGTTGCATACTATGCAACAGCTAGTATAGGTAATAGCTATACTAGCTGTTGCAAAGCATGCAACATTTCATGGCGATCGGTTGAGCCGTTAAGGCGTGATAGCGTAACAAACAAACAAACTCACTTTCGCATTTATAATATTAGTAAGGATTGTATAAAACTTGTCATACTATATTTTTTTTTTAGAATACCTTCCCTATTTATTAACAAGATTCTCTCAATTTAAATCCAGTTCTCTTTGTCAGTAGTCCAAATTCATTAAGTAGGTAGGTAGGTATACAGGATGTTACAGAAAGGTCTAGTCAAAGTCATATTTCAAGATCGTGATCTGGTAATCTTATACAATATTTCGACCGTAATATTTAGCCCAAAAGTCTTACTGTAGAATTTTACAATCGAAAGAAAAATATTTTTAACGACGACTTCCACAACAAAATAAACATGTCAAATCACTAGATAGGTCTTAAATCGGTTACAGCCACGGGTAACGGGTTCAACATCGCTTAATGCAAATTATGACCTTTTAGGTTTTTTACAGACAAGTTAATAAAGACAAATCTTGCTTTTAGAGTAATTTATTTCATGGTACCTATTGGTTCCGTTACTTGTTTCAAATCATTGCAGATGATAACGTGGACACAATCATCAAATATGACTACACTTTTTTTGTAACACCCTGTATACTATACTAGGTATTGAAATCAAATTCAAATCCGGAAAATTTTAGTTTTTAAAATTCATTAAGTGTGAAAATAAAATTTAAATGGATCTCCACGACGACTTTAAAATTAAAAAAAAAAACTATTTTGGCATCTTTTTGTTAAGTATGAGGTACCTATTTTTCATATTCACACAAAGAAAGGAAGTTTCCTTTCCGACTATACTCAATGCTCAGTCGAAACTACTGAATCTAGAAACATGAAATAATATCTATAAAAATACAGAAACATAAAATTTTAACAATAGGTACCTATAGTTTCCGTGTGCGTCGTAAAGATTCGATAATAAATTATTTTAGGAAATTCAACACCAATTAAGTGAAAAGGGGTGTGAAAGTTCGTAAGTCTAAATAAGGTAATTTTTGAAGTTATAGTAAAAAGAAATCAATATTTAGGCTGTTGTTTCCATATAAATATTATTGCAAGGTTTTTGCTAATACAACCTTTAACCCGACATCAAGTCCTAAAAATAGCAGGTCGATACGCGTACAAAGAAACATCGATCATAAGTCGCTATTTTTAAAGATCATTTTAGTCAGAACTTTAGTGTGGCGGTCACCGTAAAAGCGACGCACGCATGAAATTTGATTTTCGATTTTTCACTTCCAAGTATTTTTAATAAAAAAGAGCTTTACAGTTTACTGGCTGTCCAATACAATTAGTAATTTTATTTTCAAATTAGAATACATTGATCAAATATATGCATATCTAAGTTAAATGCAAGTCTTAACTCGAAACTTGCATTTCACTTAAGGTTGTTTACTGTACTTAATGATGTTTTAATGTTTATCCTTCTGATTTTTGGGTCGCTAGTTAACGATTGGTAAGACAACGTTGTCGAGACTCTCGGCCCTGGCTTCTAGGATTAAATTAGCATTTTTATTTAATGCCTACCTATTTATTATTACGGTTTTAATAACTTTTATTACAAACTTGAAATCTGTATAGTGGTGATATAGAATTCATATTCATATTAGTATTCCCAATATAATTTTGAATTTCCTTTCGCCTCAGAGTGAGGGTGGGTGAAACCGCGCGGGTTAGCTAGTATTCTTTGTATAATAACTTTTATTATTAGGGCCAAGAATCGAACTCACTAAGCTCGGTTGATGTCTGAAATGAGCGGGGCTTAGAGGGAAATATTTATGTGTATTTACCTATATAAAGTGGAAAAAGTATAATATTTGTATATATTCGCATAAGCTCTTAAACGCCACTGACTTCGTTATATTATATACTAGCTGATTCCCGCGGTTTCACCCGCGTTAAATTCATAATTCCCGGGGAAATTCTAGGAATAAAATTACCCTATGTGCTATTCTGTATCCCTGACAACGTGTATTCATGATGTTTCAAAGTTTTCCTGATGATCGATTAAGTTGTTAAGCGCTCTCCACATTCGCGCGAAACACCCGCGAACTATAAGTGGACATAGATAAGCAATAGTGTGTTAACCTACACTGGAGAAATTTTGAGTAAATCGCGCCATTTTCTAGCAACATTTTCATGTTCAATATTTGGTTACATATTTGAGCAATGTAATAAAGTAAACACATTTAAAAAACGTTCCCTAACTCTCAGTAAATCGTTCTGAATCAATAACTTAATTTTGTGGGGTAAAATGTTATTGCTTATCTGCGTCCAAGTGTGGTATCATGGTTCGCGGCTGTTTCGCGGCTTCGCGAGCGGTTCGCGCGTGAATGTGGAGCGGCCTTTAAGACGTGACAGGTGACAGACAGTCAGATAGACAGACCGACTGACAGAGTTAAATACTTTACCATTTATAATATTAAGTAATTATAGATACTAGATCTTTCACCGCATTTTGCAACATTTTGTATTTCTCTAAGTCTAAGAATATTCTTTAATCTAGGTTTTAGTACATATATATTATAGGAATTCCTCGGGTGAACCTGCGAGGATCGACTAGTAATTGCATATTTGTATACTAAGAGAGAGATTTTCCTAATTAAAAATAAACCATATAAATTCAGTTTAAACGGGAGAAAAATGCTTCCTGGATTTCGAAACTAAATGAAATTTCCAAATCCGTTTACTCGAAAAAGAAGTAGACAAATGTTTTTTTTTTTTTAATTCACGCTAGTTAAAGTAAAAGATAGTTCTTTTCTGCTCCCTCGAGGAATTTTCTTGTAGCAGCCATCATTGTGAGGGTTTCGCTGCCATTTCTTTTATTCATTTACGCTTTTGATTAAACAGTTTAGTACATATACCTACCAAAAGAGAGATAAGTTATTTTAATTTAAGTAATTGTAGGTATAATATAGAAGAAGACAAGAACTAACATCTAAATAACAAATAAACATAAATACTCGAGTAATCAATTAAAGTGTTAACAAAATAAACAATAGGAACGAAACGAAAACAGAGAAATTAAGTATAAAGGCTACAAAGACATTACATAAAACTATACCTCAAAAATAAATGAGCAACACTTTTTATCGAGAAACTTTTTTTATATTGGAATTGGGCCAAATTGACGGGATCTTTCAGGCGATTGATTCGACAGTCCACACTAACAAAACAGTGTATATCCTACATACCTTCCTAACAAGTCAAAAATAATAAAAAGTACGAAATAAAAAATAAGCGGAGTTTAGACTTCCTCCTTTTTTGAAGCCATATTTATTTATTTAGGTAAGTAAATTATTATCTTTGTTTCAGTTTTACACATCTCCGTTTTAATTTATTTCAAGAGGAATACGTTGGCATCATTTTTCCACTACATTCGTTCACAGTGTTCACACGGTTACCAAGTGGGTCATTGCGGTCGGCAAAATATGATTTTTGGGTTCACGTCTTGTAAGAACAACAACAAAACTAAATATTAACATAAAAGTACAAAATAATTGAAACTTTTTATCTTGAAAATCAAAAACTAAATATAGGTAGGTAAGTCTTTTGTGTGTTTTATTTAATGTACCGTTGTAAGAATGAAGAAACTAAAACGCTATAATTTTGATTGTAGTGTAATAACTCATTTTTGCCAATACAGGGATCTTTAAAGGCATATTTATTGACACCACTCACAGTGAACGGCGTATCTAATAGAGTACAAATGAGAATCTTTGGTTAAATACGAGTAGCTGTGAAGTGGAATTATTGGGGACAGTAACAAAAGCTTTTATCCTGTTAGTGGCTTTCAGACTTGCTCCATTTCTTCCTGAATGAGCCATGAGGAAGGCACATTATCGTGGATGAATAAGCGGTCAATGAGCTAGTAAAATAGATTCAATTGATACATGAGCCCTGAACAATATGCGTAGGTATAATTATGTTGATATCCTACAATACTGCTTGCAAAAATAAACTAATAATAATAATTCCTTTATTTATTTCATAGCATGGTTTAACTTAGGTTTCTTACATGAAAAGAAAAGATATAACGATGAAACTAAAGATTTATTTCATTATAATAATGATCACAACCATTCTACTTCAATAACAAAATAGTAAAGAAAACTTTATCTAAGTTTTTCTCGTTAACAACTTTCTAATAAAGTCTTCGGGAGACGTCTGTAATTAGAACAATAATAATATAATCAACTCAGCTCTCGAATTCGCTATGTATAAAAACAAAATTGAAGTGTTTGTTTGTAATGTTTAAATAACAGCTTTTTACTAGATGCATGTGATATGGTACTTACAATATAACAAAAACCAAAAACCAAATTAATATTTTTTTTTAGGTTTGTCTGTCTGTCTATTTTTTCGGCTAATCTCTGAAACGGTTGAACCGATTTTGACACGACTTTATATAGGTAGCTCATGTTATAACGAAATAATTTAGGCTACTTTTATCAGAGTTTCTGCGGGAATTCCGATACTCGCGCTGGTGAAATGCACAGCTAGTACAGAATAATATCATAATATTATTTTTCCCAAACCGACACCATTTCACCGTCAACACAATTTACTTCGTTTACCTACGTAACGATGAGATATAGTAACATTTTATATAAAAAAAAGTAAAAAGGTTGCTAGCGCTGCTCTAAAGTGATGTTAATGGGAGCAAATTGAACGCACACACGATTACGATGACGTGTAACTGGGTGTACCTAATTATAAATGCGTATTTTAATGAGACTAAACTTAACTAAATGATATATAATTTAGTCGATCCCCCGCGATTTCACTCCTTTTAATTTCGGAGTTCCTGTGGGGATTCCGAGACGAGATAACGTACCCTATATAACTCAGGAACACTGGTTCCTGGGTGACATAAGCTCCAGTTAGCTTCCTGTACATAAATGAAAAAAAATCAGTTAAGTAGTTCTTGAGTTTAACCATTACAAACAAACAAAAAATCAAACCTTTTCTTTTTATAATAGTATGTAGTAGTATAGATATAGGCAAAAAATATATTAAGATGATACCCGCCTACCTGATGCCCGCATCTCCGATCACATTATGTTTGGAAGTTTTTTAGCGAGTAGAGATATTATAATATTTTAATTAATTTTACATATAAAGTAGATTGGAGACTAAAAAGCAACGATATCGCTGAGCCCCAAATACAACAAATAAATCATTGAGTTTCTTTTGATAAAAAATTTGTTCATTTATTTTTAAGGGGTTACCCAAGGGTTAGCCTGCATAAAGGAAGGATACTTATAGTGGATTACCAAATGGAGAACATTAACTTTCTGTAATCATAATAAAATTGTCGTAAAAACTAATTAAGACACTTTAACCTAGTTAAATGAGTTTATACCTACTTTTGTGAAAATTTCGGCACTCGTCTTCGTAAATTCAGTTATGTAACTACAAGCCTTTGATAAAATCATCCGTCCCTTTTTTCTTTCATTTTCTCGCTCGTATATTATGTGAGTGAGGGCTGGACATGCTGGCGGGGTCGGGTAACGATCGTGAACGCCGGTCCGACCTTTATAAGGAAGGCGATAATCTCCTACTTACCTCAGACGGTGACGAAAGACCCGTTTGCATCATATTCGGTGGCCAAGTACCTAATATATTCTTTCACCGAAATATCAACTTTATATAAAAAATTTAAGGTTGAAATTGCGCGTGTAAAGCATGTAAGTTTTAAAAAACGGCGCACGGCGTAGGTACCTAAAGCTATAAGAGTCTAAGAATTGATGGCAGCCCCGCTGGATACCTAGGTACTATAAACTCTACATTCTGAGAGTTTATTTTACGTTCAATAAAGTTGAAATTGTTCGCTCAATAATATATGTTTTCGCCGAATATTATTTAGCTGGATTGGTGGCTTAACTAGTTAACTAGTAGCAAAACCAATCCAAATAATCGTGTCTTAAACTCGGTCAGGAGATGATGGCTAGTAAATTCTCCGCAAATAAAAACTATGACGTCTATGCTCGCTATCCACCTCTTGTTATACGTTTTTTGTTTGTTGGTTTATTGGTTTGTTTATTTGTTTAACATAGCACGATTATTACCTTCAAAGCTAGAAGATAAGGCTTTATAGATAAAACATAAATAGTAGAGAAAAATACCTAGTCATTAAAACATCTTTTTTCTAATGCTCAAACTGACAAAAAATAAAATAAAAAGAATAACGCACCCTTATGAAGCCGAGGTGGTCGCTTGTATGGCAGTAAGTAAATCTTTACTATTATAAAAGCGAATGTGAGTTTGTTTGTTTATTACGTTTTCACGCCTCAACGGCTCAACGGATCATCATGCAATTTTGCATACACGTTGTCAGGGATACAGAGAAGGACATAGGGTCCTTTCTATCCCGTAATCCCCGCTGGAACTCCGAAATCACCGCGGGTGAAACCGCGGGGATCAGCTAGTAGTAAAATAAAATTAAAACATTTTAGATTCAAATTATACGAGCTATTCAACCCGACGCGCGACGTCCCGATTGGCGCAGTAGATCACCATGCCTGCCCGCTAATCAAGAGGTTATGGGTTCGATTCCCGGTGGGGGTGCACTTTGTGTGATTAACACAGGGTTCCACTTTCTAGTCTGGGTGTTTTTATATATCTTATAATATATATGTAATTCAATGGAGTATATACCACGTTTGGTTAGTTTTCACGACACAAGCACACAGCACAGCACAGTTGTGAAATGGAAATAAATAAACAAAGAACATCAATAGAATAGAACTTTCAAAGTAACAAAAACAATTTCATTTTAAACCTAGCATTATTGAACATGAGTTTCACGTAAACCTAATTGAAAGTCTTACAAATTCAGTGTAAAAATAAATATAGACGATTTCTTAACAAAGTAGAATTAATAATAGGGTGACGATGTAATAGTCAAAGTGTTCCCCGAGAGGTGGCTCCTTTGAATTATTCATCCCTCCGGAGAAATGGCGCGGTTTTTGAAGAATCGCTTTTGCACTACAGCGCCGTGAGAACGGAGTTCTACTCGTACCTATATTGCTTTTTACGATGCTCTATTACAGTTGTTGATTGATGTTAAACTTTGTTTAACCCAAAAAGTTTAGTGTCAGTTAGCTCTTTGGCCTTACGGCAAATCTACGGGTATAAACATTGAGTATTAAAATTTTAATTAATTTGTGTTAAACAAGTTGAATAATGCACTAGAAAATAACCCCAAAGTGTGCGGTGGCACGGCACGAAACTACGTTAGCGCCAAAAAACGTAGTCACATGATCTACTAGTTGTTCAACCACACTTTCAGTTCCATAACTCTACATTAGATGAGTTCTACGCCTAATAATTATATGATGGTAAATTACCAAGAGCCAAGTCTATACACACCGCATTCTCTTCCCGCAAATTATTATTTGGTCCGCATTACTCGCATGACGTCACACCTCGACGCGGTAAATAGCCTGCCTATAATAAATACAACTAATGACACACTCTACATCCGCATACCATAATTATTTTGGCCTGTAGGTGTGTATGTGTTACGGTCAATTTGATAAATACGTTAAATTTTTATTAATATTACCTACCTATGTATAAGTGCGAAAGTGAGTTTGTTTGTTTGTTACGCTTTCATGGCTAAACGGCTCAACCGATCACCACAATTTTGCATAGGCACACGTTGTCAGGGGTACAGAGAAGGACACGTGCTACTTTTTGTCCCGGAATTCCTACGTGAACTCCGAAATTAACGCGGAAGAACACTATTACTTTATTTATCGACTAGCTGTGCCCCGCAGTTTCACCCGCGGTAATTTTGGAGTTCCCGCGGGAATTCCGGGATAAAAAGTACCCTATATCCTTCTCTGTACCCCTGTAAACGTACATGCCAAATTTCTTCCAAATTCGTTCAGCCGTTTTTGCGTGATTGAGTAAACGTATGCGAGGATAAGAGTTCGAAAGCGCATTTTCATCCGACTTGCTTCAAATTCATCGTCACTGCTCAGCTCCTATGTGTCTTAGCGTTATGTTACCTGCCCAGGAGTATGGACTACAATCGTACCAAGTTTGGTTAAAATCCCTTCAGTAGTTTTTGACCCATGCGTGCACATACAGACAGACAGACAGACAGACAGACAGACAGACAAAAAATTTACTGATTGCATTTTTGGCATCAGTATCGATCACCATTCATCCTCCAATATTAATTTTGAATATATATTCAATGTACAGAATTGACCTCTCTACAGTTTTATTATAAGTATAGATGTTAATAGCAGCCAGTATACTAAGAATTTTTTTGCAACGCTACCTCCCGAACTATTCATTAAACTTTGCATACTATCTACACATTTTCAAGGGTAGGTACAGAAAAAAATATAGGGTAGTAAGTACTTTTATCTCGGAATACCCGCGGGACCTCCGAAACTTACGCAGTTAAAACCGCAGGAATACCGGGATAAAAAGTACCCTATATTTCACTCGGAGTTCCCGCGGGAATTCAGGAATAAAAAGTGCCCTATGTCCTCCTAGCTGTATCTCTTACAACGTGCGTGCAAAATTTCATGATGATCGGTTGAGCCGTTAAGGCGTGAAAGCATAACAAACTAACAAAGAGACTCACTATCGCATTATAATATTAGTAAGAATTATAGATTGTTACCGACGAAGCCGGTAAAAGTGTTTAATTTTACACTTTTATCTTTTATCAAAGTGACATACCTATATGTATATAGGCACATGATAGACGTAAATCCTTAAAACGCTACGTCCTGTAGCCGAATGGTAAAACATTAAAATTCAGACAGTTTTATTCGAAACTTTATAAATTTTTGACGTACTTAAAATTCTGCACAAATAACTTCAAATGAACTTTAATATCTACTACATAAATTTTAAATGACTTAAACTTGGCTCGCTTTTTCACGGATCTAAAATTTAATTAATTCTTCACATTCTATCGTCAAAATTCATTGCTTTATATTATAACTAGCTGTACCCCGCGGTTTTACCCGCGGAAATTTCGGAGTTCCCGCGGTAATTCCAGGATAAAAAGTATCTTATGTCCTTATCTGTATCTCTGACAACGTGTATGCAAAATTTTATGATGATCCGTTGAGCCGTTAAGGTGTGAAAGAGTAACAATCAAACTCACTTTCGCATTTATAATATTATCTAGTAAGGATAATAAAGATGAAGCCGTAACGTAAAGTCTGTGATTTGCGAGATCCAAAATATTACTGAATTATCATACTTTCAGCGCATTATTACATATAACGCAGATATCTAGAGGTATATGGTTTACTTGAGACGTAGTACTTCTAAGAACCTTGTTCAGGCGAGTATCTTTTCACGGGTCGCTTTGTATTCCCCTTTTATTGCACGTGAATGTAACTATGTACATTGTTAGTGGAATTGTGTGAGAGTATAACGGTGCCTTGAGAAAATATCCTTGCGAAAATTCAAAGTAAAGATGTTGCTACACTAGAATTTCTTTTGAGATTAATAAAAGCAAATTACTTTTAAGAGACGAGCTTCTCTTTCAACATTTGCCAGCAGGGCTATTATGTAACTTTTGTTGCTATCATATTTCAGTTTCAATCAGAAAAATAGCGATTTTATGATCAATTAATCATGTTTAGACAGCTTCAACTTTTGAAGTATGTTTATTTTAGTTGATTGCTAGATATTGTAGATGTCAAAAAGTAAATTTTTTAATCGCAAAACCGCCATATTTTTTATTGCAACCGAAAAATGATAGAAACAAAAGTTACGTAATAGCCCCTCTGGTATGTTGTTTACCTACCGAGTTTGAGAGACATCGGCACGCCGCGCCACCGCGCCGCGCCTTGCAACTCTTGCTTTTGAAATCACATCACATATTTAACGAGATATCTTACAGTCACTGATAACGGAGTGACGTTTTATTAAAATTCGACTCAACTCAACCGCATATAATTACATGTGTAGGTACCTAAACAGAGTTTTTTGAACTGTATAAATTTTGCAAGAATTGCTTATACCCGTTTTTGCATCTCCAACCTTCTGAAAACATGGCCTTGAAATAGTTTATCGATACTTAATATTACAAAGAGAAAAGGTTATATTTATAGATTTTTGTTTGATTGTAATTCATAAACTAAAAAACTAGGTACTTTACCGATTTTAAAAATTCTTTCACTCTTCTCGTACAGTGTTCCTGAGTGAAAAATTGTACTTCGAGATTAACGCGAGTGAAACCGTGGGAGTCGACTAGTTATACAATAAATGCCAGGGCCCCATAATTCTGCACATCGTAATAATATCTATGTATTTCGATAGTATCAAAGGCATTTACCTACTTATCTAGTAGCATGCTTTTTTTAACTGCCTTCACTTTATTTTAAAATTACTCGACAGTCTGACTCCTTTTTTTTTTCAAACAAAGCTTGAAGTAAAACTTCGCGCAACCTTGCCCTACTAAGATACTCACTAAATTCTTGTCTCCAACATCTCTTCCGACTCCCAGAGCCAATTACGTCTGATAATCAAGCTCATTGTTACGGGCTGTCAGCCGCAGACCGAGGTATACCTCAGTCGGTAGGTATGCAACGAGGTAAAATACATTAGATACAGCAATTACTATTGTATATTTATACAAGGTTTAAGGTTAAACATGGAACTTACTAAAGGATGGTATTTAGTACCTGATTCTCATGTCAAATATCTAAGAAAAACATATTTATTTTTTAGAGTTAGATGAAAAAAAATTCTGGCGAATAATGGCGAAAATTAAGCGCGTAAGCTGTCGACGCGCTGATTGATCATACCCACAAACTACATGGAGATACTATATCATACCGTAAAGATCATGCAACGCCCCATTTTCTCTGTGTTGCCACTGAACGCGTCGATAAAGGTCATTCTCAGCTGTAATCCACGTTTTTATTTAACATTTTCTCTGTTAATTATTAGTGATTTTTTTTTAGTTACATGTAAGCTCGAAGTTGTAAATCGAGTGTTTTAATCATATAACTTTACGGGGCTGAAGCACTTAACGAGACGTTAATAATTTGATAACTAAAAATTACATTTTTTTATTCATTAAAAAAATCGTAATAATCGCTTAAAAAGGTTCCAATTCGCCAATTTTTGTAAGGTTTTCAATTTTATGTAAAAAAATTATATTATTCCATATAACTAACAGAGTTATAATTTTCCTTTTTTTTTGGGTGTGCTGGCATCGTGTCCGTCCTCTTCAAATAAACTTAGGTGTAATTCTACTTTCATTCCATCCGTAAGCATTTTGTTTAAATTTTTTCTCAGACAAGTCTGATAATTTAACGATTGAATGTGAAACATGACTGTTGTGATGCAATGTAGAGTTACCTTATGACAAAAATTTATTTTTAATTGTTGTTTTTGTAACTTTAAACATAAAAATTTATAGTAAACTGTTACATAAACTGTTACATCTTTAATTTCTGTCGTAGTATCAACATCTAAATCATAATTTAACTATTCAAATTTCCTATATATAAGATTTTTTATTCGATGCTTGGTAAGCATAGCAGGTTCGTGATACGTAGGTATTGAAATTAATTACTCCAACTTCGTGTTTATATTTCTTGAGGAAGCACGCGATAAAATCAATATGACCTTGACTTTTTGATTTAAAGAATACATTAAACACACCAAAACAGGAATTCTAACTAAACTTTATTCTTAAGCCTTATTACCTGGGTACTTTTAATCAAATTTTTAATCATGAGTCAATCGTACAGTCAAATCTTTAAATACTTACCTGTTCATATCATTATTAATGTAGGACAAGAATAAATGTTTTCAAGGGGGTTAAAAAATAAGTATTATATATACAATATACATACTACATAGGTACCTAAAATCCATCAGAGTAACCTGGTAAATATCACTATTATTGTTTCATCTCTAAGAAACTTCGATAAATACTTATTATACTATACGATAGATGGTGTGCCCTTTCGTTGTATTATATCGACTCTTATATTAGTATATATAAAAATATATAAAAGTTTACTCCTGACGGAACAGGGAAGGTTTAGACAGAGTGTGTGGATGTGTTTTATTACTTTTATTCAATACGGGCACGGCTGTCATTTGATAAATTATTATTATTTAGAGCTGCTATTTATATTTACTAGCCGCCAGAGAGCCCAGAGACCGTTGCAATAGAAATAAAATATTACTTGTGTTATAGCGTAGCTATGCTAGTTATTATCTCTATGAGTGTTGAATATATCACTATGTCGATAGTAACTGTAAATATTTGAATTTTTGTATAATTTTCGTTGTCCCGCGCGGTTTCACCCGCGATAATTTCGGAGTTCCCATGGAATTGTTCCATACAAACTTTGCAACCCCGTTTCACCACCTTAGGAGTTTAATTTTCAAAAATCCTTTCTTATTAGATGCCTAAGTCATACGAAGAACACGCCCTCCAAGTGTCAGGTCTCTGTGATTAGCGGTTTAGGCTGTGCGTTGATCCGTCAGTCAGTCATTCAGGACAAAGCATTTTATATGTATAGATAGAAGAAGTTACCTATGTTTTATGCAAATAAATGATTTATGATTATGATTTACTGACCCTCAAATAAAATGAAACCATAACAAACATTAACATGCACGGAAAAATATATTTTTTACGATACCTACTACCAGAACAGTTCCACAACATATAGTACGAACAATATATTGTGGTACAGTCAGCTATTTTATTTGTAATCATTATTAGGTTTTATTCTAACGGGCAATATTCATATGATAACGGGCAACATTCAATTCTAGAGTTTACTATCTGTAGAGTTGTCACATAAGCAACTAAAAAATTTGGTAAAGTGTACCAAATTTTCGTTATAGAATCCAGATTTTTTTTCCGTGTGATTACGACAATACGCGGCAACAGTAAACTATTGTATAAAATAAAAAACAAGTGTGTACCTACTTATACAACAGCACAAATGTATCAACCTAATTTTCTTTGACGTGAATATATAAATGTTACCCATGTTGCCAACTTCATGCACTTCCGCAGATTTTATACGCGTCACTTCCGTTGCCTACTGAAATTTCACTCTCTACTTGCCAAAAGAAGTATATCTAACTTCAAAAACTATTCAACATTATGTAGGTAAAGTATACCTATCGGGAAAATTGAATAAATGGGTGTGTGTATCCTTACTAATATGTATTATAAATGCGAAAGTGAGTTTGTTTGTTTGTTTGTTACGCTTTCACGGTTAAACGGCTCAACCGATCACCACAAAATTTTGCATACACGTTGTCAGGAGTACAGAGAAGGACATAGGTTACTTTTATCCTGGAGTTGGAGTGGAGTTAGAGTTGAAGAAACTACATTACATTTTGCATACTACCTACATGTTGTCTAGGGTAGGTACAGAAAAAAATATAGAGTAGTAATTAAGTGCTTTTATCTTGGAATACCCGCAGGATCTCTGAAACTAACGCGGGTGAAACCGCAGGGGACAACTAGTATTTGTATAATTACAAAAACAACAATAAAATTATCATTAACTTTGTAGTGCGTGCTCCGGGTTCTGTCGTCAAAACCGAATAGTTTGGTGCGAAGTAAAATTTATACAGGTGACCCGGATGTTAAATAATATAATAATATTACAGTTTACAGGATTATTTGTATTTCTGTTATAATACGGGATTATAGTCATCTCAATACTACGAGTATGCGAGGCTGTCCCAATGGTCAACGACAGTTTTAATAGGGTGTTTAAAAAATACATTTTTGGCGTACCGTTTCCGTCAACTAACTCTAGGAGGGTAAACGTTGTATTTAGTATCCCGCTAGCATTAACATAATTATTTTCTTAGTATAAAATAAGAGTTTCTTTCAGTAAATGTTGTAATTGACATTAATGTAGTAGACCTACTGTGTTCACGTACGGATCCGTCGAGAATCACTCGAGACACTTTCTTATTTCGTCTTAAATTACAAAGCTGGATGGCGCCTAATTTATACGAAAACATTATACTCGTAGGGATCCTACTTTTTATTCAAAGATCAATGAAACGAGTTGATCTTTAACCCTTTCACCGCCATCCCCGTTATTACGGGGATGGCGGTGAAAGATCTACCAAAGACCTATTCCTGGAGCCAGAAACGTAATATTACATTACTAACGACTGACTTTTATAGGATATGCATTAGATTAAATGATAGATATTAAGCATTCCCAACACTAGGGGAAATTATGCCTAAAACGTGTGGTCTGGACGTGATGGCCATGTTTTTGTAGCCTTAAGGCGGTGAAAGGATGAATAGTTTTACTTTACATCTAAAATTGAAAAACGGAATTTACTCTGGATTGACGACATGTTTGAAATATCGAAAAACGATACACGATAGCTTCAAATCTCGAGCACAAAACCGGAATGCAATGAACTTTTGAAGTGCCGAATATTCGTAAATATATTTGAATGGAAGTTGATTCGTTGCTTGCGTTCATAGAAAAAGCACATACCTACATAACTCACACCTATCTGCCGGAAGGAAAGCAGAGAATGATCCTTTCCTTTTTACACACCTTTCACCTCATGGACCTCACTTCCTAGAACCTAAAATTAGGTTTAAAAAACTGGGGATAAAAATCATTGTGTGATGTTAAATTTACATTAGATTTAAATTATGTTATAATAATATCATTTATAAATAAAAATAGGTACCTACCTTTACCTAAAGAAAAACAACAGCATGTATAAGTGTGTGACTCTTACTAATTAAAAAAGGGTTAATCTGTAAATGATACGTAACTAATAACATACCAGTTGACTGGCTCTGAACTTGAGACATTGCGAATTTTTACCAAGCTGTTTGTTGCAATTTGTTAACTCTTAAAAAAATATCTAATAATAAAAACCTCTACAACCTTTTTAACAGTGCCAAACGTTTGTCCGATCACAATTTGCGGGTCCATTCCAACTGTGAAAAAGTAACTTGTGTAGTCATTATTATCAATGTTTATTACCAAACCATAATATGGTCGAGCCTTTAAATCTCTACAGAAACAGCTAAACAGTAATATAATGCAAAAAACGTAACGATATTACATTTTATATTGTCCTGACAGTCCACATAATGTATGTCTACTTGAATATAAGGAACTCAAAAGAAACTTCCATATATATTTCTCTATATATATATTTTCATAAAGCTAATTTTCTTTTTTAATTAATTACTAAAGTACGGGCGGATTCAATAAATTGGTTTGTTATTACTAAGACCGTTGACCCATATATTTCCATCGTAAAGTTTTCAAAAAATATTAAAACGATAAGTTACTTACGGAAGTGACTCCAAAACAATTCACAAATAATCACATTCACTCAAATATCCCAAGTAATTACGTCAAGTTTGCACTTTGCGTTATATTATGTCTGCGTACTTGTGGCGTAGCTCAGCTACGTTGCTACGCGCGTAGCAAGCTACGGTCTACGGACGACTGCGTCTCGTAGCGGCCGCACGAGCACGGCCTACGTGCTGTGGAATCTGAGGCGAACTTCGGCTTCTGATCGATGAGGCTTCACGCCTTACACCTTGGGGTGTGCTCTGTTTGTCAATTTTGTGATTTACATAATATGTTTTATTTCTGATACATTTTTATAACAATATTTTCGTGTGTAAGGTGTGTCATGCTCGTGTTACGGCGTAAATAGATTGTTATACGCATATTTTTTTAGTAATATATTTATTGAAGGTGATAAATTAAGTTTTCAGGACATTCGCTATTTACACAACCCCATCCCGTCTCCTAGGTTAGTAAGCAGAGACTAAGGATCTCTTAGTACGATACCTACATACCTTTATCGTTCTATAGTTTTCGTAAACATGCCCGTCCGTTTTTACAAGTAAATTATTTTTTATTAGACTGTGAAATTGAATTTAGAGGCACCAAGGGCTGCGATGTGAGCCCTCTGTGATCACTGTTTTCCCAGGCTTCCCGGACCCTCCCACACCTAAGCTATTAATCATCGTAGGACATCTGCTTACATTGTTCAACTGGATTAAAACCTTCTCGCTATCTGCTTTGTTATATTTTACCATAATGTGTAATAAATTTAAACATAAAGAGTAAACTCCAAAAGTACGAGTCACAAATAACATAAGTTAATTTCAAACGACATAACAAACACCCATATACGAATTTCAAGTTGATGGCCCCTTATCAACTCAACCATTTCGTCAGCGGAATTGCGTCTGTATAGAAAAAACTAACAAATCGTCGAAAATACCTTTTACGAGGTTGCTTTGTGTTATTCCTTTTTTGTTCAGTTACAAAACCTCGTGGCTCGATGGTCGATGAACCCAAGCGTCTGAGTTCGCCTGAATCATTCCACTTATCACTGGCGTGTTGCCAAATCACTCCTTCCAAATGCCGCCGAGAGACGCTGACCCATCTCGAAAGCAAAACAAAAGCCTAAAATCCTGTTTCGCACCGTAAACCAATCAATCAGTTAGTTGATCGTGGCGGAAATGGATATCATCGAGATTAAAGAATTTGTTATAGTTGTTTTTTTTTTTCCATGAGATTAAGTAGATTTATCTTTTTGACACGCCTCTATTAGATTTTGTTAGGTTAGGTTTTACTATGTTTTTGTTTTTACCTTCTAACAAGTTATCAACATTAAATAAATACTCTAATCATATGAGTAATGTATATATTAGTGCGAATTTTAAACAGTTCTACATTTAGTGATTTATTATATGTGTGATTTCTATAGTTAGGTGAAATAAAATTTTATAATATATGTATAGGTATTTTGATCGTGATCCCTGAAATAAGCTACTAATTTTTGTTCAAATCCATCCAGAAATTTCCTAATATTGCGTGAAGAGGCAAACCCACCACTCGCTTCTCATTTCTATCTACAACTCACTTATATTACCTACAGGTTACCTTACTGCCTCTAGCAATAAGGCTGCCTTTTGCTGTCTTTTATCTTTCCATATTGAAAGGCAATCTTTATAAAAATATTTGAAATCAAATCATAAAGTTCACTTAATTGTTGGATTAAAATAATCATTATGGCTATTACATACATACATTTTAAAAGCGGTGAAACATGTATTGATTTGCCATAAAAGCTCTTTTATTATACTGTGGTTTATATTGTTCATACGTACAAGGAATCACATACGATACGTGACTACAATAAAAACTACTTTCAACTTTTGCTAACTTAAGCCCATTTTCGTTTCCCGAATAACTATTTGACTGAGCCACTTAAAAAGATAGTACGGGAATAAACTCGTAGTCATTTTATGTAGGCACCTACTTTCACTGTACCTATACCTAGAACAATTTCAACAAGTTTATTAATATCTATTTCTTTATATTAATTTACCTACGTATTTGGAAATGAGTAAGTTATAAATGGCACTGTATTTCTCTACCTAACTCATCACAAGTGAAATTTAGAAATTAATCATTCAAATATATCTTAGATTCATTTGAAAACATAACTCTATATATCGTTCAATCTCAACTGACATAATATATAGCAGATTCTCAGAAATAAGGGTATAAATCTAATTTATCTCCGTCGATTTGCATCAGCGAAACCTCGACATTAGGGTAGGTAGCTCGATACTGCTTCGCAAGTTGTACTCGGATGAGCCAGGCTTTGTCTGACAATTATTCTTTAAGTGGAATTGATATTCTCTGACTTTTTATATGGTGTACTTATCTTTATTTCAGGAATTATGACTTAAGTTATATATATATATATATATTATATATATATATATATAACAATTAATTATCCTAATATTCAATCCTTTAAATATAATTTATTTTAACTTGGAAATATACGTAATAGGTAGTATCAAATTTACAGTATGTATGTATGTATGCGAAGCGCATGGAAGCAAGTGTACTTGCCACTTTTTGGTGAAAAAAAATCAAAAAGTAAGTAAAATCCTTGTTATTTGTTTCGTGTAGTGGAAAAGATTTTTCAGAGGGTTCTTGTTTTAGGTTGTTATGTTGTTAGTTTCGTAAAATAATAGTTATTTTTGATTTGGTTGCAAAGTATACGAGGTACAGTTGGTCCTAACTTCAAAATTACTTCATAATGTTATGAATTACCTACTATATATTTTAAAACCGGATCACAATCCCTTTGCGTATAGTTTAAAAGAACTAAACGGTGAAGCAGACTTGATTTTATACTATTATATTTAGAGATTAGGTACGTACCTTCGTAAAATTATAATCATATCCATAATATTGGGTAGGTATGTATATTATTATCCATACTGATATTATAAAACCAAAAACCTCTGTCTATTTGTCTGTTACATTTCAGGCCTTAACTACTCAACCCATCATCATGAAAGTGCATACACTTTATTAGGGCACAGGTCAGGGGCTCAGAAAAGGACATCGGGTAGGTACATTTTATCGCAGGATTCTCGGGAAAATCCGTAGTTAAATCGGGTGAAACCGCGGGGAACAGCTATAGTATTCTGTAACTAAGTCAAACCTCGTCAAACTAAGGACGAACGTCCCGAACGTATTTAGAAACAGATGAATTAACAATAAGTTCTAGGCTATGGAATAATCGATGGCGATGCGAACAACAAACAGCCCCCCTAGCCAAATTAATATTCACGTGGTCACGCAAAACTAGAGTTTTGATTGGTTGACCAAGTGACATGACGATTCTTTACTTAGTTTTCTATGCGTTAACGATTGCAGAAGGTCAATTTCACTAGGGGGGCTGAGGTTGACCAGAAATAAAAACGTCATTAATTTGTAAATATTTTAGTACCTATCCACCTAACAGTTTTATTCTATCTCTATACATCACAGAGCTAAAAGAAATAACTACAGATGACATGCGGGCGGGGCAGGCGCGCCACGTCTAAGGAAGTTAGAGCAAATGCTCTAACTTTCCATAAACTTATTTTGTTGACATTCCGTATATTTTTACCACAATATTCCCAAAACTGTGAATTTTGTAAACAACGACTAAGTTAAAACCTAACCAAACGGCGTTTGATACATTTTGTTACGTTATGAATGTTTTTGTGGGTGATGAATAGTGTGTACTACAATCACCCGGCAACACTGGTTTTCGTTTGTTTCCATACTACACTGAGTTGATGTCACTTCTATCTGTTCTGTGCTTATTATAGGTACTATGCAATTTAAAATAAAAAATATGTCCTTTTTTCTGTATTCCTGACGACGTGTACACAAAATCTCATAATGGTCGGTTGAGTAATTAAAGCGTGAAAGCGTATCAAACGAACATACATACGCATTTATAATATAAGTAGGCATGGCTTTGTCGGCGCTTGGTGACAATACAAAGCTAAGGAGTATTGAATTACGGTATGCCATATCCGTCGGCGAGTCTATTCCAAGTTTACACTTATAATGTTTTTTAATGGATAATTGAACGAAAATTTGCGCTATCTGTTTTTTAAATACTTGCGACAACAATTCTTGATTCTCGAACCTTACATCCTGTAATCGTCCTCGATAAAAATCTTCTATGTCATAAATATCTCATAAGTACTCCATAATGATCTCTTATGAATATCAAGTTTTTAGGAACCTTTATTATGTAATCAATAATTTATTGAGTATCTCTACGACAATCCCTTATTAAAAAATCAAATCGAAACGGACTAAATTGAAATACCTACACGCGGGCAAAGTAAGAAAACACAATTTCTGTTTATAACATTAGGTAAAGGAAGCAAAAACCGATAGGTATTATCCAAATTTCGTCCGAAGGAGACTTTTCCCTTTTTTATTCATTCATTTTTATTATTCAACAATACATCATATATATGTATACACAATACATTATGTATTTAATATACATATCATTGCGAAAATACAAAAAAGGGCAGCGGTAACTTATAAAAAAGTTTCCTTGTTTCAAAACCCGAATTCGACGACGAGGAGAACCTATAAAAAGAAACTAAAATTCAGTTTTCTGTACTTGGGAGTTCTAGGGTCGTATTTAACCGACTTCCCAAAAAGGAGGAGGTTCTCAATTCGACGCTTTGTTTTTTTTTGAATCGTTCGAATTACTTTTCGCACACGGAATCGAAAATAAGTTAAATAATTTTTAAGCAAGCAAATCTTGCGATTCCGTGTGCGAAAAGTGATTCGGATGATTCAAAAACACGACTCCTCTCGTAAGTACCTTTTCACACCCACTACTTAATTAAAACTTGCGACAAATGGCAGTCGTTGACAAGTTTATATCGAAACTTCTAACGTCAGCAATACAACGCTCTCTTTTGGGATTAACTCATAAACACCTATTTATATAGGCTTCCATTATACATACACGTGAATTCACATTGTTTTCAAGTAGAAATATGGCTTTTTGACTTACATTGTTTCATGTTTTTTAAATAGTAGGTATACGTACGAGAACAAAATACCTACTTTCTCAGTGACATTTACAGTAGCAGTAATTTACGTATACTATGATGAAATACAGTTAACCTTCAGCGTTGATAGCTCAGTGGTTGGTGCGTTCGGATCAAACGCCGCAAGGCGTAGGTTCAAACCCTAACAATGAGCTTGAGCTGTCGGTGAAGGAAAACATCGTGAGGAAACCATGGCATGGTGGTAGGGCGCTCTCTAGTGCACGGCTACCCAGCTACTGCCTTCAAGTTGCAAATCTGTCGCCAAGACCTTAACGGTGGGTTCCGGCACCCCACTTGAAAGCCACTGTTTGACATTTTAATAAATTTTTCTTTTTATGATATTGGCAGTATTTGTAATTATAGGTATATTAAAATTTACTTACACTTATTGACATTTATTATACTTATTAAAATTTACCTGACGACCTTTGACATATTATAGTTTGATGTAATTTTGAATCTGATAATGTGAAATGAATAAATCTAATCTAGAACCTTTGTTTCATATCATCACCATAATATAATATTTAATTAAGTATGTTTAAAACTTGTTCTATGATAATATGATATTACCGTTTAATTATTCAGGACTCAGTTTCGACGCAGTTTTGCAGCCTTCGCGCGGGACTGCCTCAATACTCGTACCAGCAAATTAAACATTAATCTTACGGCTTATTCAATTTGATCACTGTTTATCTCTTACCGTCAAAGTGTGTTAGCAAAAGATAAGCAAGCTTAACATTATCAGTCGTTATTTTTAACTGGAGAGATTAATTCGGCTTTAGATATTTTGTAGAGATTTTTTCTGTGATTCATTTATTTGTTATCGTGTCTTAGAATGTTACAAATATTTTTTTTTATCAGTTAGTATTATTGAAAGCATTACAAGAGGTGTTCATTCGAGAAATTACTAAAGTCTTATCTTTATATATCATTCATATTATTAAATTCATATTATTGTACGTTATTTATATTTTCTTTAAATATATGGGTAAGATTTGACTACTGAATACTAAAGATCTCTCCTGTGTATAAATAAGAACCGTTTAACATGTTCAAAACGTATCATAGTGAAACATACCTACATATCTACTTTGGAAGCAGCAATATAAATAAAGGCACAATCACAAACGTCTGATGCTTCTATCGTCTAGAGTCTAGACTCTACAAGCGATATAAATTTCATGGAACGTCAGTTAACTTTATACTTTTAGTTAGAAAAGTTATCCGCATCCACATGTTATTTCATATTAAATTTTGCAACTGATCTCCATTTAATATATTTAAGAGGGTATGTCAGTACTAACCTCGTTTTTAACACTATCAGCATTTATAATTTACTAGCTGTCCCCGCGGTTTCACCCGCGGTAATTCCGGAGTTCCCGCGGGAATTCCGCGATAAAAACTATCCTATCTTTTAAGTTGGACCATATTATAAATGGCTACAAAATTTTATCAAAATCCGTTCAGTAGTTTCGGAGTTCATCGCGGACAAACAACGTGACACGTGATTTATATATATTAAGATTTTATACATTCTTCCACAACACAGAAAAGTATATTATAGTTATTACCTAAACAGGTAATCCAGGGGCAGGCGCGTCACAGTTATGAGCAAATGCTCATAACTCCCCAAAACCTTTCTACCATCCCAAATATATTTGCTAGTCGATCCCACCTGGTATCACTCGCGTTTATTTTGGAGTTTTCGTGAGAATTCTTGGATAAAAACTACCCTATATCATTCAGGAACACTACCTATTTAAGTAATAGGTACTAAGTATTAAATTTTTTGGTTAATCCATTAGGCGTAACAAACACAAAAAAAAACAAAAAAATAAATGTTTCTTCTTATAATATAAAATATGGATAAAATTCCACGCACAGGTAATTTCGAAAACAGCCTAAAGTAAATACTTAACCAAATTGCGTTTAATTAATTACGTTAATGAATGTTCGTGTGCACGCACGTCGCACAGCACGTGTACGTTTGCGTGTGCAAAACCAGGCGACGACACTGATATTCTTAACTGAGTCTTCCTCTTTGGTCTTTTATTGGATATCAGGCTATGAACTCAGACGAAATAAATTATTTCGTCTGAGGCTATGAATAACAAAAAGATAGATTGCAAAACAAATATTAACTACTAGCTCGCCTCATATTAGTGTTGTTGCCAGAAGCTGAATCTCTGGTCAGGGATTTGCTAGCGGGTAACAAATACTTTTGTTAGTTATCTAGTAACTCTAGTAACCGCCCGTGGGTGCATAAAAAAAACAATTTCAAAGTTGTGTTACAGAAAATGGTTTTTCTTAAATTACGCTTTTTCAAAATTTCATCTACAAATGTCTGATGTAAAAAATAGGCTACAGTTTTTTTAATATTTTTTCAATCCTTTCTATAAATTGACTATTCTAGATACTGAATCTAGACTTAACTCAACCCTCACTTCTGGAACCTTTTTGCTCGGACGTCCACATTTACCTAAAACTACCCCTAACCTCTTTCAGCTATTTAACATTTAGTATAGCTAAGTTTTATTTAATCAGAATCAAAGTTGAGCGGAACCTTCGAACAGGAAATAGTTACAAAGTTAATTAAAAATTTTGAACTTGAATGAAGACCATTAAAAGTTTAATAAGTACTTGCTAAATAAATGTTTTCTCATTAGCTCAATGCAAACTTTATGTTAAAAATATTTATTTACAAGTAACACTTTATTCACAAGTTTTAGGTACGTCCATCGATACGAAATTTTTACATCAATTATACCTTCTTCTACTTACATATTTTTTACCTTTAAAACTAACGACATGAAATATATACCTATAGACACGCTACAGATGTATTTTTCCAGTCCGTTTTAATCCAAGCCTGCACATTCCATTCAGCATTTATCAATTAGAAAAGTCGCAGCCACGCAATGGTATTTATCTTTTAGTCTAATAATACCTGGACATTATGACACTACCAAACTCACACTGAGGTCCCAAACTAATCAGAGCTGATGTATTTTTATGCGAATGTAAGTTTATTTGTTACCCTTTAAAGATTTAACTCATCAATTCATTTGAATCATCATAAAAATTTTGCATACACGTTGTCAGGGGAACAAAAAAGGATATAGGGTACTCTTTGTCCCGGAATTCTCTCGGGAACTCCGGAATACCGCCCCTGAAACCGTGGGGAATAGCTATTAATTTAATAAAATCCTAATGAGACGCAGGATAGTTTGCTACGCGGTCGGTCTAAGTTTTGTAGGTTTCTAGAACTGTGCGTTATCGACAATCCACTGCAGGTAGCGGTCGACACGCGTGTACACGCCGGGGTGGTTGGGCTCCCCGCAGCGGATGCCCCACGACACGATGCCCGTCACCGCCCACCGCCCGCTCGACATCTGATGCATCAGCGGCCCGCCGCTGTCACCCTGACACAAACAACCAACCCACAATGTTATGAATTGTTAAAAGCCTCATTATTAGCATTTACAGGGTAATTTAGTGCACGAACGTGGCGCTACCTCAATTTGCAAATAGCTGAAATAGCAGCCAGCCATACGAGGTCTGCTTGGCAAGTTACGTCGACTTTGTTATTATGATAAAAGTCAGTCCAGACTAACCTAGCCAAGCATTGTCGGGATGCTCTGCATCTTATTTATGCAGTTAATCAGTATCACCACGGAATTAATATCCTACCTCGATGTCTCACAATAAAGTTAATGTGAATAGTTAATCGCTTTAACTCATGATTACATCGTTACTGATTATTAATTTATAACTTAGCCGTAACACATACATAAAAACCAAACCATGTAGATTGTAGACATTAGACAAGTTACCTGACAAGCATCTTTTCCGCCCTCGTACGCGCCGGCACACAAGTTAGCGTCGAATATAGAGTCGGAGAATGCGTCTAGACATTTCTGGTGGTCCCACATGGGTACTGTCACTTCCATGAGTACGTTGCTGGTGGGTCCGCCGTAGAATTCCGTGCCCCAACCTCAAAGGTAAACACAATCATAACATAAGAGTGATATTAGCGTGATCAAGTACCATTATGTTGTCACTAGCTGTGCCCCGCGGTTTCACCCACGTTTATTTCAGAGTTCCCGCGGGAATTCCGGGATAAAAAGTACCCTATGTGTTAATCTGATGTATAAGCTATATTATTATATAAAGATTCATTTAAATCCATCCAGTAGTTTTTGCGTGAAAGAGTATCAAACATCCATCCATCCATACATACTTACAAACTTTCGTGTTTATAATATTAAGTAGGATTATGGGTTTCGCTAACTAAATCTTTAACAAGTGGACTCATTAAATTTGATACAAGAAAATCAGCTTGTTTAATGTCCCCATTTGTGTGATACAGGCCTACCCTAGGTTATATGGGAGATAATCCTCTATGCGGGCCTAGTGTGATTGCTTTCACGAATATCATGATGTTTTTTTCTTTTTTTTTTCACCAATAAAGCCTGTGGTAATCTATAAGAAGCGCACATGGAAAACATCTTGTACGACTCTGAGATCAAACCCCTACCCTCTGTTAATAAGAAACAAACATTTACCTCTGGACTGCCACGGTATACCATACCTGTTTCGATGGGGAAATCTTGGTAATAAAGGGTCTTTCAATAGGGACGGGTCGATGTTGGCAGCCTGTGGCGGCCATGTTGTTTTAACGTCGTCTTTCTAACCTATATTTTTTTATTCAGTTAGTAATGCCAAATCACCATGGCAAGTTACACGGTTGAGCAACACGTCCAAATGTTAAAAATGTATTACCAAAATGAGTGTTCGTTAGTGCAAACGTTACGTGCATTGCGCCCATTTTACGGCAGACGAGGTGGTCCTTCAAAGTCGACTCTCCAACGTTTGGTGGCCAAATTCGACTTATCACCTTTAGACTTTTTTTTGTGGGGTTTTCTTAAGTCGCAGGTCTATACCAATAAGCCACAATCGACCGATGCCCTTAAAGTCAACATAGCTCAGGCTATCGCTGAAATTCAACCCGAACTATGCGGCAGAGTTGTTGAACATTGGACAACTCGAATTCGTGCCACCGTGAGAAGCCGCGGCGGACATTTAAACGATGTGATTTTCCACACATAATGGCATATATAGCTCTTTCAAATAAAAAAAAAAAATCGTTAAAATCTCACACACGGCCTTTTTTATTTCATGTCAAAATCGACCCGTCCTTATTGAAAGACCCTTTAGTTCTATCGCTAAAGTAAAAACCAATCTCACCAATAATCACTGCAGGTTTATCAGCAATGTCCAGTCCTAAAGGTGGCAAGCATATCGGCCACACGTACGAGTTGAAGACTGCTGCTCTATGCAGCTTCAGTATAGCGATGTCGTGGTGGTAGTTGGAAACTTGGAAGTCAGCGTGCTGACGCTTCTCCACAACGCGAAAGTTGTAGGAGCGGGAATCATTATCGCGTTTGAAGTCGTATTCGCCCAGCCTGACGTAAAGGTCCTCTGCTTTCCACCTTAAATGTAAATAAAATAAAAATAACGGCGACCATGGACCATGACGGCGACACATTGAGTTGAAATTTCGCGTGACGTCACAAACCGTTGGAGTTTGTATGGGGCTTATACTGAATAATGACGTCACGAGTCCCCCACCCTATACTTTAATGCGCTTTATCTATGTTTATATTCATTAATTTGAAAAAGCAAAAAATACGTGTCTATTATTTTATTATTTTATAACTGACGGACTAATTAGAATTTTGATTTTCATACCCCGGAAAACACCCAATTCTTCAACTTTTTTTTATTAATAACAGAAAGACCACAGCTCATCTGATATTGAGTGACGGTGTGGTCGAAGAAATTAATATCAAATTATAACACTCCGACAATCCCGATGTCCAAATGTTGAATTATCGTCTTATTCTACTTAAAAAAATCTGGGTAATCACATTATATATCTCAATTCAAGAATGGATACGTGTAATAACCTCCTGGTGCAGTGCGCTGCGGTGAGCACATGTCGATCAGTGATGAGCACTCCACCGCAATACTGCACGAACCCTTCAGGTGTGATGGAGGCCATCCACGGCCATTCGCGGGTGTTAGCTGGCCGCGCTCCCAACAGCTTGGCATGGGGGCGTGTGCTCAATCCACACCCTGCAACGTAATATTACATTGGGAATATACCTACTATTGCAATATTAGTGATTGCTGTTAGCAAACAAATAACTCATCCATCTGATATTAAGAGATCAGTACTTAACCTAGCGATATTAGATTTTTGATAATATAAATTTTCAATATTATAGTGATTAGTTTTACTTTATGATGAAAATAACCTGTAATTATATCCAAAGTCCATTTCAATTTCATACCTAACTACTTAGAAAACTTTACGAGTATAATTTGATTTTCGAGTAGGTAAAAAGTAGGTAAGGATAGGAAAAAAGACAAATATTAATAAGAAATGGTTTTATTGTTAATTATTACCTACAGTTAAAAAAAGGTTTTTTTTCACAGACCCCTGTTCTCAGCCCTGGTGATCTTCAGCAGGGCTTCATTATCCTCCTCCTCTGGCGCTGTGGCAGGCAGGTCGCCGGCTAGGCCCACTGCTCTCTCACCCCGGACCATAGAGTCTGGGCAGCATACCCCGATAGACCTTAGAATGTGATATGCAACTCCAAAATATTATGTTGGAAAAGAACTTTTTTTCCGTTGAGCGATGGAAAGAAAGACGCTCTGCCGGACCTTGTTTTTCGTACATGGCATGTGCGGGCACTCTCTTTTACAGTAGGTATACATAATAACTCTTAGCTTAGATCGTTACTGACGGACTAAATAGAATTTGTTGTCCGTCACAGTTCATGTAAGCTATAACAAATCAAATGGGATAGGTACTTACGAACGCCTAATGATACAGAGATAGTCCATGAATTTAGTGAAGTCTGTCCTGAACTCATCCTGGATGCAGTGATGGAGGTGTCTGCAGTGACCAGCTTGACCGTTCGGCAACAAGCACGCTTGATATGGCACGTTGGGCTAAAATATCATAGATAACATTTTCCAAGTGCAAATTCAATTAATTCAGAATCAAATAAAGACGAAGTAATTATAATATACCTATTGATGCCAAGTTAAAGACTATTTTAGAACGCCGCGAGAACCCCCTTTGAAAAATAAGTTTGTGAATACGCATGTATATAGGCAAAAGAAATGTAAGTAATAAGTATGCAGGTAATTAATGTCCATTCATTTGATTTCAAAAAAGGCTCCACCAATGGGTCAATTTTTCCACTATAATTAATCATTCATCGAGGGCATATACCTAAGCCTACAAAATTCTTTTAATTATATAAAAAAATTATTAAAAGTTACATAAAATCTTCGATCTAATGCGCTCTTGTACAGAAGACGAAGGATCAAGAAATAATAAAAAGTAAAACCGACCTGTGTATTGTTCAACTCCACAAACCGCTTAGTCCGCCCATTGCCAATGTGCATACCACCCGCGGAAAGTACCTCCTGCCAGGCTGGGTCCACAAGGCTGTCTGTAATTAAAACCATGCACGAGACCTTATTCAAAAAAGAAATACAATTAGAAGAAACCTATGCTTCCCACTGGAGACAGGATAGATACTAAGCTAAGTTTAGCGAGTCAAGTTTTAATACAACACTCCACATTTTAAACATTTAAAAATTTCACACAAACTTTGTATTAAAATTAAGTATTACTTACTGAGTACTTACATTTAATATCATTGCCTTTAACACATATTGAGGACACAACGAATAATATTATTGTAAATAAATACATTGTTGATGCAAAGGTTGCGAGCGCACTGGATCCACGCGAGATTGTCTAGAAACTGTATGGACATTGAAAAATATTTAGGACACAGCGGATGTCAGCGATAATTATTTTAATATTGATTAATCCACAGGATGTGGCGACCGCTGATAATGGTACAATAATTACGAATACCTATGTTGAAATATTTAATTAAATATATAACAAACTTATAAATTAAGTTTGTTAATTTCGTCTTTCAATCCTACCTAGAAGAGAGTTGAGGGGAAATTTTTTTTTTTTTTATTTATTTATTAACCAAAACAAAAAGGAACATGGTGTTGATACAAAGTTAGGTAGGTACTAATAATTAGGTAAGTACAAAACTAATTGCTTATTCAAACCTATCTACATTGTATAAAACAATAGTAAGTGTACTTATACACCATGATAATTAGCCTTACAATGGCCTCGGCACTAGGTAGTCCTGTATCGCGGAGGCCCTTATAGATTTAACATTTTTTTTAAACAAATCCTATTTAACCTATTTAAGGTTTGGAATAAAATAACTATATTTTATTATATAAAAAATATCTTTGAATATAGTAATATTTAACTAAATAATTGCATAATCATACATAAATTACTAAATAAATTGCACAGAATAAATTCCTAAAGTACATATTAATAAATATTAATAAATAAGTAGGTATATCAATAAAAACAAATTACATTGAAAGTTCAATTACATAAAATACATATAGGTACGTACATATAAGTAAACATATTAATTAGTTATATAGAAAGTAGAATCTTTATTACGCATAAAATAGCTAGGTACATGTGCTTTGACACTAAAGAGATGTTACAAAGTTATGGTTTTATATTTCAGGAAACGAAATTTATGACTTTTTCTGTACTGTCATAGGATAGAGATTGTAGCCATTTGCGTAGCTGCGCATTGGTCTCCCGATAAGGTTGGTCGTGTCTTATAACTTTAGCTCTCAAAACCGAATTGTAAATATAGGTTCCCAGTAGCGTGCCTGTTCTACGGCCAAAGGAGGTATGTACCACTGGAAGTGGTAGCATAAAAACACGTTTACTCTCGAGATAATCATAATCAGGGCGTTTAGCAAGATTCTTATGAATGCGTAAGCAACTGCGTTGGATAAAAATCTGCCTAACTCGAAGTAACCCACACTCGGAGTACAACTGAGCCGTAGGAAATCTGAAAGGCTTATTATACATGACCTTTAAAACTGAACGTTGTGCCCTCTCAATAAAAATCATGAGTGACTTAGCAGCACCACCCCAAACTGAAATGCAGTACGCAAGCAAGGACTGACAGATGGCGAAATAAACCATCTTACAGATATCTGCTGTCGCCACATAGCTCAGTTTTCTCATTATTCCTATTGTTTTACGTAATTTAGTGGATACAGACAAAATATGAGCTTTATAATTCAGGTTCTGATCAAGTAGGACACCTAAGTACTTCACAGTCTCGGATGATGTGATTAAATCTCCGCAGGTGCAATTACCCACATCGTCGTGGGAGCGTTGACATGAGTGTATTTTAATGGTGGAAAATTTTGGATCTGGCCTGGTCCTGTTGGTCATTTAATTTCAAGCATAGGTGGTAATTAGAAAATTACCAAGCATTATGGCGTGTTGATTAGCAGCTAATGAGTGATCAGTTAGCCTTCAATATTACATAATTAAATATGTAGTACAATGGAATTCCCACGGGAACTCCGAAATTGCATACCTACTACCAACACGTTGTCAAGGGTGGGTATAGAAAAAAATATAGGGTAGTAAGTATTTTTATCTCGAAATACCTACCCGCGGAATCTCCGAGACTAACGCGGGTGAAACCGCGGGGAACAGCTAGTAGGTAATATAAATATATGCGAACAGCCAACTGTAAACCCTTTTTAGGCAATAAATCATAAAACCCTCACTTGTTAGCGCATGTTAAAATTTTGACCTTAGTAAGCACAATTTTTCATAAGCCCCACACCCTGTAATAAGAGTAAGGTACCTACCTACCTAGCAAGCAAGTATCTAAAGTTTTTATTTATTAAGCGTGCCACAAACCATAAATTACCTACCTAATAATTAAAAATAACAAAATAAATAAATACCTACTCATGTTTATTAATTAATAATTATATTTATCCATACAAGTTCAAGGATCAAAGCGAAAGCCTGGTTTGAGAGTAATTACATTTACACCTATCTACACAGGCAAAGATATTGAAAGAGAATAGATTGACAATACGGCGGTCGACCGCTAAACTTGGGCTTGAACCACGCAGCGATCGAATGATCTCATGCTAACAAAATGCCGATGGCTAGTAAAGACCAATTGTCTAAAGATACCTCTGGACAGAAAGCGATGTGATTGGTTATTTGAAGATATGTACTTTGTGGTGACTGATATTTGATTACGTCGCAACGATGTGATTGGTTTTTGATCATTCCTCCCGCAAAAATTGGTTGACGTGGATCACATAGTAAAATTTTGTATTGTTCGTCTATTCTCTTATGGTGTCTTTGTACACAGGATTAGTAAAAAAGGGGGCACCCAGTCGCGAGAACACAGATTTATATTAGGTATACAACTTCAAACTTTCATGCAACCGGATAATAGCTGAACATAAATATTATTACCTATATAATACCTACCACCAAAGCCTACCACATTAATATGGAAATTATAGTATATTAGATATATTAGATAGACAAGTTATAGTATGGATACTTTGATACAATATCCTGTTAGAATTTAATTTACGGGTATAAAAGATGTTACGCAGCCTCGACTGCGTTAAGTCGGAACTTCTGATTGACACCTCTGGTTCCAACTTTGACTCCGACTCTTTTAAATCGGAAGTTTTAATCCCAGGTTTATGCATGTTGCGCTCCCTGGGCAAACCCCCACACGTTTTCTGCGGTCGACTCTTCCATTATACGCAATACGAATTATTTACGAATGATGGTTAACTTAACACGTCGCTGTTCTGCCATAATCTATCTCCGATTCCAACTCCGACTCTGCGGTTCCGATAAACTGTCTCCGTAACATCCCTAACGGGTTATAAAAAATGTCTTGGTGTATGTTTTTCACAACTCATCCTAGGGGCTGTATCAATCTTTTTTATTTATATAGGTCGGCGCCGAGGTCGCCTACGTGGGTCGAATTGCAGCCCCGTCAGACTCCGGGATACCTAATGCTTCTTTCGGATAAAATAAATATACAACATCATTTAAGCTTTACCTGTCGAGAATCTTTGATAAGAAATCAGATTTATTTATGATTTACTTAGTTCAATATGAAGATTTACTTTTTTACTACTTACCTATTGTATCTATCCTTTAGGTCGAGAATGAACACTTTCCTAAAATGTCTATCATGAGTTTAATTCGAAGCAATGGAGCCGAGATGAGTAAGTATAATATTTGAAATCAGAATTACATAAATTGAACTTTATATTTTTGTTTTTATCCACGTGTTTTGTGAGAGTCCCTCAGAAAATTTTTACTGTTTCGGGATTAAAAAGTTAATATGTTGACTTCGTGCTCTGTCGAGATTCTACGGTCGAGATATAGGTACTGCAATAAAGCTACCAACATAACTTTCATAAAACAATTGAATAGTTTATGTGTAAGAGATAGGTATGTACCTACGTAATGCACCGTCCACGGCACCGTCAGCTCTAGATAGAAACATAATAGCAGAGCAAGGAATAGTATAGTTACATAGTAGATAGGTGCACAGACTCGATAAACCCGTCTATATGGACAGTGTAAGCGGGGGGAGGGGGACACCAACACCACCAACACTGGCCTCCGCAGTAAGGGACATGTAGAAGGGTTGTCGTGTCGCTACCGCGAGCGAGCAATGGAGTATTATATTATTAGATACTGTTTGCTTGTGACAATTAACCCTAACCTCGTGGTCGGCATTCACTTTTAACTCGGAAAGAATAAACAATTCATATTGTATTAAAGACAGTCTTTATTGTGTTATTTAAGTAGATAATATTGTACAAAATTAAAATTATAATATTATAAAATAACATTTACTTAGTCAAAACGAAAAAGAAATAAAAATTACAAAAGTTTTTAGTGTAAAAATTTGAAACTATCTAACGAATCGCAACGATAATAATCTCTAATAAAAGATAATCGGTGAGTTACAATGAGAAAGCCTCTAATAAATAAATAAATCAATAAAACGATCGATGGAGAGTTTAGTAAGTACATAAAGACAATATTATAGTTATTATAGTATCTGTGGAATGTATAAATAGATATAATTTGTTTCTCTGGCATAATTTTCAAACGAAATATTATGCACATTTGTCGCCATAAGCTTAAAAATAGTGCACATACACAGTAGGTATTTCCAATAATGTAAGGTAAAAACATTATTAAAAAATAGGTACTGAGACGTTATGACCTTATAATAATAAATATGAAATTTCCACTGGGTAGGTACTTAGGAAACAATTTAAATTATTTACCCAGCAAATTCTCAAAACTATTAGTATCTACCTACTTATTTAAAAAAATATAACTACATGCAACACATTGGAGAATTAATTTTCAAAAGGACGAATTTGTAAAGTATCACTTGTAAAAGTTGGAGTCAAAAAACGTATGTGAGTTGAAATGTATAGATACCGTTATTACCGTTATCGGTACTGATACTTATACCGTTAAATTTACGCTACAACAAATTTTATTTGCAATCATATTAGAGATTTTGATATACAGATAAATATTTATTTCGAACATTAAACATTAAAAACATACACTTCAATGTTATATATCAATGTTATATTCAATGTTATATAATTTATTTATTGAGATTTTTATGTATTACTTTTATGCTGCACATTGCATAAAGTACAACAATGAAGTAAATAAAAAACAATGTTTTTATAACTTCTTCGACCTTACCTAGTCGTCTATAATACAGAGTGTTGGGTAAACAAGAGACGCACGCATTGAAGCCTTCGATAATTCACATCACATTTACATGTTACTTATAAAATTCTTCTCTCTTTTAAAATTCTCTCTTAGAGATTCAAGTTCTTGACTTTAAATTCTTGTAACTATATTTATTTACTTAAAAATTTATGTATTTTTAGGTATTTGAAACGAAAATCGAATACTCTACATCGTTTTAACCTTTCAAGCATGTATAATAGAAGAAAAAACAAGTCAAAGATTTTTATGTCAATCTTAAATGATTTTTTTGAAATCATAATAATTATGGCAATAAATCATCTAGTTTTACATATTGCTAATAATCTAGTTTATTGCTTAGTAAAAACAATATATACTATAAATTAAGGAAGGCACGTATAAAATACTGTAAAAAAAATTACAAGAAACGCTTTAAACAAAATATTTTTATATTATGTACACTGTCCTTAGTTTCTTTCTTACTTATTAATCACATGGCACATACTTGGCTTTGTTAATATATTGTATAAAATTTTTCATAAAATATTTTTTTCATATAAACCTACCTACTTATTAATTAAAAAAATATAGCTATAATAAAAATAGATTATTTTTACATTTATTTTCTTAATAGAAATGGCACTGGATTTTGTTACAAATTAATTTACTTATCAACATTGTATATGAGTTATCACAATTAAAAGTAGAAAGTATCACCGTATAACGTGTCTATGCTATCCATACAGACAGAAATCCCGATTCCTATCAGTTGATAGACTCACTGAAAAATGTAAGTAATCAAGAGCATAAAGATTCTCATAGCTTAAGGGGTATCTCCTCTCTCCTCCTCTAGTTTTCAAACGAATTTTAATAGATATTTTCTTACACTTTGGCTGCATTTCATCCGACATCGACAATACCAAAATCTGAGCAGAAAATTCAAATAAACAACGTAATATATAAATTATTCTATTAAATTTTAATATTCGCGAGATAAGAAAAATATGTATTAACACTTTCTAATTATTGTGTAATAAAAATAATAAAAAGTAGCCGTAGTGACTTGTGCGAATAATAATTAATATGTATGTCGTAATTCGTATGAAAACTAGCCCTGACGATCGACCTAAGGCAACTTTTAGATTATTCTTAGAGCTTCTTGCTTTGAGAGCAACTGCTAGGAGCGGGAATTTCGCCCTAAGAGCAAGATGTCCATTGCTGTTTAGGTAAGTTCGAGTGGCCACAAAATAGACCGACGATATGGTAAACGTGTCGATTTACCTCAAAATCTCTACTTAATAATATTTAAGTTGTCAATTCAATCACACTTAGCGATAGCACTGTGTATGATATGAATTTCAACAAATCTTAATCACGCTCAAGTCAAATTCCCGAGTGAAATCAAGACAGATAATATGCTCTTGAACTGACACACAGTGAGCGGATCACATTTGGCGAAACTATACTAAATTAGCTTATTTCTAAAGTCCCAATAGGCATGTTGACTAATTTTGAAATCCCCTTTTATAATGCAGGTACACGTCTACTATTTCCGAAAAACTCATTATTTCAGCATTAGTTTATAGTTTTAACGCAAATTACTGCATTTTATTTTGTCTAATTTGAATTGTGCTCGAAAACACTCGTGAGTGTCATGGCGCCACTTGTGACGTCACACCAAAGTTCACGTAGCATTGTGTGTATGCTCGACGAACAAAGTCAACAATATATTTATTAAAAATTAATTCCAAAGTGTACAAGTGGTGTGCGGTCCCTCTCTGTATCTAAAAACACATAAAAACCTTACCTAATAAATAGTTTGCTCATGTTCCTAACAAGAAAAAAGTGAGAGATAAGTGGTTAAAGCTTGCAAGGCGAAACTCAGTAGGTGTAGTTACAAATTCGGCAATTTATTTTTGTGAAGACCACTTTGATGACGGACTAATTAGGATTTTGATTTTCAAAAGTCTTCAACATCCCTACTATTATAAACCAGTAAAATAAACTGAAAAACAAAACCTTTTGGGGTGCTTCAGCACCCCAAGTAGGGTTCTAGGAATTTGGTTAGATAGATGAAAGTCTCAGTTAAAGTCAAAGAATTTTATTCAACGTTGGTCCATAATGTGGCTCTTTTTGACGTCAATAAAATTACAATTAGTATTATGACAGCACCCATAAAATATCCACACAGCTTCCTAGTGCTATGGCCGAAGAGAAGCTGCGCAACAAACTCACCAGTAGCACGCTGTCAGTTTAAAGTTATATAATACTAGTCTTTTACTGTAGGTATACATAATATAATACTAGTGATACAGGTGAAGCTAATATAAGCGTGATAAAAACAAAAACATGTGCATTTTTATTTACTACTCTATATTTTTATATAACAATGGATATACATATATAAGGTTTCCAGAATTTTATTATGCCCTCAAGAAAATCTGATACATATTCTTCATCAAATGTAACACATAAAATTTCTACATTTTACTGTAAAAATTTTCCTTCACTTTTAAGTTTCACATAACTTATAGCATCATCCCCATATGATGGTTGTGAGGACCTGAAATAAATAAAATTTATTATTATATAAATACATAAAGTAACAAGTGTTTCTTCTTCTGTTCTATCTTTGCAAATAGGTAAATTACCTAGCAGACATTAGATATTGAATTTATGGGTGTGGAGAGCAATGGTTTATACTTGTTTGAAAGATAGGTTTGAATATTATTAAAACTTTTTATTAAATTAAAACAATTTAGCGTTATTTCTAAATGAAACCTGCGAAACTGCATAACAGTTTATTGGCAGACAAATCACTGCCTTTATACTTGTTTTAATATGTACTGAATAAGCAAGTTTCAAGTACTTACAACACAATACAATAATATACTATACTGTACCACATATTTTTTCACCTAATTTAAATCTCTTACAGGTTTTTAACAAAAAAAAAAATATTTTGGAATGAGGCCTCACTAAAACTATTGTTTCTTAATTTTAAAGATATGTCATTCAAAAATTTTGGGATTAAATATTTTCTGGTTCTTTGACCAAAATAGTTATAATCAGGCAAACTCATATATTTTTAAGTTGATATATTTATTACTTATTATTATTGAAGTTGTACATAATAGTACTTGTGGAGTTTTGAGAAAAGGTACCTACAAACCTAGTACCTAGTAAAAAAAAGTATTATATTATTTTCTTGAACTGGAAATTAACTAACCTCAAAAATATCCTATGACATACCTGAGTGTTAAATTATAATAACTTCTGTATCTTGCAAGTTTAATATGCTTATTATGTTAAATTTCATCACAAAATACCTACTATTTCACTTAGCATTATAGATTAATAATAATATTGTACTTACACGGAAGTTTTCACATTTCGAAACTCCGATGAACAAAAGTCTTTATTTGATGCGAGAAATTCTCCCAACATCAACAGATCAACTCTGGGTAAATTAGCGCTGTTAGCCTTAATAAATCCTTGTTCCATCGTTGATTATATTTGGATATTGTATTTCAACACAAAATCTACTTATTAAATGATGCAGGAATTACTAGAAACGCGTACAGATAGTATCTCGACTTATGACTCAAGCAAAATACACGGCACAGAACACTATTACTCCTGCGTTAACTGGAGTGTGACGTCATTCGCTGTGATTGGTGTTTCAGTAAACATGGCCGATTGCAGTATTTTATACTTTTATTTTAATGAAAATCTTATTAATCACAATGTTTAGATGAAAACTGAGTGACTTTTAAGAGTTCTTTTGACATATATTTTTCTCTAAAACCATTATTTCTTTGATTCTTTGATACTGTCAACATGCCTATTCTCAAACGTACGCAACTTAATCATTTTTTTTATCACAATCATATACAATAGATACGTCTTTGTTGGAAGCACAAAATACTTGTTCCGTAGTAACGAATTACCGCAATCAATCGAAACGTACATTACTAGTATTTAAAAAAAAAAATCCAAAAAAAAACTAACCATCACTGACAAAATGCAAAAACCTTTTCATATTTTCATGAAATTAAATGTACTTCGATATCACAATATTTATCACTGTCATATGAACTTTCACTTGATTCTGGTCTAAACTACAAACACTTATAAAACACGATACCAATATCTTTTTAGTTCTTTGACTTTTCCAGCGTCCATGATCACAAAGAGTTTCAGGTGCTGTAATGTCTCTGTAGAACAAAATAAACGTATCATTTGATTACTAATCGTCCAAAAATCTGTAACTATAGATTCAGAGACGAGACAATAGTGCATTTTTAAATAGCAAACATACGTCGTCATCATCATCTTCTCGATTTTATCTTATCTTTCATTTATGCCAACGGCAATAGTGGTCATTGTCTATTATTTTTCGTAACTATCTTTCTGAGCACAGAACCAGTAGAAGGGGCATTAACTCACTGTCGCCGGCTGATTTTCGCATGAGAATATTCATTAACGTAACGTGACCAAAACCCGATTACGTATTAGGCTGTTTTCGAAATTGACTGTGCGTGGGATATATTTGGGATGACGGCAAAGTTTTGAGAGGTTATGAGCATTTGCACATATCCATGACGCGTCTGCCCCTCCCTACATTGCCTCTATAATATAATTTTATTATTTTCTCTGTGTTTCTCATCAAATTGTCTGCGTTCCAGCATCATCTATGGTAGCGGATGATAACTCTCAATAGAACTTGTCTTCTTCGAGGTCCAAGTTGTTTTTGTGGCTCGGTTGGTTGGAATGCCGCCTCAAAGTGCCCATGGAGTCGTATTCGTTGGCGATCGCCTTGGGATAGAGCTTGGGCGTGCCGGTGGCGGTGTTGTGGTTGTTTGCGTTGGATATGTTGTTGCTTTTGGGCATCACGAGCCCGCTGGAGCCGCCGATGCCCGTGAACGACGGCTGGCGTTTCGCTTTGCGCGGCTGCAAAACAAACTCATTCTCAACTCAACCGATCATAAAATTTTGTACACACGTTGTCAGGGGTACAGACAGGGATATGGGGTACTTTAATACCGGAAAACTCGCGGGAAATCCTAAATATACGCGGGTGAAACTGCATTAAATTTTGCATACTAAACGTTGTCAGAGGTCCAGATAAGATAGGGTACTTTTCATGTCGGAATTCCCGCGGGATTTCTGAAATTAACGCGCATGCAACCGCGGGAAACAGCTATTGAATAAATCC
This sequence comes from Zygaena filipendulae, assembly GCA_907165275.2. Lineage (NCBI taxonomy): Eukaryota > Metazoa > Arthropoda > Insecta > Lepidoptera > Zygaenidae > Zygaena > Zygaena filipendulae. Next base: position 4,401,509 of record OU015669.1, read on the forward strand.
TTACTGTTATTATAAATGAGAAAGTGTGTTTGTTTGTTTGTTACACTTTCACGCCTTTACGGTTCAACCGATCTTCATAAAATTTTGCATGTAAATTCACGTTGTCAAGGATACAGAAAGACATGGGGTACTTTTTATTCCGGAATTCCTGCGGGACTTCGCTATTAACGCGGGTATTAAATTTTGCATACTGCACGTTGTCAGAGGTACCGACGGGGATCTAGGGTGCTTTTCATCAAGGAAATCCCGCGGGACGTCCGAAATTAACCGCGGGAAACAGCTATTGAATATATGCAAAAGTGAGTTTATGTGTTTGTAACACTTTCACGCCTTCACGGTTCAACCGATCTTCATGAAATTTTGTATAACACGTTGTCTGGGGTACAGAAAAGGACATGGGGTACTTTTCATCCCGTAATTCCCGCTTCATATCCGAAATAAACGTGCGTGCAACCGCGAGGGCCGCTTAGCGGCAAGCAAATAAATGTAATAGGTAGGTAGCCAGGCACCCACCACGTCCTTGAGCGGCACGGTGACGTAGCTGTTCTGGCCGGCGGTGATGTAGTGCGGGCTGGAGGGCACGCGCGCCGCGCGCCGGCAGGGCGGGCCGCGCGCGCGCCACCACGCCGCCACCGCCACGCACGACACGCAGCCTGCGCGCAAGCACACGAGCCAACGCTTATCATTTTGTAACGAGGCCGGCTTATGCCACTCGTTTTTATTACGTCTTTAATTTTAAAATTTGTTTTTTTTTTTGCTTTTCTATTTCCAATTTTGGAAATCGTTTGTATCTAAATTAAAAATCTTATTTTTGTCTATTTCTTACATTCTCATTCCATTGCTAGACTTCAGACTGATCAGATCAAAACTACAATTTTTACTAGTACTAATTACTCGTATCATTATGATCTCTAAATATACCATTTATTTCCCTTATAGATTAATTTATTCAGTAACGAGCTAGCTGGAGAGCTCTGTGAGAAATCGGTGTTTAATTTTCACTTAATTTATTTATCCCGAAATTATCACCTTACAAACCGAGAAACCTGTCCTCTATCAGAATAGTTGATCCCCGGTAAATTCGTAAACTACATCGTGGCTTCCGGATGAGATAATAATACATATGTAACAATGTGACCTTTACAACAACACTAGATTAAAACCTAATGAATACCTACTATTCATTCACTATCTTATTAGTAAAAAAATTGTAAAAAAAAATGAGGTCAAGTGTGCCTTAACCATTTCATGTGTTCCATCCTTGTCAAGGGGAGTGCTAACCGTCTCTCCTTTCAATAGACACACATTTCTAACATTTCGGTTTACTTATATACCAAGCAATCCGAAAACTTCAATAGTGCGATTCAGAGAAATTTCAAATAACTTCCAATCTATCAAAACAATAAGTGGAAATAAATCTAATAGTAAACAGGAATATTAGCTAGGAAAATAACAAGTAAACGAAACGTATCTAAGGTAAAGTATCAAAGTTAAAATTGAAAGTAATGTTGTTTTTGACTTGACTGTGACATAGTGGCGCCATCTATCAAACCACGGGCAAACCTCTTCGTGGCATGGCAAACTCGACACTACGCCGCATTTGGTATACTCCCGTTGAAAAATCCCTACGTGGAAGTATGTGAGATTACGATGCGAAGGAGTGTATTTTTAAAAGGAGGAAATAGAGGTGTATAGCGTCTATACCTAGCCCTTGGGGAGGCAAACATGAAATTATGTATGTCCTTATGTAGTTTAACGTTAAACTTACCCATAACGAAAGCGGCGACGACGCATCCCACGATGGAGCCAACGCTGAGCGTCTCGTTGCCAGCCGTCGTCACGAAGGATGCCATCTCCACGTTCTGACTGTACGCCGGCATTGCGTTTAATTCTGTTAGAAAAAAAATTGCAAATTTTATATAAAAAAATTCAATTTTCGTTACAGGACCAGCTGATAAGACTGTTTATATCTCATTCGTCATCGAAACCAAGGAAGGTTTCGTTACTACTTTCGCAGGAGGATTATTATATATTTATTACTTGTGCTAAAATCGTTAGGTTATTTGTCGGAAAAATGTTGACAAAGTAGTGCATTTAGATTATGTAGTTTTTCAGTTGTAGTTTATTTCTTTTCATTTTTTGGGGGCTGGATCCGCGGCTACTAAGTATAAAGTGCGCGGAGGCGTGACGTCACGCGAAAATTCGTTTCTATCACCGTTATTTTTTTTATTGCGTAAAAAAAGGAAAAATACGTGTTAATATTTTTTTCCATCCCATCTATTCAAAAACTGACGTTTTATTCGCATATAAATGCACCTAAAGTAGTTTCCCTTTAATAAGTGCGACTAAAAGTTGTACTGAAATCCATTTTAAATAAATAGTTGTGAATTTGGAATATGAAACTTGTAATGTCTATCGCCAGAGACGACCAAGGAGGTCGAATGTCAAATACTGCACAAATTGTATGAATAAAGTACTGGCCGGTGAGACTCGCAATGCTCGCGCCTCAAACAAAAAAAAAGACAAGGGCGGCAACTGATATGCTGTGTATGTTTATTTATCTGATATTGCAATTTTATTGATTTCACAAATGTATTCGTCAAGTAGTGAAGAAAGCACAATATTAATACCGGAATCTGTGGAAATGGGCGCAATAAATATTTAGGTTTGTATTATATTTAATAACAAATACCTAAATATATTACAGCGATTTCTTGTTTCATTTTCTCATAGAGCCTAGAGGGAGATAAAAAGTAGAGTGTACCACTCGGCATTAAAATTATTTTTTCCTTAGGCGATTTTCTTTGAATCACTCTCTCCGTTCAGGATTCTATATAAGAATTCTACTCTAGAATCCTTCACTCCCGTCTGGATTCAAAATAACGCCCTCGTCCTAAAAATACAATTTTAATACCTTGTGATACAATACTATTATTCATCAACACGACGGACTAAAAACTAAAATTTAGTCATCGAGTCCATTCGTCGCCCGTGTGTGGCCACGCACCGTTGTCCATGTCGCCGGTGTCGTCGCACAGCGCCACCTGCAGCTGCGGGCCGGCGCACGCGCCCGCCGCGCAGCCGCGCCGCCGCACGCGCTCCCCGCCCGAGCACGCCGACCACGCGCCCCACGCGCCCCACCCGCCCACCGACTCTGTGCCGTTCAAAAATAAATAACAATCAACTTTATATTGATCTCCTGTCTTTTCTTATTATTTATCAGTTTTTAAAATATTTGTTGAATTGTAGAAAAAAATTAAAATGAACAATTTACATTAAAAAATAACCAAATCGCTATGGGTGTGCTTATTATATATATTTGAAGAGTTCCCTCGATTCCTCCAAGATCCCATCATCAGATCCTGATTTAATGTTAATAGGACCACACGGGACGCACCAGCTTTCAAATAAAAAAGAGTCATCAAAATCTATTTACCCAGTTGAAAGTACTAAGGTAACAAACATAAAAAAATACAGTTGAATTGAGAAACTCCTCCTTTTTTGAAGTCGGTTAAAAATTGTAGGTAGGTAACAATCACTAATACTTATAAAAATGAATAAAATCACTACGTATTTTTTTTTACATCAAGGTGAGAGATTTCATGATATTTCACGAATGTGTATATAAATGTACAGTAGGTATAGAACACCGACCGTCGCAGTTGTTGACGCAGACGCGCCTCTCGAGCGCCGCGCCCGCGTCGTCGCAGCCGTCCGGCGAGAGGCAGCGGCGCGTGCGCGTGCGGTGGCCGGTGGGCGCGCCGTCGCCGCACCCGCCGCTGCACGCGCCCCACTCGGACCAGCACGACCACTCGCCGGCGCACGCGTGCGTGTTGCACGCGCGCAGCATGCTCGCGGCGCCCGCGCACGTCCGCCGCCGGCAGCGGCGCGCGCGCGACTGCTGCCCGCCGCCGCACGCCGCGGTGCACGCGCTCCACTCGCCCCACGCGTCCCACCCGTCGTCCTCGGGGGCGGGCGCGGGGGAGGGCGGAGTGTCGCCGCACGCGCCCCGCGCGGTGCAGTACCGCTGCTCCTCGCGGCCCGGGGATAACTGACAGTCAAAAATAACGATCAGTCCCTCTATGAACTTTTATTTGGACATAGATAAGCAATAGTGTGTTAACCCACACTGGAGAAATTTTGAGTAAATTAAAGTTTTAAAATTATAGCGCCATTTTGTTTCAACATTTTTATGTTCAATATTCAGTTACATATTTAAACAATGTAATAAGGTAAACAAATCATTAAAAAACGTTCTCTAACTCTCAATAAATCGTTCTGAATCAATAACTTTGTTTTGTGGGTTAACATGTTATTGCTTATCTGCGTCCATTTACCAACTAGCTGACCCCCGCGGTTTCATCCGCGGTAATTTCGGAGTTCCCGCGGGAATTCCGGGATAAAAAGTACACTCAAGACCACTGTAGCTTCCTATAAGTGAAAGAATTTTCAAAATCGGGTCAGTAGATCCAGATGCTATTTATAATATTAGTATAGACTATAGGCACCTCCTACTGGTTGGTCCACGGATGTATTTTTTTACTTTAGCCGTAGATCCACTAGACGCAAAAGCGCTGGCAATGGAGCCACGAGTAAAAAATATTCAACTTTAGCGACCCGTGGTACCACTGACATCCTTTCTTGTGTACACACCACTGACATTACCTTAAGAGATGACGGGCTCTTGAGTAGTATTTACTCATACAGATCTATAACTCCTAAATAATCTCCTAAATCCATAGCATCAACCATGGACCAATTTTTATTGGTCCATGGCATCAACTAAGTCATGAACATACAATATACTATAGATCTAATATCATAAATAAATTTCGACGTTATGGAATACGAGCAATACGGCCTAGCGGGCAAGTTCCACTCACCCGTATCTGTTCTGGAGTGGACGCCTTGCAAGTGAACCTGAAGCGTTTCTCCGTGTAACTACCATCCGATGTGTTACCTGTAGGAGGAAATCGAAAATGTAATCGAAATGTTATGATTGTCTGAAAGAGATCGCTTTATAACGATTAGAGCGCCGATTGTTGCCACATATGCATGCCAAACCTTGAGTTAAAAGTGACTGTTTAATTTATAACATGATGTGATGTGCTTTGTGAAATCTTTTAATTTCTTTGATGAAGTTTCTAGCAGTGATGAAAAAAAAAAGACTTGGAGCTTGACTTAAAGCGGTGTGTGTGTAGGAGCAAACAGCGACCGCACAGTGCAGCAACTCACCGGGTATCTGCACCCAGGGCGTCCAGGCGGTGGCCTTGCGCACCTCGCACGGCCGCGGGTCGCACGGCTGCCGCTCGGCGCGCGCGCCCGCGCACTCGGCGCCGCCGTGCCGCGGCTCGGGCTGCGTGCACGCGCGCCGCCGCTCGCGCCAGCCGCCGCCCGCGCCGCACGCGCTCGCGCCCGCGCCCGCGCCCGCGCCCGCGCCCGCGCCCGCGCCCGCGCCCGCGCCCGCGCCCGCCTCGCACGCCGACCACGCGCCCCACGCCGACCAGCCGCCGTCGATCGGCGCCAGCGCTGGATCTGGGCAACGCAACGCGACGTTATCACTAATTATTATTATTTGAGAACTGGCTACTGACGGTTTTCGCGTCCAGTTCTTTTCCGAGAGAGTATGTGTTTTTGTTTGTGTGGGGAACGTATGTTTGAAGAGAGTGTGAGGAGTATGTGTGGGGAGTGTATGTGTGTGGGGATTGTTCGGGGGAATGTGTGTGTGGTGGAAGGGTGTGCTTGGGGATTGTGTGAGTGGGGAGCGTGTATGTGGAAAGTGTGTGTGTTGGGTGGGTGTGTGTGGGTAGTGTGTGTGTGAAGTGTACGTATGTGTATGTCACTGACCGGGACAGGGCGGCAAGTTGTTGCAGTAGATGTCGTGCGAGTCGAGGCCCACGCAGCCGCGGCCGCCGTGCCGCGGCTCGGGCGCGGTGCACGTGCGCCGGCGCGACTTGAGCGCGATGCCGCACGTCGCCGAGCACGCCGACCAGCCCGACCACGCCGACCAGCCGCCGTGCACGGTGCAGTTCGACACCGATATACTCGCACCTGGGTACCATGACGTATATCCGTTTAGACTACTGCACGGCGAATAAGGTCAAGTTCCCGACTTGTTACCGTGAAACTGTCACCTATGACCGTTTTTCATATCTACTGTTTCATTCATTCATTCATATCAGCCAAAAGGCGTTCACTTCTGGACATAGACCTCCTCCAAGGATCACCAAAACGACCGCATCCCGCATCCAATGGCTACTACTGTTTGCTGTCATGTTATATTTATGTAAATTTAAATTTTTGTGATGATCGGTTCAGTAGTCAAGACGTATTGACGTAACAAACATTCAAACTCACTTTCGAATTTTCAATATTAATTAGGGTTCCTTCAATGTTCACTTCACAACTCACAGATCTAGTTGATTCCACTATGGGTATATAAACACGCCCGCCTGGAAGTGGAACACTGTGTTCATACTTCATCACACCAACATCACATACACACAAACACCACATATCAACATGCTGAGGCAGTGACCGTTTTGGTCATGGGGACGCGCCACACAAACACGGTCAAACACCTCTGTTATCTGTTCTCAAATCGTGGATAAACATAACATAAGCGAAAAACCAATAGATTTGTTTAAAAAATAAAATAGTTATAATCTGTTTAATTTTGACTATGTCTGTCTCTTTCTAAAACGGAATTTTGTATGGTGGTCATAGGGCTGAGTGACGTCATAGGACTGTAGCGCTTTCTTTGTCTAACTTGAACTTGACTCATATCTCTGAAAGTACAAAAGATATTTGTAAAAGAATAATGCTATTATACTACTAATACATAAAGGTTTATAAAATATTTGGGAATTTTACTGTAATTTTTTTATTATTAGTGTTTGTGTTGTGTCTGTTTCTAAATAAAAATGCCTTTTTTTTTCTTTCTTTCTTTCAAAGGTTTAATGTGTGTGTTATTGTGTAATGCGTGCGAGTTGGGGCAGTGACCTTGGCAGGCGCGGCCGCCGCGGCGGGGCGCGGGGCTGTCGCAGCGGCGCGTGCGGCAGCGGCACGTGTCCGGCGCGCCGTCCGGGTAGCCGGCCGGCGGCGCGCCGTGCTGCTCGCACTCCGTCCACTCCGACCACGACGACCAGCCGCCGTCCACTGCGCACACAGAGTTTATGTTAAATTAATCACAATCTTATGACCAGATTTACGAAGTAGAGACCGTCTCCTTTTCTGCAAAATTGAGCCGGATTGGTGACGACAAAATTTCTACAAATTCGATGTTAATTTAAAGCGACCCGGTGACACTCCATACAAATGAATAATGAACTGATTCAAGTACTTTCCCACAAGTAAAGACGGCCGCCTTGTACGTAGGTACACGTGCTGCGACGAGCTTACAGTAACTATCAGCTATCACTGAATAATTGTCACATGTAGATTTTACATGTGTCAAAGTTTTCTCGGAATTTCCAAGAAATTTTTGCGGGGTATGAGAAAGTTCGAAATTGGTGAAAGGCGAAGAGTGCCGCTTCTATAAACATACATATATTTTGTATTCTTTTATTTTAAGACCGGGTCAGCAAAGTAATGACCGTCCCGCTCCGCATAATCATGAACTCTCGACTCCGATTTCCGACCCTCCTACTCTAGTGAATGACTTATTCAAAAGAAATATTACTTTCTGCCGCACTGCGCGTGCGCCGTGCGCCGCGCGCCGTTTAGATTACACACCAGTCGCGTCCGGCGGCGAGCAGCGGCCGGTGTCCTGCTCGAGCGGCGCGCCGGCGCCGGGCGCGGCGGCGCGCGCGCACACGCCGCGCGCCGCGTCCCAGCCGCAGTGCGGGTCGCGCGCGCCCACGCACGCCTCGCGCGACGCGCGCCGCGAGCACCGCGCCGCGCCCACGCGCAGCACGCCCGCGCTGCTGCCGATGTACACCGACATCTGCAACATTGTCGTTTGGTTGTTATCCTTATTAGTGCGAAAGTGAGTTTGTTTGTTTGTTCGTTGCGCTTTTGCGCCTAATAACGGCTCCACCGATGATCATTGCATTTTGCATACGCGGAGGTACAGAAAAGGACATAGGGTAGGCACCTAATTGTTAATTTAGCTGTAAGTTTTCCAAAGTAAATAAAATAAAATAAATACTTTTATCCCGGAATTCCCGCGAGAACTTCAAAATTAACCCGAGTTAAACTGCATTAAATGTTGTATACTCGACATTTTCAAGGGTACCGGAAAGGATATAGGGTACATTTTATCCTGGAATTCTCGCTGGACCTGAAATTAACGTGGGTGAAACCGCGGGACACAGCTAGTTAGAATTATAAACTTTGTGTGCATAAAAATCAGTCAAAAAAGTGCCCTAGATTTCTAGGCGTTATAGCAAAGTCTGTCAACTTAGTTAAGAGGGCTGGGCCAGTTTAGGAAATAATTTTAATGCATGTGCCCAAAAAAATTCCTAATGTGCCCATAAAGTAGGTGCTTCAGTTGGTAGCCGTTTCGACGCTAGCGTGTTTTCTTGACATTCAAAAATTCGGCAGCGTGCCGCACTCACGGTCTCCTTGACGAACTGCATGGTGAGCAGGTGAGTGCCGCCGCCGAGCCGCCACAGCTCGACGAGGCACGCGGCCCGGTGGCCGGGCAGCACGCTCAGCTTGAGCACGCGCGCGCCGGCGGCGCCCACGTACAGCACGAGCCGCGGCGCGCCGCCCGCCGCCGCCGGCGGCGCCACGTCGGCGGTGACGTGCGCGAACCGCTCGCCCGCCGCGCGGTACACGGGCGCGCCCGCCGCCGGCCGCACCGGCTCGTGCATCAGGATGTAGCGGTGGCGCTCCAGCGACTCGTGCCTGGGGGTTTGGGGCTTTCCTTGTGCTACTGTGCCGCTAGGGATTGGCACGGACTTAGACAAGTTTTAATATGGGACCCCGAGATATCTATACTATCTTATGAACAATTCTTGTATATCCTTACATCTTAATATATATAAATCACGTGTCACGTTGTTTGTCCGCGATGGACTCCGAAACCACTGAACGGATTTTGAAAAAAATTTGTAACCATTTATAATATGTTCTAATTTAAAAGATAGAATGGTTTTTATCCCGGAATTCCCGCGGAATCTCCGGAATTAATGTGGGGAACAGCTATTCACAAAGAACTTTTTCCCCGCAATCCCCGCGGGAACTCCGAAATTACTGCGGATGAAATCGCGGGGGACAGCTAGTATATTATAAAGTCCGCGGCGTGTGTCAGTTTGTCTGTTCGCAATAAACGTCAAGCCCCAGAAAAGGGAAAGTTGCAACTAGGGACAAGGATAAGAGCAAAAAAAGAATGTGTAGGGTACGGTGCGTCCCGGGCGACCGGGGCATTCCGGCCCGCGATTCGGTCCGTATAACCAAGACTGGTTGGTAGGACCCTGGGTTAGAGGTGGGTTGTTCGCAATAAACGCAAAAGTACTAAACGGATTTACATGCGGCTTTCACCACTAAATAGGGTGAGTCCAGAGGGAGGTTTACAGGTATAGTTTATTCTAGAATTCCCGCGAGAACTCCGAAATTACCGTAGATGAAACCGCAGGGGACAGCTAGCTAGTAGTATAATCTGAATTTCGGAAACGGTTCCAACTAGGGGGGGCCCCTGTCCTAAATCTCATGAAAATATGGGGGCATGAATTTTGGGGGCGATTAATCGATCTAGCTAGGTTTCATTTTTGGAAAACGTCGTTTTATCCGTGTTTTCTAGGCAATGAAAAATGAGTGAAGCTCAGTCGCCCAGATATTTTGTTTTAATATATGACGGACTCTGTTTATTCCGGCATTCAATAGTATCAAATTCTGAGTGAAAGGGTAGTAAAAAAGAAAGGTTTCATTCTGTTATGTTTCACATTTACTAGCGTAAATATCAAACGTAAGAAAAATAATGACATTTAGGCACGTGATTTTTGTTTTCGTGGTCGCCGTATACATATACATAGACAATTCTATTTTCAAATTAAATTAACGTGACACTGGCAACAATGTCATTAATGACAATGGGCATGTTGACTAATTTTTATTTTTTAGTCCGTCTTGTAGATTATTAAGAAATATTGGACACGTATTTTTCCTTTTTTTACGTAATCAAAAAATAACGGCGATATATTGAGTTGAAATTTTGCGTGACGTCACTATTCTGACAGTTTGTATGGCGGTTTTAGCGGTTAGTGACGTCACGACCTCCTCATCCTAAACTTTAATGCGCTTTATCTCTGAATATTTTAATTTATTTAAAAAAAGCAAAAAATACGTGTCTATTGTTTTTTTATTTTCTAACTGACGGACTAATTAGAATTTTGATTTTCAAAAGTAGTCCACATCCCTATTGCCATAAAAAAACGGCGCGCGGTGACTGACCTCGCACCGGAGTCGCAGCGGTAGTGGTCGCGCGCGTCCCGCGACTGCGCGTGCGACGTCCACGCGTACGACGGCTTCTCCTGCACCTTGAAGGGCCCGTCGAACGCGGCCTGGATGTCCGCCAGGCTGTATATACACACTGCGCTGCCGGCGATGCTGTTGCTGTTTATATCAACAACAAAAAAATCAGTGAAGCTTCTTTGGGAATTTTGGCGGCAATCGACAGAGACTTTTTTTTCGAACCCATTAAATAGATACTCTAACCCATATAGAGATTCTCTAAAATATTAGTACGGATCTCTATATTGGCTATACCCTGCTGTTACAGCCGCGTTAATCTGAGAGTTACCGTGCGAACTCCGTGAAATCCTTTCCTAGCAGACATTTCCTATCTATAAACTATCAACTCGCCAAATTTTATCTCCATAGGTCACGTAATTTTAGAGATTTCGTGTTCAGTGAGTGGCTACTATTTCTTTATATACATAAGATCATCAGAAGATATAGAAACTCGCTCCAAACGATCACTAGTTTTGGTCACGTGGTTTTCGAGATTCAAGTATTTATTGCTTACTAAGTGCTTACAACGATCTTAAATATTAATAATCGTACAGTGCTCTTCATGATTATAATTTATTTATTTTTTGATTCAAAAGGAAAATGTAATGCACTAAATTCTAAAAACCCTTTCGCTTTGTAACTGAACATAATATAGAAGGTGCCTCCGGACGTCCCTGATCATCAGCAGTTCATTTCATCTCACCTGGGCGTGGTGAAGGTGGCGACGAGCAGTTTCTCCTGCGGCAGGTACTCGACCGCCTGCACCTCGTCGTAGGCGAAGGGCACGTCCCCGGGCACGGCGCACTGCAGCCGCGCCTTCAGGAACGTGCTCCAGTTGTCCTTCATCATCACGTAGCCGCCGGGGTCGTTCTTGCACATGCGCGCCACTCGCGAGTAGATTATCTGAACCAAACAAAATCTTATGTAACTTACTACACAAAAACCAAAGACATTATAAGAGGATAGACGAACAATACAAACTTTAACTATGCAATCCATGTCAGCCAATTTTACGGGAGGAATGATCAAAATAAAAACCAATCACATCGTTGCGACGCGAAGTACACCACATCACACACACCACAAAGTACATTTCAAATAGCCAATCACATCGCTTTCCGTCAAGTGGTATCTAGAGACAATAAGTCTCTGCTAGCCAACGGAATTTTGTTAGCATAAGATCATTTCTGTTTCTAAATTTTTTTTTTATTTATTGTACTGTTTGTGGTGTTCAATAAAGTGTTTTTCATTTCATTTGACCGCTGCGAGGTTCAAGCAGAAAGCTTAGCGGTCGAGCGTATTTTTAATCTATTTTCTTTCAATATCTTTGACAAAACCCATTGAGGTGTGCGTCGAACAGCGCGAAGTTCTTAATATGCGAATAGGTATGTGTTTGTTTGTTACGCTTTCAAGTCTTAACTACCCAGTCGATTATTATAAAATTTTGCATACACGTTGTCAGTGGCACAGAGAGGGACATAGGGTACTTTTTATCCTGGAATTACCGCGGGAACTCCGAAATAACGCGGATAAAACCGCGAGGAACAGTTAGTAAGATCTGTTAAACTATAGTACATAGTTTAAAACTCCTCTGTATAAATCCAGGCGCACATAAATAAGTACTAGCTTAGTAGACTATTATTGCACCCTTCATATTATGTAATATGGTCAAAAGCTTTTGCCCAATTCATCCAATCGTCGACATTGAACGATAAGATCAATTTTAGCTGCCCGTATCATAAATTGTTGCAAACATCATTTAAAAATGACTACGACATTCCTTTCTCTGGGGTGGGAACAACTAGCTGCCTAGCGGTAGATGCATGTCCAATCAAAACCAGGGCCCTTATTCACTATGACCGACAACATTCCTTGCCCATAACGCGCGTCCCAAAAACGCATTTTCAAACGTTCTTGATGCCAAGATATTAGAAATTTTATTATTCTTTATGCCATAAGAAACGTTGTAAATGTATTTTTTTGCAGTAAAACTTCGTTGATTACGAGGGAAAAACAGTTTTTTGCGGCGTCTTATTTTAGCGCGGCGTGTTATGGTCATAGTGAATAAGGGCCCAGGATAGTCGTACAGGTACAGCTCTCACCTTCCCGCAGTTCATGAACTCGACGGCGACCTCGCGGAACACGAAGTAGACGTGGCGGTCGTCCTCGAAGCTGCCCACGAACTGCGGCTCGTTCAGCCAGCTCAGGTCGTACAGCGGGGTGCACAGCGTGCCCGCCGGCTGCAGCTGCACCGCCGCGCCGCTACTCCTGCGCACCGCGGATACTACCATTGAGGCGTTTACCTGACCCAGGCGGAACTAACGACATCCGCTATATAAAATAATATCTTCCTTACGTTATACAACAAAGCCTGGTCTGTCTGTATGTCTGTCTGTTCGCGATAAACTGAAAAACTACTGAACGGATTTTCATGCGGTTATCACGCGGTTGCGGTTGCGGTGCGGTTTTAGAGTGATTCAAAAGTAATTTATCCTGGAATTCCCGCGAGAACTCCGAAATTACCTACCATGGGGGACAGCTAGTTTTAGATAATTCAGTAAAGTAGATCTCGCGTCCGCAAACAACATAACCATTAGTCAAAATGACTTCGGATTGTCGCAATGTATATAGTTTATACGTAGATTAAATACAAATTTTTGATGAAAATTCTGCAGGCAATAAATAATTTGATATCAAAAAGTTTCACATCAAATCAAAGATACTGTAAAGAAACGCATTTACAAAAGACAGTAACAGTATACGGTAGAGCGAAAGTTTAAACAAAAAAAGTATCAAAATCAGCCACTTTTGACAGTTTTCAATGAATTTCTTTTTATTTACTTACTAGCAGCTCCCCGCGGTTTCACCCGCGGTAATTTTGGAGTTCCTGCGGGAATTCCGGGATAAAAAGTACCCTATGTCCTGTTCTGTGCAAGGCAAATTTCATCCAAATCCGTTTAGCCGTTTTTGCGTGATTGAGTAACAAACATCAAACATTCAAACATCCACACTTTCACATTTATAATATTAGTAGGATACGTAGGTATGTAAAATATTACAATGCTTGTGCATATGTAAAATAGGGTAAACACTAATTTTGAATCATAATTATTTATTATTCACTGTTGGTGGTAGTTTTATCACCATTTTTAGGGCCGCAATAATTTTTTTGATCGTTTTATGCAGACTTGGACAATAAGACACTGCACGACACGTAATAAATTATACGAAAGGAATGAAGAATCATTTGCGTGAACTACCTAAATCATGGCAGTTTAAGAGGTCAAATTCATAAAACAAATAATTGCCTCGAATGATTTTTCGTATAATATGCTGAAGCGCCATCAATTGAAGGGGTATTATTGAAGACACCTAAAATCAAACACCAGACGCCTGTATGTAGGTATATGATATGTGTATGGTAGAATAATATTTTTATGGATAATGCAGTGCGGCACAAATATTTAAAACTTATAGGCGATTGGTGGAGTGTTGGTACAACCCTGACAATCCTATAAAATTGTGCATACATATTGTCAAGGGTACAGAGAAGGACATAGGATAGGACTCTTAATCTCCGAATCCCCGCGGATACACCGCAATTAATGCCTCGGGGAACAGCTAGTCATTTATAATCGTCAGCAGGTTCTTAGAACTACGTTGGAATGACTGTCTAGAGTTCTGAACGCCATACTGTTTGTCCATCGACCTTTACGTGTCGGTGGCACAAGAGAAGGTTACTATAAACTTTATAAACTTTTTTCTATTCTATTCTATTCTACTTCAAGAGGAGCAGCTGTAGCCCGCCGAAGAAGTGGAATTTCGTGATTGTGTTGTCATGCCCCTAAATGAGGAGAGACGAGAGTAGTCTTAAAGGGCCCGTCCCCGTATCATCCATCCTGAGCCAAAAAATAATGTGTAGGTTTAGTTGTGTCCAAGGCGACTGGGGCTGCGCCTGCACCTTCTCGGTCCTTAATTATAAGGAAGATTGGTAAGACCCTTGGATGGAGGCAAGCGCGGGTCTAGGATTTGTTGGGGGGGGAATATTTTTTTTATTTTATACCACGAAATTTTTTGAACATTCATTTTCTAAGGTGTGATTGAAGGAGAGAGGGGGGGGGACAAGTGCACCCACTCCTCCCCGTAGATCCACGCCTGGATGCTGGAGGGTTGTCCATGGACCGTGGACGTTCCGTACCTGCAGATGACGGTGTCAGAGCCGGCGAAGTCAGTGGGCGTGCCCGCGTAGTACTCCCCGGTGCTGGCCAGCAGGCCGGTCACGTTCGAGTGCGGACTGTAGGGACAGCTCGCCTTGCCAGCTAACTTCTCAGTCACCGTGTTCAATGACTCGATCTGAAGACATCATAGCATTATTATTTTGTTTATTTATTTTTTCATTCTAGTTTATCAACGAAAGTAAAACGTTAGCTTTAAATCTTATAAAATTAATATTAATAATTATAATCATTGTTCCAAGAGGTTCTCACCTACTATTACTTTTTGTATAACTTACAAACTAGAAAACCATTAAAAAAAGAATTTTAAAACAATATAAAATTAAGGGGTTTTTTTATTTATAATAATATGTGTAACCAAACTTAAAATTCAAATTAAGTTCTAGAAGTATTCTTTTCCATGACTGGTCACCTCACCTCTCTCCAGCTGCACTCCGGGCTGAAGGCGTTGGTGCCGCACGCGAACAGCCGGTGTCCGTACGTGAGCAGCACTTTGATGTAGTTGTGGCAGTCTTCCTCCGTCTGGCCCTTGTTCTGGCACATCTGCGACGTCGCCTCGGACGCCGGCCACGCCGCGCGCTCCAGCTGACGGAGACCGCGCAGCGACAGCCGGTATATTGCATCTCTGGATCAAACAATACTAACTTAATAATATAATAATAATAATCCACACACAGATCTACTTGACTCCACACGAAACTATTATAAGCTGTATTATTATAAGCTTAATGGGTCGTGGAAACCTGCAGGCTACACGTGGTATATACTAAACTGTTCCCGCTGTAATTTCGGAGTTCCCGCGAGGATTTCGCGTTACAATATAGCTTATTGACTAATTTTTGGAATCGATTTAGTAGTTTTTGAGTTAAATCGTAACAAAGTTAACAAAGAAACAAAACAAAAATACAAATCATTCCTCATTATAAGATTACATGTATAATATAATAGTATAATATTATATTAGATATCTGTGCTACTATAAATGTATAAACACGCCCGGGCCGAAAAGTGGAACCTTGTATTGCAAACATTGCAGCAAGAAAGCAGCTAGCTCTGCCTAGCGTATAACATTTAGATACTCAGCATAAGAAACTCGATATATGTAAAGAGGTAATGTGCTTGCAAAATGCGTGCAAGACGCTGCTTGATGCGAACCGCGGATATCGGATTTCATTGCAACAGCAACCGATACGCGAGCAATAAGTGTTTTGTTCGGACAGACGTTACACTTTTAGGTTGCACAATAAAAATTATTGTGAGAGCGACCGTTTGGAATTGGCAAATCGGCATTAGATATGAGTAGGGTTGCCAACCTTCTCGTGAGGAACAGGACGTCCTCTTCTAGAGCATCAAGGGATGCTTTTCACGAAGGTAGAAGGATCTTGTTTATAGCACGGCAATAGGCTAACAAAGTAGTCACATTGAGAAATGGAATGAGAAATTTGCTAATTAAACACTTGGCGCCTGAAAGTTTCAGTAAAACTGTTTTTGATGTAATAAGTTAAATCTGATTTCTAATTCTGTTTCACTTTGACAGCTAAGTCCGGTGTTTTTAACCGTGTTCCGGACTTTGATAACCTCGCAAATCTGTGCAACATAAGTTGGCATCCCTAGATATGAACTTCCAAGACTAACGAATAAATTTAGCCGAATCTTACGATCCATTAGCGCCAGCGGCAGCGGCACCACACATGTGAGAGTGAGAACATAATATTTGTCTCATTTCCGTGGTCAGTTGGACTCCGCATTATACATACTCGTAGTACTGACATAACCTATCCACCACATTTTATCATTATTCATGAGACATGACCTATCTATTTTTTTTTTTTTTTTTACTCTTAACATTGCTTTCACTAACCTATTTGATATTACTTTACATAAGATGGAATTTCAACTAAGTATCAGATTGGAAAAATATCCACATATTTGTGTGCTCGGACAAAAAAAAGACGGATAGTAAACCACTTGACCAAATAGTAACGTTTTAATACCAATTCAAAAGATGCGTGGAAGTATAGTCATTTACAAAAGTTCAAATTGAACTTCAGTGTGTGAGAACGCGGTACTGTAGCGTGCACACGTGATTCATATAGCATCAATGCATATATGGACTTTTGTATGTTACTGTACAGATTTCATCGTATTTATTGACCTTAGACAAACAGCACGCATGTTTTCGTTGCGTTTGAAGCACACCGCTTCTATTACACATGTCATTAAATTACACTGCATTTTTCGGGTTACATTTCTTCGAAAAAATTATATAGAATAATCATAGCGCTGGTAGCGTGTCTTGAAGCAAACAAGGGCAGTGATGGAACATCTACTTTATGGAAATTTTACGTGAGAATACACGTCATCAAACAAATTGTTGGCGTGACACATAAAATTTCTTGTAAATCAGACTTCTCTCCGACCCATTTATTGAGGAGGTAGGAATTTATTATGTTACTAGCTGTTCCCCGCGGTTTCACCCGCGTTAGTTTCGGAAATCCCGCGGATATTCCAAGATGAAAGTACTTACTACCCTATATTTTCTCTGTACCTACCCTTGACAACGTGTAGGTAGTAAACAAAATTTAATGTAGGTCTTCAGAGTTAATTTTGAGATTTCCGTGGGAATTCCGGGATAAAAAGTAGCCTATGTCCTTCTCTGTACCCCTGACGTGTATTAGAAACGTTTAGCCGTGAAAGCGTAACAAACAAACAAACTCACATTTGACATCAAAAAACGTCAACGAATGCACCCGCCGTTCATTTAAAATAATGATTGTGTAATGCGTATCGAAGTCAACGCGACAAATTAAAGTTGTGCCACCACAACGAGTTGAAATTGCGAATGTATAGGGTCATTTACCTCTTAGGGTCTCCCCACACAAAATCACAACGGATCAAAAAAAAAGATCAGATAAAGCTTATGTCTATGATAACAAGAGCGAAAATCGCCGTTTGCCCGCCGCCGTCGTGTAGAAACGTCCGAGCCGAATAGAACGATATATTTTTCGCTTTTATTGCCTGGACATAAAGCTTTTTCTTACAGGCTTAAACCGATTTGTCGTCGATATAATATATGGGTAGACTCTTACACAACGTGGAGAGTCGCAGAATTAGTATGCACACGCATTTTATTGATAAACATTAATGTGCGCCTAATTAAGCAAAGTCGTGTGGGAGCGCGCGAGCGCTATCCGAGCACTCGCAACACCGCCCAGCAGCCTTAGTCAAGTTGACATGAAACTATAATCGTTATCGCTATACAAAACTAAGGAACTTATCGTCATGTTACGTGGTGACGAAATATTAAGAAATATTAGATTTTTACCATGGACCAATTAAACAAGTCTAGTTTTATTGGTCCATGATTTTTACCATAGATTTTCAACTTTTCGCTAAGGCTGCAGGCGTCGTAGGCTTTCTACAAATACGTGTATAGGTAGGTATGTAATGGCAGTCCAATTGAAACGCACCGTTAAATGTTACCTTTTAGATTATCGTAGGTAATTATTTTTTATTTTTTTTATTCCGCATCCGATCGTAAACGTCCCGTTATTGTCGCCATTAAATACTAGCAATTTCGCAGAATCTTGCGGATTTTTTTTTTGTGAAACACCGTAAAATTATAGTGTGTGCTTCTGTAGTTTCATAGAATTATGTTCAGCTGATATTTACCTCTAATCTATACGCGTATAATATTTAATAGTTAAAATTCCCTACCAGACTGCGGATCAACGGAAAATATAATGGGTGATTCAAATTGTCGGAATCTATTACAATAGTTTTTAGGTTTGAGTATAGTTTTGAGTATGCATCACGCAAAAAGACCTGCCCCCTAAGCCAAGCTGACCAGCTTGGTTGACTGAACTGAGCTACTTTTTATCAAGGAATTCCCGCGGAAACTCCGAAATTACCGCGCGTGAAACCGCGGTAACAACTAGTAAAGAATCATTATTGAAATTAACATCTATTACGCTTATCGCCGCAAAAAAACGTGAAACACAAAATCGTAAAAACTTTTTTTTTTATGAATTTAAATAGACTGTAGAGAAAACTTAAGCATGGCCGCCCAATTAATATTATAAACGCGAATGTGAATTTGTTTGTTTATTTGTTAGTTACGCTTTCACACTTTAACTACTCAATCAATCACCATGAAATTTTGCATGCACGTTATCAGGAGCACAGAAAAGGACATAGGGTATTTTATATCCCGGAATCCATTGAGAACTTCGAAATTAGCGCGGGTGAAACAGCGAGAAACAGCTAGTATTATATGTATATATTCTGCATGAGATCGAAAGGTGAAGTGAAAATTGTGTAAGCTTATAGATATAGATCGACAGTTAGGGGCAGTGATAAGTGATAAGAGTAGAGCGGGTCTTATATCATAGTGTTGACAAGCAGGTGAATGACTCGTGCTGTTCAAACAAGATATTAGTCGAGTGGACCGCAGCGAGTGCGACGTTATCAGTGTTGGAGTAACGTGCGTGATATAATTAATGATATACCAACTGAGGCTACACCATCAGTTTGCGAAAATTACATCACAACCAAAGACAACACAACTTTCTTCACAACTTAACGACCGCAAGTTGTGATGACGACAACGCAAAACACACAGTGAGGTCGCACTTTTGGTGCAAAATGCATACCAATCTCACCCGAAATGATTAGAATGGGCACAGATACTACTTTTGAAAATCAAAATTCTAATTTGTCCGTCAGTTAGAAAATAAAAAAACAATAGACACGTATTTTTTTGCTTTTTCAAATAAATTAAAATATACAGAAATAATAGAATAGAACAAATAACGCGCATTAAAGTTCAGGGTGAGGGGATCGTGACGTCACTAACCGCTAAAACCGCCATACAAACTGTCAGAATAGTGACGTCACGCGAAATTTCAACTCAATATATCGCCGTTATTTTTTGATTACGTAAAAGAAGAAAAAATACGTGTCCAATATTTTTTAAATAAAAATTAGTCAACATGCCCATTGTCTTGAAGAAATCATACACGATTTCATCCGTTCCTATACAAACTTTCACCCCCTTTTCCACCCAGTCACGACATGAAAGACAAATGCTGAAACAAATGTAATACAAAGTTTGGCACCTCCTTTCACCTCTGTTCTCTATATTCTCTTTATACGTTACAAAAGGAAACTACTGCCTTTAATATTTCTGCGTTACAGCATTACCATACCAAACTATTTTATATAATTACTAGCTGTTCCCCGCAGTTTCACCCGCGGTAACTTCGGAGTTCCCGCGGGAATTCTGGGATAGAAAGTACCCTATGTCCTTCTCTGTATACCTGACAACGTGTATACCAAACATGATGATGGTTGAGCCGTTCAGGCGTAAAAGCGTAACAAACAAACAAATTCACTTTCGCATTTATAATATCAGTAAGGATATATATTATTATATTTGAAATGAATACGACATAAAATGTATATTTTTATGAAGTTGAGTTCCTATTATCAATTTATAGACTAGAAGAAGTCGTAACAGAAAATGACCGTTTGATGACATACCCAAATACGAGTATAAGTAACATAATGGAAGATAATATATCTTACGTAAAATGTTGAACACATTAAGTGGAATCGCCTCGGGTCCAAAAAAGAGATGATCATTATATCAATGAGATATTAATGGATTAGATGATTATCTTTTCTTTTTAATACGATTTCATTGCCATTTAAATCTCATAAATGCCTATAACATGTGCCAAAGGAAATAGCTGTCCCACGCGGTTTCACCCGCGGTAATTTCGGAGTTCACGTGGTAATTTCGGGATAAAAAATACCCTATGTTCTTCTCTGTACCCCTGACAACGTGTATGCAAAATTTAATGGTGATCGATCCAGCCGTTCACGCGTGATGCCGTGACCAAGGGAAATAGGGATTCATTATTACATAATAGGCATTGATTTACTACTAGGTATCAATGATAATAGGCTATTTGACTAATATTTTTTAAGTCGTCTTGTAGTTTAATGAAAAATATTGGACACGTAATTTAATTTCTTACATAATTGAAAAATAAAAAATACGTGTCTAATGATTTTTAATTTTCTAACTGACGGACTAATTAGAATTTTGATTTTCAAAAGTCGTCAACATCCCTTAGTATTGCTCAATGCAAAAAACAAAAAGTGAAACGAGAAAGATGTCAAGTTCATTGACGACGAAGTTCAAATTCATATCGATTACTCAGGTACAATCAATTAGAAAAGATAATACACGGCCAGCTGCTGCAGTCTGTAAGGCATGGATCTACATAGATATAACCATAACGACCGTTTATGCCGCTTAACCTTTTCAGCCTCAAGTGATCAGTTTCGGTCTCAGATCATAAGATCAAGACATCGTGATTAGTCGGTGAAACATTGAGTGGTAATTTAGTAATGAGTATTTTCATTGAGTGCTTTAAAATCATTTACACTGTCACATATTCGAAATTAGTTATAATGATTTACTCTATGGAAAAAAATATTATTTTATGCTGTAGTTAAGCCATTTTGATTTTATCTACTACCTATAGCACAGATAATATAATAGGTAATCAATCGATCATGAAATTTTGCATACACGTTGTTAGGGTTACAAAAAAGGACATAGGGTATTTTTATCACAGAGTTCCCGCGGGAACTAGGAATTTAACGCGGGCGAAGACGCTGGGAACAGCTAGTACGAGTGTGCTCACCTCGCGCCTACGATCACTTGGTCTCTGGCGACATCGAACAACAAGCGCGAGAACGACTTGGATTCTTTATCTTCGAACACGTCACTGTCGTCCGCCAACAGATCTGGAAAAAAAATATTTGCTTAATTGATACACAGGTTTAATTAAGACTTGAAGCAGCGCGAGCGGCGCGCTGCAGAGGTTAGTAACACACAATGACCCAGATTTCGCGATACCATTTAAGGAATCTCCCAAGTTTCAACGGAGAATGTTTTACATGTTTTTTTTTTACGCCTCGGAAGTCAATTTCGGCAACGTTGATTGTTTTATTTTGTTACTGGTTTATTCTAAATACGAAAAAAATTAATCGAAACTGTTTGCGCGCCATTTTATTTTCTTTTCTGTTCTTTTTTCTTTGTAACCAAATTAATCACTATTGTTATATCGTGTTTCCATTTAAATACGTATCACGTTATACTTAACAACAACATTTTGCGCGTTACTTTGATTACAGTGAAGTAACGCAATTTTTTTTAGTTCCTTTATTTTAGTTAATTGCCTACTTCTTGTCGACCTCGATGTCGAGCGATAACATGAGACGGGTGGAAGAGCTAATAAAAAAACATTTTTTTTTATATTACTTGAAGTATGACTCGTGTAACAGGTTACTTAGGCTAGCCACCACTTAATAAGAATAAGTAAATATAAGTCATTAATAGTAGGTAAGTTAACCTTTTTACTCACCTTCCTACTAAAATAACGTTAAAATGAGTTTATTTAAAAAAGAGAGCCCAAATAACTATCAATTTACCATCTAACATCAAAACTAACAGTATTTATATCTTATTTCTGTATAAACTTTTACTACACTTGACATCGTCTTCAGGATTTTTCAAAAATCTTTTCTCAACACTCGCCTACATATTAAAAAGAAGTTTTATGAAAAAACCAAATTTGTGGACCCAGCAGTTTAATTTATTAAGCGTCGCGATGTAAGTTTATGTATTGGCAAGGTGCAAAGCGGGTGGAGGGAGTAGCCTGGGAGTAGCCTAAACGATCACAGCGCTCGCTAAGGCTAAAATTGACATTTTCGTCGCTGACTTGAGCTGTCAAATCCATATTGCAGTGAACATTTTCTAATCGTTTTTGAGATAAATTTAATAAGTATATATATATATATATAATTTAATAGTAAGATGTGTTATTGTGAATTGTAATGACACCAAGAAAAATAGCGATTAAATTTTACCAATTTCCAAGACCCTGGTGAAAACGAGACCAAAGAATTAAGTGGATAATTGCCGTAAGAAAAAAAAAAGTAAGCCACAGTAGGATAATTTCTCACTGAAAACAACAATATGAATGTTATTGGCAATAATGTTACTGACTACCACCGCCCAAAATTCTTTAATATAGTAAAATAACACAAGATTTCATTATTATTTTTCACAATATTTACTTACTAGCTCCGCCCCGCGGTTTCACCCGCGGTAATTTCGGAGTTCCGCGGGAATTCCGGGATAAAAAGTACCCTATGTACTTCTCTGTATCCCTGACAACGTGCATGCCAAATTTCATCCAAATCCGTTTTGCCATTTTTGCGTGATTGAGTAACAAACATCCAAACATCCACACTTTCACATTTATAATACATAGGATTCTCGCTTGACTTGAATATTTTCAAAAATGGCCACCTGTTACGTGGCGCTGTCGTCGCGCACGGTCCCAATAGATTCCGCCTTGGAATTTGGAACAAAGTGAGCGTGGTTGTGGAATGAATCAAAAATAAGTTACTTATTGAAAAAAAGGAAAAAAAAAACGCGAATTGAAATCGCTGGTGCGGAACCAGTGTATTTTTTATCAAATTTTTTTACTAACTGATATAAGTTGGCTTGCATTTACACATACCTAGTACCGATTGGCTGTTTTATCTTAAAACACCATTATTTTTAAAAGCAATATGTCCTGTCGTACCGCAATATTTGGTTTCCGTTTGATGAATAGACGAAGATTGATGTTTAGTTAGTCTCAAATCATCGGATGATTAAATGCCAAGCCTGTTCTAATGTCTGACTTCGAATAACAGTTAGGTATTTTGCCTTTGAGCATAACCATTTCGGCGAAATGATCATTTTTGAATAGCCGAGTCAAGCTTCGTTTCGCGAATTGATCTAGAAGTAAAAAAATAATGACCTAAGCTTAATGGTTGACTAACGTTCAGCTAACGGCTTTTTACTAGTTTTAGCTAGGTATTCTCATTCTCCGAATTGTTTCAACAAATCAATCCAGTTAATTCTGCCGTGAGTGCAATATTAAGTTCCTACAAAAATATTAGGCGAGGACTAACAATAATACAAAAAGTGAAACTTTATTCGACGCGATGACAGTAAAATTTGAGTGGATGACGCTAAGGGGTTTCACTTCTACCTATAACCGCCGCAACATGAATTTACTGAACGTCTCTGATTGCGGCAGTTTTGTTTTAAAAATCTATACTTAACTAAGTAATCATTAAAGTCGACTCTGAGTGCGGCCGTTAGTGTACATTTTGTTTATACCCGGCTGGGCGATAGCAAAGACAGGGTAATATTATTTATTCCAGTATTCAAATATGTATTGAATTAAATATCAAAATATGTAAGAAGTTTTTCAAGTTTGTACGAAGTATTTAAATTCCATGCGGATTATAATCACCTTTAAGAAATTATGAATGAAAAAACAATGTAGGTATATTTACTTTAAATAAATAAAATAAATAATCGCACAAAACAGCTTTTAAAGTCAAGCTTATAAAGTGCAGACTAGGTAGTAAATGATAATGATTTTAAGTGTAAATAAGACTTACCTTGTCCATTTATTATCCTGAAGTCATCCTCTGGCAAATCACCTTTGGCTAGCGTGCTAAGTAGCACTAAAACAACTACTTTACATAATTTGCCGCACCGCATCCTCGTTAATCCAACAGCATTCTGTGGGAAAAGAAAACGAAACACTAAAACATAAGGGTTTACTTTGTAAGCTCGTTACTTGTTTAAGTTGCTTTTTTATCTTACTAGGGCGTAAACTAACGAGGTGTTAACTGTACACAACAAAGGATTCAAGTATTCCAAATGAAAAGCATATATTTATTCCGTCGGTGACGTATAGGCTTGAGACCAATTTTTGCAACAAAATTGTAAACTTTTGTTTGTAACTCTGTATACAAAATGCAGAGAAAGCTAAGTTAAAGCAAACGAAGACTTTATTAATTGCAGCGGAATAAACTTTACAGGGGGAGCAAAAAAATCAACAAATCTTCCATATAGGTAGTTTAACGATTTTCTTAATTTTAATTTGTCTAAAACTAAAACTGTAATAGGTTGTAATTAAGTATGTGGGAACGTCCATTAAAAGTGCCAAAAATACAAAAAAAAAATTGAAAAATAAAAACACTTGCTTTGTTTTCCGTAGGGCATCCGAATTGTTCTAACATAAAAACGACAAAAAACAACTCGCATGCAAATAGCTTTAAATACGTGGACTTTTAATGACTGGCATATTATAACTTAAGTGTGTTTAACTGTTACATTACAGTTAGGTACTTGGGTGTTTAAATGCTCATTATCGACGTTCAACTGTCAATCCACAGATCGATTTGTCCGCGCGCTTGTCTGTCAGTACCTACTGCATCTAAATCAAGTCGTTAAGATTGCGGCCCCACTTTGGAATGTGTTTACATTTTAAATTCTAAACTAAATTTTACTCCAGTTTACGTGTTTAATAAGAAGTAGAGTGTTAAATGATTTAGATCAAAAATTGGGTAGGTATGTCTACATCTGTTGAACTAATAATACGTCTTTTCACAGCAGAAATAAGGAACGTATTCCAACGGTCTTTTTTTTTTTAAATACATACTTTTATTTCTATTCTACAAAATAAAATATAAAAATCTTTATATAATACATTTTTACCCTACTACGGGAATCGAATCCGCGACACCAGACGTAGCGGTCAGATTCGCAAACCACTCGACTAGAGCAATTGTGTTATAATAGTTAAATTTTCAGTTTGTATAATTGTCACATATCTTTTAATTTTATTATTAAATTCTTAATTCAATGATCTCATGTAAATTTATATTCACTAATTACGTAATTCCTGTACCTATTACATATTATAATATGAATGACGTCAAACTACATGCTATGATTTGTTAGCGCTATAGTTATACGATGGTTTAATTGGTTTACAAGCACAAACGAAAAGTCAACTCATACATAACAAGTCTAGCTCAATCTATATGCAAATTTTGATTTTCACTTCCTCATGATAGAGTTGCCAACCGTCTTGTTTTCCCAGATTTCCTGTTTTTGGGGTGTGGTCGAGACTTTTTAGGTCCTGTATGGGTTTTTAAAGCGTCCTGGTCTTAAAATTCACGCGCCACTACTGCCTCTAATTGTACATTTATTTTTATCGGTGAGCCGCGCGGCCGTCTGTGGTCTAGTCTGTGGTATCTTCAGTTATAATTTAACTGAAGATACTAGAGACTAGTATGATTCCGTGGAAGATACTTTCATAAACCATTTGAACTGCTATATTTATTTGAGTTTCATTTACTCATAATATCATAATATTACTATAAATTAACCACTGCTCTAACGGTCGCAGTCAGAATCGTTTTAATGATTACTTAGTTTTAAGTAAAAAAAATTAAACAACATGGCGGCAATCAGAGACGTGCATTAAATTAATGTTAATTGGCATTTGACTAATTAAGTTAAATTTAATTAAACGTCTCTGATTGCTGCAATTTTATTTTAAAAATCTTTACTTAAAGTTAAGTAATCATTAAAACGACTCTGAGTGCGGCCGTAATACTTCTTGTGCGTAACAATTTTTAAGCCGTATTCTCACTTTATAATCTTGGTTTTCTATATATTTAGGGGTGGCAACCCTAATTTATGATATCGAAAATTTTGGTGCGAAAAAAAATATTATTAACTAGTAGGTACCTACTAAAATTCTAAATTTGAAACTGATCGCACGGTTATGTCCAAACCGGAAAGTGTGACAACAAATTTCACACAGGAAACCAATTAATTAAATGTCTCTGTGTATATTACGTGTTTAACTAAGCAGGTTTGCATTCATCATGATACACGGAGCGAGCAACGCGACGCGACGTTTTGATCAGTGAAAGTAGATATTACCAAAGATCAAAATATACACTACCTAGACAAATAATGCATAATAATATTAGTTTTATGTACAGGATGTAAATTTAAACGAGGGACATATTGAGGAATTAATATTCGATTGTCGTCCTAAGTATAAAAAAATACAAAGCTTATTTTTTTTTTAATTCCAAATCCCATAAGAAACAATCTTGCCGACGCGTCATGGCGACTCAACTCAGTAGTATTGTTGCCAATGTGCCGACAAAATCATAAATTTTAAAGGTGTCCATGTAATCCGTGTAAATCGGTGTTTTCTGTATATATTTTTATTAGTTACATTAAAGCATGAATCATCAAAAGCTTGAACATATTATACATTAATATTATAAATGCTAATGTGAGTTTGTTTAAAATATATTTGTCGCGTTTTCACGCTTTAACTACTCTGTACATAGGGTACTTTCTACCCCGGAATTCCCACGGAATTCCCACTGAAATTAACGCGGGTGAAACCGCAGGGAAAGGTGTATAAAACTTATACCATGTAACTGTCAGACAACTAGTCTTCAGATAAGAATAATAAATAATACTCGAATCATCTAATGTATATTAAATTTCCGATTGGAGTGTGTTCAATAGCTTCGACCTACATATCGATTGCTTCATACCATATCTATTCCTTTATTGTAACGATTACGAATAACGATAGGGTACGTTTCGATTCGTGTGGCGCGGACAAGCTTCTGTATTTTTAGTTCAAGTACCTTGTTACTGGGCCGGTGGATAAGCAAAGTACATACCTGTTAGGTGCAGCCCAGATGATACTCGTAGTACAAACATAATTTACTGATAAAACTTACCGATTTGCTAAGGTACTCTACAAGTAGGTGCCTACAATCTATATACAGTACGAACGTCGCGTTGGTAAATATTCCACGGTCAAAGAACACCCGCCTAATATTTAAGTGGATGGAAGTTCATAGACCACGACTTTATTTTAGTACAAGGTAATAATTAACTGTGTTTTTACATTATACGTCATGTAGAATGCAATAAAAAGCATTTGTTTTGAAGTTGCAGTTACCCACGAGGAGGCAGGGTGGGGGGAGTGACTGCGAAGGCAAACTAAAGTATCGAGAACTGCGCTCTTCATTACTTCATCAAGTAATAAAATCAGCGTACCTACAGTAACTAATTCAATTGCTCATTCGTTTAAAATTTGAACCTTGAGATAGATAACTAAAATTCTATTCTAATTTATAATGAAACCGGGATAAACAGCAAGTCGGAAGTGAATGTACCTACCATCATAATATATATAGAAATGCTTGGATATTCCTCAGTGAGAACTACATCGCCCCAAACTATATGATGAGCCTATAAAAATTATAAATTTCAACTTTGTTCAATTCCAGCCTCCAGGTACCTTTCTAGTACCTACCTAGTATTTATTTCACTTAATCCACATTAAACTAATGTTTACCTAATGGTAGGTAGATGACGCATTTTTAAAGGGGAAAATGGACACGCGTTTTCTATACTAATTTGGCATTCATTTAAATAGAGAACTAGGTAATGCTTTTTCTTTAGGTTACTGTAACATTGTTATTTTATGTGCAATAAAGGATTAAATAAATAAATAAATAATATCTTTAACTACTGAATCGATTTGAGAAATCCTTTCATTGATAGGAAGCTACAGTAGATATCCATCCCTGAGTAACTTGGGATATTTTGTTATGATCTGTTTTTTTTTCTGAGAAGTGGTAACCGCGAGAAACATCTACCTATTGTTTTAAATAATTTAAGTAATTAATATTTTAAGTCTCAGGGTACTCTACGTAGGACTAGATTTTAACACTGTTGTGAAAAAAAACCATCTTTAATCAATTATAGGTAAGTATGTGCACTAAATTGATAAGGTAAAAGGTAAAAACTTAAAAATGTTTATGATCGATGATAAGCACTAATCGGGCAGTTTGACCTGAATTGATAATAGGTAACTAATAACCACCATTTACTATATATTGTGGTTATGTAAAACATTTTTTTTTTCTTTTTATTAAGAGGGCTTTATCGTATGTAAAACTTAGCTGATGATAACGCATCACTTAAACGCGATCACTGTCGTCAACTCAATACCGGTATATGTTGTGAGTTAAGTATCGTAGGCAAAATTGGGTACTTGCATGATTTTTTTTTTTCAATCTATTTTAAAGATATATGGCCTACTTAAACAAAGCAAGAAAAAGAAAAAATATATGCATAAATTAATTAGAGCGTTTCAAAGTTCCTACTTTAGACCTTACCGCCGAACGTGGAATGACGTCACTAGTTCAAAATTACGCCTTATTAATCTGTGATATAAATGTCACTGTCGTATTGACAGGGTCATATGACACTGACAGACAGATGAATTGAATATCCAAAAGCGAAATTAAGGTTTCAACCTCTGTGTCGAGTTACTTCCAAAAGTTCCACTAAAGAATCGAAATGCATCTTACCGATGCATTTTAAAGTAAAAAACTTCAGAAAATGGAAAATATGCGTTGACTGTATGAACTTAGTTTCTTTTGCCTTCTCTAAAAGAGGTAAATGTTTCCTAAAAAAATCAAAGTGACGTCATGTGTCAAGCTTGGCTGTGATTGGTGTTTTGTTGCAACGTTCCGTTTCACAAAATTAAAAGTTGAGTATTTTGGAAACTATATTTCAGTAAATCTTTCACGATAACGCTTTTCTAAGGCTCTATTTTTGAAATATTGACACAATTTATTATAATAAATTTCATGCAAGTACCCTATTAAAGTTGCTCTTGCTTACCCGACCCAACTAACTAAACAAGTAGGTGGGTAGGGTACAACGGTACAACACAAAGCGCATCAGTTCAAAATTCGTTTTATGCCCGTTGGATCTCACTTTTGATCAAATTTTTAACAGACTTCAAAAAGGAGGAGTAAAACAATGGTCGTGTCTCTCAGATAAAATATCTATAACTAATACCTACCTATTAGTTAATCGTAGTACAACTTCCGTCATCCATGGCCGTCTTACAAATGATTTTCGCGATAACACACGCGATAAAGGCAACCACTAAGGACCGGTGCTACGTGCCTGGAAGCATGCCTGCCAAAGCGAAGTATATAAACAAACCACTGAGAATAAACACACATCATACCAATACCAATATCTATATCAAGCACCTACGCACGGAACAATGGCCGCTCTGAGACCGACTGCCGAGAACCGAACTAAAACAAGAAACTCTGTGTTTCTCAGAATACGTAACCATTGAACCCACATCTATCATAAGTGCTCGAAAGTTGGAACTGGGCAAAATCACGCTAGCAGCGGGGAAGAATGGGTGGGCTCGCGCCTGTCTCTCGGGGGATAGGTTGGCATTATTGAGCCACATTTATATCAATCAGTATTATAATATTATCTGCGCTTCAATTTTTTGGTGTAGGTACCTAAAAATAGTTACGTCCGCGTCTTCGCTCCCGTTTATAATTAATATAGATTTTGTTAATCATTTTAATGCTCATCTAAGAAGCTCCTTACATAATATATACCTACGTAACCTTAACAACAAAACCGGCTTTGTCGCGGACCTTCGGTTCCCGCTATAAACACACCTGGAACTCTGACGATATTTCATAGAGGAAGAGCTGATAGTGATGAGACTGATCGTATGGTATGGGGACCTAACTAGGCTGGTCAATTTATGTAAATCTGAACAATGAACTGAACAAAAAGACTGATTCACATTTCATTTACTTTTAGTTATATTTTGTGAGGCAAAAATTTGTGAGCATAAAATTAATTTTATTATTGATGAGTAGGTAAGTAGGTACTTAATATTTTTTTTACTAAAAATAATATTGACTCATGTTGTTTAAAACTTTATAATATACAGAAAGCTTGTGCACTTTGTATCAATCAGTGGAAAATGCTCAATATCACTCACTGAAAGTAAAATATAATGCCATAATATAGGTACATATGCTCAATAGTAGGAATGTACCTACATAGCTGTTGATTGGGTGATATCATTTTGTTTACTTACATAATTTGATGATCACTCACACAACAAATAAATGATATTTTTTACATGTTCTCTGTTAGTTTTGGGCTATAGAAGTTCTTATCTAAGTACCTACCTACAGTAATATATTTATATGTATCCCTCTCTCTCTTACAAAGGGTTTATAAAATTTGGGATACCTAAGTTGGATTTAAATCTGGGTAACATGTTTACATTAATGATTAAACACTGCTTAATTATGAATTTAAGCATCATTAAGCTTGATTCGAGTATATATGTATACCTCAGACGAAATAAAAAGACTTTTTATTTTGTCTGAGATGTATACTAGCTGTTGTGCTGCGGTAATTTTGGAGTTACTGTGAGAATTTCAGAATAAAATACAGATATAAACCTTCCTCATAAATTACTCTATCTATTGGCGAAAACCGTATGAAAATCTATTGCGTAGTTTTAAAGATCTAAGCATACATAGGGACAGACAGTAAGAAGCGATTTTTTTATAGTATGTATTGATAGTGATATGTATAGCCTTGGGCCCCAGTTCACAGAGGATCTTTTTATATTTCAGACATTTAAGACATTTTTGTCACACATAAATGATGTAGGTAATTAATTCAGTACAAATTCAAGAAAATTATTAGAGTTATTCCCAGCGTTTGCCTGAGGCTTCACTGGCATTAATGTAGATTTTGTCAATATTTTTTTATACTTCTGGAACAGTACTTTTTCTGGTTAAAAGGTAAGTAGGTACCCTTTGTTTTTCCTTTTCTGTACCCCTGACAAATTTTATGCAAAACATTGTATATTTTGCATAATTAGTTGAGTAGTTAAGATGTGAATGCTTAACAAACAAACTCAAATCAGCAATTATAACAGTTAGCAGGTGAAGATTAAGTTAAGATTTTGAATATACTTTAGATATGTATCTATATACCTACTTCATGTAAATATTTATGTAATACCAGTACCAACTTTAATCAACAGCTTTGAATGTTAGTAAGTAATAAGTAGAAGCAATTTCAAAGATTTGTGTAGACTGTAGGCTAAACATCCATTAAGAAACCACCAACCCAACTCAGATTTCGTAACTTTTACTAACCGCCTACGAAATGTATAGGTAGTTCTAAAGCTTCTCATAACATAAACAAAACTTGTGAAAATATCATCATATTATCTCGACCCACCTACTAGATATAAATAAAAAAATAATGACCAACAAGAAAACGAGTTGATGACCATAAAAAAAAAACGCAGCGCAGTTACAAAATGAAAACATGAAAGTTTTTCTTACCATAAAAGTTATGTGGGTGACGGAGAAGTCGCAACAAAATTCAAGTTCCAATAAGAATATACGAAGCCCATTTTCGTCCCGGATTACCAGTTTAAATCGTTGTTTAATTCATCACATAACTTTTTGTTGCCGCACAACTATAACTTGTCCCTGGATCACTGATATAGGCTGTATTGTTGACATAAACGAGGTTATTGTTTACATTAACATCTGGACTTTCATCTAAGATTTCACTTCACAGTTAGCAACTTTCGACCTGTTTTATAATACAGAATGAGTTAACTTGGGAACCATGTACAATTAAATGTTTATCTTTATACACAAGCAGGTAAGCGGCAAGGAAAGAAACAAGTGGCTCGCAAGTCGCACTGGACGAAAAAAATAACAAAAATAACGTAACAAGACAAGCCCGACGCGAAGCGAGCGTACGTGAATGAAGTTTAAAAACCGCCGCACTGTGTCCGCCGCGCCAAGTCAACTTTGCTGATTCGCTCTCGCTCTCTCTTATTGTAGATTCTAGGTAGAGATCGTCGCCTCTTGCTCACTCACAACAAAACTTGTTTTACAAAGTGTTACCATAAAGGATTTTAAAATTGACCTTCGTTACGGCACGGTTACGGTAAAGTTAAAACATCATTATACATAAAATTTTGAACTCCGAAGTTCTTACGGCCGCACTCAGAGTCGACTTTAATGATTACTTAGTTAAGTATAGATTTTTAACACAAAACTGCCGCAATCAGAGACGTTCAGTAAATTAATGTTAATTGGCATTTAATGAGATGTAACTTAATTAGTTAAATGCCAATCAACATTAATTTATTAAACTTGTCTGATTGCGGCAGTTTTGTTTTAAAAATCTATACTTAACTAAGTAATCATTAAAGTCGACTCTGGGTGCGGCGGTTAATTCATTTGCTTAATATAAATATGTGGATTTCATTTCGTAGTAATCCTTAGTACACAATCTTTACTCTAAAAGTGGTGTTTTATTGTAAGTTTATTTGTTTGTTATTCTAGTGCTGAGCGAACTTTTGCAAATCGCATAATATGACGTGATAATTATTATTATTGTATTGTCCAACAACAACAAAATTAACTGATTAACAGTTTTATGATTTGTGATTTAACTGTAAATATTTAATAACATTGCGTAATTTAAATTCTCGTCAGATGACATGATTGTAATATTAATCTCCAAATTATGAAGATTTTTTAAGAAATTGTTAAAATCATCTCTACTAGGCAACACCAGCTGTCAATGTCATGTGGAGTGTGTAATACGCAAACGTACGCACACTATTACACGCACACATCAGATCTTACACAACCTATTGGCTATAACCACATGAACGTTCCCTCCGCCCGCGCACCAACGAACGTCCTTGCGGCCAGCGACCTCGCATGGCAGCATGAGGCGAAGACCGTATACCTACCTACCTATTCCACAAATCTTACTAACTTTAACAATATAAGTCTCCATCTAGATCTACATAATATTGTGTGGATAGATACTGCTCCAATACAAGCACCTTAGCTCAGACCACACGTAGTTTTAAATCCGACCATAAAAATACAAATCGTGCCAAGCAGCTTATTGAAAAAACAAAATAACAAAAAACCTAAACATAAAGTCGTTATAACTTACGGCTGTCTTCCGGTAGTGAGTAGTGATCAAAACTAATCTTTCGCCTCTTGAAAGTTCAACAGAATCCTTACTAATAATATAAATGCTAAAGTCTCAGACGAAATAAAAACTTTTTATTTCGTCTGAGGCTACAGTGAGTTTGTTTATATTTTGTTTGTTTGTTTTGTTACCCATGTTTGTTACGCTTTCACGCGTTAACGGCTCAACTGATCATCATGAAATTTTGTTTGCGTGTTGTCAGGGGTACAGAAAAGGACATAGGGTACTTTTTATCCCGGAATTCCCGCGGGAACTTAATTACTTACTCCCAAGGTTTTCTCTTTCAGTACCTACCTACCCAAATACTACTGAGAAAACCTAGTTTGGTAGATCTCTTTAGTTTGTTGCGGTAAATACCTAGGTACCTACCTACTACTCACAATCACATAGTAAAAATAAATCATCGTAAAATATTACAGTAGCGGGTGTTGATATCTACAAAGCTTAATTAATAAGACGACTGCCGCTTTTGTTATTTGTTTTGTAGGTACCTATACATACTCATTATAATATTTTACACTGTCATTAATTTAACATAAATACTAGCTGTCCCCCGCGGTTTCACATGCAATAATGTCGGAATTCCCGCTTGAATTCCAGGATAAACTATTCGTATGAACCTTCATCTTGAATAACTCTATCTATTGGTGAAAACCGCATGAAAATCCGTTCAGTAGTTTAATACTATTAAGAAAGCTTTTAAAAAACACACACATGACACAGTTTTGCCACAGTTTGAAAAAGCGTATTATTTTAAATCCTAAAAAAAAAAAATATTACCTAATCAAATCCGACGTCACGTCGACGAAATCACGTCGGACCGACGACGATATCCGAAGGAATTCTTACTATCCTTACTAAGTATTTATACATAAATGCGACGTTGAGTTTGTTTGTTTTTTACGCTTTCACGCCGTAACGACTCAACTGATCATCATGAAATTTTGCTTAGGTAGGTACACGTTGTCAAGGGTACAGAAAAGGACATAGGGTACTTTTTATCGTGTAATTCCTGCGGGATCTCCGAAAATTAAGGCGGGTGAAACCGCGGAGAACAGCAAGTAGCATAATATTTCAGCATTTTCAGTGCTACACCGCGGTGACTAATAAAGGAAAGCGCAATTATTTTATTAACCGACTTAAAAAAGGAAGAAGTTCTCAATTCGACTGTATATGTATAGGTTTTTTTCTTTATAAAACACCCAGTCACGGACCAACTGCATACGAAATGATTATAGATTGTTTAGGAAAAAAAAAATCTTTTCATGTAAAAAGTAGTTAACAGTTACCTACGTCATTTAATTTGTCTGACGTAAATCGTACCTACTCAGTGAAAGCGATATCTAGATACCTTGTGATAAAAAAAAAAAAAAAAAAAAAAAAAAAAATGTTGGCGATATACGCTAGATAAAGTTGATAAGAGATGGTTAGTCAGTAAAATAGACAATAACAAGATTTTTTTTAGTAAAAGTAAATAACGACAATGTTTACGACGAAGGGGTAAGCAGAGACTATGAACCTCTGCTTGTTCTTGTTTCAGTATAATCATTAAAAGCCTATTTATGTGTAGGTAGGTACTTATATTAAAAGATAAAAGTTTGATGTTTGATTGTTTTTTTGTAGAAGAGTCGGTCAAAAAATATAATTATTTGACTTTGACTTGATTTTAACAAAAAGAATCCTTATCTATTTTCAAATATGACATTCATCTCAGTGTAGTTCCTGAGAGAATTCCGAAATTGACTTAGGTGAATTCGCCGGAGAAACAGCTAGTGAATATATTGTATTTCTCGTGTGACCTCTGGTCACACGAGACTCATGTCTCTATGTTTGGAGCTTATCAACAGGTTGTTCAAGATACCTACGATTATGGCCACAAGCATTTTGTATAGGCCGACCCCTCTCTTTAAATAATTCCGGTGGTCGCGAAACGCTTTCCGATCACCTATACCATCATACCTACAATATATCAATTTGCCTCGCGAAGATTGTCGAAAACAGTGTTTTTTTTTTACCAGCGTCATACGAATGCATAATTATAATATTGTGTGTCGTAAATACGCCGCGATACATTGTCCAAATAAAAAGTACCTACGATCTACATGGAGAAAGTATTTTATATTTGTAAGTATTTTACATTTTTTACTAAGTATTCCAACACGTAACGTCGCGTCGTGCGTTGGCATGACCTAGTTTTCGGGATCAGTGACAAACAACGGACGATCTATTATTCAATCTGTGTTATTGTCTTAAAGTGGACGACCATCAATAGTCGATTGAGTGGCGACGTGGAAGTCAGCTAAAACTAACAGCATCCACCTGCCTGTTTTCAATATAGGTAGATATTTGAAGTCGGCAAAATGAGTACGTTACCTCCTTTCATCCCTCGTCTCGTCATCTCTGCGTGCTTACATTTCTTTATACCTAGCCTTGTACCTAGCACCTCAGAGTAATAAATATACTACGTATTATACTGTAGCGTATTTAGCTCTGCTAGTACATTAAGTACATAATTTTTTTCTTAGTGTGACTAATCATTAATTTCACTCTATAATTATATGCATAAACAATCATTATTCTATATTGGTGTGGGTGTCCATATCCTACTAATATAAACACGAAAGTTTGTAAGAATGTATAGATATATAGATGGATGTTTGTTACTCTTTCACGCAAAAACTACTGGATGGATTTAAATGAAACTTTACAATAATATAGCTTATACGTCAGATTAACACATAGGGTACTTTTTATCTCGGAATACTCGCGGGATCACCGAAACTAACACGGGTAAAACTGCGGGGAACAGCTACTATATTTTTTTTTTTTTGGTATAGATAGAACAATGTCACATGCCTTAAAAATTCACCATAATTGAATCAACTGCATGCTCTGGGGGCTTATTCACTATGACCATAACACGCCGCGTTAAGGTAAGTCGCCACAAAAATTGTTTTTCCCTCGTGATCAAAGAAGTTTCCCTTTAAAAAATACATTTACAACATGTGTTATGGTATACAGAATATTAAATTTTAATATTTTGGCATATATGAAGCGGTCGGAATTGTGTTTTTAGGACGCGCGTTATGGGCAAGAAGCAATAAGGACCCAGGTATGAAAAGAATAACATTATAATCTACGTATAAAAAATATTTAAATTATCCTTGATCTTTATTTTCAAATTCTTTAAAACAGAGAGTTCAATGGATCGGATATCTCGGACACATCTAGGGATAGACCGAGAAATCCGATAGCGATT
This sequence comes from Zygaena filipendulae, assembly GCA_907165275.2. Taxonomy (NCBI): domain Eukaryota; kingdom Metazoa; phylum Arthropoda; class Insecta; order Lepidoptera; family Zygaenidae; genus Zygaena; species Zygaena filipendulae. The sequence continues at coordinate 4,438,332 of OU015669.1, forward strand.
TGTTACGTTTTGTCACGGATATTACGGCCTCGGTAGTGATTTAGTGCGGCATTCGCCTTACGTCGGATTAATTTACTAATCATAATTTACGTGTTATGTTACCGACTCGCGACCGTGTATTTATGCCTTCCCATTAGTTCTTATTTATTTGGTTTTATGAATGTTTCCATCTGACGTGCGCGACTTTAAGGTAGTATCAACTTCAAAGTGTTCGCATGAGCGACCTTAAAAATAGACATTAGCATCGATTGTAGCATGTTCTCTATTTAACATTTTCAAAATGATTTTAATTCCGATTTACGGAGAAGTTTTTGAAACGTAGGCTTCCTTTTTCCGTCGGTGCGTGGAATTGATCTGAGGGTTACCTAAACTTCTAAAAACGCCTTGTAGAAAATTTTATTGTTGGTTGAAACGGATAGTTAGTATCTAAGTGAGGATGTATAGATTTTACGTGTTATATATTTTATACGTTCCAAAATAAAATTGCATATTAATATTGTGCATCATTTGCGTTACTAGTCGTAGGTAAAAGTGCAAGTTAGTATTCAAGTACCTATATTATGTGTGTGCACTAATGTAACGGGACCTTATCGCGACGTGGGCTGCCCGATGCCATGTCAGCAGTCACTATCTCCGGCTGTAATTTTATTCTACTCGCCTGTTTTTGTCACAACAACGCTTTTTGTACAAGCTTTTTTATCCAAACAAGGACCCGACAGTGTGGTCTGTGTGTGACGATAAAATGTCTGCCTACGCAGCTTGCAAACCGCAACGTTGTTGTCACAATATAAAACCAAAACCGATATAATTCGTAAATCGTCTAAAATGACAGTTCGGTGGTCGTGGTTACCCAATCGTGAAACCAAATTCACGTTATAAGATTACTCGCTACTTGCTTATAATATCACGTATGAAGTAGTGTAGGTGCCTAACTGCCTACCCCTTTTAAGTCAAACCACATCGTATTATTATCATTGACTCTACTTTATAAATCCTTGCCTCCTCAGCCAAGTTGACAATCTTTAATCGTTAACGCATACAAAACTTGAGTAACGAATTGTCATGTCACGTGTTTACGCAAACGGCAAAACTGAACTTTTGATTGGACGATTTAACGTCACCACGTGACATGACGATTCGTTTTTCAATTTTGTATGCGTTAACGATTCGATTTGTCAACTTGGCTAAGGGGGATGATTAATTATCTTTTTGAACTGAAGCATTTTAAAAAGCACCGTCCTCACCTGTGGTTTCACTCGCGTGACTTACGGGATTCCTTTGGAAACTGTGTCAGGATTAAAGTGGGGGGTCTCATGTGTACATACTGTAAATCCAAAAAAATACTGTTCGGCAAAAATTCAATCATATTCATTGAGCCGTAAGAATAATATTGTCTAACAGCATAGGTAGGCATTTAGGCATCTAACTACTAGATTTTCCCTACTGTTTTAGTCCCGATCCCGTGATAGCGTACGGACAAACTCACGTTCGTATTTATAATACCTACTACTAATAGGATTCATATCGATTTCTTTTCGACATGATTATTAGATTATTATTTATAGCGGGTGCTAGTTTGCACCCTTTTAAAGAAGGATTTTAACGAAAGACTTCTTAGAATTAATACTTACTATGCTAATCAACGTAGGCACTTATAATATAATAATATCCATAATAATAGTCGCTATCAGTTCTACCTAGAACTGCTACTATCTTACACCTAATGCAACACAAACAATGATATCATTATAAAAATTATGCAGATATCTACAAAGTAGGTATACAGTCACACAAAATTATATGCTGTTTCGAAGACTACATAATATGTACTTGTACATATTCCAACTTCAGATAGGTAGGTATAGGTAGTGAAAATCTGCCATCATTTCTTTGTTTAATTTAAGACTTCACACCAACATAACAAAGTTCATTTTATTCTGTAAAACAAGAGTTATGACATAAAAACGTGGCTCGTCTCCGACCTACACGGTTATCGTGCGCAGGCGCAGCCTCACAACTTCACATCTCAGGCATTATGTTATGCCCATAAATTATTAGGTATGAATAATAGATACCTGGACCTTATTTTCCGAAAAGATAAATCTCCTAAGAAGCTTATCATACGGTAAACAATATGAAAAGGAACATATTTTAGCATGTTACGTCATCACCACATACACAATAAAAACGATTTTTAAAAAAACGCAGAGAATTTAGGTAGAGTACCTACACAGAGCGGAAGTAGGTAACGGTGCTTTTACCCCAGTACAGATAATTAGATATATCTAAACGTGAATAGGAAATTACTAAGATATAATTGTTTGTTACATAATTTAACTATACTTTCCTCGCAAAATTTTTTGCTATTTATTATAAAAAAATTGGCAGGGAACGGAAGTGTGAAGCGTTCAACATCCGGTGTCTGCATGTCAAAGCTTATACGTAGGTAGTTCTTTTAATTAAGAATTGTTAGGATAATTTTATTACGTGCGTACATAATATGTAAGTATACACACATCTTTCTTGTTTCATAAACATATTTCTGTTGTTCAATTTCTCTTTATAAATATATTTAACTTTCGAAGCGAACAATTACAATGACCATCCTTTCTTGTGATACCTCTTCAGGTGTCAATATCTCTACCCATATAGTGAGAATATTAACACAAGTAGGTAAGCTTCGCACACAAATCGTAGATGGCTGGAGGTAAGATTATAATTGAATACTAAAACTAACCAATAGAATGTGCGAGTGTCGTTAATCAATGGGGTAATAACAGTTCCCCCTACGTATTGTGCCGTGAAATGATAATTAAATCCGATATTCAAGATTGTGCTCCGGGCGCGCGTCGCGTCGTCGCACGTCGAGCGGACAACTCGCCGTATGGTAAACTCGCTACTTTCTACACAGGTAGATAAGAAAACCAATTTAAATTGAACCGCAATGGAAATGTTATATCTACACCGAGATTGCTGCTGTTCGTCACGGTTTTACCCCCGTTAATTTCAATATTTCCTCTGGAACTCCTAAAATATTTGGTTATGAACAATTCCTATGGACAAAACAAATATCTATGTTGTGTAAATATGACCTAAATTGGTCAAATAGTTCTCGAGGCTAAGTAACTTTAGTAAAACTTGGCAAGTTCAGGCATTTGACAGGAGAAATTGATTTAATGAAATATCTTAGAACACGTGTTTTTAAGCGCCTCCGCTTAAAAACACAGTTTGAATCCTTCAAGGACCGTAATTTATCATTATAAGTGATAAAAGTACATGTACCTACTTATTATTTAGTAAGGTCTATATGACCTACTAGTTACTAGTCTATTCCCCACGGTTGATTCACTCGTGTTAGGTAACAGGAACTCCGAGATACCTCTGTCACTCTGGAACACTTCCTATACGTGGAAGAATTTTTAAAATCGGTTCACTAATTTTTGAGTTTATCCATTACAAATAAACAAACATACAAAAAAACAAATAGGTACCTAATAATATTTTAATAATAAAGTTTATTTCCACACAAACAGTACTATGATCAATAATTACATTATACAACAATAACAATACCAAAACCTACAATCTTTCCATGTTAACCAACCGGCTTCCTTATAATATAAGTATAGATATAATATTAGTATAGATGAAGTGAGTGATGTATGGATCAGCAGCATGGAGCACCACAACGCAGCGCAGCATCGACTGGCGCTATAATTTCACTCCGCTTCTGTTCGCCGCAGGCGTAACTTTTATCACACGTGGGTGTTTTTGAACGTTCCTTCTGCCTTTTGTACTCTCTATAGTGTTAACCACATAATTGACACTTTAAAAAACCATGATGGGACTAAGCCATTATTCAAACAGCTTGCAAATCGGTCGTCGATAGGTAAAAGATGGTTTTTAACATACTTCCAAAAAGGAGGAGATTTTGCATTCGACTTTATGTATGTTTTTTATAACTATGTTGCTTGCTATATACCTATAATTAATTTTTTTTTAGTAACTATTAACTTCGTTCCAAAACAAAAAAGCTCAGGTTCTTCTCTATAGTTACTCTGGCTACGGAATGTTTTTGACTCATTGTGTTCTACCGCAACTTCAAAAGCGATTAATCGTGACGTAACTGTGCAAACTAGAAGACAACCGAGTGTTTCGTGCAAATATTAGTAGTCTAGATAATGGCTTTGCATCTTATATATAATTTCTACACAATATGCTATGTCTGTTTATAATTTTATAATTCCAAATTAGCAGCTTTCAACCTCAGACGAAATAAAAAGTCGTCTGAGCTTTCAACAAACGCATATGAAAGTATATACCACGTATATACGGTATACAATCAATGTTTTAAATTTTTGTCTGTGTACCTATCTGTCTGTCTGTCTGTTTGTTCCGGCTAATCTCTTAAATGGCTGAACTTATTTTAACGGGACTTTCACTGGCAGATAGCTGATGTTATGAAGAGTAAGTTAGGCTACTTTTATTTCAGAAAAAAATAGTTTCTACACGAAATCCGTAACTCACGCGGGAGAAACCGCGGGGCACAGCTAATCCATAAATATAAAAAGCCAGTGGTTTGGTCAAGGTCGGTCAGCACTGGTGGAGATTGTAATCAATGTGATTTCCGCTCATTTTGCTGTAGGTTGCGTTAATTACTTTAGTATTATTATAGAGCATACAGACGTGGGTAAAGGTCAATTCAAGGTTGGAAGAAATTAACGATACGAGATTATAGATGCTTATACCTAATGGTGGTCTAGCTGTTCCCCGTTTCATAGCCGACGTCCTCATGAACTATAATGTTGGGTACTTCATCTTAGCTGAATATTTAAACCATTGATTTGAAAAAAGAAGACGCACATAATACAGGCTGTTTTTTCTTTCAATATCAACTAGTTGTTTTTTGCAAAAATCTGAGTAGGTAATTAACCGACTTCCAAAAAGGAGGAGGTTCTATGTTCGATTGTATGTATGTTTTTTTTTATGTATGTTCACCGATTACTCGAAGACGGTTGGACCGATTTGGAAAATTCTTTTTTCGTTTGAAAGGGTATACTCCCAATATATGAAGTCGGTGACAAGCCAAATATGGAGGGGGTAGATGGGATAAGTCGACTCCCGCCACCAGCTCTTCGTGAGCAGAACAACCCAAGTGGGCAGACACCAGCAGCTCTTGTCACCGAATTCAAACCGATCAGTGGCAGAACAAACCAATAATAATACCTAATATTACCTACGTGTGTTTTTGTCTTTTGGATTAAATCGGTACCTATTTTGTTATTTTTAGCTTTTTACTTTTGTGTTTTTGGAAGTCTAAAATTTTAACTAAAGCAGTTGCATATTTAAAGAGATGATTGTGAACGCGACTCACACGGATTGTTATGAATTCTGAGGACATCAATCACCTTACGTAAATATAATATCTACTTTTCTATAAGAAGTTTCGCTATGGAATGTTAACAAAAGAAAATCAATATTATAAAACACATAACGATAATATTCTGAATATTATTACATGGTAATATGGTTCAGTTGATGGGTAGGAGTATATACGAGTATTATTGGAATAAAAACGTATTTTATGGTGCCAACAGACCTTTACAATAGACTTCAAGGACAATAAAAAGAAGTGTGATTATTCGTGAGATACATTTAAATTTTAAGGTGGGTACTTACGGGCTACGTGGCGGAAATTAATTGGGGATATTATTTAAATTTTCATTCATTCATAACATAAACACGATGGGAACAATCACCATTACTATTTTTCGTGTGCCGTATCACCAAATACATTACGTATTCGCCCAGCGCGACGTTCGAATAAAACAGCACACAGGTGTGCCTACAGGCTCCACTGTCCATAAAGTAGTAGTACCTATTGAATAAGATAATGGTATAAAAATAAAACAGATTAAAAAAAATGATGTCACTAATAGAAAGGTTCAGTATTTCTGAGTAACATGGGATAGGTAGGTATACTTTTATCCTGAAACAAAGAGTTCTTGAAATTCATGTAGATGAAACCTGAAGAAATAGCTAGTAGGTACGTACCCAAGTCATTTATAGATATTAATTGATCTAAACGAATTACTAATCTCGCGTTGAATTCTCCGCGAATCGCGATACCCGACTCGCCGCCGTCAGATTTTGTTCTCAATCATTAATCATTCGCAATTAACAAAGCTGTTAACTCGAAGGCTAAGATTTACGTCTCGTATTATATTTGAGTCAAGCACTAACTTTCTAAACATCGAGAACGCAGATAGAAGAATCGATTTCGTCTACAAATTAACTACCTATAATATATGACTCGTAATAACAAAACCGTTTTATATAACGCACGCTCACTCAGTCTGCTTTTGTATGCTCGCAATCAAATAGAAAACTAATGGGCTTTATAGTTTACAGTCACTTAACATGAACAAACAAAAATAAACCGAACGGGTTGTTGCATGAATGGGGACAGGTATAGAAAGCTGCGGTTGCGCTAAACGAGCTTCTAGTGCTCTCAACCGGGGGCAATACTGATGCATTCCTCGGAGGCAAGACGAGTCGCCTTGTAAGGAAGACGCTGGTCACTGGACGCTCTAACTGTACGTCGACGCGCGACGACGGCGGCACCGCAAAAAGTCTCCACTAATTGCCGACAATCACGAGCTGTCGCATTCACCGGGCGGTATTCTGGTCATCGACCGGTAAACGAGGAAAACCCTACCTCACTTAACGTAACCAATACACTTGCCGAAAGTGAAGATGCAATCAAGAAAAAAGAGAAAGAAAGAAAATGGTCACCAAGCATTCACCCTGGCTACTCTGAGATAGAGACGCATTGTAACTGTAACTTACGTTGTTCTTGCCTATACCATAGAAAAATATTGCGAAAAACATCGGTTTTTACCTTAAGGTATATTGTGTCACATATTACGTACCTGCAGAGGAAGTTTTACGACCATTTTTCTTCTATAATAACATTTACATAACTCTTATGCGACTGTTTGCAAAAATATTGTTATGGTGGCACAGGCAAGGCAATTTTTCAAAGGAAATTTAACTTTATGAACAACGAAATGATATTGAAATTGAAAAAATAGGTAACCTAAAAAGTAAATATGTAATATCTTTGGTGCAATAAAGTATATTGTATTATATTGTAGTGTAAATTTATTTCCCGAATTAACAATACACTCAACACACGACACAGATAGTTAATATTAGTCAGACAATAAAATTGTGGTCACCATTCGACAAAGAAAACATAATTATAATTAGATAATTCATCATCGCCGTCTACCTTCCTCTTCTATGCAGTATGCTGGACCAAAAAAAGGTGAAATAAAATAGGAAAGTATTTTTGATAAAAGTACGTAATAGTCCGTAATTAAGTAATACAGCTACAGGAGGACGCGGACGATATCAATGCAGGCACGATTCCCGATAAGCTCCGGTCGCTGTGTACAGTCGGCCGACTCGGCCGTGGTTGACCACAAATAATAAGTGGTTATGCAACTGTTTTTCGATGCGCACGTGACATGCCCAGCAATTCTGCACGGCTTTGCTTTGCTCCTAATGATGTACGTACCTTTGTATGTCTGTAGTTATGTACCTACATAGCCGCAGGGAATCAATGGGAAGAGAACCACTTTTTGTACATGGGAATTTCAGTATGGGTACACACACGGCGAGTTAATTACAGCTATCATGAATTAGGAATGAGACGCAATAAGAAAAGATTTATGGGCAAGTAAGTACGCTGGTCGCTGGTATATAATAAAAGTAGGTACCTACCTATATCTACTCATTTATGAATGTCTTTCATAAATCAAATGATCAAAGTTTTTTTTTGCGAATATAATTATTGGCAGTTCGTTTTGTTTCTTGTAAAAACAGATTGATTCCATCCATAATTTACACAATACTGAGTAAAATCAAACGTCTATAAATATAGTTACCTAGATACGTATCACTATATATTATAAAACAAAGTCGCTTTCTCTGTCCCTATATCCCTATGTATGCTTAAATCTTTAAAACTACGCAACGGATTTTGATGCGTTTTTCACCAATAGATACCTCGAGTGATTCATGAGGAAGGTTTATAACTATATTTTATCCTGGAATTCCCGCGGAAACTCCGAAATTACCGCGGGTGAAACTGTGCGGGTCAGCTAGTATTATTATAAAACAAAAAATACATAGGTAACATGCGAGAGATTAAAACGTTTAGGCGCATTACGTTAAATTCGCAAACGGTCCAATCATCCAGTTCGCAAATCGTCAAATTGAACGATTTGCGAGTTCTTTTTATTATATTACTTAATACCTTGATCATATAAGTACTGATGTACCAGCCTAACATTGACAAATATGTCTGTTATTCTAAAACTGATCTAAAATTTGCAAAATTAGTACTTGAACACTCTAAAGCCGGTAAGCTATAGCTGTCGCGAATGGCGCGAATTTTTATAATGTTTATCTTCAAAATCGTTTAAACGCTGCGCCCGAGTGTTCGGCATCTTTCGCGCGACTTCGGCGGCGTTTCGGGACAAGCAGGGCGAGCGGCGACGAGACGGACGGCACTGTCGATCTGTGCGAGGCACAGAGTACTTTTAGATACTGTGAAGTGTGAACTGTGAAGGGTGAATATGTCTGTTTTCCTGAATATTTTGGTGAGCGTTGATTTACATTAGCTACACTCTATTGAATTTCATGTCGTTGATGTAATTTGTGTTTTTAACTAGCGGTATAAAAACTATAAGAAAGAACACGGCCGTTGGGCCAGCTCAGACGTTTTGTACTCAGCACCGTATACAGTTTTAGCTCAGTGGTCACAGTTTAGTTGTGTGGTAAGGGGTCGCAGTAAGGGGTGGTTGGAGGCGACTATCAGAACCTCAGATGAGACGAGTTGGTGCAGTAAACCTCGTCTCACAATCTCAGTTTAGTGTATGTGACCAGCCGCCCGAGCACCTGAGGGGTGCTCGTATTTAGACCGCCCGAGAACCTGAGGGGTGCTCGTATTTAGACCGCCCGAGCACCTGAGGGGTGCTCGTATTTAGACCCGCCCGAGCATCTGAGGGGTGCTCGTATTTAGACTCGCCCGAGCACCTGAGGGGTGTTCGTCTTTAGACTTTAGCCATGTTCGCCCGAGCACCTGAGGGGTGCTCGTAGTCAGACTTTCCTCATGCTTTATAGTTTAATAGTTCAGCAGTGAACTCAGGCTAACCCACAATGAAGTACCTATAGAATCGCTCTTTGCGACATGGTGGAGATGCTGGGATCTACAGGTGATTTCACTTTTATATACGCACCCGTTACTTGCAAAACTGAATTAATTAATTATTTGAACAAATTTGGTGCCTATACTTTTAGTTGTTCTTTACTCGATATTATTACCTATTGCGGAGTATGATATTAGCGTCCAGAGACCGGCGCACCAGGTTGCTCCATTTTCATTGCAAAACCGCTCTTATCACAACAGCGCAGAGTGCACGCTTGTGGATTGACTTGTGTAGCACTGTTTATGTTCTTCTTGAAAGTTTGTTTTGTTTTAAAGTTGTATGGATACCTACTTTGTTGTATACAATTAGTACATTTAGATGTTTCTCAGAACTAAACTACGTTTCTAAAACTTATCAACACACGCGGTAGCGTGTCAAGCCAAGTTCAAGTAAAGGAACTGGCTAGCCAGCGCCGAGTGTAACATCAATCACACAACACACAAGTAGAGTTTTAAAATCCAAAATTAACTGTATTGCGTTCACTGTCACAGTATTTTTTTTGTATCTTCGAAATAAAATCATTTTAGAATCTGGGTGATCAGCTTTAGCACACTCGACATAGTTGAATATCGAGTGTTATTTTAAAGTGATGCAAGTTTTTTTTGAACGTATAGTGAGTTAGATATGGGTGCTAAGATGTTAAGTACCTACGTAGCGTTGTAAACATACAGTCGATTCTCTCTATGCTTCTTGTCCGTTGGTGATAAGGTACAAATTGGAACAGTTTTATATCATACATTGTAGCACCGTACAATTTAATTGAAATATGTATAGTGTCCATCAAATACGATGCTATCAAAGTAGGAAACTTATGAGTTTCATCGTTTAGATGCATTCAGATATTTAGATTTTTGTTTGTTCCTTGCTACAGAGGGAACCGTAAAACTTTAGCAGTCCACGTTCTGTCTCAAGTATAGTAGCTTGTGCTAATAATTGAGGATTATTAGTAGATTAAATTTAGTAAACGGGTACTCATTTTAGTTGATTATACCTACCCATATTTTCCGCATCCTTACGCCATGGAGGAGGTAGTCCGAACCCGATTAAAACTACTTGTAGACCACGTCAAGCTCCTCGACGCTTCCGCGAAGGATGCGTTGACACGAATCAATGAAGATAAAATTTCTATAAATTAGGCACAAATTATTGTGGTAAAACTAAAGAAGTCTATTGATCGTTTTATTTCCGAAATGTACAATTATTACAAGTTGATTGAGAAACCTCCCGTTGATGAATCAGCTCAATACACACAAATTCAAATTAATGGTGAGGAACTAGCCGCTCAATTAGAGGTCACGATTCAGTCTAAAGCAAAGTCTATGAGTTCAGCGCCGAGAAATATTAATGTGACGAGTAAACTGCCTAAAGTGGAGTTGGCAAAATTTGACGGTGAAGTGCTGAAATGGCACCAATTTTGGGATCAATTTTCCTCAAGTGTTCATAACTGCAATATCAACGACGTTGACAAGCTTTTGTATCTTCAGTCCGTTTTAGAAGGTGATGCAAACGTGCAATTGAAGGCTTAGTGACGACGAATAAGACGGGTATACAATGAGATTGAAAGGCATCTAAGGATCCTAAGCTCGTTAGGCGAAGATGTTAACCATAACCACCTAAGAGTCATGATTATGCAGAAATTTTCAGAAGACCTGATTTATGAATTACGAATGAAAATGGAAACAGAAACTGACAGCATAGAAAATATTAGAAAATACCTTGAACAGATCATTTCGGCAAGGGAGGCATCGAACAGAATAAAGAAAGAAGTATCAAGTTTAAACATGCCCAGTACAAGTAAGGATAGCAGTGAAAAGTTTACTTTAGAGACGATGCATGCTAAAGTAGCGAACGAAGACAGTTCGAAGTTCGTGAATGCTAACCGCTCGCAAGCGCGCGAGCCTCGTTCGCGACGTAACTATGACCGCCGTCACAATTACACATCAATAAATAACACTCGTAAAAGACAAGTTACTGGAAGCAAAGAGAAAGAGAAGGAACCTGAAGCGAAGAAAAGAAATTTAAGCTGCATATTTTGTATTTTGTGGGAAAACTCATTCTAATGATGAGTGTGATTTAGTAATGACCATTCAGGAGAGGAAGAAGAAATTGGATGGTCGATGCTTTAATTGTCTAGCTAAAGGACATAGATTGTCAGAGCGTAAATCACATATGAAATGTAGACATTTCAGGCTAACACAATCGGGCTTTGTGTCCAACTAAAATATCTAACAAAACTGAAGTGTTACATGTTAATACTAATAAGAGTCTTACAGTTTTGCCAACTGCTGTGGTCAGAACAAACAAATGTGGAGGCAGTACTCAATCAGTCAACTGCCGAATCTTATTGGATTGTGGTAGTCAGAGGCCATAGTCGAAAGTTTAGCAAAGAAATCAGACTGGCGCGACTGCTGTAGGCAGCCGCGGCTGGAGTAGTCCCTAGAGTCGTGGCTGTAACCCCGTGTGTAGCGCGATGGTAGGTGCCTGGAATAGGTAGGTGCCTGGAACCTGAAGTGAGAGTTTCGGTTACCATGTAGCAAGTCCACAGCGGGCTACGTTTCCACCCCTTGAGAACCAGTGATGGTGACAATTAAGAAGGATAGCACTTTTATAGGAAACGCAGCCAGCCAGACTAGATTAAAGCGAGAAGCAGCTTAGTAATGTGAATGTAAATGAGAACTCACCATAGAGGGTTATCCAGGCAGCACGTTTAGTAGGTACGCGCGGTAGATGCGCAGTACCTTACATCGCACAATTAGTAGCACATTTACAAATGCGCGGTAGAATGACATTTGTAAAACCAGGTTCCCGAATATTTAAAGAAACGGTGGGACCTTGACTCGTTAGGGATCACAGATTCTCTAGAATCTTCTAGAGATGATGAAGTTATTAGAAAATTCAATGAGACAACCACATACACTAACAATAGGTATCAGGTAAAGTGGCCATAGATAGATTATCCTCCCTTACTTCCCTCAGAATTCGGTTTAGCCATGGGTATCAGTCTATTAAAGAGGATGGAAGCTGATGACTTGCACAAGTATGATTCAGTTATTAAAGACCAGTTAAGTAAAGGCATCATAGAGATTATACTGGATTCATCTATGTCGTCAAATTCAGAACACCCGGTGCACTATCTTCCTCACCACTGCGTCTCCCCAGGTGACAAATTGCGAGTGGTGCACGACGCCTCGGCCAAGGTTAAAGAAAATAAAAGCTTAAATGAGTGTTTATACCGAGGTCCACTGATGCTTGAAGAGTTTACTGGACTTTTAATACGATTTAGTGAGCACCTTATAGGTATAATCGCAGACGTTGAGAAAGCGTTTCTCCAAGTGGGCCTCCAGAGCGAAGACCGCGACGTAACCCGGTTTTTGTAGTTAAAAAATGTTCATCAGGGATTATCACCCAATAACTTGCTATACTTACGATTTTGTCGAGCTCCTTTTGGAGTTATTTCAAGCCATTGTTTGCTTAATGCAACAATTCGTCATCACTTGATGAAACGGAATACGGCCACATTGCGCCAGGTGGCAGAAGATTTGTACGTAGATAATTTAGTAACAGGATCAAATTCTTCGACGGAAGCTATAGCTTTATTTAAGGCAGCTAAGAGGGCGTTGATGACTTGTAGATGAATTTGCGTGAGTGGAACACAAACTCAAAGGAACTCAGAGAATACATACCGGATCAGTTTAAAAACAAAGAAACAGAAATGGTGAAAGTACTAGGTTTAGAATGGAATCTACAGAAAGACGAGTTGAAATTAAGATTAAGTTTACAAGGGAAGAATACTTGCGCGTTTAACAAAAAAGGGGAAGTGCTCAGGGTTATAGCCTCAGTTTTTGATCCGTGTGGTTACGTAGTACCCATTTTACTGCCAGCAAAACTATTCCTCCAAAGGTTATGGTCTCAAAAAATCCCGTGGGATAATCCCTTGACAGGAGGCCACATGGACGAATGGCTTAATAATATATTACGGAGTTTAGAAAATGTTCAAGAGTACAGCGTTCCCAGATATTTCGCACATGGATTGGCTACCGGCAGAGGTGATGTAGTACATGAACTGCACTGTTTTACGGACGCCTCTATGAAGGCCTACGCAGCGGTTGTGTATATGCGTAGTACTAGCCAAAATAAAACCGTTGTGACCTTTGTTGCCGGAAAATCTCGTTTAGTAAGCCATTCAGATCAAAACGACCTCAAAATACCCAAGTTGGAGTTACTCGGTGTTGTGATCGGAAGTCGACTTATAATGTATGTACAAAAATTTCTCAGAAAGAAAATCAATAAGCAATTCTTATGGATGGACAGTCAAATTGTGTTAAGTTGGTGTGAAACCAAAAAACTTCATCCGCCATTTATAGCTCGACGTATCGACAGGATCAAGAAAAATCCGGATCTAAATATTCGCCATGTGACCTCACAATTTAAAACAGCAGATGTAGCCATAAGACCAATTAACTCTACTACTGAAATGACGCAATGGCTGAGTGGTCCTGAATTTTTAAGGCGAGATATAACTCAATGGCGTAAACTTCGACAAGTGTATTCTGCATGCAAGAAGACTTGGCGGGGCAGGGTCCTTCGGATATCATTATGCGTGAGATAAATGACACAGACTCACAGACTCAAAACCATCACGATCAAACAAAAGATGCAAGCCATAATAAAATAATCCAATTCAGAAGTCATATTTCCAGGAGATATAGACAATACAAAAAGAATAACTTATAGTGCTCCCTTTACATTCTTGGGTCTTGACTACTTTGGACCTCTCGTAGTGGATAATAACGGATGTCGTAAAAAATGTTGGGTCTGCCTTCTGACATGCTTAGCAGTTCGAGCCATTCATATGGAAACTGTAATTGGACTGACAGCAGAGTAGCGTCTGCTTACCCTCAGACGTTTTATTGCAGCTAGAGGTTTACCTAAATTGTTAATATCAGAATTGTCTGATATTAACAATTGCATTAGGCAATTGCAATAGGCATTGGCCTCACATTTAAACTCACCTCAGAAGTACTGACCAATGGATATTGTATTGAACGAGGCATAAAGTGGAAATTTATCCCGGAACTTGCCCCCTGGTTCGGCGGGTTCTATGAGTCGTTGATAGGTTTAGTAAAGCACTGCCTCAAACGAACCTTAGACGAACATTTATGGAATCATATCCAGTTGTGCACAGTTATTAAGGAAGCTGAAGCTGTTGTCAATTCCCGGCTGTTGACGTTTGTAGGCGGAGAAGTGGAACAAGTGTTGAGGCCAACAGATTTTTTGTGCCTAGGTAAAACACTTCTAACAGAGACAGTAGACAGAGAGTTTTTACAACCTGCAACGATAACAAAAACTAATCCTATCGAAGGATGGAAACGTGGACAACAATTCTGCAGGAGTTTTTAAAAATGTTTGCAAATCAATATGTCCTTAGTTTGAGAGATCGTAGGAGTTATCATCATAATTTCAGAGTGGCAGTTCAAAAGGAGCTGATAACAGGGCCTTATGGAAGGTTGGGCGGATCTCCGCTGTTGTTAAGGCTTCGGACAGACAAGGGTTGCGAAAGTAACAGTTTCACCAAACGAGACACTAACTAGATCGATCAATCACTTGAATCTGCTAGAGATGGAGGATGGACTTCACAATGATTTAGGAACAGCTTTGAAAGAGAATGAACCAACAAAACTTGTTGAGACACAGACTGATGAGATATATACAATATCCACAAGCTACTCCCCCTGACTCTCATTATGAGACGAAAGAATCTACCGGGGACAACACCTGCTGCGACCGTGCGGGACATCCTCCAGAATCTTCACAAAGACCAAAACGATTATCTGCACAAAGGGCTTGGTATAACGTCAAGGAATGGACTACTCGACTTCTCGCCAACGTTCCTATTAATGAAGAACCTGAATAATTAGTAGTTCTTCCGAAATGTTTAATCTAACTTCAGAGATCAAAAGTTGACTTATGTAACAAACAGTTTTTCATTTCATCATTAGATATAGTATTTTCCGGGGCGGGAGTGTCGCGAATGGCGCGAATTTTTATAATGTTTATCTTCAAAATCGTTTAAACGCTGCGCCCGAGTGTTCGGCATCTTTCGCGCGACTTCGGCGGCGTTTCGGGACAAGCAGGGCGAGCGGCGACGAGACGGACGGCACTGTCGATCTGTGCGAGGCACAGAGTACTTTTAGATACTGTGAACTGTGAAGGGTGAATGTGTCTGTTTTCCTGAATATTTTGGTGAGCGTTGATTTACATTAGCTACACTCTATTGAATTTCATGTCGTTGATGTAATTTGTGTTTTTAACTAGCGGTATAAAAACTATAAGAAAGAACACGGCCGTTGGGCCAGCTCAGACGTTTTGTACTCAGCACCGTATACAGTTTTAGCTCAGTGGTCACAGTTTAGTTGTGTGGTAAGGGGTCGCAGTAAGGGGTGGTTGGAGGCGACTATCAGAACCTCAGATGAGACGAGTTGGTGCAGTAAACCTCGTCTCACAATCTCAGTTTAGTGTATGTGACCAGCCGCCCGAGCACCTGAGGGGTGCTCGTATTTAGACCGCCCGAGAACCTGAGGGGTGCTCGTATTTAGACCGCCCGAGCATCTGAGGGGTGCTCGTATTTAGACTCGCCCGAGCACCTGAGGGGTGTTCGTCTTTAGACTTTAGCCATGTTCGCCCGAGCACCTGAGGGGTGCTCGTAGTCAGACTTTCCTCATGCTTTATAGTTTAATAGTTCAGCAGTGAACTCAGGCTAACCCACAATGAAGTACCTATAGAATCGCTCTTTGCGACAATAGCTGTAAAGTTGGATGTAACCTACCATTGTGTGTCGTGTAAACTTAGTACCGTTTCTGTTTCACACTAAACCTCTAGATACTGTACGGTAACTGAGGTGCTCGAATGAGATGCAAAGTAGCTAAAAAATGCTAAACGCTGTGGTCAAGAAAAGGTGATAATTCCAGCGATGCTAATGAGAGTAATTATTATTACGCTAATATTGACTTATTTCGTACGCATTTTCTTTACAGTTAGAGGATAACGGATTTTAAAAAAAACCTATATTAAGTAGGTATTGATTGTAGTGCTACTTGAAATAAATTTTGAACTGATAGGTACAATTTATTACTTACTTTATTGCTTATAATACACCTTGAAATGGGGCTACACTCAAAGATTAACTTCCTTACATATAAAACGCCGTGTTTGTCTGTTCGCGATAAACTCATAAACTACTGAATGGATTTTCATGCAGTTTTCACCAATAGATAGATTGATTACAGAGGAAGGTTTATAAGTATAATTTATCTTGGAATTCCCGCGGAAACTTCGAAATTACCGCGGGTAGACCCGCGGAGGACAGCTAGTTGAATATAAATTAAGTAGATATTACATGCTATGTAAGGGACCAAACTTTTACCTATGTAACATTGCGTAGGTAGGTATTTCTATTTGTACCTTTTTAGTGTGTAAGTAATAAGTAGGTAAGTAATAACTGTACAGCGTACAATGGTACGTCCAATAATGATTGGAGCTAACCAAGTAATTTGTTCATGATTGTCAAAGTTAGGCGACTTCAATCTCATCTCTTCCATCAGTCACTCCCTTATACAAACCGTTTCAAATTTAATCGAACCGAGTCGACTGCCTACGCGTTCCCTTCACTTATCGTAACTTATCAAACGACCTGCTGCTAGCGCTGTTACACGCTCAAGGATAAGCACCTCGCCTATCAATAAACCAAGGAAATATTGGTGTCGACCATTTTAACATTATTATAGGTATTGAATAATGGTGTCCAGACTCCAGTATTCGATTCTCATCTAAACGTAACATTAAATTTTGACGTTTAAAGTTCAAAACAATTTATGAAAATTGAGCCTCAATAGGCTCAATAGGCTATTTGACTATTTTTTTTTAGTCCGTCTTGTAGATTAATAAAAAATATTGGACACGTTTTTTTTTTCTTTTTTTACGTAATCAAAAAATAACAGATACATTGAGTTGAAATTTCGCGTGACGTAGCGGTAAGTGACAACACGAGCCCCCCACCCTAAACTTTAATGCGCTTTGTCTCTGTGTATTTTCATTTATTTGAAAAATAAAAAAATACGTGTCTAATGATTTTTAATTTTCTAAAAGACGGACTAATTAAAATTTTGATTTTCAAAAGTTGTCAACATCCCTTGACACGCTGAGTCTCCAAGAATCGTTCAACGCCTCTTACCTACCTTTGCATTGAGCGCTTCCTTGCCAACAACCTGTTTATAAGTTGGCGAGATATAGATGTATATTATGTCATTTTGACTATTGTATAATTGTGGATAAATAAATAAATTCAAAAAAATTGCCACTGATGCACCAATAATTAGTCAAAAGTAACTTGCAAAAAAAAACATGTTTTAATTTAATATTTTCTATAAATTTATGACTTTACCATTTAGTTTAGAATTAGGTGGTAAAAGTCACAGATTACGGAAGTGTCAGTTTTGAGCCATGATAGCTCAGTGGTCGGTGCGTTCGGATCAATAGGTACGCCGCAAACTGTAGGTTTAAATCTCATCATTGAGCTTGAGCCTTCGGTAAAGGAAAACATTGTAAGAAAACCACATAGCTTGGTGTAAGGGCCCGGCTGGCTAAATGCCACCAAAGCTACCCCCTTCAAGTTGTACATCTGTCGTCAAGCACCTAATGGTAATAGCAGCCTCATTGAAAGCCAGCTTCCATTGCAGACTAGGCTGTGTTTATAATCTAAACACAGCCTAGGAGGCTAGGCTGTGTTAATCTAAACACAGCCTAGGAGGCTAGGCTGTGTTTAGATTATAAACACATGAACACATGATGTTGAGTGATGGTGAGGACCATCACTCAACATCATGTGTGGTCAAAATCAATAACAACAAAAAGAATCTAGTGAAACTTCTTTAGGCAAAAGGGACAACAAGTTTTGTGGCCCATACCTATCCAAGGTAACGCAGCGTGTAATAGTGAATCTGGGTCCGAATCAGACTTACAGTTGGCCTGAATTAATTAAAATGGCAACAAGTAGGCGAGGCGCCGATGCACGATGGTACGGCGCCGGCGCCGCGCTGGCAGCTGGTCCGGTCTTGTCAAGATAATTTAAACAGGGCCCTTATTCACTATAACCAACAACATTCCTTGCCCAAAATGCGCGTCCCAAAACAACATCACAAACGCTCCAGGTGCTGATACATTGGAAATTAATATGTCTGTATGCCATGAGACACTTTTTTTGAAGTTCAACTTCTTTGTACACAAGAGAAAGACAATTTTTGTGGCGCGTAATCATAGCGCAACTTCTTATATTATGGTCATAGTGAATAAACGCCCAATATTATAATTGCCGTACCTAATACTGATATTAAGTGCATTTTACATTCCTGTTTCTTTCACTGTACAAAACCCTCAAACGTTGAGTTGTAACTTTAGTAACATTGCATTATATAAATTTTAAGTGAGAGTATACTCCGAGCAAATCGTTACAGCTAATTCAACTTTAATATATTCAGTCAGACAAATGTCCCTTTATGCGCGCACTCTGAGTAGGTAGGGACTAATAAAAAATGAGATTCCTCCCATCGTATGTAAATCGAGCTAATTATAATTCGGCCATTCCGGTGCATTATAAGTAATGATAAATTATTATTATGGGCGTCAAATTGTTGTTATTTGAACATTTACATATTTAATATGCACCTCAGTGTAAACAATCGCAAAGAGGAATGCAAACACCAGCACTTTGATATTACCTATTCGTTTCGTTTCACAACAGTACCTAAGTTATCTCGAAACTTGAAACTACGTAGGTATTTGCAACAAACAACAAGGCTTTTAATTTTATGATCGCCTACGATTGGTAATTCTGCATAATTTTGTGCATTATGTATGACCTTCGACTTTTCAAAGTAGGTATAGCTTTAACTTTTAACTATAGCTTTAAACTAAATATATAAGCCAAATGAGCAATTAGAGGTACCATTTGAACATTATCATCTTCGATGTTTCTGAAAGGTTTTATTAGAGGTTGTATGCAGCCTCGGGTTGTCTCAAGCTCGCGGAGAGTGGAATGTATAGATGAGAACCTCCTTGCAAATACTTAGCAATATCTAATCCCCATGGCTATCCCCGCATTTATTTCAACATTCCCTCGAGAACTCCACAATTAAAGGAGAGTGAAATTTAAATTTTATTTTGTTTCTAATTTGACTTATACCTAATGAGTAAAATCCGATTATGAGTTATCATATTAAAAACTTATGCGCGAACATCGACAAAAATTCAAACGAATATGTCTTGAGGTCTAACTGTCTCTTTTCTCTCTGTACCTAAATTATGTTAATTTTCAAACATTTTGTATTTGAAACATTTGCACTTTTGGTCGTGGTGTCACTCGAAAACTAATACTATATTATTACTATGTTTTGACTTAGGTACCGACTTAATCTGTTTTATTTATAATTTACGAGAAAAAATACTTCTAAAGCTCTAGGTCAATTTTCTCTCCACACTCCTCGATCGAGTCCAGCATCGCAACGACGTCCTTCTCTTGAAGGACGGGGTGGCAGGTGATAGCCATTCGGAAGAAGTTCCTGCAGGTCCCCAACGGACTGTAAGCTACCATCAGTCGAGAGCTGAGCATCAGCTGCTCTTTTATCTTTGGTGTGATCTGAAACAAAGAGGAGGAGTTGGTCAATATCAAAGGTTTCAGTCACCGTCATTTGTTTTGGTTTTTTGTAAAAAAAATGGAAACGAGGACTTTTTTACGCTGTTATTATGGACAGTCAAGTTTTTACGTACATACCTACATTGAAGTATAATGTTGTGTGTGCTGATTTTGTAATCTATTATAAATTATGATGTTAACATGTCGTAAGCCAGAATTTTAACGTTTTTTTTTTCACGGGAACTTTTGTTTGCTATGAAACTCAACTAGATGCTAGTCAAAACTATAAATTTTTTTAACATCAAGACTACCTATTATATATTCGGAAATTACTGTTTTTAGGACTTCAATATTTCTATTAAACAATGATCTCTGTCAAATTCTAATAAAGGTCTGATCTTATTCATTAACAAAGTCAAATGACAGCCTTGAAAAGCGAGATTTGTGCGGACATTTACGGCAAGTGGGTTAAAATTTCAGAAATCACTATTCATTTTATAAGGACTGAAAAATGTATCTATAAATAAAACGCACCTTATGCATCGTTTCCCACCATTGCTGATCTTCCTTCTTATTCCGCATAAAGGTGGGTATATACCAGAAGCAAACGTTCGGGCACTGTAGAGGAGCTGCCACCAGTCTGAACCCTGGCTTGCTGGCAACCTTCTCCACACAGAACTCTGCCACTTCCATCACCCGGTCTACGGACTGGCTGAGTTCAGCGTCACCACGAGCTTTCCACATCATCCATAATTTGAATGCGTCTATCTAAAAAAGTGTACGTAACTGTAAGTTTACCGATTTTGATTATTGCTTCGATGCAGCCTTAACATAGTACGACAAACTATTAGATGTGCCATTTTTCATATCTTACGCTATATGGTTGCTAAATATTGTTGTTTGTCACTTCTTTGAGTATTGCTTTTAATATGAGCTCGTAAGTCGTAACCTATTTTTTTTTGGATTAACTTACCTACCACTGGAAGTTCGTGATATTTTTAATGTGAAACGTCTATAAGCACGCCCGCGTTAAAACCGATTCGTATGCCGTGGCGGTAAATAGTATGAGATTCTCTTATGCCCCTGCCGTCGAAAACAATAAGAGTGCGTGAGCCTCTATGTATATATACGCAGTAGCGTATGTTTTTTTAATTATTTTACGCCATATTTCTTTTGAGTTCTTTTTTTATATATTACTCCATGTTTCTTCATTGATTTTCATCAACAATTCTACCATCAACTTTTATGTTTCATATCCGCCGGGTGTCTGATGACGATTAACTTTTTGTTTGTATAGCTGAAGCGTGAACTGCTTATCGTTATTGAAATTTATTTAGATCTTACCTTCCTCCCGCACTGCACACTCTTGTCGCCCGTGTCGTAGGTGACGTCATAGAACTTGTCCTGCTGGAACAGGTACTGGGCGGCCGCAGAGTTCGCTTCGTGCAGCAAGCCCTTCTCCCGCACCAGGAACACAGAGCACTGCAACGGCGCCCCCAACATCTTGTGTGGGTTCCACGATACTGAATCAGCTCTGAAATATACAACTTCCAAGATTTTTGTATAGGGTAGACTCAGGTTAAGTGCATGTATTGTATACAGAGCGTCCCACGGATATGCCACATGGAGGGAAAGTACCTTGAATATTTTAGATGGAACATTCTACTGAAAGAAGACATTCTATGAATACAGTTTAAATTGTTTTTAAAGTCAAATGTCTTCTTTCAGTAAAATTTTCCATCTAAAATATTCAAGGTACTTTTCCTCCATGTGGCATATCCGTGGACGACGCCCTGTATACTCAAAAATTAAAAACAATATAAAATGACGAGCTACATATGCGAATTAAGATGAGATGAAAAACGTATACTGCAAGCAGTGTCGTCAGATCGATAAGCCGATTTAAAAATGTACAGTGTTCTCAATACAAAAAAGTATAGTTTTTCAAACAAATACGTACGAATAGCGTATCATTATGATCTCTTTCATCAGTTTAGAAGTCGGAAGGCAGTCATTTTAAATCAATCATGAAACACTGTACTGCCCTCGACAATTCCCCATTGGAAGATTTTGAAAAAGTGAAAATTAATTAATTAAATATGGCGTATAAATACACACCTCTCAATTCCTTTGAGTCTATTCTTATATTTGTGTGATAACATCAAAGAGCCACCCCAACATGCCTGAAACAGGGAGAAAATACGAAAATACAGAAAAAACAATTTTATATCAATCCTTGTTTCGCGGGTGACACAAATATATATTTATTTATATATCTATACAGTATAGTATTTTATTATCTCTCTCTATACCTACTAAAGTACCAATAAATATTATGTAAAACAGCAAAATATAGTCTTTGGGTTCGATGATTTTAAATTTTAATCTTTCTCGAGCCTCCAACTAGAACTGTTTTTGTAAATCGGACGATAAGTCAAACGTTGGTACAATTTATAATTCTAGACGCATAGAAAAAGAAATATTTAACGGAATCGTTGTGTCGCGTGGTCACCCAAAACTGGACCTAAGCTTTAATTGGACGATTTTACTTGTACACATTATGATTCGTTATTAGCTATCTATGCGTTAACGATTGTAAATTGTCAACTTGGTTAAGCGGGCCGGACCATCACAATACGTACGTCGACATGCATCCACACACCGTACTTCTTGCACACATCAGCTACCGCGTCTAGCTCGTCGATGGCTCCCAACACCGTCGTCCCAGCAGTGGCGTTCACCAACAGTGGACATCTGTTCAAATCTATCTCCTTCTTTATCGCCGCCTCCAAATCTCCTGTGATCATCTGACCAAGCTCGTTCGTTTTTATCGCTCTTATACTTTCTGTGCCAAATCCAAGCCAGTGCGCTGCTTTATTGACGGAATAGTGACTCTGAAGTTGATGAAAGAAACAAAAACTTGTATTCATTCTACATTGAAGAGAAAAATTTTGTTTGTAGGGAGTTATCTCTGGAACTACTGAACCGATTCTTAAAAATATTTTACCGATAGAAGGTTGAGTAAGTAACATCTAATAAGAATCTAAGAAATTAATTTGTCTCTAATTACATTGTATTATGTTGTGTCCTATAAAGTTTTCATTAATTCGTTTATTCATCTAGGCTCCTTTTTATTCCGTAAAAAAGAATTCCCAAAGAATCACGATATTCTGGCCATTAGCATCGACTTCTTTTTAGTTATTTATTTATTTAATTAATTTATTTATTTATTGTTAGATGACTACTTATACTGATTACTGGCGTAATAATATTATTTTTTTATTTTTCAACGGATTTGATTACAGGCTAGGAAAAATAATTTTTAAAGTAGGTACCTAGGTATACTACAGTTTTAATTTATATTTATCAAAATCGGCCCTGAGACTCCTTTGAGCATTTTTCGCTATTCCTTGTAGTTTCAAACTTGACCATCCACGCCCACTTAAAAATTCATCCTATATACAGGAATTTAATACAATAACAGAAGCATCATAAAGTTTTCGTTAAGTTTCTGTAAACATACACGTCTTTTTAACTTACATCCTCAGAAGTGAAGATGACCATCTCCGGCAAACTCCTCACACCTTTGCTTTTGACTTTTGGGAAGGCTTTAAACCTCGCTGTGACGAGACCGTACAGCATGGAGATACTGCCGCCGGGGCTGAAGATGCCGTCCCCGTGAGGAATGCCGAACAACTTGAGGATATGGTCGATAACTTTCAGCTCGATCAGGGTAAAAGCTGGTGCGACTTCGTAAGTGTATCTGAAAACGTGAGGAGCAACCAACTTATTTTCGTAGCTAAGTACATTCGTGATAATTGTTTTAGCTACACAATTTCACGCGTTTGTAGAGTGTGTAGAGTCGTCCTAACCTGTGGATGCGTTGAATGACCCCTTAGGCTGCGTTTCCACCAGAGATGTGCGAGGATGGGTAGCGACTAGCGAGGGATGTATTTGTTATGAACCAACAGAATCCTTACTTAACTTATCTTAAAATATATAAATCACGTGTCACGTTGTTTGTCCGCGATGGACTCCGAAACTAATGAACGGATTTTGATAAAAGATTTGGTCCAACTTAAAATATAGGATAGTTTTTATCCCGGAATTCCCGCGGGAACTCCGGGATCTAATCACCGTAAACTACTGTCAGGGGTAGGTACAAAGATGGACATACTTAGAGTACTTTTTTCCCGGAATTCCCGCGGGAACTTTAATATTTTAATACCGCGGATGAAATCGCGAGGGAAAGCTAGTATTATATAAATGCAAAAGTTAATTTGTTTGCCTCTCCTTTAATGCGTTCCTTACACCCTGTATATTACAAATATAAAAAGCGTTAGTGTTATTCGAAATTTCGTTCTAAATTGAAGCACAAAACCAATCGATGTGTCCGTGAGCGGCGCCAAATTATAATAATTGTGCAGAGACATAAGTAAGCTCTTTCCACTGCACTTGAAATTTCATGATAATAAAGCGTGCGCTGAATGCGACTCTATGCTCATAACCTATAACTACAATGTTGTATTAAGAAGGTATATCTTAAGTGGGTATATTATAATAGGAATTTGTGAATTGATCAGACATATTATGTGAATCTCGGACAAAATAATAAATATGGCCCTTATGCGTGCGGACTGCGGACTGTGGCCTCATCTGACAGCTACGACAATATTGAAGTTCAACGAACCTTGAACTTATTGTTAGCCTAGTACGTAGTTATAAAGACAGAACTCCAGACTTTAACTAATGCATGGATACGTTTAGATACGTCACGACTCACAAATCACGATACGTCACGTCACGTTAAGATAACATGCCACAAAAATTGTTTTCTCCTGGCACTTAAATAAGTTTCATTTCAAAAAAATAGCAGGTACATTCCCAACTATCTTATAGTATACAGTATACCTACACAATATTAATTCTTACTATTTTATAAATGCGAAAGTGAGTTTATTTCTTTGTTACGCTTTTACACCTTAACGGCTCAACCGATCATCATGAAATTTTGCATACACGTTGTCAGGGGTACAGAAAAAGACATAGAGGACACTTATTACTTAATCCCGAAATTTCACCTGGAGCGTTTGTGATAGTGTTTTTGGGACGCGCCTTATCGGCAAAGAATGTCGTTACTCATAGGTTTACACTGTGGAAGATCACTTTATCAGAGTGCGTAGATATTAATCGCATTGCAGTGATTACAAAGTTCAATGCAAAGTTCATTGTATAACCCATAACATTATAATTAACCGCTGATAAATAAAATCTAAGTATTTTATATTTCAAGAAATGAAATTACTTTATAGTTATCTATATCGTGCGGTGAATATATAAACCATTTCTTCTGTTTGTACACACATCACGCGGAAACTGGTAGATGAATTGGTTTGTAGGTACAAACAAACTAACAAACTCATCCGAGTCATTTTCGAAGTTCCCACGGATCTCATTTATAATATTTGGAATAGGATATTGTCAGGATGGCATCTTATGTCATTTTCTCTACCCCTGCTGACAACGTGTATGCTAAATTTAATGATGACTTACTGTTTAATGATAAGTACAGTTAAGTTCTGATAGCGTAACAAACAAACAAACTCACATTCTCATTGGTAATATTAAGGTTATTGAGCTCGCTGGGATTGGGATATGATTACTTGGTTACTTACTGACTGGTGTTGAATGCCTCAGCGATCCAGGCGCCAGCCAATCCGTAAGGGTCAGTACCGCCGTACAGCTGGTTTCTGAACGTGCCCTTGTTCGTCTTAACGCTGTATTGCAGCACTTTACGAACGCACGCTTCCAACTCTTTGTCGGTCACGCCTTCGGATATATCCAGGTCGAGTATCGCCTGAAATGTGGTTTGTAAAAAAATTACATAAATTCGAGTGAAACATACTCTACATACTTACGATTAGTCAACTGAAAATTTACAGCAGGTACCTGCACGGTTTTAGATACCGATTCGTTCTTCTTACGGTAAGAAAACTATTTTTCTAAAAACTACAATCGCTTTTATACCATAGATCCTCTTAAGTTTGAAATGAAATCACTTTAAGATCACATAGTTACCTCCAAGTCATGGGGATGTTTGAAGTGAATTAAAGGACGTTGTTCGTCGCTCTCTTCTTTGACTATACTCAAAACTTTATCGAGAAACGTGTGACCGTTGGAATTCATTCTGATAAAACTCTTTTAGGAATTTGGGCACTTTTCGAAAGTCGATAACTTATGTACGTTGCGCTATGAAGTACCAGGAAGTTGAATGTAAGAGGTGTATTCATTTGAATGGATGGCGCAAGACTGCGTCCGTAGTCTCACTCAACACGCGTACCTACCGCTCCGGTCACTCTCTGGCGGAAAACAATTAAGTACCCTATGGTCGGGCCATTGTTTGCTTTATCTCACAAATCGATCGCAAAAAAATACACTTTCTTTATTTTATCTCTGCCTTATTATTTTAAATGAAAACCTTGAATCATAAATAAAAATAATACCCATACTGGGATCCAAAATAAACTTAGGTATGTACCTAATTAATATACACCCTAAGATATTTACATATTAAGTATCTAAGTATCTATAGAGTTAAACCTATATAGGATGTAGGTATGTTCTTTTTTTTAAATAAGCCCTAAACCTATAGTGCCAAAATCACAATTCCCATTGATAAATAGACTATTCCAATATTTTATACCATTCGTTATCCAGCCTCTTACAAAAATCTAATTTAGTTATTCACACAAAATATGGTCCGATCCTGGCGGTATTTTTTTTAGTAACTATTTAGAGTAAAACCTAAATAATACAATGATATTACCTATAAGTATTAAATCATACAAGTATTCAAGTAATTATATAACTAGCTGTATGTTCGTGGGGTACCTATTAGCTTTTCGAATGATCGCGATCGGGGAGAGATCAGAACTTAAGTAAGTACCTACCTAATTTTTTTTTAATTGGTTTTCGAACAAACGGATGGACAAACAAAACAAAAATTGACATTAAATATGGTCGAACTTATGAAGAAAAAAACTGATCCTTGAATTTTACTTTATCATTTAATTAATAATTATGCAGTATTGATGGATTGCCCTTGATGGATGCAAGCATATCTACAGCAACACAGGCTTGAGTGGAGGAGTCTGAAACGAGAGTGGAAAATTTGATTGTACTTGACTTTATTGTAAGTTCATTAGTCTCAAGTGACCCAAGACATGTGAGTATAATTACGTATGTTTATAGATTGTAAATTATAATTAATTTATAACATTGATTCATGGAACATTTATAATGCAGTAAAATACTTAATAGATACGTCGGGGTTCACTTGTGGGTTGCTCTTTAACTAATTCTTGTACACTTCATTAAAGAATTACTCTTATCACTAAAATCCACAAGTTATGTGTCTGTCTACTAGCTGTTCCTCGCGGTTTCACCCGCGTTAATTTCAGAGATCCCGCGGGAATTCCTTCATAAAAGTACCCTTTATCCTTTTCTGTACCCCTGACAACATTTATGCAAAAGTTCATTCATGACGCGTAACAAACTAACAAACGCACTTTCGCATTTATAATACACATACATAACCATAATAATAATAATTTAATATGTGCCCCGCGGTTTCACCCGCGGTAATTTCGGAGTTCCCGCGGGAATTCCGGGATAAAAAGTACCCTATGTCCTTCTCTGTACCCCTGACAACGTGCATGCCAAATTTTCCTCCAAATCCGTTCAGCCGTTTTTGCGTGATTGAGTAACAAACATCCAAACATCCACACTTTCACATTTATAATATTAGTAGGATTACTCAGGGATATTTTAGCATTTTTATGGTGAAAGAATTTTGAATTTTGAATTTTTCAGTCCAGTAGTAGTAGTCAAATAAACAAACAAAATCAATCGATCAAATCTTTCCTCTGTAATATTATATACCTAGCGTAGAATAGTAAGGATTGACTGCTAATTTCCAAGTATTATATGTCATACAATTTACTAACTAATAATAATAATAAATAATAATTTATGGAACATTCTCACGGTTTGCTGCCTCAAGCCTCATGTGGATAGCATCAAAGAGAATGTAATCACTGCGTTTCATATTGAAATAAACATAGTTTTATTACTAGCTCAATGGAAATTAATTAATTGACGAGTAAAATAAATATTTAGATACTACATCCATAAATACAAAAAAAAGTGAAAAAGCGTGCACTTCAAACTAAAAGAAAAAATCATCAACGTCGTTTTTGATCAAAAGCAATCAAAAATTTATTGACATCAGATTCAAGGTTTTCTTTGTAACTTTTCTGAAGTGGTTATACTCTCATATTTTTTATTATCGTGTGCCACGGCCCACCTGAAGGAGAAACGTTAAATATATCTATGCCTAGGTTAAGATTTAAGTGTCTGTACAATGTGTTTGAGTTCATAACCAAAATTCTAGTATTAAATTTGCAAAATTATCATCAATAATTATGAATTTCCGTAAATCCCGAGGCCGTTCTCGAAGGAATTCCATGAATTTCATGATAAATTCGGAGAAATGGCGTCACTATGGCAGACAAATGTCGCGTGCAGATGAATACGTGGAGGAAGACAGCGACGATGATGAACCTAAATCGAATGAACTAAAAGACTGGGTAGAGGAATTCTTCGGGCGCAAAAGTGTTACAGAAACCAAATCTGATCAAGATATCGAAGTTAAACTAACAAGAAAACAAACTATTATACTTTCTACCCTTGTTCCAGACGAGATACTATTAATGGAAAGGTATGCATGCTTGTTTATTAACAGTTGAAGGTGAAAAGTTGAAACAGTTAAGGGCCTATAGGAGGCTAGAACTGCCCCACCTCTCACTTTTGAACCTGTATATCAATAAAAGTATTCAATCAATAATATTGAAAAAAATATATAGTAAAGTTAAGGATATACACTAAGTCCTATGTGATGTTAAAACACGATTACTAAAAATTTTCTCGATAGAAAAAAATCACAAACTTCCCTCTGATTTATACAAATAAACCGCAGAAGTCAATGAATCATTTATCCACACTAATTAAACTTTGTATAGAAACTCAACATAATACAATACGTGTACTATGTGATCTCAATTGAAAATTATGTTTTTTTGTTTTTTGTTAGAAATTAAATTCTGATATATTGCGAGTTCACCGCGTTCACCGCTTGAATTCAGTCGCGCTCCGGCATTCGAAAGGGGAACCCGCGTCGCTTGTCGTCTCTTACACCGACTTATAACCTAGAAATTAAAAGTGCAGTGAAATGGGAAATAATCGGAACAAGAAAAAAAAAGACGGAATTGGAGAATAGAAACCGCTAAAAACATGAATAAAATATTAAAGTAAGTACCTATCTACGTATATATATATAATATAAGTTATAAAATGTTTGTTTGCACCTACCTACTTTGTGTCTGATTATGGTTTGTTGACATGAAATATGATTAAAAAAATGAAATAGGTAATGTACCTATTTATAGTAGTGTGATGAGCAAATAAGTAAAGTAGGTAGGACTGTTACGTAATCGTATTGTTCCCAACTAACTACAATACATTGTTCATTTTAAAAAATAGACAAATATTGCTCGAAACTGACTGTAATAAAGAAAATGTACCTGAAGTGGACCTGTGCCCGTGAGTATCATCTAGCTAAGTAAATAAATACACAAATGTTTTCAGAAATAGAGTAACCACAGGTTCTTAGGTACTTACCTAGGTGCTAGGTAAGTAGGACCTACCTAGTAACTAGGAACCTAAAAACCTACTAGGTAGGTATATAGTATGTCTAAAGTGAAATGTAATCATCTTGTTTGTTGAATATGTAACTCCATACACCTACCATCTCTAAATATTAGGGTAATCATCCCAGTAAGTTGCCACGGTCACATTATTTTAGTAGTATGAACAAAAGAGAAGTACCTAATAGCCTATTTTGTTACAGAATGCAAATACCAACGGAAGCCATGGTTGCCAGTAGTTCCAAAAATGCAAACGAACCTGATTTTACAACGTTACAAACTGTAGAATTGTGAGATTATGTGTCTAAAATTTTATAACATATTCATACATATATTCATAACCTTGTACAAAACCTGCTCTTAAGTGTAATAAATACTTTTCCGAAAACCGCATCAAAATCGGTTCAGTCAAAAGCAAGATTATCATGGAAAAACATAAATACAGTCATACAAGTCAAACAGAGAACCTCCTAAAAACTGTACTTTTCTGAAAACTGCATCAAAATCAGTTCAGGCAGATGCATGATAATCGCGGACAAACATACATACATACGGTTCAAACTCATAACCTTGTACAAAACCTGCTCTTAAGTGTAATAAATACTTTTCCGAAAACCGCATCAAAATCGGTTCAGTCAAAAGCAAGATTATCATGGAAAAACATAAATACAGTCATACAAACTGTACTTTTCTGAAAACTGCATCAAAATCAGTTCAGGCAGATGCATGATAATCGCGGACAAACATACATACATACGGTTCAAACTCATAACCTTGTACAAAACCTGCTCTTAAGTGTAATAAATACTTTTCCGAAAACCGCATCAAAATCGGTTCAGTCAAAAGCAAGATTATCATGGAAAAACATAAATACAGTCATACAAACTGTACTTTTCTGAAAACTGCATCAAAATCAGTTCAGGCAGATGCATGATAATCGCGGACAAACATACATACATACGGTTCAAACTCATAACCTTGTACAAAGCCTGCTCTTAAGTGTAATAAATACTTTTCCGAAAACCGCATCAAAATCGGTTCAGTCAAAAGCAAGATTATCATGGAAAAACATAAATACAGTCATACAAGTCAAACAGAGAACCTCCTTTTTTGAAGTCGGTTAAATAAAGAACAACTGGTTACCTTATTGTTTAAAAGCAATCTTCCGGGCTAGGTATTTTACATTTTTTATTGATTTAAAAATACAGTCATTTTACTGTTACTTACTATGATTGTTACAATAAACAAATTGTATGAATAAATTTTTCTAGTAAATTTACATAGTTTTATTTAATATTGTGATGATATTGTGTGTGTCTATAATGGTAGAGCTTGTCTAATCTCCCGCTATCGCTTGCACCGCAGTTTATTGTAGTACGAGGAAAATCTGTTAGATGTCGTTCTAAGCATTATAATTAGTAATAGTAATACTTTTTAAAAGATGGCGCTTTTATAACTCAAATGTCGTAATTACACAGAGGTGAGTCAGGTAGGGTGGGACGAAAGAAAGCTCGCGCGCCCAAGGTCATTGGCGTGGGGGAGCCTCTTAACTCTGTAATGTAGAACATGATTGCGATTAATTTCCAGATTTGACAGCACGGAACCTAAGCAGTTTGTTGGAGTGTTACTAATGGCAGATGTTTCGGGATACACTGCACTCTCTGAACGTTATAATAATACGGGTAAAGGAGGCACATATCGATTGACCGTCACATTAAACACGTACCTTGGCTCGTTGATAGAGCTCATATACACTCATGGAGGGGACGTTTTGAAATTTGCTGGAGATGCCTTTTTGGCTTTGTGGAAGACTGACAAGAGAACTTTTATAAGTCACACGATCCATACCGTCATCACTTGCGCGTTAGTTATACAGCATTCGTACTCTTCTTACGAAACTGACGTCAAAGTAAACCTCAGAGTCAAGTTAGCAATAGCAGCGGGAAACCTCATTTTTACTCCAATTGGCACTGGCACTGATATGAACTACATTATTTTCGGATTGCCTGTTGTTGAAGCTAAAATTGCTGAAAGTGTTTGTTCTTCGGGTGAAGTTAAATTGACACCTACTGCTTGGGCTCATTGCTATTCAAGAAACTATGATCACATCATCCATGAAAATGGACACGTCACTATTAGATCCATTCTTTATGATCCTAGAGACAAAGATGTTTCAAAACCTTTTCAAGGTTTAGGATCGCTTCTAAGACAAGTCAAGAAAACATTCAATGCGGTTGAAAATTTACCAGATCGTTATTGGGACTCTACGAAAAATTTGAGTGCCACGGATGTGTTGAAGAAAAACGAAGCACTGAGTCTACGGAAAACTATACTACTGTCTGAAGAAAGAGATATTGGCTCGGAAGTCCGGAAATTCATGATAAGACCTGTTCTTACGCAGATTGACGCTCATCAACCTCTTGAATATCTCACGGAAATGAGACAGGTTTCCGTTTTATTTTTAACTCTAAAACCGAGAGAATGTCAGTATATGCAACTAATTACAATTGTCAATAATGCATATCAAATAACGTGTGAAATAGTCTATAAATCATTGGGATGTGTAAATAAAATAATATTATTTGACAAAGATGTGATGATACTAGTTATATTTGGCTTGAGAGGTTTCAAACACGAATCTGAAGCTCAGGCTGCACTCAAATGTGCATATAGCATCAAGAAATCAGTTTCTGCTTTGGACGGTATACATGAAGTATCAATAGGTGTAACTACTGGCCCGGTGTACTGTGGCGTAGTGGGTCATCCTTTGAGACGAGAATTTACTGTGATCGGGGCCGTTGTGAACAAAGCTGCAAGGCTTATGTGCTATTTCAGTAATAAAATAACTTGTGACGAACTTACCTTTGTTAAAAGTAAAATATCAAAGAATGGATTTACATTACAACCCAAAACAGAACTTAAAGGAATTATGCATCCTGGTAAAATATACGAATACACCGAAGAAATCAGGGTCAAAGAATTACATGATATAGCAATGATACCACCGTTACTCGATAGAAGCGATGAAATGGAGTATTTTGAAAACTGGTTGGATGACAGTCACATGTCATTTCGTGATTTTGATGCTCTACTTTTGATAGGGGAATCCCGAATAGGTAAAAGTAGATTATTGGAGTGGATGGCAAGATTCGCACGAAACAAAGATTTTGAAGTGTGCTACATAAATCTTACGTCAATACACTCAGCTACACCATATTTAGCCCTAAGCCAAATCATAAACCAAATTTTAGGTTTAGCAGAACCTATCCCCGGATTCACTAAGGAGGAAAGAATTGTTCAACTATTAAAAGTCTATAATGAAGACTTGTGTTATTTGAACCACATTCTCAAAGTTCGTTTTGCATATCATGAAAGCGTTTATGTACAGAATGAACAAAAACGGATGGAAAAAGCAAAACAAATGTTTTCAAAACTAATAAATTCCATATCGGATACATACGTGATATTTTTCGATGATTTACAGAACTTGGACCCAAATTCTTGGGATTTTATATCTATACTTTTAGATAAAATAAAAATATTTACAGTTTTTACTGTTACTAGAGGAAAATTCAGTTCTGTGCACAGCTGGCTTTACAGTGTATTTATACATAGTAATATTAGGAAAATTGTGTTAGGACCGCTTGGGTCAAGCTGGATACCACCCTTAGCTTGCCAAATATTAGATGTTGATGCTGTTCCGAACGACTTATGCAATGCGTTAAGATCTAAGTGTAAAGGAATGCCAGGCTTAATCGAAAGTTTTATTGTTCATTTGTTTTCGAGTGGGGCATTAGATTTGAAAAAAATCCTGGACGAAGAACTTGATGAATGGAAAAACGAAGATTTACAATTTCCTGATTCACAACTCTTACATCCGCAAGCACTTAACGCAAAAGACCAAACAAATCTTGAGCAACTTCTAAAAGAAGAAGCAACAAGAGAAATAGGAATATGTATCGTTACTCAAAAAGAAGAGTTGAACACAAACATAAATGTGCAAAACTTAGATGCGATAATAATGATACAAATAGATTCACTTACTCCATATCAGCAGTTACTCATTAAGATAGCTTCAGTCATTGGAAATATTATATCAAGAGATCTTTTAGAAAGTATAATGTACGAAAACGATGAACTTACTACAGCTAAAGCAATAAAGCGACTTTTTGCAATGAGGATACTTTCATGCGCCAATGCGAAGAATAGATGGCGCCCTAAGATGTCCTCAACTATAACTGACCCTCGCACCCATCGAAAACACGAGCATATAAATGTAGTTTGCGAATGTAGCTTTGATTATGACTCGGAGTCTTATAAAAACCTGCCAAAATACGCGTTTTGCAAAGTAATGCGCTTTAGAAATAAAAATTCAAGAAAAACATGCTACGAACTCTTACCTATGAACCAAAAAAAAGAATTTCACTCACGCGTAGTAAACTATTTAGAGAATAGTAAACAGAAATGTTCTAACTGTGGTGGCACTATTATGGTAGTGCAGTCGACATTTAGTCTTAACGTTGTAAAAGAAAAGAAATCTAATGTTGATCATATGAACATAAGCCAAACCAGTGAGAATAGTGATACAGGTATCATAATGGAGGGTTGTAAAATTGATAACACAGTCAATCAGACAGAAATAATTGCAAAAAATTCTGATGAACTAAGGATATCAAAATCTGCAAATGTTTCCTCAGAAAAGGCTCATAATAATAATGAAAACACACGAACAACTCATGATACGCTAGTACGTACAGATTCTATTATAAGCGTAATATCTACAAAGAGTTGTTCACATATGCCTATCCTTAAGATGAAATATGACGACGGTGAAATGCTTAGTCGGCGGTCAACTAAAAGAGTTACAATTCCTAACATCATTTTTAAAAATCAAAGTTTGGATTCAGTTGCTACGACCAAAGTGTTTGATATGTTACGAGCTGTTACGGAAGCTGATACAATTAGTGACTGGCACAACATTGGTATTATTGATGACGAAGATACGAATAATGAAAAGAAAAACAAAACTTCCTTGAGTGTAAAGATTGAAAAAAACATCTCCAAAACAGATTTTTCAAGATGTACATGTTCCGAATTAAATATCACGATCTATGAACAACTAATCAATCACGCCAAACAAGCAGATTTGAAATTGAAAACCATTGAATTTCTAATAAAATATAGCTATTTAAATTTACTAATAGATAATGTAGACAATGCTTTTATGAAACTTGAAGATGCTGAAGAGTGTTTAGACACAACATTGAAGGGGCATATAAGTTCATTTAACAAACGACGACTTTGGGCGAGAATTCTCTCATTGAAAGCCACCGGCTGTTTGATGCGTAATAGTTTGTCAGCAGCCAAGATATACATAGAAAAAGCAATTCGTACTTATGGTATAAATTTAGATAAAGTGACTGAATTTTTCAAACTGAGAAATATTGGTGCAAAAATTAAACGAAAGTACCGACAGCACGAAGCTATTATGAAATCTGATGCAATTTTCTGTCTGAACGTGGCTACTTTGGTATATTCTGCACTCGGAGACGACAAGATATCCAGAATCTCTGCACTACGAGCTCTGAATCTAATACAGAAGGTAGAATGTAATGTCGTAGATTTATGTGAAACTCTGAATAACGCTATTCAAGTGGAGCTTAACAGTGGCAATGCAGATTACACGGCTTTCATAGAGCAAGTTGCTAAGGAAGCACTGAAAACCCTATCACAGCCTATACAAGCAGACGAGTTGCACGCACTAGGCAAACTGTTCAACGCGACTTTACGTGCAAGAATAGCACGAGGTGAACTCTCTGCCGCGATCCGTGCGGGCTTTAGGGCCATTGTTATCAGTCGATTTGTCCACGCCGATAACGTCTCTTTAGACATCATACCTGATTTATTTTATATATTGCTCGCTCGACGACGCATAGATGAAGCAATAGACATAGTTCAAGAAGCGCAACGTTTGGGTTACAATCGGGTATCGTACGAGTGCGAGATGTGGTACTACGCCCTTTGTACGGATATGGTATTAGATGCTGGGTTTCAATTACAATCGCCGTTTGATATAACACGTTTCGCTGAGTTTGTTATAAAGAAAGACGTCTTAACGGGATCTTACTCGCGCAGACGGCTCATCGTAGGTTTATGGACGTACTGGTTAAGGGTAGACAACGAACGCAAAGCGAAGCTGTTTGAGGCTGAAGCACTGAATTGGGCAGCTCAAGAGGATGACGATGGCTCTCTTACCACACTCATCAGTGCTTTAAGATTGGCTGAAGGAATGCTCGAGAGTTTAGCTAGAAAAGTGGACGATTTACGAAAGGTACCTATCTAAAATGAATGATTCTTAAATACATAAACATAAATTACTTTCATTTATCATCGTGTCTAAATACTTAGTCATACGCATTTTAAATAACTGATTTAAGGTGGTAGATCTAATGGCACTGCGCTCATTGGCTGATCGTGAACTTTCAAGGCTGGAGAAAGACACTCGCGTTTGTCGGGCAGTTTATCCTCGTTGGATATTGCTGAAAGCGTATTCCTTGAACCTCTCTGGACGACAATCTGCTGCTACATCTACGATGAATCAGGTAACTCTTCCCTAATTGCTATTTTCGGAGTTTTGCAGGTATAGGTACACTATAGTTACCGGCTGAAAGTATACGTTTATCTAATTTCTATACATTATGTACCTAACTTTGAATGAGGGACATCGTCGCTAAGTTCTAACACCACGGAAGTATAATTTTGAAAGAAATACGTTCCGTATGTCATTTAATAGTTGCCTATATGAATTATTATACTTACATATTTTAATAATTCGTATATTGAGAAACCTAATCTCCTGAAAAGTTGCATATTTTGACTTTCGTGGTATATTAGTGTGGGATCAAGTAGATCTGTGTGTTGTGAAGTGAAGTGAAGTGGATATTGGAGATTTCGATAGGAGTGCTCTCATGAAAAATATACATTAACTAGCTGTCCCCCGCGATTTCATCCGCGATAATTTCGGAGTTCCCGCGGAGGTTGCGGGAAAAAGTACTCTATATCCTTCAGTTCCCGAGGGAATTCCGGGATAAAAACTATCCTATCTTTTAAGTTGGACCATATTATAAATGGTGACAAAATTTTATCAAAATCCGTTCAGTAGTTTCGGAGTCCATCGCGGACAAACAACGTGACACGTGATTTATATATATTAGGCTAGCTGTGCCCCGCGATTTCATCCGCGGTAATTTCGGAGTTCTCGCGGTAATTCCGAGAAAAAAGTGCTGTAGTTTACGGTGATAAGCAGTTCCCCGCATTAATTCCGGAGTTCCCGCGGGAATTCCGGGATAAAACTATCCTATCTTTTAAGTTGAACCATATTATAAATGGTTACAAAATTTTATCAAAATCCGTTCAGTAGTGTCAGAGCCCATCGAGGACAAACAACGTGACACGTGATTTATATATATTAAGATTAGATGACAACACTGATAAATCACAGAGAAAACCCTCAAAGAAAAAATGCAGGTATTTTATCTGACTAGTATTTGGTACAATAACATGGACAGATATACAGACAGACAGACATATTATTATTATGTGTGTACTGACTGTATTGTATTTGTCTCACATCAACAAAATTTTTCTTTTTCAACAGTTCAAACCTCACCTAGCACGTCATCATCAGGGTGCTTACACATAGAAAACGGCGGCGATTTTCTGTTTTCGATAGTATACAAAATGCCGGCCGCTTTAAACGGCCGAATTATACAATCTGAATTCTTATTATATAATTCTAATATATATAAATCACGTGTCACGTTGTTTGTCCGCGATGGACTCCGAAACTACTGAACGGATTTTGATAAAATTTTGTAACCATTTATAATATGGTCCAACTTAAAAGATAGGATAGTTTTAATCCCGGAATTCCCGCGGGAACTCCGAATTTACCGTAGGTGAAACCGCGGGGGACAGCTAGTAGTATTATATTATCTGTCCTATTAATTATATGCCTACTATAATTTTATATTATCCGCGTAACCTACCTATATAATTATATAGGTATCTAATGATGTTATTTTTTGTCAGGCATTAGAAGAAGCGCGTAAAATACGCAACTGCATAGAGGAAGCAGCAGCCTTGGCCACTGGCACCAATTCTCCCCTGTGGCTCCACAGCGCCCTCACCGGCGACTTCATGAGCTGGCGTGAAGGGAAATCGCATGCGCAAACCTCTTGGTACCAAATACTATACAATATCACCAGCAAAAGAGGGTAGAAGCCGTTAAATATTATAATAAAATAACTCTTTGTACCTACATTTGAGCCATATAAACAAATAAATACCTACATAATGAATATATTGTATCTATACATATAAAATGCTTTATCCTGACTCCTGATGACTGACTGACGAATCAACGCACAGCCTAAACCGCTGATCGTGAAGACCTGAAACTTGAAGGGTGTGTTCTTTGTATGACGTAGGCAGGATTTACTTCTTCCCTGAACTGAACACAGATAATTAAAGATCAAAATAAGCCAAATCGGTCCAGCCATTCTCGAGTTTTGGCGAGACAAACGAACAGCAATTCATTTTTATCAAAGACAGAGAGAAGGTAATCACTACGATGAAAGACATTCTATATAATAAAAATATCATCATTGATTTTTATAAATAAGATTTGTGACCTTTGTTCGAACTTCGAACTTCGCGCCAAAGTATTTTAGTAGCTATATCTTTTTAGTCTATGTAGTTTGTATTTTATTTATTGCTAAAGTGCTAATTGCTAACAGCTTAGTGCTAAGAGCGAATTTATAACATTAATGATTAATCAGTAGTACTTGGTAGGACGGAATACCTAAAATCTAATCCAGGGTTTCCAACTTGGGGGTTTCACCCGACTTATTTACCCCCTGTAAATAAGTCGGGTGCGATTTTTTAAGAATTTTTTGACATCTTATTTTTATTTCTTAGGTATTTTTATTTATTTAGATAAATAAAGGTGTAAAAATACGGCCTGAAGTTATTCAATTAAGCCAATTATATTTATTTATTGACCTAGCTGCTTAACAACATCTAGTTAGTACGGTTCCTCAGTACTAACTATGAGGAGCTGAATAAAAAACAAAATGTCACTAGTGCTTACTGTTTTGTGCATAATGAAAGTGAAAACTAAATGCCAGAATCAGAACAAAATGAACGTATTTTGGAAGTATTAAATAGTA
Source organism: Zygaena filipendulae (assembly GCA_907165275.2). Taxonomy (NCBI): domain Eukaryota; kingdom Metazoa; phylum Arthropoda; class Insecta; order Lepidoptera; family Zygaenidae; genus Zygaena; species Zygaena filipendulae. The sequence continues at coordinate 4,477,291 of OU015669.1, forward strand.
TTAAAGAATTTACTCATTATTTGAAATTTTTGAATAATATTATTGTTTTCGGGGGATTTTCATGTAATTGTTGTGATTTTAGGGGTTTTTAATTTCAGCTTTAGGGAGAAATATTTTTGAGAGTTGGTAACACTGATATAATCACTGATTGAAATGATACCTATCATCAGCAGCATGTTGCAATTCATAATTAAAAAGTCTAATTAATTTGTGATTCATTCACTTCACTGCTACGAGTTACGACTATCTTTGTTTGTGCGGCGACAGGCGACTGCTGCAAAGTGTGTGCGTGTGCGACAGCGTTCTTCGCGCCAAAGAAAATGCACATTGCACGTAACTAGTACGTAGTTCGCGCGCAACTAGTACTCGTCGAAATTGCCGCAATAAAAATTCTGCAGTTTGTAGATACCTACTTTGTGCGGTTTCAGTTTGCAATTATACATTTGTGCTATAAAAAATTGATATGGCCTCAAAAAAACTAGTTTTCTTGGGAATAATCGCCTCCTCCGATAATTTGAAAGAGTTACCTATATCTTTTGGCTTCTTATCTGTCGAGGATGGAAAGGTATGTTACTGTTTTTAACTTTATCTAGGTGCAAATATAAAGTTTACAAAAACGACTAATATTATTGAAGTGATTTCTTATGAGATCGCGGTTGCTTAATTTCATAATGAAAAGGCCGGCCAAGTGCAAGTCGGACTCGACCACCGAGGGTTCCGTAGGTCCTACACTTGTAGGTAAAAAAGAAACCCACCCAGTTACCTAACTACAATTTAATTTTTTTCTTTTCGGATTTTCCCCTAAGTCTCACCGAATGTTTTTTCCTCGCCCGAAACTCAGACGAATTTTATTTCGTCTGAGGCCCGAAATTACATTATTTTTTTCATTTTTGTTCTTGAGCGTAGTCAAGTCTATACGAAAACGTATTTTTCTAGGGCCTCACTCACGTAGTGATTATTGATTGTAATATTATCTTTGGCCTTCTCTCCACACTTCCACGCGAATCGCGGCGCGAAACACGGCAAGAACTTCTTCGGTTCCACATATCATTAGCGCCATGTTCAGACTGTTCAGAGTTGTCGCGCACAGCGCGATTTGCCATGTAACAATTGGTTTGTATCAACACTAATTATTGTACTGTCAATCTATATTTTGTGGTGTGGCAACACTTTGCTTATGCTTGAACAAAAGTGTGGGTAGAGGGACATACAAGCGCGGGATGACCGCGACCGCGTGGAATAGACAATATCTAAACAAGCAGCGTAAAGTGAAGTCGTCCAGCTCGGAGTGTAAAAGGAAAGCACTGGATTAACGAATAAAGGGCAGGACGATCGGGACCGCGCGGATAAGAGGCAATGCCGGAAAAGGTAGCGTAAGGTGAGGTCGTCCGGCCCGAAGTAAGTTGCAAAGGCACTGGGTGAGTCATCACAAATATTATAGTGTAGTCGACTTTCTAATACAATAGATTCAGAGAATGGTGAAGCGACTGACTAGTCACTGGGAAACTCCACAATTTATAAGTTCAATCTTGCAGTACAATGTACATTTGGTAGTCAAGGATATTGAACTGGGAGCCCCAGGCTCAAATGGGTGTGTACCGGAAGCACACAGGCAAATCATTGTAAGGTCGTCTACATGAAGTTGGGAATGGGCAGGACTAAGGGGAAGGAGGAGGTCCTCGTGGGGGCACAGCCCCCATGTCCGACTGGTGTCAGGAAAGGTAAAAGAAACCTTGATTTACGGCATGCACGCAGGCTCTAGACAGACTAGAGCTTGCAGGGTTAATCGGAATAAGGTAAGACACCAGGACACGATCAGACGTGTTCAGATCGGAGCTGTAGACGACCAGGGAGGGTCACTACTCACTCTGGGTAGACCAGACCCTCATGACAGAACAATGCGAAGATTAGAGATCATAACGTAAAGCTCACGTTGAAGAGATGATACATGATTTCTTAGTGACTGGTTGGCCGTCTCATCATTATATTACCATGCTTAAGTTTAGGAACACGGGCAGTGGAGGTGAGCGTTTATGCATTGTAAAGGGGCCCCATCAAACCTACACCTGGGTCGCAAGTCCCAGGCACTGCTCCGTGTTCCCTACAGATATCTGTAATGCTGTATAACTTATAACTATGTTGGTGCACATACTTGTAATAGTTCCTAGTTCGTTACATTACACAACATTATACTGTTCTGTTATCCATTCCATGGATTGTGTAAGATTATATATTATATAGATATTTGTCGTCCGTGTAAACCTGCACTAAATAGAATTCAGGCAAACATAACTCGGGATAGTGCAGACGGCAAGACAAGAGTATAGTTCGCGCGCTTATCAAAGATGGATGGATGCCGAAGTTGCTGCGACACTTGCTCCCAATTTGATTGATTTTTTGGACCTTCATCCTATAACTCCTTAACCATCAAAGAATCTTTCTTTTTCTTAATTTGTTCACCGGTATTCCCATAATGCTGCTCATTCACATCCACGCATCTTCATTTTTAATTTTATAGTATTTTTGAGTTTAATTTAGTATTTCACATCACGGGTTCAGCTTGAAACTATTCTAAAACTGCTAGTTCTAGTTGGTTTTACCAATTTTTGGCTATTTTCAAAGCACAAATTACACACGACCGCTCACCGCGCTCGACTCGAATGTCGATACGACAGACTAGTGACTAGGTACTGAGGTGCATGCGAATGTGGATTGTGGATCCTAGTCGCTTTCGCGCCTTTGTCACGAGACAAAAAAACCGCCAATTTTCGGGGAATGAGGCGCGAATGCGCACACGCAAACACTCATGGCTCATGAACGCGGGAGACTCGCGGGTTCGCGCGGGAATGTGGAGAGGCATAAATATCGCTTCTTGCCAAACATTAGGCCAACAGGAAGTAGGTAGGTACCCTAAAGTTTTGATTCCCTTGCAAATGTCAAAATATGTGGCATAAACTGCTATGTTCTCTTATTCGTCTGTGTAAACTGCTGTATCTTTTGATTATATTGACCAAATATTGACTTACAAAGTCAACTTTTGACAACTCTAGGGAATTTTATATTGATTTTAACTTGATATCTCCATGCATTCCCAATGAAAAGGATCTTGACAGATAAACAGACATCAGTGATCCCATAAGCACAGATAATATAATACTATATAAGGGTCCTTTTTTCCATTTTATGTATGGAACCCTGAAAATTTGCTGTAGTACCTACCTACTTAAGTATAGATAGAGTTTGATTTTACCAAGATGACCTTTGGCATAGTAACAGACAGCCAGAGCACATTATCATCTTATCAAAACAAAGATATTTTCAGAGCAAATTAAGTAAAATTCTAAAGTTTTAAGTTTTTCAAATGTGTGATTGCTCTCTATGTTGTGCTTCAAGTTTCAAAACTAATAATATTTATATTATTATCTTTAATTTTAAAAAACTAATAACATTTATATTCTATCTTTAATAATATTATTTTTTTTTTAATAGATAACAAGGAAAGGGACACTTGCAGAATTTAAGAAATTAGAAAAAGAATACGTCTTTGATGACTTTGAGGTGACAAGGATGAGCAACAGTCAGTTCCTTATGCCAGGTCTGATAGACTGCCACACACATGCACCACAGTTCCCAAACTTGGGCCTGGGCCTGGACAGACCATTGCTCGAGTGGCTGGACCAGTACACCTTCCCATTAGAAAGAAGATATAGTGATGTAGACTTTGCTGCTGTAGTTTATGACAAAGTGGTGGTAAGTGGTTCATTCGATATTGTTTGTGTAAGTATTTTAGAACTCAGAAAAGTACAAGAGACAGGATTTGCAACAAAAACTTTCTCAGCAATATGTGTAGGGATGCTCTGAAAAAAAACTATACAAACCTGAAAACTGATTTTAAGGGAAGGGCATTTTTTCAAATCATAAATGGAAAAATCTGCATGCCATAATAACTGCAATCTAGAATAGACTGATTTGTTTAAAGATTTATCTTAATCCAAATGATTTAGCACAATAATAATATTAAAACATGTACTGTATACCTCATTGTATTAAGGTCTAAATTTGGTAATGATTGATTTATCTATCATAACGCCAATCAATTTCAGAAAAGACTGATAGAGAATGGCACGACCACAGCCTGTTATTTTGGGTCACTGCATTTAGAAGGAACTCTGAAGCTAGCGGAAAGTGTTGTTAAACACAAGCAGAGAGGTCTCGTAGGAAAAGTTAGCATGAATATTGAGAATCACTGTGGATACTACAACAATACTCAACAGGAGTTGAAGGATGTAGAGACATTTATAGAGACAGTTTTAGATTACAAGGTATGTAGAGATTTGAACTTGACACTTGATTTTATTTCATTTTTCTTTTATTTGATTTATCTTAGACAAAAAAGTGAAAATTTGGCTTTGCACGTCAAAACAACCTATTTGACTAAATTAAATTCTAGCTTCACTGATTATTTTTAATCATATTGTAGAAGGCGAAGCTCTACAGCTAGCATAGGCGTATATAGGGGGGGAGCCGGGTGGGCCGTGCCCACCCCAGGATGGTCTAGTGCCCACCCCAGGATGTTGGGCTACTGATTCGAAATTCTATTATACTGATAACTAACTTCAGAAGGCTCTTCAAAATAGACTTACGGCCGCTCTCAGAGTCGACTTTAATGGTTACTTAGTTAAGTGTAGATTTTTAAAATAAAATTGCTGCAATCAGACAAGTTTAATAAATTAATGTTAATTGGCATTTTAATAATTAAGTTACATCTCATTAAATGCCAATTAACATTAATTTACTGAACGTGTCTGATTGCGGCAATTTTGTTTTAAAAATCTATAGTAGTATATAGTAGTAATCTGAGTGCAGCGGTTAATCTTTAAAAGTTTGCACCCGCGATCCCCCGAGTATTATTATTTATTTTTCAATGACGCTTGTGTTGTTAGTACCCACCTACAGAATTTCGAATCGGGCAGAGGCCCCCCCTGAAAAATAACCCTAGATAGGTACGCCAATGACAGCTAGTTCTCATACCTTGATTGCTATTTTTTCAGAATGACCTAGTACAGCCAGTAGTTACTCCTAGATTTGCTGTGAGCTGTGACAGTGAACTTATGACTGGTTTAGCTTGCTTAGCTAAAAAGTATGGTTGCAGAATACAGGTGAGAATATTTTATTATATAAATTTTTTTTTCTTAATTGAGTAGGTACTTGCTTTATAATAAAAAAGATAAACTGCGTTTTCAGAGTCACATATCAGAGAATACGAAAGAAATTGAACACGTTTTAAAAAATAATCCAGGCTGTGAGAATTATGGAGAGGTTTACGATAGATGTGAGGTTCTGCACAACATGGTAAACAAAATTCTTACAATATTTTATTTAATATCATACAAATTTTGACGCGTTGTGGAAAAAAATTTTAAATTTTGGAATGGGCATGTTGACTAATTTTTATTTTTTAGTCCGTCTTGTAGATTATTAAAAAATATTGGACTCGTATTTTTTCTTTTTTTACGTAATCAAAAAATAACGGCAATATTATATTGAGTTGAAATTTCGCGTGACGTCACTATAATAATAATAATAATAATCCACTGCACAACACACAGATCTACTTGATCCCACACTAAGCTATAAGCTTGTGTCGTGGATACCAAGCAAACGTGGTATATACTACACATAATATTACATATATATTATACTATAGATATATATATATATATACACACCCAGACTGGAAAATGGAACCCTGTGTTCATCACACAAAGTCCACCCCCACCGGGAATCGAACCCGGAACCTCTTGATTAGCGGGCACTATTATTACTATTACTATTCTGACAGTTTGTATGGCGGTTTTGTGGTTAGTGACGTCACGACCCCCTCATCCTAAACTTTAATGCGCTTTATCTCTGTATATTTTAATTTATTTGAAAAAGCAAAAAATACGTGTCTATTGTTTTTCTATTTTCTAACTGACGGACTAATTACAATTTTGATTTTCAATAGTAGTCAACATCCCTATTACAAAAATTAAAATTGATATTGTCCGTCGCACGCAGTTTCACGCCGTACTCTATCTCACCTCTAGACTCACCGTTACGTTGTGGCGGGGCGTGGGGGGAGGTACGAGCTGAGGGGGGGCAGAGCGTGTCGCTTTTTTAAGTAGTAATAGCTAGTTAATAATAATTAGCAATACCAATAATGCTTGAACATTATCACACAGCGCCACCTGGTCCTAAACTAAGCAGAACTTGTACTGTAATGGCTACCAGACAACTGATATAATATTAACCTTTATTATATAGGAGATTTCCACTTAGATAGGAATTGACTCATCACGGTATCTGTGGAACCATAAGGCCTAGAGACTTGAAATTTGGTAGCAATATACCTTTCGCCGAGTACAGGTCATCTAAGAACGGATTTTACGGTTCCCGCGGGAACTCCGAAATTACGCGGATGAAACCGTGATGAACAGCTAGTAGTACTTTATAATTTTTAGTTATAAGTACATTATTATGATACACCCACACTCAGAGTAAACACAAATGTTTCACACAAATTTTTACCCTTATGCGTGGATCGGACCCGCGGCACGCGGCGTAGCCGTCAGTTGCCTGCCTACACCAACGGTGTTGTCATATTCCTTGACCAAGGGTCCTGTTCACGGCGACTGCCTCGTTACAGTGCATCATGGCGCACGCGGTGCACTTGACGGACGACGAGATACGGCTGATGCGCAGCAAGGGCGTGTCCGTAGCGCACTGCCCGGCCTCCAACACGCGGCTGCGCTCCGGGCTGTGTCCCGTGCGGAAGTACCTCCAGCGGAACATCAGAGTCGGCCTCGGAACAGGTGAACACGACCCCATACAGATATCCACACTCTACACTAATAGAGTAGGCATCAGCCCGGTCAAGGTGATGCTCCATACAAATGAACTGATTCAAATACTTTCCCACAAGTAATGACGGCCGGCTTGTGCACGTGTACACGTGTTGTGCGTGTGTTTGGTTTCCAGTGAGCTGACAGTGTCTGTCAGCTGTCAGTGAATAATTGTAACATTCTTCGAAATTTATCAAGAAATTTTCTCGGAGTATGAGGAGGCATGAAATTGGTGGGAGGCGGAGTGACGCTTCTTTATATTTTAAGGGTATTTCATTAACCTGTAAGAAACTAGTGTCCCTGAGTACATTAAAGTACTTTTTATCCCGGAATTCCCGCGGGAACTCCATAACTAACGCGGTTAAAAACGCGCGGAACAACTAGTTACACATAAAGTGATATTTTCATTCAAATTTCCGTTCCTAAACTAAAGCACAAGAAGGGGCTTAAAGGCACGGATCGATTTGGTTGGTTGATCTTTAGGGGCTCATTAAGAGATATCTATTTGAATTGAGCTTATGTATTTTACGCGATTTTTCATAGTTCTGAATTTTTTTATTTTTTATTAGTTTTTAAAAATGATCGACCCGCACGACTTTAAATTTTTTTAATGTCTAAATAAAGTACCTACCTACTTTGGTCTTGGGGGGGAGTGGGGGGGGCAATTGCACCCACGCCCCCTGATTCTATGTACATTATTGTTGTAGATGTGTCCGGGGGCGACAGCGCATCGATGCTGGACGCGATGCGCAGGAGCATGGACGTGTCGACGCACCTCGAGTTGCTGGGCAATAGTGACTACGCCCTCAGTTGGAGGGAGGTGTTCTATCTGGCAACACTTGGGGGAGCCAAAGGTAAAAAAATCACTACAACGTTCGCCGCGTCTGTCTGTTCGCGCGAGTCCAAAACTACTTGAACGGATTTTCATGCGGTTTCCATAAATAGATTGTAATTTCAAGAGGAAGGTTTATAAGTATAGTTTATTTTGGAATTCTCACGAGAATAGCTTCCTATCAGTGATCAAATTTTTAGAATCCGTTTAGCACTTCGTAAGATTACTCCGTACAAAACATATTTACAGCGAATTTAATTTTTATAGAAATTATACCTACGCCGTTTTCAGCTCTGAACTTGGACGACAAAATCGGCAGTTTGGAAGTGGGTAAAGACTTTGACGCTTTGCTGGTGGACGTGTACGGCGCCGCGTCGCCCATAGAGGAGTTCGAGCTGGAGCCGGCGGCGCAGTGCGCGACGGCAGTGGTGCAGCGGTTCGTGTTCGCGGGCGACGACCGCAACCTGCGCCGGGTGTACGTCAAGGGGCACCTGCTGAAGGACCTCACTAGCTAGGGTCGGCACATGCAAGGGCAGACTTGGCAGTTGTAAATTTAATTAAAATTAAAATTTGAGAATAGAATGAAACCAATTTCGAAACGGATTACGCTCTTATGCATAAATGTACAGTGTAAGTATAAATATGTATTTATAATAGTTTCACTTCTTGTGCAGACACCGATGTTTTTTATTATTATATTATTAAATTTATTAATATTTTATTATTATTATTTTCAATATTGTTACAATTTCGTATGAGTTTTTTAACTAAGTTGTAAAACTATAACCATGGACCAATATACTGATAATTTAATTCCTTTTAAAAGCGCCAAGCGTTTACTTAAATGTGATAAGTAAAGGTAAGTAATGTAAATAAATGAATTATTATTATTATTAATCTTTTATTTCTTGTGTAATTCCATATAATTTGTGTACAAAAAAGTGCAACCAATGTGACAATAACAAAAACTGAATACTTACAAGGCGTACAGATAGCTGATAACTAATATTAATTCTGTTAAATAAAATAAGACAAATACCATTCAATTAATTTGTCCTTTTGAACAATAGTCTAATAATATAATAACTATAAAAGCTATTTAACAATTCTTTCGCAAAAAAAATCCGTTAAGCAATTTAAACTTTCTAATTTTTAAAGCTCCGAAACCTTAATAATCTATTACAAAACATATAATAATAAAAATTAATAATACTCAAATGCGACTGGCGTTGGAAACCAAATACTAAAATCGGTGGAATGATAGGACATTCGAGCAACGTTAACGAAAACGAATCAACATTCGAGCAACGTTAACGAATCAACCTTCTAATTTATATTCTGTACATGTCTAATAATATAAGAGCAGTCTTATAAAACAAACCTTATTCTATGACCATTATATATTTTAACTGTTTACAGGCAGAATGTGCTCTTCGCAAAAAGTGCAAACTTGAAAGAAAGAAAATGCAATTATTTGAACAACATAACTTGCATTTCCCAACTTCTAATAGATTAGAGAAATATCTAAACCATATACAATACAATGTATATAAATAAGCACATTTTGAGAAGTGGTTATTTGGGACCTTACACCATAAAAGTTACCGTAATCGGAAGTGCCTTTTATGAGAAGTGCACCTATTGCGAAATGCACATGTTTCTTCAAGTGCGATTCTTGCAATTTGCGAAGTGCTCATTCCGCGCCGACTATTTAACATTTAACACGCCAAAATGTACAAAAATGTATTCGCTAAATTTTGTTTATAGAAAATTATAATACAGTTAAGTATAGGACGTATTTGAATAATGACAATAAATATACAGGATAAATAAATATTAATTGTAAGTATACAAAAACATTGGTTTGTTGCTTTCGCTACAGCAGAATCTTCACACTAGCGAAAACAACAAGTCTCTAGTCCTCAAAATTTACTACACAGAAACTACGGTAATATTCGTCATTATAATATATTATTTATAAAGTAATTAATAGGTACTAATCATTAATCAATGAACACAACGTCTCGGATGTTCAAATCCAAGCAATTCAAGCCTGCAGGTATCGTTCACGTTGTTATGGTGTTCCCGCTAAGGTTTTATATGATACCTTGTAGCATGATATTTTGTTCCTTTTTGCTCCTACACTGATGTTATGCACAGTGTAATTTTAAACAAAAGCCATATTCAAAGCCCCCGGTAGTTTATTCTTTTATTTTAAAATAAAATGCGTAGGTACAATACAAAAATAAGTTACAAAGAAAACGTGACGACTTCTTTATTTGGATTTGTTGGCGCAGCGACGACAAAAGGGCGTTAAATAACCGCCTGATGCGTTGACCCGTCTGTTATGTACGCGCGATTTTTTACAATTTATATTAAGTAGAAACTACTTTTTTAGATATTTGTGATGAAAATAGAATAACGAATTACCGTCCTTCACCAATATGTCCCTTTTTGTGACTTTACACCATGTATATAACATATTATTATAGGTACAATAGGTATATTTTGTTCTTTTCTGCTCCCACACTGAATGTTACAAAATATTGTATGATACTATTAAATAGAACTATCGGTGAGGGAGCTATATTAAATCTATGTATATTGAATGAGTGAATAATCATTATATCATTTGTTAATAATGTAGTCAAGTTGCCAATTAACTATGCAAATTGTAGAATCAAGTTAAATTGAATATTTCAACCTTATGTAATAGCACATAATAGCCACATTTATTTTTATCGCTACTATCAGAGCCATTCGTTATCACAAAATAAAAATACAATTTACCGTTAATTTGAGCTGCCTATTACCACAAACATGTCTTATAATACAACATCATGGAAAGGCAGAAATGTTGTTCAACCTAAAATTAATAATTTACATCAGATCAGCTATAGCTCAAATAACCTAAATAATAAGTAGATATAAGTCTTAAAAACTAAAAAATAGTATACACAAATGCTTATATTATGGAATTATTTTAAACAATTATGTGCCAATGTGCATGGATTTAACTAGACTCGATAGAATGAATTTTATTAATTTTAATACTATAATATTGTATACAAAATATTAGTCAGTAAAAAAAGTTTATAATGGAATATTTACAACCAGTGACTTTTCCATCGCACGTTTGTTCGGAACAGTTTAACTTTCTCTTGCATTATTACTGAGAGTTCCTTAATCTATTGCCTCTGTTCAGATTTACGATGACTATTATTGTTATTTTATGTTACCTTAAATTATGTAAATAGTAGAAAACTTATATTTGATTTTTTCATAAGAGATTTCACAATCAATTATTAGCACCTATCATAAAACTTTAAACCAGATTTACTTAACAAATTTCAATGTGAAATATTACAATTTAAATTCGATTGCTGAAATTAATTTTGTACTATGCAATAATAATAGACAACCTATACAGAGAAAATTCAATCGCTCTTTTTGACTACATTTATTAGCTATTGTAAAAATACACGTATTTATGTTTTTTTTTTCTAATTTATGAATTCTTTTATAATTTTACAACTCAGTCTTTTTTGCATGTGACTTACAATTTGGCAATAATCAAAATACATTTTTGCGTAAAAGAACTTATTCGTCATTCGTAAAAGAAAATTTAGGTTTAGGATTTAGGGCCGATGTTTCAATCCTTAGTTAAGGGCTACCCTAAAAATAAGTTAAAAATATTGAAGTAGTATCGTAGTATTATGTCATTCTTTATTTTTTCAATGAAGCTTCTTTAGGCACGGGGGAAAACAGTTATTGTGACGTGGTATCGTATCGCAGCGTTTTATATTCGTAGTGAATAACTGTCGATTGGAAAATCAGCCCTTGAATGAAAAAAAAAGAACAAACAAATAATATAATTTATCTTCCTAATTTATCGCAATTTGAGGTAAAAAGAAATTCAGGATTATAAAGTATATAAATGTATGTCTATGTATATTTGACAAACACAAAAACCATAGTGAAATTGTTTCGAATTACCTACACAAATTCTAAATGAATCTAAATAAATGTATTATTTGTATAAATCAAACTATGTCTACAGATTATATTAACAGGAATGTGAATTTTATTTATATTGCTCTTCGTAGGTAAGCAGGCGAAGCGATGGGCACTCGGTATTAAGAGTGAAATTTTCAAGCAGACGTGGATGACCATGGCCAAACCTTAAACTACGAGGAATAGCGTAAATGCGTGTATGCCCGCTCAGATTTTAAACAGTTTTCTTTGTCGGGATTCGGGAATCGAACCCATTGGTTTTGAAAGACACTGCCTATATCAGCATCAAATTTTAAATAATATCTCTATTCTTCGTAGTTTCTGAAATGTCAATCCACATCCACTTGAAAAAATCAACCTGTATAGGTATTATATTTATTTATTGACAATGTTGTGACCGATTACAGTAAAACTAAGTCTCGGTTTCAAGTAATCCATCGCAGATCACACACGGAACACTTCTAGACATTGAATTCGACAATAGACATGGCACACAATACCTACATGATGATTTATTTATTTCAAAAATGATATTAGATTATATAAAAAGCTCCCCAATGTTACATGTTTTTGAGAACTTTTAGAACACAGAATACTCCCCAAATATTATTTAATAACTGTTCCCCGCAGATTTACCCGGGTTAATTTCGGAGTTGCCGCGGGAATTCCGGATTACAATATAGCTTATGTTACTCTGGGATTATGTAGCTTTCTAATGGTGAAAGAGTATTTAAAATCGGTCCAGTACTTTTTGAGTTTTGAGAACAAACAAACAAACAAAAAATCAAATCCATCCTCATTATAAATTAAGTATAGATAGTTCGAAACTAAAAATTATCCCTTAACAAGCTCACAATATTGAAAAATTTGTTGTTACCGGCCCGAATGTGCTCATAATCTTAATTTTAACTTTAACAGTTTGTTTTATCCTGAAACTAAAACCTAATAAGTTTTAGCTTACAGTTTTTTCTACACAATCTGAATTGACTCATGTAGTAACCGTTAAAAGGCACCACGAACTTTGTGCTAGTTCATTACTAAACTCGTGTTCAATCGAAAAAACAATTTTACTCCTTCGACCTCGATTCGTAGAGAGCATAATATTTCATCTTAAATAATTTTATGCAACATAATCGGTAGGTATACCTACACATTAATATTTGTTCATTACAGTCTAGTTTGTAATATTGTGATGTTAAGACATTCAAATTGACGAATCACTTCATTTCGTTGTGAGTCAGAACACTATATACGACACACTATCAGCGCCATTTGCAAAAATCAACTGCAAAATAATGAAAAAATGACGAAAACTATCGTATCATTAAAAATACTTTATTATGCCACGATTAAAAGTTCATGGTATACCATATATACTATAGTCGAACAACTATGGCCCAAAAAAATCAAACCGTATAAACTTGAACTGAGCCAGAATTGGTAATGAAATTTTCTAATTATATTCTACAGTAAAATTAAATATTTTTAACCTCAGCTTAGGCTTGAGTTGAGTGAACTTGAGTTCAAACTTCACTAAACCGTTTTTGGCGGAATTCACCTTGCCTAAAAGCTTTTAAGAAAATTGTCTAACCGAAAAGTAGCTTAACATTCTTGACAGAAGTTCAATCTTATTGCATTAGTAATAAAGATCAACAACTATCACTGTGATATTATAAATCTACTTTTGAGACAGAGCAGTGTACAGTCATCATCAGATATTTATGTAATAACTTTTAACAGTCGTTGAACCTTATTGCAGTCCTTATTATTATAAATGCGAATGTGAGATTGTTTGGTACGCTTGAACTACTCAACCGATCATCATGAAATTAAGAATACACTTGTCACGGAAAAAGACACATGGTACTTCTATTCCAGACAGCTACAAAAATAAACGGCTAGTAAAGTTCAGCGTTTGACAAAAGCGTTAACATATTTTTGATGCCGACTGTACACGGCAGAGGGCGCGCTATCTAGTGATGTGAATCGTCCGGTCGTCGCGTACCTGTCGTTACCTGATCGGCCGGTCGGTTACCTGGGGCAGGGGCAGGGGCAGGGGCACCGGGCGCAGTCCACGGCGGGCGGTCAGGCGGTCACTTTACGAGACTGGAGAGCGAGCGGGATCTCAGTGTCGGAGAGGGCGAGTGCGCGGCACGCGGCGCCGCCAGCGCACACGCGCGCGCGCCGCGACCGCCGCCGCGAGCCGCGCCGCTCGCCGCCTGCGGGCCGGGCGACGCAAGCGCCACACACTGGTCAGTGACGACACTATGACTACTGCGCTCTACAACGCGACGCTCACCGTCCGTCGTGCCGTTTACGTGACGCATGGTAGCTTATTCCAATATGGAGTTCGTCTATTTATTATATCTATACTCATACTGGCTACTAGCTAGCTGTTCCCCGCGGTTTCGCTCGCGTTAATTTCGGAGTTGTCACGGAAATCCCGGAATAAAAGTACCTACCCTAGGTATGTCGGAGTAGTTAAGGCCTGCAAGTGTAGCAAATAAACTCACAAAAAGCTAAAAACATGAAAACACAAATTTCTTTTGTAATGTGGGAAGGGGTCTTCCCCTTTTGTATGGAAAAGTACTGTCAGTTCCGATATTTAAGGACTTATTTTCAAATAAAGAAACATATATTTCAGAGTTTTTGTTATTTTGATACCTAAAGGTGACACGAGAGAAACCGCGAAAGTAAAGCCATTCTATATAAGTATAATAAGTATACACGTTCCATCATATTTGGAGGGTCGTAGTCGAACTGCATATTGGAATATACCACATATACAAATAGGATGGTGTAGTTGATCGCATAAAGGGCTCGAGATCAGGCTACACACGCATTTTCTGCTCACGTTTTTTCTCTGATTTGAAGAAAAAAAATATGTATAGGAGAGTAAAGGCTTAAAGCGATGTTGAAAAGTCCCTGTTAAATTAGGATTGATTTCAGTAATAATGTCGTTAAGTCGACATTTACGAGTCGCTTCTAGATTACTGCGCGATTCATTATTTTTAGAAAGAAAAAACTGAGAGCATTAAATGCAAATGTGGCATCGTTTATAGGCAATAGAAATCGCTGAACACGTTTAAAAGAACACAAATACAAAGTCCATTTGATAGATAATAAAATTGAAATTTATAGGTATTTCTATTACAATAACTACCGTGTACAGCATGTTTAGCGATTTTGTTTCAGATCGCAGTTAGAATCTAATCTTTTCTCACATTCTAAACAAACAATGAGCAAGATTTCATTTAAAAATTACAAGTAAAACAACCAAAAGTGGCATACGGGCAAACGAGAGCAAACAGTGATTCACAGCCTTTGTACAGATTAGATATCCGTGGCAACCCTACGAGTATTTAACCAAAAGCTGACGCCATTGACGGACGATCCCCCCCCCCCCCCCCCCCCTGCGAGAAGTACGAGAGCACGGCTCCTGTGTATTTATATAAAGTTTGTGTTAGGTACATGTGCCTATTTTTCAAGTTAAATGTGTGTGTTTTCTACCCCGTTATTCGTCTTTTGGTTAAATATTCTTAAGTCGCAAGCTTAATGTGATGTTAAATATCGATATAACCATTTCCCTCTGATCTAATATAATAAATAACACTTTGTTCAGATATTGAAAACATAACTTCCTGGATAAACTGAATAAACAAGCCCAGGATCTGCATGAAATTATACAGCAATGAACTAAGACTTATCGGTCTGGCAAATGATTAATTGTCTTGCAACAGATAAAAGACATTCATTCTTATTGATGTATGCAAGCTTTTAGGAACAGCGACAATTTCACAAACTAGTACGTAGTATATATTATTACTCTGGGACAATACGACGGCAATACAAAGCTTGGTGCTATTTAAAAATCGTTCACTCGAAACGAATGAGTGGCGCCATCATCACAATCCGGCTCGATTCTACAGTATGTTTCACAGAGCGTGTATTGTATGCACATAATTGAATGAAGTAGATATTGTATATGAGATTTGAGTATTGAATAAACATTTTAAATTTACAATTACTAACTAAGCCCGCGACTTCGTCCGCGTAATTTTAGATTAATTTATAGGTATTTTTTAACATTTTTTCAGGTTAGCAGCTGCAAAAATGCGTGCTAATTACTTCGTCCTCTGTTGAGGAGTTTTGCGCTATTCAACTCGGACCGTTTCTGCCGGATCTTGACCAAGTACTTTATACACATACATTTTTGATGCCGGGAAAAAGTAGTCAAGATTTTAATTCCAAACGTGAAATTAACACATCCTAGCTACTGAGTTTTATGTACTTTTCATATTTTTTAAAACTATTTCATTCGCCCAATAAATCTTTGAACGTTATGATTAGTCTCGATCAACTCTGGCCTATGTACTATCTAGTCAAAGCTAACGAAAAAAACATATAAATTAACGAAATCTAAAATCATTGTAGAGATAATACTATGTGTCATGGTCCTACGTTAGTGATATTCGTAAATCGTTTATTAAGATATTGTGACTTCAAAAAACTAAAGTTTATATAAGGCGTATTTGTGCGCATCCAACTAACATGCAATATACAAATGATAGAAAATCAAAGCAAATCGTAGAAATGAAAAAACACGAAACGAAACATCCGTCAGTCCCCCGAAATAGACAACACCAAAACAGTAAAATATAATTATACGTAAGTCGATAGAGAGAGGGAGAAAGAGAGAGTCGCATGCGGTGCTGAGCGAGCGCCAAGAAGCTAAGACTTAGAACAAAGCGGGCCCCATCCCGTATACCATACACCGTTCCGGTCAGTCAAGCCGCCATTGGTAATATTCTCCGCATCCTAATGTTCCTTAATTTCTAAGGATAAATATTTCTAAGTGGCATTGGAAATTTACAACAAAGTATGCATTGATTGTGTTACATTATTACGATAGATACATTTAATTCAATGTCATCACGGCTTTATCTGTTGCATGTAACAATTAAATAAATGAGAAAAGCTTAATGGATTATTATTGACCCTTAAAAAATTCAAAATATTGATTTATTTTCTTAATTTCGCATAATACCGTTAATATTATACCGCGAGACAAGGACGGAAGAACAGTACCAGGAGCGTGCGGCGACGGGTTAGTCCTGCGCACCAGAAGCGTACGAACACGTTAAACACACACAGTACCGGTGCGCGGGGCGAGCTGGGGCGGGGCGGTGCGGGGGGAGGGCGGCGGCGTTCAAAACAAAAACTCAAGGCAGGCCACTAGCACGTATAACGCGGAGCTCTCGCCGCGGGCCTCCTCGCCGCACGAGCGGGGCGGCTGCGTGAGCGGGGGCGGGCGCGGCGGCGTACCGGCGGTGCGCGGGCGCGGCGCGTCCAGCGAGCCGGCCGGCTGCAGGAACCACTCGGAGCGCGTGCGCATCCGCGCGCGCTGCCGCTCGTGCACCTACGCACCACCCACCATGACGTGACACAGCCGCCGCGCAGCGCAGCCTCGCCGCTAACGTTACCTAACATAGCCTAATCTACTAGCGCGAAGTTGCCAGTGCGCACCGACTGCGGGCCGTGCGAAACATCACCTACCGAGTGCTCCCCACCACAACCTCAAACATTAATAGTATGTGTCACCACAATACCCGAACAGTGTTAGGTACAGTGCTATACATGACAGAGCGAATTTCTATTGAGTTCCATTTTACAATCTCTATTCGCACGGCCCCTGAAACTATGTATTTATACAAAACTGTTAATCATAATTATGTAGGTATATCGTATTATTATAATTACCGTTAAATTATTATTAACATTATACTAATAAAATTGTATTCAATTTGTTATAACATTTAAAAAACACCACTACAATAAAAAGTACGAATATAATAATGTAAGAATTAAGTAAATTTTAAGCAAAGTGAATTATATTATCGCCCACTAAATTTTTAATTATAATAAAACAGTAATAATGAATGTAAGTAATGGTATCAATAACGATGCGTGTGTTAATTAGTAGATATAGACCATATGTAACTTCTAAGGCTACTGTAATTTTATTATTAGTTACAACAAACAGGGTCAACACTTTCTACGGCAACCTTAAACATACTCGAATGAAAAAACATTCATTTCCATTCATTAATGGGATTAGGAATATTAGGATTATCATACCAACCCGGCTATTGAGATAAGTTTCATTTGGTTCATTAAACTTTTGAAAATAGGCTAGTTTCCTAAATTTTTTTTTTTAGTCCGTTTTGTAGATTATTAAAAAATATTGGACACGTATTTTTTTATTTTTTATGTTACCAAAAAATAACGGAGATATATCAAGTCGAAATTTCTCATGACGTCACGCCTCGCTACAGTTTGTTCGCACGTTATAGCGAGCTGTGACGTCACGAGTCCCCCACCCTAAACTTTAATGTGCTTTATCTATGCATATTTCCATTATTTTTAAAAAGCAAAAAATACGTGTCTTTTATTTTTTTATTATCTAACTGACGGACTAAATAGAATTTTGATTTTTTTACCCAGGAAACTAGCCTATTATGCACTGGAACCGATGCTATTGAATTTTGAACTTTACAATCTGAACGCATTTGATTGTAAAATCGTGTGTATTTTCTATTTTATTCATACTTATAAAGATTATCTATGTATATGTATATTCATAGTTCTGGAAAACATACTGAGAGATTCCCAATTAAAAATAATCAGCTAAGTTATGATCAATACTCTAAGTAGAGATTAGCCGTGTTAAATATTATAAGTTTATTCGGTACCAAAATGCAATAATGTGTGTGGAATAAAAATTAGCTGCATATCAATTTCCCCACTACAGAATATGGGGATAAAAAATTAACCACATGTAGGAAAAACTACACATACTGGATAAATATTATTTAAAATTTACATAGGTATCGGATGAGACACAAAAAAGGCCATGCAAACTCACGTCATTTTCATACATAAACCATTTCTTGAAATTTTCTGATTGTGTACAGACTACTAGTACATCTTATTTATATGTTATTGTAATACGATTCAATAACTGTCGAAAAGTGTTTGTTTACATATTTATGCTGACAATTACGCAAAATTTGTACTTTCTTGGCAAAATTTAATTTTAAACCGCAAACACATGAATGGTTTATGTCGTTAGGATTTTAGCCTTTAGTGACGCATTCAAATGGATTTTTTTATAACGTAATTACAAGACCATTGAAACTACTCTCGACTTTGCTCAAAACTCTTGAAATTACAAAATGTATTCTGAATTATTTCAAATGCAACACCGACACACAAGACATGGTTGAGGTTGGGGTCTGGTCTCTACGGGATTATTTTTAGCAGACTCGGGTCACCGTCACTTAAATAATACATCCTTTAATGAGCGCTAGAATCCAAACACACAATGTTTTTATACGTTCCCAATGAAAGCTTTATCAACCAATAGTGTCATAATATATTATGTCATTTACTATTGGTAGATAAACTCTTCTCGCAAGTTGAAGATATTTCTGATTTTCAAATTACTTACAGAAAACCAAATCTCCAATTGTACTATTTGTACTAGTATGTATAATATAATATAATTTATTGTGTTTCATAAATAATTCCGTCTACTTACTCTGTACCTAATACTAACTGAATCATAGTAATATGTATATTCGTAATTTATGTTTTGTCTAGCTGTTTCTACAAATAGAAAAAGTTTTAAAAAAGACCAATATGTATGTGACGAGTACACATTACATACAGTAAATATGGTTCAAATCTCCATGTGTAATGTAGGCATAGAATCATCATGAAATCTAAAATGTGGGCCCACGCACATTCAATGGGCCACTTGACTAAATTATGGTTTTTAGTCCGTCTTGTAGAAGAATAAAAAATATTTGACACGCATTTTTTCTTCTCTTTACGAAATCTTAAAAATAAAGGCAATACATTGAGTCGAAATGCCGCGTGACGTCACGCCGTGCTACAGTTTATAGCACGTTGTTTTTTTTCGACTTAATGTATCTCCGTTATTAAGTACATAAAAAATTTAAAAAATACGTGTCGAATATTTTTTATTAATCTACAAGACGGACTAAATAGAATTTCGATTTTCTTCCCCCCGGCTACGTAGCTACTGTTTCTGTGCTTCGATTCCGAATGAGACTATCTCTGTCTGCGCGACGTGTGCGCGCGGCGCTGGCGCTGGCGCTGGCGCTGGCGCATACCTGCGGCAGGTAGGAGAGGCTCTTGGTGCTCTCGGCGTACTTGTTGACGGCGCGCAGCTCGTCCAGCGTCATGTGCGGGCTGGAGTTGCTGCGCGAGGACTGCGACGACGAGCTCACCGATATCTGCAAGCCGCAGCCACGGCATCGAACGCTCAGTCAGGGAGCTCATTGGGCAGTGGGGAGGGGATGCGGTGCGGTGACTGTACGAATTAAATAGACTTATGTCTCATTTGATAGTCAGGTGACATATTAAGTATATTTAATTCGTGCAGTCAGTCGACTTGAGCGGTTTTGTAAGCTAAGGGACGATTTGTAATTATATCCTATCTTTGATTTGATTAGTATAGATAAAGACATTGTGCAACAGACTGGAGTTGTCAAGTCCTCAAGGGTAAGTTTTATAATAAACTAGCTGGGCCCCGTAGTTTCACCCGCATTAGTTTGGGAGGAAATATCTACTAAAATATATATTTTGGTTACATATAATAGGTTAGCATCTTTTACGCAGCGTATGCAACGAAAGCTCTCTAAAATGAATATTTTCTCCCGTTTTTGCAACATTTTTCATTGCTGCTCCGCTCCGATTAGTCGTAGCGTTATGTTATATAGCCTATAGTCTTCAGCAAAAAGTTTTGAATTTGGGCCAGTAGTTACTGAGATTATCGCGTTCAACCCGACAAACAAACTCTGCTGCTAAAGCTAAATAACATTAGTGTAGAAGTAGTGATAGGCGATGCATGCAGGCGCGACCTTGAAGACGCTCTCCTCGAGCGAGATGGACAGCCTGGTGCAGGAGTCGAGCAGGCTGTGCTCGGGGATGATGCCCAGGCCGAGCGCGCCGCCCGCCGCGCCGCCGCTGCCCGCGCCCGCCAGCGCCGGCATCGACTGGCACTCCTCCGACTTGGACAGACCTGGTGTTCATTGCATACGTGCATATCATTATTATAAATATAATCTATACATATAAAATGCTTTGTCCTGAATGACTGATGGATCAACGCACAGCCTAAACCGCTGATCGTAGAGACCTGAAACTTGGCGGATGTGTTCTTTATAATATGACGTAGGCATCCGATAAGAAAGGATTTTTGAAAATTCAACCCCTAAGGGGATGAAAAGGGCTTGCAAAGTTTGTATGGAACAATTCCGAAGGAACTTCGAAATTATCGCAGGTGAAACCGCGCGGGACAGCTAAGTATATGTATATAAAAATGAATCTCTATTTCCCTTGGTCACGGCATCACGCGTGAACGGCTGGACTAATTACGCTCGTTCTTTTTTGTCGTGTTCGTGAGAAGAGAAGAAGAATAAAATAAGTTTGAAGTTCCTGCGGCAATCCCGAAACTCACGTGGATGAATCTCCGAAACGGTTGGACCAATTTTGACGGGAATTTCATTGCTAATTAGCTGACATTATAGGGAGTTAATTAGGCTACTTTGGAGTTCTTACGGGAACTCCGAAACACACACGCGGGTGATACCTCGGGGTACAGCTAGTATTAAAAGTTATCACTATCCAGAGGGAAGTGATTGAAAACCAACGCTGAATCATTGTCCTTTGCCTAAAATTGTTAAGTTTCATGTTCTACTAAACTAATTTGTATTTTCTTTTTTGATGTCAATAAACAATTTTTTATTTATTGTTTACTTATTATACACTAATATTTACTCCTTCCTTACTTCTACTAATATTATAAAGAGAAAAGATATGATTTTTTAAATTATTGTTTGTAATGGACTAACTCAATGGTACGCTAAAAAGTCCAATTTTAGGTTTAAATAACCTTAAAATTGTACTTTCGATCGGTCGTTTTTACGTTGGACATTTTTGTGCCTTTTCAACTTTCCACGAACGCTCGCCGCTCGCTGCGAGTTTGTTTTGGTTCGCGGCGAGAGACTCGCGTCCTCCGGAAACGCAAACCTCGCATGTCATAACAACTTACACCGACCGTACGTACGAAAACTAAAACAAGTTGGTGTCATAAATTCTTAAACGGTCGCGATTCTGATCCCTTTCTCACAAGTTTAGAGAAGATACCAAAAAATATTTCGAATATTGTTTAACATTTTTCCAAATAAGCGGATGAGTTTTTTACCTTATGTAGTAAATATGAACGATGAATATGCACATACAATAATTAATCTACGAGGTATACTTAACTTTTGTTTTTTACCTTATGACTACAAATGTAATAATGTGCAATTACATCAAATATTAATACGAACAGTACCATTTAGTACTGTGGTACAGTGAGACAAACGGCACAACGATCAACTTCGTATCCATGTTAGCATTTAATGGTTTCCCAATCCGATATTAAAATTACAAATGTAATAAGTAATGTAAAGCTGTTAAACAATTTTATGCCTTATTTCGTAGAATATAAAACACAAAAGCGTTCAACAGCATCTGGCCGTAGATAGAGGTATTAGTATAGGTATTAAAAACTATGGTTACAATAAAGTGCTACAGTTGCCAAGAACCCTTTGAAACACTAAATATACGTATAGTGACACTGACACAATGGAGTACAGTAGTTCAATGTGGTCGATTTGTCCAAGTAATTAATCGATCGATTTACGGTGAGTGTTATTTTTGTGATAGCAAAGCTATAAAATATTATTACGTGGTGACTCACCGAATAAATTTAAAAATATTGACTATTTAGATTGTAACTTGTGTGTGTACGCTAACAACTTAATCGATTTTCGTTCAGAGGACCTGCGAAAGGAACATGCGGACGTCATTGGCGCTCTTACAGGGCAATTTATTTATTAAGCAATTAGTGGAGCAAGTTCTGGAACAATCTTTAGAAATTGCACCAGTGTTTTGGCGACATTTTCATAGTAGTTGCATTTAGGCTACAGGCTTGGAATCTCTTGGACATGTAGCGACATCAAAGTTGCCCGAAATCGTTCAATTGTGTTGCTCTTGTAAGAACACCTTATTATCATTTTGCTAAAATTATATCCTTACTAATATTATAAATGCGAAAGTGAGTTTGTTTGTTTGTTTGTGACGCTTTCACGCCTCAACGGCTCAACGGATCATCATGAAATTTTGCATAAACGTTGTCAGGGATACAGAGAACGACATAGGGTACTTTTTTTTTAAATTACCGTAGATGAAACCGCGGGGAACAGCTAGTTACGTATATAAAAGGTGTGTACTTATAATTTTACCTTCCAAATTGAATTTATTCCCCCAACGATCGCACTCACACTGCAGCCATGTTTTTTCCGCTTCCAAAGACAACTGTCCTGTAAGCAAATCATAGATCATCATTTCACAATGTTTCACACACACTCAGCGAAAGAGTAAACAATATTAAAGTGGACCGACATTTTTATTTAATTTAGAACATACACACATCTAGGTATAAAACATCAGAAGAATTAATGTCAGAGTGTTTCTTAAAAATGCGATCTTTCCGTTAGGTTATACCACAACTTTCCAGAATTTGACATTTATAAACCACAGTACGGGATGGCGTATAATACAGGGTGTTTTTTTTTCTAAATCAATGGAGACTCCTTAGAGCATTGTTTCTTATTGCTTTTAGTTTCGGATTTGGTCATTCACGTTCACTTGGAAAATTAATCCTACCTATATGTATTTTTTTATCTATACTAATATTATAAAATAAATATGAAAGTTTGGATGGATGGATAACTGAATCACGCCACAACGGCTGAACGGAATTGGATGAAATTTGGCACAGATAGAATATAGTCTGGAATACTTTTAGGATAGGATACTTTTTCTCCCAGAATTCCCGCGGAAACTCTGAAATTACCGCGGTCGAAACCGCAGGGAAAAGCTAATGTTTTTTTTTGTTGTTTGGTGTTAATAAGTTTTGTTTGGTGAGGTGTTGTTGCATGCATGGTGTTGTAGTGTCTCACTGGCGTACGCCTCCTGGTCGCGGTGGTGCCGCGGCGGCGGCGGGTCCCGGAACGAGCAGATCCACTCGTCCTTGACCCGCAGGATGCGGCCCGTGACGCGCGCGTAGTACTCGTAGTTGTCGCGCCCGAACAGGTCGCCGGCGCTGAACTGCTCGATCATCTGGCGCATTATGCGCGTCGCCACCTGGACCGAAGAGTACGAATATAATAACTATACCTGCATAGCTAAGATGCGCGCCACGATATGTTTATCGAACGAAAGATAAAATTGTCGATACGACAAATATTTGTTGGCGTCCAATCAAAAAAGTGCAGTAGTGGGGTATTGAGTTAAAACTAGATTCGGTTAAACATTTTTTGCTGCCATGTTACCACTGGTAGACAAAACTATATAATAAGTCGACGAGAATCGATAAAATGGCTCGATAAGATTTTATCGTGTTGCGCATCTTGGCTCCGCAAGTAGTTGTAAGCGGGAATCTAAGATGGCGGTCCGGTCATTTATCTTCGTGTCGTATCGTGATTTTTGTTGTGTTGTAAGGTACAATAATTTTCGCGGTGGCGGTTTTTTTGTGCGCAAGATATTAAATTATGTGTATGTCATTTAAGAGCTCGGAGCAAGATTTTATAATTTCAAACCGCACAAAGATGGTAATTGCTAATAGATATGATTATTTATTTTACTCAAAACTGGCTAAATGCATGACATTTTAAAGTCTATACGATTATTTAATCAGATCAAGGCAATACTGGAAAAAATGCGCATTAGTCTATGAGAGTATATAGCACGTGTGTGTACATATACGCACGTAAGAAGTTCTAAGTAAGTAAATATTTCGCTCGTTGCTAATCTTATGCGTGTCACTTCTGTTTTCTCCTAAAATTTTACTCTCATAGTGCCAAAGGAGGTGCAGTACAAAAAAGTATAGACACGGTATTCAAAAGCCGACAGTCATCGGCTTTTGAATAATGAAATAGTTAAACAGCTATTTTACAAAGCGTTGGTAATGTGACAATCGTTAAAATAGATAGAGGGGATACTATTTTATGATAACACTACTGTAGTATTTATGGTTAACAGTAAAAAGTTGATCGAGAACCGTGACCGTTTTTGGCTGTTTTCATAATTATGCGTTTTTTGTTGTGTGTCCGGATGGAGTCCCTTAAACAGGCACCAAAATTATTTCATTGTACATGAGTCACGTTCAATCGTTCATATCATGTCTAGAAGTGTGGAGAAATATACCCATAATACTTACAAGATCTTGATACTAAGACATAAAATCTAGCGATAGGTTCATGCAACATAACATTCCTCTTCATGGCATTCTTATTAAAACCAAAATTTCTTCCATTGAAATTTCTACATTAAACAAGTAAGGAAAGTCGAAATTACAAATAAAAAATGCATAAAATCTTGATGTAAGGTCACAATAAGAATGATTAAGAGATGGTGCCTGGTGTATCACCAGGCACCATGTAACCACCATGCAACACAGACATTCACATATACCTACTTCAGCGCTGTGATTGACTGCTCTGATTGTTGCAATCGTTAATTACTATCAAAATTGTGACTTAAACAAAAGCACACACCAGCGACATGCCTTCAACTACTCACAATATAAACAAATTAAAGACTTACAGCTAAAACACGAATTCGAGTAATTAAACAACGCTAAATAAATATACTGTATACTGTATAGGTACAAGTTCGTGGCTAAAATTTCACGTTTGATAAGACCTGAAGTTTCAACAGGAAACAGTCACTTACTTAGCGATGTATCTTAGTAAGAACTAGGACGAATTACGAATGTATGCTCAATAGATGACTCATTAAGAAATGCGTAAGACACTTAGTTTAATGAATCAAATTCTTATAAAGCGCGAGCGGTCATCGTTAATTTCAAGATAAATATATTTAAGAGAAATCCCTTCAGACGGAGTACTGAAGTATAAGTATGAAGTTACATCATCATTGCCACACAATCTGCATATATTATGACGAATATTGTAGTCACTTATAACCTAGATATTCCCGCGGTTTAACACTCTTTGAAAAACTTGAAAATACAAATCTATACATATAAAATGCTTTGTCCTAAATGACTGATGGATCAACGCACAGCCTAAACCGCTGGTCGTAGAGACCTGAAACTTGGCGGGTGTGTTCTTTGTATGACGTATAGGCATCCGATAAGAAAGGATTTTTGAAAATCCAACCCCTAAAGGGATGAAAAGCGGTTGCAAAGATTGTATGGAACAATTCCGTGGGAACTCCGAATCGCGGATGAAACCGCGCGGGACAGCTAGTCTCCTACATAATACTATATTATTGTACCTACGTATAAATGACGGAGCATGCATGGGGTGATTTGGATTACGTCTAAATATCACTTTTGAACGTCAATTTCCCGGACATCATTTATAGGTAGGTAACCTTTTCACTTCTTTGAGTTTTATTTGCAAAAATTCTTTCTTACGATATTCTAAGTTTTTAGACCCTGCAATTTGAGCTGAAATTTATCTGTCAGTAAGTCACGGCAGGTACTCTATTAAAACTTAGAGATAATTAATTTTTCAGACTATAGGACCCGATTGTTCCTAGGCTGTGGATTTCGATCGAAGTGAAGGAAATTTCTCAAAATTTTAGAAAATAACCAATATAGGTAACTGTCTAAAACTAATAGTCAACACATCACAGTACGCATAGAACGAGCTAAGCTCGGTTTCACGAACGTTGATTGGCTGACATGTTTTATGAGAAATTTTAACGGGTACCTACTAATTATAATAATTAACATTGAAATATTTAAGAAAAGCTTATTGCTCGCCCCTAATGATATAGTACTTATACAAGAAATTAACAGCTGATTAGTTAATTCTTCGTCAATCATCGTTCTGGAAACCGATCTATCGGATTCATTGCTTTTGTACTCACGCATACTTCGGCCTTTTGGAGCATGTTTTGGAAAATTCAGTAAAAACAGTCATGTTAAGCTATGTACACAATTGACGCTTAATTAGTAACTGTATTTACACTTCAATAATATTTTAGTTCAGTAAAAAGGCGTAATTGACTGATACTTATGGAGTAGAACAGGTATAGGCACAATGATATCATATAACAAAAAACATTATCATGAACGTTGTGGTTTATTTGCGAAACGATTATTGTGAAAAAAGTAAACAGACATTTCAGAAGATAATAATTATAATGTAATGAGTAATGTCTGAAAATACCTACCAAAAAAAATAACATTTTAGATACCTTGATCATAAATAGATTGCGATCGCTGGAGGTCATTAAATAAAAATTAACTCCCTTATCAGATAAGCGCAGGCTATTGACACAGGTATAGCTTTGATAAGGGAGAACTGTTTATTGCGTCGAGATAACGATAAGGAACTGGTGTACAATCATATTAAAGTACTGTAGGTACCCATACAATTCGCACTTTGGCGGTTGTTGGAAAACTTCTTTAGGCCCGACGGGGCGTAGGGCAGGATATTATTGTCTGCGAAGTTTTATAAAAGCAACACACTAGGCGAGTCAATTATACTCGCGAAAAACACATAGCCGTACCGCTCCTGTATCAAAAAGGGTTCCCCACATTTATTGATACTCGCAAACTAGCGTTAATCCGATCGGTCGTCGCGACGGAGGGGACGCGCAAATAGCGCATGCCGTCGCGTGGGTGTGGACTGGCACCATGATGTTTCGTTTTCCAATTCTACGGTGTGTTCCGGCAGCCCCACTTGAAAGCCAGTTCCCATCCCCGTTCCATGTCGGCAACGCACCTGCATGCCTTCTGGTGTTGCAGATGTCTATTGGGCGGCGGTAATCACTTACCATCAGGTGTACCACTTGCCCGTTTGCCCCCTATGACATAAAAAAACGAGGCTTCAAATGTGTATTAACCTCCTAAAATTATTAGTACGGGAAAACGGCAGTATACAAACATTTAAAAAAAAACATACGCGTCGAATTGAGAACCTCCTCCTTTTTGGGAAGTCGGTTAAAAACTGCTAAAAAGGCTACAATGACGACACAAGAAACAAAGATTGAAATAACACAGTTATCCGATTTGATTTTGTAATCGATTTAAAAAAAATATCACAAACCGATTTTAGTTGCAGCTGGCTATCTGTCGGTTATAACATGGCACTGCTTGCGTTCGATACGGTGAGTTTTCGCGAGGTCGATTAAGTTTTTGGGGTAATACCTAGGTTAATTTTGTGAAATCAATCGTGTTTTCTAGTTTGGAACATTTATCAATATGAAACTATACATACCTACCGACGAGTATGACTAAAACCTAAGTTACAGTCACAGTTTGCGGCTTCATATTTCAACTCTCATAAGTCATATAGGTATCTTGTAGTGTACAAAATTTTCAACTCAACTTTAACATTGAAAAGTTATTATTCATAATGATTATACCAAAACCAGATGTGCTCTATCAGTTGATTACGCCTCTGGTTTCTCTAGTATTTGATAACAATTGTGCAACACTTGCAACAGCTATAGATATCAACGCGTGTTGGACATGTTAATGTGGGTACTTATATTGTTTTCCATTGTTTTAATCGTGCAATACAATTTATATATAAATATACATATATACATATACATACAGTGGTGGTCATATAATTAAGAACGATTTATATGTAGACCTTAAATTGAAATTGAAATGTTCATAAAAAAGATTTACCTCCTTGCTGAAAAATAATGAATATACCACTAGCTTCAACGTTTACAAGGCTAACATAATCTGTCATAAAAGCAGGAAATAATATTTAGTTTACCGGTTAATTCGTTGACAATAAAATATTGGTAACATCGCAGCAGCTCGGAGGCTGGACAAATAATTAAGAACGATTATAGTATTGCTTTTTTTTAAATTAATTTTGTGAATAAAATAAAATAAAAATAAAATGAAATTATTTCTTAAAATGCTCTTCATTATTATTTTATAGTGTGTTTATGCCATTATTGGTTTTTAATAGTTTTAAGGTAATTTTTTATCGAAAAAAAGAAATCTAGCGTCTCGGCTACTAGAGAAATAATAATAAAGCTGCGTGGTCATAATCGATCATACTAAAAAATTGCAGATCATTTATCTTGTTCAAAAACGATGGTTTACCAAGCTGTGAAGCATTTTTATACACATCAGACCACTCCGAATATTCCGCGCAAATCTAAAGTTAGAAAAACGTCTCCCAGAAACGTTTAAGAATAGTTCACCTCGCTAAGCGGGGCCAGTTTAAAGGTTCTAATGAGATCAAAAATGAAGTTTTCGATGACAGTCACTGGGGCACTGTTTGAAGGCATTTTGTGGAGGCACAGTTTTTTGACAGAGAAACAAGGAACGTACCCATGTTGACATTACGCCATAGGCAGAGTTATTCTTCTGAGGGCAGACCCGACTAGCGTTTGGAAGGAAGTACCTATGGAATTTGGACATAGTCGCAATAGAATTAGGTACCTACATACTTTTTTCGAATTAAACAAAGATAAAAAAGTATGCTCTGATGGTAAGCAGTAGGTATGTACGCCGACCTGCGAATAAGACATTCGACCCCAAATACACTAAATGGATGGTGGACAATGACAGTGAAAACATAAAAATTTGGGGTTGTTTTTCTAGTTATGACGTAGGACTTACTAGGCTGGTAAAAGGCAACATGGACCAATACTAATACAAACAAATACTCGAAAAATGTATGTTGCCATACGCAAATGATTTTATCTTTCGGTAATAAAGACATTTCAGCATGATAATGATCCAAAACACAGCTTACTCACTCAGACCACTACCATCCACTTCTAAAAACTACCTTGACAGGCAAGTGGTAAAAGTGTTTGATTGGCCACTAAACAGTCTAAGTCTTAATCCAATTGAACATATTTGGTGTCAATAAAAAAAAGATATCAAACAAACGTTCTGGTAAGATAAATAACCTTCAAAACACTTTTTAAATTAAAACCTGTAAGTAGTTAATAACATCCATGATGCGCCGTTGTTATGCAGTTATCTGCAGTTAAGGAAATGGTACAGAATATTAATTTACGCCCCCTTATAACAATTTTTCCTGTTTTATTTTATTGAATAACAGTTGTCAAATTAAATCAATTGAAGCCATACCTAAATTCTTAAATTATCTTTAATATTTTTTTTTTAAATGTTTCGTTCTTAATTATTTGTCCAGCCTCCGAGCTACTGCGATGTTACCAATATTTAATTGTCAACGAATTAACTGGTAAATTAAATATTATTTCCTGTTTTTATTACAGATTTTGTTAGCCTTGTAAACGTTGAAACTAATGGTATATTCATTATTTTCCAGGAAGGAGTGAAATCTTTGTTATGAACATTTTAATTTCAATATGAGGTCTACATATAAATCGTTCTTAATTATATGACCACCACTGTATACATACAACTATACATATATATAAATTGGATTTCACGATAATAATCATAAACACTGTTGTACCTTAGTCGACACCTAATACCCACTATCATAGTTTTCGAGATAAAATGTCGTACCGATATAAATAAGCTTCAATAACATTGCAATACGTATAAAAAATATCCCATCCGAATGCTGTTTGTTACCAGAAGCAAAATCTGAGAGCAATCATCCAATTGTAGCCGATTAGATTACGACAATAGTACGTAGTTGGATGCGGTTTAATCATTCGGAACTTCGAAGGCCACTGACTTCAAAGTTTATGGATATTACGCACACTTATTGAGTTTCTATCACTGTATTTTCGAAAAGGGCAGTGGTGTCCCCCGTGCGATACTCGCGGGAACTCTATTGAAATAAACGAAAACATATAACAATAAACAAAACACCAACTGACCACGAGAGAGACAACTGCTGCTCAGACTTATTTTATTATGCCTTTGTAAAAATATAAACTAAATCATGAACTTATATTCCCGTGTTTCGTCCTCAAAAAAAAACTGGAGATGCCTGTTAGTTCTAGTAATAATTTCAGAAGATTCTTAATATTTTATAATAACACTTAGGAGTATAGCAGTGGTAGATATATTTTAGATGGTAAAAAATATATAGGGAATAGGTACGTTGGTATTATATATTGTATAATATAAACGCATCTCGCGTTTCTTCTTAATCAAAAGCATAATATTCTATGTGATCTATTCCAGTCTTGTGCAAGATTGAGTTACAATCATCCAAATTTTGATATTTTCAATTTCATAAATAATTATTACCTAGAGGTAAGTAGGATAATAATATTATGATCGTTTGCGTCGTCGGATGCGCGGGCGCACGTAACCACCATTCCGTTGGCATTGTTTGTTACACAATGAGGCTCGACAGTACACAATCGACACCGACCTTGAACCTTTGGACGTCCTCCATTGTGGCAGTTTTCCCGTCAGACACGCAGGAGTGAAAGAACGACGGTGCCACGGACACGCCCAGCGCTTCGGATGTCATGCCTGTGCCTATATAACAATACATATACAATGTTAATACAAACTTATTGAATTAATATTGTCCAACACACACAGGAGCCTACACCGCTATCACCTCCAGGCTCGCCGCTACGTTGTGACGGGGCGTGGGAAGGTAAAGTTTGGCGGGG
Organism: Zygaena filipendulae; assembly: GCA_907165275.2. Classification (NCBI taxonomy): domain Eukaryota; kingdom Metazoa; phylum Arthropoda; class Insecta; order Lepidoptera; family Zygaenidae; genus Zygaena; species Zygaena filipendulae. The sequence goes on from OU015669.1 coordinate 4,508,749, forward strand.
GGCGGAGAGTTATTCTTTGGTTTCAGTGTGAAATGCGTGCTTTGAACGGACCGATAGAAATTATGTATGTATTTTATGAGTTCCGTTTTTTAAACAATATCCTAAGTTATTTCAACACCATTAGTTATAATTTTATTTTATGTATTTTATACGTCATGATTAGTCTCCTATTAAATTTTGAAAAAATGCATAGGACTGAGAACAAAAACGATAGTGACGGTACACAATTAAGACTGCAGATATGTAAGGTACAGAATAAAAATATAAGTATTGCAATCTATTACGGGGCGGCGTAAGTGGTAACCTCGCGTGTTTATTATCTTATGCAAATTGCAAACATAACGTAAAAATACAACGTAAACAAACTGGATGCTACGATAAATCATTCACATAATACATATAATATAAGGGAGTTCCAAATTGATGCGGAATAATTATACAGTAGTAGGTATGAGTAGTTCCGTTGTAGGAAACCTCTTCTTATTCCGGTCGGTCGGCTGTCGACAGCACAGAACAGGTCATCCTTGGAACAGGTAAAAGGGGCATCAACTCAGTTTAATATGAAAGCAGATGAAAACCAGTGTCGCCGGGTGTTTTATACGTACACAAAACTATTCATCACGCTCAAAACATTGATTAGCGTAACGAAATGTATTAAACGCCATTCGGTAACGTTTTTGCTTAGTCACTGTTTTCAAAATTCACAGTTTTGGGAATATTATAGAAAAAATTTACCTGGGATGTCTGCAGGTCAGATTAATCTGGGTTCCAGGTCATGTAGGTATACAAGGCAATGAACTTGCAGATGAACTGGCAAGGAAAGGATCAGATAAAACCTTCATTGGACCAGAGCCATTTGTTGGGATCTCTGTCAACACGGTGAAAAAGGTAATACGTGAAAACGCCCGGAAAAGACACTCACAGGAGTGGTCATCCACTAGGGGCCTCAGGCATTCCAAACGCTTTATCGGCGACAAAACCGATGAAAAACTATCACGCAGCATACTTCTCTTAAGTCGCAATCAGACCCGCCTAATCACTGGTGTGCTTACAGGTCACTTCGGGACAAAAGAACACCTCACGAAAATGAAACTCGCGAGCGACTCATCCTGCAGGAAGTACGGCGTAGAGGTGGAAACAATGGCACATCTTATGTGCGAGTGCGATGCCTTAGCTCGTAAACGTATGGACCTTCTGGGGACGGCCTACCCAGAACCAGAGGACTTTAGGCTCTTACCCCTCCACTGTACACTAGCCTTCGCCGCCGAGGTTTTCAGGGAGTAGAAGGAGGAGCACAGGATGGGGATGGTACAAAAGATCCCAAGGGTCGAAGTACCGAGGCTTTACTTGCCCACCCCATTATCTAAGATAAGATAAGGGGTATTTTAGGTAAGTAAGAGCAATTAATGCTCTAACTTCTTTTGCAACCGTGGCGCGCCTGCCCCGCATACATTATTTTCTCTGTGGTCGACGGTATCTTCGCTCAGACAGTGGGCAGTGGCGCGTGAAGCGTGCGGGTTGCATTGCATCACATTTATGTAGAGCTACAATAGTTGAGTGCTGTTGCGTTTCGGTACATTACGTACTGTTCCCGCTCATAGCATTAATAGAGCCAGCTGCGCTAGGAAATTTGTTTTTGTGTGATTTTCATCTTGAAAGAGGTGGTATTTTGGTACCTTGTTATCTAAGAACTTAGGACTACTGCCATACCAATTACTAAGATGTGCATTGGGCAATCATTCATTCATATACTTTTTAATTAATACAAACTGTTCAGCGCGCTTTCACCCGCGGTAATTTCGGAGTTTCCGCGGGAATCCCAGGATAAAAAGTACCCTGTGTCCTTCTCTGTATGACAAAGTGTGTACCAAATTTCATGATGAGGGGTTGAGCCGGTAAGGCGTGAAAGCGTAATAAAAAACAAACTCACTTTCGCATTTATAGTAAGGATTTTAATTTTTAGTTCAATATTATAATTTTTTTTACTCTCTGCAATACAATTTTGAGGTTTAATATTATTTTTTAATACAGTTGCTCAAAAAGTGGTGTATTGCAGGGACGTTTAGCGTTCGGGATGTGAGCTATTACATACTCGAGCTTTTTGTTTACCTTTCCCGAACTCGTGCGTTCTCTTTGCCAACTGTCAAAAATGGCGACACGACTTTGACACACTTGACACACTTGACACACTTTTTGCACTAATACGACTAGCGCCATCTCTTGATCACAGTTGGAACTTAGTTGAGTTTGTTGTGTTTTTGATATTTTATTAAATTGCTTAATTTTTTCGTAACTGTATTAAAAATAGTTGTTCAGTACACGTGCGGAACTGTCATTGCAAAGAGTTCCGACTGTCAACCCTCACCTTCGGCTGCGCCTCGGCTCGGGTAGACATATGTCGGAACTCTTTGCAATGACAGGCTTTCCGCACTTGTAATGAAATATACTATTTTTAGTTTGATTCCAAATAGATGTTATTTTTTTCTTTCTTCTTTCTATTGGAAAGTAGGGACGGTTCCCAAACCCAAACGTCCATGGGTATTATGAACAAATCCCGAATAGAGTCGTCCAAACATTGACGTTCACGCGAGTAAATGACATTATGAAAACAATTAATAATAGGTTTTCTACGAAATAGCGAACTCGTGATGATGACTAAAGAAACTCGCAAAGGGGTGTAGTCAACCCGTAGTAACCCGTAGGACCATCATTCTCATTTCTCACTGCTTGTTTCTCCAACCAGGGACCGCTATTTTTGAAACGCTCGAATCACATTCGCACACGGAATTGCAAGATTCACATGCGAATTTTCATACATTTTTTAAGCATTCGCATGTGAATCTTGCAATTCCGTGCAATTCCGAAAAGTAATTCGAGCGATTTAAAAAATACGGCCCCTGAGCTTCTGAATATGGGGCACATGCAGATAGATGAAAGTATGAAAAAATTATTAACGTGTAATCCCTGTTCAATGGAATTCGCCAAGTTCAAAGACAGCGTAATACGGTCACTCACTTAATGCGTGGCGAAATCGTTGAGCTCCGCGTAGGATTCTCTTGTTTGAACAGTTTATAATCTAAGCGCATATACACGCCACATCGACTCCTACGCAGCACGCACGAGCGGTGTGTATGGGGTCGTGTAATTGGCGGTATTACTGCTAATTAGCTATCGCATGTTCGCATGCTCCGGCAGCGAAAATTCACTTTATTGTTAACAAAAACTTTACAAAATCTATATTCTGTTTTAGGATTAGGTACAAAACTAAAATATTGACACTTGTCACTATAATTGATAAATATCTGGGTCACTGAGCTTCGCAAATTTCATGAAAATCGTTGGAGCCGTTTCCACGGCTCAAAAATGTAAATGATAAATATTTATTACCAAAAAGAAAATCACAATGTAAGATATATCCGTTGGTGCCCACACTAGGAAAATCCTGTGTGCCTTGCCGGTTTAAAATTAACAATATATTATGTTTTACAGATGTCGCTCGGTTGACATGGAAGTTATCAATATTAACAAAAAAAAACAAAAATAATGATACTAAATCACAATGCATTTTTAAGAATAATAATAATACATACTATGAGCCAAAAAACGAATAAAGTAGGTACTTAAACAAGGTGCAACATTAATGATTCAGTTGCGTCATAATCTAGGGATGTGAGCCAAGGAACAATTTTTGCTTTCGCTTCCTTTACAGAGCAATGCTTTATAATTATCACAGGCTCGGACTACGTTGATATAAATAAGGGAGTAAGTGTTTACCTGCTTTGTCGGCATTGGAGGCCATCACCCGAAAAGTGCCGAACAGCAGCACCAGCAGTCGCTGCGTGCACATTGGCAGCGACAGGACCAACCTGCGGACACATACACTACATATACACACTTATTTATTACAATTATAATATATATTATGTACCTACTAAGTACTAACCTATAGGTTTCAAAACCTCGCAAACTTCGCAGACTTTTTTGTAGATATACATAAAGGACATAGATAAGCAATAGTGTGTTAATCCACACTGGAGAAATTTTGACTAAATCGTGTTTTAAAAGTAGGAGCGCCATTTGTGTCAACATTTTTTATGTTCAATATTTAGTTACATATTTAAGCGATGTAATAAGGTAAACACATAATTAAAAAACGTTCCCTAACTCTCAATAAATCGTTCTAAATCAATAACTTAATTTTGTGGGTTAACATGTTATTGCTTATCTGCGTCCAAAAGAGGAATATCCCACCACGCATTGTTTTGTTATATTATGTATATCTCAAAGGGATTGGGCAGTGGCTTTACTTTATCCGAGATTTCCAATAATAATGATAATAACTAACTAAAATGTGGTCTATCAGATTCTGATATCCTTAATTGCACACAGACATCTTACAAAATATCTAGGCATCTATTGCCATAATTGAAAACAACGCATTTGGAACTATTTAAATTATGTATACTTACTACAAATATTAAATTACATCGAATGAGGCATTTGTGGTAGTTAAAATTTTAATTTCGTTAATATGTAGGTATCTACTGTGACATGACAATGTGCTTTGTTTGTTCCAAATTCAGTCATAATTCATCATATTTACCTAACTAGTCTACATAAAATAGAATAAATCATTATATTTTTCATTCGCAGCCTATTTCATTGAGAGAGTAAACAAGGAAAAATACAACTCAATAATTAAGAGGTTAATGACCTAGAAAAGATTCCAGTCCGCAATTGTGAAAACATTAAAAAATATACAAGTGGTCTCTGAATTGTAATACAACTCGGCAGAGAAAAGGAATTCAAAAAGGTTTTATCAATTGCACGATAGAACTTCCCTCGAATTCACGTACAAGCTGGTACTTACTATTTTTTATACTTTTTTGTTACAGGATAAGGTGTATGAACTCCTATTAACATATGTTAATCTAGAATTTATTCTTCCACTACGAACAAACGAACTTTTTCTTTTTATAATATTCGATATAGATAGTATAGTATAGATATCCTATCCTTCCAGACGCTCCAGCAATCGCCATGCAAAAACTAACGTCTATATGTTTTTCCGTTTTCCGGCGACATGAAAGCACAACCGACAAACACACAGTCGTATTTCAATATTAGTGAAGATTTAATTTTTCTACAGTTTGAGTAGTTTCGATTCATACACAAAATAATATTACTTTTTTCTATTCAAGAAAACCCCACGCAGTGCTAATTAATCTATCAGCAGGAAATCAATCAGTTTCAAGAATTCACACAAACTCGTATTCACTCTGTATTAGGATCACATGGGAATGGCTGAGGAGATTAATATCAATGAATTAAACGATGGCCCTGTGAGACCCGACGATGGACGGAGTGCGATACGATGAGTGACGACGCGAGATGAGTTAAATGGTTCTATTCAGGAATGGTATTCGTAGCAATAATGTAAGTTAGAGGAGTTTTGGTGGTTTTTAGAATCAAAGATGGCTGTGCCGTGATTTTTATGTGAGTAAAAAAATTATAAAAACTGATCTTCTTTCTTTTTTTTATAAAACTACAATCTTGACTACAATACTTCTTCTACAATACACTTCGAACGTGAAGACGCGCACATAAAATACACGTTTGTCATTTCTAGTTGATTTCTTCAGTGTCCGCCAAGAGCTCCGAGAAAGACGCTATCGTAAATTGTAATTTATCTGGCTTACTTGAAACTGGCTAAATATATTATGTACAGAAGAGCATAAGAAGAAAGAAAAAATATACCTAGTTGTAGATAGTCCTTTAAAGTACCTTTTGATTTTTTTTTATTATGCATTTAAGGACTGGTGGTGATTTTGGCGATTTTTCGACACCCCTCTCCCCCTGGTGAAATGTCGTGAGATTTTGCTCGATCCCTTCCCTTCCCCTAATCCCCTTTCCCCCACGTGAGATTGGGGAGGTTCGGCCTCACTGAGGGCTCGGCTCTTAAACGCCCCTAACGAGTCATAATTTTCGTGGGTTGATTTGGTAAACGTTTTTTAATATAAGTACCTACACAGTTATTATTATTGTTTAAAACTATAATCCAAATCAAATTTTAGGTTATAAAATCTAATTTATGACTTTTTGTTTGTTTTATTATATTTGACGAACATTTTCGACATTCATGCGGAATAGGGCTCTTTAGGAGCATTATAGAGTTTATGCGCTGATCGGGCCGCGTTGCTTATACCTATCTTCATACCAACTATATCGTGGTCAGATCTTAAATTGGTTCCAGACTTTGGCTAACAGCAGAAATTTTTGTTAATCGCGGCCAGCTAAAAATGTGAATCTTCTAATATCTGGTAGGATACCACCACCACCATTGGAGTACCACTTTAAGCTAGTAATAAGATGTTGACTAATTTTTTTTTTAGTTCGTCTTGTAGATTTGTATTAAAAAATATTGGACACTATTTTTTCTTTTTTTACGTAATCAAAAAATAACGGCGATATATTGAGTTGAAATTTCCCGTGACGTCACTATTCTGACAGTTTGTATGGCGATTTTAGCGGTTAGTGACGTCACGACCCCCTCACCCTATACTTTAATGCGCTTTATCTCTGTATATTTCAATTTATTTAAAAAAGCAAAAAATACGTGTCTCTTGTTTTTTTATTTTCTAACTGACGGACTAATTAGAATTTTGATTTTGATTTTCAAAAGTAGTCCACATCCCCATTAATTATAATTTATAATTATATGTTACGATTGTCACGTTGTTACGATTTGTCAAATACTTTTTATAATTTCTCTTCATAGTTCTTTAATAAAGTTAAAATAAATTGCTTTTTTTTATTTTTTTTTGTGACAACAAATTTTCAAAGAACGATAAGTATATGATTTTTTCTACATAATATACATTACTTATTACATTAAACAGTTAAATCAGGCGAAGGATTCGCGAGGCGAAAGTTACATGTAAAAACTTCTTTGCAAGTACCCAACAGTGGGGGCTTAATATTATGTCGATCGTCTTTCTGCATCAAAATTCAGGAGGTCGAACTGTGCATAAACAAGCATTGTTCATGGCGACGACACTGGCGCTGGCGCATTCAAAGCGATGCCCATGCCCATCTCCACTTGCAGTAAACAATGAGTGTACTACACCACTGCACATTTGCATAAATTATGTGTGCAAGTTACCTACGTTAAGCATACGTTTTGAGTTTGCTATTATCATACCTACTTGCTAATACATATAAATAAATTAACCTTCATACTCATCATGCATAGTGCCAATTTTCGGTTACAATAAATAATTTTATCATTGAAAAAGTTGTTTTATCCATACTAATATTATAAAGAGGTTTGATAGTTTGTGACATTTTAGGGGTAATCTCTGGATCTACTGAACCATTTTTGAAAATTCTTCCACTTTTAGGAAGCTACAGTAGGCCTGAGTGACATAAAGTACTTTTTATTGCAAAATTACCATGGGAACTCTGAAATTACAACAGGTAACACCACAGAGGACAGCTAGTTTTACTATAAAGTCTGAAAAAATGTATGGCTTGTGCTTACAAGTACTTTTAACAGCTGTTTTAACGATTTTAAAGTTGCAATAGTAACATTATAGTAATTAGTAATACACTACCTCCGGATTTCATCAACTTGTCGTTCTTCTGGCAATTCTACAGCTGCAAATAGCTGCATCTCACCATCACGTCCAAAGACACCACCAGGTATTTTCCTACGGTAAATAATATAAGGAATTATACATCATTTACTATGCTCATACATAGGGTATGTTTGATGCTACAGTATACTGTTATTTCCTAGTAATATATTACATGAGCGACCAGCTGTGCTCATCCATAGGGTTTATATACTAGCATAGAGGTTAGGGTTTAGTACACTGTTATTTCCTAGCAAGATCTGTGAGCGAGTTAGTGTGCAATCATTACTACATAAACTTTGAGGGCAATTTTTCATTTTTTTTTACTGTAAATGAAAGTTTGTGTTTCTAACAAAATAAATAAAAAAGCATAGGTATATCTGGAATCGCTTGTTTATCAACTTTCATATAGTAGCAGAGCAACATATAACAAGCTTAAGAGTTTCATGTTATGTTTGAAAGTATCTGGAAAATTTATTATTTTGAATTTCCAAACTGGAAAATATTCCCTAATACATTTTTATTAAATGAAAAGTAGGTATTTGACCTAGCATTGTTCTTCTATCTTTTTGCTATAAGTCAATCAGTATTTATGTTCCAATAAAACTTAACACAAAAATACTAAATATGCCTACAAAAATTTAGGATCGCAACAGATAGGAAATGTGTATAATTTAAGCAGGTATTTATGAGACCTTTTCTATCCATTGTACTACATGTTTTTGATAACTTTTGTTATTTGAATGTGTACCCACATAGTTTTAAGTAAAAAAGAATAAAATTTTATAGCAAAAATTGCTTTCATAGTTATCAGCTTACCTTAGGAACTTCTTGAGAACACTGGCAATTGTGTAAACAGAATAATTGTCCACATTCACCAGCCGGCCTGTCTGCAGGAAGTGGATCAACTTCTTCATAGCGCCCTGGTGACCGGGCGCACGAAACACGTCGCGCCTAAGTGGAGCCTCCTTGTTCAACTTCAATATCAGCACCTAAACACCATCACCAATTCATCAAACACCCTATTCACCATTTCACTACAACTTTTCAAAACAAGCTCAACAACTAACAAGCAAAGGTCCAGGCAGGTCATCCTTGCAGACTTCGTGCAATGGAGCGCCGAACTTCACTTTTTCAAGTCTTCTCGGATACGGAATAGTATTCGGATGTCCACAAGACGTGACCACATTACTCAATGTAGCTGCTCGCCGGTGCATCCTCCTAGCCCAATTGCTCATTTTTGTTGCCTAGGTTTAACTAGCAATCACAACAAAAACAGGGATAGCATAACCACGAGATATTAAAATTTAATTTAGCCTACAGATATAATATATCAAAATGAAACCACATTTTTTATAAACACAACAAACTTTTTAGGGTAAATTTAATCTCGCATAATCGGAGTCCGTAGACAGGCGCAACTTTGTGGGCGCAACTCGTCACTTTCAAATTCATTGAACTTTGGCGAGTTCAAAACAGGGGTGCCATGTTTAAAATATAAATTCCTTAATTATTAGGTACGAGCAAAAATTTCGAACATCCGTGGACAACGTACATACAAAATATTTCACTAATGGGCATGTTGACTAATTTTGATTTTTTAGTCCGTCTTGTAGATTATTAAAAAATATTGGATACGTATTTTTTATTTTTTTACGTAATCAAAAAATAACGGCGATATATTGAGTTGAAATTTTGCGTGACGTCACTATTCTGACAGTTTGTATGGCGGTTTTACGGTTAGTGACGTCACGACCTCCTCATCCTAAACTTTAATGCGCTTTATCTCTGTATATTTTAATTTATTTAAAAAAGCAAAAAATACGTGTCTATTGTTTTTTTATTTTCTAACTGACGGACTAATTAGAATTTTGATTTTCAATAGTAGTCAACATCCCTAATGGTCACATTTAAGAATTGGCCAATTCATGATGTGGCTGGCCATTTCATAAAATGGTGGCATTTCATGAAAAGGCCGATCGGCGACCACAGTCCACACCTACTCACCTGGCACTAATATATTTGCCGACAGTTTATCAAAAGTGGTTGCAAATGCCATTATGTTTCTAAGTCAATCGGACTATCTAACGCTGTAATCCATTGGGCACTTACCTGTATTTACAGTGAAATTTCTATAAATAAATAAATCATGAACTGATTACAAGTAGTGTCTAGTTACAAGTCCTTTTTGACTTTAGGCAGGGCGGAGAGCACCCCGACATTCTTGGTTAAGTTAGGTTTTTTGCTTCACTTCGCTTTGATACAAAGGAAAAAAAATACCGTAAAATGTACTTAAATATATAAATAAATTTAATTTAATGTACTTAAATAAAAATGCGTGAGTGTCGTGGAACACTTGGTTGGAACTTGGTTTCTGCGCCTCGTAGTTTCAGACTTAAGATAAAGCTCTTTTGTTCCAAAAACCACTAATTAAGTGCGCAATTTGCTCCCATCCGCACCGTGTTATTAAAGTTATGGAACTACGTTCCAATAAAAGGAAGATCACTTAAAATTAACGTACAGTTTACGAAAAATAGAAATACGATGGACGTATGATGAAACTGATTCCTGAATCAGATTTTTATAGCTCGGAATATTCTGAGTTCATGACCCAGATAATGAGCTCTATAAAAATGCCTAAGTATTAAACGTAAGTCTGACGAAACGCATGTATTTATAAATCACAGTACTTTTTTAATTCTCCCAAAATTGTTGAGTAATATACAGTTCTGGCAACAAGATTAACAACTTTTTTTTACGCTTTTTATGGCCCTGGATACATGCGTTTTAGAAGAGTACCTACGAAAAAAATATTTTTCATTACTCATACTCGGAAAGTAGGTCTGAAGTTGCCTGAGAAGCGGGTTGAAAGTAACCCTTTTCAGCCCTAGGGAGAATCGCTTTCAACTGACAGCTGGATACTGCAGAAACTCAAGTTTTTTTTATGTCATTGGGGGCCACAAATTAACTAGACTTATTTGGGGGCATACTTACTGGCCAGTAGCACACCTAATGGTTGATTTATGTAAAATAAAATTCACTCATTTTTTTCTTTAGCTAATTCCTATTTTTATTTTGACTTTCCTTGCATTCGTAATGAAAAGCACAGTGTTATCTTCGGGAGAAAGACTTATTTAGTCCCGAGACGGGGTTCGGCGCCCGAGCGTAGCGAGAGCGCCAATAGATCGAGGGACTTACTTTCACCCCTAGGATAACAATGTACTATTCTGTAGCCCGAGTAACATGAAAAATCTGTGCAGGAAAGTTAAAATCTCGCTTTACCACTCTTTTTATAGAAAAGCATTGAAGTCTTTATTTAGTTAATGCTTTGCAATCTGAGCTATCCTCAGAAGGGAGCTATCATAGCTTTAATTAAATTCTTTTTTGGTTATCGACTTCATCTTTGAAATTATGCTTGGGTACCTTCCTACCATATCTCTAAGCAGTTTGTGCTTCCTACTTTATTATGCTATAGAAAAATTATATTAATAAATAAAACAATTTTAATCAATTTGGATGTATTTTAGTAGGTACTTCCACTTTTCATTCAACATCAAGAGTAACACGAAGCATACCAAATAATAATTGATTATAATTATTGATACAATCGCTTAGCGAAACATTAGTTCTCTAACTATATAGGTAATTATTATGTATAATTGTATAACTTTATTATACAAGTAGCGTATAATAAAATTAAATATATATATTATGTATAAATATAAGTGCATAACATCGTCGTATCCTATTAATTTGGTGCAAGATTATCAAGATATTTTTAAGTGGCATTTGAAGGTATTTAGATTGTCGTATGTATAACTAATAGGTACAATTTATTTAATTAACTACTTCATCAGTGTCACATTTTTCCGTCGCCTTATTTCGGACTTAGTATGATAGGTACAATGAAAATAAAATATAGTAATCTTTATCAAAATAACAATATAAATAAATAAAACCAATAATAATTTTAACAAGAGTCTATACAGGAATAAACAGACAAAAGTATGTAAAAAATTTCGAGGTACAACCAACTAGAAATATGTTTGTATAACGTAACCAACAACGCCCTAGACAATTTCTAATCTTTTCATTTCCTTCAAGAGCTCAACGCCCATTTTGGCGGGCGACCTAGTGACAATGACGTTTGCCTTCTCTAGGGCTTTTATTTTATCCATGGCGCCGCCCTTGCCGCCGGAAATGATGGCGCCGGCGTGACCCATCCGCCTGCCGGGAGGTGCTGTCAGCCCCGCGATGAACGATACCACTGGCTTGGCTTTCTGGCCCTGGAACCATGATTCACTGATGTCACCAAATAGGATTATATTAAGTTCTAAGGAAAACTAAAAGAGCCAAATTACTCATTTATTAATAGTAATGTAGTTATTATATAATAATAATAATACCCAACATGAAACGATTTTTTTTTATTAGTTAATAATAGAAAGTTTTTAAGGAACTCTGCTAATCTTTTTGAGCGCTTTTGATAGTTGGGACCAGGGATATAAATACCTGATATGTACCTGGTCTTATTTACCAAGTTCCTCTAGCTTTGATCGTACCAGAAACCTCAAGATTGAAGTATTATTTTACTATTTAGGTACAGCCTGATTTTTGTTTTCAATATGAGGTATGTAGAGCTGTATAAGTTTTATTAAATGCAGATATTATCGTTATATTGTGGATATAGTAGTGGGTTCTATCTATGTATACTTGTTGCTAAAAGTGAACTAATAGTTAAGAACTACCAAATCTACGAAATAGTCGATTTTTTCAAATTACCTATTAACTTATTGGTCCTTAAAAACCAAAATGTTAAACGTAGTACTCCCAAAACTTATTTTAAACTTTTTAAAATAAATCCTTTTATGTAGAAAAGTCATTATCTCTATGATATCTACCTATAATTAATATGTTAATGACTAAATAATACAACTAATATAATTAGACATAGACATAGATCATCATCATTGTCTATGTCAACTAATATAATTCGTAATTATTTGCTGTACATACCAATCCTTAAAACTGAAGCAAATTGGGAAATAGAAGATACCTACTCAACTTATTTGTTTTCTGTATTTTTTTTAAATAACGAACATGTAGGTAGTTTTCGTACAGGTGAGTATTTACAAATATTGAAAAGTATTTAAAAAGAGAACTAAGCTAATATAACTAAATGTTAGATAAGATAAACGAAACCTGGGCGGAGGTGGAGTCAGACCTTTTTGCTCTGTTTGAGGACAAAATCCAATTATTAATTATCTTGAAATGAAGAACGAAAAAAATAAGAAGTAAAGCTGTCACTAATTTTTATTAGTTAAACCAGTAACGTTTCTCCTGTTATAATAGCGATGTGGACTACTTTTGAAAATCAAAATTCTAATTAGTCCGTCAGTTAGAAAATAAAAAAACAATAGACACGTATTTTTTGCTTTTTCAAATAAATTAAAATAAACAGAGATAAAGCGCATTATAGTTTGGGGTGAGGGGGTCGTGACGTCACTAACCGCTAAAACCGCCATACAAACTGTCAGAATAGTTACGTCACGCGAAATTTCAACTCAATATATTGATTACGTAAAAAAGAAAAAATACTTGTCCAATATTTTTTAATAATCTACAAGACGGACTAAAAAATAAAAATTAGTCAACATGCCCATCAAATTTACAATAGCTCGATTTTGCATCTGCTTTCAGTAGTTGAAAGATCATGTCTGCACAAACGAGGTATTAAGAGAATAGTATTTCCGTAGTCTACCTATATGTACTTTAAAATGACAAAACCAGAAAAGTCGAATTAACTGAAGGGAATGCTTTTAAGGAAAACTTACAGTATTATGTTGGGTGAGATACTCGGAGGCCAACTCTTCGGCGTTGCCACCGATCTCTCCGATGAGGATGATACCCTTCGTCTCGGGATCTTTGAGGAACACCTCAAGGCAGTCGATGAAGTCGGTGCCGTTGAAGGGGTCACCGCCGATCCCCACGCACAGGGTCTGGCCGAGACCAGTCTGGAAAATAATAAATTACATTAACTCTCAACGTGTTTGAGATAATATTATTATGTTAAAATTTATCTATAAAGTTATATAACAAATTATGTAAAAAAGAAAACGGTTGATTGGATCTTTCGCATGCGCAACGATGTTGTGATTGTGATAATAATAATCATTATCTCTGTGAATTTCAACATCAATGATTTTTGCTATCGGTAAAAAATATCATAAATTTTTAACATAGTTCCAACTCTGCTCGTGCTTAACTTCTTTTAAACCGCGACGCGACATCGAAGTAAGAATCCTAGTATATTTCGTCACTACAGTTTGCCATGTCACGGTCCAGCATAACACCAGTAGAATGAAACATGAAACCTTTCATCATAGAAACTACCCACGTCATTTTGACCCAAAAACTTAACTATACAGTTCAAACGAAATAAGGTTGAGTTCTGATTGTTCGTTTACCTACTATATGAGTAAGTACAACCAAAACTCGAACCAATACTTCTTTGAATTATAACCTTGATACTAAGCTAGTTTGAGTATACCTGGGTACAGTATACATAATACGATAATTTTTTTGGCGCAAAGTGCGTGTTCTATGTTTTCTTCGTTCACCGCCATAACATAACACATAATATATATATATTACTAGCTGCGCCCCGCCGTTTCACCCGCGTGAGTTTCAGAATTCCCGCAGGAACTCCCTTTAGGGGGATGAAAAATAGATGTTGTCCGATTCTCAGACATACTGAATATGCATACAAAATTTCATAAAAATCGGTCAAGCCGTTTCGGAGGAGTATGGGAACGAACATTGTGACACGAGAATTTTATATATTAGATGTATGTATGTATGATTGCATGTATTTATGTATGTATGTATACGTGTGTGTATTTATCTAAATATGATATTATGTGTACGTATGTATAATAAGATCGCAAATGCACCGCCAAGTGAGTTCTCTGTACAATCTGAAGGTTGACTGGCAGAGAATGCCACTGTGGCATTAAGTCTCCCTTTTGTACCATGATGTGCATAAAATTGAAATAAATAAACAAACGCACATAATCTGAAATTGATAAATGTTAGGCTGATTTTAGAGTCACGCTGACCGCACGCTAACCATATCGGCGCTGATAGCTCAGCGCGTAGCTCATCAGGAAATGCAGTCAGCGCGAATCGCTTTAGTTTCCTACTGATCGTCCACATCACGACTCGCCATGACCGTATTCGCGCGAGGTAGAGGCGCGCACGAGGCGGTCGGCGCCTAAAACGTACAGTGGTGGTTTGGTGGCAAGCCTCGTATGTGAGCGTGCCGGAGCGCGACACGACGCCGATGCATCCCTTCTTGTGCACGGCGGCGGGCATGATGCCAATCTTGCACTTCTCTGGCGCGATGATGCCCGGGCAGTTGGGGCCCACCAGACGCGACTTGCTCTGCCGCAGCAATGCGTGCTTCACGCGCACCATGTCCTAAGACCAAAATATTGTAGTCAAAGTCAAATTATGTTATTCAAAGTTGACCTATAAGTTTGGCTCTTTTTGACGTCGATAGACCTATTATAAACATGAATGTGAGTTTATTTATCTCACTTACGCTTTCACGCCTTAACTACTTGATTTGTATACACGTATACTTTGTCAAGGGCACAGACAGGGACATAGGATACTTTTATCCCGGAATGCCCGCGGGAACTCCGAGATTAACTCAGATGAAACTGCATGGATCAGCTAGTTTATAACAGCACCCATAAAATATCCACCCTTCATAGCTTCCTTTCACCTGAGGGCTGCCCAAGAAACTGCAGTCCAGTAGCAAACTGTCCAATTAATTACAAAATTAAATATTCACATTATATGGGCTCCCGATCCAAAGGAACAACACAAGTTACAAACAGGGATAGTATTACATTGTTGAGTCCTCAAGATAGGGCTTAAAAACTAGATTATTTTAAGTTGACTTATTTTATTAACGGTGGTTATAAAGTAGTTGTGTTTATATTAAATGTTGGTTTCAATATAGTGCAGTGTATAATAATAATAATATAGATTTATTTCAGACCTGAGTTCATAATAGTGTTAGTAACAATCATCTAACATGCTAGGGTTAGGCTAGGGTTATGATAATAAGTAATATTATAAAGAGGGAGATTTGATTTTTTGTTTGTTCATAAAATTCTTTTACCATTAGAATGCTACATTATCCTTGAGTTAGTATAGGCTATATGTAATCCAGAGTTCCCGCGGGAACTCCGAAATTACCGCAGATGAAACTGCAGGGAACAGCTAGTTTTAAATATAAGATGTTTGCAAAAAAGATCTCAATAACTATGAGTTTACACAATGAATATCTTCCCATTTCACCCACTCTTCACCCTTCACTGTGATTGGTCCAACACACACTTGGCTGATTTGTTCCTGATTCGCCCCGCTAGTTTCATCCCACATAAAAAAATCTTTTTTCGACCCAGTTTTTATTAGTTTTTCATCTCGAAAATAATAGTAATGAATAATCTTGTTTAGTCCCACTTTTTATTCTTGATTCGCTTCGAGTAGTAATTCGTGTATTTTACATGTTTTGTACAGTCAGCTTAAAAATCATTACAAACCGTATTATTAACAATCTATTATAAACTCATCAATATGTTTCTTAATACCATAAAATTAAAAGCAACAGAAACCATTTTTTTTCCGACTACTTTGACATAACTGTTATGGCATATGCAAAAACTTTAGTTATAGATTTACAAGTCATATGTACCCAGTACAACACCTAAATATACATAGTTTAGGCTATTTTCATTTGGTCTTACTTTTAATCGGATAAGTTTTTAACTACTAACACAACTTGTAATAATATTGGTTTTAAAACTTAACTCAATATTTTAAAATAACGTTAAAGTGTGTGCCCGCCAGACCAAGCATGAAGCAGGTAAAGTCATACAGCCACACTCAGAGTCGGTTTATTTTAAGTAAGCATTAAAAAAAATCACTCTCAGAGACAGTTAATGCTCCATTAATCACGTTTAATGATTATTAACTTTAATGGACGACTGACCCTTTCTTAAGCTTTCTCCAAAGATTTTTGAAATTTAAAAATAAGGATAAGTTTTTTTTTGTTTTTAAAATTTCAAAACCAAAGTTGGATTTTTGTCGATCATGTCAAAGTAGGTAATTAGCAAAGCATGTCTGACCTAGAAGATTTTATTGAGTTTACGAATTGCTGGACTTCCAGGTGTCATCGGGTACACATATTAAAATAAGAAGTCCTGGTGGAATATCATAGAAAAGGATGGTTTTCTATTAATGTTCAAGCAGTAACAGGTCCAAGTTTGGAATTTTTCATGTTGTAACTCTCAGTGGCCTGGCAGAACTCATGATAATTTTATTCACAATAGTATTGCACTGAAACTGAACTTAATTTCATAACTTTACTACTTGGCCCGTTTAGATACCTTTGAGACAGGCTGAGATAGCTCTGAACCATAATCCTCAGGACCTTATCCTGTAATGTTTTGACTCTGGTAAGCTATCGTTTCACTTTTTTTCTGACTCTACTAAAGTAACATTTTATGAAGTGATCCGAAACAGGAATAAAAAATTACACGGGGCGAAAAAAGAATTTTTAGGAATGTGGGACGAAAACTTGAGGCAAAACAGGAACAAATCACTTGGCTGCATTTATAAATTTTTAGTCAGTACTTATTGTTATTTAACTATAATTTATAATTATTTATATAATATGCTTTAATCACTTTACATTAGTAACATTGCAATTGCAGCAACAATTAGAAAATATTTGAGTATGATCAAATAATTCTTGTCCTTATTGGACAAGCAAAGTTATTCATTGTGAATAGTAGGTATTTATTACTAGATACAGTTTCAACTTAAAGTTTCCTTCTCTGTACAATGATACATAATAAATCACATTTCTCTTACATGCTGTGGTAAGCCTTCTGTGATGCACACAATGAGGGGAACCTCGGCTTCAATGGCCTCTAAGATGGCTTTAGCTGCACCTGGCGGTGGCACATAGATTACACTTGCATCCGCTGAGGTGGCTTCTTTTGCCTCCTTTACTGTTTTGAAAACAGGTTTACCGAGATGCTCAGTTCCCGCCTTCTTAGGTGAAACTCCTCCAACAATCTTGGTGCCATAATCGAGTGCCTGTTGGCTGTGGAAAGTACCCTGTTTTCCGGTGAATCCCTGTACTATGACCTTAGTTTCACTAGTTAATACTAGATTCTTCCTGGTCTGGTTGTATGGACTATTACCTCCTCCACCACATACACTGCCACATGATGCATTTCGTATATTGAACAACCTAATGCCATCTACAAAAAGAAAAAAATATTATTACTAACACCATAACATATTTGTTAAGTAAGAAAACCCCAATACATAAAAAGAAATTCCAGTCCTATAGTAATTTACTTGTTTGTTTAATACATGATAGGTCCAATAAAAAATAACAAACTAATACATACATAACAGATTACAGATTATTTATCTAAAAAATAAAAATTTAAACAGCTAATATTTAACTCCCTTGATTACTACTACAAGTATAAAAAACCTATCCAAGTATAAAAAAAAACTAAAGATAACTTTATCATTAACTGGCAAACTAACAACATCTGCAAGCAAAAGGAATAATATGTCACAATGACCAAAGGTCATAATTTATGAGCACATCCCATGGTTATCATTGATTAGGTACCTAAAGGAAAGTAAATCTCAAATTCAAGACTCAAGAAATTTAATTAATTAGCTAGATAGTTTCACAGTCAAATAAAAACTACTAATAGAATGAGTATTTTTAGCCGAAGGTCTTGGTGATACCGGCCCAATTAATATGACTTTGGCCGATATGCCTAGGTATTATGTGCAAAACCATGTTTTATCAAACTACCGACAGGTAAAAAGGAACCATCGTTTAAGATTACCAACAACAGGAGTGAGTAGTTATAGTTTTAACTACACCTACATAAATTATGGATTTTTAGCTGTTCTAAAATGATTAAATTAAATAACGAGAGAAAGTGGAATCACGACTTACCAACATCAAGGATTCGCTATGCTATCTACTAATATGACTAAAAATTACAACTGTGTACTGTGTAAATTTCACATACCTTTAATTCTAGGGAGGATTCGGACTGGGACTGCCATTATAATTTTTTAGGAAACTGGGGAAGAACAACGAAAAAAAATTGGTGACACTGTCATTGACAGATCGCCAGCCATTTGAACGATTACGTAATTGGCGCGTTCACGATTCGTGAGTCGTGAGATGGTAGGCAGAGAGATTGTTGTTTTTTTTATTTACCCCGATGGGGAAGGCAAAGGAATCTAAGTCCATACAGCCAATTCATTAGTATTTTTCTTCTGAAGTTATTTACATCGAAATGTATTGGTGAGATGCATTTCGATGCTTTACTGGAACTTTTGACAGCATCTCTTCACAGTTGAACGCTCTGTGGGAAGTTGTAATAGAAAAACGACAACCTCCCGATGAACGCCCCATTTCATCTTATTTCACTGTTTCCACACACTGTTCACCACTAATGGATCATGCAAAATCCACCACATTCACACAATATTAATCACGATGAACTGATTTGCAAAACAAAGAAATAAAACTGACGTCGGTCACTGCTAAAATCCCGCCAAAAGCCTCGTAGGCAGAGAGAAGGTTATTCTTCTGAGATAGGTACCTACTAGGTCAAAGACCACATAGCTCGTAGACGGAGCATCTACGACGCAGACGGAGCATCTTTCCATCTACGATCTACGACATAGCTATTTTGCGTAGATATTTTGTCTCTGAATAATATAATGATAAATCAATATTTTTTTTTTGATAAATCTACGCCAATGGGGAAGGCAAAGGCAGATAAGTGCATACAGCCAATTCAGTAATTTTTTTTCTTCTACTAAAGTTATTTACATCGAAATGCATTGGTAGATGTAGGTACTGGTGTGTTCTGTGGTGTGGTTGAAACTGTCAATAATTAGTTCCAACCTCAGAAGAATATTATTGTTCTTAGGTTCCAACCTAGAGGGTGCCAAATGTCTGTTACACAAAATATGTGTAACAGACATATATAATTTAATATATAATTTTGTTATTTTCACTAGTTAAATAAATTATGGAACGCTGTTGTAGCTTTTAGTTGTGAGGAAATAGGTGTATACTAATTCCCAAGTGATTTAACATTAAGGATCAAGGGATTTTTAGAGGTTATGTAGGACACATTTTAAAGAAACTGATTGTGAGACCTACAAATACATCACGAAACTAATTTGAAGACTCAACAAAGCTATCCTAATACTTAGAAATTCAAAATGTTGATAATCAGTTGCTGCCAAAAGAAGAAAAATACTACTGAATTGGCTATATGGACTTAGCTTCCTTTGCCTTCCCCATTGGTAAATTTAACAAAAAAAAATAAAATATCTTAGGTGAAAACTAAAACGTAGTGATTACCTTCTCTCTGGTGAAAACAAGACGTACACGACACTGGCAAATGCACTATGTGCGAAGTCCAGAAAAAAAAATAACAGTTGACGTGTACTTCTGTGGGTTTACTTTTGCGATTTTTCATTTTTGTATTTTTTATAAGTTTATAGCCTGAAGGAAAAATTTATGTGCCTATATTTTTATTTATTTTGTATAAAACTGTTAACGATACAACAAAAATAAACTGTGAATCCGAATCAACTTTGATAGTACCTCAATGACATTATAAGTTTGTAGTACCTATTCAATTTCACTTTTGACAATACCTACCTAAATATTTTTGTAAAAAATGTGTGGAATGGATAAAAAATTGGGTGAAATCCGGGCTCTTATATTGGTTGGTGGCTATGGGACGCGTCTAAGACCCTTGACTTTGAGTAGACCCAAGCCGCTTGTGGAGTTTGCAAACAAACCTATTCTCATGCATCAAATAGAAGCTTTGGTAGATGCTGGGGTCACACAGGTAATAATATCTAAAAATCTTATCTTTTATTAAGTTCCAGTCTACCAAATTCACTGAATAATTGTTGGAAACTTCTAGGTGATATTAGCAGTTTCATACAGGGCAGAAGATATGGAGAAAGAATTAACTGAGCAAGTATCCAAATTAGGTGTATCTCTGACATTTTCGCACGAGACTGAACCCCTAGGCACTGCGGGTCCGCTGGCATTGGCCCGTGAGTTGCTGAGTGCAAGCCCAGAGCCCTTTTTTGTACTAAACTCTGATGTTATATGTGATTTCCCATTTAAGGACCTTGCTAAATTTCACAGAAATCATGGAAAAGTAAGTATTTTATTTACATTTTTAATAGCCTGTCCTTTCCTAGTAGTGCTGTTATTATTTACAATATTGTACTCATGATTTTAGGATTACTTCATAAACTTCGAGTATAGTAAAACAGTCCTCTAAAAACAAGACAGAAGTTGCTCTCAAGCCACATTTCATTCAAATCTGTTTAGTAGTTTATATGACAAATTCCAATAGCATATACAAATTTTGCATCCACTTCATTGACATTTAGTTTGGATGTATGTTAACATGTGAGAAAGTTACAGTTTAATTATATTGTATGGTTCAGTAATATATAGAAGTTACAGGAAGTTATGTTATGTATTTTGAAGGAAAAAAATGTTGAGATAATAATACAAATATTAAATTTCAAATGAATGCAATATTAAATGTGATGATTCATGTACAGTTTTGTATGGTTGGTGGGGTAAATAGTAAATACACTCCACTGATAACACAAAGTCATAAACATGATAATATCACCAACCTAATGTAACCTGTGCTCTAACTGAAATTATTGCATAGAATTAAGCTGTATGGGTTTTGTTAATATGAATGTGTATGTATTGGTTTGTCTGAATTTTACATGACAATAAAGTAATGAATCAATATGGTATAGGATAGGATAATACTATTAGAGACTAATGTTAGTGAAACTGCAGGCAACAGCCATATTGTTAAATAGTATATCGCTACTTTGCATGAATAATGACACAATCCAAAAAAAAACTAATTTTACTGTAGAATTGTGTAGTAGTTTTACTGAATGTTTTTTCTTGCAACTTGTTATTTATTGAAGATTAAACAAACAATGTATACATCAAAAAGGCATTCATTAACCTCTTTCTGACATCTTCGCGTCAACGTCGTGTCGCGTTTCTTTTGAAACAGTGATTTCAAAATTTTGGATTGTGCGGTTATTCATGCAAAGCAGCGATATATATATACCTTCCTCTTGAATCACTCTATCTACTGGTGAAAACCACATGAAAATCTTTCAGTAGTTTATGAGTTTTTTATTGAAGACAGACAGAGACAAACGTGGTGAAGGACTTTTGTTTTATAATAATATGTAAGGATGTTTTGATTTTTTATTATAATTTTGATGCAATCCTTATAAAGAGAAACTCTTTACAAAATGAAAAATAATTTAAGAAAGAAAATAAAAATGAATAAATAATACAAGAATACTTTTTTTAGGAAGGTACAATAGTAGTTACAAAGGTAGAAGAGCCATCCAAATATGGTGTAGTAGTATACAAAGAAAATGGTGAGATTGAGAATTTTGTGGAAAAGCCTCAGGAATTTATTTCAAACAAAATTAATGCTGGTATGTGAATTAACATAGTGTCATTTATAAAGGACTGTTTAAAGTCAAACTGATATGTATTTTTAAAAGAAAATTATCTACATTATTATCTATATTATTTTTATATCACAAAAGAAACTTAAATTAAATTAAAAGTTAAATTTCGATTTTTTTTTTTCCTTTTTTCTGTTAATCTAATAAGAAGACGTTAGCTACCATTTAATTTAAAACATGAAACTATATTTTTTTTACAAAAAAAGTTTTTTAATTTTGTTCTAAGATCAACTGAAATTATTCATAAGATCAATATTGAGAGTGAGCCTAACTTTATAAACTAAATAGATAATGTTCTCATACAATAAGTATGAACCACGTGTTGAAGCTCTAGCTATAAATCTTTAAAGAATCATCTAATCAAAAAGATATTTCTCTGATTTTCAGGTATGTACATACTAAACCCCTCAGTTCTCAGTAGAATTGAGCTACGTGCAATGTCCATAGAGAAAGAAGTGTTTCCATTCATGGCGAAAGATGGTCAACTGCATGCCATGGAGTTGCAAGGGTTCTGGATGGATGTAGGACAACCTAAAGATTTTTTGACAGGTAACTTGACCTCATACTATTTCTACTTTACCATAGAGTATGGTATCTACTATTTTAAATTATTTGTTAGAGAATTTTCAGGATAAATAACTCATGAAACTGAATATTTATGACTTGTGCTTGCAGTCGGAAGCACAAGCTCGTAGCTTTGTTTGCGCGGTCTGCTGAAGTGCTCCGGCTCTATATCCTCATCTAAACCATCTAGTACATTGTCAGTGTCATTGTTGTCATAACTTATTCTCATTTTATTTTATTTATTTGACTTTGTGAATACATATTTAAAGGTGTTATGATTTACCCTTTTTCTGTGACCTGACGTACTTTTTACCCAGGTACATAGTTACAATGAGCTTCCTAAATAACTGTCGTAAGGTATAAAATTGATTGCATTGCATTCTTATTCTACGTTTCTTTCAGGACTCACGGTTAATAACTCCAAAGTGCAAATGCATTGTTTTTATTTAATTTAATTAAGTATTTAATTTATTAATATGTGCCCGTAAATTACAGGCATGTGTTTGTATCTGACAAGTCTAAGACAGAAGAACTCGAATAAGCTATACGACGGCGATGAAGTGGTGGGCAATGTCATTGTAGACCCAAGTGCAACTATTGGGAAGGGCTGTCGAATCGGACCGAATGTCACGATTGGACCGGACGTCGTTATTGAAGATGGTAAGAAAACAATATAACAAAAAAAATTTATGCTTGGTAACATAGAAGTTTCAAGTCATTGATGTGACATTGCCATTGTGTCCAATTGCTTGCCGATTTTTCGTATTGAAAGTACGTCCCTAGTCCTTACAATTTTCCTTCGTTTTGACATTCAGACAAAACAAATTGATTATTTTTATTTAGTAGAGTTTAAAAGTAACGCAGCGTTAAATACGAGAGCCTCGTAGAAGTTTTAAAACTGTTAGCTTCATTAACGCTAAAATTTATCCACTATCCATAGAGTTTTTAAACAGCCTTTGAAAGTGATAAATTAAGTCAATTCGGGATATAAGCTATATATAAATGAACAGCATTGTTGGGTAGTAGTTAGCTAACCTTTCAACTACGTCAACCCCTTTAGCCAAGTTGACAATCTATAATCATAACACATTTATAACAGAAGGTATTGTCGTGTCACGTGGTCACGCAAAACTGAACTTTTGATTGGACGATTTTACATGGCCACAACATGACAATTCGTTCCTTAGTTTGCTATAGATTGTCAACTTGGCTAAGGGGGCATGAGTTAGCGCGTATTCACCCTGATTCAATTCATGTCCTGCATCAGTGTACCTCGAGCCTGGGGGTTTTACGAGGTGTTTAGTATTATAAGAATCCTTAGTATTATAAGAATCCTTATATTATTATAAAAAATGCGAAAGTAGAGTTTGCTTGTTTGTTTCTTACGCTTTCACGCCTCAACGGCTCACCGGATCATCATGCAATTTTGCATACACGTTGTCAAGGATACAGAGAGACATAGGTTACTTTTTATCCCGGAATTTCCGCGGGAAATTAACGCGGGTGAAACTGCATTAAATTTTGCATACCTACTACACGTTGTCAGGGATACACAAAAGGATATAGAGTACGTTTATCCCGGAATTTCCGCTGGTGAAACCGCCCGGTTCCGCTAGTTTAATTATATTGTAAAAAAGAGGTAAAACAATGTGTATTGTTTTTTCAACAAACAGGTGCGTGTATAAAACGCAGCACGATACTGCGCGGGGCGTGCGTGCGGCAACACGCGTGGCTGGACGGCTGTATCGTGGGCTGGCGGTCCGTCGTCGGCCGCTGGGTCCGGATGGAGAACTGCACCGTCCTCGGCGAAGACGTCATCGTGAAAGACGAGATATACGTCAACGGGGGACAAGTGTTGCCACACAAATCCATCGCGCTCTCCGTGCCCGAACCACAAATAATTATGTGAATACTAGTCGCTCCCCGGGGTTACGACCACGTCATTTTAGAATTTCCGCGGGAATTCCAGGATAAAAAGTGGCACACTATGGGCTTTTCTGTACCCCTGACAAAGTGAATGCAAAATTTCATGATGATCAGTTGTTAATATATGAAAAGGACAGGCTTTCGCATTTATAATATTAGTATAGTATGGATATAATAATATGTGTGATGTAAACAAGTATGTGAATCTTTGTGGGGGTAAATGTGCAATTACTATTTAGATGTTACGTGTGGGCGTCCATGTAAAAAGGTACCAGTAGTGGGGTATTGAGTTAAGGCTAGATTCGGTATCTAGAATAGTCAATTGTTAGTAAGGATTGAAAAAGTATTTAGAAAAATCTAGCACAGTTTTTTTTTACAGACATTTGAAATTGAAACTCTGAGAAAGCTTGATTTGAGGAAAAGGATTTGAAAAGTTTGTGTGAAATAAAAAAACACTTCTGCTTGCTTGTTACATAGATTTTTATATATTATTGTAGATAGAAAATTGATCATTTATTAATAATCAATTAAAATCGCGGATGCAATTTTTTCACTGAACTTTACATAACTGCTTAACTCTCGGAAACTAAATGCCGAGAACTGGTACCTTTTAGCTTGGACCCCTACATAATATGACGACGCTGTAACCAGAGTGATCTAGGGCACAAAAGTTCTAAGAAAATTAAGGAAATGCGTTAAGCATCATTTTCAGAAGTCTATAAGCCTTTTATTATTTTTTAGTTAAATGTACTTCTGATGAGTTTTAAATAAAAAAGGAACAAGTTTTATAAAGCGTGGAAAGAAAGAAATATGATGTTCATATGCCATTGTGTAACTATCCTTATTAGTAAAAATGTCACTTAGATCACTAGTTCCAGTGTCGTCATATTGGCCCGCATTTATAAACACCATGCGTATGTCATCTTGATTTTTTTTTAACGGGGAATATTTTGAGAGACGGAGATTTTGACGCTCTCATTTAGACTACCTACTAAATTTATTATTAAATAAAAAAGACAAACAATGACTTGCGACTTATCAAGTTTAGGTGCTTTTATTGATACGGGCCAGAGAATAATTACTATGTTATCATAATCATATTTAATAATAAGGTATCTTGGCCATGAACATTCGTTCACAGTACATAGTTTGTATATTGGGACACTATAATTTTTGTACAGTTTATTATTATCACTGTCAAGTGAATTGTGAACAGGATAATAAGGTGACCAATGAACCTGTTTCAGTTAATAAACCACTGAAATTGAAATATTATTTATAATAAAAATACCTATTATTTTTTTATTTGGATTTTTTAAAGTATTAATAAATCTAAAATCTAATAAAAATACTAGTTCAATTAGTGAGGGGGAACTAAACTGCAAGTATCATTGATAAAGTTTTACGCAAAAGGCACACACACAGCTGATGACAGATTCGAAAAGTTGATAAGGCTGCTGCATTTTATGCTATTGCATATGCTGAGTTTATTTAATATTATTTTAAATATTAGTTTATTTAAATATTAGTTTAATTACTTTGGAAGGGTATTTTTCAGAAAAAGAATGACAACTTTTATGACAATAACTTCGAGAAAACTACGCGTTTATCTCAAGTAAACATTACCATCAGTTTTAATACTGGGTATTTCAATACTGGCAGAATGATCGCGCAGCCGCGAATAAAAAGAAAATTGCACCCCCTTTCTGACTAACATTGTATACAATAATATGTAAAGGTAATTAGGTAGGTACATTCCATTGTAATAAAAAATATTGAGTGTTTTATTTTTTTGTATCATTGAGAAATGCAATAAATCTACTGCCGTTGTTATACCAATATAAGGTATTGTAAGCACTTCTGTACAAAGAAAATTATATGTAAATAAATATTGGAATGAAAAACTTTTGTGGTTATACCTTCGACTCAGTAGTACATATATAAGTAACTCTATGCTTCGGCCGACGGGCGATAAAAAGAAAACCCATTGGGTGAAGAATTTCTGTCAAAAGTTTCGGTAAAGCATCGAAATAATAGATGGGCAATCAACCCGGTACATGGGTTTAAACCTGATGAAAGCCTGCGTTTTACGGTCTTTTATCGGGTTTAAACCCGAAAACGGCAGACTTATCGGGTTTAATTCCAAGCACCAGTGCATTCGATCAAGTACTCTGTGATTTCGATATAAATAACAGAGAAAGAAAAATACATCTGAATAGGCTATTTGACTACCTACTTTTTTTTCTAAATTCAATTTAGTCCATCAGATAATAAAAAAATAATGGACACGTATTTTATAAATGAAAATATGCCTGGAAAAAGCGGGGGTCCTTACGTCATATGCAGGTAAAAACTGCGCCTGCTTGTGACGTCACGCGACATTTCGACTCAACGTATCCCCGTTGTTTTTTTGTTATGTAAAAAAGAAAAAATAAGTGTCTAATATTTTTAGTCGAACAGCCCATTAACTTTATGAATTAAGTTTCCTTTACCGTCCCTAAAATGTAAACAAAATTTACAAAACAAAATTGTCATCTGTCAAGTGTCAGTGTAATCTTAACTGTCAGTGGTACCTATTTACCTAAGCGCCAATTTCGGCTTTTTTTTACCTAGTATTCTTGATTCTTGTGAGTATTCTTAATTCCCTATTGAGATTGTGAATTATATTTTAACAATGTCTAAACGTAATAGTGTGGGGGCTTCAAATACACTCTTTAATTATTTTACTAAAACGCCACCCGCGAATAAAAAACCAAAAACTATTAATGAAACGGTGGAAAGTCCGAAAGTAAACACTTCTTTGAAAGAAGAACAAGAAAACAATGAACGTAAGTAAAGTAATTTGTGTTAATGGTTCCTTTTACTGCATAGATACATCTGCAGCGACTACAGTATCATAAAAGTCACAAACAATTAGGTAGGTACCTACATACTTAGATTGTTTCTTACCGCGGGAACAGCTTTAATTCACCCGCGTTAATTTCGCAGTTCCCATGGGAATTTCGGGATGAAAAGTACCCTATGTCCTCTGTACCCCTGATAACGTGTATGTAAAATTTTATGATGATCGGTTCAGCTGTTAAGACGTGAAAGCGTAACAAACTAACAAACAAACTCACTTCCACATTTATAAAAGTAAGGATAAATACAGGCAAGAAACGTGAACGGCAGGTCACAGCGTCTCCCGAAGACAGTAAGCATAATAGTGACAGTGATGATGAAGTCCCCATCGTATCCAAGAAGAGAAAAAGAATCAGGCTAAATCCAGTTGAATCTGATGATTCTGATGTTGAAAATAAAGGTAAGTTGATTGGAGACCTACTTGTATAGAAATATATAGGACACTTGTAAATCGGATCGTAAATGAACTTATATTATTTTCAGCAGATAACAAAATTGAAACAGTAAAAGAAAAGGTGGAAAAAAAGTTACAAGAAAGTTTTAAGTACACACCAAGCATTTCTCCAAAAAGTTCTAAAACAATTAAGCCAGTTGTTGAAAATAGGTAAATACAGATTGTTTTCACCTAACGTAATCATGGGTTAGGTTGAGTAGGGGGTTCAAGTAGGGGATCATAATGGACATTGATAATACTTTTTACTAGCATATACATTCTGACAAATAAATTGATAGGATTTAATAATAACACAAAATATTTTTTTTTTTATACATATTAGCACAAGCTCATCAAAGTCAATTGAATCTCATGAGACACAGCCATTAGCTGATGATAGCAACTGGACTCACTGCAAATTGGAATTCTTGAAGCCAGACAATATTAGGGATGCACAGAAGAGGAGACCAGATCATCCTGATTATGACCCCTCAACTTTATATGTGCCTCCTGATTTTTACAAGAATCAAACTCCTGTAAGATTATGTTCTTTAAAAAAAAAATAAGTTATCACTATGCCAATTTAATTTGAATTTTCAAAATTTTGTGGGAATTGGCTACTTGACAAAAAATTTTTTTTTAATCCGTCATGTAGATTAGTAAAAAATTTTGGACACGTATTTTTTCTTTTTTTACGTACTCAAAAAATAACAGAGATACATTGAGTTGAAATTTCGCGTGACGTCACAATTCGGTGCGGTTTGTATGGCGCTTATAATGAATATTGACGTCACGAGCCCCCCCACCCTAAACTTTAATGCGCTTTATCTATGTTCATTTTCATTAAATTGAAAAAGCAAAAAATACGTGTCTATTATTTTTTTATTTTCTAACTAACGGACTAATTAGAATTTTGATATTCATACCTTGGAGAATACCCAATTGTAGATTAAGTTTAGTTTAAATTTGTTTATACAACAATAAAAAGAATTACCCCAATGAATGTAATGTAATGAATGTAAGATCCAGTAAACCTGCATATTATAATGTTAATTTTCTGTGATTATATTCTCTAGGCTCATCGACAATGGTGGGAGATGAAGTCATCACACTATGATTGTGTGCTATTTTTCAAAGTTGGCAAATTCTATGAACTCTATCATATGGATGCTGCAGTTGGTGTAAATGAACTTGGTTTCTCATACATGAAGGTAACTTTAACATCTTTTAGCATCTTACAAAAATAACTTACTATAAAGAATTTTATAGTTTAAAATTCTGTAACAAGCAAAATAAATAACCTATATTTTTTTGTCGTCTTTATAAAGAAATAGTTTGTCAAACCAGGCAACAAACACTAATACATAAATGTAACTCTTATTACCATGAGATTGAGATCAATTTCGCGTTTCTTTCACAGGGCGAGTTTGCGCACTCTGGTTTCCCGGAGAGTGCGTATGCGCGGATGGTATCGACTCTCGTCTCCAAAGGGTACAAGGTGGCGCGCGTCGAGCAGACTGAGACGCCCGACATGATGCAGGAGAGGTGCAGGAAAAGTATGTACACATTCACGCACATAACAGTACCCACACGCATGCTCACAATCACGCACGCATACGTTTGTTTGAGTTGGAAAAAAATCCAAGAGGACAAAAAGGTCATAACTATTATATTTATTTTAAACTAGCTGTGCCCTGCGGTTTCACCCGCGGTAATTTCGGAGTTCCCGCGGGAATTCCGGGATAAAAGTACCCTATGTCCTTTTCTGTACCCCTGACAACGTGCGTGCCAAATTTCATCCAAATCCGTTCAGCCGTTTTTGCGTGATTGAGTAAGCGTATGCGAGGATAAGAGCTCAAAAGCGCATTTTCATTCGACTTGCTTCAAATTTATCGTCACTGCTCAGCTCCTGTGTCTTAGTTTTTGATCCATGCCTGCACATACAGACAGACAGACAGACTAAAAATTTACTGATTGCATTTTTGGCATCAGTATCAATCACCATTCATTCATCCTCCAATATTAATATTGAATATACATATATTCAATGTACAGAATTGACCTCTCTACAGTTTTATTATAAGTATAGATATCTATATGAAAATATCAAAACTTTGGCGGGGGTTTTTTTTATCTTAATATTAAGTGAATAAAAAAAAAAAACCAATGCTGTTTTTATTGAAATTGTTCTCTAACCTCATAACCTACATCTTTTCAAATAAGAATTGAAACATATTTCCATTAAAATCATTTAATATGTGAATTTGATTTGGTATATTAGTTCCGATATAGTGTGGTGAACCACGTCATAATATCTGAAAACCACTAAACTAATATATACCCAGTATAGCAAGTCAGTGTAATGTAACTGTGTGTTTCATAGGTGGTAAGAACACGAAATGGGACAAGGTGGTCCGGCGTGAGATATGCCAGGTGACGCTGCGGGGCGCGCAGGTGTGCGGGCTGCAGGACCCCGGCCCGCCCGAGCCCACCGCCGCGTACATGCTGGCGGTCGCCGAGGAGGTACAGTCAGCATCAAACATTTATGTAAACACTTGTCAGAAGTTGAACATACTTACATATTATATAACAAAGTCCTTCACGTCTGTCTGTCTGTCTGTTCGCGATAACGACTGCGGAACCGATTTTCATGCGCTTTTCACCAATAGATAGATGAGTTCAAGAGGAAGGTTTATATATGACTGTATAGTTTATCCCGAAATTCCTGCGGGAACACCGAAATTATCATGAGTGAAACCGCAGGGGAACAGCTAGTTATTACTGGTTAGGATTCAAGAACTGTCAAAAGTGATTACATATTTCTAATGCTGATTATAATTATGTTTTCGTATTTAATAAAACTATGTAAACACCATACCATAAAACTGCAAGCAGGAGTCACACTAGCTGTACTTTATCACATGCTCAGCAGTATATATGTATTGATATCAGACAGAAAAGTTCTTTAAGCTAAGTAAAACTGGTATGGAAGTTCATAAAAGAACATTATACAACAATGGACACATGCCAAACAAATGCAGAGGATTTTCTAGATACCTATTGTATTCTAAAAACATGCTTATCTTACACATTACTATTGGTTCTTCAAAATTGCCGTAAGAAAATATTTTCTTGGAGTCTATGTTGGTACCTTGGGGATAGACATTTACTTATATTTTTATTGTGATTATTTTAATCATCAGGACAACAACGGCTGTAGCACGTACGGCGTGTGCTTCGTGGACACCTCCATAGGGCTCTTCCACATGGGGCAGTTCGCGGACGACAAACACTCGTCCCGACTGCTCACAACCCTGGCGCATTATCCGCCCGCATTGGTCAGTCACGATTATATAGATGAGGAATCAACCGGGTGCTTGGGTTTAAACCCGATAAAAGCCTGGCGTTTTCAGGTTTAAAATAAAACACCGTAAAAGGCTGGCTTTTATCGGGTTTAGACCCAAGCAGAGCAGGTTGATTGCCTATATATAGTCACGATTATTTCATATTATACTATTACAAGTTTGAACCGTGTCAATGTCATGCTTCCATTCATCATTATCTTTAGTTGATCGGAATATAAACATATTATAAGCTGGCTTATCTTGGTATATATGATTACCAAGTTTCATTCAAATCTCGACTTCTAGCATATCTACTTACAGTCCTTTTAAGTAAAAGATAGATTGTGGTATAGAATATAGATGTTGGTGAAACGGGCATACAGCTGCACACAGAGTCGTTTTAATGGTTACTTTTTTAAATCAAAATGCCGCAATCAGAGAATTAATGTTAATTGGCATTTAACTAATTAATTCTAATTAACTTAGATGCCAACATAACGCTAATTTAAAATCTTTAGTCTTGGAATCACAGAGAAAATAAATTAACTAGAGAGGACATGTAGGCGGGGCAGGCGCGCCACCGTTGCAAAGGAAGTTAGACCAAATGTTCTAACTTGCCCAAAACTTCTTTTGCTGCCATCCCAAGTATATTTACTACAATATTCCAAAACTGACTTTTGAAAACAGTGACTAACTAAAAACATAACCACAAAGCTTTTAATACATTTCTTTACGTCAATGAATGTTTTAGTTTGGAGCGTGATGAATAGTTTTGTGTGCGAAAATCACCCGGCGACACTGGTTTTCATACTAAACTAAGTTGAAGTCCCTTCTATCTGTTATTTTCTGTTCTGTGTTCCAGATAACGTACGACCGCAGGGGCACGTCGGCGCGCACGAGCCGGCTGCTCGGCACGCACTGCCCCGGCGCCCGACGCGAGCCGCGCGCGCTGCCGCCCCCGGAGAAGGTGCTGGCCGCGCTCGCCTCCAACTACTACAGGAGCGACGCCGACGGGGACTGGCCCGAGGGGATCAAGCCCTTCTTGCACGAAGGTGATATCGTTTTCTGTGCGGAGCGAACGGTGAACGGTGCATGGCGCGGGGGCACGCGAGCGCGCGGGTCGGTGACCCATTTAATTATTTATTTATTTAAAAGTTACACCAACATAGTAAACACTAACACTTACAGTAAAAATAACAAATTAGCATCAAATAATAAGATAAGTAGGCCTCCTCAAGGGCCTTGGGGAGGCCTATTGAATAGGATATCCTATTATCCTATTATTGCAAACTGCATGCGATTTCCAAATAAAATTTATACTATTTGAATATAAAATTTAGAAAATAAAAAAAATAATGATTGAAAGCTTGGTCCAAATAAAAATACAAAACTAAATAAGACCCATGCTGTAAACTGACCAGCCCCCTTAGCCGAGTTGACAATCTATGATACCCTTGACACACAGTCACTGGAAATATTAAAAAGGAGAATGGTGGGAGGGGGTCAAACGATATCTGAATCTCGGAAACAGCTCCACCGATTTCCATGAAATTCAGTATGCAGGGCGTTTCGGGGGCGATTAATCGATTTAGGTAGGTTTCATTTTTGGAAAACGTCGTTTTATCCGTGTTTTCAAACACTAAAAAATGAGTGTTTGGTGCTGCTTTACCGACACAGCACCACTAAAACTACTTAACAATAATAAATAGATGGCGCTGTTAAACTGTGAATAAAAAATATGTATATACTTACGTAAAAACTGTTAAATTTATTAAAAAAAAAAACAAGCAAAGCTCAAGTACTAAATTATAATTACTGGTTATCCTTTGGCCCCCTCCCTCCATTTTCCTTTTTATTTATTTATTCATTCTTTATTGCACAAAAAAGGTCAAATGGCAAACTTAATGCCTTGTGGCATTTTCTACCAGCTAACCATTGGCATTGATAACAAGACAAAAAGAGTAGGGTGCAATTATTAATAATTAAAATTAAACTTACTTTTTAATATCTCCAGGGCGTGCCTAGTTTACAGTTTTATTCGTATAAGCACAGACACACAGTTCCACCGGTTTTTATTATGTTCTAATTGTATATGTTTCGTACGTTCCAGGCGACGCGCTAGGCCTCACCCCAGCGCCGGGCTGCCACCTGGCGGTGCGGGCGCTGGGCGGCTGCGCGGCGAGCCTCAGCGACTGCCTGCTCGACATACAAGTGCTGGGCATGGCGCAGTTCACGGCCTACGAGCCGCCCGACGCGGCCAGGGCCCCGCCCCGCGCGGGCGGCGGCCGGTGGGAGGGCGGCAACACGATGGTGTTGGACGCGGTCACCCTGAGGAACCTGCGTATAGTGCAGGATGAGGGCTGTCTCTACAGCAAATTGAATTTCTGCTCTACACCTATGGGGAAAAGGTGAGTTTTAGCTTTCGTTTGTTTTTTTTTCAAAGGTTTGTTTTCACATGTTCTTAAACTGTATTTTCTTGGATAGATTGCTCCACGAATGGGTGTGCGCGCCGAGTTGCAACATCAGCGTCATCGGGGAGCGCCAGGCGGCCGTCAGGGAGCTGTTCGAGAACCAGGAGTTGTGCCAGGACGCCAAGAGCATATTGACCACGCTGCCCGACCTAGAAAGGCTGCTGGCCAAGTAAGTCGAAATTTACATTTAAGCTACATTGCCAAACTAGGTACTGAGAGATCGGTTTTAAAATCGGTCCAGTAGTTTCTGAGTTTTGCCTTCTACAGAGAAACTTTTCCTTTTTTATATTAGTATAGTTACGGGTGTCATCACTGTTGAACGTATGAAGATAAAGTGGACCCAGCCCAGAAAACTAAGATACCTATTTTTATAACATACCGATTGAAATTATAGATTGTCAACTTGACTAAAGGGGCAAGCTTCATATTGTTAAAATATATCGTTACTAGCTGTTCCCCGCGGTTTCACTCTCGTTAATTTTGTAGATCCCGCGGAAATTCCGTGATATAATTACCCTATATCCTTTTCTGTACCCCTGACAACGCGTATTTGACAACGTGTACAGCGTGTATTGCAAAATTTCATAACGATCCGTTGAGCAGTTGAGGTGTGAAAACGTAACAAACAAACTCGCTTTCGCAAAATTAACAATCATTGTTTTTTTTTTTTTTAATTTATCTACATTATTCGCCAAATGCATTCCAGAGTGCACAGTCTCGGCAACCTGCAGCGCTCGAAGCAGCACCCGGACTCGCGCGCCATATTCTACGAGCAGCACGCGTACTCCAAGCGCAAGGTGCTCGACTTCACGGCGGTGCTCAACGGGTTCGCGGCCGCGCTGCGCCTGAACGAGCTGTTCGCGGGCGCCGGAGCCGCGCTCTTGAAGAGGATCACGCAGTACAGCCCCGAAGGGCAGTTCCCCGATTATAGAGAGACTTTGAAATTCTTTAAGGTAATTTAATTTTACCCGTGTATTTTTCTCGTATAAAAAATCACACGGTTTCAAACCCTTGGAGATTCGATTGTGGGGTCATCATTCCATTGCTGGACATTTTTCAAATGTACAAATTTCAACAAAACTGATATACCGATTCCATTGCGGGACGTTTTTGTAGTAACTTTCCAGTTCAATAAATTTATATACCCGGCTCGAAGGACCATTCCACACAGATATTTGGTATAGTTTTTATCTCGGAATTCCGGCTTGAAATAAATGAAGTAGAACCACAGGTAACAGCAGCTGCGCTCTAATGGGGATGTTGACTACTTTTGAAAATCAAAATTTTAGTTAGTCCGTCAGTTAAAAAATAAAAAAAACAATAGACACGTATTTTTTGCTTTTTCAATAAAATATACAGAGCAGTGGCGAAGGGTGAAATATTCAGAGAGGCAAGCCGGAAATCTATTTGGTGCCTACTATAAATACGTAATTTCAACTTATTAAACTATCTACTTAGCGCAAATTGGTACCTTATTTCAACGTACGTCTGTGTAACTGCTTTCACTATCACTATACACAACAAAAAAAAAGTCCAACTTCAATACTAATCACTATTTAATTTAATACCAAGAAATAAATTCTAATACGTGACACTAACTAACAAATTCAAATTTTCGATTTTTTCGTCATAAACTCAAGTAGTCAACAGTCGTCACAGAATGTCCGCTTCGTTTCGAATTTCTAGGACCAATAAGGATATTTGTTGAGACAGTAATAGAAAATGCGGGCGCGTGTGTGAAATGGAGAGAGTACCTCGATTTGTAGCGGCTTACCAAAGTAGCTATTTTAGCCGGCTGCCTGCGACCTTGATGTGACGTCACGGCATTATTTTGTATGGAAGTTTAACTGCCAAAAAGCCGATCGCGCCAGCGGCTTATTTTATAACACTTTGTTGTTGAAGAGCAAATTTTGTTGATAGTTTAGGCGTTTTGTAATGTTTTCTACTCAGTAGAGATAATTTTTGTAGTATTTCAGTAGATTCTACTGAAATACTTACTACAAAAAATTACTGATTGTGCCATTTTTAAATTACGGTAGAGAGAGTGGTTGTGTTCCCAAATTCTGAAGGGAAGCCGGTGGAAATCGGCTTGTATGGTACCTTCGCCACTGATACAGAGATAAAGTGCATTAAAGTTTAGGGTGAGGGGGTCGTGACGTCACTAACCGCTAATACCGCCTTACAAACTCCGGATAGTGACGTCACGCGAAATTTCAACTTAATGTGTCGCCGTAATTTTTTGATTACGTAAAAAAAGAAAAAAATACGTATCCAATATTTTTTAATAATCTACAAGACGGGCAAAAAAATAAATTAGTCGACATACCCATTCGCTATAACCATAACGCGCCATAAGAATTGTTTTTCCCTCATCCTTAGAACATATTTAACGTTTCTTATGGCATATAGAATATTAATTTCTAATATTTTGGCACTTGGAGCACGTGTTTTTGGGACGCGCGTTATGAGCATAGAATGTTGTTGGTCATATACACATAAGGGCCCTGGTGAAGAAAAGAAAATCCGCCGAGTTCGGTAAGGATTTCGGTGTTAATTGTGGCCGTTTATTAATTAAAAAAATACCTAAATATGTCAGGAGGCGTTCAACCAGTCGCAAGCGGAGAAGGAGGGGCGCATCGTGCCGGGCGCGGGCGTGGACCGCGAGTACGACGGCGCGCTGCTCGCGGTGCAGGAGGTGGAGGCGCGGCTGCAGGACTACCTGACGCGCCAGGAGAAGCTGTTCAAGTGCCGGGTGGGTACTGGGTACCTGCCGCCCTGCCCTCTCAAAGGCTTATTACACTTTACAATTTGTCAGACACCAATTTAGGAAATCAGAATCAGAATCAGCTCGGATCGGCTCGGATAGGTTTTTGCACCCGACCCGAGTCAAAGGACTCGAAGCGTCTCGAAGCGGTTCTTGTGAGGTTGCATGAGTATAGGCACGTGCTCACGAAAAATTGCGCTTTTCATTGGGCGATGTGGCGTGACTTCGTGACGCGACGATACGTTACTTAGTTTTGTGTTGCAATAACGGTTATACTTAGTTTTGTGTTGCAATAACGGTTATAAATATTGTCAACTTAGCTTACGGGATTGGTCCGAACATCGTTTTGTTATGTTTTGCCCTCACAGAATTTAAAAAAAATAATATACGATATTATTTAAAATAATACCTAGACATTGTGTCCGGGGTATGAAAATCTAAATTAAATATTTTAGTTTGTCAATTACGTAATAATTAATAAGTAAATGAAATGAAAATGAAAAAAAAATGACGCACGTATATTTTGCTTTTCAAATGAATAAAGAAATACAAAGCGCATTCAAGTTTAGGAGCGGGGGTTCGCGAAGACATGGCGCCGTATCAACTGTAGCAAGACGTGACGTCACGCGACATTTCGATTCAGTGTAACGGCGTTATTTTTAATTACATTAGAAAATACATACAAATGAAAAAAAAACGTGCTCAATATTTTTTATTAATTTATAGTTAGTTCTACACGATAACGATAAACGATTGTCAACTTGGCTAAGGGGGCTGTATAGGCAACTTTTTATATCGAAACTTTTCGCTCGAGTAAAATGATATACCTATGTTGTGTGCAGCTGTCGTACGTGGGCACGGACAAGAAAAGGTACCAGATAGAGGTGCCGCAGAGCGCGTGCGCGCGCGCCGGGCCCGAGTACCAGCTGGAGGGCGCGCGCAAGGGGTTCAAGAGGTTCTCCACGCAAGAGACCAAGGTAGGTACCCAGTACCCACAGCATCTTTTACGGAAATTGTAGATTGCAATTGATCTATACTAATTATTACTAATATTATAAACAGGATTTGCTTTTATGTTTGTTTGTTACGATTTAACTCAAAAACTAATGGACCGATTTCAAAAATTCTTTCAACATTTGAATGCTATGCAGCATTCTCATTCTAATATTCCGGAGTAACATAGGCTATTGTAACCCCGCGAGAACTCCGAAACTACCGCGGGTAAAACCGCGGGGATCAGCTAGTCTATTATGCATGTACATCTTTGGAGGCTGACTCTTCTGAAGCCTTTCTCTACTCACTATTATATAGATAAGATACGACACCCATTGCCGCCTCATAATTGTACAGGTTCCTATTATAAGCTATATTTTTTGTGTAGTTACTTCATTTCCTTTTATAATTTAACTAGCTGTCTCCCGCGATTTCATCCGCGGTCATTTCGGAGTTCCCGCGGGATTCCGGGAAAAAAGTGCTGGAGTTTACGGTGATAAGCAGTTCCCCGCATTAATTCCGGAGTTCCCGCGGGAATTCCGGGATAAAAACTATCCTATCTTTTAAGTTGGACCATATGGACAAACAACGTGACACGTGATTTATATATATGTATTAAGATAAGGTTGGTGAACCTGAATACTACGCTAAGTATTCCGCATAGTATAGAATGCCGAATAGCTAACTAACTATTTAAACACGCAACGGTAGAAATGAGATCTATTGAGCAGCCAATAAGTAAAACTACTCTGTAGGATAGACTCAGCCCACCGCCGAGTATACCGAAAGCGCATCGAGCTCCGTGACGCGCAAGTTTCTGCGAGTTGACGCCCTCGCCTCTTGCAGGAGCTGCTGTCGCAAATGCAAGCGGCCGAGGAGCAGAAGAGCAACGTGCTGAAGGACCTGAGCCGGCGCATGTTCGAGAAGTTCTCGTCGCACCACGCGCAGTGGGCGGCGGCGGGGCGCGCGCTCGCCGCGCTCGACGTGCTGCTGGCGCTGGCCGAGTTCGCGCGGCAGCTGCCCGGCGCCGCCTGCCTGCCCGAGCTCAGCTGCGACAC
This sequence comes from Zygaena filipendulae, assembly GCA_907165275.2. Lineage (NCBI taxonomy): Eukaryota > Metazoa > Arthropoda > Insecta > Lepidoptera > Zygaenidae > Zygaena > Zygaena filipendulae. Next base: position 4,547,522 of record OU015669.1, read on the forward strand.
GGCCGTGCAGGTATAGTCAGCAGCTTATATTTACTGGCTGCTCTCCCCGCGGTAATTACGGAGTTCCCGCGGGAATTCCGGTTAAGAACATAACCTTTATCACTCAGGGATAACGTAGCATTCTAATGGTAAAAGAATTTTTGAAATCGGTCCAGTAGTTTTTGAGTTAAATCCTAACAAACAAGCAAAATATCAAATCTTTCCTCTTCATAATTATTAGTATAGATTAACTAACTAGCTGTGCCCTACGGTTTCACCCGCGTGAAACGTATTGTTTTGAAAAACAAAATTTGTCAATAATCTAAAAATAAAAGAGAAAGGTAAATCTTAAAGCTGAAAGAGATGTCATCTAAGATCGCATTTCCAGTAGTGCCCGCGGGAATCTGAATCGGGATACTCCTTCTCGTGCCCTTAGGTTAATGATAACTGTCAGTTCGTTGTAATAATTGTGTACGCAACGCGTTGTACGGTTGTGCCGGCAGCCGTACATAGAGATCGAGGAGGGGCGGCACCCGTGCATCCCTTGCGCGGAGGAGTTCATCCCGAACGACACGCGGCTGGGGCTGGGCGCGTCGCTGCTGCTGCTCACGGGGCCCAACATGGGCGGCAAGTCCACGCTCATGCGGCAGGTGGGCCTGCTGGCGGTGCTCGCGCATCTGGTGAGTACCACCGTCCATCACACAATAGTACCAACAAAATAATAGTTATCACGTAGGGTATGTTCCGTTATTACTGATAGCACTAGTGTAAGGTATGACATCAATTTAGTATTTTGTGAAGCCGTTCCTTTTTAACTATACTGAGCTATACTGGTTACTGTTTAAAACTTAGATAAAATGCATTAAAGTTTAGGAGTGGGAAGTCGCGACGTTATAACTAAGTATAAAGTGTACCTAGATGTGACGTCACACGAAATTTCAACTCACGCGTAATTTTTTTAGTTACGTAAAAAAACGGAAAGTAGCTAATATTTTTTATGAATCTACAAGACGGGCTAAAAATTAAAACTTAGTCATCATGCCCATCCCCATTGTGACGTCGCCACGCGCGGTGCAGGGCAGCTATGTGCCCGCGCGGCGGTGCCGGCTGAGCGCGGTGGACCGCATCTTCACGCGGCTGGGCGCCTCCGACGACATCCTGGCGGGGCAGTCCACCTTCCTGGTGGAGATGAGCGAGACCGCCGCCATCGTGCGCCACGCCACCAGGCACTCGCTGGTGCTGCTCGACGAGCTGGGTACGTTGGTGTCGCTACACGAGTTGAAAGCCTCACAGCTGACGTCGTTTATCGTTATACGGGTAGTAAGCCCACAGCTGACGTCGGTATACGAGTGGTAACTTATCTTACCTACTATCACCCGCGGTAATTTCGGAATTCCCGCTGTAATTCCAGGATAAACCTTCCTCTTGAATCACTCTATTAGTGAAAACAGCATGAAAATCCGTTCAGTAGTTTTTAAGTTTATCGCGAACAGACAGACAGACACGAGGCGGAGAACTTTTTTGTTAGAATTAGTGAAGATTTATCAAAATAATGTTTCTGTTACTATGTAATTCAAACAGTGATCATTGGTAAGCATGTCGGATTACCAGGGCTCCACTGTACAAACACTATAATGTATGATGTTAATAGTGTTCAAGTGATATAAGTAGTAGTATGTGTAGCAGGTTTATTCCCAACTTTAAAAATTCCTCACTTTAAAGTGTACACTTTAAAGTGAGGAATTTTTATGTACACAGTAAATAGCAGAGTTATTTCGCTCGATTACTCAGTGAGAATGTTAAGGGTTCAAATTGTTGTATTATATAGCTAAAATATTTCTTGTATTTATTATTTAGTGTAAATTTGTATCTGTTTTGCTCCATTTAAATAAATAAATAAATAATGTCGGTGCGGCGTGGCGTTGCGTGCAGGGCGCGGCACGTCGACGCACGACGGCACGGCGCTGGCGAGCGGCGTGTGCGCCGAGCTGGCGGCGCGCGGCGCGCGCGTGCTGTTCTCCACGCACTACCACGCGCTCGTGCGCCACCTGCGCGCGCACCCCGCCGTGCAGCTGGGGCACATGGTCAGTGCGCCGCTCCACTCCGACACGCGAGTGCCACGGCACAGTCACACCCCGCCTTCGTTTCGGAGATCCCGCGGGATTGCACGATAAAAATACCCTTGTTTAATGTAGGGATGTGAAAAAATTAGTCGACTTTTATAATAATCGATTTTTATCCGATTATTCTTGAGAAAAGTAGAGTTTTTAATTATTCTATTTTTTTCTCTCTCAATGTCACATTCCTAGTCTAGGAGTGTGTCCAATTTGATAATGATAGTGATGACAAGGCACGAGAAAATATAATCGTTTTTTTTTTTATCCGGCCGGCTTGGACGTACACGTGTTGTGCGTGTATGCGTATCGTAAAGTTGACAGCAAGCTGACAGTAACTGTCAGCTGTCAGTGAAAAATTGTCTTTGATTAAGACGTGTCAACGTAACAAACATCCGCATTTATAATATGTAGTAAGTTGGGTATTTCTATCCTCGCCAGGCATGTATGGTGGAGACGGAAGAGCCGACGGCGGACGACGACGACGACGGTGACGGTGACGGTGACGACGACCAAATACCGGAGGAGACGATAACGTTCCTGTACAAGCTGTGCGCGGGCGCGTGCCCCAAGTCGTACGGGTTCAACGCGGCGCGGCTGGCGGGCGTGCCGCGCGCCCTCACGCGCCGCGCGCGCCGCGTGTCGCGCCGCCTGGAGCGCGAGGCGGCGTGCGTGCGCGCCTTCCGCGCCCTCGCGCGCCCCGCCAGCCCCGCCGGCCCCGCCAGCCCCGCTAGCGTGAGTCACCTCAGGGACCTACTGGCCGGTTTGGATATTTAAAAAAAGAACGCGGCGCGGCTTTTTTTTTAATCAGCTAATGGGGTTAGTTAACGAAATTTTAGTTTTTATTCCGTCATGTAGATAAATAAAAATTATTGGACCCGTAGTTTTTCATTTTATACGTAATCAGGGCCCTTATTCTCGATGAGATAACGCGCCACAAAATTTGTCTTTTTCTCGCAATCAAAGAATTTTCGCTCCAAAAGAATACAATATTTACTACGTTTCCTATGGCATACTGAATAATAATTTCTAATATTTTTGGCATCTAGAACGTTTGGGGATGCGTTTTTGGAACGCGCGTTATGAGCAAGAAATGTTGTTGATCATAGTGAATAAGAGCCCAGAAGATACATTAAATCGAAAAGCGTATTTTTTAGTTTATTTGAAATACCAAAATATACGTGTCTATTATTTATTTAACTGACGGACTAAATAGAATTTTGATTTTCATACCCCGGAAACATGCCTATTACGTTCACTAGAACCGAAGTCGTCGGTTGCGTCATTAATTGTTTTTGTGTTTATAACTTTAATGTTGAAAGTGGATTTTGTTGTGTCCGAAACGGAAGCGAAGTTTCGCTGTGGCGGTATTTTATATACGTACTTATTAAATATGAAATTCTGATTATTTCAATGAAATTGGATGAAAAAGCTGTTCCCTTCGGTGTCCGCCAAAAAATTGTAGCCTATAAGCATGGCACAATTTGAATCGTACCGTAATAAAAATACTTTTATCGTAACTTAACGCCCTGACTCTCAAAGGAGTTTATGTATTTAATTAGATATGAGAGCTGTTTGATGATTGCGATAAATAATTGCATTCGTGGTAGTCGATCAGCTTGTCAAAAAAGTTACTCGCATGTTCCACAAATAACAGGGTTTTTTTGAGAAATGGCAGTTATTACACCATCGCTAATATCTTGATTTTTGATGGATCACTCCCAGTTGTGTTCGCTTTGAATGTCCCACCTGCACCAATGACTAATTGGAATTTTTTTATACCATACATGACCATGCGTACATTGGTGGGGAAATTCCTAGTGGGGACAGTTGGGAATGACCCTTTTTGAATACTTTTAATTAAATACTGTTTTGTTCTAGTACAAGTATTATTTTTATGAAAACTATATTGTTACCTGACATGTTGATTTTAATGTTGTTTTAAGGAGTAAGATTTCTGTTGTATTTTCCAGTGACCACTGGCTGTGATTAAAACCGATCAAGTGAATTAAGCCATACTATATTAGATTTAAGCGTCCCACCAATTTAATGAATCTATTGATTAAAAAAGTATTTCAAGTACAAAAAAAAACTTTTATTTCTGTTAAAAATACCAGAGAATAAATTGTTAAAATTTTAATTGCGAATATCTAAATTACAAATCCATTGCACAGTTAAATTATGCCGTGTTTTCTTAAATTATGCTAACAATATTATAAAGGCAAAAATATTATAATTATTTACAAGTAAGTTCAGGCACATTTTACTATTTTTTTAACTAACAATCACATAAAAGCACACATTAAATGCCCGGTACTCATATTTAGGTAATAGTTTAAAAAAAGCTAACTAAACCTTTCTTATCATGGTTTATAAAAAAATCACATTGAGAGCGAGTTGTACCTACATGCATGTTAAGTATACTTGTACTCGTATTTTTAGAATATAACTGAAAAATATTGATGCACTTTTAGGTACGTGGCACAAAATAATCAGATAACCAATAGATACCGTATGACTTCGCTGTACAAACACTGAATCAAAAGGGTCGCTAAAATAATAAGATAAAGAATAATATGTAATTTTCTCAAATAAATGCTCTTAAAAACTTACCTAGCAAATTAGGAATTTGTATTTAAATGACTAGTTAAGGTTGCACCAAAAGTTTAAACTGTTTTCATTGTGGACTCAGTTTCACGCAAAAAGAAGAAAGTCTCACAAACCAATCGCCTATCAACACAATATTATATTTACTGGAATGTCAAATGGAAATGTTTGCTAGTATCATTAAACTTTGTTTTGGCCAAAGGCATTCTAACTTAAAACATCATTGGTTTTGGCGCGTTGAGAGTAAAGTTAAGTAAAAGCAACGGACAGGCGCGGATCCAGACCCCAAAAAAGGTTGTGGTTACAGCCACCCGAAAATCGGCCAAGTGCGAGTCGGACTACTGACTCGCTTACCTGCCAACTGAAATAAGTCGAGTACCTCCGGAGACAGTCTCAGGATCGGCTAGGGTCTTGCCTAACTAGGCTTATGCTGCATGTCAACCTCAATTAGGGTCATGGGCATGTCCAACGTGCCCACTATAGTGGATCCGCGCATGGCAACGGAGTGACGTGCAGAACTAACGAAAGAGGCATAGCTTCTTACGTGCGTACCTAAATAAATATGTAGTTGCATACACATAATCTATTGCCCCCAACCACCCAATCATTTCGACTTCAAGTGTAAGTTGACATAAATACTATAATACTGTACTAGTATTAGGATCTCAACTGCCGATATTTCGATATAAAACTGTTAGAAATGGTGGCAGGAGTCCTACCAGTGTTATAGGGTCTATGGAATCTATGTGTCTTACGGTAAGACAAAAAACCTATTAGCGCTTCAGTAAATGAGTACGTTTGTAGTTTATACCTACCACTCTAAGAGAAACACTTAGTTCTCACGTCTTTTAGTGTTTCTCGCTTTAGCTTTAGCTGGGTTGTAACGGAAAAAGTCATTTCCAGTTATTCCCGGCTCCGATGAAAAATGGTTTTATAATATGTACAAAATTTAACATCTCTCACAGCTGCGCTGGGGGCATTCAAGGCGGGCACAAGTGGGAATGACCTAGAACAAAACGTTCTGCCTCTTCTGTAAAATTCCATGTAATCCAAAGAGAATATAATCACTGCGATGTAATCCATAACTATCTATCAAACACTCAATGATGATTACAAAAAGTAATTAGACATCTTATCTCATTCTATCTAAAACTACATAACTACTTATTTATCATGTCTATTATTTATTAGATATTATTTACTATTCGTATTTAACTATCGCAATGTACCTATATAACTTAACGTAACGTCAGTGAAATCTGGCTATTTGATGATCACAATTTACCAACACCGAATCCAGTGTCGGCAGAAAAATATTCTATTATGCGACTCTATGAAGTAACTTAGACACTACATAGTACCTAGCTCAGATGAAATCATAGAGTTAAAAATTGTATGTATACTCAGCATCAAAAACATGTAAATACTATTTTCAATTATTGAACTTTATTCCTTTGCAATAAAACATCTTGCCGACTGTCACCAGTGATTAAATATTTCTGACTCTGATGTAGTAATTCTTCATTAATATCCGAATCATTCCGAACTTCTATCGTATATTATGTACCTCTATATGCTTGATTGAACTTATTAAAACTGTAGACCAGTATAGCACGATGCTCGCATAATTCAGTGCAATCGGGTGGCAAGACGACGCCTTCAACTTACTAAATATACAGAAATCCTCTATCTACACAATACACAGTACATAATTATAAATAAACTATTTGACTGCCAGTATCGGTGTTGAACTGTAGACCAGTATAGCATGATGCTCGCATAATTTAGTGCAATCGGGTGGCAAGACGACGCCTTCAACTTATTAAATCCCTATACCGAAATCCTCTATCTACACAATATACAGTACATAATTATAAATAAACTATTTAACAGCCAGTATCGGTGTTGCTCTGTCTGTATAAACTATAGTTCGTCGAACGAGGAGCTCTCGCGCTCGTCGAAGGGTCGCGCGCGGCCCTCCCAGCGCTCCCACCGCTCCGCGCTCAGCAGCGACTCCGTGTCCTCGTCGGGTCGCGGCAAAGGGTACACGATGCCGTCGCCAAAGCTATAGTTGTTATTACACATCAATTCACATGCTAAATTAATACCACCGCAAACGTGGCCATCGTAGAATTTGAGTTTGTAGGTACACTTTGCTTTTTATTTTTGTCAGCATCAAAAATAAACAGTTTTGTTAGTAGTTGAACTTTATTACTAATGCAATAAGATTTTAAATGACAGTAAAAATTTATAACATATTTTCCATACTGACTGTAGGTACACACGAAATAAGAGGCATAGTGTAAAAATTCCATGCAATGATCTATAAATACCAATTTTACAAGGCATTAGCAATGAATATTACGAGTAAATATGTGGTGCCACATAAAAAAGCAAGTGTTTTATTAGTGCACCGGAGACTGGTATAATACGGCCACTTACCTTCTGTAAACCTTCAGTAACTTTAAAATGAACGAAACGTAAACTAAATCAAAACGAAACTCATAATTTGTGCAATTATATCTTTAGGTGCTAAAGATGACGGGCAGGTGAAATTCTTACTTTTTTTAAATTACACGTCTGGAATGACGCAAGCATAATCGTCATGCTCATGTCATTCCGCGAATCAAATGGTTCCGAGTTCGATTCCCAGTGGTACTTTATATAAGTACTACGTTTATTTAGTTCCTATGATATACTTGTACAACATTATCAATTAGTTTTCCGGCGACTCTCGCCGAGCCAACAGTGGAGAAATACTGAGCACTTAGCGGAGTAATCCTTACAATTAGTAAGTTACTTGGGTATAGAGAAATTATTTATCGGCATGGTTTTCATAATGAATCCGTGGTTGTCGTTACGTCACCGTTACTTGAATTTAGCTGCACGTTGAAGAGATAATAATGTTAATAATAGTGTAATAAGAACTTGGCAGTTTTAGCTGTGGTTAAAATTAGTTAACTTTTACATTGTGGTACTGTACCTTTAATTTTGTATGCAGGTATATTTTTCATAATAAATATAAAAATTAAAACAACCGAAATATTGTCCAAAACACATAAAATTATAGTTTAAATCCTATCATATTCTAGGCTGTCTTAAAACCTAAACTTTAGCTAAAGCCAGCGCACCATGCAATACATAAATCGAACTCTTGATAACTATACAGTAAAAATAATATCAACAATAAATAAACACAAACTACGACAAAAAGAAGTGAATGACTTCCAAATATTCGAACCGAAATACGCGCACATAGGAAGAAGGAAATAATGACACTAGACATGTAGCAAAATTGAACGGATTTAATAGATTGTATATAATTAATGTATGGTATAATGAAAAAATGGAAGCTATCTTTAAGTTATCATAATATAGGTAACCTATAAATAAAATGCATTAATTGTCCTTATACTATTTGAGGGACGGTCCGCCCCTTTCTCGGGCAAAGTCTCCACCTCTCAGTCTCATGGCCGACCACCGCGCTAGAATTGCAAAACAAAAACAACTCATTGGTTTTTTCCTCCTAAATTTAGCCCATTATCATATTTAATCATACATACAATAACTTTAAATAAAATAAGTGTCGCATAAACAAGCATATAATTTTAAATAATTAGAAGTGATATAACACAAAGTATTGTAAAATACTTACATAAAAAACGAAACGATACTCTCAAATGAGTTATTTATTATAGAAAAAAGAAAAAGTTTCAAGAAAAAAATATTAAATATCTACTACTTTTAAAACACAAAACAATTATTAGGATTAACCCAACCAAAATACAGGACCGAGAGAGAAAGGTGGAAATTAACATTTTTCTGGACAAAACAAATGTATTCTCTATATAATATGATACACATCACACCAGACCTCGTTTAATGTAATGTACTCTAATTAAATTCTACATTCACTCAATTTTAAATGATAAATGAATCTAGGCTCAAGCAATAAACTCCGCGCAAAGCTCAGCAGCTTAAAACTAAATAATTATAATAATAAAAAATAAAAGAAATTCAAAATAAGGGAAAATATTTATTTTATTTGTGCAACAAAACATGAAGTATCCATTAACAAACAAAAATGAAATAATTTCTATATAAATTTTATCAGTCTTGTGTGTTGTATATGGCTCGGAAATAATAAATGCGTTTAAAAAGCAAACGTCATATTCTATTATAACAATAAAATATATTTCAAATTATTGTAAATATACAAGTTTATCATAATTTCATATTATTTATATTATTTCATAGTGAATAATTTTTTTAAGAAATAGTATCTTGAGACGCATCGGCCAACCTCGTCATATAACTTGAGGTGAGAATAAATGAAAATGAATTTTATTAAAAAAAAATTATGTAAATAAAAAAAATGTAAATAATGAAGTAGCTCAAAAACATAACCGCAAAAGTATTTTATTTTAATTAAAATAACATTGTTATTCTAAAATCAAAGATAGATAGGTACACATTATACAAAATAACATTAGATTTAATAATAGAATATTTGCATTTCCTTGTACTCAGAAACAAAAAAGCAACTGTAAGTACCTAAATTCAAAATAATAAGTAATATCAGTATTAGGTAACTAATAAGTCTTTATAACATAGAGTAATTAATAATTATATAGTATAAAGTACAACAAGTGTTTATTGTGAGGTATATTATTTGTCCGTACATAGTGGGAGGAAATCGATTACTTTGGCGCTTTAGAAACTTCATCATAAAAACAAAAGAAAGAATAAATAATTTTAAAAAATAAATACAAAATAAATCATCGACAATTAGGTCATAAAATATGTAGATAGGTACATTAGATCTGCTCAGTATAGTTGTTCTCAGTACAACCCTGTTCTAGCACGTAGTTGTGCTAGCACTAGCACTTAGCGTTTAACCGGTGCACCCCAAAAGTCGATAGACGGTAAGTGCGATTGGGTGCGAGTTGACTGGCATTAAGCATGGCTTTCTATATTGTACAATACTATCACGCACGAACTAGCACCGCACCAATGGGATAGCCCGCATCCAAAGGTGAGGTGCGAGCCCGTGCATTATGACCTAAGATGATCAGTGCAAAGATAGCTTTCCTAAGTGCGTGATTTAAGGATCACCCATGAATGCACACCAGCAAGGGTTTCGGTGCAGTGTGCGACTGGCTGTGGTCATAATGTCAGTCAAAAAAATTGCCCGCTGGAGGCCATCTTGAACGTTTGGGGCAAGCGCAAAATGAAACCATCTTTTTTTTGCGAAACAAATTCAAAATGGCCCTGAGCATCGTATCTAATGCGAGTCTGACTAGTTCAGTTGTGAATAACCGTTCTCATACTGGACGGAAACGACAGCAGAATCATTAATAGTAAATAAAATTAGATAATGGTTTTTATTTGCACCTAATGCCAACGTCCTGCCTTCGTCAATTACAAAAACGTCCATTTACCCGCCTTTAGCCTGTATTATGTATGAGAGTGAACTTAGTAGGTAACCAGTTGAACTGAGCGGACCTTATGAGCCGATTTCGCGGTGGTGTCGTACAAAAAAAATACGACGGAGAAACCATGTTTTTTTTTTTCTTATCGAACGTGGTACATGAAACTACTCAAGGTATGTGCTTGGGGTTGGCCGATTTGTGTGCGTCATTGTTGTCTGACCTTGAGCGCGTGGTGCCCATAGATTCGTACCCCTGCAGCTCCTGTGGCGTCGTGAACGTCTGGAGCTGGTGCTCGCGACGGACGGGGAATTCGCACCCATCTCCGAGGCTGATAAAACGAGTATTTGAAAGGATTTTGCAGCGGACATCGGGCGCGGGGGGGGGGGGGGTACTATTACTTCAGACTTGTGTGCACAAGTGCAGTGTGTAGGTAGGTATGCGTTTGACGCGGGGCTTACGCCCGAATGCTGGGAGGCGGAGAACGTCGCGTCGCTTCCTAGTACGTGACAGGTATTCTTTGACGTGGGGCACAACTTGTGCTCATGTGTAATTTCTAAATATAGGTGTGTTTTTTATTTAAAGCGATGATTTAAAAAAAAAATGTAAGTATATATATTATACTGTAGATATACGCAAAAACAATTAGGTAGGTATTACTTGTTGTATGAACTGTTTGAAGATATCTGAATTTTACAAGGCAATTTTACCATTTACAGGTGGCGCTACCTGCATTTCTTGTAGCACTGTACCATATGAAATTTCTGATTTATTACTAAGTATAGACACTAACTGCTGCTAACAGTGGTTCAAATAAATATTTAGAGAAAACTTAAAAATGCATGACGTGTTAGTGGCGTTAGCTCGTGCATTATTATAATATAATACTATGCACATTCAATATTTACAGTCTTTTATGTATAGGTACCGCTGATGTTATGATATGAACTAATTTTTAAACAAAAATAGTTACAAACTACTTTCTATAAATTTGAAATCGCGTCACAAACGTTATAATAAACTGCGCGATAAGAATCACGTCATATTCACCAGAATAGCAGAGGATGATTGATGAGTGTAGATGATATAATATATAATTTATAGTTGTAATAATTTTAATGATGTTTTAGGTTGTTTATAGTTTACATTATTTTTAATATTTACACGCGAATCAAACGAATTCATAAAGACAATATAGTTAAGTTTATATTCAGTGGTTAAATTTAAAATATTGTTAGAATCAAGAGTCATTCACTTCTTTTTCCACACAGTGACATGCACACATAATATTTAAACTTGTTATAATATAATTCATACTATAACAAAACCAGTTTTTTTAAACCAATATACGTATAGTAATATACGTAAATGCATGCGAGTTTTAGTTTAAATCCATTAAATAACATGCTTATCCCAGTCACAATCTAGAACTGGCACTAAGTTGATCTAACTTTATCACGATTTCGTATACCTACTGATAAAATCTTTAGTCAATTTTAATAAAAATATCCATTCATAAATATACAAAACACAGACAACATCAATGTTATTTGTAAGTGTACACGTATCTTTTAATTCCTTCACCTATATGTTTTCATGCAAAATGACATCATAATGTATTATGCACGGGATCATCTTATACGAATAATAGAGAAGGTTAAAAAAAGACTTAACACCATAGAAAAATCGCATTTACATTTTTAAGAGTTCCCTTTTGTTGGTCTTTGCGAAATGTTTTTATTCACCGAGATATCCAATTCTTAATCACTCGTAGACTAGGGTAGTCTACAACTCTACATATTTGATAGGTGCAGAGGTCAAATACTGAAACTAAATGTTACCTTGTGAAGACAGGCACCACCCACAGGTTGGCTTTGTTCCCGAAAACCTCTTTGAAGTTATTGTACACTCCTATCGAGAAGCCGTTCTTGTCTACACCGCCACGGAACATGGGCGCTCGAAAAGCTTCTGCAAATTACAAAATACAATATCAATATGGCGGAACACAATATAAATTATAACTTCGGCCCTAACATATTGTAATAGACACTCGGTATTATTGTAGTATCCCGCGCAAATATTTCTATACTAATATTATAATATAACTAGCTGTGCTCCGCGGTTTCACCCGAATGAGGAGGAGGAAGGAGTCGTTTTTTAAACATATATAGAAAAGATTTGATTTGTATGTTTGTTTGTAATGGATAAACTCGAAAACTACTGAACCGATTTTAAAAATTATTTTACTTATAAGAAGCTTCAGTGTTCCTGAGTGACATAGGGTACTTGTTGTTTCGGAATTCCCGCGAGAACTTCGAAACGAGACCAGACAGCGTGAGTGTCTGAGCAATATTATTATTAGAACCCGTCGCAAACACCCGTCAGTACATATTACACTTGATAGTTGTTTCAATAAATCCATAAAAATACCTAAGTATTTGCCTTGCATCGCTTTCTAATTACACAAATAACGCCTATACCACTAATTGAAATACATGCCTACTCGCTAATTTACATTTACACAAAACAACTTGTTTTCCAATATAGTAAGTAGTCTAAAAATTTTAAAAATGTTGATACTTTCAAATCTATATACATATTACATACACAACTAAAATAATATAGGTACTACTAGCAACGCAACACGCATTGAAGTGACTGCAATTTACCGGAGACCAAAGTCTTAATCATATGGTTAACAATCTGTCCAGTAGGACTGCCGAAGCGGCGGTACGATATGAGGACATCTGAAACCAAACTGTACTTTAGTATATTTTTATTTATCATTCACAATCAGACTTTCAATATCCCCACCGCTGGGGCCCGGGCCTAGCGTAACGCGGGCCTAGTGCGGGCGGTGAACACGCACACTTCTATTATTTTCTTAACACGCGTGCCAATTTCCTTACGATGTTTTCCTTCACCGTCAAGCAGTGAATATTATTATTATTTATTTATTTAAACTTTTTGCACAAGATGGTACAAAAGGTGGACTTAATGTCACTGTCGCATTCTCTGCCAGTCAACTTTCAAGATTTGCATTATAATGTACTTCAGAATCTTACTGAGTAATCGCATCTTAAAATTACAAACAATCACAAGATCTGCACAATAACATAATATTACCTAAATTATAATATATAATTGCAGTCACCTCATAGCCAATAATGAACTAGTGTTAGTTGAACCATCCGAAATTTTTAATACCATAGTTGAAATCGCCACCGATCCACGACCGACCACCAGTTTGACGAATCAGCTAGTCTAAGGTCACTTTACAAAGAGCTTCGCTTACTGCTAAGAGCCAAGCTACTCCAAGATCAGTGACTGATCCTAGTGATTGCATACTGTCACAGCTGGCAACACTGCAAGCGACGCCCCTAGGTGTTGGGTCACCCTGCGATGCCAGTGTGGCCAGTCAGTCACTAGGCGAGTAGCTTGGCTCTTAGCAGCGAAGCTTTTTGTATGTGGCTTGCAGTGCTCGCGCTACAGTTAAGACTTATTGCTATTTTACATGCGCTGTTGCTAGCACCATGACGCGGTCAAATCTAACTTAACCTTAGATTTGAACAATGACCGTAACAGTCAAATGGCATCCAACTCCGAATAGTGAGCATATACCACAACGCATTCAGTCTTTGGCATCATATAAAAAAGTTATATCAATTTTTACCAACCACATCCTCAACTTTTTGATCATAAATTGTCGACCTTTTAAAATTTGGTTTTAAATCCTTATCTAATCACAGAACAGAAGGGGCATCAACTCTTTAGTATGAAAAAGAATGAAAACCGCTGTCAGCGGGCGATTTTCTAACACATTAAAACTTTCCATCACACACAAACATTCACTAACGTAACGTTACGAAATGTATTAATCGCCATTTGGTTACGTTTTACTTACGTCACTACGAAATTCAGAGCCAGCAAAGGAAATTTTGGGAATGTTTGTATTACGTTTCCAAGCGTGGCGCACTTGCTCCGCCTACAGTGCCTCTATATAGTTAATGTTTATTATTTTGTCTGTGATACTAACCCAGCGTAGTCCTGTTGTTGGCGACCAGGTAGCAATGGTAGCCGAACAGGGAGCCGAGCGATATGGCGAACATGAGCGACACGAAGAAAGCGAACACGATGTGGTAGCGGCCCGCGCCCGCCGCCGCGCCGAAGTCGCCCGCCTGCTGCCCACATTCACACACTTTTATATATAAGTCCGTTACAGTGATAACAAATGGCCACCCAAAAAAAATACTAATTCCACTTTGTGGTTTAATAGCTCCACTGTTTTGATGATGATTCTGCCAATGTCACAGTATGAAAGTCTTGAATATCTTCTAAGATATTTTGTTTAAAAATCGATAAGAGAATATTATGCATAGTCTGCATAGAGAATATGCTTTATTCAAAAATTTTATCATAAAGCCGAAAAACTACTATTTTCAATTGAACTTTATACAAAAAGTTGTAACAATTCAGTATTATCATCAAGGTTAGTATTTACCTTAATCTACATTTTCTACAATCTTTTTTTTTAAATATCTTAGAAGATGGGATATGGAATCTTAATTCTTAGATAATAATATTTTAAAGCGGGTGACACTAGTTTCACCACTGTTAAGGCCAAAATAACGACACTCAACACTCGTCGCGCCCAAAGAAGATTTAGTTTAATCAAGTTAATTGGGTAATATAAGGACCTATTATTCAATCGCCAAATAACGTTTCTTCTTCTTATTTTGTACTAGCTGTCCCCCGCGATTTCATGCGATAATTTCAGAGTTCCCGAGGTAATTCCAGGATAAACTATACCTATATAAACCTTTCTCTGGAATCACCCTATCTATTGGTGAAAACCACATGAAAATCCGTTCAGTAGTTTTTGAGTTTATCGCGAACAGACAGACTGACCCACAGACGCGGCGGAGAACTTTGTTTTACAATATGTAGTGATGTTGATTTCTATCGCAAAATTATAATATTTATTTGCTACATTTTGGCCAATGTCAGTAGAGAAATAATTTAGAGGGGATTTAAAGAAGTATTGTTAGTTTTTTAACTGGAAATCTAGAACGCTATGCATTCCAAAGATAAACATAATTATATTTGGCGCTTGAAAAATAAGCTCTACGCATTACAAAATAGAAGCTGGAACTATTTACACCATAATAATAATTGAACTATAAGCTTTGCTAATAGAATAATATAGAAATAGATGATAGGCTATTTCTAGGGAGTAAGCAACTATCTATTTTATTATACATATAAATCAGTGTAAAATAAATAATATAGGTAGACATAGTTTGATATATGTATAGTACCTACAGATTCAGTAATACTTGTTTAAGTTCCACAATTGGAAATTAAATGTGATTCTTTTGGGCTAAAAATTGAATATTTCTCTTTTAACATTCCCACTGCACACCGGTAGAGCATTATTCGAACAATGTGGAACTCAAACTAATTTTTTAAATGTTGTTTCTATGTGTACAATGTACGTATATAGAGTCTATAGACTAAAGTGAATGCAGTTATTTATGTATGATTGATGACTTATCTAACAACTAAAGTAATTAGGTACGACTGGTACGAGTCATAAGTTCAAGACTTCAGCTATCGATGTTGTTATTACGGTTTTAAAACTGATGTCTATAATGATAGTGATTTTTGGAATATCCTCGCTTCCCATACATACTTTGGAGAACCGGTACCAATATTGTACTGCTAGATGTAGTAAATTTTCTGTTCATACTCATGTTTACAAGTAGAGGATAGTAACCAAATATGGAATACCATTTTGTTTTTTTTTTTACATAAAGCAATAGGTATGATATTATTAATCTAAAACTTCGATTCATTATTGTAACCGGTCTTACATTTGCGCTTAATTTGATTAGGGTTTTGTTTTAAATATTATGTTTAAACTTTACTTAAAAACAAAATCAACATAAAGGTATCTAATTATGGAATAGGCGTAGTCCAAAACTCGCTAGACTCACAAATTAACATGTTGTACGGGAGTGTAAAGCGGGTTGCAGACCGAAAACTAAGCTATTCCAAAGCTAAGCTAGGGAAGCTAGGCTAAGCCAAACTAAGCTAAGATAGAAATAAATGGCGTGCACACAAAGAGCTAAGCCAAAGCTCAGTTAGTGTTGCGGAGTTCAATTAGACGGACGTCAGGCGCTTGCTATGAATATAATCGATGAAGAAAGTTCCGATGATGAATACGTTACACATAGAAAAAGAAGATTAATACTGACTTATTATTATTATATAAGAAAACGACATTCTAGACCTTGGATATGTCAACACATTGAATCTCGGCACGCAAGTGGAGAGTTTAGAACTTTATTTTACGAATTAGATGACTCCACTATTTGTTTCCATACAACATCCTTTTTAATTAAATTGTGATAGTCCTTTAACTGTGTGTTCCATAACACAGGAAATTGTTTAACAACTTCGATAAATTGCTCCATATTCGCTACGAAACGACCGTGCGTACGACAAAGGACACTGGACAGCACTGGCGAAGGATGTGCGAAGGGCGTGCGGGGAAGGCGGGAGGGACATAGCTCGCGTAGCTGCGCATCGGCATACACAACTAACATAGCTTCGCATATTTTAGTTAGCTCACATAGCTTAGTTCACATAGTTTGCGGTCTGCACACAAGTATGGAAAACTGCGTCAGCTATGCGAGCTAAGCTGAACTAACTTAGTTTAGCTCTTGGTCTGCAACCCGCTTAAAGATTGCAATTTGTAAGAGATGAAAGATCACAGTTTTTGACAGTTACAAATCTTCGTTTACGAGAAATGAGAGTATTCCATATTACGGTACTATTCCATATTTGGTTACTTTCCTCTAACTGAATGAATGGGCTAGTTAACTAAATTTTTTTTTAGTCCGGTTTGTGGATTAATAAAAAATATTGGACACGTATTTTTTACACTAATTAGAATTTTGATTTTCAAAAGTCGTCAACATCCCTACTCCGTAAAATGTTTATGGCTTCTAAGCTCTTTTTCAGTGAATTGCCAAAAAGTTGTTTTCTCTTCTAATTCAATCGTTAAATAAGGGCTATCATACTGGCTGCAAAATATTGATTTTTTTTAATTTATTTTTATAATAATTCAAACAAAATAATGTCACTTTTAAGTTACAGTGAGAAAAAGTTCACGTGAACCACCTAGTTTTAGATAGTTTAATAATAGTAGATTTTACAACCAGTGCACAAAACGAACCATTTTTATCCGAGACTTTTAGCAGCCCGAGCCAAAGGCGAGGGCTGATAGTAATGTCGAGGATAAAATGGTTTTGTGGACGAGTTATAAACTCTGCTTTGCACTTCGATTGCGAGGAAATAAAACAATAGTATAACATAACATATTTTCTTTAAGTAATTAAAATTCAAAGTAAAACAGTAGAACAGTTTTGAATACTGAAGGAAATTGTTTTTTCCGGCATATTAACGGTATTTATGCCTTATAAAACACATAAGGCAAATAAATTAAAGTTAATATTATAAAATAATAAATTCTATCTATGAACTTCTTATTGTGTTTGGCTGTATGGCTCATTTTCTTTGCCTTAATTTGGATATGGATACATTTATGAGTAGATACGTTAATACACTTGTACACAAAATTCGATTTTGTGCAGCCTATATCCTGCACAAACAAGCACTTTCAGAGCATGAGAAGTGAAAATGATATAATAATCCAGTTATGGCTACATTTGAAATCAGCCCTTAAAAGGAATAAGATATAACTTTTTTAATATTTTTATAGTAAGCCAATAGAATTAGGTTTTTTGCACATTGTTTTGAAATATGCTCAAGGTTTTCTTACGAAATAAATGTCTGTGGTTTGGTTGCATAGATTAGTTCTTTCTCTATTCTTTTTATATAAAATTTCATTTATCTTCTTCAAAATTTGCATGAGAAGTAATTTTCTGGCCATGGAAGGTGAAAAAACTATAATGCTAAATAACTACTAATTGTTGATAAGCAATAAATGTTAAAAATAGCTTTACGGTAATCATTTCCAAGCATTGTTCAAAATAAGTGCTGTTGTCAAAACGGTTGCAGTGAGCATGCTTGTATTCTTGATAAATCTGTAAATTGTTGTTAGTTTGCCTGTAAGTTTTTTTTCCCCCTATATCTATAGAGGTGAATTTTTTGTCTTTTTAATACTCATAGTATCTTATTTAAATTAAACCATTTACCAAAATTATAATTTAGGCCCTGGTATGTTTAGCAGTAAAGTGGAGTTCACACTGGATAATACAGAGTAAAATTAGAAAAATATCATGTGGCAAACAAAAGATTCCAAGAAAAACCAATCGCTTTTCAACTGCACCAAAGAACACCAACCTACCTAAGTATATATCACACAGGTGTCTCATTATTTGTAAATAAAGATAACAAAATAATGTCTTGAAAGCCAATTCTGTTCACACAAAAAAGTTCCCCTTCTCCATCTAAGGGCCTTCTCGCATATACCTCCGTCGCGAAAGCGGATTATGTTGAGTTTGCAAATATCGAATTATGTGGTGAGATCCTTAACGACGCTGGTGCATTATGTGTGACCATATTTGGTCCTTTGAACCCATTGGAAACTGTCTTGGTATTGTCCCAATGGAAACTCACAATCCAACAATAAAAGAAACTTTCTATGTACCTACCTTCCAAAACTTGATGAAGTAAGGTAGACATGTCAACATAATGAAGAGACAGTAAACAAGAGCGTAGCCAAGGAACAGCATGAAGAACTTGTAGTTGTGGAAGCAGACACAGTTGTTGACCCACGGACAGTGGTGGTCCATTTTCAGCACACATCTGGCGCATATGCTGCAGTGGTGGGCTCGGTCCGGCTTGATTATCACACACCGGTTGCAGTATCTGACTGATCCAGACATGGTCCTGGGATGGAAAATCAAATGTTACCTAACATTATTATATGGAATATAATGATGATGTGTATGGGATATCCTAAGTTATGATGGTTAATTCTTAAAAATAATAATTTAACCAGCCAGAAAATGATTAGATATTGACTGGAACTAAAGAATGTGAAAGGCGGCAAAGTAACAGACAACAATAGTGTTATTATGTAAAGTAGTTTTTTTCTCAATTCTACATATTGAATCATTGATGTTAAAAATACATTATTATATATTATATCAATGTATTGGATACAAATTAGTTACAAACCTTGTAAACACAGGTATGGTATTAGCATAGTCTTCTAAAGTATTTTTAAGGGTTTCTTTTTTCTGAATTCGCTTGATAATTTTTTTTAATTGTTGAACAATTCTAGAATTGAGAAAAAATCTAACTAGTAATATTTTCAACAAAAATCATAATTTTGGGACAGTAAGATAAAGATGGTTAAACTTTTTTACCAACTTGTTGGTCTGCTTATTTGACTACAAAAGTAGGTACAGCTTTAAATTAAATTAAATAGCTACAAAGCTACTCTCCAAAAAATCTCTTTACTCTCATTCCATTATTTTATTAATAAAGTTTCATAATATTCACTACTAAAATAATACAAATAAGACCAATTGGCATTATGTTACCTAGTGGACAAAGGGAGATCTTTGGCATAATTCTCCAAAATAAGTCTTTGAGCATCTTCTGATTCTGCTCGCAGGAGTTTTTCAAGTTCCTCTTCGGGTAATTTATACTGAAATTGTTAAATATTCTGTTAATAATATGAACTAAGAATATTACATAAATATAAAAGTTGTGTGTGTGTTTATTACCACTTACCTGGTCGTATGAATGTAGTGGTAACTGGTAGCACACCCATACAAGCCCAAAAGCCCGGCCTGCCTAGTCAAACACTTGCCACAGAATACCAAATATTTTAATAAGTATATAAAAAGTATATGAGTTTAAATACTTATTAAAATATTTTGATAAATACTTATTAAAATAGTAAAATATTTTAATAGTAAAATATAGTATAATAGTAAAATATTTTAATAAGTATTAAACTATTTTAATAAGTAGGTATTAAAATATTTTAATAATAATATAAAGTACATAAGTTTAAATACTTATTTAAAATAGTTGATACTCCACATCAAGCTCTTCAGCTTGGCAGACCATGCTTTTGGGCTTCTATGGAAGTGCCACCACTGTATCGATTATTCTTTGACCTTTATAAAAAAATAGTAAGTATAATTTTTCAGAGAATAACAAAAGTCACCGAAATGAAAGCAAGTCAAGGAACATGGAGTACTCACATATTATAAAAAACTAAACATGCAATGTATATAAATGAGTGGGTATGTTAAAGGTATGAAAATATTAGGGCTTCCTATTATTCATCCATTTTTTCTATTCAAATATTTCGAATAGTTACAAAGCTAATATTCGAATTATTCGAATATTTCGAATAATTTCTATCTAAAGAGCAAAACGTCCTCTTAATTTTAATATAGCACATAATTCATAGATTTTTAGATTAAACAATCAATATTCGTGTACAATATTACTGATTTGAAATGAAAAACTATGACTTCTAACCATTTATTGGCACCAAAAGACTTGTCACCATCAGACAAAAATCTCTGTTAGTATTATAATGTAATAACTAAAATATTAGTAAAACAAATGTGTTTCTCTTAAAATAACAAAAACGAATTAAATCAACTTCTAATTGACAAAAATATTTTACATTCAATCAAACTCTCATGTTTTTTTACTAATAAGCATTCTAATAAGTCTCAGTGCAGGTGTTTGTCAAGGATGTACTGCTTTTGTTCAATATTCATATTGTCAACACAACTATGAAGAAAAGCACACTTACACAATATTATCATGATTTTTTTTTAACAAAAATACCAAGATCTTTGCCTGATAATTTTCGCAACAATAATAGTGTAATTATAACAAACGACAATATGTTTAAAAACATATTATTAAGAATTTAAAATTCAAATATTTGATGATAAATCCGTAATATTCTACTTTAATATCAGTGAGCTGTTTAAAATCTACGAATCACACACTATATTCTAGTTTAAAAGACTTTTGATTCTTCAGATAGGATGTATTCAAAAAATTCGAAATATTCGAATAGTGATGAGCCAAATATTCGAATAGAAATTTGGCGAATATTCGAATAAAACGAATATTCGAATAGGAAGCCCTAGAAAATACCTGACAGGAGGCATATTTTTTTTTTGCTTCTTTGTCCATATTAGGTACTTTGAAGCTGCACAATGCAAAAACTACTCACTACTTTAATCTCAATTCTCAATACATGTTCTCAAAAGAACCTCAAAACATGTGAAACTGATATCTAGATATCATTTTAGTTATTAACAATAAATAGCAAATTTTTCCAAGCTCACAAGCCAAAAAAATCACTAGTTCATCAACAAAAGCATTTAGTAAAATCTAGTATAGTTTAAAGATTAAATAGGGATTTGTTAACTTAAAGGATTTAAGATAAAAAATAGACAGAAATTCAATAATTTTATTTTTGCCACACTTACAGAGAGATATTTTAAATTAAATTAGGTAGATGCAGAAAAATTTATCTGACAAAGACCTTCGTGACCTAATTGATGAAGTCTCTAGTAGGTATCTAAATGAAAAGGGAATGTGGATTTCTTAGCTTCAATATAATTCGTATCGTAGTGGCGTAAAATAAACATGAGTCAATGAGTTATCAGATAGGTGCAAGACGCAAGTTGCCTACCTTATCAGGAATGGCCTGAATATCCGCGAAAATAGTCCGCCAGTAGGACCAGGCGAACATAATCAAAAGAATATGATAGAACACCAAATAAACATATCGTTGAACAGAACTATCAATGGTAACTGAAAAGAAAAGAGGAAGGTTGTTACTAATGTAGTTCAATTTCCTTTTGGGTTGATGCTAGGTTGATTACTCACAACTGCATAGTTGGATAACGTATGCATAGTACGACCAAGTCACAATCGACACTATCAACAACACAGGGAGCCATTTAAAAGCCCTCCAACACCACATATTGCACAACCTACAACATAAACAAAGTCCTGGAGGTGACACTCTGTTATTCTGAACTGACGATGCCATTGTTTATAAATTAATTTCACAACGCGATCAAGATGAAGCAACCCATATTGCAAAATTCAAAATTGAATTGACCCACAAATTAACTAGACTTATGTCTAACTGACCAAAGGGCAAAGAGTTGACAGAAACTAGAGATTCGTAGACGGAGAATGAACTAGACGAGGCATTCGCGTATAGCGTAAGAGAAAGTGATATTCTTCCTATGCACACATGTAAACTACCAGTATTGCCACTAAATAACTTATTCCCAATTTCCAAGGAGTTTTAGCGTGTTTGGTGATGAAAAAGCTATAGGAAGTAAAATGTAGTTTTATAGGATATGTTGTTTTGTATATAAACTATATATTATCGATCCCTGATGGTGTCGAGGGGATTTATAATATACTAGTTGACCCGCGCGGTTTCACCCGTGGTAATTTCGGAGTTCCCGCGGGAATTCCAGGATAAAATATAGTTACAAACCTTCCTCATGAATCACTATCTATTGGTGAAAACCGCATCAAAATCCGTTGGGTAGTTTAAAGATTTAAGCATACATAGGGATATAGGGACAGAGAAAGCGACTTTATTTTATACTATGTAGTGAAGCAGGGCAAGTGAAATGAATACTATGTAGGTGCAAATAACGTTTTATTGAAACTTAAGTTTCTTAGCGCACGGTACGGATGAGCAAACCAGCTTATTTCTCGTCAGGGCATCATAAAAGTTGCGCGCTTGGCTTATGGTTTTTGAAATGATTATTATTATTGCTTGCTTATTGGTTCGCGCCAGCTGCACTCATTGTAATTAAGTTTAGTTTTTCGAAAGAAACTGCTTGGGAAATGCTTGAAACGAATCCTTGAATAGCTATTTGGTTTCCAATTTACACGACCAGTGCTTGCTATCCCGTTAATAAGAGTAACCAATTTAAAAGGAAATCTGAAAAAGAAAAAAAAATATAGAATACACACTGTATTAACATGAAAAATTAAAAAATATATGACGTGGACAATGTAGTTATCAGGCCCGATATTCTAAAATTTCCAAATCGAATCTAAAATTGTTTATTCATACACTACTCATACAGTCAAGAGCATGCAAGATTTTCAGCCAGTCTTACACGCGAAGGGTACAGTACACGTGATTCTGTTGACGGTCAAATTGAACTTATTCGATTCGATACCGAAGTTTTAAAATACAGCGTTTGAGACATAGTTGACTAGAATCTTTCAGTATTTTATCCCACGTTGAAAAAAAAAAACAAATGATGGCAACGATTGGCACTTGGTATGAAACTTGGTCGAGATAAAAAAAAATTCCAGTCCATTTTAAAGATATATGTGTGGCCTACTTAAATAAAGCAAGAAAAAGAAAAAAATATATGCTAAATTAATTAAATAGAGCGTATCAAAGTTCCTACTTTTGACTTTACCGCCGAAACGCGGAATGACGTCACTAGTTCAAAATTACGCCTTATTAACCTGTGATAGAAATGTCACTGTCGGGTCATGTGACACTGACAGACAGATAACTTCAATATCCAAAAGCGAAATTAACTGTTTCTAGTTCAGAAAATGAAATATGTGCGTTGACTGTATGCACTTAGTTTCTTTTGCCTTCTCTGAAAGAGGTAAATGTTTCCTAAAAAAATAAAAGTGACGTAATCTGTTAAGCGTGGCTGTGATTGGTGTTTCGTTGCAACGTTCCGTTTCACAAAATTAAAAGTTGAATATTTTGGAAACTATTAATTTTTTTTTAGTAAATCTTTCACAATAACGCTTTTCTAAGGCTCTATTTTTGACATATTGACACAATTTCTTATAATAAATTTCATGCAAGTACCCTATTTTGTTACACCTCATAGGTACCTACTAATATTATAAAAAATTGGGAAATTAATCTGGGTAAGCTTTGGCAACCTTTGTCGTAGTATAACCCGACATATTACGGAAGGCATAGTAACGACGTGGTAAGGACATAGTCGCCATTATGGAATAAGGACTACGTAATTTGGCAAGATTATACATTAAAATAAGAATGCAAATTAATGTTGATTTTTTTTGTTATATTTCTACGATTTATACCACAAAGCTGTTATTATGAATATATTTGCTATTTTGCACAAACAAAACATATTTACATGAAAGTAAATCATTACATACCGATGAAATGTTACATTCTCCGTTTTCCTTTCATTACGGCTCTTACAGCCTAAAATACAACATATCACTATGTCCACAACAAAAACAAACACTTAAAACACGATATGAAAGTCTATTTAGCTTTCAATAATTGAAAAAAACAACGTTTTTTATCAAAATAAACAAAGAGCGCTTCGCTTTGTTGGGCAAACTATAACTTTGCCCAACAAAAAAAACCTATACGCTAGATAAGGACAAAAGATAATTGGAAATCTCTTTCACTCTTAAGAACTTAGCCATAACACTGTCTCGCTTATTATTAGAAAGAGAAGGAAATCGCCTCATCTATTCATTCTCCATCTACGTAGAGATTACTGACCACAAATTAACTAGACATATGGTAGAGACATTTTGGTCGTAGATGGAGAACCGTCTCCGTCTACGCATTTTGGTGCTCCAAAGGGCATGTACCCAGGGCCGTAAAACTATTAATAAAAAAAAACAGACTTATTGGCTCAGAACTAAAAAAATTTCAGAACAGAATTTACTAAAAAAATTTCAATAGTTTCCAAAATATTCAACATTTAATTTTGTGAAACGGAACGTTGCAACAAAACCCCAATCCGTAGATGGAGAATCCCAATCACAGCCAAGCTTGACATATGACGTCACTTTTATTTTTTTATGAAACGTTTACCTCTTTCAGAGAAGGCAAAAGAAACTAAGTGCATACAAGTCAACGCATTTTTTCCATTTTCAGAAGTTTTTTCTTAAAAATGCATCGGTAAGATGCATTTCGATTCTTTACTGGAACTTTTGGAAGTAACTCGACACAGTTCAACCTTAATTTCACTTTTGGATATTAAAGTTATCTGTCTGTCAGTGTCATATGACCCTGTCAATATGACAGTGACATTTCTATCACAGATTAATAAGGCGTAATTTTAAACAAGTGACGTCATTCCGCGTTTCGGCGGTAAGGTCTAAAGTAGGAACTTTGAAACGCTCTATTTCATTAATTTATGCATATATTTTTTTTCTTTTTCTTGCTTTGTTTAAGTAGGCTATATATCTTTAAAATAGTCTGAAAAAAAAATTTCATGCAAGTACCCTATTTATGAATTTTTTTTTTCTTTCTTGCTTTGTTTAAGTAGGCCATATATCTTTAAAATAGACCAAAAAAAAAAATTCATGCAAGTACCCTATTTCACCAATGATTTCGAAACTAGGCAAAAATCTTGGCGCTGCTATTTACTTACTAAAGATTTTTTTTTATAATACATATTATTGTATTTAGGGGCATTTAGGGGTTTTTGACTTAACTTTTAGGGGTAAATATTTTTGAGGGTTGGCAACACTATCTCCTCTCTGGTCTGACGGCTTAAAGGACCTGTATCCATGGCCGTTAAATAAATTAAAAAAAAAAATCTGGTCTTTAGACATATGTCTAGTTAATTTGTGGTCTGACGTCTGTCACGAATAGCGTTGTGTGGTTAGAGGACTTGAAATTTTTATTGTTTATTTCTTATTTCCATCAAACTAAAACAGTGAAATAGATTTAGTTATTTACAATGGAAGTTAAAGAATGTAATGATTTGACAGAAGAAGTAAGTAGTGCAATACTACATATCAGTTTGAGTAAATTTCAGTATTCTCTCATTGACATGGCATTTTTCTAGAATCAATTTATTGTGGACGATGTGAGCAAAATCATCAAAGAAGCTATTGAAAATTCAATCGGAGGCACGGCGTATCAACACAATAAAGTCAATCAATGGACTTCAGCTGTTGTGGAATCATGCCTTGGTCAACTGACCAAGCTACAAAAGCCTTATAAATATATAGGTACAAGCTTCACTTACCCGCTTTACATATTCTCGCCGGTGAATGCACCACCTATTCTATGTAATAAAACTCTATTTAATGTAATGATTGTTTAAAAATAATAAAAATATAAAATTTACATTAGAAGTGACACCAACAATCCTAATCAAACTTGTGATTTGTAATTTTGTATATTTTGTTTCTTGAAGTAAATTAATATAAAAGTTATCAGCTTGAAATTTATTGTATAAATGATGTTACATGAATAATGTTTATGTATAATCAATAATTAATTACTGATTTTCATGGCTACTGTTTCAGTGACATGCACGATTATGCAGAAGAATGGTGCCGGACTTCACACAGCGTCTTCATGTTTCTGGGACAACAACACTGATGGTTCATGCACTGTGCGCTGGGAAAACAAAACTATGTATTGCATTGTATCAGTCTTTGGTCTTGGCATCTAATCTTATTTAAAAAGTGTGATCATTTCTGTAACTGAGCAAAAATTTAATCAGTAGTATGCTTTTTGATCACAGCTTTAATAACTACTTGTAAAAATATATTTATGTAAATTTTAAGTTCTGTATTACATACATGGATAGAAATTGATCTGTCTTAATTGCACTTAACTAAAATACTTAGTAAGCATTAATAATTTGGTGACACAAAACTTTAAAAAAATGATGAAGTATGATAACATTGGGAATAAATCTTTATGCATAAGATACTGCACAACACTCCATTTATTTATATGTAATTAGGATGAATGTACTGGAGACATTTTATTTAAATTTCTCCAAATCAATATTAAAAAAGTCAGCAAATCAGTATAACTAACTAGATCAAAATATAGACTTCACATCATTACAACACATATTTAGGATTTGGCTTTGTTGAAAGTGGTTCTACTTTTACTAATTACATACTTAATTTTAAGTAGGATATATTTTCGTACTCAATAAATAAACTAAAACTATTATTTTTTATTGTTAATGTGAATTCCAAATTTCCGATTTTCTTATTTTCCTGTAGACTGAACAGTATGATGACAAGTTCTGCTTACTAACTCCTCACTAACTGTTTATGGACCGTTAATGTCTGAAATGAAGATTTTATTATTATTATGTTATCAATGACAACTGTTTTTGATTAGATATGGAGAGTTGAATAAATGCATGTAATGTTAATGTGAAAGTGTGTAGGTATGTGTGAACTGAATGGTTATTTTTGTACTCTGGTATCTACAAAAACCTATCTACTCATATTTTTGTAAATTGATGATGGTATGAGGCTGGCATTCGGTTCCCGAGGGAAATCTAAAACTGCAGTAAGGGTCATTCCTAGTTGTGCACACCACAAATGTCCCCATTTAGAGCCCAAAGATATTATAATTACTACATTGGCATTGGAACTTGAATGTTTATTTTACTCTTTGCCCATTACCGGTGACATGGGACATTTATGGATAGCGTCACAAATTAACTAGACATATTATGTCGATAGCGTCAAAAAAATGTGTGAGTGCCGTGGAACTCCATGTTATAACGAAGTTTTTTTCATATTGACTAAGTTGGTTATGCGTGAAAAGAGGCAAAAATACAAAAAAAGCTCATTTCGAAAAAAAAAAATAGAGTAGTTTGTTTTTCCGTAGAGCAGCCAAACGTTAATTTCTAGTGAAACTAACGTTTGGCGTGGAGGTCGAAGCTTCGAACAGCTGTTTTTTTTGCAATGGAGGTAGAAGCAGCTGTAATTTTAGACCATTCCACTGTCGTATTTTTATTGTTCCCGCCAAAACAAAGTAAATACGGTCTTACTTCGCGCGTGCGCCACGCAGAATGAGGCGTTAGTGTAACCAACACCGCTTAGTGCGCTAAATAACGCGCTAAAACCCTTTGATGTGTCCATAACACCGACACCCAAGCTACCGCTTAACGTTTAACGTTATTAGTAATGCCGTTAGTAAGTTAACCCGTCAAAATATTGACCACATCTACGTAATGCCTTAATAGGGTACTAATGAAAAATTTTTTTCAGTCTATTTTAAAGATATATCGCCTACTTAAACAAAGCAAGAAAAAGAAAAAAAAATATGCATAAATTAATTAAATAGAGCGTATCAAAGTTCCTACTTTAGACCTTACCTTACCGCCGAAACGCGGAATGACGTCACTAGTACAAAATTACGCATTATTAATCTGTGATAGAAATGACACTGTCGTATTGACAGGGTCATGTGACACTGACAGACAGATAACTTCAATATCCAAAAGCGAAATTAAGGTCTATGTCGATTTACTTCCAAAAGTTCCAGTAAAGAATCGAAATGCAAGTTATATAACCAACAAATGATTTTTTTTTGCCGCGACGCGCCGCTCCGCTGCTGCTTTAGTGCGTTTAGGAATGGCCGCGCCGCTTCGCTGCAGCGCCGCGCTGCGACTCGCAAGTGCGGTTTGACCTTAAAGTGATTCCTATGGAATTGCTGTAAAAACTTACGGCTGTACCATCGTTGTACAATTTGATCATACCTATTGTTATTTAAAAGTACAAATTCTGAACGAAGGGCCATTATTTTTTTCCAATTGATGCAGATTCCAGATTTAAGTTTTGCAATAACTTTAATGCTACTGCTCCACCTGCGTGTTAACGCGTTAATTAGTGCGCTAAATAAGGCATTACATAGATGTAGCCAACATTTTAACGCGTTAACGGATTAACGCGGAACGCGGATTAGCTCGGGTGTCGGTTTTTGGACCCATCAAAGGGTTTTAGCGCGTTATTTGGTACATTAACGGTACCAAATAACGCGGTAAAACCGGGACAGCGATATAGCGGTGTTGGCTACATTAACGCCTTCTTATTCTGCGTGGCGCACGCGTGGAGTAAGACCCTATTTACTTTGTTTTGGCGGGAACAATAAAAATACGACATTGGATTGGTCTAAAATTACAGCTGCTTCTACCGCCATTGCAAAAAAACAGCTGTTTGAAGCTTCGACCGCTATTTTGTGTTAACGCGTTATTTCACTAGAAATTAACGCTTAACGGGACGTTACAAACTAAATATAGCCAACACGTATTTTAATGCCCTAATGAAAGCGTAGTTGGACATTAACATTAACGTTAACGTTAACGCAGTAACGATAACGTTGGAGCAGTAGCATAATGTTGACGAAATAATCGTCTGGACCAATACTTATGTAGGTATATTTAATTATTTTTTCTTGCTTGAGAGTTTAATTATTATTCAAAAAG
This sequence comes from Zygaena filipendulae, assembly GCA_907165275.2. Lineage (NCBI taxonomy): Eukaryota > Metazoa > Arthropoda > Insecta > Lepidoptera > Zygaenidae > Zygaena > Zygaena filipendulae. The sequence continues at coordinate 4,576,928 of OU015669.1, forward strand.
TTTAATTATTTTTAACTTTTATCTTGTGTACGATTTATAATATGATATTTTACTTTTGATATCATTGCCTGTGTGCTTAAAAGGGAATATTATACATCGAAGGTGATGAATTTAGTTTTTTTTAAGGATATTTCGTGTCTTTATTTGTGGTACCTACAAGAAAACTAGAACGAATGAAATATTTTTGTCTTTTATTTTTATTTTAAATGTTCGCGGGTCGTGCGCTATACCAGGGTCACGTGACATTCATCGATCCAATGGTTGAACGCGTCTCGGGTCCATTCAACTCCGTTCGAGCAATGTCGGGGAGGGAACACTTTACGACGTCCGACTATTCATAAGTAACAATACTTATATGATTCTTTCTCTTTCACTCCTGCACAAAAATTATTAAATGAATGGTGAAAGAATGAAATGGGTATACGTTCAACTTTCGAGTGGAAATTATTGAAAGCTAGGCCAGTCGCCATGTAAAATTTTTTGATGTGGGTGTTGCTGTTGTGACTTGTGAGTTGTGTCTCAGGTTGTCAAACGCTTCGTTGATTATAGTTTTTTGAAGTGGACGTTAATTTCTCTATAATATGTCGTCACATTTTATTCGTTTCGCAGTGCATATTATGTGTTTCGTGAGCAAAATACTTTATTTGTAAACGTGATCAATCATTATCTAAGTGGTGACGACAGATAATAAACTCTGGAGGGGGGCTGCTGAAATACTACGATAGGATAGTAACAGCGTTTTACAACTCGAGAGGTGCTCGGAGCGTCATAAAATTTCTCATCTCAGTGCGGGCGATAGGGACTTCCATTTTGTTTTATTATGAGTTTTTCGTGTTTACACGGTGTGTTGTGTTCAACAATGGATTGCGACGGTGAGTACCTACCTGCGTAACTACTCGGGTAGTGGGACCATTGGAATGATATGAAAATGATCTCTGCGCATGTAGGCCGCATTCGACAATAAACATGCAGCGCGGTGAATAAATAACGATATTCGATTTTGTGCATCGCGGTGTGGTTGCGACGCAATGGTTTGTCTGCGGTTGTTGATAGAGTAGCGATGAGGGTGCGGATCCGCCCGCGAGCCGTGACTCTGTTTTATCACCTAGGTATAATTAATTGGTGTTAGGGCTAATTGATTGTAGTTAAATCTGTAAGCATGCGCCATTCGGGTCGGGTGCAGTGTCGCTGCCGGGCTGCTTGCACGTCACCGGCTACAACATTCGCATCACCACGATCGCAGTGTCACACTTCGACCGAAGAGTTTTTAGGAGGTTTTTTAGGAGAAGGGGGGCTCCCCTTATCAGCTGATTACACTAAAACTGCACTGGCTGCCCCTTGATTGATATAGGTACCTCACATATTATTTCATGTCTTGTTTCAAACAAATCATGCACCAACTTTTATTAGATTTGTATGTATATTACCTACTAATTGTATTTACATTAATATTGTTATTTTCACACTAATATTTACACCTGGTCCTGCTTAGGTATAATTAGTAAAAATATTTAAAATATTTTGTTTTTACATCATACTTAAATTAGTGGAAAATGAAATAAACCTCTGTTGAAAGCAGAATAAAATTAATCAAAAATTGAGCACTAGTTAAGTCAGGATAGTAATGCAAGGAGGAAGAAGATAAGGACTGCACTGCTGATTTGGTAATTATATACACACATATTACATTGATATAGGTAATATATTTTATTCATAAACTCATGTCTGTCTTCCGGAGGGGTAGGCAGGGACTATGGATCTCCATTTCAAATAGATTACAGAATGATTTAAATATTATCTGGCCACATGAAAGAAAATATACATTGATAAAAATTATTAACTTGGATGAACAATATAAATCATGACTTAAAAGTATTATCTGTTACTAAAAGCTTATTCTCATTAGTTTTTCACTTGAATTAGGTACCTGAAAATGTTGCATGAAACAACAAATTTAAGTGATATCCATGTTTTAAAATTACATTTTGAAATAAATCAAAAGATTACCTACAATAATTACTTTAATCATGTAGATACTAGTCATTGACGATATACATACCTACCACATACCTATATTATAGAACAAAAGCAAGGCCATTAACGGGTGGGACTTATCAGATCAAACATGTTTGAACTTGTTCATTTTAGTATTATGCTGGTGTAGTATAGGCAATAAGTACCTATAAATATACATTTTAAGAAAATTTGTGCTGACTGCACAGTCTATTACTCATACCTACTATATACTTTTGTCATAAATTAACTGCTGCTTAAACCTTTCCGAACACCTCAATGTATTTAATCTTACAATATAACATAGAGATCAAGTAAATAATCTCGTAGGTAACACAGTACACACTCTTTCTTTTTATTTTAAAGTAAAACATGGACCAATTGGTCCATGGTATAAAGTATAATGATGATAATTGATGATGAATGATATTGAATGATCTTGATTTTATTTATTCTAGTTCGAATATCTATAGTTTAAATTAAAAGGATGCTATTGATTTCGTAGGTAATTTTTTGTGGGGTAACTATAACTAGTCTCAGTTTTTTTTGCAAATGTCAATTGGTTTTATCAGCCACATATTATGGGCATGTAGAAGCATTGGAATCGAAATGAAATGAAAACTTTTTCATTTCATTTCAATCACTGGGAACAGCTACATTAATTTTGAAATTCCAGTTGGAAGTCTGGGATAAAAGTGTGTAAAATAAAACCCTATGTGCTTTTGTGTATCCCTGGCAAATGCAGTATGCAAAATATGCTGATTTGTGGTGTGAAAGCATAAAAACTAAAAAACTAAAAAACTCACATTCACATCCCTACTAATATTATAAATGCGAAAGTAACTCTGTCTGTCTGTCTGTCTGTCTGTTACGCTTTCTCACCTTAACGACTCAACCATTAATAACCAAATTTTGCATACATGTTGTCAGGCATACAGAAAAGGACAGATTATACATAATTAAAGTGATCTAAAGAAAGTGTTGCCTTTTATTATTTCTACATCTCCTATTAATTTAAGTTAGACATAACAAACCATAGCCAATAGTAGGTACCGACCTTACTATTATGAAGTTTTTTTAACAAGCCAATATTGGTTATCAATTAATTAACAGAAAAACCACTAAAACGTGGCAATTTATTAGGTAGTTATGTGTATGTACAATAATAGTACTGTTTTCAAAGAAAGGAAAGAGTTGTAGGATATTTCATATTTATCACTTTTATTTTTATTTTTTATCCACTTCACAACACATAGATTTACTTGATCCCACAGCTATTGGCTTGTGTTGTGGAAACCATGCAAACGTGGTATAGTTAGGATATAATATGTATAATAGTATACTATATTTATATAAACACGCCCAGACTGGAAAGTTGAACCCTGTGTTCTTCACACAAAGCTACCCCAACCGAGAATAGGACCCGCAACCTCTTGATTAGTGGGTAAGCATGGTGACCTGCTACGCCGTCGTCAATACTAAAAGATATTACTGAGAGATACGATTTTTTAAAATTGATTTATATGGGTTGATTTCTAAAATTACCTTTACTTTAGACCTTTCATCTTATAAAAATGAAATGCTGTTAGTTTGTTTCCCTAAAACTCGAGAATCGATCGATCGGACCGATTTAGCTAATTTTCATCTTGAAATATTTGTGGAAGTTCAGGGAAGGTTTAAGAAGTAAATTAGGCTAGTTGGAGTTCCTGTAGGAATTCCGAAACTTACGCGAGTGAAAACTCGGGGCAGAGCTAGTATAAGCTATATTCATCGTAATCGTTCGTTCGTCTTCAGACTGCTTTCACTATAGGGAACAAAGATATTATAAAAGTATTGATAGGGAACGCTGATTTCAAGCATCATACACGAAAATAATCTAATACAATGGTGAATATATGCAAATTACCCTCTACTACCAACTAAAAATAGTATTAGCCCATGCGCATAACATCCTGTATTTATTAGGCTGTATTTAGTATTAGGTTTTGCCCGCGGTTTCGTCCGCGTGAGTTTCGGAATTCTCAGGAGAGATCCTAACATAGCCATGAACCGGTTTAGATAAAAAATACTGTGCAACTACCTCAATCCGTCAATCGAGTTATTCAGAAGTTATGCGATTACAAACAGGCGTACCACTAAAAATTAATAACTCCACTTCAGGCAGGGATACGCGTCCAAATAAACCAACATCAGATTTTTTCGTAAAATTATCGAAATGAATTTCATTGACCGGGCTGTTATAATTTCTTTTTATATTTGCCATGTACAGACAAGCGACTCGCCTTCATCTTCAGTCTTACTATCAATCAACACAGTGATGATTATAATTTTCTCTTTGTTTACTACCTATCAGATGTGATATTATGATGCTTTTCAGAATTAACACATCTCTGATACAAATTGCCAGGTACAGATATATATATTATTAACACCGATTAGTCATCTATCTATAATTTACCTCGTGTTTTTGTCCAATAGCTCCCAATAGGTTGCTAGGTATAGAAAACTTGTTTGGTTGGGTCGAGCTTAGTAATAAAGTATATCTACATATATTGTTTGATTTTTATAGATGTATATTGTATAATGTAAGTGCTCTTGTTTTCGTGCTGTGCAGCTTCTAACTGCAACATTTGAAAACAAAACAAATAGGTACCAATTAATTACTAAATCTTAAAAATTCAAAGATTTTTGATAGTACGTACTACCAATCTTTCGCTAGTTCATTACCGCTTGATATAATTTGCCATTCAATTAAAAGTTTTATGTGTCTATAACTTTTTTATAAGTCCGGTTTTTAGAGGTGTTTTAAATATATAAAAATGAATCCCTATTTCCCTTGATCACATCATGCGTGAACAGCTGGAAAGATCACCATTAAATTTTACATATTATGTTGTCATCCCTGACAGAGAGAAGGACATAGGGTGCTTTTTATCCCGGAATTCCCGCGGGGACGCCGTTTACGGTTACGGACGCTAGTTTTTTTAATAAAAATCTTAAAATTATAATATCAGTAATATAAACTTAACAGCCACGTCGCCGTGAGGGCGAATCCGGCTCACGCTTGATGAGGGTCTGTCTACATATCAATACTATAGCATACTCGCATCAGTCAAATCGAGGGAGATCCTTAAAGAAAGATGCAAGAGTGGTGGGGTTTTGTGTTTCTTTTTACTCTTGAGACAAGGGAAGACTTCAAGACTTTATGGTCATATCTATGTCGCCATGTTTAGTTGGAGATTAAGCATTGTTGTACCTATCTACGTACGAGAAATATCTGGTCAAACCCTATTTGCGGTTTCTTATTCCTCATTCTCCTCTATAGGGTCTCTTATATGTAGGTATATCTTGTGTTGCACGTGCCGATGATAGAAACAAAAGTTACGTAATAGCTGACTAAACTAAACTTTTGTTTCTATAATTTTTCGGTTGCAATCAAAAACATGGCAATTGTGTGATTAGAATATGCACTTTTTGACACCTATAATACCTAAGTATCTAGCAATCAAGCAAAATAAATATACTTATTTCAAATGTTGAAGCAGCCTAAACATGATAAATTTATCACGAAATCGCTATTTTTCTGATTGAAACTAAAGTATGATAGCAGCAATAGTTACATAATTGCCCTGCGGATCACGTAATTTTCATTGAATGTCTATTAAGTATTTCAATCCAGCAGAAGGGCAGGCAGCGCTGCGTCACAAGTGGTAGCGTATTGCGATTTCTGATGCACTCTACAGCCTGTAGTGACGGCTGGAGTGGTCAAAAGTGTACCCACAATTTAGGTATTCATAAGTTTTAGATAAAACTTTCATTAGTGTGATGTGCACAGCTCAAGTCACACCGCACGACGTCATTAGAAGGATTTTAATGAATATTAAACGAAGAAGATTATAATCGGGATGTAGAGCTAAAACTAGTTGTGCCTCGCGGTTACTTACACCCGCGTGAATTTCGGAATTCCCCCAGGAAGTCTGATAAAAGTAGCCTAAGTTATTATTACTCCTTATAACATCAGCTCTCATCTGCCAGTGAAAAAACCGCAAAATAGGTCAAACCAGTGATTTCGGAGATTAGCCGGAACAAACAAGGATCGGTTATTACTTATTTCTTACTAGCTGTGCCCCGCGGTTTCACCAGCGATGTGAAAGGTTTTTATTTTTATACAACAACTTTTTCCCCGATATTCGATTTCAATGAATCAAAGCCTATAGTATTTAGCTCCAGGCTAAGCTTAATCTACCTGTGAAAATAGCATGACAATCCGCGTTCAGTAGATAGATTAGATTATCGCGAACAGACAGACAGACAGAAAATAATTTTAAAAACCCTTTTTTTTGTGGTTGATTACCACGGACCTGTATTTTGATTACTCTTCTTTTATGCCCGCTGTCAATTTTTGGTAAAAATATTCAATGTACAGAATTTCGGATTAGGTATACTCTTTTATTATATTATGTATTTGTTATTAGTTCCGTGTATGTACCTATGTACTTTAAAGCTGTTAGGTTGACATTACAAACGTGGGTAGGTAGGTACTTAATTATTTATATGTATAAATAATACCGCGAATAACAGCGGAACGCGAACGTAGTAAATTAAAGCAGCTACTAAAATATTAATGTAAGCCTTGGAGGCTCTGTAGCGGCTGTATTGATTTTGATCAACCAACAATGTATCCGAGCTTACGACTTACGAGCAGTTGTTTGTTGATTTCTGCTTCCTATATCATAGTTTATCGTCTAGAACTCTAGACTCGTAGTGTCTAAGTAGCAGGTATTTATTTTAGGTACCTACTAACTATATACCCATATTAAAGTTACCAACCTAGCACTATATTTAATATGTAGACTGGTATGTACAACCACAGATAATACTACACTGTACAACTATCGCTGTGTGCCTGTGCGGGCACTGGGCGCCTTTCATTATCCCGGCAGAATAGGATTGCCGCTGTCTATGGCAAGTAATACTAAACTGGTCAAATTGCAAGTCAGTAGCATTTAAATTTTATTATACAAAAGATCGTTACGTGTCTAAAAGTTTTATATTTTTACTGTTTGTCGAAATCTAAATATTTTACACCCAGTAAACTTTAATAACAAAGACATACCAAATTAAGTGCCCTCTGGCATCTCTATTATCAAGCGAGGCTTGTTTACGGTCGCTGGTGAAATCTTGCGTGAGTCATAGTGTCATACACATAAACTTACTTCGTGCCTACATAAGCTAAAGACATTTCCTGAGCAATGTAGTGTGCTCACGTATTCGTAAGCATGTTTGAATTCGAAATTAAGTCTCCCAGAATATGAACTAAAAAAACTGAGTACCTACCTACCTACTTAAGAAGATTTACGAGTTAATTTTTTTTTTAGTAAATAAATAAAATTGAATAGAACGGTATATTGCGTCGAACGAAGAGGGACGTATAGATGAGGCGAGACGAATGAGGTGCGCACTGCGCAAGGACCGTAGCAAGTGAGGTCTCTTGTCTCTGTTGGCAGATTCGCAGAATAATGTGCAGACTAATGTATGCTCAGAAGAATAATGTATTATGTCTAATTGTCTATTGCGTATGTCTATTGTAGGTATTTGAGATAAATAGGTATCACACCTTACGTCAACAATAACAAAAGTTGTTCGCAAAAGTACCTCTATGGTGAAACTCATCAGAGCTTCTATGTTCCACCTGAAGCAGTACTACCTTTCATGAACATGTACTACCTTTCGCTATAATATGGATGTGTCATGTGTGTATTTAATAGCTGTGCAGAGCGTATTTATAGCTATAGATAGGTATATAATTGTGTATGACGCATTCGGATTTTATAATTCGCCTTTTCATAAACCGCCGGTCGTTGCGTCTTGTCGCAACGACTTGTCGTCGACGCAAGCGACAGCGCTGCGTCATGTCGCCGCGACTTCACCGCGAACAAACGAGCGCGCTCCGACTCCCCTTGCTTGTCGTTGCGACTTTGGGACTCTGACGCCAAGTGTGCGGAGCTTTGAACAAAATATATGAATATGAAGGCCGCAGCCTGTCGTCGCGTCTAGTCGTCGAACTGTCGCTGTCGCGTGTCGCATAATGCTGAGGTCTTTTGCACATAATAAAAAAATTTCTTGTGTCTTACATGAATTCGAATAAAATTACTATGCGCGTGTCTTATCCGACATTTCTTGTAATATGTAGGTATACGGTCCCATAAAAGAACCAAAGCGACTGGATGTCTTAAATAAGACGTTTCTTATAAGACACAAGAAAATTTCTTATAAAGGCCTGAGAACAGAAAACGCCGCGCGTTGTATTATACATATTTGCAAGCAACCGACGTGCTAGCCTAGGTTTGAACTGTGACCGCAACAGAGGAAAATGTTACCGTTTACTGATGCGCGAGCGCAGTCACCCATCACCACGTATTTCTGACCTTGGTATTAAACAAACCGCCGATCTTTTGTAATCTGACGAATTGTACCTACCTGTTTTGTTGGTAATAGGGTGTCGCGCGACGAGCGACCACTGCCTTCCCTGGTAGCGGCAGGAGGTGATGCAGCGAGGCTACGGGGGCGGCGCCCCACACCCCCCGCACGCGCCCGCCGCACCCGCGCACCCGCACCGCTCGCACACGCTCTACGCGGACATAGATGATCAGGTAAAAAGATGGTTCGTTAGCTTTACACTATAGTTTTTGTTCTGTTTAGGCTCGCGTACAACACCCGTGAACCCGTTACTAACTACCTACCTATGTACTTACGCTAGACCACACACAACAAGTGGTTTTTACACTTTCAAACGTTTTTCTTATTGTATAGAGTTTACCCTTTTTGCTACAGCTTTTACAATGAATACATTAAGTATAGTGCATAATATAAATAGGTATGCATTCGGAAGCAAATTTTTAGAGATTAGGTAATTAATTTTGTAGCCTGCACTGCACCTGCACAAAACGACTGATTATTTGAATTCTAGATCCCCGCGTCGGTGATCAGCAGCGTGGGCACCGTGAGCCTGTCTCAGTCGTCGACCAATCCCACCGCCAACGTCACCATGGCCAACCCGACCAACCCCGGCACCGCCAGCAGCGGCGCCGCGCACGCGCCGCCCCAGCAGACCCCGACGCAAGCGCCGCCCGTGCGCAACTTGCCCAAGAAACGGAAATTCGACCCGTCCGAACTCGAGGAGATCGAGCGGAACTGCGCGGAGAACGTCGTCGTATCCGTCCCCCTGCCGGTAGAGTACCACCAACCGCCGTACCAGCCGCTGCAGCCGTCGCCGACCGTGCAGCGGCACCCGTCGCCGCCCGAACTGAGGCAGTACTCGATACAGTACGTGCACATCGATCTGTCCGAGTGGCGGGAGCACAGGGTGCTAGCCAAGCAGCGGGGCGTGTACGTGCCGGGCGTCATCCGGCAGGCGGAGGGGTGCAAGGTGCTCGTCGAGCTGGACAGCCAGGAGGGGGAGACGGTGCAGTACGGGGACATATTCGGCGTGAACAAGTACGACGTGATCGGCGACGCGAGCCCGCAGCTCAGCCACCTGCAGCCGGGGCTGTGCTGCGTGGTGCGCACCGCGGACCCCGGCAGGGAGTGCGCGCTGAACGTGTTCGTCGAGGGACGGGTCTCCGAGGTGCTCAGCTCCCCTATCAGGATACGAGTTAAGGTGAGAATATCTTTTTACTGTAATTTTACTTATAATTTCAGATAAATTATTTGTAAGTTTGAATGTAAGGGGGGTAATCTCGGTGAAATAATAACAAACTATTGAACTTATCTCAAAAAAGTATTTCAGTGATTGAAAGCTACATTACCCCTGAGCGTCATGGGATACTTTTAATTTCTGAATTCCCACCCGAATACCTATTGATATTTCATGCGGGTGAACAAATTAATTGTCATCGCGAAATTGCGAGTACTAAAATTGTGACTACGAGTAGGTAGATGTGGTTACATTTTTGCTTGTAAATTTACTTACTTGTATAACTATATGTATTATAGATGTTTGCAAATTATTTGAACTAAGATGTCCTGCATGCTCAGAAATAGAAAAGACTGTGTCTCTTTCCTAACGTTTAGGTTTAACGTACAAGTGCAGTCACCAATGCCACAGAGCATACAGCGAATATTGAGATCGTGTGGTGCCGCCCACAGATAATAGATGGCGACATGTGCAAAGACATAGTAGAGGTGAAGCGAGCGGACATCCGGCTGCTGCAGCCGCCGTGGGCCGACGAGCTGGAGGACGCGGGCTCGAGCGTGCCCGCGCTCGCGCACCACCCACTGCGCATGCACGTGCCCACACAGGTAACCGTCACACTTATGCCGGCTGTACACACTCGCGTCGCGCCCGTTACCGAACAAGCCTCTATTTTTCTCTCAGGGTAGAGCATTACAAAACTTCTTTGTTTATCTTAATTAAGTCAATATTGACAACAAATGGATGCCAGCAAAAAAGTTTTGGGAATGTTTGGGGAAAGCACATACATTAATTGGTTTTTCTTTGCAAAGGTCTAATGGCCTGCACAGTGCACAGACTCTCTACTAAATATGTATTATAGTTTAGTATGTGCCCGCGCCAATCCGCGTCGCCAATGTGTGAACTGTCGCCGTCAGATGGGCTCGGAGCACTTCTTCACGTCGTCGCCGATCGCGAGCGGCGCCACCACGGTGACGGTGGGCGCGCTCTCCAACGGCTCCATGGACGAGCTGCCTAAGCGCGCCTTCGACGACTTCTGCGAGAGCGACGACGACCTGCGCCGCGAGGACATCACCTTCCCCAACGACGCCTCGCACATGGGTGAGGCGCCCGGGATTGTTACTCACTACTCCACTAGCTGTTCGCCGCGATTACACCCGGGATGAAAAGCAACCCATGGCCTTATCTGTTAAGCCGCCTACGTTGTCCGTGACTATTTCCGACACTTCCAACAATTATCGTTATATGTCAATCAATTTACAAAAAACCTTGACAAACCTTCCTCATGAATCACTCTGTTTATTGGTGAAAACCGCATGAAATTCCGTTTAGTACCTAGTTTATGAGTTTATCTCGAACAAACAGACAGACAGATGCGGCGAAGGACTTTGTTTTTTTAATATGTAATGATAGAGCGGTGCGTTTAGAGCCTCCCTATAAAAATCAATGATATGATAATGATGACAAAGATCTGACCGAATGCCATACGCCTGTAAACAGATTGCAGCAACAGCAAGCGGAGCAGCCTGCAGAGCCGCGGCAGCACCTCCAGCCTGCTGGAGCGGAGCCTCACGCCCAGATCTCAACCCCCGACCCCTCGGTATTTATATCATGACGTGATGAAAATAACAGGCTCTGACACAATTAACACGCAATACGCGCTGAATATGTCACGAACAGCCAAACTAGCTGGATTTTGTCTGTCTTCCACGTAAATGGAACTCAGTCACCAAGGGTCACTCATAAAGTGCGTCCTCGTCACATTTTGTCCCTTCCTAGTTTGACGTTACATATTTTGCAATTTTACATCTAAACATTATGCCCATACAGATAGAGTTAGAAATATTTTTAAGTTTTTCTTTAAAACGTATTTACGCATTTTAACACTTAGATGTATAACATTATGAAATGTGACGTTACGAAAGTTACGACCCCGCCCACCCCTTGTCGCACAATGATACATTTCGTCACTCTAAACACCAATGTTCATTACATAAATGTCTACCCCGATGCGGGGATCGAACTCGCGACGCCCGGCGTAGCAGATATTTTGTAATGGGGATGTTGACTACTTTTGAAAATCAAAATTCTAATTAGTCCGTCAGTTAGAAAATAAAAAAAAACAATAGACACGTATTTTTTGCCTTTTCAAATAAATTAAAATATACAGAGATAAAGCGCATTAAAGTTTAGGGTGAAGGGGTCGTGACGTCACTAACCGCTAAAACCGCCATACAAACTGTCAGAATAGTAACGTCACGCGAAATTTCAACTCAATATATCGCCGTTATTTTTTGATTACGTAAAAAAAAGAAAAAAGACAAGACAAGACGGACTAAAAAAAACAGTCAACATGCCCACTATCCCATGCTTACGTAAACATTGGTACATGCATTTTTTTATCTGCTCTGGTTTCTTTATTGATCCGTCCATCCAGATCCTCACGTCCCCTATGTCATCAAAAATAAGCAAAGCGAAGACACCCCGCGCACTTATAGTGCTTACGTAATACTCGAACGGTTCCTCATGTGGGTGTGTGCGTGCGTGTGCGTGTGTGTGAACAGATCTCAAGCGGCGACCCCGCACAAGTACAAGAAAGGCGACGTGGTGTCGACGCCCACCGGCATCCGCAAGAAGTTCAACGGCAAGCAGTGGCGGCGGCTGTGCTCCAAGGACGGCTGCTCCAAGGAGAGCCAGCGGCGCGGCTACTGCTCGCGCCACCTGTCGCTGCGCGGCGTCGCGCGCTCCGCGAACACGCCGCTCGCGCAGCACACGCCGCAGCAGAGGTCAGCCACCCCCCTCGCTAGTCCCTACCCACCGCGGCACCGTCCTGGGCCCTTGTATTCACTATGACCATTACATGGCACACAAATTGCTTTCTCGCGTTCAAAGAAGTTTCTTATGGCATACCGAATATTAATTTCTAATATTTTAACACCTGAAACGTTTGGGATCGTCTTTTTGGGACGTGCGTTACGGGCAAGGAATCTTATTGGTTATAGTGAATAAGAGCCCTGTTCTGACCCGTACAGTCAAAAGCGGATATATTGTAATTTGTATGTAATCACTTTTGACTGTACGACTGACAAAAGTATTAATAGATTGTCGATGCCGCCTGTATCCAGTAAAAATGATATGTGTGACATAGTGTTGTATTGTGTATAATGTGTCAGGAGCAGCAGCAAGTCGCTGTCGTCGAGCGGCACGGGCGTGGAGGGCGACGAGACGTCCCGCGAGTCGGACACCACGCCGCCGCACTACCGGGTCACCGGCCGCTTCGACCCCGACGAGACGGAGGCCGCCAACATGCTGGGTGAGCACACGGATATACACACACGCACACACCGTTCACAGTGAGAGCAATGAAGCGACACTCCGCCCCCCGCCAACTTCGGGCCTCCCCACTCCCCGCCATAACGTAGTGGCGAGTCTAGTCTAGAGGTGATAGCGGTGTGCCTAAGCTGCTACTGCTGTGTCTCGGAAAATATCAACTTGAATTTCAAACTCGAGCTCCGTCGCTTGCCGCGTCACGGCGCGAGCCCTATGACACACGCACACACATTACATGACGTGTGTACACAAACCGGTGTGTTTTCGTTAACGTAGCGTCACGGGTGTGTCCTGAGCACAAAACAGATAGAAGAGGAATTCACTCCGTTTATTTTGAAAACAAATGAAAAATAGAGTCGCTGAGTGATTTTCGTACAAAAACTTATTCACTATGCACAAAAAAATTCATCAATTAAAGGATATGTATTAAACGTCATTTGGTTACTTTCACGTAGTTTCAAAATTTTTGGGAATATTGTGGAAAATCATCGAAGAAAGTTGCTCTAAGTTCCTTTGCGACTGCGGCGCGCCTGTATTGTCTCTATAGTTAATAAAAAAATCAGTCTTATTCCTAAATTACACTCGCCAAACAGTTTTAAGTATAAGACATTACAACATTGTTTTTTCTGTGTGGTCCTAACTGTGTGTTGTGTGTTGTGCCAGTGTCGCTGGGCAGCTCGCGGTCGGGCAGCCCGGGCGCGTCGCCGGTGGGCGGCGGCTCCCCGGGGCTGCGCACCAACGTGTTCGTGCCCATCTCCTCGCCGCAGCCGCCGCACGCGCCGCACGCGTACCACAACCTCATCAGGTAAACGACGCCCTACACACGACACCACTACACTGCACACTACACTACACCACTTCACTGCACACTACACTACACCACTTCACTGCACACTACACTACACCACTTCACTGCATACTACACTACACCACTTCACTGTCCCTTGCACCACACAATTCACTGCGCACTACACCGCGACCTGGGCCGGCAGTCTCGACAACGTTTTGACAACGTTATCGTATCGATCGTTAATTAGGAACCCAAAAATCATAACGATCAACATTATTACAGTAACCAATGCCTCGACTCGAAACTTGCAATTCACGTAATGTTGGTTACTGTAATGATGTTGATCGTTATGATTTGGGTCCCTAGTTATTGATCGATACGATAACGTTGTCAAAACGTTGTCGAGACTGCTGGCCCTGGTATGTTTCTTGCACTATGAGCACTACACTACAACAACCAACACTACGACCAACACTATACTAGATTCAACACTGCACTCTACAATAAGTTTGATGACTTAAACAATTGATATATTTAACTATAATTTGAACCTCTTCAAGACAAGAGTGAATAGGTATTTAATTGACAGATGTGTAACATCTTAATCCATATCTTCGCTTCCCACCAGACGAGATTATGGAAATCGGTTAAAAAAATAATTGTAACACTTATATTAAAGTCAGCGTTATTACTGTTATTGGTACCACAGTGTCTCTATATGGGTCTTTCGCAAGATGATGGAGAGATGGGTCTTTTGGTTGTTGGATACATATCATGGTCATCCATGAGGTAACCTGCTGCTATTGCATAATATGCCTTATTATGTCTGTCGTTGGTTATGAGTTGATTTGATTTGTCGAGTATTGGTTGCAGGCCGGAGTTGGTCCGGCCGGCCGGCGTCGCCACCAGCGTCATCAGAGTGTCGCCGGCGCCCACTTACCACCATTACCAGGTTAACATTCTCTAAACATCTATAGTGAATAAAACTAAATCACACCGATATTTTAAAATAAAACTTTGTCACTTCTTCATGCTGAAAAGGCTGGACGGATTTGGATGAAAATGTCGGCGAGAGAATCCTTAAATTCACGCGAGTTGAATGAGAATGTACCGATCGTGTATCGCCGTCATGTTCTGTTCTGTTTGTACATAAACCAATCCATTGTGTTACAGATTACAAAATGTTCAGTCGATTGGTTTATCCGCAGGTCGAAAATCGTAACGGTCCGACGACTCTCCAATCGAGCAACATGAACGGCCAAGCGAACATGATCGGCGTGCCGACGTCGGCCATGAGCATCCAGAGCAACACGATACAGACGAGCATGTCGGCGCAGGCGAGCCTCGGCCTGCAGCAGCCGATCAACAGCCACCACACTCTGCAGAACTCGATCGTGAGCGACATGCGCGCCGCCACCAAAATGGACGAGCTGCCCCACAACCTGGTCGTGCAGCGGAGCGTCGCGTCGAACGGCATCGACCCGGAGCTAGCGTACCACAGCCAGCCGACTATACACCTGCGCAACGGCGTCCACGACGCGTACAGGCGGGACAGCGACCTGTCGCCGCCGCCGGCCGAGTGCGACGGCTACGCGGCCCGGCGGCCGTCGTACGAGGACCGGGCCGAGGGCGACGCGCGCGCGCCCGAGCCGGCGGCGGGCCGCGCGCCCGAGCCGGCGGGCGACGCCAGGATCGTGAAGCCGGCGCCGCTGCAGGCGCGCCTCATGCCGGTCGTGGACGCCGACACCAAGGAGACCATACAGAGATTCTTCGTCATACCCCACAACAAGTACCATCTGCTGATAAAAAACGAGCCGGTGGACACTGTTCAAGTGAGTGACGGGGACGGTTTATTTTGAACGCGCGGTGTCGTGCGGAAACACAATATGTGCATAACCAAGTTGACAATCTCTAATCGATAAACTAAGGAACTTATCGTCATGTCACATATCGCAAAAATTTTGGTACGATTTTTCTATAACGATAACCACTATATGGATCGTCAATTTGGCTAAGAAAAAAATACTCTCGTACAGTATCGTACAGTTGAATCACGAATATAAATTCACTTCGCTTTGCATTTTTATGTTAGTGGCGTATGTCTTACAATATAGTTGTTAATGTCAAGTTAAAATCATATTAAAATAAAAATCCCACCAAAAACATATTCATGTAAAATGATGCCAAGACAAGTCCATATGACGGACACTGTCACAAAGTTATCAGATCTCATGTAGCCTTGCCTTGATGCCTTGTAGAGTTAGGGTGTGTAGAGTTATAAGCTTAGCTCTACATGAGATCTGATAACTTTTTGACAGTGTCCGTCATATGGACTTGTCTTGGCATCATTTAACATGAATATGTTTTTGGTGGGATTTCATTTCTTTTTGTAAGTCAAAATTGCGGAATTCTCCTACAAACTTCCATCCCCTAGTTTAAGGGGTTGGGGAATAAAAGCTACAAGTTTTATAATTTTTTTTGTTGTTCGTGTACTAATACTAGCTTACATTCCAAATTTCAGCTTTCTAGGACTTTAGGAAATACCCTAAGAATTTTGATGATCATCAGTGAGTCAGTGACGAAATTAGGGTTTTTTTTTGATATCAATAAAATCTAAAGTATAAGAACTATGCAATTATAACTTTATATGTTTGATAAGTTCGCTATTGATAACATATCCTGAAAATTTCGTTAAAACCCAAGTTATAAGGGTTAAAAAAAACGACGAAGCGCTTCGAGAAAAGATAGGTAGTGCTTCGCTTGGCTCGTCTTGGTGGGGTTTACTACCGTGCCCCCAGATAAAGGAAGATGATTAGGCAATAACAGTTAGCCGATGATAACATTTCGTATATAAGCAGTGGATTTATATATTCTGAAGTTATGTTGCGCTGACGTGACCGTTTATTTCAGATAGAACAGAAAGCTCAACAAATAAACCAGCTCGTGAACAGTGAACCCGAACCGGAGCGTCCCAGGAGCTTAGATAATGGCAACCATGTACGTACACTATTCATATATCTTGCGTTGACCTTGCGTTACATGAAGTACTTTTTGACGACAACAAACCTTACAATCTTTCAACAAACAAAAAAAAAAAAAACCTACATACAGCCGAATGCATAACTTCCTCCTTTTTGGAAGTCCGTCAAAAACTCAATAGTACAAGCTATAAACTATGTGATATAAAACGAGGAATATGTTCAAGTTGTCGATATTTCATGCTTTCACTAATAGAAAAACAAGGAAGAATCATAGAGAATCCGCGTAGCGGCGGCAGTACAAAGGAAAGGGGCGTTGAATTACGTCGACCTGGTATGCAAAATTTCATGATGATCGGTTCAGCCGTTAAGGCGTGAAAACTTAACAAACAAACAAACTCACTTTCGCATTTCGATAAGGATTAAGTAGTCGAATTTTGCAATTACGGTTTAGAGCTACAGGCAGACTTGTGTTAATGTAGGTTTTTGGTTATGACACCAGTAATTTATCTCACTTGTGCTCACAATGGTATCTCTTGCAGGTAAATAATGTGAACAGTAGTGCTGTAATAGTTCATCCAAGTCAATTGCTACCCGTCCTACCACCGCCCACATCGCACACCGCTATTATTGGTACGTAAATAATATCTGGTGTGGGAATATTTTCGATTTTGTCTTTATGTTTAGAGTTTTAGACTCTCTCAATAGGCAAATATTCCTTATAAAATATGGATACGTTAATAAAAAGGCTGTGGACCAGTATTTATAGCATGCATGTTTGATCATCACTTATGATGTAAAAGTGTATCTACCTAATTAATCTTCTTCATTTTCTAGTGCAATGACACACTATATCTTGAGAAGTGACTGATTCTTGAGTAGCATAATCCGTTCTAAGACTTGAGAGTGTATCAAGTTTGAGTAGTGTTTATAACTTACGTATTAAGAATGATTTAGGCCTAAAAACACGTCTTATACGTTACGTTAATAATGGGCTAGATGATTAAATTTAAATTTTTAGTCCGTTCGACTCTCATTGCCTGTTGACAAAATCACCATAGGCTATTTGACTAATGTTTTTTTTGGTCCGTCTTGTAGATTAATAAAAAATATTGGACACGTATTTCTCCTTTTTTATTTAATCAAAATATAACGGCTGAAAATTTCGTGTGACTTCATGCTTAGGGACACTTTATACTATGACGTCACGAGCCTCCACTTTTAAACTATAATGCGTTTTATCTATGTTTTTTTTTTTAAATTTGTAATAGCAAAAAATTCGTGTCTAATTATTAGGGCCAAGAGATTATGGGTATGTTCCCTAAGTGATTGTGTCGTTTGTGGCTCGGGCAGTGTCGACCCCGTGCAGCGGCGGCGGCGGCGGCGGCGCGGTGTTCCCGTGGCAGCAGCTCGTGCCGCTACTGGCCGCCGCCTCCCCGCCGCCCGCGCCGCCCTCCCCGCGCACGCCGCGCACCCCGCGCACGCCGCACACCCCTCACACCCCGCACACGCCGCACACGCCACACACGCCGCACGTGAAGACCGAGGACCAGATCAAGACTGAGAATAACTGTGAGTACCCATTGAAACATCGACCCAGTGATCGATTGACGGTAGTCACTAGCGACGCGCGTTGATGAAGCTTTCAGATCGCTGTGTTGAGCGGTCATGTATACAAATACGTGAAGTTTCGGTGTCCACGGACATCTGTCTACTGTCAGTGGCCAATAACAGCTTCCCGAGATGAACCATACCGCGTATTTGTCTTGACACTATAATATTATACACTGTACAAATACCTATTAACTGCTTTAATATATTTCTCTGACTAATCACTCATGTACACTAGACAGCATCGTTAGTGTAGTGATTAGCGCTGACCATTTGTGTTTAACTTTGCTTTCCAACTCTCAATTTAATACCTACTGACATAGTTTTTTAAGATTCATAATTTCACTAACATCTATGGACTAAGTTGTCTGATAATAAACAATTTTTTATTTTTTTTTATTTTTAACTTCGAGTCCAGACTCGAAACCCAGGTTTATAGTATGTTTATCTATGTATTTACAAAAAAAAGTATATAAGTATTACATCAGTTGTCAGCTTTGCTTCGCTAAGTTCGGGACCTGGTGGCGCCCTGTGCTAATATCCGAGCATTAATATTATTATTACAGTGGACACGGTGACGTCGATGTGCACTGACGACGACGACGAAGTGTTCGAGTGCGAGGAGACGGCGCCGGGCGGCGCGGACGAGGCGAGCAAGCAGCGCTCGCGCAGCCTCTCCGCGCTCAACCCGGGCGCCGCGGGCCAGGAGAAGGTGAGGCCGGCACGGTGCGGGGGGGGGCACTCCATACTTTGCACACCACGTTTTTTTGTATGCGCCGAAGACGCGTGTTTCTATACAGCGCGTCCTCTGCGCGTTATCAACACGTTTTAGCAGATTTTACACGTTTGTATCGAGACAAACTCAAATGAAACGCGTGTTTGTATCGCTTCAAATGCGCGCTTACAGCGCGTGTGTACCAATAGTGGAGCGGGGATATAGGTGAAGCGGGGAGGGTTGTACCCAAAATTTACACTGTTTTCTTTTTGTTTTTTTTTTTCTTGGTCGTCGTTCTAAAGTTTAACCCAACCCCTAATCCCTCGCGGGTTAACCCCTACAAACTTTACCTCTTTATAATATTAGTATAGATAAATCCTTAATGTTGTTTTATACATTTGATGTTATTACATTAGCCGTAAAGTGTTCTCACAAGAAAAAAAAAACACGCGTTCATCTTCAGAAGGAGCACCGCATCCGGCGGCCGATGAACGCGTTCATGATATTCTCGAAGCGGCACCGGCAGGTGGTGCACCAGCTGCACCCCAACCAGGACAACCGCACCGTCAGCAAGATCCTCGGCGAGTGGTGGTACGCGCTCAAGCCCGACGAGAAGCAGAAGTACCACGAGCTCGCCAGCGAGGTACCACACACACACACACACACACACACAGACACACGCACGCACACGCACACGCAAACTCACACGCAAACGCACACGCACACACTATACACGACACGGTCTAAATCAAAAAGTTAATATTAATAATTCAGGCTTAAGGGTCTTGCATAATGAAAAAAAAACAACGTTTATTAGTCCAGTATGATTTTGCCCTCCTAATTTTACAGGTTATTTTTTTAGTTACGTTCGTCCATGCTAGATTACAGCTTCTTCTTTGTTACGAAGGTGAAAGAGGCTCATTTCAAAGCGCACCCGGAATGGAAATGGTGCAATAAGGACAGAAGGAAGTCGTCCAGCAGCAGAGATCCCACAGGATCAATGCCACAGGTTAGTATTATTCATTTTACTACTCAACATTCAATAAGATAGTATATCCGTATTCCGATGGAATGACGTTTGAACGAATTATTGAGTTTGACAGCACTGTTGTACGTTGGTCTAGTAGCTAGCTAACCTGACCGCTACGCCAGTTGTTGCGGGTTAAATTTCCAACTATAAAAGTAATAAGTATATCAGTTCACAGTTGTCTGGTACCCCTGGTACGAGCTCTGCTTATTTTTGAATTGCAGGGAGATTATCAAGATTAGCATTGTTATTGGTAGTTTTTCGACTTTTTTTTGACTTTTGTCATTCTTTGAATTTTATTACTACCTACTGAATTAAGATGCTAGTCTGTCAAAAATGATTGCATGTCTGCTTTTGACTGTACAGTCGTTAATGTTGTGTGCAGAGTCCACGCACGCCGTTGGACGGGCCGGGCGGCGGGGGCGGCGCGGGCGGGGCGGGCGCCGAGGTGCTGGCGGCGGCGCCCTACGGCCACGTCGGCGTCGGCTCACCGCAGCTCAGCGACGACGAGCCCATGGTAATAACACACCGACACTCCATACAAGGATCATAGGATTCATACAATATTTGTAGCATAATATCATTTTATTGTAATCAAAAGTTGTTTACCTAAGTTACCTTGTGAAAGTTATTTCTTAAAACCTTTCAATTCAATTTAATTCAGCATATTTTAAGCTTGTTGTGTTCACCTATAATAATTGGTTATACTCGTGTATAAATAGAACCGATTTAATCCTTCCTACTACTACGGGTAAACCAGCTTGAGTGCACAGTGCACACGTGCGTGTGTCGTAGGGCTCGCGCCGGCGCGCGGCGAGCGGCGGTGTTTGGGTTCGAGATTCAAGTTAATATTATCCGAGTCCGACACACAGCAGTAACAGCCTACACCGCTATCACATTTGTACTCCGGCAACGGCAGAATATGCTGAATCTTAGAGTAACACCAACTATAAATAAATAAATAAACACCTCTGTTACCTTTAGGCTTATCGATTCGTTGTGGCGGGAATTGCGAAGTTGGTGGAGGGCAGAGAGTGTCGCCCCTTTACGTTTAAGTATACGGTATTACGCATACGCACGATGGACGCATTATGGGCTCTGCTGAAAACCAGCGCTGCCATATTGTATGCGATGTGCTATCTCGGTTTCCGGATACGCATCGCAACAAATACTACTAATTTCCTTATTTTTAACAGTTAAAGTTCCTGCATTTATATTATACTTGCCAAATAATGTCTATGTCATTATTACATAGTTATTATTCTTTGCCAATATACTGACATTGGACGTTGCGCCGGTAGCAAATAGCGCAGGTGAACGAGGAGCCACCGCTGCCGCAGCAGCAGCAGCAGCAGCAGCAGCAACAGCAGCAGCAGCAACAGCAGCAGCAGGTGCAGGAGTTGGAGGTGGAACTGCGGTGCAGCGAGCGCGCGCCGGAGGCGGAGTCCGAGCACGAAGCGCGCGACTACTTGCCGCACCACGACCACACGCGCCGCCCCAAGCCCATCAAAGCCAGGTATGCCTGATAAAACTTGCTATACAGGAGGAATTAGCAATAAGGCCGCCTATTGGCCATGAAATATACGGAATGGAGCCCCTTCTTACGATTAAATTGTTATTAATTATCTACTGACATCATGACATAATTATGGTCCTATTTGAAATTAATTGATTAATATGTATTTGTCCACTAGGGCCGGCTCGTCGGACAACCTGCTCGGCATCACGGCGTCCAGCCCGGGCGGCTCCAAGGAGTTCCAGCCCACGGGCGGCGCCTTCAAGTCCACGCACGCCGATACCGGTGAGTCATGACCATCATCACAGCCGCAAGGCGTTTGACCACCGTTCGCCAAATGTCAAGTGACGATTGATGAGGCCGTTTTTTTAACAAAACAAAGGGTTAAGGGTTAGGTAGGTTAAGACTGGCGACCGAAAAAAAAAACAAATTCAAACATTTTCGTCTCTTTCGTCTGGCAGGTGACAATCACAGACAGTGGACAGCGTTCACGAGCATAAGCAAGAGCGTCGCGAGCCAAGTGGCGAGCTCGCCGCGCGCGCCGCAGTCGCTCGCCCCCTCGGGCAGCGCGCAGAGCCTGGCGAGCAGCGTGCAGGGCATCTCGCTGGGCGCCAACCTGTCGGCGCAGGCGGCGCTCGACAGCGCCATCGCGTCCATCATCAACTCGCCCGCCGCCGTGTCGATGCCCGCCCAGACGATAATCGGACAGGCGCAGACGTCGACGCTGCTCAAGAGCGTCACGCTGGTCAAGAGGAACGACAACGCTACCGGTGAGAACGATGACCGAGCTTTTCTTTGTCGTCACTAAATATGGAATTTGAAAAACTATTCTACCGATTTTGTCTGGTAAAGAGCATGGTAATTTGGTACTATTAATTCCCATCTCAAATATAACGTAGCGTGGATGAACTTTACGTTGGAATAATACTATTTAGTGTGTTGCATTATTCCAATAGGTATAATAATAATGCTTGGACATTATCACACAGCTCAACTCTGGTCCCAAATAAAGCAGAGCTTGTACTATAGGTACCAGGCAACGGATTTAATACTTACATACTTTTTTTGTTGTAAACATATACATAAAACTAAACACCCAGACTCAGATTATCAACATTGTTACTTACGTGAACGCTAACGCTTACCCCTGAAAAATCGGAGTGTGTGTTATAGGGGTTATTAACCTTCTGACCTTCGGGTGTGATGCATATAATGTTGACGGGTAAACATATTGTAATGTACATCTATACAAATAAAATGCTTTGTCCTGAATGACTGATGGATCAACGCACAGCCTAAACCGCTGATCGTAGAGACCTGAAACTTGGAGGGTGTGTTCTTTGTATGACGTAGGCATCCGAAAAAAGGATTTTTGAAAATTCAACCCCTAAGAGGATGAAAAGGGGTTGCAAAGTTTGTATGGAATAATTCCGCGGGAACTTCGAAATTACCGTGGGTGAAACCGCGGGGGACAGCTAGTATTATATACGTGTGGTGTGGTGCAGGTCCGCTCACGCTGTCCGTGGACGCGTCCGGCAACTTCCTGATCAAGGCGAGCGGCGCGGGCGGCGCGGGCGGGGCGGGCGAGGCGGGCGGCGCGGCCGACCACCACCACGCCCCGCCCACGCACTACGTGCAGCTGCAGCGGCTCTACCTGCCCGCCTACGCCGCGCCCGGTATGTGTCAACCACAGAACAGAAAAAACCAGATAGAAGAGACATCAATCTTAGATTAGTGTGAAGACAGATGAAAACCAGTGTCGCCGGGTGATTTTTGCACACAAAACTTCATCACGCACTAAAACATTGAGTAACGTAAAGAAATGTATTAAACGCTTTATGGCTATGTTTTTACTTAATCACGATTTTCAAAAAAAATCACAGTTTTGGGAATATTGTGATAAATATACTTGGGATGGCAGCAAAATAAGTTTTGGGCAAGTTACAGCAAAATATACTTTAAGTTCCTTAGCAACGGTAGCGCGTCTGCCCCGCCTACATGTCCTCTATAGTTTATTTATTTACTCTGTGGTGTCAACTGTAATGTATACAGACTAAGGGTATGTTCCGTAATAACTGAGAGCACTGTAAAGTATATGACGTCTATCTAGACACGCGGGCGCGTGTCAAGCCGAAGTTCTCAAATTTAGTATATTGCGAAGCCATTGCTTTATGGTCAACTATACCTATTACCTACTGGTTACTGTTTAAATCGGAACGCAGTTCAGTATACTGCGTTCCGTTTTAAATCTGTCTGTGTATTACTTACACAACAAGACAAGACTAATTCTTGTCTTGTTTTTAAATAAATAAATAAATTAGATTAGGTACTTAGTTAATTTTTTTATATTTGCAGAGGTGGAAACCAACAAGAATCACGTGCCGATCAGCCAGAGCGGCCCGTCCGTGATCGTGTCGCAGAGCAACTGCCACGCCGCGCCCAAGGCCAGCGTGTAAGTCGACAACCACACGCCACACGTGGTCTCGTTACTCATCGTCACATCTATTGTAAACTTTGCAGGAAGTCAATTTAAAACACTACTCGAGCCTCCATTTTTTAAATTCTAACATATTAAAAACTAATTTGAGTTTGTTTACTACACTTTCATGTCTTAGGTACTAAACCGGTCATTATGAAATTTTGCATACACGTTATCAGGGGTACAGAATAGGTCATGGGGTACTTTTTAACCTGGAAAATAGACTTCCTGAGGGGTAGAAAATCTATTGTCAAAATCTACATCAACGCGAGCGAAGTCGCGGCCATCAGCTAGTGAAATAATAAAACTGTAGAGAATACGTGTTAGTTTCAGTGAAACCGCATCAACTGTCTGATTGATGTTATTATTAAAATAATAATACTTCACAAGACACACATCCACTAAGCAATAAACTTGTGTCGTGGAAACCGAGCAAACATTGTATATATTACATAATATTATTACATGTATATAATATTATAGGTATTTAAACACGCCTAGACTGGAAAGATCCCCGGATACCTGTGTAAGTTCACCCCACTCGAGAATCAAAACCGAAACTTCTCGATTAGCGGGTGCAGGCATGGTGATACACTGTGCCAATCAGGTCGTCGAATTATTGTTATTTACTGTGTGTTGATAAAGTATCATATCGTTTGTGACGCGCTGTGATTTTGTCAACAGGCAATGGGAGTCGGCCGCCGAGGAGGCGCGCCCGTTCCCGCTGGCGCCCACGCCGGCGCAGCTGGGCAGGGCGCCGCTGCAGAAGCGTCTCAGTAGAGGTGAGGGCTAAAAAAAAAACAATATCGCATTCCTAGTAGTGGTGTGCCGGATCGCTAATATATCCGCGGATACGGATCCGAATACGGATAATTGGTCTCAAGATCCGCGGACGCGCATACGGAATATTCGTTCAAAGGCAATTCCCGTACTTTTTTGCCGTGTGGTTTGGTCACACACCCAGTTCCTACCACTGCGTGATTCCGAACGGCTCACTCTTGAGGGCACACCGCCACACACAACATTTCGGAACGGCTAGTTTAAGTCATTAAACTGTTTCGGAACGCAGCCCCAATATAGCTGGGCGACACCCATCGCTATAACTCGAATATTTTGCGTTCTATCTATCTTTCATAAATAAAAAATGAATTGCTGTTCGTTTCTCCCGCTAAAACTTGAGAACGGCTCGACCAATGTGAATAATTCCTTTTTTTGGGTTCATAATTATCAGGTTTGTAAAAGAAAATTAGGAGTTCTTGCGAGAATTTCGAAACTCACGCGGGTGAAACCGCAGACACAGCTATTTGATTGATTGATTCTTTAATAAAAAAAGTTTCATTATAACGAAAAAAAAGATTACAAGAGTTTTGTTATGAAATTTTTATAATAAATAATAATACCAAATAATTTATTATAAAAAATATTGTCTTTTTGAAACTCAATTATGTATTTATTGTGTAGGTACCTCGACTGGCTCCAACGACAACAACAGCGCGAACACGCCTGTCTCAGAAAATGCGCCTCCCCCGCACCTCTCGCAACAAACCCTTCATCCCCCGCAACACGCCCCGCAGCACACTCCCCACCCCCCGCAGCACACTCCGCAACACACGCCGCACCCCCCGCAGCACACCCCTCACCCCCGGCAGCACACACCCCAACCCCCGCAGCACACGCCGCACACCCCGCAGCACCCGCAGAGCGCTAGCACGGACGCCGAGAGCCTGCCCTCGCCGTCGCCCCACCATGACAACTTGCCCAGCCCGTCCCTGAAGAAGAGCCTCTTCAAGAAAGGCAATGAAGACGGCCGCGACAGGTATATGACAATCTCTTCATATTTTTGTTATAAACTTTCGCACATAGTGCATTTATTAGCCAGTAGGATCAGGGCATATTTGACGAAACGATCTGAAACTGCGATTTATGCACGGTGCTGTAGACTCCAAAACCTATCTAGGATATCAAAGGAATCAATTCCAGACATCATTTATTATGGTAAATTTTATTTATTTATTATCAATAATCACTAATGAAATCGCTGAAACTAATAAATTTTTCACATTAACTTTGCTATGAAATTAGTCGAATTAGTGAATTAGTCGGTTAGATATGCAAAGCACTCCGACTTGGTAGGTGAGGTTAGTTTACGGAAGATCGTCGGAGCCGGTGAATAGAGTTTAGGAGGTGTCGCTTATTATGACTGGCGCCGCGCCTACCATGGTCAGCGCCTACGGGCAAAACTACGGGTAAAGCGCTTGGTCTTGATTTTTGATTGAACTACTTTGATATTATGAATCATTTCGAAAAAGTATAATAATGAGGCAAAAAGTTAAAAAGCTCTCTCTTATGGTGTGTTTAGCCACAGATAATATAATACTATACTAGGTTTAGCTAAGGAATAAGGGAGATACATTGAGTCGAAATGTCGCGTGACATCATGTCTTTCTATAGTTGTTTATACGACGCTATGACGTCACGAGCCCCATGCACTTCTAAACTTTCGATGCGTTTTATCTAAGTATTTTTTCATTAATTGTAAAACTAAAATATACGTGTCTATTATTATTTCATTATCTAACTGACAGACTAAATAGAATTCTTATGTTCACACCGTGGAAACTACCCCATTAACGCGACGGGTGCGCAGGGTGCTGGAGAAGGTGAACTTCGAGCAGAAGTTCAGCACGCTGCCGCAGTTCAAGCCGGACGCGTGCAGCCCCAGCGCGGTGGTGGTGCCCAGCAGCCCGCAGCTCTACATACGTAAGAAACACAACAAAATCAACATCGGTACGTGTTACAAACGACAACCAATACATTTTATATTCTATGTTTTGTTAAACGAGAGACTAATTTAATTCCTATACAGTATTCAATTGTTGTCTCAAATATCTAAAAAAACATGTAATGTTAATTTTTGTCGTAAATATTAAAAATAAATTATTTATAAAAACTGAGCATGCAAAAATCGTCAACCCACCTACTGATCATACCTAAAGGTCGTTCTCCGCCTCTTTCCTTTGTATTGTCGCCGATGCACCGTCGGATAGTTCAACATAATAAGCCTTTTTCGAAAGTTTTGTAGATCTGAAAACTAACGGACTGACTGACATATCGACGCACACCCCAAAAGTCTTGCACTAGGTTTTTCCAAAACTCAACCCCATATAGGGCGAAACGAATAGTTGAAGTTGGGCATGTAGATATTTCATGGGGAGTAGACGTCACTTAGAAAAGAATTTTAGTAGCCGGTTGGAGATCATTAGATAAGGTCGCCTATGGTATATTCGCCTCATATTATCTTAAGTTCTTATAGTAGCTATACACTTTGTGGGTATTCAATAAAGTTATTTGATTTAAATTCTCATCACGGAGTTTCTAAGGAAAACCCTTAATTTATGCGAGTGAAGTTTAGATTACAGGATAAAAAGAAACTATATGTGTGTGTGTCGTGTGTGTCGCGCAGACGAGGAGGGCACGGTGGTGTCGGCGTCGGAGAGCGAGGTGTCGATGGGCGTGGGCGCGGGCATGCCCACGCCGCACTCGTTCGGCAGCCCGCACACCACCACCAAGCTGGTGGGCACCACCTTCTTCGGGCCGGACTTCAATCTGGACAACATCAGAGGTAAGCTTGTCTGATTAGATAAACATCCTCACAATCTCACAAACTTTACCTCTTTATAATATTACAAGCTGTTCCCCGCGGTTTTATCCGCGTTAATTTCGCAGTTCCCGAGGCAATTCCGGAACAAAAAGAACCCTATGTCCTCCTCTGTACCCCTGACAACGTGTAGTATGCAAAAGGAGATTGAGCCGTAAAATAAGAGCTCCATCCCAAACCTTTACGTGGATGACTTCTTTTGATTATCATATAATAGCTGTACCTACCTCGCGGTTTCACCTGTGGTAATTACGGAGTTCCCATGGGAATTCCGGAATATAAGATAGTTTTTGTTACTGAGGGCTAGTGTAGTTTTCTAATGGTGAAAGAATTTCTGAAATCGGTCCAGTAGTTGTCGAGTTAAATCGTAACAAACAAACAAGCAAAAAATCTTATCTTTCTTCTATAAATTATTAAAAAAAGAAGAGTCAAATGTGTGTCTGTGCATTCAGTGTCGGAGGGCCTGGAGGACATGTCCCCGCACACGCCGTGCTCGGCGGGCGGCGCGGGCGCGGGCGCGGGCGCGGGCGGCGGCGGCGCGGGCGCGGGCGGCGCGCGCGGCGAGGCGGGCCACCGGCGCGTGCTCGAGCAGCGGCGCCATCTTGTGCTGCGGCTCTTCGCCGAGCACGGGTTCTTCCCCACCGCGCAGGCGACCACACACTTCCAGGTTATATTATTTGTACAGTCAACACTTTTGTCACATACTTTGAACTTTATTACTATTGCAATAAGATTCAATGACTGTCAAAAGTGTTTACATAATTTTGCTGCTGACTGTACCAGAAGTGACTCTTGTTACCCGTTTGTTTGAAGTTTCATTGCTTTATAATTTAATTTTTTTATATTGCATTGTGGACATGATTGTTTAAAATATATTTTTATTGTTTCTTTTTTTGTAATATTATTAACTATCATCATAATTATCCTTGGACATTTTTATTAGTAATTCTACTCTGAAATTGATAATACGAAATAAATTATCACACAGTATCGGGCCTTCGTAATGAATCACTCCCGCATCAAAATCCGTTTAGTAGTTTTTGGGTTTATAGCGAACATACAGACAGACGCAGCCGAAGCCTTTGTTTTATAATATTTACTATTTAGTGGTGATAGAGTTATACGTGACTGTTATAAGAAAATTGTATCGCAGGCGGCTCACATGGACCTGTTCCCGACCAAGACTACGCTGCAGCTGAAGATACGCGAGGTGCGCCAGAAGCTGATGGCGCAGAACAACCTCACGCCGCATTCCGAAGTCAACACGCCCACCAGTGAGTGCACACTACAACTTTATTACTGTCGTGATTAGATTCAACAACTTTCAAAAGTGATTTACATGTTTTTGATGCTGACTGTACAGCGACGCCGCGCCGTTGTAAACTAATAACTATACCATACTAAAGTAAGTTGGTATAGTAAAGGTGATGATCGTTACTTTAATACTCATTTTCTACAAATAATTTCGCAACTTCGCAATCAACAAAAAAGTCATAGTCAAGTCAACTATACATAAGTACACGAGGGCCAATCGATTGGTATAGAAATTACTTATTTACTCGCGACAGCTTGATACCTTGCAAAAAACATCTTGCATAAAAGCGAAAGTTCACACGAAGACACTACTTGATTTATGAAGCTGATAATGGCAGGTGGATAATTTATACTTAGGCACATGGACCAATTACAAGTTTTATTGGTCCATGATGTCAGCTAAGAACAGGTTTCATGGAGTTACTGCGGGAGTGTGGGAACTTCCAAATTAACGCGGATGCAGGTGAAACCGCGGGGAACAGCTATTAATATTATATATAGGATTGTGTAACGTTCTCGTGTTTTTAAGTTTTTAAGCTCCTGGCTTTATTAACGTTAGTTCGCTTGTCGCCGCCACAGACGTGAACTCGCCGATCGTCTCCGCTCCGCTGCAGCCGACGTCCACGGCCAGTTAGCGATGCGAGTACACCATCTCCATTGTGGTGCAGGAGTAGGAGTGCCGGGCGGCTCCTACGTGGCACGCGGCGCGGCGTCCGCCCGAGGGGGACGGGGACGGCCTGATCACATTGGTAACGGAATGTCGTGCTGTCTCTGTCCCTCAGTGGAACATGCACGTGTCGATGTGCCTGCCCGCACCGGGCACGTGTGAGATGACTGTGATAAACTACCAGCGAGTGATTTTACAGTTACACTACAAAAATTATATAACTACGGAGTTCGTTGAATTGTTTTGCACGCGCGCAGTTGGTACTTAAAAATGTCTCTTTTCTCCTGGACTTTACGAACGATTAGCAATTGAATCGTGTTATTTGATTGTTGTATAATAATAGTAATCGTAATAATAATTTTATTATTTACACAAAAAATCTTTTAAAATGTAAAATGACAAAAAAATATTACAATTATAATATAAATGAATGAAGTTGTGTGTAATTCATAATGTTGTCTGTGCAAGTGTCGGATGCGGTGCTTCTGATGTTATAACATTTATTATTACGTACACATATTGATACTTTTATTTGTTATGAATAATCTTCTAACTCCATTGATTCTAACACGAACCCGATAAATATTCAATTTAGAATAATGGAATTTCACATAATACACTTAAAAATAGTATTAGATTTCTAAGACGATTTTTTCTTGACGTGGCAAGTGTGAATTTACTTTGGATGACAGCAATTTATTATAGTTTTTTTTTAACCAAAGTTGTGCATATTACCCCGTGTTAATTACATACCCAACCCATCCATGCCGACTCGGCGTAGTGATTAGAAGTCATTATTTGAGACGAACGAATGTATTGGTCGATTGAAGACTTTAGCATTAGAACTTATATCTATCACGATATCTAATCAGTCTTGTAAACAGCAGAAAGTAATTATTTTCCTGGCACTTTTAAAACAAGGAAAATCTTTTTTTTATAATGGTACCGTGCTAAAATATACAAGAAAATTGAGAGTGTAAAGGCCAGTGGGTATAGTGGCGTCTTTCTCTTTCGAATAAGATGAGTCGCGGTCTCTGCAAGTGTTCATGTATAGAAAAGTGCATGTTGTATTTTATTGTAAAATTAAAATATTTGTATGGTTACTAATGAATGTTTCAGTGTAGTTGTTGGCACATACTCATTGCGAGCACGATCTCAGGTTACGTTATGTGTAAGCGTTTTAGTTGATATGATAGTAGAGTATAGCTTCCTGTAGTTCATTCATACATTAATTATTATACATACATACATATAAACAGTCTTAACATAATTTTGTTATATCATACAATAAAACATTGCATTGCTCTAGCACATCTCTGATAAATTGTTATTTCGCAAACCGATTTCATGATCGATGACAATTTTTTTCTTCTTGGTAAAAATATTTTTAAATTATTTTTATTGTTTGATAGAAACTTACTTGATAATATTTTTATCGTTTTAAATAAGTATTAA
This sequence comes from Zygaena filipendulae, assembly GCA_907165275.2. Taxonomy (NCBI): domain Eukaryota; kingdom Metazoa; phylum Arthropoda; class Insecta; order Lepidoptera; family Zygaenidae; genus Zygaena; species Zygaena filipendulae. The sequence continues at coordinate 4,608,174 of OU015669.1, forward strand.
AAATAAAAGCTATGTCTGTTTTTATTGACTTTGCATTTATTGTAGATACAAATTTTATTCATCATAGCTTTCCTATACTAATTTTAGGGTCGAACGAAGCAATGCCTTTATTTATGGGATACTTTGGTGCAAATTGTAACTGTAATTTTTTTTTTCGCCTTGTATTCTGTTTTTCTATTTATGTTGTGATTTTTGTCTTCCAAATGTTCGAAATGTTTGTGTATTTTCGATTAATTAGATTTTGATATCTATTAAATTATTTTTTATGTAAGTATAAGGATTTGTTGTCGGATGTACATCTTCGAAATGTTCAGAACCCCACACTTTGAAGTTCGTGGAAAATATTGATGCGCTCTATCAACCAACTATCAAAATGTTAAACAAGATATTATTATTTATAACATTTCGGAAATAATATTCAAATTGTAGTTAGAAAAGATTGTGGGTTGGAACGTTTTTGAGAAAGTATCCAGTGAATATTTAAACGTGTATATATAGATACATACCAGTTAATAACAAGTAGTTTTGTTATAGACTAACTGTATGCCATTTATGTGAAATACATGATTATAATTGACAAATTCTAAAAGATATGACTGCGATGGAATAATTTGTAACAGCTTTAAGAAATTGAGGAGGTTCTCACATTAATTTCTCGTAAGTTACGCGTTATTTTTGTCGGTCAGAAACCGATTTTTGTTTACATTTTTATTTCGAATTTCGAAATAAAAAATGTAAATTCGAAGGGTTCACCTCCGGGGTAGTCAGATCTGATGAACAGTTTGTCTTTTTTCTCTTTTTGTTGCAAATGTGTTTATCTCTTTGGTAATTTCGCTCTGAAAAGTAGCTCAATTTTTTTTTGGCAATGGGCTACATGACTTAATTTTATTTTTAGTTCGTCTTGTAGAGGCGTAAAAAATATTGGACAGGTCCTTTTCCTTTTTTACGTTTAAATAATAAGGGCGCTACTTGGAATTTCGTGTGACGTCACTTTATACTTAGTTATGACGTTACGAGCCCCCGCTCCCCTAAACTTTAATGCTTTTATCTAAGTATTTTTTTCAATAATTTGAAAAGTAAAAAATACGTGTCTATTATTTTTTAACATTCAACTGACGGACTAAGCTGAGAAAGTATATAAAATATATGTAGAATGTACATCATTTTAAAAGTCCTAACCAATAATGGAAGAGCGAAAAAAGAAAGAAAGAAATAAACAGCTCAAATCATATAAAACGACACTAGATAAATTTTCAATAGTTGTAGTTTATAAAATCTCAGTGTAAATAATGATTTTCTTTTTAAACTCTATAGTAGAACTAAGTGTTAACTAAGTTCCCGGCTCTCAAAGTAGTTAAGATTTTTTTAACTAGAAAATGCTTTTTAGATAATTACTAACTATAAGGAAAGATAATTGATTTTTAATACTTGAGAATTTTTCGGCCAATACAAAAATGTAGGATATCAAAATTTTATTTTTAAAAGTGATCTCTTCGGCGTTGATAGTTTTAAATAGGTAATTACTTTAGGAGTCCGGATGTGAAATGAATTTAATAAAATAGTTAACAATGTAATATTATGAATAAGAAATATTTTCGCACTGTTAAATCATAACTTGATAATCGCATAGTCAATTGAACATACTTTACATCTTCGAGCATAAATTTACATACTATACCTATTTAACTGTTGTCTGTTACCAGTTAGATCATTAGACACTTTCTAAGCGATTGCACGTCCATTCGTGTGTCTGTGTGTCTCCGACTTAGGTAGATGCGCATTCTATTCTTATCCGATACGAATTATTTCGACCGAATAGTTTAAAATAGGTACATATAATATACCTAAATATATTATAAAGACGAACGCAATGACCAGCTATCTTATTCTCTAGATTTTTATTTTTTACATAGATATTTTACAGTCAACAGGGGGCCTACCGACACCTTTATATTATTTTAATCTTACATTGATTTGTCAATAAAGTATGTAGGATCGACATTTCGATATAACAAGTCGATGAAAATTTAAAACTATTGTAAGAGGGGTAGACCTCAGACCAGCCCCCTTAGTCAAGTTAACAATCTGCAATCGTTAACGCATAGAAAATTAAGGAGCGAATCGTCATTTCATGTGTTCATGTAAAATCGTTCAATCAAAAGTCCAGTTTTGCGTGATCACGTGACATAACAATCCCGTTCCTTAGTTTGCTATGCATCAGCGTTTATAAAAGATTGTCTACTTGACTAACGGGGTTGTAGTGCATTAGAATCTATTAGTCACAGTTCACACTTTCTGTACATTATGGTCTCATAATTGGACGCAGATAAGCAATAGCATGTTAACCCACAAAACGAAGTTATTGATTTAGAATGATTTATTGAGAGTTAGAGAACGTTTTTTAATTGTGTTTATCTTATTACATTGTTTAAATATGTAACTAAATATTGAACATAAAAATGTTGAAACAAAATGGTGCTATAATTTTAAAAATTTAATTTACTCAAAATTTCTCCAGTGTGGGTTAACACACTATTGCTTATCTATGTCCAATTATTACCTACAATAATTGGTACTTCAGCCGATATTTTAAATATAGCATTTACTTATCCCAAAATTGCGAGCATCCAGTATACGACATCCACATATCTATTCGCGCAGTTTGGTTGCACGCTATTTGGTTCTTTTGGGGATGGAAAGTGGAAACTACGACTTTCCAGTTGTGTATTGGATGAAGTTTGAGGAGATTCAGAGGTTTATTCAGACTTAGATCATAGTTGAATTGGTTCCAAAGTTGATTTATTGGAGGTAAATATTTACTAAAGATCTCCTAAAGATTTTTTTTTTAATTGCCATAAAATTATTTGCATATTCGGTGTGATATAGTTCTAATTGTATGGCATTTTTTTGAAATTGGGTGGTTAACTTCGTGGCTTCTAGAATTTTCAGATGGTAAACTACAGAAAATAAGCGGGCACTATATTAGACTGAATCACCCTTGTCGCATGTAATGAGGTACTACAATGTTAGTTTAAAAAAAAATATTAGCCATGATTATTAATAAATGGTCATTTTTAATAAAAAGAAGCATTTCATATTCGTTATTTATTTCTTCTTGGTATTTAAGTCATTAGTCTAATTGTTTAGTCAAATGATGTAAATGTAAATAGTTTAGGAGTTTATATAGATTTTTAAGTGTTCAATTTAATGTATATTAGATTGGATTAGATGAAGAAAAAAAATGGTTTTATGAGAAATTTCTGAGAATATTAACCACATTTCAGAGTGAGTTTTTACAATTTATAATACCAACAATGGACCAATAAATGGCACTACATAAAATTAGAAATTAACAATGCAGCAATGTAACAAACTCAGCACAGGTAACTAGTTAATCTACCGTAATATAACCATGTGGACAGTCTGATGGAGGATACATCATTGTATGAACTTGTGTAAACATAAAAACCCACTAAAATATTTGTTTTTTATTTATTAACTATCCACATTCTAAGATAGTTGATCTCTCCATGACAATATCATGTACAATACTGTTCCCTGCAGACTGCAGTTTTACCTGCGTCAATTTCAGAGTTCTCGCAGGAATTTCCATGATTAAGAAGTACCTTATGTCAGTGATGGGCGATTATTACTAAAAGTTATCAAATTAGTAGTTTATAAGAGTCGATAACAACTGATGTTATTCGATAAACTTTAACTACTAATTTTCAGCATGGCGCACCTATTATAATACTATATTACTGAATATGTAGTTTAAACAATTGACACAACACGGCACCACTGCTCCGCGTGTTGCAGTACTTAAAAATTGTAGTCAGTAAGTAGTTCTTCGATTGTTATTCAAATAATGATGGTAAGGAACTACTAAATTAACAAACGAATGTGCCATAGCACAATTTTCGATTCAGTTGATTGTTTTTTTGCAACAATTGCTACCATTGCTACCTTATGTCCTTCCAGTAATTCTTACAAGGTGTACCTATGCAAAATTTAAAAACTTTCGAATATTAAGTAAAGACTGGCTTTAAAAGCCTTTGATAAACATAAAAAAAAGGTTTTTATATCAATGACTCATGATCATTATTTTTGTGAAACATTGGGAGCGGAGGTTATAGGGGAATGAATGAAAACCATCGCTGCTCGGGACCTAGGTCGCAAGCAGCGTGAGCAGCTTACGCTGAATCACTTCCTTTTGCCTATAACTGGCTAAGTTTCATGTTTTTTGTACACCTTTCTGATGGCAATAAACAATTTCCTTATTATAAAATATATACTTAACAGATTAAGTAGGTAGATAAATATTCCACAGCAAATTTGGTATATAATATTTATCATTAAGTATCAATTCTGTTTCATAGTTTGCTATGAGTCAAGTATTAAAGAACAACTACGTCAAGACCATATTATTATTTATACAACTTTAATAAGTAACTTTTCATTTTCTTCTTCTAAAACTGACAAAGCAGCTTGTAGCTCATAATTATCTCCAGGATCGGAAATTACTAAACATTGAAGGGCAGACATTCTGGCTAGGGCATAGACACCACCAACACACAAGTTGCATCCAGTTATGTCCAAGTACTCCAGACTTTTACTGTTCTGACCAGCTACTCTGTCTAAACACCACACATCGACATGCCTGTTGTTCTTTAGTGATAACCATTTGAGAAAACTAAGACCCATTAAATTTTCCAAACCTTCATATCGGATGCCGTTATGTATGAAGTTAGTACAGTCAATAGCTTCAACTTGGTACCCCTCCACAAAGGTGCTAGGAAGATCCATTGTTAATGCATCACCCTGAATCCATTCTGTTGAATTTTTTAATCTGTAATAAGATAAAAAGTCATCTTTATTCTTAACCCATTTTAATGCCATCAATAAATACCTATACAATTTAAATTAGGTGGAGGTCAATAAATGATAAATTAATTTAACTACTGAGTTTGCCTAGGTGAAACACAAATAAGGATCTTATTCACTAACAGCAGATGGATCCATAAAAGACCTACCTCACAGCAGCTTTGCGGTACGTGAAGAAATGCACAGCTGCTAAGTTAGAACCAAGTATGGATACTCTTTCGCTTAAAAACTGCTGGTTTACTTTCTCTTGTATCACTTTCATATCTTTCCACCAATCTTTGAAGACTTGTATGCTAAACTGTGGTACTTTTTGAAGTGAGTTCAAAATATCGGGATTGGGATTTCTCTCGACAAATAGTGAGAATTTTGAGTACCATTCACCTGGCCGCCGTATCCATGGTTTACGCCACTCGGGATATAGTTGCCCATGCACTACACGAGGTTTAGGGCCCTCTTCGTCGCGTTGATATCTCGATTTATCATCACAGTATTTTCGAAGGGTTAAATAACTTCGGCTAATTTTGGGGAGTCTAAGGTTATACGCCGTCGTAATATGATTCGCCATCGTCAGGGAACTCAGGGATAGGTATAGGTCTTCTTTGGTATTGGTATAGTTCAAAGAGTAAAATATAAAATTACTTTTGCACCGTAACAAAACATTTTGTAAGTTCTACCACAAATTAACTAGACTATGTCTTTGTCTAAAGAGTTCCACTGAGCAAATAATCACTATTCTCTAATCTCTACGCACTTCCATACTAATTGCTGATCCGATCTATGAAAGCATTTAGTGCCAACCATACCAATGCAATGTATGCCGCGGTCATAGAAATTTGGTTAAGTATTCCAAAGTTGGTAAAGAAGTTCGCGCACTTTTGGTTCAAGAGAGTGACGCTGGACTGGTAGTTTTTTTTAATATATAATAGAGTACTTGCATGAATTTTTTTTTCAGTCTATTTTAAAGATATATTATGGCCTACTTAAACAAAGCAAGAAAAAGAAAAAAAAAATATGCAAAATTAACAAAACTCAACTTTTAATTAACAAAATTAAAAGTTGAGTATTTTGGAAACTATAGAATTTTTTTTAGTAAATCTTTCACGATAACGCTTTTCTTTATAAACGAGTAAAAGTCATTACTTGAGTAAAAGTCATTACTTAAGTAACGATTTGGATGTTATAGTTGAGTAATTGCTAGAAGTTAGAACTGTCAAACATTAGAATTCTCAGCCAAGTAATAGTCACTATTCTCTTTACTTAAGCACTACTTGCGAGGTTATTTTGGATGAAAAATTGAAACTTTGGATACCATCGTAGCGATTTTTGCTGTTGTAGATGATATATAAATGATAAACTGACATTTTAATAAATCTATTTTATTAGTTCTCAAATTTTCATAACTCTTTTTGTTAGAAGTTTTGAAGTCCACTTCCTTTTCCTTTTGTATTACCTACTTACTTGCATTCTTTCATAATATATGTTTTATACCAAGATTGTTTTGATTTCGTAAATATACCTAATTTTGACAAAAATAATTGTATCTATAATATAACCCTTCTAAGTAAAAAATCACGTGTCACGTGTATAATTTCTGTGTAAAAAGTAAACAATAAACATTTAAATAGGAATCGTTAAACCCTAGTAGGGTTATATCATGTCAAAAAACTCGATTACCTACTTGTACTTTGTACCCATTCTATTTTGACCACGCGCTTACTAGAGGGCGCTAGGGTAATGTTTGCACACAGGCGCTACATGGGCTAGAGACGCCTCTGGTCAAACGTTTTGTTTATTCAAGCATTCTGTTTTTTATACCAAAAATTAAATTAAATTATAACAATGTATTTTTTACAATTTAAACTACTTTATGCAACTATAATGCAACCATCAAGCACTGGGTCTTACTTAAGCATTTGCTTAAGTAAGAAACGCATATTGCTCGACTATAGAATTAGATTTTGTTATTAAGAATTCTAGCCCCAAGTAATGACTTCACTAAGTAACTACTTAGCAACAAGTAATTACTTGTTTATAAATACGGGTGTAAGGCTCTATTTTTGAAATATTGACACAATTTCTTATTATAAATTTCATGCAAGTACCCTATTCTTTTTTTTTTTGTGATGTTTACTCCTTTCGGTGAAGGCAGAAGGAAACTTAGTCCATACAGCCAATTCAGTAGCATTTTTCTTCTGAAGTTATTTACATCGAAATGCATTGGTGAGATGCGTTTAGATGCTTTACAAACCTTTATTCTCGGGATGCCCAAATATTTATTGCGTCAATTTTTACAGATTTTGGTGTTAATACTGTTCTCTCTTCACTACTTGACGAATACATTTTGTGAAATCAATAAAATTGCAATATCAGTTAAATAAACATACACAGCTGCACATCAGTTGCCACCTTTTTATTTTTTTTGTTTGAGGCGCGAGTCTCACCGGCCAGTACTTTATTCATACAATTTATGCAGTATTTGACGTTCGACCTCCTTGGCCGTCTCTGGCGATAGACATTACAAGTTTCATATTCCAAATTCGCGCCTCAAACAAAAAAAAAAGAAAAAGGCGGCAACTGATGTGCTGTGTATGTTTATTTGGCCTGGCTTAATTTCACCCATATGTCTAGTTAATTTGTGGTTTCACCCGCTATAAATTCCAAAGATCATATAATCACTACGATAAATTCTATGTAAATGTGTGTATGTGTGTGTGTTTATATTTACTTATACATATATATTTATGTATGTATAATAAATATTTATGTGCGTATTTTATGTTGTGTAATATTTATATATTTTATAGTTTTTAGTTTATTTGAATAGGTACTATTATTTCTTTCGATTTTTCCGTAGGTTGCACACCCCGTCCCTTAATCTCTCTGTCAACGTAATGGTTAACTGTCAGAGAATGCCGCAAGGCATTAAGTTCGTCATTTGTACTTTTTTGTACAAGAAGAATAAATAAATAAATGAATAAATAAATAAAGTTTCGGAATTCCCTCGGAAACTCTTTGTATCGGGATGGAAAGTAAATTATGTTGCTTAGGGATGTGCTTTCTATCAGTGAAAAACGAAGAAGGTTCGGTAGTTTCAGAGATTACCTTTTACAAACAAATAAAATGCAACTGTAAGTATGTGTTTTTGTACGGAAAGAGCTAAGTCGCTATACGGAGTGCACTATCAGTGATTACTATAATCAAATGTAGAGGTCTCGAGAAAGCAGCTTCATTGCAAGTTTGCAGACTGTATCCTAAATGAAAACGGATAGTTTACCGCCTTAGGCTCGCATAGATTGGATTGAGGAGTCTTAATGGGGATGTTAATTTGATTGTGTGAAGCCTGCGAGGCGAGGAATAAGGCGGTGCCCCCAAGTAATGAGATAAGAAGTTATAACGTCATTCTCTTGTCTCAGCCAGTGTCGCTTATACGTCGAGTATGATTTTAATGTTTTCTAAGTGATATAATACGAGTAAGACACGATTACTGTTGCTTGAAAGTTGTTATCGTTGAGAGTTTTTTTCTTATATATACCTACAATATTATGTATTCGGCGTGTTGTATTATAAGTAAGCATTCGTTGTAGTGGATGTTCGCGAATAGAAAATCGGTAGGTACCTACCATTTGACTCTATTGCATTGTAGTCAAAGACCACAGTTCAAACCTAACCAAACTTGGGGGTGGTTACAAATACAAAACAGCTGCATTTTCTATTCTATTCACTATACGAAATGTAAACCTTTTGTTAACAGAAGAGTCATACAAATTCTCCGAATATAAGTATAGCTACTTCATCTCCTTTTCTCTTTCACTTCCTAAATAACAAAATAAAAATAAAAATTATAGAAACACAAAAACAACTGAAAGTTTATCATAAGTAGCAGCCCTCTGTACCTATATTTGTGTAGTTTAACCTATGACCCTTGGTCATTTTTGTAGGTCTATTCTCAATAGTTCAATTACCAGTTCAATTAATTGTAACTCTTCAGTTTTATTAGTTCAATCAAAATGTACAGATAGAGATGACCTCACTGTAAAGCATTTAGAAAAAAGGTGACTCCATCGACGGACGATCTCCTCTGCCAAAAGCACGCCAAAAGTACGAGAAAACGGCTCATGCTCGGTCGTTCGGTGTGTGCGGGACCTCACTCACCTCCCGCTAAAAGTGATAGAATTTTGCGGCAGTGTGTAGATAGGTTTCACATAGTAGTTTGTGCGGGCTACGCACGGTGTTAGTGACGTTATCGGCTACGCACTGGGTGCTACGTGTGCTACGGTTTTCACGGCACACGTAGCACGGCGTAGCTCGCATCACCGAATTTTATTTCTATGTACAAACCTCTGAACCAACTTTAAATAACATTATCTAAACCTTACAAAGTTGCCGAAGTTTTTTATTGTGTCTTACGAAGAGATGTTCTGTTGGTAGTCACGATTATTTTCAATCATAATATCTTATAAACTAACTTTTAACTTTTGGGTGTATTTTAAGAAAAAAAAAAACAAATTCAACAAATTGGCTACAAAATAGCAAAATATTTAAGAACAACATTGAAATACGTTTATACCTATACCACCTCAAAAGGCATCCTTAAATCCGAAAGTGAGTTTGTTTGCTCGATTTGTTTATTTGTTTGTTTGTGACGCTTTCACGCCTTAACGGCTCAACCGATAACCACGAAATTTTACATAACGCTGTCAGGGGTACAGATAAGGACATAAGGAATTTTTATCCCGGAATTCCCGCGGCAACTCCGAAATTAACGCGGGCGAACCGCGGGGAACATCTAGTTTAATCTAGATTTTCTCTTCCAAGCATCCTTTTATCCCTATTCCTACTCTTTAAATACACGTAACTGCTTTGAGTTTGTATCGATAGCTTGTATATTATACTCGTATGAATGTGCGCCATCCGTTCGCTATCCGGTCCACACATTTGCATAACAACGTCGCGTTGCGATGGTAACATCTGTATTTCCGGTCCGTTTGTCGGCAGAGGCATTGGACATGATTAAGGCAGCATTAGAGCGTTTTCACACTATCCGATCCGATATCGGTGTCGGACGCCGACACGATATCGGGGCAAGCAAAATGTATGAAATATGCACCTGTCTTTCATATTGTCCGGCCCGATATCGGATATCGGAGCCGACACCGATACGCTGGCGGTACCATCGGACGCCCGTGAGCCATCGGACGATAATGTTTGTATGTGTGCTGTACGTGTATGTCTCTGTGTGCGTAGAGCCTGATGCGCGGCGGCCATTTTGAGCTTCTTTACTAGTTTGGTTGTCAGATACAGCAAATAAAGTTTTCTATTATCGTCTACCATGATGACCTGCCCGCACTAAGCTTTGGAGCAAATGGCCGTATCGGAACGATTTTGTCGGAAATATGTGAAAATAGCACATGGTGTCGGCTATCGGATGTCGGCTATCGTCGTCCGACACCGATATCGGATCGGATAATGTGAAAACGCTCTTATTGTGTCTTCAGAAGCATATTTCAGTCGGCCGGAGGAGCGTTATTCGTCTAGTTGGCGTCGCGCCAGCTCACAGCCCGCCCCCGCCTCCGCCCCGCTCTCGGTGATGTAGGTATCCGCCGTTTATTTCCAAGATATTAATCATAATTCAATAATGCCCGACAAATCTGACAATGAATTTATTGCTCGAGCTTACCTACACTATAATAACTGGCATTAGTTGTTCGTAGCCTTGTAAATAAACTACATAAAGGAACTATACTTAAATAATGTAGAGCCTAAGAAAAGCTGTCTCAAAAATGATAATAGTTATTTTCACTTCAGTAGCTCAAACATGTAGGTTTTGCTGCCTGAAATCAGTGAGCAAAATGCGATTTTGCTCACTGAGTGAGACAAAGTAACTTTTTAATTTTTGTTTTCAGAAAACCGCGAATATCTTATTCAGCCTTGGGTTAATCATACAATTTGAAACATTTACACTCTATATTCTTTCCCGCCATTAGAAAAAGAGAGAGACAAAGACCAGCCCTTTCGAAGTTCCGATTTTGAATTCGGCCTCAAAGACGTTTGTCTTGACGTTGACGTTCGGAAATTTGTACTAACTAAAGAAATTTAGCAAAAAGATAATTATGTCTTTTAATGTAATTTATTGAATTTTTAACTTATTAAACTGATATTTAACCTGTAAATAACTATTATCTCCTAAAGTGTTCCCGCTGCTGAAGTGAAAAGTTATGTGTGTTACACGAGAGCAAAGTTTTTTGCATCTCGTGCCTTTGAATCCCTCGCCATACTCAGGATTCAACTTTAGAATCACTCGCTACGCTCGTGATTCAATCATTGAATCCTTCGCTTGCTCAGGATTCAAAATCAGCACTCGCAGCAAAAAACGACTTTGCTCTCTTGTTGCACAATAGTTATTTGTGCGTGCGAGTGTAGTTATCTGAGCGTGGCGAGTGTTTGTTGTTTGTTATTATTGTAAGGAGAAGAAGAATAAATAAAAGAAATTTGGAGTTCCTGCGAAAATTCCGAAACTGACGCGGGTGAATCTCGAAACGGTTGGGCCCATTTTGACGGGGCTTTCACTTCTAATTAGCTGATGTGATAGGAGCAAATAAGGCTACTTTGGAGTTCCTGCAGGAATTCCGAAACTCACGCGGGTAAAACCGCCGGGCACAGCTACTTCGTAATTCGTTATATAGTCCAACTTACGATTAGTAAAACTTGTTCCATTTTTGAACTTACTCTCCGGCCCTATAAAAATCGCTCTTGAAAGAATACCGAAATTCATGCGGTAAAGCTGCGGGTAACAGCTAGTTTGTTATGAATCAAATCAGGGCTGCACTAAGTTTGAAACTAGATGTTGATAGCTAACAGAAGCCAAAGGATGGGAGGCGGAAGAGTGCGGTGTCGAGTTATCAGAGTTAGCCAGCCTCCATCGCAACCTACATCTCGGCAACTCAGCACGCGCTTTTGGGTTCACTATAGAGTATTATAATATTATCTGTGACTATAGTTTCAGGCTTCTGCAGAGCAATGTTTCCAAGCTTCAACGATTTCGCTTTGAGTTATGTGAGGCAAAAGGTTGAAATTAATTTGATAATTGTAGGCAAAGAGTATATAACCACTACGTTATTGTAGGTATGAAAAGATCTTTGGTTTTATTATTTTATTGGTCTGACGTTTGGGCCTGATTATATTACCTGATGTTTACGTCTCGTAAAAAACATACATACAGCCGAATGCAGAACCTCCTCCTTTTTGGAAGTCGGTTAAAAATAAAATTAAACACTTATAGATTGTACCTACTTATTAGTTTTGTATATAAGTAACTAGTAAGTACAATAACTAGCACTCAATTTTATAATTGGACGCAGATAAGCAATAACATGTTAACACACAAAATGAAGTTATTGATTCAGAACGATTTATTGAGAGGCAGAGAACGTTTTTTAACCGACTTCCAAAAAGGAGGAGGTTCTATGTTCGATTGTATGTATGTTTTTTTTTTTTTTTTTTTTTTTTTTTATGTATGTTCACCAATTACTCGAAGACGGTTGGACCGATTTGAAAAATTCTTTTTTTGTTTGAAAGGGTTTACTCCCAATTAGGTCCCATTGCCACCAAGTCGGGATCTGATGATGGGATCTTGGCGAAATCGAGGGAACTCTTCAAAAATTATAGGCACACCTATAGCGATTTGGGTATTTTTGATAGTAAATCGTTCATTTACTTTCGGAAAGCAAAATTTGAAGAAGTGGAACTGATGATGAAGACCACAGGTGGTCATCGGAACAACTCAAAAATAATACGTATTTCATGGGTTCCGATTGAAGCGATTTCAAAAATTGTTTTTTTGTTTGAAAGGGGATACTCCCAAATTGATTCCATTGTCACCAAGTCGAGATCTGATGATGGGATCTTGGAGTAATCGAGGGAACTCTTCAAAAATTATGAGAACATAGTGATTTTTGTATTTTTCTAGTAAAACGTTTCTTTGCTTTCGGAAAGCAAACTTGAAGAAGAGGAACTGATGATGAAGACCACAGATGGTCATCGGAACTACTCAATAATGGGTATTTCAGGAGTTCCGAATCGATAACTTTAATATGGTTTCTAAACAATTTATGCCCGTCACAATGTATATGGTGAAGTGGAACTGATGGTGATGTACTAGGAGAACTCCTCAACAATTAACGTCCCTGCGTCGGGAAAAGCAATATTTTGTAAAAGGTTATGAGTAGTTGACATTAGGCTATTGTAACTTAGATAAATTACAAACCGACTCACTAAAAAGCAAGAAATAAACAAATTTTTAACAAAAAAATTAAAACCGACTTCCAAAAACACAAAACTAAAAAACTAAAAATAAAAAGCTAAAAATAACAAAATACCGATTTACTTAATCCAAAAGACAAAAACACACGTAATATTACTATCGGTTTGTGCTACCACTGATCGGTATGAAGTCGGTGACAAGCCAGATATGGAGGGGGAAGATGGGCTAAGTCAACTCCCGCCACCAGCTCTTCGTGAGCAGAACAACCCAAGTGGGCAGACACCAGCGGGCTTGTCACCGAATTCAAACCGATCAGTGGTAGCACAAACCAATAATAATATTACGTGTGTTTTTGTCTTTTGGATTAAGTAAATCGGTATTTTGTTATTTTTAGCTTTTTATTTTTAGTTTTTTAGTTTTGTGTTTTTGGAAGTCGGTTTTAATTTTTTTGTTAAAATTTTTTAATTATGAGTTTACCTTATTACAGTGTTTTAATATGTAACTAAATATTGCGCATAAAAAATGTTGACACAAAATGGCGCTATGATTTTAAAACTTTAATTTACTCAAAATTTCTCCAGTGTGGGTACACACACTATTGCTTATCTATGTCCAATTATAAATCATCCATAGTAAATTTATCGAAATATAAATATTCCACCACAGTTGCTTCATAATACTGCAGCAAAGATCATATTACGTAGTATATTCATTACTCTGAGATATTATGTAGGTAATACTGCATTGACATTTTAAGCAGGTGACATTTTACTTGTGACGTAGCCGTCAAAACGAATTTTCCTCTGTGCCAATGGCATTCTATGTATTTACTTAAAATATCATTGCTCTGTGCTCAAAAAAAATTCTCTTAAAATATCTTTATATGAATGAAAAAGAATTGCTGTTCGTTTATAGCTGAAATAAAACTCGAGAATAGCTGGACCGATTTTGCTAATTTTGATCTTGAAATATTTGTGGAATTTCAGGGAAGGTTTAATAAGTAAATTACTACTTTCTAGAAGTTCCTGCGGGAATTCTAAAACTCACGCGGGTGAAACCGCGGGGCACAGCTAGTACGAAATAAAAATATTTAGTATCAATTATTTCTAACAGTCAAAGAACACAAACATATTATTATAACAAAAATACGCACATACATTGAAAGGCAAGAAGGTATCTACTTGACTATAATAACTTCAACAAAATAATGCTGTGCATAGTTCACTTTGAACAAAATACAGTTGCAGCACAACCCCAGCGCATTTCGTATGTGCCTACAATACATACATATATAGACACTACTCTTGTTGTTGTAACACAAAGTAAACGCTAATTTCGAATCCGGGACGGTGACTCTGGAGGACGTAAGTTTAAAATGAGCCATTTCAAAACAATTTGTGTGTGAGATTTCCCAGCAGGCGCGGAACACCGCACGTCTTGCAAATAGCTCATCGAGCGAGTGCAAATTGAGTTCCAAATGTTATTCAGAAATATATGTAAATTTTTGTAGCTTTATATTGAAATTTTCAAAATGGTGTTTTCCTGATGTTACTTAAAAATCTGGTCCTGTCGCGAAGTTGGTGTTTTGCAATTAGAATCAAATTTAGAATGATAAATTTTCAATTAACCTACTCGTAGGTATTCTATACATGACACTACATTGTAAATGATATTTGAATTGTAGAGTGAAAGTGAGTTTAATATAGCTTTTAAAATTAAGCTTTTTCAAGTATCTATAAACTTCAAAAAATTGAGATTTAATTCTTCAATATTTAGGTATTGTGGAATTTAAGTAAGCATCTTTGTAGGTACTACAGGTACGTACTTTTAATTTGAAACGATTTTTGCTGTTGTGATCATTAGCAGCAACGGAAACCAAAGAATAATATTTTTGATGTTCTTTATAAACTCAATCCCTACTAATATTATATTTGCGAAAGTAACTTTGTCTGTCTGTCGGCCTGTCAGTCTGTCTGTCGACTTGTCTGTCTGTCTCTCTGTCTGTCTGTTTGTAACGCTTTCACGCCTTTACGGCTCAACCGATAATCACGAAAATTTGCATACATGTTGTCAGGGGTACAGCAAAGCACATAAGGTACTTTTTATCCCGGAATTCCCATGCGAACTCTGAAATGAACGCGGGTGAAACCGCGGGAGACACTTTGTAAAATACTGAAGAAGTTATTAAACCTGCTCGCACGAGACAGCTCTTTCCGTCCACTTCTTGTCATCACTGAATTCCATATACTTTAGAAAAGCAAGACTCGGTTTTGGTACCGTATCTAACTTTACCTTATTTTAACTTTCGGTGCACGTGTCTGTCTGTTTTGTTCATAGTTGAAATGTTCTTCCGGCACGGCGCAACGTAGTTTGGCCCCTAGCTCCTATTAGTCTAGCACTAGTCCTAACACTAAGTTAGTTTTAAGGCGTTTATAGCTATAAAAGTTGCGCCACTGGGTAAAAAAATTGATATTTGAAACCTCATTTAAAAAGACATTGATTGAAAAAGGGCGTAAAAAGATAGGTACTATTTCTTGATAATAACTTTAAAAAAGATTTACTTGTATTTTTAATTTATGTTGTCAAATTTAAATGTATCTATAAACATAATTTAAATTTTACAGAATTATATGTATTTTTTTTATATTTTAATACTTGCATATTTCATTTCACTTTTGAATAGACAATTTTGAATGAAATACTTTTATATTCTACACAGTTACCACTACAAGAACAGTTAAATTCTACTACTTTCGCTTTTGTTTAGCTGTTAAAAAATGCACGTGTGCCAGCAAATATATAAGGATAATAATATTAAAATAGCACACCTACCTATGACGTTATAGTGCCATAAAAATGCGGAGTTTTATGTTTGAGATTGTGTATGTACGCTACAGCCGTACACGGGTTGGGTTTATAGTCTAATTATTCAGCAATAAAACGTTGCTTTTTTAACATATTTTATAATTTAGCTCGCGAACACACGGCCGGTGGGCGGCTGTTTATGCGGTTCTTATTAAGTAATTTGGGTTTATTAGAGTGTATAATAGTGTTATTATTGTGCCGTTATGTTTTCGTTCTTAGTTACAATACTGTTTAGTTTGACGCGATTTACTAGCTAGATTTTGAAAATCAAATGAAATAAGTTGTCTGGTATAGTTGAGCTCTTTCCTGGTTATTTTGGAACGGAGCGCTGTGTAGTCAAGGTAGGCAAATTTATTATTGGTTAAATACAAAATATTACTTAAAAAATATTATCTTCTTTATTCTCCTTTCTATCTTTCGCATAGTTTATGAAAGTGATCGTTAAGTTCATGACTATTGACTACAGACACCATTTCTGGCGCAGCCTATTAATAGATATATTTTATTATTTATCATTACTCATTACACATTTCGGTAGAGGTATGTAGGATTTACGAGGCTTTAAATTCTGGTAAACTTTTTCAATAAAACACCATCGCTAACATATTTACTACAAAGTTCGCCGTCGAATGTTTATTGCACGAAATAATTCAGGAATGAGGCTCGATTACGCGCGCTCGCTGTTGATTTTAATCCGAACTAAATGAAGACAGTTTGTGTGAGAAAGTTACCCGTTGTTGCGTCGTATAGCAGCATGATGAGTTTATGAGTTCATTTAACAGCCAGCTGTTGCTGGTGGCTTCTTCGTGAATTCCCGCGGGAATTCCGGGTTAAAATATATCCTATGTGATAATCCAAAGCATATTCTACAACATAATCGCAAACAAAAGTTTAAACAAAAAGTTCCAAAAAGACAAATCCTTTGGCGGTTTTCATAAATATTGTATTGTGATTCTACAGAATTTACACTAAAAATAATATTTATCCTATTCTACATATTCTATAACCGATCACTTTTCTTACAAGATGTTATGGTTGTGTTGCGGGCAGTGTCTCGTAGCGTCACTCAGCGTAAACGCGATGTAGTCATGACGCTACGCGAATGCTACGTGTAACCTACAGAATAGATTTTAATTATATCTATATATGAGCCAGTCCAAAGCGCCTTCAAAGATTTTATTGAGTCCCGTCCGAATGGTTTTTTTTACTAAAGGAATCAATGAACTACCTATGAGATGGCAAAAGTGCATAGATATAGCAATGGTACATACCTACTTTGATTAAATGAATATGTATATTATGTTAAAAAAAATCGACTTTATGTTCCACCCTTACAAAGGGCCAATTTCATATGTAAGGACCTAATATTAGTTTGTGTATATAGTATGTAGAATAGTATCATAGAATATAGATGATGAAACAATGATAAGATTTCAACGAAACATTGTTTATTAGATCGGAGATTGTTCTTCAGTGAACAAACAGACCTTTAGATTTAAAATAATAAAAATGAAAGCAAGGAAATGAAATGAATCAAGTCCGGAGTAGTGAATATTGCCCATAATAATTTTGGCAAGCACCAAGTAATTGTTGTATTTATTAGTACGTACCTACCTACTTGTTAGGAATGGAAAATGGGTTTGATTACATAGGGTTAGTCAGAAAGGGGGTACTAGGCCGCATATATTTGAGGAAAACGCTTATATTTTTATTTATTCAATAGTACGACCAACAAAGCATACACCATAACATTGGTAGTGGTATCATCCTTCTAATGGATGGATGTTTGTTACTCTTTCATGCAAAAAATACTGGATGGATTTAAATGAAACTGTACAATAATTATACATCAGATTAACACATAGGGTACTTTTTATCCCGGAATTTCAACGGGAGCTCTGAAATTAACGCGGGTGAAATCGCGGGGCACAACTAGTATTGGAGATAATAGAAAAACTATGGCGCTGCCTCAATTAATGGTCGCCACAGCATGCACAAAAGAAAGAAGAGATAATGTACACAAAATATAATACAAAATAATGTTATATTTTTCTTCATAACTATTTCAGCTTTATTTTTAGGCG
Organism: Zygaena filipendulae; assembly: GCA_907165275.2. NCBI lineage: Eukaryota > Metazoa > Arthropoda > Insecta > Lepidoptera > Zygaenidae > Zygaena > Zygaena filipendulae. The sequence goes on from OU015669.1 coordinate 4,626,267, forward strand.
AAGCTATTAGTCCTTGACCCAATATAATGATCTCAAATGTAGGTTAAACGGGATCAAATGATGATAGGGTTGAAAATACATTTTTTTAACCTTTGAAAAAGTATCAATTGAAACCCTTTAGACGTTTCAATTGTCTAGTTTTAGTGTTTTTTTGAATATTTGATTTTCTGATATTATACATAAGCAAAATTATTATTTCAAAGTCAATGTAAAATAGTTTGATTCAAAGTTGACCTTGACCTCTTTTTCGCGTTAAAAAAATTACGATTTGACCCATCCCAGTGCCGGAGAGAAGCAGCGCAACGTTGGTCACATACCCCTTTTCGACTGTCACTGTGCTGTAACATTCCGAGCCGCAGAGTGTTTCGTCGCCATCGCAATCATTTGTTATTGTTAATTACTAATCCGCAAATGAATAATAGTCGAGGCATGCCGCTTATAATTGCCGAATTATTTAAATGATTTACGACGACTGGACACCCGAATGGTATCGGTGTAAATCTCAATGCATTAGCAAGGATATGCTAAACTCGTAAATAACTTCAATATTAGATGTATTAAGATACTCATTACTCGTGTCGTATGTACCTACCCCCAGGTATGGATCAAAGGGTTTTGATTATAATTTAGAACATCATAAAAATAAAAACATAAAACTTTCTAGTAATGCTATGCTTAGTGACGTCCGCGTCCTCGTGACGAGTAAAACAAATCCGATTGGTTAAAATAAAGTAGGTGACTACTTCGGTCATAAGTAGGGTTGCCAGATTTTTTTTCAGCCTATAAGGGATAAACAGTTAAATGGGCAAAAAAATACGGAATTTCCGTTTTTTTCCCGGGACAAATTAAAAACTAAATCCACTTAAGTACCATCTGTGAAAAAACCCTTTCCACGAAATAGTTTGAGCTAGGAATACTAAAAACGAAGGATAAAATTCGGAAAATGTTAGGGATTTCGGTATTCGAAAAGCCTTCGATGACTTTCTTCCACTTTTCAATCGCACCCATACTCTTGCCATTAGAAGTTGTGCTAACAACATCCAACATCAAATACGGGACAGAGTCAGTCCCGCCGGGACCTTTTAGACTATGCCTAAAATACGGGACGTCCCGGGAAATACGGGACGTCTGGCAACGCTAGTCATAAGTCAGTACATACAGTACAGTACATAACACTATTACAAGTGCATAAATGTAGTCATCTAGATCTTCTGCGCTAGGTTGTATCTACTCAAATTATTTTCCTACAAACCATCGGGGTTGCAACAAATTCACAAAACATTATTATAACCCTATAATATCGTGAATTATGTTCTTAATTGTAATAAATAAATATCAATATTTATGTATTTCCATTTGTGGATAGAAAATCGGTTCACACAACGACTATAAGCAATGTATCAAAAAAGTATCCAGTTTCATTGAAAATATTTTATGTTTATTTATTTATTTATTTACGTACGAGCTGCTATAGTTTTGTGGTCATTTCAATTCTAAAGTTGAACCGAACGGCCAATTCTTTACAAAGTAACGCGAAGTAGTCGGTGGCCGGATCTGGCAACTTGCGCCCGTCCGTCCCAATAATTCGAAGCGACTTCAGTTAACAAGTTTTAATTCGTGCACCAAGCGAGTGGAATTTAGAATTAGTGAGTCGGTGGCAGTCGCTGCTTGGCGCAGTGTGAGCCAAACCACATTTTCTGCTACAACACACTTAGAACTTATATACTGTTAGATACTGTTCTATCGGTGGAAGAATTACAGAATCAGTTTATTAGTTCCAGGGATTAGGCCCTACTTCTGAATATACTCTAGTACTTAAACAAAAGAAAACGCCATACTCTATCAAGCCCGGCTGTTGCACCCGCGTTATTTTCGGGAGATTCCACGGTAATTCCAGGACCCCTGACAACGTGGATGCAAAATTTCATGATAATCGGTTCAGTAGTTATTTAGTTAAGGTGTGAAAAGGTAACAGACGCACCGGCAAAGAGAGTTGCTTCCACATTTATCATGTATTATTTAGTGTTACTTGTGTGCGTTTTTTTACTAATTGTGACCAATGAGGGTATGTAATGTTAAGGGTGCCCTATCTCACCACCTCGCTAAAAGTGCATGAATTTTTATTCAGAATATTGAGCTCTTATGGCGTTTCTTGGCTATATATTCTAAATCCCTTAGAAAATAAATCAATAATAAGTTAATCTCTTATTAGTATAGATTATTACGTAGATTGTTTAACAAAACTAACAGGTAAATACACAACTAGCTGATGCACAAGTACCTATAGATTCCTGAAGCACTATAAAAAAGGATTATGGTCGGAGCGAAAGCTTTTAAATTCGAATATTTGAAATCACAAACAGAATAAAACCCTATGATCGTGTCGACGCTTGCAATGTAAGGCCGAACACACTGAATACCCTATTCCAAATTCGTTTCATGCGTCTCAAACTCGGCCATTGGTTTTTTTTTGTTTCAATTATAGTGACTTGACTATGGCTTCAGAGCTTTTATATAAAAACCAATACAAAACCAACCTTTATTGAATTTTCATAAGAAAAAACAATTGTAAGTATAAAAATACTTCATCTATAGTAAAAATTTGATTATTTCTGGGTCTGGTTAGGTTTGACGTGGTATTTATGGAACATCTAACACCCCTCACCCCTGTGAACGCTGGTCCGACAAAATTGGCCGCTCTATCGAACGACCAACATAGCACGGGCTCGGGGCGGAGACTAATTAGCTAATGGTAAGATATTGTTTTAAATCCTTAATTTATTTAGCAAATACAATTGAAGTTTCGGAAACTTGGCAATTGGCATGAAACAAATTTAGGGTACCTAGTACCTACCTACCACCTGCAAATAAACGATGATTATTATTATTATTATTGTCAAAGAGTATGAGTTTAAAAAACCCTGAATGTTAATGTTACATAAATACCTATTAATCTGTAACAGAATTAAAAAAGTGCCACATTTAATAGTGTTTGTAAATAGGTATGTTAGATACACTTAACACTCCTGAAAGTGCTACAGTAACATTTATGTAACAGCTTTAATAAATGTTACACAAGTCGCCATTTACTTAAATTTCTTTGCGGATTCATTTGTTAGTACTATATAAACCTATATATTATCGTATGTAGATACTATGTATGTTAATAGTACTAGATGGTACTATTATGTAACTTTTATTTCTATAATTTTTCGGTTGCACTCAAAAATATAGTGGTTTTGCAATTACAATATGCACGTTTTGACACCTACAATATCTAGCAATCGACCAAAATAAACATACTTAAAAGTTAAGGCTGTCTAAACATGATTAATTAATCACAAAATCGCTATTTTTCTTATTGAAACTGCAAAAGTTACATAATTGCCCTACTGTTAGCACATATTAATACATATATTATGTATATGTGTTAAAAACAAATATTATAACTATGTATTAGGTACTTGTTGAATCCTTATCAAAGAGTGTAGATTTGATGAGGTGATGTTTGTTCGGTTTCCATATTTAGAATAGCGACCTAGCTCCGCACTGGGCCGTGCGCGCCAGTGCAGTGGCCTGCGAGACACATGACACGCCCTGTGATATTACATTCAGCTTGTAATAACAGCTAATCCGACGCCGGGCGTTACCTCTGTCAGGAATTACTCGCTTTTGTCCGTCAACGAGGGATTTCGGTGCACTATGTCTATGAATGCATTACATACTACTTACCTACCTACATCCACGCATAACGCAGTAATACTAATTATATACTACGCATTATGCATTTTTTACAGTTACGTTGTTACATTAAATGTCAAAATTTCTATTGAAAAGAACCTACAAGTTTAATGTAAGTAGTGTGTTGTAGCATTTGATTACCTTTTTAGTCCCTATAGCTACGTATATGTAACATAAACTGGTTTTACTAACCGCAGTCTGTTTTTCTTCTTGTGGATTTAAACAATTATCGTTCATCAGGATGCACGGGGAGCGCAGCTTTTGTAATGCAAATGCATTGTTTTTGTTGAAGTGTTTACGTACACGAGCGCCGAGTGCAGCGCGCAGACAGCCGGCCACCACCTACTTTATATAAACCTCAGTCCTGACCTACATGCCGTGTGTGTACCATAATGCGTGTTCATGAAAAAAAAAAACTCAAAGTAGACGTAGCAGTGGGTCGACGTATGTCTCCAATGAAAAGCAATTCCTAAAGTGGAATGCGGTATTACTTGAAGGCGGTTGTAAAGTTTGTACAAAATTTAATATTTGATGCGGACAGCCACGTTGCCGGTTGCAGTAGGTACTCGCGAGTCCTCCAAGCCAAACTGAACCAAACTCAAACGCCTCTATAAACTTATAGGGATGTACCATAAAAATAGTAAACACAATTTCAGCTGGAGAATAAATCTCGGTCTCGCAAACACTTCCGTCTCGGGGGTGGGAATGTCGCGCAAGTTTGATTTGATTCTTAGAATTTGGCGTGCGCATGGAAAATACTGCGGATGCAGTCGATATACCTACATACGTGGCGTCTTGTCGCAACGTATTGTCTACTGGGGCATACTGGTATATGCGGTGAATGTGTAAGCCGGGACACTGGGGCGATATTCAAACCCGATTCATGTGCAACAAAAACCTAATTTTCCAACTTAAAGGAGTGAAACTTACGCCACCCGCTATAGAGAAACATATCTTCCAAGATATTTCATTTGAAAAGAAATTGATAGTAGAGTATGTAAAATAGGGTAGGTATCTAAATATTATTTTTTGATAATAATCCTGCATCATTTAAAGAAATTATTTGAAGAATTATATCATTTTCATTCACATCCGTTACTTTCTGCTCTTTTGATCAGACTTCAACAGCAGCATTTATACAGTCATTAATTAAACACAATTATTTATATCTTTAACCCTTTGTAGCGGTCGTTTGGAACACCTGCGCGGCAAGCACTGCGTACAACGCAAAGCGCGGGTACTTACACATTCTAATTTATTTAATTAGAGCCTTGCAGTGAGGCCTTAGAGGGAGCTTTCACGCGAGATAATTGTTTCACCTGCGAGCTGCGTCTTGTCGCCACTTGAACATTCAACCAATTAATTATTCGATTCTTTTGATATGGCACTTTTTCATTTTAATGTAATTATTGCAGTCACTTTTAAAGAAAATGACACCAAATAGTTTCAGTTATTTCATTGTTTTCATATAGCTACTACCGTTGACAATTACGTGTACCTTACAAATTGTTAGATTAACACTTAAGTTTGAAATATATGTATACTAGCTGCTAGAGCATGGATACCGGTTTTCGATAATATCGGAAAACCGGAATATCGGAGCAAAAATCCGATATTGAAATACCGATACTGAATTCCAGTAATACCGGTTTTACGATATTATAGTGTCAAAAGTCAAAACGTCAGTTAAGACAATAAATTCCATTAAATTTCATTCAAGCAACGTTTCATTGTAGGTATCTGTTAGTTGTATTTCCCAAAGACTTCTGTCACCACACTTTTGCAATATTTACACAATCCAGAAAACTACCCACTTCGATTGTTGACCGGTGGAGGTCGTAGCGAGTGGATGCCTGTCGCGTTATTTCTTATACTTTCTTATACTTTCTTCACCTTCTTTCGAATAAATATTCGATATTTTCTCCACCGTTCAGCAGCCATTTTGTTTTCCAAGAAAGAAGCTGGTTTTCGAGAGGGAATCGTGTTTTATCTTGGGGAACAAACAAATACTGTCATTGGCGTTACGCCATAATTACTTTAATTGCTAAAAATGCCTACATTGGCAGAATTAAATGCGAGAAATCGCGATAGATTGCCATAATTGAAGAAGAAGAAAACTACTTCTTTGAAGTAGCTATGGAATACTTTTACAAATTAACCAACTTTGAAATAATAATAATAATAATAATCCACATCACAACACACAGATCTACTTGATCCCACAGTAAGCTATTATTAGTTTGTGTCGTGGAAACCAAGCAAACGTGGTATATACTACATAGATTACTTATATATTATACTATAGATATAAACACACCCAGACTGGAAAATGGAACCCTGTGCTCATCACACAAAGTCCACCCCCACCGGGAATCGAACCCGGAACCCCTTGATTAGCGGGCAGGCATGATGACCTCTGCGCCAACCGGGTCGTCAAATGGTGGAGGCTATTTGTTCGCTCTATCGACGTTTTGAAGTCCCTTCTGCTCATAATGTTGATTTAGATAGCACTAACACTAGCATTAATGTCAGTGATGATGAAGATCATGATGATCAAGATGATCAAGATGAAGATCATCAGGTAGTTTTGGGAAAGAACAACACACTTCCAACCCGGGTCCTACCAACCAATCTTGGTTATACGGACCGAATCGCGGGCCAGAACGCCCCGGTCGCCCGGGACGTACCGTACCCTACACATTCTTTTTTTGCTCTGATCCTTGTCCCTAGTTGCCACTCTCCCCTTTCTGGCGCTTGACGTACACGACACGGTGACTTCGCCGCCTGCTCACACTTGCTGATCCTCCAGCGTCTTCCTCTTCTTGTGCCATCGACGCGCAAATATCTTCAGTGCCGCGAAGTTGCCCTCCGTGCTTACCAGGTCCGCAAAGTAGACCGGACCCGCCTCCGTCCTCACTACTTGCGTAAGCAACGCCCGGCGCTCCCGGGCGTACAGCCGACAATCCCAGAGCATATGGTCCCGGTATTCGTCGGTGACACCGCAATAAAAAGGCCGGTCTCACTCAGGGCTAGGTCCCGCAACCTCTCTCTGAACATGCCGTGTCCAGTTAACAGCTGCGAGACAACGTAGTCTGGCTCCACGAAAGTCGACTTCAGCCGCACGCTCTCGTCCGGGAAAAACCGAAAGAGATCCCGACCCTTATCCACCTCGGCCCACTGCGCCTGCCATTCCTCAACTACGCCATCGAGGATCGCCCTCTTACGCCTTCACCACTCGGCGCCAAAGAGCCCTTCCCTTGCTTCCTCCTGCCTACCAGCACGTATCACCTCTCGTTTGAGAAACAGTAATAAATTTAATAAAGAAGTCTTTGAGAGAGAAAATTTCGAACCCTAGCCCTAGGAATGTGAAGGAAAATGAAGCAGGTAGTGGCGGTGGCCATGATGAGAACGATAAGCTTAAATTAATTAGGATTGAAATGGCACTTTATGAAAACGGGGATGATCAAGGCATTTATTTAGACAAGGTCTACACTCTACAGATATTATTGACGTTACCTATTACCACCCACCAGTGTTGAGTCGGAAAGAGCTTTTTCTGCCGCTGCCAACACTTGCAATAACATAAGGTCGTGTTTAAAAGATAATACTAGTTACGATCGATTTGCCAACAATTGACCGCTCAATCTCGTCAGTTGCAGTTGGCGTCCACATCGAAGTCTTAAGAGATTACCATAGGCCAAACCAACATTATGTTTTACTGAGACGATTGTTTAGTACATAGCAAAAAAAAATTTATAAAAAAAATTATTTGTAATCTTTGATAATAAAGCTTTCCTAAATTTTTTAAGGACCTGCCAGAGTACGCTCAACAGAGCAGAGTATATTTGGTTTACAAACAAACATGAATAACTGAGGAAGCAGTTAGTACGGAGAGCAAATTTGTGTAGCTGGATCAGTTTTATTTTGTACTCAATATTTTGTTTTTCAGTTTTTTTCAATTATTTTAAGTGTATTAAGTCCATGTCGGCATTTGTACCAGTTTTTTTTTCTTTTACATCAAAATATCGAAAAAATATCGAAATACCGGTTTTCCGATATTTTAAAAATTAATATCGTAACAATACCGGTATTACAAAAATGATCCGATAGTCCATGCTCTACTAGCTGCCCCCCGCGATTTCATCCGCGGTTATTTTGGAGTTACCGCGAGATTTGCGAGTAAAAAGTACTCTATGTCCTTCTTTGTACCCCTGACAGTAGTTTACGGTGATTAGTAATACATATTAGATAAGATTAAGATGGATAGAGCTATGGGTGACTGAAGTTTTTAGTAACAAAAAACAACCTTATTTGAAAATTAACAATGGTAGAAAGTATAAACCTTGAGCCAACAGCAGCCGCGGCAAGCGCGCCCCAACCTCACAGCGCTATGCAAATGTGCTGCCTCTGTACTTTCACACCCGCGCCGACAGTTTGTGAGCACTGCTCGCGATTCACAAATAACGACACCACCCCTACCACGATCTTGTTTTTCGAATGTAAAGGAAATGTTATTTTTCGGCACCACATTGTAAATAGGTCACAAAAAAAGATAAAAATTTAACATTTTTAATAAAAATATTGATTTTTAATTTAATTTGATTTTCTAATTGTAATTGATAAATTAATATATTGAGAACATGCAACATTGTTTCATAGGTACGTTCAAAATCACAGATTTAATAGAGTAACCTTGAAATAAATCGCTTCAAATCAAATACTAAAATGAAACGTCAAAGTCAAACTAACTACTAACAATAATTTCATTATTTTTCTACAATTTAAATACGTAAAATGGGAGGAAATGAAAAGTCAAATTAAGTAGTAAAAAAAATAAGTTTCTGTGTTATTGCGTAGGTACAATGATATGGCCTACACTCCATAGTGAAAAAATCCATCACCTTTATTCCACTTGCGACTATAGGTACACACCTTGGAGTAACCAAAAGTGAAAGAAAGAAAGAAAAAAAGAAAAAAAAAAATACATTTATTCTAAAGGCACGGGAGTTTGAGTTACTTGTGTGTGTGCGCTAAACATGACCGACTTTTTTATCGTTACCTGGTTACAATCGTTTAAGGATAGTACTTAAAGTAGTTAAAAAAAAACCCTGACCAAATGAGGACACTATTTTACAACAATTTAGAAAGTAGGTATTGCTCTTAAATATTTTGTTATCCAAACGCATTATCATTGTTACACCGTAATGCACGAAATAACATGTACATTGTACATGTCTCTTTATTTGGCCGCACACAGGCACATTGCCAGTTCGAGTCCATGAGCTTCTTTATTCGGAGACCAACGAGTAGTCGAGTATATTTTACATTTACATCAAGCGTCATAAGCAATAAGTAGGGGACGGAGTGAGTAGCATTTCAGTACAGCGTGTGTGCCCCGACAGAAGTAGCAGCTGGCGGCACTGCTTGCGACTCTTGGAATTATTCGTGAAGAGAGATCATTGCAGCGCGCCTTATCTGCGGAGACAATTTTCATAAATAATGTAATATTCATATTCAGTCTTACGAACTGATATAAGTTCAGTCTTTCTTTGCACGAAGAATACAAAAAAAATAATTTCGAACTTCTGCTGGCCATTTATGTACATCATCGACCAGGTTTAGTTATTCTTCTGAGGTTTGACTACTATTGAAAAAAAAAATAGTTGATCTTTTTTGCCATATTATGTAGTGACGTTTTCAGTCTTATAACTTATTTTTATTTCTGCAGTTATTATGTCCAAGGAGTTTAGAATTACAAATAGTAAGTAAGGCAATGTATGGTTATGTAGGTGTTATATACCCAGGCAATTACTTATTAGATGGATTAAGCGTGTGTTTATAATATAAGATGTGGAATGTCACAATGTTCTTGTGAGAGTGCCGCCGCGCGCCGTTTTCCAGAGAATACTGAATTATAATATTTGGCGAACGTACTCTCTGAGTGTGCTCGTAGGTACTACCATGTACTACACATTAAAATCTTAGCCGCGACCGCTCAGGGGAAATCAGCTGGATTACAAAAACGTTGGCGACACTTGTTAACTCGACATGGTATTTTAAACCAACTCTTATTTTAAAATAAAACCTTCAACTCCAGAACTTATTTTCTCTAATATAAATGTGAGATACTCGAAAATAGTAAACACATAACAATAAACTTTATAATAAAAGTGCAAAAGGTAAATGGAATGGAAAAATAGAGTTTATTTATGGTTAATTCAGTTCATTCATCGATGAAATCGAGAAGCAAATAAATTATTTACTGTACTACCTACTCTGCCAATAGATTATAGTACAAGAGGCAAGTTGAAAAAAAGTTTTTGTATTTTATTTATTTCTTTGTTATCAAATTTATCGAAATCTACAGAGCACAGAGGTAACTGGAAAGACATCAACCAATTGTTCCCAGGAAACTTTGCCGCAGGCAAACAGGCATAATTACTTACTATATTGTGGTAGGTACATTCCGTCTATCACTACATTCAAATACATACACAGGCAGCGCATAGTGTTTTCGTCTGCTATATTATGCTATATAGATTAATCTTCTTAATAATAAAAATAACGAAACTTATCTGACCAATTACAAATTGGACCAAGTCCAATTTCGAACTGGACCAATTGCGAATTGGACCATTTGCGAATCGGACCATTTGAGAATTGGACCATTTGCGAATTGGATCATTTGCTAATTGGACGATTTGCGAATTGGAGGATTGGACCATTTGCGAATTGGACGAAATGCGCCTGAACGCCCTAAACAAAGATGTTTTTATATTGCGTTGCCTAGATACACTTTTTACTAATATGAATTATGATATAAACTTGATGACAAATCAAAAAACAAAATAGCCAGATTTGAAAGATTACCAAGGAGCTCTATTCACAACGGACGGACTCCTTAGCTAGCTGTTGCTCCCGGCCCGGACAGTAGTTTTTTTCCTTTACTAAACTTCTCTTCTCAAATTAGTCATTATAAAAAAGCATGTTTCAGTTTCGGTTTTGTACAGTAACATAGTAATAATACTGCATTCCCGTGAGTGCGTATACTTGATATTCAACGCCCCGGGTGTCAGCGCTGATTGTGACCGTCGATTGCTCCGCACAGGTCCACTCTTCCGGAATGTACAGTATCTGTCAGATTCCCAGATAATTCAGATATGAACCATTATTTATGCAGCCGAAAACCAGCGTCCAAAAGACAGAGATCATTCAAAACATAAAAGATTGATGAAAAACAGCAGAACAATCGACATTGTAATAAGCTGTTAGGTAAGTAACATATTATAGAGAAGAGTTATTAATTACGAGCTACCATTTTGTTTTTGGGCCAAAAATAAGAAAGTATTCCGGAATCATTGTCTTTTTAATGTATGTCTTTTTGATAAGTAATCAGACATCTATTGAGCATAAGATACTTAAGTAACCATTATAAATTAATTTACAGTTATTAGATAACATCAAAAATAATATCTAATAAAAAAAGGGATAGATACAAATCTCTGACGAACTCAGAGGAGAAACAGAAAAAATATATTTTATAGTCCTATTTGGTTATGTATTTTAATATTGAGTAAGTACATGAGGTAGGATTCCTAAATTTTGATTTTCCATGTCATAAATCAGTGCGAGATTAGCCACGAGCCGGAGTCAAACGCTATATCGGACGCTTTATCTGCGGATGTTGCCGTTTTGATAACAAATCAAGAGGTCACGTGATATGGTTAGATAGGTAAGCTTTCACATTAAGTTTATGATCTGTTTAAATTTTTATTTCTGTTTTATATTGTTTTTTTTTAACATCATATATTATGACAATAGAGAGACAGAGAGAGATAAATAATAATGTAAAGTTTGCGAGTTTGTGACGTCGCGTTGTAGGGGGTAATCTCTGGATCTACTGAACCAGTTTTGAAAATTCTTTCACTTATAGGAAGCTAAAGTGATCCGAGTGTCATAGGGTACTTTTTATTCCGGAATTCCCGCGGGATCTTGAATTTACCGCGGGTAAAACCACAGGGGAACAGTTATCTCTGGATCTACTGAACCGATTTTGAAAATTCTTTCATTTATAGGAAGATACGGTGATTCTGAGTGTCATGGGGTAGGTACTTTTATTCCGGAATTCCCGCAGGAACTCCGAATTTCCCGCGGGTAAAACCACGGGGAACAGCAGGCTATCTCTGGATCTACTGAACCGATTTTAAAAATTCTCTCACCTAAAGGAAGCTACAATGATCCTGAGTGACGTAATATACTTTTTATCCCGGAATTCCCGCGAGAACTTCGGAGATTAAAAATTTGTGAGGTTTTAGGGGGTGATCGCTGGATTTACAGAATTGATTTCGAAAATTATTTCACTTATAGGAAGCTACAGTGATCCTGAGAGACATAGGGTACCTACTTTTTATTTCGGAATTCCCGCGGGAACTCCAGAGTCTGTGAGGTTGTAATCTCTGGATCTACTAAACCAGTTTTGAAAATTCTTTCACTTATAGGAAGCTAAAGTGATCTTGAGTGACATAGTGACATAGGGTACTTTTTATCCTGGAATTTCCGCGGGAACTCCGATATTACCGCGGGTAAAACCGCGTGGGTCAGCTAGTATGTAATATATTTATAGGTAATTACATTGTGGACAATGTGAAAGAAGACAGGGATAAAAATTATTTTTACCTTAATCTCGATAAAAGAAAACAGACCGATAAAAATAAAAGTCCAATTATAATTTGATAACGATAACACTCGGGCCCATTTTGGGTCTCCCAAGTTTTGCGATGAAATTAAAACTTTGGCCTGGGTCTACCTACTATCCTTTTAGCGGAAATTTCGAGATTGCAGATAACTTTTTGTAAAAGGAGTTAACCACAATTTTTAATTTTTAAGAATCTAACCATACAATTTTATTTAAAACTAGCTGTGCCCCGCGGTTTCATCCGCGGTAATTTCGGAGTTCCCGCGGGAATTCCGGGATAAAAGGTGCCCTATGTCCTTCTTTGTACCCCTGACAACGTACATGCCAAATTTCATCCAAATCCGTTCAGCCGTTTTTGTGTGATTGAGTAAACGTATGCGAGGATAAGAGCTCGAAAGCGCATTTTCATCCGACTTGCTTCAAATTTATCGTCACTGCTCAGCTCCTATGTGTCTTAGCGTTATGTTATATAGCCTACAACCTGCCCAAGAGTATGGACTACAATCGTACCAAGTTTGGTTAAAATTCCTTCAGTAGTTTTTTTAAATTACAACCTAACTTTCAAATAAATAAAATGAGGAACTGTCTAATATATTTATCAGACAGCAGTTAAAAAACATAAGATTATTTTTCCGCTATAATACTTACCTATATAATATGAAATAGCTGTTCTTCGCGGTTTCACCCACCTTACATAATTACAGTAATAAGTTTTGACTTTATGATGATCGGTTGAGCAGTTGAGGCGTGAAAGCGTCACAAACAAACGAACACGTCTTACATCTAGGCATTACGATTCTAAGACGAGAACTTTACAATACTTCACTTCTTCCCTTCGGTGTCATTTTACGAGCGACAACTATATTGTATTCCCCTAAGTATAAAAATACTATGGGACTCTTTACAACTGGTGTTTAGTCTCTTTCTGTTCTGTTTCTGTTGGCAAGTAGATACTTAATTGTGCTTTTTAAGCTGTTATTGTGACTCCTACCGAGATATTTACCTACTCTATCTCGTGCAATTACATAAATTCATTTAAAATAAACAACGGAGCTATTTAGCTGTAGAAAACTTTAATTTTATTCACAGCAACATTTTAATTAAGTTTCGTGGCCGGTGGAACACAAAGAGATTATTAGTACAAGTGTTTCAGGTGAGCAAAGTCTTTCGGCATAACCTACAAATTGCGTCTCACCGCGGTATTAAAATTCACAGAATTCATTATTACTGTGTCCACAATCCACGTACACAAGTGTACAATTTTAATTGAATTAATTGAACAACGAATAAACCGTTAATTTAAACGATCCGACTTTAAAACGTTGCCTTTTATCTGTGTAGTAATTATATCTATATATATGTAAACACCTACTTTTGCAGATAAATAACAAAAATTGTTTTTTTTTAAGTTCTGTGTACCTAATGCATTAAGTATATAAGTACCTGCCACTTATATACTTAATGCATTACACAGAACTTAAATAAGTACTGGTCCATCAAAGAAACCAAAAATGAAACTTTACTTCAAAAAGGTATGTTCAAATAAAAAAAACAAAAATTAATTTTTTACAAGCTTTTTATTTATTGTAAAAAAATCAGATAAGTATAAAAGTGTTTTTAAAATTTAAACTAGTAGATAGGTATTTAAGTTGATATTTGCCAAGCTTTTGAAGTCGCAAAACGTTTTAACATAGCCGCACACTAAAACAATAATAGCATTTAACTTTGTTTACACGTACGGTCTACCTAATGCGCTTTTGTGTTGGTTCACAAATTCAAGGAAAAGTCAATAATTATATTGAAATACTTGATGAAAATGTTGCTTTTATTTTTTACATATATTTACTGTGTTGTATATCACACATATTATGTAATTGATTTGAGAAAAAAGGGTATCGAGGTAGGTACCTACTTTTCCAATATGTTATTATAATATTTTAATTGACAAAATTCGATATTTTTATTTTCACTCTTTTTTTATAGGATTTGGTGTAGACCATAACTTAAAAGTAAGCTAAAAATATGAAAATTGAAATGTTTCAAATTAATTTCATAAGAAAAAATATCTTCTCCAATAACAGCTTCATTTTACGATTCCTATACCTCATCACAAAATGGTAAACATGACATTGTTATTAAAGATAATTCAACTAAACCTTACATCAACGCTCCTCTACGTTTAATGGTCCAAACTATGGTTTTTTTTTTACCATATAGTTTATCAATATAACCAAAGTAATATTCCTTCTTTTAACGATCTTATTTATTTAGAAAGACCAGCAACACAATAAAGTATAATTAAAATCTAAATAAAACAAATTGCTAATGATAAGTTGTCACATGTAGACAAAACATGCAATAAGATATTCAAATGAATTCCAACACCGTCAAAATTCATTCAAAATAGTAAATTATTTGATATTTGACTAGCTTATTAACTAATTAATTTCCAAAAATATTTCCGAAGAAGAAGTTTTTATAATAGCATTAAATGTGAGACCACACTAGACATGGAACACACCTAGCATCCCCCAACCGGAGGTTGTCCCTCTTTGAACACCTGACGAGCGAGGGGCATCTTAAAACTGATTTAATCCAGATTAAATCGGTTAAGCAAAACCCTTTCTCTGTTGTACTACACAACGCAACGGTCACTTGGGGTTGATTCAGTTAGATGGTTAAACAACCCCTTAAATCAAATATTTAAAATAATTTGTTTGCTGTGTTTTGTTTAGCTATTTGGTTGTAAGCTTTTTTGAACACACTCGATACCCGCATTCTAAAATACTGTAATACTGAATTCATATTAAGTTGGTATATAAATTATTATACACGAAAAAATATATTTTTGTTCTCAATTTTTTCTGGAGTTTATTACCCAGATATTTATATAAGTAACTAACGATAAGACCTTTTCTGTTATGTTTAAAGAATTGTGTTGTAACTGGAATTAAGAGGGAATTAAAAACCAGGCGTTTTGGCGGGAAAAGAAGATGGCGGTTCCGTCATTTATATTCTTTCCGTCATTTATGTCGATTAAAATGTTAAAACACAAAAAAATCCATTTTTTGCGTCATATGGTACTCTGTATGGGAAAATAATTTTCACAGTGGTAGTTTTTTATGTGCGTAAGATATAGGTAATTAATATGACGGTTCGAGTTGATTTTTTCGGTATCGTTCAAGAGCTCCGAGAAAGATTTTGCAAACGATACTAATAGATAGTATATACGTTTGATAAAATTATTTTATTTTACTAATTAAAAGTGGCAAAATGCATTTATCAAATAAAAAGAGTTAAATATCCGTAATAAAAATGTGATCCAGGTTCTAGTTGGAAGATTTTTATGAATGTATCAAAAAATGTGCAACGATTTGTACGGTTATTAAAAAAATACGTACCTACATGTTAAATATTGAACAAAGTGACATAGATTTTAATGTTGTCAAAATCTTTTTTATTCAAAAAGAGACTTTCCAGTTTCTTACGAGTTATCTACGATAAACGCAAAAAATGGTGGGATTTAAATTTCCCGGGATTCACGAAAATTAGATAAAAAATAGAATTAAAATCATGGTGTGAGAAATTTGTTTGAATATATTTATATTTGGTACGAAGGAGAGATGTATATAAACCCTTTCGCTACGTCAATCAGGCTGTGACAGAGCAGCGACACTGGAGTCGTCCGGGGAAATACAGCTAAGTGCTTCCCACGTTTATGTAGGTACCGGCGCACTGGCCTACTAGGGCCGCGTTCAAACATAACCTTAAAGTATTTGAGCTACTTGCCGCTTCAACTCTACCTGAAAGTTTCATAACAAAATCACAAAATATTATTTTATTTAGAGATTAGTATTTACTGGCGGTTCCCCGCGATTTCACCGTGTTAATTTCGGTGTTCCCGCGGAAATTCCGGGGTAAGAAGTACCCTTATTATTAAATAAACAGGTGAGTATAGGTATAATGACAGTTGACAGTTGAACAGACACATATAAAACCACTGATGTTATGAAATCGTGAATGGACACTTTTACAAAAATAACTAAATCATATTTCTGAGATTGATCTATTTGTCGTTACCAGAAATTATCAAAGAATTGATAATTATCATGTAGTCGCCAATATTATACTACTTCATGATGGGGCCTGGCCCGATCACTGAATAGAAATCGCATTTGAACATACGACCAACTAAACGCACAGCTAAGTATTTCATGATGTGGCCAAATATAAAATCTTGCTGCTTGGCGAGTTATAAAATACAAGTCAGTCCTGAATCTTTCCTTACCTCATTGGGGTGCTCTGTTCTCCTTTTGTGAAATTAATGTGAATCCGACCGAACATCCGACCAAACTTATTGTGTTAAAAAGTAGTTTTATGTAGTGTTGAGATCCGACTATATGTTTTTCATGTCCAGAATTAATCTTGGCTTGAATTAACCGGCTTGGTTGGCGAATTATTAATAATCCCCGCGTTTATCGTAATTGACTGTAAGATACAGGTGCACTACACTACAATTATGACTTTAAAAGCACCCATTTTTCAGTCATATAATATAAGTAGGTACCTAGCTAGAGCGGTACGGCAATAGGAAATTTTAGTGTTTATTATTATTTTATAAACCTTTATTTATTAGTAGTATAATAGCATTATTCTTTTACAAATATCTTTTGTACTTTCAGAGATATGACTCTTTAAAAGTTCAAGTTAGACAAGGAAAGCGCTACAGTACAGTGACGTCACTGTAGTAGTAGCACTCTACAACCGCCATACAAAATTCCGTTTTAGAAAGAGAGAGACATAGTCAAAATTAAAAAGTTTATAACTTTTTTTTTTTAAACAAATCCATTGATTTTTCGCTTATATTATGCTTATGTATGATATTTTCGAGAGTAATTATTGGATATCAACATTTCAACAAGAGTAAAATATGTAGCCTATAGTTGGATAATCTAGAGAGTTTTGGGCGGAGAAAGTGCTATTTACAGATTTGTACAGACTTTAATGAATAAAGGGTTTATGAGTAAATGGAAAGGCCTAAACGGTGCACGGGGCGAGTAATATGAGCATCAAGAGCGCTTTGGAATGTTTGAGGCGAGTGGACCAGCCTCCAGGTGTTAATGCTCGATTACTGCGTTTGACAATCGAGCGCTTGGCCACTGGCTATCGAGACGCCACAGTTGGAGCGTATAGCTTTGTATCAATTATTTAATGATTTCATTTAAAATTGAAAAAGCTAGAGGGAGCGCTTTATTTGTGTAGGTACCTACATTTTTTACTTTGTTCAATATGTAGAAGTAATGTCATCAAATAATATATAATAACTAGCTGTCCCCCGCGATTTCATCCGCGGTAATTTCGGAGTTCCCGCGGAGGTTGCGGGAAAAAAATACTCTAGATGTCCTTCTTTGTGCCCCGTCAGTAGTTTACGGTGATTAGCTGTTCCCCGCATTAGTGCCGGAGTTCCCGCTGGAATTCCGGGATAAAAAACTATCCTATCGTTTAAGTTGGACCATATTATAAATGGTTACAAAATTTTATCAGAATCCGTTCAGTAGTTTCGGAGTCCATCGCGGACAAACAACGTGACACGTGATTTATATATAAGTATTAAGACTAGCTGTCCCCCGCGATTTCATCCGCGGTTGTTTCGGAGTTCCCGCAGGAATTCCGGGATAAAAACTATCCTATCTTTTAAGTTGGACCATTTTATGAACGGTTACAAAATTTTATCAAAATCCGTTCAGTAGTTTCGGAGTCCATCGCGGACAAACAACGTGACACGTGATTTATATATATTAAGACTAGCTGTCCCCCGCGATTTCATCCGCGGTAATTTCGGAGTTCCCGCGGAGGTTGCGAGAAAAAAGTATTCTATGTCCTTCAGTTCCCGAGGGAATTCCGGGATAAAAACTATCCTATCTTTTAAGTTGGACCATATTATAAATGGTTGCAAAATTTTATCAAAATCCGTTCAGTAGTTTCGGAGTCCATCGCGGACAAACAACGTGACACGTGATTTATATATATTAGATTAGATAAGAAGAAAGATAAGATTACATTAGATAGTTTTGTCCAGCTGCGTACCTACATACCTATATTTATTTATTTATGTAAATATACATATTTTTTCTATTTAAGATCACCTATTTATACTTCTGCTAGCTGTTCTTCGCGGTTTCACCCGTATTAATTTCAGAGTTCTCGCGGGAATTCCGGGATAAAAAGTATCATATAATTATTTTTGTAACCATGACAACGTGTGGTTCATGTGGTTTCACCTGCTTTAATTATATATGGAGTTCCTACGGGAATGCCTAGAAAAAAAGTACATAACTTTTTGTGCCCCTGAGTGTACGAAAAATGATCGTTTGGTAAACTAGTAAGTCGTGAAATGGTAACAGACTGGTAGGCTATTTTTGAATTAATTAGTAGAATATTTTCTAATAATAACTAACAACATAGACAAGAGAAATTATTATAGTATTACCTAATACTGCGGATATTTAAAATAACGGTCGATTGTCGGAAACTTTACCAATTAGCACTGAAAGGATACTTCATTTTATGTAAGAACTAAAAGTGCTGTTCAAAAGACCATTGAAGATTGAGGCGCCCTCCGAGGGCGGGATGCCGTGAAACGCCGTCTCATCGCCCCACGTCAATTGCCTAAAACATTCGTTCGCCACTTTGAACAGGCCTTTCGTCCTACTTCAATCCTAATGCTTCAGACATTGGGTTTATCCCTTGCGTTTAGAGATTCCGCTTGTTTTTTTACGAATTGTCACATAACAACAACGACACTCCATTACCGATGTTTACCATTTGGTAAGCTTTAGCACTTTAGCTTTTTACAAACAATTTAATCTGACGAAAATTTAAATACGTATAATATAGACGCATTAGGTACAGTTATATTTATTGGGCCTCGGATGTAGTTTTGTAATTTTTCGTAAATTCTTACAATTTTTAAATATCGTTTCAAACAGCATTATGTGAACTTTAGGAACGTTTGTGCTCATTGATTTCTAAAAATAAGTATGACGTTTTTCACCTATTTTTGGATTCAACAGCATTTCTTAGGATAGAATAACGTTCGTTTAATTAAAGGCTTAGATAGAGTTACTCGTAGCTATTAAAAGCATTATATACAACGTTATTTTTTCACTAAACATGAAAATACTGTGTTCGAAATTCATCCATTATGGATTGTATTTTATTATTTTTAAATCATAATATGTATTACTTTAAACACGATGAGTTTGCAGGTCGCTACATGTATTGCAAGCACCACGCAAACGAGTGGCCTTAAAACTATTTGGTGGTAATCAACTTTACGAGTTTTAATTTAAATATTTCTCCCTATAAAATAACTGTAAAACAAAAATTATCTCGTATAATCATGTAGGTATTTACTTACTAAAATTTCTTAGATTTATCTGTTTACCAAGTTGTTGCGTAAAGGATTCGTATGACGTAGAGTAAATGTCTACGTCATAAATCTTTTTGTAATCTCTTTCGTTTGCGTTTTTAACGATACGGTCTAAACGCCGAGCTTGATACAAATGTCGATCATTACATTTGACGTGGACCAACGAACGACACATATCTGGTCTTTTCAGGGATCGTAAACTTTTGAATTTTGAGCCCAACATTTCTGACAGTGAGCGGCAAATGAAAAGAGCTTGATTTTACAGTAATTATTTGTTAAAAATCAAGAGGTTGAACAACTTCTAATAGGTCTTAACAAAAATAAAATTAAATATTTCTAGATTAATTTAAGTTTCTTGCAATTTAAACAAAACATAGATCCTTTGGTAGGCCTCAGTATGACTTTCTTATATCTATTCATATACTTAACTATGAAGAATACATTAACATCATTAGTACCGTACAAATAGATATCTTAATTTCTGTGTTCCTTGTCTTTATTTTCTCCTTTTCACCTACATATTTGTGAGTATTTAGCAAAACTTCCTCTCGTAGGAACCTTTTTAAAAGTCTGCCAAATGTTCTCCAGTCCTGTAGTTTGAAGGTACAATGGCGTCGCTTTATCATTTAGGATCACCGTTTCAGGGCTATATGCTCACCTGACAACGACGTCTACAAATGCTATACATACAAAATCTCATTCGCTCATAATTTATTACGTTTATAAATTATTTTATTTTCTTATTCCAGTAAGTAATGATCGATATCTAAGTTCTTATTTTGAATATTTTGCTACAAAATATTTGGATTTTGTTAATAATAAAAAAAAAGAAAATTATTCTACAGACAGGCTTGCAGTAAAGTTGTATTAAAATATTACCTATCTATATATGTTCAACGCGGTTGAAACTGCGTAAACTTCAAACAAAACAGTGTCTTAAGCTTAACCATTCTTACCTTTGTCCTTTTTAGCCAAATCCGGTTATACTTTCCAAACTTTTGATATAAGTAGGAAATACTTAATTTATAAATGCGAAATATAGAAGAAAACAATGATATTAAGTCAATACAAATATTTAGTCCTAACACAGAAATATTTTCAATTAAATCAAAAAGATATTGGGAGAATAATAAATTATATTTGATTTAATTACAAGCTTTGTAATATTAACTTGCAATGATTGGATGTAAGTTATGTGCACCATTAAATCTTGCAAACCATTTTTTAACCACATGATAGTATCCGATTGCGACGAAATTTGGCATAAGTACCATTGAGCTGATCTGATAATAGAGTCGGGATGTAGGGACTGAAACTTCCTGATAGTAAATGGTTTTGGTTGCCATAAGTACTTTCCATTACATATGATGACGAGGGTCTGAACTGCCAGTGCGAGGACAGTCGTGTTAAGGCTTGTTTATTTTGTTCTTCTATTACCTACGTACAATGAAGCTTGTTTTAAAAATTACACTTGTAATAAGAATTCTATATCCATTGATGAAAACTATTATTTTACTATACAAATAAAACTGTACACTAGTCCACTTAACGTCACGGTGCCCTACAAAAATGCGCTATTAATATAAAATAATAGTAAAATACTAGTAACACTATATAAAATACTAGTAACACCGATTAAAAACAACTGAAAAGCTCAAGGCAAACATAATATTAAACAATCACTTTTTGTGTTCAATTATTATTTGGGAAAATATTTTTTGCGGTAAAATCCAGTGTTTTGAAACAAACATTGTATTACAATGATCTGTTTGTTGGAATAGGGAGTTTATATAGAGTGTCATTAGAGGATACGAAGGTAGGCGTTATGTTGCATCGGGGACGGATCGTGCGGTGGACACGGGCGGGCACACGGCGGTGTTCATCGCTAATATCGCAATTTGCAATATCAATCGCTCCTCCCTCAGGTGAGCTTTGTGTGTTGCCAGCCTAATTAGAACAACGAAATAGTCTTGTTTGTCCCCAATATTATGCATCAGTCAATAATGTTACGATTGGTGTTCGACTTAAAATACAAATACTTAAAAAATTCTTAATTAATACCCACAGTGGATTATCTTTGATCTATGTTGACAAAAAATTCAAAGGAATCCCCCAGCGGATCTAAAAGTTAAAAAGGTACCTATATGTGATTAGGCATGAGTAATCCTTACTGATTGTTTGTTGTTGTGTTATAGTAGATAATGCACCGAGGGAGTAAAGCACTGTCTTACGTCACCGGCGGCATATTGAACCCTGAGCGTAACGATGGACTCTAGAGTTAATCCCCGAGCGTAGCGAGTTATGTAGAGTCCTGAGTGAAGAGAGGGGTTTAAGCTGCCCGTGACGAAGACAGGCTTTATCCTCGAGGTGCATACTCTACTTTTCATACCTACCGCGAGACATAAACCCTCTTTACACGGGCAGACGGTTTATTCGAAAATAGAACTGGCCACCACAGGCAGATTACATAACAAAAAAATTAAAACCGACTTCCAAAAACACAAAACTAAAAGAGCTTAAAAATAAAAAGCTTTAACAAAATACCGATTTAACCAAAAGACAAAAACACACGTAATATTATTATTGGTTTGTGCTACCACTGATCGGTTTGAATTCGGTAACAAGCCCGTGGTGTCTGCCCACTTGGGTTGTTCTGCTCACGAAGAGCTGGTGGCGGGAGTCGACTTAGCCCATCTACCCCCTCCATATTTGGCTTGTCACCGACTTCATACCGATCAGTGGTAGCACAAACCAATAATAATATTACGTGTGTTTTTGTCTTTTGGTTAAATCGGTATTTTGTTAAAGCTTTTTATTTTTAAGCTCTTTTAGTTTTGTGTTTTTGGAAGTCGGTTTTAATTTTTTTGTTAAAATTTTGTTTATTTTTCGCTTTTAAGTGATATAGTTCGTAATTACTCTAAGTTACAATAGCCTAATGTCAACTGCTCATCGCCTTTTACAAAATATTGCTTTTCCCGACGCAGGGACGTTAATTATTGAGGAGTTCTCCTAGTACATTACCAACAGTTCCACTTCACCATATACATTGTGACGAGCATAAATTGTTTAGAAACCATATTAAAGTTAACGATTCGAAACCCGTGAAATACCTATTATTGAGTAGTTCCCATAACCATCTCTGGTCTTCATCATCAGTTCCACTTCTTCAAATTTTGCTTTCCGAAAGCAAATAAACGTTTTACTACAAAAAATACAAAAATCGCTATAGGTGTACCTATAATTTTTGAAGAGTTCCTTCGATTACTCCAAGATCCCATCATCAGATCTTGACTTTGTGACAATGGAATCAATTTGGGAGTATCCTCTTTCAAACGAAAAAACAATTTTTGAAATCGCTCTAATGGGAACCCGTGAAATACGTATTATTGTTGAGTAGTTCTGATGAACATCTGTGGTCTCCATCATCAGTTCCACTTCTTCAAATTTTGCTTTCCAAAAGCAAATGAACGATTTACTATAAAAAATACCCAAATCGCTATAGGTGTGCCTATAATTTTTGAAGAGTTCCCTCGATTTCTCCAAGATCCCATCATCAGATCCCGACTTGGTGGCAATGGGACCTAATTGGGAGTAAACCCTCTCCAACAAAAAAAGAATTTTCCAAATCGGTCCAACCGTCTTCGAGTAATCGGTGATAAAAAAAAAAAAAAAAAAAAAAAAAAAAAAAAAAAAAAAAAAAAAAAAAAAAAAAAAAAAAAAAAAAACATACATACAATCGAACATAGAACCTCCTCCTTTTTGGAAGTCGGTTAATAAAAAGAAAACAAAACGCTAACGCTAAGAGTTTTCCTACAAATAACGTTCCAAACTCAAATCACTTTACTCCCTTGGGAGTTTCATCCCTCATTCTCTCGGGTTGGGATGTAATGCCTTGCTTTACGTTGAGATTGCGTGATATGTAATTGGACATTATCGAGCAGGTGGTATGAAAATTTGTTTGTTTGTTACACTTTCACGCCTTAGTGGCTCAACCGATTACCATTAAATTTTACACACTACACGTTGCCAGGAGTACAGAGAAGGACATAGCGGGGCACAGCTAGTAAAGTACTAAGTAAGATAAGGAGTTAGTTGGTAGAAATCATGTTGGTTAAGTGTAGGTATATTATTATTTTTTTATTCTGATTACAGACAAAACACGTATATGATAAAATGTAATAGCAAAAAAAAGTTAAAATAAAATATATACCTAAAATATATATCTGCTTTTGATATAAATATATACATATAGAAAATATATATTGATAGAAACCGAGATTTAATTTACCTAATAAAAATAAAATGAAGTTTAATCGCAATGATCTTTTTAACCGACTTCAAAAAGGAGGGGATTATCAATTCGGATATTTATAAATACCTACAAAGTGTTAATGAATTAACTGCAAACTAGAAAGTAGTTTGCTCAGAATCAACTAGCGAATCGATCGCACTATGTTTTAATATAAGTTACATTTTTTCATTTTTATGTGCCCATGTCTAAATTATTTAAAATACAATGTTTGGCGCGTACGCCGCCCGCAGCAAAAAAAATCGAACCGGTAGGTGCGGGTGTAGCGCTTGGAATTTCGTAGATAGGTCACCTCCAAACTAATGCTGAATAACTTTCAAAGTATTAATTTTTTTTACATAAAATATATTTTAATCATATTAATGTTTATTTTTTTAAATGGGCTGTATCAGGTTTTCATTTAATTCATTAACACGTTGTATATTTTTATGACGTTCGGGCATATAACTCCGTCATCTATGTATAGACAGACGGATTTCCAAAACTTTTTTCTGTTCGAAAGGGGTTTATTCTGAAATAGTCCCATTTAAATTTCATATAGGTAGATTTGATGATGACATTTCGGAGACAGGCAACGGAACTCTTGAAGTTGGTTTATTTATTTTTTGTTAAATTTTCGTTTATATTGAAATTACTTTTTAGTGCAGAAGTAAGTATTGAACTATTTATTTTTAACATGGCTAATTAAGAAGTTATACGAGTACGTACACACATACGATATGTCGATTACACCTATTATGCCACAGGAGTCTGCGTTGACACAATACGTAAAAAACTCAACAATAGGTACTTACCTACATACTAAAATGTACTCAAGTATCACAATACTTGAGTACATTTCCAATAAAAAATCTTCCGCGTTCACGAGGTTCGCAGGTAGGTATTGAATATTCGAAGAATGAATAAATTTCCCTGCGTACTAACAACAAACAATAAAATACGGAATAATAGAAGTTGTAGGAACAAATCAAATACGAAGTCACGTGAAATATTGCTCTCTGAATGTAATAGCAAAATAAAAGCTGACAACATTGGGAAAAGGGCTCATTGTATATTTACATACCTATAGCAGGTATGTTTAAATTTTATGGTATTTGGAATACTGTGTTGTTGTCGTAATATTAAAATATCAAGCTATTGCTCGGAGGTTTCACCAGTCTAAATGACTGAATTCCCATTTCCCTCGGAAACTCTATGGGTACGGGATAGTGTTTTACTTATGGACACTATACAAGGACCATTCTGTGTTGTTTGTTGCACTTTCATGCCTTAACTATACCGAACCGATCCACATGAAATTTTGCATGTTGTCAAGGGTACAAATAAGACATATACTAATACCTCAAAACTTAACGCGGGTGAAACCGTGGGGAACAGCTAGTCACTGCACATTATAAAACAAAGTCGTCCGCTGATGCGTTTGTCTGTCTGTCTGCTCGCGATACACTCAAAAAACTACTGGAAGGATTTTCATGCGGTTTTCACCAATAGATAGAGTGGTTCAAGAGGAAGGTTAATAGGTATATTTTATCCTGGAATTTAAGCGGGAACTTCGAAATTTCCGCGGGTGAAACTGCGGGAGCCAACTAGCAATAGATATGTAAATATCTTGCAACAAAATGCACTTTCGAGGTTGACTGCCACTAATCAATAGGATTTACGTATCGTTTGATGGTGTATTTTTATTTATTTATTTATTTATTATTATTATTACAACTTACCACGGATTATTGGCCATGCCGATCGAGGTCTATGCAGTATAAAAGCATCATATTCCGCATCCTTGTTGAATTACCATAAAGTTAGTGGGATATGAAGCGTTAGATAGAGGCGATGTTTATTACAACTACTAAATCAAGCCGGTTGGCTTATAATGTATCATAGTACAATTCCGCGGTGACTCGGTTGCCGACGTCCCACCCCCTTATTTATGAGACGTACATTTTTACAAGCGAGTTAGGTTACCTACTGGTCTCCTCTGATTTAAAATTTCATAACTTTTCGCTTTTTGAATTTTAAATAAACTGTTAGTTTTAGAGCTTCGCGCAACTAGATTTTTATTTCTAGGACCTAGAATAAGAAATTATATTGAAATAGCTGTTCCCTGCTGTTTTATACTAGTGATATTTTGGAGTTTCTCCAAGAATTCCGTGTTGAAAAGTATCCTATGTGTTAATCCGGGTTATAAACTATATGTGTGCCAAACTTCATTCAAATGCGTTCAGCAGTATTGCGTGATTGAGTGAAAAAACCCAAACATATAATAAACTTACGTTTACGTACTTTACGTATTTTTTGACAATTTACAATCTCGCGAGATAGATTATAATCTAACGGTATTTACAATTAATTCTTGACGACTAATTCGGTAGTAAAAATAAATTGTATACCTATGTCACTGTAAAAATGTAAATACGGTTAGATTATATAATAATCGATCTCGCGAGATTGTATATTGTAAAAGATCGTGAACCGTAACACTGTCTTTGGCGCGTCGCCGGACAATTTTACGGTGATATATTTACAATATAATGACAACCTCTTTTGTAAATTTTATGTAGTTCATTGGACCGTGGATAATAATCCGCTTAGTGAACGACGACTAGACACTTCGTATATTATTAGGGTTTAAAAGTACGAACATTAAATGGGTTTCTGTCGTGTCGTGACTTGAGACGAGTCCATGAAAAATTCACAAGGACTTTTTCCGACGACTGTTTGAAGTATTCTCGTCATAGTCGCTCCCTCTCTCTCGATGTTATTGACGCGGATAGTTCTAGCTGAGAGATTTGTTCGGTGTGAATTTTGAGATTCCTTCGGGATTTCCGAAATAAAAACTATCTTACGCGTTAATCCCACATATTCAGTCTATATTATGCTCCGCATTAAACTACTGCAGAAGTCGACGAAAAAAGGCAATTGTGAAAGTTATGTTAAGTTTCTTTCAATATGTGTGATGTGAGTACAAATCTGTTTGTACATTATACAAGCAGGCAGAAGGAAACTCTCAAAATAGTTTTTTGTGTTTTACTATTTGATATTAAGATGACAAATACAGGATAGAACATTAAGACGGGTCAGTAAGGGCAGGGCAGCTATACCTTAAATACCTACTCTAAATAAAAATATTTTTATTTATTTATTTTTATTTAGCTAGTATAATAGCTGTGCCACGGTTTCACCCGAGTGAGTTTTGGAATTCCCGTAGGACCTCCAAAGTAGCTTAATTTACTTTTTGTAACATCAGCCGTGAAAGTCCCGTCAAAATCGGTCCAACCGTTTCGGAGATTCACCCGCGTTAGTTTCAGAATTCCCGCAGACTCCAATTTTTATTTCTTTTTCTCCTTACAATAGCAAACACAACAAAAAAAGAATTATCGAAATTGGTCCAGTCGTTCACGCGTGATGCCGTGACCAAGTGAAATAGGTGTTCATTTTTATATATTACTAGCTGTCCCCCGCAATTTCATCCGCGGTAATTTCGGAGTTCCCGCGTAGGTTGCGGAAAAAAAGTACTCTATGTCCTTCAGTTCCAGCGGGAATTCCGGGATAAAAACTATCCTATCTTTTAAGTTGGACCATATTATAAATGACTGCAAAATTTTATCAAAATCCGTTCAGAAGTTTCGGAGTCCATCCCGGACAAACAACGTGACACGTGATTTATATATATTAGATAAGATAAGATAAGATAAGATAGATAGGTAGGTATAGATTATATTTTTCATTGTTTTCCTTTAATAACTTCACTGTCTCTATAGAATTGTTTCTAAATTCACTTTTCATTTATTGTGGAAAGACTGTAACGTGGTGCTAACGCCCATGGAGGTAGTACGTTCTTTTTTTCATCTAAATTCAAAATTTATTTTTCTTGGGCGTCGGCGTTATTGTTTTGTTTACCTTTTCGGATTCTTTCACGCTGCATAAAGCAACTACGCTGTGATTTGTCTTTAAAATAAATTAAATGAATATATTATAATCCTTAATATCTGCAAGCTATAATATACTTAATAAAAAATCTACAACTTAAATTACAAAAGGAAGCTGTTCACTAAACAGGTATTTAATAGTTTTATTTGTACATTATATTTTAATATTTGTAAGCCTTGATCCAGGTCTCATGTAATGTTTTAATATCACTCACTGGTCTTTTGTGATGTGGCGTGAGACCTGGATGGCTGTCGGCAGGAATTTCATGTTGAAAAATGATTCCAGCTTCCTTCTTCGGATATCGAAACCACTTATTCTTCAACCTATCTACAATCTTTACTTGAAAACTGGATCTTCTGCTATTCCTGTTCCTTCTTCCTCCTGATCTTCGCATCCTGGCCGACGCCACTGCAGCTTCGGACTCTACGTCTACCACGGATCGCGAAGGCCAGTGATTGTTTTGTATATATTTAAACTTCCTCTTAGATTCTGTACTGATTACACAAAATTATAAATTTATGAACCGTGTTTTTCTCACGACCCGTTTCAAGACTAATGAACTTGTTACCTTGTTAGCGTTATTTAAGCTATACATGATTAATATAAGTAGTGTAGCATTATGTGGGCTCAGGCGCTGGCGGCGGCGCGCTTGGATTCATTGCAAGCGAGCGCTCTTTGTTTGTTAATTTTGTGAACAATACTCGAACAAAGGCCCGTTTTGCATTTCGAATAACGTCTCTAATAGCGCCCCTCACCGCCACTGTCATGGCGAAGCTACGGGATTTGATATAATTTCCGAAGAGTCGTTTCCTTTACGCTTGATACGTTTGGAGTAGATAGTTATTAATTATTAAAAAAATAATAAATAAAAAAAATAGCAAATTTCAGTCTTCGAGAGTGTGGAGGGCGATCTTTGCGTAATGCGGGAAGACTAGCGAGTGTCCCCCACCGGACTAAACTGGCCACTAGAAACCCGCGTGTGATTGGCCCAATTCTTTATGAGAAACTACCCGCTAGTTTAAAAAATACATCTGACGAAACTTTCTACCGCCAGCTGAAGAATCTTTTGTTGGATAGCGAATTTTATTGTTTAAATGAATATTTGCACACAATCGATTGATCGATTTATAATCTTTATTTTTACATTTTTGACATGTTCATTTTTTGATTTAAATGACATGTTTATTATTTTTATAATTATTGACATTCTAATTATGATACTTTTATTATTATTATTTTATTATTGACGATCATATTATCCTCTGACATTTTTATAAGTAATATAACTATGAAATTGATAATGTGAAATAAATGATTCTATTCTATTCTATTCTATTATTATTGCACTGTTATGATATTATTATAATGGAAGTATATATCTGTCACCGAATAATTGAAGGACGTTTAGTTTAACTAACGTTAATTTTGTAGGTATAGTGTCTACTGTCTAGGCCAGAAAATGCGTTATAGTCAGTGATCATTGTTGGCCCTTCGATACCATTGGTACCATTTAACTCCGTTCCATCATAATAGTATATTGGGGTGCAAAAAGACAAGAGCGGCCTTTGTAAGAATGGATATACTAAGTTATCCACCTAGTTTCGGTGTCGCGGCGATAAACAATCGTTAATGAAGCATGGACTATTATTTTTTATATGGTCTATGCCTATACATATAGGTAATTAGGTACCCATAAGTAATTTATGTCACAGGTACGTTATCCAAACATCTTCATCAACTTTCAGATTTATTAATTAACTAGTTATCACCGCGGCTTTACCCGCGGTATTTTCGCAGTTTCCATGCGAATTTCGGGATAAAAAGTATCTTAGGTATGTCACTTAGGACTACCGTAGCTTCCTATAGATAAGTGAAACAATTTCCAAAATCGGTTCAGTAGATCCAGAGATTACCCCCTATTATGAGGTCACAAAGTCACAATACATTAAACTTTATCTCATTATAATATTACTATAGATATAATATTATAAGACATAATAAATAAATAAATATTAAATTAAAAGAGAACACTCATAATAATTTTGATGATTGAAACCAATGAAATGTTTAAATCGATCATGAGAGCGAAATTAGCCTATCGAACCAATTTTCATTTAACATGGTGAGTTCATTATTTAATTGGAACATTGCATGCAATTAAACATTTTGATGTTATTTACTAGCCTTCAATTATTGGAAAACTAGTTGGTTCCCGCGGTTTCAGGAATTAAAGTACCCTTAAAGTATGTGCATACAGACAGTGTGCCAAAGGACAATGACTGAATACGGTCCAAATGTCCACCACTAACTAGTCCACTACATAAAAACTTTCAGTATGAGACAAGAAAAAAATATGCTGTCAGTAAAAAGCTATGACCATATGAAAAATATAGTAAGTATAGTGACTTAAATAAAAAATATGGTCATATTATTTTTTTATTTCACTATTTATTTAAATTCGTTTTAATTGTGCGCAAGATTCATCGTAATCTAGTTTTATCCATTTCGCTCTTAGAAATAATTCATACTATCTGGATTATGAAGTATATTCTCTAGCTAGTAATACATTTTTGCATTCGCTGATCCCAAAACATGACTTTTCATTCAGTCATTACTTTTTACTGACAGCATATTTTTGGTTGCGGTCTGGTTATAATTACTCAGTATTTAGTGGACTATAAGTCAACATAGGTCTCGTTAGTGGTGGACATTTGGACCAAGCTCCAAACAGCTTTGGTCATTGTCCTTTCTTTAATCCAATTCCGATTAGCGGTTTGTAAGTCACAAACATCCACATTTGTAGATCCATACTGAATATGCTTATCCTTACATATTTTATATTCATAATTACTAGCTGTGCCCTGCGGTTTCACCCGCGTGAAACGTTTTTATGTTTTATAACACCTTTTTTTCCCGACTTCTAATTTAAATGAAACAAAGCTTATATATTTCTCCAGAGTAAGCTTAATCTACTTGTGAAATCCGCATGATAATCCGTTTAGTAGATTCGGAGATTATCGTGAACAAACAGACAGACAGAAAATAATTTTAAATAGGTACACTTCTTTCATCGCCCCTCTCAATTTTTGGTAAAAAATATCCGCAGAGCTGTAGGTACATTGACGTGTAGAATTACGGATCTACTCTTAAAATATGGCTGGTTTTTTATCGTAATATTCATATTGATAAACGAATTAAGAAAAGAAAAACAGTTATTTTACTGCAATGCTCGAATGGGCTAATATTATTGCTAATCGTAGAATCTTCCGGCAGTCTGTGTGTTCGTATGTTGTATGTAATTAGGACACCGTACACGTAGGCGTCTACCGGGTTGCGCTTAACCTACCAATAAGCCAGTTGAACATATTTAACGTTTACTACTCTTGTGAAAATTAAGTATTTAGGTACTCACTTGTTTTATATAGTAATAACATAAGTGGCATCAAGATAATTTATACTTTTTTCAATTTTTGTTTGATTATTTTCTTAGCTTGTCTAATTATTTATAATTTATGTTTGAAGTCTGTGAATATTTTGCTGATTTTATATCTGAAATATTATGATTTAACAACCTAATTTTTGATCTACTTCTTTATTTTTAGATAATAAATAAAAACTTATTTTACTTGTCTATTCATTCGTAGATAAATTTATTCAAATAATAAAGTTTATAGCTTTTATATAAATAGGAATAGAGAGGAAACTTCGATTATTAGTTTGTTGTTACGTGCTCTGAATAAAAAAATTTTGTTCATTTTTTTAAATTCCAGTCAGTCATTATTATATCTGAATATCTGAAATAAACACTTTATTTATTATATAGGTACGTACTGGAGACAATTTTTTAACTACAATTTTTTACTTCACATTAGATCGGTACATTCCAATTTCCAACGCATGGCAATTGGCAACGAGTTGTTATTTTTCGATTGTAGGTAAATATCTGAATAGTCTAGATATTCTTCTGCTGCAGCCAATTATAGTAGTAGGTATTCGAGTTGCGTTTATTTGAAGACGTAAACTGTTGTATGAAGCGTCAGCAACATGAGCACATTGCAGTAATGAAAACAAAGTGTTGATACGAGCAAGCCACAAACGCATGGTTTAACTTGACGTTTTCATTTATTTTGCGTGCGAGCGCTCGCGCCGCGCCGCCGCCGCGCCGCGCGCCGTGGTGAATTCGGGGAACCACAACCGCTGCCAGGGTGACTCTTTGCATATTCACGTCCTTCCCTCCTTTATTCTCTTACTTGAATTTCTAAAGAGTGAAGAGAACAAATAAAAACATTTGCCAAATTCACCAAATAGAACACAAATGAACTAGGATAACATTCGCAACTGTTTGGAAAATACTTCTCTAGTCTCCAACGCGAGAAGTTGCATTCCGTTTGTACCCACCTATCGTCTAAAGACCATGTCTTTGTTATTATACGCTGACTGCTCGATGGTTTATTATTTAGGTAGTTTGCCAGATCGTGGGCGGTGGGACAGGTTTTTTTAATTTATTAAGGCTTGGCAACTAGGCCTTATCTTACAAACTTAATATTTGCTGGGATGGTGTTTACCTCTTTAATCATAAATCATAAAGTTTATAAAGTTTGACCTAAGTTAACAAAACTCGTCATCATTACGTCCTCATACTAAATTACCGGCAAAGATATCAAATCTTAACTGTAATAATAATCTTAATCTTAATAATGGAAAATTTAAATAAATTTAATTTTAATAATGGAATATGTAAAGGATAATTTTAATAAAGTAATTATTTTACATCCATTTGGAAACTTTTATATTATTCGTTGCAATAGGTAGTACTAGGTATTACCAGACCTAACATGATGATATACGAACCCGTTATTTCATCGCCACTTTGATAAGGGCGTATTCACAAAGCATACATGTTGTGCTACTGACATCGTCCGCTTGAGCCGTGAAATACTGCTAGCCGGCCGCTCCCGGATACTTCGCATCACACAAGAGCTAGCTACGAGTTACTGTACTATCATAATATACCCACTGTGCTATTTAAGACTCGAGACAATTTCGTTATATCCCTAACATACTTATACCACGAATTCACATGAAACGGACTAATTTGTGCGGCGGCCGGCGGTCTAACCGGCGTACACTGATCCTTCACACGTGGACATTCCCACTAACCAGTGGTCTTTCACACGAGTGTCGCTAAATCCCACCGCATAAATCTCTAGCGAATACCTTTAATTAGCTATTTAATTAGAGCAGGCCCGTGAATAATAAGGGCGCGTAATGACAAAGTCCCGTGACTGCGTGCGCCGCCCCTCGCTCTGTCACAAAAGTAGTAGGTAACACAGTTAATTGTTCAACCTATACTTGTTTCACAAAAGTTTGGATCTAAATTAATTATAAAATTGTACAATTTTAATATCTAGTATTACGATTATAAGTTTGGAAATGAAGCAAACTTTTGTATATAAATGTTTTTAAACAATCAATCAAAGGTTCGGTACTGAAAACTTTCAATAATTATACGTAATGTTACTTCGATCATATAATAATATGTCAAGTTACAGTATTTAGTGAACTCAGTAAGATACTACTTAAAATATTATTCCTTAAAAACTTCATATTTGCCCGTACATATGATACAAAATGAAAAATAATACTTTCAATTTATAATAAAATGTAATATACTTTGATCAAATTCCATGATCAAAGTATGAGTAAGATGCTGTGGTAGGTATACTGTTAGTGCCAAATTTCTAAACCGATATTGGTCAATTATTTTGCCATTCGTCCATTAAAATATTTCTTATAATTAGCTGGAGGCTGGAGGTGAATTGCAGTGTTTCAAGTATGGATTCATAGGATTTAAGTCTGAGTTGCAATCTGGCTACTGTATGCAGTTAGCGCTCCTAATTCCATGAGCTTTCCATTTATTTGCGCCAATACAGACGTAAAAGTTAGATTCCGTCTCTGTTCACGTGCCAAGAGATTTTTATTCACATCCTGTAAACCCGTATAGTTCAAAAAGTGACATTTTTTTTTTAATAATGTTGAGGAAAAGAGAGCTAGTTAAAGGAAAGTTTTTTTATGGTCATGCATCTTCTCCAGTGTAGGTATATGAACATGTAGTGTACTTTGCTCGGCACATTCGCGGCCTTTATCATGAAAAGCACTTCACACAGAAGTTATCATTATTCGGACTAAAAACATACTGCCTCCGTAGCACGAACACAAAAAAGGCGAGTTCCGGTGCATAAAAGAGACGACACAACGATTGTTTATGTCGCTCTCTTTCGTGGGACTGATTTTAGTGTAGAAGTTGTTTATACTCGTAGGCAGGAAGTGTAGAGCCGACCGCGAGCGATGAGCGGCAGCGGCACGCTCATTACACGAAGAGTGCTGAGGAAAAATCCTTTTACTGAAAATTGGGTAATCGACGCCCGACAGGCGGTATATTATTTTTGGTATTACTGCTTGAGTATATAAATGGTATTCTTTACTTAGCACAGCTTTTGTGGCTGTAGCTATGGACCGTGGAAAGAGTTTCCTTGATTGCGGCGAAAGGAAATGTTTAATACGTATATATTCCCGTGGCTTTAGGGATAACTTACACAGTATGGAAATAAGAGAAAAAAAAAGAAATAGTAAAAGCGTAGGTAATTTAAAATTAGTAATATGGTGGTTTGTTTTTTATAATTAATAAATTTTATTTTTATGTGTGCATTACTAAAAAAAAAAAGCACCCGCTATGGCATGCTAAACTAGTTTGAAGATGAAAACTGACAAGAGTGACTGAGTAAGAAATAATACCAGAAAAAGGACACACCTTTACTGTTAAGTATACTTCTTTGGAAGGTTTTTTTACACGGTCTCTTAACCATTTAAGGGATTATGTAAAACAGCTCCGCGGTTTCACTCGCGTTAATTTCGGAGTTCCCGCGGGAATTTCGGGATAAAAATTACCCTAAGTCCTTCCCTGTAGATACCCCTGACAACATGTATGCAAAATTTCATGATGTTCGGTGTAGCCGTTAAGCCGTGAAAGCGTAACAAACAAACAAATGGAGTAAATAAAAAAAAAAACAAATAAGCAAACATACTCACTTTCGTATGCATGTAAGGATGATATATAATATAGAGTACATTCATTACACAGACTTTTTATTTCGTCTTAGACATCTAACTGAAAAAGAGTGTTTTATTCCCTTTCCTAAATGTAATACTTTGTATTGTGATGCGCGGTGCAAAATATTAAATAATCCAATAATATGATGAATGTTGTTTGAGTGGACCGATTAGGAAAAGACAGGTGATACTTTAAATTGAAAGGAAATTTTACATTCGGAAACTAACATATCATCCGTCATCCGCTTGTTTGCGTTGTCAGTGGATCTGCTTCTGGATTTGTCGCGTGACGTCACGGCCCACGGTACACCCTAGTGGCATCGGATGGAGACAGGTGAGTGGCGTGTGCCGGGGATTGGCGCGGCTAATTGTGGCGATTGCAGTCAGCCAGTTGGGCTGTTCCGTACACAATACACATTTCGTACCCAGCAAAACATTTTCGACGTTGTTTCAAACTGCCAAATCTACACCGTTAATTTTGAAACAACAGATTTTTTGGGACTACCTTGCTCATTATTCTTACCACTTTATTTAAGAGATTAACTATTATCTATATAAACTATAATAAAAGAGTAGTATCCGCAATTCTGTACATTGAAAATTTGTAACATAAATTGACAGGGGGTGATAAAAGAAGAGTCTGACCACAAAAAAGTGTTTTTAAAATTATTTTTTATCTATCTGTCTGTCTTATCACGATAATCTCCGAATCTACTGAACGGATTGTCATGCGGTTTTTTCCTGAAATTACGCATACACCTTGTCAGGGGTGCAGAAAAGGGCATAGGGTAATTAATTTTGGAGTTCCCCCGGGAATTTAATAAAAAAGTACCCTATGTCCTTCTCTGTAGGTACCCCTGACAACATGTAGATGATAAACGGCTAAGTCTTTAAGGGGTGAAAGCGTATATAACAAACAAAATGGATGTGCAATAAATAAATAAATAAATAAATTAACTAACTCACATTCGCATTTATCGTAAATATAGTCTTAAATCAAATATATACTCACGTCACTCACACCTTTCCACGTCACACGTCATATCGCGTGTCTATTGCATCACAGGTGACGCTTGTGACGTGCGGCGTGACCGTGGCACGCCACATGGCCGTGACGCGAGCTGTCATTGTTATTGAATTTAATATTACCCTCATATTGTTCTGAGATATTACCATGATTTCTCTACTGGCATGAATAGTGTACTAATCAAGGCACTTGTTAGTTGTTGCCATATTAAAAAAAAAGAAAAAGAAAATTGTCGAGTAGAAGCTTGGTGGATGTAAAATGTAGTGAATATATTACCTTTGGGAGGAAGTTTTAACGTGTGCAGTGTGAACGCGCTCGCTACTTTAGTTTTACCTGTCAGCAACCATCTTGTTTGACTTGAGCTAGAAACTGCCCCCTTAGCCAAGTTGGCAATCTTTTATCGTTATCGCTATAGAACGGGTTTAAGAAAAGAAAAAAGAGTGCTAAGTATTAGACTTAAATTGCTAGCTAAATAATAATGAGTAGCTATTGATATTTTCCCTTGACCCTTAACACTCGTAACTCCGCTTTCGACTAATTAATTTGCCAGATCGACGAAAATTCAATTACCTTACATTATCCCCCAAAGGGTAGTACTTAGTCAATAAATTATTGCGAAACTTAAGTAATTTGTCAATAAAATGAAGCTTATAAAGTTTAGCTACTCCGCGAACTTGCTGCGTAAAGATCTTTTATGAAAGAAATTATAATTTGTACCTACTCATAAAAAGTTTCGTCGTAAAACGGACGGAGTATGAAAGGACACGATAATAATTTAAGTACATCGTCCTCCTTTCACTGCCAGCTTTGACTAAACGATTGTTTAGATCATGCCCTTTTATTTACAACGAAGAATGGCCTATGAAAATTCACAGCGGACAAGGGAATTTTGTGAATAAGTGAGGGTGGAAAATATTGCTCTTATCTTTATATCTCCACTTAGTGAAAAGATCTGTGAAGAGTCCTATTTACTTTAGTCCTATTTAATGCTCTTTCGTTTAGCTTTCTATAAAAAAATATATTGATCTTTTGATACTGTTAAAAACTGCCCGCGACTGCACTCGTGTGTTGTTGGAAAGCACTCTACCAAGTTCTACCGCCACTGCCATAAATTATTAGGGCCCCAAAAAAAGATATTTAATATTTTTTTTTTCCTCACTCATATAGCAGGCTCCTGGTTGCATCCGGCGCAAAGAGAGAAAAAAAAAGATTTTTAATTTGATGGTTAGATAAAATAGGAGTAGGTACTTAAATACACGTAGAAATCAAAACTAAAAAAAAAAGTTTTCAACATTTTTTTTATTACTCTATACTCTATTTAATATTTACTCTATATGATAGGATCCATCCATCGACTTCTTTTTTAAATGTGATGTTTTTTAACACAGACCGACTGAAAGACAAATCTCTAATTTTAATACAGACCGACTGAAAGACAAATTTATTGTAAAAATAGTTTTGATTTTTTTTTTAAATATCTCCAACGTAAAAGAATGAGAATCATCTTTAGTTACAATATTATTTTCCCATGTTTTTTTACATTACTTTTGACACACTGTCACTATTATCCTATTCGTGATAGCACAAGCACGTACTTACAAAGAAGGGAAATATGTACATTCTTTACTAGGTAAGTATAGGTATACCAAATCATAATATAAATCTTTTGTTTTTGTCCTGTCCACTTAAACGTTGTCTGGAAGAGATCACTTTACTAGCGCAGCAACTACTACTAGTTTTTTTTGTTAAACTCACTGTAACATTATTATGGTGTAAAATAAAAAATATTCTATTCTATTCTATAGTTGCCGACTGCAGGTATAGGTATAATATGAAAAGGAGGTAATCCATTCCAAAAAGAAAATGGTAATATAAAGACACCTATCATATAATGTTAAACTGAGAAACATAACGAGCTAATGTTGAATTTACGAGAATCTAAATAAAACATCGCTTTCGGGGCTCGATCTCGAGTGGCTCACTCGTCTGCGATATAAAACTGCCAGACGCAAGAACAAATTTGTTTACCCACACTCAAACCATACCGCTCCCCTTTCTATTCTTACTAACCTAAGCGAATAGGTATAAGTACCTATAATATTTATCTGCAAGTTAAGTCAGCAAGGGGCATAGCAGATTTAGAAAAGCGCGATTTTTCTACCACATCAGCTGTGTGTTATCATTTTGATATTATTGTGTGGGATTAATAATTCATCTATACTAATATTATAAAGAGCAAAAGTTAGTGAGTTTGTGGGTTTGTGAGTTTGTGACGTTGTAGGGGGTAATCTCTGGATCTACTGAACCGATTTTGAAAATTCTTTCACTTATGGAAAGCTGCAGTGATCTTGAGTGTCATAGGGTACTTTTTATCCCGGAATTATCCCGCGAGTATTCCGAAATTACCGCGGGTGAAACCGCGGGGGTCAGCTAGTGACCTATAATTATGCAATTTAACTCTACAATCTACATTTTTTGCTTTCTTGACCTATAAGGATTAGCTGGAAACAATTTTCCATTTAAAATAAGTTCATCCTTGTATCTTTTTCGATTTGTATGAAATCAACTGTAAACAGAGTCAAAACTTTCTTTCGCATCGTCAAATCCAACTATTCAAATTAAGAAGAACCATGGTTTCTCAGCCATTCTGTACTTTTTTTTATCACCTTTTTGTAAACAGATAGGTACTCAGTTAAAATATGCGAATTGATAGCGAATTAACATATGCACATAATTTGCAACATTACCGTGCAAGTGGCGTGGCGGGTAATATCGGGTGATAAATAAACTAGTACCCAACAGGCTTCCCGGTTTTGCGCACTGGATTCCGACGGGAGTTCGCAAATTAGAACGTACCATTCACTACACGAGCACTACTAATTGTGCCAAATACATATTATTAACACTGAAATATATTCATACGTCATAATTAGGTAGGTATACAAAATGTGACTCTCGGCGTGTCGTGTATTGGAGATATTAAAAAAGAATAACAACACTCGTATTTGATCCTGGAATTCTCGAGAGGTCTCCGAGGATAAATGCAAAAGTGAGTTCGTTTGTTTGTGTCGCTTTCACACCTTAACGGCTCAACAGATCATCATGAAATTTTACATGCACGTTGTCAGGGATACGGTTCTCTGTATTCCTGACATTCTGACTGTGGGAATTCCCGCAGGAACTCCGAAATTATTGCGGTTGAAACCGCGGGGAACAGCAGCTATTTTCATAAAAGGTTGTCTGGAAGAGATCGCTAGTAAAGCGATAAGGTCGCGTTTTGTGGGCCCTAATTTATAAGAGTAATATACCTATACACTGTAACATTTGGTGTACAATAAAAAGTAGGTATTCTATTCTATTCTGTTATTTTGACTATTTGGTTGTTACAATTCTATATCAGGTACAAAAACGTCAAAGGTCCTTTCTCGATCAACTTCGAAGATCTGCTGAGAGAGTCAAGCAAACATCAGTAGATCGATTACTAGAATAATTTTAATTTAGAATCCAGGAACTGGGGTTAGAATATAAACGTGCGAAACTTTTTAACCCTAATAGGAAAGTAAAGGTTTACAGCTAAATTGAGTTCCCTCAACATTTCCATATAATTTTTGTATTATACCTATCTCGATTTCGCGTCAAACAGAGATTTCATGGAACGATATAAATAAGCTTTGAACTTTATTACACTGTACAGTGTTGCGTTGTATAAAAAAGTTTTGCGACAAAGAAATATATATCGCCGATATAAAAGTTTTCCAATACCATTAAAAGTTTGAGGCACGGGCTCCACAAGATGCTGTGGGGATCAGATTTGTTTACATTAAGCAACCGTTACTGAAGTGTAGTAGTGGGGCTTAAACTCGGTTAAAGCTCTCTTTATGACGAAGTGTACGGAGAAAATTCTGTATGCTTCATTAGATTAAATCTCTTTCGTGCGCCCGCAGATCTTACTATACTGACAAACAGATATTGCTCATATAATGTATAATGTGTCGAATATGCTAATTAATTCAAACATCTGTGAAACACAAATAGTACTGATGTAATTTTATTTTGTTAGGTTTTGAGTCTATGATGGCGGGTTTTTTGAGACAAAACCTAAATTCAAATCTCAAATAAGTATTCTTGTTTTTTATCGTTCCGTACCCAAAGGGTAAAACTGGACCCTATTACTAAGGCGGAGCTGTCCGGCTGTATCTCATGAAACGTGATAGTTAGACAGTTGAAATTTTCACAGATGATGTATTTCTGTTGCCGCTATAACAACAAAATATACTAAAGAACCGAATAAAATAAATATTTAAGGGGGCTCCCATACAACACGTGATTTTTTTTATAGATAATTATACGGAACCCTTCTTGCGCGAGTCCGACTCGCACTTGGCCGGTTTTTTATTTGCACGCTCAATACGCAAGACTTCTAAAAATTACCTTCTATGGTACGCACACAACAGCAGAAACATACAGGTAATAAATACATATGTAGTATACGACATACTCAGCCTTTTCAGCCTGACTTGATATAGCATAATATGGCTTCACTCTGCTTGCTCTCATTTTCTGCTATTCCATAATTCTGTGACTCATCTTTAACCAACCTGTAAGTCACTGTTAACTATATTTTTGTTTGTTACAGTTTAGGTATAATAATTACGTAATTAGGTGCGTATTTAGGTATAATAATTAAGGCATGTGTATATAAGAAATAAGTCTTTACAACAATAGAGTTAGTAAATCTTTACAAACACAAAGCTCAAGTTAGGAGGTATCAATAAAAAATGGGATTTCAAGTGTTTTATAAATTCAAATAGACGGAATTTAGTCGGTGCTTACGTGTTACGACCAATGCTTCAGAAAATACTCGTAAAAAAAAAACAAATTCAAAAATAGAACGTGCCCAAGAATTGACTGCCAGTTATATTTGCACAACTCTCCGGCTGCGTGTGACAGGTCAAAAAGAAACGCCTGAAATGCTGAAATAAATCTGAATAACAATATCATAATAACTCCAAGCTTTTTGACTGATATATTTCAACCTTTTTTTTATTTAAAAGCTTGTTTGATGCAACGTAGAACCATAGAGACAAAACACATAGAGCGATGGTTTCATTCAATTTAATTCGGAATTGAAGCACACAATTTACCTGTAGGTATGTGAGCGGTGCGAAAATACGCGTTGACGCCGAGTAACGTCGCACGTCGTAATGTGTTTTTTTTTTCATTCTTTTTATTTCCATGTCTTTAATTTCATTGTAACTTGTAAGTGCTTGTTAGTGAAGCAAGAGAAAATATTCATTTGATAACGAATTTCATATTAACTTGTTTTTTTATCTTCAATTTTTTATTGTAAGGGCCGGGCGGCGCCACAGTTTTTGCGGCGGCGATGGCGGTGGCGGCAGCGGCAAAAACAAATGGTAGACAACATAAGGAGTTGGCCATAGTTCGCACCGCTGATAGCTGTGGCCAACTTCGTATGTTGTCTACCATTTGTTTTTGCCGCCGCCGCCACTACCACCGCCGCCGCCGAGACTGTGGGCAAGGGGTAACATGCGTAGATAACTGTAATTAACTGTCGCCGTACTGAAAAACGTTTCTTGCATAAGAATCAATTATTTTATAATTTTTTAATTTAACCTTATTCTACTAACCTAATTCGTATAAATATCAGCACTTGACTGTCCCCAATAGGGATCAAACTTAATACAACTTCACTTTTTTTTCTATATTTCGAAAAAAGACTAACCCGCACTCAGAGTCCACTTTAATGATTACTTAGTTAAGTATAGTTTTCCAAAACTAAATGTTAGTTGGCATTTAACTAATTAAGTTACATCTCATTAAATGCCAGTTAACATTAATTTACTGAACGTCTCTGATTGCGGCAGTTTTGTTTTAAAAATCTATACTTAACTAAGTAATCATTAAAGTCGACTCTGAGTGCGGCCGCAAGTAATTCAAATGGTATTTAAAATTAGCGTGACGAATATTATAGTTTTGTGTGCGAAAGACAATCAGCGACACTTGTTTAAATCTGTTTCAGCACTAAACTGAATTGATGTTCCTTCTATAATATGCTCTGAGAGAGTGGGTCCATGGTCAAAATGGTCCATCAACAGTGGGTAAGTTTGTAGTGTTCCACGTCAGTAAATTGTAGCACCTTATGTAAATCGTCAAGATTAATGATCAGTGACAACACTACGTCAGGACTCAGGAGCCGAGCACCACGCCTTATTGCTCTTTGCTTGCGTAACTGACCGTTGCGGGAGATAAGCGCGTCAATCCTTTGCAGAGTAGGTATGTACAAGCAGAGACAACTTCGCTACCAATAATTTTTAATTCTAAACATAAACATCTTAACTAATGAAAACTTAAAAAGTAAAGTGTTTTTTTAGGGCTGTATCAAGCTTGTTAAGCTCAATAAAAGTTAAAAATAAATTTAAGAGATAGGTTGGTATTTAGCAAGAACACTGAAAAAAAAGTTGCATGACAAAAGACAGTGTTGTTATTTTTAGGATGGGCGTGACTATCGGTATTTACACAAAAAAAAACTATTTTTAGAATCTCTTTCTATTTGTGAAACTGCTGTGACGTAAACATAAACTTTGTTTCATCACAATTGGTTCAGCGAAACAGATAATAATAAGTAAAAGTGATAATAACAATACACATTCTAACTGCACATGTAAGTACTACAAAATTGTTATAACATTAATCCCAGCGCATAAAATATAAAAATAGAAACATAGATAAATACGTATAAAGAATCCCATCAAAAACAAACTTGTAAAAAAGTCCAAGTCTCGCAACTCAGTTCTTCTACAGTAAAAAGTTGTGAGATCAATGTAATACCAAGTCGGTTAATTTATTCAGTGCCTACTTAAGGGTCCTTC
The DNA here is from genome assembly GCA_907165275.2 of Zygaena filipendulae. NCBI lineage: Eukaryota > Metazoa > Arthropoda > Insecta > Lepidoptera > Zygaenidae > Zygaena > Zygaena filipendulae. The sequence continues at coordinate 4,669,401 of OU015669.1, forward strand.
TGTCTAAAGTTATCATGTTATAAGCTAATCTAATAACATTTTATAGTGACCATATCAAATTTAAAAATCTTTTATGTTTTAAATAGATTGATTGGCTTGGCGATCACGTGAAAACACAATGTATCTCACATGTAATACATAATTATGGTTCTAAACAATCTAATTTAATTATAATATGTACACAATAGACATGTGACATTCTGAATTTCAAAAAGAAAAAAGTTTCTAGTTGTGGAAATCTGAAGTACAAACTAGAACTACAAAAAGTGAAAGAGTATAGAGGTTAGCCCTAAGTTGGTGAGTTACATCATTGTGCTGAGTCCAGTGTATTAGGTAGACCTTGCTTGTTTATTATCAGCTTTTAAGGACTATATTGATGTTTAGGGACAGACTTTCCCTCACCAAATAATAAAGGAAACTCAACTTGTAAAGAATTGATAACATGATACTTCCAATCCTTCAACCTGTACCAATTACCTGTTAAATCTGAATCAATGGCATCTGGTATTTCCACCATGAGTGCTGGTGCAATGTCTGAAATATCTGGATCAATCGCTGCATCTGGGCAGGGACCACCACCACCAGTGGCCAACCTGTGTTGCCTCTCTTTGGCTAAGGCATCTCGTTGCCGGGTCTTCAGGTTGGTCCAAAGGCGTCGTAGTTGGTCCCCCGATGCCTATAACAAAAGAAATAATTAGAATGCAAACTTAACTTGGCCTTGCAACACACTACAAATATTTCGGTTTGATGGCAAATAATTTTTGTAGGTGTTATTATCTATATTTTAGTTAAGGGATTATTACATTACTTCTATTTCATAGCAAACAATATAATTACCGATTCTGCGATAATTCCAGACGAATTATATATTCTTGCAATATCAGTCTATGCATTCTTTTTTATAGCTGCGCTCACGTTGTCAGTCTTTTTGTTCTGTATTATGTTTTTAAAGTTTTTTAATATTTGTAGTAATAAATTTCTCTCCTGTGAAAAGCAATGAAAAATAACATATTTAATGCATCTGTTAGGTAGGTAAGTAGCTGAGGTAAGTAGGTACACCAATATTAAAAGAAAACTACGTAAAATAAAATTTTAAATAAAATTGTAGGCTGAAAACAAATATGTACGTACCTGTAATGTAAAGTTCCGTTTTTTTCCGATTCCAGACATATTTTGAATGTTTTTTTTTTCCAAAAAATTTATTTAATATAATTTACAGAAATATTTAAATTGTTTGTTTTTTTTTACCCTGCTGATGCTTGACACTGACACTTGACAGACACATGCCACAATACATTCCGTTTTACTTAAAATCGGTCAAACCACAAGACACTATTACTCCTGACGGTTAAAAATTCGTTGAACGGAATAAGATTTGTGCCAATCTAGCTCAAATTAACAATGAAAACAGACTTGTACCATAGACAACGTAATCGGAGTTCAAAATCTCTACTCAAGACTAGTTTCAACGGATCAAAACTTAAAACGCATTCTGTAATATGAAGTACGCTTGAGTTATGATCTGTGCTCAAAACTAATCTCAAGTGAAATGTGATCTGAGTCACCTTTTGGAATACGGACCATAGGGGGTCGAAAATGGCCTGAATTGCTTCGAGAAAAGGATAGTACTTACGGCCGTGCCGCTTTTGTTGCTCGACTTGGCGGGGGCACTGCCGTGCCCCCAGATACAGCCTACTCGATAAGCTCGATTGGCCTTTTTTCAATCGGCTATACCTAAAGCAAAGTTATCTAACAATAAGCTATAGTCGTGTAAGATAAAAGACAACGCCACAAAAAATAACTTGTTCACTTGAGTCGCGACAAAGTTTATTAGTTAGAAACAACCGCGGAGTGATTTATTAGTGTCTTATAAGATAAGGACATGGTTCGCCGCAGCACTTTTCTAGGTGATTGTACATGTAAACATAGATAGGCCTGTGAAACTTGGAAACCCGATTAAGCTTAAATTATCTCTAAACAATTGGTTTATGTTAATATAACATTAGATAATATATAATGCATAAAAGTTAAGTAGGTACCGTAGATTTTTCTTTTGTGATATTAGAGTCAGTACCCAAATCCTTACGCCATAGCGGCGATCATCATAACATTTTGCGTACACGGTACGGAGAAGGACAATACTACTTTTTGTTCCGGAATTCCCGCGGGAACTCCGGAATTAACGTGGGTGAGATGTATAAACTAAAGTAAGAGTATGTTAAAATTTGTATCCTCTCATATTTGTTAATATTGCAGCACGTAAATTTCAGGAGTCCGCCAGGAACTCCGAGTAGCCTTTCTGTCAATTCAGGGCATTAGCTATCTGCATTGCCACCAATTAGGTATTATATTTGACTTTGACATCCAAATCTGTCCAACCCTTTCAGTTTGAAAGAGTAACACAAAAATACACTCACAAACTTTCGAAGGATAAGATAAAACGTTAACTTATCTCAGAAGAAGTAGGTAATTAGGAATGGTGTTATGTTTTTCCCGCTTTTAATTAATTTGTGTCAGGGAGTCGTCGTCTGTTGGTATGTATCGTGAAAAACTAACGCTAACCACATTGTTTTTTTTTTATACAAAAACGAACGTACAGCAGCTTAATTAACTGCCTTAGCTGGAGGAATTTCTAATCTCCTGATACGTCCGCACTTTCTTATCAAAAGAATATTGCTTTACTTTTAACAATAACGACTTTGGTACTTTACGTATCCATTGTTCAACTTTTCGAATTAATACGGACAAATGCTTTGAATTTGGATTTCAATACAATCCTAACGAACTAAATTTCCCGAAGCTGTATGATTAACATTGTACAGTGTTTTGCGAACTTGTGATGCATATTAAATGGGAAATATACCTAATGTTCTTCATAATCCTTACTAATATTATTAATGCGAAAGTGAGTTTGTTTGTTACGCTTTCACGCATCAACGGCTCAATGGATCATCATGAAATTTTGCATACATGTTGTCAGGGATACAGATAAGTACATCAGGTACCTAGGGTTTTATCCTAAAATTACCGCGGGAACTACGGAATTACCACCGGTCAAACCGCGGAGAACAGCTAGTAATACAATAAAAACAACTATATACAGATTTATATACATTTTAGTATTAATTTAAAAAAGAAAACTGCAATAATACAATGGAAAAAGTTCTCCACTAGTCACTAGGAATTATTTTTTGGAATTATTAGTAGGTGAGTGTATTTGTTTTTTTTTTGTGGCAAAGTTAGTTTTAGCACTACTTATAATAAAATAAAAACAAATGACAAGGAAAAACAGCAAGTCGTTCCATATTAATTTTATTATAAAAAGTTAGAATTCATGAGAAAGAACGAGGAAAGTTGGAAACATTATAAAACTTCATAAACATAACAATCTGAGGAACATTATAACAGTTGAGTCATTTTGAAACTTAAAAAAAAAAATAAGATTTTCCACACTATTACATTGAAATATTTCATTAGGATTTTTTAAAGGTTTATTCCTAAAATTGTACTTTACAATGATAATTATGTATGATAGTATGATTTATCAGAACATTTAGGCAATCAACCGTAGTAGGCATAAATCCGAATAAAAAATCTATTGAGGCCCGTAATATTATAATAATAGGATCTGAAAATAAATAGATTATTATCTTTACAATTTAGAATTTAATTCGGCAAATAGACCAATTCGTTGGTTGAAGTAAGTTAATTAACGAAAGTAAGTAACGACGGGAACGCGGTCGGTTTATTTGCATACGAATTTGAATTAGAGATGAACTATTTAATCGGGATGACGGTTTGGTTGCCGGAATTGGTTACATCACACGTACACAATTCCACATGTGTGTGGCAGCTGTATTGCCCTGGTAAGTATCTATAGTATAATAAAAGAAAAGAAAAATTGACAGGAGACGATAAACGAAGAGTAACCAACCACAAAAAAAGGTAAGGTAAGGTAAGTTTGTTTAAATAGGATCTTAGGAATCGATCTTAAAATTCTTTCAGCGATTGCAAGGACGCACTATCACTGAGGGTTATAGAATACTTTGAAATTCACGCGGGTGACACCACGGTGGAACAGCTAGTGATTACAATAAAGTTTGTATACAACGTGTTAATGAATTAACTGAAAACCTGATACACCCCATTTAAAAAAATAAACAATAATATGATAAAATATATTTTATGTCGAAAAAAGTTATATTTTAAAAGTTATTGAACATTAGTTTGGAGGTGACCTATCTACGAAATTCCAAGCGCTACGTCCGCGCCTATCAGTTCGGATTTTTTCGCTGCCGACGGCGTACGCTCCAAATATTGTATTATAAATAATTTAGAACTGGGCTACTAAAAATGAAAAATATAACCTATATTAAAACATAGTGCGATCGATTTGCTAGTCGATTCTGAGCAAACTACTTTCTAGTTTTAAGTTAATTCATTAACACGTTGTATACCAAGGCCCTTGTTCACTATTACCAACAACATTCCTTGCCCCAAAAACACATTCCTAGACGATCCAAATGCCGAAATTAAAAAAAAAACATATTTTGTATGCCATAAGACACGTTGTAGATGTAATATTTTGAATTGAAACTTCATTGAGCACGTGGGTAAAACAATTTTTTATGGCGCGTTATTTTAACACGACGCGTTAACCTCATACTGAATAAGGGTCCTGCAGCAAATAAAACCCTTGTCACCTGTTACATGGGACTATTCTACGGCGGAAATGATGTTTGTTTCCCAGTGGGGTAAACAGAGATTATATTAAACAGATCTTCAAGGTCCTTCAGTCCAGTACCTACTGCTACATCAGTTCAGGGACCCAATTCTCGCCTCCTTCGAAAAAATCTCGAACTCGAGATTGCTGTTCGATCCCTATGTCGATCACAAAATCTCGATACTCGAACCTGTTTCTTCGTATCTCCTATTCTTAACACAAATCGAACTAGACTTCGAATATAAAGTGTAAAATGTTGCCAGTAAAAGCTTATTCGAAAGCCGTATCCATTCCATTCTACACGACTCATCCGGAGCTAAAACGGCAGCAGCTTTTTATCGTTTTTAAATGGTGTGCATCGTTTTATATCAAGAACTAACATATTTTATAATATATTTGCAACAAAAAAAAGAAAAGTTCTTACTTTTATCACTTTTAAGTTTTACATCATCACTTTAATTTTGTTTAAATTAGTGTGCGTAGTATGGATCGTGAAGCAAAATATTTTTTTTATTTTTACCCTTTTTGGGGGAGGCAAAGGAATCGTAGTCCATACAGCCTGAATTGGCTGTATAGATAACGATTCTTTTGTTCTTTTTTTTCTGAAGTTATATTTACATCTAATTGCGTTGCTGAGATGCATTTCGATTCTTAATCGGAACTTTAAGCAATGAAGTTGCAGTTAATTACCACCATAACACTTAATACAGAGTATATTTACTAAAACATAATAAACTTTTAAACTGTAACATATTATGACTTGGCTGTATGGCTCAACATCCCTTGCCTATCTCAGAAGGGGCGAAGATAAAAAACAACAACAACTTCTGAAACTGTCACGCACGACATTTATGAAGATTCGAATTCGAAATTTACGACTCGACCGCTTCCGACCAGTCGAAGCAGTTCGAACGGCTTTCATTCGAGATATGTCGACGTCGACATGTCGAGAATTGCTCAACTTGGCTTCATCTTGACTTCGAATTCGAATTCGAACTTTATCCCGAGTTCGAGTCTACTTCGAATGTGTGAGAATTGCCTCCCAGATATAGACTTGAATAATGTATTCGCAAGCTCATTAGGGTGATACTGAATTTAAAATGTTCCTATTTATCCTACTAATTATAAACTCGAAAGTTTGTAAGTATGGATGGATGGATGTCTGTTACTCTTTCACACAAAAAATACTGAATGGATTTAAATGAAACTTTACAATAATATAGCTTATACATCAGATTAACACATAGGGTACTTTTTATCCCGGAATTCCCTCGGGAACTCCGATTTTACCGTTGGTGTAACCGCGGGGCACAGCTAGTAATACTTACCATATACTTACTAGATATTCCCAGCGGTTTATCGGCATTAATTTCAGCATTCCCGCGTGAATTCCGGGATAAAAAGTAGGTACTCTAGTACAGTATAATATGTCTTTTCCTGTACCGCTGACAATGTATATGAAAATTGAAAAGTTTAGTACGTCAATCACTTTTAGCTTCTGTAGCAGTTTTTTATTACCACGACCGCGACATCAGCAAATAAAATAATATAAAATACTAATCTATATCTACTATAAAAAAAAGAGTAGAATCCACGATCTTGTACATTGAAAATTTTTAACAAAAATTGACAAGGGGCGATAAAAGAAGAGTAACTAACCACAAAACAAGAGTTTTTAAAATTCTTTTCTGTCTGTCTGTCTGTCTGTTCAGGTTATTCTCTGAATCTACTGAACGGATTGTCATGCGGTTTTCACAGGTAGATTAAGCTTAGCCTGAAGGAAGCCTGGTTTCATTTAAACCGAATGCCGGAAAAAAGTTGTTATTACATTAAAAAAAAAAACGTTTCACGACTGTGAAACCGCGGGGCACAGCTAGTATAAAATAAAATACATATAAATGACATCTCATCGAAGCGATCCGCGTCTCGCATCGCTCGTGAACAATAAAAAGAATGTAGAAATCTCGATCCGGTTGAAAAATAAACGATTCAACATTTATTCAGGATATCAGCAGTTTTGTAAAAAATCCACATCGTTCCCTCTCCAGCTTCAGTTGTTTTATGGCAGCAGTAAGCGGTAAGGTTACGTACCAAATTCTCGTGTTTACTCAACCGACCCGCAAGTTGCTAAGTGAACAATCAAGACAAAATTCTTATTTTCTTTTTACGTCTAACAAGTAACAACAACAATTTGTTTGAGTTTATTCAGATTAGATATAAATCTCAAATGTTTTAACTGCCTCATAAATAAATATTCTGGCCGACATCTTAGTAAAATTACTATCGTTATTTTTCATTAAGGTTTTCTCGTGTGTAAATAAATGACTAATGAGATAGAGTGAAACCGAATTATGCTTACAACTAACCCAACACTAGTTCGAGTGGTCACTACTGCCACAGATAATATACGTATAATACTATACTAGTACTACTGCATACACTGACACTGTCTTTTCACCACTGCCACGCAACTTGGCTAGAGAAAGCAGCAGGTAGGTACTTATTGGAGAACCTGTCAATCACAGGTTTGGTGAAATACAAAACTATAAAAAATCATATAGGTATTCTATGAGATTTGATTTAAAAACAATTTGATTAGTAGAATGTTTAAAATAGAGTGAATACTAATTTTTGATGATAATTCTGAATATTTAACCTGTATATTAGTATATCAAGAAGGTTTGGCGGTTTTCAATGAAACTTTTAAATAATTGTCAAGTATTATCGTATACAATTAAGTAAATTAAATACTGTCGAATTATCATCAAAAATCAGTATTTACTCTACTTTATATTCTAATACCAAATGAAATGAAATTAAATGAATGAATAAAATGATAAATTACTTTATTCGTTACGACAACGGTAGGTATCTAAGACAAAAATAATCAATAAATATTCAACAACAAACCACCGATTTCTTTTTAAATTATTGGAAATATATCCTTAAAGATATATATGATTTTTTATGGCATGGTCCGCTAGCACTGCAAGGCCCTATTAACTTTTGTTTGTGCTCGACATTTCTTTGTATCTATAATATAAAAATGAATCCCTATTTCCCTTGGCCACGGCATCTCACGTGAACGGCTGGACTGATCACCATTAAATGCATACACGTTGTCAGGGGTACAGAGAAGGACATAGAATACTCTTACCGCCGCACTCAGAGTCAACTTTAATGATTACTTAGTTAAGTATGGATTTTTAAAGCAAAATTGCCGCAATCAGAGATGTTCAGTAAATTAATGTTAATTGGCATTTAATGAGATGTAACTTAATTAGTTAAATGCCAATTAACATTAATTTATTAAACTTGTCTGATTGCGGCAGTTTTGTTTTAAAAATCTATACTTAACTAAGTAATCATTAAAGTCGACTCTGAGTGCGGCGGTTAGCACCGTAATTACCGCAGGGCAGGTGAAGTCACTGGGAACAGTCAGTGTTGGTAAATATAGATATTAAAGGTGTAGTGTACCAACACCTATGACGATGTAATACCTATGACGACTTACGGGAGTCCTTCATCAAGGATGATGCTCATGATAAAAGATAATAATAACAAAGATAATAATAACATAAAGATAATAATAACGAAGATAAGCAATAACATGTTAACCCACAAAATTAAGTTATTAATTCAGAACAATTTATTGAGACTTGGAGAACGTTTTTTAATTATGTGTTTACCTTATTACATTGCTTAAATATGTAACTAAATATTGAACATAAAAAATGTTGACACAAAATGGCGCTATACTTTTAAAACACGATTTACTCAAAATTTCTTCAATGTGGGTTAACACACTATTGCTTATCTATGTCTATATAATGTACAGTGTATCGTATTCGTTAGTGGTCCTATTGATGATAAACAAAAAACAAACGTTTAATACAAAACAAAGATAAAAAACACGGATAGGTAATTGGGTGATATTTGTAAACAACCGCACGGTTTGTTTGCGTTTGTGAAAAAAGGGAGCTTTTACCATGTTCGCTCTAGCGCAACTAGCGAGTCACACCTAATGGAATAAGGTAGAGAACTTAAGTATCGACCTTTTTATAATATAAATTATAATAATAAAACTTATATAAGTTTTCATTTAGAAATTAATTAAAACAATCTCCTCACAAATTAAAAAAGTTATAAGCGACACCAATAAGCACTTTCGGGCTTAAATGTTTTGTATATTTTGTTTATGTATTTGTAATTTGGAGTAAATAAAAATGAAAAAAAAAAAAACAATGTATTCGTCGAAACCATCAAAACTAAACTTGTATAACAATTGTAAAATGGTATCTACATCAACAAACATTACATACATCATCAAAAAGGTTAAATAGACCTTAGACTTTAGATTTTTTTCCCATTTCTAGAAATATGTATAATAAACTTATTTCCGAATATCATCGTTCTATTGACAAAATCTTGCCATCTCATCACACTTATACTTATAAAAGTGAAAGTTTGTGCATGTATGTGTCAGTATGTTTGTTTTTCTTCCACGCTGCAACTGCTGAATGGATTTGGATGAAATTTTGAACGGAAATAGCTTATTCACGCGGGCGTAGTCACAGGGAACAGACCGTTTTTAGTCAAGGATCAACTAACATTTCACTTTTCAAATGAAACGAGCTGAAATAAATTTATAAAATAAAATTACTCTGTCCATAATTGGTTCATGTACCCTTTTGTTACCGAGCCTGTTACAGTTTGCCAATTACTAGCACCTTTGATGTGTGAAGCCGGTTAAATTAAATAATGGAAGTGATATGTATAGTTTATTACAGTCACAAACTGACGAAATGTTGGACGTATGATAGCTCTAGTTGTCAGTTAGTAGCCACTCGTAGAATATGATTGTTAGGCTCATCGCTCACAGAAAGGAGAGTCGGAGGGCGTCGAGGCGCGAGCGTTGAAGCGGCAGCGATCCTCTTCTAGATATTCGTCGGTCGACGAAGCCGACGCGATGCGCCACTTTGTCATTTGGATTCGTATGTATTTCGTTATTTTACAATAACTATAGTCATGTTTTATGACAAGCTGTGCCCCGCGGTTTCACCCGCATGAGTTTCGGAATTCTCGCAGGAACTCCAAAGTAGCCTAATTTACTTCTTATAACATTACCCAGTTATCAGTAAAAGTCCTAGCCTAATTTACTACTTTTAACATTAGTTAATTGGCAGTGAAAGTCCCATCAAAATTGGTTCATTCGTTTCGGGTGAGTTTCAGAATTCCCGCAAGAACTTCAACTTCTTTTATACAAACCTAGCCGAGTTATAATAACGAACACAAAAAAAAAGAATTATCCAATTTGGTGCAGTCGTTGGAAGTTATGCGCCTAGCAACACATTGTGCGATTCTTTTTTATTTATGTAGGTTATACTACTATTATATATTACTCAGAGATAATGTAGCATTCTAATGGTGAAATAATTTTTGAAATCAGTCCAGTAGTTTTTGAGTTAAATCGTCACAAACAAACAAACAAAAATCAAATTTTTCTTTATAATACTAGTAGTTATAGACAAAGCGTAGACAGCGCGATAATTTTTGCCAACTCGACCTCCTATGTTTACTCCTACTAGTACTACTACTCCTACTACTACTACACCTATGTTTCAATTTTGAGTCATAGACGCTGTCACTGTGAGTAAAGTGGAAGCCATTTAGTGGAAGACAGAAGAAGACTCTAGCCGCGCACCTTCGATATAAATATGATTCTATTATATCTAGATTACGCACCACTGCAACGCCCGCGCGTCGTTCACGCTTCGACTCATCAGTGAGCGATATCTTACACCACAAAAAACTCTTCTCCGCGTTTCACTCACGCTTCGACTCATAGTGAGCGACACGCTTTACACCACTAAAAACTCTTCTACGTAGCGTGAAATTAAAAAATATAGGTTGTTTTTTTAGTGTTCGCACCACCGTTTTATACGGTACCCTGTTTCTATAGCTTTTTTATGAAGTGAATGTCAGTGAACTATTTTATTCAGAAGTTTTGAATTGAAGTTGAAATGTTTTTTTTTTATACCTGACATAATATCCCATCCCATATTTCAAAAACTACACGCCGCATTTTCTTGTTTAAAATCCGTTTTCTTTGACTTTAACGTTTAAATAAGCGGATAATATTTCATTATTATAGTGAGCAAATAGTAGCAAATAAGTAGGAAATAATGAGCATTGTTTGATTTCTCTACCTTTCTTTGGTCAAAAAATCACAGCCATTTTTAAAACTATTGTTTGTCTGTCCGTGGACACATCATGAGCTATTGAGCGGATATTCATCGCTTTTATTTTCATGTTACTGTTACGATTTCTTTTGTTTGATAGTGATTATGTGACAGCACCGTCGGTGATTATACCATTACCATTAGGCACGGATAATATAATACTATACCAGGCAGCATACTAGCATTAGGTAAACCACCAGACTGCTACGCCGAGTGTCGCGGGTTCGATCCCCGTATCAGGGTAAAACATTAATGTGATAAATATTTGTGTTTATCCTAAATCTGGGTGTTTTGTAAAATTATAATATGTATGTATAATATTTACAAACAGAAAAGTAAAAATCTATCAGTACCATGTACAGAAATCTCTACTCAGGCTGGGACCAGGTGCCACTGTGTGACAACTAACAATACCAAAGCATTATTATTATCATTATTAATATCAAATAAAGCTATGCCCGGCGGTTTCATCCGCGGTAATTTCAGAGTTCCCACGGAAATTTCAGGTATAATATAGCCTATGTTAGTCAGGGATAATGTAGCATTCTAATGGTGAAAGAATTTTTGTAATCGGTCCAGTAGTTTGCGCACTGACTTAAAAACTTTCTATTGGATAAAGCCAATGATAAATCATTGTACTCTGTAAAAGAGTACCTATTCTTCTTCATCTTCTTCAATGACGGCAATCTATTGCGATTTATCACATTTAATTTAGCCAATGTATGTATTTTTTAGCAATTAAAGTAATTATGGCGAAACGCCAATGAACATGTTACATTGTTCCTCAAGATAAAACACGGTTCTCTCTCGAAAACTAGCTTCTTTTTTGGAAAACAAAGTTGCTGCTGAATGATGATGAAAATATTGAATAGACTACGCGACAGGCGGGCGTCCACTCGCTACGACCTCCACCGGTCAACAACCAAAAGAGTATCCATGAGATTATTTATTCACTAAAGTGACATTTTATTTGAAAATAAATTGTTTGCCTACCTTTAGATCAAGACGTGTTTCCCACTTGACATTTTTTGTTAAAATGATTTTTTAAAATTAATATCAAATTAACTAATATTATTATTAGTTTAAATTTTGTCAGTCAAGATTTAATATGAATGCCATATCTTATGAAGAACCATGCTGCTGTAGTGTAGTGGCAAGCAGCTAAATTAGCCTATTAACGTCGAACTGCGCTAGATGCGGCGGTAAACATTATTTAATTACGTATAGCTGCTTCGAGAACGTAATTTGTACAATATATTCAGATCCAGCTTCTTACAACACGTTTCAATCATCTTGTTCTCGGTATATATAAAGTGAGAATATTATATTTTACAGAGAGTAATACAAAGTAAAATGTGTATTAAAAAAACAGTAAAAACGGCTGAGTAATGTTTAATTTCCTCGGCGGCTATGGCCGCTGTAAGTCAGGCGGAGGGCTGGTTAGAATAACGACGCACTTTCACCTACGGCACCCGTATTTAATTTTACTTCGTAGTTTAGAATAAAATAAATGCCAAGTTTTTCCAAGAGTGCAGCTTGTGAAATGTGACTGTATTTTAATTTAGATTTCGTTGAGTTATTTAACTAGTCGATTCCTCACGGTTTCACTTGCTATAATTTCGGAGTTCCCGTATAGGAGTAGTTTTCGATAAAAACTCAAACTGTTTACTCACATTAAAAGAATCATGTTCAAAAAATGCACCATTTTATAATAATCACTTTAAAGAATTAAATTCAGGGAAGCTATGATAAATGGGGAATTAACGGAAAAGTGTTATTTTTTTTAAATATATTTTTTTTTTACATTCCGAACATTGACGTAAAAACTTTTTATGATGATTCCAAATAACCGGTCCGCTGTCCTAATTTATAAAATTGTAAGAAAAGTTACATTTTTTTTTTAAATGAGACCTCTCCTTTAGTTTGACACTGAACTTTATTTCCTAGAAATGGACTCAAAAAACGACACTGCGGAGATGGCGCAGTCTTTTAGCATATTATAAAACAAGAGTCCTTTGCCGGGTCTGTCTGTCTGTCTGTTCGCGATAAACTCAAAAGCTACTGAATGGATTTTCACCATTAGATAGAGTTATTCCAGAGCAAGGTTTATAGGTATAGTTTGCCTTGGAATTCCCGCGGGAACTCTGAAATTACCGCGGGTGAAACCGCGGGAAACGGCTAGTTCGCTAGTAGTAATGTGTACGTATTTATAAACTTGATAAGAACAAACCATAAATTAGGTTGATTTTAGCTGAACATCGTTAGACTATTAAGGAAAAACAAAGTACCTACCTATTTAGTATGTGAAATCAATTAAGTAGGTATAAATTTATATATTATTATCTATACTCGTAAAAAATCTGTAGATTACCTTTTATTATTATTATCTGATGGTTTGAGTAATGAAAGATTTTATCTCAAATAACATCGTTTTATACACAAGGAAATTGAAACTGCTAGTAATGGTAAAAATATGCAATATGGATCGTATTAACATTACCCGGTCGGAAATGAAAGGCGGTGTTTAGTGTTTACTACAAATTACAATTTTTTATGATCATTGGATTATGAAGTAAACAAACAGCTACGACGAATTGCAATTGAATTTACTGTGGACTAATTCCCCTAGATTGGTCCTTACACAGGCGAAACTATAGCGCCACGTGATAAAATCATCTGATAATAAAAAAAAAGAATATGGGTACCTAAATACAATTTTATGAAAATAATTTTGCAATATTAAAACTTGATATTAAAAAATTAAACAAAAACTGCCAAAACCGGTCTTTACCGCAGAACTATTATGAAAAATTAGTATTTAACCATTGATGTAAGATATTCTACTGTCGCCTGCTTTTTTAAAAAAATATCTTTGAAGATAATATGACATTTTTGAAGCAGGTGGCACAAGTTTATAAGGGTATTAAACAAATATTTTCAATTCTAAAACCGGCCAAGTGCGAGTCGGACTCGCGCACGAAGGGTCCCGTAACATTATTATCTATAAAAACGGCAAAAAAAAATGTCATGTCTGTTGTATCGGAGCCCCCCTTGAATACTGTTTTGTTTGTTGTGACGTGTGTTATTTTAATTTAATTATTTATTTTTAAAGTGAATATATAAGCGTCTACCTGTTGCTGTTATCAATATAGAGCAAAAAAAAACATCACGTTTGTTGTATGGGAAACCTTAAATATTTATTTTATTCAGTTTTTTAGTATTTGTTGTTATAGCGGCAGCAGAAATACATCATCTGTAGAAAATGTATCTGCCTAACTATCACGGTTCATGAGATACAGCCTGGTAACAGACGTACAGATCGACGGACGGACGGACGGACAGCGGAAATTTTGTAATAGGGTCCCGTTTTACCCTTTGGGTATGGAACCCTATAAACGGTAGTGTGGAGTTTCAAGTTTAAAACAAACTTTGTAGAGCAATAGATATGAGAAAAAAATATCTTTATGTGGCGTCGAACGAGAGCTGTATCAATACTGACTAACCCCCAATTTCTGTGGCGTTTCCATTAGACGTCGAGTGGTCTCCAAATATGGAGGGTCGCGGAACTGAAATTTTCAATATACGTCGGAAGGCAATAAGTCTGGAGGACGTCAGGCTAGTGTAGCTAAGTCAAGTTTTATGAACCGCCGCACAAATTTACTCAACTACTTAAGGAGTATCTTAACACGAATTTGGTACGTTCGTTTTGTTAATCAACTTTCTAGTTTCGATGTACCTGTTCTGTTTGTACCAAATTCTTTTACTTTTGATGCACAAGAAATAAGTAGGATTTCATGTTTTTTAACGCCAAACCGTATAGTGGTTATATACCTCCTCTTTGGCCAAACCTGTTTGGGTGCAGGGGTATTTTTTTTTTAATGTGTGTCACTGGGAAAATATGCATTTAGAAAGAGCTTATCTAAACTAAAATGACACGCCCCACTACTCAATAAGCAGTTTTAGATATGCGATAGGTATCATGTAGTGGTAATATTCCTTTAATAGTGGGAGTGCGGCGACACTATGCGGCAACTGAGGACGTGTGGGAAGACCAGATTTATTTGTGTCGTTTCGATATTTTAACGGTTGTGCGTGTGCGTATGCCCGATGGAGGGGCGCGTCAATTTAGCTTAGATAAGCTTTACCTAAGTTTATAAATTTTAAATTGCAAAGTCGTTATCCGCGTCTGTCTAACAGTGCGTTCGTTTATTTGATAAGTATGTATGTCTAATTGTTCTTGCAATATTACAATGTGAAAAAGTATCACGAATAAGTATCTTTGGGTGCGATGAGAATATAGAAATTATCCAATATAATTTCCTCTAGGATTTCCCTAAAAACTACAAGACGTAAACACTATAGCTAGTGTACCTAAGCTAAGCTACGTCACTACACATAATACTATAAGACGGAAAATATTCAAAGGAAAAGCTAAGTAAGTTCAAATTTCATCAGCATTTCTCCAAATGCCTTATGAAAAATTTCGTTTTTAACATGATTGAAATAAGAGCTATTTTCGTGCGAATTATTTTAAATGAATTCAGTCAACAATGTTGCACGGCACAGTCATCTTTGTGTGTAAACAGCCGCAGACCGACGGTGGTGAGCCACGACTCGAACCAAAAACTCATTGTAACTGTTTCCAATCTATTTCTATGTAGGTATATTTATAATATATAAAAATGAAGCCCTATTTCCGTTGGTCACGGCATCACACGCGAACGACTGGACCAAATTTTGTTGTGTTTTAATAATGTAACGAGAAGAATGACTTTGGACTTCACGCGGGTGAAACCACGGGGCACAGCTAAATTCAGCAAAAATGTATACTTATTTTATTAATATTAATAAAAACAAAAGTTTTCAATATCAACAAAACGGCATGTGTCAGCGATCAATGAAAATAAAAGCCTTCGCTTTTCTTTTTTGTTTCAACATTTTCATAATCGTTCTCAAGAGAATTTTTAATTAAACATCTTGATTCCAGGGTCTTCTGCTGTTTATCTGTATTATCGCTGCCCTTTTTTCATAGAAAAATATTTTCCTAATGACAAAATTTAAACGATAAACTATAATATAAATATATTATATAAACTTCAATTACGGCGTCTCGCAAAAACACGAAAATGAATGATTTGAAATCTATTCTTTTTGTCCGTAATTGTCAGTACAAGTGCAGTAAGGTCTGTTGGAGTTGCTGCGGGAATTCCGAAACTCACGCTGGTGAAACCGCTGGCACACACAGGTACAACTTATAAATAGGTATGAGTGAAGCCGCAACGGGAAATTATATTTAGGGAATTCTTACACAATGCGTAATAATTTTAATATAATATTTCGATATTTCGGCTCCACTGTGTCGGATTGGACGCGTATTTCGTTACGTGTCAGTGAGATTGCACTGAAGCGTTATCTGCGGCATCCATCGATGTGCGCTTGCATTAAATATTAAAACAACGCGTGCTTCATAT
The DNA here is from genome assembly GCA_907165275.2 of Zygaena filipendulae. Lineage (NCBI taxonomy): Eukaryota > Metazoa > Arthropoda > Insecta > Lepidoptera > Zygaenidae > Zygaena > Zygaena filipendulae. The sequence goes on from OU015669.1 coordinate 4,685,837, forward strand.
CGTCTACCTCAATTTCAGCATCAGTGGATGTTATTTGAAAACAATAAATGGGTAAATATTCATAAGTTACGTTTTACGCATTCAGTGCCCAATACTTACGGCTTGATTTCATATCATGAAATATCTTTACGTAGTAGGTATGAAATGAAGTCGCTTCTGCTGTCTGTTCGCGATAAAATTAAAAACTAATGAACGGATTTTCATGTAGTGTTAACCAATAGATAGAGTGATTCATGAGGAACGTTTATATCTATAGTTAATCCTGGAATTCCCGCGAGAACTCCGAAATTACCGCGGGTGAAACCGCGGGACAGCTAGTTGGAAGGATATAAAAATGCAGGATTTTGTGTGATGAATATAGAGTCCTTCTGGTTGGTTCATAAGTAATAGGCACAGCAAACAACGATACTCCAGTCCTAGATTTTTTATTCAGGGTGATGATGTAACAAAAAAGAAAACGAAACCAATCAGAACTTCGGTGGCCTTCATCTCAAATCTCGAACATGACGCAACGAGATACGGTAACACGAATTTCGAGGAGACCTGACAGCATTTTGTGTTTGAAACTTCCTTATCTCTCAGACATTGGCAATAAAAAGTAAGCACTTTTCTATAGAAAGTACCCAAACGCGAATTGTTTTAGGTAGCCACGGTATAACAAACAAAATAAATTATATTAGGAATGTTTTTTTAAACGACTGATCAATAGTGAGTTTGAATTTTCCATTGGTAATCTATAAAAAAAACTTGCTCCATGTTTTAACTTATTCTACGATTAGCCGTTATTTGGAAAATCGGCCCTAAATTTTGTACTTATAGCTAAACGAGGGACGTATAAGGGATTCAATATTTGATTCTACTCAACCGATCATCGTGAAATTTTCGGAGGGACTTAAAAGGATATAAGGTTTTAAGATATGTATATAAAAAGAAATTACTCACTTTTTGCAACAATGAAAGAAATCGCAAATAAAATTAAATTATTCAATAATTCGAGCTCATTGTACATACATACCTACTCCTATTATAGCTGACAACATCTGTTTAATCGACTGTAGTCAGTAGTGTATCTATATTGTTGAATAGTACAAAATAAAATATACATCCATATTCGTTTAGAATTCTTTACGTTGCTTGTACATTGTTATCAGCTGTATATTTTATGTAATACTTACACCTTTATTTCGGATGGTTTCCTCATATTTTATTTTACCGCCGCGTAAACGGGTGCGTACACAGAGTGAGATACCGTTTTCCCCAAACAGTTTACGGCCATCGTAAAACGCTCAAAATTCTATGGCGCTCTACGTCACAGCTACGTATCCTCAGGTATAGATATAGGTTGCTTGTAAGATTCTATAAATATGTAAAAGTAGCCATCAACGTTATCAGGGTTAAATATTTTACAGTAACGCGGCCGGCACTCGGTAAATCTATATAAATAAATAAAAACTTGAAAACGCGAATCAGGCCCTAGGCTAGTTTCCTAAATTTTTTTTTTAGTCCGTTTTGTAGATTATTAAAAAATATTGGACACGTATTTTTTTATTTTTTATGTAACCAAAAAATAACGGAGATATATCAAGTCGAAATTTCACATGACGTCACGCCTCGCTACAGTTTGTTCGCACGTTATAGCGAGCTGTGACATCACGAGTCCCCCACCCTAAACTTTAATGCGCTTTATCTATGCATATTTCCATTATTTTAAAAAAGCAAAAAATACGTGTCTTTTATTTTTTTTATTACCTATCTAACTGACGGACTAAATAGAATTTCGATTTTATTACCCAGGAAACTAGCCTATTATAGGGTTCCGTAATAAAGCAAAAAAGTAGTCGATGAACTTTTTAAAAATACTATTTTCCACCAATAAAAAACCACGCAACTTTTAAGTACCTACCTACACTGTCGAAAAACCTACATAGCCTATACTGGAAAACGGAAACCATATAATATGTTCAACATAGACCGTCGCTATCGAATCAAGGACCTCCAGATTTGCGGAGCGGTATATATGGTGACCATTTGCGCTAATCCGGTCGTCGCTAGTTTGGAAAGTTAGAGAAAAATTATAGTCAGTTTTAATAAATTCTATAGAAAATACTATTACAAATGCTATGCAGGTACATACATATATGGTGTTGCAGACAAGTTCGTGCTAAAACTACACGTCTAACCTTCACAGTACACGTAATTAATAAGTTTTGCGGTAACTTGATGTCGCGGTTTCACATTGCGTTGTTAATAAATTTCATTAAAAGTTACTGCGGCTGCGTTCCACATGTAACGTACTTACTTAATAAGTATAGGTAAGTATATATGGACACCACATGTAAGTTCTAACTTGGTGAGTCAGTTCCAAACCACAAGTTCCAACTGTTGTTATTAATGACGACTGAACGGTGACAGTCGAGACACAATGTGTCTATGTCTAATGTTCTTTGGTTATGAAAGCGGCTCGGAGTATTGTTTTCAGGTTCAGACATGATCACTACATATTATGTAGTATAAAACAAATTCGCTTCCCGCTGTCTGTCCCTATGTATGCTTAGATCTTTCAAATTACGCAACGAATTTTCATGCGGTTTTCACCAATAGATATAGTGATTCATGAGGAAGGTTCATATCCATATTTTATCCTGGAATTCCCGTGGGAACTCCGAAATTACCGCGGGTGAAACCACGGGCAACAGTTAGTAAATTATAAATGTTTTATGCCTCACTCAGTTGTGGAGACCATAGAGTTAATTTTATTAAAGCTGAATTGAAACCTTGAGCTCCTATAGATAAAGAAGTTCTTAATGCGGCGGGAACTGCAGGCGTCGGTTCCGTCATCCATTTTTATGAGTTGTTAATAATTTATTCTGTTGTCAAATATGCTGGTTTACCACTCCTTTCGAAATATGTAGTTGATAAACATATTTGATCAACTACTAACACCTAACCCGGGAACGCTTGGCTGTGGCTTTGTCTGATACTCAATTTACTCATAGTTTGCTATAACAGTTCTAGGTTGCCATGTACAAACGTTGTTGGGTAAGAGTGCAACGACCGGTCAAAATTTGAAGTCAATCCATCGACTAGGTAGATTTCGAGTTTTACCACCACAGAAATAGGCTTATTAGGGATGCTGTATTTTTTATATTTATAAATTTAGTAGTATTATAGACAATTATCTAACACGAACTAGACGGGGGTAAAAATCACAGAGAAAATAAATTAACTAGAGATGATAATATGTAGGCGGGGCAGGCGCGCCACGGTTGCAAAGGAAGTAAACAAAATATGCTCTAACTTGCCCAAAACTTCTTCTGCTAGTATCCCAAGTATATTTTCCACAAATCACAATATTCCCAAAACTGTAAATTTTGAGAAAAGCGACTAAATAACAACGTAATAAAAAAGCGTTTAATACATTTCTATACGATCATAAATGTTTTAGCGCGTGATGAATAGTTTTGTGTGCGAAAATCACCCGGCGACACTGGTTTTCACCTGTTTTCATACTGAACTAAGTTGCATGATTTCCCTTCTATCAGTTATTTTCTGTTCTGTGGTAAAAACACGGTTCAGGTGGATTGTTATTTATGTTTTTCTTCCGATAACATGTAGGTAACATGACTATTTTATTGAATACCTTACCCTGGCTTCCTTATACTTCAAAGCGGAAGTCAGCTGAGTTCCGGGTATCTCATGAATCTAGACATTAACGAAAAATGCCGGATGTTTGGAAACCCTAGCCGATTGCACATGATTGTGTTTGCTGCTCAGTGACGTTTGTGCCTTGTTTGTTACGCTTTCACACCTTAAAACGGCACAACCGATCATCATGAAATTTTGCATACACGTTTTCAGGGGTACAGAGAAGGTCTTAGAGTACTTTTAATCCCGGAATCCCCGCGGGAACTCCAAAATTAACGCGAGTGACATCACGGGGAATAGCAAAACGTATATATAAATATGTATAATTCCATATTATGTAACTTTGTTCACTTAATACATAATGATACGCAGCAATAAAAGTTTGCGTTTTGCAAAGAGCTCTATTGAAATTTAAAACAGCACTCTTATTCCGGTAGGTTTGATACATAAAGGATATGATTATTTATTATAGGATGGTATGAACGACTTTTAAACATGTTTTTTATATGTTTTAGACTCGAGAAGGAAGTTCCTAAGAAAATCAAATAAAACATCGCCTCTCTCTCTTATATAAAAAGGCAGTTTTAATAATAATAATTTGAGTACAGGATTTTTTGTTAATCTACCTTTAGAAAACGAAATATATGATAATATTGTAATAACAATCCACTTCACAACACACAGATCTACTTGATCTCACACTAAGCTATGAGCTATAATTATATTTATTTGTTTTTCAGCGAAAAACGGAAGAAATAGACATGTTGAATTAATGTGTTCACTTTCCTGCCGCCCCAGTTAAGGAGAGCGGAGGTTCGATGTTTTGCTATTTCCTTCCTAACTGGTGCCTATGCAAATACTCGGTAGGAATAAACAAACAGAATTATTGTGTCTCATTCTGATTCATGATATTACGTACATATTAAACCTAAAACTAAAAGTAATATTAACACGAGTTACCTAACTAACCTAACTTGATAGGAATATGTCTCTTGCTCCATTTTTGAAATAGATCTAGTAGTTTTTGAGTTTATTCGTTACAAACATAGAAAAATAGAAGTCTAACCTCTTTATAAAATAAGTATACTTAGATTTCCTTCTGTTTACCACTGTTATAGTAGTTTTACCAGCAGGTGAAAGTGACACCTTGTAAGGTTCTTAGGTAATATTATGCCTTCGGCTAACAGCTACCTAATATATTTTTAAAACAGTACCTAAAATAAAATTTAACACCATTAAAAATGGTATACCTACCAGCCAACCGAGGCAGAACAATTTTGAAATAGCGGTGTAGCGGTGTTGTAAGGTGTTTAGTTAAGACATTAATTAACGATGTATAAGAAGAACATTTTATTCGTTAGCCTCACTTGTCGCATTTAATTAATATATGAAACCAATTTTATAGTTGCGTGTGGAGAAACATCACAATAATTACTAATTAGTATGAGAAATGTGTGAGAACGTTATTATTATTATCAGTTTGTTTAATTAAGCTAAATCCACATTATACCGATTCATATTGAGTTAACAAGACGAGAGCTATAATATCATATTGTTCCACTAAGGAATGATGATAGAAGCTGATCCGTACTACGAGTATTTCAGTGGGAAGTCTATGACGGCATACAATCGGCAGGGTTAGAAGTAAAACCAAACGTTCTGCTAACACGACACCCTATTTTGAATTGTAAATGTGAAATGCCTATATGCATCTAAAAGCAGCTTAGGGTTGCCAAGTTTAAGTTTAAAGTTATTTTTTAACTTGTTATTATACCTACAATTTGTAATGTCTACATACATATTTTGAATGGAATAGAAGTTTATTTGGATCAGTACCTATACAAACATAAATGCAAAATTTATTTATTTTTATATTTAGTAGAATAAAATAGAATGGAATAAAAAAAGTTTCATTGATACCATAAAAATAAAATAGGTACACGCGTGAGTCTTAAACTAGTATACTTGGCACCAAAATTACTTAAAAATTACTTACTTAAAGTACCTACCTATTTAACTTACTTAAAATAGACAAAGTGCCATTAGCTACAACCACAGATTACTAAATCAGCATATGCCGTAAAACTAGTCCCACAACGTTGATTTTCAGTGGCGACCGTTTGATATTATTAAGTATAGTATCACTCTTCCCTCGGATCTCCGTAAGGTGCAGTCGTGTTTTAAATCCGCGCTCCGATTTATTACAAATTATAAATTACAAATATTCAATAAATATTCTCTGCGAAATAATAGGAAAGCAGAAACTATAAGGAATTCGCTAAACGTTACAAAATCAAGAACTCATTAGCTGCAATTCTGGTGCCCTGGTACCCCGCTGTGAGTGATTGGCTCGGCCTGTGTGCGAGCTTCGCATTCCAGGTACGCCATATTGCATTTATAACTAATTAGCGCCAGTGCACCTACTCTCACCCTCTTAGAAGTCCCGCCCTCTTGTCGCTATTGGCGTTAATGAGCTTGCTTGACACGCCTCCCCGTAACTAAACAATTGCGCATACGCACCTGGGCTTGTTATTGGCGATCCTAAATACAGAGAGCGAAGCCTATACCTATAAACTATAAAATAATATGGATAAGGCAATATCTGACTCGGACTTGAGTGCTATGGTCACTGGGGACACACCACCTAATTTCGTTAACACACGAAATATTAAAAGAAAGAGAGTTGAATTAACTGCTGCCGATTTTGACGCCTTTAAGGAAGAAGTGAGAGATATGATTACCAGCCTGCTGACTCAGCAAAAAGAAGAGCTAAAAAATATTATGCCCACACTCCAAAACATCCAACAAGTAAACACTGATATACAGAGCTCTGTCGATCTCCTCACACATCAAAATAAAGAATTTAGAACGCAAATTGATATCTTGGAAAACCAAACTAAAGAGGACAGGAAACGTATTTGTCTATTAGAAGACAAAATAGAAGAACTGCAGAGGGGCCAACGTAAAAACAACTTGGAAATAAAAAATGTGCCTTTAAAAGCAAATGAAACCAAGGAGGACCTGTTAGAGATGGTGGCTCGTCTGGGTGAAAATGTAGGATATAAAATGGATATTACTGGAATAAAAGATATATACCGAGTTCGTGCAGGCAAAAAAGGGCAGGCGGTTAACACATCGATCATAGTGGAAACTAATTCGACAATCGCAAAAACGGAAATTTTGAAGATGAGTAAACAATTTAATATCAAACATCAACATAAACTAAGCGCAAAACACCTTGGTTTTCGCACTAATGAAGATACACCAATTTTCATATCGGAACATCTGACTACCCGGGGCTCCCGCCTGCACTTCTTGGCAAGAGACCTTGCTAAGTCGAAAACATATAAGTATTGTTGGACTGCCTATGGTAAGATATATCTTCGAAAATCAGACACCTCCCCTATTATCAATATTACAAATGAAGCACAAGTTCAACAATTAATGATGCTTATCAACTGACTATGTTTCTGTGTTTCGATTGTGCTGATATGCCTTTGTTTACAAACGTACTATGTGACTATTATTACAACTATAATTGGTACTCAGGAGCTATTGTATTACGTAATCTGGTACTGCATTAACCAACCTGTACGTAAATTTACTATAAGTTTAGTTATTATTCATAAACATACTTACAACTCACTCACATTACAACACACAAACTACCTATATACACTGAAATATATACTACTCACGACACACGACACTCATGCTCAAACTATTTTTAATATACTTATTTCTATACACAATGCAAATAATTTCCAACAATCCGTTTATACTTTTACAACATTTATACACCATAATATCCCACTCATACATACGAAGTCAGTTTTCTCAAGGCTTGTTTATGAGTAATTTCCTACAAACGATAGGTGATGTGGACGGTCTGAGTGTAGCGGGGGCGATCGAGTGCGACATTACATCACTCACATCATACTATCATTACAATAAAACTGATTTTACCATTATCTCTCAGAACATTAGAAGTGTTCATAGTAACTTTGACGATTTTCTGATTACCTTATCTAATTTCACTTTTAAACCTGATGTTATTATTCTGACAGAGTGTTGGATTAGTCCCAATAAACCCATACCTGTGCTGAGTGACTACAACGTTTACACGACTACTCACCATCACAATCAGAATGATGGTGTGATTGTTTATGCAAAGGATGTCTTTCAGTGCAGAGTTGTAGAGATTTGTTTATCCGACGCCTCTTGTCTGCGCTTGGATATATTTAATAACACTATTTTGTGTATTTACCGTTCTCCATCTGTTGCGAACGCGGAAAACTTTATAAATTCCTTATGTACACATCTAGACACCTTGAGTTCTAATAACAATATTATTATAGCGGGCGACATCAACATAAATTTAATTCCCAAACCAACAGATTGTTCATATGAATATAAAAATAGGATGTACTATCTCAATATGCTGTCGACCTTTGGTGTTCTTCCAGGTCACACCTTACCCACTAGAAATTCCAGCTGTCTTGATCATTTTATGCTAAAAACTAAAATCGCGAGGACTACTGCATTTATTGCTGTTCTGCGTACTACAATCACTGATCATTTTACAACTTTTTTGTCTTTGGGAAACACGAAAACTACGCATAAATTAACTAAAACTAATACCACGATTGATTTTGATAAAGCCAAACAATATTTGCATGATAATAATTTAAATAACTTACTTTCCTGTGAGGACCCTACGTTAATGGCAAATTGCCTTATCCATATTCTCGCTGAATCTATTAAACAAAACACTGTGACCAAAACTATACCTAAAAGCAGACGGACCATTAAACCATGGGTGACGAATGGCCTTCTGAGATGTATCAATAATCGGAATAAGCTACAGAAGGAGGCTCGAGATGACCCGTATAACGAAATTAAAAAAATTACCTATACACGTTACAGAAATTACTGCAATAATTTAATTAAAAATTTATGTGGATGTTCAAGTTGCTAAGGCATGTTACTCCAAAGTGTGCATTGGGTGCACAGAACTCATCGAAAAATCTTCTTAATGAAATTTACGTTGCCCTTGTACAATCAACTATAACATATTGCATCCCCGTTTGGGGCGGTGCCTTTAAAACACATTTTCTGGAAGTAGAAAGAGCACAGAGAGCTTTGTTAAAAGTTATGTACTTCAAAAAGCGGTTGTACTCAACTGAAAGTCTTTATAGAATTAGTGGCCTTTTGTCTGTTCGGAAGTTATACATCTTACACACTATCTTAAAAACACATAAGTCAATAAACTATGATCCTCAGATACAAAACAAGAGAAGGAAGGACATTGTAATAAATTCGCGTAAAGTAAGAACTGCTTGTGCAAGCACTCAATATGGGTATAGGTCATCTTTTCTCTACAATAAAATAAATAAAGAGTTACAAATATATACAAAAACTAGCAAGGAATGTAAATCCGTGCTGATTCAATTTCTAAAGCTGATTAGTTACGGCGAGTGTGAGTTGATTCTACAGCCACCTACATAGGCGGATGTGGCGTTGACTTGTTCTCGTCGTGGCTGGTTAAGTGTACATTTTGGTCAGTATTTTGATCCCTACTGCTATTGCAATTCATTTGTCTGTCGGAAGTGTCAGGGTTGCTGCATTCACCTGCTTGGGTTCTTGCATTCACACACGCGCACACACACACATACACACACACACACATACACACACACACACACACACACTCACACATAAACACATACACTTCAAAATTATTTCACACAATTTATTTAAATATTAAGTTATAATATATATATGTATGCTTTCGGATATGTATTTTGTTAATTTTAAATTAGTTATGAGGAGCGGAGTCTCCTGGCACAGGCATAATTTATGCCTAAAAGGAGGCTCCAGCTATTTATCTAGTTATAAGTTCATATTGTGAAAGTAATAAATAATTTTTGATTTTTTTTTTTTTTTTTTTTTGATAGTATTTATTATATTATCTGTGGTTTCATTTAAAAAATCCTCCTTATTTTATAACACAGGAATTTTAACCATGGTACAAAATACAAATAATGTAGGTATTGTATACTTTATAATAAATAACAATATACGTAAAAGTCGGTACTTAAAGTGAATTCAATAATAATATATATATATTTATTGTATTTTGTCTATGTTAATACCCCGAATAAGCTGATAGTATTTAAAAAAGAAAAATTACACAAAAAAGCAAATTTTAACCCAAAAATTAACTCCGAAATGCAGGTGTATTAATTATTAATTTATTTTTCAGATTTATACGTATGTGGTAACCCTAGGCCTTGAAGTGCCAACTGGAAACGTTAGCGTCGTAAAAAATCCTAGCGTGGTTAGTCCACTCACTGCCGTGTTCTACAAAAATTGGCACTAAAAGTGATAAGTAAATAATTTCAATATTTTATTCTGCTTCTCAATTCGAGACTCTATCCAGTGATCTTTTTATCCCTACTAATATTATAAATGCGAAAGTAACTCTGTCTGTCTTTCTGTCTGTTACGCTTTGACGCCTTAACGGCTCAACCGGACATTACGAAATTTTGCATACACGATGTCAAGGGTACCTACAGGGAAGGACATAGTCTGCTTTGATGATTGGGTTGAGTAATTAATTACAATAAAACAACTATTTTCCCGTTTTCATAACTAATTTTATTTAACAAGATCTTTTCTTTCTCTTTGGTAATCGGCTACGATAAAAAAAATTATTTGCTATGTGTAAAATTACGTAGTTACCTACAATTTATTCTTAGAAAAGGAAGAAAAACATCTTGTGTAATGAATTTACGGCTATGAAAAAGTAACCAATTACGAAAGCCAATAATCAAACGAAACAAACGAACCAAAAAGAAATAATGAGAAGTTAGGTACTATTAGGTACCTATATATTTTATCCATATATCCAAACGTAAAGCTCAAACGTCTAAACTTCCGACGATTTGACCAAATATTGTTTTTTTCCTATAATTTTATTAGCAGACCTTTATAATAAATGAGTGCATTGTTCATGTTTACAAAGCACCTACTGTTTACAATTTTAAATTAACTCATTAATTAACAAATTAAATAAGTTCCAAAGAGACGGCTAATTTTCTCATCACACTCCATCGGGGCGTTTAATTAAAGCCTTCTTCCTTTTTTAACCCTTTTTCTTGGCTTCAGCCATCAATAATAACTTTGTCTTTGATGTACGAAGTTCTTTTTTAAATTTAATTATTTTTGTAACGTGCTGTTCACTAATTACCTACTAAGTAGATTTGTTCTATTTCGAGATATAAAAATTGCTATTCAATAAAATATATATTTTACCTAATTATCTTAATATATGTATAATAAACTAGCTGTCCCCCGCGATTTCATCCGCGGTAATTTCGGAGTTCCCGAGGGAATTCCGGGATAAAAACTATTCTATCTTTTAAGTTGGACCATATTATAAACGGTTACAAAATTTTATCAAAATCCGTTCAGTAGTTTCGGAGTCCATCGCGGACAAACAACGTGACAACTGACACGTGATTTATATATATTAGATAAATAAATATTTAAGACATTTAATATTTCTTTCAATTTAGTAAACATATAAATAAATTACATAATTAAATAATAATTTAATAAACTTGTACCTATATTTGTATAACTGTGTTTGGCAACATGTGGTTTTATACTTATTAATATGTAAATAAAATTTGTTAATTATAGTTATAATTTGTTAATAATATGAGATTTTTTATGTTGAAATAAATTATTTTAATTGAATTGAATTTACTCTTTTGGTTGGGTATTATGACATTGAGAGAATATTGCCAACGAGGCAGCATTGACCCAAACCTAAACGAAGCCGCAACGACCTAATTTATCATAAGATCTAAACGATTTATTCATACATAGTTAGTTTTCGTGTACGGCTTCCACAATCTCAATTCAGTCTCCCTGTTTGTAAAATTACTTGTAGTTCTATAACAACCGTTTTACTTGTGTAAGGGGTTATGTACATAAGATTATTTTACCCCTCCCCCTTCCCACGTTGGTCACATTTGTGAGAACCCCCTCCCTAGAGTGACATTACATATTTTGCAATTTTGCATCTAGAAAGATCTAGAAATTATTAAATTAAATCAGCAGTTCCGACAAAACAATTTAAACCTTGACTAGTTCGCCAACAAAACGATTTAAACCTTACCATACAGGTAGAGTTGAAAATAATACTTTTTATCTATTTAATACTTAGGTATTGCTTATGTATAAGATTTTGAAATATGACGTCAAGAAACTTAGGACCCTTCCCATCCCTTGTCACACAATGTAATGTGTGACGTACTTTATGGATGGTCCCTGATGAGTAGGTACTCATAAAAAAAAAACAAAATTGCAACAAAAATACAATACATTTAGTACATATTTAATCACAATTTAATATTCCGGTCGTGAAAATTTATGTTCAAGAATCCATTAAGTATTTACAACATAAAAGTAAACCGTTATACCACGTGTACCTCCATCCTATAATTTTCTCACACAGCCGACATGCGCATTGTAGTAATGACAAATTCACCGACGACTTTTGGATAACGAAGTTTGACACACTGAGGTTTTGCTTTACCTTCTAATATTGAAAATACGAATGCGACTGTGGTACTGTTTTAACGTCGAATTTGTCGAGCGTGAAGTTAGGTCATGCTGGAGCTTTGGGCTATAAACTGTATAATGTTTCGTCGTCATTTTACAATTCCTTATAATTTTATTATAATAATAATACATAATCCGTTTTCAGATGTATAATTGTGGTAGTCCCTTGACAACGTGTATGCAAAATTCTTGAGTAGTTAAAGCGTGAAAAGATAATAGACAAACAGACGGATTGACAGAGTTACTTTCACATTCAATACATTGTGATAATAACAATACAATACAACTATTATACAACATATCACCCGCTACCATTAGGAGAACAGAAGTTATAGGAAGTAACTGTAGCAGGATGTGTCGAATCAGAACTTAGTTTAATAACTTTTTCGAAAGCATACCGTCCAAACACAACTAACGCGTGACGAAACATTATCCTATTTCATATTTCATATTGTGAAAACGTTGTCAGAAAAACACATCTTGCTAAGGAATTCTCATAAGTGCGTCTTTTGGGGAAGATGTGAGGAGATCATATGACAAATAATGAAAATGCTTGAGACCTAAAATCGCAAGTTCGCAACCGAGTAACGGATCGGCGTAATTTCTGCGCAGAGACAGTTGGAAGCCTAGAAAGTGCCATAGGATGCTTTTTAGTACCTACACTTCATCAGAGTCTCTGAAGGGACCACAATATTTTGGCGAGAAAACCCGCGGGCAACAGTAGCAAACCTGACTGCTACGCTAAGTGAAGCGGGTTTGATTCCCGCGTCAGGGTAAATATGAACATACATATTTTATGTTCACCTCGAGAGATATATGTCAAGCGACTAACTACAGGCGCCAAGACGTTATAGCGTGAGCGGATAGCGAAACTTTGTCTAATGCCACTGTCTGACAATATCTTGCATATTCAATCGTAAGCTCTTTATCATTATATGCTACTCAAATCAGACATACACACGTCACCGGGATTTAATGATAATAATTGCCTATTGATGGATGGTCATGATTCATGAAATCATTCGGTTTATCTGCGCTACGTCATGCGTTCGAAAGTCATTAAGCGCTAATTAAACATACGAGGCGCTGGAATAACCAAGCATGCATAGCGTATACTATTTACATTTACGTAATCACTGGCACTTAGCCGGGGTTGTGACGAGAAAAACTTGTTGCTCTGTAATTAATGTTTTATGAGAATAGATTTAAGACCTGCACAAGTACATTAATTATTTCAAAAATATAAATATTTGCGGACATATGAGAAAACCTTCAATAAGTCAAAGTATTAGTAGAAATCAATCTTTTTTGGTAAAAAAAATTATAAATTTGCTACTAAGATTAAAATTATTATTATTTTTCTGTAACCAACAAATATAATAAAAAAATTTTGATGTGGATAATTAGAATAAAAAATTGTAAGATGAAGCATAAATATAATAATATTGCAAATTATAAATTAAATGAATTTTCGTAATTAGAATTATTAATTTAGAGACGGAAAGGCAGAATCGTTCCATTTATAGCTATAGGTAATAACTGTATACCAAGGGTTGGATGTATAAAGAGTTACCTGTACTGTAAGTTGTACCCTAATAACTGCCTAATTAACTAGTTAGATTAAATTTCACAAATAGTAAAAAATAAGGATAACATTTGTGTACAAAGAGTACCATGATTATACTAATTTTATAAAAGTGCCTCTGTCACAGGAGAACACAAGGCAGCTAGTAATTGTCCTGAAGCTAATTACAAAGCAAAAAACATCACTATTGTTGCCTGTAATCAGTGTCCGGTGTGGCTCTCCGGGTCACTAATTGGTACTAATTGACACTCTTTTTCCTTATTTCTTTCCTTCCTAAATTCCGACACACTGCCCTCCCTTGGTGCAATACAACGCCTCAAGTATGTTCGTGAAATGTTCTTTTATAAAAAAAACATTGTAAAATGTAAAACATTGAAGTCTTTTTTTTTAGCAACTTGTAACTTCATCCTGAGATTTCGGCATGTCAAATGTGATACAAATTGAAAAAAAGATTTTGAGCACACATTTGAAATGGGCTTTGAAAATGTGAAATGTACCTATAATAAAAGAAGTAACGCACTTCAACGGACTTCGTCGGTTAGGCAGCTCGTAATACACATACCTACCCATGTCAGTAAGCAAGACAGAGTTTAGGTTTTATATCATAGGCTGGTAAATTCGTGTATTTGTCGCAGCCAACTATGTAACTTACAGCCAATTTCACCATACAATGTTAGTTATTCTCTAACTGAGGCATTACCTAATCAGTAATTAAAATTAACTGGAATGCTAACGGCACTGTTATATTTTTATGTACTGGGTCTTAATCAGCAAAATAACGAATCGCCGACCGTTAATTAAACGGCTGATTTAGCTGCGACACATACATATAGACAATAATGGATGAAGTACCAAATAAATCCCTACCAATATTATAAATGCGTAAGTTACTCTGTCTGTCTGTCTGTTACGCTTTCACGCCTTAACGGCTTAACCGATTGTCATGAAATTTTGCAAACACAATGTCAGGGGTACAGAAAAGGACATAGGGTGCTTTTTGTCCCAGAATTCCCGCGGGAACTCCCAACTTATCGCGGGTGATACCGCGGGAAACAGCTAGTAACCAATATTTATTAAGACCTCTACCATACCTACTAACATTTTATATCAGAACAAAAATATCATCACGATTTTTCTTTGTATATTTAGGACACTGAATATCCGCAGCTGAACGAAACAATGCCGTTCTCCCCATACACGCATTTATTTGTATTAGGTATGTAATGTAGGTGTATTTAATGTAGATATATACCTACCTACATTCCTACATTATTATACGTATATCATATTGATAGTATACACAATATTGTTGTTTGGTTTACAAGAACAGAACAATAACATATCAAGAACACACGACGCACTTAATATACGGCGGTTCTCAACAGACTTCTCGCCGGGTTCAGGACTGCCCAACACTAAAACCAGATAAAGAATATAATAAAAATGTAATTTCTTTCAAAATCGATTTTGTGCAACGTCAATGATTCCCACTGGCAAAAATATTGCTGAATTATTTTCTTTGTACATGTCCAAAGGCCCAAATACCGATATGTATGACTTTATGAAAATCTAAGACTGAAATTCGGCAGGTTCTCAAAAATATCTTACCGCAGTCAGAGAGAGATTAGAACGACTCTGAGTACGGCCGTTATTGTCATAAATGTTTATTCTATTTTGAAACAGGATATACTTATAAAGGAGCTTTGTTTATTATTATTATCCAAATAAGCAATTTCATTCATAATGACCCAAGCGAATTTTTTCTATAAAAATCTAATACAGGGTTCTTGTTCTACGAGTACTCGAGTACAGGTCTAAGTCAAGAATCAAGGTCCATTCTTAGAAGGAGCGTATCCAACGCAATAGTTTGAGTGGAGACTGAAGATAAACACAGTGTGGAGTCGCCAAGTTTAAGATGTTTATTTGTGGTAAACTTGGCTATTAATGGAGAACGACCTTAATTAACGGCCCACATACGACCCGTGGAGGGCTCATAACGTCCGTGGATTGTGAACACCCATCATATAAGGTGTTGAACTTTGGTTGGCAACACGGCCATTACGTTTGCTGTAATCACGGTGTAAGCCAACCTTACCAATAAAATGTTGAGGCTTAGATAAGCTTATGCGAACTGAATAGATGGTAATTTTGTTACTTGGAGTTCAACGCACATCCAATTTCTCTTCAACTAAACGTAAGTAAATCAAAAACTTTTATATCTCAATCTGTGAGACCGCACTTTCTGATGGTCGCGGAGGCATCTCAATACTAAGTATTATCTGTGGTTATTGGCTCTATCAGTACAAAGCGCCCGTTGGTCTAGTGGTTACAGAATCTGACTGCTACGCCAGTTGTCACATGTTCGATCATCGATTCAGGGTAATTTATACGATGAAAAATTATGTTTACTTGCGATTAACATGTATTTATACAAAAAAAGTATAACGTAAGTTATACGTATAATGATCAGTTTCCAAGAGATCTAGTATCCAAACATTATTATTATAATTATTTGTTATATTTATAATTTCTGGATTTTGACGTCTACGGGTACCTTATAATATGAATCTGTTATAAGTGATGTGTCAAAATTTAATAAGATATTATGTAGGTACATAGTGAGCAACTACAACATACTTGATACACTTTTTATTATACATAGTGACACACTTAATAATATTCAAGCTTCAATTTAAGCGTAATAAACATTTCATGCTTGTATAAACGTAACAGTATAGAAACATACAAATAACATAAAACCTACATGTTAAATATTCATATCCTAAAACAATTTGGGTAGAGCGAGTGTTTCCGAGACAATTTTCATATAATCAACGGGAAGTCAAGTGCACATGATTTATATACGAGTGTCATAATATCCTATAATACGGGCATTACCCCATCGCCTCGTAACCCCGCTCCACCCAGTCTCCCCCAACCTACTGCGAACAACCTCCAAATTGTAGAGCAGGCTTAAATAAAAAAAATATTATAATCTATTACCCGTTAAAGATATACTATACATGTTATAGAGATTAGCAGTACGTTTAGTTTAAGGTGAAAATTACAGAACTTTAGTAACCAATGACCAATTGGTTCTTTGGTTATAGCTCGCTTGATTAAAAAAAACAATGTTAACCCAAAACTTAAAATAGCTAACTTCTTACGGATAAAATATCTAACTGAAATTAAAATTTTGACTTAGCCTTAATATTAGCATTTAATTTTATGGTTTTATTTAAATATGCCGTGATACAAAATTTACTTACAATGTTATTTGAGGAGGGCAAAAAATATATCGGTCTTTTCCTATTCTAACAATAAGTCAACCGAATAAAGTTAATAAGCATAAATCAGCGTCTTAGCATAAAAAATACATCTTACGGCCTAGTTATATAATTGCAATCGAAGCTATCTAGCACACACAGTATGACTAACCTTATTCCGTAAAAGTTTCTACAGTAAATTATAGCGTAAGTTGGTATCTGCACAATAAGGCTCCACTAATGCGTTATCAAGGATATGCTAATGGTCGTCTGTATGATAGCCTTCTAGCGGAACAACTGCCATCTATCTTCAGTAACCGTCCCAAACATGAACTAGCATAAAGGCACTAAGTATAACTAATACTGTATTCTTCTTTTTTGTATTATATACGTTGGAGATAGGAGAGATCGTATGCGTGTATCATCTGTTCATTCGCTAGCAGTGAAACGTAAAACAATAAACAGTTCTTAGAGAGACCGTGAGGTTTGAACCGGCGCTTAAGCGGTAATTCTACGCCACATGAAAAGTCATTCAACCACAACTGCATATTATAACACCGTAACGGAAAATTGATATATACGCGTACGTTTTGCTAAGGTGCCTAAACGAATTTTGCTTCAAAATTTTATTTCTATTGTTGGAGTGAAAAGGAATTTTACATGTATTTTCTTATATAAAAGTAGATACACATAATATAATGCGTTCGTACGGCAAACTCATATTGTGCAAGTAGTATGACAGCAGATTACTCGCGTAAAAATTTGAGTTTAACCGTGGCCTTTAACATTTATTTCATTAAAGATCCAGAACAAAGCTCGTAGACTTGTTCGAGCGAGGTATGGTAGACCGACAAAGGAATGCTACGCCAAAAGCTACGGCGTAACTCCGTACTCTGTAGCACCTTCAGTTTAAAACTTTACTTTTAAAGATAAAGGAAGAATCTGTTTTCTACATTCATCTCTGTGTAAACTTTGATGCAACGAACGCCGTAAACATAGCTCCAACAAATTCTAAATGAATGGTATTATAACAATGTGAATAATACGAATAGGAAAAGAGGAATGGAAGCAGATACATATCTAAACTAATAATATAAAGGAGAAAGATTTGATTTTTTGTTTGTTTGTTACGATTTAACTCGAAAACTAATGGACCGATTTTAAAAATTCTTTCACCATTAAAATGCTACATTATACTTGAGTAACATAGGCTATATTGTAACCCTGAATTTCCGCGGGAGCTCCGAAATTACCGTGGGAACAACTACATAGTAGTAAAATATATTAGTAGGTTATTTTTTTATTTTCTTGTCTTGTCTTGTTAAATCATTGATACCTATACAAAAAGATATAAAAATAACAATGAATTTTTCACTGAAAAGTTACCTAATTATTTATAATAATTTAAAAAATCTTAGAAATGATTGTAAAAGCTAGTTCCACTACAACCAGCTTATAATTTTATAAGGACATGAGTTGGAGTTGTTTTAATGAGATGATGACTATGAAAAATTTTTTTTTCTACATCTTTTAATAAAACATTTACTACTGCTAATTCGGTGTTCCCGCGGAATTGTTCCATACAAAAAACTTTGCCCCCTTTTTCACTTCCTTAGGGCTAGAGTTTTCAAAAAATCCTTTCTTATCGGATGCCTACATCATACAAAGAACACACCCTTCTAGTTTCAGGTCTACGGTCAGCGGTTTAGGCTGTGTGGTGTTCCGTCAGGACAAAGCATTTTATATGTATATATGTATAATAAAATTGTAAACATACATGTTTGGACTTTCTAAATAAGGGACTGAAAGCAATCGTATTTGGAATTTAGAAATACATGTTTGATATCGCACCACATAAAAAACACTGGATGGAGTTGGACTTAACTTGCCATGCAGTAAGTTTAAATTAGTAAAAAATATTTAAGACACTTTTATGTTGACACATGAATGGGTGGAAATCCACGCAAAGAAGGCGCAAACTATATAATTAACTTTTAAAAAAAGAAGTTTCTACAGATACTGACACACAGACAGCTCCTTTCTATTTCCTAGTGCAAACTGTTCCAATATAATACGTGACTTGTGGTACCAACTCTGATATGCCCGAGGAAGGGCCACTGCGATGTAGAAAACAACAGCATGCATTTGTTTGGCATTTCTGACAAACGCTCGCTCCCGGACTAAAAACTCTAAACTTCTTGTGGCGACGCGACGCGAAGTCGCGCAGTTTTAGAGAAATATTGTGACACGTACCTACCACCTTCTACTTCGCACGGTAACCAACTATATCGTAAGGACTTTGTTGTCAACAGAATCGTGGTCAATATTTGGTAAATTATTAAACATTGGCGGGAAATTGGAATATTTAAAATTCGGACAGTCGGTACGAGGTACCTACTTATGCACGCACACCCATGCTTTTAGCATGTAGTTTTACCAACTTTTTAAAGATGTTAGTTGTTTTTGCTCTTTTATAATAATACTAGCTGTCCCCCGGGGTTTCACCCGCAGTAATTTCGGAGTTCCCGCGGGAATTGCAGGATAAAATATAGATATAAACCTTTCTCTTTAATCACTCTATCCATTGGTGAAAAGCGCATGATAGTTAGTATTCGTTAAAGATCTAAGATATATCATTACATGGGGACAGACAGAAAGCGGGAAGCGACTTTGTTTTATATATACTAAGATCAAGCTTAAAATATAAACTATAAACCAAAAATATTCTTGGGCGCTGTGACCTAGCTAAGCTTATGTTTAATGTTGGTGACCCTTTTGGCAGATCGTGCAAGAAATAGCTCCATATACTACGTTCATGTATCTATTTAAAATACTTACTAATCATACAGTTCGAAAGAAAGAAGCTATCCGGTAATACAATGATAGTATAAGTAGATATTAATATCATTGTGGAACAGATAATATAATACTATACTCGTTAATACTTGTTTAAACAATTTAAACACGTATACAAGTAGTGTCAAGATATAACAGCGTTAAAATACATTTTTGTTTAATTCAAGAATTAAGTATCCCGTGCAGCGCTAATCTGAATCACCGGTAAATCACGTGGTTTTAGGGATTTACGGCGATATGTATCCATTCTGTATTATCTTTCGTATAAATCGTTTTTGTGCTGTGTATTTCTGTTTCTAATTTGAATAAATTTTCTTCTTCCTTGTTTTTTTTTCTGGTGTCGTCTCTGTAATTGTTGATGTACCTACGCCTCGAGTACACAACTTGTCAGTTTGATGGCGTTAACAAACGGTGGTGTTGTTTCATGGTATCACTTTTGGCAGGTTGTAGGTAATAGGTATGCCTAAACAGAATAACTTGTTCAAACTATTAAATATTAAATGAAGATGCTATAACTTCCCAACCGGATTTAAAAGTATTTTTGATTGACCAATACTTATAGCTATCTCTTCAATAGTTCGAGTGCTTTAGAATCTAATTAGAATTTAAGTCATGTTAGTGGGTTATGATATGTGTGTACCCTTAAAATTATCTACAATAGTAGTGGAGGGTCCCTGGGATCTAATTCATTCCTACCCTGCTTGATGGTGTGCTTTCAGATTACTGCTAGTAGTTACTATTTGAAACAACATTTTCCGTTCCTGGAAGCCATCACATCTCCCAGCACCAGACATTAGAAACACATAAACGCTGCGTATAAATTGCAATTTTTATTTCTCGACGCGAGGCTCGGAGGCGTTCAGTGAGAAACTTTCCACATAAACGTTCAATTAAGTGGGAATTGATGACAACGTGTGTACAACTCATACTTACCTGTGTGTACAACGTTAGGTATATTGTTTTTAAAAGAGTTTGCAGAAAACAAGCTTTATTGTGAACTAGCATTTCACCCGCATGAAAGGTTTTTATACAACAATTTTTTTTCCCGACATCCGATTTTAATGAAACAAAGCCTATATGTAGCTCCAGGCTAAGCTTAATCTACCTGTGAAAACCGCATGACAATCGGTTCAGTAGATGCAGAGATTATGGCGAACAGACAGACAGACAGACAGACAGATAAAAATTTTAAAAACTTTTTTTTGGGCTTGGTTATTTATTCTTCTTTTATCACCCGTCTCAATTTTAGGTAAAAATATTCAATGTACAGAATTGCGGATTCTACTCTTTTATTATAGTATAGATTTCTTTTACACGCTCAAAAAGTAGGTATACGTATGGATATCTAGTTTTAAAACACTTTTAAACATTATACGATTTAGATTAAGCTCGATTAGTTTGTATCTTGAGTACTATGATTTTTTAGCTCAATAAAATTATTATTATCTGTTCCTCGCGGTTTCATAAATCCGCGATAATTTCGGAGCTCCCGTCAGAACTCCGGGATAAAAGTACCTCTCTGTACCCCTGGAAACGTTTATGCAAAATTTCATGATGATCGGTGGAGCCGTTAAGGCGTGAAAAGAAAGAAACAAATAAACTCACATTCGCATTTATATCTAATACTAGCTGTTCCCCGCGGTTTCGCTCGCGGGAATCCCGAGATAAAAAGTAGCCAAAGTACTCCTTATGACATTAGCTATTTGCCATTAAAAGTCCGGTTAAAATCGGTCCAGCCGTTTCAGAGATTACCCGGAACTAACAGACCAGAAAGACAGATCTGTCAGACCGATAGACAGAGAATTTTTTTTACAATTTATTTTCATTTTTTGATTTTAGTACCTATACCTTTATATGCATTAAGTGAAAAGCTGTTAATTTAAAATTACAAACAGACACTTCAATTTTATTTATACAGTTGTATATCTAGACTAGATGTACCTACATAGTAGGATTTTGCATATGTTTTGCAGCAATATGTAGCAATGTAATTCACATTATAGTAAAATACGTTATACGTTGTAGGGTCATCCATAAAGTAGGTACGTCCGTACGTCACACTAGTTTCGTGTTTTTTCTACCCCTGCCCCGTCCTTGTCACAGTTAGTCACATTTGCGAGACTCCCAGTGTGACAACACATATTTTGCAATTTTACATCTGGAAATTATTGAATTAAAACAGCAGCAGTTCCGACAAAACAATATTTAAACCATAGTTCCCAACAATAGTACATTGTTATCATAGGGGTGAAAGTAACTTATTTAGTCCCGAGACGGGGTTTGACGCCCGAGCGTAGCGAGGGCGCCAATAGATCGAGGGACTAAATAAGTCTTTCTCCCGATCTTATGTTCATAATAATAGAGTTAGAAATATTTTTAAATTTTTCGTAAATACATAGTTCAAATTTGGCATTTTAACATGACATTTTGAAATTTGACGCCACGAAACATAAGACCCCTCCCACCCCCTGTCACACAATGTCGACCCCCTACCCCCCACTTAATCTGTGCGATGTGACGTACCTACTTTATGGATGGCCTCTTAAGCAATTCGAGAATATTTTAACAAGCTGTTTCCACGGGCTCATAAGTTGAGATTAGATCTTCTATCTATGCTCACTTTCACAAACCAGTTTATTCATCGGTTGCTGTAACTAGGTACAAATATTTTACATGGACAGTCGCGTGGAGACTTTATGACACTTTATTATACTTCGGGTCCGTAACTTACAGTACCTACTAAGGTAATGAAGAACCGATGGTATACGGAGTAGCGGGAATTTCGTGATTAGTTGTTTGGCGAAGCGAGAGTCTTGGCATTTTTGTTACTTGCTGTACTGCTACCTATAATATGTAAAACGTGTCGAAGGTTCATATTGCAAATAATATGTATTTATTGCTTCCGCTGACATGGTATTATTAGTCCTTCTGTACTTAATTCGGGTTTCACCTGAAAATCAGCACTGCAACGTCAAAGTTAAGCTATATAGCTTAAGGCTGAGCTGGGGCCTACTTAGCAAGATAATATACGTTTGTTGTTTTGTCACATTTTTCCTTACAAATTTATATCGTGTTGATATGTCGAAATGGATCTCCAGCTTTATAATATAAATTGCCTGTAGAGTAACTTTCTTAGTTCTTTCCTAGATATGTAACATATAACACTATATGTTACATATCATACGACGACACCAAATTAGTGCGGAAAAAGAAGTTTGTGCAAAGTTTAACATTTCGGTCCAATTACGAATGTTAATTCGCATTGCCACGATCCGGTCGCGACCGGAGTCCGGACGGTTCCTCATTTGTATTCCATTTGAACGACCACACTTGCGGAACGATTATGCTTTAATTTATGGATTACGCCCGCGAGTCCTAGGCCATACTGCTGTGCTCCGGCCCGTGAGCAGTACTCATCGCCGTGTTACCGTGGACACGTGTGCATCGCGCATAATCGTTGCCGGTAATATTTTATACTCAATTAGTTTTGCTCATATTGTAATGGTAGGCGTTTAAAATTTTTAAATTTTTTATACCTATCTACATATTATAATTATGTAATATGTGTGTATGATTTGGATATATGTATCCTATTATTTTATTGCCTTGGAAATATTGCTTCTATAGCATTATTGCTAGAAGGCCTTAGGCCTTATGGCCGCCTCTGCCTGCTCTGTCTTTGCTTTTTATTTATCTAATATAGTATATTGTTTGTTTTTTCGAATATTGAATTATAATTTGTATAAATAAATTAAATAATTAATTAATTAATTTTAAATATTGAATTTTAATTTGTATAAATTGGATATAGGTATAAAATTGTATAGATTGTATGAAAAATTGCTGTAACTTTGATTCAGATACTGATCATCCTTTTTTCTAAAAACCTTATTCAATATTCCTGCGCTTTCACTAGGTACTTATAATGAAATCTAGCTGCAAACCTTGATATTGGGATTCCCTTAGGAACCAGTTGTTTTAATCAGGATTGGTATTGTAAATACCTACCGTTTCTTTCTACTATTACCATTAATTGTAAGGCAAAAAAGATTTGTCTGTAACACTTTCGTGCAAATATTTTCCGAACCCTACATGGTAACATTTAACCAATTTAACATATAACTGCAGCACTTAAGTTAGTTATATTTTATAGTAAACCTAGCGAGCACTATTCATGAAACCATACAAAATATATGTATTTGCTTATGTTTCCGGTGAAACGGAAAAGGCGCTTTGTGTATTCAACAAACAGTATCGTACGTTGTGTACACTATAATATTATATTTTATAAATGTATGCACACATAAAATATGCTAATCCTACGTTCGCCAGGCGCCTAGGCGCTACATTGGCCAGATTTTTCATTCGGTTGGAATTTTAAAACGTCTGTTCTTATTGAGTCTGCATGTGTAGGTATATAAACGATCAAAAATTTTTATGATGAATTTGTAAATGTAAATGTATATTTATTTTGTCTAGTTGAAGAAATTTTTAAACTAAACTTAAGTAGGTACATTTCCTACTCTGCCGCGGGATTCGTACATAGAACAAACGAGATTCATGAGTCAACTTCACCTTAAATGATGCATACAAAATTCAAATCCTACGAACAAAACCGCCGACAACAGATGATATCCAATGATATTACTTTAACGCGCACATTACGTATATTTCTGCTCTTACAAAAAATTATCAATTTAATTTTGATAGCTTCAAATGAATAAATGCGAAAGTAGCTCCGTCTGTCTGTCAATTGCACACCATAATTATTCAACCGATTATCACGAAATTTTGCATTCACGTTGTGAGGGGTACAGAAAAGGACATAGGATACTTTTTATCCTGTAATTCCCAAGGGAACTCCAAAATGAACGAGAGTGAAACCTCGCGGAAGAGTTATTTTTGTAAATACATACATGATATCTAAATAAATGCAGACTCAGAGTAAAAATAAATTTTTCATTACATAAATGTTTACCTTGGTGCGGGATCAAACCCGCGATACTTAGTTTAGCAGTCAGGTTATTTCGGTAACCACTAGACCAACGATGGTAGAATCTAGAAAACCTACATTGAAAACAGATTACGTACGTTCATAACAGGTTCATTAAAATTATCATTGTTGTATCATTGTTATAGCCAATGAAGGATATCGAGAGCCCTTCAGAGTCCTTTATGTGAGTACATGGTGCGGGTCTCCCAAATTAAACTCCCCAATGAATTTATTGACGGTACCCTCATACGGATCAATGAATATTTAATTCCAGTACAGCCGTACGCTGCATGTCAAATCGTAATCATGTGCTAGAGAGTTAGACCTTAGTCCTTTCATTGTCCCACTAGACTTCCGTGTATACATGGTAGGTACATACGAAGTATAAGAGCACAGGGTAGTTTATAGGAAGGGTCTCGATTCTATAATCGAGACCCTTCCTGCTATTGTAACTAAGTAAATCTATCTGGCAGAACAACAACACGTATAGAATACCTGTGTATGCAAAGTTTCATGATAACCGGTTGAATAGTTAAGGCGTGAACGCGTAGCAAACATAATATAAACCATGGACCAATTAAATGTATAAACTCACATTCGCATTTTATTGTTACGGATATAAGGATATTATTATTATATCATCATATTCTGGTGCCCGCGGTTTTACTCGCGTGAGTTTCGGAATTACTAAAGGATTTTTTTTACATCAGGAACCCGTACCCGAGCGTACATAGATCAACCCACCAAAGTTTCATCACAATCAGATGAATAATTTAGGAACGCATAGAGGACAAATATAAAAACATTTCTTTTATTTAATATTTAGATAAGTATATAGATATACTATTTTTGGATATGTTGGGGCCATATTTAAGAATTGATCAATGGCCACGACAAATATTACCAAAAGGGCTTATATACCGAATAGATTTTCGTCATTGCGGCTAAAAAATAAAACGATCGAGTAAGTGAATGAAGTTTGGCGAAGTTCCAACTGTTTCAGCACACATTGGTTTATTTTCAGCGAGACCGGGAGTGCGTTTAGTAGACGCCACAATAACCCAAACACATCCCAAACTCGTTCAATTTATACAATAATATTACCTAATCTATATATCCATCATAGATTTAAAAAAAAATATTGAAATTGTACCAACAGGTACCAAAATTAAATACAATTTTTATAGTTCTTACAAAAGTTTTTAAACAGTAAAATAACTGATAAAATTCAAGAGTAAAAAAAAAAAACCAAAAAAGCGAGCTTTTGTGATTACCTACGAGAAATTTCTGGGTTTTGTGTGTTGTGAAATTTGGTGTTTTAAGTTTTTAGTCAGTTTAATAATTTCGAGGAATAAAACACTCGTGCGTGCATATAACTTATTTGTGTACAAGTCTGGAAATCAACATTGACTTACAAATTTTCTATTGTGTTTATAGAATTTCAGTTTTTACTAATAGAAAAATAATTAAAGACTTATTACTCAAAATGTGCCTTTGCCTTAATCTTTTTAAGGTTAATAATAAAATATTGCTTCCGTTTATGTTTCTGACTGTCGTGACTACGGTTTTTGGCCAATTAGGGCCCTGTGACCAGACTCCGTCCGATGCCAAGGTGAAGCAACCAAGCGAGAACAATGGCATCTATAAACTGACATTACAGACAAAAAAAGATGACAAGATGTCCAACCTATTTCTGCCGGACCAGACCTACATATGTAAGTATTGACGGTTCTAATATTGTTCAATAGCAAATAGGCCCGAGATACTTTGCTTGTACTATTTGTTCAGGGGCTATTTGTTCATGTATTTTTTAAATACGTATATACGTATTAGTAGTAGTAGTAGTAGTTCTAATAGTCCTACAATGAAGTCATCATATTATATTTATTTATTTAGAAAAAATCTGTAACGATTTTAATATTTTTTTAAAGTGAAACTAGAAGAAACAACAGAGACACGTCCATTCCGCGCGTTCATGATTACGGCGGAGGATCCCGACTTGGAGAGTAGATCGGAGATGGACCGGCAGGAAGTCGACGTGGGCACTCTTAAGACGCTCGACACTGATCCGGGGTCTAGGTACAGCGAGAGGTGCTACAACTCAGTCGAAAACACAGACTTTTCTATCAAATATAAAGTTGAGGTAATTTAGATTTGGAACCCCCATAACCTTGATTCAGTGAAACGCCCTAAAACACTGTAATCGTGTCGGCACCCTCCGGTTTATAGGTGAAGTAGCATAGCCCTGAGCCGGGATCTTTTTCCCAATACCAAAATAAGCAGTTGTTTTTCCTTATTTATTACGAGGAACATTAAAAAAAAATTTGAATGAGTTACAAACTTTGTGGAACTAAAGAAAGAAAATACTGTCAAATAAAACTACTACCTAAATTTGCAATAAAAAATAATAAAATTAGCTCTTATGTATATCTATCTCCACGTGGAAATAAACGGAAATGAACTTGATATTTCCGAAGGAAGCCATAGACTTCTTCTCTTTTTTAACAGTGCTTACGATGAGAATATTGCAGATCCATTGGGTGTCACCGAAACATCCGTCAGATAAGCAGAAGGTCCAATTTCGAGCTATGGTGGAAGAGAACGAGGAGGCGTGGTACACAGGGGAGAATCTCACGATTGTGCTGGTGAGAGATGACAGTAAAGCCATCGACAGTCCACCCTACGACCCTGTAGAAGTATGCAATTTGTGTAGCGAAGCTAGGTATGAGGTGTGTATAAATATCTCAAGAAACTCGGGCAGAGACAGTTTTAGGGACTCGCAAAATTTGAGCGCAACAACATACGTTAGGTATACAAGCAGTTGATTAATTTTCCACAAATCTGTTTCTATAGAACTCCTGTTTCTACTACACTCGCTACGCGTATGCTTTGACTGCACTAACCGCGATATCGCAAAAATTATGCGGGGCCGGGCGTTATGAATAGAATAGAATAGAATAGAAAAACTTTATTTGCTCAATTTACACAGTTATACTTAAATGCATCTACCAAGAACTAACAAATACTTTGAATTCTAACAAATAATAGATAGGCGTTATAATATAAATTATAATCAGCTGTCGTGCTTTATGTCTCGAAAAACGTCGAAAATGGCTCTACCAATTTGTTTTTTTTTCGCATTCTTATGTGTTATTAGTAGTATTTTTCCTCATCCATATCGATAGTCTTTGGTTTACAGGTTATATTCAAAGGTCAATGGTCAAGAGGCTTGCACCCACGTCACTACCCGAGCAAACCTGACGATAACGGCTACAGCCACATGGTAGGCGCATCACACTCCTACAACTACGATGTGTGGAAGCAAGGAAAGAAGGCCTCGATAGGGTTGATGCACCTAGCGGAGTTTGGAGACATCACGATGTTAGAAAGAGATATTCTCAGCAACGTAATTATTTTTCTGTTTTGCGATTATTTCTCTACTCTAACCGTTACCAATATACAAATAACATAGAAGCCCTAGAGGTAGATCCTATAATACTTTCCCATACAAAAAAGAATTGATTTACCTACTTTTGAAACCCTAAGTAAGTGAAAGCCTTCGTTTAAGGCTATAAGAATAAAACTATATTTACTGTAACTTGAAGATTTTTTAAATGTAAAAAAACCTTATTTGAATTCAACTATAGGTACATAATAACTAAGACGAATAAGAATTTATAACGGTTGTGCGTTATGTCTAGTCGACATCGCTAATGGTGAGAAATATGGTTTAAGCTGCGTCTGCGCATATGGAGATAAGTCTTCGTCATTATTTATCATTCCTAGGTAGAAGGTAAACCGATCCGTCGATCACAAAAAATAGAACTCGCAGCTAGTTCGATTTTGAAATTTTATGTATCTATAAGAAGTTGATCGTGGAACCGCTAAAGTAATCGATAAAAACTATAGGTAGGTATAAACTGCATGGATTTAATTTATTTTTGTGGTTTTATGTTTTATGGTAAGCCAAAACGCCCAGGCATTTACGGGCAAATCAGATTTCAACCGGGTTGACTGCCGATCTATATTTATTATTCACAATAGAAGTCTTTGTAACTTAACTAAATTGACACTATAGAGACACGACGCTATTTTTTAATAACACAAGGAAAATAAGCTGTATCTTTAAGAAATCCGGTTTATAAAAACATTTCTATGCATTAAAAATGCCGTTAGATAATTAATTGAAAACACCGGATCTTTACCGCAATCCCAGGATGCTTGTAAGAAATATTTACTTAATCAGTTCCTAGTAGTTCCTAATTTTTTTCCATTATTTTATGTTCAACTATCCTACAAATATGAATAAATGTGATAATGGAGCATGGTGGAAGCGGATTCAAATTGTAAACGTTTCAGGTCTCGGAATATGGTGGCACGCGAACTTTAATACGGGGAAAAAAGCATTTCCATCCTAATATGGCAGCACCGTCCCACTCCCTGTTCCGTGTTGACAGAATTCACCACATGTTTTCCATAGCTGTGGCGATGCGACCCTCGCCAGACTGGTTTTTGGGCACGTCCAGGTTCGAATTGTGTTCCGAGGATGGATGGCTGGAGCACAGTGAAATCCCATTGTACCCTTGGGACGCTGGCATTATGGATGGTATCTCGTATGAGGTGAGAAAGATCAACCTGCAATAATATATAGACATTTTTTCTATATATAAAATACTTTGTCCTGAATTGATGGATCCTCTCTCACCCCGCGCCTATACCCATACCGCGACTATATAAGCCTTGCCAGCCAGCCTGACGCCGCTTACTCGCCGCCAGGTTCCCGCGCTGCATGCATGTCCGCCCTGCGCTTCTCCACAGAGCGTACGTGTACAGCGGCGCCTAAACTCAGCGGTATAGTGACCCTCCGCTTCCGCCTCCGCACATCCTCCGTCCTAGACCTATCCTCGCTCGCTAGTGTGCCCGCATTCTGTCGGCCTACCCAGACGCCGTTCCCGCGCCGTCTGGCGACGCCCCACGCTTAACGGGCCCACTAGTGCGGCGAACTCCTGGTTTCCTTCCTTCCCGTCCTTACAGACCCGTCTGAAACAACTACACACACGCCCCGCGGCGACGAACTGTTTGCGCTCAGGTCGCTTTAGTGAACTACGCACCTGGCCGCCGCGTGAACTCCGAAATTACCGCGGGTGAAACCGCGGGGGACAGCTAGTCCATAATAAAATTGTTATTCTTTACTATGTCATAATTTTGTGTAAACTGCTAACTTAATTTAGCTGTAATCTAACTTACTTAATTTTCGTTTGACTCACGAGTCGTTAGTCACCAAACAATTTCTCAAGTGTAAATAAAACATTTGAAATATTTTAGTCACTCAAAGCTGAGACGAAACCGCCGGATAACGTAGATCGAGTAGCAGTTGGTTCGTTCAACCCGGCTTCACCATTTTACCAACTCAACCTGAATAGCCTACCTCCCTTCGCTTGGCTGGAAGTGAGGAGATTAGATGTCTATGAGCTGGAAGACGCAGATTGTGATAATGCGAAATCGGAGTCAAGTGAAGGTAAAAGACGTACTATAATTATAGAAGTGAAAATAAAATTTAAACACATAATAATTATAACTTTTCAATACCGTAGCAAATCGCCAATGAGTTGGAATTTACAAAATTGCAATATGATCAGTTATAATTATGATAATGATAATCTCCTTTTCCAATTAACCCGTTTTATAATTATGAAGTAATAATCTACGAAATGACAACGATGGTGCTTTTTGTAGAAAAGCACCAACGATTTTGTTTGGCACTTTTTTGTATGAATAAAACTGATACATAAAACTTTATTTGCTTCTCAGCAAATTCTTATAATATGGCAAGGTTTTCTATACTAATGGTCGACTAATCCGAGGATAGAGAAATCGTTATTTTTCTTCCTTTCTTAAGTCATCAATATTTCTCTAGAAAGCAAGCTTTTTCGGTTTTCGTCAAATAAGCGTACTTAGATAAATTAAAAATGTTATAGTATACCATAAGTGCTCGTATGCCATAGATTCCAAAATAAGAAATTGCTTTTACAGAACCTACAGCCGCTAGCCCCGACGAAGGTGAAGCGGAAGAAGAGTAAGTGTCGTGTTATTACAATCTAGCTATTCTCCCCGAATTCACCCGCGGTAATTTCGGGATTCCATCACGAAACCTTTGCTTTAGGCTCTTGGTTCTTTACCTATTTTGCGTTTTAGATGCCGCGTCAACGACCTTTATTAGGTAGTCAGGAATGCTGTAGTGTTCTATCAGTGAAATAATTTTTAGATTCTGTTCATTTGTTACCGTTTCTGTTTATTATCTAAACATGAAAAAATTACATGTTAATGACTTAATCTAATGGTTTATCCATGGTCAGCCAAAAGCGCTGAAACTCAAATTTTTCTACAAAGCTTTCTTTTATAATATAGAAAAGCAATGTAAAAATATTTTTGGAAATCCAACGGGGGAGAATTTATATACAAGTATAGTTATTTTTTAGTTGGATCCAGGAGAATCGGTAATCCTAATTGGGCTCTTCGTCACAAATAAAAAACATGCAACTGTAGGTTTTTTTTTTAAATCCATTTAACCGTAAGGCATAAAGGGTAAAATGGCAAAGATCATACCGTTGCACGTTGGAGGAGAAGAAACTAGTCTACTATTATACATGGATGAATTGACAGAGACATGGAAGAGGAGTCCAGAGTGGCCGAATCACGTCAGAAGATTATTACTTACGAAGAAGAGAACTGCCAGCATAGTGAGTGGGGGCCCTGGTCCGAGTGCACGCCCAGCTTCGGCTCCTGCGGGGTAGGCACGCAGACCAGGAGGCGTTTAAGAGAGGAGAATGGCATGTACTACGAAACCTATAAGGCAAGCAAACTATTTAAAGATTTTCAAAGTTTATTTACAGACCATCATGGTTTGCTAGATCCTGTGCGTTGCCTACGCTTAATCTCAATTATCTATGTCTATGTTATCTATATATAAGAGGAAATTTTAGTTTGTTTGTAGAGAATAATCTCTGAAGCTACTGGTTCGATTCTGAAATTACCTAATTTTCATCCCGGAACAAAGAGTTCCCCAGGGAATTCTGAAATTTGCATAGGTAAAACAGGTGCGTGTATATATATCGCAGGAAAGTGGTCGAAAAATCGCCAAAATCGCCTAACCATAAACGCCCCCTTACCTCTTGATTCGACCAAAGCTTTTACGCAACAACATTTTTTTTAGGGTGATTCCCAAGTGACTCCATTGAAAATCAGCTGTCAAGATAATATTGAAACAGGTACGACACAAAATGGAGATTGTTATGTTGAATGCTGAATAAATTAAATATCTAATAATTATGAATGTGGTTTATCATTTCTCCTTTGATAATTCGTAAAAGTTAACCTACCTAGTCTAGTATTAGTTTTAACTTTGAAGTCATAAGTAGGTGCGGGAAACCAAAGCATTTGGAACGCCTGGAGTAGGCAAATGTGATCCCCCACCCTAGAATCGACAGACGACGAAACAAAATTCTAGATGGCCATGACGAGCTAATTCGGTAATTGGCTAATTCGGTTTTGAATTTTCTTTAAGCGGGAATTTTCCTTCTATATCGATTTGCACGTGAATTAATAGATCCAATTTCTACGCCCAAACTGGAATCCCTCGAGTACATACCTAATCTATCCGAATCTATCGAATAAAAATAATTTGAATCGACCGACTCTCGACTGGTAATCGAGTCAGTCAGTCGAGTCAACTCGGCCAGTTCCCGGCTATTGAGTAATGCTTTGACTGGCAATGTACCTACGTACGTGTAAACTGTACTAGTAGTGGATGGATATCGACATACAGCAGCAGTCTCTTGTTTTTGTTTAAAATAGCAACAACTGCAGTTTTGTCGTTACTAGTATTTTATTTGTGATCATAGCATTCTCTAACTAAAAGTTGCCATTTTATATAAATATCTGTAACATAACTTACTAAAATCAAATTAAAAAGCTTTTCTGTTTTTTTTTTGTTGTTGCTTTCTTTTTTCCTTTCAAAATTGTTTCGCTATTCATATTTTAATGCCAAAGTTATTGAAAAATTGATAAATGCTACCTATGCTACTCGCGCTGTTTAACCTATGTAGGTATATAACTATACATATTATATTATGTAAATCAACCAAAAAAGAAAATTTGTCGGATTTATAGAGATTTGTAACAATAACCTATCCAAATTACATTCAGATAGGTATATCCAAATTTATAAAAAAGCTAAATTTTAAAATTTGAGACGTAGTTAGTATTTTCTCCCAGCATAGGTGGGATTAACTCTTTATCGAGTCCAGTATGGGAAGATGATATTGCAAAACATGTTTTTTTAAGATATTTCTTATTTTAGTAAGTACTGTTTAGTAATTTTATGTGACGTAATAATCAGTCTTCTTATTTTATAATAGACTAGATGTCCCGCGCAGTTTCACCAGCGATATTTTCGAAGTTCCCGCGGAATTGTTTCATACAAACTTTTCAACCCCTTTTCATCCCTTTAGGGGTTGAATTTAAAAAAAATCCTTTCTTATCGGATGCCTAAGTCATACACAGAACACACCCTCCAAGTTTCAGGTCTCTACGATCAGCGGTTTAGGCTGTGCGATGATCCATCAGTCATTCAGGACAAAGGATTTTATACATATATACAACGTGTTAATGAATTAACTGAAAACCTGATACACCCTACTTAAAAAAATAAACAATAATAATAATATGATTAAAATATATTTTATGTCGAAGATGTTAATACTTGAAAAGTTATTCAACATTAATTTGGAGGTGACCTATCTACGAAATTCCAAGCGCTACGCCCGCGCCTACCGGTTCGATTTTTTTTTCTGCGGGCGGCGTACGAGCCAAATATTGTATTATAAATAATTTAGACATGGGCTAGTAAAAATGAAAAAATATAACCCATATTTGTAGGTATGGACAATAGAGTAAGAATGGATTAGTGAAGTACCTAGGTGATGAAACAAAGTTTTGTTATTTGCTATTTATTTTTAAAAACTTGCTAACTTTAGCTTATTATACATATAAAGATCAGGGCCCTTATTCACTATGACCAACAACATTAATTGCCCATAACGCGCGTCCCAAAAACACAATCCCAAACGCTCCAGATGCAAAAATATAAGAAATTCATATTCTTTATGACAAAATAAACGTTGTGAACGTATTTATTTAAAGTGAAACTTCTTTGAACACGAGGGAAAAACAATTTAATGGCGCCTTATCTTAACGCGACGCGTTATGATCATATGGTATAAGAGCCCAGGCATAGAAATAACATTTTGTTATCTCTCGTCACACACTATTATATTTAGAAAAATAATTATGACTAAAAGTTTAAAATTAGTAAGACAAAGAAGCATATATTATTATTATTATTTTCCTGCAGGTATTGAGTTAGTATAGGTACTCGCGTTGAAAGTTTTTAAAACTAGTTTGGGATGTTGCCGTTAAATTCCGCGAGGCGGGCAGCGGCGCCACTGTCGCGACGCGCCATTGCCTGCCGGCGGCCAATCGCCATGCAGCCACTCAGTCAGTCAGTGTGACGCGAACGATGCGATCGGCTGCGTCGAGACGTGGTGCGTTAGATATCGATCTCAACTTTGGATATATTTTACGAAAATATGTAAACTCTCCGAATTGTAACATAAGCAAGTTTTCAAAAACCGGACAGATCTCATACGTTTTAGTTAATTTAGAACGGCGTAAATAAGTAGTTTTAACTTTACTGAAACTTAGTAGGCTTCTTTCGTACCTTGTACCTGCATGCTTGGTCCGCGACGTGCGAACGGTTACCTTATCGGATAAAAGAATACTTTTCAAATGGATGTGCGTTTGAGTTCTGTGATAGTGTGTGTGAATTGTGTATTTACAAGCCGTCTCGAGTGCGTGTTCGGGCCTAGTGACAAGTTTTTACTGTAGTGACGTGCTTGAAATAGTAAATAAATTGAATTCAACAACATGGTGAAGCAGTGGAGTGAGCGGCGTTACGTCGTCGTCGTGCTGATTGCTTCGCTTGCGACCGCGTGTTCACAATACACGAAAGGTAAAAACTACTGTTAGGTACCCATAAAGTTCACTCTTCTGCAAAACCAATCTCTGCGAATCAAACATTCATCTCATTTGGGCATAAACTATACCTACATTTTGAAACGTCTAATGTCGTAGATGAATATTGAGACTGAAGGTATAGACTATAGGTACAACCAGGTACAACGGTTATAATATTATTATTATGTTCGGTCGTAACAAACGCTTTAACCTATTGTATCAAATCATTGTTTCTGCCCCGACTGTCACAATTGTTTTTGTACCTATCAACAAATCTAGCACTATCGAAACAGTATGTTTTCGTTGGAAATAAACAAACAAAAGTACTTATAAAAGGTAGGTACATACAAATAAAATTAAATCAGGTTGGTTCTATTAGTTCCGATAAATCAATTTTTTTTTTATTTATTAAAACCAATATAATACAAATACAAATTTAACTTATTTTCAGTGCACCAAAAACCACATTTGATTTGTCTGTGCACTGCGACGGATTGAAACAACACATGTTCTAAGTGCGTGCGTGCCTCTCATTGGTATGGATACTGATAGTTATAGATACAAGGTTAGAAAATAATAAAATTAATAAAATAAATAAACAAAAAACAGAAGCATTTACGATCGATATTAAATTAAGGTAAGGTTAAATAGATCCTAACGAGGCATAGAAAAAATTGTTAGTGAAAATAAAATTTTTAAATGGAGAACTCTAGTAAACAAAAGCACATAGGTTCTATAGGATATCTTGAAAGTGAGTAGGTAGGTTACTAACATGGTACCTACCAAAATTTTATATTTTTGAAATAAGAATTTCGATTAGAAACTTCAGAAATTGGTAACCCGAAACGTGTTTCGTTTACCTGTGTGAGCGCAGCTTCCATTGTCCCATCGCGTTTGTAGCTATGACGTAGCCTTTTGTTACCATTTCATACGAGTTGCGAATCTCATGGGTGATAGGTAGAACGGTGATAAGTTGACTGATGACTATTTTATTTATTACGCATGGATTTCACGAACGTGACTAAGGAATGGATAATGAATGCAAAGTGAGAAAAAAACAAATACCTAGGCTGAAAACAAACGTTCTCGGTCGTTCTTTCGATGTTTGACGGTAATACATTTCAAAACTGTGACGAAACTAGGTCCTAATATTTATTAGAGGAACTAACTAGCTTTTTTCCCGCGGTTTCTAAGTATCCTTACTATCCTTACTAATATTATAACTAAATGTAAAGGTGAGTTTGTTAGTTACGCTTTCACGGCTAAACGGCTCAACCGATCACCACGAAATTTTGCATACACGTCAGGGGTACACAGAAGGACATAGGCTACTTTTATCCCGGAATTCCCACGGGAAGTCCGAAATTAACGGGGAAGAAACTACATAAATATATGGACGCAGATAAGCAATAACATGTTGACCCCCAAAATTAAGTTATTGATTCAGAACGATTTATTGAGAGTTAGGGAACGTTTTTTAATTATGTGTTTACCTTATTACATTGCTTAAATATGTAACTAAATATTGAATATAAAAAATGTTGACCCAAAATGGTGCTCCTACTTTTAAAACACGATTTACTCAAAATTTCTACAGTGTGGGTTAACACACTATTGCTTATCTATGTCCATATAGCATAACTAATACCTAAACGTTGTCAAGGGCAGGTACAGAAAAAAATACAGGGAAGTAAAGTAGGTACTTTTATCTCGGAATACCCGCGGGATCTCCGAAACTAACGCGAGTTTATCAGCGGGGAACAGGTAGTAATAATAATATTATAGTTAAATGCATGAGTGAGTTTGTTGGTTTGTTTCTTTGTTACGCTTTCACGCCTTAACGGCTCAACCGATCATCATGCACGTTGTCAGAGGTACAGAGAAGGACATAAGGTACCTAGCTACCGTTTAATTTAATATGTTTGGGTAGGTACCAGGTACGCTACCTTATTGGTAGTTGGTACCTTTCTAACCAAGTTACGAACTTCATAAACTCCTTCACAAACCTAACTTCTATAACCATAGAGTGCTTGTCTTGTTTAAGAGCTCTACTCGAGGACAGACTAGTTGGTAAGTACGTATATAATTAGTCGGTAAGTAGGTACCAACTTCTTGGTAACTTTTCAATCGTTCAAATCCGAACTAGAAAGTTTGTAGACAAGTTTGAATAGGCATACCTACCATAGTTATTTTTACTGTATCTATCTAGACGTCTAGGTAGGTAAGGTAAGTGCTGTTTCCTGTTTGCGCTTAGTAAGAATGTCGATATCAGTGATGAGTGATGTATAAATAAATACTGGACCATAAGTAGGTATACCTACGTCATATGGTACCTACCGACGATAGCTTCATCGGTTCTGAATGATTGTTAACTATCTGACAATTTCGTTGATAAGCATAATTTTATTATATTATGAATAGGTACACAGACGCCTAGCGGAGAATCAAATATATTGCCAGCCCCCATAGCCAAGTTGACAATCTATAATCGCCAATGCATAGAAAACTAAAGAACGGAATGACGTTTACGAAAAACTGCACATTTGATTGGACGACGTCGACTGTGACGTCGTTCTTTTAATTTATAACGATAACGATTGTAAATTGTCGACTTGACTAAGGGGGCAGGCCATGTTCCAGCCAGCGCATATAGCGTGTATTTTATGTACACGACTATATTGAAGTTTTGTAACTTTTACAAATTCTCTCTAGTTCATGATAGCAAATAAGCATGACCCTTGTACATGATTACTTTTATACTTTCTTTCCTTTTTATGTTGTCCTTGTGTGCATTAATTGTTAAATAAATAAATAACGATGTTATAATAAAATATTTCGAGTATTATCGGATGATGCCGCATATGAAATCTAAGGGCTTCTTCCCATTTAAAGATTAGTTGGATATAGACTGATTTATTAATATTATGAGACATTTACCAGTAACTGTGTATATAATATATCTATATTATTATATATATAATATATTATTATATATAATATGTGTAGTATATACCACGTTTGCTTGGTTTCCACGACACAAGCTTATAGCTTAGTGTGGGATCGAGTAGATCTGTGTGTTGTGAAGTGGATTATTATTATTATTATTATAACTATGGTACACTTAAATGATGAAAAAAAAAAACTAACTTTTTATCTGGTAAACTGACCTGGGTTAGTTTTTTTTGACTCAAGGTTTCGTTAAAACATTTTATGTTTTTTTTTTACAGATTAAAAAAATTGTGCTAGATATAACAGATACCTACTTAAATAATGAAAATTAACAAACTGCTACTAATTATCTGGAAAACTGACCTGTTTTAGTTTTTTTGAGCAAAATGTTTTGTTATAAAACATTTAAAATAGGAGGAGCACGTGTGGCATATCTCTAAATAAGCCCATTCCCACCGTGAAAATAAAATTAGGTTATAAAAAAATTGCGGTTGGTTCGTTACGCAAGTCGTACCGCTAACCGTAATATGAAACTTGGTGTATTAAAGCTTAAACTCTTAAGTCTTAAGCCATTGAAATGAGAACAATAGTTTCTCTTCTCGGAACAGGCTATGTTAAGATAAACTTCGATATTGTTACTATGTATGTACTAGGTGCTGGTAACTATCAGACGGTTTCAATAAGTAGGTAAGACAAAATCTATGCAAGTATGATACAACATACTTTGTCTCTAACGTCTATGTTTCTCGATACATAAGTGTGTTTAACACGAAATATAAATTGTAAAAACAGTAAGTTTATAAAATAACGGTAATATCGTGAAAATCTGAGGACAGAAAATGCGTTGTGGATGATTCTCGGACACGAGAAATCGGTACCATTTGACTCTGTTGTGGTCACAGTTCAAACCTAATCTAAATGTAGGTATGTCGGGGTGCACATAAATGACAATCGTTTACAATTTTACGGTTTTTACAATTTTACGTAATACTCTGATTTAAATTTCATGAAAATGTAATTAGAAAATTGAGTAATTAAGCAATTAACTTGAATGCAAACATTTTAAACCAACAAAAATTCAAAAAATCTAAACTTAAAAATTAGTTGTAGGTAGTAAGTATACGAGTATTTAGGGTTGATTTTTTAACTGTCAAACATAATTATCATTTTTTATTTCATATCACGGTGCACATAAAACTTTTATTTTTTATTTTTTCTCAGGTTAGCTCTTAATTAGATGAAAATATAAAAATTGGCCCTTCAAAGACTTAAAGAATTCCTGATATCCCTACTAATATTGTAAATGCGAAAGTTACTGTCTGTCTGTCTGCTACGCTTTTACGCCTTAACGGCTCAACTGATCATCATGAAATTTTGCATTACACTTTGTCAAGGGTTCAGAGAAGGACACAGGGTACTTTTCCCCTCGGAATTCCCGCGTAAGCTCCGAAATTAACGACGGTAAAATCTCATAAAAGTTTGCATGTATACATTGTAGGTACACGTTGTGAAACGTACAGGAAAGGAGTCCTTTCTTGTACGCACCCTATGTCCTTTCAAAGGACATAGGCTACTTCTTATCCCAGAAGTCCTGCGGGATCTCCACGCGAGGAACAGCTAGTATAATAATAGGTTATATTAAAATAAAATATCTTTATTTCCAGACGTAGTACTTCATAGTGTGTTAGTAGGTACAATTTTTACTTATTACTATTGTTATATATTACAGGTTAAATACCTACTTATAACCATAGAATAAATATTGAGTGAAGTGGCAAAATAAGATATTTCACAGCAGTTCTCAACATTTACCACTTATACAAAATATAATGAACATTTCGCCTATAATTAAGTGAGTTCTTGCTATAGTTACTAATGCTTATTAAATTCGCGACAATTTTACAAGCCAGACGCGTTCATTAGTGTACACGTTATCAACGAAGTATGCCAGTTATATCAGAGATTCCCGTCCACTCCAATGGGTTATTTAACCCTTGCTGCAACTCGACCCGGCAATAATAATTTCCTGTCCCTCACACAATAAGTCATTCATTAGCCTTAATTTATTCTCCTTGCACTCACCTATCCAATGCCATATTATAAAATTCAGTGAGTGGCTCCAATGCTGCGTAGTACATAGCTCCTTTTGTGGTTTTTGCTGGAATGAAATTGGATGTGAAGCCGGTAATGTAAAGTGTGAGCATCGATGTGTCGTGCCTGCTCTTGCGCGGTGTAACGTCTCTTTGCTGCGGCTTCGGTAACATGGCTTGCGATGACGTCATCGTGGAACCGGACCGCGCGACGGTTGGTCTTTTTGGTCAACTTCGCTTGGAATGTCGGAGAAAAATAATCGAAAAAAGCTAAAAATGTTGTAAAAGTACTACGTTGCAATTATTATTGATGTTAAAATTTTACTTTTGCAATGTTCCTGTAAATAAATACAAAGTTTAAGGTAGGTTATTACGAATTCAATATTTTTTATTTTTTTAGTAATTGCCCATAACACTGAGTTATTTCCGCCCGAACTCAGTGTGCAGAATAGAAACTGTACTGTAGCTCCCTATGCTAACTATAGCTGTATATAAAAAAATGTTTTTGGAAACTTTTGTAGTTCCAGAGATTACCTACCCCTTACATCTAAAATTATAAACTTTTCATAACATTAGTAGGTAGGTATAGAGACCTTTTAAAACCTTTAAACATTATCTACACATTTTAGGAACTCAACAAAACATCATTAACATTTTATACTATAACGTATTATTATTGCCTTAGTGTTTCATAATAAGCAGTGAAATAATTAATTTTTGTTGTTACATACTCCTACGACACATAGTTAATTACCGTTTATAATAAAAGTCCGACCCTTTGATAAAAATGTTAGTATATGTACCTATAGCTGTTATTAAATACATAAAATGTGATAAGACTTCTTCAGACCTGTTGTAATAATATTCTTTTGATGACTCACAATTACTTGCCTATTCGAAAGATATGATAAAAACGACTAATGCTTAAAAATTCATTATTTGACCGCGTTCAATGTTCACACATTACATAGGAGACCATTTAATGTTCACACGTTATAGGAAAGACGTAGAAATTTATTATTATTATATACTAGCTGTTCCCCGCGGTTTTACCTGCATTTCGGAATTCCCGCGGGAATTCCGGGTTACAATATAACGTATGTCACTCAGGGATCATGTAGTATTCTAATGGTGAAAGAATTTTTCAAATTGGTGCAGTAGATCCAGTGGTTACCCCCCTTACAACCTCACAAACTCACAAACTTTACCTCTTTATAATATTAGTATAGACTAATACATGCCAGGTGATTCGTAAGACTTAAATAACAGGTCGATAACGGTGAATGGTGACTGCTGGTAACTGTTATCGATGGTGTGATAACGAAACTAGTGCGAGCCGATTGCTGCATGCTCACCCGGTGGGGAGTAGACCTGATTTTAGTCACGCGAATTGTACAATACAAGCTTCTACCCAGGCGATGGATAGGTATCCATCGCCTTTTTTGTGGTATATTTTGATGGATGATAGCTTTGGTCTGCTCTATTTTTCGTTAATGTACTCGTAATTCTTATGCTTTTGGAAAATAGTAGACTAACGTTTTAAAAAGGCTTAAAATTGAAAATAAAAGAGCTTTATTTGACAGAACACTTAATTACAACACATTAATCGACTCTAATATTTTAAAGAAATGTAAAAATTTCTTGATATTATAACCTTAGGTGAGTGGAAGATGCGAAGAAGATGTGTAAAGAATGTTGCAACGGCCGCACTCAGTCGTTTTAATGATTATTGAAATTTAATGAACGTCTCTGATTGGAGCAGTTTGGTTTTAGAAATCTTTACTTAAAATTAAGTAATCATTAAAACGACTGTGAGTGTCCTCTTCGGTCTCAATTGGTAGATAAGCCAGTGAACGCCAAATTAACATATTATCCGTATTAAGAAATACATTTTAAGAAAATGGAATTTTTATAATTACTTATTAATTTTTTTCCACGATTGGTGAATTAGAGAACAATTATATAACTATGACATGATTAAATATTGGAAATCTGGATTGTGTAATCAAAATCGTCCAAAAACGTGCCTATCAAAACAAAGACCGACTTGTGATAGGATGAGAGTTACTCGGCAACTTGTTTGTTTGCCTATCAACTTTGGTATTAAAACAATATTTACTCATACACCTACTCGTATACTTAATTAAAGCCGCAATTAGGTTAAGTTCAATGTCTATTGTTTTCTCATTGTTGCGTTCGTGTTTGTAAAATTGTTTCGTGTATCAGTCAGTTTATAAATACATAAGTAGTCAACAATTTTAGACGCGCTAACTCGGTAAACTTGCCGCCCAGACTACGTGGAATGCGAGTTTGTTAAAAATACACATTAATATATTTTATGTACTTACCTACTTCCTACGCCTGCCTGATCGCTACTAATATTATAAATGCTAAGTAACTCTGTCTCTGTCTGTTTGTCTGTTAGCATACACATCGTCAGGGGTACAGAGAAGGCCATAGGGTACTTTTTGTCCTGGAATCCCCGCGGGAACTCCGAAATTAACGCGGGTGAAACCGCGGGGAACAAGTTATAAATAAACATCAGACGACACCGTTGGTGTAGTGGTAAGTGCACCTGACTGCCAGGTGTCATGGATTCACTGTGATTAATGTTTGTGTTTATCCGTATAGTCTTTTTTTATGTCATAGGCAAACGGGCAAGTGGTACACCTGATGGTAAGTGCTTACCGCCGCCCATGGACATCTGCAACACCAGAAGGCTTGCAAGTGCGTTGCCGACCTGGAATGGGGATGGGAACTGGCTTTCAAGTGGGGCTGCCGGAACACACCGTCAGGTGCTTGGCGACAGATTTGCAACTTGAAGCTGGTAGCGAGCCAGCCGGGCTAGAGAGCGCCCTACCACCATGCTATGGTTTCCTCACGATGTTTTCCTTCACCGACAGCTCAAGCTCATTGTTAGGGTTTGAACCTACGCCTTGCGGCGTTTGATCCGAACGCACCAACCACTGAGCTATCATCGCTGTATGTATATCATAATATACGAGTAGGTATTATTGTATGTATGTATTCTATATATATATTATATCAGTTGTCTGGTACCCATAGTGCTAATTTCTTTGCTTGGTGTTGTATGTGATATTATTTTTATTTTAAAATATACATACACATATATACAATATATGGTTTAAATAGTAGATATTTAATCAACTTAATGTAGGCTGACTTTTAACAAAAGTTTCTCTAATTACCTAGTGCAATTCGACTTAAAATTTAAACTAAGATTTTTTTTTTAATTTTAATCTTAGTTTAGGTTTGGATCAAATAATCTTTTAAT
This sequence comes from Zygaena filipendulae, assembly GCA_907165275.2. Taxonomy (NCBI): domain Eukaryota; kingdom Metazoa; phylum Arthropoda; class Insecta; order Lepidoptera; family Zygaenidae; genus Zygaena; species Zygaena filipendulae. The sequence continues at coordinate 4,729,224 of OU015669.1, forward strand.
ATTTATTGGATGTCGGAATTTATTGTTCCCTTAATTTCTTCGGTTTACCAAAGGTAAGTAGAACGGAGTTAGTATCGACTGAAGGTAATTCGATCATGCCTATATCTTGGCAGGCGCTGTCAAGTTAAGTAGATATCTAATGGAAATTCTATGTTCTGCGCTAAGTAGATGGATACGCCTCAACTCGTATGCCATCCACCTAATATTTTTATGTGTGAAACTCTAGTGTATTTACATTTTAAGAGTGCCGCCCTAATATCTGATTTATTGAGACCATAGGGAAAATGATAATGTCGTCTTTAAAGGATAAATAGGAACCTAAAATCCTAGACGTTCCTAAATTTGTTTAACCGTGGAAAGTGAAAATGGAACTTGAGTAGTTTCCTAATAATAATACGACATAATATAATTGTTGTTTTATCTACAATAATATAAAATTGCTATCTATAGAATAAAAAGCATTTGGAATTAAGCGTCCATATTGTAATGTTTCCCATTGTCCCGATGGGCCATTACATTTTACTGCCTCGGAAGCGGTAGGAATGAGAAAAATACTAAATGAAAACAAGAAGGTACAGGTTTGGTGTACCTAATACCTATTACAATTTCCTTTTATGATTATTGGTTCTTATGGAATTAAAATTCATTCGAAAACGATTTGTAAAACATTCAACGAACGTAAAGCAAGTATAAAATCCTTACTGATATTATAAATGCGATTACATCGGTTAATTTCAGCGATACTTAAAAATTATTAATTAATAATTTTTAATAGTGGGTGAATTTTCCCACCCGTTTTGAAAGTAAAATAAATGAGATAAACTAGTTATACGCAGTAGTTATTCATTAGTAATTTATGTATAACAGGAACAAGTATCCTGGTTCCGTAGGCATAGTAATTAAGCAGGCCGGATAGCACAATAGATCCCTATTAGTGGCACATCGTCAATATGAGCCCCTCGGGCGCACTGCCCAGTAATAAACGTAACCTTGGGTTCCTCCGTCCGGAAAATCTTGCAACTGTCGGAACAAACATAAAGAGTTTCTATTGCCTCAATGTATCTTGATGGCCGCACGAGAGACAGGCACTTTTATTGCTGATTAGTTTGATTGGAACTATTTTATTATTCGAGGCAGCAAATCGTAATTATCCTCCGCCGGGGCATACAGAATGCAATCACTACAGCCGTAGTCTGCTTGAGGTGCGAGGGAATGAAGATAAGTTGATAGTGAATGTTGGGTAATCCTTTAAGTCGCGACGAGTTTCTTGCTTTATATTTCTTCCTTGAAATGTTCATAAGAATAAATCGACGTGAGCTAAGTATACCTACAATTCGTTGGATGAATAAAGCTTTTGTTCGTTTTGCCATACACTTTTTTAGATGATTTCATCAAACAGCGTATATTATTTTACGACTAGCTGTCCCCCGCGGTTTCACCCACGTTAATTTCGCAGCTTCCTACAAGTGAAAGAATTTTCGAAATCAGTTCAGTAGATCCAGAGATTACCTCCTACAACTTCACAAACTCACAAGCTTTACCTCTTTATAATATTAGTATACATAATTACTCGGCTTATGTAGTTAATGAAACGGAAAACATAAGTTATATTCAGGTCCCTTTCTACAGAACATTGCCCGTTCTCCCCGGGGTATCATTCCCCGCAGGCCGCAATTCATTCAACCAATGTTCATTTTAAAAATAAACACGCAAGTGGTTTACAGATTCCCTTTTAATGGCCAAAATTTTAATTGAATTCTGTGGTTAAAGGGCGACCTATTTTGGTTCAAGAGAATATATGTAACTAAATTGAAAATGTCATTTACAACCTACGATTGTAGTTTTAAAAGTTGAACGCCTGAAATAGAAACATGTTACGATATTTTGAAGCGAAGCGACCATTCTTAAGACCGACAAATAGAAAATGTGATAGTTCGAAAGATGCTCGGGTATCTTCTTGCGTACCGACTACCGATTCGCTGAAGCGCACGTTGATCACTTCCGATTACTTTCTGTTCTGACAATGGAACGTGGTTATCTTTGAACGAGGCGGCGCAGTGGTGGCGGAAAAATTGAAATCACTTTTATATCTTTAAAAGTTATCGTACTGTAATAAATAATAACTAATATTTTTACGTACTTACAGTTAAGTATTTTTCTGAATTTTTTACAATTTGTACCTAACTAACAATGTTAAAATTATGTTTCATACAATGGAGTAATTCAAAGTGACATGTTGTTTCAACAAGGGCCGACTTCTAATCAAATAGTTAAGGTGATAATAAGTTTAAAAATAAAACAAGTAATTGCATGAACTATCATCATACGGACAGGGATAAGTGTTCATTTGTCTATTGAAAAATCAATTCTCGAGTATCCGAAACCCACCGGTGTGAATGCTAAGAAAGCATCGATATGAAAAATAACTTGCAAACGCTACTGATATCCCAAATTGAAAATCACCTTTTCATAGTTGGTAATGTCCGATGATGGCGTTAGAGTGTCATCGTGACGAGCACCTATCGCGGAATGGAGTGCTTGCCGTCAAGTTTACACAGCGGGCACTAGAGCTCGATGATTGCTTATTGTTAGCCGTCACAATGGCCAATCAATTCAATGCTCGGTGACTCTCCGACACCAAAGTTTCGTGGCATTACGGGTTTTGCTAAATTACAAGAGTTACAATCACGTTTTCTGCACGAGCATCTGATAATACTATTCATTAAATCAGTCTCAGTTTGACAACGTTTAAAATGAGTTGTTAGAAAATCGACTTTTTTGGTTTCATTTGAATATTATGTATAATTTAGGATGTATAATGTGGATGCTTCCAGAATAGCTATTTAATTTCTTAACCAATCTTGTATAAGCGATCGTATCAATTTAGCTCACGACGATTCCCATTTTGAATTCTTAACGTTCCGTCTTCCTTTATGCGGATATTTTACTCCATTGTCTTTAAACGGCCGCATTAAGGAGCTAAGACCAGTAAGAGTTAAGAAGAGCTTCTTAAATATACTTTGCACGAATGTGCAAATTGATACTTGAAGAAGGTGCTTTTGAAATCTAGTCGCTGAAGTAATAAAGCACTAGATTTTTCGTGAGACACTTTCTAATTAATTACGTATATTTTCTGTGACGGAAGAGCTCCTTTGCCTATTTAGTAGCCTTGCCTTGCCTTTTAATAGAGCGGTACTGCTTTAATTAGCTACTACTACAGTTACCTCTGTTGATTAATAACTAAGTTATAATGACCTTTTGTTATATTTTCAGGTAAAGCCGACTTCAATAACGACCCTGCATGCCATCATCACAGCATGTTAATGCGTAAGCGATGGATTTGTATTATCACACGTGGTGCGATATAATCTTTAAGTATCCATTTCCATTTGTATACTAAAACATATTTTTCCCATAACTGTCGTAAGTTGTTGTCATAGATGATTTCTTAGTTTCTCTAATGATACTCTCGATTAAGAAGACATGTGGCGCCAACCAAAGCAAACAAGTGTGAACTCTCCTTTTTTAGTGTTATTTCAACGACACGCGTTTTACTTGCCGCGTGACAGACACATGTTCTATAAACCATGACATGTTATGAAAGCGGATTCCTCCCTCACTCGTGGCACAGGGCTGCCAGCCAGCTAGACAGGGTTCCCCGCCGCGAAACGACGAGTTTCCATGTTTTTGACAACCCTATTCACAAACACTGCTCCCGGTTTATAAATACGTATTATTTATTCAAAGTTGTTCAAACAAGAATTGTTTGACTCAATCGAGAGGTTATTATTGCTATCATTTTAAAATCAATTTTTCAAAAACAGATGCTTTTTCGAAAGCCATTTTATATTCAAAAAATAACTTTTAAAAATATCAAGTAACTTTCAGCTGTTATAAACTTGAATAAGTGTTAGTAAGTAGTAATTTTTAATTTGGAATATAATAAGGTGCAGTAGGTATACAGAATGCAATACAAGTGAATAAACAATGGATGTGTGATATCTAAATTATCTGATAAGTAGGTAATATCGAGGTGACGTTATACATGTGCAGAGTTATTTATCAAAATTCTCATTTTGCTACTTATCTAGATTTCAAGTTATGCAGATAGTATTGGATTGGATTAACAAAAAATAATGATTAGGTAAGTTATTTTTCCTTATCATAGTGTCACAAAACACCTAAAAAAAAAGATTTTATTGTTGCCACGTGTAGTAGACCATCTGTGACTGAAAAACGTCAAACGTCAGAAACGTCATTATTACATTAAAAAAATGTAGGTATAGGACTGGAAGTTCATTGCATAATATACGTATATATCTTGAAACCAACTTATTTCTCAATCATGGAGTCTGTCCGTTCCATTTACATAATAAAATATAAAAGAACGAACGAAATAAAAAAGAACGCTCCCATATTACTTACGTATTCTAATTTATTATTTGAAAACTCACGTTTTTTTCTTATCATCTTTGATTCGAGTTTATTAGTGTCATGTTTCACGTGCCCAAGTTTCGCCAGCCCACTGAAGCGCACGGTCGAATATTATTACTAAACTGCTCTATTTCATACCCGAGTTTCGAGGCATAACAACTTCCAAGGACTACTTAGTAGCAGGCATTTCAAAACTGACGTACCCTAAGGCCTTAGTACTATTGTTTGCTAAACGGTTAGATTGTACGTATGAATTGTGTCCTTTTAAAAAGGAATTCTTAACGTTGTATAAAATATAATAATCATATATTATGTACATCGATCTTCTCTAGTAGTATGACATTGGGCAGAGTAACCTACTAAATTACTTACGCACGTAGTGGCGGCGGCGGTGTAAAAGAAAATTTTGCATTTAATTAAAGATAAAACAAACATGACTTTATATGATGCGCAATTTGTTATACGAATTTAAACAAATTGAAACAGGCTTCGTAGAAACCTCTATAGTATCCATGTGAAACTTCTAGGAATCTAAGTCAATTTTAACAGACTCAACTGGTAGGAAATTAAAAATTTGACCCACGTCGGGTGCCTATTAAAAATTCTGGCTCGAGACGTTTTCCGCTTTTTCAACGCGGTCGGTCGGCAGGTCAAGCAGAGCGTCCAAAAAACAACCAACGCGGTCGCAGGAAATAACTAACAGTCCGGAGCGATTCTTAGAATACAATACTACCTAATAATACAAAAGTAAAAGCTCTTAGTAGGTTTGGAGTTTCGCAAGTTTGTTGCTCGATTTATCGCTGAGTCACAGCGCCACGGATCGAAGTGGTTCGAGCGACGCGACCGCATCGCCCCGACTTTCCCATTTTATTACCTTCGAGTCAGCCAAGAAACCTTAAAAGTGAACTACATTAACTCAGTAACCTGAGCATAACCGATTTAGCTTTATAAGGGAATGGTGCACTGTTTACCTAACTACCTCTTAATGGTAATTTAACCGGTACCTACTCATAACGCGCTCGCTTTTGTTTATCTACCTCGACATAAATCAGTCGGTTCTGTGATTTTTTAAATTAAAAATTCAAATAATTTTGAAGTATTTTATTTTATATTTACGTAAATACGTACCTACATAGCTAACTTCAAATATTTTTTACCATCAATTTCCAATCTACTTAAATCTTTTGCAATATTTATCTTCAGAGTATCAAGATCTTTATGTAAAGCAGTCCCTAAGTGAAATAATTTCAAATCCCTCAACAAACGATTTGAGAACTCGACCAGACTTGGAAGTTAATACGGAAAACACTCGGCGGAGTTTACCAAACATTATTATTAAACGCGTACCCACTGAGTGCTCAACTTGAGGGTTGTTCGTGTCCTTGAAACTTTCCACCAATCACAAAGCGTCCGCTGCCACCTGCCGTCTCGTCGGCGCGGCAAAAAAGGGGACGCGCCGTTTAAAGCAATAGTTGGACCGAACTTATTTATACACTCGGTTGTTTTACTGTGCATTTTTTTTCTACGAGTCTACCTGCACGTTTATTCTTTTACCATCATGTTGCGGATGTCTTTCTGTTAATTACTATTTGCGCTTTGTTCTCTCCTTTTTTATTTTTGACTTTTAATTCTATTTTCGAATTCTCTTACATTTGTAATCGATTCCTTTGTTTTTCGAAAATCTTCGATGAGTCATGATTATTTCATGCGAATGTTGGTTTCGCTTTCGCGCCACAACATGTACTCAAACGGTGATGAAGTTTAGCATACCCGTTGTCAAGGGTACAGAAAAAGACAAGGTACCTACTTCCGTTATCCCGAAATTCCCGCAGTATTGTCATATGACTTATGTAATGAATTCGTCGCAACAGCTTTTATATTGTAAGCACTTATTTGTATCGTGTTGCGTTGTTTACCGTAACACTGGCTTGTACACACAAAGGTATAAATTCACTAAAAGTAAGCATTATTTTTCAATGATAGCAACAGTGGGTGTTTGGCTTCACGCAACGGATGCATCCAAACACGCAACGCTCGCGCCCGCCTGCGCCAGTGTGAACCACGCTCAATTAGAAACAGGAAAATCATTATTATAAAACATCATCGATTATGGCTACATTACATCAGGCCTCTTCGAAAGAGGGCAGGGAAAGAATCTGTGTTTAGGATTGAATTAATTTAATTACTTATGTTTCTAGTTATTCTTTAAAGTGTTATGTTTACCAGGTAGGTATTTGTTGAGTGTATAGTTTCATAGGGAAAGTACAACTGTTTTCGTTTGTAACGAAATTCTTTAAACAGGAAATCAGCTTTTATTGGTTTTCATTGACTTTTTTCGAGGATCTTTTGAGTACAATTAAGAAAATTAACTTTCTAATATCCGAACGGAAGCGTGGCCAAAAGAAATATGATAACTATTAACCTTCCAAAAAAAGGCCAGTCATCAAATGAAAACAATGGAGAGACACATTCAAAAAATGAGTCGAAATAAGTAGCAGTTCCGTATAACTTCGGTAAATTACCGGGTCGACAACCGCTTTGCAAGAAACGAAATAAAGAAAAACTTCCTTCGCGGAAGACATTTGTAATGAGTCATTATGAATCCTACTTTGGAACGCATTGCGAGTTTCGGGCCATTCACATTAGGTTGAGAGTAATAAGATTTTAAAGCTACATGTTAAATAAAAATTTTGATATTTAATGGCACAAAAAATGTTACATGCACACAAAATGTAGCACATGTGTACGCGTATCAATTATATTTATGACTACACTCTGACCAGCTAGTAACCTCGAAGTATGTGTGTAATTATGCATGTGTGTGTTTATGTATATATGTATGTATGTATATGTGTATGTATGTATGTATGTATGTATGTATGTATGTATGTACCTATGTATGTATGTATGTGTTTGTGTATGTATGTATGTATGTGTCTGTGTATGTATGTATGTATGTATGTGAGTATCTATATCTATGTAAGTTTTTATCTAAATATATATCGTAAATGCACCGCCAAGTGAGCTCTCTGTACTACCTGAAGGTTGACTGGCAGAGAATGCCACTGTGGCATTAAGTCCGCCTTTTGTACCATGATGTGCATAAAGTTTAAATAAATAAATAAATAAAGTAGTCTAAATTTGCTATAAATGGTGACCACAACTCATAGAGCTGAGCGAGCGCAAGGAGCATGCTGCGGCAGCGGTCACTGATGCGCCAAAGTCAGATTTGGTGTGCATTTTTTGATGTGATACATATGTGATGTATTGTAATATTGTTATTTTATGTGCAATAAAGGATTAAATAAAAACCTTAATTAAATATTTGAGATAGAAATGAGTTAGAATGATAAGTATAAAAAATCTATAAGATGCAATATTGCTATCCGAATAGCAAGTAAAATCGTTTGATCCCACCGGATGAGAAACTTATTATGTTCCCAATATTATAATATATTCTCCCACAGATCACAATAACATACTCGTACCCACACAGTGAGAACCGCAGAAAAACAGTAGTCATGTTTAATTCTCAGATATAATGAATCATTAGGTACGCCGGTGCCGCTTCAGGTCACAGAGTAACGGTAGCGCACATTAGAAGCAAGAAGAAAACATGACCTGCTGACATCAATGTTAGGTATAATTGGTAAAATAACTGCAGTTGTTCAGTGGTCGAAATGATTAGCCTATAATTATTTGAATTTAACGACGAGACAAGTACTATGTTAAGTAATGGTAGGATTTGATTTGATATAGGGTTCACGATTTTTCTGCTACATAATAAAATAAAATAAAAAATCATACTCAGTGTGTGTGTCATTAATTATTGCTAAAATCTTACTATCTTTAAACGACTGAATCTCGGAAACGGCTCCAACGATTTTCATGAAATTTAGTATGCAGGGGGTTTCGGGGGCGATTAATCGATCTAGCTAGGTTTCGTTTTTAGAAAACGACGTTTTATCCGTGTTTTCAGGCAATGAAAAATGAGTGTTTGTTTTTCTACTTAACAACAGCGAAGCTCGGTGACACAGATATTTCATTAGTAAATACAATAGAATAAACGTGATGGAACTCGTGTTACTTGTTATCTAGATTTTGACTATACAGGAACCTGTTACGGGAATCTGTTCTTCATAATATTTTTTTGAGGGTTTTAATGTATTTACTTCTTTCATATTTTATACTTCAGTTTTTACCCTAGTTTAGTTTGTAATGTATAGTCACGAATTTACTTAGTTCTCGACTGTTCGAAGTCTTAAATTGACACCTTTTGTTTTCCGAATAGTTTGAACGTTTGTTCATCGTACCTTCTGAAATCTTTCTGTCGTTATATTTTGTTTTCAAGTTCCAGCAAATGGATCTGCACTTGTAGACATCAAGAATTATGTTCTCTAAAAAATATTTATTTTCCAACCATTTTGCTTTTGTATCAACTCATTCTGGCCACTGCTGTGCGCTGCTTCGACCCTGGTACGTTGCTGAATCACGGACACTGAAATATGTTTTATATAAATTCCGTTACCTGTCATCTGTCGTTGTTGGTTTTCGCGCACCATTTGCCACATGATTTATTAACGAGCCCCATTTCAAAAATCTACACAAAACATAAAATATTATACAACGTGAAATATCATTGAAAAATTCGAGCTAAGAAGATTTTTTTACTCACGAGTAAGTAATTTGATTGTTTCCGTGTTGACAAAGAAATTAAAAGATTTTATCTTAGACAGTGCGGTGGTATACTACTTTTAGGGGTGATAATTTAATTGACAGATAAACAAATTGCCTATTTGTCTAATAGTGAATATAAAAGTTGTTTCAACTGATTCGCAGCTCACCCCTTATCTGACAATAAGTACCGAAAAATCGATATAAAAAGATTAACTTGAGTAGTTTATTTACGAATTATTTCTTCATTAAATATTATTCTAGAATGAGTATCAAGATACACATCGTTAGTCTTCGTTACCCACTTCACGTTTAAACATATGAGTATCGACGAGCGTTTTTTTAAAACTAGGTAACGTATAAAATGAGAATGTTACGCTGCGTAAGATGATCCCCACAGGTTCAAGCGAAACCTGTTCTAGTCAGAAAGTGGAGCGGCGCGGATGGTGGCAGTCAGCATATCGTTTCTGTAAAGAAAGTTGGTAAAAAGTACCTATGGATGTTGTACAATAGTTCTCCCACCCATTTCGTAAACCACTGATCTAAGATTCAACTTGATTTATCTAAACCACCGATCGATGAAACTTACACTGTAACTGAAATTAATAAAAACTTTCTTGACAATTGAACTTCCGACGTTCCAATTTGGTCGGTTAATTGAAATAACGTACCTGTCTTCATTGATTTAAATGATATTTGACAATCAAAGAAGAACAAAGGATGGAAAGTCTATGAAGAAGACGCAAATTGCTAATTTAACCGGAAACGCCTCCCTGCCGGTATCTGCGCTTAGTCCACAAAATTTACAATCGCGTATATTCCGCAATTTCCATCCAATTTCATCTGACTGTTTTCTTTTCATTTTAGAACCACTTTTTCTCCGGAGATTTGAGAGAATGGCCGTGTTAGGATAATCTATTTGAATTACCTTCTTAAACATTTTTTTTAACTGGTTTTATTCCTTGTTCTACGTTTTTCTGATTAAGAATACTTAAATAAAGCGTTGTAATTTCATTGTTGGTAGATTGTACAGATATAGATTTATTTTTTACCTACATTATATCAGTCATTATTGTAACTACACCAATTAAAAGAAATTGATTCTTGCCTCTTCCAAATTCATTTTTCATTGAAAAAGGTTATCGTAAAAACAAGTTCTGCGGTTTTTAATGCTTATTATTAGATACATAGGTAATGTTCGCATGACTCTGTGTAACTCTTCCGGTATGACATCTTTGTTTCTTATTTTTTATTCGTCTTCAAAAAAGGAGGCTTCTTTTGTATGTAGTTTTGAGTGCATTTTACGCAATATCTCCATCAGTTTTTTCAGACACTGATTCTTATAACTATTATCTTACTAATTTAACATCCAGTGATCCCATACACGTCACAAGTATAACGTTCATACATGCAATATTTTCGCAATAAGAGACAAAGCTGTCGGTCTAGTGGTTATCGAACCGAACTGTTACGTCAGGTAGCAGGGTCGCTCCCGGCATCAGGGATTATATTCTATGCGACGAACACATCAGGGCTAATCGTTTATGTGATGAACATAATATTTTGTGTTTCCCCTGAGTATGAGTGTTTAGTATGTACCTTAAGATTTTCATAGTTTGGAACCAAGTGACTTTGTATGTTAACGGTCAAGCAGTATTATTAATATTATCTACCATTATAGATTAGATTCATTTATTTCACTTGTGAAATTTATATGTCAAACGATAACGTCATCGTCAAGGTCATCGGTAAAATAAGGGATCAACTTTCTGTGGAAAAAGGCGATAATATATATATACACACACACACACATATATATAATAATTATACAAATATTATAAGGAGGAAAGATTTGATTATTTTTTTGTTTGTTTGTTACGATTTAACTCCAAAACTACTGAACCTGATCCGATTTCAATAATTCTTTCATCATGAACTCCGAACTTACCGCGGGTGAAACCGCGGGGCACAGCTATGTATATGAAATAAAACGAAATACCTTTCGATTGACATTGCGCCTCGTTACATAGGTATATGTATTACTTTCACTGTTTACACACGCAATTTATTTTAACCATATTCTCGTTTACCTGTTATTGAATAATTTCCTACGACATTTATTATTCATAGAGCCGAGATATTTGCTGATGAGACTGTTATTATTCACAAAGGACTTCACGTGATTGCTGAGATTTCATTTCAGACCTGTGTCTCTGATCTACATTGTTATCTTTATGCCTTTTTTTATTGGCATTATAAATAGAAATTCCCTTGTCATGTTTTCAATTTATGAGTGTAAAATACAATGTTCTTTTATGAGAAACGTTAGCCGCCTTTTTACACAAATTCTGTCAGTTTCGAATGGTGATAAAAAGCCTCTTAAACATGAAAGGGATGGAACTGTGAATATAGCTTTACACTTTTTTCTGCTAAAGGGTCGCCCCGAGTTTTATTTAGAATCACCCTTATCAGCTAGCCCAGCCTTATGTACAGCACGGGCTCGCGTTTGTATACAAATATTATGATCTATGTACATAATATTGACAGTTTCAATATGATACGACAATTTTATAGCTATAGAATTTGAATTAGTTTATTCTCAGAGAATGTAGGCGTAAATGTGTAATACACGGTCGCTTAAACAATTTTACAGAATAAAAATTCATAATCTCATCTTATAGTTACTACAGTTGTACTCACGCAACCTAAAACGTTTACCTATAATTTATTTATTTCTAGCTGCTCCCCGCGGTTTCACCCGCGTTAATTTCCGGGTTGCCGCCGGAATTCCAATACAAAAAGTGTACTCTATATCCTTTTTTCTCTGTACCCCTGACAACGTGTGCACATGATGGTCGGTTGAGCCGTTGAGGCGTGAAAGCGTAACAAACAAACAAACTCATTTTTGTATTTATAATAAGTAAGGATATGATTACCCAATCTCCTCGTGCATATTTACATAATATTGTATTTAGACTATTTAGTTATTTAACAGCAGAGGAAAGAAGTACCTAATACTTCAAACGACATTCTTGCTAAAGCTCGTAAAGCGAGCTGCTATGAAGATCATAAAAAAGTCAATGTGACGCGTATAACAGTCTAATGATACGACATTATATGTATACTCGGTGCGTATTTTACGCGCCGGCGCATTCTTGAGTGGTTATTGCCTAAAATTTAAGACTTTCAGGTTCGGCTACCGGCTTCATAAGTATCACTAAAATGTAGGGGCCGTCTCATAAGTTCACGTTTATTGATTACGTTTACTGGCAGTAAACAACTTTAGTGTGGCGAGCTTATTGCTGGACGTTTCCAACACACACCTAAACACATACCTATTTAAATTTATAAATGACTAGGTAGTTGTTCCCCGCTGTTTCACTCGCCATTATTTCATAGACCCCGCGGGAATTCTAGGATAAAAAGTTCCTTGTATCGTTTTCTGTAGGTCCTGACAATGTGTATGTAAAATTTCATGATGATAGATGGAGTAGTTAAGGCGTGAAAAGTTTATATATATAATTAGTATGATATAACAAATTAGTATGAATAAATCAAACTTAATACGCTCTCAAATAATTGTCTCGCTCATTACTTTTAGAAACAAAAAAGACAAAGACTCGAGAACCAATCCAGTTAGAGTATAACGTGTATAAATACGGACCCTAGTGTTTCGTTCGCAAAGCAGCTTTGTATACAATAGGCAATGAATGAGTAATGTGAAAGACAATCGTGTGGAGTTGCAACTACTTGTACGCCATTATACCATTTTAAATGCTATTGTTCTTCCAATACAAATAAACACCAACTATAATTATCTCAATGAAAAACCGCAAAAGTTATTATGCGAATCGTTTCGTAGAATTTTAACGCCAATTCCGGTAAATTAAACTCACCGAACTTGAATTGGAATTGATTTTATAAAACGCTGTGTACCTAATTCTTTTATTTTATTTTATAAAAATTATACATTGTTATCAAAATCGTTCGATTGTATTGATTTTAATGATCGAACAACCTCGTAATGATCACAGACTTATGAGCATATGTTTTTGAGTCTATTTGTTACGCTATTTTTCTCCAAAAACGGATAGATTTCAATGCAGTTTCATTGAATCATATGGATGGTTGTTTTTTTTTTTGTTTTTTTTATTTGCTAAAATATGGTACATATAAAGGTGTAATATTATGTTATAAGGTACATCATATTCTGCTGTTGCTCGGCGTGCAATGTCACATTATTATACCTAATGTCTAACTCTAGTTCTAGTCCAGGATTTTAACCGCCTTCCAAAAAGGAGGAGGTTCTGCATCCGGCTGTATGTAGGTATGTTTTTTTTTTGTTTTGATTGATAATTGATTTTGTTCAGTGTTGTTTGATTTCAAGGCAGAGCTATGATCGTGATGTTTATTTAAGATGTCGTGTCGTGACAGAGGAAACTGGAAACACACAGCTGCGGTGATAAAACGGCGCGAGCTTATCTTCAGTTTTTACGGTGCATACCTTGTCTGGCGACTTTGGTCTTTGGGCCTTGGCTGTGCAAGCGTGATCACACCTACCGAGCGACGTTGACTTAGCATATACATATACATCATATGTAATATGTACACTGCGTATAGTAGCGATTTGTAGCTATTGCTTACTCATAAGTGAGCATTCACAAAGTAGGTAATATTGGGCGTGTGATAAAAACAACGATGAGTAATGCAAACGTGGTTTGAAATTGAAACTTGGAAGTTTTTTCTTATCGTTTAAGGGCAGGCAAAGTCACTTCTGGAGTTTTTGGCGAGCATCAAAGATGGCGGTTCCGTCATTCATTTGCGTGTTCAATAATAAATTGTAAAAGTGGCTTTTGTTGTGTTTTATAGTGCTGTAGGTATTGGACAGTGATATTCACAGTAATGGTTTTTTTATGTGCTCAAGAAGATATATACTCGTATTATGACATTTCGAGCGTATTCTTCGGTATCCTCTAAGTTCTTGCAATCTGGCTTGCAATTTCAAACCGTACAACGATGCTAAACGCTAATATTATACAAATTAATATGAAACTGGCGAAATTCCATAAAAGTCTGATTCTCTCAGGAGTAGGTACCTAGAGGCTGCGAAGGTGTACTAGTTATCTCTAATGTTATTTTTCAATTTATAAAGCGGCTTAGGTTTTCGTGTAAATTTTCAAGTAATGCCCGTAAAATTTTAAACCTACCTTTAACGTTTTAAAATGGGCGTCTTCGGTTGTAATTGTTTAATTTACTCGCACATGATTTGGTTTTATTTTAAATTTTTAAAACACGACCGTCTATATTCTCTTTGACAGAGAAAAAAGAATACAGTTTAATGCATTTCAAATAGGTACTGGCCAGGTAGAAAAGAAACGATAAGCAACATATCTCCGTTTCGTTCTTTCTAACAATAACCGCCGGAGTCCCTGCGGCTAAGGTCCAGGTGGATTCGTGAAGAATTGTGCATTGTTCCACGTGTTATTATTATTATTGTGCGTAATAATATGACGGATAGCTGATGGAATTTGTGATTTCCGCTTCAATGGCCGATTGTTTGAAGCTGCCGTATTTTGAGTTGGACTACCGACTAGTATTCATTTAAATGTCGTGAATACTTGAAAATGAAATGACGATATTTTACGCCTACAGTTTACCTACAGTTGCCTACAGTTTTTTGCCTACAGTTCATTCTTTCACGACTTCTCACTGGGAAAAGGGAAACCAATTTTGTATCAAGTACCTTTATGTAAGTAAGTAACATTCGCTGTTGCAACTTTTACGTGCCGAGCGTTGAACGTCGGCAAAGAATCTCAGCGGAATATGTAATGGAGGACGTCACCTCTAGTCGTCTGTCTGTGGATACATGGGTACAGGGTACAGAGCATTGGCAGGCGGCCTTTGTACACTGCAGTCCTTAGCGCAGCATGTAAGTAAACGGGTCACTGGGAAACAAGTAACATCAGCAACAACAAGAAATATTTATCAGTCTATAAACTGTTTTTAAAACGATTTTTTTTTAAAACCCATAAACTAATAAACTCCTTTTTTTCATCGGTTAAAAGTAATTTAAACGAAAGGAAAACGATTAGAAAACTTTAAAAAATCGGTTTTAAAATTTTGAAACGGTTTTAAAAACCTTTGATTATTGGGAAACGAAATAGTGCTGTACGAAATGTTTTAAAAGGAATCTTTTTTTAGCACATGTGATAATAAATCACAAAACGCTATCTGGTTCCAAATTAAGCAGAGCTTGTACTGTGGGTACGAGATACCTTGTTTGCCATGACGCAGGGATCGAACCCGTGTGATATAATATAGCATTCAGGATTGCTAATCACTAGACCAACCAGTGCTGTCATTGACAATGATACTATGTACGCATTTATTATTATTTTGATTATTATTTATTGCTCACAAAGGAACAATAGTATTAACTACAAAACATAAAGGAAATTCAAATAGTGGTTTTATAGCATAGTTGCAATTTCTTCCAAACAATTCTTATATTACAGGAAAATATTTAAAGAAATAGATGGTTAGGCGGCGATATACAACACAATAATCAACTAGTTTTACGAGACTCGAGGATAAAACTACTGCTGTTTTGCTGACTGTATTTGTATTTGCATAAAATGGATGAATTTCCACTTGAACCCAGTGGTCTTGCTTGACTCATGACATCTGCAACACAGGGACGGGCCTTAACGCAAAGCGAGGGTTAATGTTTGCGATAAGGCAAGCTTTGCAAATACATATAATCCATGCTCCAGAATTTAGATTTTACACATTGATAACTAGCTATGAGACTCAAAATTTCCTTTTTGTATTAAAAACTGAAGACTTTTACTTCGTTGGGTTTAAATATCAAAATATCAGTGAAAAAAAAAATAAAAATGTGCGATCAAAAGTTCAGAACTGATAAAGCGATGCGACAAAAATGTGTAAAAACAAAACTACAATACTAAAAACTACTATGCTCTTTCACTCTGATTCTAAATGTTAGTGAATTCGAAATTCCTTTAGCAAGTTTATATGTATTTTTTTCAAAATGAAAAGTGTCCCACTATAATATGACTTAACTATATTTAGTGGCCGTTTAGCCGTTACGGAGCAGAGTGCGTACTATAAGCAACATTCAACATTATTAGTTGAAACATTTTAAATAACACGTTTGTAAAGTGTTCTCCGAAAAGTTAATTAACTCCCGTAATTGAATGTAAAATGGTTACTATTTTACATACTACAGTTTACGTGCTGATTACAAGGGGCTGCTTTCGGTACCTCTTCAACCTTTTCATACTCGTATTCACCACCGCGCTGTAAATGAACAGAGAGGTAGTAAGCGGGTAACGATGCGCCCCTTAATTATATTTCAGAGCATCACAACTCTCATCAAAATGTGGGGAAAAAAAAAATCTCCCCGCCAAAACATTCATTACTCAACTATGGCTGAAAAAGAGAGCGAAACGGCCTGTTAATGTTTTGCCTGTCAATTAGGTAAATTAAATAGACCGAAGTGGGTTTGCTCCGTGGAAATTAATATCACCTTTACAACGTCAATTTGAAAGCGAATTAACAAAGGCTTGTCGGGCATGGTAAATACATTTTGATAACTATATGTAGGCGTCCACGTAAAAAGATACCAGTAATGGGGTATTGAGTTAAGACTAAATTCGGTATCTAGAATAGTCAATTCATAGTAAGATTGAAAAAATATTCAAAAACTAGCACAGTTTTCTTTTTACAGACATTTAAAGTTGAAACTTGGGCCTGACGTTACAGGGCTGGAATTTGGCCATTAGTTGGAGCATTTAGGAAGGTTTCACGATGGCCAAATTGATACAATCAAACAATGTTTGTATTTTAGGTTAGGTTTTACTAGTTAGACAAGACCCACTTATCATTTTGATATTTATGCAAACTATGTTTGTTCTTACTTTTTGGTACATATAATTTGTATTTTTTTGCTGCACATAAACGTATGTGCCATCTAAAACAACAATGATAAATCCCGAGAAATGTGGCAAAAAAAAATTGCGGAAAAATACGTAAAGCGAATGACGTTAATATGACGTCATGACATTACAAATCATGATAATTGACAGACGTTGACATAGGGAATAGAGATTGGCCGTTTACTAGTGCAATTGGACATAGATAAGCAATAGTGTGTTAACCCACACTGGATAAATTTTGAGTAAATCGTGTTTTAAAAGTAGGAGCGCCATTATGTTCCAACATTTTTATGTTCAATATTTAGTTACATATTTAAACAATGTAATAAGGTAAACATATAATTATAAATCGTTCTCTAACTCTCAATAAATTTTTCTGAATCAAAAACTTTGTTTTGTGGGTTAACATGTTATTGCTTATCTGCGTCCAATTGTGGTGTAATCGATGTTTTCAATTATGAATTTTTTTAAATGATTTATTTTTTATGATGCTTACTTAAGTTGAAAAATCAAGAAGATTTTAGATATTTTTGTTTTAAATTTATTTTAATACTTATAACACAATTATACTAAGAAAAAACTGAAATTATTTATTAATGCTTTTTAAAAGTATTGATTTCCACGAATGAGACTAATCGATCATTATTTGGAACTTGACTTATTTTGAACGTTAGATTTCTTTTGAACCTTAAAAAACATAAAAGCTGCTTTTTTGTGAATGAATATGACCGGCTCAACTCGTCGTTCCAAAATCAAGTTTAGGAAAACTTGATAAGGATCATACAGATGATTTAAAATTTATTCTTAATTATTATGATGCTGTGTGTAGCGGGTTTGTTTAGTAAAGACTTAAACAAACAATTTTTTTTGTATAATTATATTTATAGATATAAAACGTAATAACCACAGCTGAATTATAACAGGCACTTGTAACTCATTTGCTTGCGGAGGTGAAGTAATATTCTCAGAAACCACACCGTCTCTACAGTCTATACGACTTAAGCACTAGACAAAGTGCTCTGGTCTAGATTCCGCTTTAGATACGCTCTGAGTAATTAATATGTGCAATGTGCAAATTTAACTATAGGCTACAACAAAATGTACATAACTTGTGGATAATTTAACTTTAGCTGTTGCTAATTGCAAAATTTCGTGTAAACTGTTATCAAAGAGGTTAGGAAGTTACTCATAGTTATGATTCATATAGAAGTGGTTTTATCATAATGTACGAGAAAGAAGGAAAGGTCCCCATGTAAGTCATAAAACTAAGTAAAATTAACACTGAATTAGACAAACCATGATGTTTTGTGTAGTGGTCGAACATTACGTTGTTTATTACGATCCTATTCTTAAGAGCAATCTCTTCAAAACAACTTTCATTGTATTTGCGTGATCATTCATATATTATATTATCTGTGTTATTGTCATTGGCAATTGGCTTTTATAGTCATATCAATCGGATGCAGTGCAATATTTGATTTAACCCTGCAATAGTTTAGCTCTATAAACAGCTTGGATTGTTTTATTCAGTTCTGCTACTTCAGTAAGCCACCTTGGATGAATGTTTGTGATTTGTGAACCTAGATACAAGGTACAAGAATAATTTTAACTGCGGTTTAAATTTATTTTGAATCTGTTCTGGTAAACTTTATTAACTTTATTCATACTAAATTCGGTGTTTACTCTTCTACTATTATATGAATGATTGAACTACTTAAGAAATTATAGTCAGATGTTTAAACTAGTAATTTTGTATACATGGAATTATGGATGTTTGTTACTCTTTCACGCAAAAACTACATTTTATTTTATAGCTTATACATCAAAATAACATGTAATCCGGAATTCCCGCGGGAGCTCCCCAATTGCCGCGGGTGAAACCGCGGGGAACAGCTAGTTAATATTTCTTTTTCGACTTGCAAATCTGACTTAACTATGTTGGTTCGCAAACTGAACTGTCAGATTTCAGATAGGGTTAGATTATAGTTTAACTTAGGTATCGTTCGCGGCATAATAAATTCCTGTTTCGCAACTAGTTTGCCGATACTTATCGTAATAACGGGTTAAGTACAAAATAATTTGCATAAGTATACCGACTATGTAGGTGATTCAGTTACAGTGAGCCGGTGGTACGGCAGGCAGGATATCGATGGTATCTGTTGTAGATTCTAATCTATGTTGTCTGTGGTCAATTGTCTATGTCAGATGTACAATGTCCGCTGAGTAAAAAATATATCGTCTCGTCACTGATCTCGCTGTCTTTATTAAAATAAATAATAATCCATCCAGACCAACATCATCCACAATATAAAACATGGTGTCAGAAGTGGAGCCTTCAGAATTAACGAAAGGTATGCAAAATACAAATATATTTTTGGCAGGAATCAAACCTCTAAATATAAAAACGTGCTCGAATGTTTTCCACCAATGGAAGTTATGGAAACAAAGGTTTGAGATTTATTTAGAAGCTACAGATCTGATTACCAAACCAGAAAATAAAAAGATTGCAGTACTTTTAAGCCTCATAGGCGATGAATGTTTGGAAATATATAACTCATTCGATCAAGATTCCAAAATTTTAAAATTAAAAGATGTCCTCCAATTATTTGAAAATAAATTTAGTCCGACAAAAAATATAACTGTAGAAAGATACAACTTCTTCTCTCGTCATCAAAAAGAAGATGAATCGGTTGATGATTACATAACAGTATTAAATAATTTAGCATCATCATGTGAATTTGAACAATTAAAAGATTCTTTAGTAAAAGACATGTTGGTCATTGGCATTAAAGATAATGATATAAGAGAAAAATTGTTATTAGATGAAAAATTAACATTGGAAAAAGCAATCAAAGTTTCAAAAAATTATGTAATTACTCAACAACGTTCGAGAAGCATCAATGAAAGTACAAATGTAAAGGTCACTCAAGAAAAAATTAATTCTATAAGGTCAACAGACAGAAGGAACAAGTCTTCAAGTCACCATCGGAGGAATAGATCAGCTTCACAGAGTAGTCAAAGGTCGTCAAATCGTACAAACTCATTAAATCGGAATTATCATCAAAATTATCAGTCAAGAAATCAATCCTGGAATCAAAATTTCAAAAGAACATGTACAAGGTGCAATGAGGTACATCGATTCAAGTGTCCAGCCAAAGGAGTAACGTGTAACAATTGTGGTCGATTAAATCATTTTTCAAAGTGTTGTTTCTTCAAAAATAAAAATGTAGGCACCGTAAGTCAAGAAGTCAATGAAAACTTCATAATTAATTCAGTAAACTGTCAACCCAACAATAATAAATGGGAATTAAAAATTAAGCTTCATAATGGTAAAATGTTAAACACCATTATAGATACAGGTGCAGACATAAATGTAATATCAAAATTTACCTTAAAAAGTCTAAAAATATATGTACCTATTCATAAATTAAGTAACAGGTTATATTCATTCAGTGGTAATAATATACCAACTATTGGTAGCTGTTATCTAAAGTGTCAATTTCCTAATGGTCTAACTTCTAATATTTATTTTGCAGTAGCAGATATGGTATGTCAAACTGTTATAGGCAAATATACATGCGAAAAATTGGGCATTATTAAAAGAATTTTTTCAGTCACAAATAATTCAAAAAGTCAGATGTCAGAGTCAAAAGTCGAAGGTCAGTGTCAATGTCCAGAGTCAGTAAGTAGTATTATTAACCAATTTAAAAGTTTATTTCATGGTCTTGGATGTTTACCAAATAAAGTACATTTAGATATTGATGAAAATGTAAAACCTGTAGTCAGTCCTGTACGTCGTATTCCTTATTCCTTAATGTCACGTCTTAAAGAAGAATTAGATTACATGGAAAGTGAAAATGTCATTCAAAAAGTAATTAAGCCTACCAAATGGGTAAGTTCCATAGTCTTGGTTGAAAAACCAAACGGAAAACTAAGGTTTTGTCTAGATCCAAGAAATTTAAATGTTGCAATAAAGAGACCATATTTTCAATTTCCTACATTTGATGATCTAAGATCCAAAATAGCTGGTTCAACTATATTTTCAAAATTAGACGCCAATTCTGGATTTTGGTCTATACCGTTAGATGAAGAGAGTAGTGACCTCTGTACATTCAATACTCCATTCGGGAGATACAAATTCATGAGATTACCTTTCGGCATAAACTCTAGTAGTGAAATTTTTCATCGAACAATGATAGAAATCTTCGGAGACCTACCCGGAGTAGAGATTTTCATCGATGATTTACTGGTACATGGCGAATCACTTGAAATTCATAATCAACGTCTTAAAGCTGTATTGGAACGAGCTAGTCAGGTAAATTTAAAATTTAATCATACTAAGTGTAAATTTGCATTGTCAGAAATTTCATATGTGGGTCATATTTTCAATAAAGATGGAATAAAGCCTGATAAAAGTAAAATACAAGCAATAAAAGATATGCCAACGCCAAAAAATACAAAAGATTTGCAGCGTTTTCTTGGCATGGTCAATTATTTAGGTTCATACATAAAAAATTTGTCAGAAGAAACTAATTTACTAAGAGATTTACTTAAAAAACAAAATGATTGGCAATGGTCTGAAATGCACAATAATCAATTCATTAGATTAAAAGATTTAATATCACAGTCACCAGTTCTTACATACTTTGATCCTAAGAAACCTATTAGAATATCAGCAGATTCAAGTAAAGATGCAGTAGGAGCAGTGATCATGCATGGTAATAACCCAATAGCATATGCATCTAAGTCATTATCTGTCTCCCAGCAAAATTATGCTCAAATTGAAAAAGAATTGTTCGCAATAGTCTTTGCATGTAAAAAATTCCATCAGTATATATACGGTCAAATAGTTCATGTAGAAACGGATCACCAGCCACTAGTTACTTTATTCAAGAAACCATTATATAATGTACCCTCTCGTCTTCAGCGTATGATGATTACCCTACAAGCGTACCAATTAATAGTGTCTTATACAAAAGGTTCTAATATGCATGTGTCTGATACATTGTCTCGAGCTCCAAGTGATAAAAGGTATGAAAATAGTGATGATGATAGTGTTTTTGATGAAATTGATCAAAATATTCGAATTCATGTCAATTTACTTACTTCAAACTTAGCTATTTCTAAAGAAAAATTAGAAAAAATCTTAAAATATACTAGTGATGATATTATTTTACAAAAATTAAAAGAGTATACGGTGAATGGATGGCCGAATAGCAAAGAACACACCGATCCAATTGTCTTACCTTATTGGCATATTAGGGATGAAATTCATTGTTTAGATAATATTCTATTCAAAAATAACTGTGTCATTATACCAACTTCTTTAAGGTCTGAAATATTGTCAATACTCCATGAAGGTCATTTAGGCATAGAAAGAACTAAAGCTCAAGCCCGTTGTACTGTATTTTGGCCTAACATTAGTAAAGATATAGAAAATAAAGTAAAAATGTGTGAATCATGTGCAATTTTCATGAATAATAAAAGTAAAGAGTCATTAATATCTCATGAGACATCACAATTTCCTTGGCAAAAAGTAGCAATAGATTTTTTTGAATATAATAACAAAAAATATCTTATTGTTGTAGACTATTACTCAAACTTCATAGAAACAATTTGTCTTAATAATAACACCACAAGTGATATTGTTATATTACAGTTAAAATCAATTTTTGCAAGATTTGGTATTCCATTGCAATTGGTGAGTGACAATGGTCCTCCCATGAATTCTGAAAAGTTTAAGCAATTTATGAGTGATTGGGACATAGAACATATAACGTCCAGTCCATACTTACCTAGAAGTAACGGCTTAGCCGAAGTTTCAGTAAGAATTGTCAAAGATATCTTTAGAAAGTGTGAGGAGTCCGGCACAGATCCATTTATTGGTTTGTTGCAACATCGCAACACTCCAAGAGGTAATTTGTGTTCTCCAGCTCAATTATTAATGTCAAGAACTTTAAGAACTAAAGTACCCAGTAAGTTAACTAATTTGAAACCTAAAGTTGTAAGATTTAAACATCATAGTCAAAATTTAATTAAAAATAAGGAAAAAACTCAGTCATACTATAATAAAAGTTGTAAAAATTATAATTCATTTAATGTCAATGATAATGTTTATTTTAAGCTGAAACCTACACATAAAAAGTGGTCAAAAGGTATTATTGTATCTAAATCAAAATTTCCACGTTCCTACATGATAAAAGATTTATATGGTAATGTTTATCGAAGAAATAGTCAACACATTCGTTTATCATTTAGGAAGGAGGATAATAACTATAGCAATTCTTTGTCTTCTAACTATAGTAACTTTAATTCATTGTCTCCTAGTTGTAAAAAACATAAATATGCAGATCAAGATGATTATAACTTGTCTCCAAACAAAAATCAAAGTCCTAACAGAACTGAGAGATCTGTAAGTCAAAGTCCAAATAAATGTAATGTGTCTCCATGTCAATCTCCATGTTCTGATAGAAATAATCAGCCAATTCTAAAGTCACCTGAACTAAGTTCATATAATAATTCTAATGGTCAGAACAAGAAAGAAATATCTGAACCAAAGTCTGATTATTACTATGTGACAAGATCAGGAAGGCAAATAAGAAAGCCAAAAACATTCAATGTAAACTTTTAATGTACCTATAGTTTCATAATTATTATTCAAATGACAATGTTTAACTTAATTAAATAACACAAGTATAAATTTATTCTAGATAAATGTGTACCGCAAAAATTCAATGTCTTGATAATAATGTACGTAATTCTGCACTACTATACCCACTTATTTCTTTCAGTATAATACTTATTTAGTTCATCACATTGTTATTCCAATTCAGTTCATAAAGTTAGTTTCATAAATTTCAGAAAGTTTAGACTTCAGAAACTTTGTTTACAAAACTTCATAAATGTCATAAATTGTCATTAGCATAAACGTCAATGTCATGTCACATTTGTCAATGTCGAAAAGGAGCATGTTGTAGATTCTAATCTATGTTGTCTGTGGTCAATTGTCTATGTCAGATGTACAATGTCCGCTGAGTAAAAAATATATCGTCTCGTCACTGATCTCGCTGTCTTTATTAAAATAAATAATAATCCATCCAGACCAACATCATCCACAATATAAAACAGTATCCGATACTCGTTCGATGCGCCCGCGAGCTATTGAGTTATATACGTATGTACGTACCTACCACGTGTGTATTATAACGCTAGCTAGCTAATTTAAGAACATCCTCGAGCGTTGTTGGTTTTGTATATACGTTTACGTTCATCAAACTTGCAGAAATCTATTTTATTTCCCTTTCCTCTACTCGTATTCATGACAACGAGTATGCAAAATATGATGGTAGCCAGAAAGAGAGAGCAGTCAAATCGTGAAAGCGTAGCAAAATAAAACATTCGTAAGTCTATACTAATATTATAGAGCTAAAGTTTGTAAGTTTGTGGGTTTGTGAGTTTGTGACGCCGTAGGGGGTAATCTCTAGATCTTCTGAACCAATTTTGAAAATTCTTTCGCTTATAGGAAGCTGCAGTGACCCTGAGTATCATAGGGTACTGTTTTTTTCCGGAATTCCCGCGGGAAATTCGGAGTTTGTGAGTTCGTGAGTTTGTGAGATTGTAGTGGGTAATCTCTGGATCTGTTGAACCGATTTTAAAAATTCTTTCACTTATAAAAAGCTACTGTGATTTTGAGTGACATATAAGTACTTTTTATCCCGGAATCCCCGCGAGTACTCCGAAATTACCGCGGGTGAAACCGCGGGGGACAGCTAGTATGATGTAAATACGAATGTTATCGTGTCCACAGAAAATAAAAGTGTGAATGTGACCTCGGTTGGTAAAGTAAGTCGTTCAGGAGTACACTATGGACCACAGATGCACAACTAAAGATTTAAAAACACGACCATCTTATTTTATCTGAACTTAGTGAGTCAAGATTTTGTATTTTTTTTTTGGAAGCGTTTCACTCGCATGTGTTTCCGGGTTACCTCGAGAATAGGGTACTTACATGAAATTTATTATAAGAAATTGTGTCAATATTTAAAAAATAGAGCCTTAGAAAAGCGATATCGTGAAAGATTTACTAAAAAAAATTCAATAGTTTCCAAAATATTCAACTTTTAATTTTGTGAAACGGAACGTTGAAACGAAACACCAATCACAGCCACGCAAACTGCAATGACACATGACGTCACTTTTATTTTTTTAGCAAACATTTACCTCTTTCAGAGAAGGCAAAAGAAACTAAGTGCATACAGTCAATGCATATTTTCCATTTTCTGAAGTTTATTACTTTAAACGAGAACGTTAAATTTTTTACTTATCTTTTATTTATTTGTTAACTAATAGCTATCCATAATAATAAAGAAGTTAATAAAAACGTATCTCAGTGTCTAGCGACTAAATCGTCGGACGTCGCGTGTTCTGCCGAATAACGATTTATTTAGATTATGGTTGTTTCTGCATCGGAAAACGAGCCATAAATTAATGACGATGACTTAATTAGTCCCTTTCCAATACCATTAGCGGTTCGCGATGACAGCCGCCCGATTCGTTCTACGATATTGATGGCGCACTTTTGTTTGGACGGTAAGGAAATTAATGACACCGTGAAACTATGGGGTTGCCCGTTATTTATTGGGTTCGGTCTTTACCGCTTTTATAATTTATTACATCTTCGCTACACTGTTTTGATGATAGCGCGCGTTGGTATCGCGGTAATGTGACGCAATAATTTCAATAATGTCGAGTTTTGATTAGTTTTCATACCTATTCGTTAAGATACACAGTATCAAAGAATAAAGAGATACAGTAGGCCGACGGCTTTGATCTCGTGGTAAATGCCGACATTGTTTACATTCATCATTAAGTTCCACGCTATACTGAGGCTACGCTACGCTTCCTTCGCCATGTCTAAACGGCATCGTCGTAGCTCTATATTTCAACTATTATACGATCTGCGATAGTACGATGTTTTGTTTCCGTCAGTATTAGCCGCTTTCCCGGGCCATGCCAATGACTGCTACTCGAATGACTGAAGGACCGCGTCACTCGGTAACATGTACATTAGAAAATAACCAATCGCATGCGTGTATAGCTTATATGTCTTTACACCTCATGATAATCTCTTTATTATGTCTATTAAGGTGTAGGCAAAAGTACTTGTGTAGATTAATTCAGATATCACATTGTTTTTTGACTCAATTACTGGGTGTGACCGGTGTATTCAGCCTGTCTCTAGATTACAGAAACTGATTTCCATCGGTTGCCCTTTACGACATCTTCAGAAAGAGCTTGAGTGGGACTATTCTAAGTTAGCACTGCTGTTTCTTCTGCAATATCTGTAGAATATAGCAGCTGTATTTCTGGTCTATTGCTCAAGGTAATACGTAGATTCTCACAGAGTAAAAACCACAGTGGTGTGGTATATTTTGTTTTGTTTTTGTACAAAAATGGTTCCTGCTTAATATGTATGCGGCCGAAACGTCCTGTTCCTGCAGACATGATCTGTTCCTCAATATATTATACTCATATATTATAATTATTCCAGTTCGAAGTTGTCACGAAGACTATGTCCGTTGCTACGTCAGTATTATAATTACCAAACTAGTAATGTGGCTATTTCCAGTTTCACAGGTGATAATTAAAATAACCTTGACTATAATATTGTGAGAATCAAGTTCGGGTCAATGTATTTATAACTGTAATTTTTTGCTGCAACAGCTGCTCAATTTGACTCAATGTCACTCAACCGTATTCAGTACCTTCTCTCAACAGTCACGGAAATTTGTACTTTCAATTAATCCTTACTAATATTATAAATGCGAAAGTGAGTTAGTTCGTTTGTTTGTACCGTTTCACGACTTAACGGCTCAACCAATCATCATAAAATTTTAAATACACCTCGTCAGGGGTACAGGAAAGGACATAGGGTAATTTTTATCCCGGAATTCCCGCGGGAACTCTGAACTATCCCCTAGCCAAAAGGTTGACTGGTAGAGAATGCCTTAGGCATTAAGTCCGCCTTTTGTACATAAATTTGCAATAAAGTTTTTTAAATAAATAAATAAATAAACTTATCGCAGGTGAAACCGCGGGGAACAGCTAGTAATATATTACTTATCTTAGCTAGTAATATATTACTCCTTTCACCAGCTGTTTCTACACTCAGTAGAAAAGTCAAAGACTAATAAAAGAGCTCATTTTAGTTTGTGATGATTAAGCCATCTATTTATTCACGTCTTCGCAATAGTTTTGTCAGATAATTTGTTTACATTTAATTAAGGTAGTTGTTGTTAAGTGGGTACTATAATCAGTAAATTTATCCAATGGTCAGTCCGTGGCACTTGTTGGGAATAATTCTGTAAAATTACAAGACCGACGCCATATTGTCAACGCGTTACGCAAATCCTTTATAGGGGCACAACAAGCATTCCACGCAATGCGTAACAACGGGAAATTATACGAGTTTGAGCCTCAAGCGAGTCAAATAAATTACCTGAATCCATTTTCCGATTCTGTATTCGAGTAATACGATACATCGTATATAATTGTCGTGTATCGATCAGAATCGAATTGCTTCAACTAAATTTTACTTGATTGTACAATTTTTCGTGACCACGTGACATGACGTTCCTTAATTTTCTATAGCGATAACGATTACAGGTTGTCAACTTGACTAAGGGGAATTTTCTGGTTGGTTGAATAGACATGCAACCAATCAGAAATTCCGATAGTTTGCAAAACACACGCAGGAAGCGTAAACAACTATATTCAATTACAATCAGATCTAGGTACCAACGTAATGACAGTGTTCTGTTGGTAATATATGGATGTGTTGCTAGAATATACCACTACGTGTGAGAAGTCACTATGAAGGAAACACTCGAAATAGAACATTTAATTAAAAATCTAGTTAGGAACGTTCAGTTTCCGCGCGCATAACTACTAGGTAAAGATCATAAAAAACTTATATTGAGCTCGGGATTAAAGTATTGCTTCCAAAAAAAAGTATTTCACATATTTCTTCCATTTATTGTGAATAAGCTAAGCAATTTTTCTGCTAAATTACAAAGTTACTACCTAAAGCTTTTGCAATTTAGATTTTATAAATAGTAAAATAATTTAATTAGTGTGGCTTGAACGTGCTCGACTACGACGAGATACGAAAAATAAAGAAAAGAAAGATGTTATGTCCATGTTGTATCAAAAGTTTTTCTCAACATGCTTGACGAGAAATGGATTGAGAATTAAGTCAGAAATCGCTATTATCGAACATGTTAAAAAGGGCCAAATGGTTTCGCATGTGTACTGGTAACATTGTAGGTTTGAAAGGGAATTGAAGCTATCCAATAAAGCGGGAAAATCGGAGCGTTGAAGAGCATTCTATTCAACTTAGAAACGAGATTACGCATGTAACCGTGTTTTTTAAAAAAGAATTATCGAAATTGATTCCTATAACTTCTGTGTGGAAGAGATTAAATAACAGATTCAATTCAACGGGGCACTAGGGATTAACTTTGTAATAAATAAATTGGACGAAAAACAAATATGTTTTCAATTATTATATTACTAGCTGTGCCCCGCCCCGCGGTTTCACCCGCGGTAATTTCTGAGTTCCCGCGGGAATTCCGGGATAAAAATTACCCTGTCCTTCTCCGTACCCCTGACGACGTGCATGCCAAATTTCATTCAAATTCGTTCAGCCGTTTTTGCGTGATTGAGTAACAAACATCCACACTTTCACATTTATTATTAGTAGGATTAATGAGAGCAATAAAGTTTCAAATATTTTTTGTATGGCTTGTTACAGTCAAATATCAATTCGTAATAATATCTTTGTACTTTATTCTACACTAGTGCTAATGAACTTATATTTATATTTATATTATATTTATATTATATTAAATTATATTTATATTATAATATTTCTGTATCAATGATTATAATTTATATTGCGATAGCTTACGATTAGTTTTATGGGGGAAAACTCGTTAGAGCTGTTTGTTAAAAAAATTTAAATGTAAACATACTGACGACATAATTATGTCTGTAATTGTATCTGTAATTGTGCAGTGATGCAATACAATAATAAAATTATATTTAGGCTTCATTTTTAATAGTAGATTTTTAATAAAAGCCTGTTTTGAAATCTTAGTTTGTTTTCGTATGTTTTTTTTTTTATTTATTTATTTATTGGCACACCAACAGCACAGCAAAGTTACATTGTTTAAGTATTAGACATACATGCATGCCAATTAGCGGTATGCACATCATTGCAAGTTAAGGTGTTATTGTAAAGGACTACCGAAAAGACCTCACTTCTGAACAACTTCATCTTTTTTTTTTAAATGCTTTACGGCTTGAATTTTATCGAATACCTATTTCTATTTCAAACGCATGGAATAATTTATTTCGTGCTGCGTCCTAAATACAGCCTCAGGCAGGACTAAATTTGAATGCAGATATTCTAGTTCTGGTACGGTAACATTTTTTATTTGCAGTTTCTTTGCTCGAATTGACAGAGCTTGCACGCTTGATTGGAGACACACGACAGCAGCTATGCTTGCTCTTCAACGCCGCAGAACGGGTACTTGTTGCTGCGAGAATATAAGCCACGAACCTTAATGAGCATGCTTTTGCATGAAACGCGATATTAACACGCAAGATTTTGCTGCCTGTTACCTTAATTAGACCTTTGTGCCTATAAACGAATGCCTGTTAATGTGTCACAAGAAATTTACTATCATCACAAACTTCTTTATTGTATCTTTCTTCGTAACTATATTTTTCGTAGTCAAGGATTGCAGTTTTTTGATCTTAATTCCTAATCCTTTATTGAAACCCTATAGAACCTTTTGTAACTGACCCCAAAAAAGGAAAAGTCCTCAATTTGTATATTTTCGTTGCAGGACTCAATACAATCACCCAAAACGCCCAATGGGTTTAATGGCTTAGTTCTCAATTTATTTTTTTGTGTGATGAAAAGTTTAAAAATCATATTCACAACATAAACAATAGACGGATGTATATATACCGTTGACGATATTTTTTAGGTTAGTAATGAACTACGGATTACTGCAGTTTGCCGATGACTTTGTTGTTGGTATTAAGATACTTCATAAAACATACAATCTAGATTAGTTTTGTTCATTTATCCTATCTGTATAGTGAGTCATTGTGGTCAAGGCAATATACTGACATTTCAGAATGAAATCGAACAATGAAATAAAATATAGATAAATATACATCATACATGTGACACTTGGCGGTATCAGTTTGAGTCCCATAGTAAAACATGACGGGTATAGACCAGAATAGTTGTACTTGAATAGTTCAGGTTATTCAGGGTACCCACCCGCTCCTGCTCATATCGATTAGCTTTTATGAAGTATAATTAAAAACATAAATATTTAGGGTCTGAATAATTGATTCCCAAAGTGGTTCAGGCGGACCCCCAGGGGTCCACG
Source organism: Zygaena filipendulae (assembly GCA_907165275.2). Lineage (NCBI taxonomy): Eukaryota > Metazoa > Arthropoda > Insecta > Lepidoptera > Zygaenidae > Zygaena > Zygaena filipendulae. Next base: position 4,759,759 of record OU015669.1, read on the forward strand.
GGAGCCCGATGGGGGTCTACGCTTGCGTGGAAAAAAAATGGGGGTCCACAACTGTTGGATGAAGACGCTTTTTAGACTGGCCTTGAAACTTAGCTTAAATGATATCCACTGACAGCATAATCAAAGCAATATAAATTCTCACCTTTTTTTGGAAAACTTTTAACTCATAGTTGATTGAAAAATAGCCACAACACAGATTGCCATAGACATATACTTTTTTCGGGTTTCGGAAGTAAGTTAGTAAATGTAATAGCTGCAGGGGGTCCACCAGATCCAGCAAAATGTTTAAAGTGATCTATGAGAAAAAAAAGTATGGGAACCTCTGGTCTAAATGATAGTTTTGTTTAACCTTTTGTATCTAAATCAAGGCATTTATTCATGCAAATCTTACAGAGCAGAGACAGGCTATTTACATGCATTTTTGGACGATCTTTGGACGGACGGAAGGGCCGATGTTATCGTTAGAAAGAAAATACATTTAGATACATATTTCAGCGATCTTTCTTAATCTTAAAAAAACTGATATATCAATGATTTTAGAACAAGAAACTACAACAAATGAACTTGACACCTTGAGCTTGAATCGTAATCGAATCGTATCGAGTAATCGATGGTTTTAAATACGAGTGAAACCACGGAACGTGTAAACAATTGTTCCGGAAGGTTCTAAAGTTCCAGGAATAAATCCCAAAATACTTGCTGATGAGATCCAAAATATAGTTAGGTATACAAATTAATAATTAGAAGACTTTATCATAGAAAACCAAATATAAGAACACGAACCCACTAATCTGGATTGTTCACTTCAACATAGCATAATAATGATTTTCTCCGAGGTCGGCCAACGTATCTAATCTTATTCCTCGTTATTCCGGGAAGTGGTAAGGTCATGGTCACACTGAATTTCAGTCAATCTCATTCAGGGAGACCTGCTCGATCTTTTGATTAGATTTCACGTAGAATTTGATTTCACAAGGGGCTTGCTGAAAAACTCTAATGCAACTTTAATCTATAAGAATGTGTTCATACATACTTAACGTTTACTTAAACTAAGATTTCTGTCAATAAAAAATGAACATTTTAATTCATAACTAATATTGTTTACGTATTATTTATATGCAAAATTACACATGTCATACATAGTCATACAATGGGGATGTGGACTACTTTTAAAAATCAAAATTCTAATTAGTCCGTCAGTTAAAAAATAAAAAATAGATTTTTTGCTTTTTTAAAAAAAATAAATTTACAGAGGCGCATTAAAGTTTAGGGTGAGGGGGTCGTGACGTCACTAACCGCAAAAACCGCCATACAAACTGTCAGAATAGTGACGTCACGCGAAATTTCAACTCAATATTTCGCCGTTATTTTTTGATTACGTAAAAAAAGAAAAAATACGTGTCCAATATTTTTTAATAATCTACAAGACGGACTAAAAAATAAAAATTAGTCAACATGCCAAGTAGTATTTATCGGTGGTATATTTATTTATTCAAACCAAGGTAGATTTACAGTTATGGCCAAAACGTCTCTCTAGTAGGTATAGTAAAATAATCGAATAATTGATAACTTTATTTATTTATATTTATTTTAATTATATATATATATATATTTATATTTACTTTATTTATTTTAATTTATCAATGTATATCAATGACTTGTTGCATCCTCTTTTCATTATTTGTATTTTTAATGTGTAGAAATATCTTTGTTTTGTTAAACACATGTTTCTTTCTCTCTCCTAGACTCGGCACACTCATAGCACATTGAAATAAAGGATATACTAATAACTAACGCAATAGGCTATTTGACTAATTTTTTTTTCTTAGTCCGTCTTGTAGATTAATAAAAAATATTGGACACGTATTTTTTCTTTTTTTACGTAATCAAAAAATAACAGAGATACATTGAGTTGAAATTTCGCGTGACGTCACTAACTAGTGCAGTTTGTATGGCGGCTTGTAGAGGTAAGTGACGTCACGAGCCCCCACCCTAAACTTTAATGCGCTTTATCTCTCTGTATTTTCATTTATTTAAAAAATAAAAAAATACGTGTCTAATGATTTTTAATTTTCTAAAAGACGGACTTTTTAAAATTTTGATTTTCAAAAGTTGTCAACATCCCTATTAGCATGCAAGTGGTATTAAAGATTATCTGATTCTCTCATTATAACGGTATACTAATTCTCAAACGTACTAATTTATAATTGACTAGTTGTTCCCTGCGGTTTCACCTGCGGTAATTTTGGAGTTAAAGTATCCTATGTCCTCTGTATCCCTGACAACGTTCATGCAAAATTTCATGATGATCGGTAGAGTCATTAATGCGTGAAAGCGTAACAAACAAACAAACAAACTCACTTGTACATGATTACTTCATACCTACTCTCTTTCTTCTTTATGTTGTCCTTGTGTGCATTAATTGTTTAATAAATAAATAATATTAGTAAGGATATTGGAAAGTAGGATTTTCGCTTTCAATTTAAGCTAAAAAAAGATGAACAAAGTATTTTATTTTGTACATAGTTAAAACCATGAAACCGTGATTAAATTAGTACCTATTTTATCACATATAGGTATCATTACTACCTCGTTGGCTGCAATGCTACATATTGAATTAGGCTTACTATTAGTCAAAACTAAAAACATTATTTAAAGATTTCAGTATTAGTCAAAATTACAGGTAACTCAAGTCTTCGTCTAGTCTGGGTAGGACTCTACATTGCAGCGTTCGTACGCTAATTCTCTACAACTTTTAAATTGTAATATTTTATACAATGTTATCGTAATAACAACTATAAAACAAACGAATATTCTACAGCGCCAGCAGTTATGTACAGAGAGTTAGAACTAAGGTTAACAAAGAAATAAATTCCATCGCAAGTTTGCGCAACATTTGTATTTGCTTGTGGCATGTTATTATTTTGCACAAAAGAGAAACTAGCCCGGACTGAAAATGAAAGTTAATGCAGCATAGCTAATAGTTCTGGATGTACTTACTATTATTGTGATATTTATATCCTCAGTAACCTTCTGTTAGTAACTTTATCAGTGTGATATTTATACCCTCAGTAACGTTACCAAATCGAAACGGAAAACTTTTATAATTTGAAAGGTCAGCAGTTAATGGACATAAAAGGAGCTAAATCGAGACGAACTCTCGATGCTACGAAAGTTTTAATGTGTTTTGGAAATAAATCTGGCTATTCGTCTTTATAACCGTGGTTTCCCGTGCGGGAACACACGAGCTTGCTCTTTTAGTTAGTGCACAGTTAACACGGAACCAACCGTCTGTGACTAATGAAACTATACCACGGAATTGGGTTTTAAAATTGAGAATCATTGCTTTCTATAACAAGATACTCTTAAAGCGGCCGATATTTCCTACTTTTCTATACAAACGAAGAAGTCGTTTGTTTTGGAAACCTCAAGTTCATATAAGTTCATATTATGTACAAACGAATAAAACGCAACTGTGCAGGAATTTACTCGTATATGCTAAACAAAGAACACATTTGGCACTTAATTGTACTGAGAGGAAATTATAAATTTGATAATTTGAAATCTAAATGATATAATATATAATTTAGTATTTTTATCTATTTAAACGTGTGATATTCAGCCGATTTATTTTAACAAGCGGTTCAATTACAGACACGAGCGGGCTTGGCGCCGACTTCGAAACGATCAGTAGGTAGCACTTACGTAGGTTATTATTTAACTTTTTAGTGTACCAACTGCATTTTTGTGTTTTGAAGTCGGTTTTAATTTTTTGTTAAAATTTTATTTATTACGTATTTAGCTTTGCCCAGGGTAAATAATAGTGGTACTTACTGCTCAGATCCACAGGAGGCTCTTCAAATTAAACTAATTAAGGCAGGCAGGCAAAACACTAGCCCATTATGTGTTTGTGGGATATTATCGACAAATGTCTGTAAATGTTAAATACTTTAAACTGTAGTTGATTAATATTAACAACGGTGTGCGATTTGTTTGAATGTATTCAGTTCGTCACAACCTACACAACCTACACTTGTTTATATGTTTAACATGCAAAATGTAAATTAAGTGACGCATTCAGAAATCTACAAACTTGATGAAATTTTTCCTCATGAATAGGATGTTATAGAATCACTGTCTAACGAAGTTGAGTAACGGAATGCTTAATCCAATTGACCCACATTTTTTCCCAAGGTTGTGAGTAAACAACTTTGAAACGGCTGACTTGTTCTTTGACAATCTGATGCAGAGATGCAACCTTAGCGATCGAGTTTTTTTATAGGTCAACTATCGAGTGTGTGGTTGACATTGAATTTAAAATTTACCTTTTTACATAACTAGCTGTCTCCACGCGTTCATTTTTGAAACGCGTGGAGACAGCTAGTTATTGGTTCAAATGTCTCCACGCGTTCAAATTTGGTATAAAGTAACTTAAACCATCCGTATTATATGTTCTTAATACAGTAAAAGAAGATTCAGAAAGAAGTTATCAGTATAGTATATATTATCAAGGGTGTGCGTAACGTTGGGTCCATACTGTAACTATTCTAGTTATTGGGGTGCCAAAGTTTTTGGTTTATTTCGCACCCCGCTCCCCGCGCTGCCATGCCCGAGTTATTATCTTTACGAGGGGTTGAAAGCTTTTACAATTTTATTATTGCCTTTTTATATTGTGCCGGGTACTTAAACTGTTAAAGCGAGGTCAAATAAAAGGGCGTCTATATGAAACTGAGCTTTATTCCGGCACGCGGGCTGTTGCTTATTTATGGGAGCGTAAATTCCATTTCTCTCAATATAGTTTGCGTTACGAATTATAATTGGATCGGTTTTTAGGTTAAAACAAGGGCCGTTGCTATTGCTTTTTACAGCCATCGTGTTAATTGTTTTAAAAAAAATTAACTACGCGATTTCAATAGCTCCGTGTGTTCTCCGAATAACTAGTTATTTCAAACTACTTCGTGAATCGTGGCAAACGTAGCGAATGAACGATAATTTTATTGTATTTTATTGTTATCTCTAGAAAACGTGCCCAGCGACTTGCCTGGCACACCTCACATGGTTTGTGTTTTTCTTTTGAACACTTGACATCCAACTGTAGTTATAGATATTTATACTGTGCTAATACAATTTTAATGAATCGATAAATAATTTATTTCTGATTATAATTTATTTAATTATATCTACTGTGCCTTTAACATATTTTAAAATAACGGAAAGTTACTTTTAAGTAAATAATACAACGACAATGTTAGAAGCTTTTGCCTAAAAAGTAGTTACTTGAAATTAAACACGTATAATTACACTGAAGTTATAATAACAGTCACTGTATATAATAATACCCACAAAGTCGTTTTTATTTAATGTGAAAATAAAACATAACTCAGTTCATATTATTAAGAATTTATTTATTAATAAAACTTTATGTTATTATCTAAGCACGTAATTACGTGTAATCATTTTAAATTAGTAATTTAGTAGTAGTTAGTAGCTTTAATAGTAGTTTTTATTTTTCTATACACATGATGCGGTTCCCAAAATAATAATGCAAAACGTGAACGTGAAGCTTTACTCACACGGAAATAATGTCCTGATAAATTTAGTAGGTCGTAACATATTTTTCTCACTCAAGAGTCGATGTAACGTTCAGTTGTAACTTTTCCAATAAATTCTAATTTGAGCGTTATTGCCCACCAATAGGATCTAGGTACATGGAAAAAGTAGGTTATTTAGTCGGCCAGTTCGATCTGCGAAACTAATGCGATACAAATGGCTCCGGAAGCTACTAAGTAAACGAGAATACAATTGGAGTTGGAGCAAGGTTTACTAACCAACTTAAAAAAAAGGAAAAGGCTCAACAACACGCAGTTTTCACTGGCTTAGACTTTTTGATTACAATATTATCATTTACCAGATAAATAGACATAGACACATAATAAGTCTCCACTTTGCTAATATCACCAAAAAGCGCATACAAAATCAAATTCATGACATGAGTACTTTAATAAAACTGCCTCATTCTAAATACACGAGAATTTTAATATTAAAAATATTCTTATTAAAGAGGAAAATGTACGAAAAGTAACTGAAAGGAATGAAATGTTTGTTTACTAATTTTGCAAATTAAAATGTTACGAGAATATTTTAGGCATCCCTTTATAATAAAAATGAAATTTAAGTACAAAAATATGAAATTGGTTTCAAGAATGTAATCAAGTTTTTATGAACCTCGCACTAAAATGTTACAATTTTTAGAACCAGTCAATAATAACAAAAAAAATCTTTGGGAGTGTAGCGGGAGCGGGATGATGATATGGCTCTACCGCCACCAAAGGGGAAGCTTCCCGCCGGGCGAGGTGGTATGCCCGGGGAACCGCGGCTCCGACTGTAGATCGTCGGAGGTCGTATGTATGCAGCGTATATGTGAAAACTTCGTTAGCGCGATTCACGTAGTTAGTATTCGTCGCTTCATTCTAGTTCGTAACTTGTGGCGTAGAGGTCGCCACAGTACTCCCTCCCAAGACCGAAGGTCTGATTGTCCGAAGCTCGGTTATCTCAATTGCCACTTGAATGTCCCAGTGAGTCGGGAGTGCGTTGCTATATCCCAGTGAGTCGGGTGTGCATTGCTTTGCTCTGTGGTCTGCGGTGAGTCGAGACCGTGTGAGCGTGCTCGTAGTCTGCGGTGAGTCGAGACTGTATTGAGCGATGCCGACTTGTTGGCGCCAGGAGATGTCCTGCCGGTGTGCCACGCTGGAGAGTTGTCCTCGGATCCAGGGCGTGGTGATGCGGGCGGATGTGCTGGTCGCTGAAGTCGGTGAGGTGCGGGTGCTTGGTATCAGGACCAGGAAGCTCAGTGCGTCGGCTGCGTTGGCCCTGAAGGTTGACCCGTTGTTGGCGTGAGACTGCTTCCAGGGACTGCAGGAGGTGGAGTAGGCTGCATGATGATAGTGATGAAGGTTGCTTCCAATCACGTCGGGGTCACCACTGTAGCGGGAGCGGGATGATGATATGGCTCTACCGCCACCAAAGGGGAAGCTTCCCGCCGGGCGAGGTGGTATGCCCGGGGAACCGCGGCTCCGACTGTAGATCGTCGGAGGTCGTATGTATGCAGCGTATATGTGAAAACTTCGTTAGCGCGATTCACGTAGTTAGTATTCGTCGCTTCATTCTAGTTCGTAACTTGTGGCGTAGAGGTCGCCACAGGAGTGTAGCGAGAGAGAGTTTTTGTGGCACTTTATCGTAACACGCATTGATTTACTACTCTATCAATGGTAACACGGAATGTCGTGGTCATAGTGAATTAGTCTTGATATTGATAATAATAATTATAGTGTCCTCATCCATCTTCCTTAGGAGATAATATGAGATGCGAGCTCTTTTAATATTATTATTTTAAAACCTAAAGTATTTCTTTTAAATAAAATTTCAAGAGGCACTTCCGTCGCGAAACCAAATACGAGTCTCAACTCACTCAAGTGGCCGTTAGTCATTATTCCAACTTTAAAAGTATCCGAAATTAGAACCAAGAAGGCAATTCAATCGTGTTCTAGTTAAACGAACGTACCAACGTTGCAGTCTGAAGACAAAATACATTCATCATTAAAACTTCGACGTCTATTTCTCTTGTGAGTGGAAAAATGCCGCGAGAAAGAGATGGAATGATCAAGAATCTGCAGTTGAGTCAATCGTTTATGTCGTGATTCATGTCAGTAGTGAGAAGGTAGGTACTTGTAGATTGTGGTCAGTGAGTCACGACGATGTCCTCTATATGCTTGTTCATGTGGCGCCGTGATTTATAATCGTCCTCCAATTTTAGTTTAAGGATAAGATCGAGAAACCCATCTCGACTTGAAACCGGGACTAACGGCCGCACTCAGAGTCGACTTTAATGATTACTTAGTTAAGTATAGATTTTTAAAACAAAACTGCCGCAATCAGAGACGTTCAGTAAATTAATATTAATTGGCATTTAAGGAGATGTAACTTAACTAGTTAAATGCCAATTAACATTAATTTATTAAACTTGTCTGATTGCGGCAGTTTTGTTTTAAAAATCTATACTTAACTAAGTAATCATTAAAGTCAACTCTGAGTGCGGCGGTTAGAGATCATTTTGCTTCAAGTGCGGACGACCGGGCGCAATGTGTCAAACGTACATACACACATATTTAATAGTTGAAGCCCAAACACGGAGTATCCTTTTGACAAAAACGACAGGTGACCGAAAAACGTTGACCTCAATAATAATGGAATCTACGTCAAATATTGACGATTATTGAAATAATTTGAACGCTGATTCTAAAAATATTCGTTCCATCGTGACTGGTCGTATGAAAATGAACTTTCAAAGGAAATATCGAGTTACTAAACAAGTCTTGCAACCAGGTTACCGCATTATTGTTGGCGCAAGTTAACACCCGTAATTCAATTATAGTGTTCGCTGCAAGTACACAATAAATAAGAGCATAATTTCTGTACATGCTCTCTATTGTGAAATTTAAAACTAGAGGATGGTTTTCCAACAACCTTACAATTATTTTAATATATGAATTGCGTTTCATTAATACCATGTTAAACTCAGAAAATGACTTGATGAAAATTATTTAAAATTAGTAAGAGCATTAAAAAAAAAACTTAAATGAAGATAATGGGGATGTGGACTACTTTTGAAAATCAAAATTCTCATTAGTCCGTCAGTTAGAAAATAAAAAAAACAATAGACACGATTTTTTGCTTTTTTAAATAAATTAAAATATACAGAGATAAAGCGCATTAAAGTTTAGGGTGAGGGGGTGGTGACCGTTAACCGCTAAAACCGCCATACAAACTGTCAGAATAGTGACGTCACGCGAAATTTCAACTCAATATATTGCCGTTATTTTTTGATTACGTAAAAAAAGGAAAAATACATGTCCAATATTTTTTAATAATCTACAAGACGGACTAAAAAATAAAAATTAGTCAACATGCCTATTCAAAATGCTTTCGTTTATTTAAAACAATTGGTCGATGTGTCAACTGACAAAGTGTAGAAAGAGATGAAATATGTATATTTTTTTATTCACAATATTTGTTTTCTGATCCTGATCTTTAAAAATCTCATCCTTAAATCTGTCGTAGTATCCTATCATCCACCACACACCAGAAGAGTTCATACGTGGGTCCTGTTCTAAAGCCTGTATTTTAAGCAGAATTATTATTTGTTCATCAGCCGTTTGTGGTTTAACAGACGTATTGGTTGAACTGCGGCTGCGTAGTTGAAGCAATCAAATACTCAATAATCACGTATGGTAAGACTGCACTTAACGACAGGCTGTCCTAAAAACAACAATCATAAATAAATACCCAACCTCTACATTCCAGTTTTAGTAACGTTCCGTTACAAGGATAATGATATATTTTATTTGTTAGTAATCTGGTTTACTTATCGGCTTCTATTCGATTAAGGTAATCCGATTAAAAACAAAAAGTATACCTTGGGACGTTAGCAGATTTTGTAGATTTAAACTACTATCAGTTTAATTGACGACCCGATTGGCGCAATGGTCACCATGCCTGCCCGCTAATCAAGAGGTTCCGGGTTCGATTCCCGGTGTCGGTGGACTTTGTGTGATGAACACAGGGTTCCATTTTCCAGTCTGGGTGTGTATATATATATCTATAGTATAATATATACGTAATAATATGTGTAGTATATACCACGTTTGCTTGGTTTCCACGACACAAGCTTATAGCTTAGTGTGGGATCAAGTAGATCTGTGTGTTGTGAAGTGGATTATTATTATTATTAATTGTTTTTATGTGTTTTAATTTTATTTTATTTTTGTGTTTTTGTTTCAGGTAATTTAACATTCAGTTCTACTTTACTGGCTTAGTCAATAGTCATTGGTACCTAACTAACTGGTAAGTCGTTGGAGAAATGTTATTTCCTTTCGTCATTGTTCTTGAAAAACTGGATGTAAACTAGACAATTTACGTCATAAAAGTGAATATTCTGATTTAAACTAAATGGAGCATCAGCGTAAACAATAACACTTAACAAATGAACTTATTTTCTTATTACTGAATAATTTAATCTGACTGTGAGCCAATCCCCGCCGGATTAAGCATTGATATTACAAAGCTTACTTGCCGAGATCTTTGCTCTTTGTGCGACTGTTTAGACTGTTTAGATTAAGATTCGTTCAGTAATTTGTACGAGTCCCGCCCGCCCTTAGATTTAACATCGGCGTTTTATTACGTAACTCCGCTGCCGAGCTGGCAACTCGAGATGTTAAACGTTATTTTGAAGTTGGCACCGCGTAAATTGTTTTGTATAATAATACTAGCGCTTCCCCGCGGTTTCACTCCCGGTAATTTCGGAGTTTCCGCAGGAATTCCGGGATAATAAGTACCCTATGTCATCTGTATACCTGACAACGTGCATGCAAAATTTCATAATGATCTGTTGAGCGGTGAGCCGTTAAGGGGTGAGAGCAAAACAAATAAACAAACTCACTTTCGCATTTATCATATTAGTAATCATTATTTGTCTTACATCTTTGAATGACGCAATAAGCATTAATAACTCGTTGTAATTTAATTCAATAGTTATTTAGTAATACGTAGGTATATGGTAAGCTTTACCTTTCATTTTCCGCTCTACTTTCTCTATTTGACAATTTTTTTATTTGTTAAATAAAATGGTTGTGTAAGTGCCAAAAAGTTCATGGCAAATATAATATTTTTGAATGACCCCTTTGACTTCTAATCGATATTCGACACTCACTATCAGCTCTATCCAATGTATATCTAAGGCTCGTAACAGTATGAAGTATCCACTACTTATGAGCCGATCACTTATCAAGATATTATCGGTCTCGCTCACTTGAAAGTGAAGAGGTCAAACTAAGATTTGAAAGCATATGATTTAGTTCTATGTGAATACTTAGCAACAACCTTGAACCGTCGGGTGTGGTCGTGTATACAACAATAATACATGTATGTGCCCTCAATTGTACTGTCACATTCGTCATTGCGTAACTCATAGCAAGCACGTGACTTTAACGTGTGACTTCATACACATAAGTGTGCCAACTTCAATTCACAAAACATTCCGTACATTCTGTACAAAACTACATTCACAAGAAACTTTTCTACCACTTATACCACTTCAAGGTTCGTTGTGACTGGCTTAAAATCATTGAACGCGATGCAGTTGTGTACTTATTAAATGTTCGGTAGCGACATACAAGCTGTGCTTAGTTTAGACAGGTGGTGCTGTGTGATAATGTACTAGCATAATTAGTAATATCTGGGTAACCGAGCTTCGCTCGTAGCGCCATTAAGTAGAAAGTAGCGTAGCGTTGTTAAGTAGAAAAGTGGTACCAAACACGCATTTGTCATTGCCTGAAAACACGAATGAATCGACGTTTTCTAAATATGAAACCTAGCTAGATCAATTAATCGCCCCCGAAACCCCCTGCGGCCTGCATACTCATGAAAATCGTTGTAGCGTTTTCTGAAATTCAGATTATTTACATATACTTATACAAGAATTGCCCGTTTAAAGACAGTAGATAGATTATATCGTAATAATGAAATTAGTGAAAAACGTACGAAATTCCATAAAAACCCAATGTAACGTAATAAGTGCATATTAATTTTGATTAATTTTAATATTCCTTTCATTTTAACCATCAATCTGCTAAAATACCCATGTAAATAGTAACAAGTAGTGAATCGATTTTTATTTAATTTTGTAAATTAAGACTTGAAGTTATAATTTTATTATTTAAATATATTGTGCGGTAACCAAACGTGCCAATGTTCTTGCTAAATCCTATTTATAACACTTTGAATAGCCAACACAAAAGTTAATTTCACCGGACAATGGGCGAGTCGTGCAAATCGAGCCACGAACGAAACCTGTTTGTAAAACCAGTCTCATTTTGAGCGCGGCCGTATCACAATATTCCCTACGCTTGAAACGCGCTTGAAAGCAGATAAGGCCCACTTTCTTGTGTTCTCATCGCCAAGCGACACTTGATATAGCCAAGGGATATTAAGAGTGCGATGCAAGCGATTCTCGACTCAATGCACTTGTCGCTCGCCAACTACCTATTTGTGGCGTGTGTTTACGTGCTCCATTATTTATACAAACAGAATGTATGTAATACGTTTATATTGTCATGAAATAAATGAATTTGTAAATGCAATGCATTTATTTTCACTCGTATGTAGGTACTGTTCATTTTGATACAAGTATATTTCTCTTACGTTATGTAAAAGTCGTGTAAAAGTACTATTAGTGGACACGTTGAAAAAATTTATTGTAGTGCTGAAAATACCATGAGACTGCATTTAAAATGTGTAAGTAAAATATGTACGTATATAAAGTTTAATTTCTCTTCTTTGTTATTTATCCCGTTGTTATATTCATATAAATACAAACTTCGTCATATAATCGCATTAGATTAGCCTGTAAGGATTATGTGGTTTTTGAAATAAATAAATAAATAAAGTTATATAAATCTCTAGTCCGATATTAAGATAATGTCGTAGATCTTACATTATATTTAGTATTTTCTTATTTTTCATCCAAAAACCTCTCAGATACACATATATATATTATTTTTAGGAAGGGCAGACCTTGGAACATGTGAAATAAACCTTTTATCTTGTAAAACATATAAAGGATTAGACGGAAAGGACTATCCCCTTTAAAGGGGCCGCGAGTCTTTTTAACCGACTTTCCAAAAAGGAGGAGGTTCTCAATTCATCTGAATTCAAACCATTCAGTGGCAGCACAAACCAATAATAATATAACGTGTATTTTTGTCTTTTGGATTAAATCGGTATTTTGTTATTTTTAGCTTTTTAGTGTTGTTTTTGGAAGTCAGTTTTTATTTTTTTGCTAAAATTTTGTTTATAAAGACGTATCAAGTATCAATCAAACTGTGTAACGCATATTTTACTTTTTTAACATTCTCTAATCTTAGTGTTGGATTAAGAGTTATGAAATATTATTATCATTCTCTCATCATTAAATATTAAGTAAGAAACAATGTTGTAAATGTTAACTTTGTAGATTTTGCCAAATATGTATTTTCTGAAAAAATATTAATTATTTATTTTATTAAAAACAACTTATTTTTCCGAACGACAGAGCTCTCAATAAAAATGTGTTTACGCTCACACAAACAGTGATTGCTTGTAATAACCCTCATAAACTTCCAACAGCAATGGGATTCTATATCTGTTGAGTTCTCTTGTAAATTATTATGTGATTTAAAACCTGTTTACAACGGCGATCTGCAACGAACCTTGACTCTGCGCGATTGCAGCCATAGATGTTACTCGTAGGTATAAGTGGTAAGCATCCACGTTGCATTGTTACATCTATGTTATCCTACCAAGTACTACGCGATTAATACAGGTAAATACTACTTAACAATATCTAAACGAGCTAACACCTGTATATGAACTAATTTATGAATACTTATGAACATGTAGAGCTATCGCGAATGCTTTTGAAGGTACTAAATTACGCTTATATTGATAACATGTTGATAAAACAAAAGATGAATTCAAAATAAACTTTAATAACCTTGTTCCATAAACTTTGTTTTGTACTTATTTTAATGGTTCCTTTCATTCATAATCTATACTATATTCAATCATGTATGTATTACACCACCTTATGAATATACTTATTTTTATTATACCTATTAACAAAATAAAAACCTCCAGTGAAACTTAAATCTACGCACAGCGACTGATGTAAAAAATTTGAGCATCTATACCATATTATTAAGTGATGGGTGTTTTAAACGCATTATCCTCCACCACTTTGGATGCGACACTCTCGATGAAATTGAAAGCCACATAGGAATTTCATTTTATTCCCTCCAATTCGCATTCTGACCAGTGGAGGAGGACTATAATGCGCGAATGCTGCGCGGGCGTCGGTCAGCCGGGGTCGTTGACCGGCTCGGGGGCCACACATCAACCTCTGCGGTGCGAGCGCAACGCAACAGCGACGCGGCACCAAACGAGTTCCTTCCATTGATCCAGTGTGTATTTTACTCAATTTATTTTACGTGACTTCTCGCGTAACGTACCGCGTGACGTACCTACGCATGGCGACGCGTCGCGTATTCAAATTTCTGGCCGTTAAGTTTTTTAACCGCCACAGCATTCTTTTTTTTTGTGTCACTATTAAACATCGAAGTTCACAAATAAGCACTAAAATAATATTCGAATTGTGTTAATTCAAGTTATGTTCTATTTGGTTAAATCTGAACAGTAAAGGAGTATGAAACTATGAATAAGAGAAAAATTCAATTTTATTTTTATATTACAATTTTATTTAATTATCTTCTGATTTATAAGACTTGCCCCTTAGATAAAATCATTTTACCCATCAGAAACGTAAACGTCAACGAAAAATTAAAAATAAATTCAAATTACAGGCAGGTGTGTACTTTAGACACTTATGGGTGCCAAGTTGTTAGCGTAAGCGGAAAACGAAACGCTTTGATTTTGTATTAAGGTCAGGGACCGTATTTTTGAATTGCTAGAATTACTTTCCCACACGGTATCGCAAGATTCACATGCAAATCCTCAAGAAACATTTAAGGATTCGCATGTGATGTGAATCTTGAGATTCCGTGTGCGCGAGTAATTCGAGCGATTCAAGAATATGACCCTAGATAAGTACCTACTTGTGCATTCCGCCAAGTATCAGAAAAACAAAATATAAGTGTTCTTGGAAGTCAATTGTTATTGCAATATTTTATTTCCAAATAAGTATGTTGGTAGAACTCGACTATAAACCTTTTTGTTTTTATTGAACTAATATCTGGGGGCACGGCAGTGCCCCCGCCAAGTCGAGCAACAAAAGCGGCACGGCCGTACTACCCTTTTCTCGAAGCAATTCAGGCCATTTTCGACCCCCTATAACTTCGTTGTGGATAAAACTAGAAGCCTGAATTTTTAGTAAACAAGCAGGTATTGTATAAAGACGGTATAATTTAAATTTCATTCGATTTGAACCAGTAGTTTAAGAATTATAACTAGTCAAAGTTTCTTAATTTTGTAGGTCACTCACTCACTCACTGACCGATCATCAAAACTCTAAGGC
Organism: Zygaena filipendulae; assembly: GCA_907165275.2. Lineage (NCBI taxonomy): Eukaryota > Metazoa > Arthropoda > Insecta > Lepidoptera > Zygaenidae > Zygaena > Zygaena filipendulae. Next base: position 4,774,880 of record OU015669.1, read on the forward strand.
ACTTCTAGCAGACATAGAAGTTTGAAATTTAGAATACAATTAGTGTTTATTGTATAAATCAAGGAAAAATTAAAATATTTTGCAATTTCGGTCCAGTTTTCTAGATACACCAACTGCATAAATAACTTTGTAATCCCATATAAATGTATGGAATTACAAAGTTATATATGCAGTTATATGTACCAACTGCACAAATAACTTTGTAATCCCATATAAATATATGAGACTAGCTGTTCCCCGCGGTTTCACCCGCGTTAATTTCGGAGATCCCGCGGGAATTCAGAGATGCAAAGTAGTTAGTGCCCTATATCCCTAGGTTTTCTTTACCCCTGACAACGTGCATGCAAAATTTCATGAGATTTCACCAGCGTTAATTTCGGAGATCCTTCGGGAATTCCGAGATAAAATTACCCTAATCTGAATGCTCCAACGATTTTCATGAAATTTTGTATACAGGGGATTTCGGGGGCCGTAAATCGATCTAGCTAGGATTCATTTCTGGAATTCCCGCGCGAACTCTGATATCAACGCGGGTGAATTAATTATTGCATACTACACGTTGTCAAGGGTACAGGAAAGGTCATAGGGTAGTACTTTTATCTCAGAATACCCGCGGGATCTCCGAAATTAACGTGGGTTAAACCGCGGGGAACAGCTATTTAAGCCAAGCGAAGCTCGGTTGCCCAGATATTAATAAATAATAATAATAAGTGTAGCTAGTTACCTACCTAGATATAAAGTGTAGATACATAGTTACCTAGACATAATTATGTTCAAAGGTACAATGGTCAACGGAATGAAAAAGCAAGAATGGGGCATGTGTTTATATTATAAAGTTGTACCAAAATCTTTCAAGTTATTAAAGTAGACTAAATTGCTCAAAGGAGGAAGACCATTTACAAAAAGAAATGAGATCCCATCAAAAACAAACTTGTAAAAAAGTTCCAAGTCTCGCAACTCAGTTCTTCTACAGTAAAAAGTTGTGAGATCAATGTAATACCAAGTCGGTTAATTTATTCAGTGCCTACTTAAGGGTCCTTCTGTCTAAAGTTATCATGTTATAAGCTAATCTAATAACATTTTATAGTGACCATATCAAATTTAAAAATCTTTTATGTTTTAAATAGATTGATTGGCTTGGCGATCACGTGAAAACACAATGTATCTCACCAGTAATACATATTATAATTAAATTAGATAGTTTAGAACCATAATATGTATTACATGTGAGATATATTGTGTTTTCACGTGATCGCCAAGCCAATCAATCTATTTAAAACATAAAAGATTTTTAAATTTGATATGGTCACTATAAAATGTTATTAGATTAGCTTATAACATGATAACTTTAGACAGAAGGACCCTTAAGTAGGCACTGAATAAATTAACCGACTTGGTATTACATTGATCTCACAACTTTTTACTGTAGAAGAACTGAGTTGCGAGACTTGGAACTTTTTTACAAGTTTGTTTTTGATGGGATTTGCTTTTATAAATGAAAAAACAATTAGCTAACGAATAACTTTCTAGTAATGGGGGCTCATTCGTATTACTTAATTGTAAGGTTTGCGCTAAACAATAAATAGTGACCTTCCAGCAAGATTAAACAGAGGTTTAATTTATATGTTAATCGTAATTAACCCTCCAGGCGGCGAGGCCGGAACTTATGTCCCGATAGAAAATTAACTTTCCGGAACTTCAAAGGAAAATCTTACTGCGGAAATCTTTGTTAATATTATAATGTTTAACATTCACAACGATACTCCGTATACAGCGCGTAAAAGGGACGACGATTGTGATATCTATCCTTTTTTATTTTATTACTGTACAGAAGAAAGAAGTGTAAATTCTGAAGGTCCGTTTAGAAGAATCGCAATACTACCTAATATGTACATGATAAAAAAAAAACGTCATCTCCTAAACTATGAAAACCGCAACATGGGAGCACTGCTATCATGTATCATTAATAACATTTTTATACATTTTATATAACTATGCCACTATATTCGTTTGATTTCTTACGATATCAGCCAAATAGCATAATAGCTCTTCCCCGCGGTTTTAGCCGTGACATATTCACTATGCAACAGTGGCGAAGGGTGAAATATTGAGTGAGGGAAGCCGGAAATCTACTTTAATTTTAACTTATTAAACTACTGTTCCCCGCTGTTTCACCTGCGATAAGTTCAGGAGTTCCCGCGGAAATTCCGGTATAAAAAGTCCTTCCCTGTATCCCTGACAACGTTTTCAATTACGGAGAGAGATGTTGCGTCTGAAGGGAAGCCGGTGGGAATCGGCTTCTATGGTACCTTCGCCACTGCTATGCAATATTATACAATAAATGTAGTGCTCTATATTGCTAAGCAATGAGTGTAACTTAGTTGAAACTCTGAAAGAGATTGATTTGAGAAAAAGTATTTTAAAAGTTTGTGTGAAATAAAAAAACACACTTCTACTCGCTTGTTATACATAGATTTTTATGTATTATTGTGAAGAACATTGACCATTAATAAAATATAATCAATTAAAATCGTGGACGCAATTTTTTCACTGAACTTTACAAAACTGCATAAATCTCGGAAACTAAATACCGAGCTCTGGTACTTTTAGCTTGGACGTCCACAAATAAATAAAAATACTTAATTTTAATATTCTCGAAACATAATGTTTTCTAGAACCATCTATAGCGCTTTCTGTTCTCGAAAAGTAATTATTTTGTCAACATCCCGACGCGATGCGAACAGCTTCCAACCGTTAATTAATTTGAAATAAGAACAGACGCTTTATTGGGTTAACAACAGACGAAGGAAGTAGGTCCGACGTGTTTATCGATTGTTATCCTTGATAAATATTTCAAATTGATGTTTTCATTTAATTTCTATTTTATACCTGCTATAGTTTGTTTTCCATGGTTTTATAGGTATGTAAGAATTTCGAAATTCCCTCGGGATATTTATGTAACGAAGTCCGGAATACAAGTATCCTAATAATTTATTTATTTAAAGAACTTTATTGCACATTTACGTACAAAAGACGGACTTAATGCCTAAGGCATTCTCTACCAGTCAACCTTTTGGCTAGGGGATATTTTAGTGGCATGATACAGAACCGGAAATATATACACATAATTATATGTATCCTAATATAAATAAATAATTATATGTTTACTCATTTTATTATTCTGCATGCTAAATTTCATCGAAATCTGTCCGGCCGTTAAGTCATAAACGTCCGAAATTAAACATTTACATATTTATTATTACATTAGAATAAGTAATACTATTCTATTTTTTTTTCGTTAAAGAGTAAAGAAAGAAGCAAGACACTGCACCATATAGTTTTACATAATATCTTTAAATTGTAAAGTGTTTGTTGCGTAAGTATATGTGTTTATTTTGCTAATCGGTTGAGCCGATAAGGCGTGAAAGCGTAACAAACAAACAAAAACAGACAAACACTTTGCACTTATAATTTTAGTAAGGATTGAGATTATCACAATAATTATCTCTTAATTATTATATATATAAAGACCGGGTTGGCGCAGTGTTCACCGTGCCTGTCCGCTAATCAAAAAACTCCGCTTTTGATTCCCGATGGGGATGCTTTGTGTAATGAACAGAAAGTTCTACTAGTATTATGCATATATGCAGTATTAGTAGTAGTAGTATATACCACGTTTGATCGTCACAAGTTTATGGTTTAGTCACTAAACCAGTTGATCTGTGTTTTATGAATACTAATGATTTTATGAATGTAGAATTTAGTAACCAAATTATTTAAAAGTAGTAGGTAGGCATTATATGTAGGTATGTAGATTTAAGTACGCAGACCTTGCGGTAACTTCAAAACTGAACTAAAGTAGATAATGAATTAGTTTATTACTGAATAATTTTCTCAAATTGCCTGCAGTAATTTCTATGTTTTCATTGAACCTTCCATTTTATGTAGCTACTTAGGGCAAGTCATCTAATAAACTCCGATCAAAGAACCAATTACGTTCCTCCTCCGAGCTAGATGGAGTATACTTGTATTTAAATCAAGTGAATCCTTTGAATAGAGATCTGAAAACTTAATATTATTAGTAAAGCCATCTTTCCAATCGATCTTTCATTTTTGTAAGAAAATTTTATTTATGTAACTTATATGTGACTAAGTGAATAAATAAAATTATTAATTAATTAAAATTTACCAATTTTAGTTATAATTTAATGTTATTTTAGAAATTTAATTATTTTGAGGCCTTCTTAATTTATAAATAATCTGTATAGTTATTTGAACATAGGTAGGTATTTGGATTTAAATAATTACAATTTTAACAAAAAAATGAAAACCGATTTCAAATCGATCGGTATTTTGTTATTTTTAACTTTTTAGTGTAAGTGCATTTTTGTGAGTTTTGAAGTCGGTTTTTAATTTTTTTGTTACAATTTTATTTATTTTTTGCCTTTAAGTGGCTTGGTTTTCAATTTATAAAGTGACAATTTATCTAATCGTATCGCAAACCGTGAAATGCTATAAGTATATTTGAAGAGTTCCCTTGATTTCTCCAAGATCCCATCATCAGACCCTGACTTCATGACCTCGAGAGTATACCCTTTAACCCTTTACGGAGCCACGTTGTACTTCTGCAACACACCATTCCAGTAGATGTAAAATTATTTCAAAACCCGATAGATCGACTTTACTCGCTATTGTACGTCGGCAACAAAGCAGTCTAATGATTTAGTAACAAATCTGCTAACTAGATGGCGACACCTTTATTATTTTGGTATTCAAGTGATGAACGTGTACAAACCGGTTTACCTCTCTTTGAATTTGACTTCGAAAAGTGGTTTATAGGTGAAATACTGATTTTTGGTTGTTCAAATTGATGTGAGTAAAAGGTAAGTAGATAGATTTCCATAATAAATAATATTTTTTTGCAAATTCAAGTATTTTTTTAATTTTTGAACTAATTTTGTTTGGTTGCATGAATGCAACATTGCGCGTTTGTGATGGATTTTTTGCCGTTTATTTGAATATGGGATATTTCTTTTTCAGGATCAAAATGAGTCGTAATTTGCGTAATTTGACTACTCAGGAGCTCCAGAAAATACTAGGAGAATGAAAAGACAGTGGAGATGGCTTAGATTTTTCTAATGACGACGATGACGCCTATCCAACATATAATTTCGGGCCGAATGAGTACCAAAGCTTTGATGAGGACCCAAAGGAACCACCTGACTTTCAAAATGAAGTTCAGGCTGCAGCCACCACCCTAGAAGCTACATCCATAAATACTCAGTTCAGTAGGACTGCAACGGATCCAAGTCCCTCCATCGTTTCTCCCAGTACTAGTTCTACAGCAGCTCAAAGTACATCTAACCGTGGACTTAGGACAAATATCATATGGAAGACGAAAAGCCTGAATATAAATGATGACCAACTACGTTTTCATTGATCTGACAGGTTACCTCCAGAAATACTTAGTTTAGATACTCCATTTGAGGTATTTTCATATTTATTTACTGAAGATATTATCAACCTCATAAGAGACCAGACTTATTTTGTACTCTGTCCAGAAAGATGCTAATAAGCCCAAAATGTGGATGTAGCTGTAGTAGCTTGGAGAGATAACAAAATTGTAACTCTGGCATCCAATTTCACTGGAAAACATCCCACATCTGTAGTAAGAAGGTGGGACAAGTCTGCAAAGCAATACATTTCTGTTGAACGTCCTTTTGTCGTAGCAGAACATAATATGGATGGTGTGATGGTGTGATGGGCCACTATAAGATCAAACTTCGTAGTAAACGTTGGTGTCTATGAATTTTTTATCATTTTTTAGACATGACTATGTGTAATTCATGGCTTTTATACCGAAGAATAAAGGCTGCAGAGGGTGGTAGCAGTAAAACTCTCAACTCTGCTGAATTTAGTGTAGCTATATCAGAGACATTATGCAATATAAGACAGTTAATCGTACAAAGCGTAAAAGTGATATTGAATGTCTTATTCAGGATAAAAAGAAGAAAGGTCCAGCTCAACACGTTCCTCCGAAAGATGTGAGGTTGAACCAATATGGGCACTGGCCAGTTTGGGTGAATAAAAGAATGAGGTGCAAATTTCCAGGCTGCACAGAGTATACGCAGACAGTTTGCGAAAAAAGTGGGGTTAACTTGTGTTAGAATAAACAAAACAACTGTTTTAAAATTTTTCATATTTCATTACTTTCTTTAACATTTTTAGCATTAATGAAGCAATGTTGTATTCCTGCAACACGTGGTTTTTTTGGAATAATATATACTTATTTTGTAATGAGATTTTTTAAATTATTTTTCCCATTAATAAATCCCTATTTGCAACCTAGTTTGTGTAAACTTAATATAAATAATGACCTTGCGCCATAAAGGGTTAAAACAAAAAAAAAAATTCAAATCGGTCCAGCCGTCTTCTAATAATCGCCCAATAAAAATAAAAAAACAACATACAGCCGAATTGAGAACCTCCTCCTTTTTTTTAAGTCTGTTAAAAATAGTGAAATTGGAATCACAATAGGGTTGGGCAAAGTAATGTTGATGATTTTTGAAAATCAAAATTCTAATTAGTCCGTCAGTTAGAAAATTAAAAATAATTAGACACGTATTTTTTATTTTTCAAATAAATGAAAATACACAGAGATAAAGCGCATTAAATTAGGGTGGGGGGCTCGTGACGTCACTAACCGCTACAAGCCGCCATACAAACTGCACTTGTTAGTGACGTCACGCAAAATTTCAACTCAATGTATCGCCGTTATTTTTTGATTACGTAAAAAAAAGAAAAAAAATAGTCAAATAGCCTATTAAGACTGTCTTCAAGAAAAGGAGTAGGTACATATTTTTTCACTTCATGCTCATAAATGTACCGCTGGCGGTGGCGTGTGAGTCGGGTCGCTCGTTTCCCTCTGCGGGGCTTACGAGCACGTCATACCTACCTACTCGTGAACAGGTGCAGTCAGTTGGTACTGGTCATATTCTGTTGTCTACTATTACAAATACTTACTTACTAAGATTAAGTGCTGGATGTCGGATTTAATTGAGCGTATTATTCGTATTATTAAAATTTTGATTAAAGTAGCTTCTGTTTTTTCGGAGCATGCTTGTAACTTGTAAACAGTGATTTGAAATTCGAGATTTTATTTTATTTGCTTAATATTGGCACAGATATAATTTCCCTTGGTAGTATAATGATGTTTGTTATTGCGTTGTTTTTTTTTTTGTTTTAATTCGTCGCGCGCGCATGCAGCTATAACTTTCTCTCGCGTGCAGGCAAATAAAATATTATCTATATGACTGATCACTGAAGTCAGCAGAAATATATGTATTCCTAGTGTTTTATTTTAGTTTAATTCTTGAGATATTTCGTGACTGTAGGTTTAGTAATTCGTACATTTGATAAAGATAAACAAGCCAGTAGTATTTTTAAACTTATTCATAATTGGGTATTCTCCAAGGTTTGAATATCAAAATTCTAATTAGTCCGTCAGTTAGAAAATAAAAAAATAATAGACACGTATTTTTTGCTTTTTCAATTGAATGAAAATGAACATAGATAAAGCGCATTAAAGTTTAGGGTGGGGGGCTCGTGACGTCAATATTCATTATAAGCGCCATACAAACCGCATTGAATTGTGACGTCACGCGAAATTTCAACTCAATGTATCTCTGTTATTTTTTGAGTACGTAAAAAAAGAAAAAATACGTGTCCAATATTTTTTACTAATCTACACGACGGACAAAAAAAATTTTTTTTGTCAAGTAGCCAATTGTCTCATGCGTGGCGATAGTACCGCTTTTAAATGTGTGTTACTGAGCGTGCTTTTTACCTACTTTGATAGATGTTGATGAGTAGTTACAGAACTGCGATTGGAACGCATTTATTGACGAAATTCACCGTATTTAAAGAAAAAGAATATAAAAGGCACTGCTTTTACCCATTGAGCAGCGAAGGATTTGAGTTCTTTTTCTATTCAAAACAGCGATGTGCTCTGATTGTGCAAAATCTAAACAAAGTCAAGATTTTTTTTGCACAAATTGTTTGCCAATATTATAAATGAGAAAGTGAGTTTGTTTGTTTTTTTTAGTTTGTTACGCTTCTACGCCTTAACGGCTCAACCGATCACCGATTTTGCATACATGTTGTCAGAGGTATAGGCAAGGACATAGGGTACTTTTTATTCCGGAATTCCCGCGGGAACTCCGAACTTATCGCGGGTGAAACCGCGAGGAACAGTCAGTATAAGAGATATAAAACGACAAATTAAATGTTAGAATAGCATACAAAATATGTAATTAATTTGAATTAGTTCATATTAATTCTATGACTACGAGCTCTGCCGCAAAACCCCAAACAGAAAAAGCGTTTAATAAAACGCACGTTATAAAATCGCTCGTCGGCAGCCTCACCCACCCTTTCTAGCCAAAAGCGACAGCGCTACAAGAGATCCCTAACGGAAACATGACATTGGGCCACGAACGAAATGAATAATGCGGCGTTCAAGCCGTGACTTGCACTAAGTCCGCCGCGCTGCCTCGCCCGGCCCCGTCCGCAGCCACTAGACACCGTACAACAAACCGTTTACAGGTAATTTATGACTGTTCACATCCAGCACAATGATGATAGTCTTTAGTGATTGTTGTTGCTTAATGGCTTTCATGCCTTCATACCTATTGTTCATCCGACGACTTTTATTTTTGGATATTTTTAATGACCATAACTTCATATAATATATCACTTCATATAATATATCACATCGCAATTGGCTGAAAGGCTGATGAATCTCTCATAACAAAAGCAGGCAGTCCGTGAAGTAGCCACTTTAAGAAGTAGATAAAATGCGAAATAATGTTTGCTAATTAGAATATTATACCTAATATGTAGTTTCAAAGTAAGTATAGTCACTTCAAGATCTGCTGACGTTTATGTAAACAGCGCCTGATGAATTATAATTTAGATATTTTGATATTTGTTCAAACTCATTCTGCTCTTACTTTTTAAATTTGAATTTTTGTTTTTATTTTTTTAAATTAAATTGGATGGATTGGATGGATTAGTTGTGACTTGTGGTATGTCTTCACTGACCCGGTATGTAATGGACTCAGAGTGTATGAAAGAGTTCTCGAAGGAATCTTGATTTTCCCATAATTTTAAGTTTTAAAGTAAAAGCTCCCTCATGGGAGAGAGAGATCCTCATTTTTGTAACATTCATATGTGTGCGTTTCTCCACATTTTGGCAAATATTGATTTGATGAAAAATACGATGTCGAATGGATCTACTATAATAACTGCTCCCAGCAAACTTACCGCCGCACTCAGAGTCGACTTTAATGATTACTTAGTTAAGTATAGATTTTGAAAACAAAACTGCCGAAATCAGAGACGTTCAGTAAATTAATGTTAATTGGCATTTAATGAGATGTAACTTAATTAGTTAAATGCCAATTAACATTAATTTATTAAACTTGTCTGATTGCGGCAGTTTTGTTTTAAAAATCTATACTTAACTAAGTAATCATTAAAGTCGACTCTGAGTGCGGCGGTTAGAGTTTTCCATTAGCTCTGCGGTGCTTCTAATGATAGCATTACTCAAATTGAAGATATAAACTCAAGAGCTACAATCGATTTTAGTGCTCTTCAAATAAAAAAAGAAAACAAACTCGTTTTCTTCAAAGAAACCATTATTTCATTAGTAGGTAGTTAGTATATGGTCTCCATAAAACAAATTGAATACCTCCTGAGTGCTATAAAATCCAACTGGCTCTTCCCATCTTGAATTCTGATCAAATAAAAATGGTTATAAAATCAAGGAGCACAAAGGGGAGGCTCGCTTTCGAATATAAAAAGGATGATGAAATTGATTCCCGGTGTTGTTGTAGGTTATTATTCAACCGCACACAATATTATCGTTCGCTCGTAGACTATGAAACATAATATTCTACATATAGAAGTAGAGCTGAACAAGCTATGAAGCATACGATACAATTACCTCGTAACTAAGGAACCCCTTTTTCATCGACTTTATACGGCGTACGTAGAGTGATCTTTTTAGTCAGTTCTTTCAAAACGTATCGTTCTGCTAAATTTAAGACTGGATCTTGCCATAAGTAGATATGCTTATTTGTATGGAGAATGTGACTCAAATGTTTATTCTAAGCGTGTCTTCTTCAATACGAGTGTTAGTAATGCGCCATCTACTTTTTGCTTATCAGACTGCGAGAAATAACTTTCGTTTTGCTTGTTAAAACATCCTACATACATAACTAGGCTATAAATTCTAACGTACTCTGGTAGATTTACTAAGAAGATAAAGTCACCGATTTAATTACAAACGGACAGAAACACTTACCTTTATCCTTCTTTATTACCTCTTCCATTGCTCTGCTCTTTTTCCCGCCTTTTTTCTTTTGTTCTAGGAGTTCAGACTGTTTTATGAAGTTAAGAAATTGTATAATGTCAAAGGGAAGAGAAAATAGCATCGTGTGGGTTATATTTGAGAAATATAATTGTTGGCTTAAAGTTTCGCTGCATTACTTTTCTTATATTTTTATCCACCTTTGTCATTATCAGCTAATTGATTAGGTATAATACTTAATACTAATATTATAAATGTGAAAGTGTGGATGTTTGGATGTTTGTTACTCAATTGGATGAGATTTGGCATGCACGTTGTCAGGGGTACAGAAAAGAACATAGGGTACTTTTTATCCCGGAATTCCCGCGGGAACTCCGAAATTACCGCGGGTGAAACCTCAGGGCACAGCTAGTTGATTATAAAAAATACTTCGACCAACCGTAGTGTTAGTCGAACTATGCACACAGATATTTTACAGAATAGACTAAGCCAACCTTTAAGTATGCTGAAATTACTCTCTATTAAATACCTTTATACTTAACAGTTCGCCCTAAAAATTTAGGAAAAGCAAGTTGTAGTCAGAAAAAAAAAACAAGTTTATTGAGAGGTTTACACGAGTACCAATTATTGTTAGAATTTATGAATGAATCTTTTCTTGCGTAAACATTAGTAAGAAATTTTGTGGTTACTGAAAGTTTTACGAACTTTCCTTGTCTAATTTATGCCTGTCGAAAAAAGCATATTTGTTTGTTGCATGTTATAGTTAAGTTGTGTTGAGTGCTGCCTGTACAAAAAAAGGTACTTACTCGTATTTATAATTTATATCGTGATTCGTGACCTATTTTATTATGTAGATAAGTTTGGAGTTGGTCGTATTATCACAACGTAAGTCAGTGTTCAAGTGAGTCCGTGTTTCTTGTTTTTGGGAACCCTTATCGCCCCGTGACGGTACACTTGTTGGTTAATTTATGTGAATTCTGAGGGTACAACGGGCTTTTGTGCACCTTCGTTTATTGACACCATTTCGTTATCGCGACGTTCGTTATTACATTTTCAAGCTGTTTCTTACGTTTTTTAACAACTAATAAAATGACGACGTATAGTCGTAAATTTTATTGTTTAATTATCATTCCCAATAAAGAAATCTTTTTAAATCTACTACATTTAAACGAGCAACGATTTTCATGAAATTTAGTTTGGAGGGGGTTTCGAGGGCGATTAATTGATCTAGCTAGGTGTCATTTTTAAAAAACGTTTTTTCCGAGTTTTCAGGCAAAGAAAAATGAGTGTGCGGTACTGCTTTTCTACGTATCAACAGATGGCTCTACGAGCGAAGATTGGTCGCCCAGATATTGTTCGTTAATAGATCATTGTTCGGCTGTTCATGCTCCTGTTCATCATCATGTTAATTAGTAATGACCTTAAATTATCACACAATTTATACAAAGTAAACTAATAAATATCTGGGCAACCGTTACACCTACGTTAATATCGTAACGTTAAAAAAAAATTAAGCTGACCTGTAAAATTTTCTGCTTGATTGATCAAATAGTTTCGAGATTTCCTGTTTAATTAGTCAGTCATTGACCTTTCGCTTATAGTATATATATATGTATAATTCTATATGTAGAAGACTAGCTATTCCCAGCAATTTCATCTGCGATAATATCGGAGTTCCTGCGGAAATTTTAGAATAAGAAGTAGCTTATGTCTTTTTCTTACTATCCTGACAACGTGTACGCAAATTTTCTAGATGATCGGTTTAGTAGTTAGGGCGTGAAAGCGTAACAAACAAACAAATATCTATTTTATGATGATCAGTGTTTCTAAACATCTGATGTGTGATCTGTTTGTTATAAATAAAAAAGTAGTTCCATCTGTAGTCGCGTTTTGGACAAGTCTCATCACTATTCAGGGCGCGGGGCAGTCACGTCAGCGATTTGGTGATAACCGCGTTCACTATGATTTGTGGCCTCTGAAAACTAACCGACCCCGCTATCTACAATCGCATAAATTCGTGTAAGTACCACTATACATACAAAGCACTGAGACGTCGACTACATTATACCTAACGAACCAGGGGTCAATTTCTATTTTCTCGCTTCTATAAATCAGGGAGAGACCTGCACGACGCTGTCTCGGATATTCATTCTATGATCCGATTCGAACTTTCGTTTTGTCATTAATAAGTAGGTTTCACTATCTGCCCCCTTAGCGAAGTAGACAATCTATAAATTGTCATCGCTATTTAGAAAACTAAGGAACGTATCGTCATGTCACGTGGTCACGACTTGACGATATGTCCCTTAGTTTTCTTTATAGCGGTAACGATTCTATAATACACTTGGCTAACGGGACTGTTGTACGTACGAGACGAGTTCAGATTGATATAACGATATGGGGGTCGATTTTTGAATCGCTCGAATTACTATTCGCACACGGAATTGCAAGATTCACGCGTGAATGCTTAAAAAATGTACGAGCATTCGCACGTGAATTCGCGATTTCGTGCGTGAAAGTAATTCGAGCGATTCAAAAATCGACCCCATGTTCGATGTGTAGTCATCATGTTCGAATCGATTACCACATGCTTTACGATACTAGAAAACGTCAGGAACTATAGTAGACTATTTTATTCAATTGAGATTTAACTAAAATATGGAATTGGATATTATAGAATAAAAAGAATAGAAATTATATAAAATATTTTAAATTTACGCAATTTTAACCACAATAATTTTAGTTAAACCAGTTCACTTTAAAAAATTATACGAGCGGAGTCAAGGGCAGCTAGTTAAGTAAATATAATTGCGAGTGTTATTGGCACACAGTCATCCACACACCATCTGGCTACAAAAACAACATAGAGTTTCGAATCAAAGCCTTTTGTTATAACAGGCCTCTAATCTAATAAAGCAATGGAATAAATTTATCGAAATAATTACACAAACGACGGAACCCTTTTAGCTAATCCGATAAAAGTTTTCGGGCCCTGCGGCTTTAACGGTCGAAATAAGTTGCGATCGGCGCGTTACGTTACGAATAATGTTATTATTATTTCCCGATTGACTTCAGCGGTCGTCGCGGAATTTGGATTTTTTTTTACTTTACCGAAAGATGGCTATTAAAAATCTTCGTTCCCAGCCTCTACAGTCCAGTAACTATGTAGGTAAACTTATAGTAATATTAGTACGAGTATATACCTACAGTTGTTAAATTTTCACGGCGTTTTAATAATTATAAAGAAAACTGTAGATTTTCCGTTACAATTTTCATAGGAGTTATTTTACCACGAGTACTTATGGTAGGTATAAAATTTTTCAGATCACATTTACAGAAATTGAAAGGAGGCGGAGAAAGTTTGTTAGATTTAGTCATAATATGTACAATTTTCACCAGGATTTTTTCTAAAAAACAATGTAAAGATTTTACAACTGTTAAAATTAATAAGTATATTGGAAAAAAGTGTGACGAATTTACACATACTTTTTCTCATGACGAATTTAACAACCCCAAAACTTTTGGTCAGCAATAAAAGCATAGGTTTCATTATTTGCGTGTTGATATAAAATAACTACTATTTAAAGTGCATTTCGTCGTTGGAAAGTTAAGTTTCGCAGTGGAATTTTTTTATGTGTACCTATTAAAGATATATTTATTGTATAACTTGGCTTTGGTATATTGCACTATTAGCGTTAGACCATAATAAAGAGACATCAATTATTGGATTCCCTCAAAATTCTGAGATATTTGTGATTATTTGATACCTATTGTTCATTTGAAGCACAACACAATATTTGTTAGTGCGTACCTACTATGCGGCACGTTTCATGTAGTTTGGGGGTCGATGCCGGCAAACATCAAAGTTGGGCCGACACGCCAAGATTGCTCGACTTTAACAAACTTCTTAATTCGTCAATCGGCACGCTAACATGTTTTGGGTTATTTGAACTATACGTATGATGCTTGCCTCTTTCACTATGACCACCAACCTTGTCTTGCGAATAACGCAAGCGCCTGTAACAATCCCCAAACTTCTAGATGGTGAAAAATCACAAATTCATCATGTTCTGCCCCACGGACACAGTGGAGCATTTATGCAGAGACAGAAACCAATAAAATTGGCCCATGGGCCTCTTTTCAATAGGCATGTTGACTAACTTTTATTATTTAGTCCGTCTTGTAGATTATTAAAAAATATTGGACACGTATTTTTTCTTTATTTACGTAATCAAAAAATAACGGCGATATATTGAGTTGAAATTTCGCGTGACGTCACTATTCTGACAGTTTGTATGGCGGTTTTAGTGGTTAGTGACGTCACGACCCCCTCACTCTTAACTTTAATGCGTTTTATCTCTGTATATTTTAATTTATTTGAAAAAGCAAAAAATACGTGTATTGTTTTTTTATTTTCTAACTGACGGACTAATTAGAATTTTGATTTTCATAAATTAGCTTAATAATTTATTTAAAAGTAACACCAAGATATATGTAGTAAGTAACCTAAACACTACACTTAAAAACAATGTTACTACCAATACAAATAATGGACCAAGTCTATGCAAACTGTAAATCAATTTTTGAATAGAAAAAGTTTTTTTTTTTTCATTTATTTTAAAATCTACTTCAGAATATCGATATATCGATACTACGTCGGGATCGATTGCTCGACTAGTTCGACTGAGTATCTCGATTCGGGCCCCATACAGTGTCGCACTAACTCAATATACGGCCGAGTTTGCACGAGAATTGCGATCGCGTCAGCTTTAATAATCCTCGGACGGAATCGATTTCAACGTTATTCACTTTGAAATCTGTATATTTGATTTACCTACTTCATATCAGTAGAACGAGATCACAGCCGACATCCTAATAAAATTAGCTTTGCATTTTTAACACGATTTTAACGTATAGCTATTAAATAGGTTATAGGTATATGATTCTGATCAATTGGAGCCATTAATTGGAGCGGAAAACGTTTATCATGATTTTCGTTTTTAATTTTTCTGTTAATTTAAAAAAAATTACCAATTTGGTTTGTGTTCAATAAAATTTTTCGATGAAAACTGTATTCACTTGTCGCTTTTTGTGTCAAGTTCAAAGTGTTCTTGAACTTTTGCTTATAATTTTACTTGAAAAAAAGAGGCATACCTTTCGTGGTAGAAGTACAGAAACTTCGCTGAAATTGTAAGCGTAAGCCCAGCTGGCACGCCATGGACGGACCAATGCGAGAAAATGCAGCTAACGGAGACTTATGCTAAGGTGGTATATCAGACATAGAAGGTAATACAACACGTGACGTGGATGCATCGCGACGACACGCGACGGCGCGGCGTGTGTGACGCGCGACGAATAGCAAACGTGTTTACTGATGAACGCGAAGGTTTTGTCACGACTCACGATCAAACATTATATTATAGGTACCAGTGGCGAAGGTACCATATAAGCCGATTCCCACCGGCTTCCCTTCAGAAGTTGGGAACACAATCACTCTCTCTGCCGTAATTTAGAAATAGCACAATTAGTAATTTTTGTAGGAAGGATTTCAGTAGAATCTACTGAAATACTACAAAAATTATCTCTACTGAGTAGAAAATATTACAAAACGCCTAAACTATCAACAAATTTGCTCTTCAACAACAAATTGTTATAAAATAAGCCGGTGGCACGATCGGCTTTTTGGCAGTTAAACTTCCATACAAAATAATGCCGTGACGTCACATCAAGGTCGCAGGCAGCCGGCTAAAGTAGCTACTATGGCAAGCCGCTGCAAATCGAGTTACTCCCTCCGTCTTGCTCACGCGCACGCATTTTCTATTACTGTCTCATCAAATATCCTTATTGGTCCTAGAAATTCGAAACGAAGCGGACATTCTGTGTTGACTGTTGACAGACAACTTGAATTTATGATGAAAAAATTGAAAATTTATAGGTATTAGAATTTATTAGTTAGTGTCACGTGTTAGAATTTATTACTTGGTATTAAATAGTGATTACTGATTAGTATTATAGTTGGATTTTTTTTGTTGTGTGTAATGATAGTGAAAGCAGTTACGCAGACGTACGTTGAAATTAGGTATTTGCGGTAAGTACATAGTTGAAATTACGTATTTATAGTAGGTACCAAATAGATTTCCGGGTTGCCTCTCTCAATATTTCACCCTTCGCCACTGATAGGTACCAACTTAAATCGTAAATGCGTAAAATATAATATTGTTTATTAATGACAGCAACAGTTTAGTGTTTAATGAATATGACCAGATACGCCGTGTGTTGCGTTGTTAGGTATAGTTTTGAAATTCCCGTGGAAACCCAATCATCCAAGTCGTTCGATTCTGTTCAAAGTTATGCTCTGTGATCATATAAATAAAATCAATAATGTCACATGTATGACATGATTGTAGCAATTGTTTTTCTAGATTTAAACTAGTTGCGCTGCATGTTATAAAAGGCTGAATTAATGCCACAGTGGTGTTATCTGCCAGTCAACCTTAGGATATTACTTAAATACACAGAGCGCACTCGACGTTGTTTTTTAAAGAGAATATCAGTGAATAGTTTACTTGCTTTATACCTTGCGTTATTCAATTTTCAAACGCTCCATATATTTCTCTAACGTCTCGTTTTGGTGTATAGTGAATTATAGAGTAACAAGGCTAGGTATGAGACAGGTACCCGCCTAGTACCGTGAATGCTAACACGCTAAATATGTCTACGCGGGTTATTACAGCGAACGCTACCTGTGACTCGCTACCTGAGAGTGCGCTAATATATTCATAGATTTCACACTAACTAGCTTCTACGCGCCGTCTTTGCTTGCAACTCGCGAAACGTGAGGTAACTTTTGAAGCTAATAAATAGACATGGCGGTTTGAATCGTGTGTTGGTGATATTTAGATTAAAATTACGAGATAGACGTGCAAATGCAAACGGAAACTGGGGTTTTAGTGCCATTTCGTTGCTCTTTGTGGTCGTACTATCGATAGTATGTACCTATCGATAGGTACCCTCAGGTATACTTAATTACAATGTTCATTTTGTTGAATGCAATACAGTTTGATTATATTATTATCAAAGGCTTTTGTTTGGAAGTTTGGAACTATGTTCCTTATTTTGATAAGATTTTCTACTCTCGCAATCTACCATTATGCGCACATTTCATTACAAAACAAAAACATAACTGAAAAAAACTCTTATAAGTTTAATCATTTAACACACAAACTACCAGACGTGTTGGAACGTAGTCGTATTACGCTGCATGAAAATTACTTACTTTGATTACTGTCTAGTCTTTACCCCGGTAGTAGTCAGGGAGACATTATTCAAACATGTCCTGTTTGTGACACTAATTAGGAGGCGTTGAGACGCGACTGTATACCGGCACATCAAAGAATTAGATAGCGCCGTATATATAGGGACCTTATTCCGAATACGTTACTTGCATGCGTCAACGGAGGAAATTTTACCGTTTAAATATTCCTTTAACAGCACAGTCCCGTAGTCAAGCTGACAATTTATAATCGTTAACGCATAGAAAACTAAGCAACGAAATCGTCATGTCACGAGGTAACGCAAAACTGGACTTTTGATCGGACGCTTTTACAACTTGGCTTATAGGGGGCTGTTGGTCCAATGGTTAGAAAACTAGTGCTACGTGACGAGCTGCGCGATCCTTACATAAGGGTATACATTTATATGACGAAGATTTGTGTTTACCCTAAGTCTGGGTATGTATTATGTATGTATTCGATACAAAAAAGTATATTATACCAATTGTCTGGAACCCATATTACAATTCTGCTTAGTTGGGGGGTGTATGATAATGTCCAAGCAATTTATAATATACTAGCTGGCCTGCGCGGTTTCACCCGCGATAATTTCGGGAGTTCCCGTGGATTGTTCCATATAAACTTTGCCCCCTTTTTTCACCCTATTACAAAAATCCCTTCTTACCGGATACCTACGTCAGACAAAGAAGTTTCAGGTCTCTACGATGAGCGGTTTAGAATGACCGTAAATAAGTCAGTCAGTCATTCAGGACAAAGCATTTGATAGGTATATGCATTTTATATTAACTTGCAACATTAACTTTTTCTAACTAATATTAAACGAAAATTTCAAAGTGTGTGTGCATATAGGTACATACATAATATGTATGCGTGTATGTTTGTTGACCACTAAACTCTAATCGCTTTGTGGAATAATGTCTTTCATTGGTCCGATTGCTGAGTTGACAACAAAAGCTACTAATGACTGCTACGATTTGTCTGTTATTAAGTGATTTTTTTATGTCCATTTGACCATTTTTCCAAGTAAAACTACATGGAGATTTGGTGATGTGTGGGGTCACGAACTGAAAAGCGTAAAAAGTATAGAGGAAGGTCTCTTTATTTAACGAATAGTTTAAGTGTTTTGATAGAAATACCTATTTTTATTTATAGATAAATATTTTAAAAGCTACCCGCAGTCTGCACTACTCGCAGTTTATTCCCCAATGACGGGTGGGAAAAAAAGGGTTGTTCACGGATAAAAACGTGTGAGTAAAAAAGAAGTGGCTATCGTCATTGATGTCGCTGTTGAACAAAATATAACAATAAACGCTTTCCGTCTCTCATTTCCTGTGTCGGAAGCAATCGTTATGCCACCGTGTGGCATATGCTCGTGGTCAAATAATAAAACAGGAATTCAAAGTTACGATTTGAACAAAAAAAAAAGATTTTTTATTCCGTCACTATTCCTAGTAAAAAACAACTAACATTTGCTCATAAAAGATTTCATTAAATGTAGATTTTACAACAAGTGCACAAAACGAACCATTATCATCCGAGACTTTTAGCAGCCCGAGCCGAAGGCGAGGAATACTGAATTTGGAATACTGAAGGAATTTTTTTTCCCCGGCATATTAACCTTCTACTAACTTCTGTTACCTACTTTCGAGTTAAGAACAGAAAGTGCCGACTCTAGAATGCAGTGGTGCATTTGTTTTGCGCTTGAATTTCGAACAATATTATTTTGACTGAAACTATCGCTCTAGAGTCTAGGTGTATTTCTATGGCTACCAGTGGCGAAGGGTGAAATATTGAGAGGGGGAAGCGGGAAATCTACTTTAATTTCAACTTATTAAACTACTAGGTAGCTGTTCCCCGCGGTTTTACCCGCGATAAGTTCGGAGTTCCCGCGGGAATTCCGGTATAAAAACAAACGTTCTCAATTATGGTAGAGAGAGTTGTTGCGTCTAAAGGGAAGCCGGTGGGAATCGGCTTCTATGGTACCTTCGCGACTGATGGCTACCACAAATTCTACCATGAACTTCTTATTGTGTTTGGCTGTATATGGCTCATTTTCTTTGCCTTAGGTACATTTATGAGTAGATACATTAATGCCCTTGTGCACAAAATTCGATTTTGTGTAGTCTATATCCTGCACAAACAAGCACTTTCCGAGCATGAGAGGTGAAAATAAAATTTATTGGGTAATCCTAGAGGAAAGCAAGAGCTCCGGTAGGTATTATAGTACCTATTATGATATGGGTAGACACGTTTACTCATAGCCTTGACCACACGACAGATGTTTTTATAAAAATAATAGTAAGACAAGCGCTTATATCACGTGAATGTTTCTACGAGACACGAGAACTCTTCATGGCTCATGCCGATAACATTGCTGGTTCGGTTACGTCGTTATGTTGTTTCATGAATTGTTTTTTGAAGGGTTGCGCACTGGATCTATATAGGTACTTTCGATATCTGACGTACATAAAGAAAATCATTCTTTTATATAAACAAGCAAAGTTAAATGTCGTCCATTGAAATAGATCTTTTTAAAGTATATTTGGACAGCAGGCTATAATATTGAGTAGCTACTTGCACATTTGTACATAAAGTTCTCCTTACTTTAGGAAAACTTTGGTCACCGTTCATTCATGCAAAAGCTGAACTGATTTTGACGAAGTTCACCCCAAAGTTAATCAAGCTTGGACTTTATCATACAGCGCGATCTGGTTCCAAATTAAGCAAAGCTCGTATAATGGGCATGGGTACCAAACAATTGATGCAATACCTACTTATATTTCTTTTTTAAATACAATTAACTATAATTTGGATTTCTGTTCATAGGAAAATAAGCGAAATCCTGAGTAATAGTCAATTTAGAGCCAAAATATATAATAGGTAATACATAATTTATTGTAGAGCAGTTTCTGATAATGACGGTCGGATGCTGCCTGACGAAATTAACCGTAAAACCTTATCTCATTGTCCCTAACTAATTTACCTGTTTGCGGTGCGACGGTCCGTTTGAATTAATCAACGCTTGACACTATATCTCATCCCGAAGGCTTGCCGTGCTTCCTATAAACGGAACTTCACTCTCTGATTACATGATTTGACTTTGTAACGTAAATTTGTTGTTTTGAAACTGAACACCTCACCTATATCTATTGAATATCATAGAGAAGAAAGTTTTGAAAATCCCTTAAAATACAGAGCCGATTCTAAAAGTAAATAAACAAAATAAATGCTCATAGAAAGCTATAGATCCCTGAGTAACATAGGATACTTTTTGTCGCGGATCAGAGTTCCTGAAGGAATTCCGTTTACACTAGCGGAATAGTCTTCTAAATCATGTTGTGTTAAGCAAAACTTCTCACGATCTTGCGTGCTGCTGTGCTTAGAATAGAATAATAATAATGTTATCAATTTCATAGATGATGCTAATAAAATGAGACTAATAAAATATCCAAGGATAAAGATATGATAGTCATTAATAAAATAGTAATGATAAAAATATCATTCGTGTTTTGCATTCAAGCACAGGTAGGTAATAATAATAAAAATAAAGCATATTCAAATAAAGTAGTAAGTTCGAGTCTTTTCCCTCTTGATAATAAAAGTGTTGCTTATTTGCATGTAAATGAAAATATTTCCAAACCTACTTATATCTATACATATAAATGAAGTAGCATTGATTGTATCCAACAAACTTTGGAATAGACTACAATTTTAGCCATCTATTGTAATTAAGCACAATGTTACATGAAGTTTAAATTATTCATTAGTTTTTGTTATATAACAACAAGCAACTGAATAGCGATATCGATTATATTGTGTTGGTTGATTCATAGTTTCATAACAAAGCTAGTTTGTGGTGCTTCTTAACAGTGGAAAAGCAAATTATAATTTTATTTTTATAATATAACTAGCTGTCCCCCACTTCTGTTATTAGAACTGAAAAAACTAAAATAAGGCCCGTATTCCAGAAGGTGACTCAGATCACGTTTTACTTGAGATTTGTTTTCAGCTCAGATCATAACTCAAGCGTACATCTTATTATAGAATGCGTTTTAAGTTCTAATCACTTGAAACTAGCCTTGAGTAGGGATTCTGAACTCTGATTGGTTCTAATCAGTTGAAACTAGTCTTGAGTAGAGATTTTGAGCGGACTGCTGATTGGTTGAGTGGACTTGACATGACAGACGTAAACAAAGATCAAATCTTTGCTTGAGTATAGATTAGTACTCAAGCGTCGTTCTAGAATAAGGAAATAACTCAGCTGATTGTTGATTGATGAATCTCGTTTCAAGTAAGGTTCTAAAATTAAAGCTTTACTTGAAATTAGTTTTAAAACTAGATTCATGACTTGAGTAACCTTTTGGAATACGGACCTAAGACTTCTGACAGTTCTGATTCCTTCGGACATGTTTAAACCGGTTTTAAATGCGATACATTTCTAGTGCACCTGTTTGTAATCTTACTAATATTATAAATGCGAAAGTTTGTAAGTATGGATGGATGTTTCTCTTTTACGCAAAAACTACTGGATGGATTTAAATGAAACTTTACAATAATATAGCTTATACATTAGATTGACACATAGGGTACTTTTTATCCCGGAATTCCTGCGGGAACTCTGAAATTAACGCGGGTGAAACCGCGGGGCACAACTAGTCTCTTATAATGTAGTCGCTCTTCCGCTTACAAGAGTATTTTTATTCATAATTTATTGTGATATTAATAGCCTTACCAAGGGTTGAAATCATCTGCGCGTTATCAGCTAAAGCTAGGGGTGACAACAAAAAACTATTTGCGAATTCATAAGGGGTCCCTCGGAAATATGTCACTTAATCGCCCTATTTCACGGAATTAGTTAGCGGTTTAATGAACCGTGATTGTGTCGGGAGTCTGAACACCCCACCAAAAGCCAATCTTCTGTTACATTGTGTTTTCGTTAATTTTTTGCTGCACAAGTGAATAAACAAAAAAAATGTATCATCAGAAAAAAAAATGGCGTTTGAATTTTATTGGTTTTTTCTTTTTTCTTCTGCATAAGTTAAAACTAAAATTTTCACTTCCAATACTTTTGGCAATTCTGTTAATGTAGGTAAAAGTAAAAGATTTATATGTAATGGTTGTCAAAGAAAAAAGGATTTAAAGAATTTCCGAATCTTCCGCCGAGTAAAAAAGAGTCGTCAAAAAAATCTAAAAGACCGAAAAATGTCTTGTGACCAAAACAAACGGTCCAGAGATTAATCCAACTGTAATGCGAACGCAGTCATGCAAAAAAATAATTGGTTCTATCAGAAAGGCCGCCCTTTATTTCCGATGAGTAAAAAATTTTAATTTTGATTTTAGCAAAAACTCAGGATAAACGTTTTGAGAGCATTAAAAATTTGCTGGGTCTACAAATAGCTAATCTCTTTTAATCGAATTTCAACCTTTATCCTTTGTAATAGGTCATTAATTTAAAGTAAACATGAAAAAAACGTGCGAATGTTCACAGAAACATGAAGAAAAGTATGACAGTGATATACGATGATGACTTGCAGACTTAGACGTTGTTAGTAAACCTAAACATAATACATATTGTATCATAAAAGTATCAAGATATATTTATATTGAAAAAAAAAATACGTACATGTACGTACATACGTATACCTAATATTATATATCCAGATGTATAAATATATATTTATGCAGAAGCGGTTGGGCACCAACGTCAGGAACGAAAGTTTCCCTCACCTTTTCTTCAAATAACATTCAACTTATGTAAACAATAATTTGGTCAAAGTGATACTTACTAATATTTTGAGTTGGTCATACAAGTATAAATTATGCATGTACATGTAGAGTATTTAGAGTCCTTAAGAATCAAAGATAAGAATTGTTCATCCACCAACAATTTTACCTATTACCATATAGTATCTAATGTAAATATGTTTAGTGTTCTCTGCGGATTCAACGCCTTAATTTCAGAGTTCCCGCCGGAACTCCCTGAAATTCAAAGTAAAAGTATAGAATGTATTTTCTTAATCTATGATGTAAATCGATAATTATAATTATCGATGTAAAACAAACCTAAATGTTACTCTAAACTAAGCACAATAAGTGTTAATTTATACTGGACTCAAAAAAAACTAAGAAATTTTGAACGCAAATGTGTTAAATTTCAACTTATTTATAACAATTGAACAATATGGCGATAAAACAACAGTTCATGGAAGTGGGCAGTTTACACTTAACCAAATGAGTGTGGGTAAGTACTTACGTACATACCAAGTATATTATACTAGGTACGCTTGTTCACGACCGTTTTGCATATAGATTGTTCCGACTGCCATGAATTTCTAATACGGATAAATTACAGGCGAGTATCAAATTTTAACTTTTGCCTCGCAAATTGTTGTTAGCAAACATAGAAACGTTATTTACGTGTATTTTAATCGACGCGTTGAGAGAAGGTTACATCTCGAAACATTCTCAGTAATACATGGATCCTTTAAAGTTTGGTAGAGTTTTGCACTCCACCGTTTCGTCTCACAGTTTAATAGAAGTTGCCAATGTAATCGACGACATTCGTTTACTTAGGTTTATGCAAACAACGATATGAATATACTTCAGAGTTACCTGCCTCCACGTAACAGTAAATTCCCGTAAAATTGCCGCCCACAAAATTAACGTAAAACATTTGCAAATTGGATTATGTAAACTATGTGGTTGTGGTACGGCACAGTGGCAGACATTCGACGAGGGGAATCTACGAATTCACTAGTTAGTATGAAAATGGTGAAACATCTTAATTAATCTTACCTTAAGTAATTTGCTTAAGATACTTTGATGTTCTATGTATAAAAGACTTCGAGTGTGTTTGGGCATATTAAATTTACATGAACTTGAGTCTTGATTTTGTCAAATACGATTTTAATTAAAGTACCCACTAAGATAATAATAAATATGAAATAGCTGTTCCCCGCGGTTTCACCCGCTGTAATTTTGGAGTCCCCGCGGAAATTCCGGGTAACAATATAGCCTATGTTACTAAAGGATAATATATTTCTTCTCTATAATATTAGTAAAGATTTGTATCGTAAAGGACTCAACCTAGTCATATCTTCTAAAATATCTCATTAAAAATAGGTTCAATACTTTCTGCAACATTAAAATATTTATATTCAAAAGTTTACACAAATAGTGCCAAATCCCAAAAAATTGCCACTTTTTGCGGTTTTTAATTTAAGTATTTTCATATCCTTCCATTGATTTTTTTATTGTGATATCTCATGACATGAGCTTTTTTGGAGATTAGCAGTAGGTAGTATGACGTTGAAATAGTATGCCTTAAAACAAAATATCGTTTAGCGCTTTTGGTCTAGTGGTCAGCGAATGTGACTGCTGCGCCAGATGTCGCGGGTTTGACTTTTGACCATATTATCTCGGATTTTTAACACTAAAACAACTTTTTAACAAACTACTTTTTAACATTAAAATACTAATTTTAGATTTTAGTATATTTTAGCGTTAAAAAGTAGTTTAGTCGGATATTGAGTTCTAACCATTTACATATACTTTTCATGTCCAGATTTCGTTCAGGCGCGTTTCGTCCAATCCGCAAATGGTCCAATCGTCAAATTCGCAAATCGTCCAATTCCAGATTTATGTGATGAACAGTTTTGTTTACCCTGTATTATGCATTTACAAATATATGTACTTGTTACAGCTTTGCTCAATTTAGCATCAGGTGACACTCCGTGATAATATCCAAGCATTAATTGTCTTTAGGGACAGTGTGAAGTTTACGGAGATAACTATAGCATTTTGCTGCTAAGAATGTTAACTCATAAAAAGGGAACAGGATGTTTTATCTGAAATAGTGTTTCGTCTTCTAGTGTTATACGTTCCTTTTTTATATTTGTATTAGTGTCGCAAATAACCTGAAACCAACCTGCAAGATTATAATATTTTTGTTTTGTTTCGTACGAAACGGGCTTCAGAACGGGGTTCTCTCTCTATTTTGCGGCATCCACATTGTAGGTTGGCGGCGGCGGTAGTGGCGGCGTGTGCAAATCATTGTAATTTCATTCCGTCTCAAGATACTTTCAGCGGTTCCCGCAGTTCAATAGTAAACCCTGTACACGTAGCGAATAAGAATCAATTTCTAAAAATGTAGTGTGCGAGTTAAAATATTTCTTTACAATCTCAAATACAACCGGTGTTAATAGCACACAAGGGTTGTAACTATTTTTCTTTGGCGAGTTTTGCTAACTATTAACATTTTAATAACAGTAGGGTTGTATTTTAGATGTTACTCGTATTTATTGTGTATTTCGTGAGTTTGCGTAAACGTTTCGTTTTACGCTTTTGCCGCATGCAGTGTTAGTAACATACACACACACTCATACTAACACATATGGTAAGTGGTAAAGCAATGCTCGATAACTGCTCGGTATATTAGGTGTTCAATTAAGCGTTATCAGATTTTAAATTGATTGATTCACATTAGTGAGACTCCTCCACCGTTGATCCAATTTATTCATAATTTCCAGATTGATCTTAAATTTATTACGAAGCTGTCCGTCTTCGTTTAGTCTTTTTTATGCCATCGCCGTTTCAATTAGAATCAATTTTACATTCCCCCACAGTTATATTTAGATGGCTGAAAGTTCTTATTTAGTTACTCGTGCTTTGAAAGCAATTGCCGCTCCGCGCCGTCGCTGAGCGGGAAAAAAATTTAATTAAAAATATTTGTTTATTATTTTGCTTCTTGTTTTATGATTTAGAAACGGTTGTGTCGTGACTTTGTTGTATAAAAATATTTATTAATGAAATAATTTTGTTTTGTTACAGGTAATTCAATAATTTTGGTTATTATGCGGTACGTGATATTTTGCTATCTGAGTAAGTTCTACTATTTTAATGAGTGGACTATTAATTAGCGTTATTATAATGTATACCTATTGCGTGCTCAAGATATCAGCTCTTCGAAGCATCTTTAAATTGTTAAAAAGCTTAGGCTACTTTTTTATCCATAAAATTATAGGTAGGTATTTGCTGACGAGCAAGAAAGTGTATTGACCTCCGTATCACAGAGCGTGTAACGAAAAACAAATAGTACAAATTGAAATGTATCGCGCGTATCCAATACAAACATCGTGCGTCATCCGAATAGAATTTTATAGAGAAAAATTCAAAAGAATAATATTTATTGTTTTCTTTCTCGTTTAAAACAACTAGTGTTTTTCTCATCGGTACGTCTAATAAATAAAACATATTATCCAACTGCCCTAGACTAGCGATTTGGATCACACAGGACACCGGTTATTTGAGAAAAAAAAAACAACATTAATAATTCTGACTAACGAAGGCTGCTAATTCTGACTAACGAAGGCTGCCAATGCTTTCCAGAGTCCAGACCAAAGTCAGACTGCTCTTAAATAAAACCTAAAGTAAACATTTGCGTCGTGTAATAAATGGGAATTTAAAGTACGACGCTAGAAATTTTCTTGTCATACACCCTCCAGTCGTTGGGTCTTGAAAACTAATAGGCTGTCAATTTATCCCTATTGTTTTATCTCTTTACTATAGATAAGGGAAAACATAAGCTCACGCCTGTCTTGAAGAGGTAGGCAATAGCCTTCGTATGCTTCATATGCTTGCCGGATTAGTATATACTTTGTACAAGTAGAGTAGTTTTTATAACCTAACGAGCCAATCTACACATACAATGCTTTGTCCTGAATGACTGATGGATCAACGCACAGCCTAAACCGCTGGTCGTAGAGACCTGAAACTTGGAGGATGTGTTCTTTGTGTGACGTAGGCATCCGATAAGAAAGAATTTTTTAAAATTCAACTTTTAAGCCATTTGTATTCGTAATCTTTGACCGCATATGCTTGCCGGCTTAGTATATACTTTGTACAAGTAGAGTAGTTTTTATAACCTAACGAGCCATCTACACATACAATGCTTTGTCCTGAATGACTGATGGATCAACGCACAGCCTAAACCGCTGGTCGTAGAGACCTGAAACTTGGAGGGTGTGTTCTTTGTGTGACGTAGGCAGGCATACGATAAGAAAGAATTTTTGAAAATTCTTCCCCTAAGCAAATGTATTCGTAATCTTTGAGGTGACAATTTTTTGAGCATTTTGCCATTGGCGGTATAAATTTTAAAGTTTAACTAGATAGGTGTCATTTTATAGCTAATCAACAACAGATAGCACTAAAAAGAATTCCT
Source organism: Zygaena filipendulae (assembly GCA_907165275.2). Classification (NCBI taxonomy): domain Eukaryota; kingdom Metazoa; phylum Arthropoda; class Insecta; order Lepidoptera; family Zygaenidae; genus Zygaena; species Zygaena filipendulae. The sequence goes on from OU015669.1 coordinate 4,802,763, forward strand.
TGTGAAAGTTTATCACACTCACGACCGCACTCAGAGTCGTTTTAATGATTACTTATTTGTAAGTGAAGATTTTAAATATAAAAGTGGCGCACTCAGAGACGTTCATTAAATTAATGTTAATTGGAATTTAAGTAATTAAAGTAAATGTTAAATTCCTAAATCATGTGAGTGCGGCCGTCAGATTTTCCATCAAATCTTCAGTACTTTTTATATCGTAGAATGTCCCACATTCGACAATTCCAGTACAGTAGTCGTATGCTTGAGTGTTTTGTTTGAACTTTGCTCTTCATTTTTGTTCCCCTTTTCATGAAATAACAATCTTCCAACCAAGTGAGTCAGAAGTCGGTATGTTTTGTTAGCGCGTGATTTATTCGCTACATGCAGCAGCCGGAAGAGTGTGTTCGTGTATTCACTCATGACTACATGGTTCGTGCTGCACTCGTCGGCTGCCCTACGGAAAAACAGAGAAAATTACTTTTTTTTTCAAAATTAGTTTTTTGGTCTTTTTTCATGCATAATGGACGTTCCTACATTCTACTCAGAATTATCGAAAAGGCAGTCTTAGAGAAATTAACATTAAAAAACCGATAAACTATGGAAGACTTGTTTTAAGCAAAGCGATTTCCGTTTTGTTTCTCCTGTTAAATTTATTCTACTGCAAAAACCATCGAATATGCTTAAGTCTTAGGGAAATTAAAATTAATAAAATCATTAAATTATGGAAGGTGTGTTTTAAATAAAGCGATTTCCGGTTGTTTTGCTCCTCCTGTAAAATTTATTCCGCTACAATTTCTTTGTTTTTCCGCAGGACAGCCGTCGCGTCGTGTGTTCATAATCTTGACTTTTTTATATTGTTTCTCATAATAAAATTAACCGTTTATAACGGTGTAAGATTTGTTATTTATATGATAATACTGTAAATGGCTGTCTACTTGGTTTTGAAACTGTTATTTCTTATCTCTTGTCTATTTTGGTATGTTTTTAGAGTTACGTAGACAAAAGAGAAAAAACGAAACCCCTTATAATTTCGTCATATCCGTCCATCCGTGTGTTCGTGCGTTACAGTTATTAGATACTATTCTACCTTTACAACTACGGGGTAGTAAATTCTGAAAAAATTCAATGCCGTAAAATCCGTTCATCCGTAAATTACGTTAATGAGCCGAGTAGTTAAAATATTTTTTTATTTTACTACTACGGAACCTCTCTTTGTGCGCGGTCCGACAGGCACTTGGTCGGTTTTAGATAATAATATATCTTGTAGCCTTACCTTTATTTATTTATTTTATTCATAAAACCAACAGCGTAACATAGATTACAATATAATACAATACACAAGTGTAAGGCCAATTATAGGTCTTATCCTTCAAACAGTACCATTTATAATAACAGCATTCAGATAATTTGTATTGTTCATACAAAATACAACAGTTACGTTATACAAGAAATCTTTTCTCCGGTTAATAAAAAAATTAGTATAGAAGAAAAGAAGGTGTTCAAAATCTTTGTTCTTTTTCGATTACAATATTATTTTTTACCCGAGTAAATTGTGCCACAATTACTAAAAAAAAACAGTTGTTTACCTTTACTGTCCGTTTATCCAACGAAATTGATTGCGCGTAAAATTTTAATCTTGTTTAATTAATTGCTCTAATTTTTGACGGCACGACATCGATTTTAATGTCGTAAATAATTTACGACTGTCGCTTTCCGGCGTTTGATTAAATATTGGACAAGTTTAATCACTTGCGAAGTTCAAGGGTCCCGCGTTACTCGCTCTCGTGTTTTCAAAGGCTCAATCGAATCCAGTTGGTTTAAAGATAAACAAATACATGGAGTTTTGACTGTCCTTTTTATGTTTTTGTTGGATTTTTTAGTTTCAGAAATCGTATTTTATATTTTTTCTATATCTACTAATATAATAATTGCTGAAGTAACTCTGTTAACCCTTAACAGATTTCGATGAAATAGATAATAGTGTGTTAACCCACACTGGAGAAATTTTGAGTAAATCGTGTTTTAAAAGTTTAGCGCCATTTTGTGTCATCATTTTTTATGTTTAATATTTAGTTACATATTTAAGCAATGTAATAAGGTAAACACATAATAACAAAATGTTCCCTAACTCTCAATAAATCGTTCTGAATCAATAACTTAAGTTTGTGGGTTAACATGTTATTGCTTATGTGCGTCCATTTATTCCTTGAAGACGGCCATGGCCACAGATAATGCTATACTATAGTAGTCATGGCCTAATTTTTATCCCGGAACAAAGAGTTTCCGACGGAATTCCAAAACACGAGAGCACGGCTAACTATTAGTACGTACCACCACTGGGACTGGGAAACACGGGGCACAACGATGTGCCGAGCTTATAACTGGACGCCGATAAGCAAAAATATGACGTGAAAAGGAAGTCTTTGATACAGAACGCGTCATTATCTAATTCAATTTAATTTATTATTATTTTATTATAATTGTATGGGTTATTTTGCCTGAAATAAATGAATTATTATTATTATTACCAAATACATTTGTCGGCGTGAGGGTAGTTTCATTAAAAATAACTGTTGCTTCCCGCTGTCGAATAGCGGTTGTAGTAAGTTCGTTCCCCCGCTCCACTCCATTGCCCGACTCGTCTTTGTTAGAACTTGTTGTAAAATGCGGGTATGCGTAAGCGACGGTTCATTGTTACTTTGTGTTCGGTTCAGCGGAGTTATAGTGTCGTATCGTGTCGTGTCGTGTCGTATCAATCTAGAGTGGCTATAGTGATTACGTGTGCTGTGTCATCTAATTATTTCCAAATGCTTGCGTAAGTCGGCAGTGGAGGTGAGCGTTGATGCATTGGAATGGGTACCCATTAAACCTACACCTGGGTCGCAAGTCCCAGGCACTGCTCCGTGTTCCCTACGGATATCTGGTATGCTGTACAACTTCTATGTTGGTCCAATTAATTGTAATAGTTTCTAGTTGGTTCCAGATGTTTCACTCAGCTAATAGTCTCGGTCATACCTTTCCCTGCCTTCAGTTATATTGTGTTATGTTATCATCATCAGTTAATCAGCTATCATTACAACAGCAGATAAGTATCTGCTGTTATCTGCTACTATATTCCTTCTATAATCTACACATATAATAATGTCTTTAGACATAAACCGAGACCATCTTTACAAAAATATTAGGATTTTCCCTGCAGGATTCGAATCTTCAACCTCCAGATTATAAAGTGCAGCTCTTTACTCCCTTGTTCGTATGTGATACTCTTCCTTCCATACCAAAGCGATGACTAAAGTACATCGATTGTAGGCCACGCGAGATAAAAGTGAACTTAACGTTCATTTAGCTTTATCCCTTGATAAATTCTTGAAATAACAACGTGCTTAACTTAATGGCTGGTAGGTAGTAAGCCACCTTAATGGGCAAGTCTTTTAACGGTTGCCTACATTCATCATTCGTCAGATAATGAGGCCATTGACACTGACATCTGTGGACTGTGGATCTCATTATGCACCGCGCAAGGAAGTCACAGTGTTACTTGAAGTTTGTTTTTTACCTTTATAAAGTCACTGACGTCGGGTGTACATGGTCCTATCTAATAAACGTTACTATCCATCAATATCTATCTATTTTGTTTTGGTTAATAAATAAATAAATAAATCTACTAGCTTTAAACGAGCAATTCTTGTATAATTTATAATATGTCGATTGTAAGTATATAATCTGAATCCCGGAAACGGCTCCAACGATTTTCATGAAATTTAGTAGGTATACAGGGGTTTTCGGGGGCGATTAATCGATCTAGCTAGGTTTCATTTTCAGAAAACGTCATTTTATCCGTGTTTTCAGGCAACGAAAAATGAGCGTTTGGTACTGCTTTTCTACTTAACAACAGATGGCAGATATTGTAAGTAAATACTCAAGAGTCAAGATGCACAGTCCGCGACGTAAGAATTTCGTGTCGTATAGGTTTAGGTAAGAATTTGTGTTTCTTTTATCAAAAGTAGTTCAGTTTCGATGATAATTTGCATAATAATAATACCGGACAGTCTGGGTAAAGGTAAAAAAATATATATCAATGTTATCTAAATCAGAGTTGGTAAAAACACGTTTTCCATACAGCCGTTACCGCCGTACCGTTTAATGAAGCTGCAAACTTTTGTAAAAGTCATTAATATTTAATACTGCTAATAACTACTAAGTAAATAAATATAATATAAATGAAGAATGCTCACTTGTACAGTATTGCATTGTCTATGTAGGTACATGTTTGATGACAGTATGTTAATTCATAATAATTTTTATTGATCAAAACCGTCGAGAAATGTATATTGTAATAACAAATAGTGAATTTTAACTTTTATTAGCATTATTAACATTGCGATTTTTGCTCGAGTAAAAGAAAAAAACTGAATAATCCTATACGGGCAAGGGTTGCGTATGGCGTGCGCCCGCGCCTCAGAGATCTACGATAAAGGTTCTTCACACCGCCGAGTTGCTTCAAAGACGCCCTAAGAAATCCGAGCGCAGTGTGACGAGGTCATTCAACGCTCCCTTGATTCTCTGTCCTGTTCCAACAACTACATTAATATCGTTCGTTCTCTATCTTACATTCACTCAAAAGGACAGCGAATCCCGTCTATGATTTAGAAATGCGGTGAGACATCATTTACGTTGTGGAGCGCTACTTTAATATGAGTGTGTACATCAATTTGTTTGAAAATTTATTAAAGGCGGTCGGTCGACGCTCCCAATATTTGTGTCGCGACCTACTGAATTGTTTAACCCGTATTACTAATAAATTACACAGAATCTATGCAATTTAGAGCTATATGGATTTATGCAGCTATTATTGTATTATATAGTAGGTCGATTGTTACGTAATAGTTATACATTTCAAATAGAAGCATTTCTGTTTATTATTATTTATTATTATTATTTGTTCTTGTGATATGACTTGTCCGAATTTGATGAAACTCCTTACAACAATAAGCTTAGCAATTAAAAGAATAGTTGGTTATTTGTTTAGATTGAAAAGTTTTCGAAGGGAAATCATACCTTTTTGAAATATAAATAAATAATACATCCTGTTTATTACCGCACGTTATGTAAACCCACTGGGACAGTAATAAAATTTTTTACTGTTTAATATATAAATTAAATACGTTACTAAGTTGCGGCAGCAAGCACTTTTGACTCGTCTGTATGACGTTCCATTTCACTTACTATTTTTTGTTCTCCTATTTTATAAGTATGAACATTAAAAGACAGCGCTGCTGAGTTTCTTGTCAGTTCTTCTTAGCAGAGGACGTATTCCGAACTGACGGTAATTTATAGTTCTAAGAACCTGCTGACGATTACAAGTGATTGTAACCAATCCTAAGTAATAAATAGCTTTTGAATTTTGAATTTTTTTGAATTTTGAATTAACCTGTCAAAATTTTATATTAAACGAAACTTAAATATGTAAAAGTCAAATCATCTATTTAAATTTGGCCCATAATGTTGCTCTTTTTGACGTCAATAAAATTACAATTAATATGACAGCACCTATAAAATATCCACCCGTCACAGCTTTCTAGTGCTATGGCTGAAGAGAAGAAGCTGCGCAACAAACTCTCCAGTAGCACGCTGTCAGTTTAAAGTCATTTAATATTAGTGTTGACTCATATTTCAATTAATTATTATGTGAGAACAATGAGCCGTAACCAGCAATAATTTAGGGTACACGAAAAGTAATAGTATGAAACTCGCCAAAAAACTGAATGCAATCATCAATGGCGTAACACCTACTTCAGACTCCATGTTTTCAATATTGTATTGTATAATAGATGACTTTATTTCCGCCTCAATATTGATGGATAGCAAAAAAAAGATCAAAAAACGAGTTCCCGGAAAGTCGTTCGTGCCGTTTCCTTTGCATCGCTGGGTGTTCTGTTTCCCTTGTTACTAATATACAGGAGACCTATTCAGGTCGATCGTATGCGATGAAGTAAAGCTATCATGCTTTCCGGGTTTGTTTCTCGGTGGAATTCGACGTGGAAACACAAAGTTTCGCTTTCCTGTTTGAATGCTTATTTGTTCTAATATTATATAATATGAAACTTTGGATAGATGGACGTTTGTTACACGATCACGCCGGAACGGCTGAACGGAATCGGATGAAATTTGACACAGAGATAGATCTAGAATAGGACAGGAGGTACTTTTTATCCCGGAATTCCCGCGATAACCGCGGGTGAAACACCGGGGAACAGTTAGTTGTTTATATTTACAAATCACAACGTTATGATTACCATAATACAAAGCACACAACTTATTCCATTAATTATGTGGTGCGTGAATGGTTATTATTTACAAACAAATTATAAGTAGTTATTGACCATTTTATACTTTGCCTCGCATGAATTTCCGGATTATCTCGGATATCTTTCTAATTGACCTACAAATTATGAGGTACATTTTGGTGAGGTTTTATTTGTGCCAAATTTTGTCCCAATAGGCTCAGCTCATATGATTATGTAGTTAAAACACATCTGCAGGTTCTTGTTTTTCAGTGTTACCGACGCGATGGAAAGTTTTAAAGCACGAAATGTCTACTATTTCTTTCGTCTCGTTCGTAACTTGTTCGGAATAGTGCCCTCTGAATGAGAAAAAAACCTTTGTTCAAATCAAAGGAAATTTTCGGACCAATCAAGCTCCTCGAACGTTTTTCTTTTATTCAAAGTCACGAAAATACTTCAAAAATGGTAAAATTGATGAAATTTTTAAGAATAATACCTACGTATGAGATAAACTTAAATCGGCATGATTATAATAAAAACTAGTTGTTCGTTATTATAGTACATAATGATGAAATTGGAACAAAATATAAAGTTCTTTTTCTTAAGTGGTACCTAAATAAATAAAATATTAAAATAATTGAATAAGTATTCTACAATTAATGTAAATTAATCGAAGACCATATAGCAAGTTTCCAATAACAAATAATAATAGCAAAGTTGGAGAATACGACAGTATGCGCATATAATTCAACAAATAAAACTAAAAATAAAATCGTAATAAACCGACTAAATCGTAAACATAGGTAGATAAATGCTTAAAGAAAAGAACCCAAAAAAGACATTAAAAACCTTCGCTTCATACGATAAATTAGGAAAAGAGATGAAAACGTGCGGTTCTGTCGGCAGTCGCATTCAATTTTAGATTATCTTAACGAAGTAGTCATGAAGCGAGGGCAAAAAGTTTGATGAAAAGAAAAAGAAAACTACGCAAACGAAGCGAACATGTCTGTGATTCGCTTTAAATCTCTTAAAACGAGCGAGTACCCGAAGCTTAATTCCGAACTGGTTTGGTACGAGACAAAATTGACACGTCAACAGAAGTTTTGTACGCCTGTGAACCTGTGATTGTGTGTTTGTTTCTGACAGAGGACTGACAAACTTTATGTTTATATGGGGTTGCTTACGGGTGATGGGTTAGCAAAAGTTCTCGAGTGGCAACCACGCAACAGCAGATGCAATATGGGCTTACTCACGTACTAAGATTGACCGTTGATCTGGTCAATATTGTGGGATCCGACATAGGACCTGTTGTTATCGGAAAAAGTTATAAGTGACTCCGAGCGGCCTTATCACTAAAGCGATCTCTTTCAGGCTACTAGATGGAGTATAGAAATATTTATGACAATAAAACAAAAAGTAATGTAAATACTTATAATAGATACAAAAAACAACATAATGTTACTAATAAAGTTAAATTCATTGGGTCCTTTATATTGAATAGGACTTGTAGTCAAACCTTAAAAAATGTGACGTGTGGCGAAGCTATAAGCTTTAGTATTAAACTCATTTTTTAAAAGACTCTTTTGAACATATCTAGCATTAGGTCACACTGGACTGTATTTGTCTAAAGTAAAAGTAATAGGAGTAATTTTCGGTGTAATAATAAATAATTTTAATTGATACTCACTGTCCCCCGAGTTTCGGAACTCGAGAATTTTGGGTTAAAAAGGACGCTATGTGTTAATTCTGAGTATAAGGTATCTCCTTTCCAAACTTCATCCAAATCTATCCAGCCGTTTCAGTGTGAAGAATCAACAAACATACCTAATTATCTACACAATGATCTACACACAAACTTTCGCATTTATAAGTGTGATTTCCAATAGCTCTTAAAGGGTGTAACTTTACACCGGCGAAGAAAGTGTACCTACACAGCAAATGCGGAAGGGAAGTTAAAAGGGGTTCAGTTAGGCCCTTTTCAAACACGATTTCCGCGAAGTTTCGCTAATGTACTATAGACAATAAAAGCTCACATACGATACTACGACCTTGCCCTGCCTGTGACTGTTTGGGAAACGGTCTTGGCACCATGTGTGTTTAAAGAGCCTTATGCCCTTTCCAAAAAAGCAAATTACTAGCACCTATAGAACGAAGGTACGAAGATACGTGCCACTTAACTGAGTAATATCTAGAAACTTTTGTGTAACGAAGACTCCAACTGCAGCAGTTTATTGCAACCATGAAACAAACGTTCAGGCGCATTTCGTCCAATTCGCAAATGGTCCAATCCTCCAATTCGCAAATGGTCCAATTCGCAATTGGTCCAGTTCGAAATTGCACTTGGTCCAATTTGTAATTGGTCAGGTAAGTTTCGTTATTTTTATTATTAAGAAGATTACTTATCAATTGTTTGGTGACCCAAATAAATTAAAATATCCTACTAAAAACAACCATGCTTGTCACCGAAGTAGTTACCTCTAAAATGATTTAGAGCGCGGGTCTACGAGACTTACCCGGCACATTAGGCGCTACTCTCAAAAAAAAAAAACAGGTCACAGTCACAGGTTCAGATAAGGTTTCGTAAGCGATATATTTTATAATTAGATTAATATATTGCAATATATACTCCGATGTTTGTTTTTACAAGGATTTGTTGGAAGCGCACATCGAAATCAAATATAGGATTGTGTGGTTTACACTATGCTATCGGATTCGACTATATTAATTAGAAATCTGTTTAAGCTTTTATTTCAAATGTTCATTTCGTTTCGTGTGTTTACATAAAATGTTAGATTTTGATATTAAATTTACTCATGACCTTTTTGTTTGTAATGTTTAAATTATTTTAAATATTCATAAAATTATCTATTTAATATTTTCTCCGGTATTATTGATAAACAAAAATATGGAAGCTTTATGACCGTTAAACTGAAACTTGTCTTGAAAAGTGATTGACGTGTGTAAATCTAGTATTTACAAACATTTATTATAAAAAAAAAAAAAAAACGCCGGTCCTAGTTATAAAACATTGGTGCATCTATTAGTATACTATTGAATGACTTGATGAATTGCGGTGAAGTTCACGCAATACCTATATTTGTTTTGTGAAAACTATGGTTTGTAGCGGTGATGGGAGTTTCCAATAGAATCCCGAAACGCAATTAGTTATTACATAAAAATGTGATCCTTCGTTCTTTTTACCAAGCGCTTGGGTTAGTGTGGCGGTGCATATCGAGATCGTTGACCTCACGATATTGATATCTAGTCTCATACGGTGCGACGACGTCGAAGATATGATTGTACATCAATTACGAACTGTCCCACTCGTATATCATCCGTACGTCAACTTGGCCAGCTCTAGAGTGCTGTGATTAATGGATAGCGGGGCCGATTGTATCGTGGTCTCTAAATCTATATTTTCAAAATTCGAAAATTATTTAAAAAAATTAAATTTAGAAGTTCGTTCGCTAGTGATATTGATTGTATACTGAACTCTGATTTACAACTCAATGTAACTGTGATAATAAAATCTTCTTTAGACTCTGTGATGAAAATCGTAAAATAATATTATAAATTCGATTCATATTGTAATAACAAGGGATACCAAGGGTTAGATTACAAAAAATGATTTATTTTTGTTCTACTTACATGCATTGAGTTCTTACCTATATGCCTACGTAAATATCCACAAGATACGAAACGTGAGAAACGAACGTAAGAAAGTGGTACCTAGGAGAGGTTTGCATGATTGTTACCATTAAGCTTTGTAAGGGATTTATAGATACGCAAAAATACTTTTATTCCGGTGAAAAGTGAATTCTTCGAGGAAGTCCCTTAATCGTGTGGTTTTAATGATAATATACAATCCCTACTAATCCCAACCAATATTATAAATGCGAAAGTAACTCTGTCTGTCTTTCTGTCTGTCTGTTACGCTTTCATCCTTTAACGGATCAACCGATCATCATTAAATTTTGCATAAACGTTGTCAGGGGTACAGAAAAAGACATAGGGTACTTTTTAGCCAAGAATTCCCGTGGGAACTCCGCAATTACCGCGGGTGAAACCGCAGGGGACAGCTATGTTAAAAAACAAAAGTTAAATAAATCTATTTAACCAACGAGAAAATCATAAATCACCAGGCGCGACTTGACAATAATAGCCTTAATTATACCTACATCTAAATCTGACCTACTAATATTGTAACGGTTACAATAACCATCTCTATCTATCTACAGCATCTAAAATATTGCTTTGTTTCCCAGACGTGTTTCAGACTGGCCAATCAATTTTCGGGCTCCCTTATAAATCATCTTGGACATGTCCGAACGGTCATGTGATGCCTGGATAAAAGAGGGCTGTATAGATAAATTAGGACAAATACAGACTAAAGCAACCCCTAGACTAGCGATATTATTGCGTCGTAATTTGAACTCACGATCCTTCACTATTCCATTTTTATAAGCGCTGCTGAGCAATAATTACGACAATAGTGACGATTCTCGTGCGGACGCTAAATTTGAAATCTGATTCGAATTTGGATCATTAGAATTTAAATTTTCCACGCCAGAATCAGTCTCAATAACGAGTACTAATTATATAACGTGTCACCAATAGTCGATTACATTTTCCTGATTCGGTGCAAAATTAATCCGTTTTATCCGTTTTTAATTTTAAATATGAGATCATTCAAGAGAAGCCTTTATTTATCCAGTTAAAAGTGCAAACAGCAACAGCCTGTTTCTTCGTTCTTCATGCGCACTACTGAATGCATGGATGTCCGTATCTTGTCCGTATCAATATCTCTAGGCCTTATTAAGAGATACAAATACGGTGTTATCAAGACCTAGGCATGTGTAACGTGGTCTGCTTTGTCTACTTTCCTTTTTTCTGTATAATAAACTTTGACTTTACACTTAGATATTACATTTACATTGCGTTCCCAGACACATTAATTTCCATCTTTCGATCTATAGATCATGAGCGCCTGATACACATAATGCGCAGTCTCTGAACGTGGCTCTAATGATCACTTTAGCGATTCCATTTCCAAAATTTGTGTAAAATTTAAAAGAGTGTATAATTATTATGTAATCATTAAATGCCTCTAAGCCTGAGAAAAGGTACAATAAAAAGATATTTTTATTAGCCTCGCTGTACACTCAGAATCTTAGTGCAATTTATGCTATGAATATTCGTATTGGACGATGAATGAATCAGTTCGAGGCGTCATATTATATTTTCAAGAATACATAAAAAGTACGTACATATGTATGTAGGTATGTACGACACAACAAAATCCATAATTAGTAACAATTTTTTATCGACACAAATAAACTAAGTTCAATTCCCGCCAAATACCTCCACCGCAGTTCATAATATAGGTTGCAGTAGCAACTACCACAAGCGTACGGGTTTTGAAGCAATACCATATTTCCTAAATTCCGTCCGTTCGCCCGTCACAGCGTGGCTCCAAGATTGACGCGCCCGTGACCCGTGGGGTAGCCTCGTGTCACTTCAACCCTGATATTAATTTCTTAATGCCCGTCACGGCTGTGTCCTTCTCGCCTTCAATTTGCTCGATGAGAAACGTCGTTATTATTGATGAGACTCCTGTTATTACAAAACACTGAAAGCACTCTTATTTATACCAAAAAAGTGGCTTTGGCGTCCGAGGAGAAAGCATATTTTGTTTTATACTAACTTTCGATTTTTCCTTAGAGAAATGTGTGGGTATTCGATATTCAATATTTCGATTGAAGACTCTCTGTAGTAGTCAAAGTAGCTAGCTCTTCACTAAAAATATTTTAAAATATTTCGTTTATCGAAGGATATATTATATAAAATAGAGATTTTTTTGAACAAAAGCATTTTTGTACCTGACAGTTAAAAGTTTTCAATGTAATTTTTTTATCGTAGGTAGGTACGTTAAAATATTACAGAAAAACCTATTATCAAAAAATTATATTTACCCTATCATACAATACATATCCAACGAACGGTTTCTTTTTCAGTGAAATATCTAAGATTTTTTTTTGCAAGTGAAGCCTTAAGTGCTTCTCATTGTGTTCTATTATTAATTCCCGTGCATAACAAAAGCTTGTTAAAAGCGCTCACATAACTTGGTCTTACTAGTATTATGTCATCTAAGCCCCAAAAAAGACCTTTGGCAGTTTATCTCCTTAATAGGCCCGTTGAAAAAATAATTCCAACAAAAACTTCTTGAGACCGCTCCTGAGGCAAATGCTTCGATAATGATAGTACTTGACCCGAAACGAAGACTTGGGTGAGGGCCAATAGTGCGTATCTTTATGGAAAAGATGTCTTCAATTATGCATTCGCTTTGTATGGAAGTAAGAAACGAAGCCTACGCTACGAGATCACGCAATATGTTTTCGTTTACATAATTAAAGTCGGTTTGGGTAATTTTGATTTAATTCGCCTGAGTGGATTTTCTATACATAGAACAAACCTGTGAATCTATTTAGTACGCTTTCTTCTCGAATACTTGGATCCGCAAAAAATATAAATTCACGTTTAAAAATCGTATAAACATAAGAAACTTTGAATCATTTGCGTAAACCTCGTACATTTATTTTGTTTTTTATTCAAGTGAAGTTATGATAAATTAGTCTTTAAAACATCGTGGATTATATTCTCTGGGAGGCGTTAAACTTTCTTTATGGAGAGGGAATAAGGAAATGCTAAACTTTGTTGCTTCTTAAACGTTGAACGTAACAAATGGTGCTCCTCGTCTTTATAATGATTTATCTAAAAATATTATGTACTCTCTGCTTGTTGATTACTAAAGCCCAAGAGTATACCTTACTTTTTGTACATCGCAATTTTGTCCGTTTTGTAACACTGTCGCTAGAGTTAAGGAAATCGTACTGAGTATTGTCAACTATCTCCTTTAACGCACGGACTAGTCGCTACCGGGAGCGACTTAGTCTGTAAATACTCTGCCTCCCAAGAAAATTACGTAACTAGAGATAATGAATATTTTCCTTCCCACAGTTACTGCATTAACAGCTGTAACAGCTATTTACATAACAGCTGTCCTCAGTTTCTAAGTCTCTATCTAGTAGACCGGCGCTGTTGTTTAAAATTGTTTAGTTAAAATTAAAAAAGTCTTTAAAACCGACATTAGGAGTAAAATTAATTTGACTAAAACCGTAAAGGTATAGTCATAGTTGAGTCCAAAAGGCACAACGTTTATATAAACGTAACATAATATAATCATGTTATTAATCTGATAGCATGTCTATATTCGATCAACATTCCAATCACAAAGAAAAGCTTCCTGTTCAAACAACAGCGAATGGTATATATATTTCTAGATAAAACTGTGTAAACTAGGAATGTTAAGTATACGTTACTCACCTATAACAAGTTTCGTGTACATTGCATGTCAACCCATTGTTTAGGGACGGTCATATAAGTTGTTATTATCTGTGACCGGAGTTCTTTGCTGTCATTAGCTTTTTATAACTTGTCGGGTAATTACTACGTCTCTTACCAAACTTTTTAAGTTATCCATTATTATTTCTGGGCATGACTTACCGTATAGAGGGTACTATAATTAATTAGAATAAAATTTAAATGTCCTAAGCTAATCTAAGATCTTCACCGAGGTGGAATTCCAAAAAAAATCTGAAATATACCAGTTTCTTTGTTTGAAAGGAAAAGCCTAAACACCGATTTTTTTGACTCGATCTCCAAAACTGATGGTACCTACTTTCATACATCTCCTGTATGTATAAATCGGTATACGGGTTTTGTTCTTCGTGAATTTATTTTCTTATTTTAATAGGTCAGTTGATATCAGCAACTGATTGAAGTCATCATCAGTCTAGTTTCAAATAACATGTCATTATGGTATGAATTCCGAAACCTACAGACCCTTCCCTTCTTTGCCTTTGTACTACGGTTATACGGATTCTTTGTGTATTGAAGTGTATTGGCGTAAGATCAAAGAAACCGATTCAAGTAAAAAATATTTTTCTATTTGCAAGCGGAATACAATACTTTAACATAGTTCGTTCGTTTTAAGGTAAATAGTACCGTACCAGAGACAAAAACCAATTTAAAATAAGATAAAAGAATTCAATCTCATTTCCATTAATAAATTAAAAAGTATCCACTTGGCTGATAAATAAACAGTAACATGATAACTTCTGTAATCATTTTTCTAAGTAAAAACAAATCGAAATACATTCGAAATAGAGGTTTCAAGCAATTGGGTCAAGTGCTCTAGGGTTACCAATCTTGAAAAGTTGCCCAAGACGCAAGACTAGTCCCATTTAAATAAGACATCGCTTTATAGCAGTGGTCCCCAAAGTATGAGTCGCAAGCGAATATTGGGTGGGCCCTGTAACCGAAAATACCAAAATAAATGGATGTATCAAACTCATTGAGATTAAATTAACTAAAATTTAAGTTCATGATAGCATTTTTTCTTCTTGAAAACCAAGTGGTGTCTCGAGTTTAGAAGTTTTTGTTAGGTGGGTCGCGATCCCGTCAACTTTGGAAATCACTGCTCTAAAGTCTAGGCGATTAAATATTATTTTCATGCAAGTACAAAGAGAGCAAAGTAAAGTAATTTAATAAAAACTGTGCATTACACAAAGAGCTAAGATTCTCCTAACAATAAGTAGATTAAAAGTTGTAATTAACACGGCTTTTCTTTCGACGAATATATCTCGTAAACCATTGTTTCAAGGCGGAACTCTCTTAAAAAATCATACGAAATTTTCCATTTAAAAAGAAATCATAGAGAGGTGTAAAATAAAGTGGATAGTAATTCTTTTTTATTCATTAATAGTGCAGCTTTTAAAATTGAAAACAAAATGTACCTACATAGATACGTAAATTACCAAAAGTGGGCCTTTTTTTTAGTAAGTGGTGCTAGCGTGACTGTATAGAGCCCCTTAATATCTTATCACAATGTGTATATTTTTACTTTAACAATCTCCTTAATATAAAATCTATTTTCGTAAATCCAATTATGATTGTTTGATTATCATAGTACGGATCAAAGAGTTGTTGTGCGCCTTTCAACAAGAAAAGACGAATACACTCCCTTCAATCACGAGAGCGCATTTTAAGGCAATATATGGAGGCTTTTGGAACGAATATTCCTCACATAGTCGACCGGTTCTCGCGTCGTGTCTGCGAACCGTTAAATCATATTGTGATTCCAGACATGTACCGTGGAAATTGATTTCGATCACGTTTTATGATTTATAAGAGATATTACAGTTCATATAAAAAACTATATATTTTTTATATGCGCTAACGGATAAAATCGAGTTATTGCCACTTGTATGGCTGGGAAGAGTTAGGAACGAAACATCTTTACAAAGTCGATATAACATCTTGACTAATATTAAAAAAGGGAAAGTTTGGCTGAAAGGAACTACTGAACCAGCAAAATAAGTTTCATTGATAGAAAGATACAGTAGGTATTCCTAAGTAACGACACTTTTAGCACGGAGCAATAAGTTCCCGAGGGAGAAACAAAATTCACGTGGGTATACCGGTTAGATATTTTGGTTAGTTGCTTTAAGTCTTGGAATAGGATAAAGGTTAAGTTTCATCCTAATATAAAGATCTCCCGAAGGATATCCGATATTGACGTGAGTGAAACAGCGGGGGAACAGTACTATAATATTATATTATTAATATTATTTATTTACTTACTTATTTTTTTATTTTGTACAAAATTAAAATAACTAAACATACAAAATTTATAAAGCGAAATACATCATTAGCAAATTTTTAATTATTATATTTTTTAATCCTTCTTAGTTATATTCCGGCTAAAATACATGTACATATTATAATCAAAACTGTGCCCACGAGAACTTAGAAATTAAATTAATTTACATATTTTTATACACGCAATAAAACGCCGGATGGTTCTTAGCTAAACTGTTTTAGTATACGAGTATGATTTTCATACACATAAGTAACTAGTAGGCAGACTCGTTGGTTTAATTGAAATGTTTATATAACGTTTGAGATGAAACAAAATTTTATTTTTAAACAACCAAGTATAAAGAAAACATAGTCGGTAAGATTTAAATAGTTCAGAAACGGTTAGGGCGGTGTGTGGGTGGGTACGACTAGTTTTGAAATCGGGTTAACTACGCCATCACGCCTGAGGTCTCACAATCAAAATAAAGTGACTGTGTGGACCTGTATTATCCCACGGGACGAGACGAAAGCAATCCCATTTTGAAAATTGCAACAGAATAAGCACTTTTTTACAGTCTTGCGAGAGCACTTTTAGAGTTGCCGTGTCGCTAAGTCGATATTCACGCTAACAAATTTTTAAATTGTATTTTTAAAAGTACTCGTGCGTTGTCTTTCTGAATCATGTTAAAATTTACTTCTTACATGGAAGATTAAACAGTGACTTTGAATTGTTCGTATTTCCTACGGTATTAAAATGAGAACTCAATATAAACTTGTTTTGACTGTGCAAATATACGTACATATTTCCATCGCAAAAGCAGCTTCCCTTCTAATATAGGTATATCAAAGATTACTTGTTTTTAAATATTGAATTAACATGAGTGAAACTGCGAAAAACAGTTAGAAGTAATTCATAAATCTTGAAATGACCAAAAGAAGTGGTGATATACGTCATAAGTTAGAGCAATACGAGTAAATAAAATAAGTATATAACAGTTTGCCGCATTGATAGTATTTTATTGTCTCCCGGAGGGCTCGTCTCCAGCAACTGGCAATCACTGTATAACATAAATGACCCGGTCTTTCTTCGGTTATATTCGTGGCTAGTTAGAGGGTTGACGACACAGATATAGACATAGTCAAATCTATCAAAATCAATAGAGTTGGTTTCGAAGATTGACAATTCGGAAACACGTAGTAAAGTTGTTGTTATATTCGGTGTGAGGATTCTTAAATGGATTTCGCTAATTTAGTTTACTTATCAATTTTCAATTGAATTTCTTGTTTAGAGTAGTTGACGAAAATTACTTACAAATAAAGTGTGTAAATAACTCACATTCAGAAAGTGTTGAATATTCTTGAAACATCACACTTGATTTGTAAGGGAGCGTTCCGAAGAGGAAATATCGGTTTCGCTATTTTGATAATTGGCCCAATTTCCTTGCGGTTAGGCGGCCCGCTTTGTGAATAGTGGGAATCATTGTAGTTATAAATTTGTCTGCGTATCGTTAAAACAGTAAAACTTAAAAATTCACCATCTACCGTTCAGCTTGGGCATGAGACTATATATTGATCTTATAGTTAGTCGCACACGATAGTCTTAAAATACATACTGAATGCTTAAAATAAATGCTAATTTGAGTTTATTTTTTGTTTGTTACGCTTTCGCGTCGTAACCGCTCAACCGATCATCATGTAATTTTGTATAAACCTTGTCAGCGGTACAGAGAAGTACATTCTCACAATTCACGCGGCAACTCCAAAATTAATGCAACTGAATCCGCGGGAATAGCCAGTATTAATACATAGCACCCAGGCTCAACTCAGGGTGAACATAAATGTAAATTAGGTACATTATTTTAACCTTGAAGCGAGAATCGAACCCGCAACACCTAGCATAGCTGTCAGGTTCGCTAACTACTTGACAAACATAGGTACACCTTAGTAAGGTTATCTTTCAGACATATCTGAATCAACCATATCAACTAACGAACTTTGTCCTTTCGTTGAATTGACGTCAATTCTGCGCGGCCCTATTAGTTCGACTGCTTAAGCACTTTTATAATAATAATAAATTATTATTTATTGGAGCGGATGAAACTCCGCTGTGACGAAACCTCTTAGGTGTATCATCAAACAAAGCAAACGGAACTGTGGGCAAGCGATTCTCAATTAACAAAAGAAAATAAAAGAATGTACCTTTTATAAGAACCCTCCGTAGACTTTCACGCCTAAATAGTAGATTAGGACAAAAAAAAAACATTTTTTGTTCGTCTAAAAAAGTCTGTAATCAACTTTGATGTTTTAGTGCAACCGCCCGTATCTGTTTTACATTTTTGTACTGAGTTCAATCACCTTGACCAATGGCCGGGTTACAAATAATTAATTTTTATCGAGTAATTTTAGTGTACCTTGCCTAAGCAAAACGTAACAACATCCTACCAGATAAATTAACCGAAATTGATTAATAAAAAAAACGAATAAAAAATTAAACAATGCAAACCCATATTTTTTATCCACCTTCAAGAAATGGGTTTATTAGATTTACCTTTTTGTTTATTTAGTGTTAAAACTAAAACACAATTTCAAAACAGTGTCCGAAAATATTGAGATTAGAATGTTAAACAAATATTGACTTGCTTTATTTTAAAGGTAACGGACTGGTTTCAAGGGCTGATTGCTGGCAGGCTCGTTATCTGGTATAGACGACAGTATTCGAGAGGTTTATTGACCTATTTTAATTAATAAGAGTATTTCTGTACTCTACTCGTTCGCCATTTGGATCCAGTAGAAAAAAATATTTCTATTGATTCGATTTGAGATAATGTATTTTTTTTCTTTCGGAAACATTTGACTGCTCATCAAACAAATTTTTATGTACAGTCAGCATCAGAAATATATTTTAAACACTTGTTAGTCGTTGAGGTTAATTAATTTTTCAAAGATTCGAGCTTATAGATTAATCTTGGTAATTCTATGAAAAACGAAAATACAAATTCGGATCTGATAAACTCTCGAAATAGGACCAGACAGATTTTCTAATCATTATTTAGCTGTCGTGAACACTCATAAAGTTTAACACTTGTTGTGTGGGGCGGAAAGAATAACCTATTGCTATTGCATCAACGGCGCCCATGCAGACGGCGCGCGGCGTTTCAATGCGATAATTTCTCAAAGCATTGAATTAGTTTAAGGTCACAGCGCGCTCACCGCCTCGGGACATGATGTTTGTAATACGTATAAAATGCAATTACCGTTCAAACGTTGCCAATTCGATATCGGTTCATTGTCGAAGCCCCTGGGGTTTCGGTTGGCGCCCCTAAATTAGCCGTTCGCTATAAATGAGCGTCGCTATTATGGGCCTTCTTTTGAATTTTAAAAGTTACTTTTATTCGCACGTTTTTAATATGACGCTGTGTTGTGAGATAGAATCATGAAAGTTATTAGGTACTCTTTATTAAATTTTTAACAAAATTATCGTGATCTTCACTTCCTTAATTGTGACTGGTTGCACTGTCATCTCGTCATCACCGAGTCATGGAAGACTCCCTTCTATGAACATATATTTTTTTTCATAGTCCCTGTGATATTTGTCAGAGACTTTTTCCATCTTATTGTTTTGTCTTTATTTAGTTTTTTATCTTCTTCAGTCACTCACACATCCACTCATTTACTTTAGTTTATTTCTTTCCTTTGCTATCTATTTCACAATATACAAATCAATCTTTACTCTTTAAAACTTATCCATTGACTTCTTATTTAACTTACATTTTTCCCTCTTATAAATAATAATTTACTATTCATTAAATTTCCTCTTTTTACTGGTTATTCATTTCTATTACTCTTATATTTTACCCATTTATTCATACTATGCATTTTCCTCTTATTTTTCATTTATTTTCTATATGTGCCCATTGTTTATTTTTTGACCCTTAATTTACCCTTCTTAATTTTATTTTTCCTACAATATTTTGTTCGCTAGTTATATTTTAACAAACCTTACTTATTCTTGTTTTTATTTAATACTAACTATTAATTTACAAAATCCCAGAAATATTTCTCTATCCTTTTTACTTTTTATGATTTCGTCAAATTTTTTTTCACTTACTTTCTCTTCTAATTGAATTTCCAAATCTAATCTTTCTTTGCCGTACATTGGGCACTCTACCAAGACATGTAGTACGCTCTCTGTCTTTTCGGGATCACAGGTGCACGATGGGTTCTCCTGGCATTTGAATCGATGCAAATACTCGGAGAACCCACCATGCCCCGTTAATGCCTGAGCTATCAATGGGTTCTATGAATATTGGGAAACATCCAATCTGTAAATGAATAATTTAGTTTTGGTGTAACATTTATCACTACTTTCAATAAGTTTCCTCATGCTAGGTCAGTTCGGAATTCACACATATGTTACATAATGACGTCCTCTTTAATATCTCTGCTACCCCAGTCCTAGTGTTAGGCACTGTGAACTATTAAAGAGGGAGTGTTCCTCGCCCTCGTAACATCCGTTAAACGTCGAACTGTTACTGGATACATAAAACTGAGACCTTACTCTCGTTCAAGAGCTGCCCTTCATTGTGTCACTCATGTATCCAGAAAACCGTGAAATGGACACACTTCAAACAATTTCTTTTTCTGAATAGGCATCCATGCAACTTGTGATCCTTTCTTCACAATACTCAAGGAACGGATCTATACACGTTTCACGTTATCGTAATGGATATCGTCCCCTTTCACAAAGGTTTGAATGTTGAGAAAGGCTGCAAATACTAAGATTACAATGCTCGTCTAGTCTTCCGTTTACTGATTCACTAGAAACGAAAAATACCAACCGCTTTTTCAAGGTTTTTGGCATCGTCGAATTTAAATTTAATCCTGTCTATTAATTATTCGTATTAAAAAGACTTCTACAAGATAAAATAAAGCTGATTTTTAATTTTCCGCCAAATAAAATTGGACACTATCTATTATTACACATTTTACGGCACGGATTTTGTTAAGGGGATCATCCCCAATTTAATGTAAAATTTACAAGTGACGTGACTACAGTGAAAATGCCTATCTCAACTTCAACACGAGAAGTTGCGTGCTGGTTGCACTCAAACTTAATTTAATGTACAATATTTCCGGGAGAATAATAAAAATTACGTAATACGTCAAGCTTGACGCATTGTGTAGGCGGCGGGGACCGGTAGCTCAGCCTACTGATTAATGACGGACCGGGATAAAAACCACAGGGTTGCACGGCGGGACCCCAAAAATTCGCTTCTGTATTTATTGCTTATCCATTTTATTACGATCAACCTTATTCATGTTTACTGTAAGGGTAATGCAGACTTTAGATTCAATAGAACTGACTGAATAAAAATATCGATCTAGAAATAAGTGCAGGATTTAGTACTCAAGTAAGCATATTCTTTGTATAAGTTCCATTCCATGTACAAAAGAATGCTATAAAAAGCCTTTATTTTGTTGTTGGAAAAAAGCAAGATTTAAGTGGCTAGTCGAATAAAGACGTTTCTAGAACGCAAAGTGCACTTGGAATGAATGACCATCAAATGTTAGTGGCGTGTTTGAATTTAAGAACGCATTCGTTTGTGAGAGCAATCTCTAGAGCTGAGACGACGTGGTTGCACGGAGTCTGCTTCTCTCTCCGAGTGGCGTTATGGACATACGTGACCGCACTGCCTTATGAGATTAATAACTGTGTTGTTGTGGCACTAGCCACTGTGGTCCAAACATTGCAGCTTATGTTAAGGTATCAGAATGGACGTTAGAACATTGCAAAACCATATAGTATAGTCCAGATTTATCCCTTAGATACATATAACTTAAAAACTTTAGGTGTTTATATTATTAGTTTATATACGTTTATACACATACCTTAAAATGTTTGATACGTTGTTATAATTGAATCATTATCTTTTCAATTGCGGCTTAATTCTAGCCGAATAAGGTTTTTTTTGTAAATTTATATAAATCGTTGTTCTTGTAGTAGTTATAAAATTGTAAAGTTTTTAGTCACTAGCCTGCAACGCAATGGAGGCTGTCGTATAAATCTCGACTTTATGTATTAAGCCAGTGTATTCATATCTTACTCATAGACAGCAAGACATCCCAAATAAGTGTGCTATATAGAAAAAACTCGACCCAAATCTTACTTAAATTTTAAGTTGCGCAGCTGCCAGTATTTTTTTAAGTGGTAAAAGGTTTTTGACCAAAGAAAATAATTTTTTAAGCTGACTCTGAGATTTTCGATTTAATTAAAAATGTGTCAGATTTTATTCAACTTTTAAGCTAGCAAACTATGAAAAGGAGGTATCGTGACTAACTAACCGTTAAATCTGAGTTGTGAATACTTTCTCGGCTTATGAAACAACGACAAAGTCTTTTCGAAGTTGTTCTGTCATCGACATTCTCAACTCTACGTCTTATAAAATTCTTATTAGCTTTATCAAAGTTGAGGGTGGAGCCCTCTGATGAAAAGAGGGTGCCACCAATCCCGCATCCAGTTACATAGTCTTTGTATTTTTACATAAATAACTACATAATAGCCAACTATTTGATTAGAACTTATCAACAGAGGGCGTGCGCCCGTTGCGCCAAATAACAGGGGAGAGTCCCTGTTTGAGTGTTCCCTATTTATTACCTAAATGAGATTTATTTTCTTTCTTCGTATAAAATATGTTCGGATATAAACTATAGCTAGTATAGGTAGTTTCAAGCGCAGGTGGCGATAGCAAAAAAAAATAATATCTAAATACGTCGTCGTCTGCAGATATGAATTAAGAATATTCCCTTGAATTATTCACATTTTTAGGAAACTATACCTACATATATAGGTACATATATTAAAAACAATTATTCTTGCATAATTATTTATCATATGACACAAACCACGGGGCACGGTGTCATCAAGTCGTAAATTAAGCAGAGCGTATCTAAAAATACTTTTTCACTATATTATATTATCATTATGAAACTTGAAATAATTGTTAGTGTAAACAACGAAACTTCTACGATGAGAATTTGCATGCGTGTTTAGGTTTGTAATAACAATTTTTTGCAGCCGCAAATTAAAAATCCACCCCAAACTTTCGCCCGATAGTCTCGATATATACCTACGTATAAAATTTGTTTTGTTCACTTCGTCGCGAATCAATATTTTTTCTGTTAACAAGCCTGGTGTTGAGATACGTCGGAAATGTATCAAATAAAATGAAATAAATGTAAAATATGTGTTATCGCGCGAGTCCCTTCGACGCTGCCGTTGTTGGTAGCCGTGAATAAATATATATCGGCGAGTGATCCCATCCCGGGCCGACCCTTTGAGCAAACACACCGCTAAATAAATACTGTTTACTAAATTCATATTTTGTGGTATAACTTACCTAGGTACCTACTAATCTTATTGCGAACACTCGATGTGAAATTGTGAATGGAAAAAAAGTAATGGTAAAAATTTGTTTATTTCGCACTAGCTGTTCCCCGCGGTTTCACTCGCGTTAAATTCGAAGTTACTGCGGGAAACTCGAAACACAAAGTACCCTATGTCCTTTTCTGTACCCTTGACAATGCGTAAGGTAGGTACGTAAAATTTCATGATGATTGGTGGAGCCGTTAAGGCGTGCAAAAAAAAACAAAACAAAAAAAAAACAAACTCATTCGCATTTATAATAAGATTGATAAGTAAAGGATGTACAAAGAACAAACTTCTTTTCATTCACCGAATAATTTGATTTGGGACAGGATGCGCTTAAGAAGGGCTGTAATGGGAAATAAATAATTTAACGGTGAAAAGTCAGTGACAGCGTATTTTTAAAACTCTGTGTAAAGTATAGGTATATATGTATATGACTGTGATGGCGGCTTGCGCGACCTTAGATATAAAATGTATTGTGAATAGTGATTTAGGTATTCTGTACTAATATATTAAAATTGATTAATATTATTATGATTCTTATGCTATGTATTGTGATTCTTAATTTAAATAATTATACCAATGTTTATTAAAGTGATTTAAATTGCATTTCCATGGCCAATTCATATTTAATAACTGGCAACATTGTGAATTCATAGACTGTAGAGTAAATAAAATGTTATTTGAGATAGCGGGAAAAACGCGCGGGAGAACATGTTTACATAATGGCAGCAACAAAGGATCGAGTCAGTGGTGCTGGTGATTTCCTAGATGGAAGACATCATAACATCGAAAGTTAAGTATTGGTAGACAGTTTTGGCTCTATTTAATGCTTGTAATAATAATTGTGATTACTGTATTGTTCTCATAGGATATACTGTTCAAGCTTAACTTTAGCTTCAGAGATTTGATTACTTTATGCGTAACATGTTTTGAGATTCCTATTGCTTATCTATACTGGCTTTGATTTTTATATAATTTGATACAAATTATATCAAAGAGTTTTTATTATAATTGGTAATACAGACACAAAGGAATATAGTTTTGTTAAAATCAGGCTTTGTTTTATTTACTAGGTATCCTTACTAATGCTAATAATTTAACATTTCAGAAGTGGGATTATTAAGGATTCAAGCAGCCAAAGCATTCTCGGAGTCCTGTTAAACGAAACGACGGTCATGGATCACTTCCAGATCCTGGGCGCCATGGCGGCCTAGAGATACGCCTTCTCCACGGGCCGTGAGAAATAAAGAATCTTCACAACTGGATGATACTGGTAGGATCGCTCCATATTATAGTAACGTCTTGGTTAAACCCGTATTTTTCCCGAATTCGATTTTGAGAAATCGGAATTGCCGGTATTACAATGGCTTAATAAAATCTTGATAAGATCGAACATCTAAGGGCAATACATGGTTGGAACGATGATGGAAAAGTTATTATGTGCAGTCACGTTTGACTGGATTGGCTAAGTTGTGGCACAAGACTTTGCGTTCTTATGAATTTACATGGCATAAATAGAAACAAAAGATTTTAGAGGCATTCCCTGACAATACCGATTACACGGGTTAATTTAGATACTCGAGATTGCTCGCTAAAACTTGTCTTATTGCTTCCATCAGATATTTTTGTAAAAGGTTTTGGAGGTAGTCCAATAAAAGTATGAAGGTCAGGTGTCGATAGAATTCGTAGTAAATGGTGGGTCCTGGAGATTTTTTTCTTATAGGAATATATCAATGCTTATAAGTCTAAAAATGTGTGATTATGCGCGGGTATTCAATTACAGCATTTCTTCTTTAGTGCGCTTAGTAGCGGAGTATACTCGTGGTTATTGTGGTAGCGGTAGCCGGTAAGTCTTTCTTAATAATTTGTAGTGGAATTACACAATATTTAACTTGATGTTAATTAATGCAGTAGTAACTCTATTTAACCATTGAGCTTTTGAAGAAAATAGATAGGTAAAGGTACTTTCTGTGAAATTATTCTGTAATCCTCCTGTAATTTAAACAATTTAATTAAACGTAATATGCATTTGTATAACACATTAAAAGGTTGCGATTCAAGTGTGGTCTCTAAGTTAGTTTTCAAATTCGAATCTTGTTTAAAACAATAGTCACAGTTTTCTTTTTGATTATATGCCAACATTCATTAATAATACTTAAATAAATACGTATAGAGAACAAAATCAGTTTTAGAGTATTATCATAATTTACCTTCAACGATAAGTAATATTTTACTGCTAGGTGCCTACTATCCCCCGCGATTCAACCCGCGAAATTCCTTTACATCCGGATAAAATGTACCTACCTTATTGCCTATTTCACTTTTATCCATACCTAACCTATTAAAATATCTGTTTCCCCGCTGATTTCCCAGCGTGAATTTTGATATTTCGGCAGGAATTCTTTGTTTGGAAATGGAAAGTACGTGTCACTCCTGTGCTGTGTCAGTATCCTTTATAAAGGAATTTTAAGAATCTGTTCAGTAGTACCAGAGACTACCCACTACATCCAAACTTACAAAGTTTGCAAACTTATATAACTTTACCTCCGTATATTATCTAATAGGCGCCAATAAGGACATAAGATCCATTTTTGTTTGTTTCCTTGGTTGTTTGTAATGGATAGACTTCTTTCTTTTCTTCAACTAGAACTTGTCCATAAGGTGTCAAAGCATAGTCAGATTACATACAATTGTTCTAAATAGACTCTGAGACCGATACAATCTCGACAGACGAGTCAGGTGGATAGCATAGAAGAATTTATAGTTAATTTTGGGTTTGGTGCGCTTGCGATCTCCCGGTACGTTTCTGATCGTTTGGCGGTTGGGAAGCAGTCCCTTATTCATACTTTTTTTTAAAATTAATGTATGTGTTGTGTCAAATAAAGTTCTTTCAATGTCAATTTAATCTAGGTACTTGAGGGAAAAAGAATTTACTCTACCAATTGTGTAAGGAATAACTAGCTGGTTAACTAGTTAAAGCGATTTTGATTATTGGATTTAATTACTAATGGATTAGGTACAAAAATTAAATACTGGAATATATGGTCATGTACCTGATGTACCTATACTAAAGTAATGGTTAAAAGTGGTTGATAATCTAAGTGATGAATGGTATAAAAGTAATAAATGGAATAATTAAATGGATCTCTGGTATAAATGAATAAATTGGACCAAATGAATAAAATATTGGTAAAAATGGAATTACTTGAATAATTGGATAAATTGGATAAAAACAAAATATGGTTGAAAATAAAATGGTTATAAATAATGGAATAATAATGAATGGTTATAAATTATGGTTGAAAATAAAATGGTTATAAATAATGGAATAATAATGAATGGTTATAAATTATGGTTGAAAATAATGGAGATAAAGAGTGTGAAATAAATTTATTTATTTATATATATATTTATTTATTGATCACTAGCTGTGCCCCGCGATTTTTCTCGCGTGGATTTCGGAGTTCCCGCAGGAACTAATTTTTGGAAATAAATGTAGCCAAGTTACTCCTTATAACATCAGCTAGGAAGCTGTGAAGGGTGGATGTTTATGGGTGTTGTCATAATAACTATAATTATGTTGACGTCAAAGAGTCATATTATGGACCAAATTTGAATAAATGATTTGACTTTGACGATTTGCCAGTGAAAGTCCAGTTAAAATCGATCCAGCCGTTTTAGAGATTACCCGGAACAGGCAGACATATAAGTAGGTGCCATATTATAATTATACTTATTTTCATATTATGCATTTATTAAAAAGCTGTTAATTTTGAGTTACAAACAGACACATAAATTTTATTTATAATTATGTATGTATAGATTATTGTATTTTTATATTTTATTTTGTTATATTATTATATTTTCCAGTCTGGGCGTGAAATATAATATACTATATCTATAGTGTAATATGGACATATGTAATAAAATGTAGTAAGTACCTATAGGTATACCAAGTTTGCTTGGTTGCCATGACACAAGCTTATAGCTTAGTGTGGGGTCAAGACGCTTATCTGTGTGTTGTGAAGTGGATTATTATTATTATGGGAATTTGGATTTTTGAATTCTTCTCAGCTAGACCGGTATTAATTGGCAACCACGGGCCAAAGCCAAGTGGAGGTTAGTTTAAGTGGAAGTATTAAGAGTTGTGTGGTCATCAGTTTGGAGGAGTTTGCGGACGATTCGACATGTATTTAGTATTACCGCCTAATAATGTAAGTGTACCTAGGTAATTGGAGGGTAGCGAAGGGTTGGTGCAGTTGACAAGGGATTTCAGATGGTGGTAGTACAACAGGGATGAAGGTAATATTCTGTAATTTCCACATTTTTTGCTATTTCGTTTTGAGGTCAGTATATTTTGTAAGCTTTCAGATATTGTGCTCTACAGCCTGTGGGTTGAATTCCCTAGAACACTGTCAGGTATGTATTTTTAATAAGAAATTGGTTCATTCGTCCTCAGTTTAGATTTGCTTGCAAGTTTCTGATGAATAATCTTAGCAACCTGGTCGTAGCGGTGTTTATAATCTTTTTGTACTATTGACTTGCAAACACTTATGAGATGCTGTATCGTTTCTGGGGCACCGTTACATTTTCTGCAGCTGTCATTTGATATATTATGGACATTTAGTATATGCTTTTGGTAGTTTAGTGTCTCGATGACTTGGTCTTGAATGGCAAGCATAAATCCTTCTGTTTCGAGAAACAGTTCACCCCAAGTAAGCCAGGCATTGGATGCTTCTTTATCGACGTTAGACTTGCACAAATTTTGCCGGTGTTGTCTATGCATACCCTTTTGAGTCCACTCTTGTATTTTTAGTTGTCGATCTGTTATTGTTTAGATTGATTGAAGCCCAAGTACTTGTCTCTTTTTCATTAAGCGAAGGTATCTGTTGGCCAGTCTGCATCTGAAAGGTAATATGACCCGACGTTTTTCCTTTGAAAAAGTTTCCGTAAGATCAGCCAAATAACATAGGTCTTTCGTGGTGGCGTACAATTTAATATCATCCATGTAGAGCAAATGGTTAAACTTTTCATCAGCTTGTTCATTACTTCCTGCAGCATAGTATTTTGAGAGATTTCCCATTTTCGTTGAATTTAAAATAGGATAGAATACTCTTTATTGTATACAAGAATAATTTTAGTGTGGTAACAAAATAAAAATTTATAAATAAAGGCATACAAAAGGCTATCTTATCGCTTTACTAGCGATCTTTTCCAGACAACCTTTGGGTGGACAGGACAAAAACAGTAAATTTATATGTTGATTTGGTATATTATATGTATAGGTGAAACGAATCATAAAATAATATAGAAGAGACACATAGAAAAGACATACACAAAAAATGGATATACATAGATACACGCATAGATATAAAATATACACATAGAAAATATATACGTACAATATTTATGGGTATAAATACTAATTTTATAAATGCGTTTAAACACAGATGCATACTATAAATAATAAGGTTACACTACAGCGAGTCACGATCCATGAGTGAGGTAGAAAGTCTTCACCAGGCTCTTAAAGGTGGGTAGCGATTTGGCCTATTCGCACCTCTACAGGTAGCGAATTCCACAAGCGGACTGCTTGTACAGAGAAGGAATAATCATAAAAGTTGGTTCTAAGGGCAGGAATCATAAGAAGTAAGTTCTGGAATGATCGAACAGGCAGGTTATGGGAAGAAGATTGAAATACGAAGAGGTCTTTTAGGTAGTTGGGGGAAGGTGGATTGAACAGTATGCTATATAGAAGGAAGAGGACATGCGCATTCCGGCGAAGGCAAATCGGAAGCCACTTGAGCTTGGTACGAAATTCGGAGACATGGTCATATTTGCGTAGACCAAATATGAACCGGATACAGAGATTCTGGAGGCGCTCAAGTTTATTTAGCTGCTCCTCGCTAATGTCAGTAAAGCAGGTATCGGCATAGTCGATCATTGGTAAAAGGAGTGATTGTGCTAACGCAACTTTAGTAGCAGTTGGAACTTGGAAGAAAATTACGTAATCGTCTAAGCGAGTCCGCAGATAAAATATTTGATAAATGGTTCAATGCTAAACATTATTATTAATATTATTGGTTATTAAGGAATAAAATAAAATCTTATTATAGATAATGGATAGAAGTTAAGTGGAAGTTGGTGGAACTTAGTAACATGGATTGGATAAAAAAAGAATCATGGTTTGAATTTGTGTTACATTTAGATAAAGTGAAATTATTTTTACAAAACCTTTTTACTTTGCAGGGTCGCAAAGATGTCAGGATGGGCGAGTGTGAATAGTGATTTAGGTATTCTGTACTAATATATTAAAATTGATTAATATTATTATGATTCTTATGCTATGTATTGTGATTCTTAATTTAAATAATTATACCAATGTTTATTAAAGTGATTTAAATTGCATTTCCATGGCCAATTCATATTTAATAACTGGCAACATTGTGAATTCATAGACTGTAGAGTAAATAAAATGTTATTTGAGATAGCGGGAAAAACGCGCGGGAGAACATGTTTACATAATGGCAGCAACAAAGGATCGAGTCAGTGGTGCTGGTGATTTCCTAGATGGAAGACATCATAACATCGAAAGTTAAGTATTGGTAGACAGTTTTGGCTCTATTTAATGCTTGTAATAATAATTGTGATTACTGTATTGTTCTCATAGGATATACTGTTCAAGCTTAACTTTAGCTTCAGAGATTTGATTACTTTATGCGTAACATGTTTTGAGATTCCTATTGCTTATCTATACTGGCTTTGATTTTTATATAATTTGATACAAATTATATCAAAGAGTTTTTATTATAATTGGTAATACAGACACAAAGGAATATAGTTTTGTTAAAATCAGGCTTTGTTTTATTTACTAGGTATCCTTACTAATGCTAATAATTTAACAGTATCCAGGAGATGATCCTGTGTTTTCTTTTTCAGTAACGATCTTTGATTAATTACGCAAGGGATATCGCACGCGCGTGACGCGTCACACGGAGCTATTATAAACTCCTGTTTAAGCTGTGTTTTAAAATAGACCTTAAGTGCTCGCTACAGGGTTATGTTTTAATTAAATACCAACATGACATGACATGATTCTATGGACATTAGAAGATTGAGTGGGACGTATAATCGAAGATGTCGACGGCGGTTTAGTTCAAACCAAGATATTTACTGCCCAAGGTTACAAAAATAAAATTCGGGAAATTAAATAATTAATAGAATCATTTCTGAAGTTCCGTAGAGTAACCGCTTTCAACAAATATTTCCTCTTTACAGGAAATTTTATTATACTTTTGTTCTTACAATGAACATCGAACAAAAATTCATTAGGAATAACCTACATATCCCGTGTAGAGAAGGGCAAAAACGAAATGGCGCATTTGGTCCGTTGCCGCGTTGTAGCAAACAGTGTCTATAATGTTCCGTCAACCTTATCTATTCATGCAAGGGTGAGGTCCAGGGCGCGCAAAAAGAGCGTGCGACGATTAAACACCAGATCAACCAGGATTTGGCGTGTTTAAACAAAACGTTTTAGAAAATGGCAGGGACACTTAACCCTTTTCAAAGGGTTCGGATATGTATGAAACCAATTAAGTTATCTTTGTCTAATTTACTCCGGAATTGTATTTACTCGAGTATAGGTATAGGTAGATTTGTACGTATACTTTTGTGAAATGTGGATGCGTAGATCCAACGTTTTGTACGTGCCGGGATCGTCATTAAGATGTAATAAAGATTCTTTGCTAACATATACAAAGTACATAGACAGTATAATGAAATTGTAATTTTAAGTTAATTATTTTTGTTGGAGGAGTAATTTGGTTAGATTCGTGTTTTCGTTACGTGAGTGAAATATCATTTCAATAAGTTTACCATATTTATTTTTAAATTGGGTGTTATTTTTGTAAAGTTAAAAACTTTTTTAAAACACACAATTAAACACACACACACAAAATTAAAGACACAGTAACGCTTGCTTTCAAATGTGTTCTGAAAAATTCCATCTATCATTTCGTTTTACGCCGCGCCGCGTACGTTGATATTTCACATTCGGCTTTGTAGCTTGTTAAAATTTTTTCGTCTCAATTTTTCCCGCCGAACGCGCACCGCCAAAGAGTTTCCCGCCAAAAATGGTTCATTGTTATTCAAAAATTCACTGTCGGCACGGTCGATGAATCAGGATCGAAGCTGATCGCACGTGCCTTCCGGACTTCCCACACAACGTTAAAAAATCATTCATCATTATCGAAGGAAATTAATGACAAATGACGTACCTATGGTGTTTTTTTTTCACATAGCAGATACCTTACATAATAATTATGTCTGTGATAAGTGGTTAATAAAAATTCCCAAAAGTCATCCTTCTTTTTCTATGAATTTTCATTGAGAATATGAGTTTATTTGTTTGTTCGCTTTAACCACTCAACTGATTAATTATTCGTTTGCAAAGACGTTGTCAGGGGTGCAGAGAAAGACATAGGGTGCTTTTTATCCCGGAATTCTCGCGGGAACTCCGAAATTGACGCGGGTAAAACCGCGAAGAACAGCTAGTTTTATTATAATTACAAAGGTAACTTAATTTTAAGAACGAAATTAAAATAATGTAATGTTTAACAAAGTAGCGAAGTACAAAATAATCAATAGACAAGTTTTTCGCTAAGTGACTGAAATGGCAGAAATAAATTTGCTTTTCGCATTACAGTAACCATGAGGTCCTTCGGCCTAACGACACACGCTCCATTTACTTATGAAATAATGGCGTTTGCCGAAAGAAAATGATTGTACTCGCTCAATTGAGTATCCCTATTTAATTTACTTACATTTCACTTGAATGTCTTTGGTGGTAAATTGTTTGATTACTTAGTTTTGTCCAATAAAATAAAGGGCTCAAATTACCTGGTTTGTAGAATGTCTGTTCGAACAAAATGTCTACGCGGAAGAAGAGATGAAGCCATTTATAGTACAGAATTCAATCCATATAGGTATGTAGTAGGTATAGTAAAAACGTACCACTTTTTTCGTGGTCTAACCCTGTATTGGCTGGCATCCCTTACTTAAGTTCGATTGTACTTTCCGTACAATCGAACCAAAAACAGCGGCGAAACAAGGCAATGATGGTTACGGACCTCCCAAAGGTCTCTCTCAATGTAGTTTTACCGGTCAAATTACGCAAGCGCGTATTTCTGGTTTTCACTCAACACTATTGCTATAATTAAAAGAAGCATAAAATTGTGGACCATACTCATTAGCCGAGACGCCCCAACCCTAGCCTCCAAGCGGCCCGCCAATAGACAACTATAGCTAACATCCGGACGGAGATATGAATTGAATGACGGTGAATTTAAACATTACGAACTTGCTATTTTCAACATATTATTATGTATTCACGTCATTTTAAATGCGATATGAAAATCGCGAGCATCGTGTCCTTATAGAGATTAAATGAAGATCAGAAGCGTCATCTGTTTTTTAACATCTGAAAATTTAACAAAAATTTGAACTCTTATACTTGCATTTGACAGATATTCCAGGGAGATATTTGTAATTAAAAACTCATTAAAGTGAGTTTTTGTTTGTGTGTATAATAAATACGCTTTCACGTCTTAATTACTCAGCCGATCGTCATGAAATTTTACATGCACGTAGTCAGGTACAGAAAAGGCATAGGTTATTTCTTATCCCGGAATTCCCGCGGTTACTCCGAAATTAACTTGGGTAAATCACTTCATTAATCCCTAAACACGAAATGTGCCTCAGTATTCAGTAAGTTCCAGGCTACAATTTGTTTTTTTAATAAAGTAAAATAAAGTAAACCATTTTTGGCATGCAATGCAAATTGCATTAAATCATATCTTTTTTGTTACATAAATCAGTTATTCTATACTAAGAGTTTTTTAACTCTACCGAAATTTCATATAAAGCCTTAATTTATGTAGAATTTTAAAATAATGAATAAAATGAATGCGTACAGAAAAACCTATGACGGAAATGAAAATGGTGATTCATGTCACAAATATGGGGGTAGCCAGACGAATACAGTGATTGGTATCGTTAGTGTTGCTGCTCTTTTATTAATTATCCCATAGAGGAACACATAATAAACCTATAATATTTTGTACATGAAAAGGAAATAAATATAAGTATTTACTGATTCTTTATTTGAATTATCATTAAATAGTAAAATAACTCTAAAACAATAACATATTATAGTCAATTGTGCAAACTTCTTTTCGTAAACACAGATTTATATCAGCTATCGGGTACCCAAGGCACCCATAATACAAGCTTTGTTTAGTTTTGTATGATAATATCTAAGTACCTAAGCTCCACGTTAAGACATGAAAGCGTAACATACAAATTAACTCACATTCGCATTTATAATAAATATGTAGATAAGTATTTATTTATTTATTCCTTATTGCACAGTATGTAGGTACAAATGGCGAACTTAATGCCTTGCGGCATTCTTTACCAGTTAACCATTGGCTAAACAGAGAGATATAGAAGATGGGGTGTGCAAACAAAACGATATATAATATACTTAATACTAGATACTAATAATAATTAATAACTAAAACACAAAGACGCAATTTACTCCCAATAAATACTATAACACATGCATATCCTACACATACCGATACAATAAAATACGTACATACATAGTTACATATATAGTAAGGAATTTTAAATCTGATTTAAAATTCCGTTCAAAGGTATTAAACGGAATTTTAAATCTGATTTAAAATTCCGTTCAAAAGTATTAAACAATTCATTTGTGCATGCTACAAACGGCTTGAAATTACTCTCAGACTACATTATTACTAGTTGTCCCCCGCGATTTCATCCGCTGTAATTTCGGAGTTCCCGCGGGAATTCCGGGATAAAAACTATCCTATCTTTTAAGTGGGACCATATTATAAATGGTTACAAAATTTTATCAAAATCCGTTCAGTAGTTTCGGAGTCCATCGCGGACAAACAACGTGACACGTGATTTATATATATTAAGATATTATCTGTGTCTCGGGTAACACGCACGCAAGGGTTGATAATGGGTTAGGTACTAGGTCGTTTTAGCATGACTTGAAATTAATTCGCTCAATTCTCACTGCGATTCGAAGCCTATTTAATTTATTAACTATCCTTAGTTTCGGTTCCGTTAATTAATTCAATTATAAATGAAAACTACTTTTTGCCTTCATTACTATAACAGTAAGAAATCCGGAAAGAGAATTTTGATGTATAAAATGAAAAATGAAAAAACTGAATATAAAAAAAACATACATACAATCGAACATAGAACCTCCTCCTTTTTGGAAGTCGGTTAAAAACTTTTGCTACCAAACTGTCTATTAATGCATTTCGTATTTGACATCGCAATTTTGGTAAGTGTATTTTTTCATCTGCACCAACGGGGGAACACACATAAATTTTTTAAAGTAATGTCAGTGTAGTGTGTATGTGCATTTTTTCCGCATTAGCAACCAATCCATTACCGACCACCACAACTGCCACAAAATCAATTAAGCCTCCTGTGAAATGGATAAAAACAAATTTTAATCCAATGCAATACGTTTAAGTGCATCATTTGCTAGCCAACGTTGTCACATGTCATGTGGACATATCATAATTTTATCAATAACAGGTTTTGTAGACCTCAAATTATGGTTGGAAATCGCTTGTAATTTTAGTTTGAATATCATCCATCATATGCGAAAGTGTCCGCACGTAAACTTACTCTACGGCTTCGCCGTGCATGTCTCTGTAATTAATTACTCAGCAACTTGATGTCCTACCAAAGTTCGCAGTAATTTTTGAAAATAATACTTCGAATGATTTGGAATATGATATCCCACCAAAACATTTCATTTAAAATGTTGCCAAACGAGACCTTATGATGCGCACTGTCAAAAAGTTGTCAGATCTCATGTAGAGCCATTATTTTGGTATTTTAATACCTACATGATGATAATACCTATTATAAGGTACATACAGTATTATAATTACGGGTGTTCTAAGAACTCGTGAGCTTCTTCACTTAAATAATTTTTGCCTATACCTACATTTCTCAGAAGCGATATACATTGATGTGTTAGTGTAAATTTGTGCTTGGTGCGTTCGTTTTACACCATCAGTGGACAGGAGTGTGCTGGATTGTGTCCCACGGGATTCCGTGTCTCGTTATAGCAGCGGCGGGCGACATGATTGTTAGCGTGATATCGGATAACTTAACGGTAATAGGTATCTGTACACAGAACGTGGAAAAATTAGTACCTATCTTCACAGAATACTAAAATCTTCACTAATATTATCGTAAAAAGGTAGAGTTTGTTTGTCCAATTTTAGTACCTAATAAAGAGCTACATAAAGTGACTAAGGATACTTTGATCTCGGAACATAAGAGTTCCCGAGTGAGGTCCGATATTCACACGGATAGAACCATGGTGAATACCAATTTGGTAAGTGATTTTAGGTCTTAAACACCAACTTTCATTTCAATACAAAAAAATTCCAAGGCACTTCAGAGTTAAAGTACTTAAGTCGATGATCGTAACTATGAATATCACACAAAAAAAAAATCATACGCCATGAAAAAATGTAACTTAGAAAATCCAATGTTAGCTCACCATTCTCTTTTTAAAAGTAACAAGTTTTAATTTTCCTGTGCAAAGTTGTTTATCAAGTGAATGCAGCCACAAAAAGGTTGTTAAAACAATCTTGCTTCTGTGGCGGACACTAGAGTCGACGTGGTACGAGCATGGAGCAAGAAAAATTATAGTCGGACGCGTATTTTCAGTACTTTGTTTTTTTTTTGTCGGATGAGTTGGTCAAATAAAGTTTGTTTAACTCTCCTTAATTAATTATGATTACCACAAGGCGTGTTTAGTGAAGTACCTATACAGTACAAAGATTCCATTTTTTTATTTATTAAGTGATAAAATATATTTTTTTAATATTATAGTTTATGTAGGAATGTCTATTTAACGATACTGCTTAAATATGTATTTATTGGACTAGGCTTCCAATATACCCACACCATATTTGTCTCAGAAAGAATACTTAAGCTGCAACATGGGAGTAGGCATGTCTTAATTTTCAATTTTGTTCAGATCTCGAAGCGATATTACGTTCCCTTTATTAGATTCCCGGGCATACGCCTTTCTTATTTTTTACTGAGGAAAAATTGAAAACACCTTATAGTAGCAACGAAAGGAAACCTTCACACAATACGTTTAATATAAAAAATGGGTTTATCGAGATGGAGTCAGCTATGTGCAGGTAGCGCTCAGGAGCGGGACCCAAACATACATTTCTTTACGACAAATAAAAACCCGTGTGGTGTATATTGCGTATGTGGATGTATTGCGTGCGACGCTCCAAGGGATCAATCAATCAATGTTCAACAACAACAATTTCACTTGGGCAACTTTACGCGCCAAACTTAGGCGTTTAGGAATTGAGATCTCAAAGGCTGGATTTAGAACGTAGTCTATATTTATCACAACTTTATTGTACAAATGCTGCATGAGAAATTCTCTACCAGTCAACCATTTGGCAAAGATAAATTTTGATTAGTTATACGCAAACATCTTAAATTATTCTATTTATTTTTGTTTGTCCTTTAACATAATTGGTTGTCTGGAAGAGATAGCAACCATGCGATAAGACCGCTATTTGCTTTCTCCTTTTCTTTAGGTACTACTATTATTTAGTATTATTATTTTATGTGCAATAAAGGATTAAATAAATAAATAAATAATGTGTGTAATAGTTGTAGTTTTGTGCATAAAGTTAATATCCAGTTAATAATTTTAATATCAACATTGCAAACAATCAAAGAAAGACCAAAGAATTTTATATATTTTCTGAAATGATGGCAGTCAATAAAAAAAAAGACCTGAGAAACACGATTTTTATACAATGATTGACGCGCTGTCATTTGAAATTGTTCGTTAAAGAAACCACATTGTAACATTTTCACATCTTATCTTTTTTAGTCTATTTTTGGTGCTCTATGCCAGTGAATTTGCACCTTCAGCGACTGGGAAGTCGTGAATTATAGATTTAGAGACAAAAAGTTTGATTTACGAATGCCTTGTGAGATTTATAACGTTCCCCGTTGCGCGAACTGAATATATAATGTTTGCGAGTCTTCAGTCTTCCCTGTAATCGCAAGTGATCAATGTTTGAGTGAATATTGCGTACTTTTTTTTTTCATTATTAATGTGGAAGAAAGTAGTTAGTTCACCCGTAGATCATTGTATCAAAGAAGGCTCAATGTCTTTGATTAAATTTTCCATTTGTTTCCTGTAAGACAATCTCTCTCGAGAATTTGAATAACAAATGTAGGCATCAATATTGAAATTAATTTCTTCTCACCGTCTAGTACCGGTTTTTATGATTTTATCGAGGCGCTTTTAAATTATTTCTCTCTTTATAATAATTTGTATTTTTAATTCTGGCTTATATAAGTTAATGTGTTGAAAATATATTTAATTAAATATTTCTCAGAATTGAAATTAGAAAGTGAGTGTGGGAACGCAGTCAAGGCGTATGATGAAGTGAGCGAAGGAATTGTACAAATAACGAACTCTGGGCGAAAATAAGCCGCAGTTTGTTAAACAAATGTAAGGTTGGAAGCACGTCGGATAACATCACGTTGCTTAGAACAAAACTTTTATTGAGATAAACGAAAAATTGTTTTAAAACTTAGAAAAAATGTTAAAGCAAAATTGTTTCTTGTCAAAAAGGTATGAACTTTAAGACACCAGATTTGAATTTGTGTTTTGTTCAAGGAGCAACCGTTACCGTACCAAAATAACACATTTTGCACTAGTAAATAGTTAATAGGACATATTTTGCACAGAAAATGCTTATTATTGCCGCGAGTCGCTACTTTTCCAATGGGAATCAGAGGAGCTGTTATGTAACTTTTGTCATTGTCATTGTGTGTAAGTTTTCGGTTTCAATGGCGGTTTTGCGATTACAATATGTACGTTTTGACACTTACAATATCGAGCAATCAACCAAAATAAACATACTTCAAAAGATGAATCTCTCTAAACATTAATTAAAATCGCTATTTTTCTGATTGAAACTGAAATATGATAGCAACAAAAGTTACATAATTGCCCTGCGGGTATCAACCACATTTAGTGTATAGACTGCCTTGAAGTTTTTATAATAACCGCCTTAGTTAATCTATCCTTCTCGTAAAAGTACAAACACAGTACACTCCATTTTTTCAAGACGTGTTTTTATGAAAAACTTCGGCGCCGACTAGCTCGCAACAAATATACTTTACTATTCCAATAACTCTTATATCTATGCTACAGAAAAAGCAGTACTGTGTGCATTACGTGATCTGGTTTTAATTTATCTTAATGACACGACTGGCGTCTCTTAAGCCTTACCATTATAACACAGTAATGTCTTTGTGTTGTTCAGAGCGGAGCGGTGGGATATTGGATTAGTAACTTTAATGCTTTCTCGTTATGTAGAGGTAGACCGAATCTTAATCGTTGCAGGTTTAGGTACATTTGTGAAATTATGTCCGACAAAAAACTGTCAACTTTGTCGACGGATAGCTGGTATCAAAAATATCGATTTGATCCA
Source organism: Zygaena filipendulae (assembly GCA_907165275.2). Lineage (NCBI taxonomy): Eukaryota > Metazoa > Arthropoda > Insecta > Lepidoptera > Zygaenidae > Zygaena > Zygaena filipendulae. Next base: position 4,841,789 of record OU015669.1, read on the forward strand.
AAAGAGCACGAACCAGTAATAATAATTTTAGCACAAATCTAGGGATCGCATTTATAATATTACTAAAGCTAAGTAATATTATAAATGCGAAAGTAACTCTGTCTGTCGGTCTGTCTGTCTGTCTGTTACGCTTTCACGCCTTAACGGCTCAACCGATCATCATGAAATTTTGAACACACTTTCTTAAAGGTACAGAGAAGGACATAGGGTACTTTTTATTCAGGAATGCCTGCGGGAACTCCGAAATTAAGGTGAAATCTCATGACATTTTGCATACTGCACATTTTTAGGGGTACAGAAAAGGACATAAGGTACTTACTTCATAGTTCATAGCCCGGAATTCCTGCGGGATCTCCGAAATTTCCGCAGGTGAAACCGCGGGGATTAGCTAGTTAATAAAAATACTAGGTGTATTTTTGTCTTTTGGATTAAATTGGTATTTTGTTATTTCTAGCTTTTTAGTATAGTGCATTTTTGTGTTTTTGGAAGATGGTTTTATTTCTCGCTTTTAAGTGAGTCGCTTTGAAATTTATCCAAGTTAAATGTCAACTGCTCATAAGTCACACACAACCTCTTACAAAATATTGCTTTTCCCGATGCAGGGACGTTATTGTTGAGGAGTTCTCCTGGTACTTTACCATCAGTTCCAATTCCCATATGCATTGTGACGAGCATAAATTTTTTACAAACCATATTAAAGTACTCGAATCGGAACCCGTGAAATACGTATTAATGAGTAGTTCCGATGACCAACTGTGGGCTTCATCATCAGTTCTAATTTTCCAAATTGTGATTTCCAAAACAAATGAATGTTTTGCTGTAAATAATACTCAAATCGCCTAGGTGTGCCTCTAATTTTTAAAGAGTTTCCTCGATTTCTCCAAGTATCAGAGCCCGACTTGGTGGCAATGGGACCAACTTGGGAGTAGGTATAACCCTTTCAAAAAAAAAAGAATTTTTCAAATCGGTCCATCCGTCTTCTAGTAATCAGTGAACATACATAAAAAAAAATATACACAGCCTAACAAAGAACCTCCTCTTTTTGGGAAGTCGGTTAATTAGGCAAGGATATCTTTATTTTAAAAAATTTTCAACTTAATTAAGGCAACTATAATTAAATAAAAGCTTATACCACAGACTGTAGAAACTAGAGTAAAAAAACTGGCGAACCCGTCAAACGGCAAACCGAAATTTAGTTTACGCATTTTTCCTTTAAAAGTCTGCGTATAAAAAAGCTGTGTTTGAGAATTGTAGAGCCGCAGGCATACTGCAAAGAATGTTAATATTATTATGCAAAGTAAACAATATTTTCTGTTAAGAAAATATAAAATAATATTTTTCTATGTTATGCTATATGAGTTTGTGTATTACCTATATGTATATTACATTTACTATTGATGTTGGTGTCTTTGTTCACATGAGGTTTCTCTAGGAAACCCTTTTATGTACTGCGATAAAAAATATCCCAAAATAATAACATAAAATCCGTCTTTTTACTTTTGCGTGACGCGCATTTAAACATACATACAAACTGACGACACGAAAATCGCATGAAATAATTATTACGTTCATCTCTTTTTATTTATTTTTAAAGCACCAGCCGACCTCTTTATGGTTACTATTTACATATATAAATATAGTAACTTTATACATATATATAACTCCTCTGATACTTTCTGATAACTAAAATAAGTGGTCTTCCTATATTCTGTATTGTCTGTATGGTACTATGTAGTTCTATCTGTCAATCTTTAAACAAGTTCGTCTATTTCAAAGAACAAAGGTATGCTACGGACGAGTGTTTGTTTCGGGTTCGGAAAGATTATTTAGGACTCTCAAAGGAGCCTTCGATAGTTCTGATGTCTTTGAAGCTGTTAAATTTACAGTTATAACAAATTGAGTTTATAACAATTCGTTTCCCAAATATCTGCTGTTTGAAATTAAAGATCAATTGTTTTCTTGATGAGAAAGTTAAATTGTTCCTTTTGGGATAAAAGTTACAATTAGTTGTTGAGACATTGAGTGAGTTTCCTTTGATACTAGTAGTCTTGGAATAGATACTTGATAGAAATAGTAATTTTGCAGGTAGTCAAAGTCAAAAAGCAAATAATCTTTTTGACGTCGATAAAATTACAATTTTATAAAATATCCACCCTTCATAGCTTCCTTGTGCTATGGCTGAAGAGAACAAACTGGTCAGTAGCACGATTTCAGTTTTAAGTTACATAGGTAACACTAGTGTTAACTGATCTTGCAATTAATTATGCGCGAACAAAGAGTCGTAACTAAAACAAGAAACAAGGTATATTATAACAAATCTCTGTTGCAAAGTCCCGAACGTGTCACGTACGCAATGAACTAACTTTGAATAAGGAATTTCTTATTGAATTGTTAAACAATAACTTTGAGAAATCCATGACGATAATAATAATCACGAGTGATATTATTTTTCCATATAAAGATATTGGTACAAAGGTAAAACAGGCGACAGTATTGAAAATGTGAATTTTCTGTGCTAAAGTATACATCTATATTGGGTATGCTAGAATAGAATATTTCACTACAAGTGCGGAAAGCCTGTCATTGCAAAGAGTTCCGACAAATGTCTACCCGAGCCGAGGCGCAGCCGAAGGTGAGGTGAGGTGAAAATGAAGCAATTTAATAAAATAATAAAAACACAATAAACTCAACTAAGTTCCAACTGTGATCAAGAGATGGCGCTAGTCGTATTAGTAATGCGAAACCTACGTTTCGCAATCCAAAAGTGTCAAAGTGTCAAAGTCAAAGTCGTGTCGCCAATTTTGACAGTTGGGAAAGAGAACGCACGAGTTCGGGAAAGGTAAAGAAAAAGCTCGAGTATGTAATATTCTTCTGAGGCAATAGGCCACATCCCGAACGCTATACGTCCCTGCAATACGCCACTTTTTGAGCAACTGTATTCAAAAGCATATAGGTACTCAATATTGATGTATTGTCCGTATCTGTTGCCGTTTTGAGCGCCCTGTTTGGTTTTCAATGTTCCATCTTGACATGTGTCATCAAAGTGCCCAGGTATCTAATTACGTAACGCTGTGTTGTGTGTCCTACTTAATTAATGGATGCCCCTGTGTAACCAAGATAGGAATATCAAACCCAGTCGAATGCATATTTGCAGAACATCGATACCCTGTATCAAAGGTTATTGAATCCTTATCAGTGAGGTTTTCGACCTCAGTGTTTGCTATTAAGGAGTGGTAGATAATTTGAACCGATAATAAATTTCCTATTTCACATTCGTCGCTCGGGTCGCACATTATAATAAAACGCAAAGGATTTAGTCAAATGATATAGGTTAATTCATATTAATCACTAATTACTATCCCCCAAATAATAAATAAATTTAGCCCTAAATATAGTTAATATTTTTCAATTATGAACTCGACGTAGATTGGTATAGAAATAAAATCGGCTTTATACAATTTTGAAAATTTCTAAAATAATTCATATGTTTTGTTCAATTTAGCAAATATTTATAGCATCAGTATTAGGTAATTCCAACGTTCCTTTAGAAAATTACTTTAAGAAAAGTTTTAGGCCTAGGCCCTAAAGGATAATATGAACATCTGTAGTCGACTACACTTAATGTAACTTTGTATAACGGTTGGCAAATCTAAAGCGTGTCAACACACATCACGTAACTGAATTACATTTTATCACCACCGACACGCTTGTATATGAGAAATTAACAGTCCAATAAAACTCAACTAATTTGTTTTTGGTGTAATCCAACAATGTTTTTCAAGGGAAAAATTTTCAACTTTATTCAATTTAAAACACATACATTCATGGTTGTCCACTCTTCCACCACCAGCGCTGTAATGTTACCACGCCATCATTTTTTCTTGGAAAAAGCGATTAATACAGCTTCTTGTCATCCTGTTAATTAGCAAATATTATAAAAAGCAGGCTTAACCACACAACAAAAAGCTTTTAAACAATAACTAATTTAGTAATACCTACTTTTTTCATTAGAAATTCAGGAAGAAGTTCAGTCTCTACGATTCCCCAAAAAAGTAATTGACATACTTAATGAAAGCCATTTCTCCTGAGTGACCCGTTAAAAGTAACAAAATTAAATACGTGTAAAATGTAACAAATACGATATTGTAAGTGAATTTTAACGAGTTCTAGTATAAAACTTTGTAACTTCAAATCATTATGTAGGTAGGTAAGTGCCGCTAGTGTTGTAGTAAGTACCACAATAACCTATAAACTGCGCTGGTCATGCGACCCATAAAGTTTTTACTGACTTCTTGTTCCAATAATGTTGCAAGTTATAACCTCACTCGCTCTCTTGCAACCTTAATGCCGCACTATTGAAATGCGACCTTTATTATTTAAGTTTTGAGCCGGTATTGTATTCATTGTGGTGTATAACTTGTTATAATGTTACAGTTATATTATTTATGTTTCTTAGGTTACGTCTGAACGAGATGCAGATCACGAATCGTAATGGAAACTTGAAAATTAATTATTAACATAATATGTATTATATTACATTGCATAGTATACTACGTATATAAAATTTACATTCGAATAGAGAGTTTAAATGAACATTTTTATAATTAACAATAATTACTATTATAAATGCAAAAGTGAGTTTATTTGTTTTTTACGCTTTTACGCCTTATCGGCAAAATCGATCAACATGAAATTTGGTATACACGTTATCAGGAGTACAGAAATGGACATAGTGACTTTTTATACCGAAATTCGCTCGGTAACTCCGAAAAAACGCGGGTGAAACTGCACTAAATTTTGCATACTACACTTTGTCACGTAAAATAATATAGGGTACATTTATCCCGGAATTCCCGCGGGATCTCCGGAATTAAAGCGGGTGAAACCGCCAGTAACTTTATAATTTTTACTTTTGTGTCAAGAGATAATGCCCGTAGTGCATGACTAGATTCTAAAGTTTACATTCAGACTCCATTATTTGCTATACTCTTCTACACACAATCATTTAGATACCTTTTTCTTTTAGAATTAAATGATCCGATTCCGATTTTATGTTAATAATTGACAAGTAAACTCTTTGATATTTTAGCATTATAATCTTAACTAATATTATAAATGCGAAAGTGAGTTTGTTTGTTACGCTTACGCCTCAGCGGCTCAATGTATCATCATGTAATTGTGCATGTCACGTTGTCAGGGATGCAGAGAAGGATATGTACTTTTTAATTCCGGAATTCCCGAAATTACCGCGGGTGAAACCGCGGGGAACAGCTAGTTCTTTAATATAAAATACTCGGTTAAAATTGACCTAAATTAAAAAAATTTATAACTTTTTGAAGAATTAATTGAAAGAATATTACTATGCTCTAGAGCAGCTGCGGTGCACATACTTTTTCTTAAGGACCTTAAGGATCGACCAAGCAAAAATGTATGACCAATGACTTATGTATGACAGATCGACATTATATAAATCTCAGAAGAATAACTATTCTTCTCAGATATAAATCAAGAAAAAAATTGGCTATGTAAAACTGCATTAGGTGCAAAGTGTCAAATCTGTATTAAATTTTTAATCATCTAATATTACAAAAACGCCGAATCACAAAAACGATCGACCGTATGCGCACCTCTGCTCTAGAATCTAGATTCTAGAGTCTAGTTAGAATGCACTTAGCTAGCTGCATAAAATGTAGTTGAAAAAGAGGTTCGTATAGTTAACGCACTTCGACAGGCAAACACTCGTTTTATTTACAATCCACATTTACACCGTTGCGTCGGTAGGTATTTAATTGATACCGCCTACGCTGTGCTGGGGCCTGGGTGTGTGTTTGTTAGTTTATTCAGTCGAATTGGTGATTCAACCGACCTCCTTTTTATTATGAGAGCCTTGTACTAAGCTCGGCAATATGCTATTCAAATCCGTTTAAAAAATTCCAAAGTTTATTCAAAATTTCATCTGGAAAGATTGATCGGCTTTAATGGAAGTTTTTTATGTAGGTACTCAATTAATTTCACTTCTAATAAAGACTTTTCTTTTTATTAGAATTAATGAAGCCTATGACGAATTTTATTAACAAAATTAACGTTGTATTTGTAAAGTTGACGAAACATTAGGTAAACTCAATTTATACCTCTATAGTCATTAAATAAGACAATATTATATTACTACCTACCTATTAATTTATTTGAAACTAGCTGTTTCTCGCGGTTTGACCCACTTTCATTTCGGAATTACAAAATTTTGCGGGAATATTGTGATAAAAAGTACAAGTTAAAAAGTAGTGTGTAAGTTTTCTGCCCCCTTGACAGTATAAATAATGCAAAATTTCATGATGACATTCTATTAAGTAGGTATTTGAGGCGTGAAAAAGTAAGAGACAGATACCATTTCGGAGTTCCCGCGGAAATTCCGGGCTACAATATAGCCTATGACCCGACCCATGAAAAAAGACTGGTAAGTTCCGGAGTCCAATTTTAAAATGATCGTTTCATTTTTTTTACTTATAAAAGGAAAAGTTCTATTACTTATAAATGCCGTACCTACTTGGCGCAAAAAGTGATGATAAATTGGACAGTCATAAAAAGTGCTCCAGATGTTTATAGTGCTGACTCACTGGACTTTACTGGACAGAGCTTAAAAATGTTATCGTATTGTAATAGGATTTTTTTTAATTTACTCCCGTAAACCTCGTAAACGTGATACGATTCACTATTATAAAAGTGTTTTTATATCAGACTAGCTGTGCCCCCGCGGTAATTTCGGAGTTCCCGCGGAAATTTCGGATAAGAAGTAAGTACCTTATGACACTCAGGAACACTGTGGCATTCTATTAGTAAAATAATTTTCAAAATAGATTCCGTAGATCCAAAAATAACCTCACAAACACAAACTTTACCTCCTCATAATATTAGTATTAGATATAATTAGCTTGGTTCATATTTGCCTTTGTGAACAAACTTGGATGTATGTATGTTATAACGAATGCTATTATGTAAAACCAAATTACCTTGATTGTGGAAGAAGAAAGTTTATTTAGGTTAGATTTATTCACATTAGGTACTAACTAAAGTTCAAAATGAAATTTTTCTATTAAAATCTATACCTACTAGTATTATAAATGTAAAAGTAACTATACATGTGTGGCTGTTACCTTTTCACAACCTAACTGTTCAACCGATCAGCATGAAATATTGCATGTACGTCGTGAACCCTACCGAAAAGCATTTAGGGTACTCCGAAATTAACGCTGATGAACCCGCATCGAATTTTGTATTACTCTTTGTCAGGGGTACAGAAAAGAACATTGTCTACTTTTTATTCCGAAGTTCCCGCGGGAATTCCGAAACGGACGTGGGTGAACCGTGTGGCAAGGAATGTCCAAAAAATTAAATTCATCTAGTATGTATTCCCATTTTCCACGTTTTGCTTTTTGTTTAAATTACGACACTTTCGGAGAGACAATATTGATTTAGGGGAAAAGTTGTGTCGACATGAACACTTTACTTTGTTATCGTTAATTGAAATTATGTAAACGATTTTGCATTTTGAATCGCTAATAAACATTTTGCGACGAACGTCTTCTGCAATTCTAAATCTTAAAATATAATGTTACCTACTCGTATACCTAGTAAAAAAATATATTTTTGTTTTGTGTAGGTACGCTTTCTGCCATAATTTCTACTATTTAATTAGGAATCATACAAAAAAAAAACAATAATTACAGTCAAATTCCTAATTAGTTTTTCCACTAAAAGTGAAAAAACATGTACATGAGTATTAATGTCTATACATGTATTTAATTATTTTTTTGTCGGTCAGTGCAACTCGTTATAAATCTGACACAGCTAACAGGAATGTGGGCTCGGTATTATAAAAAAAAACTTATCAGAACAAATGATTAACCGGATATAGAGTTGCGAGTTGTAACTTAATGATATAAGGTGAAGTCGATGAACGACTCTAATAGCTTCCTGACTTTCGCGTGTGTTTATTATTATCAACATGATATTTAGAATTAAAACTGTCAGAAATAGTAGGTATTGCAGGTATTATCTCGAGCTTAAGGAGGGTTTACATAAGCGAAAATTTTTAACAAAAAAATTAAAACCGACTTCCAAAAAATACAAAACAAAAAATCTAAAAATAAAAAGCTAAAAATAACAACATACCGATTTAATCCAAAAGACAAAAACACACGTAATATTATTATTGGTTTGTGCTACCACTAATCGGTTTGAATTCGGTGACAAGCCCGCTGGTGTCTGCCCACTTGGGTTGTCCTGTTCACGAAAAGCTGGTGGCGCGAGTTGACTTAGCCCATCTACCCCCTCCATATTTGGCTTGTCACCGACTTCATACCGATTAGTGGTAGCACAAACCAATAATAATATTACGTGTGTTTTTGTCTTTTGGATTAAATCGGTATGTTGTTATTTTTAGCTTTTTATTTTTAGATTTTTGTTTTGTATTTTTTGGAAGTCGGTTTTAATTTTTTTGTTAAAAATTTGTTTATTTCTCGCTTTTAAGTGACTTAGTTCGTAATTTCTCTAAGTTACAATAGCCACAGATAATATAATACTATACTAGCCTAATGGCAACTGCTCATCACCTTTTACAAAATATTGCTTTTCCCGACGCAGGGACGTTAATTGTTAAGGAGTTCTCCTGGTACATAAGCATCAGTTCCATTGACCATATACATTGTGACGAGCATAAATTGTTTAGAAACCATATTAAAGTTAACGAATCGGAATCTGTGAAATACCTATTATTTAGTAGTTCTGATGACCATCTGTGGTCTTCATCATCAGTTCCACTTCTTCAAATTTTACTTTCCGAAAGCAAATAAACGATTTACTATAAAAAATACAAAAATCGCTATAGGTGTACCTATAATTTTTGAAGAGTTCCCTCGATTACTCCAAGATCCCATCATCAGATCTCGACTTGGTGACAATGGAATCAATTTGGGAGTATCTCCTTTCAAACAAAAAAACAATTTTTGAATTCGCTTCAATCGGAATCCGTGAAATACGTATTATTGTTGAGAAGTTCCGATGACCATCTGTGGTCTTCATCATCAGTTCCACTTCTTCAAATTTTGCTTTTCAAAAGCAAATGAACGATTTACTATAAAAAATACCCAAATCGCTATAGGTGTGCCTATAATTTTTGAAGAGTTCCCTCGATTTCTCCAAGATCCCATCATCAGATCCCGACTTGGTGGCAATGGGACCTAATTGGGAGTATACCCTTTCGAACAAAAAAAAAATTTCCAAATCGGTCCAACCGTCTTCGAGTAATCGGTGAACATACATAAAAAAAAAAAAAAAAAAAAAAAAAAAAAAAAAAAAAAAAAAAATACATACAATCGAACATAGAACCTCCTCCTTTTTGGAAGTCGGTTAAAAATAGCACGATCTGCTTTAAAAAAATTATATCTTCGAAGATATTTCCTTAAAAAAATGGACAGTAGAAAATTTAGAATAAGGAAAGTAATAATTTTGAGTGATAATTCTGCATAATAAAGTTTAATTGAAAACTGCTAAAAATGACCTTTTGGCACTTTTTGGTTAAACTTTTTACTATCACATTTGAAGTCTGCAGAATACCATCAATAATGTTCTATGATTTTATAAAAGCTGGTACATCTAGTTTGACATCCTCACAAATGCGAATGTGAGTTCTTTTCTTGTTACGCTTTAAAGCCTTAACGGCGCAAACGATCGTCATGAAATTTGCATACACGTTGTCAGAGGTTGACATAGGGTACTTTTTATCCCGGAATTCCCACGGGAACTCTCAAATTATCGCAGGTAAAACCGCGGAGAACAGCTAGATTATTCATCGGATGACTCGCTTATTTATTATATTAACACAATGCCTATATCTCTAAGGTCATTCGTGGCTAATGTATGAATAAATTATTTGTTACAGGTAAGGAATTCTCGAGGGTATGATGCATCAGTGAGGAATGCAGCTCGCGCTGACCTTTAGAGACCGGATAATGCGCCGCATAAGATGTTATACAGCTTAAACACAATAAGAAAAGGAGTAAAATCTTGATCCTACCCATAGGTATTATATTAGTCTGAGAGGATATAATTACGAAAAATTGGGGAAAATTTACTTGTAAATAATCATTTCATTCACTAACTAGGGACGGCTGACGAAATATAGGTAGGTACTTCTTCTTCTTCAATTATAACAATCTATCGCGATTTATCGTATTTAATTCTGCCAATGTACACGAGCAATTAAAGAAATTATGCCGAAACGCCAATGACGGTGTTAGATTGTTCCTCAAGATAAAACACGATTCTCTCTCGAAAACCAGCTTCTTTCTTGGAAAACAAAATGGCCGCTGAACGGTGGTGAAAATACCTATCGAGTAAATAACGCGACAGGCGTCCAATCGCTACGACCTACACCGGTCAACAAGTAACAACCAAAGAAATATACATAAGTGACAGTGCTATATAAGTTTCATTTGTAATGAATCTTAAGTACTATACTTTTTACTAGGCACTGTTTTTAAAAATAACACAAACTACTATAGCGGCTACTGTTGTCTTTTCTACGACTGGACAAAATAAAGGAATCTTTTGTCGGCTCATTTAACTAGACAAATAAATCAACGTAAATAGCTTTTCGTTTTGTATGCCGAACGGACAAATATTGCGATGTATTTTCTTCTCTCTACTATTGCAACACGCGCTGCGTTCCTCGGGGTTGTTCGATTATTAACATCGATCATCCTCATATCGCCGCTGTTGCATTAATACTGGTAGGTACTAGCTGTCTCCCGCGGTTGCACCCGCGGTAATTTAGGAGACCTCCCGGGAATTCCAAGATAAGCTATACGTAGGTGTATAAACCTTCCTCTCTTGAATCACTCTACCTATTGGAGAAAAGCGCATGAAAATCCGTTCATTAGTTTCTAAGTTTATCGCAAACAGACAGACAGACAGACGTTGCGGGGGCTTTGTTTATAATAATTAAGGATGATAGTAATTTAAAGCGGAGAGACCGCAAAATATACGCCGCTAAAATGTATATTATCTTGCAAGTTGCTAAAGTGCTTTAAAAAAAAACACAAAAGGCACCGCTCCTGCAGCGATAAAGGTCTCTTCACATAAATACTTGCATCGGTTAGCGCAACAGGGTTATAATATACAGTGTGTGAAGAAATCCTTATCGATACTTAATAATACCTAATATTTACTCTATTTTACTAATCCAACCACCAATTTTATTTTTAATTGAATTTCTATGAAGAATATATAATGTTATTTCGCGAGTGACGTTTGCGTTTCATGTTACAAAGGCTCGTAACTCGTAAGCCTTGTACTGTTGACTGGCATCAAGGCAAGCTATTCCATTTCAGTGTCCAGACTCCAGTGGCGATAATATCCGATTGAAGTCCTACTGTTCTGTTGTCAGACATACCTACCGCAAGGGTTGCCACCCATCCTATATTATATAGTATCGTACTATATTTCAGTCAATTGAACTATATAATATAGAAAAATAATATAGTATGAAAAATACTATATCTTTTTATCCCTAATTCAACTGTCACGCTTTTTTATATAACTGTGACTGGTCTGGAACGCACCCGCAGCGCAGCAAGGAGAACTTTAGAACGAAATGCAATCGCGGCAATAAGACTTCAACTGTCAAACTAGCAACAATTTGTAGATGAATGTTGCACGATATGATTTAACCCTTCGTGGTCATATGGGGTCCAGCAGACCCCACGCAGAAAAACAACACCAATTTACTGACTTCAATCTGGTGCGAAACTTTAATTTAAGATTACCTCTAACTCATCCTATGGATGTCTTTTTTGTCAAGATATAGAAATAGTTAAAAAACAATAGGAAAAAAACTCGCAAATTTCGATTTTTTTTATTTCATGTAATTTTTATCATTTGGACGAAGGGTTAAAATAAATATGCATCTTTTTTTTCAAAAAAAGGTGGCAACCCTACCTACATACCATTCTCTTGCCTCAGTCTATATTGACGCCTAATCTGGTCTTTGTTGTTATCATTGTCTATAATCCTCCTTGTTCTAGACACTTTTAATCCTTATTATAAATGTGAATGTGAGTTTGTTTGTTTGTTATGCTCTCTCGCCTTAACTACTCAACCGATCAACAAGAAATGTTGCATACACGCGTCGCCACTGATACAGAGAAAGATAATAACATAGGGTTTCTTTTTTAACAATTAAGGCACACAAGGAGCAAAAGCAAAGTTAAAACAAATTTTAGAAGTACAATATGAAAAACCTCAAAATTCTACCTTCTTACCTCTGCCTCCTCAATACCGTTGAGATATAAATAATAATACTTCATAGTATGTATAATCTCGCTTTTATTGTAATACCTAATTCGAGTGTGTTTATCATTACTTCCTTACTAATATTATAACTGCGAAAGTGTGTTTGTTTGTTTGTTACGCTTTCACGGCTAAACGGCTCAACCGATCACCATGAAATTTTGCATACACGTTGAACAGAGAAGGACATAGGCTACTTTTATCCCGAAATTCCCACAATTCCCACGGGAAATTTGAAATTTACGCGGAAGAAACTACATTAAAGTTTGCATACTACCTACACGTTTTACGGGTAGCTGAAAAAAAAAATATAGGGTAGTAAATACTTTTATCTCGGAATACCCGCGGAATCTCCGAAACTAACGCGGGTGAAACCGCGGGGAACAGCTAGTTGGTAAATAAATAGAGTCGTAGTTTGGTTCTCTTGAGGAAACTAAGCGAAGTAACAGGTGCAGAAAGTAACAGATGCCACGCTGCGCCTGCGTTATTGTGCAACAGATGTTTCGGTGTCGGAATACCTACAATTTACATACGCGATGTGGAATCAAGGTTGAGAATATTTATTTTTATTCTATTTGTAATTAAACAATTGTTATTTTTATTAATTTTGCAGTTAAAATAACTTAAATCACAGTATTTTATTATTGGTTCTCTCTCAGCTGTGAAGGACCTAGGTCAAATATTTTTTATTTATAAATATAGCTATTTTTTTAAGTTTTTACGTAATATTATAAGTATTATAACGTACCATCATTATGATATAATTAATTGCTCAAATGACCTACACTTACAGTAAATTTTTATTTACTTACCATATTGTAATTGTTGGGGAAATGTTTAATTTCTCTTTACTTAATTAATTAATAATATTCCGTTCTTGGTGGCTTTTTTTCTTTCCAATGTAATTAAAAATGTAAATTACAACGTCTGTTGGTTAAATACTACATTATTTAATTTGTATTGGGGCTTAAACTGGTATTTACTTAGTAAATGATGCCTGCCATTAAACATTTACGAAACATTATACGAAAAAATATCGGGACGCTAATTTCAAACTTTGAAATAAAATATTTTTAATTTTTATAACGCTAGCTTCGCATTAACGTTTACTTTTTTCAGTGTTTTCGACATGTGCTATGGCTATTGTCTTTATAATACAGTCGTCGTTTTGCGAGCGCGAACCTCGGAGCCAGGTGGTGTGGCTGCGTTCTTTATTTCTCCAAACTCTATCGCCATCTGGCCTCTCCCCAACCAATCTCATTCCGCCATTATATTTATAGTCCCTTTTGAAGATTCACCTGCCCACGACAGCTACCATACAATGCGGTTGGGTATTGTTAATACATCCCACGCAGGAAATCCACTTAAGATTTATCGACAATATAGTCCGAGATGTAGCTATCTCGCGGTATTTAGATTTCTATGCGATATTATGTAATCAGAGAATAAGAATTATGTAACTACTTATTAGAACTTCTACATATTGTAGCGAATGTCTCCATAAGTTGCCGGTGGAGTCACTCGGGAGGTGATAGAGCTCCTGTCGCTACAACACTCGGTGATAAATGAAACAAGACTGTCCAATGATACTTTATGTTTTTTTTTTATTGGCTTCTTTGTGTGTTTGTATGGTTGTAGTTTGAAATTGAAGTTTATGGTTTCATAGACGGTAAATTCTTTCTTGGAGCTCTTAGCGGTCACCAAAGCAATTAACTGCGAGACATTATATATTTTAATGCACACATAAAGTCGTTGTGAAACTTCATTGTCTATAAAAGCACCGTGCAATTAATCTACTTTTAACAGTTTATATCAACACAAAAATAAATAGCAGAGCCGACTTCTGTTCCCGCCAAAGCTTCCCAAATACTCTTCTATTGTATACCTATCGAATAAAGCCATCAAAGCTTGTCGACGAGTGATGCGCATAATCGTTAATATCGATACATCGTTCTATCGATTACGTTATTAGTAGTGTGCTTAATAATAACACATCACCTATGTTTATAAACAATGTACCGCATCCCATTTGCCTTTCAACGCACTTCCGTCGTCGGGTTACCCTTGTAAACGTTACAGCGTTAGATTAACCATTAAGTTTATTTACGGAACTCATATATCTATATACGTAAATGAGTCTGTCTGAAGTCTGAAGAGTTATGAATAATAAATAGGTGTTCCTCGCGGTTTCACCCGCGTTATTTTCGTCCGGGATAAAAAGTACCCTAAGTCCTTTTGACAACGCAAATTTCAACTTAACAAAGAAACAAATTAACTTACTTATACATTACCTATTATATAAATAATAATTTCGTTCCGCCTGTCTGTCCGTCCTGGCTAATCGTCGGAACGACTTAACGAATCTTGTGATATGATGGTTAAGTCCATGACTAGGTTAGATAATTTCGGATTTCACACGAGTGAAACCGCAGCGAACAGCGAATAAATAAAAGATTCTTCTTCTTCTTCTTTTTTATTAAATGGCAACTTTTAGGTAATTGTGCCAACGACAATGTGTGACTTGATAGACAAAGCAACGCGATTGAAGTAAAAAAAAACACGAGATATTCGAGTACGAAATCGATTCGGAACGTCCGTCTCTCGTCGCATTAATTTGTCATTCCTTAATACAAATCACTCTGTAAACTCTAGGGACAAGAGATAAACCACTGTAAATACTAAATACCTACTCTATTAGAATGTTGGGTTGCGTTGCTTTTTTTTTTTAATTTTTATGACTATTTAGTTCTGAATTTGTTATTTAAATATCTTAAAAAAAATTACAACTTATATAAATACTATTCACTTATTACACACACGCAGCTTTTCAAATTTTGTAACTATTATTGTATTATAATACTACAAAAATTAAAACCAGGTCATCCAATAATACAATGTACCTATAGGTACTTAATACCGATTGAAAAAAACAACACGGAATTTAAACCAAAGAAAAAAGATACAGTATAAAGCAAAAATACACGTAGCTTTGTGCGTGTTCGGTCCAATTTGGGATGTGGTAGGTACAAAAATTTAGTGAGGTTAGGAGTGTGCTGGTCGTTGTTACTCCGATACTCGTCGCTAATAAAACAATGATTGACTCAGTACGGGGAGACGGAAACGTGACTAGAATTTTACGTTCCATTTTATATCCAGGCATAAAAACGGGCCCTGCAACGTGAAAGATTCATGACGCAGCGATCCTTGTACGCAATACCAACAATTTGATGCGCGGTTTTTATTGGTGAAGTAATAATATGCTCATCAGTGCATTTAACGCCCGTAGGAAAGTGGACTGTACCCATATTCGATACGTGTAGGTACGAATACATAATTACGTTCGTCCCGTACGATTGTGACGTTGTCGAAGTTACTGTTATCGTCATTCATGATTGCAACAAAAAAAATCACTATCACTTCTTGAACTAAAGGTAGGTATTATAGTAAACTATTAGTGTTTTTTAGTGTTGTTTATTTTTTTTCGTTTCTTTTTATACTTATTATAGTAGGTACAGTAGGCTACTTACCTACTCCTGCGATTTCATCGACATGACCATCCTTTTCACTCTTTAGTTTTAAATAACAAAGAAACTTTAAAATACGTGATTCTTAAATGTAAAACAACAGCCCAAATACCGATTTCTCATAACTCTAACTTCAATACTAACCGTACATACTTACTTTCATTCTCTTCTTTCATACAATATTTGGCGCGTACGCCGCTCGCAGCAAAAATCTTAGCGGTCATTGACACGTAGGCGCGGGCGTAGCGCTTGAAATTTCGTAGATAGGTCATCTCCAAACTAACGTTGAATTACTTTTAGACTTAACCATATTATTGTTTATTTTTTAAATGGGGTGTATCAGGTTTTTGGTCAATTCATTAACACGTTGTACCTATCTATATTAGTGAGTTTTTGCGACACTAAAGAATAATGCTGTCCAAGTTTCGAGTTTGATAGTTTCGGTCGGGCGTTGATGAGTCAGCATCCTCGGTTTTATGTTCTTTCTCTCTCTCTCTTTTTATATTTTTTTTATGCATATTTAAATGCACTTTTCATGAAGGCACACGGCAAATGTTTATCGTAAGCTCCATTGTTACGGTCGTGTCTTGACTTTGCTATTTTATTCGACGGTGCCGGTATAAATTACGTTATTGGGCTTCACTGCCTTGACATTCCCGACATGTCACGTATTCTGAGAGAAAATTGGTTAAGGCATTGTTTAATGGAATGTAACCTTTTTCCACTTGTACTGTTATATTTTTAATAGAGAAAAAATTACTTGGGTTATTTTTACAAGAAAAACTCAGGTCCATTTCTGTCATCTAGCGAAGTGGTTTTTACAATAAAGACAATATCTACCGTTGGCTTTGTGATTTTAAACGTTACAAAGTTTATTGTATTTATTGCAGAGAAAAAGCGTGTTTTACTATAGGTACAGTGTGTAAGTTAAATTAGTATCTACTTGACATGGATACGCACACAACATTACTTCATAATATGCTTCATATTCAATTCAACATCTTTTGTAGGTACCTATCTTAATGACAGTCTCAACGTCTCAATTGATATGAAGGATAGTTTGAAACTGTATGTTACTAAAATAACGTTTACACTAGCATGCGCTGCATCACGGCGGTTTGTCGCCGGGTGGGATTTGACCAAAAATTACAAATAACACTTGAAGCATTCTGAAGACCGTTTAAAGAAAAAAAATTGTCTTTAAAATCTAAAATCTTTTGAAAACTAAAATCGTGAGATACGTGTTAAAACAGTCTAACTAAACCAAATAAAACGTGAAGTGTTTCTAATTTCTAGTGCATTTGACATAATATAGGTACTTTCAACAATTTTTCTGCCAATAAAACAGTTTTTTGGCATTTTAAAATCGGTCGAATTAAAGTAAGTAAGTAAATTTCCCAATATTGGGAAACTTTCACATCACCGTAAATCCAAGCAGCTCACTAGGTACATATTGCAATTTCTTTAATAACGTACGTACAAAAGATTGTTCTGCTGCTTCAGAATGGCTTCACTAGGCTCGGCGAGTATCGCCGGACAACTAATTAAATAAAAAAAATCTCGCGTAAGGGGAACTTAAAGTGACAATATAATATTATGAAGCTGTTTCTCGCAGTTTCAACCTCGTTTATTTCGGATTTGCCGCGGGAATTATGTAACAAAAAGTACCCTATGTCCTATTCTGTACCCCTGACAACGTGTATGTAAAATTTTGTGACAATCGTTCAAGTAGTTAAAATTATTATGTTTTTCCTCATAAAAGTAGTTTGTAATTATAAAATTATTCTAGAGGCCGATCGCGCTGTTTTAACGACATTGTAAAAAAAACTGCTCTTACGGCCGCGCTCAGAGTCGGTTTAATGATTACCTATTTAATTTTAAGTAAAGATTTTAAAAACAAACAGCTGCACTCGGAGACGTTATGTAAAGATATTAACGATATACCTAGTGGCACAGATAATATAATACTATGCTGTAGTAGTAACGATCCTTTTTCCCGTATATCAAGAAGTATACTCGTAAAGGTAGATCCAGATATAATTTACCCAAAAACATTAGGGGTCGAAGATTTAGAAGGCCTCGAGGTGGATCCATTAACGCCCCTCAGATTAGCGGCCTGGCGCTGGTTAGTTTTATTAACGCTTGCCTTAATATCCTACTAATGCTTCATCGGTTAATTATGCAATTTTGTCAGCCCTAAAACCATTTATTACACTTTTTTATTAAACATTATATCCGCGTAAGCTTCTATACTAATATTATAAAGAGGTACAGTTTGTTAGGTTGTAGGGGTAATCTGAATCCCACCAAAAACATAAATGTAAAAAAGGAGAGCCAAGTTTAAAACAAAAATTATGCTTGGCTGTGGGCTTCGCTGCAAAAAAAATGGAGATCTAAATGAGTGCCAAGTTCTATAAAAATAAAATATATATATATTAAAATATATGGACATAGATAAGCAATAGTGTGTTGACCCACACTGGAGAAATTTTGAGGAAATCGTGTTTTAAAAGTAGGAGCGCCATTTTGTATCAACATTTTTTATGTTCAATATTTAGTTATATATTTGAGCAATGTAATAAGGTAAACACATAAGTAAAAAACGTTCCCTAACTCTCGATAAATCGTGCTGAATCAATAACTTAATTTTGTGGGTTAATACGTTATTGCTTATCTGCGTCCATATATACATGTATATGTATATATGTCCATATATATATGTATATGTATATATATTTTAATATATATATTTTATTTGTTCCTATAAATACATATTTCGATTTTGCATAGAACTTGGTAGCCAAGCATAATTTTTGTATTGAACTTGGCTCTCCTTTTTTACATTTATGTTTTTGGTGGGATATCATTACTTTTTGTAAAGAAAACTAGGCAGGTATTGAGATTGTGGTTATAGTATAACAATCATTTGATTCATCGTTGAGAAAGAAGCAGGATGAACATAAATGTAATAAAACAATAAATAACCAAATCGGTATTCGTAAGCGGTGCCTATGTTTATGTGTTGCTCGGGAGCGCTTTTATGTAGATTTACTTCTGTTCTGTGTATGATTATGTGGTGCCGCGCGCCGCCGACGACACAGCGCTAGCCGGTTGTTTAGCGCGTATTACAAGTTTTTTGTATGGGGACACCACTTATTTTTATACTTTCTTTTTATTTTTAGATTTTTTCCTACACTTACACACAATTCCCGAACTGGATTCCAAATTTCAGCCTTCTAGGTCAGGAAGTAGGTTAGATTTAGGTACTATAATTATTATAATTATTATTATTATGTAGGTCAGTCAGTCAGTGCTAAAATTTACGACTTCTTGACCTTCATATCTTTATTACCGTTTGAGCTAGCTTCATGAAATTTGGGCTTCTACATGTCCTTATGGATATAATTAAACACACGTAGTTTTATATGTTTACGTTAAAGAGGTTTTGACTTATAGAAGGGTCAAAAGTGGCACCAAGTGGTTCGTGTAATATTACACTCGGCGCTGGCTAACCAGTCCCTTTGCTTGAACTTGACTTGACACGCTGCCGCGTGTCTAGATCTATAGGGATTTCGAAAATTCTTTTACCAAAAGAAAGCCACGTTATTTGTCAGTGTCGTAGGCTATATTGTTACCCAGAATTCCCGCGGAAACTCCGAAATTACCGCGAGCGAAACCGCGAGGAAACAGCTATATCCGATAAAGGAAACAAAAACCAATTTTTTATACGGCTAGTTAAAAAAAGGTTTTTTTAACTAAGAAAAGTAATCAACTCCACTCGCCGCTGCTTCGCTACAAAGTATCGTTTACAAAGAATTTGCCTCTAAATCTTAATTTCTTTTTCTCGTTGAATAACATAATCAAATCCAGATACCTTCTGTAGAATCAACAATCTAAGTTTTTAACCGACTTCCAAAAAGGAGGAGGTTCTATGTTCGATTGTATGTATGTTTTTTTTTTTTTTTTTTTTTTTTTTTTTTTTTTTTATGTATGTTCACCGATTACTCGAAGACGGTTGGACCGATTTGAAAAATTCTTTTTTTGTTTGAAAGGGTTTATATTTTCATCATTCCTTATTTGGCTCATTTTATGACGTTAGTTACATGTTATATAACCTATTCAAGTTATTTTTTTTGTTTTTCTTTTGTTATTTAAAAGTACCACAGTCGCTGCCGCAGCTAGTGAAACGCCCTCTCACCGACGACATTGTGGATAGCAGAAACGACAATGGTTATAAAATATTGTTATATTGCATTATTATTCTAATGTGTACACTCTTGTTTTATGTTGTAATGTTGAATAACAATGTTACTTAATGTGGACGTGTTATATAACACAAGTTATCTAACATGTTAATAGTCTGTGCGCACCGATACAAGGCTTCGCTCACAAAGAAAACGCACAATTTCACAAGTAACACCTCAGTTCCTTATACCAACGAATTTAATTAAAACTGTGCGAATTGGAATTCCCACGTTTTGGGCGATGCCGTCGTTTCGCTCGCTTTGTTTCATTATCATTAACCGCTCCCCCGCCGATTAATCTTCGTTACAGCGATGCGCTCCTGGTACCTTATGCCTACTGTCGGATTAAAGTCAGGAGTTGGGGTTGCTGCTCTCGTTTGCAAATTGATTTATCTTTCTTTAACCTATCTGGTACGTACGAGTATTAACTTTGCGTCACCATATTTGCATACTAGCTGCACTGCCCGCGCCCCGCAGTTTCACCCTCGCGTATTTCAGGATATCCTTAGGAAATCTACTGTATATGACTTTTTTTATTTCGCAAGTACATAGGTACCTACTTAGGTAATTGACCATTTTTACACATTGAAATTGATTTGAACAATGATTAGAATTATGCGTACTGGTAAAAAATATATGAAATGTATGAAATTTAGGAATTGTACACAAATACTAGGATATGTATAAAATATTGTTTTAAAAACTATTTAATACATAAATGTCAGGAAATGTGTAAGATTCCTAGGAATTGTATAGGTATAATTCCAATATCTGATTAGGAAATGTATAAAAATAATGCTTTTTATACTATCTACTATATACGTATGCGCGCAGTAGCACCACACGTATCCGTTTTTCTTTAATTTTCCGAAAGTTTTTGTTTCTAACAAATATCGACAGTCACCGGGGAAATAAAACTCAATATCAGCAAAAGTAACAGCGCACCAGCTTATAACTAATAATCTCTAATAATAAGGTATTATCGACGTGATCTTTTTGATGTATTTATTATGTGTATCGTCACAGCTCTTAGGTAAAAATAATCTTAGATAGAGCTCAAGAAATAAGTGTAATTAGAACCAAAGGGCAGCCCTGGGGTAATCACAATATACCTACACTATGACATAGACATATAATATGTACAATAAACATATATCTACGTGTACTACAGAAGTGCATGATGATCTTCCGTTTGTAATGAAAGACAGCTCATTTGCTTAGTAAAAACAAAAGGCAAAAAGAAAACCAAAGGGATGACAAACTTTGTTTTAGTCATTTCCATCATTGCAAAGTGAAAGTTCGTTATAAAAAAACAACCGAATTTAAAACACAGCATATACACAGTAAAACAAAATACTTATTCAAAATTGAACGACCTAATGAACAAGGAATGTTCAGTTCCAAATATTTGTAGTTACAAATCTTCGTAAATTTGACTAAACGCATATCAAGAGTAATTTACGAGGTCATTAGTTAATATAGTAGAAGAGCAATAAGTTATGCGTTATTAGCTCCGAAAGTCATTCGGTACTTACCGCGGGGGTAACTAATTGAAACTAACCAGAACGTTTGTTGTAATGAGGAGCCTACAAGACTCGTGATGGATGGTGTGTAGTTAATTTTGATGAAAATGAATATCAACGATGTTTTTACGGTATGTCAACATTCGCGAATTATCTCTAATGATAGGGATACTACTAGTATTATAGAAGTTCCTTAACGCGGATTGCGATAAGTGTTAATTGATAGATATCGTCGCGCATCACGCTAGAAAAAGCGTTATGCCCCTTGTATGCAAATCGAGCCGTTCCGTTCCATCCGGCGTAGTTCGGAGTTTATCGTCAAGTGCTGGCCACCAGTTACTTGTTTACATGTATTAGTTAAATGTTACTTTTCCGCAGATTTTTCCAAATAAAATTAAATTTTGTTGAAGAAAAAAGCGTAAGGAACTTCGTTCCTCGTTCCCCTGACCGCACGCGTTTTTTTTTTTAATAATTATATTATTATTACATCCTGGATTACCATTTTATGTAAATTTTCTTCATTCCTGTAGGGGTGAGAGTTTCCCGGGAAATCTCGTAACGCATATCAATGGTACGAGCAGCATCTATTAATTTAAAAAAACAACAGAACTTAAGTCCCGTATTAATGAACACCACTCCAACTGGATACGCTCTTGTCCTTATCATTTTCCATAGCATCGAACGAATATCTCTTGAGCGAGTCTTGCTTCTGAGTAGTAATTATAAATAGATCTCTTCACAATGAAGAGTTCCGAATATAGGACCTAATTATTTTTAGAGTCACAGTTATTTTAATCTACCAATCAAAATATTATAAATCTTATACTTAAAATTAATAAATGTTACTTACAAAAATAAATAGCTACTCAAAATACCAACCGCTTATACAAGTACTTAATTAAAGTTGTGAAATTGTGATACATCTTGCTCTCTCCGAATTTGAATTGTTTTGTGCTGTGCCCTATAAACAGGGTCCATAAAGAACTGTTTACTAACTATCTCAACACCTAATGTTACTTAATGGATGTGCAATAAATAAATAAATAAATAAATAAAATATCTTCACCTTGATTCTACATATAAATATTGAAGTCAATTACAATACGTATAGGCATAAAGTAATACATTAGAGAGGCACTTCACTAATGGAAGTGTATCAACTAACTCGGACTCCAAATGTAAGGTGAGCATAGTAGGCAACTGATAAGGATGCACGTTTGTAGCTGCAAAAAAAAGAGAAACTTGCTCGCAATATCGCTGCGGCTTCGCGTTCTCCCAGAGAGTCAGAAAAAATATTTAATTATTCCTGGCTCGATCGGTTGATGTAGTAAATTAAAGATTTGGTTGTAGCAAAGCAGCATCCATAAATCTATTCGCACCTAAGAGTAGCATAGTAACAATTATTACTAATATTGGTATAAAACATGAACGAGTGTTAAAAAGTTCGTAATATTATATTTTCTACTAGCTGTCCCGCGCGGTTTCACCCGCGATAATTTCGGAGTTCCTTAGAGGTAGAATTTTCCAAAATCCTTTCTTATCGGATGCCTACGCCATACAAAGAACACACCCTCCAAGTTTCAGGTCTCTACGATCACCGGTTTAGGCTGTGCGTTGATCCATCAGTCATTCAGGACAAAGAATTTTATATGTAAAAAATTAAAAACAAATAATAATAATCGTGTTTTAAAATACTTTGTTTAATCCTTAACGCCAAAATTTATAGAAAGTACCAGCCCTGAATCTTTTAAAATAAGTAGGTACTAACTACTATTCCTGCATACGTATTCAGTTGAGTCCAACTGTTTACTTCTTTTCTCTATCTTGTTAACTGACTGTACCCGTGTTCGGTTAGTCCGGTGATCGCTGGAGGGTGACCATGCGAGACCGCTGCCCGTGGGAACTCTACCCTTTGCCCCGCACTTTACATTATACTCAATTCCGCTTTTGTGTGGAAAAAACAGGGAGAAATTAATGCAGTGTCGCCTTCGGGTGAGTAAGAAGTACTTCGAAAGTATCACGTTCCACGCAAAAAATGTTTTTTTGTAACTTTAATTGCATATTATAAGGAGGTTTTTCGCGCTTTAGTTATATATCAATTATTTTTAAATAGTTAAACATTAAAAAGTCCATTTAGCCCTTTATGCGTGATTAACAAAAGTTCACAAACACATTTTATATCAAAAACGATGTAATGGACAATTTGCTTTTAATCCATTGATTAAGATGTTCAGTCCCCGGTGAAAGTTCAACCTGCTAATCCACAGTGGCGCCTGTCAGTCTGTTATAAAAAATTGATAACGTTAATACCAGATAACCATATAGTTGTAAAAAGTTGCAGAGGCGTTCGGAAAGAAGGTAATGATATATATGCAAAAAGTTTGGAGACGACACGAAAGAGATGTGCAAAGACTGAGCAGCATGCTGTATCTAGATATGTACCTACAGGTGTTCGGTAAATGACATGTGATAAATCGGAATGTGCCAGAAAAATATTATAGCCAAATAAAATGGTTCAAAGACTGAGCAACAAGCTGTATCTAGGTCAATACAGGTGCTCGGTAATAAACACGTGATAAATCGAAGCGTGTCAGAAAAATACAGCCTTACAAAATTCCCACTAACTTCTTTCTTAAGTTGTCGTGGAACTTCCTTTTTATTACTTACCTAGGTTCTTTTAGTCTTAAAGGGTGTCACGTTCTTGGGTTAACGTCAGACTTTTGCCCCAGTTAACGTTTTAACTATTTCATTTAATTAAAGTAGGTATTATAATAATTAATAATCTTTTCTAAAGTTGCCCATGTTATTTATGAGACCCTTATATGTATGAAGTATGAAATGGTTATAGCCTAAAACAACAAAGAAAATATTTCATATGTGGAAATAATTATGTTGTCATCATTCAATGGTTGTCATAATATAACAATTTACTAATATTAATGAGAACATAATTAATGTATAAATCTCATCTCAAAGAAATTTAATTAAATTATTCGCGACTGAATCTTGTATTTTACAAAAATACTAAAAGTCTACTCATATTTCGTACTCTTTACGTCGTAAGTACGTGTATTTTCTAAAATCAAAACTTTATATCATTGGTAGGAGATACTATTTTATTTTTTAAGCGGAACTGTACCGTAGAAATTTATAGAAAATCTGTTTACACAACAGAAATATTAGCATTCTTTGTTTTTTTAATATATGTATAATATCATTTATTTATTTGCCAAAAAGGATATAGGGTACTTTTATTCCGGGATCCCCGCGGGAACTCTGAAATTAAGGCGGATGAAATCGCATGATATTTCGATAGGTACACGTTATCAGGGGTACAGAAAAGGACATAGGTCATAGGGCAATTTTAGCCCAGAATTCACGTAGGAACGAGAACGTCTAGTCCATTCTATAGCTAATTCAAAATAGCTTATTCTTAAAGGAGAAAGAAGCCCTTTTCAACTGTTGGAGATATGTATCGGGCGTCAACAGTCGTAATTTTAATTTAACTTCACAACTCCTTGGCGGAGTTACAATGTTATCAGGCGCCGATAACGCGCCGGGCCCGTCCCTTCTCACCTCCGATAACAGTATCAAAAGAAAGCGACCGCGAAATATTCTATTTCGGCTTTAGTGTTGTGCGTTTTTTCAACGTTATTTTTTATCGACACTTCTTACTTTTCGAGTATCTACCTAAGCAATAAATCATAAAGCTTTTTTTAAATCTGCTTTATTTCTGATTTCTCTTATTGATCCCATATTTAAAAATAATTCTCTTTGAAAACAAGGAGTCACAAGAGTTAAATATTTCTTAAGATTTTATTTTAGTTGACAGTAGTTGACAACTAGTTGGCTCTTTTAATGTATTGAACATGTGTTTCAATTCTTAAACACTCACGAAATCGTTGAAGTTGTAGTGCAAAGAAAGATGTTAGGTATATCAAAAAAAATTAATAACATAATTGTGACCAGCTGAAGTCACTAAAACCAGAGAAAAAAAAAATAAAAAACAAAAGCAACTCTCTGAGCACGCCATAGCATCAACGCCGTTTACGGAACGTGCCCACACTTGAATATTCAAATTGGCCCCGCACAATAGGTCCTCCCCCTCCGCCCGACTCAGCAGTTGAAGCAGGCCCCTAACAGGAGTATATAGGAAGCAGCCACAAAGAGTTGCTGAGAGAAAAAAGTGGATTCCGGTTGTGTCAACCGCGCACAATAGTGGTGTAAAACATTTGAATGGGTACTATTTACCAGTGTTATGTAGATATATGTTATAAATTAATATATAGCTGAAGCTGAAATTATATAATTTCCTATATATTTTCATTAGGTATTATTACTTTTAGTATGAGACTACTGTGTATGTAGTTTGTAATGTTCTTTTATTGTGTATTAGGTAAATAAACACCATGTATTTGAATATGTTTTTTGGTACATTTGTGATGTGCTTGTATTTCTTTAAAGGCCCTGGGTGAAAAATTATGACCTCCGAAAACTATAAAACGGGTTTCCTTTCCATTGTTTTGAACAACACTATTATTTCTTCCTGAGGATTGGGTTGCTCTACCCATTATTATCAAAGCACCAACAGTTTCACCTGACTTGTCTTCTAAAGCTGAAACGAATTTTCAAACTATATTCGAGCTATTCGATGCTATTGCGCTGATATTGTACAAAGTAGATGCGTAATGTGCATGCGCGTATCTCTGTTCGTCTTATACTTTCTATATCTCTTTTACTTCTTATTTTCCGTAATTTCATCTGCGTTAACTTCGGAATTCCCGCGGGAATTCCAGGGTAAATTACCCCATGTCCTCTACCGTACCCCCAACGTTTCATGACGATTGTTTGAGTAGTTAAGGCGTGTAAGCCTAACAAACAAAATCTCACTCGCATTTATAATATTGGGCTGTGTGGTCGCTGATTAGTGAATTGATTTTTTGAACATGACAGGAAACTGTCATAGACAATCCCGGCACATCACAAAGATTCCGATAAGATTCTGAAATTCACGTAGTTAATATAGCGGGTAGCTAGTAAACTACACTCTAAAAGGACGTGTTCAAAGTTGTTAGGAATGCGAAGTGTGCGACCAGGAGCGTAGCGTCGAGTAGCGATGGATCTATTAGCGTTAGCAAGCCAATCTCATTTAGAATTAGCAGATGTTAAATCTCTGTGGTTGACGTTTAATAATTTTTCTTGCCGTCAAAATATTAATAGATTTCATAAAATCATTGCAGATTACGTACATTATATTACGCATTCGGTAAGCATAATTTACCTAAATTAATGCTAATACTAAATTTCCATCACTATCGCTGTGCGGTATCGTCGTTTTGAATTATGAACAATCGACGATCCTAGAAGCTCTAATAACGTTCGTGTTACAAATACATTAATTATGTCGGGCTAGTGTAGTCTTGACACAACCGCGGGGGTGTCGTGTCGTCCATTGTGTGCGCCTAATGCCGAATGTTTAGATTCCCAGAGCTCTTGGGGGTTAAGTGTGTGGGATCCGAGGGCTGAATGTTATAGCACTTCATGACCTTAATAGTTATATTCGGTACACTTTCGGTATCTAGACTAGTCGATTCCCATTATATTATGTAAAAACGTCAGGCAAAAAAGGTAATAAAAACATCGCGTTCAAGTCCCGCGTAATTTACATAATATAATGTGCTCAAAACGCGAAAATCTAAAAACTTTAGTCGATTCCCTACGGTTTCACTAGGCTTTCCATGAGAATTTCGAAATATAAAGTACCCTATGTCACTGAGAAATACTGTAACTTCCTCTAAGTGAATTTTCAAAATCGATTAAATAGTTTTTGAGTTTATCCATGACAAACATACAAAACAATTAAATCTTATCTCTTTATCTACCTATAGATGTAACACAAGACAACGTTTTTGGGATTTCCTCGGCAACTCTCTTTACCGGCACATTACATAGTCCCCGTAATAAGAATTTGATGTATAAAATATTTAAAATGTCTAAATCCCCGATTTCTTTAATAACTTTCATCAATATCGATTATAAAACCTCAAAACAACAAATTCACACTAGTTATTTTTCTAAAATAATACTTGAAAGTTGTAAATAAATATACGTAGTATCAACTCTGCGATACTGCGAAACCAGTCAACTAAGCTATGTAACATATTGATACGTCTGTGTAGTACCTTGGTAGTATATATAATTACCTACGATAACGCGCAACGTCAATTTTAATCATATCCCTATTTGCTCTAAGGTAATATTATTCCGTTATCAAATATAATATTTCGTCACAAATCATTTGCAGAGCGCGTGTATCCAGACGCAAGATACACAATTTGTAGTGAAACATCCTTTACATCAAAGGTTTTTGTCCCTTTGAGTTAAACCTTGCGTGCTATTTTCCAATTTGCACGCTAATTGTATTTAAACCTTATCTACAAATACTGGATGAATTATTATTTATTTATGTTTATCTATCTTGTAGAATGTATGTACATATTTTAAAAACATTGATTTCTAAGCGTATAATTATATATATATATACGTATTGAAAGTCGATTCTTAGAACCTCCTTATAAAATATGCATGCTGTTATTATAAATATACAAATTAATACTTAACCAACATAAATTTGTCCACTATGTGAATGAGCCGGTCTCTATCTCTAAGAGCATTTTGCGGTTACATCCTTATCGTGGATGATTCTATTTAGGTAACAGTGCGGTTAAAATTGTCGTTTAGCGCTCTTATTAAAGCCACTTAATTTGTTTCGACGATGCCTTCATCAATCAGCTTTCGGGCGAGCTTAATACGGACCAACGTTTCAATCACTCCCAACTTTTTGTCCCAACAACCGAAGCACCGCTATCAATCACACCTGGTTATATTCGGTATTTCTAACGTGATATTATTTTGATGGACGGATACAAAGCCCTTTTCAGTGAATACGCGTGTTATGTTCCGATCTAAGAATGAACCAACAAAAGCCTCGTGTTGTATGCGTTTACATAATTATTGGGTGTAACTAAAGTGATAAGTGAAGTTTTGACGGTAAAATTATTAGTCACGATATAAGTCTTTTTTGCTTGCAAACGTGAATAGAATAGGTTAATATTTTTAAGCTTTTATAAAACAGTTAACTTTAACTGTTAGTGTGTAATTGTAAGGTATATTAATTCTACTTTAGCTTTGGGCAATAACTTCTTTAGCTATTGCACTGGCTATTGCACAACAAAAAGTGCCTCTCTGGTTTATTTTGTTAGTAAGAATAATAAAAAAGATCTGAAAATAAATAAAAAATAACGCGACGTAGTACTCTATCAGTGTTGTCTCAAGATGTTTTCTGGATAACTGTTATTGTCTGTGGCAATACTTATCTCTCACGTGGTTACAAATATGGTAAATATCATATAAAAACAATGTAACACTGCTAAAAGACCACCGCTCCTGCGCTAACCCAAAATTGAACCATACGAGCTATACAAAGCTGAGCCAGACAAGGTAAAAGCCACAGCGAACATCCTCAAATTGACTTGCCGGGAAACAAAGGAAGTTTGTGGAAACTCGCTAAATGTTCGGTATATAAGTATATGTCGGTACTCGGTAGAGTCGATCGTAGTAGATTTCCATTCATTTGAATTATATGCAAACTTCTTGATGTTCTATGAACTCTTGGTATTTGCGATAAGTTTCAGCTTGAATTAAACAAAGTCGAAAAAACATTAATGCAAAGCCAAAGACATGCTCAAGGCTCAATTCAGTCCAAAACCCGAAAACAGTAAAGGCCTGAAGCAAAATGTTACCCGTCTTATCAGCTTTAATAGTTCATTATTGCAAAACTAGCGATCCACCCTAATTTCGCTCGTGTACAATTAACTAATGTGATGTGGGTTTAAAAACCACCACTTGTACCTTAAAGTTTACGATCGTATTATTTTTTATTAATATAAAACATATTGAATCGACTTTTGGAGATAACATCCACTGTGAACTTTAAACCTCTTTAAGACCTTCAATTCGTTTACAAAATTATTTCGTGTACGTTAGGTACATTATTGTGTATGTATATTGTTCAGCCAGCGTGTCAGTTGTCACGTATACGGTATAAGCCCCCGTTTTTTTATATGGTTGCTCATAAAGTACCTAATATGTTACATAGATGTTTAGCGTACGCAAATTTGACCATTGACTAGTGCTTTTTGCTTTATCATAGAAAAAAGCCTTTATTTACCCACAACAGATTTTTTGATTTTAACATATCCACCTTATGATGACACATCAAATCTAACCTAGCAACTCAGTATCATTTTTTGTCCTCAGTATTACGCAGAATACCGATTGTTTGCAAACGAACGAGTTATACAATGTGACGGACGAAATATTGTATGCGTTAGATGTGAAAGCTTGCAAGATACAGTATAAAATAACAAGGGTAATTTACCCAACGCCATTTGTCACTCGACTGAGCTATAGGGAATAGAGTATTGTTTGTGCATCTTACGTATCTTGTTACGAAGCGTTGTCTTACATTATCTCCACCGAGGCGTGTGCTTCTAATAGCTTTAATTACTATGTAAACACGTCTCGTTAATTTGAGCCGACTGATTATTGTTGTATTATCTGTTAGCTTATTCGGAACGTAACAGCCTGTTACACAAACACTGGCTGCTTCTGATATTTTGAAGAACACTGTTTCTTAGTGATTTTAAGCGGTTGAACGAGCTGCACTGCTGGAAATCAGCCTTGAGGTCTCCCATCATGGCATGCAAAGACGCCGTTCACTTCTTGGTACGGCTTTCCAATATTTATAAAGTTCAACGACACCTTTGCGAAATGTTTCATTTGCGGTGTTATTTTTTCTCGAATAAATTTTGTCTGCACAGAGAAAAGAATACAATTAACTAGAGATGCAACGTATGTAGGTGTGGCAAGCGCATGGTTATGAGCAAATGGTCATAACTCCTTAAAATTTTCTTTGCTAACATAACAAACATGTTTTCAAAACAGCGTAAACAAATAACGAGTTTGTTGTTTAAGTTGTTTACTTACATTTCGTTATGTTATTGAATGTTCGTGTGCATGACGAAGACGCTAGCTGTTCGTTTTTCTTTGTGTGCGAAAATCATCCAGCGACACTGGTTTTCGCCTGTTTTCATACCAAATTGAGTAGCCTCTTCCATTTGTTCTATGGTATTATATGTCTGTAAGTATTTATTGTTATGTCAGAAAAGTTTATAAACAAAATTTTAAGCTTGGGTCAACAACCCTCTCATTTCTGATGATGTTAACTGTTACATGCTTGTTAGTGTAATTGCTGCTTTACAATGAGTTGAGTAAAGAGTATAAATCTGAAAATTATGCTGTTTTTATGAGGATTAACATCTTCATACCATTATATTATGTGCATGTGTTGTCTCGTTGTTCAGCGTTGCTCCCTTATATTTTTTAATTTATGAGGGCTTACACTGGAAAAATATGTTAAGGTGTTTTTAAGTACATTAAAATTCCATATTGTATGTTACAAAGTATTAAGAAGAGTATAATCCTATTAAATATTAACTGTTAACTTCACTTAGATTTCTCAACATAATATTATCTGTTTATTGATCAAGCATTGTCTACAAAAAATTTCTAGTCGATTCTAGTGTTTTATAATTTTTGCGGTTTTTACGAACCATTTTTTTTCTCGTAGTTTACTTGTATTGTTCATACGAATAATAAGAGGTTTTCTGTTGTTCCAGTGTCACCACATCGCATGACCAGGTTACGGCATTCGAGACATTTAGACACCTATTTGCCGATACATGCGAATCCATCGGTGAGTATATGTATTATGTCGAATAATCACATAGCAGAATATCTAATGTAATCAATCATTCGACACATTTACCCTTATATATCACAGTCGCCCAAAAATGCTTCTTAATGAATAGTTTATATTTTGATTTAATGCTTATTTACTTTTGATATTTGACATAGTTTTTATGCATGATAATAACGTTATGAATATGTGAAACATTTATATAATCTATAGTTACTTTAACGCTAGTAAAAATATCATTGATATATACTTCTTCTTCTATAGAATAGTATATCAGTGATAATTTTTAACTAGCGTTGTTAAATATCAGAAATATCTATCCAAAGAGCTCTCGTGGAACTGGTGTAAGTAAAATTATTTAATGTTCATAATACTTCCTTCCACATAAGATTTGAGATCAGGTAAAAATAAAATATTGTTGTATTAAAATATAATCAATATTATACCTATATTATTTTTGTATGAATGAAATCTTTCACTATAATGTTGTTTATATTCTCTATATTTATTTTGTATTTGCGTTCGTATTCAAAAAGAAAATTTTCTGTTCTTCTTTGCATGACTCGTTTTGTATTGAAAAACTATTTAAGTAAAACTTTGTAATTTTTCTTCAAGAAAAGTTTGTCTGATTGTTAGACGTTAGTGTTTAATTAAAATGTAGACAGCATGCAATATAAGACCGTTGTGTTGTCTTTTGTCAAAATTTAAATTTTATACAACTTAATTAAAAGTTCGTTGTTAGAATGCACCAACTCTTAATGATTACATGGAATTGAAACTAGAGGTACAAGTAACAAGTTGTTATGAAAATGACAATAAGTAAATACCAGCTATTTAAAATCAACTAACACTTATTACACTGCTAATTTAGGAAATCACTCTTTCAAGGCAAACTCATACTCGTTGGTGCTAATTTTTAATTTTCTAGGACCATTGTCGATAAAAATTTCCGAAACATAGTAAAAGTGTTTCATTCCAATTCAATAATGTTTGTTTTGTCATTTTCAACAAACGACAGAACCCGTATGAACTTTTATCGAAGTTTTACTGGCACTGCATCTTCTGAGAAGTTGTCTTGCTGTTAGTGTTCGTGTAACGGTTATTGGAGTGTCAACTCATTTGCTAACAGATCATAGTTTGTAGTTATTAGATTGTATATTGATGTAGAGGCACGCTCTAACGCGTTTTCAGTTACTCGCCTCAACTCCGAAGCTGTCAGTGAAGGACAACCACAAGCCGGTGTTCACCGAATGTTCCAACTATCGACCGACTGTAAAAGAGGAACAGCCCGTCGGGACCTATGTGTTCACGGTAAATATCACCTAGTTTATAATCTCTTTTCACTACATTGAAAAAATTGACTTGAGAAACCCAAGTTAGATTGAGTGTCAGAGAGTGAATCTCATTGTTCAAAGATCGATTTAATAATATCTATTCGTATAATCTATTCGTGCAAATGCGAGAAAAGCGTAGTGGCGTAATGTACCCTTGTGAGTCATCACAATCAGCAATGGAACATTTGAAGACTCATCACTTATCAAAGTTAAAATGATTCTTCCTTTCATTTTCTAATCTCGTATCTTTTTTATTAAAAACAAAAACACTAGCAACCGTATTTAAATTTGTTTTGTTACTTTTTTAAATAAATGTTTTAAGTTAAATATTGGTGGTATTTAAGATTATAATTTGTTTTGAAACAGGTCAAAGCAAATGATCGGGATCCTCTTGATATGGGAGGTACCGTGACATACAAATTCGTATCCACTCCTGGAGAGAAGGAGCGATTTCACGTCGATCCTGAAACTGGCAGGATTACTACAGCTGATGTACGTATATCAGTTAACCTTAAAATTTACCTTAATAACAAGGCCATTAATAAATCAAAGCCTTGACAAACTTTTCGTAATTACCAAATATTTATGTGACTGTGCATTTTATTGAACATGTAAGTCCTGGATATGAGGTAGGTATAGGTAGTTACGAATTTTTTGCAAACTATCGTATTGTTTAGTCGATTCAGTTGAGGTCTGTCATAATCTGATCACAACTTACCATGTGAAGGCGTTTATTTAATCATTCATGTTTAGTATGTAGTTATTGGTGACCTGAGTCACCATGTATTTAAGAGATGATAATATTGAACTTTTTGATGCTAATGTACAGATATTCGATCGTGATGAACCATCTCGAGAGAAAGAAGCCTATATAACAGTAAGAGCGAGTGACAACGGTCAACCACAACTTGATGATGCGTGCACTATCAAAATAGTCATTGAGGATATCAATGACAACCAACCTGTCTTCGATAAAGTTGTAAGTATACAGTTAACTACACATTCACATTTAAAATAACTTTTCTAAAAAAAAAATGTAAGACATGCAACATGCCATTCTGAAAATATTAAAAAAAAGACATCTTATTTACTTAACTGCGCTTATAAAATAAATCTTTCTTTTTTGTAATAATGTTTCTTTTTTGTATTTTATAAAATATATGAATATTTAAATACTTAATCATAAAATATTCCTCTTGTTAAATTATTTTATTGATTATTTTCCTCAATCTGTTCTTAGCTTACATTACCAGGTTCGGAAAATACTATCTTTATATTCTCTAATAATAATCATATAAAAATGTATGTTCTCGTTTTTGAAACGATTCACGTGATTTATGTCTTGGTTAAGATGAATGTTGTGACTAACATGAACGTTCGTTCACTAGCCTCAAACCGTGCTGCAGACAGTACTAACACTTGCCTGTTTTTCAAAGGTCTTCCGTGGAGATGTTTGGAAGGTTTGTCTATATGAAATGAACAGAAAATATCACTGAAAGAGAGTTTTGCGCACTGATATTGTAAAAAAATTATACTACCGATTGTACACTAATTCGATTATTACCATCGCTTGTTAATGTAATTTATTAGCGACTACAATTTTGTTCAAACAAAAGCATTGGTAACAATCGATCGATGAAAACTTTGAAAGATTTTCAATTTTTTTACTTGCATGTTGCTGCATGTCTGATTTAGGATCGTAAGCCGCCGCTCAAGGCGATATCGGTAATTCTTTTATGTGTCTAGTGTGTTCTAAACCACTTTCTTTGCACATTTAGTAGTTGGGTGTATTTACTTTAGCTAGGCTGCTCTTTTCCCCCTAGGCGCATTTTAACACACTGCACGATTCTTATTATTTTCGATATGAAAACTTTCTCTAAGCTTCAGGCATGCTTTGCGTAGAAGATGTCAAAATGAATTAAATTTAGCATTTAACTGGATGAGTGAGTTCGATCTAAATGATTTTACGGAATTATTCGATTCATATAGAAACTTTATCATCTTATGTAAAATAATAATTTTTATAAGAAAAATTCAAAGTTTTTTTTTTTAATTACACGTATCAGTGAATAGTGAAATAAAAAAATGTACTAATAATGTAATTTTTAATAATTTAATTTTGTATAATGCAGTCGTACTCAGAATCCGTGCCACAAGATCTACCCAGCGGTCGAGAGGTGATGAGGATATCAGCTACGGACATTGATGATGGAAACAACTCGATAGTCCATTACAGTCTAGATACTAACTCTCCTGATCAGGCATATTTTTATATAGACCCTGATAATGGAGTTATATTCTTAAATAAAACAATTGATGTGAGTATTTACTACATAGGAACAATAATTTCATTAATTAGGGTAACCAAAACGTTCAATTATATTATTTAATGTGTGATTTTTTTACAGAAATTACCCGGATATAAATTTAAATTAAGTGCTATAGTAAAAGACATGGGTGATCAACCACAGCAAAGTTCAATAACACTCGACATTCAAGTTGTGGAATCGAATAAGAAAAGTCCATCTTTCATTGAAGTACCAGATAGACCAATTAGACTAAAAGAAAATTATGCGGATTTCAACGCACACATTGCTACCGTTAGAGCTATGTAAGTGTACATAAGTGTACATAGGTAGTATATTTAATAAAAAAACTGTTTAACTATATGTATACAAGTTGCCATTTTTATATTTCAGATCAAACATTCCCGAAGAGAAAAAACTGTTATTTGAACTTGTTATGGGGCAGACTGAACAAACAAATAAGTGGCATACTTTTGTATTAGAATCGGAGGCTGATTCTGCTTATATTAAACTTGGTAACCATTTAGATTTCGAAAAAATTACTGAATATACTCTTACTGTTAGAGTGCAGGTAAGACCATATTATATTGAAGGAAAATAAAATATTTGATTTGTTATTTACGACGATAGGACATTTCACACCAACCTTTTTAATATTTTACAGAATAATTATAATTTAGCAGCTGAGACTATAATTCAGATCGAAGTAGAAGATGTCAACGACAACATTCCAATATTTAGCGAAGTTAGGTCAGGAAGTGTATTAGAAAATGAGCCACCAGGAACACAAGTGATGCAAGTCAGAGCATTCGATGCAGATGGCACATCGGAAAATAATCAAGTCACCTACGAACTAGCAGATCCTTCAGATCCGTTCGTCATTGACACTCTTACTGGCAATATCACAACATTGAAAATGTTTGACAGAGAAGAGCGAAGCTTTTATAATATCAAGATCATTGCCACTGACAATTCGGAATCTGCTCTGATTCCTGGAAAACATAATTCTGGACAGCAAGTGTTCAGGATAGAAATTGCCGATAAAAATGACAATGCGCCACATTTTACACAAGACACTTACGTCGCTGAGTCGATAGCTGAAAATGCTAATATTAATGTACTAGTCACGCAGGTTACTGCAATGGATATCGACGCAGGTAAATACAAAATATTTTTTCTATCCTCTAATTTTCAATTTTTTTTTTCTCATTTATTCACACATTTTGTGGACAGTTAAATTTTTAGGTTTAGTTTGACACTTAAGGTTTTAAATAACCTTTTGAAGGTCTGCTAGATGAAACTTCATCTTGAAATAAGCTTACATTTTTTAAAATTATTTGTAACATTTGTCATATTTTTTTAAATACTCTTTTTTACTAACCATTGTTGTTTTATATTTTGCAGCTTCTGTCGTATCATATAGCATTGTCGAAGGGAACACTTACGATGCTTTTGTCATTCGAAACTTCACTGGTGAAATTAGAGTGAACAACGAATTAGATTACGAAAATATTACTAATTATAATTTACAAGTTAGAGCTTTTGATGGTATTTACGAAGACTATGCCAAAGTAATAATTAAAATTGAAAATTTAAACGACAACCCGCCTGTTTTCTTAGCTAATTATACAAAAACTATTGAAGAAGAAAAGTTATATGAGGGATGCATAGTTAAGGTAATATATTCGTTTATCTGCGGTTCTCAGCCAGTTTAAACCAATTATGAATAAAATTGTGTTATCTTTTCTCCAGGTGGAAGCATATGATCCAGATATAAAAGATCGCAACGAACCACAAAACATTGTTTATTCGCTAGTGAAACACGAACAGAAAGAGTTTTTACAAATCGACAACGATGGATGTCTACGTTTGACCAAGCCGTTAGACCGCGATCAGCCATTGGGGTTTACAACGTGGCAGATTTTGATAGTGGCTGCCGACCAAGGAGGGAGATTGGGATCTGACAGTTTGAGGTCAACAACCGAAGTGATATTGGAACTAACCGACATCAACGACAACGCGCCTTTCCTCACAAATGTAAGTACATTTAATTCTATAACTATACAAATCGTAAATAATTATAAACATGAAAAAGCTTTAACCTTTTCAATAAATCCCGCATTAAATCAAGAACAACATAACTTATCGGCCCGCAGGCAGCCTACGACTTTATTGTGAACATTCATCCGACCCATTAGTTCGGCCCTCTTATATTATTATTCTGTCTGTATTGGCGCAAGAACATGAAATTTCACCTTATAAGGGACTCGTTCGAGGTCCCTTTATAGACCATTTTAAAAGAATTGCTATCGATAAATTTCAATGGAGCTATCAGAAATAAACCTTTTCGGGCTAAGGATACCATTAGATTTAAGTATATATTTCACACTTTGTCCAGTATTACGTGGTCTTTGGTAGACAAGCGAAACTTAAAGAAATCGGTAGAGAAATCTCTTAAAACTATATCTTAAGGATCATTGTACGAGATGACTACTCTTATAGGCAATTGCTATCCATTAGGTGGGAACGGGAATGGCGTGTGCTTCGCCAAAGGGGAATCATCCAACCTGTTGGTCACACCGTCTGAACTTTACTGTACATTAATAAATAAATTCTACATTTGAAAGTGATTGCAACATTGTATCGAATTCACGATAAAAAGTAAGGGGGTACTCGTATATTTGTTTTTTGGAGTCACAATATATACTGTGTGAGATTAAGTTCAAAATTGAAGTTTTTGTATGAACTTTGAAACGCATAAGCAATTTTTGGATTGAAAAATAAAAAATTAAATGTCTTTTACCATGTAGCGATGGACAGTTTTCTTGATCATAATCTGAATTATGAACAAAAAGCTCAAGGCGCTCTCTCTTTTATCCCTCACTGTTCTCCTGTCATTCTCAAATTTCACGATTGCGTAGACAAGGCGTTTGTTTGCCAGCTCAGAGACGGGCGGGCTTAAGAGCTGTCAATTGTTATGCAAATTTGCTCATAGATTAGCACTCAATTTCATAACTTCATTAATTGAAGTGAATTATTTTACGAAAAAAATCGCCCAGTCACGTTAAGCAGAAAAGTTTTTACTTCGAAGTGGAAATAATTTAATAATTCAAAATATTTTCGTAGCATTCATTTTAGTATTATTAAATATTAAAAAATTGCTAATGAAGACAACTAATGAGCTTAGCTTTTTGCCCAAAACATTCACCATTTTTCTAAAAGTTATTCCGTCATATTTATGAATGGCCAAAGAAATGGGCATACTTTACAACTGTTGCTTACAGCAGTACCCGACATATAATTCATAGGTCTACCTACCTAAACTTTCTTCGGTTTAATATTTTCGCTGAACATTTGAAATTTGACATTTCTTTTTTATTTAAGTTGATAATATATTACTATTTATTTTATAGCATCGCTTTAGTGAATAGCTGTTATGGTGTTATAATTATGTCTAAATAAATAAATAAATAAAAATAAATCTTGAATCAAGTCTCTTGTCAATTTTTCATCCAAATGAAATATGTAACTCATTTATCGGACATAATTTCTTAAGTCACCGCTTTACGCAGTCTAAATGTTCAGTTCGATTCAGGAGTTCTAAAAATAATACAGAACAAAATACGTGTATATGTATGTATACCTATCATCTACAGCTTTACAAATAAAAATAAATATCTCTTAAATTGTTATTAAATAAGTACATCATGCTTTTTTATATTTTTGTACGATCGCAAATTGAGTAGAAACTGGTATAATCTACATATGTCATCGTTTTTAAAATACAAAACATCTAGCTGTCCCCCCGATTTCATCCGCGGTAATTTCGGAGTTCCCGCGGGAATTCCGGGATTAAAACTATCCTATCTTTTAAGTTGAACCATATTATAAGTGGTTACAAAATTTTATCAAAATCCGTTCAGTAGTTTCGGAGTCCATCGCCGACAAACAACGTGACACGTGATTTATATATATTAAGATGTTCTCTACCACTAAGATACAAAAAGCAATGTTTGCTAAAAAGGGTATACCCATTATCCATCCTCCGTCGTTGGTTCATTAACATATTTTCGTGACATCTGCTAACTTTAATGTACATTTCAAGGATTTCGTCCAATGGCAAAATAGTTATTTTGAATTTATTCAAACGACGAAAATGAGATGCGAGTCTAAAATTTTCATGAATTCTTAACATTGGTGTACTGACGCAGCTGGCTATACTTAATTTTACTGTAGGCAAGTTTACCTTTTTCAAATTTCAATGGAGCTATTTATGTGAATTAAGTACCTTGTACAAGTTACATAATATACGTTATAATACATCGATAGCACCGTTGCGTTGGTTTTAGTGGTTAGCGAACCTGACTTCTACGCCAGGTGTCGCGGGTTTGAATCTCGCGTTACGATAAAATATGTGATGAATATTGGTTTTTACCCTGAGTTAAGAACGTAATAACTTATGTATTATACGTATACGTATTATTTACAAAAAAAAAGTATTAAATCTGTTGTTCGGTTATGGTGCAAGCTCTGCTTAGTTTGGGCTTTAGACAAAGAATTATGAATGTAAGCTGTTCTCGGGTAATGTGTTAACAACGATACACTGTGTACTATCTTGTTAGATTGTGTTTGATATTGCCAATAGTACTAAAGTTACTTTACCAACGTATTTACTTGGTAAAGTTCGAATTTGTTGCCTTTTAGGTACCTACGTCCTACGTCCCATTTTCTTTTATATCTTTACCAGACATTAAAACTTTAGGGCAGGGTCTACAGCCTGTGTTGGTTGTATTACATATTTCCTTCGGCATTCACCTATGTGGAAGTACATGTTAGGTATTATTAGATAAAGATCCGCCTAGGTAAAAAGGTCTATTGGATGTTTTTTTACTACACATTGCAGATTCATCCGCATTTATGTCGAAATTCCCTCGAGAACTTTGAGATGAAAGGTGTCTTATGTCACTTAGAAATAATGTAGCTGCCTATTAATGAAAGAATATTTAGAATCAGTTCAAGAATCCAGATTATCCTATCCAGATTATCTCATTCATTCAAAATTGCAAACTTTACCTCCTTATAATATTACTGCCATCATCATTATTACCAGCTTACAGCGGTCCACTATTTTACATTGCCTTTCTCAGAGTTCGCTGCCCGTATTTC
Source organism: Zygaena filipendulae (assembly GCA_907165275.2). NCBI lineage: Eukaryota > Metazoa > Arthropoda > Insecta > Lepidoptera > Zygaenidae > Zygaena > Zygaena filipendulae. The sequence continues at coordinate 4,882,051 of OU015669.1, forward strand.
AGCCATTCGCTTAATATCAGTGAAGATATGCTTTTTAAATATTACGTGACAAACCTAGATACTTCCCATCCAAATAAATAGGCAACAATGCGCTAGTTGACTGAATTTCCTTTGAGTCCGGTTTGTAGATTAATAAAATAAATGGACACGTATTTATGCTTTTTTTTTTTCATAATCAAAAAATCACAGCCATACATTGAGTTGAAATTTCGTGTGACGTTACTATCCGGTGCAGTTTGTATGGGGGCTAATAGCAGTTAACGAGCACCTACCCTAAACTTTAATGCGCTATATCTATCTTCTATCTATATATATAAAATCCTTTGTCCTGAATGACTGATGGATCAACGCACAGCCTAAACCGCTGATCGTAGAGACCTGAAATTTGGAAGGTGTGTTCTTTGTCTCCGATAAGAAAGGATTTTTGAAAATTCAACCCCTAAGGGGATGAAAAGGGTTTGAAAAGTTTGTATGAAACAATTCCGCGGGAACTTCGAAATTATCGCGGGTGAAACCGCGTGGGACAGCTAGTCCTATTTATATTTTCATTAATTTGAAAAAGCAAAAATTACGTGTCCATTATTTTTTTAATTTCTAACTGACGAACTAATTAGAATTTAGATTTTAAGAAGTCGTCAACATCCTTATTGTTTTCGAATTAGGAAATTTGAAAATGGACTCATAGGTACTAGATGCTGCACTTACCTTTTTAAGAGAAATGTATATTTTTGTTAATTTAGACTCAGCCAGTGATATGGTACGAGAACGAGCCTCCCGGTCAAGTGGTGGTGTTGACAGCGAAGGATTACGACTCGGCCGAAAATGGACCACCATTTACGTTTGCTCTGAACGACTCTGCGTCGTTCGATATACGCTCCAAGTTTGATATACAAGGTGAGTTAATAATATTTATATCTACAAAAAAATTATTAAAAAAAGAATACATAGAAAGTATAGGGGAGATTACAAAATCATATATATCTACCATATTAATTGAACTATTTACTATATTACATAAGTATTTATTAAAACTTTAAGCACATCGCGGTACAAAAGCCGGATTTAATGTCACAGTGGCATTCTCTGCCAGTCAACCTTCAGGTAGACAGTGCAGAGAGTTCACTTGGCGATAATTACTATCTGAAATATCTTGAATTCGGCAAGTTTGATTAAAATTACACATTCAATTACTTATTTGTACCTATATAAATTATTTCCAAAATAAGTTTTTTTGAGTACCTACTCGTTGGTAATAAAACTGTGGAGATTAAGAGAATTGATAATTAAAATATCTTATTTACACCTCAATATAAAGTTATTGATTATTCAATTAACATTGTTCGAATAATGAACTTTACTGAATTTCAAGAAAACGGCTGTGTCCCGTTTCGTCGGAATCTCATTTGCGACAAGGCGGAATTTTAAAGAGACCTCAAATTCGAGTTGTGATCAATTAGTGTAGTTAAAATGCATTAAATGCCGCACCAGACCCAATACGAACTCAGTTCAGGAAGTGTCGATTGAATTTTAGGTTCTCTCGGATTCAGCACTTTGCTTAGAATAGAATAGAATAGTTTATTTATTAAGTAACAGTGACTCATTTTGGTTAGTATTAAGCACTTAAAAGCTGTGTTAGTAGTTAACAAGATAATGTAAAATGAAAATATACATTTTGGATAAGTACACGAGTCAACCCCGCACCATCCCACTGGATATGGCACGGCAGTGATTCATGTAAGTAAGGGCAGTCCAGCCGTCTTAGTATTTCTGAAACGATCAGTCAAACAAAGCAAAGGTTCAAACCGCCAACCTAGCGTTTCACTTCCCTTTACCTATATGACCTCTATCGCAGTTTACCATTGCGATAATTTTATCAACGATAATGTTTTACTAAAGATGTCAGAAAAGACAACGTTGGACGTTTGTTCCTCAGGATGAAAACCCAGTTCTTTCGAAAATTCAGCTTTTTGGTCAAGACAAACAAAATGGCTGGTATGGTAGCTGGAATGTCGAACTTGACTTGGTACGACTTACAACCCTTTACGCTTTTCTCTGCAGGCAACGTCCTGTCAACGCTAGTGTCATTCGACCGGGAACAGCGCAAGGAGTACAGGATCCCCGTAGCAATCACCGACTCGGGCACGCCGCGGTTGACGGGCGTCTCGATGCTGCACGTGGTCATCGGGGACCGCAACGACAACCCCATGGGGCCCGGACACAGCGACATCTTCGTCTATAACTACAAGGTATTATTTGAGTTTACACCGCTTTGACGGTGCGTCGAGAAAACATTTTTGATCGTGCTAAAATTTGACAGGATATAACATAGTTTTCCGATAATAATTGCAGAGACACTTAAATGATAATCAAGTAACAATACGTCTTCTTTGTAAGCATAATTTTATTATGATATGAATATTTTTTTAAATAGGTCTGTTTAGATTAAAAATACCTATTATACCTATAATACCTATAGATTGTAATATTCTTCTTATTTCTATTGTTTTAGGCATTGTCTGAAAAATAACTTTCACTTACTAATAACAGTAGGTACCTACTTCTTAGAAGAGAATGAAATCACTGTGTTTCTGACATTGTTTAATCCGTCTTGCCTAGTCAGATGACGTTTTTATTAGTAAACCATTGTAAACCTTTTTTTCTCAGTAATCTGTGAATATAAAAGAGTACTGTGACCGACTGACTAACTTATAGACAACGCTTTTCCCGAACCACTGGGTCTGTGTCCAATGTAAAAAGAATGCAGGCTAATACTAAGAAAAGGATTTTGAGATCTAAATTAAATTAAATTGCAGATCTAGTGTTATTTTAAAGAGAAATTATAACGAAACGAAAACTTTTAAAATATAATTTTAAATATATATAGGATAATAAAATTAAAGCGTCGGTAGCCTTATGTTTAACGTCGTAAAAAGAGACAAACAGGCGCTATAAAAAAATAAAATAATTTAATTTGCATGCATATGCGTTGTTAGGGGTACAGAAAAGGACATGCGGTACTTTTTATCGTGGAATTCCCGGAACTTTGAAATAGACGCGAGTGAAACCGCGGGGAACATATCTGCTGCGGTCGTCGCCAACTTAAACGCGTCACCTTGTTGACTTATAGGGCATCAATTCCGTTGCCTGTTAAAATTTCACTCCCAAAAGTGTCGAAAAAAAAAAGGATTTGATCCGCGAAAATCCTTTCCGGCCTGACCTGACGGTAAAATAGAAGTATTTCATGTATAGTACTGACCTTAAAGGCCCGGAAACATTATATTAATTTGCCAAATGGCGCGCTTTCACCTGCACGCAATTGTTTGCGCAAATTAAACACTGATGGTTGTGTTCACATAATTGATCACAAATATTTAGTTTTGAAACTACTAATAACATTTTGTCCGATGAAATTCACCACCGACTTGTTAAATTAATCATGCTCCATACAATTAATGAAGCACAGTTTAATCGATGGGCGCCTAATCAAGCTATAGGTAACATTAAATTTATTAATACGTAACAAGCTAGGCTACCAAAAATGAATTTAATTACTACCACGAACTTGAACTACCATCCAGTATCTAAATTATAAATACTTACACCGAATATTTATTTACATGTACCTATATGTAAAAACTATAAATCCTTTTGAATATATTATGTATCATTTAATTCTAATAATGTCTAGCTATTAGCTAAGTATATTGTATCGCGTAAATCATCGATCTATGATGTAAATATATCGTTTAGTGTCTAAAAAAATTGCAATTATTTCCCATAACGCTGACAGACGGAAAACTACTACAATGAATTATACAGCTGGAGATATTATGTGAGTATATTATATGTAAAAACCTCTCTAATTGTATTTTGTTCTTGCACTTATTATTCATTTTATATATACGCACTAATACTAAAATATGTTATAATTTCTTTTAAACAAACCCTTTTAGACATTTTTTAAAAAGAATAAACAAAAGTTTCTACTTTTCATCCGCACTATTCAACTTTATAGCTTTTTGATGTATGTACACGACCCGTTGTTTTGTCTATGTTCATTATTTGTGGAATCTACCTTTATTTTTCTTTCACATTCACACTGGATGGTAGAGAAAAGTTTTGCCTTTTTTGCTTAATAGCTATCATGTGTTTTAATATGCAATATTATCTGAATTATTAGTTTATTCCTGTCGTAATAATATGATAATTTTCCTCCAAGACGCGTTACAGCGAATTCATGGCTCTTTAAAGTATCCCGGACCGTAAACAGTTTTTACGGCCCGCTTTGTGAACGCAATGAATTCAAGTACATCATTTACGTTTATGCTTTATTGTAATTTTGTGTGTATCACACAATACGAGAGGATTGTAATGATCTGGCATGATTCCCTTAAGAGTCAGAGGATCGACACATTTCTACGAAAAAAAAAAAACATTAAGATCAGCGACACAAAAAGTTCTTAGAAAAAAAAGAACCACGAAAATTAAATTCGATTTTTAAGTACGGCTATGTTTAAACAATAAAAAATTGTGATAATTGGTATCGACGTGAATTTTTGTAAAACGTAAAAAATGTATATTAATGACTGTACCCGTAAATAAATGAATAAATAAAATAAATGCGGTCAAATATTTTATATAAATTGACATCTAGTTGTACCATATTCTTGCGATTAAATGAATTATTATTATTATAAAAAAATTCTGAAAATTTGTAATGTTCGCGTTATTTTCTATTTGCAATTTATCATCGTTTAAGCATGGCTTGATTGCTAATAAAGTTTGACGATGATACCCGTGTTTTATATTATTAATATATAGCTATTAAAATGTTAATTTGCGACTTAATGAAAGTGGGTTTAGTACAGCGAACATAAACGCGTATACTTTCGTATATATATCTATCTTTAGGTGTATGTCTACGTAAACGGGGATTATGATGGAAGCCACTTTTTACAGCTTTGCCCTGATTCCTGTAAATTGCGCTCGTGGATATATTCTGAATACCGTATAAAACCTCTAAATAATACACACTTTTAATGTCAGGAATTTCGAGATAGGTTTTTTTTTTAATGTTGGTACGCGTATACAAAATTTTGAGGAGTTTCTATTAGGTATATGCTTTTTTATATATATTACTGTCCAAAAATCTATGCTTGGTCAGAGTTATACCAGTTATTTTATTATACCAGGTATTATAGTTAGCCTATTTTGTTCAAAAAAGAAGTAAGGATTTATTTAAACGTATTTCTATAACACGCCAATTTTTATATTTTTTTGTATGACCTCATATTGCAATATTTTGGCGTATTTTGAAGCCTCTGGTAACCTAGTACATAATTTACTTCTACTTGTAGTGTCAGATGGTTTTTCAGTTGCTATTTTGTTAGCTTCAACATTACAGCTATGAGCTACGAGTTAATATTTTTTGTGCGAAAACGGATGTTTTAGGGTAATACCTATATATCTACATACTAATAATAATCCTACTAATATTATAAATGTGAAAGAGTGGATGTTTGGAGGTTTAGATGTTTGGATGTTTGGACTCAATCACGCAAAAACGACTGAACGGATTTGGATGAAATTTGGCATGCACGTTGTCAGGGGTATAGAAAAGGACATCGGGTACTTTTTATCCCGGAATTCCCGCGGGGACTCCGAAATTACCGCGGGTGAAACCGCGGGATACAGCTAGTATATTATAAGTGCAACGTGGGTTTTTTGTCTATTTGTTAGGCTTTCATGCTTGAACTACTCAATCGATAATCATGAAATTAAATTGTATCTACTAAAAAATATTTTTGTATGACACCTATGTTTTTATGTTTATCATCGATTTTTCTAGCTACTTGTAGTACAATGTGAGTTTAGGAAATTAAAGTACTCTTTCCTCACTCTATAACACAAAATATCCGCTGGGTAAGATGACGAGATGCGTGTTTAGTCCCAGCTTGTGTACAAATTTTACGACCGGCTTACGCAGCTTTTTCTTTAGAGCCAGGTTTGGCCCGGATTAACATCTACCTACCGAAACTACAGCGTTCACACTTTACTAGCCGTCGAATTATGCGTGAAAATTTTGGCGGAGACCGGTCGACCCGTTTCACAGATAGGAGAGTTCAGTTATTTGGATTTCGAACGATTTCAATTCACTAATAGATAATAGGGATTAGAATCTTGTTTGGTTTTATTATTTGTGATAGTTTCATTTTATTTTCAATAATTATTTAAGTAAATCTTTCTATGACGAGTAGAATCTTTAGTCTAAGTTTCGACTACTCATGTATCTGACATTAGGGAAGTAAGTAGTACGAGGGATCAAAGAAATTGTACAGATAAATCGTGTAAAATTATCTATACAGTACCCATGTTGTTTGGATTTTGAGAGCTACGAGTATGATACCGAGCATTTCTCATAGCCTTAACCCGAATTAATAAGAAAACTTGCTGAGATTTATATAAATTAAAATCCTATAAGGATTGATTTAATAACAGTACGATGTTTACCGATCCCAGGAACGCCGAAATCCACGAGGATTTTGTTATTTTTCTTTTTTTTTTTTAAATAAACAACCTATTTTTTATCCACAGGGCGAGGCGCCAGACACGGAAATAGGGCGGGTGTTCGTAACCGACCCAGACGACTGGGATCTGCCCGACAAGAGGTTCATGTGGCTGCCGTCCTACGAACAAAGGAGTCCGTACTTCGACGTGCACAGCAACACCGGCATGATCACAATGAAGGAGGGCACACCCAATGGCACTTATTTACTTAGATTCAATGTGAGATTTTCAAGATTTCTTTTTTATTAAACTTGCCTTTGCATTTTTAAACACATCGGTTTTTTCCAATAAATATAACTCGTCACGGAGAGAAATCAATGAGACCGAAGAGGTTGCGGACGCCCTTCGTTGCCCGAAGGATATGTTGGCGACACAATATCCGTGACCAGCAGGCACAGTGACCTACCCCGCATGGTTTCAATTATGTGCAAACTTCGGGAGATTATACTGACCAAGTATGGTGCCAAACCGAACTCCGGTAGCAGAAATACTGTTGACCAATCTTCGGTGGGGAACTTTACCGAACAAGCCTCCTTTTTGCTCTTAGGGTTTAACATTACACTAGGTAAAATACTAGGGTCAAATTGCTAAAAAAAAAGTTTAAACTATAGCTTACAGGTCTAGTTTCAAAGTCATCATCATCATATCAGCTGACGGACCTAAACTGCTAAAAAGCTTTTCGCTTTCCCCACTTGAAAGCCTTTTTACCCCAACAGTCTTCAACTTACTAACAGTATGCCCGTGGATAGACGCATTGTCACTTTAGCACTGTGTCTCTTTAAGCTTCTGTATATCGGTTACTTTGGTTCTCCAATGAATCTCCTTATATCTGTTTCGGTCACGCAGGAAAACTCCAAGCAATTCTCTGTCTTTGTCACTCTTTGAGTAACTTTTATATAAAACTCATAGTGAATGAACTTATCAGTACATTATTTATGGTAAAATTACAGGTAACTGGAGAAACATCAGCTATATTTGATTTTGGACTCCATTATTTTCAATATCATTTTGTGTGCAGGTAACTGAGGAGAACGAGCCAATAGTGCCGTTCCACTGGGTGGAGGCGACGGTCAATGTGACCATCAAAGAGATCCCCGAAGAAGCAGTAGACAAGTCCGGGTCGATACGTTTCATTAACATCACTGCCGAAGACTTCATAGTTGCCGAAGATGATGTGAGTAGTTCAAACCTACCTGTACCTACCTGTGTAGTTGCCTGTAATTGGGTAAATACTCTAACATGTTAAGTACCTGTTGTATAAATTTTTACCTATTGTATAGTATTGTACCTGTTGGCAAACCTTATAAAATAAATAAATAAATAAACTGAATTCTACAGTCACTTCTTCAGTTTTTCAACAATTTTACATCGGATGATTCACAATAATAAGTCTTTTTTTACTGAATGATGAAAGGAAGTGAGCACCTTCTACAGATCAAATCGAGTTAACATTTGGTATTCTTTTATTTCAATGATATTAGATGAACATAGTATCCTTGAATTTTCTGGGGCTTTATAAATTTTTAATTTATGTGAGAACGATTTTGTGTCATCGATTGCGTGGTATTTTTCCATAGTACTTACATGTTTTTTTTATACACAGGGAACGAGTAAAAAGGACAAGCTGCACCGTCGCCTGTCTGAGTTGTACAACACTTCGATGGACAATGTCGACGTGTTCACGGTGTATAACAAGCGGACGGTCAAGGACGCCTTCCTCGACGTCCGCTTCTCCGCCCATGGCTCGCCCTACTACCCGCCGGAGAAACTCGACAGCATGGTTATTGGGATACAGGAAAAGGTACCATATTTTATTATACAAGGTGTAACTTAGCCTTCGATAATTCATTATCAGCAGCAATACAAAGGGATATAGGATAAGGGATGTTGAATTCCCATTTCACCCTTTTTGGGTTTTAATCTTGGAAATCCCTTTCTTACCGCTGTCTACGCTATATAAGAAACCCGTGTCCCATATTTCAAGGTTCTAGAAAATTTGAGTATATTGTACTCCACTACTCTAAATACTGAACTTATGCAATTGATTGACTTGGCACTATTCCTCATTGACATCTATTACGCAAATACAAACTTGAAATTTAATTTTAAACTATTCAATAAATAAAAAAATGCGTGAGTGTCGTGGAACACTTGGTTAGAACAATGTTTTTTCCATATTAAACTGAGTTCGTTATGTCTGTTATGCGTGAAAAGAGGCAAAAATACAAAAAAACTCATATAAATTGCAGTTGCGTTGCTTTTCCGTAGAGCAGCCGCATGACGTCAAGACGAAAAATTATCTTCTACTCTCATCCGTACCGTGCGATAAAGAACTTCGTTCTAAAAAAAACATGCATTACCAAACAAAAATACTTAATAGAATATTTCTGTCCAACCAGATCGAAGAAGAACTCCAAGCGCGTATATACATGGTGAAGATTGACGAGTGCCTGGTGGAGAAGGTGCAGTGCGAGGACTCGTGCCGTAACGTGCTCATCAAGAACAACGTGCCAATGTCGGTGTACACAAACACCAGCAGCTTTGTCGGCGTGTCCGCGCGCGTCGAGTCCGAGTGCACCTGCGACTACCAGGACCCACTGATCTGTTTGAACGGAGGTATATAAACATGTGATATCCCACACACAGAGCGATAGTTTCATTCAAAATAGTCATGGTGTTTTATAAACCAATATAAACGAATAATAATAATATAACACTAATAACAACGTTTGGACATTATAACACAGCGCCACCTGGACCCAAACTAAGCACTTGCACTTTGGGTAACATAATATATTAGATTCATAAACACACCAATCTTCATCACATAAATGTTTATCCCGCTGCGGCGATCGAACCCGCGACACCTAGTAGTCAATTACCATACCACTACACCAAAGGAGGTGTCAAGACATTTATTTTTTCGTAAGAAGGTTCGTACAAATGCCTACTCTCCTTTTGTAGTGTAATGGCTTATGGCACACCATTCGTGAACAAGTGCTACTAATAGGATATTTAGGTACATGTCCTTAAGTACTTTGTCCTAAGTGACTCGTACAGTCAGCATCAGAAATATATATTTACTTTTTACAATCGTAAAATGTTATCACAAGATTCACAGGAGGTTTAGTCATTGATAAAAGTGTTTACCATGTTCTCGATCCTGCATACTGACTGTACGCGTGCCTACTCCCGTTTCAAAGTGTTGCTAACGTAGTGTAATGTTGTAGGCACACCGTTCGCGGACAAGTGCGAGTGTCCGGACGGGTTCTCGGGGCCGCGGTGCGAGCAGACCTCGGTCGGTTTCCATGGCGACGGGTGGGCGATGTACCCCTCCCCGCCGGCGTGCCACGAGGGCCGCGTGACCCTGACCGTGACCTCGCACTCGAGCAACAGCCTCGTCTTCTACTTAGGACCTTTGAAGCACAATCCTTTGCTCGACGTACAAGGTAACTATGTTTTCTTTTTTGTTTTTGTTTTTATTTTTTTTTCACTAAAATCAACTTTTAAACATGGAATGACGTGCGTAGTTGAATTCCTAATTCGAAAAATGTATTTCGTGTAAAAAAAGGATTACACAATTTCCTTTTTTTACACGAAGTACAAAAAAATCTTCTAACAACTGAATAAATAAAATAATTTTCGAGTTTTTTGGGGGCAAAAGACAAATTATGCAACAAAATAATGACAGACGCAAAAAATTAAAATAAACGAGAGCTTCCAGAGCAGAGAGTGTTTTGTCATGTTCCATCTAGTGTTCCACCCGTGTTCAATACTTAGTTCTCGGTTATGAATTTGTGTGGTCTTTACGCGAGTAGGTGTAGGTACCGTCAGCTGATATAAAAATTCGGACCTAATTGTAAGACTTGCTAAACACAATAAATCCGAGATTTTTGGGAATTCGTTTGTCTTTTGCAAAACAATTAAAATGTTACATTGCATATATTGCACACGATTTTATTACAAAATGATTCAAAGTTTAAAAGTAACATCTATACTTAATATTATAAAGACGAAAGATTTGAATCTTTGGTTTGTTTGTTACAATTTAACTCTAAAACTACAGACTGGACCGATTTCAAAAATTCTTTCACTATTAGAAAGCTACATTATCCCTGAGTAACATAGGCTATATTGTGATCCGGAAATCGCGCGGGAACTCCGAAATTAACGCGGGTGAAACCGCGGGGCACAGCTAGGTAATTATAAACGTTATGTTTAAAATGCATTGAATAACAGATAAAGTATTCTGAAAAAGTGCGATTAGCGTCTAATGCGTAACAAATCCAAATTTTGATGTTACATGAATAAATAGTACAGTTTACAAATTCCTCTTTTTTAAATTCTATTTTTACCTTGTTTGCTTTGCCTTAAGTTAGTTAATGAATAATCGCCAGTATTTCAATTCAAGTTAGAAACACTGCCAAGTGTTTTCTACTGTAAAAACAAAGATACGTAGTCCGATGCCAAATTGCCAATTCTGTTAAGTGGCAAGTACTAAGCTCGTCGGTAGTAACCGTGTTTGACTTGTATTTTGTATTACAGCACTCAAAGAATACCTTGATACCTAATTCATTTCATACTATCGCATTTTTTTAAAATAGAAAAGCTTATTGCTGAAAGTTGGAAAAGAGTTGGCAACACATAAACATCTTAGCTGATACACAAGCGCGTTTTATTAAGACTATTTGCTGAGGATTTGTTATTTGTTGAGAATTGAAATTAAAAGCCTGTTATAACAACAAAAACATGTTTATGGTGCTTTGAGGATTACCCAAGATCAAGGAAATCGAGCCACACAAATAGTGTACAACCCTCCCGGTCTTATAGCAAAAAAGTTAAACGGTCAACCCCCTTTTTAACCGACGTCCAAAAAGGAGGAGGTTCTATTTTCGATTGTATGTATGTTTTTTTTTGTTTGTTCACCGATTACTCGAAGACGGCTGGACCGATTTGGAAAATTATTTTTTTTAATTTGTTTGTTTGTACCTTATCTTTTTTTATAGAGAAGTTTCATGCTTGATGTTATCAAAAGCCAACTTGATTAAAGCAACTATGTCGTGTCTAACTGAAATTCTCCAACAATGCTTATGTAGGTACAACAATGAACATGTCACACAAGATTGACGTTACAACTTGAATAATGATTTCCGGACCAAATCCCACAATGGATACGAAATAATCCGTACAAGAAATATTGTTGTTATAAAGTATAGCTTCTGCGTGCGACAAGGCGAATAAGGGTGGGAAAGTCGAGCGGGAACCGAGGGGAGCGGAAGTAGCCAATCATAACACGTCTGTCGTAGATTCAAAATTGCCGCCATAAACACAGCTCTTTCTTTCCATAGTATAGTAGTAGTTTTCCGAACGTTGACTTCTGTAATGTTTTTTTAATGATCAAGTGGTAGTGAGTGACAAGCGTGTGCAAAGGTTTATGATTTATGAATCTATGTTCAAAATCACGTTCGTTTCATATTACGAGTAAAACAAAATATGTTAATATTAATTATTTAGAATTTTACTCAAAAAATAGTTTGAATATCCGCTCGCACGAGGATTATAACAATATATAACTGGTTTCAGCATAGTATGTTTAATTTTGGGTTTAACAATAATATTATGTAAATGAGAGTAGGTATATATTATGTATCTTAAATGTTATGTATAAGGTGTTTAGAGCTACGATTAATCTCAACATCGTCGTACATAATATTATGTTTTCTTAGGACTTTAGTATCATTAAAATTCTATAAATACCCTAAGGTACTGTCACAGAATGCATAATATCTTATAGTGTTGTAAGAAGGTCATTTAAATTCACAAGTCGTATAGTGCTTTTGTGGATATTGATTTTTTATTTCACTTCCATACAAAAAACGCGCTTGATATTGAAATAACATCAGTGGTAGGTACAGAGTATGGTATCTTATATTACCAAGAGGATTATAACCACTGTTTGTTTTACCGAGTCACGTCTATAAAATGTTGTAGATATTTTTTTAAATTAGTGTTTAATAAGAAAAGAAAAAATCTGCAAGAACATTGTATAAAGTAATTTGTGCTTTGGTCATTAAAGAAATCCACAATTACTAAATTTTCAAAATTCCATCCAACATTCAAGTAGAAATTTCTAAATTCCATCCTACCTTAACTTGCGACAAGTGTGCATACAAATTATATAGCCTTTACTGATAACAATAACAGCTATTATCTCCAGCAACAAACTTACAAGTTCTGTGCCTATGTAGAGAGAAACACCGTAATAATTTTTTTCTTTTCTTTATGGATTAGGAACATACCTCGAACATACCTAGTACATGTACTAACTAAATAGTCAGTGTCAAGTTGAAATTCAATAATGTCCTGTTTTTATTTTATTTTTAAATTAATTTATGTTTGTAAGAGCAAATAAATGCATTTTCTTGATTTTTGTTAGCCACGTTGTACGGTTGTGTTTGCATTCCGCAAGCCACCAACATAAAGAAAGTTATTTATTGAATAGTGAATACAAAAATATATTATTGAATAACACTGTAATATGACTTAACAAATTACATGAATCCAGTTGCTGTAACTGATACATACATGAAATACAAGTACAGTTACTGATGAAATATAGGTACATGATGCTATATTGCAATATATTTTTTAAGTTTGAAACGGAATGAACCAGACAAATTTTCCAATGGATAAAACTGCGCTGCGAACGTTATTGTCTAAAATAGCACCGAAATAAACAACAAACAACACATTTTCGACACAGAATTCCCGGATGTAAGCCATGTTCAACCTAAGACAGCATAAATTAAACTGCGTTTCTCTTCCAACAGATTTCATGTCACTGGAACTCCAAAATGGCTTTCCAGTTCTGCTAGTGAATTACGGGTCAGGCACGACCCGCCTGAACAACACCGTGGTTCAGGTCGCGGACGGCAAGCCGCATCTCATCGAGATCGTGCTGTCCAAGAACTCTATAGAAATGTTCGTCGATAGATGCAAACTTTCCACGTGCATGAGTCTGGCGGCGCCTACTGGACCCAGGGAGATATTAAATGGTAAGAAAATTGATTTGAAATTAAAAAAAAAATGTTATTTTATAGCGAATAGATTTCTTGTATGTATTAATTAGTGTTAAAGTATCTGTTTTTTTTTTCATTTAAATAAATAAATAAATTGATTTGCGAAAAGAAAAGCAAGTGCGTAAAAAAAAGTTAAACACCATATTTGTATTACAACGACATCTGTTAAAAACCATTCAAGTTAATTTACTGAAAATCGTAGCGTGTAACGTAAATTGTTCCACCGTGCCCAGAAAAGTTAAATTTTAAAGTCATTTACAATCAAAATGTCTGCTTTTTTGGGGGAATAAAGAGGAATCAGTGTAAACAAGCGCAGCGATTCACCCCGGTATGTATGTACTTTCCTCAGAATTATTCCTGTAACCTCAATAAAAAGAGGCAGACTAGGCAGACACACACGTTTTAAGGTTATTTAAATGCACTTGCTCGCTAAACAGTGGGTCCGTTGGGGACGGCTTATCTGAAACCAGAAGACTTAAGGTTCTCACCCTTACACTTCAAGGGAGCGAAGGGGAGATGAAAAACCGGGATGGGATGGGAATGACGCAAAAGATCCTATAAGGGTTGATTTTTCCATGTACATTGTACAATCTACTTGCCTATGTTACATTATGTAACGTAAACGGGTGACAGGTGGTTTGCCTGTTGCCGAATATCAGAAACTGATTCGATTCGTCTATCACCTTTTATGACATCGTTGCCCTTGCATTTGATCACGTTCAATATACCACCAATTCTTACACAATAGGCTAGTTTCCGTGGTATGAAAATCAATATTCTATTTAGTCCGTCACGTCAGTTAGGTAATAAAAAAATAATAGACCGTATTTTTGCTTTTTCAAATTATTGAAAAAATACTAAGATAAAACGCATTAAAGTTTAGGGGTAGGGGCTCTTGACGTCATAACACTCATAACGTGCTATAAACTGTAGCACGGCGTGACGTCACGCGACATTCCGACTCAATGTATCTCCGTTATTTTTTCATTACAAAAAAAAAAACTTGTTCAATATTTTTTATTAATCTACAAGACGGACTAATAACTAAAATTTGGTTGACAAGCCCATTCTCTCATCGCTGTTTTAGTTTTGCAGTCGGTGCTGTATTTTTAATAGTGAATATCGTACTTTTCTGGCAAAAAAAAAACCTAAAAATTTCAAGGGGATAATACTATGTAACAATAGAACTGAGGACTAACAGTAGGGTCAAGTGAAAGTCAATTTATGGTTGTGAACGATCGTCGATAAGATTACCGACCTCTTTCCACTCGCAAGTTTTAACCCCGAGGGGACAAACTCGCAAGATTGATCCGTAATTTACAGATTTCAGACTTGTTGAAGTGCCAACAGGCTTTATTGCGTATCGGCCAATCTGAAAGGAATAGTTAAATCTTCTGGTCTTATTTATAATATATGTATTAATACGTCTGCTCCGAGATTTATGTGTTGTCGTCTTTTCCTTTTACATGACTCATCCCACTTACAAAACGAAGAACGAACGAACGGTTTTGCTTGTTTTTCAATCACGCCTCAGCGGTAGAACTTATACAGTTCTACACTGTATAATTTTAAACGAGGGATACATTCAAGATTTTGATAACGCATAATTTTTTTTTTATTAAGAATTAATTAATTAAAACATATATAAAGAAAAACACTAGTACCTAAATCCAAATGAAAACCATAGCAAAAACGCAGGTTTACGTGACGACTGCATTTTAATATGAATTGTACCATCGTTTATCTTTTATATTTTCATGTTTAGTTGGTGTACTTGTATTTATATGTATAGTATCATTTTTTTTTCTATACCTGGTCTTTTGTTGCCCCCGTCCGTGCGCGACAGTGGGCTGCCAACTGAAAACCAGCGCTAGGTGTTCCCGCACCTAGCTAATGCTGAGTTGGTGACCCTTTCGGCAGAGCATGCAAGAGATATTATCTATGTTTCTTAAGATTAGGCACTGTTGATGTTTGTTTCTTTTTCTTGTGTGTTGTGCTGAAATAAATGTATTTTCTTCTTCTTCTTCTTCTTCATCGTTGACAGTGGAGAGGTGAGCATTTAACAAGACAAATTACCTTTCACCTACTAGTAGTGTGTAGATTAGTTCATGACTCTTTTGCCTCCTCAACCCCTCCATTAGCGTATGACTTTAAGTCATAAATAAAATATTGAATATAATATATAATTCCGATAAGCAACCATTAAATGCGTGGGAGAAAATAAGGTTTAAGGTTTAAAGAAGAATTTATTCTCAAAAAACATTAATTTTTATTGATCTCAAAAGACATTAACAAATCAAATAAAAATACATAATATGATGTCCTAAAACCATGTATTGTTTTTTTAAATCGATTATGTGATCGCATAATTTTCAATAAGAAAAATTCACGGGTTTTAGGCAATTTTTTCAGTATAAAATTTAAAAGCTCGGATTCTTGAGATAATCCTACAATGTTTGCAAAAAAAACATATTCTAAACTTACCGGTTCTTTTTTGATGGGTTAATTTGCGATGTTTAAGATTTTTCGGTTATCCTGCTATAAATTATATCATGCAATTAGCATAGCATAGCAAGAAAATAAAAGTGTTTCTTACTCTCTATTCTTCGTGTACCATTAACCTGGGTAATATTGTCCACAGTGAACAGTCCTCTTCAGCTAGGGGGCGCCAGTATAGACTTGCAGAAGCTGGCAAGAACTTTCGGCTGGCGGTATGCTCCGACCAACCAGTACTTCGTGGGCTGCATCAGCAACCTCACTTACAATGAATATGTAAGAAATCATCTTTACAGCTTTCATTGTCCCTACACTTTTCAGCAGACTAAGAAGAAGGCCCATATTAATAAATGCCTGTATCGCAGTGTACCAGTGTACATGCTTGGTAGTGGCGCTAGTAGACAATGCCAAGCACTGTACAATGTACATGCTTGGCATTGACTACCAATCGACTTCCAGGCAAGCGGATAGTGCTTACGCCAGCCTCCCTAACGCCTGTTTTAGAAGTAATTAACATTGGAGACGGCAATACAGAAAAATAAAAACTATTTCTCCGGTGATTCACCCGCGTCTAAATAAACTTTCCCTCTGAAGATGAACATTGACAAAAAACCGAAATTGTTCCCGCTAAATTTCAAATCGACATCATTTTTTTGCTCCCCATAAAGTTTGGCACCCCTTTTCACTCCTTTGAGGAGTAGAATTTCGAAAAATATTTTTTTTGGTTGCAAAAGGAAATTACTGTCCAACTTTTACGTTACTTCAGTTGTTTCGGCTTACCGTCGCTGATCAGTCAGTGAGAAAGTTTGTATATGTCACCATAAGATTGTTATTACAATTTTAAACTGCTATTAATAATAAATATTAAAAAAGAGTGGCTTGTGGTGGGTGTTCGCACGTGAGTAATCGCTACCCATCGGTACCATTGGAATATGTTGTGGTCGCAACTCTAACTTAACCTAGCGTGTCGGGTTGCACGCAAATACCTCGGCAATACTAACGTCGCGGCGTTTACAATTTTACGGTGACATATATATGTATATAGATTTTAATACAATATAGTATAAACAAGACTTATAAATCGTTGGTGTGTAGATGTACAACTTGGGTGAGCCGTCGGTCCACCGCAACGCGGACTCCGGCTGCCAGAAGAGCGTCTCAACAGCTGTCACGTTCGGCATCGACACCAATTTCCTGGTTGTCATACTAGTCTGCCTGGCCATTCTAGTCGGTAAGTGCAAATTCATTAAGTTTAATTTCCCTAGAATCGCTCTAGATGTTTTTCGAAACATAACATTATTATGAAGTCTAAATAATTTTATGTAATTAAATCACTGGAAAAGACATCGGTAGATGCGGAAATTATGTAACTTTTATTGCTATTATTGTTCGATTTCAATTCGAAACATAGCTGTGTTGTGATTAGGTACAGTATTTGACTATTTTTTTTCTCTAAATTATATTTAGTCCGTCAGTCCGATAATTAAAAAAATATATACACGTATATTAATCAATAAATCGTAAACAATGAATATACTTGGATATAGTGCATTAAAGTTTTAGGAGTGGGGGCTCGTAACGTCATTTATGCATGTAAAAATTGTACCTGCTTGTGACGTCACGCCGCACGCGACATTCGGACTCAACGTATCTCCGTTATTTTTTGCTTACGTATCAAAGAAAAAGTACGTGTGTCTACTATTTTATATGAATCTACAGGACGGACTAAAAACAAAAGTTTAGTCAAATAGCTTCATGTAATATGTTGAGTTTGGTTTTGATTGCATTGATTTACTACTTATATCAATGTTTGATTGTTAGAAACTGTAGGTGACCAAAACGTATACATTGTAATTAAAAAACCGGTTGCAACCGAAAAATGATAGCAACGAAAGTTACATAACAGCCCAGCTGATCGGTTCCCGCCATCTTAGATTTCCGCCATAAACTCCATCCTTGACTGTTGTCGCCAGTGTTGCTGCTAGCGGTGGTGGTGCACCGGCGCCGCGCGGACCCCTGGGCGGAGAAGGAGCTGGACGACATCAGGGAAAACATCATCGCGTACGAGGACGAGGGCGGTGGCGAGGGGGACGCGGGCTACGACCTGCACGTGCTGCGCAAGATGTACGGCTCGCAGCCCGCCGACAGCGACCCCGCGCTCATACAGGCGCCAGGTGAGACAGCATACCACACAGACACTTGAAAGCCAGTTCCCATCCCCATTCCAGATCGGCAGATCGGCAACACCTTCTGGTGTTGCAGATGTCCATGGGCGGCGGTAATCACTTACCATCAGGTGTACGACCTGCCCGTTTGCCCCCTATGACATTAAAAAAAGAAGACACACACAGGTGTACATCCATAGAGCTATCGACACGTAGGACGATAGTTTATAGTGTCGTGGTAACTGGTGAAGTAACTGCCCGCTACGCCAGGTGTCGCGGGTTCGATTCCAGCGTCAGGGTAAATTTATTTGATGAACATTGGTGTTTACTCTGAGTATAAATCTGAGTGTTTATTATCATAATCATTAGTATGTATTTACAAAAACAAGAAAAGAATTATAATTATATCAGTTGTTTGGTATTCATAATACAAGCTTTTCTTGGTTTGGGACCAGGTGATGCTGTGTGATAATTTTCAAACATTATTGTGTGCAGTGTGTGTATGTGTGAATGTGTGGCACTATGACTAATATTGTCCGAAATACACACAGCAGCAACACCCTACACCGTTTTCACCTCTAAGCTCGCCGCTACGTTGTGGCGGGATATGGGGAGGCAATAAGTAGGCGGGGGCGAAGAGTGTCACTCGCCAGTCGCCACCCACTCGTCGTTATTGAAAACGGCTGTTGGACGTGAAATTTTTATGGAGCACGATTCTTGTCCGTAGCGTTGGGTGCGGCGCCGGATATATCCGGATTCTTGGACGACAAGAAGTCCGTTCTCGACCGAGACCAAGACATCATTCCGTACGACGACGTGCGCCACTACGCGTACGAGGGAGACGGCAACACTAGTGGCTCGCTGTCGTCACTCGCTAGCTGTGAGTATTTTTACATCGGTGTACAGTCAGCAGGCAGATGCAAACACTTAACAGTCAATTCAATCTTATTGGAATAACAATAAGGTTCACAGTAATGTTCAAAGTAATCGCGAATTTGTGTTTCTCTTCTAAAATCAATAGTGATTGTTTCGGTATTCTTCAGATAAAATGAATGAAGGTCAAACACAATAAAGTGAGTTCGTAAAACGTCAACGTAATTTTCTCACCTCCGCTATCACTTGCTGGCGCTACCGTCAAACTCACTCAACAACACGAAACCATCAATGTCCGAAACCATCGGTCGAAGTCGATTTTTCATCTACAGTCTACACTAATATTATAAAGAGGTAAAGTTTGTGAGTTTCGTTGTAGGGTAATCTCTGGATCTACCGATTAACCGATTTTGAAAATTCTTTCACTCTAGGAAGTTACGGTAGTTCTGAGTGACATAGGAAACTTTTTTCGAAATTCTCACGGGAACTCCAAAATTACCGCGGGAGACAGCTAGTCACCTAGAAACAACTGTCGTAACTTTCAGCATAGATTTCTTATTGGTAATTCTTTCCCATTGGCTTAACCCTAAATGATTTTTTCTTTTCTATAAACTTGTTCATTATTTATTTTTATCGTAATCTCCATCCCTAGGTACCGACGACGGTGATCTCAAGTTCAACTATCTCCAAACATTCGGCCCCCGTTTCCGCAAGCTGGCGGACATGTACGGCGACTCGGACGAGGAGCGAGCGCCGCACGAGGAGTCGTGGTGCTAACGCCACGCCTGGCTCGTGTAGCCGTCCCAATATCACCCTTATGTGACTGTCGATAAGGGCGCCACCCCGCCCCAGTGCCTGTAGATAATTGTGACCTAACGTCATTACTTATAACGGGTGGAGACGACATTACGACAATAAATGAAAACACCAGCAGTACTAATATATTAGAGTGAAACTATCAAAATATAATCCCTAATATCGAAATTCCGCGCGAAATAGTACTTTCATATTTAAAAAATTTCCTTCGCCTGTATTGTTTTCTAGCTAAGTTATCAAGGATAGGTAAACGACCACCGTATCGTAAAAATACGCCACGTTGCCAACTCGCAGCAACATTTCACGCGCACGGCGCCAATCAGACGACGCCGCGCGCGCGCGCAGTTGCCGCTCTTATCACGGGTTCTTTTTTTTCAATTTTGGTCCTAGGTATTTAGTTTGTGCGAAAAATTAGATTTTTCTATTTCGATTTTAGAACTTATTTGATAATTTCATTATACTCTAATATATTAGTAATGCCATTGTTTTCATTTGTCGCATTATCGTTTCCACTTTGTATATAGAATTTAAAATGGGTTTTTACTCCAGTTCGTAATCGTTAAGTCACGGTCGTATGTGATTTTGTAGAGGTACCTACTGGATCCGACCAAGCTTCGCGATGCCTTATCAGAGTATAGGTTAAATTGTTTTGACTGTGGTAGCTACCCCGCGTATGCGACAACACCCTGAATTGTTCGGTGAACGAATAAAACGTGGAAACTTGCACGTTAAACGGATTTAGTAAATCGAACTCAAACTCCAAAGAGATAACATTTAGTTTGAATGGTATTACGCATATCGTACTTAGGTACAAGAAAAACTCGATCTTATTGCTCTGAATAACGTTGTTTTGTCTTTTAAGTTTTCGACTAAAAATGACGCGGGTAGTTTCTTGAAAAATTTATGTTGTTCCATGTTCTCTTCGTTCACTAGAATATTAATTTTATTTGAAGTACAACGTTTTAAGCTGATTTTAAGTCAATTTTATTTTTATTTATCACGCATGATGTTTCAATAATTGTTAAGGTTCTATTAATGAATGCCTATAAAGACACAATTTAGATCAGAACTTAACACACAGGTTTTCCACTTTGAAAACTTGAAAGTAAAAACAAAAAAATGCCTTGACAATTGAAAGAAATGTATGTGTTTTTTCGACGGACCCACCGCATTTCAGATAAAAAGTGAAATATTATAGTTTCTTGTACCTACTATTATTTAAGCATTTTAGCAGTAAGCACTGTGATAAATTTAATATGAACGAAGCAGCATATAATTACAGTGGAACATAGTCTCTTTTTTACCTACTAAATTTCATAGAAACTATCGGAACGATAAAACTTTAACGATGATTCATGTCCATAGAGTGTACTGTAACAAAATTGATAAAATACGGTTAAATAAGAAGTCAATATTGGTTGATTACCTTGTTAATATGTTTTATTAACTACAGGATAAAGATGGACTTACGGATTTTGTTACAAGTTCGAACCTAAACAAACGAATTTCTTCACTTACTGTTAGATGTGTCCGGAACATTTTTGACTTTGTAAAAAGTTATCCATGTAAAAATTATGGGTGTCGAAAGAAACTTAAAAAAAAATTAAAATAAAAAATTAATGTGTTAATATAATTTTTAAGGAAACGACTGATGTTGCTCGGCTAAGGCGAGCGTTGTATTTATATATTGTAATACTTTTTTTTTTACCTATAACTTAATATTGTTAATAAGACGTAGGACCTAATACATAATAAGGCTATGTATGATATGAACGGAATGTAACGTGTGAAGTTCTCCAGATTGATATATTTAAGATTTAATTATAAAGAATACATGACGTGTATGTTAATAATATTTAAAAGAAAAATAAGTTTGGATAACAAAACCCAAACGCAGTAAAACAGTTTATTGATTAGTGCCATTTTTATAATTATAGATACCGACTAACATCTCATTTTCACATGCAACAAAGGTATTGAATAAATTTTATGATTGGACTACGACTATGAAAAGTTTACTTTTATTCCCTTATTTACCTTTTAAATGATAGAAGAACGCAGGTTTATTACGCAGGTGTAATTGTACCCACATAACAAACACAAGATTCAGGTATGATTAGTCATCCATCTAAATTACAAATATATCCCAAAACAATTTCACAAAGAAGGGATGAGACTGCCGTGACATTAGATACATCCACACAGATTACAGATCATGTAGCCTGTAGGTACGGATAATAATCTGAAACCGTGTTTTTGCCTCGAGCAAACAGAGTAAGCTAGGTATCAAAGCCCGAATATATGCAGGAAAAGAATAATATATCTTTTTTATACGGATTAGTTTTTACTAATTTTCCGCCCATTATTACATTAGAGTGACTACGAATAAGTGGAACGCTACGCAAGTTTGTCCTTTGTAATAGACCAATAAAAATTATTTAGGTATTTCTCAAAATGAATAATTCTTAATGGTTAAATTGATTCGTTTTCCGTTTTCACTTAAAATATTGTCACTCTTATAAGTACTTAGCGTTCGTCAATTAGTAGATAGCTTGTAAATGGGAAATTGCTTGTAATACAAGGCTTGTAAGTTTTCATAAACAAGGCACAGTGCCCTGTTTTGAAAGACATTCCAGGTAAGTATATACACAAATTTTATTTACTCAAAGAAATCGTTTCTTTTTATAGGTTTCGCGTACTTACTAGAATATTTCACAGCCAGAGGTCGTGATTTGTTTTGATTTATAGAAAGATATAAATCGTGTATATACAAATTGTAATACATATGTAAGTTTATATTGTTTTATTTTACTACTTGGATACGAAGTTCTGTATCGTGTCTGGTAATTAAGGTTAATAATTACTATGTACATGGTATAAAAATAAAATGAAGATTTAGAGAAAAAAAAATCATACACTAATGATTTTAAGATGTTATATTCAAGGTGTCTTACAATTATGCATATCAACCAACTGTAATATATAACTATGATATTATAAATATATATGTATCTATTTATGTGTGAGCTAAAATAAACCGATTAAACTTTCAATAATATTCTCTATATTTTTAATCCTTAATACTATTTTAACTCATGTCTCTCGTGTGAAATGTCTGATTGATCGACCTTTTTTTTAACTTCACAATTAAAACCTGGTAAACAATTTTTGTCCGAATATTATGGACTTTTGCAAACGGTGTTAAAAAAGTCCTTAAATTAAGACCTTTTATTTCTTTAGTTGTCCTTTTGGAGAACTATAAATAAAGAAAAATACAGACGAAAACGGCATCGGCAATATTTCTGCTCTGATCGTCTCCGAAATTCAAATTTTGAAAATAAATCCTACTTGTTTAGGTAGATCTAGTTATGCCGCTTTTTATATGAATATCTCTCAGTCCAGCTTATTATTACACCGTTTTGTTAACTTTGTATAGGGGGACTAAATCCAGTTCTTATGGTATTAACTGCAAGGTGGGTATTATGTTCTTTGGTTCTACAGTTTTTTATTTAGGTAGATACACACATAGCTTCTGAAAGAAATTTTTTTTTGCATAAAATCTATAGCTCTACATCAGATTTTCTTATCTTTGCTTAGGGATGGGAATTTGAGCCAAATATAAATATGTAAATCTTCGCATTTGTAATTGTAATTCGTCACTGCCATTAAAGATTGTTGTAAAAATATTGAGCATAAAATCAATATTGTCTTTATGAAAATATAAGGATAACAAATAAATATAAAGGAAATTTTGTATTGATATTTCCGATAAAAATCCGCAAACTACATCCTAATTAAAGAAATCTCATTGATAGTGAAAACCCAGTAAGTTCTGAATTCAAGCTTTTCGTTCCCTCGTTTTCACATCAACCCGAATTTTTGGTTTTATTCCGCATCTACCAAAAAAAAAGAACATTCAAATTTCAGAGCGGCAAAGTTGTGTAAAATATAAAATTTCGTTTATAAGTATTGTATGTTTGTACGTATGTAAAAAATAATATAGGTACGACATTTAAATCTAAGTGTAAACTGTGTGTGAAATGTTAATTATAATAATTATAATATTCGCTTTACTATAAACGTTTCATATTGATAAATAATCGTAAATGTGTATAAATTAAAATAAAGGACAAAGTCGACTGAATGCTATGAGTGAGGGAGAGTTTTTTAAGAATATTGTGACTTTGAATGGACTTTAGTATGTTTTGTCTTATTAATCATTTATTGTGATCGAATTATTTACGATATGAACCTATCTGGCAATAAACAATAGGTACGATTCGTCAAGAAATACAAAAAGGAAACGTTCACATTTTTATCTTTTACGAACAACTTTTAGACGCGATGTTTATTGCCAGCAACCTAAATGATTCCATAACATTTTTCCTACATTAGATGTCTAAATATAATTTTATGATTTCCAAGACTAGGTAGCTTAAGTTCTAGATACTATAATAGTACATTGTTATCCAAGGGGTGAAAGTAACTCATTTAGTGCCGAGACGGGGTTTGGCGCCCGAGCGTAGCGAGGGTGCCAATAGTTCGAGGCACTAAATAAGTTACTTTCTCCCGAGGGTAACACTGTGCTTTTCATTACGAATGCAAGGAAAGTCAAAATAAAAATAGGAATTAGCTAAAGAAAAAATGAGTGAAGATCGGATAGTCGCTTGACACTTTCCCACCTATTTCTTTTTCTTTGGCCGGCTAGCTATTCAGCCAGTATTTTTTATTTACATTGTGGCGACCTAAAAAAAATATTTTCTTTAATTATTAAGTACCTATTAATTAAAGAAAATAAAAAATATAAATAGGAATTAGCTTAAGAAAATGTGAGTGAATTTTATTTTAATTAATACCTACTTAAACTTTACGTTATTTCAATTTTACTTCGCGCTGGCTGTATAGAAAGTTGAAACATGGTTCAATAGAAATGTGAAACCTAGTTTTTTTTTAATAATTTGACAGTTGTCAGTTGAAAGCGATTCTCCCTAGGGCTGAAAAGGGTTACTTTCAACCCGCTTCTCAGGCAACTTCAGACCTACTTTCCGAGCATGAGTAATGAAAAATATTTTTACTGACGTCGCCTGATTTAGGAATCGTTCGTAAACACTAAAATGGCCATATCTATTTTTTGTACGTGGACTTATCACACATACGAATAAATATAAAATATGATTTTGTACTATGGTTTAATATATTTTTATGGTATGAACTATGCAGAAAAAATATTGTAATTAGATAGTTATAAAAGAAGGTTTAATGTATGATGCCATTAATATTATGAGATACATCTGTGAAGAGATTGTCTAAATTTTTACAAGGTGAATTGAATATTATTGCCATTAGGTATATTTCATGGTACCTTTTTATTTATTTAAGTAAAGACTCCCGCTATCGCTTACATTCGGACTAAAATATTTTGATTCCAAATCATTTAAACTACACTTCCTTAGTGTGATAACTGAATACAAGATTTTTAAATAATTCTTTAGTACGAAAAACTAATAAATGCAAAATGCATTTCTTCAGTGAAAAAAATAATAATAATAATAATTCTGAAAAATTACTACTGATTCTGAATTCAGGTGGCGCAAAAAACTATTAAGTGGTTGCTATGCTTTCTTCTTAGAGTAGCCTTAAGACACTGATGACTTCATTTCACCTTGTGAAGATTGTTAGTGGCCCTGACTGAAGGTATCGTCTATTAGTCTCATAAGTCTGTGGGTGAGATTCGAAGACCACACTCGACACTTAGTGAAGGGAAGTTCACACAAACATTTGTGATAAGTGTAAACTACCGTCGCTGGTATCTAGCTAGTCCCAGATAACGGAAAACTAAGTAGGTAGTGCTCGGAAAAAAATCTAAGTCTCACTCTAGACGGCTAGCCTATAATTGTATTATGATAATATTAATAATTATTACGTTACGACCGTATACTGTTACAAAATTGTTTCTATAGAAATA
Source organism: Zygaena filipendulae (assembly GCA_907165275.2). Lineage (NCBI taxonomy): Eukaryota > Metazoa > Arthropoda > Insecta > Lepidoptera > Zygaenidae > Zygaena > Zygaena filipendulae. The sequence goes on from OU015669.1 coordinate 4,908,012, forward strand.
AATAAAGAAAGGTGGAATTTTATTTGATGTTTTATTTAATATCAATTTTTTTTACGATTAAAAATTTACTGATAGCAGAATTTTATATTGAGCAACGAGTTTCGTACTTGAAGTTGTTATTTGAAATCTACAGATTGATTATACGAGGATTATATTTGACGAGGTCGTGGCGGAAGTGGACTTAGCCCATCTACCTACTCCATACTCGGCTTGTTACGGTCTTCATATCGAAAAGTGGTAGCACAAACCAATACCTAGTAGTATTACGTTTATTTTTGTCTGTTGGATTAAATCGGTATTTTATAATTTTTAGCTTTTTATTTTTGCTTTTGGAAGTCGGTTTTAATTTTTTCGTGCAATTTATTTCGTTTGAAAAGTGCTTCTCCAACGCGTTTTGCAGTGAACGCCGCCATAAACATAATATTCCACTAAAATCCCACCTATCTAGTATCTAGTCTTCTACAGAATTTTTTTTTGCTCGGCAGTTGTCGTATGGATCGTTCAAAAATTCGAGCTTGTCGGAATTGTTCACAACTTGTCTCTCCCGCGCTAGAAACAATTTATATTAATAAAATTTTGCCGGATTATTGCTGTTGGCTCGCTAAAATTGTTTTGTTGAAAGCTTCTCCGAAAACTTTGTCTATTGAGGATTACCTGTTAATCTAACAATCTGCTGTTGAGTACCTATACAATGAAATTGGTTAAAAATACGATCAATAGAGATTGGTTAATTTCATTAACACGTCGTAGTTGTCACGGATTACAATAACTAACCACATTCACGTTTTCCTCGGTAACTCTGGGATGAAAATCTATTCTTAACTGACGTACCCATAGATAATAATATTTAAGTAAGTTAATGTTACCAAAACATGGCAGTGAAAGGGTTAAATGTAATTCCTTAATTTTACTATGTATACATATACGCTGCGTAGGTACTTGAGTTGAAGCGCTAATTTTCAGCAGTTGAACTGATTATTATTATTCTCAAAAAAAGGTGCAGTAAAAGTAAAAAAGGCACATCAATATCTAGTGTTAAACTAGTTAAGTTTGGAGAACTGGCCGATGGCTTAGAAAATAAATAACGTAATCAATTAAATTACTGAAGGTTTAGAACATCAATACGAGCCGAGGGCGCCAGTTGGTCAGTGACCCATGAAAAATGCTAGTTGTCTTTACTAGAGATTCAAACTTGCGTTAAAACTAAATTGGCTCATACCCGTATAAATCCGTATGCTGTTCGTATTGTTTACCATTGAAAAGTTTTTGGCAACTTAGTAAAAACAAAAATTAGGCGATTGATATTGACGTTCACAAACCGTTAGGCGTTTTCATTCCGTTCTAATAGAAAAAACTAATCGAGAATATAATACTGCCAGTTCGAGGCTTCTAGATTAAACGGACACTGAATTCATTTGACTGAAAATGATTGTAGCCTAAAAGCTTATTTCACCCGAAGCTTTGCCCAACGTTATTTCGTCCCTGTTGGTTTATTCTAATTAGACACATCTAATGATATTAAATTAATCAGACTAATTAGAGGTTGATAGGTATTTAGCATTTGAAAAGCAGAAATAAGATCGTCATATGCACACAACTGTGTATATCTCATATATACCTACGTATTATACATAGATATAGGAGAGAAGAATGTGAGTACAAATGTGTCTTATTTAAAGTGAAAATTCTGGTTGGCAATTCGATGATTAAATTGGACGAGAAATAAGAATAAAAAAAAACAATTACCTATACATACAGCCGAACACAGAACCTTCTCCTTTTTAGAAGTCGGTTAAATAGTATATTTTTTGCGCATATACGCTTTTAGATAAACCTACTGAAACTCCTAACCTATGAGCTTGAGCTTCTGGACTGCTTTGATTTGCTCTTACTGTGTTGAACTTTAGCTTTGTTTCGGGAATTATTTTATTTTATTGATATTTATTTATCCATAACAGAAGCGGTACTAACGGTAGCGCACTTTCATACACATATCTACCATCCTGACTGCAAACAACAGCTATAGTTTCTACCTACATAATATAGGTAAGTATGTTTGCATCACTTACAGACTGCCAACAGTAATACAATAGGAGAGATAAAACCGCAACAGATAGTAGAATTTTATTTGCACTTCAACCATAATAGATACCCGAATATGTCTTGGAGGAAAGCGACGTTATCGCTTTATACATAGTTATTGTCATCCTGTCTGACTCGAGACGCGGTCCACACAACGCTAGACTACGAACAACGTGCTGAATGAATAAGGGCGGGTTCTTATTATTAAAGTTTGCGCTGTGATTAATGTTAGAGTCAAATACCAATTAGAATAGGATAATATTAGGTCACATAGGTTACATTAGGCTTAAGGCTGACTAACTCCTTTAACAGTGGCTGATGTTTAGTATTATGGCCGGTTCACACATATCAGTGAAGCCACAGTTCCGGCAACGTGTCCGCCCAGGGCAGTGCGAGTGCTATAGTGTTGCGTCAGTGATTGTATTCACACATATCAGTGCTCAGTTCACGGAGCTTCAGTGATATTTTGTTGCTATGGCTTTGTTAATTACTACGGAGCTAGCAATGATAGCTATTGCTGTAGAAGTCTAGACGAAGAAGAGAATTTTTTAAATTTCGAATCTATGTACTTTGTATGAGACAAATCATACAAGACCCTATTTTCACGAACCGACTATATTAATCGCTCGTCCTCTATTTAGTTTTGATGCCACGTCGACCGTGATCCGACCGTGACCGACAAAAATATCGTCGCAAACATATACTACTGTGAATGCCGGTGTAGGCACTGTCACTGAGAGCAGATACATTCATAGAGAATGTATGAAAGAATATTTCACACTGTGCCGATACTGTGGCGGAACTGTAGATTCACTGATAATTATGTGTGAACCGGCCATTAGACAGCCACCGATTTCGGCTCAGGCGCCGCTGTCTGCGACATGAACCCATTGAACCCATTTTCATTTAGAAATGGTTCTGTAGGTATTTATAATTATCATTTTAAAATGAAATTTGTGTATGGCATTGTTAACTGGCTTTAATTATCTAGAGAAAAATCTTCTTACCGTTTGGCTTAGGAGTACGAGATAATTTTCATATTATGAAATCGCATCTAAAGTAATTTTTTGATGGCCATGTTCATATCCTCTTTTCCTGTCTATGACAGACAATTACGAGGTAAAAAAGGTGAAATTTTATCAACTCCGAAATAAAAAAAATACGTCAGTACTTGGGAGTAATCATGTTCGATAAAACCCAATGAATTTAATTCAACAAGAAATAAAAAAGCAGGACATCCAGGGATGGACCAAATAGTTCTCTCGAACCAATAAATTCCTGGTTAGAATACTTTCAGTAACATGAAAGTAAAAAAAAAAAAAAAAACAAAAACATTCTTTTGAGTTCAATAATCCGTGCCTTCACTACACAGATTGTTAATCTCGGGTCAAAATGAGAGGGCCGTTGCGTTAGTGCTGTTCCGTCCCGTTCCGATCAGGGTTACCACACCTTTGGAAGGTCTAAAATATTGTATACCTATAATATTAACCGGACAGAGGGCCAGATTAGCGCAGTTGATCACCATTTCCATTACCTACCTAATCAAGAGGCTCCGGTTTGATTCCCGGGTTTTTGTGGCTTTGTGTGACTTTCCAGTGTGGGCTGTTTATATTATAATATCTATACCTACTATATGTAATATGTTTAAAAGTCCAATCCAATGGTTGACTAGAAGAAAATGCCACAAGGCATTAAGTTTGCCACTTGTATTTATTTGTGCAATAAAGAATTAATAAATAAATAAATATGTTTGTACCTGTGCCTATATATCAATATGTAGTAGCTATGTGTGATATTTGCTTGGTTTCTACGACACAAGCTGTAGATCTGTGTGTTGTGAAGTTTTGAAGTGTTATTATTATAATAATATAATTTAAGTAGCAAGAGATAAAAAATATGACAAAATTTTAAAACTAACTACTCCAATATTTTCGACGGTAAAGAATCCATAGTAGTCTAGCTAGTATAAGCTTATAAATTCCGATAAAGACGAGATTCATCCGTTTACATGGTAACCCTAGCACCCCATACGTTCCGTTGAGTCCGCGCTCGTTAAAATGTTTTGCTCGACCTCACCTTTACACAGCACCTTGTATTTGAGCGTTTTCAAACTGAATATCAGCTGGGCATTTGATCAAGCGTAACTTGACCTACAAATTAGTTAAATTACTGCGCAACAGGAGTCAACATAAGCAGGTACCTGTAGGTAGGGTAGTAGATACATACTAAGAATCTTCTTCTTCAATTATTATGGCAATCTATTGCGATTTATCGCATTTAATTTTGCCACGTATGTATTTTTAGTACCTAATTAAATTAGGTAATTATGGCGAAACGCCAATGAAAGTGTTAGATTGTTCCCCAAGATAAAACACGGTTCTCTCTCTTTCTTGGAAAACAAAATGGATGCTGAATGGTGATGGAAATTTCGAGAAATAAAATGCGACATGCGGCCACTCGCTACGGCCTACCCCGGTCAACAACCCATTGAAGATCTGTAAACCCCGGTCAACAACCCATTGAAGATCTGTAAATAGGTAAACAGGATAATAATATAGACATTTATGTCACAGACAATTTTGTATGATTCGGTTTTTTTTTTTTAAATAGGTAAGTATAATAATGCCAATGACAAATATTAAAGTGAGTTCGATATTCTTTAGGTACCTAGCTAAATAGCTCTGTTGTGGCCACTACAAAGAAGAGGCTGATGGTCCAAGACCTTTGCCTGTTCTTTGCAGAAGAAAATTATTTGAATTGTCTAGATTGGGTTCAATTTTGCTCAAAGCAAAAACAAAATTGCTGAGAGTAGGTAATTTGCTTCGCTCGTCAATAAATACCTAGATACGGGACGTACAAGAACTACTTGATTGGATTAGATCGCAATATCCCTATAGTAAAATTAATTAGGGTACAAGTTGTATAAATTCCTTTGAATATTTGCTCGTGGAAATATTTAAAATTAAGTACATATTTTCTTCTAATACAATTTCAAAAGAACCATCGGAAATCGAAGCGCCTTGCGTCAATCATTTTTCACTTCATCATAAAAGATCTTATCTTCAATAGCATAAAAGGTTTTTTGCCTAAAGCTTAAGTTTCAATCAGAACTGAAAATGCAGACAGGTGGAACAGAAGTAAGAATCGAGGAAACGGGGCGACTGCTTCGGCGCCCTAGGGCGAATTGTGCCGGTTTTAAATGCAAATTACCAGCAACGTCTGTTTTAGTGGACGACTGGTGCATCGCATTAAGGTTTGAGAGCCTTGAAACAAGCGATTTAAAATTATACAATGCAAAACACGTGACAGTCAAAAATTGAATTATTATTGTTGCCCTGTTTGTGAAAAAAAAAAATGTTGATGATTGAATTATATGAGCCATAAAGTTAGCAATAAATAATAAGTTCATGGATTCAGGATTCTAAAGCTACATTTGTAATCGTGGAACTAAAGACTAATAAAATCGAAATTGGCTGATTTTTATTATTATTATCAGATTTTTTTTTTTTTGTGAAAAACTCTGTTCTATTATAAAGCGAATATTTCTTACGCTTTAGAATGTTAACTGCTAAACTGAGCATCATGAAACTGTGCATAGGTACATGTTGTCAGAGGTATTACAGAACATAGAAACTCCTCCTTTTTGGAAGTCGTTTAAAAAGGATCAATGATATCTTTAACCTCTGAAATCTTGCAATGACTCCGAAATTAACGCGCGTCAAACCATGGGGAACAGCTAAACAGCTAGTCTAAAATTGTATGCACCTTTTTTGTATTTATAGTTATTAATGAAATTATTATACAAATATAATTAAATCGTTTCATCGTTTAATATGTAAAATCTGTTAATATTTTTTTTATTTTTTATAAACCTAAATAGAAAAACCGTAAAAAGTAATAAGTAGATGTATAAAATTAAAAATTAAAAAAGGATTATGTAAAGTAATACATATAAATTTTAATGTTAATTTTAAAATCGCTAATTTTGCAGCCCAAATGTCTTTGAACATAGTCTCAAGTATCAAGCTACATGGTACAATACATACATCTTACGACTACTGAATTTCGTTGTAAGCGTCACTAACGGTCACTGTATATGAGTATTATTAGGTAAGTCGTAGAGAACTGAGGATGTGAAAAATATCTTGAAATCCCGATATGGATATCATGAAATTATTAAAAAATATATTGGAATTGCATTTCTTTTACATCACACCCTCAGTAGAAAAAAAGGGAAAAGTAATTTTACATCGAAATATCAATTTTACGGCAACCGGACGAATTTATTTATTTATTTATTTATTTATTCTTTATTGCACGATAAGTACAAATGGCGAACTTAATGCCTTGCGGCATTCTCTACCAGTTAACCATTGGGTAGACGGAGAGATATAGAAGATGGGGTGTGCAAACAAAACAATATATAAAATACTTAATACAAGATACTAATAATTAATAACTAAAACATAAAAACGCAATTTACTCACAATAAATACTATAACACATGCATATCCTACACATACCTATACAATAAAATACATACATACATAGTTACATATATACATACCAAATATACATACATACATTTACTCTTTGCATACGATCATACATTAATTATTATGATTGATTGATTTCGAAGTAAAATTAATTATCATATTTTTCCACTGATTGTGCGACATATCCTTATAATTTACAATATTCGAAATCTTCCATGATTTTATTGTGTACCTAGGGATGTCAAGAATTCCCTGGTATCCTCATTTTTGTGTCACACTCACAACTCACAGGTGTATCGAAACTACACTCGAGAGCAATGAATCCGGGTCACTTAAAGAATCCTAAAAATCTCGGAAACTAAAAATGCTAGGTTAATGCAATAAATCGTATTTAATAGACAATGTAATACTCCTTAAATGAAGGTATTAAAACTTCTTAGTTATTGTAAAGTTATATCATAAAAAAATCAAACTTGAAAAAGGGCCACTTTCGAAGATGGAACTACGAAATTACAGCATTTGGTTTTGCTTTTGTTTGTAATCTGTCATTTATGTGGGTACATAAACCATGTTGATAGTGCTCTATATTCATTATTCAAGCTGAAATTATGTCGCTTACGCCTGAAGAATGCACCAGAATACTTACAATGCTGGAAACCGGCCGGAGTCAGCGCGATACAGCCAGGACTGTCGGTGTGTCGCTGTCAACAGTACAAAGAGTTCTCCGACGTTACGAAGAAACTGGTTCTAACCTACGCAGACCAGGAACGGGCAGAACCAGGTGTACCACAGCATGAGAAGACCGATACTTGGTGAACACCATGCTTCGAAATCGCTTTCTCACAGGAACTGAACTCACAAATCAGTTTCGACGCCTCGGAGGAAGTAACCCAAGTGCATGGAAAGTAAGACGTCGGCTTGCTGAATCTAACTTAAAACCCCTTAGACCTGCAAACGGCCCTAAACTGGAGCGTGCGCATCGTATTTCAAGACTAAGATATGCCCAGAGCCACGTAAATTGGAGTATTGAAGATTGGTCAAAAGTTATGTTCTCCGACGAATCAAAATTTATGCTCTACAAGCACGATGGAAGATACAGAGTGTATCGAAGACCAGGGGAAAGATTCAAGCAAGCATGCATCGAAGAAAAAGTAGCCTACGGTGGTGGGTCTGTACTTGTGTGGGCCGGAATTTCTTCTGAAAGTCGCACAGAGCTGGTGATCATAGAAAACGGCTCTTTAACTAGCGTAAGATATGTGGAAGAAATCCTCAATGATCACGTTGGTCCATTTATGGTCAATTTAGGTGAGGATGCTATATTTATGCATGACAATGCCCGACCTCATACAGGTAGGATTGTGAATGACTACCTTCAAGAGATGAACATTATACTCGTATGGAGTGGCCAGCGCGCAGCCCGGATATCAACCCGATCGAGCATGCTTGGGACGAGCTAGGCAGATGCGTAAAACAACGAAACCCTCCCCCAATCACGCTTCGTGAGCTCAAAATTGCTCTCACAGAGGAATGGGAGAATATTCCCCAAAATCGTATAAGGAACTTGGTGTACAGCATGCCAAACCGCGTAAACGCAGTAATGGAAGCACGAGGAGGCAATACGAAGTATTAAAATTCAAGAAAATCGTAATAAAGTTCAAAAATTTCATGTTTCCTATTTTTGTTTTAAGGAGAGATCAGCAGTTTTTTTCTTTATGTAATTTTGTGTTAATAAAATGTATGGTGACTCATATTTTTTTTACTTTCATTTAAGGAGTATTATATTGTCTATTAAATACAATTTATTGCATTAACCTATCATTTTTAGTTTCCGAGATTTTTAACATTCTTTAAGTGACCCGGATTCATTGCTCTCGAGTGTATATTCTTTTGCACTGTCGCTCGGACTCGTGCTTTGTGACCGCCCAACGACAGTTGGAGTATAAAAAAGTCATGTCTTAGAAGTTGGAACAACAGTAGCCATTGTAGCCAATGTGCCAGAAGTAGTTTCTGGATTACCTTAAGATACGAAATCCCATAGGTATTTCTAAATCGACAGATAGACGTCGTTGCGTATAGAATATATATTTATATTCGATATATTTTGACACATCCACAACTGTCTGAGACTCAAGATTGTAGGTGTTGGGTTATTAAGTCAACTATTAGATATTTCAGCTCCTTTTCGCTATAAAAATACTGAAACTATAAAAACAAGATTAGTACAGTGTTTCCGTGGAATAAACAAAATATTAATAATAATTTTAAATATTATACAACGTGTTAATGAATTAACTGAAAACTAGGAAGTAGTTTGCTCAGAATCGACTAGCGAATCGATCGCACTATGTTTTAATATAGGTTATATTTTTTCATTTTACCAGCCCATCTCGAAATTATTTATTTCGCGCGTACGCCGCCCGCAGCAAAAAAAAATCAAACCGGTAGGCGCGGGCGTAGCGCTTGGAATTTCGTAGATAGGTCACCTCCAAACTAATGTTGAATAACTTTTCAAGTAATAATATCTTCGACATAAAATAGATTTAATCATATTATTGTATATTTTTTTAAATGGGGTGTATCAGGTTTTCAGTTAATTCATTAACACGTTGTATTTAAAATTTTGCAAAGTTAATTTGGATATTTTGCCATATAAATCATACTTTAACGGTTCCCGCGTGGTTTCATCCGCATTGATTTCGGAGTCCCCGCGGGAATTCCGGCATAAAAAATATTTTATATCATTTTCTGTAACCTTGACAACGTGTGTGCAAAATTCATGATGATCATTTGAGTAGGTACCTACCTAGTTGAGGCGTGCAAAGGCAACGGAGAAACAGAGTTAGGTACTTTCGTATTTCTAATATTAATGCGGATTGTATCACGCTCGAAAGAATTGAAGATACCTACTAAAAATTTGTTGAAAACAACGACGATTAATAAATAAACTTGTACATTTTATCACTTACTAGCAACAAAAGTTTGGTAATTTTGTCGATTTGATCTGGCAATGCCACGCGCCGATACAAACGTGCTCCAACACGATTGAAGCATAGGTATCTATGTGCCTACATAAAATAAAACATCAGAGGGGCTATTATGTAACTTTTTTTACTATCATATTTCTGTTTCAATCAGAAAAAAAACGATTCTGTGATTAATTAATCATGTTTATGCAGCTTCAACTTTTGAAGTATGTTTAGTTTGGTTGATTGCTAGATATTGTAGGTGTCAAAACGTGCTTATTTTAATCGCAAAACCGCCATGTTTTTGATTGAAACCGAAAAATGATTGAAACAAAAGTACATAATAGCCCCTCTGGTAAGTCGGCATTTTCGCAGAAGTAGGTATCAGGGAATATTGTCTATGGTCGTCCGGGCGTCGGGCAACGAGTTTCGTTCACAAACGTGACAACTTGACAACGAAGTCGCGTTATTATTATTATCACCATAACAAAAAAATAAGAGAGAGTCATGTGAGCCAAGTGAGCGCAGTGGATCGGATATGACTAGTCTCGAGGGTCGGTGCAGAGCAGAATATTTTGCAGACACAATAAGTATAGGTACAAATAAATTATTCATTCGAACGTTTGAAGGCTGTTGAGGCAAAATATTATTATTTTTTCCGTTGAACTGCAGCCGTTGCGAAACGGTTTCAGATTTTTTGTAAAAAAAAGAAACCTCAATAATAACTAGAATTTAATACTTCAGCACGATCTACTCGTATTATGCATAGGTACATTTTTGGTAAGTTCACTCACAAAAGTTAATTGTTAAAAGTTGTGAAAACTAACGGTCGCACTCAGAGTCGTTTTAATGATTTCTTTAATGAATGTCTCCGAGTGCGGTAGTTTTGATTTTGAAATCTTTACTTAAAATTAAGTAATCATTAAAACAACTCTGGGTGCGGCCCTAAATCTATACCTATAAGGCCTATCATAATATTAAGTTCAAAAACGAAATTTTCGTATATTTTATCAAGTGAATTTAACTTTATATGTTCATCTTTATCTGTATAGTACTAGCTGTCCCCGCGGTTTCACCCGCGGTAATTTCAGAGTTCCCGCGGGAAATCCAGGATAAACCATACCCATAAACCTTCCTCTGGAATAACTATCTATTGGTGAAAACCGAATGAAAATACGTTCCGTAGTTCTTAGATTTATCACGAACAGACAAACAGACAAACAGACAGACAGACAGATAGACAGGCAGACGCGGCGGAGGACTTGGTTTTATTATATGTAAGGAAATAAAAGTTAATTGACGCACTTTTGACTGACGGGATGAACCCATAGTGATTTTCTTTGAACGAACCAAAAAAAAGGATACCTACTACATAGTACATACATTTATGTAGTTACGTACTACATGGTGCCCGCAGTTTTAAGTTTCTCTCAAGACGTAGGTAGTTTTTAAGAACTAAAACCGTCATTTCGTTCATAAAAATTTTATTAAAGTTGGTACGTTGAGAGTAAAATTTTAGCAGACAACGGAAGTGACGGGCTCACGGGCATGACCTCACGGAAGTATGTACTAGTATTTAATCTGGGGCAAAACTAACGTGCATGAAGTTGGCACTCCGAGTCGTTTTAATGATTACTTAAATTTTTAGTGAAGATAAAAAAAATGCCGCACTCAGCGAAGTTCATCAAATTAGTGTTAACTGGCATTTAGCTTAATTTAATAAACGACTCTGAGTGCGGCCGTTAATCTTATATTTTTGTATCCGTTAAGTTGATGTATCAAAATTGTATTGTTTCTAGAATGCTAGAAGCTTTAAGTATGAAGATTTTATCGGAACATATTATTATTGTCTCATATGTATCAATGGTGATATTGTTTGCGCCCCGTAATGCAGGTAAGTACAGTTGGGCACAAAACAAACACAACAATATAGTGGCATCTGAGTTAATTTCGGGATTCGTTCGGTAACTACGAGATTAAAGTCCTTTTTATCCCAAATACCATAGGTAACCTAAAATAGGACCTAGTTTTCATGCTTCATATTCATAGGTTAAAAGTAGTTTCGAGATTTTTTTAATAAATTATCGAATTAGTGCATGAGTAGCAAATCGCTTTTATTTAAGGTAGATAAAAATCGGTAAATATTTTTTTAAAATTTCCTTGAAGAAAACCAGTACCTACGAAAATCTCTCGAATATAGAGAATCTTGGACTGTTTTTATAATTAAGTAAAAATATATTATTCCAATCAAGAGCTGTCATTATGCTGTTGGTGTTAACCATAACATCAGTAATAATAGTAGGTATAGGTATATACTGTTGTCTGCTATTATAAAAAAGAAAAGATTGTTTGTTTGTAGAAAATAAGCTATGAACCTACTGACTGATTTAAAAACTATTTCACTGTTAAGAAAAAAATATATCGCTGAGTAATCTTCTTATATACTTTGATTTTGAAATATTTGTAGAAGTTCAGGAAAGGTTTGTACTAAAGAAAATTGGGAGTTCCTACGGGAATTGCGACAGTCACGCGGGTGAAATCGCGGGCACAGCTATATAGGATATTTTTATCCCGGAACAAAGAGAAACGTGACGATTCGTTCCTTACTATGCGTTAACGATTTAGATTGTCAACTTGGCTAAGGGGTCAGCTACTTCTATATTATAACTTTCACAGTGTCTGTACCGCGTCGGGAGCTCGCCGTCTAGAAGATTATAGAAATGGTTATTGCGACTTAATCCATTTAGCTGTACACAGTTGCAGAAGTATACAATTACAGCAGCACAAGCCAACGTGCAGAGAACAGAATGGAACAGGAAAAGTTTACCTTTTGTCTTATGGAACTATTTGCGAACATGTGCAGGGTCATAAATACATGCACAATACCTAAAAGTTGTACGTAACTTTACCTATTAAATAAAATGGTAGTATTTTATTTAAAAACGAGATATCCTTGTATACCTACATCTGTATATACAACTATATACAAGTAATTCGAAAACAGTTCTAAATTCTAATAATTTGGAACAGTTTTGCTTTTTCTCTTTGTAAGTATATAAATAATGGCAATATAAAAGCAATTTTACATGAAAAATTTATGTGTATATGTAAAGAATAATTGCCAAAAGAGGTCGAAGTGTTCTTAATAAAAAAAAAAACCAAAAATTTGTAAGAGAATATTATTGTGTAAGTATACCTACTAAACAATCCCAACAAAAACATTTTCATGTAAAATGTTGCCAAGACGAGACCATATGCCAGCACTTTCAAAAAGTTATCAGATCTTATGTAGAGCCAAGCTTCTAACTCTACACGCCTTAACTCTACAAGGTCTAACTTCACAAACTCTACACCTTAGCCAAAATATGTGGCTTGACCATTTCGCTACATTCACATGGTCCTTAGGCCCTAAGGTGAAAAATTAGTCCATTTTTCATTACTTTTCTGTTATATAATAATAGTTCTTTGTAGTAACGAAAACAAAATTAATATAGTCATTTAAAAAAAGAATTACATAAAATTTCGGAGAAATAACGTTTAATAAAATAGTAAAATACGTATTCCGCTTACAATATCGGGGCTTGAGCATGAAACATGAAAACAAATAAATATTGGATTTACAATATCTCCGTCCCACAGTTTTCTAGACGCTGACGCCGTTGAATTATTAGGGCCACTCTATTATATTCCAATATCTTTATAGCGCAGCTAGGTCGTCAATTCTACTAATAACTAACTATAACGTGGAATGCAACCCTGCTTCGCTTTTGCTTCAAAGGTCTCCCCATATAAATCGATTGTTTTATAATATTTATTTCAGAAAAAACAAAGTACCTACTTATTCAAATTTTTCTAAATGAAAGTAGTAACAAAAACGGTAATTTGTGGCGGTTATTAATAAAACATTGTGAATGTACATAATAAATAATTTAAAAAAAATAAATAAATACATTAAAATTTGAAAAAAATTCAATATCTTGAAACGCTGCATGAACCATTAAAAAAAGTATATTGACCTACTTAATTTTACATACCAGATTTTCGATAGTAAGTACGTGCCTTAACGTGGTATACGATTATTATCAATATAATATTATTTAGGTAGACCTTTATCGAAGCGGGAACAGAACTGGGTTGCGTTTAGCGTGAGTAGAATTGAGGTCCCAGCGAGTTTGACGTGCGACGTGCGGCACCGGGCGCATACATGGATCACACGTCCCGCAAACCGCGCACACACCCAAACTCTGTCAGCTACCACTGTCCACGCCTCGCATACCGACGCTAGGGGAAATTGGGGAAAACAGTTGTTTGCAAATGCCGTGGAGTAAGGACTGGAAGTAGGTACCTAAGATAAGTCAGGCCGCAGATGTTACGATAGTACCAAAGAATAGAGATTACACCTATCAAGAAGCGACACTCACCGCACCTCTATTTCATATCTCCTCATAGCCCGCGAAAATGACCTTGGTAAAGACCGAGGAAAGTTTGGCACATGTAGAATCTGCATGTGACAATTATTCACTGACAGCTGACATATAAATGTCAGCTCACTGTCAACGACGGCATGCACACACGCCTAACATGTGTATATACATACAAGCTGGCCGTTGTGGGACAGTATTTGAAACAGTTCATTTGTATGGAGTGTTGCCGGGCTGATAGTACACATACATACGTACTAAAATATAATATATACGTACTAAAGGCGAACCCTATATGTACTAAAGGAAACATAGATCGATTAGGAAATATCACAGACAATATAATACTATACTGTAATATACTGTAATACTAGTAGTACGGACCGCCAAGAGGGGATTTGTGGATTAGCTAAAGCGCGTCAGATGAACATAAGGGGGGTACCTTGCACCATGTTGAGTACCTCCACCAAATATAGGCCCTCTACACTGGTGGGTGCGTCTAGAATAACCGATCAGATTATTAAAAAAAAATCGATAACTCGAAATACTCGAGCGCGTCAGATTAAGATATGGTGGGTTAATTACATAGTGAGAAGTATGTATATGAATAATCTGACCATTTGAACGTGACGTAAAGGAGTTAGAGGATCACAAACTTGCAAAAAAAAAACGCAACTTCGACATTCTCGAGCGCAGTTGATTTGTTTTTTATTTTAAAGTAAATAACTCAAGGATAGCGGGAAAAATATAATCTGCCGATTTTCATAAGCCGAAGAAACAAAAATCGTCTTCGAATCGAACGAGCAGCTGCAGTGAAACATGTACCTATTCATATCTCTGTTTTTCTTTCCCTTTTACTTTTTCTCTATCTCTCACTCTCTCGCACCGTCCTCACACTACTTTCCGTCGCCATAACGTCATCACAGTATACCACGGCGCTAAACGTGTCGAATTATAACTTTTTTTGGTCGGTTAAAATACATATTAAAATAAGTTAAGGTAAGTATTACATCAAACTATAGGTTCACCTTTCACTTTAATGTAATTAAATATATATTATATAATAAAGCTCATCACAAAACAACGCGTTCATGTTATTATATGTAAAACGAAATGGCTTGTTTGTGCTTTAAAGTTAGTTTTGTGAATAATATTTTGTGAGCTTTTACATATTTCATAGAAATATAAAGTGTGTTTTTTTGTGAACAAGAAATAGCTCATAAAGTTATTAAACTTACGTCAGAAATAAAAAAAAATTAAAAATAAATCATAATTTTTGTTTCTAGCAGTCAGATTAATAATATCCCTCAAAATTATTGTCAGATTTTAAGCCAACATAACTTGGACTGCAAGCTGAACCTTCTGTAAAATAATCTGACACGCTCGAGTATTTCAAAATTGAGATTTTTTTTTGCATTTTCAAAAATTCGCTACTACCTTGCGTCACCTCCAAATCGGCAGATTTTCGAAGGGGTGCATTTTTAAGGCTCACTTAACATCCCCTTTGAATATCTGACGCGCTCGAGTAAATGTTTTTTTTTTTCATTTTCTCCCCTTCCGGATGGCCACCCCCACCACGCAAATGGGCAGATGAATATATTTTCGATATCAGAGACACCTTGGAGTATCTAAACTACAATATCTGACGCGCTCGAGTATTTCCATTTTACTATTTTTTTTTACATTTTTGAAAGCCTGTAGAAGCTAAACCCACCGGTGAATGAAAAAATATCATATAACCTTATTTTGTTTATATCTCCTAATCTTCAAAACCCAATAGGTCCCAACGACGCTCGAGTGTCTCCCGAATTAGCATCGGTATCTCCCGTACTATAGAGAATGTGAAATATGCCCAACAGTGGACGCAAATGAAGAACAAGAGAATGAGAAACGGCATTAAAATCCCCACAAATTTTTATTATTATCGTCTGAGAACAGAGATGAAGTAGTAAGTTAAAGTCACAAAATGCTATCTCATTTTATAGCTCCTAATAAAGATAAAATTTATTAAAAAGCCAAAGGAATTTCGTTGAACGTAATAATCCTTAAGATTACCTATTTTAAAATAGAATAGAGAATATTCTCACGAACACTCAAGTCAATAAGGTCTATTGTCGCCAAATTGGTCGGCCATGAAAATATACTTGAATATTTCGATACCAATTTGGGGATATAATACTATGTTCTATTGATAAAAAGAACTCCAAACCCATCTTGATATACGAGCTCTATTTGGGAATATTCGTTTTTATTCAATTCTTATTCCTCAGATGCGAAGTCTTTATCACCAATATGCCTGAATTACGTTTAGGGCTCAAATATCTACTCATCTATAAGTTTGGGAACAATGCCTCACCTTTCCTATAAAGACTTTGACATACAAAATGTACTTTCTTTTCACTGGTTTTTTATGTGTATTTTTGTTTCAACCTTTATTTTTTCTTAATCAAAAGAAGTTAGATTAATTTCAATTAAAACTTCTATAAAAGGAAGCGGTGTTTTTTTTCCAAATTAAAGTATAAAACCACTCATTTCCCTTTAGAATTCTGTTGAAAAAATATATGCCAACCGGCTACGGATTCACATTTTAAAGTCATTTAATTAAATGGAGTCCAGAGTGAAATGAAATTCTTTCCTTTTGAGAAGAGCAAGAAAAACTAAGATAATAGTTTGTTCAGTCGGGGAAGGTACGAGATGTCCGGTCATCTTCCTTACCTTTCATTTTTTATTCTTCGGTGACTAGCTCTAGCTATACCTACTTATAAGAAAATTGTTACATTTTCTCCAAACATTCAATTTATACTTTAGTTGGACAAATTCTTAATATTACAAGAGGAGTGATTACGAAATTTAAACTTACCATAATAATAGATAAATAATAATTATGTAATATACCTACGCACGAGGTTACAAAATAGACTTTATACATCGTTTGTTATTTCGTCATCCCATTATTGAATTTTGTAAAAAATGCAATTTCTCTACGAGTAGTATATTAAGGTATGTTAATTTTTGTGTGCTTCCACAAATTTAAAATATTTTAGATTTGATATTATTTCAGTATAAGTACCACACATACACAGTACAGCCGGAATCAGAAATATATAACCACTTTTAACAGTTGTTGAATCTTATTCCAATAGTGACAAAATTCAACCTACCTACGTGCCCAAATGGCGAAAATATTTACATATTTTTTTATGCTGACTGTACTCGCGGATTTGAAAAATTCATTTCCATTATCATGTTTAGGGCATTCAATGACCAAAATAGTTTAATTTTTCCATTTTTACGTTATACAATATATAGCCGATCACACAAAACGCCGTTAACAACAGCAATAACCGTTAACATTCCTATTGTTATAATTACGTAGCCTATCAACAACATTAAAGCCCAGTGCGTCGTTGTGTTGTGTGGCTGAATTAATAAACGCCACGACACTTTTCCCGTACATTACTCGCGGAATGTGTATCCGGCAAATGAGTTGCAAATGTCTGAAATATTTCAATTACTAGCATGCCGTATTTATAGTTCGCTGTACAGAGTTCATTAAATAACAAGCGCATGTAAGTGTTTTTCTTTTAAGAATAATAAGTGGAAGAGATTAGAAAGGTACCACATATAGAGACAAGGACGTTCTCAAACAAGCGATCAACCCATTGCTATGATAATTGTGTATGCGAAGTCTTTGAATGTGCTTGAGAAAAGGACGGGTAAGGATTATGGATCTTATATCAAGTGGAGGTCTATGCCCTTGGCCTGAATGTTCAAAGCTCATTGATATCTGATATTTCTTTTGTATTTTTTGTTATAAACCTAATTGAACTTATGTAGATATTTTATGGATCTACTAGCTGTGCCCCGCGGTTTCACCCGCGGTAATTTCGGAGTTCCCGCAGGAATTCCGGGATAAAAAGTATCCTATGTCCTTTTCTGTACCCCTGACAACGTGCATGCCAAATTTCATCCACATCCGTTCAGTCGTTTTTGCGTGATTGAGTAACAATCATCCACACTTTCACATTTATAATATTAGAAGGATTTATAATATTAGTATTATTATTATATATATTATATAGGTACCTGCTGTACGAGAGTAAACTATTAATAAATAGATTGTTATTTTATTTTTATTTTTCATTATTTCAACATTAACAAGTAGGTACCTAATTAACATTATAGAAGACAATGCAGATTTATAATATTATATGTTTACTAGCTGTGCTCCGCGGTTCCACCCGCGTGAGTTTCGGAGTTTCCGCGGGGATTCCGGGATGAAAAATAGATAGTTGCCGATTCTCAGACCTACTGAATATGCATATAAAATTTTATAAAAATCGGTCGAGCCGTTTCGGAGGAATTAAATTACAAACACCGTGACACTAGAATTTTAGTATATATTAGATTTATGTGAAGATAAACAGATGAAACCGCGGAGGACAGCTAGTGTTGATACAGAGAAAAGTAAAATAAAACTGGAATCTGCCGTTATTGTTTTACCATTGTGAAAAACATTATTTTAACTTTGTTATATTAGCTGATTTTAAAATAATATCGACCGAAATCTTCTATGGTTAAGTAAAATAAATCTAGATGACATAATACTTACGATCCTTGTAGGGATGTAACAAAACCTGTTAAGATCTAGACGATCGCTTGGATTAAAAATGGAAGATAAAAGAGTTTTTCTATCAGACAGTGTCCATTAATAACACATGGCGTCCAAGGGAACTGATATTAAACTTCAGCGAGCTGAGAGGGAAGCTGAGAGGTGAAAAATGAAGCGAAAAACTGTTTTCTGCCAGTTGGGAGCGGCGACGACGAGCGGAGCGCTGGGAGCAGTTCACGACATGGATTTGTTTACTTTAGAGATTAGTTTTGTGACACACAACGGTTGTTTTTAACCGAATTTTTATCTCGTAAAGGGCAGTAAAATATCACAGATTATAATAATAAGCTTTACCAGCTAGAATCTTCAGGGATCTCTTGAAAACTATACCTATGTACATTGTACATGGTATTTTTTGCGGAATGAAAAATGAAGAAAATGTTGTCTTTTTTGAGATTTTATAGTTTAAAAAATATCTAGATGAAAGAGTTTAGTGAATTTGAGTGCTCTAAGTTTGTTTGTTTCGCTTTCACGCCTTAACTTCTCAACCGTTAATGCTGAAATTTTGCATGCACGTTGTCTGGAATACAGAAAAGAACATTGGATATTTTTATCACGCAATTCCCGCGGGAACTCCAAAATTAACACGGGTGAAACCGCGAGGAACAGTTTTTTTATATTAAGATAGTTACGCAGATGGTTATGGCATAAATTAGATGTACTTAAGTAAGTAATTTAAATAACTACGGTTGTAAATAAATATCATTGAACGCTATAGCAGTATGTATCGTGTCAAGACACATGCAGTGTGAGTCTTATAATGAGATTTTAAGTTAAACCGCGCTCTGTATTATGAAGGGAACACGGCAGCGGAGTTTTCATTTTACAATGCTGTGTCGTGTCGAGCTATGTGGCTGCGCTGCGGCGGAGTTAACTTCGCCACGTATGGTTTTGTCCTGGGCCCTTATTCACTATGGCCGACAACATTGCTTGCCCATAACACGCGTCCCAAAAACACAATTTCAAACGCTCCAGATGCTAAAATATTAGAAATTCTATGTGCCCTAACGTATTACGTAGAGCTTATCTAAGCTAAAATGATGCGGCCTCTCCATCGGGCATGCTCACACGCACAACCGTTAAAATATCGATAAAATATCGACACATATTAATCTACTCTTGCCATTCGTCTTCATTGCCGCATAGTGTCGCCGCACTCACACTATTAAAGAGATATTATCAATACATATCGCACATCTAAAACTGCTTATTGAGTAGTGGGGCGAGTCATTTTAGTATAGATAAGCTCTACAATATTTCTTTGAAGTGAAACCCTTTGAGCACGAGGGAAAAGCAATTCTTATGGTGCGTCACTTAACGCGGCCTGTTATGGTCATAGTGAATAAGGGCCCTGCACAGAGCTTACGTCGAGACATATTTTACAAGTTATTAAATATACTCTAATTTTACAATGTGTTCTTCGATTATCCCGAGCTTCGTTGTTAAAAGTAATGACTTATAAATAAATTTCAATAATTATATTGTCAATCACTGTCTGATAGATAGAGCCGTGGCGTGGTAGCCCATAAAGGTAGTATTCTCTTTGGAGGTCATGGGTTTGAATCCAGGATGGTTATATGGTTATAGTTTGACAATATGCATGCTAATGGATATCTCATATAGTTTTCTATTAAATTTTTGGCTGGGATCCATTCAAAAAAGTCACAGAGTCACAAGTTTTATAATATTTTTAAAATGTAATAGTCTCCTTTTAAACTTTGTTTCATATAACTTCAATCGAAATTTCATTCAAAGATAAAACATTAGTTAACTTTCTTACGTTAAAAAAATTAAAAATAGTTTTCACTTACCTGCAAAGAGGGTTTTTAATCTCAGTTTTCTACTTCATTCAGTCGGTGTATTTAATTTTTATAAGCATTTAAGGAGATAAAGTGGAAAAATAATCTGAAGCTAGAAGAATAACATCCAGAGTGCTCGGTACCTGGATAAAACGGGAAGACACGAGACTATAGCCGCTTGGGCTTCTACCAGCCATCGCCGTAGCACGATAGGCAACCTCGCCTTCATGCAGAGCTAATTTACATTATAACATAGACTAAGAAAATAAACGCGAACAGAATAGTATCACAGCTCTCTCTACCTACTCTACCTGTCTGTTACTCTGTGGTAGTATGAATTTTAAAAGAATTTGTATTAAATACTTATCGAGAAACATTATCAAATTGTAATTCTGAGACTTAGATTCTTTTTAGTAGGTATCTATTATGGGGTAGGTAATAATGATTGAGTTATTATCGTGATAATGATTAAGATGAGGGCAGCAGGTCTCATAATTTGTAGAAATCTTTGTGAATAGAACTACAAAAACATCTAATTTTGTGCAGGTACTTAATTTCGGAAAAAAAAAAAAAAAAAAAAAAAAAAAAAAAAAAAAAAAAAAAAAAAAAAAAAATTAGAGTTTTAAAGAGATAATGAAAAATAAAAAAATAAGCATAAAAATCAAGAAAAAACTTTACGAAGTAGCTATTCTCCCAGGATTGACATACGGTTGTCAAAGCTGGTCTCTGAAAAAAGATGATGAAAACAAACTAGCAATCTGCCAAAGGAAAATGGAGCGAAGCATGTTAGGTATAAAACAGAAAGACAAAATTAGAAACAGAATCATTAGAAAAAAAAACGGGTGTAGTAAGCATTATAAAGAGGATAAGATCTCTGAAGTGGAAGTGGGCCGGACATATTTGTAGGATGGAGAATAACCGTTGGACTAAAAGAGTTACTGAGTGGATACCAAGAGAGGATAAAAGGAGCAAAGGTCGCCCAAAGAAAAGATGGGAAGATATTTTCATAGAGAAAGCGGGTACGCAGTGGATGACTAGGGCCAGGGACAGAGCTAAATGGAGAGAGCTGGGGGAGGCCTACGCCAAGGAAGGCGACTACTACTAACAAATTATAAGGAAAAAAGAAAGAGGACATAACTGTATTAAATTATCAATTATTCATTTCAATCATATTGTTACTATTCAAATTCACGTTATTAGCTGAAATTAATTTTATTTATATTCGTCATGTATCTTAAAATTGTAAATGGAAGAAGTAGTAGAATAAAGGCTTTATTTATTTATTTATTTATTTATTTTTACTTAATTTCGGATATCCCGTGGGTGAAGATTTCATCAAGATCGGTTGAGCCGTAAAGGCGTGAAAGCGTCAAACAAACTCACTTTCGCATTTAAATAGTGAGGATTATGACTCTGAGATGTGTCATCAATTAGTAAAGTGTCCACCTTTTCGAAGCTGTTGAAACTTTGATGCAGATAGTTTGTGAGAAAACAAGTCGCAGTTGAAGTTTCTAAGAAACTTAAGGCCACTTTAAAGGTTTTTACGCCAAATTATAACTGTGTGCCGTCTTCCGCTTGCCGCTTCGGTATATGAAATGAATTGACATATATCTCAAGGACGATCTGAAGTTGCGTATGTCATATCTGCAACTTTTCCAATCTCTTTGCTTCACGTCGTCGCACTTGATTAAAAGCTCGGCAGGTAGCGAATAAGTGGCCACTTAATTGTATTAAATCGTGTGATTCCATCCCCCTAGAGCGAACTGTCCAATATATCACCTTTTTAGTTACGTGCTCCCGTTACTGGAACACTGAAATCACACATAGTTCATGCGACCGTGCAACGGTCTGGGACGGCAAGTGACTATAATAGTTTGCGTGACAAAAAAATTTAATAGGCTTCTTTATTTTTATTACGTCAACGTCGTTTAATTTGTAGATTAAAGAGGGTTGGCGGGTGGAAACCAGCTCGCTCCCATTTTGTTATACCCTAAGCAAGCAACTGTTTCTCGTGTGAACTGAACGAACTGAAACTTGTTTTATTTAAATACTAGCTGTGCCCCGCGGTTTCACCAGCGGAAATTTCGAAACTCACGCGGGTGACACTGCGGGGCACAGCTAGTATCTAATAACTAAACTCATTGATTAGCACCGAACGCCTCTGTTGAGTGTCAGCTGAAAGTTCAGCAGTTCTAGCAGTGACGCCTCACTTTGTCTCCGTTGTACGGCGACTCGATCTATTAATCCGTAATCCGACCGGCTCGTGGAGCTCGCTCCGAAGCATTCATTACAGGGAGCGCGACAAACTTCCAATTTTGTTCAGTTTAAAACAGTTTTGGTTTGGTTTTTGAACTGGGAACCGTCATTTGGTAATTTACGTGGCTGGATAGTTTTGTAACTGTAAATTATTATATGACACAAATGGTTAGCATAGGTACCTACATGTAGAGGTCGAATGCCAGAGAGATTTAACTTCGAATAGAGTTAACTTCCATGTCCACACTGGTTGGAATTACGTATAAAGAGAAATTAATACATCATTTCCCTTTGAAATCTTTAACTTAAATGACACAAAAGTACATAAAATTTCCTTTTTGATATCTACGATCAAAGACATTATAAGAGAATAGACGAATAATAGAAACTTTTACTATACTTTTAATTTTCTAAAATAAAAGTATAGCCTAAGTTACTCCTTATAACATCAGTCATCTACCCGTGAAGGCCCGTTAAAATCGGTCCAGCCGTTTCAGAAATTAGCCGGAACAAACAGACAGACAGACAGAAAATAAAAATAAAACTTTTGTATACTTACCTAAATACCTACCGTTATATATGCATTTAGTAAAAAGCTGTTAATTTGGAATTACAAACAGACACTTCAATTTTATGTATGGCTAGATTAGAACCGTTGACACGTTTTGGGGTGTGATTAGTGCGAACTGTAGTAACCTGAGTCACGTTAAGATACTGTTAACATCTGAATGTGAGTTTATTTACTTGTTTGTTTGTTTGTTACGCTTTCACGCCTTAACAACTCAACCGATTATCATGAAATTTCGCACATTCTACGTCATGTTGTCATGGGCACAGAAAAGTACATAGAAAAGATAAGATACACTTTATTTAGCATATTAAACACATACACGATGCAATAACTACTTAATAATTTAAAGATAAGTAAATAACATATACAACAACATAGGGTACTTACTTATTGCTTCCGAATTCCCGCGGGAACTCCGAAATTAAGGCGGGTGAAACCGCGGGGAAGGTTGAAAGTATGTTATGATCTTTTGAGAAATGTTTGTACTGAAAGTACCAGACAACTGATACTGTCTTACGGCCGCACTCAGAGTCGACTTTAATGATTACTTAGTTAAATATAGATTTTTAAAACAAAACTGCCGCAATCAGAGACGTTGAGTAAATTAATGTTAATTGGCATTTAATGAGACGTAACTTGATTAGTTAAATGCCAATTAACATTAATTTATTGAACTTGTCTCATTGCGGCAGTTTTGTTTTAAAAATCTATACTTAACTAAGTAATCATTAAAGTCGACTCTGAGTGCGGCGGTTAATATCAGGTTCGCTAAAAAGCAGACAAGCGGTGCTATTTTGTGAATATTTATTAATAAACAGAAAATTTTGGTATATTAGAATAATAGACAGTAAAAATATACGAATATTAATCTTATAAACGGGATGCTCTTTGATTTAGAAACTTTCAAAAGCAATTATAAAGATATTAAAACAAGACGCCGTCCCGCGTCCTTACAATCAACAAAAATTAAATTCATCTTAGGCATTCATAAAAACTTCCGTAGCCTGTCCTTATGACGATATCGTCCTCGATCCCGGGGCCCGTAATAAATGAGTGGCGTAATCCCGCGGGATCCGGGATTCTAGTTCAAATACTTTTCAACTCGTTTAACAATCTTGACATGTTACAAGTCTCGGGGAATTCCATTTAGCGCAAATTCGGAACTCAATTTCGCGAGACCTCTAACAATACAAAATAATGGGCACTTGAAGAATATCCACTGAACACGGAATGAAATATAAAAGTCAATAGAGTTACGTCAAAAAAATGTGGAGGCGATACAATTAAGAGAGAAATTAGGTACTACTAAAAAACTAACTAAGAAAAGTACCAGTTCTTCGGTCTCCTGTTATCACATCAAACAAATCATTTATTATGAGAAACATGAAATTTTTGTTTTTCCTCTTTGCATACTTAAATCATTAATTCGCTTATGATAAAACTTTCGTGGGTTGTTCTGCGTACGCCTGATTTCGAAAATCACATAATACCTTAAGTGATAAAACCGCAGGCACCAGCTAGTTAGGTATACATATTATATAGGTACCTATAGATTAGGTTGTCTGGAAGATATCGCCAGTAAAGCGATAAGACCGCCTTTTGTATGCCTTTATTTATAAGTTTTTGTTTTTGTTAACACACTGTAACATTTTAGTGTACAATAAAGAGTATAGGGTACTTGCATGAATTTTTTTTCCCAGCCTATTTTAAAGATATATGGCCTACTTAAACAAAGCAATAACAAGAAAAAAATGCATAAATTAATTAAATAGAGCGTTTCAAAATTCCAACTTTTGACTTTACCGCCAAAATGCGGAATGACGTAACTAGTTAAAAATTACGCCTCATTAATCTGTGATAGAGATGTCACTGTTATATAGACAGGGTCATGTGACACTGACAGATAGATAACTTCAATATCCAAAAGTGAAATTAAAATTGAACTGTGTCGAGTTACTTCCAAAAGTTCCAGTAAAGAATCTAAATGCATGTTACCGATGCATTTTAAAGTAAAAAACTTCAGAAAATGGAAAATATGCGTTGACTGTATGCACTTAGTTTCTTTTGCCTTTTCTGAAAGAGGTAAATGTTTCCTAAAAAAATAAAAGTGACGTCATGTGTCAAGCTTGGCTGTGATTGGTGTTTCGTTGCAACGTTCCGTTTCACAAAATTAAAAGTTGAATATTTTGGAAACTATTAATATTTTTTTAGTAAATCTTTCACGATAATGCTTTTCTAAGGCTCTATTTTTGAAATATTGACACAATTTCTTATTATAAATTTCATGCAAGTACCCTATTCTATTCTATTTTATAAATACTGAGGTACTTAACTATTTTTCTTAAAACAAAAAGCAAACATACCCACAATCAGATGTACGACATATCTCCATAGTCGATAAAAATTAACAAAAGTATCATAATATCGCCTCTAACTGACATCACAATCTAGACAATGCCTGTGGAGTAGCTATAAACGGCTATCAACGTAGAATGTAAATAGCATTTGTCTAGGACGATATCGTTCTGAATGTACTCGGTGTAGGAAAATACATTCAGAAATTAATAAAGGTGGTCCTGACACAACCGTGTAGTGTGTGGTTATGCTGGTGTTTCAGCTAACCGCAGCAGTATCCATGCATTTGGAAATATTCCAAATAAATGGTTATGTAGCTTGAAATAACAGCGTTCGTTATGAAATAGGTAATATTATTACTTGAAGATATTTACTGTTAGGTATGCTCTCTAAACAAAAATTCGTTATTGCGCAAAACTTCTTTAAATTCTGCATGTACAAACATTTTATCCAAGTAAGTTTTGTTATATAAACCTCCTTCGCTTAATCCACAGTGGCCTAATCATACGAGAGAAAATGGATCGTGAGTCGTTGGCAACGCCAGCAGACCCTTCGAAAGATGTATGCGAAGGTCTCATCACATTCGTCGGTTAGTTATAATAATTTGCATAATATAAATAAATAAAATCATACCTTTAAATAATTAGGTATTATATTTAATTTTATTATATTTAATTAGGTAGTTAGTTTTTCTATTTGTCTGTCTGCGATAATTGTAAATGTTTTAATTTAATTCATTATATATTTGATAATTAATTTTATAACTTATTTATTGTTTATAATATTTTTTTATCTAGAGACAATGTTAGGTCAACGTTTAAAAATTTTCTCACCTTGACGTTTTGTCAGCTTCTATGTTTCTTAGACCGTATACTCGATCGAAACATTGGTTCATATATATATTACATTTAATAAATTCTTTTTTTTCATGGTCTTTGGGTTAAACTTTTTGCACATTAATATTTGCATGTAAATTGTAAAGCTAACTTAGTTTAAGAACAGTAATATACCTATGTTTTTTTACGTTCTACCAACATATACAGTTTCCCATAGATAATCCAAAATAACTAAAGATTATTATTCATAGATTGCAATTTCGTGATATTTTTTTAATAAGTTTATTGTGTCGCTGAGTAATTTATATTATTTATCTTAGGCATTTAATATAACAATGATTGAACACACTCGAATTGCTCTCTCTATTTGTCTCTAGAAAGTGACCTAATCAACGTAGGTCCGACAAGATTGCAATCGAAGTGACTAGTGCTCGGTTCTTGGCTCTCTACGTTTAAGTTTTCAGTGTCTACACCTATGATGATGTCTTTTTCGATCTCCTTTGTTTCTGGTTTCTCCACAGATTCGAGTATTTCCTCAAGCTCTGTGCACGTATTTGGTATTGATTCCGCTACGGGACCACTTCTCATGATTGTATGTCTGCGTCTAATGTACGTCTCTATAAAGACGTTTTCGTTTTCTTCCTCTTCGATCTCCTTCAATTTCAATACTTGGTGGTATTTTTCCATTATCACAAGGTAAAATATTGAGATAACTAAAATTTAAGAAAATATCATTTATTACACACCTGTAAAAATTGGTTAGCTAGATTTGTGTTATTAATCTATTTAAATCTACAGATACACACGAAAAATGTGTAAGTAAAGGAATTTGAATTGGAACTTCTGCCTGTCGATATATTTTTCACAGCTTTCTTTATTTATTTCAGCGTATTTTTGTTTTTCTGCTGTCGATAACCTCACTTTTTACATAGAATTCTCCTAGGGATATCCCAACATAAAATTATTCAAATCAGTAACGATTAACGAATGCCTGGTCTTCTAGATAAAAAAGAAAATGTATTGGATAATTAGAAGACGTGTAAGTTGACTAGAAATAAGTACCTACAATTAGCCTGAATTTCAAGTAGACTACCCTATTATTCAAAAAGATTATACGTAGGTATGACCAAATGTTCCCCACGGATTTACCTGCGTGAATTTTTGTATCGTGACGAAATATATTAATATGACCATTTGAAAAATTATTATATTCATGTTTGTCTCTGAGTTCGAAGAAGAAATTTATCTCGTTACGAAGACAAATTATTATTATCCGTATATAATATTTTACAATGGTATCGTTAGCTTACAAACTAACGGTTTTTACAATTTTAAGGCGACAAATATAATAATATATTATGAACTCGAAGATTTCAACAGACAAACTTACCGATGTCGAGGATTTTAATAATCAAGTAGGCAGTATGCTCAGTTGTGATTTCCTTTCGCCACGTCGGTATGTATGTAAAGAATATTATATACAAAATGAACTTAACGTATGACATCGTCAAAAATGACTTCACCGACGGTTTGGACTCCTGAAAATGAATTTTTGAAGTTAAAGATATTTGCGGTGTGGTGTTGCCCTCCCTTGAGCGATTGATTAATTTGCTCCATGCCTAATCCAACAATGTGCGGTGGAGTGAATGCAGCTCCTCATCTTGTAGACAATACCTTTTCTTAGAAATTACCTCAGGCAGATGAAAGATAGTAGAAAGTTAGTAGTTAGACCAAAACAAATATATAATTACCTTAAACACGCCCACGATGAAAATAATAGCATATATTAGATAAAAAATATTTAGCACCAATTCCAGCACATCCACAGCGTAGATATGCAGCATTCCAGAGTAACATTTTGCGTGGTCCACGAGAGGGCGCTGGTAATAATAGAGGACAAGGTTGTACTCCGTGTAGTGGAGTAAGGATGACAGGGGGTAAATTCCATGCGTTCCCAAGTTGATGATCAGTATGGCAGGCTCCAACCAGCTGGTGACCGTTTTGCTGACCTATAAAATAAAAAGAGCAATACTGAAATGAAAATTCTTAGGGTTAGATCTCTTCATGCCATTTGGTCACGAAAAAATTGACTTTAGACTGAACGATTTTTCATGACCACGTGACGTGAAGTTTCTTGGTTTTCTATAGCGATAGAGATTAAACATTTTCATCTTGGCTAGGGAAGAAAATCGGTTAGGTTATTTGTATCGTGAGTTTTCAATAAAATTATTGTAGATAGCTCGATTTGTTGTTAATAGGTGG
Organism: Zygaena filipendulae; assembly: GCA_907165275.2. Taxonomy (NCBI): domain Eukaryota; kingdom Metazoa; phylum Arthropoda; class Insecta; order Lepidoptera; family Zygaenidae; genus Zygaena; species Zygaena filipendulae. The sequence continues at coordinate 4,936,725 of OU015669.1, forward strand.
CGTTTTATTGTAACGCACAAAAAACAAACTTCTCGCGCGTGTATTAGGTGCACACTGAAACACGCACTCGTTTTTACACGGTTATACCCAATGATTTGGTTTAATATCGGAGCTCTGCTGAAAAAACTCTCATATAATGTATATCTAGCTTTTGTTACAATCTCTATACATATAAAATGCTTTGTCCTGAATGACTGATGGATTAACGGCACAGCCTAAACCGTGGTCGTAGAGACCTGAAAGTTGGAGGGTGTGTTCTTTGTATAATGTAGGAATCCGATAAGAAAGGATTTTTGAAAATTCGACCCCTAAGGGGATGAAAAGGGAGTTGCAAAGTTTGTATGGAACAATTCCGCGGGAATTTTTAAATTATCGCGGGTAAAACAACGCGGGGAACTGATATTTGGTGTATAGTTGTTAGTTAGGAGTAATTTTGTGTTAGAATAGGTGTTATGGGAACTTTCATCCTGATATAAAGAGTTCCTGCGGTAATTCCGCAACTGATGCAGGTGAAACCTAGGGGGAATAGCTAATGTACTTTGTAATGTACTGTAGTAAAAACTAGTTAACTAACAACACCAATTATTTATTATTACAATCATTAATGAAAAAATACAATAGCTATATAGCCATTTTATCAGTAGGTAATTGAGTTCGGTTATCGCTTTTTTTAAATACTGGGAATGCGTAGGTACATGTCGAATATTCACATATGTACCTATACTTACATATGTATATGCCGTATTAGTTTGTACACTACAAATGGCGTCCTCATTTATAAAAATTTAATAATTCGTAAGTTTACAAAAAAAATTGTGTTTTCGAACACCTAAACGTGCTGGGATGGGTTAGGTTTGAACAATGGCCACAATCAGTGAGCATCACGAGCATCCAGTACATCGTATTTCCTGTCCTCGGAGTTATACAAAATGCTGATCTTTGGTAAACGGACAGACTATACAAATTGTCTATGACTACATTCGTGTAACGAGTGTAAATATATTTTTAAAGAAACGATGATATTTTTAGCAAAGTCTTCAATTATAAAACACGTATTTTAGAGTACTTGAAATTTTAATGTACCTACCTCTAGCGCTTACAGATCAAACTAGCGTCACTTTATAAAAGTTTTTAAGATATCAATTTTATTTGAAAAGGTATTACAATTATAGTTATAATACAAATTAGGGTAAATATACTTATTTTGATAATAATTGGCATGTTGACTATAATTGTTTTTTAGTCCGTCTTGTAGATTAATAAAAAATATTGGACACGTATTTTTTCTTTTTTTACGTAGGTAATCAAAAAATAACGGCGATACATTGAGTTGAAACTTCACGTGACGTCACTAACCGGTGCAGTTTGTATGGGGGCTGATACCGGTTAATGACGTCACAAACCCCACCCTGAACTTTAATCCGCTTTATCTCTCTCTCATTAATTTGAAAAAGCAAAAAATACGTGCCAATTGTTTTTTTTATTTTCTAACGGACTAATTCGAATTTTGATTTTCAAAAGTCGTCAACATCCCTATTTAGTAAGTGCCAAGAACGGCTATATTTTATTTTGTTATAAAACAGAATTTGTCAAGAAGTACCTTATTTACACATTATACTATTTCTTTTTAAATTTAATATCTGAAAATATGTAATATTTTATAGTTTCACCACTAAGAGCCTTGATAGTGAAAAGTGGGCGAAATCAAGTGGAAAGCTGTACTCTATCTACTTTCACAAGTAGATATAGGTACCTACTTTAAAAGAGTTAACTTCATGTGTTGCGAAAAGTTATAAATTCCATGTTAGTTGCGGACACTGTGTCAACAAGGTGATGTGCGACGTTTAAAAATAAATTAAAATGATTTATATATGTCAGCTTTTCCTTGTCACATTTCAATTTATTAAAGTTCGCTTAATGTAAAATCAATATAGATACTTAACGTTATTTTGTTATATAGTACGTATTATATAATAATCATGGCTGCTACTGTATAAGATAAAAGAGGTTATGTAGAAAAATGTCTCAGAAGTTTTAAATATGACTTGCGGATATCTAATGAACGTATTTAAATTCTGATAAAAAACGAAACAGAAAAGTAGCCTCAGTTTTCATTTGTTATGAATAATTACGTAGGTATATTTACAGAAATTTGAGCTTAGATTTAATAAAAAGGGATTGATAGGTACATAATTAAGAAAAAACTAAAATAATAAAATGACAATGTTTGTTTTCACGTTTTCTTTTTCGTTTTATTTCGTCGCGCGCGCAAGCAACCATCACTCACATACTCCGTATGCGTATAGCTGCTATCACAGTTTTTACTTTTTATGCCATTTAATAATTTTTCGACATAGCCTCTTTTAACTATCTGTTCCCGGGGGATTCTGACGCGTTAAAACGACGTACCGAATTAAAAGTGTAGTAAAGTACGTCTCGGGGTTTTAACTATCTTAAAGTTGCTCAACAAGCAAATACATTATATTTATACCTACATATAATAAAATCGTAACTGGTCGATGTCTGTACATGGTAGATAAATAAGAAAAAATAAATTTAGGCGACTCTATGAGTGATATAGAAGCCAAAAATACCGTTTTTAGAATTTTTGTCTGTCTGTCTGAATGTTTGTATTCATGCTACGCAAAAACTGCCACACCAAATCGGTCTAACTTAGATATACTCATGTTTCGATTTTTTCGAAATTCCATCTGGAAAAAAAATGCTGGTCATCCTACTAATATTATAAATGTGAAAGTGTGGATGTTTGGATGTTTGTTATTTAATCACGCAAAAACGGCTGAACGAATTTGGATGAAATTTGGCATGCAGTTGTCAGGGGTACAGATAAGGCTACCTTTTATCCCGGAATCCCCGTGGGATCTCCAAAATTAAACGCGGGTGAAACCGCGGGGCACAGCTAGTAAAAAATAAGTCAAAACTTACAGTTTCAACAGTGGCGTCGCACCTGAAGCCTTGCGTCATAATTCCCAATAAGGTTAAATGGCATATTATATCAATCACCGTTGACAACTGAAATGTTAAATAATATTAAAATAGAAATATGTTTGAATGAAGGACATATTATGCAAGCACTAAATTTCAATGCAATTCATAATAAAAATATATATCTACCTAAAGAAAAACACTGATAGAGAAAACCTTAGGATGAATAAATAAATAGGTAGGTACTAGTACTATACTTGGTAGTTTCGTTCATATTAGTACTCATTGCCGGTGTTTTTATTTATTGTCGTATAGGGTAGTTCCAGGGTATGAAAATCAAAATCCTATTTAGCGCGTCAGTTAGATAATAAAAAAAAAAAATATACACGTATTTTTGCTTTTTCAAATTACTGAAAAAATACTAAGATAAAATGCATTAAAGTTTAGGAGTCAACGTCTCTCTTAACATCATCTCGTGCTCAGAGAGAAGGTAATCACTACGTTTTAAACGTGCTTATAAACTGTAGCACGGCGTGACGTCACGCGACATTTCGACTTACATTATCTCCGTTATTTCTTCATTAAGAAAAAATTAAAAAAATACGTGTACAATATTTTTTATTAATCTACAAGACGGACTAAAAAATAAAATTTTGTTGACAAGCCCATTGTCGTCCCCAGCTGTATGTGGGCAACCAAGCAAAAAGGGTCCAGTAGTGGGGGGTATTGAGTTAAGACTAGATTCAGTATCTAGAATAGTCAATTCATAGTAAGGATTGAAAAAATATGCAAAAATTGGCACATATTTCTTTTTTAACGGACATTTGTAGTTGAAATTCTGAAAAAGCTTGAGTTGAGAAGAAAAAGCAATTTTCAAAGTTTGAGTGAAAAGAAAAAACACATTTAGCTGTGCCTCGCGGTTTCACCCGTTTTAGTTTCAGAATTCCCGCAGGAACTCCCAACTTCTCACCCTTTAAACCTTCCCTGTACTTCCACGAATCTTTCAAGATCAAAATTAGCCAAATCGGTCCAGCCCTTCTCGAGTTTTAGCGAGACTAACGAACAGCAATTCATTTTTATATATATAGATAAGATTGTAGATTGAGATATATGATATTGTATAGATAATTGAGCATTTATTAATAATATAATAAATTAAAAACGCGGAATCAATTGTTTCACCCAACTTTACAAAACTCGTTAAATCTCGTAAACGAAATGCCGAGACCTGCAGGACTTCTTTTTGCTTGGACGCCCACTAATATCTTGTATTGAATGAGTAGAGTATTCAGCGTTCGATTCTTGTTCCAAATATCTAAAAAACTTTATTTTTTACTTAATTTTCCTTTACCTACATAAAAATAGACGCGCCGATGGATTATGCCAAGGATAAATCTAAGACCCCCTCCTTTATCAAATATGCTGACGACGTAACAAGAAAGGTGCTTTCTATGGAACCGCTGTACATTATACAATGGTGTGGTTAAATTACGAAACAAAATTAGGGGTACTTTAGCAACATGTAACTAACATAGGTAATTATAAACATGTGGGCTAGTTATCGTAATATAGTTTCTAAAAAATCTTGGATGTTTAAACAGATTTTTACTTTGAGTAAAAACTTTGTGACATTTGCTCTTCCAAGGAGTCGTTAAAAGATAAATTACCTTTAATATCGTTATCCCTGATATCATAAATGTGAATTTAAGTTTATTTTCCTGTTTGTTTGTTACGCTATCACGCTTTAACTACTCAACCGATCATCATAACATTTTGTATGCAGAGGTATCTACAGAGACATATTGTACCGTCAAATATGCCAACTTTGCCAATCAAGGTATCTTTGCCCAAAAACCACTTTTTAAGCAAATCTGCTAACAGACAAAAATATTTACGTTTTATGGCAACATTTTTTAGTTGGTTAGTAAATTGATTATATTTGTGGCAACACTGTGTATCGCTTACGTTCTCAAGTATATTCAGTATCCTGTCAGAACTTGTTAAATGCGGTGCGTATTTTTGCGGGCAAATTTTAGCAATAAAGTGTTTGTGAATTGTTCTTCATGGCGAAAACGCAGGTAAGTTTATTCAATTGTATGTTATAGAATAACAATTGTTAAGTGTTTTAATTTGAGTTTCATAGTTGAAGGCTTTCATTTTCAAAATATATGACTATGGGCAAAGTTACCTTAAACTTTTTAAACCCATGCATGCCAACATTGCCCTTTATTGAAAAGTACTTAGGGTTGTCACATTAAACATTTTATAACTGAGACTAGCTGTGCCCTGCGACTTCGTCCGCGTGGGTTTCGGAATTCCCGCAGAAACTCCAAAGTAGCCTATTTTACTCTTAATAAAATCACCCAATTAGCAGTGAAAGTCCCGTCAAAATCGGTTCAATCGTTTCGGAGATTCACCCGCGTGAGTTCATTGATGCTCCGCTCCTATTGGTCTTAGCGTGATGTTATTTAACCTGTAGCCTTCCTCGATGAATGAACTATCCAACAGAATTTTTTTTTAATTCTAACCAGTAATTCATTCAAAAAAAACAACGGAAGCTCTCGAAAAGAATATTTTTTCCCGTTTCTTGCAACATTTTTCATTGCTGCTCAGCTTCTATATAAGTCGTAGCGTAATGTTATATAGCCTGTAGCCTTCCTAGATGAATGGATTATCCAACACATTTTTTTTTTAATTCTCACCAGTAATTCATTCAAAAAAAACAACGGAAGCTCTCGAAAAGAATATTTTTTTCCATTTTTTTTCCACATTTTTCATTGCTGCTATTTATATAATCATCCGAATTTTCATTTTATTGTTATTTTAAATTTCAGAAAAACCAACACAAGTCTCGAATTCGACAAAGAAAGTCAAGACGTGAAATAGGGTCCCGAGCTTATAAAAATTACTCTGAAGATATGATGAAACTTGCATGCGAATCAGTTGCATCTAAACAAATATCTTCCAGAGATGCTGAAAAACAGTTTGGTATCCCACGACGTACTATTGTAAATAAAATAAAAAAATTGCATTTAAATTCTGTTGGTCATCCTACGATTTTGACTAGTGAAGAAGAAACCAAAATTGTGGACACTATTTGTTGTGATATAGTTATCTGCTATCTGATTTTGATCTCGTTCTCGTAGTCTCTAGTCTTCAAGGAACAAAATATAAAATTTACATAATAAGATAAAGTTGTTGATTGGTTTTGCTGTTTATTTAAGTCATTATTATAGTTAATGGATCTGATTTCTTTTGTTTATGAAACATTTAATTTTATACTCATTGTTTGATTAAAATTTAATAAATTCATTAATAATGTCAATTTATTTAATCATTTTATTAGAAAGTGACAACCCTTAAAATTTAAAACCGCTTGATGACGCTTGTATGGAAAAGAACAATAATCACTAGGAAACATTGCCCACTAATTTTATAACGAAAACGTTGATCCTACAAACAAAATTTTGGAACCTAGGCCAAGATAACATAAAATCCTAGACGTGGTGTTTATTAAGTTTTTAAATAAGTTATAATTGCGTTTATAATTGACGTGGGTAATGTTGGCTAGATGTCCAGATAACTTTGCCCGCTATCAAAATCGTAAAAAAATATGCTTAGATTTTAATTTGTTAGAAGTATAACATAGCAGATGCGTGCTTATGGTCATCTAGTTGTAGTAAATGCTTAAATTTAGGAGGGTTGCTATTTAAAAAAATTAAAATTTATGTGATTTAAACAAAAAAACGGGCAAAGTTGGCATATTTCACGGTACTTTTATCCCGGGTGTTCTGCGGGAGCTCCGAAATTAACGATGGTGAATGCGGTTTCAACAGAGGGAAACAAGTGATATTATAAAAACTTTCTTACCACGCTGAAAACTCCAATTAAAAGGCATACCGTTTGGATCACGTCATTTCTTTTTGTTCTAGAATGTTTACTTGCAGCCGTTGCTATTGGGTGTACATTGTACGTTCCTCTACGAAAAAAGTTATAATAAGATGGCAAAAAGGGTTGTTTATAGAAAAAGTTATTTTTCACCTAAACGAACTTGATATTTACAATTCGGTTATGCGCATGATCGCATTTAATAGAGGCAATGTAGAAAGAAATATTATATTAAAAAACAAAACCATTTCGGACCACTATGCATGCACAGCGCACTATAATTTAAAATCAGTTCGATAGATAAATTGATACATCCGTATCTGTAGACTTTTATAAATGCGAAAGTGACTTTGTTTGTTTGTTTGTTGCACTTTCACGCCTTAACGGCTCAACCAATCATTATGAAATTTTGCACACACATTTTCAAAGAAACAAAAGAAGAACATAGGGTACTTTTACCCTAGAATTCCCGCGGGAACTCTGAAATATCCGCGAGAGAAACCGCGGGAAACTGCTAGCTTAAATAACAAATTTGTTTTCACTTACCGAGTCATGTTTAACTTAAAAAAATTTCACTTTATTGTATTTTTCCCTAAAACTACAAAAGTATGATTATTGTTCAATAAACAGCAATCAAAGACAATTTAAATATACACTCGCTGCACCCAAGTGTGCTAACATCCCGGGATAATTATAACAACTGTTAATAAATACCTATTCAATTGTTACACAAAAACAAAATCGTATTAATACCTAAACGATTTAATTAATAAGGATAATGTTTATTATAACCCATACCGAACAATATAATAAGCGCAATATAGAGTACCACCTAGAACTTTTAACATAATCAAATGAACGTGACTTTGCTCGTTAGAGTGGTGAACTGTAGATATAAAAACATAAGTTTATCGCAAATTAGTTAAAATTTATTTTTATTTTAACAAGCTTTATATTAACTTGCAATGTTTGTGCCTTGGTTCTAAGTTGTTAGCACTTTTATCCAATCCCTACTAATCCCTACTGATATTATAAATGTGAAAGTACTCTGTCTGTCTCATCATCGTTGATCATCATGAAATTTTGAATACACGTTGTAACACAGAGAAGGAAATAGAGTAATTTTGTCCCAGAATTCCCGCGGGAACTCCGAAATTAACGTAGGTGAAACCGCGGGGAACAGCTTGTCTTTACTATATAATAAAATGCGCATGTGAGTTTATTTGTTTGTTACGCTTTCGCGACTTAACTACTCAATCGATCGTCTAGAAATTTTGCATACACGTTTTCATGGGCACAGAAAAGGACGTAGGGTACTTTCCTACGGGATCTCCGAAATTAACGCGGTTGAAAGCAGCCAGTCTCTTATATAAAATTCGGTGACAATGCAATATTATGGTAACATCGAACTGATCTGATGATGGAGTCAGGATGTAATGGGAACTCCCTAATGGATACTGCAAGGACAGTCGTGTTTGAGCTTGTTTATTTTTCTCATCTTCAAATTAGCTAAATACAAAAAAAGATGCAAGAAAACCGTGTTCACGTTATCCCCGGTAGAAGTTATGACCAGATTTTGGACATAAAGGAAGGCAAAAGAGGCAGAGGCTGCCACCGGTCACCTGAATTAAACCATCCATAATGACATGGGATTGACGCCGGAAATGACACAAAATCGCCAAGAGCGGCACGCGTAAGAGTATCAACAGGACTCACCCCGAACGGGGAACAAGGCAGGGGATTGATTGATTGACTTTGAATTTTTCATTAAAATAAAATGGTGACAGAAATAATTAGTCATATACTTGTCTTGAGTCGCAATCAGGCCCGCCTAATCACTGGTGTGCTTACAGGTTACTTCGGGACAAAAGGACACCTCTCGAAAATGAAACTTGAGAGCGACTCGTCCTGCAGGAAGTGCGGCGTAGAGGTGGAAACAAATGTGTGTGAGTGCGACAAACATCTTATGTGTGAGTGCGACGCCTCGGCTCGTAAACAAATCGCGCCTTCTGGGGACTGCTTACCCAGAACCAGAGGAATTTAGGTTCTTACCCCTCCACTGCACAGTATGGCCTTCGCCGCCAAGGTCCCGAGGTGAGAGGGAGGATCACAGGATGGGGATGGTACAAAAGATAGGATAGGAGAGGATAGGAGTATGTGAGGAATCCCTTATTAATACAAATGTTTATCACACCTGCCCCCTTAAGCGACTTTTTTTTATACTATGTAGTGATATTTTTTATATAATATCTATAGGTTTCTTAGTACTGCAGGGTAAATAAGTCTAGACAGTAAGTTAGCGAAAACCGCGATAGTTTAACGATTTTATAAATTTTCGTTTGCAGCGCAGCGTTTCAGAAACAAGCAAAAGTGGTATCAGACAGAATAATAATTATACAAACTATATTTTTTACCGTTTTTTTTTTTATATTTTAGAAAAACATAGTAGGTATTTATGAAATATACAAAAAACATTATCATTAACAGCTTTTTAGAGAAATTAATTATGTAAGTTAATTGAGTTGTCACTTTGATTGCCTTTAATCTAGTTCGGAGCTGTCATTGATACTCACTCACTTGGTCATTGGTCACAGAGATATAGGAGATTTATCCATTCGTTACGACAAGCTTGCGGGCATAATTCTAAATGGATTCTACCTATATGTGCTTTGTTAGGAAGTATTTAATAATTTACGGAAATACAAACTAGTATCCTTAGGCTTAGAATTAATAATACGATATAATAAACCTTGCCGTACTTGCCGTAAAAACTCATCTTTTGATCCCAGCTTATTAAATTTGAAATTGGATCCGATAGATAATAATTGTTTTGTATTTCGGTTGAATCCCATTTTTATGTAATGCGAAAAAAAACCATAGGTAGGAATACCTATTTATCGTTCTGATGAAAAATATTTTATTAGTATGTCAAATATATATATATGTAGGTACCTAATCACTACATAGTATAAAACTAAGTTGCTTCCCGCTGTCTGTCCCTATGTATGCTTAGATCTTTAAAACTTTGCAACGGATTTTCATGCGGTTTTCACCATAGATAGAGTGATTCATGAGGAAGGTTTATATTTACATTTTATCCTGGAATTCCCACGGTAACTCCGAAATTACCGCCGATGTAATCTCGGGAGACAGCTAGATATATGGACGCAGATAAGCAATAACATGTTAACCCACAAAATTAAGTTATTGATTCAGAACGATTTATTGAAAGTTAGGGAACGTTTTTTAATTATGTGTTTGTAATAAACATTGCTTAAATATGTAACTAAATATTGAACATAAAAAATGTTGACACAAATGGCGCTCCTACTTTTAAAACACGATTTACTCAAAATTTCTCCTGTGTGGGTTAACACACTATTGCTTATCTATGTCCATATAAAAATACAACATCAGTATGTTTGTGGTCGCAAAACTCGAAAAGTGGGCGATGGACTAACTTTTGATTGGTCGTTGTATTTTTACTCAAGAGTGTTTATAAATACTTTGTATGGCGATGGGAACTTTATTATTTAAATTTTTTGAAAACCAAATATTACTTGAATCTGACAGAGGTACCTACAGCGAAACGAGAACGGGTTTGTATTACCAACGTTAATTTTGACGTGTCTGCCACACCAAGTGTCGCGCATTTGGTACACGAATCAGGGCAAATATTTGTGATGAACATTTGTTTAAGTCTGATTGTTTAATTATTTTTGTGTTTCATCGGTAGGTATGCTTTTAGTAGGAAAATCGCTATTATAATATCTTAATATATATAAATTACGCGTCACGTTGTTTGTCCGCGATAGACTCCTAAACTACTGAGTCGATCATGATGAAATTTGGTCACTATGTTGTAATTTGGCCCAACTTAAAAGATAGGATAGTTTTTAACCCGGAATTCCCGCGGGAACTCCGGAGTTAATGCGGAAACAGCAAATCACCGTAAGCTACTACTGTCAGGGGTACAAAGAAGGACGCCTAGGTGACGCCTGGTGGGGTCTCAGCAACGATGACGTGATAGGTAATGTTTAAGCTTGCTTATTTAACCCATATGAATGACAATAAAAGGAGGCAATTTCCTTATTGATGAACGAGTAGTCGCTAGGGACGTCCCATGGAAGTTTTCCTTTATGTATTGGGTAACTTGGTCTTTATGTACCCACATGATATCTCGAATGTGTGCGTTAAGAATAAAACTTACGATGGGTTAGTACCTACATTATTTAAATTTAACGGTGAATATTTACTTACCGTATGGAATATTGTATCTACAACGTGTTAATGAATTGATCAAAAACCTGATACACCCCATTTAAATAAATAAACAATAAAATAAAATAATTAAATATAATTAAAATATAAATTATGTCGAAAAAAGTAATATTTTAAAAGTTTTGATTGATCTATCTACGAAATTTCAAGCGCTACACCCGCGCCTACGTGTCAATGCCCGATTCGATATTTTTGCTACGGGCGGCGTACGCGCCAAATATTGTATTAGGTATAAATAATTTAAACATGGGCTGATAATAATGAAAAAATATAAACATATTAAAACATGGAGCGATCGATTCGGAAGTCGATTCTAAACTTTCTAGTTTTCAGTCAATTCATTAACACGTTGTATATACAATAATACCTGAAAATCATACTAGCAAAAGATTGCATTATCAGTAAGGGACGATTGACAAAACGATACATAATAGATGCAAAATCTACAATTACGTATAAGTAACATATCCATCGACCGGGTCAATCATTGCCCCACTTCCCTCCGACGACGTGCCTTGAAATTGCCGCCATCAAGCGAAGTGGGCCTATTATTGCGATCATTATGCATCCAGTACATTTGTCCGAGAAATCGCCGACATCATTTTCATTAGCCTTCTTCAAACTTGTGTATTTTATTTACTTATTTGAAAAAGTCTCTAAGTTATTTTTCTATAGAATTGGAATGGAAGCTTATGGAAGCTCTATCAGTATATGTACGTGGTATATTACAGATATTTCATATAATAGCTATACATAAATTATGCTAGTATTCGAATAATAAATATGAAGTTTTACTGTTAGGTTCGGCTAGATAAGATTGTATTGTTTTACTAATGCATTAAAGAACGGTCACGTAAATAACAGATTTCTGGTCGGTTAGGTAAGTCACTTATCTGTACCGATAATTTCGAGAAAACTCGATATGAAAACTCTCCAATTTCAAAGCAACGGCCTGTCATAATGCATATTTATGAAGGGAATCTTGAAGACTATCCAGCATTAAGTAGCTTAAAACACTTTTTCGTAGTAAGAGTTTACAATAAAGTTTAAACACAATATTTATATTCAACCATAAAATAATTATATCGTTATTCCCGACTGCAAATACAGAATTTCTTTGCCTTATACGACTCTTACTACAAAAAAATGTTAGGATAAGCCGTTTTTGTTGTGATAGCCTCAATTAGAATTCGCCCGGACCGTTCTATAATAGTGCCCTAACCTGCAAATGCCGTTTCTATGTTACAGCCTTATATGTAGGTAGTAGTAGATGTAGTCCACCCTTACTAACTGAACTCTTTACCTGACTTTCCTTTTTAAATGTCACTTTATGAGTTCATTTTAAATTTCATTCCAAGCAAAACTTTTATAAGTGGAACTTAAAATATGCTTTGACTCGACTGCGGCATTTCCGTTACTGTTATAAAGTTACCTTTTACGGAGACATCGCGAGAGAGTTGACGTCGTATTTTAGATATGAATTTACGAACGTAGATTTATTTAATCAATAAAAAAAATATTAAAACTTTATAAAATCGTACATGTATCGATGTGCACAGTGCCACACGTGCATTACGGTGTCCCTTTCGGCAGAGCATGCAAGATGATACCAATGGGTAAACCAACTTGTTCAATGTTTGTTTGTTTTTTCTTGTGTGCTGGAATAAATGTAGTTTTCTATATTATTATTTTTAATAAGGAGTAGATATTACTTATAATAAAACAAAAAAAAGTTATGAGAGAAACCGCGAGGTTAGAATCGTCGCCAGTCGCCACCCATAAAGCCATCACTCAGCCGCATGTCTGACCGTCAACAACAACCTCTTAATTATATCGTTTACCTACTAGCTGTGCCCCGCCGTTTCACCCGCGGTAAAATCGGAGTTCCCGCGGGAATTCCGGGATAAAAAGTACTCCATGTGTTAATCTGATGTATAAGCTATATTATTGTAAAGTTTCATTTAAATCCATTCAATAGTTTTTGCATGAAAAAGTAACAAACATCCATCCATCCATCCATCCATCCATCCATACTTACAAACTTTCACATTTATACCTAATATTAGTAGGATTATGAGAAACTAACAAGTATGCATTTGACGATTAAAGCAATCTCAACAACTGAGTATTCTTTTTTTAATTTTTTTCGAACTAAGTTTAAGTTCTTTATAAAAGTCAAAGGGTACGATAGTGTGTTGTAAAATTATAACTAAATCAGAAACACATCTAAACAGAATAAAATCACGCTATCAGCCTTTAAAATAGTATCCGTTCTAAATACTCGTATAACTGATACACGTCACAAATTAACAGTAGATAAATTATATTTCCTCGCTTTATATATGTATGTAGGTAAGTTAATTCTGCATTTGATCGTTATAAATTCATCATCATCAAAAAATCAAGGTTACTTAGACACTAAACAATTATAACTTAAAAACAGAACAAAAAATAAAAATGGCATAATTTTTATTTCTAAAGTCATTGGACTGACTTGGTTCGCGAATCTGGCGGGATTATGCCCAAGAACAACTTATTAGAAATAATTCAATGTAATCGTATGAAATGAATGATAATTATATGAATAAATGAAAAAATCGATATCTCAGCCAGGTGCGCCTTGTGCGATGCATTATGTAGGTATACCGCCCAGGTGCCCTGGCTATGAATACTGTATACGAGCTATACTGGCCGATACCCTTCTATTATTTATATCGCCTGTGATGTATTTTTCATAATGACATTTTCAGTACTTATTCATTCTTAGCAGCCTAGTTATAGGCTGGTTATAGGTATAAAGAGTCTTTCAAGTTGAGATTGTTTTTATTTTAAATAAAACATAATACTTTACACAAGAATAATTAAATTTTGAAGATAATATACTCTAAAGTGTGCACTGCTTTAATTGATATTCTCATCTTAGGAGCTATTGAAAATTAAAGGAATACTAGATAACCAATTAAATAGATTAAAATAAATTGAAATCTAATTTTGGCTGAACAAAGAAGCCGTGCAGCAAAATTTGCAATGAACAGAAAGGCACGTGTATTGGTATAGAATTCGAAAAAACTTTGTCATAACACACATACAAAACATTACAACGCACATGTATAAAATAACTAGCTGTGCCCCGCGGTTTCACTCGCCTGAGTTTCGGAGTTCCCCCATGAACTCCAAAATAGCCTAATTTACTTCTTAAACCTTGCCAGAGCATGCAAAAATATTTCAAGATCAAAATTAGTCAAATTGGTCCATCCATTCTCGAGTCTTAGCGAGACAAACGAACAGCAATTCATTGAAAACTGAAAATTTTGTTAGAATCCAGAGTTTAGTAGTTCCAAAGATTACCCAAGCTTAAAAACTCACAAACTTTACCTCTTTATAATATACTAGCTGTGCCCCGCGGTTTCACCCGCGTTAATGTCGGAGATCCCGCGGGAATTCCGGGATAAAAAGTACCCTATGTCCTTCTCTATACCCCCTGACAACGTGTAATAATAATAAAGCTTTATTCCATTCAACTGATATACAAAATAAATGTTATATTAGTAAATTCTTTAGTTGTTTTACTTAGATCCTATGTTGGTGTTGTTAGTGTTGCTTAGATTCTAATTGAATGGACCCCTTTTAGGTAAATGCCTCCCCCTTCCCCTTCCATTCCTTTCTATCGTGGGCTATTTTAAACCAGTTTTTTCCAGCTACCTCTATTAGGTCATCAGCCCATCTTTTTTGTGGCCTGCTTTTCTCCTCTATCCACTGGGTCCTGTCCATCTTGTTGTTTTTAGGGTCCACCTGTCATCTTTGCAACTTGCTAGGTGTCCTGACCATTTCCACTTCAGACCCAGTGCTTGTTTTAAGGCATCCGCGAGCTTGGTTTTTTTTCCTTATGTCCTCACTTTTGATTTTACTAACAACGTGTAGTATGCAATAATTAATTCTATTTCACCCGCGTTAATTTCGGGATAAAAGGTAGCCTATGTTCTTTTCCATGTCAAAGGCTACATTCCTTTCAAATTTCATCCAAACATGTTCAGCCGATTTGCGTGATTGAGTAACAAACATCCACACTTTCACATTTATAATGTTAGTAGGATTATATTATAGCTGTTCCCCGCGGTTTCACCCGCGTTAATTTTGGAATTCCTGCGGCAATTCCGGAACAAAAGTCCTCCTTTGCATCCCTCACGACGTGTAGTATACAAAAGGAGATTGAGCCGTAATATAATATGAGCTCCGTCTCAAACCTTTACATGGATGACTTCTTTTAAGGTTATCATATTATAATAGCTGTACCTCGCGTAATTTCGAAGTTCCCGCGGGAATTCTGGATTACAATATAGCCTATAATACTCAGGGATAGTATATCTTTCTAATGGTGAAAGAGTTTTTGAAATCGGTCCAGTAGTTTTTGAGTTAAATTGTAACAAACAAACAAGCAATCAAATCTTTCCTCTTTATAAAATTAGTATAGATGTGTAGTTACTAGGTATACGATAATATCGCAATCTAGCGTGTTATATTGTTATGTCGTTAGCACATCAATCATCCACTTGCGTCGTAGGTACCTACAACTTTTGCACGAGAGCAGGTGTTATGTGAAAATAAGTTATTACATACATTAATTATGATTAAAAATACTGGCTGTTGCTAAATTAAACAAACCAGTAGATAATGAAAGAGGTTACTCTTTAGTCGAAGCTCAAAATTCTTCTTCTAAATGGGGAATAGCTGCTGCTTATTTTTGAGTTTCATGGGCTTTCATTTCCCAGCCATCGTCTCTTTAATCATTATAAAATCTCACATTGAAATAGAGGAAATTTCGAGCTAAGTTTAAAGTAATAATTTAAAGATGGTGGTAAGGCCCTTGCCCAAACAAAATCCTTATTTTGATGACGATGATGATGTTTGACCCTGATTCAATTCGAATCAATCAATTCAGTTAAACTTCTTACTTTTTACGTTAATTCGAAAATAGGGCTTAGAAATAATTTAAAATACGAAAATTTAAAATATAGAAGACACGGCGAGTTAATATAATACAATACGCCTTGTGGAGAAGTTTTCAGTTATTTAGCCACAACTAATACTAATATTGATCTGGTAATCATTTTTAATGTGTAGAATGATATATTCGGTCGGATATATAAAAAACTTGTGTAAAAAGGAACTTTTCAATAATGCAATTGATTTTATCAAGCTAAGTAGGTACTAAGTAGCTTACCTATGCATTAGCGAAAGCGGTCAGATTGGAGTGGATGCATTAATAAATTATTATGAACTTGCTGGCCACTTACATAGATTTGAACGTGAACCACAAAGTTTGGTTTCCGATCCGTTTTCTACAAACTCAGTATAACTAGATGTTCCACGGTTAACTTTTTTAACTTTAGCTCACCTCGCGAGGAACAATTATCTCCTTCTCCTTCGAGCTCCCTTAGTGAACCAAAGGCGCTTTTTTTGTAAAATTACGGAAACAGGAGAGAAAGTTATCTTTATCGAACTCTATTTTCTTTTATTTTATTCATAATCAATCCTTCGAAGAAAATATTGATGAGTTTTTCGAGAATCTAGCCTTCTATGAAACTATAATCAGACTTTATTCATATTTTTAGATATTTAAATAACTTTGATATTTTCAATTTATTAGAATTTTGTAATATGATTATTTATATTGTACTAGCTGTATCCTGCGGTTTCACCCGCGTGAGTTTTGGGATCAGGACCCTTTGCGGACGCAGGCAGATCAATCCGCCAAAGTTTCATCACAGTCGGACTAATGGTTTCGAAACGCATAGAGGACAGATATACAAACATTCATTTTTATTTATAAAGAAGATATGACATATATTGTCTGTGACATAATAATAGGTATATGAAGTTGACATTAGTAAACATTGACAGTACGAAATAAATAAACTAAACGAGAACTAAACTAAACTTAAATAATCTATAGTTTCTATACCCAAAGAATTTTTCGATTTCAACTATCGATTACCTAACAAAAGTTTTTTGACCGCAAAAGCTGCGGAACTAAGTCTATTCGTTAAGCTTACTATATGAGCTAACTTTACCCCTTTTAAGCTTCACAGCTGACACCCAAAACAATCAAAAACACTTTCAATCTCTCATCCTTAATAAACTAGTATCGACTATCCTCTTTCGCTGTTATGACTATTTGTTTGCTCGTTCAATAAATTTAGTTCTGTTCCTCATTTAGATAAAGTTGTTCGCATATGGATAGATATCAATAGCATAAGGTCATTCACCAGGTGTGTCTTTCAAATATAAATTATTTATTAAGACAGCCGGCGAAAGATAAGAGACTCCCAACGATCGATGGAAACCTATTATTTATTACACAAGGAGTGCTATATTATGCAATGACTATCCGTACTAAATGTCAGTGCACTTTTGTTGTGCATTTGGTTTTAGATACCACTACCATCCTTTTGTATCCCGAATAATTTATATTTGGTAATAATAATATGCATTTTTACAATACCTATAGGCAGATGTTGTAAAATAAGTTAAATAAGATTCAAAACTTTAAAAAACAGCAAAAAAAAAACAAAATCACCTGGTCCCAAACTAAGCAAAGAATTAAGCATTAATCCTACTAATATTATAAATGTGAAAGTGTGGATGTTTGGATGTTTGTAACTCAATCACGTAAAAACGGCTCAACGGATTTGGATGAAATTTAGCATGCACGTTGTCAGGGGTACAGAAAAGGACATAGTGTACTTTTTATCCCGGAATTCCCGCGGAAAGTCCGAAATTACCGCGTGGCACAGCTAGTAACTAATAAAATATTTAGGTTCTATAATAAAAGCATCAAATTATTTAGATATAATATTTAAGTTTTTAAAAGAGACTTAATCAGACTTAGTTTAAGCACAGGTTATGTTTACGGGAATCAAACCCGCGATACCTGGCTTAGTAGTCAGGTTCTCCGTTCACTAGACCAACGGTACAATCAGTTAGTAGGTTAACTTTTGTAAAAGAAGTAGTTATATATTATACTCATATTTACTCCACCTCCCTCTATTCTACCCTACCCCATACTTAAGGCCCAACAGGCGACATCTCGCATACACGTTATGCACAACGTCGGGTGCAACGCGCAAGCGTCCTCAACCGGAAATGACAAGCCACATCCGCCGGAAGTCGCCCGTCGTCCGTACAACTGACAATGCATTTGAATACATCAGACCACCACCCGTTTGGCTGTGTCCGAGCTACTAATTGCTGGAAATTTAATTACGAACGTTTTAATTACGTACGAATGTGGGTTAGTTGTTTGTGGAATTTCGTGATTGTCGATTGAGTACAGTAAAATCGTCTTACGAAATCTTCTTTTTTATTTGAATTATAGAAAGTGTACCAAAAATATTGAATAAAAACCAGCGACAATTTTGGAATGCCCTTGGAGAACCTTTTAATTTGTGTCAAAATAAAAAGTATTGTGTGCCTCAGGGGTTCTCTAGCTTCCTGTTATTCAATGAGTTGATTACATTTTTGGTTTTTAGTTCGTCAAAATAAAAAGGTCAGATGCGACACCAATAAGCCCAGCCCTTTCGGGCTTAAGTGCGTCTTTCTTGTATATGTTGTATTTGTTTTTTGGAGTAAATAAATAAAAAAAAAATAGGACAGGTATTCCTTTAATACATAATCAAAAAATAACGGCTGGGTATAATTATGTATATTAAAACCCTCCACCTTCTAGCGGGAGAACCACTTATTTTAGCTCGAAGAGCAAAAATCTGCGTACAGTATGTATTCCGTACAGTGAAAAAACTTAAAATCGACAAAACCACTGCCATAGTAACGCTCCGTACGAACTGCAACGTTAAGAATTAATGAAGAAGTAATATTGAATTTAATAAATTCCTTCTGCAAGCACGGAGCGTACTCGTGCAATCGAGAAACTGTTCACACAATGGGCAGGAAGCTTTGGCTAAGCACAAAAACACCTGGTTGCTTGTCGGTGACGTGCCTCAGCATTCTTTGCTAAATTCTCTTAGAGTGTAGTATAAAGGGCGTCATATCCAGAAGGCTGTTGTACTAAGTGAAGAGAGCGGTACAAGTTAAAATCTGAGAGCAGGTATTTTGACACGAATAAGTTCTTAAGCGGTGCTTAAATATAGCTACAAATATTTACAGGGTTGAAAGTGTACACCGTTATAAACATGTTCATACAAAAAAGATAAAAGAATTAAAAAAGGAAATTACCTAATTTCTCGGGTGTCCTCCAAGAGCTACGAAAAGATTTTGCAAACTATAGCATCATGGTTTATAATTTCAAACCGTAATACTAATATAAATACAGAAAATACATTTATCAACGCCAATGCTATAAATCCTCTATAACAGTTTCTGAAACAGTCAAACAAATCATTACTTTGTTGTTTACAAAAATGAGTGATACAAGCTTTCATAACACACCACTAGATATTTTTAATGCAGTAGGTATAGGACATTTATAACCATTGTTTTTTTTTTTTGACCCAGAGAAAATGCATCATGCATACCACCGCCCCCGGGCCGGAGCAATGGTTATGTGGGACTCTGCCCTGAAAAGGGCGACCTACCCCCTAAAAACTCTGGGGTGTACCTCCTCCGCGCCTAGCACCGAGGCCACGGGAATCGCTCTCGCATGCTCCGCAGCCCCGGCAGCGCCAGCCCGTTGCCGGACTCCTCCTCGAGGAGCAAGAGTGCCCCTCAGAATGATGACGATGCGTCAGAACACACGACGCATAGCCATCCTCTTCCCCTTTCGGGGACCTTGTGCAAAGGACGCCGGTCGGGCTCATGACCGGCGCCCAAGGAAAGCGGCGCACAGAAATACCGACATTCCTCTCCCACCGCGGCCTTAGCCGCGGCCTCCCCACTCCCCAGGAGGACTGCAGCCCGCCTCAGTCGCGCTGTCGCCCCAAAGGGCGACGATGCATCCTACTCAGCCGCTTCATCACGGGTTTCCCCGAAAACCCAGAGAAGCGGCCCAGTGGCCTCGAGCCGGGCAGCACCGGGAGCGAATCACCGGCGCCAGCCATACTGGCCCCGCCTCTGGGTCCCTCTTAGCTTCACCGTGGGTGACGAGTCCACGGTTACTAGAGCCCCCCCGCCACCGACAAGGCGAGGACCCAATTGGGGGGATGCAGTACAAACCTAACCTAACCATAATTATAATATACCGAAAAATATAATGCGTTAAATGCATTAAATTGTAAGCAGTATATTATGGCACAATCTTTTGACAATTAACAATCTATATTGACAAACTCTTTTGTGAATTTATGTAGCTTAGTAGGCCGTGGACGACTAATAGGTAAATAATCCTTTTAGTGGACGACTAGACACTTCGAAATAACTATTGTTTTACTTTACTTGAAACTGGCCAGTGCAAAAAGATGCAAAAAGAATGCAAAGTGCAAAAAAATCCATAAGAAGAAAAGGAAAAAGACAGAATCGCTGGAAGTTTTTAACTCGGATGGGGCACTTGCGGCGCGCGAGTAAACAGTGACCCGCGGTTGAACAGCGAAACGCTCTCCGCATTTGTTGATAAGCCGAGCTTACGGTCGGCGGCGAACCACGTCCCGCGTGCTACAACTACGTGAATAGAAAATGACTGTCTTATAACGAATAAAATATGCATCATATTATTTACTAGAAGACAGCTGCCGCGATTCTGTACATTGAATATTTTTACCTAAAATTGAGAGGGGTGATAAAAGAAGAGTAGCAAAGTCCAAAAAAATGTTTTTAAAATTCTTTTCAGTCTGTCTGTCTGTCTGTTCGCGATAATCTCCGAATCAACTGAACGGACTGTCATGCGGTTTTCACAGGTAGATTAAGCTTAGCCTGGAGCTACATATAGGCTTTGTTTCATTGAAATCGGATGTCGGGAAAAAAAGTTGTTGTATAAAAACCTTTCGCGCGGGTGAAACCGTGGGGCACAGCTAGTAACAAATAAAACATGCAAATTATCTACATATATTTTATAAAGAGAAAAGAATTGATTTTTTATATGTTTGTTTGCTTGTTTGTTTGTACAACTCAAAACTAATTAACCGACTTTAAAAATTCTTTCACTTATACGTAGCTACAGTCCATAAGGATACTTTTTTAACCCGAATTCCCGCGGAAGCTCCGAAATTAAGACGGGTGAAACCGAGGGGGACCGATTACTTTACTATTTACTGTCTTGGGTAACATTATTGCGAGTTTCGTAGGGATTTCTAATTTTTTTTTAAATAGAACCACAGCCCATGTTGAATGAATTTTTGAAATCAGTTCAGTAGTTTCAAGTTTATCCATTACAATCAAACAAACATATAAGAAAGCAAATCTTTTCTATTTATAATTGGTTTCATCAATAAACGCGTAGGTATATGGGGTGATAAAAAGGGAAGTTCCCACCGCGGATCCATAACGCGTGAAACGTTTTCACCCGTGGCTTCGGTGCTCGTAGGTGCCGCTCTGGGTGCATGAGGTTAATCGACGGTCCGTCACGTAAACGACGTGTTAGATCGACGACGTGCCCTCAGTCAATGGAAAACCACTCGGAATATAAGCTTTAGTAATGGAAAAAGCGCATCGCCTTCCGGTCTATCTGCTCTGTTAATAATGTTTCGGACCAAACACTTTGAAGGTTTTCGCACAGGGGGTAGAACATTCGCTGTTAAAGTTCAAACTTGTTACGTAGTGATACGGCCCATGGAGGTAGTACGTTCCCCTTTTTTTTAATCTAAATCCAAAATTGATTTCTCCTTAGCGTCGGAGTTATTGTTTTATTTCTTTTTTCCGATCTTTTCACGCTGCATAAATCACCTGAAAGCTAAATGAAAATAAAATCTTTTATGTTCAATCGAGATTCACAGTTATAGTATTAATATGATTTGCAAATTTATTATAAAATTCAAACCCTTAAAAAAAAAAACATACAAACTTTCAATCATAAAAAATTGGCACAAGTAAAACCACAAGTTATTGTAGCGGGAGCAGGATAGATAAATAATTTCGTGGGGTTGCCACATTACTAAAAACATTTATTTTATATTACATAATATTATATCAGAAAATAATGGATTTTTACAGATCCATCCATTGAACCACGTCTCACGTTCTCATTATCTTAAATCCTCACATATTCAATCATTATTATGAAATCTTGAGAACTATACTTGAAACTGAAAATTGCAGAAGATAATATTGGCTAGGAAAGATTTTTCATCGCGGAGTTTTCGAGGATATCTTGAAATTCAAACAGGTGAAACCGCGGGGATCAACTAGCATCTAATAACTATGTAAAAAAATTATTTTAAAATCTTAAGAAGGCAGGTTACGTAAATTTTACTTTCTACTAAATATTAATCACAACACCTCAGGGCCTTTTTGCTGAGTCAAAACAACGTTAAAACCCAAAAATGTTTTCAATTTATTTTAATTTGTTACAATTATACAAAGAAGATTAACAAAAATATTTATCTAACCTAAGAAAAGCCAAAGATCGTTTATAAATAATTCGAGAACTTTCTTAATTAAGTAGGCTTATAATTTACATCAGATGAGTCTGTTTTGTTTTGGAGCGTGGTACTTAAATAATTAATTATCAATACCATAAAAATATACAAAAACTGTGAATGTAATTTTGTTTTACGTTTGCCTTAAAATGGCGTAGTTTTATTGTTTCAAATCAATGATATTACATGTAAGTAAATATCATTGTTTCAAATATACTGTCATTCATAGATGAGGTAGGAAATAACTAATAGGTAAGCTATTGTAATTATCACAGAGTTGTGTTCCAAATGGGCTAAAATTCTATTTAGTCCGTCAGTTAGTATAAAAATAATAGACGTATACCTACCTATGTTTTGCTTTTTCAAATTATCGAAAAAATACTTTGGTAAAACGCATTACAGTTTAGGAGTGGGGGCTCGTGACGTCATAACGAAATACAAAATACCAAGGCAAGGGAAGTCGCACGGAATCTCAACTCAATGTATCGCCGTTATTTTTTGATTAATTACGTAAAAAAAGGAAGGTGTCCAATATTTTTTATTAATCTACAAGACGGACTAAATCTAAACCCGTGGCCCCCTACACGTCCATGCATGCACGCAAAACGGGCAGTGCATTAATATAAAGGAGCGAAGCACTAAAGACCGCAAAATGTTTCGTTTTCCTTTTATAGTTTGCGCGGCGAACTAAATTTAATTTACAAACGAACTCTACAGAAGTCGTTTGAGAGGAAGGAATGTACCCAAAGCGTAAGTTTGATGATAATTTTATTACGAATACGAAAGTTTCAGCAATAGCAGGTCGTTATGGCTTTGGTAACCTCACCAATGTTCTGAATAAATAAAAACCTATGTTCGTTAAAGGGATGCACACACAAGAGTATTTTTGAATTTTAAAAACTTAAAAAAATTACTATACTTATCAATTTTTTCAAATGAGTCATATAGAATTTCGATTTCACAGTTATAACTCTTTTAGAAAATATGTTTTTACTCATACTTGTTTATATTTCTTTTATAATTAATACCATACCTACTTATCAATTTTTTCAAATGAGTCATATAGAATTTCGATTTCACAGTTATAACTCTTTTAGAAAATATGTTTTTACTCATACTTGTTTATATTTCTTTTATAATTAATACCATACCATACTTATCAATTTTTTCAAATGAGTCATATAGAATTTCGATTTCACAGTTATAACTCTTTTAGAAAATATGTTTTTACTCATACTTGTTTATATTTCTTTTATAATTAATACCATACTTATCAATTTTTTCAAATGAGTCATATAGAATTTCGATTTCACAGTTATAACTCTTTTAGAAAATATGTTTTTACTCATACTTGTTTATATTTCTTTTATAATTAATTACCATTCGACAGTCGATGACTACTAAATAATTACATAATTGAAAAGTCAATGTTCTCAACTCTCTCTATATTAGGATTGCATATATTCAATAAAAAAAATATTTTTTTTCCCATTTTTTTTTCATTTTTAACTGACTCCAAAAAAGGACGAGGTTCTCAATTCGACTATGTTTTCTTTTGTTTCTTTTTTATGCCATTTTAATAATTATAGGTCTGTGCGCACCCTTAAGTTGTTAAGCTACTTTTGTTTTACAAAGCTTTTAAAGAGCACAAAAGTGTAGTTTAACTTTGGTGACAATGTAACAACGAAAAATAGTTATTTCTCGAGCTGATTCCGTGAGAAAACGCTGGTGTGTGTTGCATTTATGTGTTTAGCGGGCTCGTACATTCGTCTGCAGAGATATGCATCTATGTGAAAGTTGTAGCGTTTTATAACATAATATGTAGATGTGTGTGTGAATCAATCACGCACTGCTCCAGTTGGATGAGGGCTTTTCCGTTCGCGCCTTCTTAAGCAGGACTAAAACGGAACGTATTGAAATTTGTTGATTTTAAGGACGTGTGCAGTTTGCATCAGAACACCATTATCGCCATAATGGTAAAAACCTATCGCTCTGCGCTTATCATTATAAGCGCAGAGCGATAGGTTCATTCAAAACTTTGTTCGTAATTTAAGCACAAAAACAATTGAAAGTGTGCGAGCGACGCGCAATTACTTTTGTGCCGAAAGACATTGTAAGGTGGTTCCAACACTGTGTGTGTGAGTGCGTTTCTATATCTGTTAATTACATAAATGGTTATAAGACGTGTGTTTACTTTATGTACATGCTAACTGTCTAGTGTACTTAATGAATCAATAAATAAGACCGCCAGGAGGTTAAACCACATTGCGTCTCCCAATTCAAGATATTTTTTATTAAAAATGCCATTCCGTTCCACGTGCAGTGTGAAATTTTTTTTAACTATTTAGGTAACTAGGTATGTAGGTGACTGTACTTGGCTCTTAGCTTTTATACGGCATCCCATAGGGTAAGGGAACTTTCTAGCTTAGCGTATGACACTCGAGCAAGTATCCTCTTACTGGAGACACTAAAACGGGATTTTGAGGACGCTATGTACTTTACCAAATTAAGTTATATTAGTAATTATTAAATTTGAACTTCGATAGCACCATTGCAAACTCTGACCGTTTTTCTTATTTCACATAAAATATTAAATGAACCTACTTTAAGCGTATGAAATCAGAAATAAGGAGAACATTTTCTTAGATAAGTACCTACATAATAATATTGTAATAAATAAATAAATAATATTGTCAGTTCAAAGGTTTAGTGAATTTGTTTGTTACACTGTCAAACCTTAACGGCTCAAATTTTCGCGTACACGTTGCCATAGGTTATAGAAAAGGACATAGGGTACTTTCATCTCGAAATTCTCGCGGGATCTCCGAGATTATCGTGAGTGAAACCGCACAGAACAGCTAGTATTATAAAGCCAAGCTGTCGTAAAACCACGCTTAATATTTTATCAAATCTACAAATATTTACTTTTAGGTAGGTACTTATATTTTATAATCTCGAAAGAAAACTCATGAATCAAACTCAACCACGAGACCAACTTGACGAATTTATCATTGTCAAATAGGGATGATCTAATTAGCCAACGCACAAATGATTAGGGAAGACAGTATAATGCTTTCGAAACTTAGATAAGTTAATTAGGGTACTGTATGACAAAGTATACAATGTTCGCACTTGCCTATTAAAATATTTCTCCAAACTCGTAACGACACAATGTTCAACTGATAAATAATTAATTGAGTGTAGTTTATACCTATGTATACATAATATCTTTCAATCTTGTTTCTTTTTACATAATCATTAATGACTGAACCGCGTGTAATTAAGGATTCCCTTATTAATATGAACTTCCGCTCAATCCGTTATAACTCCAGAATAAAATGTAGGTCTATATTACTCAAGGATAATGCAGCATTCTAATGTTGAAGGAATTTTACAAATCTTCCTGTTATTTGAGTTTATTTGTTACAAACATACAAAAATACAAATCATTCCTCTTTATAATATTAACTAGCTTTTGCCCGCGACTTCGTCCGCGTGATAGTGGAAATCAGACATCGAAAGGGTTAAAACGAATAAATCAAGATCATATATTTTAATTTCTTCCAAGAAAACACGTTGTCCCATACAAACTTTCCCCCCTTTTTGACCCCCTTAGGGATAGAGTTTCGGAAAATCCTTTCTTTCTTATCCAATGTCATACAAAAAACGTAGGTAAACGTCCTCTACGTTTCAGGTCTCTACGATCAACGGTTTAGGCTGTGCGTTATCCGTCAGTCAGTCAATCAGGACAAAGCATTTTATATAAAAAATAATAATAATCCACTTGTATGCATGTAGATATCGATTCATCTGTCTAAAAATACGCTAAGAATGTATTGGCTTTCGTGTACATTAAAAAATAACGTTATACCGTATATACATCGTGAAAAAAAATTGATGTTAAAAAATGATTTGTTATTTTGTTAGCATTAGCAGTATCAATCAGCTTTTTGTTTCGGAAAGTGTCCATGCGAGCGTACTGCTCCAGCTTCGGTCATTCAACAAAAAATTTATACAAAATCTGTGTTATATTGTACACACCGACCTATTGTATAAAGAGGGCCCGGCTCGTCTGCCATCTGTTGGTTCCCTTTAATTTTTAAATCTTTCTGTAGAATGAGAAAATAACTTAGATTTTTTTAATTGACTGTGGGAGAAAATAAAACAATGTACTTTTGGATTGTGCGTCAAATGAATCGTAACAAAACGTTTCAGGTTCCATCTTTATTTAAAATAAAATAATGATACCGGTGAACCTCACGATGATGATGATGATGATGATCATCATCATGAAAATTTTCATACAATATGTTGTCATGGGTACATAAAAAGTATTTTATCACGGAATTCCCGCATGAGCTCCGAAATGAACGCGGGTAAATCGGATGGAACATCTTAGTATTAGGACAGACAATCGTCACGGTAGCAAAATAAATAGCTAGACTTATATCATGTCAAACACAAATGTTTTTCACATTACGACCTGACACGGGAATCGAACCCTCGACACTTCAAGTAGCATTCAGATTCGTTGACCATTTATTTATCCAACGTTGCTAAAATTACAATTCAGCAACATTTTATGTCGTCGGAATTATACAAAATACCGACTGCTTTTCAGCGAACAAACAAAAAACAAAGAATTATTAAAACACGACAATCTTTTATTATCAGTTACGAGTAAATTTGCTCTCGTTTATGATAAAGATATGAAATTTAATATACATGTAATAAACGTTCTATATAGCTAAAATAGATAAAATAAAGAAAATGTATAATTTTATTTGTTAATACTTGATTGAAACAACGGTATGAGATGTTTTTTGCGCAGATATATGTATGTAGTTAGTTGGATAGCACAGAAATTCTCGCTATCAAAGAGAAAAGGTTGTGCGTCCCTGAAGCGCTGTACAGGGGGTGGCACCGGTGGCATCCTTAGCATGATCACGCGCACGTTAGATTGCCCCTACGTGGGTCACTGCTGTGACGTGTGCAGCCAGCACTGTGGTGTAGTGGTCAACGAGCCCGGCTGCACTCGGTGGCCGCGGGTCGATCCCCGCATCTAGGCATTATTTGCTATCCTGAATGACTGACTGACGGATCATCGCACAGCCTAAATCGCTGATCGTAGAGACCTTGGAGGGTGTGTTCTTTGTATGACGTAGGCATCCGATAAGAAAGGATTTTCTGAAATTCTACCGCTAAGGGGGTGAAAAGAGGGGGCAAAGTTTGTATGGAACAATTCTGCAGTACCTAACTCAGAAATAATCGCAGGTATAACCGCGTGGGACAGCTAGTTTCTCTTAAAACTTAAAACACGGAACCTTCAAACACGCAAATAGTTAATTATGATGATTTAGGTCAACACTATATCTGTTGAAGTAATAAAAGTATACACGTATCCACAAATACGACATTTTCAGTGGTATTTCTGAGTATATTGCATCGAAACTTTAATGTTTATTTCGTGTGTTGTCCCATAAAAGCTTCTTATATAACCGGCGACACTGAGGCGATAAAAAGCGCTTATGTTAACTCGTCTA
The DNA here is from genome assembly GCA_907165275.2 of Zygaena filipendulae. Lineage (NCBI taxonomy): Eukaryota > Metazoa > Arthropoda > Insecta > Lepidoptera > Zygaenidae > Zygaena > Zygaena filipendulae. The sequence goes on from OU015669.1 coordinate 4,964,905, forward strand.
ACTAAAACACAGGAATTGTTTGAAATTGCATGGCAGCTAGCAGTAGTGGCCCTAGTTTTAATCATTAATATATATTTAATTATTGCATTTTCTCAAGAAAATTCTTTCACTGTTCTATCAAAAAGATTGTTTTTGTTACATACTTTATATACATGCTGTATAGACCGTTCCTACTTAGAGTAGGTACCTACTCTATTTTAAATCACGTCATGATAATGTTGTTAAATTTAATTCATTTATTATAAATTCAAAGCTTGTCGAAAATTTATAAGTATACCTGTCTATATTTTAATTATTTTCCTAATAAGGCTAAGGTTTAAATTGATGGCGGCGTTGAACGAGTGAGGCGTGCACGTGCCGGTCCGGTCTCTCAGCTGGATTTGGACGGCACCGGACGGCAGTCGACTGTGCACCTAATCTCTAGACGAAGCGACGTAGTCTGGACTGCGGACAGTTTTGGAATACAAATCTGCCTCCTCCCGTTATTGACAACGGATTCAAATCCCTATCGACTTTCCCTTTTTAGTTTCACGAATTAAAAAAGATAGGGTATAGATAGACTGTGATTTGTGTTCACAAATAAAACTACAATACAATAATTCGTGACAAAATAGGGCATTTATTATGGGGACTATACATTTACTATAGGGAGCTGTGTATGTTGCTTCCTCAGCCAAACATTTAGTTTTCTCACGAGCGCTATTTGCTTCCTCAGAGTACACAAAATGGCGGTTAGTTGGTTGGTAGCTGCGTTCGTCACGACTTTTAAACGCAAACCATTTTTTTTATTCACTAAGAAAATGTTAGATCTGGTTGAAGGATACAATGAGGTATCATCAATGAAACTTCACAAAAGTCTCGCCGTATTATCTGATATTGGAGTATGGCTTATAAACAAACTTCTCTGAGTAAAGTCTGCGTAATTACGCCATAGCCTCAATACCTCATTTTGTTTTTCTAAATGATATCGTGAGGTAACTCTAGCTTCTAGGGATAGGTATTCACACCAGTTTTACCAATATGACTAGATTTGCAAGTTGTAGAGTCTAACTGCAAACTCTAAAACATGTTCATGTGATTTGTCTTATAAGAAAGAAATAATTATATATTTACTAGCTGTTCCTTGCGGTTTCACCCGCGTTAATTTCGGAGTTCCCGCTAGAATTTCCGGATAAAAAGTAACCTATGTCATCTCTGTATTTCTGACAACGTGTATGCAAAATTTCATGATGATCCGTATCTGAACTGGGTGTAGATTAAGTCTTGTGATTGGGAATCAATGCTATAGGTATATTATTACCTGTTCAACAAACTTCTCCACAAACTTTCATTCAGTATCATGTCGTTTAAAACCTTATATTAGTTCATTTAGTGTCGTCGATACTGATGCAAATTAGTTTCGTATTACCTTCGGTGTCCCAAGCTGTTCTAGCTGCTTCTAATAATTTGAGGCTTGAGCACTCGCAACAAGCCCCATAACGGTACATTACCACATTCGAAGTGTAGCTTAGCCAACTAGAGTTTGTTAATCATTTGTTATTAAACTAAGTGGCGAAATGTCCTCAGGGAGCCAATACAGGCGAAGCGAGGAAGCTTCGTTAAACATATTTGGATTAACCAAACGTCCCGGACGAACTTTGAATTATACGCATTATTCGTAAAGACGTACCGCGGCTGTGGGAATTGGTTGGCAGTTCGAAATTTCAGTGTATACGACTACTTAATGTATAAATCAAATGCTATTAACATACATAATGTACAACACATTGGTTTTTTTTACACATATTTTATTTAAGTAAGTACATAATATTATAATTTACTTTGTGACGAATTTACAACAACCCCTTCAAATCATCATCATGCTGCATTGCTTCAAATTAATTGGAGTTAGTTATATTTTGCAGTTAAATATATATTATACTAGCTGTACACCGCAGTTTCACCCGCGGTAATTTCGGAGTTTCCCCGGGAATTCCGAATAAAAAGTACCTTATATCCTCCTCTGTACCCCTGACAACGTGCATGCCAAATTTCATCCAAATCCGTTCAGCCGTTTTTGCGTGATTGAGTAACAAACATCCAAACATCCAAATATCTAAACATCCAAATATCTAAACATCCAAATATCTAAACATCCAAACATCCACACTTCCACATTTAAAATATTAGTAGGAAGTAGGATTAAACAAAAAAAATCGTAGGTAATCGAAACTTTTAATAATTAATAGATACATAATTTTAGTACATTAAAATACGAATGTAATAATGAAATTTTGTATACGCGCGTTTTCTATAGGGTAGAAGGACATAGGGTACTTTTAATTCCGGAATTCATCCGGGAACTCCGAAACTAATAATTATTTTTTTTAATATTTTATTTAATTATTAATTATAAAACTGACTGCCTGACAAACAGCCAAAAGAAAAATTACACAATATTTACACTACAATTAGAGACAAGACCCCTTAGAATTAATATCTAAGTAAGTGCTTTGTTATAGTTGTATGAAAAGTATTTGAAATGAGACCCAAAAGTTTGTACAGCATTTGGAAAATACATTTCAACAATGAAATTCACACATTTCAGAAGGACCTAAACCTTGTTTTAGAGGTTTAGTTATATTATATATTATCACACCTGTTGGGCGTCAGTAATTTTCAAAAGGATTTAAGTAGTTCTATTATGACGGTATAGTTACCTACCAGAAAATTAAAATAGTGTAGGTAAGTATTTGTTAATTCCATTAATTGACCGAATGTTTATTTATTTGTATATTTTATTGAAAGTAAAAAAATAAATTAAGTTTAAAAGTATCGTGTTTTTATAAAAATAATGTTTTATCGGTCTGTCGTTGATAAAAAAAATGTATTAAGCCAAAAAATTCTAATTCAAAACAATAGTTTCCTGCTCCCACATAAACTATGCAAATAATATATTATGCAATACATATATAATAGGTAGTTTTATTGTTTATGTAATACAAAGAAACAGGCACAAAGATAAAATGGTACTAACATAATAATTATATACCTAATGAAATGAAATAAACTTTATTTGTTACGACAACAGTTAATATATGAAATAACATAAACAAGCGCAACCAGCGTGTCGCAACAAATAGGCAACCTACCTATTTATTAAGGAAAATGACAAAAGTATGACAAATGCAACCATAATATTATGTGCAAATACATAGATACGTAGGTATGTACTTGAACCGTTTACCTAAACCCTTTTCAATAGCATAATAATAATACGCTTAAATAACTGCATTCTCTAACTTCATTCACCTATTTATATTATGTACCTATCTATGCTAACACTAACTGCGCCCCGCGGCTTCACCCAAAGTCGCTTATTTACTTCACATACGTCAGCTAATTAACAGTGAACGTCCTGTCAAAATCGGTCATAAGGATTCATTTTTATATACAACGTGTTAATGAAATAACTGAAAACTAGAAAGCAGTTTGCTCAGAATCAACTAGCGACTCGATCGAACTCTGTGTTAATATAGGTTATATTTTTTCATTTTTACTAGCCCATGTCTAAATTATTTATAATACAATATTTAGCGCGTACGCCGCCCGCAGCAAAAAAATTCGAACCGGTAGGCGCGGGCGTAGCGCTTGGAATTTCGTAGATAGGTCACTTCCAAACTAATGTTAAAAAAATTTAAAGTATGCATTTTTTCGACATCACTACATACATAGTATAAAACAAAGTCGCTTTCTCTGTCCCTATATCCCTATATGTATGCTTAACGGATTTTGATGCGGTTTTCACCAATAGACAGAGTGATTCATGAGCAAGGTTTATAACTATATTTTATCCTGGAATTCCCGCGGGAACTCTGAAATTACCGCGGGTGAAGCCGCGCTGGTCAGCTAGTAAAATATATTTTAATCAAATTATTGTTTATTTATAAATGGGGTGTATCAGGTTTTCAGTTAATTCATTAACACGTTGTATAGACAAGCTGTCCCGCGCGGTTTCACCCGCGATAATTTCGAGGTGCCGGCGGAATTGTTTCAAACAAACTTTGCAACCCCTTTTCATCCCCTTAGGGGTGAATTTTCAAAAATCCTTTCTTATCGGATGTCTAGTGTCTACTTCATACAAAGAACACACCCTGCAAGTTTCAGGTCTTTACGACCAGCGTTTTAGGCTGTGCGTTGATTCATCAGTCATTCAGGTCAAAGCATTTTATATGTATAGATTAAGATTATAAAGAGTACCTAAAAGTTTATCAGTTTATAGGAAGTACCTAATCTCTGAAACTATACGGCTGTAGTTAGCCAAAATGTGAATCTATGATCGTTATCGCTGAGGATTTTATCATAATATCACGTGGTCACGAAAAATAGTTCAATCAAAAGTCGATTTTTTCACTAGCTTTTGGTTTCGTTAGGGATATAGTTAGAAAGGGCAAGGTAATTCTGCTGTTCGATGACGTCACTCGCGTTAATTTCGTAATGTTTTCAGGACTTCCACTACTTCCTACTTGGATAAAAGGTATCATTCAGTCAACACGTTAAATTAAAAAACTCATCAATGTTATCAAACTAACGGCCGCACTCAGAGTCATTTTAATGATCACTTAATTTTAAGTAAAGATTTTAAAAACAAAAATGCCGCACTCAGAGACGTTAATTAAATTATTGTTATTTAGCTTTTCACTAAATTTAACTTAATTATTTGCTTGCCAATGAACCGGACTGACCGCAGCAGCTTTGTTAATTTTTTTTTCCAAAAATTAAGTAATTGTTAAAACGGCTCTGAGTAGCGACCGTAAGACCCTTTTTGTGTGTTGTCTTTACGCTCCTATGCGATTTCCGTCAGTTACAATAAAACTAGTGGAACTGGATTGTAGTGCCGAGGAAGGTATAAAAAAAAACGTAAGAAGTTGCTTTACTTTTATTTTTACTTGAAGATACATTAGGTAGGTATACGAAGTGGTAAAAAATAATTATACAGAAAAAGATTGCCTTCGACACCCGACTGTGGTACATAAATAAGCTATGTTGCTACGCCGCCCGTGAGGCTGTTTATTTCAATTAGGGCTTACCCTTGGGTGTAAGACTGCGGTATTAGAAACGATTCCCACATTTAATTATTCTTCTTTCGTTACTCTTTTCGATGGAGTCAACCGTTGTGAATTGCTTTTCTTTTCAGTTCAACACACGCAGGAATTACGTACCTATACCTATATTAGTTGAAAAAAAAAATATATGAAATTTCTGGGTATTTTTTTATTTGTCACTGGCTTTTGTTTGTTTTCGTCCGCGTTTAATTTGGATGCTCCGTGCAAACTTTGAACCTGTTTTGAGTTTTTTAGAAGAAAAAATATTAGTTACAATTAAATTAAGATTCTATTAGCTAGGCAATACACTCCGCTATGTACGGAATGTTTACAGACATATGCAGTAAGTGCATTATTATTAAATTAAAATAGAGGAGTTCCGTAATGGATCGGTAACGTAAAACTTGGGCTCTACTCTAGATAGAAATAGAGACAAAGACATAGAGAATATTCAGCGACAGTTATTAGTGTAACTATCAGGAGAGTTTATAGACAAACGTCTGATCATTAACCCAATAAAAAAAAAAACTATATTTTCCACCAAGGCTAATGTCAATAAAGTGTTTTTCAGATGAAGCTGTACAATAAATATTAAATATGTATTTACGAAATACTCCCCAGTAAAGATTTTATCAGTTATCCATGGTACAAGCTTTGCTTAGTTTAGAATCTGCTTGCGCTATTTGTGATAAAGTCCAAACTCCAAGGGTTAGTTTCATCTAGAAGTTTCTAGAATCAAAAAATAAAAACTATCTCGACTTGAAATAAAAAATGTTGATTTGATTTTTGCATCGCAAGCATAGTCCTCGTGAACTTCAAAGGAGTGTCTTTTAGTTGGTCTCTTGACGGCGCTGCAACTGCGGATGCTTAATGCCGGATACCCCGGCAGTAACGAGTGGGGCGTAGCGTGCGAAATAAACGAGGCAAACTTCCCACTTCTGAAGTTAGTCGGGTTATTTAGGCAAATATTTTTGATCGCGTGTAATGAGTACTTATTTACTTTGTAGTTATAAAAGTTTACCAGAAGTGTATGTAAGTTTAAAGGACCAGTTCACACTTACTCGTCATTTGACATTTACTGATCCAAACAGAGCCACTCTAGAGCGATAAGTTGAAAATTTTAGATAATAATTGACAACTTTTTCATATTTTCCTTATAAACGGTACTACTTAGCGTCACAATAACCTCAAGTTGCCTGGAGTTGCGCGAAATCGTTGCTCGTATAAGAGCAATTTTAGTAGACGACGAGCATCATAGAACGTCTTTAGCAAGGCGAACATAAAAAATGAGCTCGAAATCCGTAGAGACTATTAAACAATGAGAGATGAATTTATAACAGAGTATAATATTGGAGCCTCGGCGGCCACAGCTCGGATGGCAGATAAAACAAACGGACTTGCGGCTTGAATTAACAATTCAAAGCGCAGCTCCGTGCTCCCTGAACGCTGAATGAAGACTAATTGCTGGGATCAAGCTGTACAAGATTGAAATATTAAGAGTTATTATTAGTTTAACATTATATTGTGGGAGCTAGTGCACCCGGCTTTACCCGCGTTCACCGCATTCAGTCAGGATTCATTTATTTTTTTGGAAATTTGTTCAGAATGCTGGGTCACGTGTTTGCGAATGAAAATATACTAGTTTAGGAGTGGGGGCTCGTAACGTCATATGCAGATAAAACTGTACCTGCTTGTGACGTCACGCGACATTTCGGCTTGACATCTCGGTTATTTTTGGCTTGCGTAAAAAAAGAAAAAATTACGCGTGTAATATTTTTTATGAACCTAAACTAAAATACGGACTAAAAACTAAAATATAGACAAATAGCCATAATAGCCTACTAGTTGCAGTGGAGATTATTATTAACGAAAGCCAAATGCCAGAACAGCAATCGTTAAGTTTTTTTTGTCTCTTTGTCGTGTACCTACTTACTATACGCAAACACGGATTTTACACGGTCTGTCTGTCTCTCTGTCGGTTCGCGATAATCTCCGAATCTACTGAACGGAGTGTCATGCGGTTTTCACTGGTAGATTAAGCTTAGCCTGGAGCCACATATAGGCTTTGTGATGTCGGAAAAAAAATTATTACATAAAATCTTTTCACGCGAGTGAAACCACGGGGCATAATAAAATACTTCATGTTATCTGTTTCCTGATGGTGATTTTAACGCTAAATCTCTATATTTTGCTCACTGACTCTACATATAATTTTTCTTGTAAGTAATCCCCTAAGCATTGATACTGCTCTAATGATGTAGCCATTTATTTAAGCCACAGATAACGTTGTTCTCAGTGACAGTATGTCGATTCGTCATCGGAGAGTAGGAGTTTCTTTTGGTCCGTGTATGTTGGTGTAGAAAAGAAAGATTAATTCGTCGCAAAAAGATTTCCGGAGTTCATAAGTTCCACACTTAAGTGTGTGCGATATTGGTGGAAATACGTATAGGTCAGTTGGGGCTATATCGAGTAAAATAAAACAAATCGATAGATTGACAGAAAACCCAACAGTAGAAGTGAAACAATGCTATGAAGGAAAAGGACAGAAAAAACGTCTGAAAATAATGTTGAAAATATTTGTCGAACTAATTTTGAAAAAAAAATGATTCTGAAGAAACTAGGTTCTTATTGAAATAAGTAAATTTTATTAGACACTATAGTTTTCCCCGAGATTTTACTAACGATCATTACAGAGTTCCCCCGGGAATTCCGTGACAAACAGTATCCTATATGTACTTTTCATACTCCTTACAACGCAAAGCAACATTTCATGATGATTGGTTGAGTGCTTAAGGCCTAAAAAGGTAACAGACAGACAGGGTTACTTTCGTATTTATATTATTAGAATAACTTATACACTACTATCGGATCCGTTTTTGTGAAAGTTATTTGGTCGCAATGAGAGTAAAATGTCAAAATAGACAATGAAACGTTTCTGACACAAATAGAATTACTGACAATGACTAATAGTACGGACCGCCAAGAGGGGATTTGTGGATTAGCTAAAGCGCGTCAGATGAACATAAGGGGGGTACCTTGCACCATGTTGAGTACCTCCACCAAATATAGGCCCTCTACACTGGTGGGTGCGTCTAGAATAACCGATCAGATTAGTAAAAAAAAATCGATAACTCGAAATACTCGAGCGCGTCAGATTAAGATATGGTGGGTTAATTACATAGTGAGAAGTATGTATATGAATAATCTGACCATTTGAACGTGACGTAAAGGAGTTAGAGGATCACAAACTTGCAAAAAAAAAACGCAACTTCGACATTCTCGAGCGCAGTTGATTTGTTTTTTATTTTAAAGTAAATAACTCAAGGATAGCGGGAAAAATATAATCTGCCGATTTTCATAAGCCGAAGAAACAAAAATCGTCTTCGAATCGAACGAGCAGCTGCAGTGAAACATGTACCTATTCATATCTCTGTCTTTCTTTCCCTTTTACTTTTTCTCTATCTCTCACTCTCTCGCACCGTCCTCACACTACTTTCCGTCGCCATAACGTCATCACAGTATACCACGGCGCTAAACGTGTCGAATTATAACTTTTTTTGGTCGGTTAAAATACATATTAAAATAAGTTAAGGTAAGTATTACATCAAACTATAGGTTCACCTTTCACTTTAATGTAATTATATATATATTATATAATAAAGCTCATCACAAAACAACGCGTTCATGTTATTATATGTAAAACGAAATGGCTTGTTTGTGCTTTAAAGTTAGTTTTGTGAATAATATTTTGTGAGCTTTTACATATTTCATAGAAATATAAAGTGTGTTTTTTTTGTGAACAAGAAATAGCTCATAAAGTTATTAAACTTACATCAGAAATAAAAAAAAATTAAAAATAAATCATAATTTTTGTTTCTAGCAGTCAGATTAATAATATCCCTCAAAATTATTGTCAGATTTTAAGCCAACATAACTTGGACTGCAAGCTGAACCTTCTGTAAAATAATCTGACACGCTCGAGTATTTCAAAATTGAGATTTTTTTTTGCATTTTCAAAAATTCGCTACTACCTTGCGTCACCTCCAAATCGGCAGATTTTCGAAGGGGTGCATTTTTAAGGCTCACTTAACATCCCCTTTGAATATCTGACGCGCTCGAGTAAATGTTTTTTTTTTTCATTTTCTCCCCTTCCGGATGGCCACCCCCACCACGCAAATGGGCAGATGAATATATTTTCGATATCAGAGACACCTTGGAGTATCTAAACTACAATATCTGACGCGCTCGAGTATTTCCATTTTACTATTTTTTTTACATTTTTGAAAGCCTGTAGAAGCTAAACCCACCGGTGAATGAAAAAATATCATATAACCTTATTTTGTTTATATCTCCTAATCTTCAAAACCCAATAGGTCCCAACGACGCTCGAGTGTCTCCCGAATTAGCATCGGTATCTCCCGTACTATAATGAGTTGCATAGATGGGCAATCAACCCAAGCACCCGATACAAGCTAGGGCGTTTCCGAGCTTTTATCGGGTTTAAACCCAAGCATCGGGTTTATGCCGGGTCGATTGCCTAACTTGCAGGCGCTTTTTTGTTACCTATATGTTTGTGTTGACATACCTGTACAATATCGATCGATTTATTCGTATTTCTTAGGTTTGCTCGCATATTATCTCGATATATCGGAAACTGTTGACAGAGTCTAAATTGTTGTACGTATCAGTTTAGAGTTTACAACGCCACAGGTTCGTGCTAATGAATTTAAATTGCTTCTACAGCATAATTACTGCTCAGGCGTTTAAGAGCGAGGAGATTACCTCGCGCCGACAGCAGCGTAACATCCTCACTAGTTAATTTATTGTATCTTCACTGCCAAATGCCAATTGGTTTGATTTGGATAAACACCAAGCTAACGCAAAACAAAAACCACACGACTCCTGAATCGTTATGGGTCTTCTCAAATATACATACTTAGGCACGACATCCGACTCTATATAGATACGATATTAAAATATTTGGGGGAGATTATCCTGTATAGGTTTATTGATAATATTTTTTTGTTATAACCATTCAAGACAGCAAACATACGTCAATAGAATATTTATGTGTCCATTCTTTGTTACAACGAAAACAAAGGCGGAGACTTATTATTTTCGGCTGCCTGCTTCGGCTGTCTCGGCTATCGCCACAAAAGAACCGAACTTTTTAATTGAAGACTGAATCTGAGATATTCTCAAATGAACCCTTTTGTTAGGCTGTCTATTTTCATGGCGGTTATTATCTTGAGTTCGCGGCGTTCTCTTTTTCCTTTGTTACAATTTTATTTAAATCTACGTTCCATAGCTATACCCAATATTGGTAAAAACAGGAATGCGTTATTGTCAATATTCAAAGAATAACTCAAGATCACAATCGTGTCCGCTTCCTTTCGTTCTTCGGTTCAATTGAAATTATATTTCACAATTCAGCGGTCACAGCTCACGATATATTTGAAATTTTACTTTACTTTGAAGGAAAAATAAAAGTGTAGGTATCGTCAATACCGAGCTAGTTTCCGACAAAATGTACCGCAAACACACAAGTCTCCATGTATCGAAGTTAACAGTTTATTGGAAGCGTGTTTGCGGGACAAATACGATTTTCTGGATACGTGACTTTGCGATTTTAAAACTCCACAAGCCCGGGGTGAAATGGGATTCTTCGCTACTTTTTTATATTTATTAGAAAATATATAAAATATAACTTTCATTGCTGTAATGTTTTGAGTAATTAAATTCCTGAGAAATATGCGTCAAAGTACGGGCACGTTATCTCTACAACTGCGGTAAAGCGATCATTTGAAGGAGCATCAAAAGGGAGATATAAATTATTTTGAATTGAATTGGGAATGACGGTAAACAAAGACTGAAACATCGTAACAATTCTGTTTTATCCTTCAGTAACAATGTTCATCGTAGCAAATAAATTTACAAAAGAAAAATATTTACTATGTACTTTTAATAACTATTGTATACAGGCTGGTTTTCTCGGATGCGGGGTATCGGGATAAATAGTACGTACGCTTTATCTTGACCAGGGATTAATTCCTTTCTTCATTAATTCCCGATTAATACATGGCTAGGCAACATAATTATTCAAAATCCTATTTAAAATTTTCATTTATATATAAGGAACATGCCTATTGGTTTGACGCACGACCCGAGGTCCCCCTGGCTAGATCTCCTGGTGGGGGTCCACGGGGAATTGGACCCCCTCGACAGAAAGGCGCTGACAGTGGGTCCACGGGGAATAAAATATTGTATATCTACTCGCGGCCCGTGGTCCTACTAAGTACTAGTCAAGCATTCCAAAACAGCCAATTCTAAGGTGCGGTTCTGCTGAAAGAGATTTCACTTGTGGAATAAACATGGACCTTGTAAATATTGAATTTTCTTTTAGTGATCTCTGTTTTTCCTTCCTACATAAACGCCGCAGAGGCGGTAATTTGTTTGTTTCTGCGACAACTGCGTCAAATAAATTCCTTTCTATTCTACCTATAAATTAGGTATTTATCTACCTGCATTTCACATATTTTTTTATTTACTTACACAAAGTCATCTATTTTGTATAAATTAATATAATCGAACCCATGGCACTGCTAAATAAGCATTTTCTAGTAATTTATTCGAAGATTTTTTCTCTCCTTTTTTATAAATTAAGAAGAAGAAGAAGAAAATACATTTAATAAATTAATAATAACATAAATTACTGCAAAAAATTCTAAATGCATAAAGTTATCAACGACAATTGTCTGTCTTCACGTAAACTATTAAGATCTGACTTCAAGTACTTATCGGGATCAAATTTTGAGCTGCTATCCTTCGACTGGGGAAGTTTCTCTTCGATTTCGGTATAATTGTAATGGAATTGAAACGTGACAGGATTACGGATCCGTCTGATTTGCTCCTCGCGTTATATATACCTACCTACTGTATACTATACATCCGAATTTTGTATTGGCAATATTATCTTCTAATCGTATCTCAGATATCATGTGTGTTTTGAATAGGAGTATATGAAAAATCACAGAACAGAAAATAATAGATAAAAGGGACAAGTTAGTTTAGTAAAAAAACAGATGAAAACCAGTGTCGCCGGGTGATTTTCGTATACAAAACTATTCACCACGCACAAACACATTCATTAACGTAAAGAAATGTATTAAACGCTTTATTGTAGTTACGTTTTTACTTGGTCACTGTTTTCAAAATTCACAGTTTTGGGAATAGTGTGGTAAATATACTTGGGATGGCAGCAAAGAAGTTTTGGGCAAGTTAGAGCATTTGCTCTAACTTCCTTTGCATCGGTAGCGCGCCTGCCCCGCCTACATGTCCTCTCTAGTTAATTTATTTGCTCTGTGGGAGTACTGATAAGTGGTTCTTGATACAGTATGACGTAGATTTTTTCTTTATTTATGTACTCGTACATACATATAATCGTAAAATTCGCATAGTAGGTACGGTTTTTGTTTATGATATTTGATGTAGGTATTTGAAAGTTAAAACAACATGTCAATAATACACATTTTTACTAAGTAATTTTTAATGTTTTTAATGGGGAAACTTAGATTAGAACTAGATTTTAGAGTTCCGCTTCTAATCTATACACCTCATAAGATAATGTTAGTGAAAAATAAACTTTTAAGAAAATAAGAAAATGTAACTGGTGTTAAGTATCTATGCATGTACAATTCATAATTTATGATAGTCCGTTAACTTAGTAACAAGAAAATGAAAAGCGAGCAAGCATTAATCTTTAACCTGGCTTCTTACTACACATTAATAGTAAGAGGCAGCATGTTTTAACATTTAAATGATAAAAGATAGTCAATTAGGTATTTTAAGTATCTAAGGTCTCAGTTGTTAAACAAAATATAATTAATTCAATATAAAATAAACGCAAACCCAAAATACTTAAAGAAATAAAGGTTTATTGAAGGATAATCAGACACACAACACAAATGAACACACAGAACATTGACATACAGTTTATATCTATCTATCTTATTATATACTTATAATAAAACTGTAGAGAGATCAATTCTGTAGGTACATTGAATATATATTCAAAATTAATATTGGAGGATGAATGGTGATTGATACTGATGCCGAAAATGCAATCAGTAAATTTTTTGTCTGTCTGTCTGTCTGTATGTGCGCGCATGGGTCAAAAACTACTGAAGGGATTTTAACAAAACTAGGTACGATTGTAGTCTATACTCCTGGGCAGGTTATAGGCTATATAACATAACGCTAAGACACACAGGAGCTGAGCAGTGACGATAAATTTGAAGCGAGTCGGATGAAAATGCGCTTTCGAGCTCTTATCCTCGCATACGTTTACTCAATCACGCAAAAACGGCTGAACGGATTTGAATGAAATTTGGCATGCACGTTGTCAGGGGTACAGAGAAGGACATAGGGTTTTTATCCCAGAATTACCTAATTATTCATTGAATTCCTATACCTAAATAAAAAACGGAAAATTTCAAATATCAGAAACAAAAATAACGAGGAAATGTACTCTTCAAAAGTATTTGCGAATAAGTCGATAAACAAAACTGACACCGTTGGATTGTGTGTCGAATCCACTCGGTCTAATCGAATGAATCGAATCGAAACGCCTGACAGACCGGCGACTGAAGTTATTGCTCGAAAATCGCCTTTGCTCGATAGCTGAAATTATACAATGCAGTAGCACCGATATTGCCATTGCAAAGTGGTTATTAAAGTTGAGAGATAGAGGGATGCCACAAAGTTTACACGTATCTGTGAGCGAATTTTCCAATATTTAGGCCACATTCTGATTTTCCACAAAATATTTAGCTAAGTCGAATTTAAATAAGTTATCTATTATATTTCTTCAAAATATCACTATAAAATCTGGGGGCACGGCAGTGCCCCCGCCAAGTCGAGCAACAAAAGCGGCACGGCCGTACTATCCTTTTCTCGAAGCAATTCAGGCCATTTTCGACCCCCTATAACTTCGTTGTGGATAAAACTAGAAGTCTGAATTTTTAGTAAACAAGCAGGTATTCTATAAAGACGGTATAATTTAAATTTCATTCGATTTGAACCAGTAGTTTAAGAATTATAACTAGTCAAAGTTTCTTAATTTTGTAGGTCACTCACTCACTCACTCACTCACTGACCGATCATCAAAACTCTAAGGCACTTCTAGCAGACATAGAAGTTTGAAATTTAGAATACAATTAGTGTTTATTGTATAAATCAAGGAAAAACTAAAATATTTTGAAATTTCGGTCCAGTTTTCTAGATACACCAACTGCACAAATAACTTTGTAATCCCATATAAATGTATGGAATTACAAAGTTATATATGCAGTTATATGTACCAACTGCACAAATAACTTTGTAACCATATAAATATATGAGACTAGCTTTTCCCTGCGGTTTCACCTGCGTTAATTTCGGAGTTTCTGCGGGAATTCAGAGATGCAAAGTAGTTAGTAACATATATACCTAGGTTTTCTTTACCCCTGACAACGTGCATGCAAAATTTCATGAGATTTCACCAGCGTTAATTTCGGAGATCCTTCGGGAATTCCGAGATAAAATTACCCTAATCTGAATGCTCCAACGATTTTCATGAAATTTTGTATACAGGGGATTTCGGGGGCCATAAATCGATCTAGCTAGGATTCATTTCTGGAATTCCCGCGCGAACTCTGATATCAACGCGGGTGAATTAATTATTGCATACTACACGTTGTCAAGGGTACAGGAAAGGTCATAGGGTAGTACTTTTATCTCAGAATACCCGCGGGATCTCCGAAATTAACGTGGGTTAAACCGCGGGGAACAGTTATTTAAGCCGTTGCCCAGATATTAATAAATAATAATAATAAGTGTAGCTAGTTACCTACCTAGATATAAAGTGTAGATACATAGTTACCTAGACATAATTATGTTCAAAGGTACAATGGTCAACGGAATGAAAAAGCAAGAATGGGGCATGTGTTTATATTATAAAGTTGTACCAAAATCTTTCAAGTTATTAAAGTAGACTAAATTGCTCAAAGGAGGAAGACCATTTACAAAAAGAAATGAGATCCCATCAAAAACAAACTTGTAAAAAAGTCCAAGTCTCGCAACTAAGTTCTTCTACAGTAAAAAGTTGTGAGATCAATGTAATACCAAGTCGGTTAATTTATTCAGTGCCTACTTAAGGGTCCTTCTGTCTAAAGTTATCATGTTATAAGCTAATCTAATAACATTTTATAGTGACCATATCAAATTTAAAAATCTTTTATGTTTTAAATAGATTGATTGGCTTGGCGATCACGTGAAAACACAATGTATCTCACAAGTAATACATATTATAATTAAATTAGATTGTTTAGAACCATAATTATGTATTACATGTGAGATATATTGTGTTTTCACGTGATCGCCAAGCCAATCAATCTATTTAAAACATAAAAGATTTTTAAATTTGATATGGTCACTATAAAATGTTATTAGATTAGCTTATAACATGATAACTTTAGACAGAAGGACCCTTAAGTAGGCACTGAATAAATTAACCGACTTGGTATTACATTGATCTCACAACTTTTTACTGTAGAAGAACTTAGTTGCGAGACTTGGACTTTTTTACAAGTTTGTTTTTGATGGGATACATATATTTGCGCGCAATAAACACAGGATTTATCATTAGATAATTGGACATAGATAAGCAATAGTGTGTTAACCCACACTGGAAATATTTTGAGTAAATCGTCTTAAAATTATAGCGCTATTTTCTGTCAACATTTTTTATGTTCAATATTTATTTACATAGTTAAACAATGTAATAAGGTAAACACATAATTAAAAAACGTTCCCTAACTCTCAATAAATCGTTCTGAATAGATAACTTAATTTTGTGGGTTAACATGTTATTGCTTATCTGCGTCCAATTATCATTAGAAAACAAAATCTTTTATAATCACAAAAAACTAGAATCACATCTATTTAAAAAGGAGCTCTAGTAAGACATATTATATTATTTATATTAATTTCAAGTTCATTATAGAATTAATATTCATTAATGTGCAATAACCTAAGCACAAAACTATTTCTAAAACTGCCTAAATTAGCAGAAACATACAACCATAGATAATATAATACTACACAAGTTACACAACCACCCTGCACTCTTTTAAACTCGTATATACTTTCTCTACAATACTTGGCACACAATTTAACCTACAACAATAATATTTCTGAATTTACGGCTGCATAGAACAAAACTTTAAGGACTCATGAAATATCGATGACCGACGGAACTGCTCAGCCATTTCCGGAAGTCTGGTGCAATGTGGTCAGTGGCACCACCTCCGGTCTAGGGCCCATTTGTCGAATGCTGCCAACTGACTATCAACGTTTAGGGAATTATAATTGAAACTGCAAATTGAACGTGCGCCGTTGAATTACGGAAGTGAGCACAGTTGATTGAAGAGAAGTATAATTTTAAGCGTTTCGGTAAAATAATTTTATTACTTAAATACCAACGAATTATTAAACCAAATTAGATAATACATTGTTTTTCTTATGAAGCTTTCTTAACACTTACACAACTAGATCTCATTGTAATAATAACTAGCTGATTCCCCGGTTTCATCGTCAATTTCCCACAGTAACAATGAATTGTTCAATATCAATTACATAAATTTGAATTAAATGTCACTCAGGGTTATTAAAGCTTCCTATCAGTCAAAAAATTTTTAGAATATAGGTTTAGTATAGTTTCAGAGATTACCTATCCTCTACTTCCAAACTTACATACAACGTGTTAATGAATTGACCAAAAACCTGATACACCCCATTTAAAAAAATAAAAAATAATCTGAAAAAGAATGAAAAGGGGTTACAAAGTTTGTATGAAACAACTTCGAAATTATCGCGGGTAAAACCGCGCAGGATAGCTAGTCTCTATACAATATAGATGCTGTCTCCCGCGGTTTCACCCGTGGCAATTTCGGGGTTCCCGCGGGAATGTTGGGATAAAAATACCCTATGTTGTTCTCTATATTCCTGACAATGTGCATGCAATATTTCATGATTATCGGCTTAACCGTTTAGGTGTGAAAGCGTAACGAACAAACAAACACACTTTCACATTTATAATATTACAAGGTAGCTGTCCCGCGCGGTTTCACCCGCGATAATTTCGAAGTTCCCACGGAATTGTTCGATACAAACTTTGCAACCCCTTTTCATCCCCTTAGGGGTGGAATTTTCAAAAATCCTATCTTATCGGATGCTTACGTCATACAAAGAACACACCCTCCAAGTTTCAGGTCTCTATGATCAGCGGTTTAGGCTGTGCGTTGATCCGTCAGTCAGTCAATCTGCAGGACAAAGCATTTTATATGTATAGGTAAGTAAAAGATATCAGATAAAAAAAAGAAAGTCTAAGTTACATACTAACGTGGGGGAGTATCAAATAAAATCTCAATTCACTGAAATTGACTATTCATTGAAATTAAATAATTCATTCTCAAGTCTACACTTCATAAAGCTTTAAATTTTAACCTAATATAAATATAAGTAGGTAATATAATACTAGATTATAATTTTATTAAAGTTAATCGTCAGCGCTAGTTCTCATATAAATATCAATAAATAGGTATAAAATATTATTATAATATAAAATTTTTTCTTTTCTCGAGAATACCTACCTACAATTTAAAAATATTCCAAAATAAAATTGTTAACTAAAAATATAATTTATACTGCGACGTTGCATCCTCGAGATTTATTAGAGATGTTTTACTATGTAGTCCATTCTTCAATGTACTGGCATCGCACACAATTATTTAGAGCTATAAAGGAGAATCAAAAATAAAAAGATATTCAATTGACTACTGTGTACCCCTCCTCCCCGCCCCACCCGGCGTAGCGCCTGCGTTGCCGCACGCCGCCGTGCCAGCTCATTCGTTTTTTGTGTGCCGGCATCGCCACTACTAAATAGGTTTTTTGTAATCTTGAGCTAAAATACTTTTTATTCTACCTACAAAAAATAATAAAATAATGTGAAGTTAAAGGTTAACTATGGGTAAACGTACAAACAAAGAGAAAGAAGCGAATATCTCAAAACGACTACAACGCATTGAGCTTTACCTTCGTCGGTCCCTGTGCATCAGACATGCGATGGTAAGTCGTTGTTTACTCACCTTTAGGTGTCACATTATTATAATTCAATTAATAAACAAATAAATGGAAAGCTTTGATAATATGCATTCATCGTAAAATTACCCACCTTTGTGTGTTCTTGAACCATCGTTTTAACGAGTATAGCCATAATAAAAGCACAGCTAATGTAACATTGCTAGCATACCCACTTTTTATTTCATTTTATGCTTTATTATGCTTTTATTTACGTATGCTTGCTTCTATTTACGTGCCTGTTATTTATGTACTGCTATTATTTACGTGATCATGGTTGATAACAAGATACTCTGACGAAAGAATGGAATATGGCTATTTTTCCTGATGCAATCATGGCTAAGCTATACATACTACTTGACGTGTTCATGATAGATAGCTTCATCCGTCTCGTGTCGTAACGTGATTACGTCCAAAGACATTAAAATATTCGAGTGCCTCAACAGCTTGTGCACTACATTTCCAGGATCATGTCGACTCTAAGCTATACTACTTGACGTGTTCATGATAGATAGCTTCATCCGTCTCGCGTCGTAACGTGCTTACGTCCAAAGACATTAAAATATTCGAGTGCCTCAACAGCTTGTGCACTACATTTCCAGGATCATGTCGACTCTAAGCTATACTACTTGACGTGTTCATGATAGATAGCTTCATCCGTCTCGCGTCGTAACGTGCTTACGCCCAAAGACGTTAAAATATTCGAGTGCCTCAACAGCTTGTGCACTACATTTCCAGGATCGTGTCGACTCTAAGCTATACTACTTGACGTGTTCATGATAGATAGCTTCATCCGTCTCGTGTCGTAACGTGATTACGCCCAAAGACGTTAAAATATTCGAGTGCCTCAACAGCTTGTGCACTACATTTCCAGGATCGTGTCGACTCTAAGCTATACTACTTGACGTGTTCATGATAGATAGCTTCATCCGTCTCGCGTCGTAACGTGCTTACGCCCAAAGACGTTAAAATATTCGAGTGCCTCAACAGCTTGTGCACTACATTTCCAGGATCGTGTCGACTCTAAGCTATACTACTTGACGTGTTCATGATAGATAGCTTCATCTGTCTCGTGTAGTAACGTGATTACGCCCAAAGACGTTAAAATATTTGAGTGCCTCAACAGTTTGTGCACTATATTACCAGGCTCTCGCGATCGAAATGAGCACCGCTTAAAGTCCAGATCACCCTTAAAGTACCTTCCAAGGTCAACTTCATGTCGCGGTGATTAAACAAGTGCACCCTTACACGAACGATCTGGTTCGAGATTTCTTTCCATAGAAGAGAACTGGGCCTTCGGAGATGAAAACCGAAGTGAACAGCGAAAGGTTCACTCCCTGAAATAACTCAGAAGGAGATGACAGTGCTACTAGCAACTGAACAACCAGACGCAAGCACTAGTATGGTAATTGAGGATACCTTACCTCGAAAAATCCTAAAATCCCTTGGTGATCAAAGAAGTGTTTGGCCATTCCCGACAAAATCTCTAAACGTTGGGGATGGCTTCTAGTAGACGGCCTTACATAAGAAGAAAAACAGGATTTGCTATATAAAAGACAAAAAATTCATTATTATACGTAACGAACGTATAACGTCAGTAACGACCGAACCATACAAACCGTAATAACTGAGGTAGTATCCCACGCAAGTAGATTATATCGTCTACATCTACTAAAAAGCAATTCGTGTATATATATATACATTAGCTGTGTCCCGCGGTTTCAACCGCGTTAATTTAAGAAAAATTCTTTACTGATGCAAAATATATTCCATAACTACATGATTTTTGCGTAACTTTAACCGTTCAAGTAGCGTAACGGAATATTTTTTCCGTTCTTTGTAACATTTTTCATTGCTGCTCCGCTCTTATTGATCTTAGCGGGATCATATTATGTATTTGTATAGCTTTTTCTCGATAAATGGGCTATCTAACACTGAAAAAATGTTTCAAATAGGACCAGTAGTTGCTGAGATTGGCGCGTTCAAGCACACAAACTCTTCAGTTTTATAATAATTATTAGTATGGAATCTGTGGTATAGATACATATTATACTTATAATCTGAATCTCGGACGCGACTCCAAAGATTTTCATGAAATTTAGTATGCAGGGTTGTTTTATCTGTGTTTTCAGGCAATGAAAAATGAGTGTTTGGTACTGCTTTTTCTACTTAACGACAGATAGCACTACGAGCGAAGCTCGGTCACCTAGATATTTTTAGTATGAGTGGCAATCAATTATAGATGATTTAGTCATTTTAGATGTAGTTGTTATATACCTAATTATGTAAGGAGCTTTAAAATTCCTTTTGATCGCCCTGTATTCCAGTTTACGGTCCCCGAATATAACACTTTAAGCTCTACTAAAAGTTACCACCTAAATATTGCAATATCTAATCCACTAAGTTATACAGTCATTGCAGTGCAGTCTTGACAATTTTTCAACACTCAAAAGTTCACTTTATTCTTAACTAGCTGTCCCGCGCGGTTTCAACCGTGATGGTTTTGGAGTTCCCGCGGCAATTCCGGATTAAAATATAGCCTATGTTACTCAAGAATAATGTAGCTTTCTAATGGTGAAAGAATTTTTGAAATCGGTCCAGTAGTTTTTGAGTTAAATCGTAACAAACAAACCAAAAATCAAATCTTTCCTCGTTATAATATTAGTATAGACTAGCTGTTCCCTGCGGTTTCACCCGCGTTGGTTTCACAGACCTCGCGGGAATTCCGGAATAAAGGGTGCCCTGTGTGTTATTCTGATGTATAAGCTATGTTAATGTGAATTTCATTATAATCCATTCAGTGGTATTTGCGTGAAAGAGTTGCAAACACACACTCTCGCTTTTTTAATATTGGTAAGAATTTCAAACGAGTTAACGAGAGTTAACGAGTTTATCAAGTCAAATCAGTTCAAAATGGAAGACCTACGGACTATTCGGTTTAAAGATCTTTATTATACTCATTAAGACACATGCCACTTACATGAGTACATTAATAAAATTTAAAATCAGTCACACAGAACAAAATAATCAACATAGTGTAGGGTAGGTAAGTTGCAAGTTAGCTGCGAGGAGACAATATTTCAAGTGCTGACAATATAAGGCGGTGGACCAAGTTATAAAAGGTCTTGTTTTTTAATGTGGTCTAACAATTTTTTTTTGAAGATTCTAAGCTACTATTACGATACTTGTGTTTTAAAAACCGCTTATGGCGACCATAGACTTAAAAGAAGCATATTTTTTGGTTTTCAAACAGAAAAATACTGCCATTAGACAAACAATCCAAGCTGTTGGAGAGAGTTTTAAACAGTTTTAAAATCATGCCAGGCAGGTACTTCCCTTGAATTAGTTTTTTCATGGTGGATTAATAATAAAATATTAGGCATTCAAAAAACAAAACTCGTAAGAACCGTTAACGCTTTGGAAATATTCTCCGCTGCCTCTCCAACAGGTTGGGGTGTACCTATCGTGCATCGGTGAACATCGGTTTATGGTCTAATGTGCTTTGCAAAGTTTCCGACAGATCAGGAGACGCGAGGGAAGACTTCTTTTGATCTTCACATCGCGTCGTACATAAATTTAGGAAACAACCGCGAAGCCGATGTGGAGTCTTGACATAGTATATTGCCTGATATTTTATTTATTTACAGTAAATGTACTTTTTTCCGTTCAAGATTTTTTAAAGGTGTTAAAAAACCTTTGTCGGATACCGAGTGGAGTTTGACTCATTCAGTCTTTAAATTGATCATCGATATTAATTTTGCTTTGCTTCCAAAGCCAAAGAAAAGCCCACTTTATTTATCTCGGCATATCTACAGACGTTTTAACGCACTCATGGTAGATTGGAGTATCTAGTACTTCCGTTACGATTTTTTTTTCCCTCTCTTCTCTCTCTTCAAATGCTTAAAAAAAAAAAAAATAAAATAAAAAAAAAAAAAAAAAAAATAAGCTACCGATAGAGCATCAGGCACAATGATAGTTCTAAACCGGCCAAGTAAACCTTGGTTACGCCTCTTCCTGAAATAATATTGATTGCTTTATCGCTGATATACCTATATCTTTAAATTTTTTCAATATAACAAATTAGTACCCAAAAGAGAGCCTTCCGCTCGAAAAACTAACCAAGAAACGAATAGCTCTACTTGCGTTGTCGACTGCACAACGTGCAGAGACGCTGTCCTTGATCTGCTTAACCAACTGAAAGTCAATACCTCTAATGAAAAAAAAAAAAAAAAAAAAAAAAAAAACTTACTAAATACAGAAAATTATTGACCACGAAACGACCTATTCACAATGCTTTAACTCACAATGCCTTAACTTTATCCCACTGTATCCCATAAATGAGGATAGACTCTTTGCAGAAGCAGCTTACAATAATGACTCTGATTAATAAACATTTATATAAATACAAGATAAACAAAATATATAAATATTTTGTAAAATTATTCGTACAAGTCTAATTATATTTTTTCTCTACTCGTGTTCGCTGATTTAACTTGGTTTATCATCGTTCTTCTTTCCCTATCTTTTACCTATTTCATGGTGAGCGCTAAACATCTACATAGTAAAACATCTCTAATAAATCTCGAGGATGCAACGTCGCAGTATAATTGATGGTTAAACAAACTTACCTAGTGATGTTTGACCATAATTATACGAGACGTTGCATCCGAAGAGATTTATTACCCTCCCAGCCCATAGGTTTCGTTAAAAACTTATACATCTATAAGTATTAACGTTACCCCATGCCATGAAATAGGTGCTCTGAAAAAATGAGCTGGCACGGCGGCGTGCGGCAACGCAGGCGCTACGCCGGGTGGGGCGGGGAGGAGGGGTACACAGTAGTCAATTGAATATCTTTTTATTTTTGATTCTCCTTTATAGCTCTAAATAATTGTGTGCGATGCCAGTACATTGAAGAATGGACTACATAGTAAAACATCTCTAATAAATCTCTTCGGATGCAACGTCTCGTATAATTATGGTCAAACATCACTAGGTAAGTTTGTTTAACCATCAAGTATTTTATTGATTGGATTGCAACTAAAATGCAGCCCTAATGCGAGAAAATGTTTATAGAAATTGTACTATCCACCACCACCTTAAATGAAACAGCTACTTTCAAAAACAAAAGGTCAAATTTCGCTGTGACAAATCCACTAATCGTCTTACTATTTATGTGTAAATATTCGAAAGAGTTTCCCAAACCCGATAACATACTGTATTCAGTATGAGTGTTATGCGAATCATAAAATAGCGAGTTATATGTATTTGCCTACACCAGAGAATATTATGTGAAGCCACTAAAATGTTTCGTGTTATTACGACTTATATGCGATTTTCAACCGTATTCCCTCGCTGTAAATATTTTATAGCTCCACGTCACACGTGAGTTTTCTATACAAAACATTTATTATTTCCTTTTCACACATCTTTTTTTTTTTACTGAATTTTTACAATGCAAATATAACAATAACTCGTATAAGAAACGAGGATGAAAATGGTTCAGATGTGGTACGTGTTTTCTGCGTATTTTTCGTCGTTTTCCGTCAATACTGTGGTAAGTTAAATAAATGCTTAAGAAGAGAAGCGCGTAGGTACTGCTGCCAAAAATCTATATGTACACATTATAATAAAAACATTCTGCAGGTGATGTATAATAAATATCACTAGGAGAGAAAGAAATCAATTAGCAATTGAGTTCGCAATATTAAGTATATTAAGTACGACCTACATTTTGTGCGAAATGAATAAAAAAAAAACAGGCAAAACGATTGAACGGAAATGAACAGAATCTTTTCAGTTACCTAACTTATGATGTAACTATAAACATACTTTTGGTTTAACTGTAATAGGTTCTTAAACAGGGGAGTTATGGTGATTTCAAACTTATATTAAGCATAGGTGGTACTTCCAAACTGCACGTGTGTGGCAACAACTAGTAGGTATATCAAAAGAACAGACAAGACAAAAAGTGAGTTTACCATTAAAAATATAAAATATAAACTAAAATCATATATATTAAATAAGCTGGCTTTATTTACTTGGCTTTATTTATATTACTTTCGCATATTTAATATTAGTATGGATTGCTAATTTATAAAATTAAATCACCAACAAAAAAATCAACCTGTATATGCGATGACTTCTCCAAAATTACTAAGCGGGTAGTAATAAAAATTAAATGTGAGGTACTTATAAATATCGTAATATTCCTTTATTATATAGAATTTCTTTAGTAATATTGTATTATAAATAACACAGATGACTGCTATTGCGCAAATATAAACTCGAAAGAGCTTAAATGTGCGCTGTAATAACCAACGGTATATTGTAACTTTTATTATTGATTAATAAATAAAAATAAAAAATAAAAACTTTATCAAACATTTATGCAACTAAAGTAAGCATTAGGTACCTATTTTACAATATTTTTAAATTACACAAACAAATTTAGGGCGCACTACGTAAACAACAATTTAACATTAATTACAATTAGAATAAGCGAAAATGTTGTGAGTTTCTGACTTCTGCCCTTAATCGTAAACTTCAGACTTGCAAGACAAGTTTGGAAGTTTGAAAAAATTACTTTGGGTCGGATTATAATCTTCACTGTACATTCGGTTGACCCCGACTCTACTTCTCCTCTATTTTATTGAAGCTCGAAATAATTTCATAGCACGTGAGACTAGTTTGCCTTTGATATAAAGTACACTCTTTTTTAAATAAATTGAAATAAGAAAGGCCAAAGAAGGAAAGGGATAGATAAAAAAGTTTTCAAATATGTATAAAAAGAGTAAGTTTAAATCTTTAAAAATAGTTGCATTAAAATTATTTTCGAAATAAATATTCGCATCAAACATAAGTACACCCAAAATTTTCTTCTTACTGTTTTAAATATACACAAGAACTCCACTCTACATAACAAAGGTGCAAGTCGTAACAAGCTTTAAATATCAAAAGGCTTCAAAACTTGAGCAACTTAAAAACACAACAAGCATAAATTCACTAAGTTCCGGTCAAGATTTTAATTTAACTTCCGCCGTTCTTCTTAATTTGTTAGTGGAGTTTTTAAAGTTGGTATAGCTTGCTATTAGCATCCGCAATGAGCAGAATATTTATTAAATATGCATAAAAAAAATTACTGTGGTCGTAATATTCAATGTTTAACAGCGGTTTTAGTTCCAGCAAAATTTTATAGCTTATGGGTGATTTTGCAATAAATAATATTACAGAATGTAATAGACGGTAAAAGGTTCAACATTATACTATGGTGAAGGAGGGTATTCAGTATTCTACTCTCGTCTCTAATAACTACAAAAAGACATTAGTCATGATGACTAAATTTTAATGATTGTAGATGAATAAAAAATAATTGACACGTATATTTTTTCTTTTTTACGTACCTATTCAAAAAATAACGGCGATACATTGAGTTGAAATTCTGTGTGACGTCACACCTAGGTACCTACACTTTATACTTAGTTATGATGTTGCGACCTCCCGCTCCTAAACTTTAATACGTTTACTTTAATTATATTTTTTTTTCAATAATTCGAAAAAGCAAAAAATACGTGTCTATAATTTTTAACTAACTGAATTTTGATTTTTATACCTTGTCATCATACCCATTATAAACAAGGTTTCCAAGACAATAAACAAAAGGGTTCTAACATTTTTGTATACTGTCCGCCATTTTGAAAAAAAGTCGATTCTGCAGCCAGTGATAAAAAATATGCCAATCAATAGAGTAAATTGACGCAAACAAAAAAAGTCAAGTGATGTACTACTCTATGTCGTAGGGTTTTCCAGTTATTTTAATATAAAAATAAAAAAAATATTTATGTAAAAAACAATTTGAACGTTAAATTTTTATCGTTTACAATGTTCATAATTAATCCTAATACAAACATGTTGGCGCTGGCTCGAAGGTTGGTAACGGCAATTTGCAAACTTTGAGGAATTTAAATATGCAAGAGTGTGGAAGGCATGAAGTGCTAACACCCAAGTGTTAACTGCAGCTCCCGCCACAGCATGTCCTTTTTGCCTGTGGTGGAAGTCATGAGCGAATTATGCAAAATCTCTATAATTTATACGGCCACTTGCTGTTCCCCATGATTTAAAATGATAGCACTTCACAACTCAAAGTTTTATGTGAACCCAAACCAAATATATGCTTGCATCTGTCGTGGAAACCAAGATTATAGAACTATAGACGTAGGTATATAAACACGCCTATATTGGAAAGTGGAACCTTGTGTTCCTCACACAAAGTCCACCCTCAGCAGGGATCCAACCCAAAATATTTTGATTAGCAGAAAGGCATAGTGTGTCACTGTGTCATTTCAACCTGGTCATCAAAATGCACCGGGGGATCGCTATGAACCCCATTATGGAGGTATAGACGTTAAAAACCAGGTCATAGGGTCTTATAATGTTACCACAAAACTAATAAAGTTAATTTAGCTATTGAAAAACTCACGGAAATTCAAAATGTGTCATCTAAACTACTTTCATAAAGGGAAAGATTAGATTTTATGTTTGTTTGTTACGATTTAACTCAAAAACTACGGGGCCGATTTCAGAAATTCTTTCACCATGCAAAATTTATTCATTCAAAATGCTACTTTACCCCTGAGTAACATAGGCTATATTGTAATCCGGAATTCTCGCGGGAACTCCGAAATTACTCGTACTGCGGGTGAAACAGCGGGGAACAGCTAGAGTAACATATTACATAACATACTACATAGCTCTTTTTCCTACCGTGCCTAAAGGAGTTTTATTCTATAACTAGCTGTTCCCCGCGGTTTCACTCGCGGTGATTTCAGAGTTCCCGCAGGAATCCCGGGTTAAAAAATACCCTATACCCTTTCTGTACCCCTGTCAACGTTCATGCAAAATTTCATGATGATTGGTTGAGCCGTTAAGGCGTGAAAGCGTAACAAACAAACTCACTTTCACATGCATTTATAACACAATATTAGCGTGAATGTAAATTATTATCAAAATTACTTTAGAGAATCGCCTATGCCTTGTACTTTTACAGTGATATTACTCGGCAAGCCCCATCTAGTGTGCACTGCCCTCTCTATTGCTGCTGTTGCAATGAATAGGCACTCCGACATACAGCAGTTTAGATTATGTATGTATACCACCTTGTTTTATTAATGTTTTATTAACAAACGTAATAACAGCACAGTACAGCTGAATTCGCTACACAAAGAATAAAAATGAATAGGAAGACGTCGTTCACGTGATTTAACCTCATTTTTAAGCGACTTCAAAAAAAGGTCCTCAGTTTGACCTATAAGTATGTTTGTATGTTTTTTGTTGTTGTAAAATAATTTGTTCCTTACTAAACATTGAAAATGATTAAATAGGTATAAAAACAAATTTTATCAGCAAAATGTCTTTAAAAATGTCTTTAATTAATTATAAAGAAATTTAATTAATTATAATTATAGACATTTTTTGGCATTTTGTCAGTTTGTGCGAATATAACTCAAGAACAGAATTTGACGGCGTATTACCAATTGCCTTCCTTAAAGTCTAGGGTCTAAAAACTAGAACTATGGGTTGTATTTTATTGCAATCGCTTCAAGGAAAGAGAAGTTAAGTATGGCAAATTGAAACTAAAAGTGCTATGGTGTATAGTGTGTGTATACAATACATACTGTACTTATAAGAGGTTTTCGTTTTCACGAAATTATTAAAACAACCAAACTATGTAGATTGGATAAATAAATACATATATGTAGGTATTATAAAATTTCGGCTCTTTCATGTCAATAATTTTGTCCACTACATTAAAGTAATGGAGTATTTAACTTTGATTTATGTATGTGAACGGTCTCTCTGGTACTTCATCGAGGACTGTTAGAGTTTCAAATGAAGTTCTAATTGCTTTAGTTTATATTATTAAGTTCATTAATGAAAACGTACCTACTTAGTCATAATGATAGGTACGTTACAACACACGCAAACGCTTACTTTCCACATTCTTTTTCACCTTCACCTTCACCAACCTTCAATACAATAATAAAAAAATAGTTTCTGGACAAAATGTACCCTATATGCCTTGTGCTTCTTTGGAGGTACCCCTGCCGATAACGTGTAGGTATACATATTAGGTCGTGCCAAAATCTATGAATTGATCAATAGATGATGTGGCCGACCAGCATTTCATAAAATGATCGGCCACATTTACGATGATAATTGACCCTGTTTGTATTTGGCGGACCGCCGGTCGCTACCGCTGTCGCGGCAAGCTCGCTCCGGTCGCTCGGCTCGCGCGACTTCGTCAGCAGTACGAAGTACGAACCTAACCTAACTAGAATGATGCTCTAGTGGTTATACCTATATCAGTTCATGATGAAGCCCACTAATTCATGAAATGATCGGTCACATCAAAAATTGATCAATTCTAAGATGTGGTCACGACATAGAAAAAATTCATGATAATCGGTTGAGTGTTAAGGCTCACGCCTTTTTGCAAGATTTTTGCAAGAGCTCTCAAAGCTAAATATGGTTTTTTTTAGGTATAGGTTTGTAAAGGTATTTATTATATTTTTTTTAATGTCAAAATATACCTATTCTTGTTTATGACATTTCATTATTAAAGAGTCCATAACAATTCGTAACAAACAAACAAACTCAAATTCGAATTTTAAATATTACTCTCTAAGGATTTCGATTATGTGATCAAGTAGATCAATATTTGAGAGGTTTGAGAATTTTGAAGCATTGAATTAAAAACAGACCAGAATTATGCAACAAAAATGTCCAAAAAATATCCAAACAAAAAATTATTTCTTTCTAAGTTATTCGTCTTAGCGAATGTTATCAAAAACATTAGCATTTTTGTTATATTTACTTTTTATATATACAAATTATATTTGTGCTGCTGGTCTTCCATATAAATAAATAAATAAATAAATAAATAAATAAACAGCCATTTGATAAGCCTGGCATGGCGAAGCGTCTGTTTCTTAAATATTGCCTGACATTTAACGTGACTAGGAGTAGCCCCGATATAAGGCTTAAGCCGAGAAAATGCAATGTGCACACTAAGTGCCTACTTCTCAAACATTTCTCAAATGTTTATTCAAATAAATTATTATTATCTAAAGCTTATCCAGCATTCTGCTTGTTGTTCATCCTTTTATAAATTCTGGAAAGAGAATAAATTTGCATTGTTTCATGTTTTAGACACGACTGAGAATAATAATGAACTTATTTTATTATTATTTTTTTTTTCTTCTTTCTACGACGCTGCCCCGCGCCGATTTACCAGCGTGAGTTTCGAGATTTTCTCGAAAACTGTCATACAGTAATTCAAGAAAGTCAGTTCAGTCGTTACGGAGCTGTGAAAAAAAACAACATAACAGATAAACACACACAAACCTTACGTGGTAAGCATTATATAATATTTAGGTAGGTAAGTACTTAGTGCTTTTTTATTTATTATAATTTTTATAAAAATTACTACTGCTTACTGAATTATTCATTCCGTAATAAAACAACTCTGTGTCACATTACAATAAAATATCTACCTATATTTTTTTTTTAATAGGTACTATAATTTTTGATATTATAGCTTCGGTTAAGGCGGATGCTCTGGGCTAGTAATTTCATACGAATCTCAATAAAAATTTCCTACGACTATGGCTCTTATTTTTACTATATTTAGACGATAAAATATTAAATATTTTTAATGTTTTATTATTACAGCAAGAATCTATTGAACATCGTACAAAAACTATTAAGCTTAATAGTTTTTTTATCCCACCTTAATAATGAGAATACAGGATATTAATTCTATTTCGAAATCTAAAAACTCGTGCTAAAAAGCTCGTGATCAGTGAAAAACAAAATGTGTAATAGGTATAAAATTCATTTTACACAGTTTCTTTCCATGGAAAAATGTTTTAACGGCGCTTGTACGTAATAAAAGATTGAAATAAAAACGCAACGCCGCGCGTCAGCGCTGGAATTCCAAACCAAAAAATCTACTAATGACTTCGTTAATTAACGCATGCTTTACGAACAGAGCTCTTTCTAGCAGAGTAGTTACAGTTTTTAAAGATAAGAATGTCCATATTCCATGACATATATGCGTATTTCAATAGATTTTGTTAAACATTATCAACCGACTTTGATAAAGAGGTTTTCGTCAATTAGGTCAATTAAAAATATAATTAAATTTTACCTCTAGATTGGCTCCACACATAGGTATTTAGGTATTTATTAACATTTTTTATTCATCTGTTGATAGTTTAAAATTTGCTTTTTCCTTTTTCTACCCCCATCGACCATCGATCGTTACGCGCCAACAAGTGTGTCGGGTGCAGAGTAGTAATAGCGTCTTCGGCTAGCTCAAATAAAAATAATAAAATAGTAAAATAATTTATTTGATATTATATGATAATAATTTAGATGTTCATTGTATCGAATCTGAAATTTGAGTCCGTAAAAAATGCATAATAAAATACAACGTAAGAATATAAAAATTATTTGAAATTGAAAAACAGAATAACATTAGAATATAGAAAGGAACATATTTTTTAAAAATAAAACGTAATACAAATGAGGCAGGATACCGTAACGAGTGGCATACGGCCGCCTCGTTACAAGTGTATTCCAATCCTTAGGTACTAATATTATAAATGCAAAAGTGAGCTTGTTTGTTTGTTTGTTACACTTTCACGCCTCAACGCATCGTCATGATTTTTTGCATACATGTTGTCAAAGATATAGAGAAGGACATAGAGTACTTTTTATCCCGGAATTCCCGAGGAAACTCCGAAATTAACGCTGGTGAAACCGCGGGGAATAGATAGTATCGATATAAATGTAGCAAGACCCATATCAAGAGGTAATTTGATTAGTTATTTGCTTAGACAATAGGTTTGTTGCCGGGGTATGAAAACCAAATTCCATTCAGTCAGAGAGCAGACACGACGTATATTTTGATTTTAGGACTGGGAAATCGTGACGTCATAAATACTTATAATATAAAGCGTACTAAGGCGTGACGTTACACGACAATTCGACTTCATGTATCGCAAATAAAAAAAGGAAAAATACAAAAATTACGTGTCCTGTGCAGTTTATTAATCTAAATGACGGATTAAAAATTTAAATTTAATCAACTAGTCTCAAATATATTATTGTATAAATAAATCCGTATTATGCTTATACGAATAAGTTAATTTACGTTTTTATTTTTTATATATTTTCTCACTTTATGTATCAAACAAAACTTTTTTTTAATAAAATGTGTTGTGTTTATTGTAGCGTTGTAGAGGTTGATATGGTATCAAGTTTGTAGGCATAACGCGGTAAGTATAAAAACATTACTTCCAGTACATTACCGGCGAAGGGCGATATGCCTTATCCTATTTACACATAACGGAAACTATGCGCATAATGCCACCTCTATATTAGTTATAGTGCCAAAGGAAACCCTCGCAGAGAAATTTCTATACAACATCCTACTGAGGGACGCTGTATTATATGCGTCATGTTAGTATCGCACAACACTTTAGAAAGTTGTATGTTATAATAAGGGTCAGCGCAGATTAGGCGGAAAAAAGCCCGAGCAATTAATAACCGTATACCAGATACCTATTAGTATTATTTTTAAGAATTTAACTGACACTTGCAGTGCGTCGGAATTTGTACAAAAAATCAATGCATTAAATGTAAAAGCCACAATGAATAAAAATAAAAGTGCTCAAGCAGTTTTCCGCCCAATCTGCGCTGACCCTATGGTACTTGTGTCTTATATCGAGGAAAGAAGCGCAGCGTTAGGTACGTCGGGACGACCTTAATATAAAATATAAAACGACCATAATATAAAATTATTAGCTGTTGTCCGTGATTTTAGGAAAGACTTTTGTTACGAAAAAACATATTATCATCATCTATCTATGTACAAAGTTTTATGTACGTAGTATATATCATGTCTGGCGGTTTCCGTGTTATTTGACACAGATGGACACATAAGACGATTACAAAAAACTAACCTTTTGGCCTCCATCCTACTAATATTATAAACGCGAAAGTTTGTAAGTATGTATGTATGTATGGATGGATGGATGGATGGATGGATGGATGTTTGTTACTCTTTCACGCAAAAACTACTGGATGGATTTAAATGAAACTTTACAATAATATAGCTTATACATCAGATTAACACATAGGGTACTTTAAAAAGTACCCTAAAGATAAATCTCGGAATTCCCGCGGGAACTCTGAAATTAACGCGAGTGAAACCGCGGGGCACAACTAGTCATTAATACAATTTTTTTCAAATCTGTCAAATCGGTACTTCGATTCGGTCGAAAAATCAACTTACTTGGTTGACCTTGAATCAAGATACTATAATATTGTAGGTAAACGTTTGTGTGATTGAGTCACAAACATCTGAACATCCTCGCTAACCTTCACATTCATAATATAAGTAGGACTCTAACAAGCCGTAGGTACAACGTACATGCTCATATTAAAACTACCACAGTCAGTAGTCGGTAGCATCAGAACACCTCGGCTCGACTCTCGCAGGGTAGGGCAATTAACACTGTTTCCGGCTTAACACGTAGCATCCAGCAGCCACCCTGACCCGAAAGTTCGAATGTCCGTGTAGCCACAGATATAATACCTACTCTAGTGTCGACTTGTCGAGCCTTCGACGCGTGGCTGCAATATTGTTTAACTTTAATAGCTCCAACCATAGTATAGTATAGTAGCTTTCAATTTTGGTATTAGAGTGACATAAGGAAACTTTTATAATCCTAATTAGGTACTTATTATTTTTCACTCTATGACTACTCGACTGTTCATCATGATACATATTGTCAGGAGTGCAAAAAAGGGCCTAGGGCACTTTTTACCTCGGAATTCATGTGGGAACTCCGAAGTTAATGCGGGTAAAAAGGCGGGAAACAGCTGCTAATAATATAAGTAGTATAGTATGTATGTATAAGTAACAAGACGTTATTCTTTAAGACGACGACGATACAGACCAAAGAAGTAATAAATTATTACATTTATCTTTATAGAGGGGCGCCATTGTGTTATCTGTTTTATTTATTACTATCTACTATATTTTATATGTTTTTCACACCACATGCTCGACAATGCCGAATTATATGTCATGTAAACCTTACCGAAAGCAAGACATTATATCTCTTGGCTTTAGCCGGGTTATAATGTTCTATTGAATTTCATTATAACCCGCTGGTCAATAATGTGATTTTCACTTTCATAATTCTTATTGCTATGTCCATAACGTCTCATTTCGCTAAACAGAATGTGTTCTCAGCGGGCGCGGCCAACTCGATTTTCGAAGACCGAAGCCGTGGCCCACTAGATTCGCAGTGAGACGAACTTCATTTGTTTGTCAAATCGAGTAGGCCACGCCAGCTGAAAGAAGTGGCTATATAGGATCTACTAAGCCTGGTTTTTTATTGTCTCGCATTATGTGAGAAAAGTAGAGTATACACCACAGGGATAAAACTGTTTTTTTCTTGGGCGCTTGAATCCCTCACTGCACTCAGGACTCAATCTTAATTCCCTCCCTTTGGTCGGGAATTAACTTATAACACCCTCGCTGCGCTCGGGAGTTAAATTTGGAGTCCTTCGTTATGTTCAGGATTCAATGTAGCGCCCGTGACATAAAACAGTGCTTTATCCCCTTGGTGTATAATCTACTATTATTTTTAATTTGGTAAGAACATTTGATTAGATTTGATTTGATTTATTATATCATAAAAATGAGTCGTTCATCACATTTATATCGTACTAGCTGGTCCCGTGATTTCACCCGTGTAGCAAACTATATATTTAAAATGTCATGATGATCGGTTGTTTGTTTGTTACGTGAAAGCGTAACAAACAAACAAAATCATTTAAAATAGGTACGAATATTATAAATAGTTGGGGTTATAAAGTGCGTAATATTTTTATTTTCTGTTTTTCTTTTTGATGTTAAGACTTCAATGAAACCAAAATAATCTGAAAAAATATTCATAAAACTTTAATAGTTGATTATAGCGGTAACGCAATACTGAACTTGATCGGACTATTTTACGTGACCAAGTGACATGACGATTCGTTCCTTAGTTTTCTATGCGTAAACGATTGTAGAATGTCAACTTGGCTAAGGGGGCTGCGCTGTCAACTCACTGGGTTTATCCCCATTATTCCCTAAGCTGTATCTGCGGGTCGAAATATGACATGGCCGATTAGCAATCACTTGATTGCACCGCTATACGATTTTCCCAACTAATTTGGTTTGTATCCAATATAACGTATACCAGTGGCGAAGGGTGAAATATTGAGAGAGGCAAGCCGGAAATCTATTTGGTATCAAAGAAAGAAAGAAAGAAAGAAAGAAAGAAAATACATTTATTTCAGCACAACACACAAGAAAAAGAAACAAACATCAACAGTGCCTAATCTAGTATCTACTATAAATACGTAATTTCAACTTATTAAACTATCTACTTACCGCAAATAGGTACCTAATTTCAACGTACGTCTGCGTAACTGCTTTCACTATCACTACACACAACAAAAAAAAGTCCAACTTTAATACTAATCACTATTTAATTTAATACCAAGAAATAAATTCTAATACGTGACACTAACTAACAAATTCAAATTTTCAATTTTTTCGTCATAAACTCAAGTTGTCTGTCAACAGTCATCTCAGAATCCGCTTCGTTTCGAATTTCTAGGACCAATAAGGATATTTGTTGAGACAGTAATAGAAAATGCGTGCGCGTGAGTGAAATGGAGAGAGTAACTCGATTTGTAGCGGCTTACTAAAGTAGCTATTTTAGCCGGCTGCCTGCGACCTTGATGTGACGTCATGGCATTATTTTGTATGGAAGTTTAACTGCCAAAAAGCCGATCGCGCCAGCGGCTTATTTTATAACAATTTGTTGTTGAAGAGCAAATTTTGTTGATAGTTAAGGCGTTTTGTAATGTTTTCTACTCAGTAGAGATAATTTTTGTAGTATTTCAGTAGATTCTACTGAAATACTTCCTACAAAAAATTACTGATTGTACCATTTCTAAATTACGGTAGAGAGAGTGGTTGTGTTCCCAACTTCTGAAGGGAAGCCGGTGGGAATCGGCTTGTATGGTACCTTCGCCACTGACGTATACCATATCACGTATTGACACGTACTTACTACAGTATGATAAAGTAAAGTGTAATCATATTTTGACTTCGTGTTCTGGTATACAATAATTTGACACTTGTAAATACAAGTGAATACAAGTGAAGCTGAAAAGTACTTTAAAAATTTGACAGTCAATTATTTTATAATTTACATAACAAGCATGCCACATGACTAGTGACGTCGGGAATTATTTACAAGTGACTTTTTCGTGATCATTCGATGCAATTTATCACAATTGAGTCAATTGTAAATCAAATTTTATAATGGGTCATTTTATCTTACCGATTCCGTTGGTGCAGTTAAATTATTGGAGACCAGAACACGATTTTCAAATATGACTAGGTACACCTTTCTGTAGCATCCTGTGCCTATATTAAATAAACAACTGATATTACTAGCAACTTCGTCTGTTCGAATTGTGGTTTTCCGGAAAACATTTTTATTAGACTGGATAAAAAAAACATTTTGTTTGTTTTAGTGGGATGTGATTTAAAAAATTCAACTCACTGACCTAAATTTTCTAACTTAAACTCGATTTTAGCACTCATATGGCATACCATAATCTTAATATATATAAATCACGTGTCACGTTGTTTTTCTGCGATGGACTCCGAAACTACTCAACGGATTTTGATAAAATTTTGTAACCATTTATAATATGGTCCAACTTAAAAGATAGGATAGTTTTTATCCCGGAATTCCCGCGGGAACTCCAAAATTACCGCGGATGAAATTTCGGGGGACAGCTAGAAGGTATAAATATCCCTCTCTGGAGGTTTTTGAATATAAATAGTAGGTAAATACATATTTATGATACACATACTAAGCACTCAGACCCAAGAGTAGGTACGTAAACACCAATATTCATCACGTAACATATTTATGTTTACACCATGTTTACACCAACGAGGCGTTCAAACCTTCGACACCTGAAAAATTTATGAAAAAGAAGTGCTTACCACTAAATTAACAAACACTTCAGTTAGTTTAGTTGTCCTTTACTTTTTATCTCGGAGTTCCCGCGGAAACTCCGGATTTTACGCTGGTAAGTAAAACCTGACTATTTCAATCCCCGCCTCAGGGTATTAACATTTATTTGTGAACATTGGTGTTTAGAACTTTAAGTATTTAATGATTTACAATATATGAGTACCTATACTATATCAGTTGTCTGGTACCTATTGATAAAAATATGAGATAAACCTTATTCAGCTTTTATGTAGTGCCATGCTAAAAGGGACTCCTAATATGCTGCGACCGTAGCTAGCCACAGCGCTGATTTTCAGTGGAGCTCCATCGTTCCGCCTGCGAAATTGTCGGAAACTATCAAAAGTCAAAAACTTTATAAGAATACTTATGACACTTTTCACATTTATATGAATAATTTTTTTTTTTGTAATGATGTTGACTATAAATAAATAAATATCCATGTATATTGCTAGGTACATACTATCTTCAAACGAGCAATTCTTGTATATAAATATAAATGTATATAATCTGAATTACGGCTCCAACGATTTTCATGAAATTCTGTATACAGGGCAATAAAAAATTAGTGTTTGGTACTGCTTTTCTACTTAACAACAGATGGCGCTACGAGCGGTCGCCCACATATTGATATCTTTAACATCTACTAAGTTAGAGACCAAGTGACGCTGTGTGATATAAACATTATTGTTACAATCGTGCTTATAGGTATGTGAGCTTGATTATAGAATCAATGTTAAATAATTAATTAACCACGCCACACGTCGTTAACATAGTGGCTCTTGCCTGTCATGTTACCTGGAAAGTATTGATGACATGCCCATGCTATTCCACGCTTAATATCATGCCAGTGTAACTTGAGCCGTAAAATGAAGACTACTAGCTGTATGTAGGTACATTTTACAAACCTAGAATGTTTCATTCGCTCGTATTAGTGATGAAATTTTTTTAGCATTTTGTGAAACTTCTTTAGGCAGTAGGGAAAAGGAATATCACAGCTGAGTCATTCGTAAAATACGTAAATGTTCTCTGTTATCACGTGCGTCCATTTCGTAATACCTATATGCAAAATTTCATGATGATCAGTTGAGCCGTAAAGGTGTAACAAACAAACAAAAAAACAAAAAACGTAGCTTCCTACAAGTGAAAGAATTTTCAAAATCGGTTCAGTAGATCCAGAGATTAACAACGTCACAATCACAAACTCACAATCACAAATTCACAATTCACAAACTCACAAACTTTAGCTCTTTATAATATTAGTATAGATTGTTAAAATTTCTGGGTATTGGTAATAATAATTAGTACCACATTTATCATACTGATGGACGTATTGTGATCCTCGATAATAGATATGCTTACATGTGTATATCTAGTCGAAATATAGATAAAAACGCTGATAAATTAAAGAAAAAAACCTTGGGTTGCAGGTGAATGACATACATTTGATTTGTCGGCCTTTCCTACCTACATGTCCCTTGGTCGGCGCGTCGCGTCGGCGTGTGGCGTTGGCAACTGGCGTATTCAATTTTCATGAATCAAATTGTTTTTACGTCAATGTTTTTTATAGTAAGTACCTATTTCATATGAGAATCCCATACTTTATACCCTTCTTCAATCCCTCCCTCGTTTACCCTCACACTCTGTATAAAGAAGTTGTGGTAT
Source organism: Zygaena filipendulae (assembly GCA_907165275.2). Classification (NCBI taxonomy): domain Eukaryota; kingdom Metazoa; phylum Arthropoda; class Insecta; order Lepidoptera; family Zygaenidae; genus Zygaena; species Zygaena filipendulae. The sequence continues at coordinate 5,003,009 of OU015669.1, forward strand.
AATTGTCATGGTTATAGAACAACTATAGTTTCTATACTTGTATCGTACGCATATGGCTCTGTGTCCATTCGGGGCTCAAAATGAATTTGACACGCCTGACATTTATAACACGAAATCGCGTGCCACAACGTCCATCCGTCATATTTACAGAGTATTACGTATATTATACATTTATTACTTCGCCCACCAGCGTCTAGCTCATAGAAATGCTATTTTGATACGTACGTACGTACGTTTTATTTAGAATAACTGTGACCCTAAAAAACTAGTTAAGCATCTATACTGTTCAAATTCACTACAGGCTAAAAAAAACTTTTAAGATTCGATCACCGCAATCTTTGAAATCGTATAAATAAATAATATAATATAATTTACTATATAAACATATAGTAGGTATTATTTTATTTTATCACTAGCTGTTCTCCGCGGTTTCACCCGCAGTAATTTCGGAGTTCCCACAGGAATTCCGGGTTACAATATAGCTTATTTTACACAAGGCTAATGTAGCATTCTTAGTGGTGAAAGCATTTTTGAAATCGCTCTCGTAGTTTTTGAGTTAGTTCGTAACAGACAAAAAAAATTAAATCTTTCCCCTTTATAATATTAGTTTAGATTTAATATTAAAGATTTCAAAAGGAAAGGTGTTCATCAACATTAATAGGTATTATAAAGAGGTAAAGTTTGTAAGTTTGGATGTAGGGGAACAGTAAGCTAGATACATACCTATCTCTGGAGCTATACAGTATACAGGTCCTTATTGAAAAAAAAAAAAGTTAACGTTATATTTCCCTCTTATTAAATGGTATCGTAGATAAACTCCTGAAGTTATTTATTTATTTATTTACTAATTTATAAACATTGTAACAACTTGACAGTGCTACATAAACCTTATTAGGTTTTTCCGCGCACCGACGTAGGATAACACGTCTTGTATTACAATAATTAGCCATTTTTCCATCATTGTTTATAATTTGGTGCAGAAGGTTTTAAATAAAAATAAAAAAAATAAAAATTCAATCAATAAGAGCTTTCATTTTGAAAGATTACGCTTTGATGATAAAATAAACGTGCCTCAATCGAAATAATACGTATATTTATTTTATGTGCAAATGTATTAATCCTGATGAAGCCAGCTTGAGCCGTCGCAACCAATGAATCGAACTGGCAGACTTACGGCGCGTTATGGAGGTACAATTCAAAATGTTTTTTGCGCGAAACGAAAAAAGTTATCTTAATCATTTTGCAATAAATCTGGTGTTATAGATCCTAAATAATATGATCTAAAAGCTTTATTACAATTTTAATAATATTCTAAATGTGTGAATGAATTTTAACGCGTTTAAAACAATTTTCTTTCTTGCGTGCAAAAAGAAGGTTCGGAATGAGGCACCTGATTTGAGTAATTTTTTTTTTCTATTCCTTAAATCCGACGACGCCAAACTGCTTATTTGTAATTCAAATCGCGACAAATGTAAACCAATCAATGAGAATAAACAGAGTCGGATTTAAAGGAATGAAAATGGAAGAAACAGAAAATATTCCATTTTTTGTAACGACGACGGCGGCGTTGTAATTATTTTTATCGTTTAACTTTAATCTATCCTTAGGTATTGTTTTAGGTCCTTTAGATACGATAAAATGAGGCGTTTGAATAGGGATGTGGACTACTTTTGAAAATCAAAATTCTAAATAGTCCGTCAGGTAGAAAATAAAAAAACAATAGACACGTATTTTTTGCTTTTTTAAATAAATTAAAATATAAAGAGATAAAGCGCATTAAAGTTTAGGGTGAGGGGGTCGTGACGTCACTAACCGCTAAAACCGCCATACAAACTGACAGAATAGTGACGTCACGCGAAATTTCAACTCAAAATATCGCCGTTATTTTTTGATTTGGTACGTAAAAAAAGAAAAAATACGGTTATTTACTAACTGTTCCCCGCGGTTTCACCCTCGGTTATCTCGGAGTTCCCGCTGGAATTCGGGATAAAAAGTACCCTATGCTCTGTTACCCCAGATAACGTACGTACTTATGCAAAATTTATAAGTGGTAATCCGTCAAGTCGTTCTCAAGTTATGGCGTGACCAAGGGAAACAGGGATTATCCATACTAGTATTATGAATGCGAAAGTACCTCTGTCTGTCTGTCTGTGACGTTTTCACGCCTTAACGTCTGAAATTTTGCATACATGTTGTCAGGGGTATAGAAAAGGACGTAGGGTACTTTTATGCCGGAATTCCTGCGGGAACTCCGAAATTACCGCGGGTGAAACCACGGACAGGGGTGTTATGGTAATAGGGTTCACTTTATTTAGCAGGAAGAATATAAGACAAAAAAATATTACGCACGTGTTCACATAAGCAGCGTTTATTTGCGACTGGTTGGATATGAATCGAAAGCTATGAGATCAAACAAGGGGTGTAAACGTTTTATACGTAAATTAATAAATATCATATTGACCGATGATTGGCCGCTATGAAATATTTTTTATCCTAGATACTAGAGGTAATGTAATTTGGTTTTGAACATGTCTATGATTTTTTAAATTAGAATTTCATTACATTACTTTCCTTGTAGCCATTTCATCGAGGGCTTATTATATTCTCTTTGGGCTCTGGCAGGCTCCAGAAAGGATGAAAAATTATCTATTTGTAAATGTAAATAAATGTAAAAAAATATGTTTTGTATTTCTATAATTTATTTAAATAAAATGTAAATGAACTATAGGAAGGCACTGCCTACTAGGCAGGTATCATTGATCATCGTTGCCTTCAGTGAGCCAGTATCAATGCAGTCAAAATTTAACAAGAACTGTATTCCCGATTATTGTTAAATACTTTATGCATTGCCCATGGAGTCATGTAGTGTTGCAAATGTGTTGCAATCACTTCTGCTAAGTATCATGCAAAGTTGTAAGTACCTCTCTATAACGTTTGGCGGCGAACTTTAGAGGCGTGAAACTTACAGCATACAAACTTGAATTGAACATGTTTCACTTAAGCTGTGACGCACCGATATTACAGCACATGTCGTGTATTAAACTTTATACAATATGGTAAATTGAATAAGTTTCAGGTCATTTTCATGCACCTAATACCAAATTGCGACTCAAGTATACGAGTACGTACGTTTACATCTCGTGCCAACCTTAGGTGGGATTCAATCTTTCATTATTATATATAAATTTAGAATTAAGTGGGTGAAATAAGCCAATAAATTTAATATAATGTGATTAATTAATATACATATTACCTAAGTACCTAATTAATAGGGCTTTGACGACGTTTGAAAATCAAAATTCTAATTAGTCCGCCAGAAAATAAAAAAATTATGGGCACGTAATTTTTGCTTTTTCAAATTAATGAAAATATACATAGATATAGCGCAGTACAGTTTATGGTGGGGGCTCGTGACGTCATTAACCGCTATAAGCCCCCGTACAAACTGCACCCGATAGTGACGTCACGCGAAATTTCAACTCAATGTATCGTCGTTATTATTTGGTTACGTAAAAAAAGAAAAAATACGTGTCCAATAATTTATTAGTCTACAAATGACTTCTTTTATCGATAATAATTAATCTTGCTTTATTCATTTACAATTTCAATTATTTATATGTTGTTAAATTTGAGAATTCTTGCAAAGTTTAAAAACAAATTTCTCTCTCTTGATTTTCAATATGTTATATAAAATACCAGCTTTATGTACATAACAAAACTACAGCACTTTGCGTGGAAAGATTGCGATAAAACAAACTCTATATTTTAAGTTAAACTATAAGAAAGGCTTCTGCATAAACTCCGTTTGATATACAAAGTGTTAATGAATTAACTGAAAACCTGATACACTCCATTTAAAAAAATAAACAATGATGTGATTAAAATTTGTTTTATGTCGAAAAAATTTATACTTCAAAAGTTATTCAACATTATTTTGGAGGTGACCTATCTACGAAATTCCAAGCGCTACGACCGCTCCTACCGGTTCGAATTTTTTGCTGCGAGCGGCGTACGCGCCAAATATTGTATTATAATTAATTTAGACATAGGCTAGCAAAAATGAAAAATATAACCTATATTAAAACATAGTGTGATCGATTCGCTAGTCGATTCTGAGCAAACTACTTTCTAGTTTTCAGTTAATTCATTAACACGTTGTATATGTAGGTATGGTTCGGTTGTTTTTGCGGGACACGCAACAGACTCAGACAGATATTGTAAAAATCATTGTATACCTACATTTCTACTATTTTTTTATTTGCAATTTCTACATTGTAAAAAGTCTACAGTATTCATATTTTCATTCATACAAGAATTGAATTTGACGTACCCCCAAGGCTTGTTTTGTTTGTTCTAATGAATGAAAATCGGCTACGAAAGGTTCCAAGCTCAGAGTATATAGGAAAACAAAACAACACAAAATTACTTTGCCAAAAGTTTGACAAGTTAAAACGACAACAGAAATAATAATTATGATAGACGAATATTGTATGTTTAGGGTTTATTATACATATTATATTGAGTAGGTATATATACATGTTTGGGTTATTTTATCAATTAAAATTTACCCACAAAATCTTTGTTGAACATCACCTCAGGTTCCTGCCTCATCAATTTCAAAATTTCCTAGTGAACTTTTTGTATGTATAAATAATAGATGAAAATTATATCCTTTTCCAAGATCTAAACCCCCTGTAAAAAACTGTTGCCCGTCGTTATATTTGTGCTTGAAAGGTGAATTTCGTGAGCCCTTTGATCCGATATACATAATATAGGTACAATAGCTCCCTATCAGTAAAAAAAAATTTCAGCATCGATTCAGTTGTGTCAAAAATTACCCCCTACAAACAAAATGATGTTTATTCTTTATCATAAATAATATAGACATAATTAATGAGAGCTTTAATTAATTTTGATTAATACAACTCAGACTGGTTGTGTCACGTTTTGATTACACTTTGCGCCACTTTTCGTTGGTACATAGACGACGCATAAAATGAAATTAAGATTTATATTTTACTTGTCATTGCCCCCGGGTCCGCTAGTGTATTGTTTGGGAGTGCGTTGACTTCAGTATCCCCCCTATTGTACCCTACGCTTTACGCTTTAAAGGTTTTCTTTTTGTTAAATTGCAGTCATACTGTTCACGTGATATACAAACACACACGGACAGACAGAAACCATGGATCAATTCTCAGCGCCGTTAGTCTAGTGGTGCACCTGACTGCAACGCCAGGTGTCGCAAGTTCGATTCCCGCATCATGGTTATATATTTATGTTGATGAACTTGTGTGTGTGTGTGTTTGTGTTTTTAACCGACTTCCAAAAAGGAGGAGGTTCTATGTTCGATTGTATGTATGTTATTTTTTTTTTTTTTTTTTTTTATGTATGTTCACCGATTACTCGAAGACGGTTGGACCGATTTGGAAAATTCTTTTTTTGTTTGAAAGGGTTTACTCCCAATTAGGTCCCATTGCCACCAAGTCGGGATCTGATGATGGGATCTTGGAGAAATCGAGGGAACTCTTCAAAAATTATAGGCACACCTATAGCGATTTGGGTATTTTTTATAGTAAATCGTTCATTTGCTGATGAAAAGCAAAATTTGAAGAAGTGGAACTGATGATGAAGACCACGGATGGTCATCAGAATTACTTAACAATAATACCTATTTCATGGGTTCCGATTGGAGCGATTTCAAAAATTGTTTTTTTGTTTTGTTTGAAAGGGGATACTCCCAAATCGATTCCATTGTCACCAAATTGAGATCTGATGATGGGATCTTGGAGTAATCGAGGGAACTCTTCAAAAATTATAGGTACACCTATAGCGATTTTTGTATTTTTTATAGTAAATTGTTTATTTGCTTTCGGAAAGCAAAATTTGTAGAAGTGGAACTGATGATGAAGACCACAGATGGTCATCGGAACTACTCAATAATAGGTATTTCACGGGTTCTGAATCGTTAACTTTAATATGGTTTCTAAACAATTTATGCCCGTCATAATGTATATGGTGAAGTGGAACTGATGGTGAAGCACTAGGAGAACTCCTCAACAATTAACGTCCCTGCGTCGGGAAAAGTAATATCTTGTAAAAGGTGATGAGCAGTTGACATAAGGCTATTGTAACTTAGAGAAATTACCAACTAAGTCACTTAAAAGCGAAAAATAAACAAAAATTTTTAACAAAAAAATTAAAACCGACTTCCAAAAACACAAAACTGAAAAGCTAAAAATAAAATGCTAAAATTAACAAAATACCGATTTAATCCAAAAGACAAAAACACACGTAATATTATTATTGGTTTGTGCTACCACTGATCGGTATGAACTCGGTGACAAGCCAAATATGGAGGGGGTAGATGGGCTAAGTCGACTCCCGCCACCAGCTCTTCGTGAGCAGGACAACCCAAGTGGGCAGATACCAGCGGACTTGTCACCGAATTCAAACCGATCAGTGGTAGCATAAACCAATAATAATATTACGTGTGTTTTTGTCTTTTGGATTAAATCGGTATTTTGTTAATTTTAGCATTTTATTTTTAGCTTTTCAGTTTTGTGTTTTTGGAAGTCGGTTTTAATTTTTTTGTTAAAAATTTTTTTCGCTTACTTTTCTATCTATTGCATATCCTTACTAAAATTATAAATGCGAAAGTGATTTTGTTTGTTTGTTTGTTTGTAACGCTTTCACGCCTCAACGGCTCAACCGGTCGTCATGAATTGTTGCATACACGTCGTCAGCAGAGATGGACGGATAGGGTAATTTTAGCCTGGAATTCCCGCGGGGACCCCGAAATTACCGCGGGTGAAACCACGGGGATCAGCTAGTACACCATAAATATGCATTTATAAAAAGTATACAAATATTATACCTATAATTTGTCTGGTACCCAAGTAGTTTAATTACCAAAGACCGATGCGACATCGCGACTCATGAATTCGTACCAAGGATTCGTACGAAATAACTTACTCTCCCCGCGCTCCATTGAAATGTTTTTTCCAATTAATATTCACTTTAGAAACAATTAATTCTACTCTCTGCCCCGTGGCACCCTGTATAACTTCAAAAATAACAGTGAATAAAAGTATTTATCTCCGCTGCCGCGCCCTTTCAGCCGTCGTACGAATGTGACAGATGATTTTCTATTCAAATTAATCCGTAAGGCATACCTACCGGTAATGTGACAATGACGGATGTGTCGGGGTCTTGCCGCGTTACGGTAATCTTGAGGCTCTGTCGGCTTATGTACCTACATAGGTACGTTGCATGCATGGAAAACCACGCAACTATACCAAATAATATTAACTATACTTACCTACTAGGTACCTACGTAAAGAAGCGACACTCTCCGACCTCCGCCAACTTCCCGCCTCCCTACGGCCCGCCTCAACCTAGTGGTATTCAAGTATTCAATATTTATTGCTTACTAAGTGTAAATAAGGTCTTAGATATTATTATTACAGTGAGTTTAAAACTAAGTTACCTTGTACAATTGGACAATATCAATTTGAATTTCGAACTCAAGCTTCTTAAATTAAAGCACTTAAAATGTATCTATCTACCACGTTTAAACGAGCAATTCTTGTATATATGTATATACTATCTGCCCCGCGCGATTTCACCCGCGATAATTTCGAAGTTCCCGCGGAATTGTTCCATACAAACTTTGTAACCCCTTTGCATCCCCTTAGGAGTTGAATTTTCAAAAATCACTTCTTATCGGATGCCTAGGTCATACAAAGAACACACCCTCCAAGTTTCAGTTCTCTACGATAAGCTGTGCGTTGATCCATTAGTCATTCAGGACAAAGCATTTTATAAAAATTAAACTAAAATAAAATAATAAAACTCACTTTCACTTATAAAGAAAATAAGTGAAACTCTACAATCTCTGTCTACTTACACCTCCAACAAATTAGGAATAGATAAAGGATTTTTGGCCCGTTTAAAAAAATATTTTGTCGAAGACATTTCTTTTGAAAAGAAATCGGTAGGAGAATAATATGACTGTTAATATACCTAAGGTTCATATACTCGATACTAATTTTATATCTTAATTCTAAAACTTGATGTTAAAAAAATTGAAACAAAAAATTCCAAAACATTTCGTGCTTTCCAGATTTTATATATTTTGTTGCAATAATTAATTATACTTACCATATTTTTCTATTAAGGGGATGATGCTAGTTTGACCTCCTCTACGGACCTTAAATAAATCATCAATCACAGTAATTACACCTAACTCAGGTTTTGAGGTACCTACTACCAAAAATAACATTTGAACAAATATTCGTTTTGAAATTGCTACACTACTGTATCAATATGGATAGTGTCGGCCTTTGAGCGAGTCGGTTGGTATTAAAGGCTTTGCACATATCAAAACAAATCGATGATTCCACAGCTGGTCATTATTATAATCTTTCGTCGTAGAAAAATATTCGAATTCTGCATTCAAACTGATACTTTTGATGATTTAAATTAAAACTCTTACAGGGGTGAAAATTGATAATGGTATTACTACGTACCAATAAAACTACGGACTAAGAGGTCACCAGCAATAACCCAAACTTGCACCGCGCTCTCTATAAAAAATATATTTTTACTCTATGGTATGTGGTAGGCAAGTACTCATGTTCTTTTATTTAAGTCAGCTGTTTAAAATAGCCGAAAGAAATGTAGTAAGACGTAACCAATATAGGGACATTCGCAACATACCGTTACATTGACCATCTGTTTTACCTTGGTGTGTCAGAACAATGGGACATCGAACATTTTAGACACAGGTCTACGGATTTAGTAGGCACAAAGTTCTGAACATAAATAACCATCCCTTAGAGAACGATCCCGAGGCCGTTCCGGGATCGGATATTTTTTTTAAGTCCTAAAAATTATCTACATAGACCTGCTATAATTCCGTTCGACAATTTATTTGTAATGCACATACAAAAATAAAAAGTTAAAAATCCTGAAAACTATTACTTTAGTAAAATTATTTACTATAGCGATAAGATATCTACATTACGGTCTTTTAAATATCCTAAATGTATGTATGTCCTTTCCTATGCCCCTGAAAAATACAACAAACAAACTTACATTCGCATTTATAATGAATTAGTATGAATGTATTTTATCAATCATATCTTTGGCATTGGACTGAAATCAGTTCGAGTAACAACAGTAATTCGCGTCCTTGCACAAGAGTTGCTCGCGTAATGAACACCACCACAAAGTCGTACAAAACAACATTATATCAGATATCTATATAGAGATTTACGAGACACCGACATGGGAACAACATTCCCCAACTTGTGCCCTCGTAAATTATTTTAGCCACCGTGTTATTTTCGAGTTACGAAATATAACGTTGGATGTTCCGTCAAGTCGCATTTGTCATCGTCATATCTGTTTTTGCGGTGACCGTGAACTCATTGCCTGTTGCAATGATAACGGTCTTTCAGCTGCTGTTACAAGCTCATGTGACAAGATAAAGACGAAGGGGGCAAAGAGAAAGTATTTAGTGAGATTCCCAAAACCAATCCGTCAATATTATCTAGGTAAAAAAAAATAATTTGAACACATTACGAATCGCGCTGATTATTATTTTATAGAAGTAGATTTAACTCTATAGTAAAAGATAATGTACCTACGACCTTTGACCGAACTTGACCGACCGTCAGAACTAAAGAAAACTGATAACAAATAAGTGATGTTTTTCGTTTTTGTTTTGGTAATTTCGTTCCGAAATAGTGCGATCGGCCTCCTGATTTTTTAATAAAAAAAACATCGTAAAACTTCACTAAAGTTACTTTCAACTAGCAATAATAATTAAAAATATCAAAGCAGCAATTTATACGTAAATCTGAACTGCCCCCTTAGCCAAGTCCATCGTTAATCGTTAAACAAAGGAACGAATCGTCATATTATCACCTGTTCACGTAAAATAGTTCAATCACAACTCCAGTTTTGCGCGAGCACGTTACATAACGATTCCGTTCGTTGGTTTTTGATGCGTTAATGATAATAGATTCTCAACTTGGCTAAGGGGCCTGGTGCCCGTGTCATCGTCCAAACGGCCGGCATTCGCGTCACACCCTGCCCTAATCGCGCTTAACCCTGACGCCGTCCAAGTTTTATTTGTCGTAAAATTTTTACAGCTGCCGATCACCTCCAAGCAAGAAACCTATTGGCCATTCGCAATAAAAACCGCCTTCGGCACCAAAGACGATTCAATGAAGACCTTTTATCACGGGTGTTAGAAGTGAGAACAATCTGACTGGGGATTTTTTTGTCGTGTTTCCAACACATTTCCAGACAATCGTTTCGCTGTGACAAATGACGGTTCACTTTGTGATTGCACACAATTATTTACAGTAAATTCTTTTGTAGAATTTTTTCGGGATGGTGAAATAGAAGTTAAATGCTCGCTCAATTAGGGAATCTTCGCATTTAGTAGTTTTATTTATACTCGATTAAATATAGGTAATTCTAATTAAATACAAATTTTGAAACCAGTTAATTCCTTGTGAGGTTCGTAAGAACAGGTTAAGTTCGGAAAGGATGTTCAGAATGTGAGATTAGGTAGGTGTATTGTGGTATTATGTGTGGTATTATGTGTCTACGCTAATCTTCACCAATTTTTATGTCGACAAAAATAGTTCCCGAGGGAATTGTAGGTAAATAATACGAGTAGGTACCTATATGTATTTGAATTTTTTTTTAATATTCTGAAAGTACAAATTGTAAATTTAATCTAGATTCCAAATTACTATTATTGAATAAAATATTATATCACTAAGCAAATATCCAAGAACATATCAAATGCCTAGGGGAGATGAATGAATTATTGTATATTGGGCTGATAACACCGCAACCCCTCCCCTATCCTCAAACATACTACTTGTATTGAATATTACTTTTTGATTTATCATTTTAGGGCTAATGGCCAGTGGTTAATGCTATCAAGTTGAATATTAGATTTTACAATTGCCGTCGTACCTATACATTTTCACCCCATGATGAAATAATAAATCATTACTGTTTTCAATTTCAAAAACGTATAAAAAATAATAAACGTAATAAATTAAATGCAATATTAATTCGGGAGGTGAAATAAATAATGAATGACCAATTATTTTTTATTTGTGTGTACAGGTCTACGTTTTTATACCTGACCGGTTCGCTGTAATTGATTTTTAATCTGTTGTATTTTATCAGCGACGAGGGAAACGGAATGGAGTGCTTCACTATAGATTCCTGGAGTAATTTGGGGATACTTACTCGTATCGGTATTCATTAAAATTTTATTACATTTAATGAAAAAATTTGTGAACGAAACTTAATTTTGAACCAGATCAAATTGATATCGACTACAATCTGCTTTTCTTTAATAAATTCGTGGTAATTTTAGTAATATTATTTATATGGATTTTACATAGTCTTCCTTGTAAATAAATAAATAAATAAATATATGTAATATATACAGGAATATTTTTTAAGCAATGCGCAAAAAAATTTTGGTGGTTCAGTATCAGTTCAGTATCAGAACACATTTCCATTATTTGTTCAAAACCTTTTTATATTTTTTATCCGGCTTTAAATTAGCAAAATATGGACACTATCTATTCGTAATAATATCAATGGGCGCGCGCGCCGTGAAGCGTACGCAAGGGTGTTGCATCGGGGGTGAACGACCTCGATCAGCTGTCGGTACATTGTAGCCCACGTAAATACCTAGCCGAACGAGCGCTTCGCGCGCAGTAGTGGCGAAGGCGAATAGGGTAGCCAATAAATCAATTGCAAAGTATACATCTTTCGTTCACGATAACTTTACTTTTTTGTACTAAGACTTATCAAAACAAAAAAGATGTTTATTAAAACTCCTTTAAGTTTAATTTGTAAAAGTTTGCGCACTGAATAAAAAATATTCCTGTATATGTATATAATATATATTTATATCTGTAAATATGTATATATATATGTTTTTTTGCCACTAAACTATCACCTAACCAAAAGTTTGACTGGTAGAGAATGCCTTAGGCATAAAGTCCGCCTTTAGTACGTAACTGTGCAATAAAGTTCTTTAAATAAATAAATAATAAAAAAAGCATTAGCACAAGCAACATTAGTAATACCTCTTGGTATTACTAATGTTGCGTTGGCTACTGCTCTGTTGTAGTAAGATACCAAACGCACAAAAGCCTAATAGGTAAAATACACAATGCCCAAATGTCCGGGATTAACTTCCAAGTATTAATTGAGTTGTCCAAATCTAATTAGTTTCGCGCGCTCGGAGAACAAACAAACAAACAAAAAGTACATTCAGTAGATCACTTCGACCGAAAACTAACGTCGGATCGCTATGAGCCAATCAAAACTTGCGCCCCAAGTGAGTGACTATGGCAGATTCCTACACTTTTACCTATAACTTACGACTGTAAATACAAGAGTATAATATAAATTGTATCGCTGTTCTGAAATTAAAGTTAAATCATATTAGGTACCTATTAAGCTGTTCCCCGTGTACTCCGGAATTTCTAAATAACCTAAGGGATGAAAAGTAGATACCTATTTCAATTTTCATGATAATCCATTCAGCAATAGCCAGCACTTCACGCAAACATACTGAAAAAATCAATAAAAATGGTTATTCATGTTTAAATAGTAATGAAAGTAACTCTCTGACTAGCTCAAAGCTCTTATTTATATCTAAAGAAACCAAAATTATGAAACATTGTTAACAGAATACTCTTTTATATATCAACATATTTATTCAAAAGAAAAATCCCGCTGCGCAAAAATAAATAAATCTATTCGAATACATTGATTCGAACATAAACATTATTTCACATCACTAGCCAGCACACAGCGGAGCGCATCGTGATTTTTGTCGCGAAAATTCAAATTTCGAACGGAATGGAATTGGAATGGAACGCTTTATTGGACATCACTTTGATGTGTCACTTACTGGTCCCAGTGATTGGGGAGTGTCAAAAAAGGCGGACTAAACAGTACGTACGACCAAACATATTAAAAACATAAAATAAATTTTTATTAACAAAAAAATAAAAACCGACTTCCAAAAACACAAAACTAAAAAGCTAAAAATAACAAAATACCGATTTAATTCAAAAAACATAAATACACGTAATATTATTATTGGTTTGTGCTACCACTGATCGGTTTGAATTCGCTACCAAGCCCGCTTGTGTCTGACCACTTGAGTTGCTCTGCTCACCACGCGACGAGCTCGTGGCGGGAGTGGACTTAGCCCATCTACACATTTACTCCATATTTGGCTTGTCACCGACTTCAAACTAATCAGTGGTAGGTTAGCACAAACCATTAATAATATTACGTGTATTTATGTCTTTTGAATTAAATCGGTATTTTGTTATTTTTAGCTTTTTAGTTTTGTGTTTTTGGAAGTCGGTTTTTAATTTTTTTTTTTTAATTTTGTGTATTTCTCGCTTTTCAGTGGGTTGGTTTGTAATTTATCTAAGTTACAATAGGCTTATGTCAACTGCTCATCTCCTTTTACAAAATATTGCTTTTCCCGATGCAGGGACGTTAATTTTTGAGGAGTTCTCCTGGTACATTACCATCAGTTCCACTTCACCATATACATTGTGACGAGTATAAATTGTTTAGAAAACAAATTAAAGTTAACGAATTGGAACCTGTGAAATACCTATTGAGTAGTTCCGATTACTGGTCTGTGGTCCGATCTGTGGTCTTCATCATCAGTTGCACTTCTTCAAATTTTGCTTTCCAAAAGCAAATAAACGACTTACTATAAAAAATACCCAAATCGCCATAGGTGTGCTTATAAATTTTGAAGAGTTCCCTCGATTTCTCCAATCATCAGATCCTGACTTGGTGACAATGGGACCAATTTGGAAGTGTCCCCTTTCAAACAAAAAAACAATTTCCCAAATCGCTCCAATCGGAACCCGTGAAATACGTATTATTGTTGAGTAGTTCTGTCTTCATCATCAGTTCCGCTTCTTCAATTTTGCTTTCCGAAAGCAAATGAACGATTTACTATAAAAAATACCCAAATAGCTATAGGTGTGCCTATAATTTTTGAAGAGTTCCCTCGATTTCTCCAAGATCTCACCATCAGATCCCGACTTGGTGGTAATGGGACCTAAGTTGCAACATACCCTTTCAAACGAAAGAAGAATTATAAAAATTGGTTCACGTAGTCGAGAGTTATGAGGTAACAAACTTAAAAAAAAACATGCGCGTCGAATTGAGAACCTTCTCCTTTTTGGGAAGTCGGTTAAAAATCCAATACGACTCTGTCAAATTATCTGAATACTAGCTGTCTCCCGCGATAATTTCGGAGTTAATGATGTGAAATAAGATATACCTACATATATATGTAGATACTTCCGTTAATTTTGAGACTCCCTCGGGAGCCCTTACAGGGTTTATACATACAGGATGTAAAAAGATCGGCGACACAACCGCTAGGAATCCATATAATATAGTAATTGAAGTTATTCTGCAGTAAAAACATTGTTGGGAAATATAATTTTATTTTTAGGTTAAAAAAATAGAAAAATTACAGCACGCAATATACTCGCAAATCTACACCACAGTATAACTACCTAGACAATAACTACCAAATTACTTTAGAAAAAATATTGGTCTACAAAAATATGCAATAAGTAGAATCTTGATAACAGGTGACTTCTCAGCTGAATTTCCATGTCTAAAATTTCCGTACTGGTGTAAGGAATATCATAGTTTCGGATATGTCGGAGGTTTTCTGACACCCTGTATAATATCAAACCTATGTATATCTAATATACCTACTTCCCAGTATTTTATAATTTATTAGTACAAAAAAAAATATTTTGATACGTTACTCAGTTGCAAAGTGTAAATGAGACGAACAAACAAACACATTTCTGTTAGTATTTAGAATAGTTTAAAAAAATACTCCATCACGAGTACTTACACTAGTATAACATAGTACAATTGAAGAATAAAGTATTGTATAAACAGACAAGACTGTATGATTTTAGAAATCAAAACCGGATCAACACTAATTTTAATTTATGCAGTTGAAAATACCAAAACTATCCCTAATAGTAAATAACACGTAATAATTAAGTAGATATTTTGTAAACATTATGCAAAACCAGCGATTAGCCACTAGCATTTGGCTGGCGGATCATCACATAGCCAGTAAATTGAGTGGAATCAAAACCTCTAAAATGCCGTAAAACAAATACATAGGCATTACGGTATTTCCCACAGAATATTCAAATTTTATTGCTCTGTGGGGTTGCCGTTTTGCAGAAGTGTGAACACGTGGTATCTGCTGTGCCATGGAATATCTATATCTATCTCATAAATACGACGCCATAGAACAAAACATACTCTGAATCTAACAAAATTTCTAATATAATTACTCCCAACATTTGAAACGCCCAGTTTCATAGGTACCCAAATATCACGGCGGTTACATTTCTCAGCACGCGGAACAGCAAAAAACACAAAACTTGAATTATTATCTTATTTTGAAAGCAGTTTGTGTTTTCTGATATTTTTATTATCGAGCAAAATAAAACATTTACGTAACGTGTTTCTAGCCATAAATTTTTTTGGCTCTGCATAACCGACTTTTAAGGTAATTCTTACAATACATTCTAAAACAAGTTGGTTGGAAATTTCCTGCTCTTAATACCGTACTGACGTAAGCATTATAAGTACTTAACTGAAGCTTAACTCGTTTTCATTAACTCCCTTTCTTGTCTGTAATAGAGGTAATAGAAGGAAATAATAATAATTTCTTGTCTATTTAGTACTGCAATCGATTTTGATAGATACTTAACTACTTCCCGATGTATAATCACAAGAGAGATTTTAAACTTTAATCATAGCCGAACTTGATAACAATACAATATTAACTTGTCTGTCTGTTTGTTTGTTCGTCTATAAGTTGTCAAAGAATCGGCTCTAAATTCGAAAATATCGCAGACAAAAAAAAACTACATTAAAAAAACGACTATTTCAGATATCTAACTGGCAGAATATTTACTTACATAACGCATGCACATAGTATCATACTATATAATCATAGAGTATGAACACTCTTCGTTGTTTTACGTAAAATCACTAATGATGTTCATAATATTATATTATATCTGCAAGGGGTTGAAGAGGTATATAGTGAAGCGCCTGTTCATTTAATATTTTGTTTTTACTTCGTATTAAGCACCTACTGGGCGCTCATATTCCTCCGTGCAGCCGCTGCGTCGCTTGCCGGGAGCTCGCTTCATTAGAACCTCGTCAAGGATTCCACTCACGAGCGCCAAGCTTAATTTTGTTAACTATTTTTGTGTCCAACACTGAAACGTAATTTTCGCAAGTTACCGGAGTGAGGGCCCCGCAACTCGCAAGTCCGGAGTCCGGACGCACATTGGCGTCCTAATTTTCTTTTCACACCATTCTTCACTTGTCCACAGTTAGGTCCAACGTTTCCGTAATAAAAAGCTTTTGTAAAGTTAAAATTGTTTTCACAATGATATATTTTCTGACGCTACATCGCACCCGCATTCTCTCTGCTACACAAACTTTGATAAATGGAAGGAAACTAAATTTTGGTAAGTACCTAGGTACTATTTAGTTAAGTAGGTAGTTCTTTCACGATAACTGTCTATTAGGTAAGTTGCAGTGAAGATTTACATGTATGGATGAGGCGAATCAAGTATGATCATAGTAATGTAAATTGTGTTGTTATTTATTAGTCTTAATCTATTTTGTACGCCAGTTTGTGCTAGTTTATAACAAACTTAGCGGATGACTCACGAAATTCACGTTGCTAAAAGAACAGTTATTTTAATTCTATTTTTATTAATGTATTCATTTGTTCTTTTGATACATTTATGCTGTATAAACTGGGGTACTAATTACGTATTTACTTAATTGCGTATGTTTCTAGCAAAAGTAACCTTGTTTAACTTTATCATTAACCAAAGTAAATACACACATCAAAAGTGTCTAGGGATCAAGCATTTTTATGCGGATTTCTTGAGATTGAGATGTGGCTTTGTAATAAATTTATGATTTTATAAATTTATATGGATCCTTTTTGGTGCATTACATAATTTGAATCAGGAACTGTCAATCAAATTCGAGTAAAAGATGAAAATCAGCTGTCAATATTTTCCCTATAAAAACATACAACGCATTGAAGACATTATTAGTGCAACTGTTTCCCTACTACTGATTAAAACCAACGTTATTATGGAGCGGCGACGTCATTTAAGCAGGGAAGAAATGCTCAGAGCCGTGGGAATGATAGAAGCTGGTTCCCGGCAACGTACTGTGGCTTTAGCTCTGAATACAAGTCAGAGTGTTATCAGTCGACTTTGGACACGTTACCGAAGCACTGGTACCGTGGCTGAGCGCCATGGAGGACGGTATCGCTGCACCACACGGAGACAAGACCGATACATTCAAATCTTAACTCGAAGAGCTCCAACAATAACCGCCATGATGTTAGCCGTGAGGCTTCATCACTCTTCAGGGAACTTAATTAGCGACCAAACAGTCAGAAACCGCTTGCATGAAGTGAACCTTCATTCCCGAAGACCGCTACGGGTACCACCTATAGCAATGCACAATCGTAGGATTCGATATCAATGGGCTCTTGAACACAGAAATTGGGCAGAAGAACAATGGCGTTTCGTGTGCTTTTCTGATGAGTCTCGTTTTGGTATGAGACCGGATACAAGACGTATACGACACTGGAGAACCCCTGGACGCCAACAGCGATTAAAATCCTGCCAGGAAGTCCATCCTTATAGTGGTGGAACCATCATGGTATGGGCGGGTATTTGGATCGGCGGAAGAACTGAGTTGATTTGGATTAGAGGCAACCTCAACGCTCAAATTTATGCTGAGACGATTGTATCAGACGTCATCGTTCCTCTACAGGTGCAAATCGGTCCCTTATTTCAGTTAATGCATGATAATGCACGACCGCACACCGCAAGAGTTGTAAGACAGACTCTCGCCGCAGCTAACATCAATGTCCTGCCCTGGCCTGCTCAGTCGCCAGACTTGAACCCGATTGAGCATGCATGGGATATGCTACAGAGAAGAGCTCTGCCGAATATGGAGGGTATCCAGTCGCAAGAAGACCTTTTTTTGTTGTTGCAACGAACATGGGCGGCCATTCCACAGCGTGATTTGGATGAACTCATTTTGAGTATGCCAAACCGATGTTCTTGTGTTGTTAGTGTTCGCGGTAGAAACACGGATTATTAATTGTTTAAGTTACCCAATAAAATTTTAAAGAAAACTGTTATTTCAGTCTTTTTTTCGAACTTTAATGTTAGTAGTTCAAATGTCAAAAATCCCTTTATTAGGAAAATGGCAAATTTCTTTATTAATGCAAAGGTGACTTGGTTTATCGTTACTGTGACAAACGAAAACACTTTATTTGATGAATCCTTAAAGAAAATTTTAATTAATATCAATCAGGAGAAAAGTTATTGCAAAAATATATGTTGATCCTTAGACACTTTTGATGTGTGTATTACAATACATATAGGTAAAGATATATAATGCAGGATAACAAAATTTGCCAATTGACCACATTATACGACAGTAATGGAAAATAAACAATTTCCGTTATTCTAATCGAAATCAAATTTAGTAGGGTGACCATGGATACGATAGTAATCGAAAACAAATAGCTACAGGTTACAACGTTAGTAACTGATCGTCAAACATTAATTCGATGTGTCATTGTTTATTGAAACATCCGATTAAAACTACGGAACACAAGCCTATGTCGATGTTTGCACAGTTTTGGTCAAAACAATTATTGTCTTTAATGTTTGTGTTCCTCTCCTAGGATAAATTTCTATCCTATTTTAACTTTAATCCTATTTTAATTTATACCCTATTTTAACTTCTGTCTTCGTTTAAGCTATAATTTAGCACATATAAGACCCTCGCAACAGCCGCTAGTGTCAAGCGACAATTTACTAATTGCATTTTTCATAAACTAAATTGGACAATACGAGTAATATCTAAATATCAAATCACAAATTGTGGATACCTATTTAAGCTTTAATGTTCAAAATTACAGCCAAAAGCTTTAATTTAATTAATTTAATTTAGTTTAATCAATTTAATTTAATTTCATTACATCTAATTTATTTTAATCAGATTCTGGGAATTCAGTGTAAAATATACAAACAAGATCAAACCGCACTAAGAGATTTTTTGGGAATCCAAAATAGATGAAAAGACTTGTTGTTTGTATGAAAATACAACTTTTAAACAGATTTAAAAACAGGAAGAGGTTCTCAACATGTTTTCAATTCGAATGTATTTTTTATGTGTACTGTATGTTACTTAATATCTTCGCTAATTGCAGGGTCGATTTCAATTTGTTTTTCTTTTATTATTATTTAAATTTGGTGAAGTACTGAGGACGACCTTTTTGGATAGAAAATTGAACTCAACAATAAATAACACCAATTCCGCCACAATTACTGTAATCGCTTCTTTATGCCACTCAAAAATAAATACCTACAGTAATGTCTACATACTTCTAAAAGGATATATCTATGGGTTTTTGGGTGTGTGTGTGTGTGTCTGTTTTTTTATGTAGGTATACCAATCTTGTCTTAAAGTAATTTAAACCCAATCCAAAAAAATTTGATACCTATATGTTATACTTTATATTAGTTTGAAGTTCATTTCATCATGTAAATAAGCGTTTCAGACCTTTTGGTAATTCTACCTCTGACTTATTAAGATAAATTCGATTGTTAATAAGCAATAGAAAAAATAGAGGTAGGTAAATAAATATAAGCTTCGAATTATTGCTATGCCTGAAAAAGGGTCACTAAATTGTGAGCACAAAATCTATGTGTCTGAAAGGTACACTCAGTCGCAAATATATTTTTGATTATATTTGATGTTTTACTTCTTTAGTGACAGTAAGGATTATTATTATAACCAACACCGCCAACTCGAAAGCAAAAATAACGCCAAGTATCTTTATTCTAGGTTCTTTGTTGCGCCGCAACAACAGGACATTCTCATAAATAACTGGCTTATAGCACAAATAGGCAAGCTGTTATTAATATTATTGCCATTATAAATCTCTAATAAAACGTTCAGTTTCCTACACGAAACGGGGGTTTTCAACTTAAACAGATACCGTTAAAAAGATTTACAATTTACAAATACAGCGGCGCAACAAGCGAAGGTTTAAACAGCTTTAACATCGGAAACTAGAGGCAGCACTATTACACTGTTAGTATAATATGTTTTATATAAACTCAAATAATATTCAATTATACCTACTAATATTATAAATGTAAAAGTAACTCTATCTGTCTCTCTATCTGTCTCTCTGTCTGTCTGTCTGTCTGTCTGTTAAGCTTTCACGCCTTAACGGCTCAACCGATCATCATGAAATTTTGTACTCGCGTTGTCAGAGCTACACAGAAGGACATAGGGTACTTTTTATCCCGGAATTTCTGCGGAAACTCTCCAGTTCCGCGGGTGAAACCGCGGGTCACCGCTAGTTTTGAATAAAGCAAGTCAGCTAACTGCATGATGTGTCTTGCTTTAAGAAGTTTGAGATCAATGATTTTTTGGGAAATTATACTGATATTTCAGCAGGTACTTATTCACAGTTTCTTGTCTCATAAGATAATATGATTTTGTGTAAGAATATCTATTGATTTATCGCATACACTATGACATTCCAATACAAGACGCTTTTATCCAACACAAGTCATAAAATTTTCCTAATTGCCTATTATAGTTATGAAGATGGAGCCTGTGTTGTAAATAAAATTTTGTCAAAGAATTTTTATGTCATATTAAGTCACTGTGATGGCAAAATAAAAAAAAAAATGACCTGAGTCATTAAACGGTAAGTATTTTTTGTAGGTTATACACTAACTCCCAAATTGTTAGTTCAGAAACAGCAATAGAGTCGAATGCAATAGTTTCCAAACAATGTCACATTTTTACCCGAAAAGGGTCCTAAAACGTCATTGCACGCAGCACGACTCGAGTGAGCAGAAATGCCGAGGTACTGTTGTGGGCATAACGACTCACTCCACAAATTTGCTTATTTTTGGAGTAATTTTTTCTAACGATTCCTCTATGAAAATACCGTTGGAGTTGGATCTTTCGTGTATACAAAAACACATTGTTGATATAAGCAGGTGACAACTACATACACACTAAAATATGATACCTTCGAGAATAAACAACAAAGCCGATCGACGACACACAAACAAAGATTCCCCGTAGGTGAGACAACTTTTGGTAGTCACATAAAAATGCCATTGCACTCCGCCGGGACTGAAGATTTTCGCATAGTTACTGTAGGACTTTGAACTCGATCGTGAGTGCACGGTAAGAGCTGTGAGTTCCTCCTCTTAATTGGATTCCTCGGGCTAAAGATTTCCCAAAGGCGAACTGTCAGAACGCGTAGCTGTGCGCTTCAACCGCGATAGTTAATATTAACTGGTGGAACTCCACTCCGTTAAGACTGTAGTTTACTGAGACACCCGGTTATCAACCTATCACTAACTTAACAACTCAGAGAGAAGAACAATTACATTGTATTATATTGTAAATTACAGCTGTTCTGTTCGTTACCTATATCTCTTGGTCTAGTCAACTGAACCAGAATACTAACTCGGAATAGTACTAAAAAAAATATCATTAAAGGGAAAAAAAATTTCAACATAGTCAATTAGCCACTAATTATCGTACGAGCACTTTATTCTAAAAATGTATGCGTAAAACAAATTACTAGTACTTATTGTACATAATATAATATAATATAATGAACGTAAAATAATATGCTTAAAGATGATTAGGCAATGTTGCTAGATCTTGAGTAAACTGGTTCTTATCTTAATAATATTATGAATGCGAAACTTTATTTGTTTGTTACGCTTTCACGCCTTAACTGCTCAACCGATCATCACGGAATTTGGCATACACGTTGTCAGGGATACAGGAAAAGACATAGGGTACCTGCACGGTGAAATTTTCGTATTGTTTACTATGAACGCATTTTAGAGGCCGTCTTTACTAACACTATTGAGAATAATTTTGCTATAGCAATGCCAGTCATTTCCATAGTTAAATTCTCAATAGTGCATTAAATACAGGCTCTAAAATGCTTCCATTATAAATTTCAATATGAAAATTTCACCGTATACTTTTATCCCGAAATTTCCACGGAAACTCTAAAATTGATGTGGTTGTAACCGCGGGCAACAGCTAGTAAACTAATTGATACCATGTTATATTCTCAAGTCCTAATAATTTAATATCTAGCATAAATTATACCGTACTTTTTGCAGTTAATAATTGTTAAAAATTCTAAAATAAATTTTATTACTGACTAGCAGTGTTCTCCACGGTTTCGTCCGCGGCAATTTTGGAGTTTCCGCGGGAATTCCGATATAGGCCTATATCCTTCTCTGTACTTACCTCTGACAACATGTATGTAAAATTAGATGATGGCCGGTTGAGCTGATAGGCGTAAAAGTGTAACAAACATACAAACAAACTCACTTTGGCATTTATAATATTAGTAAGGACCTGCCGAAATTTTTAAGTGTTTAAAACCCGCAGGATGGCAGAATGATCGAAAGTTATTAGGAAACTGAAGTGATATTTAGGTAGATACTGGAGTTTATTTTTAAAATTTCTTTTGCATAACTACGCTATAATTTTTGAAAAACCAATGGACAGTATGACATATTTTCGTTCACACATCTTGTTGATTTTCCGCACGATTAAGTTCGATTGAAATCAGTCTAGCAGTTTTTACGTTATGTGTTCAAACATACAAACAGATCAATACATAAATCAGCAAACAGATATAATCATATAATAGTTTCCAAATGTTGTCATTTACCGCCTTCGTCTCCCAATGTTTCTACGATCCACGTCATGGGATCGAAAATCACTCGTATTCGTACACTTTTTTTCTCAGTGAAAATTACTACGCACGGTGCGACGTGTAGACCGCGGAAATTTTCAGTATTTCTTTCCTCTTCAAAGATAATAGCCTCCCCCTCGGTGTTGGATAACGAACCGCCACGGGAGATTCAGTAAATTGCTCGTAGGAGTAAATAATCGAGGATTTTATCTATAGATAGATGAAAAAAAAAACGAAGAACATCGGACCACTAATCGACTAACAAGAGGATTTCACTCTATTCTCATGGGTGTGCCGGTTCCCTTGATTCTTTCCGGTTCTTTTTATTAGACACGATTCCGTGATAATGGTTACTTTTTCACGCCCTTTGTTTCAGGAATGATTAGAATCGATCATCCATTTACTAAATACCCAAGATACACAATCAATGATACAAATACGACCTCAAAAAAATAATGAACCCCTTCTATACTTATAATAAAACTTTAGAGAGGTCAATTCTGTACATTGAATATATATTCAAATTGAATATTGAAGGATGAATGGTCATCGATACTGATGCCAAAAATGCAATCAGTAAATTTTTTGTCTGTCTGTCTGTCTGTATGTGCACGCATGGGTCAAAAACTACTGTAGGGATTTTTACCAAACTTGGTACGATTGTAATCCATACTACTGGACAGGTTATAGGCAATATAACATTACGCTAAGACACATAGGAGCTGAGCAGTGACGATAAATTTGAAGCAAGTCGGATGAAAATGCGCTTTCGAGCGCTTATACTCGCATACTCAATCACGCAAAAACTGCCGAACGGATTTGGATGAAATTTGGCATGCACGTTGTCAGGGGTACAAAGAAGGACATAGAGTACTTTTTATCCTGGAATTCCCGTGGGAACTCCGAAATCACTGCAGGTGAAACCACGGGGCACAGCTAGTGTTCAATATTTGAATAGAATTTATTTTATAGTTTGATTCTTTTCGCGATTTTTGCAGTTGTTTTTTTTTTTAAATTGATGTAACTCGAATTTTTAATTGAATCTGGGTAAAACTTGTTTTTTTTTTCAATCACTCTAATAGGTTCCTAAACTTAATAGTACTACAAAAACATTGTCAGTATTTTTCTTTTTTTGGTGTTAGAAAAGGCTAGTTTCCTGGGTAAAAAAATCGAAATTCTATTTAGTCCGTCAGTTAGATAATAAAAAAATAAAAGACACGTATTTTTTGCTTTTTTAAAATAATGGAAATATGCATAGATAAAGCGCATTAAAGTTTAGGGTGGGGGACTCGTGATGTCACAGCTCGCTATAACGTGCGAACAAACTGTAGCGAGGCGTGACGTCATGTGAAATTTCGACTAGATATATCTCCGTTATTTTTTGGTTACATAGGAAACTAGCCTAATATAACGAGACTTTGCACGTGTATGTGCGCCTACGCTTCATATCGTATTATTACATTTACATTATTACATTTGCTGCGCTTCGTTTTACCTAAGTCCTTTTTATACAAGAGTTATGGTATTTGAAATGTAGGTACCTATCGAGTAATCTTCGTGTCATACATACATATCGCTTGCTTGTGAAAGTTCTAAATCAAGTTATTTGCGCTGTTTTCTGTCAGTTAAGTAATTCAAGAATATTGATATTATTATTTATAACTAGCTGTTCCCCGCGGATTCACTCCGTCGGAAACACCGAGATGAAAATCCTTTCTTAACTGACGTGTAGGTACTTCTTATATACTTGCCTTCTGCCTTTCAACTTTATATGACCCATACTCATGACATATGACCTAGTTATCGATATTTCTTGATTAGTCATTCGTTTTTATAAAAAAGGATTTTCCAAAAAAATCTATCATACAAAACTTGTCCCTTAAATTACGAAATCGGAAAAATTAGTGGAGCTGATTTTATGTGAAGCCTCATTATAATTAATACTTTTAAGTACATAGTTCTAATAACTTTGTATATGTATTTTATTTAAGCAATAGAGTTTAAACTGCAAAATACGAAGTTCAATTAAACCAATAAGTGTTTCTCGACCTAAGTGAAAATAAAGAAAAATTTCACCTACATACCTACTCTCAGGAACTCATCTGGCACATTACTGCAGCGGGGGATACAATAAATCTTGTTGTTTATTATGAAACAAAACGTAATAATTGGATAACAACTCGGCTGCAATACCAGCAGGATGGTATCTGGCGTCTTGCCAGTTGCATACAACGCAATGTGTCTCCGACTTTCAAAACGCTTACTTCAAACCGAATACAACATTATATTACAAATGTCCACTGGGTTTTTATTGCTGGTTCTACATCTAAGATGGAAATAATTAATGTACCTATTTATTGGAAAAAAATATTAATTATTGCATGGCTCTGGTGTTACAGATGTCTATGGGCGGCGGTAATCACTTACCATCAGGTGTACCACTTGCCCGTTTGCCCCCTATGAATATAAAAAAATGTACCTAAATAAAGTTTTCTACGAAAGGTATAAATGAAGAAGTGTAGACCGTACCTTTGTATTATACTAAAGAATAACATGTCATGCCATGTTAGAATAATGTTCACATTACAATCCCAGATGAAATTAGTGAGGATATTGTTTAGTCGAAAAATACGACAGTATTTTTGTCTTTTATTCCTTCGTAAGTTTGTACATAATCCATGACCTACAAGGAGAATAAAAATAGCCTTTGTTTATTATGAATTCTATCGTAGCTGGAACGAAATTCCAAAGAAAATAATTAGCTAAAAATTTGAATGTAACACATCGCCCATTTCATATTATGTCAAAGGACTAATAATATTTACCATAAATATACCATTATAAACTGTTGTCTAGAAATGTGTAAACGTTAAAAATTAATCAAACCGAAATTATTGGATACTTACAATATAAGAATCAGAGCTCCGAAGGGAGATCAGTGCATTTTAAAATCTGCAACGCGTGGTTTTACTCAACCGGTACGTGGCGGGATGTGTCAAGCGGTAAGGTGCTGGGGAAGAGAGCATTTCGGTGTAGCGCGCTGTAAAGAGAGATTTTTACTGTATCTAAGGGGAAGCGGGTGAAACGCTCCGACATTACCAGGGTAGGGGACGACGTATATCCTTATTTGTGGCCGTACGTGACCGCTGCTTTGCATTTGATTCAGCTAAAAGGATTTCACAGGTGAAACAACGCAGAATTAACGCTAAAAGCGCAAATAGACCTCAACCTGCTATAAAAAATAGCAGTTTTAAATGCAAGTTTAAAATGAAGTTGCATGTGTTTTTTAAATCTAATATTAATATAGAATACAAATCTCAATAAATTTAGACAATAATAAAAAATGGAAGTGTAACTTTTAAGATTTTATTAAACAAAACTCAACAATAATTACCTGTCGTACGTATACCACAAGATGTGTGTAAACTGCAAAAAAGCATTGATAAACATGATCCATGTTTTTAATTATAGAAAGAAGTATAGAAAAAGATAAAGACTGCACCAACATAAGAGGTTAAAATAAACTAATTTCATATAAATATAATACTTAATTTAACTAATGTTATGATACCGTACACGAAAAATTTATTATAAAATTTATTATGCATAATAAATTAAATACCTAAATAAAAATGTACAAACGAACATGACACGTTATTTTATTAATAACAAAATGACGCAATGTAGCAGTGTACATTAACAACCGATTAAAAATAACGTATATTTCTGTAGTAAGTAATAAGTAACATTTAACACGATTGGTGTTGTAAAAAATAATGTCTTACACCAAGTAGGTAGGAACTTAATTATTACTTATAACATGCAGTGATTAGTAAACAATCGAAGCAGAAATGCATGATTTAAATAAAAATTCTCAAACTACGACTAGCGACGCTCTTCAATGACTAGGTTTAGGTTGTAAGGTTAGCGAAGTTCGAAACAAAATATCACATAGAGTCATAGAGAAAAAGATAGGAGCGTATTAACTGTATACGTATGTATATACGGTTCACCGTCCATATTAATGAAGATAGATTAAAACAAAATAATAAATAAAACGAAACAGACGCCGATTCTATCCGCAAAGGCTTATTGCAGAATTCTCGACAAATTATAACTAAAATTAAATTCGAATTATGAAAATTTAAATGTTTTACACACGTTACAAGAATGTTTTGCTAAAAGTTCGGACGGCTGGGAATTTCTCAATTTTTTTGTCATAGAATGGTAAAATAGCTGAAAAATAAGTAAAGCAGCAAGATATGCAGAACCTAAAATAATCTAGGTATATTACATTTTCAAACTTTTACGTAATAATACAGATATGACGAGAATTTTTGTATAAGAGTACTACAGACAGAATCGTTGCCAACAGTAAACTTACCTATCATAACCCTAGTTTTACAATTTTATACCTCAACATACGGCTAGAGTTAATATTTTCTTTTGACATCGTTTTTTACAGATAAGCAGACATACTCGTACTTTTCTTTGGCGAAATTACAAAGACATACAAAGATCTCTTCGAATTCGATTCACGAATTCTAGGATCACAATTTTTAGTATTTCATTTTAAAGTTTTTGTTTAACTTAAAAGAAGTATTTAATACTCAATGTTCTGTTCCAGTAATCCATTGTAGGTATTTAAAGGATCTCGACTGCAGAGGGCTGGCTCGCGATTCACCCCACATTTTTGGTTGTTGGTATGACGTAGGTTGCTCTCTGTAACATATTTTCGTACAAATAAATAGAATGCATGTTTTTAACCTAGTAAATCGAAAAATAATAATAATTGGATAGCTGTGGTCAGTAAAAAACAGGGAAAATTGTTTGCCTCCTTCAGTATTCTTTATTTATTTAGTTATTTATTTATTTGGACATAGATAAGCAATAGTATGTTAACCCACACTGGAGAAATTTTGAGTAAATCGTGTTTTAAAAGTAGAAGTGCCATTTTGTGTCAACATTTTTTATGTTCAATATTTAGTTACATATTTAAGCAATGTAGTAAGGTAAACACATAATTGAAAAACTTTCCCTAACTCTCAATAAATTGTTCTGTATCAATAACTTATTTTTGTGGGTTAACATGTTATTGCTTATCTGCGTCCATTTATTGGCACACCAATTAGCATAGCATACATACAGTATTAAGTTGTATAAATTACATAGTACATATTTCGAGGTTTAGTTACTGACTAACAAGATTTCATTCATTCATCCAATTAAATTAAATTAATAAGGACTTACCTTGGTTCAGCAGAGGGTCTGACATGGTAAGCAGGAATATTCGGATTGTGATAGCTCTTCGCGTGGGGTGCCGTGGCGGGGGTCAACGTGTGACTTTGCACAGGCGGGTGCTCTGCCGGTGTCGGTGTCTGGTAATTATTTGGATTATATCTATCTACTGATACACCTCGAACTCTTTCCGCGAACTGCGTATCCTTACTCTGCACGTAGGAGCTCATAGGACGCCCTCGTCCTAGAGTATTTGTTTTATTCTTAGAATAATCCTGTGATCCTACATATTCAGCCTCGAAACTCCTTTCACGCCAGGAACGGGGCCTTATCGTTTGACTCCATGAAGGAGTTTGCGTAACATGTGTGGGTGGAGATTTCGGATATTTTGGCTCGTCTTCCCAAGGTGGCCTCACCGAAGACTGCTCCGTCAGTTGTTGAGTGGAAGACGTAGATTTTTCTGTAAACTCGCGGAGTTCCTTTCGCCATTCATGTTCGACCGTTTCTTTGGGTTCGTTGTTATCATAATAATATTTAGGTGAGGGATCAGGCTGCGGTTGGTACTTGTTTTCACCAGGAACGTAATTAGATTCTGGCACAGTAATGTATCTCCTCTCATATTCGCTGTAATAAGTCTTACGTCCTGGTAGTTTCGGTGGTTCTATAATTGATGGTGTTTTAACAAACGATTGATTTGGTGCCGGCGGTATAAAAGCCGTAGGAGTCGGTTTAGTGAATTTCCCTTTGGATGGTGGCTGATTCCACGACGTATTGGAGCCAGGACTGAACGGCGTTGTCGATGGTGGTGGCTGGTAATAGTTCTGGCTCGAATTATCTGGCACATAGCTGAAATCTTGCTCCCACGGCGGAGGGACATAAGAAGATGAATACTGTTGAGTGGTATTTTGGTAATTCTTTGAAGAATCTTTGTTCATGAAAGAAAGGTTTGACGGTGCAGTGACGCTCGGTGAGGGCGTGTAACTTGTATTAGATGTTGGAGTGTAACTAGGATAACTTTCTTGATATGAGTTCGTCGTAGTTTTTGAATAATCTCTAGTAGCGTTTTCGGTATATGAAGGTGCATATTGGTACTGCGGTTGCGATTGATATTGCGGTTGTACCTGAGGTTGGTACTGTTGTGTGTACTGTGTTTGAGGTTCAGGCTGAGTCTTTGGTGTTTGTGGTTGAGTCCAAATAGGTGCGGTAGAGGGAGTTGTAGGCGTGACATTGTTATAAATGACATTATCCTTCTTAGTCTGTTGATACCACTGCGAGTTAGTTATCATACTCGGCTTAACATTACTCACGTTAATAACTTCTGACTGTGGCTCCTGAGGCCATTGCTTTTGCTGCTGCTGGTCATACGTTTGATGTTGATAATTTTGGTGATGTATATCAGATGTCATTTGACGTTCTGTGCTCAATCTTTCTAATAGTAAACTATGACGGCGTTCTGTTTGAGGCTCAGGCACATACGATGATTGATACGGCTTAGCTGGTTGTGGTGTTGGTGATATCCTGTTGGTTGTTGGTGCAAAGTAAGTTTTCATTGTAGGTATACCTTGCTGCGTAATCTGTTCATAGGCATGATCTAATGTTTTTAAAGTTCGATTGACAGAAACAATGTTTTCGTATCTATTGAATTCGGTTTGTGTACTAAGAGGTGCTGCAGGGTCTTCGCTACTAACAATAATTTCAGTACTTTCTGTACGTGACTTCTTGATAGTTTCTTGCGCTGGTCGGAGAGGTTTTATTTCAACATCTTCAACTTTCTCAAGTGGTACAGTGGGTTCTTTGAGAGGCTCTTTTGATTCTGTCAAAGTTGGCTCTGACTCGGATATCTTTTCTTCAGTCTTTTCTTCTTTCTCAACTTTAACTTCTATTGACTTTTCAATGGGAATTGCTTCAGGTGGCTCTTGTTCTGGCTCATATTCCTCTTCAGAATACTCAGAATCTTCTTCTTTTTTGTCTTTATGTTCTTTTTGGGCTTCTGGTTTTTCTTCTTCCTTTTCTTCTTCCTTTTCTTCTTCACACTCTTCTTCCTCTACTTCTTCTTCCGTTGCAACGGTTTTTGTTATAGTTTTAGTATCAACCGATTTTTCTACAGATTTCACCTCTTCTTCTTCTTGAATTTCTTTTTCTTCTTTCTCTTCTTCCTCCTGTTCATTGACCTCTCCTTTAGCTGATGTTTCGATTTTTTTTTCTGGTACACTTTGTTCAACCACTTCTTCTGTATCTGATTCTCCTTCAACTGGTTTTTTTACTGTTCTCTGTTCAATCACTTCTTCATCTTCTTCCTCTTCTTCCTCTTCTTCTTCTTCTTCTTCAACTGATTCCTGTTTCTTTGGAGTTTGTACAGGTTTTTCCTCTTGCTTTGTTACAACAATTTCTTCTTCTTCGTCTTCTTCTCCTTCTTCTGATTGTTCTTCATCATTTGTATTCTGGATTATGACAACTTTTTTTTCAATAGTAGTCTCAGAACTCTCATTATTATTGATAATTTGAGCATTTTCTTTTTCAGTCACTTCGTTGGTCTCTTTTTCAACAACACTTTCGCCACCATTTTCTTGTACTTCTTCAGTCTCTTCTTCTTCATCTTCTTCTTCCACTTGTATTATTGCATCAGCTTCCTCCTTTGAAAGTATTCGTTTCTCAATATTAGTTTTTACATTGGATTTCCCGTCAGTTGTAGTTGTTGTGGTTATAGTAGTCTTAGTTTCTTCCACAGTACCATCAGGAAGAATTTTGTTTTCAATCTGAACTTTGGTTTCCGTTTTCACTCCTGTTTTTTTGGTCGGTAACTTAACAACGAGTTCAGTCTCAGTATTGTTTTGCCCATTCTCTATATTTGTTTCTTTTTCTTCGTTT
Source organism: Zygaena filipendulae (assembly GCA_907165275.2). Classification (NCBI taxonomy): domain Eukaryota; kingdom Metazoa; phylum Arthropoda; class Insecta; order Lepidoptera; family Zygaenidae; genus Zygaena; species Zygaena filipendulae. Next base: position 5,034,075 of record OU015669.1, read on the forward strand.
TTCTCTTTAGCTTGTTTAATTGCAATTTCAGCTTCTTCTTTAGGAAGCTTTCTAGTTTCTATCTTAGTTTCAACATCAGTTTTTCCATCAATAGTTGTTTTTATTGTTGTGGTCTTCGTTTCCTCCACCGTACCATCAGCAAGAATTTTTTTTAGCACGTCAACCTTAGTTTCGGTTTTAGCTCCAGGTGTTTTTCTTGGTAATTGTACAGTTAGTTCTGCTTTAGTTTCAGCGTCTCCATTTGGTTTATTTGCAGTTTTTGTTTCTGTAGTTTCTGTTTTCTTTTCTTTTTTAACTTTTTTGACAACTCTTACTCCTCTCTGAAAGTAATTAAAAAAATATCACAACAACCATATTTATATTATGTAATATCAAATTAAACTGAGTAGGAACATCATACAGTATAAGACGTAGAGAAAGCAAGATAACAGATCGCCAGATCATATAAAATATTAAAATATTTGAATAGGGAACTCCAAAAATTACAAAAAAATATATTTATGGCTAGTTGACATTAATATTAAAAATCCTTTATTTCGTATTGTAAGTACGCATAGCAGACCATATAAACAGATAAATATATAAAAACATAACAAATATACAATAATTTCAAATCCACCTGATCATCTTGAGCTGCAAATTCCTCGGAAGTTATCAAATTGCCTACATCTATTTCAGTTGATTTTTTTAAATCTACAATATTTTCTTTTATGTCAATAGAGACTGAATTCAGTTCAGAATAATTATTTCCATTTTTGACACTTCCGTTATTATTGCTGTTTTGAATCGTAACAGGTGACGACAATTTTTCTCTATTTGCATCATCATTGTTCGTTCTTGGTACTACTTGCAGGTATTCAGCATCATAGCGTATTTCAGGCAATTCTGTTGACCCGTTGCTTCCGTAATTTGTCCTTGGCAAATCATAAAAGCTTCCGGGTGGAACACTTGGTGCGTGCACTGGTTCAGTTCTGGTAATAGCATTCTTGTTTATTTGTGGGTGATCGGTAGTGGTTTTGTTTATAAGTTCTCGTGAATTACCTATGCCAACAGGTTTTTCGTTATTTGCTAAATTATGCGGCTGCTTCACTTTTATTGAAGGTAGATCTTTGGTTTGATCGGGTGTACTCCTAGTTCTCAGCAAAGATTTTGGGTTGGCTGGTAAAGCGAAGGTTGGAAAGACTTGAACGGGTAAACAATTGTAGTTTGGAATAGCTACTGGTGTTGACGGCGTTGGCGGCGATGTGGCGGGGTATGTTGGCACTTCCGGCACGCCCTGATTCATTGCGTTCCTCATCAACCGTTTCGCCATTCGTTCCGATTTGATTTCCGATAGGTCTAGACCACCTGGCGTGTATGTGAACGGCTTTCGATCTCGACTCATAGCGCTATGCAAAGCTCCTGGCAGATTCATGGTGTTCTGAAATAATTATATTTTCAAGTATATTTTACCGTGTACAAATGCACTGCACATGCACTTGACATCTATTATCGAATATGAATCTGAACCCATAGAGTTTATAGAATATATAAAAGTATTTTTGTAAGATCGCCAAAAGCATCGAACGCGCGTATACAATGGCAGCTATTTGGCAATTTGACAAAACAGTAGAAAATAGATATATTATTATGAGATACTCACGAACGTAGAGTTTAACGGTAAATTATTTATTTAATTTACTTCCTGAACCCCGCGTTGCTTAGGGGTAGCTCTTTCGCGTTTCCCGTTGGTCACACATATAAATCTGTCACAGTGGGCAACACACGCTGTAGATCAATTTTCACATCACACTGACGTTGGTATTCATTTATTTTTGTGGCGAAACATGCAGAATATTAATCTGGTCGCAGCAGTTAAATATAGCACTGGTAGTAAATGAGCCGGTTCATTCGATGCCGGGTGGAGAAAGAGCGGCGGGCGCGTGCGCGTGCGCCGCTTGCCGCCTACTGCCGTCTGCGCCGCCACCACTATGTATTTTGGTCGCGGCCCCAATATCAACGGGCGCCTAGTCCACAATTTGTCTTGGGTAAATCGTCAAAACAACCATGTTTAACGCTTTTGCTTCCAACATATACAAGCGTTAATTGCTCGTGGCACATCTCATTGTCCTTGAGTATGCGTAAATCTCCAAGAATGTTCATTGCAGTGAAAATCATGATTTTGTTAAACTTGTCAACAAATTAAACTCATCTTTGTAGTAAATTAAACTTTTCTAGTCCACAAGTTCATTCACCCTGTTGAACATTTTATGCATTTCTTATACATTATAAATGTTGCGAATGTTTTATTTATGAATGTGAATTTAAAAGCTGGTTATAAAGCGAGATTTACAGCTGCGGGTGTCGGATCGTCAAAATATCTGATGGCAATGTTGGCACTATACCAAAACATTCATACTTGATATCACTAGATTTTGACTCTGGTACATAACTACACATACCACTTAACAAAGTATAATATACATACGTACCTACCTACTTGTGCTTTCTAAAATTAAAATAAAGGCAACGAGCGAAACCGTTCTAGTTAAAAATTGTAATGTAATCAGTTTAAAGTCAACATAAAGTGGAAAGTAGTTTATTTACAATAGGTATCTACTTTATTATTATAGCCGGTAATATTCGTAATCACGGAAGAAGGTTTAAGAAAAATGTACTTTTATTGATTGTTATTTTTAAACTGACCTCAAGATAAGAATACTTAATTAAAACTCTACAAACATTTGCGCAACTTTTTACCTTTTTTTATCTCGAAAAAAGGTAATTTGCCCTTTCATATACCTACACACAATACACATACTTTGCTTTTAACTACACCCATACCCCGTCTTTTCTTTCGATAGTGTTGACGGCGCGGGGTGCCAAAAACAAAAATGCCCATTGTCTTTCCTAATAGATATTTCTGTCTTCTAAAGCAATTAATGAAAGTAAAATTATGCAAATGTTTACTCAACACTCACTTTAATTTCGGTCGTTCCCGACTCCTCCTTTGACGACATTCTGTAAACAAAACGCAAAACAAATATTTGCATGAAAATTCATTAAAATTGTAATAAAATATATAGCCATAGGTAGGTACGTGCAGTACTTTATTAGGTTAATTGGTTTTTTAAAACCTTAATAACCTTAAAAACACAAAGAACGGTGATTTTTTAACCTATTATTCTGTTACTAAAATTCTGAAGTTAAGAGGCCCAATTGCAAATTCAATTTAAAATATATCTACCTACCAAACTGATTTAATAAAAAAAAATATGATACGGACATATGATTGAAAAGTCTTGTCTAATTATTACTATAATATCAACACTGTTATACAAAAAATAACATTTACGAATGCACAAGCCAGAAGCCGTTTTCAACATTTTTATACTATGGCAACTACCAACCACGGTTGTTACTGCGCTAATTAATTATCGTCAAAAAAGGGACCAAAATTTCATGAATGTCTTGTTGAAAATGGCATCTATGCACCGATCTTAGACACAGTAGTTTTTAATGACACCTACCTATACGTGTAATCTTATTCTAATTCTACATGATCTTTATTCTTCGTCCCGTAAGCGGAATGAGTGAAAAAAAATTATATAAGTAGAAAAAAAAAGATTATTTATCAATGGAGTAGGGTAACGTTACGTACAATGAGCAGCAGAAATATGTGAACACCTTTGACAGACATTAAATCTTATTGAAATAGTAATAAAGGAACTAACAAAAGTGTTTACATATTTTTGTTAGGTAACTGTACGGGAAAAAAATTGACAAGCAATCATGTTGACCGCGTGTGCATATAATACGGTGCATACAGACTACATAACAAAACATGTTAAAATATTGTTATATAATATGTTTTAGATAATGTCTACAGACATTTTATATAATTTAGTCACGTAAAATTTTTTTGTACAACAGTCGCTGCAGCAGCTAGTGAAACGTCTTTTCAGCACTCGTAGCACTGAAGAACGAGAAACGACAATGTTTATATAACATTGTTATATTGCATTCTTATTCTAATGTGTACAGTGTACTCTTGTTATATGTTGCAAAGTTAAATAACCTGTTACATAGTCTGTACGCACCGTTACGTGGCGCGATGTGTCGTGTCACGTGTGTCACATTCCGTTCGTTTCATGGATTTACAGTCGCAATAACTCGGACGCGGCGCGAGATCGGGGCCGAGCTATCGTTAGCACTAATTTAACGTTTATACTCTTTGTTTGTGCGGTTTGTGGCGTCGTTACTATGACGGGACTGTGATTACCGATTGACAGATTACGTGTTATTCTATCGCCTTTGTTACTATAGTGGGCTACAGTAATTTCGCCAATGTCAACGTGAGAAAGAGTCACCTAAATATAAAGATTTAGGTACACCAAAGAACCAAATGCAGTGGTTTCGATAAATATGTTTTTGTATTGCCATGACTTGTTGTGACAATGTCAATTTATTTATAGCGTTCTTTGTATGTGATATCTTAAACTGATTTCTTTGGTCTCCGCCAAGAACTTCGAGAAAGTAATCGCTGTGCATAACGTACCATAAATTGTAATTTCATTCCACAACCGAGCAACGTTAGCTACATACGTATATACCTAAATACTATCAGCGAAGATTCATAATAAGGCGAAGAAGAAGAATTTATAGGAGAAACTGGTTCCTTTATTGTTTGTGTTCCTTCTTTTTCTTTTTATGAATTTCCGCATAGGATGCCTTCAGCCAGTTTCTAGTAATAATTGTTTTACACAGCGTTGTACAAGTGTAAAAGCACACCAAAACCAACTTTTGACAAGCTTTTGGGATTTTTGATAACCTATGATATTATATACTAGCTATGCCCCGCGGTTTCACACGCGTGAGTTTCGGGATTCCCGCAGGAACTCCAATGCAGTCTAATTTACTCCTTTTAACAACAAGTATTTGCATCAGTGAAAGTCCCTTCAATATCGGTCCAACCGTTTCAGAGATTCACCCACGTGAGTTTCGGAATTTCGGAATTCCTGCAAGAACTCCAAACTTCTTTTATAATTATAAACCTTGTCCTGACAATAACGAACACAAAAAAAAAACAAATATCCAATTTGGTGTAGTCGTTTCGAAGTTATGCGCTTAGCAACACATTTGGCGATCCATTTTTATTATATAGATTACAATGTGAAAAGATATATCGATACAATGAATTAAACAACACAAATAACTAGGTCTTGGCTTTCTGCCACGGAATTGCATACCTACTTATTACAATATTTAACTACTGTAAATATTTGCAGTCATTAAATAAATCACTATCACTATTATTTTTCTATAGCTGTGCCCCGCGGTTTCACGGTAATTTCGGAGTTCCCGCAGGAATTCCGGGATAAAAAGTACCCTATGTCCTTCTCTGTACCCCTGAAAACGTGCATGCCAAATTTCATCCAAATCCGTTCAGCCGTTGTTGCGTGATTAAGTACACGTATGCGAGGATAAGAGCTCGAAAGCGCATTTTCATCCGACTTGCTTCAAATTTATCGTCACTGCTCAGCTCCTATGTGTCTTAGCGTTATGTTATATAGCCTATAACCTGCCCAGGAGTATGGACTACAATGATACCAAGTTTGGTTAAAATCCTTTCAGTAGTTTTTGACCCATGCGTGCACATACAGACAGACAGACAGACAGAAAAAATTTACTAATTGCATTTTTGGCATCAATATCGATCACCATTCATCCTTCAATATTAATTTTGAATATATATTCAATGTACAGAATTGACCTCTTTACAGTTTTATTATAAGTATAGAAGATATAGAAGATATAAATATAGATAGATAGATAGATAACATTATACTAAATAAATAGTAATTACAATTTGCTTTTGCTATATGCAATAAGTATGCAGCGTTAATCCGTGGCAGAAGGCCAGAGGCTTAAAATAATTTAAACTGCCGTATTAATGTTAACATTTTAATGCTCATCAATCTATAAATCAAGATGCGTTAAGGCTATAGCGAGCGACGCAGACAATATCGCGCGTCGGTACCATCGGGCAAATGTACGAGATCACATTTTCCGGACCGTAACAATTTTCTCACTTCCATTGCAACAGAGTGCGAAAGCTAAAGCTTAGATATGCAATAGCACATCTACACATTGGCAACTAGCAATCACTAGTACCTATTGTTGCAAAAAAAGAAGTCAAAAGCATAAAAAAGTAGTTTTAGGCACCAATCCAATTCGATCGCCACTACTTAACCTAGTTTAAAAAGTTATTTAACGTCTAGGAAATTCTGAGTTTAAAATAATGCAAACAGAACTAACTATTCATGTCATTATATACCTTTTTTTGTAAGAAGAGGGATGTAGAAATAGATATCCCACCGAGAAGCGTCGACTAATAAATCCAGCCGTGGTTTGCCGTCGTATTTTATCTCACAGTGGACTATGGACCATTCTCGAGCATTTTTTGCAACAGATTATATTTTAAAAGATAACGTTGATAAAATATCGCAAAGGAACTCGCTGCAAGGAAATACTTTCATAGTTCAGGCTTGTTTGTGTACCAAAGACTAAGAACCGCAGAGCGTCGTTGCATAACTTTGTCGAAAATTATGCGGACATGCCTTGTGGAGAGGTGTCGGTCAAGTTCCGGCCATTGCACACAGTGTGTCTAATAACACGACCCCGTTCGAGCTGTTTTTGTCAAAATTCATATATATATTTTCGCATTCGTTTCTACAGTGATCTAAACGTTAAATTTAGTATCAATATGAAGCAATCGTTACATTTTATTTTAAGTTTGATGTTTAATTATGCATTCACATATTTTAAAATAGAGCTCTGATCATAGGTATCTATGGATATCAAACTTATTTGATCTCTCGCGAAACTCTTTTAGTAGCATAAAGTTAATATCAAAAGAAGACTACATGATATTCGCAATTTTCGGGCCATTATTACTGTTATTTCTAAAGCACTATGTCGCTACCTAAAAATAGATATAATATGGCAACTATATTTACATAAAACAACATTTCTTTCTACTTTCACCTTAAAAATAATTTAAAAAAAAATGCTTTTTACCCCAGTTAAAAAAATTCTATTTTCAGTAGGTTAATTATAATTTTTTTAATTAGGTTTATTTTATATCTCTGACTTTACACTTAAACTTCTGAAAAGATAAGGTCTACTGTACGAGATTGAAATGCTAAGATAAAAAATGAGTTAGCGCAAAGTCGTTCAAAAGTTGTGTTATAAAAATGCGAGTATAACCGTCTCGATAAATTGTAAACAATGTCAGTAACATTTGTTTTCTCAACTTTTTCACGGCCGCGCCGTCGTACCTAATATATTTCATTTTTGTTTCTTTTTTATTATTTAAGTTGGTAGTATTGTTAAAACATCCGTTAAGATTTTTCGTTTTTAAATCTTTATTATTAGGTACATTCCTGCTTTAACGATGCAATTTAACTTTTATCCGTGCTTATCTTTTAAAATTAAAAATGAAGCAGTTTTATGAGGATGCTAGGCTTTTTATAAAAATGAAATACTTACTGTTGGATTTTTTGATGGTACCGTTTCAAGCAAGACTTTTTGCAAATAGGATCATTGGATTTTTTGATGATACCGTTTCAAGCGAAATGTACTTAATTTGTTTTTTTTTTGGTCGTGTTCACATATTTAGACGCTGACTCTACAAGTTAGTGTACCTACACTTTTTTCTATACTTGTATCATTCACGAATATGACGATGGTGTTTCTCTGGTCAGTAAATGAATTAAGAAATTGTTAATATTTCTTATTGGATAGATTGCTACCATGGACCAATAAAACTAGAGGACTGACAATCGCCCTACTATCGAGCGTGATTTCGAAACTACTTCTAAAGTAAGAACACTAGACGGCGCCAAGAGTAACGACATGGAAAAAATTTAGCTAATGAAGCATCGGTGAACCTAACTAAACAATAAAATTATTTGACTTCATTTCATTGAGTTTCATCGAGTAGAAGGATTAATATTGTAGTGATATTGCTGAATAGTAACAGATGGCGTAAGATCGAAAAGTAATTTCATACATGTTTCAAAAGAATTTTTTTATTTTCTAACGCCATCTCTTCGTGATTTGTAGAAACGCTAAAAACAAACTTTTTGTCGTAGACTAGCGAACTTAACGGAAAAAAATTGCAACCCATAAGACAGCTCAGTTTGTCACGCCATTTAGATTTAATACAGTATTTTCGTTTTTTTTCAAGTCACGTTCGATAGGTAGTATGGCGATTGTCAGTCCTTTAGTTTTATTGGTCCATGATTGCTACTCATCCTTATCCATTACGTGATCGCGTAAAATTATCCAGTCAAAAGTCCCGTTTAGCGTGACCACGTGACATAACGACTCCATTCCTTAGTTTTCTAAGGTTAACGATTGTAGATAGATTGTCAACTTGGCTAGGGGGCTGGACTGAATTAAACTAAGTTTGTAGTTGACATAAATTTTGGTGCAAAATATAAAAAACTTTTCTTCTATTAAAACATTCTGACTTCTGAGCCAAATAATTTTATTCAAAGTTGGCCCATATTACTATGTAGTATATTATTATTACATCCATGCAAAATGCTCGCAACTCACAGCTTCTTCACGCTGAGGCTGGAGAGAAGAAGCTGCGCAACAAACCCCAGCTGTAAGTTAGTAAAATCATGTATATACTAATATTACAAAGATAATAGATTAGAATTCTGGTATGTTTATTTGTTTGTTTGTTCGTAATGGATAAACTCAAAAACCGATTTTAACATTTCTTTCACTTATAGGAAGCTACAGTGTTCCTGAGTGATATAGAGTAACTTTTATCCCGGAATTACCACATTTCTGAAATTAGCGCGGGTCTAGTTATGCTAATATTAATTTATTCCGATTCATTATGTTACAACAAAATGCCGTAACTGTTAAAAATCAGGATACAAAATCGTATTACTATTACCATAGTAAACATTTACAGAGGAGGTAGGTACAGACAATCATACTAATACTCATTTGGAATAGGGTCTCATGACTGTCTATGGGAACTGTAGTTAGGTTACTTTATGAGCTCGAGGACGTTATGGCAATAACTTTGTGAAATCTATTGTACCGTTCTGTAGACGTCGTAGTATTTGGCTGTGTGCCTGCAACGTGACGCTTTTTTACAATACCACTGCTCGCCAAAACAACTTTGCGCCCAGTACAATCACTAGGTGATTTTTTTCCCCACTAAAACTGTTCGCGGCTTCGCCAACTAAAGGCGAGTTTCTATGTGAAGGACTATAGCTGTTCCTCCGCGGTGTATTTCGAGACTGCCCCGGAGAATCTAAAAAGTATCCTATCATATAATGTCACTCAGAGATAAATTAACTTCTTATCAGTGAAAGTATTTTTAGAATCCGTCCAATAGTTCCATAGAATATCTCCTACATTGAAAATTGCAAACTCTACAGTCTACCTCATTATAATTATTATTATAAGAATAAATTATTACTATCGAGAAAATAAAATAACCAAAATATATAAATATTGTAAATGTAATAAAATAACATAGGTAAATATTATAGTTTTAGTAAACAGGATGTTACAGAAAAGTGTATTAATCATATTACACAATGATGCATGATTTTTATATTTTCGGGGGGTTGAACCCGTTGAACCCCCAAAACCTCCCGCTACACCCGTGACAAGCTTACTAACTAAAACAGTAAAAGTTATTGGTTTATAAATAATATTAGATACCAATTGGAAAAACAGTTATTGTTTACCTACTGTCAAGGCTTTGCCTATACCTAATATTAAGCATGAAGCTTAGACTGTTTTTGAACCAGTAACTTTTACAGTCAAATTTATGTTGTATTGTGCAAAGCATTTATTTATCTATTATATATAAATCACGTGTCACGTTGTTTGTTCGCGATGGACTCCTAAACTACTGAACGGATTTTGATAAAATTTTGTAAACATTTATAATATGGTCCAACTTAAAAGATTGGATAGTTTTTATCCCGGAATTCCCGCGGGAACTCCGAAATTACCGCGGATAAAATCGCGGGGGACAGCTAATTGTTTATAAAAAGGGTCATTAAAAAATTACCCTTTTTTGTCAAAAACCTTCAGGAGGGCGCGCACTACCTACAATTCATAAAAGAAACGCATAGACGACGAACGAGTGAATGATCTTAGTACATTCATTTTATATAATAGTTTAAATAATAAAACAAAAGGAGCATCGTATACTTTTTTATTTATAATTGAAATGCCTATAAAACATTCACCTTACGGTATCACGTGTGAAATCTGAGGTGTACGCACTGCTAAGTTCATTAACACTTGGCAGACGAGGGCCAGGTATCACCTCACCTTGTGACGTCACTATTGGGTGGCAATCCGCCAAATATAAGTACACAGGTCTATACCCCATTCAGAAGAACACTCTACCTACTGATCGCGTCGCGTCGCTACGCCCCGTTCGTTTGATACGGACCGCGATGCATTACGATGCAGCCACCATATTGTATCTATCTATCTATCTTTAAACGAGCAATTCTGTATACATGTCACCGGAAAATTGTAAAAACCGTTAAATTGTAAACAATTGTCATTGAAGAGGTATTTATGTGCACCCCGACATACTAGGTTAGGTTAGGTTTGAACTGTCACCACAACAGAGTCGATTGGTACCGATGGTACCGATTTCTCGTGTGCGAAAATCTGTCCTCATAATTTCACAATATTACCGTTATTTTATAAACGAATGCTTTTTACAATTTTACGGTGACATAATTATAATTATATTATGTATAATCTAAATCTCAGACACGGCTCCAACGATTTTCGCGAAATTTGGTATATAGAGGGTTTCGGGGGCGATTAATCGATCTAGCAAGGTTTCATTTTTAGAAAGCGTCGTTATATCTGTGCTTTCAGGCAATAAAAAATGAGTGTTTGGTACTGCTTTTCTACTTAACAACAGATGGCGCTACGAGCGAAACTCGGTCGCCCAGATTAATTCATTTGGGTATATTGACAAACGGCCAGTATTTTTCATTATTCCAGGACAATAAATGCGGTGTAACTGGCGCTCACGCATCGAGAATCGGCGCCATTTTTTTTTATTTAACCCAATCATCGTATTTCCTAAATACCCACAACTCTCTGCCAAACTGCAAAAACAGTTTATCGGCAGGCATGTTCTCGCTTACTGCTATTTAAATACACTTTAGAACAAAGTGAACAAACAGACACACCAAGTGAAATTTAAACATTGGCAGATGAGTTTTGCAAGATCGACTACATTAAATAGAGTATTACCTACAATAAACAGCCAAACCAGAAATTATAAATGATAATGGGCTTGATGATAGGGTATAAAAATAAAAATTTTTAGATATTGAAAAAAATCTATATAATCATCCTACTAATATTATAAATGTGAAAGTGTGGATGTTTGGATGTTTAGATGTTTGGCTGTTTGTTACTCAATCAGGCAAAAACGGCTGAACGGATTTGGATAAAATTTGGCATGCACGTTTTCAGGAGTACAGAGAAGGACATAGGGTACTTTTTATCCCGGAATTTCCGCGGAAACTGAAATTACCGCGGGTGAAACCGTGGGGCACGGCTAGTAAAAAATAAAAATGAATCGCCAAATGTGTTGCTATAAGCGCATAACTTCCAAACGACTGCACCAAATTGGATAATTGTTTTTTTGTGCTCGTTATTGTCAGGACAAGGTTCATATAAAAGAAGTTTGGAGTTCCTGCGGAAATTCCGAAACACACGCGGGTGAATTTCTGAAACAGTTAGACCGATATTGACCGGACTTTCAGTAATAATTTCATCTGTTCTTATAAGGAGTAAATTAGACTGTATTGGAGTTCCTGCGGGAATCCCGAAACTCACGCGGGTGAAACCGCGGGGCACTGTTAGTACTTAGATAAAAATTGACTCGGCGGTGGTCACGTTTAAACCTAATTTAACCGCCGGCTTATACAAAATGCGTTTTTAAAAGGATGAATTATTTATACCATTTGCCTACGACATACCGAATGATGATGAATTGATGATATATAATTTCTATTGCTTTATAACCAACTTCGAAAGAGGAGGAGGTTCTACGTTGACCTGACGTTGACGTTCTTTTATATCGACTTATATTTATGTTAACGATAATTTGAAGACGGCTGGACTGATTTGGAAAATATTTTTTCATTACTCATACTCGGAAAGTAGGTCTGAAGTTGCCTGAGAAGCGGGTTGAAAGTAACCCTTTTCAGCCCTAGGGAGAATCGCTTTCAACTGACAACTGTCAAATTATTAAAAAAAAACTAGGTCTATTTTCACATTTCTATTGAACCATGTTTCAACTTTCTATACAGTCAGCGCGATGTAAAATTGAAATAACGTAAAGTTTAAATAGGTATTAATTAAAATAAAATTCACTCACTTTTTCTTAAGCTAATTCCTATTTACATTTTTTTATTTTCTTTAATTAATACTTAATAATTAAAGAAAATATTTTTTTTAGGTCGCCACAATGTAAATAAAAAATACTGGCTGAATAGCTAGCCGGCCAAAGAAAAAGAAATAGGTGGGAAAGTGACAAGCGACTATCCGATCTTCACTCATTTTTTCTTTAGCTAATTCCTATTTTTATTTTGACTTTCCTTGCATTCGTAATGAAAAGCACAGTGTTATCCTCGGGAGAAAGACTTATTTAGTCCCTCGATCTATTGGCGCCCTCGCTACGCTCGGGCGCCAAACCCCGTCTCGGGGCTAAATAAGTCACTTTCACCCCTAGGATAACAATGTACTATTTTAGTTGCAAGATTTATGTAGGTATTTCTTTATTTTTCGTTTTTAAAAGTTTGTGAGTTTGTTGAAGTCAGTAGATAATTTTTTTTAAAACCGACTTCAACAAAAGGAAACTAATCTAGCACACATATAGTGTGTGCTATTTTTTCAGCTACGAAATCTCTTTGTATATTTTAGTTATACTTAAGTATTTTTATTTAGTACTAGTTGTGCCCCGCGGTTTCACCCGCGTTAATTTCAGAGTTCCCGCGGGAATTCCGGGATAAAAAGTACCCTATGTGTTAATCTGATGTATAAGCTATATTATTGTAAAGTTTCATTTAAATCCATCTAGTAGTTTTTGCGTGAAAGAGTAACAAACATCCATCCATCCATCCATCCATACATTACTTACAAACTTTCGCGGTTATAATATTACTAGCTGTGCCCCGCGGTTTCACCCGCGGTAATTTTGGAGTTCCCGCGGGAATTCCGGGATAAAAAGTACCCTATCTCTTTCTCTGTACCCCTGACAACGTGCATACCAAATTTCATCCAAATCCATTCAGCGGTTTTTGCGTGTTTGAGTAACAAACATCCAAACATCCACACTTTCACATTTATAGTATTAGTAGGATAAGTAGGATTTATATATACAGGTAAATGTATATATATACAGATACGTAATGAAGTAACTATTCGTATACAGGTCATATACATATAAATAACATAACTGTTTATATTTTTTTTTAACTGTAAATATCTATACCAGTTTTTGCCGTTTTAAATACGTTATTCAGTTTATACCTACAATATGAAGGTCAAACGAACATCAAAGATGTTATACTTCAACATAAACAAATTTTACCGTACATTAGCTCAGACTCTCGCTCCTGGATGATTCTACATGACGGATACAGCAACAGCTTTCATCATTTAACAAACTAACGCATTTTAATCTTTCGATTTATGCAAAGGTAGTATCTAAATAAAATATTGTAGTTTTAGTAAACAAGATGTTACAGAAAAGTGTATTAATCATATTTAAAGAATGTAATCTCATAGATAGACCATAGTCGTCTGCAACCTGCATTTGACACTAGCACAGATACAATAATAGATATAATTATCTATAAAAAAACTAAAGATTAAGGCAGTGAGTTAATTTTAAAAATAAGGAAAGCTGTCAACCGTCTGCAGCGAATAGCAAAGCCATCAAATCTTAAATATTTAAGTACAAAAAACGCTTCCATTAAAAAAAAAACTGTAACTACTTAATATTGACTCTTGTTAACTTGATCTACGTAATATAGGTACATAATATAGGTATGTACATACTTGAATTATTTTCTTTTAAGAACCCAACGGATCCGCCTTTAATTTACAATTCTTTGATATAATAGCATATAATAATGTTTATAAATAAGAATGAATGTTTGTATGTCTGTCCTCCATGCGTTTCGAAACCATTGGTCTGATTATGATGGATTGGCGGATTGATCTGCCTGCGTCCGCAAAGGTTCCTGATCCCAAAACTCACGCGGGTGAAACCGCAGGCCACAGCTAGTAGCTTATAAAAATGTTTTAGCTTTAGCGCGATTGCACTCGAATGATATTTGAAGTACCTATTATACCCCTTAATACTATTTGTGAAAATTCTCATATCCTATAATCATTTCAGTTAGCGATTTTTCTGATTAATTAAACTGTATAATTTAAATAAGGCTATGCAAGGCTACTCTAAGGCTAGGAGGATGGCTGGCACTCGCGTCCGCAGGTGTAACCTTAAGAACCCTGCACGTGTCCTCTGGGTGGTGCCAAACGAGTGCCAACGCCGAGTAACAGGCGGCGGTAAATAACCTGAACCCTCGAGCAATCGAGATGGTGCCTGTGGCCGTGAGGACTAAATACCCTCTAAAAGAACGGGCGCGGAAAGAATCGGGGAGCTACCGCGACGAATACCCCAAGAAAACTATGATGGACAAGTGCACAAATACGATAACGTGTCGTCCAAAGTAGTCACGACCCTCAGCCATGAGGAATCGACTAAGAAGAGAAGAAGGCTACTCTAAAAACTCCGCGGATTTCTACAATAAGTATCTATACCTAACAGACAAATCGCCAGATATAGAAACTAAATAAAATCGTGGTTTTTATTCTGCTCATAATATTTAGACTAATGAACATATCTTCACTTTTTTATTTATTAATTTATTCAAATTAGTAAATAGCTGTATGGACTACCCGTCTCCCACGGTTTCACCCGCGATAATTTTGGAGTTCTCGCAGAAATTCCGGGATAAAAAGTACTTTATATCACTCAGGATCACTGTAGCTTCAGCATAAGTGAAAGAATTTTCAAAATCGGTTCGTTAGATCCAGAGATTATACCAGCAACGCGATGTCACCAATTAACAAATTTACAAACTCACAACTTTATACCTCTTTAGTGTTTGCGTGTGTCTTTAGTGTTAGATAAACATAATATGTAATATATTTATTATTTAGTATATAAATCGCGTGACCAGAAGGCTGGTGTTTACTTCGCACAGCGAGTAAGTAAGCCTCGCTATCCAGCGGGGTAATGCCGCCAGCCTTTTGGGCACGCTTCCAGCTGTGGAGGACCTAGGGCAAATTTTTTATTTGTAAATATAGTTTTTATTTTAAGTTTTCCATAAGTTTTATTATATTAGTACCTACATACAGCAAAATAACAATCATATATAATAATAATCCACAAAAATAGCCGAAGAATAATATAATATCTACAATTATTGTAATCATAGAGGTCGTTAAAGATATTAGTACCTAAATGGTATTAGTCGAAGAAATCTTTGCGATACTGTAACATATCGTGAAGTGATTTTGATCGCGCATTCCTAGAAATAGATTAAATTGGCATTGGAAAACAGCTAGCCCGCTCGATCTCACAGAATAGCGCGCACGCCCACGCCTCTATATAAAAATATCCAACGCATACGTTTTTTCACGGTTGAATCGAGACATCGGATCGTAATGAACATTTAATGCAGTGGCATTTAAAAGATTTCCTAAATCCCTACTAATATTATAAATGCGAACGTAACTCTGTCTGTCTTTCTGTCTGTCTGTTACGTTTTTACGCCCTTAAAGCTCAACCGGTCATCATGAAACTTTGCACACATATTGTCAGGAGTACAGAGAAGGACATACATAGGGTACTTTTTGTCCTGGAATTCCCGTGGTAACTCCGAAATTAACGTGGGTGAAACCGCAGGGAACAGCTAGTAATAATTAAATACCACACAGCGCACATCGAACCCTTCATGAAAAAGCAATGGTAAATTGTATTGAAGAAAATAGCGCCAACTGCGAAGTATGAAAAATCATAAATTTCTAAGATATTTTATTTAAAAATAAATGTATAGTAGATTGTGAAAATAGGATAAATACAATTTTATAATAACTCTGCAGTATTGCAAATTTGCAACATAATTTATGCTACAGAAGTGGCCATTTTGTCTATTTTTTGTATAAGCTTTTTGATATTGAGTTTCAATTCAACAGAAATATCATATACATGAAAAGCACACAGTAAATCGTTTATTATCCGTATACTAATTAATATAAAGAAGTAAAGTTTGTGAGTTTGGAGGTTGTAGGAGGTAATCTCTGGATCTACTGAACCGATTTTGAAAATTCTTATACCAATAGAATGCTACAGTGTTCCCGAGTGTCATATGGTAGTTAGTTGGTATCCCTAAACTCCCGCGAGAACTCCGAAAATACCGCGAGTGAAACCACCGGAGAACAGCTAGTTGGTATATCTGTATCTTTGTAATATCTGTGGATGTTCAGGGAAGATTTAAGAAGTAAATTAGGCTACTGTTGAATTCCTACGGGAATTCCGAAACTCACGCGGGTGAAACCGCAGGGCACAGCTAGTATCGTATAGAGAAAGTACAGTTTTAATAATGCGACCTAACTTTTTATTCATAATACACACATTGTAAGTAATGTGGACGTCCGGAATAAAACATAACTCCTTCAAAGTAAATAAAGAAATGAGAGACGTTGATCCAATAATAATTCTGTTATAATAATAAGCTGTTTTGATGTGGCAATATATCTGTTAACGCATCATTAAAAATGTCGCGGTATGGGTGTTGTAAAGTAACTAAGGCTAGGAAAGATTTTGATACTCTATGACAGCTGCTATTGGGTATTAAAAATACCTATTTTCGTGAATATAGCTATTCAAAAAGATGAAAAAAAACGCAGACAAAGGTTTTTGGCAAAGTCAGATGAATGAATCGCCATAATAATAAACCTATAGGTAATACGTTTCTAGAGAGATGTAAGTTTGTGATTTAAAATCATTTGAACGTAGGTATGTCCATGTATTATTACATGTATTATTATATACCATGGCAATTATTTATTCTAATTGAGTTTTATAGAATAATTTACTCTTAAAAATTTTTGTAATTGATATCAATATAAAAACAGCTTTAAAAACGTTTTCATGTAGATATAGTTAATTTATATAATTTCATATTTTTGGTAAACTTATCTTTTGTACAAAAAATTCCATTAGATAAAACAGAAAAACATTGAAGTATATTATATTATATACGAAGTTATTAGCGAACATTATTTTTTACACAAAAGAAAAGCTATAACGAACCTGCTAGTGGTTCAATCGTTAGAATATTTTTTAGGTAAATATTTTACAAAACAAACTCGTTTACTTACGTCGCTGATCCGTTTGGTTCGTACCAATACAATTGTAAAAGTTGGACGATGTTTATTTTTATGTTTGGTATCTATCGCTTGTCGCAGGGCGCGACCTACGCGAGACGCGGGTGAAGATCTTATCTATGGCAAAGCGTGTGAATATTATTATAATGGTGATAATGACATTGCGTGAGGTGTGAACAGGTGATCAACAAACCTGCAAGCAGTCGGCTCCGGAGACGCGCGCGCTACACACGCCTCGGTACCTCCAAACTGGCACTACGCTGGATTTCCACACGAGCCGCTGGCAGCGGCCCCGACTGTTTCTATTTTTAAATATAACGCTTATAATTTTATTGTTTGTACGAAAATCGAGTGAAGGCGACAAGTGCGGACGCGCCGATTCCAACAGTTGTAATGCCGAAATCTGGAGAACTCGGCTACAGTAGCCAATCACGGGTGGCACTATGATACTCGTAAATTGTGACGAATATAATATGAATAAATTAGATCTAAACGTTACAATATTCGAATTTCCTATGTTACGATACGTCACAGAGGACAGCTTTACATTCTCATGTTTACGGCATAATGCATCGTTATATACATAGTTTACAAGCTGTTTTCCACGGCTTCGCTTACGTAAATTTTGAGATTATCTCTGACACTGCGGGGTAAAGGTCGTAATCTTCGTCCCAAATTTCATCTAAATCCATCCAGCCGTTTAGTGCAAAGGAATAACGAAGTTAATAACTCCCACACAAATAAACACACACATAATAAACAGGCTTTCGAATTCAATTTTATCTCCTGCCAATATATTACGAGTATAAAACTACGTAGGTAATAAAAATAATCTTACAATATGTTCGTAAGCCTAACTGACTGGCGAATTAGGATGAAACTTGGTGGGCATTCCCCGGATTAGAACGTGGCAGTTTCATCGAGGTGCAGAGGAAATACTTCAAATTAGTAACGTCATATTGACGAGTTGACACGATGTTCGTAGCCCGTAGCAGTGTCAGCGTAGCATCGTAGGCTCGTAGCGATGTAGCGTATATATTTTACTATTGGAGTAGTTTTACAGTTTCTCCTGTACTAATTCATACTAATATTATACACTAGCTGTCCCCCGCAGTTTCACCCGCGGTCATTTTGGAGGTTGCGCGGTAATTCCAGGTTAAACTATACGTATAACCTTCGTGTTGAATCACTCTATCTAATGGTGAAAACCGAATGAAAACTCATTCAGTAGTTTTTGATTTATCACGAACAGACAAAGAGACAGACAGACAGACGAGGCGGAGAACTTTGTTTTATAATATCTAAGGATGGCAAAGTAACTTTGTCTGTCAGTCTATATGTTACCTTTTCACTTTACTTCGCCTTAACTATACCCAATCGATCATCATGAAGTTTGGCGTACAATTAAGTTGTCAGGTGTACAATGTAATGTCAGTCTGTCTGTCTGTTACGCTTTCATGCCGTAACGGCTCAACCAATCATCAAGAAATTTTATTTATTTATTTATGTTTTGGCAACAAACAGTCATATACACACCTTGTCACTTTTTATCCCGGAATTCCTGCGGGATCTCTGAAATTTCTGTGAGTTTTTTCTTTCTATAATATTAATCTTTGAATAAGTTGAATAAGTTTGAATAAGTTGAATAAGTTTTTTTTTCACTTTGAAGTTCCCTACTTATGTCAAGTCTATTTTTTTAATGCTATTCGGTACAGCGTAAAAAATCTATACAGTTAGCCGCTGAAGAAATGACCATTGGCCTACCCTAATACCCTCAGTGTTAGGGTAGACCTGTAGGGATATTAAAGTCTAACTATGTTATCTGAAGGCTTCTCACTCATCGATTCTCAGCTAACAAGATTTTGAGATTACTAACACTAATATCCATGGCGGCTAACTCACGGTTAAGCTATAGATAAATACGTATAAAATAAAAATTGTTACAACACTGTTCAGATTTTTACACTGTGCTACTCTGTAAATATTTACTTACTTACCACTAACTGAACGGAAACATATAAAAATAAAAGCTGATTCTATCGTAAAAGATATCATATAATAATAATAAAAATATAATGACGCGTCTCATCAAGGGTTATTCAAACTAAAGCCAAATAAATATTGTACGGTCCCATAGTCCGGGCGTCATTTAATAATAATAAAATTATTATATTATTTTTGATAAAATTAAACCTTATTAATGTTTAATTTTTTGTCTATTACATGAAATGTTTGACTTTGTAATTTTATGTTTGACTCAACTTAAAAACTGTTAAAAACTGTCTTTGTAAAATTTTGTTAAATTTTTCAATAATGTTAACTGTAGTTATAGTTGCTGTTTTTTCTAAAATTGTAATTTGCGCCTGTCATTATATTGGTATATATAATATAAAGTGTTGGTGTAACTTTTCGATAAATGAGTAAATAGTATAAACAAAATTAAAATATAATATTTATAAAACTACGTAGTAGCAAGTAAGTATATACTTCTAACAACGTGTATACAAAATATTATGATGATCGGTTGAGTAGTAAAGACGTGAAAACGTAACAAACAAATTCACATTCGCATTTATAATATTACGAAAACGTCTATAGGGAATCCTACATCATTTATCTTATAACCTTGATAGTATCTGTCAACCCAATAATTAACAGTTAGAGAATGCCGCAGGACATTAGGTTTGCCATTCGTACCCTTTGTGCAAAAACCAGCAACACCAGGTGGCATGCAGTTGCGTTGCCGACCAAATAAAAATAAATATATAGAATGAATGAATGAAAAACACAGTGCCCACGGTTCGCTTTAGTTGGAACAGACCACGTAAGTCGATCTATCAGCGTCGTCATCAAGGGCGGTGCGCGGGCGCATAGCGCGGGAAACTCGCGTATTTCTGGCGCACGATTGCGTAACGCGTTGTCGGCGCTGTGTTCGGTTTTCTTTTTCTGTAAAATAAAAAAGTCCGCCATAATTACCCTGCATCCGATTTCTTTGTCACGAGTTTCACTTGGCGTTCACAAGTTGACGTTTTGAATAGCTACTGCCTATATTTCATAGAAAAATATTTGTCTCAAATAACTAACTAGGTCAGAATGAACTAAGGAAGTTTCGTAGAATTTTTTCTATACCTTTCTCTACCTCCTTAGCATACCTTTCCTTAGCATAAGGCAACTTTTTATCTTGAGGTCCTCTATGATTATCCATCGCAAAGTGATATCCTCTGAGGATTACGATAAACTGCTGACTTTTGTACGATCTGCGTTTGCTGGTCATTATGCCTATTTCTTGCATCCCCACATATGTAACAAAACTAGCCATTTCTGTGACATAAGGCAGAAATCTGTTCGCCAAGCAAAACATATTGTTGCGAAGTGGTTGCTGAGTTTGACCTACGCCCAGACGGAAAATCTGCTCAGGGTTCAGTCTTGATTTTCTACTGATGCACTGATCACCCAGACCCACGCACGCATACCCACACATATTAGCACACACACACACACACACCACACACACACACGCACACACACATATTCACGCGCACACTCGTACACGCACTCACGCATACACGCATATACCTATGTACCTTGACTGAGGAATAAGTATGTTAACGCACATTTAGGTTTTGTCATTACGTCTCTGAAACGGCCCCCACGTTACAGGCTACGCCTAGTGTGGGGACTACAAGTAATTTGCTATGTTATGTGTGTTATGGTAATAAATAAATTTCTCATTTTCACCTTTATGGAATGGAGAGAGAATAAAGTAAAAAAAAAATCACTATTCTTATTGATATTGTTTTATGTATCCACCAGTGTCCTAAAAGTACACAGGGTATTGAGAACTCCTTTTTAGTTATTTTATTATGGATCTTCATTTGTTACACGATTTTCGCCTTCTCCTTCATCCACATTCATATGCAATACTGTAACATTTTGACGGGCGCCTCTCAATTCTGGAAACGATTTCGCACTTGTTAAGGCATCATGTTGTAACGAGGCGGCCGTATGCCACTCGTTATGATATCCCGCCTCATTTCTAATATTTATTATTTATTTTTAATTTGTTCTTTTTATATTTAAATTTTTGACTTTTCCACTTTTGATTAGAACTAGAGACTTTGAAAAAATACAAAAAGCTCCAATTTAAATAAAAATCTTTTATTTCGAGCTAGTCCAAGATTTTATTACTTCAGAACCCTCACAATTGGCGCCCAAACGTGGTTTTCTACCTACAACACTATCACTAGCTGCAAAACGGCAACGGACTTCAGAACACCAGATACACCGATCTGACCAATAGCAGCAGACACAGCGCGACAGCAGCGACAGCCAGAATTGTGTTTACGTGCAGTTTACAGTGAATCAGTGCAATTTTATTTTCCCATACTCCTAAAGTTTTAATGTCATAACAGCAGCCAAACCACAACATCGTCAGCTACAGCAACATCAGCTGCATCCCGGCATCCCAGCAGCAGCACACCAGTAGCGTCGCAGCAACACCAACTACAGCGACATCAGCGACACAGCGGTAGCAGCATCGCGACCGGCAGCAGTGTCTCACACGTCATAATTTTATTTAGTTGTGCATTTTTTTTTTAACACTTATTAATCTAAAAGGTATTTACAATTCGTTTATTTATTATTATTCCCCAAAATTCCAAAAGACTTTAACGTCATATTAATTAGGTATTTAGATATTCTTTTGGCCACAATTATTTTACCTTTACAATTACCATAATTATTATCTTTATTTTTTTTAATACTATATTTACGAGAATGGATATTACCTACTTAAACAAACCAGAACTTATTTATGAATTACATTTAAGATCCGTAACCTTCGACTGCAACCAAACCGTTGATGAGTTACGCAACTTACTATTACCTCTTACAGATGGCTCAGATTTTATCGAAATTAGTCCTTATCCGATCGAACAAGATCTCAACGAAATCAAAAAATGCCTCACTCTTACTTCTTCTCTATTATTAACATTACGTAATTTTCTTATCAGTTCAAAAAAAGATAAGCTAAATACCTACTTAATTCACTTAACTAATAGACTAGGTAGGATTGATGTTTCGACTGATCTGTCGGACACATTATTAGAAACGTATCGGTCACTATCTGAACAGCTGATCGAACACAAACAAATGTTCAACCAACTTACATTACCTACTACTGATTCTACCTCCACGTCCTTACCACTCCAAACACAGACTACTCTACCCATCGTGGATATCCTGACAGAAAAACTGTCAAATATAGTTGATAGTAAATCGGCTGATAATTTGAAACGTTTTTCTTTCAAAGGTGACAGTTGTCCTATAGACTTTATCCAAAAGGTAGAAGAGTTTGCAATCTCTCGCAATATAGATCATAAACGTCTCCATAATCACATATACGACCTTCTGTCAGGAATCCCACTAGACTGGTATAGGGCGAAGAAACATATTCTTACAGATTGGCCTTCTTTTAAAAAACAATTTATATCAGATTTCGAAATTCACGATTATGACTATAAATTAAAAAAAACTATTGATTCGAGAAAACAAAAACCTAATGAACGGATTATTTACTATTTTTCTTCCATGGAAGCCTTATTTTCAAAACTACACAACCCCATTTCTGAATCCGAAAAAATTGATATTCTTCGCAGAAATTTAAATCCCATGTATAGTTCACGCCTTCTACCGGCAGATTTAACATCAGTAGAAAAATTATTATCATCATGCAAATGGTATGAAAGCTGTAATAATACAAATAATGATAATAATCAATTTTCCGACCTACTAAATTCACAACCATCAACTTCTAAACAACCTCACAATCACATACCTACATTCCCATACAAGGATGTCAGTAGCATTAAGCAACGACAACAAACTTCAAATCATTTTAATTGTCCCCGTTGTAGGACAAATTCTCACGAGTTACTTAATTGTAAAAATACTAACATTGTTTGTTATCGTTGTGGTAAACCTAATGTCACTTACCGAACTTGTGATATTTGTCAAAAACGACAGTCAAAAAACTAATTAGAGAGAAAAGTAGTATCAAAATTAAAACTAGTTCTGATGAATGGAATCTCTGGCTGGATACCATTAGATTATTTATGAAGTCATATAGAACGACTTCTATTTTTCATTCCCCAGATAATGATACTAGACCCTATCTTTCAGTTAATGTAAATAATCTAACTTTACGTGGTCTCTTAGATAGCGGTAGTGCTATTACAATTTTGGGAGATAACTCTCATAATTTATTACTTCAAAATAATTTTCAACTTAATTCCAAACATACCATTTCTGGTACTGTTGCTAATGGTCAACCTATTTCTTCGATCGGTACCATAGATTTGCCTATAAATTTTAAAAATAAAATAGCTATAATTACAGCTCATGTAATTCCTTCAGTTAAACAACCTTTTATATTAGGAATAGACTTTTGGAAATTATTTAACTTAGCTCCTGATATCCTTCAAACAATTACTTCTTATTCTAACACTGATAATAAATTATTTATCATTGACCATGACTCCACTCATCTTACTCATTACGAAGCATTAAATACTACTCAACGTACAGTTCTACAGATGTTCGACCTTTAGGTAGGACCAACATAGTCGAACATCATATAGATACCGGCGACCATCCACCAATTAGACAACGCTCTTATCGTCTTTCCCCTGAAAAACAAAAGGCTCTTTGTAAAGAAGTAGATGATATGATTAAATTAGATGTCATCGAACCTTGCGAAAGCCCTTGGCTTAATCCAGTCGTCATGACTCCCAAAAAAGACGGCACTTGGCGTTTTTGTGTGGACAGTCGTAAACTCAATTCAATTACCAAGAAAGATGCTTATAAATTACCTTATATTTCTGACATCTTAGACAATCTTCGTAATGCTCGTTTTCTTTCTTCAATTGACATCGCTAAAGCTTTTTGGGAAATCCCGCTTAAGGTTTCTGACAGACCTAAAACTGCCTTTCACGTTCCAGGCCGTGGAATGTACCAGTTCAAGGTTATGCCATTTGGTCTTACTAATGCCCCAGCTACTCAGCAAAGATTTATGGATAATCTTTTTCCCTCTGAAAATTTAGATAACTCTGTATTTACCTACCTTGATGACGTAGTTATAGCTACAGAAACCTTTGATCAGCACATTACCCTTCTCGCCAAAGTTCTTCAAAAACTTAGCAATGCCAACATAACAGTAAACTTTTCCAAATGCTCCTTCTTCAAAAAGGAACTCAAGTATTTAGGCTATATAGTCAATGAGCACGGTCTACAAACCGATCCAGAAAAAATTAGGGCTATTTTAAACATTCCTTCACCTACTTCTTCTCGCGAAGTCAAAAGATTTCTTGGTACCGCTGGTTGGTACAGACGTTTCGTCCCAAACTTTAGTCATCTCGTAGCTCCTCTCACTAAATTAACCTCTCACTCAAAAAGGCACCTCCTTTTAAATGGTCCCCAGAAGCAGATAACGCATTTAAAAAAATTAAAGAAGCGCTTGTGTCTTCTTCTATATTAACTGTACCAGATTTTTCAAAACCTTTTTCTGTTCATTGTGATGCATCAAGCTATGCAATCGGAGCGATGCTCACTCAAGAGTTCGATGGTGTTGAAAAACCAATTGCTTATATGAGCAAATCCCTAACTGGTCCTCAAAGAAATTACTCCATTACCGAAAGGGAACTACTTAGTATAATTCTAGCTCTAGAACACTGGCGCTGTTACCTTGACAATGGCCAGAAGTTCATTATATACACTGACCACTCAGCTTTGCAATGGTTTCTCCATTTGGATAACCCTAGCGGTCGTCTAGCCCGCTGGAGTATCCGTTTATCTGCATTTAATTTTGAGATTAAACATAGACGTGGTAAAGATAATGTTGTTCCAGATCTTCTATCACGTGTAGTCTCTGTTGACATGATTAACTATGACCCTACAGTTACTAACGATAATTGGTATAATGGTGTGTATAATAAATGTAGTAATAATCCTACTTCTACTCCTGATTACATGATACGTAATTCAAAACTATACAAATATACACTTAACAAATATTTACATCACTCTGAATATGAATGGAAGGAAGTAATACCATTAGAATATAGAACTGCAATTATTACCGACAATCATTCTAACCCTACTTCTGCCCATTTTGGAGTTTACAAAACTTATCATAAACTAAAGCTCAGATATTTTTGGCCAGGTATGTACAAAGATGTTGCTAAATTTATAGCTAATTGCGAGGTATGTTTGGCTTACAAACACCAAACACAATTAACTATTGGCCTTATGGGTAAACCAAAAACTTGTTCTCGACCATTTCAATGTTTATCAATTGATCTTATAGGACCTTTACCAGCTTCTCATAAACATAATAGGTTCATTTTCGTAGTCACTTGTTGTTTTTCTAAATATTGTTTAATATTTCCTATTAAAAGAGCAACAGCCTCCATCATTAAGCATTTACTTGAACATATGGTCTTTATGACTTATGGAGTTCCAGAGACTATTATACTTGATAACGGTCCACAAATGACTAGCCAAGAACTAACTGAGCTTTTCAAGACATACAACATTCCTAAAATTCATTATACGCCTAAATACTGCCCACAAGTAAACACTGTTGAACGCTATAATAACAGCAATAGCTTCGTTTGTCAAAGACGACCATAGGAATTGGGATAAATATTTACATGAGATCCAATTCGCCATTAATACATCTGTTAATGAAACAACTAAATTTACGCCCGCGTTTCTTAATTTCGGACGCGAATTAGTAACTTGTGGTTCTATTTACCATAATTCCGATACAACTGAAGACATAATTTTTGCCCCCAGAGATGAATTTGTCGACAATTTAGGTTATCTTACTCCTATTTTTAATGAAGTACAACATCGCCTCTGGCAGTCTCATCTTTATAATACCAAATCTTATAACAAACATCACCTAAACTTAGAATTTAATGAAGGTGACTTTGTCTGGAAACATAACTATACCATAAGCTCCGCAGACAAATACTATTCGGCCAAACTTGCCCCTAAATTTACCAAATGTGTTATTACAAAGAAATTTTCCCCATTAATTTATGAATTATCAGACACCTCTGGCAAACCACTTGGAAAATGGCATGTCAGAGATCTGAAACCTCTTCCTAAATATGGAATGATTCCATAATAGGTAATTGATGTACTACTACTTTTCTCGTTAAACTTAATAACTTGTATATTATTGTATAATATGTCATCCCATCAAAACTTCTCGGTTACCGTACCATGACGGTTACATTAGTCATGTTTCTATTTTATTTTTTTTTCTTTTCCATATTTTTTTTACTTTACTTCTTATTATGCTTAGATTACTATGACATAATCTATAAGAGCGGTTGTCAACTCTTTAAAAAAGCCTGTGACGTACTTAAGCCCAAATAATGTAACACCTTATAATTTATATTATCCTTGTACATATGATTCATCTATTAATTCATCTTGATACAGCGGTTGGTAACTGTAAAAATAAGCCTTATACTTCCTGGAGAGCAGTTTGGAGTTCATTAATAGTTATTTTTATAGAACTCTATATTTTATTTGTTGTCTTTTGTTTTCTAAAACTAAGACCTAGACTATGACTGTTACGACTTGACTGACTATTATTATTATTTTTTTTTTTTTTTTTTTAAACTGCTTCTCTTGTAATATACCCATTGTATATATCATGCGACATCTAAATTTTTCTCACCTCACTCATATTTTACTTACTATCTTGATTTAAGTTTTATTTGTTATTAATTTTAATTAGTTTAATTCTACAATATTTTTTTTAGGAAAAACCTTAAGTTTTTCCTTCCAGGGCGAGCGGGGTATTGTAACGAGGCGGCCGTATGCCACTCGTTATAATATCCCGCCTCATTTCTAATATTTATTATTTATTTTTAATTTGTTCTTTTTATATTTAAATTTTTGACTTTTCCACTTTTGATTAGAACTAGAGACTTTGAAAAAATACAAAAAGCTCCAATTTAAATAAAAATCTTTTATTTCGAGCTAGTCCAAGATTTTATTACTTCAGAACCCTCACAATGTTATAGAAATGTTGCACATAGAGCGATAGTTTTATTCAAAATTTAGTTCGAAATTGAAGAACAAAAACAATTTTGACCGTGCGAAGTTTCAAGTTTACGTTCGGGCTGACAGACATCGTAATGTGGTTCCACCATACTTTTAATTTCATGACTCTGTGGACGCTGAATTCTATGATTTCTATGTCTATTAATTCTGTGACTTTTTTCAAATTTCTAATCCTCAAATGGTACCTACGTAATTAAGTCTTGGGATGGATATCAAGGTACCACGGAAAAAAATCCCGAGAGAATTCGGAAATACATGCGCATAAAACAGTAAATAATAATTATACAAATTAATGATTCGGATAAAATTATTTATTATTTTTTGTTTAAAAGTATATTTCCATGTCGAAAATGTTTTTTTTATGTCCGGTCAGAACTTTTTCCTGTGTATAAAAAATTATATGTAAAAAAATTGCCCGCGACCTTCGTTTTAGCCAACGATGTGATCTACATATTATTTTTTCGGTGATGTTGAATTTTGCGAATCTTGCGGGCTGTAATATATTTTGGGTCACGGCCCGAGTTATAAAACTGTATATTATGCTATGTATGTCGTACCTACTCTATTTTTTATGTGTTTACGTTTGACACCGAATCTATTTAAAGATGATAATAAATAAAGACAATAATAGGCGACATAAAAAATAATGCGTGCGTGACTTGGACAAGACGTACCGTGGACAAGGCTGAATAGAAAACCTATAGGAACGTGTGGGAGGCATAATATAGCCAACAGTGGTTCCAGTGGAAAATAATAATAATTAATATTTGGACATTATGATACCATGCTATAATGGGCTTATACACTACATCCATTTTATGGAATTTAATAGAGAGAGAGAGAGAGAGCGAGTGATCCCACAACACTAAATTGTACCCTAAATCTACCACTCTAGGGCACATTTTAATGTAGTGTGATCACTCGCTTTCTCTCTCTCACTCTCTGATCCTAAATCGGGACCAACTGTTCTAACTTCGATTACACCTTCCGATTTCCTATATTGGTGTCTGACCAATTGTAAAGTGTAATAAGCGTTTAACTGGTTTCAAACTAGCCTATACCAGACAATTAAAATAATACTTAAATTTTTGTTACAGATAGGTAAAGTTACTTTATTTAGCTGTACTTATATATTAAATACCAAACACACAGACCCTAATGTAGGTACAATTGCACATCAAGTCATGAATTTTTATTCTGACTTGGGGGGTCAAACCCTTGAAACCTGGCATTCAGGTTCACTAACCACTAGACCAACGATGTTACGGTGCGTGGAGACTATTTATCACAACATGTTATACAACACGTTTCAGATAATGTGGACACTGAATGTTATATTAACATGTTATATAACTTATCTAGTCAAGTTAGTTTTTTTGTTTTTCTTTTGTTATTCAAAAGTATAAAAATCGCTGCCGCAGCTAGTAAAACGTCCTCTCAGCGACGAACGTTCTGGATAGTAGCACTAATGAACGAGAAACGACAATGTTTATATAACATTGTTTTATTGCATTGTTATTCTAATGTGTACAGTATGGTTTTATGTGACAATGTTGAATAACAAGGTTACATAATGTGTACGTGTTATATAACACAAGTCATGTAATATTGTTACATAGTCTTACACACCCTTATATTAGTAGAAAAAGAATCAGGATTCTTATTCTATATTCTTCTTTTCCAGGTAAAAGAATATAGAGGGGTCTTAAAAATTACCTATACTTATTCAGAATTTTAAATCATAGCACAAAATTGAGATTATAATAGTTATAAATCATATAGGACTAAAAATAGCCTTTATTCTGAGAAAATAAAGAGGTCACTTCTGATAGTGAACTTTTACAATCCACACAGGTTCTATCTTGTATCAGCAATCATTGTTACAGGTCAGGAATAGCCAGGATTTCTCTTAACACAGATCTCCTGTGGCTTTCCCCGTGTACCTATTTCAATTCTGGACAGTGGACAGTCTTATCCAGCCCTTTGAAAGGTCAGCTAATCGATTAATTAGGATTAGGTACATTTCATTATTTAATGTATTTTCGTCATTTAAACTAGGTAAGTATACGTAGAACATCAACAAAAACAGATTAATAATTGCCTATTTTGTCTATTGCTATGCTATCTACGTACCTACCTATAATATATAAAAGTGACACAAAAATTAGAAATATCAAATACTTTTGTACGTATATATCTATACTACGTATATAAGGTGTGGCAAAATTAGTTGCAAATATGTACAGGCTTGAAAGTATACACCGTTATAAACAAGTTCATAAAATAAAAAAATAAAAAGGATTAAAAAAAATTTGTTCAAAACAAAATAAATCAATCAAAAAGAAAACAACCTCTGAAGGACGGAATTGGATGGAATTTGGCACAGAGGTAGTCTGGAACAGAGCATAGGTTATTTTTAACCGAACCCGGGTAAAACCGCGGGTAACAGCTAGTAGATCATTATACCAGAATGTACCAAAGTGTGTTTTTGTTTTTACGATATACTAGGAACGTGCGTTGAGTAAAAAATAGAACGATCCGTGTTATTCAAATGAACAAGTTTACATTGGAGTGTAATAATTGGGAAAGAGGCAAGGCCGGCCGGCAGTTTTACAGTGAATTTAACGATCCTACATAATTATTGTATATATAGGTACTGCAGGCCCGTGCGACCTCGGCATCGTTTGCTGCTAAATCGCTGAAATTCACAATACAATACATACAATATATCTGGACGTCATTAACCATCGAATTATAAACACGAACTTCTCATAAATAGGACACTTAATAAAATTGTTAACAGTTGCTCCCCGCGTTTTCATTCGCGTGAAATTTGGGTTTCCCTCCAGAATCCTTTGTAACCAGATCAAGAGTATTATATGCGTCAGTCCAGAGCATATTCTACATATGTGCCGAATTTTGCCTTAATTCGTTTAACCGTTTAAAAGTAACTAGCTGCCCCCGCGGTTTCACTCCGGTATTTTCGGAGTTCCCGTGGGAATTTCGGGATAAAAGTAACCTACGTCACTCAGGATTACCGTATCTTCCTAAAAGTGAAAGAGTTTTCAAAATCGGTCCAGAGATTATCTCCTACAACGTCACAAATTCACCAACCCACAAACTCACAATTCACAAACTTTACCTCTTTATAATATTAGTATAGATTATAGATTTTTATTAAATAACAAATATCCAAACAGTTATTTATAAGTAGAATAAATAAATCTTAATAAAATATTATAAATGCGAATGTGAGTTACTTTGTTTGCTTGTTACGCTTTTAGGTAGGCGCCAACTACTCAATCGATCTTCATATAAAATTTGGCATACTTACACGTCAGGGGTAGGTACCTATGCAAAAGGATATATGGGACTTTTTCTCTGAAATTAAAGTGGGTGAAACCGTGGGAAACAAATAAAGTGGTGAAGGTCCTTTTCGGTACCCCGTTAGGTTTCATTGGATAATTATTATTATACCCTTACACAATTTACAACAAAAGGAAACTACACTAACAATCTCAAATTACATTAAACACATAAAATCTTTGACGACCAACCTTAATAGAATAGTGAATCTCATTTATAGTGACGCAACCCATCCCGAGCATAAACAAGATAGTGTCAGGTCCCAATTATATGGTCGGGAAGTGAAACAATCACAGCGAGGTAGCTTGGGGTCCCTCGTTCATCGCTCTCACGGAGCAGATCAAATCTGTTTAGTATGGAAGCATGTGAAAAAGAGTGTCGCCGGCTGAATTTCTGCGCTCTAAACTATTCGTCACACACACAAAAATTCATTAACGTAACGAAATGTAGTATTACTAATAAGAATAATCCACTTCACAACACACAGATCTGCTTGATTCCACACTAAGTTATAAGCTTGTGTCGTGAAAACCAAGCAAACGTATGTATATACTACTTAATATTACATATAAGTATATTACAGATATACGTATAAACACGCCCAGGCTGGGAAGTTGAACCCTGTGCTTATCACACAAAGTCCACCTCCACCGGGAATCGAACCCGGAACCACTTGATTAGCGGATGTTCATGGTGACCTACTGCGCCAATCAGGTCGTTAATGAGATTTAGTTACACGTCACGTAATTACCTAATGGCTATGTTTATGATGTTAGCAAAGACAGTGTGAACAAAATGCTCATAATTTTTACAGCTATGACTCCTACACTGTCTTTCTAGTTTAATATAATATTTTCTCTGTGGTCGCTATACCAGAGACAACAGTTCGCTACGTGTTAATTAACAATTTCATGAGCGAATACACCGCGGGATTATGAGACCCAAAACTATCAGTGACGATACCAAATTGGCACGAATAAATTTGACAACTAACTATAGTGAAGGTAGAATAAACAAGCGGCAGCGTTAGCAGCAATGATAGCTCAGTGGTTGGTGCGTTCGGATCAAACGCTGCAAGGCGTACGTTCAAACCCTAACAATGAGCTTGAGCTGTCGGTGAAGGAAAACATCGTGAGGAAACCATAGCATGGTGGTAGGGCGCTCTCTAGTGCCCGGCTGGCTAGCTACCGCCTTCAAGTTGTAAATCTGTCGCCAAACACCTAGCGGTGTTAACCCACTTAAAAGCCAGTTCCCATCCCCATTCCAGGTCGGCAACACACCTGCATGCCTTCTGATGTTACAGATGGCCATGGGCGGCGGTAATCAATTACCATCAGGTGTACCACCTGCCCGTTTACCCCCAATGACATAAAAAGCGGGCTATTCTAATGTATTTAACAATTTATTTTTTTTACTAGCTGCGTCCCGCGGTTTCACCCGCCTTAATTTTGAAGTTGCCGGTAATTTTGAAGTTCCCGGGGGAATCCCGGGATAAAAAGTACCCTATGTCCTTCTCTGTACCCCTGACCACGTGCATGCCAAATTTCATCCAAATCCGTTCCGCCGTTTTTGCGTGATTGAGTAACAAACATCCAAACATCTAAACATCCAAACATCCACACTTTCACATTTATAATATTAGTAGGATTACAAAAGTTACTTTTTTCTGTTGTTTCTTCGCTTTGTCACTTCAATCCGATGAGTACATACCAATGATATAATATTACGTGCATTTTTGGCTTTTCAATTCAATTTGTATTTCGTTATTCTTCGCTTTTTTGTGTAGGGCATTTTTATATTTTCTAAGTCAATTGATGTATTATTTTATTTAGCACTAAGTAACAATTACATTAAAAATACAAGCATAGAGATACTAGGCTTAAGTAGCACAGCATTCATCGCACGCCTAGTAATGCAATTTCACGGGTGGTGATACCAGCTTATTATGTCTCTTTGCGCAAACGTTATTTCGCACTGTTTCACGCACACATTAATTAGTTTTGTGCTTCAATTACAAAAGGAATTTTGAATGAAACTAACGCCCTTTGTGTAATACAGGTAGATATCAATTATTTACTGGTATCTACGTGAAGGACTGAGATTAGGTTTCTAAATACACAAATTACATTATGTACCTGATAAAGACTGTATCCTTAATTACAAAATTGTCCATTGCAATGCTATCGAAGCGACGGAATGGCATAGCGAAAATTGAAAATGTTAAGCCTCTCATGGGCTTTTACGGCACAAAAATGTAATCCTTACTGTGTGTATGTGTGTTCAGCAGAATTTTTTGCTGGAAAATATCATTTTAAGGATGTCATGTAAATACGTCTAATTTATAGTAGAGTCCTTAATTGGTTTAGGATGGTATTTAACTAATCACCGAATCCCTGTCTTTCGTTTTATACTTTTGTATTTTAAGAAGCAAACAAAATTAAATCTAAAGACCAGTGGTGAGCGATGCGCCAAAACTAATGCCGCGGTACGCTCGCTGCGCTCGCTGAGCCCAGCGTTGTGACTTGTGGTCGCTTTTCATACGGTTTCCTAGGAGAGCGGATGCCGTTATCTAGCGACCGTAAATTGTGGTGGATGACGTCACTAAAACGTTTGGGCTTGTCTATACGCTTTAGCTGTAATATTGTATAATGCTTCATGATTTTTGACCAAATCAATTAATTCATCTTCATTTTCGCTCATCCAAGTCACGTTTCACTCATCGTATTAAATAAATATTAGGGCCGCTAGATTACGGCACCGCTTTCCTAGCAAACCGTAGCTTAACCGACTGAATTCTACACTAGTTTTATCGCGTAGCCATAATATATATAGAACCTATAGTTCTCCCTTCCATTAAAGCTTTTAATGTAAATGGTCATGTCATTCGTGTACGATCAACGTTTATTCCAACCGTACAGTTCGCCGGACAATCGTGTATTCCGCTGCATTTATTTCAACATTAAAATTATACTCGAACGATAATTTGAATTAATTTATTACTTCATTAAGTACTTACGTACCTACATACACTGCATAAAAAATTTGCGAAGATATTATTTAATTCAAATCTCTCCCATAGTTTCATCTCTACTTATTAATACTCGAAGTAGATATACACATGTAAACAGACCGTCGCGTCGTTGAAAAAAATGTGATACAACTAAGCATAAAACAGGCAGACCGTCGTTGAAAAAAATAAGATACAACTAAAATTTTGATTTTTTTTCTAAATGATTGTTTGTGTGTTTGCTATTTATATGCTTCCAATGCGCATCACTTAAAAACCAACGTATTGAAATCCATATACCTACCTATGCCTACTGAATACTCAAGATACACAGTCAGAGATGCAAAAAGACCTTTGTAAGGACATATAGGTACCTACAAACAGTATGAAACTGTGAATCTAGGTAAAAAGTAAAAAAATACATCAATGTTTGCAGTCCTGTCCTGTGTCCTTCTCTGTATCCCTGACAATGTGTATGCAAAATTTCATGATGATCGGTTGAGCTGTTAAAGCGTGAAACTTTCGCATTTATGATAGGTATTAGTAGAGATTATAACGGTATAATATTTATTATTAGATAGCATCAATTTATTTACGATTTTTTTAACAGAAGTAGGTAAACAATTACGGTAAATCAATTATTCTTTTGTGTCATCTATACGTCGCCACTAGCATCGTTCTCTAAAGTAGTATAAATAATCATGGACGTAGCTGTAAAGCTATCGTATTTTTAAAATCAGCTGTAAAAAAATAAACGAAAAAGATAAAAGACAAACACTTGAGATTAATGCGAGACCTTGCCACGGCCTTTATAACGTGTTATCCCTACTAATATTATAAATACGAAAGTAACTCGGTCTGTCTGTCTGTCTGTTACGCTTTCACGCCAAGAGGGCTCAACCTATCGTCATGAAATTTTGCATATACCGTATACGTTATCAGGGGTAAATAGAAGGACATAGGGTACTTTTTGTCCTGGAATTCCCGCGGCATCTCCGAAATTAACATAGTTGAAACCGCGGGAAACAGCTAGTAGACTATACTAAAGAAACTATATATTACCCAGATACACAGTTTATTTCAAAAAGTGGCATCATAAACCAATTGCCGATAAAAGTGACATCACCAATTTATTTCTTTAAAAAAATATAGTTCTACTTCTACGTCACATTACAAATAACCTCATTTATGACTATTGTAGTCTAGATGATCAATTATAAAATGTAAATACATTGATTATTATTGTCTGGGCCGAACAAGAAATTCTTACTAAATCCGAAAGTGAGTTTGTTACGCTGTCACACCTTAACGGCTCAACCGATCTCCATGAAATTTTACATACACAAACGGTGCAGCAACTGGGGATTGACTATAGTCATTAAATGTTTCAATTTTATTTTTTTATTTATTTATTTATTTCATTTTTTTTAAATTTCATTCATTAAAAATTCAATAAATAAAATGTTTTTACATTAACCTTGCTGTGATTCTGGGTGACTCCATAAATAATTTTTCGGTGATTGGGATGAAACTTAATTTTTTTTTATTGTTCTAATTTGTAAAAGTAACAATATCTAATAATATGTACTTACTTATTTGAAAACCCAAATTAATTGTAACCCTGTAACACTGCAGCTGTTTCCCCTTGTTATGACCGTGTGAATCCCGAGATTAACTCAGGAACAAATATATTATGTTCTGAGATAAAAAGCATCTCATTTTATTCAGGGATGCCACAGCTTCCTATTAGTGAAAGCATTTTTATAATCGAGTTCCACCATAGAGATTCACCATGAGAAATAAGGGAGGGAAATGATTTATTTATTAAATTTTTCTTTAAATTAATAACAAATATAGTGACAATTTTTCAACAATTTATTAGAAAAATTAATTTATACTAAAATAATGTTATGTTTATAAAAGAATAATTATTCTAATTAAGTATAGCAATGAAATGAATACATATTACATATAATACTCTATTTCTTATATAATATGAAATAAGTAGCGATGCACTTATTAATATTACATAACCTACAATACAAAGATCACACTGACTAGACTGTCACACCCCTCGTCTGTTTACTGAAATGTTTTAACCCACAGTGATGTATCGAAAATATTATCATAACTGGACATAGTGTGTTAACCCACACTGGAGAAATTTTGAGTAAATCGTGTTTTAAAATTATAGCGCCATTTTCTGTCAATATTTTTATGTTCAATATTTAGTTACATACTTAAACAATGTAATAAGGTAAACACATAATTAAAAACGTTCCCTAACTCTCAATAAATTGTTCTGAATAGGTAACTTAATTTTGTGGGCTAACATGTTATTGCTTATTTGCGTCCAACTATATCTACTTTAATCATTGGTACATATATAATGTACCTATAAAAAATCTTCAATGAGATGAATGTACATATAGAAATACATGTAGATATTAATAATTCAAGATACATCACTACACAAGGGCAAACAATTTTTTGTAATCATTAATTTGTTATTTTTTGTTAATCACAAATAAGAACTACTTAGTTAAAATTGGAATATGGTTGTTATTCTCAGGTAGGAAACAATAAGATAATTTACCAAACTTTTATTACATTCCTCGAATATAATTTTCACTCATAAGTGAAGTTTCGGAGAAAAATTTCCAATTGTTAAATAGATGTGTTTAAAATATACGTATTACATAAATATTGAAATAATTTCATAAAAAGCGTTATTAAAATAAGTAAATAAGTTAAGTTGAAATCAGCTGTTTTAATAAATTATGTATAATTTTTATGCAACACTAATTAGGTATATACCTACTTATATAGATCAACAGATCAAAAAACAAAACAATAATTATGCTATTAAATGGTTAGTTCACATAAATTATTCTTATAGATATACGAATACATAACTTAATATGTATCTATACATACGAGTAGAATTTTATAAAATCATACATAAATGTACACCAAAGATAACAATATAAAAAATAAATAAAATTAGCTATCTAAACCTTAATCTAGCTGTCAGTATACACTATACAGGGAGAGTAAATTAGGAGGTCCCAAAGCGAAAGAATATCAAAGTTTCCATGACAACCTGCTGTGAAATGAAGTGACAGGAGCAGGACCAAACCTGTTAAAACATAAAAAAGAAAACGAATTTTCTAATCAAAACGTCTTGGTGGGTAATAGCTAAGTTGTAGTAGGTAAGTTATAGTCTCGTGAGAACTGCAGAAACTTTTTGGTATTTAAATACTAAATTTTAAGAAAGTACTTACTAATCAATTTATTTTCTGACTATTAAACTATTTTAGGTAACATAATTATCTTAAATATTTAGCTACAGTGTTTAGTTTTCGCGTAAAACAAAGTAGCTGATTTCATGCATAGCGATTAATAGACTTTAGAAAAATAAATTTCAAATAAGTGATCCTACCTTCAAATGCTCGCTTCATATTGCTTTGCCTATAAAGCTAATATGATTATTATACATATTTAAACCACAAAAGCTTATTTAAAACAAATGAATATCTTACTTATATCAATTATAAATGAGCTAATACTAAAATATTAATTTATATTTAAATTCTTTGGTACTCTAGCTGCATTAATATGAGCATAAACTCATTTAAAAGCACTTTGCGATATCTTTTAATAACTGTATTTTATTTAAATAAATAATAATTTTGTTTATAGTAAGTATTAATACTAAAACAATAATTGTATACTTCGTGTACAAATTTAAAACTAGATAATCATAATTTCCACTTATATGATATTGTAATAGAGTTTTGCAAACTCGTCATATAAATACCTATTGTAGAGTGAGTATTATTAAAATGATTAGATATACATTTTATTGTGCACATAAAGTATATTTAGATACTTTTTCAATTTGATACTTAAAATACTTATATTATGCTACTATATTTTCTACATATATGTACCTAATAAAATTATATTTACGAGTAATTTGTTATAATTACACGTTAAATTTTAAATATTTCAAATTTTATCTTATATATAAAAAAAAATATATATATATTATACAAGTTTTATTTATCTTGTTATTATAAAATATAAATAATTATAGATTTTAATTAATAAACAATGGATTCAGGCGAGGTAAAATATGTATTAAAACATTTAATTAATTAATTGTAAACTATAAATCAGTAAATCCGTGTTGATTTTCCATTACTTGCATATTATCGTCTCCATCCTCCGTGCCTGTGATTATTTGTAAAACCTTGAAAGCCTTCGACTGTCGCGGCGGACCCTCCTGTGTGAACTTGTGGTAAATTACCCTGAGAAATTCAATTAATTTAACTTTTAAACTACCGTATTTACGTACCATACCGCTCCAAACCGTTCATCCGTCAACAAAAATAGACATCATTTTATTTATTGTACCTAATCCAACATCTAGTTTCTGAGAAATATGCGGACAAACATACATACATACACGTAATCTTATTAGTCTGTACTCTGTATCGACTAAAATATAATAATACTATTCGAATTGGTAGCCTGCCTTTTTTAAAGTTAGTGTGTTAAAATAATCTTTTACATTTTATTGACGGTCGATTTCTTTCAATGAAACATCTTTTTTTATAGCGAGTATGACGGAATGGAGCCCCATAATTTTTGTACTACAGTACAGATAATTAATTATTAAGTATCATTACTATAAATTTGGTATTTTGTTAATGAATTTAAAATGTAGTTATTTACATGAAAAAATAATGTAAAAAATTTTGAAGCTCTTCATTAAAAAATTAAAATAAAGGCCAATTAGTCGTATTATTTGATCACTTTTACAATGATAAACAGCGTTTATTGTGAGTATGCTAGCCAGAGCTAAATAAGCTGCATTATTTAAAATATCAATTAGCGCGGCTAAGAAGCGGTGTGCAAAAAGAGATTTTTGTTTACTTTTGCTGTGCTTTTGTAAAGTGCTACTGCTGCTCAGTACCGCCCACCGAAGCTGAAATATGCAAATTTATAACATTTATAACTGTTTAATTCTTTCTCTCTATTACCTTCAGCCAGCAATTTTTAATAGATACTCGACTAAGAATTTATATATTAATAAAATTCCAACTCCAATACTTTATCGTATTGAAATTATCCTGTTTTAGTGTAGCAACACTTAAAATATTATACTTTACTTTCATTTTGATAAAATACCTGTAGTTTTCATTGGCGTAACTAGGGTTATTTTTCAGGGGGGGCCTGGCCCCTGATATGCCATGGTCGATGCGAAATTCTTTACATTAGTTGTTATTAACAACAAGCTTCGTTGAAAAATAAATAATAATACTCGGTCGCGGGAGCAAACTTTTAAATATTAAGCCTATTTTGAAGAGTCGTTGAAGTTAGTTATCAGTGTTATAGAATTTCGAATCGGTAGCCTAATATCCTGGGGGCACGGCCCACCCAGCCCTCCCCCTATATACGCCTATGGTAGTTTTAGATATCAAAAATTAAGTAAAAGTTTTTTTTTAAAAGACTTTTACGTTTTTATCTGATTTTGTTTTATCCTTAAACTAAATACACAGTGACAAAAAAATTCGTCTGCATTCTCACCTTTTGTTTGCCCCGCCATTTCCACCCTCTATTTGTATCGGTATGATCCGCGTCTTCGGCTGACTATCCTGGCTTTGGACGCTCCTATTCAGGGTCGGCAGCTCGTGTTGCGAAGGGGCGTCATCTAACCTCACCAGCTGAGGCGATAGTACCCTCATAATGCGCTGTGTTGGCTGGGTAAATGGCTGGTTCCCACTCGGCTGCATGTCAATAACAAGGCGCAGATGAGGAGGCTGGCCACTCTCCTGTCTTCCCTGGTCTATTTCTACCTGAATTGGAATAACTCTGCTGCCTTGTGAAGCGTTCTCCGGCTTCTTATTCTCTGATGGCAGAGTCGACCAGTTAGGTTGCACGGGCTGCTGGTATTTAGGAGGGCTCACAACTTCACGACCACCTCTTATTTCTTCTCTTTTCTTTATCCATTCTGGCTCTTGATTGGCATCCCGTGGTGGGGTTGTAAGTTCTCTAGGTACACTTTTTCTACCCTCCAAAGGTCGTTGACACCAAGCTGGTGGAGGAGTTTTGGTCTTCTCCTTTTGGGTTTTTACCCACGGCGGGAGCGATTTGGGGCTCTCGGGGCAATAGTAGACGGGTTCCTCGTTTACGTACACCACTTCTTTTTGTGCGGCTGGTCGGTTGTATTCCGGTTGCGAGGTTTGTTTCCTTGGTGTCACTGGTATGGACATTGTTGATTGGTAACGTGGTTGATTTTGTTCCTGTGTGTACGGTGGGGAAGCAGGCGGTGCTCTGTTGCAATTAAGGTTTTCCTGTGCTCGTGGCATGTTGTTGTTTTCTTGAACTCGATTATTGTTCGAGTCTTGGTCTAACCTAACCCATGGCGGAGTGTATTGTTGCTGTGGCAGCTGATTACTAACAGAATTCTTGTTCTCTTGCTTCCACGGTGGTGAGTATCCACTCTCGCCTTGGTTGTTATTATTGCCTTCACTTACGTTCCACGGTGGCGAATATGCTTGCTGCTGATTATTATTATTGCCGAAATTTTGTCGATTGTCATCTCCACGAGGATGTCGGCTTATAGTATTTGATCGCCATGGAGCAGTATTACAATTGTCTGGCTTAGGACTTTGAGATCTTGTGTTGTTATACACAACGTTGTTGTTAATTGGTTTGTTTGAAACGATGCCCTGAGTTTTTTGACCGACCCTTGGTAAAGTATGGAAAATAGGTTCTGCATTAGGTGGTGAGAACTGATTTTGGTAGTTTGGTGAAAATTGTTGATTATTTGATGGGCCACGGTTGAACGGTGGTGATTGGGGACTGTTGCTTGCGTTTTTTGATGGAGAATCGCGTCTTTCTGGTTGCCTCCAATTGTTATTGGGACTTGGTGAATATGGAGTGCCACTACTTATCGGAGATAGTCCAGCAAATGGTTGAGGACTCTTATTGAACTGCGAGTCCTGTCGCACCAAAGTTTCTCTCGTTTGTGGTGATGTGTTTACGATTGGTGAAGCAGATTTTTGATGAGCATACTGAGCTTCAGGCCTGTGAATAGGACTTTCAGGGGACTGAGCACTTTGGTAAGGATAATTTTGACGTTGGAAATTGTTCTGTGGGGTATAATTTTGTGGCGGTTGCTGTGAAAATGACGATGGTGGCATCTTTACCGTCAACGGACTAGGTACTTTTTCCATGAATTTGGGCACGTTACCCAGTTTTTCTATTTCAGCCTTTTCAGCTTCCCAATGGTATGGACTGTTAGTCTTCCTCAACATTCCGATGGGGTTTTCTGGTATAACTATTTCAGGTCGTTCACCCATCGGTACTGGTTTCGGTGATTTAGTTTTTGGAACTTCTATCACCAAAGCTGGTGGTGGAGGAGGCGCTGGTATCGGTGGCGGTGGTGGTGGGGGAATGGAGCCTCCTTTAGGTTGATGATGAGCACCTCCATTTGCCTGGTGCTGTTGCGCATAACCTTGTTCATTTTCCTCCTGAGAACGTTGTCTCGCCATTCTCCTGGCCATGCTTGGTGTGCGAATTTGGGATAAGTCGAGACCACCCGGTGTGTATGTGAATGGCTTCTTGTCTTTTGTCATCATTGCGTTCTGTATACATGCTGGAGGTTCGTAATTACCCATCGGCTGTAACCAAAACATAATAACAATTAAATAGTTACACCAAATGAAATACGTAAATAAAGAATAACACAACTTGATTCAAATTGAAAAGTTATATCGAAAGTTGAATTAATTTACGACCTTTATCATCCTACTAATATTATAAATGCGAAAGTTTGAAAGTATGTATGGATGGATGGATGGAATGGATTGATGGATGGATGGATGTTTGTTACTCTTTCATGCAAAAACTACTGAATGGATTTAAATGAAACTTTACAATAATATAGCTTATACATCAGATTAACACATAGGGTACTTTTTTATCCCGGAATTCCCGCGGAAACTCCGATTTTACCGCGGGTCAAACCGCGGGGCACAGCTAGTAAATCATATTATAGGGAGTAGGTACAAATTAAACGAAACTCACATTAACCTGTGTTTTGCCGAAGTTAGGGATTCTCCCGACGTGTCCAGCCACAGGCGCTGCCCCATATCTGGAAGATGGCCAATATTCGGGTTATTTTAGCCCGATGTCTCAAGCCTAACGCAATTATATGTCCACGAGAAATAGAGACGAGTCCACAATCCGATGTTGACCTATTCCGTTGCTGTAGACTACGGAAGTATGTAGAGCAAGGGATTCCAACGAAGTTTTTAATAATTTCGTAATCGACTGGGAATTCAGACTAAACTATTTTAAGAGTCATTGATCCCATTTAAATTTGAGCAATAGTTGTGTTAAAGAATTAAAGATCATACGAAAAATCCTTTTTTACTCTTAATTTTGCATAACAATAAGTTGTTAACCAAATGCCTCCGTTATTTATATGAATATAAGACCAATACAAATTGGTATTTTATTAAAATATGTACTTATTCATAGTTATTCAAATAACTTACCCGTTTTGCGCCATTTGTTCGCGACTAAACTCTGGTTTTAGCGTATTCGAACTCGATCCGAATGTCTTGTGTCAGCGCACGCGTCTACTGCTTCTGCAAAATGAGATCACGGCTTCAATTCGACGTGTAAACAGATGTTTTTTTGGAGAATTTCGTGCGATGATGCACTCCTCGAGTCCAAGGTTGAATAAAGAGTATCGATACC
This sequence comes from Zygaena filipendulae, assembly GCA_907165275.2. Lineage (NCBI taxonomy): Eukaryota > Metazoa > Arthropoda > Insecta > Lepidoptera > Zygaenidae > Zygaena > Zygaena filipendulae. Next base: position 5,076,898 of record OU015669.1, read on the forward strand.
ATGATATTCGCGCCTTATGACGTACTTGATTAGTAGTGCAATAACGTCTAATCACTATCAGATCAATGAAGAGTATAGGTATTTATTATTATCCTAACTTAAAATCCAATAACTGTCCACAAAGCTAACTACATTAATGCAGGGTTGATATAGTGAAAGATACAAATGCCATAGAAATAGAAATGAGCTTAAAAATGCTTTAAGTATTTAAAAAAAAATTGGTTCCATGAAACTACATTTAGCTACTCCAACATAACCCAAACACGAATTTTAATATGTGCCATTCGTAGCTGAGAAGTTTCTTTTTTATCTCACCCTCCAGCCATCTCTTTGGGATAGCCCTACATTATATTATCTGTGGCCCTATAAATAACCCTTTTAAATAGAATAATATTTTACGCATCCGAATATTATGTGAAAAAATTGGGATAAATTGAAAACTTCTGCCTTTTTATGAAATCAATAATGAACAGAAATAAAAGTACCTACCTACTACAATACTTCGAAACCATAGGCATGTTCCAATATTGTCAGATGATTTAACTCGGTACCTGTACGTAGGTAAATATACTATTAGGTATATAAAACAACATGAAATAACAGTATGAAATCATACGGAATCCTTAGAAGATAATATGTAAGAATGAATAGTAACAATTTTGCCACTCTCAATATAATTATAGTCGGTGGCTAGACGCCAGATCTGATCTAAATTTAACTCAAACTACGACTAAAATCCTACGCGAGTTATAAAGCAGCACTTACTACTTTGATAATGGAGATTTGGCCAAGTATTTAGGTTTTTTAAGAAAAATATTTTTAATTTCCTAAAAATAGGCCGTCTGTACTTATGAGGACTTCATCCCAGATTAAAATAAAACTGTGACCTAAGACTGATCATAATTTGGATCATATCTAGATTGGCTTTTTCGGTAGAAAAAATGTTTGGTTAATTCATCCATTTTATTAATTGGCACGTAAGATGGACCGAACAAAAAATTGATAATATTTGAATTAAAAAAAAAACTAAACGTAATAGAATCTAAAGGCGATCGACCGATTAAAAAATCAATACAGATTTGACACTTTGCACCCCATGTAGTTTTACTTATGCAAATTTTTTTCTTGATAAATATTTGATGGGTTAGGTATTCGATCTCAGTCATAAATTTTTGCTAGGTCGATCTCCTTAAGAAAAAGTATGAGCACCGCTGCTATAAAGTGCTTCGAATCAAATTCGAATGTCGAATACAAAGTTTGCCAGCCTAACGGTCGATTAATTTAAAAAAATATTTAACAGCCACACTCACAGTCGTTTTAATGATTACTTAATTTTAAGTACCTAAATATTTTTAAAACAAAACTTTAGCAATCAGAGACGTTCATTAAATCAATGTTAGTTGACATTTAACTAAATATTAATGAAATTTAAATTAAATATCAACTGACATTAATTTAATGAATGTCTCTGAGTGCTCAGTTCTTTTTTAAATCTTTACTTAAAATTAAGTAATCTTTAAAACGTCTCTGAGTGCGACCGTAAGTCTTCTAATCTTATCTTTAACATAATATTATCCTAACTAACACAAATGCGAATGTGCAGTTAGTTTCAGGAAGTTGTTGGGCCAACTGAAAGAAGTTTTCATTTCGAATGACGATATTGGGGACAAATTTACATTTATTTTGAAATACGTGGTTTCGGAAATAAAGAATTTTATCATGAGTTTTTTGAACATGGATGTTTTGATGGAGGTACTTGGATACATTAAGAATGGCTCGTAATTTTAATAAGCTAACTAGAGTAACGAATATTTTACAGTGGAATGCAAATAGCTTATGTCCTAAAATTAATGAATTTCAATTATTGTATTAGTAGTTTTATATTGCAATATGTAACACATTACAAGGCTGGCTTGGCGCATGAGCGTAAAAAGCCTCACTAAATAAATGATTTAAATAAAAAGAATTTGTTTGTATACTTTGACGACTTAAATACTCAACTGATCGTCATAAAATTTTGCATATACCTACACGTTATCAGGGGTACAGAAAAGGACATAGATAGGGTGGGTACCTATAGGTACAATTTTCGCAGAAACTCCGAAATTAACGGGGAACACCCAGTAAATATACAATACAGTAAATATACTTATTTCGAAAACGGTTCTTACGATTTCAATCACTAAACGGTTTTGCTTTTTAACACACCATTAAAAAGCTTTTTTTAAAGCCAAACAAATAGGTGTTTTAGATGACAAGAGATGGTACTGGAAGTTGTCACACGCGCCCAGATATATACCTTTGAACCTGCAGACACAGTCATAAATTAATTCAAATTTCTATATACCTTCTCAGAACCAACTGAACTGTCACATTCAATGAGATTTTATTTAATCTATACATATAAATTGCTTTGTCCTGAATGACTGACGGATCAACGCACAGCCTAAACCGCTGTTCTTAGACATAAGTCTAGTTAATTAGTGCGCTGATCGACCGCAGACCTGAAACTTGGAGGGTGTATTCTTTGTTATGCATTTGTTTGCATGCAATATGACGTAGGCATCCAATAAGAAAGGATTTCCCGAAATTCTACCAGTAAGGGGGTGAAAAAGAGGGCAAAGTTTATATGGAACATTTTCGCGGGAACTCCGAAATTATCGCGGGTGACCTCGCGGGACAGATATAGTTACAGTATAAGTTGATTCTACCAATAGGTACAATATTACGTATGTATAATTGAGAAAGTTCCATTTCCCGACCTCACCGTCACTTAGCATCAGGGCCCTTATTCACTGACCATAACAAGGCGTATTAAGATAACGCGCCACAAAAATTGTCTTTCCCTCGTTTTCAAGGAAATTTCACTTCAAAAAAACACATTCACAACGTTTCTAATAGCATAGAGAATAATAATTTCTAATATTTGGGCACCTAGCACGTTTGAGATTGCATTTTTGGAAAGCGCGCTATGGCCAAGAAATGTTGTTAATCATAGTGAATACCTAAGGGCCCAGGTGAGCTGTGGTCAAACGCCTAGCCAGACTGTTAACAATAATTAAAAAAAAAACTGAAAAAGTGTTAAAAACGCTAATGTGCATGATAATTTGGCACCGGCACCGGCGTCGGCAGTTACCTGCCTGTGGTGAGCGAGCGTATATTTTGGTGCGAGGACGCATAACTGGGTCGCGGGAGTGCGCACGCGCCGACAGGTGAGCCCTTGGCTCCGTGGATATTTTGCCATCTTAACAAATATTATTCAATGCGAATGCTTGTGTCATGTGTGTATGTTAACGCATTTCATAGGATTTAAAAAAACCAGGGTTGTGGTCACTGGGCCACTTCTGTGGAGCCCGGAATTCCCCAAAGGCGAAGCCGTCTAACTACGAAGTTGCAAATCTGTCGCCAAGCACCTAACGGTGTGTTCCGGCAACCCCACTTGAAAGCCAGTTCCCATCCCTTTTCCAGGTCGGCAACGCGCCTGCATGCCTTCTGGTGTTGCAGATGTCTATGGGCGGCGGTAATCACTTACCATCAGGTGTACCACTTGCCCGTTTTCCCCCTATGACATAAAAAAATCCCCAGTGATTTTAATGGGTCAGGCGCCCAGCGTTTGATGATTTCTGCATGCCAACTACTACCATTTGGATCCAAATTATTTTGTTTTTTTTATTATTATAGCTGGTGAAGTCGACTTATCTGGACCCACAAGCTGATTGACAATTACACCGAACACAAGCATTGCTCTGAGCCGCGTGAGTAATGTGAGGAAGTACCATGCTGACTCAAAGCTCTAATTTAGATGCGCCCGCGCACCTAAAGCTATTGCGCGCAGACTCAACGGATGCTATTTAACAAATAAATCAAAAGTACGTGTAATACGACAGCTCTAAAAGAAGTTGCTTGCTAACTGCTTGTTACCTACTTTTTATTTTATTACTACCTAGTACTCAAATGTAAAAGTGTCCATAGTTTTAAAGCGTGCAGAAAGCTAATATTTTCCACTATAGTGCATTTTGTTTTCCAGTTCAGCATATTATACTTACGATTTGATGATATTAGCATAATTATTATTTTATTTTAAGTTCTTTGCAAAAGTGCAAGCAATGTATTTGTTTGTTTTATTATTCCATTACAATTTCTCACTTTTGCGTAGGTATTATAAAAGCACTTGAGTACCTAGGTATACGTAAATAAATGAGACCTCTGCGTTAGAATCGAGTCGTTAATTGGAAACGTTAGATATAGGTACTTAATCCGACCTTGAAATTATACTCTCATCAGTCATAGAAGTACCACTTCACAATTCATTTGATACCCGAGCGATATTATCTATCCTCACTGAGCCCTCGCCCTGGGCTCGGGTCAGCACCTATTCTTTCCTCGTAAAGGATTAACGCACTTTCGGCACTCGAATAAAAATGCACTAAATCCTTCTTTCTTCTTTTGTTTTGTAATGGTTAAAATTTAAAGGTATGTTTGTCGTAGGATAATTTGATAAACCGAACCGAAAATACGGATAACTTAGAATAAAAATGGTCAATCATCATATTATTATTTTATCTTTGGAGAATCGGCATCGCCGGCCGCTACCGCGGCGGCTCGCTCGGTTCGCGCGACTTGGGCAGCCGCGGTAAGTACCAACCAAACCTAACCTAACCAATAAAATCATTGACTTTCGTTGCTTGGTTGAGAAATATCATAGCCGTTGTCTAATTATCCGTGTTTTCACAAAATCCCTATGTTTTTTGCGAAAATTCGGTTTATCAAATTATCCTACGACATGTACCTATATAGAGTTCTAGACCCAAACAGATTATGACAATGGACTCTGACCAAAATATATCCAACTGCCTTCTCTAACAAACGGGAGGCTTACGTCACGCAAGCACGGAGCGTCACCGCGTCACCTCACACGCCACTAAACATTAATTTACACACGATTCTCTTTTTTCTTCTTAGCTATGACTAATGCTGTCACAACTCACAGAATCATAGGTAACTAAACGGGAGTAAAAACATTAGTTTCTAAAAATCCTTACTTAATATTAGGTAGGTATAAATAGGAAAGTAACTCAGTCTGTCTGTTTGTCTGTTACGCTTTTACCGATCATCATGAAATTTTGAATACACGTTGTCAGGGGTACAGAGAAAGAAGAAGAAAATAAGAGACATTTACCTATATTTTACTAACAAATACCAACATATTGATAACTCGATGTTTTTCTTTGAAATTCCATTATGTTCTTTGTTAAAACCAACTTTATTTTGCGGTTAAAATATTTGATAAGTAACCCTAAATGTGCTAAGTCCGACACGCACTTGGCCGGTTTTTTTAAAGTCTCAAGTCGAGTTCAATACTACAAAGAATACTATCTTGTCAGTCTGCAATCCGCATAAACTTTACATTAATTTTGGGCTATAGCTCTACCTGCTTATTTCCTTTAGTGTAAAGTGTAAAGTATGGTTGTCTGGAAGAGATCGCTCTGAGCGATAAGACCTCCGATTGTTCCACCTTGTAGTAAAATTGTTTTTGTAATTGTTTATTTTTAAGTGGTGTTCAATAAAGAGTTTATTATTATTATTATTATTATTATTATTATGTTAGTTGTTCTAAGCAACAGATCTATACGAGCTATAAGTAGGTACTACGAAAACAAAATTAAAATAGGTCAAGGTCATCTTAAAAATTTTACGACACGCAAAGCAAACATATTATACCTACCTACCTTTACATAATAATAATAAATATTTATTTGTTTCTTACTTACATCTAAATATTACAAGGTTGAGGTCTCCTTTTAAGTAAAAAAGTTAAGGATTAATTTACAGGATTTTACGTAACCATGTGAAACATATTATTAGCAGGCAAAGAATTACGAAAACTGATTTAAATAATAATTCAGAATAATTGTTCAATGAATATAATAGACTAGCTGTGCCCGCGGTTAGATTCACCCGCGTGAATTTCAGAATTCCCGCAGGCACTTTAAAGTAGCCTAATTTACTTCTTATAACATCAGCTAATTAGCAGTGAAATTTCCGTTCAAATCGGTCCAACTGTTTCAGAACCCACGTGAGTTTCGGAATTTCCGCAGGAACTCCAGGATGTATAAAGCTAGGCTTAAAGGTATAGCTGTGCCCCGCGGTTTCACCCGTGTTAATTTGAGGAAAAAAATAACTAAAATATATTCTGCAGCTGCACGGAATGAACGGTCTCAAAAGGAATATGTTTTAACGTTTTAGGAACATTTTTTATTACTGCTCCGCTCCTATTGGTCTTAGCGTGATGATAATATAGTCTATAGCCTTCCTCGATAAATGGGCTATCTAACACTGAAAGAACTTTTCAAATCGGACCAGTAGTTCCTGAGATTAGCGCGTTCAAGCAAACAACTCTTCAGCTTTATATAATATTAAGTATAGATAAGTACTCACTTATGTACTGTAGGTAAGTACCTACTGAAAAAACTTTTATGCCACATTTTGTAATTAATAGAAAAAACTTAATCGGAAAAAGCAAACCAATCAATCAAATGTTGAATAAACCCCTCAAGGAATTTTAGTAGACATAGGTAAGGTAGGTAATTACCATGATTAGCAAACTTACCTTTAAAAGAACAGTGATTCTCCAAAATCCAATATACCCTTCAGCACTGGCACGAAAGAGACGTTAAATTCAGAAATTCGAAAATAAGAGAAGAAATTATAATAGGTTTAATTAATTTTATTTAATAATTGCGTTTCGTAAACACGGTCGCGTATTGTGAATAGTGTGGATGTGGAAAGCGTTTCGTTCGTTCGGATGCGCTGCCGGGCGCCCGGGCAACGGCTGAGTTGGACGCGGCCGCGCTGAGCGCGAGAGACGCGAGTAGGGAGGTCCCGCGGGAGTATCGATACTTGATGACGACAAACGTCAATTCCATTTTTGAAAGTTTTGCTATTTCCTATATAAACAACAAATTACAATCAAGGTAAGGTTTGTTCCGACAAATACATAGATTAGGTAGGAAATACCTACTAAGGTGTCTCGGAAGAAAGTTTTAATTTAAACCTTAAATATTATAAATATTGAAAATTCAACTATAAAATTTGTTTTGAGACATCTTATACCTCAAATACGGTAAATGTATGTGTACCTAGCTATTTTGGTTCATAAACGTTTGCGGCTGACTACCTATACGTTCTCATAGGCGATTCGATCGAAGAAGAGAGACTAAACTTCATATCTCCAACTAGCTGTCCCCCGCGGATATTGACAACTTAAAAAAATCAAAATTTTAATTAGTCAGTCTTTTAGAAAATTAAAAATCATTAGACACGTATTTTTTTTATTTTTCAAATAAATGAAAATACACAGAGATAAAGCGCATTAAAGTTTAGGGTGGGGGCTAGTGACGTCACTTACCGCTACAAGCCGCCATACAAACTGCACTAGTTAGTGACGTCACGCGAAATTTCAACTCAATGTATCGCTGTTATTTTTTGATTACGTAAAAAAAGAAAAATACGTGTCCAATATTTTTTATTAATCTACAAGACGGACTAAAAAAAAATTAGTCAAATAGCCTATTACGTAGTGAGGGGAGATGCTCTTAAATTCGCTAAAATTTTACTGAACTCAACTATCATAAAACTCTCATTAGAGAAATTCATAACCTTTTACTAAAGACTTCATGCACTCCCTGCATTGATAAACTACAAAGTTTTTTTAGGTCGCCTTTAAAACAAAACAATCGATAATAATTTAAAGTAAAATTTCAAGCACTACTGACTGACCAACAGTTTTATTTGTGTCCAAAGCCGCGAACTTGTGGACTATTCTATGGATTGTCAACACACTGTGCTAATAGAATTTCAAGCTTCGCTGTTCACACTAAAAACAATATTGCAAGTTTTGTTTCTCCCAAAGCCAAAAAGTGATTTTATAAGACACCTACTCAGGTACAAAAATAAGGTAGGTATCCAATGATCAAGAAGATACAAATTTAGAATAATATTAAAACGGAAATGCCTCGCGCACAACGGGCGGGCGCCAAAGCTCGGGTCACCTGTAATATCGCAATAGTGAGTCATCTTCACCTGCTATTGTCAACAAATTAGTAACCAATAGTTACCTTTATTTTATTTCTTCTATTACAAACCGGTGGTTTCAGCCGCCTGAATCTCGTCATTATCTACATAATTAGGCAAACACACAAACATCATTCATCATCATCATTTAGAACAAAAAAAGTATTACTTAGATGAGTTTATTGGGGATATAACAAGCTATGTTTAGTTTGTAACTAGGTGGCGGTGTCTGATGATGTCCAAGCGTTATTATTATTGCGATAACTTAAAAAAATGTTTTATTCGATTTGGTTATACAGGAATGATTTTCTTACAAATCCTATCCAACAGTATAAAGTTCGAGTTATGTGGTGAAATAGCGGTTGTAAAGTAAAATACATGTAAACATCGTTGGCCTCGTGCGCTAAAAATATCTAATATTTTGGAATATTCCCGCGTCGCGTCGTGGCATGCCCCACCATCCCGCCAACGTAACTTATAAATATTTAACACTTCTTTAGACACGACGCGACAGCAGGCAGTAACAAAATAATAATATTTCTTATGTAAATTAAAACAAATCTCTAAAACATTCATATCTCATGCTAGAGGGATAATTTGTTTTTACGTTCAATGAATTTTGTCGTTCCCATAATTATGTTTTTTTTAGAATTCCGTAGTCAAATCGTCGCTGCGCGTACGAATCCGCGTAAGAAAGAGCAACTGGTGAAGGCCGCGTAATTGCTTTTTGACAGAAGGAAGAATGAAGGAGAAAGAATAAACTTAATATCTCGGCGATTTCAATCCTTACTACCGAATGATTGTGCTTCACAACTTTCTTTATTGGAAAATAACGTAAATTTACATTTGTGTTCAAATAAGTGATTTTGTACAAAGTCACTTTATTTGAACTTTGCGCGTTTTAATGTTACGCGGTATTTACAAATTGCTCTTACGCGGATTCGCACGCGCAGCGATGAAATGGAATATTATACCTATAGTACCTTTAGTTTATTCATGTATGTTCATGTGTCCTTCTCCAATGTCACGAACTTACGACCAGTAATAAAACTAGGGTTGTTACTCCAAACATGTAACTGAACTGAGGGTTAAAAAAACCGCTTGGTTTAGTTTATAATTAGCGAAAAATTTATAAAATGTTTTTTAATAAAATTAAACTTATTTCTTAGTTTGTGTTTAATTTTCTTAAATGTATAGAATGTCTTTGTAAATGTCCAAATCGCTACAGGTTTAGTTTATAATTGATCATTAAAAAATGAAAATCTCTTTCGTCAACTATCCAAGCATTCGTAATTCTAGATCTAGAGTATTTAGCCCGTTAGTATCACTTTTGTATCTTCTGGTTTTCTCAGGTTCTACTAGAAGTCCAAACTTAAAAAAATATAGTTTTTCTTGATTTATGTAGGTAAGTAGGTATCTACGATTATTTATTTTAGTTCTCTATACCTCTATACATTATTCCAAAATTCTCCATAAAGAGACAGATTTCTCCGAGTTTTGTTGAATGCTGTATTATTGTATAACTTACCTGGTTAATTAAATAATTAATAACAAACCTCCGTGTATTTTAATAGGATTCAGCCATATCTAACAGTGGAATGGTTGAGAGAAGTAGTTACGCTTCACAATTTGTATATAATAATAGATATAAATGCTATTGTAACACGGTGTCATTATGTTTGCACAACAGCGATGAGATTTAAAATAGACTGCGCCGATGGTAGCTTTCGCATTTCTTTGGAATGGTGCCGACGTGCGCGAGTGAGTCGCCAAGTATTTATTGGGAGTGACCAGAAACGCTACGGTATGGTAAAAGGACGAAAACAGCGATTTTAACATTTAACAGCGATGATAACTCAGTGGTTGGTGCATTCGGATCATACGCCGCAAGGCAAGGTTCAAACCCTAATAATGCTAGAGCTTGAGCTGTCAGGGAAGGAAAACATCGTGTACCTAAACCATAACATGGAGAGTGGTAGAGCACTCTCTGGGCCCGGCTGGCGAGCTACCACTTTCAATCTTCCTATAACTTAAAGTGATTTTTTTTTTTAAACCAGTTAAGTAAAAACAAATAAACATACAAGACATCAAATATTTCTCTTTCTAAACATACCTAATAACTAATAATATGTATAGTATAAGATAAACTCACGCACCCGGTGAGTAGGTAGTAGTAACTATACAATATACATGTTGTAAATAGCAGATCCATAGAACATGATGCATATTTTTAAAGAGAAAAAAAATCATGTTCGAGTTATACTTTGCTTTTCACTCTGGTGGCGAGAAAATACTAAAACATACCATTTCCCTAACAGGATGGTATATCAAAAATCAATTTTTCTGCCCCAAAGCACAAGCCTTACGTCGCTTTTACCCAGCAAAACTAAACGACGATGAAAATGTCGAAAAAGAAATCGGTTAAGAAATCGAGAAAAAGTCGGTTATTCAACACGAGAGCACAATTTGTCTTTTTATTGCGAGTGCCAAGTTTGAATCCCGAGCTTTTTTTAATAGGGATGTTGACGATTTTTGAAAATCAAAATTCTAATAAGATAGTCCGTCAGTTAGAAATAAAAAAATTATGGGCACGTATTTTTGATTTTTCAAATTAATGTAAATATATAGGGGCTCGTGACGTCATTAACCGCTATACGCCCCCATACAAACTGCACCCGGTATCTACCGGTAGCGACGTCACGTCACGCGAATTTTCAACTCAATGTATCGCCGTTATTATGTATTTGATTACGTAAAAAAAGAAAAAATACGTGTACAATATTTTTTATTAATCTACAAACCGGACTAAAAAAAATTGTCAACTAGCCCATTACAAGAAATAATAGAAAGTGAGCGTAGTGAGATTCAAATTCACAAGAAAGAAATTAAAAACTTATCTCACGTATGACATAATGCGGGTAGTACCTACTCCTAAAAAAACAATAGCACCAATTTGCAACGTTGTAAATGGGCGTGATGACTACATTTTAATTTTTAGTTCGTCTTATAGACTAATAAAAAAAACTGGACACGTATATTTTTCTTTTTTTTAACGTAATCAAAAAATAACGGCGATACATTGAGTTGAAATTCCGTGTGACGTCACACTTAGGTACCCTTTACACTTTTTATGTATATTATACATATACATGTCAATTATTCTGACGGACGGACTAAATAGAATTTTGATTTTTAGACCTTGTCATCATTTATTTATTTATTTCAAAAACCATATAATCCTTACAGGCTAACCTAATGCGATTATATCATGCCCATTCGAAATCCAAATACCCAATTCAAATCAAAAATAATGGAGTTTCTCAGAGCGAGAATAAATTAATTAGCGCCCTTTTTTAAAATGATATGGAGTGAACAAGAATTACCCCTGGTCATAGGTTTTAAGCATCAACAAGAGTGAGCTTTTTGAGATAGTGAACTGAAAAAATATTGTATTTATATTCAGTAGTCTTATAACTCGTATAGTTATGATCCTTTTGCGTAGTACAAAGCCAGATTTGTTAGACCGGTTTATTTTCCCATTTCAAAGAAAAATCGCTTATCAAAGCAGATACGTAATACAAATAAAATAAAAATTCATCAGGTCTGACTTTTTCTTTATTAGAATAAAAATGTGCCCATTGAGAATATTTCACTAACATTGTTTGCATTTAACTCTGTTCGTTTATGTTAAAGTAAATCATATTATATTATTATAAAGGTAGGTCGGTATATTCACTGCATGCAAAAGATCAACATTTTAAAATTTTATATTTGAGAAGGGATAGACTCGATTTTAACAAAGCTAGAGAGGAAATTGTTGATCCGTGACTTACTTTTTCTAGCCTTGTTAAATGTTAACTCCGTTAACATAATATTATTAATGTTATCGATTCTAAACATTGTCCTTTTAATAATGAATAATATAATATTTTGAAATAAGTGCATAGTTCCAATTGCAAGCGATCGCCATCGCAATACATGCGACAGGATATATCTTGTCCGCCACTTATGTCATTTTTGAGATTTTTTACTTTTAGTGTGTGTCCAAAGTTAAAATTGGGAAATACGATTCTATCATTTTTATGACCAAGATTATATAAATGAAAATCGACAAAATTAATAGTAATAACCAGCTTTGGTATAGATAAGAAGGTACTCTTTACTCGGTTGGTACCGAGTAAAGAGAGACTACCTCGTCATACAACAGACTACGGTAAATCATTACGGCAGTATAAATCAATAAAAACATTTTGAAACTTCATTAAGTTTGATATTGTATGGAAGGATGCACTTTTGTAGAGTGTATGTAGAATTTAGACAATAGGATTTGAAACTTTAACATCCTCTAATAAAAAACCTACAATTTTTTTACATATTTCTTTTTATATCACCTAAAAACCCTTTTGATTCCTTATTTTTTCATCACTATAAAGAGGTATTTTCGATACACTTTCAATTTTTTGTTGCGAAAGCCTATGTGTAATTTATCTTAATTTAATTTATTTCAATATTATATCTAAATTCTATCCAATCGTATAGTTCACTATCCAAAGTGTTCACGGGCTGTAAAATATAATATTTTTGCATTTTATTCTTAATGTATTTGTAATTACATTAGCATAATGTTTATAAAATCTAAATTGTACTATTTACAAAACTCGCAGAGTTGTATTTCACGTTGTTAATGGTAACATCTTTTTAGTTTTTGTGTGAAATAATCAATATAAAACAAATAAAAATCATAACCTTCGATATTCTTTGAATAAAAATAATCATAACTTTATTTTTTGTGATGCTTATAAATTCATGAAGATTTATATTTAAAAAATTACTTGACATTAGAATTTAAAAAATCTGCTTTCACAATATCTGATCACTCGTTTAAAACAGATCAGTCAGATACTTATTTTCCACACTGTGTAAACGAGGGATATATTATTGTTTCCTGACTGATAAAAATATACATAAAATATCATAGAGAAACAAAAAAAAGAATGATTTTTACATATTATGATTTATCGGTCCATCGGCCAAATCGAAGAGTCATTATATTATCATACCCCTAGGTATGATCCATGGGTCGGTCTGTTTCATAAGCTTTTCTTATATTTAGAACTAGAATCAAACACAAATTATTACCGATTATTATCTTCCCATATGTCCCTCGTTTAGCTTTACATCCTGTATAATAATTTTAATGAAAAAAACGACACAATTTTATTGATTAACAATGTCGATGCATCATATAGGTATCTGCTACGTAACAATATGCAAGTCAATAATATAATAAAAATAATCTTTCTGACACACAGAATAAATGAGTAACAGTATTATTTTGTCATTGATAAAAGCTCTTACGTGTTTATTAATTATATATAGACGAATATGTACAAAATTAATTACAATATTAAAAAAAGGAACACACATTTAACCATCATTGACAGCGAAATGAGGATACAAAAAACACTATTTCACGGGACGCCAATTAAAAATTAATAATAACCATTGTAAATCAACAAGCGAAAGTCTTAGTTACCTATAAATTTTATTTTGCAAAAAATTGAAAAATTTCCTTACACGATTTTAACCAACGATTCTAAAACGATACATTGTACTGCGATCCTACTTTATATCGTAATTTTGCCAGTGTGTAATTTTCTCTGTGGAATGTCGAAATTTCAATGGACGAAAATACGACATTCAATGAAATAACACTTTAAGAGATAGAAAGAAGTAGGGTGCGTTTCTGATCTAAAACCACTCCCATAACATTGCACTGCAGTACAGGTATCCCACAATCCTGTTTTTTGGATTGTGGAATACCTTATAATCATTTCATGATTACTTTTTCAACAATCATAGCCAACTCGAACAGTACAGTAAATCACAGATCCAATAAAAGCTTGTGAAATTGCAAAAATTTGACTGTTTTTCTTCCTAAAAAAATCTCAATTTCAAATATCATCCAAACTCATCCGTTTCAGCGCAAAAGAGTGACAAATACACACGCACACATGTATGCGTAAGACACAGAGACAGATGCAGCTAGTGTGTATATATGGGCAATCAACCCGAGTTTAGCACCGGTTCGGTTTTAAAACCCAGGCACCAGGTTTAAACCGGGTTGATTGTCCATCTACAAGCTAGTTATTTTGTTTTAATACTATTTGAAAAGATTATCTATGCAATTTCACAAAGCGCCTACATCAAAAATAACAAAAAGATACATTCTTTCACTCTTACTCTACATCCATCTTGTCTTATTTTAAAACAATGTTAAACCTATTATAAATTACTATGATAAATTTAATTTATCTCTTATTTAAACTTTAACACATATTCACTTAATGTCTATTTATAAAAGCTATTTACTATTTGGCTTCTTTCAAGTTGAACTACAAATATGTCTTGCTATATTTTATAAACACTTAAGTTCCATTTAAAACATGCCTATTTTGGTATAGCTGTTTATTAATATAAAAATTTGTTTTTACCTCAACACTTTGTAAACTCTATAGTGTCCACGCCCAAAAACTTCTATTATTGAGTATCCAATAGAGCAACAATAGTATTATCAAATGTAACATTGCTTAAGATCTGTGTTTAAAAATATTTATTACTTTTTAATTTGAGATCCCTTTATAAGTTCTTTAGTTTAGTTCAAGTTTGTTCATTCTCAACATCCATCCGATACATAATTACTAAATGTAAATTATTTTTAAAACCTATGTAAAAATATTGTATTGTACATTATAAGTTCTAAATAATGTAAGTGAATGGATACAAGACATAAATTAGTTCACCTTTTTTTTAACACGAGCAGTGCACTAACATATTATCAAATGTGCAGTTTGTTTCACACGAAAATCTCTTTCATTTTATGATATAATAGCTATCACACGAAACTTGATGAATAAATGTCTATCGAAGTAATTTAATCAATAAAATTAAAATACAATATATTTATGTATATAATCCCAATGGAAGACACAAAATTTTTTGGATAGTATTTATTTATCATAAAAATTCTTTAAACAAATTGATAAAATAATTTATAAAAAGGTAAACCAAGAAAAGAGGAAATATTAAAAATTAAATTAAAATACAATTCACATAACATAAAAATGTATGCAAACAATAGTAACGTTTCTGTAATGATGATAAAACTTGTATTATATTGTATATTATGTATAAAAAAGAGAATAGCTACACTGCTGTAAATACCAAACCTTGCCGACCTTCGGATATTTCTCGTCACACAGTTCGTCTGTCTGTCGCGTTGCGGCCCCCGTACAGTAGTCATTATCTAGTTCCCACAGCGCGATCAGCACACTCGTAACGATAACACAACACGGCACAGCACTCGTGAAACAAACTCGCACATGATCAGAGTCGCGTGTCGCGACGATGCGCCGCCGGCACGCGGCCGGCACGACGCCGACACGTTACCGGCACGCGGCCGACACGACGCCGACACGTTACCGGCACGCGACCGACAGGACGCCGACACGATACCGGCACGCGGCCGACACGACGCCGACACGATACCGGCACGCGGCCGACACGACGCCGATACGACGCCGGTGCGGCGACGAGGTGCAGCTCGAAGGCCTCAAAAGAAGCCGATCAACTCCTACTCTATGTTGGACCGGGGCCCGTCGATCGGCATCGTGTGCAACACCTCGTCCAGCAGTTGCAAAGCTCTGTGGAACACGGAAAACATAATACATAATTATTATATTTAACATGATTGTGAAAAATATTATCTAGCTTAACGCCATCTTTGGGTATATTATAACAGATTATAAAAACCTGATATCGGGTACATCAAGTGGTTTTTAGGTGATATTAAATTTTTAATTTTTATACCATATAATATGTCATTATAGTTATGATGTGAAACCGCGGGAACAGCCAGTCATTAATTCTTACTATTATTATAAAAGTCAAAGTGAGTTTGTTTGTTGGTTTGTTTATTTGTTAGTTTGCTACGCTTTCACGCCTCAAGGACTCAATGGATCATCATGAAATTTTGCATACACGTTGTCAGGGATACAGAGAAGGACATAGGGCACTTTTTATCCCGTAATTCCTGCGGGAACTCCGAAATCACCGCGGGTGAAACCAAGAGCTAGTATTATTATAAATGCAAATATGAGTTTATATGTTAAGCTTTCACGCGTTAACCAATCAAGCAATCATTATGAAATACTGCATACACGTTATCAAGGGTACCTATAAAGGGTACTTTTATTCCGGAATTTCCGCGGGAACTCCGAAATTGACGCGAGTGGAACTGCAGAAACCAGCTATGGTATATAACAAATCCCAACCTGTGCAGGTGCACTTCGATCCAGCAGGGCGTCTCTTTGATGGAGGTGCGCGGGTAGTCCGGCCCCCAGCCCTTCACGAACGACAGCCGCACTATGCAAAGACGCCTCAGGTCGTCCACACCTATTCCGGCTGCTGCTGTCAGACCTTCAAACGAAAGCGATAACACACGTAAGACAACGAAACTGGTTGAAAATCCAAAATTTGCAATTTATTCCTATAAATTTATTTATATTTATTGGTAGAACCAGTCAATTTGAGTATTTATTTATTTATTTAATTTTAGGAAGAACAACAGCTTTCAAGAAAAAAAAGCTCTTTTAAATATAAAAATAGCAGCCCCGCTGATATGAAATGAAAAATTATATAAGTAATCAGCTGAGATGGACGAGCAAGACAAACTCACATCGCACACCACAAACAACTCTTTAGCTAGCAGCCCCGCTGATATGAAATGAAAAATTATATAAGTAATCAGCTGAGATGGACGAGCAAGACAAACTCACATCGCACACCACAAACAACTCTTTAGCATTGTACAGTATGATCATCGTTCCGTGAAAGAGTGATTTCACGAAGACTTGGGGAGTCCAGGAGACCGATTGCGCTATATGATTCGCGTACCATATTATCGAATATCGATATGTGTAGCATACTCTTGAAAGTTTCGCAGCCTTCTGAGACGTCCTGTATTTACCTCGTAAATATCGCCGGTGGACCGTTGGCTTACGTTACGTGTCCTTCGAATGCATAACATTTAATACATTTTGCATTCATTTCCTCGTATGTTAGGAGTGGAAAGCGGCGTCACTTTACGTGTTATAAGCGCTGTAAAGTGGCTGCCTGTAATGACGTACACTTGTTCATGTTGGGGTGCGCGGGCTGTATGTGCCCGGCGACGGCGGCTGCCTGCGCGGCGGCCGCGGCCTGGGCCGTCGCCGCCTGGCTCTGCATCTGTCTGTGACACTGCCTCAGGTCGAACACCTGGAAAACCAGTTCAAGAGTTACCCACTATACGTCACACCTCCCCAGAAAGGGGAGAGTTACAACTAGGGACAAGGATCAGAGCAAAAATAATGTGTAGGGTAAAGTGCGTCCCCGGCGGCGACTGGGGCGTACCTTTCCGCGATTCGGTCCATATAACCAAGATAGGTAGGACCCTGGGTTGGAGGAGGGTTACGTCACACCTGTAAAGGTCCGTTTATATCTACAGACATTGAAAACAAAGTCTTCCGCCGCATCCGTCTGTCTGTCTGTTCACGATAAACTCAAAAACTACGGATTTTCATGCGGTTTTCACCAAGAGATAGAGTGATTCAAGAGGAAGGTTTATAACTGGTAACTATCCGGTATCCGGCCTATCCGGCCTTGTTTGCGCTATCCGGCCGGATACCAGATAGTAAAATTCAAATATTTCTCATTATTTTACACAAGGCAAATGATTCTACAACAATATAAAACCACGACGACAAGTGAAGAAACAATGAAATAAACAAACGAATTGAAATACACACACAAAGAGACGCGCGCGATCCCGAGTAGTCCCGATTTCCGCTCACGTGCGATAACACCCGAACGCGCCCGAATATTTCCGATCTCGTTCATCGCACCTACGTCGTCGTGTAACGCGATAAAGGGCCGAATATCCGGTAGCTGGATATCCGGCGGTCCGGCTTTGTAGCTTGCCGAATATCCGGTATCCATTATCCGGTTAAACCACTTCGTTTCATCTCTAATCTGTAAGGTGACGACAGTGACCTTGATGCACGCGGAGGGGTAAATCTTGTGGACCGCGTCGCCGGGCGCGCGGCCCGCCTCGCGGTCCAGGTAGTACGACTGCACGAACACCGAGTGGTCGGACAGGCAGCGCAGCCACACGTCGCCCTCGCCGCGCAGGTCCAGCTGCACACCCTTGCCGATGTGCAGTCTGCAAATGTTATTAGTATTATAATAAACTAGCTGTGCCCCGCGGTTTCACCCGCGGTAATTTCGGAGTTCCCGCCGGAATTCGGGGATAAAAAGTATTCTATGTCCTTCTCTGGACCCCTGACAACAACGTGCATGCCAAATTTCATCCAAATCCGTTCAGCCGTTTTTGCGTGATTGAGTAACAAACATCCAAAAATGTAAACATCCACACTTTCACATTTATAATATTAGTATAAGTAGGTATAATAAATAAAATTATGTGGCCGACCGAGCTTCGCTCGTAGCGCTATCTGTTGTTAAGTATAAAAGCAGTAGGTAGTACCAAACACTCATTTTTCATTGCCTGAAAACACGGATAAAACAACGTTTATTTTTTTAAAGTGAAACTTAGCTAGATCGATTAATCGTCCCCGAAACCCCCTGGATAACAAAATTTCATGAAAATCGTTGGAGCCGTTTCCGAGATATACTTACAAGAATCAGCTCATTTAAAGATAGTAGAGAACAGTAGAACCTCAATATCCGAACCCCCAACTATCCGACCGGTGACTTAGTTTATCCGAACACTAATTATTATATTTATCACTAGCTGTTCCCCGCGGTTTCACCCACGTCAATTTCGGAGTTCCCGCGGGAATACCGGGATAAAAGTAAGTATCCTATGTCCGTTCTCTGTACCCCTCATACTAATCTTCTCTTGTATGCTATTATGCTATACTTAGTCTATATCTTTGCATCTATCAGGCGAGATTATGCACAAATATCTGCCTAATCGATTAAAAAGGATATTAAAAAAACACTTACCTGGCTCGTTCGCTCTGCTCGGTTCTATGTACATTACTGAGAGCGCCTAAGCAAAATCTATTGCCCCCCGACGGATCTACGTAGCCGTCGACCTGTTACCACAACATTCTTATTAATAATTAACATAGAAAACAATTTAAGCCCATGCCAGTCGATATTTAGGCAACTAAAAATCATACAAAACTATAGTTCTAATGCATGGCGTTGGCCGGTGACTTTCAACTTGAAAATCTGTCATCAAGCACCTAACGGTTTGTTCCGGTAGCCTCACTTAAAAGCCAATTCCCATTTCAGGTGTGTTTGTGTATGTGTGTGCTAAGTGTGTTTAATACAATCTTTGATCATAGTCACTTAACATCAAGTAAACTGTAGTCAAGCTCCTAGCCTGTTCACAATTAAAAACATATGGAACCGACTTTTCGGTAGGTTGTGGACGCACGCAGTGTAGTGTATGAACAGTTGCACACACACAGTGAATTAAGGTTTGCTGACATAGAATTAATTAGCCTATAAATTGTTGTACATTTTAAATAAACGGGGACTTTTATTATTATCACCGGCCGAGATGGTTTTATTTGTCTCCTCGTCGCACCAACCATTACATGGCGACCCTGCCGAAAACCCAACACTTTAAAGAAGACTACTTAAGAAAAACGAAAAAGTTATGAAGATCAACAATAACAAATACTGCAAAAAAAAAAAAATAATGAAGAACATAAATTTTAAATTCTGAAGACACAAGAAATGGCCATAACATCAGAAGACAAGAAGATAATATAATTCATTCAAATAAATGCCAAAATAAATCGCGGCGCATCTTTCAAGAATTCACGTCACGTCAGCGCGTCAAGAATTGAAGGAGCGGTGTCCAGGGTAATCCCGGCCCACGGAGTCCAGGGTATAGCCCGGCCCACAGTCAGCGGAGAAGCTGAAGCTGAAGCGGAATCTACAGCTGCCACGAAGAGAGGTTCCTGCCCAGCAACAGCGAGACCACGGCGTCCGGCGAGCGTACATAATGGTGTTGCGAAATTTTCTACCGTAATGTAAGTCGTAATTTAATACTACACACATCAAAAGTGTCTAGGGATCAAGTACATTTTTTGCTATAAAAAGAAACCCAATTAATTTAAATCTAATCTAATCTTCTGGGCTTGTTGCCTACCTTATTTCCCAAATCTAAATAACCAACTAATCCCCACATTTTGAATAAATTAAGAAAATATTCATTTTTTGTAAGATGTGAGAAATTGAACCAATTCCAAGTCGACAATAAAATTGCAAAGAAGGCAAAGACAGGGGTTTTTGAAACTTTTATTGTAATGTATTAACAAATTAATAATCTGTGTTCTTTCCATTGACATGAATCACACATTTGCAGCGATTTGGTATGCTTAAAATCAGTTCATCAAAATCACTTTGAGGAATGGCCACCCACGTTCTTTGTAAGAAGTCAAAAAGTTGTTGTGGGGTATTTACGGCGTCCATACTCGGCAGAGCTCTTCTTTGGAGTATATCCCATGCGTGCTCAGTAGGATTTAAGTCTGGTGATTGAGCAGGCCACGGCAGGACGTTGATATCAGCATTGGCAAGAGTGCGTGTTACGACTCCAACAGTGTGTGGACGTGCATTGTCGTGCATAAGTTGAAACGAATCACCCAACTGGCTTCGCAAAGGGATGATTACATCTGATACAATACTTGTCGCATAAATCCGAGCATTAAGGTTGCCCCTGATCCAAATGAGATCGGTTCTTCCACCGATCTAAATACCCGTTAAAACCATCATTGTTCCCCCTCCATATGGATGAACTTCCTAACAGAATTTCAATCGTTCTTGACGTCCAGGGCTTCTCCAAACTAATGTACATCTTGTATCCGGTCTCATACCGAAACCAGATTCCTCGGAAAAGCAAACACCACGCTAGTCTTCTTCCTCCTAATTACTGTCTTCGCGAGCCCATTGTAAACGGGCTCTACGATTGCGGGGCGCTATTGGTGGAACTCTCAGAGGCCTTCGGGATCGCAGACCCACTTCTCTTAAACGATTACGTATGGTTTGATCGCTTATCAGAAAGCCTGAAGCGCTGTGGAGCCTCGTAGTTATCATCATGGCGGTCATAGTACGATTTCTTCGCGCTGTATTATGGACATACCGGTCCTGTCTTCGAGTGGTGATACGAGTTCGCCCTCCATGTCGCTCGGCCACACTGCCCGTGATGCGATAGCGTGTCCATAGGCGGCTTATGACGCTCTGCCTTGTCCCAACAGCAGTAGCCACAGTGCGTTGCCTGGCGCCAGCTTCCAACATTCCAACGGCTCTCAGCATCTCTTCTCTAGGCAATTGGTGTCATCGCTCCATACCGATGCAATTTTTTTCAGTTACGATGCAGAAATTGTAATGTTTTTGTAAAACCGCCATCACACGCTTTTATAGGGATTTTTAATGACAGTTATTTTTAAAAGTTTAAACAAAATTTGAATAAAATTCATTATTGAAATGGTGAAATTCAATAAAAAATTTCAAAAAGGATCCAGAAAAGTTACAATAATAATCCCAATTGGCGGCAATTCTCTAAAATGCACTTGATCCCTAGACATTTTTGATGTGTGTAGTTTAAATTTGTTGTTTATTGTACTACAGTGTGTTTTGTGTTAGGTATTAGGTATTGTTTTATTTGGCTAGCAAAAATGTTGGATAATTTCTTGTAATAATAAATAGATATGATAGATGAATTAAATAAGATATATTTAGAGTTACAGCAATTAAAAACTTATCTAAGTAAAATAGGTCCATCTCGTAGAAACACAGAGATCGGTCACAAAAAACTTGAAGAAGCTCGAATTGTGTATAGCCAATTAGATGTGTTATTACTAGGTATCCAATCTAAGATAACGAGATCAGAATTAAATGTTAGTGATACCTTATTAATTAATCGACTAGTGGACGACATTCATAGTTTATATAGAAAAATTAATTCTTTAGTACATTGCAGTGAGTCGATAGAAAGTAAAATGGCTACCGATAATTTTGATTTAAAAACGGCTCTTGCCTTATTGCCCATTATGACAGGAGTAGAGAATATTACGAAACAATTAATCGATGGGATAAAGTTATACGATTCTATGATTAATATTGCATCTAAGCCTCTATTAATTGAATTTGTTCTAAAAACGCGACTTTCAGCCAGTGCGAAACTTCGTTTAAAGTCCAAGTATAGTTCAGTTGATTGCCTGATCGGGGATATGAAAAAATATCTTGTCCCGAGAAAATCAGATGTCGCAATCCAGGCACAGTTGCAACGAGCAACTCAGGGGCAAAAAAGTGTGCAATCATTTGGATCAGAATTAGAGGAACTTTTTGTTAATTTAACTATAGCCCAAAGTAACGATGATGAAAATAAGTACGAAATATTGCGTCCAATTAATGAGAGGATAGCAATAAAACGGTTTGCTGATGGATTGTCCGATCAGAGATTAAGTACAATAATCGCTTCCAGACAATTCTCATCCTTACCAGAAGCTACCTCAACAGCTTTGGATGAGCAATCTATGTCTGCAACCCATCAGGTCATGAAAGTAACATACAGACAAAATCAAAATAATTCATATAGATACAATTCGCAATTTCGTAACAGTAATTTTAATAAACGATTTCAACATAGTAACTACTTAAACAATAACAATCGTAGTAATTGGAAGCCTAGGTATGGTAACCCAGCACCGACGAATCGAGGCCGCATGCGCTCACGTGCAGTGGAGTCGCGTGCCCACTTTCCGCGAGTTCATCACATTCAGCGCGATGATACCTTAGCTCAAGCGAAGTCGTCAGAATTTTTTCGTCGCCAAAGTAATTGATAATTTTGTTTATAATTTTAATAACAGCAGTATAATTACATGTAGTTTAGGAATAAACTTTAATATTAAATTATTAGTAGACAGCGGAGCAAACTTATGTGTTGTCAAACACGAGTGGATAGAAAGTAATAAGAATTATTTTAATAATATTAAAATTTATAAAGAATTAATATCGATAAAAGGTGTGTGTGGACAATTAGAATCCGAAGGGTACACATACTTTGATTTAGAGATAGGTGGAATAGTTTTTAGGCAAAAATTTTATATATTTAAAAACTTATCTTGTATGGCTGACGGGATATTAGGCCAAAATTTTCTAAGTAAATATAAAGCTATTATAGTTTTGAGAAACAATGATCTATCGGTGACGATTAATATTAACGATATGAATAGGTATAGACACATTATACCGCCGCGTTGCGAAGTTATTAAACGTATACCTACCTACAAAACATTACGATGATTGCGTAGTTTTAGCAAAAGAGATTTGTAAAGGTGTTTTCATAGCGGGAATTATCGCAAAACCCGAAAAGGGGTTAATTCCAGTACGAATATTGAACACTACTGATGAAGAATTTAAGTTAGATTTTTCAGACTTAGAAACATATAGTTTAAATAGTTTTGAATCATGCGATTTTAGCGAACAAAAAATAAATGCTGATCGCGTTAAGTTATTATTTGACTTACTTGAATTAGATTATTTGAACAGAGAAGAAAGGTTATGCATTGAAAAAATATGTGCTAAATACGCAGATGTTTTTCAACTTCCCGGCGATAAGTTATCTGTCACTAATTTATTGCAACATTCTATTAAATTAAAGGACAATGCTACTCCAGTGTATATTAAGCCTTATAGAACTCCACATGCTTTAAAAAATGAAGTTCAACGACAGATTCAGGAAATGTTAGATAATGACATCATAGAAGAGACCACTTCCGAATGGTCTAGTCCTGTTCTTCTCGTACCAAAGAAAACAAATAAATCTGGCGAGAAAAAATGGAGATTAGTTATAGATTACAGACAGCTAAATAATAAAATACAGGATGATAAGTTTCCTCTACCGAATATTTCAGAAATATTAGACTCATTGTCAGGTAGTGTATATTTTTCAACATTAGACTTATCACAGAGCTACTATCAGTTGTCTTTAGAACCAGAATCCCGAAAATACACGGCATTTAACGTAGATAAAAGTTATCAAATTTCTATAGATGAAAAATCTCGTAAATTAAGTGCTTTTACAACGGATAAAATGTATCAAATGAAAAGATGCCCTATGGGATTAAAAACAAGTCCCAGTGTGTTTTCAAGGTTAATGACAATCGCTATGTCTGGATTAAATTACAAACAATGTTTTATTTACTTAGATGATTGTATTGTAATAGGAAATTCACTAGTTTCTCACAATAGAAATCTTATTAAAGTTCTAGAAAGATTAAGAAAAGTAAATCTTAAATTAAATCCGATGAAATGCGAATTTTTAAGAACTGAAATAATGTATTTAGGTCATAAAATTACTTCCAACGGTATATTGCCCGACCCAGCGAAAATAGAAACTTTAAATCATTACCCCAGGCCAACGAACACTGATGAAGTCAAACGATTCGTTGCCTTTGCAAACTATTATAGAAGGTTTATAAAAAACTTTGCTAATATTGCCTACCCCTTAAACCAACTGTGTAAGAAAAATGTAACTTTTGTTTGGTCGCAACAGTGTGAATTAGCATTTCAGGATCTGAAAAACGTTTTAGTGAGCCCACCTGTTTTACAGTATCCAGATTTTTCAGAAAATAATACATTCAGGTTACAGACTGACGCATCGAAAGTAGGCTTAGGCGCCATACTATCTAATAACAATGGACAAGTTGTAGCGTACGCCAGCCGCAACTTGAAACCAGCAGAAACAAGATATCCTATTATTGACTTGGAATTATTAGCGATAGTATGGGCGACAAGACATTTTAAACCTTATTTGTATGGTCGTAAATTTAAAATTGTTACTGACCATAAGCCACTTATTTATCTTTTTAACATGACAGATCCTTCGAGTAGATTGACAAAATTTAGACTATATTTAGAAGAATTCGATTTTGAAATAGAGTATGTCCCGGGTCGAAATAATGCTGCTGCAGACGCATTAAGTCGAATCCCGATAACTTGTTCAAAGTTGAAAGAAATGAGAGAAAATGTAGTATCGGTCATTACACGAGCTCAGAAAAAGAGATTAGAAGCTGACGCTCTCAACTCGACATCGTCCTCAGAGAATCCTGCATCTTCTAGGCCTGATCAACCTAAAGTTGTAGAAATTCTCAAAAAACCAGCAGATACAATTGAATTAGTTATTTGTAAAAGGCAACCACATTTAAAAAATGTAGTAATAAACGCTAGCGATACAGGTAACTGTATATTTATGCCTTCGAAATCTACTATTTATCTGATATCTCGATCGTTATCGACTGTACCAGTGTTAGCGAGAGAATTAGAAGCTATGTGTAGAGATAATAATATTAACGAATTGATAATTTCTCGAAATAAAGAAAATATTTATTGCATAAAGAATTTGGTGAAGGAAATGAAAAACGTACCAAATTCACCGAGATTACTTGTTATTAATAATATGATTCGAATCGACGATAAAGACGAGAAAACTGTTATTTTAAATGATTTCCATCTATTACCGACCAGCGGTCACGCGGGAGTTAATAGGATGTTGAATAATATAAAAAAGTATTACTTCTGGCCAGGAATAAGTAATGACGTCATTGAATATGTAAATAAATGCAAACAGTGTCAAATACAGAAATTTCCAAATAGGAATATAAAGCAGCCAATGGTTATAACAACCACTGCAAATACAGCTTTTGATAGACTTAGTTTAGATTTAATGGGACCCTTAGAACAAGATGATTATAATTTTAAGTATATTTTAACGCTTCAGTGCGATTTAACTAAATACGTTGAAGCTTATCCTTTAAGAACTAAGGAAACGGAAATAGTTGCTAGAGAGTTAGTTAGAAATTTTATTTTAAGGTATGGGATTCCAAGAGAAATAATAACCGATAATGGAACAGAATTTATGTCCTCTACCATGTCTGAAGTTTGCAAATTATTGAATATAACGAAATTAAACTCTACAGCGTATCATCATGAAACATTAGGATCTTTGGAAAATACACACAAAAGTTTAGGTGCATATTTAAGAATTCAGTGTTCAAATAACAAAAACGATTGGAGTAATTGGTTACCCTACTGGTGCTTTTCTTATAATACATCAGTTCATTCAAGTACGAAATATACACCATTTGAACTTGTATTTGGAAAACTTTGTAATTTGCCAAGTAATCTTAAGTCTCAAGTAGATCCTATGTATAATTTTGACGATTATCCATTTGAATTAAAATATAGGTTACAGAAAGCCCAAACGGATGCTCATAAAAACCTTTTAGAAAATAAGCAATTAAGGAAATATATGTATGATAAGAATATTAACCCTGTCACATACAAAAAAGGTGACTTATTGTTATTGAAAAACCAAACTGGTGACAAATTGGATAAAATTTTTAATGGACCATTTAAGGTAATTGAAGATTTGTGTTGTAACGTGAAAATATTAAAAAATAACAAAGAATACATTGTTCATAAAAATAATACCAAATTATTTCATGTTTAATATTAATATATAATTATAAGTAATTTACATTAAATAATTAAGATATAAAGAAAATGTATTAGTTTAAACGTCAACATTCCTTAATGCAATTCCTTTTAAAGGGGAGGGGTGTAACGGCAACTTTTTGAGGGGAGGTGTAGTGTATGAACAGTTGCACACACACAGTGAATTAAGGTTTGCTGACATAGAATTAATTAGCCTATAAATTGTTGTACATTTTAAATAAACGGGGACTTTTATTATTATCACCGGCCGAGATGGTTTTATTTGTCTCCTCGTCGCACCAACCATTACAGCAGCACAGTTTAAAAACTACTAACACATGCTTTTCAAATCATGATCATGATGATCCGTGGGAATCCAAGGTCATTATCATGAAATTGTTGTATTGTCACCGGTTTTCAATATGTCAGCAAAATATTTTGACGTTTAGAAGTACTGAATTGAATGTACCAACTGGATTACAAAGATATACATATAAAGGTGAAGCTAATATAAAGTTGTCATAAAAATGGGTGGATTTTACATAAGTAAACTTGTAAAACGGCATACAATACCATCACTTACAGTGACATTGGGCCTGCTGGATGGCACCTTGAAGGTCTCGCCCACTTGCGTGTCCAGCTCGAAGTACGCCACCGAACACCAGTACTCAGGGGCCGGCTGACTGGACAACAGCCCGCCTGGGTTCCCGTTATCTTGAGACACAATAATATTAGTGTTATGCAATCCCTACTATTATAATTGCGAATATGTGTTTGTTTGTTACGCTTTCCACGAATTAAGTACCCAACCGACCATAATGAAATTTTGCATACACGTTCATCCCGAAATTCAAGCGAAAACTCCGAAATCAAGTAGTGAAACCGCGGAAAACAGCTATACAAAAATTTGAGCATAAAAACATTGTATAAATTTGCAATCTCGCCATATTTACGCATGCTACTGCTATACCGGTGATAATGAATGCAAGTAATAAATAAATCACAAACAAAAATTTAACTAATTCATTTTATCGTCTATCACTTCACGCAACTAATGAAGCGCTTACAAGCTATTAGTGGTAACAGATTATTACCTACTCCAGTAAATACAATTTTAATACTTTGGAGAGTTATAACAAAATGTCAAAAACATTGCTTATCCTTCAATCACCGGTGTTCTTAAGTTTGGTGAAATGATAGCAACATAACTGACATATACTAATTCGCCCGTAAATATGACTGAAATGCACATTTACACACTTCGGTGGCAAACACCGAAGGAAAATACGCTAAGCGCTGATGAAACTCAGGTAACAAATTTAAAAAAAATACAATCTTTTTTATAACATAACTTTAATGATAAATAATTAAATCTCGATTTACTTAGTGAATTTTCAACTTGAATCAATTTTGTATTAATTTAACTCAAAGTTTCAGGAGAAAAGAAAGTGAAATCAGCTTAAAACTAAGGTTTATTTTCAGCTTGATTCAAGTTTGAATTACAGTAAATTGAGGTTTTATTATTTTTGCACGCCGCCCTTACAAACAAAAATTTAAGCGCTAACATCACCTGAGAAGCTTTACAAACGCAAAAATCAAACTATTTTCGTATAGCGTTTCGTGCTGGTTAGGCTATTTCTCATTTCAAAAGATACTTGCGATGTAATCTAAACTATCACTACGAAATCAACTTTTAAGATACGAAAAACCATGTATTTAACAGGCCACCCAATATGACCCTGAGTTAACTAACGTATAAGTAACTTGGTTGGAAACTATTTGTAATGACATATTACAAATACATATTTTAGCACATATTTGTTTGAATCATATATGAATTTCGAAATGAAAAATTATTTATGTTGGCCTCGGGACTTATCGGGTGACATGATAAGCACTTCTTGGAGACAGATAATGTAATTTATATAATTTAAATAAATACGTTTTTCTTCTATTTAACGAGTTAAAATTTATTGGGGGACGCCAAAAGAATAATGTTTGTTTTTAAGTAAGTATGGTTACTTACTTAATAACTAGATACCTACTTAATAACAGTTTATAATGTAGGTACCCTGAGAGAAAAATAGGGGCATATTCGGTAAAGTTCGCGACAGAAAAGTTCCCCGAAGATTAGTCAACAGTATTTCTGCTACCGGTGTTGGTTGAACACCATATTTGGTCAGTATACTCTCCCGTAGTTTGCACATTATTGACACGGTGCGGGGTCAGTCACTGTGCCTGCTGGTCACGGATATTGTGTCGCCAACATATCCTTCGGGCAACGAAAGGCGACCGAAACCTCTTCGGTTTGATTGATTTCTCTCCGTGATACGTTTACTATGAATATATGAATATGCTGAGAGGTACCGTACTCTTTACTACACTATGTCTAATTTTACAGCGCTGGTACAAATCTAATTTTTTCATGTAAATACAATTTATAAATTCTTAAATACAGTCCATCATTTCACATAGTTGCTACAATATTAATAGAAAACGTGAACTTTATTAACAAAATTTGAGATTCTAAATGATTGGGACAGACATATAAACAAAAATATTAATATCAAATTGTTACTTGATAGTGATAAGCGATTTGCTGATTTCGCTACAATCTTTGAATCTTTCTGATTCGTTTTTCGACTACTTATCTACGTTCATTAACTTTATTAAATCAAGTCGAACATATTAATAATGGTAGGAAATATAAATACAATGGAAACACTAAGGATGTATGGAAGAAAAGAGTGGAGAAAAAAAACAGCAAACTATTAAGAAGCAAGCACAAAGAGAAATAAAGCTTTACAATTAAGTATATGGCTAACTATAGTAGCTACTGCCCCTAAATAAAACTAGATAGGTACCATAATACTAAAAAGAAGAAGATACGGCACACTCATGAGTAAAACAAGACCGTATTAAGTTTTTTTCCAATTCGTAATTGTACCGAGGCCCAGGCCAACTCTAACCCTGAGATTACGCGGGCGAGTCTAGTGTAGATTGATGGCCATTCACATGCACGCTTTATTATTGCTTCTAACACGAGTTCTTCTAAGAGGTTTCCTCACGATAACTTCCTTCACTGTCAATCCTGTTGTAATCAACTTGATTCATACATAGAAAAGATCCATAGGCGAAGCTCAGATAGGACGAAGGTGGCGAATGAGATGAGGACAGACGATGAGGATTCAGAAAATGTAATATGAAAACCATACATTCTGTACATATAACTTATTTTGATATAATATCTGACCAACATTTTTACACCGCTTCTCTGCAGTTAGCATCCTGTATATTGATTACAAAAACAGAACATATACATTTAGTAGAAGATGCACTGCCAAACCTCACAAATTTTGATTAAATGAAACACAAATGTCAACTTAATTAAAGAGTCAAATGAGTGCCTGATAGTTTCAATTTATTTCGTAATTGCTGAATATGTATCTTTGGTTTTTTTTTTTCATTTGCATAGCAAAACCTTGTGATAAACGCTGCTCGCTCCGACCTAGTTACGGTACTGTTCGCGCTTAAGTTTTTTTTTTTACGGAGCTAAGCAATGAACCTGTGCTGTATCTTCTTCTTTTATATTCGACCTTAGGTTTGTTCCCTTACAATAGTGGTGGTGGTGCGCGGGCGAGTCGATGGCGGCGGGCGGCGCGACGGGCGGCGGCGCCAGGCTCTGCGTGTACGTCAGCGTGTTGTTGCCCGTCCACGTGCCTGCGCCGGCGCACACACACACACGCGCACGCGTCATAATATATACAGCCCTGAGGGCCGCACTTTGCACTTTTGCACTGCATCCGATCCGAATAAGGAACATCACGATCCGAAACCGGGAGAACGCGATCCGAAATAACCTTATTACTATACGAATGAAAATGCACTACGATCCAACTTCTGTTTTAAAAACGTAAACTTACTTCTACGAATCAAAGACGAACATTTTTAAGCACTGCGTCCGATCCAAATCTGTCATGTGAGCGAGTGTAAAGGTACGACGAAAATGACCATTAATCTTCGTATGGAGGTAAATGTGACATTCAAAATTTCTCGAATTCGGAAGGACGCAGTGCACGACCGACATCCGAGTTCGGTTCAAGTTTTGTTTAATAGATCCGTATTTTCTCGGATTCGGATCAGACGCAGTGCAAAAGCGCTCTTAGAATACGCGTCTACCTAGATACTTACATATTAAGTTGGTACTTACTTAACACCTATATGCAAGATGCCGCGCGGCTAGTATAACATGCCTCGTACATTCGTATCCTAATTTTATAGTCCCCGTTTAGAGAAAATGTAATATGAGTAAAACCAATGTCGTTTCAATACAATATGAACAGACTGAGGTCTCACGAACATCTCTAACCCTCCATAGATCTCATATTGTATGTTAAGCAATGAGCCCATGCAGTAACTCAAATTCGTACGTAAAACTGATGAAATTGAATTATAATTAACCGACTTCTAAAAAGGAGGAGGTTCTATGTTCGATTGTATGTATGTTTTTTTTTTTTAATTTAAACTTCGTTACAAAACACCTAATACCCTATATTTTTTTCCTTTTTCTTCAATCCTTAACTATAAATCGACGAGTGACATTGAACGCGGACCAATGAACGACCTTTTCAAAATCTAAAAGTTATTATTGTTACATTTCTTTTAGATTTTTCACCCAGTCAAAAATCTATTGTTCATAATGTCATTGAGAAACTGTACCTATAGTGAAATTATAGGTCCATGATAGTTTATGAAATGAAGATCAATATAACTAATCCGTGCAACCTACATTGACGACTAGTAAACATTATACCTTAAACTTCTATTATTAACGTTTATTTTCTAACATGCAAAATAAGATTTCGTTCATCTCGCCTCATTACAATGTACGACATTTCAGTCTGTGTATCAATTTAGTAACATATTAACCCCTAATGCGAGTGGTACATATCATTGTTTGTTATAACAATAAAAAAAAAAAAATTGTCATAAATTTTTTCTACAAAAGTTTTTGAATTAGTTTAGCGCCAATTTCTCACCGCCATTGTACAATTAATACATAATAACGAATCTTACAAAACGTAAACGACAAGAACAAAAACGAATGACCGTCGTAGTCGCTTCACAGCTTAACCTGGGTCCTTATTCACTACGACCAACAACATTCCTTGCCCAAAACGCGCGTCCCAAAAACAATGCCAAACACTCCAGATGCCAAAACATTAGAAATTAATATTCTGTATACCATAACACAATATGTAAATATATATATAATATATATTTTTGAAGAGACACTTCTTCGAGCACGAGGGAAAAATAATTTGTTGCGGGTTATCTTATTATCATCTACATACATAATATACTAATATTATAAAGAGGTAAAGTTTGTGAGTTTGTGAGGTTGTAGGGGGTACTCTCTGAATCTACTAAACCGATTTTAAAAATTCTTCTACCAATAGAATGTTACAGTGTTCCCGAGTGTCATAGCGTACTTACTTCTTAACCCGGAATTCCCGTGGGAACTTCGAAATTACCTGGGGTAAAAACGCGGGGGAACAGCTAGTAGTGAATAAGGGCCCACCGATACTCTTCGACGTCGCTGATCGCTTACACGGACGTAATGCACTAACAGGTGTAGAGTTTGAAATGCGTTACCTTGTTGATGCTGCGTGCGGTGCGGCTGCGCGGCGGGCTGCGGCGGGCTGGCGGCGGGCGGCGCCGCGAACCCGTTCTGCTGCGCCTGCGCCTGCGCCTGCGCCGAATCGCCGCCCGCGCCGGCGCCCGCCGCGCCCACCCCCGACACCACCGACACCGCGCCGCCGACACCAACAGTTCCCACACCTGTCACGCCACTTCACATTTTTAACTGTACTAGCTTTCCCCCGCGGTTTCACCCGCGGTAATTTCGGAGTTCCCGCGGGAATTCCACAATGAACTATATGTACAAACATTCCTCTTGAATCACTCTATCTATTGGTGAAAACCGTATGAAAATCCGTTCAGTAGTATTTGAGTTTATCCTGAACAGACAGACAGACGCGGCGAAGAATCTTGTTTTATAATATGTAAGGATTTAAGGCGCTATAGCGCTATAAAAAATCATCAGTCCTCAGATGTTATATCTAAAGTTTAAAAAGAAATCGCTAAAAGAATATTATTAAGAATAGGGTGAAACATATCTGATGATAATTCTCCAATATTCAAACGTGATATCAAAAAGTTAAAAAAGAAATGCTTATTACGGACACTTTTGTCGGTTTATTTTTTTTTTATTTATGCTACAACGTGTTGCAATTACTTACAATAGTTTCACTCCTGTGGGGAAGGCCCCATCCTAAGGCCCTACCATAGGCCTCAGAAATTATAATGTACCTACTAAAATTAGTGCAGTAACATGATTTTTGGATATATATACAGTATGAGCGTATAATTGAAATATTGATTGAAGCCAAAACATGATTACGAAAAATCATCTCGATAAAAAAAATCCAAAGTAATCTCAGTCTTCATTACTGAATGCTTGTAACTTAATTATTAACAGTGATTCACCTACCGAAATACGAGACTAAATTTGAACTAATACACTATCAGTGTGCCTCTTAACTACTTTTTTCACATGGCACCTTAATTTTTTTTTATGTAATAAATAGTTTATTGAATAATAATGTAACTTTAGAAAAACCATCTTCACCTGTTAGAGTTTGCGTGAGTTGCGCGTCGGTCGTGACCGTGTACGTGTTGGTGACATCTATGAGCTGAGTGGTGCCACCCGGCGACATGCTCACTGGCATCGCAGCTGCAACACGCGAACGAAAACAGTGATCGAACACATCGATCACCATACTCAAACTGTAGGTATACCTACTTAAACTCAACTAACACTAGTTCGGATTAAGTAACAACACAAACGTTCCATCTTCGATCAGCAAACACAACTAGATAACAGGTCCGATATGACACCGAAGTACTAGATCCCGGAATTCCTGTGAGATCTCCGAAGTTAACGTGGATGAAACCGCTAGTGCCTAATAATTACGTGCTAACCTGTCATTCAATTGTCTTTATCGATCGAAATATTTCATGCAAAATTTAACCATAATCCCAAAAAAATATTAAGTGCAAAATAAAAACAGTTCAAAGCTTACAATGATTCATTCTCTTTGGTAACCACGTTGCTCTCGCGTCCATTGTGTCGGGTGGCTCTAACTTAGGAGCCATCACCCTTTGTTGACCCATGACCATTTGATGCGGGTTAGACATCTGCATTCCTTGACTGTGGTTTGACATTTGTGGCGCTCTCGGTGACATTTGTGTGGGCGCTGGGGCCATTCTGGGTGACGGCATCGGCGACCCATTTGTGCCCATTTGTGGCGTGCCAGGGCCCATTTGTGGAGTACCAGGACCCATTTGGGGGGTGCCAGGGCCCATTTGCGGGGTCCCAGGACCCATTTGGGGAGTGCCCGGACCCATTTGGGACGCACTGGAACCTATCAGTTGCGTGCCGTGAGAGTTTCCGGGACTCATTTGCGGTGCGCCCTGCATTTGCGATCCACCGACGTGATTTGACATCATTTGCACTGACGTCGGGTGGCCCATTTGCGGCTGTTGTCCTAACGATAGAGATCCTGGCGGGGGCCTAATAGGACCCCGAGGTCCGTGAGACGTTGAAAACATGTTCGGAACGCCATCTGGCGCTATTGAAAAAAAAAGAATAATGCAAAATAAAATCGACATGCTGATGCAAATGAAAATGAAACAGTGTGCGAAAACAATTTTTAAGACCTTTTTTTAAGGCTTCACGTCTTTAAAACCTCACACTTAACAGGGACACAAAAGTAAAAGTATAATTCAAAGTTGCCTTGTGTATTCACATCCTTAATACTATGTATAAATTGAACACACTGAGCAGTACTTACTATATGTATGTATGGGAAAGCAATCTAAGCAGAACTGGAGAGGTGAGCACTTTTTAACCGGCTTCCAAAAAGTAGGAGGTTCTGTGTTCTGCTATGTGTATGTTTTGTTTTACAATATTGTAACCCTATATACCATTTTTTCTTTATTGACAAACAAATCTCGAACTCGACACACATTGACTGATGACTGGCAATCAAGTGGTAAGTGAATTGTAAACACTTTACTATAAATACCTTGTCCTTGGTTAATGATGATATTGGTTGTTTGAAATTGCTGAAGGTGATGTGGCATGGTCGAGTGATGGTGTCTGGGACTGGTGGCGTGGTGTTGGATGGTCACCAGCTCACCAGTGTCCATGTCCATACTGTTACCACTGAGTCCAGCTGTGTACTCGTCTTTTACTAACCTACTGGACGCCGGCTGGAGTGTCAACCCAGATAGATCTAGAAATCAATCATTCATTCATATACCAGCTGTTACCTGTGGCTTTATGACCTGCGCTTAATGGTCAGCACATATCACGGAAAGAACTTAATTTGTTTTTCCAATTCTTAATAAATCCGTAAGAAATTCCTTTGTTATTCATAAAACTGCAGACCATAAGTGAATTATTTCAACCATATTATATTGCTACTGGAATGCAATATGAATTGGATTTTAAATCTTCTTTGGTTATTATTTAAGCTTGCCTAAGTACTTTTTAATATCACTGTATTACATAATCAATACTTTTAAGGTAGGTACCTAAGAGAAATTGAATACTCATATTTTGCCAAACTTATCTGATCATTTTAAATAAATTGAAATTACTCACCAATGCCAGGAGAGACAACTCTTTCATAGTGATATGGATTCACACAAACTGAATCACATTTGAGATCAAATGCAAATTGACAGAACTTAACATGTTTTAATTCATTTTTGTGCAGATCGGGCCAGCGCCATATTCGGGCGTAAATAACATGCGGGAACCCCTTCCGGCCGGCTACCTGTAGCGAAGATAGATATCATGCATGACTAAGCAAAAAAATTCTCCAGGATTGCATGTTTTTTTTTGCTATTGCCTGGGTGCAATATTATACATTACTTTGATGTCACTGAAGTCAAGTGCTCAAAAAAGATTTTTTTAAGAATTAGAATTGATCAAAAAATATAAACTTTTCCCTCTAAAGAAAGTTTTAATTTAAACTTCTTAACTACTAAATATAAACATTTAAAGTTCAAATACAACATTTCTTTCGAGACACCTTTTATTTTGTAATGTATTGTACAATAAACTACCAGATCAAATACTGTAAGTGACTGTGACCAACATTCTTTGCCCACAATGTGTGTCCCAATATCACAATTCCAAACTCTCCAGATGCTAAAATATAAGAAATTATTATTCTGTATACCAGCCCCGCAGGGCAATTATGTAAGTTTTGTTGCTATCATATTTAAGTTTCAATCAGAAAATTAGCAATTTTGTGATTAATTAATCAATCGCAGCTTTAACTTTTGAAGTAAGTTCATTTTGGTTGATTGCTAGATATTGTAGGTGTCAAAACGTGCATATTGTAATTGCAAACGGCAAAACTGCCATGTTTTTTATTGCAACCGAAAAATTATAGAAACAAAAGTTACATAATTGCCCTGCTGAGCTGGTATGCAGAATAATGCACCACTGTTGTGCAATTTCAATAAACTAAAAAAAATAACAAATAAAAAAATCAAACAGACTGAGATAGCCAGTTAAAACAAACATCCATAAATCGTCCATAAAAAACTAGTTCCATTTCTTAATTTTCAGCCCTCATCTGAAGATAGAAGATTCAACCATTGAGAGGAATGGAATGTTAGTCTAAATTAATATTTGAAGACCATAGACTCATGTACTTGTCCAATATGTTTATTTATAATTAATAAAAGCTTGTTAACTACTAACACATAGTTTTTAAGTGCGTAATACTAACCAAAATGAGTCACTGTTACTTGAAATTAAATAAATAAATTAAAAAAAACTAGACCTTAGTAATTTAGGATTGGGTTTTTATGTTTAAAGGAAAGTCTTATACTGAAACAGCATAATATTACACAATGTTGACATTGATTAAAAGATTGTATAAAAAAAAACTAACTTGTAGTCTTCCATCTAAAGTTCTCTGTATAGTAACACACTTGCTAGGATGTGCCCCATTTGTAGTTATAGCTGTTATCAATGAATCCAACTCGTCTCGTTTTTCTTTTAACTTCTTGACAAGAGACTCGATAGCCCGTTTAGAGAAACCTTCACTTTCTCCACCCTGTCTGTGGCACATCAGTGAATGCACAATGCTGAGACATGCATCAGCTGATGTAGGTGCTGTGGTATTCATGGCTACAAATAAAATAGGCATAAATAAAAAAGTGCAACATTTGCAACTAGATTTTTAGTTTTACATCTTACAATTTCTTTCAGGTCTATGGAATTTTTGGTGCTATATGGCGTTTATCAGGTTTCTTACCTAATTTGGTAACAGACACTAACCAAATCATGAACCAAAAAAATACTTTAATTTTTATGCCAAGGTATTGGGCATTCATAGGCAACAACAAACTACAAAGACTTCAAAAATCTTGCCATGGTTCAGAACTCCAATCCAATGGGACCATTCCCCCACAATTATTATACTAGATCTTGTTAAGCAATTAACAGCTTTAGAGACTTTATTTATACTATGGTAAAATATCCTCTATCCAATTTATTATACATAATTTCAGGTTGGAATTCGATTTTTTTCCAAAAAAAAAGTTATAGATAAAACGACATAGAGAACAACGTTTTAATCATAACAATAAAAGGAAAATGTACCTGTAAATTATGCCACAATATAATCTCCAATAGTATATCGTAAAATTGACGTTTTAGTAATTAAACTCATCGAAAATAATGAAATCCATTAGCGCATAAATACAAAAACACAATGCGACATTTTCTAGCCCATGGACATTATAAAAGATTTAAGAAAGAAGCACAGATAACTAAGAAGAGAAGATAGATGAATAATTGATCCGTAGATGGAGAATGAATTGATCACATACATTTTTTTGTTAAATTTACCCCTTAGGGGGAAGGCAAAAGAATCTAAGTCCATACAGCCAGGTCATATGTTTTGTTTTCAGAAGTTATTTACATTGAAATACATAGTATGTAGGCGAGATGCATTTTGATACTTTACCGAGATTTGTGGAAGTATTTTTTCACAATTGAAACTTAATTAAATGCTTTGTAAGAAG
The DNA here is from genome assembly GCA_907165275.2 of Zygaena filipendulae. Classification (NCBI taxonomy): domain Eukaryota; kingdom Metazoa; phylum Arthropoda; class Insecta; order Lepidoptera; family Zygaenidae; genus Zygaena; species Zygaena filipendulae. The sequence goes on from OU015669.1 coordinate 5,114,719, forward strand.
TTATATAGTAAAATGATAACCTCACAGGGAACACCCCATTCATCTTATTTCACTGTTTCCACACACTGTTCACCACTTAGTTTGTAAAACAAAGAAATAAACCGATATCCATTTTGCTCAAATGCCGCCAAAAGTCCTAGATCACAAACAAATTAACAGCCAAAAATATTGAAATAGAATAAATTGACAATACGCTCGGCCGCTAAGCATTTCCCTTGAACCACGCAGCGGCCAAATGATCTTATGCTAACAAAATGCCATTGGCTAGCAGAGACTATTGTCTATAGATACCACTTGACGGAAAGCGATGTGATTGGCAATTTGAAATTAACTTTGGGGTGACTGGAATTTGATTGCGTCGCAACAGGTCGCAACCTGGTCGCAACAATGTGATGTGTTTTTAATTTGATCATTCCCCCCGCAAAAATTGATTGACGTAGATTGCACAGTAAAAGATTGTATTATTGTCTATTCTCTTATAATATCTTTGTTAACAGCTATGTACACTAACGGCCGCACTCAGAGTCGTGTTAATGATTATAATAAAAAAAATAAAAATTTTTAAAACAAAATTTCCGTAATCAGAGACATTCATTTAATTTAATAGGGTACTTGCATGAAATTTATAATAAGAAATTGTGTTAATATTTCAAAAATAGAGCCTTAGAAAAGCGTTATCGTGAAAGATTTGCTAAAAAAATTTCAATAGTTTCCAAAATATTCAACTTTTAATTTTGTGAAACGGAACGTTGCAACGAAACATCAATCACAGCCAAGCTTAACACATGACGTCACTTTTATTTTTTTTTAGGAAAAATTTACCTCTTTCAGAGAAGGCAAAAGAAACTAAGTGCATACAGTCAACGCATATTTTCCATTTTCTGAAGTTTTTTACTTTAAAATGCATCGGTAAGATGCATTTCGATTCTTTACTGGAACTTTTGGAAGTAAATCGACACAGTTCAACCTTAATTTCGCTTTTGGATATTGAAGTTATCTGTCTGTCAGTGTCACATGACCCTGTCAATACGACAGTGACATTTCTATCACAGATTAATAAGGCGTAATTTTGAACTAGTGACGTCATTCCGCGTTTCGGCGGTAAGGTCTAAAGTAGGAACTTTGAAACGCTCTATTTAATTAATTTATGCATATATATTTTTTCTTTTTCTTGCTTTGTTTAAGTAGGCCATATATCTTTAAAATAGACTGAAAAAAATATTCGTGCAAGTACCCTATTACTTTAATTGCTAAAAATACGTACATTGGCAGAATTAAATGCGATAAATCGCGATAGATTGCCATAATTGAAGAAGAAAAAAAAGAAATAGAAGACGTTTGGCAATGTCAACGATTGTTCATCTGTCAACATCTGACTTCTGTCATGAACTGGGATGGTGCTGTGGCGGTGTGATGTGACATATGTGTGAATGTGTTCTTTGATTCTTTCTTTCTGTTTTCGTCCTGTCAGTTTTATATCATAGAGGTTTTATATGGACGGGATTTTGGCACTTTTTAGTTTTTTGGGGGTCTGATCAAAAATATGATACACGATTTATGTTAAAAATTGCGTATCTTTTACGCTACATAAAAGTCGGCAAATTCTTTGAACTAAGTATTTTCACTATCATACGTTTCAATTTCATATCAAAACTTAAAATTTCATTTATCAAGAAAATACGAAGTGGGTGGATTTCAAGTTAATATGATTGTTGCTTAGTCGTAAATAGTTGTAAAGGTAATGCCCGCATTATTATTGAAGAGCTCAATTGATGATGAACAATGAAGGGCGTTGATAGTTCTGCAGCTAATCTCGAAGGAATGACAAATAAACCTTTAATAACATGTAAGCACTAACATCTTGTATAATACATTACCATATTAATTCCAAAGGTTCCTAAAATAACTAAGATCCTAAGAACCGTCTGAATAAGATACTTGTATAAAAACAAATTTAAAATTAGACCCAATTTTGTGAACTATTTAAGGCATGTATGTATGTAATATACTTTCACTTGCATGTTTACAAGAGCGATTAACTTTTTTTAAGGTGCTGGAGACTGGAATTTGTTTTGCACACTAGAAGCTCCATTAGTAGCAGCTATCCCTCAAGACTCATGTGAATGGAGACGGTCTTATGGACGTGTCACTAAACCTATCTATTTGGAAGCATCATTCATAAAGTATAATAAGGATAAAGTGCATTCAGAAGTGAATTTGCTGAAACGTCCAATATTTCATGTTTATTGGACAGACTGTGTGGTTTGTTACTGTTTTGTTAATTTGTAATTAAGGTGGAAGTACTTAATTGACCGTGGTTGTCACCAATGGGAGTTAAAATTATGTAGTTGTAGTAGTTGCAATATTTGTTCTATTGTGTTCTCTGTACCAACACATGAATTCATTTTCTGATTAATTTCCATGGAAATTTTTAAACTGGATAAAATTATTATATGGATTAATTTAAAACAGTATCTTTATGCCACCTTTGCCTATGGCAGTGAATAAAAAATGTTTCATTAATTTATATTTCAATGTAGTGTAGTAAGTCTTATAGATTATTATTTATTTATTTATTTATTTAAAAGTTACACCAACATAGTAAACATTAACACTTAAAGTAAAAAAACAAATTAGCATCGAATAATAAGATAAGTGTCACTATACTAACAGGTGCAAACTGCATGCGATTTCCAATTAAAATTTATACTATTTGAATATAAAATTTAGATAAACAAAGAAAACAAAATAAAAATATTGATTGAAAGCTTAGTCCAAATAAAAATACAAAGTTATTATTTTTTTTTTATTTACCAATTTACAATTTTATTAGTTCATTGTTCATAATCACACTAGATTGACTAGTCAAAATCTTGCCATCTGACACTAAGTAAACACTAACTCTGGAAAGTTTTATATGGACATTATTACTAGGCTACAAATTATTACTGTTTACATCAACTTTAAAATTGTTAAAATAGGTAGGTAATATTTTTGTTTCTTTTAAAGGATATTGAATACTATAAAACAACATTGAGAGAAGATATAGAAGTATGGTTAAAAGAGCTAGAGAAGAAGTGTATCACAGATTGGATGATAGTTCAAGTGGAAACTTATGATGTACGGAAAACAAACAAATTGCTGCCCAGGACAACAGTGCTTGATAAAATTAAAGGAGATTTTGCCATAAAACAAACAGAAGATAGGTTTATATCTGTTATAAATCCTATCAAGTCTGAAGCAAGGAGTGCAGAGTCCTGGCGCACTTTGGTAGCGAAGATACGGCACTTCATCTTGGTGGCTTACAACAAGGCATTAATTAAGTTTGAGGAGTTTATGAGAGAGCAGAGAGAGAAGCGTAATGATCCCAATTGGGATTTCTGCAAATATTTCATTTTACAGGTAAATAAATAAAATATTACATATCTTGAAATGAAATGAAATTAACTTTATTTATTGTGACAACTGTTAATATGCAATAACAAAAAAACAGCACAAGCATCTTACTTTAATGATCTATCATTTAAAGTTTTGACCTTCTTTAAAGTTTATACACACTAAACAAAACCAAAGCTTAATGTAGCCGAGGGGAACTTTGAGGACTGATTTTAGAATGAAAGGACTATTTAAAAATATTATCAAAATTTAGTGATGATGATGAAAAATAATAGTAGGTTGCCAAGGAGGCTGATACAGAAAACGTAACTTATAAAATATGTATGACATCTTCATCTAATATATATAAATCACGTGTCACGTTGTTTGTGCGCGATGGACTCCGAAATTACTGAACAGATTTTGACAAAATTTTGTAGCCATTTATAATATGGTCTAACTTAAAAGATAGGATAGTTTTTATCCCGGAATTCCCGCGGGAACTCCGGCACTAATGCGGGGAACAGCTAATCACCATAAACTACTGTCGGGGTACAAAGAAGGACATAGAGTACTTTTTTCCCGCAACCTCCGCGAGAACTCTGAAATTACCGCGGATGAAATCGCGGGGGACAGCTAGTTCTCTATATAAAAATAAAATCATTTTAAAAATCTATAAAGCCAGTATGATTGGCAAATTCTCCCGTTGTTTTTTTTTTAACCCAGTGTTTTCACATCATTATAGAAACTATAGTAAAACTATCATATATTTTTTTAAGTAAATGTATTTTTCTTCCAGGAACAGCTGGCATTTGTATTAGAAATGCTCGGATTATATGATGAAGCTCTAGTACAGTACGATGAGTTGGACGCATTGTTCTCGCAATTTGTACTTAATTCGAACGTGTCTGAAAGCCCAAAATGGCTCGATACATTTAAACAGCCAATAACCTCCTGGCGAGCGGTCCGGCTCACTGTTTTAGTGCCACAGAATTTGAGAGAGTTGATTATAAAGCAAAAAGCTTCACTATTGGATTTTAGAAGTTATTTATTTCAAAGACAAAGTGCCATGTTATTGCTTACATTTAAACCATGGGAGGTAAGTACTTACTGTGTATTCATATTATGTTTCTGAGATTTGCTATCTTTACTAGGTAGGTCTCACTATTTGGTTCTCTAGCAGTCTTTAGGTGGTCGAGTCTCACTCAAAAGAAAGGTTACTATTATTGCCCATTTGTGTTTATCTCATGTATAAACAATGATGAAAGTCCTGTACTCGATTTTAGATGTTACAAAAAAAAAAACAAATATATTATAAGTTTTTTTTTTTAAGTTATCTCAGTTAAGATATAGTAGAGAAATAATCCACATAATTATGTTATGTTATCATTCAGCTTCACTTGTCAGAGAAACTAAGTGTAAAGTTGCACCTTCATATTATTTGACAAGTGCAATGCACGACTTTTCTTCTTGATCGACCATCTGTGAAGTGCAATATCTAATTACATTTACAGTTTTATAATTGTTCATTCGGTCAGACAACATAACGACATGTTGGTGCTAGCAAACTACACACATCAAAAGTGTCTAGGGATCAAGCATTTTTATGCGGATTTCTTGAGATTGAGATGTGGCTTTGTAATAAATTTATGATTTTATAAATTTATATGGATCCTTTTTGGTGCATTACATAATTTGAATCAGGAACTGTCAATCAAATTCGAGTAAAAGATGAAAATCAGCTGTCAATATTTTCCCTATAAAAACATACAACGCATTGAAGACATTATTAGTGCTACTGTTTCCCTACTACTGATTAAAACCAACGTTATTATGGAGCGGCGACGTCATTTAAGCAGGGAAGAAATGCTCAGAGCCGTGGGAATGATAGAAGCTGGTTCCCGGCAACGTACTGTGGCTTTAGCTCTGAATACAAGTCAGAGTGTTATCAGTCGACTTTGGACACGTTACCGAAGCACTGGTACCGTGGCTGAGCGCCATGGAGGACGGTATCGCTGCACCACACGGAGACAAGACCGATACATTCAAATCTTAACTCGAAGAGCTCCAACAATAACCGCCATGATGTTAGCCGTGAGGCTTCATCACTCTTCAGGGAACTTAATTAGCGACCAAACAGTCAGAAACCGCTTGCATGAAGTGAACCTTCATTCCCGAAGACCGCTACGGGTACCACCTATAGCAATGCACAATCGTAGGATTCGATATCAATGGGCTCTTGAACACAGAAATTGGGCAGAAGAACAATGGCGTTTCGTGTGCTTTTCTGATGAGTCTCGTTTTGGTATGAGACCGGATACAAGACGTATACGACACTGGAGAACCCCTGGACGCCAACAGCGATTAAAATCCTGCCAGGAAGTCCATCCTTATAGTGGTGGAACCATCATGGTATGAGCGGGTATTTGGATCGGCGGAAGAACTGAGTTGATTTGGATCAGAGGCAACCTCAACGCTCAAATTTATGCTGAGACGATTGTATCAGACGTCATCGTTCCTCTACAAGTGCAAATCGGTCCCTTATTTCAGTTAATGCATGATAATGCACGACCGCACACCGCAAGAGTTGTAAGACAGACTCTCGCCGCAGCTAACATCAATGTCCTGCCCTGGCCTGCTCAGTCGCCAGACTTGAACCCGATTGAGCATGCATGGGATATGCTACAGAGAAGAGCTCTGCCGAATATGGAGGGTATCCAGTCGCAAGAAGACCTTTTTTTGTTGTTGCAACGAACATGGGCGGCCATTCCACAGCGTGATTTGGATGAACTCATTTTGAGTATGCCAAACCGATGTTCTTGTGTTGTTAGTGTTCGCGGTAGAAACACGGATTATTAATTGTTTAAGTTACCCAATAAAATTTTAAAGAAAACTGTTATTTCAGTCTTTTTTTCGAACTTTAATGTTAGTGGTTCAAATGTCAAAAATCCCTTTATTAGGAAAATGGCAAATTCCTTTATTAATGCAAAGGTGACTTGGTTTATCGTTACTGTGACAAACGAAAACACTTTATTTGATGAATCCTTAAAGAAAATTTTAATTAATATCAATCAGGAGAAAAGTTATTGCAAAAATATATGTTGATCCCTAGACACTTTTGATGTGTGTAGTTTAGAAAGTATTTTATTTATTTTTATTTATTTATTTAAGCTTATTGCACAACATGGTACAAAAGGCGGACTTAATGCCACAGTGGCATTCTCTACCAGTCAACCTTCACAGTGTTCAGAAAGTGTGCTTGGTGGTGCTTGAGAGGAACTAAATATAATTTCCTAGTTCAATACAAAATACATACATAATATATAAATTATACATAAAGCAAAACTGAGACCAAAATGCACAGAGCATACCTACCTACGCAAAGTAATGTCAAATTTAGTAATTGTTCCCTTTCCAGCTGACTTGAGCGTACAAAAATTAATAAATGAGTGCCATTTTTTAGAATCAGTAAAATTAAATGCAGATAGAGATATTTTCTTGTAGTTTCATTTCAAATTCAAAGACGTGTAAACGACGTTTTCAACTTTCTTTTAAATTTGTAAGCTGATAAATATATACAGTAATTTTCCAATTAAGTATTGTACAGTATAAAATAGATCGTTACTGGCATTAGTTACAGGCATCAGAGCGTTTCGGATGCATCGCCATGTATACTATTTTTCTAAGTTTTGAGCGTATAATATTACGCGCGAATTTTCCGCGTTCAAGGATTGAAATTCAAAGTAAAGAACACAAAGTAGAATAAGTACAAAGTTTAATGCTTCCTTACTATTTTATTATAAATGTGAATGTTTGTTTGTTACTCTTTCACACCTTGACTACTTAACCGATCATGATGGAATTTTGTATACGTAGTACACGTTGTCCACGTTGTCTCGAACTGTTGTACAGGAAAGGATAGGGTACTTTTGTCCCGGAATTCCCGCGGGAACTCTGAAATTAACTTGGATGAACAGCTAATAACTTAATTCAAACACAGGTCAAGTGATTCGATATTGCGCACACACAAACACGCACACACACTCTCGTCATCTATTTTTTTTTTAATCTACTTCTTTTGTAACTTGTCAGTTCTATTTCGCTAAGATTTGTCTAACCTGTCATTGACTCTATTGTGAGTAATTTTTATGGTTACTTAATTGTTTTTTTTAATATGCTGTAGAGTTAGCTTCCAATAATGAAATAAATAAAACAAAACTTAATAAAAGGAAGCAGGAAGTCTTAGCAAGCGGCACACCTCCGCCTCTTGACGTATTTGTCCGTAACTGTATCAGATAGCGTCCCGCTGCCTGAGCACGGTGCACAACACGCTGGTGGAGCTGGCGGTGCTGGGCGCCGGCGCGGTGGAGGGCGCGCCCGCGTGCTGGGCGCAGCTCGCGTGCGCCGAGACGCTGGCCGCGTGCGACCGGCTCGCCGCCAACAACAACGCCGTCGAGATGTGCACCGCGACGCAGGCGCCGCTGCTGCACACCGCCAAGGACAAGGTGAGAGAGACTACAGCACACGCAACCGTCGCACTCCTCACTCCGTACCAGTTGATACAAATGAATTGGTTTAACTTGCTACTGTGTGTTTGTGTGTGTGTGTGTGTGTGTGTTTGTTTGTCGTAGGCCTTGCGACGAAGCGCGGCGAGTGTCGACACTCATTTGAAATTGAAGTTGATATCGTTCAACTTAGACACCACAGTGTGTCACCTTAATTTCGAATATGAATTTGAACATGAAATTTTTGAAAGTGAAATAATCAAGATTATAGGTTCACTATGTCGCATTTGCAAAAATGGTTTTCGTAATAAATAACCCCTGATTATGATTAAGTATCTGGGCGACCGAGCTTCGCTCGTAGCGCCATCTGTTGCTAAGTAGAAAAGCAGTAACACTCGTTTTTCATTGCCTGAGAACACGGATAGAACGACGTTTTCTAAAAAGAAACCTAGCTGGATCGATTAATCGCCCTTGAAACCCCTGCATACTAAATTGCATGAGTCGTTTTCGAGATTCAGTTTATATACAAGAATTGCTCGTTTAAAGATAGTAGATTAAAAAAAACGAACGACTGTATAAAAGTTAAAGATACGTTAGGGTTGTCACTTGTAAAAAAATTCGCTCACGTGCTCGCAACGTGCTCAACCTATTCAGTGAGTAGAATGCGCTCGTTTCGTTTAGCTGCACGAGCTGGGCAAGCTTTGCGGGCTGCTGCCCGGCTCGCCGGAGCCGTCGTCCGAGCAGCTGCACCTGGTGGTGATGCTGTCGGCCGGCATGGGGGACAGCGAGCCCAACAACCAGCGCCCGACGCCCACCGACCGGCTCAAGCAGGCGCTGTGCAGCCGCACCAGCTTCCAGCAGTACTACTTGGAGCTGGCTGAGCTGGCCATGGGCACGTACAAGCACATAGGCCGGTTGAGGTGAGTGAGCGATGTTATAGAATGGGCTAGTTGACAAAATTTTAGTGTTAAGTCTGTCATGTATTGTAGATTTAAAAAAATATTGGAAACGTACGACTTGGACGTGAAAAAATTTTCAAAATCGGCTTAGTAGATCCAGAGATTACCTTCTACAATGTCACAAACTCACAAACTTTACCTCTTTACTATAATATTAGTATAGACTTAGTTATGACGTCACGAGCAACATCACCTCTACACTTTAATGCGTTTAATCTAAGTATTTTTTCAATAATTTAAAAAAGCAAAAAATTCGTGTCTATTATTTTTAATTATACATCGTGTTAATAAATTAACTGAAAACTAGAAACTACCTAGTTTGCTCAGAATCAACTAGCGAATCGATCGCACTATGTTTTAATATAGGTTATATTTTTTCACTTTATTAGCCCATGTCTAAATTATTTATAATACAATATTAGGCGCGTACGCCGCCCGCAGCAAAAAAATTCGAATCGGTAGGCGCGGGCGTAGCGCTATAAATTTCGTAGATAGGTCACCTCCAAACTAATGTTGAATAACTTTTAAAGTAATAATTTTTTCGACATAAAATATATTTTAATCATATTGTTGTTTTCATATTGTATACAAGACGGACTAAATAAAACTTTGGCTTTTATCATGTGTGATCATGCCCATTAAATAAACATCGTCTAGGTTCGCCCGCCTCATCGGCCGGGACCTGGCATCCTTCTATTCCGAGTTGGGCGAGACGGGCAAAGCTGTGGTCTTCTTGATGGACGCTCTACGCTCGTACGAGGAGCAGGGGTGGCGCGACCTGGCGGCGCAGACCAGGCTCGAGCTGGTGGCGGCTGCGAAGAAGATGGGAGACATGGATAGGTAATTCACAAATATAAAGGTCATGATCTTCCCAGGAAGTCACCTGTTGGATTAATCACCTGATGATTAGAGACTGATAGAAGACTACGATAATCTAAAAATAATTATTCCAGCAACTAAATGACTATATATTAATTAATTAGGTAATTTGCCTCAGAAAGCTTTTTTATATTTTAGCATGTCAGGTTGCTCCCAAGTCGACGTTGGCATAGCGCATTGTAGTCGGTGATCAAATCTAACCTAAAACTTTGTATTTAAATTGGATGCTAGCATACCGTAATTTGGCGCCGTTTTATTTTCATTATAAAACTAGGCCAGTGACTAGTTTTATTAGTAATTTTAAAGCTCATTAACAAATCAAAATGCTGACTTTAAATAATGTAGCACTTTATCTGGCGAAAAATAATGTTGATTGTGTAGACATTAAGAATTAGTATGATAGAAGCGTTATAATATTATATTTGTGTTGCTCAATAATAAATTAAGGTCATTTAGTCATATCAATAAATAATTTTTTTAACACTTGCTTTTCAATGCTTCGTTTTCAATTACTTCTGGTTTTGCTTCAACTTCGAAATATAATCCTTTTTTCAGATACACAAAGCTCTCTGCAACAATAGCGAGTACATCCGAATTGGAGATTCTAGTCAGAAATTTCTATTTCGAGGAGATGATTAACTCAATTAGGAATAACCTACATGACAAAACTGAGCCCGTTATCACCGAGTTGAACGATTGTTTCAAAATTGTCTCCGTTGACTTACTGCCGTCCGAACGTGGTGTTTACATCACCGATAATGAGGTTCAATGTCGCTTGACGGTGGAATGCAATCTGCCCAAAGACGTCGTGTGCACCCGAGCAGCGATCAACATAGAGTGTTCCGACGTAAAGCAAACAGACAAGCGGACTCCGGTCAAACATAAGACTGAATTAAGTGTTAGCAGTACTAGTGTAGGGATGTCGCCGAAGAAGTCCGCCGCGGACGCGTCTCTTAGTGATACAAATAATTTAATTAGCAGGTAAGCTGTCATTGTATTTTGGTTTTTATGGTTTAACTAAGCGGTATAATTCACGTTTCTCATTCGCTCTTTTATGATTGACGAACAAAACTAACAATAACATAATCGCTTGAAGTAACATAAATTTATGTTTCAGCATAAGATTGGACGACTTAAAACCTAAGAATCCACTACTGAACCCTCTACAAATTACCTCGCAGTTACACTTCAAGGAGGATAGAACACTGCAAAAAGCAACCGTCGAATGGCAACACCAAAAGACGACGGTGAAACGCTCAGACAGCCACAAGTACAGAAAACCGTCCGCCACAATAAGAAATAGTTTCGAGAAATCTTTCGTATGCGAAAATTTCACACTAGAACCCGGCTCGAATAGCATATGTTTAAGATATTTGGCTAAAGAGGCGGGTTCGTTCAAATTGGTTCAGGTATCGTTGGTAGTTGAAGGGAAGCTGGAGTTTTTGTCCAACGCGCTGGTCAGCACCGGGGTGGGGTTCGACGTGGTGACGCAGGGTGTGAGCGTTTGTTTGAACAAAGTCGATCCGAAAATGGATTTGGTCGCCGGTCTCGAGCACGACATGGAGTTGGTGGTCACCAGCGGCAGTTCGCCTATAGAGGAGGTAATATGTCGTCATCAAGCTCATACTAAAAAGAGTAGGAAGAGGTTAAGAGCCCGCTCACAGGGATAAAACTACAGCGCCACTCTCTATAATATATTTTTTTGATTATTATTATTAACTAGTTGTGCCCCGCGGTTACACCCGCGTTAATTTCAGAGTTCCCGCCGGAATTCCGGGATAAAAAGTACCCTATGTGAATGTGTTAATCTGATGTATAAGCTATATTATTGTAAAGTTTTTATTTAAATCCATTCAGTATTTTTTGCGTGAAAAAGTAACAAACATCCATCCATCCATCGATTCTTACAAACTTTGGCGTTTATAATATTACCTAGTGGGATATACTAGGCGTTCGACCACAACTTACCACAGTCATGTTAAGTGACGTTGTGGTCAAAAATTGTAAACACACCTAGCTTGGAATAAGAACTGACGTTTGCTATCAGAACACACCGTTAGATGCTTAGCGACAGATGTTTTAACTAGAAGGTGGCAGTTAGACTGTCGAGCACTATAGAGTGCCCTACCACCATCATAATTATTATCTTCTTCTTCTTCGTCGGTGTCACTCTTGACAGGGTGGTCGTGGTCATCACTTTAGGTGTTGGCAAGCTTCACAACACGCCGCCACTCCTCCCTAATGGCCGCCTTTCTCGTGCATTCGTGTACCGATGATGAGCCGTTTACTGCCGCTTTTATTTGGTCAGTCCACCTCATAGGCGATCTTCCTCGTGGCCTGGTACCCTCAACTTTTCCCTGGACCACAAGTCGCTCAATAGCCACCTCTCCTCGGCGGCAAACGTGACCGAAAAAGGAGAGGATACGAGACTGTACCAAAGATGATAAACGCCGCTTGATCTTATCTTCTAAGACATGAGAAATCGATGGGAGACTATAAAATATAGGTCACTATTAATGCCGCAGTATTACAATATAAGTTACAATAAAAGTTTAATTGACAACCGTGAACGATTCCCGCGTGTTATCCTTTATACCAGCAACGACCCGGAGCGAAAGTCATAACGCCTTTGAAAACGCCGATCTCCTTCAAAAACTCTTTGGCTTAAATCCTTACTATTGTAAATGCGAATTTGAGTTTGTACCTGACGTCACGCGTTATAACTACTCAACCGATCGTCACGAAATTGCCAGACACTTTGTCAAGGGTATAGAGACGGACATAGGGTACTTTTTATAGGGGCATTCCCGCGGGAACTCCGAGATTATCGCGGGGTGCAGCTACTAAATAATAATAATTCACATCACAACACACAGATCTACTTGATCCCACAGTAAGCTATTATTAGCTTGTGTCGTGGAAACCAAGCAAACGTGCTGTATACTACATAGAATTACTTATATATTATGCTATAGATATATAAACACACCCAGACTGGAAAATGGAACCCTGTGTTCATCACACAAAGTCCACCGCCACCGGGAATCGAACCCAGAACCCCTTGATTAGCGGGTAGGCATGGTGACTTGTGCGCCAATCGGGTCGTCGATGTTCCAGAACTCGTCGGTCCAGCTGAAGGCGTCCCCCGGGCTGCAGATCCGCTTCGCGTGCGAGCAGGCCCAGCCGGCGCGCGAGCTGACGGTGCCGGTGGCGGCGCGCGGGCCCTTCCACACGCAGCGCGTGCGCCTCGTGCTGTACGCCGCCCTGCCGCAGGTCAAGAGGGACCACATCGAGCACACGGTCGGTTGCACACTTGTTATGTACCTACTGGCCCTCGAGTCTGGACCTCGTTCACTATGACCGACGACATTCCTTGCTCATAAGGGAACATTTATAAAGTACGTTAAAGGGAGGGGGTCGGCGAAGTTTGACACTGTGTGAGAAGCGGTGGGAAGGTCCCAAAGTTTCGTGACGTCATATTTCAAAATCTTAATATACATCTAAGTGTTAAAATGCCAATTTTGAATGATTTTACTAACGAATAACTTAAGTATTTCCTACTCTGCCTGTATGAGCATAAGTTTGAAATTGTTTTGCTGGCGAACTAAGGTTTAATTATTTTTATCGGAACTGCTGATATAATCACTATCACTACCAATGTTACGGTGTACGGTGTATGCTTTGTTGGTCGTTCTTTTGAATAAATAATATAATAATTTTTAGATGTAAAATTGCTAAATATGTGACGTAACACAGCGGAGTGAGGTGACAAATGTGACCAACTGTGACAAGAACGGGGGAGAGGTAAAAAAATCACGAAATTAGTATTTCGTACTTTTTGGGTGACCCGCGTCCCAAACACTCTAGATAGCAAATTTTTTTTCACTTTATCGCGAACCGACAGACAGACAGACGCGGCGGAGGACTTTGTTTTATAATAAGTAAAGATTTTGACTCGCCGCGTCACGAGTTGGCACTGGCAAAAAATAGAGATCAACTCAGCTCAGTTCGCTGTCAACCTTACGATACGCACACGCGCACAACACGTGTACAAGCCGGCCGTCTCTACATGTGGGAAGGTGCTTGAATCAGTTCGTTCGCATGCGCTGCCCCAGGTGTGGATCAGCTGCCCGTGGTGGGACGGCGTGACGGAGGTGCCGCTGCACTTCGCGCCGCCCATGGTGCCGTCGTGGCGCGTGCTCACGTCGCACGCGCGCAAGTACGTGCACGTGGCGCTGCGCTGCACGCTCGCGCACCGCGCCGCCTTCCGGCTGAGCGGCGCGGCGCTGCGCTGCGAGCCCGCCACCGCCGTGTGCGATCTCAACCCGAAACACGCCGAGGAAATGGTGAGTTGTGCAAACGACAATAGTCTTGACTCTTGATGTCATAATGGGCATGTTGATTAATTTTTTTTTAGCCTGTCTTGTAAATTAATAAAAAATATTCGACACGTATTTTTTCTTTTTTTACGTAATCAAAAAATAACGGCGATATATTGAGTTGAAATTTCGCGTGATATTTATTTATTTATTTCATAATAACATAATATAACATTACAGTCAAAAGACATCACTATTCGGACAGTTTATATGGCGGTTTTAGCGGTTAGTGACGTCACGACCCACTCACCCTAAACTTTATTGCGCTTTATCTCTGTATATTTTAATTAATTTAAAAAAGCAAAAAATACGTGTCTATTGTTTTTTTTATTTTCTAACTGACGGACTAATTAGAATTTTGATTTTCAAAAGTAGTCAACATCCCCATTCTAGACATTGTCACATGTCACAATTCTAGACACAAAAAGCATATGGTCGGATCTCAACATCCGATCAAACTACTAAATATTTTGTATTTTAGTATTAAAAAGTAGTTGGTGTAGTTTTAGTGTTAAAGACCAAAACTATACTAAGATATTTAATAATACTGCTACGCACGAAATACTCACTGCTTGTTTCGTGTACTATATAATTTTACTAGCTGTTCCCTGCGGTTTCAACAGCGTCGATTTCGGACTTCTCGAAACAATTCCGAGAAAACAGTAGGTATTCTATGTTCTTCTCTGTACCTCGAACAGTGTGTAGGCATTTCATGATGAGCGGTTAAGTTTAGGCCTGAAAGATTAACAAACAAACCAACCTAAAACCGCATTCGCATTTATTATAGTAATGACTAGATTTTACCCGCGTCTTCGTCCGCGTAGACCTCAAAAATTGTTATATAAGGATTTTAAATTTGGTTTTTTACGTTAGATTGGATCAAGAAATCACGCTGTCCCATACAAACTTTGCTCCCCTTTTTCACCCCCTTAGGTGTAGAATTTCGAAAAATCCTTTCTTATCGGATGCCTACGTCATACAAAGAACACACCCTCCAAGTTTCAGGTCTCTACGATCAGCGGGCGTTGATTCGTCAGTCAGTCATTCAGAACACCTATACAACGTGTTAATGAATTAACCAAAAACCTGATACACCCCACTAAAAAAATAAACAATAATGTGAATACAATATAAATTATGTCGAAAAAATTAATAGTTTAAAAGTTATTCAACATTAGTTTGGAAGTGACCTATCTATGAAACTTCAAGCGCTACGCCCGCACCTACGTGTCAGTCACCGATTCGATTTGTTTGCTACGGGCGGCGTACGTGCTAAATATTGTGTTATAAACCATTTAGACATGGGCAAGTAAAAAAAAGAAATATAACCTATGTATATCAAAACATGGTGCGATCGATTCTGAAGTCGATTCTGAGCAAACTACTTTCTAGTTTTCAGTTAATTCATTAACACGTTGTATATTTTGTTTTTGTAACATCTATGATTGCAGAGCGTGTCGTCGGACGGCACGACGGCGTCGTTCATGTGGGAGCTGCAGAGGGACCCGCTGGGCGGCGGCGGCCCTCTTAAGGCCTACTTCTCGGTGCTGTACCGGCCGGCGGACGCGCCCGCGCCCGCGCGCCCGCTCGCCGCCGCCTTCGACATACACGACTACAGCACGCTGTTCGTGGTGCGCACCCGCCTGGAGCCGGGCAAGGGCGCCGACTTCTGCCGGGCCTCGCAGGTCTGCTGTCTGCAGCTCAGCGTTCAGAGGGTGAGTGCGGTCGTCGAATGGGGACGGGATTGACTGTATATTATTAGTAAAAAAGAGGAAAAACATCGAAAATTATAAATTGTTATGTATAATTTTCGTAATAGATCTCTCTTTTGTTTTTTCTCAAGTACAAGGTAAATTTTTCAAAGGGCGCTCCAACTCATTTTACTGTGGGACTATTCAATTTTTGTCATCATATACTATAGCTAACTTCACTCGCAACTGAAATTACTATGGGTCATCGCAGAATTTAGTAGTATGACATTTTTTTTTAATTAATATACTCTTGTTTAAATTTTTTCAATTATATCAAATCTAAATTGTTTCATAAATTTACAAAAGATACAATTCATTAATGTTTTATAGTAAAAAATATTAGTCAAATTCATCTTACTAATATAAAGAGGTAAAGTTTGTGAGGTAATCTCTGAACCGACTTTGAAAATTCTTTTACCAATAGAAAGGTACGTTATTTATGAGTGTCATTGGCTTACTCGAAATTCCCTCGGGATAATACAGCTATTCTTACAATGCTTCCGTTATAATTTTTTTGCATGTATTATATTTCAGGTGAATGAAACGGAATACACATCGTTGATGTATGAAGTGTTAGCTGATCAGACCATGTGGGCTGTGCTCGGCCGAACTGCAGGTACAGTACAGAATTTCCAATATTCTTTTTATTTTCAAATAAAATAATTTAAATTTAAAATAAAAATAAACTTTAAATAAAAAAAAGCTTCTAGAAATATTTTGTTTTAATTTACTTTCACTACGTTTTGCGATTAAATTGAAGGGTAAAATTTAAAATATTACTGTTATTAAATTGATCTGATTGTTTTTCTAATTGTTATTAATTATTTTTTACATAACCTTTTTATTAAAAGTATTTCAGTTTTTATTTAAATCAGACCTGAGACTCCTTTGAGTCAGTAAACGATTTTATGTTTTTCAGCTTTTGGGATCTGGGTATTAATGAAAATGGCGATAAATTGGATTGTAATTGTACTAAGTTAATATAAACTTAAGTTAATATGTACTAGCGGTTCTCCCGCGGTAATTTCGGAGTTTCCGTAGGAATTCCCTATGACACTCAGGAACACTAGCATTCTATTGGTAAAAGAATTTTCAAAATCGGTTCAGTAAATCCAGAGATTACCCCCTACAACGTCACAAACTCACAATTCACAAACTTTAGCTCTTTGTGATATTAGTATAAATGTGGTACAGATACAGATAATATAATACTATACTCTATAGATTAGTATAGGCGTGTACCTGTACGTACGTGTGTTGAGCAGGCGTGATCAGTATGGAGGGCGAGAGCGCGCAGGGGCAGAGCGTGGCGCTGGACGTGATGCCGCTGGTGGGCGGCCACCTGCCGCTGCCCAGCGTGCGCCTCTCCAAGTACATCGCCGCCAACACCAAAGGTCTACTTTGATTCACACCTCTATTGTCACGTTGGCGATCTAACACTACTACTACTACCTACTCCCCTTATCTTCTCCTAAATATATAAAAGGCAAACCTGACTGACTCATCTATCAACACACAGCCAAAACTACTAAACGGATTTTGCTGAAATTTGGCATACAGATAGCTACAATGACGTAGGCATCCGCTAAGAAAGGATTTTTAAAAATTCGCTGAAAAGAGGGTTAAAATTTTATATGACAGTCCGTCATTTTTAGAGCTAGAAGCCTCTGAAACTTTGTTTTTAGGTTAACGATTAGAAATAAACAATTACGTGGCCTAGGGTTTTTGAAAATTCAACCCCTAAGGTGGTGTTAAAAGAAATCGGAGCTCTCGGTGGACACCGAAGGAATCAGCTCGAAACGTAATAAATAACGTATTAAAACCTTTATAAGGTGACGAGGGTGATCGTGAGTGTGGACGAGACAGGTTAGTTAAGAAATGTATTGAACCTGTTGGCTTTATAATCATGATTAATGTATGAGAGAACAGAGAGGATAATATAAATTGATTCATATGATATATAATTACAAAGATATTGTAAGAGAATAGATAGACAACACGTTCGGCCCCTTGAACCACGCAGTGGTCAAATGATCTTATGCTAAAAAAAACGCCGTTGGCTAGCAGAGACTATTTAGATATCACTTGACGGAAAGCGATGTAATTGGCTATTTGAAATGCACTTTGTGGTGACTGGTATTTGATTGTGTCGCAACGATGTGATTGGTTTTATTTTGATCATTCCCCCGCAAAAATTAGTTGACGTGAATTGCATAGTAAAAGTTTGTACTGTTTTGTTCGTCTATTGTCTTATAGTGTCTTTGTATAATTATATCATTACAGACCCGAAGAAGGATATCTCGGCCCACCCCCGACTAGAGCCTTTCAGCCCCGGGCAGGTGTACCACGCGAGCAAAGCCAAGCAAGTTCACGTGCTGGCGCCTGCCCCGAAGGACCATCTGGAACCCCCTGTGTGAAGATAAAAGCTTTTTTACACCTTACTTTATCAACAAAAATACCATACCGATTTTACATTGTCTTTTATGCCAGCAAAGAGGACGTACGCAATGACTATACTTTGCCTTTTTTACCAGCAAAGACACCATAATGACCTTACCTATACTAGTCGGGCCATATAGGTGCTGAGCGGAAATTCAGACAATTCTAAAAGTGCAATAGGATAATCGTTCTCTTTAGAAAATTTGGACCATCATTGTTACCGTGTGATAAATATGTATATTATGATTAAAAAGTTATCGTTGTAATATATACTTTAAATTTATTTAAAATAAGGTCAACTATAGCACGTCGACGAGTAGGTACATATTTACAGCAGTAGTTTGCGAAAGTCATGATCTTTTAGAGACTTATGCCCATTTAATGCTCTCGGAGTAAAATAATATTACAAATATAATTATTGTGACATTTCACGGTTGTATTTTGATAATATCGTTCAAAAATAGCGCGATCGGCTCCCATATTTGCTAATTGCTTAATCCTACTAATATTATAAACGCGAAAGTTTGTAAGTATGTATGGATGGATGAATGTTTGTTATTCTTTCACGCAAAAACTGCTGAATGGATTTAAATGAAACTTAACAATAATATGGCTTACGGCCGCACTCAGTGGTTACTTAGTTAAGTATAGATTTTTAAAACAAAACTGCCGCAATCAGAGACGTTCAGTAAATTAATGTTAATTGGCATTTAATGAGATGTAACTTAATTAGTTAAATGTCTACTAACATTTATTTATTAAACTTGTCTGATTGCGGCAGTATTGTTTTAAAAATCTATACTTAACTAAGTAATCATTAAAGTCGACTCTGAGTGCGGCGGTTATACATCAGATTAACACATAGGGTACTTTTTATCCCAGAATTCCCGCGGGAACTCTGAAATTAACGCGAGTGAAACCGCGGGGCACAACTAGTAACTAATAATGTTTAAGCATAACCAACCTTTTTAATGTCCCCACTGCTGAGGCCCAGGCCTACCCTAACGCTGAGGATATGTGGGCGATAGGCCCTGCGCGAACCGAGTGTGTGGATTTTGTATGTGGATGTATACGTATTTCACAAACTCTCGTAATGCTTCTAGCGGGTGTGCACTTGTGCAGCCCCCTTAGCCAAATTGACATTCTACAGTCGTTAACGCATAGACAACTAATCGAACGGAATCGTGAGGTCACGTCTTCACCCAAAACTAGAGTTTTTTTTGGACCATTTTACGTGACCAACCGCCGCACTCAGAGTCGACTTTAATGATTACTTAGTTAAGTATAGATTTTTAAAACAAAATTGCCGCAATCAGACAAGTTTAATAAATTAATGTTAATTGGCACTTAACTAATTAAGTTACATCTCATTAAATGGCAATTAACATTAATTTACTGAACGTCTCTGATTGCGGCAGTTTTGTTTTAAAAATCGATACTTAACTAAGTAATCATTAAAGTTGACTCTGAGTGCGGCCGCAAGTGACTTAACGATTCATTACTTAGTTTTCTGTGTTAACGATTGTAAAATGTACGTTTGCCTTCACTGTAAAACCTGTTTTAATTCGTACATAGATTGATGTATAGATGATATTATGTATAAGACCTACAGTACCTACACGGTACCCCTTGGGAATACAGATTACACCCGAGTTAGAGTTGAGATTTCAATGCTAGGTTAACCACGGCTCGTAATATATTAATATTACATAGGTGAATATAAGTACCGAGACAGAAAATCAAAATATCGTTTCGCATCACATAAAGTCATTCCCAACTGGGAGTCGAACCCGGTACCCGAAGACAACCGCATAATGACCCACAACGCAAAAGTTAATCTGAAACTAAAATAAATACATTGCTACTAGAGTTAGTTGTTAAATATTGGTTGTTTGGTGTTCTTATCTGGTTCTTATGAAGTAGAATCTAAAGCCGTCTTGTGGTTGTTATTTTTAAGTATATTTTTTGAATAGGGTTTAAAAATGTGAAGTAACTTATTTGTTGACTGCCTGTTCTCATAGTTTCAATGCAAACTGGAAAGGTGCAAATCGTAGTTCTTTTTACTAGGATGTTTGTCAAAATCTTCTTAATAATGCTGGAAATAAAAGTTAACATAGTTACATTATACTGAGCTGATAAACTACTCAAAGGTGTAAGTTATAAAGTATGACATATTTAGAGATAATAATTTAATATAAAAATACTATTTTTTACGCAAATGCCATAGAATTAATAGGCTTAGAACCACCGTAAGCGCATACTGAATGAAGCCGTTGCAGGTCAGGTTAAATAGACTGAATACGTCGTATACGCCCACGTCATCGAAGTTATTTGGCGCCGTCCCACGCACAAATTAACGGGCTTGTCAGCCAAATGTTAGTTTTTAGTCCGTCTTATAGATGAATAAAAAATTTTTTTTAATTTTTTACGTAATCAAAAAATAACGGAGATACATTAAGTTGAAATGTCGCGTGACGTCACGCCGTGCTACAATTTATAGCACGTTATTACGTCAAGAGTCCTAAACTCCTAAACTTTAATGCGTTTTATCTTTGTATTTTTTCAATAATTTGAAAAAACAAAAAATACAAGACGGACTAAATAGAATTTGGATTTTCATACCCCGGAAGCAAGCCTATTCCGTATTTCAGTTGTGAAAAGAATTCACCTATCACTCTATAGAATAAAATATATTAACTCTATGGCAAAGCTATATTTTATCGTCAAATTATTTGTCTTTAAGGCCAAGACATTACAATCCATACAGCCGAGTTTATTTTGTTTTAGATATTCATAGTCGGGCCCGAAAGGGGTTGCAAATATGAATTCTATGCCTTCGCTATAGCGATTTCAATTCTAGAAAAAAAGTTCATGTTAATTTGAGGATCTGGGGTTCACCAACCCTCCACCACTAGACCAACGTTTTCGGTGTTATTTTTACTTTATTTCTAAATATCCGTTGAAACGTCGACTTAACGCACTGTTCGTAAAGTCGAAATTACAATAAACAAAATTAACATTTAAGGGACCCAATAAAGTATTTTACTCATCAAATTCCAAACGCTTTGCTACTTTTGATACCGATTTGTACAATATTACTTTATGTTAAATAGTAAACGTTATGTTACATTTGTTTATTTTAATTGTTTTGTCATTGTTTTTCACACATTTGCTTAATTAATCAATGCCATATTATCATTAGTTGTAAATCATATTTGGTTAAGTATTTTTTTCGCTCTACAACGATGTTTATACTCTCTGGCTAGTCTCATAAAACTATTCTTTTTTACATTTACACTTTATCCTGTATTGTTTGTAAATATTTGGTGTTATTTCAGGTGCACGTGCAATTAGATTTTGTTTAAATTTAATGTAGTTTAAGTTGCAATAAAAATTTTAATAATAGATGCAAACATCTATTATTAAAATTTTCGTGGAATATCAGACGAGTATTATCACGTCACTTAATTAGTCCCAAAGCTGACACCATAATAAATAATAATAATTATGATTTTCACTAGTAAGTAACAACCTTCAAACCAGCAAATAGGTGACAAATTTAGGCTAAGAATTATCTTAAAAAATATTATGTTACAATATTCGAAACTAGTTTCGTTTCGATAATTCTACTTTATTTTATTTGCAATATTCACTAAACAATTTATTTTAAATAGCTGGTCTCTCGCGGCTTCACCCGTTCACCGTACCTTTCTATTATTGAAAGAATTTTTAGAATCCAATCAGTAGTTTTCAGTTTATCCAATAAAAAGAGGCATACAAAAATCAAATAATATGTATTTTTATATTTATTAGTATAGACAACCCTAACTGGGGTTAGTTTGACCAACCTATTCTTTTTCGTATTTTATGACATTTAATTCCTCCGAACATAAAGCACTTATGATTTCAGATATGGGAATCGAGTAATATAAAAGTTTATAAATCAGAAAAGAGAGGGTGGGGATTAGCTGTACATGCAGTATGTAGTATGAATTCGGCTGTATGTATGTTTTTTTATACAACGTGTTAATGAATTAACTGAAAACTAGAAAGTAGTTTGCTCATAATCGACTAGCGAATCGATCGCACTATGTTTTAATATAGGTTATTTTTTTTTTACTAGCCCATGTCTAAATTATTTATAATACAATATTTGGCGCGTACGCCGCCCGCAGCAAAAAAATTCGAACCGGGAGGCGTGGGCGTAGCGCTTGGAATTTCGTAGATAGGTCACCTCCAAACTAATGTTCAATAACTTTTAAAGTACCATTAATTTTTTCGACATAAAATATATTTTAATTATATTATTGTTTATTTTTTTAAATGATACACCCCATCAGGTATTCAGTTAATTCATTAACACGTATATTTTCATTTTGGAAGATACCTAACAGATTCTTTTACTTGTATTGATGTATCGCGCGGTAGGTTTTATTAAATAAATTATAGAATAAATCTAGATATTTTGGTCCATTTTTATTAAAACAGATCTTAATGGGTGAATGGAATATACTATTAAAGTATGGTAAGTTAGGGGTACATAATAGTATTATATTATCTGTGGTTAGGCCTTAGGGCAAGTAATTTGCTAACTTGCTGTATCTCGCGTTCTGTAAATGTAGCATTATGATTGAGAAATCGATTGATGAAACTTATAAAAACCCAACGAGTAGCCGGAGTTACCCCAACTTACCCTGAAATATTACTATAGAATATATCATATTTGACTAGTAAAGATGTACACAATCGTTGTGTATGTTAGCATCGTCGTGAATCTTGATTGGCTATTTTGTTTCCTTTAAAAACTTCCAATTTATTATAATATAGTGTGTATTTGATAATGAATGTTGAGGCCGTTTCGAATACTGTAAAAACGCCAAAGATTTTTATAGATTTTTATAAACCTTTCGCATTTTTATCAGCTCTATGTGGACTTAATCCGTGTCATTTTTTTTTTTATATGAAACATTTTAAATTATAAAACATAGATACATGGAGCAATAATTTTCTTACAACTATTGATGCCAATAGTTTTGTAATGCATGAGGTTCATGTAAACTATTATTTGTTATAGAGTATAGACACCATTGTTATTGTTTTCATTGTTCTAATTGCCTCTGCTTTTGCTTTCTCATATATTAAACTATAGTATTAAATTGCTTCTAATTGTAGAATACCTACTAGAGACCAACTGATTTTTAAATGGTTTTATATACGTTATAAATATAAACTCTTTGGAAGGCTTGAAGATTCGTTCTAATTTGGTTCTATTGTTATAATGATTAGCTTATAAGCGGGTTGTAGAACAGGTACAGTCGGCACCGGAGGTTTAAAATCACTGTCAAAGAGTTCAACTTCTTTTCCGACTGTACCATAAATATTTAAGTCGATATAATGTATAAAATAATAGTATAATATAAAGTCTCTCACTCAAATACGCTCGAGACTTGGGTAGGTATGTTGTATATAAATAGGAAAAATGTAATTTATGTTTCATATTATTCTATACTTGAAATGTCAATAAAATGTTTATTGTTTCATCTTTTTTTCATTTAAAATGTTTCCATATTGTATCCGCGAGACGATCCATTACGACTGAAATATCTAGTAAATATTCGTCTGTGTGATATAGGTACTAAGTACCCCGACCCCTGGGACACTTTACACCAAAGAGCTTCACAGTTCACACTGGCGTCTGGCAGACTGCTCACTGCAGTATAGGTATTAGGTACCTTCCTCAGAACATTCTTCCACACACTACTTAGATACTATTCTTCTGAGGTACCTACCTAGTCGAGTATCTTTATTTATTTATTTATTTATTCTTTATTGCACAGTGTGTACAAATGGCGAACTTAATGCCTTGCGGCATTCTCTACCAGTTAACCATTGGGTAGACAGAGAGATATAGAAGATGGGGTGTGCAAACAAAACATCTTCCGTTATTACGGGTAACACTGGCCCAGTGCTCGCAGTAAGGAGAAATTCGTTCCGTTATAACTTCTAGTATACTGGCGCAGTATTCGCAGTAGGCTATGAATGACGTCATAATCGTCGCCATTTTGTACTATGAGCACTGCCGTTTTTGAGGTAAGGTGCTCTAAGTAATTTGATCAACCTCGGCGTCTTACCTTATGCAGGAAACTAAAGCGACGGGTAAAACTTAAGATCTTTCGTTCCAACATCAAAACTGTCAAAGGATTCTAAATTTCTGGACAGGTTTGGTAAAGTTCTATGAACTTGAATATTTTCTCATTTGACTACTCACAAGCTATATTTTTAGTATTTACCTACCTATTGCACCTACTAACGCACGTGTGCATCACTTCACTCCGAGTCCGATGGCAAATGCGGCGAGTACAGCTGAGTATGCCCTCTATACAATCGTGCTCGCGCCTAGTCGTCTAATCGCTGTGCAAGCATTGCTATCAGCAATACTGGTACTGGAAGTGAAAAATACCTATTATGAAAAGATAAAGCCGGTAGGTACCTACCAACTTATTGTTGTGGTTGGGGACTTTTGGCGGCATTTGAGCTAAATGGATCTCAGTTTTATTTCTTTGTTTTACAAATTACTTTATCGTGGTTAATATTATGTAAACGTGGTGGAATTTGCATAATAGTAATCCATTAGTGTTGTAAGTGTACGGAAACAGGCAAACAGTAAAATAAGATGAAATAGGGTGTTCACTGGGAGGTTATCGTTTTACTAGTCTTCTTACAGAGCATCCCGTTAAGATCCAACTGTGAATTATAGCTTCCAGAAGTCCCGGTGAAGCATCGCAATGCATACCACCAATTCATTTCGATGCAAATAACTTCAGAAGAGAGAAATAAACAACTGAATTGGCTGTATGGACAAAGTTTCCTTTGCCTTCCCCGTAAGGGGTAAACGATCAAAGGTAATCCCCGTAAGGGGTAAACGCTCAGGGTAAACCTCAGAGAAGAGAGAAATAAACAACTGAATTGGCTGTATGGACAAAGTTTCCTTTGCCTTCCCCGTAAGGGGTAAACGCTCAGGGTAAACCTCAGAAGAATAACTAGCATGTTATTGTTCTGAGGGGTAAACCAAAGATCATATAATCACTACGTGGTAAACTTCAACAAAAAAAAATCGTGGCACGTCTGTCATGTCTACGCCAAGGACTTTTGGCGGGATTTCTAGCAGAGTGGACGTCAGTTTTATTTCTTTGTTTTGCAAATTAGTTTATCGTGATTAATATTGTGTGAATATGGTGGATTTTGCATAATAGTGATCCATTATTAACTTATTGTCACTGTACCATCTAAATTACCACTTTTCAAGCAAATAAAGAATTATTATTATTATTATTATTATTAGTGATGAACAGTGTGCGGAAACAGTAAAATAAGATGAAATAGGGCGTTCATCGGGAGGTTTGCGTTTTACTATACAACTTCCCACAGAGCATCCTATTAAGGTTCAACTGTGAATATTTGCTGCCAAAAGTTCCGGTAAAGCATCGAAATGCATCTCACCAATGCATTTCGATGTAAATAACTTCAGAAGAAGAAACTAATACTACTAATGAATTGGCTATATGGACTAAGTTTCCTTCTGCCTTCCCCGAGAGGGGTAAACTCTCAGAAGAATATGTAAACTTCACCTAAAAAAAAAAATATGTCTACGCCAATCTGTCACAGCTCACGGGCCCACGGGCCCGCGGCCGCGACATCATCTGCAGTCATAATCATCTGTCAGCTGTTTTCGTTCGACGTACTCTGTGGTAAAACAGTAAAACAGAAAACCAAAAGTAAATCGCAAGCGAAGTAAATTGATAGTTTGTTGTCTCACAAAATTTAACTTGTTTAATTTTTTAAATTTGCAGTGACCATGTGATAACTTACTCTTAATAAAACACTTAGTTCAATGGCTATTCCTGCATCAACGATGCAAATTCAATGGAGAAACTTGTGAATAATGCGAAGTGTTACAAACGAGTTCGTATTGGATGTCACACGCGTATTTCACAGAAGTGGTGTGTACATATTTATTTTCCTGAAAGGATAGTTACATGTACGCAGCGGGAATGACAATAATGGCAGTTTCTGTTGGCGAAATTTGCGAGAATACCAAGCTGGCGCGGGAGATGGCTTTGATGGGCAATTACGAGTCCGCTCTGGTTTACTACGAAGGCACCGTACAGATGATCCACAGACTGCTGATCACTATCGCGGACCCCACGCGCAAGTCCAAGTGGCAGTTGGTGAGTGAAACCTTCGACTCTTGGTGTAGTTTTCTGTTTTCTACCTCGTTCCCATGTTGCTTACCTTGAATGCAGTGACATTGCCTTTTACAAGACGTGCTAATTAGTTGCGCATTCGAAGCAGAAGGCCACCCACTGTATATTCAAATCATAGACTTCTTGGTCGTTTCCATGTTTTTTTAGCTGGGTATAAATTACAAGTTACAAATTTACTGACAGCATCACATGTTGCATATTTGCCTATTTACTAATGTAAATGTGATACACACAAATGAGCTTAGTGTATTAAATAGCAACTTTTTTTTATTTGCTAGCATTCTGTTCTTCCTCTGGTTTCTGTGGTCAATTTAGTGAATGATATTTACCTACACTCAAGTCTGAAACTTATCAACAACACTCACATCTTTAGAAATAGTTTTTTTGGAAATGTTTTTTTAAATTTATATGTAAATAAGTTATGGTTTTCATAGCATCTACCTACATGTAAATTTGATTACTTTTTATCAACAATGTCCTAAAAAAATACACTACTTATTAAATATCACTTCATACTGATAAAGACAGTATTTCAACAAAAGAATCAAGAAGAAACTTCTTAAAGATGAGTCATATCAAAAGTTTATTTTGAGATTTCTTGAAATAATAATACTTTGAATTATTGTGAAAAACTTTGTAATGTATGCTATGAGTGAACCACCTTTATTTACTAATACTTCTCAGAGAGAAATGTGTCTTTGTAAGATAAAATGTCATAACATCCTTTTAACAATGAATTCTCATGAGTTTGGTTATAACAATAGGTAACATTTGTATAATTATTTCAACAGTGATTTCAGACTTCTCTTTTGATATTTGATTTTTATTCTATGTTGAATTGTGATTGATGGTCATAATCTGGGAGGTAGTGACACTGGTCAATACTTAATTTATTAGTGCTCATTTTGTTTGTATTATTCTTTTTAGGAAGTTGCTTTAAAATGATGGAACTATTCATGTAAAAGTGGTAGAATGTCAATACAAAGAGAACAAAAATGACATCATTTTACAAGAGCTAATATTTCATATGTTACTATTACATTACAATGTATTTGACAGAATGTATCAGTGTTATTAGCAACTGCTAGACTCACTAAAACATTGACTACACCTGGTAGGTACAGAAAAAAAATTATACAATACAAAGAGTTGTCATAATTTCATTTTTTATCTGCTTTAACTGCTTAAATTTTTCCTCATATAACACACACAAGTGCTAATTAAAAACTAAATACCTACTATGATATATATTATAATACCTATATTATACCTAAACATACAATAAAAATACGACTAAGTTAATAAGTAACTCTCAGGAGTTAATTTGAGACTAATACCCTTGAAATTTAAAACTATATATCAGCTAATCATCAGACTATCAGCATTTACACAATACCAAGTTGTAGACTTTGTAATCAGTTTCTATAGAGACTTGCGAGATTAAGAATAGGGTTGCCTACCTAGTGGTTTCTCATTTTCACCATTTGATTAAAACATTAGGTACAAAAAAGTCTGAAAGAGATCGCAACTACTAGTTTGTAAACTCTTCTTATGTAATACTAGCTGTCCCCTGCGATTTCACCTGCAGTAATTTGGGAGTTCCTGCAGGAATTTTGAGATAAAAAGTACCCTATGTCACTCAGGAAATTCTTTCACTTATAGCTTCCTATAAGTGAAAGAATTTTCAAAATCGGTCTTTATGGTAGGCATTTAAAAGCATGATGGTACCTAATCCAGAAACCATAGTTTACTGTTCTATTTCTGGAAAATAAAAATATCTGTTGTAAATCGTAAGGAGAGAGGTCAATGATACTAAAACTGAATCACTCTACACAACGGATCACCCACGCACATTTTCACTAATTGTGTGAATGTTACAAAAAAACATAATTGCAGTTTGAGACGCGACCCGACTCCGAATGATGACCCATGCATAATTCAGTTTTATTATTTTCCGTTTTATATTTATATCAGTGTTTAAATGTAAGACATTTGCTAAGCTCAATTATGTACAGTTATAGGTTCTAACACCATGGAGTGTGCTATGTTCGTATTTTCGTAAAATATGTACTATGTAGTACGAAAATTGTATGATTCAGTGAGTAGTGTATATTGGTCATTGGACTTGCGAAACGGCGTTCGTTCCTACCTATAATATGTCCTTGGGTTAAACTTATGAACAGGTGTTTTTTGTTAAGGTGAAACCTGACAAGAACCTTTTCTCGCTTGACTGCATTTAGCCTGTTTATCGTAACACTTATTAATTGTATATTTTTTAATACCTACCTATTTAAGTATTTGGGTTACGCAATCATCAGACTTTTTAAACAATTATGTCATCGTTATTATTAAACAAAATTTTGAATATGCAAACATTCTTTATCTCTGTTAAAGCCAAAAGGTACGTTCAACTCAAACATTGATGTAATGTGTATGAAAAGGAGTCGTAAAGGATCAAAACTACGTATTTAAACCGAGTGATTGCTTGATGACTGACTGAATTGAGCCGAAACGATGGATATTGGAATCACAGGATTTTGCTGAAGGCTTTTTACGACGCGCGGCTACGACGCGTAAACTACAAAATCATAACTACTAAACACATAAATAAATTTGTGAAAACATTAACTTTATTAGAGTTAAATAATCCACCACCACCGGTGTATACTATTATATTATACTAGCTGGGCCCCGCGGTTTTACCCGCGTGAGTTTCGGAATTCCCGCAGGAACTCCAAAGTAGCCTAAATTACTCCTTATAACATCACCTAATTAGCAGTGAAAGTCCTGTCAAAATTGGTCCAACCGTTTAGGAGATTCACCCGCGTGAGTTTCGGAATTCCCGCAGGATCTCTTTATATCAGGATTAGGAACCTTTGCGAACGCAGGCAGAACAACCCGCCAAAGTTTCATCACAATCGGCTCAATGGTTCAGAAACGCATAGAGGACAAACATACAAACCTTGATTTTTATTCTTAAAAGAAGATACTCTCAATCACCGGTCCTGTCGATAAAATGTAAGCACTCTTTATTCATCAAAACATTAATTTATTGCAAGGTGTAATTAAAATGTTACACTTTTACTTGTAATAATGGCTCATTTTGTTATGCTCGCTTGGCTCCATAGCCCCTACATCTACATGTTATCACAAATCGCAGACTCATTCGACCGTAAAACACCCGCATTTATTCATTCTTACACCACTCGATATTTATAAGTCTTTTAGAACCTTACCATCAACCTCGTTTTCAATGTAATTTTGTATATCTCTGTCCTTATGTGATTTCAAAAATGGGCTTGTCAACCAAATTTTAATTTTTAGTCTTGTAGCTTAATAACAAAATATTGGACACGTGTTTTTTTAATTTTTTACGTAATAAAAAAATAACGGAGATACATTAAGTTGAAATGTCGTGTGACGTCACGCCGTGCTACAGTTTATAGCGCGTTATGACGTCAAGAGCTCTCCTAAAATTTAATGCGTTTTATCTTAGTATTTTTTCAATAATTTTAAAAAGCAAGAAATACGGGTCTATTATTTTTTATTAATCTACAAGACGAACTAAATAGAATTTTGATTTTCATACCCCGGAAACAAGCCTATTAGATAGGTACTAGGCCTAACTTTGTATTGAATCTTTTGTATACTATTAAGAGATCTGGCTACATGTTTTTCAGCGAATTGTCGATGAATCGTAGGATTAGGACAGTTTATAAACTGTCAAAGGTTAACAAACCATTTGCCAATAGTAATGTCCTCGTTTGTGACCGTGCAAGTAAGTTTGTCTTGTTTTAAGTTATTTAGAAAGGATGGATGAGAATAGATCGATAAGTAATGTGAAAGTAAGTGGAAACTTTATTTATTATAAAAGAGAAAAATTAGATTTTTTGTTTGTTTGTACGATTTAACTCGAAAACTACTGGAACTTTTGTAATTTGTCAGCTGTAGCAAAGAGTAGTAAATATTAATGTGCCTAGTATCTTCTCGAGTTATTATTGATCTATCACGGTGTGTAGGTAACGTCCAAATCTTGGTTCGCCCTCGAATTTCTCTGCCAAAAAATATGAACGAACGGAACCAACGAAGAATGTGAAATATTGAGAGATGGCCGAGTTTATAAAAATGAGTTATGAGTCAGCGCGAAAGAGACGCACGCTCAAGAGTTGTATCATGAATCACGACAATCTCAAATCCTTCGATAGAAGTTCGATAGCAATAATATTACGTATAATGACAGCATTCTCGCAAAAACATTATTCAACTAGCTTTTCCTCGTGGTTTCACCCACATCAATTTCTGAGTTTCCCGCAGTAATTTCGGGATAAAAAGTATCCTGACGTGTAAAATTTCAGGATGATCAGTTGAGTAGGTAGGGCGTGAAAAGGTAACAAACAGACAGAGTTACTTTACTAAATAAAAATGAATGTGTTGCTAAGCGCATAACTTCCAAACGACTTCTTTTTTTTTGTACTCGTTATTTTCAGAACAAGGTTTATATTAAAAGAAGTTTGGAGATCCTGCGAAAATTCCGAAACTTATGCGGTTCAACTCGGCGGCTATTCAACTCCGAAACGGTTAGACCGATTTTAACGGGACTTCCACTGCTAATTAGCTGATGTTATAAGGAGTAAATTAGACTACTTTGGAGGTCCGAGTTTGGGAATTCCGAAACTCACGCGGGTGAAACCGCGGGGCACACACACAATATCTGTATGGAATAGTAACATTTAGAATTCAATAGATATTGTGTAGGTATTCATTCCGTTCAAATTGACTGCATAATAGTTTTATAATTTGTTTCGATTCGATAAAAAATCTGTTGCTGGTTGATCGATTTGCCCAGTGAAAGTTGTGTATAATTAACACTTTTTATGTTATAATAGCTAGAAACTAGAAATGCGAATACTCTCGTGAGTCTTCAATAAACAAAACTAGAGAATCTTCGCAAATAACAACAGGTTTCGAAAAAATTTATGCATTTTTTTGAATGGCGAACGCAATTTTACCTTTTCTAACTGAAATATACATATAAATTAGAAAAATAAAAGCAAATCTGCTAAATGCTTTATGAATTTTATAGCTGCGCTGTTAAAAAAACTAGATATTTAAATATGCCGCTGCCGCGCTGGTTTACGGTTTTTATTTGCTGTATACAACGATATTTCTAACTGCTATTCATTAGAATAAACTTTAAAAACGTTAACTGTACCTAAACTTACAGGCGCTAGCTTCAATCTGTATTCGCTGCGAGTAACAGTATTAAAATGGGTTATTAATGAGCCGTCCCGTCCCGTCTCATGAATCCTTTGTTTTAACATCGGACTTGTTGTCACTTCAGTCGCCCCGTCCTGCTTCCACTCACTTGAATAGTGACACCGTTTCCTTTTCACGCCGACTCGAAATAGCCTGGCAACCGGATTGTTTTAATCCTCACTCCTCAGCAGCGACTCTTTTTACTTCTTTTTGATGAGCCTCATATTCTTTGCTATGCCGGATAGAAGCTATAATAAATAAGTATCTTAGCTAAGTTACGTATAATAATATAAAAACAAATATACTACGTCATTAAAGTCCAAGAAAAAATATAGGTATTGCGTTATTGATGTCAAATATCCTAATTAATATTGTACTAAGTCTTTTTCAATGCTTCATTACTATTATTATATTAGTTTACTGTATCCCGTGGTGTCGCACCATGCACCGTGTCGCTTCGCACGTGATACCTACAACATTAAAGGAAAACTCTTTTAACCGTTTCGAAGATTTCCTACCCCGGATAGAGAGACAGGCAGAACAAAATTTAGCATGCAAATATGCACCTACTCGTAACCCTCTAAACTCGATAGAGGGCAGTCATCTCGATATTAGTTACAGTGAATTCGGTTTTATTTTACATAATTACACAGCTTACACTGTACTGTTATACATACTTGCAGGTAAGTAGGTACAACCTATCCTTGAGCTGATTTACCTTTGAAATCTAGACTGTAATAGTACACGTAGGACTTAGCCTATTACTTCAGCCACTTCAGGTCACACAATCTCAATCAGCGGCTGGATATAGGTACGCCAGTCGTTTGTTCTATTGTCGAATGGAGTGCGCTCGTCACAGTTGGTTTTTATTGTCACGCATATACCTACTTATACCATAAGTTGGATGACTGAAAATGTCGATGCCTCAAACCGGGTCGTTGAACCTGCCTGAATGGAACACACTGATGATGGTACTACACTCAAATGTATTGACGTAGATTGACGTATCGACGAATCTTGGACGTTCGCTCATATCTAAATCTGTGAAGGTGGCCGTAGAAATAACAATTTGCTCGGTAGGAGATCACTTGTTTTACAATTGTATACTGCAATACTTATAATATAACTGTTACTGTTATCCTTGTACTCTGTATGTCTACATTCGTGGTTAGAGTTAGTTCTCGGTGCGGTACCGCAGTGCGTGACGTGGTTTTGGTTTCGTTTCGTTTCGATTTTCAGCGCTTTAATTTCCGATTTTTTGTTGGCGTTTTATATTTTCGCCGTCCTTGTATTTTCTAACGCTAACAACTCGGCCAAGGTGATATGCCCATGTTAATTAGATGGAAAATATGTCGCGTAACAGTCTCGCTGAATAAGGAAAGAATTGTGTAGGTTGGTGTATGTTAGTAAGTAGAATATTTTAGTTGAAAGCTATGCGAGCTCTTCTGTGCCAATCGGCGTGGGAGATCAAATTTCACATTGCTCCTAAGGTGTTGTTGTACGTGTAGTGGATGCCTTCTGTTTTTTACTTGTGTGTGTGTTATGACCGTCTCTTTAAATTCGACTTCGGTTAATATTATGTTTATTTTTATTTTGTGAAATACCTTGGATTTTTTTTTTCAGATAAGTTAACCGTGATCTTTATAAAAACAGTGCGGTTTATAAATAGGTTTTATAGACGTACCAATATACCGAAGCGTTACTTTTATCAAATGTCATTGTTATCCTCTCGTTAGGTTTCATTCATGCGTGACGATTTATTAATTGCATTTCAGTTACGTGTTTAGTTTTAGATTATTGTCACCTATCTTATCTAGACATTAAAAATAAAATCGAAGTGTCTGTTTGTAATTTCAAATTAACAATTTTTCACTAAATGCATGCGAAAGTATATAATCACGGTACTTACGACAAAAAATCAATTTTTAAATTTTTCTCTGTCTGTCGGTCTGTCTGTTTGTGTGTTCCGGCTAATCTCTGAAACGGACTTTTATCAGGAATTTCACTGGCAGATAGCTGACGTTATAAGGAGTAACTTATGCTACTTTTTATCCCGGAGTTCCCACGGGATCTCTGAAATTAACGCGGGTGAAACCGCGGGGCACAGCTGGTAGTATAATATAATAAACCTTTCGCCTTGTGATTAAATATATCTATTCATTTCTATACTTCGAATATAAGTAAAATCAATACAATTTTAAATCTTTTTAATGTGAAACTGTAATGAGAGACCGTGTGTGATAATGGGGAGCCATAGTCGCGAACATTAATTTGTTTGACTCAACAACTCGAGGCCATATTTTGTTCTAACTCACTCGTGTAAACATTACATGATAACCATTTAGTTTTTCAACGAAACGTCATAATATTTCACTTTAATGCTTCGCTGCCGGAAAGTGACGATTAATAATAGAAATAAAATTGTCAGTAACTACACGCAATGTAAAGATTATAAAATTACAATGTTGCCGTAAAAAGTCATTTAACAGTGAAATTTAAATATTTATTTACATGCTCGTACGGAAAATATGTTGTATAGCTATTGTGGTTATGTAAATTACGTCGGTATTTGTAATTGTGTTTTAGAGAGGTAAATTGCGAGTGATTAATTTTTCGAAAGTTTTGCTTTTGCATAGGTACGATTTTTTTTTCAATCACACTAGTTAAATTTTTTAAATCATACGTTAGTTCATTTATGTTTTTGCCCTAATTAAATATAGTTAGTAAGAAAATCTATATTTCTCATGAAATGCTAAAAGTAACTCATGTCTGACTTGTATCTTTTCACACGTTGACTATCATGAAATTTTATATACACGTTTTCAGGATACAGAAATGGACATAGGGTACTTTTTTCCCCTCAATCCTGTGGGAACTCAAGCAATTTAACAAATATTTCCACTATTCTCATAATTTCAATTTATTTGTTAATCAATAGCAAATACCAATAGAGTTCAATGATTTTCTAAAGTTTCTGAATTTTCATTCACAATTTCTATCAAGTTCTTATTTTGTTTGATTCTTCTTCTTCTTTAATAATGGCTTCTTTTATTTGGTTTGATTCAACAATTTACAAATAAGTACATACTTCATTTCATTATTAGGTACTAAATTTTTTAGTTAGTAAGCCTATGGTTTATTTTTAACCATTACGAGTAAAGTTGAAATTAGACTGAAATGACTTGGAAATTATTAAAGAACGATTGAAATTGTATGTAGATATAAATTATAAGTTACGTATTTCAATATTATATCCTTTCCTTTAGGTGCAAAAACAAATGGCACGGGAGTACGAGCAGCTAAAGGCGACGGTAGCGACGCTGCAGATGTTCCAGCATGAGGGGGAGAAGGCGATCACACCTATGACCGGCAGTGAGTACCTACACACAGTGGACTTCACACAGCTATGGGTACTCTAGGGGTCTGACTCACCGTATGGTTCAGCGGGGTTAGCCAAGTTGACATTCTACAATCTATAGAAAACTAGAATAGAAAACTTTGGTCAATCAATCTTAACTCTAGTTTACGTGACCGCTTGAAAACTAGAGTTTTGATTGGCTGACCAAGTGACATGACGGTTCGCTACTTATGTTTCCTATGCTCAACGATTGTAGACTGTCAACTTGGTTAACCCCGCAGAACACAGAACGTATACCGTCTAGATAATAGATAAGGGTCATTAACTCAGTTTAGTGCGAAAACAGATGGAAACCAGTGCCGCCGACTGATTTTCGCACACAAAACTATTCGCCACGCAAACGTGTAACGAAATATTCGTGAATATTCGAATTTCGTTACTAAACGCTATTTGGTTACGTATTTACTCAGACTGCGATCGAATTTGACTGTGCGTTGAATATTGTGACAGAAGCGAATTTTAAGATATTATGAGTATTTTCGTTTGCTCATAAACTTGCGAGCGTCTTCCGCAGCTATTTTCTCTAGTTAATATTATATTCTTTGCTCTATGGTTAAGAACACTCAGTACTCCAAGAATCCAGTCCTCAATGTAGAACTTTTTACACTGAGAACTGGATTTTTTTTTTCAAGAATTGAAGAAAGTAGATAGTAATAGTAATGCTTGGAAATAATCACACAGCCCCACCTGATCCCAAACCAAGCAGAGCTTGTACTATGGGTACCAGAGAACTGGCAATATTATAATACTTACGCACAGTCACATTGTAGGTATAATTACATTTTATGCGCGACAGTCGCGCCCGCACACTTTCAAACACCACGCGATCGAAGCCGCGGGCGACTCATAGTCTCTGATAACAATGATTTGAAAAATTACACCTTAAATTGTCTTGAAATTTTCAATCAACATTTCATTAGAATGGAAGCCGTCGATGGAAAATCAATTCCAAGCATTGTGTTCAATGAATCGGTGGTGATATAATGGTGGCGATGCGATAGCACCTTTGGCGATAGGAAGGTCAAAGTCGATTAGCATTGCGACTCGAGCCGCCGATGACGTGCGTCGCCGTAACGAGGATCCTATAATGCTTTGATTAATGCCGGCGGAAAGACGTTCGTTACTAATACAAAATAAGGGTATGATCAATGATATTATAAGTATGAATATCATTGAGTATGATGGCCGTTATTCAGGGTAGGTCGTTGATTCTACTCTGACGTGGGAGCGGAACGTGGTCGCGTTATTTCGGAATGAGTTTACCAAAACAAAACCACAGTCAAAAATGTTACGTTATGCATATTTCGTATCGTAGATATAAATAGAAATTATTTTATTAGTAACGATTTAACTCTGATTTGGAGGATATACGTTAGTGATGGCGAAGCTTCGACAGAACTTGCCCGAGCGAGTGTCCTATATGTGTTAATCCCAGGTAAAATTCTATCTGTGCCAAATTTTAGCCATATTCGTTTAGCTAATTATGCGAGATCTAGTAACAAACGTACAAACATTTTCACAAATTTTCGCATTTATATAACCCTAGCTGTTCCCGCAGTATTACCCGCTTTTATTTTTACTTTTTAGATTTCCCGTGGAAATTCCGGGGTAAAAAGTACCCTGTATCCTTTTCTATGCCCGAACCAATTGTATGCAAAACTTCATGATAATCAGTTGAGTAGTATAGGCGTGAATAGGCACAGACAGATAAAGAGATACATGGTTAGGCTAGTTTCCTGGGTAAAAAAATCAAAATTCTATTTAGTCCGTATTAGTATTTAGTAATAAAAAAATAAAAGACACGTATTTTTTGCTTTTTTAAAATAATGGAAATATGCATAGATAAAGCGCATTAAAGTTTAGGGTGGGGGACTCGTGACTTCACAGCTCGCTATAACGTGCGAACAAACTGTAGCGAGGCGTGACGTCATGTGAAATTTTGACTTGATATATCTCCGTTATTTTTTGGTTACTTAAAAAATAAAAAAATACGTGTCCAATATTTTTTAATAATCTACAAAACGGACTAAAAAAAAAATTTAGGAAACTAGCCTATTATGTATTAGTATGGATTAGAAGGACTTGCATATCAAATGATGTATTTTTGATCACAACAAGAGGTGAAAAACTTTACAGTTAAATACTATTTTTTATCAGAATTGAAAATTTTCCCAAACGATAAGTTATAAACTTGATCAATATAAGTCGTGATTCTGCTCGCAACTTTCGACACGACAGCTGAACGAAGTTATTTTTTACTTTAACAACTGTCTCGTAGATTTCACATCCAATCTTCTCTTTGGCGGCTGCGTTAGGTCTTTGCGCAACAATACCGTATTATAATATTGCGGTCTATACTATTATTATAATTTTATAATACTCGCAATGGCAACTTTCCAATCGGCGACTGAAATCAAACTAATTAATCAGCCAATGATGCAATGTTCATACGAGACCGTTTGTTTGAGATTATTTATGTATTTACTAGCTGGTCCCCGCGGTTTCACCCACGTGAGTTTCGGAATTTCCGCAGGAACTCTTAGCAACGCATAGACAGGACAAACATTCATTTTTACCTATTTATATATAGATGCCGTTAGGTTTGATTTTGCTAAGGGGGTGAACACACTATGTACTGTCTGCCGACCGACTTTGAGTCGCTACAGCAGCGACCGCAAATCGTTAACAAGAGATTGACCGAAGCTAAGTGAACTGCCGTTTGTGGACTTAAGGCTTAATTCAGCCTCAGACCGACTGCATACTTTGTGCGCAGCGTCATCTATCTCTTGCTCGCTCTATTTTAACTAGTTTTGGACGCTAACTAATGACTGATCATATAGTCAGCCACAAACTGTGAACTTAGTGTGAACACACCCTAAATATGAGTAATGGGGAGTCATTGTACATCAGGTGTAATACGGTACCGACAAAATCGATGAACGACCCTCGCTCCACAATTCTACTGTGTTTTCCTCGAGGATGGCACTCTGAAATACCGAGAAATTATTAGCCTATAACTATATAATGTTATGTTATGATCCGGAATATTAGCTACCTACGTTCTGTAGATACATATGTAATTTTTGCGTGATGTACGCTTAGACAAACAAATTATATCATCTGATAAAATCTGTTTGTCTGCGTGTCTAAGCTTGTCTAAGTATATCTGTAGGTATCTGAGTTCTTAAATAGGTATCATATACGTAAATGTTCGTTTTATAGTTACTTATTATAAATTATAATGCAGTTCATTATTATACAACGTGTTAATTAATTAACCAAAAACCTGATACATCCCATTAAAAAAATTAACAATAATGTGACTAAAATATAAATTTTGTCGAAAAAATTAATACTTTAAAAGTTATTCAACATTAGTTTGGAGGTGACCTATATCCTACGAAATTTCAAGCGCTACGCCTGCACCTACGTGTCAATGACCGATTAGATTTTTTTGCTACGGGCGGCCTACGCGCCCAATATTGTGTTATAACTTATAAACACAAACAATATACAGGTCCGTGGTTATAAATCATTTAGACATCGGCTAGTAAAAATGAAAAAATATAACCTATGCGATCGATTCGGAAGTCGATTCTGAGCAAACTACTTTCTAGTTTTCAGTTAATTTATTAACACGTTGTATATTTTTATCATAACTTCATTGAAGTATTTCACATAATATGTATGAATAATAAGAAACGCATTTGATTCATAGATAACAAACGATAACACGTTGCGCTAGATTGTAAATACAAGTTTCATTCGAGTGTTAGGAAGTTTGGAACAGTATCCTAAGGCTATGAAAAGGAATGCTTTTTTGACTTGGCAGCTTCGTGGCAGTTGCATCATCATACAACAAAACTACTAACTACATAGTTACATGCAAAACATCCTTACTAATATTATAAATGCGAAAGAAAGTTGTCAGGGATGCAGAGAAGTACATATGTATTATAAGGTTCTTTTTATCCGTAATTTCCGTGGGAACTCTGAAATTACCGCGGGTGAAATCGGGAACAGCTAGTAGGTATTAATTTGATTTTTGAATCTATTAATTTGAATTTAATTTTTGGGTGTGGTATTTAGTAGTGGTAGTTTTTGAAACTTTTGTGATTAATGTGTTGTGTTCATCCACAGACTACGAGGACCTGCCGACGCGTGACCTGACATGGACGCCGGCGCCGCACGAGCTGGACCCGGACATCTGGCCGCCTCCG
Organism: Zygaena filipendulae; assembly: GCA_907165275.2. Taxonomy (NCBI): domain Eukaryota; kingdom Metazoa; phylum Arthropoda; class Insecta; order Lepidoptera; family Zygaenidae; genus Zygaena; species Zygaena filipendulae. The sequence goes on from OU015669.1 coordinate 5,154,164, forward strand.
CCCGACCGGGACCCCGCCGCCTGGCCGCCCCCCACCAATGTCGAACACAAGTCAGTATTTTATAAACATATCCACTCCTTATAACGTTCGCTATCTGCGAGTGAAAGTCCCGTCAAAATCGGTCCAGCCGTTTCAGAGATTAGCCGGAACAAACAGACGGATAGAGAAAAATTTTAATAATTGTTTTTTTAATGTAAATACCGTATATACTTTCGTATGCATTTAGTGAAAAGCTGTTAATTTGTAATTACAAACAGACACTTAAATTTTATTTATTTGTATAGATATAGCTCTCTTATGTCGCCGTGAATTCCAGGATTCGAATTTCGACATTTGGAATTTCAACAGCGCTGTTGGCGTGGTAGTAAGTAAACCTGACCCCAACGTCAGGCGTCGCGGGTTCGATCCCCACATCAAAGTGAACATTTATGTGAAACATGAGTGTTTACTGTTCACTTTGTGTCTGACTGTTTAGTGTGTATCATAAGCATTTAGAAAAAGAAAAAGTATTATATCAGTTGTCAGCTTAGTTTGGGACCAGGTGGCGCCGTGTGATAATGTCCAAAAATCACTAGGGAACTATGTACGAGGATATAGGTAAAGGCAAAAAAATGTTTTTTTTTTTTTTTCATAATGATATTTTGTACTTGACACACCTTTAATTATTATTTTTAACCACAGTTAACTATCGGCTTATGAAATTAACTAATATTCTACTACTACTATTTTATTCTATTCTAATAGACACCGAATTTGGCCATTAAGAAAAGATTTCTAATGGTTAACTGCTGAACTTTAGTTTCGGGAAGCCCAATAAGTAAGGTCGATTAGAGGGTCATTAACCTGTCCTGTTACTGATAATAATGTATACCGAGGTCGTTGACGCTGCGACGTGACCTTAAGGTGTTATTGATTTCTACTGAGTTTCGACTGCGATGAACTTTACTGAGTAGCAATTGTTAGTTTCCCATCAATAGAACACATTGAAAATGTAATGAGTTTTAAAACAGAACAAGAATATAATTATGAAATACAATTGGAATCGTTTCAAACATAGAAACGTTAGTTCCTTTTGACTATTTTGGTGGTTATTCTCTTCCTGCCGCCCCGTTCACTACATTTACCCAACTGCACCTACGTCGTAGGCTAATGGACAACTTTCGCCATCATCCTTGAGAACCGAGTGAACTAAATACTTGGCGTTCCAACTGCAATTTGCTTACGCCCACGCGTTTTTGGTAAACAGAGCCACACCCGAAACAAGTAAAATACAAGTGAGACCGCTATCACCTCTACGCTCGCCACTATGTCGTGGCAGGACGTGGCGAGGTACGAAGTCAGCGGGGGGGCGGAGAGTCTCGCTTCTTTACCTGCTAATAGTCAGTATTCTTTGCCACCAGAGCGCCGCCCCCGCTGAAATCAGCTCGAAACAATCCGCGCAACTCCCGCGCCGACCCCAAGAAGGCGCCGGCGCAACGGAACGCAACCTCTTCGCAACGGAGGACGTCCGACGTGAAGAACCCCAAAATTAACGCTAGCAAAGCGCATAGTGGTAAGTTGGATAGTATATTTATGCGTTCGCAGCTCGCGCTTCCTCTGCAACACGTAGTCACTGGTGACTCTTATTAACTATTTATTATTGCTTGGTTTCCACGACACAAGCTAATAATAGCTTATTGTGGAATCAAGTAGATCTGTGTGTTGTGAAGTGGATTATTATTATTATTATTTATTAACTAACTTTTGCCCCCGCTGTTTCACCCATAAGAATTTCCATACTCCCCGGGAATTACAAACCAAAAGTTGGCGTCTGGCCTAAGTGTCTTGCAGATATTCTTCTTAGAGCGGCCGCGTGATTTTAATACACTAATACAATTTTATGTGATAAGGTGATCACACTGATACAAATTTAAATTATGTTATAACTGTAAAATTGACTTATGTTTTATTTTTCTTGTTTGTGTTGGTCAGCGAAAACGAAGGAGTCCAGCAGCAAAGAGCACGGCAAAGACAAGCAGGACCGGGACAACAACAACGGCGATACGGACGACGAGAAGCACAGGGAGGAGGAGCGCCGCTTCGAGCCGCCCTCCGCCGCCGACGGGGACCTCGTCGACATGCTCGGTGAGGAGCTCAAACCACAATATTTAACCTCATGCCACACTATATACAACCTCACAATACACTATTTAACCTCACACCATATTATATAAGCTCACACCACATTATTGAACCTCCCACCACGTTATTCAATCCCACAACATAATTCAACCTCACACTACACTATTCAACCTGAAACCATAAACTAAAACCTACATATCTTATGATAAATAAATGAAAGAAAAATTGGTGGCTATCCTACCTTTTTTGTTACGATAAAGGTTATCGAATGCCAGTAGCATCATTCGGCGCGATCTACTGCTATAGTTTTGCTATTGAAATAGTTACATTTAACACTATACTTTTTGCTTAATAAATACTTAGTTTCTATTTAAATTTAAAAATATTGATAGAAAACTACAGGTATTGACAAAAATACACAAATTTTGCTGTGTTACAGAAAGAGATATAGTGCAAAAGAACCCCAACATCCGGTGGGACGACATCGCGGACCTGGCGGAGGCGAAGCGCCTGCTGGAGGAGGCCGTAGTGCTGCCCATGTGGATGCCCGACTTCTTCAAGGTGAGTGACGCGCAGCCAGAGGGAGGCAATTTTACATATATACACATGCCTATCAGGTGTAGACAGAGACTATAGGCAAGAGTGGTTATCTAAAGAAGTGACCCTCTCCGCCCTCCTCCAATTTCGTGCCTCCCCACGCCCCGCCACAGTGTAGTAGAGTAAGCCTAGACGTAATTGCTGTCACTGCATATTTCGCTATTTTATTTCTCGCTGTTACAGATTTAGCCATTCGCGCCCACTTAATCCACCCGAAACAATAGTAAGACGCCAGCGAAAAAAAAAATTCCGAAAAATTCGAGTATGGTATAGCAATATATATCCTGTTTAGCCACCATAATGTATGCATTGAGTTATTTGTTTACACATAGAGATATAGTTTAATTCAAAATTTAAGCATAAAAATAATTGAATTTTTCAAGGTTGTCTTGAAAAAATTGCTTATAAGGCCGCCTTTTTCTCATGTACTTAACTTGTATTATATTGCAATAAAGTATATTTGTATTGTATTGAATGTGCATGGAAGAGACATACTGCCGCACACAGAGCCGTCTCCCGGATAGTCTTCACTGAACTTTAGCTTCAGCTCTTCAGTTTCATGACTCTGTGTATTAATTCTATGGTTGTATGTTCTTTGGCAGGGCATCCGGCGGCCGTGGAAGGGCGTGCTGATGGTGGGCCCGCCCGGCACCGGCAAGACGATGCTAGCCAAGGCGGTCGCCACCGAGTGCGGGACGACATTCTTCAACGTGTCCTCCTCCACGCTCACGTCCAAGTACCGCGGCGAGTCCGAGAAACTGGTGCGGTTGCTCTTCGAAATGGTACGAGTGTTACATTACCTCGCTGCAACACAATCTAATGTGCTTATAGTTATCGAAGATGGCAGAAAACTCTCAGAAAATTCCACTGAAATAAACCGTAAACTGTGATTGAGTCCTCTTATGTTTTACAACAACTAATTTATACCTACTAATGTTGAGGAAAAGCTTGTTTGTACCGTGTTGCTGACCATATTCTAAAAATTCTTCCGCTGATAGAAAGCTGCTCCCATCCAACCAATCCCATCCAACTCGACATTCTATAATCGTTAACGCATAGAAAATTAAGGAACAAATCGTCATGTCACGTGGTCCCCTAAAATCGTCAGAAGTCCAATTTTTCGTGACTACGTGACATAACGATTCCGTTTCTTAGTTATCTATGTGTTAACGATTATAGATTTTTTATTTTTTAACATGGCTAAGGGGGCCTGAGTCACAGAATATTTTTTGTTTACATCCTCTGGCAGTATGTGGGTGGTAAACAAACAATGGTGCCATGTTTCAGGCGAGGTTTTACGCGCCGAGCACGATATTCATAGACGAGATCGACTCGCTGTGCTCGCGGCGCGGCTCCGACAGCGAGCACGAGGCGTCGCGCCGCGTCAAGTCCGAGCTGCTGGTGCAGATGGACGGCCTCGGCTCCGCCAACGACGAGCCCGCCAAGGTCAACAGCATTACGTACATGCCACCACAACAAAACACTCTCATCGTAGCACTATCACCACCTGCACGACACCAGTACCACTGCAATACTGCCAAAGATTAAAGAATCCTATTAATATTATAAACGCGAAAGTTTGTAAGAATGTATGGATGGATGGGTGGATGTTTGTTACTCTTTCACGCAAAAACTACTGGATGGATTTAAATGAAACTTTACAATAATATAGTTTATACATCAGATTAACACATAGGGTACTTTTTGACTTAACGCGGGTGAAACCGCGTAGCACAACTAGTATCTAGGTAGAGAATGCCGCAAGGCATTAAGTTTGCCATTTGAACTTACTGTGCAATAAAGAATAAATAAATAAATAAACTAGTACAGAATATATAAAGAAGTGACACTCTTCGCCTCCCAACAATTTCATGCCTCCTCATACCCAGCTGTACCACGCGAAAGTTTCTTGGTAAATGGCGAGGAAAGTTTGTCACATGTAGAATCTACATGGTGACAATTATTATTCACTGACATGACAGCTGACTGGTACTGATTGACTGACTTACAATACGCACACACGCACAACATGTGTACTCTGTACAGCCGGCTGTACTTGTGGGAAAGTACTTGAATCAGTAGTGTCTTAGTTGGTCTACAACCAAGTGTTGTAGTGGTGTTGTAGACCACTACAACACTACCACTACAAACACCATCGCTAAACACCACGTGAACGGAGCCGTGGGAAACAGCTATTCTATACATATACAGTATAAAATATAAAATTGAAGTATATATGGCTGTAATATCGAGATATTATGATTATTTAAAAAGAGTTACTGTTTGTTGTCCCTGGACTAACCTTTGGAGCAGTTGCACATATTTCTATTACTGTAGGTTGAGGAATAGGAAAAATGCATGCCACAGAAGGAATCACTGAATCCACCCGAATCAAACAGCGAGGAAAAACTAATGCTCACATTATTATTTAAAATTGTGATCTTCCGCCCCTCCCAGGTGGTGATGGTGCTAGCCGCGACCAACTTCCCGTGGGACATCGACGAGGCGCTGCGGCGGCGGCTCGAGAAGCGCATCTACATCCCGCTGCCCACGCAGGAGGGGCGCGAGGCGCTGCTGTGCATCAACCTGCGCGAGGTGAAGCTGGACCCCGAGGTGGACCTGCGCGCCATCGCCAGGAAACTGGACGGGTACTCGGGCGCGGACATCACGCACGTGTGCAGGTATAACCGACCCACCGACCAATCAAAAAGGAAAAGGAAGCATTCGCATCCCCATCGTAAACTAGAGTTTGACAAAAACCATGAATAAACCTAAACTACTATACGAATTGTCAATACGATAAAGTATTGGGAAATAATGCAGATTTTATTCGTCGCGTATTTTCCCCTTTCACAGACTAAATGCATATCTAGCTGTTTTTTTGTGACTAAAATATTCACGTTGTTATATTTTGTCAATGTAACAGGGACGCGTCAATGATGACGATGCGCCGCAAGATAGCCGGCCTGAAACCGGAACAAATCAAACAACTTGCCAAGGAGGAGCTAGACTTGCCAGTCACCCGGCAAGACTTCATGGAGGCCATCTCCAAGTGCAACAAGTCCGTCTCCAAGAACGACATACAGAAATATCTGACGTGGATGGCCGAGTTCGGATCGTCTTGATTCTAACACATTGGAACACACGAAGTGACCTAACCCCAATAGTGACGTAAACAACATAATTAAAACGGTGTTCAGAAAACAGGGCAGTAAACGTTTTTGCCTAACCACCAATAATGACAGTGAAGTTTCAAACGAAAGCCTTAATAAAATATTTAATATGTGTTTCTGGTAAACAATCAGGACTGTTTCAGTATTAATATAAATGTACGATATTGACTAAGTGGCATATCAAAATTTAATATTTTGCTACCGATTATTAAAACAAAATCAATGATCGTGTTTAAAAACTGAATGTTACACATTCCTATTCCGTGAAATTTGAAATTTGTAGGTTTACAATACTTTTTTTTACTGTCACTGAACTCATTTCATCTTCCACTATTCACCGTATTTGTAAGGACCTAAAACCACCAAACTGCTTTTATTCAAACCTATCATTGCATGCTCATTGTAATGCCGTGATGTTTGTATGTACTTAAGTTGAAAATTCTGAGATTTAATAAGATTTAGGAGAATATAATTTTATGCCATAACTAATTTATAATGTACTTTTTTTATAGATTTTTTAATTAGTTACTACAAATAATAGCAATTAGGGTTTATATCATATATATATATATATATATATATTTGGCATTTATTAAAATCAGAATTAGCTCAATTATTATTAAAATCAAGATAGAAATAAGAAAATGCATGTATTGTGATTGATATTAATTATTATTATTTTACATTTAAAACAAAAAAATGTTGAAAAAGCTAAAACTATTTTTGATTTGACTGCAGGCTCAGGTTTTCATGTTGGCTTATAAATTCACTTGTGCCAGTTTCGACTATTATTGGTAGGTACTGTGTTGGCTTTTATAAATATTTCAGAATGTTTATTTATTCATATTTTATTACAAATAAATTATAAGACTTACAGTAATTCACGAGTTTAAAAAACTATGTAATAATAAATTAACAGTATCTCTTCATAATGTGGTATTTTATCTTCAATTATAATAATAGAATGTCTTTGGTGATACTGATATGTATAAAATAATATTTTTGCAAACTGATGTTAACAAATAGACTTGAAAATAAATCAATATTTAAAATATTCAAAAAATCGTTATTCTTTCCTTTAAGATTGATAAAATATTTAAAACAACTTTGTGGTTAGCTTGAAGTTGGAACGTTAAAAAAATGGGAGTGGACCATAGAAACCGTAAAACCGGTATAAAAATATTTGTGTACATGGTGCATGCACAGTACCTAAGTAATTAGCCTCGATCGATAACTTTCTGTAGATATCACTATCTTTATTGCCAATCTCTAGATATAGGAATAAGTTTCATATTACCTATTATCCTCTTCGAATCTTGGATCAAGCTAATGAACGCTTGCTAAGGCTCAGCTTTAAAGAAGATATGGGCAGGGTAGAACTGAACACGCAGTGACGACGAGGGGAGGCAGCAGAGGTATCTGCGTCGGGGCAGAGCCCCCTGCAGTGGGCAATCCCACGCTGTCCGCCACTACGGACAGGAACTGGGGGGCGGTCTAGAGACCGCGTGGATCGTCGGGGCGGAGCCGACACCGCCCGTCAGGGCGGCGTCCAGGCTCCGTCAGCCAAGCTAGGTGTGCTGCGTTGGCTCGTCATCGCGAGCGACAAGCTCGCACGCTTATCGCTTCCCCTCAGGTGGACGGACGTGGAGGGGGGCCAAACCACGGATGCGCTCGTGGTCTGACGCGTCCGCCCGCCCGAACATCCGAGAGGCAAGCCGCTGGACGAACTCGTCCAGCGGCTCGGCCCTCAGGTCCCTCTGGATAACGGAGTTCCTCACGTAACGAGGAGCTCCGGCAGCGGCACGCAGTGCCACGGCTCGCTGTGATTGCAGGCTCGCGCGCAGGACACGCAGTGATTAAATTCTCTTTGATATAGTCAAAAAAATCATCACATAGATTGAAAAATTAGAAATGTTAAACCCTGAACACAATATTTTAATAACTAAGAAGAGAATATGATTTTTTTTTCTCTGGCCGCTAGCGTCACCTATCCTTGGTCGCCCAAGAACGACTCTAGAGTAGTTTGTTCGTTTTTTGTCGGTATTACAACTAATAACTAAAATTAGTATGAACTAGAAATACGGGTAATTCCTTTATCTTTTGTTTCTGCTAAAGTAGGTAACTTGTGTTGTTAAAATAGTAAAATAAAATGTCCGTATTGTACTACTTTCATTCGCAAATAGACAAGAAAAAATTTAAATGGATTAGCTTGATGCTTATTTCAGCACATCTAAATCCTGAGGAAAACCGAACTTTACGACTGATGATATAAAATAAATAGCGCAGCGGCAGCAGAAAGAGATTCAAGGAAAAGATTTTTTTCTGTTGAACATTTTGACTGAAAACATTGGAATTCATGGTTAAAAAAAAAGTCTATCAAGGTTGGCTAACCTTACCAAAATTTACTTAATACTTTTTTCTTTCATTGCCTACCTATAGAAGCAACAAAATAAACTAATTGGAAAAAAAGCTCAAGTAATATTTATTTAAAGTTATCTTATAAATTTAGAAAGCAATAAATAAAATTTACATCTTAATGAAATATTAAACATTCTAAATGAAGTTGGCAACAATTTAAGTTGGCGCCAGCGGAACTTGTCATAAATTCACCTGATAAAGTTGGCACTACTGTAATAACTACGTGGTCGTATTACGTGCTAAAATATAAACATTCAGCATAAATTCTTATTATTTTTCTAATTGTTCTTGTTAGTTTTAAGTAATTGACAAATATATTTCATAAGTACCATTTCAAAATCACTTTGATTGTCTGATCTCGCTGGAAAAAACATGATTATGAGAGTTGTATTTTTAAGCAACCGAAGTGAAGTTAGGTGGAAGCGTCTTCAAGCGCTGTTGAAGCAAGTCTGTAATGGCGGACGCTAATAATTTGGAGGTTTCGTGATTCTATTGTTCAGTTTTCCGTAATCCACCTAGTTTTTATTACTGGGAATGAGTATTGTGATAAGTGATTGCGTCCAATATTTAAAAAACGTGAAAGTGATATGAAATGATCTGTTTTAGTGCGACAAAATCGCTAGTTAGATGTAACCTTTTCCCTAACCTCGTTTACACTAATGGAGTAGATATGTGATCGATGTGTGTGCGCTGGTGAACGATATTTCGTCCGTTTCGCGTTACAATTTGTGCGTGGTTATTCGGCTTATTAGTGATGGAAGTGTCCGCGTCGCGGTTTTTTAATCCGGCGCTCGATTTCGACGTAACATAAGTGAGCCGGTCGATCGCAACAGCGAGCGTAAGCAGGGGCGGCTCTGCCAGCCGAAGATGGCTGCGACGCAGGCAGAGTCTCAACGCAGTGATAATAGTTTAGATCAGAATCCATCGGAGCAGCTCAGTGAATCTCGAAACGCTCTGTTACAGAACGGTACCGACAAATCCGTCGGGCGTGTACCGCCCGATGGCGTTGTGAATACAAAGAGTAAATCGCCGATGTCGGCCGATTCGGGGCAGCCACGCGACGGTGGCGAGCCACCAAGTCATGATAGAGCGGGAGAAAGACCGCTACCAGACCAGTATGGCCAGTATCGTTATCCGGAGGGTCCCGATTCTTATTACGCACCCAGACCCGGTTTTCCAGTGAAACCACGACCGCCTCCGCCTCAGCAGCGATTCTTTACGGCGCAGGCGGTATCTCAGGCGCCAGGTCCTACGCCAACACTGAATTCCCTCCTCCAATCAAGTGGCGCGCCGCCACACCGCTACCCTAACAGCTACGACCAGCCGCCGGCAGGTTACGTTCCAGCGCCGGGCTGGCCTCCACCGAGACCAATGCCGCCTTACAACCCTCAAGGGAGTCCATACAGAAATTCAACGGTAAGTGTGTTAGTTATAAAATGTAATGACTAATTTTCATAGATATACCTAACTACTTTGTGATATTTGAAATTAATAGCAAAAAAATTATTAAATTCATACTATTTGAGTCATAAGAAAACCTATTTAAACTTAGGAAATCAATATCAGTAAAGTTATAAAATTTTTAATTAATAACTTCTGGTCGTTAATTTGTGAAATGCCACCATTTCCTGAAATTGCCAGAGACATCATGAATTAGCCAATCATTAGATGTGGCCACAACATATAATATAAATGAAAGCAAAATGCTGTGTTTTGGTAAGAACATCACTTGAAAATGGCTGGACCAATGTGGCAATTTTATGTTCTTAATAGTCCTAATAAGGTATTTTATGTAAATTTTGTAAAATTAAAAAGACAGACAGATAGACAGAAATAAATAAAAATAGTTTTTTTTGTAAGTACCATTTATACTTTTATAATATATTTAGTGAAAGCTGTTAATTTTGAATTACCAACAGACACTTCAATTTTATTTATATAATATGTATAGATTTGCTAGTTGGGATATCTGTCATAGGTGTACATGAGGGGGGGGGGGGGGAGTGATAACAGCACCACAACTGTCAATGAGAGTAGCCCGTGCGAACCAATAAGCAACCAATAATAATCTTCCACAAAACATTAACCAATAAGCGTGAAACTTCTATGGCGCACCTATGACGCTGTGATGGAAAATGAATTAAATAGCCCCCATTCCTACCGTGCGTTAAAAGAACTCTAACATCCACTCCGATCATAATTACAAAAAAATTATGTGCAGACCTCTCAACAAATAAAATGAGTGTGTATGCTACATTTATCTTATCGACAGCAAAAATATCTAATTTCAGATTTAATTGAGTTCTAGTAACCTATAAAGGAAAATTTGTTTTTGGCCCATTACCGGCCGCTGCTGCAGCTGACTCAATGTTCTCACTCAGCATGTGTGTTGTGGTCATCACTCATCATACAAACTTAACTGCTTGTTTGAGCATGCATTGAGCTGACTACATTTTACTTTAGTATATTATATTCACAAAAATTTGTATTTTCTGTTTAAAGATGGTATTGTATGTATTTGTAGTATTTGTCTCTCAGGCTTAATGTAAACTTTTCCCAAACTGGATACACTCAAGATATTGTGTCTCGCCACAAAAAAAGGTAATATTATATACTTATTATATTAAATTTTAATTTAGGTGGAGCAAGTGCATTGCAGTAATGAGGATAAGCTCATAATTTCTTAAGACTCTTTGTCACCATCCCGAATGTCTTAATATGTAACAAAATATTGTTTAATACATTTCATTATATTATATATGAAGGTTCATGTGCATAGTGAATAGCTTTGTGTGTGAAAATCAGCTGGCTACAGTGGTTTTCATATGTTTTCATACTAAGCTGTGTTTTCATTTCTTTTCATACTAAACAGATAGATACTATTTCTTTAGTGGTCTCGCACATTGTGCTGAAAAATGAAATCGACAAACAAAGACGACGACGTGTCTGGTTTGAAAAGCATTTATAAATATAGCTGTTATAATAATTCTGGATATGGAAAGAATATGGTCGGATCTCAACATCCAAAAAAAACTACTTTAAAAAAACTAAATTACCTACTAAGATATTTAGTATTAAAATATAGCACTAAAATATTCAGTATTTTAGTGTTAAAAAGTAGTTGATTGGATGTTGAGATGCTTTTCAACTTCCATATGTAATGTTTAATTTTAGGTTTTATGATGAATACTACATAATAATAACATTACTTATTTATTTATTCAATAGAACCACCAACAAAGATTACACTGTAACATTGGTAGTGATATCATAATATTGGATATTTTAATAGAAAAATTATGGCGCTGCCTCAATTAAAGGTCGCTATATAAAAACTTACATTATAATTAATACTTAAACTAAGATAAATAACGGTATATAAATAGTTATAACTGCGAAAAGTGTATTAATCCCTTAAAAGACACGACTAGATGTTATGGCCGGTTTACACTTCCATAAGTAAGTAAAAACCACGTTGGACGCCGGCCGTCAAGTAAGCAAGTGATTAAGTAGCAACTTGCCGCAGAATAGAAACCAGTTCTATTTTTTGGACAGGACAGTTCCCGCTTCACCAACTTATCTTTTACTACTTGCCGCCGTGCCGCGGCAAGTAAATAATGTGAAGAAATGTATTTATTTATTTAACAATTAAACACGAGTACAACATAAAGAAGAAAGAGAGTATAAAGTAATCCTGTATTGTTGTATCATGTACTTACCCTTGGATGTTGACCGTTTGGACGTTGCTGTCTACTTTTCAATTAAGTAAGTTTGTAAGCTGAACTTAGGAAGTGTAAACCGGCCATTAATTTTAAGACTCTGCCACGACGAAAAAAACTATAAAACGGAAAACACTATTTTAGAAATCGCTATCTTAACACCTACGGGGTCAGTACTTTTCGAGCACATCATTTCGTGGCAGTTTTTGATTGGAAGTAAAAATAACAACAAAGAATTCTGGCAGAGAGGAAGAATAAACAAAACGAACATGCTACTGCTAGTAACTAGTTATAATAAAAACGAAAGCGTACGGAGATAGTGAAAGTTTGATTTGCAGGCAAATATTACCCGCTCGCAGACAGAGATTTGTGCGTCGCCCGCTCGGTTCCAAAACGAGCTAAAGGGAACGAAAACATCGAGGCTCCGCCACCATCCCCCCTATACTGGCTAGGTACAGTCGGCAAGATAGGTACTATCCACATCGCCTTGGTATAGGATACCTGCCGACTTTTTGGTTTCATTCTATTCTACAATAAAATGTTTTTTTGTGATAGTACATGTATGAAATGACAAAAATTTCAGTAAGAGTTAAATTTCACGATTTAGCTATCCGGTGCGTTTAGTTATGTTTATGGTAACTCATTTACAAGCGAAGAACTTCATCAATATTGTAAAGTAAAATCAAAAAAGCATGCGTCGTTTCAACTGTAATATTATTATTTTAATTTTTTATATCGTAAGAGGCAGACAGTTGCTGACAAAAAGTAACCAAACAACTAAAGGTAGGCAGTAGAACTGATTGTTCCGCGAACTCCTAAAACCATCTTTATGAACCAATAACTACAACAGATCTGCGTCTATACTAATAGTATAGATGCAAAGGTAATTTTTATACCTTGTCGTCATCATATCAATCATAATTGGTATGATGACGACAAGGTATAAAAATCAAAGTTCTATTGAGTCCGTCAGTTTAAAAAAATAGTAGACGCGTATTTTTTGCTTTTTAGAATAGTTATTAAAAAAATAGGTACCTACTTAGATAAACACATTACAGTTTAAGAGTGGGAGGTCGCGACGTCATTACTAAGTGTATAGTGTACATAGGTGTGACGTCACACGAAATTTCAACTCAATTTTTGATTACGTAAAAAAGGAAAAATATTTTATTACTAAAAAATATTTTTATAAATTTCTATTACTACAGAAGAACTAAAAATTAAAATTTAGTCATCATGCCCATTTTTCTTATGATCCTGAGTTCGCCAGATATGTAGGTATAACGTACTGTATTTGTTTAAACAACATTGATTCTAAAAGGACATTTAATTTTCTTATCTTTTTTATTGTCATATTTTAATTGAACTAATTTAATTAATTAAATTGAAAGTTTATTGTTTAATTTGATATTTTGCATGTCACCCAATGACAGGACATTAGGTTTAGGACAATAGGGTACTTGTATGAAATTTACAATAAGAAATTGTGTCAATATTTCAAAAATAGAGCCTTAGAAAAACGTTATCGTGAAAGATTTACTAAAAAATTATCAATAGTTTCCAAAATATTCAACTTTTAATTTTGTGAAACGGAGCGTTGCAACGAAACACCAATCACAGCCAAGCTTGACACATGACGTCACTTTTATTTTTTTTTAGGAAACATTTACCTCTTTCAGAGAAGGCAAAAGAAACTAAGTCCATACAGTCAACGCATATTTTCCATTTTCTGAAGTTTTTTACTTTCTTTAAAATGCATTTCGATTCTTTACTGGAACTTTTGGAAGTAAATCGACACAGTTCAACCTTTATTTCGCTTTTGGATATTGAAGTTATCTGTCTGTCAGTGTCACATGACCCTGTCAATACGACAGTGACATTTCTATCACAGATTAATAAGGCGTAATTTTGAACTAGTGACGTCATTCCGCGTTTCGGCGGTAAGGTCTAAAGTAGGAACTTTGAAACGCTCTATTTAATTAATTTATGCATATATATTTTTTCTTTTTCTTGCTTTGTTTAAGTAGGCCATATATCTTTAAAATAGACTGAAAAAAAAATTCATGCAAGTACCCTAATTTACTAATTTAATATGTACCATCACGGCGAACTATGTCTTAGCAAATAAATAATTTATTATTATTAATTATTATATGACTTAGGCTGTCTCAAATACCTACTTGAGACATTCTCCGTTAACTCGCAATGCTATTATGATTTCGGAGTCATCTCAAGAGATAAATGCGCTCCTCTTATTTGAGTAGTCTTTCAGTATTAAGCCGTGAGTCAAAGAATTTTGTTTAGGGTTAAGTTAGTCATACAGGTTTTTGTTTACAGTAATTTTTATATTAAAATCCATATTAATAGTACGAATGCGAAAGTAACTCGTTCAGTTACCTTTTCACGCCTAAACTGCTCCACAGATTTCGATATGATTTGTCAGGGAGATAGAATGATTCCTGACGAAGGACGTAGGCTATTTTATTCCGGAACAAAGAGTCCCAGAGGGTACAGATACTTACCTAAGAGGTAAAGTTTGTGAGTTTGTGACGTTGTAGGGGGTAATATCTGAATCTGCTGAACCGATTTTAAAAAGTCTTTCACTTATAAGAAGCTACAATAAGTGATCTTGAGTGACATACGGTACTTTTTATCCCGGAATTCTCGCGGGAACTCCGCAGTTTGTAGGTTTGTGAGGTTGTAGGAGGTAAGTTTTGGATCTACTGAACCGATTTAAAAAATTCTTTCACTTATAAGAAGCTACAGTGATCCTGAGTGACATAGGGTACTTTTTATCCCGGAATTCCCGCGGGAACTCCGGAATTAGTGCGGTTGTAAGGGGTATCCTCTTGATCTACTAAACCAATTTTGAAAATTCTTTCACTTATAGGAAGCTACAATGATCCTGAGTGTCATAGGGTAATTTTATATCGGAATTACCGCGGGTGACACGGCGGGGGACAGCTAGCCCTTTTAATAAAATACCATAACGATAATGGACGCGTATTAGTCACTTTTGCTGTCTCGACATTACCCTATACTCTATGTAAATTGTAGAGGCAGCGTTAACACGAGAGCGCAGTGTTTTGGACGGAACCAATGTAAATGGATCCAAAGCCTTGACATCTGACATGACATGTATCTATCTGACTCAGCATGAAGTTATAAGGCATTTGTTCTCGTACTGCCTCCATTTACCGTGTTTTCTCGGTTTTCAAATTTTCTCGAAGGGCGGCGGGTCTTTTAATGGTTTAACAAGGTGAAATTTTATTTACTTACGTAACTCGTCTGTTCTTCTGCCACTTAAGTGGCTGGTTTTATTCCGTAGGTAGATTTATACGTATGTTACCCGGGCCTTAAGGAGTGACGTCTGGTGAGGTAATTTTCGTCCATTCTCCTATGTGTGTATTTATTGATATCCGAACTTTTCCTCTTTTCGGCAGTTGCCAACTGAATACTATCCGGTTTTGTCGCAAATTATCTTGATACAGGAAAACTACAGTTACAGAGTATCTTCACTAATTCCTTTCTCCACTTACGCGTAATTTAGTTCTCCTGATATGCACGTTATGCTGCGTACCGCGTAAATCTTAAAGGATGTTTATTTCTTTTTTTTTGTTTTGTTTTCGCCCCATAAGTCCAACTTGTATTATACTTGCGTAGGCCGATAGCGGCGAACATAACTCTGCTGCCATAAAACAATGCATCGGGCACGTGCCTGTTTACACTTTCGAGTTCACATCCAAGGTCGTACGCATTTGTAAAGGATGTACATTGTACCAGTATATGTTGACCGCCAACAATACCCGTTATATAACATTGTCCCACTTCCCACGGTGCTCTGCGGCTGGTCTTCTTTTAACCTTTCCAATATTTCTTTTCATTACATTTCGTTTGGCTTATATTTCTGCAAAGATGTTGCAAGAACCTTCTGTACGTCCAGTGTTAGGTACTTTTTAGAGTGCATTGGATTGTAAGACGTCCATGTGTCCAATACGTTTTGTGTATAAGTATTAGCATTAGAATAAAATTTGAATGTTGAATAGGTACTTTGCATGACGATGCAGCGTAGAGAAAGTATTTAAGTCGTGCAAATTGATAGCACCATCAGATCTGACGTTGCTCCGCGCTATAATTTGTACGAAATGAGCGTATGGCATTGGGGATCGTTACGGAATTAGTAATTTATCTCGGCACGTCGTTTACCCACAATCGTGTTAGATAGTTGTCGATAAGGAGACACGTGGTTGCGGGGTCGTCGACCCGACATACTCGTGCTCGCCGACAGCACAGTAATAATAATAAAATGTTTCCGTGCGACTGGTTCAAGGGCGAGCCGCTGATATCGGCGCCAGCTATATTTAGATTTAGTTGTACCTACGTATGCTGTGGATTTTATTAACCGTGCGTTTGTCTACTTCTTTGTAGCAAATAACAATCTCGCTGTTCCGTCAACGTTGCAACTCCCGTCCGCGTCTTCACTGACCGATGGCCAACATGTTCATTCTCGTTGTACCTACATCGTTAGTATGTTCTGAAAACACAATGTGACTAATCAATCCTGAATAAATAGTTTTTGAGCAGTTTTTGGCCATCATTATTAAATGAGTAACAAATGATTAGTTAAATCTAACCAGGAGATTCCGAAATGCAATTCTCAGCTGACTGTGAATATAACTAATGCCATACGGTTATCCATCTATTGTTGTATTGGGTAACGAATCGCCTTTTTGTAGTGTGATCGATATGTCTGATTTCTAACTGTATATTTAGGGGAATTTTAGTTCTAGGTATAAGTACCTACCCAATGTGTTTTGCGTAGTGCAAAGCGAGTAAATTTCGCTCTCACTTTCGTATTGCAACAGCGATTGTGTGTACATGAAAACGAGATGAATGGGCCCGACTGAGACCGTTCGCTCGGAGTCTGTGATGTGGATTTCGTAAAATCAATGCTGCTCGTCTCGGGGCCCGCTCACCGCCCGATAATCGTGTCATTGTGTTGTGCTCGAATAATGGGGACGACCTCGATCGTCTACCGCAACGGGTCATCGACCGGTTAACTGGCATCTATTAAACTATTGTCGATTTCTTTCAGCCGACCGTCGAGTTTACTAATCGTTGTGATGGCCCAGGTGTGAAAATAATTACGCTAGTGATGACATAATTTGCGAGAACACGTGAGTTGATGTTATTGTCATATTTTGTCATATCTACATCTGTTACGTGATTATTATATTAAACAAAAATAATTCTATGTCTGATAGGCCGACGCCGCTTTCATAATAGAATAGGCGTTGTGACGTCACGCTTTGAGCGCGTAGTAGGCACTCGGAGGATTGATTGGAGCGTTGGCTTGCATTGCACCTTGCTCACTTCACAACAGTCTTTAGAGTCGTATATTGGCGAATAAGTTACTCGTCACGCGGCCTGCATTCGTTCATTCACACTTCATATTGTAATGGGGTCGTTAAACTGTGGTGACGTCACATAATTGCCGGCTCCCTTTGCGGGTCGGCGGTTGAAATCAAAACGTCGGATTAATAACAAGGGAGACCTGTGTGTAGGTCAAGCACATTATCACTAGAGTTGTTGTTACGCAACACAGCTGACTCACACAATACCGACATCGTAATTACGTATTATGCTTTGATAAATAACATTATTAACCTTGTTAGTAGGTACCAATATAACCATTTCATTCATAATTAAATTTTCTTATCAGCTCGTTCTCATATTATCGACTTTTCTGATCCCGTTGGTTTAGCCGATTTGATTAATTTGCCAATGCAGTAGTGTGCAATGCACTGGGAATTGTGTCCGTGTCAAGATCATCAAATTCGACATTTATAATTTGACCAGTCTTAAATGCGAAAGTGAGTTTGTTTTTGTTACGCTTTCACAACTTAACGGCTCAACCGATCATCATGAAATTTTGTACTTATATATACACGTTGTCGAGGGTACAGCGAAGGACATATGGTACTTTTTATTCCGGAATTCTCGCGGGAACTCCAAAGTTGCCGCGAATGAAACCGCGGGGAACAGATAGTAATGTATAAAAACTTGCGACAAAAGAAAATGTATTCAAATTTTCATCAGATCTTCACCGAATTTATTTGGGAACGATCTAAACTATAACATTTTATCAACTTGGAGAATATGTTGCCAACATATTCTCCAAATTGATAAAGTCCTTTTTAAAATTTACACAATTAAGTTTGCGTAAGTAGGTACTTACTCGTTCATGTAGAATGACAGCTGAGATGCAAACAATCGCGCAATCTGCATAGTAAACGTACGGTGTCTACGTAATTGATGCACATTTGTACAATGTGAGCGAAGTCACTGCCAAGGACGACCTCGCCTTAAGTGCACTTGCCGAGGTAAATGACTTACATAATACGTACATACGCATAATAAGGCACATGCAGTAGGAGCACCTATATGAGTGTTTGTGAACTTTCTTGAACTCGCCCTATTCAGTTACTTTGATGACGTCACCGTCACAACCACATCACAAACTTTAAAGACTTAATATGCATTTTGTATCTTATCTATTTAGCTGTAATGTTGATATCTGAGCGGCTGAGTATGAATAAATTAAATGTCCATGTAAAGTTTTGTTTTTAAAACTTGCATGTTATTGTTTGTAAGGCAGTTTTTGTCATTTTCTCATCGGAGACATTTCATTCTAGTTTTCTTTTTCTAGATCTCCAATCTACGCCCATGTATAGTTATGCGATATGCTCATAACTTACGTACTCGTAAAACCGCTTGAGGTCCGCAATTTTTAATATAAATGAAGATATATTTTTATTTGCTACTAGCTGTTCCCCGCGGTTTCACCCGCGATAGCTTCGAGTTCCCGCGGGAATCCCGGGATCAAAAGTACCCTATGTCATTCTCTGTACCCCTGACAACGTGTATTATGCATTTAATGGTGATCGGTTAAGTCGTTAAGGCGTGAAAGCGTAACAAACAAACACTCACTTTCGCATTTATACATATAAGGATGTCTGTAATTCTCTATGCATTTCTCAGTCAGTGCTCTCTCTGTTCTCGAGATTACGATACCGCGCCCGAGCGAGTCAGGGGTGGCGTATTTATTTAATCCAAGTGACGTCGGATACATAACGGCGCGTCTATACACCCGGACAGATGTATGTATAGAGTGAAAGGTCATGACCGCTACTCTTATGTATACTCCAGATAGTATGTACCCGAAGGGAGTTCTTTATTGAACTGCTTTGGGTGGGAAAGGGGTCGGTTTATTAGGTCAGTAACACTTGTAATTTTGCGTTCGCAGATTGTTGTCTCCTTCTAGAATCGTAGTGCTGAATGTTTACAAGCCGTCTTTCTTTATTGGGTTGGTAGGATTAGAGAGACGGGAGCTCATGCCGAAAGTGATTTTGTGTTGTGTATTCGAGCTTTTTCAGATCTTAAACGTCTGTCTTGACTTTCTAAAACGACTTGACTTTTATCAGAAAGATTGACGGAGTAAGATTCTAGATAAAGATGAAGGAATCGAAAGAAACAATACCATTTAAGTTTTAAAGCACATGATTTTGATTTCTGAAGATTTCACCGATATGATTAATGAATGCAATTTCGGCGTTCAGAACCAACCAATACACGTGTAATATTTCATACAAAGTCTACTTGCACTGGGAATTGAACTCGAAACCTCTCGAGTTGCGAGATTGATGGTGATCACTCATTCAATGCAACGATCGCGTCTCAATTTGAGCAATCCATTTATTTATCATAAATTGATAAAATGCATTGTACGTTGATTGCATTTAGCACTTAACAAATTCAAATTATGTAAATATTGTCTCACGTATGTGTAATAGAAGTCCTAATACGATTTCCGCGACTTACGGCCGCGGTGGGTGGTGTCAGGTGATTGAGCCTACACCTGTGATCGTCGACGATGTATTCGGAGCAAGCTACTCTCTGCAATCAGGAAACGTTTGAAATGTTTACGTAGCCGAGTAGGAAAGAGCGCAGTGCAACCCACCTGTTGACAAACCGCCGGCGCCGCCTAGTTATCGCGAGCTTGACATTCACGAGGCCCTCGTGACGGCACCGACCGAAATAAACTTACCGCGACCGACCGCATAACACGACGTAATGCTCTTTCTATTTATAGTCACTTTATAATTAAATACGGCCGACGTTTGTACTTAGCCGCCGCTGGCTGGTACGTGACGTGATCGAGACGTAAACGCGCTAGTTAATGTTAATCGTCTGACGGTCACGGGCGAGAATTGCTGAAAGTGTATTCAATTATGACAAACTACTTGCTAGCTATTTCCTCACGTACCTATTCATCTTTGTGGTTTAGTTTCTTCTTCTGATTTAACATTACAGAACACAAAGAAAAATCTTTAACATTAGTAAGCGTTGCCTTTTAATTGCATTATTAGTAAGCGTTGCCTTTTTGGCTTTAATACTGAAAGTTGAAACGTTATTACAACTCTTCAGCTCACGTGTTAGGAGTTAAAGTCTTAGTAGTCACTTGGTAATTAGTCTCTGGGTTGATTCGATATTGCAGAGTAAAGTCGAGAACTCGTCAATTGTCTAGAATTACAGGTTTCCCTTCAAAAATTGATGCTCATCAAAAAACCAACACTGCGATTTCCCAAGTCCCAAAGAATGGTTAGCAAAATTACTTTTCGCAGTTTTCCCTGTTAAAATGCCATTGACTAAGTTCGGGTAGGTTATTGTCTCTGATGTCGAACTTCGTCATTAATGAAAGTAAGCGAGAAAGTAGGTAGTTGATACTCAGAAAAAATGTGACGATTAAGTTGCGTATACCGTTGCCCGCGGCTCGTGCCTACTTATGTCGAAACAGATGATTCGATGAATACGGTTTACGTCCCATTGTGATACTCAAATACGTATAAAAAGTAAACCGGTCGCAGCCTTTTATCGTAACTCGCAGGAGCTCGTTGAAATGAAGTAATAATAGTAATAACAGTCAATCTCATTCATTTTCTCTTTTTCTCGCAACAACATAATGGTTCTACTTTTTTTTTGTAAATACGCAAAGGGATGGCCCGACGGCATTTATGTAAAGAAAGGCAAGGTTACACTCATACATTTACATATTTGTGTGTCGGTGTGAAGTGTGCCTGTAGTGGAGGGAATCCCCAACTTTTTACAAACACAATCAAAGTTATGTAATGTTTGCCGGTATCCACATGATCCGCCACCGTTGTTTGAACGAATGCCGATGTTATACATTACTTGCCTCGTCGTATACACGCAATATACAATAAAATGTGTATTAGTCATAGGTCATTAACATTTGTTAAACGGTGTTTATTTTTTTACATTTTATATTGTTCCAGTGACCTTGGTGTGTCATATTTTATCTACTTATCCGAGACTGAAAGAAACATTTTCGCGATTAGTAATGCTCTTATTTCTGGTGTTACAGCTATACTTGGGTGAATATACGCTATTTGAATTTCAACGGTCCTTAGACAAATTTTATGTTAAAATAATGATATTGTTAATACCATATGCTTAAATAATAAAGAATATCGTCTTTTATTTGGCCCACGTAGTTAATTCGCGATTAACTTTATTTTTAGGCATTAATGCCTTAAAATAGTTCCAAATGTATACTACCCTGGCCTTACCCCATTAGTAGATTTTATAATTTTCAGGGCCTAATGCTTTTAATATTTATGGCATTAGGTTTTCTACCAATATTATCATATACCTAAATAAACATCGAAACATATTTTATCAAAATACATAGTCAAATTATTAATTAATACAAAAAAAAATTCTTTCATTTCACGTCCCATTACAATAATGTCACTTCACCTGGCGAATTTCAAAGACTAAAAAATAGACATAAAACTGCTAAAGTATGGTTTTGACATAGAATGACGCGTGGAGTACAGTGTGAAGTAAAAAGCAAGATAACGGCGTGGAGCAAAATTTAAATAATTTTGCGTCAGTTTTCAATTCAATGTCGGGGAGCGGGATTGTGCCAGTCGTTGCAGTATTTCCCTTGGTGAGTATATATTTTTATATTTTATCGTCCCGTAATTGTAAATAAGTTCAATACAATATTTATAGTGTGTAGATGCTATATATATTACGTGACATTGTGATTGGAAAAATCAGTATGGGTTTTTTTGTGGGTTATTTGCAATTTCCTCACTTCCCTGGCGTCACTTCCCTGGCATTTACTATGCCAGGGTAAATACATTCGCCTCAGGGGAGTGACGAAATTTAGTTTCTTTGATATTTTTTTATGTTAGTTATTTCATTTGTTCTAGATACTCCATTACCTTTACTTGGATTCAATGAGGAATGTTAAAAAAGAGCAAACAAGGGAATATGGGCTATAAAAAAAGCGCTGAGCAGAGAAATTACGTTACCATGTATTTAAAAATGGTCCTGTCAAAAATACTGAGTTTAAAGAGAAATAAAAGCTAAAATACCAACGAAAAAGGAAAAGGGACAAATTAAGAGTATTAAAGACATTACTGAAATGGAACAAATTTCAATTAAAAACAAAAATTTTAAATTAAACAATTACGTCAAAAGTATCAAAAGAAACATTTGCTGGTTTACTGAAAGTACATCAACTACGAGGAAACCTATTAAGAAATATGTTGTACATGAAGACCCTCAGCAGTTTTTGTAGTAACTTTTGTCCTCACTTCCACTTAGGCGACATTAAATACACCCAAAACGATAAAACGAAATTGAATATTGTTGCTGCAGTATACATACACAGATCCCAAGGAAGATGTGTAAAACCAAATGATTCCACAAACATCTACTAGTCGGATTAATATTATAGATACCTAATGAAGAAAATGCTAAGTCTGTCAAGAACAGTACTTGTGGAATACCAGATCCCTACTAATATTATAAATGCGAAAGTAACTTAGTCTGTTTTTACGCTTTCAGGCCTTAATGGCTCAACCGATCATCATGAAATTTTGTACACACGTTGTCAGAGATACAAAAAAGGACTCTGAAATTGACGCCGGTAAAATCTCATGAAATTTTATATGTATACACATTGTCAGGGGTACAGAAAAGGACATAGGTACCTACTTTGTATCCCACAATTCTTGCGTGATCTCCAAATTTTTCGCGGGTGAAACCGCGGGGACAGCTAAGTAGTTAATGATAAAAAAACATAGATATGCTGGTGTATGTTCGTCTGATTTTGATGAAGAAGAAAGAGGGGGTCAGGGTTACTTTTCTAAAGATCTCTATACTGAAGATGGTACTCTTTAAAATATACGTAGATGAAAATAACGTGTCTGATTTTAAATGGGAAGAGATTTTGACCATATACCCGTGTCGAATATACTTTACAGAGTATTTTATAAGTTTCTAGAGGCAGTAGATGTTTTGATAGGTAAAGTGTTGATTGCTTAGTATTTAAGTAAAAAACATTTAGTTTAGCAGAAAAGATTGATACTGTTCTTTTAAAAAATGAAAGTATTCATTTATACTGTACCATGTGTAGTGTGTACCATGATATTTATTAATTGTTTAAATATCCTTAACACTGAAAGGTAAGTACCATAGCTAGGTAACACTTTTATTTTGTTGTATACTTAATTTTTTAATTCTCAGATGAGACTGATTAATGACATTTAATTTGGGTAATTAAGACTTATGCATTGATAACAAAACCAACCAAACAAATCAAACCATTCGTTTTATTATGAAACTGTAGAGACTGATTGTATTCTATGCACAAAAAAAATTCGAAATAATATTTATTTTATGTGTTTTATTTAATATTATTTAAGTTTCCTAGCTAATAATTAATAGCTTGTCACTTTTCTGCCTTAATTTGTCACTACTCTGCCAATGGTGTCACTCCCCTGATAACACATTTTCCCCTGGAGGCTATAAAATTGAAAAAAATGGAAAAATCTTCTGGCCCTTATCATTACAAATACAAAAATAATGTTGATTAGTCAAATTATTAATATCAAGTTAAACAGAATAATTTTCCTTTTGGGACACAAAAAACTCAAATACCGTATATTCACCCACTTATTGAATTCTTAATGAATACATTGAATGTTTAAAAATTATGAGACCTGGGTAGCCACTTTAGACTTGTTACTTATTTTGCCGTCTTTGAGTTTTTCGGTAACTAATTCGAATGCACGTGACAAATTCGTCGTAAACATTTAAGCTTTTTACTTAATCAAAACTATCTGCAGAATGAACATTCGCGACATTCATTAGTTATCTATGGTTATGACTTTTTTCTAGTTAATTGGCTACTTGACAAAAAAATTTTTTTTTGTCCGTCGTGTAGATTAGTAAAAAATATTGGACACGTATTTTTTCTTTTTTTACGTACTCAAAAAATAACAGAGATACATTGAGTTGAAATTTCGCGTGACGTCATAATTCAATGCGGTTTGTATGGCGCTTATAATGAATATTGACGTCACGAGCCCCCCACCCTAAACTTTAATGCGCTTTATCTATGTTCATTTTCATTAAATTGAAAAAGCAAAAAATACGTGTCTATTATTTTTTTATTTTCTAACTGACGGACTAATTAGAATTTTGATATTCAAACCTTGGAGAATACCCAATTGATCGAAGTACCTAATCCTAACCAATATTATAAATGCGAATATGAGCTTGTTTGTTAAGCTTTTACTTACCCCTTAACTACTCAACCGATCATCATGAAATTTTACATACACGTTGTCAGTGGCACAGAAAAGGACATAGAGTCCTTTTTATCCCGCCATTTCCGCGTGTACTCCGAAATTAACGTGGATGAAACCGTGGGTACCGGCTAGCCAATGTAAATTCTTTCAAGTGTTGTGTCAAATAAAGTTCTTTCAATTTCAATTCTAATGTATCAAATTTTGCCGAGCACGAATCAAACTTCCGGACCTTTCGTACGTTAGTTCCCGTTACATACTTACCCGTTGAACGTTTTACTTACTGACTTGTGGTAGTTGCGGTGGTCGCAAGCGATCCTCCGTCCTCGGACTCGCCGGTCGGGTCGACGATACAAAAGGGTTCCCTTTGAGGTGCCCGAATAAATTTTATGTGGTCCTATTAATACTTGCACAAAGGATACATCAATCATTATGTAGTAATTCTGGTATGCGTTACATTTATGTACATACATTCGACAAGTGGCCCTGTCTAAATACAGATAGACGTACAATGCGTTCGCTCATGGTTCCTTGACGAGAATGTAGCTAGCTAGATTGCTCCAGATTATTTTCCTCGATGCAGAATATTTATGAAATGTAATGGTTATTGTGTGTATATAGATAGATAGTGGTGCGTGTGAAGGCAAATAGATGCGTGGCGGGCGCGGGCGGTGGTGCGCGGGCTGCGCGCCCGCCCGCGGGTCAATTACTGCATAAATCAATACGGATGTCGCCCTATGCGGTCGCTCTTTGTTCCAGCCGACTGGAGTTGCCAGGGTCTGTCTCAGCATTACCAGCTCGGCCCGGAGAGTTCTCGTAGAGGCATCGCGAGGTCAGATGATTACTTATTAACGTCGGTGGAGGCTGGCTGGCGCAGGCGGGCCGTTCGGCACTCGTGCCGCGATCGATGCCACACCGGCCAATGGCGCGACGACGCCCTCGACGCCCGCACCCTGCGCACCCCCCGCGCACCGCACACTTCTCCCCGCGCACCACACCCCCCGCGCACACCCCCGCTCGTCCCTCTGCCTCGCGCGCCCTCTCGCTACACCGCCCATATAAATCATTGAATCTGCCATAAAACACCCCAACGTTCGTAAAAATGTTACTCTAATTGCTGAGTGCGAACACACATCTCATAATTTTTGTGCTATTTACAGATGTTTGCCGGCACCATTGTGTGTTGGTAGAACATACTGACAAATTGTTTAAAACATAAAGACTTTGCAGAGTGTTTCTTAATAGGTTTATGATTACATTTCCTCGAATAGCATTTAGAGATCTAACGAGCGTGGATCAGCCTTTGCCAAAGTATAGAGTTGCCAACCGTCCTGTTTAATGTTTTTCCAGGACATGACGTCCTAAAATACTGTATTTACTAGACTACTTAATTATTTATAATTGCAAATTTTCGAACATAGACCCATTTAATCTGTCCAAGTCCTGCTATTTATTACCTTTGCTTGAACTTGGCTTGATACGCTGCCGCGTGTCTAGATCTATCTACTGCTCTGATACTAATACTGCGTCCTCTATTAATCCATACTGCCCTGGTATTTTCACTTTAAAATCCTGGTTTTCTATATTTGAGGATGGCAACTCTACCAAAGTGGTTATTGAACCCTTTACTCGAATAAAACGTTCATCAATAGATACTCGCCGTATCTACGCTCGGCTCGCGGCTCCTACGAACCGAACGAATAATTGAATTTTCATCATAATAACAAAATTGAAAGCTGAAAACTGAAAGCGGTCGACTCAGTTGGCACAGCGAATTATTGCGGACATCAATTATTTAGACTCGTTATCTAACTTGAAAATTGATATTACAGACAAAATTCAACGCAAAATGAAGCCTTTTAAGTAGATAATTTATCAGAAACGTTATTTACAAACTTTACTGATAACTATGATAACTTCATTTTATTATGTTACAAACAACACGCATATAAACGTCATGTCAGTTTGAATATTCTATTTTTATTACTCATAATTGGTAGTAACAGCCGGAGTTTTAATGACTAGGTAACTCTTTTATCTGGGGAAATTATAAAAAAATGCTATTACGAAATACGTACAACTTCATAGATTTTTATTATTTTATATAGCTGCCAGATAAATCTTTATAATAAAAACTAGCTGTCCCCCGCGGTTTCACCCGCGGTAATTTCAGTTCCCGTGGGAATTCCAGAATAAAAAGTATCCTATGACACTCAGGACCACTGTATCTTCTTATAAGTGAAAGAATTTTCAAAATCGGTTCAGTAGATCCAGAGATTACCCCCTACAACGTCACAAACCCACAAACTCACAAACTTTTGCTCTTTGTAATATTAGTATACCTAGATATACACACCGGCAGAATTAGCGGAACATAAAAAGGCAGAGTATAGAAATAATTACGTATATATATTAAAACAAATTATTATCAGGCATGAAGTAATAAACTAATATACATCTTTTAACATCGACTTTAAGAAGTTTTTAGTTAAATTTTATTAAAAGTAATCAAAATTAAAAAAAAAACAAAAAAATCTCTAGTTTGTGAGAACACAGACAATGTTGCAAATAAAAGTGGAATCACGAAGGGGAAACACACGTTATTAATCGTTCATTTATTTAGTGTTAAAATCACAGTAATCTTTAATTTGCAACATTATTTGTGTTCCCACAAATTAGAGAAAAAGTGTTTTTTTTTATTATTATTTTAAATAAAATTTAATAATTTAATTACAAACTTTTAAAGTGTTAAAAGATGTATATTAATTTATTACTTCACGTCTAATTATTATTTGTTTTAATATATATACGTAATTATTTCTATACTCTGCCTTTTTATGTTCCGCTAATTCTGCCGGTGTGTATAGTATTGATAATATAATAACAATCCTACTAATATTATAAATGTGAAAGTGTGGATGTTTGTTACTCAATCACGCAAAAACAGCTGAACGGATTTGGATGAAATTTGGCATGCACGTTATCAGGGGTACAGTGAAGGACATAGAGTACTTTTTATCCCGGAATTCTCACGAGAACTCCGAAATTACCGCGGGTGGAACCGCGGGGCACAGCTAGTAGTAGATGAATGGTGTATTTTCCGGGGTATGAAAATCAAAATTCTAATGTATAATACAAACGGCACCGGGTTGTGACGTGACGCGAATTTTCAACTCAAAATAACGGCGATATTATTTTTTGATAACGTAAAAAAAGAAAAAATACGTGTTCAATATTTTTTATTATTCTACACGACGGACTAAAAAAAAAATTTAGTCAAGTAGTCAATTGCTGTTCGTTTGTCTCTCGAGAATGGCTGGACTGATTTGGATAATTTTGATTTTTAAATATTTGTAGAAGTTCGGGACCTCCTTTTAAAAAGTAAATTAGGCTACTTTGGAGTTCCTGCGGGAATTCCGAAACTCACGCGGGTGAAACCGCGGGGCACAGCTAGTATAAATTGTTTCTATTTGTTTGAAGATTTTTCTATTGATTAATTTATTGATTTGTTGTCTTTGAATAAATTCTACTACGTATTTAAATATACTAGCTGTGCACCGCTGTTTCACCCGCGTGAGTTTTGATATTTCCACAGGATTTTTTTTTCTAAAATAAAAGTAGCCTAAATTACTCCTTATAACATCAGCTGACAGTCCCGTAAAGATCGATCCAGCCGTTTCAGAGATTAACTGGAACAAACAGACAGACAGAGAATTTTTTTAAACATTTCATGCATTTAGTGAAAAGATGTTAATTTGGAATTACAAACAGATGATTCTATTTTATTTGTATGTATTGATATCGAAAAGAAAAACGCTTACATAAAATATTGAGATGATACTGAATGACTGGACGCAGTAGAATCAACCGTTTATAATGACAAACCCCTTAACATTTACGTAACGTACGTTTGTATTGTCATATTAATTGCCGAGTGTTTTTATGATATAAGTCTTATTTTGCCGGAATGAAAGTTACCGGAAAAAGTATACATATAATAATCTGTAACTGATTAAAATCTATATTTATAATTGATTTTTATGTGTGTTTGTCCGCAGCCTCCGCAAAGGTTTGTGGGGCCTCCGTACGGCCCCGGGGCGCCGGGAGGCCCTCAGCAGCCTCCCGCGGGCTACGGCCCTCCGGGCTCGTCTTACCCACAGCGGTACCCGCCGCCGCCAGGACCCCCCGGGGCGCCAAACTCACGTCCACCGTTCTCGCCGCATCAGGTACGTTTGGCTGTTTCAATAACTTCAATGCTACGTCGTCGTCTGAATGTTCTTCATTTTCTTATTACTTTCGCATAATGAGTCAGTGTCAAGGAAAATAAATGTACCTATTCCTAAATATTAGTATCGTTTAAATACGGTATATGATGCTATGGATTGCAAAATCGTTCCTGAGTGTAGCTCTTGGCGGACGGACGCCGTAGGAAACGGCTTGAAATGTCAAACATCTTCATGCGCACAGTAAAAAACTATACAGCACCGTACCTAAATCACAACAAAATCTACTTGTACTTAACCATTTCAAACGAAACCGCCATCTTTGATTCCCGCCTAAAACTCTCCGTCTTAACCTTAATGCGGTTGTGCGATTTACTTTCACTCGAGCCATAGATAAGGCAAGCGGCAACGGATCCCATATAATAATAACATAAGAAACCCTAACTTACAATTACAGGATAAACTGAATTCAACCGCAAAATCAGATTACATTTATAGTTAATCTGCGTTAGATTATTTTCGTTATATCGTCTTTCTAACTTTCTTTCTAACTTATATTTAGTCACTCCAGCATTCTTACATAAAATTATCCAGTTGTTATGACATCGCATCGCCTGAGAAACATAACTATCGAAAATAACTAAAACCACAAATAATATACCTAATACTATACCTACTCTAAAACTTACAGATTCTTTTTAGTTTCGTGCCTTAAACAATTGCAACCATTTCACTTTGATTTCAAAATCTTACATTATAGTTAAAATAAAAAATACTTATCTTTAGAGCTTAAGGTTCAATTGTGTATAGGTACAATGTACATGTATAATTATTAGGTATCTCTGGAATTGATGAACTAATTCTAAAAATTCCTTCACTGATAGGAAACCACATCCTTATTAACAAGGTACCGCTTTTTATCCTAGACTAGCTGTTCCCCGCAGTTTCACCCGCGTTAAATTCGAAGGCCCTGCGGGAATGCCGGGACGACAAAAGTACCCTATGGTCATGTATTGACATCAAAAATTAGCGTTTACCCTATTGTAAATATTCTCCTATGGATTTCTTTTTAAATGAAATATTTTAGACGATATGATTTTATAGAGCAGGTGGCGCCGCTATCGCTAGTTTCACTCCTGTATGCAACTTTAGCTAAAAATTAACCATCCGATGTTTACACAATATCTAGTATTGTATTAGATGTTTTACGATTAATATTGATGAATGGCCAAAGATGACGGCACTGGGTCATTGCCCTCATTAGTTACGGACTGCCGTTTTTACATTCAATTAGCATCATAATGAGAATAAGGAGATAACGAGGGAGATTCTGTTAGTAAAAAAAGAAAAGGAAATTAGAGTATAATTTAAAAATTAATAATTGTATTACAACCATCTTTTTATCTCATAATTTTTCGCTCCAATTAAAATGTAAACGATCATAATAATTCTAAACTTGTGCCGTTCTGTAAAAAAATTAAACCTAAAATTGGCGCCAACTAATAGAATTACTAATAGAATTATGTATTTAAAGAATACTGAGATTTACAACCTCGTTATTCATTACCTACCTAGACTAATGAGAAATTTTTCGTTTTAATTTACTCGCCTAATTTAATTCGGTTTGTCAAAGCTAAAATAGTAGATAAATATAGTGTTTAAAATAATACCTATTAGTCTACTTTGTTAGAAAAATGACAAAAAGAATCGCCCTAAAGAATAAAAAACGGAAATTGCACATTTTATTTAGATTTTAGGTTATTCAACTGTTTGAATTCAAGATTACTGTTTTTGAGATTTTACTTTATGTGTAGTGTTTCTACTAGGTGTCCAAAAAGCAAGAAGTTACTCATTAATTTGAATTTGATGTTGCTTGAAGTTAAAAAGGTATCTTGAATCCATTATATTTATCAATAACTGTACTATTTCAGTGAAGGTATTGTATTTTCTGAACGTTATAATACGGTAAGTGTACTTCGTCGTACTCGTGTTATTACACGATTCATATTCAACTCTGAAACTAGAGAGTCGACTGGAGCGTTTCTCAGAATCGTTGAGCCAGCGGCGGCGCGACGGAGCCTCGCGCTAACATAATGCTCTATCATATTTACGCTGGCTGCGGGCCAATAAGGCTCTAACTGCCACTGTGATAAGTTCTAACTTAGCTCGGAGGCACTGGACACGCTTGGATGACGTAAGCCCCTCTGCGCGCTCGCTGACGTAAGCTCGTTGTGCAACGAAGCTAGCGGCTTGAAGCATGTCTCATGGAACGAACACGTATAGAAATCGGTGTTAAGAAATGATCTGGGCGCAATGAACAAGGCCGCACTAAATATTAGCGAATGACAAAAAATACATTGAGGTCGGTGAGAAAAGTTACCAGAAAAGGCACTAGCTGTCCCCTGCGGTTTCACCCGCGGTAATTACGAAGTTCCTAGTGGGATTTCGGGATAAAAAGTGCCCTTTATCACTCAAGACTACCGTAGCTTCCTATAAGGGGAAGAATTTTAAAAATTGGTTCAGTAGATCTAGGAGATTACCCCCTACAACGTCACAAACTCACAATTCACAAACTTAACGTATGTTTAATATTAATATATATTAGTAAAGATTATTTTCAAACAAAATATAAAGCTTTATATAGTTGGTTCTGCATTGTTTCATCCGGTATCATTTTGACAATTTATGAAAACATTTATGAATGTTCGTTGTACCTACCTTTGTGTGTCAAATTACAAAAAATCTTGGCACTTATCATCATCATCAGACAAACCTTATAACCTGTTGCCTACGGTTTCACCCGCGTTAATTTCGGAGATCCCGCGGGAATTCTGCAATAAAAAGGACCAATAATAAATGGTGTTATCTTGATGTGTAAGCTATATTGTAAAGTTTCATTATCATCCACTTAGTAGTTTTTTGCGTGAAAGAGTAACATCACCCATAAAGACCATTTATAATATTAGTAAGGATAAGGATATTTATTGTACATCATTCGTCTTCAAATATATCAATCATTGGTATGACCGACCGCTACGGCTTGTGTCGTGAATTTTTTTAATTTTTTATTAGTTATTAGGTTTTATAAAAAAAGTATACTTTGAAGACAATCTCTAGTTTTAGTATTCAAGTAGGCATAAACTTTTTTTATCCGAACGTAAAACGATGATCGTAAATGCATATTATATTGTATTTAAACCCAATATCTCAAACATGTCCAATGCCCATGATAATAAGACATTTTCTTCTAGTCTGCCCTAAAGTAATGGAGAACTCAAAAGACGCACAAAACATTCTGCGTCTACGGATGAAATGTTTTATTATTATTTATCTTATGTTCAATAATTCAGAGGGATGTGTCACTAGTCCTCGTAGCGTGCGTAACGACACCAAATGTTATATTATATAGTAAGTACCGACTTAGGTGGGCGGATTCGTAGATGCGCGTAGCTTAGCGGGTTAAAATACGACTAGCATCCGGGTGCAACGAATGCGATGCTTTCAAGGGCGCTTCTCAGGTGATGACGTACGCGCCCCCACTGCCACCCACCATCACTCCCGCGGGTGTTGCGGCACCCACCTAATAATGCACGTCTGCGCCCTGTCTGCCGCGTCCGCACCCGTTGCAACCTTGAGCACTCTCCGGCACACCCCCGCTCGCACCTGGGGTGAGGACTTTGACGAAAGGAAAAAGTTGACGACCGCACCACAACCGATAAGGGCACTTCTCGCACCTGTCTCGCGCGGAGAGAGCTATGTATAATGTTTTAAAAAGTTGAAACTGGAACACCTGACCGCTTTATTGTCAATCACCAGTGTTTAACTTCATGTTTAAACATCTACAGTGAGTGTCCAAGCTGGACACAGTTAGAGTTATGTTTACTTACCTACCTATACTGTTTGCGCTGAATTCCTACTAATATTATAAATGCGAAAGTAACTCTGCCTGTCTGTCTGTCTGTTACGCTTTCACGCCTTAACGGCTCAACCAATCGTCATGAAATTTTGCGTCATGTCATGTCATGAATTCCCGTAGGAGCTCCGAAATTAACGCGGGTGAAACCGCGGGGAACAGCTAGTATTATATAGTTCGATTGGTGGCTTAATTTGTGAGCAAAACCAATCCAAATAATCGTGTCTTGATCTCGGCCACAAGATGATGACCAGTAAATTCTCCGCGAAAAAAACTATGATGTCTAGTCAAAAAGAACAAAATGTGTCTGCTACGTGATATGGTTGCATGATTGCATCGTCAACCATCCTCCTTTGAAAATATCAAGCTGAAACTCCACTCACTCCGCTGATCAGAAACCCGACCGAGCACGAGTATTTGCAAGGTATGCCTGCTCGCTATCCACCTCTTAACAAACTATATTTTTATTCGGCGCAAATTAAGGGTTCTAGGATTTTGTAATTATATTCGTACCGCCGCTCAGGTAACATCGTTTTTGCCAAGCTTTCGCATAAAAATACACCTTGTTATATTTATAAAAACTTTTATTTTGTTCGGTGTACAATAAAGTGTTCCTATCTATTCCTATTGGGAACAAAAAGATATTATGATGATACCATCAAATCGCGATATGGTTTTAGTTGGTAATTTATTTCATCAATTTGCTTAATATGCAGAAAGACAAATTGCTTATGGGATTACGTCTGATGGGAAATACCAAAATGGTTGTTTTTTAAACTCATCTGATGATTGAAAAATTCAGTCGTAGATTACATACCTACATGAGATTGTCTCTCCGAACCATTTGCTAAAATCCTTACCTACATGCTTTGCATAGACAATTTTTATAATCTTTTACATACTCATACATTTCCGTTGTTTAATATATTGTTCCTGATGTGTGTCTTTCTGAGGACGCCCTCTCCGTGAGACATATTAAACATTTCTAGCTTTTTTGAGAATAAATTCTGTTTTTAACTACTACTTCTTCAAGGACGACCTCTTATCTATACTTATAATAAAAATATAATAAAACTGTAGAGAGGTCAATTCTGTACATTGAATGTATATTCAAAATTAATATTGGAGGACGAATGGTGATCGATACTGATGCAAAAAATGCAATTATTAGTAAATTTTTTGTCTGTCTGTATGTGCACGCATGGGTCAAAAACTACTGAAAGGATTTTAACCAAACTTGGTACGATTGTAGTCCATACTCCTGGGCGGGTTATAGGCTATATAATATAACGCTAAGACACATAGGAGCTGAGCAGTGATGATAAATTTAAAGCAAGTCGGATGAAAATGCGCTTTCGAGCTCTTATCCTCGCATACGTTTACTCAATCACGCAAAAACGGCTGAACGGATTTGGATAAAATTTGGCATGCACGTTGTATGCACGGGTACAGAGAAGGACATAGGGTAATTTTTATCCCGGAATTCCCGCGGGAACTCCGAACTTACCGCAGGTGAAACCGCGGGGCACAGCTATACCTATAGTATAAAACGACGGACCACAAGATTAGTCAAGGCTGTGGCGGCGCGCGGCGGCGGCGGTGTGAATAGGTGCGGCATTTCTAGGGAATATTAAATTGTATGTAGTGTAATTCACGTTGACGGCTCAGTAATTATCATGATAATAGTGGAGGAGGAGGAGGCACACGGTCGGGGTGGCGACTCGTCAGCTGAGTGAAAACGAAAGTAAACAGAACTCGGTCAAAGGGTTTGTACTCACCTACCCACAATATTTATGTGGGTACAGAGGGGGGTGTGCCCACCCCCTATACACCCGCCTTTGATGGATTGGTTAACGACTGGCGCGGATGTTTCCACCGAAACTCGGCCCGAACTCCATCGCCTGGCATTCGTCTCGATATCCGGCTGTACCGAGAGTAACAGAATAAACTTTTACGGTGGAATTATTACCGAGTGAAAGTTCTCCGAATTCTTTGTTATGTTTTAGACGCTGACAACCCACCCTCACCCTTAACCTCCCACACTCATTACCTTTCTCTGACTTTTGGGAGTTGTGACCTCGATGATATTTTTACTACTGTTAACAAATATTAAGTAATAAGTTTATTTATTTATTTATTCTTCTTGCACAAAATAGCACAAATGGCGAACTTAATGCCTTGCGGCATTCTCTGACAGTTAACCATTGGGTTTACAGAGTGTTTGTGTGTGAGTTTGTTACTTCTCCCCGCCAGAACGGTGTACAGATTTAACCTACAGCCTATAAGTACCCTATACCCTAAATATAGGATATTTTATATTCCGGGCCGATAGTTTGTTTGACCATGCAACGTATGCTGTAGATAAACAAGATGTAACCCGTAATCCTTTGCTGGAATCAGGTTTTAGTATTTCGACTAGCAAGCAATAAAGCGATTGGCTGACCGGTTCGATTATTTAGCGTCAGCACGATATCCGTTTCAATGGCATTATAATGTTTCCGTTGGAATAATCTCATTAGGAAACGAGTTTTCGATGAAAAATCCAGCAATTATAGTTAGTCAACGTCGCTCTTACGATTGCTAGGGAGTAAATTAAATATTTCAACACCAAAAGTTGTGTACGATGGTTACCAAAAAAAGTTTTGTTTGCTAGTTGCTCCATCAAGCCGGACGATATTGTTAAAGTGATGTTTTGGGTAACTGAAAATTAGAGATGTGTGATTGTTAACAATTTTTGGCAAGTGGCCTTAATGTACCTGAAGGTCTATCGTAGAGCCCAAACTGCTGTATCATCTGGAAACCTGGAATTTGGCACAAAGCTACCTTTTTTAATTTAAGCACTGAAAAAGAGATATCGGAATTTCAACCACTAAGTGGATGAAAAAATAGAACCACAAGGAACAGCTAGCTACCTTTTTTAATTTAAGCACTGAGAAAGAGATATCGGAATTTCAACCCTAAGTGGATGAAAAAATAGAACCACAAGGAACAGCTAACTACTAAAACATATTACATAAAAAAATAAACTATGATTTTAATCCCAATTTGGCCAACGAATAAGAGTAACAAAGGGTTTATGATATGATGACCGGTTAGTAATATCTTGTTATAAGAACCTCTATAACTATTATGGGTGCAAAACATTCAGTATTAACTATTAGATAACAAATCAAATAAGGTTAAAAATAATATAAGTATAGATTTACATAATCGTAATTCATGCCCACACAATTATAAAGGTGTTTACGTAGCTAGCTAACATTATAATGAAGATAATTTACTAAATAACATATTATTATCGAGGGTGATGGTCGACGCCGTGAACCAGTGACGTTGCGCGTTCATTCAATTATAATAATCCAACGGGGAAATATGAAAAGTGAATGAGTCCCCTGAGCTGAAGTAGTAAATATCGTGTTCGACCCGGAGTTATATCTGCAACCTTGAAATGTGTGCGGGAACCGGCTGCCGAGCGAAAGCATTGTGCGATTGATGCAATGAATGTCGGCGAACATCTGTGCCGTGGCCCGACTGTGTGTTGTGTAACTAGTTCACAGTTCCACCTTTTTCATACTTAAGGGTTGAATTACCGAATGCCCAAGAAATCTCTGTTTCTTTATTAACTCTAATACCGATTTTCATGACTCTAACTTTGAAACTGACGGTAGAGATACAACTTCCAAAAATGCTTTCCTCGTGAGTTTACGTCGCAAAATGAAGCAGCTGTCCTTTCATCTTTCTGGCTTTAGTAACTTCTATTGGGCGTTGCGGAATCGGTCAGGAAGTATTCTTTATATAAAATAATACTAGATGTGCCCTGTCGTTTTATTCGCGCGAATTTCAGAATTCCCTCGGGATTGAATCGAATTGAATTTATTTATTTCTCAGATACAATTTAAATAATATAAATATTACAAAGTATGTGCCGAGATAGTCAAAATTTATATGTACGTATTTTGATATCCTGATATTTGGATATCTGAAATATTAAATTGTAAAATACAAAAATTAATTATCAAATAAATTTGTCCTCTAAATATTCATTTACTGAATAATATAGCTTGGTCAACAAGAGATTTTTGAGGTTACGCACAAACACTTCGTCACTCACTTCATTTTCAAGATTAGCAGGCAGGCAGTTGTATAATTTAGGCCCGATAACTTTCGGGTTTTTTGTTGCAATTTGTGTACGGTGTGTGACAGGTCATAACTGACCCCGCCTGACGCCTGACGATTAAAATGGCTATGAACCAATAGTCTGGATGAAGAAAAAAATCAAGTCAATCAGAATTTCATCACTATCATACTGCAGCTGTACTGCTGGACATAGGCTTCTCCCAAAGTTCGCCACCTCTCCCTGTTTTCGGCCATCCGCATCCAGTTGCTATCCGCCCATCTTCGCAGATCATCCCTCCATCTGAAGTTAGACCATCACAAACAGCGCTCTCTATTGGTTCCCGCTAGAATTCCAGGATAGTTTACTATTTGTATAAACTTTCCTCTTGAATCTTTCTATCTATTGGTGAAAACCGCATGAAAATCCGTTCAGTACTTAAAGGTCGCTGTTTGCAATAGACAGACGACAGACGCGGCAGAGGAGTGAGAACTTTGTTTTATAATTACTTAATTTACAATGTTTATTAACCCAATAAATATTTAAAAACATATAACAATATTTAAAAATAAAGTCAATTTACAAAAAAAAAAGTCACTCAAAAATACCGCCCCGGGTCATACCAGCGCCAGCGGACAATACCACTGTTCCTTGTGGAGTTAAGTCCGCCTTTGATATTATTTTGTGCATTTTTGTGCTTTTATATTCATTGAATGCTAATTGATAACCCAAGTGATTGATATAATATACTCTGTAGTCGATACCTGTGTTTAAGCACAGATATAATAGATTATTATTATCATTACTACGGTCGTTTGTAAGTAAATGGGTGTGTATAATGAATGCACGGTCAAGGTCGCCTGTGCCCCAACGAGCATGTGCACAAGTCAGAAGTGCCCGCTATTACAATACTAATAATGGTATTACATAATTATAATAATTATACAATCTGTAGTTGCTTGTGTAGGTGCCATTGATAAGGATAAATTAATTTTTATTAAGAGATGTTCATGTCATTCTTTCTGTACCATTATTTTAATATCAGATTTTCAAATATAAATTTTATCTGCATATATTGTGATCACTTATTTTAAGCACCTTTACAAACGTTTTTATTGAGCGAAGCGACAGTTTTTTCTTCCAAAAACCCCCGCCGGCTTTATGAGAATTAATTACCACATAAAAGTTATCTTCTACCGTATACCTATAATTATAGACTTCAAATCAACACAAAATCTTATTAGGTATCTGGAAGTCAAAAGAACGTTTTTCGGAAACTCATTGGTACTATTTATGATAGCTCTGACAAACGATTTGACGATGGAAAAGGTGCCGATACAACTTAATCTTTGTAGACTTTCTATAATAGTTTTATATGAGGACTTATTTTAGAACTGTGCCATTCATTGATAAAATAAGTGACCGTGTTGAATCACATTATAATACTTATAATGTCATTGCACATTACGATATCTTTCACTTTCTACCTTTCTTTTCCTTCTCTGCCTCTAACGTAGGTTTCCTATGAAAAGATTCCTCTTAGCAATATAAGTCACCTGAATTGTACGTACCTACTATGTAAACTGTGTTTTTGTAATATGTGTTTTCTTACTGTGTGCGTGCAATAAAGCATATTTGATTTGATTTGATATCTACACTATTTACATTAATACTAATAATATTTAGAGCTAAAGTTTGGATGTTGGGAGTAATCTCGAACTGCTTAAACCTGATTCTAAAATTTATTATACTGATAGGACAGTATTACCGCGTGACACTTTTTTTATCTCGGAACAAAAATTTCCCGCGAGAACATTGAAATTCATGCGGGTGAAATCGCAGGGGTAACGACTAACGGCTGGTCGTAACATAAAGGTTACTGAAACTTGAATGCAACTTATTATTGTGTAAGACTTCTTGTGCAATAATAGTAATAAATTCATTAGCGGTAGATTTTTTCGATGTCAAAAAATCATAATCAAAATCGCCCTGATGATAATTGATAACGTAGAATGATTTTCTTAACAGGGCTATGAGCGCGGCGGTTCACCTCAGCCGCCGAGCCAGCCGCCCGGCGCTCCTAGTCCAGGTGCTCCACCAACAGCTCCCGGAGCCCTATCGCCCACACAGGACAATCAAAATTCACACCTACCGCCGCATGGGGCCCAGCCACCACCTCAACACCAGGTGAGAAAAAAATTTGTAATATTTTTGTATTTAAATAAATTGTAATATTAATATTGTACGGCATAATGCTGAGTGGTAGCCATTTTGGTACCAACTATTCTAGTTTAAGACTCACGCTTGTACTTATTTTATCTTTATGGTATCAAATAAACTTTTTTCTATTCTATTCTGTGTCAGTGGTAAAATTATAATTTGGTGCATTAAGAACTTTCTGGTGCAAGAATAATATTAGGTAGGTACCTACTACTTAGGCCGTCAATACCACAGAGAAAATAATATATTAACTAGAGAGGCAATGTAGACTGGGCAGGTGAGCCACGGTTGCAAAGGAAGGAGCAAGTGCGCTGTCCTAACATAAACTTACTTTGCTGGCATCCCAGTTCCCAGACATATTTTCCACAATATTCCCAAAAATGAATTTTGCAAACAATGACAGTAAAAACGTTACCAAAATAAATGTTTTTGTGCGTGATGAATAGTTTTCTGTACGAAAATCACCCGGTGACAATATTTTTCATTTGTTTTCATACTAAACTCAGTTGATGCCTTTTCTATAATCGAATAACCAAAACTTTGTAACGATTAACATTTTTATATGGTATATAGGGTTAAATTGAAAGCTTAGGGTAGGTAGTTGCCGGAGTGTGAAAATCAAAATTCTATTTAGTCCGTCAAGAGATAATAAAAAAATAATAGACCCGTATTTTTTGCTTTTTCAAATTATTGAAAAAAAATTACTAAGATAAAACTCTCCCATCGTGTATTTATTTACATATAGGTATAATAGTTTACTTGTGGTGTTATGATATTTTTTTTGAACCAAATTGTTTGTTATCTGCGTCAATCGTTACGTTTCTTGTGAAAAAAGTGTAAAAATTATAATCAGTAACTCATTAACTCCCTTCCATGGATAGAATTTATCTTTCATATTATTATAATTTATTCACTCACGCTGCCTATGAATAAGACTCGAGAGTGAATTGTTGAAACTTGAGTGTAACGTAACAAGT
Source organism: Zygaena filipendulae (assembly GCA_907165275.2). NCBI lineage: Eukaryota > Metazoa > Arthropoda > Insecta > Lepidoptera > Zygaenidae > Zygaena > Zygaena filipendulae. The sequence goes on from OU015669.1 coordinate 5,194,325, forward strand.
TCTTACTTGGAGTTTAAATACACTATATAATATTATTAGAATATGGCTTCCAACTTCCAAGTTCTAACGTTAGAGCTAGAGCCAGAGCCGAGCAGCGATGTTTGTTTCGTTTATCGCGGCGCGGCGCGGCGCAGCGGCGCTAGATACCTACCTACCCACCTACTTACTCTATAATCTACGTACGTAATATTTCGTCGACGGAAATTTTCGATAATTCGGCTCGGAGCCACACGGCTGCGAGTTGCGACAGATGTACGTTTGTAGCCTGATAGTGCGCTGTGAACCGACTGCTAGATAAACAACACGAGTCCTAAGCCTGAGCAGCATTTTCATAAGCTGTGATTTAACACATCCTAGATATGGGATAAGGCGATACTGATGAACTTTCCCCGAAATTCGAATGGTCGTCAATATAAGCTTTAACTTAAGCTAAAAAACAGGAATAAAGTTGTCAATGTGTTAATTTTGGATGAGTGCTAGTTTCCAAACGTCAGATTTTTTTTCAGCGTATTTAACAATAATAATAGTAATTTTTAGATGTTTAAAATAATATTTTTTGGTGAAGGTAGGTATTTCTCGCGGTTTTACCCGCAATTTGTGTACTTTCAAGATGGTCTCGGGAACTCTTTGTACCGCGATAAAAAAAAAAATATTCCATGCATTGAATCTTTATCATGTTATATCTGAGTGCCAGACATTCAAAACCTTATTAGCTTTTTATGTGTGATTGATATAATAATTCTCTAAATATTGAAACCAAACTTTATCATTGTCAGTAGGAAGGATTAATCTTTGTTTAATGATATTATGGTTTTTTCGCTATATGTAAATTGGACCCCGAACGTACATAAATGTAGATGGGTATTTCCATCAATATTTAAGATAGCCTTAAGTTGAAATTGTACGTGTTATGGGCATGGGGATCGGTGTATCTTACTTTAGTAACCCACGCAGCTCGGTAGATGAAACGAAACTTTGGCCATGAAATTCAGTTTTATCGTTGCACGTTAAGTTGGTGCAGACTTTGAGAAACGTTTGTTGGTGGCCATTTTTAAGGATCACATAAGGGAGGGAACGTAACTATTTCAATAAATATCTATGTTTATACTTCGCCCTAATGAACAACTTTTGCTTTCATAAAATTTTGTTTCTTCGTTTTGATACCTACTCATTCCTCTTTTTTATGACTCATAATAACCGTAGCGGAAGTACGGACTTGTTTTTCTAGTAGTTTTCTGTGGTTTTGTTGTTACCATTTCACTTTGCCTAAACCATTGAGAGAAAGGCATTGATGTCATTTAAAATTGGCAACGTCACTGATATTCCTAGACTTGTTGTTGCCTGCGGTTTCCTCGCGAGTTTTGTGTATCGATATAAAAAATATCCTAAAGTTACCAGTTTTTATTTAAATAATATTTTCATCAGAAGTTTTTTTGGGAAATATCGACGAATTGAGAATTATGAGATCAGTGTCTCCATAGTCAATAGTCATAGTATCCCATGTGACTAGAATTCATCGGAAAGCGAAGCGTGACCAAAGTGTTTTTGGCACACTAATGCTCTGGCCATTGCAAATTGTCAGTTGTCACTACTTGCCGCCGATACGACTTCTTTGCACGCAGGAAATTGTTTAAAGGTGTTGTCTATATGTATACTGTTAAACAAAACTACCTACTTAAAAAATATTTTCTTTATTGTTTTTTCTATAAATCATATCTAACCGGTTAAAAATTAGATTTGTTACTTACCAACACAAATTAAATTTACAAAACATAAACGTAGGTAGGACTCTTAAAATGTAGCAACAAATGTTGCATAAATGGAAAAGGTTTTAAATTGAATAGCGATCGACATTTCTAAGAATAACATCGCAAAAACGGAGCGTAAAAATTAAACGTCAGTCCGTTATCGCTTAGTCGATGGAGCAGACAGTGTAGACACTCCAGCCGAAACCCTCGAGAGGGCGCGTCTATTCGATAGATACATATTACCGGCTCTACACGGCCTCGCAACTCGCAAACTAAACGCTACCTAGAGAATTTATGTTAAAGTGAATTCAAGCGGCACAATGCCGGCTCGGCTTTAGCTGTATGAGTAGGTAGGTAGGTATAAGCTACCTTTAACATTTTCTTTGGAAAATAGATAGGTAAGTCTTATTTGCTTGAGTTAAGCCTCCTTTGGCTAGTTACTTTAGAACTGTAGGTAATCCTTATTTAAATTCCCCAAACCGTACAATTTATTTCTCCAATATAATATGTACTCATGTGTTACAAACCAAAATAAATTGCTATCCCTACTCGTACCTACGCTCGGAGGCCTCACAAAAGTCACGGCAAGCGACGCACATTTGTTTGTTATACAGCCTACAACAGTGTATAACTCAACGATGTCAGTTCAGAATTTCGAGAGTCAAGGGCCATTCCAGCATCATGATGCTCGAGAGCTGTACGCTCGAAATGAAACGTCGTATCTTATTTTATGATTAGCGGCTCGAAAGCGCTTCGTAATTTTGTTAGTTCCGCCTTTCTGGTGCTGGGGGCGAGTACAGCGAACGGAGATCGATGCGAGCGTTGCGCGTGGGTGCGAGTGGGACGCCAGCTGTGGGTCTAGCTCTGTCCTTGTCCCTCGAACCGCCTACTAGGCAGCCATGTTGCGCTCGACCTGTGCTCGCCCGACCGCCATTGTAGATAGTGACGTTCTCCAAGTCGATGTTATTATAAAATATATACAGTCGTTCGTTGGACATACTATACAGAGAATATAATTGAAACAACCCTGTAAATACATTATGGGTTAAACTTCAAACATCACGATTTCTACGATCAACCCTCCCAATAAGATTTCCTAGCAGATTTAAATTATATTATGATCATATTATATGATTTTATATTCTGTATTATATAAAAAATGAACTTCTTAGCATGCCATGGATTCGCCGGTCTGGCGCCTAGTCCATTGTATTGAAGTTCGGGGAACACGGAGCAGGCACGTTTATTGCTAAAATCGTGCCCGCATCTAAATATTTACCTATACACCATCAGTCTAGCAATAGTTTTGGCAAGGTACTGCTGTAAAGTTTGCTTATTTTTCAATAGAGAGGTAAAAGTATCGATAAACTTTTATCGATATGATAAAGTCACGCGGCGGAGAACGTACAGCCGGGACTTCGGAATTAAAATGTCAGACGTGCGGCAGCGCGGGCGAGCGTGGTGGTGAGGTGGGGTGGAGCAGCGGGGCGGGGAGGACCGGCCGACATTATTAATAACCATAAGCCGGCAGACGCACGAACGTCCAGAGGGGCCAGCCAGCCGCGCGGTAATGAGGAATCACTAATTATATTTTACTGAACTCTGAACACTAGAGTCACCTTTTTCTAACAACTTACCCAAGATGTTTGAGATTAGTTTCGCGTTAGATAGTTACGACATACGTATTTAACTTCGGTTTCGATTTGATTCAAAGGAATTTGATCGAACTTGCACACAATTGATTAAGTCGTGCAGTATAGTAGTTCGTTTAAAGGGCATAGCGTTCTGTATCGTTTCAGTGAAATAAACCGTTCCGTCTGTTTTAATATTCTGCTGCAGTGAGCGCACCGGTTGCGCGCGACAGCTCTACCCGTTGCTAACCCGCGCCGCGTACTCCTTCAGCATAAAAACATGACGATAACACAGTAAATTTTACCGTCAAGATAATATATTTATTGTCAAGGGCCGTGCAATTAATTTGCTTGATTTTCCGAACTTCGGGCTCGCTTATCCATCTCTATATTATAATCTTATAGCGTTGAACAATTTCTTCCATTTGAAATGATTAACAATTTTATGGAAAAATGTTATTTATAGCTACTGTCAGGTACAAACTTGCAACATTTCCTCGTTGAACACGCTCCCGGTGCTGGCAGGTACTTTAATAACAAACAGCGAGCGGTGACTCTACCTCGTGTACGTGTTTTTCTCCCGACGTAAAAGAGCAAGTTATCGCCCAAGCTCGGCGGCAGACTACTCTCTACTCTCATAACAAACTGCAAAATGCTCCGGATTCCCTGAACTTTAGTGTGGCGGCGCCGCCCACGCCTCGAAGCCTCTGAAGCGCTGACGCTATACCTACATAGTTATTTTCACTTCTCTTGAGCGTGCTGGCGTTTATAGGGTTGCCTGAAATAGGATGTAGATTTTAGATGTCACTCTTGGTATTTATACAAAATACCTTTTAAAAGTTCCTTTTTGATTTCACGGTGCCGCGGTGGCTGACAGGACAGCAAACACAATCTTAACCCTAGTAATAGATATAATAAGAAAAAGTTAATCTCAAGTGATCTTCACCAATATCCATATCGGTTATCATGTTAGAGATATTATAAGGTCCGTCAGATACACTTGTCATAAATGTTACCTATTTATTTATTGTTATAAAGATGCTCGAAATGTTGTTAGTACATACTATAAATATACTATGTCGGACGTCGGTGGTTAAATGTTCGATTCAAGCTGGTCGTCGCCTGTCGTTTTTCTTTTTGTTTGTAATATGTAGGTATGTATATAGAAGTTAATCACCGCTCACTACTCACTGATACACTATAATTAAACACGAAATTTCAAAAATCTACCTGACCTATGCGACTGAAATTGGGCAGGAAGGTACCTACCTAGTTTTTATGGGAATGGGGGTGGACTACTTTTGAAAACCAAAATTCTAATTAGTCCGTCAGTTAGAAAATAAAAAAAACAATAGACACGTATTTTTTGCTTTTTTAAATAAATTAAAATATACAAAGATAAAGCGCATTAAAGTTTAGGGTGAGGGGATCGTGACGTCACTAACTGCTAAAACCGCCATACAAACTGTCAAAATAGTGACGTCACGCGAAATTTCAACTCAATATATCGCCGTTATTTTTTGATTACGTAAAAAAAGAAAAAAAAACGTGTCCAATATTTTTTATTAATTTATAAGACGGACTAAAAAATAAAAATTAGTCAACATGCCCAATGGGCATCACAAGTCGTCATCTTAGAAAGAGTTTATCCCGGAGTTTCCGATCTAATCCCGAAAGTCACGCGGGTGAAACTGCATTGAAGAGCTAGTCATAGACTCATAATATAAAACATCTCCCTTGGTGTTAAATATGTAAAAACTTTGCGTGATTATTATTTTTAACCGACTTCCAAAAAGGAGGAGGTTCTATGTTCGATTGTATGTATGTTTTTTTTTTTTTTTTTTTTTTTTTTTTTTTTTTTTTTTTTATGTATGTTCACCGATTACTCGAAGACGGTTGGACCGATTTGAAAAATTCTTTTTTTGTTTGAAAGGGTATACTCCCAATTAGGTCCCATTGCCACCAAGTCCAGATCTGATGATGAAATCTTGGAGAAATCGAGGGAACTCTTCAAAATTTATAGGCACACCTATAGCGATTTGGGTATTATTTATAGTAAATCGTTCATTTGCTTTTGAAAAGTTAAATTTGAAGAAGTGGAACTGATGATGAAGACCACAGATGGTCATCGGAACTACTCAACAATAATACGTATTTCACGGATTCCGATTGGAGCGATTTCAAAAATTGTTTTTTTGTTTGAAAGGAGATACTCCCAAATTGATTCCATTGTCACCAAGTCGAGATCTGATGATGGGATCTTGGAGTAATCGAGGGAACTCTTCAAAAATAATAGGTACACCTATAGCGATTTTTAGATTTTTTATAGTAAATCGTTTATTTGCTTTCGGAAAGTAAAATTTGAAGAAGTGGAACTGATGATGAAGACCACAGATGGTCATCAGAACTACTAAATAATAGGTATTTCACAGATTCCGATTCGTTAACTTTAATATGGTTTCTAAACAATTTATGCTCGTCATAATGTATATGGTGAAGTGGAACTGATGATGATGTACCAGGAGAACTCCTCAATAATTAACGTCCCTGCGTCGGGAAAAGCAATATTTTGTAAAAGGTGATGAGCAGTTGACATAAGGCTATTGCAACTTAGAGAAATTACGAAATAAGTCACTTAAAAGCGAGAAATAAACAAATTTTTAACAAAAAAATTAAAACCGACTTCCAAAAACACAAAACTAAAAATCTTAAAAATAAAACGCTAAAAATAACAACATACCGATTTAATCCAAAAGACAAAAACACACGTAATATTATTATTGGTTTGTGCTACTACTAATCGGTATGAAGTCGGTGACAAGCCAAATATGGAGGAGGTAGATGGGTTCAGTCGACTCCCGCCACCAGCTCTTCGTGAGCAGGACAACCCAAGTGGGCAGACACCAGCGGGCTTGTCACCGAATTCAAACCGATTAGTGGTAGCACAAACCAATAATAATATTACGTGTGTTTTTGTCTTTTGGATTAAATCGGTATGTTGTTATTTTTAGCGTTTTATTTTTAAGATTTTTAGTTTTGTGTTTTTGGAAGTCGGTTTTAATTTTTTTGTTATTCTGACACTACTGAAGATAACGCATCCATTATACCTACCTAGTTCAGATTTAAAATTCCTGGCTCGCGGTGGAATCGTTGAGACGACAGAAAACCCTATTTTTAATTGGATAAATCATAAAAAATACATATCGGCGAGAAGTCGGGAGCACGGGCAGTGGAAGTGAGCGTTCATGCATTGTAAAGGGGCCCCATTAAACCTACACTTGGGTCGCAAGTCCCAGGCACTGCTCCGTGTTCCCTACGGATATCTGGTATGCTGTACAACTTCTATGTTGGTGCAATTAATTGTAATAGTTTCTAGTTGGTTCTAGATGTGTCGCTCAGCTAATAGTCTCGGTCATACCTTTCCCTGCCTTCAGTTATATTGTGTTATGTTATCATCATCAGTTAGTCAGCTATCATTACAACAGCAGATAACTATCTGCTGTTATCTGCTACTATATTCCTTCTATATTCTACATACATAATATAATACCTACGCCTATAAAGATTACTGTCATCACTAGATATAATATACCCAATTATAAAATATTAAAGGAAGAAGATTTTCAATACATATGCTTTAGAAGATTAAGAATGTTTTTTTATGTGTTGGAATATTTTTTATAGTTTACATGTTAATTACCACCATATTCACCAACGTATCTTCCGTAAGAGTTAAAAAACGCGATATGAAATCTGCGTAACGTAAAATGGAATTTGGGTTTTGGTTGATTCGTTTCAAAATAGCGCAATTGACCTACCCATTTTCTTAAGCATTTTTTCCATGTAACTTAAAACTTCTCAATCCACTTTTGTACTCTTTGAAAACTTTGAAGATGGTTGTACGGTTTGGTTTACATGTAAACGGATGGCCCGTAACTTTCGCATTGAGGAGAAGTTACGAATGAATAACATTGCCAACTTGCTCTTGAGCACGAAATCAAATCCAATAGTAAATTATTTTAGTTGGTTATTATTCAGTCAGTCAAACTAAAACAAATACGTTTGCCCACTATGAAAAAAATGCCTGTATCGAGATCAAAAGTTTGGACATTGTGCATTTCAATTCGTCTTAGAAATGAGTTGTTAAATAATAAATGGCTACGTAGTAACTAGTAACACAAAATAACTAACTTCTCGCGCATTGTACCTACTGATACACGCACCTGTTTTTTGTTTGTAAAGTCATGTAATGTTACCTAAATTTTGTTGCAGGGTTACCCGCCTCCTCCGAGGCCACCTCAAACGTCTACACCTAACGCTCATGATGACTCTGTAAGTTGTAATTTGTTTATACATAATATTATAAGCTTTAAAAAGTGTGTCTATGTTATGTCACACCTGACTGCTGACACCCGGGACACTCCATTCAAGTAACCAATAAAACTATACTACTACTATACAGGCGGGCGACTTTCGTGCACACGTGCAGTGTTTGTGCGAGTGTCGTTGGGCGAGCGACGAAGTTGAGTTCGAATTTGATATTTTTCAACACATAAATTATGCAGCCTACACTGATATTACCTCTGTAAGCGTACCACTACGTGGAGTGGCGCAAAGTTGACGGAGGTAGTTCCTGTTCTTATTCTTTGGTTGTGTGTAAAGGTCGTTGCCTACGTGACGGGTTGGTGATTTTTGTACGGACGAGATAGAAAGTTAAGTTTTTTTTGATGCAAAATGTACCTTCCCGTCCCGTCCTTGTCTCCGTGACATAATATGCTCTTTCATATACATTTTGTATGAAACGATATTTACGAAACTTCCCGTCCTAGGTTTTATCCCGTTACGTATGCAGCGATCTTAAGTCGTATAAAAGATCCCAACAAAAACATTTTCATGTAAAATGTTGCCAAGACGAGACCATATGCCAGCACTTTCAAAAAGTTATCAGATCTTATGTAGAGCCAAGCTTCTAACTCTACACGCCTTAACTCTACAAGGTCTAACTTCACAAACTCTACACCTTAGCCAAAATATGTGGCTTGACCATTTCGCTACATTCACATGGCCCTTAGGCCCTAAGGTGAAAAATTGGTCCATTTTTCATTACTTTTCTGTTATATAATAATAGTTCTTTGTAGTAACGAAACGGCCAAGCCACATATTTTGGCTAAGGTGTAGAGTTTGTGAAGTTAGACCTTGTAGAGTTAAGGCGTGTAGAGTTAGAAGCTTGGCTCTACATAAGATCTGATAACTTTTTGAAAGTGCTGGCATATGGTCTCGTCTTGGCAACATTTTACATGAAAATGTTTTTGTTGGGATTTCATTTCTTTTTGTGAGTCAAAATTGCAGAAGTCTCATACAAACTTCCATCCCCTAATTTAAGGGGTTGGGAGATAAAAGTTACAAGTTTTATAATTTTTTTGTTGTTTGTTTACTAATACTAGCTTACATACCAAATTTCAGCTTTCTAGGACATTAGGAAGTACCCTAAGAATTTTGATGATCATCAGTGAGTCAGTGACGAAATCGAGGTTTTTTAGATATCAATAAAATCTAAAGGATGGGAGCTATACAATTAAAACTTTATACATTTAATAAGTCTGCTATTGACAACATATTCCGAAAATTTTGTTTATCTGGTATAATCCAGACCCAAGTTACAAGGGTTCAAAAACGAAACGCTTCGAGAAAAGGTAGGTAGTGCCCTTGCGCTTTGCTGGCTCGTCTTGGCGGGGGCACTACCGTGCCCCCAGATTTCGGACTAACGAAGAAGATAGATTCGGTAGCGTAATGTTCAGATTACAAAAATACCGTACACCCACCCTACAGCGAGTCATTGAGATTTCGCCTCTAGATTTTTCTTCCTAGACCGTGTTATTTACGTTACACCTGTATCATGGAGCCTGGAGGTTTTCTCGAAGTTGTGTTTATATCGTATCTCGTATATATAGCGTCAGTGTGCGGCGGCTTTTACCTGCAATCAATCAGCGTTGAGTCGAGTGCGATGAGTCAGACGTATTAAAAAGCTATCAACATCACCCAATGCTCCTTTATTAGCATCGGAGTACATCATTCATGTTTAACTCTTGACATCAACTTGCGATTTCACATTTTCGTCTCTAAACTCCTTTGGTCGAAACGCAAACGACTGACTGAGTTTTGTTATTAAAGTTATCACTAATTAGCACCACAGATAATATAATACTATACTAGTTAGCACAGTGAAAGGTGAACGACTATAACACATTATTAAAAACTAAAAGGGAAAAAATCATAATACCATAACTATATTCTTCGGTGAAGTTAATGAACTTTTTTCAGCTAAACGAACTGGTTTAAGTGTTTAATTATCTCCTCGTCTACTTGAAACGTTTTATAAAATGTTTTAATAACTTTTTTATATTAACACCAAGATTAATAAACGTGATTAACATTAATTTTCGGCGCCATTTTCATGATAATTGCCATCGTCCGCCTCCGCTGTTGTTCGCTGCCTAGTTGCCGTAGTACTTATACTTACTGTACGTAACACACGTGCGGAATATTCAACGCGAGATGATGAATAGGATGCCATAAGGTTAATTGCTTTGCTTTTGTAGCCTATCTGAATACTGTTCATTGCGCTAGCATTTTTCTAACTTATTATGAAGGATGAAGGTTCGTGGTTTATTTGTTAGTTAAAATTAAAGGAAACACTGAGTTTTGATTCCACTTACAAAATTAATTAATAATAGTTTAACATAATGGCAATTGAAGTGGAATGACAGCTTTAGACTTCTTATTAGCACTAGCAAAACGAAGCAACATCCTAAAAACGTCGTGGTTTTAACTGTCAAAACGGGTTTTGGACAAAAAAAAAAACTTTAATTATGGTGCTGTTTATCGTAGTTTATCGCAATAATAATTTTATTAAATCGCTAACATTTCGAAAATATGCGTCAATTTGTAATTGATGGCAAAAGTAAAGTGTGGATATCATAGTAAGCTGACTGGAGACGGTCGGTTATGACTTACGAATAAACTGTGTAAACATGAGCGTCTTGTGTTCGTCATTAGCGCTCAGGGGGCCAATTCCGCTAACGCAAAACTTAAACCGCATCACTCTCGCCTCGAAGGGTCTCCCCACATACATGATTGCTCGCATACTCACTTTAAGCCGATCGACCTGCACGGCGGGGGAGTGTGATGCGAAGAGCCTTATCGATCTAGGAGCGATGCGGTTTTATGTTTTTGCTTGTTGCTTGAGCAGAATTGACCATTGGCCCTCGGTGCACATGTGCCGGTGCCGTCGAGCGAGAAACGCCGCCCGCCTCTATTTGTGGCGCTGACACTCCATATTCAGGCGTCACCAGTTACCCGCCGAGACCTGACAATGAGCCCGTAGATTTTACCGGAAACTATCTCCACTGTATACTATTCAGAAACTAGTTTATCTTAATTTATTATAGTTATGATATTCATCGACTAGTATAAAATATTCGATTTATAAATGAGTTTTAAGCTTTAAGCGGATCTATTTAGACACAGGTTGCTCGGAGAGCCTAGAGGAGCAACAACAAGTTGCTCGGTGAGCCTAGAGGAGCAACAACAGGTTGCTCGGTGAGCCTAGACGAGGAACAACTGGTTGCTCGGCGAGCTTAGAGAAGCAATTATGAGCAAACTTGAATATAATAAGTATTAAAAATTGTAGCAATTGTTCCGGTAAATTTTAATAGTTGCCTTGAATTGCTTGGATTTAATAAATAGGTGTAGGTGTAGTGTATAGATAGACAATGTAAATCTATTTTTTATGTTTTCTGTATAAAGCCCCAGTATCTATCTCTCCTAGCTGTTACTCGCACTACACTACTACCAACTCTTATGGATTCGTCATGTCCGTCCGTCCGTCCGTCCGTCCGTATGTCACAGCCACTTTTTTCCGAAACTATAAGAACTATACTGTTAAAACTTGGTAAGTAGATGTATTCTGTGAACCGCATTAAGATTTTCACACAAAAAGAGAAAAAAAAAACAATAAATTTTGGGGGTTCCCCATACTTAGAACTTAAACTTAAAAATTTTTTTTCATCAAACCCATACGTGTGGGGTGTATCTATGGATACTGGATAGGTCTTCAAAAATGATATTGAGGTTTCTAATATCATTTTTTTCTAAACTGAATAGTTTGCGCGAGAGACACTTCCAAAGTGGTAAAATGTGTAACAAAATACACTATTATTAAAACATTGATCAAAGTTACAATGAACTACAAGAACTTTTATATTATGTTACTTGCCGTTACGGAACCCTTCATGGGCGAGTCCGACTCGCACTTGGCCGCTTATAAAAGTTAAAACTTGGTGTTATTTGTCTTTTGTTTTCGATAAAACTGCAAGCTTTTTTTCCCTCATAATATTATTGTGATTGTTTAATTTGAGAATCGCTTTTATAGTGACTTGCACAAAGTTTGTTTTGATCAGATGTTTCGTATTCGGAACATACGAGTCGTCCGTTTCATTTAGCTGGGATCAAAGTGATGAGAATGTACGGGCACATAGCCGGCGGGCGCGCCCTCTCCGCTGACGGCGCGGCACGGTGCGGGCGTGTGCATGAATTACGAACTTTTCGATAAAACGAATTGTAAACGACATCTACCTACAGTAGAAACAATCACTTTAGGGTTGGCTTTGCTCATTATTAATGTCTGCGCTAATCTCACTTTTAAATGAAAAAAAAAAAATACTAAATCTAATACAAAAACCAGACATAATTATGATGTCTCAATATGCTAAGTCCAAACTTGGGTTTTTGTTATATATTATGTTGCAATTTTCCATATATTAAATAATCGCAATATATTTTTTAAATGGTAATGTAAAAATACGAGGGTTTAGCTAGTCACATAATAAAGTAATGCATAAAATATTAATCAATTAACATAAATCTTTTAAGGTGGTTCGATGTAGGTATATAATTGACTAATAGACCGGTTTGAGACGTTTGGAGCACAACTGGCCTTCTTCAAAACTAAGACTTTGCAGATGTAAAAGCGGTTTTCAGAAGCTTTTTTTTATTGAGTAAACGTAATTAAAAAACTTGCCTCTATTATAATTATGTTCTTAACTGAATTTAATATTGTCTTATCTGATCTTACGAACCAGTCGTATAGAGTAGTATACAATTTGTGTAAAGACCTTTTTATAAAAGCTCGATTGGTGCATGAGTTTGATTATAATTTATTGTAAAAAATGATATTTTACAATCTCTCAACCCTAGAGCAGTGCGCGTAGATACAGCGGGGCTGTTTGATGTTGATTGATACCGTTAGCCGGGTACGTATTGTCTCGCCAGCGCCCGGGGTGCTTGGGGAACGGCGGCAGCCCTACCCGGGGGGACCGAATGAGTGGAATTATTAAACCAGAGCCTCCCCGCGCTCCGCTGTGTGACGCTTTTTGTAAATGAATGTACCCAGCACATACAAAGAGAAATGCAGAGTGCCCGGGTGAATTGTGGGAACAGTTTTAATAAACTAGAAGAGACATGATAATCAGTTCAACCGTTTTAATAAAGAGTTGCAAGAACTTGGGTTCTTTTTTTAGCAAAGTTCTATCAAATAAATCTCGATTTCTGAATTAAAAAAACAATGCCACTTTATAGGAAGCTGGGTATAAAAAAGTAATTTGCTATTTCTCTGTGTCATTGTTTGGACCGAAATTGTTTTGAGAAAATTCGGGCCATACTTCGCAGAGTAAGGGGGGCTGTGTAGATAGCTTAAGAGTATATTTGTTACTTTGCTTGAATACACAAAAGCATGAATATTATTCACTGCACGCCGCGCAGGCAGGCGTTCAGTCATTAGCGCACGCAAGAAACGCGAAGGGTTCTAATTCGTCTTATTTATTAATGCAACTTAGCTGGAGGACGGCCCTAATGTGGCGGCTCAGGAGAAATGTGTCCCAGGATTACTTAAGGGGAATTTTTGTTTTTACAATGTTACCTGTTATAACATGGTGTTCATGTTCAGAAATAATGAAGCCGTTCTCAAAAAGCTATATTATAACGAAGTTCTTACTGAAAAACACATTTTATTGCTTCCGAAAGATCCCTTTCTGTTTAACTTATGCATAAAATTATTTGAAAATACGTGGATATTAATGGCTATAGGCACTATGAACACTTCATAATATTATGTATAACGGTCAACGGACGAGGTAATGAAAATTAAAGGTAAAAAAATAAATGCGCTATTGTTTTGTTAAATATTAAGCGCTCATAATAAAGGCGCGCATGTGAATAAACGCAATAATAAGACAGTAGTTACGTAACTGTTTTAATGTAATGCACAAAGAGAGTAAAATGTAGATTAAAAAATGTAAAAAGCTAGAGAGAGTCGGTGCAGAGCTGGACTCGCCTGCACGTTCATAATAAACGAGATTGAGTAGGGCTGTGTCGACGCAAATGAATGACTGTTACGGGCGGAGCGTAATCAGCCGACAGTCGAGCGACGTGCGTTCGCATGTACGAACATAGAGAATGCCTTTTTATTTTCAACATTGCTAATAAAGAATTTTCATTTATAGAGCAGTGTTCGTTAACGACTGCGCTAGTTGTTTTAAGGTTTTTTTCGTTTGATAGTATATCGTAATAGTACATTGTGATACAAGGGCGCTAGGTACGAACTACTGTAGTTGGCGTTGTAAGTTCGAGCTGCGAGCAAGGGGTTACAATCGACAAAAATTAAAGAAGAATGTATAAGCTAGCTATGTTAGACTTCACAATATTTCAATTAACTGACTTGTTAAGGGAGAAAATACTTATAGCGAGGCTTACATTATTATTCATTATGTCAGGCCTTTTGTTTTCTAGTTTTTCTAGAGTTTATTCCGTTACGACTTTCGTGGGAGGGTATTATTCTTTTTACCGACTGTTCATTCCGAAAATTTCATGACAGCAAAATTATTCAAATAATACACAGCGGTATCTCAGAAAATGTATATTCACCCTTGACTGTGGAGGTGGCTGCGCGACGCGACGGCGAACACAAATCTTATTTAGGACACAGGAGCTGCCTCATCGTACAAAATTGCGAATAGTCAGAAAGCGCACGTGCGGGTACGTTCCGTTTTTAATTGAATAAGCCGAGGGTGCTACATAATCCGGCCCTGGCTGGCTCACCCCGAGCCCCGCGCCGTGTCGACTTCACGTCGCGTCGTAGGCTTCCCTGTTTGTTTTGTTACGTTACCCAAGTTCCAACCAGGGGCGGATCCAGGGGGGGGCACTGGGGGCAATTGCCCCCCCTGAAGACCTAAATAGGTACCTACTTTAATTAGACCTTAGAAAAATCTAAAGGTTGTGGCTTTTCACCAAAGTTTCATCGTAATTTGAATAGAAATATACGAATGAACCTGAATGAACGAACAAATATTCATTTTTAAAACTCTATAAATTATTAGTTCGTAACGAACCCCTATGGAAGTTTGTATCTATTATTGTAAAACAAACACAAAATCTGTCAATTCTTTCTCGTTAAAACAAATTTTCTGGTTTGAAACTACGTGCCGTATGGTATATTTCTCATTTAAAAGGAGAAGTTTCTGCGTTTGGCTGTATATATGTTTTTACAATTATCCTTATATATGTAGTTTCTCTATCCCTTTTCTTTAACTTCATCCAACATCCTTGAGACTAGGAAGTAAGCTATTGTGATTTCACTTCCCAAAACTAATTGGTACCTAACTCTTCTACTTTTTTCCACGTTCAAAGCAAATCTATCCATATTATTTATTTATATTATGTTATATGTAACTGACGAACTAAATGGAATTAATAGAATTTCGATTTTTATTCCCCGTCATATTGTACCTCTGTGCTCAAAAAATAGTCGATGACTTTTATCACGTGCGGTGCGCGATGAATTCGGATTTGGAAAAATTTTTGGGAAAATTTCCAAAATTTATCAAATTTTTCTTCTGTTGACTGTAAATTTTAAAATCTTCTACGGTCAAAAACATCTTTTTGTTTCAATAGTACCTATTTTTCCGTATCTCGTCATATGGACGAAAATTATTCACTTCTCTGAGTTTTCTGCGTTATTTCCCAAATTTTCTCCTCATTTTACTAATCCAAGGAGTAACCTTCTTTTTGTTTACGCCGATGTGTGCTGTATGAATCTGACAAAAGAGTAATTGAAATTGAAAATTGAAATTGAAAAAACTTTATTTGACACAACACAAAGATTTACAGCATACGTATACAACAACTAGACATAGTAACGCGATAAGTTGGAGCGGCTGCAAAATGCGTGTGGTTTACATATTCGCCAGGCGCACTACACATATTCTTTGTACCATCTTTAAAGTGCTGAGAGATCCCAAATCACCGACTTACTTCAAAGAAAGTTTCAGATTGCTTTATGTCGGTCGTGAAGCTACGTCAGGTAGTTAGGTAGTTCTTTGTTCTTCTGATCACGAAACACGTTTTTATCACATCACATGTGCACCTCTGATGGTATTTTTCCTCAGTTTAGTAAAAAAATCGCTATTAACCATAACACTTCCCATTATTTTCCTATCACTTTATAGATACAAACCTACAAAATTTTAATTTAAAGTTGTTAATTCAGGTCAGATTCGCTGGAACGTAAATTTTTCATTTTTTACTTTTATCTGTTGTAGCTTCCATGTAGATTATTTTATGCATGAAAGTACAAGTTGAAAATAATGAAATACTAAAAAAACTTTGATTTTACAGAGAATCGTACTCAAAAACCGCTATACCTACCTAAGCTCTATCGTTTTCGACACCACATTTTTTTTAAATATGAAAAACATAAAACTAAAAAGCTAAAAATAACAAAATACCGACTTAATCCATCAGACAAAAAGACATTTAATACTATTGTTGGTTTGTGCTACCACTTTTTGATTTAAATTCGGTGCCAAGCCCGCTTACGTCTACCCACTTGGGTTGTTCAGCTCACAACGAACTCGTGGCGGGACTGGACTTAGCCCATGTACCTACGCCATATTTGGCTTGTCACCGACTTCAAATAATAATAGTAGTCAAGTGGTAGAATAAACCAATAATAACTACTGGTACTGGTATAATAACTACTGGTAATAACTACCAAAAATAAACTTACGTGTATTTTGTCTGTTGGATAAAATCGATATTTTGTTATTTTTAGCTTTTTAGTTTTGTGTTGTTGGAAGTCAGTTTTAATTTTTTTGTTAAAATTTTGTTTATTTCTTGCTTTCAAATGAGTCCGTTTGTAATTTATCTAAGTTACAATAGCCTAATGTCAATTGCTCATCGCCTTTTACAAAATACTGCTTTTACCGACGGGACGACAGGGACGTTGATTGTTGAGGACGTCATCTGGTACGTCATCATCAGTTCCACTTTACCATATACATTGTGACGAGCATAAATTATTTAGGAACCATATTAAAGTTAACGAATCGGAACTCGTGAAATACCTTTTATTGAGTAGTTCCGATGACCATCTGTGGTCTTCATCATCAGTTTCATTTCTTCAAATTTTGCTTTCCAAAAGCAAATAAATGATTTACTATAAAAAATACAAAAATCGCTATAGGTGTGTCTGTAATTTTTGAAGAGTTCTCTTGATTTCTCCATGATTCCATCATCAGGTTCTCGATTTGGTGACAATGGGACCAACTTGGGAGTATACCCTTTCAAACAACAAAATCAGTTTTCTAAATCGGTCCAATCGAAACCCGTGAAATACGTATTATTGTTGAGTAGTTCCGATGAACACTTGTGGTCTTCATGATCAGTTCCACTTCTTCAAATTTTACTTTCCGAAAGCAAATGAACGATTTACTATAACAAATACACAAATCGCCTATTATTTTTGAAGAGTTCCCACGATTTTCCCAAGATCTTTTGAGGATAATAAAGATTACCATAAGATCCCATCATCAGATCCCACTTGGTGGCAATAGGACCTAATTGGGAGTATACGCTTTCAAACAAAAAATGAATTTTCGAAATCGTTCCAACCCTAGCTTCGAGTAATATAAAAAAAAAACATACAGCCGAATGCGTAACCTCCTCCTTTTTGGAAGTCGGTTAAAAAATCGCGAAACATACACACAGATAATATAATACATACATAAGCTCAATTCAGATGCTCTCAATATGAAGCACTTAAATTTTATTAATGGACTTTTTTGTCTATCCTGTTAATTCAAAAAATTTCATGGTGCAACCAAATTGCCCTCCCCTCAACCAAATCCTGGATCCGCCCCTGGTTCCAACTGCTTTTATGTTTCGAGTCTTTGCCTCGACTAGCTGACGGAGAAAAACGATGTTTTCCTGTGTATCGGCTAAACAAAATGTTTTGTATCCAACTTTTTAAACTTATGTTTTATTTTAATCAAGTATAAATTCATAAAATCATTAATAAATTCGTAAGTCATAGCAAATTAATACACCTCGAACTGAATATTTAGATGCATTCGTTTGTATTTAACCAGCCTGATTGTGCTGTCCTATATTTTCGGTGAAATAAATTGTGCATTGATAAAACTTTAACCCGAGCGTATATTTTATTTGTCCATTTGGACAGATGGATGGAGTGGCCGCATTCGGCTCGAATGTAATTATTGCGGTCCGATTTCGATAATGCGCCGCGAGGTCGCGCGCGAACGAAATGTGGTCGCAGACTCGTTTCGATGTGTTTTATACCACGCACAAAGCAGGCTCAGCCGTTTCATGTTATTGCACTATAATTAAAGTTTTGATATATTTAATTTATTTATAAGAAACGTGAAGCTAGAATAGATAATATGTACATGAAATCACTGTCATTCTTATTACAATACTTACTATAAATTTTATGTGATGAACATTGTATTTACACTGTATGTACCATATCCCATCAAAAACATTCTGTAAAAAACTAGCCAAGTCTCGAGAGAGCTGTTTGTTTATCTCTAAAAAGTAATAAAATCTAGACAAAGTCGTGCCAAGAAGGTTCCTTACTGCGATTTCTTTATTATTATAGTTAATGTTGTGTGACTTGGCCGTTGAACATTCTTTATACGTTAGTGAGTACAAGTCAATTTTGTTTACACGTAATGTTATATCTGTTGTAACTACCTATGTTTGTTAAGCGAGATAAAAGCCCATACTGGTATTGGTAATTGGACGCTAGTGTCTCATGTTAGACTGTTGTTGATTGTGCAACACATGCATTCAGCATTGACACTGCTGACTTCTGCTCTCTTCTTTCGACCACCGATCTAACATAAAATAGACGTACTGGAAAGAATTTTTTATACTGTTTGTTTCAGGCTCGCCTATACATAAGTATTATTGAAATACGCAGCTTTATCAAGCCTACAATTGACTGGTTATTGAATCAACGTTTTCCAAGTGGCAATTTTCCATCGTCAAGGGGTAGCGGTTCTGGGGACAGATTGGTGCAATGGTGTCATGGAGCATCTGGTTTTGTACCCTTGTGTACCCTTCAATGGCCAATTCACATAACATTAACAATAATAATAAAGAAATCGCAGTAAGGAACCTTAGACTTGGCACGACTTTATCTAGATTTCATTACTTTTTAGAGATAAACAAGCAGCTCCATCAAGACTTGGCTAGTTTTTTACAGAATGTTTTTGGTGGGATTTCACTTCTTTTTGTAGAAATATTGATTTATTTTATAAGCGCATTTAAAAATACAGTGAGCGCCATCTAGCGACGTGTGCGGGTATTACCGCCACTCTTAGTCCAATGCATTATATTTTGACCAAATTTTGAGCGAAATTAATATTTTAGTGTGATTTTTTTATTAAATTTGTGTAATGTTCGAGTAGAATAAAGTTAATCGTTCTACTATTTATTCTTGTAAACTTGTAAGTATAAGTATAAAAGCCAGTCTAGTCTTATCCAGAGTTTTCCTTTAATTTTATTTATATGCGTATTAAAAGCAGAAGGGGAGGCATTCGCCCAGCAGTGGGACGCTATAGGCTAAATTAAATTAGAAGATGTGTCCCACTACGCTGGATTTTTGCAATGACAGTCGATTTTTATATGTACCAATAGTAGAAGGGGGCATTACCATATCGCTAATACAGCTGAGACCAGCTGAGGGTTCTTCATCAGATACTTCAGACCGTCTCCGACCGAGACCGAGATCGACCGAGACCGAGATTCTCAAATAGGGGCCTGAAAATGCGGCGAAATGGTTCCAGTAAAGGATGGTACGGCAGTGTTTGCTTCGCGCTCGACTTGGCGGGGATACTGCCGTGCCCCCCGGTTTAAAACTATTATATCAATTGACTGGTAGGTACTAGGTACCCATGGGCACATGCTCTGAATATAAAAAAATGTTGACACAAAATGGCGCTATAATTTTAAAACACGATTTACTCAAAATTTCTCCAGGGGGTTAACATACTAAACCCGCAGCAGCCGCCTCCCTAGCCAAATTGACGTTTCACGTGTAGGTACGTGTAGTTTTCACGTGAATAAGTAGTGTTTTGATTGGCTGACCAAGTGAAATGACGATTCGTTACTTAATTTTCCATGCGTTAACGATTGTAGAATGCCAATTCGGCTAGGGGGATGTTTATTTAATCTGTTTGTTATTCGTGGTTTTTAATTTGTATGCTATGCGTGTGACTTCTTTAAGCAGTTCTGGTCGCTCGTTTGACGTTAAATTGGACGGTCAAAAGATTTAGCCCAATTACTGAGTCTGCAGGTCAGGTATAAAGTTTAATTGCGTTGTAAAAATACTGGAAGGCCGACAACGGCGTTGTAAAACTGGACCCTCGCAGTAACTACTCGATTTGTTATTCGATATGGAGGACATATTGTATAGTAAAAAAAAACCTTAACTCGATGTGATCTAGTTGGATTTCGGAAACAACGCATAGGCACAACAAAGTGGAAGATATTTAATACCACTTCAAATAACAATAAGTATACGGGTATTGCTCTGTTCATATACCTCAAGTAAATTGGCGTGTGTTATTTATAATATAAATATTATTATAATATTATGTTATGTCATTCGGTAAATCCCGATGCTAAATATAAAAGTAGCGTCATTAAAACTAGTGCCGTAACTCGTAAACGGATTGTTATGAAAATGTCATATTAGGTATGCTGTCATATCATTCGAGTTAAAGTGGATCAATGGTTTCCGCTCGTAGATCCATCCCTTGGGCGGGAACCATGATTGTTCTAAACGGAATATGGCGAGTGTATTTAGGTCAATATTGTTAAATGCAAAACGTTCGTGCTATAGTTGCAGTTCGTGTAGACTGCAGGGCGGAGTAAATTTTTTACGTTTTTGTACAAAAATAATATTGATGAAGAATACGAAATTCATAGCTCCTGCAAATTAATGCTTTGAGAATAATAATAATGCTTGGAAATTATCACACAGCTCCACTTTGGTTCCGAACTAAGCAAAGCTTTTAGTATGAGTACCAAACAACTGATAATAATGATAATACTGAACACCCACACTCAAACACCAATATTCATCATAATATAACTTTTTATCCTGATAGAGGGGATCGAATCCCCGACACCTGGCCCTGCATCAAAACGGTCCTGTTAGAGAGAAAAGAATCAAGCTATAAAATCCCTACTAATATTATAAATGCGAAAGTAACTCTGTCTGTCTGTCTGTTTGTCTGTTACGCATTCACGCCATAACGGCTCAACCGATCATCATGAAATTTAGCATACGCATTATCAGGAGTACAGAGAAGGACATAGGGTACTTATGGTCTCGGAATTCCTGCGGAAACTCGGAAATTAACGAGGGTGTAGCCGTGGGGACCAGCTTGTTTAAAATAAAAGAATCAAGCTATAAAATTTCATAAAATCAGTTATCTTGTTTTTTTTTCAAGGTTTGCCTTTTAATTTCTCCACTTTTATATTATAAAAAATCGAAAAAATAAGCAGGCAGCCGAATTCGAGCACTAAAAATTATTTTGTACAAATCCTCTTTTTATAACCTTCCCGATTTGCGTGCCGCTGCCGTCTGCATCGGCCTACATGATAGCTGCTGCCGATATTGCTATGCTATAGTCGTTACTTTGCCATGTCAATATATTATCTGCAATACGAAGTACTTATTATGCGGTTTTATGTCCCAATTTATAAATTACTGTACTTTTTGGTCGACACGATGGAGTTATCCTTACTAATAAATGCGAAAGTAAGTTTGTTTGTTTGTTACGCTTTCACGGTTAAACGGCTCACCCGATCACCATAAAATTTTGCATACACGTTGTCAGGGGTACAAAAAAGGACATAGGCTACTTTTTATCCCGGAAGTCCCACGGGAACTTCGAAATTAATGCAAAAGAAACCACATAAAATTTTGCATATTACCTACACGTTGTCAAGGGTAGGTAAAGAAAAAAATATAGGGTAGTAAGTACTTTTCTCTCGGAATACCCGCGGGATCTCCAAAATTGACGCGGGTGAAACCGCGGAAAACAGCAAATTTTATTAATACCTACTTAGGTATAACAGTTTATATTCTATAGAGCTCAAAGTTCTTTAATCCCTCAAATAGTAGATATCGTTAAACAAAGTGGATCACTACTTAAATTCCTGTTGTAATTCCACATAAATCCGAATTCCTGAGTAATTAATCCTTTACGGTGCCTAATGCTAAAATCATGTACCTACAGTTTACGACTTATTTACACTTCAATATTCGCACGCTGCCACTTTCTATCAATTATTAGTTACTACTACTACAATATTATTTATTTACTACTACTGTTACCATATTTCCCCTTTGTAATTGATTTGTACATACATATACAACAACACGTTAAACATTAACAGTCATAATTTCAACTTAAATGATTTTAGCATATTTTCTTACCTACCAGTTTTAAAATGAAATGTAGGTGTCTGATCTCTAGAAATACAAACAAAACATCAGAGCAATCACAAACCGAGGTCATGAATATCACAAACGACATGGTGCCACGGATCTCCATTATTATTTTAGACGGCTTGTGTGTATCCGCATGCTAGCTGTGCATGCAGTGTCGGCTGTCGTAAAATAGTCCCACTCGTTGGCTCATTTTATGACTGCGGTTTTACCGGTCATAAGGTCTCAACGGCAAAATTGTCGACTTCCTTTACCATTCTCGATATTGCGAAAAACGTTCGAGCTGATCACGAAACTTGGACTTACGGTAGCTTATGAGAATTTCTATATCATTATTATCCGAAGACAGGATTGACAAAATGTTATTTCACGAGGCTGCTTTGGTGATGGTATATCAGTGAATGAAGAAAACTTGGAACTCGGTAATCGCATTATTGCGGATAGCACTTTTTTATTAACACTACCAAAAAAAAAACCGTAAAACGTCACATGCACTCGTAATAGTATGTTTTGTTTTCAGTTTTGGTCATGACGCTCGTTCAAGTTCGGTCAAACGTTAATCAAAATATTAGGTCTTAAATTTTCAATAATATTATTCTTTCATTTTATCTAAAATGTTCTTTTTTCTTCTTAATATTTTGTGTGTATGCATGTGTATGATAATGCATGTCACTTTCCAAAATTAAATATCACGGAATTAATATTTCCTTCATGACATAAAAGTAAGTTTTTGCATACATCCTTATCCAATGTGTTGTTCTGTTTGAAGATGTCATGGAACCTAATCACATCTGCCTCAATCAATTCGTGTCGATCTATCGCCATCTGCTTTAGAATTTAGTTAATATGGTGTTCCTATCTCAACTTCAGCACGTGTTGGTTCCCCCTAAGGATTGACTTCATCGGTGATCATAAAACATTGGTAAGACAATTCTGCAAAGTAGAAATTCGTGGCTAGTCTTGACATAGAATGTGCCCTGAATGGTACCATCCTTGTCGGGTTGGCCGTGACGTGATTCCCACTCACGCCTTTTCACTGTCTTCTGCTTCTCAAATTATCTTTCATTGTTTGCAAATTATTATGAATATAACAATATGTTGCCCATGTTATGTTGTTGTTGCAAATATTTGTCATAATATATTTGTACAATATTTTGTCTAATTTGAACTTAATTAGTCGTTTAGTCGATTTGTTTAAGAATGTCCTATGTAAATATCAATTTTTTCTTAGGGAAGATTGTGTTTGATTACTGCATGCCGGCTTGGATAATGTGTCTGGAGTTCAGTAATCTTAACTTTCACTTCGTAAATTTCACTTGTTTCTAACACAGTAGTATCAAAAAACTAGCGTAATTACATTATATTGATAAATTGTTCCAAAACGGGCACCGAAATAATTCATTATAAATGTTGCATAATTTCAAAAACAACCATTGTAATTGAAAGCTTTAAGAGTCTAGAATGACGCCTTCCCAATAATTTTTTATCTCTATCAATAGAGTTCGAGGCTTGAAGTCATTGTTATTCGAAATTTATTTACCGGTGGTCCCTTTCCGGTTTGGCTATGCTCCAACAGGGTTTCCCCAACATTTACCGTACGATTTAATTATTGCATTCTTGTGTGTGTACGTTTCCTAACGCAACTAACACACATCAACGTGTGCGTCGATGTTTATATTAGCCATCTTTCATTCAGGAGAGCTGTACACTTACATCGTTATACATAGATCGGTTGCGGTGCGAGCGTTTTGTAGTATATAGGTGAATGTCACGCGGCACCGATGGTTTGTTTTATGTAAGTTGTTATGTATTTATATGTAGTTGTCGGGCCACGTGCCTGTTTGCTACCGAGCGTTTCTTGTTTGAAAGCGAGAGTCCTAAGTTTCTTGGGAGTGCGCTTTGCTTCGTCGTATGTACCTACCTACTCCGCGAGATTTGTACAAGCTTTACGTTTTACATAAAGCGAAGCCACTGTCTGCTACATAGCACCGAACAGAATGTACCGCCGCCGCGCGTACACGCCGCGACCTGGCTGTCTCGGGTTCTCATTAAAAATATCTTCGTAATGGATGGATTCACGTTTTCGTATATACGCGACGACGTGCCTACGTTTGTGTGGGTACTGGGTAATGATTTTATTTACACGCTTTTTTTATTTACAACAAGCGGGTGACGTCACTTGAACACATCAATGAGTTTTCCTGTATTTTGATAATGAATTCTTATCACTCGGTTTGTTATGAAATAGTATTTGTAAACGAGCCACGCCCACGTGAACATTTAGAGCAGACGCATACCGATAGGTATTTGAACGGCGCTAGTTCCGTCACAATCTCTATAGGTCAGTCAAAACGACGGTAATTTTATCACGTCAGCTGTTCTCTTGCCTTCACCATTTGAATGGCAGTAATAACGATACCCATTTGCCCGCTCCGTACTTAGTGGTCGTCCGCCTGGTGTCTAGTACAAGCCGTGAGGCACCAAGCAACAGCGAAAGAGCGGGGGATGACTTCTGGTAATAAATAAAGAGTGCAGCGATTGCGGCCATGTCGGGCCGACGACGGACGGGGACGGGGGGATCGGTAGGGACCGACCATTTTAATGTCCCGACGCCAGACTTTATATTAAACATTCGTCCTTGACAATGGCCTACATTGACACCGAGACACGCACACATGCCTACATTTTCGTCATGAAAAGAAAAGTTCACTCGAACGTTTCGACACTCCAACCGCGATCTCGGCTATAAATAATAAAACTGACGTGTTTACTCATGTAGCACGTTGTTTGAGCGATTTAAATCTTTGTTGTGTTCCGTTTACGAAAAGGTCGTTCGTCACGGACGCTCGTTATCTAACTTGTGTTATCAGTTTCCGATCATTTGTTACCATATTAATCATATTATGCAATATGTATTAATGGAATGCTGCTTTCATAGTTAACGTTTTATTAAAGCTTTTTAAACGTGTGTCACACGCAGACGAGAGTTCATAGGTAATAGTGAAATATATTTTTTTACATCGAAATGGTTTAATTTGCCACGCGAGCCATATAAGATTATGTTAAGCCAGGTGTCCCGGGTTCGATAAACATCAGGATAAACATGTGAACATTTTTGTATACAAAAAGAATTAATAGTTATTATTATGTATTTAATCAGTTATCTGTTTCCCATACAAGTTCTGCTTAGTTAGGATTTGGTACCAGCTCCCTTAGACAACGTGATATTACGATAAGTTCCTTAGTTTTCTATTCGATTGAAGACTATCAACTTGGGTAAGGGGGCTGGTGGCGCTGTGCATATTGTTTCATTTTATTTTTATGAGTAGGTGTAATGTTGTGTCCGTGTATGACAAATGCACGGTCCGCAAGTTAGTGATGTGGGTCAGTGACGAGAGCCGTGCCGGGGTCGAGATGCCGTTGACGCCGCACCGCGGTAATATTGATTGCGCAACCGCATCTTATTGTCTCACTATAACACAGAGAAAATACTATATTAACTAGTGTAGCCATAGCGGGGCAAGCGCGCCACGGTTGGAAAAGGAGTTAGAGCAAACGCTCTAACTTTCCCAAAACTTCCTTTGCTCGCATCCCAAGTGAAAAGTCCACAATATTCCCAAAACTGGGTATTTGAAACAGCGACTAATTAAAAACGTTAATAAATTGCATTTTTTGAGGGATGAATAGTTTTGTGCACGGAAATCACCCGGCGACACTGGTTTTCATTCGTTATAATACTAAACTAAGTTGATGCCCCTTCTATCTGTTCTGCCTGTGCACTGTGTGCTTACTGCTTACCTATTGAAAATATTCAAATCAAATCGACATGAATTGTGAAATTTGATCAACGAATCACTCTGCGAGTCTGCAATGTAGCTTACGGGCAAGTATTTTTATAAACTCATTGCTTAGTGACAATTGGAACAATTTTTAATCTTTAAGTTTTATTTTTAGTCTTATTTTTTATTTTTAGTGTATTCGAATTATTGATATTCAAATTGGTTGCAGTTTTGGTTTTAATAAAGATTTTTGCAACGCTTTATTTAAGTCCAATAGTGTAGACCTTTACATCTGGCAAACAGTTGACGAATGAAATAATAAGCAAGCTAAGAGATTTATTTCTTAACTATTCATGCCTCGCGGTTTCACCCACCCGCATGAATCATTTTTTTAACAACTTTTTTTCTCGAAATCCGTTTCAATGAAATAATGCCTATCTGTATTTCCAGGCTAAGCTTAATCTATCTGAAAAAAACCGCATGAGAATCCGTTCAGTAGATTGGGAGATTATCATGAACAGACAGAAAATAATTTTAATAACTCTTTTCTTGTGGTTGGTAATGTACGACATCTCACAACATAACATCGAATAATTTAATTTGTTAATTTTTTGTTCAGCGTAATATACATATAGATAGGTAATAATATTTATTAAGCATTACCGTCATAAAAAGCTTTCCTTGCATTGTAGCTGAAGATGCTTACGAAATAGCTGTGGCACTTTATAACAACTTGCTTTCTGGTCGTTTCCCAAGAAATAAACGTTAGCGTTTCCTTTGTGGCCCTCGGTCGTCGTAATACCTAGTTTGCATTTATTATGTCCACCATAACAAACGTGTAAGCAGAATGCTGGCGGTCGGTGCTGCAGGTGTTCGATGTCACTACGCAGTGCCCACTAGCAAACTGGTTAGGTATCCGGTGCTGCTGGCGTGTTCGCTCCGGCCGGCCCCGTCACCACACAGCGCCCGGCAGATGGCGGCACATAGCCGCGTTTCAACTGTATGTCGGCCATATTCTTAGCCGTTAAGTGACATTTAAACCCCTTCCTGAAGTGAACATCTCAGCTAAAAACAGAGTGTCAGCTCCATCAAAGAGACTCTTAAAGCTTTTTCAAAAGCACTTTCAAAGCCTATGATTTTTAATTGCACTTGGTTTAAAGTATTATATATTATATAATACGCCGTTTTTTTAAACTTCATGAATATTTTCTTGAGATATAATAGATAAATTGTTGGGAAAAATGATATTTCGAATTGAGGGTGATTCTCTTTAATACTTATAATATCATTGGTTTTTCTGTGTTTCACAGAAAAGTTTCTGTGTTTCTTTAAAAGAAATCAAACCTGACAAAGTGACATTGATTTTGTAGTATTATTATTTCATGTTCTTTTTATTTTAAACAATTCCTCATTCGCTTAACAGTATTTTTCTTGTGCGATAATAAAATAAAACTTTGACGTGATTTTTCAGTTAGCGATTTTTTGGCAAATACTAGTATAGATACCTATTTATGTTTTTTGTATAATTTGTAAAGTTGTTGGCTGTATATTGTTGATTATAGTAGTTAGGTGTGTAAATATTTTTTAATTGCTTAGTTCTTTATTTTAAGTATTTTGGAAATCTCATGATTTCAAAATATATCGGTTTTTTTTTAATTCAATCGCGTTGCTTTGTCTATCAAGTCACACATTGTCATTGGCACAATTACTTAAAAGTTGCCATTTAATAAAAAAGAAGAAGAAGAACAGTATTTTACCACGTTTTTAACTGTCGACGAAGTTCATATAGAGTTAATAATCAAAATTAAAATTTGGTTTCAACAGTACATATTATTATCACAGAATTGCCACCAATATTATTCCCTCATTGTATCCATATGTACAGTATTGACCCCAAGATATATTGTCTAATTACGGTACGGTCTCGGCCGCTTATGTAACTAAAAGCGGCTTAATCGGGCTAAAGGAATCCGATCGTAAACACGTTCGCTAACCCACTAAAACATAATTTCTTTTATTTTGCGGAGCGGCCCACTCTTGCGGCGCGGACTTCCAGAGCGAGCCGACGGAACAGGTTTCCCTACATTGTAAGAATTTACGATGATAGGTACTTAAGAATAATACCAATAAATGGTAGCTTTTCCACTTATTCTGCATATCAAATCTCGGAACGCCGTCTCAGTTCTCTATCTTAATTTATTTAATTTGTTTGTGGCATAGTTTTTTTAGTATCAAATTGAGTCTAGAAGACTAATGTTTTCGACAATCTATTAAATATCACGGAATTGAGAAAACGATTAATTAAATCTAAAGAGCTCAGTTGTGCAATACTTAGAACCACCGCCTTTATTGTTTTGCAAAATACATTTGTAAGTCATTTCCAGACTGTATGTCGTCCCCATTCGTCCCGAATAAGTTTAAACAGGTAGCCACGGTAGTCGCCGCTTAGGCGCCAGTGCCCGTTACCTGGATACTTGCAGGTAGTGTATTCGGTCCTGCTTTTATTTATCACTTATAAGCCTAAATCAATGGTAGCGATTCTAGCGCGAACTCTAGATTTTAATTTTAATAAAAAAAATTGTGCAAATGTAATTAAATATGAAATTGGAAAAATTAAATTAATAATATGTCCCAAAAAAAAAATCTGGACTCTTTAACTTTGCTGAACCTTAGAACGAATTCTTAACAATCAGACTTGCATGAATAATGTAGCCTTTCGTTGATATACCTACGTCGATTAAACTAGGAATGATAATGAGATGTTTGGTGTTGCATTTGTGGCGGATGGCAACACCAAATAGGATCAATACTGCCTAATTAGGTACTGTATGCGCAATACGTAGTGTGATTAATGTTATCTTGGCCAGGTTTCATCCCAACAAACAACCTATGTAGATATATATTAGATTATAGATATATGCTGTGATCTACATAATGAATTTATTGCATACGGTAATGTGTTATCGTGTAGTTTATATTCCCATAATTATTCAATAAATGTAAAATTATTTTTTCAGTCCTCCAGCCGGAAAGCGTCAACTTTCGGGTCGCTGCGCTAAACGAAATTGTTGCTTTCTAGCTCTGTCGATCTGAAAAATGGTATTTACACACCTTGGCCAGTAAATAAGAAAGCCTCAGATCCACCCAAAGGTTGTCTGGAAGAGATCGCTAGTAAAGCGATAAGACCGCCTTTTGTATGCCTTTAGTTATAAGTTTTTGTTAACATACTGTAAAATTATTTTGGTGTACAATAAAGTGTATTCTATTCTATTCTATCACTTGTAATAGTTCATCCGAGGCGAAGCCGACATTTCTTACTTTATTGCCCTTTGTAGGTATTTAATATACTATTACGCTCGTGTGTTATTATTCTTGAACCTATTGACGACTATGTTAATGTTGCTGTCGATACCGTATTTGTTTTGAAAATAATGGTAATTTCCCCTGTAGTATTTCCTTATTGTTTATTTCAACGTGAATTACTCTATTTCCCTACTGTTTATCTTTCCATATTGTTTATCAACATGAATTTTTCTATGCGTACATTATGGTTTCGGGTTTTAATAAGAATAGTCGCTTTATGTTATGGAAGTAATTCCACTCGGTTCTGTGCGTGCAACTTTATTCGCTGGCAACTCCCTGCTCGGCATTCGTTGGCGTGCCCTCGCTCGGTCGTAGCTATACATATGGGTCGGACGGAGCGGCGTGCCGTCGCAATATCAGCCTGGTGAAATCGCTCACCCGCCCGCTCCACCGCGCCGCGCGCCTCGCCTGCGCCAGTCGCTGTGCGCCAACTGAAACGCGCGCACTACTGCCGCAATCGAACGTATCTCGCTACTCTTGACGCTTCCTGTAATATTTGTAGCTCTGCAACCCGGCTCTCCACCATATATTTTTTGGCAACACTATCTTCAAAACAGGGTTTAACGTACTCTCGCCCCGAACTATTTAACTCTAGTTATTTGCCGTGTTCTTTGTGATCGTTAGTGTGTGAGTGCATGAGCTTTTGCTTGCTCGAGTCGTTATTCCGGTACCACTCCTTGAAGGACTCAAGACGGCCGTCATCATAAGGCTGCCTAAGATCACAGTGAGTATAGTGTTGCTCGCCGCATGACTCAATGTAAAATGGGACGATTCTTATCTATTGTCGACTCGATGGTATGTGTGTGTGTGTGTAATTGTGTATGTGTCGAAGCTCGCCTGCGTCAGTGTGCGTGACATCCGACCGCCTCTCTTGTCAGTGTGTGTTGGCTCAATACTCGATTCTATTTTGTGGCAGCTAGGTGTTTGTTTTTATTATCATTATGTGCGATGATGATTGCTGCAATCTAGTCGAGTAGGTAAAATATATCGATGTTTGATAAGTTTTAAGATTTACATTTATAAATTTGAAACTATTTGGAGATTGATTATTTAGGTTTGGGTTATACCTAATAATAACTTGCACCACGAAAACCTTAACAACCAAATACTTACTACAATCTACAAATGCAATTTTCTGTGGAATCTGCATGATTATGGGAAATTCAACTTTGTTTTATGTTGGAATTGTCGTTCTTTCTTTTCGTGAATTTGCCGTCGGTAAAATTTCTAGGCTTATTTGTCGGGCATCAGCAGTAAGTAGTTTACACTATTTTCAATAAAACCAGAATTTGAGTCCTTAGAATTAATTTCACCTGCACAATAATAAGCTTTGAAAGTTAAGTTTTGTGTACAGTGAATGTTTTTTATTAAGTCTTAACTTGGACATCGGTGTGCTCTCAAGTATTGTCCAAGGTTTATATTATTGTTGTCTTTTCTTACAACATGATCATGCTTTCTAAATATTTTAGGAGAGTTCTCAAGACTTCGTCGGTCAGTTTTGTCATTACACTTGAAAGTTTTAGATAATATTGTTTGTCTGGTAGGTAGGTACCTACTAATTTTACGGAAAGGACCAATGTTTTAGAATATTTCCTGTTTCTATGTTTTTCTTTTTCATCTACATAAATGATATAGTTAGGAAAATCAACTGTCTCGATTTTGAAATGAAATGTGACATTGTTGGATTCTTCTAAAGCACCAAAATTAGTTCATGGGGTTCAGATCTTTTGCAAGGCTTTTATTTCATTTAGGCACTTGTGTTTTTTTTTTATATTTATTTAAAGAACTTTACTGCACTTGATTGTACAAAAGGCAGACTTAATGCCTAAGGTACTTTAAATAGTGGGCACCGACACCGTGTTAAAAATATAATTAAAATGCAAATAACATGTAGTTATTTCTCATGCAAAATAATATTTACTTCGCAGCTTCGATATTTATATCGGACGAAACGAAAGCACCGGCTTCTCTATACGAACATGATACGAACACGTCGTTCCGTCGTGCGTCGTGTTTTTGTTATTGTTACACACGTTACGCGTTTGAGATTATTCAATGCGAGACTCGCATCAACAAGCCGATCACGATAATAATGTCCTAAACGCCCGTCACCACGCTCGCCGTTCATTGCTTTTATTCGGCTCGTTGTAAAAACCATAACGCCGCCGGAGAAAATGTTGGCGTATCGCACATTCCTCTCGGTAGTCTCTCATACAAATTATACGATGTGTGCTATGTATAGCTAGGTAGGTGGGCCGTCATTATTTATGTTCTCTAACAGTCGGCTCAGTGGTGTGAGTTAAAATCGGAGCAGTCAGCTGATCGTCGGTGCGTGTGTGTGTGTGTGTGTGCGCGTTCTTCGGGAAACACCTTTCGATGACGTGTTCGGGCACCCCGCTTAATTGGACATTCACTTTGCTTCCTACACTTTTTTTAATGTATAACACGATTGATTGTTTTCTACACGACGAGAAGTATTGTCGTCATTTGGCATCGTATTGTATTCAAATACAAGTTCCTATTGAACTGTACTGTTTATGTGAAGAAAAGTCACTTTTTGTGGAGTGCCCAAGTCACATTATGTCGCAAAGCATCTTGTACAAAATGAGATTTTGACATAATCAACTCGGGCAAAGCTCTACTTTTAGGGTCAGCAATAGCAATATGTTACCACTTTAGTCTGTCTTTTAACTTTATTGCTAAGCAATAAAGTGGTTACATATTGCTATTGCTGACTGGACATAGACTAAATGCGATTTAGAAATTGTGCCATGAATAATATCTTGTCTACGAATGGTAGATCTTCAGATTCACTTAAGCATAATCTCACCTAACTTAGATAACAGGGTGATTTGCATCTCTGCCATTGATAAGAGAACTCTGTTATATTATGCCAATATTCCGGGCGGCATTAACTACGAGAAATATTGTTACTTTGTATAGATATTTATTTATTTATTTATTCTTTATTGCACGATAAGTACAAATGGCGATATCATGTCATGTGCTCACTCGCCGGGGGACCTGTCATTAGATACAAAAACCTGCGGCATTAAGGCAAACCGGTGATTACGGCCGCTGTCTGCCTGTATACACATTTTATAGGTACCTACCTACCATAATTTCGCCTCTTCCGTCTCGCAGTCGCATCGGCCGGCACTATTATTTATAAGCAATTTTTTTTTTTATCCAACCACTAACGACAACACGCAAGGCAGGCAGTGATGAAGGAGTTTTTCCGAGGGTTCGCGTCGTACATTCCGTGATGCCGTCTAAAGTATCTTTACATTTTTATTGGTAATAATCAAAGTTATTTTTATCCAGGAGATGTTACGTCGCAAGTTTTCCAATAATAAAATGAATGTTTGTGTTGAACTCAACGGCCGACACTCCGACTCTATATTGCGCTCATTAATCAACACTTGACATTATTAGCTCCGACAATAGTAAAAGTTAGTGGGCGCCTCCCCCCACTCTCAGCACACCCCGTCACCCGGAACGTCGCTCCTCTCGTCACGAATAAATAAGCTGGAGCCGGCGGCATCCGACAACAATAATAATAATAATAATTCCGCTCGGGCCCGATCAGCTGTTCCACCGACACCGACCCGAGTAACAGGTGGCCTATAAAGACATTCAATAAAGTGTACCACTTGCCATCGCGCGGAACACTCTATTTTACACAAATACACACACTCGCACACACACATACATCCGACAATACGGTGGGTTACTTGCCGCCCGCGCCGTGATCGTCACAATATTATATAGGTAAGTAGGTACCTACCTATAGCACGCGCTTTTTGACATACGTTTGATATACGCGACAAGATTGTGCTGTGAGAAAGTGTACCTTGTTTAAAATTGGTTGAACGACCAATTTTGTTTGAGAATCAGAACGAGGATTACCATTAAACAGGGTAATGTCGAGAGAACCCGTAACTTACAAGTGTCAACGAAGGCTTATCAATGTTATAAGACAGTAATAATAATAATAATAACAATAACTTCACAACACACAGATCTACTTGATCCCACAGTAAGCTATTATTAGTTTGTGTCGTGAAAACCAAGCAAACGTGGTGTATGTATATACCTACTACATAGAATTACATAATACATATATACTATAGATATATATATAAACACATCCAGACTGGAAAGTGGGACCCTGCGTTCATCACACAAAGTGCACCCCCACCGGTAATCGAACCCGGAACCTCTTGATTAGCAGGCAGGCATAGCGAATTACTGCGCCAATCGGGTCGTTTCGACAGTGTTGTGTAAGAACCGTGAATTCTTGACATGTAGGACTAACGTAGATCTAGGTACTAACTGTACATGACGCCCCGTAAGTAGTGCCACAGGTGAAAACGAAGGATGCTCTACTGGATACTTAAAGGAAACCCTGCTGAATAGCGACTTAACAGTACCAGAACGCGTAGGTGTACTTCTACATTGTACCGATATTTTATGAAAATTAATTTACACCAACATCGACTGTGGTAGAATTGAGTCAATGAATAATTCGCGCTATTAAATATTTCCTAAATTTGTTACCGGGGAGTTCTGGGATAAAAAGCACCCTATGCCCTTCTTGTACCCCTGACGCTTGTATGCAAAATTTTATGATTTGCTAAGGCGTGAAAAGGTAATAGACAAAGTTACTTTCGCATTTATAATATCATAAGCTGATTTCCGCGGTTTCAATCGCGTTGTTTTTGGAGTTTTCTTGATAAAAGTACCCTGTGGCCTTTTTTGCACTCCTGACATCGCTTATGCGCCGTGAAAGTTATAAAATAGCATAACACACAAACTCACATTCGCATTTATGAGTTACGATTGGTGTGTATATCATGCCCGTTCAACCGATACAAGTTACTTACAATTACGAAAACTCAATGAACTAATTTCCCTTTAGAGTCCTGAAATTAGTTTAGTAGATCTTCTTGACTGTGTATACGGGGAAAGTTTAAACACGAGTGGGTGGGGTATTGGGACGGGATCTCTTGTCTGCCGAACACGTGGAGCTATATTATAAGTTTATGTATGCAAGCCACGTGATCGCAACACAATACATAGAGGTGCTTTATATACAGCCTCGTATACCTAGTCCGCTACCGCCAGGATAACGTACATAATATTATGTTTACAATATCTGTTAGAAGTAGTCAGAATATCGCCCTCGTAGCAGACGACCTAGGTACCCTGTTTATCATTCGTTTTCTTTTCGATAGTTATTCGAACGTTGTTACACCCAATATCGCTTGACTGCTTTGTTTATATTTGCCCAGGAAATATTTCATGTAGGTATATTAAATTTTAATAGGTATTTTTCATGTAAACAAAAAATTGTAATCAAAATATTGTATCTTCCTTGTTTATATGTATAGTATATATATTTTTTTTAATTTATAAGGTTAATAAACAGTGCACAATAAATACTTATTATAACTTAGATAACCAAATTTGCTAATTGTACCAACATGCAACACCATTAACCACAAGTTACTAAAATAATAATGAGAAGTGGTTGTGCATTCACAAACTTTATACGTTTAATTCGAAGTTTAATTTAGGCTAACCATAGTTTTACAAGTTATACAGTACCCTTGTACACTCCAAGTCTCCAACACGAAAAGCCGTAATGTATAAGTTTCAAAGAAATTGATATAATATAATTCCATTATAATTACATTGGAGAGCGTTTACCAGCGTTCGTCCGGCACATATTGGTAGCAAAGAAACGTGGTACATGACATCTTCAACTTAAAAACGTACTTATTGTTTTAAAGCTGACACGATAGAGGATTATCTAGTTCGTGTAATCTACCATCGGTGGCCATATTATTAGGGACAGTACTCGGATTTTTGCATTTTCTAATTTAACTTGATAACTCGAAGAAATGATTGGTCGTAGATGTTTTTAGACAATTTTATTTATATCTATATTTTGCTGGGATCATAAAAACAACAAAAATTATAGATAAAACGCTTTATTCTTTAAAATATAAGTAATAGTGGTAAAACAAAAATTTCGTAAAATTTTAATCAGTATTTTTTGATGCCACCCTTTGCTACAATAAGAGCTTCTATACCTGCAGGCATGCTCTTTATACATGTTTTAGCATTTTCTTGCAGTTCAGAGTTCTGTTGCCACTGTTTGTTGAGAGTTTCAATCAACTGGGACTTGTTGGTGATCACTTCTTTTGCAATAGCCCGTTTAGTGAGTTCCCACATGTTTTCTATGGGATTCATGTCTGGTGAATTCCCTGGCCAAGGCAAAACGGCAATGTTGTTTCAATCAAGAATGCAGTACCACTCCTGGTTTTGTGGCACGGTGTCGAATCATGCATAAAAATGTATTATTCATTATCAGGGAACCAGTCGAAGATCTGCAGTAGCAGCTGATTTTCCAGTACTCGCTGGTACTGGTCTTGTTTCATCGTCCATTCTACGATGTATAAGCTTCCCATGCCTTCAGTTGATGTGACCGACCACACTATGATAATAGCTGGATGTTTTTCTCTCTCCACAAAACAATTTGGATGGAATTGTTCTTTAGGGCATCGCCTGACGAACGAACTCTTATCGACCAAAATTCGGAATGTTGACACGTTGGAAAAGCATATCCGTAAAATATTATAATTAACACCGGAAATCGTTTATGTGTTTTACTTACTCGACTCCAGTCTGCAACACTCATACCTAATCACGCAACGCACCATTAAATAAAGTTGTACTTACTCAACTCCAGTCAGTAACAGTCATATTTCGGTGTTGTCTGGCCCACTGTGTCGTTTTTTTGTGAGTCTTGGTGTGACGTTTGTTTTGTTGTAGACCAACCATTCTCTTCGGCTAGCTGTATCCGAACTGTCCTTTACGAAACTTTGATACCTTCTTCGTTCATCATCGTAGTAAGATTTACAATACTCTTTTTGCGATTTTCGAGGCAGATGTGTCCGATTTTCCGAAGAGTGGAAATCTTTTTTCTACCACATTTTCCTATACCTTCTGCTTCTAGAGGTTTTTTCATCCATTTAAATTTTAATTCTTTTGTCGACAGACTTTGAAACCCCTGCAATAGTTGCTATATCTCTCTGAGAATGCGAGGAGTGCAATAACAACGTTTTCATTTCTCTACATTCTTTTTGAGAAGTGTCTGAAGTTTCCCATAACTAAAAAGGAGTCAATTTGAGATTATCACGTCGAACCGTTAACAAAAATTAAATTAACAGATAAAACTTAGTAAAAGTATTGTATTAACAAGCATCACTTACTTTTTAATTGTTTTAGATACAAAAAATTTCGAAAATATTAAGGTAAAATAAAAGAATTACAATCCCACCAAATCCCGCAAACAACTATTTTTGACGAAATTTATTCAAATTAGAAGAAACGGCACAAAGTTTATAAATGACACACGTTTCCAGTATTGTCGATAATCAAAAACATTGATAATGATACTACTAGCACTATAAACTATAATAACCATTAGAAAACCGCTTTTTTTGCTTATATTGTAACATTAAACTAGAAATGACAAAATATGAGCACTGTCCCTAATAATTTGGCCACCCACTGTACATCACCTTTGTGGAATGTAGGTAGATTGTATGTAATGAGGCGATCCCAAAATTCGCGGCGATGAAACAGCGGGCAACATTTCGTATAAAATAAATTAAACCATTAATTAACCGTTTCACCGCCACGTTTTTGTATAGCCTTACTAAGTTAAGGCTTTAAAAACATGGCCATTGAACAGATCACACGCTTTAGGCATGATTTCTCCTAGTATTGAGAATGCTTAAGATCTATCATTTAATATACTTAATAAATACATATAAAATTCAGTGCAGTAGTTTGGAGCACGTCTTTTGTAGATCGTGATATTACGGGAATGGCGGTGAAAGGGACATATTTTTAAAATAATTTCACCAAACCTGGTCGCGACTCTCCGTTGTCGAGGCGACCGCGCCCGGGCAGTAAATAGGTACGTACGTACATGTACATTGTACATACAATTCGCAAGACTTAACAATTGGTCGTGTACCGAGCGCACCGTTCTTCTGGCTCGATGACGAGCCGGTTATGTAATGTAAATGTTTACGTACCTACACGTGCCCGCCACCACGTGCCCCGGCAGAGAACACTAGCCTTGTGAATTATTTATTTACGAGCCACCATTTTCACACGCCGGTCGACGAACTCTCGAATGATCTTGGAACGTATTTACGGCGATTAATCTCGTCATGTCTCAAATGACATTGCTACTCCATTTATGTTCACTCTGATAGGTTACATAATGCTAATGACGTTGCCATTGTTTGTTTTGATATATTATCTAAATGATATCTTCTAATTTACTCGTGTTGCTATTCATTTGGGTAAGTCTCTCTTATCTTTTGTAATATTAGGACCATTCGAATGTGTTGGACTGTAGCCGTATTGTTTGAAATATTTTGCTACACTTGTTTTATCTGTATGAATAGGTAACTTTATGAGAGAAGACTTGCAGTGAAATGTTGAATCACGTCATGTAATGAAAAGTGTTAAATTTGCCCCCAATGAATAAAGTCCAAATGAAGCGTGAATTACAGGGCCCTGTTTCACTAAGACCAACAACATTATTCGGCCATAAAGCTCGTAAGTTGTAACGCATAACACATTCTCAAACGCTCTAGGTGCCAAAAATTCGTGAATTGGTACGCCATAAGACGTTTTGTCTATGTATTTTTTTGAAGTGAAACTTCTTTAGGAAGAGGGGGGAAGTAATTCTTGTGGTGCGTTATCGTAAAGTGGCGTGTTATGGTCATAGTGAATCAGTTCTTTAGTCTATTTCTGACTCCGAGTCGCTCCCGTGCCACTGACCTAACGCGCCGCATATAATATCTACTATTTGCATCTTTCATACGCCGAAGGTAGGTACCTAGTTACTAGTTTCGGCAAGGACACACTGTTCTATAATTTCCTAGAGTGGTCACTTATATCTTCCATTCTTTATTCCATATTGAACATGTAACATTTAAACCTCCCTACAAGTTCATTTGCCTAATCAATGACAGTAGGTAACCGTAATGTTTCAAAGATCAATCTACACCACCAATCACTCTTATAATAATTATGAGTGGATGTGAAGCCTTATATCGTTAGCGTTTGGGCCGAATGCAGTCGACTGCAGCCCACAATCTCGTTAGAGACAATATGTCCAACGTTGAGTGGAGTTGAACAAAGTGTATACTAATAT
Organism: Zygaena filipendulae; assembly: GCA_907165275.2. Taxonomy (NCBI): domain Eukaryota; kingdom Metazoa; phylum Arthropoda; class Insecta; order Lepidoptera; family Zygaenidae; genus Zygaena; species Zygaena filipendulae. The sequence continues at coordinate 5,232,970 of OU015669.1, forward strand.
GTAATGTACTATGTATATATCAAGTAGGTACCTACCCACCTATATTATGTGCCAATAATTACTCTATTAGTTGACTCGTACGTACAACGCTTTCATACCTATTGAATTTACGTCCCTAACTATCCGACAAACTGAGCGAGCGAACGATCGAGTGAGCGGAGCGCATTTGGAATGAAATTTCCATAAAAACTTTGTGTGCTCCGACGGACGTTGCGAGCGCACGTTAAAATCCGTCGAGCAGCAATAAAACAGCGGCCGGGTGCGGCGAGGCGCGACGCGACGCGCGCTGAGTGCGAAAGGGACGGGATGAGAGATAATGGACTCGGTACGAAATGGAGAACGCGCTGCGTCGAGCGAGCGAGCCAGCAAAAACACCGCGCCGTGGTTATCGCGGGCCCCTGCCGTGCGCCCCGCCGCCGTGCCCCACCCCCCCGCGCGGGGCTCCGGGGACCGGACTCGATCGACGCCCGAGCCTCTCGCGGCCGCACCGACCTACAGCGGGGGGTCGCAACTCGACTCGGAGCTGTTCGTTCGCCGTATACCGCATCGCCGCACACCTACCTTCATATCGACTCGATGTAAAACTTCTACATTGACATTTTAAAAACGCGATTGCCGTCCACTGTGCAGTGTGCACTCAACTTTAGACAATACTACTTCTTTATTATTGAGTGTCTGTGGACAAAACAGTCTCGCACAGTGAGTACGGTGACTGCAATTATTCTGGAACGCCGCGCGCCGGCTAAAAAGAATGATGTTTTGGAATTGAAACGGTATATTCCGTCAATAAGCATCGCTGATGATGTCGGATTTAAATAGCATATACATTAATGAAATAATGAAGAAAAGTTCGGTGTTCGTATTTTACAGGATCTCGTCTTTGTCTAGTAGTGTTATAGGAGTTACTGAGTAAATCTTCGAGCCTTTGTATACATTTTCTATAGGAACGAAAGAACAGAATTGTGAGATTGAAATGATGTAGACTCTGATATTTGTTGGAAGGTATCTATATATAAAATTTGTTTAAAAGACGGCGTCTGTTAGACTTAGCGACATACTAAACGAGTGGTTATATCACAGAGAAAATAATATTATATTAGCTAGAGAGGCCAATTTTTAGGCGGGGCAGGCGCGCTACGGTTGCTAAGAAAGTTAGAGCAAATACCTACTCTAACTTGACTAAAAATTCCCTTGCCCCAAGAATATTTCTACAATATTCCCAAAACTGTCAATTTTGAACCGGAACCGTAAACAAGTAACTAAATGACGTTTAATACAATATTTCATTGCGTTAATAAATGTTCTTGTGCGTGATGAAGAGTTCTGTGTACGACAATCACCCGGCGACACTAGTTTTCATCTTTTTCCATACTAAATAGTTGATGTCCCTTCTATCTGGTCTGTGGGTTATATTATAATAATATTATGAACGCCATGCACCGTTTGTCCTCAGGATCTGACCGGCCAGAACAGCAATGACTCGGGTGGCAGCGCGGGCGCGGGGCGCGCGTCTACGCCGCACCTGAGGCCGACGCCCAGCCCCACCGGCTCCACCGGATCGCGCTCCATGTCACCAGCTGTCGGTATGTACGGTACATCCTGCTTGTTGCACATTACAACCCTCTGAACTCATCTCGCTTACGTCTGTTCTACGAAAGTAATGCGATTATTACGGAAATGCAGTTCCAACACGACACAGTTACAATAAGACCTTTATCATTTTGTCAGTATTTATAATTTCCTCATGACTGAGGGTCGAGATTAATATTAAAAATTCTGTCGGCCAAGACTGCATTGCTGTCTATTTTCAGTCTGTCTCATAGAAAGGAATACGTTTTGGTGACATCTTTTCTAATATCCGACTATCTTTTTTGCGATCGGCCTCTAGTTTTTTTCGTTCCACGTGCCATTTAAGTACCTACATACTTGACTAAGTTATGAGCTTTTGGCACTGATGTGTTTGTCAACTAGTAATAGATTTAAAACCAAAACTGTCAAAACCGACAAAGGCACTAAGATCTGCGGGGCTAAGATGCGCAACACGATAAAATTATATCGAGCCATTATCGACAAAACGATACAATATGTCGACGAGAATCGATAAAATTTTATCGTGTTGCGCATCTTAGCCCCCCGGACAATTTGACACAGGCGGAATATAATAGTACTGATCACAATATAATATATTTAATTGCTTAGTTCTTTATTTTATTTTGGAAATCTCAATATCTCGTGTTTTTTTTTTAATTTAATCGCGTTGCTTTGGCTATCAAGTCACACATTGTCATTGGCATAATTATTTAAAAGTTTCCATTTAATAAAAAAAGAAGAAGAAGAATAAGCATGATGCCGGGGTATGAAAATCAACATTCTATTTATTCCGTCAAATAGATAATATAAAAAAAATAATAGACGTGACGTCACCCAAAATTTCCACTCAATGTATCGCCGTTATTTTTTGATTACGTAAAAAAGAAAAATTACGTACCTATCCAATATTTTTTGTCGTCCCACACGACGCAATAAAAACTAAAATTTAGTCATCTAGCCCATACATAAAAAGATCGTATTGACATTAAACTATCAAATATCAGACTATGAGCCCTGATGCTATGTGCATATTATTTATTTTAATTTATTAGTAAAAACAACAATTGAATATATGTACATTAAAAAGTTACAATCAATTTGCAAAATCGCTCATACACCACAATTATGATAATCAAAAGGGAAAAAAGTGAATCGTTTAGAGGTTCCTTTAAAAAAATAAAATAACAAAATAAGCTCGATATAGTGGTGAAATATTGGTAAAAAAATATTGGTTACAAACTTACAAGTTACATACGATGATTACACACAAGAAAAACACGAATCTGTTTTTTGGAAGTCGCTCCAAAATAGGAGTTCCTTTGCAAATGATAAGATGCAAAACTCTGTCATTACCTGAACTGATCTTGAGATATCATTTCTTACCAATCTCTATTAAGCATAGACGTTGACCTTACATTGACATGAGATGCGAGACTTATACTTTGATCTGTAGGTATTTAATTAGTTTCAAAAACAAGTAACGATCTATACTGGACCGATATATTTGGACGCTCTTTTGATATCCTAAGTATTAATAACAAGTTTGGATAAAAAAACTTGCGCTAAGCTCGCCTTGCTGCTATATGGTAGGTACATGCAAACTACGCAACTTTAGAACGTTTGACTTGTTTTTCCTTGCTTGATAAATAGTTAACTAATATATTATAATTTATAACATTGATTTTTCGTATACAGGTATCTCTTAATTTATTAGACCGCCATTCAGATTAATTCAATTCAGATTAAACGGACGTCGTCACCTATAGGATCGATTAATTGCACCAATTTAAGATAGCTTGGTACTGGCAGACTTAATGCTCTTGTGTAAAGCCAGACTTGAGAATAGCTAATTTAAGCATCAGCGATCAGCGATAGTCGCTTTTCGGAAGCTTGATGCCTCGTCCGCGAACCTTAATTAATATCAGTTAGTAAAGAAGTTAGGGTCTAGCACTAAAACCATTAGAAGTTTGTTCAGTGGCCCAAGGTTTTGACGTAACCTCGTTGATATTATTGGAAAAATATTTGAGTTTTTTTGGTGATTGATGATTCTCTAAGTTATTTCGCTGATCATCCCAGTTAGACACACTGTCCAGATTCATTATGGATTGCCCGCATGCACAAATATTTCTTAAGTAACGTAGGTGCGCACTAAGAAAGGATTTTTGAAAATTCAACCTCTCAAAAAGGGGTTGCAAAGTTTGTATGGAACAATTCCGCGGGAACTCCGAAATTATCCCAGGTGAAATCGCGCGAGACAGCTATAAATAAATAAAATAAAGTCCATTGTACACATAAGTCAGACGACGTATGGAGTCAGAAGAAATTCCACCGAATAATTAATCTCGGTATATATCTTCTAAAATATGTAATGCATACCTTACGCAACTATAACATTATTGTGCCAGAAAACCATAGCAGCTCATCGGTATTACATGAACTTTGTACTATTTGATCTATGTACGTATACTCGTAGGTCATGACCACTGTGTGCAGTTGAATAAGATCAGCTGGTTGTTTTGCTTCCTAATAATTGTTATTTTCAAACAATGCGCGTAGGTTGAATTGCGTTTGAAATGCATTCTGCAAAGCAATAGCCTTCAAAGCTTGATATAGAACACAACAATTGTAAACCTTAGCTACTTGCAATAAGGACTAATATATTCATTGGTGGATTTTGTCGGCTCCTTTATTTGGTCGAAGGCGTGTTGATCAGATTCGCTGTGCATACTCCGTCACCGGCAGACACGGGCTTTCCCGACATTGACCCACATAGAGGCGAGCGCCCACAGTACTTCGTATTTTGCCCCTTTTGCGGGCGCGAACCACCCTCGCCCGCCTGCCTACCTTATGTACGAGCCGGGGTGGTCGCGGTATATAGGGCCTCGTGAAAAACTTACCCCCTCCGTGGGGACGAGCACGCAAAACAGAACCTTCCACCCCTGAGGCCCGGCGAGTCGGACTTATGTGCCGGACCGTCGGCGCAATTATGCTAAGATCTCCTCAGCGCCCTTGCGGGGCTTCCCTCGGAATGTCCTTGGCGACGAGTTCACCCCTCCCCGCGCCCCGCCCCGTCCCGCGCTCGGGACGCTGCACCTCACCTTATATACTTACCTACTGACACTATTTGATTTAGTAACTACGGATAACCACACTTCATTCATGAAACGTAATGCCCTTGACCTATTATGTTACTTTGAAGAACGTATATAAGTAATTATTATTACCATGTTTCACGATACTGATATTGTATGATTCAAAAATGTCACATCATGGACGTATTTCTGAAACCTACAATGTTACCTACTACTAGTAAACCTGGAATTTCGCTTTCTTACTTTCTTTCACTCACTACTCTCTACATAATATAGCCTAGGTGTTCACAAGTAACGTTCATTTATACCCACCTACCTATTTACTGGGTAGCTTTTACGCTTTATTTTTGCCACTGTCCAAATCATACTTACAGGAATTCAATGTTTTACTGTTTTCCAAATGAGAGGAAAGTCTTAGATTATTTCGATATTTCTCGAAATTTGCCTGTCCCAGTAGATAACCATCGAAAACCGCAAAGCAATCTTGTCTTGTTGACGCCACCAATTGCCAAACGTGGCTTTCTCAAAACACTGAGCTGTAGAAGTATAGACGGAGCGAGCAGCGGCGACTGTGCCGACGCATATTCGAATACCGGTTATATGACCGCAATATACCTTCACTGCGTGTGTGCCACTTGGATGAAGCCGCAGCTCCGGTTTCTTATACATTGCCTTCTACATTCGAATGCCTTATACTCGTTGAATTTACATAGGCGACGATGTATGCGGTGGATGACCATTCTTGTTTGTAGAACGATAACATGGTAAGAGCTTGACAAGACTACATGACGTCAACCGTTTGGTTCGTCCGGCTTCTTGACTCTTGACAAACACTAAGTGAAGTCTCGCGCTAGAAATTATACGACTCGACGTTCAAAACCAAGCGTATAAATCTACAACGATATGGCTTTATTGAAATTTAAAATGCTGTTTGTCCGCGATGGACTCCCGAAACTACTGAACGGATTTTGATAAAATTTTGTAACCATTCATAAAATGGTCTAACTTAAAAGATAGGATAGTTTTTATCCCGGAATTCCCGCGGGAACTTCGAAATTACCGCAGATGAAATCGCGGGGGACAGCTAGTAGTATTATAATTTATACAACTACATAAGACCTATTGAAATTTATACATGAAGACGCACTTAATTAGTTTTCTTTCACAAGTTTTGATATTATAAATATCTTTTAATTCGATACCTTGATTCAATACTATGTATTTTCATGTCAAAAAGACTTCGTAGATTTAGGAAAATGTAAAGAAAATTTTTAAAGAAATATATTTTCATGAATTTATTTCGAAAATACGCAGTGAGTGAAATAGATTTTTAACATGAGATACAATTTCTATAGAATCCACTAGAAAAAAATTCAAACTCATGTTTATCGACGGCATTGTGCTCGACTCCAATCCAAACTCCATCGTTATTCAACACAATGAAGCCGCAATACCGCAACTCGACGCGTTCGAAGGTGAATTGCGTATTGTTTGGCGCCCGCATTCAACGTGACTTTCGAAAACGACTTTAATTTGCCTTCAATAAGGTTTCTTTTGCACAATGTCAGTTTTAGCCCGATGTTATTCGATTTTGTGCTCTGTAGTTATGAACATTGCAGATCAATTTGCGCTGTCCGGGCTCATGTTGTACAGCATACGGGCGCTAAAAGCGTTTCGCAGTCAGCCGTCGTGCATATTGGTGGTCGAGCAAAGGAATGCCATCAACTAAGATAAGCCTGACTATAGAGGGATCCAACGCACGATGTTCCTTCACACTTTGTTGATTTTTGACAAGCAGCAATCAGGCCTCTATTCTTCACGGAGTTGATATTAAATCACTTATGTCAATATTTTTGAAGTAATGTAAATTCGGGTATATATGTTATCTATAAATTGTTGTTTTAAATTTAGTGTTTTCGCGCTTTTTTACATATCTTGTCTTCCCAGTTTTAAGCCAGCTTGACAAGTAAATATTCATCGTGATGATCGTGATATTACTATTGTTATCTTTCTTGATACATAATTATGTAGTTGCAAAGCTTCTGTCAAGAAATTCGTTTGCCAACTGATGCAGACAGTAAATACGCTGTTCCTAAAAAAAAAAATCTCGGCCAAAACCTGATTGATGGCTATAAAAGCTCATTAAAACAAGATGAAATGCAATTTTATTTAACTTTATCTTTTCGTAGTTATTTTCGTCTAATTGTGTACAACCTCAAAAAAGTCGCTTTACATTAGTTCGTTTGTGTGCATTTGTCATCCGTCACTTGTCTGTCGTCACACTTATGTATATGTATGTATAAGTGCATACCTTTATTTGTATGAAGCCACGTGCCCGCACGTCCTTGGCAAGGCTAACGACCCCTTTATTTTGAATAATAAAGAAAAAATATGTAGTCTTTTTGCTCGTATCCCCGCCACAGTGTTTGTTTTGATTGTTTTCACGTAAACGATCCATCAAGGTTAGTTACATACACAAATGGATGGGGTCGCGGTCGTCGTTACTATCTGTTTACGACTTTGCGCTGTTCACCATCCGTTTCGGTGTCTATATGTAAACGTTTTTGATTGTGGTGATTACATTGTTTGTTACGAATGCAATCCTAGCTATTGTTATGAAAATTGAATCGCGCTGGTTTTAGGATTTGAATGCTAAAGTCAGCAACACAGAAGTGCTTCTTAGAAAATTTAATGATGAAAATTGGATCTTCTAATTACTTTAGAGTTGTGGCACAATATTTGTGTCAGACCTAATTAACTTTACAAATTTTTTAGAAAAAATCAAGAGTTAGTGGAAATTGTGTCATATTAATCGACTTTTAAAATGACATTTACGTAAAAATCTTTCTGTTTTTGTAATTCATCTGCTGGGCCGTTTGCCTTTTATCCATCGCCCAATTGTATTTAGACCTACTCTAAAAAAAAGGTAAATACCAGAGTCAAGGTCGTCCGAGGGTTCCACAGCCCATTCACCCCGTTCAGTTGTCGTCTGCGTCTGCCACGCTTCGCCCCCTCAGCTAATGGTGCGGACATTCTTACCCCAACCTCATTCGCCCAGCCTTAGCCGTACACATTCACAAATTCGACATAGGGGGTGGGGAAAATCTTAAAAGTATTTTTCACCTAAATAAACTCAATGCTACATTCAAAGACTGTCTTGAGATTTTAATGCCTTAGGTACTAAAACATCAACTTTCACATGAGAAATTAACGGTCGTTTTCAACTTTTTTTGTAGATAATATTACTTCGATATTTCACCGTAATAATAATAACAAAAAAACGAAATCGAAAGACACTGGTACCTATTGTCTTCGATTGACTGGCTTTGATTACGAGTATTAATCGCCACTGGATCTAGTATGTGCGTGGGTGCGGTGCGCTCGTATGCGCGGAATGCGCGGTGGTCGAAGAGTCGGCGCGGCGGTGCGGCGGTGCGGGAGGTACGTGGCTGGCCGCACATAGCGAACGGGCCTGCGGCATAATGCACACTCCACAACGCACAATGTATACGCTGCATTCTCGCACGGTGACGCTATTACATTCTGTACATATATGTTCGCTTTGTACCTCGCACTATGTAGCTGGCTGCCCTAGTTTTAGGACCGCCTCTTGCTTACACTAGCGCGACCTTCATTTTTGTCGTGTCTAGCCTAGTTCGTCATAATTTATAGCATGTTTACTGTACGGTTTCCGATTTCCTTTGCTATCCGTGCCGAGCAACAACGTTTACAAGACAACTTTAACGTGTCGTCCTCATATTTTCACCTGCGGTACGTTTGTACCTATGCATGTTTTGTCATACAATAGCAACTACCATCCCCTTGAAGTAATATCAGGTGATTTTATGATAATACATGAAATTGTTTCAGTTACAAACAGAAACCAGTTCTAAAAGTTCGTAAAACGTTGTAATGTCCCTGATATAAAAAGCTTTTTGGAGTCTGTCAGTTACCTTTACATTGTGGGAGCTAGCGATTTATTTTTATTTTTATTTATTAGGTTTGCCAACAGGTACAATACTAAACAATAGGTAAAAATTCATACAACAGGTACTTAACATGTTAAAGTATTTACCCAATTACAGGCAAACACCACTTGCTTAATTGAGAAAAAAAGAGATTCGCTTACGTTAACATTTGACATTAGGTAGACTTTAGATGGTTTAGACGGTTAATTAGATAAAGTTTAACGGTTACAAGCCCTGACAAAAATATCTATATTGTTAAAATACTTAAAAAAGTTATTTGACTAATAGTAAATAAGTAAAATGTTACAGGTAAAAAAGCAGATGCATCGAGGGATTAAATCTACTCTCAAATACTTATTCAATTGTTGAACCTAATCAAAAACAAATTAATAACCACTCCAATATTTAATTATTTAGACCAGCTTTAAATGCATATAAATCTTTTTTAAACTTATTTAAAAAATATTTATAATCTAATATATATAAATCACGTGTCACGTTGTTTGTCCGCGATGGACTCCGAAACCACTGAACGGATTTGATAAAATTTGTAACCATTCATAAAATGGTCCAACTTAAAAGATGGATAGTTTTTATCCTGGAATTCCCGCGGGAACTCCGAAATTAACGCGGATGAAATCGCGGGGGACAGCTAGTCTAATATATATAAATCACGTGTCACGTTGTTTGTCCGCGATGGACTCTGAAACTACAGAACGGATTTTGATAAAATTTTGTAACCATTCCTAATATGGGCCAACTTAAAAGATAGGATAGTTTTTATCCCGGAATTCCCTCGGGAACTGAAGGACATAGAGTACTTTTTTCCCGCAACCTCCGCGGGAACTCCGAAATTACCGCGGATGAAATCGCGGGGGACAGCTATATTATATATAACTACATCAGTCGAAAACGTTTGGGCATTTTCCGAGACCTTGTACAAAGCACGTGTTGCGGTGATGGGAAAGTAAAGACCTCGAGGTTGGGCTGTGGCAATCTACCGCTAGCGCGGAGCCGAAGCCGCCGTCGTGTTGTCGGTGGTGTTACGAGTAGGTACACACTAAGTACACGGCCGCGCGGCGACGGGCTGCGCCCTTGACAAAGCGAGTTTTGCAGCGTTAGTGATGTAGAGGCAATATTGCTACTGAGAATTAACTCGTAATATTCTTAAAGACAGAACAAGTAATTTCGTTCGCCTGATATCGCAACTATGTTAATTCTGAACACATAAAATGTACGTAGAGATACACAAAAATAACGGGTATGCATAACGCACAAAACCTGAAATATAAGAAAACAACAAAGAAACTGTGATGTAATGCACAGACAGCCAAAGTTTAAAAATGTAATTGATGTCATATTTGGTGATACACGAGGCCAAAATCCCCGCGCCGTATGGGCTCCGCTGAAAACCAGCGCTGGCGCACCTTATGCGACAGCATATTATGCTGAGACGGTGTCCATTTTGGCATCACGGAAACTATATACGATTCATTTTAAATTTGATGCATGTATTATTTTTAAGAAATTTTGTGATGCCAAATAAAGTTATGTCTATGTCTATGTCTATGTCTATGTCTAAAATGACTCGGTGCTAGATCAGAGGATGGCTTAAAAAACGGAAACTCTCGTTACTATAATAACGGTTATATTTCATGAATATCTGAAAATATAAGTGTTGGATGATGTTCTTGGGAATCTTTCGAGTTTCATGGTTTCAAGCTCCATCTGGCGCTAATATGAAAACAGAGCTTTGCATAAGGAAAAACAAATAACTGATCCGTAGTGCTCGGCCAAAATGCGAACGCGCGGCGCGGCGTACTCAAACATAGGAACTTCATTTGAGTGTCCATAGTGGACACGCGGGCGAAGGGCGGGCAATCAATGGCGGGCACGGTGTGCGGCGCGGGCAGCTCAGCGCGGGAAGCACGCGGGCAACTCACGCCATAGTATAGCCATCCTCCTTGGTATAGCCCGTTCATACAAGTGGCCGCAGTAAGTGCGCGGGCGGCAAGCGGCAACACGCGCGGGAGCGTGCATCTCAAACTAGTTCGAGCTAACCGCGCGCGGTATTTGCCATTTTTAGTAAGAATTTTAAAAAGTAAGAAAGAACGAAGTCGCCCTCGACTGCGGACAAGCACGATCGCGAGTTTTCCCGCACCCTCGCAGCAGCTCGCGCCGCGCTGCCAGTCTGGGCCAGGCTCTTTGAGACAGTTGGATTCTATGTTCTTTGCCGCTGGTATGACCCGGGGCGGTATTTTTGAATGACTTTTTTGTACCCTAATTTTCCTTATGAAATGGATTATTGGAAAACAAGATCTCGGAGAAACCACAATGACTGTAAAATCCTTGAAAAAACGAGCAGTGATAAAATATGTTAATCAAACGAAAAAATGTGGCGAAACCCATTTTCGTGTTCAGATGCATTTTTCATTCAAAACAAAAAAAGAGAGAGAAAGAGTATAGGTTGATCTATACTATAGATTAACTGTGGCAAGTTGGTTGATTGAAAACAGTTTTATGTCCGGCCTGTCAGGTAGCTATGCGCTAGTGGGGTCGCCTCAAAGGTCGCCGGTGTACAAATAGATAAAGTGTAGGTGAGCAGCGCTGCACGCTGTTATCTGTGATTCAGTGGCGCCCCGCCGTCTGTCGGCTGTCTGATCAACCGACACACACCTCGGTAATAGCCCACCCATGATGTTGTTCAACCCAGTTTATCTTTGCAGCCTAAAATATAAATCCTCTGAACAGCTGTTCAGAGGATGTGCAGATTACCAACAGCTGTTGGTAATCTGCATATTATATACGTATTTTAATCTTGGCCCAAAACTCGCATTAACTTTCCATCGAAAGGTTTTCATAACTACCTGTAGAATTTGAACTTATGCAGAGACATTGCAGTGACATTATTTTGCCGTTCAACTGTTTCTATATAGGTATTAGGTAGGTACTTATTATAATTATTAAACCGGTAAGTATCAGTAAAAACTAAATCATCCCGAGTTAAAATAATGCAACTCCAGTCTCCACTGACTTGTTACTTGGGTAGCAGAGTAATATAAAAGTCAGGTGAAAAAGGTAAGATAAATATATTATAGTTTCAAAAGGAATGACATACAACAATGATCAAACAAAAGAATGTGTATAAAAATATTTAAATATCAAATTGACAGTGTTCTCAGTATAAACATAAAAGAGTTTTAACACCCCCCCGTAATGAGAACACCCTGTATATACACATTATAATACAAGTAAAAAGACAGTATCAAAATTCACTATACACTTATCACTAGCACTGAAATAATAAAAACAACATCCTGTACATATAAACACATCACTAAAATATACACACCCTATATACATACAATATGATCTAAAGACATACAAAACCTAGAACTAGCCTAAACCTAAAGAATTTGTACATTTAAAATGTTTCAGTTTCGGCAAGGGTTTTGTCAAAATGTCTGCGACCATGTCATTTGTGGGTATGTATTTGACTTGTATGTCGTGGTGTGATAGTGAGTCTCTAATGAAGTGATGTTTGATGTCAATGTGTTTAGTACGTGCGTGATAGGTGTTATTATGAGCTAGTTTGAGTGAACTTTGATTGTCGGTATGAATGATTATGGGATGAGTGACCGAGAATACTTCACTGATGAGCGTCTTTAAATATATGGCCTCTTTACAAGCTTCAGCCAGAGCCATATATTCAGCTTCTGTTGTGGAAAGTGCAACTGTTCGCTGTTTGCGAGCTTCCCACGACACAGGTGCACCGCTCATCAGGAAGGTGAATCCAGTGAATGATCGACGGTCCACAAGATTGCTTCCATAATCGGCGTCAGCGTAACCTACTGGGTAAGAGTGGTCACCGTGTTTGAAGTGAAGTCTGAGTTCCTTCGTACCCTTAAGGTATCTAAGGACTCGCTTAGCGGCCTTCCAGTGTACCCCCCCGTAATGTGCATTGAACTGAGATAGGTACGAGACCGTGTGGGCAATATCAGGTCTTGTACATATAGAAATGTACATTAATGAGCCGATAAGCTCCTGATATGGGACTTCTAGATTTTCTTCTTCCTTTTCCGGAACAGTGAGTTTTAACCCAAGTTCCATTGGCGTAGTGACCGAGATCGCGTCGCTCATACCGAACTTGTCTAGTAATTTTTCGATATATTTTGTCTGATCGAGGGTTATACTGCCTTCACTTTGTACGACTCTCATACCGAGGCAGTCTTTGACAGGACCGAGATCTTTAATTGTAAACGTCTTTTTGAGTTCGCTTACAAAATTATCTTTTAAATCACTATTGGTTGTCATAAAAAAGAAATCGTCGACGAACACTGCGATAACGATAAAATCATTAGGTCCGTCTCTTTTATAGTAAAGACAGTGTTCTGATGCGGCTTGAGTCAGCGACAGAGCAGCCATCGCTTGGCATACTTTTTTGTTCCATTGACGCGGAGCTTGTTTAAGCCCATATAGGGATTTTTTAAGTAAGCATACTTTCCCCTTTGGATCAGTAGCAAAACCTTCTGGTTGTTCCATATAAATTTCCTCTTCCAGGTCACCGTTTAAAAAGGCAGTTTCTACATCAAGGTGATGTACTTGTAGCCGATATTGCACAGCAAATGCAAACAAAAGCCTTACTGAAGATAGCCTAGCAACTGGTGAAAAAGTTTCACCATAGTCTACTCCAGCTATTTGGGTGAACCCTTTGGCTACTAGTCTGGCTTTGTATTTTGTAATGTTCCCACTTGTGTCCTTTTTTATTTTGTATACCCATTTACATTTTGTTGTCTTCCTGCCGGATGGTCTATCAACTAGAATCCAGGTTCCATGCTGAATCAATGAATTGTATTCTGCTTTCATCGCTTCTAGCCACTTGTCTTTTTGCGGATGCTCTGTAACTTCTTTGTAAGTTTCTGGTTCCTGATCTGATGTCATGTAGAGATTCTCCTGATATCTCTCAGGAGGACGCCTGTCTCGGAGAGGGTATCGTCTTTCAGTTGATGTCTCTACAATGGGTTTAGGTTCAGAAATAATTGGGGAAACTTCATGAGTAAGAGGTTCATCCGGTATAGTCAGTTGTTCTAAAGATGGTGACATCTCGGGTTGAGTGTCTTCACTGTCTGACTGTACTTGATGTTGTGGCTGTGAAACTGGTTCTTCATCATTTTGAATGGGTACAAAGATTACAGATGGTTGTGGTTGGGGTGACTCTTCGTTATGTGAGGAATTTGGATTAGACTCTTCATGCGTTTTATCTTCAATAAACGCTACATCTCTAGCAATAATAATCTGCCGAGGATTATTAGGGTCTATTAAGCGATAACCTTTGCTTTCTATAGAATAGCCAACAAAGATACAAACTTTAGTTTTGGATTCCAGTTTTGAACGCTTTTCTTTGGGTACGAGGACGTGAGCTTCGCAGCCAAAGATTCGCAAGTGAGAAAGGTCGACTTTATTGCCGGTCCATACTTCTTCTGGAATCTTGTTATTTAAAGCTTGCGTGGGTGAACGATTTTTTAAATAAATTGCCGTATTTACCGCTTCTCCCCAGTACGCTAAAGGTAAATTCGAGTCTTTTAGCATAGATCTTGCTTTTTCAATGATCGTTCTATTTACACGTTCTGAAACTCCGTTTTGTTGAGGAGTGTACGGCACCGTGGTTTGGTGCACTATACCATTCTCCCTCATAAACGTTATCATGTCGCTATTTACATATTCCCGACCATTATCTGAACGGAGAATTTTAATTTTTTCTCCCGTTTGATTTTCGACTAAATGCTTAAATTCGACAAACTTTGTGTAAACTTCGACTTTTGTTTTCAAAAGATATCCAAAAGTTTTACGAGAGTAGTCGTCGGTAAATGTTAATAAATATAGGGCTCCGCCCCACGAGTGCGTACTCATAGGTCCGCATAAGTCCGAATGAATAAGTTGTAGGACTTTACTCGATCTACTTTTTGAGCTCTTAAACGGTTTCTTTGAAAATTTACCTTGTAGACACGGAATACATGTTCCGTGGTAACTTCCAATATAGTCTAGGCCGATACATTTATTTTTTAATATATCCATGCTCTTTGTATTAAGATGGCCAAGACGTCTATGCCAAAGTAGTGCAGACTCTTTGGTGGAAGTATACAAGGAATGCAATTTATTTACATTTAATCTAAACATACCGTTGTGATTCGACCCTGTGGCAATGACGGGATTTGTCACATGACAGCCACCGCTTTGAAATATTGTTGCGCCTTTCGGCGTAAACAATACATCGAATCCTTTCTTAACTAAACTACTTACAGATAAAAGATTTGTAGCGAGACCAGGAACATATAATACATTACTAATTTTATTTACACCATCGGAAATATTTATATTTACAGTGCCCTTACCATGACTCAATAAAGTCTCCTCATTTGCCACAGTGATAGGAGTTACGTGAGGGGACAAGAACTCGAACCACTCTCTCCTGTTACTCATGTGGGAGCTTGCGCCGGAATCAAGAAACCAATCTTGTGAACCTGTGGGTGAACGATTAGTGAAACAAGATGAAAGTGTAAATTCGGAAGTATAATTTGTACAAACATTTGACGAAACCGAAACATTCTTGTTTTTCTTATTTTTTAGAATCCTACATTCACTCACTATATGCCCTAATTTTTTACAATAGGAACAAAATTTCTTCTTTGTTTGTTTCTTGGTGCATAGCGCTGTATCTGGAGATCTGCTGGTATCTGCTGAGGACTGTACAGCTCGTGATTCTTCTTTTAGAAGAGCTGTCACTACATTTTCCGTGGTGATCTTCATATTAGAGTGTTCGATGGCCATAACTAAGGGATGATATTTTTCTGGAAGTCCAGTGAGCATTATAATAGCTAAGAATTCATCATCCACTTGTGCTCCAATTCCTTGTAGTTCTTGTTGGATAGCTAGTGACTCATTCACATACTGTTGAATCTTTCCTTTGAACGAATTTGTTAAGAGTTTTTTCATCAGTGCAAGCCTCCTTGTGAGTCCACCATCAGCATAAGCTTTTCGTAAACAACTGAATGTTTCAAATGCGGTTTTTGCTGACCTTATAACGGGATAGATGGATTCTTCACAAGATAAACATATTTTCGCACGAGCCTTCTGATCTTTCCGTTTTTGATCAGGGTTGGAGAGGTCAGCGGGTTTTACAACGACTTCCCACAACTCTAGGTCAGTGAGCATGCATTCTATGGCAAATGCCCATGTGCTGAAGTTAGCTGATCCTTTTAGCTTTGATATGCTTATATTTGTTGAGTTCTGCGCTGTCTGAAAATCTTTTGAAGAATGTGCCGACTGTGAAGTCGATGGAGTATCCATTGCACTTTTCTTAACCTTTTTTAAAAGACTTATTTGAGACCTATAACCACTTATCAGTTATTTCCTGGGCCCATAACCACTTGTTACTTGGGTAGCAGAGTAATATAAAAGTCAGGTGAAAAAGGTAAGATAAATATATTATAGTTTCAAAAGGAATGACATACAACAATGATCAAACAAAAGAATGTGTATAAAAATATTTAAATATCAAATTGACAGTGTTCTCAGTATAAACATAAAAGAGTTTTAACACACTGAATGCGGCTCTAACACTGACGTAATCGTATAAGGTCATATCGGCCTACATAAAAGCCTGCAATACCACTTTCGTCGTCGCAAATCACAGTCGCCCATATCTCGGCCTCGGTCAATGCGTTGCACACGCATGCCGTATGCACATATACGGATGCAATAAAGTGCATTTGAGAATTCGCTTGCGGCTCACGTGCCGGAGGAAAACGAAAGTGAAGCGGGTGAATCCCGCCGCCCTCGATTGATGCGAGCCGGGCTTAGGCCAGTGCTGTGCGCTCGTTAGCACTATTATTCAAATCGCAGGATCGTGGTCCACGGTTGCGATCGATAGCATATTACACAATGTTTTCCGCTTGCACTCTCGATCGCCGTCTGCTTAGATTGACAACATTATTAGCATAATACGGAATAATAGAAACCTATGCCTGTTTTTATACGTACCGAATCATCTCTCTTCTCAAGATCTATACGTAGATGGTAGGGTGTAGCATGATCGTACTTATCTATTGTGGGTTAGAATATTTTGAACGTTTGCCACTTTCATGGTCGAATACTAAAGGCTACTTAAATAAGAAATAAATAATTTTCCACGCTAGTGCTCTTTGTTTTTTAGCTTTTTTTTTAAATACTTAACTATTTTATGTTAATTTTTTTTCCAAAACTTAATCAATGTTTTGGTTGTTTTATTATTTCATTTCAATGTTCTGCAAAAACAAACCTACATTCTATTAGATTCGACCAAGTCAATCCTCGCCGTTGGCTCGGTCCAACGTTGGCTCAATACGTATTAGTCGTGCGCGTGCCTCGTAACTGATGGACACACATTTGATATACATATTATCCGCTGTGTTCCAGGTACGCAGAACGTTCCGATGCCGCCGCGGCCGTCGTCGTCGCTGTCGGACGGCAGCGGGCCGGCGTCGCGCGGCGGCGGCGGCGGCGCGGTGCAGGGACCCGCGCCCAGCGCCGTGCCGCCGCCCGGCTCGATGGTGGCGCAGCCCTACCACCATGGGTACAAAGCGCCGCACTACCCGCCGCAGCCCTACGGCTACCCGCCCAGGAACCACCATCCATACCCGTACGGCGGCTACCGGCCGCCGCCGCCGCCGCATCCACCGCAACACTATCCGCCGCTCAAAGTAAGATCTACGTACTACTCGTATACCTCAAAGTAAGCCACTATACCACTACTTACACACTGCTGTACGGACTTTGAGCTTATATAAGAAATAAAAAATACACAAATTATTAAAATAAAACAGTTTCTTTAAAATGTAAAAAATTATTCATTATCTCCACGATAATTATAATGAATCCGTCCTAGTCCTGATGATATGATGAGCCTCGTCCAGCCGGGATTGTCGCATGGTCAAAATCGAATCATTAAAGATTTCACTAAAATTTAAATACATTAATTATTTTAAGTGCCAGTTTTGAGTAACCGGTAATAATCTCATGGTCAGTTTAATAGGACAGTTCTCAATAGACCGATCCTATTCATTGAAAGCCTGAAAATAAATAAATTCTGTAATTTTTCCTACGCTCGCTCCCAAGACGCGTTACTTTGAAAAGAAACCTCTTTTAATGTTATTATTGTATTAATGTTATTATTGTGCGTGTGTCACCACCACCACCACCACCACCACCACCACCACCAGCAGCAGCAGCAGCAGCAGCAACAGCAGCCGCAGCCGCGCCACATGGGCCCGCCGTCGCAGGCGGGCAGTGGCGGCGGCGGCGGGGGCGGCGCGTCGCACGAGGGCGCCATGCCGCCGCCGACCGCGCCGGGCGAGCCGCACGACAACGGGCCCGCGCCGCCCGCCACCGCGCTCGTCACCACCGGCCCGGACGGCGCGCCGCTCGACGAGGGCAGCCAGCAGAGCACGCTCAGCAACGCCTCCGCCGGTATGTGTGTGTCACGCAACACACTAACACACTACATTTATTAGGCTGCGTTCCGAAACAGTATTCGTGTGTACACGGACGCACACGACTAGCCGTTCCGAAACTCTCGAGTGTCCCAAGTGAGCCGAAAGTAAACACACAGTGGGCCACACTGGTGTGACAACAACCACCGGGGGAAATAGTACAGGAATTTGGTATGGACTCTGAGTATACACTGGTGTGACAAAAACCACCCGGCAAAATACACCGGAGTGCAAAGTGCACGACATCCCCACTTCTTTTTCACTGAAACCACGAGATCATACGGAGTTTTTAGTTTCAGAACGCAGTCTTAATTAAACCCACACCTGTGACACTACGTATTTAATACATTTCTTTACGTTAATGAATGTTTTTGTGCGTGATAAATAGTTTTGTGTGCGAAAATCACCCGACGATACTGGTTTTCATTTGTTTCCACACTAAACTAAGTTGATGTCCCTTCTATCTGTAATTTTCTGTTCTGTGTGTCCGACACACAACAGCAGTTTCAACCTTCACCGCTATCACCTCTTGGTTTACCGCTACATTGTAGCGGAGCGTGGTCACATCTTTACGTATATAGTAATATCATGAGTATTGTTTACCTACACTAGGCGATAGTGAAACATATAACGTGTGACGTGTGGGTTGCAGCGTCCGGCGAGGAGGCGTGCGGCACGCCGAAGCCGTCGCGCAAGGAGTACGGGCCGAGCAGCGCGGCGCCGTCGCCCTCGCCCGGCGGCGGGTCGCACTCCTCCGCGCACGACGACGCCTACGACGCCTCGCCCTCGTGGCCCAGGCCGCCCTCTAGTCCCGTGAGTACAACACGACACACACACAAACACACACACACACACAGCGTACCAAATAAATAGAATAATGAAAATAATCAGTGAAACACATTTGCCACAACATCCTCATCGCCGAGGGTTTGCCCGTTGCAATCTCGTTGTTACAGAAATCACTTCGTATTACCGCATTAAATTATGGTTGGCCTTTGTCGCCACTGCTGTTTTCTGCCGTATAATTTTTTGTAATACAATTTATTTTAACCATGTTTATCCATACTTTTTATTCATGGAAAACTGCCCTACAGGACACATTAGGTAAATGGTTTAAATTAATGATTACTAATAAGTAACTGATTAAACTACTACTCTTTACTAACTGCATATACCTAATATGATTTATTATGTAATTATGTTAATATATATCTATACTATAATAAAAGAGTAGAATCCGCGATTCTGTACATTGAATATTTTTATCTAAAATTGAGAGGGGAGATAGAAGAGTTACCAAGCTCAAAAAAATAGATTTTAAAATTCTTTTCTATCTGTCTGTCTGTCTGTTCGCGATAATCTCCGCGTCTACTGAACCGATTGTCATACGATTTTCACAGGTAGATTAAGCTTAGCCTGGAGCTACATATAGGCTTTGTTTCATTGAAATCGGATGTCGGGAAAAAAAGTTGTTGGATAAAAACCTTTCAAACGGGTGAAACCGCGGGGTGCAGCTACTTTTTAAAATAAATATAAATAATTTTACTGATGCCTAAAGGCGTGTTCACATTAGTTTTACAGTTTGCTCACCGTGAGCCTTCAGTTAGCTTCCAATATTAATCATAATAAAGCGTTCACACTAGGCGTATAGTACGTAGTTTGCCGCAAAACGCTCGCCGTCTCGTTTATTGAGCAGCTGAGTTGCAGCGAAGCGTTCTCACAATAATATGTATGTCAGTTTGCTTAGCTTTAGTCAACTGCTAGTTAGTCATTCATTTGCGGCGTCTTTTTTAATTTATTATTGATTGTGAGCGCCTCAGAGTCATCTAGCAGACAGTACACAACTCAATATAAGCCTAGTATGACCACAATTTCACACATTTGTTGTCTTAACCACAGTTGTATAATATTATATACTTACTTAGTGCATGAATGCCAACGTTACCTTTATTGAAAAGTTTCAAATTGATATCTTATTTCGATACCTTTTTGTCATTTCATCAATTAATGAAGGTTGTGTCTGTACTTGTCTGTACTTTGATTTTGTAATTTGAAGATAGCATCTTCAAATTAATATATTTATCATTATTAGATATTATTCTACATTATTTTTATCCTTTTGGCGTTAAATAAATAAATTGATTATGTTTCACGATGTATGTATATAGTGAGAGAGAAGTCATTGCATTTTATCATATATTTCAGGTATTTAACACACACAATATACCGCCGGAGTCCTACAGATCAAAGGTTTATATCAAATTAGATCATAAGCATGAGTAGATCTTATAGAATTCAGTTAATATATTTTATAAATCTAGAGTTGATTTATAGAGCTTCTTTTTATTTGCATGACACTAAACATTAGCTTTTTTGATACGTATTTTATGAAACTTTATTGCCGCTAAGTATAACCAATTCATATGTAGGTTTTGAAGAATGTTTTGATAGAATCATATTTTCTATTTCAGTTTTATATTTTTATGGTGTCGGTGTTAGCTTGTTTTAATACTGATAACTTATAATGTACAGATGATACAAGTAATGTATATACATATATATACATATCAATATTTTACACTTTAAATATAAATGCATTAGCTAGATATCCACACAAAGAACTTCTTTATTTCGATTGCAAAACCTGTTTATTAAAACTACATTTAAAAAATGCAGTAGATTGATTAATCATTATTTTTTTACCTACTTACCTATACTAAAATTTAGTAGAATTTTATTTTAAAGTTGACGTTATTTCGCTAATAAAATAAACTCGGTACCGAGAGCACATTAGAAGGCTAAGTAATAATTTTATTTCTATAATGCCCTGCCCTCACGCACGTTTGATGACTTTGCAAAATTATTAATTATTTATTTGTGTATCGTTTTTATGCACATGAAATACCTACTTACTTAATTTATATGATATTAAAACTACGTTGCATCATTTGCATCTATGTAGATTAAAATAAAGCGTTGCACAATATTGCAACAGTAGTAGTTGTTATTCAAAACATCAAATTTATATTGTGATTCAAATTGGTTTTAATTAATTATTGATCAAGAGTTTAATTTAAATAGATTATTGTTATAATTTGTTTATAATTATCGATTAACTTCACATGTACGTACTCATGTATGTATGATGAATTTCATATCGATATTTATCATAGAAGCTAAAAGTACCTTTTTGATAATGTAAACTAAGCATGCGGTTGTTGTACGTCTAATGGCTGTTACAGCCTTTCAGCTCATGTAAAGTTTGTAGATATATAGATAGAGAAAAAATTGGCTTGCAGAATTAATGAAAATTGACGCCTCGCTTCCTTTTATTTACAAAATGTGTTAAAAATATTAATGAATTTGCCATAAGCCAAAAGGTCGCCGTGTTAGCGGCTTCTGGTTTGCGCAGTGTATTGTCACTATATTTGGCTCAAAGATTTTCTGAGCAATGGAGTAAACCGCAGTGACTACCTATATTCTTTTTGCAAACGAACTTACGCCACCGCTGAAGTAAAACTTTTTTGACGTTGTGACAGACAATTTAGTCACGCTTTTCATGTCCAAACCATTTAAGTTTTCCTTCAAGCCCAGTGCGTTCTGGTGGAATTGCATAGACGGGAATTTGAAGAATAGTAATTTGAATTTATCATGAAACTATTCGTCACCTAATAATCCCCTGCCCAGCCGTGAGTCAATGGGCGCCAGACCCTAGTAGAAGTTTTACTTCAAATAACAAAACAGCCTTATCCAGTACATTCATCATGACCATAACACGCTGCCTTAAGATAACGCGCCACAAAAATTGTTTTAACTTCGCGCGCAAAGAATTGTTACTTAAAAAAAAATACATTCACAGCTTGTATTATGACATACAAAATATTAATTTCTCATATTTTAGCATCTGGAGCGTTTGAGGTTGTATTTTCGGGACGCGCGTCTCGAGCAAGGAACGTTGTTATTGGTCATATTGAATATGGGACCAGTTGTATGTGTGTGTGTGTGTGTGTGTGCGTGCGTGCGTGTATAATGACGTGTACGTTTTGTGTGTGCGCGCGTGCCCCAGAAGTCGGATTCGCTGGGCAAGCTGTACGAGATGGACGACGCGCCCGAGCGGCGCGGCTGGGTGGAGCGGCTGCTCGCGTTCATGGACGAGCGGCGCACGCCCATCGCCGCCTGCCCCACCATCTCCAAGCAGCCGCTCGACCTCTACCGCCTCTACCTGCTGGTGCGCGAGCGGGGCGGCTTCGTCGAGGTACGGTAACCTTTATATACCACTAACTGCACGTGCACCCCGCGGTTTCACCCGCGTGAATATATGAATTCCCGCAGGAACTCCAAAGTAGCCTAATTTACTCCTTATAACATCAGCTATTTGCCAGTGAAAACTCCGTCAAAATGGTTCCAACCGTTTCGGTGATCAGCTGTTCCCCGCGTTCATTTCGGGATTCCCGCGGGAATTCCGTGATAAAAGTACCGTGTCCTGTGTACCCCTGACAACATTTCATGCCCCTGATTACATGCAAAATTTCATGATGATCGGTTGAGCCGTCTAGGCGTGAAAGCGTAACAGACAGGCAGAGTTACTTTCACATTTATAATATTAGTTCCTACTAATGTCGTTGCTAGCTGGCCCGCTTGGTTTCTTTCACCCGCGTCTCACCTCTTTCACCTACAAGGAAACGCCTGAAATACATGTTTGTTTATTGGGAAAAAAGAGCCCAAAGTTCACTTTCGTGACTCTTCAAAACTGATGGTATCTACTACTATACAAACGAGACAGTGATGCCTTTATGGATTGAATTAAAAAAAATCCTTCGGCAGTTTCGGCTTAGCGTTGATGAAGTTAATCAGGGAGCTTCTTCATATAATCGCTGTCGTAAATTCCAATACCAGAGGTAACCCCCTTACATACAAACAGACAACAAAACAAACTTTTCTCTGTATATTATTAGCTTAGAAGTTCTCCTGTCGATGTCGATGGGATCACAACGGTCATTACATTTATTGGCTGTCTGACCCTTCCCTTACATTTGCACGAGGCTTTATTACGTGTTATTATAATAATAGTACACCTTCCAACCTGAGTGTGCATGTAAAATGACCATTCGTTTACGGTATGAGCGTATGAATTCTATTACCTGGCACGTTCAAGTGAAATAAATAAACATCATGAAACATGAAGTATTTGTAATTCAATTTAGTTGAACAATAAACGTGAACGTCCACTCTGTTCGTTGAGTGGCGTTTAGTATTCGAGCGCGTCGTGCAAGTGAGACTGAACACACTCACAAGTGGAATTTATGTTAGCGAGTGCATGCGAATAGCCGCCATAAAGTCGCGGAGGCTGATAGTTAGTGAGGTTTTCATTGGAGCGAACTCGTTAGTCGGACTCGGAACCCACGTACACAGTCGTGTCCTCTCGCGGAGTAGTGACCGGTGGGACTGCGCCCGCGACGGACGTGTCGCCGGCCCGCGACACGGATATAACGGATACAGTGTTATTTACCATTTAAACAAAGAGGCGTCATGGTGAGATTTCCACTCGTTAACACACCCGAGTTATCGCCTATTTCGAACGCTGTAAACCATCCTACTTTACGTCCGCGCTCTAAACGTTCGTCGTGTTCTTTGGCCGATAAAAATATATATTTTATGCACACACGATCGCTACGAGGTGCATGTTTAAAACCGTTGTTAAAGTTTCCGTTTGTTATCCGCGCCTCTCCAGGTGACGAAAACTAAAACGTGGAAGGACATCGCCGGCCTGCTGGGCATCGGCGCGTCGTCGTCGGCCGCGTACACGCTGCGCAAGCACTACACGAAGAACCTGCTCGCGTTCGAGTGCCACTTCGACCGCGGCGGCATCGACCCGCAGCCGATCATCAATCAAGTGGAAGCGTCCACCAAGAAGAAGGGCGGCAAGGCTAACAATACGGCTAGCGCAGGTATGTTGTACTATTTTATATAAATAATTAATTAATTAATAATAACGCTTAGACATGACCACACAGCGACACCGACGCTCCGTCCCTCTATGGTAGTACTTTCGGCAGAGCATGCAAGAGATAATATTATGTCTACGAATTTAGGTTTGGCACTATTTATGTTTTTTTTTCTTGTGTATTGTGCTTAAATAAATGTATTTTCTTTCTTCTTCTAATCAGATTACTGATATACACTTTAACACAAATGTTCATCACATGAATGTTTACCCTGACGTGAGGAACCAACTCGCGCCACCCGGGGTAGCGGGTTCAGATTCGCTAACCATTAGACCGATGGCGTATTCGATTTTATAACTTTTGTTTGGATAACAGTATCGCCAGATGGGTGTGTGATAATTAACGCCATGTTTCCTTGCCTATTTACGGTTAGTTCCCACTGTGTCGTGACGATAAATAGTCGTCCTGTCCTAAAGTGTCGTGGCTTGTAACTATAATTAAATGGAGTCCTTGACATACATCACGGCACGATTACCTATCGTCCACGACTTGAGAGTGCAGACGACAAGACAAAGAGAACTGCTAGACGATAGCGCTCCAATCACAAAAAATGTGACGATAGCATTAAGGGTTGTGACGACAAGTTGTCGAGAAAATGGGAATAGTTAAAAGACGACAGTCATTCAACGATGTAAAATCGTCACGACACATCCGGAATTAAAACCTTAAAATTTCTGTAAAAAAGGTAGCTGTCACGTCAGAGATTTCCATGTAACACTAATTAGCTAAAATGTATATTATTATATTTTGATCCATTACATGAGATGCCATATTCCACCATCCTGTGTTGTGTGCTCGTAGGTCACGTTTACTGTTTTATTACATGCATGGATTTGATGGTTACGTATTAACAACTGAAGTCGTGTAGTGTCACACGCCTTGACAAGAAGAAAGGTCAATGTAGAGACCCCTATTCTATAGTAAATGTACACAGTAAATTTTTATACCGTTTATCATTACTCGCCCAAATTTTCATTTTGTCGTCAATTTTAAATTCAATATTTTAGTTTTACTTTTTATTTAACAACTTGGTGCTCCATGTGGCTTCACCCGTGGTAATTTCGGAGTTCACGTGGGAATTTCGGTATTCCGAACCTTATGTCACTTAGGACTACCGTAGTTTCATATAAGTGAAAGAATTTTCAAAATCGGTTCAATAGATCCAGAGATTACCCCCTACAACGTCACAAACTTAACCTCTTTATAATTTAGTAGATATAGATTGCTACTGAGTACTGAGGTATCTTCGGACATAGTGTATAATCAGATAAATTTTATATTAATAGTATACGTTAAAGTTAAAAGCGAAAAGAAGTTTTTAAAACTGTTGCTATTCTTTTGTTTCCCTATGCACTCGTTGGTCTTAAATGTTTGTTCATCGGTGTCAGGGTCGTCGAATTCTCAAGACTCATTCCCCGGCGGCGGCGGCGCGCCCGCCCCGGGCGCTCCCATGGACGGGTACGGGCCGCAGTACGGGGGCTACCCGCCGCAACCCAATCAGCAAGGTTAGACACATCGCCGATATCATTACACACTATACTAGTATTATAATATAACTTCAAACCGACAGCGTGCTACTGGGGAGTTTGTTGCGCAATTTTTTTTTCTCCGGCCATTCATAGCACTAAGCTGAAGGGTGGATATTTTATGGGTGCTGTCAAAATAGAGCTAATATTGAATAAAAAAATTGACTTTGACTATTATCACATTGCTGTTTCCCCGCGTCGCCATCCGCGTGATACTCTTCCAGAACAAAAGTATCCTACGTGTTAATCTAGACATGATCTAGACCTAGATCATAATTTATAGCAGTTTCAAGTTAAACTCGGTATCTCTCTGGAAGTAAAGTATTCTATGTTACCCAGGGATATTGTAGCTTTCTTCTCCTCAATGAAAGTGTTTTTAGAATTGGAACAGTTGTTCTAGATATTATTAATTAGTGTTGATTAAGACTAAATTCAGATTAGTCAAATCCATGTGATAGGTGAACGCGGATATAGTGAGTATATTCTGACAAAAAACGTCCGAAGAGTCATTTGAACTCGGCTTAAAGAAATTAATATCTAATAATTTTCCCTGTTTGATACCTTGATGTTGAAAATGCCTTAAATTTTTTTTATTCCATAATATGTTTCAATTGAAAATTGAATAAACGCAGATTGAGTTAAAATCTTCTAAATAATACTTTATCCACTGAATATTCCACGTAAATATTTTTGCACTTAATGTTTTAGACGCAGGACAAAAATTTGTATATTTTTGGATATTGTGTGCTGTAAATGAAGCTATTAATAGACTTAATTAAATTTCGTTTAGATTTAATGTGGATAACTATTAAAAAAGATTCAATTCATCTTTGATTTAATTTTTATTTACATAACAAATACTTTGTTGACTTTATTCCTTTATCATATTAAAGAGTGGTATAAAAGATATATTCGCCAAACAATTAATGCATCCTCCCACCAATACAGTGTAGTATCCATGTTATATCTGAACGACTCATTTAGCCCAGCCAGACCGGCCGCGGTCGGATCGTGCGCTACCTACGGCACACGACGCGTTGTTTTAACGCTTGTTTTCTTTATTTGTGCTACATAATATCACTAACTACATATAATATCTCACAAATATACTACCTACTACAATTAATACTCTTTGCTCTCTGTTCGTTGCTAGACTACTCACGACTGTTCGAACCGACTAACCAGCCTCCCAGCTCGCTACTAAACCCGCATCCTGTTGGAATTTTATAATGATGGAAAACACAAAAAAAAACATTAACTCACCGGAAATAGGAATACTTACAAATTTCGAAATATTTTGATTCTTTTTGCTACTTGTTCTTGCCATCGATAATCTGTTTGACAAAAAAAATATCGTGATTTTTAATTTGAAAATGTTCCTGTTTAAAAAAAACACATACCTCCCCCACCCGTTACGTAAAAAAACGTAACAAGGGTTTAAGTTTGAAACAATAACGCGCGGGTATGCGACGCTTGGTACAAAGTGGTGTAATTTGTAGGCGGTGGGCCCGGCGGCGACAACCTCGCCGCTTCCAACCCATTCGACGAGCCGCCGGGGCCTAGGAGACCCCCAGGTACATAACCTTTAACGCAACGTGTAGACACCCCCGTGGGTACCGTACACTGAGCATCGCTTTGTTCGTGTCGTGGTGTGTCATCTGTATCAGATCCATACGAAATTAATGATCGCATTTTTAGAGTGTTGCTAATGGGGAGTAGGTACGACGCCCCCCTTTACACAAAAGTGCATGCTCTACTTGTTTATACACGTCAAATAAATGTGAAGACTAGAGTCTAACGTAACGTGTCGCTTCAAAAACATGGTGATTTTAGATTATTCGTCTGACAGACACTGGTTTTATGCGGAAAAGAGAACTAATTACAAGATACTAATTTTAATAAAATCTGTTAAGTCTGTTACACTTTTTCGCGTAAAATCTTTGAAGTTTACAGGTGAAGAAAAACAATTGTTGTGCTTGAAGTGACACGATTCAATAGCCGAAACGATAGAGCACCACGAGCCACAGCACACCACGACACAATAATGTTGATTCATTTTAACACTTAAAAAACAGCCAGTTTCATTAAGTATAGATATGGCACTAATAACACTGTGATAAACCAATTTATTCATGTAAGATTATCTAAACCATTTGCAATAGAGCTTTGATTCGAAAGTACATTGATTTTGAATCAGACTATCTATAGATTTGAGATGAAGCATATGAACTTGTAATACTGTTTTTGTTGAAGATTGAAATGTTTTTGGGAAAATCTCGAACACGATAGTGACTAGACCATCCCTTTCGCATAATGAAACTGGCGTCGTAGTTTTTTGAGGCGGTGACCCGTTGCGGATCCATGAATTCCGATCAGTTTGAGTTGGGTTTTTGTGGTTTATTTGATACCTACTGTTGATTTTTTTTATTTTGTATACAGTGTAACGGCGAATTATCATATTTTGTTTTTTTGTGATGTTTCCATCACGCAATATTTTTTTTCATCTGAAATAAGTTCGCCGCTATACTCAACAGTTTCGGTTAAGAAGTGTTCCTTTCCTATGTTGAGATCCCTGTACCTTCTAAAACGACTGAAGTTATTCCTTTTAAACTCCTGTTTGGAAGAAGCTTGTACTCGTAGTCGGCTGTATTTTATTAATTTGCATTCTCTATAAAGGCTAACATTGCGAATTCTTTGCATGTGATTTATTGCATTCTCACCACAATGTGCACGCTGTAATAGTCGTACAAGTATGGAGTGTAGTAAAAAACATTTGTGTACATTTATTTTGTTGACGATGTGTTTTGTCGTTATTTGCAGGTTTCCAGCAAGGTTACGGGTACGAATATGGATCTCCTTATCCCTCCAATAGACCAGTATATCCGCAATACGGGCCCGATGGCGATAGGTATATTTTCTATTATATATTCATTATTTCACGCGACGAAGTGATTAGCTCGTGTTAATTATACGTGTATAGAATACAAAACTACTATTATTTGGCACTTGTAGAGTACTCTTGAAGTACTTTAAGAGTGCGTCATTTAAAATACTTTTTCTTCATGAAGACAATTTATCGAAGCCGTTCGAATCGGTTTCTATAAAGATTTTATCAAAAATTAAATAGAAACACGCCTCGGTGCCGGTGGCGATGTGAAATTATCAGTGATTTGATGTTGTAACAAGTATCTATACATAATTTGTGTTCCTGCGCAGAGGTTACGGGCCGGGGCCGGGCGCGGGCGGGGGCGCGGGCGGCGGCGGCGGCGCGGGCGGCGGCGAGTACCGCTACGGGTACGGGGGCGCGTACCGGCCGAGCGGCGGCGGGCCCCCCGCGCCCGCCGGCACGCCGCCCCCCGCGCAGCCCTACTCGGAGTACTACCGGCCGCACCACCCGCACCACGCGCCGCACCAGCCGCCCCACCAGCCGCCGCACCAGCCGCACCAGCCGCACCAGTCGCACCAACCGCACCAGCCGCACCAGCCGCCCCACCAGCAACACCAGCCGCCCCATCAGCAACACCAACCGCCGCACCAACAGCACGAGGTTGGTGATCCATTCACTTTAGTTTTGATTCAGATCGTATGTAAAGTGTGTCTAGGTTAGATGGATTTAGGCGAATCGCCCTCAGACCCGATATTACCGCATGCGTTATTGCGATATCGTTTTTATTGCTGCCGCGGCCGTTGCGAAAGTACCGCCGTGATAGAAGTAAACTACAAGTCCTGCTATTCTTAATGCATTTTACGTTAGGACACGTGTGATGTTCTGTACATCTGTGTGACTTACCGCCGCACTCAGAGTCGACTTTAATGATTACTTAGGTATAGATTTTTAAAATAAAACTACCGCAATCAGACAAGTTTAATAAACTTATATTAATTTGCATTTAACTAATTAAGTTACATCTCATTAAATGCCAATTAACATTAATTTACTGAACGTCTCTGATTGCGGCAATTTTGTTTTAAAAATCTATACTTAACTAAGTAATCATTAAAGTTGACTCTGAATGCGGCCGTTAGGACGCAATTTGAGCTTAATTTGAGGAAGGAGGTATTAAAATATGTGAGATAATATCGAACATGATAACACGTCGGCGCGAGGGGGAACCGAGTGCGAAAACAATAAAAATACCAATGTTATACTATAAGTACGAGTAAGTAGTCAGTCGCAGAATTTCATGGAAAAGTTGCTATTGCGCACGTAAAAGTAACGCTGTGCATATTGCAGGAATTTTTGCATGACGGTCTACCTAGATACCTATGACGTATGATATGTAAAAGCAAATTAAATCTGGGATAAACATCTAAATTCAAGTTTACAAGACTGTATTTTATAAGATTTTGTAATCAGTAAGCGATCAACTAAAATTTACCAATGTATTTTGGTAAGCTAGTATTGTAGGCACACAGATATCTATCATATTATACCACCTTAAAGTTTCTACTCGATGCCGCAAATGATGAATCCAACGAACGACGTTGTATTGCATGTTGACATTGACATACAAACAGTATAGTGATAAACAAACATTAGTTTTATAAGCATGAAAGAGTATTATATCGTAGATCCAGCCTGATAGAATTCATCTTCGTGCATGAATAGCATGTGAAGAGTAGGTATTGTTTCTATAAAGTTACGGAAGTTATGTACGCGTAGCTAGCTAATTGAATGGCGAAACGTATTGGTATTTTAAAGTCAAAGAAGAATATGACAGTATATTTATAAGTATATTTCATTTGGCCCAACGGTCCGCTCGCACAGTGCGTTGTCAAAGAATACTGACTACTAGATAAAAAGCGACACTCCGCCCCCCTGCCAACTTCGTGCCTACGCACGACCCGCTACAACGCAGTGTAGGCTGTTACTGCTGGGTGTGTGTGTGTAGGATAATATCAATTGGAATTTCGAACTCAATCTCTGTCTCTCGCCACGCTCCGGCGCACATACTGCACACGAGCCGGTCGCCCGTAGCGAGTATAGATGAGCAATCAACCCGGTGCTTGGGTTTAAGCGGGTTGCAGACCGAGAGCTAAGCTAAGTTAGTTTAGCTCGCATTAGCCGAAGCAGTTTTTCATACTTGAGTGCAGACTACAAACTGTACACAAGTATGAAAAACTGCGTCAGCTATGCGAGCTAAACTTAGTTAGCTTAGCTCTTGGTCTGCAACCCGCTTTAAACCCGATACAAGCTCGCCATTTACGGGTTTAAACCGGTATTGTTTGCCCATCTAATATCTATAGTAGGGAATGAGATCGGTTCACTTGTATGGAGTGTCACAGGGTGTGGCGGTGTCGTGACTGTGTGTTTGGTGGTGTGTAGATGTCGTCGGCGCAGACGCAGTCGGTCAGTAGCCTAATGAGTTCGCAGCTCGCGCGGCAGCTGGTCGCGCCGCTGCCGCCCACGCAGCGAGCCTACGTACGGACGCCCCGTTTGTACCACGCACTCAACACCGCTTCCTCATTGGCGATACGGTCTCATAATGCTCATGAACGCACGGATATATTTTTTTTTGTACACACCTAGCATCGATGACGGGCCGGACGAGCGATTTTAAAATTGAATTTTTATTTTAACGATAATCGAGTTCGGCCGATCTTATACTCGAGTCGATTGATAAAGTTGCACTCGATTTGAATACGATTGTTGCGAGCTGTCAATGAATATTCTATTATACATCGATGCGAGGAATCTCATTCGTGGTTTTGGCTTCATTTGTTTTTATTTCAATAAATTAATATCCACTGGCTTGGCAAAATTTTCTACTGTCACTACAAATTTTCTTCTAAATTTTTCAAAATTTCACTAAGTTTTTGGTTTTCGGTGATATTAATTGGCTTTGAGTAATTTGGACCCCGATCGAAGGTAAAGTTCGCTCAAATTTTTGAGCCAAAACCAGTATGTTTAAAAAAGAAACGTCAAAATTTAACAAAAGCGAAACTTGGAAGTGCAGGTTTAGAGTGTGTGGTGGTGGCTTTAAAAATTGGTCACTAAATCATTTGCATGCATTCTCACATAATCATATTGTTAGTGTGTAGTTGTAAGTTATATTTTATTCTAGCTTTGTTTTATATTGCAACACGATCGGTTGAATGAATCTATAAATATCAAAATACCTACTGGTCTTTTTAAATAAACAGTTGAATATTAATTATTGGAATATTGAAATATTCGTTCAACCGAATCTATCACTCCTTATTGTTATTGATATGATGTTGTGAAGGAGTTTAGCGGTTCGCCGCTAAAGATAAAATCGCTTTATTTGGAACCCTTCTTTCGTAAAGCTGGTGTTATATATTACGTATAATAAAAAAAAAACTTTCAACACGTCTAGAAATCGACAAAGGTAAAATTTAACTTTATCAAAATTCAGTTGAACTCCGTGCTTGTTCACAAGAGAGCGCACACACCGCTTATTATGTAGCTCATGTTGATACGCGGGCGTGCCGTTTTCCAGTACGGCGTCGGCAAGCCGCTAGGCGCGTCGGGCGCGCCGGGCGCGGGCGGCGGCGGCGCGGCGGCGGGGGGCGCCCCAAGGCGGCACCCCGACTTCGCCAAGGGCGACGCGTACTCGGGCGCCGCCCCCCCGCCCGCCGCCGCTCCGCCCGCGCCGCCGCCCGCGCGGCCCTTCCCCCCCGCGCCGTGGGCCGGTTTCCCGCGCGCGCAGCCCACCGCGCCGCCCGCGCCCTGGCGGCCCCCGCCGGCGCCCGCGCCCGCGCCGCCGCCCGGCTGGCCGCACCAACAATACCAGCCGCAGGTGAGACACAGACGCTGTTAGGTATATTCACGCATGTACCTACCTGTTTGAAGACGTTTCTATATCTCATTTTTTTCGTTTATACTTCGTTTATACATTTTTGGTATCTAATTTTTCTTCTCCAATTGGTTGTCCGGAAGATATCACTTTTAGCGGTAATACTGGTGCCATATTATATATATTATGTACTTAGAATTAATTTCGCTGTATACCTATATTTAAATTGTAACCCATTGTGGTATCTAGATAAAGTTTTCATTCATTCTATTCTCACAAGCCTCGTCTTTCATTTCATCAACACATTGAGACTGATCGATGAACCCTGAACCAAGCCACGGTGCACAGCTGGGAGATGATAATATGTAGATAGGTATTATTATTATAGACCCATCTTCCACCTTGTCTTTAACATGCCAGGAGATAGTATGGAGTTCGTAAATGTCCGGATGCTGCAGAGGTGGTCTTACCCACTTAGTTCTAAGTCTAATTTGTCTCTTCTCACCTAGGGTAGCCTAGTAAAGATCACTTATAAGTGATAAGGTCCGTTAAGGTCGTCCATTGCAGCGTCATATTTATAAGTTGTAGTATTAAGTCGCAGTAACTCATGTACAATAAAGTTATTTCATTTCCATGTGGTAACGCGTGTGTGTCGTGTCGTGTTGCAGGGGCAGGGCGGGCCGTGGGGCGGCGCGCCGCGGCCGCCCGCCAGCGACGGCTACCCGCCGCCCGCCGCGCCCTCGCCGGTGGGTCTCCGCCGCGACGCGTCACGCAACACGTTCCCAATACATTACCGTTACAACCGGCTAAATGACCAAATTAAAAGTCCGTCGTGTAGATTAATAAAAAATATTGAACACGTATTTTTTCTTTTTTTTTACGCATTCAAAAAATTACGGGGAATACATTGCGTCGCTTTGGAATCCTTTATACTTTGTTATGACGTCACGAGTCCTAAACTAGCGTTTTATCTCACAATAAGTATTTTTTAATAATTTGAAAGCAAGAATATCTTGCTTATTCTTTGCGTGAAATGTACATTGGGAACGTTGTGCAGGACCGTATCAACCGTGCATTCATTTTCATTGAAAAAAGGGTAAATCGGAAGGGGAACGAATTTTATATTTATTTATATTGTTGTTGATCCAGGTGCCGGCGCCAGGTGTGGCTCCGGGGCAGATGAAGCGCGAGTTGACATTCCCGGCGGAATGCGTCGAGGCGGCGGTGCCGGTCGGCGACAAACGCCGGCGACTGACGAAAGCCGACGTCGCGCCCGTTGACGCGTGGCGCATTATGATGGCGCTAAAGTCCGGTCTGCTCGCCGAGACTTGCTGGGCGTTGGATATACTCAACATTCTTCTTTTCGACGACAACTGCATCGGCTACTTCGGCCTCCAACACATGCCGGGCCTGCTCGACCTTCTGCTGGAGCATTTCAATAAGAGCCTCGGGGATGTGTTCGACGCGCCCGCCGTCGAGACGGAGCCGTGGTACGCCCCGCCCCGCGTCGCCTCGCCCCCGGTCAAGGCGCGGCGGAAAGCCGAGCCGCCCGAGCCCGGCGATAGCGTGCGCGTGCTGACCGGCGAGAACTACACGCTGCAGTCGCGCCGCCGGCACCCCGTCGCGTACCGGCCCGACGACGAGATATTCGCGCCCGACGACGACGACGCGGACGCCGAGACCGAGGACGTGCTCGAGCCCTGGCAGCCGTGGCAGCTGGGCGGCGACGCGGCACCCGCGCCCGCCCACCACGCCGCGCACGTGATGCCCTGCTTCCGCGGGGAGTTCGTGCACCTGCCCTTCGTGCGCATGCTGCCTGGAGGCGGAGCGCGCGCCGCCGCGCCCTCGCCCGCTGCGCAGCCCGCGGCGCCGCCCGCCGCCTCGCCGCGCCTCAAAGCCGACCCCGACGCGCCCGACGCCGCCCCCGCGCAGCCCGCGCCCGCGCCCGCCGCCGACGCCGACCGGGACAACCTCGAGGCCGAGCCGATGGAGCTCGAGCCGGAGCGGCGGCCGGCGCTGCAGGTGCGCGACCCAGCCGGCGTGCTCAAGCGCCGCCGCCTCGAGGACTACGAGGACGAGTGCTACACGCGCGACGAGCCCAGTCTCAACTTGATCAACGAGACACGGGACGCGCTCGCCAAGCGGTGTATCGCGTTGTCCAACATTCTGCGCGGCCTGACCTTCGTGCCCGGCAACGAGGCGGAATTCTCGCGGTCGGGCGCGTTCCTTGCGCTGGCCGGCAAGCTGCTGCTGCTGCACCACGAGCACGCGCCGCGGGCTGCGCGCGCGCGGGCGTACGAGCGCGCGGCGCGGGACGACGCCGACGCGGACGCGTGCTGCTCGAGCCTGCGTGGCGAGGCCGAGTGGTGGTGGGACACGCTCGAGCAGCTGCGCGAGGATGCGCTCGTGTGTTGCGCCAACATCGCCGGCAGCGTGGAGCTCGCGTCGCAGCCCGAGGCGGTGGCGCGCCCGCTGCTCGACGGGCTGCTGCACTGGAGTGTTTGCCCGGCGGCGGTGGCGGGGGACGCACCGCCCGCCGCCGGCGCCTCTTCGCCGTTATCCCCGCGGCGGCTCGCGCTCGAGGCGCTCTGCAAGCTGTGCGTGACGGACGCGAACGTGGACCTGGTGCTGGCGACGCCGCCGCGCGGACGCATCGCCGCGCTGTGCGCGGGGCTGGCGCGCGATCTGTGCCGCCCCGAGCGACCCGTGGTGCGCGAGTTCGCGGTCAACCTGCTGCACTATCTGGCGGGCGCGGGCGGCGCGGCGGCGCGCGAGGTGGCGCTGCACGCGCCCGCCGTCGCGCAGCTGGTCGCGTTCATCGAGCGCGCCGAGCAGACCGCGCTGGGGGTGGCCAACCAGCACGGCGTTGCGGCGCTGCGCGACAACCCCGACGCGATGGGCACCTCGCTCGACATGCTGCGCCGTGCGGCCGCCACGCTGCTGCGGCTCGCCGAGCACCCGGAAAACCGGCCGCTGATCCGCCGCCACGAGAGGCGGCTGCTCTCGCTCGTCATGAGCCAGATCCTCGACCAGAAGGTGGCGCACGAGCTAGCGGACGTACTCTACCACTGCACCCAGCAGCGCGACTCTGACGTGGCGCTGTCCCCGCACCGCGGTTAGATGACGTTATATTTACTAAAGTGATGGACTCGTGAACTTATCGTGTGAAAGTGATGTGCAAGCCGCTGCGAGCGCTCGCGGCCCGGGACTGGCGGTGCCCGCCCTGGCCGGCGGCGCGGTGCGGTGCGCGGTGTGCGGTGTGCGGTGCGGGGTGCGCGGCGCGGCACGGACGGGAGGTACCGTTGGTACGTGTACATATAGTGATAGCGGCGCCCGGCCGCGGTCCGGTCCGGCGCCTTGTTCCCGTTTCTCGTGACTCCGAGCTCATTTATAGCGGTGTCTCAAATGTTAGGCTGTACAATCTAATTTTGTTATTTATGTCCATGTTTTATTTACAAGAATGTCAATGTGCTATAATCGATTTCAATTGTTCGATTGTTCGATTGAAGAAAAGATGTATTATAAACTCGTAATTTTGATTTTTATAATAAAATGGGACTTGAATCTGTTTATTGGTTTTATGGAGATTTTTATATCCGAGTACCTTTAGCGCCTTTGTCTATAAGAGAAGTCGTAGTGGACAGTGTGAGGAGCTTATGTGGGCTATAAGTTTTAATTAAGTTTAATGTGAATTATTAAAATAATCTATAATATATTGAAATTGAATCTGGTTTTTATTTTTTATCAATTGGCATTATTAATTTTGAAAACCTGAAACAAATTGATGGCCTAGTTATAATAAGATTCGTGCAAAATTCGATATCGGGGCCCACGACTTCCTTATAGCTGATCCTGGGCTTGTCTCTGTGTGTATGAAGGAGGTCAAATGCTTTTTTTACGTACTCGGTCGGCGTTAGATGGTTATAATGTCCATTGAAAACTAATTAGAATCAGCTATCATTAACTGATATTCGTTATATTAGACAAGTGCAAAATGCCGATTGAGATCTGAGAATTTTTTCATTGTATCTACTAAAACGTTTACTAGTTAAAATTTTATATTTGTTAAAACCTCAAAACAATAACAGTTATGTTTTTTAACTGCGCATCGGTCAACATAATGCCGATGTAAATAATTTCGGATTTATGACTCCACATAAAGGTGTTTTACAGGTAAACATTTTAGTATGTAGTATGGAAAAGCTAAGCCTTATTGCACGTTTTTAATTATGCGAGGAATCATAAAAAAAGGATAAAAACAAGTTCTCTATGATGGCTGGCAACCAATAAGAGCAAGCACGGTACACGGCACTACGGTATTTATAAGTGGAAGAAAGATAACTGAAAAATAAAACAGTATATGAATGATACGTATTCTGTGACTATGCTGGCCCATAGAATAAACACTTGTCTGAGCAAATGCATTGTAAACTCCTTATAAACATCTGGCAGTTACGATCTATGGATGAATTCCTTCTTTAAATTTTTATTGCTTCACTGTCATCTTTCACTTTCACCTTTGCATGTTTGGCTGTCGATTTTTTAAAAATTCTCATTTTGATGTTAAAAAATCTATTTCAATAGTTATTATAATGCAACTAGCTAATGTTATACTCTTCAGAGTGTAGGGACTGATGTCACGAGATCACATTTGTCGTATTCGATGGAGTGTCAGGTTAGCGATAGTAAAAAATTGTTCAAAGTATTCGATGCGTCCAGAAGAAAACGCACTCGGAAAAAGCAGGATGGAATAGACGACACTTCTGTACGTTCCGTCACGGACGATTCGAGCGTAAGTAGATA
This sequence comes from Zygaena filipendulae, assembly GCA_907165275.2. Taxonomy (NCBI): domain Eukaryota; kingdom Metazoa; phylum Arthropoda; class Insecta; order Lepidoptera; family Zygaenidae; genus Zygaena; species Zygaena filipendulae. Next base: position 5,270,239 of record OU015669.1, read on the forward strand.
CTGATTAGTTCGTAAGTATGAGTGCATAATATTTTTCATCGTATTTGATCAAGGCTGTGTGACTGTAAACTTATCATGGACATCTAGAAGCCCGAAGTCTAGAAATGATGGCGCGACCATAGTATTAACAGGCGTGAGCGCAAGCAGATAGTCAATCATTTCGAGTCTGTCTAAAAAAAAGCCAGAGTGGGTACGTTATTTGTTTGTGTGGTCACTAGGATTAGTCACTCAGCGAGTTTCTTGGCTCTTAGCAATAAGCGAAGCTTTTTTTAGTGTGGCTTTACCCTAAAGGAAATTGCGCCGTTCCATGCACACATCAATTGGTTTTGTTTTCAGCCCTTATTCACTATGACCAACAACATGTTCTTTACTTCTGTTTTTAAATATCTTTTTTTGTCATTGTACTGTGTGTCGTGTTCAATAAAGTGGTTTTCATTCATTCATTCATGTCTTGCCCATAACGCGCATCCAAAAAACGCATTCCCAAATCGGCTGCTCCATTTTAGGAATCAATATTTTAATTTATTTGAATATTGCATGTTTTATGCCCCTTACAAAAAAAAAAATATCCTTGTCTAATTACCGGGTATGCTATTTTTCGTTACTTTTACTCCTCTAGACTAAACGGAATGAACGCTGCGCAGGCGGCGGGGATTCAAATCACCGCCTCCCAGGCACAACCCTTCCCCTCTTACTAGTAGGTATTTATGTTCGGTAGGTAATTTTAATAGTTCGTCAATTTCCTACTAGTAAGGCACACTGACCATTTTAAAACCTAGTAAGTCCAGCTTCTTACTATGTTTTAAAATGGTCAAAGTTATTTACTAGGTTTACATATTGGTAAACAATAAAATCAAGTGTACTTACTAGGTATTGAGGTGCGTGTTTTTCTGGTGTTTAGTGAGATAGTGCGATTTATGTCTTTACATCTTGTAGGCACTTTAAGTCAATTGAAGTACCTATAAAAACTGATTTTGAGAAAAATGTTCCTTACTGGGTTTTAAAATGGAGCAGCCGAAATGTTCTAGATGCCAAAATATTAAAATTATTATTCTGTATGCCCTAAGAAACGTTGTAAATGTATTTTTTTTTTAAGTGAAATTACGCTTGGCGCGTTATCTTGACGCGCCGTGTTATGGTCATAGTGAATAAGGCCCTGAACGGAATTTTGAGTGAAACTCTAGATAGGTACAGTTGTATTAGTTCAAAGAATACGCAGAGTAGGTACGCATTAGAGAGTTTTGTTGGGAATCTACTACATATTTGTCATTTTAATGTAAAAAAAAACGATTTCGTTGTGTATTAATGCGGTGCAGGTATCTTAGGCGATAAAGTTTGACAAGGGCGGTTTTTTATGTGTGCATTAAAATATGCCTAATGCTTGGACAATATCATACAGCGCCACCTCGTTCCAATCTAAGTAAAGCATGTATTATGGGACAAGTTTTTATCACTTATTATATTAAAATAATGTTTACCCTGTGCGGAGATCAAATCCCCATAATTACATCGTATTTAGCCGTTTTATGAAACGGGTAAGCCTAACTAATAGTTACAATATATTTATTGTGACTTGAAGGCAGTCTTGGCCCTGGCCCTCAAATGTTCAGTCAGCATCAGAAACATATTGTCACCTCTTGACACTAGCTTCATCTTATTGTAATATACTAATCTATATACTATAACTAGCTATCCCCCGCGATGTCCGCGGTAATTTCGGAGTTCCCGCAGGAATTCCGGGAAAAAGTGGGTACTTTATGACTTTCTATGCACCCCCGAGAGTAGTTCACGGTAATTAGCTGTTCCCCCGCATAAATTCCGGAGTTCCCGCGGAGGTTGCGGGAAAAAAGTACTCTATGTCCTTCAGTTTTCGAGGGAATTCCGGGATAAAAACTATCCTATCTTTTAAGTTGGACCATATTATAAAAGGTTGCAAAATTTTATCAAAATTCGTTCAGTAGTTTCGGAGTCCATCGCGGACAAACAACGTGACACGTGATTTATATATATTAGATTACTAGCTATCCCCCGCGATTTCATCCGCGGTAATTTCGAAGTTCCCGCGGTAATTCCGGGAAAAAGGGGTGTAGTTTACGGCGATAAGCAGTTCCCCGCATTAATTCCGGAGTTCCCCCGGGAATTCCGGGATAAAAAATATCCTATCTTTTAAGTTGGACCATATTATAAATGGTTACAAAATTTTATCAAAATCCGTTCAGCAGTTTCGGAGTCCGTCGCGGACAAACAACGTGACACGTGATTTATATATATTAAGAAGATAAAAGAGTAGAGTCCGCGATTCTGTACATTGAATATTTTCAACAAATACTGACAGGGGACGATAAATGAAGAGTAACCAACCACAAAAGAAGGGTTTTTAAATTTTTTCCTGTCTGTCTGTCTGTCTGTTCGCGATAATCTCCGAATCTACTGAACGGATTGTCATGCGGTTTTCACAGGTAGATTAAGCTTAGCCTGGAGCTACAAATAGGCTTTGTTTCATTGAAATCGGATGCCGGGAAAAAAAGTTTTATAAAAACCTTTCGCACGGGTGAAACCGCGAGGCACAGCTAGTTAAAAATATCAAAGGTACCTACTACTCGTACTCGTCATATAGGTAGGCAAAAATATGTAGTGTAATACATCGTGGAGAGGTCAACGTACTCATTATTTGCTTTGTTGGTTTATTTTTGTGAGTTTAGGGTTGTCACGGCCACCCTGCGTCGGCCAAGGCGAGCTTGCAGAATGTGACTACGCCGGGACAAGCCGCGGCCATGCCGCTGGAAAACAACCCCGTTAATAGGTTAAGTAGTATCTCTTCTATATAGACCTCACTTTAGCTTAGGTAAAAAAGTTTAACTGCCCCCTTAGCCAAGTTATAAAATCATAAATAATTTATTTGCATAAAACATAGTTTAGTTTTCTATGCGTTGACGATTATTATAGATTGTCAACTTGGCAAAGGGGGCAGGAACTTTAGTAGACTCGAAGTTTAGCTAATGCACTTCGGGATTTTCTCCGAAACTACGCTATCTTATAGTTACAAAGTCTCATTAAATACTTTCCAAGTTTTTCTACCGGATGCGTTTGCGCACGGAGCGAATAACGCGAATAAATTAAGTAGGTATATTGCCGCGAAACTATAAAGAATTAATTATAAAGAGACCGAGATATGAAGTCACAACTCACAAGCATTTGCAAGTAACTGAAAACTCGCACACAATAGCGCGTTGTTCGTTTAGTTAAGCGATAAGGTTATTAGAAATGTTTTATTCCGATTTTAATAATATTTAAGAAAAAAATACCGCAACTGTTACAAACCAAGGTAGGTATGTAATATATTACCTACCATAGAAGACGAAACATAACCAGTACTTAGGTACTTACCAGCTGAAGGCACCAGTTAATGAGTAGATATTGCCGTGCTTATAAGCCTTCAGAGTAAACTTGCAGTTATTAGACAAAAACAGAGGTTTAATTAGATTAAAATATTTTATTATTATTGTTCAGGGAAAGAGGAAGTAGTCTTTCAATATCCCCAAGATCACCACGTCGTCATCGTCGACACGGGTAAGCCTATAATTAAGGTATCTATTGTTAATTAAAAAACAATTTTTAGTGAACTGCGCTTTCCAACGGGTGTTGAAAAGGCTTAATTTACATTGCCGTGGAAGAGAAGCGAAGCAAGTTTGTCAGAACGAATGCTTGACATTTTGAACTTTATTACCCTTCCGCTGTTACATATTTATTTAATTAACAAAGTTGGGAGTTCCTACGGGAAATTCCGAATCTCCGATAAGGAGTAAATGAGGCTACTTTACTTTCGAGTTCCTGCCGGAATTCCGAAACGCACGCGGGTGGTACCGCGGGGCACAGCTTGTCAATGACAATTAACTATCCATATTTTTTCAGAAGGGACAATATTTCTCTGGCTCTCAAAGCCGGACTCGTTTCTACTCCTCGATCAATTTCACCAACACCGGTAATAATATTATCCGTATTACTTACTCATTAATACTTATTTATCAGTTGCCCAGGGCTTCGCATTTCCCAATAAAATGTCAACTGCGTAAATTTCAGGATTCCTTCGGGTATTCCCTATTTTACGTATCAACTTTACGGAAGTCATTTTGTAAATGATAGGTAGTGTAAATCGTGCCGTAGTTTAGAAGAACTAATCGTACACTGAGACGCGCGTTGTAGGCAGGTACAGTGAGTTGTTATAATCATCACTACCGTCGTCCTCCATGTCACTATACCTATCTACTTGCCTACTTAGCGTGAAATTAAAACTTTGATTTCCTTTTTAGGTGGAAGATTGTTCGATGGATCCGGTGCCGCAAGATCACGACTCGTTCATTTACGCTTTTTTAGAAGAAGCAATCAAAAGGGATAAAAAGAAGTTAGTGCTTAGCAAAATTATGTCGATTTATTTATGATGAAACCTCAATTTCTTTATAGGTTTCTATCGTTTCGAACTGTAAGTTTCTAATAGTTTCTATCGTAACTGAGTTACCTTCCAGTCGTAGTTTCTACGGTTCAATGGTAACTAAGATGAGCCGAGCCTATGTCACATTTTGTAGTATTTTTTGTTTATCTCTACTTTTCATTGAAAACTAGCTGTCCCGCGCGGATTCACCCGCAATATTTTCGGAGTTCCCGCGGGATTGTTCCATATAAACTTTGCCCCCCTTTTTCACCCCCCTCCAATTTCAGGTCTCTACGATCAGCGGTTTAGGCTGGGTTTTGATCCGTCAGTCAGTCATTCAGGACAAAGCATTTTATATGTATAGATAGATGACGTTATCTACTTTTAGCAGCACCGTGGCACCACACAAATTAAGTGTAAGAGTTAGCTCGATACTATTTTGGCCTACATTCAATATAACTTAATAGCTGATTGCGCCACTCTTACATGCACACGCCACTAATCAAGATGTATATAAAACAAAAATAAAACGTGTGTTCTACGTTGACGGCCACAATAAGTACTTGTTTGCTTTCACATCCCGCCAGGTCGGAATCCCGACCCTCCTGACGCCTGACGAACGAGACCCGTACATAAACTGGTTCAATTAAGTGCTTTTTCACAATAAAGACGGCTGGCTTGTACGTACACGTGTTGTGTGTATGCGTATAGTTAAGTTGACGGCGAGAGCTGACAGTCACTACCAGCTTCTTTACGTAGTAATATTCTGTATTCTTTGCTTTTAGCTTATAATAGGGGTAAGGTCAACCAAAACAAATTATCTACTGCAACGGCATACCTACTCGTACAGTCAGCATCAAAAATACAATATACAAACACTTGTCAGTCGTTGAACTTAACAACGATTGCAATAGGATCCAACTAATGTCAAAGGTGATTCCATATTTCTAATGCTGACTACATGGCGTGGTAGACAGCGGCACGCACGGCGGCTAGAAGAGCGGCGCGCGAGCCCCGTCCGAGACGCGTCCCCGGACCCTGCCAGGGAACACCACCACCATCGAAGGAGGCGAGAGGAGCCACGCCCCAGGGAGCGGGAGTATGTAATTGACACTATTTGTCTCCATATTTTTTTAATGTGAACAGGTTAAGCGTTTGACCACAGCTCACCATGTTAATTAACAGTGTGGTTGAAGGTTGTTAACGTACCGAGCCTGGAATGGAAACTATAGCTTTCAAGTGAGGCTGCTGGAACCGACAGATTTTCAACTCAGAGGTGGTAGCTAGTCAGCCGGCCACTAGAAAGTGCCCTACCACCATGCTATGGCATCAACCACTGAGCTATCCCTGCAAAAGACATATATAGACAAACCTACGAGGATGTGTTAAAATTCTACCCATATCCCTACTAATATTATAAATGCGAAAGCAACTCTGTATGTCTGTCTGTTACGCTTTCACGCCTTAACGGCTCAACAGATCATCATGAAATTTTGTACACACGTCAGAGGTGTACCTCTCTGTAGAGAAGGACATAGGGTACATTTTATCCCGGAATTCCCGCAGAAACTCCGAAAAAACGCGGATGAAATCGCAGGGAACAGCTAATTTAAAATAAAAAAACACGTTTTTCCTGCGATCTTTTCGTAAATCTCTAATGCCACCTACTCTACTGGATATTCACGAATATATTTTTTTTAATTCCACTTTTCCAGATCTCCTCAAGACAAAATATCTATTGAGCAAGCCGTTTTGTTTGAAACTTTTGCTAAATTGTGTAATCAGATGAATACTAAGCCGAGCAGTGGAAAAGCGGTAAAAAATATTATTCTTGAATAATTATGTTTCTTGATTTTATTAAATTAACAATTTCGTAGTGTTGTATGATTTTGGTACAAAATAAACAATGTCAAACATTTTAGAAACGTACTCACAGCCACAAATCGTTACAATGCGAGGTGACGACTCAACGTGACTCGTGTGATGCCGAGCAGAGACCTGTCAGGATGCGAACCCACATCGAACAATCGCAGGAGAACATCCCCCCCTCACGGATACGTAGCCACGAGGATTTCAATCACTACAGTCGAGATAAACTAGACCGTACCACCAAAGCTGATAAATGTAGCCTATGTTGCAACTCATTTGATAATAGAAACTATAAGCGAACAGAAAAATGTGGGACGGATAGGTCGAGAGTAAGAAGCGAAGATTACAATAGGTACAACGATTACTATCAGAACAGTGGTCCGATGAGAGATAATACCGATTACCCTTTTTATCAAAGAGATCACAGAAACTACAGGTGTTGCGATGAAAGAAGGGACTTAGACAGAGGAAAACATTGCGAGGATGATAAACGAAGATATTGCGAGCAAAAGACCAGTAGAAGTTTTGATGCGCATAAAAATGCATGCGAGGACAAGTGTTTAGACGATAAAAGATACTACGATCGAGATCACAAAGACAAATATTACTACGACGGTCGCGATCGGCATTATAACGGTTTGTCGAGCAAAGAAAAACGTTCTAAAAGAAATTTAGAACGTTTCGATAGAGCTTCTGTTGCGTCGAGAGAAGACGACTATAGAGACAGATATTCTGAGAGGGAGAGAGATTCTGGCCTTAGCGTTGCAGATGGAGAGAACAGCACAGTCAGCGGAAAAAGCAATTACTTAAGAGTTGTGAAAGTAAGTTGGTTTTCTGGCAGGTAGTAAATTTGGTGACTAAGTTTTTATAATATTTTTTTGTTGTTAACAGCAAGAAATCGCAGAGCAAAGAGAGGCAATGGATAAGATGATGAAGCTGTGGAAGGAACTAATGAGATGCTTCAAAGGTATTTCGCAATCGCAAGCCCCGGATAAAAATGTTCATGTAAGTTTACAATTTTACTAAAAAAAGGGTTACCTAATTCAATATGAAATGATGTCAAATAAATATCTGTCGTGTTGATACGTATCCCGCAGTCATAATTCGACTTTTATTTCTATTTTTATTGACAGGAATCTGCAGCGACAGCGCGCGATTCTGCTGCGGCTCAGCTGCGTTTGTGGCGCGAATGTATGCGTCGCTATGAGACCGTCGCGCGGGACGTCGGCGATACTGATGCGAGACTAATGGTATATTTTTTATATACCTACATTTATCATACTTTATCAAATGGTGGTTGAACTATGTCTTTCGGTGCGAAATCCGCGATGAGAGACATAGTTCATCCACATTTTTAGTTCCATGAATCTACGTGCTCTGAATGCCGTTCTAATCAAACGTCTTTCATTTACTTTTTATAGACTTTCGCATACAATGCTATTAGCCAGTTTTAAATAAAATAAACGCACCGCCACCACTAAAAATTTATCGTCTAATTCATCGCAGTAAAACACAATAATAATTTACTTTTAACAGTTTTCATTGACACAAAAATAAATGACGGAACCGCCATCTTCGATTGCCGCCAAATAATAAATGACTGCAATCTGCTGGATTTTTAATAGTTTGATTTCCGAATAAAATAAAAATAATTTCGCCGTGTGGCCGGCGCCAGGAGGAGATAAACAAGCAGCGGTCCGAGATGACGGAGATGGCGAGCATGTGGCAGGAGTGCCTGCAGCGCTACAGGGACATGAGCTCCGAATTCACCAGTCTGAAGCAGCAGGTTACCTCGTCTCATGTGAGTTGCATTCACAATTCATGCATTATGTTCGTAAAGTGCAGCTACATCAAATCATGATCAAACGTATCTTTCCGACACGTGTTTTAACATTGTAGATTTTTTTTTTCAATTCTACCATATACTCCAATATACCTTAAATTAATCTTTATAAAAATTTAATTCGTGTTATCTAAATATTTTAGCGATTGAAAAAAAGTGACGTGATAAAACCCTTTAATGTGTGCATGTGTGTGTGTGTGTGTGTGTAGGCATTCCCGGAATATCGTAACTCTCAATACCTTCCTAAACTCTTCCGTGTTTCACCCGTGTAACATGATGATGTTCGGTTTCGATTGTATGGGAGCAGCTGACAACCGAGAGTCCGACGCGTGCGCCCGCGCCGCCCCTGGTGTGTGCCGAGGGAGAAGGCACCGCATCCCCCGCGCCTTATCGCTTGCCGCCCCACTATCCACCTGTTAGTATTCTGTCATAGTTTAAGAGATCAATTATTCATTTTAAGGCCCTTCAGACAGAATACTCATTAAAAATTAGTAGATATTTATTTTACATATTACCTATCCAAAGTAGGTAAAGTTTTGTTGAAACATTTAATATCTTGTTAAATATTTCCCCTATTCTCAGTAGTCTTACCGCGTAGTTTTACCAGTCGACCTACAGGGAATTTTCTTCCCAATAGACTTACTGACAGTAAAACTATTAATTTTTTCCCATTAGTTTTACTATGTCAAAATTTATAAAACATAGGCCACGTATTAATAGATAATACGTATTTATCCTATTTTACATATTATTCCATCGATTGCTTATGTATTTATATGGTAGTACTCATCAACTGAGAAATGAGAATGTGGTGAGTTGTAAGGTTGTGTGGTGTGTTCAAACAGCACGTGCCGCATGGGGGCATGGGTGCGGGGTACGCGGGCGGCGGCTCCCCGCTGCGTTCCCGCGCGTCCGCGCCCCCGGCGTGGTGGTGGTGCGAGGGCGCGCCCCCCGCGACGCCGCGCCGCCGCTCCTCGCCCGATTCGCGCGCCTCCCGCGACCGGGACCGCGACCGCAGGCGCCGCCAGAAGGACCGGGACAGAGGTGGTGCGCTCGGTTCATGTCTCGAACATTGGTTCTTTGATACACCACTTTACACGCCCGGGCGTAGCAACGTTTTAATATTTGGGGGTGGTTTCAAGAAAGTAAAAACTAAGTACTTAATAATATAATTTATACTTACAATATTAATTAATGTATTAGTAGGTACGTCTGTTACAGAATATAAGAAATAATAGACAAGTATTTTTTTTCCATATTTTCAAAAAATATTAAAATCAAGCTAAGGAGTTCGTGACATCATGAACCGGTATAAATAAACCCCCTATTTAAAACTACCGGTCTCGCGAAATTTCACCGTTATTTTATTGATTAGGTATATCAAAAAAAGAAAAAAATCATTTTTATTATTCTACACGACGCGACGCATAGCATATTGCTGGATGCTCTCGTTTCACCCAGTTCTTCATAAACATAGTGCAACTTAGCTATCTTAACTTTGTTAGTAAATTCGAATATAGGTCGATGTAATAGTAGTCTATAATTATATGATTTTAAATATGTCAGTCTATCTAGCTCTTTGTTCAACAAAAAAAAAACAATTCTTGTTATAGAACGAATTGAAAAGTTTCTTTTGTACCTACATTGCAGATGACTCCAGATACAAAGAGAAGTCTTCCAAATCCAGCGCGATTCGTTCCGACCAAAGGCATAGGAAACGCTGAGATTAAAACGATAAATAGTGAAAATTACAGTAAATAGAAATATTTCTAAAGTGAAAGTTTTTGTAGTAATCTATAAAGTTTTATTGAAATTTTGAAGTGTTATTGTGAAATTGTTTACTGCTGTTTTGAGAGGATTCAGTGTTTTTCGATGTTTATGTTTTTAAAGCATAATAAAATAAAGAAAAGTCAAATTGTGTTTTTATTCTTTTTTTTATTTATTACATAGCCATAAAGTTTTTATCCTTATTTCACTGTAAAGCAATGCTTTCTGATATCGAAAAAGACATTCACAATGATCTCCGAATAGATTTACTTAATACACAAAATATAATAAATACATATATAAAGATTAATGAAACGAATGTAAGTAGGTATAACTAACAGGGGTATGGAAAACAAGGACCGAACTACAGGTTAAATCGAAAAAATACGGTACTGACATACTAAACCTTGAAAAGTTATTTAGTTCGTTACCTAAGTTTTTCTTTACGTAGGTAACTGCCTATTTCTTAGAAATCTTTTATCGTCGTAAACCGTAAATAAAGAATTATATTGTTAGTATCTATCACTATATTTCTTTTTGAAATGCTATTTTGCTTGACAACTTCCACAGTCCGTCAACGAGAACTGAATCTTCGGCGGCTTTAGATACTTTCGCTTCTCGGCAGTCCGCGAAATATTTGCCACTAACGTTTTGCAAGTCCTCTGATACAGCCAAATGTATAGTTGTTTGAGCTCCTTCCCACGGAGTTTTAAATACTAGCTTTATTAAGAATCTTATTTGAGAAGATCTATTTCTAAATATGTCCGTTGCGACAGCTCCCGGATGAAGACTATTAGCAGTGACACCCGTGTCTTGTAATAAACCACTAAGTTTTTTAGTAAATAAGATATTACCAAGTTTTGTGTCCGAGTATACTCTCATATGCTGCCACGAACTTTCAGTTTGCTTATGAAATCTGTTTAGGTCCATTTTTCCAAATTTATGCATGAGCGATGAGACATTAATAATTCTACTAGGAGTGGATGCTTTTAAAAGTGGAAGTAATAGCATTGTCAGTAAAAACGGTCCAAAATAGTTGACTTGAGCTTCTATGGGCAAATTGTCCTCTGTTAAAGAGTTATCCAATTTGCCAGTTCCAGCATTGTTTATTAGAATATGCAGTTTGCACTCTGTCTTCAAGATATCATGTGCGAAATCGCGTACGCACTTAAATGAAGACAAATCTAACCGTTTGAATATAACATTCTTATTGCCAGTTGTTTTTATTATTGTATCTTTGGCCTTATTTCCTTTCTCTTCGTTTCTACAAGCGATGATCACTTTAGCTCCTCGTCTGGCTAGTTCCTTGGCTGCTTCGAAGCCTATTCCTGTGTTGGCGCGGGTGATTATTATTGTTTTACCGGTCATATCAGTTTTACATTTGCACATGCCGCTTAAATAGTTTCGATATATTTTGTATGTTAGATAGATTATGACTAAAGATGACAGTACGATGTATGGAGACATTTTATCTTTTAGTTATTATTAAAATAAACGACTTTAACATGTTTTGCTTCGATTGATAAAATGTTAAAATGTTTGATTGAAAAATAAACACGTCGTACGTCATTCGCGCGCAAGGCTGCGGTGCAACTAGTTTGTTCATCGTGTTGTTGAATCACTTATTTAACTACATAGTTGCCTGGTCTTTTGATGTTAGGTTTTGAACCTTTGTACCTATTGTATGTAGAATAGATAGCATAATAATTAAAGTGTATTGTACGTTGCTATCGTAAATGGCGTGTAATAATTGTTCAAATAAACACATCATTCATAAAGTTTCGAGCCCTTATACTTAGAAGTCAGATTTTCGAAATAGGACTTGATAAAATAGGAATGTTGCATTAGGTTTTTATTATTTTTTATAGTTTAGTTAAATAATCATGTAAGTGCGTACGATTTCATTCTATCAGATAGATCTACTCTTATTTATAAGGTATGAAAATAATGAAATTTTAACTAGAAATAACTATAAGAAATACAAAAGATCACTTTTATGAAATTTTTTTCATGTTTCCTTTATATTAGACAATAATATTACAAATTCATAGATACAAAATAACTAAACAATCTAAAACTACTTAGAATTATTATTATACTTATTAATAAACACCCATTAAAATTAGTTATCTTTTAATTACGGGTTATCTCAAACTCTATAATATATTCACAAATGTTAGTAAGAGGCATCAGCTAAAGATGTTTGAATTCCAATTTTGTACATCAGTTTATGTAAATTTAAATGCTGCTCGCTGGAATGGGTCCTTTAAATCCATTATAGGTAGTTTATATAGCATCGAAACTGGTAGGGATATAGGTACCTCTTTTGAATCATTTAAACAACACTTATATTGATACTAGGTCTGATACGATGTTACGTCTTACAATTCGGAAACTTCGTAAGAACCATCTCTACACGAAGTTTGAAAACATAGCACAGCGATTTACCTAAATCTGACAGGTTTTAATGTGAGTTTGTCCAAATTATCGACACACTCAATTATCTGGAGCCGAGTGAGAGCGTCAAATAACAGAGATACCCAACTATGTATATTATTGTAACAACAAAATTCAACGTAAGTCTAGACTAGAAATCAAATATAGGACATTATTAAAAAACTTAACGTTGTTTATATAAAACCTTTCAGCCCTACATCTGCACGCACAATATGTCTTAAAAAGTTATTATACGTATTTTGACTTGCTTTGTTTACATTTTCAATTTTTTTACTTAGATAAGGTACCTATACCTAATAAGGTTTAGACAATAAATAACATCCATGTGATTTCCGATTGGTAGATAAATACTCAAGTACCTACTTAAACTCTTCGTCTAAATAGTAGTTATTTTACGACCTTTTTTCTTAATAATGGCGGATATACCTATTTTATTAGTATTTTTGCTAGCGAGGTCAAAACAATTTTAGGTATTAGTGTGGATATTTAGGTCTATATGTATATAGGAACACGTGGGAAGTCTCTTATTTCAGTTCAGTTCTATTTTTTTAATATAAGTATTACATTGAGTCAGATATTAAGACTCGAAATAAATATGCCTTAACCAAAAGCTGTTTAACTTTTTTTGGATGGGCGTTAGTTTTTAATCTCTCCCTTTTATCATTTCTATGTCTACGTACACAAACCTCGTTAAATATAGAATTTAGTGAAAAAAAAACCCATTCTACCCTGAGTTTGTCTAAATTTTTCTTACACGAGGGTAGTCGAGTGATCTCAATTTAAGGTAATGTATTGCCATTTGCCATGAACGCGTAAACATCACTATGTCATATCATGATTACAATTAATTACCTACCTACATACCGAAATCACGCAACGTATATAAAATAATACATAATAATGTTGGTACTCCATTGTTTTATACCAATAAATAACATACTAGTAATAAACAATTAATATATTAAAACAAACTTTTGTTTTTAATACCAATAACATACCAGTATTATCTATACACAACAAATTTATTTTAGGTAACCTCTTGTATATTTGCCAGAAGATTACAACCTAATCTCAATATACCTTATAATAAATAAGTGAAAACACACAATAATCACTTTTTTTCATACTATTGTCCATAATCGCGACTTTGGGACATCAATAAACCTGAAAATGAGAAAAAGAAAATTATATTTAAGTATTTATTCAATAAGCAATAAAACGAAGACTCGAACACTCCAGTTTGAAAGTAGGTACGATCAAAATAAACTATTTTTAGAATGATAACAAGTAGGTACCTAGTGTACAAATAATGTCTTTACTTATATTTATTATGTGTTTTAAGGTTTGTTCGGAGTTTACAGCGAATTTTCAATCTTAATTTACCATAAACTCTTAACATTCAATAAAAACGTAGGTAACTGACAAAATATACGATTGCATTTAAATATAGGATTAAAATTCATACAAATTACCTACAAGTGCAATTAAATCTGGCCCGCAAGGATACTCGAAACCACAACGCTCTACCGAGTTACGTACCTAGTACCTACACTCTATAGTTATAGTTGTAATAAGAACTATTTTTTTGTTCTTGCAATCGGGTCCAAAAATCACACTCACCTTTACACCATAGGCCATTTCGTACCCGCCTTTGCTCTGCATTTGATTCTGTATAGAGTGCAGCAGAGACGACGGCATTTCAACGTCCGTGGATCCTGGAAAATACATACAAAATATTTATATAATATTATAGGCATAATTAAGAGAGCACCGTTAGGGTACTTAGTGGTCGGTGTTGTCGGGTTCGATTCCTGCGTCGGGGTAAACATTTATACGATAAACATTATTTTGATTTTGTATTTACTTTGAGCTGGGCGTTATTATGTATCTATTATTAGATGCATTATAAGCATGTATTTACAAAAAAAAGTAGACACATATAGGTAATTATGTATTTAATTATTTTAACAGGTTACAAGCTTTGCTTAGTTTAGGACTAAGTGACGCATTATAATGTCTCAGAGTATCAGTATCTAGTATCTACTTAATAAAGATGTCATAGTAAAATTTTTTTGTAGCTATTTGTTATTGCATACCTGCAATACAAAGATACTCGTAATATATTTAGGTATTTATAAAGATTTTGTATAAAATAAATTTTAATTTTACCCTAACTCTAATTAACAATGGTATAAAAAGTTTAAGTTTTATTCAATTCTTACTAATAAATACCTACTAAAAAAAACACTTTAAAGTTATAGAATAAAGTGGTCAAAAATAAAAACAAAATTATGTCCAGCAAAGGTTGTATTAATAAAAATAAGAATAAATCTAAAGATATCAATGGGAAAGTATCGCACGAACCGCTCAGCTAATCACTCTATGAAGGTCGCCCTACATTAAGTTTGATCGATAAATTGTGGTTGGGGGTCGTTTGTTGTTTGTAAAGCACATATTATATACCTTGTAACATATCTATCTACACATAAATTTACGCTTTTTTTCCGGAGGGATAGGCAGGGAACGGAAATTCGTAATTACTTCAATTTATTCTTAAATCGACTACATGCAGCAAAGGGGGCGTCTATTAATCAGGTGAGGTTTGAAGGGGAGGGGGGAGGGGTTTGGAAAAAGAAACAGTCACGAAATATCACAAGGTGGGGGGAAGATATGATCATGATGCGAATGAGATATTACGTGTACCTATTTACCTATTTTTCGTCGAACAAACGATTTCTAAACCAAACAGCGCGAGCGAATCGACAGTAGAATATTATGTAAAACTAGCTGTGCCCCGCGGTTTCACACGCGTGAGATGCGGAATTCCCGCAGGAACTCCAAAGTAGCCTAATGTATTCCTTATAACACCAGCTAATTAGCAATGAAAGTCCCGTCAATATTGGTCCAACCGTTTTGGAGATTCATCCGCATGAGTTTCGGAATTCCCGCAGGAACTCCAAACTTCTTTTGTATAAACCTTGTCCTGACAATAATGAACACAAAAAAAAAACAATTATCCAATTTGGTCGTTTGGAAGTTATGCGCTTAGCAACACATTTGGCGATTCATAGAAGAAGATAGGATTAATACTATTTCGTGATGATAAATTCTGCATAACTGTAAACTTGATTAAAAAAATTACAGAGTATTTTCGAAAATTATTATTAATTTTATAATACAGTGAAACTTGGTTAAGTGGGACCTGGATAAGTGAGAAACCTCCATAACTGGAACTCATGCTGAGGTCCCAACACTTTGGCACTGAATTACCTCTATTAGTGGGACGAGGTAAACCTCTATATCTGGGATTTGTTCTTTCGATTTATCATCATAGATAACATTGTTTGTTTACTCATTCTTATTCTACCCACAAATTCCACACGTAATTCCAAGTACGTAAGTAAATTTTGAGCTTCAATTACCTTCAGTTTTAGTTTCGCTTTACTATCATACAGATGTTTTTTTGAAAAATGTCAAAACGAAAGCTACAATCGTTATCATTACGTGAAAAACTGAAGTTAATATCCGTTTATGAAAGTGGGAAGACACGCGATACGTTATTTTATTTAATGATCGCACCTGTATAACTGAAATAACCTGTATTCTCACCTCTATTAATGGAACCCTCTGTAAATGAGACAGATATTTATTTATACCTGTATATCTGAGACACTGGGTAAGTGGAATACCTCTATAAGTGAAACGACATTGCAGGTCCCTTGATGTCTCACTTAACCAGGTTTCACTGTATTATATTCTCCCATGAATAGGCTATTTGACTAATTTTTTTTTAGTCCGTCTTGTAGATTAATAAAAAATATTGGACACGTATTTTTTCTTTTTTTACGTAATAAAAAATAACAGAGATACATTGAGTTGAAATTTCGTCGCGTGACGTCACTAACTAGTGCAGTTTGTATGGCGGCTTGTAGCTGTAAGTGACGTCATGAGCCCCCACCCTAAACTTTAATGCGCTTTATCTCTGTGTATTTTCATTTATTTGAAAATAAAAAAATACGTGTCTAATGATTTTTTATTTTCTAAAAGACGGCCTAATAAAAATTTTGATTCTCAAAAGTTGTCACCATCCCTATTATGAATTGTCTTAAAATGTACCTACCTATACAATTATTTTTTTTTCGAGCAAAATTTTATTGTAATTTTTTTTTGTAAAAGTCATGTTTGAATTGAGAATTGCAATTACACAAATATTGATAGCCCAGGTAGGTCTCGAGTCCACGACCTTGGCACAACGGTCGTGATCAAAGTCACTAAACATAAAATAAGAATTGACGGTCGTGGAGCAAACAACATCACTAATTACCTTTTACTACGCAGTGACTCATGCCGCTTCTAATTATACCAGTTTATTTTGTTGTCTATTCACAATCGATTGGTTCATTAACCTTCGGTATGTTTAATATATTATGTGGGCATTAGTTAATAAACTTCTTTGGATAAAGAAACTTTATCTTGAAGTATAATCCCACCAAAAACATTTTCGTGTAAAATGATGCCAAGACGAGACCATATAACGGGCACTGTCAAAAAGTTATCAGATCTCATGTAGAACCAAGCTTATAACTTTACACACCCTAACTCTACAAGACCTAATTTCTCAAACTAGTCAGAATATGTGGCTTAGCCATTTCGCTCCATTCATATGAGCGTAAGGTGAAAAATTTACCCACTTTTAATTACTTTTCTGTTAGACAATAGTTCTTGTAGTAATGAAACTGCCAAGCCTGACATTCTGACTAAGATGTAGAGTTTGAGAAGTAAGGCCTTGTAGGTTAGGGTGTGTAGAGTTATAAGCTTGGCTCTACATGAGATCTGATAACTTTTTGACAGTCAAAAGCCCGTCATATGGTCTCGTCTTGGCATCATTTTACATGAAAATGTTTTTGGTGGGATTTCATTTCTTTTTGTAAGTCAAAATTTCCGAATTCTCATACAAACTTCCATCCCCTAGTTTAAGGGGTTGGGGAATGAAAGTTAAAAGTTTTATATTTTTTTTTTGTACTAATACTAGCTTACATACCAAATTTCAGCTTTCTAGGGAATTAGGAAATAGCCTAAGAATTTTGATGATCATCAGTGAGTCAGTGACGAAATCAGGGTATTTTTAGACATCGATAAAATCTAAAGTATAAGAGCTATGCAATTAAAACTTTACATGTTAAATAAGTCTTCTATTAACATATTCCGAGAATTTTGTTTATCTGGTATAATCCAAACCCAAGGTATAATAGTTTAAAAAAACGACGAAGCACTTCGAGAAAAGATAGGTAGTGCCTCCGCTTCGCTTGAATCGTCTTGGCGGGGGCACTACCGTGCCCCCAGATTTGTATTATAGAATTATCAGGGTAAAAATTACCCTGCCCTCTTTGAAAAAATATTATAAAGGTAAGAATTTGTTTGTTTGTTTGGTTGAACGCGCTAATCTCCGGAACCGCTGGTTCGATAATTTGTTTTTGTGTTGGATAGTCCATTTATCGAGGGAGGCTCTAGGCTATACATATAACATCACGTTACGACTAATAGGAGTTCAGCAGCAATGATAAATGTTGCAAAAAACAGGAATTACTCCTTTTGGAGTAAAACTAGCGCCACCCGCTATAAAAAATCTTCTAAAACAGTTTACAATAAAATTTATTTTATAAATTTTTAATCTAAAACTAGCTGATCCCCGCGGTTTCACTCGCGTTAATTTAGGAGTTCCCGCGGGAATTACGGGACAAAAGTACCCTATGTCCTTCTCTGTGTTCCTGACAACGTGTAAGCACAATTTCATGATAATTGCCTTAACGGCTCATTAAGGCGTGAAGTGTAACAAATAAAATGACATTCCCATTTATCCTTATACTGATATTATAAATGTGAAAGTGAGTTTGATTGTTTGTTTGTTATACTTTCAAGGCTAAACGGCTCAACTAATCACCACGAAATTTTGCATACTAGTTGACAGGGATACAGACGGACATAGGCTACTTTTTACGCCGGAATTCCCACGGGAACTCCGAAATTAACGCGGAAGAAACTACCTTAAATTTTGTATTCTTACTACCTACACGTTGTCTAGGGTAGGTACCTACAGAAAACAAATAGGGTAGTATTAATACCTAAGTACTTTTATCTCGGAATACCCGCGGGAACTTCGAAACTAACGGGGGTGAGACCGCGGGGAACAGCTAGTAATAGTATAATTATTATTATTGGATTATGTTAATAGTAGATTAGTAGCCAAGGGCTGTAAGGCCTCGCTGCGCTCGTGCGCCTAAATATCTCGGGCTGCAATTGATGCTTACACCCGAGCTAACTACTCTGCTTTACATCTCGATTGTGAGGTAAGTAGGTCCTTATTACCCCCAAATGGGGCTTGTAGGTGACCAATTAGCGCTCTAGGGTAATAATGTAACTAGAATGTAGAGAATGTTGCGGCAGCTTCTTCTCTTCAGCCATAGCACTAGGAAGCTGTGAAGGGTGGATATTTTATGGGTGCTGTCTACTGTAAACTGTAATTTTATTGACGTCAAAAAGAGCCACACTATGGGCCTAATTTGAATAAATGATTTGACTATTGACTATTGAAAAGCCCTAGGGCGGTAAGTAATAAAAAAAAAACTCTACACTCTTTCAAAAATTTCGCGGACATCTAACCATTTTTTAATTACTTACCGCCCTAGGGCTTTTCTAGTTACACTATTACCCTAGAGCGCTAATTGGTCACCTACAAGTCCCATTTGGGGGTAATAAGGACCTACTTACCGAATATGAGAAGTGTAAAAATTCAATTCTGTAATCTAATAAGCGAGCGGCCGTTATTCGAAATGTTGATTGCCATTTAAATTCTTTAAGTAATTTATGGTCACCACCATTACATGGCTGAGCTTGAAGATAAGCGCACTTTAATGTTGTAATTACATCATGGTTATACATATATTATATTAAAACCACATGTGGATGGTGTCGCAAGTGGCGCAGCAACTGAGTGTGCTGTGGAAAATATTAACTCACATATTCGGAACAATTAAATATATACAACTGCAGTAATAAAATTACTCCTTATAAATACCTTCTGGTTAATTAATTTAATTATTTCCTCTAGCAATATGGCTATTTAAAAGTTATCCTCTTTATTCACATAAGCAGTTTCCTGTGCATATTAACACGTACCAATATTATAATGAGCTGAACATTGTAAGTTTGGATGTAAGGAGTAATTCTCTGTATGTTTTTTTTTAGATATAGTGAGTTTTTAGTATACTAGAGGGAGAGAACTGGGCCGGATTAAGGCAAAAGGAAGCTCAGCCCAAAAAAATGTGAGAGATAATATTATCAAATGTGTTATTTTATTTTTATTTTGAGTATTTGGGTACACTCAACTATACACGGTCCTCATTTAGTTCAGGCCTAGAAAGTGATCAACCAAAATCGAGTATAAAATTGAATTGATGTGTAACCATTTTTATCAAGAAACTGACGATGTAATGAATTACGAAGTAATCCGACATTACCAAAATATGACGTTAGTTAGTTACGAAATATTATTATAGTCCTACTAAGTATCAGTAAACAAAAGCTCTTGCACACTGTAAACAAACAGTTGAATAAGTTAGGTGTTTCAAATTCTAAGAACATCCAGTTCCAAAACTTGAATGACATCAACTTAAATTAGATTGCGTCTGGCGAGTTGAGTCGCATCGCGATACACGGCAGCGTGTGTTCGTGCTTAGAATGTGGATGAATCACCGTCACTAACGTATTGCGAGTTGCGACCGGATTTGTTTGCTCGCTTGTTTTGCCATCGCTCGCTCCTCGACTGAGCGCGGACAGCGAACTTTGCCGGCTATTTCCAACCCAACTGTACACTACATTCGTCAGTTACTAATATAAACGTGGGTACGTTTGTGTACGGACTTCATGACTCCATATTTTAAATTCAAAGACATTCTCGTGTCTTTGGACCGCGGCGGCGGCGGCGTCGCGTTTGCTTTCTTTGCATATAAATTGTATCGTTTCCTTTTTAGTTAGGAAAGTACGTAGAACGTACCTACCTAAATAAAAATTGTAATAAATGCTTACATTTTGTAGCTAAACTTCGAGTTTGTTTTGTCATACAAAAAATCACTCCTAATACCTATTATTTTTATTTATATTATTAAAGTTGCCGATTTGGAGTTTGCGGTTATCAAAGCAAAAAAAAATTAACATCAAAAACGTTCATACATTTTGATGTTTTTTTTAAGTATTGACATACGAGTAGGTACGCTACCTACCATAGCTGCTGTTGTACTATGCTACACGTGGCGTTTGGAAATGCACGGACGCCAGTCATACGTACCTAATCCTATAGCATAGAGTACAAACCGTACAAACAACCGCATGAAACTTTGTGGGTATTTATTTATTTATTTATTTAAGCTTATTGCACAACATGGTACATAAGGCGGACTTAATGTCACAGTGGCATTCTCTACCAGTCAACCTTCACGGTGTTCAGAAAGTGTGCTTGGTGGTGCTTGAGAGGAACTAAATATAATTTCCTAGTACAATACAAAATACATACATAATATATAAATTATACATAAAACAAAACTGAGACACAAATGCACAGAGCATACCTACGCACAGCATGCTGCACATTGCGAGTATCTACTGCCTACTAAGGAGATGCTGATATACCCTAGTTCTGAAAACATTCTTACTCGTAGATTCACGAATGTCAGTGGGCAGAGAGTTCCAAAGCTGGATAGCCTGAAGAGTGAAAGAATCAGATATAAACCCAGTCCGGTGAGAAGGAATTTTTAGAAGAAGATTTTGGGTCTTGGAGAGCGAAGAGATCTGTCATGAGAAGAAGAAAGAAATTGAAAGCGGCTTTTTAAATACGAAGGAGATGCTGGATCGTTTAATAAGGAAAAGAGAGTACAGGCAATTCTCAACTTCCGACGATTACGGATGGAAACACGTGGTACACGTTGTCAGTTGTATAGAAAATGACAATTTTATTTTTTATCCCGGCAATCCAGCGGGAGCGCGGGCTGAAGGGGGGGGGGATGTAACGTGAGACATGACCCCCTCCATAATCCATTTTTTTATATAATGTGTGCAATCAAATTGTGTATTGTGCAATATAGCCTAACTTACTCGACATATTTTATTATTCGTGTCCCCCCCCCCCCTTCCAAAAAATTTCAGGCCTAAATGCCTCCCCAAAAATGCCAGCGATACGACATCGACCCTGTGAATTGTTTCTTTCCAATATTATCTACAATGAACAGACTGACCTCTACTTTTTTATAATATAGAGTTAATATATATAGAATGTAGGTAGATGTATCCACGAGATGCATAGAGCCGAGCCGAGATAAACAAATTCTCGTTTTACTACATTGTAAATTGGTATTTTCTGTGGACCGACCGACATAATTTGAAATTACACCGGTTTTTCTAAAATGAATCACGTCTCTACAACACCCGTTTTTAATTTTTTTTGTTCTCTTACGTAATGAAAAAATAATTGAGTCTATACATTCAAAATGTCGCATGACGTCACACCGTGCTACAGTGTATAGCGCGTTATGACGTCAAGAGCCCCCTTCCACTCCTTAACTTTAATGCGTTTTATCTTAGTATTTTTTCAATAATTTGAAAAAGCAAAAGATGCGTTTTGATTGTTTTTTATATATAACTGCGGACTAAATAGAATTTGGATTTTCATACCCCGGAAACTACCCTACTGTTTTAAGTAAGTACATAATATGTGTATTTGTTTACTCTTTACTACTTATACATATTACACTGTATATACACTGTATACATATTACACTGTTTGTGTTTCTTTCGCATACGGAACATTTCGCAGTTTTGTCATGAAAATTGTGCAAACTTGTTCAAACTATCTTATGTTTTAACATCCTTCGTTGTAATGCATGTCAATGAGGAAGCAGAGAGATAGAGAGTAGATAACTATGTAGATCTATCTTCCTATAGATACTGAGCTGTTTCTCTGGGCGAATTCAAAGCTACTATAATGGTTGTGTGTACTAACAATAAGTTTAGAATTTGATAATCTATGCTATATTATCGCACAAGGTTAGCCTGCAAGGATAATATTGCTGTTTAATGTTTATATAAATAAATCTTCGCTAAGCCAGTGTGAATATGTACCTACACAGTTATTATAGCCGGCTACTTGCATATGGGTTAAAAGAAACAGTCGCAAAGTAGTCTTTATATTTTATTAAACTTGTTTTCTCCGACGGACGTGGATGTTACCAATTAGAAATCTTGGAATAGCACACAGTGCAGACGGACAGCCGTGGCGATTTATCTAGCGGTAGATGTTTGATTTACTCACAGATAGGATATCTATGTATTTAAGCGTAGGTACCTATACTGTTACCTATATCATATATATGTATTTGTTGCATTGCATATTAGTTGTGTGTATTTGTTGTATTTTGTAACATTTTTATTATTTCTTCCTAAAGAGACGTCAATAAAAAAAATCTCTAATACCTATGAAACTTTTAAAGTCAGTATCGGCTTCGATGGCTCTTTTTATTTTAATTATTAATTTCCGAAGTCTCAAAATTCACGGGGGTGAAACCACGGAGTATCAGCTAGGAATTGTGTTATAACAAAGGTTCACAGCAAAACAATATTATGTTTTATCCTTACTAATAATGCGAAAGTGAGTTTGTTTGTTTGTTACGCTTTCACGCCCTAACGGTTTGACTGATCATCATGAAATTTTGCATACACATTGTCAAGGGTATAGAAAAGGACAAAGGGTAGATACTTATTATCCCAAAATTCTCGCGGGATCTCAAAAATTAATAAGGGTAAAACAGCGGAGAACAGCTAGTACATACTAAATATTAATCGCCAACAATTTTGTCTTGGATCAGTGAAATGAATACTCAAAATATCTAGATCAATGTGCTCAAAGCTTAATTTGAATAGTAATTTTACTTGAATAAACTTAAAATCTAGTCCTAATGTGAAGTGAAATCTAAACTTGATTACACTTTCACAAATTCGAGATAAAATGGGCTGGTTGACTAAATTTTAGTTTTTAGTCCATCGTGCCATCTAATAAAAAATATTGGACACCTATTTTTCTTTTTTTTTAATAATCAAAAAATTACTCGTGACGTCATTATCTGGTACAGTTTATAATTAATTTTTATAATAATAGTTTGTTATACTGTTTATTATTAAAGACGTCACAAGCCCCCACTAAACTTGAATGCGCTTTATCTATAGACGTATATTTTCATTAATTAGAAAAAGTAAAATATACGTCTATAATTTTATTATTTTGTAACGTAACTGACTAATTAGATTTTTTTTCATAAACCGGCAACATGCCGTGCCGTTGGTGCAAATCACGATAACTACTTAGGTACTTTTACATATTGGATTAAATTCACAAGTATATATGTATAAAGGATTAACCTCCATTGTCAGTTGAGATAAACTATTGTGCTATCGCCATAACATCGATCAAAGAGTATTGTGACGCAATACAATGTTATGATTTATCTAAAGAATTAAGCCCAGGATATTATGCCTTTGTTCATTGTATATACCTATTTATTATGAGTGACATATCGTCGCACGGAAGTCAAAATAATATGCAACTTTTCAGAAGAGCTAAAAAAACATGATTAATTTTGCATCAAAGATTTATACAATACTAGCTGTCCCCCGCGGTTTCATCGGCGGTAATTTCGGAGTTCCCGCGGGAATTCCAAGATAAACTATATGTAAAAACTTTCCTCTGTCTATTAAAAAAACCGCATCAAAATCCGTTGCGCGGTTTTAAAGATCTAAGCATACATAGGGACAGACAGCGGGAAGCGACTTTGTTTTATACTATGTAGTGATACGAATTGTTAAAATATGTATAATTCATGTTGGCACATTTAATTCTAAAACAAAATTAATTGCTTGCCTATCGAAAGATATAGGTACGGAACCTATTTCGTTCAATATTTGACAATATTTGTATATTGTATACTAACCATAGCATACTTTTATAGATAGAGTGATTTATGAGGAAGGTTTAGGTAAGTAGTAAGTGCCTATATAATTTGTCAAAGTTTTCTGTAAATTGGTTGAAATATTATTAATCTATACATATAAAATGCTTTGTCCTGAATGACTAATGGATCAACGCACAGCCTAAACCGCTGATCGTAAAGACCTAAAACTTGGAGGGTGTGTTCTTTGTATTTGTAAATTCAGCCCCTAAGGGGATGAAAAGGGGTTGTTAAACTTTATATGGAACAATTCCGCGGGAACTTCCAAATTATCGCGCGTGAAACCGCGCGGGACCGCTAGTATTATAATATAACGATAACAAAACAAATTGTTGGAAGCAAATATATTGAAAGAGAAGATAGACAATACGCTTGGTCGCTAAGCTTACCTCTTGAACCACGCAGTGGTCAAATGATCTTATGCTAACAAAATACCGTTGGCTAGCAGAAACTATTGTCTATAGATACCACTAGACGGAAAGCGATGTGATTGACTATTTGAAATGTACTTTGTGGTGACTGTTATTTGATTTTGTCGCAACGATGTGATTGGTTTTATTTTGATCATTCCCTCCGCAAAAATTGCTTGACGTGGATTTCATAGTAAAAGTTTGTTATATAAGTTATAATGGCTTTGGTTGGAAGTGTCGGAAAAAGGACATTAAATTTTGCAAACCAACTACTGTTAGTGGTACAGAGAACGACATAGGGTACTTATTGCTCCAGAATTCCCGCGGGAATTTCAAAGTTATTGCGGAAGAAACTGCGGGAAGCATTTAGTTATTAATATATTTATTCCAGAAAAATACCTCCAAGGGAATTCCGAAAACCACGTGCGCGTACAGCTATAGGCACTCATAAAATTGGGCACCGAGGTCGTTCACCTTGACTCTAAGGAAGGTTGCTTTATGATAATTCGATTGTGAGTGACGGCGTCCTATCGGTGCACGGTATCGATGGCGCGATCGCGACGTCAATAACATTGAGATTATTATTGTGAAGTGCCTCTGTTGATGCTCTCCTTACTTGATACCTATTGAAAGTACCTACTTTCTCGATCGCCTGAAACTTTTCATTTGCCATTTTCTTTGAAACTATAAATAAAATAACGGGGTTGTTTGATAAATTTATGCAAATCATAAATATGATTTTAGTTCATTTAAACACACAAGTATTGGCGTTTATTCGCTTTCGCGCGATGATCTCGTTTAGCTTTTTTACTAAACTCGTGCGGCTACGTAATAAGTCGATCGGTCGAGTTAGTAACAAGGCGACGCGGTACGTTGCGGTGAAGTTGGCTTCTTGAGCAACACACGCACGTGGTTCTCTCGAGGGAATCAGTTACTAGCTCAGGCCTCAGGGTACGGCACGGCTTCCAATCTGCATTACCATCAAAATCAAGAAAAGATGTATCTCCCTTCTTCCGGGCGTTATGCACTATTAACTATTTAGTATCTTTCAATGACTAAGTATTTTCAACAAGATTTTAAAGTTTCAACTAAGAAAACTTGATTGATCATATTGTATGTTTTTTTAAGGGATTTAAACAATATCACTTGACACTATTTTGATAAGTAGATAGATATTATTCTCTTACGAAGCCACACATGTGATAGAAAAAGCAAACGATCGTTACATACGCGTACTACTTACATAATAAATAATTATTTACTTTATGTGGAGATAAATCACCTTGAGTACCTACCTTTAGTGTTTGGACTCTATATTCATCAATTTAGTTTTGATAATCTCTCAAAAACGATGCAACTGTCGTAAAGACCCGGATTTGATTCCCGATGGAGACAGACCTATTGTCCACGGTCCACTTATTAATCTGGGTGCATATACAGTGCGTATATATATTTCTATACTGTAATATTATATCCTAAGCTTGTGTCATGTATGATTAACATATTTTATGTGTTGGGATTGCTTAGTACGTATCTAATTTTGACGTGACATACAGACTGCAGATGTATTGGCAGTTGTCACTCACCTATGTGTCCCGTATGCTGAAAGTTCGTTGGTGCACTAATCATTGATCTGTCTATTCTCCGCCGAGTGCGCTGCGCCTGCGCTGCCGGCTGGTAGCAGCACGCGAACCACTGGAGCCAGATCATGTCACTGCCCGTACTGGCCATTATATTTATTTAGCAATAAGTCACAGTCCACTTCACACACACTCACTAGTCGAGTCTTCAGACGCGTCTGAACGCCGCCGCACACGACGATTCCAAAATGAACAAAACTAGCCGATTGCAAAGCAAAATTCAAATTTAGAAGAAAAATTTGTGTTGCCAACCAAATCGGTATTCGATTTGAGTGACTATTTTGAGACTCGCTTTCAACAATATGTTTTATTGCTTCCCAGAATCGACACTGCGATAACCGATGCACGAGTGTGTTTAAATAACACGGCTCGCTTTCGCCGTTGATCCCTCTCGTCTTGATAACGATGATGACATGGTTCCACTGATTAGCTGGAAAAGAAAGAAAACAACTTAAAATAATAAGATACTTTAAATAGATATGTATTGTATGTTAAGTCTACACATTTTTTTAATGCTAAGCAAACAGTTAATTAACTAAACGAGGTGATAAGCGATTTGCAATGGTGCATCGGACACGACTTGGATAAATCCAATATTATTATAAAGTGGTTAAATTTTTAAATTAATAGTATAATAAAAATAATTAATTGTTCCAAGAAATTTCGTTTCGTTTCGGAGATCCCGCGGGATTTCCCTATGTGTTATTTGATGTATAAGCTGTACTATATTACTGTAAAGTTTCATTAGAATCCATTTAGTGGTTTTTGCGTGAAAGAGTAAAAAACATCAATTGAACCTTCGCGTTTATTAGTAAGGACGTCACTATGTTATATAGGTAATTAATTATTAAAGTTTGCCATGGTACAGCATGGCATGGTATTTTATAAAAAACTAAAATATGATAATGTGATATGGTGGGGTGGTTCTACGTGGCGGGATGTGACATGATATGTTTTTACCTATCTTTGTTATTGTTTGGTACCTATATTCACTTATTGTAAGTAGTTTGGTAGTCGTCGCTTGCGTAATGTTTAAAAAATTGTATGTAGAATTAGTATAAAGCTGTGTACTGCCCATAGCAAATACGAAGTACATTTTTACCCTTAGAGCATTTAAGACTGCTTTTAGTTTGTACCCGAGTATATATTGTATCAGACAGTGAGACCAAACTAAGAATACCCGCGTGGGATACCGTATGTAGCTTGCTATTAGTAAAAAAATAGTTAAAATAGGTTTTGTAACTGTTCCAGAGATTACCATCTACTTCCAAACGTTATATAATATTACTTAAATTTATATAGTTTCCCGGTCGATATTTCATCCGCGTTTCACCATTTTCCTGTAGGTACCTAAGGATTGTAATTCAAAAAATTGAAAATGCAGCAGAAGCAGGACGAACTGTGTGGTAACTGTCATGCATAGTCAATCTGTCACGGTGCTCTGTTTTATAAATCAGCTGTTGAATTTGGGATTTACGGTTTTGAATTTTCAATGTAGTAGGTCGTTACCGTTACGGTCGTTTTCAATAATAAGAAATAAATATTATTTATCTTACTACCTACATTTATTACTAACTTGTTTGCTATTAGCTGCAAATTTCATTGAAGAAGTTATAGAAAGGAATTATTCCGTTATAATTATTGAAGACGCCTTCAAAGAAGCTAAGGACCTATCAAAACTGGCTAGTATGAAGATGAGATGGTAATTTTGATTCAAGATCTCTGTGTAACGTTCCTATATCCGGCGACAAGCACATTAAGTTAGGTGCCTACTTTAAACTATAAAATAATCAAACAGTTTTATAACGCGGACTAAAAGACGTGAACTGACACGCAACCTCTTATCCTTATCAATGACATATCTCTACTGTCAGCTGTCGATGGAAGATCCGATAAGTAGCTGACACACAGCTGATAAGCCTGGTACAGGCGGCCCCGAAGTAACAAAAGACTTTTTACTTATGTCTATTATCAAGCTACTTTTGCCATCGTAGGTATTACTCATATCGACACTAAAAATCTGTTGACAACTTGAAATTTGTGATTACTAAGCAATTTTCAGTGCTGACTGTACAAGCTCGACTGCGGATGGCAACACAATAATAATTATGTAAAAATTTGGTAAATAAGTAGTAGAAGCGATGCAAAATCGTTACATAATAGTGTACACTTTGTAGTTCTAGTTGTTTGGTAAATGTATCCGGTGATTACGTAAAGTTTAATCATATTATTTAATCCAAAATGAAAACTGAAGCGGCACTTATATGAACAAGCTGTGCTCTGCTCGTGTTGGTACATGCATACTTTTACATCGGTATTTTTTATGTGCTTAAGTTATTAAATAAGGATGTTTTGTCTGTTAGTAACAAGAAACTTGTGCTGACCACAGCGTTTTAGAATGCTACTTGTCATGTACGTGACGTAACTCGTAAGTAAGTTTATCGCAGTGCATTATTTCCAACTAGCTGTTTCCGCGGTTTAACCCGCGTTAGTTTCGGAGGTCCCACGGGAATTACGGGATAAAAAGTACGCTATGTGTTATTATGATGTATAAACTATATTATCGTAAAGTTTCATTTAAATCCATTCAGAAAGTTTTTGCGTGAAAGAGTAACAAACATACATACATACAAACTTTCGCATTTATAATATTAGTAGGGAATAAGGGTACTACCGGGACACTAACTTTAAAAGAGGTTTTAAAGTAGGTATTTAAATATATTACTGAGCTATAGCTACCAGTTATTACAGACCCTGAATCTCAGTCTTAAGGTCCATTTATATTTTATATCTACATACCTACATTGAGCGTGTCCGACACGTTTTCAAGGCAGACAAAATAATTTTCTCCAATACAGTGCGTATTAACGGATTCACATCAGCTATCGTAACACGGCCGCGCAGACGCGGACAGACACGGACCGTACCCGGCCGGTATTCGCGGAAAGAATATTTTGTCTGCGCGGTTCATGTCTGTATGTGTCTGTGGCTACATGCCGAGTCGGCAACGTGCACGTCTTTTGTAAATAAACGAGTCGGTCGGCGTCTGTCACGGAACGTTGCTGGCACGCTCATATCTAAATGAACGGCGTCTGTCGGTGTCTGCTTCGGAACGTGTCGAGCACGCTCAATGTCTGTGATTTATAATATTTATGGTCAATGTTTGCCTATGAGCCATAATGTCAGTAGTAGGTGCAGGTCAGTGGCAGGTAGGTAAATATAACAGTCTGTAGATATAAACGGACCTTTAGTCTTATCTTACGGGAAAACTAAGCAAGGAGAGATAAAAAAATCGTCGTTAACAAGCGATTTACAGATGACGCCGAGTTGAGCGTTAATGAACCGAAACATTCGAGTGAAAGTATCTCCAATCGACTGTCTCGCTGTTTAAAGCTGTCGTCAAATGGTTGGACACCGTTCGTCGAACTAATGCATACCAAAATAGCATTTATATCTTTATTAATTAAGATGTAAAATCGTATTTTAAGCTTTCTATAACAATAAAAGACACTTCAGTCGTAAGCATATTCGTATCTCATTCGTATTTCGTAGGTAAGGTCGACAAAAGCGAAAGTCCAACGTTTAGTGGTCGTTCATACAAGTAATTATGTACTTATTGACAGAAACAATGTGTTTGCATATATACATACGTTATGACTGTTATTTCTCGTTGTTCGTCGTCGACTGTTACGCTATCTTCAGTCTTCTGTTTTATTAATGTTCAAAATTGATTATTTACTAGCCAACATGCTGTGATCTATACATACTTACATACATACAACTAATATACAAATCTCGTGTCACAGCGCAGTGTTTGTTATCGAACTCCTTCGAAGAGCCTTGACCGATTTTTATGGAATTTGTGTAGTATATTTGGTAGGTCTGAGAATAAATAGGTCGTAGGCTTTTTTTGACAAAATTTCACTTTCCTGCGGGAATTCCGTAACTCACGCGCGTGGAACCGCGGGGTACAGCCTTCAAAATAGTCGAAGTCTCCCGGGAGTTTGGTCTAAGTGTCAAAAACAAAATAATCATCATTAAATTGGTACAAAATAATGAGTAATGAACTTAAAATAGGTACGGAGGTACCTATGCCAATGAAAACTGGCAACAAGGACATTTTATGCAACTCTAAAATCCATGCTAAAATGTAACAATAATTTCAAACCAATGAAGGTTTTCATCATAAATTGAATGTCATACAAACCGAAATCGATTCTACGAAACGAATCTATTAACTATTTCATCCTCAGATGAAATAAAAACTCGTCTGAGCTTAAAGCAGTTGTTTTTTTTACAGAATAAAGACACTTTCTATTTCTGAAAATTTCCTTTTTTTACTATTAAATACTAGGTAAGTACTTACTGCTTGACTGAGGTTAAAAGTAACGTTGAAATTGAAAAATTGAAATTTCTATCCTATCAAGCGACGGGTGCTCCTCGTATCGTACCTATCCATATCTCGCACCATGAGGTGAAAATTTTAATACACTTTAGTGATTCTACCGTAGCTCGTAGGTCTCCAAATTCAAGGTTAAAAAATCTAAATAGATTTTCGCGCTATTAAAAATAGGTACTCCTGTCCAAGAAGTAGATAAGATGCAAGTGATTCCCCTTTTTATTAGATGATTTATATGAAATTTTCAACAGAAACTCTCGGTTATTTTTTAAACTTCTGTCTAGAGTCTAGAGATATTTTCTTACCGACGATAGAATAAAATGCTAGACGCGACATTTTGTAATTTATTTGAACAGGTAGATAGATGAGATGGTAGATAAGTAGGTAGGTACTTAGATTAGGTACGTTTACAAGTGAGTACCTACTCATTATCACGGTCAAGCAAAACGAGTGTAGTCAGTATCAACGACATAAATATTTGAACTAGGTAAAGTTAGTGGAGAATGAATGAGTGAGTGAGTACTAAGGTGAGTATAGGCATAGGTACACTAGAGCATTTCATCGAGCGTTTCTATGCAATGTAATATAGTAGAATATATGTACTAGCTGTGCCCCGCGGTGTCACCCGCGTGAGTTTCGGAGTTCCCGCGGGAATTCCGGGATGAAAAATAGATAATAGCCGATTCTCAGACCTACTGAATATGCATAAAAAAATTCATGAGAATCGGTCAAGCCGTTTCGGAGGAGTATGGGAACCATGGGAACGAACATTGTGACACGAGAATTTTATATATTAAGATAGAGACGACGCGCATCATACCGTTGCATTGCAACAAAAACGTTGAATATCGAGCTCTCTGTTCGTTTCGTGGGCACCTGAATTTGGCCGTCTGAATGTTTTATTACAAGTAAATGCTATAATTATAGTCTTGGCCTTTGTTTACATGTGCTTTTTTGTTGTTTTCAACTTGCTTCAAACACAATTACAACGTTTGCAACTGTTGTCTCCGCTATTGGGACACAAATTCTGAATCCCAACTTTAAAATAACTTTTTGATCATCATCATAGTGTAGGTATTAGGTACATAATTATGTATATTTTTACAATTAAAAAAGGAAGACTCACTTTGTGTTTTCAAATATGTATTTTTTTTTAAATGTAGGTAACTAAGCCTCTAAGCCTGTTATAATATTTAATCTATATCTTTACTTACAATAAAACTGTATATGTATAGAGGTCAATTCTGTACATTGAATATAATATATTCAAAATTAATATTGGAGGATGAATGGTGATCGATACTGATGCCAAAAATGCAATCGGTTATTTTTTTTGTATGTCTGTCTGTCTGTATGTCTGTATGTGCACGCATGGGTCAAAAACTACTGAAAGGATTTTAACCAAACTTGGTACGATTGTAGTCCAAACTCCTGGGCAGGTTATAGGCTATATAACATAACGCTTAACACATAGGAGCTGAGCAGTGACGATAAATTTGAAGCAAGTCGGATGAAAATGGGCTTTCGAGCTCAGCACAGCTAGTACTAGTCTATATTTATTCTGCAGTAGTCTCATATACGTACACCCTACCTACGTTAACCTACTTGACGAAAATTTTAAAAAAACAAAATTTTTGAATAGAAAATATTATAATAACTAATATTAGATATCTACAATGATAATAATAATAAAATGTATTTGCGACCGACTGTTCTCAATTTGTTTACGTAAGTAGGTACGTAAGTGTTCGGTGCATTGAACTCCACCACATTTAGTGAAATAAAAAGAGTTTTGAAGCCTAAAAACGGCTACGTGGAGTGGAACACCTGCCATCTGACTCACTGACTGACGACAGTTGGCCAACACGGAGTTTTCTGAGAAATTCAATAGCTTTTGAAGCGAGAAGCGAACTGCAAAATTTAAGATATTATAACCGACATCGAAAAAGGTTGTATGTATTTAGTATGATTCGTTCGTTTAAATTGGTGTGAATTTTTTTGATCCTTTTTTTTGTTTTGGGATTATTTTATTTTATTTTATTTTATTTTATTTTATTTTATTTTATTTTATTTTATTTTATTTTATTTTATTTTATTTTATTTTATTTTATTTTATTTTATTTTATTTTATTTTATTTTATTTTATTTTATTTTATTTTATTTTATTTTATTTTATTTTATTTTATTTTATTTTATTTTATTTTATTTTATTTTATTTTATTTTATTTTATTTTATTTTATTTTATTTTATTTTATTTTATTTTATTTTATTTTATTTTATTTTATTTTATTTTATTTTATTTTATTTTATTTTATTTTATTTTATTTTATTTTATTTTATTTTATTTTATTTTATTTTATTTTATTTTATTTTATTTTATTTTATTTTATTTTATTTTATTTTATTTTATTTTATTTTATTTTATTTTATTTTATTTTATTTTATTTTATTTTATTTTATTTTATTTTATTTTATTTTATTTTATTTTATTTTATTTTATTTTATTTTATTTTATTTTATTTTATTTTATTTTATTTTATTTTATTTTATTTTATTTTATTTTATTTTATTTTATTTTATTTTATTCATAAAAGGTGTGTTAATTAGGTAATGTTAATCCGTAATAGGTAGATATATGTATATTGATGCCAATTTTTTATTCAAATCCGTTAAACACGTATAATTACGGTAATACCTAATTTTGACGTTTCTACGATAGTACCTATAGGTAGGTATATATTTTTATTATTATTAGGGTTTAAGTAAGTTATACTTTTAGATTATTTTCGTATTTTCTGTTCATTTTCCACATTTCAAATAAGTATTATAAAATAAAAAAAGGCAACACGGATGTAACATTGAGATAATAAAATAAAAACTGCTTCCTTGAATCTTTATCGAGTCATTACGAAAATAATAATCGTTGCACATACCTACCTACTTAAGTGTTTAAAAAAATGAAATTTTCAACACTGAACACGCACGAAATAAATTCAACCTTGGCTGCTGCCGCCTCGTTTGTTGTCGCATTTGTAAAATAGAATATTTAATTTGCTTATTGGCTATACATGTGAATACAATGATGGTTTACTTTTCCGTAGCTAGCTATCCCATGTCATTTCACAACCCAACGCCATCTTCGTTATTCAATCCAATTGCAAACGACTGAATCAATGTGGAGGAAACACGAACCAAAGAAAATAGATACCTAGTGTTTTTATTCCTGAATAGGTACCAAAAGAATATTGATCATAAACTACCTATACTATTTTCTGGTAGATATCTACATATAGGTGTATTTATGTATCCACGAGACATTTTTATGGTGAAATAAACTGTATCTTTAGCCTTTTAGCCTAGTTTTAGTCTTTTAGGATATAATATTTATTGTGATTTGCAATATTAGATAAGTGCCTACATTTAAAATAATTGTTTATGATTTCATGATTATTATTATTTATTTTAGTTTATCTGGCAGCACCCAAAAATTAATAATAAGTATATAGATCACATATAATTGAATTGTATGTGACCTATAATTGAATTATAGAACGAAAACTTATTGAAAGATAATAATAATTAAATCTTCGAAGTGAGTAAAATATAAATTTTCTAATAATTTTTTTTTATTGCTTTAAAAAGAAAATTTATATTTCATTTTGATTATAAACTACTTTTCACTACTGGAGTTGTGCAAACGTTGGAATCTTGCTGAGGTTCACAATAGGTTCGACTAAATTCGAGTGAATTACCTATTAAAATTCAGCGATCTAATGATCTTTAATCGATACATTTGTTACTTAACATTATTTTTGCCTCATGACCATTGAGTAGCGGGAAAATAAAGTCAGTAGAAAAACCCTTAAACAATATTTGAACTTTATTACGATTGGAATAAGATTGAACGACTGTATAAAGTCATTACATATTTCTGATGCCGAATGTATGCTTCTCAAACCGGTCTTTATTAGAGTCTACAAAACCTCATTTTTATATGGTTTCCTGTTTTAGACTGTACCTACGCGCTACGGTATGTTTGAGTAGGTACCTACGAATGGAAGAATTAAAACAAAACTGCCTCAAAGGTATGGATTTGACAGGGAACTTTCTGTGCAAATAGTTACATTCATTATTTATTTTAATGTTTGTATTTGAATGAGAAGTTCAAAATCGAGTAGGTACTATAATTATATTGACATACTTTAGTGCATAGAAGTGCGGATTTGGTATGATATAGGTATATTGAGCATAACTGTGTTTGCGTAAAATAAGTTGGATTTTATTTCTTCGGCCCATTAATTCACAAAAAATTCAAAAGTTCCTCTTTGGACATGGATAAAGTAGAAAACAATGCCTTTATTGTTATAAAATCCTGCAAAGTGAGATATCTCAGTCAGATAGAAAAAGTTAAACTTTGCGCAATCCCATGAAAATAATTATCTTTAACTAAAAACAATACATAGGTGCAAAGCGCTTACTCGAATTAAAATCTAAAGACTGCAGAAGTAGTATAGGTCATTTAAATTTGACCTACATATTTTCTACTTACGTTGCAGGTAGGTACACTACGTACCTATATTTTTTTTAAAGAAAATTATGCAAGTGGGCGTAATATTATATGAATAGAAATCTTCAAATAATAGCTTTTAGAATTTTTGTCTATCTGGCTGTGTGTATGTAGGTGCATGAAATGTGTTGAACGGAGTAATAGCTGCATTTTTGAGAGTAGGTATTTTTTTAGTTTTAACATAAAACAATGAACAATGAAATAAGCTTAAGTCATCGCAATCGGTTCACGGTAACAAGAGTTATGACAAACGTAAAGCGTAAACAGTGACATCTGAGTACCTACTTCTAAACTACGCGAGCAAAGCCTAGTGCAACAGCTAAGTAGGTACTTTTATTCATACATTACAAAACAGCCGCCGCGCCGGCCGACAAAAGTTGTATACCTATTATTGTCAGACAAGTAAGTACTTTTTTTTGGTACTCAGAATACGGAATAATAAACGCTAAGTTATAAGTTATAACAAAGAATGTATCGACCGCGGAGAATCGCTATTTCATATTGCGTCATTTTATGTTACGGATGAGGTCAGCGAAGAAAGATATAGTCCAAAGTAGGTGTATAATGTTTAAAAATATGAACGATCATCATACGTGCTGCATGAGCAAGTCTGAGGTACTTCTTTTTCTTCTTCTTTAATAATGGCGTCTATAATTATAATTTGCCAATGACAATGTTTCTTAATATACATATAAATAAATAATAAAAATCTCTTCATCTAGGTACTTCTTCAATTATGGCGAAACGCCAATGACAATGTTAGATTGTTCCCCGAGTTAAAACATGGCTCTCTTGAAAGCCAGTTTCCTGCTCAGGGTCCAAAATAGATGCTGAAAAGTGACTGAAATAACGAAGACAACGTGACACACGTGTCATCAGGGGTACAGAGAAGGACATACACTTTTGGCAGTAAGTATTAGGTCCAAACTAACTACCAACAAGACACATCCTGTCAATCTCCTTTCGAAGATTGTTTTTTTAGACAATGCTCAAAACATACAACTTATAGACTTAATATCAAGGACTCCGAGACGGTCACTTGTTGTAGACAGATTATTATTAAAGTCAATGTCAAAAGTTCAAAGTTGGTCCTAAGGCACTTTTTGACGTCATTGAAATTGTGGAAACAGTGAGACAGGTCCCTACCTACGAGAACATTAGTAAGTAGGTACATTATACCTACTGTACCTCTATCCAGGCACGGTAGGTTCCCACATTTCTTACGCCACATTTGTTCTGACTGTAACGAATTGTTCCGAGCGGCGACCTACCCAGTTCGCGGCGCTCGCGTTCCCACGACCTAACCTACGCATGCATTGCTTTTTGTCTTGTGTCAATGCATTACCCGTACAATTTTGTAAATTAAAGCGGGTATTTTTAATGTGATCAACAGCGTCTGCATTGTGCTCGGTTGGCACGGGCTACGGGGTATAGGCTTGTTTTGAGCTAAAGTTTTGAACATTTTGTCATATATGTATATTATTCTATAGCTGTGCCCCGCGGTTTCACCCGCGGTAATTTCAGAGTTCCCGCGGAAATTCCGCGATAAAAAGTACCCTATGTCCTTCTCTGTACCCCTGACAACGTGCATGTAAAATTTCATCCAAATCCGTTCAACCGTTTTTGCGTGATTGAGTAAACGTATGCGAGGATAAGAGCTCGAAAGCGCATTTTCATCCGACTTGTTTCAAATTTATCGTTATTGCTCAGCTCCTATGTGTCTTAGCGTTATGTTATATAACCTATAACCTGCCCAGGAGTATGGACTACAATCGTCCCAAGTTTGGTTAAAATCCCTTCAGTAGTTTTTGACCCATGCGTGCATACAGACAGACAGACAGACAGACAAAAAATTTACTGATTGCATTTTTGGCATCAGTATCGATCACCATTCATCCTCCAATATTAATTTAGAATATATATTCAATGTAGAGAATTGACCTCTCTACAGTTTTATTTTAAGTATAGATATAGATTAGATATATCACATATATATAATTATCAACTTGTTGTAAGTAAAATACGCAGCAAAGCAAAGGTAAATGAGATCGACAAAAAGCAGTCATTTCGCAATTTATTGGCGCAAAATTAAAATCTATACGTCAATAGCCTATTAACGGTTTTAGATGATTTCGTTTTGGTGTGTTTTCTCGATGATAAATTTTAGGCACTTAAACCGGAGCTAATCTAGTTTCTGTCTCTTTCTCAGTTTGTTTAAAAGTACAAATTCAATAGACTTTAAATTTACGTTTTTAAATTTACCTTAAAATTATGCTACTTTTTAACCGTCTTCAAACTATGTTCAAACCCTTCCAATCTGATTCTCTCCGCACTTCAAAAGATATATAGCGTTTTTTACCACATCTTATTTTAGCGACTGTAATAAAGAATTTTAATCATAAATTTCTAAAGTGAAATTTGTGCAAGTCAGCTTACGGAATGATTCCAACACGAGTCATAGCACCACGCCATCGCGGCATCGGCATCGTCAAGTCCAGACTGCACGCTCTATTTAATCAGTCTCACTACTTAGTCAATGTTATGTACAACGAACGCGTTGTTGAGTCGCTCCAAGCACACATGGATGTAAACAAGAGATAGCGCACACGACGCGCTGCGTGCAGGGTTGTGCAATTAAAAAAGTGTTTTTGTCTGGGCTTAAGTAACCACTTGGCTAACGGCTAGAATGTCCTATACTGACTTCTTCATCACCCGAATCGTTCCTTTCTTCGTTCGTTCGTTCGTTTTTGCCGCACCAAATTTATTATACCATTCTGTACAAAAAACTTTGTAACTTGTGTTGGTGAATAAATATTACTTTTATTTATTTATATAATATCTATAATCTATATGATTCAAAATTCAATTCAAATAAATGTGGAATTTGGTAGCTCCATACGGCATACACGCTTCGAATCTGTTTTGAGAAGCGACTCGGAGTTATAATTTTGAATAATCTTTTCTTACGGTGCGTACAGATTACGTAACAAATCATTTTATATCACATTGTACAACAATAATAATGTGGATACTGAATGTTATATAACATATGTTATGTAACTTAGTCACGATAGTCTTTTTTGTTTTTCCTTTGTTATTTTAAAGTCGCTGTCGCAGCTAGTGAAAGGCTGAAACGTCCTCTCAGCGAAGAATTTGTAGATAGCATATATAACGTGTTAATGAATTAAATGAAAACCTGATACACCCCATTTAAAACAATAAACAATAATATGATTAAAATATATTTTATGTCGGAAAAAGTTATTGTATATTAGTTTGGAGGTGACCTATCTACCAAATTCCAAGCCCTACGCCCACGCCTATCGGTTCGAATTTTTTGCTGCGGGCGGCGTACGCGCCAAATATTGTATTATAAATAATTTAGACATGGGCTAGTAAAAATAAAAAAAATATCAACTATAAAAAAAAAAAGTGCGATCGATTCGCTAGTTGATTCTGAGCAAACTATTTTCTAGTTTTCATTTAATTCATTAACACGTTGTATAGCACTGAAGAACGTGAAACTACAATGGTTATATAACATTGTTATATTGCATTATTATTCTAATTAGTACTTTACTTATTCTAATGTGTACAGTCTTGATTTATGTTGCAACTTGCAATGTTGTAAAACAATGTTATATAGTGTGGACGTGTGATATAACATGTTACTTAGTCTGTACGCACCCTTAGTTAACAACGTAAGTGCCTACATCTTCAAGTTTTTGCCCCCAGAGTTCATTTTTAACCAAAAAGAAAAATTAAGTTAAGTACAAAAATTAGTTAGTACGTTCTAAAATGTGGCCCGTATACGTGTGGCAAGTGGCAACCATGGCGTACGTTAACCTTTCTTATGTTCGTACATACCTACTGACTCATTTTAATTATCACAATCGTATAAAATACATCCACGCTTAAGACTATAACTTGAACGTTTTCATTTTTTATTCGAATTGTTAACTTGCCAATATAAATAGTCCACTTCTATTAAATGTACTTAAACAATTTTTTAATTTTTTTATTGCAAATTGCATTCGCCCATTTATTATCTGTGATAAAATATGTAAAAATATCACAAGTATGTAATTTCTTAGTAGGTTCTTTTTCCACGAGTATATTGTAAATTAAAATTAAAATATACTTTATTACCCCAAAAGAGATAATAAAACTAAGACAAATAACAAGAAATATGCAATAGTTACCTTATACAAAGGTTTTTATTTAAAAAACCACGTCATAACACTTGAATATAAAATTATTGTATATCATCATACTACTGTGATAATAACCATCTACTTACGTAATAAGTACCTACTCATCACTGTCAGATATTCTTTTGAGGCTATTATCGTATCGATTTCATTTTGTTAGATAAATTGACGTGTTAAAAACCATAGAGGTACTGGAAATTGATGATTGATATTCTTTATTTCCATTTCTTTAATAAAACAAAAAAATTGTGTAACAAACTTCTTCTTAATACATTGCATTTTGATACTAAATACATGGTGTTTTATTGTAACCAGAGAGAAGGTAATCACTACGTCTCCAGAATCATTTACAAAATTCAGTTTTTCTTTATTTTTTAAAGATGTCACTCGTACCACTATAGTTTTTAACCCGTCAATTAGATACAGCTTTATTATTGTTATTGACGTTACATAAATGTACATAATATCTTAAGAAGCAAGAAACCCTTCCGGTTTGACACGGCTTAAGTTGCCATATCCGTCAGTCAACTTCGAGAAAAATCCCCGCCACGTCAGGTCAGTTGTTCTACTTCAGGTCGAAGTCCGTTATGATTATAGGAAGTATCCTATAATTATCTATACTATAGTAAAAGAGTAGTAATACATAGTTGTAAATACTAGGTAATAGTAAGATATTTTTTAAATTAATCTAGCTTGACAAATGACAATTCAATATATACAGATTCATAAACATTTACTATCTCTCCACTATCTTATTATAGAACTAGCTGGTGCTCGCGGTCGAAAACCCGCGTGAATTTTCGACCCTTGCAATAACAGCAATCACGTTAGATTTTCTCACTCTTTTAAAACGAAGTGGTTATTTATACTCTTTGGTCTCAAAGAGAATAATAATCACTACATCTGTCTCTCCAAGGCCAAAAACGGTCACTTCACAAAAAATCAATTCAAAAGAAAAAAATGCATATCTCTAAAAAGGTTTTATTATGTTCGTTATGCAACATTATATCGAAGCTTTCGACCATTTCATTGCGTTGAAGTTTTTAAATGATGATAACTTTTTTGCCCTACGTCCTATCTTGATGAAACAAAGCCTATATGTTGCTCCAGACTAAGCTTATTCCACTACTGAAAACTGCATGACAATTCGTTCAGTAGATGCGGAGATTATCGCGAACAGACATACAGACAGACAGAAAAGAATTTTAAAAACTTGTTTTTGGGCTTGGTTACTCTTCTTTTATCATCCCTCTCAATTTTAGGTAAAAATATTCAATGTACAGAATCGCGTATTCTACTCTTTTTATTATAGTATAGATGACGAAATTGATACGTTGGGTTCTTAATTCATAAGCTACTTAAAGTAACGAATATATCATAGGGCACATTTTTCAATCCTCAATTAACGGTTAACCAAGTTTTGTACCGATTAAAAAACAACTTCGATCGCCGAAATAAAATCGTTATAGTACTCAGAAGAATAACTAAAGCATATTCTTCTGAGATAAAGTATAAGTAGGTATACCTAAAGTCAAATGTTAACGTAAGCGAATCTCTTTTTTTCTCTATTAAGCAAGTGGTGTTTGCCTGTAATTGGGTAAATACTTTAACATGTTAAGTACTTGTTGTATGAATTTTTACCTATTGTATAGTATTGTACCTGCTGGCAAACCTAATAAATAAAAATAAAATAAAATAAATACATATTCTGTAGTTAGGTTAAAAGATCGGGCCAAAATTTAACACTGCATATTGTAACGTCACCTCCCGCTATTGTTATAATCCTTTGTATTCCCAAGCTAACACCCATTCTCCCTAGGTCCTTAACAGATCATTTCCTGCATCCATTAGAGTGACGATCCGTCAACAACGTGGCTTTGTGCCCACTGCATTTCCGTCATATATCTCTGTGTTAAAATTTTAAATTTATAATCTTGCGACACAATAGGATTGACAGAGAAAATAGAAAGAAATCTTTGATTCTAATGGTGGCACATTATTGAGTTTTTAGATTTTAATAAAAAATTAAATAAATAAACGAATGATGATTCCTAAAACTATTTGATTATTATGTAGGTACTTAGATGTAGGTTACTAAATAGATGGATAGTTCTGACTCATAAAGCACCATTAATTTAATAAAATGTATTAGTAAATTAAGCTGCTCTACCTTTTTTGGTAAAGTCGATTAAACCTCTTAATCATACAGTAACAAAGATAAAATTATTATAATTATGGAATAATCAAAAATAAAATAGTTAACGAAAAATAACTGTACCATTATACTAAACATAGACAAAAACCAGCAAGTCAAGGCAGATAACACTAAGCTGTACGTATGCCTACATAAATTTCGCCAGCACTGAGTCAGAAATAGAGTATAGGTAATAGAGGCGCATAAGGAAACCGTTCGCTCACCTACTGATGTCCTAAATATTGTAATACCAACTTGCGCTAATCTATTTTCATTCATTCGGCCCCATCTCCCTGCCAGCGCGTGTACAGTCGACAAAAAAAAAGATCGGTATATACATATAGCCGGTCACCATAACACTTCTAGATTTAAAAAAATTAACATTGAGTTTGTGTTTGTATAGCCAGGAATGTAGAGCAAAATGCCTGAGTAGAAAAATGTAACGTCCAACGTATTGATGGTTACGTACGTATAAATCACTGAACCTGATTCTAAAAGAGTAGAACAGCAACGAAAATAATATAGTGATCTTTTAATAATTACGAAAATTATTGTAAGAATTTGGTAATAATTATGTTTTGTCCTAATTGTTATGTTATGTAAGATAATATTAGCAACAAACAGTAATTGGTACTTTTTTAATATGTCGCGATGTCGCTTAGTTGTGATATCCACTTAATATAGGCTTAAAGCACAGATAATATTATAAAGTAACGGGTAATTTCTACCATCCCATCCCATTCTGTTTTCTATCTCTTAAGCGAATGAGATTAGTCGCGAGGTAAAGCTATAACGATCAGGGTTATTCTTCTAAGCGAAACCTAACCACCGATAGACATTTATCATCTGTATAGAGTTCCCAACTTAGCCCCTTCCATGGCCCATCTCATTCTATGGTCTCTGTTAGGTTCGCACATCGGGATCATCTATGGAATTCTTCTCCTATGTAATGTATAGACTCCTATGTAAAGACATAGACAGATGATGATCAGGATTACACATTATTGTCAGGTACAATATAGTAGTTAACACATAGGTATGCTGTCTGTACAATGTACATATACAACTCACATAATTTACACATGTCGAAACTTCAGCTACTTCTTACTGAATTTAGGACTGCCAAGCGCTCACCATTCCAGTATTTGCGATGTAAAACGCTCGTTTCTTTATCAGGAAATTAAGAATTAAGTAAATCTAGGTTCTATACGAAAACAAGCTGATATAGCTGATTAACTAAAATATCAGGTTGATTTAAGTAAAAGGTCACCCAATAAGTTTTTTTTTTTAAATTTATTTAAAGACAATACATCATATTTCCTGAATGCTACTTTCTGCCAAACTGCAAAAACAGTTTATCGGCAGGCACATTCTCGCTTATTACTATTTAAATACTTTAGGACAAACAGACACATACTATAAAGGCACCAAACTGTAACTACCATGGTTACAAGGTCGGATTGTCCTGACATTTTGACACATACTATTGTTGCAACTTATTAGAAGTTACATGAACTTTGTAATGTAACCTCAGACCAAATAAAAACTAAAGACGGAACGTCTCGAACAACGAAGTGAAGCCGGTTGCGTATGCATGTGTTGATTAGGAAAGTGTATGGATTTGCAAGG
The DNA here is from genome assembly GCA_907165275.2 of Zygaena filipendulae. Taxonomy (NCBI): domain Eukaryota; kingdom Metazoa; phylum Arthropoda; class Insecta; order Lepidoptera; family Zygaenidae; genus Zygaena; species Zygaena filipendulae. The sequence goes on from OU015669.1 coordinate 5,313,705, forward strand.
TTTACTTAGATTTTATGGTATCTTTTTCTTGTAAGTGTGTGCGTGTTTCTGTGTACGTGCTCGGCGATGGCGTCTTTTTCCTGGTTTCACTTGTTTGTTCTATGCGTTCCGTCTTTAGTTTTTATTTGGTCTGAGATTATGATTTATGAGTTTTTAGTTAGCCTTATTGAGTACGTACCTACCTACACCTACAATAAATCTGATCTCCATTTTACACTTTTACATCACAATATAAACAATGACCCATCAGAGCTCTATATTAAGTTTCGCCGAGAAATGCGCACCGTATTTTATGGACATAATCGCATCCAGTTCACGAGGAGCGCGATATAGCGGGAGGGTACAGAAATAGCGCGGGCTAATACCCACGCGTTGTCATGGCAACCACCTCCCGCCTTCTGTGGCCTAAGCACTAACTAATAAATGTTTATAGCGGTATACCTACGTGATACTCAAAACGTATATTAGTCTACTCGGATACTGCCAGTAATTTCAGCCACGTGGTTAGCAGCATTTCTTTAAGAACTCTTTGTTGTATAGGCACCGAAAAAGTATTTTAGTTAACTGCATAATATTATTTATTTATGTTTTTAAAAACTAAAAAGTCTACATAACCATATCAATTGGTTCGTTAATCTAACCTGTACTTAATAAAATTAATTAGTCGGCAAATAGTTTATTTATGTAAATAATATTCAAATCTTATCGGTTTCCTTCTTCCTTTTTGTCTTTTATTTAATATTCAGTGCCAGCTGTGTATTGTAGATCTTTGTCTGTAAAACTATTATTGGCAGATCATTGGCTCCTACGCTTCCTTATTCGCCGCGTTAATGCGTCTGCCGTCTAATGATCGTTGTGAAATAAACAATAGTCTAATGGCTGACCAACGACCTCGTTTTTCTACAAGCTATACTTACATATTTAATTACACATGTTTAGGCCTTTTGCACCTTATAGGTAAGAAAATTTCTTGTGTCTTATGAGAAATGTCTTTTAAGACATTCAGTCCCTTTGATTGTGACCATACATATTACAAGAAATGTTGGATAAGACACTCGCATAGTATTTTTGTCGGATGCATGTAAGACACAAGAAAATTTCTTATAATGTGCAAAAGGCCTAGAGTTTTCAATGATTCCTAGTCTGTTTGGGTGAAAAGTTTACAAATAAAAAAACAGGTATGTACCTACGTATATATTTCTTTGGGTGCCGGTCGTGCCGGGCAGAAGAAGTGTCTGTTGTTGGTTCAATGATGTTTAAGTAATGCTTATAATGTCATATACTTTTTGTTGTTGAAATGCTACCGAAATATAAAAAAAATATTATCTAGAGTGCTCTCACTTTTCCTTTCTTTATCTACTTCTCATAAATGACATAAGAAAACATTCATTACTTTTAAAATTTATTAACGGGTTACCAATCGCCGGAAAAAATCAAGGAACTTTAGTAAAAAATCCATTTAGAATTCAATACATTCGGTGATTAAGGTCCGTAATCCGTATTTACAAAACATTTTCAAAATATTCTGTCTTGAGAGTGTATCAAGTTTGAGTAAAGTTTATAAATATACGTATCTGGACTAGCTGTCCCGCATGGTTTCATCCGCGATAATTTCGGAGTTCCCGCGGAATTCTTCCATTTAAACTTTGCCCCCCTTTTTCACCCCCTTACCCCTTGGCCACAGTCTCGGCGGCGGCGGTGGCGGCGGCGGCAGCGGCAAAAACAAATGGTAGACAACATAAGAAGTAGGCCACAGCTCGCGCAAAAAAACTAGGTGTAAGTAGTTGTTTTACTTCTAATGGTTTTTGAGTAATCTTTGATAGACGCTATTACCCCATAGACGCAGAAGATCTTTAATGTGTTAGGCTATGCATATTACTTAAAATCTGTTATTTTTTTTTCTTTTTATCACCTTTTGCAAAATCGCCAGATTTGAGTGCCTTCAAAGATCTTTGAAATATCAAATAACTGCACGTTACTGAATTGACGCTTATAAAGGGGACTGACATTTCCGTTTTCAGTCTTTGTCTGGTCCGACCTAAAGGAAACTTCATATCATCGTAGCTTGGGGCGGGAGTTTGGACGGCTTTTCTTCGATATTTACGTATAATTTGGCTTAAAAATTTATACCGATTGGTGGCGGTTAAATATAGGTTACAGTGCCTACATTACAAAATATCAACCGATTTGTTAACATATTATAATATTATGCATAAGTACTAATTAATACACCTAATCAGCAAGTACATGTAGGTACTCACAAGTATTTCACTGTGCGTTAGTTCTGTACGCTATAACTGTCAACATAGCAAAGAGGTAATAAGCACTAATTGCAAATAGGTACCTATACAATATAAATTTTAAAATAAAATCATAAATTACGCAATACCGAGGATATGCTTATTTAAATAAAACATTCGTTTATTTCAAGTCTGTTTCGTTCTGCGAATTTTGATTTCAAATCTAAAAAAATATCTACAGAAAATAATGCTGAGCGTTCCAATTTGATGCAGCACAATAAGAACTATTATTTCATCAAGTCTACGGCTAATCTTCGCAGGATTCTGCTATGTGAAGTATGATTTATAAAAACTATCCTATCTTTTAAGTTGGACCATATTATAAATGGTTATAAAATTTTATCAAAATCCGTTCCGTAGTTTCGGGAGCCCATCGCGGACAAACATCGTGACACGTGATTTATATAATATACTAGATGTCCCCCGCGATTTCATCCGCGGTAGTTTCGGAGTTCCCGCGGTAATTCTGGGAAAAAAGTGTTACGGTGATAAGCTGTTCCCCGAATTAATTCCGGAGTTCCCGCGGGAATTCCGGGATAAAAACTATCCTACCTTTTAAGTTGGACCATATTATAAATGGTTGCAAAACTTTACTAAAATCCGTTCAATAGTTTCGGAGTCCATCGCGGACAAACAACGTGACACGTGATTTATATATATTAGATTAAAATAAGATTAACCAAAGTGCGCGCAAAGACAAATGCTGATACGTTACGGTTTCACGACTCACATAATAAGTTTCGTAACTAACACTTTTTGCTTAAAAACACGTAAAGTTAGGCACGTGTAGAGACACAATCGTGGCCGGAATATTATTTTCTTTAGACAAACATGTTGACAACTTCATATAATGGATTTAAAGTTGACAATCACTTGTGTACAAGGATGTCGTTTATAATAAACAATTGTTTCGAGATTGCTTGACAGTATTTTTTAAGACAGCTAGCACTGATAAAAAATTCTTGATTTATTTTATAATAGTGGACTTTATTTCAATGAAGCTTAAGTAGCTTACATACTTTAGATTTATTTAAAACTAGCTGTTCCCCGCGGTTTCACTCGCGTAACTTTCGAAATTTTCGCAGGAACTATATTTTTTTTTTTAAATAAAAGCAGCCTAAGTTACTCCTTATAACATCAGATATCTGCCAGTGAAAGTCCCGTTAAAAGTCCGGTTTGACCGTTTCAGAGATTTGCCGGCAAAAACAGACAGTAAAAAAAAAAAAATATGCATTTAGTGAAAAGCTGTTAATTTGGAATAACAAACAGACACTTAAAATACATTATTTATACATATGTATGTGTAGACTGTAGATATAAATAATATTTAGAATTTGTTAGGATACTACGTTTATATTAAACACCTATTTATTATAAGTATTTAAAAGCTCCACTATGGTTTGAACTTTAATAAATTAAAGTACCTACCTACCTAGGTACCTCGTGGGAGAGACGTGTACCGACGTATACCTACGTGACGAAAGGAGTGAGTGTGCTCGCACTGTAGCACAGTAGTAAACTATACATCCGTATTACCGTTTTCTAATTTGCAACAACTATTACATTTTGTTTGTAGCATAGATCATATAATCACTACGGTTTGCAGTGTCTACAGTCTACACCTACCGTTCGACGGGATTAGTCACCGGCGGCGTGACTACACTTATTGTTAGCGAAAATGTGTTAATGACAAGTTCATATTTACAGACAGATTTAAATATTATTACTCATACATGGACGCAGATAAGCAATAACATGTTAACCCACAATATTAAGTTATTGATTCAGAACGCTTTGTTGAGAGTTATAGAACGTTTTTTAATGATGTGTTTATCTTATTACATTGTTTAAATACCAAAAAAATGTTAAACATAAAAAAAATGTTGAAACAAAAAAAACGCTACGATTTTAAAACACGATTTACTCAAAATTTCTCTAATGTGGGTTAACACACTATTGCTTATCTATGTCCACATATCTATCTATTGCAGCTGTTAACATAAGTATGTTTACAGCTACCCTTGGGCCGGCAGTCTTAACATACTTAAGTTTAGCAAAAAAAAATCGCTTGCAATAGGTAGTATCGAGATTATCGAAAAAAGCAAGTCTCTACTATGAATGTTATCAACAGTTCTTCTGCGTATTAGTTAAATGAATAGAAATCGTTCGTTCGTGACAGGTGTGTTCGATACCATAGCGAAAAAAATCGATATTTAAACTGTAGAGACTTCGAAAAATTGATAGATATGTTTTATCATTAAGAAGTTATCAACCGTATGTATGTCGAGACCAGACTGCATCTCCTGGGTCCTTATTCGCCATCACCATAACACGTCGCGTTAAGATCGCCACAAAATTTTTTTTTCCCTCAAGCTCAAAGAAGCTACAAAAAAAAACTTCAACGTTTCTTGTAGCATACAGAATACCTAATATTAATTTTAATATTTTGGCATTCGGAGCGTTTGGGATTGTGTTTTTTGGGACGCGCGTTACAGGCAAGGAATGTTGTTGGTCATAGAGAATAAGGGCCCAGACGAAGAACTCCCGAAGAGTCTTAAACATATCGAGCCGTTCGGCGATTACCCGTGGGTAAGTTATAGATATTAGTTTTATTATTACGCCTCTCGAAACTATAAATTCAATCAAATTTCAAATAACTACTTTTATTACTAAATATACTTCAAAATCACATAACACTTAGATACTCCCGTTTATGGCCCTGTAGAATTTTATATGCTCTAACACTGGAAACCGTATCTGCAATAATCTGCATCCACTGGAAATCGTCTTTAAAAAGCTAACAACAGTACGTCTCAAATTAGTGTCTCAAATTATATAAACAACGCCCACATAAGCGAAGACTAGATGTTTCTTATATATACCAGTACAAACAAACCAACAAGATCAATAGTAAAACTCCCCCTGTTTTACTATAGTGAGAAGGGTGTTAAGTGTCAGTTATGATAAGGTACTACCCTACTATAACTACACCACGCTTCTGTAAATATTGCTAAGTTAGAGCAAGGGACTTAGAACCCGGGAAAATTACTAGATTATCGCAAGAGCACAAGTAAATAAATAATTTTTAAAGGATGATTAAAGTGACAATAATAAAAAATAGTATTTTGTTGAATACTATAATATTTATAATTTTTGTTTCATCTTACCTATACTTCACAGCAAAGAAGCAACCTTGTTAAAAGAGAAAGCGGATGAGCTATATTTAAATAAAATATATGAATAAATAAACGAATCTAACGATAAGCCTACATTTAGATTTTAATAATGATTGAATTTAGAAACGTATAAAACTCTCACTCGAACATGTAGTGTGACCAAAGCTTGGTGTATAAAATCGAACACGTAAGTTTACTACTTAGTGACCGTGTAAGATAAGAATGAAGGATAGGTCGCAAGAGTAACGGAATTGCGGCTTCTTAGGTCAAAGCTCTAAGTTAATTCAAAGTTGTATGAAAGCCAATTAAGTGAAACAAAAATTAATATACAATACAAAATCAATTACCTACGATATTAGGAAATTATCCCATTAACCGTAAAACTTAAAGCTAAAAATCGATAGTTCAAAGTAACTTACGTGTATAATTCAATGATCCTCGTGCTTTGAACGTTTGCACGCGTAGTAGGTATCTCACGAAACATCAACGAAATCCAAATTATGCACCGGTTTTTAGTCCAACACTAACTGTACTCTTATATTGGAATTCAAAGGTGGATTTTATAAATTGTTTTTAAATTAATACAATCAGAATATTGTTGATGAATGCGCGCGACGCGACTACGTTCGGTCTTAACTCGTGAGTGACTAACTTTATTTTATGACTAAGAAATGCGCCGGTCCACTTGCCAGCTGTTTGTAAACTAACTGACATGTTGTAACCGCAATCGGTTATCATAAAAATGTCGACCTTATTGCAAACGACGAACAGTTAAATATCCGATGCGCAAGGGTGTTCATATGCCGTTACACACATGTGAACATGTTACCGAGTTACCATCCCCATCATATACGCCACGGCACAGATTACTAAATAGTTGCCACGGTCATTTTTCTTTGGTTTTTAGAGAAAAGGCGAAAGGGACATTACGGTCTCTGCTTGCTTTACCGATAATAATGTGTGGTGCTCTCAGACGAAATAAAAACTGTGGTGCTATAACTGGTGCCACGTAGTTAGTTTTATAATTGTACTAGCTGTGCCCCACGGTTTCACCCGCGTGAATTGGAATTCCCGCAGGAAGTCCAAAGTAGCTTATTTACTGCTTAACATAAAAGTCCCTTCAAAATCAGTCCAACCGTTTTGGAGATTCACCCGCATGAGTTTCGGAATTGCCGCAGGAACTCTAATAATGATTAAAGTAGCTTAAGTTACTCCTTATAACATCTGCTAATTGCCTGTGAAAGTCCCATCAAAATGGCGGTTCCCTCCGTTAATTTCGGAGTTCTGCGGGAATTCCGGGATAAAAAAGTACCCTATGTCCGTCTCACCCCTGGGCCCTGACCGACTTCAAACCGATCAGTTGCTAGGTACTTGGTAGCACATACGTAAGTAATTTGTAACTTTTTAGTGCAGTGCATTTTTGTATGTTTTGAAGTCAGTTTTAATTTATTGTTAAAATTTTATCTATTTTTCGCTTTTAAGTGGGTTGGTTTATAATTTATAAAGTGACAATTTATATACCCAAATCTCACCCAAAAAAGTTTCCATGATTCCATCATCAGATCCTGACTTCTTTACACAAGGATCAAGTTGAAAGTATACCTTATCAAACAAAATCAGAATTTTCCAAATCGGGCTAGCCGTCTTCGAGTAGATAATCGCGTAACAAAGATATAAAAACCGACTTCCAAAAACACAAAAATAAAAAACTAAAAATAACAAAATACCGATTTAATCTAAAAGACAAAAACACACGTAATTGGTTTGTGCTACCACTGATCGGTTTGAATTCGGTGACAAGCCCACTGGTGTCTGCCCACTTGGGTTGTTCTGCTCACAAAGAGCTGGTGGCGGGAGTCGACTTAGCCCATGTACCCCCTCCATATTTGGCTTAACCTTTTTGAAGAGTTCCCTCGATTACTCCAAAAAAAAAAAAAAAAAGATCCCATCATCAAGTCTCGACTTCGTGATGAGGGAATCAATTTGAGAGTATCCCCTTTCAAACAAAAAAAAAAAACAATTTTCGAAATCGCTCTAATCGGAACCCGTGAAATACGTATTATTGTTGAGTAGTTCCGATGACCATCTGTGGTCTTCATCATCAGTTCAACTTCTTCAAATTTTGCTTTCCAAAAGCAAATGAACGATTTACTATAAAAATACCCAAATCAATATAGGTGTGCCTATAATTTTTGAAGAGTTCCCTCGATTTCTCCAAGATCCCATCATCAGATCCCGACTTGATGGCAATGGGACCTAATTGGGAGTATACCCATTCAAACAAAAAAATAATTTTTCAAATCGGTCCAACCGTCTTCGAGTAATCGGTGAACATACATAAAAAAAAAACATACATACAATCGAACATAGAACCTCCTCCTTTTTGGAAGTCTGTTAAAAAAACATACAGTCGAATTGAAAAGCTCCTCCTTTTTGGAAGTCTTTTAAAAAATAGGTAAAAATTGGTAAAAGAATGTATTTTACTTTGTAGCTTCTTTATCGAAAAATCTTTCAAAAGCCCGTTCCCATTCCAGGCTGTGTGTTTACAATCTTCGACCACACTGCCACATCAGATGACATCATAAAAAAAAAAAACTAAATTCTTTGCTGGTGGACCCGCAGGAAACGACTAGATATAGAGCCTTATTATATTTCTATTTACGAAGCTCTCTTGTATTTAGGACAGATAACGGCGGTTAAAGGTGATATAAAGGTGGTTTATACAAGACACATCTCCTATTTTCATCAAAATCTGTTCAGCCGTTGCCGTTTTGTGATAACGTTCAAACCGCATGTTCGTCTATTACCAGGCTGTAACTCATGAACCGTGATAATTAGACAGTTGTCACAGATAATGCAATTGATGTATTTCTGATGCCACTATAACAACAAATACTAAAAACCAGAATAAAATTAATATTATACTACAAACGTGATTTTTTTTGCTTTTTTTATAGAACTGGGTGAATGCAATAGTGGCACAAAACAAAACTTAAGGTAGGTACTTTGAGTGAAAACCAAATTTTTGTTCGCATTGCGTGCCACTATTACCAGCGCGCGAGCGCGAGGTCCGGAACTCTTCGTACGCAAGTCCGACTTGCACTTTGCCGATTTTTTTATTATCTATATACATAAATTATATATATATATAAATTACAATAATCTATCCTATATTAATCTATATAGTATGAACAGGTAAAGTTTATGAGTTTGTGAGGTTGTAAGGGGTAAACTCTGGATCTACAGAACCGATTTTGAAAATTATTTCACCATTAGAATGCTACATTATCCCTGAGTGATATTATAGGCTATATTGTAACCCGGAAGTCCCACGGGAACTCTTAAACCGCGGGGAACAACTAGTACTTAATAATAACGGTGATTACGTATAGGTAGGTATGGTATATGTAACGCTATTCATATAGTGTTGTTTGCCTGACTCACCTCAGTGTACCAAGGCGTACATGTATGTATTTGCTCTGAACCGTCGCACATATATCGATAAACGCAAGGGTTACAACTTACAACAGCCAGTGCGTTATCAAGGCGGCCAGCATGCGCGCGCGTTTCAAGTTACTCGCAACCGTGCTATCGGCGATCTTACTGGCAGGTGATACTAGCAAATTATTTTCTTTTGTTCAATAACAGTAGTTTCTTTTCTAAACTCAAAATAAAATCAAGTGTTTTACCATAGCAGGTAACTTTCAAAAATATAATATGCAACGTGGTTTTTTCAACGTAACCAACCGAAATAATTGTTGTTCATTTGGCAAACAATGGTGTGCTTATTATTGGGTATATTTTTTCTCATTTTTATAAATGAATAGTCAGTGTATGAATTTTTGAAACTATCTGGGTCATCTGCATGCCTATGCCGATGCCGTGACGTTAGTTTAGAAGTTATGTAATTAATTATTTTATGTTTTACTTAATTTTTGTTCGGAGTTCCTGCGGGAATCCCGGATTAAAAGTACTCTATGTCCGTCTCTGTATCCCTGATAACTTGTAAAGGTATGCAAAATTTAATGATAATCGGTCAAGCCGTTTACGCGTGTTTCGTGACCAAGGAAAATACGGATTCATTTTTATACATATAATACTAGGTATTTTCGGAGTTCCCGTTGAAATTTTAGGATAAAAAATACCTATGTTATTTTAAAAAATTCTTTCACTTATACGAAGCTATGGTCGTATAAGTGAAAGAATTTTTTTAAATCGGTTCAGCAGATCCAGACATTACCTACCCAACGTCACAAACTCGCTATTCACAAACTCACAATTTACAAACTTACTTATAATATTAGATTAGTATAGATATATAGAATATCTGTGGTGCCTACTGCGTTATGTTTCAGCATGTGTATGTATTTGTTTGTTTATAGCTACTAAACTTAAGTTACAATTACGTGGTTTGTAAACAAGCGATCTCACTCGTCAATCAACATTCATCCAAGCGACACAAAATAGTCTGAAGCAATTTTTTTTTTTGTTTGCAACGTAGTATATTTACTCTGAGGTTTGCAGTTTGATTTGATGTTTTTTTCTATACTTACTTTAAGAAAATATTATTTTGAGCATATAGGTAGGTACATGGTTTTTTTTTTAACTTTCAAGTAGCTATCATTTTAAAGTAAGCTTCAGCTGAATCACTTCATTCTGCCTGTATTTCATAAAAAATCCCTTCTGTAAATACAAAATTAGAGCAATAGTCTAAAAATAAAAGTCAAAAAATTCCGCATTTGTTATTTAAATTTCGTTTTTTAACCAGCTATACTAGATGGATAAAACTAAACGTTTTGTTAAAAAGCAAATGATGTCCCTAAAGTAGTTTACGTTTGTTGTCACACTATAACGAAATATATGTATAGGTAAAGGATGAATGAAATAAGTTTAGTTCAACGAATGTTTTACAGAACTCGTCAATGCTGGTGATAAGATATCGAAAAATGTCGGTGATTCTTTACCTATCAGTCTGAGAAATAGCAGCAGTATAGAAGACTGCTTTCTGACTGCTCCTAATGGCGAAGTTATTAAATTTTTGCCCGAGAGTAACAATACAGACGCTAGATATCAATATGCACCATCGCCGCCGCTCAGGGTGTGCTCAGTGACCGTTCACAACCTAACTGTCGACGACACTGGTGTTTGGAGGCTCACGTACACAATTGCGGGAGAAGATGACACGGAAGAAGTATACAACATAGTTGTTGGTCAAGGTTCGTTGTTTTGAGAGATATTATGAAGCAAGGGCCGATGATCAATTCTGCGCACGAATAACACAAAATCGCACCTCTTTCTTCTCACATAATAACCTTAAGCGTACATATATCGACGATTGAACCTAAGGATCCCCCTCATGGGTCTCCTTTATGTACACTATGCAGTATGCAGAAACGTCGAGATTTTGTATTTTACTTGATCAAAATTGGTCTTCTATGCATCGAGTAAATAGAAAACGAAATTAGGATTTTTGTTATATGTGTATATGGTTATGTTTATTTTTAGTTTTGCAATCTATAGTAGGTATATTAGAATTGCATACTGGAAAAGATTATTTGTAGGGGATAGGTACATTTAAATTATTCCAAAAAGTTATACATTATTTTTAGTAACCTAGATTTATTTCATCTTTGCTTTGCTTATAACAGAAAGACAGACAAAGTTACTTTCGAATTTAAAATATTAAATAAATAAATAAGGATGTTCTGGATCGGTTCATCTAGATTTGTGCGAATTTTCGTTTAATACGCGGCAACAGCGAGTCAATTTATATTTCAGTCTTATAATACCTATGTATGTTTGTATATTGGTATTCTATGTGTTAATCCGAAATAATATTTTATCTGGAAACTACCATCCAAATATCGAAAATTTCACTATGGATGTACAGCGATTTCTACATAGATTTTTCGTATCTTTTTATTGGAATAGAAGAAAAAAAATGCTTATTGTATTAATCTCTTATTTTTTATTAATCTATTGACTGCTAATACTTCTTGCAGAAAATCCGACTTTGCAAGATAATCAGACAAACCTGTTAAGTGAAATCAATCATAAAACCCGAACTGGCCTATATATTGACCTCGCACTGAGCAAAGCTGATTATGATGAGGAGTGCTTCTTATACACACCGATAAAAGTGGATACTAACAATAATACTGATGACAGTAACATTTCTTCCTTCGTCACTGAAGGCACTTACCATTACAATAGTTCTATTGATAGCTTGGACATTGAGGGCGTTAGAAAGCAGATGAGCAGTGACTATGTATCTTGTCGAGTGACTATAGGCCCTATGGAGGAAAAGTTGCTTGGAAGTTGGTCTTTATGTGGAACCCAGATAATGACCCACGTAAAAAGATGTCAACCAATCACTATTGCATGGAGAAGTAAGTAGAAATGATAAATAGGATATCTTTGTTAAACTAGAGCAAAATCTATGAAGCAAGCGTAATCTGATTATCAATATAATTATAAGTTCCACTGCGTAAAATAAATAAAAGCATAATATGATCGTTAAAATATGTAGCTTGTCTATTACAACTCTGGGTCGGACGCTTGTATTAGGGCCCCTAATATGAGTGCTTTGTTCAATTGTTTATTTTCAAACGCACGTTATTAAAAAGTTTATTATTTGAATGACTTCTCCTGGTTCCATTGCTGGAGCTCTCAAATTTATTCCAGGGTAATTTTCCAGGCTCTTCGATTCCAAGCAGCAACTGGCAAACTACGACCCACCCTAAGTTGTACTACCCTGTCCATTTTGGGGGTGAGGTAAACCCCACCATCCGAGGAGAAGGTGATGTGGAGACATGTCATGTCATCACGCCCAATGGCGAAGACTTGGTCCTGACTTCCGACACCACCTATCCGAACATCTCCCTTGCAAGCTATAGTGACTCCTCGCTGTGTGGCGCACATATAGGACCCCTTCACAGAAATCACCTTGGATACTGGACAGTGTATGGTAGATTTTCCAGTTGGTCTGGGTATAATGAAGTAATACAACCGTTTAATTTTTCTCTTTACGGTAAGTCTGTGAATTATAGTTTTCAATAGATGTTTCCTGAGGTATAGCCCGCATTAATGTCGCTTTTTTTTAGGATAAAAGTATCCTACCTACATGTTATTCAAGAACATAATATTAATTATTCTTTATCCCTCATCTACGTCCATTCAGCCATTTTTACGTCATTGAGTGACAAAAATTGAAATATCTACACAGTTATTGCGATAATAAGTGCCCTACTAATTGCAGTACAGAAAATATTAAATTACTTATTCGAATTTATACTAATTTACGATATAAATTTATTTTTATTCAAAAACACTACTTTCCCACTTCAAATTAATTTCCTTTTGCACCCTAAAGTTTTCTGTAAATCAGTCTCAGTGTTCAATAAATATTATAAAAAAATAATAAAGTTTATCAATTTTACAGATGAAGAAAATCCGTACGAGCAAGCTTATAATGTCACTATTGAAGTAGAGCCCCAACCACGCGAGGTTCATATCGGAGACACTATCATTTTGGATGTGACAAGTGCTGGTGAAGTTAACGACTGTTTATTCAGGACGCCAGAAGGACATTCTTATAGTTACAAAAACAGTCCCCAAATCATAGATAACGTAAAACTGAGTGTTATTGAACAAACAAAGTCCATTTGTCGCATCTCTATTGGCCCAATAGATAAATACATGCAAGGCAAATGGCAAATCACGGGGAAATTTGAGTCTCGCGGAGTCTTTACGGAGAGGAGACATACTTTCACTATCAGATTAGAAGGTTAGGATGTGTAACTATCTAAATATTTTCAATAACTCCTATAGATGTTCTATTTCACGAATCCCGTTTGCCCATGATTGTGTTGAGATGTGCACATGCACATTGTTTTAGTGTGCGTAACTCTGGGAGCGCTCCAATTTCTATTGCAATGATGTTTACACACACAAATGCGCTCATCTGTACACGTCACTACTATAACAGGCCAGGGCAGAGCGGACTTCGAGAAATAGAACAACTCTACTCGTAGTTTAAATTGTAATCGTAGTGACCACTACGCCATAACTTCAAAAAAGAATAATTCAACTGTTTGAGGCTTTATCCTTTTTAAAGATCCCGAAAATCCTTGGCAAGATGATACAAGAGAAATTGTGGACTTGAATCCACAACTGAGTAACGTGCAGTTTGGAGCTAGTACAAGAGCGAGCATTAGCACGTCTGTTTTGGACGGCAGCATTGACAGCTGTCATATAAGGACATCCAACGGACTACAGTACATCGTCAGAGATGGCTTGAATATCGACGGAGTTTCCATCATGACCAACTCCGTATCGGAATGCTCTATAAGAATACAAGTGGACTCAGAAGACACGATTGGTGATTGGATGCTCATCACTAGAGAAACCAGATTCCGAGGAAACTCACTGGAAAGGAGACTAAACTTCACTATCTACGTCGAAGGTATTAATTTGATTTATCGATAAATAATTCAGAATTAACAGGAGCGTGTATCAAGTCACGTTCTGAGATAAGATCACTCCAACACTGATACGGATTAGGTTATTGGTAAATCTTTAGTAAAGCGACAATACGCGCTGTTTGATTATTGTCTATCGCTTTTTCAATGTATGGTTAATTGTATCCTGGTTTAGAATGGCTATGAGGTAGTATAGTTCAAAGTTTTTCAAGAATTTGAACACTGAAGAAGCGAGTTCGAATATAATATGGTTATGTCTTATTGTTAAAAGTAGACGTAATCCAAATTTTTCATTGAAAGCTATACGGTTTGAAATTCACAAAGAATGTTAGCATTAACAGTCTTTAGTTACGAGTAAGTAGATGGACAATCAACTCGGTTTATGCCCGGTGCTTGGGTTACATCATTTAAACCTAAGCACCGGGTTTAAACCGTGTTGATTTCCCATCCACAGTTACGAGTGCATTTTTCGAGTCATAATTGCAAAAATACTCCTTTATGACCTAACTTATGTATAAGGAAAGTTTGAAATATAGTTAAAATCTTTTTCAGAATTTGTAGACATTTTGCCAAGAAATGTAACCTTAGCGACTGGCGGCAATTTGCACTTCCGCCTGGAGAACGCTACAGAACTGCACGATACTTGCAAACTGTTTGCACCGGATAATGTAGAAGCCTCGAAAGGTTATCTGGATACCGCCTTTGTTGATCAGTGCGCATACTTCGTGCCCAATGTTACAACTGAAGACGAAGGAACATGGGAAATAAGATACGGAACTAAGATCGTATATCGTGGTCAGATTACACTTAGTGTGCTAGGTAATTATATCTTAATTTTACAAATTACAAATCACCGCACATCAGTCAAGTTGCTCGTTAAATAGTAGGTACCTATTTAAAAAGAAAGTTAGGTATTTGTTTTGCAAAATTATTTTGCTCCGACAAAGTAAATAAAACAGAATACAAAGTAAATGTTGTTAGTAAATTATCTTGAATACTCACTCCAAATGATATAAAATGTACTGTCTATTGAAACATTAATTAAATAACACGATATTATGAAATATCAATAATAATTAACTTTTTTATAAATTATAGACACATCGTGTTTAAGTAGGTAAACTAATCAAACACGGATTGCAAGTGACTATAGTATTATAATATTATCTGTGCAAGTGGTAACGCCTTGTGAATATTTGAATTAAATGACTTTCAAATATTTCATTTCAATTCAAATACATATTATTATCTATCCCCGTATTTCAGACGTCAATACAGAACCAGTTTATTTAAATTGGACCAATGGAAGACCAGTTGACGAAGTGTTTGGACCAGAAGATGCAGTTTACTGTATCGTTAGCGATCCTTCCAATCATACAGTGTATGACGGATTTGGCAAATGTCGTATAGTTCTAGAGAGAGCATCCAACGATCACAATGGTGTTTGGAGTATGATCGTTGGTTTACCTGGAAAAGTGATTACTCAGAAACATGATGTTTACGTTACTATCACAGATGACGGTATGTTGTTTGATATTGCTTTGTTATTCACAATGATCCTAAAGTTAATTTGACATCCACACTGAGTTAGGTACCGTTTCCATTAAAAAATAAACCAGCTGATTAAATACTGATGCAGTAGATTTAACAGAAACACTGGTGGTAAACCAGTTTGTTACAGTTATTATCGATTTCTTGCAGAATCTAAAGCCTTAGCAAACACCACTGTAGTTAAAAGTAATGCTGGAGATATGATGGTTGCATTGTCCTGTTCCGTTTCAAGTGAACATCAGGTGCGGGCTTGTAAGTTCAGGGAGCCATCCGGGCGAGTGCTGCTCGCTACTGAAGGAGTAGGTCAAGATAGATACTACTTCCATGGAATGGGCACAAGGTAATCGGAACTGAGATTTACTGGTCCCTAGGACCCATAAACATCGGCACTTGACTGACAAAAAAGGAAAACAGGAGGGCGTAATAAATAATGCTTCTCTAAAGAAAAATTTAGTTGAAAAAAGCCCTAGCTTGTCTTTACAATTGTAATTACTATGATTTTAGATTGAAGCTTGTTTTTTCAATGACAGATATGAATCCGGCATCTACAGCCACGACTGCGGGCTTCGCATCGCCAACCCTACAGTCCAAGAACTTGGCTTATGGCGCTGTGCTATAGAAACTGTGGAGGAAACATACTACGGCTTCTTGACAGTTCTTTGCCCCTGGGCCATGCAGGACCCAGCAATCGCTGCTCAAGTCATATCAGGTATCTACCAATATCTACCAACAGTATTTGTTCTTTTATGAATGATTAGAAATTAAAAAAAAAGTTGTTTATCCACCTATTACCTAATATAATCTTAACTCCAACCCCAAACTCCAATAATTAATTGACTTACATATTTTTTAATAATTCGTTTCTAGAACCTAAGCTGATTGCTGAAAGAGAGCTGGTAACGAGCATGGAAGGTGAAAATGTAGATCTCTCCTGCTATGTCCAGTCAGCCATCCGCTACTGCTACTTCAGGTCTTCGAATGGCAGCATTTACAACGTAGGATCAGGTACTATTCACACTATTACTGATTGACCTAAATATTAAAAAATCATATTCTGTACGTCATAAGACACGTTGTAAATGTATTCTTTTGATGTGACACTTTTTTGACCACGAGGAAATAGCAATGTTTTGTGGCGGCGTTATCTTAACGTGATAGGTTATGGTCATTCATACCAGGGGTTACGAAAACCGCGGCACCCTTGTTGTGCTTAAAATAATTAAAACACCTACTCTTAAAGTGGTTTGACTACTAAGGAAAACAAGAAAATACAATACAGTATATTATAATAATAAATACAGCTTAACCTTTAATGCGAAGGCAGCTGATACTGTTTTTATGAATTTTTCATTATTTCTTTTAGGTTGAAGGAACTAGTGAAAAATTACTTAATTCCAATTTTTGTGAAAGTTTGAAAGTTAAGGAATGAGTTGGCACCGATGGCAGCCGCTCGAACTTCTTGGTCCTTGGATGTTATTTACTTAAAAAACACTACCGCGCTTGTGATCAGACTTGGAGTACGTGGGCGCTGGCTTCGACGCCGGCGAGTGTGGCGGCAGGTTGCCCAGGGTGCAGGTGAACGACAGCGGCGTCTGGTCCTGCCATGTTGGCCTCACCAACCACTCTCTACAGGAACAACGCGCCAACTTCGTCGTCACTGTTGAAGGTAAGATCGAGTGATAGGTAGAGGTATATCTACGTATTTACAGAGAGAACTGTCCCCCCCCCCCCCCCGTTTCACCTACGGTAATTTCGGAGTTCCCGTGGGAATTTTGAGATAAAAAGTACCCTATGTCACTCAGGACTACCGAAGCTTCCTAGAAGTGAAAGAATTTTCAAAATCGGTGCAGTAGATCCAGAGATTGCCCCTACAACGTTTCAAACTCACAATTCACAAACTTTACCTTATTTTAATATTAGTTTATATAATAATATTATGTAGTATGTAGCTTGTAGTCATTTTTCTTATTGTCTTATTGTAATGTGATGTGATGTAGTTTCCATAATAAAATAATATGTATCCACTCTTGTGGTAATTTTTCAGATGCGCTGAAAGTATCCCAGGCCAGGACAGCCAGCGGCAACCACCTGCGGATATCAGCGGTTGCGTATCAGAACCACTCGCTCGATTACTGCAGATTCGTGCGCATCGACGGCTTTGGTAATAACACACAAAATTGCAAAAACCCCACCCTAGCAAGAAACTTCTTTGCCCACCCCAGAAATAGTAGAAGTAGTTTTAAAGAATTACTGTTTAATTGCTTTTAATTTTAGTCTCTATAGCTGTGCCCCGCGATTTCACCCGCGTGAGTTTCGGGATTCCCGCAGGAATTATTATTTTCTAAAATGAAAGTAGCCTAAGTTACTCTTTATAATCTCGTATAAATCCCGTTAAAATCAGTCCAGCCGTTTCAGAGATTAGACAGATAAACCGATATACAGACAGATAGAGAAAAAAATTATAAATTGATTTTTTTATGTAAGTACCGTATACTTTCATATGCATGCATTTAGTGAAACTGTGAAAAGCTGTTAATTTAGAATCACAAACAGACACTTCAATTTTATTTATATGTATAGATATGGGGGGCAGGGGCGCAGTGGGCAATGACCAAAGAGATCATAATATTATGGTAAATGCAAATTAATGACTTAAATCACCATAAACACTAATGTGGTATGAGATTTAGGGTAGGTATAGCTTGTTTAAACTAAAATGACGCGCCCCTCCATCGAGTATACGCACACGCACAACCGTTAAAATATCGATACGACACATATAAATCTGGTCTGTCTATTCATCACAAGTGGGCTATACTGGCGCCGCACTCACACTATTAAAGAGATATTATCAATACATGCATGATCTCGCATATCTAAAACTGCTAATTGAGTAGGTAGTGGGGCGCGTCATTTTAGTTTAGACAAGCTATAACTAAAATTGACTTTGTACCTATACAAAATAACATAGCGCATAGGTAAGCGTAGACCCCAAGACCAAAGAAAGTGGTATAGTAGAAAATCGTACTTATAGTAAGGGACTATTCCCATCAACTAATGCAGTTTATGAAATTACTCTACTGCTCTACTCTATTTAAATCGTATCGTGTAATTGATAATTTTTTCATCAAGTTCGTGCTTCGTTAAATTTCCTTTTAGTCAAAGGAATGTCTTGTAAATTTCTTTTTATAATTTCAACCTCAGACGAAATAAAAACTATCGTCTGAGTGTGGGCTCATCATATTTTTATCAGCAGGGCAATTATGTAACTTTTGTTGCTATCATATTTAAGTTTCAATCAGAAAAATAGCGATTTTGTGATTAATTAATCATGTTTAGACAGCTTTAACTTTGACGTAGGTATATGTTTATTTTGGATTATTGCTAGATGTTGTAGGTGCCAAAAGGTGCTTATAGTAATCGCAAAACCGCCATGTTTTTTATTGAAACCGAAAAAATATAGAAACATAGTTACATAAATTGTCCCTCAAATATCTGTTTGTCAAGTAAGATAATGCCCATTATACAGGAAATGTGTCTATATAAACCTACTTACAATTCAAAACTTATCGACAGGTTTCACTACGGAAAATATCCCGAACGACTATTTGGATGAAAGTGTTTTGAGTTCTGGCCGCTGCGCCATATTCGTCGAGGAGGCCGCGCTGTTGGACCACCACCCGTGGACGGTCGTTGCCAGGTTCAGCGGACACGCCACCGAGATATCCAGGGTCACCACACACACCATCCAAGTGGACACTGGCCCAACTACAGGAATAAGTACATATATGTTTTATATCGCAAACGTACTTTAAAGTTTAAGGGTACAATATGTTACCGAGGATAATAATTATTATTATTAACCGTTAGTTTACAAAGTCGGCGTTTTGTATACTTAATGTCGAGGACAGAAGATGTCATTATATGTTGTATTTTTGCGAGTTGCGAGCATCAGGATGCTCGCAATTCGTCAGAAGGCGCTAGGTTAGGTCAAACGGTACCGACTGCCGATATGCGGGGATATAGCAAAGCATTTTCTGCCCTCAGCATTATAGGTACAAAACTAGCTGTTCCTCGCGATTTAATCCTCGGTAATAACGGAGTTCCCGCGGGATTTCCGGGACAAAATGACAAAATAGATTAGTGTAGATGAAAATACGAAATGTTCTTTTTTGAAAAATAAATACAATGACTTTGCAGTTTCTGAACAAACGAGTATGATATCGATGGTTTTTTTTATTACCACTCTAGCTTTTCCCCGTGGTTTCACTCTTAAATAACGTAATTTAAAGGAATCATAATAACTGCTAAATAAATATTTTGTTTTGTTTAGTTATCATTTGCTTCGTACACAACAAGTCAGAGACGATTGAAATAGATGTTACCTATATTTTGTCTCCAGGGTACAATTTCTTTATGACATCGGTAACGCTGCTGGTGGCGGCGGTGCTGTTGCTGCTATGTGGTGGCTTCATGTTCCCTAAGAAGAATCGCGAGTGGACTTACGCCCGCGCGTCCACCCTCAGCAACTCAATACGCAGCAGCATCTTGAGAAAATCTTTAGCGAACAAACCGAAAACGGCTATGGCCGCTTAATTTCTTATACAGGCTGTAAACAAACTATATATCTGCTTTCACGTGACTTATTTTGACGCGTGCATAGATTACGTCAAACCTTACAAAAAAGTTAACTGCCTAAATACAGATCCATAATACTTAGGTTTCTTTTAATAATTATAACAGTTCTTGTGACGTAAATCATTCGAACCGATTAGGCAAGTTAGTACTTGCAATTGATTTTTTTTTTTGTTTTTAGTATGTACATACATACTAGCACGGGAATGCACATCGTACTTAATTGTTATTGTTAAGTTTGACTATACAGTATACATATAATATAAATTCCCATATCGTCGGGGATAGTGGAAATCCGCGTAACTAGCATTGGATAAACCCGCGTATGTGACAAATCCTTTAGGTCGAAAATGCAATGTAGCCAATTTATAATACCGCGACCTCAGACGAAATAAAAAGTCTTTTTATTTCGTCTGACACCGCGACCATAGACCGCGACCGTACCGTACCGACTTAATAATAACATTAAAATATTAGATAGATTGTTAAAAACACACAGAACAGATAAATTATTATTACAAGATCTGTAAAAATAAAAAAAATACAAAGTTTTAACATTCTCCTGTAAGTTGTAACCTTATCCGTAGTGCAGATACGCGCTCCCTACCTGTACCAGTAGATTCGTGGTTTTGCACTATCCCCGAAGATATTATACCTATTGCATTATTATAGTCTCTGATATTACGCACCCTGACAGCTTGATTGGTTCAACGAGAAACTGTCACGAAATAATCACAATGCGATTTTTTCTGTGACTCGCATAGGTATAGGTTTATATAAATTAAGGAGGTGGGATCATATGATTTCTTTTACAAACATTAGGAAAACAATATCGATAACATCAGAAGACTAAAACAAAGTAATGTGTAATAATTTGTTAATATAGTGTTTAATGTTAACCTATTTCAAAAAGTTGAGTACCCTATCTAATAGGTATGTATTACAATTACTGTGATCATAAGGTGCCTATTAAAAATAAATACAATTGTGTATTGTGAAGAAAGTTAATGAATAAAGTATTATATCTACTTACATATAAAAAAATGGATTTATTTTATTTTAATTGGAAGCTTATATTAAAAAAATATAATAAAAAACCGAAAGTATCAACTTAGGGAACATACCAACCCATACTACGGGATCCATTTTTTTTTTTTTGACCCCCTGCCCCCACCCCTCACCCCTAGTTGTCATAAATGTATTTTTTCTTGCAAACAGAAAGTTATAAAATATATCTGGCTCATATGACTCGAGACTCAAATTTTGTCTTTAGAGTAGTTTCGGGAATTATGGCCGATTAACAGCCGCACTCAGAGTCGACTTTAATGATTAGGTTAGTTAAGTATAGATTTTTAAAACAAAACTGCCGCAGTTTTGTTTTAAAAACCATTGATATAAGTAGTAAATCAATGTTAAAAAGCTGTACTTAACAAAGTAATCATTAAAGTCGACTCTGAGTGCGGCGGTAAGTCGGTCAATATGGCCAGTACTATAAACTATTATCTCTGAAACAAATACAAGATCGGGTGTACCGTATTGGCCATATTGGCGCGCCCCTTCCCTTTACCTCTCTAGCTGATTCCGGCGTTGTGGCGAGTGCGCGCTTGTCCAGCGCATGCAATGATCGAAAATTACGTGATTTGATGTTATTTTTTTGTAAGTTACACTCATTCCAGTTCCTCAAATTGTCATTCATTCATTTTTAAATTGCTAGTGCTTACTCAGTTTTGTAAGTAAACTTTTAAACTATAGTGTGGTGACAGTTTATAAGCATATTATTCACTAGATTTTAGGTTAGACTTTTATTTGTCAAAATTTATATTGACAAATAAAATTTATTATGGTATTTTGAAAACCCCCTCCCGCCCCCGAATGGGTCACGTGACACGTCGTAGTATATATGGGTTGTTCCCTATATCAGTTTACATCCAAAGTTTGAAAAAGATAAACTTAGAAATAAATGTTTGTCGTAATCGAAGACGAAATAATAATTTTAAATGAAAACTCGAAAGAAGACTACCTACTCCTACCAGATTACCGTGTATATAGTTGGTAGGTACTTATATGCAAAATAAAAATATAAAAAATACGAATATAAGTTATATATATTATATCGATGATTGTTATTTGTTTTCAATGTTCATCTGTTTAAATAAAACCCGGCACCTCTGCAAATAGTAATGTTGTATCCAATGTTGTATCGTATAGGATGTAAATTTAAACGAGGGACATATAGAAAGGATCTATTCAGTATTCGATTGATTTCAACGTTTTAAAACCATTCTTGGTGTAATTACCTGATAAAAAAATATTCATTAAAACTGGACGCGCTCACTTCATACTTGGATGCTTGGATCAATCAACGCCGCTCTCCTTTGTATTGTCGATGACGCACCAACAAATGAAATTCAATGACCATTTACCGTGTAAAACCACGTTTTCTGTGTGGTCTATTAGTGTTTTTTCGGTATATATTTGTTAGTTACACACTACACAGGTATATATCTGTAAGCTTGAACGAGAGCCAGAATATAGGTATAGGTATCCCTCGTTGAAACTTACACCCTGTATTTTTAATATGTATAACAAAACACATGGTATACTTAATAACACATCCTATACTAATATTATAAACGCGAAAGTTTGTCAGAATGTATGGATGGATGGATGGATGTTTGTTACTCTTTCTCGCAAAAACTACTGAAGGGATTTAAATGAAATTTTACAATAATAGATTAACACATAGGGTACTTTTTATCCTGGAATTCCCGCGGGAACTCTGAAATTAACGAGGGTGAAACAGCGGGGCACAACTAGTCCTTACTAATATCATAAATACTAAAGTGAGTTTGTTTGTTTGTTACGCTTTCATGGCTAAACGACTCAACCGATCACCACGAAATTCATACACGTTGTCAGAGGTAAGTACCTACAGAGAAGGACATAGGCTACTCTTTATTTTATTTTATTTTTTTTTTTCTTTATTTAGGGCAACAAACAACTAATACAATTTATATAATAACAAGAAAATATGTGTACCTACAGCGAAGTAAGGCAATTATATGGCCAACCACGTTACCCACGTCTTAAAAACACGTTGTCAGAGGTAAGTACAGAGAAGGACATAGAAATGAAATGAAATGAAATGAAATGAAATGAAATGAAATGAAATGAAATGAAATGAAATGAAATGAAATGAAATGAAATGAAATGAAATGAAATGAAATGAAATGAAATGAAATGAAATGAAATGAAATGAAATGAAATGAAATGAAATGAAATGAAATGAAATGAAATGAAATGAAATGAAATGAAATGAAATGAAATGAAATGAAATGAAATGAAATGAAATGAAATGAAATGAAATGAAATGAAATGAAATGAAATGAAATTAAATTAAATGAAATGAAATGAAATAAACTCATATTAAACACATAGGCTACTCTTTATCCCGGAATTCCCACGGGAATTTCGATTTCGATGCCGTGACCAAGGGAAATAGGGATTGATTTTTATATGTATACGATACGATTTATCGTAATAGAACTTATACTTATTCCAAATCCCTTTGGTATTTGTAGTTCCATTCTATATACCTAGTCTTTTAAGCTACCTACGCTGAACGCGAATTCGCTCGTTAAAAAGACATACCTATCTAATTCACTAGTAGGTACCTACTATAAAATTGATATTATGTAGGTATGTAGTACAAGTGCAGTAAATCTTTTTACTCTTTAGGTGTTGGTATAAAATGTATGTACACATACCACAGTCACACACGCGAATAGGCGCACGCCTGTCTGTTGGAGGGGTGAGCAATGAGCATAGATTGAGTTTCCTAGAATTTTGCAGATTTAGACCAGTCACCAGACTGTTAGTACTTACATAGTAGGTACATAACATATAACTAAGCTGTATGTTAATATGTTTCTAGGACATGTCAATTGAAGCAATTAATACGAGAACTTGAAGAGTTTTGCAGAGAGAGGTCTGCTATATCTATCAACATGCTAAATTGAGTTTTGAGTCATGTGTTAGGTACAACTAACAGAATTAGGTAACCTTAACAATAATATCGAAATATTTTTTTACAAAATTATGGAAATACTAGCTGTTCGCCACGGTTTCACCCGCGTTAATTTCGGAGATCCCGCGGGAGTCCTTCCAATGCAATCTTTTTCTTCAAAATTTCACGATGATCGGTTCAGCCATTAAAGCGTGAAAGCGTAACAAACTCATTTTGTCATTTATAATAGGAAGGATTTAAAACTAGATACGGTATAGTTACGATACTGAAACTTGCTACGAAAATAGTGAAAAGTGATACCTGGGTACATTTTGTTTAAAAACAAATGTTATCTTTCTTTGTAAGGCAGTAAGTGGGTTGTTTTGGACTATCGGTCTACTAATTATTATATAACTAGCTGTTCCCCGCGGTCTCACCTGCGGTAATTTCGGAGTTCCCGCGGAAATTCTGGGATGAAAGTACCCTATGTAATTTTCTGCACCCTTGACAACGTGTATGCAAAATTTCATGATAATCGGTTGAGCCGTTAAGGCATGAAAGCGTAACAAACAAACTCACTTTCGCATTTATATATAATAGTAAGGATAATACATGTTAAATAATAATACGTATTGTATTATCATTACAAAAACTTTTGTCTTCATAAATTTACATCTAATTTTCAGTTCACGCCTAATAATAAGTAATGCACTTGAATGGAAACAAATTACACGACACGTAGCTTTTAAACGCAGATGGTAGAGTCAATTTTAAATAAAAGCCAACTGTTAGTGCCATATTTTATTTTGGATATAATATACTAGCTGTTCCCCGAGGTATCACCCACGGTAATTTCGGAGTTCCGGATAAAAAGTACCCTATGTCACTCAGGACTACCGTATAGCTTCCTATAAGTGAAATTTTTTTCAAAATCGGTTCAGTAGATCCAGAGATTACCCCATAGATACAAGCCTACAACGTCACAAACTCATAACTCACAATAATTCACAAACTCACAAACTTTACCTCTTTATAATATTAGTAGGTAGGTATAGATAAGTGTCAGAAAATCTAGTGCTAAATTTGTGAGGTTCGTGGTAATAATGATCTTCGGCTAGCTCAAATAAAAGATATTTTTGTAAATACCTGACTACCTGACTGAAAACCAGCGCTGAGGGTTCCCATCCTCAGCATATGCTGAGTCAGCTGCCATTTGCAGCAGCAGAGACACACCGTGACCAAAACCAGCCAACCAATATCTTTTTTTAAGTTTAGTTTGTAATTAATTTGTTTGTGATTTTGTTATTAAGTTTGTAAAACTTGTGTGTGTCTGTTGCGCAATAAAAATTATTCTATTCTATTCTATTCTAAATTAGAGCTTTTGTATTCTTTAAATCGTATCTAGTTCTCAAAAAGTAAAAAGTCAAATTTTTAAATATAAAAGGAACAGATTAAAAATTAAATAATAAATATTAGAAATGAGGTGGGATATCATAACGAATGGCATACGGCCGTCTCGTTACAAATTGCTTATTTTTTTTTGATAAATAACTATTTTAACAACCTATATTAAGAAAACAAAAAAGTAGTGTTTTATTTTTACATATAGATGTACAAGAATTAATTAAAAAGAATTATAGGTATTTCAATAGTACCTTTGTTAACATCCTATTATTTGTTCTAAAAACTCATAATATTAGGCATGTGTATTGGTCTAAGTAATTACGTATATAAAAGAAAAATATTTTACGTATTTACGTAGTAGGTGTCGTCACATTTATTTAGCTCTCTGAAAACTGCGACTGCAAATTTTACAGCAGTCAACGTTCAGTTTGTATGTCGCACCATCCACCGTTTATCAGTACAAAGTTAACTCTTTCAAAATGTACTCGTGTTTGTTCGTTATATTATCAATACATGCAATAATATCGAGTTGTGTGACAGTGAATCGATATAGTGCTGTGACGGAGAGAATATTTAGTAAGTGCCCAAGTACCTACCCTTCTTTTTCGATTAAAAGAAATCATGCTCGATTGATCGCGTAAATCGAATCTGAAGTAACTTGTAATATCTAACGCAATGAGATTACCTACAATTTGTTTATGTTTAAATTCAGAATTTCCGTTGTTACCTACTTTATAAGCGGAATATGTTTTGGGATTCGCTGTAAATACTTAAAACATAAATGGACACTAGGTATTTGTAAAATAGAAACAGATCCGGAACGGAACTTCCGAAACTTCATTAAATTTCTTTTAAGGTTTATGGTTTTGATTAAACTTTAGCTAAATTACTTACCTACTTTTGATTTTAAGATTTTTAAATCACCCTTATAATACATTATCATAATATAATCATATTATTGCTTTAATCATATTTAGTATTGCTTTAAAATATCGGGCGACTAAGCTTCGCCTGGCACATTTCAAGTTGTCGTGGGAATTAATAACTTCCCGCGGGAAAAGTTGCTTTTATGGGGTGTGAAAGTGTAGGTAGTGTCATTAAATGCTCAAATCATTACATGATATTGCGTTAAAAATAGTGTGAACACAGATTTATGCCGCGTATTTAAACGATAACTTTCCCGACATCCGATTTTGATAAAATTATGTTATTCTTGAGCTATCAATCTAGGTACCCGTTTGATCTGTATGAAAATACGTTCAGTAGTCAGAGATTACCACAACCACAGATAATAGACATTTTTAGGTAGGTATCTACCTACTCGTCTTTTACCGTCCTCTCTAAATTTTAGGTAAGTAATCAATGTACCTACCTACAAACACCACAATTCTATTGTTTTTATATTTATATATTATTTTCTTTAAATACTCTAGATTTAAAATATTATCTGAAGTTTTGTTGTCCTAAACAGATAAATGGAGGCGTGAATAAAAGAATGAAAGTTAGGTAAAATCTACAAATCAGTCTAACACATGCAATATTATCGTTTTGATATTAGTATCAATGTCATTAACTTTCTGTCATAATTATTATATTGCTTCGATTAGAGCAAACGTTTCAACACAGTACATTCACATAGCAAACAAAATACGACCGCAACCATAGAAAGGGCAAGTAAGTCACTTTGAGTAAGTTGACTATAGATATGAATATAAAATACATAGTCAAACTTACACATTTGACCTTCATGTGACAACATATAATTTTTTCGAATTTAGCAGTGGAAGTCACTAGCACCGCGGCATCGCCCTTGCTCAGTGATCTTTACTTTCCTACATATTGTTATAAATATAAACAAAACTATAAATACCTACCTATATACCTACATACCTAATAACTGTTTTGTGGTTATCCACACCAACATATGGTTTTTTGTAAGAGTATTCACCTTATTATTAGTAAGGTAGTCATGGACCTTTACCAATGATAAAAAGTAGTCTATGACACTCAGGAACACTGTGGCATTCTATTGGTAGGTAAAAGAATTTTCAGAATCGGTTCAGTAGATCCAGAGATTACCCCCTACAAGGTCACAAACTCCCGAGCTCACAATTCACAAACTAACAAACTTTAGCTTATAATATCTATGTATTAAGTAGGTACAGAAAAATAATATTTCTTTCAAATTGCAACTAATTTACCTACTTACTTACTAGCAATATGAAAATTATCCAAGTAACATTTTTTTTTATCTGACTTTGGTCTGGTTTTACATTGTTATCAGATAAAAAATATCTTGCAAATGTACACAAAAGGAAGTTTTTATTTGCTCTAAATAGTACATGTATCTCAATTTATGTGATAAAATCCTGCTAAAGCTTATTGTAGGTACCTAGGTGATATTTTTTTAAGATAGTTTCGAGTTAAGAGTTCGGTGAAAATATTCCAAAAAAAAGGAAACTACATACCTAATCCTACTAATATTATAAATGTGAAATTGTGGATGTTTGAATGTTTGGATGTTTGTTACTCAACACGCAAAAACGGCTGAACGGATTTGGATGAAATTTGGCATGCATGTAGCCTTTGACATGGAAAAGAAAACATAGGCTACCTTTTATCCCGGAATTCCCGCGGGATCTCCGGGATTAACGCGGGTGAAACCGCGGGGCACAGCTAGCATAATATAAGTAGGTACTAGGTATGTTTGTACATGATGGTTAATTATTATATTAATACAGAATTCGCTAGTAAAATTAGGTTTTCATTAACTAAGGAAAATCAAATATTAACCATAAATGAGGAAAATACGATATTATAGCCATAACTTCAAAAATGATAAATCTATACTAACCTACATATTATATACTTTTGGTTCCGGCTAATCTCTGAAAGGGCTGAAACGATTTTAAAGGAACTTTGACTGGCAGATAGCTGGTGTTATAACGAGTAACTTAGGTTATTTTAATTTTAGAAAAAATAGTTCCTGCGGGAATTCCGAAATTCACGCGGGTGAGACCGCGGGGCACAGCTAAAAAATTGGTAAGTAGGTATGGCATTTATATCTTTGTTTGCTTGTTTGCTGGTACCTACATCAGGAGAACGATCGCCCTATTTTATAATGATAGATATTACCAAAACAAAACCAAACGTCACACGTTTAAACGTCAAATTTTAAATTAATATTTTATGCATATTTCGTATCGCGCTGATTATTTGAAAGATAATTAATTAATTATATATTATTTTCTAAATAAGAGTTGAACCGTCATCTTTAAAAATAATCAGCGCGATACGAAATATGCTTAAAATATTAATTTAAAATTTGACGTTTAAACGTGTGACGTTTGGTTTTGTTTTGGTAATATCTCAGAACAATGACAGTAGCATATTCTTCTGAGGGTAATATCTATCATTATAAAATAGCGCGATCGGCCTCCAGTTTACACGATAATCGTGAGTCGGGTCGCTCGCTTCCACTCGCTTCCCTGTTGTGGTTGAAGGGGGCGGGGCTAACAAGCACGTCGTACTCGTGAACGGGTGCTGGCAGCTGGTAACTGATCGTATCTTGTCTGCTATGGTAATCCTATTACTAATTATTATCTATTAATTACCTATTGGTCGGCTGAAGGACTGGCTTCCTTTGCTATCTAATAATTTAGAAATAATAATCGGAATAAATTCGGAATCTGGTTCATTAGATATAATTATGTATATGTAGATAATAAAGCCAAGACTAGTATAGTATCTATTATATTATCTGTGGCCAAGCCAACGATGAGAAATTATCTCTTTCTATACAACTGTGCGTGTGGTGGACTAAGTTCGACTTAAATATTTATATCTAATTACTTTATACTAGTTACATAAGAGGTCCTATTCCAAAAGAGAAATAGAGGTAACAGATACCTACGAGTTACGATTTTTTAATTACGATCAGTATTCGGGCCAGGGTTATTGCCTTTAAGCCCAGAAGTTGGGCTGGTATGCCGATCACGAGATAAAAATTGGTCGATAAAGTGATGCCGCGGGCAAGAGCTAGCACCTATTTAGTATTAATAAGAGCAGAAACTGACTGACTGATTGATCAACGCACAGCTGAAACCGCTGGCTAGACTCATGAAATTTTGTACATAATTATATATTCCATAAGTGAAGTAAGAAATTTTTTTTTTTAATTTAACCCCTAAGGGGGTGAATATAGGAGTTGCAAACTTTGTATGGAACGATTCCGCGGGAACTTCGAAATTATCGCGGGTAAAACCGCGCAGGACAGCTAGTATTTTAATAAAAATTATGCACTTGCATCACTTCGAGCTGCATGTTACAACTCCAGTGATATCTAGCGAACTAGCCGACGCTATAATTGATTCTCGTTAAAACAAATGTAGATTTCTTGAGGTATATTATTACAGACGATGACATAGTTTATCAACAGTAATTTGAATATTTCTGTTCAATAGGCAAATCAAAAGTAGAATTAGGACCTATTCTAATAAATTGCGGATTGGGCGACATCGTCACCATATCGGCGCCAATAGTGCACACCAAGCAGAAAATATATCATCTGACCAACCCGCGAGGCGACACCGTTAATCTGCCAATAAACTACACGCAAGTTGTCGTTAAAAAGAAGAAAAGAAAAGATGAAGACTACAATAACATCATAATCAAGTATGTGAAGAACGACCCACCGATAATAACACCGGAAAAACCTTACAGAGTGTTCAACGTTAACTATCCAAAGAACAGACTTTATTCAGGTGAAACCAACGTTTTTAAAGAGACCGAGGACGATATGGCCGTGAATGACTTCATGATTGGTCCACTGGGGGAGGAAGACCACGGCAATTGGGGGCTGAATGTCTATTTCAAAGACATCGACGAACAATGGATAGAACTGTTTCAAGTTATAACCATTATTATATCGGGTGAGTGATATTTTAGAAACTAAGCTACCCACAACCTGTAACAGGCGTCTTAGGCAGCTGCCAAGGTATCCGCAGATCCGTAGCCAGGCGCGGATCCAGCACCTAAAAAAGTTGTGGGCACGTCCCGCACGGCCATCCGAAAATTAGTTTTGTTTGTATAATTATCACATCTTAACTACTAAACCGTAATGACACTTTTGCAGCTTGAAAGTATATATCGCGTTCCAAATTACGCACGGTTCAAACAAAAGTGTACCTAATCTAACTGGCACGCCATTATGGTAGCGCTTGCAGAATACACTAATCGTAAGTTAGGAAAAAAAATGGAGACTTTACTACGCAAAGCAGCGACACTCTGGTCCCCCACCAACTTCGTGATTCACCATGCTCCGCCACAACGTACAAAATGTTTTTTGGGAGACAAAATTTTTAAATTATTTTCGGGCATTTATGACAGCTACTACACGGAGTACATATATCTAATATCCACATCCTCCAAGTCTCAATAAATCAAACCAGGAATACCTACTCTTGGTTTTATAATCCTTACCATGGACCAATTAAAGTTTAATTGGTCCATGATCCTAACTAATATTAGGTGAGTACTATAAATACGAATGTGAGTTTGTTTTTTACACATTTATACTAACCGGTAAAAATTAAACTTCTTGAATTTGACAGACCTAGGGTACCTTTCACCCAGAAAAAATATTGTTCCTGAGGGATAGAAAGTTGATAAATCTACATTAACGCGAGTTGACCCAAAAATAAGGTATTGGGGTGTTTTGTTTTAATTCCGAATAGCTCTGCATATCAGGTACAGTCGTGTGATAAAGTTTTTACATATCAAACAATAAATTACTTAGTTTTGTTTACAGTCTGCGATTATTCATTATAATATTTAGTGCGTTTAATCATAAATCGTCGTATTAAACCTAGCTGTCTACTGATAAAAACTAATGCCGTGTTAAGGTTGAACCTATTTCCATACCCATTACGTATTCTTAAAAAATAAATCTAGTTGACTTTTAACATTTCGAAACTATTTTGTTTTCCGTTTTCAGAATTCGTACCAATTCATCCTAGAATGCCTAAAGTTAATATCGGAGACACATTGGAGCTCGGGTTCGCTTATCCTGTGAGGGATCTGCAATCTTGCGAGCTGATAGCACCGATGTCGACCTTCGACAGATTCTACGATAGAAGCCGCATCGACCTCGACAAGAAACTGAATAACTGCGAGTTCATCATCAGAAACATCACCATGCGGGATCAGGGAGTGTGGTCCATAGTAGGCGTGGGAAATATCGTTTATAGAGCTGAAACGGTTTTGAGAGTGAACAGTTATAAAAAATCTTGACCTCATCAAATATTTGGACATTTTATTTCTATTAGGTATATTAGCCACTAGCTGCATCCCGCGGTGAACGGTTGAGTAGTTAAGACTTAAGGTGTAACAAACTCACATTCAGATGAACTTAATATTATATATTAAGTATAGTAATTAAGTATCCCTGTTTGAATTACTTAATCCTATCCTAACCAATATTATAAATGCGAAAATGTAAGTTTGTTCGTTTGTTACGCTTCACACCTTTAACCACTAAATCGAGGTCCTAAGCTAAGCAGACTGCAGAGCTGGAACTTTGGGCACCGGAAAACTCCTAGACACTGGGTAAACACAAATATTCAATCACAATAATATGTTTACCCTGGCACGGAAAACAACTCGTGGCATCTGGCATAAAAGTCGGGCTCGCTAACCACTACACCTGAACCTACGGTGCTGTCAATAAAATAAGACTTTACTAGATAGTATGTCGTGGTGTACCTTCAATAAGTTAAAACCACGATTACCTTCTATGCCGATAGGGAGAAGCATCGAAGTGATCAATAAAATTAAACAAGGCGATCAATTAAACATCAAGTTTATTCAATAAGTTTTATTGTACGTAACTTTACATATAACAAAAGTTCAGTTGAAATTTTTACGTAGCCAGTTGTGCTGGGTGTCTCGCAGGTCTTGGGAGACAGCATCGAAATACAGATTACGATAA
The DNA here is from genome assembly GCA_907165275.2 of Zygaena filipendulae. Classification (NCBI taxonomy): domain Eukaryota; kingdom Metazoa; phylum Arthropoda; class Insecta; order Lepidoptera; family Zygaenidae; genus Zygaena; species Zygaena filipendulae. The sequence goes on from OU015669.1 coordinate 5,346,245, forward strand.
CTATAGCCACGCGACGCGACACGTAGTGCCTAATCAGTACCTACCTAATCGAACAGACAAAATCGAAAAGGTGACCGATTGTATAAATAGATTAAGCTCAATCCGATTATTGAATTGAGGCTTATATATAACTTTGTAATGATTAACTCGTATAAAGTATAGAGTTTGGTCTGTCCAAAGAATACATAAATTAAAGGCTAAATCGATGGTAACCGATCGAGCTCATAATCGATTGAACGGTTATTTATAAGTAGAAACGTTAGTTTGCTTCGCCTTGTTATAAAACTCTTGTCCTAGAGCAGATCGATATCTCAGAGGTCAATGACGTGACGTGACTCTGGGGATGAATTACCTACGTGCCGGAATAAAAATAAAGCAATTAATCTTTCAAATAATAATTTCAACGACTTCCTGGAAATGTTAAATAGAACGCGCATTTCGTAAGGAATTATTATTTTCGTTTTATTTGAATCTTTATATGCGACATTGTCTCCAAGTTCTGGGAACACATACTCGTGGTTTAGCTACATTACAAAGTGTTAGCTAGTACAAACAGTATTATATTATCTGCGGTGTTAGGTTAAACGAGGAACTTAATAAAGGAGGGTGTTCATTCTAATTTCGTCTCAAATATCTATAAAACATAGTATACTGTAATGCATAAATACATTATTTATGAAAACTGAGCGCGCAAGAAACCAACGCCGGTGAACCATATCTAAAGGTCATTCACCCACATATTTAGGTTTTCTCAGTGTTTTGTTTTGTATATTTTTATAAGTTACATTTATGTCAACCAAAATTATCAATATCTTACGTGTAAACTAACATGGTGTAGGTATATACAAACCTTACATGTAAAATATACATCTATATCTATACATTTAAATAAAATTAAAGTGTAGGTATGTTTGTAATTCAAAATTAACAGCTTTTTACTAAATGCATATAAAAGTATACTTTACGGTACTTCCATGAAAATTATAAAATAACTGGCTGTTCCACCGCGGTTTCACCTGCAGTAATTTCGTAGTTCCCGCGGGAATTCCAGAATAAGAAGTACACTATGACACTCAGGAACACTGTAGCATTCTATATTAGTAAAAGAATTTTTACGATTCAGTAGATCCAGAGATTATCACCTACAACCTCACAAACTCACAAACTTTACCTCAATATTATGTAAGAGAAGTAAGATAAGCTGCAAATATTTACAGGGTTGAAAGTATACACCGTTATAAACATGTTTATAAAATTAAAAAAAATCTTTTTCAAACAAAATAAATAAATTCTTAAGCACTGTTGGCATCGGGAAACAAAAACAGGATACTTGTGCGCTAAATGTGGATGTCGAAGCATTAAATCGTCACTTTTGCAATAGTTGTGATTTCGACGCTGCCACCAAAGCGAGTACCATCTCTCACTATTCAAACTCTCCACCTTGTTCACATGATTCTTTTTCTTTCTCTCCTGTATCGGAATATGATGTTAAGAGGAATATTGAATCTATTTGTTCTAATGCTGTTGGTAGCGACGACATTGGTAGGACTATGATCATCCTGCTTCTTGACATCCTGCTCCCTGTTATCACTCATATTGTTAATCTTTCTCTAGCTTCTTCCTGTTTTCCTGATGCCTGGAAGCAGGCCACCGTGATCCCTATACCTAAGATCAAGGATCCATCTTCATTTTCACACTATCGACCGATCTCTATTCTTCCCTTCCTGTCCAAAGTTCTTGAGCGCCTTGTTCACTATCAACTCTCTACGTTTCTTTCTCAGAATAACCTTATGAATGAGTTCCAGTCCGGATTCCGCCCTGGGTATAGTACTGCTACTGCCCTTATAAAAGTTACTGATGACATTCGCCTGGGGATGGAAGAGCAGAAGGTAACTGTACTTACTCTTCTTGACTTCAGCAACGCATTCAACACAGTTGACGTTGACGTCCTGCTATCCTTAATGGGAGCCCTCAATGTATCCTCTCCCGCCTTACTTTGGTTCCGTAGCTACCTGGATGGGCGCCAGCAGCGGGTCAAAATTGACGATAAATGTTCCAACCTGTGTAGTACTACTGCTGGCGTCCCTCAAGGCGGAGTCCTCTCTCCCCTGTTGTTCTCCATCTTCATCAATCCCATTACTTCCACTCTCTCCTCCAAATTTCATCTTTATGCGGATGATCTTCAGCTGTATATGCAGGAGACGATCAACAACATCGCGCACGCTGTAGATGCAATGAATGAGGATCTGCATAAGATTGCATCGTGGTCGGCGGCTCATGGTCTTACAGTGAATCCAAAAAAGTCCCAAGCAATCATCATAGGTAGCCCCCGCCAAATTGCAGCTATTGATCGTTCTTCTATTCTTCCTATTACTTTTCAGGGTGTTCCTATACCTTATTGCGAGTTCGTTAAAAATCTTGGCGTATATTTTGATCGCACCTTCTCGTGGTCCCGCCAAATCGGTGAAGTAAGCAGGAAACTGTTTGCCTCATTGAGCTATTTAAGGCGGCTACGCAACTTTCTTCCCATCTCTACCAAAATTACCATTGCCCAATCCTTACTTTTGCCCATCCTTGATTATGCCGACGTCTGTTACACCAACATCACTGTCGAACAGCTGGACAAACTCGAACGGTTGCAGAATGTGTGTATCCGCTTCATATATGGATTGCGTAAGTTTGACCATGTTTCTGAATACAGGGTTAGGCTTGGCTGGCTCCCGATCCGATTGAGGCGCAATGTGCATATCCTGCATACAGTATATAAGGTACTACATGATCCCATGGCCCCTACCTACCTTAAAGAACAATTTAAGTTCTGCTCCGACTGTAGTGGCCGTGCTCCTCGTTCCTCTACTTTTAAACTGATTGCTGTCCCTTTCCATAAATCACGGTTTTTCGAAAAATCCTTCACTGTCGAAAGTATACGCCTGTGGAACTCCCTCCCCGACTCGCTCAGACAGAAAGAGTCATTGGGCTCTTTTAAAGCTGCACTTCAAAGGCACTATTTAACTCAATTATGATTAATGTATGTAGTGTAAAATATCATTTTATTTTTATTTTTATATGTGTTATTTTTATATTATATCACCTATTGCTACGTGTATGTATGTATGGCATATGTATGTATGTGTATAAAGTTGTATTATATTTAGGATATCTAAGTATTAGCGTTGTATTATCCTTATATAGTATATAGCTAGGTATTACGTTGTGCACCCAGCACCCGCTTCTAGTTTGTATTTGCAGCTCTCTATCACCTTAAGGTTGCCTTGAAAAGATTGCCTCTAGCAATAAGGCCGCCTTTTGCTCTGTATTTACTTTTTATGTGTCTTAGTTTTTATTTTCTCTTCTGGGGCAATAAAGCATATTTGATTTGATTTGATTTGAAAATAAATCAATCAAAAAGAAAACAACCTGTGAAGGCGCTCGGCGCTCAATTGCTTTACACACACATCACCGCGCGCCGGTATCCTGAGATCAATGACCTCGATCGAGCTGACCAGCCATCAGCATCACATCGCTCGCTGTGTGCGTGGCGCGTGCCTTGTATACTTAATAGTGAGCTCCATGTATTGTGTACCTCGTCAATGTAGTTGTTATATTTTTTCAATGAATTTATTATCCTTATTTTCTGAAAAAACTGCTGAACTTATATTATTTTTTCGCTTATTCTATTTGTTATAACATATACTTTCAGCCCTGTAAATATTTGCAGTTAATTTTGCCACATCTCATATAATATTATTATAGATAAATATTATAAAAAACCTAAATCTAGTGTGCCACCGACAGCGGAGCAGGACTCCAGCTACCGGTGGTTAAGGTCACAGAGACAGGAACCTCCGTACACTTATTATAATTATTAATATATTTTTATGGGTTTTTAATGTCCTAAATAAAACACTATAATTATTCGCTGGGCGTGGGGCTGGGCGTGCGGCTGCGCTCGGAGCTGCGGCGCGGGCTGGCGGCGGGCGGCGCGTCGCTGCCGTCGCCCTCCGAGTCCGAGTCCTTGAGCGCCTTGGCGCGGTCCAGCCGCTTCGCGCGCCGCGTCTCCACGTCGGACGCGTCCGACTCCGACGAGTAGATCGCCGCGCCGGCGGAAGCTGCACGGGTCGCGGGAAAATGAAAAAAAGCAAAAAAAAAAAACTAATATAGAGTTGGATGGGTCACATTTGAAACTTTAAATATATAGGGTTATGGGCATTCGATGTTCATGGTAGAGAACAACTTTTTACCCAAAGCTCAATTGGCTACAAAATCCCTACTAATTTTATAAATGCGAAAGTAACTCTTTGTGTCTGTCTTTTACGCTTTCACGCTTTAACGGCTCAACCAATTATCATGAAATTTTGCATACACGTTATCGACGTATAGGGTACGATATATAGGGTACTTTTTATCCCAGAATTCCTGAGGGATTTCCGAAATTGTTGCGGGTGAAACCGCGGGGAACAGCTAGTTCATTATAAACTTAAGTTTGAATCAGGTTCACTATGTGTCAGTCAAAAATTTTTGCGATTTCTAATCTAACTTTTGAAACGTTACGACACTGCAAAATTATGGGAAAAATATTGTATTTACGCTACTTTGTTTCTCTTATCGATTCATTTTTATAATCCAGTTTTAAGGTGCCATCCGGTATAAAAAAATTATAATACATATTATAGATATTTTCTAAAGCGTATAGCGCTAGTCTGACGGCTGTAACTATTAAACCTTATTATTATATTATATGTACAGTCGAAGATAGAACCTCCTCCTGTAGGTAATAATAATAAATCCATGCAGCCAGCCGCCTCCCAACAGTTAGGTTAGGTTAGCAGTCACGTACCCTTCTGCCCCTGCTTGTACTTGTTCTTGATGGCGGCGAGCGACACGGCGCCGTCGTCGTCCGAGTCGTCGTGCCGCGCGCCCCGCCCGCCCGCGCCCGCCCCGCCGCCGCCCGCGCCGCCGCCGCCCGCGCCCGCGCGCCGCTTGGGCCGCGTCACGGTGCGCGTGCGCATCGCCGCGCGCAGCTCCATCTCCTCTTTCTGCGGGCGCGCGCACATCATACAGACAGATAGCGGGGGCGTAATACTAGCTGTTCCGTTATCACGGATAGCACTGGCCCAGTACTCGCAGTGCCAATGACGAGAAACTCGTTCCGTTATAACTTTCAGTATACTGCCGGAGTTATCGCAATAGGCAGTATGACGTCATAATCGCCATTTTTGTACTGTAAGCGCTTTTAGAGGTAGGTGCTCTCAGTGGTTTGATCACGTGATCAACCTCGGACCAATGAAGTCGGACAAGTCGGACAAGTGAAGAATAAAATTTGGAATGCACATTGTCAGGGCTACAGAGGACATGGGGTACTTTTTATCTCGGAATTCCCGCGGGAACTCCGAAATTACCGCGGGTGAAACCGCGGGGCTAGTAGTAGTAGTAGCTAGTATATTATAATATGTAGTCTGCTACAGCCTGTATGTAGTTTAAAGAGCCTTCGGACGGAAATAAAGTCACGTCTAGTTCCCGAACGCCATGTTACCTTGAGCTGGTACTTCCTGTCGGCGTCGGGGTCGGCGCCGACCTGCGACAGGATCTTGATGGCGCTGGTCTTAGTGGAGCGGTCGGCGAGCGACAGCGTCATCTTCCGGTGCGTGAACGAGTCGGTCGAGTGCGGCCGGAACGACAGCTTGGTGCGGAACACCGCCTGCCCCTGCAGCCCGGTGCCTTGCCGGACGAACAGGTGGTTGTGGTCACCCTGTATAAATATAATAAATACATATAATATAATGATATACTGCTTGCTAATAATATAATATTAATAATAAAATTTCAGAACACACAGATCAACTTGATCCCACACTAAGCTATAAGCTTGTGTCGTGGAAATCAAGCAAATAGTATAAAATAATAACTTCTTGCAAGCTAACAATAAATTTTCTTACATACTAGCTGTGCCCTGCGGTTTCACCCGCATGAGTTTTGGAATTCCTGCAGGAACTCCAAACTTCTCACCGTTTAAACCTTCCCTTCCCAGCCATTCTCGAGTTAGAGCGAAACAAACGAACAGCAACTCATTTTTATACATAATACTAGCTGTTCCTCGCAGTTTCACTCGCGTTAATGTCGGAGTTTTCGCGGAAGTTTCGGGATAAAAAGTAGCCTAAGTTACTTTTTATTACATTAACTATCTGCGAGCGAAACTCCCATCAAAATCAGTCCAGCCGTTTCAAAGATTAGTCGAAAGTCGAAACAAACAAACAGACAGATAGACCGACAGAGAAATTTTTTAAAAATTGTTTTATTTTAAGTACCGTGTATATTTTCGTATGCATTTAATGAAAAGCTGTTAATTTGAAAATACAAACAGACACTTCAATTTTATTTATTTGTGTAGATAAATGTATAAATAGCTAAAAGGTTACCACAGACATGACGTGGAGACATAATTTTTTGCAAATGGCGCACATGATGTCTTGAATCACAGCCATAGAGCTGTCATACCCCGGGGTCCTACTGAGAAGCGTATGCGGTGAAACAGGCGTGACTCACATGCAAGGGCTGCTTGTACATGTCGAATATCTCGGAGCCGAGGTGCAGCGACATGCTGCCGTCCGACCACTTGACCATGCGCGCGTTGGACTCCCGCACCGCGTTGCCCTCCTTGTCGAACACCGTGCGCCAGCGCATCGTGTTCTCTACCTTCAGTTTCAACCTGAAAAGTGCGGGCACACCGCCAAAATATACAACATACATATTATAAAACAAAGTCCTCCGTCGTGTCTGTCTGTCTGTTCGCGATAAACTCAAAAACTACTGAAACAGATTTTCATGCAGTTTTCACCAATAGATAGAGCGATTTATGAGGAAGGTTTAGGTATATAATTTGTCAAGGTTTTGTGGGAATTGGTTTTCAATCCTTACCAACATTATAAACGCGAAAATAAGTTTGTTTGTTTGTTACGCTTTCACGCCTTAACTGCTCAATGGATCATCATAAAATTTTGCGCACACGTTGTCAGGGATACAGAAAAGAACATAGAGTACTTATCCCGGAATTCCCGCGGAATCTTCGAAATTACCGCGGGTGAAACCGCGAGACACAGCTAATTTAATTATAGCTCATTGACTGACTTTATAAGATTTAATGGTGATCGTACACGAGCCCACTCCCGCTTTGAATGCCCCAAGCTTGTAACGCACCTGGCGCGCCCTTCCTCGTCCAAGGTCTCCTCCTCGTCGATCTCATCTTCGTAGGTGCTGGGGTCATAAGGGCGCGTCTCCACCGACAGGAAGTTGGGCAGCTTCACGAAGTGCAGCTCCTTGCCCAGCTCCGTCCATATCTTGGGCATGTCCACGTCGATTCGAGTCTCCGGAATCTCCACTTCTTCCTCCTCGTCGGGTTTGGTGCGCCCCTCCTGGAATGTACGGACGGACGGCGATTTTCTAAACAGTTTTTCGGCTTTTCGGAACAAAATCCGACGAGCATTCGGTGACAAGCTGCGTACTGTACGAATTATGTAATACACGCTATTTTATTTACGCTAACTGATGAGTTAGCTCACAGTCTGAGACTGCGAGTTTTGATTGAACCCGACCTCAGGGCCCTTATTCACTATGACCAATAAAAATCCTTGCACATGGGTTTAAAAAACGCAATCTCAAACACTCTGGATGCCCTAACATTAAATTGGATGAAATGGATGAAATTACTATTCTGTATGCCATAAATCATGTTGTAAATGTATTTGAAATGAAACTTCTTTGAGTAAGAGGGAAATAATTTTAGTGGAGCAATATCTTAAGGTTGAATACGGGCCTGTTCAAATGGTATGTAGATTCGACAAGCTGTAGCTGCACTGTGCAACGATAGACATTATTGACGCGTCATGCTACACATATACAGGTTTTTATGAAGGCAATAAAATATATACCTGTAATGATTGTAGGTTTTGGTTGAATAAATAAATAAATTATTTGATGTGTCGATATAATTCCTTTACTATACGCAAAAAGCTCCAAGAAAGATATCATTGTATAGCATTACATTTTTTAATGTCAAATCTAGCTGACTATATGCGAAAGTACATAATATTAAATAAAAAGACTTATTGTCTATAGATGGGATTGCGTAATACTCTCATAAAATTGACCACCTTCTAGAAACAGACGAAGTGCATGACTACACGGCCGACGCAGGGCTCCGAAAGATCCGCTCCTGCAAGCCTATGACCCAAATAAAACTATTGACAGCACTGCTCTTTGTGATAGCGAATATTAGAGATTATATTAAGAAGCGACACCTCACTCCCACCAATCTCATTCCTCCTCATACCCCGCGAAAATGACCTTGGTGAAGACTGAAGAAAGTTTGTCACATTGTAGAACTGACAGTTACTGTCAGTTCTCTGTCAACCTTACGCACAACACGTGTACGTGCAAGCCGGCCGTCTTTACTTGTGAGTAAGTATTTGAATCAGTTCATTTGTATGAAGTGTCACCGGGCATGGTAACGTGGCAGTACCTCGTCCCCGCTCGGACGCGCGTCGTCATCGCGCCGCTCGTCGTCGCTGCGACTGCGACTGCGGCTGCGGCTGCGACTGCGGCTGCGGGAGCGCGACCGCGACCGCGAGCGCGCCGCTCGCTTCTCGTTCTCTTCGTCGGTACTGATGTCCGACGCGTCGCCGAAAAGTGCGTCCGCGGTCACTGAATATTGTACAATACAATGACAATTACAATGACGGATTGATGTTTATTTTCTTTAACATGTTAGATGCCGCAAACGCTAAGGGCGGCGCCACAATCTCGGCGACGGCGCGCGGTGGCGGCGGCGGCAGCGGCAAAAACAAATGGTACACAACATACCAAGTCGGCCACAACTATCTGCGGTGCGAGCTGTGGGCTACTTCGTATGTTGTCTACCATTTCTTTTGCCACCGCCGTCGCCGCCGAGACTGTGGCCAACACCCACCTAACACCTTGCCAAATAAGGTAGGCATGGTCAGAAGGGGTAGTAGTCTCAGATTCAAACGCTGTCAAAAGTTTTAATTCAAGATTTCAAGCATTTATGTCGCAAAAATATTATATACCTACTTCGAACGCGTCCCTAGGACTTGATTCGCGTTCAATCCCAGCTGTTTCCGCCTCGAATATCCCAGTCAGGGGACAAATCAGATATTTTATTCCTATACTGTAGTTAAGTTTCCCATTTGTCACCAGTTGGAGGCATCTCTTTGACTGGAGATGGTTATCATTGTTACAGAGAAATAACGATTAGAACTGCCTGCCAGCGAACCTTTTATAGATTAGGGGCCAGCTCAGACGAAGCTGAGGGGGCCAGACGATAATTGCTATTTACGTTGGTAAGATATAAACATAGAGTGCAAAAACTTTAAATAAAGGAAAGTTGTGATATTTCATTTTAAGAAAACCTGAACTAACCCGTGTCATTTTTCTCCTTGTCTTCATCATCGGAGTCGACCAGCTGTTTCGATTTCTTTGGCTTGCTGGAGGTATCCGAGCCGCTGTCGGCGCGACGCTTGGGGCGCGCGTCCACGTCGCTATCGGAATCCGAGAGCACGGCGCGTTTCTTTTTGTGTCCTTTAGGAAGGTCACATAAATAGGGAGACAAAAGGCGGTATACCTCAATTCAGAGCTCTTATTCACTATGACCCAACAACATTCCTTGCCCATAACGCGCGTCCCAAAAACGCATTTCTAAACGTTCTAGATGCCAAGATATTAGAAATTATTATTCTTTATGCCATAAGAAACGTTGTAATAATAGATTTTACAACAAGTGCACAAAACCAACCATTTTTATCAGAGACTTTTAGCAGCCATGAGCCGAAGGCGAGGGCTTATAGTAGTGTCGAGGATATAAAATAGTTTTGTGGACGAGTTATAAATTCTGCTTTTCACTTCGATTGCGAGGAAATAAAACAGTAGTAGGTATAAAATAACATTTCTTTAATTAAAATTCAAAGTAAAATGAGTACAGTTTTTAATACTGAAGGAAAATGTTTTTCCCGGCATATTAACGGGTATTTATGTGTTAAAAACACATAAGGCACATAAATTAAAGTAAATATTATAAAATAACAAATGGGCATGTAGACTAATTTTTATTTTTTAGTCCGTCTTGAAGATTATTAAAAAATATTGGACACGTATTTTTTATTTTCTAACAGACGGACTAATTAGAATTTTGATTTTCAAGAGTAGTCCACATCCCCATTCTATCTATGAACTTCTTATTGTGTTTGGCTGTATGACTCATTTTCTTTGCCTTAATATAGATACATTTATGAGTAGATACGTTAATGCAGTAATGCACTTGTGCACAAAAGTAGATTTTGTGCAGCCTATATCCTGCGCAAACAAGCACTTTCAGAGCATGAGAAGTGAAAATGTATTTTTTTGCAGTAAAACTTCTATGATTACAAGGGAAAGACAGTTTTTGCGGCGTCTTATCTTAGCGCGGCGTGTTATGGTCATAGTGAATAAGGGCAGGTTCGAGTTTCGACACATCAACATAAATACAACCTCCCCAGTCACCAGGCAAACCAACAAAGTTTTACGAAGTTCTAACACTCATAGTAGGTTACATTTTATTAGTTATAATTGTTATTTGGGGAAGTGATAATTTGATTCACATTTTTATATTAATACTAGCTGTCCCCCGCGATTTCATCCGCGATAATTTCGGAGTTCCCGCGGAGGTTGCGGGAGAAAAGTACTCTATGTCCTTCAGTTCCCGAGGTAATTCCGGGATAAAAACTATCCTATCTTTTAAGTTGGACCATATTATAAATGGTTGCAAAATTTTATCAAAATCCGTTCAGTAGTTTCGGAGTCCATCGCGGACAAACAACGTGACACGTGATTTATATATATTAGATTTGTTAAGCGAGAAAATAGATCTGTGGCAATAAATAGAAACGAGCTGCAATATCTGTTGTATATGAACTTTTGAAATACAGAGTAGCTACCCTGCTAGGCTTTTTCAGTTTAACAAAATATTTTTGCTGATCATAAGTACCATGCAAACTGTATTAGCTGATAGAATACATTTACTTGCTGACCAAAACGTCTATAATTTGCTTACCATTTAAATGATGTGTATTATTTGTATTTTGAGCTAAAATTGGACTGAAGATTGTCTGTAGAGACTAAAATTCATCTTATGGTCATATCTGGCTGGGTTGTTTTTTAACTACATACATAATAAAGTTGGCTAACAAATAAAAGCAGTAGACTTACCATCATTTGAAGCATTGGAACTCTGTGAATGTGACCGCGATCTAGACTTGCTTTTTGATTTACTCTTTGATTTTGAGCGAGAGTGTCTCGACCCAGATCGTGAACGACTCTTTGATTTGTTATTGACTTCATCATCGTCAATCATAAGATTCGGTGAGTTTGATCTACTGTCTTGGACATCCTGTCTTCTTTCCGGACTTTTTGAAGCAGATGAGGCACTTCTTGATCGGGATTTCTTACTTTTGGGACTACCACTAGCAGATTTAGAGTGTGACCGTCTCTGTGCTTGAGATTTTGGACTACGGGACTGTGACTTTGAAGACCTTGACTTTGGACTTTCCGAACCAGATTTTGGGCTTTGTGATCTTGATTTCGGGCTTTGAGATCGAGATTTTGGGCTATGTGACCTCGATTTTGGACTTTGTGATCTAGATTTTGGGCTTTGCGAACCAGATTTCGGGCTTTGAGACCTAGATTTAGGACTTTGTGACCTAGATTTAGGACTTTGTGAACCAGATTTAGGACTTTGAGCTCCTGATTTAGGTGAAGCAGAGCGAGACTTAGGACTGCCTGAGCGTGACTTGTTGCTACCAGATCCTGAGCGGGACCTTTTTGAACCAGCAGAAGTTCTGGACTTGGGGCTGGATGAACCTGACCTGTTACTTTGGACAGAACCACTCCTATTAGGAGAATTAGATTTGCTGTGGGAGGCCGATGATTTTTGTGAATGTCCAGAATGATTTGAGTGTGGTGATTCACTTCCAGACTTCTGAGGGCTGCGAGATACAGATCTAAAAAGTAAAGTTACAAGTTAATAAGTTAGACGACACCATTTATTTAGTGGTTAGTTAGCCTAACTGCTACTCCAGGTGGCACAGGTTCGATCCCAGGTCCCAGTCCCACAAGGTCATTTATTTATTTATTTATAAATTTTTGTTTGTAATTCCTATGAATGATTGCTATACTTCAAGTCTGAGTGCTTATAAAAAGCTTTATAAGTTTTTTAGTATCCATAGTGATTTATGCTTCACTTCTAAATAGGTAAAAAAGTTAAAGGTCACTACACAACATTGACTAAATAATAACTCCTGAAATCTACTTGACCTATGAAGCTGAAATTTAGCAGGTTGATAGTTTTCACAGAATTTACAGAATTCATTGATTTGATTGATTGAATTGGATTGTATTGATTGAAGCTGGTGAAATCACAAGGAACTGCTAGTCTGTATAAAAGTAAACTAAAGAAGACATTGTTTTAGGTACATGCATAAAATCCTATTGTATGCATGTACCTAAAACAATGTCTTCTTGGACGCACCACCTACACAATGTGTAGGTGGTGCGTCCAAGAACCATAAGCACAAAATGTGAACTTAAAGTTAAGTCAACAACAGACTGTTTTTTTATTTTGAAGTTTTCAGATTGCAAGTTTGATACAGTCAGGGTGCAGTTATGTCGACATAGTGATAGAAAGTATAGCTAATGTGTGAAGTTTATCTGTGTGCAGGGTGTATCACAGTGAAATACTGACAGTAAAAATTGTGCTTGATTTCACACTTGCCTAGAGCGGCTGCCTTCCTTTCCAGAGGGTGCAGGGCTTGGGCTCTTACTGCGGCTTCCACTAGATCCACTATCGGAATCACTGCCGGTGTCAGTATCTAATGCAAAGGAGAAGCAACATATTCTTTCAGCATTTTCGCTACAATTTGCAACAGTGGTTAGTTTGTAAATAAACAAGAAATATTCCAAATAATGCCCAAATCGAAATCTATAATAATTCTATTAAACTTACCATCAACTATATTTGGTGCCATTATTTAGATTTGTTCTATAACAACTCACCACAAATTAATTATTAAAGTGGTAAATAACACAAACTACTTGGAGATACTACGTAAATAATAATTAAACACCAGTGAAGTTCTTCTTCTTCTTCTTTGGTTTATGGCTTCGGGCACTATGTGTTGCCACAGTGACTCCGCCAATGTCACGTAGTTGGGAGAATACGTTGGAGTCCGACAATTAATGATCGGTAATGAATTAATTTAGATTTAGGCCCAATCAGCACTAAACAATGATACAGTAAATTTATCTAAACTAGACATGCTATACACACCAAAAAACCAAGTAGTTATTTTATCATTAGAGGGTGTTAGTTTTTTTTCTTTTTTAAACGGCAGTGCAACCGGTACTACTATTAGCCACTACTATTAAAAGTTTAAGTTATGGGTTTCTATAAAATTTGCGAGGACTTTTATGAAAGGAGTATGTACAAGTGATAAGAGAGTTTTAAAGTTTGTAGGGCGGGGGATCTCTCTCGGTAGATAGTCATACAAGGAGTCATGTTTTGGGCAGTTGAAAAAGATGTGGTCGGTCGTACCTTCATCTAACCCGCATTCACACAGAGAGTGATCCCTCACCCTAATTTTTGCCAAGTGTACGGGAATACAAGAATGACCTAGGCGGAGGCGGCATATAGTCGATGTTATCCTTTTACTTATTTTACGGTATTTGAAGAACCATGGTCTATGCGGTACAATATCTTGAATGCTACCGTAATGTTTGGCCTTATATTTTATTTCGCTCCATTGGTTGTTCCAGTCTTTTACCAGGTCTGAAGAAGCAGTAATACACAGATCATGTGAGTACGAATTAGTATATTTCACAACACCCGTTTGTATAGCATCCTTTGCGCAGGAGTCAGCCATTTCATTACCTCGAATGCCGCAATGTCCCGGAATCCAGGCAAGGGTCACCAGTAGTCCTATCTCTCTACAATGAAAGAGGCTTTCTCTGATTTGAATTATCAGTGGGGCTTTGATTTTAGATTTGTAAGGATTAGAGAAAATAGCTTGTAAGCTACTCAAAGAGTCGGTGAGAATAAGGGTTTTATTTAATTTATGTGCAAGTATATATTCAATCGCTTCTAATAAGGCGATGGATTCGCCTGTGAAAACAGAGAATGTAGAGGGGCACTTATATTTTAGAATAATTTTAAATTTAGGGAACCATACTGAGACTCCAACCTCACCATCTCTGGAAAGTTTGGAAGCGTCTGTGAACATAGGGGACCAGTCTTGCCATTCATTACGTAATATTTCCAACAGTTTTTGTTCAGCGCCGACTGCATTTTTATTAATTCCAAAATTAGGTATAATTTTAGGTTTGTACGACAATACTTCATATGGAGTAGAAAATAGGGGATTACCGGAAATTCGAAACATAGGGTGGGGAAGGCGGGAAAGTTTTAGGTAGCTGCTTAATATACAAGGGAATGGAGAGGTATGGAGCTGGTTTAGTACAAAAAGCTTATCAAGAAGTGGATGTGAGGAAAACTGGGCTGCCTTAAAAAAATATCTATCGGACAAATACTGTCTTCGTAGGTGTAGAGGGGGATCTACGCACTCTATACGCATTGCGTTTATCGGGGACGATTTCATGGCACCTAAAATAAGCCGTAGGCATTTAGACTGGATTTTGTTTAATTTTTCTAAGGCTAATTTGTTGCATGGATCCAAAAGAAACGTGCCATAATCAAGTTGGCTGCGAATTACTGCATTATATATCAGCTTCATAGTGTATGGGTGTGCACCCCATCCAACTCCACACAAAGCTCTGAGAACATTTATTCCTTTCTCGCATTTCTGGGTAATGTAGTTCATGTGGGGAGTACCATTAAGACGAGAGTCGAGGATTACACCCAAAAATTTAGTACTATCTGACAAGGGGACTGGTTGGCCATTGATTGTTAAATTTATATCCGGGATTGTCCGTTTACGGGTAAATATTACGGCTTTACTTTTGGGGGCCGATAAAGATAACCCATGGGAACAGAGCCAATCATTTAGATAGAACAAGGCGGAATTTAGTTGACCCGAAGCATAGGAGATGGAATTAGAGGATATATATAAAGCAAGGTCATCAGCATATTGGAGTATATGGCAGGATTGGGGGATAGATAGATCTAAGTCATGTGTATAAAGGCTATACAATAGTGGACTTAGCACGGAGCCCTGGGGTAGACCCTTCCAGACTAATCTAGGAGGGAGTAGTGAGCTATTATTACGGATAAGGATGAATCTGGACATCAAAAGGTTACATATGAAGTTGATTATCCTCACTGGGATACTCAGCTTGTGCATTTTCTGCCTGAGTACTGGAAGAAGAACATTGTCATATGCTGCAGTGATATCAAGAAACAAACCTACCAGATACTCTTGTCTTTTAAACGCGATGCGTATGTCTGTGGTAAGGATGCTTAAATTATCCATTGTACTCATACCTTTCCTAAAACCAAACTGCGATTTTGCCAAGCTGCCCTTGGTTTCCAACAACCACTCCAGTCGGTTCTTGACAAGATGCTCTGTGATCTTGGCGAGGACCGAAGACAAGGCAATTGGACGATATGAAGAAGGATCTTGGGGGTCTCTTCCTGGTTTCGGTATGGGAAGAACAATTTGGGATTTCCACTCTTTCGGTATACAACCAGTTATGAAAATTGCATTGGCGATATCTAAAAAGGATTTTTTTGTTTCGGTATTAGCTTTCGTTATGAATGAGTATGGAATGCCATCCACACCTGGAGAAGAATCTTTTAACCCATCCAGAACGCAGTGGAGCTCGTCAAGTGTGAATGGGTCATTCATTTTATCCGATAAATTAGGGTTGGTCAAATAAAAGTCGGGAAATAAGTCAGAGTAAGGGACAAATGGAGGGGCAAGTCTATCTGTAAACTCCTCCAGCCATACAGAAGAGTCGGTTGACGTTGAATTATTGTCTACTAAGTAGCCACGATATCTTTTGAGGTTCTTCCAAATGATTGAAGGAGGAGATCGTGGGGCTAACCGTTCGCAAAACTGCGTCCACCCTTGCCTTTTTTTTTTGTACAAGAACCTTTTCGTTTTAGCTGCAGATTTCTGGTAGAGGAGGTAGTTTTCTAATGTCATAGAGGCGTTGTATTGTGATTCTGCTCCACTCCGCATTTTCACCATCCGAGTACATTCTGCATCCCACCAAGGGGGAGAGAGTCTTTTATTTTTGGAAGAATTTTTTACTGGAAAGTGCATATCTGCAGAGGATAAGAGGGATTCGACAAATTTTGAGTAATTATCCAAAAGATTTAAGTTAGATAAGGGAGGGATTAAAGCAATTTTTTCTTCTACGGAAGAGTTGAACTTCTCCCAGTCAGCATTATTTAGTCTATATTTGAGAAGGGGTTTTCGAGTGATATTAGGGCAGGAATGAGACGCCAAAATAATAGATATGGGATAGTGGTCACTACCATGGGAGCTGGGAAGAACATTCCATGTAGTGGAAGGTGCCAGGCTGGGTGAACAGATGGTGAGATCCACTGCACTTCTTGGGTTTTGAGTAGGGGTGACTCTTCTTGTTCTAGTACCATCATTCAGTACACATATATTAAAATCATCAAATAGATCAAGAAGGAGGGAGGAAAATGAGTCACAAAAATGTGAGCCCCAGGAGATATGGTGACAATTGAAATCTCCCATAATCAAGATAGGTTGCGGAAGTTGAGAAATTATTGACCGGAGAACAGGAATTGTTGCGCAAGAGGGACGGGGGATATAGATAGACAATATAGATACGCCAAGAATTCTGGCAGCGACTGCATTAATGTCTTGCCCATGAGCAGGAAGGGGTATTTGAGAAAAAGGGACTAAATGTTTGATAAGGATGGCACACCCAGCATACCCATCGTCTCTGTCATCACGAAGGCATGAATAGCTAGGCATCCTGAAGTGGGATCCCGGCACGAGCCATGTCTCCGAGATAGCAAGGACGGCTGGTCTGGTATCATTGATAACATTAATGAGTTCATGTTTTTTGCGTCTAATACTTTTTACGTTCCACTGGAGGAGATGCATACTCATTATTGCTGTTATTAGGAATCAAGCGAAGAACATCTGTAAGTTTTTGGGCTACGTTGGACGGTAAGCAATCGTTATATTTGGTTAGAATATTGATGATAATGGATAGAAGAAGGTCTAGTAAATTGTCATTTGGGGAAATATTAGTAGTTTCAGAGGGAGTTTTGAGTGCACAACCATTGGGAAGTGAAGATTTTTCCCAGTGAGGCATCAGGTTATACATACTTTGGTCGAAACCTTTGGTAGGAGCGGTTCGAACTTTAGGAGTATAAAATATTGTTTTTTTATGAGATTTATTTTGAGTAGGTTCTTGGGAGAGGTGCATGAAATCTTGGGAATTAAGAATAGTGGAAGGAGGTACTTCTCTGGTAATCTCGGAAAAAGATCTTCGGACCGATGGAAAGCGCTGTGATGCTTCATTGTATGAAATATTATCCTGAGACATCAGTACTTTTATGGAACGCTGCCGTGCTTGCTCAGGGCAATTTTTGTCAGTGGCGAAGTGCCGACCAGAACAATAGAGACAAGTTGCTTCATTCGAGGCAACGGAACAAGTATCTCCCGCGTGAGATTGGGCGCATTTAGAACATCTGGGTTTTGATCTGCACTGAGACCGAATATGACCAAATCGACAGCAGTTGTGACATTGAATGGTAGGGAATCGGTAGAGCTCTACTGGCAAGGATGTGTGACAACAGTATATATATTGAGGGAGGATTTGGCCGTTAAAAGTGAGAACAACTGTTTGTGTTGGGATCCAACTCACTTGTCCATCAGTTATATTTTTGCGGTTTAAACGCCGCGCTTTCATTATAGGACCGCAGTTGCTCGGTAGTTCTACAGTATCAACTAGGTCTCCCATAGACCAATCAGTAGGGATGTTCTTGACCAGGCCCATTCTAGTAACATTGTATGTGGGAATATTAGTTTTATATTTGTGTAGTGCCAGTTTTGGGTTCTCCAGGAAAGTATTTGCATTTGCTGCCGTATTAAATTCGACTGAGATTCTGTTGCGGCCAACTCCTTTGAGCCCACCACAAACAATATTTTTAATTTCATTATCCATTAGAAATTTGCCGAATTTAATAGGGCGAATTGCAGTACCAACCGATGGGTCCAGTTCTTCCCGCGACACGTGTACAATAAACGGACCACTGTCATTATCAGTGTACCTCTTAGGGCCATCATTAAAACTTGGGTTAATGTAGGTATTCTGAATGGATGGAGTGGCAACACCAGACTCTAATAAGATAACCTTTTTGTTACTTGTTTGTGGGTTAAGTTGCGATGGGGCTGGTCTTTTACGCGAGCATTCTTGGGAGGTATCGGGTTGAGGAAATGGGGACGACAATTCTATACACTCCATCGCCCCATCAATGTCCGGGGGGTCTGGAGGTTTAGGCGGTTGGTCATCCATTGTTAGTACCAATGGATGGCCCCCGCACTACTACCAAAAAATATAATTAGAAATACTCACAGATCACCTTGTTTTTGTTTTTTTTTTTTTAACTTAACCACCACCACTACGGGTTAGATAATTGGACTTTTATGAGTTTACGCGCTTTAACGCCTGTAAGTGCCAATATTTGTAAGGAAACTCTCTTACACGTGTATCACGCAACAAACGCTATAGCAGAGTCCCCACCAGTGAAGTTGCACCGAAATTGAAATTTGAAAAAGAAATGACCAGAGAGAAGGTAATCACGAAATGACATGTAACAACGTCGTCGTATTTGACAAGTTTTTGACAAATGACAACTGTCAATACTATTTTTTTTGTTTTACCCCTTTTGTGGAAGGCAAAGAAAGCTGAGTTCATTGTAACGTACGCGCGTACCGGTAACCGGACTGGATCAAGAGGAAATCGCGCAATAAAAGTTCATTTTACACCATTTTCGATTTTAGTCCACAAATTTCACACCTTTTGTGAGACACCTTATTCCGTGCTTCACTTAAAAAACCAAACAAACGTATTAAATAAAAAAAAAAACTTACCTAAACTACTACTTACTATCAAATTAAACCCAGTTTTTTTATAACAATAGGGTACTTGCATGAAAATAATAAGAAATTGTGTCAATAATTAAGATATAGGGCCCGAGAAAAGCATCGTGAAAGATTTATTAAAAAATTATCAATAGTTTCCAAAATATACAACTTTTATTTTTGTGAAATGGAACGATGCAACGGTACACCAATCGTAGCCACGCAAGCGTAAAACGTACACGCATAAAATATTTTAAGAAATATTTACCCCTTTTCAAGTGCATGCCATATTGAAAAAAGAAGAAGTGCATACACTCAATACACACATATTTTACTTTTTCTGAATAGAAGTTTTTTACTTTATAATGCGTTGGTAAGATTAATTTTGATTTTTTACTGGAGTCTGGAACTTTGGAAGTAACCCGACTCAGTTTAACCTTATTTTCGCTTTTGGATATTAAAGTTACTTAACTGTCAGTGTCACATGACCCTGTCAACGCGACAGTCACATCCTAAGAAGAATAAGCATATTGTTCTGAGGTCACATCTCTATCACAGAGTAAGTAGGAACTTTGGAATGCTCTATTTAATTAATTTATACAACGTGTTAATGAATTAACTGAAAACCTGATACACCCCATTTTAAAAAATAAACAATAATATGATTAAGATATATTTTAAGTCGAAAAAATCTATACTTTAAAAGTTATTCAATATTAGTTTGGAAGTGACCTATCTACGAAATTCTAAGCGCTACGCCCGCTTTTACCGGTTCGATTTTTTTTGCTGCAGGCGGCGTACGCGCCAAATATTGTATTATAAATAATTTAGACAAGGGCTGATAAAAATGAAAAAAATATAACCTATATTCAAATATAGTGCGATCGATTCGCTAGTTGATTCTGAGCAAACTACTTTCTAGTTTTCAGTTAATTCATTAACACGTTGGTATAATAGCATAAGTTGTTTAAGTACGCCATATTTTTTTTAAATAGACAGGAAAAAAAAATCGTGTAAGTATTAATGTGGTCGAATTTTTTATAATATTAAATATTGGCCAAAAAAAAATTATAGACATTTTTGTTTTTGATAATTTTTTTATTATGAGAATAATATTTTCGTCTTAATAATTTCGAAACTAAGGCGCTATTTATTCTCTTTAAACTTTTTAGTAATATTATTTTATTTAGAGGAATTTAGGGGTTTTTTACTTAAGATTTAGGGGTAAATGTTTCGAGAGTTGGTAACACTGCAGTAACCTTTTTCCAAATGCTTAAAGGACATGTATCCATGGCCGTTAAATAAATTAAAAAAAAATTATTCAATTTCCAAATTCAGTTCAGTAAAATTATGGCTGCTGGATGGGATGTTTGTGCCGCTTTGTTGCGCCACAAAACAACTTTATTACGAGAACTTTGCGATACGAATCTACTCGATGTTTTAGTGAAAAAAGGATTGTTTAATTTAAGTGATCACGAATTGATAACTAGTGCGGCTGATACGGAGAAATGTAACTATTTCTTAGATGTTGTTAGTAAACAAAGTGGTGCTAAGTTGAATGAATTGTGCGGTGTGTTGGAAAAAGAATGCCCGAAACTGTCGAGGGAGCTTTTAAATGATAAACAAAGGTTCATCGTGAATGGTACGATTTTTTTTATTGAAGTAATAATAGTAATTAATAGTCACGGGAAGGACTGTACATTAAGCACCCTCGATTTTTAATAGTTACAATTTTTTTTTGGATAGAAAAGTGTGTTTATAGTGTATTTCTCAAATCCGCAAATTACGGAAATTCATAATTTTCGAGAAAAAAAAATAATGAAAACTTTACTCAATTTACGATAATATTTTGACTATGGCGCTTCGCCGGCCGCTACCGCGGCACGCTCGCTGCGCTCGCTCGGCTCGCGCGACTTCGTCAACAGTGCAAACCTAACCTAACCAACTCAAGTTTAACAAATTTTCATTTTCATTAGCAAATTATAATAATCAAAGATAATAAATAATATAATCACTTTATCCGAATGTAAAACGAAATAATTCTTACAAAGTCAATGGCAAATGGTTGACACATCGCGGAGTTTTGTATGAAATTGTGAAACTTTAGTATTTTTTTTCTCGAAAACGATGAGTTTCCGTAATTAGGGATTTTATGTGAAGTTATATTAAGCAAAGTCCCACACACATAAAAAATATGAAGCTCTAAATCGCGGGTGCTTATTGTACAGTTGAGCCTAGTCACGTTTTGTTTACGCATAAAGTATGCATTAATTATATTTAATTTAAGTTATTAAGAATTTAATTAAGAGCGGACTGTGGAGTCTCCAGGAATAAGTACAATAAACTTTATACCTAAAAGGAGGCTCCAGCAATGTATTAAGCTTACACTGTGAAAGCACAGTGAAAGTAATAATTTTGAATTTTTAAAAAATAAAATATGGGTAGGTAGGTACAAATCTTTTCACGTCATTCTATGATTCCACTTGTTTGTAATTTGTATCGATAGAATTTCGAGGCTACTCAACTTTCGGTGGGTGTAGGTTGTAGGTACCTACTATCTGTATAAAATGACTGCAGATTTTTTTTTATTACAAAACTTATAGACAACGAGTATAGACAAGTTACGAGTAACTGGGTACGTCGACAGTACCTATAATTTTGAAAGATATAAACAAAATAGGTACGTATTTGATTGAAAAATTGCATGACCACCGAGTCGGTCGGTGGCGCACGCGGTCGCGTCGGCACCGCCTAAATCGAGGGGAGAGAACTTGAAGCTCGAGAGATGCTAAATGCACTTTACAACTTTAAACCTGCACTAAGAAAACATAGTTTTGTCCTTATTTTGTTAGCTGTATTGGTGATAATCGTCTATTGTATTGCCTGGAAAAGAGCGGTATGTTGTTGCATAGATTGCGGCATATATGCGGGAAGAAAATAGCCTTCTAGACTAGAGTTATCGGCTATCGCCGCCGTTATTGAACTGTATAATATTTTGGTTATTGTTATTTTTTATAACTAACTTGTAAAATATTAGAACGTTTTTTAGAGAGCAAATAGGAATACCTACCCAATACTAGTACTACCTACGTACACTGGGTAGGTAGGTACCTAGCAAGCCATTCAAAGCCATGTATCTATTACATGAATCTATTACAAAATACTTTCTCATCTCTAGTTGCGTTCTTTTGTCCCTTCACTTGTCTCATTTATTTTTGAGCATGTCTTAAATTTTTTTTACAGAATTCTTATTTCTAACTGGCGATGGCGCCTTTAGTTCTATCATACGACAAGAGACGAATCGCTCTGTTTCGAACGAATTTACCTAAAGCTTTTCAACAAAAAATATTAGGTAGGTAGGTACCTACCTACCTATTTTTAACCGCCTTCAAAAAAGGAGGAGGTTCTCAATTTGACTGTTTTTTTAATGTATAAACTTTCCACTGGGTGAACTAATTTTGATGATTCTTTTTTAATTGAAAGCTGTTGCTTCCCGTGTGGTCCCATTGTCATGAAATCAAGATCTGATGATGGGATCTTGGAGAAATCGAGGGAACTCTTCAAATATCATACACACCTATAGCGATTTGGGTACATATTTTTTATAGTAAATAGTTCATTTTCTTTCGAAAATCACCAACTGGTGAAGCAGAACTGATGATGAAGACCATAGATGGCCACCGGAACTACTTAATAATAAGTAGGTATTTCACAGTTTGCGACTCTAAATTACTTGCTAAGAAATTTATGTGTCATAATGCATATGGTGAAGTGTAGCTGATGGTGAAGTAGCAGGAGAACTCTTCAACAATTATTATCAACGTCCCTGCATCAGCATCGGTAAATTAAGCAATATTTTTTCAAAGGTTATGAGCTGTTGACGTTAGGTAAGTGTCACTTAGATAAATTATAAACCAGCTCACTTAAAAGCGAAAAACAAACAAAACTTTAACAAAAAATAAAACTATTACGTGTATTTTTGTCCTTTGGATTGAATCGGTATTTTGTTATTGTTAACTTTTTAGTGTAGGGCAGTTTTGTGTTTATGAAGTCGGTTTAATTTTTTTTTATTCGTATCGCGTTGATTACTTTAACGATAACTATTCAACTTTTACACGTATCTGGAAGAAAATTTTCGTTAAAATTTGACCAAAAGAAAACTAAAAATAACCAAATATGTTACACTTCACGGTCTTGTTTTGGTAAATTCGTTCCGAAATAGCGCGATCACGAGCGCGATTGGTCTCCACTCTCCAGGAAACACCGGAAATTCTTGATGTTTCTCTTTGCGTCATTAGGCTATAGGTAGGTACTTCATTTTCACTTCAGTGCGATCGATGTGATGTTGGTTAAAATAAAAAATACCGTCGTGACAAAGTCAGTTTTTAATTTTTTACATCTTTGCGATTGAATAAATCCCGCCATCAAAAATACAATTCTCCGCCGTAACAATAGACGATCGGGTCGTTTGCTAATTGCAATTAAATATTGCAGAATAAATAAATGAAAGAAAAAAAAAGAATATTTTGTTTATCTGTACGAGAACATTGTATGTATTATTAAGTATCATAATAGGTATTACCTACTTATAAGGTTGTACGAGATCTTAGGTAAATAAACTACTATCCGACAGTTGCTTACTGTTGCGTTATTCTTGGAAGTGCACGCGCTTCGTGCACAACGCAGCACTGTTCATTTCTCAAGTAAATAACTACCTATACCTAATCAAAGTACCTACGTCCATCCCAATCGTTTAATCAGCGGCAATCCAAATTATATGTTATGATCTTCGTCGTACCGACAAGAATACATCCCCTCCATAATATCTCCCTCGGGAATTCTTTGTTACTGTTGTTGGTTCTGTGGTTCCAGAGAATACCGCCCAGGCGCCTACTACATCAAAACTTACAAACTTTACCTTTTTGTTATACATATTATTTTGTAAAATTAAACTTAATTTAACGTAATTATTATAAAAGGTAGCTAAACCTATGTACTTTGTAAATTTTTATTCCGTGTAGACGCATCGTTGTTGTCATTTCACAACGTTTTTGGTTCAAATTCCTTTACATGGTTGCTGTAATGAACATCAGAATAATAATTAATGTTAATTGGATAAAAACTTATCTGCGCCATTATTTTCTGGTCCAACAACAACAGTCAACAACACACAAGGCGAAATGTGTTCAAAACATCTGTCGATCGCTCAAAATGCCCAAGGCATAGAGGTGATAAGTTTGCGAACATCTGTCGGATGCGTTTTGTGCCGTGCACGGTTATTTTTAAACATAATTTTGTTTACTGACCCCACCTTTGTGGACTGCCGTAATCACGAGCACGAATGTTGTCATCCACTAAACTAAGTTCAAAATTTTTATTTGAAGAGTTCATTAATTTTAAATAATTGAAATCGATAGATTCGCTTATCATTAATCCTTATAGCTATTTATTAATATTATAAATGCGAAAGTGAGTATGTTTGTTTGTTTGTTACGCTTTCACGTCTCAACGGCTCAACCGATCATCGTGAAATTTTGTATGCACGTTGTCAGGGGTACAGAGAAGGACATAGGATACTTTTATCCCGGAATTTTCGCGGTAACTCCGAAATTACCACGGGTGAATCCGCGGGGAACAGCTAGTTTAAATATAGGTAATTATGTAGAAATAAATTACGTGGGAAATAAACACCATCGGTTTAATATTATTTATCTATTAATCATAATAAGTAGGTAATGATATCGTGTGGTTTGAAGACAAAAGTTAAATAGGCAATCAACAATTTGTGTCATTAGGAAATAAATCATTTGTTTGCATATATGGCTGGTAACACTAAAGAATCCTCATTATTTGTGTGGGAACTTACAATCACAGAGAAGCATGAATTTTACTGGGGTAATATAAATTTCGATAACTAGTACGAATGTAGACTTGACTGGCTTGACCGAATTTATTGTAGGTATAAAGCATTACAGAAGATCTACATAAATTGAATGCGTAATCTAACGAAATAACGAGTAAAATCGAAAAGATTCACGATTTTGGATTTCCATAATGGAAGCCGCGATAGAGGTCAAAGGTCTTTCAACCCTGTCGACTTATCTGATGCTACATTTACACTCTTGCACCAATTGCCGCATCCAAAACATCGAAGAGGCGATCTACTGAGGCTGGTACACCTGTACAGTGTACAGTCGTCGGCGTCAAAAGTTGGATTTAAACATTTTTGACAAGTATTTAATCTTATTGCTATTATAGTAATAAAGACTATATGCAATTAAATTTAACCACATTCAAAAGTGATACTTTTAGATGACGACCGTACCTACCAGATGTGTGACACAGAAAAAGATATTGTGATGAAGACTTTCATCGCGGTATTCGCAGGTATAAGTAAAGCAGCAAGGGAACGCATTTAAACTACTATGTTTAAAATTAAAAATTCATAGCATACTAAAACCATAAGGTTTCTACATACAATGTCACTGCACAGTGCACAGTTAGGATAAAAATATTTCACTGCAAGAGTAAGTTCTTAAAAGATGTAACATGTCTGTTACTATTGGCAGCGAGATGTTAGCGTGAGCGAAAAACGAAATCGGTCGGATTTCGTCTATAGCCCTAGGTCTCAGATTTGTCCTCGCGGGTTACGACGTCTACTGCGTCTAAACAACGTGAGTCTAAACGTACCTTCTAGTAGGTGGGTGAAGTTAAGCCGACGCGACGCCTTGCTCATGGGGTGTGACGGGTCTTAGCGACCGGCGACCGCGTGTGAACCTATAGCATGGGAACCTTTTTGTTATCAACCACTCTTATTAAACGAAGCATACCATGCTCTATCTGGTGAATAGATGTTGGTATGTCAATGGCTGTGGGAGGTACACTGATCTGAAGTTTTTTAACCGCCACTCGCCAATTAAATTCCTATACGAAATACGCTTTGCGGGCAACTTCTTTAATTATATTATTATTATTATACCTAAACCTAAAAGAAAGGTTTTCCCAAAATTCATCCCCTAAGTGGGTGAACTTTGACATGGGCCTATGAAGCTGCAAGGTATGTAATTAGTTTATGGGGAGTAGACATCAGCTCAGAAAGAATTTGCATCACACATTTTCTGAGGGAATACCGAAATTCACGCGTGTAAAATCGCATGGATAAGCTAGTATTTTTATGGTCACTTTGTGGAACTTAATTAAATTATCGAGCCTAGAAAGTCAAGTTTGTTTTTCTCTAAGCTCCGATACGAAATGTTCATCAAGCGGAAATCCAGTTTAACGATCTCGTAAGAAACAGTTTCATCATAATTGAAAAATAAATAGGGAAGACGGTGGAAAACGTTGTTACTTTAAAACTCGATATGCACGACCAACCGTTTTGAGTCAATATTGATTCGTAATTGGAAATTATCTTGAGTTCGCACGCTGTGGGCATTGAACCTGGAACTTTCCATGTATTTTTATTGACTCCATGTCTAACGAGGTTTAATGGTGGAGCTCCTTAGACTTAACTAATATTTTTAACCGACTTCCAAAAGAGGAGGAGGTTCTCAATTCGACTGTATGTTTTTTTTATCCTTCAAAATCATTAACTCCAAGTCACGCACGTTTAACATGTAACGTTAGAGGTGGCAAGTGTCTTGCACTTTTCAAGCCTAAAATTCATCGCCAATTCGATCGCCGATCAAATCAATCGATGGAGAAAAACCGCGGGGCACAGTTAGTTTCTATATAATTATTATAGTCTACAGACTATTGGTATTGTTTTGATTCGTCATCACGCATCATGCACCTGTGTGTCTAAAAACGTGACTAACTCGCATCTAAGCAATCCTTACTAATATTATAAATACGAAAGTGAGTTTGTTTGTTTGTTACGCTTTCATGCCTCATATGGAACTTTGAATCTGGCTAAAACTGGCTGATATTATAATTAAAGTAATTGATAAAACCTTTTTTTTACAATTATTCTTGCTAGTATAGGTTATCCAGTTTGAATAATGTTTATTACGGCACTAAATTGCTCTAGCACAAACCATCCTAGTTTGGGTAAAACTAGTGATTATAATATTATCTTTGGTGTGGGTCTTAACAACAGCTGACATAGGTTCGGGCGTATCTAACCGTAGCGAAAAGATATTACTCAATACAATGGAACGCATCCCAAATTTTTCAACAACTCACAAAATATAAAAGAGTCGTAACTGTAAAATAAGCCTTGGTTACCAAGTTGAAGTATATTTTACAAAGGTGGATTTCACTAATGTTTCGTCGACTATGTTCGATTTGAGTTGTCGTCGAGAACAATGAGTGTTATTGTTGTTATGTTAAAACTCAAAAGGCTTCTCGGTTTACATTGCGTAGCTAAAACTCTTTGCTTTAGCATTGCTGAAGGCAGTATGCCAGTAAAAAGTACTAAGAAGCATGAAGGTAACAAGGTAAGGTAACCTACTTAGCACAGCTGGTAACCATTTTTTTTATATGAAACTCGACATTTCAGGTTTTTTTTTAAACGCACTAATGGTTATAACATATTAGTTAATAATGGCTCGAAAATTCCGAACACAGGAACGTATTTTTAGTCTATCATCATCTTGATAGCTAGCTGTCTATCATTTTAATTTGGATCCTTAGTGCAGAAATAATTACCTAGTTCTTTTTAATTAACTATTGCCTCATTCTCATTAATAATGATTAATATCATGCCGGCAAAAGAGACGTTGTCAGAGGTACAGAAAATCACATACTACACTCTTATTCCGGAATTCTTCCCGCGAGAACACCGAAATTATCGCGAGGAACAGCTAGTAAACTGTAATGTATAGCATCTTCAAATGCCGAATATCCTTTTTATAATTGCTTTAATCGTAGAGATTGGCTAAAATGTAAGTATATTATCATAATTGAAGTAGGTATGTGCTCCAATTAGGTCATCATACTTACGTTATGCCTAGTTCACAGTGGAACACATTTTTTCCCCAAAATAGTAATTCATAGTTAACGTATAACATAAATATTCCGAAAATTTAGTTTTAGTTAGTGAAGGATTGAGTTATGAGAATATAGATTCTTACCAATATACATAATATATTACATACATTATGTTACAATTTATACCTACTTATAAAGAGACTAGCTGTCCCCCGCGGTTCCACTAGCGGTATTTTCGGAATTCCCGTGGGAATTTCGGGATATAAGGTACAGTTGCGGTCTCAGTTTAAAACTTTGGAGGGGGTCACTAATAAAATAAAATATGTCGACTTTAATGCACAATACACAATTTTATTGCACACATTATAAAACAAATGGGTTTTGGAGGGGGTCATATCCCCCATAAGAATTTTCAAAATCGGTTCCGTAGATCCAGAGATTACCCCCTACAACGTCACAAACTCAACATTTACAAAACTTTACCTATTTATGATATTAGTATTTGATTATTTAAGTATTTGATTAGTATAGATAAAATTAGATTTACTGCATTTAGAGGTAAGTCTGGTAAGTTTTCTCTGGAATAACTAAGCTGTAGGTATCTAAATATTTTTTCACTAATCTTAAGTTACATTATCGGTGAGTAATGTTTTTCACTAGGACAACATTATCATTATCATATGATGGTATGACAAAAAAATCCCGAAGGAATTCCACAATGCATGAGGGTGTAATGGCAGGCACTAGCCAGTTTCGATAAGCTTCTCTGTCGGGCAGAAGCTGCTATTTACTCAATAACTACCCTACTCGAAACCACGCGTCACACCGCTTCGCAACTTACGTATGCCCCAGTGTGGGCTAGGCTTGAGTTATGTGCTCTAATTTGACTCTAATCAAATTAGCGAATGAATGCTCCGCATTTGCTTGCTCGAATACAGTATATACTATACAGTACCTGACTAGACTCTACGAATGTTACCTACCAACAAACCTTTCCTCTTTACAATATTGGTTTAAAGTTTTTTCCCCAAAATATCAACAGAACAAATAACTTTATAAATTACCATAATAGGTATAATTTTTCCCTGAATCTATAAAGCAAATGTTAAGCGAACTGAAGGTTCATTAGATTCCTGTATTAATAAAATAAAAAAGAAAATGATGAAAGTCTAAGTGAGAAAAGTTCATCACTTAATTTAGTAACTTGTGGTGAAAATGAAAAATCCACTTTGTACCTACTATTGATTTATAGACATAATCGATTTAAATTTATACATTTGATAGGTGCGGCAAGGAAGACTCCCAGAGTCATTGACTTCGATGTAGCCAGGGAGCCATTCAATATAATCCATTTAATCACGCACGCAAGCGATGGGTAACCGTGAAACAGTGGCCAGTTGTAAAACCGTTGACATTTTTATAGCTGTGTGGTCGTGCATCAATAATTTTTTAATAAAAGCTGCCGTGAGGATCATTTTACATAACTCCTGTCCCACATAATTGTTTGTTGTTTGCGGTTAGTTTTGAAAATTCAAGAAAATCTATGTATCAAGTATTAATTTATACTACATACATGCAAATTCTTTGATAAAATCTATTTACAAAATTTTATGAAACCCATCTATAAAACAAGTTAGTACTCCATCTCTTTTCTCAGTCCATGCATATTGCAACTGTATGAAACTAAATTACTGTATTTATATTAACTGCATTCTGTCTTTACGTTTCTACGCAATACCTACGCGACGTAAGTCAAGTCCTGGTTGACCTTGAATTAATTTACAAGACGCGACTAACTATTACGAGCATGCTACTAGAGATTGGTGCTTGTGTACTCATAGTATGTACAATTACAAAAAAACTTATAAAATATACGTATAAACCATCCTATTTATCTATTGGTGAAAACCGCATGAAAATCCGTTCAGTAGTTTTTGAGTTTATCGTGATCAGACAGACAAACAGATAGACAGACGCGGCGGAGGACTTTGTTTTTATAATATGTAAGTATATATAATGTTTCTGCTGATTATACGTCCAGTTTATTGATCCTTTGAACTTCGGTAATTTATCATTAATTGTAACTAAAAGAAAAAAAGAAACTTGTAACCAGATATCCTGGATACGCTCACCACAGCTTCCTTTACGAGTGAAGTGTTACGCTCGGGCCTTTGAAATTTAGATAAAGGCCAGAGCGTAAAGGCTATTTCAACAACATAAACAACAATCACCACCACAAGATGCCACTACGGGCATTGAATACTACATTTTATTATACAGCCAGCATAAGAAATATGTAATCATTTTTGACAGACGCGAGACGTTCAATCGTATTGCAATAGCAAAATTCAGCGAAGGACAAGAGGATTTACATATTATCATAGATTTTGACTGTACTCACATTTCATGAAACATGAATGCGAACGGTATCGACTATCGTGCTATATTAATATCATTGGTATACACTATACATATATGTATTACCCAGCAATAATTTGTTTTTGATATCAATGTGCTATATTAAGACTTTATTTTCATCCTAATATATGACTATGGATTAGCATTACTAGTCAGTTTGTATGGGAGAATCCAACCCTGTTATCTGACGATCAAGGTAACGTTCAAATCCGAACTAGCGCTGAGTTCTGTGACAGCCTCTTCAACTATCCGTACACATCACTTAAACCATATTATAAGGACCCTTCTTTTCACGTTTCATTCTCGGTCTATCAAGTTAAGGTGGGTCTAAAGGTCTAGTTTTCATACAAACTGCCGTAGCTATATTAAAGGCATTCCGCCTGTTTTTATTTATTAGACTTCATT
The DNA here is from genome assembly GCA_907165275.2 of Zygaena filipendulae. Taxonomy (NCBI): domain Eukaryota; kingdom Metazoa; phylum Arthropoda; class Insecta; order Lepidoptera; family Zygaenidae; genus Zygaena; species Zygaena filipendulae. The sequence continues at coordinate 5,377,126 of OU015669.1, forward strand.
TAATAAAATACTACTATTTGTTACGATAACGCACAGCCCAAAATCTTTGCATATAGTGAAGAAATAACATAATTACAATCATTTCAAAATGAATTAAATTTCGGTCGAACCTTTGCTTGTGTGAGAGAACGAATACACTATAAGTGTACGAAAATGGCGGCCCGGTCTATAAACAGCTGTAGTTTGGCTGTAGACTGACAAGTCCCCCGAATGCAGTAGTTTGTAGTGAATTCCAAAAAGATCACAAGGTGGCGCGGCGTTGAGCCGTGAGTTTTGACAATTTTACCTAACAAGATAATTTAGAATTGTATTTGAAAATATACCTATTACTGATGTAGTAGGTAGTAGGTACCTATTAGTAGCCGAAGCGAATACAAATAACTTGTGGAAAGTTGGAAAAGACGTTTTGGTTCTGAGGTATAACTTACGGGTACAAGTATTTTTACATTTTTGTGTTGAATAAATTCTTGCTATCTCTTTCTTGTTTTCACGATGAGTAAAAGAGAGAGACCATATTTTCGAAAGGTTGTAACTCACCACGGCCCGGGGTGATAAAATTCAGCGTTTATCTCCAAATTCTCCGATGCAATGAAAAGAATATTTTTATTGTGTCTTATGTGACCACGTGATGCAATTTTTTCATACCTTCAATTTTTTTTTTGTAAAGCTTATATCTCGGAACTACAAGTTACAGACCCATCGTGTTGGTACTCAAACTTCATGTTTTCGTGATATCTATGTGATCACGTGATCAAATATTCGATAGGCTATATCTCGGAAACTACAAGTTACAGACCCATCGTGTTGGTACTCAAACTTCATGTTTTCGTCATATCTATGTGATCACGTGATCAAATTTTCGATAGGCTATATCTCGGAAACTATAAGTTACAGACCCATCGTGTTGGTACTCAAACTTTATGTTTTCGTGATATCTATGTGATCACGTGGTCAAATTTTCGATAGGCTATATCTCGGAAACTACAAGTTACAGACCCATCGTGTTGGTACTCAAACTTCATGTTTTCGTCATATCTATGTGATCACGTGATCAAATATTCGATAGGCTATATCTCGGAAACTACAAGTTACAGACCCATCGTGTTGGTACTCAAACTTCATGTTTTCGTCATATCTATGTGATTACGTGATCAAATATTCGATAGGCTATATCTCGGAAACTACAAGTTACAGACCCATCGTGTTGGTACTCAAACTTCATGTTTTCGTCATATCTATGTGATCACGTGGTCAAATTTTCGATAGCCAATATCTCGGAAACTACAAGTTACAGACCCATCGTGTTGGTACTCAAACTTCATGTTTTCGTCATATCTATGTGATCACGTGGTCAAATTTTCGATAGCCAATATCTCGGAAACTACAAGTTACAGACCCATCGTGTTGGTACTCAAACTTCATGTTTTCGTGATATCTATGTGATCACGTGGTCAAATTTTCGATAGCCAATATCTCGGAAACTACAAGTTACAGACCCATCGTGTTGGTACTCAAACTTCATGTTTTCGTCATATCAATGTGATCACGTGGTCAAATTTTTGATAGCCAATATCTCGGAAACTACAAGTTACAGACCCATCGTGTTGGTACTCAAACTTCATGTTTTCGTGATATCTATGTGATCACGTGGTCAAATTTTCGATAGCCAATATCTCGGAAACTACAAGTTACAGACCCATCGTGTTGGTACTCAAACTTCATGTTTTCGTCATATCTATGTGATCACGTGGTCAAATTTTTGATAGCCGATATCTCGGAAACTACAAGTTACAGACCCATCGTGTTGGTACTCAAACTTCATGTTTTTGTGATATCTATGTGATCACGTGGTCAAATTTTCGATAGCCAATATCTCGGAAACTACAAGTTACAGACCCATCGTGTTGGTACTCAAACTTCATGTTTTCGTCATATCTATGTGATCACGTGGTCAAATTTTCGATAGCCAATATCTCGGAAACTACAAGTTACAGACCCATCGTGTTGGTACTCAAACTTCATGTTTTCGTCATATCTATGTGATCACGTGGTCAAATTTTCGATAGCCAATATCTCGGAAACTACAAGTTACAGACCCATCGTGTTGGTACTCAAACTTCATGTTTTCGTGATATCTATGTGATCACGTGGTCAAATTTTCGATAGCCAATATCTCGGAAACTACAAGTTACAGACCCATCGTGTTGGTACTCAAACTTCATGTTTTCGTGATATCTATGTGATCACGTAGTCAAATTTTCGATACCCAATATCTCGGAATCTACAAGTTACAGACCCATCGTGTTGGTACTCAAACTTCATGTTTTCGTGATATCTATGTGATCACGTGGTCAAATTTTCGATAGCCAATATCTCGGAAACTACAAGTTACAGACCCATCGTGTTGGTACTCAAACTTCATGTTTTCGTCATATCTATGTGATCACGTGATCAAATATTCGATAGGCTATATCTCGGAAACTACAAGTTACAGACCCATCGTGTTGGTACTCAAACTTCATGTTTTCGTCATATCTATGTGATCACGTGGTCAAATTTTCGATAGCCAATATCTCGGAAACTACAAGTTACAGACCCATCGTGTTGGTACTCAAACTTCATGTTTTCGTCATATCTATGTGATCACGTGGTCAAATTTTCGATAGCCAATATCTCGGAAACTACAAGTTACAGACCCATCGTGTTGGTACTCAAACTTCATGTTTTCGTGATATCTATGTGATCACGTGATCAAATCTTCGATAGCCTGTATTTCGGAAACTACAAGTTACAGACCCATCGTGTTGGTACTCAAACTTCATGTTTTCGTGATATCTATATGATCACGTGATCAAATTTTCGATAGCCTATATCTCGGAAACTACAAGTTACAGACCCATCGTGTTGGTACTCAAACTTCATGTTTTCGTCATATCTATGTGATCACGTGATCAAATATTCGATAGGCTATATCTCGGAAACTACAAGTTACAGACCCATCGTGTTGGTACTCAAACTTCATGTTTTCGTGATATCTATGTGCTCACGTGGTCAAATTTTCGGAAGTTTATTTTTTTCAGACAATAATCTAATACTGAATGCCATTTTACAAAAAAATACCCTCCGTTACACCCTGTATAAGATAGATTTTACTATTGTATTTTTTTCCAAATGATGTAATGGTTCACTCATTGCTATTTACAAGCTGACCCCCGCGGTTTCATCCACGGTAATTTCGGAGCACTCGCGGGAATTCCGGGATAAAAAATAGGTACCCTTTGTCACTCAGGATCACTTTAGACTCCTATAAAAGAATTTTGTAAATCGGTTTAGTAGATCCAGAGATTATAACCTCACAAACTCTGGAGTTCCCGCGGGAATTCCGGGATAAAAAGTACCCTATGTCACTTAAGATCACTGCAGCTTTTAATTATGAAAGAATTTTTAGAATCAGTTCAGTAGATCCAGAGATTACCCACTACAATCTCACAAACTCACGTACTCACAAACTCCGGAGTCCCCGAGGGATTTCCGGGATAAAAAGTACCCTGTATCACTCTGGATCACTGTATAGCTCCCTATAAGTGAAAGAATTTTCAAAATCGGTTGAGTAGATCTAGAGATTATCCCCTACAAACGTCACAAACTCACAAACCCACAAACTCATAAACTTTTGCTCTTTATAATACTAGTATACATTATCTCCTTGATACTGAAGTCAAAGAAATACAATAAATAAAATTGATGCAGGCAAACCCGCAGCAGGATCAACTGCTAGTAAAATCCTACTAATATTATCAACGCGAAAGTTTGTAAGTATGTATAGATGGATGGATGGTTGTTTGTTAATCTTTCACGCAAAAACTACTGGATGGATTTAAATTAAACTTTACAATAATATAGCTTATACATCAGATTAACACATAGGGTACTTTATATCCCGGAATTCCCGCGGAAACTCTGAAATTAACGCGGGTGAAACCGCGAGGCACAACTAGTACATTAAGTATAATTTATTACAAACTGAGACTGAGATTCGCTCGCACTCGCGTGAGTTTCGGAATTCCCGCAGGAACTCTAAACTTCTTTATTCTTCTTCTTACAATAACAAACATAATAAAAAAAGAATTAGCGAAATTGATCGAGCCGTTCACGCGTGATGCTGTGCCCGTAACGTAACCAAGTGAAATAGGGATTTTTATATATATACCTATTCATATATTATAGCTAGCTGTTCATCGCGGTTTCACCCTTGGTAATTTCGGAGATCCCGCAGGTATTCCGAGATAAAAATATCTACTACCTACCATATATTTGTTTCTCTACCTAAGTAACTACTTTTCACGTGTAGTATACAAAATTTCATACAGTTTGACCCGCGTTAATTTCGGAGTTTCCGCGGGAATTCCGAGATAAAAAGTACCCTATGTCCTCTGTACCCCAGACAACGTGTATACAAAATTTCATGATGATCCGTTGAGTCGTTGAGGTGTGAAAGCGTAACAAACAAACAAACAAACTCACTTTCGCGTTTATAATATTTATTTATGTTTTGGCAACAAACAGTCATATATACATCTTAATTTTTACAATATTTCGTATTACTATGTTACAGACCTACAGTGCCGATACATGATAATAAATATACAGTACAAATGAGAGATGGCACATAAGTTGTCATCAATATCAGTAAGGATAGATAATACCTAAATAGATTACTAGCTATACCGCGTGGTTTCACCCGCGTGAGTTACGGAATTCCCGCATGAACTCCAAAGTAATCTAATTTACGCCTTATAACATCACCTAATTAGCTGTGAAAGTCCCGTCAAAATTGATCTAACCATTTCGGAGATTCACCCGCGTTAATTTCGGAATTCCCGCAGGAACTCCGAAGTAGCCTAATTTACTCCTAATAACATTAGCTAATTAGCAGTGAGAGTCTCGTCAAAATTGGTCCAACCATTTCGGAGATTCACCCGCGTTAATTTCGGAACTCCCGCAGGAACTCCAAAGTAGTCCAATGTAAACCTTATAACATTAGTTAATTAGCAGTGAAAGTCCCGTCCAAATCGGTTCAACCCTTTCGGAGATTCACACGCGTGAGTTTCGGAACTTCCGCAGGAACTCCAACCTGGTCCTGACAATAACGAACACAAAGGAAATAATTTCCCAGTTTGGTGCAGTCGTTTGGAAGTTACGCGCTTAGCAATACATTGAGCGATTCATTTTTATTTATATAGATTTCAGAGTTCCCGTGGGAATTCCGGGTAAAAATATAGCCTATGTTACTCAGGAATAACGTAGCATTCTAATGGTGAAAAAATTTTTAAATCGATTCAGTAGTTTTTGAGTTAAATCGTAACAAACAAACTACAAAACAAACAAACAAAAAATCAAATCTTCCCTTTTTATAATAATAATAATTATTGTCAACTTCCCAACGCACTGACGAACTAAATAAAAGAAGATCAATATGAAATAGAATGACGCACGACGGCTGAATGTATAGAAGTTTTTCGACAGGAAGATCTATGCGATAATGGTTTAGTGGCTAGAACAACGGGTAGCAAAGACTTAGTAGTTTTGTAAGGCCCCTGTTCAAATCTCAGCCCCCCACTGTTATACTATGATGTTTTTTTTTTGTTATCTGTCATTTTTTATTGCAATGTTTACGATTTGAAATCTATACTGTTTTTTCTGTAGATTATTGGACCATTTGCGAATTGGACGAAATGCGCCTGAACGTATTATTCACACTTCTAGACAAACCTATTATTAGAAATGTGAGTTTGTTTGTTTGTTTGGTACGCTTTCACGGCTTGATTACCTAACCGATTATTAACAAACTTTGCATACACGTTATTAGGGGCACAGAGAAGAACACAGGGTAGTTTTAATCCAGGAACTCCCGCAGGAACTCCGAAAAACCCGCACTATAATTTCTATATTGTATAGCTAATAATATTATGAAGTAGTAAAGAACCAGTTTTAAAAAAATATTTTACTCATAGGAAACTACAGTATCCCTGAGTGATATAATAGATAACAACTTGACAAAGTATCCCATGTTAGTAGTCGCAAAACTCGAAAACGATCTATCGCGATGGATTGACTTGAAATTTTGACTGGACTTGAAGTTTTGATTAGACGGGACCTGGTTTTTTTTCCAATACCTGTATATTTTTATAGCTGTTCCCCGCGGTTTCACCAGTAATAAGATAGAAGTTCCCGTGGGAATTTCGGGATAAAAGTACCCCTTTGTCCTTCTCTGTATCTCTGACAACGTGTGTGCAAAGTTTCATGATGATCCGCAGAGCTGTTGAGGCGTGAAAGCGTAACAAACAAACAAACTTACTTTCACATTTATAGTGAGGTTATCCTACTAATATGTATTATAAACTAGCTGTGCCCCGCGGTTTCACCCGCGTGAGTTTCGGGATTCCCGCAGGAACTCCAATGCAGTCTAATTTACTCCTTATAACAACAGCTAATTAGCAGTGAATCCCGTCAATATCGGTCCAACCGTTTTGGAGATTCACCCGCGTGAATTTCGGAATTCCCGCAGGAACTCCAAAATTCTTTTATATAAACCTTGTCCTGACAATAACGAACTCCAAAAAAAAATCAATTTTCCAATTTGGTGCAGTCGTTTGTAAGTTATGCGCTTACCAACACATTTGACGATTCATTTTTATTATATAGATGTGAAAGTGTGGATCTTTGTTACTCAATCACGCAAAAACGGCTGAACTGAGTTGGATGAAATTTTGCATGCACGGAATTCCCGCGAGAACTCCAAAATTACCGCGGGTGAAACCGCGGGGCACAGCTAGTGTTAAATATTTTTACCAAAATAAAAGAAGAGTAACCAACTAAAAAAAAAGTTTAAAATAATTTTAAGTCGTTTTCACAGATAGATTAAGCTTAGCCTGGAGCTACATATGTATATATAGGCTTTGTTTCATTGAAATCGGATGTCGGAAAAAAAGTTGTTGTATAAAAACCTTTCGCGCGGGTGAAACCGCGGGGTACAGCTAGTCTTAAATATTGTTGTTCTATACCCTAGAATTTTTTTTCATTACAGTTTAAAATCCTAGAAAGAACGAAAAATAAATCGTTTATAAATAAGTGTGTATAAATAAGTTTGACAAAATAGTTACAAAAAGTGGAATATAAATCTAAGGTTTGAACACAAGATTTTCACGATTCATAGTTTACAAAAAGAGACGCATTACACCACAGCGCCACCGAGACTCTTGTTGAAATAGCCAAATTACGAATCTTATTCGTCTAGTATTAATCGATTTGCATGTGTGTGTGACTACGTTTCGGCCGGTTATTCGATATTTTCGTGTAGTTAAAGGATAATAATGCGCGTAAAGCCATATAAAAATTTTAAATCAAAGATGTATTAAACACTCATCCTCTCGCACCCATCATCAAAATTTATTTTTTAACCTTGTGATTCTCTGTAAATTGAGAAAACTCTTTTATGGCGCCGTCCGCGGCCTCTATCGGAAGGGAGCTGCGTCATATGCTAGAGCGCACCCTTCACATGAAGCATGCATAGCGGACAGACAGACAGATATTTATTTATATTATATTACGTATATTATTATGTAAATTGAAGTTCCAGTCATTGCAGTCATCAGTAAATTGAAAGCGCAAAATACAAAAACGGCAATGCAACGTTGAGAGCTATACCCATTGAAGTAGGTATATGTAGTGACGTCAGTAGGTTCATATACTTCAATGGCTATGCTATACCTGATTTTTACAACTTCACATGCTATCAAAGCGAACCTCCGACTGCCTCTGTATGGCTTTAGCTGGCGTTTGTTTACCCATTGTGGCTCGTTAACTCGAATGTAAAGTTCAATGAACCCGTTCAGGTACTCTGTTACATTTAGTGAGCAAATTATAGTTTACAAGTTTGAAGTTGAGCAATATTGAACCATTTACCCGTGTCCCAATATTGAACTGCTGCGTACTGTTTCAATTTGTATTGAGGCGTGTTGCTTGAAGATTCGTAGGTAAGTATCTCAACAGCCTCAACACTATGTTTCATTGAGTCATTCTCACATTTTTTTTCCGTTTTGGCACGTTTTTATTGTGTATTTTTGTGCATATGAAATTAAATGAGATGAAATGGAATTCTTAATTTTACAAATTGTTCCATAAACATTTTGAAGAGTTAAAATTCTTTCAGCTCTAGCTATCATACGTATCGGACAAATTATTCATCAATACGATCTAATGAAATAATCTATTTGACTAATTTGATAATTTCATTTTCTATTATGGAAGCTTATTCATAGGGTAAAAGAGTCAGTGACGTATATTTGTTTTTGTATGTAAATTATATTTTGCAGTGAAACGAAATGAGGAAGGCATCACCTAGACACTTCTAGGCACTTATTTTGTTATTGCTATAATTTCAATATAATAAAAAAACTACAAATCTATAGTCACTGTCTCTGTATGACGATGAACTATATATAATAATGAGTTAAAAATGAATCACGTGAGTTTTGATGACAATCATTAACATTTAGATACCTATATATTTGTTGTTGTCAGTCGGCAGTTTTTCCATTCCAAAGACTTGTTTTTGTAAACCTCATCATTATCATCAAACATCGTACTCGTTTTTAGAACACTCGTAACACTCGTACGTTTACAAAAATTCTGATGAAAACCCCAATTAAAATGAATACTTCGATGCACACATGACTTTGGCAAGAACAATCGAAGCGTAATGAGGCATCAATCAGACAGAATTAGCTCTTTATTGTATTTCAAGTTTGTGTGTACTTCAAGTTACAATCTGTGATGCGAGTCGCGACCTTTATTAACTGAAATCAGCAATTTATCTAACGATAGAGACGGTCAATAAAGGTTATATTTGTTAATTTATTCAAACTATTCACTCGTGCATGAATTCAAATTGTAATTTTTTTTAACAGTTCCATAGACTATTGGTTTGAGTGGTTCATTTCATTTTCAGTATATTTGCTATTTTACTTTAAATATACCGGGAAATTATTATAACTTAGTGTTCTCCCCCAGAGTTTTGCTTTCAAAAGACAAGTTGGTTTCCCCAAGGAACTGGTCCGATCATGCGATAAAATTAAAAAGGTAAATGGAATAGATATTTTTCATCTAATGTTATTCATATTCCTATGTTCTTAGATAGGACTTTTGATCGTGTACAATGCTATGACAATGTACTAATTTTGCTGGAAGCTCTATATTTATGCAAAATCTAGCCAAATTTTACTATGAAATATGAAATATTTATTGCCATAATTTTACATTTATTATATCTCTCATATAATAAATGTAAAATTATTATCGACTAGGGTAGGTATACATTAAACGAAAAGTTACTTCGTCGTCGTTGTACTCGCTTCTATTACGTTATTGATAAGATGAAAATTAACGTTGTCATTAGATATTGTGGTTATCTCTAGACTATTTTTTTTGTCCCAGCCTTTATCTCGATTTACAAAGCGTCTCGCTTATGACATCCGTTGTACTGCAATATTATTGCAAAGTGTCTAGTGAATATTAAACCTGAGTAGACAATGTTGCAATTATAAAAATTGTGTTGTGTCAACATAAGTTGTAGGTATTTAGCGAAAATGTTTTACCAACATACTTGTGTTATGTTTACCTACTATTAGGTAGGATATGCAATGGGCTTGTCAACCAAATTTGAATTTTTAGTCCGTCTTGTAGATTAATACAAAATATTGGACATGTATTTAGGAATTACATTAAGTTGAAATGTCGCATGAGCCCACACTCCTAAACTTTAATGCGTTTTATCTTAGTATTTCTTTAATAATTTGAAGAAGCAAAAAATATGGGTCTATTATTTTTATTAATCTACAAGACGAAATAAATCTATTAGACTCCTATGAGATGAGTCTAACCGAAAAAATAGTGCATCTGCTTATTTTGTAACAAATTCTCGTGTATTCTCTCTAAGACTACAACCTTTTTGATGGTTGTTGCAGCAGAATAAATTTAACAGGAGAAGAAAAACCCGAAAATCGCTTTATTTAAAATAAATTTTCCACAGTTTTGCGATTTTTTTAAATTTTAATTTCTCTAAGAAAAGCCTTTTTGGTGCTTATGAGTATGTAGGAATATCCGTTATGCGTGAAAGGTGACAAAAATACAAAAAAGACTCATTTTGAAAAAAAAAATGTCAGTTGCTTTGTTTTTCTGTAGGGCAGCCGAATTGTTTGTGATGAGTTGTGTAATTTTAGTTTAAATTAATTTAACTATTAATTATTTTAGTGTAAATTTGATTAATCCCCACAAAACAAAAATTTTGGTCTTTTTAATATTAATATGAAATATCAAGTCCACTTTTCTGCAAATCACCAGTGTATTAAAATATTGCATCACGCTTTTGAAGTGACACGTAACACGATTCATTAGACAGATTCTAGTAACGTAACAAATAGGTTAGCAGATCAATTCTAAAAATTAAAATCACGGTTACAAAATATTGGTTAAAATCGACACTAAATAAACAAATAATAGTGAAGAGTGTTGACTTTTCCCATCAAGCAGGTACTACAGCTACTGAATGCATGTTTTACTTGTGCATATGTGTCGAAAGAACAGAACTGTCACCTTTACCTTGCATTCATGACGGCCATAACACCCTTTTATTTAAAACTAGCTGTCCCTCGCAGTTTCACCCGTGGTAATTTCGGGAACTCCGAAATTACCACGGGTGAAACCAGCGTATAAACCTTCCTCTTGAATCACTCTATCTATTGGTGAAAACCTCATGAAAATCCGCTGTATTGTTATCGCGAACAGACAGGCAGACAAACACGACGGAGAACTTTAAAATATCTAATAGATAACGGAAACAACATCGTCCATTTACAACTATTACCTAAAAAGTGCTTATTACTTGGTAGTACCTACATATTTTATAGTATTTCGATTTGTTAGCAAAATTAATGGTTCTAGAACGACTTCAAGTTACGTATACGATGCTTTCAACAATATTTTTTGTTTCAGGTTATAATACAGTTGAAAGTGCCAAAGAAAAGATGGTGATGAGTCATAATTTAAACAGGTGTGTATACATTTTATTTAAGTATTAATTAGCAAATAAATGCTTTAGGTACATTTCCAATTTCTTCGCTTCATTTTATCGCTGTTTATGACTATTATATATATTTTCAGGGTGCAAACTTTCTAAGCGTAGTTTTCCAAGTTACAATACGTTGAAAAACCGAGCAAGTTGAAAGAAAAAATTATATTATTGACTTAGATGTTCTGGCATGAAAAAACCATGACTTTGTCGTAATAAATATAATTACATGTAATCAAAGTCAAGGTAAAATAGTTTTATACAAAGTTGTCAACAATTTAATTGCGCTTAACTTAATTCAAATAATTTAATTCAGAACACGAAGAGAAGTAACCATACGCATAATTTATTAGGTGCTGAAATTATGAATTAGATTGCCTTGTGTGAATAGTATTTGTAAATTTTAAGATGGTTAAATAAAAGTAAATAAAAAAAACAAGTACTTAACGCCGTATGTTTGTGTCTATGGCCGAATGACAATTATTATTTTTGGGCCATGGCCAGCCGACTGAATTATTATTGTTTTTGTCATAATAGTAGAATGATTTGCAAATGAATGAACAGGAAACGTATTGTAATAACGACTTCATATTGTAAAGTTAAAATGTATGCCCATTTTGTGGATTCTTGAGTAAATACTGACAATACCAATATACGAAATAGTTTTTTTTAAATTACTTCTTTAGCACAGAAATAATAACAGAACAGATATGTAGGTATGCTAATTTTAGACTTTATAACAGCTAGTTTTTATATAAATTTATGGTTGGTACTGTCTTCAAATCATTGTTTCTCATGAAAATATCATTGCCATTTGTCGACCCTGAGATAAATATTAGGGACGTGACAAGATAATTATATATTCTTCGAGTCGTCAAGCTATAAAGGGAGGAGGTATTGTTAGTTTTTGCATTGCTTTAGTCTATGTTTTTCTCAAAAATCTCTAGAACACTTCGTCGGTTTGAGACGCAGCGTAGGTCACTTTGCAACAAAACAGCACTCGAGCGACCGTGCCTGAAGTAGAACGCGTAGTATTTAATTACAAGTTGAAGCTGCTCCTGAAATTAGTCTCCTTGGATTTCAAGTACATATTTCACTGCGTATTGTCTAGAACTAGATTCTAGTTAGTCAGCTTTATTTTATTCTTTACAAACTGTTCCTCGCGGTTTCTTAATTTCGCCATTTATTTTTTAATTCGTTATACACACGCCATCTAGATAAAGACAAAGAATCGAAACTATACATTCTTGCTGCACTTGAAAGTTTAGCTTTTTTATAATAAAGGTTAAGAAGTCACCGCAAAGATTAATTTTGTTTTTGGGGTGACCGACAGCTGACGAACAAAATAAATATTGTTCTATTTACAAAGCATTGCAAAAGCTTTACTTACTATGTTACTCATACTACATGAGCTTTCGTATAAGTTCATTGACGCAGCTGCACTCGTGAGAGTCTGTGAGTTGCACGTGCTATAGTGTTGTTATTGCCATCGATAGAGGGATTAAAATAATAGAGGTGTAGGTACGTTGTTCTGTCTGCGCTTTGTCGATAAATGTCAAGGTTTCTTTTCAGATTTTCTCCTAATCATTAGTCAAAAATTTTCCATGAATTGAATTGACTTTATAACCATAATTTATAATTTAAGTAAAAAAAAATACTCTGTGCGCTTTTCTTTACTCGAAATGTACGTACGTAACTACTAACTAGCAAGAGAGTGGGTAAGTACTACAAGTTTTTTTTTATAATAAAATAATTACCTACTTTCTTAGTCAGTTATAGCTTAGAGATATTATGTCTACAAATTCAGATTAGGCACTGTTTATGTTTGTTTCTTTTTTTGTGTGTTGTGCTGAAATAAATGTATTTTCTTTCTTACTTCTTTAAAAAAACTTTCTTATAGACTATGTAATTTTAATTATGTTATAACAACATAATATATGCTAATGTCATTAAATTTCAATATGTGATATTTGCTATATTTTTGGCTTGTATTTCTTTATCGATAAATAATCTTTGTCAAACTCTATAACAAAGCAACGTTTATCCAACTCGGAGGATATTAAATGTAACCACGATACTTCCTGTAGTACACGGAAGTCCATGTCGTCGGACCCATAACTGTTACAGCATTATTGGAAGGCACCGAGGGTCGATAACAGAGTTAAAGCTGATAAAACAATTCTAAGCATTTGCTTCTCTACTATGATATGAAATTTTTTACTAGCAGAATAAAACTGGAATTTTAACATCACAAAAATGTTTTTCGGAGTTTTCCTTTGGATTTAATTTTACCTACCTATAGGGAACGTGCACAACGACGGTGCTGCCGACTGGCGTCGCCAATCCGAATCTATTGATAGTTGCCATTCACATTTATGACAAGTAAACAGGATTAATTTTACTAGTGAAAATTATTATTCTAGCTAATCACAATTCATTGTTGTATTTCTGGATGTATCAACTATCAATACATCGACAAAAAATAACAAAAAATAAAACGGCACAACCGATCATCGTGAAATTTTGCATACAAGTTTTCAGGGGGTTTATTTTCCATTAGCTGTTTGAAGTTCCAGACAGTCCGGAGTTCAGGAATTCCGAACAGCTAGTAGTAAATAAAACTCCTGAACACTTGTATGCAAAATTTCACGATGATCGGTTGTGCCGTTAAGGCGTAAAAGCGTAACAAACAAGTAAACAAACAAAAACTCACTTTCGCATTTATAATATTAGTAAGGATTAATTTCTTATCGTAAACGTTGGATATTTTAGTTTGAGCGACAATTTTACCAGTTTTCACAGCCTCATGTTCTTCATTAGATCATCCTCCTCATCCTCATCTCTTCAACCTCCAATACATGGCCGGCCTCAAAAGCTTAAAAACCTTTTGACATATTTTGGTCACGCTGACGATCATTAATTATTATATTATTGTTGATGACTAGCTGCGCCTCGGGGTTTCACCCGTGATAATTTCGGAGTTACCGCATGAATCCCGGGATAAAAAGTACCCTATGTGCTTCTCTGTACCCCTGACAACGTGCACGTCAAATTTCATCCAAATCCGTTCAGCCGTTTTTGCGTGATTGAGTAAACGTATACGAGGATAAAAGCTCGAAAGCGCATTTTCATCCGACTTGCTTCAAATTTATCGTCACCTCTAAGCTCCTATGTGTCTTAGCGTTATATTATATATTTATTATTATAAATGATATTATAATTATTATATGTTTCTTTAGATTAGATACTGTTGATGTTTGTTTCTTTTTCTTGTGTGTTGTGCTGAAATAAATGTATTTTCTTTCTTTCTTCTTTCTATATAGCCTATAACCTGTCCAGGAGTATGGACTACAATCGTACCAAGTTTGCTTAAAATCCCTTCACTAGTATTTGACCCATGCGTGCACATACAGACAGACAAAAAATTTACTGATTGCTTTTTTTGCATCAGTATCGATCACCGTTCATCCTCCAATATTAATTAATAATGTACAGAATTGACCTCTACAGTTTTATTATAAGTATATACCTAGATATAGATCATCGACCACACAGCCCATAGACGCCTAATGTTTGATTTTGCGTATTGAATGCATTCTGGCAACTAGCTGAGGTAAGAGAAGCGGGGTTGCAACGCCGTGATTGGTTAATTCAAGGCCACACGCGCTAGTTACACGCCGTGATTGGCTAATTCACATTTATATCGGAACTATAAGTCAGATGTGTTGACAGGAGCCATTCGCCTGTTATTAGGCGTCTATGGGCTGTGTGGTCGATGATATAGATAGACCGGAACCCATATTTTATAACTTTTGTCATACCTATTCAAAAATATAATATACCTAATTGAGGAGATAGTTTTATTTACATAATTATGAAAACAAAACTATCTGTTCAATTATTATCTTCCTTCCGAAAGCACGATGACAGGTTTAATAAGTTTCCTCTACTGTCCGCATAGTGTCTCTTTTGTCGATTTAGTGCTGCCACCTATAGTTCGTGCACGTTCCCTTATTAGTATACTCACTGATATACTCACAGATATTATTAACTATACTCACAGATATTATGAAGAGAAAAAAATATTTGAAGGAACAACTGTAATCTCGGGAACTGCTGAACCGATTTAAAAAATTAAAAAATATTTTCTAAAGTATCCGTGAGTAATACGATACTTTTATCCTCGAATCAAAGTTCCTAAAGGAACACTTCACCCAAGTAGAACTGTGGGCATATAGTTTGAGTAATTTTGGTCTTGGAACTTACTTTTCATCCCGATTTTAAGAGTTTTTGAAGGAATTTTGAAATTGACTGGATAGAACTGGAGGGAAAAGCTAGTCGTATAAATACATTTGCAGTTGATATTCTCATATTGAAAATAGTTTATGGTTTTTGTACAAATAGAGCTTCCGGCAACGTGTTATGAGTTTAATTTATTTTTATTGCTCAGTGTTAGCTTTGTACACGATCAAAAGTCCCATCTTGGAATATATGTATTAAACACAAATGTGCATGTACTATGAACGATATTTATTTTATTTACCTTGTTAAATTTTCTCGCTTTACTGAGTCACCAGTTCTTTGACGAAACCGGCCGGCTTGGCTTTTGAAAGCAGAACAATGATTGTTAGATTATGTTATTGATTAAATCTTTAGCATTTGGTACAAAATCTAAACATAAATAAATGATAAGCTCAATAAAAAGGATAAGTGAATTGTGTTGACACCATTTTTGCTTAATTTTTGTTTTGACCAGATTCTGTTGTCCCGTACATTGCTTTGTTTACGCCTAGGAATGAGAGCGCATCGTCAGAATACGTAATATTCATACAATCCGGTAAATAGGAATATCCACTTAAATATATATTTTGGTTTGAGTGTAGATTGGTTGGCGGACGGCCGAAGCGGCGCCTCCAGTCGACGCGGGCGTCGGGACGCGTCGCCCCGCCGCGTGTCGCTGACGAGCTCGAAATTTTATAACATAATAATTATGTAGTTACATTCGAAATTCAAAAAATTTAAAACGAATAATTATTAAAACATTTTCACCAGTGTTGTTCACGCGTTCAAATCGAGTAGTGTTACGAGTAACGTTACTTGAACTTGCAACTCGATCACGAAAGTGAAATCAGTGAGAGTGGATAGATTTAGCGTTTCGGATGTGCTAAACTGGAATATTCGTTATAATAATATGTTGTGTTGTTGTTTATGATCGTTTACATCTTAATGTTAAAAATAAACTATCAAAAATGTAAATGAAACATTGATATAAAAAGATAAATTTTACGAATGTTAAATAATTAAATCAAAGCTTGAATCACAAAAGAAGGTATTCACTATTCGCCAAATATATACGCATATAAATAAAGTTTTACAAGGAAAAACGCATGATTTATAAATAAGCACGAAAGCACAATGACCCGACGACATTTATTGTAAAAAAAGTGATGAGATTCGCAATACTCAACCAGCTATTTAGGGCAACGTTAATGCCAATCTGTGGCCTGGATAGCCTAAAATTCAGGTTTGTGACCTACTTCTTAGGTCTGCGAATGAAGCGAGCCTGGGGCATATAAGCACTAGGTAACCTAAATAATAATTGACCCATTTAACGTTCTCATTTGCTAATTTGATTTTTAAAAGTAACAGGAAGATTAGATTATTTTATTTTGCAATTAAAATGAATCGAACCAATTATATTGTAGATATATACGAGTAGGTATGTAGGTAGGTAGGTACGCTATAGAGATAGAGAACCCATACTTGGACAGATTTTAATATTATATTTTATAATTATAAAATAGTGTTTTTCGAAAATGGTATTTTTTCACCTACAATTTAAGACCCTTACCTTGATATTTGTTTTTATTCATGTGTTTTTATTCATTAATAAAAAATTAACCAACGTTAATTCTAACTAATATTTTAAATGCGTAAGTGAGTTTGTTTATTTGTTTTTGTTTGTTTGTTTCTTTGTTTCTTTTTTCCCCGCATTTCCGCGGGAACTAATAATAATAATTCAATTCACAACAGACAGACCATAACATAATTGAGGAGAAAATACTTTTCAGTCGTTATGTACAAAATAATTTTAATTTCTCCTATTCCTAATGATATTTCAATTCTTTTTAAAGAACCAATTTCGTAGTTTCTATTGCGTTTCTAGATCCACTGGATTACTTCCCGCAATGAACCTACTAAACTTTGTGAGTTTGTCGGAGAGCAATCATTCTGCGTCGGCCAACCTCGTTGTTGTAAATATACGAACTCACACACGTAATATATTCTCAACAAGCTCTCCAATTTGCTGAATGAATGATAAATTGAATAGTGTTGCGACTCGAATCATAACCAATAGTGTATGTCCGTCATCTTATGGTATTATGTACAAATACAAGTACCTACGTGATCTTACATCCCTATCTATGCAAAATAGGTACTCTTTCATTCATTCGTCTATGCTTATGCATATTAATTATTATTATAATATACAAGGTGTTGCCCTCGGTTTCACCCGCGTTAATTTCAGAGTTCCCATGGGAATCCTTATATAAAAGTACCCTATATCCTTCACTGTACCTCTGACAACATGTGTGCAACAGTTCATGATCGGTTTAGTAGTTAAGGCGTGAAAGCGTAACAAACAAACATAAAAGAACTCACATTCGCATTTACTCACATTTGTAAGGATTCAGTTGTCGATTTTAATATTTTAATCGTCAAATTTTAATAGTGTTGGCGATTTATATCGATAGCGGTCTGTCATGTGCTATGGAATTTTGTTGAATAAATAAATAAATAAGCAACACTATACGGTTTGTATCATGGCGTGTTAACTTCTACAGAGCGATATAGGCTTATAATGAACGGATGCCGTCAGATCTGATACTTGAGCATAACTTGCTCTATTTGGTTTGTAACATATCGGTATTTTGTTCTTATAATCGGAATAAAACAGTATTATATATCACTTTATTACATAAATAAACAGACAGCGTGCTTCTGGGGAACTTACTACGCAGCTGCTTTTTAACCATAGCTCTAGGAAATTACAAAAGGCTTTGGTTTTATAGGTGCTGACATAATTATTGTAATATTATTGACGTCAAAAAGAGCACATAAAGGTCAACTTTGAATACAAATAGACTTATGTAGACTTACTATATTTGGACCTTGCCGAAGTCAACTGGCAACTTTTAGTCATTATTCGTCTTTAGTACCTAGAGTCAATAATATAACATTCTTTAAATTAAAAATGAAAACTTTCATATTACTAACTTGTTTTTTTTTTTTTAATACGTAAAATTATTATGTTCACAAGATTTTAACGTACCTATTTACGTTATTTTAAGTATCTAAGTTAGTAGGTACCAGCATCAGACAACCGGAAATCTAAATTTACTTAATTCGATATTTTTCTATATTTTAATGCCAATTAACAAAATACTAAATAGTGAATATACGTTTCTTATAAAATTATTACTTCCTGATATAAATAAAAATGAATCTACTTAGTAATTCATTCGTTCTCTCTCCGCCTTCCCTTTCCTTCACTCGGTTGACAACAAATGGACGGACAGTTAGATATTAATTTGTTAAAGTTAACAGTCGGCTTGTCTCTTGTTGTACAATAACGATAAATCTTTCAATGAGACTTAACTGCGACGTACAAAATTGACGTAAATGTTTAAGTCTCAACTAGTATAGTATTATATTATCTGTGTCTCAATGTACCTACCTATATGTATATTGTAAATTTTTTTAGTTACTATTATTGTATCTATCGATGTCTATGATTGTATCTTGAAGTCACCATCTTTTGATTTGGTTTTGATCAATTAGAGATCTTTTAGTGGGTACAGATATTGCTATAATTGAAGAAGAAGAAGAATAAGTAGGTACAGTTTTAATTACAGTTTTAAGTACAGTTTGGTTATGGTTTTAAATTATGTGTATGGAAATAATACAGTATTGGGAGATACAGGGAGGCCGACGCCGTTAATTACGTGATAATGCCGACCAAGAGCCTAAGGTTGTCACAAGTTTAATGATTATAATATTGGTAGCACGAAAGCGCAACGCGACAAATGACAATCCTACTCAACTGCAGAACCTTGGGTCCCTTTCTTTATCCCTTGCTTACCGCACGATTGTCCTGTTTAAACGGCTATTTCGATCCTCTGTCTGTATTACCTAAAACATAATATGGTGGTGGTAATATTGTGGATTTATCGCTAGTTAAGTTGGCACGGCAAGTTTTAAGGTTAAATACCTAGTATCTATAACGATATCGGTATATCGTAATCAATTATTTATTGGTTTCGCTTATGCAGAATTTTATTATTCTCCTTTTATTAGAATAAAAGAATAACCGTTTTTTAGGTGAGGTACGCAAGCTAGATAGCGAATTTATTTATAATCCTTTCTTTCTTCTTCGATCTTCGAAAGTCAGACCTTGTGTTGTCTTTGAACTTTCAAAGCTAATGAACTAACAGATTTTTAAAAGTCAACACTTAATATTTTTATTCCTAATCCTTTTTCGTGATGTTCCAGTAAGATAATATCATATTCAATATTAAGTTCTATTTGTCCATCTCCAATTATGTCAGTGTTAGATTCCCTTGAGGTATGTTGGTAAGCGTATGCGAGTTGTCAACTTGGTACAGATTTAGACCCAGTTGCGTAGGCGCCGCTAGCCCGACCGACCCGACCTCCCTATACTTTTATTTATTGGCAATTAATGTGACATTTATATCCACTAATTATTGTATGTTAAAAAAACCTTTTGTCGACTGTACCTAATACTGTATAGCAGAAACATTATATCTTTGCTGTATAATTATGTTCTTTTTCGATTTGGTTTACTTGGTTTATTAGCGTAAAACGTGGAAAACGGTGTTTACAAGAGTGACTTTTGTATATTACCGTATGTTTTTGTATGATAACGACCCGGTTTGAACCCGGTGCTTGACTTTGGGTGATCTATAGTTATGCTTATTTGTTTATTTGGGATGATTTACGGAACAAAGCTAAGAACAATCATGGGTATGCCGATAAATCTTCAAAATAGGTACTCCTAGTTATTGCTTATAATACCTACGTACCTAATATTATAGGTAGGTATACTATGGCTTGACGAATTACCGATCCGTATCATTACACAATAATATATATGATCATTGGTTGTCTGGAACTCTAGAAGAGATCGCAACTATGCGATAAGACCGTCATTTGAATTTCCTTTTCATTACGTATTGTAATATTGTTATCTTATGTGCAATAAAGAATTAAATAAATATGATCTTAAAAACTCCTAAAAATGAGTACCTATATTCGATAAAAAATAATATATTTGTCGACATCGTGGATCGTTTCGTTTTCTGGTAATAAATATATGTATACCAGATAATAAGTTCTGGTAATAAATTTAGGACATAGACGAATTCGATTCAAACGCGTTTTATCGTATTAACACAAAAGTTAGATTCAAATTGAAGAATCGATTTGAACCGCTCCGTTGGACATCCACAATGTAACAATAAATTAGATGAACTACCTATATGTAAGTATCATGCAAATACAATACTCAAGTAGGAAAGGCTATGTGTAACTAAAGTACTGGGTCATAGAGCCACTCTATTCTACTAAAAAAAGGCATAGAAGCTGGAATTAGTATAACGATAGGAATAGCTTTTAATAATAATAATAATTTTTCATTACTCATACTCGGAAAGTAGGTCTGAAGTTGCCTGAGAAGCGGGTTGAAAGTAACACTTTTCAGCCCTAGGGAGAATCGCTTTCAACTGACAGCTGGATACGGCAGAAACTCAAGTTTTTTTTTTATGTCATAGGGGGCAAACTGGCCAGTAGCACACCTAATGAATGATTTATGTAAAATAAAATTCATTCATTTTTCTTTAGCTAATTCCTATTTTTATTTTGACTTTCCTTGCATTCGTAAAGACGGGGTTTGGCGCCCGAGCGTAGCGACTTACTTTCACCCCTAGGAAACAATGTACTATTACTAACGTAAATATTGTTACAATGATGTTAAATTAGAAAGACTAGTACCTAATTAGTTTGTACTATTCATTACACGTTGACATAACATATTATCTTATTCACTTCATGTAATATCATTGGTAATGGGCAGTGGCGATAATGTGGTTCAGCAGTCAATAATACTAGCTTGAAACTAGCGTACTTAGTTGAGAAAAATATGTATCATATAGGTACAACGTTTATATTATTTATTTATTTATTATGCGTAATGTTTTCATTAATATCATTAAATTGAAAATTTTATATTATCGATCGCATAATTAGCCTAATGATGAATAAATTAATTGAAACTAGTCCCTCTCTCTATGTGTAAAGCTGAATGAGCCCGCATTAAACACGTTGTACATTGTAAATCAAAAGTCAATTCCGACGCTACCGAGCCCATCGTGCATCGTCATGACCCGATTGGCGGCGCTATGTGGTCGGCAAATCGTCAAACGGCGCGACGTCGTAAGTCAGGCAAATTGTATTGTATATTCGTCAGTTTAAAGACGCTTGCGGTTTTGTATTTATAAGCACTTTGTCACGATAGGTTTGTGAGTGAGTCTATAAATGGTATCTACCTTTTCTGATGTGCAAGCACCTACCACAACACACCACAATACAAACGGACAAATTGTACTATACTAGCTGTGCCCCTCGGTTCGACCCGCAGTAGTTTCAGAGTTCCCGCGGGAATTCCGTGATAAAAAGTACCCTATGCCCATCTCTGTACCTCTGAAAACGTGCATGCCAAACTTCATCCATATCCGTTCAGCCGTTTTTGCGTGATTGAGTAACAAACATCCTAACATTCACACTTTCACATTTATAATATTAGTAGGAAGTAGGATATCTATGTCAAATTCATATTGTGCTCATAACAGTTCTCCCCCACCGGTAATCAAATCCGCGAACCCTTCATTGCGGAGCAGCGCGCGACGTCGGGAATGAATACTTTTGTTTTATGTTGCTGCTATACAAAAGTAACTCGTAGTAGTAGAAGTAAGTATTAGGTACTATAAAAGCTCAATGGACCGAGAACACGATACCTACTCATAATAGTAATAATAAATATATAACAATAACAATAAAAATTAATTGAGATGAATGAAAATATGATCTGTTGAAATAACATGAGGCGTAAATTTTGGATAGTGTGCGCCGAGAGTGGCGCCTGCGCAGCTATCCAAACTAAAAATATAATACCAGACATAGGTACTACCGTAAGACGTCGCCGACTGACTTGAGAGACATTTCTGGTGACTAATCACATTAAAGCTCACCGGAGAATAGCTTCAGAGTAATTTATTAATGATTGTTAGCTATAATTCTTTTTGAGCGGCTACTTTTTCAGACAACATAGAAACTACATAATTTATTTTTCCATATTCCTTTACCTATGTGTCTCTATATTATTTTGGTTTAAGATATGTTTCGTTCCGTCTCTATTTCCGTATTTCAAACATCTGAACCAACATAAGGATTACACACAAGGAATAAACGTATTCATTATTATTTATTAAGCTATTACAAAAGTACAAACGGAGCTATTTAGGGTCATTAATTCAGCGATGCCGTCATTGGTGATAAATTTCAAAAACATATTTGTAAATGTAAATATAATATAAAGCTTAGGGGGAAATACTTTTTACTTTCTTACATATTTTAAACATCATCCATCAGAATATAGTATGATAAGTAGCTTCTAAGAAGTGCAGCTAAATGAATACGCGGTTTCCGTAATTATTCAAGTATACCACTTCATTTATGTACAAGTGAACTACTAAACAAATATACCTAGCGGAGTCAAACAAAACGCAGTCCCGTCGTTCCGTTTCTAGTATAATGAGTCACTCAACTAAGACCAGCCAATCGCCATCGAGCTGCGGGTAGTCATTCATTATCTCATTCCGTATTCATTCTAAAGGGACTTTTGAGCATCGCGGCAGATCAGCGTAGATTGGCGTGTTACAAGAAAAAAAAACCCGGTTAAGTTCAAGTTAATCTCACGCACGGCGGGTTCGGTACAGTCAAACCCATCCCAGGACCCATCTCATGCAACGAATGTAAAGGTTGCTATTTCTTCGTGTTTTTTCATTCAATGCCTAACCTCTGACAGGCCCGTTCCCTTCTTATACGATACCCTAAAAACAGTCACGTGCAGGGGCAAAAACCGTAATGTTCCAAAAGTTCAGAGCTGGTCGCTGCGTTTATACCTAGTGGTTTATTTTAGCCTTGAGGCCAGATTTGTTAGCGACCAGAGCTTCAGAGCAAAGCTAAATGATCACGTCATTTTTAACATTGTTCTGAAGCTGTTTTTGGTCACGCACGAACTGACAAGTTTTTCTTTTATTTTGTTCCTAGTAGGTACCTACACATTTGTTTGATGACGCTTTTTGTTCGTTTCTCTCACTGAGGGTGGTGATGGATACGCACAACTTTCCAATGTTTGGTCGTTAGATACTTATTTTGTAAATTTTACGTACCTAAGTAACGAATGTCTGCTAAAATTAAGCTTAAACAAATCTAGGATCACTTGTTTAGTGCGTTTAAGATATCGGTTCATTATTTGTCAATCTTGTATTTTCGGCAATACAGTTTATATTTGATATCGTTTAAAATTTTTCGTTTTTTTATATTACGTAGAAAATCACTAGAAAAATTTCTGCTGGTCACAGCGTTCCATAGATTTTATTTACCAACACCGTGTCAAGATCCTTGGAATGTTCTCGGCGCAAGCAAACCACCACAAACCACACATGGTAGAGCCAACTCATGCAGTGACGCCTACGCACTTGACTGATTGATGTTTGATTTTTTTTAGACCAAGACCTCACCGACAGCAAAAGCATTGTATTATTTGTATATGAAGAACCCTGGATCAACTTTGTCTTTTTGTTATTTTACCACTTGTGAAATTATCAAATGACTAAGTACAACATTTTTTTTGTAAATCGAAGGACAAGAAGATGGAAACAATATTACTTTTTTTTTTGTTTTGCATTTGTTCTAATCACAACGGAATCACACTTCAGTGCTGGGAGTAAGTTAAATTTTATTTTCTTGCCTTTATTTCGGAAACATAAAAGTCTACGATAAACAAGTGATACCATTTTCGTACCCAGCGGACAACACTTTGAACGCTCACAATATTGTGTCAAACGTGGTCAAGCCTACTAAACAGAAGTTTCGTCGAGGCCGAGACGCCGGAACGAATGCTTATTGCATACAAATACATATACATAACAATATGCGAGTCGATATAGATACAAATAGGCTAGACGAGCGGACGTCGAACGCTTGTTTGACTTTCTGTTGGAAGACTTATGTTATTTTTAGACATTGTTTTGTATGTGTGAAACTTTCATGTCATATAGAGACGGCATTGAGGAAGAGATTGCTCCAGAATCTATTTGGGAAACCCTTTCAGGATTCAAATGTATACCTTATAATAATAAAAAACGCTCCTCTTTCATTCATGCAGTAATTATACAATACGGTGATCATACAAGTCGGTGCTTTGTAAGTCACGATTTTAAGTTAACAAAACAAAAGCTGTTCCTACTCTAAGGAATGCGCGTTCCTTCACGTTTTCTGAACCAAGCGTAACATAATCATCCCTTTTTTTGAACGAAATTCGGTCCTCACAAAGTTTTTAATGAAAAAAACTTCACTTAACTTCTGTCATTGAATAAAATAAGTTCTTTTGTAGTAACAAATTTTCTTTTAATTTTAGAATTCACTTTATTTATCTATAAATACACAATATATTATAAATTACTAGCAATTCACTTGATTTGAGACAGCGATAACCACATGGAGTTTCTATTTTTTATTTTTTTATTTTATTTATTTATTAAACCAAAATAAAAAGGAACATGGTGTTGATACACAAGTTAGGTAGGTACTAATAATTAGGTACTAAACTAATAATGCCTATTCAAATTTCTTAAGTATATCTAACTTTATACTAGATAGTACCAATCCAAATGCGATTGGATTGGTACTATTCTATACTATTGAATTCAGCAGCATTCACCCTAGCTCTACTATAGATGGGCAATCAACTCAGTGCCCGATAAAAGCCTGCCGTTTTCTGATAATCCGATAAAATACCCCAAAAAGCTGGCTTGTATCGGGCTTAAACCCAAGCACCGTGTTGACTGTCCATCTATACCCTCTTACTGATCAGTTTACAAATCGGAAAGATCACCTTTCCGCTTCAGGCTGATTTGGTTTAGGGTTTCACTTTCTTCGTTAAGTAAATGAGGAGGTATATTATAGGAATATGTCACCAACACATATTCAAACATCGAACTGATAACCACCTCCTCTTTTCATGAAGTCGGTAAAAAGCCATCGACCTTTACTATCTTATCAAATTTTTGTCAAATAGTCACGTAACGTACCCAAACTTGTAATCATTAGGTATTATCATTGTTTGTTTCAAATGTTAAATTAGGTTATGATACTAAAGTATCGCAAAAGTGTAGACACTTTTTAATTGCTTTTGCTGCAAAATGTTGTTTATAAAAACGATCATTTACAATAACAGTGTTAGGTTGAAGAAAATCGTATCGTGTACCTAAATCAAAAATAGTTACAGTCAAAGTGAAACAAAATCTTTGTAAAATATCGAACAAAATTTTCGAACTTGTAAATACTTATAATAAAGAAAGTAATTTTTGTGTGTCGTGATGCGGAAAACGCGGCATTGCAAATTGGACTGAGCTTTTTAAATTTGGCGCAATGCCATCGGCAATGGACCTGGAGCCGTTCAGCCAGGCAGAGTGGAGTGACTCCAGCGATTCAACAGAGCCAGCACCTTTGCCGCAGCTAGTATATTTTGTGCCAGTCAGATGTAGGTGTGAAAGGACGACGCATCACGTGTGTAGGAGAAAACCAAGGTACCAGCTTTATTAAAAATCTCAGTTGAGTTAAAAGGAAATGTAATTATACTTGTTCCAAAGCCAATTCGGTAGCAACTTAGATAATAACATGTTGAAAGTTATGGGTTCTTCGTGATAAGAAATTAAAAACGCCGACCCCTTGCTAGAACGGTAATGCACCAACAACACGCACCATCATAATAATAATAATATTAGCGTGCAATAACCATAGTAATAAAGTTTAGACTACACATAAAACTTACACGCTAGAAACAATAGTAATGACCAAATCTTTATTAATTGTTTCGCAGTCACGACCCTCAGGCAACATTGAAGGATTTGTATTAATATTTTGCATTGAAGTTACTGAGCAATGCGTATTAGTGCTTATGCAGATTTATAACGATAACTACACGAACTACGGACGTGGAAGAGTGTGTAAATGAGTCAAGAAGGTGTACAGTTTCTGTATAAAATACACTATTACCGTGTTATCTTCATTAGCGATAACTTGTCTTCCAGGGTAACTTCTTGTTTTTCTTAGATAGACTTACTGTCTATCATTTTTTAATCAAAACGAATAGTATTTTGGTTCTTTTGTTAATACATACCAAGTAAAACAGGATCGGTTTTCACCTCTGACTATTTCTAGAATCCTTTCTTCATTCACTCCTGCTGCTATTGAATATTTTTCTTCTTTTTGACTCTTCCGTACTCCTTTTTTTAGTCACCGGTCCTTTAATTTTGACAGCACCGTCGGTGTAGTGGTTAGTGAACTTCACTACTACGCGGGTTCGATCCCAGCGGGTTCGATTCCAGTGTCAAGATAAATGTCATAAACATAATATTTTGTATTACCCTGAGTCCGGGTGATACGTACTACGTAATTAGAATTTTTTGTGTTGTATCAGTTTTTAGTAGGTACCCACCCTTAGTTTGGGACCAGGTGGCGCTGTGTGATAATGTCCAAAAATTTTAATCCACCCATCTATATACTAATATTATAAAGAGGTAAAGTTTGTGACGTAGAGGGTTATCTCTGAACTACTGAACCGATTTAGAAAATTCTTTCACTTATATAGGAAGCCACGGTAGTCCTGAGTGACATAGGGTACTTTTATACCGAAATTCCTACGGGAACTCCGAAATTACCACGAGCAAAGCCGGGGGGACAGCTAGTGTTTAATATGATTGTCAGGGATATAACATCTAAAATAAACTAAAATGAAAGAGCTGAGATTATGTAATTTGTAGCGATCTCCTTGAACGTGACCATGTATTTTTTTTTTAAATGTCATAGGGGGCAAACAGGCAATTGGTACACCTGATGGTAAGTGATTACCGCTGCCCATAGACATCTGCAACACCAGAAGGCTTGCAGGTGCGTTGCTGACCTGGAATGGGGATGGGAACTGGCTTTCAAGTGGGGCTGCCGGAACACACCGTTAGGTGCTTGGCGACAGATTTGCAACTTGAAGGTGGTAGCTAGCCAGCCGGGCATTAGAGAGCGCCCTACCACCATGCTATGGTTTCATCACGATGTTTTCCTTCACCGACAGCTCAAACTCATTGTTAGGGTTTGAACCTACGCCTTGCGGCATTTGATCTGAACGCACCAACCACTGAGGTATCATCGAGACTGAGCTATCGCATTCCCTTCCGCTATAAGAGTGGGATGTGTGTTCCCAGTGCTCCTCACCTCATTGACTCCAACACTTTGTCCGCAGAGAATCTCCCCGGTCCCGTCGTTCGGTATCACAATGTTCCTGCAACAGCATATCGCGGCGGTCATCGGTGGCTGCGTCACCAATGCCGCTGCCACCGCTCAACAACACCATGGAGATGTACGTGGAACCAGTTGTCGAAGATGTGAGTACTTAGAAATATTGTACAGATTTTTAGGAACACACCATGTATTCAAACAAATAGTTTTATAAACTCGCAAAAAAACTAATAACATGTATACAAAAATTGCGCCTAATGGAGTCCACGAGAAAAAAAAATTGCGTGAACCAGTGGGTATAGCCGGTGGGACCACGGGTCGCGGGTGAAATTTTATTCTTCACATCGTATGCGTGAATATCATCTAGACTTTTGTCAAATATATCATAACAAACAAATCTTCTAGATCTTTGACAATGACGATGACTATATCAGTTTGCTACGATATTGACGTGTGAGCCCAGCTGTTATAAAACCGAAACTCTGGGTGCTTGCAAGAATCAGACAAAATGGCCAATTTGAATGTGCAGCCAGAGTGTACTACGAGCCCTATAACATAGAATAGAATACTCTTTATTGTACACCAGAATAATGTTACAGTGTGTTTACAAAAAAAAACTCATAAACTAAGGCATACAAAAGGCGGTCTTTTTGCTTTACAAGCGATCTCTTCCAGACAACCTTTAGGTGGACAGGACAAAAAAAAGACCTGAATTGCTTAGCGAATTTCGATGCTGGCTGTATTTCCTCTGGCTGAAAAATTGGCTGCTGAAAATTTGATCCCTGTGTTTCAGGATATTCTACAGAAACGCTAAAATATACAGAAACTAATGTCACTTCTCGACTATTTAGCTATAGTTGCCTTTACATGTGTATAAAAGCAGAAACTGACTGACTGATCGATCAACGCACAGCTGAATCCGCTTAGGTGAAAGGATTTTTGAAAATTCAACCCCTAGGGGGGTCTAGCGAACAATTCCGCGGGAACTCCGAAATTATCGCGGGTAACACCGCGCGGGCGACGGGACAGCTAGTCGTTCATATAATATGGACTATCTATATGGTAGTTGTGCAAAAAAATACGTTCGTTCATCGTTCCGTAACAATGTGAAAGAAGGTATAAAAATAAACAGACACTTTCTCATTTATATACGTATGCGTATATTATTCAAGTTAGGATTGTATTAAAAAAACTGGCACTACAATTTGCTAACATCATCTTTAAAATTATATTTTTCAATAAGTTTTCAATTAACTTCTTAACTGCTGATTGATCCAGAGTATCATTTTTATTGACAGTTATTGCATACTAAAACCTCTGCCTACCATACTCGAAGAATTACTATTCAATTAATAATCAAATATGTACAAGAGAACTTCATTAGGAAAACCATTTAAACATAATTTAATAATAAAATAAATTATGTCATTATTTAGTGGTTCTGTACTCAATCTCTCATCAATATTTTATACCGAGTAACTTGCCAATTATATGTAGTTAGGAAATATCTCGACTAGTCTTCCTATAAAAAGAAGGGGTCATTTTAATCCTGCAAACAATAAATGCTTTCGTCACTCCTTTTATAGCTAAGCTAAGAAAATTTTAGTTGAGCTTGCTATTTCCAAATGCTCATTCATTATAGCTAAGCTAAGAAAATTTTAGTCCAACTTGCTATTTAAAAAGCTCATTTTAAATTAATCAATCTTATTTTAAAAAATTCAAGTATCTCCATCACGTGACAGTGAAATGTTATGGGAGCTTTAAGAAAATCCATCATACGTCGAATTGTTCAAGGTTGTATTTTTCGAGAACTTTCCGCATCGATTTTGCAATTTGCTCCGGTCTGCTGTAGAAGAATTTGTGTTGGCTGCTCCCTTCTTCGTTGAAAATATCGTGATCTACTAAGCCCTTCGGGGACATAAACAGAATCCTTAAAAGATGAAGAGAAATGTTTATAAATAGAATAAGGTTATTTATACAAAATGATGATTAAAGCTGCAAAACTTCCATCCGTATTGATTTATGTTACTTAAAAGACAAACAAACAAAATTAACCCAAATTTATTCGCATGTATATTATTTAATTTTATCGATATTATCACGCGGACAACACAATATATCATGTAGCACATACAATCCAATGTCTCGAATCTGGATAGTGGCGATGTGCGCGTATGTTCAAACCCTTGGTTTATTCCTGAGCCATATAAATTTAGAAATAAAAAATTAGCTTTAAGCGTTATTAAGCATATGAATAGGGGCAACATTACACTTTCGTCTGGAAAATATGTAGGTATTTAAGGCAAGATTGAAAATTCACAAAATTGATTTATTTTTATTCAAAACACCCAAACAATACATAAAGACCTCAAGGGCACACTATAACTCAAAATGAGGTGACAGGCTGTGCTATTGAAAAATAATTGGTGACTTTAGATAAGAAGAACCCTCAAAAACATGTAATTAATAAAACGGTTAGGCTGACTGATTTCTATAATATCAAACATTTCTTTCACCTTGGTATGTAAGTGCCATCGGGTGCGAAAGAAGTGCTCTTTGGCTCCTCCTCGTCCATCAGGTTAACCATGACGAAATGTTTACTGAGCGCTTGAATTTCGGTCGAGCCAGCAAATTTCGGCTTCAAATTCTTGCATGCCGTGCACCATGACTTGTGTATAATCACCATGACAGGTTTCTTGTGGTTCGTGGCTATTTGCAGGCCAGATTCCAAGGACCCAGCCCAAACGTAGCTACTCCCAAAACCATTGTCCTTACCGCCGAGTGTCGTACAATATACTTTCTCAAAGATCAATGCGAAACATGTTTTCACCAGCTGGCTTGCCGACATAATTTTGGCTGTTTAGATGTATTTGACCGGCGTTGGCGCCGCGACGTTATTTACATTTTGTAAGTTTTGCTTTAATATGTTTTTGGTCAGCCATTTTTGACTTATGAATGTGTCAATCAAAGTCTGTTTAATCTCTGCGTTGTCTGTATTTGAAGCCCAATTGGCGCTACAGTGTACCATGTGCCATGCAAGTGAAGGCCCATGAAGGCCAATATCAACTAGTGGCCAATATCAAGTAGTCAGAGTTGCCCTCGCGTATCGGAGCTCGTCATCGACTCTTACAATACAAAGAGCACCAAAGTATTTCACCGTTCTAAATGTACAGCGGTGGACATAAAAAAAAACCATGACCTATTTGCTTACATAACACAAGCGCCACCTGTCGAATTGCTATAGAATCTTTTAGTAACGCCATGTTACGAACAAACCTTGGACAAGCAATGTGCAACTACCACATTGTGTATATTGAATCGTTTCTATACCTGTTTACAGATGGCGTAGATAAATTAATGTTGTTTCGTTTTCGCGAGTTAAATACAACCAAAGAGAATGGGTATTATCACTGCGTGAATATATGTTACTAGAGTGGTCCGTTCTAAAAAAGAATTTAATAAAAGATAATGAAAATAAAAAAAAAACAATAAGAAAAATACCAAGAAAATAAGAAATCCCACTTCTGACATATTAAAGAAAAAAGCTAAACAAAAAAGAAGAGAAAGAGAATATACAAAATAAAAATAAAAACAAAAACTCATCACATGTAGTCGTTAGACCGCATCACACACAGGCGCCAGGCGCAGACCGTGGTAGCAGCATATTGGAACCCCTAGATAGGTATGCAATTGCACTGAACGTACTAAATATTTATCTAGGTATTATCATTACTATTTTGAGAACCCTGTTTTTCTAAAATACAAACTGCGATATATTAGATGCAGAACATAACGTAGTACCACACAGGTAGTACAAACCATAGCTAAAACAAAAATTTATTTTAAATATTTATTTTATACTTCCTTAGATAAAATGGTATTAGTAATATATCAGTCTGAATTTAGGTAAAATGCAAATATTGAATAGCGATAAATAGCATTGTAATGGGCAGAAACTTTTTAAAACTATTAAAGTGTATCGAATATCGACATCGCGCACGCAGCTGCGTGAGTTCTGTTTTTTCTCCCCGTTTTCATTTATACATAGCTATGTTGATGATGGACCGTCCGTCGATACGTTGCGCTCCACGTCGCCCATTGGAAAAACAGATAAAGTATGATAATTACTCATTAGATTTTATGTATGCGTGATTGTAACCATCCAGCCAGAGCATTTACTCATTGCACACTGGCCTGGCTACACTCCCGCGCACTTTCCAATCAACCAAAACGTGCCGAGGTGCTGATGATTTAAATATTACAAGAAAATATTTATCCATCTATTAGCGACCTCGTGAAATTAAAACACACACTTAAATTTGACAAACAAAATCATAGCAGTGGCTTATTTTTTAATGAAAAATAAGTTCTATTTACATCAGGGTGCTGCCGACTCATAATACAGTGAAGGTGAAAATTATTAGTCAATGTGATATTCCGCGATCCTTGCAGATGAAACTTACAAAAATGCGCGCTGAGATATACCTATACTAGAGAGTCAGTGTTAATGTGAACATGTATTTCAATCAAAGTCGCAACAGGAGTTTGTACGGCACAGTGCGGTCCATGGTGCCTACGAAGTCGATGCCCGTAGCTGGAGTTGAAGATCTTTACCACATACCGCCATATTTTTACCACATCCCACCACAACCTCTAAATACTTATCCTGGAAGAAAGAGACGAAAAAAGGTAAGCTTACATACCTAAATGTATTTTAAATAACCCTATTCTCAAGGTAAAATATTCTTCTGAAATAAAAATTTATGTTGGTAGTAGGTACACAGATGTGCCTTACCACAATGATAAGTTTTTATTATTGCCTACCATAGGAATATGATTATATCTTAATATACCTTTAAAATTATAGTTAGGATAAAGTCTCTTAAGAAATACCCATTTACATATAAAAATTGCCAAAATTGCACACATACGTATTTACTTTTCTACAGGGATTCTTTTCGTTCTAAATCTTTCGATGAATTGCGACATCAAACTATATGAAACATAGAAAGAAGCCGTGAAAACTAAAGCGTCGATAAACAATTTCTTTTTTGACATATTTAAATGATAGCTATTTGAATTTTATAACTTTAGCTTATTTCAGCATTTTTTTTGTATTTTTGTTGGATGATTTTAAACTTCACGTTTCTAACTGCCACAGTACACAGACACAACTCCACAGTTACCGATAAATCAAATGGGCAAAACGTCAAGAAATGCTATTGTTTATTTTTATTCTTATTCTATTCTACCAGTGTCATTTTCTTCTTCTTCTGGATCTTCTTTATCAATGTAACTTTCTAAAAGGGGTACCTAACAAAAGATCTGTAGTATCTAAAAAGGGAGTTTATTATAGTTTATACAGATGACATAAGATCCATCGTATCGATCGTATCCATCATACATACATACCTAAGGTGTAGCGCAAGTAAAAGATTAAGTAGGTACTACATAATAAAATTATAAAAAAAACTGCTCGAAGTGTCTGCTGTTTTTTACTGTCGCCGTATCTTAATAAAATCCTAATATGTATCTCTAGAACACTGTAAGTGGTAACTACTATGTTCTAAAGATAATAGTTTGAACAATGCCAAACGTACATCTTCATCTTTTGCATGAAAAATATTCTCGTTTGAATTTAAAATATTATTCCTACACTTTTTTCTATGCGGGCTATTAATAGCCTTACCCCTCACAATTGTTGATTCAGAGAATAATTATAAATCATTAGGAAAAGGATATTATTATGATTCAAAATACTCATGTGAGGAGATTAAAATTGGCATAAAATAGTTTTGCTATCCGCAGAATCCACGGAAATCTCAATTCGTATGCAATTATGCAACTACATTTAAGGACTAATACTAATAAGGACTAACTGATAATAATAATACTTAAACCTCCAAGGCAACCAAATTAAAAAAATCGAATATATTATAATATTCAAGAATAGTCAAGATTAGTGGAATAGATATAGAAATGAATGTTAATAGCCAGCTTCATTGGTTAAACAATATGATTATCGCCTTTTCACCAATGAACCTTTTCAATCAATCACAACATATTATGTATTATATGATTATAATTACAAAACTAAGTCCTCGGCCGCGTCTTTCTGTCTGTCTATTCGCGATAAACTCGCAAACTACACGTAAACTCGTTAACTACGTGTACAGATTCTCATGCAGTTTTGAAAGGTAGGTACCCATAGTTTGTTAGGTTTTGTGTTGGTTGAAATATTTATTAAACAAAAAAAGTGTCGGGAAAAGTGCATTAAATTTTGCTTACTACACGTTGTTCTGTGCACGTACAGAGAAAGACAAAGGGTACTTTTTGTCCCGGAATTCGTGCGGGAACTCCGAAATTACCGCGGATGAAATCGCGAGAACAGCTAGTTAGTACTTATAATAAGTTTCAGACTACTGCATCAAACATTCATAGGGAAGATATTTTTGTAATACTGTGCTATAACAGTGTTGATCCTCTTCTCTACCAATAGGTAATATATGAATTTAAAGGCGCGAGTAAATATTATAAGTACCAGTATAATAATATGTGAAAAACAATTAGTTATACTACCAACTGATGACACTGAAGACCTTAAAAATGAATTAGTTAATTGCATAGCACTTGAAATGAAGCACTCACATAAAAACAATTCGTGTTCAACATCAAACTTAGCTTTAAATCTATTGTTTTGAACACTCATCTCTGGTCCTTACTATCGTTACGATATTCTCTGTACTGCTGACTGCTAATGATCCACCCTCATTTCTGTTATCCTTCGATGCTTCTTCCCAAACTGGCCTGTTATTGTTTTGCGGAGTACGTCGTCGTGTGAACGGTAGATTAGTGATACCGTACGACAGTGCAACACCGTAAGCTAAACTCATTGTCAATAGAACAAATTTTAATTGTTCCTTTTTATCCATTTCAAATCTCTCGATATCTTAAATCCATAGCCTGTCCAATGTTACTTTAGAATTAAATTTTTACATAAAAATGCTTGTATTAAAATTTGACAATATACGTTGTCATAAACGTGTTGATTTTTCGCTGTATTCTCTATTATTATTAGTCTATTATTATTATCAGTCTTGGTTTACCTTCTTTCAGTTGAGTGTAATTTAATATATGTATTTTTTATTTACTTTTCCGATTGTTGTGTAACATAGTAATGATAGGCGGCGACGACTGTTACGGACACAAAAACACATTTGACTATCTGTTCCATTTATTTTAAATACAAAATTTTATTTTATTTCAGAAGTGTAAAATAGGTACGTAGATATATTATCAAAACCGTATAGATTTTAAATGAAATCTACATGACCGTAATTATGTATGTACTTTTCTGTGAAAAAAAAAAATTGTTTAAAAAACAAATGCTCTCTCACTCTAACTCTATACACAGTTACACACCTCTTTCGACCTTATTCCACTGTCACTAGGTACCTAATATTATGATCTTGTGATAGTATTCTCGCACCTTTCTATGGGACACCTTATCTCCCGTAGGAGCAGTCAAAGACTATAGACTATCCACTTTTTACATAGCAAACTTCTTGTGAAGATCCTTTCCAGTATATTCATGGTTTTGTTTATTAGGTCACTAGCAGCTGTGCCCCGTGGTTTCACCCGCGTAAGTTTCGGAATTCCCGCAAGAACTTCAAACAGCTTTTATTCTTCTCCTTACAATTTCAAACACAACAAAAAAAGAATTAGTGAAATTGGTCCAGCCGTTCACGCGTGATGCCGTGCCGTGACCAAGGAAATATAATAACAATCCACATCACAATTCACAACACACAGATCTACTTGATCCCACAGTAAGCTATTTTAAGCTTGTGTCGTGGAAATCAAGTAAACATAGGTATACATAGATTTACAACATTGCCTTTTTTAAAACATCCTTCTTTAGATCTTTAAATTTTCTCTAAGTATTAAGTACAACATAAGTTTGGCTAAATAATAAGTGCTTCAATAAAACAAGGAAAACAGTAAAATTTCTCATTTTCAAATTATGTTTATAATGATTTTCATTTTAAGAACACGGCTTCGGTGGTGAGGTATCTTCAGGAGGGCACGGTAGCGGTTTCTTGTCGCATTTTTTCTTTTCTTCAGGTGGTTTGATAATAGTTTGATGTTTGATTGGGGGGCTAAAAAGCCCGTAAGTATAGCCTACTGCCAACATACTCGCCATGTTTATAGCAATTATATTAAGCATTTCCAATTTTGGTCTTGGTTCGTGGTTGTGTGGTACCATTTTCTCGCGCGCATCGAGCATACTCCTCATATGTTTTAGACCAGTCAATTTCCATAACCGTGTTGGTTTGATTCCGTTGTTCATTGCTAGTAAGATTTTTGATGGTAAATTGTTTTATGACTTAAAACTATGGAAAGCTTTTAAAAGCTGTGGGATTCATTATAATATGAGGGCCATTTTTTCTAGTGGGAAAGTATGCTGATCTCGAAAATACCCCGTCATCCCATCATCGGTTTCTGCTGTATTTTAAACCTGGAAAATAATGCAATACTTAGACGGCACGGTTGGGGGTAGTGCTAATGAAACTTGATTGCTGCGTCAGGTGCCGCGGGTTCAGTCCCTGTATCAAGGTAAACATTTATGTGATGAGCACTGGCGTTTACTTTGAGTCTGGGTCAAAGACATTCTATATAATAAAGGAGGTCTGGGTGTTTAGTATTTTCAACAACATAAAAGGTACCTAACTACCTATACAAGTTTTATATCATTTGCTGAACGGGAGTAGGCAGGATTTCGATTTCGGAATGAATAATCACGGTCCGAATGAGAACGATACTGTGGTGTATTAACGCGTCAGCGCTTAAAACCTTATGATCACAAATATCAATTTGTAAAAAGATTTTTTACCATCATGGCCATCGGCGTTTTCGGTTGTAATTTTGGAGAACTGTGGCAAAACATGAGAAAAATGCGGACGTGGAAATTATTAAGACAAATTCTTGCCTTGTCATCTACGCGTCAATCGTCAGCATTTTTTTAAACGTGTCAAAATTTTCAGCTTGAAATATAATTTTCCATAGAGTTAATATCTACCTATTCTTCTAAGCTACCTACCTACTATAATTGAAATATACTGGGGAAAGACTCTTTTTGAGAATATAATCACTGCCAACATAGTTCACTTCAGAATTTCAAAGAGAATTCTGAAATTCATGCGTGTGAAATCCGCCTCCAACAGTTTTTAGTGATATAAAAGTTTTCTATACTAGGTATTTTACTGCAATGAGTATTTTTAGGACTTATTGCAGTAAATAGAGAAGGCTAGACTCATCGACAACAAATGTAATTTCATAAATACTAATATGTATACCTATTTAAAAAAAAATACAGTATAAAAAAATAAATTTAAAAATATGTATATTTATATAAATTATCTGTTGGAGTGAATGTTACACCTGCCCTTCATTTCATCGTCATAAATTCTCCTGCAATAGCACGCATCGTATAGAAAAAGCCAATTATATAGAAGCATTGTAGACCAGGTAAGAATAATCCCAAGTTTGTCTCAAGTGTTTCGCTGACGATTCATAGCGTTGTCTGTGTGCACGGACATTAGTGTCAGATGATTGTGTGTGTGGGTCCATGCGCAGGAGTGTCCCGTGTAGAGGTTAAAATTCTCGCGGCCTTCACCAGAGATGCATTGGGAGTTTGGGACCGGTTCGATATCAGTACGATAGATCGTGTCTATGATCGAATGTCTCTTTGTCTTTCACTGCTTTGTAATTCTGCTGGTGACTTAATCATTATAACGTAGTGATTACCTTCTCTCTGATCATTATAAAATTAAATTGTTGTAGCTTGTGCAATATTGACCACAAAACTTAAAAGCTTCTAGAGCTGATAGTGTAGGTCCTTCGTATTTGAGTGGAGTGGAAACGAATTATAGTACATATTTTTTATTTTAAATGTGCATTTCATATAACCAAGTGATGGTCAAAATTGTAATATACCGAAATAAGATGTTTACGCAACACAGTTAATGTCAAAGTTATAACATAAATCGAATAGTATAAGCGGCTGCCTTTGCAGTGCTCGTTATGGTTTTTTTTTCGACTAGTCAACTACAACTTTCAAGCTCCGAGGTTCCTCGAGTCCGCACCGTGCTTGTAGTGGGAGAGCAAAACCTGTAGATACTGTTCGTTTACTTCGAGACGGTGTACCTGCTCATAGCGTTGTCCCTTTCACCCGCCTAGCGAATTGTATCACACTGCTGCAGTCGTTTCAACGTACGACACTGGTATGCAAAGATTGATAGCTTATACGACCATTTGGTTTTGAAAGCGCTCAGAAATCACGCGCGGTATTAAACTTTTCGCCGCCTGGCATCCTTTGGGTCGGCCAGACGTCGCGCTGCACAAAAATTGTTAAACACAGCCTGTTTAAGTTTTATTGTGAAACTTTTGTGGTCCATAATGTCATTACTGCGGTTTATCGATTCAATACACGATAGTGCAACTCGTTTGTTTAAAGTAAGTCAGTGAAGCCTTACTTGGTAGTTGAAGGCGCCGCCGGTGTTTTGTGTTATTAATGCTTGTGCGTGCCAAGTTGTGTATTTTTTTATTTGTTATCGATATTAGTCAAAAACATTGTGTTTTGTAAAGTTTCAATTTTGTGGGGTATACTGTGACTGAGTGGTCAAACTGAAATGTGCAGTGGTGTTGAGACTTGAAAGGCTGTTGGACTATGCTGAAATGGATCCTATGGCATCAGACAACGGATTAGTGGTGAACAATTTGAACCATGTCCGGAGCGAGTCTCAGGTAAGTCTGCGGACACCTAGTAGTGAATAGGTACGAGGCAAAACACGTTTGCTGTTACCTCTACTTAACTAGCGTAAGAGTACAATGACTTCACAATCATTTGATACATTTTACGCATCATACTAATATTTTAACGTACCATCTACATTACATGTTAATAATATTCAATATTCGTGCCATGCCGTGTAATGTGAACCTAGTTTAGTCGTATTGTTTATAAGTAAGAGGTACAGTTACGAGTACATATTGACAAAAAATTATTGTAATGCAAAACTTTATGGAATTAGGAATAGACTATTTAATACATTTTACTGTAATCTTTCTTAAAATTACATAATACATTATATAATAATAAGTAGTTCAGGGTTATATTCATACATCTATAAGATTACTTAGGTAGGTACCTACTTGTTGAGTTGTTACTTGTTAGAAAGATCGCATTACACGTTTGAAGGTATTGTCCTTAATTGAGTTCAAACTAGGCATGCACTGAAAAAAAAAACACTAAAGAGTGAAATTATATTAGCGTGAAAAATTAAAGAAAATGAAACTTTTTAAAATACTTAGCGACAGTTACGATGCTTTTGTCATTATAATTACCTAATTCTATCTTTGTAATTATTTTATTACTTCTCAATGTTCCGATTTTCTTTATTCAACTCACAGATTCAACTCATTGTCAGAGGAGAATGTTGATAAGCTCTCGTTTGATTTAGGTAGGTACTTACTTAGTATTCCGCTTGTTAGTATTGACGAAATTGTTTTTTTTATTGGATCCAAATTGGATAGTTAAATAGATTTATTAAATGTATGTGTAAAACCTACAAAAACTATTTTCCTATTAAATAGTGATTTTGAATAGGTACCTAATGTTATTGTAATTTTTTCGCCGGCACATGTATGTGACTATAAAACAACTGACGTAACAACTATAATAGGTATAACAGCGGCGTCAGTTGCTGAATAAGATGTTATCTCCGTTATAAGAATAGTATAATTAAAACGCTTATACGAAAACGTTTCCTCATATTTTTTAATTGATAGACTACCTGACTGAAAACTGAGCATCACCTGTTGTGGAAAGATATAAATTATAACAATACAGACAAAGCCATATCCATAACAATGGCAGACCGTAAAATCGAATGGTTAATAAATGAAAGAAACCTCATTTTTTGCTGAGGAGACAATCAAAATCAGTGGAAGGCACACACATGGGGTGACGTCACCAGCATTCACGATCCTGCCGAAAACCTGTTTCGTACAATTCGCAGCTGTCGGCGGTAAAGCGGTTGGGTCGCGAATTATTACATTTTTGCTTTATTTTTCTTCGCCTGGCCTCGAGCTATCGCATTCAGCCTCCAAGATACACCGTTAATTCCACTGTTTTGTTATTTATTTTATCATGGCCTGTTATAGTGTTATTGTCGTAATCTAGGATTAAATACCAGCTGACATTAAAATTTAAAGGGTGACAATATGTTAAAAAAACATAAACTTTCAAAGCCACGACGCGTCTGTATTTTTGCGAAAATGTTTCAAGGTGGATACCCGACCTATAGCCTGCACTGACTCATGGGTTAAAAATTCGCAAGCGGTAATCTGTTGCAGTCAAAGTTTGTAACTTCCAACTTGTGCGTAAAACTTTGTTATTTTCAATTACGACTTGTTTTACTTTCATTCGGATGAAGGAAACTTTCGACAATCTATTGTTTGAATTGATTAAATTTGCTATTATTTACATAACTATAGTCACAGGCGCTGCTCCACTCGCATGGTATTTATTTTGAGAATTTCGTGGCGCAC
The DNA here is from genome assembly GCA_907165275.2 of Zygaena filipendulae. NCBI lineage: Eukaryota > Metazoa > Arthropoda > Insecta > Lepidoptera > Zygaenidae > Zygaena > Zygaena filipendulae. The sequence goes on from OU015669.1 coordinate 5,417,522, forward strand.
ACAATACACTTTAAACTTTGAACATTTTAGGTTTCAAAATGTCATCTAGTCGACGAAACCTCCATAAAATTTCGTTCTGCGGTTTATGCGCCATACACGTAGGTATAAACATACAGATATTCCAGACACAAGTTATACGTATATAAATCATTGTTTTATAGTGATAATAAGAGCGTCTGTATTATTTTCTTTTGGATGTTCTCAGTATACAGATGCTCCCCTATTTTAGTTTTAGTACAGTTCCCTGCGGTTTCATCAAGTCTCGGGATTCACTTGGGAACCTTTCGAAAAAATTCTGAAAATGATAGTTTTAACTGAACTGAGTTTGTGCAGTTGAGAAGATCTGCTACTGCTGGGATACAGACAGACAAACTATTTATGACGTAGGTATCTAGTATCTAGGTAGGCATTTATAATATTTTCCGGGTGCATTTTTACGTACCTAATAACTAATTGTTGGAATATTTTTTTTAAATAGCAATGTGTATAAGCTTTGCCCTATCGTGAAGTTTATATTAAAAGGTAGGTAGGTCTAGGTAGAGTTCTATTGTATTAATCTCAAAAAACAATTTATGTAGAGTGTTTTCTAACAAACAAATAATGCTCGATAAGACGAAATGTTTCGCTAAATATTTTGATTTATTTGAAATTTTTTATAACTGAGTGTCCTTTAATGGCATCCCTCATCTTTTCGGAATGTCTACTGAGCCACGGGCCAAGTCGGGCCAACACGTGCTGCCCAGGTAGAGATTTCGTTGCCTTTTATTATTGTTTCGTATCAAATTCCGGTTAAACTGCGAATGAGTCAGATCTAACGGCGCGGCGGCACTCAGAGTTGATAGTTAAAATCTATACTTAACTAAGTATAGATTTTTAAAACAAAATTGCCGCAATCAGAGACGTTCAGTAAATTAATGTTAATTGGAATTTAATGAGATGTAACTTAATTAGTTAAATGCCAATTAACATCAATTTATTAAACTTGTCTGATTGCGGCAGAGTCAGTCGATAGTTGTTTTAAAATATATATTTATAATCCAAAATCTATACTTAGTTAAGTATAGATTTTTACAACAAAATTGCCGCAATCAGAGACGTTCAGTAAATTAATGTTAACTGGCATTTAATGAGATGTAACTTAATTAGTTAAATGCCAATTAACGTCAATTCATTAAACTTGTCTGATTGCGGCAGTTTCCTTTTAAAAATCTATACTTACTACGTAATCATTAAAGTCGACTCTGAGTGCGGCGGTAATTTTATTTAAGACTTACCGTGCCCTGCGGTTCCACCCGCGTGCGTTTAGGAATTCACGCAGGAACTTTTTTTTTTCTAATATAAATGTAGCCTAAGCCTAAAATTAACGTCCCTGCATCGGGAAAAACAATATATTGTAAAAGGTGATGAGCAGTTGACATTAGGCTATTGTAACTTAGATAAATTACAAACCAACCCACTTAAAAGCGAGAAATAAAAAAAAATTATAAAAACAAAACCGACTTCCAAAATCAAAAAAATAAAAAGCTTAAAATAACAAAATACCGATTTAATCCAACAGATTAAAGTACACGTAATATTATTATTGGTTTGTGCTACGATTGATCCGTTTGAAGTCGGTGACAAACCAAATATGGAGTAGATGTTTAGATAGGCTAAGTCCACCCCGCCACCAGCTCGTCAATCCAAGTGGGCAGACACAAGCGGGCTTGTCACCGAATTTAAACCGATCAATCGTAGCACAAACCAATAATAATATTAGGTGTATTTTTGTCTGTTGGATTAAATCGGTATTTTGTTATTATTAGCTTTTTAGTTTTGTGATTTTGGAATTCGGTTTTGTTTTTATTAAATTTTTGCATTCCATTTGAACATAAAAACACAAATAATTTTGTTTTTATCATAAACTAGCTATATATATATTCATTTATCTTTTCAATCTGTGAACAAATTTTCTTTAATTTGTTGTGGTTCGGTATAGGAATTCCGATCCTTTATGCACCATAAATGACATCGCTGAGCAATGACTCACTTTGCTTGGCTAGGCTATTATACCTCGCCTTCCTTTCGAGCAATAAAAATATAATGACTTGCTCAGGTTACTTTGCAGTTAGCTAAGTGCCTAAAGTCTAAACTTAGGACCACGTAGTGATTACCTTCTCTCTGCTTAGGACTCTAAAATGCGAAACTGACGAAGGTGTAAAAAATATTTTATTATTGTCAATAATATGTGTCAACTGACCACCAAACCTACCAAACTACCAAATCGGGTAGTAAATAATAAAATATTCTGCGACAGATGGACATAGATAAGCAATAGTGTGTTAACCCACACTGGAGAAATCTTGAGTAAATCGTGTTTTAAAATTATAGCGCCATTTTCTGTCAACATTTTTTTATGTTCAATATTTAGTTACATACTTACACAATGTAATAAGGTAAACACATAATTAAAAAACGTTCCCTAACTCTCAATAAATTGTTCTGTTGCTTATCTGCGTCCAGATTTAAATTAGTTTAAAACTTAATAGTATATATAATAATGTAACGTAAGGAAAATGCGTAAGGCGTAATGCATATTTTTCTAATTTATTCAGTGTTGTAGGATGTTATTAATAAAATTTCTTTTCGCCTTTTTCTCACCGTTTAGGCTAGTTTTCAAAATTTTAGTTTTTAATCTGTCTTGTAGTTAAATGAAAAATATTGGACAGTATTTTTTCATTTTTTACGTAGCTAGGTAATCAAACAATAACAGTGAAATGTCGCGTGACGTCACGCCGCGCCATGTAACAGTTTACAGCGGTTATTTTTTGATTACGTAAATATTAAAAAATACGTGTCTAATATTTTTTATTACTCTACAAGACTAAATAGAATTTTAACCAGGTTCCCTATTTTCTAAACCGTACGTAGTTGAAAAGTTAGAGAGACGAAACTATAAGAATTCGGTTTTTGCCATTTGGCTACTGAATCCTAAAAAGGGATACCATGACTAGCTAAGACTAATTACATTTTCATCCTGTCTAATATTTGTAGCTAAGAATTAGAAACTCATTATTTGAGTTTCTAATGTAGTACCTACTTATGTAGGTCGCCTGCGATACTTCCCGTCTCCTCTCAAAATAGGCACCACGTCTGGTTGGCTATTGCTCATTGCTAACTCTCAAGTTATCTATTTACCTATGTACGACAATAATGTGTATCATCCAGTTTAGTGAACCTTTAATTAAAAAAAAATTAAAAAAAACTTTTGTGTACAGGGGGGTACCTTTTTGAAGTCAAAGGCATATAATATTTTGATTTTATTGTAGTTCGGCGGACCGCAGCGCATGTCCGCCCGTTTTAACACTTTTTTCTGTCAAGAACGTAATAAAAAAATCCGAATACCGAATTAAAGAAAATCTCGTCAAACTCTCCTAACGTTTCTTTTCGACTGCCACATAAAATAAGAATAGATAAGAGTAATCGGAATAACAAGTTAAGTCTACCATAAAATACCTACTAAACATGCAGCGACTTCATTCCATGGTTGTAACCAGGGCCAATAATATTTAATGGATACCCGCTCTAACTAAGCAATCGGTTTTCAAATCACGTTTGGAATTACATATTGTATAGGTACATCGTATTGGGCATTTTATGCCATGTACCCGATTTGCTTGCCTTGATTGCGCTGCTAATTCCCCGGATTCTCGACTCCTGTGAACTGAGAAGTTTATTCAACATATTCAACAAATTCTGTAGTTTTTATTTATTTATTTATTTATTTATTTATTTTTTTCAATTTTGTACTGCCCTTATAGGCAGGTAATTAGGTATATCAAGGTTTCAGTCGCCCGGAAAGTTAAAAAAAATAATTAAAACCGACTTCCAAAAACACAAAACTAAAAAAGCTAAAAATAAAAAGCTAAAAATAACAAAATACCGATTTAATCCAAAAGGCAAAAACACACGTAATATTATTTATTATTGGTTTGTGCTACCACTGTTCGTTTTGAATTCGGTTCACCATCAGTTCCACTTCACCATATACATTGCATTGTGACGGGCATAAATTGTTTAGAAACCATATTAAAGTTAACGATTCAGAACCCGTGAAATACCTATTATTGAGTAGTCCTGATGACCATGGGTGGTCTTTATCATCAGTTCCACTTCTTCAAAGTTTGCTTTCCGAAAGCAAATAAACGTTTTACTATAAAAAATACAAAAATCCAACGGTCCAACCGTCTTCGAGTAATCGGTGAACATACATACAATCGAACATAGAACCTCCCCCTTTTTGGAAGTCGGTTAAAAAACTCCTTCAACCCGACAGGTAACGTTTACTTTATCTATACTAATACATATTATAAAAAGCTAAAGTTTGTGAATTGTGATGAATTTGTGAGTTTGTGACGTTGTAGGGGGTAATCTCTGGATCTACTGAACCGATTTTGAAAATTTATTCACGTATAGGAAGCTACTGTAGTCCTGTCTCCTGGGTAACATAGGGTACTTTTTATCCCGAAATCCTCACTGGAACTCCGAAATTAGCGCGGGTGAAACCGCGGGGAACAGCTATAGTTGCTTATAATACCTATAATAATAATAATTCACAGCATAACACACTGATCTACCTACTTGATCCCCACAATATTACATGTATAAGCTTGTGTCGTTGAAATCAAACAAACGTAGACCAAGCAGCGTATATACCTACTATATGTATAATATTTACATATTATTACTATATTATTGGAGTCAAAGTTAGGTACCTACGCAGGTCGAAAGGGATATTCCTAGTTTGAGGACCGACAAATTATATGCATGGACGCTATGGTGTTAACTATACCTGCACAAGGTAACAAGGATAAAAAGGTATCTTGAAGAAAACCACAAACCGCAAATCACCACTTACCTACCATAAAGTTCTCGCGTCATTTTCTTGTTGAGTGGTTCTATATCCACACCGAGTATGGAAGTAATAAGCAAAAACGAAATACCAGTAGAGCGCTTACCAATAGCATATACCTAGTTGTTTCACGCGTTTTCTCTGACCATTGCCTCGCGCATGCCTCGCGCATTCAGCCACTGACCGATCTAAGCGACTCTCTCTTGTCTATTTTACCATCCAATCTATTTATCTATGCAAATACCTACATAAATAAATAAATAATAGGTACATTACATACATGTACGCAAATATATACGGCCGGGTACGTTAGTTTTGCTGATCGACTTAAGTACCTACATTAAGTAAACGAGACTTTATGGTGGGTGGTGAGTGGTATCTGTTATGAACGGGTAATTACTTGGGTCGGAGGCAATCAAAACCACGCGGTAGATCACCTAGCTGCTGGTCCAAACAGACCTAGACTATCACAGTACTCTGTGTCTCTGCCGCTCTGATTGTGAGACATGCTATAGACACAAAGGCGTACAAGACCTTCCGTAATATAGAGTGCGAGGAAGAAAAACTAATAAATAATCATAATTACTGAAATCGAACAAAATCCTTCAATTTCAATGAAAGCGAAAATAAATAAGCCAATACCATAAAACGAAATAAAATTGAATAGTTATTTGCATGCAAAATCGTTTATGATTACGACTATTGCCGTGGGTAACACAAATTTTCTCATTTATTTATGTAATATGCATTTTTATTAACCACTACTACTGTTACCTCATTTTATTGAATGGTCAAAATTAGCAGGCATGAGTGTGTATACAATGGGGGGCAATCAACCCAGGCACCGGATTTAAGCCCGATAAAAGTCTAGGCGTTTACATGCTTTTTATCGGGTTTAAACCCAAGCACCGGGCTTAAACCCATCTATAGAAATGTGTGTTAAAATTCTTTTAAAAATATAACAGGAGTTAATAAAAGACATCAACGGGATAGCTACAACGAAATAACATGTACTATTATACCAGCGTCTTACCTCGTTTTTCCTTACCAATGAACTATTGCTGCTGTTTAAGGACTGATAAATAAAATTAATATATAGTTACTTTTGTTTCTTATGAATGTCGTTTTAAAGTAAAGAATTCAGGATTTTAATATGAGCCCTCTGAAATCGAATAGTAAATGCTGTTTAGGTTCTAAATTGACATTAGCTAGTATAGTCTTCCAGTATATAACATTTTCTTCAAGATACATTTTTAGGTGCTCTATGCTACATTGGGATTGGAAACAACTGCAGCCGTACGATTTATTTTAAACAGGTTTCGAGTTGTGTAGGGGTCAAAAGAACCTCGAAATAGTTCGTGTAATATTACACACGGCTGCTGTGTCGCAAGTTTTTTCTTTGAACTTGGCTGGACCCGCTGCCGCGTGTCTAGATTTTATTGAAAACTCCGACGAAAACTTTTAAGCGAACACTTTTACTTTCCTACAAACTTGTTTTGGTGCTGCGTACTGCACGCTGAACCTGGTCAAGTGGCCATTGCCTTGGCCAGACCAAAAATTATATAATGTAGGTACCTACCTGTCTTGAATAGTTTCAAGAGAAATATAACTTATATCGCATATAAAGTTATATTTCTCTACTCATATTGACAGCAAGCATTATAACCTTAACCAGACCGTACCAATCGTAATAATTTATTTCTTATAAAAAATGTATAGTTGAGTAATTCTGACACATACCACATTTATACCACCTACTAGCGGACCCCTGCGGTTTCACCCGCGGTTATTTCGGAGTTCCCGCGGGAATTCCGAAAAAAAAAATTCCCTATTAGCTTCCTATTTATAAGTGAAAGAATTTTCAAAATCAGTTCATTAGATCCATAGATTACAACCTCACAATCTCCGGAGTTCCCGCGGGAATTCCGGGATAAAGAGTATCCTCTGTCATTCAGGATCACTGTAGCTTCTCATGAGTGAAATAATTTTTAAAATCGGTTCAGTAGGTCCAGAGATTACCCCTTATAATCTCACTTAAAAGTACCCTATGTCACTCAAGATCACTGTAGCTTCCTATAAGTGAAAGAATTTTCATAATCAGTTCAGTAAATCCAGCTGTTTCCCCGTGGTTTTACCCGCGGAAAGTTCGGAGTTCCCGCGGGAATTCCGGAATAAAAAGTACACTCAGGATCACTGTAGCTTTCTATAAGTGAAAGAATTTTCAAAATCGGTTCAGTAGATCCAGAAATTACCCCTTACAACGTCACAAACTCACAAACTCACAAACTTTTGCTCTTTATAATATTAGTATGTATTATAATATTAGTAGTAGTGAAATAGAATACGAAAAAAAATTAAAAGAAATAAATACATTTAACTTCAATATTCTTCAGTCTTCAAATCACGTTGTAATTAGAACGATAGTGCAAAAATCATAAAGTTGCGCGTTAATCAAATCAGTCATGAAATCATTGAAAACAAAATTTGTAGTTAATAGTCGGTAGGGGCGACAAAATTTGCAAAGTCTAGTGGCAGCAAATGTGTAAATCCGCTACTAATGAAAAACATAATATACTTAGGTAATTATAAGTAGGTATAAGGTATATTATCTGTTTTGTGTGAAAACATTTTACAGTGTAATGATGGCACTCCCATCGGTTTTCCATCGAGCTAGCGCGCGCTAGGCCGCGCCCGGCGCCCGTGACGCGGACGCGCGGACGCGACGGTACTAGAGACAATGGTTACGAGTTTACGACTCGTGCTGGACCACGCCACAGACAAACCGAGTTTTAATGGTAACTAATCCAACGAGTGCATCGCGTGATATTGAACCATCGTCAGATATTATATAAACACTGGTAATTATTTACCCAATTACTAAAATATTGTCTTAAAAAGTCCCCGACAACGACATCAATATAGCGGCCCATTTATGATATTAATATTCGCCAATCCATGGTAATATTTAAAATCTTGTCAGAGGTACAAGAAAGGACATAGGGTACTTTTTATCCCGAAATTCACAGGGGAACTTCGAAATTACCAACATAATTATGTATAGGTGAACCCGTGGGATACATTAGTTATTGATATTAGTACCTACCTTATTTCTATGTCTGTAGGTATAATAATAATAATCCACATCACTTGTGTCGTGGAAACCAAGCAAACGTGGTATATACTACATAGAATTACTTATATATTATACTATAGATATATAAACACACCCAGACTGGAAAATGGAACCCTGTGTTCATCACACAAAGTCCACCCCCACCGGGAATCGAACCCGGAACCCCTTGATTAGCGGGTAGGCATGGTGACCTCTGCGCCAATCGGGTGTCACCAGTGTCCAGTAATGCGGATCCCAGGCCAGTTTTTTTTTTAATAACTGCAATATTTAATTTCGCATTGAATTAATACGCTACAAAAATCATGAAGAATAAAAATAATTTACATGATAGACCTTAAAATATTCGTATATCGTGCAATGCTACCTATAGAGTACATTAGGGTACAATGCTTAGGTATCCTGTGCAACTATGGCCTGTGTTACCATTAGACAGAGAACTGGGGATAAAAATTTAGCGTGATAACATTCAAGGGCAATTGATGTATGAAAATGATTAAGATGTTAGGATAATTCTAAATTAATGTTCGATTGGTAGTCGATGCCAGGAAGCGTGGATCAGGATCAAATATATGTATATCCATAATATGTATAAGGATAAATTTAAAATTGTAGAATACTTTGCTCGATATTTTTAGCCTTTCTAGGTACCTATGCATATTTCTTGTTCGGGACTAGGTACCGCGGGAACTCTAAAAAGTATCTTGATTCTCGACCCTCAGGAATACTACAGATTCCTACCAGTGAAAGAATTTTTAGAATCGGTATAATATTAGTGTAGAGTGTAGACATACACATTACACAGTTGTATAAATAAATAAATAACTTTACAACCACCTGCGAATGCTATTGCTGTGACTAAGTCCTTGCGACACACCACATGCCTTATATTATCAAATTACGTAGATACGTATAGGTAGTGAGATAAATAAATAGCTCTTAAATTTTAATGACATTTTTTTATTTCTATTAATTATTATTTTTTGACATTCATAATAACCTTGGACATTTTTATTAGTAATGTAACTATGAAATAATAATAATGGTATTCTATTCTACCTACGTATATACCCTACCTACCTACCTACTCAACATCTACCAATTAGCCATTAGGTACCATACACCATTTATATGTGGCCCTGCGCCTCAGGTCCTGTGTGTTGATTCAGGACAAAACATTTTATATGTATAGATTATATCTAGCTATACGTAATACGTATACTGTTTTTCGCGCGGACCTGTAGGTATAATTATGTAAATATTAATATATTGGTGGTTTCTCGTTTTGCTTGATAGTTGCATGACATGATCACCTACGTTACTCCCCGTCTCCGTTGTATCATAAATTACCTACATTAAAGTATCTATTCATAGTGAAATAACATTCCTATTTTAGTGTGTCAAAACTTTCTAAGGGAATCCCTAGCGAAACCGCGAACGAGAATTACTTCGTAAACCCTTGATACAAAAAAGTTAGAATCAAGTAGTCCGAAGCCGAACCAAAGCTTATTTCGTATTTTTTGTCCTCGCCCGCGCTCTAGCTAACCAATCACAGCTCTCCTACTGAGTGGTACTGCAACCTATTGGCGTCCTCACTCCACAGCCCACTAACTCGTGCGTGACTCGCGTCATGATAGCGTAGCGCTGTACTGTGCAATGTGCGTTCGTTATATGCTATAAAACTTTATACGTTGTATCTTTAGACTTGCCAAATATAATGCTATGTTAAAACGCGTTTATAACAAAAGGGAACGCTTTTTTGAACGCTAACGTTATTCTACTTTCATGTAACTGAATTGTGACTTCGTCGTAACTGTGAATAGAAATAAGAGCATATTATACTTCAAAACCTCAATATTTGCTTAAACCTCAGATTCGTGTATCGAAAAGTAGCATTTTTGCAGTAAATGTTACGAATAACCAGACACATTAATAGATCGTGGTGAGTCCTGGAACGGAAAAATAACTTCGATTATCAGTGTAAGAATGCATTATTATCAAAAATCAAGTCACTAGATATCGCCAAAATCACCTCTAAAATTTTTTTACTTAGGTATCACGAAAGAATTGCTTCCTTTACTATAATATGGCGAGCAAGTTATATTCGGGTGTGATGAGTACTAATTTCAAGGTTGAATTAGAATGTAACGTTTTTAAACGAAACGATTCCGATGCTAAGAAGTTTCACATCTGTTATATAATATATCGGGTTGTACTCGCTTTTCAATATTTCTCCGTATTATATAAAAGTAACTCTCATTTTTCTACACTACAGTGCACTATCAACCTTGTATTTCTCTAAAAGATATTGATTATGTTACAAAAACTTAAGCCCCCTCCCCCGCCCTTGTGACCAACAAGCGGTCACAAGAGCCTTCCTCTAAACGGGTCATGTAGTATGGATACGTTTCCTTAAGCTGTGCATTACATTTTACACTCGATTTTTATATTATAATACAGAATATCTTTAATCGATTGGCATAATATTAGGATATAATAATCTTAATAATATTCAATTCACGTCCAAAAAACAAAAAAAAACTTTTATATTAAAACATTTATTTACAACGGGCGACGCAAGTCGCGACCGTTATTCAGCTGACTAGTAGAATTCGAAGACTGCTAAACGGAGAAGTTTACGGCAACGGGCGAAACAGTGTTGACGATGCGCGACGCTAGTCGGTTTATACTTTAATAGTGGATATCATATACAAGTATATTAGTCCGTTGAAATGATAATATTATCATCAATCGAAATTTGAATAGGGATGTTCACAACTTTTGAGAGAGGCCGGAGTACGTCCTCGATAACTGCCGTCGCGGAGGACGTCTCGTCCTCGCTCGTCGCAAAGTTGAGTGAAACGGCCCCCGTCGCGTCGCTGCAACGGTCAACGACTAGTCGTCGAAATCAACTAGTAGAGCGACTAGTCGATGACGACGATCGGACGGTCTCGTTCGTCGTTCGAAAATGCGACGACGACCCACCTCTACTGTCTAGTGACATTGACATTAAAAATAACCTCAAAATCAGCACATTGTGATTTGTGTAGAGTTGTAGACTGTAGAGACTGAAAAAGCAGGTTAAATCACGATGTTTTTATATAAATAAAGTGCGAAGAAAAGATATTTGAGTTAATTTAACATGGCTATGTTGGCGGAGCCACGTCGTAAACAAAAAGTTATTAATCTACGTGCCAAGAACAGTGCATGGAGCAATGATGCCAACAAGTTTGGCCAAAGAATGTTGGAAAAAATGGGCTGGGCACCGGGAAAGGGTTTAGGTGCGAATGAAAACGGAATTGTGGAACATGTAATAGCTAAATACAAGAATGATGAAAGAGGCTTGGGTTTCGAAGACAAAAACGACCAGTGGACCAAGCATGAAGACGATTTTAATTCTCTACTTGCAAATTTGTCAAATGGTAAGGAACCAATTTCATTAAAGTTGCACAGTATTTTTGTTATTATTTAATGTTATTTTTAAATAAGTAACTCACTTACTAGGTAACTGAACTGATTTTTGTATAATTAAAATCATAATAAGCATAAATTTAACTTATTATAATATCTATATAACTTATTATAATAAATTTTGACACTCAGGGATAATGTAGCTTCCTCTCAGTGAAAGAACTTTTAGAATATAACCCTCCAAACTTTCAAATTACAAACTTTAGGGACCAATTAATAATATTAGTATGACAAAAAATGCATTCTAGACACATGATTTTCATTTACAGCTGAAGGCGATGATAAACTTATCAGTGGTGTCTCTTTGGAAGATAAATCAAAGAAAAGCAAAGCACGAGTACATTACCATAAATTTACTCGGGGAAAAGATATTTCACGTTACAGTAAAAAAGATTTAGCTAATATATTTGGTAAAAAATCATTTGATATAAAAAAAGAAATTGAAGAAAATGCCCAAGAAGATTCAAAAATAACTGAAAAAGTTTTCACCGAAAAGGGAAGCATGCATGATTACTTCAAGAGTAAGTTGGCTGCCTTTAAATCTAAACCTAAAAGGCCTGCTTTAAATAACAGTCAAAATGAAGATGATGAATCTAATTATGCATTTCAAGGCTTTTCTAATGCTGATGTGATTAAAGATACGAACTTGTTGAATGTAAGTGCTGGTTTTCAACCATTTTCATTTGTTAATTCAAATAGTAATACTAATATAGATGTTGAACCACATCACTCTAGTGAAAATGTACATATAAAAAAAAGAAAAAAATCAAAAAAGGAAAAAGCTGATTGTGATGAAAAAGAACCAATAAAAAAATCAAAGAGAAAAAAAAGAAAACATGCTGAGCTTAATGAAATTCATTCTAAATCAAATGAGAAGGAACCGTCCAACCAGAATATGTTAAGTGTGGAAGAAAATGATGTAAATGAGGTTCCTAGCAAGAAAAAAAAGAAAAAAAATCACTTGAATAACACTGAGAATTTAGAACAGAACCAATTAATTGAGAATAAAGATGTAAATTATGGGGAAATACTAAATCGAATGGAAAATGATATACATAACTCTGATCAAAAATGCACTATAGTACCTAAGAAAAAGAAAAGTAAGAATAAAGAATCACATGATACAACAACTGAATCTGTTGAAGAACATTTGATTTATAAGAAAAAGAAGAAGAAAAAAGACAAATCATTGAAAGGTATAAAACAATAAACTCTTAAAATGTATAAAAGTTCTTTTAGTTATTTTGAGAAACCTATAAATAACTAAGGTCCGTATTCCAAAAGGTTACTCAAGTCATGAATCTAGTTTTAAAACTAATTTCAAATAAAGCTTTAATTTTAGAACCTTACTTGAAACGAGATTCATCAATCAACAATCAGCTGAGTTATTTCCTTACTCTAGAACGACGCTTGAGTAATAATCTATACTCAAGCAAAGATTTGATCTTTGTTTATGTCTGTCATGTCAAGACCACTCAACCAATCAGAACTCAAAATCTCTACTCAAGACTAGTTTCAACTGATTAGAACCAATCAGAGTTCAGAATCCCTACTCAAGACTAGTTTCAAGTGATTAGAACTTAAAACACATTCTATAATAAGATGTACGCTTGAGTTATGATCTGTTCCTAAAACTAATCTCAAGTAAAACGTGATCTGAGTCACCTTCTGGAGTACGGGCCTAAATGTTCAAAACAATCAAAATTACTTATTATTTAATAGGTACTACTATTGAGCAGGAGCAAAATTCTCTGCTGATATCCTTGCTGACTATTTTGCAAATATCTACTTAATAATTTTTCAATATGATCATAATATTATTTAAACTCTGGCAAAATTATTTAAATCCCACAAGCTTTTTTTTTGCGAAAATAAGAAATTCAAACTAATAATCCTTGGACATTATTACATAGCACCACCTGATCCCAAACTAGGCAAAGCTTGTACCAGATGTATATGTACTTAAATACGTACTTGTATTATTTATTTTATTTATTTAATTATAATTAACTGTTCCCTGTTTCACCCATGTGAGTTTCGGAATTCCCGCAGGAACAATTTTGTCTAAAATAAAAGTACTAAGTTACTCCTTATAACATCAGCTATCTGCCAGTGAAAGTCCCGTTGAAATCAGTCCAGCCATTTCAGAGATTTACCAGAACAAACAGACTGACAAAAATAAAAAAAAAATGACTTTTTTATGTAAGTACCATATAAAATTTCATATGCATTTAGTGAAAAGCTGTTAACTTGAAATGGGCTTGTCAACCAAATATTAGTTTTTAGTCCTTCTTGAAGATTATAAAAAATATTGGACACAATAACGGAGATACATTAAGGCGAAATGTCGCGTGACGTCACGCTGTGCTACAGTTTATAGCACGTTGTGACGTCACTAGCTGTTTCCCGCGGTTATCTCGCGTTAATTTCGGAGTTTCCACAAAAACTCCGGGATAAAAGTACGTACTATGTCCTTCTGTTTGTATGTAACGTAGAGATCGGTTGAGTAGTTAAGGAGTGAAAGTTTAGCAAACTCATATTTTCATTTCTAATATGTAGTAGTATTATAAATTATACAGTCAAATTTAGCATTATTGTAGCATTCTACAGCGTCAGGAGCTCAGCGCCCTTCAGAAATTCAAAAAAGCCTCGTGAGTGGAGTCCCAGAAAAAGACTAGTCTAAATAAAATCTATAATCTTATTCTGTACATACGCTACTTTTTACCCTGAAATTTCCGCGGGGACACTGAAAGTAACGCGTTTTAATCCGCGCGCTATCCTTAAAATATGTGAGTTGATTTGTTTGTTTGTTATGCTTTTACATCATTAACCACTCAACCGATCATCATGAAATTTTGCATACACGTTGCCAGGGGCACAGAGAAGGACATAGGGTACTTTTTATCCCGGAATTCTCGGGGGAACTCCGAAATTACCGTGGGGAACAGCTAGTACCTAAATAATCAGCGATGTAGCTGTAAAAAGAAAACAGACATAATTTACTTCCGTATTTATAATAATAACTAGCTATTCCCCGCGGTTTCGCCCGTGGTAATTACGGAGTTCCTGCGGGAATTTTTGGATAAAAGTACCCTATGTCTTGTGTATCATGAGATTTTACTCGCGTTAATTTCAGAGTTCCCGTATGAGTTCCGGGATAAAAAGTAACCTATGTCCTCCTTTGTAACCCTGAAAACGTGTATGCAAAATTTCATGATGATCGGTTGAGCCGTTAAGGCGTGAAAGCGTAACAACCAAACTAACTGTCACATATGAGATTATTTGTTTATTACGCTTTCACGGCTAAATGGCTCAACCGATCACCACAAAATTTTGCATACACGTTATCAGGAGTACAGAAAAGATCAAAGTCTACTTTTATCCCGGAATTCCCACGGGAACACTGAAATTTACTCGGAAGAAACTACGTTAAATTTTGCATACTACCTACACGTTGTCAAGGGTAGGTACAGAAAAAATATACATATAGGGTAGTAAGTACTCTTATCTCGGAATACCCGCGGGATCTCCTAAACTACTAGTAAGGATAAAGACAAAACCAAATGATTTGGTAAACTTATTTTTTATATAATCATTTGATTTGGCGGCAGGTATTCTCGCCAGTAGCCATGCTTTTAGGTACGTTTCTAGTGTTAACATTACTATTGTAAGTAAACTGTAATATACTATAATAGTCTCTATAGTCTATGATTTAACTGCTTAGACTAATGTAGTGAATTAATCTTCTACCTAGACGTTGTTAGACGTGAACTGGATAGCTTACAAGACGTACGTACTTAAATATACCTCTTAAGTGCTTCCGATTGTTATTTTTTCAAAGAACGTATACTTTTAGGTACAACTGTGGTTGGAATAAAAGGAAACTGTGAAGTACCTGAAGAACTACCTAACATAATAAAGTTTAAAGAACTGATAGTAACAAATAACCACGTGCATCAAAAAAATAAATTCAAAATGCCTAAACAAAGGAAAAATAACGACGTAAAAACGTTGAGTGAGAGTGATGAAACTAGTTCCGAACAGTCAATGAGAAACAAGAAACAAAATAAAGAACTGTTATCTGATTTTAGAGTGAATAAAAATGAAAATACTCAAGATAACATAAAAAGTGATATTCAAGAGTTAAAATTAATTTATGCAAAGTGTAAAAAAGTTGTGGGAAACATTGAATCTAAGTATGGTCATTTAATTCACACATTAAGTTTACCAAATGGCAGAAAGAGTAAGTCTTCATCTGTAGAAATCGATAGTGAAAATGAGTGTAACTGTTTTCTAAACACAAGGATAGTCTATGGTGAAGATGGAAAACCAGTTACTCAAGAACCTCGAAAAGATAAACATATTTGTGCAAAAAGATTAAAAAAACAACATGAAAATGCATTAATACCTAACGCTAACCAATGTAATGCCTCACCCGTGCCATTGTGGGTGAACAATGAACAAAGCATTCATGTTGTAGACGCAAGTGCAGCTGTATTTCAGCTGCCTAATGATTTATTGACACTTGCAAATATATTAAGAGATCCTGATATTGTTGATGAAAAATATCGTAACATGGTCTCAGCCAAAGTTAATTCGTTAAAAAAAGAGTTTCGGGATGAGATACGTCGTGAAAAAGACGATTTGATAAAAGCTGCAAAAGAAGATGCAGATAGTGTTTTTCATTTTATTGGAAGTAACTTGTCGTCTGTAGCGATGGACGGTTTTTACTAAGTAACAATCGAATTATTATCTATAATTATATTTTGTTGTATTCTAAATAAAGCTTTTCCTTTACTCAAATGTACGACTCCTCCGGGATGACTTCGGGTGATATTCCATCTGCCATCGTTCGTCAAAGGAAAATAGTGTGACAAGGCGCGCGGCGTACAAAGTCCCAACTCCCAACTCGCAACTTTGAACTGTAAAGTACGGAAAGATGAATCCTACTAATATTATAAATGTGAAAGTGTGGATGTTTGGATGTTTGTTACTTAATCACGCAAAAACGGCTGAACGGATTTGGATGAAATTTGGCATGCACGTTGTCAGGGCTACAGAAAAGAACATAGGGTAGTTTTTATCCCGGACTTCCCGCGGGAACTCCGAAATTACCGCGGGTGAAACCGCGGGGCACATCTAGTATAATTATATGGCACATAAACTTTGGCGAATTAGCTCTTATAATTAGTACCTAATTTTTGGCACTTATCGTGTTAGCAACCTTCATTGTACAATGCACATTTGAAGAGTGTAAAACCCTGCGGGACGATCTCATCAATGTCTACGTAAGTGACGGTTTCAATAGTATTGCACATAACCTATATCTAGTATTATCAAATGAATAGCATAGAAATTAATTAGTACCAAATACAGTCTACCCCGCGGTGGCAAGTTTTTCATCAAGTTTTAGCTTTAGTAATTAATAATAATAATAATAATAGTTTATTCACACAAAAACATCACTACTTAACATGAAAAAAAGAAAAAAAATGTTCGGTTTTACCACTGCACTTGCTCCCCCACTCTCTAGACATCCTTTTAAAGGTTGAAATAACCTTGAAAAGTTTAAAAAAAGGTTTAGGTATGTCACCATCATAAATAAATAAATCATGGAGCGTATTACTTATTCTAATTCTAAATAGCACTGTATTAGATAGGTACGCCCAAACACAACCGAGAACATACCTAAATTTCGTATCGCGTTGATTACCTACTTTAACAATAACGATTCAAAACGGCTACATTCAGTGTCGTTTTAATGATTACTTAATTCGAAGTAAAGATTTTTAAAACTACTGCCGCACTAAATTTAACTTAATTAGTTAAATGCCAACTGACCTTAATGAATTCGGCAGTCTTTACTTAAAATTAAGTAATCATTAAAACGACTGAGTGCGGCCGTTAGAACGGATTACCAAGTGGTATCCGCGGAAGACCAGCGTTGTGCTTTGCGCCACAACAATGCTGAGCGGAGACCTTTTTTGGTATAAATTAATGTATAAAAAAAATGTTAAACTAGTACTAAGATTTTTACCAAAATAAACTTTTTATTATTATTATTATAGGTGCACGCGCCACGCGTCACATTTGACGCTAATTATCGTGGGCCACCTGAGTGGGCCACGCTGCGCGCATCGAGAATTTGTGAGGCGAGACAGCACATGCGTGAATTGAAACGCGGTCAAAGACTTTCTGTCAAAATGAAATCAAATGTCAATTGTCAGACGTCAGTATCTACTATCTACTGTCTGTCAGGCGTCAGCTGTCTACTATTAACAGTAATAACCTAACGAAAATTCAGAAAATAAATTGTGATTGTTTTCGTTTATATTTGAGACTTTTGAGAGAAACTATCTAGCAAAGATCTACCTCGTTCCTTATGTACTATAGACCAAATATTTAGGTTGGAAGTACATTGTAATTTGTATTATTAATATAAAACCACGTGGTTTCTGAATGAGGCTTAACTATGGCTTTGATCGAAAAACCTGTTCAAATGGAAGCTAAGAAATATATCATTATAAAAAATCACGTGCGGGAAATACCAAGAGTCGATAATGAAATAAGTTCGACCAGTGCGAGATCGAGAAAAAATTCAAGCGAGAATGAATATTCGTCTTCCTCGAGCAACTGTGAATTGATAAAAAATAAAAATTCCCATATTGTCATAGATAAAAGTGACTTAAAAGATCTACAAATAGTGTACACAAAATGTAAAAACATTATTAAAAATATTGAAAGTAAATATGGTCATTTATTAAATAATGAAGAATTGAAACATGATTCTTGCCGGAAACGAAAACACCTTTCATCTCAGAATGAGAACAACTGCAATTGGGTGTCAAACTCTAAGGTATTTTTTGATGAAGATGGACTTCAAGTTGGTCACAAACTACATAATGATGGCTGTGTTTGCTCCAGTCCTTCAATTAATGGTCATAACATTCACATTTCACAACCAAACAAAGAACTACCTGATAATTTACAGTCACTTACAAATATTTTACGAGACCCTGATATAGAGACAGTGTACCGTAATAAAGTTATAAATAAATATAGGTACATACAAGAGCAACTCCGATCTGACATAAATATTGAAAAATCATCATTGGTTAATGCTGCAAAAAAGGATTCTGATGAAGTTTTCAAATTTTTCGGGAGTAATTTGTCAACCCTTACTGGTTATCCAACATAGATAATCCATTGTAATATTGATTTGACTGTTCATTAAATAAAATGTTATTATGCTACTGCTCCAGCTGCATTAACGTTAATATTGATGTTAATGTCTAACATGGTAATGTTAGTAAGTTAACGCATTAAAATGTTGGCCACGTCTAAATTAGCGCACTAATTTACGCGTTAACATGCAGGTGGAGCAGTAGCATTATAAACTGTCATTTTACAATTAATGAATCCATTGTTGCAGCAAATATGTTGTTACATAAATAACCTTATACATATATGATTTATTTACACATTACAGTGCAGTTATATTTTGGTACAATCCACTATTGTGATTTTATGTTATTATGCCACATTAACTTTTATTAAAACTCAGGAATCATTTTAAGAGGTGTATTTAGCTAGGTTGCTAATTGTCAAGTAAGTAGGTCATGTCACAATCTTAAACTACTCACATAATTCACTTTATTAAAACAATCAAACAAAAATGTACCCACACTATATTACAAATATCAACCTACTTTGTATATGACAGTTTTATTTATTAAATTTAAACTTTGCGATTAAATAATTGTTTAAGCGCATTACGTCCAGTTAGCAACTGGTCCAATTTGTAATTGGTCAGATAAGTTTAGTAATTTTTTATATGTATCTAAAAGTTCTATATAATCTTCAGTGCAACTAACAGAACAATTAGTGTGTACAGGTATGCTCTCTGACTCTCTGAAGCTCTTGGCGAGTTTGTACAGCCGACATAAAAGTTTAATAAAAAAGATGTAATTTGAATGTATAATTAAAGATCCAAGAAGTGTCAATACACAGATTTGGTAGTTTGATTTTATTTTCCTAATACTTTTCCTTATAAAGGTTGAGTCCAGCAAACATTCCATGTAATTTTAGTTCTAGCGATTCTTCACAACATAAGTATTCGCAAAGTCATAAAAAATTTAATTACCTACTATTATTGTAAACTAAAGTAGACGTCGTTCGAGGCGGCAAAATTTGAAGTCTTCTGGCGGCAAAATTTGAAGTCTTCTGGCGGCAAATGTGTAGATCTGCCACTGTTTGTACTTACAATACCCTTTTACCGCCATGCTGCTCGCTATCGATATCGCTATCACGACTATACGGAGTACGAGGCGACTCGTTGTGTTTGTAAGACGCAGTCTTTCGGTATTTAATTTGAATAATACAATGTGACCCAAAAAAAATTTAAAATTAAGCCAGTTTTTAAATTAGATCAATATTGTTCGCAAAAAAATTCTTTGAAGAAAATTAATAATAAAATAATAAAATAAAATAATAAAACAAAATTATCAACAATTTGTAGTCTGGAATAGTGTATCCTATTTGCGTTAGGAATTAATTATTGTTTTCATTTACAATTGAAACTGAATTTGATTAAATTTCAAAAGTGGTTAGGTACCTACATAAAATAATTAAATTAACTAAGTATATGAGATTTTATTCTCGAGTGTAAAGCCTTTCCGATACTTAAACGCCATGAAGTTAGACAACTTTGGATTTGAAAAACTACAGGTTCGTTGGTCATTGTTTGCTTATCCTTTTTCAAGCATAATATACCTATTTATGTATTTATTTATTTGCCAGGATATGGCAAATTATGTTGATACCTACTGTTTTTAGGTTTAGTCAGCTTTACTCAGTCTGGTTTTTATTTCTTTTAAAGGTTTGATGTGAGTATACTTATTCCAATTTCGCGCTGCTTTTGGTTTTCAGTAAAATTGATTGAAGAATTGTTGTTGAAATAAAGCAACAGTATCTAACACCCTCAGACGAAATAAGTCTCAGCTAACACTAAGGTGTTTTGTCATAAATACTCCATTTAAAAAATTTTGATACTGAATATTGCATTTTGATAAGAAAATATAGCTCCAATATTCCATATAAGCAACTACTTAACTAGCCTATTAGCTAGGTATATCATCGACGCGACGTTGACTTATCGTTTTCATAAAACAAAGTTAGGAGTTAGCATTGCGTGGGCGTGGTTTTATGGGATATGTAATAGGTATATCTACAGATTTAACATTATGCCATATTCGAGTCTCTTTGACCTTTGATGTTGCAATGGTTATTATATATCTCAGATTATATATTAAATTATTACCACTTATAAATGATTAACATTTTCTTGTAACCGTTGTTGATACCATTACTTGAAGACAGTGAAAGAACTGATTTTATTAAAGTAAAAGTAATGCAATTTGATTTGTGTATGCAAATCAATGCAAATATACTTACATATTTTTGATTTTTATTTTTTACTAGCTGTTCCCCGCGGTTTCACCCGCGTAAATTTTGGAGTCCCCGCGGGAATTCCGGGACAAAAAGAACCCTATGTCCTTCTCTGTACCCCTGACAATGTGTATGCAAAACTACTGCGAACTATTTTTTTTAAATAATTGAAGCCTAAGTTACTCCTTATAACATCAGCTATCTGCCAGTGAAAGTCCCGTTAAAATTTGTCCAGCCATTTCAGAGATTAACCGGAACAAACAGACAGACAGAGAAAAAATTTATAAATTGATATGTTTATGTAAATTCTGTAAGTATATACTTTCATGTGCATTTAGTGAAAAGCTGTTAATTTGGAATTACAAACAGACACTTCAATTTTATTTATCTGTATAGATTTTACACCAGAATTTATTGCCCTACTTTTATGACAAAATCCAATATATATAATAGCTATCATTAATAACATAGTATCTAACTATTGAGCCCATCTCACGGAAAATTATACAATTACGCAAATATCTAAAAAGCAACCTTAATCACTTGATATAGGTACCTAATATGTGGGTGGCGATCAGTAGGTAGTTGAAATGTTAAATGATTGTGGTAACTATTAATATCTACCTAATTCAATAAAATTGTGTTAGGAAAGTGAGATTACCGAATAAGACTTTTTTTAAAGTAAAATTAAATCGATATTGAGTAGCTAGTTATTGTGTATAAAGTTTTTCGAGTTTTCTAACAATAAACAAGAGGTTGTCTTATTAATTTCTATTACGAAAAAACTAAGGTAAATCTCTATCCGTTCTCAAGTGATATGCTTACTAACGTACAGACCGTACAGTATTTAGTATTTTTTATATATTTTTTTATGTCGGTTCTTTAATCGCACATGTTTTAGACAGTTGAACAATTACGTCCCGGGTCAACCGCATAAGAAACTTTTTACCCCGATCAAAGATTTTCTGAAGGAATCCTGATGCACGCAATGCGATAGATAATTTAAAAAATATTTTAAATAAAATACTTGAATTTAAAATTTTATCATTGACTAAAAAGAAGCTCCAGTTAATTATTATTAACACTTAAATAAAATAATATACCTAAATTATATACCATTTACACCTTATAAATTATATGAGCTTCGTTAACGACTGTCTTTAAAACCTTCAAAGCATTTTGTACCCAACCTTTATGGATTATTCAATACTGAAATGAAATTGTAACTGAGTATGTAGCGACTTATATGAACAAGATATTAAAAAATTCTCCACATGTTGCTATCAACACCCTGTTTGGAATCAAATACAATGGCGCATTCATTTCTACGAACCACACCAGCATACAAAATGATCATAAATTCTCAGTAGGTAGGCTTGTATGGTAATTTGTGGACTTTGATTTAAGGTATTGAAATAATGCTGCAGGTCTATTGTTTAATATCTACAATTCTACATATAAGTTCATCTCATTCTTGTGAACTTCTGTCATATTTTTTTATATCTAACATTATGGGTATCTACCTCTTTTTAACCGACTTTCAAAAAAGAGGAGGTTCTTCATTCGGCTGTATGTATGTTTTTTAGTTAAGTGTTTTATTTACTAATTAGCCTACTAATGTTAAGACTGTAATGAATATCTAATATATAAAATTCTCGTGTCACAATGTTCGTTCCCATACTCCTCCGAAACGGCTTGACCAATTTTTATGAAATTTTGTATGCATATTCAGTATGTCTGAGAATCGGACAACATTTATTTTTCATCTCCCTAAAGGGAGTTCCTGCGGGAATTCCGAAACTCACGCGGGTGAAACCGCGGGGCACAGCTAGTAATATGTAGTAAAGGTCAAATGGTTAATTATAATAATAATAATAAGTTTTTTACTAAAGGCAAAAAACCCAATCTACACAATAAAAGTGTCACAACATACATACATGATACACATACACAATATAAGCTTATCAACCATCTGGGAATGTCAAAAAACTATTCCCAGGTGTCTTGGTCAACATACTATTGTTTATTACTATTTTGATGCACAGATAGCCAATATCTAAAAATATTGCTGGACATTCTATCGCAAACCACCCAAAGGATGCCGTTGCTAGACCCCGGAGTCTCTCCCAAAAAGAAGCTACTCTTTTCCTCATCCAATTATAAAACAATATCCCAGTTATGTACAAAGAAAAATATTCCAAAATCTCCTTGAACTTTTTTAAACGTATTTTCGCCCCGATATGTTATCCGTCTAGCCTGATTTATGGTCTATTCTGATTCGATCTCATCCATGTTAGGTCTCCTTCAAATTACTCTGCAATCTGGATGGTGATCTGCAGTACATGTATATTTTTTTGTTGCAGTGGTCTTGAAATGCTAATGTGAAGTTATTTTCTCTTACATAGACAGCAGAGCGTAGTGGAGGTTGGGAAACGCACAGAGTTCGCCTCAATCGAGTCCCAGGATACGGGTTCGGCATCGCTGTCTCCGGTGGCAGAGACAATCCGCACTTTGCGAGCGGTGATCCCTCCATTGCTGTGTCAGACGTGCTGCGAGGAGGTCCCGCGGAAGACAAGCTTCAGTAAGTATGACAGACAGAAGCAATCGATTTTTAAATGTAGGTAGCAGTCGTTGTCTTACACATTTTTTGCCAGCTTTTTCTCCCTTGTTTTCTCGTATAAGTTTCATACGCAACTCAGACAAGCTCTCATGAAATGAAGTGCGTAAAATTTACCTGAGAGTACCCATCTAAAAATTTGATCGATACGCTAATTGTATAAAAATAGTACCATAGTCAATATTATCCTTTCGACTTGCACAGAGTGAACGACAGGATAGTGTCGGTGAACGGGGTACCCCTCGAGAATGTGGAGTACGCGCGTGCGGTGCAGGTGCTCCGGGACTCCGGGGCCGCGGTCTCGCTGGTGGTGCGGAGGCGGGCGCCCGCGCCTCCGCCCACAGCACCCACGACCATCAAGTTAGCACTCACACGCAATGGCAAGAAAGAAGGTTAGTTTCAACAAATACTTATAAGGAGACCCTCAGTATTAAAATCACCAAATATTAGGGCTCAGTTAACCCTACTAAAAATCATCAAAATTTCCGACCCACACGTTTGAGGGTCACCTTGTTAGTAAAAGTAAATTCAAAAGTGGAGCCTGTGAAAATGTGTTCGTTTGTTCTTCTTTCACATAGCAAGTCAGTAACAGATTGACGTGATGTTATTGCGTTAAGATAGTTGGAGGGTCGCTAAGTGATATAAGCTTTCATTTATCCTAGTACACTAACAGTTTCTGAGAGAATTTTGAAACTCATGCGGTGAAAACAAATATCAAAAGAAATTGTGTAACACGATTTTAATAAAGGAATGCATAGTTTTATAATCCTTCGTCC
The DNA here is from genome assembly GCA_907165275.2 of Zygaena filipendulae. Lineage (NCBI taxonomy): Eukaryota > Metazoa > Arthropoda > Insecta > Lepidoptera > Zygaenidae > Zygaena > Zygaena filipendulae. Next base: position 5,441,854 of record OU015669.1, read on the forward strand.
TTCTCGTCTCGTCTGTCCTCCTCGAAAAAGAAATTATAATTCAGAAGCAGTAACTCAGTGCAGATAAGTTGTTCCGAAGTTTTCTTGTAAACTGAGTACGCATATTGTTTTCAGATTTCGGAATAGTCCTAGGCTGCAAGCTCTATGTAAAAGAGTTAACTATGAGAGCCAGAGAGCAACTCAACCAAGCGGGCCAAAGTCTTTGCGAAGGCGACGTTGTTACTAGAATCAACAACACCCCAGTCACTGACGTTATGACTCTCAAAGAGGCGAGGAAACTCGTTGAATCCTGCAAGGACCGCCTCAACCTAGTAGTCACAAGGGAATTGATCAGGGAAGAAACTGTCACCAATGGGAACTATCAAAACAATTATAGTAGTCTAGGTAAGTGTCTCTGACCTCGACGGCCATTATTTTCTGTTTCAAATTGGCCTTGGTATACTTCAGTCAAATACTTTCATTTGCAATCCATTCCCACAGACGCTTCGCACAACGTTTACACAGGTGCAGAACCGATGTCATCTGCGTATTCGAGTAGTGGTCAGAATTTGTATGTGGCTGCGCCAGTGAGGGGGCCGGGGAGCGGTGACTCCCGAAGAGGTCCGATGTCGCACGAAGTGCATGATCAGCCACCTCGGCCTCCTCCGCCGAGGAACGAAGGTACTGAAGGTATTTCATTCATTTACCTAATATGCCTCTTGATTATAAGGATTTTGAAACTTCGATGTGTTTAAAATTACTCGCGAAAATTTATCTGATTCTTCAAAATATTTGGACTGCATTACTAAACTTTGTTTCAGATTATTACAGCAGTAGAAGACAAATGTACGAAGATGAAGCAATGGCCAATCAACGAAATAAACCACCGTAAGTTGTCTGTAACTCTAAATGTGTCTTCTATAGTTTACTTCTCCAAATTAATAAAATTATTATGATGTTCTAATTAATTACAGAACTGAGCCAAGATTGATTAGTTTCCAAAAGGAGGGTTCAGTTGGCTTACGACTTTGTGGAGGAAACAGATCTGGTGTTTTTGTGTCTGGTGTTCAACCGACCAGCCCAGCTGCCTTACAAGGATTACAACCGGCTGATAAGATACTGAAGGTGAAGTTATAACATTATATTTTTACAATGCACCTCAAAAATACAACAGTTTAAACTATTACTTATGCTAAGATAATAATACGTGTCAAATAGGTATAAAGTAATTCAAGGGGAAAGACGTTTTCTAATGAAGTATCTATTCATTCTTTCAGGTTAATGACATGGAGATGAAAGGCGTGACACGCGAAGAGGCTGTGCTATTCCTGCTGAGTCTTCAGGAGCGCATCGATCTCATTGTCCAGCATTCGCCCGATGAATACAACGCAGTCGCTAGCGGGCAGATGCGTAAGCAATTTTAAGATTTTATGTTACATATATGGGTTCTGAGTATTAGAATCCAAATCACGAACAATGAACACACTCTCAACCTACAGTTCTACAGAAAGACCATGGGTCTGCAGAACTATAGGTCGCATCGTACATGCTCCGTCCTTATGTTAAGGTCCGTATATATCTACAAACATAAAGCGTGCCAGACACGTTTCGTGGCAGATAAAATAATATTCTCCTATACAGTGCGTATTAATGTATTCATATATATCGTAACACGGCCGCGCAGACGCCGACAGACACGGGCCGTGCCCGGCCAGTATTCGCGGAAAAAATATTTTGTCTGCGCAGCGCGCAGTTCACATCTGTACGGTGTGTCTGCGGCTACATGCCGACCAGTGTGAATAAAGCATCGGAACCGTGCACGACATCTTTTGTAAATAAACGGTGTCTGTTGGTATCTGCCTTGGCACGTGTCTGGCACGCTCAGATGTAAATAAACGGCGTCTGTCGCTGTCTGCTACGGAACGTGTCTGGCACGCTCAATGTCTGTAGAAACAAACGGACCTTTAGTTCTCTAGGAACCAAAATAATTTATTGTGAATATACACTGGTAGAGCAGACAGAGACATTCATAAAATGAAATCTGTCTTTTAGACAAATATTTTCATTGTTTATATTTCAGCGGGTGACTCGTTCCACGTAAAAACCCACTTCCATTACACGGAGCCGACGGACGGCGAGATGTCCTTCCGATGTGGGGACGTGTTCCACGTGATCGACACACTGCACAATGGCACTGTCGGCGCCTGGCAAGTCTACAGGATAGGTAAGTCGATCGAGAGAACTGAAGTCGTCATAGCATTTATTTGCTCTGATCATGGAGAGTCCTTCGAGCCGGATTTTGTTGATACAATATCATGAAAAACTTTCATTATTCTTTTGAGAAATATTTGGTCATTTCACGTTGTTCAATATTTATTCTTCATTTATTCAATAGGGCGAAATAACCAAGAAGTACAAAAAGGTACGATCCCCAACAAGGCTCGCGCTGAAGAGTTGGCCACTGCTCAGTTCAATGCCACCAAGAAAGAAATATCCGGCAACGATGGAAAACACAACTTCTTCAGAAGACGACGCTCGACTCATCGAAGAAGCAAGAGTCTTGGCAAGGTATGCATACAAAATCAACAAGATTATATGGTATGAAGTAGATAGGTACTAAGAAGTTTATAGAAGTTGATCCCTACGATTTACCGGTGTAATTTTCGGGATGCCTTCAAGAGCTCCTTTGTCTTGATAAAAAGTATCCTGTGTGTCAATCCAGTATCTAGAATATTTCTATATGTGCACTTTCATCCAAATCCGTTTAATGATCGAGTAACAATTAATAATATCCAAACGCCTCCACAAATTTTCACATATCTATACTAATATTATAAAGAGGCAAAGTTTGTGACGTTTTAGGAGGTATAACCTCTGGATCTACTGAACCAATTTTGAAAACTCTTTGACCAATAGAAAGTCAAGTTATATGTGAGTGTCATAGGCTATATTGTAACCCGGAATTCCCGCGGAAACTCTGAAATTACCGCGGAGGGAACAGCTAGTTTTATATAAATAATATCGGAATTATCTCAACGATGCTGTAGGTACACTAGTGTCGAGTCAAATGCAAGTAAAGCCAAGTGAGTCCTATATATTCTATGTTAATTGTATGATTGTTTTGTTAACTGTTCCAGGAACATTGGGATGAAGTGGTGTTGTCGGACAGCATCAGCAAATTCCCGGCGTACGAGCGTGTGGTACTCAAGCAGCCCGGCTTCGTGAGGCCGGTCATCGTTCTGGGTGCCGTCGCTGACATAGCCAGGGAGAGATTACTCACTGAGAACCCTGATAAATTCTCTTCTCCAAGTAAGTATCCTGGATTTGGATAGAGCTTTTCACCGTGACAGGGTGCCGGGCTGTGAGTCCATGATCTAGTCCAGATAGATGAGGATAGCGTAAGACCGGTCGAAGCGAAAGTCCTTTGTTCTGCAATAGACGTATATTGGCTGATATGATCAGTTTTTGGCGGGTACCAAAGGTATCCGGCTTGTTATCATTTTACGGTCGTTACATCAGAGTACCTACATATGCATTTTCTGTCAAAGATTTCATTTACACCATGTTGTTTTTTTGCTTTGATTGTAAAATCTTTAGTTGCTACAGTTTTATCATTTTTAGAACGAAGTTCTTTATCGCACGCTACGGACTGCTCTACGGAAAAACAAAGCAATTGTATTTTTTAGAATTAAGTTTTTTTTTTGTATTTTTGCCTCTTTTCACGCATAACGGACATAACGGACTTAGTTTAATATGGAAAAAACTTCGTTCTTAGTGTTCCACGACACTCATACATTTTTTCTTAATGAATCAATCATGGGACTTCGACGGATCTGGAACCTTTGGAAAGTTTTACTTCGAAAATTTAATTGTCACCCATTTTCTCTAGAAATGGACAGCAGTCTAGAGGACAGTAAGACTAAGTCCACTGGCATCATCCGGCTGTCCAGCATCAGGTCGGTGATGGAGCGAGGCAAGCACGCGCTGTTGGACATCACGCCCAACGCCGTAGACCGGTTGAACTATGCGCAGTTCTATCCCATTGTCATATTCCTGAAGGCCGACAACAAGCACATCATCAAGCAACTGCGAGCCGGATTGCCTAAGTAAGTGCCTTTTGCAAGAGCTAAACTGATTCGAAATCGTCACATATATTCCTCAAAGACCCTTACTTCACCTCACCTTTTAAAATACTGTAATGAAGTGTTTTGTGTACTTATGTAATAATTTGCAAGAAATCATTCTTCCTTTCGTCTACGTGAATCAATAAATTTTCCACTCGTTGCCAACTTCATACGTGTCACTTCTGTTGACCTTACTCATAAGCGCCACTTCCATTGTCTACTAAAATGTGTCTCAATGTGCCCAAAAAGTTTAGCTCCAAAAATAATTATCTGTCGAATTATATTTCTGTACACATCTATATCAGCCTCTCTCCATTAGTGTTTGGATCCACTTAGGGATTCATTGGGATCTCTTGTCAATTTCAACATTAGATAAAAAAAAATATGTTATATCAAACCAAGGTAGCGTACTTAACTACCAAAGACCCATTTATCAGATTTTTTTCTTTACATCTCAGAATTATTGATCTTTGTTCATTTCATATAAATATATTTGTTTTTTAATCTTGTTCTTTTTTTGAACTCGTCAAGATCTGCTCACAAATCGTCGAAGAAACTGTTAGAGCAATGCCAACATATGGAAAGGGTGTGGGGTCACGTGTTCACCCACACCATAACACTCAGTGAGGCCAATCAGAACACTTGGTTCAGTAAACTCACTGACCTCATACAGAGGACCCAGCAGCAACAGCTGTGGGTCTCCGAGACCAAGGTGAGGGCTTTTTTAAATTATTTAGTCATATTTTGAGTAACAGAATTAGATACACTAGTTTTTTAATAAACCCCTAAAAGTTTATTTGAGCACCTGCTGACGTCACGACTTTTCATTAGTGATTAGAAACTTTTCGCGGACGTAATTATTTACAAATGCAAATCGAATGGAATACCCATTACATAAGGACTATTTAAATTGAAGTGAATCTCAGACGGAAAACGAAACGACAAACGTTGTAAATTGCCGGTAAAAGGCCAGCTAAGACAATTTGAATACCTGCATAAAAGTGATATAAAACTTACAGTTAACTACGGTAGATTCTGCTGACGAAGTGAAAAAACGCTCAAGATTTGCTTCAATTTGAGCACTATGTCTCCTAAAATAATAAAAATAATGATTGATTTGTATTGATTCGTAAAGTAGATTTACCGTGGTTGCGTGTTATTTGTTACTATATGTCTATTACAACAGTAAACCGCATCATGCTTCTTCAGATGGTTGCTTGGTAAATGGGGAATTGGTGCATTAAATGTATTTTATATGCTTAATTATGTAATGTCTTCGTTTTCTTCACTATTTTTATCTATAAGAATATGAGAAATAATTTTCGATTGCAAACTTATGTCAGTTATCGACAATATACTGAGCTAAATATATTTTTGTTAATTTTGATATTGTTTGATACTTGCAATGCTGAATTATTACCATATTTCTTGACTCAATAACAAGTACCTAGCATAAATGTATTAACATATTATTCGTTTCTTTTCTATCATGCGGCGGTGTAGCACGTTGAAATGGTGTCGGACATATACTTTCCCATACCACCGTCCCCGTATCCAGCTTTCTATCCCATATCCTACCCCATCAACACTTTCGCACAGTCTCCGCAGAGACCAGTAAGCTCACCTCATAACATGCTTCCTCTGAATGCAAAGCCCATTCATCACGATCAAATGTTTGACGCTAATCGGAATCAAGTCGTGCCTTATTATTATTCCGAAACTCTAACGCCTTGCATGCCTAAAAATAACAACTTTAACACAACTAATTTTAATATTGGCAACAGAAATAGACACACACTTGCTAATTATCCAGTCAACGACAAGCAAAACTACTACCAAAAAGCAAAACCGAGAATGCAACCAAGATACGACAGTCCAGAATTATCCCGCGTCTTCTCCAAAGGAACATCTTTCCAACCACAACCTCAACTATTCAGACCGTATAGCGTACTCGAAACTTCTGCCAAATCGCCAATAGCGGCTTTTCAAAGACCCTCATCTGTAGTTCCGCTCTCAGAACAGTTCAAGCCGGCGTCGGCTTTCTTTGAAAATGGAAGCAGACGAGAAAAGTCCTATGATATAACAGATTGGAAAACGCGCCTCCAGAAAGAAATACCAAAACCAATCCCTAAAACTTTCGATAAACCCTTGCGACAGATGTGTCGTATTCCAAATTGCAACTGCAACCTTAAACCAGCTGTGAACCCTGGTAGATTCAGTGAATCAAAAACACTTCCGACTGTATCAGAAAAGATTTTTAGTAAACAAAAAAATTTGTCGTTGCCTACTTTAAAATTTGAAGAGATTGAAGATGTCGATAAACCCGATGCAGAAAGGGATGTTTCCCCCACAATTATGAAACCAATCTCAGAACAACATTTAGGATACGTTTAAGATCAATGCAATGTACCTGTAACAAAACAGTTACCAACAACTTACCATTCTACTTATCATATAGACTAGATATAGAGCTATTTAAAACTAATGCTTCTTTTTGTATGTATATTGGCTAAATATTAATTGCATAAGGCAGGTAATTGCACAATGTTGTTATTAATTGTATGTTTTTTTTTTATAATTTACTCTGTTGTAATTTGGTTTTAATTTGTTTTGCAAATAAATACAAAAAATGTAACGCCTAAGTATTTTTAGGCTTGTAAATATATCCACTTCAATACGTATTATTATCGGTGTGAAATACCACTTGTTTACAATATAATATTTTAACAAGTTAACATTCAGAATAAAATTAATTAAAAGTTTACTTTTGCAGTTTGTCCGTTATTTAATTAATTCGTTATAGTACGACATTATCAATTTACTTAATTAAAATTATTTGAATGTTTACTTGTTTGTACAGTGTGAATATTCAACAGTATTAATCATTCACAGACGCTAAACCCGTTTTTAGTTTTCTATAACGTGTTATTTGCAATCATTCATTTGTCTTGTCTTGTCACCCAATTCCATAAACCTACCCCACCGGACGCCGCTGGTTCACAAACGGAACATCAACAAAATGGACGTCATCGCACGAAATGGCGGAATACAGAGGCCCGAGCCGCTATCGGATGACTTTTTGTTCTCAATGTCTTCGAGTACAGAGAACAGGCTATCTTATGCTTCGAGCCCGGAGAGTGATTTGGAAGTGAGTCCTCCGCCAGCACCGAGACTGGTGAAGTCTTCGTCGGATCCGTCCATAGCTACGACGCAAGACAACATCGATCGCGACGACGATATGAACCACATGGCTGACGCTGTCCCGCCGCCTTACACGGTTTGTATTTTACATTATGCCGAAACCTCACATCCATTTTTTTGTTTTTATCTATAAATGTTAGTGATGTAACCTCGTGTAGATTGTGTGTTGATAGATTGATGCCATCATAAAAACTCTTTTTAAATAATTAACATTATTACACTTGTAAACAATTGCGGTATTTCACAATTACAGCAAGGAGGCTACAGTGACAGCAAGTACGGGTTCTCATCGAACACGAACGGTCTCATTAACGGGACTCACAATGGCCAAGGCCCCCACAGCATGGGCTCACCTCCCAGCGAAGCGCCGCCGTATCAATGCAACCCAATGACTCAATCACCTCCGCATTCGCCATTGTATGGAACTGGTAAGTACAAGAGCCATGTTTCTCATGCAGATCGCATTCAGAACTTTTGTTATTTTCAGTGTTAGGAACTGTAATTTTTTTATAGTTGTACAAAATTCTTTGCTTTTTCTACTGCTCGTATAAAATACCTTATTTCTCAATGTGAAAAGGCTATTCATGCAATCGGCAATCACTGGTATCACCTATTGTACATCAAAAGGTGTTTATTTCAATAATGGGTTCAATTGATAAGGTTAAAAAATATTACATATTATATGCAACAAGAATCGAATACTGAATACTGTCCTTCACTATCACAATTCATTATATCACCAGATTTATCGTACTTATTATCCATATATTGTGAAGTGGGAACTATCCGTGTCAAGATTGACGCGTTACTTCTGCCTTTTGTACTATAGGCACAAAGCATATTCTTCTACAAAAGTAACATACTTGTTACAGTACCGGAGCTACCCCCGCGGGGCCCGGCCAGCCGTCCCCCGGGCGGGGTGTTGCTCCCAGCACCACTACCGTCACGTCCCTCCCATGGCCTGCGACATAATCCACCTGTGAGTTGCATTTTGCACTGCTATTGATAAGATACGACAATAGCAGGTAAATATATCTACCTTTTGCTTAAACTTCCGAGGTGCATCAGTCATGTTAAATGTTTATCTATTCTAAATACTTTCAAACATCTCGGGTTCATTTGATTGTTATTTGTTAAGCATTAAGGTTAAAAAAACGATATTTACAATAAAAACATTTGTCGTAAAATAGCCGAAGAAGAAATATTTAGGTATTTGTCTTTTCTCACAAAAACAAACTCTTCTACGCATCGTAACTATTAAGTTTAAAACAATAAAATCATCAAAGTAAACAACAATCACAAGTTTGGACAACTTCCAATAGCAGGCGAACCGTCCGAGCGCACAGGAGCGTCTGTTCGGGCCACCGAAGGAACCCGGCAGCGACGAAGTGCCCACATACACGGCGCGTCCAACCAGCATGGTCATCCAGCCCACCCAGGGCCAGGGCTCGTTGGACAGACACAGACATCAAAATCCGGTGAGACGCTCAGTGATAACTTTGCAATAAACAGGTTATTTATATGTATTAATATTCTATTATTTTTCTACATCTGACCGACTACATTGAGCTTAGGTATGTCTCTTTTTCGGTTTGTTGTGATCATACGCATCACGCATAAACTATTATTGAATGGATTAAATTTTAAGCATGCTAGAGACCAAGTAAAATATAGTCCGACTTCTAAATTACACTTCTGACTGCAATGTTTTGTGTTCTAAATATAACAAACTAGCTGTCCCTCGCGGTTTCGCCTGCGGTAATTTAGGAGTTCACGCGGGAATTCCAGGATAAACTATACGTATAGGTAAATCTTCCTCTTGAATCACTCTACATATTGTCGAAAATCGCATGAAAATCCGTTCACTAGTTTTTGAGTTTATCGCGAACAGACAGACAGACAAACGCGGCAGAGGACTTTATACGAAGTTCTCTGAGAGAATCCCGAAGTTCTCGGACACTTGCTGGTTCAAAATAACCGCCACAAATTCAAGTTTGATTAACGAAATGTTGTTAAATGTTGTTAATATAGCAAAGTTCTTACGACGGCACCTCGTACGAGTACACCGCTGCGTCGGCGAACAGCAACAGTGTCGCCAACAGCAACAGCGCGATGGTCGGCTCGTCAAGCAGGCTGCCGCCCAACGCGCCTGATGACCTCAAAGTGGCGCCACCCAGGTATATATATCTCCTCCGCCTTAGGCTCATTTCCTCGATGCCGAGGGTCTTGAAACATGACCTCTCTCCGGAACTAGTGTCTAGTGTGATGCGGACCTGGTCGGACCAACCAGAGCATGCAAGAGATATTATGTCTACAAATTCAGATTAGGCATTGTTTATGTTCTTTTTCTTATGTGTTGTGCTGAAATAATGTATTTTCTTCCTTTCTTTCTTCTTCTTTCTTCGGACTTCGGCTTTGAAGTGTTTTCCTGCTCCCCCCCCGCGGTTTCATCCACGCTTCACTCTTTTCACCTTAGGTATTGGTTCTCTGAAAACCCTTTGTGTTTCGTTATTTCAAAAGAGAGCCAAACTACAAGGACCCATGACTCAAATTTGACAACTAACAGAACTTCTTTACAGAAACTCGCCCTTTTAATAGATGAATCAATTTGCATTGACCCTTAATAGAAAACTAACGGTAATTCTAAACAAACTTCCACACCTCTTTCCACTCCTTTGTTGGGGCCATGAAGCCTGCAAAATCAAGGCACACGATCAAGTACACCGTATAGGAGTTTCATGAGACATGAGAAATTTCAACATGAAATATGCTATTCGTCCCTAAACACTCATTCCGTTGACTTCAAAGCGGACTGCATGTTGGAATAAGATTCATATCTCATTCCAAAATAGTAGGTATGACTAACTTAATGATTGTGTGGCTGGGAAAGGCTTAAGCCCCCTTTTTAAACCTAGAATAGAAAAAATATTATTTAAAATCCGTTGTTTAGCAAAATGGAACCACCGCCGCCGCCGAACCCGACAGCGATGTCAGCCCAGCAGAGCCCGCAGCGGAACTCGAACTCTCACGAGCACAACTCGTTGGAATACAGACACCCGGAGGGCAATTACCGCTCGTCGGACACGTACCGGAGCCCGCACGCGAACAGGACCGGCCCGCCCCCGATGAACGGGAACAGCCCCCACGCGCCCATGCACGCTAGGGGGCCGTCTTTGCCCAATGCCATCACCAACGATCACGCTAAGTACAGGTAAAGTTGTTCATTCGTTTAATTACTAGCCGTGCCTCGCGGTTTCATCTGCGTGAGTTTCGGCATTCCCGCAAGAACTCCAAACTTCTTCTAGCGGGGCACAGCTTGTAAATAAATAAATATCAAATTTTACTATGATATAAACCATGATTAACAACCAAGATAAAACATGATTTACATCGAAATACTCGTATATAAAATTTACTTTTACGATCACAATTCACCGTGCTAGTTTTTAACGATAGTTTGAAAATAAAATAAATCTAGGTAGGTATATACGAGATCTTGTATCTTCTACACGTCATATAAAAGCGAATGGTCACTCACTGACTAAACACGAAACCGAACTTCACCTATGCAGCTGCAGTTTAGCAGGCAGTATAAAAGTCCGCTAACAATACGAGAGGATTTCACGGAGATTCCGCACGTCACGCTGCACGCTGGTCGAACCAAAGACAAAAAAGAGTTAATTTGCTATGTGTCCCGTCCCGTCCAGCAGCCGCACCAACTCCGCGTCCCAAGCGGACTACAGCGGCCGCGGCGTGGCGCCCGTGCCGCCCTACAAGCCGGTGCCCCCGCCCAAGCCCAAGCACTACAGGCCGCCGGACAGCGCGCACCACCCCAGGAATGGAGTGAGTATCACTGTCCTTCCATTTGAAATGAATAATAATAATATAATAATAATATAGATTTATTTCAGACCTGAGTCCATACTAATTATTGTTAGTAAAAAAAAAAAAACATACATACAATCGAACATAGAACCTTCCTCCTTTTTGGAAGTCGGTTAATTAATATAATAACAATCCACTTCACAATATCCACATTCCACACAGATCTACTTGTTCCCACACTAACGGCCGCACTCAGAGTCGTTTTAGTGATTAATTAATTTTAAGTAAAGATTTTAAAAATAATAATGAACGTCTCTGAGTGCGGCAGCTTGTGTCGTGGTCCGTGGAAACCAAGAAAACGTGGTTGATACTACATATTATTACATACACATACATTAAAATAAAGTAAAAATCTTTTTTTGGTGTACAATAAAGAGGAGTTATCTATCTATATTGTATATATTATATTATAAATATATAAATAAGTCCAGCCTGTAAGGTGGAGCACTCTGTTTCATCACACAAATTTACCCCCACCGGGAATCGAACCAGGAATGTCTTGATTAGCGGGTAGGCATGGTGACCTGCTGTGCCAATCGGGTCGGGGTATGAACTTTGCTTACTAACCTCACATTTGAAATAGAACATGGAGCCTCCTCCGCCGGGCGCCCCAGCGGTCCAGTCCCCGCGCGGTCCCCCCGCGGGCGCCGGGCCGCCCCCGGGTCCCCCCGCGGGGGGTCACGTGGGCGGCGGGTACCCCCCCGCGCCGCAGTATTCCCACCAGCACTCGCACTCCCAGCCCGCCCATCATCGCCCACACGCACACCCTAACTATCATCAGGTATTATCATACATTTCCTTTTTTCTTATGGTTTTCGCATATAATGTATTCAGCCAGTTTCAAGTAAAATGATATTTATGCAACTGTTGCATAATGGGGGGTATTAAAACGAGGTGAAGCTGGGTATGATAATAGTAGGTATCACATGAGTTGTGAAGTTTCTGAAATAGCACATCTTCAGAAAATGATGTAGATAGTATTTTAAGTTATTCTTTGATTTTTTTAAATGGCCCCGGTTACGACCTGAATTTGAATAACCTATAAGTTTTTTTTTTTTTATTACTGAGTTTTGGTAGTGAAACGCGCGTGCAAGCCAATGTTCTTTTTTGAAATCCATAAACTGTCTTCGAGTTGCATAGGTGCCTACTAAAATTCAGTACAACATTATAACACTCGTTCGGATGATATAATGGTTACTATGATACTGGCTGCTTTAATGATGGCAATAAGTGAACTGTGTCTTCCCCAGAGTTCTCCGTGGACACCAAAGGAAGTGTCATACATCTTCCTGCGCACATAAAAAACCACCATTGCCAACCAACGCACAGAGCATCGTAGAATACAACTAAATCCACTTTTAACATTTTTATATTAAACAAATATAAATTATTAACCGCCGCACTCAGAGTCGACTTTAATGATTACTTAGTTAAGTGTAGATTTTTAAAACAAAACTGCCGCAATCAGAGACGTTCAGTAAATTAATGTTATTTGGCATTTAATGAGATTTAACTTAGTTAGTTAAATGCCAATTAACATTAATTTATTAAACTAGTCTGATTGCGGCAGTTTTGTTTTAAAAATCTATACTTTACTAAGTAATCATTAAAGTCGACTCTGAGTGCGGCGGTAAGCCGCCACCTTCGATTCCCGCTATTTTTTTTATCATGTATTTAGAAAGATGCGCTTTTTGAGCCAGGATGGTGATAAAGAAGTTCAATATGTTCGCACAGAGTATGTACGGCGCGGGTGGTCAGATGCCGCCGCAGTCCCCGCCGTATTCCGGCCCACCTTCTCACCACCGCGCCATCAATTTGCCACATAATCCACATTTGATAGGTATGTCCATACAACAATATTATGCAGTCCTAATTTTTACATCTATAGCATAATACAGCTTAAACGATAGATATTGAAACCCACGATAATGCATGCTTATAATATGTAACTTATAAAAATATACATATGTATAAGGAAACACTGATAAATCTTATCTCTTATTATTATTATTCATGTACCAATTTTATTGGACATTTAGGTTAAAATAAATCCTGCTCATTCCAACAAGACTTCAATAGCCTGTCCTAAGTACGGGTCTCCTTTCTTAGAATGTGTTATACCACAGATTTGGCTGGCAGCAGGGAGCAGCGGGGGTCAGCTTTCGAATTATACAGGAAACCTCAGCACATGCATAATTTAAGGTAAGATAACCTTTACTCAGTATTACGATGTATTCCGTGTGTCCAATTTTGATCCAATATTGATATTGAGATCCCTATAGTCGAACGTAGCTAATAAGATTTTACAAATGCATGTTTTCACTTTTCAAAATTCTTTCATACTATAGCTGTTAATTTGCATTCTCACTGAATCTGTAGAACTGATACTGACGGCACAGTAAGCAATGTTGCCTATTATTTCAGCTTCAGCAATCTTAGAAAACTTTAGGATAGCCAAATTTTTTGTTCGAGCTCTTTTGCAGTGCATAAGATTAAACCAGCGTTTTTGCGTTTACGCACTATCCCCACTGCCTCGACAATGGATCGCGTTCACTGCTAGAGTTGTCCGCGTTTGGTAATATTCGAAATTAAGCAGTTTATCTAAATAAAATTTATCGAATTTTTCGGCGTCTTGCTTTGTACTTATGCGAGAAATGCAAATTAACAACGTGTTTATCTGAATATAGATTTATTTTAATTTTTAATATTTCCCCAGCCCGTGTACAATTTGCCCTAACATGCAAACACCGATCGCTTCACAAATGACTAACAATGTCTTGTTGGGCCAAAGTATTAGTTTCGGTTTAGAATGTGGTTAAGTACATACCTATATCATCTTAATAATATTATGCATATATTTTGTAACATGTATAAACTTTATTTCGGGGCGTAAGAATGTAATTTGTTATATTAAGTAAACATATAGTATGTATTAGATACAGTATTTAGAGCTGTCTGATAGAGAGAGAATTTATTAAAAAAACTACCAATTGGCAGTACGTGTCTGCATTTTAGTGCAAAGTCAGTGTAAAGGCATATTGAACTAAGTTGTCTTATTTTTCTCTTGTTCTATATTCTATTTACTCTTATGGTCTTAAGACTTATGTATTTCACCTTTCGGATTATGTCATATTTACACAGAAAAATATTAATTGTACTTAGAGCATTTGCTACATCTGTTCCGTATGATATTAGTTTTCTATTTATTTCAATATGCTTTTAAGTTCACAAAATTCATCCGAAAAATTGCCTCATTAGACATTCCAAAATTGCTTATAAAGAAATATATGATTTCTTAATGTATTTGCGTTATGATAATATTATGGAGTAATATCTCAAATGTCCTTTTTTCACCATTGCGTAACTAAGAGGGTGTTTGGTTGTGGGTTCCGCAGCTCTTCTGATGCCATGAACTGCAGTATTGAACGCGACGACACATTCTCTCCAAAAATTAAAAAGAAACTATCTAAAAAGCCTTCGTTCATTAAAAACGCCGTCCTTGACTTATTCCGAATAAAATCAAAGAATTCCCAAAAAGTATCGCGTCAAAAGTCACTTTGTGAGAACGACTTACAACAAATAAATTCACCTCATCAGGTGCCGATGCTCAGAAGGGAGAAATCCGATTTAAGTGATATGAGCACACACGTAAGAAACACTCATATAAGAAACCAGATGCTGCAGCGCAGTAACTCGTCTTCTTGTGAAAAACCTGTATTGAAACCGATTCTAAAAAGAGAGAGCTCATTTTGTAATGAAAGAAATGGTTCCGTTTGCACTGTTAGAGATTACGACACAAGACCAGTTTCAAAGAATTTGCGCCGGCAAAATTCGATGTGCGAAATTGAAACAGAACCGAAAGTTACCCCTCTTTTACGTAGACAAAATTCACTCATTGATTATAATAGAAGAAACGTCAATGGTCAAATGTCCAACTTTAATATGATTACCAAAATAGATCCCATCTACCAAAGACAGCAACAAACAAAACACGAACCATTCCACCCAACGCAGCCACTACCTCCAGAGCCTATCTACCAAAGCAAAGAACACCTCATCTATGATCCTATTCCAAAACCGAGAAGGACTTACGCTTCCCTTTACGATACCTCCAGCGAAAACCCTTATGCTACTAGATCTGAAATGTCGAATAGTTTTGAAAATCCTTACGGAAATCATGAGACTGTGGCTATGCCTCTAATTGATCCATATGCTACACGAGCAGAGTGTATGCGAGAAAGTCCTTACGGAAGAAGTACGTCAGCTCAAACGCAAAATCCTTACGCGACTAGGGCAGAAGTTACAATGGAAAATCTTTATGCAACTAGGATGGAAGCTAATGCAGAAAGTCCTTATGTTACCAGAGCTGATGTCAGAAAAGACAGTCCTTATGCATCTAGAACAGAAGTTAAAATAGAAAGCCCATATGGAACTAGAGCCAATTATAGAAAAGAGAGTCCTTACGCAACTAGAGCTGATTTTAAAAATGAGAGTCCATATGAGGCCAGAGGAGAGATAAAACACGAAAGTCCCTACATGATGAAAAAAGAATTAAAATCAGAACACCATTATTCAACAAAGATCGAATCTCAAACAGAAAATCCTTATGGAACTAGAGCAGCTTCCAACATTGAGAGCCCATATGCTACACGTACACAAGATAGAAGAGAAAATCCATATACTACAAACTATGAAGCAATTAGACATTCTGAATCTGTTAATAGTGAATTGTCATATTCCAACAAAGACCAAAAACTGCGACAAAGACTTTCGGAAAGCCCTTATACGACCAAAGAGGAAATGCTTCGACAGAGATTTTCTGAATCTCCGTACAATACCAAAGAGGAAATGTTGAAACAGAGACTGGAAGGGTCAATAAATAAAGAACCCATATATGGTAAGAGAACTTATGAACCACCGCCAAGTACTTCGTGGTCTGAAAATCCCTATAGTGTGAGTCGCGATAGAAGATTACAGACACCGGTGCATTTCCCCGGTAGAGCCGTTTCCCCAATGAGCAAATGTATAAGTGAACCTCCTTATACAACAAGGACAGAAATGATGTCTAGATTAGAACAATGTGAATCATCTTATGCTACTAGATCGGAGGTTAAATCCAGTTGTTCAGAAACCAACTATAGCTCTCGAAATGAATTGGATGCTTTTAAAGACAATGTTATAAGACCAGCATCAACTGAATGTCCGTATGTATCGAGGCAAGAAATATTGTCACAGAAAGCAAATTTAATTGCCAACAAAGAATCCACATATAGCATTAAACTAGAAGAAAAGTTAGAAATTATTAAACAAAGAAACCAAGCAAAAAAAGATATGATTTATCAAACAAGAAAAGAGGCTAATGAAAGCGATGCAATGAAAATTAGAGAACCATTATATGTTTCAAAAAGGGAACTAAAAGAAAGTGTCATTTACGAATCTCATCAAGAAACAAAAGAAATGATTCAATCAAATTCACAAGAAGATAGCGGAAGTGCAAGAAGCAGTCCATATGAATTAAGTGACGCTAATCATTTATCACGTCGTGAACAAAGTAAAAAAGAAAATCAAACGGATAATGAAGTTTTTCAGGAAATCGATTTCTCAAAACTTCGGTTATCAGATTCAAAAACAGATTCTGAAAAAGAAAAATGCTTAAGTTTAGAAACCGCTGTATTAAAAGGTGAGCCAGTATACGCTCCTAGACTACATGGTAAAGTCGATCACATTTCTAATGCATTAAAAGTTACGTCATCGCCTATACCTTATGAGTCTACAACTTCGATGGAGACGCATTATGCCTCCGAGTGTAGCATGAATTTTGAAAATAAGCCACAGAGCACTCCTTACACATCGCAAGATCTTGAAGAGCGGTCTTCGAAACCAAACAGAACTGTAACATTTTGTGAAAAAATAGACGAAAAAAGTGCAGAAGACAGTCGAGATATTTCAGAAAATATGTCTAGTAGTCAAAATGATACGACTGTTATAAATAATAATCAGACCGTAGTAGCACCAGCGAATGAGTCTGAAATAAATGAAAATACAAATAGAACTGGCGAAGTTGAACCAGATGGCCCCCATACAACTTGGGGTGTATTTGATAGTGAAGGTGGCGTGTTAGAAGACAGGCAATGGGGTGTGTCCCTTATCATACCACCGAAGGCAATTGCGCCGGGCATTAAACAAAAAGTCTATTTCACTGTATCGGACCCGAGGCTGAGCGAACGAGTGGGGGGACCACCGATCGATATGGACAATGGTAAAGCTTTTTATAACGAAGCACTCAAAACTTACGTAGAATAAATTATATACTGCACTTACTAATTGGGCGTAATTGTTTGCATATGATTATAATAAAATAAATGATATTTTGAACAAAATTGCTAGGTCGCAGTGTTGCGTTGTGTTGTTTTTTGCACATCATATTTTATTGGTTGTTTTGTATCCTATTAATTTTGAATACTGCATGAGGAATGTTGGGTGTATTTAAATATCTACATAAGTAACTATGATTTATGCATTATTTTACTATGTTTACGTACTCACTAATCTTTTAAGCGCTTATGTAGTTAAATGGCTATTTGATTTCAATTTTAAATAGCGGTTGAAACACTTATTTATTGTTTATTTTTGCTACAAAGTAATATTCGATTTGTCAAATGGGAAATTATTTGTGCAGTTTCCATCACACAATACACTCGTACATAGAAATACGGGAGCGAAGACGTCGGCGAATATGTCTCGTTCGTCCAATCATCTAATCGTATGTTTGACCATTTTAAAACTGTTAGTTTTGCACAGAGCACTCTTTTATTTTTGCACTAGTATCTCTTGTCGAATATTCCTACAAAATTCTCTTTCAACGAATGTTGCCATTCATTTTTAATTTCTTTAATTTA
Organism: Zygaena filipendulae; assembly: GCA_907165275.2. Lineage (NCBI taxonomy): Eukaryota > Metazoa > Arthropoda > Insecta > Lepidoptera > Zygaenidae > Zygaena > Zygaena filipendulae. The sequence continues at coordinate 5,459,942 of OU015669.1, forward strand.
AATAGAATAAAATAGAATTAGATTCTAGATTTTTTTTATTGAGAGTCAATAATTTAACTTGTTTTTGTACCTTTGTACCTTCAATACTCTATCTTTATACAGTAAACATTTCACATTCCATTGAAAATTTTATACTAATGGTTTATAATAATCTTAACATAGCTTTGTTTGTGTGAATTTTATGGTTTGCAACGCTTTAAATTACATGTATATATTCTAATACTTCATTCAGCTCGCTTAATATTGCATTGCTGTGTAGCGATTTGTGTTTGTGTGTACACATATATGTGTCCAAATCATCAGTTACAGTCTTAGTACTATCTGATTTTAAAATAGTCTCTCTTTATATCATCGTTAATACGTGTAACTTTTTTTATTTTACAATTTCAGATAATCGCCAAATTTTCGACAACCTTTCTAAAACCTTATTCTTTGATTCGGTTAATATAATAATATATTAATCAATATAATCCACCGAATATACACCGCTAAAACACCGCATTTTTTTAATATTTATTTGTTATTTTTTTTCTTCAAATGCCAGGTGAAGCGATGCTGTCCCCACTAGTTATGTGCGGCCCCCAAGGCTTGGTGTTTCTCAGACCAGTGACATTACGTCTCCCGCACTGCGCCAACGCTGTTCCCTCGCTAGGTCTCACAATCAAAGCTACGGACACAGAAGCCCACCTCAGCACCGACTGGGACCAAATACACCTGCCAGCTACCACTACTTTGAATACAGTTGCCGTTAAAGTAGATCATTTCTAGGTTATTCAAAACGAAAGTTTTTCTGGTATTATTTAACGACTTTAATCCATTCCATAGATATTTAGTAATCACTTCAAGAGCATGTTTATTTTACAAATAATTATTGCAATGTGATTTATTGGAAGTTAAACACCAAAACATAAGCCGCTTTATTCTATGATTGTGACATCTTCTCAAATGGATTTCTTAGGTCACTTCCATTCATAAAATTGATTATCAATCTTATAGAATCTCGTGAATTTAGTGGTAAAATTACAATTATATAATTATGATACGTATTCAGAATTCAGATTGTTATCAAAGTAACAGACAAATGCTCGAGCCAACCCAGCGCCAGATTGCAGATAACGCTTTAGAGTTATTACAATAACTTATCATTTTAATACTCTCAGTTTTGACTTTGATTAGAAATATTCACAAAATTTACCCTGCAATTATGGGAAGTTAGCGTAGACTTCTATACGAATAAAATTGTAGAGAAAAAACTATAGGAAATATAACTTGTCTAATGTGTAGTATTTCTTAAAGGGTTGACTCATTTATATGCATTATACGAATTTATAGCTTTAAAAAAGCTTTTCTTTATAATTATTAGTTTGTATAGAAATCTCATGGTAATAACAATGTGACAGCATTTTTATAACAATAAATGCTTTACCATATTTTTAATTTAGGTATAAAAACTAACGAACGTAGATAATGTAAACGATGTAGTATAAGTACCTAATATTTAATATGCAATTGAAAGCATATGGAATAATATTTGAAACGGAATGTTAGTTGATTCTAACTAAATATTTTTGTATTTTGGCTTCCTAAATAATTTAAATAGGTACCTAACTAATAAATAAGATAAAAGGGAATATCGTTGCGATTGTCAATAAATTTGAGCTAATCATATTGTTATATATTAATCAATTTAAAGACCTTTTCGATCGCAATAAAAGTCATAATTGTATGTTATGTTTAATACTAGTGAGCTAACTCTTCCAATACCTACCTAAGTAATTGCCTTATGTATATTATTTTCTTGTTATGTACCGGTGATACGATGAGTTTATATTGACTAGTGAATAAATTTCTTACTGTATCACAATATGACGTAGTTTTATTTATCCCATAGTACATTCAACATGCTAATTTAAAGGAAAAAACCAGAGCGGTGGACCTTTTCTTTTAATGTATAGGTTGTTTTTTTAGAGGTGTAGGTACACAACTTTGAGTTGATTACACTGCTTTATTTGACAACCGCTTTGAAAGTTGATAGTTGATTTTTGTTTAGTTTTCTTTGGCATTTTATTAAGGATAGGTTGAAATAGGTAATGGTTTTGTTCGTAAAACTTATCGTGCACTTCGACCATTTTATGGCTATTTCACGTTACTTGTTTACGCCGATAAACCAGAGACAATTGAAAACCTGGAAAATAACATTCGAATAGTTGTTGGCGAAATAATAATAATAATAATTCATTTATTTCATTCAAAATAACCCATAAATATCTAATAAAATAATTACAAAATTAAATTAATTAAATTAAATTAATCAAAAAACATAAAAAAATAATTAAATTAAAATTAAATTCAATAAACTAAATTGAACTAAATAAAAAGTTCATTGAATAAATTGAATAAACTAAATTAAATTAAATTAAATAAATGAAACTTTTTTTATATCTACCTATAGGTAAATAATGAGTTCCTATTTATCTAGAAATTTCTACTCGAAATACGGCCGCAAATGCTACGAAAAGTGTGTGAAAATTGTTCCCGACCGCGTCTTGTACACGCCAGCCGTGGCCGCGTGGTGGTCACATGGCCGAAATCATATTTAAACATTAATACCATAAAATTATCTATCCAATGACATCACTTTAATTGATATTAAACATATATCTCTTTGTTTTATTTTAATTTAAAGTTGTGTAACTCTAAAAAACATCCTATACTTACTTTCGTAATTCAGGACAAATTTTCGCACACAGTGCATTTAGCTGCCACGAGCGCGGTAAGATACAATATATAACTATGTATAAGTGGGTATTTTCATTACCTATCCTGAATCCTCTTTACAAAGTTTGAAACTATCTGGACATAGATAAGCAATAGTGTGTTAACCCACACTGGAGAAATTTTGAGTAAATCGTGTTTTAAAAGTAGGACCGCCATTTTGTGTCAAATTTTTTATATTCAATACTTAGTTACATATTTAAACAGTGTAATAAGGTAAACACATAATTAAAAAACGTTCTCTAACTCTCAATAAATCGTTCTGAATCAATAACTTCATTTTGTGGGTTAACATGTTATTGCTTATCTGCGTCCATCTATAGTTTGTGTAGGTATATGTACTATAGACAGCAAAATCTGACTCATAAGTCATAGCTCTTGCCTGATACTAATAAAATCAATTTACGATCCTTCGGTTGCGTTATGATTTTATTTCGCAATTGGAAAAATAATGTTTTTAACTAAAACAGTGGGCAACAGCTGATTTAATAATTCACATAACGGAGTCTTTTCGTCCTAAAATGGACGAACAACGCCCTATATCATTGCATATTAAAGTAAGGAGGAGCACTCAGACAGGCTAAGTCATGGTTAGAACCTAATTAGTACTTACCTACTGCTGATTTCGATCTGTGGCCGAGACAGCGTGTGGCGGTAGTCGGTGATGCGCCAAAAATAATTGTGCACAATGAAATAAGAAAAACAAAATACACATAATTATAAAGAATATGTATAAAAAATATAAATAAATATATTATTATGTATTTGGAATAATTGGATGGATAATTATTATATCTTATTCATCCGTTAATAGGACAAATTGACAAATATACATCTAGCTTTTCCCCGCGGTTTCACCCGCGTTAATTTCGGAGTTCCTGCAGGAATTCCGGGATAAAAGTCCCCTTTGTCTTGTACCCCTGACAACGTGTAGGTATGCAAATTTCACGATGGTCGGTTAAGTCGTTAAGGTTTAAATGTGTAACAGACAGTTATTTTCGCAAAACAACAGCTATTTAAAAAAATTATAAACTTATTATTTGTCAAAGGTGCTACGTGGTTACAGTGATCGTTCTAGCTATCTATCGATAGGTTTCTACTCGTAGATACAATGACAGAGTTGTCAGCGTACAGACGACCTGTAACACCAGTACAAAGTGCACAATATTATAATGATCAATTTGATAGCAATAATGTAGAAAATCATGTGATAATCGAAATTGTAAGGTGTTAGCATGGAGCTTTAAGCATACTTAATGGATTGTGAGATGTTTCACACGAGGCGCCTAAAATAATCTTATGTATTTTAACGATAAAAAGTCGGAATCATAAATTATCCATGATAATATAATACTACGTTTTCTGTCTTAGTCAAGATTATGAGATCCAAGTAAGTATTTACGCTTGGAAAAATCGAAATTCTAAATCTTAATTAGTAGCTACATTTATCAACAACAACAAATTTAACATAATTACTTCATAACAACGGTAACTTTGATGAAATTCCATAATTTAACCTCCTATTTTATACAAATAGTCATATATATGTAAACTAGGTGTCCCGCGCGGTTTCACTCCTGATAATTTCGAAGTTCCCGTGGAATTGTTCCATACAAACTTTGCAACCCCTTTTCAAAAATCCTTTCTTATCGGATGCCTACGTCATACAAAAAACATACCCTTCAAGTTTCAAGTCTCTGCGATCAGCGGTTTAGGCTGTGCGTTGATCCATCAGTCATTCAGGACAAAGCATTTTATATGTATACTAGCTGTCCCACGTAGTTTCAGCCGCGATAATTTCGAGGTTTCCCCGGAATTTTTCAATACAAACTTTTCCAACCCCTTTTCACCCCCTTAGGGATTAAATTTTAAAAAGTCCTTTCTTATCGGATGCTTTCATCATACAAAGAACATACCCTCCAAGTTTCAGGTCTCTATACGATTAGCGGTTTAGGCTGTGCGTTGATCCATCAGTCATTCAGGACAAAGCATTTTATATTTATAGATATTCATATTCAAGTTCAATTTTTTATCAATTATAGTTACTGAATATTTAAATATTTTCAATTGTTATTTAAGTTTTATTATATATTTATAAGTTTTTATTTATGCAGGTCTAATATTATCTATCCATTATCTTGTGACCAGTAGGGCATTTCGAGGCGGGAATGACTCTGTTAAAATACTTATATAGGTATTATTAAATTATTTATTTAACGTTCAACCTCAGCAAATAATCAGCAGCGGTGTCGTTACCATAAAGATATTAGTGTAGTGTCGTTGACTGAGGTCTGAGCTGGGCCGAACTTAGGTTCTCGAGTGATTGAACAGCATTTTTCTAGATATAGTAGGTAAGTATATAAATGGAAAACGAAATTCCAAATCAGTGACGTCAAATCGAAATAATGAAATATTTATAGTTCCGCCAATTCAGCTGCATTTTATCGCCCAGGACATAATATCTACCATGTACATAATGCGTTGCGGTACTTGTGGCACACAAGTGAATACTCGTATAATGGCGCAAGTGACAAGCGCTGACGTTCAAGTGAAGTGGCACTAAGCGCAAATAATGCGCTCGCGCATCGGGAGTCGGGACGACACACTCGCGGTTGCGACACTGCGCGTGAGGTATAGTCGTGCACAAAGTTGTTTCCAAGTTATGTACCTACCTCTAATTACATAAGATTACCTACACTTTTGTATTTACTCTTACTTAATCGCATTCGAAGGTAGGAGCTAGTATTTATACTTACATGATCAATGAACTGACTAACTTGTCCTAAAGAGGTAAACCAATGAGCATGATGACAAGGTATAAAAATAAAAAAAAATCTATTTAGTGCCTCAATGAAAAAATGAACAGTATTTTATGCTTTTTAAAAGTATTGAAAAATACTTAAAGAAAAGTTTGGAAGCGGGAGCTCGTGAGGTCGTAACTAAGTATCAAGTGTAGGTAACTAGGCGTGACGTCACACGGAATTCCAACTCAAGGTATCGCCGGTATTTTTTAATTAAGTACGTAAAAAAGGAAAAATCCAATATTTTTTATTAATCTACAAGACACACATTAAAATTTACTCATCTAGCCCAATGAATAAAATCGTCGTAGGTTGGTACAAAATTATGCTACAAGCAATGCTATACGCAATCTATATATAACTTTTGAGGTAATTTCACTCATGCTAAATAGGTAGGTAATGAATCGATATAGATACCGCTATAATTTTGGGGTGCACAAATAAAACGACGGAAACCCTTATTTTCTCGATGTTACCTATTCCAAAGCATGTTAAGGGCATAAAGCTGGTTTATTATAATTATGACGGGGTAAAAGCTTAAGTTTTTGTAACGGCACTTACCTAACTCACCGCTCGTAGCCGCAACTTTTAACCAAAACCTTCTTTGCGCATTTGTTTTAGAGTAATAAAGACTATATTCGTCTAACGGGATACGTTACAAATAAATCAACAACGAATGACCCGAGTTGTCGGTACGGTTGTGATTTTGTGTGATGTAAGTTTCTAGGTACCTACTTCTTTGTGAACTTTGAACTGCCGAGATCCAGTTAAATTAGACTGCCTTTTGTTTAACAAGATAAATTAACTAGGAACATAATTATCATTTTCAATTAATGTTGTTGATCTCTTTTTGGTATTTACGTTAAAGGTGACCTCACGTGCACTTTTGCCCCTGGAAATGTACGTACCTAAATATTTCCACAGCGATATTTATACGTAACCCCTAAAGATGTGTCCTGTTGACGAAAATTTTGTAATTAAGTCTGACGGTTTGCAAATAACATAATAACAGTGAACTGGTCTGAAAATTTCAAAACTCAATTTTAAAAAAATCGCGTTCTGACAAATTGTAATTACGCTGATGGCATAAGCTGCTACAGAACAATACTAACTCACTTTTTTGACAAGAGATATAAAGCTTTATAAATCACTTGTTATTCTTCACGATGTGCTTGCGAAATCTAATATAGCTTCAACGACCAATTCTTGTATAACATACTGCAGGTTGATTTTTTCAGGCGACGCTAGTCTGTTTTCAGAATCTATCTCTACATATTTTACCTAGGTGTCAGGCTTTTCTCCTTTACTTGATTAGGTATAATTTGTAGTTTAGGCTTTATAAGATTAGGTGACACTTAATATACCTACTTTATAATTACAGTGCACGGTGACATATCGCTTCAGCTAAAAAAGCAAAGGTAAATTGATTTAGACTGGTACATATAGATATATTTATATACATAATAGTACCATATCTAGCTGAATATTATAATAATGACGTATTATAGTATTTTTTTTAAATACCTATGAATGAACTTATCCCATTACATAGACTTTCACTTTGTCTATATTTATTAGATAGCTGTTAATTAATAATTAATTAAAACGAGACGTGTGAATTAGTGTAGTAGTTCTAGTTTGTAATGAGTCGGCCGTATGCCACTCGTTATGTTATCCTGCCTCATTTCTTTTTATTTTTAAAATCTGTTATATTTATATTCTATCTGTCATTCTTTTTTAAATTTAAGTTGTATTTCACATTTTTTTACATTTTTGATTTGACATATTTTGTCCTCATCGAATTGCTAACATCATACGCATCACAATTAATATGTATTTAATAAATTAATTTACTGTTTTAAAAATCTATTCTTATTATTGGAGCTAGTCGGGGGCTTATCTATCCCTCCCCAACGTACGAACTCTACAAGTTTCAGTTTTTTTAGCCCCTTCCATTTATTGATTGCAGATTATTTATTCTTCGCGCAATTAGTCATGCGTTATGAATGATAGAGACTCTTCGTCAACAACAAATAAACACAATGATTTAAAGCTTCAGTGTTAGGTCAAATAGTTACATACTTGAGATACAAAAACGTAAAAACCATCTAATCTTAGGACTTTCAATGACTTTCAAATTCCGATTCACCATTTTTTTTACTGCACTATAAGGTAAATGTTCAATTGATCGTTTGGCAAAAATTACACACCTGTTAACATCTTCAAGTATGACAGGAAGATATTTACCATAATATGTAAATGGTGACCTATTCGAAGTACCTACCAAAGTATTGCATGACCTTTGTTCGTAGTTATTTGGTGAGTTAGAAACATAATTATCTATTACGTTCATAGATAATTACAACTTGTTTATAGGTGTAGAGAAAGTTGGTAAATGTACTTAAAAGTATTGAACCGTTAAGACACATTTGTGAGTGTACTTATGCCTTAAAGTGTATAGGACCTATCAGAAAAAGTATATAATGGATATTTAATAACAATTATCTTAAATCAGTTGCGACCAGCATAACAGATGTCAGATGAGGCCTTTAATTGGAATGAGGTGTTCAGTGGATGTCTGAAGATTAATATGATGATGGTTAAAATGATATATTAGACACATAATTATACTTGTCACGTGTGTGCCTGCATGCGAATCATGAAGAATAAACTGGTGGTTAAGTGATTGAAAATTTTCATGAAATTACCAACGATCATCATCGATCGCTTTAACGATTAAATCAATTGATATAATGTAATGGTTACTCAACAAACTTTTTGGGCTGACAATGAGGGAAATAGTAGGTAATAATATAATACTTTATAAATACTTAAATATTATTTTCATGATTCGTATAAACTCAAGACATAAATTACATATACAAACAATAGTTTACTACCTATGCAATTTCCTCTCATGACGGTAAATTCGTTTCGTGTCACAGGTGAAATCTAATTTTGTGCGTTACGTAATTTCAACTAAGTAGACCAGTCACAAATCAAGAAACTAGTAAAATTGTATACTTCTTGGATACAGACTAGGATATTACATACTAGCTGTCCTCCCCCAGATTTATCCGCCTCTATTTCGGAGTTCTCATAGGAATTCTTTGTATCATGGTAAAAGTAGGTAATATTACTCAAAACTAATCGGTAATGTACAGCTTCTTACCACGTTAAGACTGAAAGGATGCCTTTTGCTCCGTCCTTTCTTCCTGTTTGTCTATATGCTTCTTTTGGGACAGTAAGTGTATTTTATAAAAATAAATAATTTGAACTTAACTCTCTTCCAAAGCTTGTCAAGCGATGTTTTGAAGTTAGGGACTCAATATTAAATCATCATTATTATAACCGCATTAGATTAGCCTGTAAGTAAATTGTATCTTAAATAAATAAATATGTCCAAAAAAAATTTTTTTTTCATTTCGGGCCCGTGCGATGTTACCCGGTCATAATCTACAAGATGATTGACTAACCTGATTAACTAACCTAATACTTTAGATAGGTAGATACCTATCAACTATGCAACATCTATTAAGGGACTGGTCATGACTCATGAGTCATATTTTAGTCACACTAAAGGTAAATCATTTTAGGGCTGGCTTAGTGGTCTAGATGACGTATCACTGTTTAAAATGTCTCATTCAAACGACTGGTGCTCTATAAGTATACAACAGAGTTCATAACGTAACCGTAAATAGAAATAACACAAAGTAGTGGTTATCACGCCACTTGACCATCATGCATTTGTTGCTTGCTTGTTCAGTTTTCAAAATAATATGAATAATTAAGAATTTTATGTTGTTATTTAGATATTAGACCCAGAATTAAACACTGTATAAGCGAAACTTTCCTTCATTATATACTTTGTTTAACTTTACACACTGTATAGTCCAGTAGCACAAGATAAATAGATATTATATTTCATCATTATTATTTCTGATATTTAATCGTTTTGTGTCGTGAATTTTGTGAATTGAATTTTGTGTCATGAATTCTCATCTGCAACGGAAGCGATGAGTCAAGCTTTACACTATGTAATTAATATAATGGTTACCCTATATTACGTAGGTAGTTAATTTAAGCAGTAGGTAGGTTTGTAGACATTGATCTGTAGCTAATGTAATGACCGCACGAAGTGTGATCGAAAAATCTTTCAATTATTGAGATATCAATCACCTCCAGATACCGTTGATTAACATGCCAATACAGAATACACATTATGGAATCCAGTAACATAATTGCTATTAAATTAATTACAAAAATGTAAAATATTATTACAAATTTTAATTTTCAAACCTATTTAAACTATTTGGTAAACATAAAATACGTAATCCTAACTAATAACATACAAGTACATTGTATAGTTGTAGTAGGTATATCAATGCAGAACACTCATACCAAAGTGTTATAAATTATTGTATTTTTATACATTGGATCTTACTTGTAAAAAATGAAAAAATAAGTCACCACAACAATGTGAGATAATACGAGTATACAATAGTATAAAAAAAGTCAAAATAAATTGTGTCATTTTGAGCCAAGACGTATTTATTATTTATTTGGTACACAATGAATTTGCTATCCATTTCAAATCTGGAGTAATGCATTGAACGAAATAATAATAATAATATGTACTAAGCACTAGTAATCGGTATAATCGTTATAAGTTTTTCAGCTATGATTGTTATAATGTGTAATTGAATCAAAATGACACAAGAGCGTGCTGAATGAAGTCGATGAAAAGTAAAGACGTGTCTCAATCAGGTAGCGCTAATTCTCAAGAGATTTCATAAAGATGACTCTATCTCAAGCAGTCCATTTCACATGCTTATTAGTAACAAGATCATTAAATCATTTTAATATACCCTGAAACGACTCAAATACAATTCATTCCTTATTATTATTTATTACACATGTTACATATGGTTACTGACGTCTATTTATTAGTTGTATTAAGTAAGTAGTAACACTCGTAACAATGTGAAACTTTGTATATACTATTTCTTAAAATGCAGCTATTTTTATACTAGTATAATTTTTTTTTTTTTTCAAAATTTTAGTAAGAAAGAAAAAAATTGAAGTTTTACTGATTGTAAGTAAGCCCTTTTATGAAATAATATTCTCACAAGTAGTTTACTTTTTTGAGACTGTTAAACTTCTTACATCTTTGTTGTATCTCGAATTAAATGGATTGCAATTTTTAATGCATTCAACTGTCAATTAATATAACATTGAAACGTATACGTTTAACTAAACCAGTAAAAGTATTGTTATTCCTCTAGATTCTAGACGCTACAGTCTAAAAATTAGGGTTTAAACCCAAGCACTGTATCAATATATTGTGCACACCCACTACGAGTATATATAAACAGTTGGCGGAAAGGTTGATTAATTAATTAATTTAGGTTTAAAGTTGTAAAAATTGTATACTAATTTTGTCAACTCTCTGTGTAATCTGTGTGTGTGTGTGTGTGTCTGTTGTGCAATAAAAAAATGTTCTATTCTATTCTATTCTATTCTAGATGTTTCTGTTGCATGACCAAAAGCCGATTCTTTATTTGACTCCGCGAGTAAGTTTCGCCGTTCACCGAGACAATACTCTATCTGAGCAATTTGTGATTTTATTGTTAAAAGTTTCTTAAGGCCTTTTTTCTATATTCTACAAAATTCATCATTTATCCATTCATCAAATCATCATATCTTTAGAGAAGATAAATAATTGCCAGATGTGACACGAAATAAACCCTGCTGGGTTTTTGTGTCTAACGTAAAAATTTTGAACTTTTTTCTGAGTAAATAAATAAATAAAAAAAAAATGATCTGAATAGATATTATATTGTTTATTTTATACAACAATTTGTTTAACGGATTTTCATTAAAAAGTTCAGTATACTTAATGGACCGACTTGAACTCTTGCTTTGCTAGGCCTTGGACTGATGATGCTAAATTTGTCACAACGCCGTGTGATGGCATTGACTTATTCACCTCTCGTATACGGCGTCACGTAAATTAGATCTCGTTTAAGTCTTTTCTATGAGATAACTATCGATAACAAAAATAATCGTTAATAAGCGATTTTATTTCTGATAAAATAGAGTCCTTGTGCGTATAAATTTTTAACTGTCTTTGCAAAAAGGAGGAGGTTCTCAATTCATCTGAATGCTTTTTTTTGTATGTTTGTTACGCGATTACTCAAAGACGGTTGGACCGATTTGGAAAATTCTTTTTTTTTTTTTTGAAAGAGTATACTTCAACTTAGGTCCCATTGCCACCAAGTCGGGATCTGATGATGAAATCTCGGAGAAATCGAGGGAACTCTTCTAAAATTATAGGCACACCTATAGCGATTTGGTTATTTTTTAAAGTAAATTATACATTTGCTTTCGAAAAGCAAAATTTGAAGAAGTGGAACTTATGATGAAAACCACAGATGGTCATCGGAACTACTCAATAATAGGTATTTCACAGTTTCCGATTAAATGTGTTTTCTAAACAATTTATGCTCGTCACAATATCTATGGTGAAGTGGAACTGATGGTAATGTACCAAGAGGACTCCTCAAAAATTAACGTCCCTGCATTGGGAAAAGCAATATTTTGTAAAAGGTGATGAGCAGTTGACATTAGGCTATTGTAACCTAGATAAATCACAAACCAACCCCCTGAAAAGCGAGAAATAAATAAAATTTTACAAAAAAATAAAAACCGACTTCCAAAAACACAAAACTAAAAATAACTAAATACCGATTTAATCCAAAAGACAAAAATACACGTAATATTATTATTGGTTTGTGCTACTACTGATCGGTTTGAAGTCGGTGACAAGCCAAATATGGAGTAGATGTGTAGATGGGCTAAGTCCACTCCCGCCACGAGCTCGTCGTGAGCAGAGCAACCCAAGTGGGCAGACACAAGCGGACTTGGCACCGAATTCAAACCAATCAGTGGTAGCACAAACCAATAATTATATTACGTGTATTTTTGTTTTTTGGATTTAATCGGTATTTTGTTATTTTTAGCTTTTTAGTTTTGTGTTTTTGGAAGTTGGTTTTTATTTTTTTGTTAAAATTTTGTTTATATTTATAAACAATGGAATGTGTAAGGATACTTAAATGAATTTTATACTAGTTCATGTAGTAGATACTATCATCCCTATAGCAAAAAATAGGTAGTAACTATTACGACCTATAGAATTTACGTCGAAATTTGTTTAGAAGTACTGTTATCGTGATTTTATTGATACGGAAATATTCACCAACCCGTCCCATTAAACAAAAATAATAATGGTTGAACCTGCAGCAGCTGCTGCAGGCACCAGAAAACTAATATAATATTTTTATATTTTTTTTTGTAAATACATATACCTCTCAATATATACTCTAGATACATCAAACAAAATATGTTTACCCTGATCCGGGGATCGAATTACTTTCGCACACGGAATCGCGAATTCACATGCGATTGAATGCTTTGAATGTTGCATTTTCTAGTGCGAAAAGTAATTAGAACGAATTAAAAATAAGGCCCCAGATTCGTTCAGTTACCACTACACCAACAGTCAATACCACCATACCTTAAAAAAAATAGAAAGATGGTAGTAAGCTTGTAACGAAGCGGTTGCATGCCACTCGTTATGATATCCTGCCTCATTTTTATTATTACTTTTATTTTTAAAACTTATCAACTTTTTATCGAGTTTGGCATTTTTTATTCTAAATTCAAATATTACCTATATTTTCTATGTATTTTTTTATTATTTATTTTTGTCAATTGATTAGATTTCGAACGCTAGACATCTAAATTATTATTATTGCTACTCCTTGTCAATTTTCTCTGTGAATTATAATAAAGCATATATTTCTCCTACAAGACTCTTTATTGACTTAAATACGAGCTAGTCGGAGGTTCATGAACCCGTACCGCGTACACTAATCCGACAGACTCTTTAAACTGAGTAATATCTAGTACCCTTACAGTTTACATTAGTTTCTTTAGTTTCTCATAGAATTTTTTAACAAATAAATAAATTACAAAGGTCAAACTGATCTTAAATTATGGATAATTTGAGATGTTTCTGGTACTTGGAACTTGGAGGGTGTCACGGCTCACATTAAAATCTCGGATATATCTGATGTACCTATACATAATTGTGTCGCACGGTGATCATGGCGTATGGGCTCGACCTTGTGATGGGTTATTAGACTCATCTTTAACTATAAATGGTGCGTTATTATGTGTAAAACATTTTACCTATGCGTAAGAATATTTCAGCATAGTTAATGTCGGATAATTACTTGGAATTATGGTACCTACCGAGTTTTATCGTAGAGTAACTACCTATATAATATGAGTAATATTTACTACTCAGAATGTCATATTAGTCTTACCAAAAACTTGTTTAATGACTTTATTATCCATACTATTTAACGATTAAAACAAATCAACAGATATGAGATTATGTTTGTTATTTTATTATTAAGAATCATTATTTTACTTAGGTATTTCTGCAGACACACAGACATAAAGGTGTTATAATACCTTACCTTGCCCCAAGCGATATTAAAATTATCGTCATTTATTTCTTAGGTATTAGGTATAACAGTAAGATGATACACATAATTTAAATGAGATAAGTATAATTGTTTCCAGGTATTGCAGTTGTTAGACATAAGTAGCACAATATTTAAACAATAAATATATAGACTTACTAGCTGTCCCCCGCGGTTTCCGCGAATTTTCGCGGAGTTGCCGCGGATTCTCTGATATCACTCATCTATCGGTGAAAACTTTACTTAGAACTTTTTGAGTTTGGCCTCGAAAACAAAGCCCTCTAGGTGCTCCATGAAGTTTTATGCAATCTAAAAGGCATTATAGATACTCGTTTAAGCAAGCTGGCATATAATTAGGAAGTATCTAAGTAACCAATTTTAAATGGCGATATCTATAGTTTTAGTATAACATCAGTTTATTTTTACAGGAAAGTTCAGAATCTGAACCGCATTTGAAATTTAAAAAAAAAATCCGAACCGTTTACATAAAAAGGTAATAAAAAGTTAATAAAAAATTAAATCATTTATACCTATAAATAATTAAACCTTAGTTATGTACACATAAGCTTCGGTAGCTCAATACAAATTCAGTTCACTCATGATGAATAGTAGGTACAACATTTTACAATAAATTTGATTTTAAACGATAGGTACAAATTCTATTCATTGTCTTAATTTTCATGTCTACTCCAAAATCAAATCGTCATGCAATACCATTCGTTTGGAATACATCACTATCAAATTATCGGATACCAAGAGTTGGCAAGTCGAATCGTCGGATCGTTTGTAATCGATAATCATACAGTGACATCTCTGCTATTATGATTGTAAATTGCGATAAAAGCGGAAGAGAGTGCCGACTGTCAATCCTTCGATCTACATTTTGAGTTTCTAGAACCACAGATGAAGACACCGTTATTGTCTTAGAAACAATGGGTTTAACAATAATTACTGCTTTTACCTTATTTTAAAATCTAAATACCTATATCATTCATTCTATAATTCAGTAGAGGGGATCAACATGTACAAGTAAAATACGAAATAATTAAGAATGTACCCATAGTCGTAAAAGATCGTTTTAAAATTTTTTCTTTAAAATACTCGTATGTTCCAATCTAGCTTATTTAACTGAGCTAGATTAGAAGCTACAATTAAAAGCTATAATTTTCAATTTGTAATTAACAATTTACATACTAAATTTCTACTATTTCTGTTCATTTAAAATTACAATATTTTTTAATCAGGTTAATATCTTTGCTTTCATAGGTACTGACCAAAAATATGGGATCCTTTTAATCCTGCTACATGAAGGGGCTATAGCATATACTTGAGCGCAAAGTGTAAGGTTCGTAGTAGCATAGCCTACGGCTAGCTCAAATAAAAATAATAAAATGATAAAATAAAATTTATTCAGACACAAATAATTTAGATGTGTAGAGTTCAAGATCTGATATCGGAGTCCGTAAAAAATGCATAATAAAATACAACGTCAGAATATAAAAATTATTAGAAATTTATTAAAAGAATATCAATAGAATATAAAAAGGAACTATGTTTTAAAAATAAAACGTAATACAAATGAGGCAGGATATCGTAACGAGTGGCATACGGCCGCCTCGTTACAACCTACTGCGTAGACCATATAGTCTACACGCTTAATATGAATCTAATGATTTTATTTAGGTACATGATTATAATTTAGGTACGGTATACAATTTTAAACTTAGTACTTACTCTAAAACGAGAAATATAATTTTAACTTCTGACAAATCTATGCAACACAAATTAAGTTTGATGCCCCAACTCCTAAGTGCCACCACCATACATCAGATTATTCAATAATCTTGTACTTTATTTTTTTTTACTTTAAAGAACCGCTACGTGAACAGCTGACCGCTTAATATTGACCACAATATTAATTTTATAATTATGTTATTGAAGGTTCCACTAGTTGGCTCCGGCGCACCCTTAGGAGAACGGTGGTGTGGTTGTCATGGTAACGCACATATAAGCATGCGCGTGCGCCGCTAGACGCAGTACGCGCCGCCACACAAGCGCATCGTACGCACACGGTGAGTTCCCAAAATTACCAATAATATAGAGCAATGATAATGAAGATCCACGCATTATAATAATACTATGCGTAAAATCAAAGTTTGTTTATCCAGTTGTTTAAGTGATGATTTCATGCTCAGGAAAGTTTCATTTAATTACCTGAACATCGGATAACATTAAACGGTCGATGGTCCTGAATTATGAAAAAAATGCATTGCCAAAAAAAGTGAAGTAAGCAAAACGTGACAAAACGTCCAACGGGATTTAAAAAGTGTTATAAATAATTTCAGTGCTGTTAATTCAAGTTATTCGTAAAACATAATTAAATCTAACATTTCAAGGAAATAATATAAAAAGTTTCAAGTGCGCGCCGCCCGCCTACTAGTTTTTCCGCCCGCCACTAGATAGATATTTAATTTCTCTTTAAAAATTACATTTACATTTTATGTCAAAATTAAATAAAATCACTAAAGATATTGTCAATATAATTAAAAGTTTGTAATTAAAAATTTGTAGTAATACTATTTGATAACACTAGTAACGAAAAAAAAGTCAACTTATACCAAAATAAACAAATAAATAGGTTAACAATTTATTTTTAAATAAAGTGTTACCTTCATAATAAATAATGTCATAAATACTCTTTTACAGAGTACAATGATTTATCCAATAAAAAGTTTTTCAGTCGGCGCACAAATGTCTCGTCCGAGGTTTCGTTCTTAATGTCCACCGGTAGTTTTTCGTAGAACGTAGGACCAACGACACGCAGATTTCTGTCCATCAGTGCCAACCGTTCGTGGCACCACCCTAAGTCTACCAGTCTGTCGGGTTTACTCTGCCAGGAACATCAATCCGCTCCAAACTACTTAAATTCCGTCGTGTGAAAATTGTTTTGTCAAATACGTACTGTGAATATAATGTCATTAATTTATATTTTGTGAAAAGATCTCTGCACGAGTGACCCAGTTTAACACCTGCTAATATACGCACAGCTCGTTTTTGCATCCTGAAGACCTTGTCCTTGTCCTTGAGTGAAAATAGGCGTAATAAATTTGCAATAGTGCGTCCGGGGAGATTATTGGCTTAAGCTTTCTACTATCTATACAACAACAACAAAAAAAATTATAAATATTAACTTTTAAATTTTGATTAAACATAGTTTATAATGTGCAAGTTGAAATAATAAAAAAATACTGTGGATAGAATTATCCACAATATCTTTTTTTGTCGTTGATAATTAGAATTTCATGAACAGTAAAATTGCTTTGTTCTAACATTTCTATTGACAATTATTGACGTTGATTACAATACTAACAAGCGGAACAGATATCATTACTAGATACGCTTCACTTTACCGTTTAAGTAAATAGGTAGGCCATTCATTTAAACTTTATGAGATAGTTCTCCACCAAATTCGCACAGCAATGAAACATTTTAAGTTTTAAAACAATTGGTTTATTACAACATTATAATAGGTACATAGTCATGTAACAATCATGCTCTTTTCAGAGTCATTGAAATAATTAAAAGTTTCAAGAAATTAATATATTTTAGCCAAAATTTCATAATAAAATATATGTCGAAGGAAATTCCTATAATTTATCCGTTTAAAAAACGCCTTATGGTGAAGGATGCTCCCAAATCGGAATTCGGTACCATTTAGCTCTAATATTATTGTACCTACGTAATACAGTTAGGTTCGCGGACTGGGTTGGGGTGCCCGTAATTACAAAGCCTGAATGATGACGCCGTATGTCAACGGAAAAAGCCCTAGACTAATAATACAAAGAGAAAATTAAACATTTCTATTTATTCATTCATTATTAAACAAAACACTTATATACATTTAGATCAAAAATTGCAAAGCGGCACGCCATTGGGGTAAACAAATTAAATAAAAGCTTCTAAAAAAGCTCTCGAAATACGACCACGTCGGTGTATGCGCAGTGCGAGTGGACTTCCTACAAGATCAACCAGCGATGTGGTGAAGATTTCGAGACCCGCCTGGATGAGAGTAAATCAGGACCGATCGTTGTGGTACCTGGGACCTGGGGAATAGTTTTGTCCAGAAGTCGACGTCTGCCGATGATGAATGGTGATAATGAGTATAATGCCGTGACTCAAGAGGGTGTGAGTGTGATTTTTGTAACAAATCAATGGAAAAACGAGGCAAAATGTAAACCAAAACCTCCTCCTAAATTAAGGCTTTACTAAAAAGTCAACTCACTTCGTCATAAGATGTCAAACAATAACGGAACAACCGTCGAGTTCAAAGTAGGCGTATAATTTCGATTTCAGTATTCTAAAACCAGGCTTTTTACATTATATTCAAACTAAGTACCTAGCTTTACAATGTAGATATGGCTGCTACTAGCAATACATTAGTCGCGCTTACGGCTTCCTACCGTTTTCAGTCATTTCTCTTGTGAATTCTCATAGCCTCAACAAGTTATCTAACCGCGTGAATTTACATAGCTTTACTGAGAGCTTTACATGTTTGTAGTGAAGTATTTATACATACCTACGCATTATTTTTATTATTGTATAAATTATGTTGACTGCACCATTGGTAATGAACCTGTCTGCCACGCTAGGTGCCGTGGGATCCCTGCACAGACAGTTTACCTTGAGACTGGGTGTTTGTTTATCTATACTATATTATTATATAAGTACTCTGGTTCTGCTTATTCTCTAAAAGTCTAAACCTTGCATAAGACTGCCTACTATAGAAACCTGAACCAGCATGTGAAGGTATGTATATTAAGCTGATTTTCTTTGTTCGCAGATTTAGTTAGTCAATTCTAAAAAGCAGCACCGGCACCATGCTAAGTTTGTCCACGTTTTGCAGTAAGTTTTAATTATGACTATGATATAAGTATTATTTTAATTCATTATTTTCAGCTTATAGCTTTCAGAAAGCAGTGTATAATCTTATATATAAAAAATAAAAATTAATTACTATTCGTTTGTCTCGCTAAAACTTGACCGATTTGGCTAATTTTGATCATTAAATCTGGACATGAGAAGTATAATATGGCCGGATCTCAACATCCGACCAAACTACTTTTTAACACCAAAATATTTAGTACTTTAGTGTTAAAAAGTAGTTTTGTGGAAGATCAAGGAAGGTTTACAAAGTACTACTAGGCTACTGTGGAGTTCCTGCGGGAACACCGAAACTCACGAGGGTGAAACCGCGGGACACAGCTAGTATGCTAATATTTTTAAGTAATTTTACAAGAGAATGCGTTGTGGTGCGTGTGCTCGCATCGCAAATCTGTACCTACCATTCGACATATTATGTTGTGGTTGCAGTTCAATATTTTAGCTGTGACCACAACAATTTGCTATGACCAATATAGAAAACGCGTTTATTGGGGATGTGGACTACTTTTAAAAATCAAAATTCTAATTAGTCCGACAGTTAGAAAATAATAAAACAACAGACACGTATTTTTTGCTTTTTCAAATAAATTAAAATATACAGAGATAAAGCGCATTAAAGTTTAGGGTGAGGAGGTCGTGACGTCACTAACCGCTAAAACCGCCATACAAACTGTCCGTCAAGTGACGTCACGCGAAAGTTCAACTCAATGTATCGCCGTTACTTTTGATTACGTAAAAAAATAAAAATACGTGTCCAATATTTTTTATTAATCTACAAGACGGACTAAAAAAAAATTAGTCAACATGCCCATGTGCCTAACTGACGAAGCCGTTTGTAAACGAACCAATAATACGATTGTATAATAATGCGATTCGCCGACTACATCTCTAATGATATAATTATAAGCACACGTAAGACTCATATATTTGTAAAAAAAAAATTCGATACCTATTCGAAAAAAATTACCCATTATTAGCTGAGGGAAATTCAATAACATCATCAGATATCTGTTAGTCAAAGTCTCGTTAAAATTGCTCCAGCCATTTTAACGAGACTTATCCAAAACAAACAGACAGACAGACAAAAATTTCAAAATATTTTTTTATGTAAGTAGGTACCTACCGTATTTACTTTCATATATGCATTCAGTAAAAAGCTGTTAATTTGGAATTACAAACAGACACTTCAATTTTATTTTTATGTATGTATAGATGTATAGATAATGAGCTATATCTGTTTAAAAGTACAACTTGTTGTTGTACTTTTAAACAGGTATGATATGGGTTTGCGATTGTCATGATTTCATAATTGTTCACGATCGGTGCCCGAAATCAGTTTTGCTAATTGTATGTTCAAATTATTCGTCCGTAAAAGTACATCGACATCATCAGTAGATGTTTACGTACTTACTAACCTCAAATTAGTTTTGGATCAAAGTTCATTTGATCGTCATCTCTTGATTAAACTCGTAACAACAGGAGAATCCCTAAATGGTTTTCGGCTCGAAAATCGGCTGGCATTAGTAGGTAATCGAGAGCCATATGCTATACTGTCGGGAATTTCCAATTAAGACAACTTTTAAAACCACAATAAATTGTAAGTGCGGCTATAATGCTCTAGGGCAAGTATGACCTGACTCTATTAGATCACTAGGAAACAACAGTTTGGAAAAATAAAGATAAATTAGATGTAAACATTGCTCTTTATTTATTTGGGTGCGATGAGAATTATTGTTTTATGGTCGAAGTTAATTGTACCTAATGTTTTTAAACGAAACAATTCTGACGCCAATAAATATTTATTTTTCACGTGCACTGAAACAAGTGCTCTTCTATTAATACGATGCCTGTACATTTAAACAAATGTATACTGTACAGTGTACATGCATCGTATTTGTTTAAAAGTTTTAGGATTCTTAGGTAAATATTATGTAGGTATACCTTTGGAGAAGTCCTCACATGCATCACGCCTGACAAATTAACATGACCAAGTACTTACAATATCTTATTTGAAATGTGTAATAGTACCTATCACAAATTGGCCAATTTTCCTCCGAGTCTCTCTTCATGTGCTGCAGAGCAATTTGTATGGTAGTTAAGAAAATTGACAATTTATCGACCTTAACAAAATATCACTGGTGAGGTGAATTGTGTGACAATATTTACACATACAAGATATATATTATGTACTCTCATTTTATCTTGTACGTGTAAATATTGTCACACAATTCACCTCACCAGTGATATTAAAATATAACTTAAAATGTAAGTACATAATATGTAAGTGTAGGTACATAAGTGTAAGACTAGGTTTTATCGTCCATTATAAAACAACAAACGGCGTTGTCCACCTGGTTGAACTATTAGTATCTATATTTTTTCTTTACCGACAACATAGAGGAAAGAATAAGAATGTGAAGTGAACATGATGAAGGTGTGTTAGCAAAATGGAGGTTCATATAGTCTCTCCCTACCCCTCCAAGCGATAGATGTGAGCGCATGTATGTATCCAGGTAACTTTCCATAAAATTATTGAGTTTGTATCACATTGAAGAATGAAAGGGATATCTGGTACATACCATATAAGACTTATGGTTCTAAATAGGAAAAAGGTCATGTTCAAAATGTTTGACCAGTCATGTAGGTAGGTAGGTACCTACCTAAAGTCAACTGGAATATTTTCATCCAAACTACTGACAGAAATGTTATATTATATAAATATTTATATTTTATATAAGGCGATATTTTACGAAACAGCATATAAACTTTCAGCATTAGTTTAGTTTCGATTTCAAACTTCCCTGTTCCATTGCCCCAAATCGTGATTCGTGACGCTCGCGCACGAGCGATGCGTTCGGTTCCAGTGTTCGAGATTTTCAATCAATATAGAGACTTCCTTTTAGCAATCAGCAATTAATAATGTGAGAACTCACGCGCTGCTGACACACACTACCACCGGTGTTTTCAAAATCATCACAATTTGCCCAATGAAATAGGTACTATACGTTGACATAGGAGCTAAAATACGCATGGGAAAAAATAATGCTTCTACGGTTGAGTCACATGGAACAAATGAATGATGAATTGAGGGACTAATAAGAGGAAGTATCGAGGACTTAAGAATGTGTACCAAGACTATAGGCTCAAGAGTTTCAATTAGCCAAGTGGAGACCTACAGATAGTCTGTTTGCTGAACCACGTAGTGCAGTTAGTAGTGGGAGTTTTGTACGTGTTCCCCATCTAATTTACATTATTTTGACAAATTCAAGTCCACTGAATGAATTACCAAATGAACTACTTTTAAAAGTGTATTTGTGTATCTAATTAACTTTAATGATCCCCCATACCATTGTTATTAAGAGTCTAGTTCTCTACGTTCTCATTAATTAAATGATCCAAAATAAAATAGCATTGTCTCAATTTATATTTATAGTAATGTGACATCACATTTCATTAGCACCATATTACTAAATCATTATATTTTGTTAATTTCTTAATTCAGTTCGCAAGCGTATATTAGACTAGGGGCTCTATTTATTTACAAAAAAGAACAATTTAGGTAAGATAGGTACTATCTTAACACTTACCACTTAAAATTAATTAAATCTGAATTAAAATTATTGAGAAAGCACTCAAAACATTCCTGCTGATACCTGAATCGTTATTTTACAGAAGAATTTCACTATGACGGCTAGTGTCAAACTTATCTTGTATACATACTCGTACCTATATAAAAATGAATCCCTATTTCCCTTGATCACAGCATCACGGATGAACGGCTTGACTGATCATTATTAAATTTTGCATACACGTTATCAGGGGTAGGTATAGAGAAGGACATAGCGTACTCTTTATCCGAGAAAATTCCCGCGGGAATTCCGAAATTACTGCGAGTGAAACCGCGGGAATTCGCTAGTTGAGAATAATTTTATTTATCATCAAAATAGAATAGAAATGTGATAGAATAGAAATATATTTATTTACACACACTGGTGTACACATAAAATAATAATATATTACGTCAATGATATTATAAATAGGTATTAAAGAATTGTTAACCACGTAAATCGCTCAGTCGTTCATCAGATTTCAATTCAAAAATTGTTAGGGTCATTAACAACAATTGGTAGATTTAACTGCAATGTGGTTACGCGGAATCTTTACTCAGTCATTTAGTTCAGTGCATAACGCAAAATAATAAATCATTCTTCTTCACATAGTTGACACGGTAAATATTATTGTGCAAGAAGTTATTTCAATGTCAACTTTTATTGCAAAAGCGGGGAACATTCAAACATTTTTTTGTTAATTCTACAAGCCTGCCAAAATTGCTACAACCACGTAAAGATTTAAGGTATCAAAGACTTACACAATTTAACACTTACCTACCTAATGTTGTGCTTCATTCATTACGCAAAATTGGATTTCGTCAGTTCCAATCCTATTGTTCGTTAATCTAATTCCCCTTGTCATCACAAGACTTTCATTTTTTATAGTGTGTTCCTTAGCTTTGAAAGTAGTTAGATTGATAAGACCTTTGTTACTTCATAGAAAAAACTTTTCTTGCACGCTATCAAGTTATTTATTTATATACATATGTTTACCATCTATACTACATAATATAATAAAAGAGTAGAATCCGCGATTCTGTACATTGAATATTTTCAACAAAAACTGACGGGACGTTAAACGAAGAGTAACCAACCACAATAATCTTTTCTGTCTGTCTGTCTGTCTGTCTGTTCACGATAATCTCTGAATCTACTGAACGGATTGTCATGCAGTTTTCTCAGGTAGATTAAGCTTAGCCTGGAGCTACATATAGGCTTTGTTTCATTGAAATCGGATGTCGGGAAAAAAGTTGTTGTATAAAAACCTTTCGCGCTGGTGAAACCGCGGGGCACAGCTAGTACGTAATAAGTATTTATTGACATATCAAAAGTTATCTTGGTACATTCGCCGTTGGTACAACTAAACCGTACAAAAAGGCTAAAATATTAGATACTAAAGATATAAGCCATTACGATGATTGAAAATCTGTCACCATGCTTAGGTGCAAAATTCAAAAAACAAAAGACCCAAAGAAACACAGTTTTTGGGTGACATCACTAGTCGAATTACTCTCATTGCCTGCTAACAATTGGCCATTTAATGATGCGCCAGTTTCCCGAAAGAGTGAGGCTGTGGCCTGTATTACAAACAATTTCCCCATTTGCGTAGCGCCTATTGCGAAATACTGTTTCGTTGTGGCGGTACTTTGAAATCGGACGGAGAGCGGTCTCACGCGATGTCATCTTGCTGCCACGCCACGCCAGCCTATTGTCCCTAAGCAAGATTTGATAAAAACGAAACCTTAACTAAGTAGGATGTACAATATAAGATACCATATAGACAGTAAATTCATTTAAGAAAAGGTAAATACTTAGCTTAAAATTATAAAAAGTTTTTTTTGACGCCCATTATCATGTCTTTTAAAGTATGAAACGAAGTACGTGTCCACTATTACTTATAAACTACTCAACGGATTTTGATGCGGTTTTTACTATAATTTATATGATAGAATTTCTATCGGAAGATAAGTATGTACAACTAATGGAAGTTCCCTAAATAACCTCTAAATTTAAGAGGGTGAAACGGCGAGGAATTGCTAGTTATTAGTTAAAATAGTAGATACCTACTTGTGGATTCTTATTTGACTTAAACAAGTTTGTTTGTTTCAGTGTTACTCGCTCTAGTAGCCGCCCACAATGGATATAATTATAGCCAGCCTGGAAAATCTTTCAATATAGAAACTACACCAAACCATCCAGGATATCCATCAGGACCTGCTAATGGATTCCCCATTTCTGCTTCAGCAACGCGTCCTACGTTTCCCAATAGTCACCAAGGCCATGATAACAACTCTTATCAAAGTACCGTATCTACCCCAGGATTCCAATCTATTCCTTCAAATACTAATCAAGGCTATCAAGAACCCTCATATCTGAGATCAAAAACTGCTACTGCTGCCTCCCAAAATGGGTTTCCAAACCAGTCTGGTTCAAACTTCCCAGGAGCAAATAATAATTTCCCAAATCAAGGGCCTAAATATCAAATCACGGGGCAAAACTACCCCGGGCAAGGACAAAGCTATTCCGATCAAGGACAAAATTATCCCAGACAAGGTAAATATTATCCTGACGAAGAACCAAACTATCCAAAAGGTTTGGCTGCAGGTAGCCCCATCGGAAACGATTTCAGTCCAACTGGACCTAGCGGCAGTTTTGAAGATGACAGCGGGCAGTATGAAGGAGGTGACTATTCGGCCATACCAGGGGAACCCGACAAAGACTACCCTATTCTTACTGAGATCCCTCAAACATCCTTCAGATGCGATGCGCAAGCTTATCCAGGTTACTATGCTGATATAGAGACACGTTGCCAAGTTTTCCATGTATGTGCCAATAACATTACGTACGACTTCCTTTGTCCGAATGGAACCATTTTCTCACAGAAAGTACTAGTCTGCGTGTGGTGGCATCAATTTGACTGCAACTCTGCTCCCAACTTTTACAATGTGAACTCTAATATATACGATGATCCGAAAGGTGCACCAAATCCACTGACTCTTGAACCGAATAACTTTGGACAAAGGTTACAGGGTCCATCAGCCTTATATCCAGGTAGTACAGGACCGCAAGCTGGATTCCCTGGACAGAATGACTTTGCTCAGCAGAACCCGTCACCTTCATACCCCGGCAGTGCAGGACAACAAACTGGATTCCCAGGACAGAATAACTTCGCTCAACAGAACCCGTCATCTTCATATCCAAGCACAGGACCGCAAGCTGGATTTCCTGGGCAGAATGTATATGCTTCAGGACCACAAGGCCCAACCGCTCCATACCCAGAAAGTACAGGACCACAAAGGTCGTTGCCGAACTACCCAGGATCAAATGGATATCAAAGTTCACCTTCAACGTTTACTGGAAATTTAGGACAACAAATACCGACTTCATACCCCGGCAATACTGGCCCGCAAGGTCCATCGACATATGCTGATACTACCGGGCCGCAAGGACCGTCAACAACCTACCCCGGAAACGCAGTGCCTCAAAGTTTCGCACCATCGTATCCTGGAAGCACTGGTTCATCTAATTTCCCAGGGTCAATCCCATCACAAGGTCCAACAGTATCATACCCAAGTACACAAATTGCTTCAAATTTTCCCAGTTTACGACCAGAAAGTCAGGGTTATCCATCGGGAAAGCCCAGTGGTCCTGCATTTCCGCCTACCGGTAAAGCGGGACGTTCAGATTCGGGATTTTTGGCTCAACAGCCTACTAGAGAATACCTCCCACCTAGAAATTAGACAAGCTATAACTAGAAGACTTAAACACGAATATAATGTATGATAATAATTTTAGGTCATATAGTCACATTGTGAGGGACTTACCTATCGATTGCCAAATTGTTAATAATCTTTACTTATAATATTCTGACTGTAGACTTGGTGTGTCTGTGCTTTCATGGAAATTATAAAAGGTGGTGAGGTGCCAAATAGTAGTTCGTTTTGTGTAAAATTTGTTTTTATACAAGATCTGTTGGTTTTTTTTGAACGCACATGACGTCAAATCTACCTACGGCTACTGAACGGAATGGAATGAAAGTTATAGTACCTATAGGTAACAGTACCTATTCCTTGACTTACTTTTATGCAGAAACAAGGAGTTCCCGAGGGAAAACCGAAACACATGAGTGAAATTACAGGCATCAGCAAATTCATATAGGTATTCAGTTTAGTGCCAAAAAAGAAAATCACAAAATTAAATTAAAATTATTACTAATCTTGAGTGGTCTGTGGAGCGACTGTTTGTAATCGTGTATGTAGGTACCTACCTTCTAAACCACTTGCCACACTTTTTTGTCAAGACTGTAGTGCAAGTGTGTACAGCCAGCATTAGAAGTAATTCCACGGTTGAAAACGATAGGCACAGTTTAGATGAAAATTATAGCCAGGCCAGTAGCATGGACCATTGGTCCATGGCCAGTAGTTAGTATTACGTTAACAAACTAAGAAGTCGGTGCTGCAAATTGAAATAAATCAAATGCAATGATTTTTTTTGGTTCGATTTAAACTTAATATTGCATAAGTAACCCGATTAGCTATTAAGTGTCTCAAATTATTGATTGGCTCACTTTTGAAATTAACGTTTGAAGCTATCGAGTTTAAGACTTTTATAAACCTTATAAAATACTGATAATGTTTTAGGGTTCTGTACCATAAGGAAAAAAGGATCGCTATCCGTCTGTCTCTGTATCTGTCTGTCCAGATTCTTTTTCTTAGGAACGCGTGGAAGTATCAAGTTAAAATAAGTATCAAATTCCCAGATCTGCAATCCCTTGGATATGTGAAAAAAACCTAAACCGTATGAGAACATATTTCCCGTTGACCAACATTAAGCTTTTTCAGAATTTCAACTTTAAATGTCTGATAAAAAAAAACTGCTAGTTTTCGAATATTTTTTCAATCCTTACTATCAATTGACTATTCTAGATACCGAATCTAGTATTAACTCAATACCCCACTACTGGTACCTTTTTGCTTGGATGCCCACATATATTTATTTATAATTTGATCATTATATCGAAGTTTAAATTAAAATAATAAATAAACTTAGTAGTAAATAAAAATTATATCACAAATAAAATATTGACTGTGCAAAAGTGTGTTTATTTAAATGTTTTGCTTTTACGCCTTCCACTCATTTCTGAAAAGAGCCTACTGCGAGACATTACTTTTTTATTGAGCAATTTGCTTATAGTTAACATTTCTTCAGAAGTATCGGGAATATAATTACCATCTAGCACAACCTTGTACAATCCATTTTGAGTTAGATTTTTCGTCGCCTCTTGATTAATTAGTACTGATGCCAATTTCTTCATGCAAACTTGCGACAAATTATTGTATGCCAGATTTAAATAGCACAGGCAGAAGTTACCGCGACAAAATGAGTAATCATTCTTCAGTATTGTTGAGTTTTTACTATAGGGATCCGTAAATGGCCCCATCATCTCACCTGCCAACATATCTGCCCTATCAAATATAAAATCTTCGTTATTTTTTGGTGATTTTCCCACGGCCATGTTTTCTTTCTTTGAGATCGTTCTGCTTTTCAGAGTCGGAGTACTTTTTGGTTTATTCATCATCATCTTGCGACTGGCTCGACTGTTCTCGTCCACAGATCTCGTTTCGTATTCGTTAATGTATTTCATTCGAAGATCTTGCCTTTCTCTCAAATAATTCGAAAAGCGATGTCGTTTATCCATCACTTCCTCATAGGTCAACATGAACTCTGTTAACACGTTGAATATGCATATGGCTCCCTCGTCATGAATGCGGTTATCAGCCAGGTTCAAATAACGCAAACGTCTGTTAGAACGCAAAGCACTACTTAGATATTTTGCTCCTAAATCGGTTATGAGGTTTGAAGATAGATTTAAAACATACAAACTCTTTTCTGCGGGCTGTAAAAATGCCAATTTTAAACTTATTAGCCTGCATGCTTCGTCATTTATCTGACAATTACAAAGAGATAAACTTCTAAGTCGCGAATTGTCCAATAGTATTGCATAGTTCAATTCGGGCACTGGCGAATAATCGAGACAAATATCTGTTATCCAAGACAACGGAAGCATTTTGCACAACTCGTATACGGTATATTTGTCTATGGTGCATTTGCGTATTGTTATTTTTGTCAGTTGCTGATACTTTGGAGCTAATAGCCCTATTACTTGAATCAAAACTCTTGGGACGTCGTCTACTTTTTGCAACAGTATCTCCGCCAATCGATTCATCACATCGTACATAGCGGTAATTGTGATTACGCTCGAATCTACATCCACAGATGACTCCGATGCAGCATCGTCAGCTAGCAATTTATCATCCGCTTTACTCACATCAGGCGGTTCTATGTTGACGGCACCATACGGTCTGACAAAACTAATGCGCCTCGATTTCCTTCTAGAGTCTAACTGTACAGGTTTGAATAGCTCTGAAATATTTTTAAAACACCTATTAAAACACTTTCGTTTCGTAGTCGTTTTTACACTATTATTTATATATTTACAATCTGTCTAATCTGTGTAAAAATATAAATATTTCCGCAAGGAAATATTAAGGCCCATTCAGATACGTAGGTATCTATCTAAATGAGTGGGACTCTATTTGTGGCATAATAGACGATATTCAATTATAAAACTAGCAATATTGGGAGAAACATCGATCGTAACATCTTAGATAATAAGTAGATAATAAGTAAATTAGTCAGAATTTTAGAGTGAAGTTTATGATAAAGATTGATGTCTGATTTTAAATACTAGATACACAATCACTACAAGGTAGGTATCCATTACAATTATTTTTAAATGCAACGGATAATGGAGAGTAAAAAAATCAGGAAAACAAATGTTCTATCGAGCAAAATGGAACAATTCGTGTTTTGTTTGGCTCGGAAGGCGCTACTCCGGCACGACGCGCGACGCTGCGCTGCCTCGACGAGTCGACGCCTAGCGCCTCAGCCACGCCATAGCAGTGAGCGACGACGCGCGACGTCACTAATAATATATCACTAGCTGTCCCCCGTGGTAATTCCGGAGTTCCTGAGAGAACTTCGAGATAAAATGTACCCTATGTCACTCAGGACTACTGTAGCTTCCTATAAGCGAAAGTTTTTCAAAATCGGTTCAGTAGATCTAGAGATTAGGCCCTACAACGTGCAACGTCACAAACTACCTATCTATACTTATAATAAAACTGTAGAGAGGTCAATTCTGTACATTGAATATATATTCAAAATTAATATTGGAGGATGAATGGTGATCGATACTGATGCCAAAAATGCAATAAGTAAATTTTTTGTCTGTCTGTCTGTATGTACGCATGGGTCAAAAACTACTGAAGGGATTTTAACCAAACTTGGTACGATTGTAGTCCATACTCCTGGGCAGGCTATATACCTAACATTACGCTAAGAGGAAGCTGAGCAGTGACGATAAATTTGAAGCAAGTCGGATGAAAATGCACTTTCGAGCTCTTATCCTCCCATACGTTTACTCAATCACGCAAAAACGGCTGAACGGATTTGGATGAAATTTGGCATGCACGTTATCAGGGGTTACAGAGAAGGACATAGGGTACTTTTTATCCCGGAATTCCCGCGGGAACTCCGAAATTACCGCGGGTGAAACCGCGAGGCACAGCTAGTGTGCAATATTAGTATAGATAACTAGCTTCCCCATTCTCCCGCGTTATTCTGAGATCCCGTGGGAATTCCAGGATAAACTATAGGTAAATACGTGTAAACCTTCCTCTTGAATCACTCTACTCATCTATCAATGACAATCTGTTGCGTAGTTGATCTGATCTAAGCGTATACAGATTACAGACGACAGAAAACGATTTTTTTATACTATGTACCTACCTATTAAAGGTATATATTCAAGAGTGCCTGAGGTAATCCCTAAATTTACGTTGGTGAATCCGTGAGCTACCTACAGCTGAGGTTAATTGACTATCTAACGTGATTAATAAGACCTACTTAGTTCTTAGTTGTTACCTAGTGGACGCTGCAGGTTTTTCTTCACCCGAACCAGCCGTGGGCACGAGTATCTTTCACACAATGAAGGAAAATAGGACACGAAATTCTTAAACCCATCATCGTTGTCCTCATCGACCGACGACTTCCTTCCTAAAGATGAATCTTTCTTTTCTGAACTCGATACCGTCTTCATCGATCTTACCGACTTTAGCGACGTATTAGATTTTGCTCTTTTCTCAGTCATAATAAATCTCTGTAAAATACATTGAAAACGAAAAATATAATAATAAAAAATACAAAGTTATCAAAAAAATAATTAAATGACTCCTCTGAAATTCGACGTGAAAATGTTAAACGTCATCATTATAAAACTCAGAAGAATAACTATATGTAAAACGTCACGTCACTTTCAGGTGATTTTTTAAAATTCAAAGCGAATTTAATGTTTCACTGGCAGGAATGACGCCTTATAATAATAATAATAGGTTGGTATAATAATAATAAAAGGTTATCTGGAAGAGATCGCTAGTAAAGCGATAAGACCGCCTTATGTATGCCTTTATTTATAAGTTTTTGTTAACACGTTGGTGTACAATAAAGTATATTCTATTCTAATAACACTTCACAACAAATTCTACTAAACTAGATATTTTAATATTTAATCCACTTATTAGTTTTATTTATTTTATAGGTACCTATCAACATCTATTAGGTATATGTATAGACTAATATTGTATTATGTAGAAAAATAAAATATGTGCATGTAACCTTTAAGTACGGTAGAAGTAAAACTTCTGTACTAATGGATATATAGGTACCGGTAGGTATTTATTAGCTGTTCCCCGCGTCTATTTCAGAATTCCCGCAGGAATTCTGGCATAAAAGTAGGTACCTTATGTCAGCGGTTGAGTACCTAGTTGTTATACATTCCACGCCGCGCCCACTTGAAAAATTCATCCTGTAACAACAGCCACCAAAGAGGCGGTCACCAATAACTACTTGGGTTTTAGCCATGCCTCTCGTTCTCGTTCTTGAACCTCTTGATTAAAATAGAAGCACGGTGACCACTGCGCTAACCCGGTAGTCTAGGGCAGTCGGTTAATCCCAGTCAATTTCCAGTCGATTTGTGATTGATAACGTAGGTCTACCTACCAGTAGGTGCGTACGACTAAATAGACTGACTATAACTTACACTACTACCACGAGATCCTTGCGATCGTATAGAAAGCGGTATCAGCTCATTTTCCATTTTACTATTAATTATCTGTCTAATTTTTTGCCACTAAACCCAAATAATACTGAAATATAAATACAATAATGAAAATCTAACACAAGTTTACAAATTAATATTAAAATTTTATTTTATAAATGAAAGTCTAGTTGGCTTAGTATCACGAATTCACGACTAGGCCAATATAGTTTTTATTTACTTTGAGCTCGCTGATTGAAATCTAACAGCAGAAAAAAAATAGTGACACACACAGCCAAGCAGTGCACGAACGTACCTAGAAAACCATATTAATAATTATTATGGGTATAAATTTTTCACTTGAACACATCCCTATAAAATCAACATTGTCAAGGGTGTTACATTAGTCTAACGACAAGCATGCGCGAAATGCGAATCGCCCTTGTGGGCATGGTGGGCATGGCATGATCACAACCTTGATTGAGGTTGACAGGCAGCATGAGCCTATGGCCTAACCTGAAAATGTCTCCGGAGGTACTCGACTTATTTCAGTTGGAAATTTTTACGAATCTGTAATTCAACTCACACTTTGCCGATTTTCGGGTGACTGTGACCACAAACATTTTTGGAGTTAAATGCACGTCTTTGTGCGCGTCAGAGGGTAAGTGTAGGTATGTCATGAAAATAAAAATAAATGGTAGTATTTCACTATTTCATAAAAAAATTATTAAATGATACGATTTTACGAATTTCAATATTTATTATAGCAAAAAAAGAACATAAACTAAATAAGAAATAATAACTTACTCTAAACTAGGTATTTTCTTTTAGTCTGTGGTCAAAACTAACATTTTAACTTAAAAACTAGGTATTTTCTTTTAGTCTGTGGTCAAAACTAACATTTTAACTTAAAAATTAGGTTCACTATTAAATTTCTTCGGAAGGGAAGACAGATGCGTATGCAGCATGGACCAATGGTCTATGGTATGCAGCCTTATGAGCACGGTAGGCAAACGGTAAGTAGGCAATAGGCATGCCAAAAGTAGTGATTACCTTCTCTCTGGGCATGCCCACAACCTCAGAAGAGCCCACAACCCTAATTGAGGTTGACAGACTAGGGCACAGCCAATAATCACTACGTTTTGACTAGGGTTATAGCTTCCCCCCGAATTGGGTCCTCGCCTTGTCGTGGCGGGGGGGCTTAATAACCGTGGACTCCAACCCACGGTGAAGCTAAGAGGGACCCAGAAGCGGGGCCAGTATAGCCGGCTTGCGGCGCCGGTTGAGCCGCTCCCTGCGCTGCCCGGCTCGAGGCCACTGGGCCGCTTCTCCGGGTTTTCGGGGAAACCCGTGATGAGGTGGCCCGAGTAGGTGGCGTCGTCGTCGGGGAGCACCGCGGCTGAGGGTTAGAGGCCGTTGAGATGTTTTTCCTCTGCGGCCTCGACGGTGATTGGCGGCGTGTAGGGGCTGCGGGGGGGGGGGGAGTGCCGGCGCGGAGCTAGTCGGCCCTCCTCACCCTCTGCGGCCGTCGTGGAGGGCGGCGGGGCCACGGACCTGACCCGTCGCGGGGACCTCGGGCGCCGGTCATGGGCCCGACCGGCGTCCTTTGCACAAGGTCCCCGAGAAGGGAGGAGGATGACGGTGAGTCGTGTGTTCCGACGCATCGTCATCATTCTGAGGGGCTTTTTGCCCCTCGAGGAGGAGCCCGGCAACGGGCTGGCGCTGTCGGGGCTGCGGAGTATTTTTAACCGACTTCCAAAAAGGAGGAGGTTCTATGTTCGATTGTATGTATGTTTTTTTTTTTTTTTTTTTTTTTTTTTTTTTTTTTTTTTTTTTTTTTTTTTTTTATGTATGTTCACCGATTACTCGAAGACGGTTGGACCGATTTGGAAAATTCTTTTTTTGTTTGAAAGGGTATACTCCCAATTAGGTCCCATTGCTACCAAGTCAGGATCTGATGATGGGATCTTGGAGAAATCGAGGGAACTCTTCAAAAATTATAGGCACACCTATAGCGATTTGGGTATTTTTGATAGTAAATCGTTCATCTGCTTTCGGAAAGCAAAATTTAAAGAAGTGGAACTGATGATGAAGACCAGAGATGGTCATCGGAACTACTCAACAATAATACGTATTTCACGGGTTCCGATTGAAGCGATTTCAAAAATTGGTTTTTTGTTTGAAAGGGGATACTCCCAAATTGATTCCATTGTCACCAAGTCGAGATCTGATGATGGGATCTTGGAGTAATCGAGGGAACTCTTCAAAAATTATGGGTATAGGTGTTATAGCGATTTTTGTATTTTTTATAGTAAATCGTTCATTTGCTTTTGAAAAGCAAAATTTAGGTATTATTAGGTATACTCAATAATAGGTATTTCACGGGTTCCGAATCGTTAATTTTAATATGGTTTCTAAACAATTAATGCCCGTCACAATGTATATAGTGAAGTGGAACTGATGGTGATGTACTAGGAGAACTCCTCAACAATTAACGTCCCTGCGTCGGGAAAAGCAATATTTTGTAAAAGGTGATGAGCAGTTGACATAAGGCTATTGTAACTTAGAGAAATTACGAACTAAGTCACTTAAAAGCGAAAAATAAACAAAATTTTAACAAAAAAATTAAAACCGTCTTCCAAAAACACAAAACTAAAAAACTAAAAATAAAAAGCTAAAAATAACAAAAAACCGATTTAATCCAAAAGACAAAAACACACGTAATATTATTATTGGTTTGTGCTACCACTGATCGGTATGAAGTCGGTGACAAGCCAAATATGGAGGTGGTAGATGGGCTAAGTCGACTCCCGCCACCAGCTCTTCGTGAGCAGAACAACCCAAGTAGGCATACACCAGCGGGCTTGTCACCGAATTCAAACCGATCAGTGGTAGCACAAACCAATAATAATATTACGTGTGTTTTTGTCTTTTGGATTAAATCGGTTTTTTGTTATTTTTAGCTTTTTATTTTTAGTTTTTTAGTTATGTGCAGAGAGAAGTTAATCACTACGTTTTAAGAGACGGGACTTCCTTACTTGGTTTTGGAATCCATTTAGCAGACCCAGCAATACCAACACAGCGAAAATTTAAATGTCAAAATACTTCATAACTCATGGGTACCAACATTAACGAGAACAATAGGGATGGCCACATGTAGTTCCTGATTAAATCGATATCGATAAATTATCATTAGAGCATCGTGGGCTTCATACCAGGTGAATTAAATCTACAACGGGGGAAAACATTTGTCGTAAAATTGAAACAATAAATTATTATTTTTATTTATTTATTATTATTCCAATATTTTAGTTTGTCATGAAGATGATGTTATTAGATAGATAGATATTTATTTTCTCTTTAAAAATTACATTTACATTTTATGTCAAAATTAAATAACCTATTTGGGAAAGTAAATGATTTACTTCGCAGTGCCTCCTTGTTGAGCCTTGTTTAAATTATCGGTAGAAATATCTATCGGTAGAAGTATCCGACATTCGTTCCTTACATCTCCACAGACATATTTTATATCGTGAAGTTTTTCGATTGGAATGTAAGCTAAGTCACATCCAATATTTTTTACCCATTGTCGACATCTGAAATTAAAATATCTATCAATCATGCAAGTACACTTAGAAACAAGATAGAGTATAATATAGTTGTTTATACAGAAGACGAGGTTCACTTTATTACAATACAATCATAATACTTAATGAAAACTGCAGTAAGTAATGAAAAAAGTATACGCAGCAGCAGCTATACAAAAAATATTCCAAAATATTCACTATAATAGCATCATTCATTAAAGTTTATCGACTCACTTTATCGATAGTGAAGATTTACATCACTATGGTTTACAAACATGAAAATATTTTTTCTCATTTCAAAAAGATAGTGTATTATTTTAGTCTTGCTGATAGCTGAAGAGAACAAAATACTTTATTACTTTACTCAAGCTGTACTTACCGGTCTTCATCTATAGGAAATTTCGTGATAAATTTCCTTTTATTTAAATTTTGTCGACTCTATCTTTTTCTACAAATTACATACGTACTACACTGTCTAATCGGTGCTATTTCACTACCCAATCACAAGAAAATAGTTTTTAATTTTAATAGTCACACTGCACTTTTCAAAGCGTAAATCACACAAAATTTTTAAAAATCACACAATTATTTTCCCAAATAACAACATGCGTCGCCATGACAAACAGATGACAGATTGTAAGAAAGATTCAGAGACAAAAGACTGAAATAGCATGTGAGGCCATCTTTGATGCCATGGAAAAAAAAAATTAAAAAAAAAATGAGTGCTAAACACGAACAAAATTTAATTTGTTCCTAGTTGCGTTAGACTGGTTATGTGTTTTTGGAAGACGGTTTTAATTTTTTTGTTAAAATTTTTATTTGTTAATTTAATAGTATTTAAGTGTGTTTTTTTTAGTTCAGTACGTTTGTTTTGTTTTGTAAGTGAACCATCGAATAA
Organism: Zygaena filipendulae; assembly: GCA_907165275.2. Taxonomy (NCBI): domain Eukaryota; kingdom Metazoa; phylum Arthropoda; class Insecta; order Lepidoptera; family Zygaenidae; genus Zygaena; species Zygaena filipendulae. The sequence goes on from OU015669.1 coordinate 5,496,264, forward strand.
GATGTCTAATAAGACGTGTGAATTTGCGGACTAAAATCTAAGAATGAAAATGGTGTAAAAAAGACTTATATTTCAAGATTTCCTCTTGGTCCAGTCTGGTACATAAATTTTATTCAATTTATAGTTGTTTTTATTCTTATTCAGTGCTTAAAATAACAAAAATACCGTTTTGAAAATTTATTAAGTGATTTGAAAGAATATGTAAATAGTGCGGCAAATACCCATACTGATTTTTTTACAGATATCGATAAATTCCATTATTTTTGTTTTAGGTTTGAAAGATTTGGCCTATTTACCAATCGAGCAACTCCATCAATTAAAATAGAGCAGTTGAATGCAGATAAAAATAAAATAGCGCAATTAAGTTAGATAATAAGTTTTATTGGTCCTGTTTTTACCGGATGACCGTGTGATAATTCTGAAAATATAGAGTTAAAAATAGTTTTAAACTATGGGCAATGTTGTATGTTTAAGTGTTCTCCCTGAGCTAGACACTTGATTTTTTGCAAGAATCAGTTGCTCACTCAGGAGTCAGGGAACATAAAATTGCAGCTTGCCGATATTGATATTATTTTATGCTACATTGTCATTTGTTTTATTTTCTAGAATTTAGAGTTTTTTTAATTTATTCCAGTAATCGAGTGACCGGTTGACAAAAAGAAACCTTTGGAAAACAACTGCTGTGCACCCACGCGCAGGAAGAAAAACCATGACCCGTATTAGTCAAGTGGTCAACTTGACCACGTTTCACAAGACGGTGTTTCAATAAATACAAAAAAATACATTTTTCAAATAAATGTTCTACATATCACTTCCAACCAGCTACTTTCCTTATTTGAGGCAGCTGAAAAGGCACCAATGATGGCTTACATAAGGTTCAATATTAATATACTTAACCGACAGCAATTAAGCCGTCACAGGTGCTTTTTTCCGTACCTATAAAATAATAAAAAAATCTATGAGGAACCGTAGTACTGGTTTTTATCGAAATCGATATATTGACCATTCGCTATAAGCAGAACAGCACTATTTTTGTGGGAATCAGCAATGATTGCATGGGCGAAAATTTTGACGATTCGCGTCATTCCATTTCACAGTATGGGAGTCCCATATCTTAAAACGTAGTGATTATATGATCTTTGGGTTAAAGCTGACTTTATAGGAACGACTTCGCAATAATACTGAAGTGACGTCAAATATTACAGTGCTCTCAGTGATTACGGAACATACGCACACCCCTACTTGCCCCTACTTTGACCGGCTGAAGGACTGGCTTCCATGGCTATGTATCTTTAAAAATTATTTATTTGTCATTGTCACTGTCAATTTGTCATAGAAAATTTATGAATGAAAAAAGAAATACCATTCTAGTGTCTACAATGGTGAATGGTTTTTGTGATTTGTGTTTTGAAACTGAATCCTTTTTTCACATCGATAGAGAGTGTCTAGATATTAGTCAATTTATATTTAACTGTAGCTAATTTAAATACAAGAAAAGTGTTAAGGAATTCTAAAAACGTGTACGATAAAATAAATATTGTATTACGTAGTATCATGTGCAGTTTTGCTTATTTTGCGGGCTGCTGCATCTATTTCCGACCTGATACCTCAGACGAAATAAAAACTCCTTGATACATATCCCTGAGGTTAGTAGAATATATTTTTAAATAAAATGGCTCATTAAATAAGTTTTTTAATTGATATTTCGCATTTTATTGGGGTGATACAAACAATATTTTATACATTCTAAGGATTATTTGTAGGCTCAAGGTGATGTGACGAAATATTATTAAAATAAATTGGTTATTACTTATTAGTCATAGTAGATTGAATCATTAATTTTAAAAACTGTTTGAATTAGGTACTTTGTAATTTGTAATTTCACTTATTTGTCATTCATAATGCAATTTCTATGGGTAGTAGGTATAATGCAATTCCTATTGTAAGAGTATTGAATACATTTTCACGATTCACACACATATCTGATACCTACACATTTGTTGTTATGACTGAGATAAATATTTTGTTATGAAAGGTGGTGAAAGTCTGATGGATGTTGTACTTATAGTCTCATTATTTTAAATAAAATTTAACCTAGTGACACCAAAACACACCTGAAGAGTTAAGACGCAGTAATGCAAAACTTATTTGTAAATTTTTTTTTGTTTGTAAACTGCCAAACCTGTTTTTTTTTTCTTATTTTTTTGTTTTATACTAAAAACTGAAATTTGTTTAGATAAATTATTGAAGCACAAGCACAATGAGTTGGCTAAAAAACACATCTATATCCTTCGCTCGCCAGCTGTCAAGATCACTTGATCCTCGTTGTGATTACGAGCCCCAAGCTTGCTACAGCTCTTTTACCAAGCATTGGCAACAAGCTAACGATATTATTATTAAATCACAGGTATTGTATTTATTCAATATTTAAATTTTAAAAATATCAGTTTACCTGCATAAACAAGTAATAATATTAAAATATTTTTTTCAGCCTCAACACCTTCATGATGATGTGTTAGGTGTAGTGAATCACCTGGAGCAGTTAGCAACACTGTTGGTATTAGAAGCAAGAGCGAGAGAAGTGAACCACTCAAACAGTCCAGCCACTTGCCTTGAGTATTTGCTTAGTGAAAACTTATTGGATAAACTCTATGAATGGGCAATATGCACTGGCAAGTGAGTAATAAACTATTGTTTTTATATTGTGAGGACAAAAAATATTTGAAAACAAGTAGGTAGGTATATGCTTTTAAGGCAACACTGGACACAATAAAAAACTAATTTGACGAGTCCTGACTTATGTGAAAAAGTTTAATATCCTGTTTTTTTGCTGAGCAGTCGCAACATACGCTTACCCTGGTGGCAAGGATCTTATACGAACAGTGTGGTTAAAGTTAAAGAGAAGTATAGAAGTATAATCTGCCATTCCTGCCATTCATTATCAAAAAGTTCTCCTTAGCAGTATCATGTTTATTTAAAACAATTAAGTATAATGATTAATACTGTGATTAGTACTGCCTAATTACTGTTGATTAGTGGTATTGTTACCAGTGTTGATTAATAAAACAAAATATTTTACATAACATCTCTAAAAGTCTACAAGTGTTATTTTAGGAATCCCTTCAGACAAAGCCTGAAGAATAATAAATGATTAAACAAACTTAAGTGCAGTGTTGTTGTTGTATTGGTATATACTTTTAATTTAATTAAAAATATATACTTTAAATTCTGATAGGAAATAAAATTAACTTGTAGGAAATGATTATCCTGCTATTGATTGACTGATTTTTGTTTCATGGGTAGAAATTTCTTTATTTATACAGCAAAATCTTCTTTATTGCAGAGCTACTGCTTGACTCTGCTTGGTTCTTGCTGTCATCGCCATCACTGTCGGTCTCCATTGTCGCTCTTTACTAATCTCCCCAGAACTCCGTTGTTACAATTGTACAATTTTTGATGGCGACACTGGCAACACCTGATTGACGTTTGGTTGTCACCTTGCCGGAGTGTCACCAAAGTGTCACTAAACTCAAATGACAACCGACAAGTCAAATGTTTATACTATAACCTCAAAGAAAAATATAATTTCCAAAGTTGGAACTACGTTTTAAGCACAGTAGTCACTGCACTTATTTATGATTTATCGGTAATTCGTCACATGATGACCGATTCCTAGTTAATCTCACTGTAACACACACGTTTAACAACTTTTTAAAATATAATTACGCGGAGCTAACAGATGTATGACTTTTCGATATACCTACCCTCGAGAACAGGATGAATAGGATTACACTTGCCAGATCTCAAAGTAACCCGCCAACAACAAAAATACACTCCAGCATGCTGACACCACCCGGAACTTAGAGATAGCTGCAGCAATAAATCCCGCCATCATCTCAGCAGTTACTACTGCTGGATCATACAAGCAACAAACTTTACACAGGTGGCAAAGGGATTCAGTACCACACACTAAAAGGAAAAAAATGGAGACCAGTCCTCCTCAGGGTGAAAATGCCAAGAAAAAATTACACTCAAGCAATAAAGCTGCTTATACAGTACCTACTCAAAACCAATTCGAGATACTTGACAGTGAGAATGATGACATTAACGTAGTACCATTACCAAAACCAGAACCAATTTTTGTAACTGGCGTTATTGATATATCCTCTTTAAAAAATGTCTTGTACAAGATTGTTCACAATGAGCAATACACAATGACCACATTAAGGTCAGGTCACATTGTTAAAATAATGCCTTCAAGTATAGAAGCCTATAAAACAATCAGAGAAACCTTTCTTACAGAAAACATAAGTCATTACACCTACAAATTAAAATGTGAAAGAGCTTTCAGAGTAGTACTGCGAGGACTACATGCATCTGAAGACATCTCAATAATTAAAGAACAACTAAATGAATTAGGACATGAAACCCGGCAGATAGTAAATGTAGTGCATAGATCTACCAAAGAAAAGTTACCACTCTTTTATATTGACCTGGAACCAAAACAAAACAACAAAGACATTTACAAAGTAAAATCCCTCAATTACATGAAGGTTTCCTTCGAGCCACCATACAAGAAAAAAGAAATTCTTCAATGTAAACGATGTCAGAGATTTGGACACTCAAAAAACCAATGTTTCAGGCCATTCCGATGCGTAAAATGTGGTAATGATCACGCAACCACTACCTGCACAAAACCATCAAACACCGATGCAACATGTGCAAACTGCCAGGAGAAGCACCCAGCAAGCTACAGAGGCTGTATAAAATATAAACAATATAAAGAGCAGATCCTGAAACTAAATCCTAAGAACAATATAAAAAAAGAAACTCTACAAATTGGAAGGGCAAACGAAAATCCTACTCAATACCTAAAATATGACACCTCTAAAAGGACAACTCAAACTTATGCTGATGTTGCAAAGACTAAAGACAACTTTACAAGGTTTAATACAACAACTACGGACAACCTTGTTGACGTAATGGAAACAATGTTCAACAAATTTCAAGTTATCATGACTAACCTAATAGACAGCATGATGGACCGAATGATCCAACTGGTGAGCAACCTTCTGTCCAAATGATACCCAATATCAGAATAATGACATGGAACGCCAACGGGTTAACAGAACGCAGACAGGAACTAGAAGCTTTTCTCTTGACAGAAAAAATTGATATTGCGTTGATTTCGGAAACTCGATTCACGTCGAAAAGCTATATTACAATTAAAAATTACACAGTGTACACAACAAATCACCCCTCGGGCAATGCTCACGGAGGAACTGCTGTTATCATCAAATCAAACTTAAAACATCATTCACTCGAACCATTCTGTACTGAGAAGATACAATCAACTCAGATTATAATAAATGAAAACAAATTCGAAATAGCCATCTCTGCAGTCTACTGTCCACCAAGACATTCTATAAATAATGTAAACTTCAAAGACTTTTTCTCCACGCTTGGTAACCGCTTTATATGTGGAGGTGACTGGAACTCCAAGCATTCTCTTTGGGGTTCCCGACTTATTACTACAAGAGGCAGACAACTACACCAAACAGCTGAAGACCTAAATCTCGAGTGCATATCTACTGCTGAACCTACCCACTGGCCGACCGATCCAAGAAAATTACCGGACCTATTAGACTTTTTCATCACCAAAAACATCGCCACCAATAACATGAACACCGAATCAGTGGCGGATCTTTCTTCTGATCATACCCCAGTCATACTAAACTTGCACTCTAAAGTCTATTTGAATGAAAAACCAGCTAAAATTTACAATAAAAATACTAATTGGGAAATATACCATAACATATTAACACTAGAAACTGACCTGAAAATTTCATTAAAAACCACTGAAGACATAGAGCTGGCAGTTGAGGCTCTCAACCAATTAATTCACATGGCTGCTTTTCAGGCTACCCCTATGAGAAAAGCAGTGAGTCCCAGAGAACATATCTATCCTAAATACATCAAGGATAAAATCTACGAACGACGTCAACTCCGCAAGAAGTGGATGAGTACAAAGTATCCCAGGTACAAAACAGATTTCAACAAAGCTACAAAGGACCTGAAAGAGCTAATTAATAAAACAAAAAATGAAGATCTGCAATCCTATCTTGCCCAACTAACACCAAATAGTGACACAAACTACTCGCTATGGAAAGCCACTAAGAAACTGAAGCACCCTGTAACTCAAATAACACCTATAAAGACACAGGCAGGAAGCTGGGCCAGATCTGATATCGAAAAGGCCAGAACTTTTGCTGAACACCTTCGAAATGTTTTTCAGCCTTATGCTTGTACCAATCCGGAATTTGCCAAAGAAACAACGGATTATCTCAGTTCTGCCTTACAATTATGTTTACCACTCAAATGTGTATCTCCAAGGGAACTGATTAGAGAAATCCGTGGTCTACGGGAACATAAAAGCCCAGGATATGACTCAATTGATGCCACTTTACTCAAGCATTTACCCAAGAAAGTAGTACTTTTGTTAACATCAATTTTTAACTCCTGCTTAAGACTCTCCGTTTTTCCAAGTCAATGGAAAATAGCCCAAGTCGTTATGGTCCCGAAACCCGGTAAACCTCCGCAAGATACATCATCCTACAGACCCATTAGCCTGTTGCCTTTCATCGGTAAATTGTTTGAAAAAATAATACTAAACCGAATGCGTGAACACCTAAATACAGTTATACCAAAACATCAGTTTGGCTTTAGGGAGGGCCATGGAACAATTGAGCAAGTACATAGGCTGGTAGACACCATAAGTAGATCCTTAGAAAATAAAAAGTACTGCTGTGCTGTATTCCTGGATATAACTCAAGCATTCGACAAGGTGTGGCATGATGGACTTCTTTTTAAAATAAAGCAAATATTACCGCATTCGTTCTTTCCCATAATAAAGTCATATCTGGAAAAAAGATGTTGCGAGGTTAAAGTCAATACGGAGTTGTCTGACATGATTGACATTGTATCCGGGGTGCCTCAGGGTAGCATTCTGGGACCAGTGTTGTACCTGATCTTTACTGCTGATCTACCTACTACAGAAAATACCACTGTTGCTACATACGCTGACGATACCGCCCTTCTATCTGTTGATGTTGATCCGAACATAGCATCTAATAATCTTCAAATGCATCTTACTCTTATCGAAAAATGGATGAATAAGTGGAGCATAAAAGCAAATACAGCGAAGTCTGTGCAGGTTACTTTTACTCTGAGGAAAAAAACATGCCCACCTATCATGCTCTACAATGATGTAGTTCCACAGGCAGATGACGCCAAATACCTTGGAATTCACCTGGATCGCCGTCTCACCTGGCAAAAGCATATCTGGACCAAGAGAAAGCAACTCGACCACAAACTTCGCAACATGTACTGGTTGATTGGCAGCAAATCTAAACTAACAAGTACCAGTAAAATGGCAATATACAAATCTATATTAAAACCAATCTGGACCTACGGCATCCAGTTGTGGGGTACTGCTAGTCACAGCAACATAGAAATCCTAGAGCGATTCCAAAGTAAAGCTATGCGCACAATGTTTAAGATACCACCATATATAAGTAACAAATATGTAAACCAAGACCTCAACATAAATACTGTGAAGCAAGAGATTGCAAACTTCAGCCGGATTTACCAGAAAAGGCTTGACGGACACAGGAATGAACTAGCAGCGGTTCTACAAGGAACAGGCAGCCTTCAATTTACAAGACTGAAGAGACAAGCAATACCAAACCTCGCAGAGAGATTCGCTGTCAGAATTTGAATGAAGCATTACTGAATGCTTTCTTCAACCACAAACCCACAATAACAAAGCCAGCCAATTAGATTATTGTCTCAGGACAGATTGCTAAGTTGCAGGATTTATAAAAAAAAAAAAAAAAAAATTTATACAGCAAAATCATTAATCAATGGCCAAACATCACCTTATTGAACACCTTGCAACAATTCTATTAAAACTAATAAGCAACATGGTACAGTGAGGTTGCTTCTAGTGAAATCATGTGGTTCTCTCACCAGAACTATTTGCTTGCTCAGGGCACACAAATGATGAGTGGTCAGTAGCAGCAAACGCATGCACTCATCACAGATTCCACCCACAAACTCTTATTAAATACTAGCTGTTCCCTGCGGTTTGACCTGCGGTTATTTCAGAGATCCCATGGGTGTTCCAGGACAAAAAATACCCTATGACCCAGACAACGTGTATGCATATTTTCATGATGATTGGTTGAGCTGAGGTGTGAAAGCATAACAAACACAAACAAACAAACTCACTTTTGCATTTACATTAGTAAGGATTATTGTGTATGCTATATCCAATTATCCTGTTAAACTTACTACAGACTAATTAATGTAGGTATTATTATTTTTGTACATGTATTAATAGTAACAGCATTGAATTTACAACATAAATTATTTGATATTTTTTTACTTACAATAAAATTGTAACATCCCATGCTAATCTATCTCAGAAATTATTAACATGACTTTTTTGTATTCTGTTTTGTGATATTTTTTGCAATAAAATCTGGGTTGAGAGGTTACAAAGATTACAATAAAAGAATCTTGTTAGTAATTTGTCACATTATTGTTTTGAAAACAAAGTTTATATTAAAATTAATTACCATTCACTTAAACATGGAGCAGAAAGGTCATTATTTCATTGCACAGTCATGCCATATGCTTACATCGCTATTGATGTAATCATCAGACAGCAAGTAGGTACTATGATAAATCTTTAATTAACTATTATCAGTACCACTGCCCTATAGAAAATGTACGGTATGTTTTAAAATTCAGCCGCTACAAAAACTGAGATAAAAAGCCGTTCACTATTTGGCGGGCAAAAACGCGAGGTTTTATTGTTCATGCGATCCTCGAGGGTGCTATATTTTCGCAACGTAAAAATGGACACAGTGTGAAATTTTATGACTACACCTATGTAAAGATTTAATCTTATGCTTTGCCGACAGCCTCTAGGTACAGAAACTGACAAATATAGAAATAATAAGGCGTTATTATTAAGATTTCTGTGCAGAAAGCGCTACATCGGATGCTTCGTATTTTATACCGACATACAGTGAGCTAATTTTCAAGTTGACGCGCAGACTTTCAAAAAAATTTACCGAAAATGAAACAACTGTAAAACCCCAATACGCATATACAACGTGTTATTGAATTGACCAAAAACTTGATACACCCCCATTTAAAAAAATAAACAATAATATGGTTAAAATATAAATTATGTCGTATAAATTAATAGTCTAAAAGTTATTTAACATTAGTTTGGAGGTGACCTATCTACGAAATTTCAAGCGCTGCGCCCGCAGTAGAAAATCAATGCCGCGCCAATGACCGATTCAATTTTTTTGCAAATGCGACAAATATTGTATTATAAATAATTTAGACATAGGCTAGTAAAAATTAAAAAATATAACCTATATTAAAACATGGTGCGATTGATTCGGAAGTTGATTCTGTACAAACTTACTTTCTAGTTTTCAGTCAATTCATTAACACGTTGTATAAGTATGCACGGTCTTGCTCGTATACAAAGTCCCGCGTCGCCGCATAATCTGTATACAACAAAAATTATTATTACGTCTCGATTCGCGTTTTAAACAAACCCGGAAACTCTTCTTGGTCAACTTTTTTAGTGTCGTTATATGTATTGTTAAGAGCATCATTGCGATTGTAAAGCAACAATTTGTTTGCTTATTAACAGGTGCAAAGCCCAAACTATTAACCGGATCTAATTTGAATCGGTTCCCTGAGTTTTATTAAATAAATCAGAACGCAAGTGCGACCTAATTTTGTACCTACGCAATAGTTCGTTGATAATAATTAATGGGCAATATTCCACATTGACGGTGGCGAGTCAATGATTTTAATATTAAATCCCTTATCCGTAATGAAATCAAATAAGTAATGACCGAATTGATAAGATTTTCGAGTGTTTAATGTTTATAGAACTTATACTCATGAAGTATTGTTCTAAGATAACAAAATAATTCAACAGAGCTTTGCTTGTTAAAATTTGAGTTATTGCATTTGTGGCACCTGTTAATCTATAGTACCTACCTAATAGGTATTATAAAGCTGCATAGTTTGTTTGTTTGCTTGCTTGTTTGAACGCGCTAATCTCAGGAACTACTGGTCCGATTTGAAGACTTCTTTCAGTGTTAAATAGCCCGTTTATCGAGAATTTATCGAGAAAGGCTATAGACTATAATATATCATCACGCTACGACCAATAGGAGCGGAGCAGCAATGAAAAATGTAGCAAACGACCGGCTCCAGAGAGCTTCCGATGCGTGCGCTGCGTAAACGGTTAAAGTTTCGAAAAAATCATGTATGACATGATGTATGCTAACCAAAATTGTTCTAAAATAATGCCATTATTTGCGAAGGTGTTTTTATAAATGATATTAATCCTTATCAAAATGAATACGTTATTCATCACAAGTATTTAATAAAACAATATTGCCTTATACATCATTCGACTTTAATTAATATCTTAGGAGATATCGCTGTTTTAAAATAACATCGCAGCAACATATATGGTGATCAAGTAGGTACAGCGCGCGCATTTGTGATGTGCATGTGGGCATGCAGTCATTAATAGTACGGGAGATACCGATGCTAATTCGGGAGCGACTCGAGCGTCGTTGGGACCTATTGGGTTTTGAAGATTAGGAGATATAAACAAAATAAGGTCATATGATATTTTTTCATTCACCGGTGGGTTTAGCTTCTACAGGCTTTCAAAAATGTAAAAAAAAATATTAAAATGGAAATACTCGAGCGCGTCAGATATTGTAGTTTTGATACTCCAAGGTGTCTCTGATATCGAAAATACATATATTCATCTGCCGATTTGCGTGGTGGGGGTGGCCATCCGGAAGTGGAGAAAATGAAAAAAAAAAACATTTACTCCAGCGCGTCAGATATTCAAAGGGGATGTTAAGTGAGCCCTAAAAATGCTCCCCTTCGAAAATCTGCCAATTTGGAGGTGACGCAAGGTAGTAGCGAATTTTTGAAAATGCAAAAAAAAATCGCAATTTTGAAATACTCGAGCGTGTCAGATTATTTTACAGAAGGTTCAGCTTGCACTCCAAGTTATGTTGGCTTAAAATCTGACAATAATTTTGAGGGGTATTATTAATCTGACTGGTAGAAACAAAAATTATGATTTATTTTTAAGATTTTTTTTTCTTTCTGACGTGTAAGTTTAATAACTTTATGAGCTATTTCTTGTTCACAAAAAACACACTTTATATTTCTATGAAATATGTAAAAGCTCACAAAATATTATTCACAAAACTAACTTTAAAGCACAAACAAGCCAGAGCGTTTTACATATAATAACATGAACGCGTTGTTTTGTGATGAGCTTTATTATATAATATATATAAAGTGAAAGGTTATAGGTGAACCTATAGTTTGATGTAATACTTAACTTAACTTATTTTAATATGTATTTTAACCGACCAAAAAAAGTTATAATTTGACACGTTTAGCGCCGTGATATACTGTGATGACGTTATGGCGACGGAAAGTAGTGTGAGGACGGTGCGAGAGAGTGAGAGATAGAGAAAAAGTAAAAGAGAAAGAAAGACAGAGATATGTTTCACTGCAGCTGCTCGTTCGATTCGAAGACGATTTTTGTTTCTTCGGCTTATGAAAATCGGCAGATTATATTTTTCCCGCTATCCTTGAGTTATTTACTTTAAAATAAAAAATAAATCAACTGCGCTCGAGAATGTCGAAGTTGCGTTTTTTTTTTGCAAGTTTGTGATCCTCTAACTCCCTTACGTCACGTTCAAATGGTCAGATTATTCATATACATACTTCTCACTATGTAATTAACCCACCATATCTTAATCTGACGCGCTCGAGTATTTCGAGTTATCGATTTTTTTTTACTAATCTGATCGGTTATTCTAGACGCACCCACCAGTGTAGAGGGCCTATATTTGGTGGAGGTACTCAACATGGTGCAAGGTACCCCCCTTATGTTCATCTGACGCGCTTTAGCTAATCCACAAATCCCCTCTTGGCGGTCCGTACTATAAGGGGAACGCGAACGGCACGGATTGTCATGCGGCTTACATAGGTTTTGTTTTATCGGATGTCGGGAAAAAAAGTTGTTGAGTAAAAACCTTTCACGCGGGTGAAATCGCAGGACACAACTAGTAGGTAATATTATAAGCATTGAATATCATTGGCGTCTATAGATCTTTTATTCCAGTTCTGTTTTCAGGCTGATAATTTTTATTATGATCCCATAGTCTCGTGTTAGTAAGGTGCCAATCGTAGACTTTTTCATAACAATTAAATTCCCCATCACAAGCTTTTTGTTAAAAATTATCATAAGGAGAGTTCAAATATTAGTGCAGATTTTTAGGTTTTTGTGCGATCTTTGTGTATGTTTGCAGCTGACAGCCCGCCAAACAATACACACCCGTTTCTAAGACGATAGTCTCAGGCAGCCTATCACGAATGAATCTGTATAATTTTTCAGATACGAGAATGCAGTACGATTGGAACAATTGAAATTGTTCGGAAATCTTATCACACATTACAGTACACAGGTAAATAACAAAAATACTAGATAGGCAAAATTATTTATTCTGAAATCGGGTTTGGCTAGTAACTTTTATAAATAACCACCTCATACCATGTGTGTAGGTTATTTGAGGTGTGATATCGTGACTATTGTGTTTGCACAATAATCGTGTCGAATCTAAATGTCATTGATTTGTCTCGGTCATCAATCGATTAATATCGGTTATACTAACTTATCAGCTACTACTTGTAGTTTTTGGTTACAAAAAATTCGCACGCTTTTATTTCTGACCACCTGACCCCCGAGGCGCCACTGTGAATTTCGGAAGATATTATGACTAATTGATTTTTAGGGTTCTGTATATCTTATACCTTGTAAGGAAAAATTTAACTCTTATAAGAACACTCTGGTGTCCGTTCGTCTGTCAGACTGTCACAGAAATTTCTCTTAAACTTAGTAACTTAACAAAAATTGCGAAACCGCGGCGGGAGCAGGTTTTTTTAATATACGTAGAGATGTTAAAAAAGGTGGAAGGTGGTTTGCTTTCATAGGTAATAGTCGTCAAGACATCTTGAAAGCCTTAAGAAAAAATCAAAAGGCCAAAATTTAGATTTTAATAGGTTCAGTAAATAGATAGCAGGAATAACTTAGGTTAATTCTACTTATAATGTTTACGGGAGAAACTCCTTTAAATGATAAACAGCTGTTTTAAAAGTCGGTGAACTCGGCCCTTAGTACCTACGGACCCTAATTGTACGAACCTTACCTCGCTTTTTGACCATTTTTTATTATACAATTATATCGTACTTTGGCCTCGTTTATGGTCGTGTTGATTTAAAAAAAGAAATTGTACCCTCACATGTTGTTTACCCAAATTTTGTTAAATTTTCAGGTGATAGCGGCGGAGCCCTTCCTCAGGCCACTCCTAAAACTTTTAAGTGACTTCCGAAATGAACTTCCGCCGCCTAATTTAGAAAGTATTGCTATGTTTTATCATTAATATTTATAGACTGATAGAAAATATTATATCTCCACTAGCTGTTCCCCGCTGTTTCACCCGCGTTCATTAGCACCCGCGTTCAGTTGTCACAGAACATCATAGATATCATTTAATTTCAAACACATCAATAAAGATTGGATGGTTCAACCACAGTCGGGTGCAGGTTTTGTGATTTTCTTTGACACTGAACCAAATTTTCAATCATCGAGAATGAATGAATGGAAAACACTTTATTGGGCACCACAATATAAATGACTAATAACTGATGTAAAGCAGGAAAATAAGTGGCTCCAGAGTGCGACCTTATCGTAATAAGGTAGCATAAATGATAAAGTGATGCTTCTAATAGGCCATACAAAACTTGTTTCCTTTTTCAAGTTCTAATTCATTTTCTCGCCAAAATATAGTACGAAAAAATTATTAACATTTTAAAAATAAATAGACCGCATATTCGCCATTAAGAAAAGAAAAAACCTATGAAAATATGTACAAACTAGCTGTTCCCCGCGGTTAAATGCAGAGTTCCCGAAAGAATTCTGAGATAAAAAGTACCCTATGTCCGTCTCCGTACCACTGACGTTGTCTGTGGTATGCAAAATTTCATGGTTGAGTCGTTAAGGCATGAAAGCGTAACAAACAAAGTAAACAAACTCGCATTCGCATTTATTATTATTATATACATGAGGGGGTTTTATTTAAGAAAAGTTGTAGGCGTGTTCGTGAGTTAGTGTGAGTATTTTTTGAATGGATACTAGTTTTGTTGTTTCTTATAATTCGTAGATCAACTAGTGATGGTGCTGAACCAACTGTGCGTAGCGTTGATGCAGAATATGAAGTTCATCGATTTGTTCTTCCTGACCACTCACACGCAGAACGGCTCGCAAGCAGAGTGAGTGCAATATTTTGATATCATTCAATAAAAGGAAAGGATATATTATATTAAGGGGAAATGAAGCAAATCCCTATCATTTCAATAGAGATGTAGGCTCTAAAGATAAAACAATATTTCAATAAACAGGGTATAATGAGAGACTTATTGAAGTCTATTCTATTCTAAAAAAACGTAGCAAGCGCGCAAGTTACTTACATTTTATCGGACGGATCATACCCCAAAAGTTACTCAACGCCTCTGCGCCGATAAGTCTAATAATATAAAGGTTATCCAGCCGCATGATTCCACGTTATTAAGGTTTTCTCTGGCAGTCATTAGTGTTTTTTTATTTAGTTTTACTACTCGCTCGGTGTCATCAATGGATATTTTTTTGTGAAAACATTTAGATTTATTCAAATAAACGTGGAAAGTAAAGCCTTACTTTATTTTCACTTTGAATAAATACATTATACAACGTGTTAATGAATTAACTGAAAACCTGATACACCCCATTTAAAAAAATAAACAATACATATAATGATTAAAATATATTTTTTGTCGAAAAAATTTATACTTTAAAAGTTATTCAACATTAGTTTGGAGGTGACCTATCTACGAAATTCCAAGCGCCACGCCTGCGCCTATCGGTTCGATTTTTTTTGCTGCGGGCGGCGTACGCTCTAAATATTGGTGTGCGTTCCGTGGATTTGGACGCAGTTGTTCGGTTAAAATTTCACTCGTTTGAGTTGCAACCAAGCCACGGAACGATCGAGTTGTTTTTATAACCTAAAAGTATTTGAAATTTCAGGCGCCATTTGTTTTCTTTCAATTCACTTTGCAAATAAGACTGTTTTACATCCAATTATAAACTTTATGTGACTAAGACACCTCCCCTTTGTTCGTAAGAACTCCGATTAATTTCTTTTTCAACGAATCCGGTTTTTGGTGCAAGCTTTGACACTTCTTAAACAATACATAGCTGTCAGAGTGAAAATTAACCTGCTTCGGAGATGGTTGTTTGGTTGCTGCACTCTGAGCCACGGAACGGGTGAAACTACGCTCTGACAGTTGTCAGAGTAAAATTTCACCAAGCCACAGAACGGGTTCAGAGCGCGCTCGAGCGGTTCGAGTGCATTCGTGCGAAGCCACGGAACGCACACCTGTATTATAAATAATTTAGACATGGGCTACTAAAAATGAAAAAATATAACCTATATTATAAAAAAAAAAAAACATAGTGCGATCGATTCGTTAGTTGATTCTGGACAAACTATTTTCTAGTTTTCAGTTAATTCATTAACACGTTGTATATTATATTCATATACCGTGCAATGTGTATGCTGGGGCATTTCGGTTGGATTAAAAAATAAAAATAAAAAATACTTGTTTGTGTCTTCAGGTTCATCATAGTCCGGCTGCTGCTGGCGTCCGTGCACCGCGAGGGCGCGACCGGCGCGTGCGCGCGCGACGCGCTGCTGCTGTGCGCCAAGATGTCCGCGCGGAGCCCCCAGCTGGCGGAGTGCATGCTGGCCGGCAACACTTGCCCCGTGCTCGCCACCGGTACGTGTTTCCCCCGACGCGCTGCTGCTGTGCGCCAAGATGTCCGCGCGGAGCCCCCAGCTGGCGGAGTGCATGCTGGCCGGCAACACTTGCCCCGTGCTCGCCACCGGTACGTGTTTCCCCCGACGCGCTGCTGCTGTGCGCCAAGATGTCCGCGCGGAGCCCCCAGCTGGCGGAGTGCATGCTGGCCGGCAACACTTGCCCCGTGCTCGCCACCGGTACGTGTTTCCCCCGACGCGCTGCTGCTGTGCGCCAAGATGTCCGCGCGGAGCCCCCAGCTGGCGGAGTGCATGCTGGCCGGCAACACTTGCCCCGTGCTCGCCACCGGTACGTGTTTCCCCCGACGCGCTGCTGCTGTGCGCCAAGATGTCCGCGCGGAGCCCCCAGCTGGCGGAGTGCATGCTGGCCGGCAACACTTGCCCCGTGCTCGCCACCGGTACGTGTTTCCCCCGACGCGCTGCTGCTGTGCGCCAAGATGTCCGCGCGGAGCCCCCAGCTGGCGGAGTGCATGCTGGCCGGCAACACTTGCCCCGTGCTCGCCACCGGTACGTGTTTCCCCCGACGCGCTGCTGCTGTGCGCCAAGATGTCCGCGCGGAGCCCCCAGCTGGCGGAGTGCATGCTGGCCGGCAACACTTGCCCCGTGCTCGCCACCGGTACGTGTTTCCCCCGACGCGCTGCTGCTGTGCGCCAAGATGTCCGCGCGGAGCCCCCAGCTGGCGGAGTGCATGCTGGCCGGCAACACTTGCCCCGTGCTCGCCACCGGTACGTGTTTCCCCCGACGCGCTGCTGCTGTGCGCCAAGATGTCCGCGCGGAGCCCCCAGCTGGCGGAGTGCATGCTGGCCGGCAACACTTGCCCCGTGCTCGCCACCGGTACGTGTTTCCCCCGACGCGCTGCTGCTGTGCGCCAAGATGTCCGCGCGGAGCCCCCAGCTGGCGGAGTGCATGCTGGCCGGCAACACTTGCCCCGTGCTCGCCACCGGTACGTGTTTCCCCCGACGCGCTGCTGCTGTGCGCCAAGATGTCCGCGCGGAGCCCCCAGCTGGCGGAGTGCATGCTGGCCGGCAACACTTGCCCCGTGCTCGCCACCGGTACGTGTTTCCCCCGACGCGCTGCTGCTGTGCGCCAAGATGTCCGCGCGGAGCCCCCAGCTGGCGGAGTGCATGCTGGCCGGCAACACTTGCCCCGTGCTCGCCACCGGTACGTGTTTCCCCCGACGCGCTGCTGCTGTGCGCCAAGATGTCCGCGCGGAGCCCCCAGCTGGCGGAGTGCATGCTGGCCGGCAACACTTGCCCCGTGCTCGCCACCGGTACGTGTTTCCCCCGACGCGCTGCTGCTGTGCGCCAAGATGTCCGCGCGGAGCCCCCAGCTGGCGGAGTGCATGCTGGCCGGCAACACTTGCCCCGTGCTCGCCACCGGTACGTGTTTCCCCCGACGCGCTGCTGCTGTGCGCCAAGATGTCCGCGCGGAGCCCCCAGCTGGCGGAGTGCATGCTGGCCGGCAACACTTGCCCCGTGCTCGCCACCGGTACGTGTTTCCCCCGACGCGCTACTACTGGGCGCCAAGATGTCCGCGAGATGAAATTCAGTGATTCTTTCGTGAATTCCGGCATAAAACTCCCCCATCCCCCAAAACTCTATTTCATCCAATTTCACTTAACCCGCTTGGGCATGAATGAGTAACAACTGCACAATATCAGTAGGATTAACGATAGCTTGGCGTGTGTGCCAGGTCTGAGCGGGCTGTACTCGCTGCTGCCCCGCACGCTGGGCGCGCGCGCCGAGCGGCTGTCGGCCGACGACGTGAACGCGGTGCACAAGCTGGCGCTGTTCGTCGACTCGCTGGAGTTCTGCAACGCCGTCGCTCAGGTCAGCCGCCTCCGGCGACACTCCTCACGTACACGATGCCGCTGCTCCACAGCAAAATGATGAACACTCACGCATAGACTTTAGGACACGCTTTCTAAATAAATTCTGCAATGACACGATAAGTTTGAAGACAATGACGAGACATTATAAATCATTAAGCGTTAATATTTACAGAGGTAGATTTTAGACCCACATTTACATTGTTGTACCTCAATATTTTATACATTAAAACCGTTCCATAAGTATATTCACTAATTTAAAAATAAGCAGAAACTACAGTTTCCGAATAAATCACGACCATAAAACTTATTGGAGAAGCACAAGACCTTGATTTTTATAAGTAGGTTAATTATAATAATGTTCTGTAAAATCTCCAACGTCTTGCAGGTGGCTCACCCTACGATACAATCGCATCTCCTCGACTTGTTGTACCAAGGTTTCCTTGTCCCAGTGTTGGGACCGGCACTGTTACAGGTAAAATTTAACATAATAATGGCAATATGAAATATCACTGGGAGGTTAAGGGATGTGTGATTTGATTGTAAACAATGTGGTCTGAATTCTTGGTTTGGATTTTATTTGGGACATGATATCTCATACATCGTCAACATATTATTATAATATTATTTACTATATTATGGCTATAATAAGATAAGCAAAGTCCATATTATGTAATCACGTTATTTAGATGGCATCATTTGTTTGAATGTAGTAAATATAAATAGATTTAAGCTTTATTGTTCTTATAATAATATAATAAACACAACACATAGATATATTTGATCCCACACTAAGCTATGAGTTTATATACAATATTTACACATACATAAAATAATTAGTTTGACCATAACTGGATAATACACCTGTTGGTCGTCAGTTTGGATGCAAGCTGATGGCTCAGTTGATTTCGTGGGTTCGTAATTTTCGATTTTAATAAATGTAATTTCTTACAAGTGTGAAGTGTAATTTCTTAGAAATGTATTGTATAAAAAAAATCCTAAACCTAATGAAAATTGTAATTTGACAGTGTATATTTTTTAACCGACTTCCAAAAAGGAGGAGGTTCTATGTTCGATTGTATGTATGTTTTTTTTTTTTTTTTTTTTTTTTTTTTTTTTTTAATGTATGTTCACCAATTACTCGAAGACGGTTGGACCGATTTGAAAAATTCTTTTTTTGTTTGAAAGGGTATACTCCCAATTAGGTCCCATTGCCACCAAGTCGGGATCTGATGATGGGATCTTGGAGAAATCGAGGGAACTCTTCAAAAATCATAGGCACACCTATAGCGATTTGGGTATCTTTGGTAGTAAATCATTCATTTGCTTTCGGAAAGTAAAATTTGAAGAAGTGGAACTGATGATGAAGACCACAGATGGTCATCGGAACTACTCAATAATGGGTATTTCACGGGTTCCGAATCGTTAACTTTAATATGGTTTTTAAACAATTTATGCCCGTCACAATCTATATGGTGAAGTGGAACTGATGGTGATGTACTAGGAGAACTCCTCAACAATTAACGTCCCTGCGTCGGGAAAGCAAAAAATTAAAACCGACTTCCAAAAACACAAAACTAAAAAACTAAAAATAAAAAGCTAAAAATAACAAAATACCGATTTAATCCAAAAGACAAAAACACACGTAATATTATTATTGGTTTGTGCTACCACTGATCGGTATGAAGTCGGTGACAAGCCAAATATGGAGGGGGAAGATGGGCTAAGTCGACTCCCGCCACCAGCTCTTCGTGAGCAGAACAACCCAAATGGGCAGACACCAGCGGGCTTGTCACCGACTTCATACCGATCAGTGGTAGCACAAACCAATAATAATATTACGTGTGTTTTTGTCTTTTGGATTAAATCGGTATTTTGTTATTTTTAGCTTTTTATTTTTAGTTTTTTTTTAAATAAAAAAAAAAATTAAAAAATTGTGGATTAGAATCAAACTTTGAGATGAATTAATTGAAGATTTTTCTAACTCTTTCTTTAGTAGCGTTGACGACCAACCTCTTTTCTGACTGGCCGCTTTTTATAAGTTCTTTTTATACATACTATTTGGACATAGATAAGCAATAGTGTGTTAACCCACACTGGAGAAATTTTGAGTAAATTAAAGTTTTAAAATTATAGCGCCATTTGTGTCAAATTTTTAATGTTCAATATTTAGTTACATATTTAAACAATGTAATAAGGTAAACACATAATTAAAAAACGTTCTCTAACTCTCAATAAATCGTTCTGAATCAATAACTTCATTTTGTGGGTTAACATGTTATTGCTTCTCTGCGTCCATTTTTAAAAATATTTGCCTTTTTCTGTCTTCAATTTTGTTTCGTTCTTGTTGTCAAAAATACAAAGGAATTTACATCTCAAAATTGCGCATAGTTGTGTTGTAGTTGTTAAGAACGAAACAAAATTGAAGATAGAAAAAGGCAAATATTAAAAAAAAATGTATAAAAAGAACTTATAGAAAGCGGCCAGTCAGAAAAGAGGTTGGTCGTCAACATGGCCCCGGACGGTGTGAAGCACCAAATTAATCGCTGACGACCAGCACTGCCAGTTTCTTAACTGGCCGACGCAGCACACCTCCTTTCGTTGCTACATCTACTACGCGCTCTATTGTTATTTTTTATTTTTAAGTAGCTCAAAATATATTTTCAACTAACTCTTCTGTTTCACAAACATGGTTTGCGAATGCAAAACAACTTTCTTAATACTTTTGCGACAACATTCTAGGAGTGTTTGTGTTGGCTTTTACTTATAAACGATAATTTTCGACTGTTTGCAACTTTGCACCAACTAATTTTATTCTGATCAACTCATTGCACATAGCAATGACTCGAATACATATTATTGTGGTAAGCCTTAAGAACAAAAATGTCGAAATAATACCTAATATGTTTCACATAATCCTAATTTCTGACTATTGTACTTACCTACTTATTTATTTCACCAAACTCACCAAACATTTAGCGTCTTTGAGCTTATCACGGTAAGGTTTAACATCAGTTTTCATGTCAGTTGGCTTTATCGCACGCACGGGGGAACATGCACACAGTAAGGTGTCACGGATTGACGCGGTTGAGTGACGGTTGCGTCTAATACTCTTATTCCATTACCATAAGGTTTTGATTGGTTTGACTAGTTTGTGCTTAATCATAATTCATAGTACCTTCAACCTTCCATCCTTCATTTGTTTTGTATGTGTCGTAGGATAATTTGATAAACTGTGTTTACGCAAAAATTCTAGAGATTTTGCGAAAACACGGATATTAGACAAGCGCTAGATATAAATGGTCAATGATCATAATATTATTATATCTTGGCACATCGCCCTCCGCTACCGCGGCACGGTTGCTACGCTCGCTCGACTCGCGCGACTTGGACAGCAGTACAAACCTAACCTAACCAATAATATAATAGTTCATTGACTTTCGTTGCTTGGTCGAGAAATATCATAGCCATTGTCTAATTATCCGTGTTTTCGCAAAATCCCTAGTTTTTTTTTTTGCAAAAATTCAATTTATCAAATTATTCTACAACATTTATGCTTAGAATTTTGTTTGTTTTTTTTTTTTTTTTAATTTGGGTGAAACTACCTTTTACAAAGTGATAATATTCTATATATTAAACATACATCCATCGATATCCTTTTAAATAAAATATCTTAGCAGATCGAGTTTTCTTTACATGAGCGATGTGTGCGGTGTGTACTCTTATCTTCGTTTTTAATTAACTATTGAAATATTATAACAAAATTAACCTTTCACTGCACCAAAAAACATCTTTTTATTTTCAATGTATCTTTTTAGATTTTGATTTGAATCGGCCTGAATTAAAATCTATGGTCACGTAAATACCTCCATGAAAAGCTGGACTAAAAAAACCTTCATGAAAAATTGAATTAAAAAAACTGCGTTATGCCAAACTAGCTGTTACCCGCGGTTTCACCCCGAGGATTCCGGGTTACAATATAGCCTATGTTTCTCAAGGATGATGTAGCATCCTAATGGTGAGAGAATTTTTGAAATCGCTCCAGTAGTTGTTGTGTTAAATAGTAACAAACAATAATACAAATCTTTTATCTTTATAATATTAGTATAGATAGACTAGATAGTAGATAGTAGTAGATAACGATAGACGCGTAGTCACTTAGCCGCGTCGCGTCGGTAGCGCGCCCAGTGCCCACCCCAACTCGTAGCGAGCCAACTAACACCGGAACGGATGGTAGACGAAGGGCCGCCCGTTGCAGAGCGGCGCGGCGGAGCAGGCGGCCGCCACCGCCTACCTGGAGCTGGTGGTGCGCTGCTCGACGCGCGGCGGGCTGCTGCGCGCCGTGCTGCGCTACCTGCTGCTGCAGGAGTACGACGGCGCGCGGGTCGTGAGCGTGGTGCTGGCGCGGCTCGACGGGGACACGCAGGTGGGTGCAAGGTGGCAATCGATTACAGGTATGTCCCGGTATCGCTGACAGGCACTATAAGGTATGACGTCGATTTAGTATACTGCGAAGCCGTTCCTGTATAGTTCCCTGTACTGTTCGGCATACTGTTTAAAACGGAACGCAATCCAGTACTGTATACTGTCATCCATGTCATTGTCATGTCACGCTGTCGACCACTCATTGAAAACGCCAGTGCTCACAGTAAAAAAATGGCGATGATTATGAACTCTGACGACTGCCTATTGTGAATACTGCGGCAGTATACTGAAAGCTATAACGGAACTAATTTCTCATCACCGCGAGCACTGGGTCAGTGCTATCCGTTATAACGGAACATACCCCACCTCACACGAAATTGATAATTTTTTCACCCCTCCCCGTCCTGGTCACAGGTGGTCACATTTATCCGAATTCAAATTCTGACCTTGAAACTATGCTGTCGTCGCGCGCGAACAAGTTTCGCAACGAAAAGATTTTAGCGACCAGCCCGTCACGTGCGTCATTCGTTTGCAGTTGTCGCTCGCGTCACTCGCCCTGGTGGAGACGCTGATCGACCTGAACTGCGAGGACGTGATGATCGAGCTCGTGTTCAAGTACCTGATGGAGGGGCACCACCTGGCGCCGGCGCACCGGCGGCTGGCGCCCGACGCGGCCGCCTACCGGGACGCGGCCGCCGCCTTCCTCGCTCTCGGCCCCCGCTGCTGCGCCCGGCCGCTGGAGCTCACCAGGCGGTGGGTGGACGAGCTGGCGCTCAGCGGCCGCCGGCTCGTCCGCTACGGGCCGCGCGAGGACGCCGCGGGCGCGACCGGAGCGCAGGACGGCATACCGATGAGCGATCTGGTCCGTGAGGTTCGGTTCAACTATGGGGTGAGTGTGGTTCTCGTTTCACTAACACATAGTTTTTCTTCGTCTACACTTGTATTAAGAAACTAAAAGGTAAAGAGTTTGGATGTAGGATAAGCTCTGGGAGTACTCAACAGATTCTAAAAACTCTGTCACTGATAGAAAGTTACAGTATCCCTTTGCTCGCATGGGACACTTTTCATATCGATACAAATAGTTCCGCCGCGGGGTAACAGCTACAATTTATAGAATAATGGGCTTGTCAACCAAATATTAGTTTTAAGTCCGTCTTGTAGATTAATAAAAAATACTGGACACGTATTTTTTATTTTTTTTCGTAATAAAAAATAAGGAGATACGTTAAGTCGAAATTTCGCGTGACGTCACGCCGTTTATAGCACGTTATGACGTCAAGAACCCCCACTCCTAAACTTTAATGCGTTTTATCTTAGTATTTTTTCAATAATAATTTTAAAAATCAAAAATATATTATTTTTTTATTATCTAGCTGACGAACTAATGTTGGTAACATTGAAATGACTGTTTAATTGTCTGTAACTGTTTTATTGTCAGTACATTCCTTTTGCACGATACTTCCTTATATTTCAGAACCCCAACGAAACGCTATTCGGTAACTACCACGCCTACATCTGCGACGCGCGCTTCGAGATCATGTCGCGGGCGATCGCGTGCGAACAGTGGAGCGCCAAGTACGACGGCGTCACCTCCCCCAAGCGGGAAGCGAACAGCACGAAAGAAACGAAAGAAATATACATCCCGCCCGCAACGAAGGAGCAGGACAGCCTCATTTCCGTTTGCACCAGCGGCTACGGAACGCTGAAGACCAGTGACACCTCCGAAAAAGAACAACACAGCTTGAGCTCGCTGAACGATGCTAATGTAGCAGAGGACAACACTAAAGTGACAAGTGAACAGCACACTAGTGATGGGAAGGAACACGACAGTTTAATATCGATAGAAAGTTCGGGATACGACAGTTTTAGGTACAGAATGGAGGAGAATGATGACGACGGGTTTGCTGAAGAGTCTTTCATCAAAAGTATCGTCACGACCGAGGAGAGTGTGAGGGACTACGATGTCGACGCACACACGGCCAGGACTTGGAGGGCCAGCGCTGAATCTGTTATCGGTAATTTTTTTTTTTTCGATAAACTAACTAGCTACTGTTTGTTTGTTACGCTTTCACGGCTTAACTACTCAATTGATCGTAAAGTTTTGCAAACACGTTGTCGGGGCTATAGAAAAGGACATAGGGTACTTCTTATACCAAAATTCTAGCGGGAACTACGAAAATAACTGCGGGGAAAAGCTAGTTATTAATAATAATAGTCCACTTTACAACACACAGATCTACTTGATCTCACAGTAAGCTATTATAAGCTTGTGTCGTGGAAAACAAACAAACGTGATATATACACTACATAGAGTTAGATATATTATATTGTACTGTAGGTATAATATAAAAACGCCCAAACTGGAAACTGGAACCCTGTGTTCATCACACAAAGTCCACCCCCCACCGGAAATCGAACCTCTTGATTAGCGAGCAAGCATGGTGTCCTACATATGTATATTTTTTTAATTCATTTAGGTACTTACTTCCAGAAACCAGATACAATAACAAAATTTCCTTTTTTTACTTTTTTTATTTTATTTTTTAATAGCTGTCCACCGCGGTTTTACCCGTGGTTATTTCGGAGTCCCCGTGGGAATTCCAGGATAAAATATAGATATACATCTCTATATACTCTATCTATTGGTGAAAACCGCATGTAAATCCGTTGCGTAGTTTTAAAGATCTAAAAGCATACAAAGGAACAGACAGACAGCGAGAGGCGACTATGTTTTATATGTAGTATATTTATATGTGACCCCCAATACGGCCGGTCACCGCGGGGGTCTATGACTACGACACATACCTATTGTGCATAACATTAATAATGTTCGATCTCTACTATCACACGAAAAGCTACTAGAACTTATACGTATATATTTATAATAATTTTATCTGTAATCAAAATTGTAATTTCATAGATATTTAAAATTAAATGAGAAAAAACATAACAATAAAAAAAGGAAAATTTATATAAGTGGAGAAGAAATGGAGGAGGCCTTTACTCTGTAGAGCGGTCCTTAATAATAGCGATTATGTATTATTAATAAAATAAATAGGTATTAAAAGAAATATATAGAATAAATAAATAACTAATAATGATTTGCATGGAATAATGACATTGTTTTTTTTTTTTGTATTTTGTTAATTTTAGTTCATGCTGATTTCTTCATTAAGTACCTATTGTAATTCAAATTTTAATTCATTTTAAATTCTCGAATTGTATTTAATATCGAACTATGTAAGTTTATTAAGGAATAAACAAGGCTTTAATAATAATAATAATATTTATATGTAGTGATGAATGCTTTTGGCGTGTACCCCGCAGGCCCGCTGCTGAGCAGCCTGCTGCGCAAGGCGGCGGCGCTGCTGCAGGCCAGCCTGGCGGCCAACTGCCGCGCGACGGGCGCGCTCAGCCGGCTGGCGGCGCTGCCCGCGGCGCTGCTCGGCGCGCTGCTGCTGGGGCCCGGGCCCGCGCTGCAGCCGAACGTGCCCTCGCTGTTCCAAGTGACCAAGCCAATATACTTCACACTATTCCCTATAGCTTTTCAGTTCGTTTTTGTTGCGAGCAGTGTCCGACCGAACCTTCAGCTTCGGCGAAAATGGGCTGTAATTTTGCCCGAAACCGAATGCATTCTAGCTGACACGATTGTGCGAGCGGGACGGAAAGGGCGACGTGCGAGGGGCGCGAGTCACACACGCAACAAATTCGTACTCGAAATTTGATAAACTAAAATGGGAATGATTTAATTTTTTGTTTGTTTGTTACGATTTAACTCAAAAACTACTGGATCGTTTTCAAAAATTCATAGACCATTTAGAATGCTACACTATCCCTGAGTAACTTAGGCTATATTGTAACCAGGAATTTCCGCGGGTGAAACCGCAGAGAACAGCTAGTCTCTATATAACTAGTAAAATGCCGACCTTCGGCTTCAGTCATTCACCCTGGTCGCGAGTGCTCAGTTTGAATGTTTGAATCAATGGCATTCTATATAATATCATTGGTTTGAATGAAGATCAATGTTTTGAATCCTGATCGTAGTGAGGAAATCAGGTAAAAATGAACAAAATAGGATAACAGTTTTTGATAATAATCCTGGTGTAAAGCTCCAAAAACTTAACATAAACCGTCACA
Source organism: Zygaena filipendulae (assembly GCA_907165275.2). NCBI lineage: Eukaryota > Metazoa > Arthropoda > Insecta > Lepidoptera > Zygaenidae > Zygaena > Zygaena filipendulae. The sequence goes on from OU015669.1 coordinate 5,522,706, forward strand.
ACAATCTTTGTGTCATATAAGATGACATGAATACATCAACAAATCTATGTGAACGACAGATTCTGAGCAAACTGAAGCAGGAAGTGGACGAGTTGACCGCCGGACTGGACAACTGCGGCGAGCTGGTGGACAAGGCGCGCGTGTTCCTCATACAGCGCGAGATGGCGCTCGTCAGGACGAGGACACAGCCGCAGGCGCACGACGACTGTGAGAACACAATACCATTACCTTTATGTTCAATATTTATGTTTTAGTTTATTAGTATTTTAATGTTATCTATTATTTTTCGATTTTTTTCATTGGTTGCACAAATGCACACCCCTTCCTTTATTTCTCTAATTAACTTCCTTTGCAACGATGGCGCGCCTTCCCCGCCTACATGTCCTCTTTAGTTATTTATTTGCTCTGTGTCAACATCCGACCAAAACTGCTGTTTAACACTAAAGTCTAAAATACTAAATATTTCAGTATTTTGATGTTGAAAAGTATGTATTTATGGTCTTTAACACTAAAACTACTTTTTTTACCAAACTTGTTGTTGTTTTTGAGATCCGACAACATCCTTGAGTACATATTTAAGTTTGAATATCAAAAGTGATTTCAACCCGCGCAGCAGGCCCCGCGCGGCCGCGGGACCCGCCGCAGCACGCGGCCGACGCGCCGTTCCGCCGCAGCGAGCCCAAGCGGCGCAGCCTCTCCGCCAGCATCTCGAACATGTTCCACAGGCGACTATCTTGTACGTATCGTCACTAATGCCTTCTAATATTATAAATGCGAAAGAAACTGTCTGTCTGTCCGTCCGTCTGTCGGTCTGTCTGTTTGTTACGCTTTCACGGCTTAACGGCTCAACCGATCACCACGAAATTTTGCATACATGTTGTTCGGCCTGGGGGTACAGAGAAGGATATCTCGGAATTCCCGCGGGAACTCCGAAATTACCGCGGGTGAAACCGCGGGAAACAGCTAGTACAACTATACCTCCTTACTTATAAATGCGAATGTGTTTGTTTGTTTGCTGTGCTTTCACGCGATAACTTCCGATAGTATGATCATGAAGTTTCGCATACACATTTCAATCGAACACGAGGTGATAATAAGTAATTAACAAAAAAATTAAAACCGACTTCCAAAAACACAAAACTAAAAAACTAAAAATAAAAAGCTAAAAATAACAAAATACCGATTTAATCCAAAAGACAAAAACACACGTAATATTATTATTGGTTTGTGCTACCACTGATCGGTTTGAATTCGGTGACAAGCCCACGGTGTCTGCCCACTTGGGTTGTTCTGCTCACGAAGAGCTGGTGGTGGGAGTCGACTTAGCCCATCTTCCCCCTCCATATTTGGCTTGTCACCGACTTCATACCGATCAGTGGTAGCACAAACCAATAATAATATTACGTGTGTTTTTGTCTTTTGGATTAAATTGGTATTTTGTTATTTTTAGCTTTTTATTTTTAGTTTTTTAGTTTTGTGTTTTTGGAAGTCGGTTTTAATTTTTTTGTTAAAATTTTGTTTATTTCTCGCTTTTAAGTGACTTAGTTCGTAATTTCTCTAAGTTACAACAGCCTAATGTCAACTGCTCATCACCTTTTACAAAATATTGCTTTTCCCGACGCAGGGACGTTAATTGTTGAGGAGTTCTCCTAGTACATCACCATCAGTTCCACTTCACCATATACATTGTGACGGGCATAAATTGTTTAGAAACCATATTAAAGTTAATGATTCGGAACCCGTGAAATACCCATTATTGAGTAGTTCCGATGACCATCTGTGGTCTTCATCATCAGTTCCACTTCTTCAAATTTTACTTTCCAAAAGCAAATAAACGATTTACTATCAAAAATACCCAAATCGCCATGGGTGTGCCTATAAATTTTGAAGAGTTCCCTCGATTTCACCAAGATCCCACCATCAGATCTGGTTTTGGTGGCAATGGGACCTAATTGGGAGTATACCCTTTCAAACAAAAAAAGAATTTTTCAAATCGGTCCAACCGTCTTCGAGTAATCGGTGAACATACATAAAAAAAAAAAAAAAAACATACATACAATCGAACATAGAACCTCCTCCTTTTTGGAAGTCGGTTAAAAATACCTTAGTATAAAAAAAAAGTTACAAAAACAGCCGCTCATAGTCGATCCACTAAATCTTTTTTTAATTTTGCAATACTTCAGAATTATCATAAAAATTGTGTTTAACCGTCAAAATGAGACAAGCGACATTTTTGCATTTAAGGCAGTTATTAAGGCCATTTGGCAATTTTTTTAGATAGTAAAAAATAATAGACACGTATTTTTTGCCTATTATATATTTTTCGTTCTGCAAAAAGCGCCGACTTATCGCGTTTCTCACTTTGTATGTATTTCTCAATAAAATGTATGTAGGGGGAATTACATTAAAAAAAATCATAACAATTACGGGAATCATTGTCCGATTGATCCAAAAAAATCCATACACGAGACTTTATTTTTGACATGATAACTGTACCCAACAATAATACCAGGCCAGTGACACTCCCTTGAACCAAAGGTTACTATGGATTTATGCGCGAACATCTATACCAACTTTGGAATACTTAACCAAATTTTTATGGCCGCATCATACATTGCATTGGTATGGTTGGCACAAAATGCTTTCATAGATCGGTTCAGCGATTAGTATGGAAGTGCCTACTCTTAAAACGTAAAAATTATTTGCTCAGTGAATAATACCCACAGAGTAACAATAATCTTTAAACAAAAATATTTTTTACATAAAAACACCGCTCTGGCCCGTATAAAAACAAAAATCAAGTACCAATGCGAAGTAAACGAAACCAGTTCCCTAGCTAAAAGTGGTCACGCAAAACTAAAGTTTTGTTTGGCTGACCAAGTGACATGAAGTTTAATTACTTAACGATTGTAGAATGTCGATTTGGCTAGGGGGGCTGGTTCCGCCACGCTCGTAGGCGGCGGCTGCGATTTGCGCGCAAATCAGCTGTAAACGAAGCGTCACGGAAATCCTTGAAACGTGACTAGTCAGCCTCTTTACAACCTACTAAACGGCTAGTCGGCCAAAGTCATAATAGGCTAGTTTCCTGGGTAAAAAAATCGAAATTCTATTTAGTCCGTCAGTTAGATAATAAAAAAATAAAAGACACGTATTTTTTGCTTTTTTAAAATAATAATATGCATAGATAAAGCGCATTAAAGTTTAGGATGGGGGACTCGTGATGTCACAGCTCGCTATAACGTGCGAACAAACTGTAACGAGGCGTGACGTCATGTGAAATTTCGACTTGATATATCTCCGTTATTTTTTGGTTACATAAAAAATAAAAAAATACGTGTCCAATATTTTTTAATAATCTACAAAACGGACTAAAAAAAAATTTAGGAAACTAGCCTATTGGCACATCTAAATATTTCTTGCGAGTGGCGTTAGTATGACCTAAGTACACGCCATAATGGAAACGTAATCTTTTTACAGCATCACCGTCCCAACACAACGCACTGAACAATTCCGCCTACAACTCTAGTCCACAAAAACGCCTTGTGTTCACTCAAGAAGCTTACTGGGACCAATCTATAACGCTTCGTTCAATTCTCAATGCCGTAATCTTGGACGAGTGGGTCAAGGAATTGTCCGCTATATGTGAGGAACATGCCCTCAGACTCTCAGCAGACAGCTATGTAGACGACATGTACATCAGGACCGTGGCGTTATGACTGAAAGCAAACGCCCTGGGCGGGTTAAGAAGAAATAGCGTCGTAATTTCCCAACGGTCCATAGATACTTTTGTGTAGAATAAAAAAAGCATCCAGCCAGTAATAATTTAATTTCCTGCCATAAACAATAAAATTATTGTTTATGTTGCAAGCAACGAGTGCTCTTGTTCTTTAACGAACATTTAACGAAAAAAAACTATTGTTGGTCTATTGAAACGAACACATCGCTACAAAATTTAATCTATGTATAACATGATTACTGATTTTTAGCCCTTTAATATTTTTTTAATTAGTGAACTTTTTATTTTGTGAACAAATCAATAATATGTATAATAATAATTTTATGTAAATAAATATTAGGTAAGTATAATTCGCTAATACGATACAGTAACATAATTACGATAGTATTTATAAGTATAAGCTTTTATATACGCGTGAAATACGTACATTTAATATAGTACGTACGTTTAAAAAAAAAAAAAAAAAAAAAATGTACCACACTAACACTAGCATATAAGTTACTATTGTTACTAACACGCTATGGATCACGGTCCGAAATAAATTATTATTATTATTATTATTATAGTTGTAGTTAGAATTCGCGTTGGCGCAAAATAAAGGCTAGCGGCCGCACTCAGAGTCGACTTTAATGATTACTTAGTAAAGTATAGATTTTTAAAACAAAATTGTCGCAATCAGAGACGTTCAGTAAATTAATGTTAATTAGCATTTAATGAGATGTAACTTAATTAGTTATATGCTAATTAACATTAGTTTATGAAACTTGTCTGATTGCGGCAGTTTTGTTTTAAAAGTCTATACTTAACTAAGCAATCATTAAAGTTGACTCTGAGTGCGGCCGTAAGACAAATAAACTCACGTTATAGACAATCCGAGAGTGTTGACCCGCCGTAACTTCGCGCCGACGAATGATTGCCATGGCCGTAATTTTGAACTGTGATTTGTAAATGTTCAAAAAAGTTAAATATAATTCTTTATAAAAATCTTTATAAAAACTAGTTCTTCCAATAAAAGTATGCAAATATCATAATTATTCTAAATGACTTCTGAAAATCTGAACGTTGACATAACCTTCAATATAATCAGAAATTGCTAAATTTTTCTATAGATTTAGAATGACACAATTTGTCATAAGTACCTTTAAATATAAAAAGGAAGTAGAGCTTATCTAAGCTAAAATGACGCGCCCCTCCATCGGGCATACGCACACGCACAACCGTTAAAATATCGATACGACACATATAAATCTGGTCTTGCCATTCGTCCCTCAGTTTAACGCATAGTGTCGCCGCACTCACACTATTAAAGAGATATTATCAATACAAGATATCACACATCTAAAACTGCTTATTGAGTAGTGGGGCGTGTCATTTTAATTTAGGTAAGCTCTACCTAAATGTTTCTTAAAATGAATTATTTAAGTAGTATATTGTATAATTTATATTATTATGTATGCCACAGTAAATATATTTTTTATTTATTATGTCAAAATTGGTTTTATAATTAATTCATCGTTATGTTTGATAATTTTATTACAAAGTTACTAAGGCCCGTATTAATAGTCAGTTCTCAAGTACAAGCTCAATAACATGACTACTTGATACCGTCTTAAGACGTGAGAACATGTGCTAATTAATAAAGCTATCTTGGGGCGGTTTCATTTGAGATTGTCATTCTCCATCTCATTTGAGACCGACTCAACAAACGTCAAAATAGATTTGAATTCGTTCCGTTACAACTACTGCACAAAATGCATTTTTTTAATTGAAATTGCACTTTTACCAATGAGTATGTCATAAAAAAAATTTAAAACATAAAATATTTAAATTCTGCATTAAATTCTGTATAAAAAATTAAATTTTACTTCAAATATGGTAAAAATGAAATGAGTTGCAATAGAAAAGGCTGTATACGGCTTAGTCCCTTTGTCTGCCCGCTCTTGCGAGCTAAAAAATAATAGCTATTGGCGCGCGAAATTCTAAAGTTTTTCACTTTTCGTTTCATCCGAATTAATTTTTTCCGAATATAACGTATATGATGACACATATGTATATTTTCTTGCTTAGAAAAAAAGATATTCTTGGATATTTTGAAAAAATATTCGAATATAATTGAAAATAAGGATCCCTAATGTACGTTTTTGGTAAACGATACGTAAAGAATAAATCCTTGATCCAATAACATCCTAGTGCTCAATATTATTCAAAATAATTTCAAAATCCATATTGATTCAACAACTTTAATAGTAGCACAAACTCAAGATGATCTCAAGTCCGTGTTTTACTTGACTCAGTTGATCCAGACTTATCAAACGTCAAATGATGATCTTGAGTTTGGAGTTTCGTCTATTAATATGTGCGGTACTCACTTGAGACCGTCTACTCAAGATGATGACCAGTTTTATACTTAAGTAACGTTTATTAATTAGAACACCATCTCACCGATGTTCTCAAGTGAGTACGTCAACTTGAGTAACGTTTATTAATACGGGCCTAAGTAATTTTGGGAAAGGAAACTATTTTTATGATTTACTAAGAAATTTTTTTACGATACCATAGTGAAGAGTCCTGTTGTAATTTGGCGTCCTTTTCCGTCCACTCTCACAGAGATGAAATTATTAATGTTTAAATACGATAAACTTGTTAGTCTGTAGTAGTAGAATCCCTGTAATTAAAAATTGAAAAATATTTAGTATTTTCAACGATTTTTTTCTAATTCACTATCAATTTAGGTATGAGTAAATTAGCTTTAGTCACAACAAAAATACATTACTTTGAGAGATAAGTGATTAAAAGTTTAATATTTATACAGAACGGCAATTGGTTGTGATGAAGGCAATCAGAGAAGCAACCAGAACCGTTACAACTATGAAGTGTAGTAAAGTAAGCTGCAAATATTTACAAGGTTGAAAGTATATACCGTTATAAACATGTTCATAACATAAAAAAGATAAGAAAATATCAAACAAAATCAATCAAAATGAAAACTACCTGTGAAGGCGCTTGCCGCTCAATCGCTTTACACACACATCACCGCGCGCCAGTATCTTAAGATCAATGAGCTGATGCATCGCTAGCTGTGTGCGTGGCGCGTGCCTTGTATACTAGTGAGTTACGTGTGCGTGTACCTTGTGAATGTAGTTGTAATGAATTTTCAATGAATTTATTTCCCTCTTATTCAATTTTTTCGATAATCCTGTTTTTTATAACGTAGACTTTCAGCCCTGTAATTATTTGCAGCTAACTTTGCCACGTCTTATAAAGTGCTGCGCTTAGAAACCGCACTCAAGTACACTCCACCACCCATATCATGTCATTCAGGCACCGGCCGAGAGATAATCTTGTAAACGTCTTGCTTCCACCAATCTTACTCAGTTGACCGTCACCCAGTTTTGCCCTATTTTGTTTGTTAGTATGTTTTATCAATGCACGGGAGATGCCATTACGAGTATTAGCGCTATAGAGAGTGTGGCTCATACCGGTACCGGCGGCGCGGTGTATTGATAATGTTTATCTTCTTGTGTGCGTAGGCATTTCTTTGATTTTCAGCTCGTATTATTTAGACGCGAACTTCGCCTCGTCTCCCGCTAAAAGTGACAACCTTCTCTTTCGTTAAACAGTAAATACTGGGAAGTACCATTCTTTGAATACCACAGAGTTATTCAAAGAATCGTAGGTACTTCCGTAAATATAGTTGATAATTACTTTAAATAAGTAGTCCCAAAACAATTTTTATAATACCAACGGTTCTGGTTCTTTACTGCTCCATAATAACATCTTGTATAATGTCACATTACAATTATTTTATCAGTTAAATGTAACTTTTTTTAAATCTTTGTAACTTTATGAACTTTTTTAAATCTTTGTAACATGGTTTGTACTGTTTTAAACAGTTCAAAAGTTTAATACAGTAGTTTTAAACTTTTGACTGTTACATTTCAGACGTATGTACCTATAATAAATTTGCCTGTTTTAATAATTAACAATTTTAGCACAATTTTTAATAAATTTACCTATATAGTGAAGCGGTAATATTTTATAATAAAGACTAGAATGATTTTTTAAATGTTTTTATTTTTCAAATTGCATGCTTTCGTCCACACACCAACAACGAGCCAATCACCTACCTATGGTTAAAAGTGTCCCACGGTTCCAAATAACTAGGCTCGCCGTGAAAAAAAAAAGCCTAGTCTTTTATCGCAGACGGGTAAAATGATTCTGTTGTAAAAATTTACCATTCATGCTTTTTCTTCAAAAATAAATTAGTCTTTAAAATTATAAAAATGTTATTCATAACGTTACTTGTCCGGGCCGTGGTTGGTACGGTTCAGTTGGCCGGCCAACCGGAAGACGGAAAAACAAAATTGTAACAAAAAAAATAAAACCGACTTCCAAAAACACAAAACTAAAAAACTAAAAATAAAAAGCTAAAAATAACAACATACCGATTTAATCCAAAAGACAAAACACGTAATATTTTATTTATTTATGCTACCACTAATCGGTTTGAATTCGGTGACAAGCCTGCTGGTGTCTGGCCACTTGGGTTGTCCTGCTCACGAAGAGCTGGTGGCGGGAGTCGAATTAGCCCATCTACCTTCATATTTGGCTTGTCACCGACTTCATACCGATTAGTGGTAGCATAAATCAATGAAATATTACGTGTTTTTGTCTTTTGGATTAAATCGGTATGTTGTTATTTTTAGCTTTTTATTTTTAGTTTTTTAGTTTTGTGTTTTTGGAAGTCGGTTTTATTCTTTTTGTTAAAATTTTGTTTATTTCTCGCTTTTAAGTGACTTAGTTCGTAATTTCTCTAAGTTACAATAGCCTAATGTCAACTGCTCATCACCTTTTACAAAATATTGCTTTTCCCGACGCAGGGACGTTAATTGTTGAGGAGTTCTCCTGGTACATCATCATCAGTTCCACTTCACCATATACATTGTGACGAGCATAAATTGTTTAGAAATCATATTAAAGTTAACGAATCGGAATCTGTGAAATACCTATTATTTAGTAGTTCTGATGACCATCTGTGGTCTTCATCATCAGTTTCACTTCTTCAAATTTTACTTTCCGAAAGCAAATAAACAATTTACTATAAAAAATCTAAAAATCGCTATAGGTGTACTTATAATTTTTGAAGAGTTCCCTCGATTACTCCAAAATCCCATCATCAAATCTCGACTTGATGACAAAGAAATCAATTTGGGAGTATCCCCTATCAAACAAAAAACCAATTTTCGAAATCGCTGCAATCGGAACCCGTGAAATACGTATTATTGTTGAGTAGTTCCGATGACCATCTGTGGTCTTCATCATCAGTTCCACTTCTTCAAATTATGCTTTCCAGAAGCAAATGAACGATTTACTATAAAAAATACCCAAATCGCTATAGGTGTGCCTATAATTTTTGAAGAGTTCCCTCGATTTCTCCAAGATCCCATCATCAGATTCCGACTTGGTGGCAATGGGACCTAATTGGGAGTAAACCCTTTCAAACAAAAAAAGAATTTTCGAAATCGGTCCCACCGTCTTCGAGTAATCGGTGAACATACATAAAAAAAAAAAAAAAAAAAAAAAAAAACATACATACAATCGAACATAGAACCTCCTCCTTTTTGGAAGTCGGTTAAAAATAATATTTTTAACCGACTTCCCAAAAAGGAGGAGGTTCTCAATTCGTCTGAAATTCTGAATGTTGTTTTTTTTTCCGTAGTACAGTCAACTATACTACAGAAGAGTAAAACCTAGTAAAACCAAAGAAAAAATCCTCGTAAAGCTACTGTGACTCAAAATTGGGTAGGTAGAGCCACTGAGCAAATAATCACTACCCATGCTCCACCTATACCAACGTGGTGGAGCCAAAGATAATTATATCTTTTGCTCCACCACGTAGAGGCGCGTTCCGTGGATTCGCACGAATGCACTCGAACGCGCTCGAGCGCGCTCATAGGGACCGAGAAAGATGACTTTGGCCATCTGCCGAGAAAAATTTAAACTAATGGCGGCAAGCTCAGACGAAATAACGTCTGAGGCGGCAAGTCATATTCTAAGCAATTTTTTTTTTGTTTTCTTATTTAATTGAAGTGATTTTTCGTAATGTCTTCTTCGAAAGCACGTTGTTGTACCCGCGGCTGTACAAATATGCCATACAAAAACAAAACGAAGGTGAAATTTTATCGTTTCCCTGAAAGTTCATTGAACACTGATTGGATAACCTTTAAACGAAAAAAGTGGATAAATGCAGTGAAAAACTATGTGTAAGTAAATTATTTTAAATAAAATATTCAATTAATAATGATTTTATGCTTGAGTGAAATAGTAGTAAGGAAGAAAGACTAAAATTTTATAAAGAAGGATGGCCAAATCGTACTCGAGACGAAACAATGGTGTCCATATATGATATATATATGAAAAATACCCTTATTTTTTAAGATCTTAAAAAACACAAAAAGTATCTCTATAAGTAGCCACAAAAAAAGATATCAATTTGTTTTTGTTTTTGTAACTTCTACGACATCCATGTATGTGGTTTCAGAACGCACCTTTTGACGATTCATTTCGCGTATGAAATGACTTACCTAGTATTCAAATACTATAATTATTCACGTTTTTCTTAATAGTTATAATAATAATAATAATAATCCACTTCACAACACACAGATCTACTTGATCCCACATAAGCTTGTGTCTTGGTAACCAAGCAAACGTGGTATATACTACACATATACTCGATAAGTATGTAGGCATCAAATCAACAGCTGTGTGTGCAGTCTTTTTTCCACTAAGAATAAATCGGCTCAGACGAAATAAAAAGTCTAAATCGGATGGAATTTCTAATGATTAACCATGTTAATAAGTAAACAAAAAAACAACTTTTCTATTAAAATAATAAAAGATTAATAATATTTTTGGAAAATAAAATCGACAAAATGAGGCGTTTAATCACGCGACATTAAACACCAATCAGAGAAGCGCCTGGAAATGTGACGTCACGCCCCTCGGAACGAGCGCGAAACACTATGTTGCAACTTGCAGCTGTCATTTTCGTATAAATTTCGAGTTTTCAGCAATTATTGTTAAATTAATACAGTTCGTTTTTAGTTTAATCTTGAGAGATAGGTATAATTTGCGATGGAATCAGGATTTAACAAAGCAAACAGCAATAATTTGCCCAAAATTGACGCCTTTATGCTTGCCAATTTTTTGCAATGAACTTCGTCATAATGAACACCGGCTTTTGTCTATCGGAATTCTGCAACGTTAAAACTTCTATGTAAATGTTATGTGAAGAAAACAGAATATCTTATTTAATTATAATTATCATATCGTTTGGCAACTAAAAAAATAAGAAGAGTATGAATAGGGTACTTGCATGAATTTTTTTTTTCAGTGTATTGTAAAGATATATGGCCTACTTAAACAAAGCAAGAAAAAGAAAAAAAATATATGCATAAATTAATTAAATAGAGCGTCTCAAAGTTCCAACTTTAGACTTTACCGCCGAAACGCGGAATGACGTCACTAGTTCAAAATTACGCCTTATTAATCTGTGATAGAAATGTCACTGTCGTAGTGACAGGGTCATGTGACACTGACAGACTGATAACTTCTATATCCAAAAGCAAAATTAAGGTTGAACTGTGTCGATTTACTTCCAAGAGTTCCAGTAAAGAATCGAAATGCATGTTACCGATGCATTTTAAAGTAAAAAACTTCAGCAAATAAAAGAAATGTGTTGACTGTATGCACTTAGTTTCTTTTGCCTTCTCTGAAGGAGGTAAATGTTTCCTAAAAAAATAAAAGTGACGTCATGTGTTAAGCTTCGCTGTGATTGGTATTTCGTTGCAACGTTCCGTTTCACAAAATTAAAAGTTTAATATTTTGGAAACTATTGAAATTTTTTTAGTAAATCTTTCACGATAACGTTTTTCTAAGGCTCTATTTTTAAAATATTGACACAATTTCTTATAATAAATTTCATGCAAGTACCTTATTATGTATTACATTTTATAAAACGAAAATAATATTTTAATTCAAATAAATCATAAAACGCTATTCAAGTCATAACATTTTATAGGTTACTAGCTGTCCCGCGTGGTTTCACCCGCGATAATTTCGAAGTTCCCGAGGAATTGTTTCACAAACTTTGCAACCCCTTTTCATCCCCTTAGGGGTTAAATTTTCAAAAATCCTTTCTTATCGGATGTCTTAGAACACACCCTCTCAGGTCTCTACGATCAACGGTTTAGGCTGTGCGTTGATCCACCAGTCATGCTGGACAAAGCATTTTAGATGTATAGATGTATGGTATATTATGGTAGATTTAGCCAAATTAATTTCTTTTACTATACATTTATAAATAGATACATCAAGTTGTGTTTAATACTTACATCAAAATGATCTTCACACAAATAAATTGTGGAATCAGTTGATAAAGTAAGAGCATCTTGCCTCCTTGCCATTGTTAACCACTTTTTTTCGTATTTGTTTATTGTTCGGAACGTATATGAATAAGTTTATCGTGATTAATATTGTGTGAATATGGTGGTTTTTTCATAATAGTGATGAATAATGTGCGGAAACAGTGAAATAAGATGAAATAGGGCGTTCATCGGGAGGTTTTCGTTGTACTATACAACTTCCCACAACTTCCTATTAAGGTTCAACTGTGAAGATTTGCTGCCAAAAGTTCCGGTAAAGCATCGAAATGCGTCTCACCAATGCATTTTGATCTAAATAACTTCTTAAGAAGAAAAATATTAATGAATTGGCTATATGGACTAAGTTTCCTTCTGCCTTCCCCGAGAGGTGTAAACTTCACCAAAAAAAAAATTAACCAAAAGAAAAATTGATGGCATGACACTGACAGACATGATTTCACTTGACGTGCACTTGACATAAGTCGGAAGCATTTGTGATGATTTTATATTTTCTATTTTCTTCTCAATCGCTTCTCGGCCTTTTGGCTAAGATTAAAGTGTAGTGTATTTTCTTCTCATCGTTTAATTGGTTTCTTTAGACATATGTCTAGTTAATTTGTGGTTTCAACTTTCACTTCGCGGTTTATTTCCGTGCGTGAGTCCCTGTATTGTACAGCACCGGAAAAGGCGACACCGGAATGCACGACACGAGATTGTACGACACCGGAATGTACAGCACCGGAATTGGCGACACCGGATTTCATGGCCTAGCCGACTTCGTGCTCCGTTTAGTAGTATTCAATACAATGCAGGTAGTAGGTAGTTAGTAGCTACTGTCTCAAAATCTGATGGAAATTCAAATAACAAGTCCAAGTGTAATATTTAGTAACGTAATTATTATTTTTTACTTTAATGAATTGTCACAACTTGTTATATTCTTTTTTTTTGCATAATATATCGAAACTTCGTGGTCAGACCTAAGAATTAATCGAATAAATGTCACCTTATTTTGTCTTTAGCGCATCGCCGGCCTGCGCTAACGGAGACCTGGTCATCAGTAAGAACCTAACCTAATAAAGAATATCAGGTATACTACTTTGAAATCTGTTCATAATGTGGCCTTGATAGTAATGTTCTCATTACTTTTTACTTATTTCAATAAACAGCTTATAGTGACATCATCGCCACACTAGTACCTACTATAGCATAGGTGTAGGAAAGGTGACGTAAATCAAGCGAAGCTAACCGCTTGCCAGTCGCTTCCCGTTCGCCAGTTTTGGTTCCTTTCTTTTCGTAACTTTTATAATCTGTACAATCTGTATAGGCCACATAGCTCGTGGAAATAATAATTATAAGGTGTAAACTAAGGGACCAGATTTAGTGTATTGTACTCTAAGTCTATACAGTAAAATATATAGAGTGGTCCGTTGTTTGATTATCCTGCCTATAGACTGTAACATAATAACGTAATGGGCATAAACACTAACATGAAACCTAATAATCATCACCAAAAAGTCTAACATAAAATATATGTGCCGTATTTGACAATAACTTGACCCAGTATTTAGGTAAGTAACGTAAACGAGCACAAAGAAAGGAGGCGTGATTTCATCGACCAATAGGAGCGGTGTCACCAATTCCGGTGCTGTACATTCCGGTGTCGTACAATCCAGTGTCGCGCATTCCAGTGCTGTACATTCCAGTGTCGTACATTATCGTGTTGTGAATTCCTGGTTCCCTCCGTGCGTGACTGCTTATCTGTGATTCGAATAGATAAATACTTTTTGATGCGTATTTACTAGATATTCTCTGCGAATTTTATGTAGTACCTGAGCACCTACTAATGTATAGTATTGTATAGTGTGTACTGTGTTGTTTATTTTCTTATCGCCAATAAATTAAAACTATTCTATTACTTACCAAAGTGCGCATAAAAAAAATGCAAAAACAATCAATTTAACTTCATATTAAAAGCAGTTATCCATTTACAATAATTAAAAATGTCGTCTTTTATTAACTACCGAAATGAAAGTACGGTAAATATTGATGAAGCTTCGGCGAAGGACAACGTAACTTACTACAAAATTACTGTTAGAGTGGGACCTGTGCAGTGGAACGTGCAGCATCGGTACAATGACTTTGTCGAGCTCCACGACAAATTAGTGTCCGACCATGGAGTTGCCAAAGAACTACTGCCTCCTAAGAAAGTTATCAGGAACAAAACGCCGAAATTCGTGGAGCAAAGGCGAGAGGCACTCAATAATTATCTCAAAAATATATTCAATTATCTAAAATTGACAATGCCAACTGAATTTGTACATTTTTTAGACTTCCATCTGTATGACATTTTCTTTTTATTACAAGACTTAGCCAAAAAACTATTTTTGGATGGTGACAAGTTGTTGCAGAATGAAAAATCACACAAGTTGACACCAATGGAGGTAAACAAATTTTTATTACTGACCTGAGTAATTTCTACTAGCTGTCTCAATAAATTTCAATATTACAACTTTTTTTCAGCTTCATGCTATAAGTGAAAGGTTAAAGATAGCATGTCCACCGATGGAAAAGCAAAATCAGATGTATGATTTCAGTCACATCCTCGATTACTGTTCACAAATCAGTTCACTGAACATTGAGGGCAGTTATGAGAACCTGGGCACAAGCACGATAGTGCCCAATAACCTGATGTTTGATCTAGTGCCTTTTAAGAGCTTACAGGATCTTACTATTCTAGGAGTACCAATGAGCTGCATACAGAGTGTTGGTAAGTTAGGATGTTTTCAAGCTGTTGCATGTGGTTTCATCAGTGTAAATTTCAGCATTTCTTCAGGAACTAAAAGTTCAGAGTTAAATATATCCTATCCCTTAGTTTTTTAACCTACTTCCAAAAATGGAGGTTCTCAATTCAACTGTATGTTTTTTGTATCTTTGTTATGTGATTACTCAAAGTCGTCTGGACTGATTTGGAAATTTTTTTTTTGTTTGATAGGGTATACTTTCAAGTTGGTCCCACTGTAAAGAAGTCAGGATCTGATAATGGGATCATAGAGCAATTGAGGAAACTTCAAATATTACAGGCACACTTATAGCCATTTGGGTAGATAAATTGCCACTTTATAAAATAAAATATCATATTATTGCATTCAGTAATTTAACTAGCATTCCTCCAAATAATATTTTGCATTTATTTTCAATGTACAAATGGAAAGTTTATAATTTTCTTGTTCAACCCATATTCGAGCATTTCGAGCTATAATTTAGATTTCATAATCTAGTAATTTAATGTTTAGGTATGAATTTTGTACCTATGGGAAATAAAAATAAAGTACTGGCCCAGTCAAGTGTGTGTTAAACATGCACAATGAAGGGTTCCATCTTGGGGGAAATTATTCACTTAAAATTCAAGTTTATAATTATTATTTTTAAATATCCCATACTTCAAAACTTACATGGCATTCATGATTAAATTATTATAGGGTTCTGAATTCTGATTTGGCTATTTGGTCATGGAACCATAAAGATGTGATACAAAGTAAAAAATTACTCAACTAACTGGGAATAAAATCTACTAGATTTTGCTAACAAGATAAAAAAAAGTTTATTGATAAGAGACATGAATGAATATTAAGCTGTGGTCAGTGGTGAATGACGTCATTAGTGGCTGGCGAAGTGGGACATGTTGGGTATTATGTCTATTGCATAATAACATTACTATGTAGATGTGTCATTAATAAGATATTTTTAGTTTCCTCTTGCTACGTTAGTCCTACTGACTGAAAAAACAACCTAACAACTTCTGTATGCATAAATATTGACTGATTATTCAATGATAATTAATTTCGTAGCTATAACTTATTGAAAATAAACAGTACCTATAGGTATATAGATTTAAACCGTGGCAAATGTTGCTCTATATGGTAATATTAAGGTATATGTCCATCTCACCAGCCAGGCCTTTATTAAGAAGTAAAAATTAATGACTAATTAAAATAAGATCTCTGTTCTTATGCAATTTTTTCATGCCAATGATGTATCTCATTCACAGGTAGCTTGCGCGACACCCTCGTCAGTTTATCAGTACTGACCGCGAGTGTCGTCTCCCTGAATGAGTTCCTTCTAGTTGACATCTTGCACAAGGACCCTTCGAGTATTGCTGATACTGTGGTGAGCATTATATGAAAACTGATCACAAGACATTTCAAGAATAGGTTGTGTAACTGACTTATTGCTGTCGCCATTCCTCAAACGTCCCTAAATAAAGTGTGACAGAGCATTTTGGATTGATCACCTACATAACATGTTAAATAGACGAAATCAATCTCTCACTCCCCTGTTTCTTCTTTAAAAGTGTATGTTTTGAACTACTTTTTTGAACAGGAAGAACTTACGAGTACGAGCCGGTACGAGGTATTATTACCTATTATCTGTATGAGAGCTTGAGCACTAGATCCAAATTCCGTCATTCGTGAATCTTTCGGCCCGCCCGCCCTGCTGCTGCGCCGCGAACATGGCTCGGATCCGTCAATTTCGCGGATACGGAGAGAAATCGGATGACGTAATTCGGATCTAGTGCCCAACTTCTCATACAAATACTTACCGGTACTTCTGACCAACATTTCTCGGATGATAAATGATACATCCGTATTTTCACGGATTCCGATCAGACGCAGCGCCACTGTACAGTTTTAGTAGTTTTAGAAGTTTCCTAATTCTTATCATATGCCAGCCATCCTGGCAGTGGTAGGTATATTGGTTGTATAGTAAAAATAGTTCTATTATCAAGGGAGAAAATGAGGAATAGGTTTATCATTCTATATCACAATTATAATAATACATAAATAATTCCAACAATCCCAACAACCGTTTGTAACTACTTATAAAATAATATTTTGATATTAATTAATTAATATATATATATATATATATATATATATATATATATATATATATATATATATATATATATATATATATATATATATATATATATTAATGTATACGTACTAAAAACCTAAGCTACACTATCAAGTTATCAACAATGCAAACACGCGCGCAAGTGTAAGTGCGTATAGACTCTGCCTACCACTGCGGTCGACGGCCATAGTTATTTTCATATTTTAACAGCTAGAACACAGATAATATAATACTATGCTATAGAGTAAGAAATAGCTTCTATTTGGAATTCGATGCACTAAAGTCGCGAATTTAATTGACTGAACTTCCTCATGGATGTGTATTGTGTAGCGATAGCGAGCGCTATATTACGTAATAATTTTATAATAGGCAAATGTACACTGAAGCTTGTACTTAACAATCTCAACATGTAGTTACATATTATATATAATAATTATTCACGACTAGAGCCGCATCTACATTGCACATAAAAAAATAATGCATTCGTAGGAGGTCTTATCACTAGCAGAATCAAAAAAAAGATTTTAGAAATTCTACCAACTTTTCTTGACTGACGACTGACGGCAAAATGTTATAGGCTCTTAAATACCGGCTTACCTTCCACTCGGCTACGTTCACATGCTATGACGAACCTAATTTAAAATAATCTTAGTCACAATATGTATGTGTTACTTGAGAAGTAGTAAAGATTTCACGCTGTGAGCTGTGAGTGAGTAACACCTACATGTTCTACAAGTTTTATTTTGTTATTCTATTTTTACGGTGGGGTTTTTTGCTTAGATTTTCTCTTGGAGATTTGAAGTCAGTTCTCTAGGCGCCTGTCCGTAGTTTCCACGTGATTCATGCAAAGAAAGATTTTCCGTGGGGATTTTATGCGTGACTCCGAAATGGCATTCGAGTCTTGGCTGCCTGTACACTGGAGAGGAGCGATCCGTGGTAAAAATCCACCAATAGAATTGCATAAAATCTCCGCTCCTGGGAGATCTATTGGTGGATTTTTGCCTCGCTCACTGGCCCGCCAGCTCGCTCCGCTCCAGTGGACAGGCAGCCTAAGTCGAGCCTTCGCGACCGCGACCCGACTAGGCATAGACGTTGTTGACCGTCTTAGCCCGGCCCGGACACTTATGAGATTATAGTAGTATACTCATAGAAAATTAAGGAAAGGAAGGAATTTTCGCGACCATGTAACAACATGGTCGCGAAAAGTTGGACTTGATTGGAAGATTTTACGTGACGTGATACGTTCAATTCCATAAAATAGGGGTGACATATCTGCTAACCTTAACCGGACCCCAAACCGTGCGTGTACGGTCGGGCTCAGATCTTATTGTTTTTCACCCACGTTAACCTCGATCCGTAATCTACACATGCGTTTGTTATGATCTTGCCGACCATGTATCATCAATAGGTCGTTTTATCAAGTTTACAATTAGTTTAATAACATTTTAATATAGGTCGCTTGATATCGGCAGCCGACTATAGACTGAAAAAAATGGATTACCTAATTGAATAAAGTAAATCAAATCACTTAGGTATGATATTTTGTAAAAATAAATGATAACCTAAAATTTAAACTCATTTAATATTTAACGTTCCTAATTACTTGAACGTTTATCGTTTTAAACGTATATTATGTATTCGTTCGCTTAGGATGCTGTGACCTCTTTTATAAATGGGCGAATCATGCGATTTGTTGAACGCATAACCACATTATTAACTGTATTGTTAAAAGTCGTAAGTAGATATTGACTATTGATACAGAATTTTGTAATACGAATGACACACAAAATGGCACCGACCGTCTATGTCCCTGGCATCAATAGATAACATCCGATCTCGGTAGGGCTTGTAATGAAAGCTTTGTTGGAGAAACTATAATCTTCATTTTTGCAGTCGGGACGCTTTGCATTTTGCGATCTACATATAAATAAATGTTAAATGTAATCGTTAAATAATAAAAAAAATACCATGGAACTTTTTTGTCCGCAGAAATGGAAGAAACTGTCATCGATTAATTTCCCGAGCAACAATATAGAACACGTGGACTGGGCGATAAAACTGGTGCCGAGACTGCAACATTTGTGTCTGCCATCTAATAAGCTGACAGAGCTCTGTGATATATCGTGCCTCCACGACCTGAGGGTACTCGACTTGTCCATGAACAGTTTCTCCCTGTGCGAAAGCTGGCATTCCAAAATAGGCAACATTGTCAGAATAAACTTATCTCAAAACAAAGTGATCGGTCTGCAAGGCTTCTCAAGGTTATACTCTTTGGAAAGTCTAGACTTAAGCTGTAATTTAATTGAAGACGTTGAAGAGGTCCAACATATATGTAATTTGCCGTGTCTAGAATATCTGTGGTTGACCGCTAACCCCGTAGCGTCCACCATAGATTATAGAGTTAAAGTCATTGAGCAATTCAATGCGCGAATGGGTGAATTGTGTTTGGACAATGAAAAAGCTTCTGAAAAAGAGTTGGATACGGCCAGGGTGTTACAAGCTTTACGAACTGTAAAAGAAGGTAAAACACCGTCTTTTCTACAAAATACCAATACAAGTCATAGCTTTAATAGAAGATGACAATAACTTGTTACTTTTATGTAAGATTTTCCATATATTTTTTTAAATACATTATTACGTGAATTAGATAAATGTAAGATACAATAGATATATCTATATTACATAATTTATTGGATTTTTAATTTTATGAAGTAGTTGAATTGTTATTATTTAATAGTTTTTAGGGCGTATTTTAGATTTAATTTTTTTTATGTTGATAAAATGTATAATTACTAATTATTTTGTAAATTTAAGTGTACCTATGCTTTGAAGGCTATGAGCTTAATATTAGGAAAAGGTGCTCACGAATGATATTATTTGTCTAATCTAAAACTGGTAGTCAAAAATACCTTCCATATTACTAAAGCACGATAATATAACGAAATGCACAAAATTTTATCGTTCGTTACACGAATTGATAGCTTCTTCAGCTATCTTAGGATTGCTTGGGGTTCACATAATTGAACATCGACCCCTTTAATCTGCGATACTGTACTTGACACCTGCAATAATAATATATTGAATAATATTCTTATTTGACCAAAATAAATATACGAGTTGAATTTTACTTAATTTTTTCATAAAATACTTAATGGTTAGGGAAATTTTGAATGAATATATTTATTGCTTTAATTTAATTATTTTTGACTTATACTATACCTACTACTATTGCTAATTTTCTATGTATATAATGTTAATTGTAATGAATTTGTTCACTAAGTATTATAAAAAGTATTATTAATTAAATTATAAAAAAAATATTGACAGTACTACATTGTTTTATTCTTGCTCCTTTTATTTCAGGACATCTTCGCCCACAATGTCGTCCACCATTGTATATATTCATCTTCAAATATCAGCTGTGTCACACTACGCTCCTTTGTTATGGCAACAGTTTTTATTAGGTGATAGGAGCTGAGAGTTGCACAAATTTTTCGTAATATCTCTTCAATCTTCAGTAACTTTGAATTTGTTACTATGCGTAGGTAATCTATAATATCTATCTACTTACACTAATAAAAGAGTAGAATCCGCGATTCTTGACATTGAATATTTTTATTTTTTACCAACAGTTGAGAGGGGGCGATAAAAGAAGAGTAACTTACCACAAAAAAGTTTCTAAAATTCTTTTCTGTCTGTCTGTTCGCGATAATCTCCGAACCTACTGAACGGCGCGATTATGGGCAAATACCTGACCAATCGGTTGAAAATATTATCACGATCACTCCGAAATAATAAGCTATATCTACTTTTAGCTTTACCAATGAAACCATCTTATTGATTGTATTAACATAATTTATTATATTTTTTATTTTAACACAAAAATGGGTAGTCGATGAATGTAACTAGAAAAAACTTATCATTAACAGATATGATATTTTTTCGTGAATAATTTATAGAAACGGAAAACGTAAGTTCACTCACTGACTATGTGTAAAATTTTTAATACACTAAAATAAAATTTAACTACAATCCTCCCCCTCCATTTCAACATTCAACAGTCTTATAAATTTTTAATTACAGTATTCTACCAGTTCTTACTTATGGCTGGGAAACTTGGTCAATAACACTTCACCACAGGGAAAGGCTAACAAAATGCCAACGTGCCATGGAAAGAAGCATGCTAGGGTTAAAAATCAAAGACAGAGTCAAGAACGTAAACATAAGAACAAGAACAAAACTCATAGACATTCTTACCCGGATAGACGTCCAAAAATTGAGATGGGCTGGACATATGCCATGCCACCTCATTAACAAATGGAGCAAGCAAGTCACCTTCTGGCAACCAAGAGACGGCAAAAGAGGTAGGGGTCGTCAAGTCAGGAGATGGGAAGATGACTTGAAACAGACAGCGGGACCATTCTGGTTGAGAGTAGCAAGGGACAGGAGCCATTAGAAGGAATTGGAGTAGGCCTATGCCAAAGGGCACACCGAACTTAGGGACCTCTTGTAACCCTATGCGAACGCGTAGCGAACGAACGTGTTGGTTATTTTTTGTAAGTCGCCTAGTGATTTTACTTTTGTTTTCGGAGAAGGCAAAGGAAACAGTCGATACAGCCAATCCAGATGTTTTTTTTTTCTTCTGAGGTGATATACATCGAAGTGCATTGGTTAAAGTTTGTATAGTTTTATTTCATCTACATGTCAAACATTATAATAATTCGCAGTTACTATTACATTTCGCATTTAAATTATTTAAGTTTTATTGAAATTTATAATGTACTATTTTTTTTCTAAAATTCTTGGTGAAATACGATTTTTTCTAGTGTTTTGTATGATGCCGTAGAAAATAAAGTTGGCATCCAGGGAAAATTTCGAATTGGCAAAACTGATTGTGTGTCACTAATAACGGCCGCACTCAGAGTCGACTTTAATGATTACTTAGTTAAGTAAAGATTTTTAAAACAAAACTGCCGCAATCAGACAAGTTTAATAAATTAATGTTAATTGGCATTAAACTAATTAAGTTACATCTCATTAAATGCCAATTAACATTAATTTACTGAACGTCTCTGATTGCGGCAGTTTTGTTTTAAAAATCTATACTTAACTAAGTAATCATTAAAGTCGACTCTGAGTGCGGCCGTAAAACTGCCGCAATCAGACAAGTTTAATAAATTAGTGTTAATTGGCATTAAACTAATTAAGTTACATCTCATTAAATGCCAATTAACATTAATTTACTGAACGTCTCTGATTGCGGCAGTTTTGTTTTAAAAATCTATACTTAACTAAGTAATCATTAAAGTCGACTCTGAGTGCGGCCGTAAGCTAGTAACCTTGTAGGTGACCACTGTTTCTTGTACACAAGCACAGCTCCTAGTTTAGCTCTAAACTTCGCACCTATAGCGAGACCTTAGCCTTAAACTTATAAAAGTTAAATTTTCCTACCTTGGTATTAAACCTAAGAAGAATCAAATTCTGGGAAGTAATATAAAATTAAGAATGTTAAAGATTTTTATAAGCGACACTATGGGAAGGCGAATTTATAAAGGTGGTTTTTTTTTTAAATGGGTTGACACCTGGAGGATTTTTTCTTAATCTGAGTAAATACAGTTTAAGTTTTTTACAAAATCGACTCTGCTCTGACTTCTGAGGTTCTTTTGAGCATTTTTCGCTACTCCACGTAGTTCCAGTTTTGGTCAATTAAGCCTTCTTAAAATATCTTTATATTAGTAAAAACATGAATAAAAATAATGCAATTGAAAAAAGCAAATAATAATATCCATTTGTAGCTATACAAACAAAAAAGCAAAGCTGAATTAACATAATAGTACTTACAAACTATGGACGCTGTGGTTAGCAGACTAATATTCTGATTATCATTAAGTAACTAATTACTCTGTTTTTTTGTTTAAATAAACCAAATCATGTAAGAGCGCCGTACAATACATGAACTGCCACTCCGTGTTCAATTCAAATATTAGCATTCATCATGAATATAGTTTTTTTTTTTCATAATCCTTTCCTAATCATAAAAAAAAATTGCAGTACCTTGATAGTCAGATACCATAAAATAAACCAACTTCATTTCCACACCTGTGATGTATCACCATTTCATTAATTATTGTTCGAGAGTGCGCGCAAGATAAGTCTGCGCGCTACTGATGGCGCTACTGGTAGTGAAAAGTAACCACCTATGGTACACTGCAGACGGCCAACCATTAGTTCCGATTTTGGCCGCGCGCAGATTTATTTTGCGCGCACTCTACCCATAATGAAAAATCAGCCACTGTTAATTTTTCCCTTTATCGTTTACTTCTTGCAGAGTCCGATGGCGCAATTTTATGAAAAATGACTTTAAGAGACACTTTGGTTAAAATGAATAATTCTATTATGTTACCTGTATAAATATGGAAGTAAGAGATAATATTAAATTAATAATCGTGCACAAGCATACATACAGGTCAAACTGAGGACCTCCCTTTTTTAAGTCGGTTAAAAAAGCGCGTGTATCGTTGAACCCACGATCGAAGTAACATTCTCGCAGTTTACTCCAGCGCAGTATGGAATGATAGCGAGCCGACGTTGTACGCACTTCACTTGTCACTGGTTTGTTCACTCTCACTTGTTGCGTCACTTCGCTCGTCCGTCACGCGCTCTCCGCGCCGGAGCCCACCAGCGCGGCGTGCGCAGGCGCAGGCGTTTCTCTGGCGTCAGCCTCGCGTTCGTACAGCAGCGCGCGCGTACGCACTCGGCTCGCCGTCGGCCGCTGAGACGGGTCCGGACTCAGCATAAGCTTCAGTACCTCCGTCTGGTGAAATTTAATGGAAATATCTATTAAAAACAAATGCTAAAATTAAACACTAGACGCGATATGTTTTGCATTCGAAGATTTTCGACACATTTATAAAGGTCACTTTGGTTTGATTCATGTTGCACATAAAATACACTTATTTCAATGTAACTTGACATGGCAAAAACGCGAGAGTTCAATAATAAAAAAAAGATCTCTTGCAGCTCGGTAGGTAACGGGTATTCGGTAGCAACAACTAATATGTAATTTTTTTCTTTTTTGTAAGTTATTTGTATCCTTCACAGCTAAGTGTGACCTTGCAGTGCAAACTCACCTCGGCGGGGTGCGCGTGCACGAAGCGCGGTGGGTAGCGACCGGCGCGCAGCCCCTCCAGCGTGGCGACGCGCTCCGCCTCCGTGCCGAACGGCTGCAGCAGCTCGAACAGGATCACGCCCAGCGAGTAGATGTCCACTTTGGAGCTGTACGCGCGGCCGGCGCGCTGCTCCGGGGACATGTACAGGAGGGTGCCTGCCCGCGTAGCGCGTACACAATCGGAACGGTTCAATTGGCTACTTGACAGATTTTTTTGTTTTAGTCCGTCGTGTAGATTAGTAAAAAATTGGACACGTATTTTTTTTCTTTTTTTTACGTAATCAAAAAATAACCGCGACACGTTGAGTTGAAATTCCGCGTGACGTCACAACCCGGTGCAGTTTGTATGGGGCTTATACTGAATATTGACGTCACGAGTCCCCCACCCTAAACTTTAATGCGCTCTATCTATGTTTATTTTCATTAATTTGAAAAAGCAAAAAATACGTGTCTATTATTTTTATATTTTCTAACTGACGGACTAATTAGAATTTTCATTTTCATACCTTGGAGTTGCTTAAATATGGTACTTCATAATATATTTTAAGGTACAGGATGTTCTGCCGTTGCTCAGCGAGCAAATGATGATGATAAAATAACTTTATTGTATACCCACAAAATGTCATGTTATTAATTTATATCATGACTAAAACTAGATACACTCGGTCAACAAGCATAGAGTTTAAACTCCGTTTTGTGTTTGCGGCCACCCCAATGTGCAATTGTTCCCGCGTAATTCCGGAATCAATAGTGAACTATGTCCTTCTCTGTCCCCCTGCAATGTATGCAAAATTCATGATGATCGGTTGAGCAGTTACGGCATGAAAGCGTAACAAACAAACAAATAAACTCACATTCTCATTTTAGTAATAATGTCTGATTCAATGTAAATCAATGACTCAGTGTAATTAATAATATCAAAATACGTCGTCGTCTACACCACCACCAAGGCACGACGTTGGCGGGGGGAGTGTCGCTTTTTTTCCTATTTATCGTTTAGGTAGACGGGTTGTGAACTTGTGAGTTTGTGAGTGCCTACCGACTTTGTGCGTGTGGCCGGGGCGGGCGCCGGCGGCGGCGTCGCCCCCCGCCGCGTCCGCCTGCGCGCTCCAGTCGCCGTCGCTCATGGCGGTGACGAGTCCGAAGTCGCCGACCTTCACCTTGCCGTCCAGCGCGAAGAATATGTTGCTCGGCTTCAGGTCGCGGTGGATCAAGCCGGCCAAGTGCACGTACTCAACCGCTGACACTATTTGGCTGAACAGAGTTCGCACCTGAAAGTTGTAACGAAAACTTCACGTATACCTAGTACATTATACTTTGCAGCCGGGCGTACATTTTTTTTTATCAACTATTTATTTATTGGTTGTCAACATAATGTGCACAGCGTAAAACAATATCAATGAAACTGGCTGAAACGCGCTGAGTGACACTATAGTTATAGACGAAGACAACATGCAATTAACATAGAGTAAGTCTCAGAAGAATAACTTCTTCTGAGGAGTAAGTCTAGGATAGAGTCTATGATATTATTGTAGTCGAAGTCAACTGTCAAAACAGTTGTTTGAAATGTTTTTGTGCGCATCCCGCTGAAATTGCTAGACGGATATAAAGGTTTTTCTTTCGTTAGAAAATATAAGAACAATCCTAGATAAAAATAAGAGACATGGCAACACATCGCAGCTAGTAAGGTATGTATTTTGTTATTTTTGTATACAATATTTTTCCTCTAAAGCTGTTGATCTTCCTAAAAATAAATAAATCTGCATGAAACTTATTGTATAGATGACGTTTTTCTCACCTCGCATTTAAACTCGTATGGTCGTTACCTGGCGGCCTCGAGCCTGGAGGGTGGCGTTGCTCCGCAGCCAGTCGTGCAGGCTGTCGGCGCGGCACAGCTGCATCTGGATGTACAGGTACATCTTGGGCGCGCCGCCCGCCGCCCCCGCCCCCACCCCCGCCGCCGCCCCGCCGCGCACGCACATGTCCAGCGACCAATGCCGCGTGTGCCCCTGGCGACCGACATTAATATAACGTTACGCCAGCCACCTGACACTCCATACAAATAAACTGATTTAAGTGCTTTCCCACCAGTAGAGACGTGGTAGAGACGGCCGGCTTGTAGGTCCACGGTTGTGCGTGTGTGCGTATCGTAGAGTTGACAGCGAGCTGACAGTGACTGTCAGCTGCCAGTGAATAATTGTCACATGTCGATTTTATTATTTTCCTCGGTGTCTCTTCGTGACCTTGGTAAAGATACCGAGGTCATTTTTCGCGGGGTATGAGGAGACATGAAATTCGTGGGAGGCGGAGAGTATCGCTTATTTATATAATCCCTATTTATTGGTTACGCTGTAACCCAAATAAATAGCTCTTAAAAAGTGGTCTCTATGTGTACTTAAAGGTCCTCCACGCGTATGATAAAATGCGAAAGTCGATTTTAAATTAGGACGACTGCAAAGTGCAAGTCGGTACGATAATGTCATGAAACTCGAAGGTTGATTATGTGAGGTTCAAAACAGTCTTGTTGGCATATGAACAGTTTTTCAACGTGTGGGCTGCAAGAAGTTGGTTGTTTATTTTGGAACAAATAAATTTAAAAAAGAGATCGCAAAAACTACTAACAAAAATATTTAAAAATATAGATCGAATAAATTGCAGCAGCGTAATGAAATACACGAAACAAAAGCGCTTCGAGATATTATTTCATACCACGTTCAGGGTGGCCACAAAAAAGGTTAACAAAACACTGGTATAGATTAATAAGTACCTTTTTCTTCCTACTGTGATGCGAGCTGTCGCTTCTAGTGTAGCTGTCGCACTCCTTGACCCTCGCCAGGCTCCCGCCCGGCGCGCCCGGCCCGCCCGGCCCGCCCGTGTCCGCGAACTGGACGGAGGAGTCGTCACCCCCGGTGCGGGAGCGCCTACTCAGGCAGTTGGGCGGCGTCGTGTCACCCGTCTCACTCAAGCGCGGCTTGGACGCGTTCTCGTCGAACTCTATCACGAACGAGTCGCTGCAACTTTGCGATCTAACGGACATGAAAGTATTATGTTTCTATTCCGTATTAAATTAGGTAGGTACATTTGCCGACACTTTTTTAACATTCACCAAGGGTTTTTAAAGCAAAGTGAATGGTAGGATTAATTCTGGTTCTGAAATATGGAATTTAGACACTTCTTTTCGAATGAATATAATTTAGGAGTTTTTGATAATTTACCTTCTAAAGATGAAATGACTAAAGCACAAGTAAAACCGCGGAGGAAATACTTATTAAGCTAACCAATTTTTTTGACTAACATGAAATCCTGAAATTCTGGAATTAAAACTGGAATAGTAGCTTATCCTGTAGTCTTGAATGTGATCGTTCGTTACCGGAACTGACGAAGAACTTTACTTTTAATAGTTGGCAAATACTGCCTTAAATGATGAATGCGTTCAAAAAAAAGATAGAGCTCTCAAACACATACCTATATCTCTTAGACGTATTACAAGCTTTGTCGTAGTCCAGCGCATCGACGCAGTGCTCCGGGCACTTGCGCAAGTCCAACTTGACGTCTTGGGCGGGCGTCTTGACGTCCGTCGGAGACGTCGTCGAGAAATCCTCGGGAACTCCCGGTAGAGTCCTGCGGCACAATAGAAAATCATACCATTTGTTTTTTTTAATAGAATAGGGGGCAAACGGGCCGGTGGTTATCTCTAACTAAATAACCCACAAGATCTGTCTTGAATGTGTTATCCAATTGTATGTTATTATTGTTGTGTAGGTATGGTAACGCATGCTTTTCAAGTCATAGAATACTAAGGCATTGGAAACAGGAAAGGTGTCGGAAAAAACCCGTAGGTAGTTGATTTTTTCAATCAACTGTAAGGACTCACCGCATCCAGTGCGCGTCGCGCGCCTCCTGCCAGCGCGGCGGCGGCTCCTCGAGCCACGCGTTGAAGTAGCGCACGATGTGCTCGTGCTCCAGCTTGGCGAGCGCGCGCACCTCGCGCAGCACGCGCTCGCGCCGCTGCTCTCTGCGCCGTGGGTAGGCGGCGGGTTATTGAAGCGTTCGCATTGCTCATAAAACATCCGGTTTATTTGCGACTCGATCCGGACTTTTTGCGTAACGATTCAGATTTTTTTAAGAAATCGGAGTTTTTTGAAACGCTTCCCAGATTTTCTAAGTCATATTCACCAAAAAATTGCCAAAACTGAGTTTTGCTAATAAAAACAATGCTCTCCAATGATTGTGTATTTTTGTAGGAAAACTTTATTTACAGGTAGTGTAAACAAATTAAAATTTATATCTATGTAGATACCTAATGGCAAACGGTATTCACAAATCGATTTATATTATGTAAAGGGTAAAGGGGAGTGGGAGTCTATAGTAAAACTCAGTGAATATCGATTACCTATTCGGCAGGGTGATCCTCTTGACGGCGTAGGAGCAATGGTCGATGTTGTTCCTGGCCTCGAACACCCAGCCGAAGCCGCCGCGGCCCAGGCAGCGCAGCGGCGTGAAGTCCGTGTCGTACCGGCCCGAGTACTCGGCGGCCGGCGCCGGCGCCGGCGGCGGGCTGCACCGCCGCACCACCACGAGCGTGCTGTCGCGGCCGCGCGGCGCCGGCCCGGGGCTGGCGGCGCGCGGCACCTTCGGCGCGAAGAACCTCGGCCATATCATCAGGTTCATGAGCAGGGCGGAACTGATCGCGATCACCAGCACCTCCTTCCACCAGAACCACAGCGAGTACACGTGCACGTGGATGTGCTGGTGGCTCTCGTGGTTGTCGCTCTCGTTGGGCAGCACTCCCTCGGGGCCCTCGTCTATCAAGTCCGGTGGCTGCAGCGATTCGTCGCACATTTCGTACAGGAAGAAGCCGTGGTTTTCGATATCTAGAATAATATAATAGCCAAATATATGACAGTGTTAATCCTTAATCTTAATATATATATCGGCGAGAAGTCGGGAGCACGGGCAGTGGAGGTGAGCGTTGATGCATTGGAAAGGGTATCCATTAAACCTACACCTGGGTCGCAAGTCCCAGGCACTGCTCCGTGTTCCCTACGGATATCTGGTATGCTGTACAACTTCTATGTTGGTGCAATTAATTGTAATAGTTTCTAGTTCGTTCTAGATGTGTCGCACAGCTAATAGTCTCGGTCATACCTTTGCCTGCCTTCAGTTACATTGTGTTATGTTATCATCATCAATCGATCATGATGAAATTTGGTCACTATGTTGTATTTGGCCCAACTTAAAAGATAGGATAGTTCTTATCCCGGAATTCCCGCGGGAATTCCGGAATTAATGCGGGGAACAGCTAATTACCGTAAACTACTGTCGGTTTACAAAGAAGGACATAGAGTACTTTTTTCCCGGAACTCCAAATTTACCGCGGATGAAATCGCGGGGGACAGTTAGTAATATTATAAATACGAAAGTGAGTTTGTTAGTTTGTTTGTTACGCTTTCACGGCTAAACAGCTCAACTGATAACCAAGAAGTTTTGCATACACGTTGTCAGGAGTACAGATAAATACATAGGGTAGTTTCTCCCGGAATTCCCGCGGTATTTTCGAAATTAACGCGTGTAAAATCGCGGGGAATAGTATATAAATGAAATAAATATGACGACTTGACGACCCAATTGGCGCAGTAGAGTAGGTCACCATGCATGCCAACCCGCCAGTCAAGAGGTTCTGGATTCAATTCCCGGTGGGGTTGGAGTTACGTGATGAACACAGAGTTACACTTTCCAGTGTGACCGTGTTCATATATATATTGTGTATATGTATGTAATGATACGTGTTGCATGGCTTCCACGACACAAGCTTATAGCTTACTATTGAATCGAGTAGATCAGTGTGTTGTGAAAGACAAATAATAATCCTCACCCCCAGCGGCGGCGTCGTAAAGCGTGTGAAGCGACAGGTCGGAGGAAGCGGGTTCGTCGGCGGGCGCCAGCGCGGTGGGCGCGCCCGCCAGGCGGGGCCGCGCGCGCTGCAGCCGCCACGCCGCGCCCTCGCCCGCGCCGCCCACGCCGCCCACGCCGCCCACGCCGCCCCCGCCCAGCTGCTGCTGCGCGTACAGCTGGCCCTCTTGCACGTACAGCTGCCGTTATACAATTTATTAATTTATTCAATTTAGTAAAATTACAATTATTATATAAATCATCTTGTTTAGGTACATTACATTATATAAATAAGTACACAGTTATGATATTTCTAAATGTGCTTGCTTATTAAGTAAGCAGTTGCAGTCCTAGATTTCAATATTCATAATCTAATATATATAAATCACGTGTCACGTTGTTTGTCCGCGATGAACTCCGAAACTACTGAACGGATTTTGTTAAAATTTTGTCCATATTATGAATGGTTACAAAATTTTATCAAAATCCGTTCAGTGGTTTCGGAGTCCATCGCGGACAAACAACGTGACACGTGATTTATATATATTAAGAATGGAGAATTTTTGTGAAATTTACAATTACAAATTGGTTCAACGACGATGTTTGACCAACAAATATAGTTTCGCATTTATAATATGAAGAATAATTTTAATTTGATCTTTAAAAGGTTTTATTAAGAAAGTGACAGGCCACGCAGAATTACCGCGCCGGTTCTCTAAAGCTATTGTTATTGATGCCAAACTACACTTATCTAGATATGTATTATGAAATGTACCTGTTTGTGGTGCACGCCTATGTAGAGCGCGGGCGGCGGGAGCGGGGGCGCGGCCGCGGGCTGGGCGGAGGCGGAGGCGTGCAGCGAGCGCGCCGCCTCCCACAGCACGTCCATGTGCTGCAGCGCGCCGTCGTGCAGCCGCCACAGCCCCGCCACCGGCGCTTCCAGCTGCAAACACACGCGTCATCGTGTTTACACCGTGGCGAACCTTGGAATTCTTGGCCGGAATCGTAGATGGCGGTTCCGTTATTTATATTTTTTGTACCGGTAAAAAAATTCTACGGCGCTGTATGAAATGAAATTGTTTTATTGTGAGCATAGGTTATTTTGGGACAATAAGTTTCGCAGTGGCGGTTTATTATACGTGCGCGTGAAGATACCTATATGACGTTTCAAGCTATTTATTTCAGTGTCCGCGAATAGCTCCGAGAAAGATTTCGCAATCAAATCCCCTTAAATTTTAAAATTTAGGCCATACATCTTTAAAATATACTGGAAAAAAAAATTCATGGAAATGTCTCATTAGAACTAGGTAAGTAGAAACGGTTGTCAGTTCGGAACGCGCCCTCTAAGGAGAAGAGCTGACAAAAACCTAGCAGGGGGTAAAACTGATAGTACCTTCTGTTGCCACACGGTGAGGTGCGTGTCGGGGTGACGGAGCGCCAGCACGCCCTCCGGCAGCGCGACGGCGACGCGGCCCGCGGCGGGCGCGGCGGGCGCGGCGGGCGCGGCGGGCGCCGGGCGCGGCGGCAGGCACTCGCGGCGCGCGCTCAGCGCCACCTGGTGCTCCCCCACGCTGAAGTTCCACCTGAACGGCCACGCACCCGACACCGATTGATGCAACCGCTCAGGGAACGTACCCACTCTACGTGAACTCGTTCAGGGGGCGGGGGACAAGTCACAGGGGCGGGGGAGGGGGCTTAGCTTTTCGTCACGTAGTCAATATCTTTGAGGACCACCTTGCGCTTTTTCGTTCTATATTGAAATATTGAGCTGTAATTGCAGGTATGCACGCACTCACGTCTCAAATATGGCTTAGAATACAATTAAAAATGTTTATTTTATTTCTTTTCATTTTACAATACCTATTAATTTATTAATTTAATCGAATTTGTGTGTGTTGTGTGTGTGTGTGTGTGTGTGTGTGTGTGTGTGTGTGTGTGTGTGTGTGTGTGTGTGTGTGTGTGTGTGTGTGTGTGTGTAGGTGTGTGTGTGTAGGTGTGTTCGTGTGTAGGTGTGTGGGTGCGTGTGGCTGTGTGTCTGTATAGGTTTCGTGATCCTTGGAAACTGTGCCGTGTCTAGAAGTGATTAGAGCTCAAGTGCATATATTGTATTTGTCAGAACTAAAATGACGCGCAACTTCATCGGGTATACGCACACGCACAACCATTAAAATATCGATACGACACATACTATAAATCTGGTCTGTTTATTCATCACGAGTGCGCAATACTGTCGCCGCACTCACACTATTAAAGATATATTGTATCAATAAATGATCTCGCACATCTAAAGTAGTAAGGCGCGTAATTTTGTTAGATAAGCTATACTAACTTTTGTACGCCGGTGCGCGGGTCGAGCGCCCGCACGGTGGCGCCCAGCCGGCGCAGCACCAGCAGCTCGCTGTGCGCGGCGGCGCGCGCGCGCTCCCCCCCGCAGCTGTCGTCCCCGCCCCCGCACTCGTACACCACCGCCCCCGTGTGCGCGTCCACCCCCATCCACGCGCTCTCGCGACCGCCTACACATATGTATATATAATATTATGACAACTACTAGTTGTTTGCTCCTTTAAATAAATTTGAGGATAACTACAGAACTTGGCACCTATTAGATCGAAATTCTTTTTGCGGCGAAGTTTACCATCAAGCATATTCGTAATACTGAACTTGACTTCCACTTCTTCTGTTTTCTTAATCTAATCATTTTAATCTAATCAAAAACAAAAGAATCAAATCTTCTGTTTTTGATATCCCATCAAAAATGATCTTGATCTTGACCTTGATCAATGACCAAAGATCAATTTTCTAGGTCATCTGGAAGTGGGTTAGGTTTTTATCTATGAGTCAGTCAGTCAGTCACACAAATGCCGATTTTTAAACTTTAATATATCAATAGCCGTGTGAGCTACATTTATGAAATTTTGGATTCTAGACAAGCCCAAGGGATTTAATAAATGTGCCACATTTCATGTGTGTAGATTAAATAGGTTTCGAGTTGTAAAGGGGTCAAACGTAGCTTAAGATGTTTCGTGTAATTGCTGCGTGGCGCGTCGCTAGTTCCTTTTTCTTTGAACTTGGACACTGGACATCATGACAAGGTATAAAAATCAAAATTCTAATAAGTCCGTCAGGTAGATAAGAAAAAAAAAATAGACACTTATTTTTTGCTTTTTATACGTTTTTTTTTATATAAAACGCATTAAAGTGGGAGGTCGCGACGTCATAACTATATAAATATAAAATGTACTTAGGTCACAATATATCGCCGTTATTTTCTGATTACGTAAAAAAGGAAAAATACGTGTATTTTTTAATAATCTCCAATACCGACTAAAAATTAAAATTTATTTATCATGCGCATGCCCATTACAAACATTAAGATAAACCACAGAAAAAAACAAATACTAGTAATCGTAATAAACTAAAAACATTGTTAATTCGAGGTTTATCAAACATGATTCGTCATATATAGGTGATTTTATTATATCTGGTATTTAACGTCGAGTGATAAGAAAATCCATACTAATATTATAAATGCGAAAGTAGCTCTCTTTGTCTTTCTATCTATTAACTTTTACACCTTGACTTCTCAACCGATCATCATTAAGTTTTGATTCGTTGGATACTGAAAAGGACATAAATTAAGATACATTTTATCCCGTAATTCCTGCGGGAACTCCGATATTAACGCGGAGAACAGCTAGTAAATCACAAATAACAATTTTTCATGCTATATGATGCAATGATGTTAAACAATAGGTAGGTAATGGTTAAGATTATAATTTTTATTGAGATAAACAGTTACAATTCAGTAAAAGCATTAGCTCTCAAACTCGCTAGCCAAATTGCCAGTCTACAAAAAACTAACGAACGGAATCGTTAGGTCACGTGGTCACGCTAAACTAGAGTTTTGATTGGGCGATTTTACGTCACCGAGTAAATAATAAATAAATAAATGATAAAATATATTTTTCATTACTCATACTCGGAAAGTAGGTCTGAAGTTGCCTGAGAAGCGGGTTGAAAGTAACACTTTTCAGCCCTAGGGAGAATCGCTTTCAACTGACAGCTGGATATTGCAGAAATTCAAGTTTTTTTTTAATGTCATAGGGGGCATACTTACTGGCCAGTAGCAGACCTAATGGTTGATTTATGTAAAATAAAATTCACTCATTTTTTTCTTTAGCTAATTCCTATTTTTATTTTGACTTTCCTTGCATTCGTAATGAAAAGCACAGTGTTATCCTCGGGAGAAAGACTTATTCAGTCCCTCGATCTATTGGCGCCCTCGCTACTCTCGGGCGCCAAACCCCGTCTCGGGACTAAATAAGTTACTTTCACCCCTAGGATAACAATGTACTATTTCATTACTCATACTCGGAAAGTAGGTCTGAAGTTGCCTGAGAAGCGGGTTGAAAGTAACCCTTTTCAGCCCTAGGGAGAATCGCTTTCAACTGACAGCTGGATACTGCAGAAACTCAAGTTTTTTTTTTATGTCATAGGGGCATACTTACTGGCCAGTAGCACACCTAATGGTTGATTTATGTAAAATAAAATTCACTCATTTCTTTCTTTAGCTAATTCCTATTTTTATTTTGACTTTCCTTGCATTCGTAATGAAAAGCACAGTGTTATCCTCGGGAGAAAGACTTATTTAGTCCCTCGATCTATTGGCGCCCTCGCTACGTTTACAAAAAAGTATTATTTGGGGCATGATAAAAAGGGTAACCCCCCACGCTACGCCACTGCCCCCACCCTATCCGTAATAGAGTTAAAATAAATCAGAATATATGTATGTGTTTCCAGAGTTTCTCACCAGCAATGACAAGATCATCAGAATACTTGTAAGAGGATGACAGAAGTTTGTCAGCGTCAATAGGCAAAGCCTCGATTGTGTCTCCGCTGACGCTGTATAGAGAACCTCTCAGAGAAGGCACGAGGCGTACCCATTTTCCACCAGACGACAGCTGAAACAATATCATATACATTAAACATAAAACTAATTATTAACTAGATACAGGCATTGATCAGTTACTTCAACTGAAAAATGCCTGTATCAGATATAAATAAATATTTTGAAGAGGAAAAGTTTGTCTCTGTAAGGTTTTCACTGATCGGCACTATAAAGCTACCGTATCCCAGAATAAAGTTGTATACTTTTTACCCTAATACAAAGATACCAGGGTATTTTGAAACTGATGGTGAAACAGTGAAACCACCACAGAGAGAACAGCTAATGCCTACTCCATATTGCTATTTCTTTAAACTTTACCAACTATACCAACTAGCTGTGCCCCACGGTTTCACCCGCAAGAGTTTCGGAATTCCCGCAGGAACTAATTTTTACTAAAATAAAAGTAGCCCAAATTACTCCTTATAACATCAGATATCTGCCAATGAAAGTCCCGTTAAAATTGGTCCAGCCGTTTTAAAGATTAGCCGGAACTAACAGATAGACTGACTAAAATTAAAAAATGTGATTTTTAAATGTGAGTACCATAATATGTGGGCGTCCACGTAAAAAGTGCCAGTAGTGGGATATTGAGTTAAGACAAGATTCGGTATCTAGAATAGTCAATTGATAGTAAGGATTGAAAAAATATTAAAAAATTAGCACAGTTTCTTTATTACAATGTACAATGTTTACAGACATTTGAAGTTGAAACTCTGAAAACTTTTTCAAAAAACATACTTCAAACTTTTGCGCGAAATAAAAAAACATAGGTACTTCTACTTGCTTATTACAAAGATTTTTACATATTACTAGCTGTTCCGCGCGGTTTCACCCGCGATAATTTCGGAACACACCCTCCAAGTTTCAAGTCTCTATGATCAGCCGTTCAGACTGTGCGTTGATCCATCAGTCATTCAGGACAAAGCATTTTATATGTACAGGTAGATAGATTGTAGATTAAGATATTATGTATGAAATTGAAGAAAATAGAGCATTAAATTTATTAATCAATTAAAATCGCGGACGCAATTTTTTCACCGAACTTTACAAAACTGCTTATATCTCGGAAACTAAATGCAGAGAACTGGCATCTTTTAGCCTGAGCTTTTAGCTTGGACGCCCACATATACTTTCATGTGCATTTAGTAAAAAGCTTTTGATTTGGAATTACAAACAGACACTTCAATTTTTTCAAAAATGAAAATTGGTAAAAATGAAGTAGGTACCTACTTACTTTTATCACTCGAAATTAACTTGCGTGAAACTGCAGGATACAGCTAGTTATAAAAATAACAACCATGTACATTTTACAACTATGTAAATATTAAGTTTGTTACCTCAACATGGTGTAGATTAGATGAAAACAGGGGTTGTGTTTCCAAGTGCCAGGCTTTAGCTCCATCTTGCGTATAGAAGGCTGTGAGACGCCCATCAAGTGTACTCACAATCACCAAACTATTAGTAAAATAAAAAAAACAGTTAATAACTCTTTAATCATGAACCAAAAAAATAAAGAAAATATGATTGGCTATAAAAAGAATAGCATGTAAAGGACAGTTTTTTTTTGTGAACAGGCTGGGCATTTAACTTGATAGTTAGTGAGTGTGGTCAAAGATTATAAACACACGTAGCCTGGAATGGGAACTGACTTTCAAGTGAGGCTGCTGGAACACACTGTTAGGTGCTTACCATCACATTTTTAACTTGAAGGTGGTAGCTAGCCAGACGGGCACTGAAAAGATGTTTTCCTTCATCCTTCACTGACAGATCAAGTTTATTGTTAGGATTTTAAACCTACGCCTTTCGGCGTTTGATCCGAACGCACCAACCACCACTGAGTTATCATCACTATAAATTGCTATACTTGAATATTTAATGACTCCTTTGACTCTCTTCAGTTTCCGACGCAATTCATTTTTAACTAGTAAAAGAGTGTGTTTCCAATTTATCAAAAATTTGTTTATCAATACATATTGTGACAAAATACAACCAAATAAAATGAAACCAAAAACTACTACAGACAAATAATTCCTTTAACTCAAATTATTGTTTTTAATTTTGCTGGAACTCAGTTTTTTGGAAATTTTTTAATAACATAACTATATAGAGTTGCCTCTTCACAAAAAATTGTTGATTTTGAGTTGAGTTTAGGTGCATATTTCGTTTATAATATTATACCTATTTTATATCTAATACCTACTAAAAATAACAACTCTTAGTGGATACTAGCTGTCCCTGTGGTTTCACTCTGTCACTCGTAGCAATTTCGGAGTTCCAGTGGGATTTCCAGAATAAACTATTGGTAACCTTCCTCTTGAATCCTCTATTAGTGAAAACTGTATTAAAATCTATTCAGTTGTTTTTTAGTTTATCGCAAACAGACAGACTCAGAACTTTGTTTTATAATATTAGTAGATATGATCACATCAAAATTTTGGTTTAACATCATAATTTCCCAAAATAAGTAATTTGAAAATAACATTGTAGTAGGTATAATATAATCAAAACTTTTAAACACAAACCAATACAAATCCAATTTCAGATTTTGAAATCTGTTTTTAAAATAGTTTTTTAAAATCGTTTTCACAAAATTCTTAGTCCCTCCGCTAAGATATGCTTAGTTGGAAAGAGATGGTGTGAATATGTTATTGGTTGCTTGCTTAGAAAACGATATGTTCAGATTGTATAGATTTTAGATTGGTTTTGGTATCGTTTGCATGAATTTGGATTTTAGTATCGGTTTATAGTTTTGTTTGACATTCATCGGTTAATAAGGAGCTACGGGATACCATTTGGATTTCTGAAAATGGTTTTTCTAGTTTGTATATGGATACAAACCAATTTCTGAATGAAATCTGTTTTAGATTTGTTTTTATATATATATCTGACTCATGCCTAGTGTCTGGTCATGTAGGTACTAAATCATGAGTTCTGAGTAGTGGTGTCATAGCTGTACCTATGTCTGGTCATGCACAAATTTAAACACATAGAACAGTCATGTTATGGGAATAGGGAATACTAAATCCATTGATGATGAAGGAAACACTTCAAATAAGATTTTATGTATTAATTTTACCAGTGGCAAACACAAAGAAATAAATATTCAATAACAAAAATTTAATGAACAAATTCCACTTCCACATTCCACTGTCCCACTGACTGTAATTAAACTGAATCCACCACCAACAAACTAATATCAGGGTAAGTTGTACCTATGTAGGTATTTAGCTAGTGAAACAAAGTTAAAAGACTTGATTTTCTCTTTAATTACTCCTGAGGGCTATGACCACCACCGTAAATATAAGGGAAGACCATCAGAAAAATAGATTAGGTAAATCAAAACAAGATCGTTTGTTTACAATTTACATGCAGTGTAGCAAACACTCCGAAACTTGGTGGAACTAATGTGTTACGTCTCTGAGAATTTATTAAAACAAAACTTACTCATTTATCAGTGTATTAACTCCGTTAATGTTGTTGTTGGGATTACAAAAAGGTAACTTTTTAATATTATCTTCGCATTTTAGATATGAAACTACGCAAGTCAACACGAATGCCGCTTTCAAAGCTACGACCCGCCAATACCAATCAGACATTTTTGTATTGCAAAATAAAATGTGGACATTTCAAACCACACGAGTTCGTGTTCTCCAAACTTTCATTAATGAAAATAAAAGTTTAACTACTGTCGAGCACTGAGCAAATAACCACTTACATCCTACGTCACAAACTAACTAGAGATTTAAGAGTAGGCACTTCCATACTAATCGCTGAAGTCTGAACCGATCTATGAAAGCATTTTGTGCCAACCATACCAATGCAATGTATGACGCGGTCATAGAAATTTGGTTAAGTATTCCAAAGTTGGTAAAGAAGTTCGCGCATAAATCCATAATAACTTTTGGTTCAAGGGAGTGTCGCTGGCGTAGACGGTTCATTCTCCATCTACGTTTTCCCCAGCTAGTTGAATTCGAAGACGGGCGACGGCCGCGACGAGCGACGAGCGCAACGGGCGAACATTGACGACGCAAGTCGCGACCGTTACTCAGTCGACTAGTAGAATTCGAAGACGGCTAAACGGAGAAGTTTACGACAACGGGTGAAACATTGACGACGCTTGAACATAGGCGGTTTATACTTTAATAGTGGACTCCGACGAATAAGAGAACATACTGTGGATAATGGATATCATATACAAGTACATTACGTGGCAAATAACACTCAGTGTTGAGTCCAAAAAGAAGCGAGAAAAAAAAGTACATTACATTAGTCCGTTGAAATTATATTATCATCGATCGAAATTTGAATTGTAATTCAACTGGTTAGAGTTTTTATTTGATTGGGCGAATATTTTATTATTGGGAAGACTACATTTGAACTAACAAACATAAATTTTATTACTTAAGCCTTTTATATTTATTATCCCCTTTTATATAAATAGTAATATAACATAGATAATGTTTGGAAGTAATTTATAGTTATAATTTACTAGCTGTCCCTCGCGATTTCATCCACGGCAATTTCGGAGTTCCCGCGGGAATTCCGGGAAAAAGTACTCTACGTCCTTCTTTGTACCCCTGAGTTCTGGAGTTCCCGCGGGAATTCCGGGATAAAAACTATCCTATCTTTTAAGTTGGACTATATTATAAATGTTTACAAAATTTTATCAAAATCCGTTCTGTAGTTTCGGAGTCCATCGCGGACAAACAACATGACACGTGATTTATATATATTAAGACTAGCTGTCCCCCGCGATTTCATCCGCGGTAATTTCGGAGTTCCCGTAGGAATTCCGGGATAAAAACTATCCTATCTTTTAAGTTAGACCATTTTATGAATGGTTACAAAATTTTATCAAAATCCGTTCAGTAGTTTAGGAGTCCATCGCGGACAAACAACGTGACACGTGATTTATATATATTAGATTATATCAAACATACTTAGTATTATATAATTAACATCAGTAGATATTTAACTAATTTTAATAAGTTTACTAATTAGCGTGGCGATGAGTGCCTAAAAATCTTAATTTGTGCCATGGACACGTCTACGCGTCTGGGCGACTTCGTGACGAACGAGGACGGGGCACGTTTTCGATAACTGCCTTTGCAGAGAATGTCTTAACATGTCCTTGTTCGTCGCGAAATTGAGTGAAACGGCCGCCGTCGCGTCGCTACAACGACTAGTCGTTGAATTCAACTTGTTGAACGATTAGTCGATGACGACGAACGCATGGTCTTGTTTTGTCATTCGAAAATGCGACGAGTAACTCACGACACGTATTTATTTATTTATTTATTTGGGAAACAAACGGTACAACATAAGTAAAAATATGTAAGTATGTAATATCTTTAGATATGTACCCGGAAGCGGAGTTGTTAGAACTCCTTCAAATATTAAAACATATCCCCCCGACCAACTCCGACTGAGCGGAGCCGAGCGAAAGGAGTTCCGAGTTGGAATAATATTCTCCGCCACACGCCGTGCCGCGGCCGGCCGCCGGAGTTAAGTTGTACCATTACAAGATACGACTCCGAACTCACGAGAGAAAAATAAACTGACGGAACTAATCTTTATAGGGAGCCACATAAAATAAAAATAACAATTTAGTTTCTATTTTTAGTATCCTACAGCTTTAGTAATCAAAATCTAAATAAAAAAATATCTGTAAATAATATTTATTTTGATTTTTAGATACCCCTAACAAATAACACGACAATAGGGAATTTTAATGTTTATTTTTATTATTATTTTATAAACCTTTATGTATTAGTAGGATACTAGTATAATAGCATATTCTTTTACAAATAGCCAGCCACTGAAATGGCTGTATGGACTAAGTTTCCTTTGCCTTGACCGAAAGAGGTAAACTTCAACAAAAAAAATTAATGGGATGGATTTTTTTTCGTATGCGTTTTGCGTTTTCCAGCGTTTTTTTTTTTTTTTTTTTTTTTCTTTCCTTAATGGACTTCGCACTTAGTGCATTTGCCAGTGTCGTGTTTTTCGTTTTTATTAAAAACGGAGAAACTTGTGAAGAAAAAAAGATTTGAACACGGAATTTGGAAAAGGAGACCAGGAAAAGGTTCAGGGGAGTAAATAAAATTCAATACTTATAATACACCAGAATAGGATACTAAAAATACAAATAAAATATAAATAAAAATGTAATTGTTAATTAGTAGAAGAAAAATATACATACGAATAGTTTATATTTTAATGTTATTAGACATAATATGTGAAGATAATATTCTATATATATCAGGATTATTGGATGAAAGAAGTGATGATATGGATGTAGGGAGTGGAACACTGATGGAAGTCAAAGAGTCATAAAAGGTAGAACAATTATAGGAGGTACAGGAGAAAATAATATGATTCAAATCACCAACATCTTCCCCGCAAGAACACATCTCACTGGCCACAATGCCAAGTTTAGCTAGATGTGCAGGAGAGCAGACATGGCCGAGCCGCATACGGATGATAATTGAGGTTGCAATTTTTTCCAGTTTTGTCTTAAAAAACCAAGGCTTAGTTGGAACACATGGTTGTAAACTGTAGTAATGTCTACCTTTTGTAGTGGCACTAATTTTCCATTGTTCCATCCAAGCTTTTTGAAGATGAACTTTAGGGATATTTGTTAAGTCATGGCAGTAATTATTGAAGGGGTGAAGGTCACCACACTCCACTGCTTCATTAGCAATTTGATCTGCCCTTATATTTCCATTTATACAATGTCCTGGAATCCAACAAAAATGTACTGTGTATCCTCTCATTTCACAATCATAAAGTAGCTTCCTTATTTCCAAAATTACGGGATACTGGATTTTGTAAGAAAAGGGAGGTTTCTCCAGCGCATTCAATACACTGAGGGCATCTGTGAATATGACTGATCTATTCAGTTTCATAACAAGTATATATTCGACAGCCTTGAGAACTCCAAAGCACTCACCGGTATAAACAGATGTCTCAGGCGGTAACTTAATTTTTTCTACAATGTTATATTGACTGTGGTAAACGCCAACACCCACAAATCCATTTAGAGAATGCTTTGAAGCGTCACTGTAAATATAATGCCAGTCATGCCAGTTTATATCGACTTTATATTTAAATACTTTGTTGGAATTACCGTCATTTCTATCAATACCCAAATTATACTTTATTTCTGGTAAAATGAACAGCGATCTAAATGGGGACAGAAATATGGGTAAAACTGGAGTACGGAAAGTAGGAGCTTTAAATGAAGAAAATTTGTAATAACTTTTAAGCAGACATGGAGGACTTTTATGTGACCAATAACGGGAGGAGGTTGTGAGATCAGAGAGACTATGAAGTTTATAAAAAATAGGATGATACAAAAACTGCAAACTACGAAATAAATATTTATCAGAAAGAAATTGACGTCTTAGGGACAAGGGAGGATCTCCACACTCAACCTGTAAAG
Organism: Zygaena filipendulae; assembly: GCA_907165275.2. Classification (NCBI taxonomy): domain Eukaryota; kingdom Metazoa; phylum Arthropoda; class Insecta; order Lepidoptera; family Zygaenidae; genus Zygaena; species Zygaena filipendulae. The sequence continues at coordinate 5,565,234 of OU015669.1, forward strand.
CATTGATCGGACTCGATTTCATGGCTCCAGAAATTATCCTTAAAGCTTTCGATTGGATACCATCTAACTTTTTGAATCCCGCTACACTACCCGGTTCCAACAAAAACGTGCCATAATCAATAACACTTCTTATTAAAGCGTTATAAACCAATTTTAAGCAATATGGATGGGCACCCCACCAGACGCCCGCTATACATCTTAACAGATTTAAATTTCGTTCACATTTTGTGTATAAGTAGTCGCAATGTTGAAGACCCGTTAGTTTTGAATCTAATACGATTCCTAAAAACTTAACATAAGTTTTTACCGGAATTGGATCATTATTAAAACACATTAAAATTGGAGGAGGATTACGCTTACGCGAGAACAAAACAACAGAGCTTTTACTTGCAGATAAGTCTAGGCCATTTTTATCTAACCAGATTTTCAAAAGGGATAGAGAGTGGGATAATAAATTACAAGCTGTTTGGATCGATTGATCTGAAATGTAAAGGAGTAGGTCGTCAGCGTACTGTAGGGTTTGAACAGTACCTTCCAGAGATGATTCTAAATCGTAAGTGTAGATATTATATAGTAAAGGGCTTAACACGGACCCTTGGGGTAGGCCTTTCCAAATGTGTCTAGAAGTAGGAGTACCATCCAGAGTTATGATTCTATCCGATAAAATATTTTTTATAAATTTAAGCAGCATAGCTGGTACCTTAAGTAAAGACAGCTTTTGTATAAGGACAGTGAGAAGCACATTGTCATAAGCTGCATTGATATCTAGAAAAGCAGAAACAACTATTTTGTTTTGAGAGAAAGCAAGACGGATGTCTGTAGTAAAAATGCTGATGCTATCCAATGTGCCTTTACCCTTCCTAAATCCAAACTGACTATCAGCTAGAAGTTTGTTACTCTCAATGAACCATTCCAAACGATTCTTAACTAGATGCTCTGCAACTTTCGCCATGACCGAGGATAGTGCTATAGGGCGGTATGAGGAAGAATCAGACGGATTTTTATTTGGTTTTAAAATGGGTATTACAATTTGGTACTTCCAAGGGCCAGGAACATTACCTGTTATCATAATAGTGTTAATTAGGTTTAAGTAATATGAAAGAGCGGAATCGGTAAGATGTGCAAGGAAAGAATACGGAATACCATCATTACCAGGAGCAGAGTCTTTAACCTTGGCTAAAACAGCTTTTAATTCTGATAGTGAAAAAAGTGAATTTAATCCGGTAGGGTCATCTGCTGTAATTGAATGTAATTTATCGCTATTTGCTAACAAATTTTCTTCTGGGACAAAAGGGGGAGCTAAACGATCTATAAAACTTTCAGATAAAGAAGGGGGCATTATTACATGTGAAGCATCATTAAAACCATACTTAAATCTTCTAATATTTCGCCATACAACAGAAGGTTGTGTATTCGGTGACAGTGTACTACAAAAACTTTTCCAGCCCTCGGACTTCTTTTTTCTGAGTAGTTTTCGGGTTTCATTTAGGACTAGTGTATAAATCGCAAAGTTTTCTGAAGTCATTTCATTGCAATAGTCTTTCTCCGCTCGTTTCCTCTTAGTGATGGCTTGTGTACATTCGTTATCCCACCAAGGTGGAGATGCAATTTTACCAGAAGTAGGATTTTTTGTAGGGAACGTTGCATCTGCAGCTCCAGCTAAAACTACACCTAACGCATTATTACATACAGCTTCAGATCCAGATGATATAATAGGAAGTGTCGATACTTTATCATGAACAATACTTCTAAAACGTGTCCACCCTTTTTCGTCTAACCTGTATCGTAAACGTGGACTTTTATTTTGTTTTGAAGGAGTACGAAAAGGAAATGTAATTATAATAGGAAAATGGTCGCTGCCAAGTGTTGATGAAGTAACGGACCAAGTTAGTGATGAGGCAAGATTTGGGGTGCAAACAGACAGATCGATTGCACTGACATTTTCCTGTGGATCAGTGCGACGTGTGGGTTCACCAGTATTTAAAATACATATGTTATGGGAGTCAAAAATATCTAAAAGTCTTTCACCATCATGATTTGTAGTTCCACTACCCCATGATCGGTGGTGAGAGTTAAAGTCTCCCAGAACCACAAAAGGTTTTGGAAGTTTTGTAAAAATATCATTAAGTTCGTCAAATATACTAGACGATGGACGGGGAATATAAACGGATACATAACAAATATTTTTTACTTTAATAGCAACTATTGAAATATTATCGGAATGTGTAGGGATAATAACTTGGGAAAAAAGCAAATAATTTTTAACGAGTATGGCAACACCGCCATACCCATCTGATCTGTCATCTCGAAAACTAACATAACCTGGAATTTTAAAGGAAAAATTTGGTTTTAACCATGTTTCAGAGAGAGCTACTAAAAATGGGTTGTATTTATTAATTAGATAGGAAAGATCAGTTTTTTTATTGATTATACTTCGACTGTTCCACTGAACAATCTTGGCTAGGCCCTCTGTGACTATTTTGATTTAGTGTTTCCAATATATTAGCAACGTTGGTCGGTGGTATTAATTTGGATTGAGATAAAAAATTTACTAATGAAACAATAATATCAGTCAAAGGACTAAAGTTACAAGGTGCACTATTTTCACTATTAAGGGCACATCCATTAGCTGACATAGGAGACATATTATTATAGTTTGTAATTAAAGCTGCATGAGCTGATTGATCATACCCTTTTGTTGGACTGAATGGGGATCTAGGTTTTAAAAAAACAGTCTTTTTGTATGATTTCGTTGAAGGATGCGAGGTAGGGACAGTTGTTTTTTGAGCTTGGTTTGTCTGAGGGCTTGCTACTATATCAGCAAAAGATTTTGTGACAGCAGGATGTAATTTAGATGCTTCGGAATAAGAAACACAATTGTTTGCCATGTATGTCTTTATGTTTTTTTGGCGGGAGTATTCAGGGCAGAACTTACTAATGGCATGGTGCATGCCAGAGCACAGACAGCAAAATGATGCCTCATCACTTGTGGTACAAGAATCACCAGAATGATCTTGTCCACATTTATAACATCGCGGTTTAGATCTGCAGAGAACTTTAGTGTGTCCAAACCTACAACAATTAAAGCATTGGATTGTTGGATAAATGTATAAGTCGACTGGTAATGCATTAAAGCACATGAAAATGCGTTTGGGAAGTACCTGACCGTCGAAGGTGACGACAACCGACTGAGATGGCTTCCACACAGGAGAACCATCAATAATAACTTTATAATTCAGACGCCTAACTTTAATAATGTCTCCACACCCAATCGGAACTGTCATGTTATCTTTTACTTCCTCCGGGGACCACTCTGGGGGCACTCCGCGCACAATACCTAAACGAGTTATGTTGAAAGAGGGTATAAATGCTTTTAATTTGTGGGAATCCAAAAATATTTTATTATTTATAAAAAGATTGGCATCAGCATAGTTTGAAAAACTTATTGAGATTTTATTACGGCCTATTTTTTTTAAACTACCATTAATTATGTTATTAAATGAGTTTCTATACAGAATTCTGCCCAAAGTTACAGGATGGAGTGTGGTACCATCATTTGGGGATGACTGATCCCGTTGGATATGTAAGATGTATGGAGATGAGTCTGTTGGTTCATAAACGGTTCGACCTATGCTTGCATTTGTCTGTTCTTGCAGGGAAGCAGGAATAGATGGTGATTTTAAAAGGATATTTTCAGATACGTTAGCTGCAGAATTAGTAATTGGATTTTCTATTAAGGTCTCTGTACAGTTGCAACTATTAGGTTTGATTATACTTTTGTGTGTTCTTTTTTTTTTGTTGCAACCTTTACAAATCCTGTGCAGTCTGCTGCGTTTTCGCGAGCTTTTACAACCTCCATCAGTGTCTACTGAGGAGTCATTAGATTCAGACATTTGTGCTACTGTTACATTTGCTCCAATAAAAGGGATGGATCCCCCAGGATCTGGGGGATCATCCATGACAATGAAAAAATTTTTATATATAAAATTTGTGACTTACCACTATGATGAAACTATACTATAAATAAATAATTAACAATATAAATACAATGAGCAACTAAATATACTCCTCTAAACACTTATAACTTTACAAAAAATATTATTGAAAAAATTATCTCGAAAAAAACACCCGCCTAATTCGAGGTTTCCCGCCGTTTTCCAGCGTTTTCCACATAAAATGAGCTATTATTACTTTTTTCATGAAAACGTTACGTTTTGAGCTGTCTCATGTTACAGATGACTATCTGCCACTGGCTGCTGGCAACAATGCAAATCGTGATCTGTAGCCCGATTCTCGTAAATTGAAACGATCGAAAAATCGTTGCAGTTCTGAAATCGTCCTATCGAAAAACGTTTCAAATTTCCTATTCCCGTACCATTTCGATAGGATAGATACACAATAGGATTGGAGCTCGGCGAGTTCTAAACGTTTTCGTAACTATTGACTTTGTTAAACGTTTATTGCGGCTCTGTGAGTACCTTTGATTAACTAGACATATGCTCCCCAGTCGCAAATTTTGACGTCTAATTGTTCCGAATCTATCGAGCAAATACGTCAACAATTTGCAGAATATCGAAAGCGAAAAGTTCAAATTCGATTTACGTTCGACTTTCATACGAGAATACGAATTTACGCTAAAACGATTCGTCAATCGGACTTCGATAGGATCGTTTCTACTTTAAGAAAATTTTTGTTACGAGAATAGCAAAACCCGTTTTGAGAGCTGAATCGCAGCGATATCGCTTAGATTTTATTACGAAAATTAGGCCAGAAGAATAACTAAGCAGTGATCCCCAGTCATCTACGTACAATAATTAATGGCTCCAAAGGGTGCGTACCCCCAGGGCCGTAAAATTATAAAAAAAAAAAAAAATGATCCCACTCCCCACGCTTTGCAAAGTTTGTTGGTAGGTAGGTAATAATGATTATGAATTCTTGAATTCTTCTTTATTCTTCACAATTCCATCGTTGGTGACTCGTGTTAAGTGTCGATTTAACTACCGGAAAACCGTACCTCGTTTCCTATTTTTATCTTACCCTCACTGGTGGACAATTTATTTATAAAAGATGACTCTTGGAACTTATAATAGACATCAGGCTGAAAAGAAAAAGTATGTTAGTCTTATTTTACCGCAATTTGCGTCTGTTTTATGTCAATAATTGTATTAACTGTCGAATATTCATGTTTTTCTAGGCATGCTGCTTTAGCTAAAGCGTTTCCTCAAGGCATTCGCTGCCAAAAATGCCTGGAATATGGTCACTGGAGTTACGAATGTACAGGGAAACGCAAGCATCTTGTGCGCCCATCCCGTACGCAAATTCTTAAGAAAAACCTTAAGGCTAAGAATGAAGCAGGTTGTAGGTAGGTATACAGTAATAAAATTTTAAAGCCGTCTGTAATGGCCAGTTTACACTTTCATAAGTAGTAAATTCAGCTTACTAACTTACTTAGTTAATCGAAATGTAGACAGCAACGTCCAAATGATTAGCATTCATAAGTAAGTTCAACGATACATTTCTTCACCCTACTTACTTGCTGACCGCTAGCCACACGGCGCCAAGTAGTAAGTAATAAGTTGGCTGGGAGCGAGAGACAAAGCGGGTGGGTGTACACACTACTGCCCTGTCTAAAAAATAAAAGTGGATTTTTATCCTGCGGCAATTTGCTACTACACACTACTTACTACATGTGTTTTTTACTTACTACTTATGGAAGTGTTAACCGGCCATAATATTCATTACTCAAATATTTATACATAACTCCACAAGTTTCACGTCATATTTAGGTAATCAGAAATATTTTTTTTTTAACCTATTTTATCTAAGAAGCAGCTGTTCCATGTGGTTCCACCGCATCCCTTTCCATCCTTAAAGGTAAAATTGGACATAGATAAGCAATAGTATGTTACTAACCCACACTGGAGAAATTTTGAGTAAATCGTGTTTTAAAAGTAGGAGTGCCGTTTTGTGTCAACATAAATAAATAAAATAAATAAACATTATTTATGTTCAATATTTAGTTACATATTTACGCAATGTAATAAGGTAAACACACAATTAAGAAACGTTCCCTAATTCTCAATAAATCACTCTGAATCAATAACTTAATTTTGTGGGTTAACATGTTATTGCTTATCTGTGTCCAATTATCAAAAACCTAAAACGTTTTCCTTTAATTGAAATAATGGTTTCATCTGCGATCATTTCGGATTGTCTCTACAACTTTTCATTGGAAGAAAAGTAAATTATAACTAAATACCAAATTGCTGTTCTTAATGGTAGTGAATGAATTTAATATACATTTTATTATTTTAATACAAAAATTAAATGGAGACTACCTACTTAATTCTCTTCATTAAAGACTTTGGTCACAGAGTCACTTGTGTAACACCACATTACATGTTACACATACTATCAGTTAGTGTGGCGACACATACTAAGGCGACAGTCTGACCCTCTGCATTAGATGTTCAATAAAAACTGTGTGTGTGGGACTAAAAAATCTTGACTGGTAAAACTCCACTGGTAACCACTATTTATTAAATATTAACATAAATGAATTCTTAGATTTATCTTTAACTACCCTCTAAATTGTCTCTTCACTTTCAACTTCTGAGATTTTTATACTTTAATGTTTAAATGTTTGCACTTTGCGAAATAATACATCAGCGAAATAATACATCAATAGCTATTATTAAATATAGGATATTTAATAAACATTTAATAATTATGGTAAATCACTTGCAGCAGTGGCTCCTGTAAGATTCCAAAAAAGAAAAAACGCACTGAGAATGCATCGTCGTGTTCAGATTGCTCTGATAATGAATCAGATAACTCCTCTGGCTCATCGGCCAGCTCAAGCTCTTCAGGGAGTGACAGTGAGAGTGAATCAGAGAGTGGTAGTAGCAGTGGGAGTGGCAGTGAGTCTGGATCATGTAGCGATTGTTAAAAAAACGAAATGAATTAACTGATTTGAAGCTTTATGTGAGCATCTTTTCCAGAGAATTTATTGAAAAGTGTAAACAACTTAAAATTTAGGATGATGTATAACATAGCCATAAGATTTCTAATGCTCACTTGTTAAAAAATCCGTTATAAAATGTAAGGTAAGTGAAACTCATATTTTGATGATGCTGGTCATTTTGTTTAGTGTTAGTTCTTTTGACAATATTTCAAGGATATTTTTGAATATTTTATTCAGGTTTATTCAAAGTATTTAAAAATATTCTACGTTATTATCATAAGACTAAATATTTTCTTGAATTTGGAATATTTATAAGATTTAGTGTTTGTTTACCCTGTTTTTCTTTTTTAAATTAATGTCAGATGATTTCATTGCTTATAATAATATGCTAATATTGTGCTGTGATTAGTTTTGCCAGGTGTTAGATGATCACTTGGCAACTCTGGCCGTATGTGCTGTTAAAATATAAATTATTATTTAATTTGAAGTTAAACTTCTAAAATAAAAAAATTATATTGATAGTAATGATTAATTGTTTTAAGGGCCACCAACATAAATTTAAAATTTTATTAAATACGAAAGATATCCCGGAAGCTGGAGCAGCACAGATCTTTTTGCATATAGTCGAAACTTGTACAAATATCGAAATTTGTAGGTATGTGGTTCAAAAGTTAAGTATAAAAGTATTTAGGCTGTTCACACGATTTATTAATTGAGTTGCAATTGCTTGCCAACACTCAACATTAATGAGTATGCACTGAACATTGTTCATTATTGATTGAATTGATTATTATAATTATATATTTTTTTTACTAATCATTCAAATACAAATGTTGGTGGCCCTTCCATAAAGAGTGACGTGTCCATTTTTGTTTTTATTTATGACCAGATTAAATAGTATAGTAATATTTGATATTAATATTGTAAAGTTGAAAATATTCTACATGCCTGCCTTCAATATTGTGAAATGCAGTATTTAAACTTGAAAGAAATATTGTTTTGGAAATATTTTTTAAAAATAAACCATACATCTGAAGGTAGGCAGAGATTAAGCTTTGTAAAATGTCTTCTGTAGAATTTAGATTAATGTAAGGCAAATAATTATAGTGTCATACATACAATAAAAGACTAACGCCCGCACTCAGAATCGTTTTAATGATCACTTAAGATTTTTAAAACAGAATATTATTTAATAATTTTGGTTTAAAAATCTTTACTTAAAATTAAGTAGGTAATCATTAAAAATACTCTGAGTGCGGCCGTAAGAGAAAAATCCCTTTTAATTATTGTTTGGATTTTATCAAATAGCTAGTGTCAGATGGTTTTTGATATATAAAATAAAAATTGCTTACTTCAAAAAAAATTTTTTTTTATGAATCTTGTTAACCATTATTAAGGTGTCCCATATATTGACCAAATATTATGGTTATAATCTCATTGCTACAATAAGTATTAAAAGTGAGCAAAATAATATTTACGACAAAAGATGAATTTAGAGGTAAGAATTTTTACATTTTGAAATCTTGAATACATCAAGGATTCATGCCACTCAGCTAGTAAAGGTCTTGATTCCGTGGGAGTGGACTTTAAGTGATCCACACAGGCACGTTTTCCAGTCTCGCCGTTGTATATAGTGTATACCACGTGTGCTTGGTTTCTGCGATACAAAAAAGCACTGCAGTACGGGCAACAAAGTAAGCTAGCTTCCTCTACAATTACCAAAATAAGAATCGGTAGAATAGTAAAACACTAAATTACTGAAAAAAATGTTTATTCAAAATGCATATAAAAATATTTGACATCGTCAAATTTAAGGCTATCCTGATCTGATCTTCAATTTCGATTATCGGGTTTCTTATACGGCCTACGCGGTGTAAAGAAAGTCATTCAACGCACCTTTAATTTTGCCGCTGGCGCGTCGTTTAATTACTATTTTTTACTTATATTTTTTTAGTTACATGTAAGCATCAGTTATCGAAGGTTTGAATAAATTTTTTGTTAAAACTTACACCCATTATAAAATATTTTGAAAACAACGAACGATTCCATTCCTATTTAGACGACAGTGGAGCATTGCAGTAGTACTTTTTACGTCGGAACATTTCGGATATCTCTAAATACGGAATAAAATGCCTTATTATTTATTAGATACCAATTTAACAATTTCAAAATGAGATTTACACTTTACTTATTTAATAATTATCACATCACTCAACATAGTATCTATGTAGTATTCGCTGGGACCCCGAAGCTGACACAATCACAGACGAATAAGAGAACACACAATATACAGAATGTAGGTAACATTGGATGACGTAGTATAACCCCATATCGTCGGGGATAGTGCAAATGCGCGTAACTAGCATTGGATATAACCTCGTATGTGACAAATCCTTTAGGTCGAAAATGCAATGTAGCCAATTTATAATACCACGACCATAGACCTCGACCGTATCGTACCCATATTAAAATAGTAGATAGATTGTTAATAATACACAGAGTAGATAAATAATTATTGCAAGGTCTGTAAAAATAAAAAATACAAAGTTACCTTCTCCTGTAACAGAATAAGTCTTGGTAAATAATACCTTAAGAGAAATATAATAAGATCAGGCGCGGATCCAGAGGGGTGCACTGGGTGCAATTGCCCCCCCTGAAGACCTAAATAGATACCTTCTTTAATTGGACCTAAGAAAAATCTTCGCAAGCTTGTGTCCGTGTTTGTGTCTTTTCACTAAAGTTTCATCGTAATTTAAATGAATGAATAGAAATTAACGAATGAATGAACAAATATTCATTTTTTAAACTTTAAAAGATTAGTCCGTAAGCGAACCTTTATGCGAAAATCCGGTACATTTCTCATTTAAAAGGAAGAGTTTCTGTGTTCGTCTGTATGTATGTTTTTACAGACTATTATCCCTATAGTTATCAGGTTCGTAAGTAAAGTATGCCTTGGGCTAGCTCAATGAAAGGATTGAAGTGATTTTAAACTATTTATTCGGATAAAAGATAAATTAATTTTTGGAATTTGTACCTATGTAAGGAGTTCTGAAAAAATGTAATCATCAATTTTTGAATACAAAAAAGGAACAGATTTTAAAAAAATAAAAAGGTATTAAGAGCTCTGCACATTCGCGCGCGAAGCCGCGAAACAGTCGGGAAACACCCGCGATCCGCGATGAGTCCACACTCATGGTGCGGAGAAGTAAATTTATGAAAAAAATTAATGAAATCTTGTGTTATTTTACTATATTAGAAAATTTTGAACAATGGTAGTCAGTAACTGTTGTTTATTTTCATGTAATTGTTGTTTTCAGTGAGAAATGAGCCTACTGTGGCTTACTTTTTTTTTCTTACGACAGTTATCCACTTATTTGTTTGGTCTCGTTTCCACCACGGTCTTGGAAATTGGTAAATTTTACAGTCACTATTCTTCTTGGTGTTATTACAATTCACAATAACACATCTTACTAGGACCATATTAAATTTATCTCAAAAACGATTAGAAAATGTTCACTGCAAAATGGATTTGACAGCTCAAGTTAGCGACAAAAATGTCAATTTTAGCCGTAGTGAGCGCTGTGATCGTTTAGGCTACTCCCTCCACCCGCTTTGCACCTTGCCAATAGCCGCCACGTTACATAGTTTCTCTACTCCTTTTTTTACTTCATACAATGACTTGGAAGTTGGAAGTAATCTATTGTGATTTCACTTCCCAAAACTATTCGATTTCTATACCCCGTCATATTGTACCTCTGTGCTCAAAAAACAGTCGACGACTTTAATCACGTGCTGTGCGCGATGAATTCGGATTTGTAAAAAATTCTGGGAAAATTTCTAAAATTCAAAATACAAAATTTTCCATCTGTCCACTGTAAATTTTAAAATCATTTCCATTGTCAAAAACCTTGATCTCTTTGTCAATAGTGCCTATTTTTCCGTAATCTCGTCATATGGACGAAAATTATTCGCTTCTCTGAGTTTTCTACGTTCTCTTCCAAATTTTCTCCTCATTTTTATTAAAATCTCCTTAATCCAGTCTTACTTCAAAGAAAGTTTCAGACTTCTTTCTGTCGGTCGTGAAGCTACATCGGGTAGTTAGTTAGTTCTTTATTTCTCTAATCACCAAACACGCTTTCATCACATCACATGTGCAACTCTGATGGTATTTTTTCCTCAGTTTAGTAAAAAATCTGCTAGTAACCATAATACTCCCTGGTATTTACCTATCACTTTATAGATATAAATCTACAAGTTGCCTTTTCCAAATTTTAAGTTATAAATTCAGGTCAGAATCGCTTGAACGCAAATTTTCCATTTTTTACTTTTAACTTTTGTAGCTTCCATATAGAATGAAAGTTCAAAATAATAAAGTACGAAAATACTTTGATTTCACAGAGAATCGTTAAGGTCAATAGTTGTCGAAAACCATTTTTTTTAACTATGAAAAATCCCGAGACATACATAAGCTTAAATCAGATACCTCTTAATATGAGGCACTTAAATTTTACGATTAAACTTCTTTGTCCATCCTGTTAATTCTAAAAATTTCATGGTGCAACCAAATTGCCCCCCCCCCTCAACTAAATCCTGGATCCGCGCCTGAATAAGATACGGGGGGTATCTTAACATTGAATGACGTCAGCCTAAGCTCTGAAAATATATAAAACTGAGAATTTTGTATATTCTAGGAACCACGTCGTCGATTTTAAAAATATTATGACTATCGTAGCATTAGTTTACAACTTAGGTATAATGCCCAAAGCCATACAAAAAAAGAAGCTGCAGTGACGTAGTGACGCTATTTTTTTATATTAAACCTGTTGAGTGACGTTACTACCATTATCAATTCACATTAAAATTATTAAGTTAAATAAATAATTAATGAGGTGGGTTAACAAAAACTTCAAATTGAGATGATATTTTGTAAGGCACACAGCTCGTAATTCCTATTTTACACGTTTTCTAATACTAATAGTAACACTAGCAACACTTTTGTGATTGTTCATGAACATTTTAAGATTGAGATGGGGTTTCTGGAAGTAGGTGTATGATAACTTTTCTTTTTTGATCGTAGCTGAAATCATTCATTTTGAATATTCTACTGTCATAGAATGGTTTCAAATCGGTGATGTTGATTTGTCGGGCTCGCTCAATCAGATCCCGTTCCGATATCTCAATGATAGACTGCGAGTGGTTGTGTAGACCCCTCATGTAAGCGAGCTGATCCATGGTTAGCTGCCGCAAGATGTAGTAGAGGAGTTCGCTGTGGTCTTTCTTGTATGTCAAGTATTTCTGGAATGTCTGTCGAAATAAAATAAAAACATGGTTAGTGCCTAGCTTTGTGTGCATAGTACGAATAAAGTCAGAAAATTATTTAATGAACTTAAATCGTATAGTATACCTATTACAATGTTATAATAATCTAAACTTCCCTATTAACCCATTTATGATAATTAATTATCATTATTTATTCTTCTTATCCTAACAATAACAAACACAACAAAAAAAGAATTAGCGAAATTGATCCAGCCGTTCACGCGTGGTGCCGCGACCAAGGGAAATAAGGATTTTTATATATTTTATATAGATGTTATACCATAACTTTTTTCTAAGATGATATAAATGAAATAAAGCTTACATGTTGCTCCAGATTAAGCTTTATCTACCTATTAAAATCGCATGACAATCCGTTCAGTAGTTCCGCAGATTAGCGTGACCAGACACAGAGATTCTACTTGTTTTATCATAGTAGGTACTAGCTGATCCCTATATGTCCTGTGTACCCCTGACGGCGTGTGTGCAAAATTTCATGACGATCGGTTGAGCCGTTAAGTCTAACAAACAAACAACAACTTTCACATTTATAATAGGACTAGCTGACCTGCGCGGTTTTACCCGCTATAATTTCAGAGTTCCCGCGGGAATTCCGGATAGCCTATACTATTCAGGGATAATGTGGCTTTCTAATGGTGAAAGAATTTTTGAAATAGGTCCAGTAGTTTTTGAGTTAAATCGTAACAAACAAACAAAAAATCGAATCTGTCCTCTTTATAATCTTCTTAATATATATAAATCACGTGTCACGTTGTTTGTCCGCGATGGACTCCAAAACTACTGAACGGATTTTGATAAAATTTTGTAATTGTTTAAAGGTCCAACTATAAAGATAGGATAGTTTTTATCCTGGAATTTCCCGCGGGAACTCCGGCACTAATGCGGGGAACAGCTAATCACCGTAAACTACTGTCGGGGTACAAAGAAGGACATAGAGTACTTTTTCCCGGAATTCCCGCGGGAACTCCGAAATTACCGCGGATGAAATCGCGGGGGACAGCTAGTATTAGTATAGATAACGATAGTATAGATGTAGTATAGATAGTAATGACCTGTCTCATGGCGCGCATCACGCTGTACTTCTGCGTGTCGACGAAGCTCTCGAGCATGACGCGGATGGCCATGTTGACGTCCTCCTCCGCGACCTGCGCGCGCAGGTGCATGCGCGCGTGCGCCTCGCTCATGCGGATCACTGCGCACACCACACGGGTCAGCGGGTCTGACCGCAAGCCACGTTTCGCAGGTTCGATCCCCCGCGTCAAGGTTTGAGAACGAACTTTCTTTTCGTGTCTACCTTATGCAAACCTGGGCCTGTGTGGCCGCCTTTTTCTTACAAGTGGACGGTGAGCCAACCAGGCTTCTGAAAGCTAGGCGCTTTGTGGAACAAGTTTTTTATGCCCCTGAAACAACAGCCGGGGCGGTCGCCCCGGTCTGCCCCCCACCTAGATTCGGGGCTGACCTTATGTCTGAGGTGTTAAGTGTAGGTATATCTTAAGGGTGTATTTACAAATAAAATAATACCTATAAGGAATAAATAGACTGGTCCCATAGTACAAGCTCTGCCAGGTTTTAATAATATCCAAGAATTATTATGCCAGGATTACACCAAATTTCATGAAAAGTTCAACCACTATGAAAATTAGTGATCACAAACATAGTACGGGCGCCCAAGAGGGGATTTGTAGATTTGCTAAAGCGCGTCAGATGAACATAAGAGGGGCACTTGCACCATGTTGAGTACCTCCACCAAATATAGGCCCTCTACACTGGTGGGTGCGTCTAGAATAACCGATCAGATTAGTCGCCACTCTCTCCCTTTCACTTTTTGTCTATCTCTGACTCTCTCGCACCATTCCTACGCTGCTGTCCATCGCTCATGACGCCATTTTACTTCACAGCTCATCACAAAACGACAAGTTCATGTTATTAAATGTAAGACGCTCAGCGCTCTGCTTGTTTGTGCTTTAAAGTTAGTTTTGTGAATAATATTTTGTGAGCTTTTACATATTTCATAGAAATATGAAGTGTGTTTTTTGTGAACAATAAATAGCTCAAAAAGTTATTAAACTTACATCAGAAATAAAAACAATCTTAAAAATAAATCATGATTTTTGTTTCTAGCAGTCAGATTAATAATATCCCTCAAAATTATTGTCAGATTTTAAGCCAACATAACTTGGACTGCAAGCTGAACCTTCTGTAAAATAATCTGACACGCTCGAGTATTTCAAAATTGAGATATTTTTTTGCATTTTCAAAAACTTGCTTCTACCTTGCGTCACCTCCAAATCGGCAGATTTTCGAAGGGGAGCATTTTTAGGGTTCACTTAACATCCCCTTTGAATATCTGACGCGCTGGAGTAATTTTTTTTTTTACCACGCAAATCGGCAGATGAATATATTTTCGATATCGGAGACACCTTGGAGTATCTAAACTACAATATCTGACGCGCTCGAGTATTTCCATGATACTATTTTTTTTACATTTTTGAAAGCATGTAAGTAGAAGCTAAACCCACCGGTGAATGAAAAAACATCATATAACCTTATTTTGTTTATACCTCCTAATCTTCAAAACCCAATAGGTCCCAACGACGCTCGAGTTAATCCCAAATTAGCATCGGTATCTCCCGTACTATAAGTCATCCTGATGAGTTCTCGAGGGGATAACAGACTTGACGAAGTTATAAATGCATAATCGGTGGCAGTGGAACTGAAGATTGTTACATTGTTTTATGAAAAATATAATATATATATACCACATACCAGATTCAATATGTCTGACTGTGATGGGCAAGCTGCCCGTAGCTAAAGACTCCTGTCGCAGTTGACTGTACATCTTCGCCACTTTATCTTGATCCATGTTCTATAATATCATATAAAGAAGTCCGAACAAATATTATACAGGTGTCCACTTCCGATCCACAATGCAATTAATCGAACTATCACAAAAATACTACTACTCTAGGTCATGATCGTTTCACTATCGGGTTCGATCATCGATAAACCCGATATATAATTTTGTATAAATAAACATTAAGCAATCAGTATCGCGACACGCGGTTTCACCCGCGGTAATATTAGTTCCCGTGGTAATTTCGGGATAAAAATACCCTACGTTACTCAGGACTACCGTAGCTTACTGTAAGTGAAAGAATTTTCAAAATCAGTTAAGTAGATCCAGAGATTATTACCCTTTACGTTACAAACTGTTCCGCTTTATAATATTAGTATAGACTAGCTGTGCCCCGCGGTCTCACCCGCGGTAATTCAGGAGTTCCCACGGGAATTCCGGGATAAAAGTATCCTATATCCTTCTCTGTACCCCTGACAACGTGCATGTCAAATTTCATCCAAATCTGTTCAGCCGTTTTTGCATGATTGAGTAAACGTATGCAAGGATAAGAGCTCGAAAGCGCATTTTCATCCGACTTGCTTCAATTTTATCGTCACTGCTCAGCTCCTTTGTCTTAGCGTTATGTTATATAGCCTTATAACCTGCCCCGGAGTATGGATTACAATCGTACCAAGTTTTAAAAATCTCTTCAGTAGTTTTTGACCCATGCGTGCACAATGCACATACAGACAGATAGACAGACAGACAAACAAAAAATTTTTTAATTGCATTTTTGGCATCAGTATCGATCACCATTCATCCTCCGATATTAATTTTGAATATATATGTTCAATGTACAGAATTGACCTCTCTACAGTTTTATTATAAGTATAGATGTAGCTCATTTCGAATATAAAGCTTAATGGTATCGTATTTACAACCGCCGACACAACATTGCCTACGCGTTAACGATTGTAGAATCAAGAATGTCAGTTTGGCTAGGGGGACACCGACCGGAGTAAACGGTTGCGGCTCACCTGCAGCTTGGGGTGAACGTTCTCGCGCGAGTACACGATGTACTTCTTGAGCACGTCCTGCGGCAGCACGTAGTCGGGGTCGGGCCCCGCGTCCGGCGCGCCCGCCGCCCCCGCCGCGCCCGCCGCCCCCGCCTCGCCCTGCCGCGTGGGGTGGTGCCGCATGTGAGAGCTCACCACGAACCTGCGACACGCACAACGACCAATCTACTTTACGTACCTACTAGCTGTCTGAGTGAGCTGATAATTTCGATATTCCCGCGGAATTGTTCCATACAAACTTTGCAACGCCTTTTCATCCCCTTAGGGGTTGAATTTTCAAAAATCCTTTCTTATCGGATGCCTACGTCATACAAAGAACACACCCTCCAAGTTTCAGGTCTCCACTATCAGCGGTTTAGGCTGTGCGTTGATCCATCAGTCATTCAGGACAAAGCATTTTAAATGTATAGATATATATAAATATAGATATGTAGATGATCTGAATCTCAGAACGGCTCCAACGGTTTTCATGAAATTTAGTATGCAGTAGTGGATTTCGGAGGCGATTATTCGATCTAGCTAGGTTTCATTTTTAACCGACTTCCAAAAAGAAGAAGGCTCTGCATTCGGCTGTATTTACGTGTTAATTTTTATTGTGTATGTTCACCGATTACTCGAAGACGGTTGAACCGATTTAGAGAATTCTTTTTGTTTGAAGGGTACACTCCAAAGTTGGTTCCATTGCCACCAAGTCGGGATCTGATGACGTGATCTTAGAGAAATCCTCAAAAATTATAGGCACACCTATAGCGATTTGGGTATTTTTTAGAGTAAATCGTTCATTTCGTCATAAATCGTCCAATCGGGCCGACCTGGCCAGGCGCGCGTCCTGCATGGGCTCGGCCTCGTCGCGCACCACGCACAGCACGTCGAACCGCGACAGGATGGGCTCCGACAGCGTCACGTTCTCGCTGAACGTCAGCGACGCGTCGTAGCGCCCGCCGATGGGGTTCGCCGCCGCTATCACTGAACATCTGACGACAAACGATCGAGCACCCTGTTTCAATATGTGAGTATATCTGGACATTAAAAGCATATGTTCGGGTTGTAGTGGTTCGTCCAGAATACTGCCTGCACGAACATGGCCCCGCCTCCCTGCGGGCTGCGCTGCGTCCCCGAACTACTTAGGTAGGGCAGTATTCGTTAGGCGAGTATTCTGGACGAACCACTACAGGATCTCGACATCCGACCAAAACTACTTTTAACACTAAAATACTAAATATTTTAGTATCTATATTGATGAAATAATAGCGAGGACAATTTAACTATATAAGGTATTTATTTCAGAGAGACAAATTACAGAGCGGTTAACTATGACAGTGCACAATTTAGACAAGGCGGTAGGTAGTAGGTAGTGGCGCCACTCTGCTATATGGACGGCAGATAAATGCACCACTTACTTTGCTATCCAACTTAGCGTAGGCGTTCATACTTCTCAACATCCTCTCCTGAACGCAGACGCTTTAAAATTAAGCCCATTGACGAGGTGAAGTTTTCATGTTTAGGTCGATGGAGTCCTTTTGTCAAAATGTCGGCGACCATTTCTCCAGTGCATTTATACTGAAGCATGATCTGTTTGGCAGCAATCTTCTCTCGTACGAAGTGATAGCGGACATCTATGTGTTTACTGCGCGCGTGGTAGACTGCGTTTCCTGAAAGACTAATCGCACTCTGATTATCGCAGTAAAGAGTGATAGGTTTACCTTTAAGTTCAGTTTGAAATTCGTCTGCCAGCTGTTTCAGCCAAAGAGCTTCCTGAATGGCCGACGCTAGAGCCATATATTCAGCCTCACTTGTAGAGAGGGCTATGGTCAGCTGTTTTTTAGAGTTCCAGCTTATTGCGGCTCCCTGGAATAAAAATATGTAGCCTGTGCAAGATCTCCTGTCTTCAGTATCATTTGCCCAGTCTGAATCACAATAGCCTGAAATTTGTCCATCTACATTTCTCTTATAAACCAGTTTCATATACATTGTAGCTTTCAGGTACCTCATGACTCGCTTCAGAGCCGCCCAATGTTGATTAGTAGGTTGACTGTTGTATCTACTCAAGGAATTTATCACATAGGTAATGTCTGGTCGAGTACACTGTGATAAGTACAATAAGCAGCCAACTATTTCTTGATAAGGGATGTTCTCTAAGATTTCTTTTTGACTTTCAGCTTTCTTCAGTTTAACATTAGCATCAGTAGGTGTCCACATCGGCTTACAGTCGTTCATTCCAAATCGTGCGAGTATCATTTTTATGTAAATGGATTGATCAATGGAAATCTTATCTTCATCTTGTGAAATTCTAAAACCAATGCAATGTTTGGCTGTTCCTAAATCCTTCATATGGAATTTTTCTTTTAATTTTCCTTTTATCATTCGTGAGGTTTCCTCCTTGTTAAAAAGGCAGAGCAAATCATCAACATAAACTGCTATAAAAAACATATCATTTTTATTCAAAATGCGATAGTAGACACATGGGTCTATGTTTGAACGAGTCATTCCAATTTCTAACAGAGCAATATTTAATTTTATGTTCCACTGCCTGCTGGCCTGTTTAAGTCCATATATTGACTTGTTCAATCTGCATACCTTGTTTTCCTCTCCATAGCCAGGTGGCAAGGACATGTAAATTTCTTCCTCAATTTCACCCTGCAAGAATGCTGTGACTGCGTCCATTTGGTGCATTTTAAGTCCATATTTGGCAGCCAGACCAATCAGGTATCTTATGGATGTATAACGGACCACTGGTGCATATACCTCATTATAGTCTATGCCTTTGACTTGTTTATATCCTTTGATCACCAGTCTAGCTTTGTAGCGTGTAACAGATCCATTGCCATCCATCTTGGTTTTATAAACCCATCTACTAGGAATTACTGAATTTCTTTCAGGTAAGTCAACCAGCGTCCATGTATTATTTTTTATCAGTGACTGATATTCTTCATTCATGGCCTTCTTCCACTCATCAGCGTTTTCACTGCTAAGAGCCTCTTGAAGATTTTGTGGATCGTTGTTTAATAAACTAATTGTTGACTCAATATTCTGACACAATAGTGATGAGGGGCTTTGGTGAACATCATTAAAATGGTCTCTCCTCTGTCTCGGTCTCAAAGTTATATTAGATATCGGTGGAGAGTCCAAAGTGACATCAGGTACGTAAGTCTCATCATTAACATCTTGATAAGAATCATCTGAAAAAGAACTTTGATATACATCCTGTGTTTCTCTTATGTATTTTTCATCATCCATGTTTCTTTCCACAGATACTCCGGGTTCATCGCACAGAGGTAAGTAAATAATCTTCTTTTCTTTTTCTTTATAATATTTTTCCTTCATATTTTCATTTTTATTTTCCTTCATCTCTATGTTATATTTAATCATTTTATTTTCTTTTTCAGGTACTTTATCCACTTTATTTCTTTTAATTGAAGCTTCTAGAAATACAACATCTCTACTTATAACACCTTTTTTTGTTTCAGGATCTATGAATCGGTAGCCTTTTGTGCTGTCGCTGTAGCCAACAAATATTAGCTTACGTGACTTTACATCAAGCTTAGTTCTATTTTCCTTAGGAATATGCACCATTGCAGAACAACCAAATATTCTCATGTGTTTCAAATTCGGCTTCTTTCCAGTCCAGACTTCATGAGGTGTCACATCGGATAAGGTGCAGGTAGGAGATCGGTTCACAATATATGCGGCTGTAGCAACCGCTTCTGCCCAGAATGTGACCTGCAATTCTGCATTTAAAATCATACATTTAGCACGCTCTATTAAGGTTCTGTTCATTCGTTCACTAAGACCGTTCTGTTCAGGAGTGTATGGATTAGATGTTTGGTGCAAAATTCCATGTTTCTTCAAGTAGGATTCAAAATTGTTATTTTTATATTCGGTTCCATTATCGCTTCTCAAAATTTTTATTTTTGTACCTAATTCATTTTCTACCCTGTTCTTAAATTCCACAAATTTTTCATATACCTCACTTTTATTTTTAATAAAATATACATGTACCCGTCGAGAAAAATCATCAATAAAGGTTACAAAATACCTTGCCCCTCCTATAGAAGTATGCTTCATCGGTCCACACACATCACTGTGGATAAGCTCTAGCAAACTGGTTGCACGGGAGCCTTCATCGGGGAACGGTTTTCTTGTTTGCTTCCCTTCCAGACAGGTTACACATGCGGATTTTTCTCTTCTTGATGACAGCTGTACACCTTCTGTATATTTAGGTAATTTGTTAAGGGTAGTGAAATTTAAATGACCCATCCTTTGATGCCACAGATAAGTATCATCATCAGCCTCAGCCATCATGACTTGCATTTCTTGATTTTTACAAGTATTTAACAGATATGTTTCATTAATTAATTTAGCATTTGCAACTAACTTATTATTCGAATTATAGATCTGACAGCCATAACCATTGAATGTTACTTTATTTCCACCTTTAATTATTTTACTAACTGACAACAAATTTGTTTTCAATTCTGGTACATATAAAACATTCCTCACCTGTATTGAATCGGTGCTGCCATCTATTGTATAAACGTTGATACATACATTACCGCAGCATTCAACCTTTAACACTTCGTTGTTAGCAATTCTTATATACGGTATAGGTGAAGGAGTGATATCAGTGAGCCAGTCCCGGTGCATTGTCATGTGCATGGATGCCCCTGAATCAACATGCCAGAAGTTGGAATCATTTGCTGTGGACGCTGAAAAAGCTGCAACATATCCTGTGTTTATATCTGTTTTATTATCTGTGTTTTTATCATAACTTGTCTTCTTATTCCTGCAATACTTGCTGAGATGTCCGTACTTATTGCAATTAAAGCATCTAGGGCCTCTCTTATAGTTTTTGAGCCCTTGTTTCTTTTTTGTGTTTGTATAAAGTGCGGTAGTGTCTGAAGTCTTTACCTCCTGTAGTAATTTATTTTTTACTAAATCAGCACTAATCTTCATACCGGAACTTTCTAAGCCCATAATCATGGGCCTGTATATTTCTGGCAATCCTGCCAACATTAAAGTGCCCAACCATTCATCGTCTACATTGAAATTTATATTTCTCAATTTGTGCGCGGCTGTCATTATTTTGTTTACATATTCTTCAACAGATGAACTATTTTCCAAATTACTATTAATTAGTTCTTTCAGTAAACCAACTTTCAGAGTTAAACCACTGTCTTCGAATGCCTTTGCCAAATTGTCCCATACCTGTTTTGCATTTTGGGCTTCTTGTATATGTACATATAAAATCGGGTCAACTAATAAAATTAACTTTGACTTGGCTTTGATGTCTTGTCTGATTGAGTCAGGATCACTAGCATCTGGTACTTTCAAGACGTGGCTGTATAAATCTTCGTGTTGAAGGTATGCCTTGACCGCAAAACTCCAACTTGCCCAATTCTCACGACCCGTTAATTTCTCGATCGACATCATTGAATTATTATTACTAGCCATATTTATAATGTACTTACTACTTAGCTGAAAAATAAAAAACTCGCGAGCCCGGTAACCGAAAGTGAGGTTATACTTGCGATTTTTACTTTTAACTTTGTAATTAATGTCCAAAATACAAAATAACTTTACACGGCAGGTTTGGTACTGGGCCCATAACCTGATGAAATAATAGCGAGGACAATTTAACTATATAAGGTATTTATTTCAGAGAGACAAATTACAGAGCGGTTAACTATGACAGTGCACAATTTAGACAAGGCGGTAGGTAGTAGGTAGTGGCGCCACTCTGCTATATGGACGGCAGATAAATGCACCACTTACTTTGCTATCCAACTTAGCGTAGGCGTTCATACTTCTCAACATATATTAGTGTTAAAAAGCAGTTTTGGTCATTAACGTTTTAGTGTAATTTTTAACAAACTATTTTAGTATTTTAGTGTTACAAAGTAGTCTGGTCGGATCTTGACATCCGACCAGACTACGCTTTTCAAATTTAATGTCCAGATCATAGTCTGATATAATTTCGAAGTTCCCGCGGAATTGTTCCATACAAACTTTGCAACCCCTTTTCATCCCCTTAGGGGTTGAATTTTCAAAAATTCTTTCTTATCAGATGCCTACGTTATTCAAAGAACACATCCTCCAAGTTTCAGGTCTCTACGTTGGTCCGTCAGTCAGTCATTCAGGACAAAACATTTTATATGTATGTATAGATTTGTAATAACACGTCACAACATACAGATCTACTTATACTTGATACTAACACTAAGCTTATGTCATATTATTACATACATCATATTATTACATACTAGCTGTCTTCCGCGGTTTAAACCGCGGTAATTTCGGAGTTCCCGCGGAAATTCCAGGATAAACTATATGTATAAACCTTGCTCTTGAATCACTCTATCTATTGGTGAAACCCGCATGAAAATTCGTTCATTAGTTTTTGAGTTTAACGAGAACAGACAGACAGACAGACGCGGCGGAGGACTTTGTTTAATAATGTGTGTAAGTATATTATACTATCTAATATATAAAATTCTCGTGTCACAATGTTCGTTCCCATACTCCTCCGAAACGGCTTGACCGATTCTCATGAAATTTTTTATGCATATTCAGTAAGCCTGAGAATCGGCTACTATCTATTTTTCATCCCCCTAAAGGGAGTTCCTGCGGGAATTCCGAAACTCACGCGGGTGAAACAGCTAGTAGCACAGCTAGTAGATATATAAACAAACACGTCCAGACTAGAAAGCGGAACCCAGTGTTCAACACACAAAGTCCACCGGAGATCGAACTCGGAACCTCTTGACTAGCTACTGCAACAATCCGGTCGTCCCAACAATAACTTTTTTCGTTTGATTAATTAGGTATATTATTATTGAAAATAATAGCGTAAGCATTTCTTGTATTTAATACTTATATATTATTTAGGCTAATAATTACTAATTAATGTAAATTTAAATGTTTTTTCTCCATACAAATACAATACCAAATAAAATCTATAACCCACACAGTAAAAAAGAACAAAACAATAGCTAGATATGCGACTGTTCTAACGATAACACGTTTCAAATGTGCTCAAAAAAAAAAAAACAATATGAGCGTCGTGGATTCATACTCGTTTCTGACCTAACAGTTTTAAGTGGTACTCTAAAACCAAGTCTTTGTGATCAATATGCTATCGATCACAAACACAAGTAGCATTTAATATACCTCGCGTGTAGTGAAGTGACGATGCCGGCCTTGGATATGGATATAGATTGCTGCTCCATGGCCTCGTGGATGGACGTGCGATCTTGATCGTTCATCTTGTCGAACTCGTCGATGAGACACACGCCGCGGTCGGCCAGCACCAGCGCGCCCGCCTCCAGCGTCCAGTCCCTGGCACCGCACAACACACCAGCGGTTGTTACATCACTGGCTCTCAAGGACTAGTACTCAGAGAGCCGTAATAAACGTAAAAAAATTAAGGTTCTGACACATCTTACATTTGAAACTTTTTTTTTTGTAATCTAATTTATTTCATAACACTTGCCAGCCTATAAATAACCGATGAAGTCTTCGGATTTTACTCCAGCTCTTAACTAAGTCAAATCAGCTCCAGCGCCCACTAGCGAAAGGCACCGAAGGAGGTTTTAAGTGACGAGCAATGCACGCAGTCAGGGGTGCAGAAAAGGACATAGGGTACTTTTTATCCCGGAATTCCTGCGGGAACTCCGAAATTACCGCGGGTAAAACCGCGGGGCACAGCTAGTTATTTTATAAACCTTTATGTATTAGTAGCATTATTCTTTTACAAATATCTTTTGTACTTTCAGAGATATGACTCTTTAAAAGTTCAAGTTAGACAAGGAAAGCGCTATAGTCCTAGTGACGTCACCCGGTTTGTAGCGCCCTACAACTGCCATACAAAATTCCGTTTTGGAAAGAGACAGACATAGTCAAAATTAAACAGTTTATAACTATTTTATTTTTTTAACAAATCTATTGATTTTTTCGCTTATCCATGATATTTTCGAGTGTAATTATTGGATATCAACTTCTTCTTCTTTTTTATTAAATGGCAACTTTTAAATAATTGTGCCAATGACAATGTGTGACTTGATAGATAAAGCAACAACATTCAACATTCCAACAACAGTGAAATAGCCTATTATATAGTATTATACCTTGAAATCTCAATAATATAATCGTAGCTACAAAGAGATTTACTTACCTTGTAGTAGGATTCTTCCTAACATACGCAGTAAGACCGACGGCACTGGCGCCCTGTCCCGTAGTAAATATCGCTCGAGGTGCTATCTGCCCACATAAAATATACAGAAATAATAAATAAACAAATAAAACTAAAATTTCAATATTTCTCAGTAATAATAATCGAACACTTGACGTACTTTTTCGGTGTATTTCAAAAACTGTGACTTGGCCGTACCGGGATCACCGCATATCAACACGTTGATGTCCCCGCGTAGTTTGTGCTTCTCGCCTAAGGGAATGAGCCTTTTTAATGGGCATGTTGACTAATTTTTTTTTTAGTCCGTCTTGTAGATTAATAAAAAATATTGGACTCGTATTTTTAATTTTTTTACGTAATCAAAAAATAACGGCGATACATTGAGTTGAAATTTCGCCTGACGTCACTATTCGGACAGTTTGCATGGCGGTTTTAGCGGTTAGTGACGTCACGACCCACTCACCCTAAACTTTAATGCGCTTTATCTCTGTATATTTTAATTTATTTGAAAAAGCAAAAAATACGTGTCTATTGTTTTTTTTTATATTCTAACTGACGGACTAATAAGAATTTTGATTTTCAAAAGTAGTCCACATCCCCATTATCTTATACAAGTTTACCAAGCTTGTTACCAAGCATCTTCTTCGAGTCAATATCAGGAATAGATAACAATAAGACAAAGAGATTTTTTTGTCTCAAGTACATAAATCCATGAGCCTGCGATTAACGTTACGTACGCTTTCAGAACCCGAGAATTTATCTCGTTTTATATTTCACACTTGCTTTACCGCCCAAATTAACCCCGTCCAATTTTGAGATTTCCTCACGAACTTAAAAAGGAAAGAAACCTATGGATTGTCTCAAGAGTAACCAAAGTAGTTACTTTGGTTATATATACCCACAAAAATATATATAAGACTATCCCAGACACAAAGAATTCAGTTATTGACTGAAACGGATTGAATGAAATATTTTTAAAGATAATTAATTTATGATTATTTCAAATCTAATACAAAAAGGAGGTAGAGTAGGAAGCAGTGTTACCGGGGTTCTTAGGCTCCCCCCCGAACAGCGCCAGAGCCAACCCCCGCTTGATGTACTCGTGCCCGAATATAGAGGGCGCTATGCTCTGCACGATCCTGTCGCCGATCCGAGGGTCCTTGGACAGTTTCACGATGGTGGCGACGTCCTCGTCGGTCAGCGACTCCACTATGTGCTTGCAATCCTTCACCACTATGTAGTTTGCTATTATCACTGTCGCAAACACTGGGAATCCCTGTTGATAAAGGTTTGTGTCTTATTCCATACTCAATCTCATTTGATCAACCCAACTTAGGGCTGACTTTTCAATCGATAGACAGAACTTGTTGCAATATTTTACTTAAGGTGTCCCATTCTTGCCCAACCTAAGACGCAAGTGCGATCTCTATGCTTTTTTGCTTTCTTTTACAATGTACGAGTAATATGTTTGAAAAGAAACACTGCAAAGAGAGCCTGAGGTTTTAGTTGGCGTTCAGAAAATTATTGTTAACTACATCCGAGTGCACCCCACCTAAGTTTTCTGATACCTACCTGCCGGGAGCACTCCCTATTCCCGCTACCATCCTCGCCCAGTCCCTCAACCGTCGCGTCGTGTTTGTGAACGCAGCGCCGGTAGTGGCGGTACGCAGTAGTGATGTGTCGGATCGTATGTACGTAAGACGGATATTTGATTTGACATCAAATATCTGTCTTACGTACGGGTATTTGATTTGACATCACATATCCGTCTTAGACGAATACGGATCTCAATTTTTTTACTCAATCGGTGTCAGTGCACGTGACCTTGAAACCATAGTTGACGACACTGGAGGCTTTGTGTGTTTGGACATGTTTCAAGTTGCATTGCGCAGATCTTTCCCTTGTTAAGTTTATATATCTGAATGGAATTTAGTTTTTCATTGCTAACTAAACACCTACAAAGAATTTCATCTACGTATTGAAAAATAATAACGTAAAAGATCCAAAAAAGTAATGGATACGGATCTTTCTTCTCCCTCGGATATCCTCGGATACGGATACGAATATCCGGCACATGACTAGTACACAGTTTTACCTGTTCAGTGTTGAGCGAGCCGTCGTAGTTGTTGGTGTATATGCCGGTGAGGTCGACCTCGTCGCCCGGCTTGCAGCGGTCGCACAGGTCCGCGAGCAGGATGCAGTCCTTGCTGCGCGGGATGCGCCCCGCGGGGATGCGCCCCGGGGACTCCTGGATCGTCACCTTCTGATAGTTGCGGTACACTGTTTGCTCCATGTTCACCTGTCGCAAATCATAATACCTAGTGCTTAGACACTATCCCACAATGTCTCCCAGTCCCAAACTAAGCGCAGTTTTTACAGTGAACATCAGAAATATATTATCACGTTTGACATTACTTTTGAACCTTATTGCAATAGTAGTAAAGTTTACTATTTTTGATGCTCAATATACCTTATAGGTTTATAAAGTATTTTTTTAAATACTTTCGCAATTATATTTGGGTGTAGCAAAGATATATATTTTATACGTATTTACACCCAGAGTAGCTTGCTACGCTTACATTCTCGCAAATTGCTTCTAATTAGATATGTGCCCAACATAGTATTATATTATCTATGAGCCCAACTAAGCACTTGCGGAGATTATGAGCTAAATTAACAGAATCTACGGTTCTACCGCCAAAAAAAATATTTCTGGCCACCAATGAATGACGGCTGAAAGGATTTTTATGTCGCATTCGGATTCAGACGGCTCTGGATTAACAGTAACACATAGGATATCGGTATAATCTGTTTCTGAAAGAATCCTGAAACACAGAACAGCTAGTATGTTCATAAAACTAAGATCAAATTTGGTACTCACCATAAAAGGCCCAGAACTCTGACACTCGGGACAAGATCCGGGCTTCACTTCCGTATTCTGGGACTGAACGAACGGGCCCAAAACGTATCCGCATCTGTTACAATCGTACTTCACGACCGACAGTTGCGGCAACACGCCCGTGGTCGCCGTGATGACGCCGACAGTTCGCACCAGCTGGTTCAGATGCAGCTTCCTGAACGTCCTCAACTCCTCGATCAACGGCAAATCCGATATGCGCACATGGACTTCGGAGGTCACGCGTTCGTAACTTGGAAATATTTGGAGGACGATCTCTTTGGCGACTTCGTCGAATATTTGCAGTAATTGGAATGGTGCCTCCGGCAGGAAGTAAGCGAGTACTTGTTCGCGGCGAGCTAGGATGTCGAACTCAACGTGGAACGAGGCTTGATTGTGCTCGCACATACGTCTAATGCGGTCCTTGTATAAATACTGGCCTTTGCTGTTTGTGTATGTACGGAGGAAGTTTTTGAACCTGTGATGTTATAGAACAGAATATTGGTGCTCGATCCAGTTCAGTTACCATGGAAAATTAATATGAATTTCACTACTTAAAATTTTAAAACCAAAATTAAAATAAACATTTTTTTTTTCTAAAATATCTTACATCTAAAAAGTTACTGATTAATATCATAAAGAAATAAGTTTCCAAGTGTTTTTTTAAGTAGGTATCTCTACCGTAATTTATTTCATAATTTTTTAAACAATGAACATGACGAAATCATGAGCAGAGGCGTCTTTCCCATAGGAACGCTGGGTGCGGCCGCACCCGGGCACCAGCCGGGCCGGGCGATCAACATCTGAATGAATCTGGTGGTAGATAGTACCAACCTACCTACTTACCTTACCCAACTACAATTTTGCACCCGGGCGTCGCATATGGTTAAGACGCCCCTGATCTTGAGGGTACCCATTTTTTGCCATTTGGCTTCAAAACCCCGGAAACACAGTTTTACTTTACCTGTTAGCAATCTCTGTTCTGGGTCCCAGCATCGAAACCCATTCTTTAGTTGAGTAACCTTTAGTATCTTCCAGGTTCTCAATGCTCTCAATACCTTCCTCAACCTGCTCTTCCGCGCCAGTCGCCGCCTTCTCGGCGGCGCGCCGGCGTTTCGCCCGCGGAGCATCGCCACTTTCCTCGTCAGACTCATCTAGGAAATACATTTTTAAAAGGGCTAATATTAAGAAATAATATATTTTAATTTTATGAAAACATTAACCGGACCTGACAAACGTAGGTGCGCGAGTTAAATACCTATGATCATAATAAAATACCAAAAATAATGTAATACAAATATGAAATTGTCCTTTATTTTTTTTATTGGGGCAATAAAACATATTTAATTATTAAATTTAAATAAAAATACTGGCATGCTGCATGCTGCGCCACTGAAATGGTTACTAAAGAGTCTGTCCAGATGAGGCGTTTTACGCGCGAGTCGAGAACGCGCGTGTTTCCGAGATAGGTACTAGAGCCACATAGATCCCGTCCAGATGCTCTCGCGCGTAAAACGCTTGCACGCGTCGGACTCTCGACTCGTGCGTAAAACGCGTCATCTGGACAGGCTCTTACTAAATAAAATGTTTTATACAAATAAAAACTAATATCTGCTAACCATAAAGTAAGCCACGATCATCTCGCCGTTTGCCCTCTTCTCTGTCACGCCGTCTTAGCTCTCTTTCAGCAGCTGCACGGTCTTCAATGGACATGGGATCATAATTTTCTTCATCCAAATCATCGGCATCATAACGATCCAGTGCTGGCATTGGACGGTAATCACTGTAATAATATCGATCACAAACTGTTAGTGTGGAATGTGGTGGTTTTCGTTTCACGCACCTAATGCTTTTCATGGACCTTCATATCCAATGTAAAAGAAAGCCAGGAGCATAAAAAATTCAAAATAGTAATTCAAATGATTTATTATTTTTAGGGAAACAAACTATAAATAACGCCCTAGCTAACGCGCTAGCGGCCATTTTGACCATAGCCCAAAGTTGATAATCTCATCAATCAATCGTATCGTATCAATCAATAATCAATCGTAAACACACAGAAAACTAAAAAATGCAGTCGTTACATTACGTAGTCACACTATGTGACTTCACAATTACTTTCTCAGTTTTCTTTGGCTGAAGTCATTAGAAGTCCGAAGTTGGTTCAAACAATGAGAAACATTTACCATAGACAGTAAATAAATACAATAGGCTAGTTTCCTGGGTAAAAAAATCAAAATTCTATTTAGTCCGTCAGTTAGATAATAAAAAAATAAAAGACACGTATTTTTTGCTTTTTTAAAATAATGGAAATATGCATAGATAAAGCGCATTAAAGTTTATGGTGGGGGACTCGTGATGTCACAGCTCGCTATAACGTGCGAACAAACTGTAGCGAGGCGTGACGTCATGTGAAATTTCGACTTGATATATCTCCGTTTTTTTTTGGTTACATAAAAAATAAAAAAATACGTGTCCAATATTTTTTAATAATCTACAAAACGGACTAAAAAAGAAAATTTAGGAAACTAGCCTATTTTCAATGAAAAATAAAAATCCAAAAAAAAATAAGAAATATGGGCAATTTTTAATTTAATTGAGTCTACATTGAACTTGATCATGTTGTCCGTACTTTTGCACTACTGTGTCCGAAACAGTTAACCAGTTTAAGTTGGAGATAACATGACAGGCGTGTCATCATTATTTTTATTGAAGTCTATTCTTCTGAGATTGAAGTATACAATTAAAAAAATATTTTCCACATAGCTAAAGGCACACAAGTAATCATTAATCCGTATGGTGCTTGACACTACAGTCATGTCACAAAATATTTGTTTTCCAAGCCCACTGTACCAAGTAAGAAAAACATCCACATAGTTAAACCAGTGGAAATTCCCTCAATACAGCAAACAAACTACATTACGAACTCACGCTTCCATATTGTCATTAAAAAGTTCCTCGCCATCATCTTCCTCTTCATCGGCAGGATTGTCTCCAAGAATATCACCCTCATCCTCAAACATCTCATAATCTCGAGCTGGGGAAGTCATGCGAGAACGAGCTCCATCTCTCTCGGATGGTGTATCTGGTGCTGGGGAACTCTGCAGAAATAAATTGGATAAACCAATAAGGTTTAGAACAAAAATCAATTTGTTATGGATAAAATGGACATAGATAAGCAATAGTGTGTTAATCCACACTGGAGAAATTTTGAGTAAATCGTGTTTTAAAATTATAGCGCCATTTTCTGTCAACATCTTTTATGTTCAATATTTAGTTACATATTTAAGCAATGTAAACAGATAATTAAAAAACGTTCCCTAACTCTCAATAAATCGTTCTAAATCAATTACTTGATTTTGTGGGTTAACATGTTATTGCTTATCTGCATCCAAATACAATTTAATGTTTAATTATTATTGCTTATAAGTGGGTTGGTTTATAATTTATTATGTGACTATTTATTTAATTGAATCACAAACTGAGATATACTATATATTTGAAGAGTTCCCTCAATTTCTCCATGCTCCCATCATCAGATCCTGACTTCTATACAATGGGTCCAACTTGAAAGTATCAAACAAAAACGAATTTTCCAAATCATAACAAAGATACAAAAAAGAAAAAGTCGAATTGAGAACCTCTTCTTTTTTTGGAAGTCGTTTAAAATTCATTGTTTTGAAAGATGTTGACAGGTGGTGTTTCGTGATTTCTTTTGGGGGCCAGAATCTTTTGTATATGTTGTCACTTTTTTCTGTTTTTATCCATATAACTGATTAACATGTAACTGTGGACAGAGCCTGACTAATATAATAAATAAGAAAGTAACTCAGTCTGTTACGCTTTCACATCTAAACGGCTCAACAGATCATCATGAAATTTAGTGTCAGGAGTACAGAGGACATAGGGTACTTTTTTCCCGGAATCCCTGCAGCAACTCTAAAATTAACGCAGGTGAAACCGCGGGGAACAGCTAGTATTCTATTATTTTACTATCCATACTGAATACTGGAGCAAAACTGTTGTCAGCCCTTATTTTGTACATAGTTAGGCTCACTCTGCTTAGGGCTTTCTACGAGTTCATGTAAAATAAGTTGGACTATCTACTATTAGCAAATTTTAGGTACTTAGGAGACTGATCACCCTGTTACTCAAAGTCCGTGCTTTCTAAGATTGAAATCTAGGACCACCGATTTACAAAAAAAATATATCAAAGGCCGAGTTTTTACGGGATCCACTAGAATCTGATCATCTTCCGATCGCCCACGATGAAATCAGCGGCGATACATCCGAAAGTTTTTCATCGGCTAACCTTACCATAATCACAATATAACTTAAAAATTTACGAACCATGATTCCTGTTAATGACTGAACTAAATACTTTTATCTTTTCTACGAATAATTATTAAATAATTAAAATTTTAGACGGCAGCGGAAACTAGAAATCCACTATTTATTTTGAACTTGACAGATTTCAATAGCAAAATTGAAACTCAAAAGTCAAAATGCGCGCGAAAAAAATTTTTTTTTTTCTTCTTTTGTGGTACGAGTGGCAACCCTTATTATTCTACCCTAAACAAACTCGGAGAAAGCAGACATAGTTCATTATGTAGAAAACTGTAACAAATTCTCTGTACAAAGACTTTTATTGCATAACGACATCAACGACATTATAAGTGACAAAATTAATGATAAGCAAGAACGACTTCATCAGATAGCCACTAGTGATGTTCCCCGCCGCACCCAAGAAATACTAAGCAAAAAAAGACTCTTCCCGGTGTTGTATAAATTCATTAAAAACACATTAGAAAAACTTTGATTTGTGAAAAGTAAGACTTATGTCTAAAGAGTATCAAGTGTGTGTTTAGTGTATATACTTTTACTTACTTTTAAAGACTTGTAATAGTATGTAAGCTATGGCTAAAGGCCTAGTTGCCAAGCCTTAATAAATAAAAAAAAAAAATACCCTAAACAAAGACATTCTTTAAAATATTACGCTTAATGTTTTGTTTAGATTCTTTGCCTTCCCCAAAAGCGTAGACGGAGAATCCGTCCACGCCCAAAAGGGATAGAAAAAACCGTGTCAGTTTCCACAAATACTTATTTCAACTCCCCTTTTGGCTTTTAGTGGCTGGTGACTCTGATATGTAAAAATATTCAATAGGGTACTTGCATGAATTTTTTTTTCAGTCTATTTAAAGATATATGGCCTACTTAAACAAAGCAAGAAAAAGAAAAAAAATATATGCATAAATAGGGTACTTGTATGAATTTTGTTTTTCAGTCTATTTTAAAGATATATATAAAAGAAAAAAAATATATGAATAAATTAATGAAATAGAGCGTTTCAAAGTTCCTACTTTAGACCTTACCGCCGAAACACGGAATGACGTCACTTGTTCAAAATTACGCCTTATTAATCTGTGATAGAAATCTCACTGTCGTATTGACAGGGTCATGTGACGCTGACAGACAGATAACTTAAAATCCAAACGCGAAATTAAGGTTGATCTGTGTCGATTTACTCCCAAAAGTTCCAGTAAAGAATCGAAATGCATGTTATCGATGCATTTGAAAGTAAAAAACTTCAGAAAATGGAAAATATGCGTTGACTGTATGCACTTAGTTTCCTTTGCCTTCTCTGAAAGAGGTAAATGTTTCCTACAAAAATAAAAGTGACGTCATGTGTCAAACTTGGCTGTAATTGGTGTTTCGTTGCAACGTTCCGTTTCACAAAATTAAAAGTTGAATATTTTGGGAACTATTGAAAATTTTTTTAGTAAATCTTTCACGATAACGCTTTTCTAAGGCTCTATTTTTGAAATATTGACACAATTTCTTATTATATATTTCATGCAAGTACCCCATTGTCTAAAAAATTTTGATTGAATAACTGAAATTCGTACTAACGCAAATTATGCATAAATACGACTAATTTCAGTTATTCAGTGAGGAAATTCGACGGAGAACCAGAGTCACTGAAAGAGCCATTCAAATTAGTAAACTGAAGTGGCAATGGCTGGGCACATTGGTCGCAAAACCGACAACCGCTGGAGCAAGCGAGTTCTGGAGTGGAGACCACGCATAGGCAAGCGTAGTGTAGGACGCTCCCCTACCAGGTGAAGCGACGATCTGCGGTGGATGGCTGGTAGCAACTGGATGCGGGTGACTGAAAATCGGAAAAGGTGGCGAACTCTTGGATAGGCCTATGTCAGTGGACTGCTGTGGGCTGAAAATGATGATGTTGATGATGACGAATCAGACGAGAGCTTTTTGATGGTTATTGCAGCGGAATAAATTTAACAGGATATGTAAAAAACCGGAAATCATTTTCTTTTAAACAAATCTTCCATAGTTTAAGAATTTTATTAATTTTAATTTCTCTAAGACTAAAGCCTGTTTGGTGGTTGTAAAGATGTAGGAACAGCCGGTATGCATGAAAAGTGCCAAAAATAAAAATTCATTTAAAAAAATATCAGTTGCAATGTTTCCCGTAGGGTAGCCGATTTTTGTTGGTGGTTTTGTGGTTTTTGCCACGTTTTTGCACTTGAATCTGATGCAGAGTAAGTTTAACATCCGACGGATCACATCCGCGGATTACATCCGTTAACTGTCCGTCAATGGGCACGGGGTGTACGGGGTGTGGATTACTGCCACGGATGACATCCAAACTGACTGTCAATTTCGAGCTTTACACCGGAATGTACAGCACCGGAATTGGAGATACCGCTCCTATTGGCCGATGAAACCCAGAGGCGTCTTTACCTATAGTGCAGGGTGTGCGGCGCACACGGGCGCCGGGTCTAAGGGGGCGCCGCGCGCCGAGCGCCCTTGCGACACATCCGAAGATGCGTCGCTCTCAAAGACCCTGCGCCCGCCGTGGCCGACGCCGGGCGCGCGGTAGCAAAGCAAAACTACTCCTTTTCCTACCTAATCTATTTAAATTTACACAATTACTTTTGTTTCAACATGAAAGCAGCCTTAAAACAGATAATAAAAGATTAAATTGGCGTAATGTCGCATCGCTACCAAAGGCGGGTGCCGGCATCGGCACCTGTTTGTTTTGATTCGTTTGACAACACGCCGCGGCCGACAATCATTGCTAACTCGGCTGTATTAGAATGCTATAAAGTTCAAATTAAATTTCCCAGGGACGTGCGGCGGTGTTAGGTAAAATAGAGCAAATCTCTTGAGGGGTGTTTCTACTCATGAAACTGAACAACTTTCCCCAAGGAACCCATATCGAATTCTCAAAAATAAACAATTTGGACTTTGTATGGATATTTGGCCAATCAGCTGACCGCTCCCATACAAAGTACAATTTTTTTTTTTGAGAATTCGATATGCGTTCCCTGGGGAAAGTTGTTTAGTTTCATGAGTAGTATCACCCCTTAAGAGATTTGCTCTATTTTACCTAACATCCTGTATAACTGTTAGTATTCCATTTTGACCCCGCTCGAGGGCGCCAGATTACTGGCTGCACACGGGCGCCACAAGGGCTAGAGACGCCTCTGATGAAACCACACCTCCTTTTCTTTGTGCTCGTTTACGTTACTTACCTAACTGTCGTGGCCACATCATTTATTTATTTACACATAATTATATACACATAACAGCTATTCCCTAAAACGATGCTATAAAAAAAAGAATTCCTAAATGGTATCATTTGTTATACGGGATTTACACTCGCGCCTCGTTCCTCGCCTCGTGGTTCGTCTTGTGGCCAGGTAGGAGGCGCGAGTGTAAACGCTGTTTTATCGGCGTTTACACTCGCACCTCGTTCCTCGTCTTGTGCTTCGTTTCGTGGTGGGGTACGAGGTGCGAGTGTAAACGCTGCCTCGTCCCGTCGCTCGTGCGTGCGACCGCGACCGCACGATCGATGGAAAAGAGACAAAAGAGCTGCGGCCTGCAGTGCGTTCAGTTCAGACTTCAGTTGTCTTTGAGCTAGCAACAAGGGAGGATGGATGGATGAAGTGTTAGCGGCAACAAGACGACTTTGCTTACTGAGCTTTTACTACTACTCGATTAATTTTAATAAATGAAATCCTTACTTATTATTCTAAAAATCTTTATATTATAAAGTTTGTATGGATTGTATGGATGTTTGTTACGTTTTCACGCAAAAACTACTGAATGGATTTCAACTTTACAATATTTGAAACAATATTCGAAACTTTACAATAAAACAGCTATAAAAATATCAATAAATAATAATAATAGCTATAGATTCCTATTATCATATTATATATCTACTGTCTGCTATCTGCTCTGTAGGATTTTTTACCAAGCTTGGCTAATAATTATTGTATTAATATTGCGCCATCTATGTATTGCTAACAAAAGTTTTTTGAAATTTGAACTGTCCTGTGCCTGTATGTGCGTGATACAGGTTCTCGACGGTTAAAATTTCATTTATTCCTGAAATAATCAAGAGATGTCGTTAACCATTATTTTGTAAACGTCGAAAATTAAATGCATGTATAGGCTAATATTTTGATCTTGCTTCAAGTAGAAGTAAATCAGAATAACAGATAGGGTACTTTTTATCCCGGAATTCCCGCAGGATCTTTGAAATTAACGCGGATGACACCGCGGGGACACGCTAGAATATAATAGCTAGTAAAAGAAATAAATTAAATAAATAATTAAACTTTAAATAAATAATTTAAAAAAATAAAATAAATAAAATTGTCAATATCATCTTCTTCTGCGCCGGGTGTCATCGACTGTTTTTTGCGCAGGAGATGCTGTCGAAAGGTTTATTGTTTAGTGCGGTTGGAGGTCTACATATCTATCTATCTATCTATAACAGATAGAAATAATCCGCGATTCTGTACATTGAATATTTTTAACAAAAACTGACAGGGGACGGAACGGAGCGGACGGACGGGGGGGGGGGGGGGGGGAAGAGTAACCAAGCACAAAAAAAGGGTTTTTAAAAATCTTTTCTGTCTTTCTGTCTGTTCACGATAATCTCCGAATCTACTGAACGGATTGTCATGCGGTTTGATTAAGCTTAACCTCTAGTTACATAGGCTTTGTTTCATTGAAATCGGATGTCGGGAAAAGAAGTTGTTGTATAAAAAGAAGTTGTTGTATAGAAACTTTTCGCGCGGGTGAAACCGCGGGGCACAGCTAGTACTAATATAATAAAAGAGTAGAATCCGCGATTCTGTACATTGAATATTTTTAACAAAAATTGACAGGGGACGATAAACGAAGAGTAACCAACTATAAAAAAAGGGGTTTTAAAAAATCTTTTCTGTCTGTCTGTCTCTCAGTTCGCGATAATCTCTGAATCTACTGAACGGATTGTCATGCGGTTTTCGCAGGTAGATTAAGCTTAGCCTGGATCTACATATAGGCTTTGTTTCATTCAAATCGGATGTCAAGAAAAAAAAGTTGTTACATAAAAACTTTTCACGCGGGTGAAACCGCGGGGCACAGCTAGTTTCTTAATAAAATCTAGTCCATATAACGTTTACTTTTTGGTTATTTTTGTGGAATCTATGTTTGGGATCCCAAATTATCGGTTTCTTTTAAAATAATTCTAGAAACCAAAACGTTTCTTGTTGCAAGTTACAACCAATCCAATTATGCAGTTTACAAGCACACAACCATCGCGGCCCAAAGTTGAAACCCGACTGAAGCGAGAACGCGAGTGTAAACACCACGCTCGCTTTGACGCGAGGTCCTTTGACTCGTGACCAAAAAACCGCTCCGGAAGCGAGCGGTGCGAGTGGCGAGGCGAACCACGCGGCGAGCCCCTAGCGCCTGTTCACACTCGCGCCTCGTCCCTCGCCTCGCGCCCCTTGCTCCTTTTTCGTCCCTTTGACTCGTGACAAAAAAGCCGCTCCGGGGGACGCGAGCGGCACGAGCAACGAGGCGAACCACGCGGCGAGCGACGAAGCGCGAATGTAAACAGTCGCTCGGGGCTCGCCGCGTGGTTCGCCTCGTTGCTCGTACGCGAGTGTAAATGACGCTTTACACATGGTATTAGTTGTACACGTAGATGGAGAATGAATAGATGAGGCGTTTTCCTTCTCTTTCTAATAGTAAGCGAGACAGTGTTATGGCTAAGTTCTTAAGAGTGAAAGAGATTTCCAATTATCTTTTGTCCTTATCTAGCGTATAGGTTTTTTTTGTTGGGCAAAGTTATAGTTTGCCCAACAAAGCGAAGCGCTCTTTGTTTATTTTGATAAAAAACGTTTTTTTCAATTATTGAAAGCTAAATAGACTTTCATATCGTGTTTAAAGTGTTTGTTTTTGTTGTGGACATAGTGATATGTTGTATTTTAGGCTGTAAGAGCCGTAATGAAAGGAAAACGGAGTATGTAACATTTCATCGGTATGTAATGATTTACTTTCATGTAAATGTGTTTTGTTTGTGCAAAATAGCAAATATATTCATAATAACAGCTTTGTGGTATAAATCGTAGAAATATAACAAAAAAATCAACATTAATTTTCCTTCTTATTTTAATGTATAATCTTGCCAAATTACGTAGTCCTTATTCCATAATGGCGACTATGTCCTTACCACGTCGTTACTATGCCTTCCGTAATATGTCGGGTTATACTACGACAAAGGTTGCTAGCTTACCCAGATTAATTTCCCAATTTTTTATAATATTAGTAGGTACCTATGAGGTGTAACAAAATAGGGTACTTGCATGAAATTTATTATAAGAAATTGTCTCAATATGTCAAAAATAGAGCCTTAGAAAAGCGTTATCGTGAAAGATTTACTAAAAAAAATTTAATAGTTTCCAAAATATTCAACTTTTAATTTTGTGAAACGGAACGTTGCAACGAAACACCAATCACAGCCACGCTTAACAGATTACGTCACTTTTATTTTTTTAGGAAACATTTACCTCTTTCAGAGAAGGCAAAAGAAACTAAGTGCATACAGTCAACGCATATTTTTCATTTTCTGAACTCGACACAGTTCAACCTTAATTTCGCTTTTGGATATTGAAGTTATCTGTCTGTCAGTGTCATATGACCCGACAGTGACATTTCTATCACAGGTTAATAAGACGTAATTTTGAACTAGTGACGTCATTCCGCGTTTCGGCGGTAAAGTCAAAAGTAGGAACTTTGAAACGCTCTATTTAATTAATTTATGCATATATATTTTCTTTTTCTTGCTTTATTTAAGTAGGCCATACATATATCTTTAAAATAGACTGGATTTTTTTTTTATCTCGACCAAGTTTCATGCCAAGTGCCAATCGTTTCCATCATTTGTTTTTTTTTTTCAACGTGGGATAAAATACTGAAAGATTCTAGTTAACTATGTCTCAGACGCTGTATTTTAAAACTTCGGTATCGAATCGAATAAGTTCAATTTGACCGTCAACAGAATCACGTGCACTGTACCCTTCGCGTGTAAGACTGGCTGAAAATCTTGCATGCTCTTGACTGTATGAGTAGTGTATGAAATAAACAATTTTAGATTCGATAACTACATTGTCCACGTCATATATTTTTTAATTTTTCATGTTAATACAGTGTGTATTCTATATTTTTTTTCTTTTTCAGATTTCCTTTTAAATTGGTTACTCTTATTAACTGGATAGCAAGCACTGGTCGTGTAAATTGGAAACCAAATAGCTATTCCAGGATTCGTTTCAAGCATTTCCCAAGCAGTTTCTTTCGAAAAACTAAACTTAATTACAATGAGTGCAGCTGGCGCGAACCAATAAGCAAGCAATAATAATAATCGTTTCAAAAACCATAAGCCAAGCGCGCAACTTTTATGATGCCCTGACGAGAAATAAGCTGGTTTGCTCATCTGTACAGTGCGCTAAGGAACTTAAGTTCCAATAAAACGTTATTTGCACCTACATAGTATTCATTTCACTTGCCCCGCTTCACTACATAGTATAAAGTCGCTTTCTCTGTCCCTATATCCCTATGTATGCTTAAGTCTTTAAACTACCCAACGGATTTTGATGCGTTTTTCACCAATAGATAGAGTGATTCATGAGGAAGGTTTGTAACTATATTTTACTCTGGAATTCCCGCGGGAACTCCGAAATTACCACGGGTGAAACCACGCGGGTCAGCTAGTATATCATAAATCCCTTCGACACCATCAGGGATCGATAATTTATAGTTTATATACAAAACATATCCTATAAAACTACATTTTACTTCCTATAGCTTTTTCATCACCAAACAAGCTAAAACTCCTTGGAAATTGAGAATAAGTTATTTAGTGGCAATACTGGTAGTTTACATAATATGTGCATAGGAAGAATATCACTTTCTCTTACGCTATACGCGAATGCCTCGTCTAGTTCATTCTCCGTCTACGGTTGTACACGTATTAGCCATCTCTGTAAAGAACAATGGCCAAATTTCTATAGGAGCTGGACTTGACTTTTATTTTTCATGTCCCAAAATAAACTATAGTTCGATTGATTTGTTTTTATGTTGTAAATACCATCCCGTTTAAAAATTATATCTAAATAGCCACAATTTTTTAAAATAACATCGTAAAATCCACAATACATTTGAGGTTAGAATCAACAACTACCTTTTACCCGTATATATTGTATTATCTATGCTTTTACCTGACGAAATGAATCGTCAATAGGTGCGTTCTGAAACCACATACCTGATGTAGAAGTTACAAAAACAAAAATAAATTGATAGTTTTTTTTTGTGGC
Organism: Zygaena filipendulae; assembly: GCA_907165275.2. Classification (NCBI taxonomy): domain Eukaryota; kingdom Metazoa; phylum Arthropoda; class Insecta; order Lepidoptera; family Zygaenidae; genus Zygaena; species Zygaena filipendulae. The sequence goes on from OU015669.1 coordinate 5,605,211, forward strand.
TACTTATAGAGATATTTTTTGTGTTTTTTATGATCTTAAAAGAAAGATTTACTAAAAAAAAATCAATAGTTTCCGAAATATTCAACTTTTAATTTTGTGAAACGGAACGTTGAAATTGCAACAAAACACCAATCACAGCCAAGTTTAACACATGACGTCACTTTTACTTTTTTAGGAAACATTTACCTCTTTCAGAGAAGGCAAAAGAAACTAAGTGCATACAGTCAAAGCATATTTTCCATTTTCTGAAGTTTTTTACTTTAAAATGCATCGGTAAGATACATTTCGATTCTTTACTGGAATTTTTGGAAGTAAATCGACATAGTTCAACCTTAATTTCGCTTTTGGATATCGAAGTTATCTGTTTGTCAGTGTCACAGTATGTCTAGTGGTCTAGTGTCACAATAAATCTAGACCAAGGAAGTTATAAGTACTACGTACAACGTTGTAGGTACGTAGTACTTATAACTTCCTTGATCTAGACATAAGTACATAAGTACGGTAGCAGAGAGTACGGTAGTAGCCCGAAGCCATAAACCAAAGAAGAAGAAGAAGTACGGTAGTATCTCTAAGTAGTTTGTGACATAAGTCAGACATATGTCTAGTTAATTTGTGCATAAGTCTAGTTAATTAATTTGTGTTGTGGACTCTTTAGACATAAGTCTAATTAATTTGTGTTGTGGACTACCTACCAATTTGTGTACCTACCTACCTAACCTACCATTCTATCCATACTACCTAAATAATTCTGCGGATTCTGTAAATATTTGTGAAAGAAAAAAACGAACACATTTTAATTGTAACCTGTAATTTAAAGAAATATGGAATAACGGAGAGATCAGTTAACTCAATGACGTAATGATAGTATCCAGTACAGAAAATTCGTTCCTTCATTTAGTAAACAAGAAATGGCGAAATATATCGCTCAGATTGTAGTCCTAGGTGCTCAGGTGGTAGGACGAGCTTTTGCAAGAGCACTGAAACAAGAATATGCGGCATCTCAAGAAGCTGCAAAACGGGCTGGTGGAGGAGCCGACGGGGCTAGGAGAGCTGCTGCTAATGCGTCCACAGGAATTACCCTCGAAGAAGCCATGCAGATATTAAATTTAGACAAATTAGACCCAGGAAAAGTCAATGAAAACTTTAAACATTTATTTTCTGTAAATGAAAAATCAAAAGGAGGATCGTTTTATTTGCAGTCTAAGATTGTTAGAGCCAAGGAGAGGATAGATGCAGAGTTGAAATCTAAGCAAGCAAAAGAACAAAGTCAACCTCATCAGGAACCTTCATGAGTTGTCAATATGTAAAGTAATTGTATAGCTCTATTTTAATTAGTTCCAATAGACTTTTAGATTATGTTGTAGCAGTAAAATAAAATATGTCTCTGTTTGTAAAATACTTTATTAGTAGAAAATGATTTCCACAATAGTGACTAGAATACATCAGTCTTCATAATATTGAAATTTGTTAATTAGATATTGTTTAAATCAAAACTACACTACAGATATAGTCTAACATACTCTCATACAAGATTCGGGAATATTTTTAATTAAAATAAACCTTAGAATTTTTTGTTTTTAAAGACTCATGCAAAAAAATCTAATAAAGATTACGATTAAATTATTTTTCTAACAGTAAATTTTTATTTTAGAAGGTTATAGCTTGTTCAAAGTATGTGTTTTGAGTTGACTATCAATATCATAGGAGCCAAGCTTTTATGATACAGCTACATAAATTACCTAAGTGATTATAGTGAGCTTAGTAATTCTTTGTTATTAAAACCAACAATTATTCTATAAAACACCCCAAGCACTCAAAGAATGATTCTTGATCTTGAATATAATTTATGGAATGATTTTTAATATAAAAAATATTAAGAGATATTTGATCAAAGGAAGACTTGATAAAGAGTCTTCAAAAGTTCTCCACAATACATGACTATCGGCCGCACTCAGAGTCGACTTTAATGATTACTTAGTTAAGTATAGATTTTTAAGTCAAAATTGCCGCAAACAGAGACATTCAGTAAATTAATGTTAATTGGAATTTAATGAGATGTAATTAGTTAAATGCCAATTAACAATAATTTACTAAACTTATCTGATTGCGGCAGTTTTGACTTAAAAATCTATACTTAACTAAGTAATCATTAAAGTAGACTCTGAGTGCGGCGGTAAAACTTTTTGCACATTTGATTACATTGATTATTAATATTTTATTTATCAGTCAATTTATCTAAAGATTATATGAAATGGTATTATTTGTATAAAATAACACCAAGTAGGCAGATAAGTCAATGTTAAATTTTAATTTTAAGATGGTTTAATATCCATTAAGATAACCACTTCATATGGACTGCACTCTGAAACACCTAATGTGTTACAAAGCCAACCATAAAAACCTTTTTCAAAATCACAGACATCTTTTTGCCAATTGGCCCCACTAAATGTTATCTGAACTATACTAGCATACAATCCAAGACCAAAATTAAAGATTACTATCAGAAATGGATAGCAAAGAATAACAACAGGAGCTAGTAAAACTTTTTTCATACAACTAAACTTTTCTGTAATATGTGAGAATATATTATACCAAGTGAGTGTACCCATGTAAAAAGAATATACTGCTGAAATAAAAAAAACAAATGGTATACAAATTAAACTGAAAAGAAAAATATGAGGACCATTATACAGTGAACACTTTGATATATCCAATTTGTTGTATACATCAGCTAATATGGAAGATTCTATGATTTCCAGTTCCTCTCTAGATATGTTTAATTTCACGTCAACATTCTGACCTTTTTTCTTACCTCTTTTAATAGTGCCAGTCATTGTTAAATATCCAGAATTTTCAGACAAACAGCATTCAGGTGACATAGAGGCTTCAGATTCAACTCTCAGAGCAGTTATCTCTGTATCTGTGTTTTCTGTTTCTATTATTTCTGGATCAATATTCACTCGTTTTTTTCGTTTAGCACTGTTCTTCAGACTATCAGTTATATTTCCCATCTCAAAACTGTTTTCAGATTGTGTATGAGACAAACTATTTGGTGTAGCTGTTAAGCTGTCATTCTGATCTGAATTAAGAATTCTGAAGCTTTTGTGTGTTTCATTGTCATTAACTTCTCTCATGTCATCATGGCTTGAACATGCATCAGATGAATTTTCATAAATTGGTGACAAATCAATTATTTCTCGACTATTATTTATAGATGACAGAGGTTGGTAACCATTTTTCAGAACAGCATGTTGTGGTTGATGGACGAAACTGTCAGCATTGGTCTCATTGACTTCCTCATTGACATCAGTGATAATTGGTAGATTTATTTTCATATTGGATTTGAGACCGTCCATTGTAGAATGTATAACGCCATTAGTATGTTCACTGACGGGTGATAAACCGTTTATATATTTTGCTGGAAGATCAGTATCAGAGGCCCCCTGAAATATCAATCAATCTACAAATAATTATCAAAAGTAAAAAATGAAATTTTGTTTCTTGTTATAAACCTGTATCAAAACCAATAGACATGACAATCAAACACTAAAAACTTTTTCAGAAGACTTCTACAAAACAGGCATGAACTTCCATGTAGCCGTCCATAATCGTAAAAATGTATCCATGACTTGCAAGTACCCATCAAGTATCGGTTTTAAAACCATCTATGCTTAACCATCTAGCCCATCTATGCTTGCATGAGTTTACAAATCAATGGTAGATAGACTTATAAAATTATGTACCTGCACAGTGATAATATGATCTACATTGTTGGTGATGGAGTTATGCTTTTTGCCATTTCGTTTTTTGGGCAATATAAATACAGGCTGCTCTATTTTAGCCATTTGCTAGAGGCGTTACAGCTACACTCTACACTACAGGCCAAACAATGAAACAATGCAGTTTCAAAATATCGCTAGCAGTATTAACGTAAGGATAAAGTATCCGATAATCACGGTTTATTAAATAGAAACATAATTGTACAAAGCAAAATTATTCTCAAATCTCAAATAGATACTTTTCTAATAAATTAGTAGAAATTTTAGAATTAAATACGGGAAGTCCAGGACGGCAGGACATTATATTTGACCAGAACCAGAGAGAAGGTAATCACTACGTGACCAGAACCACCGACCAGGATACGAGAGTCGAGAAACTGGATTATATTGTACGACGCAGGAATTGGTGACACCACTCCTATTGGTCGATGAAATCACGCCTCCTTTGAACCTTTTTTTGTGCTCGTTTATGTTACTTACCTAAATACTGGGTCAAGTTATTGTCAAATAGGGCACAAATAATAGGGATAATTAAATCACACCGAGAAGGAGAAGCAACATTTCATTTTAATATCTATATCATCTGACATGGAACACATACCATTCCTAAATAAAATAGAGTTGTGTCAGATTTAAAAACTGTTTCCAGCCAACAGACTCCTCCTCACAACACTATTGGTCTATTCATTGTAAGCCCAGGTAGTCTCTCATTTCTTTAAAACGCGGGCCTGGAAGTCCTTTTGTCAAAATGTCCGCTTCCATGTTTTCGGTGGGGACATATTCTGTGGCTATTGTTCCATTCTGGATGTGTTCTCTCAGGAAATGAACTCTTATGTCAATATGTTTGGTTCTGTTGCTTCCCTGATTTTTACACAAGTTTAATGCTGCCTGGTTGTCATTATATATCGTAATACAGGTTTGACTCTGCGCTGAGATGTGATTCAGTAATATGCGTAAATGCAATGCCTCCTTGACGCCGTCTGACAATGCCATATATTCGGCTTCAGCCGTTGACATTGCTGTGGTTCGCTGTTTTCTTGATTCCCAGCTAATGACAGCGCCGGACAATTTAAAGCAATATCCTGTATAAGATCTTCTATCTATTTGACAACTTGCCCAATTTGCATCAGCATAGCCAACCAATGGTTTGCTATCTCTTTCGTACTGTAGGCCAATACTTTTTGTACCCTTTAAGTATCTCAATATTCTCTTTGCATTCTTAAAGTGAACTTCTCCGTAGCAATTGTTGAATTGAGATAAGTAGCTTACAGCATGAGCAATATCGGGGCGGGTAGCCACTGCTAGGTACATTAAAGCTCCAATCAAGTTCTGGTATGGAAAGTTTTTGTCACACCCATCATTCTTTTCTAATTTTAAATATGGTTCTATAGGCGTATTTACAGGTTTACACTGTTCCATATTGAATCTTTTCAGTAGTTTATCAATGTATTTTTCCTGCGTTAGTTTGATAATTCCATCCTTTTGATTGATTTCTACTCCAATATAATCTTTCGCCTGACCTAGATTTTTCATATCAAATGTTGACATCAATTTATTTTTAATTTCTTCCAAAATAGTATTAGATGAATATGCTAAAAGTATATCGTCAACATAAAGCCCGAGGATTATTTTATCTTTGCCCTTATGTATGACATAAATGCATGGATCAGCTTCTGACGGTACGAATCCAAGTACCTTTAATTCAGTGTCAAGCTTTTTATACCATTGACGTCCTGATTGTTTGAGGCCATAGAGTGCCTTTTTGAGTTCACATACCTGCTCTCCTTTTGTATATTTTAGATCTTCGAGCATCTTTTTGGCTTTGTGAAATAACGTTAAATCGTCATTAGAGCTCTCCTCGACCATAATTTCTGCGACATATTTTTCTAAATAATGAGGCTTTTTCATAATGATTTTCTCTTCTAAATCACCGTTTAAGTATGCCGTTGTTACATCGAGCTGAAATAGATTTAAGTTTTCTTTGACAGCAATCGCTAATAATAATCGCAATGAGCTTAATTTTGCTACTGGAGAATAAGTTTCATAATAGTCCACTCCAGGTCTTTGTGTAAAACCTCGTGCGACCAGCCGAGCTTTTTTGACATTACCAGCTTTTGTTTTTAGAATAAGTTTAAAATCAACAATGTTTTGCTTGTCATCTCTTTTTGTAATTATCCATGTGCCATTTTTAACATGCGCTCTGATTTCAGCTTTAATGGCTTCGTGCCATTCCTCATCAGTTTCTTGTGGATTTTCACAAAGTAACGTGAGATGATCATTTGACACGTCATAGAAATTATCAGATGAAGCATTAGAAATATTTTCCGTCTGGTAATCTTTCAGCCATGTAGGAGGTCTTCTTTCTCTTTGTGGTCTATTGGAATTTTCAGCTTCAGTAATATCGTCATAACTCCTCCTATCGGTAGGATCTTCCCCCCCTGCTTCATCTATATTTCTTTCAGGTGTGTTGGGAGGTGAACGATTATTTAATAAAGGACGAACGTCGCATGTTTCGATGAGGGTTGTTTCATCGTCACTGCTTTCATTCTGTTCATATTGTTTCTTTTGTCCTTTTTTATTTACAGTTTTCTTATTTTTGGTTTCTGCTTCTGGTGCTGACTTAGTGTTTGTTTCAGCTTCCCAGAATAATTCTTCCTGTTCATTTTTGAAGTCGTAATAGAATTTGTCTAAAATTTTGACATCTCGACTTGTTACGACTGTCTTTTCATCCGGCAGAAAAATTCTATAGCCTTTTGTTTTTAGTCCATAGCCGACGAATATACCTTCTTTGGCTTTTGAGCTTAACTTTCCTTTGCGTTTCTTTTTTAGTACGAATGTTTTACAACCGAAAACACGCAAATGATTTACGGATGGCTTACGGCGTACCCATAAAGTATGAGGGATATCTCCATCCAAGGCTTTCGTAGGACTTCTGTTTATACAGTAATTTGCAGTATTCACCGCTTCAGCCCATAGGAAGTTAGGTGCTTTTGCCTCTATTAACAAACATCTGGCTTTTTCGAGAAGAGAACGGTTTTTTCGTTCACTTACACCATTTTGCTGTGGCGTGTAAGTACATGAAAGTCTTCGTTTAATGCCATTGTTCTTTAAAAATGAATCGAATTCTTTATTGCAATATTCAGTACCATTGTCACTCTGCAAATGTATGATTTTTCTTTTCAAGAAATTTTCGACTTCATTTTTGTATTCCTTAAACTTTTCGAGGACTTCGGACTTACTCTTTAGAAAATAAATAGTACAGTACCTTGTGTAGTCGTCGATAAATGTTACAAAATACTTCGAGCCGCCTAATGATTCACATGGCATAGGTCCACAAACATCTGTATGGATAATCTCCAAAGGCTCTGTTGTCTTTCGACTTTCGTGTTTAGGGAAGGGTAAGCGCGTCATTTTACCTTTTATGCACGTCTCGCACTGTCCCAAACTCGAATTATTTATGTTCAAACCATGGAGTTGATTGTTTTTGTTTACAGTATTCATATCAGATTCATTCATGTGGCCGAGTTTTCTATGCCAGTCCATTGCATCATTTGCAGTGTATGTGGTTTCGACTTTATCGCTTTTGACGTAATATAAGTCATTTTCTTTTGTCGCAGTGAATTCTAATTCATCATTTTCATTTTTTATATATGCCTTGTCCTTCTTGAATAAAACGGTCATATTGTTATCCGTAAGTTTGCTGACAGACATCAAGTTTGTTGTCAATTCTGGCACAAACAATGTTTCTTGCATGACATAGTGATTGGTATCTATGGAGATTGGTAAACGTCCTTTTCCTTCAATTTTTGTAGTGAGGGAGTTCGATGCCAATTTTAAAATGCCATTTTCTTTTTCAATATTTTCGAATTTCTCTTTATATCCGCTCATGTGTGACGTACATCCACTATCCAGACACCATATTTCTTTTTGTGTGGTATCACTGAGTGATAAACATACGTTCAAATTTTTATGAGGGTTATTTCTTCTAGGTTTTTGTTGCCTTTTATCAATTGATGATGATGCTTTAGGTTTTGACCAACAAGAGTCAGTAACGTGGCCCTTTTTTCCACAATTTTTACATTTTAAACCTTTTTTACTAAGTAATGCACCTTCAGTATCGTTTCGCTCTGAGGTAGTCTGTCGCCTTGCTTCGCTTTCCTCCAATATTTTTATTTTTAAATCTTCTGGGGAAGGGAGTTGGTCTCTAGACTCCACGGCGATTCTAAAGTTTTCGAAAGAAGTGGGTAAACTGTAAAGCGTTATGATTGATAGAAGGTCGTTGTTCAACTCAATACCCATATTTGCGAGTTTATCGACAATATCCATGAAATTACTTAGGTGTTCGCGAATGTCTTCACCGTTTTCTGGCATTTTCTTTAATATTAGTTGCTTAAGTAGGGTTGCTTTTCTTGCAGGGCCTTGGCTTTGGTAGGTTTCCTTTAGCTTGTCCCATACCTCTTTTGCAGTTTTGCAGGTTTTTACTTGGCGTAGCTCCGACGGTGAGATCATGAGCAGAAGTTCACTTCGAGCCAATAAATCCTGCTGCGCAAATTTCGCTTTTTCGTCTACTTTTGCATCGGCCGCCAGTGATATTTCGCCACTGACATAGCCCCACAATTCGGTTTTGATGAGCATTGCCTGGGCTTGGATGCACCAGGTGTCATAATTATCCTTTTTTAGAGGATCAATCCTTATCGTAGACATTTTTTATATTTACGTCGTATTTTATTTTATTGCGACGTGTTTTTAAATCGAAATTAAACGCTCTGCTACCATTTAATAGGGATAATTAAATCACACCGAGAAGGAGAAGCAACATTTCATTTTAATATCTATATCATCTGACATGGAACACATACCATTCCTAAATAAAATAGAGTTGTGTCAGATTTAAAAACTGTTTCCAGCCAACACAAATATTTTATGTTAGATCTGTTTATTGAAGTAAGTAAAAAGTAATGAGTCAATAAAAAGCAATAAAACCGTAACAGCAATCAAACGAATCCAATGAAAGAAACACTGGAGCCTGGGGAAATATCAAATACGCATCGCCATAAACAGAGAGAAGGTAATCACTACGTTTTAAGAGACGGGACTTCCTTACTTGGTTTTGGAATCCATTTAGCAGACCCAGCAATACCAACACAGCGAAAATTTAAATGTCAAAATACTTCATAACTCATACCTCACCTACGCCATAATAAGCTGTGTTAAAGAAAATATCAAAAACGAAACAAAAGGAAAATCCATCTACATACTCACAGATAGCCAAGCTGCGCTAAAAGCTGTAACATCATGTAGAGTGGAGTCAAGGTTGGTGCTTGAATGCGTCCATGCCATGAACAAATTGGGCGCCAACAACAAGGTCAGATTAATCTGGGTTCCAGGTCATGTAGGTATACAAGGCAATGAACTTGCAGATGAACTGGCAAGGAAAGGATCAGATGAAACCCTCATTGGACCAGAGCCATTTGTTGGGATCTCTGCAAACATGGTGAAAAAGGCAATTCGCGAAAACGCCCGGAAAAGACACTCACAGGAGTGGTCGTCGACTACGGGCCTCAGGCATTCTAAACGCTTTATCGGCGACAAAACAGATGAGAAACTGTCACGTAGCATACTTCTCCTAAGTCGCAATCAGGCCCGCCTAATCACTGGTGTGCTTACAGGTCACTTCGGGACAAAGGAACACCTCACGAAGATGAAACTCGCAAGCGACTCATCCTGCAGGAAGTGCGGCGAAGAGGTGGAAACAATGGCACATCTTATGTGCGAGTGCGATGCCTTGGCTCGTAAACGAATGGACCTCCTGGGGATGGCCTATCCAGAACCAGAGGACGTTAGGCTCTTACCCCTCCACTGCACGCTAGCCTTTGCCGCCGAGGTTTTCAGGGAGTAGAGGGAGGAGCACAGGATGGGGATGGTACAAAAGATCCCAAGGGTCGAAGTGCCGAGGCTTTGCTTGCCCACCCCATTATTTAAGATAAGATAAGATGGGTACCAACATTAACGAGAACAATAGGGATGGCCACATGTAGTTCCTGATTAAATCGATATCGATAAATTATCATTAGAGCATCGTGGGCTTCATACCAGGTGAATTAAATCTACAACGGGGGAAAACATTTGTCGTAAAATTGAAACAATAAATTATTATTTTTATTTATTTATTATTATTCCAATATTTTAGTTTGTCATGATGATGATGTTATTAGATAGATAGATATTTATTTTCTCTTTAAAAATTACATTTACATTTTATGTCAAAATTAAATAACCTATTTGGGAAAGTAAATGATTTACTTCGCAGTGCCTCCTTGTTGAGCCTTGTTTAAATTATCGGTAGAAATATCTATCGGTAGAAGTATCCGACATTCGTTCCTTACATCTCCACAGACATATTTTATATCGTGAAGTTTTTCGATTGGAATGTAAGCTAAGTCATCATTTCCAATATTTTTTACCCATTGTCGACATCTGAAATTAAAATATCTATCAATCATGCAAGTACACTTAGAAACAAGATAGAGTATAATATAGTTCTTTATAAAGAAGACGAGGTTCACTTTATTACAATACGATCATAATACTTAATGAAAACTGCAGTAAGTAATAAAAAAAGTATACGCAGCAGCAGCTATACAAAAATATTCCAAAATATTCACTATAACAGCATCATTCATTAAAGTTTATCGACTCACTTTATCGATAGTGAAGATTTACATCACTATGGTTTACAAACATGCAAATATTTTTTCTCATTTCAAAAAGATAGTGTATTATTTTAGTCTTGCTGATAGCTGAAGAGAACAAAATACTTTATTACTTTACTCAAGCTGTACTTACCGGTCTTCATCTATAGGAAATTTCGTGATAAATTTCCTTTTATTTAAATTTTGTCGACGCTATCTTTTTCTACAAATTACATACGTACTACACCGTCTAATCGGTGCTATTTCACTACCCAATCACAAGAAAATAGTTTTTAATAGTCACACTGCACTTTTCAAAGCGTAAATCACACAAAATTTTTAAAAATCACAAAATTATTTTCCCAAATAACAATATGCGTCGCCATGACAAACAGATGACAGATTGTAAGAAAGATTCAGAGACAAAAGACTGAAATAGCATGTGAGGCCATCTTTGATGCCATGGAAAAAAAAAATAAAAAAAAAAATGAGTGCTAAACACGAACAAAATTTAATTTGTTCCTAGTTGCGTTAGAGTGGCCATAAATACAAGAAATTGAATTGAATGAGAACATTACTGTCGACTGTCGAGTGTCAGGGTCACATCATGAACTGATTACAACTTTGGGTACTGAGTATTTACCTGTATTTACATTATAATATATAAAGCTGGATTACCACTCACTCATTGACATAATTGTTCTCCCAGAAGGAGCATCTCTAGGTTGATATAATGTATGGAACATGTAGTGGGGACGTTTCGGTGATTATGGGAAAACCTCGACATCTTCGATTCCTGCTTCTCATCAGGTAGTGAGTCGACTGCCCGCCGAAACTATCCATCGAAAGTGAAAACGTTTCTGACTAAATTTCATCCACACCTTGGGCAAATTTCAATAGTGTAACTTTTTTTTCAAAATGGCGGAAAAAAACATGGCCGCCGAACAAAATTCAAACTCGATTATCTCCGAAACTATAGGAGTCTGATGGGGGGTGCTCAAACAAATGTCATAGAGGTCAATGGGGGGCAACCGCCTGGCGTGGTAAAAATCCAAAATGGCGGATTCAAAATGGAGGCCGAAAAAAAGTTGATCCGATCCGGGTGAGGTTCGGCATCCGGGGGTTTTTGGGGTCGCTGATGCCGAATATCGAATCAGTTTTTCGATTGCGTCATTTTTCAAGATGGCCGCCGAACATTAGTTGTTTGTATGGGGAAATTGTTTCGGCCCTGGCTCGGAAACGCGAGCTGCTCGCAGCTCGCGCACAATTGTAACAATTCATTAAAGTGATAAAGAGAATGCCGCAAGGCATTAAGTTCGCCATTTGTACTATTTTGTGCAAGAAGAATAAATAAATAAATAAATAATAATTAAGTTACTAAACTTGGAATAATTTTTTTTTTAATTTCCATCATATTTTGAGACAGTAATTACTAAAAACTACGCCGGCTAGGACATGAAATCCGGTGTCGCCAATTCCGGTACTGTACATTCCGGTGTCCGTGGGTGTCGCCCGTGTGTTGCCTTTTCCGGGGACTTGCTGTCTGTCATCAGCTGTCATCGCTCGGGTTTTTTAATTTACTCCTTTTGGAGAAGGCAAAGGAGTAAATTACACTCGAAAATATCATGGATAAGCATAACACAAGCGACAAAATAAATGGATTTGATTAAAAAATAAAATAGTTATTAACTGTTTAATTTTGACTATATCTGTCTCTTTCTAAATCGGAATTTTGTATGGCGGTTATAGGGCGCTACAAGCCGAGTGACGTCACTGGACTATAGTGCTTTCCTCTTCTAACTTGAACTTTTTAAAGAGTCATATCTCTGAAAATACAAAAAATATTTGTAAAAGAATAATGCTATTATACTACTAATACATAAAGGTTTATAAAATAATACTTAATAAAAAATAAACAGTGAAATTCCCTATTGAATTAGCTGTATGGACTTACGTCCTTTGCCTTCCCCATTGGGGTAAATTTAAAAATAAAATAAAAAAAAGAACGGACGGAAGAAATATTGTTTTGATTTTTGGAGGTCGGCGCGGGAATTTCGAAGCGAAAAGGCGCGTTATTACAAAAAATATAAATTTATTTAAAAATAACTATAAAATAACTTAAATTTAATTTGTAAATCACAATTTAAAAACTTTATTGACTAGTATAAGTATTATTTCTTCCCAATATGGGGAAGAAAAGTAAAAAAAGGAAAAAAGATGGAACAAACGTGGAAGTCGACAGCATTTGTTCATCGTCTAGTTCTTGCTCCATGGAGAAGCCTAGAGATATGTATCACCCTTATTTTGTTACAGATTATTCACGTTGTTATCCTGAGGATTCATCGGCTGCTGAATTTGTAGTGTTTCTTGAGTCCTCAATCAAAGAAACTCCCATCGGTACAAGAGATTTACTCTCAATGTCATCTTGCTTAAGACGTTTCAACAAGGGCATCAAGTATCTGAGAAACATAAATAAATATAAAATCGGAGTTTATTTTGATAGGCCTGGCTTTGCTAATGCTTTCTTGACTAATAAAACTTTTTTGAAAGACTATCAGCTCAACGCAAGTATACCAGCCGCTGCTACAGAAATAACTGGCGTTTTGAGAAATGTTCCCGTTAAATTGAGCAATAAAAAAATATTTACAATGCTCTCAAGCCAAAAGAAAATCATATGTGTTAAAAGATTCTTAAAAAAAAAATCACTTACAGAAAGTGGAGACCGCGAGCCAACAACCACTGTTGCAATTACTTTCGCCTCTTCTGTTTTGCCGGATTATGTAGACTTGGATGGTTGGCGTCATGATTTAGCTGTGTATGTGCCTCCAGTGAAGCAATGCTTCCAATGCCTCAGGTATGGCCACATAGCAAAATTTTGTAAAAATAGTGTACGATGCTCCATATGCAAAGACAATCATTCGTTCAAGGATTGTACCGTGCCAGCAGATAAAGCCAGATGTGTCCATTGTGACGGTTGCCATATAAGTATTTCCTCTCAATGTCCTGTAAAACAGAAAAAGATAAAAGAGAATAACTTAAAGTACCAGAAAGCACCTGTTTCAATATTGTTTAATGATGAAAATTTTCCCCAACTTGGCTCTAAGCCAAAGTCTAAACCCAATAATAATAAGTCAGCAGATTTGTTGACTTTACTGAAAAATGATGATAAATCCTTGGGATTATTAGTTGAATCAATACTCAAACTTTTCACTATTCACAACAATAAAGAATCTGTTATTAGCTCATCGAAAGTCTTAGAAATCTTAATTGATACATTCAGTACAAAGCCCAACACTTCAACTTCACCCCCAATCAATGTAACATAGTCCAGTGGAACGCTCAAAGCCTGATGAGCAATCGACATATTTTTACCAAGTTTTTATTTGATAATAATATCCACATCGCAATTATATCCGAAACCTGGTTAAAACCCCATCAAAGAGTCAAAATTAAAGGCTATCACATTGAACGTAATGACTGTGGCAACGACCATAATGGTGTTGCCATAGTTATTCACAATACCATAAATTATTCAAAAATTGATTCTTTTTTTGACGATTCGTTGCAAAACATAGTCGTACAAATCAGTATTAATAGTTACTTGTTTTCAATAGTCAGTGTTTATTGCCCAACTAATTGTGATCCTCCTCTGACAAAAGCAAAAATAAAAAGGTTATTTGATAGTATCCCAAATCCTAAAATAATAGCTGGAGATTTTAACGCTCATCACACTTTGTGGGGGTGCAATTCTGTGAATACTCGAGGCAGGGATATTGTGGAAATATTAGATGATTGCAACTTAGTACTTTTGAATGATGGACAAGTCACTACCACAGGTACTCACTTGTGGAGACCCAACGGTTTGGACTTGACCATGGTATCCCCTTCCTTGGCTCTTTCCTGTAATTGGTCAGTTCATGATGACCCAATGGGTAGTTACCACTTGCCTACAAAAACAAACATATTATTAAATAATCATTCACATACAAATTCTAATATACCCAAAGGTATACCTATATCATCGTTTAACCTACGCTTAGTCAATTGGGAAAAGTACGCCAGTTTAGTTAATGCTAACCTGGAAACCTTTATCCCCAATTTGGATGACCCCATAGATGCCTATTATTCATTTTGTAAAATAATAATTTCTTCTGTCAAACAGTCAATGTCTAATAATTGTAATAACTCATCTAAGATCAATAATCCACTTGTTAAACCACTGAGACATCCCCCAGTGCCCTGGTGGAATGAGCGATGTGCTTCAGCTGTCAAAACCTCTAGGGATGCTTTTAAACTTTTCAAACAGGACTGTACTTTATCAAACTATTTAAACTTTAAACAAAAACAAGCATTGAAGAAACTTGTTATTAAACAGGAAAAGGAGAAATCTTGGATAGAATTCTGTAATAGTCTTAACCGATTATCTCATATGTCTAAAGTTTGGAATACTGTTCGTAAATTTAATAGGACTTTTCTTTCCACTTCTAATGGTGATCTCGACATTTCTTGGGTTTATGAGTTCTTGAATAAATTTACCCCAGACTTTGTTGATCTCCCATTTCATTTTACTAGCAGTGTTAGTGACTCTGTTCATAATAACTATCTCGCTAACCCTTTCACATTCAATGAACTAAAATCAGCTCTAAAAACCAGAAGAGATACAGCCTGTGGCCTTGATTGTCTATCCTACAAAATGTTCAAGATCCTCACTACAAATAACTTGTCCAAATTTCTGTCGATACTTAACTATCTGTGGAGGGATTGTTTGATTCCTATAGAATGGAAAACTGACTGTCTGGTGCCCATTCTGAAACCTAATAAAAGTAGAAATAATCCTGATTCATACCGCCCCATTGCTCTAACATCTTGTGCGGTAAAATTTTCGAACAGCTAATTAAACAACGCCTGGAGTTTTACATAGAATCCAACAATATACTTCCCAAAAATCAATTTGGCTTCAGAAGAGGTATGTCAGCACGTGAAAGCATAGGTCACCTCTACCTAGATATTCATGAAGCTTTTAGCAGCGGTAAACATCTGGTAGGTGTTTTTCTTGATGTTGTTGGCGCTTTTAATAACATTAATATTAGTATTCTTACATCCATTCTTAGTTCTCTTGGTCTTCCAAGAATATTGGTAAATTGGATCTTCAATTTTCTGAATGGTCGTGTAGTTTATGTAAAAGTAAATAATAGTTTATTTGGACCCAGAATGTCATATAGAGGTGTTTGTCAGGGAGGAATCCTAAGTCCCACTCTGTATATTTTGTACATACATAGGTTAAATGAAATATTAGGCTCTGAGGTTAGTAACCTCCAATTTGCGGACGATTTAGTCATTTACTGTAATGGAGTTAATATACACAACACTCTTAGCAAGTTAAACAACAGTTTGGATAGGTTACATTCCTATTACTCTTTTCTAAATTTGGATATAAGTAAGTGAAACCAAAAGCAGAGTTGTGGCTTTTCATAAGTCTTCTTTACCTGAAACTTTAATATTTTATAATAAACACAAAATTTCTACAGATTCCTCTATCAAATTCTTAGGTGTTATATTTCAAAAATCTTTATCTTGGGGAAAATATGTCGATCGGCTTATTGACAGAGCACTTAAATCCACAAACATATTAAGATCTCTTGTTGGATCCCAATGGGGTGCATGTTACGCATCCGACAATAAACTTGTAGAGAAAGTTGATAAAATCCAAAATAAAGGTATGCGTCTGATATTGGGTGCTATGTCAACATCTCCCATTAATTCAATGCAGATTGAATGTAATTTACCTCCTCTAGCAATTAGATTTAATTATTTAAAAAACAACTTTCTGTTGAAGTTGCTTACTTTTTCTGGTAATCCCTTGATAGATAAATTGTCCAGATGCTCTAGTATAAATTTCCTTTCCAAAGACTTTGACGAAATTCTTAATTATAAAATAAGTAATAATCTATTTAGCGATGTCAAATTACCATGCTACCCCCTGAGGCGTGTCGTGGTCAGGTCTGGCCATTTGACAAACACCCTCAGGGCGTGTGGTGGCCAGATCTGGCCAAAAAATACCATTTGTTTATTTTTGCCTGAAGTGAAATAATGGTAGCTCTTTCATTCTTCCAACTTATTAAAAACATTGTTCGTGAACACATCTACAATTAGAGGAAATTCAAGTTGACAACTTTTATACGAAATTTTAAAGTATTCCCGCCTTACAAATATAGTAGAGCGGCGGAGACCAGATTTTGTAAAATCTCGTCGGTATCTCTTATGTATACCTACAACAGGCATGGATGTGTTCAGGGCGTTGTGTAGATTACGAAACTGCTTGTTGTAATGTTTTTTAGTGGTGGAGGGGATAGCAGTGACGTCATAAACATGGCCGCCAACGGTTTTTGTTTTTGTTAATTACATCGCACCTATTAGGTCTATTTGCTTGTGTGTGGTGTCATTTGAAAGCTTATTAAATGTTCTTTAATTTATTTCCCGACATCTAAAGCGTATCTATTATATTTAAAAAAATATTTGACAAAATATGTTTTTTTTTTAAGCGATTTCAAAAATATTCTCTTTTTACTGAGAAACCGCTACACTTACGGTAAATTTGTTTAATATAAAAATTAAGTAGAATTTTATCACCTATTTAAAAATGCCAGTTTCATTAAAATAGGACTTAAAACAACTGAGATATGTCTCATTTTGTGGCGCAAGGAGCAAGGTTTTGTATCGTAATCTTATAGAACTGCTGTGCGTTTGTCGCGCTAAAACTCGTAAATGGCTCGACCGACGTGAATATTTCTTTTTTTATTGGGTTTTTAACTACCAGGAGAAGGTTTGTATTAAAGAAAATTGGGAGTTCCTGCGGGAATTCCGAATCTGAAACCGTGGGGCACAGCTAGTTACGTCACATAAATATTACTAATTCATGCTGTTAACCAGAAGTGCTTTCTTCATAGTACTGCCTTAAATAAATTATAAATTGTAGTTGCAATTGTGCTGTGTTAATAGTGAACAATCAAAACAATAAGTACTGTTATAAAATAATAGCTGTCCCACGTGGTCACACTGCACCGGCGAGAACTCCGAAATTCCCGCGGAATTGTTACATACAAATTTTGCAACCCCTTTTAGTCCCCTTAGGGTTCAAATTTTTAAAAATCCTTTGTTATCGAATGCCTATGTCGTAAAAAGAACACACCTTCCAAGTTTCAGGTCTCTACTATCAGCGGTTCAGGCTTTGCGTTGATCCGTCAGTCAATCATTTAGGACATGGCAGGCATTTTATATAATATTTGTTAGTATCAGGCAATTATGATAATAGGGTTAAAATAAGCTAAAATTCATTATGTAACTATCTCGAACACAAAAATTGTATTGATTGAAACAAATCTCATCTCCAAAAGGACTTGCGAACATTCCTGTTCCTTCCTGACATACAGCCGCATTTTGCTGTACGACAACCAGCACTAATTACTGTTTTCACCGACATCCCATACGTTTACGGGATCCCCTAAGCGTTGTTTTGTGACCATTAGAAGATTGTTTCTGTTTCTTCACTAACTTTACTAACTTTTGCCGCTTGATCGGAAATATGTTATGAAAGAAATTCATTAAGATTTAATTTATTGACCGAAAAATATAAAGATATTCGTAACCGTACGATAATTACTATCGTTAACATACAATAATTTGTGCCTCGTGATCGTACACATTTATGACAAAAACTAACTAGAAGATATGTCTAAATAGTCATAATCCTGATAAGTAATGGTTAACTGATAATTTTACGCCCCTGGTACTCTGGTTGATATAATAATAAGCTCGCTTCAGGTTGCCGACACTAGTCCCATTTCGTTGGAAAAGGAGTAGTAGCGCCCGTTATCTCATATTCCACAGGAGTAATAGACGGACTCCTCTTGTCTCTTATCCCGGATTTTATGAATGTTCAAAAAGCACATGCGGTTTTCACATTTATCTCGTTTTGATTGCGATAGTTCTTCAAAAAAATTTCCACAAAATCATCAAAATTTTTGGTAGTTTTTGGTTTACCTACGAGTATATTTTGAATTAGCGCCTGACCGTCAATTAATTTTGCAGTTTTGGGCTTAGAGGATCCAGAATCCAAAGAACTCAGTGTTTCTCCCTTCTCGTGTAAAATAAGCTAAAACTGAGTTTGTGCATTGTCGAAGCCATCCGTTCGGAATTTCGTATTGAATAGAGCAGTGGGCGAATCCCTTAACTAATTTTTCAAAATTGTTTTCATGTCCAGGTTTCGTCCATTTTTTGATGATTAAATAATAAGTTTTGGCTTATATTTTTATAACAGTACCTAACTTATTGTTTTGACTGTTCAGTCTTGACATAGCACACACGCAACTTATATGTAGGTATTTAATAATTTACTATCTGCTCCCGGTTAGCGGTTTCACTCGCGGTAATTTCGGAGTTCCCAGGGGAATTCCGCAATAAAATGTACCCCTTAAAACGTGTATGCAAAATTTCTTGTATTGGTTGAGCCGTTATGGCGTGAAAGCGTAACAAACAAACAAACACACAAACTCACTTTCGCATTTTTAATAGTGAGGATTTAGGGCAGCATTATGAAGAAAGCACGTTTGGTTAACAGCATGATATAGTAAGATTTATGTGACATATTTTTACATTACATTACATTAGCTGTCCCCCATGGTTTCACCCCCGTGAATTTCGGAATTCCCGCAGGAACTCCCAATTTTCTTTAACACAAACCTTCTCCTGGTAGTTAAAAACCCAATAAAAAAAGAAATATTCACGTCGGTCGAGCCATTTGCGAGTTTTAGCGCGACAAACTAACAGCAGTTCTATAAGATTACGATACAAAACCTTGCTCCTTGCGCCACAAAATGAGACATATCTCAGTTGTTTTAAGTCCTATTTTAATGAAACTGGCATTTTTAAATAGGTGATAAAATTCTACTTAATTTTTATATTAAACAAATTTACCGTAAGTGTAGCGGTTTCTCAGTAAAAAGAGAATATTTTTGAAATCGCTTAAAAAAAAAACATATTTTGTCAAATATTTTTTTAAATATAATAGATACGCTTTAGATGTCGGGAAATAAATTAAAGAACATTTAATAAGCTTTCAAATGACACCACACACAAGCAAATAGACCTAATAGGTGCGATGTAATTAATAAAAACAAAAACCGTTGGCGGCCATGTTTATGACGTCACTGCTATCCCCTCCACCACTAAAAAACATTACAACAAGCAGTTTCGTAATCTACACAACGCCTTGAACACATCCATGCCTGTTGTAGGTATACATAAGAGATACCGACGAGATTCGGTTTAGAGAAGGAATTTTCTCAGTTCGCCGCTCTACTAATAGTACAGCAATTTGTTTGAGTTTATGGCCACCATTTTGGTTGGTACCTGCGGAGCGCGCCAAAGTATTGTGTGAAAAAAACTAAAATACCACTGTATAGTGATAATAATGACGTGAAAACGTAAGTTAAATATATTATCTTCCTATTTTTATAAAGTTTTTGGGTGTATTTACGTTTAATTTGTGATTTAATTTACGTTGAATTTGTCGAAGTATCTAAATGGTGACAATATCATGTCTGTATCGTAGCTTTGTTGTAATTAATTCTTGTGATTTTTTCATAATGCATTGTTGAATTAACATCAAATTGTGTGGACAATATCATAAACTATCGTTTTTAATCTGGTTTATGTGTGTAAATTTAACCAAAAAGTAAATTTTGTAATTTATATCAAATCATGCCCGATTTTGCCGCTGATAGATGTCATTAGCATGACGTAAGCAGTAGTTTTAGGACGCGGTAAGACAAGTATGGATGCGGCATCGGACTATTTTACAGAATCGCTTTATCAAAAATATTTTGGTTCAAATATTTAAATATTTTGAATTGTAAGTTAATTGAAAGAAATTTTAATGATTATGGAAATACTAATTTAATTTTTTTTTTGTTCTAAATTTTATAATTTTTTTAATGATAACCTTTAATGATAAATGTTCTCGTGATCCCCTAGGTACCTAACCTTTGCCTAATTTTGATTTTTTATTTCGTTTTGTTGGTTTTTTTTTTCAATATTTTATCTAACCTTCTCCTGTTTTTGTTAATGCATGTTTGGTTTTTGGATTTGCTTACTACCCGAAAAGTGAAGAAGAGAAGCGAAGAGAAAAAAAATAGAGGTGGGTCGCGCAGGGCACGGGGAGTGCTTTCCCGTGGTGGTGGCCGGATCCGGGGACTCGACGAAGAGTAGCCAGAAGTTTCAACAGTGTATGTATATTAATTTATATATCTATACACATGCACTTATAGATAAAATCGAAGTTTATGTTTGTAATTCCAAAGTAACAGCTTTTCATTAAATGCATATTATGAAAGTATATACATAAAATCCATTTTTTTAAATTTCTCTGTCTGTCTGTGGTTGTCCCGGCTAATCTCTGAAACGGCTGAACCGATTTTGATGGAACTTTCAATGGCATATAGCTGATGTTATGAGGAGTAAATACTTTTATTTTAGAAAAACATTTTGTAGGAAACGGCTCTTAACTACGGTAGATATTTAATTCTATGCTGGGAAATTTTATTTAGATCAAACCACGACGCTTTTTTTCTCATATATTTCACTTTGTTATAGGGAGCGAATATGACAGTGACGAGGAGGACGAAAAGGCGGGTGACGAGGAGGAAAACATCTTCCCGGCGTTTATACCGAGGGTGGACAGAATGTTCTTCGACACAAAAAAAGGAAGTTGTCACCCTCGTTACCGGAGCCAGAGGCTGCCTTTTTTACACTTTGTGTTGAGAATGGAATTTTATTCATACAGAGAAAACATTTTGGTTTTCTGTAATCAATTTAAACCTTTAAAAAGTTAAATAAATTCATAGAGGGAATAATGTAAATAAACACATGCAAATAAACTTTTATTTTATTTTCGGTGATGCAATTCATTGTGACTCAGTTAATTAAACCAAGTAATAAACATCAATAAAATTATTTTTTTCTTTGAAAATGTAAAAAAAAACAGGATATAAATTCCCAAATTGAAACCAAAAAACTGAATAAAGTATGTAAATTTTGTATTACAAATTTGTGTTCTAAAATGTATTACTATGAAATAGCCAAATGCCGCATCCATACTTGGCTAACACTGTTTCAATTTTGTATGGAAAATTTGGGAAAATTTGATGGAAAATGTAAAGATATTCATGTCGTGATATTTTATTAATAAAAACATAAACCAATGGTCTTGATTATAATTAAAAGGTAATTTATTGTAGTTTCTATTGTGGCATTTGCATTTTAAATCTGTAGACTAGTTTTAAACTTATGACTATTTCTGTGGAACACTACCTTTTTTGTTGAAATTAGAGGGTTTTTTTGTTATGTCTATTACTTTAAAACTATTCATTTCATAGACTTAAATTGACTTTTACTGATTATTATGACTCCTTAAATTAATGAAAATACCTTAGTTTAACCAGTTGCGATGAATAAATAGCTATTACAGAATGGTCGATGAGATTGAAATTGTGACAGATTTTTGTTCAGCGAGCTTGAAACGTGAAAAGTTTGGTCGTCATTACAACACGTTCGTACAAGATAAAATATATTAAATTATATTGGATCGTGTAAATTAACAATTGTAAATGGTAAATAAATGAATTTGTAATATAATATATCTTCTATTTTATTTGAATCCTAACGACTTTTGAATTAAAAAGTACTTAAAAAATAACAACTTTTTTGTCTTCTACAATTTGTTGGTTTAATTTTTATTCAAATTGGATAAAAATACATTGCCAGTTAGGAAATATTTTTTAAATTTCAAAACAGTAACCATTTAATAAAGGTTTCATAGAAAAATACAAATAAATCTTAGATTATATGCAGCAAGGTACGTAGGTAGTGATTCGACAAAATGGCGCCACACGCACTTGACAGATTATGACGTTTCGGTTAACACGTCAGAGTAGCTACTCTGGTACTTTTATTAGTAAATACTACGAGATACAAATAATTATAAATAAAACATTGAGCAATAAATTTGACGTCTACGATTTTTTATCAAAATGGCAAGGCTATAGGCACATTTACACTGATGGAGCGAAGAACGATACTAACGTGTCGATGGCTATTTATGATCCCGTTGAACGTTGCGGTCGAGGATATAAACTTCCCACAAACACAAGCATTTATACAGCAGAAGCTAGTGCTATTTTAATGGCTTTAGAATATTTGGAAAACTTTCAAGACAATAAATGGTTAATAATCACGGATAGTATGAGTGTTCTGAAGGCTCTTGACAATCCGTGTTTTAATGCTGCCACAAATTACATCATATATGCTATTAGAGAGAAAGTATGCAGTTTATCAAACAGAATAGTATATTTCATTATAAGTGCGGAAAGCCTGTCATTGCAAAGAGTTATGACAAATGTCTACCCGAGCCGAGGCGCAGCCGAAGGTGAGGGTTGACAGTCGGAACTAGTTGCAATGACGGTTCCGCACGTGTACTGAACAACTATTTTTAATACAGTTACGAAAAAATTAAGCAATTTAATAAAATATCAAAAACACAACAAACTCAACTAAGTTCCAACTGTGATCAAGAGATGGCGCTAGTCGTATTAGTAATGCGAAACCTACGTTTCGCAATAAAAAAGGGTGTCAAAGTCGTGTCGCCATTTTTGACAGTTGGCAAAGAGAACGCACGAGTTCGGGAAAGGTAAACAAAAAGCTCGAGTATGTAATAGCCCACATCCCGAACGCTAAACGTCCCTGCAATACGCCACTTTTTGAGCAACTGTATTAAAAAAGAAGTTTCATTTGTATGGATACCATCACACAAAGGCGTCATTGGCAACGAAAATGCTGATACACTTGCCAGGTCTATCACTCAATTTACATCAAGCACATGCACAACTCCGATTAAAAAAATTAAATTGCCCGCTTCAGACTGCCAAATAATAGTCAAGGAAAAAGCTAAACAGCTTTGGTATCAGCACTGGGAAAGCTCCGTGCAAACGAAAGGAAAATGGTATAAAGAAATCAATCAAAAAATTGGTAAACCTTGGTTCTCCAGTGGTCAGTTTGTTGACAGAAAATTTTATAAAATTATTAATAGATTACGACTTGGTCATGGCCGATACAATGCTCATTTACATAGGATGAAAATCATATCTTCTCCCTCTTGCAATTTTTGTAGTACTGACTCAGAACAAACGCCACAAACTCTAGATCACTTGATCTTTGATTGCTCTGCATTTTCCATTCAACGTTTGATTTTAATTGACCATTTAATAAGAATATATGAACATTCTAAGAGTATCCCGCGCTCTACTCTAGAACTGTTAAAAAACAGAAGAAACTACAAATCCTTATATGAATACATACTGGCAACAATACAAGATATTTAACTCAGAACAATATTTAATTAACGATAATGACAAGACATAATAGTGTACATAAACATGGAAGAATTGGCTAAGGCCTTATGAAGAAATTAAATGAAGAAAATAAATATCTGAAATGGCTGCATGGACTAAATTTCCTTTGCCTTCCCCGAAAGGGGTAAACTTTACCAAAAAAAAAAAAATGTTTTGATTTTTGTTTTAAATATAATTTGTGGCCTAGTTGGAAAATCCTAAATTTAACAACTAAATATTATTTAAAACAAACCCTCTAAATCTATGTTACATGCTTCTAGTTTGTAGCTCTCGTGAGAGAGTATTATTTTCTTTGGTTTGTAGTAAAAATGGTTTCAACAAGAAGCGCGAGATATAAGTTTAGTGAAGGTGAACGTGTATTGTGCTATGAACCAGATCCCACTAAAGCTAAGGTCCTCTACGATTCTAAGGTCGGTTACCCTACCTGGACAATTATTCATTTTCTTCAGTTGGTCTTTATTATCCCTACTTCCCTACTAACTACTCTATCTGTCTGTTACGCTTTCACGCCTTAACAGCTCAACCGATCATCATGAAACTTTGTACACACGTTGTCAGAGGTAAAAAGAAGGACTTAGGGTACTTTTTATCCCGGAATTCTCGCGGGAACTCCAAAATTAACGCCGGTAAAATCTCATGAATTTTGCATACACGTTGTCTGGGGTACAGAAAAGGACATAGGTACTTTGTATCCCGGAATTCCTGCAGGATCTTCAATATTTCCGTAGGTAAAATCGTGGGGAACAGCTAGTATTAAATAGAACCACCACCACCTGAAGAAAATTAAGACAAATTTTGTCTCAGCAAAATCGTAATAAAAAATTTTACCCCTATAAGTTTATGGTAAAAATGATTTTTGTAACAATATTTGGTAGAATTAACCAGATCAGTATACTGTGTATTTTATACTGTTTGCATATTGTGTATTTTATAAAAAATTGGGGAGCGTCCATTAATCACGTGAAGCTCGAAAAAGGGGGCAGGGTCCAGGGGTTCGGAAAAAAATCACGAAATATTACAAAGAGGGGGGAAGGGGATTATAATGAGATATCACGTGCATTTATTTTTCGCTTATCCGTGGTCCAAGTACAATGTACCTTAAATAAAAAAAACGTAAACGTGATTTTGAGTATTTTAACCGTCTAAAACCTCACCACATTATAATCAGGGGAGGAGGGGGTCAAAAAGTTGCTAAAAACATTGCGTGATTAATGGACATCCCCATGGACACCAAAACTAAAATATTTTATTTGTTAATTGTTTGTTAAGGTTAAAAAATCAGGGCAAACCAACTGAAAAACATAAAATCTTATAAATGAGAAAAATCAACTAAAAACATAAAATGGACTCATTAAAGGATTAAAACTTATTATTGGGAGAATTTATTTTTAAAAATTAGTGAATATTATTTGTTGTGATATATATAAAAAAAAGCATTGGATATATATCCGATATATATCGGATATATATCTATTAATATATATCCTCGCACCCTGACATAACTAAGGACCTACCAATTATTAAATTATTTAAAAGTAATACAAGACATGCTTTTCCTACACACATCAAGCACCCAAAGTCTAGAAGTGAGGTACACAATGCACCACACAGTCACAGATAATATAATACTATTACGCAGTGTTCAAATCAGCACAACTTAAACAAAAAATTATTACTTACACTAAAATTGTTGCAATAAAAAAAAACATTCCCTAGGCGGTTTCTTTGTATCTCCTATAGTTTTATTTTTCCTATATTGTCTTCTGTACAGCTAATAGTTTAAAAAATATAAAAATTGTTGGTTTATTTTATTATGTAAAGGTGTTGGAGGTGATAGAAAGCAAAGATAAGTGTGGCTGGCGCACCGTGGAGTACCTGATACACTTTCAAGGCTGGAACTCCTCTTGGGACCGTTGTGTCAGTGAAGACTTTGTCCTAAAAGACACCGAAGAAAATAGGCAGCTGCAGCGTGACCTTGCTGAGAAGTCACAATTGCAACTGTATGAATTATGATATAAAAATCTGATGTTCATATTTTATGAGCTTATCAATATATGAGCTTCTGTACTTTTATCTGATAGTAACAAACCCTTTTTTAACTTATTACTTACACCTGGGTGAAGGTTATAGGCATAGTAAATTAGGAGTTTCTGTGGAAATTCTAAAATTCACTATAGGTGTCGTAAATTAGGAGTTCCTTCATGTAAGCAAACTCATGCAATTAAAACTGTGAGCACTAGCTAGTACCTTGTTTTATTTTAAATGGACATTTTAGGAAAAAGTACTACTACTAGTTAATCTTAACAAACAGTTTTTGTATTTCTGTTATCATTGTGAAATATTTAAAAACTGCTGTATTTTGTCAAAAAAAAATCATATTATTACCAACACCATGAAAATCCAATGAAATAACTTTATTGTATACAAACAAAACAAGAACTTAAGAATATATGACGCTACAGCCTACAATGGACAACCTTATCAATATTATGTGATCTCTCCAGGCTACCTTGAGTTATCATAGATACCATTTTGTTATCTTAAAACGGAAAGGCACAATTTCATAGAATTTAAGTAAACATCATTTGTTTCGTGTGGTGCAGAGGGGCATACCTGTACCGGCGCGAGCGTAACAAGAAGGCGAGCACCTCGAGCGCGGGCGCGGGCCCCGCCAAGCGCGTGCGCCACGGCTTCAGCGACGACGGCTCTTCCAGCAGCACGCAGCCTGACGGTACTACGTCCATTGGTATTACCTATACTCATACGTCTATTTATAGTCATAACACTCATTATGTAACTTATAATAAGGTGTCATAAGTGTCCGAGACTCTGCCACGCTGTCTTGCAATGGTGCTTAATGTTTTATACAGACGATAATACAAAAAAGACATAATATATATTGTATAAGTATTTCTTTTTCATATTAATTAAAAAACACTTAAAGCACACTAAGTTTAGGAGTGGGGGTACGTGACGTCATCTCAATTTCAACTCAATGTATAGCTGTTATTTTTTTATTAAATAATAAAATCTAACACTATTTTTTTATCATTCATTCATTCAACTAATTAACATGCAGCAAAAACACGTCTGAATTGTTCAAATGTTTGGGCAAGGAGGGTTTCAGAGATATAGTTTCCTGTAAAAAAATAGAAATATATTTATTTACACACAGACCATGACATATTAATATGAATTGAAAAAAAAATGATTACAGCATTAAATTTAATAATATTAATATCGATATTAATGTGAACCCACAATGATAACTCACTTTCCATGCTCAGAGGGTGAGACGTGTGACACAGACTCGTCGTCAGGCTCCGCCTCCAGCTCCCAGCCCCGCTCGCCGCCGCACGCCACTATCGGCCGGGCGCACATCGCCTTGCCCTCTGCCCTAAGGTACCCTACTTATAAAGTTCATTGCAAAACATGGCTAGAGTACAAAATTATAAAAACTAATAATCCAACAGACAAAAATACACGTAATAATATTATTGGTTTGTGCTACCACTTTTCAATTTGAATTCGGTGCCAAGCCCGCTTACGTCTGCCCAAATGGGTTGTTCAGCTCACGACGAGCTCGTGGCGGGAGTGAACTTAGTCAATCTACCTACTTTAAATTTGGCTTGTCACCGACAGACCACAGTCTTTACCATCAGTTCCACTTCTTCAAATTTTACTTTCCGAAAGGAAATAAACGATTTACTATAAAAAATACCCAAATCGCCATAGGTGTGCCTATAAATTTTGAAGGGTTCCCTCGATTTCTCCAAGATCCCATCATCAGATCCTGACTTAGTGACAATTTGAACAATTCGAAAGTATCCCCTTTCAAACAAAAAAACAATTTTCCAAGTAGCTCCAACTGGAACCCGTGAAATACGTATTATTATTGAGTAACTACTGATGATCATCTGTGGTCTTCATCATCAGTTCCACTTCTTCAAATTTTGCTTTTCGAAAGCAAATGAATAATTTACTATAAAAACTACCCAAATCGCTATAGGTGTGCCTATAATTTAGAATAGAATAGAATAGAATAGAAAAAAGTTTATTTGATACCATAAAGATTCCACCATCAGATCCCGACTTGGTGGCAATGGGATCTAATTGGGAGTAAACTCTTTCAAACGAAAAAAGAATTTTCGAAATCTTTCGTTCTAAATTTATAGGTATTTTTTTTTACTATGTACCAGATAATAGGGGTGGGGTTAATAAAAATTATTTTGTAATTTTCAGTGGGCTTATATAGTAAGTAATCGTTTTTGTTTGGGTTTGTTATTATAGTTTGATTTTTTTTTTTAATTTTATACTTTGTAGTGATAGGTTTTTATGGGTTTTTCATTTATTTAGGTTTTGGGGTAAAAAAATTAAGTTGGTTAATCAGTATTGTAACTTAGACTTTCCCTGCGGTTTCACCCGCGTTAATTTCGGAGATCTCGCGGGAATTCCGGGATAAAAAGTACCCTATGTCTTATTCTGATGTATGAGATATATTATTGTTAAGTTTCATTAAAATCTATTCAGTAGTGTTTGCGTGAAAGAGTAACGAACATCCATATTCCATACACTTTCGCGTTTATAATATGCGTGCGTCAGGGACCGGCTGACGTTCGACTACCACCTGGTGGTGAAGCGCGGGCGCGTGTCGCGGCTGCCGGCGGCGCCCAGCGCGGCGGACATCCTCGAGTCGTTCGTGCAGTGGTTCGCGCGCGCCGGCGCCTGGCAGCCGCCGCGCGCGCTGCCCCGGCACGAGGCGGCGCAGCGCCCCGACATGCACCTCGTCACCTGCCGGTCAGACACTGCCGAGTGCCGAGCCTTTATCACGTCACCTCCGGCTAGCTCCATTGACCCTTAGCTGTACACTATAGTTCGCGATAAACTCAAAACAACTGAAAGGATTTTCACGTTTTTGGTGAGCGGTTGCGCAGGTTAAACCTGGTGTGCAGTGCGCAGGTCTAACCTGGTGTGTGTGCACAGGTTGCGCCTGGTGTGCGCAATTTGTACCTGGTGTACTTAGGTTGAACCTGGTGTGCAGGTTGAACCTGGTGTGCATAGGTTGAACTTGGTGTGCGTTTGCGCAGGTTGAACCTGGTGTGCGTTTACGCAGGTTGAACCTAGTGTGTGTGTGCGCAGTTTGAATCTGGTGTGCGTCTGTTGACCCTGGTGTGCGTAGGTTGAACCTGGTGTGCGTTTGCGCAGGTTGAACCTGGTGTGCGTTTGCGCAGTTTGAACCTGGTGTGCGTTTACGCAGGTTGAACCTAGTGTGTGTGTGCGCAGTTTGAATCTGGTGTGCGTCTGTTGACCCTGGTGTGCGTAGGTTGAACCTGGTGTACGTAAGTTAAACCTGGTGTATGTGCCCAAGTTGAACCTGGTGTGCGTGTGCGTAGGTTGAACCTGGTGTGCGTAAGTTAAACCTGGTGTATGTGCGCAAGTTGAACCTGGTGTGCGTGTGCGTAGGTTGAACCTGGTGTGCGTAAGTTAAACCTGGTGTATGTGCGCAAGTTGAACCTGGTGTGCGTGTGCGTAGGTTAAACCTGGTGTATGTGCGCAAGTTGAACCTGGTGTGCGTGTGCGGAGGTTGAACCTGATGTGCGTGTGCGCAGGCTGAACCTGGTGCGCGAGGTGGCGGACGGGCTGCGCGTGTACTTCGACTTCGTGCTGCGCGGCCACCTGCTCTACAAGCAGGAGCTGGCGCAGTACCACCGCGTCTGCGGCCAGCACATCCACCTGTGAGACACGCGCACGCGCACACATTTTTAAGCCAGTGGTTTTTTAGTGGTTGTTTTGGGATGAAAAGTATCCTATGTCACTCAGGGATATTGTATCTTTTTTTTTGTTTTT
This sequence comes from Zygaena filipendulae, assembly GCA_907165275.2. Taxonomy (NCBI): domain Eukaryota; kingdom Metazoa; phylum Arthropoda; class Insecta; order Lepidoptera; family Zygaenidae; genus Zygaena; species Zygaena filipendulae. The sequence goes on from OU015669.1 coordinate 5,634,992, forward strand.
TGATGTGGTTCCGTACCTCAAAATGGAAAGTAACGGAACCCTTATAGGATGATTTTGATGTCCGTCTGTCTGTCAAGACCCTTTATCTCGGGAACAGATTGGTACATGAAATTGTATCCACAGACAAAATTGTGATATTTTGTCTATAGGTAGGTCAGCACAAGATAATTAAAATTACACCACGATCAACAGATTTTAACCTTGCATATTATAAAACAAAGTCCTCCACCGCGTCTGTCTGTCTGTTCGCAATAAACTCAAAAACTACTAAACGAATTTTAATGCGGTTTTCACCAATAAATAGAGTGATTACAGAGGAAGGTTTATAGATATAGTTTATCCTGATATCACCGCGGGAACTACGAATTTACCGCGGGTGAAACCGCCGGGGACGGGGGACCGCCGGGGATAGTACAGTCGCGGAATGAAAAGGTTCGTCAATTTTCAAATTGATTCGTTCAACGTATCATGAGCACATATTACTTTTTGAAACTATGTTACAGAATAGGCTCGAGTTAGAGAAAATAAAGTTTAACTGTTCGTTAGTAAAGTTCAAAATTGTTCAGATCAAGGTAGTTTGACTATTTATTTTGTCAACAAGATTATTATGGATAAACACTGTAACCTTCTTGTTAGTTCAACCTGACATTATTATTTCTGTTAATACTTTTGTCAATCGGTTAATGTCATAATTGCAAAATATCATAATTTCTCCTAATTTTATAATGCCAAGACCTTTAAGTGTTGAAGAAAGAGCAGCAATTATTGCCGAACATGAAGCTGGCTACAACATCTCAGAGATATCACGTCGTCTAAATGTGACCAGAGATAGTGTGAGATTTTGGATAAGAAGACATGGCGAAGAAGGTGCACTAGTCGATCATCGCCACAATAATTCTGGTCGCCGTCCTATTCTTAACGCCGCACAAAAATCAGACATGAGAAGACAATATGAAGAAAACGGCTTTGTGTCAACGAATCATTTCGCCCAATTATATGATGTTTGTCCAATAGTGATAAGAAACGCATTATTCAATGGGATTACATTATAGACGACACGTAAAAAAAGTTGCTCTGACAACAGGTCATAAGGAAGCACGGTTAAGATTTGCAGAGACTTATTTGAACTTCGATTGGAGTACCACTATATTCACCGACGAAAAATGTTTTAAGTCGAGCCAACATGGGAGGCTTAATTTATGGAGATATAATAGTACGAGATATACGGAAGACCACGTAGTGCCCAATTTCAGTTCTGGACGCATCTCGGCCAATATATGGGGGTGGATGTCAGCGGATGGAGTAGGCGAGCTCGTTCTTCTTCCTTCAAGGGCAAACGCGACACACTATCTGTCTGTTTTAGAAGACAGTATGCTACCAAGTGTCCGTACCGTGTATCCACTTGATGAGGTTCCTGAGGTCAGATATGTCCAGGACAATGCTCGTACGCACACTGCGCGTATTGTGAATGAATGGTTCAACAGGCATAGCGATATAGTGGTGATACCCTGGCCGGCAAGATCTGCAGATTTGAACCCGATAGAAAACTTATGGGGTTTAATGGTACAGCGATGGGAAAATAGAAATGAAAGGACCAAAGAGGATTTAGAAAACCACTGCAGAATTATTTGGGAAGACACTAGAGGCACGGATCTATGCTCTCGTCTAGTGGGTTCCATGAGAAATAGGTTACAAAGTGTGATTGAAGCTAATGGTGGTTATACCAGTTATTAAAAATAAATGTCATTATTATAACTTATTCGTAGTTTTCATTAACTTTTGCTTGTTATTCATAGTTGTCATTTTGTTGTTGTTTTAATGAGGTTTTATTACATTTTGTAACATTGCATTGACGAGATAGAATAAACAAGCAAAACCTAATTTGACAGCAAACGTCATGTTTATTTAAATGTTAGCAGCACTGTTTCTTGCACTGGAATGTTGGCATTAGTGGTCTCTTGCAGTACTAGTGCAAACGAATATCGACTCTAAGGTGACGAACCTTTTCATTCCGCGACTGTACATATATTTTTCCAATAAAAACTAGAGCAGAAGACCAGGGAGAGTTGAAGTCGGAGGGAGAGGAAGGCGAGGCGCCGCTGTCGCAGGAGGAGGAGGAGGCGGTGGAGGCCGACGCGGGGGCGGGGGCGGGGGCCGGCGCGGGGGCGGTGGAGGCCGCCGAGAGTGACCTCAAGAGCCCCAAGATGCCGGAGTACTCGCATCTGCCGCCCGATCCCGTCGACGAGGACAAAAGTGATGGTAAGAGAAATAACTTGATATCTTCCACATTCCTTACACGAGACTATGACCTTAACAGGTGAATGACCTTTAGGTATGATCAACCGGCGCGACAGTTTTTGCGTGTTCAGTTTTCACTTTCGATTAGATGACTAGCTGATGCCCCCGCGGTTTGACTTGTGTAAATTTCTCGTGGAATTTCTTCGGTAATTTTTCGGAACGTCACTCGAAATACAGTGAAAGCTCAATGAAAGAATGTTTAGAATCGTTTCACTAGTTCCAGAGATTGTCACCTACATCCAAACGTAAAAAACTAACGTTACAATTTTTTTATTGTATATTGAATAGCCTTAGCCAATAACACATAGACCTACTAAATCCCACACTTTAGACTATAATTTTATTAAGCTTGTGTTCGTGGAACTGAGCAAACGTGGTATATACATACTTACAACGATTTGGTTTCGGTCGCCCTCCAACCTTCTTTTTTTATGTCAAACCGGCAGGTGGGACACCTGATGGTAAGTGATTACCGCCGCCCATTGACATCTGCAACACCATATGGCATGGAGGTGCATTGCAGACCTGGAATGCCCTGAATGAGAGTGCCCTACCACCATGCTATAGTTTCCTCGCGATGTTTTCCCTCACCGACACCTCAAGCTCATTGTTAGGGTTTGATCTGAACGAACCAACCGCTGAGCTATCATCATCTTCGGTCTGATTGTTGTCTCCGTGTATAAGTGCCCCGTTTAAAGTAACGTACCCTGTGCGTCCAGCGAGCACGCCGGCCGACAGTGTCGGCGAGCCGGCGAGGAGCAACGGCAGCGGCGCGGGCGGCGCGGGCGGCGAGCCGGCCCCGGCGCCCGCCGCGCGCGCCGGCTGCCTCGCCCGGAGGTGGGTGCCACTGATACTGACTGTACACTGTACAGCCCCCTTAGCCAAGTTCACAATCCTTAGGACCTTACTAAACACTTGGAAAATTTGGAAATAATAAAAAACTAATATAGGTGTACCTAGTAAAAGAATTTTAAAAAAGAATAAATATTGTAACGAATGTGGTCTCTGGGTTCGCAACTTCGCACTCGAGGTAGCTGCCACGTCGTCGCTAAGGCGTGCTCATGTGGCTGGCCGGGCCATCTGGTTATTTTCTTCTTGAACTCCTCTGCGCCCGCGTTATAGATACAGTGTTAAATCCATACCACACGCCTTGCAACAGCGTCCCATCAACTAGGTTGTATTAATTACTAGAGTATAAAATAAATATATTCCGGTTTAAACGGCATTCAGCCGAAACTGACGACGAACTCCAATTCAAAATAATCCAAACAACTTATTTTGTTGGTGTTTAATGTAAAGTGAACGGTGGTTGCAGACTGCGGTCGCACAAGTCGGCGGTGTCGCACTCGGAGAACGAGGAGCCCGCGCCCTCCACCTCCATCGGCGAGCCGCGCATATTCGAAACGCTCTCTTCCAGGTATAACTGCTCTTGTTATTATCCTTACATATGCGATTTTCATGCGGTCTCCACCAATAGATAGAGTGATTAGGTACGTGGTCGCTCACTATGGGTCACATAAGAAGGCTTAAGGTCACCGGGCTATGCTCGAAATTTCGCTGCGAGATCGAATCAGAACTGTGGAAATCCGCAGGCGAACCAAAGTCACCGACACAACCCGAAGAATAGCAAACCTCAAGTGGCATTGGGTCGGGCACATCGCTCGAAGAAATGACGCGGGATGGGGCAAGAAAGTGCTCGAGTAGCTACCACGAACTGGAACACGCGGCGTGGGTAGGCCCGCTACGAGGTGGACCGATGACGTAGTAAAGGTCGCGGGATCCTTGGGGGAGGCCTATGTCCAGCAGTGGACGTCTTTTGGCTGATATGATGATGATAATGAGGAAGGTTTATACGTATAATTTATCCTAAAAGAAAGAAAAAAAAATCCTGGAATTCCCGCGCGAACTCCGAAACTATCGCGTGTGAAACCGCGGGGGACAGCTAGTATAATGTATTGTACCTATATGCCTACTGCGGCCGCGACGCCGACGCGACGCCAGCGTGGGCAGCAGCGGCTCGTCGCTGGGCGAGGGCTGGCCGCGCGCCGCGCCCGCCGCCGCCGCCGGCGCCGCGCCCACGCACTCGCGCACCCCGCTCTCGCTGCTGCTGGACAAGGTACGCGACGCGAGGACGCGCGCCCTGCATACTCACTGCGCACTCGATAACTAATGGCTAAGGCCACATTACTAACAACTACGCTTATTACCTGAGCGTCAAGCTAGGTACCTGCCGAGTGACTAATCCTAGTGAACGGACATATTTACTTATTTATTTATTTACTAGTTGTCCCGCGCGGTTTCACCTGCGATAATTTCGAAGTTCCCGCGGAATTGATCCTTATAAACTTTGCAACCCCTTTTTACCCCCTTAGGGGTAACATTTCGGAAAATCCACTCTTATCGGATGCCTGCGTCATACAAAGAACACACCCTCCAAGTTTCAGGTCTCCACGATCAGCGGTATAGGCTGTGAATTGATCCATCAGTCATTCAGGACAAAGCATTTTATATGTATAGATTGGTTTGCCAACAGATTTACATTATATAATGTTATATAATTATACAGTGTAGAGGTTAGTACTACATGCCAGTTGCCACAATGCAAATCCGATTATAGGCAAACACGCCATGCACACATACATTAAAAGTAATATACGTTTATTTTCTTTCTTCAATCTAATATATATAAATCACGTGTCACGTTGTTTGTCCGCGATGGACTCCGAAACTACTGAACGGATTTTGATAAACTTTTGCAACCGTTTATAATATGGTCCAACTTAAAAGATAGGATAGTTTTTATCCCGGAATTCCCTCGGGAACTGAAGGACATAGAGTACTTTTTCCTGCAACCTCCGCGGGAACTCCGAAATTACCGCGGATGAAACCGCGGGGGACAGTTAGTATTATATATCTCGGAAATATAATAGCAATAGGAGTAATAGTACTGTTAGCTGGACTGAACGGAGATAATATATAACGGACAGAGTAATAGATAGGCATAGGTATGACCGAGACTATTAGCTGAGCGACACATCTAGAATGAACAAGGAACTATTATAAGCAATTGCACCAACATAGTTATAGATAATACAGCATACCAGATATCCGTAGGAAACACGGAGCAGTGCCTGGGACTTGCGACCCAGGTGTAGGTTTAATGGGGCCCCTTTACAATGCATGAACGCTCACCTCCACTGCCCGTGCCCCCGACATATCCAAATCTCTGAAAACAACTGTGGGGTCTGTTGCCATGTTAAATTTTATTAGTAAACATTTCTTTAAATATTTCTTTTTCAATTCTGTAAAGCGTCATTGTTCTCATCGGTAACATTAAGCTATTATCTAAGTTTCTTCTCATTGTTTTCATTCACTTTGTGTTATTGGTTTTACAGTATGAATCTTGTATTTTATTGAAAAGGTTTTATGAGTTTTATGACCTAAATGAGACAAGGGTTTATTAAGGTTCATTGTGTAGCATAAACAGCAATAGCTAGTTAATTACCTATCGTTAGTAACATCTGCACGCAGTACCCTTTGCTGTACCGCTCCTTGGAGTGAAAGATGTTTTGTTTCTATTGTTTTTTATGTAACGTTCCAGTACCTTTGTTATAAGACCTTTTTGTAAATGTGTAGTTTTTGTAAATGTGTAGTTCATTATTTTGAGAGTCGTGCTTAGTGCGAGGGAAGTTTGGAGTAGTCAGTTAGTTACCCACCTTCAGCCACGCAACACGAGTCATAGTGACACCCTCCGCGCTTAACCAGAGACCGTGTTAGTATTTTATCGCGAAACGCTCATCTCACTAAGTCCGACTCCAAACTGAAATTTCTTATTTTACGCCTGTACGCACCGTTTGTGATTGGATATTAAACTGAATTATTCTGACTCAATAATATCTATTTATTTCCTCAAACGCATAGAACTCCACAGTGGTGACCCCGACGTGATTTAACTGTGTCCGAGAGTTCAGTTTGAGTGAACTTACAGTGTCGTAGTAACGGGTTTGTTTTTTATTTCATTTTTTTTTAAATTAATTAATCATACGATGGCTTCCCCCGCGAACGGACCACATGACGCTAGCACCAGCCGACCAAGAAGCGATAAAATCGCGTGCAATCTACCACAGTTTTCCCGCGATGCCGTGAACCTATGGTTTAACATGGCGGAAAAGTGCATGAAGGCCGCTGGCGTGACCGATCCAAGTAGCAAAGTAGCATGTTGCCTATGCAGTTTAGACATCAAAGTGGCAAAGGAGATCAGCGATATAATCATGGAGGAACCCCCCGAGTCCGTAGATGAGTTTGAATATTTTAAGGCGAAAGTCGTAAAGCGATTTACGGATTCGCCCAATAGACAGCTCGGCAAACTGCTAGAAGAACAAGAAATCGGCGATAGAACACCGTCCCAGTTCTTGCAACACCTACGCGACCTAGCGGGGACTACGGTAAATAACGCGGTTCTGCGTGCAATATGGCATAAAAATCTTCCCATAGAAATACAAAATCTGATAGTCACTCAGATGGATGCGACCTTAGAGCGCGCTGCAGAGATCGCAGATTCAATAGCGGAAAATCAACGACTACACGCGACAAAGGCAAAACCGGCTGTCACCGAAGTCGAGAGTAGCAATCATAGCGGCGTGCCGAAAAGTACGATGGAAGATATTCAGGAAATGATAAAATCCATTTGTGCCTCCATTGACGAGTCATCACGAATATCCAACCATCGCACACGCTTTCGAAGACGATCGAGGTCACGGGAAGATTCACGCGGAAGAGTCAGAGAGAGGGAAGAGTCAGCAGCTCGCAAGTGGCTATGCTGGCATCATTTCAATTTTGGTAAGAAGGCTACCAAATGTGTGCAACCATGTGCATATAAAAATGGCACAACTGCAACGCCGGGAAACGAGAGCGGGAGGCATTAGCGGCGGGTGACCCGCACTCCCTGCTCACTTCACGCCGCATTTTTGTAAGTGATAAGAGTACACATACTAAGTTCCTGGTAGACACCGGCGCAGACTTTTGCGTGTATCCGAGGAAATTAGTACATCAACCTCGCAAAGCAACAGATTACGAACTTATTGCAGCGAATGGTTCGCCTATAAAAACCTACGGCACTATCTCCCTCACTTTAAACTTTGGTTTACGGAGGGATTTTTCGTGGATCTTCGTGGTAGCGGATGTATGTAGACCAATTCTGGGCATCGACTTTCTAGAACACTATAATCTAATTGTTGACGCCCGAAACAAGCGGTTATTAGATGCTACAACACAAATCGCCGTAGGGGGACAACTTGTTAGAGGTCAGCAACCGACGGTAAAAACAATAGGCGGCTCGTCATCGTATCACATGCTCTTGTCGAAGTTCCAAGACATCACTCATCCAAACGGCGCAGTAAAAGTGAAGCACCACACGAAGCACCACATTATCGTCACACCAGGACCACCGGTAGCACAGAAACCCAGGCGGCTAGCGCCAGATAGATATAGCGCAGCGAAAAGAGAGTTCGACGCGATGTTAAAACTAGGCATCGCTCGGCCCTCTCAAAGTCCTTGGGCCTCGCCTCTGCATATGGTGCCCAAAAAGGACGACGGGTGGAGACCGTGCGGGGATTATCGCGCACTCAACGCAAGAACGGAGCCGGACCAGTATCCAGTACGGCACATACAAGACTTCGCTCAGTGTTTAAGTGGTAAAAAAGTGTTTTCAACCGTAGATTTAGTGCGCGCATTTAATCAAATACCTATCGCTGAGGAAGATGTTCCTAAGACCGCAATCACTACACCGTTTGGACTGTACGAATTCAATTATATGACTTTTGGTTTACGTAATGCAGCCCAAACATTCCAACGTTTCATGGACGAAGTGCTTCGCGGTCTAGACTTTTGCTACTGTTACATAGATGATATTTTAATCGCGTCAACTGATGAAAAACAGCATTTAAAGCATTTAGAGACTGTATTTAATAGATTAAGGCAATATGGTGTAATTATTAATCCGACAAAGTGTGTTTTTGGTCAGTCAGAAGTTAAGTTTTTAGGTTATTCAGTATCAGCGGTCGGTACGCGCCCGCTCCCAGAAAAGGTCGAAGCGATACGTACCTACCCAGCCCCTACTACAGTAAAGCAGTTGCGACGGTTCCTAGGTATGTTGAACTTTTATAGAAGGTTTATACCTAACGCAGCTAAAAGCCAATCTATTCTTAACGAACTTTTACGCGGTAACTTGAAAGGCAAAACACCTGTCGCTTGGACAAATGAGTCAAAGGAAGCATTTGATAATTGTAAAGAAAGCCTGGCACAAGCAACGTTATTGGCTCATCCGAGGACAGATGCAGAGTTAGCTATTTTTTGTGACGCATCCGATGTTACAATAGGCGCCGCGTTACAACAAAGAGTAGATAACGACTGGCAGCCTATAGCATTTTTTTCGAAGAAATTATCACCAACAGAACAAAAGTACTCAGCGTACGATCGCGAATTGCTCGCTATCTATGCTGCAGTAAAATATTTTAGGCACTATGTCGATGCGCGTAAGTTCATAATTTTTACGGACCATAAACCTATTATTTACGCTTTTAAAAAGAGAGATCAACAGAATTCGCCCAGACAATTCCGTTATTTGGATTTCATTAGTCAATTTTCAACCGATATACGTCATGTAAAGGGAGAAGATAACATCCCTGCTGACGTACTATCGCGAATAGAGTCTGTCCAATTAGGAATCGAGTGGGAACCTTTAGCTCTTTCACAAAAAGAAGATACAGTCCTTCAGGGCTTGATTAAAAACAATAGTTCATCTTTACAGTTAAAGCAGGTACGTTTGCCTGGATGTAACGAACTGATTTTTTGCGACGTGTCAACAGAAGTAGTACGTCCGTACATTACTGAGCCATTCCGTAGAGCAGCTTTTAACGTTGTACATCAACTTTCACACCCAGGTGGTAGAGCCACAACTAAGCTCGTGTCAAAGCGATTCGTGTGGCCTTCTATGAATAAAGATTGTAAGGCGTGGTCGAGAGCGTGTATAGATTGTCAGCGTTCTAAGATATCTCGCCATGTTATTTCATCACCTGGAACTTTCGCACTGCCATCTACGAGATTTGAGCATGTTCATTTAGACATAATTGTAATGCCTTACTCAGAGGGATACAGATATTGTCTAACTTGCGTCGACCGTTTTACTAGGTGGCCGGAGGCCATTCCAATTGAAAACCAAGAGGCTGAGACCGTAGCCCGTGCTTTCTATTCTAATTGGATTGCACGTTTTGGAAGTCCTATTAGAATAACTACAGATCAGGGCAGACAATTCGAGTCACATCTTTTCAGGAATCTTAACATTCTGACCGGTGTGAATCACTTCAGAACAACTGCCTATCACCCCGCTGCTAATGGTATGGTAGAACGTCTACATCGACAGCTTAAAGGTGCGATAAAATGCCACGGGAGTGCCAGTTGGACGAAAACATTACCAACGGTACTATTAGGCATTAGAGCAGCGTGGAAAGAAGATCTGCAGGCAACGTCAGCTGAAATGGTCTACGGTCAACCAATAAGACTACCAGGTGAGTTTTTAGTCTGTAACTCCAGTGCAGCGAACGCGGACTCTGCTTCTAGCTACGTGGCAGATCTGCGGGAACACTTTAACGCTCTTAGGCCTACACCCAGTAAGCAACACGGTGACAAACGAATTTTTATTTTTAAAGATTTAGCAACAGCCAGTCATGTTTTTGTACGCAATGATGCAGCAAAAGGTCCACTTCAACAACCATACGACGGACCTTTCAAGGTAATATCTAGACATGATAAGACTTTCGTTGTAAATATTCGTGGTCGTGAGATAACCGTATCTATTGACAGACTCAAGCCTGCCTACGTATTAGAGGAGTGTAATTATAGTCATCAAAATCCCGGTACTGTATCAATGCAAATAATCCAACCCAACAATATAGTAAATAACACCAATCACAGTCAAAACCAGACGCCACTGCCGCAAACAAGCTCCCCGAGCGTACCTCCGCCTGTTTCCGTAGAAAATGGTCACAGAACTAGATCTGGCAGAAGAGTTCGTTTTCCAGATCGGTATCAAGCTGGTTTGTCGTGATTTAGTAGTAAATCACTGGCAGGGGAGTACTGTGGGGTCTGTTGCCATGTTAAATTTTATTAGTAAACATTTCTTTAAATATTTCTTTTTCAATTCTGTAAAGCGTCATTGTTCTCATCGGTAACATTAAGCTATTATCTAAGTTTCTTCTCATTGTTTTCATTCACTTTGTGTTATTGGTTTTACAGTATGAATCTTGTATTTTATTGAAAAGGTTTTATGAGTTTTATGACCTAAATGAGACAAGGGTTTATTAAGGTTCATTGTGTAGCATAAACAGCAATAGCTAGTTAATTACCTATCGTTAGTAACATCTGCACGCAGTACCCTTTGCTGTACCGCTCCTTGGAGTGAAAGATGTTTTGTTTCTATTGTTTTTTATGTAACGTTCCAGTACCTTTGTTATAAGACCTTTTTGTACACACGTAATAACTATAGTCACCATAGATCTATACGACACCATAACTGCTCTGAACCGAAGCCAAACTAACAATCAAAGAGTATATAACCACTACGGCTAACTGACACGTAGCTAACGCAACCCGTATTTATATCAAGTTCTAATCAAGACGAGTCGGGCAATGGAGTGGAGCGGGGGAAGGAACGAGTTACGACAACCATTCGTCGGCGGGAAACGTTAGTTTTAACGAAACTACCCTCTCGCCGACATATACCTGTATTTTTTCATTTATTTTGCTTACTTTTTATTGCATACTATCGCAACTGGCCGCACTGGCATCGTGTCGCTTGCAGTGTGGCCAACTGCAATGTTTGTTCACTAGGATTAGTCACTCAGTGAGTAACTTGGCTTTTAGCTATAAGAGAAGCTCTTTGTAGTGTGGCCTTAGGGCTTAGGCTAAGGCCATCGGGGTCATTACCTTTTTTGTATCATCTTTATGCTGTCGAGTTTTTAACAAGTACTTGTTATTGTTTTTACTCTTGGTAAGTTGCAGTAGTACTTTGACCTGTTGATTGACCTACTGACAATAGACGCTTTTCAAGTCTGGCCATATTTTTTGTGAAATGTAACGCTAATGTATACGCGTGTGTAACGAAATTGTTTTCCTACCCAAAGAAGTTTCATTAAAATGTACTTAATTTACCAAATAATATAATTTATTTATGTATGTCTTATTATTATTTAGGTGGCAAAGTGGCAAATAATACCGCGTGAGGGCACCGAGCACCTGCCGTGCCGTGTGTACGGCGCCATACATCTCGCCAGACTTTTTGGTAAGTCGACATCTTTTGGGAGATTTATTACTATTTTATTATTAGTATTATTACTACTAGCTGTTCCCCACGGTTACACCCGCGTTAATTTAGGAGTTCCCTCGGGAATTCCGGCATAAAAGTACCCTATGTCCTTTTCTGCACCCCTGACAACGTGCATGATCAGTTATGGTTGAGCCGCTAAGGCGTAAAGCGTAACAAACAAATAAACAAACTCACTTTCGCATTATAATAGTAAAGATTATATTTATAGTAATGTATAACTGGATATAGGCACCTATCAGTTGCTTCAACTGCCTGCCTGAACCATCAATAAATAAATATTTCTTTTTAAGTTCAGGGCCGTTCTACGATCTTTTTAGCAGTCCTATGTACAACGTTGCGTTTATGCTCCTCCTAGGGTCGATTACTTTGATACGCTGGAACATTTGCTTGTCACCTATCTACCTGTATATGAACACGTGCTTTTTCTAGGGGACTTTAACACGTGTCTTCTTCGCGACGATAACCGCTCCCGTAAATTAAAATTAATTACAGATTCACTCAACGTATATGTCCCGGACCTCGACCCCACCTACCACGTAAACGATTCTCATTCACTACTAGATCTTATCCTCACTTCTAATCCTGATCGCATCTCCTCTTATGGTCAACTATGTGCGCCCGGTTTCTCTCACCATGACCTCATTTTTGTTTCTTATAAGTTAAAAGTTCCTAAATTTAAACCCAAAGTTCTTCTTCAGCGTAGCTTAGCAAGAATGAATTTGGGGGCGCTTAAGGGAGACGCGGAGAGGCTAAACTGGAATCAAATTGAGGAGCTTGGAACAGTGGATGACAAGGTTGTACGATTCAACTCTATGATAATGGATCTTTATGATAGGCATGCCCCGCTGCGACCTGTTCGGATGAAGCGCCCTCCTGCGCCGTGGTTGACGGAGGATATCCGTAAATCAATGGCGCGCCGCGACAGACTTAGAAGGAAACATCGAAAAAGCCCGTCAGACTGCGGCTGGGAGTTGTTCGGGACGGCTAGGAATCGCTGCAATCAATTGATCAGGAATGCTAAACGCCGTTATATTAATTCATCTCTTGAGAGTTGCTCCCCATGTAATGTGTGGAAGTTCCTTCGTACTCTCGGTTTCGGTAAGTGTCAGCAGGACGTTGGCGCTCATATTGATCTGGGTGGTCTTAATTCGCATTTTTCCTCTACTCCACACTGTATTGACCTGACGGTTAAGGAATTTACCATTAAAAGTATTCTGTCTGCTCCCCGCCTTTCCACCCCTGGTTTCTCTTTCACAATGGTCACTGACTCCGAGATTAATAAAATAATTCTATCCATTTCCAGCAAGGCGGTGGGACATGATGGAATTGGCCGCAATCTCCTTCTTCCCATCCTTCATATTATTCTACCCAGTCTTACCCATATTCTTAACTACTCCTTGTCCAACAACCGCTTCCCTGATCTCTGGAAAATGGCTTACATGGTGCCTATACCTAAAACTTCCACCCCTACTGAATTCAAACACTACCGCCCTATCTCGATTTTGCCTTTTCTGTCTAAAGTGCTGGAGCGTATCGTAAATGGCCAACTCTCCAGCTACCTTCACAATAACAACCTTCTCAATCCATTACAATCTGGCTTCCGTCCTGGCCATAGCACCTGTACGGCCCTCATCAAGATTACCGACGACTTTCGTAGAGCCTCTCATGATCGACATCTAACTCTTGTTACTTTGCTAGATTTCAGTAATGCATTTAATTGTGTTGATCATGATATCCTACTTGCTATCCTTAAATCTTTGAGTGTGTCGGAATCTGTGGCTGAGTGGTTCCTCTCGTATCTTTCCGGACGCCAACAGCGCGTACGTCTTGGGGACTCTTTCTCAGATTGGTGCAACGTGAATGCTGGTGTTCCTCAGGGCGGCGTGCTGTCTCCACTCCTATTCTCGGTGTTCATTAATGCTCTGGTTTCTGTAATTAATTTCAGCACATATCATTTATATGCTGACGACCTTCAACTTTATATTTCTTTCGAGCCTGAAAACATTGACACGGCTATTACGCGTATGTCTGAGGATCTCCAAGCTATTCAATCTTGGACGGAGCGACATGGTCTCCTGGTGAATCCGTCTAAAACACAAGTCATGCTTGTCGGTAGTAGAGGCCTAGTGACCAGAATCGATCTTAATAGTCTGAAAACTGTGAACTTCAACGCACTTCCACTTCCCTACACCAAAAGTGTGAAGAACCTGGGCCTCTACATCCAGAATGATCTCTCATGGAGTCTACACGTATCGGAGATCAGCAGAAAAGTTTTTGCCTCAATGCACTCCATTAAGCGCTTGCAAAACTTTCTTCCGTACGCTGCTAGGGTTACTCTCGTTACTTCCTTATTACTTCCAATTATAGATTATGCTGATGTATGCTACCCTGATGTTGGTGAGGAGTTGCTCACTAGGCTTGACAAGCTTCTCAATCTATGCATCAGGGTAATATTCGGTTTGCGTAAATATGACCACATCTCGGAATATCGCCTCAAACTTAAATGGCTCAACATCCGCTTCCGTAGGAATGCTCACATTCTCGCCACCCTTTATGGCATTCTTAACAATCCCTCTACCCCTTCCTACTTACGAGATCGCTTCCAACCTCTTAATACCGATGGGCGCCCTCAAAGATCCTCAACATCTTTACTTCTGCGTGTCCCCAAGCATAGTACTACGGGATTCTCAAGATCCTTCACTGTGACGGCTATTCGATTGTGGAACAGTCTTCCCGTGCGTATTCGGCTGGCCCCATCACTGAATATCTTTAAGAGCAAAGTTTACCATCACTTCCTTAACCAGCAAAATTGTAATAAGACCTAATCTCTGCTTCGTAATATTTCCTATCTTGTGTGTGTACCTACCTATTCATTTATTGTAGCTTATTTGTGCTTATTTGTTTCTACTTATCTTGTGCTTATTTGTTTCTACTTTACAGCTGCTATGTAAATTTAATTTTAATTATTAATAATTGCACCCTACTCTTTTTGTATTGTTATAAATGCCAATGGTTAACTGGTAGAAAATGCCGCAAGGCATTAAGTTCGCCATTTGTACTTGTTGTGCATTAAAGAATGAATAAATAAATAAATAAAACTTTACATCGAAATTTCGCCTATCGTAATTTAGACTTATTTTTTTTTTCTTTAACCGCCACCTGTGAAATGCGATTCATGTTACCATTTACAAAAACGAGCTCAGTTCGTCTGTTCTTCATAATACCCGCCCATACCATAACTGTTGAGCCGTTGTATGGATGCACTTCCTGAACGCACCTCAGTCTTTCAGTATTTCCAGGACGACGGTAAACTCTTACCCTTCTAGTATCAGGGTTGATCCCAAATCGAGACTTATTTCCCGTGACATATCGGTGGGCACCTAATTGGCAGTCGTGCTCGTAGGCCATACTCATGCAGTCGATTTCCCACAGTTTGGCAGTTAACAACAACACCACTTGAATTTTGTAGCCTTAAACCTATCTTTCTGGCGGTTAACATCGGCTGGCGTCTTACAGTCAGTTGTATGACGTATCGATCTTGCCGTGTGGTTGTACACCGTCCCCGACCTGGGGCAAAGAAAACGCTATAAAATTCGAACAACTATTGAATTTGTGAAGAAAAAAAAACAAATGGCACTCGATTTTTTTTTACAACCAGCCAGTATTTCCTCTAGATCAAAAAAGTGTACATAGATATTACCTACTTGGTAAGAAATTTTAAAATAATTGATCAATAATTTGAAATAGTATGTGTTGCTTAAACTTTTTTGATGAGTGCAGTTATAAGGCGCAAGCATTTATAATATTTACGTTCTTTTCCTTCCGTAAAACAGTCAGCTAAAACCAAACAAAAAAAAATTAACAGGAGGCAATTTTTTTTTCAGTGAAGTTGCCCGAATTCCTGAACGCTACACAAATGCCGGCTTTCAAGCTGAAGCTTATTTTAAAACACATAGACATGTTTGTTCAGTGAGTATTATTATGTAAGGCTGTAAAAATAGTAAGTAGATGTGAGTACTATGACTAAATCCAACTTTCCGATTTATCTGATATTTTGGTGCCCCTACTGCGGCTGCGTCGCGTCGTAGGTATATTGAATGTGAATTTGAAATTTTATTGTAACTACATTGTCAATGATTTCTGCGATATTCTGAATACACTTGTCTCTAGTGACTTTTGTACATCACAAAGTTTGTAGTAGGCATGGTGCCGGCCGGGGTATGAAAATATAAATTCGTCAGATAATAAAAAAAAATAAGACACGTTTTTTTTTTAAGTAAATACTTAGATAAAACGCATTAATGTTCAGAAGTGGATTTACCGGATCGTAACATCGTTTTATTGATTAGGTACGTAATAGTACATTGTTATCCTAGGGGTGAAAGTAACTTATTTAGTCCCGAGACGGGGTTTGGCGCCCGAGCGTAGCGAGGACTAAATAAGACTTTCTCCCCAGGATAACACTGTGCTTTTCATTACGAATGCAAGGAAAGTCAAAATAAAAATAGGAATTAGCTAAAGAAAAAAATGAGTGAATTTTATTTTACATAAATCAACCATTAGGTGTGCTACTGGCCAGTAAGTATGCCCCCTATGACATAAAAAAAAAACTTGAGTTTCTGCAGTATCCAGCTGTCAGTTGAAAGCGATTCTCCCTAGGGCTGAAAAGGGTTACTTTCAACCCGCTTCTCAGGCAACTTCAGACCTACTTTCCGAGTATGAGTAATGAAAAAAAATAAACGTGTCCAATATTTTTTTACTAATCTACCTACACTAAAAACTGATAGTATAGTGATCTGAGGGGCTATTAAGTAACTTTTGTTTCTATTATTTTTCGGTTGCAATCAATAAATATGGCAGTTTTGCGATGACAATATGCACGTATCGACACCTACAATATCTAGCAATCAACCAAAATAAACACACTTCATAAGTTGAAGCTGTCTAAACAAGATTAATTAATCACAAATTTTTCCTATTGTAACTGAAATATGATAGCAACATAATAATAATCCACTTCACAACACAGATCTACTTGATCCCACACTAAGCTATAAGCTTGTGTCGTGGAAACCAAGCAAACGTGGTATATACTACACATATTATTACATATATATTATACTATAGATATATATATATATATATATATATATATATATATATATATATATATATATATATATATATATATATATATATATATATATACACACCCAGACTAGAAAATGGAACCCTGTGTTCATCACACAAAGTCCACCCCCACCGGGAATCGAACCGGAACCTCTTGATTAGCGGGCAGGCATGGTGACCATTGCGCCAATCGGGTCGTCAACAAAATTTGAAGTTACATAATTGCCCTGCTAGCCTATTTTTTACGAAACGTTTCCGATGATCCAGGTACTTGGAGGAGCACAGCGAGTGGTTCGGGGAGATGCACTACATCGCGGACAATGTGTCTCGGTCGCAATGACCCGCGGACCACCCGCGAGATATCACGGTTATGATTTTATGAAACAGCCGAGAGAATGTCCATTCCACTGAGGAATATAAGTATTCGTACAATGTGTACAATTCCATTTCTTTTCTTCAAGCTTGATAACATGGTATATTTTAAAAAACGAATGACATAAAGCCTTTAAAGGGAAAGTATTATGATTATCGTGTTTTAAGCGTTAATGTTAAGTTACAATTATTATAATTGCAAAATCTTTTTAACTATATAGTTTTTTTACTTTTTTTTTTAATTTTTCGGTTTATATTTATAATCGAGAACTGTCAAGATTTTTGGGAAACTGCCAAGTTTTAACGGATATCGAATTGAGGATACGTTAATTATATATTTATTAGATATATTAGATATATTTATGCACATTATTTCGAAGACTTATGTAACTACAATAATTAGTTTTTTGGATGTTTGTAATGGATGAACTCAAAAATTGCGATTTAAAAAATTCTTTCACTTTAAATACTCGTAGGAAGCTAGTGTTACAAAGTGACATAGGGTACATTTGTCCCAAAATTTCTACGCGAATTTCGAAATTAACCCGAGTGAAACCGTGAGCGATAGACTAGTTCGATGTTTATACTTTTCTTTAATCATTTTAATTTTGCTCATATGTTTTGATCCAGATAAGACACTGAATTGAATAAAAAAGTGAGAATTGTAGTTGAGAATTTTAATTTAAAAATCAATTGTCCATCAAAAAGAGTTACATTCAAAACTAGACCGCAATAATTCACAACGATGCCCCATGTGTGACAAAACAATGCAAACATTTCTCACATTCGTTATGTAAAGCTACGGTTTCCTAGAAGAGCGGTGCCGCAATCTAACAGCCGCTATACGCATTCGGTGACTCGACGTTCTCTAGGAAACTTACTCCGCGCGTTGGTTTGCATATACAACGTTTTAGTGACGTCATCCACCGGCCCACGGCTACATTACAGCCGTTGGCACCGGTATCCTAGGAAAGCGTAGCTCAAGCGATAGCGGTCAACAGGCGAAACTATCGCTATCACTGTCGATCAAGATAACAGAATAAGGCACAGTACACATTTTGTCGTTTGCACATTACACAAAATAGATTTAGGTACTTAATATTTTTAAAATCTTAACACTTGCACCAACAATTAAATTCCGAATGGTTGATTTTTATACTTGAAATAAGCTAAATTGTAAGTTAAAATAGAGCTTAAATTTATTTTGATTCACAATATCGAAATTTAACTTTTGGTGAAAGTCGTCTTTATAATGTAAAAAAGAGTTTGGTAAGAATAAAATTAAAAATACTATTAACCATTTCACATGACACATAGCTACTTAATTCCACACTCGTTCACGCAATAAGCTCAAAGGAGCGACCTACTGCCTGTCGGCCCACAAATTTGCAACACGGCTGACTGTACATAAAAGCAAACTAACGTATGACATATTTGACGCTGGTTGAATCAGCTCGCGTATCGCAGTTGACCGAATGAATTTTGCTGCAAATCAGTCGCCGACTGAACAAGTCTGCGAGCGTTTAGCCGCTAACTGCGTAACGCATGCAGCTAATGACTTGCAGTAAGTCGCTTACCGAATTTGTGCAAACACGCCTCTATCATGGAAGGAAAATAAAATAGAACCTAAACTTCGTTTCTAATTGATTAAAATGAACACACATTACATGCCAAGCCTTAAAATAATAAAATTTTACATACAATACACAATACAGTTAACAATACACATACACACACATATTATGTAGTAACGGAAACCAAACATATTTTGTAACCTACACAATTCAAGTTTTAAAATCCTCACATTATTATATGAGAAAAAAACGCAATATTTTTATTACATTTTGGTTGTTTTGTTCGCATTATTATCTTTACATTTTTAGTAAATTAGTTATTAACATTTTTCTTGCACAAGGCCAAAAAGTCACGCCATCTAACATTCAAATACTTATCTTGCTTAACATTCAGGCGCAGATCATAAGGGTCTGTCGCCCACTGTTGAGATGTAGTTGGAATTTGAATATTAAGGTATAGTCTGAGCTACAAAATTAAAAGTTCACGTCGATTACAATTGAATTTTTTAACTATTAATATGTCTACCGACCACTGGTTTTACCGATTAAAAATAACTAACAGATCTAATAAACAATTATAATTAAACTTTGGCAGGATTCAAGTTATAGTCCCATGTCAATTACCTGAAATCCAATACACGCTAGTATTAATTAATAAGAAGTACTAATTAATTTATGATACTCTCATTCCAAGTTTGACGAGGAAACGGCACTCACAGAAACATACAACTTACAAGATACGAAATTTGAGCTGCATTTGATCTCTTCGTTTACACTCTTGAAATCGCGCGGATTATCGTACTAAATCTACATAAAGGGCGACTGTCACAACAAATATGTACCTAGGTTTTTTTAACAAACAATCTTTTTCCCCGATTGTTTTTTATACCTATATTATATTGGTTAAAAACAATGTTTTTAGTGTGGGTTCATTGAAAATTCACTTCGAAAACGTCGCTCTATGATGAATCAAATTATATCGGCGCGCTATTATCAAGATTGTAGACGTATCATAGGGTATGTTCCGTTATTACGGGTTGCACTGGTCCAGTGCTGGCAGTGACGAGAAATTCGTTCCGTTATAACTTTCAATATACTGCCTGTGCTATTAGTAATACCGGAACATACCCATAGTATTGTGTAGGCGTTACTCGGGGTCCTGTTCGATCCTGTGTATGACGCGGCGGTACTCGTCCTCGAGCGCGGCGTACTGGCTGGACAGGCGGCCGTGCGTGTCGCTCAGGCTGGGCTCGACGCCCGCCGCCTCCAACTCGTCTGGTCTCAACGTCCTTTTCAGTTTTTTCACTTCTAACTTCCTTCTCTGGAAATTGACAAGTTGATATTTAAAAAAAATACAACAGTGTGAACATGACCCTTTACAAGAGTGAAACTAGCACTATCCTTACTAGTTAGTATAGGTAAAACAAAGTCCTCCGCCGCGTCTGTATGTCTGTATGTCTGTTCGCGATAAACTCAAAAGACTAATGAACGAATTTTCATGCGGTTTTGACCAATAGATAAAGGGACTCGAGAGGAAGGTAACCTGTAGCTGTTTATACTGGAATTCCCGCGGGAAATTCGAAATCCTCGCGGGTGAAACCACAGGGGACCACTAGTTGACTATAAAAAACATCACATTAATATAGTTTTGATAAACAACCCGACATTAACTAAACCAGCTGCCACTACAAGGATACTGGTGAACACTTCTTCACATGAGCGTTTGTGGTAAAATAGGGTAAATATTCATTTTGACGATCACTCTGCAGTACTTCAGCATGGTAAAGAAGGATGGCCAAATCGTACTCGAGACGAATCAATGGAACATATTATGATATACAACGTGTTAATGAATTAACTGAAAACCTGATACACCCCATTTAAAAAACTAAACAATATGATTGAAATATATTTTTTGTCGTAAAAATTTATACTTTAAAAGTTATTTAACAATAGTTTGGAGGTGACCTATCTACGAAATTCCAAGCGCTATGCCCGTGCCTACCGGTTCGATTTTTTTTGCTGCGGGCGGCGCACGCGCCAAATATTGTACTATAAATAATTTAGACATGGGCTAATAGAAATGAAAAAATATAACCTATATTAAAAAATCAATTCGCTAGTTGAATCTGAGCAAACTACTTTCTAGTTTTCAGTTAATTCATTAACACGTTGTATATATGAAAAATACCCTTATTTTTAAGATCTTAAAAAACACAAAAAGTATCTCTTTAAGTAGCCGCAAAAAAAGATATCAATTTATTTTTGTTTTTGTAACTTCTACGACATCCATGTATGTGATTTCAGAACGCACATTTTGACGATTAATAGGGTACTTGCATGAAATTTATAATAAGAAATTGTGTCAATATTTCAAAAATAGAGCCTTAGAAAAGCGTTATTGTGAAAGATTTACTAAAAAAAATTCAATAGTTTCCGAAATATTCAACTTTTAATTTTGTGAAACGGAACGTTGCAACGAAACACCAATCACAGCCACGCTTAACACATGACGTCACTTTTATTTTTTTAGGAAAGATTTACCTCTTTCAGAGAAGGCAATAGAAACTAAGTGCATACAGTCAACGCATATTTTCAATTTTCTGAAGTTTTTTACTTTAAAATGCACCGGTAAGATGCATTTCGATTCTTTACTGGAACTTTTGGAAGTAACTCGACACAGTTCAAAATTATTTTAGCTTTTGGATATTGAAGTTATCTGTCTGTCAGTGTCACATGACCTTGTCAATTCGACAGTGACATTTCTATCACAGATTAATAAGGGGTAATTTTGAACTAGTGACGTCATTCCGCGTTTCGGCGGTAAATTTTAAAGTAGGAACTTTGAAACGCTCTATTTCATTAATTTATGCATATATTTTTTTTCTTTTTCTTGCTTTGTCTAAGTAGGCCATATATCTTTAAAATAGACTGAAAAAAAAATTTCATGCAAGTACCCTATTTGGCGTATGAAATGACTTAGTATTCAAAGACTATAATTATTCACGTTTCTCTGAATAGTTTTACTCGATAAGAATGTAGGCATCAAATCAGACACTGTGTGTGTATTTTTGTCATAAAAAATAATTATGTAGGTTCATATTAAGTATAAGCATTTTGTTCAGTTGCGTACAACGGAACGTCATGGTCATCGAATCGCGTCAGTGATTGTCATTATTATTTTGTTATTTTTTTTTATTGACAATTGACATGACATCCGGCAATCACGCACTCATCTCGCTTCACTCGCTTTTTTTATGCTTATTTCTATGCTAACTACACTTTTAGGTCGGGTAAAAGGTAGTTGATTCTAACTTCAAATGTATTGTTGATGTTATCACATTTTTTTCAGTTCGGTCGCGCAGCAAAATCCCTATCCCCTCCAAGCCTGCCGTAAGGAACTTCGTTCCAAAAATCGTGGCTATTTAGATATGATTTTTAAATGGGATGGTATTTACAACATAAAAACAAATCAATCTAACTATAGTTTATTTTGGGACATGAAAAATAAAAGTCAAGTCCAGCTCCTATAGAAATTTGGCCATTGTTCTTTAAAAGTTTGCTTGAAAATCGCTTAAGTGATCATTTTTGGATCATATTTTTTAATGCTACAGAATTCATTATAAAAAGTTTGTTGCACCACTTTTACCTGAAAAGGGGCGTTCAGCCGTCGTTTGATGTCGAGCCTGTATTTGGTGTAGGCGGCCAAGTCGGACGTGTTGGTGCACTTAAGCCGTAGTATTTCATATACGCGCCGCGCTTGTTTTTTGTTGATCTTCAGTTCAGACTGTGCTTCTTTCTCCATTTCTCTTGTAAAACTGTCAGACAAACAGAAAATATTATATTATGTACCATAGACCAATTGTACTTACATTTATTACTAGCTGGGCAACTTTTTTTTCAGACACTATCCAAGTACAAACAATTCACTAAAGTTTTATCATAATCAGCTAAATGACATAGGAATGCAAAGAACACAGATACAAACAGAATTTTATATTATAGGTAATATTTAGGGATTATATTATTCGTTTCTTGAAAATGGACATTAAGTCTACATAAGAGTATGTTGTGCAACACAGCTGAGCAAAGTAAGATTAAGAATTAAAAAAGCTCACCCTTGCACAAGTTTCTCTGGCTGGAATGCTTGCAATCTGCTACAATTTTTAGCATCAACACAGTCGCGAATTCTCTGGAAGTCCTCTGATGGATCCTCAACAGTCATGTCGATCACAGTTTTATTAGTTGTAAAGTAGGAATATATCGTCTGAAACAAGGTAACATAATATTATGTCAGGTAATGATGCTTGCCCCTTTAGCCAAGTTGGCATACTATAATCGTTACCGCTATAGAAACCTAAGGAACACATTGTTGTGTCACGTGGTCACGGAAAATTAGATCTATGGCTGCTGAGTCAGGTAAAGACTCATATAATGTCATGTAAAGATGGATGGTGTGTTACCTTCAGCAGCTCTGTGCATATGCCCAGCCTCCGGAACGGCGGCAGCGTGAGCACCTGCGAGATGCGCGGGCGCATGTGGCTCGGGTACCCGTAGTAGCGATACACGGTTGAGTACGCGGCCGTCGCGTAGCGCGTATCGCCCTCGCTTGTCTGGAACTTCTCGAACCTGTCGAACATGTAGAGTATACATAAATAAATACCATGATATTATATGCTGATTATAGACTTTTATTCATTCTTTATTCTTATATAATAATAATAATAATTTGGGTATAGTTAGGTACATAAATATTGTTAGTTTTGGAATATTTCTTGGTAAATTAATTCATTTGGCTGTTGATCAGTGGCATTGGTTACATTTAGAACTTTCCTAAGACTTCTAGTACCTAATAGATTTGTTATGATGTTTAAATAGCAAAATAAAAGTTGAATTAATTTACTGTCTGTAATATAATTTACTAACAGTATTGGCCTTGTCACAGATAATATAATTCAATTTAGGGGGGCAGCACTTAACATAAATTATCCATGTTTATTGACACTTAGTTAGAAATAATAAGTATAAATTTATATTGTTAAAAACCAAACACTTTGTAAATTAAACAGTAAATCTTCAATATTATTTTTCTAGGGTGGGCAAACTATATGGCATTGCCCACCCTGCCCTCCAGTAGCTACACCTATGACTAGTATGGTAACTGGGAGTAAATAATATCCATATAAGAAATTTAACTTTCATTGGAGGTTATATTCCTGACAATTGCCAAAATAGATAAAATACTTAACTTGAATACTTACACAGTAAAGAATGTCCAAAAACTGTCAGTAGTGTCAATGAACGAGGCTGCATCCACATACCAGAGCAAAAATGTTTGTAAGCGCCGATGGTACTTTAAGTAACCTGGTGTTGTTGGTTCACAAAAATATATTTCAAATGTGTGTTTTGCTCCTCCATCACCTTTAAATATATACAAAATATTGTTAGAGAACGAGGTATTTATAGTAAGAAAAAAATTACCATATTATAAATTTTTCATGTAACTTACGAGGTGTGGCTGTAAAAACATGGATGAGCCTGCCCATCGGTTGGAACTTTTTGTCTTTCTCTAAAAATGTAACAAAACGATCTATATTGGTCACATAGCCAGGTGCTAAAATTTTTTTTATAGCACCCTGAATATCATCAGCCTTAACTCCTTCTGTAGGGTTTTCTTCGACCTATGAGCAGAATAAGAAAATTATATAAATCTGCCATTTTTTTAAATAATATTCATCTAACAATATCAACAAAAGGTTGCAATTTTTCTAAAAATGATTTCTAATTAAAAAAGTGTGTTCCTTTTATTCTTTTTAACCCACTTTTTTATCTTTAGGGTAGGTACATACTAAATACAATTAAATGCATTTTGCAATTTATTTTTTAAGGTGAGGGCATTATTTTATATAGAGATATATAGTGAAGTGAAGAATTTGAGGTTCTAAAGTAGAATCTTGAGTACAGCATATTACATTTAAGTTACTGCATATTATACTCTATTTGTACAATGCTCAAATAATCTAAATAAAAATTATTACATCAATAGGTAGGTACCTGTTCTGAATACTCAATGCCAAGATAGGTCTGGAGGCTTCCTGCAGTATAATACAGCTTGATAGATAAGTTAGAGTATCCAAATATGTTTTCATTCTCTCCAAACACCTGATGACACATTTCAGGACCAAATGTTGTATCATCATCATCAATATCTTCTATAGACCGTACTAAAAGTATAAAGTAAAAGGTAAGGTAAGGTATATCAGGTAGTATGAATAATGATATGATAATGATAATGAATAAATAAATAAATATACAAGTTTGCACAATATTAATTTTTAAATCACTGAACATTATTAAATACGGTAGGACCTACCCAATTTCAACTGTACAACTTCATTACCATCAGCAACCAAATGGCAAAGAGCGTCGGTCATTTTGGAAATAATATTATAATCGTAGTAACAATAAAACCAAACAAAAAATTCTATAATTTAGGATTTATCATTTCAATCCCCCGTTCCCGCGCAAATAACGACTTGGTCACTTGATACGATCAATGATTAAGCTTTGCTACAGGTAGGTACTAATTTCTGTACAAGAACTATTCGAACAACCCACAACCTAAACAAACTTTACTGACGACAAAATAAATTTTGAGTAGCAAATATTCTATCAATGGCAAGAAAAAATAAATCATGAAACAATTTTTATTAAAATTACGACAGCGATTTGCAGAAACACAATAGCAATTTACAAATGTGAAATGAGTATGACACAATACACATTTGACATGAAGTCATCTGTCATGAACATGAGGAAATTTGACAGATAACAGCTGACGTGTTTTTTTTTAAAGGTTTGGCAACACGGCCTTTTAAAAAGATTTCAAAATCCGACCAAAATTAATTTTTTACCAAAATACTAAAATATTTTAGTGTACAAAACACTAAAACAACTTTTCTTCAAAACTACTTTTTGACACCAAAATACAATTTTTTTTTAGTGTAGTTTGGTCGGATGTTGAGTTCCAATCATAAGCTTTTCATGTCCAGAAATGGTACTTATCTATTTTTTCTTCCTCAATAGGGTACTTGCATGAAATTTATAATAAAAAATTGTGTCAATATTTCAAAAATAAAGCCTTAGAAAAGCGTTATCGTGAAATATTAACTAAAAAAATTTCCACTCAACTGCGCTTGCGTGGTTTACAACAAACGTCCACACAGCGGGCCGCCGGTGAAATCGCAGCAAGTTTCCTTCGCGCGCCCCCAAACCAAGGTCGTGGAAAAGAAACAGAAATTTCATTGCAAACAACCGTCCGCACTGTTTTAAACAACTGTTGAAACTTCCGTTTTGGGCTTGTTTACAACAGTCTGGTACACGCTTTACCACCAACGCAGAATGACTTCACTAGATAAAAATTACGCCTTATTAATCTGTGATAGAGATGCCACTGTCGTTTTGACAGGGTCATGTGACACTGACGGATAAGTAACTTCAATATCCAAAAGCGAAATTATGTCGAACTGAACTGTGTCGAGTTACTTTCAAAAGTTTCAGTATAGAATCGATATGCACCTTACCAATACATTTTATAGTACTTGCTCACCCCGTGGTTCCACCCACGGAAATTTCGGAGTTCCCGCGGGAATTCTGGGATAGAAACTCAACTATGTCACTCAGGATCACTTTACCTTCCCATAAGTGAAATAATGTTTAAAATTGGTTCAGTAAATACAGAGATTACCCCCACAACCTCATAAACTCACAATCTCTAGAGTTCCCGCATTACCCCTCAACAATTAAGTCTATTAATCAATACCGTGCCTGAGTTTTTTCAGATTCTGAAAAAACTATTTAACCGATTCATGAAAATTTTATACTTACTACAACCTAACAAATAACAAATATATACATGAAAACCGCAACAAAATAGCTTCGACCAAAAGCGAGATAATCGTGCACAAACATACAAACATACTTATAGGTCAAACTGAGAACCTCCTTTTTTTGAAGTCGGTTAAAAAAGAATATAACAAGTTGTTACAAATAATTAAAGTGATAAATAATAATTACGTTAGTAAATATTAAAATAGGACTGATTGTTATTTGAATTTCCGTAATTTTTTGTTTGAGACAGTAATTACCAAAAGACTACTCTAAACGGAGCACGAAGCCGGCTAGGCCATGAAATCCGTTGTCACCAATTCCGGTGCTGTACATTCCGGTGTCGTACAATCTCGTGTCGCGCATTCCGGTGTTGCCTTTTCGGTTTTGTACAATACAGGGTCAGGGACTCCCACCCAATGAGTGATGGATGAGATGAGGCAACACCAAATTTTATGTGACGTCACTATGGCCTGGTTGGGTTAGGTTTGCTTGGAAATTTTTGTTATTAAAACTCGTATTATTGTGTATTTTATGCTATGTTTCTTATCATAATATAGAAAAATAAATACCTCGTGAAATAGCAGTAATACTCTTGCCAAGAAGTTTACGTTACGACGACATTTTCTGGCGAAAATGAATCGCCATGAAGGTGGGTAATGAATGATAATCAAATTTT
The DNA here is from genome assembly GCA_907165275.2 of Zygaena filipendulae. Taxonomy (NCBI): domain Eukaryota; kingdom Metazoa; phylum Arthropoda; class Insecta; order Lepidoptera; family Zygaenidae; genus Zygaena; species Zygaena filipendulae. Next base: position 5,662,314 of record OU015669.1, read on the forward strand.
GTTCGATTCTATTGTCATTGTGAATTATTTGCAAAACATTCATATTCGCAAGATTTCAATCGATAAAATTGTAAATTTGGCATAAAACTGAAAATAAAATAATGATTACTACTGATATGGTTTTAATTTTTAGGGGTCAGCTGTGATTCCTGTTTGAAAAATAACTTTAGAGGACGACGGTATAAATGTTTGATTTGCATCGACTATGACTTGTGCGCAGCGTGTTATGAGTCCGGCGCTACAACTAACCAGCATACCACGGAGCATCCAATGCAATGTATACTTTCAAGGAGTGATTTTGGTAAGTGAGCGTCTTTTCTAAAACAGCTTACGTCGGTCGTATTTGGGCTTTGGCCTAGTTAACACGACATAGGTAATCATTCAAAAATTTGTGAAGTGTTTTTCAAATTTCAATTAATTCGTTACAAGTTATGTAATAAAATAAATAATGCTTTAATTTTATACATTATATCAACTGTAAACAAGTGGTGAATTTAATCATATATCATAATATTTTAATAATGAATTACCTAAATGTAGGTATCTTTAAAATAAAAGAAAGTGCTAAATATGCAATATGGTCTTGGCAATTAACAATTCAAAAACCGATTGGATAAATATTTAAAACAATTAAAAGATAAAAATAATGGATAATTGGATACAGGCATCTATCAGTTGCTTCAACTGCCTGCCTGAATTATAAATAAATATATATTTTTTAGCATCTTTGTACGTCTTCAAAAAGAGTTGAAACTTTACACATGTAATAATAGTCTAAATCACTTTGCTGATATAATTATGACTGATGGTACCGTTGGGCTAATAGCTGGCAAGCCTAATCAATTTACCAGGAGTTGCAGGTTTAATCCCTGTATCAGGATAACATGGGTGATGCACAATTGTGTATACTCAAAATTTTTAGTATGTATTTACAAACCAAATGTATATAAGTATTAATCAACAAGCTTCCTTTGTAGCATTTTTATTTTTTATTTATTGATTATTTTGTAGGCAGGCAACATAGGCCCATAAATAAATACCTCACAAAGCATTATTCCAAGATTTATTATTATTAATTATATGGTATATGAACTTTTTCTTGTTACATTGTTATTTAAATACTTGCTTATTAAACCTACCTGCACATAAAGTTTGTCATTTTTTGCTAAAACAGAATATACTTTTCATATTGTATTGCATTTCAAATCCTTCCAACTTATAGTACTACCTGTTTGCCGCGGTTTCACCTGTGGCAATTTTAGAGATCTTGTGGGAATTCTGGGTCAAAAAGTACCCTATGTCCTCTGTACCCCTGACAACTTGTATGCAAAATTTCATGATGATTAGTTGAGCCGTTGAGGCATTAGTACTACTACTGTTGTCTTTTTTATTTAAAAGTTTAAAGTTAATAGATCATGAACACATTTTTTAGTTCTATACTTAGCTACTCTGGTTGGTTAAAATGTATGTATGTTCAACTTACTTTTTGTTATGATGAAGGTATCTTATGGGAATCTTTATGCAATGGGTTGTTATTATCTTTCCTTTCCTATGACTTTCCTAATTTATGTTAGAGGCTGAGGTTTTTTAATATATTTTTAACTAGCTGTCCCCTGCAGTTTCACCCGTGGTAATTTTTAGCAATTTTGGAGTTCCTGCGGGAATTCCTGGATAAAAATAAACCTTCCGCATCACATTATCTGTTGGTGAAAACCTAAAATTTCATGTTATATCAAGTGATGTTATGTATTATACTAATATTATTGTTATTAAAAGGAATATGTATATTTTTCAGACTTGTATTATGGTGGTGAAGCTTTGGCTTTAGAGCAACCTCAAGCATATACTTGCCCATTCTGTAATCGCATGGGATTTACAGACACATCTCTCATGGAACATGTTACTGCAGAACATGCAGACACAACACTTGCAGTAAGTTCGGCCCCTTTTATTATCATGATCAATGCACGGTGGTTAAATCGACCACCACACTCGAAATGTGTGAAAATATATAAATAATCTTGGATGTATACACTCACCAAAATTATGAGAATGTATATAATTGGACATAGATAAGCAATAGTGTGTTAACCCACACTGGAGAAATTTTGAGTAAATCGTGTTTTAAAACTATAGTGCCATTTTGTGTCAAAATTTTTTATGTTAAATATTTAGTTACATATTTAAGCAATGTAATAAGGTAAACACATAATTAAAAAATATTCCCTAACTCTCAATAAATCGTTCTGAATTAATAACTTAAGTTTGTGGGTTAACATGTTATTGCTTATATGTGTCCAATTATAAATAGATTATAACCAACAAGCTGTAAAAATGGGTGTTTTATATTTGCGTTGTTGCAGGTGGTTTGCCCCGTGTGTGCGTCCATGCCCGGTGGAGAACCAAACTTTGTGACTGATGACTTTGCTGGTCATCTTACTCTTGAACATCGAACTGGACCTAGAGATCTTATCTCATTTCTAATATCCTTTTCAAACTGACAATCATGACTTGAGTATTATTTGTATATATTAACAGTTCCATATGGTTTCATCCATGTTAATGGGATGAAAAGTAGCATAATAATATGTCCTAAACTCCTAATCCAGAACTTAAAGCCATTCAATAAGTCCCAAAGCTAACTACAACAAAATTATAGTCTCTACAAACCACTGTAACTTGTAAATGTATACAATTATTTGTTGAATATAAAATTTTGTTATTGAATAAGGCTAATATCCAGTTACTGTAACTAAAAATTAATAGGATTGTCAAGAAATAAGTTTATTCTTCATTGAACAGAACATATGTGCCAACACATACACATATATTATTTTCTATTTCATTAGTATTTGTGCCTGCGATTCCAATCACCTATGTTTCGGTATTCAGACGGGAACTCTTTATTTTGCCAAAAGGACAACGGTTCATTTACATCAAATTTCATTCAAAGCCATGTCAGTATGACTCCAAAACTGCTGGATGGATTCAAAAGCAGTTTTTGTGGTTCATAAATAAATTTAGATTGTAAGTGCCACATAAAATGTATCCATCAATGTGGAACTAGGGGCTAGTGGATTGTTTTGTGTTTTGTAAAAGTATTTTCTTAACCCCGCTGCACGATGAACCGAGCGGTATCAGGCACGGCGGCGTGCGCCGCATGCCACACTCGGGCCGCGGCGTCAGCAGGGCTCGGCGCACCAACATGCAATTCAGGTAGTCAACTATGCATATTACATATCTATACAATAATAAAAGAGTAGAAATCCGCGATTCTGTACATTGAATATTTTTACCTAAAATTGAGAGGGGTGATAAAAGAAGAGTAACCAAGACCAAAAAAAGTTTTTAAAACTATTTTCTGTCTGTCTGTCTATTCGCGATAATCTCCGCATCTACTGAACCGATGGTCATGCGATTTTCACAGGTAGATTAAGCTTAGCCTGGAGCTACATTATAGGCTTTGTTTCATTGAAATCAGATGTCGGGAAAAAAAAGTTGTTGTATAAAAACCTTTCATCCGGTTGAAACTGCGGGGCACAGCTAGTACTTATAATTACAGCCATGATGTCGGGATATGAAAATCAAAATTCTGTATTTTGTCCGTCAGTTAGATAATAATAAAATAATAGACACGTATATTTCGCATTTTTTAATTATTGAAAAATACTTTGATAAAACGCATTCAAGTCTAGGAGTGGAAGTTCGTGACGTCATTACTCATCAACTACGAATAAATTTTACCTAGGCGTGACGTCATGCGAAATTTCGACTCAATGTATCCTCGTTAATTTCTTGATTACGCAAAAAGGGAAAAATATGTATCCAATATTTTTTGTTAGTCTACACGCCAAATTAAAACAAAAATTTAGTCATCTAGTCTAGCCTACTAAAGAAGTAGGTATGGTATACATACAGAGTTTCAGGTCAAACGAGGGACGTATTAGGAGTAATCAGTATTCAGTTCTTGTCACAAAAAGGTTAAAAAATAAATGAAATTATCAAGAAGTTTGCTTCTTGATAATTTAAACTTATGTGAATCATAATAATATTGTAACAGAGACTCAATTTACAAAAACAAAAGCTCTAAATGCTGCGCACCATATTTGAATATAGCTCGTAAAAGCGCAAGATTTCCCTGCGGGATATTGACTACGTGATGTTTGTACTTGTGTTACTTTAGGTAGTGAACTATCTATACTCTATTTTGTTAAAACTAATTACAGTGTCGTATTGTACTTGCTTAGTACCAATTCCTCTTCCTACAACCATCAGTATAAAAGTTGTGATGTAGCCAATGCTCCCCTTACTGCTCTCCTTTTGTATCAGGGTATATAGACGTGTGTAACTCGAGTGTAAATGAGTCAATAAATACACATAATCTTTGTTCAGTCTAAAGGTTTTCTTTCTCTCACATAACCAGTTTCAATATATTTCTCAATAATGACGGTGGTGTTGTGGTGATTACAGCGGCGGCGGGCTGTCGTCGCTGTCGCCGTCGTCGCGCGACGCGGTCGTGGACCCCATCGCCGAGCTGCTGTCGCAGCTGTCGGGCGTGCGGCGCGGCGCCGGCCAGCCGGGCACGCCCAGCCAGCTGCAGCAGCTCCAGATGCAGCTGCAGCTCGAGCGGCAACAAGCCACCGTACGTCGCGGGGGGTGACGACAACGCTGACGCGACGGCGCGGGCGCGGTGCTTAGTCAACCTGGGCCCTTATTCACTATGACCATAACAGTAACAAATGACCGTAACAAAAATTGTTTCTTCCTCGTGCTCTAAAGTAGTTTCATTTCAAATCACAACGTGTCTTGTGGCACACGAAATATTAATCTATCCTTACCATTATAAAAGTGAAAGTGAGTTTGTTTGTTTGTTTGTCACGCTTTCACGCCTCAACGACTCAATGGATCATCATGAAATTTTGCAAACACGTTTTCAGGAGTACATAGAAGGACAAAGGGTACTTTTTATCCCCAAATTCCAGCGGGATCTCCGAAATTACCACGGGTGAAACTGCGGGGAACAGCTAGTACCTACTTAATATTATAAAGAGCTTCAGTTTGTGAATTGTGAGTTTGAGGCGTTGTAGGGAGGTAATCTCTGGATCTACTGGTTCAGTACTGAATGAACTAAACCGATTTTGATAATTCTTTCAATTATAGGAAGCTATGGTAGTCCTGAGTTGATACTTTTGATTTCGAAATTCCCACGAGAACTACGAAATTACCGATGGTGAAACTGCGGGGGGCAGCTAGTTTCTAATATTTTGGCATCTGGAGCGTTCGGAATTGTGTTTATGGGAAGCTCGTTATGGGCCAAGGATCGTCGTTGGTCATAGTGAATTAGGGCCCTGACCGCTGCCCCGAGTGTCGGTGCGGGTTCGATCCCCGCGACAGGGTGAACGTTGCGTTCGCCCTGTGTCTAGCTTATGTATTTACCACAAAAACAAGTCTACAAATATTATATAGCTGCTATCTGGTACCCTTCGTACAAACTCGGTTTTGTTTGAGACCAGATGTCACCTCCGAAATACAGACCGTATTGCCATAGTTTTAAAAACCATACATACATAGTATATAGATAAATGAATGTGCAGTTGCCGAGGTACTGATTCAATAATAATAATAGAAAGATTTTATTGCATTCTCTTTGCATAACATTATTATGATGATGTTTACGTAAACTAGTTTTAGATTTTTCGAGATAAAAGGTGTTCAGGGTATAATTAATTGCCATCCAAATCCGTCCACTCATTTCAACGCGAAGGAGACATTCACACGCACACAAGTTTTGGATTTTTTAATACTAGTGTGATAAATAGTGACTTCTGCGAGCACGCAATAAAAATCATTTTATCTCACACCATGGGCCGGATCGGTCCTCGGTGGAAGCTGAACCAAAGGCATTGCCGAAATTGTATTTTGTAATGGCTCCACTACATTATCGCCGAGTACAGACTATTATGCGCGAGCACGATAGTGTAGAGGGCATACTCGGCTGTACTCGCCGATCATGATCGCATGCGGGCTGCGACCCGTGAACAGTCGGTTTTTGGGCACGCATGAAAGGGATCGACTGTGGTTGCTTCGAGGTGTGCACATTATCGCCGATCACACTATCAACGATCATCGACGATAATGCACTAGCAGGCACAACACTGGCATCACCTCTCGAGCTGTGCACTAATTGGGTCCCTCCGACGACGCGCAGGCCGCGCGGCAGCAGCTGGAGCGCCTGCCGCGGCGGCCGGCGGCGGCCAGCAGCGCCGCGGCGGCGCCCGCGCCCGCCCCGCAGCCCGCGCCCGCCGCCCCGCAGCCGCCCCCCGACGCGCCCGACTCGCAGTTCCTGCTCTCCAGCTTCTTAGGTATGACGAGCAACGATGAACGATTTTTCACGATTTTCATCGCAATACCTATACCCTTAGACGCGCTTATCTCGGGATCATTTCGCAGGAGCGAGCGGAAGTCAAACGGGCGCGGAAGCGGAGTCGCGCGCCGCGCTGCTCCGCGGCCTGGTGCTGGCGTCGCTGGGCCGGCCCCCGCCCGCCGCGCGCCCGCCCCCGCCGCCGCCCGCGCCCCGCGCGCCCGCGCCGCCGCCCCTCGCCGCCGCGGCGCCCGCCGCCCCGGCCGCTCTCGCCGCGCCCGCCCAGCCGCTGCCGCGCGCGAAGCCGCAGCCCCGCACCAAGGTGGATACCGATAGCGGACTACAACCATTGATAACGTGTAATAAAAACGTGTCGTAGATGGACCCCGTCCCCAGCTTTCGGAGTATGTGTGCGTGATGAGTAACGGTGGTGGTGGACGCTGCAGGAGGCGGCGGCGCGCGCGCACGCGGCGGCGCGGCAGCTGCCCGAGGGCAGGTAGGAGCGGCGAGCGAGCCCCGCGCGCCCCGCCCCGCCCCGCACCGCCCGCGCCGCGCCCACCGCGCCGGCCGCTCGCCCGCAGCGCGCGCCCGCGCCAGCTCGAGCACCGCTGTGTATAGACATCGGTAGATGAAAATATTGTAATGTTTATTCGTTAGTCCATACGGCCCGGCCGTGTCCCCGTATGACGTCACCCTCCCGCGGCCGCGGCCGGCCCGGCGCTGTACATACCGCGAGCCGCGCCCCGCCCCGCCCCGCGCCGCGCCGCGACCGCGCCAAACCACCCGCGCCTCGCCCTGACTTCTCTTGTTGATTTTTGCTAACACTAATTAGTGAACGCTTGTTTGTTCTGTTGGCTTTTGAAATATTAGTGTGGTTTCCCTTTTTTGTAGAAAATACTTATGGAATGTTTTAACCTACTTAACTTATATTATTACTTAATTAACGCAATATTTGTCGATGGCTCCCATAAAACTGGAATTTTTCTTGTGAGAGGGGAGTCGTTCTGGTTACTTATGAAGCGGAAAATGAATTGTTGCACCTCGATTATGAATCATTTGCTTTCCGACCACGACCGACGGCGGTAGTTAGAAGCCTGTTTTTCTTGTGTTTTCACTAATGTTACTTTAGTACTGATATTATAATAGTAATAGATAGCATATTATGTACCTATTCTCTGACTTTGACTCCTCTCTAAACTAATAATTATGATATTTTATTATTATTGTGTACACAGTATACAGGTGAAGACTAATCTTATCCCCAAATTCTCCGAACATGCTTATTAGTTTGATTATTATACTCCACATTACGAAATGTTTGTATGTACCGTAATTAAATTCTATAATATTTAAACATGCATTTTATTTTAAGATAATAAATAATAGGTATTATGTATATTATATTGTGATAGGGGTTTTTCAGTTGTTCAGAGTTCAAAGAATTTTAGAAAATATTTTAACTTATTATTTATTGCAATAATCATTGTAGAGATTAAAGAAATTAAAAAGATTAAGTATAATATAAATAGAAATATAGTCAGTTAATATTGTAAACCATTATGTCAATATATATCAATGTTTAAAATACAGACATACTTCATGTGACAACTAATTCCACTGGATGGTACATCTTTTATTTTGCATAATTATGAAGTTGCTGTTTTCCATGCTTGATAGTGGAGCTGATTCGTACAAAATATGACCAGCGCGTAGCCGTGACTTCTGCAGCGCTTGTAAAGTACCAAAAGCGACAATATCGATGCCACTCACGATGAAATCATGGTTCATGGGAAGGCTAGCCACTGAGTAACTCTTATAAAAGTTTATCCCCTTCTCCCAAGATCGCAAAATTTAAATTCGACCCAATTTTATGGGATATTTTCCAGTGGGTACATATTATGTGGTAATAATAATGATAAAAAGTTTATTTTGGTAATAATCTTAAGACTAGTTTAACATTTTTTATACAGTATATTATACCAAAAAAGGTACCCACTCAGCATTGTTGTGGCGCAAACCACAACGCTGGTCTTCCGCGGATACCAAAATTATATTAATAATAGTAACTAAAACTCATCACTTCAGTGGTAACAAACAAAAAGAAAACAACTAATCTAAAAATAAAAATATAAAAAAGTGGTCGTAAAGTAAAAGTTTATAAAGACTGAAAACATGAGATTTTTTATGTTATTTATGCGTTTTATGAATTAAGTGATGGCGTATGGATGAGCAATCCGCCTGGGTTATAGTTATAACCCGGTGGGCTTAAACCGGGTTTTTATGGGATTGTGTTTAAACCCGGTTTCCATCCAATTTTCGGGACCAACTCAAAGACGTCGGCGGGACCGGTTTGGAATTTTTTTTTTTCGTTGGAAAGGGTATACTTCCCAAGTGATCCCGTTGTCATCTGGTCAGGACCTGATGATGGGATCTTGGGGAAATCGAGGGATCTCTTTAAATATTATTGGCACAGGTACTTATAGCGATTTGGGTATTTTATATAGTAAATTGTTCATTTGATTTTAGAAAGCACTATTTTTTAAAGTGGAACTGATGATGAAGACCACAGATGGCCATCGAAATGATTCAATAATAACGCGTATTTCACGGGTTACGATTAATTTATTTTAAAATTGCTGCAAATGCTCATACCGAGTTTGTGAGGTTATTATCTATGGATCTACTTATAGAAAGGAAGCTAAAGTAATCCTGAGTGACATAGGTTACTTTTATCCCGGAAATCCCGCGGGAACTCCGAAATTACCGCGAGTGAAACCGCGGGAGTCAGCTAGTAAAGAATAAGCGGACACGTGGCGAGTTTAATTTATATTACGATCTATCATCAAAAAGATTTCCCCATTATTTTAGAAGTTTAAGAGCAGCATTCATCGAGCTACATGAATTGATTAAAAATGATTTAATAAAACATGATACAAACATGCGCAAAAGTATTAAAGCGCTTATTACACCTTGCAATTTCTAGGGCTCTAAATTGGATACAATTTAGGGTCGGTGAGTGAGAGAGAGAGAGCGAGTAATCACACTACTCCAAATTGTACCCTAAATCGACTACTCTAGGGTACATTTTAATGTAGTGTTTTATTAATTTAGGGCTCTAAATTGGATACAATTTATGGTCGGTGAGAGAGAGAGCGAGTGATAACACTACATTATTGTATCCAATTTTGAGCCCTAAATTGGTGCCCTGAAATTGCAAAGTGTAATAAGCTCATAAGGAGCGATCAGACTTCACGGCTGAATACCGGCTCCTTCAGGGCCCGATATTTAGGGTGGGCTTGGCCCCTTGCAAGGGTGCGAGCGATTACACTACTCTAAATACCGGGACCCTAACTCTCTGTGTACAGTCCAGTGTTGCTACAGTTGGTGAATTTTCACCACATTTTGGTGATTTGATGAAAAACTTCTAGAATATAATATTGTAATTTTCTATAATCAAACTAATTCTATAATTTCTTTTAATAAATTTCATGCAAGTAAGTACCCTAATGTCAAAATATACGTTAATATCATTGATACACTGTAACGAGGCGGCCGTATGCCACTCGTTATGATATCCTGGTGTGCGTTCCGTGGATTTGGGCGCAGTTGTTCGGTTAAAATTTCACTCGTTTGAGTTGCAACCAAGCCACAGAACGATCGAGTTGTTTTTATAACCTCAAAATATTTTAAATTACAGGCGCCATTTGTTTTCTCTCAACTCACATTGCAAATAAGACTGTTTTACTTCCAATTATAAAACTTTTTGTGACTACGACACCTCCCCTTTGTTCGTAAGAACTCCGATTAATTTCTTTTTCAACGAATCCGGTTTTTGGCGCAAACTTTGACACTTCTTAAACAATACATAGCTGTCAGAGTGAAAATTAACCTGCTTCGGAGATGGTTGTTTGGTTGCTGCACTCTGAGCCACGGAACGGGTCAAACTACGCTCTGACAGTTGTCAGAGTAAAATTTCACCAAGCCACAGAACGGGTTTAGAGCGCGCTCGAGCGCGTTCGAGTGCATTCGTGCGAAGCCACGGAACGCACACCCGCCTCATTTCTAATATTTGTTATTTATTTTTTAATCTGTTCCTTTTATATTTAAAATTTGACTTTTTACTTTTTGACAGAACCAGGCCAGCGACACTCCCTTGAAGCAAAAGTTACTATGGATTTATGCGTGAACTTCTTTACCAACTTTGGAATACTTAACCAAATTTCTATGACCGCGTCATACATTGCATTGGTATGGTTGGCATAAAATGCTTTCATAGATCGGTTCAGTGATTAGTATGGAAGTGCCTACTCTTAAAACGTAGTGATTGGGGATTTCTTTATAGAAAATTACATAGTTGTTTTATTTCTTATCCTACTGGCCTGCAGGTGTCAGGGCCTCAGACGAAATAAAAAGTCTATTTCGTCTGAGGTCAGGGACCCAATTCTCGCCTCCTTCGAAAAAATTTCGAACTCGAGATTGCTGTTCGATCCCTATGTCGACCACAAAATCTCTCGTGTCTCCTATTCTCAACACAAATCGAACTAGACTTCGAGTTTATAGTGTAAAATGTTGTCAGTAAAAGCTTATTCGAAAGCCGTATCCATTCCATTCTACACGATTCATCCGGAGCTAAAACGGCAGCAGCTTTTTATAGTTTTTAAATAGTGTGCATCGTTTTATATCAAGAACTAATATATTTTATAGTACATTTGTACAAAAAAAAAGAAAAGTTCTTACTTTTATCACTTTTACATCATCACTTTAATTTTGTTTAAATTAGTTTGCGTAGTACGGATCGTGAAGCATAATATTTGTTTTTGTTTTTACCCTTTTTTTGAGGGAGGCAAAGGGATCGTAGTTCATACAGCCTGAATTGGCTGTATAGACTACGATTCTTTTGTTTTTTTTTCTGATGTTATATTTACATCCAATTGCGTTGCTGAGATGCATTTCGATGCTTAATCGGAACTTTAAGCTATGAAGTTGCAGTTAATTACCACCATAGCACTTAATACAGAGTATATTTACTAATACATAATAAACTTCTAAAACTGTAACATATGACTTGGCTGTATGGCTCAACATCCCTTGCCTGTCCCAGATGGGGCCAAGATAAAAACAACAACAACTTCTGAAACTGTCACGCACGACACCGCTATTGGACATTTATGAAGATTCGAATTCGAAATTTACGTCTCGACCGCTTCCGACCAGTCGAAGCAGTTCGAACGGCTTTCATTCAAGAAATGTCAAAGTCGATATGTCGAGAATTGCTCAACTTGACTTCATCTCGATTTAATGTTCGAATTCGAACTTTATCTCGAGTTCGAGTCTACTTCGAATGTGTGAGAATTGCCTCCCAGGGCCACATTTAATTTTGGACACCAAACATTCAGAGCAGTTATGAAATAAAAGTCAGGTATAATTATTACTTAAAACTATAATTAATATTTAGTATGTACATACACTATACATTGTGAAAACATATTAAACGTCATTAAAGTCAGGTTATGTTGTATAATTTATTTTTGTTATCTCATTTTGTTTATTAAATTAAACCTAATTTTTATTAATTAAATTTTATAAAATTTGTAATTAGGTAGGAACTCACGTTCAATACTAGAACAGCTTTTTTCTTTTTTATTTTTCATTCCGTTAGCGCAATTATATAAATCGGTAGCTACAAAGTGGTCCGAACAGGACATTTGAATCATTTGGCTTAAAAAACTCATCGTCTCTCTCAATTGCCACAAGTTTTCTCCATTTCTCCCTTTGTATTGGAGAATCCTATTTGCAAATTAAATTAACGCGACACTGGCAACAATGTCATTAATGACAATTGCCAGCTTAAAGGACTTGTATCCATGGCCGTTAAATAAAAAATTTTGACAATTGCCAATCATTAAAAAAAAAAAATATCAGAGAGAAGGTAATCACTACATCACTACGTTTTAGATATTATGGCTAATGAAGAACATAAAGAGTTAGCCAAAATTTTAAAAGACATTCACGCTGCTCTTAGAAAATCAGCAACAATATTGGGATCAGAAAAAGCATGGACCGCCCATTGCGCCAACAAAGATCTCCTCATCAACTATGCCAAATGTATGGAGAGATTAGCAACAAAACATTGGGATGGAAATTTTGAAAATGATTGCAGTTCTGTAACATCACGAATTACATGGGCAGTCAATATTTGTAGGGATTATTTCATCGACAAGAGTTATCTAAGATATCAAGAGAAGGAAAAGGAAATTTGCAGGAAAATAAATGTCACATTGAAATCGAAAGAGTGCTTTTCTCAGACTTTAAAGCTTATTGATGTTGGTAGTTGTTACAACCCCTTCAGAGTTTATGACCTTTTTGATGTTTTTGCAATTGATCTTTGTCCAGCTAATAGTTCTGTCCTTGAGTGTGATTTTATAAATGTTCCAGTTGGAAGCAACACAGCTGTATCAGAAAACAGAAGAGTAACACAACTACAGCAATGTTTATTTGAAGTAGTGACATTTTGTTTTTTTTTAGAATATTTACCATCTCCGAAGTTACGACTAAAGGCATGTGAGAAAGCATATGATATATTGAAACCTGGTGGCTTGCTAATCATAAGCACACCTGACTCAAAACATGTTGGTGCTAATTCAAAAATAATGAAATGCTGGCGCTATACTTTACAATGTATCGGTTTTATTAGGATAAAGTATGAAAAATTTAAACACATGCATTGCATGGCATTCAGAAAATCATTGAATAAAGATGTTGCAGTACGGTGGGCAAATCTACATAAAGAACCTTATATGGAATACACAATTGGTATTCCACAGGATAATATTATAATTGATGAAAAAAATTCTTTACCAAGAATTGAAGCCAACTTGGTAGATTTCAAGGAATTGCCTTTCTGTATAGTCTAAAATATATTTTTGAGTACAACAATATCTTAAGTGTGTACTAAAATTTATTACATTATCTGTCATCAGCTATAAAGCTTTTATTGGATATTTAATATGACAAGTTACATGTGGAGTCCCCATCTATAGTGATACAAGGCATCCTTCAAAAATTACCCTAAACCCTTTATAACTAGAAGGTTGGGTCTTTAGATGCATCACATAACTAATCTATACCAATATTAAAAAAACATTAGATTTTTTGTGTTTGTAGGTTTGTAATACATAAACTCAAAAACTAACTAACCGAATTTTTTTTTTATTGGAAGCTGGAGCATTCTTAGTCACATAGGATCTTATCTAAGTATACTATATAATATAAAATGCTTTGTACCGAGTTCCTGACTGACTTACTGATGGATGATCACAAAGCCTATACTTTTGATCGTAGAGACTTGAAACTAGGAGGGTGTGTTCTTTGTATGACGTCCAATAAGAAATTATTTTGAAAATTCTACCCCTAAGGAGGTGAAAAGGGAAGGAAAAGTTTGTATGGAACAATTACACGTGAACTTTCGCAGGTGAAACCGTGCGGATCAGCTAGTATAAGTATATAAAAGCAAAAATTCACTGACTAAACAAAACCTCGAAAACTACTTGACCTATGAAACTGAAATTTGGCTGGTGTGTATTTTATAAGAAGGTGCAAAGAGAATGTAATCACTATGTTTTCGTAAACAGGGGTGAAACAGCTGAGAACAAGAATATTGTCATGTATGTAAATGTAGGGTAGGTAGGTACCTACTGAAAAAGCAAAACTAAGGAGGTTAGCTAATACCTTTGACAGAACAGTTTTGGTTTTTGCTACCTAGCACTACATAGTTGGTTATATTTATATACTTGCCTAGCACAATAAACGTGGTTTAACATAAATCCAGTGTTTCAATGTACAAACTGATTCTAAAATCTAAATTGCAATATTCATGTGGGTGAAACCCTCAGGCACCTCAGGGGACAGCTATTTAGTCATTAGTGTATAGTTACAACTTACAAGTACATAATTTAGGTCTTGAAATAGGAGATACAATAATTTTATCTCGGTAGGTATAGAGTTCTTGCCAGAATTCAGAAATTAATGCGGGTGAAATTGCAGGAAACCAGCAATTCACCTATCAAAGTTTATTATAACATTGGTTTTCAGTTGTTGGGCCAGAAAGCTACTATTATTTTATGTTGAAATGCAATGATTAGTAGCTATTGAGGTTGCATTCTATTTTTTTTCTAAATAGTCACATAGTGTTATACCTGGGATACTTTTTATTTTATAACTTTTGCAGGAATTTTGAAATGCACACTAGGGAACCGGCGAGGGGAACAACTAAGTATTTGTAGATATCTGGAACTACTGAACCAATTTAAAAAATTCGTTCAATGATAGAAAAGTACAGTATCCTTGAATGTCATAGAAACTAGTATTATTTAGATATTCCCAGCAGTAATACTGAAATTCATGCTCATCATTGTTTACAACATATTGCTTTTGAGGGCATCTCTTGGTACTTTACCATAAACATTGCGATGAGCATATGAGGGACGATATTTCAAGTAATCAAATCAGATTTTACGGGTAAAATACTTAATTCTTGAGTGGCCATCTGTGATCTTGTCAGTTCCACTTCACCAAATAGTGCATTCCTTGAGCAAATGGACACATTACTATTAAAATACCATACATACCACAAGTTCTGGTTTCCTTCCAAGAGGAAGATTTTGGGTTTGATTCCCTATGGAGGTGAACTTTGTGTGATGAATGCAGGGTTCTGATTTCCAGTCTGAGCATAATAGGATTAATAAAAAATATTGGACACATATTTTTTCTTTTTTTACGTAATCAAAAAATAACGGCGATACATTGAGTTGAAATATCGCATGACGTCACTAACTAGTGCAGTTTGTATGGCGGCTTGTAGTGGTAAGTGACGTCACGAGCCCCCACCCTAAACTTTGATGCGCTTCATCTCTGTGTATTTTAATTTATTTGAAAAATAAAAAAATACGGGTCTAATGATTTTTCATTTTCTAAATGACAGACTAATTAGATTTTTGATTTTCAAAAGCTGTCAACATCCCTATTACATATCTATACTATAATATAAGTAGTATAGCAAATTTACAATATTTTATAGAAACTTATGCACATGAATCTGTAAATTGTTTAATTTGAAATGTTATACAGAGATTGCAATTTTTTCATTTATTAAATTTCAACATGTTGGTGTTTCAACCTCCACCTGCTTGGCATGAATATTGTGTGTCCGGCAACCGGCAACTATTATTTGTAATAAACTATAAAAATGACAGTGTGTTGCGCCTAGCATATCTGCACAGTAGGTCCTGTGTAGTTCAAGAATAAGCACCCAAAATACACTGTCAGTGTTGCATTGCTGCCCTACCATGTCAGCTCTATGTTAATTTAATTACACAGAACAAAAGAGCATTTTAACAAAAGTCACTGAATAACTTTAGATGATATTATTTAGGCTATTCAACAAAAACAATATGAATCAATATTAAAAAGCAGTTTTACTGAACAGTGCCAAACTTAGCTTTTCGTTTTTCAAGTTTTTCCTTATTTTCAATATCAGACATTATTTTTGACACAGACAGTCCAAACCGTTCAGCTCTTTTTTTAAGTTTGTCAATATTATCTGTTAGGTCAGATGAGGTTAAGTTTGTTACACTGCCACTAGAGCTTTGACTAAATCTTTGTTTCCTGGCTTCCTTTCTTTCAGCATCACTCATTTTCACAGGTAGACCGAACCTTTTAGCACGCATTTCCAACTTTGATTTGGTGTCAATCTCTGCTGTTATCTTCACTTTGTTATTATTAGACACAGGCACAGTTTCAATTTCCGATTTACTTTCAAGTGTTTCTAGTGGTTTAGAAATTGTGGTTAGAGAAGTAGCTCTGTTCAAAACTACTTTCTTTGAGCTTGATTCCTTCCCACCAGATGATTTAGATTCATGGGTTTTCTCGGATGTTGGATCATTAGTGTTTATTTTTCGTTTAAGTGCACGTGCCGGTTTCGTTTCCGACGTAGGTTGACCCTGGGTGGCTGGTTCTGAAAGAGCTAACTCTTCGTTCAATGTGTCGACGGCTGTGTCATCAAGTATATCTGTTTGGCTTTTGTCGTCTTCATCTTCGAGAACTCCATCAGAGTCCAGTTCAACGTTGTCGTCTGAATCCAAAGTAATATCACCACTATCTTCCTGAGACATCGCATTTTGAAGTCGCGCTATTAGTTCGGCTTTATCACCGTTGTACGAAAGACCACGCGACTTGAGTTCCTTGCGTAGCTCTACCACTTTCATCTTGCTCACATCTGCCACTGTTGAATCAGCCATTTTTAAGACGATTGTAGAATCACGCTTATTCAATGTGTTCAATCAATGGTACGGGGAACCTAGTTATTTGTGGTTGTGCGGGGTACCAGTTTAATCCACAAATTAACTAGACTTATGGGTTTAATCACAACTCACAAGCAGACACAAATTAACTAGACATATGTCCACAAACTACTTAGAGATACTATGCATACGTCTAAGGTAATAGCAGAGAGAGAGAGAAGGTAATAGCAGAGAGAAGCAGAAGGTAATTTTTTTTTTATGGCAATTGTCATGAATGACATTGTTGCCAGTATCGAGTAAATTTACTTTGCAAAAAAATGTTCATTTGTTATACGGGATTTACACTCGCGCCTCGTTCCTCGCCTCGTGGTTCGTCTTGTGGCCAGGTACGAGGCGCGAGTGTAAACGCTGTTTTATCGGCGTTTACACTCGCACCTCGTTCCTCGTCTTGTGCTTCGTTTCGTGGTGGGGTACGAGGTGCGAGTGTAAACGCTGCCTCGTCCCGTCGCTCGTGCGTGCGACCGCGACCGCACGATCGATGGAAAAGAGACAAAAGAGCTGCGGCCTGCAGTGCGTTCGTTCAGTTCAGTTGTCTTTGAGCTAGCAACAAGGGAGGATGTCGAAGTGTTAGCGGCAACAAGACGACTTTGCTTACTGAGCTTTTACTACTACTCGATTAATTTTAATAAATGAAATCCTTACTTATTATTCTAAAAATCTTTATATTATAAAGTTTGTATGGATTGTATGGATGTTTGTTACGTTTTCACGCAAAAACTACTGAATGGATTTCAACTTTACAATATTTGAAACAATATTTGAAACTTTACAATAAAACAGCTATAAAAATATCAAAAAATAATAATAATAGCTATAGATTCCTATTATCATATTATATATGTATCTACTGTCTGCTATCTGCTCTATAGGATTTTTTACCAAGCTTGGCTAATAATTATTGTATTAATATTGCGCCATCTATGTATTGCTAACAAAAGTTTTTTGAAATTTGAACTGTCCTGTGCCTGTATGTGCGTGATACAGGTTCTCGACGGTTAAAATTTCATTTATTCCTGAAATAATCAAGAGATGTCGTTAACCATTATTTTGTAAACGTCGAAAATTAAATGCATGTATAGGCTAATATTTTGATCTTGCTTCAAGTAGAAGTAATTCAGAATAACAGATAGGGTACTTTTTATCCCGGAATTCCCACAGGATCTTTGAAATTAACGCGGATGACACCGCGGGGACATGCTAGAATATAATAGCTAGTAAAATAAATAAATTAAATAAATAATTAAACTTTAAATAAATAATTTAAAAAAATAAAATAAATAAAATTGTCAATATCATCTTCTTCTGCGCCGGGTGTCATCGACTGTTTTTTGCGCAGGAGATGCTGTCGAAAGGTTTATTGTTTAGTGCGGTTGGAGGTCTACATATCTATCTATCTATCTATAAAAGATAGAAAGAATCCGCGATTCTGTACATTGAATATTTTTAACAAAAACTGACAGGGGACGGAACGGAGCGGACGGACGGGGGGGGGGGGGGAAGAGTAACCAAGCACAAAAAAAGGGTTTTTAAAAATCTTTTCTGTCTTTCTGTCTGTTCACGATAATCTCCGAATCTACTGAACGGATTGTCATGCGGTTTAGGATTAAGCTTAACCTGGAGTTACATAGGCTTTGTTTCATTGAAATCGGATGTCGGGAAAAGAAGTTGTTGTATAAAAAGAAGTTGTTGTATAGAAACTTTTCGCGCGGGTGAAACCGCGGGGCACAGCTAGTACTAATATAATAAAAGAGTAGAATCCGCGATTCTGTACATTGAATATTTTTAACAAAAATTGACAGGGGACGATAAACGAAGAGTAACCAACTATAAAAAAAGGGGTTTTAAAAAATCTTTTCTGTCTGTCTGTCTCTCAGTTCGCGATAATCTCTGAATCTACTGAACGGATTGTCATACGGTTTTCGCAGGTAGATTAAGCTTAGCCTGGATCTACATATAGGCTTTGTTTCATTCAAATCGGATGTCAAGAAAAGAAAGTTGTTACATAAAAACTTTTCACGCGGGTGAAACCGCGGGGCACAGCTAGTTTCTTAATAAAATCTAGTCCATATAACGTTTACTTTTTGGTTATTTTTGTGGAATCTATGTTTGGGATCCCAAATTATCGGTTTCTTTTAAAATAATTCTAGAAACCAAAACGTTTCTTGTTGCAAGTTACAACCAATCCAATTATTCAGTTTAAAAGCACACAACCATCGCGGCCCAAGGTTGAAACCCGACTGAAGCGAGAACGCGAGTGTAAACACCACGCTCGCTTTGACGCGAGGTCCTTTGACTCGTGACCAAAAAACCGCTCCGGAAGCGAGCGGTGCGAGTGACGAGGCGAACCACGCGGCGAGCCCCTAGCGCCTGTTCACACTCGCGCCTCGTCCCTCGCCCCGCGCCCCTTGCTCCTTTTTCGTCCCTTTGACTCGTGACAAAAAAGCCGCTCCGGGGGACGCGAGCGGCACGAGCGACGAGGCGAACCACGCGGCGAGCGACGAAGCGCGAATGTAAACAGTCGCTCGGGGCTCGCCGCGTGGTTCGCCTCGTTGCTCGTACGCGAGTGTAAATGACGCTTTAAAATCGTAATGAACGAGCGAAAATTTTGGGCGTTCGTTGTAATAAGAATAGTGAAATGGAGACTTCCGGTGGAACGTTAATCGCGTGTTCGCGTGTTTTGGTGTTTTTCCTGGAATTATTGGCCTAAAATCATTGTTTTACGCTGTAATCAGGGTAAATCATTCATGCTTGGTAGTTTTGTAAAGTAATAATTAATACTAGTTGGTAATTCACGCTACCATTTGTAATTTTGTAATATTTAGTTGCGTTTAAACATACACACATCAAAAGTGTCTAGGGATCAAGTACATTTTTTGCTATAAAAAGAAACCCAATTAATTTAAATCTAATCTAATCTTCTGGGCTTGTTGCCTACCTTATTTCCCAAATCTAAATTAACAAGTAATCCCCACATTTTGAATAAATTAAGAAAATATTCATTTTTTGTAAGATGTGAGAAATTGAACCAATTCCAAGTCGACAATAAAATTGCAAAGAAGGCAAAGACAGGGGTTTTTGAAACTTTTATTGTAATGTATTAACAAATTAATAATCTGTGTTCTTTCCATTGACATGAATCACACATTCGCAGCGATTTGGTATGCTTAAAATCAGTTCATCAAAATCACTTTGAGGAATGGCCACCCACGTTCTTTGTAAGAAGTCAAAAAGTTGTTGTGGGGTATTTACGGCGTCCATACTCGGCAGAGCTCTTCTTTGGAGCTCTTCTTCTTATATCCCATGCGTGCTCAGTAGGATTTAAGTCTGGTGATTGAGCAGGCCACGGCAGGACGTTGATATCAGTATTGGCAAGAGTGCGTGTTACGACTCCAACAGTGTGTGGACGTGCATTGTCGTGCATAAGTTGAAACGAATCACCCAACTGGCTTCGCAAAGGGATGATTACATCTGATACAATACTTGTCGCATAAATCCGAGCATTAAGGTTGCCCCTGATCCAAATGAGATCGGTTCTTCCACCGATCTAAATACCCGTTAAAACCATCATTGTTCCCCCTCTATATGGATGAACTTCCTAACAGAATTTCAATCGTTCTTGACGTCCAGGGCTTCTCCAAACTAATGTACATCTTGTATCCGGCCTCATACCGAAACCAGATTCCTCGGAAAAGCAAACACCACGCTAGTCTTCTTCCTCCTAATTACTGTCTTCGCGAGCCCATTGTAAACGGGCTCTACGATTGCGGGGCGCTATTGGTGGAACTCTCAGAGGCCTTCGGGATCGCAGACCCACTTCTCTTAAACGATTACGTATGGTTTGATCGCTTATCAGAAAGCCTGAAGCGCTGTGGAGCCTCGTAGTTATCATCATGGCGGTCATAGTACGATTTCTTCGCGCTGTATTATGGATATACCGGTCCTGTCTTCGAGTGGTGATACGAGTTCGCCCTCCATGTCGCTCGGCCACACTGCCCGTGATGCGATAGCGTGTCCATAGGCGGCTTATGACGCTCTGCCTTGTCCCAACAGCAGTAGCCACAGTGCGTTGCCTGGCGCCAGCTTCCAACATTCCAACGGCTCTCAGCATCTCTTCTCTAGGCAATTGGTGTCATCGCTCCATACCGATGCATTTTTTTTCAGTTACGATGCAGAAATTGTAATGTTTTTGTAAAACTGCCATCACACGCTTTTATAGGGATTTTTAATGACAGTTATTTTTAAATGTTTAAACAAAATTTGAATAAAATTCATTATTGAAATGGTGAAATTCAATAAAAAATTTCAAAAAGGATCCAGAAAAGTTACAATAATAATCCCAATTGGCGGCAATTCTCTAAAATGCACTTGATCCCTAGACATTTTTGATGTGTGTATCATTGATTAGCGTCCATTATGAATAATCCTCCCGATAGGGAGGATGACAGCCCGAATACGAATTTTCTTCCTCCTTCTCCCGTTGCATTTTGTGAAATCGATATAAATGAGGATAGTGATTTTGTGACTCCTAAAGAGAGAAGTAGGAGACATAAGCGCAAAAAACAAGAGAAAAATAAGTCAGACTGCAGTGTTCGCTCCCGTTCCAACTCTCGCTCTTCTCAAATTGCGTCTTCTGTAGCGAATATTATGTCTCCCGCTTCCTCGGCATCTTTATCGCATACTTCTTTGGACTCGGTTATCCCAGCAGGGCAACCTAGTTTTCAACAAACCTCCCCCCATCCTTACCTTCAAACCTCCCCGCCACAGTCTACCCCATCCCAACCTTCTCCCCTTTCACCCTTCACCCCAATTGGTCGTCCTAAATACTGTACAACCGACCGAGGTCCATTCACTGTTCACGTACAATTTGTAGGTTCCTCAGACAGTGTTAACCCTTCTAATTTAACTTTTAACCCTGTCTTATTTGGTAAGTTTCTGCAAGAACGGTCCAGAGAATTTCCGAATATTGTGAACGGAAGTGTTAAAAAGTTAGGACGCAATCGCATTGCTCTTAACTTTCATCAGGCTATTGATGCCAATAACTTTATAGACTCTCCTACTCTCCAAAGTAATAACCTAAAAGCGTTTATTCCCACATTTAATGTAACTAGGATGGGAATCGTTCGTGGTGTTCCTACAGAATGGGCCCAAGAGGAAATAATTAAAAATATTAAAGTTCCCGATGGCTGTGGGTCAGTTATCAAGACAAGACGCCTTATCTATAAAACTTTTAATCCGGATGGTTCACACAAATGGTTGGAATCTCAAACAGTGGTATTGACTTTTGACGGTCAGGTTTTACCGCCAAGAGTGTATATGTGTTACAATTCTCTCCCTGTCGAAATGTACACCTTCCCTACGATACAGTGTTACCGTTGCTGTCGTTTTGGCCACACTAAAGTACAATGCAGGTCTAAAGCCCGTTGCTTCAAATGCTCTTCAGAAGATCACGGTGGGGATGAATGCGACACTGTGGAGAGCTGCTCTTCGTGTATTAATTGTAAAGGTTCGCACTTTGCTACAAACAAATCATGCCCGGAATTTAGCAGGCAAGCTAACATTAAAAAAACGATGGCAGAGAAAGCAATATCATACGCAGAGGCGTCCAAACTTTATGTTCCATGTAAAAAATCTTTTGCGGATACTATCAAAAGTTCGCCTGATAAATCTTCTACCCACCAGTCGTATAAAAAAACCGTTTTTATAAAAAAACCTCGTTCCCCTCCTCCTGCTGCTTTTGGGTACGACCAAGTAGCTCACCGCTCTCTGATAAGAGACCCAACAATCCCATCGCAGAATGGTGTTGGTTTACGTGTAGAATCTTCCCCTTCTGATAAAATAGTCACAGAAATAATCAATCTCCTGTCTTCTCTCCTCAAAATTTCCTTCCCTTCTTTTAATTTACCGTCCAACGCTGCCTTATTCCTACAAACTGCTTTTTCTTCTATCCTTGCCAATGGCGCTGATAATCCAATGGAATTGTAGATCAATATCTCCTAAAAAAAGTGACCTAATCTACTTAATAAATAAATATAATCCAATAATTATTGCCCTTTCCGAGACGTGGCTACACCCGGATTTGAACTTTCGAATTCCGGGTTTTGTCATGTTTCGTAATGATGGCAAACAAGGGCATGGCGGTGTAGCCGTGCTTATTAAGAATAATCTCCCTTTTTCCCAAATCTTAATAAAATCACAAAATCAATTTAATGCTGTCGCACTTAAAACCAAAAACTTTACGATTCTCTCAATTTATATCCCCTATCCCTCCAGCTCAGCCCTAGCAGATGTTAACCTATTAATTCAATCACTATCCCCTCCATTACTTATTGTCGGTGATTTTAATTGCCACCACCACGTTTGGGGTTGTGGTAAAAATGATCATGCCGGCGAAATTCTCCTTGATATTATCGACCTTAACAACCTATGTATATTAAATACGAGTTCGCCCACTCGTCGTACACGCCCTGAAGAATCTGTTAGTGCAGTGGATATATCTTTATGCTCCTCAGACCTGGCTTCGCAAATCACCTGGGAGGTTCTTCCTAATTCTTATGGCAGTGACCATTTTCCAATTTTGTTGAGTTTCCCATTCACTAGTGCAAAGGACTCTCCACCAAAAAATCCCCTTCTTAAGCATATCTTATCTGACAAAAATTGGGCAGCTTTCCGCCAATCCACTAGTACTATGTTATCCATCCTTCCTAAAATATCCTTTTACAATATAGATCGCTGCTGCACTGCCTTCAGTAACGCTCTTATTGCCAGCGCCAATAATTCTTTCCCTCTTAAAAACACATCAACCAAACGAATATCCTCTCCTCCTTGGTGGGACCACGATTGTACCAAAAGCATTCAAGCCCGCAAAAAAGCTGAACGTCTTTACTCCAAAAATATGACCTCCGAAAATTTTATATTACTCAATAAAGTTTCAGCTGAAACAAAACGCACCCTAAGATCCAAAAAACGTGATAGTTGGAAAGAATACTGTGCATCTATCTCACCTGTCACTCCCTCCCACTTTGTATGGAAAAGAATCAAACAATTCCGAGGGTCATATAATCAACCATCACAGTCATGCCCCCCCACGTCCGAATTCGCAGAAGCATATATGGACCATTTAGCTCCCCAAATGGCCCCCTCTCAATCTGAACTGCCCTGGTATTTCCATCATCCCTCAACTGATCCGCTAGATCATAATTTCTCCCTTACTGAACTTAAGTATATCCTAAATTCTGTTAAAGATTCTGCCCCTGGTATGGATAGTATTCCTTATTCATTCCTTGTTAACGCTCACCCATGCCTGCATGATTACTTCCTAAATTTAATCAATACAATTCTTAATATTGGATATGTCCCAGATGCTTGGAAATCACAAATAATTATTCCTGTCTTAAAACCGGGTAAAGATTCCCATGATGTAAAATCCTATCGTCCAATTGCTTTATCATCTACTCTCGCGAAAGTCCTTGAGCACTTGATCAAGAACCGTCTCGAGTGGTTTGTGGAGTCCAGAGGTATTCTAGGTAAAAATCAATTTGGCTTCCGAAGAGGAAGAAGCACAACAGATAGCATTGCAATCTTTACAACTGATATAAGACTGGCATTTACCCGAAATGAGTCTGTTGTTGCCGCATTTTTAGATATATCTGCTGCCTATGATAATGTCCGCCTCCCTCTTCTCATGGAAAAACTTAATGCCTTGTCGATCCCGAAGAAACTAGGCCAACTCATTATAAACATGCTCTCTGATAGAACTGTCCACTTCCGCTGCGATGACCCTGGAATTTCCTCTCGCAGATCTATTTGGAAAGGCCTTCCTCAGGGGTCCGTCTTGAGCCCCCTTCTTTATAATATTTATACACATGACCTAGACTTATCACGTGGTCTCTGCAGAATCCTTCAATATGCAGACGACATTCTTTTGTACTACTCCCACAACAATATTTCTACAGCAGCCGCAACAGTGACAGAGTCTTTATCATCTCTTAATAATTGGATTTGCTCTAATGGCCTTGAATTATCCCCCTCAAAAAGTGCAGTAGTGGTATTTTCAAGGAAAAGAAAGATCCCGGCAATCAGTGTAGAAGTGGGTGGCCTTCAAATCCCGATAAAACCATATTTTAAATTTCTAGGCGTTATTCTCGACTCTAAATTAAGTGGTTCTCCGCACTGTGAGTACATAGTGAACAAATCGCAGAAAAACATCAACATTTTGAGATGCTTATCAGGTGTTTGGTGGGGTGCCCACCCTTTCTCTCTTAAGTTATTATATAATGCCATCATCCGTAGTGTTCTGGACTACGGTACATTTCTGCTCGAACCAGCAAATAAGGGCGCTCTTCAGAAACTTGACCAAATACAGGCTAAGGCTTTACGCATCATTTCTGGAGCGATGCGTTCTAGTCCCATCAACGCATTACAGGTAGAATGTGGCGATCCTCCTCTTTCTCAGCGTAGACAGTTTCTTTCAGATCGCTTCCTCTTTCGTGTTTATCAATTTGCCTCCCATCCTATTTTCCCTAAACTCCAACTTCTTTGCGAGTTCTCTCTTAAATCCCGTTTCTGGACAAACAAATGCCCCTCCCCTTTGATGAAAAGCTTTGGCAAAATAAAATGTATAAAAAATTCTGTCCACCGTTCATCCAATCTCCCAGTTTTTGATTTCGATTACGAAACAATAATCTATCAGCCTCCAGTCATTTTAAACTTTGACATTTGTAAAGGTGATAAACACGCCAACGCATACCATCGCGAAATAATGAAAAGAAACTGGCGTGGTTGGCATTCCATCTACGCTGATGCTTCTAAACTCTCTCAGCATGGATGTGTGGGTGTGGGAGTATTCCACGAAGAATATAATATAGTTCAAAAAATTAAATGTCCCCCAGAGTCCTCGGTTTTTACTGGGGAATCTTTAGCCATTCTCAACTGTGTTAAGTACGCTCTTCTTTTCAAACTCCACAAATGCCTTATTTTCTCCGATTCCCGTAGCTCCCTCCAGGCCCTAATTTCAAATCCCTTTTCAAAAAACAACAACCCAATTATTTTCGAAATTAAAGCAGCCGTAAAATCTTATATTAATCAAGGTCACGAGCTGGCAATGGCTTGGATTCCGGGGCACGCTGGCATTGCTGGCAATGAGCGTGTGGACTTGGTTGCCAAGGACGCCATTGTCTGCGGTGACAGGGTGCCGTTCCGATGTTATTGCCATGATCTTATATCTCTCCCGAAACAGTCCCTATATAAAACTTGGTCTGCCCTCTGGGATAAATCTAAAAAATCAAAGGGTGCTTGGTTTGGGGTAATCCAACCAAGTATCCCTAATAAACCCTGGTTTTCCCGATGGAATTTCAACAAAAAAATCTGCTCCTCGATTATTCGTATGAGGTTAGGTCACTGTTGCATCCCAGTTCATCTTCACAAAATTCATTGCCTTAATTCATCTTTGTGTGAATGTGGTCTCTCCGAAGGAGACCTTAATCACGTCATCTTTTCATGTCCTCGTTTTAACCATAATTATTTATTTTCTGACCTTGTATTCTGTAAAATTCCGCTCCCCACATCCATCATCACCCTTCTTCACTCTTTAGACTTCAAAATTTATAAAATCCTAGTAGACTTTCTTACTTTTAACGACATTAAATTATGACTTATTATTCGTTCATATTCTCTTATTTATTTAAGTATAAGTATATAATTTCTGTCTTGTTGTATTGTACATAGCCCATCCCATTTCTCTATTCTTATTACAACGAATGCCCAAAATTTTCGCCCGTTCATTTTAAATCCTTTTTGCAAATTAAATTAACGCGACACTGGCAACAATGTCATTAATGACAATTGCCATTAAAAAAAAAAAAAAAAAAAAAAAAAAAATAGTGAAATGGGATGAACTATGCACAATAGGACAAGACAGAAATTATATACTTATACTTAAATAAATAAGAGAATATGGACGAATAATAAGTCATAATTTAATGTCGTTAAAAGTAAGAAAGTCTACTAGGATTTTATAAATTTGGAAGTCTAAAGAGTGAAGAAGGGTGATGATGGATGTGGGAAGCGGAATTTTACAGAATACAAGGTCAGAAAATAAATAATTATGATTAAAACGAGGACATGAAAAGATGATGTGATTAAGGTCTCCTTCGGAGAGACCACATTCACATAAAGATGAATTAAGGCAATGAATTTTGTGAAGATCAACTGGGATGCAACAGTGACCTAACCTCATACGAATAATCGAGGAGCAGATTTTTTTGTTGAAATTCCATCGGGAAAACCAGGGTTTATTAGGGATACTTGGTTGGATTACCCAAACCAAGTACCCTTTGATTTTTTAGATTTATCCCAGAGGGCAGACCAAGTTTTATATAGGGACTGTTTCGGGAGAGATATAAGATCATGGCAATAACATCGGAACGGCACCCTGTCACCGCAGACAATGGCGTCCTTGGCAACCAAGTCCACACGCTCATTGCCAGCAATGCCAGCGTGCCCCGGAATCCAAGCCATTGCCAGCTCGTGACCTTGATTAATATAAGATTTTACGGCTGCTTTAATTTCGAAAATAATTGGGTTGTTGTTTTTTGAAAAGGGATTTGAAATTAAGGCCTGGAGGGAGCTACGGTGATCGGAGAAAATAAGGCATTTGTGGAGTTTGAAAAGAAGAGCGTACTTAACACTATTGAGAATGGCTAAAGATTCCCCAGTAAAAACCGAGGACTCTGGGGGACATTTAATTTTTTGAACTATATTATATTCTTCGTGGAATACACCCACACCGTGTGGGTGTATTCCACGAATACTTCCTTCTAAAATCTCCATGCTGAGAGAGTTTAGAAGCATCAGCGTAGATGGAATGCCAACCACGCCAGTTTCTTTTCATTATTTCGCGATGGTATGCGTTGGCGTGTTTATCACCTTTACAAATGTCAAAGTTTAAAATGACTGGAGGCTGATAGATTATTGTTTGACAGAATTTTTTATACATTTTATTTTGCCAAAGCTTTTCATCAAGGGGAGGGACATTTGTTTATCCAGAAACGGGATTTAAGAGAGAACTCGCAAACAAGTTGGAGTTTAGGGAAAATAGGATGGGAGGCAAATTGATAAACACGAAAGAGGAAGCGATCTGAAAGAAACTGTCTATGCTGAGAAAGAGGAGGATCGCCACATTCCACCTGTAATGCGTTGATGGGACTAGAACGCATCGCTCCAGATATGATGCGTAATGCCTTAGCCTGTATTTGGTCAAGTTTCTGAAGGGCGCCCTTATTTTCTGGTTCGAGCAGAAATGTACCGTAATCCAGAACACTACGGTTGATGGCATTATATAATAACCTAAGAGAGAAAGGGTGGGCACCCCACCAAACACCTAATAAGCATCTCAAAATGTTGATGTTTTTCTGCGATTTGTTCACTATGTACTCACAGTGTGGAGAACCACTTAATTTAGAGTCGAGAATAACGCCTAGAAATTTAAAATATGGTTTTATCGGGACTTGAAGGCCACCCACTTCTACAGTGATTGCCGGGATCTTTCTTTTCCTTGAAAATACCACTACTGCACTTTTTGAGGGGATAATTCAAGGCCATTAGAGCAAATCTAATTATTAAGAGATGATAAAGACTCTGTCACTGTTGCGGCTGCTGTAGAAATATTGTTGTGGGAGTAGTACAAAAGAATGTCGTCTACATATTGAAGGATTCTGCAGAGACCACGTGATAAGTCTAGGTCATGTGTATAAATATTATAAAGATGGGGGCTCAAGACGGACCCCTGAGGAAGGCCTTTCCAAATAGATCTGCGAGAGGAAATTCCAGGGTCATCGCAGCGCAAGTGGACAGTTCTATCAGAGAGCATGTTTATAATGAGTTGGCCTAGTTTCTTCGGGATCGACAGGGCATTAAGTTTTTCCATGAGAAGAGGGAGGTGGACATTATCATAGGCAGCAGATATATCTAAAAATGCGGCAACAACAGACTCATTTCGGGTAAATGCCAGTCTTATATCAGTTGTAAAGATTGCAATGCTATCTGTTGTGCTTCTTCCTCTTCGGAAGCCAAATTGATTTTTACCTAGAATACCTCTGGACTCCACAAACCACTCGAGACGGTTCTTGATCAAGTGCTCAAGAACTTTCGCGAGAGTAGATGATAAAGCAATTGGACGATAGGATTTTACATCATGGGAATCTTTACCCGGTTTTAAGACAGGAATAATTATTTGTGATTTCCAAGCATCTGGAACATATCCGATATTAAGAATTGTATTGATTATATTTAGGAAGTAATCATGCTGGCATGGGTGAGCGTTAACAAGGAATGAATAAGGAATACTATCCATACCAGGGGCAGAATCTTTAACAGAATTTAGGATATACTTAAGTTCAGTAAGGGAGAAATTATGATCTAGCGGATCAGTTGAGGGATGATGGAAATACCAGGGCAGTTCAGATTGAGAGGGGGCCATTTGGGGAGCTAAATGGTCCATATATGCTTCTGCGAATTCGGACGTGGGGGGCATGACTGTGATGGTTGATTATATGACCCTCGGAATTGTTTGATTCTTTTCCATACAAAGCGGGAGGGAGTGACAGGTAAGATAGAAGCACAGTATTCTTTCCAACTATCACGTTTTTTGGATCTTAGGGTGCGTTTTGTTTCAGCTGAAACTTTATTGAGTAGTATAAAATTTTCGGAGGTCATATGTTTAGAGTAAAGACGTTCAGCTTTTTTGCGGGCTTGAATGCTTTTGGTACAATCGTGGTCCCACCAAGGAGGAGAGGATATTCGTTTGGTTGATGTGTTTTTAAGAGGAAAAGAATTATTGGCGCTGGCAATAAGAGCGTTACTGAAGGCAGTGCAACAGCGATCTATATTGTAAAAGGATATTTTAGGAAGGTTGGATAACATAGTACTAGTGGATTGGCGAAAAGCTGCCCAATTTTTGTCAGATAAGATATGCTTAAGAAGGGGATTTTTTGGTGGAGAGTCCTTTGCAATAGAGAGTGGGAAACTTAACAAAATTGGAAAATGGTCACTGCCATAAGAATTAGGAAGAACCTCCCAGGTGATTTGCGAAGCCAGGTCTGAGAAGCATAAAGATATATCCACTGCGCTAACAGATTCTTCAGGGCGTGTACGACGAGTGGGCGAACTCGTATTTAATATACACAGATTGTTAAAGTCAATAATATCAAGGAGAATTTCGCCGGCATGATCATTTTTACCACAACCCCAGACGTGGTGGTGACATTTAAAATCACCAACAATAAGTAATGGAGGGGATAGTGATTGAATTAATAGGTTAACATCTGCTAGGGCTGAGCTGGAGGGATAGGGGATATAAATTGAGAGAATCGTAAAGATTTTTGTTTTAAGTGCGACAGCATTAAATTGATTTTGTGATTTTATTAAGATTTGGGAAAAAGGGAGATTATTCTTAATAAGTACGGCTACACCGCCATGCCCTTGTTTACCATCATTACGAATCATGACAAAACCCGGAATTCGAAAGTTCAAAACCGGGTGTAGCCACGTCTCGGAAAGGGCAATAATTATTGGATTATATTTATTTATTAAGTAGATTAGGTCACTTTTTATAGGAGATATTTATCTACAATTCCATTGGATTATCAGCGCCATTGGGAAGGATAGAAGAAAAAGCAGTTTGTAGGAATGAGGCAGCGTTGGACAGTAAATTAAAAGAAGGGAAGGAAATTTTGAGGAGAGAAGACAGGAGATTGATTATTTCTGTGACTATTTTATCAGAAGGGGAAGATTCTACACGTAAACCAACACCATTCTGCCATGGGATTGTTGGGTCTCTTATCAGAGAGCGGTGAGCTACTTGGTCGTACCCAAAAGCAGCAGGAGGAGGGAAACGAGGTTTTTTTATAAAAACGGTTTTTTTATACGACTGGTGGGTAGAAGATTTATCAGGCGAACTTTTGATGGTATCCGCAAAAGAACATAAAGTTTTGACGCCTCTGCGTATGATATTGCTTTCTCTGCCATCGTTTTTTTAATGTTAGCTTGCCTGTTAAATTCCGGGCATGATTTGTTTGTAGCAAAGTGCGAACCTTTACAATTAATACACGAAGAGCAGCTCTCCACAGTGTCGCATTCATCCCCACCGTGATCTTCTGAAGAGCATTTGAAGCAACGGGCTTTAGACCTGCATTGTACTTTAGTGTGGCCAAAACGACAGCAACGGTAACACTGTATCGTAGGGAAGGTGTACATATCGACAGGGAGAGAATTGTTGCACATATACACTCTTGGCGGTAAAACCTGACCGTCAAAAGTCAATACCACTGTTTGAGATTCCAACTATTTGTGCGAGCCATCCGGATTAAAAGTTTTATAGTTAAGGCGTCTTGTCTTGATAACTGACCCACAGCCATCGGGAACTTTAATATTTTTAAGAAGGTAATCACTACGTGACACAAACTACTTAGAGATACTCTACGTGATCACAAGCAGAGAGAAGGTAATCACTACGTTTATCACAAGCACAAACTTGAAACGCTTGAAACTACTCAAGCGCTCTCCACATTCGTGCGTGGCTCGCGCGCGAAGCCGCGAAACACCCGCGAACTATAAGTGTGGTATCATGGTTCGTGGGTGTTTCGCGGCATCGCGCGCGAACCGCGCGCGAATGTGAAGCGCGCTTTGAAGATACTACATCACAAGTATAAAGCACGTATAAAGCCGTTTTTCCCAATTTCAAGGCACCAATCACCAATCTAGGGCCCTAAATCGGAAGCGAGCTCAGAAGAATAACTAGCTTTAGTTATTCTTCTGAGGAAGCGAGTGATTACACTACACTAAATTGAACTGCCAATTCGGCAGTGTTGTCACTTTTTACCAGATCTGGCGAAATTTAAAGTCGTTGGTGATTTGGTGGAAGACTTTTAGAATATTTCAAGTACTTTACAATTTGTCCGACACGAATTTTGGAAATCGGAAGGTTTAATCGAAGTTTAGAAGTGTAGAATCTAATTTAGGGAAATCAATCGACTTTTCCCTAAATTGGTTACGATCTAGGGCAATGTAATCGCGTCGGCACCAATCTAGGGTCGGTGTGCGAGAGAGAGAGCGAGTGATCACGCTACATTAAAATGTACCCTACAGTAGTCGATTTATGGTGCAATTTAGTGTAGTATGATCACTCGCTCTTTCTCTCTCTCACTCAATGACTAAATTGTATCCTATTTAGGAAACTTCCTACTGATATTATAAAGAGGAAAGATTTGATTTTTTGTTTGTTTGTTACGATTTTACTAAAAAACTACGGGACTGATTTAAAAAATTCTTTATTCTGATTCTTTAAGGAGTAATTCCGAAACTGTTGCACAACTTTTTACGGGACTTTTACTGCTAATTAGCTAATGGAGTAAATAAGGAGTCATAAGGAGTAAATTAAGCTACTTTGGAGTTCCTGCGGGAATTCCGAAACTCACACGCCGAAACGGTTGCACAAATTATGACAGGACTTTCATTGCTAATTAGCTGATGCTATAAGAAGTAAATTAGGCTACTTAGGAGCTCCTGCGGCAATTCCAAAACTCAAGCGGGTGAAACCGGGGGGCACAGCTATAATATTATGAAGATGTAAAGTTTGTGAGTTTGTGACGTGGTGATTGTGACGTTGTAGGGATCTACTGAATTGATTTAGAAAATTCTTAAAGGAAACTATACGGTAGTCCTGAAGTCCTTTTTTATCCTGAATTTCCCAGGGGAATTCCGAATTTACCGCAGGTGAAATCACGGGGGACAGCTAGTATCTACTAAGTAGGTAGTCGCATTCATGTCGATTTTTTTTTATTAAATCCTCACTGGCACTGGTATTATAATTGCGAAAGTGAGTTTGTTTGTTTGTTTGTTTGTTTGTTTGTTACGCTTTCACGACTTAACGGCTCAACCGATCATCAGTAAAATTTGGAGGTTTTGCATGCCTGTTTTCATGGGTACAGAGAAGGACATAGGGTACTTTTATCCCGGTATTCCCGTGGGAACTTCGAAATTACCGCGGGAACAGCTAGTTTCTTATAAAAGACGTAGGTTACGTCATGTAATTTGCATACGCTGCGCGCTACCTTGTACACGTCCGTCTCGAACGAAGCGCATGCGCCAACTAGTCGCTGACCGCTGTATCGTATCGAATTTGGGGAGAATTATAGTAAATAACTGTCCCCGCGATTTCATCCGCGGTAATTTCGGAGTTCCCGCGGAGGTTGCGGGAAAAAAGTACTCTATGTCCTTCAGTTCCCGAGGGAATTCCGGGATAAAAACTATCCTATCTTTTAAGTTGGACCATATTATAAATGGTTGCAAAATTTTATCAAAATCCGTTCAGTAGTTTCGGAGTCCATCGCGGACAAACAACGTGACACGTGATTTATATTAGAAGACTAGCTGTCCCCCGCGATTTCATCCGCGGCAATTTCGGAGTTCCTGCGGTAATTCCGGGAAAAAAGTACTGTAGTTTACGGTGATAAGTTCCCCGCATTAATTCCGGAGTTCCCGCGGGAATTCCGGGATAAAAACACCCGGGACAGCTGGGTGGACCTTAAAACCATTTGGAGCCAGAGAGAAGGTAATTTGGAGCGACGCCAGCAGATTACATCCAGACTGATTAGAAAAAATGATCGTCAATGCCCAGCTTAAGCTATGGATTCTAGTCCATACTCCTGGGCAGGTTATAGGCTATATAACATAACGCTAAGATACATAGGAGCTGAGCAGTGACGATAAAGAAGCAAGTCTGATAAAAATGTGCTTTCGAGCTCTTATCCTCGCATATGTTTACTCAATCACGCAAAAACGGCTGGACGGATTTGGATGAAATTTGGCATGCACGTTTTCAGGGGTACAGAGAAGGACATAGGGTACTTTTTATCCCGGAATTCCCGCAGGAACTCCGAAATTACCACGGGTGAAACCGCGGGGCACAGCTAGTTTCTAATATTTCTATGAAATATTAATTTACTAGAAAAATATTATCTATTTGAGATCTCAGACGAAATAAAAGTCCAGACGGAGCGCTGTGAAGTGGGGTGGATGGCTAGTTATTCTTCTGAGGGTGGATGACATCTCACGGATGACATCTGCGGATGACATTCAAAAACTGATCTCCAATAGCCACGGGACATCCGGCATGGATGACATCCAAATGTATATATTTTAATTCCTTTGTCCCTGAATGACTGATGGATCACCGCACAGCCTAATCTGTATCGTAGAGACCTGACCTGTGTGTTTTTTGTACGACGGAGGCATCCGATAAGAAAGGATTTTTGAAAATTCAACACCTAAGGGGATGAAAATTATGTATGGAACAAATAGGGTACTTGCATGAAATTTATAATAAGAAATTGTGTCAATATTTCAAAAATAGAGCCTTAGAAAAGCGTTATCGTGAAAGACTTACTAAAAAAATTTCAACAGTTTCCAAAATATTCAACTTTTAATTTTGTGAAACGGAACGTTGCAACGAAACACCAATCACAGCCAAGCTTGACACATGACGTCACTTTTATTTTTATAGGAAACATTTACCTCTTTCAGAGAAGGCAAAAGAAACTAAGTGCATACAGTCAACGCATATTTTCCATTTTCTGAAGTTTTTTACTTTAAAATGCATTGGTAAGATGCATTTCGATTCTTTTTTTTTTTTTTTTTGTTATGGCATCGCGCGGTTTGCGCATTTTGCCAGTTTCAAGGTAGGGAAACGATGATAAACATGAAAAGGATGCGGATTCGGAATTTTGGATAGGATCAGGAGACTGTAGGTTATTTGGTTTACACAGGTAATCATAAATTACTGGAACTTTTGGAAGTAAATCGACACAGTTCAACCTTAATTTCGCTTTTGGATATTGAAGTTATCTGTCAGTATCTTGTCAGTGTCACAATCGCAAATTCACAAATTCACAATCACAAATACAATCAAAATTCTAATCAGTCAAATCAATCTAAACGTAGTGATTACCTTCTCTCTGATCGTTCTCGTATTCGTCTGTGGTCAAATCACAATAAAAGTTAATAAAGAAATGAAGAATCTTTAGTTTATTAATAGCATGTAGTGATATCACAGATAGATTAATAATTTGAATTTTGAGCTTGAGTAGGTAACCTACAGTTAGTTTTCACACAAATAATTGATTAGCAAGTTTATTCAATATGAATCGTTATGCCGGCTTTGACTGGGAACAAGATTCAGATTATGTTGTTGATATGTTAATCCAAGAATACGATAAAACAGTAATGCCATTACCAGATATAGAGTTTGAGCCACATCTGCTTATATCGAAAGTAAGTTGCTTTGTCCAAAGTATTTTTAAACAATACTTTTGCCTCTATGGCGCTGTGCAGTGTGCTCAATGAGTTTACATGTATGTATTAATGTGCTTAGTACTAATTACCCATGAGGTCATGATTATATCATACCCGGTGCTTGGACTTGGGCTTTTGTTGTGTAGCCCTGGGTTTAAACCGGCTTGGTTGCCCATCTATAGGTACCCATGATGTTTAACAATTGTTTCCTGATTTGTATCTTTCAAGGTTCGCAAACATTATATGGAATATCTTATTAAGTTATTGTCCATAAATTATGAAAACAACCAGAAACTTTTGAACAAAAACATTTACTTGCCTAGTGCAATTTGGAGATGTGCTAAAAATATTGAAATGTCTGCTGCACAGGCTTGTATGGTTATTCAACTATACAGGAAGAATATTGTCAATGTGGTAAGTTTGAGTCCACTTAGTGTCAAGACTTATAAGTCATGTAACACTTGAGATCTACATGGTTTGATAATAATCCAAAATTATTACAAAATATTGAGTACTGGCCGTTCTTTGCAGTACCCTAAGTTCTTTTCTATATCCCTAATAATGTATGTATGTAATGTATGTAGTGTGATAGTTTAACAAAAAACAAACCAATATTGACATTTATAATTTTTTCAGTAATTATTTAGTTTTAAGCCAAACTATTCACATTAACCACAAGACATCACATGCTCTGCTTGATTAAATCCTTCCCAGTTTCATCTTGACTATTGATCAACTTACCAATTTACATGTGAAGGCCCATACCTTCAAGGTATCCCATAATAGGGATGTTGACGACTTTTGAAAATCAAAATTCTAATTAGTGGGTCAGTAAAAAAAAGGCATGTATTTTTACTTTTCAAATTATTGAAAATATACAGAGATAAAGCACATTAAAGTTGAGGGTGGGGGCTCTTGTGACGTCACTAACTGCTATTAGCTGCCGTACAAACTGCACCAGTTAGTGATGTCACATGAAATTTTTACTCAATGTATGGCCATTATTTTTTGTTTACGTAAAAAAGAGAAAATACGTGTCTAATATTTTTTATTAATCTACAAGATGGACTAAAAAAAACTGTTAACATGCCATTAAAGTTAAAAAAAAATTCAACAGTGTAGTTAATATGAAAAAAAAAAATTTTAGTTCTGTGGCTTCACCTGTGTAAATTTTAGGACTGCTTGGGAAGTCTAAAAAAAAATAATATCCTGTACCACTCAGGGATACTTTACCTCTTTATAATGGTAGTCTTATGGCCACAAGAGTCATTTTAATGATTACTTAATAATAATAATAATAATTTAATAATAATAATCCACTTCACAACACACAGATCTACTTGATCCCACAGTAAGCTATTATTATCTTGTGTCGTGGAAACCAAGCAAACGTGGTATATACTAAATAGAATTGCATATTATATATTTATTATATATTATACTATAGATATATAAACACACCCAGACTGGAAAATGGAACCCTGTGTTCATCAAACAAAGTCCACCCCCACCGGGAATCGAACCCGGAACCCCTTGATTTCAACAATTTGAAGCAATTTCAACAACTTCTAGCAATTTTAGACCTATAGTCTCCATACAATCGAAATAACAAAAAAAAAATTTTTTTTTTCAAAAAATCCGATATTTCCAAATCTATTAAGATTTAAAAAAAAAATTAAATACCATTTTTATTTTATCTAAAATTAAGATCACGGTTCCTAAGAGAGTTTTTCTCTATATCTTATAGCTTAGAATTTCCCCATACTGACCCGAAAAAAAAACTCACCATGGATATAGATAATAAAAACCACTTTTATTGGTATGTCTCTCAGAAGAATAATTCTTCTGAGGTATGTCTGGTGTGCCAAACGTTAACAAAAAACAAACATAAATTAAAGAACTATAATTAAGTTTCAATCTTATTTTCAGATTAAAGGACTTAAAAATGATACAAAAAAGGGAAAACTTAACAAACAGTTATATGAATTCTTGAGGAAACCACCAGCAAATGAGAAAAAAATGCAAACTAGCCTCACAAGTAACAATGTGTGCCAATGTCAGTGTACTTGTAACAAACGTAAAAAGACTCGAAGCAGTACTTTAGACTCACCAAAAGCTTTTCAAAACTGTAATATCAACTCCAATAATTATGATATCACTAACAAATCACTGCTATCTAACACACATGAAGTTATTTATAGTGTTGATGATCCTAAAACAAGCCAGCACTGTAAACAAGGTACTCTAACAGAACAGTTACCAAATACAGAATTAATCGCAGATAAACAACTTACAAATGTAGCTTCTACTACTAATGACAATATCCCTGTTGAGACACAAGAGGCAGATGAACTAATGTTGCAATTAGAAAAACTGTTTCAATGTGATTCCAATGATGATGATCTATTTGACGGAGCTCTTTGCAATAACATCGACTCCACCTTGAATGATGAGAGTGCCAAGCCTATTAATGATGACACCCTTGTACAAGGAGTCATGCAGAAGCGTGACCCTCTTGTTGATAGTCATGCAGCGAAAATTAAGTCCTTAGATGAACGTTTGGAATCATTGACTGGTTTGTTAGTTGCTAACAATAACAGTGATAGCAATAATATTATTTCAAAAGAAAAGACATCAAATGTTAAAAACAAAAAAATTAACTGTAGTAAATGGTTATGTGAAGAGTATTTTCTCAAAGTACGTTTGCTTGAATTGATGGAACAAATAGGTGATTCTAACAGGAAGAAACTCGCTCGGGTCAGTGTGTTATGCCTGATGCTTATTTTATCTACTTGTGACATGAGTTTATGTTATATTAAAATAATATTATTTTTTGAAGGTAAAAGTACTGTTAGCGGAGCTCTTCGGTGAAGACAGTGATGATGAAGATATATTATCACCATTAGAAGAAACACCAGAGTTTGTTATCAGTTGCAAAGAGCGAATAGCACCATGGGTTGTGAAGCTTTTGACACCATACTACATTAAAGGCAGAATAATAGGCAAAGCATTGTTCAAAGCTTTAGCTAAGCATTTAATAAGACTCATTTATCAATGTAGTCAGTATCCACGTGAGTAAAAACCAAATATATAAATTTACACAGCTCGGCAGCAGGTTCGTGATAACTGACCCAAGGCATCATCGGTCAGCAGGCCAAATTTTTTTTGTGGCAATTTTTTTATGTCATAGGGGGCAAACGGGCAAGTGGTACACCTGATGGGAAGCGATTACCGCCGCTCATGGACATCTGCAACACCAGAAGCCATGCTGGTGCGTTGCCGACCTGGAATGGGGATGGGAACTGGCTTTTCAAGTGGGGCTGCTCGAACACACCATTAGGTGCTTGGCAACAGATTTGCAACTTGAAGGTGGTAGCTAGCTAGCCGGCGCACTAGAGAGCGCCCTACCACCATGTTATGGTTTCCTCACGATGTTTTTTTTCACCGACAGCTCAAGTTCTTTGTTAGGTTTTGAACCTACGCCTTGCGGCGTTTGATCCGAACGCACCAACCTCTGAGCTATCATCGCTGCAATTTTCTTTTTAGTTTTTAGTTACATACCTAGGTGATCATGTTGTTCATAGCCACTGTTAAGGCGGTTTTCCACGGTACGGCGATTCCGCAGAAGATCAGATACACTTCGGAAGACCATGGAATAGCCATACACTATATTATCAGTATAAACAAACTACACTTCTGAGTATGATCAGCTTGAACTTTAGAACTATTATAAAGTTTGCTATTCAAGAATCCTGAAAACAGATCTCTGCTCATGCATAACGGTTATAAAGCCTCTGTTGGGGCCCATACATTTCAATTCAAACTACCCACTGTAGATGGCAGGTTCATTCGTTGTCAAACAAATTAAAATATGTAAATGTAATGTTGCTAATAATATTGCCAAGAGCGAGGTTCATGTTCTCATTGTTCATTGATACCAATTTTTTTTTTCTACTAATTTTTCAGATGAGTATGAAGTTTACAGCTTTGTAGCAGATTTTTTGGAAAATCATAAAATGATAAGATGTGAAGCAGACTTCAAACAGTTCAGAATTGAAAACATTTAAAATACTTACTGTATTTGTCATAATCATTGCTTTTATAATCTTATTTTATTTCACTAAAAGCAATTTTGTCAAGCCTACAAAGTCTATGATAACATTGTGTAATGAGCATCTTTTTGTTG
This sequence comes from Zygaena filipendulae, assembly GCA_907165275.2. Lineage (NCBI taxonomy): Eukaryota > Metazoa > Arthropoda > Insecta > Lepidoptera > Zygaenidae > Zygaena > Zygaena filipendulae. The sequence continues at coordinate 5,701,564 of OU015669.1, forward strand.
GATTTGTATTGAAAGAGGAGAGTATATTTTTCAATGTTATGTTTATTTTATTTGCTGGTGAAACATAATGCCTTATTTGCATTGCCATATTCCTTCTCTACCTATTGCTTGAGTTTTTTGGGCTCAGGACTTGCGGCATCAACAACAAATTCCTTTTTCTTATTTTTAACGATCCAACCAGATAGTGTTTTTTGTGTATTTTTATTTTTCTTGGTTTGTTCAGATAACTTGTTACACTCATCACTTTTATTTCGTGAATTATTCACAAGTGATGAGACTTCATGCCAAGACAATACTTCTATAGGCTTTAAATATCCTAATGCCATTTCAGGGTCAACATTTTCAATATCTAGCCAAGCCTAAAATTAATATCAAATATTTTCTTAAATTTTTACATTAAGTATAATATTGTTGTATAATAAACCTTATCAAAAGGAGTTATCATAAAGCCTCATGTGTACTAACATCAATTTGTTCTTTCCTGTGTAAAATAGCTGGCATTCTGTGATGAAGCCAATCCATTTTGTTATTAGCCTCCATTGTGATGATGGAATATGAGTAGATAACTATGTTATCATTTTGCCAGATACTGTAGAGTCCTGCCATATGAAGAAGAGTTATTCCATTCCAACAATGACAATCACTGAATTCATTATTCCAGGTATTATTTGGTTCATCTATCTGAAAATGATTGATAATGTAATAAGTGTCAATTATGTTAAAATAAATTCATAGTAGTAAATGTAGCATTTACCTTTACACCTTCCCTTTGAACTGCATAAATGTAATATGGTTTCTTTACTTTAGATAATTTACTAGTCGTTTGCCATTCATAAAACCCCTCAACTACAACAATACATCTGCCACCACTTTTTAAAATAGGGTTGTAAAGTTTAGAACTCCTGATGTTTTCCAAGCGACAATTGTTGGTGCTCATATTGTGTGAGCGATAATCACCCTATAATTTAAAAAATGTAGGTACCCACCAACCTGTCTATATATAATTAAGAAAATAAGTAATGGCCATTTAATAAAATTTTAGTATTATGTAAAAATCTAATTCAAGGAAGAAAGTTTTTTTGTTTGTTCTATTATTGTGAGTTGTGACTGTTTATAAATAAGAAATCATATAAGAAAGCTATTTGATTCTTGTGCTCCACTCGCAATACACTTCATATGAAGTCTATTTAGATAGGTACCTAAGTATTTTTGAGGATCTGTTTACTTTTTTAAAAGGGACAGTAGGTTGTCTTACTGCATTCCTTGTCAAAATTAATTCATAAATAATTAATGAATGTATTCAAAACTCAATCAGGTAGGTATGAAACTTGAATCTTATTAGGTAATGCTTTATTGTTACGGACTAGCAGCTTTTGCTGATGTAGGTAGGTACTACCTGCCTCCCAACACTTCATGTTTTTTTTTATTTAGTATCTATTCTTTATTATTGAAGTGTCTATCTTCTATTCTTAAGTTTGCAGTTTGTGGGCTAATCAGTGTAAACTCAACATCTTAAAGCAAGTGGGGGCTGTAAATGGCAAAAATATTATTTAAAATTAATAACATTATTGATGCTACACCTTGTGCCAGGGTGGTATGATGCCCCACATCATTGGTTTCAATACCCTCTCATGTGGCACTGCATTCTTGTATTTGCATCCAGATAACAGTATAGGAGTGATGTCAGTGGGAGCAATGTTATGTGAGGGTATGTAGTCTCTGCCATCATTGTGCTCTTCCAGCCAAATCGGTTTTTCAAATAATTGACTACCTCGGGGTTTGTAACTACAAGCACATTGCAGTTGGTTTTTATCTAAAGATCTAAAAAAAAAAAACGATATTATTATAATTTTGGTACCTAGTCTGAGCTAGGTACCTACATAAATTAAAGGTAAGGCTCGAAAATTACTTACAAACAAGATCGTCCACACATTGTATCCAGTTTTATCTAAGTTAGGAGAATATAATTACTGCATGCGTTTTATCTAAATCTTTTAAAGTTTTACATCAGTTTTGTATCCAACCTCAGAAGAATATGCTTAGTTATTCTTCTGAGTATCCAACAGGCTGTCGCAACTTCCATACTTCAGAAAAAATGTATGGATTGTGTCCAAGTTGAAATGGTGGCATTCGGTCTTCTCGCTCTATAGACTATGGCAATATCAGTCAGTACTCAGTCGCTGTCTTAGCGGTAAAAATTTTGGCGCCTGGTTCAATTGAAAGAAAAATTAATTGTTATTGTGTTATTATTTGTTAATTTAATAGTATTTCAGTGTTTTTTTTAGTTTAGTACGTTTGTTTTGTCTTGTAAGTGAACCATCGAATAAGATGTCTTATAAAACGTGTGAATTTGCGGAGTAAAATCGAAGAATGAAAATGGGGTAAAAAGGACTTTTCTTTCAAGATTTCCTCTTGATCCAGTCCGGTACGTAAATTTTATTCAATTTATAGTTGTTTTTATTCTTATTCAGTGCTTAAAATAACATAAATAGTGTTTTGTAAATTTATTATGTGATTTGAAAGAATATGTAAATAGTGCGGAAAATACATATACAGATTTTTTTTATAGATATCGATAAATCCATTATTTTTGTTTTAGGTGCAAGAGTTGGGTTAAGACTAAAAAGAATTGGCCTATTTACCAATCGAACAACTCCATCAAATAAAATAGAGCAGTTGAATGCAGATCAAAATAAAATAGCACAATTGAGTAAGAAAAAATAAGTCAAAGTCAATAAGTAAGTCTTTTTTATTCGTGCTGTTTTTACCGGGTGACCGTGTGATTATTCTTATAATAGTTTTAAACTATGGGCAAAGTTGTATGTTTAAGTGTTCTCCCTGAGCTGGACACTTGATTTTTTGCAAGAATTAGTTGCTTACTTAGGAGTCAGGGTACATAAAATTGCAGCTAGCCGATACTGGTAATGAACCTAACGATTTGTTTATGCTACATTGTCATTCGATTTTATTTTCTTGAATTTAGAATTTTTTAATTTATTCCAGTAATCGAGTGACCGGTTGACAAAAAGAAACCTTGGAAAACAACTGCTGTACACCCACGCGCAGGAAGTAAAACCGTGACCCGTATTAGTCAAGTAGTCAACTTGACCATGTTCCACAAGACGGTGTTTCAATAAATACAAAAAAATACCTTTTTCAAATAAATGTTGTGTCTCACTCCCAACCAGCTACTTTCTTTATTTGAGGCAGCTGAAAAAGGCACCAATGATGGCTTACATTAAGTTCAATATTAAATATACTTAACCGACAGCAATTGCCGTCACTGGTGCTTTTTTCTGTAGCTATAAAATAATAAAAAAACTATGAAGAACCGTAGTAGTCCTGATTTTTTATCGATATCGATATGACGACCATTCGCTATAAGCAGAACAGCACTATTTGTATGGGAATCGGCCATGATTGCTAGGGCAAAAATTTTGACAATTCGCGTCATTCCATTTCACAGTATGGGAGTCCCATATCTTAAAACGTAGTGATTATATGATCTTTGGTATCCAACGCAATCCAACCGCCAACGTATCTACCTACACACCACAAACTATTTAGAGATACTCTACACACTCAGACGCTTTTTATTTCGTCTGAGCCTACACAAAAACTTCCAACCCCATGACCATAGATTTTTTTTTCGTTTATCCTATATTTATTTTATTGTGTATTTTTATATTTATTTTATTTTATTTTATTCCTATGTTTATTTTATTGTGTCGGTATGTGTAGGATATGCGTGTTATAGTATGTATTGTGAGTAAATTTCATCTTTGTTTTAGTTATTATTATTAGTGTCTAGTATTAAGTATATTAATTATTGTTTTGTTTGCACACCCCATCTTCTATATCTCTCTGTCTACCCAATAGTTAACTGGTAGAGAATGCCGCAAGGCATTAAGTTCGCCATTTGTACACACTGTGCAATAAGAATAAATAAATAATATATAGGAAAGGCTAAGAGTACAGGGCCCATACTGCCAATTCTGATGTGTTGAGTTGTTGACCATAGATTTTTTTTTTTCGTTTATTTATCCTATATAGGAAAGGCTAAGAGTACAGGGCCCATACTGCTAATTCTGTTGACCATAGATAATACAATATACGGGTACTCAGAAGAATTAGTTATTCTTCTGAGATACGGGAATGACATTGTTGATGATTGAGATTTGAGAACCACAGACACAAATTAACTAGACTTATGTAACACCACAGGATACACAATACGGGAGAGACTGAACTATTTGTATTTTGTTGAGAACAGAAAAATCGATTATTTAAAAATAGATTTTTGTCTAAAGTCGATTACTATTTAGAAGAAGTAAGGTTTATGTGTAGTGGCATATTTTGAGTAAAATGGATATCAGTTTTACTTATTTCTTTGTTTTACAAATTGGTTTATCGTGGTTAATATTGTGTAAATGTGGTGAAACTTGCATAATAGTGATGAGTAGTGTGTGGAAACAGTAAATGTATCTCACCGATATATTTCAATGTAAATAACTTCTGAAAAGAAATACATATGAACTCGCTGTATGGACTTGGATTCCTTTGCCTCCTCCATAAAGGGTACAAAAAAAGAAGGTGTTAGGGTTTTCTCGTAGACGTCTACGGGTTTTCTCCTCAGAACCAACATATGTCTAATTAATTTGTGCTCAGAACTATGGAGGGTAGAAGTAAAGAGAGCCGTCTCGTATGGGGGATTAGTTAAAAAATTGTCCAGCGGTAAACAGCAAATTATAGTTCGAACACTCACCGAAATGGATATGATATGAACTTAGCAGTTATAAACAGAGTGAAGTGTGCTGAGTGGAAAAATTTAATAAAAAAATTACAATTTAGGGTCCGTGAGTGAGACCACCGACCCTAAATTGTATACGATTTAGAGCACTAAATTGGTGTCTTGAAATTGCAAGGTGTAATAAGCGCTTAACAAACCGAAAATTCTTCTTTCCTTTTTTAATTTAGTATCCTACTCTAATAGTTTGTGGCGCTCTTTTTAAAATTCTTCCACTTGCTACTATGGCGCCACCTTAATTTGCTCCCTTTCAACGGACACTTTTTAATACACTGAGATGGTCCTCCTTACTCTTCTACCCTCCATACTCAGATCATTAACAGTAGGTACCTAGCTTATGGAGCGATCAGACTATACCGTAGACGGAGAATGAATAGACGAGGCGATTTGCATCTCTGTCGAATAATAAGCGAGAGAGTATTATGGCTAAGTTCATAAGAGTGAAAGAGATTTCCAATTATCTTTTGTCCTTATCTAGCGTATAGGTTTTTTTTTGTTAGGCAAAGTCATAGTGAGATTTTAACCATTTTTTTACATAATTATCGACATATGGTTGGGTAGGTGGTGTGGTAGGTTGATTCAATAAGTTACGTCCGTATTAGCAGCACAAAATGTTTTTATTAGCACTAGGTTTTGCACTATTGCTAATACAAAGCGAAAAGTTTACACAGTATTAAAGCATAAGCACAAGCGAGGGCGTAAGCATATTATGTAAACTAAAAACCATAAAATTGAAGGAGTAGGTATACAAGTAACGAACGAATAGCGTGACCGAGTATAACGTAAGAATATCAATAGTTCGCGATGTCATGTCGTTACGACTGTTACGAGTGAGTAATCGGTTAGCAGGCGACGCGGGCTTCGCAGGCAACGTAACGTACTACGGTAGCCAACTGGTGCACAGTGCACACAGAGTACTTTTTAATATCTGGTGCAGCGCGCGTAATTCTAACACACGGGGCTGCGCATGCGCATTGCGCATGGTGCATGATTATAATCGTGCGCGTTTCCAATGCACAATGTCGTGATTGTATAGTTTTATACTACGGGTTTTGTTTGTATTTTTAGTAAATAAATGTAATATTTGATTTTGTAAATAAATAATAAGTAAATGTAGAATGTTGATTGTTGTGTAATAAATTGTTTTGTGCTGAAAATGTTAATTTGATATATTATGATATTTAAGTTAGTGAGTAGACCACAGACATGAAAATAAACGACCGAACCGCTATGTTTGATTCCCGCCAAAAATCTCGGGGTTTTGATCTGATTGTCAAACAGTAAGGTTGTGACATGAGAGAAAAAAATCGACTTTTCTCATTAATAATCGATGGTGAAAAGTAGATTTAAGAAATAATCGGTTTTTTTTTTATGTCATAGGGGGCAAACGGGAAGGGGTACACCTGATAACCGCCGCCCATGGACATCTGCAACACCAGAAGGCATGCAGGTGCGTTGCTGACCTGTGGAATGGGGATGGCAACTGGCTTTCAAGTGGGGCTGCCGGAACACACCGTGCATTTTGTGTTTTTGATTTAAACTTTGTTTGATTCTCGCTTTTAATTGAGCCGGTTTGTAATGTCAATTGCTCACCATCTTTTACGTAATATCGCTTTTCCCATCTGAGGGATGTTACTTGTTGAGGACTCTTGGTACTCTATTATCAGCACCACTGCACCGTATTATAACGAGCATAAATTACTTTGCAACCATATTAAATTAATGGAATCGCATTCATTCATGAAAAACTTTTTATTGAGTTGTTCTAACGGCTATCTGTTAATTTAACCATCATTTCCACTTTATCAAATGATGCTTCCCGAAAGCAAATCATTTGCAGGGCCGTCTTAAGTCTATTCTGCGCCGGGGTGTGGGACTCAGCCTGCGCCCTCGTTTTTTTTTACACTGCAGCGTGGCACGTGACCGACGACACACTGCAGTACGAAAGGGGTCCTAGTCAACCAAGAAAACACAATACACGTAATTTTGATAATTTTACAATTTTTTACAATTTATTTTGACGCACAGGTGCCGCGCCGCGCACCCATTTCAAATGAACTTACACTCTATTGACTTAGAGATCATTTTGCTTCAAGTGCGGGTGACCGGGCGGAAACTGTTATTTGTGTGGTGTAGTAATGCGGTATGACAAGTGCCGAAAGTGTAATAAAAGTAAAAAAAAAATATTGTTGATGACTATTTTTTTTGCTTGCGCATATATATTTGTCGTAAGTAACAAGTATATAAAACTGTGCAATGGCCGAATAGAGTTAAGTTCAATGAAATATCCAAATTCAGGGCTCGACAGCTCTCCGCGTCCGGGTGCACTGCACCCCTAGCATCCCCTGGTAAAGACTGCCCTGAGGAAATGAACGGTTTAGTATGAAAAAATACTTAAATTGCAATGGATGTGCTTGTAAAATTTGAAGAGTTCCTTCGATTTCTCCAAGATCCCGTCATCAGATCCTGCCTTGTTGACAATGGAATCACCTCTAGTATACCCGTTTAAACAAAAAAGAATTTTCCGAATCACTTCAGCCGTCTTGAACATACATAAAAAACATGCAGAAACATACAAAAATAAACATAGTTTAATGTAGAACCTGCTCCCTTTTTGAAGTTGGTTGGTTGGTTTAGGCATGAGAACCAATTAATTACAAAATCTATTATTAAAAAAAAATCGATTAATATAAATATCGATATTTTTTTACATCCCTATAGTGGTTATATACTCTTTGCATCCATGTCTAGTTAATTTGTGTAATTCCCTATCAAATGGATGGTGGGGATCATAGATAATACAGGTGGGGATGGTGTTATTGGTGTTTCTCCTCAAATTCGTAGATTCGTAAATCGTAGCTTTTACTTTAGTTAGCCTCATAGAGTAACTTATATATACTGGTTAGCCTCAAAAACATAAATAAGTGAGAATTAAGAATTACCATCACTGTTGCAGAATGTGGAAATATGTGTCCCGAAGACTTAGAGACACCTTCGAAAAAAGTTTTAATCATTTTGACAAACGTAGCTCGGCTGGTGTAGCCAATTCTCACTCTCATGGTAACAATACAATAATTACTGACGATAAAAAGAATAAAGTTTATTGTCATTCGTGCCGCTGGTTCTCGTCACGCAAATGCTGGAACTCCTTCCAAAACGATGACACGAATAAAAAGCGCTGGAACTTTGACCATCTTAATGGTCCTTGGATATCTGCCATTACATGGGTAAATAAATAACATTGTCATCTATACCTATATAATTGAAGCTAATGGAATAAATAAATGTAAAGCTGATAATTCCAAATTAACAGTTTATGAAAGTATGTACGGTAGGTACTAAATAAAAACTTTTTTTTCCGTTTGTCTGTTTGAGCTAATTTCTGTAACGGCTGGGCCGATTTTAACGGGACTTTCACTGGCAGATAGCTAATGTTATAAGGAGTAACTTAGGCGAATTTTATTTTAGAAAAAAATATTGTTCCTGTGGTAATTCTGAAATTCATGCATGTGAAAACGCAGGGCACAGCTAATGGGTCAATAAATTGCAATGCTCACTTTAAGCCCAAATATATTTTATTGTTAGTTCTTAAAAATATTTCGATTTGTCTATATATATTGTTATTATTAGATCCTTACATATTTAAATTGGAGTTTTGTCGTACTGGCCACTGATCTCAAATATCTTCTCTTTGGTTAGGAATTCCAATTTCAAATACATATTGCGATTTACTCATCCTTTTGTGTTTTGAAAACTTTAATTCATTTGTTTACGGACGTGGACGGCCGGAGACCAAAATTGATAATGAAGAATTGAAGGCTATTGTGGAAGCGGATTTGTCGCAAACCACGTCCGAGTTAGCTGCAAGCTTTGGTGTTAGCCCCCTTATGCACTAGTGGTTGCACTCCACCGGCACAATAATGAAGGGATTTCAAATTGAATGATTACCTGTGATGAACAGTGGATCCTATATGATAATCAAACACACTCATCGTTATGGCTGAACCAGCCAAACCTGCCCCAAGCAAAAATTGACTCAAAAAAGAAGCTTTACTTGTGAGTGTTTGGTGATGAGTGCCAGTGTGGTTCACTACAGCTTTCTTAAATCTGGCCAGGCGATTACGGTTGATGTCTATTGTCAGCAATGATGGAAAAGCTAGCTGCTAAACAATCTGGTCAATCGCTCTAGGCCACTGGGGCTTCAGGACAATGCTAGACCACACACTGCACAACAGACGGCTATAGAGGAGCTTCAATTGGAATGTCTAAGACATCCACTGTAGGTACTCCCCAGACCTTCTTCCAACAGATTACCATTTTTTTCGGGATAACTTCTTGCAAGGGAAAAAATTCAACTCGGATGGGCCAATCCAAAGTGCCTTCAAAGATTTTATTGACTCCCATCCAAATGGTTTTTTTAGTAAAGGGATCAATGATGGCAAAAGTGCATAGATAGCAATGGTACATACTTTGATTAAATAAATATATTTAAAAAAATCAATGTTATGTTCCTCCCTACAAAACACCAATTTGATATGTAAGGATTAATCACATCGTTTTTATTCTGGCTTCTATTTTATTGTGAGCACATATTTTCGTCTTGGGATCAGGCGCAGCTTTTTGAAATTATCGGGAGCCATAACATCATATTGATGTGTCCACTTCTGCCTGCACTTATACTCAGTTAGGTTCCATGGTGTGAACTGTAGACCTTTGTAAACAATGGAAACTACTAGAAATTTGGTTCAGGCAGAGGTCATAAATGGTTTGTCTAGTTCTGTTGTGTTTCTCTGATGTTAATTATAATTTATATGTATTTAGCACATTTCCCATTATGGTTTCTAATAGTATGATATTTCAATTACAGAGCAGTGCAGTGGTTGCTGGGTGGTATGCAAGTCAGCTCATTCACTTAAAATTGAAGTGTTACAGCAAGTATAGGAAGTGCCCCTCTGCTAAAAAACTGCTTCCACCGTTACTTCCATACTTACCCTTTGTAAATAAAAATGCATTGATATCTGTGGATAACATTGAAAAAATAATTCGCTCTTTCACACCTACTGTACATTTGATATCAAATGAGCAAAATTTTGAAAACAAGAGCTCTAGTAGTTCTGGAAAAGAATCTGATGGTGATCTTGGAAATGTATTGAATTCAATTGAGAATCGATTGGGTTTGTCAGCTATTGAAAATGGTCAGCACAAAGACGGTCTAAACTTGTTAAGGTAAATAATTAAGATTTGGTTTCTGTACCTAATGCCTTGGTTGGTGTTCATACCCATCTACCACACTGCACATGAATTAAGAAATAGCCTGCTCAAATCAGTATTTTCCTATACAAAACTTGCATCTTCTCTAAAAGTATTATCTGTAGGAGTTTCATGGATGTCCTAGTTTGGAGGGGATTTTGTGGTTGTAAACACTCTGAATTTGAATTTCATGAATCTTCTGCCACATCTTAAAGGTTAAAAAATTGCAACATTATTATGTTTGGTTTCAAGGTTAATCCCTGGTTTTTTAGCTTGTTTTTATTTTCATGGGTATGAACCGGCATAGCATAGCATGGCAGTAATTATGACAGTTTATTCATACACTTATGTTCACTTTTGTGATACTTCCTGTATCTTTTGTGTTACTTAATTTCTTTATAAACAAACCAGTACATTAAACTTCATTAATGATAACATCACGTAGAACAAAACAGTGTCTTATTAAAAATTACACTTCTGGATCGAGGAATGTTAATATTAATTTATTTAAATTTGATATGAATATTGATAAATAATACATACATAATATTTAGTTCTTTATCTTTGTGTTTTATAATAGGTCAGCAGCCAACAGAAAATATTCTCCAGCACTTTACAATTTGGGATTGTGTTATGAGTTAGGTTTGGGAGTTAACATTGACGAGAAAATGGTATGTAACATTTATCAGATATTATCATACTTATTATGCCCGAAACAATGTGTTCTTTGGCTAAGACAAGTTTTCAAGTTGTTATATGCCAAGTCAGTGTAATTGAATCGGTTCTTTGTTTTTAGGCGATGGAGTTTTATCGTTCTGCTGCTGCCTTAGAACATCCTAGAGCCCTTTACAATCTCGGCATCTACTACGGACAAGGCCGCGGCGGCCTCGAGCGCGACTCCGTCACGGCCACGCGGCTGCTGCGCCTAGCCGCTGTTCAAGGCCAGGAAGACGCTATCAGAGCACTCGAGGCACTGCAACCAGAAGAAAGACCCAACGACGATACAAGTGCATGGGAGTACAGTTGCACTCCGTTTGTACTTAACGAGGATACAGTACCAACACACACTACACTTTTTGTGGAAAATGTTAATTCTACACAACCATTGTATGTGTATTGAGTTTTGTGTAGAATCTTTTAGTAGGTATTGTAATTGTACACAGGGGCGCAGCTACCACTATATCAGCCCCAGGGCTACAGAAAGAAATTTTATTTAGCATAACAAGCACAATATACAAAAACGCAAGTTATTAAAAGAAAACTAAAACAAAAATGAGCATGGGCGTGTATGATGATATCATCTCATATACGTCATCGTGAAAGTTCAGCCATAGCAAAAACTTATGTATGTGATTGTAAACCCATACAGGATCTAGCGTGATCAGCCCCCTTAGCCAAGTTGACAATCTATAAGCCAAGTTGATAATCTTTAACACATAGAAAACTAATGAACAGAATCGTTACGTCACACGGTCATGCAAAACTCTACTTTTGAATGGACGATTTTACGTTGCTATGTGATATGGCGATTCGTTCCTTAGTTATCGACGATTATAGATTGTCAAATTTGCTAAGGGGGCAGACATGATTACGGATGGCATGTATTCGTTTAATTATGTACATGGACCAATTAAACTATTGGTCCATGATTATGTATGAAAAAAAAATGTATTTTTTTTTGTACTTTTTGTGACAGCTGGTTCACGGTTCGGGTCGGTTCAGTGGTTTAGGTGAAGGTAAAATCTTAAGATGCGGATTTTAACTACTTACATAATATGTATAAAGAATAATTTAAATGTAATTTTAAAATTGACCCATAAGGACGTAAGGTTAGCTAGAAGCGAAGTGTCCAATGTTTATGTAGCCGTTGTCTATTCATTACTGGCACTACATGGTTTGATAACCTGTTCTGTCTATTGTGCCATTAAAAAGAAAACCGTCCACTGACTCCCCGGGATTCATGTGACATCAATGGATAAATCCACACCAACTCCCACACCTTGTTGTATCAATTCTCCGCTCCTAGTTCTTCAAATTTTTGGAACTATATTTGATGGAAGCTGACTTGACCTGACAGTTTGTTTACTCGAAAGGTAGTTATAAAATGATAGTATTTAATTTTGTCAAAACAGTTTCATTGAATCTTCAATTATAGCGTCTGTTATTAATAATTCCCCCTGATTTTTTAGTAACAAAATTATTGTAAGAGACAGCAGTTCATGGTCAACAAAATAGCTATACTGACTAGAGCAGTGACCGCGTGCACACTGATAGATAACTTTAGATCTTGATAGAAGTAGCATTAAACTGAGATTAAAGTTCAAAACACTCCTCTGTCAGGTAGTTGTCGCCGTCTCCGATCAGTCTGTTTGGTAGATAGAATATAATCTGCACCTCATAGACGATTTGGATAGTGCTGTAACGCTGTATGTAGTTTAAGTTTTAGTAGGATTATTTACGGAACAATAAATCAGCTAGTCAGCTCTCAAACAAGAATATTATTTAAAATTTTGAATCCCAGTGTAATTTGAAATGGGATTTAGAAGAGTTATGCGACCTTTTTTCATAAGTTACATCCATTCATTTCATGTTTATTTGCTTCATTGAGAGTTAAATTACAATGTAGGTATTAAAATACTTATACTATCATTGCAATGTATGTTGTTTTGTTAAAAAAATTATCATTTTATTAACATGGTTTATTATTCGGTTTTTTATTTTATTGACACTTCCAGTGAAATATTGTTTGTTAGATTGTTATAATTTTAAGAAAATTAAATAACGTTTTTCTCTTGGTACTTTATTTTTACATTATTGCAGTTTAAGTTAAACATTTTATTTTACAAGAATATCTCGTTTCTAAAGATGAAATAGAGTTGTTGATTTTTTTCATGTCATTTTGCATTGGCCACTGTCCATAGAGACACTGTATTTCCGCTCAGTGTGAGTTCTCACTTCTGTGGGTGGGCTTGGCAGATTCCGATGAAAAAATAAAATACCAAACGCATTCACAGGGGTTTGAGGGTGCGTTTACACTAGAGGTGTGCAAGGATACGTAGCGGACCCTTCACTAATGCTGTGCGCCAGTTAGGTACAATACAAAATACCTCCTTCGCTATTTTACATTATTTATTTGTACAATTTTAAAAATTATCGTAATAAAAGATATACGATATACCACTTTGAACTTTATGGTGTTACGATGCAAGAGTCAATATTTATTTGAATGTTTACAAAGACATGGAATATTAATTGTGCTTATTATCAGTTCAGGTGGAAGCGCACCTTAAGTCATATTAGACGATATTATATTCGTCAGTTTCGTATTGTTTATCGATGTTTGTCCTTATTCTCTCCTGGTAAATGTAGACAATGGTAATACGGACAGTGTGTATACATATTTGTTATCATTTAACTTCGTAATGTCGCAATGGATTTTCATGAAATATTATAATAAATGAGAGTGAATTTAGAACCTAATATAAATGCAAACAGTTAAAACTCTACTAATATTATAAATGCGAAAGTAACTCTTGTCTGTTACGCTTTCACGCCATACCGGCTTAACCGATCATGATAAAATTTTGCATACACGCTGTCACGGGTACAGAGAAGGACATAGGGCTTAAGGACTTTTTATTCCGGAATTTCCGCGGGAGGTCCCAACTTATCGCGGGTGAAACCGCTCGGCACAGCTAGTTCTAAATAAAACACAATATTCGGAATGGTTTTACTTCACAGCTATATTACAGTTAATATTACTTATGTGTGAAAAGATCGCCATAAACTGAATGTGTTAGTTCCATCAGCAGACTGTGACCAGCACATAATTCTTAATTCTATATCTTAAAATAACTTAATGTACGGAACAAATATGTAAACAATAATATTTATTATATTATATTTCCAGACTCCTGAAACGAGACAACTTGTATAAACGTTTTAAAGCCTGATACAAAAAGCAATTTTTTCATTCATTTTTTTTGACTCATTATCTTTCTTATGAGTATTATTCCGAATATGACTTAATTTGGAAAATTACTCATTTGTTCAGTATTAAAAAAACCGCATCAAAATCGGTCCATTTCTAAGAGCTACGATGCCACAGATAGACACTTATGGTTGGTATATTTATTAGCTTTAAAACTGCATCAAAACGTTCTTGTGTACTATCTCACTAGCTGTTCCCCGCGGTTTCAACCGCGGTAATTTCGGAGTTGCCGCGGCAATTCCGGGTTACAATATAGCCTGTTACTCAGGAATAATGTAGTCATTCTAATGTGTGAAAGAATTTTTGAAATCGGTCCAGTAGTTTTTGAGTTAAATCGTAACAAAACTTAAAATCAAATCTTCCCTCCCCCTTTACAATATCTATCTAATATATATAAATCACGTGTCATGTTGTTTGTCCGCGATGGACTCCGAAACTACTGAACGGATTTTGATAAAATTTTGTAACCATTCATAAAATGGTCCAACTTAAAAGATAGGATAGCTTTTATCCCGGAATTCCCTCGGGAACTGAAGGACATAGAGTACTTTTTTCCCGCAACCTCCGCGGGAACTCCGAAATTACCGCGGATGAAATCGCGGGGAACAGCTAGTCTAATATATATAAATCACGTGTCGCGTTGTTTGTCCGCGATGGACTCCGAAACTACTGAACGGATTTTGATAAAATTTTGTAACCATTCATAAAATGGTCCAACTTAAAAGATAGGATAGTTTTTATCCCGGAATTCCCGCGGGAACTCCGAAATTACCGCGGATGAAATCGCGGCGGACAGCTAGTTGGTTTATATTTATTGAAGTTTCAGGGCACCCTATCTAAAAATGCAAGGTGGCTCGATACCAGGGGCGTATTACGAAGTTGCGGCAAGTTAGCTTGTCCACCTCCATGATAAATATCACGGCCCCTTAATACTAGTATTCAAAAAACTGCTTTTTTCTCATATTGCTGCTATCTAGTCATTTCGGATGGCATCTGAAAATTGAAGAGAATTTTAATTATATTATCCTTAAAGAAAAATCTCATCATATTTATCTTATTTTTAATTAATTTGAATTCAGGGGCACCGTTGCGCACTCATTTTAATAAAATATTTAAATCAGATCCGTCGGAAACGTACGCGCTAAATTTTCGTGAATATTTTCTTCTATGTTAAAAACGGTTTTTTTTTATATTTGAGACGAGAATCGGATGCCGATCCTTTAACCTTGCACTACGTAATAAACATGAATGGGCATGATGACTAAATTTTAGTTTTTATTGCGTCTTGTATATTAATAAGAATATTAGACACGTATTTTTCCATTTGCGCTACATTGAGTTGAAATTCCGTGTGACGTCACACCTCGGTACACTTTATACTTAGTTATGACGTCGCGACCTCCCACTAAATTTTAATGCGTTTTATCGATTCAGTATTTATTCAATAACTCGAAATAGCAAAATATACGTGTTATTTTTTTATTATCTTCTAACTGACGGACTAAATAGAATTGGGTATTCTCCAGGGTATGAAAATCAAAATTCTAATTAGTCCGTTAGTTAGAAAATAAAAATAATAATAGACATGTATTTTTTGCTTTTTCAAATTAATGAAAATAAACATAGATAAAGCGCATTAATGTTTAGGGTAGGGTGTGAGACTCGTGACGTCAATATTCAGTATAAGCCCCATACAAACTGCACGCCGTTATTTTTTGATTACGTAAAAAAAGAAAAAATACGTGTCGAATATTTTTTACTAATCTACGCGACGAACTAAAAAAAAATTTGTCAAGTAGCCAATTTTGTTTTGTATACCTTGTCATCATGCCCATTGTATAGTATGTGTGCGACTCACGTGGCGGCTAGTACTTGCGGTAGTCGCGGCTGGGCGGCGCGTAGCGGTCGGGGTAGGCGGCGCCGGGCGGCGGCGGCTGGTAGGCGGGCGGGTAGCGCGCCTCGTAGTCGTAGCGAGACTCGCCGCCGCCCCCGCCGCCGCCGCCGCTCGAGCTCCACGACTCGCCGCCGCCGCTGCCTGCGACACAAACGGTTGGCGTGTGAGCGGGCTGACTGCACCGGCCCCCCTAGCAAAATTGACATTCTAGAATCGTTACCGCATAGAAAACTAAGTAACGTGGTCACGCAAAACTATTGTTTTGATTGGCTGACCAAGTGACATGCATGACGATGCGCTCCTTAGTTTTCTATGGGTTAACGATTGTAGAATGTCAATTTGGCTAGGGGGGCAGCACATAATTGCATCTACGTCAGTTCGGTGACATTACATACAAATGAACTGATCGGCTGCCCTACGGAAAAACGGTAAAAATTAATTGCAGCAGAATAAAGTTTACAGGAGGAGCAAAAAACCGGAAATCGCTTCATTTAAAAAACACCTTCCATTTTAACGTATTTCTTAATTTTAATTTCTCTAAGACTAAAACCTTTTAGATGGTTGTTGCAGCAGAATAAATTTAACAGGAGCAAAAAAAAAACGGAAATTGCTTTATTCAACAAATCTGCTTTAACAAATCTTCCATAGTTTAACGATTTTTGTAATGTTACTTTCTCTAAGACTAAAGTCTTTTTGATTGGTGTGACTTGTGAGTATGTAGGAATGTCCGTTATGCCTGAAAAGTGCCAAAAATACAAAAAAACTCATTTTGAAATGAAATGAAATTTGCTTTGTTTTTCCGTAGGGCAGCCGTGATTCAAGCACTTTCCACAAGTAAAAGCTTGTACGTACACGTGTTGTGCGTGTGTGCGTATCGTAAGGTTGACAGCGAGCTGACAGTGACTGTCAGCTGTCAGTGAATAATTGTCACATGTAGTTCTCCGTGTGTCAAACTTTCCTCGGAATTTACCTCAGAAGAATTATTCTTCTGAGGAATTTACCAAGAAACTATTGCGGGGTATGAGGAGGCATGAAATTGGTGGGAGGCGGAGATTGTCGTTTCTTTATATAAGATTAGCAAAATTAGCTGCAAATATTTACAGGGTTAAAAGTATACGTTATAACAAACAAGATAGGCGAAAAAATAATAATTTCGGTAGTTTTTCAGAATATGAGGGAAATAAATTCACTGAAAAAACATTGCAACTACATTAACAACGTTAACAATACACGTAACTCACTAATACGTATACAAGGCACGCGCCACGCACAGCTAGCGATGAATTGGTCAGCTCGATCGAGCGACGATCGAGGTCTTTGATCTTAAGATACCGACGCGCGGCAATGTCTGTGTGTGTAGAGCGATTGAGCGGCGAGCGCCTTCACAGGTTTTCTTTTTGATTAATTTATGATGTTTTTTTATTTTATGAACATGTTTATACTGGTGTATACTTTCAACCCTGTAAATATTTGCAGCTAATTTTATCACACCTTCTAATATATTCTCTATTCTTTGTCTACATACCATAGACAGTAAAAGATGAAATGTTAAGTGAAATGTCCTGGGCACTACAGTAGTGCCTAGAACGTTTTGTAAGTAATATGTCCTGGGCACTACAGTAGTGCCTAGGACGTTTTGTAAGTAATATGTCCTGGGCACTACAGTAGTGCCTAGGACGTTTTGTAAGCAATATGTCCTGGGCACTACAGTAGTGCCTAGGACGTTTTGTAAGTAATATGTCCTGGGCACTACAGTAGTGCCTAGGACGTTTTGTAAGTAATATGTCCTGGGCACTACAGTAGTGCCTAGGACGTTTTGTAGGTAATATGTCCTGGGCACTACAGTAGTGCCTAGGAATTTTGCCGGTTTTCTTTATTTTTTCTACGGCGAACTATTTATGTTGTCAGTACTGTAGAAGTTTTATTGGCTGGAGACATTAATTGCTGGCAGTTCAAAGAGAAACAAATATACTATGTGAAATGGGGTAAATTGCTACTAATTTTTGATGCTAGTTGACTTGATATAGTTGGTTTATATTGCAGTAAAGTAGAATTATTATTACAATATGTTATTCATTTTATTTAAATATTATCCTATCCATGTTGAGAAATGACTTTTACAGCGGATGGTGAGTTCCACAGTCCACTAATGTGTGTATTACCTTTGGAGGGCTGCGCGGCGTCCGGGTAGCGGCTGGAGGCGCTCCACCGGCTGGCCGGCAACCTACAACACCGTAACAAATAGGCATACCGATAATTTATTATGCTTTTGACATACATAAGCCTGCCTACCACCTACCTGTTACCTGGAAAGCTAGGCACACTTAGGACTTTGTGATAACAATTTATTAATCAAGAAAATAATATCATCTGGGTAGTCCCCTTCTAGTTTTTCGAAGCTTAACAACCGAACACATACTAATATGTTAGTTATATACTAAAGAAACAGGGAACCTTTTTATGAGTTTTCTTTCAATCATGGTTTTTTTAACTTGGAGAATTGATAATCTTCCTCCTTTTTTAAGATCGGAAAAAGTAAACCAGCAAAAATCAGGGGTCATATACATACTGTCTACTGCGGATACAGCGGCAGTATACTGAAAGTTATAATGGAACGAATTCCTCGTCACTGCGAGCACTGGGCCAATGCTATCCGCAATAACGGAACATACCCCAGGGCCCAGACACCATAAATTGGAACTAATGCTTTACCTGGGCTCCTTGGGCCGCGTGCCGGGCGGCAGCGGCTGCCGCGCGTCGTCGTTCGAGCTGCCGTTACTCGGGTACTTCACACTTCCAGCTGGATATACAATTGTTTACATCGTCATAATGGGCTTGTCAACCAAATTTTTGATTTTAGTCCGTCTTATAGGTTAATAAAAAATATCAGACACGTATTTTTTACGTAATCCAAAAATAACGGAGATACATTAAGTCGAAAAAAATAATAATACAAACTGTAACACGGAGTGACGTCACGCGACATTTCGACTACATTTTAATCTACAAGACGGACTAAATAGAATTTTGATTTTCACACTCCGGAAACAAGCCTATACTAGTTCAAAATATTATTATGACATTATTGTTGAATAATATATGCAATATAGGATTCATTTAAAATAATACCTCTATGGTAGATTAGTTAGTCTATGGTATTAGTCTAGGTTATAAAAAAAAAAAAAAAAAATATATGTGCTTCCTTCTCTCTCTGGTGATTCGCTCAAGTAAGAAACATTTCTCTGTTTAAATAAAGTTTATTATAATTAAAACTGCAAGTTATTTCCCTCACAAGTCCTGCTATTCAACTGGTTATGGGCCCAGTGAACCTATAACTTGCAGGTGAAGAGAAATAAAAAACCGACGTAACAAGATATACAAAATTCGGCGTTTGGCGTCGTTACTTATTTACGGAGGGTGAGCAAATCAAAATGGCTACGATTGTCCCGGCGTTATCTGTAACAAAACTTAATGGTGAAAACTGGTCAACTTGGAAGTTTGAAACAAAAATCATCCTAAATAGCCAAGGTCTCTTTGGTATTGTAACAGGAGAAACTATAAAACCCAAAGATACCGAAAAAGAACAAAGAGCGACTTGGATGCAAAATGACGCCAAGGCCCAATCAATTATAGTCACCAGAATGGAACAGGGACCACAAACTCATATTTTATCATGTGAGACATCGTTTGAAATGTGGACAAAACTCAAAGCGGTATATGACAAGGAATCTGCTGTGAGTGTACATCTTCTACAACAAAAATTTTTTACAATGGAATTCGAAGACTCTGTTTCCAACTTTTTATCTAAAATTGAAGACATAAGAGTAAAGCTTAAACAAGCTAAAGATGAAGTCTCTGACAAAATGACTATCACAAAAATATTAATGTCACTTCCCAACCAATATAAACATTTTAGATCAGCTTGGGAATCGGCTCCAGTAGAAAAACAAACCTTAGAAGAATTGACTTCAAGACTCTTATTAGAGGAAGAGCGGTGCAAAAGCTCAACAGATGATATACCATCTGCTTCTGCACTTGTGAGCCGTACAAATGTAAATTGTCTGACTTGTGGGAAATCTGGTCATGTAAAGAAAGATTGCTTTAAAAATAAACAATGTGAGTATTGTAAGAAGACAGGACATGCTACAAAATACTGTTTCTTTAGGAAGAAAAATAAAACTAAGAAGCCAGATAATAGTAAAGTAACAGCTTTAGTCGCAAGTGAAATTGATCAATCAACTGACTATTGGTATATGGACAGTGGCTGTACACACCATATGTGTAAAGATCAAGCTTATTTTGAAAATTATAAACAACTGGACTATGTTCGGATGGTTCAGATGGGTGATGGAACCAAGGTTCGTGCAATTGGTGAAGGGAACATTCCCATGAAAGCTTTTGATGGACAAGGGTGGTCATTAGTTAACCTTGAAAATGTTTTGCTGGTTCCAAATCTTAAAATAAACTTGTTTTCAGTCTCAAGTGCATTAGATAAAGGATTAAATATGATATCAAATAGCAATGAGTGCAGATTCAATAAAAACAGTAAAACTATAGTAATTGCTAAACGTTCCGGAAAACTCTACAAGATGTGTTTTCATAGACGTGAACAAGCGCTTACAAGTATTGGCATCAACCAAAGTTCATCGAACCTTGATTTATTAAACAAAAATGTCAAATCAGTGTCGAGCAATTTCTGTAACAATGACTGTGAACTTTATAAATATCATTGCATATTTGGTCATCAGAACTTTACCTATGTGAAAAATGTGTTAAAAACAAACAACATATTGAGTTTGTGTAATAAAGAACATTTTTGCACAGCTTGTGTGCAGGGAAAGCAGTGCAGAAAGCCACATCCAAGCAGTTCAACAAAGACTGGCAGCCCTGGTGAGATAATATGTGCCGATTTGTGTGGACCAATGGAAGAAAAGACACTGGGAGGCTCAAGGTACTTTCTTTTACTCAAAGATGATTACTCTCATTTCCGTACTGTCTATTTATTAAAAGAGAAAAATCAAGTTCATACTAAACTTAAAATATTCCTTGCACTGTGTAAAAATCAAGGTATCCATGTCAAAACATTGCGAACCGATGGTGGAGGAGAATTTGTGAATAAAACTGTAAAAGATATGCTTGAGGAACAAGGTATCATTCACCAAGTTACTGTTGCTTACACACCTGCTCAAAATGGTAAAATTGAACGAGAGATGCGAACAGTTGTGGAGGCGGCAAGATCCATGTTAAAAGAAAAAAACCTACAAAAGAATTTGTGGGGAGAAGCTGTGAATACAGCTGTTTTCATTATTAACAGAACAGGTACAAGCTCCATAGAAAAGATGACCCCATATGAACTATGGTATAATAAAAGCTATGACATCTCAAATTTAAAAACTTCTTTTGGCACTGAAGTATGGGTACATATTCCTAAACAACGTAGACTTAAATTAGATAGCAAGAGTCAAAAAGGGTTATTTGTTGGTTATGGTGAACAAACAAAGGGTTTTAAAATTTATTACCCTGAGAACAATACTTTTTCAATGGAAAGAGAAGTTCTACTTGTCCCTGAAGTATTGTCAAAACAACAAACTGAAAATAATGCCAACGAAAATTTATTACTTAATGAAAATAAAGTACCTGACAGTTCTGGCAGAGTAACCGAAAGCATCACTGAAAAATCTCAAGTGGAAGATCAAGAGACTCAACAGCAAAGTAATGAAGAAACTGAAGGGTTTGATGACAGGGTATCTCATGTCACCGAACCAAGACCTCACCGCCAGGTAAGACTACCTAAGAAATATGATGATTATGAGACATTTTTTTGTTTTCTCACTATGGACCCGGACGAGCCAGCAACATTGGAGGAGGCTAAACTATCTCATGATTCAGTTCAGTGGGAACAAGCAATGAAGAATGAAATGGCAGCACTTACAGAGAATGACACATGGTCTTTAGTAAAGAAGCCTGAAACACAATTTACAATCATTGACACCAAATGGGTTTTTAAAATCAAGCGCAACAAAGATGGTAAGATAAACTTATATAAGGCTAGGCTAGTAGCTAGGGGTTTTATCCAAAAAAATTTAAATTATTGTGATGTATACTCTCCTGTAGTAAAAATGGCAACTGTTAAAACCTTATTGGCTATTAGTAATAAAAATAATTGGCCAGTGTATCAATTGGATGTTTGCAGCGCTTTCTTAAATGGTATTATTAAAGATGACATTTATGTTACCTTGCCAGAAAATTTTCTTGTTCCTAAAGGAAAAATATGTAAATTAAATAAAGCGTTATATGGCCTAAAAGGGGCACCTAGATCCTGGTATGAACGCTTTAATAGTTTCATGCTAAATGAAAACTTTGTTAAAACTAAAAGTGACAACTGTTTATATTGTTACATTAATAATAATCATTGCCAAGTATACATACTTATTTTTGTAGATGATCTGCTATGTACTGGATTTGGACCTATGGTCATTGAAATTATAAACAGAATGAAAAGTGTTTTTAAAATGAAGGACTTAGGTTTAGCAAATTTTTACCTAGGTATAAACATTGTACAAGATCTTGAAAAAGGTGTCACCACCATGGACCAAACTCAGTATCTTAAAAATGTATTAGCAAAATTTGACATGTCA
This sequence comes from Zygaena filipendulae, assembly GCA_907165275.2. Lineage (NCBI taxonomy): Eukaryota > Metazoa > Arthropoda > Insecta > Lepidoptera > Zygaenidae > Zygaena > Zygaena filipendulae. The sequence goes on from OU015669.1 coordinate 5,724,144, forward strand.
CATTGTCACAGTGTGTCTACACCTATGGATCCAAAGTTTGACTTATCAAATTTACAAAAAGATCATTCTGAAAATGAAGAACTGGAACATAGATGTAGACAACTTGTTGGCTGCATAATGTATGCCATGATAGGTACTAGACCTGATCTATGTGCAAGCATAACATTTTTATCACGATTTCAAAACTGTGCAAGTAATGATCTCTGGACTTGTCTTAAACGTATTTTAAGATATATTCAAGGAACTATTGATTTAAAACTTATTTACAGTAAAGATTCTAATGATAACTTGTTAACTGGGTATGCAGATGCAAGCTGGGGGGATAACTTAAATGACAGAAAATCTACATCAGGTTTTTGTCTGCAAATTTATGGAAATCTAGTAACATGGACATCAAAAAAACAACCTACAGTAGCATTGTCTTCTTGTGAGGCAGAATATGTTTCACTAGCTCAGTGTATTAGTGAAGCTTGTTGGTTAAGAAATATGTTGTTAGAACTAAAAATTGACTGTAAAATCATTACAATATTTGAAGACAATCAGTCCACTATCAAAGCCTGTAATTCGCATGAACAATTGAAACGTATGAAACACTTAGATATCAAATATCATTTTATTAAAGAAAAAATTACAGATGGGATAATTAATGTTCAGTATATTCATACGAGTGATCAGTTAGCTGACATTCTTACCAAACCTTTGCCTAAACAAAGTTTTGTTAAGTTGAGAGAATTGATAGGTTTAAAGTAAATAATAAGTAAATTTAGATTTTTTGTTTGTTTCTGAAATTTTTTGATTGAAGGTGGGATAAATAATTAATAAAACTAGCAATCAAAAATATTTAATTCATCTAAGGAAGGGAAAAGGTAATTTTGTTTATTAAAGTAGGTATCACCTATGTATTTAAGTATAAGTACATTTTATTCCAACTATGTAAAGTGTGTTAACTTAGACACTTTAAATCTAAGCTATAAGAATAATTTGTAAAAGAGAAAATGTATCTTTAAATGAAACCTTTATTGAGGGAAGGTGTTGAATAATATATGCAATATAGGATTCATTTAAAATAATACCTCTATGGTAGATTAGTTAGTCTATGGTATTAGTCTAGGTTATAAAAAAAAAAAAAAAAAATATATGTGCTTCCTTCTCTCTCTGGTGATTCGCTCAAGTAAGAAACATTTCTCTGTTTAAATAAAGTTTATTATAATTAAAACTGCAAGTTATTTCCCTCACAAGTCCTGCTATTCAACTATTATTATTAGGCAATAGACACATACACATCTAATAAGGCCTATGTTGATCATGGATTCCTCTGAAATCACTCTATCTATTGGTGAAAACCGCATGAGCATCCGTTCAGTAGTTTTTGAGTTTATCGGGAACAGACAGACAGACACGACAGACGCGGCGGAGGATTTAATAATATGTATTATGTGATATGATATTTGACGCGTTCAAAGTGTTTGTTTTGGTAATGTATCGTCGTGACACTCACAGGGCACGTGCCGCGAGTACTCGCGCTTGTAGTCGCGCTTGTCGGCGCGCTCGTAGCCGGCCGCCAGCTCGAAGCGCGGCGGCGGCGGCGCCTCGAACTGGCTGCGGCTGGACTGCAACAACAACACCAACACAATTACATTAGCAAAAAATTAGAGTACAATAATTTAGTTTCACTTTTACCAAGACGAAGAGACGGGCGTGAAACTATCGGCTTACTTGCTTTTCCAAAGTTATCAATAGCCTAATATTATATAGGGGAAATTGATTTGTTGTTTGTTTGCTTGCTATGATTTAACTCAACTACTGGACCGATTTCAAAAATTCTTTTTCACCTTTGAATGCTACATTATGCCTGAGTAACATAAGCGGAACTCCGAAATTACCGCGGGTGAAACCACGGGGAACGGCTAGTCGATATATCCCATCCATGGCATAAATGATAATAATAATAATAGTTGATTGTGTATGTTTGAATGTGTGTGCGCGCGCGGTGCGTGTGCGGTGTGTGCGTACCATGGGCGGCGGCGGGGGCCGCTTGTGCCTCGTGTCGCGCTCGTAGGGCTCCGGCGGCGGGCTGGCGGCCGCCTTGCGGTACGACGCGCTCCCCTCGTAGCCACGTTTGCGTCGCTCCTCCTCCAATCTGATATTGACATTAACCTCATTGGTTTTACACGAATTAATGTTACACGAATTAACGGAGAGTCCAGAAAGTTGTAGATTTTGCTTGTGGGGTTCAGCTTGATATTAGTGACGTTAAAATAGTACATCCGCGGATACGGATCTTAACTTTTTTACTCAATCAGTGTCGGTGAGTGTGACCTTGAAACGATAGTTGACGCCACTTGATGCTTTGCGTGACAGTTAGGCTGTAGGCATGGGCGTTTAAACGCAAACCGATACGAATCCGATTTCAGCGGGCACGCACGGATATCCGGCACATCACTACTTGATGTCTGTTTTAGCTCAGCTTGGTTCTATTGATGCTTACCTCAGTTGCGCTCTCTTCAATTCCAACCTCTCCAGCTCCAACTTCTCTCGTTCAAGCCGGTGTCGCTCGCGCTCCAAACGCAGAAGCTCATTCTTTTCGCGTTCAATCTTTTCTCTGTTATGTCAAATTAAGTAGTTATTAATATTTATATAAAAATTAATCCTTATTTCCTTTGGTCAAGGCATCACGCGTGAACGGCTGAACCAATTTCGCTAATTCCTTTTTTATTGTATGAAGGTTATTATGAAAAAAGTTTGGAGTACCTGAGGGAATTCCGAAACTCACGCGGGCGAATCTCCGAAACGGTTGGACCAATTTTGACGGGACTTTCAAAACTACGCTACTTTGGAGTTCCTGCAGGAATTCCGAAAGTCACGCTGGTGAAACCGGGAGGCACAGCTTGTTAAGTAATAAATTATAATGAGATCTTTTATTGTCAATGACGCAAAATTCCAGGAGCCACGCGGACACAACGCCACTCGCCACCGTCACTTCCCCTCGCGCCACGCTCCACACGAGCGAACCGATTTAACTCGTACTACTACACTACTACAGGCGGCCAGCGTTAGTGCACACGTCGTGTGCGTGTCCTAGGGCTCGGGCAAGCGACAACGATAGCCAATTTCGATTTCAAAACCAGAGATATTCCCTGTTCCCTGCGGTTTTATCAGCGCTCACATTAATTTGCGAGTTTTCACGGGAATTCCTTAATTGACGTCTCTTACCTATACACTATCTATCTGCCTTTCAGCTTCATAAGTCAAGTAGTTTTCGTGTTAAGTCAGCGAGTCTTTATTTTTTGTTTATTCATTTATTCAGACATCCATCGATATTGTTCAGCACACAGCAGTCGACTATCAGTTATGAATACGTTGTGGCGAAGACAGTTTAGCTTCTTTACATACATAGTGAAAGGAGCCCGGTGACACCCCATATAAATGAACTGATTCAAATACTTTCACACTAATAAAGGCGGCCGGCTTGTACGTGCGTAGTGCGTGTGTGCGTATGGTAAGTTTGACAGCGAGCTGACAGAACTGTCAGCTCCGTGAATAATTTTCACATGTAGATTCTACATAATATGACAAACTTTCCTTGGAATTTACCAAGAAACATTTGCAGGGTATGAGGAGGCATAAAATCGGTAGGAGACGAAGAGTGTCGCTTCTTTATTATATTCTGTATTCTTCGGTGATAGTATAGTATGTATTATTAGCTAGTGTACTGTAGTGTGGTGTAGTGTATTGTGGTATAGTGTAGTGTGGTACCGTGTAGTTCAGTGTAGTATTGTGCAGTGTAGTGTAGTGTGGTGCAGTGTAGTGTGGTGCAGTATAGTGTAGTGTGGTGCAGTGTAGTGTGGTGCAGTGTAGTGTGGTGCAGTGTAGTGTGGTGCAGTGTAGTGTGGTGCAGTGTAGTGTGGTGCAGTGTAGTGTGGTGCAGTGTAGTGTGGTGCAGTGTAGTGTGGTGCAGTGTAGTGTGGTGCAGTGTAGTGTGGTGCAGTGTAGTGTGGTGCAGTGTAGTGTGGTGCAGTGTAGTGTGGTGCAGTGTAGTGTGGTGCAGTGTAGTGTGGTGCAGTGTAGTGTGGTGCAGTGTAGTGTGGTGCAGTGTAGTGTGGTGCAGTGTAGTGTGGTGCAGTGTAGTGTGGTGCAGTGTAGTGTGGTGCAGTGTAGTGTGGTGCAGTGTAGTGTGGTGCAGTGTAGTGTGGTGCAGTGTAGTGTGGTGCAGTGTAGTGTGGTGCAGTGTAGTGTGGTGCAGTGTAGTGTGGTGCAGTATAGTGTAGTGTGGTGCAGTATAGTGTAGTGTGGTGCAGTATAGTGTAGTGTGGTGCAGTATAGTGTAGTGTGGTGCAGTATAGTGTAGTGTGGTGCAGTGTAGTGTGGTGCAGTGTAGTGTGGTGCAGTGTAGTGTGGTGCAGTGTAGTGTGGTGCAGTGTAGTGTGGTGCAGTGTAGTGTGGTGCAGTGTAGTGTGGTGCAGTGTAGTGTGGTGCAGTGTGCGGCGCACGGAGCGGCGCCGTACCTCTCGGCGCGCAGCTTCTCCCGCTCGAGCGCGAGGCGGTGCTTCTCCTGGCGCTGCCGGCGCTCCCGCTCGCGCAGCGCGTCCTCGGCCGCGCGCCGTCGCCGCTCCTCTTCGCGTGCGGCGCGGGACCGCTCGCGCATGCGCGCCACGTCACGCTCCTTCTGAACATCGAATACACAATTAATAATAATAATAATGCAGCTTATAAAATGGATAGCTGATAGCCTTACTAGTTACTATTATAAAAGCAAACTGATATCGGTTGATTGTTACACTTTCACGCCAAAATAGCTAAATCGATCATTATGAAATTTGGCATATACGTTTTTAGGAATCAGAAAAGGACAAAGGGTACTTTTATCCCGATTCCCAAAATTCGGGTGAAACCGGGGGGAACAGCTAGTATACGTATAATACTCACATACTTATTTTTTGTAAATACATATACCATACCAATAAAACAAAAGGACTGACAATCGCCATACTATCGAATGTGACTCGGAAAAAAACGAAAAACTGTATTAAATCTAGATGGCGTGACAAACTAAGATGTCTTATGGGTTGCAATTGTTTTCCGCTAGGTTCGCTAGTCAACGACAAAAAGTTTGTTTTTAGCGTTTCTACAAATCACGAACAGATGGCGTTAGAAAAAAATTCTTTGTAAACATGTATGAAATTACTTGTCGATACTTACGCCATCTTTTACTATTCAGCCGTATCACTACAATATTAATCCTTCTACTCATTGAAAAATTGTTCAATGGTTTAGTTAGGTTCACCGATGCTTCATTTGCTCAATTATTTTCAAATGTCGTTACTCTTGGCGCCGTCTAGTGCTCTTATTTAGAACTACTTTCGAAATTACGCTATATAGTAGGGCGATTGTCAGTCCTCTAGTTTTATTGGTCCATGCATATATTTACGATGCATACTAAACACCCAGACTGGAATAAATGGTGTTAAGTGTCACAAAACGGACAAACTCCCAATTCCACGCATTGACTGCAATTACCTACTTTCGGACTTGACTGGCTTCGCTCGACCATGCGCCAGAATATCTAGGATTTAACTCATCACTTACACTCGTGTTGAACACTGATGACTATTGCAAGAAAATAAAAAACGGGTTAGCTACATTTTTTAAACTTTCTTTTTTGTACCACTACCTTTGCTAAAACTTTTTCTTTTTTCGTGCATTAATTTTACTAGACCAATGTTTTGAAAATAAGACCAATTCATGGTATAATGGTCCATTTTTCAGTTTTCACAATACAATTATAATTAATTATGTTAAAACAAAAACATGTCATAATATTGTATACTAAACTAAGTATAGTTAAACTGAAACAAGACTATTATAGTTAACTAGCTGTCCCCTGCGGTTTCACCCGCGGTAATTTCGGAGTTCCTGCGGGACTCCAGGATAAAATATAGATATAAACCTTCCTCACTCTTCTATTTATTGGTGAAAATCGCATGAAAATCCGTTGCGTAGTTCTAAAGATCTAAGCATACATAGGGGCAGACAGACAGCGGGAAGTCACTTTGTTAGTGATAGTGATACTAGTACAAACAAAATAAAAAGTTGGGTAGAACCAATATTTATCATCACTAAATGTGACCAGCCACCTTAGCCAAGCTGACAATCTATGATCGTTAACACTATAGAAAACTAAGAAACGTATCTTCATGACACGTGGTCACGTAAAATCGTCTATAGCAACAACAATAATTATAAATTGTCAACTTAGCTTAGGGGGGCTACACCTATCAGGGGAACAAAAATTTACTACCATAAAAATAAATAAAAATAGAATAAACTAGACTAAATATCTACCTATCAGGGGAACAAAAATTTACTACCATAAAAATAAATAAAAATAGAATAAACTAGACTAAATATCTGCTGAAAGATTAATAGCTCACCACGGGCTGACTTACATCAAAAATTCACTCTAAAAGATGATTTAGTAAAAATCTAGCTCAATTCAGCTTAAAAATTTAAGCTAAACTAAGCAAGACCCAAAGTATAGTTAATTTGAGGTGTGATTTCGGAATTTTTATTGCAAGTCACACAGCCATAAGGTCCAATATTCACCCATATCTTAGAAAAGGACAACACCTCTCTGGGTGAACGTCTACGCTCCCGGCTCCTGGTGCTGCGTCTGGGTCTATCCTGCAAAATGAGATATGAACATTGCCGAAATTTACATTATAATATCTACAACTCTCCCCTAATACTTGGGTTTAATCAACCTTACACTCAGCATGCAACTTGTATTAAAATCATACGACAATAGTACATTTTAATATGTGGGCGTCCAAGCAAAAAGGGTCCAGCAGGTATTGAGTTTACTGACTATTGTAGATTGAGATATATGAAATTGAGCATTTATCAGTAATCAATTAAAATCGCGAAAGCAATTTTGTCAACCAACTTTACAAAATTTCTATCTCGGAAACTAAATGCCGATAACTGGCCCCTTTTTGCTTGCTTGGACGCCGACATATTTCTCACTCGTATACCATGAGTTTCCGAAACACAAGCGGCAAACAATTGGATGGATGGAGGCGGAAAGAGAATCATCGGGTTAAAAACACTAAGTCTGACACTAACGGGCATAAACCAACCTTGTGAGGACCACTCACCTTGTCTGAGCGAGACTTCTCTCGTGTGCGCGACGTCGACCGGGTGCTCTCAGCGCCCGATACCTCCCCCTCCTTAGCTTTGCCCTCGCCCTTATCAGCGCCATCTTTTTTCTCCTTCAAGACAAAAAAGGATTCAGAAATAGGGTACTTGCATGAAATTTATAATGAAAAATTGTGTCAATATTTCAAAAATAGAGCCTTAGAAAAGCGTTATCGTGAAAGATTTACTAAAAAAAATTCAATAGTTTCCAAAATATTCAACTTGTAATTTTGTGAAACGGAACGTTGCAACGAAACACCGATCACAGCCAAGCTTGACACATGACGTCACTTTTATTTTTTTAGGAAACATTTACCTCTTTCAGAGAAGGCAAAAGAAACTAAGTGCATACAGTCAACGCATATTTTGGAAGTAAATCGACACAGTTCAACCTTAATTTCGCTTTTGGATATTGAAGTTATCTGTCTGTCAGTGTCACATGACCCTGTCAATACGACAGTGACATTTCTATCACAGATTAATAAGGCGTAATTTTGAACAAGTGACGTCATTCCGCGTTTCGTCGGTAAGGTCTAAAGTAGGAACTTTGAAACACTCTATTTAATTAATTTATGCATATATATTTTTTTCTTTTTCTTGTTTTGTTTAAGTAGGCCATATATCTTTAAAATAGACTGAAAAAAAAAATTCACGCAAGTACCCTATTTAGTGCTCTAAATCTGATACAATTTAGGGTCGGTGAGTGAGAGTGAGAGTGCGAGTAATCACACTACACTAAATTGTACTCTAAATCGACTGCTGTAGGGTACATTTTAATGTAGTGTGATCACTCGCTCTCTCTGTCACTCACCGACCCTAAATTGGTCCCTAAATTGGTTCCAATTTAGGGTCGGTGAGTGAGAGAGAGAGCGAGTGATCACCCTACATTAAAATATACTAATGTAGTCGTTTTAGGGTACAATTTAGTGTAGTGTGACTACTCGCTCTCTCTCTCTCACTTACGGACCCTAAATTGTATCCGATTTAGAGCCCTAAATTGGTGCTGTGAAATTGCAAAGTGTAATTAATAAGCGCATTATGTCTAAAGACAGATAGGAATCTGACAGTATTCACAAATTGGAATGTACCTACTACAATTGGGTATTCTCCAAGGTTTGAATATCAAAATTCTAATTAGTCCGTCAGTTAGAAAATAAAAAAATAATAGACACGTATTTTTTGCTTTTTCAATTTAATGAAAATGAACATAGATAAAGCGCATTAAAGTTTAGGGTGGGGGACTCGTGACGTCAATATTCATTATAAGCGCCATACAAACCGCATTGAATTGTGACGTCACGCGAAATTTCAACTCAATGTATCTCTGTTATTTTTTGAGTACGTAAAAAAAGAAAAAATACGTGTCCAATATTTTTTACTAATCTACACGACGGACAAAAAAAAAATTTTTTGTCAAGTAGCCAATTAATGGATCGACCAGACTTCGCGGTATTTAGGGAGCCTAACTCTGATTCAGGGTGGTGTGATCGGATTTAGAGAGTTAGGGTCCCTAATTTTATTAGGGTGACCGAACGGACGCGGTGGCCATACTCTTCTTCTTTAATAATGGCGTCTATAATTGGGTATTCTCCAAGGTATGAATATCAAAATTCTAATTAGTCCGTCAGTTAGAAAATAAAAAAATAATAGACACGTATTTTTTGCTTTTTCAATTTAATGAAAATGAACATAGATAAAGCGCATTAAAGTTTAGGGTGGGGGGCTCGTGACGTCAATATTCATTATAAGCGCCATACAAACCGCACAGAATTGTGACGTCACGCGAAATTTGAACTCAATGTATCTCTGTTATTTTTTGAGTACGTAAAAAAAGAAAAAATACGTGTCCAATATTTTTTACTAATCTACACGACGGACTAAAAAAAAATTTTTTGTCAAGTAGCCAATTATAATTTGCTAATGAAAACATTTCTATTACAGATTAATAAGGCGTAATTTTGAACTAGTGACGTCATTCCGCGTTTCAGTAAGGTCTAAAGTAGGAACTTTAAAACGCTCTATTTAATTAATTTATGCATATATATTTTTTCTTTTTCTTGCTGCGTTAAGTAAAAAATGGAAAAATAAGTGTCCAATTTGTTTTTAATACAGTTGCTCAAAAAGTGGCGTATTGCAGGGACGTTTAGCGTTCGGGATGTGGGCTATTACATACTCGAGCTTTTTGTTTACCTTTCCCGAACTCGTGCGTTCTCTTTGCCTTGACACACTCTTTGCATTGCGAAACGTAGGTTTCGAATTACTAATACGACTAGCGCCATCTCTTGATCACAGTTGGAACTTAGTTGAGTTTGTTGTGTTTTTGATATTTTATTAAATTGCTTAATTTTTTCGCAACTGTATTAAAAATAGTTGTTCAGTACACGTGCGGAACCGTCATTGCAAAGAGTTCCGACTGTCAACCCTCACCTTCAGCTGCGCCTCGGCTCGGGTAGACATTCGTCAAAACTCTTTGCAATGACAGGCTTTCCGCACTTGTAATGAAATATACTATTTTATGTCATCTAGCCCATTATATTAAGGAAGTACCTCGGCGAATTTGTCGTCGGCGTGTGGTTGCGCGTCGGAGCGCTCCCGGCTGGCGCGGCGCGGCGCGGGCTGTCGCCGCGACGACGACTCCGACTCCGACTTCGCCTTCTCCACGGAGATCATGCGCCCGTGCAGCTCTGCAGGACAAACACACAACACTAACTAAGTCAACACATTTCACATTTATAACATACTAGCTGTGCCTCGCGGTTTCACCCGCCGTAATTTCGGAGTTCCCGCGGGAATTCCGGGATAAAAAGTACCCTATGTGATTGAGTAACAAACATCCAAAAATCCACACTTTCACATTTATAATATTAGTAGGACTAGCTGTTCCCCGCGGTTTCAACTTTCACCTGCGGTATTTTCGGCACTCCCGTGGGAATTTCGGGACGAAAAGTACCTTGTCACTCAGGACTGCCGTAGTCCTATAAGTGAAAGAATTTTCAAAATCGGTTCAGTAGATCCAAGGATTACCCCCTACAACTTCACAACAAACTTTACCTCTTTATACGGAGAATAGGCTAGTTTCCTGGTTAAAAAAATCAAAATTCTATTTAGTCCGTCAGTTAGATAATAAAAAAATAAAAGACACGTATTTTTTGCTTTTTTAAAATAATGGAAATATGCATAGATAAAGCGCATTAAAGTTTAGGGTGGGGGACTTGTGTCGTCACAGCTCGCTATAACGTGCGAACAAACTGTAGCGAGGCGTGACGTCATGTGAAATTTCGACTTGATATATCTCCGTTATTTTTTGGTTACATAAAAAAAAAAAATACATGTCCAATATTTTTTAATAATCTACAAAACGGACTAAAAAGAAAAAAATAGGAAACTAGCCTATTCCTTTCGAACCTAAGATTTGCTGATGACCTTGTTATTTAGACGACATCGGCTGCCGATTTACAAAAAATGCTGATTGATCTCGATAAAGCAAACAGAGAGGTGGTACGATGAATACTCAAAAAACAAAAGCAATGACTAATGGAGACACCAGTACAACAATCAAAGTAAATAACTATGAAATAGAGAATGTACCAGAATACCTATATCTGGGTCAACTTATATCGGTTCAAGACTTGACATCTAAGGAGATAGACCAAAGACTAGGAAATGCTTGGAAAACATATTGGTCATTCAAAGAAGTCATGAAAAACAAGAAAGCTGGTATTAACATAAAAAGCAAGCTATTCAATATATGTGTACTGCCGATATTAAGTTATGGATGCCAAACTTGGGCCTTAACTAATACACACCATCAAAAATTAGGGGTAGGACAAAGAGCAATGGAAAGAAGTATGATCGGGAAAAGAAGAATGGACAAAGTGAGCAACAAAGACCTGAGAAAGAGAGCTAGAGTAGCAGACATAAGTTCCAAAATAAAACATCTGAAATGGAAATGGTCTGGCCAAATGATGAGGGGTTCAGATAAATGGAGCAAGATGATTACTACCTGGTATCCAAGAGATGGAAAAAGGATAAGAGGAAGACCATACAGACGATGGGAGGATGATATGGTAGTAGAGGCAGGAAGAACCTGGCACAGGGACGCGCTGAACGCGAGCAAATGGAGACTGATGGGGGAGGCCTTTGCTATTAGGTACACAGAAAATAAAGGGAGCTAACTTGTTACCGTGGTCAAAATAGTTTTAAGCAATTGTTTTTCTGAATACAGGCGTATAAAAAAAATAATAATAATAATATTAGTATAGACTAGCTGTTCTCTGCTGTAATTTCGGAGTTCCCGCGGGAATTTCGGGTTACAATTTAGCCTATGTTACTCACGGATAATGTAAGTACTCTAGTGGTGAAAGAATTTTTGAAATCAGTCCAGTTTTTGAGTACACCAAATAAAAAAAAAAGATTTTACAATATCTTAAAATATTAGTAATCTTACTTAATATTATAAATGTGAAAGTGTGGATGTTTGGATGTTTGTTACTCAATCACGCAAAAACGGCTGAACGGATTATATGAAATTTGGCATGCACGTTGTCAGGGATACAGAGAAGGACATAGGGTTTTTATCCCGGAATTCCCCCGGGAACTCCGAAATTGCCGCGGGTGAAACTGCGGGGCACAGCTAGTATGTTATAAATGTGAAATATGTTGACATAGTGTTGTGTCATATGTAATATTGTGTGTAAGTAGTAATATAATATTATGCCAGCTGCTGCTCCCACGCGTTTTGTTTAAATATGTTCATAACTTGTTTCATTCGGAATTTCTCAGGTTAGCTCTCAATCTTGAGGATTGAAAAACCATAGAGCACGCGCAACTCTGGGGTAGTGCGGCGATTGTCTACATGACGGTTAGAGTAGGTTATACCAGGTTTTAAGGATTTAAAGAAATAAGTAGGATTTTCCCAGTAATTTTTAATTTATATCTACAGTAACTTTCAATAAATTTTAAGCCAAATTTTTGAGTCAATTCCGTTAATTATATACACACCGGCAGAATTAGCGGAACATAAAAAGGCAGAGTATAGAAATAATTACGTATATATATTAAAACAAATAATAATTAGACGTGAAGTAATAAATTAATATACATCTTTTAACACTTTAAAAGTTTGTAATTAAATTATTAAATTTTATTTAAAATAATAATAAAAAAAAACACTTTTTCTCTAATTTGTGGGAACACAAATAATGTTGCAAATTAAAGATTACTGTGATTTTAACACTAAATAAATGAACGATTAATAACGTGTGTTTCCCCTTCGTGATTTAACTTTTATTTGCAACATTGTCTGTGTTCTCACAAACTACAGATTTTTTTTATTTTTTTTTATTTTGATAATTTTTAATAAAATTTAACTAAAAACTTCTTAAAGTCAATGTTAAAAGATGTATATTAGTTTATTACTTCATGCCTGATAATAATTTGTTTTAATATATATACGTAATTATTTCTATACTCTGCCTTTTTATGTTCCGCTAATTCTGCCGGTGTGTATAGTTAAAAATAATTAAAACAAATTTTTTGTGCCAAATGAAGCCAGGATGACGTTTAGAATGATTTGATTAGATTAGATTTATTCTTCTGAGGATTAGATTCATTTATTTCACATTATCAAATTCATAATGACATTTCATTATAATATTATGTCAAAGGATAAAGTCAGCCTGTGACCACGGCGTGATGCAACTCAGCCGAAACGTCAGGCAAAAAAGGTAATAAAAAACATCGCGTTCAAGTCCCGCGTAATTTACATAATATAAAGGATAAAAGTGATCGTCAAAAATTTAAATTCCAATGAATTAACAAAGACATCAAAGTAAAAAGAAACGGGAAAAATTTGCACAATTCAAATTTAAGCTGTTACAAGTGAATCAAAATTAAAATGATAGATTGGCGAGACAATACAGATCAAGCCAATTACGCGTTAAAAATACTGTTTAAATACAAGGAAAAAAACATACCAGTTCTATGCAAATTCTTTATACAATTCTCAGCATCCGGCGCACTCGCCATGGTCACATATCCATAGCAGCGAGAGCCGGGAGTCCGGGCATTTGTCACAATTTTGGCGCCAATTACCTAAAAATTAAAAGTGTTAGGCGCAAATCATATGGATTTAATTAATAAGAGCAACTGTTAGACTATTGGCTCAAATCATATAGATTCTTGTACAGAAGCGGCGGAAATCGAAGGTGTCGGTTTTGTCATTTATTTTTGAGTATACTAAATATTATACGGTAAACAAAATCAACGGTATTTTATAGTATCGGTATGTGTAGGATATGCATGTGTGATGTGTTATAGTATTTATTGTAAGTAAATTGCGTATTTATGTTTTAGTTATTAATTATTAGTATCCAACTATCTAGTATTAAGTATATTAACTGTTTTGTTTGCACACCCCATCTTCTATATCTCTCTGTCTACCCAATGGTTAACTGGTAGAGAATGCCGCAAGGCATTAAATTCGCCATTTGTACATACTGTGCAATAAAGAATAAATAAATAAACGGTGGCGGATGTACCTACCTTGCCGTGCTTGCTGCACAGCTGCTTCAGGTCTTTGGCACGCGTGTCCCCGGACAGCCCGCTCACCCACAGGTTGCGCGCGCCGCCTTCTTTACCATCCTCTTTCTTGTCTTTCTTTTCGCTTTCACCTTCTTTTTCTTTGTCATCTACAGTCGAAGCAAACAAAACCATTATTTTCAATACAACCTACAAACATCTAAATCAATGCGCATATACATACATATATGTAGAAAAAGAATCAACAGATGGATTTAATTACCTTTTTGATCCTTTTCATTGTTCTCCAGTTCATCACTGAAAAAATAATCCAACATGTTGTAATTAAATTATATTTATAACAAATACAGTATAAAAGGTAAATTAGAAAAACGATATTGACACATTGCAGTTCAATAGTACATTGACTACTAGTTATTATAATAATTTTTTTATTTATATAATATTATTGGCATGTATTTTCTCATTTATTCACACATGAACATCTACAAAGTTTTGCACCGATACTCCAGTGTACTGCTTCCTATAAGTTCTTGCGCTGTCGCCGGCGGGTCCAGTTAAACAAACGACGAGTCTTACAGCACGCAGTCGGCTTGATATGTGATCACTCTTCAAACATTCAGCAGCTATCATGTGGAATTCTTGAGAAGCGACGAATGGAGTATGGGGCCTGAAGCACGAGGGTCGACGCAGCGTCACGAAGCCATGGAGAGCGGAGCGGAGCGGCGCCACCGTCGCGGTGCATGGGTTTAGGTGCAAAACTTTGTAGTGTGAATAACATTATACGTGACAAGTAGGAATCGACGAGATCGAGAGTGGCGCGTGGGCAGCGTCGCGAAGGCCGCGCGTCGTTCACCAACCTAGGGGCGTCGGCGTCAGCGTTGGCTTGAGCGTCGTGCTGCGGCTGGGGCTCGCTGGCGTCGGGCGCGGGCGGCTCCGAGTCGGCGCCGGCCGCCTCGGCCAGCTCGTGTTCGTCCGCCGCATCATCTACGTCAGTGTCAGGGGTCAGCCGAGCCAGCGCAGGTCGCTCGCCGGGAGCGGCCCACCCTGCCTCGAGTCCTTTTTGCAGGTGCACAACGTTGCCAGTCGACTTTTCCTTATCTCCCATACCTCCATAAATATAATAATAAACAATATCTAAACCTGAAAACTTGATTCTGTATTAGCACCACTATTCGTATGACGAATGAATACATAATGACCTGGAGTCAAAATGCTCTCATAATATAGGTGTATAACATGTAATGTTGCACAGGTACTAGTATTTTGTTTGCTGCTAAGGAAGTGTTCAGAGTATTCATGACCCTATATTTGCAGCAGGAGGCTGGCAGCAGTAGAGTCAAACTTTCAGCTACAATTAAAGGCTCATGTTCTCCAAGTTGTATGAATTATCGTTCTTCTTGTTGAAATGCTTTAAGTTTAAGGCAGTTTTGTCAGGTAGCATGAAATACTCCTATTCCAGTACCAGAAATACATAAGAGTATGTTCCATCAAGGATTTCTTCATGTTCAAACCGTTTCGACCGCATGGAACACTTCAACATCATTTATTTCAAGTTATTAGATTTTTCTGCATCATAATACATTATCAGAACAACAGTTTATCATAAATGCAAAACCTAATGTTGATACAAATATAAAAATAACAAAAATTAAACCTCAATTTGTTTTCTAATGTAGACATTCCATAAAATTGTTTTAATATTTGATAATAATAATTTAATCTTTAATTTTTACAACTTACCTTTTTTATTATGTTTGGTAGAATTGTCAGTCTGGAACAAATGAAGCATTTAAGAACAGGTGTTTCAAATAAATTAGTGGTGTTCTGGCAGTTAGCCAAAAAGATAATGCCACATGACTGACATATTTAAGAAAGCTTAGCATGTGATTTTTGTCATTTTTGATGTGGGACTAAATCAATATTTTACTAAACGGTGTTGTCAAGGTTTGGAACTGCTTGAAATGTCTACTTACATATATGTTTTATAACACTAAGAATATATTATAAATTGAAAGATACTTGAAGAAACCAGTAACAATTACTTGTTAAATTGAACAGTGTTTAAAAGGAGTAGTATCCAGTGTAACCGGTAATACTTAGGTTAATTGGCAGCAACCATTTCATGCCTTGATTACAGAAACAGTTCAGTGGAAAATAATAGTAAATAATAAAATACATTATAATATTTTAATGACTTATTTACAAAATAATGATAATTGTTTTAAGACATGAATATGCTTAATCAACTTCCATCATAAAACCATTTTCAATTTTTGAACTTAACGGCAGCTTAACAGTAACCCTGAAGAAATAAAAACATACCTCTTCATTGAGAAGCTCGTCATCACCAATATCCAAGTTAATGCTGTCTTCCGCATCTGTGTTGCTCTCCAATTTCAGGTCATCATCATTTTTGGTGTCTACCTTATCTAAACAAGGTTTTTTGGCTTGGGTTGCTTCTGGCTCTTCCTTACTTTCACGTTTCCTTGCGCCCTTGCCTTCTTCAACTTCCATTTTATCTTCCTCTGTAATGGGCTCCTCGCTTTTATCGTCCACCGGATGCTTTTTAACATCTGACTTCTGATCGGCCTCCTCTTCCTCACAAGCGTCATCTTGCACAATCATGTCTTCCATTACTGGAGTGGTCTCCTCGGGGTCTTGCTCCACAGCACTTTCGGATCGTCTTGTTCTTTTGGCGGGCGTTTTCACTTCGGTGTTGCTCAACTCAAATTTAAACGTAGCTGAATCATGCCCTTCCTCTTCTAGATGCTATAACAAAAAAAATAAGTATTAAAAATCTCTGAATCTAAAGATATTTATAACTAAATAATTTTTAGATTTTACTACTTCATTACCTTTGCTAAACGCTGTATGAGGACACCGCGTACTCCGCTTTTGTCTAGGTTTCGCTTTTCCAACTCTGCGCGTAAGTCTATAACCCTAAGATCATTGAGTAAACGCTTTCGGTCAGACATGGCCTGAAGTTATTTATAAAGACAATTCTATTAATAACTTGTAAACTCTCGTAGGTAAAGTTCCTCGTATCTACGTACCTACTCAATATGATAAAATTGAAGAAACGAAAAAATCACAAAATGAACTTCGCCACATCCGTGCCTCGAATCTTGAACGACAAAATGGCGGTCGCTAAACGTCAAACGACAATCTTTTTTTTTTTTAATAATTTTACGGCCCTGGTTACGCGCCCTTTGGAGCCACAAAAAACTGATCGTCAATGACCAACTTAAAATATGGCTTTGTTGCCAGTTTAATAAAAAGTTTCTGATCAGCTGACTCTGACACTTCTCAAGTGAGTGAGTTCTGACAGTTGTCCACATCAGACACGGTTCTCTAAGTAGTTTGTGGACACGGTATCTACAACTACCTACATTTGTAATTAAACTAATTATTTTATAAACTATAGCACGATTTCAGTCATCTAAATTCTTGTAGCGATTTTGTTTTTAAAAGTGTATATAGGTATAGTTGTTACTTGTCAAATATATAATGAGTCTAAATGAAAATGATGGTAAGAACATGAGCCATAGTCGCTCAGCACCACGTTATCTACTTACTTTTCTCTGTGCTCATAATACCCATTTGGTAGAAAATGATCTCACTTTATATAATACTAGCTGTCTCCCATGGTTTCACCCGCAGCAATTCCGGAGTTCCCGTAGGAATTTCGGGATAAAAGTACCCTATGTCACTCGAGACTACCGTAGCTTCCTATAAAGTGAAAGAATTTTCAAAATTGGTTCAGAAGATCCAGAGATTACCCCCTCGTAACGTCACAAACTCACAAAGTCACAATTCACAAACTTAACCTCTATAATATTAGTATAGATTAATCTATTACAGTAGATGCCTACTTTAAAATATTCTTTTAGAACCTCCGAAAGTTGATGCTGTGTGCGAGTTATTGGATAAGATTATATTAAAACAATTGCATTTGTTAGAAGAAAAAATGCATTGTGAAATGAATATTGAGTCTAATATCAACAATGGGAGCATACATCTTGCGAAGTCTAGATACATCATGGGCCAGAGTTCAGTGAGTGCAACTAGGCTGCCAATGGAAACCAGCCCAGAGTTTTCAGCATCTACAATATGTGAAACTGTCCAAGAAGATGGTGTGAAACAATTGAGGGTAGTGGAAAACGACAGTGATAACATAGTGAACCCGATTAGATGGTTTGGTGTTTTAGTTCCACAAAATTTACACAAAGCCCAGAGTATTTTTCAAAACACAATCAACTTTGTTGTTGAATGTGCTAATGTGCAATTGCAAATAATAGAAAACTGCAAAAATATAGATGCTCTAAAAAAATACAAAAAAACATTAAAGTCTCAGTAATAATTGGGGATCTGCACTAGGGATGTTGCGGGTGCCAATTTTTTCACATCCACGGATGTGAATGCAGACGTGAATGCTTAAGATTTTATAATGGGTGGAGACGACAAAACGACAATAAATAAAAACACCGGCAGTATTAATATATAAGAATATTATGAAACTATCCCTAAGATTTCTATATGCCGGGAGAAATCAAAATTTCTCATATATAAAAATTTTCTTCATTTTGTGTTTTTGCCCAAGTATGTACATAACTAAGTTATTACGGATAAGAAAACAACCTCTGTAAGTCTGTATTGTGAAAAAATACGCCACGTTGCCAACTCGCAGCGACTTTCAGCTCGCACGGCGCCAATCAGATGGCACCGCACGCGCGCGCTGTTGCCGCTCTTATCACGGGTTAGTGAACCAATGTTAACATTGAATGGTGTTCAATATTTTTCCAATTTTTGTCCTATTTAGTTTGTTCAAAAAATTTTAATTTTCTATTTCGATATTAGGATTTATTTGATAATTTCATTATATTCTAATATATCGTCTTCACTTTGTATAAATATATAGTAAGTATATGAATGACGAATTAAAACAATGATAAAGTAATTATTAACATTTTATTAATGAAAATTAGTATTAAGAATAATGTTTTTTTTATTTAACTTCGCTAATTTTTGTTTGCCGGCCCCGCCCGATTTCTTTATTGTCGCAACTTGTATTACATTCGCATCCACATGAACATCCGCATTTCTCATTGCGGATGCGGATGCAGATGTCCAAATCTATGCGGACGCTCCGCATTTGCAAATGCGGATGCGAATATTCGCAACATCCCTCATCTGCATCTGTAAGTTTTGTTCTTTTGCATAACTTCTGCATTAATTATTAGATATTGAAATATAAGCAATGTAACAGAATTCTCCATCAATAGATTCAGAGTTTAATTAAAGTTAACTTCAATTACATTTAAGTTTAACAAATACTAGTTTCTAAAACATATTATAGATTAAATGAGTACTTGAATGATGGCTTGCTAGGGAATGAGCTTTTCCAGTCGATTTATTGTAAAACTAGCTATTCCCCGCGGTTTTCCCCGCGTTAATTTCGGAGTCCCCGGGGGAATTCGGGGAAAAAAGTCTTCCCTATGTCCTTCTCTGTACTCACGGCAACTTGTATGTAAAATTTTATAGTGATCGGTTGAGTTGTTAAGGCGTGAAAGCGTAACAAACAAATACCTAAAAATAATAATAAAAGCCTTTTTATTTCCTGCAAACAAAGTAAACTTAATCTTAAATTATATTATCTCATTGCATAATTTGAGGTTGTTTAGCAAGAACCCCAATTTGGGTGAAGGCCTCCTCCATAGATGCCAACTCTTCTATAGCTTTTGCTTTTCGGACCCAGTTTGGGCCAGCTATTCTTTTAATTTCGTCTTCCCATCTTGTCAGTGGTCTCCCTCTGCCCCTTTTGCCTTGTGGGCCTCTCCACAGGATTGTTTTTACGGTCCACCTCTGGTCTGTAAGTCTCGCTATGTGGTCAAACAAAGTACAAACTCACTTTCGGATTTTATTATAAATTTTATTTAAAAATGATTATATGGTTCTTCTTGTTTTTTTCAATATGGCAACAGACGCCTTCGATAGATTATTAGCTAAAAAAATCTTGTATTATCCATACATATAAAATGCTTTGTCCTGAATGACTGATGGATCAACGCACAGCCTAAACCGCTGAGAAACTTGGAGGGTGTGTTCTTTGTATGACGTAGGCATCCGATAAGAAAGGATAGATAAGGGGGAGAAAATGGCTTGCAAAATTTGTATGGAACGATTCCGCGGGAACTGCGAAACTATCGCGGGTGCAACCGCGCGGGTCAGCTAGTAGTTGACACTATAATTCCAAACACTAGTAGGTAAAAAACACAAAACTAAAAAGCTGAAAATAAAAAGCTAAAAATAACAAAATACCGATTTAATCCATAAGACAAAAACACACGTAATATTATTACTGGTTTGTGCTACCACTGATCGATTTGAATTCGGTGACAAGCCCGCTGGTGTCTGCCCACTTGGGTTGTTCTGCTCACGAAGAGCTGGTGGCGGGAGTCGACTAATCGACTTAGCCCATCTATCCCCTCCATATTTAGCTTGTCACCGACTTCATACCGATCAGTGGTAGCACAAACCAATAATGATATCGTGTGTTTTTGTCTTTTGGATTAAATCGGTATTTTGTTATTTTTAGCTTTTTATTTTCAGCTTTTTATTAGTTTTGTATTTTTGGAAGTCTGTTTTAATTTTTTTTCTAAAAAATTATTTAGTTTTCGCTTTTAATTGACTTAGTTCGTAATTTCCCTAAGTTACAATAGCCTAATGTCAACTGCTCACCTTTTACAAAATATTGCTTTTCCCGACGCAGGGGCGTTAATTGTTGAGGAGTTCTCCTAGTACATCACCATCAGTTCCACGTCACCATATACATTGTGACGAGCATAAATTGTTTAGAGACCATATTAAAGTTAACGATTCGGAACCCGTGAAATACCTATTATTTAGTAGTTCCTATGACCATCTGTGGTCTCATCAGTTCCACATCTTCAAATTTTGCTTTCTGAAAGCAAAAAACGATTTACTATAAAAAATACAAAAATCGCTATACCTATAATTTTGAAGAGTTCCCTCGATTACTCCAAGATCCCATCATCAGATCCCGACTTAGTGACAATGAAATCAATTTGGGAGTATCCCCTTTCAAACAAAAAACAATTTTCGAAATCGCTCCTATCGGAACCCGTAAAATAGGTATTATTGTTGAGTAGTTCCGATGACCATCTGTGGTCTTCATCATCAGTTCCACTTCTTCAAATTTTTCTATCCAAAATCAAATGAACGATTTACTATAAAAAATACCCAAATCGCTATAGGTGTGCCTATAATTTTGAAGAGTTCCCTCGATTTCTCCAAGATCCCATCATCAAATCCCGACTTGGTGGCAATGGGACCTAATTGGAAGTATACCTACCCTTTCAAACAAAAAAAAGAATTTTCCAAATCGGTCCAACCGTCTTCGAGTAATCGGTGAACATACATTAAAAAAAAAACATACATACAATCGAACATAGAACCTCCTCCTTTTTGGAAGTCGGTTAATTATATAACTTTATTTTGTATACGACAGTGTGCTAACGTGGAGTTTGTTGCGCATATTCTTCTCTCCAGCTATAATAGCTCCAGGAAGCTTTGAAGGGTGGCCATTTTATGGGTGTCATCATAATAATTATTGAAGTCTTATTTTGAAGTTTAAAAAAACCTAAATAAATAAATTTAATTTAAGGACCTAAATAAATTTGAATAAAATTATTTGACTTAGGATGAGCACAGTCATTAAGGAAAAATATGGGTGGAGTTGCAACTTGCAGGAAACAGCAAGTTGACTATAAAAATGGAATGATTTAAATAATAAAATAGTAAACAGGATTATTGTAATTCTTTTATTAACATTATTCTGCTACACTAGCAAAGTACATTTGATAATTTTTATTTATTTTTGTCGATTCCATATCAAGAATTTTAATATTTACCATTGCCCTCTCAAACAAGCATATTCCTTTAATTTGTTGTGCATGTTACTACATACCTTTCATCGTTTTTACATGAACATAGACCTTATCAGATTACGAATGTTCGTAATAAAATTATTTCAATTATAAACAATAGCTTTTATTTACATGTCAGTAGAGAAATAAAATATCTTCAATAATTATTAAATTAAGTTATTTTATTTCCAACATTTGTAAATGTTGCTGGCCATAGGTATATGTAAAATTGTATATTATGGTGGGCCAAACAGGGACTAAACGTATTTGTGCAAATGATAAGTATCTAATTAATGCACCAATGAAGTAAGATATTGTCAGATTTGTCAGCTAGTAAGGTAGGATATTCTTCTGAGGGTAGGTAGGTATCTTTGATTTCATATTTTGTACATAACAGAATCGTTAGATGTAATCGTAAGATTACACGTTTTTTAATGGATTTTGTTGAGCTGGGGACAGAAAATGCCGCTCTGTTAGATTTTTTTTTGTGTTTGTCAGTAGTTTGGCCGAAAGGGTAAATGAAATAAAACTCACCCTCCACCCAGCAGAGGTGGTGACCACAAAATAGTACCAATTTCCATGTGTGAGCACCCATAAGTCTCACAACACATTTCGGATCATAAAAAATTACCGTTATTTTGTAAACTGAGAGTTTACAATATCTGGTGACATAGGTAGGTACCAGCATAAATGACAACAGCATGAATTGGGTAAGTGTGATGTGATCTATCTCATTCTCGTAGAGGTGATAATCGTTACTGTGTCGTAATTAACACGTTAAGTATACTTAATCTTCGTTCACCTGTAAGAATCAATCAAAGTGATGTTAGTAGGTAGGTACCTATGTACTTTTATTGTAAACTTAAATTGACTATTTAGGAGCCATGTAGGCATCGACCCCTCTGCTAAGATGCGGACCTAAAATGCATTAGATAGAAAAACGTCGCTCGTCTTGATGTCGTAGATATCAGAATTTGTCGGTATGTTTTTATCTAAAGGGGTAAGGGTAGGTAAACACCTCAATATGTGATACTGCCAGTACAGCCAACAGGTAACGCATGAAAACCAAGTAAATTGGTCAACCAATCAAAACTATAGTTTTTACGTTGTCACACAAACTAAAGTTTTGATTGGTTGACCAAGTGACACGATGATGCGTTAGAGCCTCGGAACAATAACTTATTGTTTTGAGGTTAAAGCCAAGGCCCAAGTTAGAGCCGATGCCGCGATGGTTAGAGCAAACCCACACGGCGCGGTACGGCTCAGGTGCGGCGCCTGAAGCGGCGCGGCGCCGCTATGGTATCCTTACTAATAATACATAGTATAAATGTGAAAGTAAGTTTGTTTGTATGTTTATTTGTTTGTTTGTTACGCTTTCACGCCTCGATGACTCACCGGATCGCCATGAAATTTTGGATACACGTTGTCAGGGATATAGAGAAGGACATAGGGTACTTTTTATCCCGGATTTTCCACGGGAACTACGAAATTGCCGCGTATTTTTATAAACTAGTTGACAGGCAAACTGCAGTCAACTGAAAAAACGAATGCCGTTTGAAACTTTGATCCCCTACCTCACTTTTTTCATATTTTATGTAGGTACCTATTTACAATGTACCTACCTACAGTAACCATTCACCGCATTTATAGAAATACTGTTTCCCGGGGTTTCATCCGCGTTAATTTCGTAGTTCCCGCGGGAATTCCGGGATAGAAAGTAAGTACCCTATGTCCTTTTCTGTACCGCTGAAAACGTGTATGCAAAATTTCATGATGATCGATTTAGCCGCCAAGCCATGAAAGCGTAACAAACAAACAAACTTCTTTCGCATTTATAATGGCCCCTATCGATACATTAAATGTACCGTCTACTTATAAAACCTACCTACCGACAAATTCTAGGTACCTAGTACCTACCTACCTATAATTTTGCGACTTACTTATTTCGAAAGTTTACGCAGAGATTTACCCTTGCTAGATTTAAAAAAAATTATAATCACTTTAAAGTCCAAGGGGTTAAAAGTAGTATGGATGCCTATCCATCAGCCCTACCTACCCTACTGCTATCTCAACGAAATCTTTAAATCTCCAGATTTTGTCAATTTACATTTCTACCTTGCACACTGTGTGAAAAGTGGAAATTACAATAGATAAAGCTTTGATGTAGGGTTAAAAATAAAATACTAATACTGCTGTTGGTGGTACGTCTCCTGTATCTAAAAGTTTTTTTTTTATTTATAATAGACATAGGAAGTTCATTAGGTAGGTATATCTTAAAAAAAAAGATTCTCACTATAAAGATTCAGGTGATTTTAGCCAATTTGAGATTTTTGTTATCACATTTCAAAAACTCATTGGTATAATATCTTCGATGTATTTTAACGTTGCATAACTCCTAAACGATATTATTTCATAACTTGCTGTTCCCCGCGGTTATACCCGCGATAATTTCGGAGTTCCCGCGGGGATTCCGGGATAAAAAGTACCCTATGTCCTTCTCTGTACCCCTGACAACGTGTATACAAAATTTCATGATGATCGGTTGAGCCGTCTAGGCGTGAAAGAGTAACAGACAGACAGACAGATTTACATTTGCATTTATAATATTTGTAAGGATTAGCTGTTAGAAGAGTAATATTATCTTACGCTGTAAGTAGGTAGGTATAGCATCACAGCAGTGGATGGCATTAGCTCTCGCAATGGGAAGTTCATATAAGTTCATACCTAATTAATATTCTATCAATATAATATTATTATATCTAATAAAAAAGGACCTATTAAAAATAGAAATCACTAAAACATAGCTAGGTTACTTAATATTATACAAAAATTCATAAAAAAAATAACAAGTACATACCTATTTATATCAAGGTTTAAGGTATTTCATAAAATGATCTGTGAACCCCAAGGAACATAACACAATGTTTAACAAGATTTTTACAAACAACATCTTCTCTAAGAAGTCTTAAAAATAAATCTTTGAATTACTAGAAACATGTAAAAGCACATTTCATAAATAAGTACTTAGGTACATACGTAATTATGGGTAGTTATCTAAAAAAATTAGTTTACTAACTAGCATTTTTGTGTAACGTTAATGTGCTAGATGTAAATTACTCACAGCTCATAACTACGGGATGTTACAAAAAGTTGTAGTCATATTTGACGATTGTGTTCACATTATCGTCATATGCAATGATTTGACACAAGGAACGGAACCAGTACGATGAAATAAATTACTTTAAAATCAAGATTTGTCTTTATTACCTTGTCTTGAAAAAAACCTAAACAGTGATAAATTGCATTATACGATCTTGAACCGTCCCCTGTGACCGATTTATGACCTACCTAGTTATTTCACAATATGTTTATTTTGTTGCGGAAGTAGTAGTTAAGAATATTTTTTCTTTCGGCTGTGAAATTATTAAGAAAGGTTTTTGGGCTAAATGCTACGGTCAAAATATTGTACAAGATAACCAGAAGAAGATAATCACTATCTTAAAATATGACTACACTTTTATGTAACACCGTATAGCAAATTGAGTTCTAAATACTCTCTTTACCTCTTGTGATGTAACATAACATTTATTTAATTTTTAGTTTTGGTCTTACAAATCTGATCAAAATCTCTATATTAGAAAGTTTGAGGTCTTTTAAAGGAGGTAATTTGAACACATTCCTTAGTCTGTATGATACATTTCACAATAATTTTAGTAATTACCTAACTGCTTTGGTGTTTGCTAAATGTTGTACATACATCAAAATAAATAATTAATTTGGTAACATAGAACTATAAACAGCCTCTTGTTTTAAGTACATAGGTTGAAACGAAAATATTACGCTTTTGAGCGACTGAACGAGAGCGTGAAGCTCCTTTGATAGATACCCACGGGCCGCGCGGCAACACTAAAATACGCTGTAAAAGAGACACGCTAGGACAGCTGAGTGGTGTCACCATAGAACTTGTTCTTGCGGCTGTGACAGAGTTTACGGTATATTTTTGCAGGGATCAAACAAAATCACCGTTTCGGTTGCATCGCCGACTTCCGCGTTGCGTCACCGACTCACCGTAGGTAGTAGTGTCGTGTCGCGTCGCATCATTCCCATCCGTTCCATTTTCAAATTCAAAATTAGCGCCGTATTTATCGTGTGTCGCCATCGCCACCGATACGTTCACGCCTATTAATAAATAATAATTGTATTATACTAATTACAACTTGTGTGCGTGTGGTGTGTGTGTGTGTGTGTGTGTGTTTATCCGTTGTCCCTGGCGAGCGGGGCAGGCGGTGCGGGTGGTGCGGGGGGCGGCGGCGCGGCGGCGCGCCAGTCGTTGCGCGTGCAGGCCGCCTCGCGCCACCACGCCTGCACGTCCGTGTAGTGCGCGCTGCGCTGGCGGCGCTCGCTCGCGTGCAGCATCGCGCACACGCGGCAGAAGAAGTACGTGTTGATGAACTCACCGGTGCCCTGAGGAAAACGAACATCGACATTAAATCCATAGCGGTTCAGATTTCCGAAAGGATTCTCATCAAAGGATCAAAGGGTTTTCCGAAATTCTACTTATATGAGGGTAAAAAAGAGGGACAAAGTTTGTAAGGGACAACGTGATTCCTTGATCCAATCTAACGTAAAAGAGCAATTAAAAATCCTATTAAAATCATTTTCGACTTCTATGCGGACGAAGTCGCGGGTTAAAGCTAGTTATATAAATTTAGTTTTAGCAACACTTCACCACAAGTAAAAAAACGGTACTCTTATCACAATAATATATAGGTAATTATTATACCTATAATATAGGTATAGTCACTCAGTAGATGAACAAATCCACCGTAGATTTTTCTGTCCTTCTGAGGTCAATGGCAATATCCAATTAGTCTGAGATAGGTCCACCAAGAAGCCTTCGCTTATAATATCGAAGGAGTTACCCACAACCTGCCCCCAGCCATGTTGACAATCTATGTATATTATGATCGTTAACGCTATAGAAAGCTAAGGAACGTAAAATCTTTCAATCAAAAGTTCAATTTTTCGTGACGTTACTTGGTTTTCTATGGTTATTAACGATCATAGATTGTTAACTTGGCTAAGAGGGCAGAAGTACAGCAGCTAGACTTGCCTTCCACTTAAAGTAGGAGTTGTAGAGCGTATCGTCCTCGTCCAGCCGCCGCAGGTACATGGCCAGCTCCTCGGCGTTGGCGAACTCCTCGACGTGCACATACGAATTATGAGGCGCCACGGCTGCGTACTCGGACGCGCGCGCGCCCATCACTATTGGCAGAATGTCGTGTCTATGGACCAAACGGACCACATTTGTAGTCAGGGAGATATGATTCTCTAAGTAGTCTGTGCCAAAGAGCACGCGGGCTCGACATACAACCAGACCGGATTGGTGCTTAGGTCGCCAATTCGCCATGCCTACCCGCTAATCAAAGTATCGGGTACGATTTCCGGTATAGGGGTCCGGTCCGGTCCGGTCCGGTCCGGTTTGTATGATCTTACGTATGTATATTTGCAATTTGATAAGAATTTCATTATCAAAATAGTTTTCTTTAAAGTCATAGAGTAGATCATACGGAGATATAACTTCCTCCTGGCAATGTGAGACTAGGAAACTAGGAAGGAGACTAGGAAAGATAATGTTGTCGACATTCAATGTAACCCAAATGTAATCTAACACCGGTAAATGAAGAGAACCTAACACGATATTATGTTATGTATATAATTTTATACGAGGAACATACATATAGTACATACATAGGTATTCTGGCTCTATATAAATTATGCTTAGGTATAGGTAACTAATAATAATATTCTACACTAGCTGTATCCAGCGGTTTCACCCGTGTGAAACGCTTTTATACGTATAACAACTTTTTTCCCAATATCCGATTTAAATGAAACAAAGCCCAAGATCTAAGCTAAACTTAATCTATCTGTGAAAATCGCATTGATAATTCGTACTGTAGTTTCGGAGATTAGCGTGAACAGATACGCGAATTGTATTTACTCTTTTGTTATTGTACTACCTAGCTCATCCCCACGGTTTCACCCGCGGTACTAAATTTCCCGCGGGAACTCCGAAATTACCGCGGGCGAAACCGGGGCAAAAAGCTAGTCCGTGCATGGGTGCTACGTACGTAGGTAATCCAACTAAAAACTTACTGTAGTCCATTGACAAAAAACTTCTCGGTGATGTAATCGCGACAGTTGGAGTTTTCGAACGCCAGATAGAATTTATAGTCCCTGTCAAGCATCTCGAGGCAGTTGGGGTCGGTGCGCGGGCAGTGGTGCGAGCCGCACGCGCCGTATATGTCCACCGCGATGTACTTGCCGAGGTGGCGCGCGAACTGCAGCCGCCGGTTGCGCGCGTGGCAGTTGGACACGAACCACGCCACCTGAACAGGCGGGTACTGGGCTCTTAAGTGGGGTTTACACGGCCACACAGGTGATACCGCCGCACGATATTTGCCGCGCGGCGAAAATCGACCGTCTTAATGGCAATTCGGCTGGGTCTTGTCTGGGCGGCTTGGTGAGGCGGTTTGTGAAGCGACCAGCAAAAAAAACGGCAAAAATCGAAACGTGTAAACCCCTCTTTATTAACTATGGCCATAACACGTTGCATTAAGACAACCCGCCACTAACATTGTTTTCCCTTGCGCTTTAAGAAATTTTACTTTGAAAAATACGTTTACAACGTGTCTTATGGCTTACAGAATATTGATTTCTAATTTGGAATGGTGTTTTTGGGACACGTGTTATGGGTAAGAAATGTCGTTAGTCGTAGTGAATAAGGGCCATGTTGTGGTTAATCGCTTAAATGGCAAAGAGTATCAAGTGTTAATTACCTCAAGAAGCGACACGCTCCGCCCCCTGATACCTTTGTGCATCCTCACGCCTTTGCCACAATTCGTATAGCGGTAAGCCTAGAGTTAATATGCTATAGCCTATAGGCTGTTTGTTATTGCTGTGAGTGATGGAAGATAACAACTTGTTCCAAATCGAACTTCAAGCTCTACAACAAGCGCACATACACAAAACGTCTGCAAACAAGCCGGGTATACATGTAGTAGGTACCTATAGGTAGGTACGTAGGTATATTTGCACCTTTTTAGTTTTGTTAGCAGCGTAGTTTCTGTAGTGATCTCTCTCGGTGACGAGCGGGTCGTGGTACACCCAGCGCTCGTAGGGCGCCACGATGTCCGAGTCGCGGCGGTACGTGGCTGTCCAGTTGAACACGCCCACTGACATAGGCCGCAGCGACGCCGTGTGGTACGGACATTCCAAGTAGTACAGGATCCATATCTGCAAAATTAAATACAAATGACAACAGACATGCTCAAGCAGCAGCAGAACTATGTTAACACTTTTGACAGTCATTGAGTCCTATTGCAAATTGCCGCCGGTGAAACCGCGGGGGACAGCTAGTAACATACAAATAAAAGTCTCAAGTAAATGGGAAAAGCAAAAAAAAAGATCAAAGGGAATATGAAGAAATTTTTATCAGCTTTGCTAATAGGTGTTCGTCTAAGCTTGTTGGATAAACTCACTCCACTCTAGAGTGTAGGACGAAACTTAGCTGTAGGGCAATTATAGAAAATATCTTTCTATTTGTACCTATTACCTAAACGGTTCTTCTCCACTCAGCTTAAATACTCGTTTAAAATCTTCTATTGTCAAATTGAATATAGCTCTACCTTCTTTCTATACCTATCTCGCCTATCTCCATCAACAGCTAGATACGATTAGGCAACTAGGTATCTACATAGTTTTCCATAGTTCCTATAAAATCAAATTGAAGTGTCTATCTGTAATTTCAAATTAACAGCTTTTTACTAAATGCATGCGAAAGTAGGTATATACGTAGGGTTACCACCTTTTTCGGAAAAAATATAGTATTTTTCCGAAAAAATGTGCAAAAATATAGTACTTTTGGGAAATGCAGGGAAAAAAATATGTAGTATAAAAATATTTTGTTATCATTATGCATCGGGCAGCATTTATCTACAAATTATCTAAAGTTTGACAGTTGACGTTTTGTTGCCGGGTATGCCGTTCTGAAATTTCCCGTGCTGCACTGAGGGTGCGTTCCAGACCAGTCACAGTTAATATAAAAAAGCGTTACAGTTGAATTAGGCATAAAAATATAGTATTTTTCGTACTATATTATTTTTCTATAATATATAGTATAATTGACTGAAATATAGTACAATACTATATAATATAGTACGGGTGGCAACCCTATATATACGGTACCTATCTACTTACATTAAAAACACAGTTTTTTAATTTTTTCTCTGTCTGTCGGTCTGTCAGTCTATCTGTTTGTTCCGGCTAATCTCTAAAATGGCTGGACCGATTTTAACGGGACTTTCACTGGCAGATAGCTGATGTTATTTAAGGGGTAACTTAGACTACTTTTATCCCGAAATTCCCGCGGGATCTCTAAGCGTGGGTGAAACCGCGGGGCATAGCTAGTTTTCAATTAAATAATCCGAGTTCGTTAATTAGCTACTTAGTTACCTGTTACCTGATTTATAAAACTAGAGTTGGTCAAAATTCACTCACTTGATTCATCGGTCGTTTTACATTGAACGGCGTGTGGTGATCCTTGAAGAGGATAGCGTCAGCGGTGGCGGCATCTCGCGCGTCAGCGGTCAGCGAGCACCGGTCCACCGGACACTTGTTCCTGATGAAGTCCCTCCGGCCCAGGCTCGCTCCCGGCCAAGCGCCTATACCGTTCGCCAGTAGGATCCTCTTTATCGGCGCCTCGTCGTCCTCCGGCAGTGTGTACATCAACTGTTCGACGATCCTTCGAACGAGTAGGTATATAAAAACGTTTTTAAATAGTTTTACACCATTCCGTCCGTTTTATATGAAGTATGGAACTATAACAGAACCATGGAAATCGATCTTGATATACAAACCATGCACTGGCTTTTGACCCAAAAAATTAAATGACAAAAAAACACAGTTCGAAGAAACAGGTTGAGTTTTCATTCTACGTAGGATATTTACATACTTTACTTAAAACTCGATCTTATTTCTTTGAATTATGAGTTTAATATAATATATATATAATATTACTCGTTCGAGTAATCGGAAGAAAGTTAGAGAGCGCGTGAAGGATAAACAAACAATAATTATTTTAGTTTTGTGTGTATAGATTGTTGACCTATATATATAATATGTATGTAATGTACTGTATATACCTGTCGTATCCAGGAGCGTCTTCAGGGAACAACATGGCGCGCGGGTCGCTGTTGCGCGGGCGCCACTCGCCGTTCTTCATGTACCATGGCCGGCTCTGCTCTTCGGAGACGCGACGCGGCCATTCGTTTGACTCCTCGCTCATCGATGTTATCACGCCCTAGAAATCGATGCATAGATATATGATTTTTTAATCAAACCATCGATAAACTAGTCTTTATCATGAACTATCTACGTGCTTCTCCATGTTTTACTTGCATGAATTTCGGAATTCCTTTTATGCTTAACTGAATACACCTTACTTCAGCTTCGTATAGATTGGTGTGTTCGTATAGAGTGGTCGTGATTGGTCAATGAATGAATGAATGTGTGTGTGTGTTCGTTTTGTAATAGTTATAGGATTAGAGGTTATTATTAAATTGGTCTCCTTCCAAAATCAATGCACCTATACTTGTGTAATATCTAATAATATTATCTGTGACCTAGCTAACTATAATGAAACTTCTTTGATGAAACGAGAGTAAAAACAGATGAGATTTTCTTTATGAGTACCTAATTAACAACATGAAACTAAGGCTTAGTACCTACTCATGGTTTTTAGGCTATTAATCCCTGACCTCACTCACATATAGACTACACGAACGTAAGGCCATAACGTTTTGAGTCTTACATGGTCTTACCTACGTTGAAAATCGACCGAATTTACCCTAAAACCCTTACCCTAAAACATGGCATCGCGCAAATTTTTGGCTGTTTGTCTGCCTACCTATATATAGCTACTTATATATAGGACTAGCTGTCCCGCGCGGTTTCACCCGCGATAATTTCAAAGTTCCCGCGGAATTGTTCCATACAAACTTTGCAACCCCTTTTCATCCCCTTAGGGGTTGAATTTTCAAAAATCCTTTTTTTATCGGATGCCTACGTCATACAAAGAACACACCCTCCAAGTTTCAGGTCTCTACGATCAGCAGTTTAGGCTGTGCGTTGATCCATCTGCAGTCATTCAGGACAAATCATTTTTTATCCTACTAATATTATAAATGGACATAGATAAGCAATAGTGTGTTAACCCACACTGGAGAAATTTTGAGTAAATTGTGTTTTAAAATTATAGCGCCATTTTCTGTCAACATTTTTTATGTTCAATATTTAGTTCTTTTATTTTTATTTTAGTTTACTTTAACAATGTATTAAGGTAAACACATAATTAAAAAACGTTCCCTAACTCTCAATAAATCGTTCTGAATAGGTAACTTAATTTTGTGGGTTAACATGTTATTGCTTATCTGCGTCCAAATGTGAAAGTGTGAATGTTTGGATGTTTGTTACGCAATCACGCAAAAACGGCTGAACAGATTTGGATGAAATTTGGCGTGCACGTTGTCAGGGGTACAGAGAAGGACATAGGGTACTTTTATCCCGGAATTCCCGCGGGAACTCCGAAATTACCGCGGGTGAAACCGCGGGGCACAGCTAGTATAATATATGTATAGATGACCAACGCGGCAACGCGGCAACGTAGTAAGGTAACGTCAGCATTCATTTCGTTCAGAATAAATTGTGCGTTATACGATTTTCTTCAATATCTAACGATAAACCAAAATACCTAGATACATAATATAGAACCAAAACCAATCAAAACTGTTGAAAATTATCTACCTACTTATTTCGGAACGAATTTACTGAAACAACTTCAACTGGTAGCACATTTTGAATCGGGGTCGATCGCGCTATTTTTGAACGATATTTATTACCAAAACAAAACCGGAAATGTCACATAATATTAGTTTCGTCGTAATTTTTAAAGTAATCAGTGCGATGCGTAATTGCTTAAAATATTATTTTAATATTTGAAGTTTCAAAGGTTTTGTTTTGATAGTGTCATTATGACATAGCGCGATTGGCCCCGCGATTAAATTATTAAACTCATATTTGATCATACTTGAACGAGCGAGCGTCAGGACCACGCTCAGGACCAAAAGATTAACAAAAAAATTTAAACCGACCTCCAAAAACAAAACTGAAAAGCTAAAAATAAAAAGCTTATAACAAAATACCGATTTAACCCAAAGACAAAAACACACGTAATATTATTATTGGTTTGTGCTACCACTGATCGGTTTGAATGCGGTGACAAGCCCGCTGGTGTCTGCCCACTTGGGTTGTTCTGCTCACGAAGAGCTGGTGGCGGGAGTCGACTTAGCCCATCATCCCCTCCATATTTGGCTTGTCACCGACTTCATACCGATCAGTGGTAGCACAAACCAATAATAATATTACGTGTGTTTTTGTCTTTTGGATTAAATCGGTATTTTAATTGTTATTAGCTTTTTATTTTTAGCTTTTCAGTTTTGTTTTTGGAAGTCGGTTTCAATTTTTTTTGTTAAAATTTTGTTTATTTCTCGTTTTTAAGTGATTTAGTTTGTAATTTCTCTAAGTTACAATAGCCTTATGTCAACTGCTCATCACCTTTTACAAAATATTGCTTTTCCCGACGCAGGGCCGGAGTTCTCCTAGTACATCACCATCAGTTCCACTTCACCATATACATTGTGACGGGCATAAATTG
The DNA here is from genome assembly GCA_907165275.2 of Zygaena filipendulae. NCBI lineage: Eukaryota > Metazoa > Arthropoda > Insecta > Lepidoptera > Zygaenidae > Zygaena > Zygaena filipendulae. Next base: position 5,757,603 of record OU015669.1, read on the forward strand.
TATAGAAAGTAGAAACCATATTAAAGTTAACGATTCGTAACCCGTGAAATACCCATTATTGAGTAGTTCCGATGACCATCTGTGGTCTCTATCATCAGTTCCATTTCTTCAAATTTTGCTTTCCGAAAGCAAAGAAACGATTTACAAAAAAACAAAATACAAAAATCGCTATAGGTGTAGCCATAATTTTTGAAGAGTTCCCTCGATTACTCCAGGATCCCATCATCAGATTTCGACTTGGTGACAATGAAATCAATTTGGGAGTATCCCTGTTCAAACAAAAAATCCATTTTTGAAATCGCTCCAATCGGAACCCGTGAAATACGTAATATTGTTGAGTAGTTCCGATGACCATCTGTGGTCTTCATCATCAGTTCCACTTCTTCAAATTTTGCTTTCCGAAAGCAAATGAACGATTTACTATAAAAAATACCAAAATCGCTATAGGTGTGCCTATAATTTTGAAGAGTTCCCTCGATTTCTCCAAGATTCCATCATCAGATCTCGACTTGGTGGCAATGGGACCTAATTGGGAGTAAACCCTTTCAAACAAAAAAAGAATTTTCCAAATCGGTCCAACCGTCTTCGAGTAATCGGTGAACATACATAAAAAAAAAAAACATACATACAATCGAACATAGAACCTCCTCCTTTTTGGAAGTCGATTAAAAATTAATCCCTACCAATTGTAACTGTATTTTTAAATTTTATTTCATTTCTCTTTTAATGTACTTACTACTTACTGTTTTTATTTTAATCAAAATTTATTATTATTACAATATTATAAATAACTCTCTCTCTTTCTGTCTTTCTGTTACGCTTTCAAGTCTTAACGGGTCAACCGATCATCATGAAATTTTGCATAGGTGCCTACACATTTTCAGGGGTACAGAGAAGGACATAGGGTACTTTTTGTCCGGGAATTCCCGCGGGAACTACGAAATTAACGCGGGTGAAACCTCGGGAAACAGCTACTATCAAATATGTTACGTTTTACGGTCTTGTTTCAGTAAGTTCGTTCATTATTAAAATCTGTGTAGGTATTGACTTAGGTAAATAGAGGCATTATGCAACTATCCAATTGATATTATTACGTTTTGTGCCGGGCGTTGTCAAAAAGTGTAATAAATGTTAATATTATTGTATTTGTATTGTGTTATTTGTATTGTTTATTAGTTTGTAATGGACAATCTCAAAAACTACTCGGCTGGTACTACAGTGTTCCTGAGTGACGCGAGTGATGAATGTATATTATGTAGCTACTTAAGAATACAGTTGAATTTTTGTTTAAAAAACTTGTAAAATTAACTATGAAGCTGAAATGTGGCTAAAATACGAGTTTGACAAGGGATCTCAAAATTTATGCGAATGAAACGGCGGAGAACAGCTAGCTAGTAGATAATTATACAAACAGTTTTATCTTTAGCGAGTTGCGTTTCGCGTGGCGCGTCCGCACGGTGTTGCGCTGGCGCACGGTTACGCGCGGCGCCACCGGCGGCGAGCGGCGTGAGCGGCGGCGAGCGCGGCAGCAGCAGCAGAGTGAGCGCCGTGAGCACGAACGGCACCAGCAGCGCCACGCGCCGCAGCGCCCGCGCCGCGCGCGCCCACATCCCGCGCACCGCTCACGCGCTCGCTCCGCTCACGGACGCACCGCCGCCGGCGTCATCCGATCTCATCCATCGCGCACGCATCACGCGCACCGCATTGCCATCTGAAAGTGATAACGAGCTCACAATTAATTGGAAACGGTTTTGTTTACCGTCTAGGACCGTATTTTTGCATCGCTCGAATTACCTACCATTCCACAGCTGGGAGGGGGGGGGGGGGGGAATTTATTTGATTGTAACACTTTCACGCCTCCATGAAATTTTGCATAGGTATATTTTGTCAGGGGAACAGAGAAGGACATAGCGTACTTTTAACTCGCGGGACTTCGAAATTAACACGGATGAAACGGCGGGGAACGGTTAGTCCGATTATAGTAATAATAATTAAACATTTTTTTTTTCATCCATGACTTATTGTATCGCTTCGTCAAACGAAAACGTTATGAATCCGAAATTATTTCCGGCTGTCGATACAATCAGATTCGGTCGATATTTTAGATGTTTTATAATTATACTAGCTGTCCCCCGCGATTTCATCCGCGGTAATTTCAGAGTTCCCGCGGTAATTTCGGAGTTCCCGCGGGAATTCCGGGATAAAAACTATCCTATCTTTTAAGTTGGACCATATTATAAATGGTTACAAAATTTTATCAAAATCCGTTCAGTAGTTTCGGAGTCCATCGCGGACAAACAACGTGACACGGGATTTATATATATTAGATTAGATTATAACTTGCAAACATTGTTATGCAGCAACCATTACAATATGTTTTTTTTTTTTTCACTTCACAACACACAGATCTACCTACTTGATCCCACACTAAGCTATAAGCTTGTGTCGTGGATACCAAGCAAACGTGGTATATACTACACATTTAATTACATATATATTATACTATAGATATATATATAAACACCCAGACTGGAAAATGGAACCCTGTGTTCATCACACAAAGTCCACCCCCACCGGGAATCGAACCCGGAACCTCTTGATTAGCGGGCAGGTATGGTAACCATTGCGCCAATCGGGTCGTCGAATATGTACTGTAGTATTAGTTGTAAAGTAGCAAAGTACAAGCGTAGTACAAGTAGGTATATAGGCATGGAAATATTATTTATTTTCATACAATGTTATTATTATGTATTTATGTATTTGTATAGATTATTAGTATCAACAATCGCCAGGGGCGGATCCAGGATTTGGTAGAGGGGGGGGCAATTTGGTTGCACCATGAATTCTTTAGAATTAACAGGATAGACAAAAAAGTCCATTAATAAAATTTAAGTGCCTCATATTGAGAGCATCTGAATTGAGCTTATGTATGTATTATATTATCTGTGTGTATGTTTCGCGATTTTTTAACCGACTTCCAAAAAGGAGGAGGTTACGCATTCGGCTGTATGTTTTTTTTTTTAATATTACTCGAAGCTAGGGTTGGACCGATTTCGAAAATTTTGAATTTTCGAAATCGGTCCAACCCGATTTTGTTTGAAATCGTATACTCCCAATTAGGTCCTAATGCCACCAAGTCGGGATCTGATGATGGGATCTTATGGTTTAAGAATCTTTATTATCCTCAAAAGATCTTGGGGAAATCGTGGGAACTCTTCAAAAATAATAGGCACACCTATAGCGATTTGGGTATTTTTTATAGTAAATCGTTCATTTGCTTTGGTTTGCATTTGCAAGTGGAACTGATCATGAAGACCACAAGTGGTCATCGGAACTACTCAACAATAATACGTATTTCACGGGTTTCGATTGGACCGATTTAGAAAATTGATTTTGTTGTTTGAAAGGGTATACTCCCAAGTTGGTCCCATTGTCACCAAATCGAGAACCTGACGATGGAATCATGGAGAAATCGAGAGAACTCTTCAAAAATTACAGACACACCTATAGCGATTTTTGTATTGTTTATAGTAAATCGTTTATTTGCTTTTGGAAAGCAAAATTTGAAGAAGTGAAACTGATGATGAAGACCACAGATGGTCATCGGAACTACTCAATAAAAGGTATTTCACGAGTTTCGATTCGTTAACTTTAATATGCATGGTTCCTTAATAATTTATGCTCGTCACAATGTATATGGTAAAATAGAACTGATGATAACGTACCAGGAGAACTCCTCAACAATCAACGTCCCTGTCGTCCCGTCGGTAAAAGCAGTATTTTGTAAAAGGCGATGAGCAATTGACATTAGGCTATTGTAACTTAGATAAATTACAAACGGACTCACTTGAAAGCAAGAAATAAACAAAATTTTAACAAAAAAATTAAAACCGACTTCCAACAACACAAAACTAAAAAGCTAAAAATAACAAAATATCGATTTTATCCAACAGACAAAAATACACGTAAGTTTATTTTTGGTAGTTATTACCAGTAGTTATTATACCAGTACCAGTAGTTATTATTGGTTTATTCTACCACTTGACTACTATTACTATTTGAAGTCGGTGACAAGCCAAATATGGCGTAGGTATATGGGCTAAGTCCAGTCCCGCCACGAGCTCGTTGTGAGCTGAACAACCCAAGTGGGCAGACGTAAGCGGGCTTGGCACCTTTTTGTTTTAATCTAAGCTTGGCACCGAATTTAAATCAAAAAGTGGTAGCACAAACCAACAATAGTATTACGTGTATTTTTGTCTGACGGATTAAGTCGGTATTTTATTATTTTTAGTTTTTTAGTTTTATGTTTTTCATATTTAAAAAAATGTGATGTTGAAAACGATTGAGCTTAGGTAGGTATAGCGGTTTTTGAGTACGATTCTCTGTAAAATCAAAGTTTTTTTCGTATTTCATTATTTTCAACTTGTACTTTCATGCTTAAAATAATCTACATGGAAGCTACAACAGATAAAAGTAAAAAATGAAAATTTACGTTCCAGTGAATCTGACCTGAATTAACAACTTTAAATTAAAATTTTGTAGCTTTGTATCTATAAAGTGATAGGAAAATAATGGGAAGTGTTATGATTAATAGCGATTTTTTTACTAAACTGAGGAAAAATACCATCAGAGGTGCACATGTGATGTGATAAAAACGTGTTTCGTGATCAGAAGAACAAAGAACTACCTAACTACCTGACGTAGCTTCACGACCGACATAAAGCAATCTGAAACTTTCTTTGAAGTAAGTCGGTGATTTGGGATCCCCCAGTACCAAGATGGTATACAAAGAATGTGTGTAGTGCGTCTGGCGAATATGTAAGGCACACACATTTTGCAGCCGCTCCAACTTATCGCGTTACTCTTCTGTCAGATTCATACAGCGCACATCGGCGTAGACAAAAAGGAGAAGGTTACTCCTTGGATTAGTAAAATGAGGAGAAAATTTGGGAAATAACGCAGAAAACTCAGAGAAGTGAATAATTTTCGTCCATATGACGAGATTACGGAAAAATAGGTACTATTGAAAAAAAAAAAGATGTTTTTGACCATAGAAGATTTTAAAATTTACAGTCAACAGAAGAAAAATTTGATAAATTTTGAAAATTTGCCCAAAATTTTTTCCAAATCGAATTCATCGCGCACCGCATGTGATAAAAGTCGTCGGCTATTTTTTGAGCACAGAGGTACAATATGACGGGGAATAAAAATCGAAATTCTATTAATTCCATTTAGTTCGTCAGTTACATATAACATAATATAAATTAATAATATGGATAGATTTGCTTTGAACATGGAAAAAAGTAGAAGAGTTAGGTACCAACTAGTTTTGGGAAGTGAAGTCACAATAGCTTACTTCCAAGTCTGTTGATGTTGGATGTTGGATGAAGTTAAAGAAAAGGGATAGAGAAACTACATAATAAGGATAATTTTAAAAACATATATACAGCCAAACACAGAAACTTCGCCTTTTAAATAAGAAATATACCATACGGCACGTAGTTTCAAACCAGAAAATTTGTTTTAACGAGAAAGAATTGACAGATTTTTTGTTTGTTTTACAATAATAGATACAAACTTCCATAGGGGTTCGTTACGAACTAATAATTTATAGAGTTTTAAAAATGAATATTTGTTCGTTCATTCAGGTTCATTCGCATATTTCTATTCAAATTACGATGAAACTTTGGTGAAAAGCCACAAGCTTGCGAAGATTTTTCTAAGGTCTAATTAAAGTAGGTACCTATTTAGGTCTTCAGGGGGGGCAATTGCCCCCAGTGCCACCCCCCTGGATCCGCCCCTGACAATCGCAGAACACAAAAATTCTTGCCCTGCGCCTTGTAGTTTCCGAGATATACATAGGCATAAGGTTTCGAAAATTTGTCTTTTGGGGCATTTCACGTGAAGCGGGCAGGCCAAAACAGGTTCACACTTCCGATTTCAGTTATATTTGAGAATGTTATACCTGTACATGTTCTCAACACAGATACAAAATATTTTTAAAGTGGCGAACCTAGTTTACGAGATATCGGTCTTTGAAGATTTCAGTTACGGTGAGTTATGGACTACTTCAAATGCCATTATGCGGCTTAAAAAAGATGCAGAAAAATATTTTTGCCACTGGATTCTATACTTTGTTATATGACTTTTTAAACCTTATAATTGAATTTACAATATTCTTATTAAATAGCTGAAAAAAAAAGAAAATAATTTTTATTTTTTATTTTTTACAATCTCGGCATTTTTTCATATTTTTTTTAGTATATTAGAAATAAAGCTTATATCATATTCATAATCCATGCCAAGTTTCATAATGGGCCGCGCAGTCGTTTAGGAGCTATTTGTGTTTAAAACCGAAAGGAGGCGGCGGCGGCTCCTTACTCGCATGTAGTCAGTCACCGCTACTTACATGGTAGGTCATATAAATGGTTTTTTTTTTTTGGTTTGATAGAGATCTTAGGGTATCTAATAATTATAACAAAGAATTATAGGTAATTCATCGGTTTATTTGAAAATCTTTACAGTTTTATGAGTGGAAGAGTCACTTGTTCGTTTGATGATGATACCGTCACGCGTCAGTGCTTGGAATGAAAGCGTGGGATTTTTTTGTGCCAGGTATAGTTATTGCAGAATCAAAACGGCTCTTGAGTTTGTTTCTGTATTGATTGATTTCATTTATATCAACATAATAAATTGCAGTGTGTGGCAATGATGCTTATGCCCAATCATAATTATAAACCTTTTGGTGGCCCTGACTGTAAACTAGCTCGTGTCGCCAAGCGTTTTATATTGCTACCAAGACCATCACAAGGCCCTTTTCCGTGAGAAGTAGCATGGAAATGGATTTCTGCTTCTGTTCCAAAATCATGATTGAAGTAGAAAAGGTTTATAAAATTAAATCTATTTTTAAAATATTGTGATGCGCCGTCGGTTATGAAGATATATTTCTTAGTAATAACGTTATTTTCTTGGAGATACTGATGCAGAATATTTTGAAAGTTGAAAAAAGTGGCTGTATCGTGTTTTAAGTCATCTGATATGATTACCATACCTTCCATGTTTTATATCTTGTCCTTGGCGATAATAATAAACCGACGTCAGAAGAGTAGCCTGGTCATTGTTCCAGTGGAAAGACTGAGCAGCATCTTGTATTACAAAGCTGTAGTTCTCAGCAAATATCTCGTGAGTCCCACCCTTGTCTCAGGGTATTCTAATTTGAACTGTCGGTACAACTCATCGATGTTGCACATTAAGAGCTTATATTAAGAACAGAAGTAGAAATCCATTTCCATGCTACTTCTCACGGAAAAGGGCCTTGTGATGGTCTTGGTAGCAATATAAAACGCTTGGCGACACGAGCTAGTTTACAGTCAGGGCCACCAAAAGGTTTATAATTATGATTGGGCATAAGCATCATTGCCACACACTGCAATTTATTATGTTGATATAAATGAAATCAATCAATACAGAAACAAACTCAAGAGCCGTTTTGATTCTGCAATAACTATACCTGGCACAAAAAAATCCCACGCTTTCATTCTTGTTTTAAATAAATAAATAAATAAATAAATAAATAAATCAAACGAACAAGTGACTCTTCCACTCATAAAACTGTAAAGATTTTCAAATAAACCGATGAATTACCTATAATTCTTTGTTATAATTATTAGATACCCTAAGATCTCTATCAAACCAAAAAAAAAAAAACATTTATATGACCTACCATGTAAGTAGCGGTGACTGACTACACGCGAGTAAGGAGCCGCCGCCGCCTCCTTTCGGTTTTAAACACAAATAGCTCCTAAACGACTGCGCGGCCCATTATGAAACTTGGCATGGATTATGAATATGATATAAGCTTTATTTCTAATATACTAAAAAAAATATGAAAAAATGCCGAGATTGTAAAAAATAAAAAATAAAAATTATTTTCTTTTTTTTTCAGCTATTTAATAAGAATATTGTAAATTCAATTATAAGGTTTAAAAAGTCATATAACAAAGTATAGAATCCAGTGGCAAAAATATTTTTCTGCATCTTTTTTAAGCCGCATAATGGCATTTGAAGTAGTCCATAACTCACCGTAACTGAAATCTTCAAAGACCGATATCTCGTAAACTAGGTTCGCCACTTTAAAAATATTTTGTATCTGTGTTGAGAACATGTACAGGTATAACATTCTCAAATATAACTGAAATCGGAAGTGTGAACCTGTTTTGGCCTGCCCGCTTCACGTGAAATGCCCCTTTTATCAGATTTTCTGACCTGTTGTTTTCTACTCGGACATTCTTGGTTTTTTATAATACCTCGAAAATAATATAAAATAACTAGCTGTGCCCCGCGGTTCCACCCGCGTGAGTTTCGGAGTTACCGCGGGGATTCCGCGATGAAAAGTAGATAGTAGCCGATTCTCAGACCTACTGAAAATGCATATAAAATTTCATGAGAGTCGGTCAAGCCGTTTCGGAGGAGTATGGGAACGAACATTGTGACACGAGAATTTTATATATTAGATAATTAAGAGGTGACCACTAGATAAAGCTACGGTTTTCTAGGAGAGCGGTGCCGTAATCTAGCGGTCGTAATATTTAATACGATGGGTGAAACGTGACTTGGACGAGCGAAAATGAAGAGCAATTAATTGATTTTATCAAAAATTATGAAGTATTATGCAATATAAGAGCAATAAAGTCTATCTAGACAAGCCCGGACAACGTTTTAAAGGCGTCTTCCACCGCAATTACGGCCGCTAGACGGCACCGCTCTCCTCCTCCGACGGCACGCCACCAACAGTAACTTGTGGTTAATGGTATTGGTGGTACAATCAGTAAATTTAGTTAACTAAGGGCCGATTGTTCAATCGTCAATAACTCGACAAATAACTAACTAGAATCAAGTTAACTGACTGATAAAAGGCAAATAAAACTATTGCATTTTTCAATTAAGTTTTTTTTTATTTAATAAATAAGCTCGCACCTATGACGCCGTGACGGAAAATTTCGCCTAGCCCCGTACCGTGCGATAAAGAACTTTGTTCTAAAAAACAATTATTCATAATTTTTTCCATCTAGGTATATCTGTTTGTTCCAGTTAATCTCCGAAATAGTTAGACTGATTTTGACCAGATTATAACTGACAGATTTTTTTTCACATTTTTTATTTTATTAGAAAACCTTACGGCTGATGTAACAAAATTAAATATATAAAATGGTAGATGTATAAAGTGTTCACACGGTTGAGGACAAAATTAATTGATTTTAGGAACATTGACATTGATAGCTATCTAATGTTATAGGTAAGAAATAACTTGGGCTACTTTTATCAGAGTTCCTGCGTGAATTCCGAAATTCACGAGCGTGAAACCGTGGGCCACAATATTATGTTAGAGGCCGATCACGCTAATTTTTAACGATATTACCAAAATAAAACCGTGAAATGAAGTCACAGTGAAATGCCTGATGAAGTTTCATCTAATTTTTTCTACTCTATCATCAACTGTGTGCTTAAGAGGCTCCCCCACGCCAATGACCTTGGGCGCGCGAGCTTTCTTTCGTCCCACCCTACCTGACTCACCTCTGTGTAATTACGACATTTGAGTTATAAAAGCGCCATCTTTTAAAAAGTATTACTATTACTAATTATAATGCTTAGAACGACATCTAACAGATTTTCCTCGTACTACAATAAACTGCGGTGCAAGCGATAGCGGGAGATTAGACAAGCTCTACCATTATAGACCCGGAGCCCAGGCTATCACACAATATCATCACAATATTAAATAAAACTATGTAAATTTACTAGAAAAATTTATTCATACAATTTGTTTATTGTAACAATCATAGTAAGTAACAGTAAAATGACTGTATTTTTAAATCAATAAAAAATGTAAAATACCTAGCCCGGAAGATTGCTTTTAAACAATAAGGTAACCAGTTGTTCTTTATTTAACCGACTTCAAAAAAGGAGGTTCTCTGTTTGACTTGTATGACTGTATTTATGTTTTTCCATGATAATCTTGCTTTTGACTGAACCGATTTTGATGCGGTTTTCGGAAAAGTATTTATTACACTTAAGAGCAGGTTTTGTACAAGGTTATGAGTTTGAACCGTATGTATGTATGTTTGTCCGCGATTATCATGCATCTGCCTGAACTGATTTTGATGCAGTTTTCAGAAAAGTACAGTTTGTATGACTGTATTTATGTTTTTCCATGATAATCTTGCTTTTGACTGAACCGATTTTGATGCGGTTTTCGGAAAAGTATTTATTACACTTAAGAGCAGGTTTTGTACAAGGTTATGAGTTTGAACCGTATGTATGTATGTTTGTCCGCGATTATCATGCATCTGCCTGAACTGATTTTGATGCAGTTTTCAGAAAAGTACAGTTTGTATGACTGTATTTATGTTTTTCCATGATAATCTTGCTTTTGACTGAACCGATTTTGATGCGGTTTTCGGAAAAGTATTTATTACACTTAAGAGCAGGTTTTGTACAAGGTTATGAGTTTGAACCGTATGTATGTATGTTTGTCCGCGATTATCATGCATCTGCCTGAACTGATTTTGATGCAGTTTTCAGAAAAGTACAGTTTTTAGGAGGTTCTCTGTTTGACTTGTATGACTGTATTTATGTTTTTCCATGATAATCTTGCTTTTGACTGAACCGATTTTGATGCGGTTTTCGGAAAAGTATTTATTACACTTAAGAGCAGGTTTTGTACAAGGTTATGAGTTTGAACCGTATGTATGTATGTTTGTCCGCGATTATCATGCATCTGCCTGAACTGATTTTGATGCAGTTTTCAGAAAAGTACAGTTTTTAGGAGGTTCTCTGTTTGACTTGTATGACTGTATTTATGTTTTTCCATGATAATCTTGCTTTTGACTGAACCGATTTTGATGCGGTTTTCGGAAAAGTATTTATTACACTTAAGAGCAGGTTTTGTACAAGGTTATGAATATATGTATGAATATGTTATAAAATTTTAGACAGATAATCTCACAATTCTACAGTTTGTAACGTTGTAAAATCAGGTTCGTTTGCATTTTTGGAACTACTGGCAACCATGGCTTCCGTTGGTATTTGCATTCTGTAACAAAATAGGCTATTACTTCTCTTTTGTTCATACTACTAAAATAATGTGACCGTGGCAACTTACTGGGTTGATTACCCTAATATTTAGAGATGGTAGGTGTATGGAGTTACATATTCAACAAACAAGATGATTACATTTCACTTTAGACATACTATATACCTACCTAGTAGGTTTTTAGGTTCCTAGTTACTAGGTAGGTCCTACTTACCTAGCACCTAGGTAAGTACCTAAGAACCTGTGGTTACTCTATTTTTGAAAACATTTGTGTATTTATTTACTTAGCTAGATGATACTCACGGGCACAGGGCCACTTCAGGTACATTTTCTCCTACAGTCAGTTTCGAGCAATATTTGTCTATTTTTTAAAATGAACAATGTATTGTAGTTAGTTGGGAACAATACGATTACGTAACAGTCCTACCTACTTTACTTATTTGCTCATCACACTACTATAAATAGGTACATTACCTATTTCATTTTTTTAATCATATTTCATGTCAACAAACCATAATCAGACACAAAGTAGGTAGGTGCAAACAAACATTTTATAACTTATATTATATATATATACGTAGATAGGTACTTACTTTAATATTTTATTCATGTTTTTAGCGGTTTCTATTCTCCAATTCCGTCTTTTTTTTTTTCTTGTTCCGATTATTTCCCATTTCACTGCACTTTTAATTTCTAGGTTATAAGTCGGTGTAAGAGACGACAAGCGACGCGGGTTCCCCTTTCGAATGCCGGAGCGCGACTGAATTCAAGCGGTGAACGCGGTGAACTCGCAATATATCAGAATTTAATTTCTAACAAAAAACAAAAAAACATAATTTTCAATTGAGATCACATAGTACACGTATTGTATTATGTTGAGTTTCTATACAAAGTTTAATTAGTGTGGATAAATGATTCATTGACTTCTGCGGTTTATTTGTATAAATCAGAGGGAAGTTTGTGATTTTTTTCTATCGAGAAAATTTTTAGTAATCGTGTTTTAACATCACATAGGACTTAGTGTATATCCTTAACTTTACTATATATTTTTTTCAATATTATTGATTGAATACTTTTATTGATATACAGGTTCAAAAGTGAGAGGTGGGGCAGTTCTAGCCTCCTATAGGCCCTTAACTGCGTGCTTATACAGGTATAAGTATAAGTATGTAATGTATTAGTAAGTAGTAGTAAGTAGTAGTAAGTAATGTATTCAGGTACACTTGAGGTTGTTGTGTGGGCTCAAGAATTAATAACTTTCCCTGAAAATAAATAAAATACCATTTTCTCCATGACAGTAGATATAAAGATTTTAAAAAACCAATACTATCATTATGAATTTTTTTATTTACACGTGCGTTTACATTTATTTATTTATTTATTGAATTTAGAAAGCATGACAGCATAAGCCATAGCGCTTAATAAATAATTAATTTACAAACTAAACATATTTCTAAAATTGAACAAATTTTTAAATTTTTAAATTAAAAACAATTTTAAAATGTGAACTAAAACAAAAACATAACACTAACAAAAATTTACTTATTATTTACATATTTACACAGGAGCTTATAACAGGCATTCTTTCCTCTAACATTCGCTTGCACTCGATCATCAATCTACCAAGCCCTGTCACAAACATATCACACTCCGGGGAGCTTAGGAGCAAGGAGGAGAGCAGGTCTCGGGCGCGGGAGACAGGAGAGTGCTGGTACAGGAGGGTGCGCGTCGGCCGTCGCGCGAGAAGTCGCCGCGAGCGCACGCTCATGTGGCATTCTGGCACCGACAGTCGCAATAACTCCTCCAATACGTCCTGACAGTCTATTCTATTTCTCAAGATTGACAACTGAGAACTTCACAAGTGCCACTGACCTTCTTTATTCTAATGAGTCAAACCCTAAATGTCCCATTAGAAAACCAGTGGGATACAAAAAAGGATAATAGGTGGATTGCTTCTGATATTGATTCCGTAAAAACTTCTTTTGAACCTTTTCCAGCATGAGCGAATACTTTTTTACATTATTATCAGGGATAGGTACCTACTTTGAAGTTCGCAGTTTGGTAACCCTTTTGCGATGGATTTTGTCTAAGCAATCATTATTATCTAGGATATAAAGTTTGTAGAGTCTGGGCTTAAATGTACTCAAATTATACTCACAGCTCTAAGGAAGCTTCTCAATTAGTCGACAGAGTGCAACGTGGGCATTAGGTATCCGACTTCAGTGATGGTTTGGTGGGGTTGTGTATTAACCATGAAGGAGCAATACTTTTCTGAAAAAGGTATCAAAACATCGGCACAAGTCAAGTGTATCAAGATACCATTCTTGAGAAGTTAGTGAAGCCCCTTAACACCATGTTCAATAACCAAGATTGGTCCTTCCAGCAAGACTCGGCGCCGGGTCATAAAGCTCGGACTACGTAGTCTTGATTAGAAACGAACGTTTCGGACTTCATCAAAGTTGAAGACTGGCCCGCGTCGTCTAGTCCCGATCTTAATCCGCTGGATTATGATTTATGGTCAGTTTTAGAGAGTACGGCTTGCTCTAAACGCCATGATAATTTGGAGTCCCTAAAACAATCCATACGAATGGTAGTGAAGAATTTTCCCATGAAAAGAGTGAATGCTTCTATTGATAACTGGGCCTCAGCGTTTAAAGGACTGTATTGGAGCCAATAGAGACCAATTCGAATAAGCTTTTTATATTTATGTATTAAACTAACACACTGTAAAAGTAATAAATGTTATTTTTCAATAGAAAAAGGTTCTTTCTTTGTTACAGTATTTATGGCATCACTAGGTTACATGTGGTAAAATTAGCTGCAAATATTTACATGGTTGAAAGTATATTACCGTTATAAATATGATTCATAAAATAAAAAAGATAAATAAAATTGAAACAAATATTTTTTTAAAAGCGTTGCTGGCCTTTAGGCGGGTGCAGGCTTAGATACCTTTTTTTTTTTTTTTTTTTATTTTTTTTTTGACCCAGGGAAAATGCTTTATGCATACCACCGCCCAGGGGTATTAACGGGGCGGTGGTTATGTGGGACTCCGCCCTGAAAAGGGCGTTTACCCACTAAAAACCCTGGGGTGTTCCTCCTCAGCGCCACGCGTCAGGGCCGCGGGAATCGCTAATTGCATGCTCCGCGGCCCCGACGGCGCTAGCCCGCACATGGCGGGCTCCTTCTCGGGGACCCATCGCGTTAGTTTGTGGGTCCCCTCCTCCTACGACTGCAAAAAATAATTAAACTAGTGGCGCGCCGGAACACTTGACGCGCCACTTCCGCCCGAGGTCCTCATTCCGACTGGCGGCAGAGTTACCCCTACTCTGCCGCCCGGAGGACCTCTTTATGGTGGGTGGAGGCGGACTGCAGCTCGCCTCCTATCCCCCCCCTCTGGGGCGGCGGTTGGGAGGGGCGGACGCCGACTGCTCCCTTTCCCGCTCCGCAGTCTCCTTCTGCGAGATGACGTCCTCGCAGAAGGAGAGAACCGCCGCCCATGCGCCTTCGCTGCTCACCATGGCCGAGACGACTGTGGGCAGCGAAATTACTCCTATTACTGCGACGAGGGCACGGAGCTGCTCCGCCCAGGCCGAGCACTCTTCTAGAGTGTGTTGCGCCGTGTCCTTGTCGCAGACTCCACAATGATGGCACGAGGCCGTCGGCTCCCTCCCGGCGATTTTGCACAGGTATCTACTTTCCGAAGCATCCGTGCCCGGAAAGCACCTGCGTCAGCCGGAAGGTCGTGGCGCCCTGCCGCCTGTCCGTCCATTCACGCAGAACCGGACGGACAGCTTCGACAGTCCGTAGGCCGGCAGATGGAGTGGCCAGCCTACTCTCCCACTCTCAGGCTTAGATACCTGACCCAAGTTCAGAGTTTAATTTAGTGCCGTAGCGACAGGAGCGGCTGCATTAGCGACGGCACAGATAATATAATAAGGTACCGTACTATACGCGACGCGACGGGGTGGCAGCTACTTGGTTACGAGTGCCGGAGTGCGAACTTGAAGAGACATTCGTGCTACAGTACGTACTACGTGTAAACCTTCCTTTTGTACCTACCACTCTATCAGTTGGTGAAAACCGTTTGTTGCGAACAGAGGGATAGGCAGACAGACAGACAGACGCGACGACGGACTTTGTTTTATAACATGTAAGGAAGGAGAGGCAGGTAGAAGAAAAAATTAGGTAACGATAATCTAATATCGAGTGTTGGCTATAATATTATCTAGTTACTCACTGAAAGTACACTGATAATAATTAATTGATCACGTGGCGAAGAAGTCGTATAGTCGTCATCAAAAAGTAAATATAGGTAGGTACTACCTAACTACCTACCTATCAGTTAATCAGCTAGGTGCGTTTTTCTTGACATAATATTTGTTTAAATTTTGTTCATTAATAAGTATCTATCAGTGGCGAAGGGTGAAATATTGAGAAAGGCAAGCCGGATATCTATTTGGCACCTAATATAAACACGTAATTTCAACTTATTAAACTCTCAGATCGTCTGAGATTAAACTATCTACTTACCGCAAATACCTAATTTCAACGTACGTCTCCGTAACTGCTTTCACTATCACTACACACAACAACAAAAAATCCAACTATAATACTAATCACTATTAATTACCAAGAAATAAATTCTAATACGTGACACTAACTAATAAATTTAAATACCTATAAATTTTCAATATTTTCGTCATAAATTCAAGTTGTCTGTCAACAGTCAACACAGAATGTCCGCTTCGTTTCGAATTTTTAGGACCAATAAGGATATTTGTTGAGACAGTAATAGAAAATGCGTGCGCATGAGCGAGATGAAGGTATACTACCTCGATTGCATATAACTCGATTTGCAGCGGCTTACCAAAGTAGCTACTTTAGCCGGCTGCCTGCGACCTTGATGTGACGTCACGGCATTATTTTGTATGGAAGTTTAACTGCCAAAAAGCCGATCGCGCCATCAGCTTATTTTATAACAATTTGTTGTTGGAGAGCAAATTTTGTTGATAGTTTAGGCGTTTTGTAATGTTTTCTACTCAGTAGAGATAATTTTTGTATTTCAGTAGATTCTACTGAAATACTTACTACAAAAATTACTGATTGTGCCATTTCTAAATTACGATAGAGAGTGGTTTTGTTCCCAACTTCTGAAGGGAAGCCGGTGGGAATCGGCTAGTATGGTACCTTCGCCACTGGTATCTATGTAAGCTATAAATACTAATTAGGTATAGTATATTAAAAAAATCACTTTAAAATTTTTGTTTTGTTGCTTAGCTTAGGTACCTAGTCGGATCGGGATCGGTCACGAACCCTGAGGTCAAGTTACGGGCAGTCGTGACATTGACTGAGGTGTACAAACACAGAAGCACGTGTCAGACTGTGTATCATTTGACTGTAGAGGTGCATAAACTTGACTCTATTATTAGCATACTTTAGCTAATTTTATCATGGATAGCTGTAAATTTGTCGCACCGCCTATTAGTTCCTCTGAAAGTGGCACGCAACTATCTGTATAGTATATTATATAGTTGTGTGCCCCCCCCGCCCCCCGGTGGGTACGCCCACGACTGTGCCACTTTTTGGGCGTAGCATATTTTTTATCATAATTATTAATTAACATTATGCACCTATACAAAATATCGAGCTCTACAAATAGGTAGGTACGAAAACCGTCAAAAGTGTTGACAATTTTGGTACCTACTGAGTTCTTTTAGATGGGCTTTTTAAATATAATGGTAAGTAATATCATGGACCAATTAAACTAGATTAATTGGTCCATGGTAATATATAAGGCTTTTTATGAGTATACTAAGTTAGTCGGAGGTAGCCTCTTAAATTAAAGTAGTTGAGAATTTAGATCTTGGAGGTAAACCCTTTAAGATAAATATTGTAGATACTAACAGTTACCTATTAGATAAAATCTGTTCACAATTGACAAAAAAAAAGTTACAATTGAGAACTAGATGTTTTTGAATTCGATTAACGAACTGTAACGATTAAGCAGGAATAAGTGCTAGTGCATGCTATGCTAAGTACCTACTGTACAAAATTTAATCGTAATAAGAATTTGAAGTTTAGTATGTAATTAATTAATTGTTAACTTATTACTAAAAATTAAGACAAATGTAGAGTTACCTCAAAAAATTATTAATTAGTACAACTAACCCTACTTATATTATAAATATTTATATAACATAATAATGTCAAATAAATAAAAAGTAACTTCTAAATGTAACTTCTAAACTAAAACTAAACTTAACCTAACCTAAAATAAAGTTAAAATATATTATTAAAAGGAGTCCCTTTAGGCAAGGTTCCGAAGATACTGGCAGCGTTCCCCCTTTGGATAGCTAGGCTAATTCTTTGTCCGAGGTAGCTGCCAGCTCTTCGGTCTCCTGTGATGTCGACTAACCTTTTTGCTATTTCCTTAAAAAGTCTTATAGCGCTAGGACCCCATGGACCAAGGGTCTCGACACCGAATGGGACAACATCATTTCAGCCACTTCGCAGGCCGCACCAGCTCTGTTGTTGGTTCCATGTAGATGGAAAGGGGCCAGCGTGCCTGAACAGGTTGCATCCCATACCAGCACCCGCCCTATCTTCCATGGAATCAAACTCATACCGTCCGGTCTCTTGCCATCGTCTCTTGCAATACCAGTCGGCTCAAGTAGACTTGGCACGTTGACGGTGGCAAGGGACCGGCGTATGATATCGTTAAGTGCGGATGTAATTGTGTATCATATGGTTCACACAAATTAAATATTCCATAATCCTTATTAATTTTCATTAGGTCATCCGCTTTAATTGTCCATTGTCTCTTTAATAAAGCAGGTATATCAAATATTTACTTAGTTCTTAATTATGTGCATTATGGGAGAAGTGACTACATCAAACAACTAAGATTTCAGTCTATATAACCTCTGATAAGTCAGACGTAAAAGCGACAAATTTTTTTTTTCAACACACATTATCGTAAAGTGACTTTTATTACACCGCTTTTAAGTTCATAATGAAACATTATTAAAGACACGCGCTTTTAGGTTTTCTTATTAGTACTTCACTTTTTTTAAAATTTCAACAAAGACATTTTATGTTTATACTAGCTGTTGCCTGTTTCACTCGCGGTAATTTCAGGATAAACTATAGGAGAAGTCGTAGTCGTAGTCTAAAAGAAGTTTGGAGTTCCTGCGGCAACTCCGAAACTCACACGGGTGAATCTTCGTAAGCGTTGGACCGATTTGGACGGGATTTTCACTGCTAATTAGCTGATGTTATAAGGAGTAAATAGGGGGCTACTTTGGAGTTTCTGCGGGAATCCTGAAACTCATGCGGGTGAATCTCCGAAACGGTTGGATCGATTTGACGGGATTTTCACTGCGAATGATGACATAAGGAGTAAATTAGACTACTTTGGAGTTCCTGCGGGAATTCCGAAACTCACGCGGGTGTAACCGCGGGGCACAGTTATTACCTATACTTAATATATTTTAGAAAACATTCTTCAATAACGTAGTGCTTAACTACATATTATTTTTCTTTGAGCGTGGTGCTAAAAGTGAATACAACTCAAATTCAAATAAACAGAATGACTATATTAGGTATGTAGATACTATGGTAGATATTATAGTTATTTATAAGCTGCTTTAATCTCACTTCCGAACCTAAATAGTCAAAACAAGTTAACTAATATTTTGAACCACCGAGTACCGGAAGCAATTGTTATTTTGTAAATTAATTTAACGATTAAATCTGCATGAAGTAGATAATACAATAAACACTCAGACATATTTACACTTTTATAAAGGTTGTCACCACGTATCTATTCCCGTAGGTATATATCTTTGAGTGTATTTGTTAACTGCGATATACCTATCTATCTAGTGACGGAGCAACAAAAACATGTCATATTTTTAACGTGCTGTTTTTCTATAGTTAGCATGTATGTATACAGTGCGCTATTATTTCACTAATAGGTACCTAGATATGGCTATACTTAGTACAACTGGCTTTTATGATAGGTACTTTTAATACTAGGGGATTTTGGATTGATCTCTTCTGGATCCTGAAGGACTCTTAAAATTTAAACGTATAGGTACCTACGCACACATGAAACCGCGGACCAAATGAGCGATTATCTATATAAAATATAACAATATTATAATAAATTAGGAATCGTTCACGCAAAGTTCAAGTCCACATTCCTATATTTTCAGAGTTCAGTGAAAAATATTGATGTTATTTTAGTGTAACTATAGGTTCTCCTTTAGAAACTCAATGGAGAATGGGGCCGTTTGCCGCTGTATACCTTATAAACAGTCTCATGCATGCATCAGAATTCTTGACTGACTGGAAGTTGATACGTAAACTTGTCAAGTGTTTTCCATAACAAATTTTCAGATGAGAAAAATTTGCGTAATCATCTTACAGTAAATTATTGATTACTAGCTGTGCCCCGCGGTTCACCCGCGGTAATTTCGAAGTTCCCGCGGGAAGTTCGGGATAAAAAGTACCCTATGTCCTTCTCTGTACCCCAGACAATGTGCATGCCAAGTTTCATCCAAATCCGTTCGGCCGTTTTTGCGTGATTGAGTAACAAACATCCAAACATCCACACTTTCACATTTATAATATTATAGTAGGATAATTTGACTTTATTATTTTTCGGGTTGGAATTAAAATTAATATTGGTCGCACACATTTCACAGTTTCACACATCTCACACATTTTATAGTGTGAGGTAGCGCTGGTTTTCAGCCGAAACCGTAATAAAAATAAATAAAATAAAAGTAAAAAAAATAAACTATAAAACTGAAAAATAACAATAAAGATTAGGGATTCGACATCTAAAATTATGACATAGTAAATCTTCTGGTACAATACAATGTATGTAAGAATATTCGTGTACAGTGCAGTATTTTCTTATCAGAGAAAAGAGGAAGTACATAATTATATGTATTAATAGGTAGAGATTTATTGATCTTTGAATTTTTCTGAAAGGTTTGGCAAAAAAAAAATGCGTGACTGTCGTGGAACACTCGGTTAAAACTCGGTTTCTCGCCTCGTAGTTCCCGAGATAATATAATAATAAGTTTTCGAAAATTTGTCATTTTTGCCCTATTGTTTTCTATTATATTCTTTATTTTTTAGCGTAGCTGTACCTTGAGAATGATTAATTAAAAGGTGACCACTAAGTAGGTAGGTAAGTAATCACTTTTTACACTAATATAAGTATAATTATAATTAAGTGACTTTAAACATTAAACACTATAAAACTATAAAGAACTGCTAGTTTCACTCGTGCTCTACACTTTTTCACACTAGAGCTGGCTGTAGCCGTGTCGATTCATAAGTTTTGTCCCAAGTTTTTTTCTCTCTACCAAGATACTTAGGTTAGGCATGGAATGGCCAAATATGGTAGGTAACTACATCTATACTATCGTTATCTATACTAATACTAGCTGTCCCTCGCGATTTCATCCGCGGTAATTTCGGAGTTCCCGCGGGAATTCCGGGAAAAAAGTATGTCCTTCTTTGTACCCCGACAGTAGTTTACGGTGATTAGCTGTTCCCCGCATTAGTGCCGGAGTTCCCGCGGGAAATTCCAGGATAAAAACTATCCTATCTTTATAGTTGGACCATATTATAAACAATTACAAAATTTTATCAAAATCCGTTCAGTAGTTTAGGAGTCCATCGCGGACAAACAACGTGACACGTGATTTACATATATTAAGAAGATTATAAAGAGGACAGATTCGATTTTTTGTTTGTTTGTTACGATTTAACTCAAAAACTACTGGACCTATTTCAAAAATTCTTTCACCATTAGAAAGCCACATTATCCCTGAATAGTATAGGCTATCAGGAATTCCCGCGGGAACTCTGAAATTATAGCGGGTAAAACCGCGCAGGTCAGCTAGTCCTATTATAAATGTGAAAGTTGTTGTTTGTTTGTTAGACTTAACGGCTCAACCGATCGTCATGAAATTTTGCAAACACGCCGTCAGGGGTACACAGGATATATAGGGATCAGCTAGTACCTACTATGATAAAACGAGTAGAATCTCTGTGTCTGGTCACGCTAATCTGCGGAACTACTAAACGGATTGTCATGCGATTTTAATAGGTAGATAGATCTGGAGCAACATGTAAGCTTTATTTCATTTATATCATCTTAGAAAAAAGTTATAGTATAACATCTATATAAAATATATAAAAATCCTTATTTCCCTTGGTCGCGGCACCACGCGTGAACGGCTGGACCAATTTCGCTAATTCTTTTTTTGTTGTGTTTGTTATTGTTAGGATAAGAAGAATAAATAATGATAATTAATTATCATAAATGGGTTAATACTTAATAGGGAAGTTTAGATTATTATAACATTGTAATAGGTATACTATACGATTTAAGTTCATTAAATAATTTTCTGACCTTATTCGTACTATGCACACAAAGCTAGGCACTAACCATGTTTTTATTTTATTTCGACAGACATTCCAGAAATACTTGACATACAAGAAAGACCACAGCGAACTCCTCTACTACATCTTGCGGCAGCTAACCATGGATCAGCTCGCTTACATGAGGGGTCTACACAACCACTCGCAGTCTACCATTGAGATATCGGAACGGGATCTGATTGAGCGAGCCCGACAAATCAACATCACCGATTTGAAACCATTCTATGACAGTAGAATATTCAAAATGAATGATTTCAGCTACGATCAAAAAAGAAAAGTTATCATACACCTACTTCCAGAAACCCCATCTCTTTACCTATAATAAAATTAATTTAATATCCTTAGAATAGGTATGCCGAACATTGCAACAATTACTTAGGTTTTGCTCTCGCGAATGTAAACAATAAAGATGATACACCAGCTGGTAGTGACTGATGCTACAGTATGTATCTTCAACAAATCGCACAAACATAAATATCGTTCTAGGTTAGTCATTTTCTAGCTGCGAGGTGGCTGCCTTTTTTATTTGGGCTCTTATTCAATATGACCATAAAATGTCGCGTTAAGACAACGCGCCACTACTACTTACATTTTTTTATCCCTTGTAAGCGTACCTAACCAAAAAAGTTGCATACCTACCTATATCAAAAATACATTTACAATGTGTCTTATTCTTATGCTAGGTATACAGAATATGAAATTCTAATATTTTGGCATGTGGAGGGTTTGGGATTGTGTTGTGGGGTGCGCGTTATGGGCAAGAACTGTTGTTGGTCAGTAAAAAAGGGCCCATATGTAACTTTTGTTTCTATCATTTTTCGGTTACAATTGGAAACAGGGCGGTTTTGTGATTACCTACCTACCTACGTACGTTTGTACGTTACGTTACGTTTGTACCTACGTTTTGACGGCTTTCTATAGTGATTAATATTAGTCATTTAGTTCCAATTAATAATTGAAGTAATAAATAATGCAAAAAAAAACAAATAACTAACTAAATATACAAATAAAGAAACCGGATCTAAGTTTTCCACAGCTGGTAGCGTGCCCAGAAGGCTGGCGGCATTACCCCGCTGAATAGGAACCGTTATCGCTAATTTCAGTTCGCGCATGCACGCATGGTAGGTACCTACACATTATATGTAGATACCAAGTTTGGGTTGTAAAATTTAAATTAGTTTCACGCTCAATGGCTCCAGTATTTATCAAAGTGCTCACTTATTTTATGTTGGGTTAGTGAAACATAAAACATAAAAATATTTAGTTTAGTACAAAATATTATTTCTCTGTATAACAATTAACAACACAGCATACCCATGTATAATAGGCTAGTTTCCTGGGTAAAAAAATCGAAATTCTATTTAGTCCGTCAGTTAGATAATAAAAAAATATAAGACACGTATTTTTTGCTTTTTTAAAATAATGGAAATATGCATAGATAAAGCGCATTAAAGTTTAGGGTGGGGGACTCGTGATGTCACAGCTCGCTATAACGTGCGAACAAACTGTAGCGAGGCGTGACGTCATGTGAAATTTCGACTTGATATATCTCCGTTATTTTTTGGTTACATAAAAAATAAAAAAATACGTGTCCAATATTTTTTAATAATCTACAAAACGGACTAAAAAAAAAAATAGGAAACTAGCCTATTATGTATTATATATAAGGTACATATCCTAACTAATTTATATCTAAACACTAATATTATAAATACGAAAGATAACTCTGTCTGTTGCCTTTCATGATTTAACTACTCAAACGATCATCGTGAAATTTTGCTTCCTTATTTAAATTAATTTTATTATTATTATTATCTACGCTAAAATGATCTATTTTAATTTGAAATCAACAGCGAACGACGATAAAGGAGTCTTGTGAACTGGAGTAGCATTTGTAGGATAAAGTTCCGGTCAAGTTGTTACAATGTTTATAAATTAGTAAATAAATAAATAAATTACCTAATTGAACATCGTCAATCCGGCGTAAACCCCCAGACCCAGACTTATAGTCTAGCTAGATATTACTGGTGCAATGGTTATGCCAAGGCATTTCTATATGGCGCTTCTAAGCTTCAAAATATGGGCCACACGAGTGGATAAGCTACCCATAAGCCTTATTTTAATTGATTGCAATTTCGTTTAGCTGATTACAAACACGAATCTTTATTGACTTTTATTCCTTGGCCCGTATTTACTATGACCATAACACGTCGCGTTAAGATAACGCGTCACAAAATAATAAATACATATTATTGTCTATATGATATTATAAATTGGATACCGGAAAAGTGAAACTGAGGCCACGTAATCATGAGACAAATAATTCATCCATACTTATTTTATAATTATCCCAGTAATTTAACTTGTTATGTTTTACGGAAAAACAGCATGGAGCTCGCAGCAGAGGATAAAAAAAATAAAAATATTGCTATTAATTCATACATTCAAATATTATAAATGTTCAAGAAATATAATTTTCTTACGTTTTTAACGGAAATCTGCCTTAGTATACTAATTTTGAACCGTGGCCTCAGTTTTATAATTTAATTTTTGATTTTAACTGTTCACAAGTTTAAAAATTTTTTTCACTTCTTATTTCTGATGCGAATTGAGTTTACAACTTTTGGAGTCAAAACTGATCACAAATATATGGCAGCTGTCCTAGTAATAAATGGTTGGTATAATTTACAATCCTTGGAGGGTCTCTACAAACTATTTACTTCCTGCCTGCTAGAAAGAATGGCTCCAGACATCGACGCTCACCAGCCGATCGAACAAGCTGGCTTCAGAAGCAGTTTCAGCACTGTGGACCACATTATATCAAGTAGTCGATCAGATAATTGAGAAATATCTGGAATTCCGCAGACCCTTGTATGTGGCTTTCATATACTATAAAAAGGCTTTTGATTGTATATCACATAACAGCATCTGGGAAGCATTGACTATACAAGGTATACAAGTAAAATACGTAAATATCTTGAAAAACATTTATACTAAGAGTTCAAGTAGAGTCAAATTAGATAGAGTAGGCGAAAGATTTAGCATAGGTAGAGGTGTGAGACAAGGAGACCCGATCTCCCCAAAACTCTTCATAGCTGTTCTTCAACAAACTATGGAGAATATGTCGTGGGCTCAGCAAGGCATCAACATGGATGGGAGTTTTCTAAGCCATCTTAGATTTGCGGACGACATCATACTGTTCTCGGAATCCGCCACACAACTCAACAAGATGATTAACGACCTACATCAGGCTAGCATTCGAGTTGGACTAGAAATGAACCTCGATAAAACGAAAATCATGACTAACCACCACACGACACCCATCTTGGTAAATAACAAACCTATTGAGTTCGTAGATAAGTACATTTATCTTGGCAAACAGATCTCTTTCAACAATGAAAGAAACACTGAGGAGGTAGACCGACGAGTGGCAATCACCTGGAAGAAGTACTGGGCTCATAAGGAAGTATTCAAATCGCAACTCCCGTTGATTACCAAGAAGATAATTATGGACTCCGAAATTCTACCATGCCTTACTTATGGGTGCCAAACTTGGACGTTTGATTTAAAAACTAGAAACAAGATCCAGACTACTCAAAGAAGAATGGAGCGAAGCTATCTAGGTATAAAATTAAAAGATAAGGTGAGAACTGTAGACATCCGCAAGAAAACAAAAATAACTGACGCACTAACTTTCTCACTACAGCAAAAATGAAAATGGGCAGGTCACGTGGCTAGGTACAATGACGATCGATGGACTCAAAGAGTAATAAAATGGTCTGGACCACGTGGCACTAGAGCTAGAGGTCGGCCAAATGTTAGGTGGGCAGACGAACTAGTGTCAGTGGCAGGCCAAAAATGGCTGGACACTGCAACGGATAGAAGCGAATGGAGTTCCTTGGAGGAGGCTTTTACCCAAAGGGGGTCCATACAAATATAACTCCATAAATATATAATTATGTTTTATAACGTGTTAATGTAGTAATGTATCAATGTAATTATGTATTAATTTATGAATGTATGAATGTAATAATATTGTAATAATGTAATAATCTAATAATGTAATAACATAATAATAAATGAATGTAATAATGTATCAATTAATTAATTTAAAAAGAAATTATTTAATAATATAAAATAATAATAATCATAATATTTTATATTTGTGCGATATAATATTGTGTATTTGTTGTAATTTGTGTGGAATTAAATAAAGCTTCAATATCAATATCAATAAAATAATTTACAATCACGTACTTTTGAATCACTTCGACGCCACACAATTCTGACGCGAACTCCATTCATTAGTATCTATTGAATTTCTGATTTTGATCATCTACTTTTGCTGTTGACTGTACGCCGCGCTGCGTAAACGGTTAAAGATTCGCAATAATCATGTATGACAGAATAAAATTGTTCCCCTTTAAAAGTTCTAAAAAAAATCGGCGACAGCATAATATTATGTTTATCTGGTTGGTTGGCTCACTATAACCTTTTTTATGCTAACCAAATTTGTTCTAAAATAATGCATTATGTTTTTATAAACATGATATTAATCCTTATCCAAATAAAATTTATTTGGATAAGGATTAATATCATGTTTATTCATGTAATAACGTGTTTAATACGTTAATCATCATAAGTATTTAATTTAAAACAAAATTGCCCTTTACATCATTCGGTTTCAATGAATATCTTAGGAGATAACTATCGCAGTTTTTAAACAACATCGCATCAAAATAATCATTAGCAGTCATAAGGGGGAAGGGCGGTGGCCCCAGTTAGCTCTGCGAGATACCATGCCGGCCGCGCGGCTCAGACGCGTGGGCCGTGGTCGGCTCCTTAACGGAATGGTTGTGCTCAGCGATGTTATATGAAGTGCCTAAATTAGGCTACTTAGGAGTTCCTGCGGGAATTCCGAAACTTACGCGGGTAAAACCGCGGGGCACAGCTAGTAGATTATAAATCTGAACAGTTTGTTTGCTTGAACGCGCGTTGAACGTCTTAACTCTTTAGATACTCAATACCCCACTACTAGACTCTACCACTACTAGATATAAAATGCTTTGTCCTGAATGACTGATGGATCAACGCACAGCCTAAACAGCTGATCGTAGAGAGTAGAGACCTGAAACTTGGAGGGTGTGTTCTTTGTATGACGTTCCTAGGCATCCGATAAGAAAGAATTTTTGAAAATTCAACTCCTAAGGGGATGAAAAGGGGTTGCAAAGTTTGTATGGAACAATTCCGCGGGAACTTCAAAATTATCGCGGTTGAGACAGCGCGGGACGGCTATTATATAATATTATTGAACTTAATTCAAATGAATTAATTTATGTTTAAAAACTGTTTACCGCTAACACCGAATTACTAAAGTACGAATAATACAAAATAACTCTATTTTGATTTTTGAGTGACTAGGATCATTTTCTACGTAGAAGGGGAAATGAGACAAATACCTACCTGCACTATCATGCCTTCACAGTTCACTAGTCTTAGTTCTACTTTTAATAGGGTGGTGCTGAGATAGGCTGTACGCTTTAGGTCATACGTTTCTATGACGTCAAAAACCGAGACTATGAATAAGGCTAATTAGGTCATAAGTTTCTATGACGTCAAAAACCGAGACTATAAATGCATCATGGGGCTTTTTTATTTTGCAATATACCTACTTAGGTAGTCACTTATGGATGGATGTTCGTTCAATGAAGATCGATCCTAAACGCAAGCAGAGTGAAATCATTTCAAATTTCAGCTGCTGAGAAGATCGTAGTTGTAAATTAGGTACCTATGGACATCATAATACCTACATCTTCGACAGTATTGGTCCAGCGACTACTTAAAGCCAAACGCCAGGTGTTGTGGGTTTGATACCCACGTCAAGGTAAACATTCTCTCTTCATTCTCTTCTCTGAGCGTTAGTAATTAGTAGGTATGTGAGTAGATAATATATTATAACAGCCATAACTAATTTAATGTCTGTCATGTAGTCAATGTCAGTATGGGATAGCAGGAATCCTGGTGGAGCTGAACGGTTTTTACCCACGACGTACCTACCTGCCTACCTAATTAGTTTACTTACTGCGACAAGGCGCAAATAAAATACCTAATCGACAATATTGTTTTGTTTAATATTACCTACCTACCTACCATAATATGCGTTTGTATCGATTTTGTAGTACCTAGGTACATTGTAGTTAATCAATAATGAATGTATTAATTAAATACAATCTACTCTATAGATACTATTTATAAATAGTACATTAAGTAGGTAGGTACCTACTACATTGGCATTATTATCAAGTTTTTTAGATTATCAGTGAAGTATGTCTTTATAAATATTTTTTTATCGAAAGTTTCAAACCGCTATTGATAAATGATAATAAGTTTTAGGAACGGTGAAATCGAAAACACATCATGTAAGGTAGTTATAGTGTTATTAGTGACACTTCATTTAGGTAAGTAAGTACCTACCTACTAATGCAATATGATTTAACCTTTGATCCAACTGTAGTTCAGGGCCATGTTCTAGTCCCGGGTGGTTAATTTAAAATTTTATTTGAATTTTTAAGATTTTAAGAAGAATTAACTTCGGTAGGTACTTACCTAGAAGTAGATACTTAGCATTTGGCCGCATGGATGGCAAAACCACGAATACAAGATTACCCATAGGTGTCAAAGACATAATATTATAGTCACATGAGTGAGTTTTATATTAAAAAGAAATACGTACACACAAACCCCACCCACTTAAGCTTATAAATTAACTGTGTAACCTCAGACGACTTTTTATTTCGTCTGAGTGTGTAACTTGTCAAAATCAAAAACTACCTTTATATCGGTCCAGTCGTTTCGTATAGATAAACTTTAAAAACATAAAGCGATAGGTGAAAAAGAGGCGTTTCGTCAATCTCCCGACGAGGTAAGCAGAAAACAGATGATTCAAAATAAAATAGATGTTATTAAAATTGCAGTAGGTAACTTAATGGGTAGGTACAATGAAGTGGTCATAAAACCTACAGAAAGTTTACTTACGTAGTAGGCTCTACGATATAAGTGTTTCAGGCAGGCACTGTACAAAATTCCAAAAACTAATGTCGGGTTAAACTTTCGTGCTATGTCGTATTTACTACTTTAAAATCACATCAATCAATGTAGGTAGGTACACCGCTGTATTTCAGGCTGTAATAGTCAGTCAACCGGGTGTGTGTAGAGTGCAGTGTGCACGTAATGCGCGTCAATACTCAATACTAGAGCGTAGTCGGAATGGCTGCTGCGGCGCGCGCTCGCCGGCCGCGGCCCCGACCGCGACGAGGGAAGGTAGCGGCGCGCGGCGGGTGCGCGCGCACCGCCCGCCCGCCTGCCGACATCGCGCGCCGCATCGCTGCCGGCCGCACCCGCGCCGCAGTCACCACCACAACCCACACGCTCGCTCTAAAACCTCCCTTCAACCTTTAAATACAAGGCCACGATGTTGTTGTGTGGAAAATGAAACGCCCGCCCACGTCATATCCATGCCAGACCATAGGGCAGAACAAGTTTTTATTTCATATTATCATGCATTATATTAAGCCATAGAATCCTTAGTTTAACGTAACTGCGGCTCCTTTAATTTTAATAAGTACTTAAAAGTATCGTTTGTCATTTGCAAGGCTTTGGAAATAAGTTTAGATAATTATGGTATTGAACGCAAAAAAAGCGGAAGATTGGTCATTTTCAGCCTATTTTTAACCGACTTCAAAAAAGGAGGAGGTTCTCAATCAGACAGTATTTTTTATGTTTGTAACTTCAGAACTTTCGACTGGGTGAACCGATTTTGATAATGATCTTTTTTATTTGAAAGCTGGTGCTTCCCGTGTGTCCCATCGTCACTAAATAAGGATCTTATGATAGGATCTTGGAGAAATCGAAGGAAATCTTCAAATATTAATAATATTATAGGCACACCCATAGCGATTTGGGTATTTTCTATAGTATTCTTTCGACAATCCCCAATGGACACCAGATCTGCTGAATAATAAGTATTTCTCAGTTTGCGATCCGATTACTCTAAAATGCTTGCTAAACAATTTAGATATTATGTGTCACAATGCATATGGTAAAGTGGAGCTGATGGTGAAGTAGCAGGAGAACTAGCTCAACAATTAACGCCATTGCATCGAGAAATGCTATTTTTTTGTAAAAGGTTATAAACAGTTGACGTTATAGGCTATTGTCACTTAGATAAATTATAAGCAAGCGTATTATGGGGCAGTTATGGGGTGTTTATTGGTGTCTCGTTTAACAACGCACCATAATATGTAGAAATCCATAAATAATAGACATGTGTTTCTGTACCTTTTTTAATTCCCAACTGTGTGAATACTTACAATAAGTAATAGGTACCTACCTATTATAATTTTTTCTCCTCACACCATAACTTGGACGCAGATAAGCAATAACATGTTAACCCACAAAATTAAGTTATTGATTCAGAACGATTTATTGAGAGTTAGGGAACGTTTTTTAATTATGTGTTTACCTTATTACATTGCTTAAATATGTAACTAAATATTGAACATAAAAAATGTTGACACAAATGGCGCTCCTACTTTTAAAGCACGATTTACTCAAAATTTCTCCAGTGTGGGTTAACACACTATTGCTTATCTATGTCCACTTATTTCTTAAGAATTGAATACCTATGATAATAATTTTACACAAAACATCAAACAGGTACAAATAACAGTTAGACAATGATTATGCAGTTGCTAACATTTTATGAGTTAACCAGGAAATAAAAATTAATTACAATAACATTATACATTTGCATTTTCATTAAATAACAAAAAAATTATAGTTTCACTCACAAGTAACCAGGAAATAACTTTTTAATAAAAGTATTAAAAAAAAACTTAATTCTAAATACTACTAAAAACCTCATATATATTTGCCCCTAAAAGTTTAAATTTCTCATTGAGTGTGAATTGCTGTGTAAGTAAATCTGGAATGCTTGTGTTGCCCTTGCAATTGTTTTTAGTAATTAGTTCATTGATTACTGGCAACAGTTTAACAAAATATATCTCCACTTTGTTAATGTCAACAAAAGGGTCTGTTGCGACATCTGTACCCAACTTCAAAGCCCCGTTTGTTACAACTTTTTCCACAACTTCCAAGTGATTTTTAGTAGTTGGTACAGGTTTAGATGCAAACAAATTAGCCACTTCATCTACCACAGACGAGAAACCACAACTGACAGATGCTGTTGTGATAGAAATTACTTCTT
Organism: Zygaena filipendulae; assembly: GCA_907165275.2. Taxonomy (NCBI): domain Eukaryota; kingdom Metazoa; phylum Arthropoda; class Insecta; order Lepidoptera; family Zygaenidae; genus Zygaena; species Zygaena filipendulae. The sequence goes on from OU015669.1 coordinate 5,788,427, forward strand.
CACTCTCCAAAATGTCCATGGTCTCTTTCACAAGGGTGTCTAATTCTGCCCCATCAATTCTTGGTCCATGACCAATAAAATAGTGCACCATTTTCCTAATGGGATCACCGTCTTTAATATCTGAAGTCAATATAGTTCGGATAGTCCAAAACATTTGTTCAACTTCTTGTAGTGTTATTTTTTTCTTTAATGAGACTGGTTCAACCACCCTTTTTACAGTTTCTTCAATCTGTTTGATCAAGTCTTCTACCCCCGTGCCCACAAAGTGGTGGCAAAGAGATAAGTATTTAGCTTGCAACTCATTGTTAATGAAGGGCTGGCCTTCACACATAGAGTCTCGGTACAAGTATCCACCAATGACATTCAACTGAATCTTCAGTATGACTTGTAATATGCACAAGGCATACACAAGCACACAGATTCTGGTGAATATCATTATCTTCATTTGCTCCCATAAATCAAGTTTTTGTTCAGCACTTATATCTTTCTCTTGTAATTTCTTTACAATTTCTTCAGTATTGATTGCTGACAAAATACTTTCTGTTACAATTTTTGACATGCTAACTACTGTTTGGTTACAAGTTCTCTCAGTACTCTCAAAATGTTGTTTTTTTCTAGTCATATCAAAAAACTTTTTTGCTTCTTTCTCTTGCCATTCTCTCAATCTTTTTTGAAGATAACTAGTTAATATGTAAAATCCACCAAATACAGCTCCACTAATTATGAACTTCCTCCTGTGACGATGCAAAAAATTCTTTACGCTTGAAAACATTTTGCCTTATTATATCAGTTTTGGGTACCAAATACAGTAAATAATTACTTATTGGAATTCTAGTGGGGCATCTGAACGATACTTAGTTGTATTCATAAGGCGCTTAGTGATAAATGTGGTTGCATCAATAAATCTTTCAACACAATTTATAATACACACTTCAGTTTTGGAGTCTAGTCTGTTTGATGGCTTTCCCATGCATGTGTCCCAGCATGTGTCTGTTAGGCCATGAACAAGTACCTGCAATATATAATAAACAAAACCAGTAAATTACATTCATTTTAAACTGTACTAATAAACTGATTTCCTCGAGGTCAAAAGTCGTCTACCTATTTTATATTAAATGTAGGTATTATTGTAGGTATCCCGGGACGCATTGGATGCTTTGACTTTGATCCTCATTGTCATTAGTAAATTCCAATAAAAGCAGTAACTTTTGTTAGGTAGTAAGTATACAATAAAGTAATTTAATTTTATTCTTACCTGGAAACGTTGCTTTTGTGTTTCAGTGAGGATGAAGTTTTCAAATTGTGGATCAACTGTTTCTTGTTCGGTCATAATCAGTAAGTTTCTTAATATTTTAATAATACCTGATATGTCGAGATCTATTACAAAGGTGGTTTGAGTAACTTAAAAGTTAAGTAAATAAACCCCATATAACTAACCAACGAACAGAAATTTTCTTTTACAGTTTACCAATCAGTTAACTATCAATCAAATTCACACAAATAAAACCAGCACAAACCACAAATTAACTAGACATATGTCGGCACAAACTACTTAGAGGTACTAGAACCAGGAATGCACAACACGATATTGTACGACAGTACACCGGAATGTACACAAATTAACTAGACTTAAGCGCTTATTACACCTTGCAATTTCAAGACACCAATTTAGTACTCTAAAGGCCGATCCGCACACAACAGTGCCGGCACAGTGCCGACACGTGCCGTTCAGTCAGTGTCAGTGAAATATGATATTGTAGCATACATTTTGTACGACGCTATCCGCACTCGTCAGTGACAGTGACGTTCAGTGATGTCAGTGCTGCTCCGGCATTCGCCGTGATCCGACGTGAATTTGTGGCGGACAATATTTTGCCTGATACGGTCGCAGTGTTTCAAGATGGACGACGAAAAGTTAATTGAATTGGTCCGTGTACACCCTGCTATTTATGACCTTTCCCATAGAAAATACATGGACAATAATTTTAAAGCAACAACAACAGCATTCATCATCTATCAGATGCTTATAAAGGGTGGCGAACTCTCTTTCGTCTTCCCTTTTCCTCCACGCGTTATGAACCCATTTCTTTCTTCTCACATTTTCTTCGCCTTCATCTAATAATAAAGCAATCGCAGCTAACTGTGATCTTGAATATCGAGGCATTTTACTAGCACGTCAAACTGCTGCAAGGTAGGTACTAAAAATCACTGCACGCGTCGCGTCGGTACTGACATGTGCGAATAGCACTTCACGGAACGGTACGGTACGGAACTGTCCGTCACGTGTCGGCACTGTTGTGTGCGGATCGGCCTTTAATCGGATACAATTTAAGGTAGGTGAGTGAGAGAGAGAGTGCGAGTAATCACACTACACTAAATTTTACTCTAAATCGACTGCTGTAGGGTAAATTTTAATGTAGTGTGATCACCCGCTCTCGCTGTCACTCACCGACCCTAAATTGGTCCCTAAATTGGAACCAATTTAGGGTCGGTGAGTGAGAGAGAGAGCGAGTGATCACCCTACATTAAAATGTACTAATGTAGTCGTTTTAGGGTACAATTTAGTGTGGTGTGATTACTCGCTCTTTCTCTCTCACAAATTGTATCCGATTTAGAGCCCTAAAATGGTGCTGTGAAATTGCAAAGTGTAATAAGCGCATTATGTCTAAAGAGAGATAGGAATCTGACAGTATTCACAAATTGTAATGTACCGTGGACGGAGAATAGAATGGACGAGCTGCTAAAATAATAATAATTACAAGAGTGAGAAAGTGCGAATGTTAAATATGTAGGTGCGAGCTGGACGAAACAATTGTTTTTGGTCTCTTTCTAAGCGGTCGAGACGTAAATTTTGAATTCGAATCTTCATAAATGTCCAATAGCGGTGTCATGCGTGACAGTTTCAGAAGTTGTTGTTGTTTTTTATCTTCGCCCCATCTGGGACAGGCAAGGGATGTTGAGCCATACAGCCAAGTCATATGTTACAGTTTTAGAAGTTTATTATGTATTAGTAAATATACTCTATATTAAGTGCTATGGTGGTAAATAACTGCAACTTCATAGCTTAAAGTTCCGATTAAGCATTGAAATGCATCTCAGCAACGTAATTGGATGTAAATATAACTTCAGAAAAAAAAAACAAAAGAATCGTAGTCTATACAGCCAATTCAGGCTGCATGAATTACGATCCCTTTGCCTCCCCCAAAAAAGGGTAAAAACAAAAACAAATATTATGCTTCACGATCCGTACTACGCAAACTAATAAAAAAAAAAATAAAGTTATGATGTTAAAGTAATAAAAGTAAGAACTTTTCTTTTCTTTGGTACAACTATAATATAAAATATGTTAGTTCTTGATATAAAACGATGCACACTATTTAAAAACTATAAAAAGCTGCTGCCGTTTTAGCTCCGGATGAATCGTGTAGAATGGAATGGATACGGCTTTCGAATAAGCTTTTACTGGCAACATTTTACACTATAAACTCGAAGTCTAGTTCGATTTGTGTTGAGAATAGGAGATACGAATAAACAGGTTCGAGTATCGAGATTTTGTGGTCGACATAGGGATCGAGTTCGAGATTTTTTCGAAGGAGGCGAGAATTGGCTACTTGACAAAAAAATTTTTTTTTGTCCGTCGTGTAGATTAGTAAAAAATATTGGACACGTATTTTTTTTTTACGTAATCAAAAAATAACAGAAATACATTGAGTTGAAATTTCGCGTGACGTCACAATTCAATGCGGTTTGTATGGCGCTTATAATGAATATTGACGTCACGAGCCCCCCACCCTAAACTTTAATGCGCTTTATCTATGTTCATTTTCATTAAATTGAAAAAGCAAAAAATACGTGTCTATTATTTTTTTATTTTCTAACTGACGGACTAATTAGAATTTTGATATTCAAACCTTGGAGAATACCCAATTGGGTCCCTGCATACCGTGAAGTCTGATCGCTCCTTAAGTAGGTACAGCCTGCACTGGAATGCGCGACACTGCAGCTGCGTTCCATGGATTCGCACGAGGGCACTCGAGGCTCTCTAGTCTCTTCCCGTTCCCGGTGTTGCCAACTTAGGAGTTTTAACTTTTACCCCTAGATTTAGGGGGAAAATAAATGCGATGGAATTTTTTTAGGGGTATTATAGTTTTAAGGGTATTTTGACTTATATATAATATTTTTTTCAAATTTTTATTTCTTATATTTTTTCATCAAGAAAAATAGAGGTATAAAAATATAGGGCCTGAAGTAAAGCAATCTAGCCAATCATATTTGGACGCAGATAAGCAATAATATGTTAACCCACAAAATTAAGTTATTGATTCAGAACGATTTATTGAGAGTTAGGGAATGTTTTTTAATTATGTGTTTACCTTATTACATTGCTTAAATATGTAACTAAATATTGAACATAAAAAATGTTGACACAAAATGGCGCTCCTACTTTTAAAACACGATTTACTCAAAATTTCTCCAGTGTGGGTTAACACACTATTGCTTATCTATATCTATATCCATTCAAACTTGACATTGGCAGAATCACCGTCAAAACGGGTGGAGACTGGAGCCATAAAACCACAAATATATGTCTAGTTAATTTGTGCCCAATATCTCTAAGTAGTTTGTGTTTGTGCCACAAATTGGAATTAAAAACAACAAATTGGAATTGGGATTGGAACCTGAATGATTATTTTATTTGCGAAACCTATTTATGTTCGATGTGACCTACGATAAACAAAATACAATGTGGAAGTTTAGAGGTGATGAGAATTTAAACGATTATACTCTTATAATAACGAGCGTGGCAGTCGGCAATGTCGGACAACTGGCATGTGACTTGCTTATTTCATCTTTAGCCATGAGAAAAATAGCTTCCGTTTATAGTCCGGCAGTTATTCCAGTTGTAGGTTACAATCCTTACGACCTGGACTCCAAAGAATTATCCACTAGCTGTGAGACTTACAAATCTGATAGTAGAAAAGTTATTGTCTTACAGTTCAGAGCATCTTTAGTGCATAAATATGCAAGGGATTTTCTCGAAAATGTTGTAAAGACATTTAAAGAAAAATGCATTAAAGATATTGTAATACTAACAAGTAGTTTTGCTCATGAAAATAAACATATCTCAGGGTCACCCTTCAGGTTTATAGCCAATGAATGGTGTCCATACAAGATGATGATAAATACTTTGAATTGGGTCCAACATGACAAAGATGCTGGAACAAAGATTCACGGAGGTGGTTTTGCTTCTTTGCTTTATGAAATAACTACCGCTAATTCAATTCCATGTCTTATATTATTTAAATATTGTTCAGAAGGAGACAATATCCCAGATGCATTTGAAATGGTTTATTATCTAGCTCGTATTCTGCCAATATTCAATAAAGAAAAAGATTTTGTAGAACAGATGGCACATCCTGTATCCTGGAAGTATTTATTTGGTAGACCACCACCTAAAGAAATTTATTAATTCATAAATTATATGAATTTTATTTTATCATTAAATAATAGATTATAAATAAAAATTACTTGGTACATTTTTCATTGTAGTTTTTTTTTCATCATTGAAGTTAATCATGCAGTTAGGGTTGAAGTTTTAATAGGTTAGGTAACTTTGATCTAAGGTTATAATAACAAAAGTGGTCTGCAAACTGCATCAGTCCCACATTGATAAAGATCTCCATTAATCAATCCACATTAATCCCCTAATCCCCTAATCACAATCACTATAAGAGCAGTATCACTATATGTGGGAAGACCCTTTTGTGTTTTACATTGGGCAGAATGGACCCTCGGGACACTGTCGACCCTTGGGACCACATTGAGAATCACTGGTTAAAACTTACGTAACACTAACATAACGTAAAACTAACGTACTTGTGTGTTACATGTTCCTACATTTTTTTTTTAACTATGTTTGGGGCCAATGGCGCGGCCGTATGATTTAGTTTCAGTTATTTAATGTTTATTCACCATATTATCGTAATTTTGTTATACAGTATAGTATTATATTATCTGTGGTTATACTATACTAGCTATCTCCGGATTTCCCACGGTTTCATTCGCTTTAGTTACAGAGTTCCAGTGAGAATCACAGAATAAAAAGTATCCTGTCTTTCTCTGTAGGTACCTCTGACGCCGTGTGTGCAAAATTTCATGATGATCGGTTGAGTAGTTACGGCGTGAAAGAGTAACAAAAATAAACAAATAGGTAAAAACTCACATTCGCATTTATAAAGTAAGGATTACTTTCCCAAGATTGGATCAAAGCATTATACTACATTTATTGATTTAATAAACTAGCTGTCCCCGGGTTTCAACTGCGATAATTTCGGAGTTCCTGCGGGAATTCTAGGATAAACTATACCTACGTATAAACTATAAACCTTCCTCTTGAATCCCTTTATCTATTGGTGAATAGGACCGCATGAAAATCTGTTCAATAACGTCATAATTATTTAATTTTTTATTGTTTCTTAAGATTAGTTTTAGTTTATTACTGTAATAGTCATTTTCGTCTGTCTTGTTTTGTGTATTCATTTGACGTGTTGTGTCATTTTTGGTTCAATAAATATTTCTTTCATTCTTTCTAATGGAGCTCATCTATAAATACGGATACTGCAACCATCTAGGTTCCTAGGAAGATACTATATATAGATATTAGGTAAATATTATTACCTATGTAGGTAGGTAAGTAGGTAAATTCTAGCGTAGCCGCGTACGGCGTTGGGTAACAAAGCATCCATTATAAATCGCCGGTCATAGTATTCCAGCAATAACTATTTTATGGTGCGATAAAGAACAACGCAAGAGAAATTGTTTATAGGGTTACAATGTCTTTGGGGTTACATATAGATATATTATCTATACGTAAGTACGATTGTGATCCTGGCATTCTTATTCAATAATGATAATTTGACCTTGGTATTTAGCTCAAAAACCTTACTTCAAAGTTTCATGATCAAAATAAAAATTAATTTCACCACCATAAACACCACCACTTTCACAACAATAAACATAGGTATATGTCACAATCGCTTGGTAGATCATGAACTGGTTATCTACAGCTGAGATCAGATCAGGTCACAGGTCAGTTGCTGCAATTTAGGTAGGTATCACCGTTTGGGGCGCAGAGACAAGTTAATACCTAGCAGCAAAATGAACTGAACCGATTTTGCTTATAGGAAGCTACGGTAGTCCTGAGTGGCACAGGGCAGGTACTTTTAACCGACTTTCCAAAAAGGAGGAGGTTCTCAATTCGACGCGTGCGTTTTTTTTTATTCAGAAATTCGCACGGAAACTCCGAAATTACCGCGGGTGAAACCGCGGGGTACATGGTGGTATATGGTCCAACTTAAAAGATAGGATAGTTTTTATCCCGGAGTTCCCGCAGGAACTCCGGCACTAATGCGGGGAACAGCTAATCACCGTAAACTACTGTCGGGGTACAAAGAAGGACAAAGAGTACTTTTTTCCTGAAACCTCCGCGGGAACTCCGAAATTACCGCGGATGAAATCGCGCGGGACAGTTATCTATCTTCTAATATATATAAATCACGTGTCACGTTGTTTGTCCGCGATGGACTCCGAAACTACTGAACGGATTTTGATAAAATTTTGTAACCATTCATAAAATGGTCCAACTTAAAAGATAGGATAGTTTTTATCCCGGAATTCCCGCGGGAACTCCAGAACTCAGGGGTACAAAGAAGGACGTAGAGTATTTCTCCCGGAATTCCCGCGGAAACTCCGAAATTACCGCGGATGAAATCGCGGGGGACAGCTAGTCTTATCTTAATCTAATTTCACGTGTCACGTTGTTTGTCCGCTATGGACTCCGAAAATACTGAATCGATCGTGATGAAATTTCGTCACTATGCTGTATTTGGCCCAACTTAAAAGATAGGATAGTTTTTATCCCGGAATCCCCGCGGGAACTCCGGAATTATTGCGGGGAACTGCTTATTACCGTAAACTACAGCACTTTTTTCCCGGAATTACCGCGGGAACTCCGAAATTACCGCGGATGAAATCGCGGGGGACAGCTAGTATTAATATATATTATAGCTCCGTGTGTTGCGGGCTTAATATTGTACACTAGCTATGCCCCGCAGTTTCACCCGCGTCAGTCTCGGAATTCCCGCAGGAACTATTTTTTACAATTATGTCAACTAAAGAAACCTTTTAAAAATTCAAAACTTGAGTTATTATTTGGAGTTTTTGAATGCTTGCGAATTAAGTATTTACGAAGGTAAAAAGAGTTTCGTATCGACGATCTAAGTAGGTAGGTACCTATAAAAAAGGTTCGTTAAAATATGATGAAAACTGGCAAGTTAATGGAGATGAATCAATTTTATAGATATTCCGAATTAGAATAGAATACCCATAGTCATTGCATATCAAACCTAACCTTAATCATGCCTTTAAAATTCTTCTTATTATTTCAATGATATTATAGAATGTCTTTGTACTAATTACATTAGGCATATCTACGAATGGTGGTCTTATTGCTTTACCCACTATCGATCTCTTGTTGATCACCTTTAAATTAGCTAATTTCCAAATCTTTTCTACGAGCTTGCTTTCTTTATTTTATAAGACTACATACTTTCACCTAAAACTATTACTCACATAATATTCATATACCAGAGTTGATTTTTCAAGAGCAAGGCAGACGTTGTGGAGAAATCTTTAATTACCTACCTACGACCACATTACAGACCCATTGATTTGTAGTTGAGTTTTATATTGGAACTAACTATACCCCGCGGTTTCACACGCGTTAATTTGATGCATGCATTCTGAGATTAGCGCGTTCATCCAAACACACTCTTGCTTTGTAATAATAGATGACACATCAATAGGCACAAAGTGACGACAACATCAATAATCCCGATTGCGATATTTGCAATTTTTCTATTACAAATTTGAGTCGAGATGAGCGGCATTAGGGTACGGTAGTACCTACTCGAAGTCGGTAGCGAGCGGCAGGCCTTAGAATCATCCATACAACGACCAAAATTTTAGAGTGAAAGAGAAAAAAAAACGACCAACGCCTTAGAGAGAAAGAGATAGAACGGTGTCTACGCCACAGATTACAAGATTTGTGCGATATATTTTTTTTATTGTTTTTGGAGACGTAACTTACTGTTAAATCGGATTTCAAAGATGCAGAATGGAACCCTTACTGCTTGTTTTAGCAAGCTATGTAATTATAAGATTGCATTACTAACGTTTAATTTTTGTGTGAAATTATTAAAGAGAGGTAGACATAATTTTAAAAAAGGCGTCTGCAATCACAACCTTGAAGAATAAGATAGCGGGTAGGTAATGATTGATAATTGCGATGCAGTTTTATTGGCTGGAATAAAATTGTAAGAAAACTGCCTTTTTTCTGCTGACTTGCAGTTCAAATATAGATCGTATCATGTATGCAATCACCGCCATAATTATACATAATCTTATCTTATCTTAATATATATATAAATCACGTGTCACGTTGTTTGTCCGTGATGGACTCCGAAACTACTGAACGGATTTTGATAAAATTTTGTGAACATCTATAATATGGTCCAACAAGATAGGATAGTTTTTATCCCAGAATTCCTGCGGGAACTCCAAAATTAATGCGGGGAACAGCTAATCACCGTAAACTACTGTCAGGGGTACAAAGAAGGACATAGAGTACTTTGTCCATCCAAGGGCAACAATAAATTATATCGTATATATTATTATTGTCTTAATTTTTTTAATTTTACAGTGTTTGAAGTGTTTTGATGAACAGAACCCTTATCCTAAGAGCGGCTGTAACACGCTATGTTTTTATTGCTATACTTTGACAAACGTAGTAGAGGTAGAGGCTGTATTCCAAACTGACAGTAATTTATAGAAGAAATTGTTCGTTATGGTATGAACCAGCTGACGATTTAGTGATCGTAACAACCTCAACCAATCCAAAGTCATAAAAAAAACATTTGATTTGATTGGATTTGATTCGACATAGTTACCTTGAACCATAGGAATCTTTCAATTTTTTGTTGAGTTGCTTATAAATATCTGACTTGGCTGTATGAATTTACTTTTCATTGCCTTCTTAATCAACGCTTTTTCATCATTTTAAAAAAGATTGTAAAATTTCTTCTAAAAAATTTCTGATTTTCATTTTTATAAAAAATTCTTACTTACGCATTTGTAATCTAAATTTATACGCATTATTACTTATAAGCATTATTTTTATGCGTAGGATTCAATTTATTAGACGTATTTTAACTTCTAACGGTAAAATACAGCGCCTGAAAAGATTGGTGAGTTACAATTTCTACTTTACATGATTGTTTCATTTCTGACTATTTGAACCTATTTTTGGCTTCATACTATGTATCTAAACTTCGGATCTTCTAGATTTTTACAGATTTTGTATAAAGTTAAGTTAGTATGGGTGTCGTAGGTTAGAATGCAGTATGCACGTATGCATCAGTTTGCGTTCCATCCCAAACTCCTATAACATCGTGGCTATCGTTTGTGGAATTTGTTTCCCGTTTCCATATGTTGCGCCAGGTCCATTCATCGCCGCAAGGCTGCCAAAGGCTAATCCAGTAACAATTCATTACGTTGTAAATCTTCTTTACCATAATTTGTGTTATACTCTTGGTTTCTCATGTTAGTTGTGTGTTGTGATATAAGTATTTTTTTTAACCCAGTTATTATTATTTACTAACTACTACTACTGATGTGTCGATGTTACTATGTGTCTATGGTACCTAGGTACTATTATTATAAAGAGGTAAAGTTTGTTAGTTTGTAAGTTTATAGGGGGGTAATCTCTGGATCTACAGAAGCGATTATAAAAATTATTCCACCATTAGAATGCTACATTATCCATGAGTGACCAAGGCTATATTGTAACCTGGAATTCCCACAGAATCTCTGAAATTACTGCAGGTGACAACATGGGAAACAGCTAGTATGTAGTAATTATGTATACCTATCTATTGTTATTTGTATTTAAGCTGTCTATTCAGCTGACTGTCTATTTATGTGTATTAAAGTATAATTTATATCTCCTAAGTTTGTATTTTATGTGATTTTTGTTTATCAATTACTTGTTTATAAGTTTGAATATAAAATATCTATACATATTATAATAAAATTGTAACAGGTCGATGTCTGTACATGGGAGATAAATTAGAAAAATAAATTTAGGCGACACTATGAGTGATATAGAAGTAAAAAATACCGTTTTATGTTTGTATTCATGCTACGTAAAACCTGCTTCACCAAATTGAATGTGGTTTCTTTTGTTGTATTCCTAAGGGTCTAACTTAGATACTCATGTTTTGATTTTTTCGAAATTCCATCTGGAACTCGAGATATTAAAAAAAATGCTTAGATGATTGTTGATGTTTAGATCACGCAAAAATGGTTGAATTTGGTTGAAATTTGGCATGCACGTCGTCAGGGGTACAGAGAAGGACATAAGGTACTTTTTATCCCGGAATTCCCGTGGGAACTCCCAAATTACCGCGGGTGAAACCATGGGGCACAGCTAGTCCTACTAACATTGTCTCATAATATTGTCATATATATAACTATATCCTTTTTTTTGTTAAATCATGTTTGTATAAAATAATTGTAATTGTGTTGTCTCTGTTTCCAAATAAATGCCTTTTCTTTCTTTCTTTCTAATAATATAAATGTGAAAGTGTGGATATTTGGATGTTTGTTACTCAATCACGCAAAAACGGCTGAACGGATTTGGATGAAATTTGGGGTACAGAGAAGGACATAGGGTACTTTTTATCCCGGAACTCCCGCGAGAACTCCGAATTTACCGCGGGTGAGACCGCAGGGCACAGCTAGTTACCTATAATTGTGGAAGTGTGGATGTTTGTTACTCAATCTAGGTAGCCTAAGTTCCTTTCCTTTGACATGGAAAAGAACATAGGCTACCTCTTATTCCGGAATCCGCGGGATCTCCGAAATTAACGCGTTATCAACATTTAAAAAAAAAAATGTTGATACAAAATAGCGCTCCTACTTTTAAAACACGATTTACTCAAAATTTCTCCAGTGTGGGTTAACACACTATTGCTTATCTATGTCCAAATATCTTTTAAGTAATGAGGCAACCCATTTTTTCTGTTTCATTGATTACTTTTTACTTATTTCATTTTTAAATTTTAATTATTGTTAAATCTATTTTTAAAAAAGAATATTTGATTTGATTTAAAGAACCACCTCAACTTTTCCATTTATTAGTGGGTATATATTTTGAAATACTTTTTGTATTATTTTGTGTAGCAAAATATATATCCCAACATCACTTTAGTTTTCATATATCTAGTTTCAGATGCCTAATGGACTTTTTTCTTTATTTACAGACAATGCCCTACAAAAACTGCATGATCCCTAGCTGTTCATCTAAGGGCAACAACAAATTATATTGTTTCCCTATTGATAACCATTTAACAGATACTTTGCATGATATTCTAGTTAGTAAATCGGCTGGAATTAAAATCAGTGGTGTTAAAAGGATTTCTCAATGAATATGTAAACTGCACTTTGAAAATTATACAAAATTGGGAGGTAAATGGCAAAATAAATGCTATTTCAACCTTTTTTACCCAAGAAGAGATAAGGGTTGGCAAGCCCTCAAAGCCCGTTAGTATTGGTAAGTGTCTAAGCTGATAATTATGATATTAAAATATCTATAGAAATATAGTATGATTGATTACAATTGTAACAGCAACGCTGTAAAGATGTTGCATTATAATTATATAATTTTTTTGTCATATACTCCAGAGTAACTAAGCTACATACATAGCAAAAAAGTGTCTGAGTAATCAAGTTCAAAAAAATTAAAAATCTTTTTAATTTTATAGTGTTTGAAGGTTTTAATGAAAAGAAGCGTTGTCCTGAACTAAGAGCTGCTGTAACTCAAAAAAGGCCACTTGATCATACAGGTAATTTGCTTGGAACTCTTAATGAAATGAATTCATTTTCTTACAAACTCCACTTGAACTATTCTGTATTTCTGTATGTTAAAAACTTTATTTAGGGATTCTATAAGGATATTATTGCACTAGGTTCTTGCTTCAGCAGTCCAAAATAATTATTTTTGCAGTTCAATTTTGTGTTTCTTTTGTCTGTATGCATGTTATGTGCATTCTGCTAAAATGACTAAACGGAGTTGGAAGGATTTTCATGGTAGCCAAGTAACTACCATGAAAAAACTTATAAGTATAGAGTTGTGCAAAATGCAGATATCTGGATGGTGTGTTGGTTATGTAATTTAGAAAAAACCAAGTAGAATATACTTTAATGCCAGCAACCATATCCAATTATAGAGTTTTAAAAATAGTTTAAAGTCTTTGATAATAATAATTGAGCTATGGTACTTATTTATCTACTAGCTGTGCCCTGCGGTTTCATCCGAGGTAATTTCGGAGTTTCCGCGGGAATTACGGGTTAAATGTATCTACCTTCTCTGTACCCCTGACAACATGTATGCAAAATTTCATGAATATCTGTTCAGCCGTTAAAGCGTGAAAGCGTAACAAACAAACTCAATTTCGCATTTATGATATTAGTAAGGATTTACAGATTATATTTTTTTTTTACCTAGATCAATAAAAAAAAACTGACTATTTAAGAAATAAATTACGATGTTTGATAATTCTTAATAGTAATATACTAGGTTATTACTATAAATGCGAAAGAGAGTTTGTTTATTTGTTTGTTTGTTATGCTTTCACACCTTAACGGCTCAACCGATCATCACGAAATTTTGCATGCACGTTGATAGGGGTACAGAGAAGGACATAACTTTTTATCTCGGAATTCCCGCGCGGACTATGAAATTACCGCGGGTAAAACTGCGGGGAACAGCTAATGTACAAATAAATTGAATAGTTTTCTGTATTTATCTTTTAAGACTAATGTCTATTACAAAAACCTCCTCGTAACATCTCCATGATAGTAAAATTAGTGACCTTATTATAAATTCTTTAAAAAAAAACATACATACAGCCGAATTCAGAACCTCCCCCTTTATGGAAGTTGGTTAAAAATACAGTTAGAATATTTTTTAGAATTAACTTTATTATTAACGTTAAATTTCCGATTGAATAAACGTTGATTTTTTCAATCAATTAAACTGTTGATTGAACTACTGAGAATAGATCTGACATTTACTTGGCCGGATTGTCATTTTTATTGTTTGTTTAATTTTTCCTAAATAAAAATATACTACGCAATTGTCCCAACTTTCTTTTTATTTCATTTGATCATAATCTTTTTTTAGGTTTACATGGACTCGATTATTCAACGCTCACAGCAACGCGACCGATGACGAAGACGACAGCACAGCCCTCACACAGCGCAGCTCTCTCCAAACACAGTAAGAGTGCCAGTGTATTTCTGATACCTACTTTGTAAATATATTTCTTGTACAAAAGTACTCGGAAAAATGTACCCAACCATGACAGCTTTAAAATATTTATAACTAGCTGTTCCGCGCGGTTTCACTCTCATTAATTTTGGAGATCCTGCGGGAATTCCAGAGTAAAAAGTACCATATAATTATGTCTTTCTCTGTACCCCTGACAAGGTGTACATATGCAAAATTTCATGATCGGTTGAGTAATTAAATCGCAAAAGCGTAACAAAATACTTTTTCCAAAATATATCTTTTATACAAAGATAAAAGTGCACCCAACTATGACCACTTTAAAATATCTATTACTAGCTGTTCCTCGCGGTTTCACCCGCATTAATTTTGGAGATCTTGCGAGAACTCCGGAGTAAAAAGTACTTTGTCTTTCTCGGTACCTATTCCTGAAAACGTGTATGCAAAATTTCATGATGATCGAGTTGTACTTTGTCCGACACTTATTTTTCAACTAATTTACACAACTTTGGCAATCCATATACCTAAACTTTCCTAATGGATCACTCTATCTAGTGGTAAAAACCGAATGAAAATCAGTTACTTAATCTTCGAGTATATCGTGAACAAACAGACAAAACGCAACGAGGGACTTTGTTGTATAATATGTAGTGATTAGTGATAATATGTACATTCTATCATTTATACGAACGATAATATCTAAAATGAAAAAGGACTATTTGTGAACATGTCTAGTGACAAAATGTTCAAATTTTGATTATAAAGTATTATTTTTTCGTAGTAAAAAGAACCTACTAAGCAGTGTCAAACTAGAGATACAAAATAATGCATTTTTTTACTGTACACATACCATCTCAAACTGGAAAGGAGAAAACATCTTCTGGGGAGCTAAAAGTGTAGACGAAAAATATTATCGCAATGCGAAAATATGTGCCACATAACATTTGATCATCGTTTGTTTTCAGACATGAATTCGAATGGTTGCCGCACGCGGCACCGGCCCGGCCCTGGCGATGGCGACAACGACATCGACGGCGACAACTACTTCAGTTCCCCAGGAACTGATGCAATCATCATCATCATCGCCGCCAACAGTGCGACTGTGCGTTGGGTCTCAGCTGAAAATCCAATCCATATTTCTTACTCACGATAGAATTGAGAAATATAATATGCATTCAGTATTAGTTATACACGTAACAATAATATTGTGTGCATGTGTAGCATGGAACTCTGAATTAACGCAGATGAAACCGTAGCGAACAGCTAGTCTATAGATCTAGTATATACATATAGGTAAAATTGAACTGTCTGTTTGTAATTCCAAATTAACAGCTTTCACTAAATGCATATTATAAAAGTATTAACGGTACTTATATTAGAAAAAAAAACATTTTTAAATTTTGGTTTGTCTGTTGGTTCCAGCTAATCTCTGAAACGGATAGACCGATTTTAACGGGACTTTCACTGGCAGCTAGCTAATGTTATAAGAAGTAACTTAGGCTACTTTTATTAAAAAAAAAATAGTTC
Source organism: Zygaena filipendulae (assembly GCA_907165275.2). Classification (NCBI taxonomy): domain Eukaryota; kingdom Metazoa; phylum Arthropoda; class Insecta; order Lepidoptera; family Zygaenidae; genus Zygaena; species Zygaena filipendulae. The sequence continues at coordinate 5,804,361 of OU015669.1, forward strand.
CTGCGGGAATTCTGAAACTCACGCGGGTGAAACCGCGGGGTACAGCTAGTTAAATAATAATACTATAAATAAATGTGAATGTGAGTTTGTTACGCTTTCACACATTAACTATTCTACCAATCCTCATAAAATGTTGCACACACGTTCTCAAGGATACCGAAAGGGATCGCGGGAACTTCAAAATTAACGCAAGGAACAGCTAGAGTCATAATGGAAAATCGTGTTTTTTTTTAAATTTCAGAATGTGGGTGAAGCTATGTCATAGACGGGGAATTCCAGAAATACTTCTTTGTGACCAGTGATCCACCTTCCAAGCTGCATAAAGAGTTTTCGGGATGATGCCTAGAGAGCGTAATTGAATGATGCTACATTTGAGCTTAAAGGTATATTTATATTTCTACATAGTATGTATAAAACAAAGTCGCCTCCTGCCGTCTGTCCCTCTGTACGTTTATCTTTTAAACTAATCTAATTTTTTAAACTACGCAACGGATTTTAATTTCTCGTCAATAGATAGATTGACTCAAGAAAAAAGTGAAATATAACGATAATAATTGTTAAAGATTTCGGAAGAAATCAAGCTAAGCTCTTTCCTCGAAAATGCTCCCGTGCGACGCCGGGGTGGATCGCTTATTTTATATACAGCAACTCTTTAATCCCCAACAACTAAAATACTGATAATATAATACTATACTCTCATACACTAGCAGAACTCAAAACATTGATTTTTAGAAATGGTTTTGATTTGTTTTATACTTGTACCATACAAGAGCTACTTAACGGAATTTATTGGTGTTTTGATGACAGGTGCCTTCCATAAAGTGTTATCCTAACATAGGTTACTATACTTTGTTTTATCGCACTCGATGGTATGAACTGTAGATGGGCTGTGCGTTTTCTGCTGCCTGCTTTTATACACATAGTGTTTTGTATACATAATGTTTTATATGCAAGAAGTAAGGACATGTATATTGTATCGCATGCAATTCACAGAAAGAAAATATAATTATAAAAGTATTACATTTAACAATAAGACAATTAGGGTAGTTGACTGCCAAAATATTATTTTGTCAACACAGTAGGAAATTTTCACATTTTGCAATGATTTTTATTACAGGAAGGCATGGGGATAGTCGACCTGTATCGAAGACTATGCGAGACATGGCGGAAGCAGTGCTTCGACCGACATGTCAACGGTTCGCGGAGCTGCTCGCCCGGAAAGTTGAGGGCCTATTATGTAACTTTTGTTTCTATAATTTTTCGGTCGCAATCAAAAACATGGCGGTTTTGCGATTACAATACATATTATGCAGGTTTTGACACCTAAAATATCTAGTAATCAACCAAAATTATCATACTTCAAAAGTTGAATCTGCCTAAACATGATTAATTAATCACAAAATCGCAATTTTTCTGATTTAAACTGAAATATGATAGCAACAAAAGTTACATAATTACCCTGCTGGTGACATTAGTAAATTGAGAGTCTATATGAAAGGATGCTATCATGAAACAAATTCGTTTTCTAATACAGGAAATATTAAACTATTTGGATTATTACTCTCAAAAGCTTCATAGATATTTGGTAATTTCTTAAAAAAATTTTTGGTCGCTTTAGAGCAATCAACGTCAACGTAACGTACAACGTATATAACACAACGGTAATCATTTTAGTTGATTGCCTTTTGAGTTCTTCTTTTTTTTTCAATATGGCAACAGACGCCTTTGGTAGGTAGGCGCTCTATTCATGTCAAGACGAAAACAGTGGAGAGTTACAAAAACAAAGTTAGGTCAGAATATAAGATTCAGAAGTATGAACAGTGATTAATTTTGTGATGAAACATGGAAACCATTTTCGCTTCACAGTTTTTGTCTGGCGTGTCTTGGTTTGAAGTAAAATATCAAACCATTTTTTCCTACTCTATAAAACAAATTATGAAACGCATTTATTTGATTTATTTGAAATACACACGAATTTTAGGAGTTGGTGTATCAATGTAACAGCATTTTCATAACTAGCTATTTATTACTTCTATGATATTTACTGATTATTTTCTTGTTTACTAATTTGGGAACGGTTTGTTTACGAAATTTTCTAATAAAATCAAGCTGATAACTGTTATTTGCCTATTTATGTCTAGTATAATAATTTACAATTAACAAAGATGGCTGTTGTTATCCTTAATAGTATAAGTAATGTTAATAACATTTATATACTTAATTAAAGATAAAGTTTTTAGGAAATTTATGAGTTTTATTTGTTCTTGTTTATGTTTTTCTCTAAACACAATCAGTTCATTAACATGTTTAGAGAAAAACATATCCAAGTCAGTCACACTCTTAAAATAAAAAAAAAAATTTAATCCTAACAAGCTATAATACCATCGATACGAGCACAGGATCCCATCCCTAGTATCGATAAAGTTTATCGACATGGACAACACTAATATTTTATCTGTGGCTTTGTCGGGCTCTGTGATTGGTGGATCTCTAACGACCCCTCAAAATGCTGTCAGATTCCTATCTGTCTTTAGACATAAGTCTTATTAATTTGTGGCGAGCGGCAACGCGTGGATTTAGCACGTTCGATCGGTGATAAATTTGGGTAATTTGTCGTGAAATTGCCTACTCCGTATAGCTACGACAACTTTTACGCTCCACTCCAATCCAATGATATTTTGTTCGTTACATAAAACCAATAATACCTAGATATTGATGCTGTATACGGTTATACAGTATATACTTATATACGTAGGATCAGCAGCGTGACACTGAAAAATAGGAGTTGTGTCATAATGTTTACGATTATTGCTCTCTTTTTATTTTACTTTTATACTCGTAATTCGCAATGCTTAGAGTTTCCTTGCAAATTCCTACCAAACTTGGTTGAATTTAAATTTTTATCATTTGGCTAAATCTCACACAGTTGAAGGGTACCTAAACTATCCCTACTTACCTACCATTAGAGGTATATTTACTTAGACTAATTTCAATAAGTAGGTTGGTACTTGGTACCTACCTACCTACTTGACTTTGGCGGTGGACGGTATCGAAACTTCCCAATTTTGATAGTTCTTGAACTTTAACCTATTTATTCATTCTTTCATTCATTTATTCATCATTCGTACCTATAGGTATTGACTGATGAGGTCGTGATCCATTTTATTATTCACGTCATCCTATCCATTGCATATTTTTTAAACATGTACGTACGTAATACCTATTCAACTGTTGTTTGTCTGTTATTTTTATATACAAGTATCACGCAAGCACTGCTGGGCGGATTATAACGAATTTTGGCTTGTAGGGACGTACACTATAATCCTATTTTCATAATAATCAAAATATTTTATGGTATCTACATTTGGTATCGAAACTGTAGGTAATTAATTATTCATACGTAAAAAGGTACCTAGGTATTGTAGTTTATTTGTGCAAGCATATCAAATGTCACGTGAAAATATGCCAACATCCTCCCTCTTTGAAATGTCGTTTAACGCTAAGTTATCGATTGTTAACGTCACAGCGGCCGCTCGCCTCGCTCTCCCGCTAGCTGACTTTAGAATGCACTGGCATTACTCCAAATTCAAACACATTCTAGGAAGATAAAAGTGCATTTATTTTTAATTCGTCCTGAATAATATGATCATAGGAAAAATAAATTACACCAAATTTGTATCTCTGGGCTTACCAATTGTAATTGAAGTGGTCCTCATTGAACAAGGGATCTTTAAGGTGGCTAACCGTTAGCCACCTTAAAAATCGTTAGCCGCTAACGTATCTTTCATGGTGAGCGACCACATAGCTATAGGGGTCTTAAGCTTATCTATCTATGTCCCTACGAAAAGAAACTATATACCGTCATATAAATGGCTTAAATAATTATTTCACTACAGGATAATTATTATTATAATATTAGTTGGGGTAAGTTCGGCGTACCGAAAACAATACAGATAATAGTGGAGGCCTCACCAGTGGGAACCGTCTTTATGATTGCCGTAAACCCCCACGTCTCGTAACAACAGTGAATATCGCAAGCCGCAGTTTGGCTTTAAAAAAATAATTAAGTACCTATACCTACTTTTTAGTTTTGCTGATTGCCGTTTAGCCGATTTGGCGAGCACGTTTTAGGTATGGGACACGTAGTTTAGGTAACTTGTGTTTTAAGAATTTTATAAAATATCCTTTATCATATTTATTATCATTATAGAATACGAACTGCGCCATGTATTTTTAAGTTACCTAAATTGTTACCAAAGTATGTGAATTCTATGATGGGAGGATCCAATATACCTACTATGAAGAAAATATTGAGATAGAGGAGCTTGCGGAATCCGTACCGAAGTGTTTTTTTTACATAGAAGTCCATCTTATTATTTATGTTATGCATAGTAGGTATTTAAACATATAAATAAGTTTTGAACGAGTGCGTCAATATGTTAGTTATTCCATGCTGAAACGGCTGAATAAAGGGAGAAATTTGGGATGAAGATAACTTAGGTATATGCCCTTTATTAACACATAGACAATCTTTATCCCGGAATTCCCAAGCAAATCGCGAAATTCAACCAGGTGAAGCCGTAGGTAGGATACCATTATAGCTATAGCATTGTAGTTCATAGTTTAGGTAGGTAGATATAGGTTCTTTTATTATTACTTAATAAAGCGTTCCTGTTTTTTATTACATACATACACAAAGTAAAAACCTAAGTATAAAACTGCACAGCACATTTTTTTCACATTTGCTCAAAGTGGTGGGAAACTTTTAGTCCACCGAGGGGGGAATATCTAAATTTTCAACGACACTGTACAAATAAAAGATGACTGCAGGAAAAAGAATTAAGATGTAAGTTTAACGTATCCTGGCTGTCTTGTATTCTGTGGCCCTAGCTCCTATTAGAGAAGAAGCTCTCTCTTAAGATCTTATACGTCTGGAAACCGGAATTTCCAAACTTTAAATGATTTTTAATAAATCAATTTAACTCAGGTTTAAGGTTTAAAGGTTTAATAACTCAATATTGTGAACAGACAGACAGACAGACAAAATAATTTTAAAAACAGTTTTTCGTGTTTGGTTACTCTTCCTTTATCACCCTCTCTTAATTTTTGGTAAAAATATTCAATGTACAGAACCGCAAATTCTACTGATTTATTAAATCTAGTAGATATAGAACTGTAGGTAATATTAATAAATAATCACCAACTGAAATTATCTCTTAAATGCACCACCAATTAAGTGAACTCTTTGTTGACTGGCAGAGACTGAAAGATTTACTGGCAGAGAATACCATTGTGGCATTAAGTCCGCTTTTGTATCGTGATATGCACAAAGTTTAAATAAATAAATAAAGTATGATCAATAAATTCAATGAGTGAGTTTTAAACCCTCTATCTTAGCAACCGTTGAATGTAAGCTTACAAACTTCATATACTTACATAACATCATTGTGTGATGTTCTTCTACTCATGTTCATAATTTTTCTGATTATTCAATAACGAGCGCAGTTATGAAAGTGATAAAAATAACTCGAATAAGCTCGTATAATATGAACGTTACGTAGCATATATACGTAGAAATTGTATATTACGCATGTGCGTAACATGCGTTGGCCGGAACTTGGCCAGGCGTACTACCGTGCGCCTAGATAGCAAAAAAGAGAGCGCACTAATGAGCGCCATTACATTATCCGATATCAGTGTAGATGAGTAATGCATTCTGGCGCGTGGCGGCCACTATGGGCCACGGAAATTGGCAATTAATGAATTCACCCTCCCCGCCCCGTTCGCCCCTCCCGCCGCGCCGCCATCCATCTGATATCTCACCGATATCCCCACGGATACCTTTCACGGTTGAGATTTATTCCAACCAATTTCTGCTCCGAATACATTACATGATTCTCGTTTGTAAATAATTACAGGATTTTGTATCACTATATCGGCACTATTATAATTATTATACTAGCTGTCCCGCGCGGTTTTACCCGCAATAATTTCGAAGTTCCCGCGGAATTGTTCCATACAAACTTTTCAACCCCTTTTCATCCTCTTAGTTGTTGAATTTTCAAAAATCCTTTCTGGTCGAATGCCTACTCATAATTCATATAAAGAACACACCCTCCAAGTTTCAGGTCTCTTCGATCAGCGATTTAGGCTGTGCGTTGATCCATCAGTCATTCAGGACAAAGGATTTTATTATAGAAGATAGATAAATAATTAATCGATTTTTAACGAGTAAACTCCATAACTTATAAACGTTATGATTTTAACATTGACAAAGATTTAGGTAGTGAATTCTTATAGAGAAAACTAGCTGTCCCCCGCGATTTCATCCGCGGTAATTTCGGAGTCCTCGCGGAGGTTGCGGGAAAAAAGTACCTACTCTATATCCTTCTTTGTACCCCGACAGTAGTTTACGGTGATAAGCTGTTCCCCGCATTAGTCCCGGAGTTCCCGCGGGAATTCCAGGATAAAAACTATCCTATCTCTTAAGTTGGACCAAATACAACATAGTGACCAAATTTCATCATGATCGATTTAGTAGTTTAGGAGTCCATCGCGGACAAACAACACGTGACTTATATATATTAAGACTAGCTGTCCCCCGCGGTTTCACCCACGGTAATTTCGGAGTTCCCGCGGGAATTCCGGAATAAAAACTATCCTATCTCTTAAGTTGGACCAAATACAACATAGTGACCAAATTTCATCATGATCGATTTAGTAGTTTAGGAGTCCATCGCGGACAAACAACACGTGATTTATATATATTAAGACTAGCTGTCCCCCGTGATTTCACCCACGGTAATTTCGGAGTTCCCGCGGGATTTCCGGGATAACAACTATCCTATCTTTTAAGTTGGACCATATTATAAATGTTTACAAAATTTTATCAAAATCTGTTCAGTAGTTTCGGAGTCCATCGCGGATAAACAACGTGACACGTGATTTATATATATTAGACTACCTGTCCCCTGCGATTTCATCCGCAGTAATTTCGGAGTTCCCGCGGTAATTCTGGGAAAAAAGTGCTGTAGTTTACGGTGATAAGCAGTTCCCCGAATTAATTCCGGAGTTCCCGCGGGAATTCCGGGATAAAAACTATCCTATCTTTTAAGTTGGACCATTTTATGAATGGTTACAAAATTTTATCAAAATCCGTTCAGTAGTTTCGGAGTCCATCGCGGACAAACAACGTGACACGTGATTTATATATATTAGATTAAGATAAGATAAGATAAGATATATCTATACATTGAAGTATCTGTTTGTAATGGGGATGTGGACTACTTTTGAAAATCAAAATTCTAATTAGTCCGTCAGTTAGAAAAAGAAGAAATACGTGTCCAATATTTTTTAATAATCTACAAGACGGACTAAAAAATAAAAATTAGTCAACATGCCTATTCAAAATTAACAGCTTTCCGTAAATGCATATGAAAGTATACCATAATATATAAAAAATCAATTTTTAAAATTTTTCTCTGTTTGTCTGTTTGTTCCAGGTAATCTCTGAAACGCCTGGACTGATTTTAACGGGACTTTCACTGGCAGATATTTGCTGTTATTTATAAAGAGTAACTTATTAGGCTACTTTTTTTTAGAAAAAAATTGTTCCTGCGTGAATTCCGAAACTCACGCGGGTGAAACCGCGGGCGAATGCTAGTTTTTTTTTTATGTCATAGAGGGCAAACGGGTAAGTGGTATACTGCTAGTATTATATAAATGCGAATGTGAGTTGTTTGTTAGTTACGTTTTCACGTTTTAACTGCTCGATCGAACTGGGAACAGCTAGTGTCAAATAAATATAACCAGCAGTCTATGAAGTAAAGTTATTTACTGATTACAGTTACTATTTAGTATTCAATAGTATTTAGTGTTTTTATTAATTGCTATGTTAAGTTAGGTTACTACCTATAGTAATATAGTGTCACCTACATTGCTGTATTTGCCAAAGCTGCCTGGATTACATGCGCGAATCTCTTAGCTACGGCAGTCAGCTACGAACCGTAGCAGCGCCTGCTACGGGCTACGCTACGAGATAGTTGCGTTTATAACACGTGCTTGGATTGTACTTTGGTGAAACGTTTTACCTAAAACAAATTAGTGCTAATTAACTCATAGCAGCAATTTGAGATTTGATTATGTTATAAATTTGATTAACTAATAATAAAATAATATTAAACAGTTTGGTTTCAATCAAAACAAAGTTAATATGTAGCTAAGTGAATTGGTCTGTAAACAGGATTTTTTTATTTTATGTCTTTTAAATTGATTCGTTTCTCACGAATACTTAGTGTGTGATAAATAAAGAGAAACAAATCTTGACTTTAACGAATAGTTTGCTTGAATGTTTTCTCACGGTGCCTCACTGTCAATGACTACAACTCTTTCGCAGTTCTTGCATGTTTTTATCAACATAGAACTAAATTACAAAATATATAATAATATACAATAATAATTATAAACTCTTTATTGAACACCACTTAAAATAAACAATAACAAAAACAATTTTACTACAGAGTGTAACAATCGGCGGTCTTATCGCTCAGAGCGATCTCTAGAGTATATAGAAAGATATGTACTAATATATATACCTATAATGATACACTACACTTAAAATGTTTGTCTATTATCTTTTATCCTACCTATAATTACGCATTTTGTAATTTAATTCTATTTCTATTCTAAAGTTATTAAAATCAACAACAGTGTGCACTGAAAGCAAAATATTTTTTGACGTACGTCGATTAGACGTACATACTTACCTATTTGACATTGATAACGTAAAATGCGTTTTTTTAGGAAAGCGTTTACATTTTTGAAACAAATATTTGCAGACACGATCCAAATATTCAGAATAAGTATATGATATTATTGTAATAAAACAAATAATACGTAGGGAACAAAAAGAAAAAATATGTATTCAATTGCTATTATGATAAAAAATTATTTAACCTGAAGATCGGATACGAACTACCGTATAATTAATATAACTTCACATTTGAAAAGCTGCATGGGAAGTTGTACGTAATTTAAGTTTATTCAAAATTTGATGGCAAAGTGTAAATAGAACATTTTGTGGGTGAAAATGTTCTTCTCGATGTGGTTGCCGAGTACATTATTGCTTCTGGTGGTGGGGGTCAGGACGGGAGCGCTCCAGCAACGAGGTGAGATGAACGCTGTAATCAGAAAACTTGGTAGGTTCTTTTTTGCTTTATTCGTTCGCAATTTGTTCAGAAATTACAATACCCATTTTTGTGATTATTTAACTTTATCGCATTTACTTTAGGTGCCTAATAAGTCTATATGAAGATTCTCAGGTTATACTAGTTTTAAATGTATCATACTTCACTAAATAGATAATAGAGTAGGTATATCTAATAAGTGTGACCGATCTCGTCTCTCGAAATAAGTAACTATCTCATTCTATATTTAAAAACATTGATTTATGGTGTGGTATATCAACGTTTAAAATAGAAAAATACATAGTGAAAACTGTATCTTTCATTGCAGCAATTTATAATATGTATTTATTAGATGTATGTATACGGTATGTACACGAGAGGAGTAGGTACTGATTTGATTCCTGCTGGATACAAAACGTCTGTAAAAAAATTATCAACATCTTGAAAAAGAAACACCAAGATTAATTTTAGTATTTAACTAATAAATTGTGCACGGTGCGGACTTCTATAACAAAAAGCGAAACCCCATTACGTCACGTAGATCGTAGCGGCGATTATTTAAGTTTCACACAAGATCACAGTTGACATGATACCTAAAGCGAGGAGAGAGCAAAGTTATTGGCTGATTTCCAAGCATAGGTATCATGAATCCGTTATGTGTCGTACTATCAATCAATCACGTATTATTGAAAATCGTTGTGTAAGTTAGTTCGGTAGAGACATGCTATCGCTATTGTTTCAGCTGAACTGTTTGGGTATGTCTCTCATTTTCACTCGTGTCAGTACTTTTGTAGTTACGCAATATTCTCGGATTTCAGTTGATTATTATAAAAGTTTCAAGTATCTTCGGAGTCTTCAAAGACAATGTGATATCAATGTATTCTACACATAAGGTAGGTACTCGTAAGTCTAATATTCAGTCTGGGTGTCTATTGTGGGTCATGAAGACAAGTCGAAGGTTTGTCTGTCTCTGGCTAAATACAAATATATGTAGGTTGTAGGTACTTATATTGTAAATAAAAAGCAATGTAATGCATTAAGTAAATAAATGTTATAAATTAACAAAAAAATTAAAACCGACTTCCAAAAACACAAAACTAAAAAGATAAAAATAAAAAACTAAAAATAACAAAATACCGATTTAATCCAAAAGACAAAAACACACGTAATATTATTATTGGTTTGTGCTACCGCCTACCACTGGTCGGTTTGAATTCGGTGACAAGCCCGCTGGTGTCAGTCCACTTGGGTTGTTCTGCTCACGAAGAGCTGGTGGCGGGAGTCGACTTAGCCCATCTACCCCCTCCATATTTTTGGCTTGTCACCGACTTCATACCGATCAGTGGTAGCAAAATCAATAATAAAATTACGTGTGTTTTTTTCTTTTGGATTAAAAATCGGTATTTTGTTATTTAGTTCTTTTTATTTTTAGATTTTTAGTTTTGTGTCTTTGGAAGTGGATTTTAATTTTTTTGTTAAATTTTTTTTATTTCTCACTTTTAAGTGACTTAATTCGTAATTTCTCTAAGTTACAATAGCCTAATGTCAACTGCTCATCACCTTTTACAATATATTGCTTTTCCCGATGTAAGGACGTCACCATCAGTTTCACTTCACCATACACACTGTCACGAGCATAAATTGTTTAGAAACCATATTAAAGTTAACGAATCAGAACCCGTGAAATACCTATATTCGTCGTAAGTCGTTCCGATGACCATCTGTGGTCTTCATCATCAGTTCCACTTCTTCAAATTTTGCTTTCCAGAAGTAAATGAACGGTTTACTATAAAAAATACCCAAATCGCTATAGGTGTGCCTATAATTTTTGAAGAGTTCCCTCGATTTCTCCAAGATCCCATCATTAGATTCCGACTTGGTGACAATGGGACCTAATTGGGAGTACACCCTTTCAAACAAAAAAAGAATTTTCGAAATCGGTCCAACCGTCTTCGAGTAATTGGTGAACATACATAAAAAAAGAAAAAAAATAACATACATACAATCGAACATAGAACCTCCTCCTTTTTGGAAGTCGGTTAAAAATCGTTGAATATGTGAGTATAGAGTGTCCTGGTCCTAGCTGAAAATCAACGCTATGGGAGGAATGCATCCAGATCCCCATTCCAGGTCGGCAACGCACCTGCATGCCTTCTGGTGTTGCAGATGTCCATGGGCGGCGGTAATCACTTACCATCAGATGTACCACTTGCCCGATTGCCCCCTATAACATAAAAAATAAATAAAAATATCACGATGATTTGTAAGTGCACAAAATAATAACTATATATAATGAACCATAATGGTCATGGGAACACACTACAAAAATAGGTAGGTATTCCTGTGATATTTTTTTTGTTGAATTTTTTTGTATCTTTTTCTAATGTAAGTTTAAACTAACTGGAATTAGTTGTTTTCAAATATATGCATTTATTTTTTACTCTTTAAACTTCTACACTTGTTAATATATTCTATGGAAAAGATGAGATACTGAATATGAGTCACACACATAATTATTTGCAACTTACAACAAACCGCCGTAATGAGGCTATAGCTGCGGCGAGCGAATTTCACACAAACATTCGTTTTTGTTGTGATTTATGAAAGATTTATACACTCGAGAGCAATGAATCCGGGTCACTTAATTAATCCTAAAATCCTCGGAAACTAAAAATGCTAGGTTAATGCAATAAATCGTATTTAATAGACAATGTGATACTCCTTAAATGAAGGTATTAAAACTTCTTAGTTATTGTAAAGTTATATCATAAAAAAATCAAACTTGAAAAAGGGCCACTTTCGAAGATGGAACTACGAAATTACAGCATTTGGTTTTGCTTTTGTTTGTAATCTGTCATTTATGTGGGTACATAAACCATGTTGATAGTGCTCTATATTCATTATTCAAGCTGAAATTATGTCGCTTACGCCTGAAGAATGCACCAGAATACTTACAATGCTGGAAACCGGCCGGAGTCAGCTCGATACAGCCAGGACTGTCGGTGTGTCGCTGTCAACAGTACAAAGAGTTCTCCGACGTTACGAAGAAACTGGTTCTAACCTACGCAGACCAGGAACGGGCAGAACCAGGTGTACCACAGCATGAGAAGACCGATACTTGGTGAACACCATGCTTCGAAATCGCTTTCTCACAGGAACTGAACTCACAAATCAGTTTCGACGCCTCGGAGGAAGTAACCCAAGTGCATGGACAGTAAGACGTCGGCTTGCTGAATCTAACTTAAAACCCCTTAGACCTGCAAACGGCCCTAAACTGGAGCGTGCGCATCGTATTTCAAGACTAAGATATGCCCAGAGCCACGTAAATTGGAGTATTGAAGATTGGTCAAAAGTTATGTTCTCCGACGAATCAAAATTTATGCTCTACAAGCACGATGGAAGATACAGAGTGTATCGAAGACCAGGGGAAAGATTCAAGCAAGCATGCATCGAAGAAAAAGTAGCCTACGGTGGTGGGTCTGTACTTGTGTGGGCCGGAATTTCTTCTGAAAGTCGCACAGAGCTGGTGATCATAGAAAACGGCTCTTTAACTAGCGTAAGATATGTGGAAGAAATCCTCAATGATCACGTTGGTCCATTTATGGTCAATTTAGGTGAGGATGCTATATTTATGCATGACAATGCCCGACCTCATACAGGTAGGATTGTGAATGACTACCTTCAAGAGATGAACATTACTCGTATGGAGTGGCCAGCGCGCAGCCCGGATATCAACCCGATCGAGCATGCTTGGGACGAGCTAGGCAGATGCGTAAAACAACGAAACCCTCCCCCAATCACGCTTCGTGAGCTCAAAATTGCTCTCACAGAGGAATGGGAGAATATTCCCCAAAATCGTATAAGGAACTTGGTGTACAGCATGCCAAACCGCGTAAACGCAGTAATGGAAGCACGAGGAGGCAATACGAAGTATTAAAATTCAAGAAAATCGTAATAAAGTTCAAAAATTTCATGTTTCCTATTTTTGTTTTAAGGAGAGATCAGCAGTTTTTTTCTTTATGTAATTTTGTGTTAATAAAATGTATGGTGACTCATATTTTTTTTACTTTCATTTAAGGAGTATTACATTGTCTATTAAATACAATTTATTGCATTAACCTATCATTTTTAGTTTCCGAGATTTTTAACATTCTTTAAGTGACCCGGATTCATTGCTCTCGAGTGTAGTAACGCAAGGAACAAAGTCCATTTGCTGTAGTTAATTAAATTTTTGATACACCTATTCCGTATTCACACAACTTTTGAAAAGTTGAAATTGTAGAAATTTTCATTTATTTAATCACCTATTTAATACAGTTACACCTGTATTAAACAAGAATTACAATGTAAAATTATGCCATCATATTTCATGTTAAGCCATCTTGAAGGCCTCTATTTCGTCTGAGGCCCCATAGAGTTTGAACTGTAGCTTAATTAAACTGAAATAAATGTAAAACAAAACAAATATTTAGTCAACAATAGCTGTAACTCAAAAAGTTGGTTTTAGTAGAAACATTTTAGTGTGATTCGCTACAGTGGCCTCGTATTTATATAACCTATATCTATCTACCTGTGGCTTTACATGATCTTGACGATGTAGGTGCATAGCAAATATAACAAAGATATCTACCTAAATAAAATGATGAACAAAATGAAGAAGAAAATCTCTAAGTTTCTATATAATATTATATTTTATCCATTATCTTTGTACGCTGAAGCTCATTGTTTGTTTTTCGTTGATATTTTCTTTTTTCCAATCCTGTTATAAAAAACCATTTTCCACACATATGTAATAAACTTTGGTGTCTATTATAAGAGTACGAGTAGGCCGACCGGACCGATTTTAATGGGACTTTCACTGGTAGATATAAGCTGATGTTATAAGGAGTACTAACTTAGGCTACTTTTACTTTAGAAACAAACAGTTCCTGCGGGAACGAAACTCACGCGGGGCACAGCTAGTATTTACATAAGGATGACTATGATTTATTACGAGAAAACAAACAAATAAATATAGAATAGATATATGTAGTTCCAAATAATATGTTTTAATCAAATTCTGTAGTTACAGAAAGTCAAAAAATCATTTAGTGTCGGGCGGATAAACTGGGTTAGTGTTAGTTGTTATTACGGCCGTTGTTCTTAATATGGTGTCCTCTGCGTCAACAGACAGTTTTCAGATAGAGAGTTATGTAAATTGATGTTTTATTTCATTTAATTGTGTATTTTTTTATTGTGAACAAGTTAGGCCTTTGAACACAACTCACCATGTTAAGTGAGTGTGTTCGAAGATTGTAAACACATCCTATAGCCTGGAACGAGAACTGACTTTTAAGTGAGGCCTAAGACCTAAGGAGGAACACACCGTTAAGTGCTTGGCGACAAATTTTTAATTTGAAGTTGGTAGCTAGCCAGTCGGGCATTAGAAAGTGCCCTATCAGAATGCTATGGTTTCTTCACGATATTTTCCTTCACCGACAGCTCAAGCTTATTGTTAGAGTTTGAACCTACGCCTTGCGGCGTTTGATCCGAAAGCACCAACTACTGAGCCATCAGCGCTGTGACATGACTTAATATGACTTTCTGTTTGTCCGTTTGTTGAATGTAAGGTATATTGTTATTTCACAGACATACAGCCTCGCCGCTGCTACTTCTGTCCAAGCAGCAACAGCACGGCGTGCCAGCTTACATCGGTGTCCGCGTTGGCCGTAGTCGTGTGCCCCACGATGAAGCCCTACTGTGCCACTTTTGCTACAGCACCAAGTTAGTACCTACACTTTGTACAATTACTTACTATTCCCCGCAGTTCTACCCGCGTTAATTTCGGAGTTCCCGAGAGAATTCCAGGAAAACTATTTATTTTTCCTGACAAGTTGTAATGCATAATTTCACGATGATCAGTTGTACTCAACTAGTTAACTACTGTTAACAAAAAACAATAGGTACAAACAAACTAACATTTGCAGTAATTATAAAGCTATGGAAGATTTACCACTGACTTGGTCTCATATTTTAATTCAGTTTATTTTAGTATTTTTAATTGTGAAAACTGGTCAACTGATACCCAGTACATTATGTAAAATAGGTAGGTAAGTGAATGAATTAAGATTCTTTATCGAATAATGTCTGTTTATTGTTTCTCAGTTGGTTCGAACACATCTCACGCAAAAACTGAACAGATTTATGAAACTTACCTTTGTGAATTTTACCTAGCTTTAATCTTATTATCTCTTCCCAAGTTATGCTGATGGCCAACCGAGTGACGTCTAAAGCTAAATTTTTGAGATCTTTTAATAAGGAGTATTCAAATTAATCCCTATATACATTGAATTTTAAAACACTTTACTACATATATATATACCCTTTCACTAGTCCGTCTAACAGTTTTTTGTGCAACGGATTTTAAGTAGATTATTGAAATTGAATTGGTGACTAAAGTTCCTTTCCTTTTCTCTTTTTTGTATTTTACGGAAGTATAATATAGGCTCCAGCTTGGCTTTCAATACTCGCTTATGGCTGAAGAAATAATATTTCGCCCTCGGTTGAAACATTGACATGTGCGCTTAGAAAAATGAAGGGTCGCCTAAGGATGTCAAAGTTATTGGCAAGTTACGAAACAAAATCGTGATAATAACTGTATAAATATACGTAAACCTATCCAAATATCTTCTAATATATAAAATTCTCGTGTCACAGTGTTAGTTACCATACTCCTCCGAAACGGCTTGACCTATTTTTATGAAATTTTATATGCATATTCAGTAGGTCTGAGAATCGGCTACTATCTATTTTTCATTCCCCTAAAGGAAGTTCCTGCGGGAATTCAGAAAACTCATGCGGGTGAAACCGCGGGGCACAGCTAGTAATATCTAAATATGTCAAGTGATAATAAAACGCATTAAGTATTTCTGTAAAAAATATTTACTACTTAACTTTAACTTTTCTCTTTTTCCACCCACAGATTTAAAGTCTAAACTGACGTGTGCCGCGGCTACCAACAGTGCTTGCTCTTTGAAATCCTCGAACCAGTCACTGCAACTGAGCTGCGTGTGCGCAGGCCACCTTTGCAACGCGCCGTTCACAACAGAACTGATCAACGAACTGAATCATTTCCATTCGTTAAACGTTACACTGAATGATAGCAACGAACTTGCGTCAACATTCATAAAGTCAACTAAATTTGCCAACATATCCGATGATTATCTTTACAGTATGCTGACAACACGGAATTTCGCCGCGAAAAACTCTGTTGTTTCGACAGTGGACACTCCATTTGGTTCTGAGAAACTGAACTCATCTACTGAGAAACAGCTGCATGCGATGGAGGGTCCCCGCGCGGAATCATTGAAAAATCAAGGTACAGCACCCTCGGACGATGATGAAGACGAGAGCGAAGGCAGTGGCTCGTACGAAGAGGCGCACGCGCAGCGCCGCCCGCCCCCCGCGCCCGCCGCGCCCAGCTCCTACCTCCCCGCTAGTGGAAACAAGGCCACGACAGTGTTTATTAAGTCTCTCGTAACCATACCTTTGTTTTTGTATTTTATTGTGTGAATAGACTAAATTTTTTTTGTTTTAGAACGATGATGTGATGTTTACGTATAATAATATCTCGGTGAAAATGTAGCTCTCGCTTCGGGAACAATACACAATACGATTACCTATTTATTATTAAGGTCAGGCATAAATTCATTACCATAATTACCTATTCGATTTTATGAAATTCCACAGAATTTTGAATCGCTATGCAAATTGTATTGAACAATAAGTATTAAGGTACGTGTAACATGGGCGCGTAAGTAATTAAGGTCTCGCAGATAATTAATTTAACAATACCATGTGTGTTTGACATGACGTAGGGGTGTTAAAATTTACGTAGCAGATTAGGTCCGTATTAATGTGGTGATTAATTATGATAAGATCACCTAAATTAACCTCTACAATATATTGCGAACCTGTAGGTAAATTATTTTGTAATAAAATTATAAGTTACTAATCACTAGTTAATACTAGTTGTAAAACTATTTTGGATCTGTGATCCAATGCAGAATTACAGGCTAGGTATCTATATGTAGATATTTTTATATTTGTAGTTGTAATTTCATTTTAGTACCTACTACAACAACTGATTGTTTTAATTATATTTTAATCTACAACGCACCTGAAGGTGAATAGGTAATACAGAGAAAAATTTGCTTGATCACCAATCTATCGTCGCTCTAATAGGTAATAATAATAAAAATAATGTTATTTATTACCAACATGTTTTGTTGTTTTGTCTGTACCTACTGACACGGGCGTAGCTCTCCATTTCTTACCCCGACCCTGGCATATTTGTAACTACATCAATAGCAGAATATCAAATAAAAAAATTATATAGTTAGAATTCAATAAAATAAATAAAAAAATAAATAACAAGGTTTTACATCAGTGTAAATAATTTTTTTTTCTGTAATATTTTTTTATTCGTCTTTAACGTCACAACAGACGCCTTTACTTACGTAGGCGCACAATGTACAAAGCATTATTTAAGTTTGTTAGACCAGCTGGGCAAGTATGTAACTTTTTAGCTATCATATTTCAGTTTCAATCAGAAAAATAGCGATTTTGTTATCAATTAATCATATTTAGACAGCTGCAACTTTTGAAGTATGTTTATTTTGGTTGATTTCTATATATTTAGGTGAGAATATAAAGACACAATGGATTCACAAAATACTCTATGAATATGAAATATGATATGTAGGTACTTAGATACTTATACTACTTGTCAGTTCTCATAGACGTTTTGGAAAGGTAGAAATTAACTATTTTAATTACTACAAAATTTCCAGATGGAGCAAGACGCGGAAGATTTATAATAATCGATTAGTTAAACCTATTAAACAACAGCCCTTATAATAATGAATTAAATATCAAAACCTTTGACTCAGTACATCAATATAGTCATAGGTACATAAATTATAGTGATACTTACTATAACGTTTTTATTTTATTATGTATCTATAAGAACATACCTAGTCTTAAATCTCATAATCTTCTAATCCTATTGTAACGTAAAAAAATCAAACAAAAATTGAGAACGCATGAATTTTTTGAAAGTCGTTAATGCCATAGAAGTGACATATTTATTTAAGTAAGCTTGAATCAGTCTAATTTAATATTATAAAGGGGTACCACTTGTTTCTATGTATTATCTTTGGAACTTCTGAACCGATTCTAAATATCTTTACACTAGTAAATAGTTAAACGTTTTAGTTTAGTTATTGCCTATATATATTATTATCGATATGAATATCTATAATCAAAACTTACTTTGTATGAAAGCAATCAGTTCGTGCGAAGTGAAGTTATGGCAATTTTAAATTGATAATCGTTAGGTATTTGTAATCACGAGGCATTGATTCGTAATAAAGAATTTATACAATCCACCGAGTGCTTATTACATAAAAATACTTTTCGAGTGAATGTATGAGTAGATAAAAATCTTTTTGTAGGTAATAAATTACCTAAGTATTAGATATAAATTAAGTAAAATCTTGTTAAACTTTATTATTCAAAGTATAAATAAACACAAAACCTGAATGCGAATTATTATTTACAATGGAGCTAAGTTGCAACGCACTTATTATATCGTGACGATTTCATAATTTGCTTCACCAATTTTAATCCGGGTAGGTACTTATTAAATTTATTTAATGTACCTATCTAATACCCTATATTCAACTTTATAATACATATATAGATGTAGGACAGGTAGGATATATATTAGATGTACTTATACCCACTTAATGTAGGTACGATTAGGTACCTATAACTAATCTCAAATGTGGAATTTCCCTACAAAATTTCTTTTGTGTCAGCTAAGTATCCTGACGAAACTGGAAAACCCTGCTGTGCTAGGGATAAAAGCGAAAATATTTTGAAGGTGTTTTGTTGGAACCCATTGTTCGTCCGCTTTTCCTTTCACAGGCAGTGAGCTTTGTGTAAACTTACCCCATATTATTTTTTATTCTTTTTAATTGCCAGTTACCTATTGTTGAAGAAGTTTCGTTTGGTAGTATTTGAGTGGATTCCGTGGAGTCTACCAACAGAGACAAAAGGAGAAAACTCATTTTAAAATTCTGTTTCTTCCTTTTAGTATTTATTGAAAAAATATTGGATAAGTTTGTAATATCCTAATTTTTATTTATACCAATACTATGATGTGTGCTTTTGTATAGGTAATTTTTTTTGTATGTTTATTCACTTCAGGATTAGTCGAAACTGAATTAACTATAGGTACCTATGCTACAGATTATTTAGAGACCGCTTATAAATAGGAACTTGAAATTTTACACAACATTACCTCTTATGCTTCTTAAAATAACAAAAAAAAGGTTTTTAAAAATTCAACCTCCTAAGTAGACGAAAGTTTAAAACATGGTTGAAACCGTCGGAAACATCTCAGATAAAGGGACGTCAGTCTCCCGACAACAATAAGTTTAAACATTTCGCGACCGCCGCGCCGCGTCGCGTCGTGTAACTTCTTACTTTGCTTTAAGTTATTTCGAAAATACCTATAATAAGGTTTCTAGGATGCCATTTCTTATTTGTTTACTGATTTAAGAGTCAGCATAGCAGCTAAGAGTTGGTCCTAAAAGAGTTCATGGTGGTAGAGTCGATAGAGTTTCCTCTTTAGTTAAAATATCACTATAGATTCCACGGGGTTCGATAAAGACGTGAGTTACACGGATCGCTTAAAAAATTTGAAATTGACTCGTTAAAGTTGAACATTTGCATATATATATATACCTACGATCAATTAATATTGCTACGGTACTACGCTAGGATTTGATGTTTTCTGTCCTTGGAATACGTATCTCTGACTTCTTAATAACTAATATTATAAATGCG
Organism: Zygaena filipendulae; assembly: GCA_907165275.2. Lineage (NCBI taxonomy): Eukaryota > Metazoa > Arthropoda > Insecta > Lepidoptera > Zygaenidae > Zygaena > Zygaena filipendulae. The sequence goes on from OU015669.1 coordinate 5,824,439, forward strand.
AATGCAAGGTTCAAATTCAAATACTTATCATACTTTATTGCCTCAAAAGAAACACATTACTTAAACATTAGTTTATTTGTTTTTTAACCACTCAATCGATCATTATGAAATTTTATATTATACAGGGGTAGACACCAAAATACATAATATTATGTACATCATATACTTAGTTTACTCTGTTGGGGGATCGAACCCGCGACACCAGGTGTAGCATCAAGTTTACTAACAACTACATCGACGTAGCTGTCTAAAAATAGACTATTATGACAGCTCAATATCTTACTATGTGTGCCAATTTCAGGACTTTTCATATTATTTTATTTATTATGCAGTTACGTGTATTGAAGGAAATATTGTAGTAAAATTCTAACTTGAATAAATAAAGACGTCAAGAATCAAGATTGAGTACACAAAGGAAAGTATTCCACTATTTAAGTAGAGATTTTGCACTGCCGCGGTTTGCTCATTAAATTCTTGACATTAACGTTGTTGCCAAACGCTGCAGGAAGCACTCGGCCGTGGAGTATTCCATCCGATCTCCCCTTAGGAACCTATTAAGAGACAACATCTTTATAATATGTATAATGTAATTTCAAAATGGCCAATCAAAGAAGGGATATTTTTATAGTTATAGTAGGTAGATATATAATACCGAACAATTTTCACTGCTCATTAGAATTTTTTTGATAAGTATTATTATTTATTGAACGGACATGCGAAGTTTATAGAAACGATAGAGGGTCAACTATGCTATCGATTCATCCAGATGGGATTGAAACCTAAGTAGGTAGCATGTAGGTAGTATCCATAACACTAAATCAATAACTGGCAGCTGTAAATATAGAAGCGTAGCATTATTTACTCTTAGTCTGTTGTCTGGTTGGCGCGCAAAAAAAAGCTTTTTTTTAACCGACTTCCAAAAAGGAGGAGGTTCTGCATTCAGCTGTATGTTTAATAACACTATACACAGATCTACATTCCACACTAACGTAAGTTATTAATAAGCTTTCTTATACTATATTGGATACTAGCAACCCGCCTGACTTCGCGGGAGAGCATTTTTGATCATAACTTTCAGTCGGCTTGATTTCTTCTGACAATTGTCAATGGTCAATTTGACCAATGGTCTGAACAATGGTCAATTTCAAAAATTGAAACAAAACAATACGTATAAACCTTCCTCTTGAGTCACTCTATCTATTGATGACAACCGTGGCATAGTTTAAAAGATCTATATAAGCGTAGGTATACAGAGGCACAGATTAGTATATTTCATTATAAGTGCGGAAAGCCTGTCATTGCAAAGAGTTCCGACAAATGTCTACCCGAGCCGAGGCGCAGTCGAAGGTGAGGGTTGACAGTCGGAACTAGTTGCAATGACGGTTCCGCACGTGTACTGAACAACTATTTTTAATACAGTTACGAAAAAATTAAGCAATTTAATAAAATATCAAAAACACAACAAACTCAACTAAGTTCCAACTGTGATCAAGAGATGGCGCTAGTCGTATTAGTAATGCGAAACCTACGTTTCGCAATGCAAAAAGTGTGTCAAAGTCGTGTCGCCATTTTTGACAGTTGGCAAAGAGAACGCACGAGTTCGGGAAAGGTAAACAAAAAGCTCGAGTATGTAATAGCCCACATCCCGAACGCTAAACTTCCCTACAATACGCCACTTTTTGAGCAACTGTATTAAAAAATATAATACAATACTAGCTACAGAGGTACAAACGACGGGAAGCGACTTTGTTCTATACTTTGTAGAGAAAGCGATACACGTCCAGACTGGAATGGGTTCTACCCATGAGTGTGTATCACACAAAGTCCACCCCCGCCGAGCATCGAATTCGGAACCTCTTGATTAGCGTAAAAATATAGTGATCTCTTTGCCCATCCTGGTCGCTTAATGTAGAACTGGTGTCGTTCGTATAAATTCAAAATAATTCATAATATTCTTATCTGTTGTTCGCGACTTTGCTTGCATGTATCCGATAATTGAGATTATTTTTTTAATTTATGCCCAGATGTATCTATTTAATACATACATACCTAGGTACATGCCAGACAATTCAAACTAAACAGAAAAAAATTGTAAAGCGACTCTGCAAATACTTTATCACAACATTATGAATTAAATAAAAAGTAAGTTCAAAAACTAAAACTCGACTACTGAAAAATCACGTTCTGAAAAGTACGACACAAGAAAATATTCTTATCTGAAATACTTAGTTATGTACAAAATATAATAAAACTTATGGAAAACTTAAAATAAAAACTATATTTACAAATAAAAAATTTGACCTAGGTCCTCCACAGCTGAAAGCGTGCCCAAAAGGCTGGCGGCATTACCCCACTGGATAGCGAGGCTTACTCGCTGGGCGTAGTAAACACCAGCCTTCTGGTCACGCGACGCCTCGACCAGTCGCACCGCCATTCAAGTTAATCGTATATTAAAACAACTTCTTACTTACTAAATAATATATTTTAATGTAGGTACTATTTAATACCTATAGGTACGACATTATGGACATAATTATTCATAGCGATGTTCAGAGGATAGCCGTATAGTCGAATGCCATCCATCCTAATAGAACTATACAGGAATATTTTTTAAGCAATGCGCAAAAAAATTTTGGTGGTTCAGTATCAGTAATAAAACACATTTCCATTATTTGTTCAAAACTTTTTTATATTTTTTTACCTGGCTTTAAATTTGCAAAATATGGACACTATCTATTCGTAATAATATCAATGGGCGCGCGCGCCGTGCGGCGTACGCGGGGGTGTTGCAGCGGGGGTGAATGACCTCGATCAGCTGTCGGTACATTGTAACCCACGTAAATACCAACCGCTTCGCGCGCAGTGGTGGTGGCGGCGAATAGTACTTTTTTGTACTAAGACTTATCAAAATAAAATAGTGTTTATTAAAACTTCTTTAAGTTTAATTTGTAAAAGTTTGCGCACTGAATAAAAAATATTCCTGTATAGGTACATTCTTAGAAGTAACATGTAGTAAGCGATCTAATGCTTTAGGGCAAGGTGGCTTAATGTAGGTACCTACATGTGATGTTGAATAGTAAACATATTGAGTAATGATAATTATCTTTCGGTTACTTACCCCTTAATAGGATATGACATGAATACAAAGGGAAGGTTGGGTAACGGTGACGTAACAATATTAACTCTAACCTATAGTAGGTATTATAATATTATCTGTGACTCTAACCACAGATAATATAATACTATGCTCTAACTATTTATTGAATAATTATTATCTTTGTACATAAGTATATTCCCTTCCTTTGTAATTACTTCTAATACTTACTTGTAACCTACTGTTAGTATTATATCTACTATTCCGAGAATTCCGGACTAAAAAGTCCTTTTCTGTAACCTTTCACGTGTTCACGTTTCATGAATATCAGTTTAGTATAGGTACGTAGGTAAGACATGAAAGCGTAACAATCAAACAAACAAATATACTATTTTCGCATTTACATTCGCATTTTTAACATTAGTTAGGATTCACCATAATATCACCACCTTTCATTACGTCATGTTTTGTTTTACTACATTTCGTCCTCCCACCTCAAACAGTAAACACGGTTCCTGAAAAATACATTATTACAGTTGGTACATATAATACAATATGAAAAGGATTTTATTGACGCATCTCACCCCAGAGCAGTTCAGGAACGCTTTGGAACAGTAGGTATAGGTGTTCCCAACATAGGTACTATGGTACTATGTATAGGTACGTTGTTCCACGAACCAACTCTTGATTCTTTGTTTGTGGTTTCTAAAATATAGCAATTGGAATTTTCCTGAACGAATAAATCTTTTATTTTGTAGGTGAACGTGACTTTTACAAAATATATTTTGGAAATTTTGTAGAATGTTTCTTACAATCTATACCTGCAATTTGAAAAATAATATAAAAGAGTATTAAGACCAAGGAGTTTTTTCTATTAATATTTAGTTTGCAGGAAACCAAATCAAATCTTTGAAATGAGTTCGTATTTCTTGTTAGCTAGAGGCGGTTACAAAAATACAGCTAACTTGTGCTTCTCAGTGACGTAGCGTAGGTTTTTATCGCCTGAGGCAGATGTCAAATCTGCTGCCCCTTCTTTCTAGAAATATGTATAATAAAAAAAGTAATTACTTAAATTAAAATTTTATAATTGTGATTTCTTTTCCTTAGAGAAATGACCTCGATACCAGTGACCATATAGTAACACAATTTAATACTAACACCAATGATGGACTATCCTAAATCCTAATATTATAAATGCGAATGTATTTGTTACGCTTACACGCCTTTACTACTTAAGCGACCATCATGAAATTTTGGATACACGTTGTCAAAAAAGGACGTAGGGTTCCCAGAATTTCCGTGGAAATTCCGAAATTAACACGGGTGAAACCGCGGGGAACAGTTAGTACCTAATAGATAATATTATTGTAATCTTAACAAGCAGTAGGTGATAATTGCTTATGTGTGACCAATAGATAATAATTCTGAAAGAGAAAAAGCAAAATAGAAGAAAGACTATAGGTGGCGCTAACGTTAACTTGGAAGAGTTCGCAGTACCTAGGTAACTATCCAAATTATACTACGTTTAAGTTATACCTACCAACTACCATTATAACCTTTATGGTTGCGTTTTAAGTTTTAGTAATAATGTGCGTTTTTAATTATTTGCTAGCTGTTCCCTGCGATTTCACCCGTTTTAATTTGCAATTCCGGAATATAAAGTACATAGGTACCTACTCTCCTTTTCTCTACCCCTGCCTCCTATTTTATATAGAATGTCTTTGACCCCTGACATAACGTACAAATAGGTACAAAATTTCATGAGAAGGCGTGGAAGCCTAACAAACAAACATTTGAATTTATAATAATAAGGATAATAGTTGCGTTTTAAATTTTAATCTTTTTTTTTGTTATGCAATTTACACTTGTTTATTACTTACCTATGTTTTAATAATGTTAATTTTTTAATATATTTTTTTATTATACCTAATTATTTCTTTTCACTGTGTGCAGCACAATAAACAATCGCAAATAGGTAAACAAATATTCTATTATATTATATAATGAGTAAACAAATGGGCGCCATACGGGTGTAAGGTTAGACGAGGGACGTATTGAAGCCCCTCCTTTCGTATACATATACTCAACGGGTACTTACTCAGTGTTACATAATTTTGCGACGGTATAATTTCATCATTACATACGTGCATATACATAGCACTTCTTAAAACAATATCTTATTTCTATAGCTACTTACCGAGGGTATTTTCGTCTATAGTAAATACTTTACGTGTTCTGTGTAAGGACGCACTTTTAACAGACGAAATTTTGGAATAAAGTTCTAATAAAACTGATTAAAAGATGGCATAAGAGCTCCTTGTATCATGTTAATGCAACACGTGACTTTACAACAACACAAAACTACTATAAGATAACAAGATGAACGCTAATAGAATATATATGAATAATTGAATCTATATCTACCTACCTACTAGGTATATGCTGCTTTATTGCGCCTGCATGTCTCGTAAAATAGGTATTCCATGTACCTACTGACACTCTAAAGTTGACGTTTACAAATACATAACCCTTAAGTTGCTAGTATTTATAAATATCAATAAAATAAACTCACGTTCAGTCTATTCATGCTTATCCCACGCTCCTACACTATGCGAAGATTTACAATTGCAGGCAGTTATCTAGGTAGGTATATACGTATATTAGTAGCTGACGGCAAAGTTTTGAAAGTCTTTGATTAGACTAGCTTGACTCGTAACTACGTATTATGATACGAGCATGTGCTACGTATGGTCTAGGAGTAGCGTTGCTATCCGTACTAAATTAGTATAATTATATAGTATCGTACCTACTATACTTTAATCTATTGTAAAATAATATAGTACGAAAATCTATATGATTAAAAATAAATTTGTATTATGTTCTATATTTTCCCGAAAATACCTACTATATTTTCTGCAAAGTTTTGAGTAAAACACTATTTTTCTTCCAAAAAAATTTTACAGTGAAACTGTTTTTGTTGGGATTTACCTATTCTATACTAATATTACAAAAAGCGAAAGTTTGTGAATTGTGAGTTTGGTAATCTCTGGATCTACTGAACTGATTTTGTAAATTCTTTCACTTATAGGAAGCACTGATCCTGAGTGTCATAGAGTACTTTTTATCCCGGAATTCTCGCGGGAACTCCGAAGTTAGTGAGTTTGTGAGGTTGTAGGGGGTAATTTCAGGATCTACTGAACCAATTTTGAAAATTCTTTCACTTATAGGTAATAAGCTACAGTGATACTGAGTGATATAGGGTACTTTTTATACTATTTAAGTACCCACTTTTTATCCCGGAATTCCCGCGGAAACTCCGAAATTACCGCGGGTGAAATCGCGGGGGCAGCTACGCACCGCACCTAGATATACCTACGACGTTTTATACCCAAGAGTAAGTAATTCAAAGCTCTTTTGGTTTTAGCGTTATTATTATTAATATCAGCACCTACTAACTTGGAATATCAAATATCTTTTGTCTTTTTGTAATATTGTTACAAAGATACACAACAATATAAAGTAGGTATGCGATTTCTTCAATTCCGAATGTACCAAATTTCGAAAAACTTCGGAAATAAGTCACAGTCAAAAGGTTTTACATCAATGCATTTCGGTAGGTATTAACTAATACAATGTAAACAAGTAGGTATGGCGGCCAGCGCTTGACGATAATACCTGAAAACGCGAGACAAAACCAAACGTCTCGATTTGTTACGATTTTTCCATACGTGACGCGTGACAATTTCTAGTAGTTAACACTTACCGAAAGCCGAAAGCTTTCAGAAAAGGAAGTCCCACCAAAAACATTTTCATATAAAATGTTGCCAAGACGAGACCATAATATGACTCACTGTCAAAAAGTTATCAGATCTCATGTACCTACAGCCAAGCTTCTAACTCTACATGGCCTAACTCTACACGGCCTAACTTCACAAACTCTACACCTTAGTCAAAATATGTGGCTTGGCTGTTTCGTTACCACAAGCATTATTATATTTATAACAGAAAAGTAATAAAAATAGTGGATAAGTTTTTTACCTAACGCGGGAATGTAGCCAAATGGCCAAGCCACATATTATGTACATATATTTTGACTAAATATATATAGTTGATAGGTATCAGAATATTAGGAGATATGCAATTAAAACTTTATACGTTTAATAAGTCCGCTATTGACGAAATACCGCGAGAATTTTGTTTGGTAGATAATAGTACCTAGATATAATCCAAACCACAAACCACATAGGTATAAGGGTTAAAAAAACACGACGGAGCGCTTTGAGAAAAGGTAGGTAGTGCCCCTGCACTTCGCTTGGCTGGACTTTTAAAATATTAACAACAATCAATGCACTTTCGAATATCAATAAATAAATTTAAACATTGAAATTTCTAACAGCCGTGGTCCTGTTAACGAAGGTTATATTTTTGATCTGACTGTGAGTGTATTGGAGTCAGTGTCTTATATGCGCCCGGGTGATCCGTTGCGCCGTGATATAGGTATAGGGAATGTTACCGAATAAATTACCCTTTTTTAATCAGCCCAGCCCTTGTCCCCTCATCACGCCGCGACCGACACGGGTTGGGAAAACAATCCCTGCGACAGTTACCTACACTTAAAAGGTAATATTATATACATTTATAAAATATATGTAATTAGGTACATAATAAAAACATGATTTATTTATTTATTTATTTATTTATTTATTGGCACACCAACAGCACAGCATATATAGTATTAGGTTATAAAAGTTACATTGTTTAAGTATTAAGACATACATGCATGCCAATTAGCGGTATGCACATCATTGCAAGTTACAATCTGCAAGAACAAAAGTTTTATAATGTACAGTCGTCATGGGAAATATGCAGCCACCCTTGACAGCTGTTGTTGGATCTTATTGCAATAAAGTGTCTACACATCTCCGACGTCGACTGCACGTAGGCACGCTAAACAATGATAAAATTGAGAAATAAAAGGGAAAAAAAAAACAACAATACTTAGGTAAGTCAGCACGAACAAACCAAAACATAAGCTTATTACTATGATCGTGCGGTACAATTAATGTGTTTCAGCAATTTACTTTTAAAAGCGCTCTGCGAATCGTTATATATGTCGATATCAGATATGATCATGATACAGCGATCATAGCTCAGTGGTTAGTGCGTTCGGAACAAACGCCGCATGACGCATCAAGGTGTAAGTTCAAACCCTAACGACTAACAATGAGCTTGAGCTGTTGGTAGAGGAAACCATTGCATGGTGGTAGGTCACTTTTTAGTGCTCGATTGACTACGTGTTTATTGAGGGCAGCCGCATTTGAAAACCAGTTCCCATTGCAGGCGAGGTGTGTCTACAATCTTCGACCACACTATAACTTAACACCAGGTGAGCTGTGGTCAAACGCCTAGTGTTCACAAAAAAAAAAATTAAGGTACGAAACAACTAATATTTACATAATATGATTAGGTTTGTTATTAGTGTTTACTTTAAGTATGAGAAATCATAACAGCCCGAATAACTAAGGCTGTTGCTAGTCGTCCACTGAACGGACGAATAATAATCGTCCGCCAAACGCAAAATGTATTGATCATTCCTAACTTTCTTTTTTGTTACGAGATTTGCACGGCGACTTTTATATGATATCATCAACCAATATGATATACAATTTTTGTCTAAAAATAAATTGTGTATGTCACTGTAAAATTGTAAATAGGTACCTATGTATATATAGACCTTTAGAAAAACTTTCTACTCGTATAGGTACCTACCTATTATATTTTGTTTTTCCTTCGAGCAAAGAGGCCTGTCAAACTCTCAAGGTTTACCCGCTGGCGATACTCAAGTCATCGTTATTGCGAGGAAACTCAATTTATTCGGAAAATAATCATTTAAGTAGGTACGAATATAAAGTTTCTTTGTGTAACTTCGATAATGTTTTTCTTAGCAACGGGTAATAAGAAATTTTAATTGAATTTAAATAGGTGAAATTATTCACCGAATAGTAGGTACTATTCGTTTTAAATCCTTGCTTGCTTCAAAACAATTGTTCTATTGATTGTTTGTGAGTAAAGTAAAGACAATAGTCTTTAAAGACAATAATATGTAGACCGGTAGATAAAACGGATTTAGGTTGCGACAACGAAAGCTGTGATTACGCATTGCTCGGACCTAATATTACATTATTTGAATTGAAGTATTCTTCTTGTCCTAGAAGAAAACATTTTAGTAATTGTACTTTAGATAAAAAGGAAAAAAGGACAGGCGACTTTATCGCAAGGGGCAATCTTTTCAATTACCTAGTTATTTCTTTTTTGGCTGTCTAAATAACAGCCACAACAGTTTTATTTCATTGTATAATTTGTTTTAAACCGTTTCTAAACTTTTTTAAAGTAATTTTTAAGCTTTAATATGACTAAAATCCTTTTCAAAGCCAGCACATTCAAGTGGAGAGTAGCAACTGAATCGTGAAATATCGCTGTGCATTCTATTTCGCTGGACTGGAGTGGACCGAGCCAAATGCCGGCGGCTGCCCGCGCCAGGTGACCCGCTCTGGGCTACAAAATCTTCCCAAACAATTACTTTTGCTTACAGAACCGTAAAAGATTTTATAATTATAGTACAGGCTATCTAAATTTTTGCCGGTTCAATAAAATCGTATTAGAGTTGCGGACTTTAAAAAGGAAATAAACAATAAAGCACCTAAAATCCTTGTCTACAGGATTGTATCGATACGGTATGTTATAATAATAATTCTTTGACATCGGGTCCTAAACTAAGCAAAACTTCTACTATGGTTTGATACCAACTAGCTAGGTAATTGATACTATTATAGGTACCTACTTGACACACACTTAGGTATATCTACATAATAGGTACATTAAACAGCCAGATTCGGCCAAACACAAAATGTTTATTATCAAATGTTTACCTTGTTGCAAGGATCGAACCCGGGATACCTGGCATTCAGTTTTATTAATTAGATACTACACCAACGATGCTGTCGATTTAGAAAGCGTATCAAATTATAGCATGCGCAGTGGTACTTACACTTGACGCTGTTTTAGCATAAAGCCACTAGGTACCACTGATTTTCGCAAAGCCCTGTCTCGTCCTGCTTTTTAAGTGTAGAAAATGGAATTATTTTCTACTTAGCTTGCCCGCGGTTTCATCTCCGTCCATGATTCTCTCAGGAAGTCTTTGAATAGCATAGCTATAGGTACCTATATGTCTTTTATCCAGGGTTCAAGCTATCTTCGTACCGAATCAATGGAATGGTTTAACCGTGAAAACGTAATAAAGCGACTACGCGACGGACCGACAGACATGAAGACATAATTATTATGAGTTTTTTCGCATGCATACTCTTAATATTAGTGCAAAGGGTGGTGATTGGATACAATACATAATGTGGTCTAATTGAATTAAACGTGTATCGTAAAATCCAGGATAATTATAGGTAGATATAATGTGAATGTGACATAACTACGTTACATCCATAAATATAATATTATGTACCTATAGCTAATTTAAATTTACCCAAACTCTACATAACAGATATATTTACATCTACACATCAGTTAAATAAAATGTAAGTGTCTGTTTGTAATTAAAAATTACGGTACGGTATACTTACATAAAAAAAAAAAAATTTGTCAGTCTGTCTGACTGTTTATTCCGGCTAATCTCTGAAACGGCCGGGCCGATTTTAACCGAACTTTCTCTGGCAGATAGCTGATGTTATAGGGAGAAACTTTAGGCTACTTTTATTTTAGAAAAAAATTGTTTCTGCGGAATTCCAAAACTCACGCGGAAGAAAACGCGGTGCACAGCTAGTTTATAATATTTAACGAAAATATAGTGAACCAGTAGGTACTCTTTAGAAAATAGAAATCAATAGGTATGTCAAAAAAATATAAAGAAGTTGTAAGTAGATTTAAATCATACCGAAGATTTTTTTTTCGGAAAATAACTTCATTCCGTTATATTGAGCTAGGACACAGCTAGGATAATAAATTAATTAAAGCTTTAATTTTTACCTTTCACAAATATACGGCACGATTTCTTAAACGAAAATGTTGGTAGGTACAATATAAAAAGGAATCGAGGGAAGGAAAAATCATAAAAATCAAGTTGATATTGTTTCTTCTATAAAGTGACTAAATTAGAAAGGCTTTCAATATACGTTTAAGCTTTTAATTAAGCACCGTTTCATAGAATATTGTGAACTAGCTATTCCCCGCGATTCCGGCCGCCCGCCCCCGGAGTTCCCGAATGAGTTCCGGAACAAAAAGTTACCTATGTCCTTTCCTGTATACGCTTGAAAACGTGTATGCAAATTCCATGCTTATCGGTTAAGTAGGTGGTTAAAGCGTGAAAGCGTAACAAAAAAACAAACTCACATTTACATTCAAGACGAGCCAAGCGAAGCGCGAGCACTACCTATCTTTTCTCGAAGCGCTTCGTCGTTTTTTTGAACCCTTATATAACTTGAGTTTGGATTATACCAGATAAACGAAATTCTCGGGATACGTTCTCAAAAGCGGACTTATCAAATATATCCCTAGTTTTAATTGCATTGCTCTTATACTTTGGAATGACTTTAGATTTAATTGATATCTAAAAAACCCTGATTTCGTCACTGACTCACTGATGATCATCAAAATTGTTATGGTAGGTATTTCCTGATGTCCTAGAAAGCTGAAATTTGGCATGTAAGTTAATATTAGTACACAAACAACAAAAAAATTATAAAACTTGTAACTTTTATTCCCCAACCCCTTAAACTAGGGGATTGAAGTTTGTATGAGAATTCTGCAATTTTGACTTACAAAAATAAATGAAATCCCACCAAAAACATATTCATGTAAACTTTTTGACAGTGCCCGTCATATGGACTCGTCTGTTTACATGAATATGTTTTTGGTGGATTATTATTATAGTCATGATAGCCGCATGTGTAGCATTATATTAATTGCTGAGGGACATACGTAATAACTATATCATTATACCTATACTCGTAGTTCAAACCGTAATGAATAACGAGTAGGAGCGCGACGCACACAAGTGCGAGTTATTAGCTCAACATGTCGTGTTGAATTATTGCCCAATTCCGGGGGCAATATTGCAGCCGTTTGCGGCACTGCTGTCCTTGTTAAACTTTGACCTCTCTAACACACGAATTACCCCTACCACCGCACTGCCTTCGAGCAAACTACCCTCAATTTTAATCGTCTTCTCTAATCCTGCATAACGTACCTAGTATATCGGTAGTTATAACGTTATCTACTCACCATAATTTGTTAACTATTTACCTATCCTCAACTCTATGTATTAAAAAGTTAGATTTAAGAATTTTGTAACGATAAAAAAAATCAGGGGGAACATGAAAAAAACTAAGTATATACGTATAAAAATAATGTAACTGTTTTCTACCGTTTTTATAGTTTGTATTTTAACTTATTTAATAAAAATAATGGTTTTAACTATGGGTGCGAAAATTTCTCAAGGTTGTCAAGCGTGCTACCAATCCGGAACTGATGACCACGACCACTCTGTCAAGAGTGTAACGACTAGGAAGAATTTACGCATCAATGAATAAATGATGCCATGCGACGAGCATAGACTATCCGATGCGATTTACCACCCAATGTTCATCACATAAATTTTTACCCTGATCCAAGGATTGACCCCCGACACCTGGCGTAGAAGTCGTAGTGATTATTGACGGTGCTGCAGCAGCTGTCACCACACTTTTTTTTTACACGCTGTATACCTATACTTATATACTCGTAGCAAGACGAGACTCCATTTTTATCTTTGACTCGCTATTTATGTTGTTGTTGGGAGACCTTTTTGAATGGGCAATGTGCCGTATAAATTTCTCACGCTCTCGGCGACGAGCTCTAGTGACTCTCCGTTAAAAGGTGCTACGAATTAATTTTCCCTGACATTTAGAACGACAACGTCGGAATATGTTAGCTCGTAATGAAACGGCTCTGCAAAATTGTTTAGGCTGGCGCAAACATTTTGCGAAATAGGTACAGCTGGTACGCCATAAAACAAAAGTTTTATATTTAGATAGGTACATACCTATCTATTATTACTAGGTAGTTGTCGTTACTTGCTTCTTAGTGGAAAATTTCATAATACCTACCCCATATAGGTACTACTTAAGGATTTTCATGCGGTTTTCACCAATAGATAGAGTGATTCAAGAGGAAGGGTAACTCCGAAATTACCGCGGATGTAACCGAGGGGTACAGCTAGTACAGGTTGTCTGGAAGAGATCGCTAGTAAAGCGATAAGACCGCCTTTTGTATGCCTTTAGTTATAAGTTTTTGATAACACACTGTAACATTAATTTGGTGTACAATAAAGTGTATTCTATCTCATTCTATTCTAGTTTATGATAAAGATTATGAAACCATGTAGAGATATTTACCCTAAATACTTAGTTTAATAAGTAACGTAATTTATCCGTAATATCAAAAGGTACAGTAACTATTAGAATCAATCAAAATTTGAATGTTAAAATCCTGTTTTGTAGGGCCTAACCTAAGGTTCGTTAAAAAGCCGAGTCCATCTGGTGGTGAGTCCCCGTCGCCCAGCGCCATTATCACACTCTCGGGGTAATTTATAACAATAAATTGGGTGAAAAGAAAGTTAGAAATTTGAAAATGGAAGTCTTTTATTAGTCGTGTGCTGAGTGCTGATGCGGTTGAAAATACACATCTTCATACCAGCTGGCGTCGACTGTTAGGGTGAAAACACACTATTGCATTACGATTTACGATGCGATATGTCACGGGCCGCAGCTAACGGCTCTAATACTTTCATACAATAGACATGGGGCAACTGGCTCGGTGCAACCTCAGTCCTCTTGAAATTATCTTTTGCTACTTCTGTCCACTCCAATACAGCAAGCTACGCGCGGTGCGATCGATTTTTGTGTGTTGCTCGTATTTCAAATTCAACACATGGTGTTTAGCGCTAAGAGCGATGAAAAATGAGGTAGAAAATAAACGAAGCTATAAAAATAAATAGTTTTTTTATACTTACTAAGTTTTAAGGAAATCTCAAGCCTTCTCCTGTACATTAGTGAATGCGCAGCCGTCTCTACATGCAGTCTTCAAGTTTATTTCGTAAATATTCAAATTCAATAAAGAAATGATATCTCTTGTGCAGAAATATTTGATTGTGCAATCACCATGAGCAGCGTCGATACTCGATTCCTCTTATTAAAAAGATCCAATATTTCTGATTCTTCTCGGCTCTATTCGACGCGTTTCGGATGTAGTTCATGCTACAAAATAGCTACTTCACTAATAGGTAATGCGTTTTCTACAAACCTCATCGCTACGCAAGAGTACTGTAAGGCACCTCTACAGTGCATCTCCACCTTTATTCTTATCATTCGATACCCCAACGACATCGCAGGTGCTAAATGTAGACGACAAATTAAATTAAATCTCTGCGGATTCGCTACCGCTGGCTGTTATTTATTGATATTTTATTTAATTTTAATTAAATACCGAATAACATCCTTCCCTTTTCGAAAAAGTATTTTATTTAACTTTTCAAAGAATGTAAGTTTTTGGAGGGATTCAAAATGGCGGTTTGATTTACCTTCTTAATTTATGTCGATAAAAAATTGTTAAAAGTGGATTTTGATGTTTTTTTTCGCAGTGGCGATTTTTTATGATGTTTGTGTGTTATATGACGTTTTTAACTGACTTCTTCGATGTCCTCCAAGAACTTGAAACTAGCTATATATATAGCATTATACACTAAAGTCAACAAGAAAAAAAAAAGAACCATGCAAAACTGTCTATAGCTTTATTCTTGCTCTACTTGTTTGTTTCAAGGCAGCTAACTATAAAGTGTCCGAAAAAATATAAACATTTAAAGTTCAAATATAAACTTTCTTTTAACACACCTTATAACGCGTTGAAGGTAGATCTTTCATTTCATGAAGGTTTTTCTCCTAAAAAGCTAATCAGAAACACGGCAAAAAAGGTTTTATTTGTATGTAGAGATCATCCATATCACCATCTATGCATATGCAAACAAAACTGAATTTTGGAAAACATTAGATATAATAAACTAGCTGTCCCCTGCGGTTTGCGGTTTCACCCAGGGTAATTTCGGAGTTCCCACGGAAATTACAGAATAAACTATACAACGTGTTAATGAATTGATCAAAGACCTGATACACCCCATTTAAAAAAATAAACAATAATATGATTAAAATATAAATTATGTCGAAAAAATTAATAGTCTAAAAGTTATTCAACATTAGTTTAGAGGTGACCTATCTACGAAATTCCAAGCGCTACGCTCGTACCTACTTGTTCGAATTTTTGCTGCGGGCGGTGTACGTGCCAAATATTGTATTATAAATAATTTAGACATGGGTTGGTAAAAATGAAAAAATTTAACCTATATTAAAACGTGTTGCGATCGATTCGGAAGTCGATTCTGAAGAAACTACTTTTCGTTTTCAGTCAATTCATTGATTAACACGTTGTAAATGCAAACCTTCCTTATGAATCACTCTATCTATCAGTGAAAACCGCATGAGAATCCGTTCAGTAGTTTTTGAGTTTATCGCGAACAGACAGCAGAACCGACTTCATTTTTTATACTATGTAAAATATACCTACTTACTTACTTATCATCTTAGATAAAGGAGATGCATTAGGTACCTCTTTATTTTAAAATAGCAAAATAGTACCTGGGATGTTGTCTCAGCTCCACGATATGAGTATTAATGGGAATATTTATCACGAAAATGCTACAAGTGGGTAGACAGTATGTCGGTTATTTATTAGAGATCCATCACATAGTCAAATGATAGTATCGGAAACATTTATATATAACTAGCTGTTCCCCGCGGTTTCACCCGCGGCAATTTCGGAGTTCCTGCGGCAAATCCGGGATATATGTGTCCCATGTCCCTCTCTGTAGGTACCTACCTCTAACAACAGACATGAAAAATTTCGTGATGATTGGTTGAGCCGTTAAGGCGTGAAAGCGTAACAAACAAACAAACTCACTTTCGCATTTATAATATATTAGTAAGGACACAGATAATATAATAATGTAAGGATTTCGTCATATCCGTATGTCATAGCCATTTATTTATCTAGGAGACTCGGTAGTGCAGTCCATGAACCATGTCCATGTCACAATGGTGTGATGAAAGTACAAAAAAATCCCTATTACAATATAATAGATCCGAAAGTAACTCTGTCAGTCTGTTACGCTTTCACGCCTAGATGACTCAACCGATCATCATGAAATTTCGCATTCACGTTGTTAGGGGTACAGAGAAGGACATAGGGTACTTTTTATCCCTGAATTTCCACGGAAACTCCGAAATTAACGCGGGAACAGTTAATCACCGCAACGGTTGGAATAATTTTGACGGGACTTTCACTGGTGCAATTAGCCAATGTTATAAGGAGTAAATTAGGCTACTTTGGAGTTCTTGCGGGAATTTCGAAACACGCTGGTGAAACCGCTGAGCACAGCTAGTATATAATATTAGGGTTACTCTCCTGGATACATATATAATACATAAAGGAGTCCCTGGCCGAAAAAAGGCCATGGAAAGACAGCAAGACAGCAATCAACCAATTCAATCAACCAACCAAAAAATACCAATATTATAAGAGTTTATGTAAAGTTTCTATGTGTGTACGTTTCGATGGAATGGGTAAACCTAGGTTATCTCTGGAATATTATTTCTTCGTTTATTGATAGGAAGCAACAGTTCCTAAGTTATATAGGTTACTGAAAAGCATGCAGATTGCGGGTGAAACCGCAAAGAGAACATAGCTGTTTGAATAACAGATATAATTAATTTAGATCTTGGGACTTTTCTCAGATGGGTACTTTTAACATGATCTAAAGAGTTCCCGCAGGAATTCCAAATTGACGCGGGGGATCGATTCTGTGGTTCCGATTGATTGATCGAATTTTATCAGTGGTTTTTAGTCAATTTAACTTCAGCGTTGGCTAGGCACTCTTACCACTAGACCAAAGGCCATGTCAAACTTCTATAATGGCTACATAATGCATAAAAAATGTAGACTAACATTATGCACGGTATAAGCGTGTTAGCTCAGAGCTCTTTCAATCAAACTTGTCAGAAGAGCTTAACTCCATTAGGTGTACAAGTTATAACTTCACGGCGGGGCCTTATTCAGGAAATTGCTTATGAATGTATGCCGCGGGCAACCGCCACCGACGAAAGTAGATGCAGCACGAGCGTCATACAGTTATTGAACTTTATATTGGTGTATAAGTTTAGTTTTTATCAAATAATTTATCAAAATTGGGAATGCGTTATTTGGACACGCGTTATGGGCAAGACATGCTGTTGGTTGTAGTGAATAAGAGCCCTATTGTTAAAAAGTTAATGGAAAACTTATAGAAACTCAAAAAAAGATCACACGATTATTCGTGGCCAAAGAAGTATCATTTCTAAAAAACCTTACTTACAGTTTGGATTTTTTGGCGGTTTAACTTTAAGCTAGAACTATCTAGATTCTGGAGTAACAGGGCAACTCATGTTAAAGGCACAGTCAAGTAGGGACCACGCAACCTGGCGCGTCTCTGCGCCCGGGAGCACAACTTTATAAATAACTTAACAGTCATCATCGTCGCACCACCACCACCAAATATGTTACGTACTATAAATACTGTGTACTTAGCAGACAAGATTACATGAATAGTAGAAGCGCACACGAGCTCGAGCGACACATATCTGGGGATCTACTATCCATTAAAAAATAAATTTCAACGAAATTTCGCTCATTTCTTGCCACGACGGTTCTATTCGTTTCGAAACTACGTTAAAACTTAGTTTAGTTTGACGTTTACCTAAATTGTCTAAATAATTATCTCCTCTAGCCTCTATATTAATAATAATGCTTATCACACAACGTCACATTCCAAAATTAGCAGGGCCATTATTCACTATGACCATAGCGTGTCGCGTTATGATAACGCTCCATCATAATTGTTTTTCGCCCTTGGGGTCAAAGAAGTTTCACTTCGAAAAAACACATTTACATCGTGTCTTATGGATTACAAAATTTTAATTGGTAACATTTTGGCATTTGAACAGATTGTGATAGAATGTTTGGGATACGCGTTATGGGCAAGGAACGTTGTTGGTTATAGTGAATAAAAGCCCAGATTTTATACCTATTATGAGTAGACTAATAAAATACAATTTTTTTTTGTTGTAATTAGGTAAATATTAGAGTTAGGGTAAACAAGATTAACGTTTATATCGTAAATTAATGTTCATCGCCTGACGTGGGAATAGAACTCGCGACACCTAGATGAAGCAATCATGGGAGTCGATCGTGGAAATTTTTAACAGTTTTGGTTTTTTTAAAACAAATAATGTAAATTTTCGACTGTGGATCAGTGCCTAAACTAATTCCTCCGTGGTTTCAAGTAGGGGATCCTAATAAACGGAGACATAGACTACAGCAAACATGAGCATGACATACTAACACTAACTTGTCCAAAAATAAGCGCGACGCCACGTTTTTGGTGAAAAGTTTAAGATCGCCAACAAATACTTATTCCAAATTAGCTGTGCCCCCCGCGCGGTTTCACCCGCGTGAGTTTCGGAACTCCCGTGGAACTCCAAGATCGCCTAATTTATTTCTTATAACATTAGCTAATTAATTAGTAGTGAAAGTTTCCTTAAAAATTTGTCCAATCATTAAGGAGATTCACTAGCGGGATTTACGGATTTCCCGCAGGAACTCCAAACTTCTTTCATACAAACCTTGTCCTGACAATTACGAACATAAAAAATGAATTATCCAATTTGGTGCCGTCGTTTGGAAGTTATACGATCACCTACATTTTTATTTATACTTAGATATTTATCAGATAAAAATTGAAGAGTGCAGTAGGTATATTGTTTTTTGGTAAATTCTTTCTGAAATAGTGCAATCCGCCTCCTACAATAATTAAATTAGTGGTGCTGTCTATTGCATAAGTCTTCTACATTGTACGCAACACGGAATTAGTTATAGGTATACCTACTTGTGTACGCAACTACGCAAGCTGTATAACAATGTGTGGACCGTGGAGGGAAAGTTTGTAAAGTTTGTATGGAAATATACGGAATGTAAGTTTAATTTTTCAACGAGGGACTAATTCAAACCCTTGATAATTCATGCCTGCATACTAATAAAAATATAAATACCTAAATAAAAAAACACTGATAAACCACAGATAATTTGACTTTTCGGCTGTCCGGTGAGCTAGCTCTCCAGCGACAATATGACAATAGAGAATTAGAGATATTAGGACTTTAGGACATAAATACCGGCCAATTTTCATTTGAAGTTTACTTTAAATTCGACCTGTATATTATAGGAAGTTAATATAGAGAGGAAAGCTACTTAATAAATCATAATATCAGCCGTTTGACTGACACGGACAACGCATTGCCTCGAGTTGGGATTGTTTGTTATGAAAATTGAATATACCCGCCATGGAATCTACGTCTGAAGCCATCAAATATTCAGTGGAGAGACGGAAATATTATCTAAAAGAGTAGGTATTGTTTGTTATTTATAAACAGTAAGAAATCAATACTTCAGTGTGCAAAATACGTAGATATACCTAATAGTATACCAAATGTTACATCACATATTATAGAGAATGGAATAGCTGTAGCCCGCGGCTCCGCATGAATGGACAAACGCAAATTACAGCCCCCTTAACCTAAAAGTCCAATCAAAAGTCCATTCTTCGTATATCGGATGCCTGGAAGAAATCACTTCCAAGCAATAATGACCGCCTTTTGTTACCTGTTTTAGTTACTTCTCTATGTATTTTTATTCTTATTCTCAATAAAATATATTTGGTTTGATTTTTTGTAGGTATGTTTGTTTGTTTGCAACTCAACAACTACTTAACCGGATTCTATAGCTATTTAACTTCTAGGAAGCTATAGCATCCCAGAGAGACATAGAGTACTTTTTATCCTGGTTTTCCCATGGAAATTCCGAAATTAAAGCGAGTGATAGGTACCTACCGTGGGGGATCCACTAGTAATATTATATAAATATTTACTGTAAAGAAGGCAGTTATGAAAACTACATTTAAATAATTTTCGATTGATGCGCGAACAAAGAATCACAATAAAGAAAAAAATTATCTTTACTTTTTATCCATAAAAAGTAAAGATAAAGCCGCGGGCACCAGGTCGTAGTTTAATAAATTAAATACCTACCTAGCTAAAATATTCGAGCTCAGTGAGTTCCCATAATTACAATATCTGTCGGTGTGACCACGTCGCGTCCTTGGAACGAGAAGTGTTGCAAGTTTACGAGCTGCAAGCAGCGTCTCCCTGGCGCTGTGCCAACTCCAACTCTCATAACGGTGTCAATCTGACCGCTTACCGAACAACACAACTTATCATAATTCCTTGTTAGGAACTCGAGGGTGGTTTGTTTCTTTAGTCACCTTGTTTATTCGATATATTTAATAGAGTGGCTGTCTTTGTCGTCTTGTCACTTGTATTTTACTACAGGGAAGGTAGTACAAAGAAATTATTTATATTTTAACTAGCCGTTTCCCGCAGTTTCAACAGAGCGTTAACTTCAGAGTCAGAGTTGTCGCAACAATCCTGGAATTCAAATTCTCCTTAGTCCCTGACAACGTGGTGTGGCGTGGCGTGAAAGGATAGCAGACTGACAGATAGTGAGTTGCTTTTACATTTATAATATTAGTATGGATAGAAAAGACATATGAAAGCATTGTTCCTGGTTTTAGAGTAAGGTAAGAAAGACAATTTGTCAGAGCTACAGTAAGACGTCACGTGTTACACTGTCGCTACAAATATCCAATGTTTTTATACGTTCACTACATTACACGCGCCAGCGGCACATTCGCGGCGCGTTCGCCAGAAGTGAACACGTCGCCCCTAGGGCTAAGACCATACTACAAAGAGCTTCGCTTATTACTTCTGAACAGACAGACAGACATATAACTGGCCACACTGGCAACGCATGGTGACTAGCTAGGTACCTACTTAGGGGCGTCCGGGGGGGGGGGGGGGGTTACGGGGGGATAGTGTCCATATTTTGCTGATTTCAAGCCGGATAAAAAAATAAAAAAAAATTTGAACAAATAATAGAAATATGTTTTATTACTGATACTGAACCACCAGATTTTTTTTGCGCACTGCTTAAAAAATATTCCTGTATTAGAAGCTTTTTCTTTCCAAAGCCTCAGTAATAATTTACTTGGTGGCCATTGATAAATTAAAAACCCAATATATCAATGTCGGTGGCCCAACAAAATGATGAGCTGGGCGCGCGCCTAGGGGCGTCGCTTGCAGTGTGGCCAGCTGCCATAGTATGCATTATATTATCTGTTTACTGGGAGTGAGTAGCTTGATTTTTAGCAATAAGCGAAGCTCCTTGTAGTCTGGCCTTAGCCTAAGAGAGCATCCATACCTAAATTGTATATCCTTTCAAAAAAACGTATTGACGTACCTACTGATAAAATACCGTGAAACTCGAATATAACCTAAAAAAGTCTCACCATGTCCAAAGAAGTTTCACTTCAATAACTTTCTGAATAGGTATAAGGAATTTTCTTGGAATTTGACGGAAATGAATGTAACGAGAGGGAATCGTTTGACATAGCTAAAAGGTGCGAGGCGGGTGCACTGCGCCGGGGGCTGTTGGGAGGTTACGGAGCGCGCGCCCTCTGGAAGCGGAAACTCAATAAAGTTGTCAACATTGCTTTCATTTCCGGTGCGGGCTCTGCATCGGTTGAGCGCCAGTCGCCGACCGCAGCCGTATATAACTGTGACAGTTATACATAAAAACCTATCTACATATACATACCAAACATATAATATGTCTGTACCTGCATTGAAAATCTTTGGAAAGGGCGCTAAATAACTGTCTGAAAGCAGTATTAATTTATTTAGGTATTTAATCGTTTTTTTGTATATGTATATTTTGTTTTTAGTTTTTATTTCATTTCTATTCTTTTTTTTTAATATTTAGCAAATTTTTTTTTCATTCTTTCTTTTCGCCTTATCTGTCTTTTGACGGTTAGTCCGTAACTATGTTTGAACACTAGATGGAGTTGTATTAAAATTAACAGGTCAAAGGCTAAACTATTGTATAAAAAATAAAAATCATAGTGTCTACTAAGATATTCCATCTATACTATAATAAAAGAGTAGAATCCGCGATTCTGTACATTGAATATTTTTACGTAAAATTGAGAGGGGCAAAGACATTCTATATAATGAGAGAGGTGATAAAAGAAGAGTCACCGAGCACAAAAAAAAAGTTTTTAAAATTATTTTCTGTCTGTGTGTCTGTTCACGATAATCTCCGAATCTACTGAACAGATTGTCATGCGGTTTTCACAGGTAGATTAAACTTAGCCTGGAGCTACATATAGGCTTTGTTTCATTGAAATCGGATGTCGGTAAAAAAGTTGTTGTGTAAAAACCTATCACGGGGGTGAAAACGCGGGGCACAGCTATAGTTTTATAATAAATCGATACTTAGTAGAGTAGGTATGTAAAATTGCGTAAATAACATTGTTTAATGAGAACTATGTGTTTGTTATCTGATAAAAGCAACGATTCCTCTGATCCAGAAATAAATGATGCAGAAGACACTTTTGTGGCTGTTGTCCCTCGTGGTTTCTTGAAGACATAATAATTTTATACAATACTAGCTGTCCCGCGCGGTTTCACCCGCGATAATTTCAGAGTTCCCGCGCATTCCGGATTTACAATATAGCCTATGATACCCAGGGATAATGTAGCTTTATAATGTTGAAATAATTTTTGAACTGTAGTTTTTGAGTTAAATCGTAACAAACAAACCAAAATTAAATCTTTCCTCTTTATAATATTATAGTATAGGTAGCAGCAGTTCACTATATACCTACACCCGTGTTAATTTGGGAGTCCTGTGAAAACTCCGTGAAATCCGATCTCAGCTGATATCTTCTATCCATGCAATAATATACCTACAGGGAGTATACCACATTTGCTTGGTTTCCAAGACACAAACTTATAGCTTAGTGCAGCTAAGCTATAAGTTTGTGTCGTGGAAACCAAGCTTAACGTGGTATATACTACACATATTATTACATATATATTATACTATAGATATATATATAAACACACCCAGACTGGAACATGGAACCCTGTGTTCATCACACAAAGTCCACTGCCACCGGGAATCGAACCCGGAAACTCTTGATTAGCGGGCAGGCATGGTGAACCATTGCGCCAATCGGGTCGTTATAATTATGTTAATTGGTTATTACTTTACGTGTTCTATTATATAGACGTTAGATATGTATATGTTATAATATAATACAATATCTACATATAAATATAATATCTATACCTGAGATCATGGACCAATAAAACTTGTTTAATTGGTCCATGTCTGAGATGTATCGTCGTCTTTG
Organism: Zygaena filipendulae; assembly: GCA_907165275.2. Taxonomy (NCBI): domain Eukaryota; kingdom Metazoa; phylum Arthropoda; class Insecta; order Lepidoptera; family Zygaenidae; genus Zygaena; species Zygaena filipendulae. The sequence continues at coordinate 5,848,030 of OU015669.1, forward strand.
GAAAGTTTAACATTTGCTTGAACAAATTTTCAGAATATCTCGTGCCAACTTCCTTACTACGAATTTCAATGTAAAGATAAAGAAGTGTCAAAAGTTAGTGGAAATATACGTATATATAACGAGCTGGCAAGAGACGGGTGGAACGAGATTAAGGCAAAGTTTGAGCGAACTTGCCGATTAGACAGCAGCGATCGCACTCTACTTAAGGCTCCGTCCGCAATTATAATAATTAAAGTTGAAATTGTTTTATGATAAACTAAATCTACAATGTCGGAATCGAATATCGGTAGGTACTAGTGGGAGATATAATATTTTACTTACTGTAGTTTTGAAATAAGAGTAACGAAAATTAAGGCTGGGCTTTTCCAAAATTACAGAAAAACACGCGTTTGAAATCGCGGTGAACAGCCATATCTAGTAGGCTGTTGACTAAATTTTTTTTAGTCCGTCTTGTAGATTAATAAAAAATATTGGACACATTTTTTTTTACGTAATCAAAAAATAACGGAGCTACATTGAGTTGAAATTCCCTCATGTGACGTCACTGACCGGACAGTTTGTATGGCGGCTTATAGCGGTTAGTGAGGTCACCAGCCCCCACCCTAAACTTTAATACACTTTATCTCTGTATATTTTCATTTATTTGAAAAAGCGAAAAATACGTGTCTGTTTTTTTTCTTTTCTAACTTACGGACTAATTAGAATTTTGATTTCAAAAGTCGTCAACATCCCTGTTATAAATACAAGCATTGGTTTGGCGAAGGTCGCGGAAGCGCGTTGGGATCTCGAATAGCCTGATTGATGGGCTGACTCACCGAGTAGAGTAAGTGATAAGGTCGCAGTAACGCAGATGCAGTCGAGTAGTTACCTACCTACCCACGTGACGCGAGTCGTCAACTGTCGTTTCATTGTTGCAGCGAGTGCATCCTGAATTTTTAAGAGATTATCTTGAACTAAAACGACGATGATATAACCAAACTATAACTATTGATTTAATATCAGTAGTTATAGTTTGGTTATAAATAATAAATAAATTGAAATCTCAAATTTATTCACTCAGATACCTACCTATACTTCTTCCTGGAGGTTATCTGTGCTGGAGGTAGATAAATATTCATTAGCGGTTGAATAAACTTATCGTAAACACAACACATAAATCAAGTTGAATTGGTAAATGAGGTCACGAAGCCTTTGTGATAACATTACCACTAGATACTAGATATTTGTCTAATAGTTAGGGACCTAAGTATATCACTATTATTAATTAGAATCGCATATTAATTAATGAACATGACAGAATTACGATCATTACAACTGAAATGTAATGTAAGTAAGCTGGAGGACGTCAGAGACTTGAGGAAGGGATTTATTAGTTAAGCTTCTTAAATGTTTCCAAAGGGACATTATTCACTGCTCCACACAGATGTTCCGTAAGGACATACTTCTCCGACTCTAAACAATCGCCTCCAGCTAACCATGTATATTTTTGGTTTATGTATGTGTGGATTTATCCCGTTTTGTGTACAAATATGTATGGAGTTGTTTAATTGAAGTTATTGAACATAGTTACGTATCTTCACACATACACGAATAGTATAATTTACTAGTTGCGCCAAACAAACCGACGCTTCAATTTTATTTATGTAGATATAGATGTATACATAGATGTAGAGACTTATAGATATCGACTAAAATTTGTTTCAAATTTAAATCATCATGAAATTGAGCAAATTTTTACGGGTACAGAAAAGGAAATGGGTACCTAAATTTAATCCAAAATTACCGCGGAAACTTCAAAATTAACGAGGCTGAAACCGCTGATTAGAATACGTTTACATACATACGGCAATTTAGGTTTACTCCTATTATGTATACACGGAGAACTCTGCTAGGGTGATAACTAGGGCACCGCAATAAACCATCATCCGCTACATCTCTGAGCAATTTATAGCGCAAAAGTTCACGGCCGATAATTTGCACCCACTCAGCTGTACCTAAAGATGTAAACAGGTTTATTGCACATTTATGTACTAGCTGTTCCTCGCGGTTTCAAGTACGTGAATTTCGAAGATCCCGCAGAAATTCCGGGATAAGTACTCTATGTCCTTTTCAGTACATCCCTGACTACTGGTAAGCAAAATTTCATGATGATCAGTTTGGTAGTTAAAAGCGTAACAAACAAACAATCTGACATTTGAATTTCTAATGTATGCATTACTTAAGATTAACAAAAAATAGATACCCAAGTACCAACACTGTCTAAAACGACCGCTGTCCGCCGATTGTCTCCATCGATGTCTCTTCATACAATATGAGATATCTAAAAGATGTTTTTAGCGAATGGCACTATACTTTAGTGACCACCTGACAGAAGAGCCATATTTATTTATTTACTAGCTAATCCCTGCGATTTCACCCACGGTGATTTCGTAGTTCCCGCAGGAATTCCGAGATATAAAGTAAGTACTTACCCTTTTTCCTTCTCTGTATGAGATCTGATAACTTTTTGACAGTGCCCGTCATATGGACTCGTCTTGGTATCATTTTTGATGAAAATGTTTTTGGTGGGATTTCATTTCTTTTTGTAAGTCAAAATTGCGGAATTCTCATACAAACTTCCATCGCCTATTTTAAGGGGTTGGGGGATAAAATATACAAGTTTTATAATTTTTTTGTTATTTGTGTACTAAGACTAGCTTACATGCCAAATTTCAGCTTTCTAGAACATTAGGAAATACCCTAAGAATTTTGATGATCATCAGTGAGTTAGTGACGAAATCAGGGTTCTTTAGATATTAATAAAATCTAAAGTATAAGAGTTATGCAATTAAAACTTAATATGTTTGATAAGTCTGCTATTGACAACATATCTCGAGAATTTCGTTTATCTGATATAATACAAACCCACTTGGGTTTTATAAGGGTTCACAAATACGACGAAGCGCTTTGAGAAAAGATAGGTAGTGCTCCCGCTTCGCTTGGCTCGTCTTGGCGGAGGCACTACCGTGCCCCCAGATAATAACGTGATATACGTGTAACTTCCGACGTTATGCAATCAGCTATCATCGCTTGCAGAGAAGAGAAATTCTATTCGAGAGTAGGTATAATTGCATAACTAGCCATTACTCGTGTGATATATTCACAAAACTTGCTGTCCCCGTGGTTTCACCCGTGGTGATTTTGGAGTTCCCGCGGGAATTCCAGTATAAAACCATACCTTATAAACCTTCCTCATGAATCACTCTATCAATTGGTGAAAACCGCATGAAAATCCGTTGCGTATAGTTTTAAAGATCTAAGCATACATACAGGGACAGACAGACAGCAGGAAGCGACTTTGTTTTATATTATGTAGTGAAACACGCAGTGATTTATTTTATTACAACCGAAATCATGAGTAACCATGGCAGAAGAGAAACTTTATCTACAACGAAACATTGCCGCTTTTTTTTTCAGGAATAAGCTTAAGCATTTTTGTTTTTTCACAGTCAGTTTTACCTCAACGCTGTAAAAAGCCGAGGTATTTTCTTTGCTTCTCATATTTCATACATAATATACCCGACAAAAAGTTCAAAGTAAAGGTTCACTGTAGGGTTGTAGGTATACCTACCTAAATTAGATTCACACACAAAAATATGCACAGTAAACCATAAAGCATAAAATTTTCAGCAGATTGCTCATCAACATCATCAGGAAAGTCAAGATCAACAACAGCGTCTTAGTTGCAATTATGTAAAAGATCACCATCAACATGTTAATTGCATTTATAATCTATCTATACTAATATTATAAAGAGGAAAGGTTTGATTTTTTGTTTGCTTGTTTGTTTGTTACGATTTAACTCAAAAACTACTGGACCGATTTCAAAAATTCTTTCACCATTAGAAAGCTACATTATCCTGGAGTAACAAAGGTTACATTGTAATCCGGAATTCCCGCGGGAATTCTGAAATTATCGCGGGTGAAAACTCGCGGGACAGCTAGTATGAAATAATTTTGATGTTTGCAGCCGAACTGCCCATTTCGTAATATAGAAATCCCCAACTATTTGTAACTAATGACGCAGAGCTTAAGGTAGATACAAATAGTATCATTTGTTAAACACGTCCGCCTCTTGAATGACAGGGAAGCGTTGGAGACGAGGAAAATTAGAGGAGAACTCATCATACACCGATTTCTCTCTATGATATAGATGCACGAACCAACGTTTTTGTGGTTTTGTGTGATCCACAGTGGTCAGACAAGAGACCGCAGAAAAGATGTGCTACTTACATATTTTGACCAGTGGTTTCACGTAGGTAAAATGAGTTTGGGGATTCTCAGTTTTTTAAAGTAGTCATTCACAGTCTCATTCAATAGTCAAATGCCGACGGCCCTGATTACACGTTGAGTTACGATAATGCGCCACAAAGTTAGTGATCAGTTTTGTGCTCTTTTTTTAAAATTCATTTATTAGGAGATCAAAACGACATAAATTGTTAAAACTACGTTTTGCCAAAACAGGTATTGGCTTGCACATTCTCATTATTCTAAGAAGTTTCACTTAAAAAAAATCTATATAAATTTAATAATGAATCCCTATTTCCCTTGGTCACGGCAGGACGCGTGAACGGCTGGATCAATTTCGCTAATTCTTTTTTGTGATTTTTATTGTTAGGAGAAGAAGAATAAAAGAAGTTTTGAGTTCCTGCGGGATTCCAAATCTCACGCGGGTGAATCTCCGAAGCGGTCGAACCGACTTTGACGGGACTTTCACTGCAATTAGTCAGCTGATGTTATAAGAATTAGGTTACTTTGGAGTTTCTGCGGGAATTCCGAAACTAACGTGGTTGACCCGATTGGCGCAGTAGGTCACCATGCCTGCCTGCTAATCAAGGGGTTCCAGGTTCGATTTCCGGTGGGGGTAGACTTTGCGTGATGAACACAGGGTTCCATGTTCCAGTCTGGGCGTGTATATATATATATATATATATATACTAGCTGTGCCCCGCGGTTTCACCCGCGTGAGTTTCGGAATTCCCGCAGGAACTCCCTTTAGGGGGATGAAAAATAGATAGTAGCCGATTCTCAGGCTTACTGAATATGCATAAAAAATTTCATAAGAATCGTCAAGCCGTTTCGGAGGAGTATGGGAACGAACATTGTGACACGAGAATTTTGTATATTAGAGATTATAATATATATATATGTAATAATATGTAGTATATATCACGTTTGCCTGGTTTCCACAACACTATAGCTTATAGCTTACATGTGGGATCAAGTAGATCTGTGTGTTGTGAAGTGGATTATTATTTTATTAAACCGCGGGGCGCCGTTTATAGAAAACGGGTCTTACAGCAAATAGGATTGGGACCAAAGACATTCTATATAATAAAGGAGGCTTATTTTTTAATTACTTTTTTGCCATCTGAGTGTTTGCGATTGTACCTACGTGTGTGCAAGGAATGTTGGTCATAGTATATCAGGTTCCACATGTCGTTATACTTATTTGTGATGTAGATATTTTTTCATAAATACGTATTCAGTTATTTATTTAACATCGCACCTACATATTTTCAGTGTAGGCATCTACATTACATACGTTGTTAGTATAGTAGGTACCTACAACTACTGTGAGTATGTAAGTAGGGGGTATGTGACGTGTCGGGTGTCAATTGGCGAGGAGAGGCGCCGCAATGCAGGCTGCACGCCCGATGCACCGATGCCCTACATTCGCACACAAAGCCATCCCTACACAAAAGAAAAAAACGCTATGACTGACAGTTGACACGTATGTCATATACCTCTTTTCCTCTCAAAATAACCGATGACAACCTCCTTCTTTTTGCAAACTTTTGTCAGGTTTTTCAATGGTTTTATAAAATTATATTCAACGATCATCGATTTAACGGTATCTTAATTGATAAAAAATATGCATCTCAATAATTACAATCTTTATATGTACCTTACTATGTTGAACCGATTTTTTTTTTTCATATTTTAGTAGGTAGTAATATCACCAGAAAAACAATAATAAATTATGTTTAATTAATCATCATAAGTCATAGTACCGATAAAATTACTACTCATACACAAAATACAGGTACATAGGAAGTCTCCGTAGCATCCGGTCAGAATAAAAATTCTGGGATAAGAAAAAGAAATATTACCTACACGCGCGCCGGTATGTTAAAGTACCTATATTCGTCGCAAATAAAATGTGATGATATTTTACCACGAAGAATATATTTAGGTATTTCTATTTATGTATTACAAACGCTTTGTAGAGAAAATACCTGGAACATGCTTACGTAATATACCTACCTACTTATCTTCCACCTCTATTTATTATTTTCCATTATATTGCCCCATAAATATAATACATTTGTTATTAAAGCCTAATATTTAACTTTGCTTTATGGGTAGGTAGGGTTCGCTGGCTGATTGTATAAAATTGTCTTCAGAGAATAAAATATAAATAATAACATTTAGTTTGAAAAAAATTCGCGTGCAGCACCGTACACAAGTGTTTCTTAGAAACTTATCTGCTTTACAGTCAAACCGTTTGATAGAATACAAAAGTTATAGCACCATCTAGTGGCAAGTAGAAAGATGAAGCGCAACCGTTAGGTTAATAATAACAGTTATCCACCTCCTGTCATAAGACAGGTGGTGAAATTTCTGGGTGCTTCCTTTTTTAAAAGTATAAGCTCTCTTTTTCCTCTGTACATTATATATATGTTACAGTTAAAACCAGTTTTAAGATAGAACGCGTTTTCCCCAGTTAGAACTCGTTCTACTAAATGCCTTTGCTAAAACTAGAATTAACTAATGATGCAAATTTAATATCAGGTAAGACTAGACTAGACAAAACGCGTTTTTCCAATGTCGCTAGTCAGTTAAAATTGTTCCGACCACTTTCCGAAAATGACTACTTTTTCTTATAATGACCGTTGGCAGGGCGTAGAGCACCCAGACCCAGTTAGTTTAGGTTTGAACTGGTATGAACTGCTGCTGAGTCGGGCGAGTCGAGCGAGGGTAGCGAGCGTGCCCCGGCAGCGGCCGACGTGCGCCATAGACAAATGGTGACAACCATGATAATGACCATTTGTATTTGGCGACTTGGTCGCCAGCACAAACCTGACCTAACCAAGATTGTCGGGGTCCTCTATACGTCTTGCCCAAAGTTATAGGGCTTGTTTCCAAACCCATACTACATTTTGAAATGAACAGCCGTTTCCAAATCGATCTTATCGACATGCAAATCAAGAAGATCGGAGAGAGTTTCCCAAGTACTAGTTTTAACTAAAGCTCGGAGTGACAATTAGTTTTATCTGAAAATCAAGTGAAAATCAGTGGTAAACTCTAGTTTTATCAAAGGCATTTAGTAAAACTAGTTTTAACTAGGGAAAACGTGTTCTATCTAAAAACCGTTTGTAACTGTAATGCTACTTGCTACTTAATATTATAAATGTGAAAGTGTGGATGTTTGGATATTTAGATGTTTGGATGTTTGTTACTCAATCACGCAAAAACAGCTGAACGGATTTGGATGAAATTTGGCATGCACCTTGTCAGGGGTACAGGCTGACAAGGACATAGGGTACTTTTTATCCCGAACTTCCCGCGGGAACTCCGAAATTACCGCGGGTGAACCGCGGGGCACAGCTAGTATATACATATTTTCACATGAGAGTATAACGAAGTGATCTGACGTGTCCTTGAAATTTCATTCTCAATTCTCAATAATATTATTGTCCAATTATTTATTGAAGCCCTGCCTAACTTTTATTTCAATAAACTTATTCAATATTATAAGAGCAAGTTTTTATTTCCACTTTATTACCAATTTATTTTTGGTTCTAATAATATAATGTTATTATAATTATGTTTGTTCTAGAAACAAATAAAAATGTGCGAAAAGTAATTCATTGCGCTACGAGCGTCATGCCTACGTCACGTAGCGTCTACGAGGATGCTACGGGCCACGCTCGACGTGCAGTCGCGTAGCGGTCGGCGTAAGCGCTAGTTTACGGTCATTATTTTTTAAATGTGTGGATTTCTTTATATATTTAGCTAAAATCTCGGCCTTCGAGTTTCAAAATTCAATCATAAAATATTATTCCTGAAAAAGTTTACTTAAGTTCAATTTCTTTACAAACTTGTTCCGACAATTTTATTTGTTACATTTTTTTAGGTTAAAAGTAATTTGGTAATGAAGCTTAACGTCTGTGAACATCAGATGGTGAGGACAGCGAGAAAGTTTGTCGTGTCGCCGCTGAGAGCTGTAGTACTCGGCGGCACGGCCCTCATTCTGTTGAGTGGTGAGTTACTTGAGCTTGTTACAAAACGAAACGCTGAGAGACAATCATCTGTTCAAACTTAAATGATAAATGCCATGCTCGCAATATGCGAGTCGCATATAGTGAGTCTCCTTTATGCTTTTTCTATGTACATAATTATTTACAATATTTTACCTTGACATTCTATTAAGTAAGCAGCAGCATTCTAACAGCTAGTTATTATATATAGATATTTATCTTGTTAACTAACTAGATAGCTTTTTAGTTAATTTTGCAGGACACCAATTTACCAAAACTGATAAAGTGCGACGTTGTACTATAAAATATTCATAGTGGGACAACGTACAACGTACCTACTACACAGCGACCTTGTGTACACATGCCGTGCTCTCATAATGTCTACTATATGAACGGCGTATTTTATGTATGTACTTACATATTTTATAAAAGATATAGATACGAGTATCTTCCGTCGTATCTACCTCCTATCTACATACTGGCTTCTGAAACACAGGTTTAACCTACATCAGAAGCCAGCAGCTCTTTGTATTAGAAATAACGAAGTTTATTACAATATATAATGTAAACCTGTGTAAAGTATATAGGTAGGTATATAATATATTTTATATACCTACCTATATACTTTACACAGGTAATAACTTTTCTCCAACTACGCAGCAATGCGGCTTAATATACCTATTACCTAGGTACCTTTGTTTATTCGATGTTTGTCTAATTTTAAGCCTAAGTAGGTTATCCTTACTATTATAAATCCGCAATTCCGAAAGTGAGTTTGTTTGTTTGTTACACTTTCACGCCTTAACGGCCCAACCGATCACCATCAAATTTTCCATATAGTACAGTATGTACTATGTATAGTACAGGGGCCACAGAGGACACAGGGTACTTTTTATCGAGGAATTCCCGCGGGAACTCCGAAATTAACGGTGAAATCGCGGGGAACAGTTAGTATTAATTATTATATAAATACTGTTATAACTTACTCATAAATGAACACTGACGATGGCCCGAGGGGCAATCCGAGAGGTACATCATCGAGTTACGACGAGCTCCCACTTCGCGTGCTTATATTGTGAGTAGGTGCCAACCAAACCTCAAAATTGTAGGTGCCAAGTCGGCTTTATTTTCGAGAAATCGCCATTCAAAGTTAAGTACCTACCTATAATTACGTTACGCAAAATCGCGACACGGCGACTAGCCTAGCGGCATTGCGATGAGCCGATTCAGACTCCCGTCCAACGGCTGGTTCGAGTCCCGTCTATTCTGTTTTTTATTTTTTTTATTTCTTTGTATACCTATATAATATTATTGTATGCTGCTAAATATCTTGAGATTTCGAAACTAGTTACGAAAACCCAATTTCGATAGCGGCCGAATCGCAATTATTATAATAACCTATAGTATCATTGCAATACGTAGGTACATGCTTTTAGATACGTAGTTAGAATATTGATTTTGTTTATTGAAGTTCCGGCAGCGGAAAGTCGCCGATGCTACTGGTGCGGCCCGCTGGCGGAACAGGTGCACCGCAGCCGACGGGCGCCCCCTTGCGAAGAGCCTGGAGACCACACTACCACCTGCGAGCTGGACCTCGGCCACTGCGCCGTCGTTGCCACCGCCCCCCGTAAGAACACTCTCTACATACCTACCTACACCAAAGAATATAAGTACCTACTACCTACGTAAAGCAGTGAGCCTAGCAACACTCTCCGCTCCCGTCAACTTCCTACCCCTCCAAGCCTAGGCACAACGCAGTGGTGTGCTATAATGGTGAACCTATAGAGAGAATGTAATGAGGCGGCGGGGGTAGGTAGGTGTGCCACTCATGATATCCTACCTAATTTTTATTAAGCTTTTTTTAAGTAGGTACCTAATTATTTAAACAAGTAGCTGTAGGTACGTTTTTATTAGATTTTGGCATTCCTTATTTTAATATTTTTGTGTATATGATTAATTCCAATAATTATTGCTTTCAGCAGTATAGGTCGCCTCATTGTACGTATCCATATGTTTCTGTGTTTTGTAAATATTGGTGTGTGCAATAAAATATATTTGATTTGATTTGATTTGAATTCCATTCTGATTTGATTTGAATTCCATTCCGCGATCAGGGTCTGGTTAATTTGTGTTTCAGACCCATCAGATCATAAATTAATATAAGCGACTCGTTTTCTCACATGTGATTTATTCAATATTGAGCTATCCGGAGACCATAGAACCCCTCCCATCATTCTAAACTGACAAGGTGATAGCGGTGTAGGCTTATGCCGTATGTGTTGAACCGAGCAGAATATTATAACCACTGCGTTGAACCCCGGCACGGACCAGCCGCCCCATCCGGAGGTTCGCTTGTATTGAGTGTCACAGGTGGCGCCCACTGCACCAAAACTTAAGGAGCATTTGAACAGTACTTAGTAGTCGACACCTCCGATTTATAACCATTTTCACCCGCGTTAATATTAGAGATCCCGCGGGATTTCCGAAAAAATGCACCTTATATCCTTTTCCGTACCCCTTTCAACAGGTAGTATCAGTAAGTTAACAAAATTTAACGTAATTCCACCCGAGTTAATTTCGGAGTTCCAAAGGGAATTCCGGGATAAAATGTACCCTATTTCCTTTGCTATACCCCTGACATGTGTCGTGCCGTCTGCACTATCCTGAGTTATGTTTGCCTGAATTCTATTTAGTACAGGTTTACACGGACGACAAATATCTATATAATATAATCTTGCACAATCCATGAAATGTAAGGCATGGCAACACAATGAGATAATAATGGAATGGATAACAGAACATTATAATGGACAGGCGGGCATGACCCGGACTATTAGCTGAGTGACACATCTGGAATGAACTAGAGACTATTACAATTAATTGCATCAACATAGTTATAAGTTATACAGCGTACCAGATATCCGTAGGGAACACTGAGCAGTGCCTGGGACTTGCGACCCAGGTGTAGGTTTGATGGGGCCCCTTTACAATGCATAAACGCTCACCTCCACTGCCCGTGTTCCCAACTTAAGCATGGTAATATAATGATGAGACGGCCAACCAGTCACTAAGAAATCATGTATCATCTCTTCAACGTGAGCTTTACGTTATGATCTCTAATCTTCGCATTGTTCTGTCATGAGGGTCTGGTCTACCCAGAGTAGTGACCCTCCCTGGTCGTCTACAGCTCCGATCTGAACACGTCTGACCGTGTCCTGGTGTCTTATGCTATTCCGATTTACCCTGCAAGCTTGCGTGCATGCAACTTCATGTAGACGACCTTGCAATGATTCGCCTGTGTGCTTCCGGTACACACTCATTTGAGCCTCGGGCTCCCTGTTCAATGTCCTTTACTACCAAATGTACATTGTACTGCAAGATTGAACTTATTATAGATTATGGAGTTTCCTAGTGACTGGTCAGTCGCTTCACCATTCTCTGAATCTATTGTATTAGAATGTCGACTACACTATAATATTAGTGACGACTCACCCAGTGCCTTTGTAACTTACTCCGGGCCGGACGATCTCACCTTACGCTACCTTTTCCGGCATTGCCTCTTATCCGCGCGGTCCCGATCGTCCTGCCCTTTATTCGTCAATCCAGTGCTTTCCTTTTACACTCCGAGCTGGACGACTTCACCTTACGCTGCTTGTTTAGATATTGTCTATTCCACGCGGTCGCGGTCATCCCGCGCTTGTATGTCCCTCTACCCACACTTTTGTTCAAGCATAAGCAAAGTGTTGCCACACCACAAAATATAGATTGACAGTACAATAATTAGTGTTGATACAAACCAATTGTTACAAAGCAAATCGCGCTGTGCGCGACACTCCCAAAAGCAGAAAGAGGTTTAATGCAAAAGTGTGAGCAGGTGACTTTTCCACTCCAGGATTTTCTCTCTGGTTCGAATTGCAGTCAGAGGCGTATCTACTATGATGTAGGGTGCGCATTTCTTACAGGCGCAGGAGGGCGCCGAGCGCCTCTCGCTATGGAGACCCACTCGGCGCGCGCGTTTTTCGGTCGCGACACTTTTAATGACCAATGTAAAAAGAGCCTCGCCTTTCATACATCCTGCACAGCATCCGGAGCCCCTTATACTACCACTCATCAATAATTACAATTATAGTTTATATGTAGTATATTAGTTTATATGTATTGATATATTACTGTATATGCAGATATGTATTTTATTTATATTGTTATATATTATGCCTTCCTTATTTTTTCTTATCTATTTATTTTACAACTTTTCTTTTATTTCCTTACCTTTTTTATCCCGTCTTGATTCTATCGAACCATTATTTTTATGTTTGTCAACCTCCTTTCTATTTATCTCTTCTCCCGCCAATGTTTTCTTCAATTCCATTTGATTTTTCAAAGGTTGACTGGAAGAAATCCCCTCGCGGGATAAGTCCACCTTTGAGCATAAATTACGTATTTGTTTTGATTTTATCAACTTGTAAAAACTTTGTTTATGCTCAATAAAGTGTACAAACAATCGCACATATATACTATACATACAATAGAAATAGCACACTTCTTACGATCACTCAAGTCGAGCAGAGTGACTAGCTACCAAGAAGCGGTCGCCTGGCATGACACTGACACGCCAACGATTACGAGGGATTTTAATTTATTACATGGCTATGTGGGTACAAACTAAATAACAGTGTTGCTATAACATAATGCTAGAATTCTCAGTTGTTTCACATGACATCTCGCGCTTTGCGCGATACTCCCAGAGTAGAAAGAGGTTTATTGCAATAGTGTGAGATATACTTAACTCTGAGTTCATATTAATGTGAAGATATATGAGGATATAATATGATACACTTTTAGCATGACAGTGGAAGGATGAGTCGACCAGATTTATTTCACTCCTATTAGAATTATTCATAGGTATACTTTAACGGAGAGGTCTTGCCTCTTGCTTGTGGCTATGCCACATACATTCATATACTTTAACGGTGAGGTCTTGCCTCTTGCTTGTGGCTATGCCACATACATTCACGGTGAGGTCTTGCCTCTTGCTTGTGGCTATGCCACATACATTCACGGTGAGGTCTTGCCTCTTGCTTGTGGCTGTGCCACATACATTCATGATTCGGTTTTACCGGGTGCCTTTCCATCTCTAGTTACCCTTGCATGGTTGCAAATCCATGTCGAGTATTCGTATTCGTTTGCAGTATACTGACTTCTAATGGCTATGCACCTTCAATGTGAGGTCTTGCCTCTTGCTTGTGGCTATGCCACATACATTCATGATTCGGTTTTACCGGGTGCCTTTCCATCTCTAGTTACCCTTGCATGGTTGCAAATCCATGTCGAGTATTCGTATTCGTTTGCAGTATACTGACTTCTAATGGCTATGCACCTTCAATGTGAGGTCTTGCCTCTTGCTTGTGGCTATGCCACATACATTCATGATTCGGTTTTACCGGGTGCCTTTCCATCTCTAGTTACCCTTGCATGGTTGCAAATCCATGTCGAGTATTCGTATTCGTTTGCAGTATACTGACTTCTAATGGCTATGCACCTTCAATGTGAGGTCTTGCCTCTTGCTTGTGGCTATGCCACATACATTCATGATTCGGTTTTACCGGGTGCCTTTCCATCTCTAGTTACCCTTGCATGGTTGCAAATCCATGTCGAGTATTCGTATTCGTTTGCAGTATACTGACTTCTAATGGCTATGCACCTTCAATGTGAGGTCTTGCCTCTTGCTTGTGGCTATGCCACATACATTCATGATTCGGTTTTACCGGGTGCCTTTCCATCTCTAGTTACCCTTGCATGGTTGCAAATCCATGTCGAGTATTCATATTCGTTTGCAGTATACTGACTTTTAATGGCTATGCACCTTCAATCTACTTGGGCATCGGTCGACTTGCTCCGGTCTAGCCGGACGGGAGGGCTTTGCCCTTTGCCCCCCCCGGAGGTGAGCACCATCCCCAACTTAAGTCGACCGTGCCTGTGTGTTTCCGGATCACACTTCAAATACATGGGTGCTCCGGGCTACCCTGTCCTAAGTCTATACTCATATCCTGGCTTTCCTCATTCAGGACTTCTCTCTCACGAGCAATAATATCCTGGCCGCATGCCTGCGGCCCTCCCAAACAGAAAAAAAGGGGTCGGTCGCAACATAGTACTGTTTCATAGTCCAGTAGTCTTCGTCTTCTTTTAGGAACTCAGGGCCATTGTATCAAAATTATTTCTCTCTCTCTTGTCGCGATGTCGACAGGGTTAGATTTAGTGTAAATACAGGAATATTACCTTAGCATTGCGCAAAAAATTTTAAGTGGTTCAGCATCAGTAATAGAACACATTTGATTTTTTTTTTTTTTTTTCTTTAAATTCGGCTTTAAATCACCAAAATATCTATCTATATACTATCTATTCGTAATAATATTATCAAGGGTCGCGTACATCGAGCGGCGTACGCGGTGATGTTGCAGCGAGGTGAAAGACCTCGATCAGCTGTAGGTACATTGTAACCTTTGTAAATACCTACCTACGGCTGTGTACGAAAAATGACGAGCGCTTCGCGCTGCGGCGGCTAATTGAGTAGCCATAAAATCAATTTCAAAGTATACATCTTGTTGCTTTCATTTATTTTATTCCAAATTGTACTACGAAAATTGGATCGATTCGATAAGAGTAAGTACTAACTACTAAGTACCGATACTTTTCTATCGGTATCGAACAAGCATCGATATTCGATACCCCACGACCGACTACATTAGAAATTCGCAAAAAATCACCTCGTAGAGTGATATACTCTCGCTACTATCCTTACTAATATTATAATGTGCAAGTGAGCTCGTTTGTTCGTTTGTCACGCCTTCACGGCTAAACGACCAAACCGATCACCTAGGTATAGTATTTTAAACACTTCATGTTAAACCAGAAAATTAACTTTTACTGACGCTTGAACTTAACTGCGCAATTATTACAAAAGCACAAGCTTTGCCGAAATCTGCATAGTGCATACAACATAGTACTTATATTATGTTTTATCTTTGTTGTATACCCTAGAAACCGATATGTACCGGATTTTTAATTATTTGCGTTTACTTATTCATTACTACGTAGTTATTAATAAAGCAGTAATATAAATAATCTATGCTTCGCAAAACAAACAACAAAAGTTAACACAATAGCCATAATAAAATAATCTATCAAGAGACATAAAATTAGTCTTCTTTACAAAAATAAAAGTTGATAAATTCATACGGTTTATCGGTAATACTATCTCAATACATTACTCGGTACATCCCTTAGAAAAAATAGACAAATAGAGAACAGTATACCTTTTGTAACTATTGTTCCTTTAGGCCTGGCTCATACATACAATTTTTATTTGAACAACTATTTGTTGTGTTTCATAAGTTTATAGGAATGTACTGTGATCATAGAACTTGCGCATACTGTCAACAAGATAGTTGTTTGAAAAGAAAAAAAACCTTTAATTGTGGAATTCACAAGAAGTTCAGTCAATGTAGAAGTTAAAGCTAGGCTAGTTACAAGTATGTGGATAGCCTTAATTTGTTAATCATATGCAAGGAAAAATATATATCATTTACCGCCAATACAAATAATACAAGCACAACCTCTGTACACAAAACATATTAAAAACATAAAAGAGGAAGGTAGTTTAATAAGTAAATGGTTTTATGAGTAGTTACCTATATTTGACTGAGACAAAGAAAAGTCAAATAAAAACTCAAACAAACACAAATACAAAAAAGATTAAAATAGAGGGAAATTTAACAAGGAAGAGCCAGAACGAATCTGGCTTCCCATGTCATATCCCTGCACCTCCACCATTTTGTCGTGCCGTCTGCACTATCCTGAGTTATGTTTGCCTGAATTCTATTTAGTACAGGTTTACACGGACGACAAATATCTATATAATATAATCTTGCACAATCCATGAAATGTAAGGCATGGCAACACAATGAGATAATAATGGAATGGATAACAGAACATTATAATGGACAGGCGGGCATGACCCGGACTATTAGCTGAGTGACACATCTGGAATGAACTAGAGACTATTACAATTAATTGCATCAACATAGTTATAAGTTATACAGCGTACCAGATATCCGTAGGGAACACTGAGCAGTGCCTGGGACTTGCGACCCAGGTGTAGGTTTGATGGGGCCCCTTTACAATGCATAAACGCTCACCTCCACTGCCCGTGTTCCCAACTTAAGCATGGTAATATAATGATGAGACGGCCAACCAGTCACTAAGAAATCATGTATCATCTCTTCAACGTGAGCTTTACGTTATGATCTCTAATCTTCGCATTGTTCTGTCATGAGGGTCTGGTCTACCCAGAGTAGTGACCCTCCCTGGTCGTCTACAGCTCCGATCTGAACACGTCTGACCGTGTCCTGGTGTCTTATGCTATTCCGATTTACCCTGCAAGCTTGCGTGCATGCAACTTCATGTAGACGACCTTGCAATGATTCGCCTGTGTGCTTCCGGTACACACTCATTTGAGCCTCGGGCTCCCTGTTCAATGTCCTTTACTACCAAATGTACATTGTACTGCAAGATTGAACTTATTATAGATTATGGAGTTTCCTAGTGACTGGTCAGTCGCTTCACCATTCTCTGAATCTATTGTATTAGAATGTCGACTACACTATAATATTAGTGACGACTCACCCAGTGCCTTTGTAACTTACTCCGGGCCGGACGATCTCACCTTACGCTACCTTTTCCGGCATTGCCTCTTATCCGCGCGGTCCCGATCGTCCTGCCCTTTATTCGTCAATCCAGTGCTTTCCTTTTACACTCCGAGCTGGACGACTTCACCTTACGCTGCTTGTTTAGATATTGTCTATTCCACGCGGTCGCGGTCATCCCGCGCTTGTATGTCCCTCTACCCACACTTTTGTTCAAGCATAAGCAAAGTGTTGCCACACCACAAAATATAGATTGACAGTACAATAATTAGTGTTGATACAAACCAATTGTTACAAAGCAAATCGCGCTGTGCGCGACAACATGTAGCAAAATTTCATGATGATCTGTTGAGCCGTTAAGGCATGAAAGCGTAACCAACTCACTTTCGTATATTTAAAACAATAAGCAATGCTAGCCTACGATTACACTCGCATAAATTACGAGATTCTCTTAGTGAATATTTGTTCCTGGGTAAAAAGTATCCTATGTCCCTCAGGAATACTGTACTATATACTACATATGTTACTAGCTGTTACCCGCGGTTTCACCCGCGGTAATTTTGGAGTTCCCGCGAGAATTCCGGGATGAAAAGAGCCCTATGTCCTTCTCTGTATCCCTGACAACATGTAGGTATGCAAAATTTCGTGATGATCCATTGAGTCGTTGAGGCGTGAAAGCGTAACAATCAAACAAACTCACATTCGCATTTATAATACTAGTAAGGATAATAGCTTTCTATCAGTGAAAGAATAGAGGTAGTACAAATTGTTTTATTTCTGTTATTACAGCGTACGTCGAGTCCAGATATTGCGTTAAGCTATACCAGGACGAGTGCTATTCTTTGTTCTGTAACACCACGAAAACTTGGAGAATGACCTGCCCTTGTCGTGGAGATCTGTGCAACGGACCTAACACGGACCGAGAAACGGAAGCCTTCAATGTTCTTAAAACACTTGCTGATAAAACGCGCCTAAGGAAAAGAGCTATAATATCTTTAGGTAAGGTTGTGGATTCTGATAATAACGAAAGTAGTGATATACCGGACATGATCTCTTCTAGTCAAAACAACATCGAAAACTATTATAATGATCAAGAAACAAAGCCAACTGAAATTTCTGATATGCAGAGCATTATAAATGCTTCTATCATTAGTAAAGATGAAAATACTGATGATAAACAGAATAATGAAACAGAAAGCAATACTCATAATCCTGATATTAAAAGGGATAACAACGAGATGCAAGGCGACGCACCAGTTGAGGATCCTAAAAATGAAAACGGGAATAATAAAATTGAACAAACTGAAGATTCAAATCCCTACAACGATATTACTACGTCCACTAAAAATCCTAATATGGAAACTATTTTATCGACGGTCAAAACTACGGAAGAGAAACAGCAACATGGAGAAACAGAAATTCCAACAAATCAGCCCAATTCACTCAAAGAAAAACCAACTGGGGTATTACCAACTGCAGAAGCTCTTCAACACAACGAAAATCTTCCCGTGGATAGTGAAAAAACTACTAATCTGCCAACCACTGGTAAAACTCCGGTTATGAATACTAGCACTCTCCCAAACATGGACGTCACCTTAGTACCGTCCATCCCCGGTAAAAATGCTGGTAATTCTATTTCTGTAAGTTTAATCTTGCTTACTTACTGTACAACTTTAAGTATATGAGTAGGTATTTTTTCACACTCATAATGCACTCACTAGCTGTGCCCCGCGGTTTCACTCGCGTGAAAAGTTTTTATGCAACAACTTTTTTCTCCGACATCCGATTTGAATGAAACAAAGCCTATATGTAGCTCCAGGCTAAGTTTAATCTACTACTGAAAACTGCATGACAATCCGTTCAGTAGATGCGGAGATTATTGCGAACAGACAGACAGACAGACAGAAAAGAATTTTAAAAACTTTTTTTGGGCTTGGTTACTCTTCTTTTATCACCCCTCTCAATTTTAGGTAAAAATATTCAATGTAGAGAATCGCGGATTTCACTCTTTTATTATAGTATAGATAGATATATATTTTATAGGTATGTCTAATTAGTTAACATAAATCTTGCACAAAGTAGATAATTGGCTTAATTTATTGATAAATTGATCTCTAATATCTTAATTTAATAGTTTCTGTTGTGTTCATTACTGTGAGATTAGTTTCTAGGGTAACTTAAACTATTATATAATTACACTTCAAATTATGATCAATAATTTGTTTAATTACTCTACATAATATCAATCCTTAAATTATAACCATCCTTGTCTCTCAACAGGATAACAAGGCGTGTGTGTTAATTAATTAATTCATACTAATCAAAGGTGAAATCAAAATGTTTTGGAAGTTGTAAGTTATTAGCTTTAGTTATCAGACTTTTGGCACCTTGCGCATATGACTCTCGAATGTCTGACTCAAATGGTTTCTGAGTCCTGTGCTGCTTGGGGACGGGACCATAGTAATCATACGTTACAGGTGGCGCAACTTCTGCATGTTCAACATCATCGCAATTTCGTTTTCTAGATTTATTACTGTCTTCTTCATCACTTAGTTCGTTAACAATGGGCGTAGGTTCCTGAGCTTTCACAAAATTTTTATAATGTATATTTCCCCTTACATTGGATTTTTTGGATGATGAAAAATAGAGACCTTTTTGACTCATATCTGTTTGCTCTTCTGAAAGATCACTTATATTAGTTGGTGATGGTGGTTGTGGCAAGGGCCTTACGTCAGACCATGTTTTATTTTCTATAGCAGCATTCTTGGATAACATTTTGCCTTTGTCATCAAAAGCATTGTCACTTCTTTTATTGAATGAGGGTTGAAGTGGAGCAAACTCGTCTATTCTCTTAGCTCTTTGCTGCTCTACATATTCGTCTTGGCTCATCTCTCTGAATTTCTTTACCTTGTCATCGACTCCTTCCTTGCCTACGTCCCACTCACGAATGTATGCCTCGCGTAACTTTTGTCTCTCTTTTTCTTTCTCTTCCTTCAGTTTTCTTTCTTCTTCCCTTGCTTTAGTATCAGCTTCATTTTTCTTTTCTGTCAAAAATTCTAAGAGACAAGCTGTGAAATCTTTCTTGTTTTCTGTAATACAAAAAAATACAGTAAGTAAAAATCATGACATTATCCAAGTAAGCACTTCTTCTAGTTAAGATATAAATAGAAAAAGAAAACATATTCTCCTGCGATGTGAACTTCGGTACTCCCTCCGGAACTTTAAAAGTATCATGTCTCTCAAGTTGGACCGAGCAAGACACAAACTGCAATATTCCATTAAAATCGATTCAGTAGTTTCGGAGACTAGTGTGGACGAAAATTGTGACACGAGATTTTGATGATTTAAAAGTAAAATTAAAAAGATGCCTGTAAAGATGCCTGGGCATTGACGGTCAGTTTTTCGCGTCAGTCTAGATGTAAAACTCTACACCGACGCCGCCATTGTAAAAACAAAAAACTATACCTACACTACACGCTCAATCACCGCGGGCGCTGCCAGCGAACTGATGCGATTTGAATGACGATCACACACACATGCTGGGGCCACACTAACGGGAAACGCCGTTAATTATCGCGATAATAGACGTTTAACGTAGGTGTGGCCACGACTTAACGCGATAATTTGCCAACGACATTCACATTGCCGTTTGACGTTAAGCGATAGCTCAAGTGGCGGTACAAAGAGATTAACGCGAAAATTAATACGTTGAAGCGGCCAAACTACTACACTAAAAATTAACGCAATAATAGGCATGTTGACTAATTTTGAAATCCCCTTTTATAATGCAGGTACACGTGTACTATTTCCGAAAAACTCATTATTTCAGCATTAGTTTATAGTTTTACCGCAAATTACTGCATTTTATTTTGTCTAATTTCAATTGTGCCCGAAAACAGTCGTGAGTGTCATGGCGCCACTTGTGACGTCACAGTTCACACCTAAGTTCACGTTGCATTGTGTGTATGCTCGACGAACAAAGTCAACAATATATTTATTAAAAATTAATTCCAAAGTGTACCTACAAGTGGTGTGCGGTCCCTCTCTGTATCTAAAAACACATCAAAAGCATCACCTAATAAATTGTTTGCTCATGTTCCTAACAAGAAAAAGTGAGAGATAAGCTTGCAAGGCGTAACCCAGCCGGTGTAGTTACAAATTCGGCAATTTATTTTTGTGAAGACCACTTTGATGACGGACTAATTTGGATTTTGATTTTCAAAAGTCTTCAAAATCCCTATTATTATAAACCAGTAAAATAAACTGAAAAACAAAACCAAGTAGGGTTCTAGGAATTTGGTTAGATAGATCAAAGTCTCAGTTAAAGTCAAATTATTTTATTCAACGTTGGTCCATAATGTGGTTCTTTTTGTCGTCAATAAAATTACAATTATTATTATGACAGCACCCATAAAATATCCACACAGCTTCCTAGTGCTATGGCCGAAGAGAAGCTGCGCAACAAACTCGCCAGTAGCACGCTGTCAGTTTAAAGTTATATAATACTAGTCTTTTACTGTAGGTATACATAATATAATACTAGTGATACAGGTGAAGCTAATAATAAGAGTGTTAAAAACAAAAACATGTGCATTTTTATTTACTACTCCATACTTTATATAACAATGGATATATATAAGATTTCCAGAATTTAATTATGCTCTCAAGAAAATCTGATTCATATTTTTCATCAAATGTAACACATTAAATTTCTACATTTTACTGTAAAAATTTTCCTTCACTTTTAAGTTGCACATAACTTATAGCATCATCCCCATATTATGGTTGCGAGGACCTGAAATAAATAAAATTTATTATTATATAAATACATAAAGTGACAAGTCTGTAGTGTTTCTTCTTCTGTTAACTATCTTCGCAAATAGGTAAATTACCTAACTGACTTTAGATATTGAATTTATGAGTGTGGAGAACAATGGTTTATACCTACTTGTTTGAAAGATAGGTTTGAATAATAATAACAATTTAGCGTTATTTCTAAATGAAACCTGCGAAACTGCATAACAGTTTATTGGCAGACAAATCACTCCCTTTATACTTGTTTTAATATGTACTGAACCAGCAAGTTTCAAGTACTTACAACACAATACAATAATGCACCACATATTTTTTCACCTAATTTAAATCTCTTACAGGTTTTTAACAAAAACTTTTTATTTAGGAATGTGGCCTCACTAAAACTATTCTTATTTTTAAAGATATGTCATTCAAACATTTTGGGATTAAATATTTTCTGGTTCTTTGACCAAAGTAGATAATAAAAGTTATAATCAGGCAAACTCAATATGTTTTTAAGTTGATATATTTATTAATTATAATAATTGAAAGTTGTACATAATAGTACTTGTGGAGTTTTGAGAAAAGGTACCTACAAACCTAGTACTTAATAAAAAAAGTATTATTTTCTTGAACTGGGAATTAAGTAACCTCAAAAATAACCTATGACATACCTCGTTAAATTATTATAGCTTCTGCAAGTTTAATATACCTATTAAGTTAAATTTCATCAAAAAATACCTGCTATTTCACTTAGCACTAAAGATTAATAATAATGTTGTACTTACACGGAAGTTTTCACATTTTGAAACTCAGATGAAAGTCTGTGTTTGATGCAAGAAACTCTCCCAACATCAACAAATCAATTCTGAGCAAATTAGCGCTATTTGCCATAATGTAACCTTGTTCCATCGTTGATGATACTTCGATATTGCATTTTAACACAAATTCTACTAATTAAATGATGCAGGAATCACTCGAAACGCGTAACAGACAATATGTAGACAATATGCACAGACGAATAAGAGAACATACAATATGACTGTCTAGTAACATGCACGGCGTTAACTTGACTGTGACGTCATTCGCTGTGATTGGTGTTTCAGTAAACATGGCCGATTGCAGTATTTTATACTTTTATTTTAATGAAAATCTTATTAATCACAATGTTTAATTGAAAACTGAGTGACTTTTAAGAGTTCTTTTGACATATATTTTTCTCTAAAACCATTATTTCTTTGATTCTTTAATACTGTCAACATGCCTATTGTCGCGATGATAGGCACTGACGTTTCCCGTTAGTGCGGCTCGAGGGTCACGGTCAGTTTGGCGCGACGCGTCCGGCTGGACTGTGGTGGTCACGGAAAGGTACGTGGCGCATCTTCAGTAAAAACTTTGGAGTGATGATTCGACACTCACGACCGAATGTCATGCAATGAATGCCATCACGACGATGGACGTCAGTCCAACCGACGCGACGCATAAAACTGACCGTCAATGCCCAGCTTAAGGTAGAGGTTCGCGCCGCGACCGAGACAAACGACCGAGACAGAGGAACCGGAGACCGCGACGAGCATCTCGGTCTCTTCTGCACGTACTGCAGGTCGAGTCAAGGCTACGGAGCCTGCGACTCTTCGCGACCGAGACTACAGTATCGGAGAGTCTGTCGATGGAGTCAGTTATGTTTTAGGTGTCATGATGGAAAACCAAGTAGTAGAACTTCTATTGAAGGAAGAAGAAGACGATGATTTGATGATTTAAACATTAAACACATGGGCTTTTCGAGCGCGACACGAAATACTACTTGGCCGGAGCCGCGACCGTCTCGCTCGCGAACTATTGCTTTTATGTGTAGCTAGTAAACCTTTAATAAAAAAAAAGAAGCTACACGGAGTTTTTTTGGCGGGAATCAAAGATGGCGGTTCGGTCATTTATTTTCATGTCGATAAAAAATGGTTAAAAATGGATTTTGGTGTTATAAGGTGCTGTATTGGACAATAATTTTCACAGTGACGGTTTTATATGTGCTCAAGAAGATATATATATATATTTCGAGCTGATTTCTTCAGATTCCTACGAGAGCTTCGAGAAAGTTCTTGCAAGCTGTAGTACCGTGGTTTGCAATTTCAAAGCGTACAACGAAGCATTTTAATAGAAAATACATTGATCTAATTAATTGGGATGTGGACTATTTTTGAAAATCAAAATTCTAATTAGTCCGTCAGAAAATAAAAAAACAATAGACACGTATTTTTTGCTTTTTTAAATAAATTAAAATATACAGAGATAAAGCGCTTTAAAGTTTAGGGTGTGGGGGTCGTGACGTCACTAACCGCTAAAACCGCCATACAAACTGTCAGAATAGTGACGTCACGCGAAATTTCAACTCAATATATCGCCGTTATTTTTTGATTACGTAAAAAAAGAAAAAATACGTGTCCAATATTTTTTAATAATCTACAAGACGGACTAAAAAATAAAAATTAGTCAACATGCCCATTTACTTGAAACTGGCTAAATGCATTATATGAGAAAGTCCATAAAAAAGAAGAAAAAAGAAAGAAGCTACACATAATACAGTGCACCCACCGTGCGGCTCCTCCGGCGGCAGGCCGGCCCGCAGGCGGCGGCGCGCGCGCGCGGCCGCCACCCTCGCGGCCACCAGCTCGTCGCGCTGCCTCCTCTTCGCTTCGGCATCCTTCTGAGCGCGCAACGTCTCTTCGCGCGTCTTCATCAACTCTTCCATCTGTTGGCGACGCTCCGTTTCGTCGGTACTGAACGAGAAATAACCGACGCCGTGCATGCGTGCCTCTGAAATAAAGATATCAATCATGTTGATTTATTTTTAACTTTACAATAACTTTTAGTGGGAACATAAAAACTAACAAGAGTTTTAATATAACTGAACGAGTGTCACTGACTGGCACAATTATATCAGTAGAATTTTAGATCTTCAAAAAATGTTAGCAGTCTTGTGTTGTGTGCTTATATTATAGAGATTAACAGTGGTGTTGCTTAGTAAAAATTAAATTATAGACTTCAGGATCTTTTAGCTCACTAACATAATATGTTCCATATCTCGTGTATACGTCGCGTTACAATATAGCAACGTTTCACATAAAAAAACTAAAGAAGACAGTAAATTAGGATAAGATATTATATGTATTTGTGTGTTACCATCAAAAAGAAGGTCCTGGTAGTGGATGTCCTTGTCTTTGGAGAGTAACTCTTGCTCCTTTCGTTCCCACTTCTCGCGTAATGATTGTAGATAATCATTTGTCTTTTGCACTAATAACGGCTTTACTGGTTCCTCTTTCTGAAAGATTTATTAAACAAATAAGCAATATCTGATTGTTTTGGATGGGCCCAGAACAGAGTTCTTGAGGGGATTCTGAAATTCATTTGGAGATCGACTTTTTGGTAAGTATACAGATACTTTAGGTCTTTGAAAAGGATGCCAAAATTGACGCGGTCACGACCGTGTGGAAAAGGAAATTTATACTATATAGTCAATGGGGATGTTGACTACTTTTGAAAATCAAAATTCTAATTAGTCCGTCAGTTAGAAAATAAAAAATACAATTGACACGTATTTTTTGCTTTTTCAAATAAATTAAAATAAACAGAGATAAAGCGCATTAAAGTTTAGGGTGAGTGGGTCGTGACGTCACTAACCGCTAAAACCGCCATACAAACTGTCCGAATAGTGACGTCACGCGAAATTTCAACTCAGTGTATCGCCGTTACTTTTTGAAAACGTAACGTATTTTTGAACGTAAAGAAAGAAAAAATACGTGTCCAATATTTTTTATTAATCTACAAGACGGGCTAAAAAAAAAATTAGTCAACATGCCCATTTAAGTCTTAGAGTAGGACATAGCCCAAAGGGTACTTTCATCTTTCCGAGAGAATCCTGATATTCATGTTGGTAACGCCGTGGAGATTACTTGCGTTTTAAAAGAATAAAAATACTCATTAAGTCTTACTTTTGTTTCATTCACAGTGTCTTCAACTTGAGTATTCGCACGATCTTTATTGATGGCTTTCATAAGTTCAACATCTTTTTCCAAATACACCTGTAGATCTGTTTTAAGACACTTTCTTGTGCGCCCCAAGCAATCTGTGAACTCAGTCCTGCAACATAATGAAGTGTTTTTAAGTATATGTATACACAGATTTTGCAGATTTTGCATACATTTTATCAAAAATTTGCTGTCCATGGTGGTTTCAACTGTATTTATGCGTAATGCACTTATGCTTATGCACAATGCAAATGCACTTTGAGAATTCTGGGATACACTCTTTATATTATTATTTTTTATGTCATAGGGGGCAAACGGGCAAGTGGTACACCTGATGGTAAGTGATTACCGCCGCCCATGGACATCTGCAACACCAGAAGGCATGCTGGTGCGTTGCCGACCTGGAATGGGGATGGGAACTGGCTTTCAAGTGGGGCTGCCGGAACCATAACACACTGTTAGGTACCTACTTGGCGACAGACTCTTTTTATTTTTCAAGATGTACTGATTCATAATTGGACATAGATAAGCAATATGTTAACACACACTGGAGAAATTTTGAGTTAATCGTGTTTTAAAATTATGGCGCCATTATGTGTCACCATTTTTTTATGTTCAAAAATTTGTTGGTATTTAAGCAATGTAATAAAAAAAAGGTAAACACATAATTAAAACACATTCTATAACTCTCAATAAAACGTTCTGTATCAACAAACTAATTTTGTGCGTGAACATGTTATTGCTTATTGGCGTCTAATGAATTTTTTGGTAGATGTGTCTTAATCCTACTCTACAGGAATCTATAAATATATAAACATGAAATTATTGGTGGTCATGTTCATCTGTGTTGCCAAAATTTAGAAACTATTGGACCAATAGAGAACATAATTTACAACTCATTTATGGAAGGTTTGATTAAAAACTATTAGATGTAAAGCTGGGTCCACATTTGTAGCATTTATGTGTATCGTATCTCCGTTGCGTGGCGTCAGCGTGTATCATGATCACTAGTTTAGACACAAAATGATACTCGTTAATGATACACGCCGTATTTGATACAGCCCGATCCATACTAAACACGTATCTTGATACACCTCGTATCCGATACGCGTATCACGATCGGTAGTTTGGACGTATTTTGATACTGTATCACGATACTGTATATGTGATACACCGCGAACCATCCTGTGTCGGTTTTTTGGCGGCAATCAAAGGGGATACACGTCGTATCGAACAAGTTTGGACGTGAATGCATTTGATACGCGATCATTTCTAGTGTTCTACCCGCCATTTCGAGGTTTGTTGTGATAGAGGAGTAAACATAAAAAGGAAACGAAGATCGGAAGAAAAATGAACCGTCCATATTTATAAAGTTAAAGCCAATACACTAACATGATACAGCATTTACTAAGTATGGACGCGTTTTTTACGAAATACGCCTTAATTATATTATATGGACCTAATGATAGTCCATATTTATGATACAAATACTCAACTCGATACAATACGACTGATCGTGATGCGTCAAGGTGCTACAAAAACAGCTTTAGGGAATCCCAAAACTCATGTGGTTGAAACCACAGGAAAGAGTTATGAGCGCACTCAGACTCATTTTAATGATTACTTAGTTTTAGGTAAAGATTTTAAAAACAAAACTTTCGCAAAAAATTCATGGCATTTAACTAATTAAGTTAAACATTAGTCAAATGCCAATAAATATTAATTTAATGAATCTCTCTGATTGCGGCAGATTTGTGAGTTTTATTTTGACTATATTTTTCTAATGTGCGTCCATTAGAAAAATATACAATTAAATAAATATTAATTTACCATTCACTTTCATCTTCAATATCATCCGTATAATATTCTTTTTCCTGAACATTTAACTTCGGACTACTTGGTGGTTTAGGTGCTTCCAATTGTTTTTTAGTGTTGAAGTCAACAAGAAAATGCCCAGCCAATTGCGAGTTGCCAGTACTGTCTGATAGATGTTCATATAATTCTGCTTTCTTTTCTAAGGCCAGTCTAAAATAAATAATTTGCAAATAATAATAAATTAATAATCCTAATGTTATCGATCTGAAAGTTTGAATTATTGTTAATCAATCATGAATAAACAATTACATGATTTGAAACTTTAGCTATTTAATTAGAATTTAATTTATGTTATGGTTTGGTTAGTGATGCATATGTAGGTACTTATAAAATTGTCCAAAATAAGAGTTAAGGGCTCTGGGCAAGCTAGCTTAGTTTAGAAGCCAGGTCACCAAATCATTCCTATCCTACCTCTGAAACTCTATAATGTGATGTGCCCATCATTGTAGATATGGTAGGTATAGGTTACGAACCCTTTACCAAATAAACACATTTTTTCATTTCCATTTTCACATAAAGAATTAACTTGAACTTGTCCATTTAGGTACAATCATGCGCATGCACGGCATCATGGGGGTCATGTGGTTAAAGAACCATTTACATTCATATTTTCCTAAGTAATAACTGACTTAGTCCCCCCCATTAAGGGCTGGGAACGCACTGGGGTACAATGACATCCTTTTGAGAATATCACATTTCATGCTACGTTCACACGCGCGCCGTGCAGCCCGGCGGGCTGCCTGGCGAGCTGCGCGGCATGCAGCCCGTCCCGGGCCGGCGGACATTCAAGCTGTTTACACGCACGCCGTCGTGTCAGTCAGTGCCAGAATGGCGAGCAGCGAGGATCTCGGTGTTGTTGCTGCCATATCCTTTGGCTTAACTTATTTTTATTGGAAAAAGGAACAAAATTATGAACGATTGTAATATCCGATCGTAGCGACTTTCTTAGCAACGTTGAATGAAGATCCACTCGTCGCGAAAGCGCGGGACAGACTGACTGCCCGCGCGCGTGTAAACAGTCACCGGGCGCCCGCACATTCATCCTTTGAACTTTGCCAAAAAACCGACACTTGCCCGATTCGCGGCATTCACGTTCACAGGCACGTTCACGGGCTCGGGCGTACCGTTTACACGCTCGTGAATGTGAATGTGCACGTTGAATGTAGAGTTGAACGCACGCGTGTGAACTTACCATCACACCTTAGAGAACAGGTACAAAATTACATAAATGTGTAAATTATACTACTATAGTATAGTAGGACTTAGTACTTTGCCCTTCTGCATGCTTCTAATTCTTCTGTATCAACTTCACATAAGCTATCCTTAAAAGTCTTCTTTCTTGTTTTATTTGAATTCTTTTCATTATATTCAGTTCCTTTTGAAGGTGGTGGTTTAAAGTTTTTTAATTTATGTTGTGGTAGTTGTTTTTTCTCTAGAACCTCCTCTTGTTTCCTTAGCAATTCTGTTTTTAAACTCAGCAACTAAAACATTTGAGTATTAAGATCATAAACAAAACATATTATGTTTGATACTCAATCAACAAATACAAATCTGAATGGATTTGGATGAAATTTGGCACACTGAATATGTTCTGGATAAGCACAGAAGACATTTAAGATATATTTTTCACAGAACAGTAGGGGGAGCACGAATTTTTTCGCTCTCGTCTAGTCGATATCGAGCATTTTTTTTGTATGGAAAATAAACAGCGCCACCTATCCAGTGTTGTTCATTTTCCATACAAAAAAACGCTTTGACATTACGACGATATCGACTAGACGAGAGCGAAAAAATTCGTGCTCCCCCTACTGAACTCAAAATTTCTGTGAACAAGGCTGCAGATAACACATTTAGTAAAAATAATATAACAACAATGTTTGTTTGGCATTTTCTTTTTTTTTCAAGCATTGTTCACTTTCTCAGTTTCTCACACATGCAGTCATAAAAATGCATAAAATATACTATCACTTGTCATTATTTTTTTACCACTTATATTTCTACTTTCACAAGGCATTAAGTTCGGCATTTGTATCCCTTGTGCAAAAAATAATTCTATTTCTTGTGTTCCAGTGCTCCAGTGTTACTTTAAATAAATAAATACAATAAACCAAAAATAAAACTGGGAACAAAACTCTGTGTTTTAAACATCGGACTAAAGTGTGTTAGATATTATACAGTAGTCACTTTGATACTATCACTAACTAGTGTTAACCAAACTTACCGATGATTTATTGAATAAAATCTTCTTTGATCCCTGTTCATTCATATTTGAAAGTAGGATTAATTTTTTTATGTATTCTAGGTATATTTAATGGTGCTGTAGATTCACAAATTAACTAGACATGTGGATTGCAAGATCTTTAGGAATCTTGAATCTTGATACAAGGCACCACTAGGACTGACTATTTTCTTTGTTCTTTTCTTTCTTTGACTATAAAGTCCTTAATCGTATATTCACGGTTAATTTTGTTGGAGCTCGTGGCTTGGAGGTGGTGTGGTGGAAGAAATCAGCTTGAAAAGTCATTTAACTTCATGCGCAAAAACCAAAAACTGCTACTGCTAACGGCGTGATTGCGAAACTTATTTCTAATATTCTCTCTGATGTAGCTGGAGCCGAACAGCACTGAGCACCCTCGGGACCTCCACCCACGTAGTGTTTATATTATTCTTTTAGAACCGTAAAACAAAACCATTTCTTCCAATATTTTTAGGGTACCTACAAAAACAATTGTTAGTCGTTGGAAACTGTTGGCTGTTGAATGGCTGTTGACCACAAAAGGCACATATAAATATTTATTTTTATTATGACAAGAGTCAAGCACTGAGTAAAACGTAGTGATTATCTTCTCTCTGGCACTGAGCAAATAATCACTACGTTCATTTCATATATTGTATTATCTATGCTACGTTCTAATGCGCTTATTACACTTTGCAATTTCAGAGCACCAATTTAGGGCTCTAAGGTCCGTATTAATAGTCAGGTCTCAAGTTGACGTACTCACTTGAGAACATCGGTGAGATGGTGTTCTAATTAATAAACGTTACTTAAGTATAAAACTGGTCATCATCTTGAGTAGACGGTCTCAAGTGAGTACCGCACGTATTAATAGACGAAACTCCAAACTCAAGATCACAAATTAATAAGACTTATGTCTAAAGACAGATAGGAATCTGACAGCATTTTGAGGGGTCGTTAGAGATCCACCAATCACAGAGCCCGACAAAGCCACAGATAAAATATTAGTGTTGTCCATGTCGATAAACTTTATCGATACTAGGGATGGGATCCTGTGCTCGTATCGATGGTATTATAGCTTGTTAGGATTAAATTTTTTTTTTTATTTTAAGAGTGTGACTGACTTGGATATGTTTTTCTCTAAACATGTTAATGAACTGATTGTGTTTAGAGAAAAACATAAACAAGAACAAATAAAACTCATAAATTTCCTAAAAACTTTATCTTTAATTAAGTATATAAATGTTATTAACATTACTTATACTATTAAGGATAACAACAGCCATCTTTGTTAATTGTAAATTATTATACTAGACATAAATAGGCAAATAACAGTTATCAGCTTGATTTTATTAGAAAATTTCGTAAACAAACCGTTCCCAAATTAGTAAACAAGAAAATAATCAGTAAATATCATAGAAGTAATAAATAGCTAGTTATGAAAATGCTGTTACATTGATACACCAACTCCTAAAATTCGTGTGTATTTCAAATAAATCAAATAAATGCGTTTCATAATTTGTTTTATAGAGTAGGAAAAAATGGTTTGATATTTTACTTCAAACCAAGACACGCCAGACAAAAACTGTGAAGCGAAAATGGTTTCCATGTTTCATCACAAAATTAATCACTGTTCATACTTCTGAATCTTATATTCTGACCTAACTTTGTTTTTGTAACTCTCCACTGTTTTCGTCTTGACATGAATAGAGCGCCTACCTACCAAAGGCGTCTGTTGCCATATTGAAAAAAAAAGAAGAACTCAAAAGGCAATCAACTAAAATGATTACCGTTGTGTTATATACGTTGTACGTTACGTTGACGTTGATTGCTCTAAAGCGACCAAAAATTTTTTTAAGAAATTACCAAATATCTATGAAGCTTTTGAGAGTAATAATCCAAATAGTTTAATATTTCCTGTATTAGAAAACGAATTTGTTTCATGATAGCATCCTTTCATATAGACTCTCAATTTACTAATGTCACCAGCAGGGTAATTATGTAACTTTTGTTGCTATCATATTTCAGTTTAAATCAGAAAAATTGCGATTTTGTGATTAATTAATCATGTTTAGGCAGATTCAACTTTTGAAGTATGATAATTTTGGTTGATTACTAGATATTTTAGGTGTCAAAACCTGCATAATATGTATTGTAATCGCAAAACCGCCATGTTTTTGATTGCGACCGAAAAATTATAGAAACAAAAGTTACATAATAGGCCCTCAACTTTCCGGGCGAGCAGCTCCGCGAACCGTTGACATGTCGGTCGAAGCACTGCTTCCGCCATGTCTCGCATAGTCTTCGATACAGGTCGACTATCCCCATGCCTTCCTGTAATAAAAATCATTGCAAAATGTGAAAATTTCCTACTGTGTTGACAAAATAATATTTTGGCAGTCAACTACCCTAATTGTCTTATTGTTAAATGTAATACTTTTATAATTATATTTTCTTTCTGTGAATTGCATGCGATACAATATACATGTCCTTACTTCTTGCATATAAAACATTATGTATACAAAACACTATGTGTATAAAAGCAGGCAGCAGAAAACGCACAGCCCATCTACAGTTCATACCATCGAGTGCGATAAAACAAAGTATAGTAACCTATGTTAGGATAACACTTTATGGAAGGCACCTGTCATCAAAACACCAATAAATTCCGTTAAGTAGCTCTTGTATGGTACAAGTATAAAACAAATCAAAACCATTTCTAAAAATCAATGTTTTGAGTTCTGCTAGTGTATGAGAGTATAGTATTATATTATCAGTATTTTAGTTGTTGGGGATTAAAGAGTTGCTGTATATAAAATAAGCGATCCACCCCGGCGTCGCACGGGAGCATTTTCGAGGAAAGAGCTTAGCTTGATTTCTTCCGAAATCTTTAACAATTATTATCGTTATATTTCACTTTTTTCTTGAGTCAATCTATCTATTGACGAGAAATTAAAATCCGTTGCGTAGTTTAAAAAATTAGATTAGTTTAAAAGATAAACGTACAGAGGGACAGACGGCAGGAGGCGACTTTGTTTTATACATACTATGTAGAAATATAAATATACCTTTAAGCTCAAATGTAGCATCATTCAATTACGCTCTCTAGGCATCATCCCGAAAACTCTTTATGCAGCTTGGAAGGTGGATCACTGGTCACAAAGAAGTATTTCTGGAATTCCCCGTCTATGACATAGCTTCACCCACATTCTGAAATTTAAAAAAAAACACGATTTTCCATTATGACTCTAGCTGTTCCTTGCGTTAATTTTGAAGTTCCCGCGATCCCTTTCGGTATCCTTGAGAACGTGTGTGCAACATTTTATGAGGATTGGTAGAATAGTTAATGTGTGAAAGCGTAACAAACTCACATTCACATTTATTTATAGTATTATTATTTAACTAGCTGTACCCCGCGGTTTCACCCGCGTGAGTTTCAGAATTCCCGCAGGAACTATTTTTTTTTTAATAAAAGTAGCCTAAGTTACTTCTTATAACATTAGCTAGCTGCCAGTGAAAGTCCCGTTAAAATCGGTCTATCCGTTTCAGAGATTAGCTGGAACCAACAGACAAACCAAAATTTAAAAATGTTTTTTTTTCTAATATAAGTACCGTTAATACTTTTATAATATGCATTTAGTGAAAGCTGTTAATTTGGAATTACAAACAGACAGTTCAATTTTACCTATATGTATATACTAGATCTATAGACTAGCTGTTCGCTACGGTTTCATCTGCGTTAATTCAGAGTTCCATGCTACACATGCACACAATATTATTGTTACGTGTATAACTAATACTGAATGCATATTATATTTCTCAATTCTATCGTGAGTAAGAAATATGGATTGGATTTTCAGCTGAGACCCAACGCACAGTCGCACTGTTGGCGGCGATGATGATGATGATTGCATCAGTTCCTGGGGAACTGAAGTAGTTGTCGCCGTCGATGTCGTTGTCGCCATCGCCAGGGCCGGGCCGGTGCCGCGTGCGGCAACCATTCGAATTCATGTCTGAAAACAAACGATGATCAAATGTTATGTGGCACATATTTTCGCATTGCGATAATATTTTTCGTCTACACTTTTAGCTCCCCAGAAGATGTTTTCTCCTTTCCAGTTTGAGATGGTATGTGTACAGTAAAAAAATGCATTATTTTGTATCTCTAGTTTGACACTGCTTAGTAGGTTCTTTTTACTACGAAAAAATAATACTTTATAATCAAAATTTGAACATTTTGTCACTAGACATGTTCACAAATAGTCCTTTTTCATTTTAGATATTATCGTTCGTATAAATGATAGAATGTACATATTATCACTAATCACTACATATTATACAACAAAGTCCCTCGTTGCGTTTTGTCTGTTTGTTCACGATATACTCGAAGATTAAGTAACTGATTTTCATTCGGTTTTTACCACTAGATAGAGTGATCCATTAGGAAAGTTTAGGTATATGGATTGCCAAAGTTGTGTAAATTAGTTGAAAAATAAGTGTCGGACAAAGTACAACTCGATCATCATGAAATTTTGCATACACGTTTTCAGGAATAGGTACCGAGAAAGACAAAGTACTTTTTACTCCGGAGTTCTCGCAAGATCTCCAAAATTAATGCGGGTGAAACCGCGAGGAACAGCTAGTAATAGATATTTTAAAGTGGTCATAGTTGGGTGCACTTTTATCTTTGTATAAAAGATATATTTTGGAAAAAGTATTTTGTTACGCTTTTGCGATTTAATTACTCAACCGATCATGAAATTTTGCATATGTACACCTTGTCAGGGGTACAGAGAAAGACATAATTATATGGTACTTTTTACTCTGGAATTCCCGCAGGATCTCCAAAATTAATGAGAGTGAAACCGCGCGGAACAGCTAGTTATAAATATTTTAAAGCTGTCATGGTTGGGTACATTTTTCCGAGTACTTTTGTACAAGAAATATATTTACAAAGTAGGTATCAGAAATACACTGGCACTCTTACTGTGTTTGGAGAGAGCTGCGCTGTGTGAGGGCTGTGCTGTCGTCTTCGTCATCGGTCGCGTTGCTGTGAGCGTTGAATAATCGAGTCCATGTAAACCTAAAAAAAGATTATGATCAAATGAAATAAAAAGAAAGTTGGGACAATTGCGTAGTATATTTTTATTTAGGAAAAATTAAACAAACAATAAAAATGACAATCCGGCCAAGTAAATGTCAGATCTATTCTCAGTAGTTCAATCAACAGTTTAATTGATTGAAAAAATCAACGTTTATTCAATCGGAAATTTAACGTTAATAATAAAGTTAATTCTAAAAAATATTCTAACTGTATTTTTAACCAACTTCCATAAAGGGGGAGGTTCTGAATTCGGCTGTATGTATGTTTTTTTTTAAAGAATTTATAATAAGGTCACTAATTTTACTATCATGGAGATGTTACGAGGAGGTTTTTGTAATAGACATTAGTCTTAAAAGATAAATACAGAAAACTATTCAATTTATTTGTACATTAGCTGTTCCCCGCAGTTTTACCCGCGGTAATTTCATAGTCCGCGCGGGAATTCCGAGATAAAAAGTTATGTCCTTCTCTGTACCCCTATCAACGTGCATGCAAAATTTCGTGATGATCGGTTGAGCCGTTAAGGTGTGAAAGCATAACAAACAAACAAATAAACAAACTCTCTTTCGCATTTATAGTAATAACCTAGTATATTACTATTAAGAATTATCAAACATCGTAATTTATTTCTTAAATAGTCAGTTTTTTTTTATTGATCTAGGTAAAAAAAAAATATAATCTGTAAATCCTTACTAATATCATAAATGCGAAATTGAGTTTGTTTGTTACGCTTTCACGCTTTAACGGCTGAACAGATATTCATGAAATTTTGCATACATGTTGTCAGGGGTACAGAGAAGGTAGATACATTTAACCCGTAATTCCCGCGGAAACTCCGAAATTACCTCGGATGAAACCGCAGGGCACAGCTAGTAGATAAATAAGTACCATAGCTCAATTATTATTATCAAAGACTTTAAACTATTTTTAAAACTCTATAATTGGATATGGTTGCTGGCATTAAAGTATATTCTACTTGGTTTTTTCTAAATTACATAACCAACACACCATCCAGATATCTGCATTTTGCACAACTCTATACTTATAAGTTTTTTCATGGTAGTTACTTGGCTACCATGAAAATCCTTCCAACTCCGTTTAGTCATTTTAGCAGAATGCACATAACATGCATACAGACAAAAGAAACACAAAATTGAACTGCAAAAATAATTATTTTGGACTGCTGAAGCAAGAACCTAGTGCAATAATATCCTTATAGAATCCCTAAATAAAGTTTTTAACATACAGAAATACAGAATAGTTCAAGTGGAGTTTGTAAGAAAATGAATTCATTTCATTAAGAGTTCCAAGCAAATTACCTGTATGATCAAGTGGCCTTTTTTGAGTTACAGCAGCTCTTAGTTCAGGACAACGCTTCTTTTCATTAAAACCTTCAAACACTATAAAATTAAAAAGATTTTTAATTTTTTTGAACTTGATTACTCAGACACTTTTTTGCTATGTATGTAGCTTAGTTACTCTGGAGTATATGACAAAAAAATTATATAATTATAATGCAACATCTTTACAGCGTTGCTGTTACAATTGTAATCAATCATACTATATTTCTATAGATATTTTAATATCATAATTATCAGCTTAGACACTTACCAATACTAACGGGCTTTGAGGGCTTGCCAACCCTTATCTCTTCTTGGGTAAAAAAGGTTGAAATAGCATTTATTTTGCCATTTACCTCCCAATTTTGTATAATTTTCAAAGTGCAGTTTACATATTCATTGAGAAATCCTTTTAACACCACTGATTTTAATTCCAGCCGATTTACTAACTAGAATATCATGCAAAGTATCTGTTAAATGGTTATCAATAGGGAAACAATATAATTTGTTGTTGCCCTTAGATGAACAGCTAGGGATCATGCAGTTTTTGTAGGGCATTGTCTGTAAATAAAGAAAAAAGTCCATTAGGCATCTGAAACTAGATATATGAAAACTAAAGTGATGTTGGGATATATATTTTGCTACACAAAATAATACAAAAAGTATTTCAAAATATATACCCACTAATAAATGGAAAAGTTGAGGTGGTTCTTTAAATCAAATCAAATATTCTTTTTTAAAAATAGATTTAACAATAATTAAAATTTAAAAATGAAATAAGTAAAAAGTAATCAATGAAACAGAAAAAATGGGTTGCCTCATTACTTAAAAGATATTTGGACATAGATAAGCAATAGTGTGTTAACCCACACTGGAGAAATTTTGAGTAAATCGTGTTTTAAAAGTAGGAGCGCTATTTTGTATCAACATTTTTTTTTTTAAATGTTGATAACGCGTTAATTTCGGAGATCCCGCGGATTCCGGAATAAGAGGTAGCCTATGTTCTTTTCCATGTCAAAGGAAAGGAACTTAGGCTACCTAGATTGAGTAACAAACATCCACACTTCCACAATTATAGGTAACTAGCTGTGCCCTGCGGTCTCACCCGCGGTAAATTCGGAGTTCTCGCGGGAGTTCCGGGATAAAAAGTACCCTATGTCCTTCTCTGTACCCCAAATTTCATCCAAATCCGTTCAGCCGTTTTTGCGTGATTGAGTAACAAACATCCAAATATCCACACTTTCACATTTATATTATTAGAAAGAAAGAAAGAAAAGGCATTTATTTGGAAACAGAGACAACACAATTACAATTATTTTATACAAACATGATTTAACAAAAAAAAGGATATAGTTATATATATGACAATATTATGAGACAATGTTAGTAGGACTAGCTGTGCCCCATGGTTTCACCCGCGGTAATTTGGGAGTTCCCACGGGAATTCCGGGATAAAAAGTACCTTATGTCCTTCTCTGTACCCCTGACGACGTGCATGCCAAATTTCAACCAAATTCAACCATTTTTGCGTGATCTAAACATCAACAATCATCTAAGCATTTTTTTTAATATCTCGAGTTCCAGATGGAATTTCGAAAAAATCAAAACATGAGTATCTAAGTTAGACCCTTAGGAATACAACAAAAGAAACCACATTCAATTTGGTGAAGCAGGTTTTACGTAGCATGAATACAAACATAAAACGGTATTTTTTACTTCTATATCACTCATAGTGTCGCCTAAATTTATTTTTCTAATTTATCTCCCATGTACAGACATCGACCTGTTACAATTTTATTATAATATGTATAGATATTTTATATTCAAACTTATAAACAAGTAATTGATAAACAAAAATCACATAAAATACAAACTTAGGAGATATAAATTATACTTTAATACACATAAATAGACAGTCAGCTGAATAGACAGCTTAAATACAAATAACAATAGATAGGTATACATAATTACTACATACTAGCTGTTTCCCATGTTGTCACCTGCAGTAATTTCAGAGATTCTGTGGGAATTCCAGGTTACAATATAGCCTTGGTCACTCATGGATAATGTAGCATTCTAATGGTGGAATAATTTTTATAATCGCTTCTGTAGATCCAGAGATTACCCCCCTATAAACTTACAAACTAACAAACTTTACCTCTTTATAATAATAGTACCTAGGTACCATAGACACATAGTAACATCGACACATCAGTAGTAGTAGTTAGTAAATAATAATAACTGGGTTAAAAAAAATACTTATATCACAACACACAACTAACATGAGAAACCAAGAGTATAACACAAATTATGGTAAAGAAGATTTACAACGTAATGAATTGTTACTGGATTAGCCTTTGGCAGCCTTGCGGCGATGAATGGACCTGGCGCAACATATGGAAACGGGAAACAAATTCCACAAACGATAGCCACGATGTTATAGGAGTTTGGGATGGAACGCAAACTGATGCATACGTGCATACTGCATTCTAACCTACGACACCCATACTAACTTAACTTTATACAAAATCTGTAAAAATCTAGAAGATCCGAAGTTTAGATACATAGTATGAAGCCAAAAATAGGTTCAAATAGTCAGAAATGAAACAATCATGTAAAGTAGAAATTGTAACTCACCAATCTTTTCAGGCGCTGTATTTTACCGTTAGAAGTTAAAATACGTCTAATAAATTGAATCCTACGCATAAAAATAATGCTTATAAGTAATAATGCGTATAAATTTAGATTACAAATGCGTAAGTAAGAATTTTTTATAAAAATGAAAATCAGAAATTTTTTAGAAGAAATTTTACAATCTTTTTTAAAATGATGAAAAAGCGTTGATTAAGAAGGCAATGAAAAGTAAATTCATACAGCCAAGTCAGATATTTATAAGCAACTCAACAAAAAATTGAAAGATTCCTATGGTTCAAGGTAACTATGTCGAATCAAATCCAATCAAATCAAATGTTTTTTTTATGACTTTGGATTGGTTGAGGTTGTTACGATCACTAAATCGTCAGCTGGTTCATACCATAACGAACAATTTCTTCTATAAATTACTGTCAGTTTGGAATACAGCCTCTACCTCTACTACGTTTGTCAAAGTATAGCAATAAAAACATAGCGTGTTACAGCCGCTCTTAGGATAAGGGTTCTGTTCATCAAAACACTTCAAACACTGTAAAATTAAAAAAATTAAGACAATAATAATATATACGATATAATTTATTGTTGCCCTTGGATGGACAAAGTACTCTATGTCCTTCTTTGTACCCCTGACAGTAGTTTACGGTGATTAGCTGTTCCCCGCATTAATTTTGGAGTTCCCGCAGGAATTCTGGGATAAAAACTATCCTATCTTGTTGGACCATATTATAGATGTTCACAAAATTTTATCAAAATCCGTTCAGTAGTTTCGGAGTCCATCACGGACAAACAACGTGACACGTGATTTATATATATATTAAGATAAGATAAGATTATGTATAATTATGGCGGTGATTGCATACATGATACGATCTATATTTGAACTGCAAGTCAGCAGAAAAAAGGCAGTTTTCTTACAATTTTATTCCAGCCAATAAAACTGCATCGCAATTATCAATCATTACCTACCCGCTATCTTATTCTTCAAGGTTGTGATTGCAGACGCCTTTTTTAAAATTATGTCTACCTCTCTTTAATAATTTCACACAAAAATTAAACGTTAGTAATGCAATCTTATAATTACATAGCTTGCTAAAACAAGCAGTAAGGGTTCCATTCTGCATCTTTGAAATCCGATTTAACAGTAAGTTACGTCTCCAAAAACAATAAAAAAAATATATCGCACAAATCTTGTAATCTGTGGCGTAGACACCGTTCTATCTCTTTCTCTCTAAGGCGTTGGTCGTTTTTTTTTCTCTTTCACTCTAAAATTTTGGTCGTTGTATGGATGATTCTAAGGCCTGAAAGTGACTGAAATAATGAAGACAAACGTGACACGCGAGTTTTCGGTACGGCTTTCACTCATTCACAGTGATTAGGTACCTGAGTTAGGTACCTTCTCTCTGCTGTACTCGTTATTTTATTGTTGTGAGCTGAACACTAGTAGATATAGTAATCATTAGTCATAGGTTTTTTTTGGTTGAAGTTTACCCCTTTCGGAGAAGGCAAAGGAATCTAAGTCCATACAGCCAATTCAGTTATTATTTTTTTTTATGGCGTCGCGCGGTTTGTGCATTTTTGTCAGTTTCAAGGTAGGGAAACGATGATAAACATGAAAAGGATGCGGATTCGGAATTTTGGTTAGGATTAGGAGACTGTGGGTTAATTTGGTTTACATAGGTAATCATAAATATTATTATATATACAGATAGATTATATCTTAATGTCGTTGGAAATCAGGAAAGATATGATACATTTAATTATTAATAAATCATCAAAACTACAACAACGCTTCGCACAAACGAGTACTGCTTTCGCGTGATGCGTGCAGAAATCAAGTACCTAGCATAAAATTAACAAGTATTTTTGGAAATATTAAAAAAAGAGTATTATTTTTTTTGATTAAACTTTTTGCACTCTGCTGGTGCACTTGAAACTAATTGACGAAGCATTAACACAAATAGGGTGTTCGCTGGGAGGTTATAGTTTTACTATTTAACTTCGGACTTCCTACAAAGCATCCTATTGAGGTCCAAATATGAAGAATTGCTTCTAGAAGTTCCGGTAAAGCATCGAAATGCATGTCACCGATGCATATCAATGTAAATAACTTCAGACAAGAACGACATCTGAAGTGACTTAGATTCTTTTGCTTTCTTCAAAAGAAGTAAATAAAAAAAATGTCTTCTTCAGTGACGGGGAGGTGAGTCGGTGACGTGAGTGGTTTTGCCTGCATGGACTAAGTTTCCTTTACCTTCCCCGAAAGGGGTAAAAAACTTTACCAAAAAAAAAAAAATTGTAGTTGTGGTCCACCAATAAGTCTAGTTAGTTTATAGTATCTCTAAGTAGTTTGTGGTTAATTTTAAAACGTAGTGATTACCTTCTCTCTGGTTAATTTGTGGTCCACCAGTTTGGCAAATCATGTAAAAATATTGTAAAGAAAAATTCATTTAAAGGATTAACAATCCTTTTATACTGCGTTTTCTACAACAGTCGTATACTTAGCCTGATGATCTGTGTGTGTAATAAGTATACGAAAGATTCCGTTTTCCAAGCATTTTGTTCTTTTGTTTGTAAATATTGGTTTGAGACTTTTTGTTTATTTCAGTTTTAAAACCACTGTAGTAGATGGCATGGTTTGCGGACCTCGCTGGCAAGGCGGAGAGCCTTCTCAACAATCTAGATGAGCAAACTGGCGCGGCTCTGCGGAACCATAGTAATGGGAAACAAAAAAAACGCGATGTCATCTATAATGAGCCTATGTGGGCCCAAAAAAAACGGCCATTACGAAGCCCTAAGAAACCTGCACCGATAACTGAAACCAGATCCAATTTCTCATCAAACTTGGCTAATAGAAAGTTCTCACCTAGCAAGCGTATATCTCGCTCTCAGATGCAAGAGGGACAAGAATGTTTCAGAGATGTATCACCTAAACCAAGGAGGTCACCATCGAAGCAAAGTTCTTCATTGCATTACCAGCTAGATAATTGTCCAAAGACATTAGTTCGAGATGTTAATGATGAAAATGTCTTGGATCCATTTGGACTAAAAGAACGAAGTATGATATAAAATTACTTGAATGAAAAATAGATTTAATGTTTATATGAGTATAAATATAAAAGTAATTTTGTTCAATGTTTTTAGGATATAGTCTTCCATCAGATTTAGAATTAATAAACTGTGACAGCTTTACATACAGGATGCAAAATTTAGAAGTTGAAAATGCAATGTTAAAAAATGAACTCAATGTCATGAATAGAGAAGTATCAGAGTTGCTTGACAGGCTGCGCAGGACTGAAGATGGTAATAATGTAGATAGTGGTAGCAGTAGCCAAGGTATAAAATATAATAATTTAATTAAGCCATATAAATTATGATATCAATAGTTCTTTTAAATTTTACATTTAAATTTTAGAATTAAACAAGACTCATACTAAAGTAGAAACTATGGAAACAATAAATCATAAGATGAATGAAGAGAAGTTAACACTGGCCTCTCAGTTTGAGCTGTTAAAAAACAAAATAAATGAAGTCACAGCAGTAGAGGCATCTAAGTATAAGACAAGAAATGACCACCTGGAGTCTGAAGTTACATTTTTGACTGATAAGAATAATGAATTGCAGGAAAAGTATGTTAGCTTTTTTAAGTAATCTTTATGAGCCTCTAGGAAAAGACATATTAGGGCAAATAGCTAAAAACATCATATCATTTTTTAAATCATATCATATTATTATTGTTGATTAAAAAATAAATCAAAAACATCCAAAAGTGGTTGACACTTTGTTTATGCAAAACTTGTGTTCTTTGAATCTGAAAATCTAAATGCCCACTAAATATCTAAAGACTCAAAAACTTTATTTTTATGTGTTTATAATTTTTTTTTATGTAGAATAAACAGCTTCAATGAAAAGATTAAGGAAAACAGTACTGTGATAGTCAAATTAGAAAATGAACTGCGCCATTCACAATCGGTGACTAACGAACTGCAGAGTGATTTGGAGAAATCAAAAAAGGAATGCCTTCGTCTGGAGAAAGATTGGGAAACGTACAAGCTAAGAGTTAAAAGTATGCTTTATGCTAAAGACGATCAGATCAAAGCATTACAAGGTGGACTCAATCTTAATGAGGATACTAAACTGTTGATGGAACAATTGGAGAGTTTGAAGTGAGTTGATGATCGTCATAAAACATAATTCACCATTTATATTTTATATGTATACAAAAATCCAAAGTTTTTTGCAAATAGCACAATTTTTTGTGTGCTATTATTATATTCGTGGGATTGGGTGTTAAATAAAAAAAAAAAACAGCCAAAAG
The DNA here is from genome assembly GCA_907165275.2 of Zygaena filipendulae. Classification (NCBI taxonomy): domain Eukaryota; kingdom Metazoa; phylum Arthropoda; class Insecta; order Lepidoptera; family Zygaenidae; genus Zygaena; species Zygaena filipendulae. Next base: position 5,891,373 of record OU015669.1, read on the forward strand.
AGTTACAGATAATATATTACTAGTGTCACACTATCAATGTATATTGTATCTTGCATTAGGGTATTGTTTTTATTAAAACTAAGGTTGATCTTGATGCTATGATTGTTTACTTTGGCGTATGACTTTGGCGTAAGTGCGTGCTTGCATATGCATACTCTCGTTGTGAATGCTCTAAGGCTGCCTATCGACTGGAGCAGAGTGAGGTGGCGGACTGGTAACCGAGGTAAAAATCCACCTGTAGATATTCAGGAGCGGAGATTTTAAACAATAGGGATGTTGACTACTATTGAAAATCAAAATTCTAATTAGTCCGTCACTTAGAAAATAAAAAGACAATAGACACGTATTTTTTGCTTTTTTAAATAAATTAAAATATACAGAGATAAAGGGCATTAAAGTTTAGAATGAGGAGGTCGTGACGTCACTAACCGCAAAACCGCCATACAAACTGTCAGAATAGTGACGTCACGCGAAATTTCAACTCAATATATCGCCGTTATTTTTTGATTACATAAAAAAAGAAAAAATACGTGTCCAATATTTTTTATAATCTACAAGACGGACTAAAAAATATAAATTAGTCAACATGCCCATTCTATTGGTGGATTGTTACCTCGCTCACGGGTTTGCCACCTCTTTTGCTAGTGGCTCGCCAGTTGAGTCTATCCATATGACGCGTTTTACGGGCGAGTCGAAAGTCCGACGCGTTGCAAGCGTTTTACGCGCGAGAGCATCTGGACGGGATCTATGTGGCTCTAGTATCTCGGGAACACGCGCGTTCTCAACTCGCACGTAAAACGCCTCATCTGGACAGGCTCTTACACTGTCGTTTTCATTTGTGACAGAGAAGAGCGTGAGAGTCTGTCGAAGGCGGTGTCGCACGTGCGCGCCGAGTGCGGCGACATGAAGCGCTGCATGGAGCAGGTGGAGGCGCGGCGCGGCGCGGCCGAGCGCGTGGTGGCGGCGCTGCGGGACGCGCTGCGCGACGAACGCGCCGCTAGGAACGACGCCGACGCGCGCTGCCATGCCATCTCGAAGGTATTTAACCGCACACACACACCGGCCGGCGACAGTGGTAGGTACTTATTTTGAACTTCCGCATATAATGGGCTCTATAAGCATCGTTGTACAGTTTACTTTGAAAATAGACCTTAACACCTTTGCTTAAAGGCAGATAATTAGCAACGCTGGAAAGGTGACATTGGTGTAAAAAAATAATAAAAAATCAGGGCTTTTTAATGATTACTTAATTTTAAGTAAAGATTTTTAAAAACAAAAATTGTCGCAATCAGAGACGTTCATTAAATTAATATTAATTGGCATTTAACAAAATTTAATTAGTCAAATGTCAAATAATATGAATTTTTATGAACTCTGATCGCGGCAATTTTGCGTTAAAAATCTTCACCTAAAATAAAGTAATCATTAAAACGACTCTGAGTGCGGCAGTACGTGAATTTAGGAAAACCAGTTTGTTTTGCGATTGAAATGTGAATAGAAACTTGAACTGTATTCTTTTGATATTATATTGTTTTTTTATATTACAATTTAAATTAAAATTAAATGATTTTGAATCCTTATTTTCAGGAGCTAAAGTCCATGCAAATGGAAACTGGTCAAACCATCGCAAGCTTGCGTACAGCATTGAGAGACAAAGAGAACGAGCTGAATCATCTTCGAGATACTACGTCTTCGACCGGTCGGACCACAGACACGAGCGCTCTGAACGTCGCCGATTACGATGTAATGCAGGATAGCATAGACAACGAAAAGGTGCATTACTTGACGCAGATGCTCGTCCAGAGACAAGAGAAAATCGACTCGTTGCTGGCTGATAACAACACGCTCAGGATACAGTTGGATAAATTAGACGTAAGTCTACTAAAATTTTACTTTGTTTATTAAAAGTTAATTTATTAGGTAATTGGGTATTCTCCAAGGTTTGAATATCAAAATTCTAATTAGTCCGTCAGTTAGAAAATAAAAAAATAATAGACACGTATTTTTTGCTTTTTCAATTTAATGAAAATGAACATAGATAAAGCGCATTAAAGTTTAGGGTGGGGGGCTCGTGACGTCAATATTCATTATAAGCGCCATACAAACCGCATTGAATTGTGAAATTTCAACTCAATGTATCTCTGTTATTTTTTGAGTACGTAAAAAAAGAAAAAATACGTGTCCAATATTTTTTACTAATCTACACGACGGACAAAAAAAATTTTTTTTGTCAAGTAGCCAATTGTAGCCCGCGGCTTTGTTTACGTGTAGTTTGAAAGTGCATGCATACTATTTGCAGTAGCAGTATATTGTCCATCGATCCCTTTTATTATAAATGCGAATGTGACTTTGTTTGTTACGCTTTCCCGCCTTAACTACTCAACCGGCCATCATGAAATTTTGCATACACACAACATAACGAACGATTAAGGGTAAGGAAAATGACATAGTGTACTTTTATCCCGGCATTCCCACGGGACCTCCGAAATTAACGCGGGTGAAACCGCAGGGAACAGCTAACTGACAAATGGATAAGTTTCGCTCAGGGACCTTATTCAGCACTGAGCACACGAAGTCCACCCCCACCGGGAATCGAACCCGGATCCTCTTGATTAGCGGGCATGCATGGTGACCTACTGCGCCAATCGGGTCGCCGAATATCTCTAATACATATTTCGGTATCTGGATCGTTTGGGATTGTGTTATGGGCCGCGTGTTATGGCATGGGCAAGGGATGCTGTTGGTCATAGTGAATAATGGCCCGGTAGTCTGTCGTGACGTGCGTACACCGACCCCCTCAGTGCAAGTACAAGTCGGAGGTGTCCGCTCTGCGCGCGAGCCGCTCGCACAGCGTGCTGGTGGGCGAGGAGGCGCGCGCCCGCGGCCGCAAGCCCGCGGCGCTGCTGTCGCTGCGGCTGGGCGCGCTGCTCAACAGGTACCCCGTGTTCAGGCTGTTCATCCTCGTCTACATGGTGAGTTGCCTACGTTAATACACGTTCTCTTAGGTCAAGTTGACCGTTATCGCTATAGAAAGCTTACGGCCGCACTCAGAGTCGACTTTTAATGATTACTTAGTTAAGTATAGATTTTTAAAACAAAACTGCCGCAATCAGAGACGTTCAATAAATTCATTTCGCCATTTGTACACACTGTGCAATAAAGAATAAATAAATAAATAAATTTTGATTGACATTTAATGAGATGTAACTTAATTAGTTAAATGCCAATTAACATTAATTCATTAAACTTGTCTGATTACGGCAGTTTTGCTTTAAAAATCTATACTTACCTAAGTAATCATTAAAGTCGACTCTGAGTGCGGCCGTAAGGAACATATCTAATATGTTCGTGTCACATGGTCAAGAAATATAGGACTTTTGGTTGGACGATTTTATGTGACCACATGACATAAGGGGTCATCCATAAAGTACGTCACACTAATTTCGTGACTTTTTGAACCCCCTCCTTGTCACAGTTGGTCACATTTGTGAGACCCCCTAGTGTGACGTCACATATTTTTCAATTTTACATCTACAAATTACTAAATTAAAACAACATCTATCTCCAAGGTCATATTCACGCGGTATATTTGTTTTGTGAATACTCTGGTGCATATAGTTATGTTAGGAATTGGCTATTTGACAATTTTTTTTTGTCCGTCGCGTCGTGTAGAATAATTAAAAATATTGAACACGTATTTTTTCTTTTTTAACGTAATCAAAAAATAACGGCGATACAATGAGTTGAAATTTTGCGTGACGTTATACAATTCGATGCAGTTTGTTCAGGGCTTATACCGAAATATGACGTCACGAGTCCCCCACCCTAAACTTTAGTGCACTTTATCTAGGTATGTTTATTTTCATTAATTTGAAAAAGCAAAAAATATGTGTCTATTATTTTTTTATTTTCTAACTGACGCGACGGACTAATTAGAATTTTGATTTTCATACTCTGGAAAATATACAATTGCCGACGGAATTCAAATTTTCTCTGGAAATACTTTATGGTTTCGAATCTCACTCGCCCATTTCTGTTTTCAGATACTACTTCACTTCTGGGTTATCACGGTTCTCTTCACGAGTACTCCCGAAGATTATATCAAAAGACCAACTAAAGTTTGATATTTTTGTCCAAGGCCCAAGTCAAACCACAACCATTCGTTTGTGATGGTAATAAGAATCATTATTCACCTAAAATACAACGTGATTCATGTCACATGTTTTTGCTATGGGGACTGATGTAGGTAACTTGTAATTTTGAATATGTAAATAAAAATTGAAAGAGTTCTAGAAAACGTTTGTATATAAAATATATCATGTATCGTCCACCGAAGTTATATTAATCTTTGCATTGGTTATTATTGATCATAATTATTGTTATTTTGATATGATGATGTTAAAATTGAGATTAAATTTGCATTGTATTCTGTTTGAAATGAATTTATTTCAATTATGTTTGTTATATTAGGTTGCGAATGGGGCACAATAAAGTTTTATTACATATTTTAAAACTATATTTTTACTAACCCATTATATGCACTTTTCCCGTGATGAATAAATGTCACCAAATACCTATACATATTAAAACAAACTGGTGTATGTTGCCCTGAAATTGGACAGACTATTAAAATATTTCGCTTAACGTTAGTTATTTACCCTTATAGGAGTCTTAGAACTTATCAGTAGTCGATATTGTGTAGTTTCATCCATGGACTGATAAATCACTCAAAATCATCACTACATAGTATAAAACAAAGTCGCTTCTGGCTGTCTGTCTGTTCCTATGTAAGCTTAGATCTTTAAACTACGCAACGGATTTTCATGCGGTTTTCACCAATAGATAGAGTGATTCATGAGGAAGGTTTATATCTATAGTTTATCCTGGAATTCCTGCGGGGACTCTGAAATTACTACGGGTGAAACCGCAGGGGGCGCTACTTGATGAATATAAAAAGACAATGCGACCGTATTTGCCTGTTGTGAAAATGGCGTGGTGCCCCAAAGATTCACTCCTAACCTGTGACGTGGGCCATTCAGAATTTCAAAAAGAAATTCTGGTCGCTGGGTCCCTCGTACTTTTCCAACTATATTCATAGCTGCTGGACAGGAAAATTGCACTCCATTCTCTATGTCTATGCTTTTATGCATCCTTTCCAAAGTCAACACTATAAATAATAATAATAATAATAATAATCCACTTCACAACACACAGATCTACTCGATCCCACACTAAGCTATAAGCTTGTGTCGTGGAAACCAAGCAAACGTGGTATATACTACACATATTATTACATATATATTATACTATAGATATATATATACACACCCAGACTGGAAAATAGAACCCTGTGTTCATCACACAAAGTCCACCCCCACCGGGAATCGAACCCGGAACCTCTTAATTAGCGGGCAGGCATGGTGACCATTGCGCCAATCGGGTCGTCAAATAAAAGCATGATAGGATTTTTAATTCATTACAAGGGGCCACAGTAGTCTTGCATCAGTAAAGGTGGACACTGTTGCACTGTACCTTCATATATCGACACTCGCTAACTCGAGTCACACCGATTATGACACCAACGATGGCGAGGGGGGCGTGTATGGGGAGACCGTTAGGATGCGGGAATTTTTTGTATCGCTTGAGCAGAATTGACTTTGATCGTTAACCATCGGAGTTGTCGACTATCGCCTATAGTGTAAAAATATGCCCATTTGTAAAGAATTCTGAACGGAGCGGCATTAAAGGTAGGTACCTAATAGAGATGCGCCGAATGTTCGGCCGAGTATTCGTATTCGGTGTATTCGGCATATTTTTTTATGTTCGTATTCGGCCGAATATTCGGTTAGTTTGCCAAATACCTACCGAATATTTTAATAGCATTATTTTAAATTGTTTAAAAGATAATATTTCTAAATAAAACAAGATTAACACTACCATGTGTAGCCATCATATCAGGTTTTAATTAAATAATGACATTTTTTCTGACAAACGACAATACCTACTCACTGAAAAAAATTATCACTCGATGAAATCAACAATTTTAAAATACGTCATCATCATCAACGTTAATTCTAAAGTAAGATTAACGTTGCTTTTAAATAAAACGTAATTTATACAAAATAAAATTTACCAGCAACAGGAGGCCAATCGCGCTATTTTATAACGACATTACCAAAACAAAACCAAACGTTACACGTTTAAACGTCAAATTTTAAATTAATATTTTAGTTAATTACATTTAAATATAATTATATATTAATTTCTAAATAAAAGTTGAATCGTCATCTTTAAAATAATCTGTGCGATACGAAATATGCTTAAAATATTAATTTAAAATTCGACGTTTAAACGTGTGAAGTTTGGTTTTGTTTTGGTAATGTCGTTATAAAATAGCACGATCGGCCTCCTGATCAACAAGACGTATTATGAATGAAGTATTTTACTTATGATATAACATAGTCGTCATTTCATTAAAAATGTCCACACATGCGATCTTTTACGTCCACTCATCTTTAACAAAGTTCACGATGTTGTTTTTAATCAATTTCAATTAAAATAAACTGTCCGAAGATTAATTTTTAATCAATATCATGCGAGCATTGCACTAAATAAAAGGGCGGCGCACTGACTGACTGAGTGAATTGAGCTAGCGCGAAAGGGTCGCGCGGCCCAGGCGGACTTGTATGAACTTGTTTACCACGAAAAAATGAACCGAACAATTCGGCCGAATATTCGGATCGGTACTTTTTTGACCGGATATTCGGCCGAATATTCGTATTCGGTTGAACCCATATTCGGCGCATCTCTAGTACCTAATTGGATACACATACCCAATACACGTATAATTTTTACGAGAAATAGGTACCTAAAGGTTTATAAGTAATATCGAAGATAAGCATTGTGAGTTTTTCTAGTGACTCAACATTAAAAATACCTACCTACCTAGGTAATTCACACACTCATGCTAGATTAATGTATTTGATTCCACAGAAGGTAAGTAGGTACATAGGTACCTATAGGTGTTAACTGGTTTGAAGTTGGATATTCCCATAAACTTGCTTTACGTAAAAAGCTCGGGCACTTTAGTTATACATATATTTGTACAACATAACTATAAAGTTACCTACATCAGTATCTAGGTATCTACCTATGCGAGATTTTGGTTCGTTACTCTCTTCAAATCCACCTAAACTTTGAAAAGTACAATAGTGTAAAACATAACGAAAATATTTAACTTTGGTACCGTGAAACATGCCAAATTCGCCCGTTTTTTCATTAAAATCCAACAAATTTTATTTTTTTCATAGCACACCTTGTATATTTTTGCATTTACTACAACTAAATAACCATATGCACGCATTTGCTATGTACAATTTATAGCAAATTAAAATTAATGCAGATTATTTTAAGATTTTGATGGCGGGCAAAGTTATCTGGACTTCTGGCCAACATTGCCCACGTCAATTTTACACGCAAATATACTTAACACCGTGTTGGTAATCGGTAATTACCGCGTACGTTGTCAAATCAACGTAGGTACTTTAAGACTACTAACTACATTATGACTTCCTAAAATAACTTTATTTATAGCATAGGTATACTGCTAAATATTTAACCAGCGCCAATTTGTGTTAAATATTTAATTTGTGGACGGCTAGACAATTCGTAATAATAAAGAAAATCCTTACTTTAATAGATCCGAAAGTGCGTTTGTCTGTTTATTTGTTTGTTTGATACGCTTTCACGTCAACGGTTCAACCGATCACCATGATACACGTTTGTCAGGAGTACCGAGAAAGACATAGGGTGCCTACTTTTTGTCCAGGAATTCCCGAGGAAACTCCAAAATTACCGCGGGGAACAGCTAGTGAGTAGTGAACTAGTGAGTAGTGACTAATAAAGAAATGAATGTGCGCCATCCGAGTGACCCGAGTCATCCGATGATAAAGCTATAAAGTTTGAATACATACGGCACAGATAGATTGATAGGTACCTACGGTACAAGCACAAAATACAATCTTAGATATGGTTTTACTGTAGGTACATTATAATCCTACTAATATTATAAATGTGAAAGTGTGGATGTTTGGATATTTGGATGTTTGTTACTTAGATAATCACGCAAAAACGGCTAATCGGATTTGGATGAAATTTGGCATGCACGTTTTCAGGGGTACAGAGAAGGACATAGGGTACTTTTTATCCCGGAATTCCCGCAGGAACTCCGAAATTACCGCGGGTGAAACCGCGGGGCACAGCTAGTATTATAATCTTATCTTTATCTTTAATATATATAAATCACGTGTCACGTTGTTTGTCCGCGATGGACTCCGAAACTACTGAACAGATTTTGATAAAATTTTGTAACCATTTATAATATGGTCCGACTTAAAAGGATAGGATACTTTTTATCCCGGAATTCCCGAGGGAACTCCGGAATTAATGCGGGGAACAGCTAATCACCGTAAACTACTGTCAGGGGTACAAAGAAGGACGTAGAGTACTTTTTCCCGGAATTCCCGCGGGAACTCCGAAATTACCGCGAATGAAATCACATGAAATGAATGAATAATATGAAAACTTTACTCACTTGGTCAGCAAAATTGATTTTTGCTCACTGTTTTTAAGCTAAAAAAGGTGCGCTTTTTGAGTTAGAGAGGTGAAAAATATATCGAGTGCTTCGGATAATTGTGTCTATTGCCTCCTCCCCCCCATCTACGCCTGACCAAGCAGGATGTCCTCAGCTCGCTGCTCGTATACTGTTGCCGTGTCACGTGTGTGACTAGCTTTAACCGGTCACCTCCATTGCGCTTTACTATAATATTTAGTCGTGGGTTGGACAGCAGACTTCTCTGTACCGTTCTTTGTTGCCGTTATTTAGAAAATAAAATTAAACAAATGAAATATTCACAGTTAAAAGTGATTTTAAATGTAGGAAATAAGTTATAAAATTGAAATTTTACATAAAATAAGTAGGTACTTTTTAGTGGAATTAATTCCGGTTCACGTAGGTACTTACCTTGAACTAAAGGTTTTTTTAAAAGTGGTTTTCCTTGTTTTTAATACCGGTGTGAAGATGACTCTGAGTTTGTGTTTTTTTATGCTATTCGTCGGTAAGTTTGTTTATTATTTAACTGATGTATATTGCAAATTATGGCATCGGCATTAAATAATTTACCTACCATAGTTCCTCACAAGCCATGTAGGTACCTACTTTTTAACTACCTTAGTATTTACATATTATACTAAGTAGGTACTTACATTCTTATTATTTTTTTAATAAAAGCGCCGGGAAAACCCACAACAGGTTATTGACGTTCAACTCTCTCAATCACTGTTCAACAAGAAGTATAGATTTATCTAATTAACACAGCGGATCGCAACTGATTTTATTTAAAACAGAAACTCGAAGCACAGATAATATAATTACTGCTCGAAGTAACGGCCGCACTCAGAGTCGTTCTAATGCTTAGATACTTAATTTTAAGTAAAGATTTTAAAAGCAAAACTGTCGCATTCAGAGACGTTCATTAAATTAATATTAATCGGCAGTCAACTTTAACTTAGTTCAATTAAATTCAATCAATTCAACTTAAGTATCTAAATTCAACAAAATTTTACTTAATTAGTTAAATGAAAATTAACATAAACATGAACGTTTCTGAGTGCGGCCGTTTTGTTTCTAAAATCTTTTCTTAAAATTAAGTACTATCATTAAAACGACTCTGATTGTTCTTAATTTTTTACCGACTTCAAAAAAAGGAGGTTTCAATTCGGCTGTATGTTTTTTTTTATCTTTTGGATTAATTCGGTATTTTGTTGTTTTTAAATTTTTAGTATTTTTTTTTTGTATTAAGTATTTTTGTGTTTTTTGAAGTCGGTTTATTATTCAGTTAAAGAAAAAAACTGATTTGGGACTTAAGACGGATGAAGTCCGTATTGGTTTTTTTAAAGGCAAGATTGAAAAAAAGGTTCAGTAGGTAGGTACCTAGGTATATAAAAACTATTATTTTCTAAATTGCCAGATTTAAGATGGTCGACAAACAGAATTATTCAACAATAGGTACTGACATGCTGAGGGTTCCAATAGGGTACTTGCATGAAGTTTATAATAAGAAATTGTGTCAATATTTCAAAAATAGGGCCTAAGAAAAGCTTAATCGTGAGATTTACTTAAAAATTATCAATAGCTTCCAAAATATTCAACTTTTAATTTTGTGAAACGAAACGTTGCAACGAAACACCAATCACAGCCACGCTTATCATGCTACGTCACTTTTATTTTTTTAGGAAAAATTTACCCCTTTCAGGCAAGACAAAAGAAACTAAGTGCATACAGTCAACACATATTTTAATTTTTCTGAAGTTTTTTACTTTAAAAAGGAATTGGTAAGATACATTTCGATTCTTTACTGGAACTTTTGAAAGTAGATGGACATAGTTCAAACTTAATTTCGCTTTTGGATATTAAAGTTACATATCTGTCAGTGTTACATGACCCTGTCAAAACGACAGTGACATTACAATCACAGATTAATAAGGCGTAATAATTATCTAGTGACGTCATTCTGCGTTTTGGCGGTAGGTAAGGTCAAAACTGGTCAAAAGTAGAAACTTTGAAACGCTCTATTTAATTAATTTATCTTTTTATCCATATATTTTTTTCTTTTTCTTGCTTTGTTTAAATAGGCTATATATCTTTCAAATAGACTGAAAAAAAAAATTCATGCAAGTACCCTATTTCAGTTCCAATTTGTGGTTTTATGGCTCCACCGTTTCGACGGTGATATTGTTATTATTCCAAGATTTTTTTTCGCTGTTATTTTGACGTCCTCCTTCTTGGCGAATGATGCCGCCAGTTTCTGGGTATTTGATGATCTTTATACAGTCAGTAAAACTTGTTTGTTCAACAATTTGATCACGATATTTCTTCAATTGCAACTTTCTGCATTGTTTAACCAAATCAACGACCTAGCTTGGTTATGTCATGTAACTTATACGTAAATTCATGGTACAATAATATCGTGAAACTAACTGCCGCACTCGGAGGTGAAAACGTTTGGAAATAGAACTGCTAAAGTAATCATGAAATGTATCAGATTGCATTGGTAATGAGCTTAAAAACTTTTTGTTATTTTTTATTTCGAAAGTGTCAATTAAGCTTTTTGCAACCGAAAATATATATTATTTATTTGTACATAATACACGGGTGTCTGAAACTTGTAAAATGCACAAAAAATTACATTATAATATTATCTAACTATACTAGGTACAAACGTTAGTTATCAACGCCCGTTAATAGAACTATCGACCTTTTCTCTTCTAATATCCTCGTAAGATCAGCTACGTACCTACACACCAAAAAGTAGGTAGGTATAATCACTTCTTGTTTCGTCTGAGGGTAATCATAGCAAATAATTTACTCATTTATAATTTTATTATTGTATAATTTAATTTAACTTTCATATAATACTTACCTATTTTTATGTCGCTGTTGTACTAACATGAGAATTTTAATACATTCCTGTCTTGATGACTATACCTACCTACCTCCTAATACATTCAGTACTAGCTTTCACCCGCGTTTTCGGAGTTTCGCGAAAATATGTAGGTATGTGAAAAAATTGCGGTGGAGTGGTTAACGGCCGCACTCAGAGTCGACTTTAATGATTACTTAGTTAAGTACAGATTTTTAAAAGAAAACTGCCGCAATCAGAGACGTTCAGTAAATTATTGTTAATTGGCATTTAATGAGTTGTAACTTCATTAGTTAAATGCCAATTAACATTAATTTATTAAACTTGTCTGATTGCGGCAGTTTTGCTTTAAAAATCTATACTTAGCTAAGTAATCATTAAAGTCGACTCTGAGTACGGCGGTAAGACGTTAAAGCGCAACAAACAAGAGGAGAGTTCACTAGTAGGTACCTAATTTCACAGGCGTTAATTTCGGAGTTCCAGCGGGAATTCCCGAATAAAAAGTATCCTATTGAGCCGAACCTCACTCAATTTCACCTCGGGGAGAAGGCGGTCTCGGCAAATATCAAGTAATTTTTTTTTGCAAGACACGCTGTACAAGTGCGAAATTGCAAATTGTTTTTTTAAATAGGTAGGTATGTACCTACTTAGTATAACGCACGAAATCAAGTAAAGATTAAATTATTAACATTAAAATCACGCATTTTGAAAAATGTCACGTGAGATTAGAGGGGGGAGCGGGTCGAGCTAAATCTCACAACATCTCATCTAGGAGAAATGAGAGGGGATCCAAATATCGTCAAAACAACCTCACGTAATTAATGGATGAATAGATGCCTTACTTGCCTAACTAAAGCTTTTATATACATATAATAGCTTGTAATCTTCAGTTGACTGTAACCTTACATCGAAATGAAGATTCATATACATTTTATAATATAAAAATAAAATTGACGTCGAATAAATTAGTCACGAAAGCCGACAAGCAAGTTGTCGACGCGCTGGCGGATCCTAAAACGACTCGTCTTTGGTATTGCTAATGACGCGCCGCCGGCAAAAAATTAATTTAAAGTTTTCTCTGTTATTTATTTTATTAGTGGTTTTTTAATTTATATTACTAAAGTTGACATGGAAGGTATCAAAGCACATATCAAAGTATAGGTAGTTTATGAGGACTAGACCTAAGAATGGATTTCCATCTCGGATTTTCTGAGGGAATCTCGAAATTTGCATATGCGAGGAACAATATTATATAACTAGCTACTACTAGCTACTACTACTACTAGCTGTCCCCCGCGATTTCATCCGCGGTAATTTCGGAGTTCCTGCGGGAATTCCAGGATAAAACCTATCCTATCTCTTAAGTTGAACCAAATACAACATAGTGACCAAATTTCACCATGATCGATTCAGTATAGTTTCGGAGTCCATCGCGGACAAACAAAGTGACACGTGATTTATATAATATATTAAGATAAGATTATATTATTACCTCAGACCAAATAAAAACTAAAGACGGAACGTCTCGAACAACGAAGTGAAGCCGGTTGCATATGCATGTGATGATTAGGAAAGTGTATGGATTGGTAAAGTTTTCTTACTGGTGATAAGTGATTTATGGTGTCTTTTTCTTTAAAGTGTGTGCGTGTTTCTGTGTACGTGCACGGCGTGGTATCTTTTTCTGGGCTTCACTTGTTTGATCTACGCGTTCCGTCTTTAGTTTTTGGTCTGAGATTATTGCATTAATAATAATCCAAACTTTAGTAGAATAACCATAACTCTACTATGTGAGTAGGTACCTAAAATTCTCGATGTTTTAATCGGCGATCAAATTGATTAAATTATTACGTACCTATGTCTACTATAAAATGGTTTATAAGTAAGCTATTTACATATATTATATTATATTGAAATTAATAATTGGAAGAGCATTATTATAAAGCTGGGTTTTTAAAGCTGGGTTTTTCAATGAATTAATATCATAGAAATGATGAGATTTTTTTATAGGAAAAATCTAATGAACCCAATATACTTATAGTCCTATACCATGTTATTATCTATGTAATTATACTAATACATATAATTGAAACGAGTTGATAAAATTCACTGTAGGCACCTTTGGTTTAAAGTTAACGAACTGTTTAAAGTTACCGCGATGTCGCGGGTTCGTATTCCTTGCATCAGAATATAAACATATTTTGTGCTCACAGTGAATGAACAAAAAAGTATTTATGTAATTACCAGCCTTCTCAAGGTTGTCTCACTTCCCTGCTATTTGGTAACCATATTACAAAACAAATTCTCTTCTAAAAGAGACTATAGGGCTGTGCGATAGTGTCTTAATTATTTTTAGATAGCTAGATCCTATAAAGCTTTATAAACGCAAGCCACAAATTGAAAAGGACACTGAAGCATTCTTTTGAAAAAATGAAAAAAAAAAAATGAAAAAAGCGTTTATTAAACACAAACAATGCTATATAATAATAAGGGAGCACTAGTCCCTAAACTAGGATTCCCTGTGTTATAGGGACCAGTCTCCTACAAATATATCCAATTAACCAATCAGTACAGAGGATTCAACATCTAAACGTACAAGTTAGGAGACCACACCAAACCATACCAATGACCAAGTGTGTGTCCTCATAGTGAGAAAAAATGAGAACAATAATATATTATGTCAAGCGAAGTTTTTGTGAGAAAGTTTTGCGTACCTGAATGTGTATCTTGAATTTTCTCATAGAATTTATGTTAATTTTTTCATTCTCTACTACATTGCCAGTAAGATTATTCATTATATGTGTTTCAGTACCGCCATTGCTGTCTGCGGATGCTCCACTACCAACTATTGACTCAAATACACTTCACAATGTGTTCGGGTACCCTGATGCCCCAATACTAGCGCAATCCGTGGCTCCGCTTGTCCTCACCGACCCGGCTGCCCAAGCTGTAGTGTTGGAAGTTGCTCAGGCTATAGCCGTCCGACCTATAAACTTCACGGTGGTCGATGAGCAATTCGTTCAGTCCACTTTGGATTATGACAAATTTGACTGGGTGCTTACTAAGGTACCTATAATTTATTATTTACATATTGTGTTAACAAGCTGCTTTACGCGGTTTCTCTCTCATGTGATTCTGAAATTTTTTTGGGTCAAAATAAAAACGAGTCAGGAAATAAGCTACCTATACACCAAGCTTTATAAAAATCTTTCCAATAATTTTATGCGATACCTTCGCGTTAAAAAAATTACCTAATATAATTTTCCATAAATTATCGAAATGGATTCTCACTTTTTTCCCTGATATTACCAATATAGATACCGACACGCGTAGTTTACAGCTTCCGTTTGGTGAACAAAGGTGAACTTCCGTTTCCGCATCGCCCTAATTTAATTCTAATCTGTTTATTCCAGCGAGTTGCGGCAAGTTCCAATGAGAACTTTTTACTTTCTCCATTGGGCTTGAAGCTGGCTTTGGCGATATTAACAGAAGCAGCTACGGGTGTCACACAAGCGGAGTTAGCCAACGTCTTGGGTTTCGAACTCAACACATTGGCTGTGAGGCAGAAGTTTTCCACAATAATAAATTCACTGGAGGTTAGTAACACATTTCATATTCTCTGTACAAGGATCATTAACGGAAGATATGGATCATTGTTCTATGTACCTAGTACCTACCCAGTTATGAGTTTACTGGTAATCACATAACACTGAGCGGCCTTTATAGATACCAAGACAAAACTCCAACCGAAATCATAGCATTTACGGTGCTTTAGTTACAGAAAAGGGCGTGATGTGGTGTTACTCGCGTTTCACTTGTTTGAATTACAATTTTGGTTTGAATTACAAAAAACCCATATCTTGTTTCTATTGATTGAAAAAAGCCCAAATACTGTAATTAAACTTTGGTTTCATACAAGTTTTAATGTTAAGTATTAGATTCATTCAGTATTAGATTATTGTCTCCAATAAACATAATAGTAATTTTGGACGTAACCGACGCTACGCGCGACGTGCTGACGCGCTGACGATGACAGATCGTATCTAGGTACTCTCGGTAGTTTAACGATCCTGTCTTTTGTATATTGGCGTACGGACAAATTAAATGTTCATTCGCCCGCATTCATCATCTATATAATATATTTTGTCAATCAACTTTGTATCTGTCGGGAACAGAACCTTTTTCTGCATGAAAAACTGTCTGTGTTCCTGAAAACATGTACACGAAATTAGTGATGATCGGTTTCATAGCTAAAGCATGCATTAGTTAAGACATAGGAGTTTTATCATATAGGAACCATCGGGGGTTCGAAAAGTCCCTGGTTCAAAACTACACTTTGTATAGTAACTAGCTTTTCCGCGCGGTCTCACCCGCGATAATTTCGAAATTCCCGCGGAATTGTTCCATACAAAGTTTACAACCCCTTTTCCCCTTAGGGGTTGAATTTTCAAAAATCATTTCTTATCGGATGCCTACGTCATACAAAGAACACACCCTCCAAGTTTCAAGTATCTACGGTCAGCGGTTTAGGCTGTGCGTTGAGCCGTTGATCCATCAGTCATTCAGGACAAAGCATTTTATATGACTGTATGATGTAAGTTGATCCCAATAAAACCTTTTTGTTCGATTTTCACCACAGAGTCAGTCGTCGCAATATGTACTCAACCTGGGCAGTAGGATCTATCTGGATGACTACGTGCACCCACAGCAACGGTTTGCGGCGATCGCCGAAGAGTTTTACAAGACTCAGCTGGTCGGCTTGGATTTCTCCAACACGACAGTTGCAGCGAACGAGATCAACTCTTGGGTTGCCAACAAAACAGCTGGAAATATAAAGATGTTGGTGAACCCTGGTGAGCAATTGTTGCTTTTTGCTAGCTGTCCCCCGCGGTTCCACCCGCGGTAATTTCGGAGTTCCCGCCGGAATTCCAGGATAAACTAGACCTTCCCCTTGAATCATTATTAAAAAAACCGCATCCAAATCCGTTGCGTAGGTAGCTTTAAAGATCTAAGCATACATCGGGACAGACAGACTGCGGGAAGCGACTTTGTTTCATACTATGTAGATTGTGGATATCTAATGAAAAATATAAATCGCCAAAATATGTGTTACTAATCGCATAACTTCCATGCACTAAATTGGATAATTATTTTTTTTTGTGTTACGACAAAACTTTGTCCTGACAAAAACAATAACGACAATAACGAACAAATTCCTGCGGGAATTCCGAAACTTACGCGGATGTATCTGCGAAACGGTTGGACCGATTTTGACGAGACTTTCACTCACTGCTAGCTGTTGTTATAAGGAGTAAATAAGGCTACTTTAAGAGTTTCTGCGGGAATTCTGAAACTCACACGGATGAAACTGCGGGGCACAGCTAGTATTGAATAACTATGTGTGTTTTTATTTGTATATCCCATTCGTCAAACTAGTGCCATGCCACCTGCTATAAAAAATCTTATTATCGTTAAAAATGCTTCATATAAATAGACATTGATTGCAGAATATGAAAAATAGGGTAAACAATATTAATCGTTTTATTTCTGCATTTAAAGTTGATTTCGCGGTTTTAAATTGAAATTTTTCTACAATATTATCTACCTATTAAGTTGCAATTTATGTTAAAACTGGTGGCGCTATTTTTATTCCTGAGACTAGGTCTTAATTCTGACTATTAGAAGGGAAAACTAAACAATTCCGCTCAATTTCGATATTTTATTTATTTATTTATTTACGTTAAAAACGTTATACATATAACTGTAGTTTTTGAGGGTTTTATGTGCATTTTGCACGCACAAAAATACCGATGGCCAAACAAATTCTTAAAGTATTTACCTAAAGCGGTTCTATGTTCTGTTAAACGACTAACAGAATCTAAAAATAACATTCTTATTTCTTTGCAATATCTTCAATGTTGAATTAATTATGTTTCTATATATGTATATTGTGCCTGCGTAATAACGTACCTAAACCACACAAGCGTGTGTATTGTATGTTGGTACTGTGTGAGCTAGCACGCGATAAGTCTGTATAGGTCAAATGTGAATGCGACAATTATGACAAATACCAGTGTCATAATATTATGAGCATCACTACTCCAAATATAAAAATAATTTTGCTGTTTTTTAATAGATAGGTACCTACCTACTTATATTTTTTTATTCAGACGTTCCTCATTAATCGTGCCTGATAGTAAAATTCTTATAATAATGATAGTTGTATTGTAAACTAAGTATGTGTCGATACTGTTTATCCGCTCTAGTTTTGACGAACTACCAGTAACAGATGAGGCGGGGGGGGGGGGGGGGGAGTAATGGTTACCATGACTTCCCCTGATAGACTTACGACAGAAAAATTTGAACATCATAAAAACATCATCTGATCCAAAATTATATTGACACAAAATTTGTCCCCCCTTTTGCGACAGCATATATCCACACCAGCGAGCTACTAACTACTAACTAGCTAAATCTCTCAGGAACAGACTCTCCCACGTCATTCCTGAGGGCTAGTTCTGCTTACGCAAAATACAGAATCGTAAGATTTTCCCCACATTGAGTTTTATTAGCGTTTCGCATTCAGCTTATCGGAATTATGCATATATGAGGGGAAATATTGACAATACCGATGCAGCTGTAAGGTTTTGTCTTTGACATGGAACATATCTTGTCCTTACTAAGGAGTTACATGGGTAGGTTTAACTTAGGTACTTATCTATCTAATTATGTTGTGAATTTTCAGACGATCTTGGTGGTATAGTGGCTATGGTACTGACCACTATATACTTCAAGGGTACGTGGTGCCACCAGTTCCCGCCGAATAACACGAGGTTGGCGCCGTTCTACATTAGTCCAAAAGCACAGGCCCCTGTTCCGTACATGCACGTCAGAAATAGATTCTATTATAGCGAGTCCGTGGAATACGATGCAAAGATTTTAAGATTGCCGTACATGGTGAGATTTTGACATTCTTTTTAGCAGATTAATTAAATAGGGATGTTACGAGTTACGACTTTTGAAAATCAAAATTCTAATTAGTTCGTCAATTAGAAAATAAAAAATAATGGACACGTATTTTTTGCTTTTTTAAATTATTTGAAAATAGTATACATAGATAATCATTAGACAAGTATTTTTTAATTTTTCAAATTAATTGAAAATACACAGAGATAAAGCCCATTAAAGTTTAGGCTGGGGGCTCGTGACGTCATTAACCGCTATAAGCTCGTACAAACTGCACGGGATAGTGATGTCACGCGAAATTTCTACTCAATGTATCGCCGTTATTTTTTTATTAGGTACGTAAAAAAGAGAAAATACGTGTCCAATATTTTTTATGAATCTACAGATCGGACTAAAAAAAAATTTTGTCAACTAGCCCATTAACTTACAGTGTAATTTTGAGGACCATAAAATCAAGTTTTTAAACCACATTATTTCGTTTTTGAGTGTTACGTTTAAGTTTCTTGTTCGATATGTTGGTAAATAAGCATCATAGTGGAAAAAAAAAACGTCGCGTCGTATCCTTATTTATAACCGACTTTATATTTCATTACATAACTTGCAGGGCAACAAATTTTCAATGTATCTCATTGTGCCAAATACTTTGACTGGTTTGCCGAGGGTGTTAAACGCTTTGAATGCTGCAAATCTTCGTTCAGCGATATTGTCATTGAAAGAAAGTATCGTGGATGTGACAATACCCAAGTTCCACTTCGACTATACGTCAGTTTTAGACAGCGTGCTGCAAGAGGTATATATACTATACAGAATAGGAAAAAAAGGCCGTGGTTGTAGGGAAAGTATCTTAAATATTACGATAATATACGAAAGAAAAAGAATGCGTTTGAACAAAATTTGTAATTAAAATAAAAAAAAAAATAACCAGGTGGACTGTACCAAACCAGTGAAACGGTAAAAAAAACTTTCTGTAACCTTATCAATTCGGATGCGTATATTTTTTTTAATGTATCTTCGGGCGTAACGGATTTGCAAAATTCTTTTTTAATGTTCGAAAGGGGTTTATTCCCAAATGGTACCATTTAATTTTCACAAAGATCTGATGGTGAGTTTCGGAGACAGACAACGGAACTCTTGAAGTCAGTTTATTTTTGTTTTGTTAAAATTTTGTTTATATGATGCAAAGTAAATATTATTTTAAAAAAGGAAGACTATTTTGACGTAAATTTATTACTTCGATAAACTGAAAATATTTATCTACATTACTATAAATGCCTTCATTTTTATAAAATCAGTGAATCTAGTGAATACAGTTTTACTCATTTTTGAACCCACCTTTCTTTCCAACCATGTTCTTTTTGTTCCTGCATTGTTTCCTTATATTTTTCTCATAGAGACATTGAAATTGCATAATACCAACTTGAGAGTTATGAATTTGCTTCAAATTGATTAATTTTCTTTTGGTGATTTCCAGTTGGGAATTAGACAAGCTTTTCAGGATTTAGCATCGTTCCCTGGAATAGCGAGAGGTCATACACTGCGGGATAGAATTAAGATCTCAAAAGTTCTACAGCGATCTGGCATAGAAGTAAACGAACTCGGTAGTGAAGCTTACTCAGCTACAGGTAAATAAAATATTGACATCACCGTATGAATGTAAATGTAAAGCGACAATATGGACTGCTACATGTCTGTCAATTATATGTCTCTTCACTTTATTTCTGATGAGGTCAAAATCATAGCTTTCTTGGATA
The DNA here is from genome assembly GCA_907165275.2 of Zygaena filipendulae. NCBI lineage: Eukaryota > Metazoa > Arthropoda > Insecta > Lepidoptera > Zygaenidae > Zygaena > Zygaena filipendulae. Next base: position 5,911,567 of record OU015669.1, read on the forward strand.
ACAGACTGGTCGGTCATTCCAGTCTAAACACTGGTTTGCGTAATAAAGACGAAGAAACATACGCGCTGACGCATGTGGGCGCGTCGGCCAAAACACTAAGAAAGATGCGCAGGGGCCGATCGCAATGACGATATTAACAGAACAAAACCTCTGAAACGTCAAATATTAAAATATTTTTTAAGTGTTTCGTATCGCGTTGATTATTTTAAAGATGACGGTTAAATTCTTATTGAGAAGATAATGTTAGTAAACCTTTAAAGATTATAAAGAGGTAAAGTATGTGAGTTTGTGAGGTTGTAGCGGGTAATCTTTGGATCTACTGAACCGATTTTGAAAATTCTTTCACTTATAGGAAGCTACGGTAGTCCTGAGTACTTATCTCGTAATTACCGCGGGAACTCCGAAAATACTGCGAGTAAAACCGCGGCGGACAGTAGTCTAATGTACAGGTTTTCGTCCGTGAAAATCCACATTTTCTTTGTTATTTGTTAATGTTTTTGTATTTTTATTATTTTAAGTTACACGTAAGCGCGCGTCATCGACAGTTTGAATAAGACCGTCAGTCAACATTGTACCCTAAACTCTCTCTCTTTTTAAATAAAAAAAATATTTTTTTTCCAGAAATATCTCTAGAGAACAAATTTGGCGAGGACAAGGAAACTATTCTGGAGGTGTTGGCTAACAAGCCGTTCTTGTTTTTCATTCAAGACGAGGCGACCAGACAGCTTCTCTTCACGGGACAAGTGGCCGATCCCCTTTCTCTTGACGGAGCTTTTAAATTTTCATAAGAATTTAAATGATATGGTTTAATTTTGTCGATCACAGAGGAATTTTATTTTTGTACATACTTACCTATTACACAGTTAGAAGAAAGCGTCTTTTTACAGAGTAAAATAAAATATTTCGATGTTTTAGATGTGCCGGGTGCCAAAGTTCACATGGTCTACTTTTGGTTTTTTATAATATTTAATGTTTTCTCTTTGTCCAATTAAGATTAATTCAATTTTGATTATTTATTTAAAAGAAATAAAATTACATGTATATACCTAAGTACCAAAAATTGTTTCAATGGAGCTTTGTATTAGAGATAAAATTATATAGACGCTTACGCTATACTTATGTAGACGCTTATAGGTGGGTAAAGAATAAAATAAAATGAGTTTAAATGCCTATTGCGAAAGAATTATTTTATTGACAGTCTTACAAAATCAATACAATATAATCGCATTGTATTAGATACCTATTAGTACCTACCTGACTCATTAAATGAGTGTAAGCAGACGCCGTCTAGCCGCTTGGGTTGTCCTGCTCACGAAGAGCTGGTGGCGGGAGTCGACTTAGCCCATCTACCCCCTTCATATTTGGCTTGTCACCGACTTCATACCGATTAGTGGTAGCATAAATCAATAAGAATATTACGTGTGTTTTTGTCTTTTGGATTAAATCGGTATGTTGTTATTTTTAGTTTTTTATTTTTAGTTTTTTACTTTTGTATTTTTGGAAGTCGGTTTTAATTTTTTTGTTAAAATTTTGTTTATTTCTCGCTTTTAAGTGACTTAGTTCGTAATTTCTCTAAGTTACAATAGCCTAATGTCAACTGCTCATCACCTTTTACAAAATATTGCTTTTCCCGACGCAGGGACGTTAATTGTCGAGGAGTTCTCCTGGTACATCATCATCAGTTCCATTTCACCATATACATTGTGACGCGCATAAATTGTTTTGAAACCATATTAAAGTAAACGAATCGGAATCTGTGAAATACCTATTATTTAGTAGTTCTGATGGCCATCTGTGGTCTTCATCATCAGTTCCACTTCTTCAAATTTTACTTTCCGAAAGCAAATAAACGATTTACTATAAAAAATCCAAAAATCGCTATAGGTGTACCCATAATTTTTGAAGAGTTCCCTCGATTACTCCAAGATCCCATCATCAGATCTCGACTTGGTGACAATGGAATCAATTCGGGAGTATCCCCTATCAAACAAAAAACCAATTTTCGTAATCGCTGCAATCGGAACCCGTGAAATACGTGTTATTGTTGAGTAGTTCCGATGACCATCTGTGGTCTTCATCATCAGTTTCACTTCTTCAAATTTTGCTTTCCAGAAGCAAATAAACGATTTACAATAAAAAATACCCAAATCGCTATAGGTGTGCCTATAATTTTTGAAGAGTTCCCTCGATTTCTTGAAGATCCCATCATCAGATTCCGACTTGGTGGCAATGGGACCTAATTGGGAGTAAACCCTCTCAAACAAAAAAAGAATTTTTCAAATCGGTCTACCCATCTTCGAGTTATCGGTGAACATACATAAAAAAAAAAAAACATACATACAATCGAACATAGAACCTCCTCCTTTTTGGAAGTCGGTTAAAAATGAAAAAATAACCTATATTAAAACACGATGTGTTCGATTCCGAAGTCGATTCTGAGCAAACTACTACCTATGTAGTTTTCAGTTAATTCACGATGAAGTTACGAGTAATTTAGAAATCGGAGAGGGTATAGAGGGTATATTTTAGAGTTCCTGCGGAAATTCCGCAGTGGTCGTGGTTGAAATCGCGCGGGGAATATAGTTCGTCCTGTATAATTACAAGCTGCGATCGTGTATAAACGTATAGAATACCTACCGACACAAAGAATTATTGGTTCCTCTAGTCCTCTGTCCTAGCGACATTTTAGTCTCGACTAATTTATTATTATTGTATATCCACAGCTTTTACATTATAAATCAATACTAAGCCTCAGACTAAATAAAAACTAAAGACGGAACGCGTAGAACAAACAAGTGAAGCCAGGAAAAAGACTCCACGCCGTGCACGTACACAGAAACACGCACAACTTACAAGAAAAAGACACCATACCTGGGAATCGTGCATACGCAACCGGCTTCACTTCGTTGTTCGAGACGTTCCGTCTTTGTTTTTATTTGGTCTGAGTACTAAGCTTACCTACCTACTAGCTGTTCCCGCGGTATTACCCGCGTGTCACCCTTTTCAGTGATCGAATTACCAGTGAGGAAGATTTACGTATAAATATAATAGTTTCAACAGAACAGTTATTATTGAATATAAGAAAATTATTATCCTTACTAATATTATAAATGTGAAAGTGAGTTTGTTTGTTACGCTTTCAGGGCTAAACGGCTCAACCGATCACCACCTAAATATGCATACACGTTGTCAGGGGTACAGAGAAGGACATAGGCTACTTTTTATCCCGGAATTCCCACGGGACTCCGAAATTAACGCGAAAGAAACTACATTAAATTTTGCGCACGTCTACCTACACTTTGTCAAGGGTATGTACAGAAAAATATATGTTAGTAAGTACTTTTATCTCGAAGTACTCGCGGGATCTCCGAAACTAGTTATAATATAATTATTCTAGCTTGTGCCACGATAAACGAATTCACATGCGAATGCTCATACATTTTTTAAGCATTCACACGTGAATCTTGCAATTCCGTGTGCGAAAAATAATTCGAGCAATTCAAAAATACGGCCCCTAGTGCAATTTCAAGCAAGGCTTAAGGGCTCCTCCACACAAGCGCGATATTATTAACACTCGACATTATTATATGCGATATGTTTAGTACAGTTTAAATTATACAGACTTGCGTTAAAGATGCGATAAAAATAGGACACTGGTGTAATTGCGATATAATGTTCATATACAATGGCTGCTGAACCTGCTGACAATTTTAAATGATTAGGTATACCTACTAGGTGATATGCAATGTGTGCGTATATGTATGTAGATATACATATATCTACGGATAAGACCCATTCCAAACCACCATCACTTAATGGTTAAACGCCTAGCCTGTTCTACATAAAAACAAGACGCTACTAGGACCCTATTTCGGCCTGTCAGAAGGTACTCGTAAAACGCAGAATCGTACAGCTGCGATTGCGATGCGATGCGCAAGGATACGGGACATAAGTACTAAGTAGGTAATCGTAATAATAATAATAGTTTTATTTCAGGCAATAAACCCACAAAATACCAACATAATTTAAAACAGAAAAACGAAAAGTAATTATAATTGAATAAATAATAATGATGATAATAATAATGCAAATTGAGTGCGATAATATCGAGCGCTATAAAGTGCCTGTGTGGGGCAGCCTTATGTTTCATTTCTGGTCACTAGTTGGTGTTTACCTCACCAGTGACCACAGTCTACAAGCCACTCCCTACTTACATTTAAAAACAGATCTCATGTAGGCAGACTGGGAGATGCACGTGTCCTAATTAAATTTTCATGAGTGCCATTAAATATAAAATTAATATACAAGTATTCTGCTCATCGATCAGTTTGTTAATTATTATCATAATGAATGCGTTATCATGTTTCGGTAAGTGGTTTTTGTGCTATTCAAATATTAATTCATAGGCAAACTGGTCTCTAACTTGGTTATTGTACCTACCTATACAGTAGGTAACGTCAATAAACATGTTTAAATTATATTTTTAATAATAAAGATGACTGTTTTTAAAATTTTGCATGTGTATTATGTTAGTTCATGCTTACCCAAGGTCAAAATACTTGGAGACTAGATTTGGATAATACCTACCTATTTTTAATAAACCTCAACTGACTTTTACTGCCGGGGTACAAATCAGTACAAATTAAGTACTAGGAATTTTTTCAACGCCCGCAAATGAAAGAAATATTATGGAGTGAAAACGATCCCATGTTGAAAATAAATGTTACTTTTTGTAAGATAGGTATGAATAGATAAAACTTTGTTTTTTATACCAAACCGATTGTGATAAAATAAACATCGAATAAACAAACAACACGACTATGTTGTTTTACAGCATTGCAAAATGCAAATACAATTAATGCAAAAGATGTTATTGGGTAAAAATTGGGATTTTACCAATGTAACATTCTATATTTGATATTCTGTTATTTTTTTGTCAATCGATTTTAAACTTTCAGTGCTGATACTTGGCTGCTTGCATAGCTTGGAATGTCTGGAACAGAATAGATTTTTCGAAAAGTATCGCATGTCGTTCTTCGATACGGATCTCTTATATTATACAGCTGTGGATCGAAAGGGAAATGTAGCTATATCATCTTCTGGCTTAAAATCGATCCTGGCGATGATGCTTGAAGGTGCTACCGGAGGAACGGCGGAAGAAATCTCCAGTGCTCTAAGATTATCTCCAGATAAGGATGTTAAACAACAGTTGATCTACTACTTCACATATCTACAGGTAAATAAGTTATTTACATAAGAAAATATATATGGAAATCAGAATGTATTTTACCAAAGACATATTATAACTAGCTGACCCCCGCGGTTTTACCCGCGATAATTTTAGAATTCCCGCGGGATTTCCGGAATAAAAAATAACCTATGTCCCTCAGGATCACTTTATGTTCCTATAAGTGAAAGAATTTTCAAAATTGGAAACTCAAAATATGAATAGGAATTTAAGTAGGTACATATACATTTTACGGTTTTCTTGCAGTCAGAACCAGCGCGAAACATATTACAAAGCACAAACATATTTTTCGTTTCGAATAAGACCGAGGTGAATACGAAGTACAAACGACTGTTGCAAGACGTTTACTCGACGGAGATTAAAGAAGTAGACTTTAGCAATCCACTCGTTGCCGCAAATACTATCAACGCAAGGGTGTCGAACGCGACTGGAGGGGTTTTTAAAAACTTCATCGAACCTTGTAAGTTTTGTTTTTAAGTTTCATTCAGATTCCGTTTAAAATTGAAACGCAGAAACAAAATAATATTATTAGGTCCTTACATAATATGAAATTGGCGTTTTGTCGTACTGACCACTTTGATCTCAAATATTTCCTCTTTGGTTAGGAATTCCAATTTCAAATTTATACAGCTACTAGCTGACTCCCGCGGTTTCACCTGCGATAATTTCGGAGTACTCGCAGGGATTCCGGGATAAAGAGTACCTTATGTCAGGATCACTTCAGCTTCCTATAAGTGAAAGAATTTTCAAAATTATGGACAAATGTCTGACCAATCAGTTGAAAAAAAAAAACCCTATATCACTCTGGATCACTGTAGCTCCCTATAAGTGAAAGAATTTTCAAAACCGGTTCAGTATATCCAGAGATTATAACCTCACAAACTCCGGGGTCCCGCGGGAATCCCGGGACAAAAAGTATCGTATATCACTCAGGATCACTGCAGCTTTTTAAAAGTGAAAGAATTTTCCCCCTACAACCTCACAAACTCATAATCTCCGGAGTTCTCGCGGGAATTCCAGGATAAAAAGTACTCTATGTCACTCAAGATCACTGTAGCTTCTTATAAGTGAAAGAATTTTTAAAATCGGTTAGTTAGATCCAGAGATTACCCACTACAATCTCACAAACTCATGAACTCACAAATTCCGAAGTTCCCGAGGGAATTCCGAGATAAAAAGTACCCTGTATCACTCTGGATCACTGTAGCTCTCTATAAGTGAAAGAATTTTTAAAATAGGTTCAGTATAGATCTAGAGATAGTTGTTCCCCCGTGGTTTTACCCACGGGAAATTCAGAGTTCCCTCGGGAATTCCGGAATAAAAAGTACCGACCCTATGACACTCAGGGTCACTGCAGCTTCCTATAAGTGGAAGAATTTTCAAAATCGGTTCAGTAGATCCAAAGATTACCCCCGTCACAAACTCACAAACTCATAAACCCACAAACTCACAAACTTTTGCTCTTTATAATATTAGTATAGATTTAGTCATGCTTTTGTGTTTGAAAACTCTAATTCATTTGTTTTTTTTCCTCTTTTGGTTTTTTTTGCGTCACTCAGTTTACAAAATGGAAAATTTGAAATATCGCGTTATTTACGAGTACGAGTTCCATCGTGGCACCAGTGCTGCAGAAACGGCTCGAAGGATTAATGATGTGTATGGCGACGGTGCAGTCCGTTACTCACCCGGCACAATAATGAAGGGATTTTAAATCGAATTATTACCTGTGATGAAAAGTGGATACTGTATAATAATAATCGGAAACGCTCATCGCAATGGCTAAACCCTGGCGAACCAGCCAAATTGATTCCGTGTGCGAAATAATTTGAATTATCAAGCGATCCAAAAACACGGCCGCAGAGACGTCGTAATGTGGTTGACTGACTGACTGCGTGCGCTGTGTGCTATTCTATGCCTATAATCCTATGCTAGATAGCATTGTAAATTAAAGGCATTAACAGCTTGTAGTGAACATTTTGTTAATATATATAAAATTTCACGTTTCAGCGCAAATAAACCCATCAGCGTCTTCTGTGATCGCCAATACTCTGTATTTCAAGAGTTCTTGGATGTACGCGTTCGATGCGAAAGAGACGAGGAATGCTTGCTTCCATGTCGACGGGGCTTGCAGGACCGTGCCCATGATGGAGTTGGAGAAACAATTGAACTACACATATGTGGAAAGTTTGAGGACACATGCGATTGAGCTGCCCTACGAGGTAGTACTTTGATGTATATTGTTTTTCATTTTTACATTTTATTTATTTATTTAGGACCATCAACAGGCTACTATAATAATACATCTCTACGTTGATATCGTCTACGTTGACAAATTATGTAACCGGATAATATATGGTCACAGCATGCGCATCTACTAGCCAATTAGAGAAAAAAAAAAACAAAAGAAAGAAAAAGGACATAACAATTTATATCTTTAAAGCTGTCTTCCGCGATTTCACCCGCGTTAATTTTGGAGTTCCTGTGGGAATTCCAGGACAAAAAGTACCCTATGTCCTTCTCTGTACTCCTGAAAATGTGTATGAACAATTTCATGATGATCGGTTTAACCGTTAAGGCGTAAAAGCGTAATAGACAGACAGAGTTACATTTACATTTATAATATTAGTAGAGATTAGTTCAGTATTATGTGTCACTGGCTGCATCCTACGGCGACACCCGCGTGAATTGCGTGTACTTTTAGGACCTCCAGGATAAAACCTATGTGTTAATGGCGATGTTGACTACTCTTGAAAATCAAAATTCTAATTAGTCCGTCAGTTAGAAAAGAAAAAAACAATAGACATGTATTTTTTGCTTTTCAAATAAATTAAAATATACACATATGTCACTAACCGCTAAAACCGCCGTACAAACTGTCCTGATAGTGACGTCACGCGAAATTTCAACTCAATGTTATTCTTGATTACGTAAAAAAAGAAAACATACGTGTCCAATACATGTTATACTTTAATTATTTTCATTTGTGTTGTCCTGTATGTCTTCATTTGTGTTGTGTTTCTCCTTCGTTTGAATAAATCTTTCTTTTCTTTTCTTTTTTTTCTTTTTCAATATTTTTTATTAATCTACACGATGGACTAAAAAAAACTTAGTCAACATGGAGATAGCCTGATTCCATCCATTTAATCTAAATCCGTCCAGCCCCCTTAGCCAAGTTAACGATCTAAAATCGTTGTCGCTGTAGAAAACTAAGGACTTGGTATCGTCATGTTACGTGGTTACAAAAAATCATAACTCCAATATACATACAGACTACGTAACATGACGATAAGTAAATATCTTAGTTTTCTATAGCGATAACGGTTAATAGATTGTCAACTTGGCTAAGAGACGGTCGAAACAGTTGAAGACAGAAAAAAAATTATAAAATGTTTTGTTTTCAAGGATAGCCGTTACTCTATGATACTTTTGGTGCCTAAAGATCGTAACGGAGTCAATGCGGTCATTAGAGATTTGTCGTATATGAGTCTACCCATTATAACGAAGGAGTTCGAGCCCACTGAAGTATATCTCACCATGCCCAGGTTTAAAATAGATTTCAGCGAGGACATGGCGGAAGTTCTAAAAAAGGTAGGTATTATTTACTTTTGTTTGTTTATTAATTATTTGTAAAACTCAGTATAAATCCTGTATGAACTTATATTTTACTAGCATTTATTTTACACGATTTTACTCGCATAAATTTCGGTGCTCCCGCGGGGATTCGTAGTAGTTATATTTCAACCAACAAAACCTTGACAAATTATATAGATACCTAAACCTTCCTCATGGACTACTCTTCGCACCTTGCTTCGCACGCACGAAAATCCGTTGTGTAGGTAGTTTTTGAGTTTATCGCAAACAGACAGACAGACGCAATTGTTTTAAAATAATTAGTCGTTTTTGTTTATTTAGGATCAAACAGATTTCATTTGTTTGTATACATGCAAATTATACCTATCAATGTTGGTAATGTTTATTACAGATGCACATCTACACATTATTCTCCCCAGCTGCAAATCTTACAGGGATCTTTGAAGATGAGTACATTTTCCTCAACGATATTTACCATAAAGTTCATATGTCCGTTGACGAAGAAGGCACCGTCGCAGCCGCCGTGTCCGGAGGAATGATCGCCCCACTAATTGGTGGCAGAGTACAACTCGCCGTGGACAGACCTTTTCTTTTCTTCATCAGAGATAACTTGGAAGGCGTGGTGCTTTTTGAAGGTAAAATCGAAGAACCAACAGCAAGTATCGTGCAAAACTTAACAAATACACAAGAAACGGCGGAAATTCTCAAAGAAATTGTTACTGCAGCACCCGATGTTCCACAGAATGCTAATAATGTGAAAGGAATCAAACCGTTAAATGTTGACACAGCCAAACCAGATAAAGCTCAAAAATATGATGATAATATACCGGTTTCAAATATTCCTCGCTTTGCAAAATTACGAAAATATCCAATAAGTCTGTCTAACGGTCGACAGTTTTTTACTATGTAAAATAAAATAATTTAGATAGTAAACAAATTAACTGTACCTACAGAATAAGGTGTCAAGTCGAAGTGAGGAGTCGAAAGATAGAAGATAATAAAGACAATTGAGATACCTAGATACCTAATTGAATTTGAAGTTTCGTGACAATTATGCCATAAGACAAAACTAAGCCGTTGTAGATATTACTCTGAATAAATAATAATATGTATTAATAAAGGTATATCATTAATTATATATACTATATTTGTTACTTTCTAATCCTACTTTGTGACATACCTATCAATGTTTGAGAAATATAAAATAAATCTGTTATATCATAGTAAATGGTTTTTTTTTTCAATTTTCTTGAGGGGTCTGTTACGAAAGCAGTAACGTAAGATTCACGAAGAAAATTGAGTCAACTTGATTTATTGTGGAAAGTTTTCGTCATTATTAAAATACTAGCTGTACCTCGCGGTTTCATCCGCTTTCTCTCTATCCCAATGTCCTTTTCTGTACCCCTTAAAACGTGTATGCAAAATTGGTTGATGATCGGTTGAGTGGTTTAAGCATGAAAGTGTAATAAACTAACAAACAAACTCACATTTGTATTTATACCACACTACAACTTAAATGAATGGATCAATTTTTATAATTTAAATTATTTTATGAACACAACATTCCAAAAGCATGTTCTTAGAAATAAATCAAAAATATAGCCTGAAAAATATGTTTAGATGTAAAAGAAACCACACAAAATAAGCAACAGTCAATTGTTAGAATCTCTTTTGTTTTAGTCGACATAGTGGCGTCTCTCGATTTTTAGTAGGCATAGTGGTCTATTCCTCTACCCTAATGCAAAGTCTCCTCCATTTCTACAGGACTTTCACTTATAACCAGAGAAACAAGCATGTGTTAAAGAGAACTTCTTTGGATATAACTGTATATCCAGCCAGATATATAATAAAATGCTGCAAAGTATTTTCCGTGCGCGTCACTCTCGATCGGACGCGGCGTAGTGCGGCCGTTTGCTTCCCGCGCTTTTTTGACATATTTTATTTGTTTCTTTTTAAAACAGTGTTTGTGTACCAATTAGTGATAACTATTTTTGAGTGGCCAGACACACACCTACCTAAGTAAAGTAAGTATGATCATAGCGGTCATTGACGCTGCGTGCAGAGATGTAGGTCGAGCGCCTTTCTTCGTTGACTATAACTTATTAACGGAATTTTGCTAGTGATTAAACATTGACGATGGATTAACTAGTTTATCACGAACTCTTATCAGTAATCTAGCTTATTATCCCATTATCCCGGAAACTTCTTTAGTGCTTTGAAGTCATGTTACCCAAACCAAGCTCTACACGAAGTTTTGTAGGTAAGTATTTCGTGAAGGCGTCTAAATATTTAAACAGTTGTAATATTTAGTGTCATGTTATAAAACCTTAAGACATGTTTTAGCGGTGACATTGTATAGGTAGGTAAATAATTTTGTTATTTCCACGAACCGAAAGCCGGTTTGGGATATTTTTTATGTACCTATACATTAAAAGCATACCTTGAATAAAGTGTCATCGCAGATCGCAAAGTTAATTTTCGATTTAATATATGTATGAATTATAAATATAATACTTGCCTGTTTTTTTAATAAGTAGTTTTATTCTATTATAATAGGCTAGTTTCCTGGGTAAAAAAATCAAAATTCTATTTAGTCCGTCAGTTAGATAATAAAAAAATAAAAGACACGTATTTTTTGCTTTTTTAAAATAATGGAAATATGCATAGATAAAGCGCATTAAAGTTTAGGGTGGGGGACTCGTGATGTCACAGCTCGCTATAACGTGCGAACAAACTGTAGCGAGGCGTGACGTCATGTGAAATTTCGACTTGATATATCTCCGTTATTTTTTTGTTACATAAAAAATAAAAAAATACGTGTCCAATATTTTTTAATAATCTACAAAACGGACTAAAAAAGAAAATTTAGGAAACTAGCCTATTTTCATTTGGTATTATTAGTCTTAATCTTTGAATTCTGAACTTTCATTAAAATCTAATAATTGCCCATGTTTATTATCGCAACTACATTGATACATCGCAACATTGTTTTATTTTTCAGACCATAGTGTGCTGTACAACAGACAAAAATGCGCCAATTATATTTGGGTAAGTTACAAGTGATATTACTGTAGGTATATACCTTGATTACATTATGTAACCAAAATATTAAAATCGATGGATATATTACCTATATAATCGCTATTTACATATCGACGATGAAGCAAAAAAATCTAAAGTATTATTAAAAAAAAAATACATTAAGTAGGTATTCAAAATATGTAGGTACTCCGTTAAGTATATACAATTATTTTTTATAAGTAAGTGAAATGCGCAGATTTTTTAGTGTTTTTTATAATTATACGAGCTTAATTTTTGGAATACCTACACGTTACTTAGCCCAAAATGCATGTCAAAAATTATTAAAATATAATACTATGTTTTATTTTTCAACGTTTGAGACTAGAATTGAATAGAGAATACCCTCCTCAACACGTCCGTTTTACAAAGAATGTAAGAGTTAGAACGGCGAATACATTTTTATGTTATCTCCCTCTGTTACAAAGTATGTAAGAGCTACAACGCTAAATATTTGCGTTATCGCAAGGAGGGTGGCTTGAGGGTGAGGGGAATATTTTTCTGCTGACCGTACAGCTCTTGTAGATGTTCCGCCACGCCACGCCATCCATTACGCATTATGTGTATTTGCACCTTGAATACACGTAGTTAGTTACCTACTCGTACCTGGTCAATACACGTTATAACATCTATTTACGGACATTACTCAACTTGAGGTCGTGTGAGCTCATCAATATGATAATATTGAAAAATTGTATAATTATGCTTGTATTGACGATTTGAATGCAATTTATTGGCTACATGTAAAGATTATACGATACAAACCACAGGTCCGTGATAAAATAGTTATTTGTGCAATAAGAGAGCAGAGTCGTTGATTGCTGCGAGTGCTGATTTTGAATCCTGAGTGTGGCGAGGGATTCAAAGGCTCGAGATGCGAAAAACTTTGCTCTCGCGTAACACACGTAACTTTTCACTTCAGCAGCGAGAACACTTTAGGAGATAATAGTTATTTACAGGTTAAATATCAGTTTTATTTGCAGTAAATACTTATTTTCGTTTAAATACAACAATAAGTTAAAAATTCAATAAATTACATTAAAAGACATAATTATCTTTTTGCAAAATTTCTTTAGTTAGTAGAAATTTCCGAACGTGTTTGTCTTTGGGTCGAATTCAAAATCGGAACTTCGAAAGGGCTGGTCTTTGTATCTCTCTCTTTCTAATGGCGGGAAAGACATAGAGTGTAAATGTTTCGTTAACCCAAGGATGAATAAGATATTCGCGGCTTTCTGAAAACAAAAATTAAAAAGTTACTTTGTAATTATAGGGCGTTTTGCATTGTAGGTACAGTTTAACAAAATTTATGTAAATTTAATCGCATTAGTCTTTTTTATAGATAAGGAGTTTGCAATATACCTACAGGTATTTGTGTGTTTTTAAAAAATATTACATCACGTTTAAGCGATGGTTATTTCCAAAATTTAAAAATATCAACTTACTGAAAGTCTTTTTTCACTTCGAATTTATCTAGCGTAATCGGTACTGTTACAACATAATATATCTACTTAATTCAGGTGAATATTATTATCTACGCCATCTCCAAAACAGCGTAGTTTAGCAACGCTGGCAGTCGACAAAGTGAAATTTTCTGTTCTTTGTTCGTGGTCACATTGTACTGAATATCCCATGTGATTGTGTAGAAAATGTCCGCCATTAATATTTGCGAAGCATGCGCAAGAGTCGACCGCGTGACGAAGCGCAACGTGTGTTAACTGTTAACAGAGTAAAATGCATTTAAAACGCATTGATCATGACAAGACGCAGAGGTTCTCTTATAGGATATTTTATGACCGACTAGCTGGCCCCCGCGGTTTCACCTGCGGTAATTTCGGAGTTCTCGCGGCAATTCCAGGATAAAATATAAGTACCTATAAACCTTTCTCTGGAATCACTCTATTGGTGAAAACCGCATGAAAATCCGTTCAGACGTTTTTGAGTTTTGTCCACCACCGTTTGTGTTTTTTTCTTGGGATCCCTTCGGCAACCTATTTATCTACAGCTACACTAATACCAATTATAAAGTGGTATTTGTAAGTTTGGATTGGATGAAAGGGGTTATCTCTGGGACTAAGGAACCGATTTTAAAACTTTACATTTCACTTATGTAAGAAGTTTCAATATTCCTGGGTGTCAGAGGATACTTTTAACTCCGAACGAGAAGTTCACACGGGAATCCCGCAATTAACACGGGTGAAACTGCAGAGAGGAATAGCATTTTAATGTACATAGTGAAAGTGCGAAGACTAGTAACTTACAAAAATACAAAAAATAATACTTGTTTTATCTCGAACGCAAAACTATAAAGTAAGGTCTGTTACGTTGGAAATGTTGCAGATAGCGTACCTACCTATAGGTACATTCCCAAGCTGTATAGTGTATACATTCAATTCCTTTCTAGAAAGTGTACAACGGTGCGCATAAACAATTTATTTTATAATATTATTCTTTATCTATTTAATTCCTATTTATTTATTTATTCTTTATTGCAGTGTACGCACAAATGGCAAACTTAACGCCTTGCGGCATTCTATACCAGTTAACCACTGGTTAGACAGAGATATATAGAAAAAGGGCTGTGCAAATGAATAACAATCATACATAACTAATAATTAATGAACTGAAACATAAAGACGTGAGATAAAGATAATTAACAAATATCTATTTATTAACATGCATAATTACCCTACACATATCGACACAATAAAACACATACATAAATACATAGTTACATATATTATATATTCCTTTAGATAATGTGTTCACAGTGGCTTTTTTTCTGGGACAGTATGAAGAAATACGAAATCATAGGTATATAAAATAAATCTGAAACAACCAGCTCTGTCCATGAGTATGCAAAGACCGATTAAGACCGTTTCAGAGGTCAAAATGCAATTTTTTAAAAGTGTAGCGATTTTTAATTCATAATTTAAAAATAAATCTTCGGGAAAGTTATGTAGAAATTAGTATTTACCTTATTATATATAATATTTTTCATAGATTTTTTTAAAATTATGAATTAAAATATCCTAGATGTTTATTTGGCAAGGTTGGCTTAGGTATTTGACAGCTAGAAGCACTTTAATGGTACCTATAAGAAAACTTTAAACACAATGGGCATGTTGACTAATTTTTATTTTTTAGTCCGTCTTGTAGATTATTAAAAAATATTGCACACGTATTTTTTCTTTTTTTACGTAATCAAAAAATAACGGAGATATATTGAGTTGAAATTTCGCGTGACGTCACTATTCTGACAGTTTGTATGGCGGTTTTAGTGGTTCGCGACGTCACGACCCCCTCACCATAAACTTTAATGCGCTTTATCTCTGTATATTTTAATTTATTTAAAAAAGCAAAAAATACGTGTCTATTGTTTTTTTATTTTCTAACTGACGGACTAATTAGCATTTTGATTTTCAAAAGTAGTCCACATCCCCATTAGCTTTCCCCCGCGATTTCACGGGCGTCAATTATGTTCAAGAACTCTTTGTATCGAGATAAATAGTAATTTCTTATATGTTAATTAGGGATTCAGTAGGATTAGGGATTACGTAAGCCTCTAAAATATACAAAGTTTTCGTGTTTATTGTATTAGTAGTTGAAGTATAAATAACGAACAACTTCTATGCCCACTGTACTTCGTTGACTTTACTTGAGAGTACCTACAATATACTATGTAGTTATAGGGTCAGCGCAGTGCATTCACCGCTCTTTTGCGGTGATTTACTTACTTATTTTACAGCAAAACGTGCTCGTTCTTCAAGGGCTTGGACATATTATTATTACCTACATACTTTCGAATGAATTGGCCTCGGCGAACTTTGAGTTAGTAAAAAATAAATGTTGTCGGCATATTGCGTAATCCGTACTATTACAAACGGACGAGGATATAAAATGCGTTTCGGTCATGGACCTCCTAATATACTTTAAGACTGAAAAATGTGGCATGTGGTAAAACCGCGCCTTTTAAAATTAAATGTTATTATTAGTCATCATAGTCATCAGTATTACTTCCTTTAATCAATTACAGTACTTCCTCCTAACTTCTATCAATTCAAAAAAATTCAAAATTAATGCTTCCTTCGCTTCCTCAATACAATTAAATCTTGATAACTTTAGTTATAACTTTTAACTTTTCAACTTCGTTGCCTCCTCTTTTTCCAGAATTAGCGGAACATAAAAAGGCAGAGTATAGAAATAATTACGTATATATATTAAAACAAATAATAATTAGACGTGAAGTAATAAATTAATATACATCTTTTAACACTTTAAAAGGTTGTAATTAAATTATTAAATTTTATTTAAAATAATATTAAAAAAACACTTTTTTTCTAATTTGTGGGCACACAAATAATGTTGCAAATTAAAGATTACTGTAATTTTAACACTAAATAAATGAACGATTAATATCGTGTGTTTCCCCTTCGTGATTCAACTTTTATTTGCAACATTGTCTCTGTTCTCACAAACTAGAGATTTTTTTTTTTAATTTTGATTACTTTTAATAAAATTTAACTAAAAACTTCTTAAAGTCGATGTTAAAAGATGTATATTAGTTTATTACTTCATGCCTGATAATAATTTGTTTTAATACATATATGTTATTATTTCTATACTTTGCCTTTTTATGTTCCGCTAATTCTGCCGGTGTGTATATATTATGTCTGTGGTTGTGGTGGATGCTCGTGCATCGGAATGTGGTAAGAGGTACAATATTTTGACTCTTTTATGATCATTTAACTCTAACCTAACTTAGCACGTCAGAACCTATAGAAAATGATATCCTCACAATAAAAATGTCGTAACACGATAATGTCCATGCTAATCTCCAAAACTGCAGCTAAACCGATTCCAATGAAATTTTGTACATATTGTGTCTTGTTTGAACTAACTTGAGAGATGGGAGTGGTTTTTGGAGTTCCTGAATGAGCCCCGAAATTCACGCCGTTAAAACCACAGGATATAGCTAGATATAGTTATAAAATAAAATTCAAAGTCCTTGTTGCACTTTTTGGTAGGTACTTATGCATTTTAAGTACCTAAATATTTATCAGAAAACGTTTGTATATGGGTATTAGGTAATTAGGTATGTATTATATCAGGTGTCTGTTTCCCATAGTAGAAGTTCTGCTAAGTTTGGGACCAGGGTGGTGCTGTGTTTATTATTTGAGGATTGGATCGACGGTTTACTTCAGCTGATTGTAAGTTATGCGTGTTTGTGCGTGTGTGTGTGTTTGTGTGTGTGTGTGACTGCGCGCGCGCGTGCATGCGTGCGAGCGAGCGTGTGTGTGTGTGTGTGTTTTCCGTTCCATTAATGATTCCATGGGTTAGTTTTTATCTCTTATTATATGTATAGGTACTAGTTGCGCACGCGCAGCCCACCACGGGCGGCAGACCGTGACCATATAGGCGTTTAATATTGCACAGAATTATGATAATCGCAGCTTCACAATTGGCTACTTGACAAAAAAATTTTTTTTTGTCCGTCGTGTAGATTAGTAAAAAATATTGGACACGTATTTTTTCTTTTTTTACGTACTCAAAAAATAACAGAGATACATTGAGTTGAAATTTCGCGTGACGTCACAATTCAATGCGGTTTGTATGGCGCTTATAATGAATATTGACGTCACGAGCCCCCCACCCTAAACTTTAATGCGCTTTATCTATGTTCATTTTCATTAAATTGAAAAAGCAAAAAATACGTGTCTATTATTTTTTTATTTTCTAACTGACGGACTAATTAGAATTTTGATATTCAAACCTTGGAGAATACCCAATTGTGCACTTAGTTACGGCAGTTTTCCATTGTTTCCTTTGATAGATTCTGGGCTAATTACCTTACCATCGCGATCAATATGTAAAAATTAAGTAAACACCGTTTTAATACCTTACGGCCGCACTCATAGTCGTTTTAATAATTCTTGAATTATAAGTAAAGATTTTTAAAGCAAAATTTGGCGCAATCAGAGACGGTCATTAAATTAAATTAATTGGCATTTACTTAAATTCAACTTAATTAGTCAAATGCCAATTAATATTAATTTAATGAACGTCTGTGATTGCGGCAATTTTGTTTTAAGTAATAATCTATACTTAAAATTAAGTCTTCATTAAAATTACTCTGAGTGCGACCGTTAGATAACCAATAACTGTAGGTTTAAGTAGGTACAACGATTTTAATTATTCTGTAGTATCTATAGTATTCTATAGGATCTATAGTATGTATCATTGCTTAAGTAGGTATTTCAGTAAAATCCTGTTACCAAACAATACCACTTTAAATTCCAAAACCAATACAATACACCAAAACACGAGCACTTTAAATTCTTAATGACATAGTACTTGCTAGCTAACCGCCGCACTCAGAGTCGACTTTAATGATTACTTAGTTAAGTATAGATTTTTAAAACAAAACTACCACAATCAGAGACGTTCAGTAAATTAATGTTAATTGGCATTTAACTAATTAAGTTACATCTCATTAAATGCCAATTAACATTAATTTACTGAACGTCTCTGATTGCGGCAGTTTTGTTTTAAAAATCTATACTTAACTAAGTAATCATTAAAGTCGACTCTGAGTGCGGCCGTAACTTTGATATGTAAGCAGATATTATTACGTATTATTTTTTTGTATAGGTACGTAAGTATATAAAATATATCAAACCATATTTCATTATATTCTATTTCTTAGGAATTGAAACTTATATCTACTCCATGATAGGTTTCTTCTAATTAAATGCACAGGTAGTATAGGTAGTCTATGAAAATATTATAAATCCATGCACAAAGCACCGTTAAATGGATTCGCTAGGTACGGATGCCGCGTCGTGCGACCTACATGTGGAGCCTGTTGGATGCTCACTAGACCACACAAACCAGTCCACAGTATAACTAATCTTTATTCAATCATAAACATGGAACGGTTACTGGTTTTAGTAATAAGGACGATGTCGATTTAGAAAAGTGTCTCAACTCTCAACTCAAAATTCTTCATTTGACCTCAGAGTAAATATACTACGTACTTTCTAAATCAACCAAAAGTTTCCGTCGGTTAGTTGGCATTTAATGAGATGTAACATAATTAGTTAAATGCCAATTAACATTAATTTATTAAACTTGTCTGATTGTGGCAGTTTTCTTTTAAAAATCCATACTTAACTAAGTAATCATCAAAGTCGACTCTGAGTGCGGCGGTAAGTATCTATTAATAAATAATCTGTTGCATTGGAACAATAAAAAAGAAATTAATAATAATAATAATCCACTTCACAACATACAGATCCACTTGTTCCCACAGTAAGTTATTATTAGCTTGTGTCGTGGAAACAAAGCAAACGGGGTATATACTACATAGAATGACATATATAATAAACTATTGATATACAAACACGCTCAGACTGGAAAATGGAACCCTGTATTCATCACACAAAGAATCAAGAGGTTCCGGGTTCGATTTCCTTAGGGGGGGACCGGTGACGGGACAAGCAACGTCAAATCTATATAAACTTTTACTTACAAACCGTGTGGTAGACGTACAAACTGTTAATCAATATAATCAATATTTATTAGAATTGCCTAAATAGTTAATAAACAGGAAAACAGAAAGCAATAATGAACTGCAACATAAGGGTAGATATGGGCGCATCAACTAAAGCTGCTAGTCTAAAAATAAATAATAAGAATAATATTTAGTTTTTTTTAGTTTTTAGTTCATCTATTATGTATCTAACTGATGACGTTCCTTATATTGAAGGTATCTAGTAATATATCTATACTACAAGTAGAAACAAAGGAAGAAAAGGAAGAGAAAGATTGTTTGTTTTTTTAGTGCTCTTCTTTGCCATCGGTCTGAGCAGTGCGCGATGGACCAGCCGAGCGGGACGGTCTGGTCAGCCATCGGAAACCAGCTTCATTGGAGAGGCTACTAATGAACTATCGACTGCTATTTTTCAGGTAAGTGTTTTTAAGATTTTTCATATTACGTTTATGTAGACATAATAAATATGCTGTAACTTATATGTATGTATATGCTATGGTTAGTAATAAGTGGGTGATGGGTCCCTATAAAATTGTCTGCAATAGGAATGGAGGGTCCCTGGGTTCTATGATACAAGTTTACTTAGTTTAGAACCCAGGTCACCAACTCATTCCTATCCTACCTTTGTGGTGTTGCAATGTGATTTGCGCATTAGTGTAGGTACATTATGGTCTAGGTAGGCATAGGCTAAGAACAATTATTTAACCAAATAAACGCATTTTTCATTTTTATTTTTTCATATTAATGCATTGCAGGGTTACATTGATGATGACAGAAACATAGCCTTTTCTCCGCTGGGCTACTCCGCTATTCTTGCTATTTTAGCTGAAGGAGCAAAGGGAGAAACACGAAAACAGCTCGTGTCCGCACTACATTTACCTGATGATGCTAATTTGACAAGAAAAACTTACCGCTATATCATGAAACGTTTAAATAACACTAACGAGTACAAATTTAACAAGCCAGAGCTGAAAAACTATTTCTATATTTATAAAAATTACACAATAAACGAAGACTATAAAAAGATTTTAGAAGACTATTATCTCACTGATGTAAGGTCTGTGGAAAGATATAATGGAGAGAACGAATTTAAACCTGAAGAATTCGACAACAAAGAGGTGTTTACGGTAGAAATACCCGAAAAGACTCCAAGTGATAGTGAAAATGCAGAAATTCTTGAACTTTTGCCCCCTCCACGAGAAACTGATGGTAAATTAATATCTTTTGCGGTCGAAGATAAGCCAGAAAAAATTGACTTTTTAAATACGAAATATAAACCAGCTAAAAATATAGAAGAAAAAATTAAATTAGTGAAAAAAACTGAAGTAAAAGAGGAATTGGGAGACGATGAAGAGACCATGGTGGCAGTAGAAGCGAGAAATCAGCCGAGAAGTTTTAAAGTTTTGAGGGACAAAAATGATATAACGTCAAGCCTCTCCGTCAATAGTGTTGGAAAAAAATCTAATAAAAGTAAGCCATGTTTTCAAGTGTTGCGTAATCCAAATTATTATAATGAGGTATTTCCCGTAGCTTCGCTCACTCGGAATACATTTCGAAATCCCGGAATTATTTGTACCAGTATAATAATAAAATATTATAATATCCATGTACCAAATTTCATCCAAATCTATAGAGCTATTTATGTCTTCATCCGAATGTTTTGTACATTCCAACGTCTCCAACATCTACATTTGTAATGTTAGTAAGATTTTTATAAGAGTTTCAATTTCCAGCATCACCATCCAGTTCCTTGATGATCATATTTAACGGCATGTACTTCCGTGGTTCTTGGAATAAACCGTTTGAGAAAGTAGAACAAAGCTTGTTCTACAAATCCAATAAGATTAAGAAACAAGTACAAACGATGAAAACAAGTGGACGGTTCAAGACTGGATTTGTGTCGGCATTAGACTGTGAAGCTATTGAACTGCCGTATGATGTGAGTATTCAAAAGTTATGTTCGATCGTCATAACTATCTCAGATTCATATTTTTTCCGTTGGTGTGTACTTTTTTGCGCGCTCAGAGTTTATGTACAAAATAACGCCTGAAACCGGAAATATATATGACAAAATGTTGCTAGTTTTCATATAAAATATACGAAAATTTTGTTTTCAGGGTGGCCGATATGCTTTATTAGTGTTATTGCCACGCACCCGGGATGGTCTAACTCGTCTCGCCGCTGATTTGCCAGCCGTTCCACTAAGGGATATACAGGAGCATCTTAGTGAAGAGGAACTGCAGGTGTCATTGCCCACATTCTACGTGGAGACCACGACCAAACCAGTTGCAGCTTTAGCTAAGGTATACGTTCAATTTTATCGTAATTTACCTCATTTAACTGTGCATAGGATGTAACTGATGACGTGGGGATATGTATTACTCAAGACCATTGATATATTAAAATATGTATATTATTAATGCTCAATACTAAAACCGTTATTGTTTTGACAAAAAAGATGAAGCTCTTAAAAAGGTGAAAGGTATTTACGTTATCTACAGATTGCTCTTGACATATTTGGGGATATTTTTAATACGCCAGATGATGGGGATACGCCGTGCTATAGTGAAACATACATACATACATTGTGAAACCCCCCACTCCTAAACTTTCGATGCGCGTTCTCTAAGTGCTT
Source organism: Zygaena filipendulae (assembly GCA_907165275.2). NCBI lineage: Eukaryota > Metazoa > Arthropoda > Insecta > Lepidoptera > Zygaenidae > Zygaena > Zygaena filipendulae. The sequence continues at coordinate 5,933,668 of OU015669.1, forward strand.
TTTCATTATTTTAAAAAACCAAAATATAGGTACGAGTCTATTATTTTTTTATTATCTAACTGACGGGCTAAATAGAATTTTGATTTTCATACCCGGAAACTACCCAATTGTAATTAGGGATGAGTCTATAAATATTTAAAAATTAACAATCAGCATTAATATCAGCAAAGTCTGGCAGAATCAAAAATAAAAAAAGGGTTCTTAAAAGTTCTTTATGTTTGTGCGCATAAAGAATTTCTAAGAACCCTTATTCTCTTACTCTTACGACGGATAATGAGCTCTCCTCGTTTGGCATTACAGTTTGGAGTAAGCAGTATCTTTAGTCGGGATGCAGAACTGACCGGCGTGTCTTCGGACGAGGGTCTGTTCGTCCAAGAGTTGGTGCAGCACGTCGCGGTGCGCGTGGACAACGCGGAGTCGTCTGTTACTCAGCTAACAGGTCTAGATTATTTTGTTTTGTTTTTATTTATTTACTAGCTGTTCCCTGCGGTTTCACCTGCGTTAGTTTCGGTGATTCCGCGGCTATTCCGAGATACAATTACTTACTATCCTATTTTTTTTTTGACAACGTGTATGTAGTATGCATTTAATGTAGTTTCTTCCGCGTTAATTTCGAAATTCCCGTGGGAATTCCAGGATAAAAAGTAGCCTATGTCCTTCTCTGTACCACTGACAACGTGTATGCAAAATTTCGTGGTGATCGGTTGAGCCGTTTACCCGCGAAAGGGTAACAAACAAACAAACACACTTTCGCATTTATAATATAAGTAAGGTTTTTAAACCACATTACATATCTATCCTTACTGTTTAACCAATGCAATAGTGTAGCACAATATATATCTGTTTTATAAAAATTCTAAGTAGGTTCCTGCGGCATAACACTATATTTCGAAGTGTGTAATTTTTGTTAATCTACATACATATAAATAAAGTCGAAGTGTCTGTTTGTATTTTCAAATTTACCTAGAGCTTTTCACTAAATTTATGTGAAAGTTCCAATTTCAATTTCAAAGTATATATACGGTAGTTACATAATTTTTTTTTCTGTCTGTCTGTTTCTTCCGGCTAATCTCTGAAACGGCTGGATCGATTTTTATGGAACTTTCACTGGCAGATAGCTGATGTTATAAGGAGTAACTTAGGCTTAGACTTTTATTTTAGAAAAAAACTAGTTCCTGCGGGAATTCCGTAACTCACACAGGTGAAACTGCGGGGCACAGCTATAAGAACAACAGAAGATATCGAGACAGGTCGTCGCATAGAATAAATGACCTAAAATGTCCCTTCAAAGTAAAAGATTGTTGTGTAGATGAGGCCAAGTAGTCAAGTCAATGGTCATGACAATTGACACGTCTGTGTATTGCTGTAAAACTTCTGGTCATAAAATGGATCCAGTTCGTTGTTAAATTGTCGCGTCGTTCAAAATTGATTGTATAATTGAGTGACTGACTTATCACTAAGGGCCTAAAACCTCAAATAAGAGATACCTTTCTGTCGTCGTAAAATTACATTAATTACTTTTAGCTTAGTGTGGGATCAAGAAGAAGTTTATAGTATGAAAATAATTGTCTGTGTCTATGTCTGTTTATTATGTAATCATATACCATTCACCAGATTATATTCACCAAGGTTTCTAACAAAAAAGCCCAAAAAACAACCATTGTAACGCGATTTTTCTGTATTATCTATTGATTTTTTTTTGTTTCAGCCGGAAACCCGTCTGTTGAACTGTTGAAGAACGTACCGGTCAAGGATTTACCACCAGCACGAAAATTCAGCATCAACCATCCCTTCATGTTCTTCATTGTCGACCGTATGGACAAACTCATTGTTGTCGCTGGCAAAGTCACCGATCCCGAACAGCCATCTCCTTTCGATATCTGAATTATTATTTAACTCAGGGTGTCTATTTGCACTGTAAGTGGACGAATAATTATTTTATATTCGTCCTATAAATGGAAACGTTGGAGAATGTTGGTGCTGTACCTACTTGTATCTCTCTTCTTATTTATTTATTGTTCTTCGCATATTATTATTGGAATTAAGATTAGTTAAATCTAATATCATCGACGTTGCTCAATTGCTTTGCTCATGTTGTTAAATTTTAATTAACTTACATAATTTCCTGCGATGCGAGTTTGACGAAAAATATTTTAAAAACCAGAAGCATTTGATATGAAAAGTACAGAGCATAGATTTATTTTAGATGTAATTTTTTTTTAATTTAATTTATTTGGATGTTGTGATATATTAAGATTACAATAATTTATTTTCTAAATTGTTTTTTTTTGCCTTCTAGTGTTTAAATAACTGTTGAGAACAGTTGAGATTATATTTGAGTTGAGAGTATATGAGTTTTCAACCAATAAACTCATAATTAGCAAAAACGGATGTACCTACAGCTGATACGAATTACTAGCTGTTCCTCGCGGTTTCCCTGCGCAAATTTTCCCGCGAAATTTTTCAGGATAAAAAGTATTTCGGTCCAGAAGTTTTTGAGTTTATTCATTACAAATATTTCCTCTTTATAATATTAGTATAGATGGCAAATAAAAAGCGATCAAGTGCGTGATAGGCCGTGCACAGTGAATGATTCTTCAGCGGGGAAGAACGTTCACCGTTAAAGTTCGAAATATAATGAAGTTTTTTTTTCAAAAATATCCCATAGTTAAAAAACTATATACCTACACGACAAATCTCATTCACAGAAAGTGCAGTGTTGAATTTTTTCGAACTTTTTTACCCTTTAGTTGAATTTACCAAAAGTAGTTTTAGTAGAGGTTCATAGAATACACCTTTTTCTAAATTTTAATAGACAAACAAACAAATAGATATGACAAAATTATAAGGATTCCGTTTTCGCTATTTTGCTAAAGAATCTTAATAAAGATTGTAAAACTACCTGCTGATTTGTCAATGATTTAGTAATATTTTTAATTATATCTAGAAGGTAGTTACATATTATATCAAATCAAACAGTTTTGCTGGTCGAAGCTGTCGTGCTCAGTTTTAAAATAATTAATTAAAGTGTAAATCATGGCCGCAAATAAAGAGAATAAACATATAAAGAACTCCAAAATCCCTCTTCCAATGGAACATTTACCGCCATTACCAAAACATTTAATGGCATCTGATAAAGTTGTTGACCAAATTAATATTCCGAAACACGCACAACATACAAGGATTCCGTTAAAAACAATTAACTGCTGTCTATCAAGCTCCACATATAGAGGTAAAAGCGATGAAGTTATACGAAAAAAACATGTACGTATTGATACACGACATGTAACCGTTCGCAACCGATATGACGATTTAGATTGGGACCTTAAAGTGTTTAGAGACGATCCCCAAGTTGCGAGTGCCAGTGTTGTGACTATAAGTGATGATGAACAGAAAATAGGTAATGATAATGATACTAAAATTAAATTCTTTGATAAAAACACGCAACGCAATGATCTCTGCGAACCGAGCGCAGTCGTGACACCGGTTAAAACAGTCGAACCGTTAAGAGTTAAGAATATCAAGAGAAGCTTGCGGCGACCTCATAGTAGGGAACTACAGGGCTTGACACCAGTACATAAAAAGAAACAATATAATCATGAAGAAAAAGTTAAGCGCCGTTTGAACTTTGATGGCGCCATCACGGATAAACTCAAATCACCCGATTGGTGTAAGTACTTTACCGTATCTGAACAGGGTTAGTGGGTATTTAAAATCATCTTTGATTATTTCATCAAGTCTTTATTATAGCTTTTAAAATAGGTAAAATAAACCCTTAATTCTACTTATGGGATTTTTTAAATGAAAAATGCTGACAAAAAAAAAAGTCGTACTAAACTTAATAGTATTATACCTACTATAAAGGCGAATGTTAATGTGTGTGTATTTTGTTATTTTTCCACTCTGAAATGGCTGGACAGATTTAGATGAAATTTCAGCTGACACACCTCCTTTTGAAGGATATTTACACTAATGGGGCCGCAGGGCACAGCTAGTCAATAAATAAAAAATAAAAAAACGAACTGAAAAAATTTAAATAGGGTTTTTTAATTGGACCCCCTAAGCGGAGTGAAAGCAGGGTTCATAGTTTGTATGGAAAACGCAAGTGAAAGCGGCGACACCAAGGATAACAGCTAGTCTAAATATTTTGAGCTCAATGGTGATTCTCTTGACTTGTAACAGTGACACAGGTGCATATGGTATGCTTGAACGATTACACGATGGATATGTTCCACTATCTGATGACTGTCGAGGAGAGGTTCAGCAACGTACCCCGGGTGCCAACCATGACGCGAGCGTGTGTCCTTAACTGGCTCATGAAAGTCAACGTGAGTAGCTGTTGTCACTTTACAATTTTAAGGATGTACCCAATGGGCTGGGATGGGTTGGATATTAGCTCAGCTTAGTTTTACTCCCATGAAACGCATATTTTTTTTATAACTACATCCGATTGCGATGAAACGATACTTTTTAGTCTATGAGAACAACATAAGAATCTTTTCAATAGTTCCCATAGTTTGCGTGATGCGATAGACAGGTGAGAATTCTGAAAATAGTTTTTATTATGTTTTCTTACAATTGTTTCATCGCATCCTCTCAAATTCCCGCGGGAACTCCGAAATTAATGCGGGTGAAACCGCGGCAAACAGCTAGTAATATTATTTAACCTAAATATACAAGTACTAACCTGTTCCCCGCGCTTTCAACCGCGTTAATTCCTGAGTTCTGGGGCTCCGGGATAAAATGTACCCTTTGTTCTTTTCTGTACCCCTGACAACGTGTGTGAAAAATTTCATCACGATCTGTTGAGTAATTAGATGTAAAAGCGTAAAATAACAAAAAACCTCACATTTTTTGTTTTGTTGTTAAACCTCACATTTGTTTATTTCACCTCTATACCTAAAACAGCGCTTTGAATTTCTCGGTTCTTCCCTGCATTCACTATCTTTGAGGTCATCAGAGAATCTCACGCTCAAAATTCCAATGCATGTAAGTTCTTTTTACGATAAATCCTTCACTGTTACAGCCGCTAGGCTTTGGAATGAGCTCCCTTTTAATATTCGAAATTCAAAACCTCTTACCATTTTTAAATCACGAGTTCATGCGCACTATCTTTCTCTCTAATCCACCTAGGAAATGTCACTCTCATTATGTAGCTATTATTATTATCTGATTATCATGTACATACGTTTGTGTAGTACCAAATTATGTTTAGTTTATATATTTAATATATGTAATATGTATATGTATATATATAGCCTTGGTATTTATCGTACTGTCTATGTAATATTATAATTGGGTATGTTTTTATGTATATATTATATGTATATGTGTAGTATATAGGTAGGTACTTATATATTGTTGATGTGTTTATGTTGAGTATTATTATATATTATAACACCGCCTTCCTTCTAGACTATAATTTTCCCTATGCACCTCATGGTTGTCTGGAAGAGATTGCTCTGAGCGATAAGACCGCCGATTGTTACACTTTATAGTAAAATTGTTTTTGTTATTGTTTATTTTAAGTGGTGTTCAATAAAGAGTTAATTATTATAATTATTATTTGTTTATATAATATTGCTTATGACGTTTCCTGTCTTCGGCTTTGGAAAAAATTTCAGCTGTTTACAAACAAACACAAACAAGGGCAAATTGTAAAATTTGCCTGCTACTTATCTACATTAACTACATTTATATTATCCGTGCAGGGCAGCAGCGGCAATCCGGCGACAATCCAAACGGCATATTGGTACATGGACATGATTCTGACCAAAGAAAATGTTCAGATAGACAAGATGCAGCTGGTCGCCGCTGCATGCTACTGGATTGCTCAGAAGCATTACGGGCCAGTCTCTTGCGCCAGCAGACTTGTCAGATATGCTGCTAATGCTTTCACCAATTTCGACCTCATAGCTGCTGAAAAGGCCGTACTGGAAAGACTGGTAATTCTCTGTTTCTTTGAGGTTAATTTTTAGATAGTTTTCAACAATTTGTTTGTCGTTAAAACATTAAGGTAGCAACGGAATGATTTCCTGTGTGAGCACATACTCACACGAATATGGTGCTAGATATGGCGCTGGATACCCCTTGGCCAACGCATGATGTGACCAGCCATTTCAGGAACTATCGAAAGTCTCTATATTTTGTCTTTAGCGCGACTTGATCACACACAAACCTAACCTAACCAAGAATGTCGGGATGCTCTATGCCCTGCCTAAAGTCAAAAAGCACTTATAACTAGAGTCTAGACACTACTTGTAATCAGTTCATGATGTGGCCGATTATTTCATGAAATACCATCATTTCATGAAATGGCCGTTCACATCATGAATTAGCCACGACATTATACAATTAGGTAGATATGTATACTTACTGCATCACTATAGCATATTATTTGTTATTGTTATTACGGCCACTCATACTCATAATTCTGTACCACATTGGTTATGGGAATCGTGAAAAAGTGAAATGCTGTTTCATTCTTTTTATTAACCGACTTCCGAAAAGGAGGAGGTTATGCATTCGGCTGTACCTACCTGTGTATGTTTTTTTTATATTATTATTGATGTTCACTCGTGAAACCAACTTAAAACAAAGGTTGTATGTGAAGTAAACAATATTTTTATATTTATGTATTAGTATATAAAATACTAGCAGTTTCCCGTGGTTTCACCTGCGATAATTTCGGATCTCTCGCGGGAATTTCGGGATGAAAAGTGCCGTATGTCCTTACCTTTGTGCCAAATTCCATCCAATTCCATTCAGCTGTTCTGTCGTGATTGAGTAACAAACATTCATTTAAACTATTAAATTTTATAATATAATATAGTATAGTAGGTATATAAATAAATAATAATAAATATATAATATAGTTAGATTATTATTATTATTATTTAAAATGGGTTTCTTCCACGGCTGTTACAAATTGGATAAGATGTGATAAAAAATTTGAACTTATGGTCTTTTAAAAAAACTTTTTAAAATACTTTTAGAGCATGGGGCACAACAAAAAGATACCAAAAACGCTAAAAGGGATTGTTTTTGACAGCTTTGATATTTATTTCGTTTGGTTTGTTTCTATTATTTTTCGGTTGCAATCAAAAATATGACGGTTTTGCGATTACAATATGCACGTTTTGACATCTAAAATATCTACTAATCAACCAAAATAAACATGCTCCAAAAATGGAAGCTGCCTAAACATGATTAAATTAATCACAAAATCACTATGTTTTTGCTTGAAGCTGAATTATGATAGCAACAAAATTTATATAACTACCCTACAGAATTCTTTATGAGTTGATTTGCGAGTGGTATAAGTGTAAGCTTATCACTTTTTTTGCGTTTAGCACCAGTTTTGTTCTGTTTGCAGAAATATCCCCGCCAACCTGTTGTACCGCAAGAATTTATCACATATTTATCGTGGTGGTGCGATAACAGAAATCCTGGTGAGATCGAATTGGCGGCCACGTTCCTTTGTCTTTCCGGCACGCTGGTGAACAAAGCATTATGCCAGGAGTACCCTTCAGTGATAGCGGCGGCGTCTATTCGCAACGCACTTGTCCTGATGGGGAAAAAAGATTTATTGATGCATCTCAAAATGAATCCCATGTAATTATACCACTCAGCGAATTAAGTATTTCATATTATGTGTTTTTTATAACCTCACATAATGGTATGTGAGGAAAATGTATAAAAAATCTTTCATACCTTTAAGCATGAGGTATTTTTAAATATAAAAAGTAATAACAGAGGGGGTCCTAAATAGGTAAACTAAAGGTATTGTGATGATCTTGATTGATGGTCTTTTTCTTAGTTCGTATATTTGGATGCGCATCACGCAAAAACAATGGGACATGTTTCAAAGAAACACTTAGCCGGTAAACTGATATCCTAGGTCAGTGGTCGGCAACTCGTACCTCTCGACTCGCAGCCGAGGAGTCAAAGAGCCGTTCTTGACTGCTCGGCTGCGGCTCTTCCACGAAATATTTAGTGGAAGCACGGAATATTACTCCTCTCTCCTTAATAATGTTTCCTACTAAATCAAAGAACAACTGAAAAATTACTCTTTGAAGAAATTTCAATTGTGTAATTTCTATATTTGGCTCTTTTGGATGATCAGGTTGCCGACCACTGTCCTAGATCAACCTTTAGGATATTTTAGATATTGACACACCAAATAGTACCTCAAGAAATTCCGAAATTGCAATCCTAAAATGGAAACTAAAATGTTTATACTTATATTTTATTACAGATACCAGCTTGCCATGCAGAAGGCACGTGACATGACGTTTATTCTATCCCTATTACGCATAGCTGTGAGAACGGCCACCAATCAGAAAGAATACAAAGCCCTGATAGACCATTACGGTGCACCACCATACTACTTGGCACAGAAAATCACTAAAGCAGCAGAAGAATTAGCAATTATGGATACTAGGAATACAGAAATTAAATAAAAAAAAATGGGGAGCGTTACGGACCGTTTCTTTGCGTTGATTTGCATTTGCAGTAAAAAGAAACCGTTGGAACCTTAGAAACAAAAAAAAACATACGCGTCAAATTGAGAACCTCCTCCTTTATGGGATATCGGTTAAAAAGGCGAAAGACTAAGCAGTTAGTGATTAGTCTTTAGTATAGGTACAATAATATTTAGAAATTACCGCTTTTCACAGTCGTTGCCGTAAATAATTTGGCATTGCTCGGAATGGTCGTGGCTGGACGTGGCGTCATGTGTGAGAGCATCCTGTGGTATGCAGTTGTAAAAAATGTATTATAAGTAGTAGTTTTTGTAGTAACTAGGAAGAAGTGCAGAGGTCTGTGTGCAAACATTACCCTAGCGCCCCCTAGTAAGTACATATAAGAAGAGATCCAGATGCTATAGAAAATGTTTGAAAACCGGAGCTATTTTCACGTTGGTCATTGAAAGTGCCGCGGCCGGCCAACGCGCGCGTCGAGTGGGGCTCCGTAGCGAGCGGCGCGGCGCTCGGCGCCCCCTAGGAGTGCTGCGCCTGTGTGCAACGCCCGGCTAGTGGGCGGCATGTGCCGCAAATGTGAGGCTAATGCCGGCCGGCGCCAACGCACACCATGCACCATAGGTAAAAACGCCTCTGAACTCTGAAGAAGTGTACAGTGTAAAGTAGTAATGCAAAGTATAATATGAAGTTTTAAATGTTGAAATTTATAATTGTCGTGATATTAAATACATTTACTTTTCCTTTTAGAGTTTTTTTTTTAAATAAGGTAAGTAATCAGTTTGGTCCATTTACCAATTCAAGAATTAAACGTTATTAATAATAATTAAACATTTGCATAGGTATTGCGAAAGGGTTTTTGTCACGATGAAGGTCGTTTGAATGTTACTTGGCAGACAAACCAAAAGTAAAGGTTGGTTTTTCACCATAGTTTCAACCAAGGTGACTTTGGTTGGTGGTTTTTGCGAACCGTGTAGAACGCCTTTAAGAACTAGAAGTTAGAACGAGCATAAAGAGTCATAATTGTGAATATGTTTGTTTGTACCTAAGGTAAAAAATTGTACGGAAAATACGAACTTAATAATCACAATAAGAGTCAATCAATAACTGATGTTAACTACGCTACGTGTCTGTATTTACCTACACAAGTTGCGTCATTAAAACCACAGCTAAAACCATTTTTATTTAGCACTTGTAACTAACGCGCGACGACCCGATTGGCGCAATGGTCACCATGCCTGCCCGCTAATCAAGAGGTTCGGGGTTCGATTCCCGATGGGGGTGGACTTTGTGTGATGAACACAGGGTTCCATTTTCCAGTCTGGGTGCGTATATATATATCTATAGTATAATATATATGTAATAATGTGTAGTTTATACCAAGTTTCCTTGGTTTCCACGACACAAGCTTATAGCTTAGTGTGGGATCAAGTAGTTCTGTGTGTTGTGAAGTGGTAAAAAAAATATAATAATATTTTGAATAATTATATTGTTTGAAGTTCTTGGTATTGTATGTATACTAGCTATGCCCCGCGGTTTCACCCGTGGTAATTTCAGAGTTCCCGCGGGAATTCCGGGATAAAAAGTACCATATGTCCTTCTCTGTACCCCTGACAACGTGCGTGCCAAATTTCATCCAAATCCGTTAAGCCGTTTTTGCGTGATTGAGTAATAAATATCAAAACTTTCACATTTACATTGATCCCAAAAAGGAGGAGGTTCTCAATTCAACGCGTATGTTTTTTTTTTAGATATTTGTTCGAGTCAGTGGCCAAGAGTTAGGACTTTAACGGCCGCACTCAGAGTCGTTTTAATGATTACTTCAATTTACAATTAATTTTATTTTTAAGTAGGTAAGTACTTAAAAATTTTTAAAGCAAAACTGCCGCTCTCAGAGACGTTCATTAAATTAATGATAATTGCCATTTGACTAAGTAAAATTTAGTTAAATGCCGATTAAAATAAATTTCAGAAATATTTTAGATATTGAATAAAAGATTTTAGAAACAAAACTGCCGCACTCAGAGACGTGCATTAAATAAGTGTTAATTGGCATTTGACTAATTAAGTAAAATTTAGTTAAATCATTTTTAATTATCGTCAATTAAAATTAAATAACATCAGCTAATTAGCAGTGAAAAACCTGTCTGAATCGGTCCAACCGTTTCGGAGATTCACCCGCGTGAGTTTCGGAATTCCCGCAGGAGCTCCAAACTTCTTTTATAACAAACACTACAAAAAAAGGATTAGCAAAATTCAGCCGTCTACCGTTCACGCGTGATGCCGTGACCAAGGCAAATAGGGATTTTTATATATATAGATGAGTAAATAGGTAGGTCTACAAACAATATCGACATGTTGGGTACCTCTCTCTCACACACAGTATAAAAGTAATCAGTTTATTTTGCTCAAACTCGTTTATTAATCGTTAAACAACAAACATATTATTATATGCATACCGTTTAGGTATATTATGAAATGAATGAAACCATTTTCTTCGTTCATCTTATTCATTCGAAATTCAAATCATGTACCTAGTCTATACTCTCAGAAGAATATGCTACTGTTATTGTTCTGAGTACCTACTTTAAATCGAATGAAAGAAGTTGATAGGAATTTGAAAGAACCAATTAGCGAGCAATTAGGCACCTAAAGTAGCAAAATCCGCTTATTTTATTCGGTATGTACCTATCTTTAAACTTAAATTAATGTATCAGAGAGTGAGTAGGTAGGTAAATCTTTAGCAAAGTAGGTACGGTTTGATCACTATATCTAAAGTCAGTCAGTCTTCCGCCATTTTATGTGCATATTGTTTTTGTTTTCAATGATGAACAGACGTGTGAAATATTAAAGAACGTAATATTTAATTAATACGTGTAATTATAGCTGTTTTACGTACCCAATAGTTTTTTTTATCAATGATATAGTGCTCCTAAAGTGACAATGGTACATCTAATTTATGGTATGTGATATTTGAGTGATTAATATACCTATGTATAGCTAGGTACCTATTATGCGAGAATTATAATTATTATTTTTTGAGCGATTCTCTATACCTACTACAGTTATCTATTTATGTTTGTATATTATCGATTTATGTAACTCCTATTAATCTCTGAGTATTATTTGTATGTGCACAAGATAAGATTTTTTTTATTTTGTCTGTCTATCTCTCCGTTTCTGAGCTAATCTTCGGTACGGTTGAATAGTTGTCATGAAGTTGAAGTTGTTATTTTAGGTCTAGGAACAGAACATACATATTAATATAATCCGAATATTACGCGCGGGGGGAACAGCTGTTAGTATATGTACGTATTTTAGCAAAAAATAAGGTTTTTCAAATGTTATTCTTATACTTTATTTGGCTCTTTTGACTCTGAAGACCTAAATTCATAATAATTTATTCAAATTCAGTAAACTCATTACATATTCTGGGTGTCAAATCAAAATAAAAACAAAGAGTCAAGAGTCATAAGAACTTGCACAGGAAGCCTAAATCTGCATGGTTAAGCCCGGCCGCACCCGGAGTCACACCGACCAAACGCTGCCTCGGTTGCAACCCTGATTTACGAATATTTCTCTCCACTGATCGGTGTCAATTGTCTGTTCTCTGGTCATCATGAAACGTAATAAGTAGGTACTTCTAGCGTAGCTCAGAACCCGTATAATTATTTAAACTTTATGCACATCACGATACAAAAGACGTACTTAATGTCACAGTGGTATTCTCTGCCAGTCCTTTATATACCTGATACATGGACCAAAATTGGTCCACGACCTGATAGTAGGTACAGCGAGTTCACTTGGAGTGCATTTAACAGAAAATTTGTGTATTATGTCTGTGATCATAATGGACTCAACAGCACATATTCATATGTTTGCATATCTCTTAAATGAAATAATCACATAAGTAGTCAGTTACATTTAAATACCTACTAAATTACCTATTTTTTTCAGCAATATTCGTAATATTTACAATAACAATATTGAAAATAGGTAATTGTCAGTTATCAATCAAACAACAGCAACATGGACAAATACATTTTTCCAATGACGCACCAAGTTCACCGGCTTGGAAGGGAAAAAACCCCGTCACACCGTCGCAAGTCAAGCCGGTATATCCAGAAAGTGAGATGGATAAACCGCGGCTTGAGGAAAATTTGCATAATACAAATCTACCATCAATAGTTGATGATAGCATAACTTTTATACAAGAATCAGACTACGATGATGTAATGCAATCATTTCCGATACCGAACAATCATCACCAAGCTGACAACGTTTCATTGGCTATTACGAAATTTAGTCTCAATTTGATGAAGGTGAGAAAAATGGATAATATCCTAATTATGTTTTTCTTTTTGTTTGTAACTTTTTTTGTCACGGCTCTCATGTGAAAGCGAACTAAAATCTGCTTTGCCTGCCCTCTTGTGGGGTACCTATGTGGAAATATTGATGATAGATGGGATTTTTTTTTTTAATTTATTTAGCTATAATTATAACACTAACATGCTATTCACTAAAGCGATGCTATAAAAATACTTAATAATAATAACTTAGTAATTGGTATCAATTGTTTGAGCCGCCTCTGTAAACTTCAGCATAATATACCTATATCTACTATTGATGAATAATCCTTCCATATTATAAATCAGTCCTCCGCCGCGTCTGTCTGTCTGTCTGTACTGTCTATACCGAACGGATTTTCATGCGGTTTTCACCAATAGATTGATTCAAGAGGAAGGTTTATACGTAGGTATAGCTTATCCTGGAATTCCCGCAGGAACTCGGCAATTAACGCGGGCGAAACCACGAGGAACAGCTAGTCCTGAATATAACCCGAATATAACACATTGTAATAAATATGTAAATAATTCAGATTATCGGATGGTCGGCCAAAACATCTCCAATCATGTCTAAAATGAACTAATCAAAAAATTAGAACTTAATATAAATAAATACATATTGTAACTTATCATAAATAAATACATATTGTAACGTTTGTAGACAACAGGTTTGGAGTATGTTCCTACGTACCTATATCTCGCGGGGAAATCTAAGACCACACGAACGGGGGTATTGCGGTATTCTTAAATTTTATTTATTTATGTATTTATCCTTTATTGCACAAACAAAAATGCTTACAAAAACTTTTTTCACGCTTCTTTGAAAGCTACCAAGTTTAACTATAAACTTTTCATTTATTCCAGAGTATAGACCAATCTCAGGGTGGCAATGTTGTAGTATCGCCTTATTCCATCGCCACACTGCTAGCTCTCTTCGTGCAAGGAACCACTGGAGACACAAGGCTGCAAATCTCTAGGGCCCTTAGAATGTCACCAGAATACTCTGAATCGTCATTCAAAACTATCATAGAGGATATTAGGGTAAGCCCATAACTGATAAATTTAAAAAGCGAGATAGACTAACTTATCAAACTTATCACGTCAATAAATAAGACCCTTGGCTGACACAATATGTTAGAAGGTACCAATTCCTCCATTCCCACGGACGAAATTTTTTATATTATAATATCTGTACGTAAAAATAAACTTGTTATATTCTAATGTTCTTCTCTATTACATGTAAATAAAATATTTGTAGTTTTTTAGCCCTTCACCATCTGTCTCGTTTTTCAAATATTTCGGAGTTCTTGAAGCACTATTTTGAGTTTCAAATCCGTGTCTTGCAATAAAGATAATCTTATTTTACCCAATTTTGTTGGTTGAACTTCTTCAAATTTATACACAATTAATTATCTTCTTATGGATACGAGAAATTTAAAAACACAATTTTTATAATTTCCAGATGCGTAACTCTCCACAAAACATCCTGTGTGTTGCCAACAACGTGTACGTCTCAAATACGTTCAATATAAATCGTGAATTCCAATCCAAAGCGGTTAATAACTTCGCAAGTGAAGTCACCCCGATGAGTTTTGCTGATCCAACCAAAGCAGTTGACGATATAAATTATTGGGTGGCCTTGAAAACTCGGAATATGATCAAGAAACTTTTATCTATACGTAAGGTTTATAAAGTGTTTGCAAAGCTAAAGTGCGTGGCGGGCCATTGCTAGTACTTACTCACTATTGACTGAAACTGACTTATTTGTTAGCAGAGTTCCCACAAGATGATCTGACGGTGTGATGAAAATCACGAGGTCCGTATGTTTGAGAGTACAGTGCAGGACCGATTGTCCTTGAGATTCTTTGTCCATTAGGTACCTATAGTAGACATGATTATGAAGGTTCACCGAATTTTTGAATTGGTTTATTGAATTATTTTCATTAGCTTATGGTAGGAACTACTAATAAATAACAATCTGTATTAACACCAAGATATTTAGTCTAGCATTTATTACAAAAAAACTAGCATGCGCATTCAAATGGCGCGAAGTCTCGACTGCAATAGCAATTTAATGGCCTCGTTAATCTAAAAAAAGAACACGGTTGGCTATTCTAAAAAAAAAAAAAACATCTTAGACAATCGTCCAATAATATTGATTCTTAAATGCTTGATTTGGATTTATTGTATGTAGATATAAGGTTCTGCTTATTAAAACCTACTTATATAGTAAAACTACTTGTAAAAGTATATTACTTACTGTCTTCATAATACTCGCATTATTCTTGTTTCAGAAAATATTGATGATGAAACACAGCTAGTTTTGGCCAATGCAATATATTTCAAAGGTGCATGGCAAAAGAAGTTCAAAAAACAATCCACGTCGCTTCAGCCATTCTATCTTGCGAGTGGAACTACGAAAATGGTTTCGTGTATGCATTCAAGGCATCAATTCAGAGCTGGTATAGATCGCCTCAACAAAGCTAAAGTCCTCGTGATGCCTTTTGCGGTAAATTGTTCTTTTATTTGCATTCGATATGCGAAAGTCATGACTTTTGTAAAGTAACTTCTTGTATATTATAGATAATATTATGAAAATAATCTTGGAAATTATTACGCAGCTCCACTTGGTCCCATGATCAACGGATCAGGACTTATACTATGTGTAATATTTTATAAGACGTCATATTCTGATTTAATAAACCTATACTTTTTTGTGATTACATATTGTGATACATATCTTCAAGTACATTATACCTATATACCTACATCTGTGCTCATGATGACTATGGTTCCCGAAAAGCAAATTCGGAATAGAATCCGAACAATATTCGTGTGTATAATATTTATTTATTTATTTATTTATTTATTTATTTATTTATTTATTTATTTATTTATTTATTTATTTATTTATTTATTTATTTATTTATTTATTTATTTATTTATTTATTTATTTATTTATTTATTTATTTATTTATTTATTTATTTATTTATTTATTTATTTATTTATTTATTTATTTATTTATTTATTTATTTATTTATTTATTTATTTATTTATTTATTTAGGACCATCAACAGGTTACTATAAAGATTCATCCGTACGTTGGTGTCATCTGTATCAAATCAAATTATGTAACCGGATAATAGATAGCCACAGCATGCATATTCTACATTATTGAAAAAAAAGTGTACTAACTTATTATTTTGTTCTCTTTTCTAGGAACGGGAGTATTCATTAATGGTATTATTGCCGGATAAAAAATCTAGTGTGGATACGATCCTAGCAAGCCTGTCATCTGAACAACTGACTGCATATCAAACCCTCG
The DNA here is from genome assembly GCA_907165275.2 of Zygaena filipendulae. Classification (NCBI taxonomy): domain Eukaryota; kingdom Metazoa; phylum Arthropoda; class Insecta; order Lepidoptera; family Zygaenidae; genus Zygaena; species Zygaena filipendulae. Next base: position 5,949,817 of record OU015669.1, read on the forward strand.
AGCCCATAGATGTAGTTTTGACTATACCGAAGTTCGCCATCCGAGCTGACACCGATCTCAAAAGTGTATTAAAAAAGGTAATCGAGCACAATATTTAAACTTGTCGTCAATAACGTAATACCACAGATAATATAATACTAGTAATAATACATACGTAGCAGCGCCAGAGAAAAATAAGTTAAGTTAACCCCCGAAAGTAATCTTAGCCAAAATTCTAACTTACAATTACCATAACCGATAGGTAATGCGCATTAAAAATTGTTTACACCCAGTGCCCAAAGAGTTTCATTTTAAAAACAATATTTATAATACCTATGGCATACAGAATTTATGATTTTTTGCTATTTAGATTCTAGAACGTTTAGAAAGGAATGTTTTCGGAAATAGAGAATCAGGGTCTTTCCTTTAGCGTATGTATTTTATTGTGAACAGACTATAAATTACTAGCTTGTATGTTCGTTTGGATTTCTAGATGAATCATACATATATGTAATACACTAGCTGTTTCCTGCAGTTCCACTAGTGAATTTCGGGATTTCCTTTGAAACTGATAAAAAGTAAGTTTCCGACACAATTGAAATATTTTCAAGTAGTTGTGCTCCGCGGTTTCACCTGCGTTAATTTCAGAGTTCCCGCGGGAATTCCGGGATAAAAAGTACCCTATGTGATAATAAAGTTTCATTTAAATCCATCCAGTAGCTTTTGCGTGAAAGAGTAACAAACATCCATCCATCCATCCATACATAAGTACTTACAAACTTTCGCGTTTATAATATTAGTAGGATAGGATTTTTGTTTAAAATTTTATTATTTCAACAGAAATGCATTACAATTGTATTGCTATTGCTATACTTTATAAAGCGCAAAATTCCAGTCCAGTTTAAGTAAATTTTGGTTCAATTGATAAATCGAGTTAGCCCTCACCGTTGGCTCAGTTACCTGCTAGTGATTCGTGAAGTATTGCTACACTTTCCTTCCTAGAATTGAGCTGTACGTACTTTTGCAGATGGGTATTACGAGCATGTTCAGCCCAAATTCGGAACTGATAGGACTCGGCACCAGCCGTGGGATGGCACCTCAAGTCTCCACCGCAGTTCACTCTGCGTTACTATCCATCGACGAGGAGGGAGCGGAAGCCGCTGCTGCAACAGCCTTCGCTGCGGTCGCCCTATCGTATGGTGGTCCAGATTTTGAGTTTAAAGTCGACAGACCTTTTGTGGCAGTGCTGTGGGACACGAAGCTGTCATTGCCACTCTTTCTCGCCAGGATAGAAGATCCATCTTAATTGCTAGATAATGTAATAACCGTAATAATGTACTATATAGGATTAAAGTACGGTTGAAAATGAAATCTACATTAGACGCAGCCCTGCTTCACTCACTGTGTTTTGGGCAAATAGAATTATTGAGGTTAAGTTAGAATAAATCCGAAAGGGCATCCAAAGTATCCACGTTAACGAATATTGTATTTGCTTGAAAAAATCTCATAAATGCCAATAGTTTTAAAAAAAATCTAGGATTTGAAAAAAATACGCTTGTTCAAAAACTTTTTACTTGTAACCATAACCAAGTTAAAAATCTTTAATCGTTGTCCCAATAGAAAAATAAGAAATTATATTTATCATGTCATCTGGTTACCTACGAAAAATCGTAGCCAAGTTTTTTCTTCAATTACAACTTGGATAAGGCTTTGTGAGCTTGAGGCATACTTACAGTGTAGGATCGTGGATCAATAGCTTTGTCAAAACATAGTAGGTGTTCGTTTATTACGAACTGTAGATTTAAAAAAATACAAACCTGAAAAAAGTAATTTTTTTCATGACAGAAACTTTGCCTACGTTAATTATGTCAGGGATTCTTTCAATTGCCCGATGCTTGAGTCTTTTGAACTAATCATATATATTATTAGATATATTGAATGTACCTATATACATATTTTGTGATTCTGCTTCGTGCTTTCAGATTTATTTACGTTGAATTATATTTTAAGCCTTTTAAATCTTTTTGTCCTGAGATTAATAAATATACGCCCATATTTTTTATATTTTTCTGATATTAAATGCTGATAATGAAATGTGAAATTGGTATAAATAAAGTAGATAATTCGTATAAAAATACGTATACATTTAATAGCCTAAATAAATAGAACTTTGTCTAATGAATACAGAGTCAATAACTTTAAACATAATAAATATACTATTTCTACCGTTTATGTCTTCTAAAGAAGTTAATAAAAGGGTCATCGGCAAACATTCTAAATTTTCCATTGAAATATGACTCAATCTCTTGTAACGTCTTTCCTTCGGTCTCTGGCAAGAAGAAGTATAGGAATACAGTGCCTACAAAGCTAAAACACGCGTAAACAGCAAATGCACCCCAGAGGTGGATGCTAGTTTCGAAATCTATGAGGGTCTTCGAAGCCAAGAATGTTATGATATAATTGGTTGCGGCTACAAACCCCTGAGATGATGCGCGGCTCCTAAAAACACAAAGCATATAAAATTTCATATATTTTCAAAACCTAATTTGTGTAGGTACAACGTAAATAACAGAAGTTTAAGAAATCACCTGTGAAATTTTAGTTTGAAATAAAAATGTAATAGGTACCTACATTACGAAATAGTTTTGTAATCTAAACTAATGTTATACCAGGTGGAAGGTTTTTTGCTTGTTTGTTTATTTGTTACGATTTAACTCAAAAACTACTGGACCGATTTCAAAAATTGTTTTACCATTAGAATGCTATATTATCCCTAGTATCATAGGGTATATTTTAACCCGGAATTCAAGCGGGAACTCCGAAATTACCGTGGGTGGACTCGCGGGGAACATTTAGCCATTCAACAATTTACACTGACGTTGATAAAATACAAAAATAAGTCATTAAACGTCAGCAAATTAGAGATTTAGGATTAGAGATTAGTGTCAGAACACATTAACCGCTGACATTATAACACTAACTGGACATAGATAAGCAATAGTGTGTTAACCCACATTGGAGAAATTTTGAGTAAATTGTGTTTTAAAATTAAAGCGTCATTTTGTGACAAGTTTTTTTATGTTTAACAATTTCTTAGTATTTAAACAATGTAAAGAGGTAAAAATAATAATTAAAAAACGTTTTATAACCTTGTTATAGCGGTCTGTATCAATAACTTCATTTTGTGGGTTAACATGTTATTGCTTATCTCCATCCAACTACAACTGGGTATATGTCGATACGAAATGGCGCTATAATTTTAAAACACGATTTTCTTAAAATGGCTTCAGTGTGGGTTACACTATTGCTTATCTATATCCAACTATCACATCACATCACAACTATTACGTTTTCACATTTGTCAGTAGCAGTTACGAGTACAGTGGGCCACATAGACAAGTATACCACCTTGTATCATTTATGCTGTTGTTTGTAAAACGTCTTTATGACGTTATAAGTTGCCGTTTTTGCAGCTCCAATATTCGTGTCGCTTTTATTGGAATTTGGAGCTTGGAGCTGCAAAAACGGCAACTTATAACGTCATAAAGACGTTTTACAAACAGTATAAATTTTACAAGGTGGTATACTTGTCTATGTGGCCCACTGTACATTAAAGTAGTGATAAATGTCATTATCTACACTTTAAAACACGCAAAAAAACAGTTAAACGGGGCCTTAAATGATTTTCACCTTTTGCTCTAATACCGAATTGTTTCACAATTGTTTTATATTATTACGAAATTAAATATATACCTACCTACGTACCTAGTTTTAAATAAATAGAATAAACTAAATAAAATAATGCAAAAACTCTTTCTTCACCTGAATGGGAACAGTTCGCCCACAAATACCCAAGGTATAGATACACCGTTGAACACGGTGAGGATGTAAAGCAAGATTAGGGGCACCTTGCTGGTCTCCTTCGGGAACGTTTTAGGATCATATGAGAACACAGAATTTCCCAAGTTAGTTCTAGCGTAACCGCTAAGGGCGGCTGTAGAGATAGCGGTCCCAAGCATCATGATCAGGGCAAGCTTTCTCTTGCCAATCAGTCTGACGATACCCACTAAGGGAATGCTTGTCACGAATGTTATTATGCCAACCATAAGCTGAAACGATATATAAAATTCACCACGTGACGATATAAATAAAACAATAGCAAAGTATTTACTGTTCTTTAGTTGGAAAATGTTTAAAATAAAATTACATTCTTTATAATGCCCGCTCCACATTCGCGCGAGAATCTTGCGAGAACGCGAGAAAACCACGAGAATGTGAATGTGGGAGCCGAACGATGTTCTCCGCCGTTCTCGCAAGATTCTCGCGTGAATGTGGAGCGGGCTTAACACTAACATAACTATTTTTATGTAGTATTTCTTCGTTCGTCTTTTTTGTGTTGCTATACGCGCATTACGCGAAACGCGAAATGGTTAGCGTTGATTTAAAGAGGTTTACTTACTACAATATTGTTTGCATCACCTTGCATGCCAAACGCTCCACATAAATTTACCATATTTGGCCGGATTGGTGAGAGTCCACTCATCACAAAGAAAAGGAAGTACATTACTATAATAGTCAAAGGTCTCAAATTTTCTTTGCACAACATCACGTAACGCAACTTGATGATGAATCTGCAAAAAATGACAAGTTTTTGGCTAATTGCACAATCCATAATAATTCTTTTAATTTGTCTCCACTCGTAAATCTAGGTACTTATGTAAAATGCTTTGTCCTAAATGACTGACTAACGGATCATCGCACGGCCTAAACGGCTGATCGTATAGAGACCAGAAACTTGGAAGGTGTGTTCTTTGTATGACGTAGGAATCCAATAAGAAAGGATTTTCAGAAATTCTACCCCTAAAGGGTGGAAAAAGGGGGGCAAAGTTTGTGTGATTCCTTGGTCCAATCTAACGTAAAAAACCAATTAAAAATCCTATTAGAACAATTTTCGACTTCTACTCGGACGAAGTCGCGGGTAAAAACTAGTCAATAAATTTGAGTAAAATAACTTTTAAATAATACACGTAAGTATCGTATATCAACTAGTCAGGCATAAACATAGCAATTATTAAAAAATCTATGGTGTTTATCCTGAAAATTATGAAATCAAAATTTGTTTTTGATGTTTTGCATTACTTACCTATTAAAACAGTTCATTTGTTTATGTTCACACTCTTCCGAAATTTTGTCAGGAATACTTTGACAAATGACACATTGCTTTAGCTTTTCAGTATAGGCATTGACTTGTTCAAATTCTTCTTGTACGTTAGCTGTTGTCGTCCATCCTCTTAGGTAGCGCAGTGACTTGAGAGCCTCTTCCTTTCGACCTTTAGAAAGCAAGAAAACTGGTGTTTCTGGCGCCTTAAAAGACAAATTATTATTAGTTGAGACAATACATATAAGTCAAACTTTAACTAATAAGTTCCAATAGTAAAATAACACGCTTTAAAGAGTAAACGAACTTATCTAGGATGTATCTAGGATGTCCTTGGCAAAACCAATTAAAGAAACTCTAACTCGATGGCATTGTGTCGTTTAATTACAGTGTTTTCATGACCATCTGCCCACTTCATCGTCAGTTCGGCTTCATGTCATAATAATAGAATAGAATATAATAAAATTTATATGATACCAAAAAACAAATACCAAATAAGTGTGGCTTAAAATAAGTATGAATATTAACAACGATATCAAAATGGCTACCACTCAGCATATGCCGTGGAACTAGCCCCACGGCGCTGATTTTCAGAGAAAAGATGGCTAAAATGACACTGCTTACATCATCTGAACTACCTACATAATATATCATAGATGCACTTGTCTTATTTTGATGCAAAAATTAATTACAAGTGTTTATCTAAAATTCTAATTGCATATAAAAATATACACACTAAAAAAATCTGACTTTGGCGCGGTAATTTAGCGTGCATATAAGTATTTTTGTTTGTGCATTAAATGTTTCCCTTTTATTATTTCTTACCACGAGCGCGAATATCATAGAAGAGATGGGTGCTGCTAAGCTGATGAGTGCAGCATTCCGCCAGCTGACTACGGTGCCCATAAAGTACATGATGAGTATGCCGAGGGACACGAAAACTTGCGTCACCACGTAAAGCGAGCCGCGAAACACAGGCTCACTAGAACACATAAGTAATATATTATTAGCTTAAAATTATTGTAATTTATACTTTTTGACATAATCTATCCTTACTATTACAATCGCTGATGTGAGTTCATTTGTTTGTTATGCTTTCAGTACTCAACCGATGCGCGTTATTATAATCTTATGACATTTGGATGTAAACGTAGGTAATCTCTGGAACTACTGAATTGAATTTTAAAATTATTTCACTGCTCCAGTATCCCTGAGTGTTAACAGTACTTTTTGGAGTTCCCAATCGAATTCTCAATATAACTCGGGTGAAACATTCAATTTTTCCTGACCACAGATCCGTTCTCCAGTTTTCAATAGCGATAACGATTATAGATGGTCAACTTGGTTAAGGGGGCTTTGGTTGAATGGTTCTCACCTGATTTCTCCAACATATACGTTGATTGGTGCTTCCATGATCCCCGTTCCTAATCCCAGCAAGACATTTGCCGCAAAAAGTGAGGGTACATTCCACGCCCAGTACATGAGACTCCACGCGATCAGATGTGGGATGTTCACGATGAAATTTCCCTTCTTTCGTCCAAAATAGTCTACTATCGGTCCAGAAACTAGAGCTCCTAATGGCTGAACTAAAAACGATATGCTTCCTGCGAAAATAACAAATGACCACGAATATACTTCACTTTGTAAGACAAGCTATTTTTTTAACAATTTTCCTTTAAATATACATGGTAAATATTATCCCACCAAAAACATAAATGTAAAAAAGGAGAGCCAAGTTTAATACAAAAATGATGCTTGGCTGTGGGCTTCGCTGCAAAAAGAATGGAGATCTAAATGAGTGCCAACTTCTATGCAAAATAGAAATATGTATTTATAGGAACAAAATAACATTATGAACAAGTATTAACTTTATTTCTTTGCTTTTTTGGATACCTATAACAACATGTTAATTGTGGGATCTTAAAGTAGGTTAGATTTAACTTGGCCAGTTTCTATCAGAATTAAAATCTATATATTTAATAATTTTATAAAATGACTGATGTAATGAAAACTGGTCAAGTCAAATCTAACCTACTTTAAGATCTCAGATTTTTAAGTAACAGTAATCGTTACAGGTATCCAATAAAGCAAAAAAATAGAGTTTAATACTTGTTCATAATGTTCTTTTGTTCCTATAAATACATATTTCGTTTTGTATAGAAATTGACACTCATTTAGATCTCTATTCCTTAGGCAGCGAGGCCCACATAATTTAAACCAAGCATAATTTTTGTATTGAACTTGGCTCTCCTTTTTTACATTTATGTTTTTGATGTGATATCATTACTTTTTGTAAAGAAAACTAGGCAGGTATCTAGATTGTGGTTATAGTATGATAATCATTTAATTCATCGTTGATAAAGAAGCAGGATGAACATAAATGTAATAAAACAATAAATAACTAAATTGGTATTCGTAAGCGGTGCCTATGTTTATTTGTTGCTCGGGAGCGCTTTTATGTAGATTTACTTCTGTTCTATGTATGTATGTGTATGTGGTGCCGCGCGCCGCCGACGACACACCGTTGGCCGGTTATTTAACGCGTATTACAAGTTTTTTGTATGGGGACCACTTATTTTTTTGACTTTTTTATTGTTAGATTTTTTCCTGCGCTTACACACAATCACCGAACTGGATTCCAAATTTCATCCTTCTAGGTCATCTGGGTTAGATTTAGGTACCTACTATATGTCAGTCAGTCAGTCAGTGCTAAAATTTACGACTTTTTGACCTTCATATCTTTATAACATACACTAGTTGTGCCCCGCGGTTTTACCCGCGTTAATTTCAGAGTTCCCGCGGGAATTCCGGGATGACCCGGATTTCGGGACCCTATGTATTAATCTGATGTATAAGCTATATTATTGTAAAGTTTCATTTAAATCCATCCAGTAGTTTTTGCGTGAAAGAGTAACAAACATCCATCCATTCATCCATCCATCCATCCATCCATACATACTTACAAACTTTCGCGTTTATAATATTAGTAGGATGTCCTTATAGATATAATTAATTATATCTATATTTAAACACACGTTGTTTTATATGTTTACGTTAAAGAGGTTTTGAGTTATAGAAGGGTCGAAAGTGGCACCAAGTGGTTCGTGTATTACACTCGGCGCTGGCTAGCTAGTTCCTTTGCTTGAACTTGGCCTGACACACTGCCGCGTGTCTAGATAAATTTGACTCCAATAGACCAGCACGAGATCATCACGTGACTTGGTTAACCGTTATCGAGAAGTATACCTTGGCCCAATGTATATATTTCTCGGAACTCGAAACTTGAAAAACCGGAATCGGTGTTTATGGTTATCTTTTATTCGGCAATGATTATATGTTTTTTCTGAGTGTCGTCTAGGACTTTATTCTCTGTGGCCAACAGCATTGCTCGCCCATAACGCGCATCCCAAAAAACTTAATAACTTTACTTCTACTACTAAACTAAACTTAATAAAAAACTTAATATTTGAAATGCACTGCCAATATTTTTGAAATTAATATTCTTTATACCTATTATATCATAAGATACGTTTTAAATGTATTTTTTTTAAGTGAAACTTCTTTGAGCATGAGGAAAAAACAATTTTTATGGCGCGGCGTGTTATGGTCATGTCAATAAGAGCCCACATTGCTAAACCTTGTGCTCATTATTTTTCATTCTCGTTAGTATTAAGTATAGGTTTTCTGGCATCTCGTTACTAAATAAAGTATTACCACCGCACCTTTAGTATAAATAACTAGCTGTTCCCCGCGGTTTCACCCGCGTGAGTTTAGGAATTCCCGCAGGAACAATGTTTTTTTAAATAAAAGTAAAAAAAAAAAATTTATACTTAATAAGAATAATAATAATAATCCACTTCACCACAGACAGATCTACTTGATCCCACACTAAGCTGTAAGCTTGTGTCGTGGAAACCAAGCAAACGTGGTATATACTACAGATATTATTATACATAGGTACATAATGTACCTGTTATACTTTTTTTTCTATAGTATAATGGTAAAATATTTATATGTATATATATATATGAAGTACTTATACATATACTATAAATATACACGCCCAGACTGGAAAATGGAACCCTGTGTTCATCACACAAAATCCACCCCCACCCGGAATCGAACCCGGAACCTCTTGAATTAGCGGGTAGGCATGGTGACCACGCCAATCGGGTCGTCAACTAAGGGGTACCAAGTACGTACACAAAAAGGTAGGCTACCGGTTAATCAAATCAATTCTATGTCGTGGCTTTTGAAACTGTGACATTGGCAGAATCATCGTCAAAACGGTGGAGCCATTAAAAACAACAAATTGGAAATGGAAAGAGAGAATAATAAATATCTATTTATAAGTACGCGAGTGTGTGTTGAATTAAACCTACTTACCAAACCATGACGTCTGATCTTTAGTGAGTGATATCCCTTCGGGGGCGTCGAGTAGTTCGGGTATTGATATGGTGGCGAAAGACACCGCCATACCAAGGTTGAGAAGTAGTATGTTTGGGGCCATACATGCTATCGCCTTGCAACAGATTGACATCACAGTTTAAAATAGAGAATAGATCCTTTTAATCTTAAAGCTGTACTTAACAGGGTGTCCGGTTAGACTAGGGACTTATCATCATCATATCAAATTACTCACATGGTATGCAATTTTCACAGATCCGAGGGATCGCAGACCTGAGTATTTGAAATTAATTTTAATTTGATACCTCCACGTGTTCCTAAAATGGGTCTTGACAGACAGACAACGTACAAACAGACAGACAAAGAAGTGATCCTACAAGTTCCTTTTCTCCGTTTGAAGTAGGTACCTACCTACCTTAAATATATAAAAAATACATAATAAGTTTATGAGTAAGTCGAAAGAATACCACTGGAATACCACCCGCCCCCTAGATGGTAGCTACTAACTGAAAAGATGGTCTTGTATGGACACAAATAAGCCCCAACAAAATAAAGTCAACGGGGCTTATTTGTGTTATTGTCAAGAGTACGTTTCATCACCCGCCATGTCAAAAAGCTGTTGAAAATATACCTACTTTTCATTATGATAATATATTCAAATATACCTAACAGTACTTGTGTTCCGCAAGGCTCACTTGAAAACTAGTTCCCATCCCCATTCCCGGTGGGCAACGCACCCGCATGCCCGCCCTATGGTGTTGAATATGTCCATGGGCGGCGGTAATCAATTACCATCATGTGTGGCACTTGTCTGTTTGCCCCCTATGACTTAAAAATAAGAAATATAATATTATACCTGTGAGGTTACAGATCTTAACCGACTGACTTTGGAATTGACTTCCTCTGCAACTTTAGGGTTTATCTGCAATTTATGAACCATTTTGTCACCAATTCAACTAACTTTAATATGGATAAAAAATTATTTAAACGTAGGACAATTTTTATAAAACTTCACTATAATTTTATGTTTATCATCACTTTGAATAAAAACTAATTATTATTTAATACACAATAACATAGTGAAAAAAATAAATATTAAATACAAGACAATATGATGAGTACGCGCAGTCTCAGCGCTGTTATCAATTCTAATGAAACAGGTAGGTATTCAGATATTAACGACGGCAGAATCGAGTAGTGAAGGTGACTAAATTATAGAGTCGTGTCAATATTTTCCTTTTTTACATTTTCTACTCCATATATTAAGAGACCACGTCACGCTAATAAGGTAAAAAATAAAGTAATTTTGAAAGGACTCCGTAAGAATAAGGAAAGTTGTTTATTCTAAGTCTTATCTAGTGAGTGATCTCCAGAAATCTAACAATACAAATCAATATAGATATCGCGGGATGTTAAATTAAACAGAGTTTGATTGATTTTTAACCATCGAATCAATTGGATTGATAATGACTATAAAATAAAGGGTCTTTCAATAAGGACGGGTCGATTTTGACATGAAATAAAAAAGGCCGTGTGTGAGATTTTAACGATTTTTTTTTTTATTTGAAAGAGCTATATATGCCATTATGTGTGGAAAATCACATCGTTTAAATGTCCGCCGCGGCTTCTCACGGTGGCACGAATTCGAGTTGTCCAATGTTCAACAACTCTGCCGCATAGTTCGGGTTGAATTTCAGCGATAGCCTGAGCTATGTTGACTTTAAGGGCATCGGTCGATTGTGGCTTATTGGTATAGACCTGCGACTTAAGAAAACCCCACAAAAAAAAGTCTAAAGGTGATAAGTCGCAGGATCTCGGTGGCCAATTCACAATTCAATTTGAAGGACCACCTCGTCTGCCGTAAAATGGGCGCAATGCACGTAACGTTTGCACTAACGAACACTCATTTTGGTAATACATTTTTAACATTTGGACGTGTTGCTCAACCGTGTAACTTGCCATGGTGATTTGGCATTACTAACTGAATAAAAAAATATAGGTTAGAAAGACGACGTTAAAACAACATGGCCGCCACAGGCTGCCAACATCGACCCGTCCCTATTGAAAGACCCTTTATATTCTAATATCATTGAAATAGCAAAAAGGTGATAATGACTATAAAATATATTCTAATATCATTGAAATAGCAAAAAAGGTTAGTCGACATCACAGGAGACCGAAGAGCTGGCAGCTACCTCGGACAAAGAATTACCCTAGCTATCCAAAGGGGGAACGCTGCCAGTATCTTCGGAACCTTGCCTAAAGGGACTCCTTTTAATAATATATTTTAGATTTATTTTAGGTTAGGTTAGGTTTAATTTTATATTATATATATAACATTGAAGTGTATGTTTGTAATTAATAAACGGTAAATTATAGATTGATATATCTATATCAATGTCTAATACTTAAAAATCTCGTGTCACAGTATTTGTTATCGAACTCCTTCGAAACGCCTTGACCGGAATCGGTTTCGGACCGGTCGTAGGCTATTTTTTACACGCGAGAATTTTAATTTTAATTTTCTGGAAAAAAATTTACTTAGGTGTTCCTGCGAGAGTTCCGAAACTCATACGGGTGAATCCGCAAGGCACAGCTACTAGCTAGTATAATAATAATGTTATAAATGTTGTAACTCGTAGGTTTGTGCCAATTATGTATAATGACATTAGTGCCAAAACTTCATCTAATATAGATTTATTTCACACATTTACCGCTTTTCGCTCTTCACTTTCAAAATTGTAAACTACCTTCAACCTGTATTTATTCTCTTTTAATCTTCTCTCTCTCAACGTCCCATGAATTTGCCTTATGGATTAGCATTGTTTAAGGGTATTTAATTAGTTTAAGTGCATGTCAAACTGTAATTGTGTATTGTCCTATCAATGTTAAATACCTGTTAATGTTAAAATAAAGAAAAATAAAATAAAATTAAATTCTTTCACCATTAGAATGCTACGATATACCAGTGTAACATAGGCTATATTATAATCCAGAAATTACCGCGCGTAAAACCGCGGGGAACTGCTGTTGCTGTCGCTTGCTGTCCCTTATTTTATTGGATTTAGTAATCCAATAAAGTACCTAAGGGTCAGCAACCGATGCGACGACGGATCACGCGAGTTCGCCGGATGATAATGACATATGATAGTATCGCCTCGGTGTGGGAATATTTTGAAGTGTTTCTTTTATGTATGCAAAAATAAACCCACGGTAGTATCTCTAAGTAGTTTGTGACCCACGTCGCGTCGCGTCGATCAGAATGGTATGTATAGATACAAACTTTTGAAACAATCGAAGCCTAGTTCCAAGGTTCTTGATAGTCGCCGTAGAACAAGGACGGTCGCCATTATTATCTATTTCAGATCAGATAAAGATTCCTTTACCATAACAGATCACTTGCGAGATATCTCACATTTCAGTTTTTAAGTAGATATCTTTTTCAAGTAAATTATTCAAGAATTATTATAGGTACCTACTACGTATACTTACAACTGTTAGTAAATAAAATTCATTAGAGATGATTGAAGAAACTCAGATTTTATTTGAGTAGTCAATCGTACCTATATTTAGCCTTAACTATCAAATAAAATTTTAAATTTTCCTCATTCATATATTATATACATATGTACATGTTTATTATCAATTTTCGATAACCATAAAATGGAATCGATAAAAAACAAATAAGCAGGATGGTTGTAAAATATTTTCCTTACCCAATCTCCATATTCATGGGACAATTTCCCAATAGAAGTGATAAGGTATCATTGTTGATTATAGCGACAGGCATATTTGATTTGATATTTATTGTAATAGGTATATCTCTTATTTAACCTACTTGTACAATAATTAGGTATTATATCTTTTATAAGAATAGATATGTGTCGTAGGTTGAAAAGGAGAAAAACCTGATACTAAATACTAGAATCATACTTATTATTTCCACTAGACACGTAACTTTATATTTAAAATGTTGAAAAAAAAACTATATTGATAAAGCATGATGAAATCTGTTTCGTTAATAGGTACGTAATCAAAGTTATTTTATGATGTTGAAGACTTTTTTTTTTATTTCAGGCTTCATATTCCCCTAAATTACCTTGCAAGATATTTTGTGTTTCAACTATTTTTTGTCTATAAAATTGCACAGAAGTTGACCAAGCCGCTTCAACTATCCCATTTTAAACTATTGACAAAAATAGTGACCTTTTCACTTCGTTTTTCCACCTATCCGCGTTTTGCTTCTTTTTCTTCTTATGCATACTGCTCGCTAAAAAATATCATATCTTTCGAATAAAATCATATCCGAGATATGTTCGAGATGTTATTAAAACGAAATCGATAGACAGATATGTAAAAAGTCAGACAGAAACCTAATTGTAATACTGCGGAATCGAAACTTGAAATTGAAAATTGAAAACAAAATTATATAGCTAGCGAGTGGTGCTAGTGTGACCGGTACACAATGGTCCCATTGTGTACCTAATTATTGTAGCTGTTATTTTTCAATGGCAATCGGAAACATGGTGGTTTTGTCACTACTTAAAAATGTTTTGATACTTACAATTTCTGGTAAACAACCAAAATCAACATACTTCAAAAATTTTAGGGGCCAATACATGCTTAATTAATCACAAAACCGCTATAGGTAGGTACTTATTTTCGATTGCAATCGAAAAATAAAATTAATATCAACAAAAGTTACAGAATTGCCCCGCTGCGTTTCCAGTAGGTAGGTACCTACTTTAGTTATTAACCGACTTCGCAAAAAAGAGGAGGTTCTCAATTCGACGCGTATGTTTTTTTTATGTTTGTTACCCTTCACTGTGTGAATCGATTATGATAATTATTTTTTCGTTTGTAAGGGTATGCTGCAATTTAGGTCCCATTGCCACCAAGTCGGGATCTGATGATGGGATCTTGGAGAAATCGAGGGAACTCCTCAAAAATTATAGGCACACCTATAGCGATTTGGATATTTTTTATTGTAAATCGTTCATTTTCTTTTGGGAAGCAAAATTTGAAGAAGTGGAACTGATGATGAAGACCACAGATGGTCATCGGAACTACTCAATAATAGGTATTTCTCAGGTTCCAATTCGTTAACTTTAATGTGATTACTAAACAATTTAGCTCATCATAATGTAAATGGTGAAGTGAAACTGATGGTGATGTACCAGGAGAACTCCTCAACAATTAACGTCCCTGCATCGGGAAAAGCAATATATTGTAAAAGGTGATGAGCAGTTGACATTAGGCTATTGTAACTTAGATAAATTACAAACCAACCCACTGAAAAGCGAGAAATAAACTAAATTTTAACAAAAAAATAAAAACCGACTTCCAAAAACACAAAACTAAAAAGCTAATAATAACAAAATACCAATTTAATTCAAAAGACATAAATACACGTAAAATTATTATTGGTTTGTGCTACAACTAATCTATAATATCATTTGTGTCCAAGTCAGTATCGAACAGATGTAACAGATCTAACTCATTTAATCTAAAAGATAATCCATTGAAATTAAATCACTCCAGCATTTTAAATTAATATTAGATACTAATCAATTTTGATTTTTATTATATTGACAATATTTATCGGTGACATGATATCAACTTTCAAACCAATAGTTAATATAATTATGTTTAAATTTTATGTTAAAATTCCGAAATTACCGCGGGAGAAAGCTAGTATATAATATATACTCTTTCAAGAGTACAATGATGATTTATTTGAAATTAGCTGTTCCCCGCGGTTTCACCCGCGTTCATTTCGGAGTTCCCGCGGGAATTCCGGGATAAAAAGCACCCTACGTCCTTCCCTGTACCCCTGACAACTTATAAGTATGCAAATTTTCATGAAGATCATGCGTGAAAGCGTAACAGACGGACAGACAGACAGAGTTACTTTCGCATTTATAATATTAGTGAATAAAAAAGCGAAATTTTATCATTAGAAAACGTAGAGTCGCTAATATTATTATGAGTTTTTATTAGTTTTTATCCTTATCTTTTCCAGTGTTGGGATTCGTTTCTTGGACACAGCAACATATAGCGTTTGTATGCATTTGGATCTTTTATTTATTTTATTTTTATTTTTTTTAACTCTAGGTACCCCACGGTTTCACCCCCGTGAATTTCAGAATGCCCGCAATGAATTTCCCAAAAAAAATCTTCCATAGCCAAATCGGTCGAGCCGTTCTCATGTCATACCAGCCATTGATTTTTACTATAATTATTATTTTAACAATGTCCGTGTCAATTAAAAAAATGACATTCTACAATCGTTAACGCATAGAAAACTAATATAGGTACCTAAGAAACGAATCGTCATGTCACTCGGTCAGTCAATCATAACTATTTTTCACGTGGTCACGCAAAACTAGAGTCTTGACTGGCTGACTAGTGACATAATGATTCTTTATTTGGTTTTCTGTACTTTAACGATTTTAGAATGTCTTAGGCTAGGGAGGCAGTGTCGCTAGGTGATTTTCATACACAAAACTATTCATCACTTACAAAAACATTCATTTATGTAAACAAATTGCATCAGTTACGTTTCTACTTAGTTACTTAGTTTTAAATTTACAAATATTGGGGATATCGTGGAAAATATAGGTTCTTAGAAAGTTTTGTTTATTTGTTAGAGCATTTGCTCTAACTTCCTTTGCGACCATACCGCGTCTGCCCCGCCTTACATTGCCTCTATAGTTCGTATATTATTTTCTCTTTTAGCAATTAATAAATTTAAGAGCTTGATTAAACACACTTTGTGCGATAAAGCCTATTATAGCGTAAAAGATTATTTAAATGATACAAACGTTTGGTAATGAGTTGCTCTTTTCTATTTTTATTTTATTTTTTCATTTGACGCGCAAGGTCAGATTTTAGATTATACTTGTTAAATGATTTTTTGTAAAGTTGTGTGCGCACTATGTAGCCATTACCGGCCTTACCTGTTTATTAAATTAAGAATCAATTTCATTGACACGATAGTGACTAGATATGTCATGCTCACTCAAATGTACCGCTGGCGGTGGCGTGTGAGTCGGGTCGCTCGGTTCCCTCTAATATGGTTGAGCGGGGCGGGACTTACGAGCACGTCATACTCGTGAACGGGTGCCGTCAGTTGGTGCTGGTCATGTCTGGTCTACTATTAAAGATAATCCTAGTTTAACTCCTAATGTATCTGTATCTGTACGGTAGTTTATTGCTGGGGACGGCTCATTGTTCTCACATAATTAATTGCAAATTGAGTTACCACTAATTATACTATAGATATATCTATATTGTAACTTTAAACTGACAGCGTGCTGCTGAAGAGTTTGTTGGCAGCTTCTTCTCTTCAGCCATAGCACTAGGAAGCTGTGAGGGGTGGATATTTAATGGGTGCTGTCATGGTAGCTGTAGTTATATTGACGTCAAAAAGAGCCACATTATGGGCCAAATTTGAATAAAGGATTTGACTTTTTTTTTTTTTCTTTGATCCAGCCAGTGGACTACTGCAGCCTCGCTGGTGCATGCGTCCACGACGGCCGCGCTGTGTGCGCGTCCACGCCTGATGGGTGCGCACGTCGTAGCTTCATCGACCAATGCGACTTGTACGAGTTCAACTGCGACTATGGTACACGTTAGTATCTCCGGCTCACATTGAGTTGGGTTTCTTAGCCAACAAAAATGATACGTGCTTAAATAAAGTTAAGGTCACATACACGTAAACTCATAAAAAGGTAAGAATTAATTATTCGTCACAACCCTCCGAATTTCATGTAAGTAGGTACCTATTTAAATGACGTATAATGAAAATTATAAAATAAATGAATATGAATGAAAATTAGGAAAGTGAAATAGCGAGTAACTAATAAAATTAAATTCAGCCAGCAAAAACAGCTGAATATTATACGGTATTCAATTTACTTTGCACCCGGCGCTTCATATAGACACTAATGCAAACTAATTTGTAAATGAAAATTGAGGATAACAAGTATCTATTGTAGGTATGTATATTGTAGTGGTAAATATTTCACGGCGATTTAAAAAACTATTTTATGTAGCACACTACATTTAGCGTGCATATAAGTTTTTTGTGTCTACACGTATCAATTTTATGACTAGGTACATTAAAAATACTGTTGAATTCCAATTTGCGAGAACTTCAATTTGCTAGATTAGGTAAGATTTGAACAGTGACCACAACGCACGAGCCTAGCAAGCGCAGCGAGCTGCGAGCGTTCCCTAGCAGCGGTCAGCGATATGCCAAAACCAGACTTCGCTTGGTGTGCATGGGTCAATAGCAGCACACACAAGCACACCCACGCACGCATGCGCGCACAAACATTCACACGCACGTGTTTACACACACTCAAAGACACAAAGACAAAGAGAGAGAGAGAGAGAGAGAGAAACGCGAGAGACTATTTAGTGCGTGTATGAGTGCGTGTATGTGTGCGTGTTTGTCTAAACAGACAAATACTTTGCTTGATGCTACATAATAATTTTTAGTTTTATTTATGCAGCAAAAAGGCAATAACCAATTTTGTTTGAATTAATAGGATCGGAGTAAAACCAGATTGTATGTAAAAAGTTCGCATAACATTGCAGCATTGGTGTTATGCTTCACCATTTTATGTTTTGTAATACCAATGTTTTTAACGAATATACTAATTTGAATTGCAAATAAATTGTTACATTGAGTCACGTTCATATATACCTATATGTATTATTGATCCGTACATTTAAAGAAAACTTGTAGGTAAATATGGTGTGACCGGTACAAAACGATAATAAAAAAGTCATTGTATTGTATGTCTTTCAGAATTCACGGCGAGGGCAATACGTACGTGTGTGAATCAACAGCCTATTTACACATGTTGATTTTATTTGAGATAAAAACAAACAAAAATGTAAAATAAATATTTTACAAATTAACTATCGCTGGTTTTACTCCACTCTATATTTATTCTGTTAGGTCATGTTTTGCCTTTAATAAAGTTCTATTGCTTGTGTAAGTTGAGTAACGATGAGTGTCCCATTAGGTGACCACTTAATGATTTATCTTATTAATGTAAGTGAATGTTTCAAAACAACGTGGCTAGGTAAATATGATACATCTGTACGATAAGGCTACTTGTGAGTCACTATCTGTTTTATTTCGGTATCTACGACAACAATGAGATAGATATTATCCTTTAGTGGTCAATGAATCATATTTTTTGTCATTTCAGGGTATCAAGAAACTTATATACTTTTTTGTTCAACGAAACTATGGGATTTAGACCCTATTAAAAATACAAAACCAATACCAGCAAAGATTAATACTAAGATTTATTCGACTTCTTCAAGTATAGCAACAACGTCATCTCACAAATATCATACGACGCAGAAACTGACCAGTACCAGAGTTCCACTCACAAAAGTAATAAATTTAACCACTCCGTCCAAAAAACGAACTTCCAGTATGACATCAGTTACTATGCGAATTCATAGAACTAAACCAACGACATCGACAACTTTGTCTACAATAAAACTTACAACATTACCAACAACTCTAATCACTTCTACAAAAACGATAAAAATAGAAACTAAATCAACTAATAAACTTACCCCAATAAAAACTACTTCGATATCTTCTCCAACAACAACTTTAAAAACTACCATCTTATCAACCACTAGAAAAGTAAAAAGTAAAACTACTGATTTGCTATCAACAACTGAAAAAATAAAGAAAAAGACGAAAGTTACGATTCTTATTACTTTGGCTACGACTAAAAGGTCGCACAATATTAGTGTTTTAAATATTACGACACCAATATTCTCTAATGCCACTGCTGTAAGTTCAACCATAAAATTACTTACAAAGATATCACCTAAAACACTCATAGTATCTGTAGCAACAAAATCACGAAAATATGATGAATATTGCGATAGACCTAAAACTTGGAAAACAACGTCGAAACTCCCCACAAAATTATGGTTTTATCCTCGGCACCATAGAATTCAGTTAAAAGAAAGAGAATTTGAGGAAAACAGCAAAGCGACAATCATAGTCCCTGAAGTAATTAAAGAGAGAAAAAATCATCATCAGATTGAAAACAAATGTTCCATCTTCTCCAACATCATCTGTCAGCGACCGTCAACATGGCTAATCACTACATCTGCTAGAAGAAACCATCACAATAGGATTTAATTAGACAGGACTTGAGTGAGAATTCTACTCTATAATATTATTTAATCCTTAGAAGTGAAACTTAATTATTTACAATACACATAAATTAAAACATAATATTTGTTATTATTTTACAATATGTACGACGTGAGTATTTGTGATGTGTGAATGTGAACGTTGAGAAAAATATTAACACTTGTAATAAAAACATTAAACAAGTAAAAAAAAAGCATGAGTGTTGTGGAACACTTGGTTGGAACGTAGTTTTTGCGCCTAGTTAAAGCTCTTTTGTTCCAAAACCACTAACCAATAAGCACGCAACTTCTATGGCGCACCTGTGACGCCGTGACGGAAAATTAATCATTACTGTGCCGTTCCGTGCGATAAGGAACTCTGTTCTAAAAATACGTACTTGGGTTTATACTAAATATTAGCTTAGACTGGAGAGAGGAGCCCTGTGTGCTTCACACAAAGTCTACTCCTACTGGGAATCGATATTTATATAATGGGCTTTTTTGTGTCTACCCTGAGATTTGGTGTTTAGTGTGAAGGTATATAATTATCTACATCTTAAGCAGGTATGTGTTTGAGTAATAATTTCAAACTTTATTGTTGACTAGCTGGTCCCTCCGTTCAATATCGCTACATTCACACGGGCGTAAGGTGAAAAATTTATCCATGGTTACTTTTCTGTTATTTATTTATTTATTTGGAAAACAAACGGTACACAAAAAGGTTACATTAAAAATAAGATATAAAAATGTCATAGACCAACAGTTTACACAGAATATAGAATATAATGATACAAAATAGTTGTTATAATATAGTAACAACACGGCTAAACCACATATTTTGACTAAGGTGTAGAGTTTGTGAAGTTAGGCCTTTATAGCTAGGGCGTGTAGAGTTACAAGCTTGGCTCTACATGGGATCTCGGGTCTCGTCTTGGAAACATTTTTCAGAAAAATGTTTTTGGTGGGATTTATTTAACTACCCGAAACTGACCAAATGAATATTTTACTAAGTACTAGAATTTTATATGCGAAAGTCCATAAGAAGGAAAAGACAAAAAAATGGAAAAAAAATTCGACCGGAAAAAATATTGATGCAATGAGTTTGTCTACCATTCTACCAACGCGAACATGGTCTACCCAAGCATTTTTGTTTTTCAATACATACATAGGTACATAGTTCACTTTTGCTGAAAGTAATACTATACTTATATTATAAAGAGGTATAGTTTGTAAGTTAGGTAATGAATTTGTAAGTTTGTGACGTTGTAGGGGGTAACCTTTGGATCTACTGAACTGATTTTAAAATCCTTTCTTTTATAGGATGCTACATCCTGAGTGACATAGGGTACTTTTTACCTCAGGATTCCCGCAGGAACAGCTATATAGGGTTTAATAATCTGTTATCAAGTGGTCATAGTATCCGACCAATTCCCTCTGCTATTTTGTTACAGAGCGACGCGACGGCTTAAATATCGCGATAACGTCGCGTCGTTGATCTGAAAGACAAACTTTGACAAACATGACAAACATGGAACTACCTGCCACCTTCGTTTACCGACTAACATAATATCCAAAATAATATGTGTAATCAAAACACAGTATTACAAAAAAAAAATATACTTTACGTCTATATTCATGACTATTATTTTATGCATGACTAGTTGTGCCCCGCGGTTTCACCCGCGGTAATTTCAGAGTTCCCGCGGGAATTCCGGGATAAACTATACGTATAAAGCTTCCTCTTAAATCACTCTATCTATTGGAGAAAACTCCACGAAAATTCGTTCAGTAGTATTTGAGTTTATCGCGAACAGACGGACAGACAGACGCCGCAGAAGCCATTTTTTATAATATGTAAGGATATGAATTGGTTTCCAGGGTATCAATTGGGTAACAATGATATAAATTGCAAGAATAAAACTGAAATATCATTTAAACATGTAACGTCATCAGAAACTGAAGAAGAACCAGCAAATGAAACCAGTTCAGAAAGAAGTTCAGAAAGTGGTTCCATTCTATCCTCTACACCAAAAAAACTAATGTTTATAAGACATGTAAATAAGATACATAAATCATTATCAGAAGATAAAACGACCAGGGGATATTCTTGGTGGTATCCGTCAGTTTCTAATTCTAATAAGTGCCAAAGGCCTATAACATGGATCGTTACACCAGCATCTATAGATAAGTTTTAAGTGTGACTTATTGAAACAAAAAAGGTACCGCGATATGATTTGGAAAAATAATAATAAAATCTAATAAGGACTTTAAAATGTTTTATTATGACGCTAATCCTAATACTACCTATAATATTACTTAGAACCTCTAAAACACAAAGCAATGGTGTTTTACATTAATATGACTACCTACAAAATAAATAACACACTACTTTACTGGTTGAACCATGGCTAAACACTTTGCCGCTTAATCATGGAGGTTCTTGTGTAATAATGTTTTACATTAAAGGTATTTTTTCAGAATACAAATTGGAGGCATGTAATGGTAATACGACAGTCAATATATCCATCACAACTACTATAAAAACAATAAATACAACACCAACTCTCCCAACAAAAAATACCGAAGCTACACTTGACGAAAAACATAAAAGAAAAGTTCTACATAATACCAAAAGAGAGAAAAACTATAAATCTCATTCATGGTTGACTACGATCAAAGGCGAGACGCGAGATTTCTACAGGATTTTGAACGATTATAATTATTATACATAATAATATATAATGTTTAACAAATTAACGTTAATTTATGATGGGCTTAATTATGATAATAAACTTTTGTCCACAAAAAACGCAGAATTTGTAGAAATCTGCTTTAAATAATTTTTTACTTTATGTATGTCAACCTAGTTGTTAACGCACATAAAAAGCTCCTATATAAAAGGTTTAGTTTTATACTTTGCCATTCTTAATTAAACATTTGTTTTTGTATTTTGTCAGTGTTTATTGATCAACATGTCAAGCAATTAATTAGATTAAAATATGTACTTAATTATTATCATTAATAAAACCAGTACTTATATAACGATACAAAATGCATTACTTATTCAAAATATATTATACTTAATTAAAATTTGCTACCTATCTAAAATTGGTGAATTAACTGCGTCATTAGTGGTTTTTTCTTTCTTTCTAAATACATTAATAAAGCAATCATCAGCAAATATTCTTCTATCACTTTTGTAATATGCTTCTATTTCTACTAAAGATTTAGATTCAGTCTCTGGTAGATAAAAATAGAGGTAAATGGTGCCTATCATACCGCATACTGCGTAAATGGCAAATGTTCCAGATAAATGAAAGTAAGCTTCTAGATTGAAGTGCGCTTTTGAAGAAATGAATGTCACGACATAGCTGAGAGCTGCAGCCAAACTTGTCGCTGTACCTCGGGTCCTGGGGAAAAGATTTTGGTCTTAGAAATGAAATCAATCTAGTATCAGTGTTGTGAAAAAGCTATTTGAATTACGAAAGTTCAGAATGTCATTTTGAACCACTTAAGTATTGACTAATATGTAATACAATACAATACAATATACTTTATTGCACCAAATGATTTTCACAAAATTAAACATAATATAAATTAATTTCATGGCAAATAGGCGGCCTTATTGCTAGCAGTAATTTTTTCAAGGCAACCTTGTAAGTGATTCGAAATTAACTAAATAAATTACATTAAATAAATAAATAATTCTGATTTTTTTTTAATTCTAACCGTTGAAACTTACTTGAATGGGAACACTTCAGATAGAAGCACCCAAGGTATGCCAAGGCTGTGGGAGCACACTAAAAACATGAACAGCACCACCGGCAACAGTTCCTTCTTATCAGTGAAAGTGTGCACATCATACGAGAACACCTCCTTTGGTACATTTACGCCAGCGTAGATGCTGATACTAAGGCTTGACAACACTGCAGCCAGCAGTGAAATTAGCACGAGCTTTCGTTTACCGATTAATTTAACAATTATTGCTGATAATAGATTTAGTGCTATGAACACGGCTCCGGTTGCAATCTGGAAATGAAAAGAGAAAATAAGAATGCCTGGATATTATCATATCACATTTTATACCACATTTAACCACTCTCAGCAAAGGTCATCCTAATTTATGAAATTACTCGTTAAAATATTGTTAAAACTTACTACGATGGATCTGGAATCATACTCCATGCCTAAAGCCCTGCAAATATTTATCATATTCGGCCTTATAGGTGCCAATCCACATATCGAGTGGAAGAAAAAATATGCCATCACCAACGTGAAAGGCCTAGAGGTTTCTTTTTCTAGAAAAACATGTTTTAATTTCAAAATTGTCCTGGTGATAATGTTTTTATGGCTGTGTTCGCAAGGTTTGGACATGGTCTTCCCTTCTTTGATGCAAAGATCACATTGTTGGACAATGTCATTGTATTGAACTAGTTCATCGAATTCCTTCTGTACATCTTTTGGTTTGGCCCAGCCTCGAAGGTTGCGGAGAGAGTGTAGTGCTTCTTTGTCCCGGCCTTTAGATAACAGCCATATTGGAGTTTCTGGTGCCTAAAATGCAGATAAATACTCAATAAACTGTTTGCTCGATATAAATGTCAGGGCGTTTTTAAATGAAATGGATATTTTCTGCGACTTCACTATCTTAGAATTATGATTTTAATAATTTTGATCGTAAAAAAAATTATGTTTATACACAGGGTACAATTTAATGTGACCTACATAATATATTCTCTGAATATAATTTTAATTATTTCTGAAATAAATGAATGATTCTATTTAGTATTTGCTAATTGCTATCATCAATATTTAGGGTATTTTATTGTACATGTAGGTACCCACGACCTGTTTTCTACATTGTATAGATAAATAATAATGATATTGTATGTGATATCGCTTACAAGAAGCACAAGTCCCATAGTGATCAATGGCACGGTCAGCGAAATAAGGGCAGCTTGCCTCCATGGCAGGACGGAGCCCAGCAGATAGGCCAGGAACGCACCTGTCGAAGTGAAGGCGTTGGTCAGGGTCGTTAAGATGCCCCGGACTTTATGATCGCTGGAATTAGAATTTGAAAAGGTACAGACAGTGAACAGCAGATAAATCGGTCTCGTCTTGGCAATGTTTTACATAAAAATGTTTTTGGTGGGATTTCATTTCTTTTTGTAATTCAAAATTGCGGAAATCTCATACAAACTTCCATCTCCTAGTTTAAGGGGTTTGAGGATAAAAGTTACAAGTTTTTTTTTTGTTGTTTGTTTACTAATCCTAGCTTATACACCATATTTCAGCTTTCTAGGACATTAATGCGCGCGCCGGACCGCTACACCGAGCGGCGCCGTCACCCGCCCCTACTCGAGGTGCCGGCTCATCGGTCGAATTTAATAAAGTTTTCCCCACTGTCTCGGGCCATAACTATTTTAAACCGGTTATCTTTAAAGACTGACATTTTTTCTTGCAACATGCTGAAATTTACAGAGGCAGCTTACGCGTGTATAGAAACATTTGATACCAATTAGTAATGGGTCTTTCAATAGGGACGGGTCGATGTTGGCAGCCTGTGGCGGCCATGTTGTTTTAACGTCGTCTTTCTAACCTATATTTTTTTATTCAGTTAGTAATGCCAAATCACCATGGCAAGTTACACGGTTGAGCAACACGTCCAAATGTTAAAAATGTATTACCAAAATGAGTGTTCGTTAGTGCAAACGTTACGTGCATTGCGCCCATTTTACGGCAGACGAGGTGGTCCTTCAAAGTCGACTCTCCAACGTTTGGTGGCCAAATTCGACTTATCACCTTTAGACTTTTTTTTGTGGGGTTTTCTTAAGTCGCAGGTCTATACCAATAAGCCACAATCGACCGATGCCCTTAAAGTCAACATAGCTCAGGCTATCGCTGAAATTCAACCCGAACTATGCGGCAGAGTTGTTGAACATTGGACAACTCGAATTCGTGCCACCGTGAGAAGCCGCGGCGGACATTTAAACGATGTGATTTTCCACACATAATGGCATATATAGCTCTTTCAAATAAAAAAAAAAAATCGTTAAAATCTCACACACGGCCTTTTTTATTTCATGTCAAAATCGACCCGTCCTTATTGAAAGACCCTTTATTATTATTATTTATCTTATAGCATCGCTTTAGTGAATAGCTGTTATGGTGTTATAATTATGTCTAAATAAATAAATAAAAAAAAATTAAATACCCTAAGAATTTGGATGATCAGTGAGTCAGTGACGAAATCAGGGTTTTTAGATATCAATAAAATCTTAAGTTTAAGAGCTATGCAATTAAATCTTTATATGTCTAATAAGTCTGCTATTGACAACAGCTCCCGAGAATTTCGTTAAAGCTCAGCGAGTCTTCTCATTATACTACAGCCCCATGCAACAGGTAGATTAATAAGGACTTAGATCCGTATTCCAGAAGGTGACTCAGATCACGTTTCTCTTGAGATTAGTTTTAAGTTCAAATCATAACTCAAGCGTTCATTTTATGATAGAATTCGTTTTAAGTTCTAATCACTTGAAACTAGTCTTTAGTAGAGATTGTGAACTCTGATTGGTTCTAATCACTTGAAACTAGTCTTGAGTAGCGATTTTGAACTCTGATTGGTTGGGTGATCTTGACATGACAGATGTAAAGAAAGATCAAATCTTTGCTTGAGTATAGATTAGTACTCAAGCGTCGTTCTAGAATAAGGAAATAACTCAGCTGATTTTTGATTGATGAATCGCGTTTCAAGTAAGGTTCTAAAATTAAAGCTTTACTTGAAATTAGTTTTAAAACTAGATTCATGACTTGAGTAACCTTTTGGAATACGGACCTTAAAATGTATAGTAGGTACTGACCTGACTTCGCCAACGTATGTGACTGAGGGTGCTTCCATGATCCCCGTGCCGATGCCAAGCAGAGCGTTGGCTATGAACAGCGAAGGCACGTCCCACGAGTAGTACATGAGAAGCCAAGCGACCAAGTGTGGTATGTTCACTAAAAATAAAGCCTTTTTTCGCCCGAAGTAGTCCAACAACGGTCCCGAGAATATGCTGCCAAGAGGCTGGCACAGGTACGCCATGCTTCCTGAAAAATTTGAAATAATATTTTGTGTTAATTTCATAAGAAAACAAGTATTCTTTGATAAACATTTTAAACAATGTTCTACAAAAATTATGTACGAAATCTCTGTAGATATGAGCAAAGAAGATGATATAATCACTGCCTAGGTAGGTATCACTGATTAGTAGGCAGGTATTTTAGTAAATACTAAAAGGAAGTTCGAATTTTTAATGACACTTATGTGGTTTATTTTATGCACTAATTGATACATTAAAATAATATGAGCTGACGATATTATGAGAATGATTAAGTTGCTTATTTTTTGTTAACTGTTGCGTAGAAGGAGAACAACAACATTTTGAAAGAGAGCATTACCTAGTGATTACCTATTTACTATTATTTTTGGGAGAGCACTTTGTGCAGGAATCGAAGATGTCAGTTCTGTCACTTATTACGTTATTAAAACACGGTTGTAAGTAGATATTGTAGAGTTTTATGGTATTGTATCTAGACAATAAAATGCCATATTCATGATCCATCTGGACGTACGTCTCGCCAATGTCATGCACGATGCACTATGATGACGTCCGTCCAGATGGATCATGAAAAAAACGCCATAATATCCTTCCTCGTGCCCAATGCACTCGCACGAGGAATCTTTTCTCATTACCCTTTTGTAGAACCAACTATAGAAAGAATCGTTATATTGTCAGAGCTTGTGAGGATCACGACAGCCGGTACCATCATATTGATATCTTTCACGAAAATTGTAATAGCTATGCCACTGCTATTAGAACAGCCTCATTCAATTTGTGATTTTTTTTGCGGAACTGGTGTCCTAAGTAGGTACTATTGTTTATTATTATTATACCTACATAGTACAAAAGAAATATAAAAATACCTGAATAATCCAGGAAGTGACACGATTTGTGTTAAATAGTGAAGGAGAAATTTTAGACTCAGGTTAGAATTACCGTTCCGTTTCGTAATAATACCTATATGTATACAGCTAATATTCAATATATTGTACGGACATCTTGCAAATAGTAGGTATGTATGCAATTCAGTAAGCAACCACCACGGTATCATTAACTGCAGTAGGTAATGTTTAATAAATGGCATTTGACTGATTGACCGCCGCACTCAGAGTCGACTTTAATGATTAATAATAATAAAAAGTTTATTTTGGTAAAAAATCTTAGTACTAGTTAACATTTTTTTATACATTAATTTATACCAAAAAAGGTCTCCGCTCAGCATTGTTGTGGCGCAAACCACAACGCTGGTCTTCCGCGGATACCAAAATTAAATTAATAATCTTAACTAAAAATTATCACTTCAGTGGTAACAAACAAAAAGAAAACAACAATAATCTAAAAATTTAAAAAATAGTAAAAAAAATCTAAAAAATAAATAAATAATATTCTTTGTAAATAAAATGTAGGAAATACTGAGTGAATGCGTGAGATATTGGTGGAACTTGGTACTAGTGAACTATAAAAAAAAAATGATAAAAACTGCGACTCATAGTATCTCTAAGTAGTTTGTGCTGCGACTCTATAACTTTTGCTTATCTAAAATGTGCTTTTTAAAATTTATTTTAAAGGTTTTAAAGGTTATTATATATTTTTATTATTTATATTTTATTACTTAGTTAAGTATAGATTTTTTAAACAATATTGCAGCAATCAGACAAGTTTAATAAATTAATGTTAATTGGCATTTAACTAATTAAGTTACATTTCATTAAATGCCAATTAACATTAATTTACTGAACGTCTCTGGTTGCGGTAGTTTTGTTTTAAAAATCTATACTTAACTAAGTAATCATCAAAGTCGAATCTGAGTGCGGCCGTAAGTTAAATTTATTTAAATGTCAATTAACGTTAATGTAATGAACGTCTCTGATTGCGGCAGTTTTGTTTTAAAAAACTTTACTTATAACAAAGTACCTACCTAACCATTAAAACGAATCTGAGTGCGGCCGTATATTGTAAGTTGTAATAAACTGAGATGGGCTAATTTACCTATTTAAATTCTAAAACACATTATTCACTTGTATAAAAAATATTTATTATCGACTAACTGTTCCCTACGGTTTCACCCGCGGTAATTTCAGAGTTCCCGCGGGAATTCTGGGATAAAAAGTACCCTATGTCCTTCTCTGTACCCCTGACAACGTGCATGCGAAATTTCATCCAAATCCGTACAGCCGTTTTTGCGTGATTGAGTAACAAACATCCAAACATCCACATTTTCACATTTATAATATTAGTAGGATTAAAATTAACTAATTAATTTCGATACATATGCCATGATACCAGCCTGTCAACTCAAATAAATGGCATTGAAGTAACTTCACGGGCACTCATTTGATATGTGAAGACCATTGATGATATTATTTATATATTTATTTATAAATATTTCATCTAAAAAACAAATTACCTGTGTATTCAAGGCCAACAACCTCTCACTTCGTGTTAAGTATCTATGGGAACTTATGGATAAATGTGATTATCGTTTTTGTTTTACGCTGCAACTACTCAACCGATCAACATGAAATAATATTATAATATGTAGAAGCTAAGCTATGACGTAAATTTCATATTATAAAGCAACTATGATTTTTTTTATAATCTCGAGAATGATTGATGATCATTGATATTTATTAATTTTAGCTGGATCTTGAATATTGTTATGGAGAATTTTGATTTATTTATTTTTTAACAATTTTCGTAGCTATAGGTACGTTTATGAATGAATGAATGAATGAAAAACACTTTATTGAACACCACAATCAGTACAATGACTAAAAATTTATAAAACAGAAAGTATTAAGTGGCTCCAAAAGGTGGCCTTAACACTATAAAGCGATCTCTTCCAGGCTACCAGGTGGAGTATGGAGACATTTATAACAGTGAAACAGTAGGCAGGTGGTGCAGTAGTACAGCAATCAAAATGCGAAAAATTATATAAATATATATATTTTGATAATATGCGTAAGAACGTGTAGTAGTAGTAAAAGCTGTTACTATTCACTGCGTCATGTATTTATACTTCATAGAAGCACTAAACTCACTCGCATGCTTAACTATCTTGCAGTTAGTACCTAAATAAAACCACTGCGATAACAAAAAAGGCGCATCTTTGTTGCTTAAAATCAGTGAACAAAAATGTTTTCGGTACATTAAACTGAGTGTTTTCAATTTTGAAAGGTGCGAATCTGTATTATCCTTTTTATTACATAATGCATTTTATTGCTAGTGAGGTGAAATTTATTATAACACGAGAGCTAAGTATTTTTGTTTAGGTTTCGCCTTTAATATCATAGCCTTCTATATTAATTATTTATTATTAATATCAATATATCCTTTCTATACAACGTTTTAATGAATTGACCAAAAACCTGATACACCCTATTTAAAAAATAAACAATAATATTATTAAAATATAAATTATGTCGAAAAAATTAATAGTCTAACTGCCGCACTCAGAGTCGACTTTAATGATTAGGTACTTAACTAATTAAGTTACATCTCGTTAAATGTCAATTAACATTAATTTATTAAACTTGTCTGATTGCGGCAGTTTTGTTTTAAAAATCGATACTTAGTTAAGTAATCCTTAAAGTCGACTCTGAGTGCGGCCGTAAAAGTTGAGGTGACCTATCTACGAAATTTCAAGTGCTACGCCCGCGCCTACGTGTCAATGACCGATTGGATTTTTTTGCAACGGACGGCTTACGCGCCAAATATTGAATTATAAATAATTTAGACATGGGCTAGTAAAAATGAAAACATATAACCTATATTAAAACATGTTGCGATCGATTCGAAAGTCGATTCTGAACAA
Source organism: Zygaena filipendulae (assembly GCA_907165275.2). NCBI lineage: Eukaryota > Metazoa > Arthropoda > Insecta > Lepidoptera > Zygaenidae > Zygaena > Zygaena filipendulae. Next base: position 5,980,457 of record OU015669.1, read on the forward strand.
ACTACTTTCTAGTTTTCAGTCCGTTCATTAACACGTTGTATACTTTGAATCGACTTAACGACGCTCAACAATCAGGATTTAATGCTACACCTGCCACAAAAACGAACATTGCTCTTTTGATGACTGAAAGAACCATATATTATGATATACCATATATACGTATACCATATATTATGATAGACGACGATGTCAATTGGGAGCTAGTTTTTATATGAATCTCAATAGATCTTTTCTCGCTACTCCCTACTATCATCATAATATTTACATATGAGTAGATATATCTAAATTAGAAAATGTATAAGCGTGAGTATAATAATAGTTTTCTTATTTTGCGAAATAATAAAATGGAGGCGATAAAATAATTAAAAAACAATTAATTAAAAATATAAACAATTAATATAACAACATTATTTCAGTGTAGAATTTGGTATTGGGGTCGTTTTCTAACGAAGTACGAGTTTCACGATTTCTTTGTTTATACTGATTCATATCGGGTCTCATTATTATCTAATAATACAGTCGAAATTGGTGAACAAAGAAACATGGAACGGGTACTTCGCTCTAGAAGACCCACTGACGATATCGGAAAAAATGTAGTACTTCATTTTATGAATTAGGTATAAGTAGTGAATGTATGCACCCAAAATCTATTGAAATCCATAAGAAATGTAGCTCGATAATTAATTTTAAAAGCTCTTTACCGAACCATGACGCCTGTATCTTGGTGAGTGAGATGCCATCCTCTGCGTCGATGACGTCAGGCAATACAACTGTCACAAAGCTTATGGACATCCCCAACCCGATCAGCAGGAAGTCCAGGGCTAAGCATGCTACCACCTGGAAATATGCAGGTATGTGTGACATTAGAACTCACAAACTTTCAATTTTTCTTTCAAAGATGGGTCAAGAAATGAAGGTTCTTAGGGATAGGACTTTCATTACATTCATAGAATTAATAGGCATAGAACGGTATTCAGCGCTTGCAGAGTCAAAAAATAACGGTCATACATTGAGTTGAAATTTGACGTGACGTAACCAGTGCAGTTTGTATGGCGGTTTGTAGTGGTAAGTGACGTCACGTGCCCCTCCCCCCCCTAAACTTTGAGGCGCTTTATCTGTATATTTTCATTTATTTGAAAAATAAAAAATACGTGTCTAATGATTTTTAATTTTCTTACTGACGGACTAATTAGAATTTTGATTTTCAAAAGTTGTCAACATCCCTAATTCATCGACTGAGAAGTGAAGTTTGGGTTTTGTGCTTCAATTTCGAACAAAATTATAAATTAAACTATCGTTCTGTTTGTAATATCACTATCTATGATTACAATTAAAAGACTAGTTATGCTCCTCGATTTTACCCGCGTGAATTTTGGTATTCCCCAGGGAACTTCTAACATCTATGAACACAGAAAATATTATGTAAATAAAACCAAGTCATGCACAGGTTACATGATAACAAACAGTTCCACTAAAGATGATTATGAAAAAAACCACACCTACCGGATTCAGATTCTATGATTTTCTTTATTGTCTTTAAACCCAGCAGCTTCGTCATCAGTAGCAGCATCGTCTCAAGGCGATGAGCCAAAGATAACTTGAATGTTAAAACGAATGCACTGGTGCATGCTCCTTTAATTTCAGGATTATCTACAGAACTTGGCTCCCATTTAGATCTCAATTCTTTTGTCAGTGAAGTCGACCACTAAATTTCTTAATATCAGAACTTTGCTTCCATTTTCATAATTTTGTTTTGATGGGATATTATTTTCTTTGCTACTATTCGCCACGTTATTAGTATCTAAATTACTGTACTATCTAAATTAAAGTGGACACTTCGCTGTGACTTATGGCAAAGAATTAGTTTTCATTGAGTCAAGGCTACCTCTATCATTTTCGATAGATATATCAAGGGCTCATTAGTTCCAATTTGTTCCAAAATTGGCACGGCATCGGCGTAGCCGTCTTCTCTTATACATTCGTAAATTTATAACATGGCGCAGGAAAATAGTATAGTTTGTAAAATGCCAACGCCGAGAACAGAAAATGCGGTGTGATAAGTGCTCGCTATTTGAAAATCTGCTTCGGCCGCCATCAAAACTAGGTTTCGGAACTAGTTTTATTTTATTGTACTTGTACGAAACTGATTTTGATTTTAGAATTATTTTTACTTCTACGTAACCAAGTTTCGATGGAAGAAATGCTTTTACTTGTATGTAACTAATGTCGATAGAAGAATTTTTGATATTTTTACGAAAACGTGCAAGCGCTAGGTCGGGTGGACAAGTAAACTTTTTCGATATAAAATTATTCAATTATTTTCCAATTATTATTTCGTTTGCAATATTCGTATGTAGGTAAGTTATCTTGAATCTGTGGTGCTCACTGTTTAGAATCAACCTAAGTTTAGGACCCCCGTCCGTAAATACATAACAGGCAGCATATAAGCAGTATGCCCTTCCATATGATATCCTGCCCTATTCTCATGTATTTTATATTCTGTTTTATTTATTCTTTATTATTTTTCTTATTCTCTCTTCTCTCAAATTATCTCAGACACCCTCCCATCATCCTATACCTGATAAGAACAGTAAGGGAAATTCCTTTTCACTTTTGAAGATCAGTTCCAGCAAATAATGACCCCTAGGTATATTTTATTTTTGTGGTGTATCGAAGCAGCAGATCCTCCGCAGTTTTTAAATTGACCCATAAAAGTTATTTTTGGTTTAATTATTCTAACTGAAAATTCCGATCTGTGTTGCTAAATCAACTTGTATTTAGATATTCTATTACCTACTAGCTATTCCCCGCGGCTTCACCCGCTTTAAAACTTTCAAACTCTAGGTATTTTTATATGGTTACAATGTATCATAGCTGGCACAATCCAGGGGTCAACGACACTTGACAAACGATAGTTATTCCAATTTACGAGTTATTGATTGTAGATTGAATGATGTCTTTTACAAGCGATATACTCGTATTCTAGTTACCTACTACTACCTTCATCGCATTGCATCGCGATTTCACAATCGGTAACTTGGCGTGATCTACACAATGGATTTAGAAATGTGTTAAATTATGTAGGTACAGCTAAAATTTAAAAATAAAAAAGAAATTGGTCTTATTATACGACGAAATTTTAATCAATATTATTCAAGCCGGTTATTTTAGAATAAGTATCTACTAGTTGTTCGTCAATTCAAAAGATTGCCTAAAACATTAGATAAAATCAACACACAATTTAAGACATTCCGTCTGTAATTTCAATAATAGTCCTGGATTAAATATTTATTTATCTACATTATACCTACATACAATATTGATAGCGAATGGTAAATACATAATATAATGGTATTTGTTATGTTTTATCCGGTTCCCTAGCTATTGCTATTACCTACTTACTACCTCATGCACTTATTTCGCAGACATACCTATAGTAGGTAACCAGGCATGAATGCATGATAAAATACTAAAAAGAGGTAAAGTTTATAAGTTTGCAATTTTAGGTGTACGGAGTTATTTCTAGAAAATTACTGCACAAATCTTTCACTGATGGGGAGCTGCTGTATAGGAGCGACAAATTAAGGATACTTTTTAAAGTTCCCGATGCAATCCCGAAATTTACGTGGGTGAAACCGCGGGTAAACTGCTAGTTAATTGTAATTGCACAACTATATGCCTACGTTATACGAAGAACACACCCTCCAAGTTTCAGGTCTCAGTGAGCAGCGGTTTAGGCTGTGCGTTGATGCGTCAGTCAGTGATTCAGGACAAAGCATTTTATATTTACCTATAGATATTGTACAATAGTCTTGGATGATTAAATTCGTATTGCAATATTAAGATCATCTATTGGCGGTGGTGGTGGTGCGTGGTTTAAAAAAAATAGTTAAGTAGATACACAAACGTTTCTACCATAAAAAGCAAAGTTTTGCAGATGAAGCGCACACGAAGGCTGTTCCGTATTTGATTCTTGTGTCAAATATCGAAAACACATTTAATTATTTTTTGACGAATCAATTGTAAAGGTCATTCACCCGCGTAAACCCAAGTTTTTATCTGAAGTTTTCTCTATGATTCATCGATGTTTTTTATTTAATTATAATATTTTTAGTATTCCCTCGTTTAAAATAACACCCTGTATCATATACTACGGTCTATGAGTTAAACACTGGCATGTCGGGGCGCCCTGCATCTCATTTATGAAGGTAGTCGACCGCTATCGTAGCAAAGTTAATATAGTATTTTATTAGGTAAATTAATCACTTTTACTATGACGTGTAAAATATACATTAATGATTCTCGATAATCACTACATAGTAAACAAAGTCCTCCGCCGCGTCAGTCTGTCTATCTGTTTGCGATGACCTCAAAAACTACTGATCGAATTTTCATGCGGTTTTCAGGAAGTAATAGATAGAGTAATTGATGAGAAAGATTTAGATAAATAATTTGTCAAAGTTTTGTGTAAATGGTTGAAAGTGCAGTCGTAAAAAGTCAAGCTACGTTGTCGGTGTACAGAAGAGGACATACCTAATATGGACATTTATCCCAGAATTTCCGCTGGAACTTCGAAATTAACGCGGGTAAAAATGTGGGGAACATCTAGTTAAAAATAATTCACGCATTTTTATCACATTGACCGACATATAGATTAGACCCAATCTGTTTTTTCTTCATTTAAATAAATAAACCAAAATACACGTGCAAAAAATTAAAAAACAATACATAAAATCACTACCTGCGACAGTATAACTCTGGTTCTGCTGACAGATGCATTCGCTTCGACGGACTTCGCCATTATTAAAGTTCTACACTTGCACTATAGACTCCAAGTTTATAGATAGTTCATGTCACACATCAAATCACATTTAATTAATTTAAAATTTAGAAGACACTGTTTATTTACAACACGTTCAGTCTGCGGCCAAGCTTTTGTAAAATACGTACAAGTTGTAACAATATTATGTGATGCATAAGCATAATTAATATTTTATCTAAGTACTTAGGTATGTTATCGAAGTAAGTACAACGTCGTTTAACTATATGTGCATAAAGCCTCCTAATAACTCACAAATATCGTAATTAAAAGTACATCACCGGCAATAATATTTACATGCTTAAAGATAATGTTTTCTAGGGATTTCTATATCAATACCTCGAAGAATAACAATTGTGAGAAGATAATGTTTTTATGGTTATTATGTTTGCATTACTATTATTAGCTAGACGCCGCGATTTCACCCGCGTGAATTTAGGATTTCCCTCAGGAACTGCCTACATATTATAAACGAACGAATACAAACAACACATACAAAAGGTTTGTCCAAATATGAGTAACATAATAATCATACTTGACAGTGAAAATAGTATCAAATCGTTGCGTACCTACTTTAGAATAACTAAGCGGACACACAAAATACACGTAATATAATATAAAACATTATGTAAGTCTAATTATTGTAAGCCTATAGAAAGAAATAAAGATTATTATTATTATATAATTATTAGTTTGTGCTACCACTGATCGGTTTGAATTCGGTGCAAAGTCCGCTTGTGTCTGCCCACTTGGGTTCTTTGCTCACGAGGAGCTCGTGGCGGGAGTGGACATAGGCCATCTACACCATATCTACTCCATATTTGGCTTGTCACCGACTTCAAATCGATCAGTGGTAGCACAAACCAATAATTTTGTTACGTATATTTTTGTCTTTTGGATTAAATCGGTATTTTCTTATTTTTAGCTTTTTAGTTTTGTGTTTATGGAAATCGGTTTTAATTTTTTTGTTAAAATTCTGTTTATATTTCGCTTTTAAGTGGGTTGGTTTGTAGTTTATCTAAGTTACAATAGCCTAATTTCAAATGCCCATCACCTTTTACATAATATTGCTTTTTCCAATGCAGAGACGTTAATTGTTGAGGAGTTCTCCTGGTAGGTTCATCAGTTTCACTTCAACGTATACAACTATACATTGTGACGAGCATAAACTATTTAAAAACCACATTAAAGTTAACGAAATGGAACCTGTGAAATACCTGTTATTGAGTAGTTCCGATGACCATCCGTGGTCTTCATCATCAGTTCCACTTCTTAAAATTTTGCTTTAAATTAAATTAAATAAATTAGCAAATAAACGATTTAATGTCAAAGATATCCAAATCGCCAAAGGTGTGCTTATAAATTTTGAAGAGTTCCTTCGATTTCTCCGAGATCCCATCATCAGATCCTGACTTGGCGACAATGGGATCAATTTGAAAGTATCCCCTTTCAAACAAAAAAAAAACCAATTTCCCAAATCGCTCCAATCGGAACCCATGACATACGTAGGTAATCCGATGACCAAATTTTGCTTGCCGAAAGCAAATGAACGATTTACTATAAAAATACCGAAATCGCTATAGGTGTGCCTATAATTTTTGAAGAGTTCCCTCGATTTCTATAGGGTCCTATCATCAGATCCCGATTTGGTGGTAATGGGATCTAAGTGGGAGTATACCCTTTCAAACAAAAAAGAATCATCAAAATTAGTTCACGCAGTCGAAAGTTCTGAGGTAACAAATATAAAAAAAAGATAAACATACGCGTAATTGAGAACCTCCTCCTCTTTGGGAAGTCGGTTAAAAACAGCTTCTGCCGATATTTTAATTCCTCACTCATAGCTAACTACAGTGTTCCTGAGGGTTATAGGGTTACTTTTATCTTGAAATTCCCTCGGGAACTCCAACGTTAACGCCAGTGAAACCGTCGGAGATCGATTAGTACACAAAATAAAATAAATAAATAAAAATAAAAAGATTATATAAAATTACTTATAATATTATCTTCATTTTCGTTACAGTTCTTCATTTTAAAATATCATTTCTAGATATCTTTTGATATCGGTGCATAGTATTTACTATTTATATTACGGGTATCTGTGGCGGTGCCTCTCTGTGTCACTTGCGTATTATGGGAAAACCCCAGCAATTCTTTTAATCGGGATGAAAAGTACTTCACATTATATTCCAGGACCTATAGTAGGTAATGAACAAATCCTACTAATATTATAAATGTGTAAGTGTGGATGTTTGGATGTTTGTTGACGCAAAAACAGCTGAACGGATTTGGTTAAAATTTGGCATGCACGTTGTCCAGGGTACAGAGAAGGACATAGGTAGGTTTATCCCAGGTACATAGGGTAATTTTTATTATAAAAGGCTATTTGACTATTTTTTCTTAGTCCGTCTTGTAGATTAATAAAAAATATTGGACACGTATTTTTTCTTTTTTTACGTAATCAAAAAATAACAGAAATACATTGAGAGTTGAAATTTCGCGTGACGTCACTAACTAGTGCAGTTTGTATGGCGGCTTGTAGCGGTAAGTGACGTCACGAGCCCCCACCCTAAACTTTAATGTGCTTTATCTCTGTGTATTTTCATTTATTTGAAAAATTAAAAAATACGTGTCTGATGATTTTTAATTTTCTAAAAGTGGGACTAATTAAAATTTTGATTTTCAAAAGTTGTCAACATCCCTTACCGCGGGTGAAACCGCGGGGCACAGTAGTAGTTTATAAAATTAAAACGCACACGAACACGCGAACATTCGCATTTATAAGTTAATAGATTTGGTACTAAATTAATTAGTTTCCTTGATTATGGTAGAATATTAATGGTGAATCTGAAACTTAAAGAAACTATATAAAATTTGACTTGGACACGATTTAAATGTAAGTTACTCAACATAGGTCGTTTTTCCTGTACACCTTTACATATTTCATGTCAAATTATGCACACTATGCTCATTTAAGCAGCGATTTTTTTATACCACTCTAAAACAAATTTTCATAAAAAAACGTGTGTATTAGTGATGTAATGGAATGTTATAAAACTGTTTTTTTTTATTAACAAGTTCCGACTTTGTAGGTATGTGTAATATACGTAGGTATATATGCTAAATGAAGGAGATAATAATATATAATATATTTAATATAAATTCTCCTCTTCTAATTCCGTTATGTGCTATAGAAGAGAATCAGACAGTCCGTTTATTAAAAGTTGTTGTCACTTGTCAATCATGTGAAAGATTAAAGGGATCGCGGAAGATCGCCATATCGGTGGACAAACATGGGTAAATGGAGCGTTACAAGGGTCAATTCTGCTCGTAACAAAAAATAGCACCATTCCTGTCTCGATAAGGGCCTTTCCACATATATCGATACTAGCACACTCGCATTATGACGATCGGCCGTCGCGACTGCGATTTATGAGAGAGACCCTATATATGCAAGTGCTGTGCGTTTCGATGTTAGCCGTATTGTGCAGAGAACCTGGTCACGTCCCGCCTCCCTTATAGGCTGATGCCACACTACAAAAGAGCTTCGCTTATTGCTAATAGCGAAGAAACTCGTTGAGTCACTAATCTTAGTGAACAGACATAATTCCACCAAAAACATTTGCATGTAAAATGTTACCAAGACCCGACCATATGACTCGTACTGTCAAAAAGTTATCAGATCTCATGTAGAACCAAGCTAGAGTTACTACAGGGTCTAACTTAACAAACTCTTATAGTAACGAAAAGGCTAAGCCAAATATTTTGACAAACAGCCCGTTCCCACTTGTCGGACGTTGGATCCGGATTTTAATCGGATGTCGGTGCCTCTGTTCACACTTGTCGGCTGTCGGACACGGTCGAAGCTGGCGCCAACAAAACAACTGCGCCGCGATCTGTATAATAATCATGGCGCGCGATGACGCGACGCACGCACGGACGCCACCGGGCGGAATAAGGGGTAGCGGGGAGAGGATTGTCGGCCCCGACATCCGACAAGTGTGAACAGCGCCATACTAACTCATAGGCGAGCGAGATCCGACACGATTTTTTCCGGGCGTAGAGGGCTCGCAAAACAGCCGACATTTCTTGTCGGCGACGACACAAAATCGGTTTCCGACAAGTGTGAATAGCTCCATATAAAATGTTCTGCCATTGGAGCATCCGATTAAAATCCGGGCCCGACACGCGACAAGTGTGATATGTTTGTAAAGTTAGGCCTTGTAGAGTTAGGGCGTGTAGAGTTAGAAGCTTGGCTCTACATGAAATCTGATAACATTTTTGACAGAGCGAGTCATAATATGGTCTCATCATGGCAACATTTTACATGAAAATGTTTTTGCTGGGATTTCATTTCTTTTTGTAAGTTGCTTGTAACAATTTTTTTTCTTTTGTTTTCTTTTTTTGGGGTGTATTTCTTATACGTCAGAGGCGCCTTTTTTATAACCCACTCTCTATCTTTGCTTTTTTTCTTTGTTGATTTACTGTTTATTACAAGTGATGATAGATCAAGGCAGGAGTCTCATACAAACTTCCGTCCCCTAGTGTAAGGGGTTGAGGAATAAAAGCTACATGTTTTATAATTTTTTGTTGTTTGTGTAATAATACTAGCTAACATACCAAATTTCAGCTTTACCTGACTTAAGGAAATACCCTAAGAATTTTGATAATCATCAGGCGAAATTTTTTAATCTGCAACTTGACAGTCTTTGTTTCAGATTGTTTTGTATTCGTTTTTTTTTTTTTGCAAATTATGGTCTGTAACGTAGACGTAATATTTTGTTTGTAATAATGCTAACATACAAGTACCTACTTACTTCGCTTCATGAGTAGCTTGTAATACGAGTATTGTATATTGTAGAAAGATGATTATTTAGAATGTGTAATACCTACGAACATAAGCAATTTATTTAAAGCTAAATTTTATTTCTAACAGTGTTAAAAAAGCTAGTTCTACATAATTATGTACTTCGTATGTTTTAGGTAGGTATCATTTTAGTGGCATCATGAATAAATCGCTATTTCAAAGTTTTTAAAATGCATTTTATGATAAAATAACTCTATTATACATGTTTATTAAATTGTAAAGTGTTTTGAAATACCCAATAACAATATGTAGGTACCCAGTAGATTGAATAAATAGACAGTTATTTTATACTCTTTAAAAATTACATTTGTATTTTATGTCAAAATCTTAATATAGATGTAAAAAAACCTGCCGCGGCCGCTGCCGGTGATACGCCACACAAATGGTCACAACTACGATGATGATTGACCATTTGTGTTTTTCACCGACTTCCAAAAATGAGGAACTGTGTTCGGCTGCGGTAGGTATGTTTTTTTATGTGTGTTCACCGATTACTCGAAGACGGTTGAACCGATTTGAACTTTTTTGTTTGAAAGGGTATATTTTCAAGTTGAACCCATTGTCACCAAGTCGGGATCTGACAATGGAATCATAAAGAAATCGAGGGAACTCCTTAAATATTATACGTACACCCAGAGCGATTTGGATATTTTATTTAGTAAATCGTTCATTTGCTTTCAGAAAGCAAAATTCGGAGAAGTGGAACTGATGATGAAGACCACATATGGTCAGAATAATACGTATTTTAAGGACTCCGATTCGATCACTTTAATATTGTTCCTCAACAAATTATGCTCGTCACAATGAAAATGGCGACGTAGAACTGATGATGAAGTAACAGGAGAACTATTAACGTCCCTGCATCGGGAAAAGCAATATTTTGTAAAATGTGATGAGCAGTTGACATTAGGCTATTGTAACTTAGATAAATTACAAACCGACTTACTTAAAAGCGAGAAATAAACAAAATTTTAACAGAAAAATTAAAACTGACTTCCAAAAACACAAAAATTCACTATACCTATACTCAAAAGCTAAAAATAACAAAATACTGATTTAATCCAAAAGAAAAAATATACGTAATATTACTATACCACTCCCGACCACTTCAGCCACATTGCAAGTGTGTGAGCATGAGCATTGAGCGTGTGTGGGGGAAGCTCGTCGTGAGCAAAATAACCCAAGTGGACAGACACAAGCGGGCTCGGCACCGAATCGAAACCGATCAGTGATGGCACAGACCAATACTAGGTAATATTACGTGTATGGTATTACGAACTACAGTAATAGGTACATATTGTGCTCAGTACTGATTTTCACCTCAGTAATACTATTATTCATTACTCATACTCGGAAAGTAGGTCTGAAGTTGCCTGAGAAGCGGGTTGAAAGTAACACTTTTCAGCCCTAGGGATCGCTTTCAACTGACAGCTGGATACTGCAGAAACTCAAGTTTTTTTTTATGTCATAGGGGGCATACTTACTGGCCAGTAGCACACCTAATGGTTGATTTATGTAAAATAAAATTTACTCATTTTTTCCTTTAGCTAATTCCTATTTTTATTTTGACTTTCCTTGCATTCGTAATGAAAAGCACAGTGTTATCCTCGGGAGAAAGACTTACTTACTTTCACCCCTAGGATAACAATTTACTATTGCATCTGCCTATAACAACCTATAAACGTAAATTTTATTTCGTGTCAAAATATCATCCAAATATGGTTTTCGTTTTCCCAAGGACCGCCGCGGGTCAGAACGAAAAACATAATTATCATAATATAGGTACCTAAACGTTTGAGTGAGATCTATTAAGTACATTATTTATAACTTCTATAATAATTTTAACGACCTGTAATGTCGGATGATCAATAAAAACCGATAAATAATAAAAATCTAAAGCAAATACAAGTTTAATCAAATTCAACTTTGTTTTTTTTTTTAATAAAACCTTCATATAAACGAATCCATAGTAAAACACCATCAAAAACCAACTCGTATTTAATTAATTAAATTCAAGAACAGTTAAAAACAATATCAACGGTTTTAAAAGGCCTCTACATACCAGTCCGGCGGCGGTTTGGTATCTACCTGCCCTCTTAGCGAAGTTGACAATCTATAATCATTAAGGCATATAAAACTAAGGACTGGAATCATTATGATTTTTGCCTGCACGATTTTACGTGATCACGTGAGAACGATAATAGACGCTCAACTTGAAGCTGCGACTTTCCGCCAATAGTGTCGGCAGGTCGGCGGGTTTAGTTTGTAGACCTTTAGAAGTGTAGTAACTGAATGGCTATAAAGTCTACAAATACATAATAAGTATATCGACTGGGTTGAGTAATTTGAAACACGGAAATCGGACTAGACATCATCCATAGAAGAAGGTCGAAAGACCGTTTACGGTGACTTATAAAAAAAAACCTGTTATAAAACTCATAAAGCTTTATATCTTTTAAGAAATTCCACATAAAAATAAATCGATAGGGGAATAATATGTAAAATAGGTTAATAATAATATTTGAATAAAATTCTATAGTTAATATAATAGACACAAAACAATTTCATTATATTTTGATAACCTCCAAAATGATCGTATTCGGCTTTTCTTTAGTTATAAAGTTTAAATTATTATCTCTATATTATGTTTGTTTGAATAATTATGTCCAAACGATTCAATTAATTATTTTCATCAAAAAATGAGTGTTTATTACGTGTTTTTTATTTAAATATTTTCGGAAATATGAGTGTTGCATCGTACTGCAAGCTTTTTAATTTAGTAAATTTTTTATAATTTCTAAAGATATGTGCACACTAAGCTCACAATGAGCAGCGTACGGTCTACCGGTTTACTCTGAGCCATGCACAATTGCACATTGCACCGAAGGCACAAAGCGAACAACCCGACTACGACGCAGTGATATGGACATAATTATGTCCATACTAGTTTTGCCCCGCGGTTTCACCCGCGTTAATTTCAGAGTTCCCGCAGGAATTCCGGGATAAAAAGTACCCTATGTGTTAATCTGATGTATAAGCTATATTATTGTAAAGTTTCATTTGAATCCATCCAGTAGTTTTTGCGTGAAAGAGTAACAAACATCCATCCATACTCACAAACTTTCGCGTTTATAATATTAGTAGGACTGCAAATTCGTCGCTGACTGAAAAACGACATAAACGGCGCGGCGATGTACTTGACTCACAAAGTGAACTCTTTCTGCCCCTTAGTGAAATTGACAATCCATAATCGTTAACGCGTAGAAAACTAAGGAACGGAATCATTATGTCACGTTGTCACGCAAAGACTTTTAATTGGAAGATTTTATTATAAACGTTTATTGTGATTATTAACTTGACAAGGGGGTGCATTAAAACTAGACCCATCTGATGACTCGTAGTGACCCTGAGCCCTAAAGCTCTTTTTGAAGAAAATGTTTCGTTTTCTTGTATCAATGAAGTCTTAGTAGGTACCTTAGTACCTACTTAATTAATTTGTGTAGAGTTTCAAATTGAAATAATTTATGCAATCAGTGCTCAATTATAATGTATTCTAAAAAGTATAATATTAAAGTAAAGTTGATCAATATTTTTGAATCATTGAAAAGTGCCATTATGTGTTGCTAAGCGCTTACAAAATTCGTGAAATTAGGAAAGTATAAAGCACGCACGCACGTTAGTGCCCCCGCCAAGACGAGCCAAGCGGATGTACAAGGGCACTACCCTAACTTTTCTCGAAGTGCTTCGTCGTTTTTTTGAACCCTTATAACTTGGGTTCGGATTATACCAGATAATAAAAATTCTTGGGATATGTTGTCAATAGCGAACTTATTAAACATAAAGTTTTAATTGCATAGCTCTTATAAGGGGTGTCTCAGAATGTTTTTCGTTTTTGAATTGGCCAGTATGGGCCAACCGCAGGTAGCAGGGGGAGGGGGGTGGTCTCAAACGCTTAGCCGGCTTGTTAAGTTTGGTAGCCATGAATCCTTTTCACGGGACCACAGCGCGCGTTTTGCGTGCGAGCGTTTTATAAAAACAACGATTCCTACACTATTCTTCGTCGTCTCTACAGGACGCATTTTAATATATTGTTATATTAAAAAGCTAACAAGCTTAAAACATGTGCCAAGTGACAATTTATTTAAGCATTGGGTGTCCAAGTTTGAAGAGACAAAAGGACATCAAGAACGAGCATGAACGTCGACCGCGTTCGCCAGTCTATATGGACAACCCACGAAAATTGTTGAGATTGCGCGCAGCGTCGTTTGAGTGAAATGAGTGTGATCAAGTGAATGGTGCGCATTTGTAAATGGCTGTTTTTTTTTAATAAACTTCAAGAACTGCACTTTAATTTAACAATAAATAAAACTAGTTTTAATTGATATTGTTGTTTTTTATTTAACATCTAAAAACGAAAAACATTTTGAGACACCCTTTACTTTACATTTTATTGATATCTAAAAAACCTCAATTTCGTCACTATGACACTGATGATCATCAAAATTCTTAAAGTATTTCCTAACGTCCTAAAAAGCTAAAAGTTATGTACCTACCTAAGCTAGTTAATACAAGCTTAGGCAGGTAACTTTTATTAGAGGTCTCAAAATTGACATAGGGAATTGAATGTAAGCCCCGAAAAAAGAAAAAAAAATTGTCACAAGCACTTACATAAAGAAATGAAATCCCACCAAAAACATTTTCATGTAAAATTTAGCCAAAATGAGACTGGGCGTGTAGAGTTAGAAGCTTAGCTCTACATGTCGAGATCTGATAACTTTTTGACAGTGCGAGTCATAATAATGGTCTCGTCTTGGCAACATTTTATATGAAAATGTTTTTGGTGGGATTTAAATTACCTCATCACTAATAATAAACATTTGAATTTTTTTAATATATTTACTAAAGAATTACATTCCCTTAAAAACATTAGGTAGGCCATTATACATAAATAATAACTTTCGGGTTAAAGAGCTACAACATTCAGACACGATATTTTTCTTTCCATATCGTTCTATGTTTAAATGTATTAGTTTAGTTTTTGGTTTCGTTTATTCGTATTTTTTAGGTACCTAATGTTTGTACCTAATTGCAGTTTTTAAATGTGATTTTTGTATGTATTTTATTTTATAGGGTGTTTTATGGGGATAGTCGTGTATTTTTTTTGTTAAAAACTCGACTCTACCAGAAATCAGTAGGTACCTACTCTAGATTATTTAGTGACTGCTGGAGCATGCGAGGATCTAGAATCGAGAGCGTTTATTTATTTATCATAACGGAATTGTTAAAGAATAATATTGTTCTCAGAACAAATTTCACAATCTACATAGTTATATTCAATACAAAATGAGATATCGGTATAAAAACCACCCTCAGTAACACACCGTTGTACGATAAAAAAAATTGATGATCAAGAACTTATAGGTTCCTGCTTAATAATCGCACAAAATGTATGTACTAGATGTACCCCGCGGTTTCACCCGCATGAAACATTTTAATATGACGACTTTTTTCCCCGACATCCGATTTAAATGAAACAAAAAAATGAAATGTCACGTAAGTAATGTTGTAGGTATTTGGACATTTCATAACATTGTGCAATGCTACAAAATAACATACCTACTTAAGATTTAAATCTTTGAACTCTATGTTACCTGTAACCGTTATAGAATGCAATCGATTTTAACCTAGAATATTCAACTACTTGATATTAATTATTATTATTAATTGAATCTAACGACAATTTATCAAGAGTTCAAAAAATTACACTCATTTTACATTGGATAAGTTATCTTTTCATATTTAACACTTTGTTTCTTGTACGAACACTTAACACACACTACAAATAATTAAAATAAAAATCACTATGTTTTTGAACACTATAAGTATTTTGCTATTGGTTTGATTGTGTGACACGTGGATTGGTGTCGCCGGATGAGCGACTTTGTGTCTACTGATGGACATGTGGCCATTCATTCTATGCTGAGTGTGCTGGGCGGCCAATCGAAGGCTCTGTCATCATTTATTTAATAAATATGTAGTTCTTGTGTAAATCTTTCCTGCAATTATTACCTTTGGCTATGAATAAATAGTTGTTAATTATTTATTAATTGTTTACAAAATTAGGTAAAAAGTTTATTATCTAATAGTAGTAGATAACTGCCTAGAGTACCTATTGTAGTATTTAACACAAGTTCGGTTATTTTTACATAAAATTATTCAAATCTGATTTTGAATTGTGTAGAAAATATTAAAATAATTCTAGAGAGGGGGGGCAGTCAAAGAATGAATAAAATCAATTTGTCTGTAGAATTGTTGTTAAAGAATGGAAAATATAAAATAACGTCAAAAAATACCTGCTTCGAGTTGGGTATACCTACATTACGTACCTACACAATTAGGGCGCATTCTTTCTTTGAAAAAGATTTAAAATCATTATCTAACGATCGAAATCGGTTAAAATACACAGGTTAAATAGCGCTCCCTCTCAAACTCTCTGAATGCCCAGGCCTGCGGCCTTGCCTCTATCATCTTGCCAGTTGAAATAGCATCATTCCATCGCGTAGTATTCTAATGCTCTTAAAACAAAGTATACGTTTCAACATACGACATAAACTTCTAGATGCATGGAGTGCACCAGGCCAAGTTCCAGTCAGTGCGTGTAGTCTATTCTATACCAATATTATAACGATAAAAGCTTTGATTTTTTATGTTTAAATTTAAAAACTATTTGACAAATTTAAAAAAATGCATTTATAGAACAGTATTCCTGAGTGACACAAGTACTTTTGTCCCGGAATTGCCACGGGAACTTCGAAATTCGTCCAGATGAAACAGATGAAGATGAAGGAGATCGACTAGTGACTATTATATTATAATAATAATCATTATAGAGCTGCTTTTATTAATTAATTATAATGATAAGAAATTTAAAACTTACTCAAAAATTAAAAGAAGGAGGAAGGAATGTTGGAATTAGGCATGACTATAGATCTTTGTGTACCTAATAAAATAAAAATAAAGAAAAAAGGCAATAAAATAAAATCGGCATTTTTATTTAAAAAAGAACTGTAAAAAAGGAAGTGAGAAAACAAAAACGCGGTTAAAAAGTTTCGGTTCAAAATGTCAGTACAAGTAATCGCAAATATAAAACTTCTGGGTTGGAACTTGTCCTTTTCTCATTAATTATTTTTTGTGGATGGAAGTTAACGTAGTAGTTTTTTAAATCAAACACAATAAAATTATGCTATCAAAGTTTGAACCCTAAGGCACTCTCCACAACGCGCTACTTTTGATGATCGCATGTCGAGACGCCCCGACTATATGATGTTTCTAACATTTTTTTTTTAAATATAACCGGTCTAGACGGTAATAAATTCTACAGTCATGATGCTGGTAAGATACCATTAACATGATTTTGAACTTAGGACCTATGAGGTAGGCGTCCAATCAAGTTATACATTATAACTTATTAACAGATAATTATGGACATCATATTAATTATTTATTTTTTATCTATTTAATATTTACATTCATTTCATAGTTCATTATTTAAGTAGTATGTACTATGCTGTTAGTCTTACAATGATCTTCACACTAGGCAGTAAGTACCTACTAGAGCTAAAAAAATCTAAAAGACAAAACGATATTAAAACAAGGTAGGTCTAGGTACGAGTATGTAATGAAGTCAACAACATACGGAATATAGTTTCTGTATTACATAGTTGAATTTAAAGCCTCATGAGACATATTATTAACACTATTAATTATGGCGACTTTTTCCGAATTAGACCATTTGCGAATTGGACCATTTGCGAATTGGACGAAATGCGCCTGAACGAGTCTCGGCGGCGGCGGTGGCGGTGGCGGCAGCGGCAAAAACAAATGGTAGACAACATAAAAATTAGGCCACAGCTCGCGCCGCTGAAAGACGTGGCGCCGCGCCCTTACGGTTACTCGCCCTTCATCAGTGAGGAACGTACCACGGTTGTGACCTAGCTCAATGATAACCGAAGATACTAAAGTCTGTTGACCATTACCTACTGACGATTAGTAATTTATAATTGCTATATAGGTATATAATCTAATATACATTCTAACTAGCTGTGCTCCGCGATTTCACTCGCGTGAGTATCGGAATTCCCGCAGGAACTTCAAAGTAGCCTAATTTACTTCTTATACCTGCTGTTAATGTTAATTTTCTAATTAGCATTTCTAATTAGATTCACATGAGTGAGTTTCGGAATTCCCGCAGGAACCCCAAACTTCTTTCATAAGAACCTTCTCGTTATAATAACAAACACAACAAAAAAATAATTAGAGAAATTGGTCCAGTCCAGTTTTGGCGAGAACACACGAGATGCCGTGGCCATGAGAAACAGGTATTCATTTTTATATCTATATAATTATATAAAAATGAATCTCTATAGATAATTAGTAATTTCTAATAGTGTCTGGTTTTTTTTAAATCCCCCAAGGATGAAGAAGTTCACGAGGTTTCTATTTAAAATACCTAATAGTATTCAAGTATTTATTGCTCACTTACCGCCGCACTCAGAGTCGACTTTAATGATTACTTAGTTAAGTATAGATTTTTAAAACAAAAGTGCCGCAATCAGACAAGTTTAATAAATTAATGTTAATTGGCATTTAACTAATTAAGTTACATCTCATTAAGTGCCGCATATACTTAACTAAGTAATCATTAAAGTTGACTCTGAGTGCGGCGGTAAGTATACAAAAGGATCATAAACATTAATAGTTGTACAGCGCTTTTAAACTCAGGTTCCCTTTACAGGGGTTGCAACATTCCTAAACTGCTAGTACTTGAGTAGGTACTACACTTCTTTAAAATTAAATTAAATTTAAAATTAAATAAACATTTCATACATTAATATTAATATATTAATATACTAATTAATATTGTTTTAGAATTATGGCTATACAATACTAATAAAGTGGAGGATCGCGGATATAGCAGTAGGGGTACTTATGTTTTATTAAGTTAACTACATTTAAATTATTTTACTACATAATTTACTTCGTTGATCAAGGTCGCCGCCGTCATTATAACAAAAGTTACCAAAACCAAGTAGGTATAAATATGAAGCGAGTATATTTATTACATACCTACCTGCTTATTTTAATTTTAGCAATTTGTACAAACTTTGTTTATGTTCAATAAAGTATACAAACAAACAAACAAGCCTATAGGTATGTGAACTGTCGAATTTGGCGTTTCACCGGTCATTTCACAAACTCTACGTTTCCGTTGTTTTTATAAATTAAATATTTGGTTCAACTTTAATTGAATTATGTCGCAGAGGTATGATATGGGTAAACAAGGATTTAACTTTGATCAAATCATATATTATATCATTCTAACAATTGACCAGTTTAAGAAAGATTTTTAATGACTGAATGATGTTAAACTGTTTAACAAAGGACTCTACTATATCATAGATAGAGTCTTGAGCTGAAAAAATATTTTTAAAAGTCTTTTTACATAGTAGATGAACCTACCTAGTTAAACCTAATCTAATATTGAGGCCTACAAGTTACAAGTCAAGTTGTAATTTTACATCATGTTTCTCAGGCTTTTGATAAGGTACCGGTTTTCTACATTTCACTGCGACGAAACACCTGGCCGATGAATGCAAGTAATTATATTATCTATCTTATTCTCTATACGTCTCTATATGTATGTACCTATCTACCGTATCTGTGACTTTCGTTCATGCAAATGTCAATTATTTCGTCAAACAATATCCTCTCACATAACTTGTTAGGTAAAATAATAAATTTTTTATTGCACCAAATAGAAGTCTAAAGATAAATTGATAAACACGCTCTTTGTCTAGGTATTTTAGTCAGTAAGATATGAGTTTGTTTTCAAACACTCGAATCCTAGAGATCAGGGGATTATCACCATTTTTAACATTCTTATTATTTAGGTGCATGGAAAATTTGTCAATTGTGATTTGGACTTTACAAATAGAGGTTTGTTTCAACGGATAAAATTTCGATGTTGGTTAAAATATGTTCGAGTGCTACTGCCACTTGTGGAACGTTTCTCTAAAATGACTGTGTAAAACGTTTGATAAGAATGAATAGTTCCTGAAATATTATATTATCTTACGAAGTCTGAAAAAGTCTTATTAAGTAACAGAATGCCAGTGCGACCTCTCACCCCAAAGCCTATATATATGTGTCTACTGGCGCCTGCGTCCTGAGCCGCCTGAGTCCTGACTGGTCGCACCACCGGCACCGGCCTCACTCACATTCTTTGTTTTTTACGTAGCTGCATTTTGTCTACAAAAAGCTTTATTAACTCTAAATAACTCTTCTGGAAGAGTCCGAAATCTAGGTAAAAATCTGAGTTAAGTTCTTAAGTGAAATGAAGAGTTTTTCCGAGTTTTTCCTAATTTTATTTTTTATTATTAGATATTATTATTTTGTTATTATTATTTTAATTAAATATGAAATTAATCTGACTGTTGAGCCGTTGTAGAATTGTCAATTTGACGACAGCGACAGCCGACAATGGAATGAATGGAACCAACTAATCAAAAAATTTCGGAAATCTATAAGGCTAAACTTTGAGAGGAAGGTAGTAGGTATATAGGGAGAAGACGGCAGTTAAGAAATAATTTTCCGTGGAGAACAGCAAGTAGGTAGTAGTAATAGAATTTAAATTTATGTTTATCTAAATGATTTTGATTTAGGGTTAATTAATGTATCAATAAACTAGTAGTTAAATAAAGATATATTGTCGAAAATGGCTTTACAATATTATGAGGGGTCTATAGCTACTCCTAGTTTCAGATATGTATATTTAGATGTAGGTGTAATAGGTGGATGTAGCATTTGCCTTAAACTTCATTTAGTTAATTGTAACATTTATTGTTGAGATGTAAACCAAAAGTTGTATTTTAAGCCACATTATTATCTTATTATTGTGATTTTTGGTACGAAATAAAACTGTATTATTATTATTATATCATTATAGTATAGGTATAACTGGTATGAAACAAATCCCATATTGAAAAACTGCAAAAAAGCCAATCGATTAAATAAGTATCTACTTTTTGCGGGATGTGTTCACACATAATACCTATTCTTTTCATACTACCTGCTCGATAAAGTCCAATAACATATCACGCAATCTCAACGTAAAGCAAGGCATTACATCCTAACCCAAGAGAGGGAGGTAATGTTGTATGAAACTCCCAAGGGAGTAAAGTGATTTAAATTTGGAACGTTATTCGTAGGAAAACTTTTAGCGTTTTGTTTTCTTTTTATGTGATCTACCTGTGGTGGCCAATTCTATTTTCGAATAAACCGTCTGCCCGTGTAAAGAGGATTTACGTCTCGCAATAGGTATGAAAGTAGAGTATGCACCTCGAGGATAAAGCCCGTCTTCGTCACGGGCAGCTTAAACCCCTCGCTTCACTAAGGACTCTACATAACTTTATATTTTAGTTACCCTCGCTGCATCCGTCGTTACGCTCAGGGTTCAATATGCCGCCGGTGACGTAAGACAGTGCTTTACTCCCTCGGTGCATAATCTACTTCATCCATCCATCCGTCCGTCGATTCTTCTTTCTGTCTGTCTAAAAAATAAACTGCTATTATAACGAGCCGTTGAGCCGTTGAGGCGTGAAAGCGTAACAAACAAACTCACTTCCACTTTTAAGGGAAAGGGTAAGGGTTAGTTAGTCAATGATTCTAGGTCAACAGTTCCTGTACTATGAGCTCTTAAAGCAGAACCTAAATTGAATTGCTCTGCTTCATCGTACGATAGCCACCTTTAAGCAGGCCTGCTTAAAGGCGGTGGTCTTAAAGCAATTCAATATAGGTTCTGCTTTAAGAGCTCATAGTACAGGAACTGTTGACCTAGAATCATTGACTAACTAACCCTTACCCTTTCCCTTAAAAGTGGAAGTGAGTTTGTTTGTTACGCTTTCACGCCTCAACGGCTCAACGGATCATCATGAAATTTGGCATACGTCATGTTGTCAGGGGTACAGAGAAGGACATAAGGTTCATTTTATCCCGGAATTCCCGCGGTACTTCCGAAATTATCGCGAGCGAAGCCGCAGGAATCAGTTAGTGTCTTATAAAAAACATAGCTATCCTTCTGGGTTTTACCCGTGATAATTTCGGAGTACCTGCGGGAATTCCAGGATAAACTATGCGTATAAACCTTCCTCTTGGATCACTCTATTGGTAAAAACCGCATGAAAATCCGTTCAGTAGTTTTTGAGTTTATCGAGAACAGACAAACAGACAGGCGCGGCGGACTTTGTTTTATAATAATACTAGTTGTGCCCCGCGGTTTCACCCGCGTTAATTTCAGAGTTCCCGCGGGAATTCCGAGATAAAAATTACCCTATGTGTTAATCTGATGTATAAGCTATATTATTGTAAAGTTTCATTTAAATCCATCTAGTAGTTTTTGCGTGAAAGAGTAACAAACATCCATCCATCCATCCATCCATCCATCCATCCATACATACATACTTACAAACTTTCGCGTTTATAATATTAGCAGGATATAAAGAAGTAAAGAGAAAAATTCGAAAATGTTAGAACTCAGGATGGATGTTAGGACTATGGGCGCGATCAGTGAATTTTCTTTTTCATCAAGCACACAATGGCATCTCTTAATGTATTTGGAAACTAGAATCTGTATTTTATTTCTTTCTTGAAATATTGCTACTTGACAGTAGATGTCGCTACGTACACAATAATATTTTTTAGGAGCTAATGGAAAGTAAAACAAATCGCATAATTATGTTAACTGAGCCCTGAGCATATTATATTCTGTTTATGATAATTTTTTTCAATAGAAAAACAATTCCAAGTAGGCTGTTTTTATCGCAGAATGCATCTAAGCATTCTACCTATGTATGTAGGTAGGTACCTACCTACCAATGTAAAGATCACTTCTAAACACAGGAAAATAATTAATTTATTAAAAAGGGATTTTTATTTTCTTAAGATTAACAATAATTATACTTAGTGTTTATATGTTTGTTTTAATATGGTGTTTTTTATTTTATTTCGTTAATGCGCGCAAATCGCTAGATATAATTTTCTCTTGCATGCAGTAGTCTGTATCACTGTCTTCACCGCTCAATAATTTTTGACATAATATTTCAGAGGCACATCACCATTAGCACATTAGCAGGGGATTGTTTTAGTAAACAATTATATTCAAATTCTATGGTTTATTCCTCAGAAGTTTATTCGTTCAACTTGTTACCAACCACGTTCGTGCGCACGTCGCGTCGCGTCGTTTTGGTTGAGGTGACTTGTTATGCCTCTTCAGTAGGTAATTTTATATTTTGATAATAATGTCGAATTATTTGATGAGTACCATAATAATTAATGCGGTGATTTTTGACATCATTCTCAATAAAAAAATAGGGTAATGTTGATGTCACCGGGATTGAAACACATATATAGGTACGTATAGCTATACACATACACAAAGTTTGTAGGCTAAACAAAAAAAAAAAAACCTGATGAAAAAAGTCTTATATATTTATACAATATATTAATTAATCTATCCATCAATTCAATACATATATAAGTAAAATTGAAGTGTCTGTTTGTAATTCCTAATTAACAACTTTTCACTAAATGCATATGAAAGTATAATATAGAAATGTAAGATCATCGTTTAATTCCTTTAACAGAATTAAAAATGTAATCGTAGTGCGTGATGCGTCTTTACCCTTGTGATCGCAACATAACCCTACTTTACCCTACCGCGGCGTCAGGTGTCCGTCCACGTGCGCGGGCGCAGCACATTCACGTGCACCGTGCACGTGCTTCCCGAAATCTAGTCCGCCAGTCGCCTACACAGTAGGTACCTACGCGCTACGCAGTCATGCGCAGACAATATTTTATTTATTTGTTTAAAAGCACATTTCGCTCGGGCTGCATTCACGTTGTACTCATTCGCTAACTATGAGCACTCAATAGTGTGGAACTGCCAACTGCGAACGCGAGGTCGGACGAATAATCGGAGTGGTCGATTGACCACGCCGTTCCGCAAATAAAGAGGTCCCGGGTTCGATTCCTGGTGGGGGCGAAATTTGTATCATGAAGAACAGGATTCCGCCTTTATACAGTTATAACAAAGATACAAAAAGGACCTAGGGTATTTTTATTCCGGAATTCCCGCAGGAACTCCAAAACTCACGCGGGTTAAACCACGGGGCACATCTAGTCTATATTATACTTTTAGGTAAGCCTTCTTCAATTTCCAAATAAATTATAAGAATAGACAAAAATGATAAACTCTTAAATATAACGACACTTCTCGACGAACGACGATGCGACGGGATGACTTGCACACAGCGACTACTTCCGTAGTTCCGTCTCACGCGCCGACCGCTGTCATGGCGCTGCCCGTAGTGTTGCCGCTCTCCAAGCCGAGTCTCCCAACACGGCCTCTCCTGACACCCTGACGTCCTCGTCAGGATCAATCTGATAAGGTCTTATCAGACTCGTCTCGCACATCCAGTACATGTAACAGATCGGTTAACAAGGGTCTCGATAGACTGCATCCAATTTCGTCATCATCGCTAGCAACAAAATTTAAACAACGTTTGCAGATACAACAAAAGTGACAAGGTTTTAGGTACACGGTTAGGTTAGTTTCAGTTATATTCATCAAAATTAATATTCGTCACACGAATTACCAACACCAAAATAAAACCAGGATCTACGTCTACATCCACAACCACATGCAAAATAATCAACACTGAGCCGCACTGTGAGAGTCTCTTCGTCGCACGGTCGCACACTCTCACAGTCGCACTCAGCGACTCTTCGGCCTAGGCCATTACCGAAAAGCTTTCACACACTGGGTAGTGATCAGGTACCACAGCGACTCTTCGCATAACGAAAAGGTTTCAACCCGGGCAGGGATCCGGTGCCCAGTAACACTTCGCTCAACAAAGAATTCCACAACCATCACCATCATCATTATCTTCATCTTCATCGAGATCGCTATCCTCATCATCATCGTCATCACCGTCGAACGCGACCCACTCGTAGATCGGCTTCAAGATGGCCTCAGTGCCATACAGTCGAGATGCAAAACAGTGCGGTGACGGTGATGCTTCGCCGACGCCGACGCAACAGCGTGCTGTGACGCGATCTGTACAGCGACGATGAACGGTGGCGCGGTAATGTCGCCCACAAGACACAACACACAGCCTCAACTTGTACCAGCGCACTATAGCGTAGCGGTGCAGCAGCACGTCCATGGCAGTATGGGCGTGTGCATACTGGAGTCCCACGTCGAACTTCTTTCAGACACTTGGTTCCAGCATTCGGTTCAGATATCCATCCTAAGAGTAAACTGCAGGTCGTAGAACTGACGATTGCTAATCTTTAGTAAGCTTAAGTAATTTCACAAGAGTTTCAATCTTTCTTGAGCTCGGCCTAACCTGACCATTTCTAACAAGTATTCAAGTATTTATTGCTTACTAAGTGTACATAGCACAACAGAGTCTTATACATTGTTACAGTGAGCTTAAGACTTAGCTATCTTTTACAGGTGTTCCAAAAATATTAGGACGCACTAGTAATTAAATTACTAGGCATCTACATAAATACATTTCAGTTCAACTACAACATTACATTACTCAGATTAATGTTTTTAAATACATCAGATGAACATTAAGCTTAACACTCAGAAGAATAGAGGCTTAACATTAGATTTACATCTAGATATCGGATTCACGTTTCAGGTTACATAAAATTAACATTAAATTCACATCCAGATATCAGATTCACATTTCTGATTACATAAACTTAACATGTAATTCATCACAAATTATTTCATCACAAGAGTCAAGTTCAGACAAAATATCAGTATCAGTCATCAAAATATTCCTTCAATGAATAAAAACATAAGTTGCTAATTATTATTAGAATGAGCTTAATTAGCTCATATCTGCTCCTTTTTTCAATAAAATGCTTAGGTACAAGAAGTATAGGAGACACAAACTTGATAATTTCCATGCTACCTACATATATTTAACATGGATGTTCCCATACCATTAAAAGCAACACTCATGTGTACACAGCTTTATAAATCTGTGATGAAATTCATTCAAAAGAAAATATCACACAACATTCAAGACAACAATATACAGGTAGGTACATGCAGATTACAGACAGACACTAAGTCTACTATAGGCACAAATATTCATTTCATGTTTATTAGAAATACAATTGTTAAGATGTAATTTATCCATTCAATGTTTTGTTTTCATCTTTTTTTTTACTTTGGTAGCTTACTCTTTGAGTTACATAAGTGATACTCTTCCTTCGGGTAACTTACAATGCAACATAAGTATTTAGTTACCTTAACCAATTCATTCAAAGTGGAGTGTGAAATTAATGGAATTTTGTATCGGCAGTTAATACCGATTGACCGATGTGATTGTAGGTATCTAGTAAGTAATGGATACGTCTTACTCAATATTCGGCGATCATTAGCTCTTAAGAGCATATCCAGCACCTCAAACGCAGTATTGTCACCGTAGGACATGGTGACCTGCCCTGAGTCAGCTCCCAGGCAACTCCATCGCAGTGGCGCCAGACTGTCGCGCGCTAAGCAACGCGCCGCGAGGCGCTCCGCTAGCCCCGGCACGAAGCAACGGCAACGTTGTCGCAATTCAGTGACGCGGCGGCGCCTGCACTCGTGGCGCACGCACTCAATGTTTGCATCAGGGTTTAAACTCCTGGAGAAACACATTTAAACGACAGAAAGGGATCGAGAAAGTAGCTTAGTACCTACTTATTTACACAGACACAGAAAACGAATAACAACAATAGGTATTGCTGCGATTACATCGTAGGTACCTACCTACAAGACTTAAAAGACGTTCGATCGCGCAAACTTCGTTGACGTTGTCGCAATCTTTTCACTCGACAAAGGTACTTCAAAACGTAATAAGAATCACACAATCACACAGAAAATAGGCACACGAAGAACTATTATTAAATAATTTTAATCACACTTGAAACTTACCAATAAAAATGACAAACCATAAGTAACGGGTAGTTACACAAATATTAAATTGTCATGTCAGAACGCCAATACTTGTGGTCCGTGAGACAATCCCAATTCTGATTTTAGGTAAGCCTTCTTCAATTTCCAAATAAATTATAAGAATAGACAAAAATGATAAACTCTTAAATATAACGACACTTCTCGACGAACGACGATGCGACGGGATGACTTGCACACAGCGACTACTTCCGTAGTTCCGTCTCACGCGCCGACCGCTGTCATGGCGCTGCCCGTAGTGTTGCCGCTCTCCAAGCCGAGTCTCCCAACAATACTATCTTTATAGTATATTGTATAAATTAATTGCTGTTCGTTTATCTCGCTAAAAGTCGAGAATGGATAGATCGATTTGGCTAATTTTGATCTTGAAACATTTATGAAAGTTCACTGAAGGTTTAAGAAGTAAACTAGGCTACTTTGGAGTGCCTGCGGGTGAAACCGGGGGCACAGCTAATCTTTTTGTAATTCCAAATTATCAGCTTTTCACTAAATGCATAATATGAAAGTATAATACGGCACCTACATTAAAAAAAAAAAAAATTCTGTCTGTCTGTCTGTCTGTTTGTTCCGGCTAATCTCTGTAACGGCTGGACTGGGCTGGACCGACTTTAACGGGACTTTCACTGGCAGATAGCTGATGTTATAAGAAGTAACTTAGACCACATTGAAACTTATTGTAATAGCAATAAATTTCAAAGACGGACAAAACTGACATATTATTTCTGCTGCTGGCTGTACGTTACTCCTCTGGCACAGCCGACTTTGTGCACGTTGGCAGCAATGTGTCAGGAAGTGCGATCCGAGTCTGCGTCGTGGCAACTGGCACCTACAACGTGTGCGCAAGGATCTTCCTACGTGCACTGACTAATGAGTTGCAACTCGGTAACTATTAGGTACACAGAAAACTGTGTTTTATATATTTTATTTATTAAATTCAATAAATAAACTTTTGAATCTACCGACGACACGGAACCGAGCGCGTGTGACGTCACAATGATATGTTTTATCTATTTTCTATACTAGCTGTCCCCCGCAGTTTCATCCGGCGGTAATTTCTTAGCTCAAAAGTATCCTATGTAATATTGTAAATACGTTTGTGGCGTCATTGTGTTGTAATCCCGTGCTTGTTGCCGAGAGGCGGTTATTTTTACCAACGAGAAATACTATAGGTAATTTACTAGCTGTTTCCCCGCGGTTTCATCCGTGGTAATTTCGGAGTTCCCACGAGACTTCCGAGATAAAAATTACCCAGTGTCCTATTCCAGACAATAATCTATCTTTTGGACAAAATCCATCCAATTGCATCCATTCATCCAAATTTTCACATTTACATCATTTATAATAAAATGTTTAGATGCGAATGTTTGTTTTTTATACATTCACGTCTTCTACTCAACCGGTCATCATGAAATTTTGCATACATTTTGTCAGGGGTACTACAAAAAAGAACATTGGGTATTTTTTATCTGGAATTCCTGCGCGAACTCCGAAATTAACGCATAAAAATAGTCCTGAAAAGGACCAAATCTTATTTGATTTGGACAGACGAGAGCGGTTCATTCCAGTCCAACGGTTCACAAAATGAAGTAAGCCAAACCGCATTCAATAAATATTACGACACGAATACACGATTCCCGGCCCACGTGCTGCACTGTCCCCGCAGTCATTCACGTGCAATTCACGTGACTGAACCTCAACTGAGTTAAAGCTAGTTTGACAGTATCAATTTTTAAAGTATTTACTACAATCCTTATCTATTATTTTAAATACGAAAGTGAGTTTATTTGTTTGTTACGCTTTCACGTTCCAACGGCTTAACTAATCATGATGAAACGATACACGTTATCGGGGGTGCAGGAAAAAATCAATATAGGGTACCTACATTTTATTCCGGAATTCCCACGGGAATTCGGGATAATAACGCGGGTTAAAACCGCTAGGAACAGCCAATAAAAGAGGTAAAGTACATTAAACGTTATAGACATTTTTCTATTTTTATTTTTTATTTTGTGTATTAATTTTTATTTTACACAGGACCAAAATATGTTACGTCTGTGGTTATTATGAAACCAGTAACCACGTTAACGACCCGTTTAGTAGATACGCACCACGTTCGTAGCAATAGCCTGTAGGTATTAACTTATTTAACAACTTATTAAATTGGAGAGTTATTAACTCCTCACTAACCATTTATGGACTTAATGTCTGAATTAAAGATTTTATTATTATTATTATAACACTAGCTGTCCCCTGCGGTTTCACCCGCGGTAATTTCGGAGTTCCCGTGGGAATTCCAGGATAAAATATAATACATAATAATAAAAATAAAATTGTCTATTACCATCAGAAAGGTGTACAAAAAAACATGAAACTTAGCTAATTATAGGCAAAAGGAAGATATATAAACCTTCGTCATGAATCACTTGATCTATTGGTGAAAACCGCATGACAATCCGTTGCGTAGTTTTAAAGATCTAAGCATACATACGAACAGACAGCGGGAAGCGACTTTGTTTTATACTATGTAGTGATGAACTTTCTGACTTATCTCTTCTTTTAAATTAAAAATTGGTATTAGTGAATAGGGGCTAGTGCCTAGTTTTAATCCAAACTAGTGCCTACTATAAATACGATTGTGAGGTTGTTTGTTTGTTACGCTTTCACGCCTCAACCGAACATCATAAAACGTTGCATACAGTGTAACGGGAACAGAAAAGAACATAAAGTACTTTCATCCCGACGACCCTATTGGCGCAATAAGTCACCGATCACCATGCCTACCCGCTAATCAAGAGGTTCCGGGTTCGATTCCCGGTGGGGGTGGACTTTGTGTGATGAACACAGGGTTCCATTTTCAATATGTAGAATATACCACGTTGGCTTGGTTTCCACGACACAAGCTCATATAGCTTAGTGTGGGATCAAGAAGATCTGTGTTTTGTGAAGTAGTTTATTATTAGGTACTATTACCCGAATTTTCGCATAACGCGATTTAAACCGCAGGGAACAGCTAGTATGTAGGTAAGGTACATGGTAGGTACATAAAACTATAGGACGAATCAATGTTCCTAAAGTCGCTGATAAGTTCCAACACATTTGCATTGTTGTGTTGTTTGACATAAATAGGTAGGTACCTGAGGTGTTGTGAATTCGAGTGTTATCTGTGATGGGTGTCACGTGACCGCTGATGCATCGCGTCACTTTTTGGTGCCAGGGCCGGCCTCGGCACGTTGCTTGCTGCCAACCGCGAAGCTGTGCCACGTGCGACCTACTTCCATGGCACGTCACGACGCGCCGGATACGCAGCGGTCGGAGGCATGTAGTGTCGCGGATCGCCTTGATTCCGAACGCAACGCGCGCATTCTATTTAATTAGTGCCACGTGCAAACTGATTCGATATTTAAAAATGCGCTAGGTATCTATATTAAATAGGCACGTCACTAGTTTAAAATTAAAAACAACGATTTTAACTCAGTAATTAGTTCAAACCTTTCGGAGTTCCCGCGTAAATTCCAGGATAAAAGTACCCTATATCCTTTTCTGTACCCTTGACAACGTGCAGTATTCAAAATTTAATGCAGTTTCACCTGCGTTAATTTCAGCGTTTCTGCGGGAATTCTGGGATAAAAAGTATATACCCTTTGTCCTTCTTGTCCTGTACTCCTGACAGCGTGTATTTCATGATGATCGGTTGTGTCGGCATGAAAGCGTGACAAACAAACAAACTCTCGCCTTTTTAATAGTAGGTAATGATTTTCTTACTGGTAATAACTACGAATCTATAGATCTACACAAATATTATAAAGAGGTAAAATGTTAGTTTGGATGTAGTGTGTAATCTCTGGAACTACTGAATCGATTTTAAAAACTTTTACTGATAGGAAGCTACGTTACCTATCCCTAAATGACGTAGGATAATTTTAACTCGAAACAAGGTATTTAGGTACTACCGGAATCCATACGCTTGAACCCACGGTAGAAACTGGAATCGTTCCCATACCATGTTATTGTGCCATCGTTAAAAAAAGAAAAACAAGCAAAACTAACTTCAATGACCCTTGACCCTATACTAAACTCACGGAAACCTTTCAATTTGACCACAGAGCTCGGAAGCGTCCATGGAATAAACTGCCAAATTTTAATTGCTCGACAAAAAAATTATCACCGTAGGTACAAAAAGTGTTACAAAGAGCATGGCTGCACGTATTCCATAAAATGTAGCGAATTTATTTATAAATATATGTATATGTAGCGTATTACTAGGCACACCACCAAAGACTATAAAACCACTTGACTGCGCATACAGTGCCCCGACGCTCGAAAACTATTAGTATTTTGTCGCCTATGTATAGACTACGGTACTAGTAACCATTTTAGTTGTGACCAAGTTCCAGACCTGTGTGCACGCTAAATTATTTAAAAAATTTTTGGTTTTGTTTACAATTTATAACGCATAAAAATGCCTTCATGCGCAGTAAAGTGGTGCGGGAAACATTCCAAGACATCTAGTTACAAAAAGGATGGCATAACTTTTCATCGGTAAGTAAATACTACGAAAATTATGTTTGATTTAATCAGATTACGAGCCACGGCAGGGGTCTTCTTAAAATGGTGGTTTGGTGACAGCAAAAGGATAAGTACAGCGCGTTTATGTCTTTTGGAAAAGTCCCTTTCTTCCATTAGGAAATTCTAATCCTTCTATCTCTTTCTTTCCCTTTGTATTTTTATCGTAAAAATCTGTGATGTTACTTGTACCTATATTGCATACATACGCAACTTGACCTTGAACTGACCAATTACAGCCGGGCATTCTCCTTCGTCCCCCGGCCCGCGGCAGTGAGTCGTGTACTTAGAAGAAATCGGCGTATACGCTCTCTAGTGGTTATATGCTCAGTGCACACCACGGACGGCTTAGAACTCATAAATGTTTATATAATCAAATCGTTTATACACCATTCTCCATAAATTTGTTAGCCTGATACATATATGTATGGGTGTCCTCATCGCTTCTTTGGCACAAATATTTGCTGAAAACTTTTTATTCCGTTAGATTTTTTTAGAGTTCTGTTCCAACTAATGCAAAACATTGATCTATATCTAATATTTATTTTATTTATTTAAAAATCACGTTTTATATTAATCACGTGTCACGTTGTTTGTCCGCGATGGACTCCTAAACTACCTACTGAACGGATTTTGATAAAATTTTGTAACCATTTATAATATGGCCCAACTTAAAAGATAGAATAGTTTTTATCCCGGAATTCCCACGGGAACTTCGGCACTAATGCGGGAAACAGCTAATCACCGTAAACTACCTTTTTCCCGCAACCTCCGCGGGAACTCCGAAATTACCGCGGATGAAATCCCGGAAGACAGCTAGCACCTCTATAAATACTCAAGACAGACAGACACATAAACGCCTTCAAAAATAGAACCACAAAATTGAAACCTCGAAAAAATATGTAATTAGTTCCTTTTGGTTAATAGGTGCCTCTATTTTATTAGTTTTATGTCAAAAAAAACTTGTATTTATTCAATTATGCATAGAGTTTAAAGTTTGTAAAGTTAGAGCCCATCTAACATTTTGGTAATAGATTAGGTACTAAATGATCAAGATCAAGATCAAGGTTCTAAAAAGGGGCAAACAATTCGAGGTATAGCGCGCTGTAACTTTCTTATAACCCTAATTTGGGCCCACGATTTTGGAGCTTAAAGTGACATAATAGTTATAAGGAAGAGATAAATGACTACTATTAAAGAGTTATAATAATGCTATTGAAGCAGTATTTACCACTTAATGTGTATTGTAAGTACCTAATACAAAGGTTAAATGTGCAAGCTAAAGTAGTAAATAAGCTATAAAATTCGCTTTAATAACTTTTTTAACAACATATTAGTGCTTCCACGATACTATTTATAGCTAAAGGATATATTGTAAGTATTAAGTAGTAATAAACATCACCCAAAGTGTTATTATTTCATTTCTTTTCATACTTTTACGTTTCTGCGTTATCGTCAAAATACACTCTACTGAAGTTAATGTAAGTACACCAATTTATTTCTTTTCTGTACCATTAAATGCTTTATTGAACAGTTTTCGTTTCATTAAGATATCATTCGTAATTCGCGAGATATTAGGGTTCATGTCACTGACCCGTTATTTTTGGAACCGAGTATATGTCTGACAGTTATAGAGAATTTAATTTGTCAATAATCGGTTTTAGATTAGATACCTACAGGTGTTACATTGTTAATTCTCGCTGCATTTGCTCAATTTTGAAGCGCCTCTAAAATTAAGTAATTTTGATATTATTATGTAGCAGAAATTACTAAACATTTTTTATTTCAATAATGGTTAAATAACAATTCTTGGCACGTCTGTGTGTATTTTAATTAAAACTTTTCAATAATGTAAGTAAATACCTAAAAAGGTTTATGTAGCACCATCAATTTGTTACAATGTTTAAAACAAAAAAAAACAAAAAATAAGTCGGGCAATAATGCGTTAAGATCTATTTATTTACTTTAAAATTTTAACAGGTTATATTTATTAATGGCGTTAATTCTAAACCACTCAAGGTATAACTCTTTTGTGCCTAGTTTAGTGATAAAAAAACTTCAATTTCTACATTACTCAACTTAAAGAAATAATTTGGAGTTATGAAATCTGCACATAGCGTTTGCCGCCATAAACAAGTAGGTAGTTCTTAAAACCACTGTATTACTTAAGGTTAGCCGAATAACCCCACTATACAACCTGCAATGATTAAATGGTGGTTTCTGACTCCTGCAGCACCTAGCTCTATAAGATTTATAATTAACACTTCTATAAACACTACGTATAATAGTTTTCTTGTTAGCTCTTAGAACTCCATAGAACTCGTTAGGTGATGCAAAGTATTTAACTCACTCTATTTAAGAACTCCAGCCGTTTGTAAGTGTCAGCAGACACGTTACAATTGCTTTCAGTATTTTATGTTTCCTAAAGCTATAAGAGTAAGTTATACAATAGTTCGGAGCGATTCCAAAATTGCTCCTTAAGTTAATTCCTCTTAAAGGTTCAATTATTTATTCTTAACGCCACAGTAGAATCTAAAGTTACTGTCGTAGCTCTTGTAGATATATCGTTTATGAGTACCAAAAAAGGTTTCCCTTAGCGCCAAAATGTTTGTTGGGATCTATTGAATGGATTCTAAAAATTCTTGGAATGGATTATATAAGTCCCCACGGGGATATCACAATCTATGCCGGCGAAACCCCAGGGGATTGAGTAGTAATTGTAATCATCTGTCTAATACAGGTTGACCGAGTGATCTCTTTTTTTTTGAAATATTATTAATATAAAAACTACATGATTAATGAAGCTGAAATTTTCTAGGAGTGTGAAGTTTATAGGGAGTAGACGTCCGTTTTCTTGATGATGATTCATCAATAAAACGGATAATCATGCGGATAATCATGAAATTTTGCATACTACACTTGTCAGGCATATAGAGAAGAAGATAGGGTTTTATAGGGTATACTAAATTGTTTTTATGTTTATGCGCCATTCCCACTGTTATCTGCTCGTGAATTCTCCACACGTGGGTATTGGCCTTTACTATAAAGATTTTTATCCCTCAATCTTGTTGTTAAGTAGGTATGTATCTTGAGTATGCAAAAAATCGGTATGTCAGTATCAGTTAGTCGGCGAACATTGTGTTTGTATACCTATATGTTACTCAATTATTAGGTACTAATAATAACTCACCGCAAACTTTCTTCATTATAGCACATATAGGTTTAGTTATACCTATGTGACGCTTAAAACAATAGTTCCGTTCAGTTTATACCGTCCTCAAACTTGTGAGAACCGTGTATAGAATAATACAGAATAACAATTCAAGACAAGTGTGGGTACATTTAACAACGTGAGGCGTGGTCCAACATGTGCGTTGGTCGCGAAGATTCGGCGTCGGGCGGCGCGCGGCGCGGCGTGGCGCGACCTCGTGGCTACAACGTGACCTACGGGCTAGGGTTGACAACAAACACATAATAGATACAAAGGAAACAATACGTAATAGTTACATTCCAATCGGCCTTTGATCTTCTTCTTCTTCAATGATGGCGTCTGTTATTTATTTAATTTTAACACATACGATGTTAGCCAAATTGCAACGGTTAAGAGATACTAGAATGCCTTACGTGCCTACAACTTCTTACAAATCTTCAGAATCCACTTATCAGCAAACAAATCATACCCAGGGTCCACAGGAGATCATTAAGTATGGTCAAGGTATTATAATTCATGCCAATGACAACGTTTCTCTTAATAATAAAAATATCTTCTACTTCTTCAATTATGGTGGAACGTCAATAACAATGTTAGATTAGATCGATCCTTAACTTAAAACATGGTTCTCTTGAAAACCGGTTTCCTGCTGTTTCAAATAAATTGAAATAACGAATAATTTTCTTGCCAGTCTGCTTTAGTGCAGTTCCCTCCCAGGAAAACTCCTGTACCTACATATTTACGCTTAAAATAAGTACAATACATAAAAAAAGGTTATATTATGTCCGTTTATCAGCGCGTTACTCTACTCATGGCTATATCCA
Organism: Zygaena filipendulae; assembly: GCA_907165275.2. NCBI lineage: Eukaryota > Metazoa > Arthropoda > Insecta > Lepidoptera > Zygaenidae > Zygaena > Zygaena filipendulae. The sequence continues at coordinate 6,015,833 of OU015669.1, forward strand.
TGTAGGGCTGTAGTCCGGACGCTGCAGCACAGTCACAATGCCAAAGACAACGATTACACAACATACAGAATAGGGGGACTACCATCTTCTCTTAGTATTATTTTATAACCTCAGCTTAAAAAATCGTATAATTTATTTCCAATTTATGCATAGGTAGTGAATAAGGGCGTAATTTCATTGGATAAAATGTCAGTGTAAAGCTATAAGACTCTTGTTTTAGCTAGAATATTCCAAAACAAAAACACAACCAAAAATGTAACGCTAAACAGTCTTAGCACATTTATTACGAAATATTTGTCTGAAAATCGCACTATCGATTCAAGTTTGACTTGGAACATGATTTTGGTTAACGTTGGACTGAACTAAATTACTATACTATAATGTGCTTTACTGTTTCGTTTTGGTAAATTCGTTCCGGAATAGCGCAATCGATCTTTATCTTTATCTTTATCTAGCTATCGTATAGTAAAACATGAATAAATAATAATTAATCATTAGTTCTCATTTAACTAATATACTTATTACGAATAATTTCAAAAAGAAATAAATAATCAAATCTAATCAAATATACTTTATTGCGCACAAACACGTTAATACGTCCAGTAGATAATAGGCGACCTATATTTCCAAAAACCTAAATCGATTAACGTTTGTGAAAAAATGGGTGGTGGTAAGGCCCTAGATTTATAAAAAGTATCAAAGGTAAAAACAAAAATAATACATAGACTAGTTTGTTTGTACGTCGAAATCACACAAAATATTCAGTGATCAGTAGGTAGGTACCTATTAAATTACTTCGTGGTCATAGCTGAGCAGTCACGAGGCTCTGTATCGCTTCCTTATTTTTTGACAGTAGGTATCCACTCGAACACGTGATATGGACAAATGTCTGACCAATCAGTTAATAAAAAAAAAAAACAAAAAAATATGAACTTATGTGCCCAAATAAATTTGATAGAGCAATAAAACCAATGACTCACTAACTGCAGCACCATGTAGGTAATTAAAATTATCACTTGATTAATAGATTTAAAGATAAGAAGATATTTACCTAAACCACAAATTGGAATTTAAAAGATAAAACGATTCAGAATAAATATTAAACATTGTTTTGTTTACAATTAAATACATATATTGATATTTAATTTTTGCTAAATATTTAAATTACTTTTTAGTGGAACTTGCTTAGGTACGATAAGAGTACAATTCCTACCTAACTTTGTATTAGAGTGTAAGTTGTAACGTTATGATTGGAACTTTTGTGAGGCCAAAAGTTTTCACTTCTGTATATTATATTTACTCATTGCAAGCGCTCTTTTTTAAAGCAACTTGTGCCTTATTTCTTATTAGTAAGAGAAATAAAGATATTAATGAGTATCACTCAATTATGGACAATGAATTTATTTATTAAAATTACAATTTCCCACTTAATTACAAACATAATATAGTATAATAAGATGTTCAGCATAAAAATGGTAAACAAAGCGTACTTTAAGTAAAAATAAGTACATGTTGTGACAACCCTGATAGTGTTAAATTAAATTTTTAAAGCAGTGCATTACAGCGAGATGTTTACATTGTCCACCGCCGCAACGCACACCGTACCTAACCTACCGTGCCGTACATGCGCAGCATACCAACTGAAAGTCGCAGTGGGATAAGATAAGACAAGATAAGTTGCGCATGAGGATTTGCTCGAGCCGCGAGCGTCGTTGGGACCTACTGGGGTTTGAAGATTACGAGGAAGAAAGAAAATAAAGTTATACTTAATTATGTTTTTTCTTTCAACGGTAGGTTGAGCTTCTTCGAAATGAAAAAAAAAAATTAAATCAACCGCGCTCAAGAATGTCGTGATGGAGGTTTTTTTTGTTTTTTGCTAGTTTGTGATCCTCTCCTTACGTCACATTCAAATCGTCAGATTATTCATATGCTCACTATTCAGTATGTAATTAACCATATCTTAATCTGACCCGCTTTAGTATTTCAAGCTATCGATTTTTTGTTTTTACTATTCTGCTCGGCTGTTCTAGACTGAAAGCTGTGTAGAATCACAAAATATAATATAATACTGTAGAATGTTCAATAGTCAGACAATTTCGAAACCCCACCAAATCGACATCACAGAGAAAAAGCTTTAAACGTCTAGTCGAACTGAATCTACTCCGCCAAAACTTCGTCAGCCAAAAAACAAGGGGTGAGCTGTCAGACCATAAAATTTCATACGGCTTAGACATGAAAATCGATTCTTAAGGAGTAAACTATAATTAATTTGAACGATTCTTTTTTTGTTTTTCTGTAACACCCTGTTCCCACTTATCGGGTGTCGGGTCCGGATTTTAATCGGATGTCGGCGCCTCTGTTCACACTTGTCGGTTGTCGGACACGGTCGAAACTGGTGCCAACACAACAACTCTGCTTGCGCGCCGCGATCTCGCAGTCGACGCACGCACGGGCGCCGCGGGGCGGAACAAGGGGTAGCGGGGAGAGGGTTGTCGTCCCCGACATCCGACAAGTGTAAACAGCGCCATACTAACACATAGGCGAGCGAGATCCGACACGATTTTTTTCCGGGCGTAGAGGAATCGCAAAACAGCCGACATTTCTTGTCGGCGACGACACAAAATGTGTTTTCGACAAGCGTGAATAGCTCCATATAAAATGTTCTGCCACTGGAGCATCCGATTAAAATCCGGACCCGACAGTCGACACCCGACAAGTAGCAATGGAATGTTAATTAGGTGGTACTTAAGAAGATTTCAAAGAATTTAGCGAAGTAATTCAGTCGTGAGTCGTGGGTAAATTGCACCCAGCCATGGGGCATAGATCGCGACCTGCCCTCTTTGCCAATTTAACACTGTACATTTAATTGTTAATGCATAGAAAACTATGGGACGTATCGTCTTATCACGTGGTCACGTGAAATCGTCCAATCCAAAGTCCAGTTTTGCGTGACCACGTGACATAACGATTCCGTTTCTTATAGTTTTCTACGCGTAAAAGACTTTCAACTTAGCTAAGAAATATAAAATACAATATATGCATAGGTAGGTATATCTAAACTGTTTTTAAATTGTAGGAACTTCTTTCTGATTCGATTTTTGGTTAGAATTGTTTCCGTGGTTTTACCCGAGTTAATCTTGGAATTTCCGCGAGAATTCCTTGATAAGAGGACCGTTTTACCTTATATATATATATATATATATATATGTCCTTTTCTGTACCTCTGACAGCGTACCTGTACATATATGCAAAATTACGAGATGATCTTTTGAGTTGTAAAGGCGTGATAAGGTAACAGATAAACAGAATTACATTTGCATTTATACCTAACATGAAGTATGGATTTTTTTGGAATACTGCAAATGGATCAAATGAATATTTTGATATTCTTTCGGCATGAAACCCTTTTAATATGGAACTCGAGTTTTGCGAGCTGGATTTGACTCGATTTTTGAATTTTGCGCGTTTACGCGGTATTTACAAACTGCTCTTACGCGGATTCGCACGCGCAACAACGATAATATATCTGCGTATTTTAATTTTGAAAATCGTGAGCACGTTTTTTTGTCTATAATAATGATTATCGTATCGCGTCTTGAGTACCTATGCATATCAATGGATCAAACGGATATTTTGATATCCTTTCGGCTTGGACACCACTTTCCGACTATCCTTGTCCACTAATCGTATATAAGTAGGTGAATATGCAATAACAAAGTTTTATTATAAGTGATGTTGATTGTGAAGTTTGTTGCTGAACGTTGGCCTCGATGGCAGCACGTTGCCGACAAAACATGCGTCAACACGTGACTTTGGCCAACGTGTTCTGAACTTCTGATTGATGCAGATAGCGTTCTCGCCATAACATTGGTCATAGTGCCTATATCTACATATAGTTCTGTACCTACACACTCACAATATACTTACTTATAGTACCAACGCATTAGGTAAGTTACGGCAAAGAATACAGAATATTCAAAGAAGCGACACTCTACGTCACATGAAATTGGTGGGAAGTGGGAACCAATTTCATGTGACGGAGAGTGTCGCTTCTTTGTCGAGTGCCTCCTCATACTCTGCGAAAATGTCCTTGGTAAAGACCGAGGAAAGTTTGACACATGTAGAATCTACAGGTGACAATTATTCACTGACAGCTGACAGTTAGTGTCAGCTCGCTGTCAAGCTTACGATACGCACGCACGCACAACATGTTGTGCTGCACGTGTACATACTAGCCGGCCGTCTTTACTTGTGGGAAAGTAATTGAATCAGTTCATTTGTTTTGTGTGGAGTGTCACCCGGCTAGTTATGGTTATATCCTACTAATATTATAAACTTGAAAGTTTGTAAGAATTTATAGATGGATGGATGGATGGATGTTTGTTACTCTTTCACGCGAAAACTACTGGATGGATTTAAATGAAACTTTACAATAATATAGCTTATACATCAGATTAACACATAGGGTACTTTTATCCCGGAATTCCCGCGGGAACTCTGAAATTAATGCGGGTGAAACCGCGGGACACAACTATAGTAAGTTATTTTTCGTTTAGTTATTAAATTATGTACATTCTTTTCAATTTACTTCCTTACCGTTTCAATACTTATAAAATATTCATGAAGAAATCTGTTCTGTAAATTTCTATGTGTTATATCTATATCCATTTGTATCACTGTATGATTTCTTAATAAAATAAAATAAAAAAAATAAAAAAATAAAATTAATAGATGGCGATGTAACACGATTTTTCTGTGAGTCTTCTATTAAATTAATGCTTTTAGTTGTTAGTCATTAATACAAGAAGTATCACTTACCTACGCGTGTGTTCCTAACAATGATCCCAAAATTACACAAATTTTCCCAAATGTTCACCGGTCGAAATTTCTGGTAAAAAAACTACGAAGCGGATTTAAAATTAAATACCTCCTAGTTTCTATTTATTTGCTTGTATCTACCACGATATCTTATATATATTTCTATGTATAAGATATCGTGGTAGATTCTCTGTATTGTATGAATGGCGAGTAACTACACACTGATACATTCAGCCGTTTTAATTGCCTGCGTTATTACTATTATCTACAGAATTTATTAGGTAGATAATACAGATTATTTATAGGTCCCCAAATAATAAAATAAGTATTAAATTGAACAATGACAGATTAAGAGACAAGGAAAGCTATTGGCGGCCAATCGATTTTTTCTCAGATTTGCTTTACTGTCTGTGAAGCAGAACATTACCTAAAACGATCGGCTGGTACCTAATAGTCCGATTTGACGAAGCCTGAACCCTAGGATCCTGTAGGTAATTGAAATGAAATACTAAGTAGCTACATGGTACAAATAGATACCTAAACATGTATCAGTATAATATTAGCAGTATATAATATAATTACTCTGAAGTATTAGTAAGGATAAGTTAGACACAATCCCAAACGTTCAAAATGGCAAATCACAAAAACATTATATTTTGGCATAAGTAGATATGTATTTTTATTAAAGTTAAACATTTTTGGGTTCGTAGCATTGATATATTTAATATTATATAAATAGTTCGTAGGGATAAAGGCTCCACCACAAAGGCGCGTTATTATGGGTCGATAATATCGCATGCGTTATTGCGATAATGCGTCCCGACTCCTTGCACACAACTGCGTTTTTATCGTCCGATATTTCAAACTGTCAAGTACTAACAAACGTTACTATCGCAGGTGTGTGTACGGTCGTTTGCGTCCTGATACAAAAAGATTCTCTTATCAATCAAAAAGAACTCATATCGGAATATCGCAGGACGGAGAAACGCAACGCCTTACTTCCATTGCAGCGTTATTATCGCAGCAATGTGTAACACCCATGGCCATCCTAATCCAAAATGTACTGAAAACAGTTATCGCAATAACGCATACGATATTATCCACCAATAATAATGCGCCTGTGTGGTGGAGCCTTAACGCCGTGTTATACATATAGTCACAATGTATTGCCTTTTCGTTTCATCATTAATTATATGGAAGCAATGCTGTTTTATGTCTTTTGTTTGTATAATAATGATGGAAAATTAATTTTAAGCCAACAATGTGATTCAATTACCAACACTCTATTAGGTACGACTATATGCGACAACGTGACTACTGAGTTGACTGTTAATTGGTAGGTATTGCCATTTGCCATTCAATTAAAACAGGAACGTTACAAAGCTTTAGATCACAATAAATTACATTAAGCTAATGACTAAAAAAATACTGTCAATTTAGGTGCGAGTAAACACGCGTCCGACGATGTCACATAACAACATCACTAGCATAATTTATATCTATATCGGTCTGTATGTTAACTGCAAAAAATCACCCACGCATCGAAAACAAGGAGTTCAAAGTTATTAAAAAAAACGTATTATTCCGATCAAATACCCAAGCTTATATATATAATAATTATTAATATCGAAAGATTAAAAATCTACTCTATAAACAGATATCAATTTATCCTCAATTTGATGTCGAAAGTGTGTGTGTGTGTGTGTGTTTGTGTGCGTGTGTTTGTAGGTAGGTACGTCAAAATTTGTGAGGCTAACACTGACTCCAACAAAGACGTAGGTAGGTATTCACTTCAAAATAAGTTTTCGATCACGTTGCGAGAGACAAAACGTGCACAAACACTCTCCACATTTATCTGCTCGTGGTAATTATTATTTGTTTTACTGAAAAGTCAACAGCTGTCATCATAAAGGCTAGTACCCAACGTGCCTTACAACGTGACCACAATGCGCACTGGTCGTAAGCATGTAACCACACACGATGTGACTTCTGTTTCTCATTATTCAAATACAATTTAACGGAAACTTTATATTGTTACAATAAGGCTAGCATCTGCACACTTGGGGGCCTATACTAGTGTTAGAAGTGAAAATTCGTCATCTAGACAACCACAAATATTCCTTTATCTGTGTCAGCAGCTGTCAAATTTGTGAAACACTGAGTGATCGCGCTCGCTGTCGCCTACATTTCCCGTTTGTTTTTTTTTATCTAGGTGAATCCTTAGTCCTTACCTACTAATATAAATGAGAAAGTGAGTTTGTTACGCTTTCACGCCTCGACGGCTCAACCGATCATCATGAAGTTTTTCATACACGTTGTTAGAGAGAAGGACATAGGGTACTTTTTGTCTCGAAATTCATGGGGGAACTCCGATATATGGGCGGGTGAAACCGCGGGGTACAGCTAGTTTATAAATATTATTTTATAATCATGAAATTCATGTAAACAATAGTTAGGTTCTTATGCATATATTTTTGGAGTTTACTCCTTAAGAATCAATTTTCATATATAAGCCTGGGGCATGAAAATGTATGGGGAGTAAAATCAAATGTTATGCGTTATGGTCCGGCAGCCAACACCTTGTTTTTTCATTGACTAATAATAGACTGAATCTTCGTAAGTGGTTCAGTTCGACGAGACGACTAGGCTTTTCCTCTGTGAAAATTCTCGAAACAGGTAGCTAGTTAAATGCGCAAGTAAAAACATTTCTATTTGGTGGGGTGTAAATTGTCTGACTAAAAGTAAGATTTTTTATTGAACATTCTAAACAGATTTCTGCGCAGAGTCGCGCGTCTAGGATAGCCGATTAGAATACCTAGTAAAAAAAATCGATAGCTAGAAATACTTAAAAACATCAGATTAAGATACAACAAAACGTTGTTATTTATGTACAATAAGCAGAGATAAAATACGTTAGTTAATAATAAGGAGTAAACTCCAGTCGTGCGTCGGAGCTAACCATAGTAAATCAATGGAACTAACATACACACTTTTTTATGTCCATTTTTTGATAATGGGTTTGATTTCAACCGCGTTTTCAAATCAAAATCCCTGAAGTCCAGGTGTTTCTTCATTTGTCCTATGATTTCAAAACTCTGACGGTGCCTCACGGAAATCCTAATAGAATTTTCACATTTCCACCCCTTTAACGATTGATTTAAAAAAGTTCTTTCTCAATAATTCTTTCAGTCGCAAAAAGAAACTTCAGTCCCATGTTTCTAGCTTCACTTTAGACTTTAGTGTCAATTCTGTTCATGCATTATAACACAAATGCACCGCTCGTGATCCCGTCCCTCCTGATACGTGGAGAGACCCTTATCGAGGCGTGAGGGGTGCGACTTTGTGTTTTGCGCTATTTCATAACGACATTATCAAAACAAAACCTTTAAACGTCAAATTTTAAAGTAATATCATACTTATTTATTATTTTGTATTGCGCTGATTATTTTTGATGACGATTCATCATAATTAGAAGTCAATATTGGTTAACTGTTTGGTTTTGGTAATATGGTTAAAAAATAGCGCGATGGGCATTGATGAGTCAGATCGATCGATCGATCAAAAATAATAATAAAATATTGTTATTTTCAAATGTGATTGATATGACCATTAATGATCATTAATCTTTTTAATATGAATAAAGTTGGTTAAAAATCCTCACGTTTCATATAGAGATAGCCATGTGTATTGCGTATATACCTACATATACATACATTATATAGTAGATACTAGCTGTCCCCCCGGATTCATTCGCGTTTTCAAATTCCAAGATAAAAAGTACCCTATATCCTTTTCTGTACCCCTGACAACATGTTGAATTTCATGATGATCGGTTTATTTATTATACTTTGTCAAGACGTGAAATGGTAACAGACAGACAGTTAGGTACCTTCGCATTTAGAATACTATAGCGGTTCACAGCGGTTTCACCCGTGGTAGTTTCGGAGATCCCGTGGGAATCCGGGATAATTAAATCCCTATATCCTTTTCCGCACACCTAACGTGAATGCAAAATTTCATGATGATCAGTTGAGTTAAGATGTGAAAGCATAACAAACAAACTCACATTGTAATATTAGTTCAGATAATATTAGAATAGTATGGAATATGGATGCAACGTGCGCCGCGTGTACCGTGTAGTGACTAAGCAGCCGGGGCGCGGCGGCGCGCGGCCGGTGTGGCGTCGCGTCGTGCCGCGGCGGTGTTTATGCACTATGACGTCACGAGAAACGTGCGCCCGCACGCCGCGCCTCGCAGCTAAGAAACACCACAGCGCGTTAGTTACATACATAATACTAGGCGTATTACGCCGCTGGATAATTAGATAACTAGTTGTTTAAAAAAATCAAATTTCAATTTACGATAACATTTTATGAAAACAGAGTTGCCACTTGCTAGGGCCAAAAACATGCAAGCCGGACTCGGCTTTTAATTTGGCCGGATATTTCACCCTACCAGCTCGTTTTCTGAGAGGGGGCCAGGAGTCCTATAACACAAGGTTTACCTATTTTAGGCTCCTGTCTCCCACAAACTATGCTCTCTACTTTTTAAACTTTTTTTTGGCCTACCTTATGTATTTACCTACTTGTGGGAGAAAAAGAAGATAATAATTATTATTACGTGAATGGAGCGAAATGGGCAAGCCTATGTGGCTATATTTCTGGTGTAGAGTTGGAGAAGTTAGGCCTTGTAGAGTTAGGGTGTGTGGAGTTATAAGCTTGGCTCTACATGAGATTCTATCATTTTTCGGTTGCAATCATGGACCAATAAAAAAAACATGACGGTTTTGCGAACGCAATATGCACGTTTTGACACCTACAATATCTAGCAATCACACAAACTGTTGAAGTTGCCTAAACATGATTAATTAATCACAAAATCGCCTTAAAATCTGACAAAAGTAACATAATATAGGCTAGTTGATAACTTTTTAACAGTGCCCGTCATATGGATTCGTCTTGGCATCATTTTACATGTAAATGTTTTTGGTGGGATCTTTTTTGATAGCTAATCATAGCTTTTTAGAGGCGGACAAACCTACTACTACCTATGTTTTAAAATTTCAATTAATTATTATGTTTTTGTATTAGGTAGGTACAAGCTTTACTTGCGCTTGACTTTTGACTCGCGAATGGTTGTCAGCCTATCAGGCTAGTTGGACATGTGCGGCTTTTGCGGACGTGTTCGGCCTAATAGTACTAACTGAATATTTTTAATAGGTACTGTATGAGAATGAATGATAACTCAATATTTTGTGCAATATAAACTTGTTAGATACGTGATTAATCACTCAATGAGTACATAATAAAAATAAAATAAAAATAAGCTACCTACCTTATTATAAAGGTATGTCCGACTTTTAGGGAATGTCATGTCATGTAAAAAGCCAAGCATGACCTGATAAAGTCAAAGACCTGGCAACTGTATACGGGAAAGATGCTTTGAACGAGTAGATAAAATTCTAGTTTATTAAATAATTTCATATAAATATACTCGTACCTAATTCTTTTTGACTTACGGTCTTTAAAAATACAGCTTAAGCATTGATATTTCAAGTATTTGTATGTACACTAGATGACCCACGCGGTTTCACCCGCGGTAATTTCGGAGTTCCCGCAGGAATTCCGGGATAAAAAGTACCCTATGTCCTTTTCTGTACCCCTGACAACGTGCATGCCAAATTTCATCCAAATCCGTTCAGCCGTTTTTGCGTGATTGAGTAACAAACATCCAAAAATCCACACTCACGTTTATATCTAATATTAGTAGGATTGGCTCTATGTCGTACATTTAAAATATAAAGATTTGTGTCTATGTCACTTCACATCACATTTGTAGGTAGGCACAATGATTGTATACCGTGAATCTGAGAATAACATATAAACAACTCTATATCAATGCATAATACTATTTCTGATAACATTTCCTTGTTTATTCAATTTTATAGACATTGATAACATTTGAGCTCATATTTCCATCAACACTGTAGAGGCCGAAGATATCATAGTAGCTATTTTAAAATATGATAATTTAAACACATTTTAAGAAATCCTTGGGTTAAAAATACCTAAAGTTTGAATTAATTTAAAGATATAAAATTTTCAGAATGCCTCAAAAATATTTTTTATAGCAAAATTCCCTTTTAAAAGTTTTAAGGATTGGTAGGGGGCCGCTACTCCTCAGGCAGACCTCTCACAGTACCTCAAGAAGCTACTCTATTGTACACCAGCTCGGGCTAATAATACTGAGGACAGAAAATGTCGCTCTTCTGTTTTTGTGAGCACCTCGATAGGTTCGGTTTGATCTCTTAGAAAATATGATACTTGTCGATTTGCTATGCGCGAGCGATCACAACAACACGACACATCTTCGGCCGTTTGTAAAAGAACCAATTGTATACAATGTGCCTGTGACATAGATAGGTACCACAATAAAGTTATATTATGTCCATGGCATGGGCTCAAGACAAAACACGTCGTTGGCGATTGTCAGGTGTTTATGTGTGTGGGCTGCGCATAGTGAGTGGGCACTGGGCAAGCACGTGTTTACCCACGAGGTAGGCAAGGTGTCGGGATCGGAGTATGAAGCGGCCGCATAAAGTTGGTTATATCTACACTAATAATATTATGTATTAAAAAGTTGATAAAGATAGTAAGTAGATAAAGTTTGTAAACTATGTACACATTTAAGTGTGGATATGTAGGAAATTGTCACTATACTAATATTTATAATAAAGCTAGAACCACTAAACGGAATTGGATAGAATTTGGCACAGAGATAGATTATATTCTGGAATAGGACAAATGTCCATAAATATGGTGCTTTTTGTCTCGCGATTCCGGCGGGAATTCTAAAATTAACGGTGATGGTATAATACATTTTTTTATAATTAATGAATAGTTACGAGTAATTTACGTCTTGGCATAGGAGATAAGGTACCTTCGTCCTGAATACCACTTGCCTGTTTGCCCCCTATGACATAAAAAAAAGAAATACAAAGTGTTAATGCGTAATTTCCGAAATTTACGCGGGTGAAACTGCGGGGCGGGGGACTAAATTCTGTATTTAAATTTTATTTATTTATTTATTTATTCATTCTTGCACAAAAAGGTAAACATTTTTACTACCTACATTATGTACCTACCTATGGGTACCTATTGTAAATTTTTGAAAACAATATATCTATATACCTACCTAGTTATTTACATTTGAGCTTCATAGTTTTAGGCGAATACGTATTTAGTGTTCTTTTTTTAAATCAAAATGACTTCAAATAAGATATTAAAGAAAGATGGAAAAGTACAGCTATCTATTGCTTAATTCTAATATAGAGTAATTCACTGGATTCTCAAGCTTAATACATAGTTTTAAATTAAAATATAGGTTTTAAGTAACTAACAAAAAAAAACCTGAAATAAGTAACACAAGTTTCAAATCAATGTAACAATAATTGAGAATTAAAGCCAAAAACTAGAAAGGTATTCCATAAAATTGCTGTATATTTTGAATACATGGTACACTTGCAATATTATGGTACATGATACATAATGTTAAGAATGACATAAATATAAAATAATGACATATGAAAGGAATTTATATGTAGAAATCGTAGCACGTCTGCGTAGACTGATAGCTTCATCTCGCTCTAAACACCGGCACCGAACGATGCGCTACGGCTACGAGATGTGCTACAGAGCTACGTACGTAAAATGTCTACTTACTGTCTATTAATACAATAGGCGTTTTTTCACTAGACAGTAGACGGCAACGGAACGGCTGTAGGTAGTGCGACGCCGGTATTGTGTTATGTGTTATGGAGATAAAATTTTAATACAATAGGCGTTTTTTCACTAGACAGTAGACGGCAACGGAACGGCTGTAGGTAGTGCGACGCCGGTATTGTGTTATGTGTTATGGAGATAAAATTTTTAGATTACATTACGGGTGGCGTCGGCTTTTCCCGCCCGCCCTAGTTTCTGTCCGTATTGGCGAAAAGTGCAGGATTTCCCAATGTAGGGGACTCTACCCCGAAGCAGTTAACAACGGAAGCACCGAACGGCTGACGAATACGGATCTGTTGCAACTCTAAGCCTCAATCTGATTAAGATTTGAAATTTTATGGCCTTTTTAAATAAATCCTACTAATATTATAAATGTGAAAGTGTGGATGTTAGGATGTTTGGATGTTTGTTACTTAATCACGCAAAAACGGCTCCACGGATTTAGATGAAATTTGGCATGCATGTTGTCAGGGGTACAGAGAAGGACATAGGATACTTTTTATCCCGGAATTCCCGCGGGAACTCCGAAAATACCGCAGGTAAAACCGCGGGCACAGCTAGTAAATAATAAATATATGATTGGAATTCTGATCAAAGCAAAGACACAATACCTACCTACTTACATTTTCTTGTTAGAAAAAAATCCAATTTTACCACTATTTTTATCGAATTTTACACTCAGTTAACTCACAGAGTTTATTTTTGGCAGTTTTTTTTAATTTATTTCTTCGTGCGTGCTCGCCACCGTAACTTTCCCCCCGCTATCACTGTTTTTAGCGCTCCACAATTTTTTAGTATTAGTAGAAACTCAACTGAAAATTATTTGCATAAAACCTGAAAATACTGAACCGATTTCAATAAAATTCTTTTTATATGTCTTGGTCCAACTTGGAGAGATAGGATACTTTTCATTCTGGAATTCCCGCGGGAACTCTGAAATTAGTTGAGATTTGTAACGCGGGGCACAACCAGTGTACAATGTACATACGTATACATATATACTGCTGCGAAGCACCGTAACACTGCGCCGCGTCGTCCCGTACCATGCAGTCTAGTGAAAAAGCACCCGATTTCACCAACAATCAGACGAGCGGCCGACCCGGCGTCAGCCGACAGCCACCAAGCCCGCGAACCACCATTACACGATCGGATATAGAACGGTTCGCACGCGCCCACTATTCTAACTTTGAATTAACTTAAAATCGATTAATCTACTCGTACTTATCGATAAGAGATATAATCGTTTTAACAAATTTCATATAACAAAGTGTTTGTGACGATATTCAAACTGTGTTATTTAGACAAGATGTGTGAGAAGAGAACGAGAAAAATAAAGAAAGGTGTGTATTCTTTGTTTTGGTTTGTTAAGGCCCGACGTTGAATATTTATTATAATAGCTTCAACTGTATAAGGCACTGACCTACCGCACATGAGTGTACCTATACTTGCTATTATTATCGTACATAACATTGCCGTATTTTTTAAATTATTGATTCATGTTTATTTGATCATATCTAAGCTAATTGGCCTTATTTTTTTATCCTACCTATAATTTATATGTGAAAAAAAGGAATTTATTGGCAGGTAGATTACCTGCTTACTATTAGTTTTTTTTATAGAATACAATATTATACTGTTCATAATTATTTATAGTGTCTAATTTCTATGAATAGGAATTCATATGGCACATAACTGACTGACTGGTTGACTGGCAGAGAATGCCACAATGGCATTAAGTCCGCCTTTTGTACCATAATGTGCAAAAAGTTTAAATAAATAAATAAATAAATAAATAACAAAAATAACACAGATAAAATAAATTGCCATAGCATGTAATACAAAATTATTACAAAATTACAGTATTTAATTAATTGTTTAAATGTGTGGACTTAACTATAAACGAGTTCTCATCCAGCCAACCCAGGCGTCACCTGACCTCACTCTATTTGTGTCAGGGTACAGAGTCTAAATTACGGCATATTAAGAACTATCCACTTACGACCCGCTGTTTTCTTTTTTAACCACACGTTTAAGTTTAAACCGCGTGATCCCTTTCTGGTGCCTTATAATGCGAAAATAGTAATAGTATAGTTTTTCATAATGCTGTTTTGGTGAAAGTATAAAAGTACTTATAAATAAAATACTAATATATTATATTAATAATTAATTAATTAATTAATTATTACTACTTACTTATTAATAATAATTATTAGTTATGTATGTATGTAATCTACACATTTACACTCACAAACATTCTGAAATATTACCTATACGCATATAATACAATACCATTTAGTGGTTAGCTAAGAAGTAAATAAATGTCAAATAGGTACATAAAAAAATGCCAAAAAAGATGATCTCTCCAAAAACTCTCCAGTTGTCAACCAACCAACTTTAAAACTTGAGAAGTGGTTTGATTAAATTCACCGTCACCAAATGAATTTATTTATATCCATTTAAAAGAAAATAAAGTTAATTTATTAAAATCTTAAGCCTTTTTGTTTGGCATTTTTTTTTTCAATGTTGATAAAGTAGTTGATGTAGGTACATAAATATTAATTTCAGTTGAAATAATTTTACGCCTAATCGCTGCTAGATGGCAGCACTAAGTCTAATAAAATATTTTCTAGTGATTTTATAAATATCTAGTTAATCCAACAGTTTTTTGGAAATTTTAATATATTTAATTGCTTTAAATAACTTTCTTGATTGAAAAAAATTAATGTCTTAGTATATTTTCCTAGAATTACGTTTGTTGTATCGAAATTTGTAAATCGCACATGCGAAGTTTTTTGATTTGCTTGGTATATATAGATTAAATATCATACTCGTTATCGTGTCTATTGAAAGGAGAGACGGTTAGCACTCCCCTTGACAAGGATGGAACACATAAAATGGTTAAGGCACACTTGACCTCATTTTTTTTTCACCTCTGTAGGACGACTTGTACGTGTACCAGTTTTAATATAAGTCTGACTTAAACTTTAATCCTAAGACCTTAAATCCTCCTTTTATTTTTATTTATTATATCTAATAGATAGTTGTAGGTAGCTGCGGTTTCACACGCGTGATTTCCAGAATTCTCACAGGAAATCCTAATTTACTATACCTATATAATCTTTGTGCTAGTGCAAGCAGTGAGTTGACAAAGTTTCATCGCAAGTGGATGAACAGTATATACCTTGATACGAACAAACAGACATTGATAGGTTTATATTTACTCCATTGTTGGCGCACGAACAAATGAGATGAAAACGTGAACCGATCACGTGAGCCCATGCAATGCCATCAGGTTACCGTATCATTTATCATCTTATCTGATAACTTTATGAACGACAAAACAATTTTATTGTCGGTTTGTCGAGTTTTAGGGTTCCGTACCCGAACTCGTGTCACTTGCGTGTCCGTCTGTCAGTCGTCTGTCACATGAGTTTTATAGCCAAACCGTCGTAGCTAGTCTTCAAATTTGTACAGTATACGTATATTGATGACCCAAGGCTATACAAATTGTCAAAAATATTTTAAAAGATTTTTTAGGAGGGCTCCCATACAGCTAAAGGGAAACGCAAAAATTTTTTGTTTATCTATACCGAATCAAGTTGAATAGAGCTCATTGAATAGATAAATGCTGTTTTTTTTGTTTTTAAAACATCGGAAAACAAAGGCAAGATAGGCATTATTATTACGTATATTTTACCAACAAATTCTACAATATTGATAACTCGTTTTTCTTTGAAATCCTATAATTTTTTTTTGTTAAGACCAATTTTATTTTGCGGTTAAAAATATTTGCTATGGAACCCTAAATGTGCTAAATCCGACACGTACTTGGTCGGGTTTTGTAAACTGACAATTAGCTGTTCCGGCTAGGTTTCACCCGCGAGTATTTCATAACTACCTCGGGAACTATAAAAAGTATCCAAAAACACTCTGCTTGAGTAAATTATGATGCATATTGGTCTACAATAATATCTTCTGTTTTAGTTTAAAAGTCGAAAAAAGATTATATCTAAACAAGACAACGTGTAGAGCCGGTAAAATGACAAAAAATCCATTGTTTCCCTGAGGAAACTTAGGATACTGATCCTTATTAGAAATATCAGAACCATTTATTGGGTTGGTTTAGATGATTACGTTTCCCATTATACGCGTATAAATTAATTTTAATTAGATATCTATCAATTGTGTCTATATCTATAGATAGACTGCCATTTGTTAAAGGGCCATCGCACGATTATAATATTGTAACAACAAAGAACATTGCTCGTTTACACACAAAGAGACGAGAAAACTATTATACCTATAATATACCTACCTACGTAACATCAAGAAAGTATAACTAGTATACTTATTACTCTGAGGTATACCTAACATAACGTTTGATTTACAAACGTGCCTTGGACACGTGTTTGCGCGGAACCAATATTTAATTTTGTATCCGTCTTCCTCATTTAGTAGTTGCGCACAAAGATAAAAACAGTTACTATAGGACCAGGGTTGCCACTTGCCATCGTTTTTATACAACTAACAAATAAAATAAAAGTTAATCTTGCTGTCGTTATGTAAAATCGTCACACTTCACTTATTGAATTTTAATTTAATTAAAAACAGTTCTATTAAAATCAAAGTTTTATTCGTCTAGTTTAGTATGTTTTTTGAATCATTGTTACAATCATTTGAATTTTGAATCATCACGTTTACGTCTTGAAAAATTACAATAAGTTAGCATAGCAACTCAAAATACCTATGGATGCTCATTTTTAATGATTGAACCAAATACTTTATAGTAAATGAGTAGTTAATTAATTGCTTATCTGTGGTTTTTAAATTCAGTAAGTATTTTAAATGTTGTACCTACTAAAAATTAAATTTGGAATTTAGAAAGTTTAGATTCCAAGACCACGCTGGGACATGGCCTCAATCTGTTCTGAAATTATGAAGGTAGAGGTGGCATTAGTTACTGATAGCCCTGGAAAGCAATCGCGATGCGTCACGCCCTGCCCCACTCGATTGCGCTCTGGCCGTCGGCGTGCGGTGCGCGGTGAAAGTTCGTTCAACCCGCGTTACGTCACGCAACACCATTCACTGAACAATGGTCACGTGGCTCCGATGCTCAAATGTTCGACCCCACTGGTCATCAATATAGGTCAGAAATCAGAATTCAAAATTTTGGCTGACCACTGACACCTATTTGCGTTTTATAATTTTTATTTATTTATATATTTATTGTGTCATTATCTTTTTGTTTAGTCATTTTTATTAATCTTGGTAGAGTATTCCGCAAGGTATTAAGGTTCGCCATTTGTGCATTTACTCAATAACTAGCTATTCCCCGCGTTCATGACGGTTCGGAGCTCCCGCGGGAACTCCAGGATAAAAGTACCCTATATCCTTCTCTGTACCCCTGACAATGTGAATGCAAAATTTCAGGAATTTCGGTTGAGCCCTTAAGGCGTGAAAGCGTAACAGACAGAGTTACTTTCGCATTTATAATATTAGTACCTACCTACTTGATTGAAAATTATTGTAATAAGTATATCGCACTGTACACGGAACACGACAAAGTCAGCCAAAACTCGTATCAACTGATGGTACAATTCTTGAAACGTTCCCAAAATAGATCGACTCTGTATGATTTATCGTTGGTACACGGGGTCATGCTGTAAATATGTCGCAGGTAAATTGTATAATTAGTTCGTTTAAAAACGACCGCAATTTTCAACACACCAAAATATGGTATGGTATGAATGATAAAACAAAATAAACAGAAAAAAATTTAAAAAAAAAGGATGTCAAAATCAAATGCAAGATTTATCAAGTTTTTTTAAAATAAAAAAGTAATAGATAGGTAGTTTTAAAAATAAAAAAGTATATAAGTGAGACAGGATATCATAAATGAGTGGAATTAGTCGCCTCGTCACACGTCACAAGATATTGTATAAAATATGTACCTATTAATGATCCTTTATTGATTCAAAAAAAAAAATTCTGCTCTAGGTAGGGGAAAGTGGGGGGGATTCGTACACCGGGAGCATTCGTTCAACGGCCATAACTCGAATACGCAACATAGTGGCGCCTTCGTATCTGTGTGTGTAATGCCCACTCAGACGCATAATCTAACCGCGGAGTGGCTCACCAGTGCGGCCGCCGGCTTCAATGTGACAGGACGTTACGAGTTTTTGCTTCGCGTAAGTAGTTTTTATATGCAAGTTGAAACGTGTTTATCTTATATAAGTTTTGCTGCCATCAATAAACTGATCCATTGTGGTGTTTGGATACATAATTAAGTTTATTATTTCGATATTTACTTAATGATAATCTCAACAGTTACTTTTTATTTTCAATATATTAGTCGAATTTCTTGGTTGGGGGAGCTTCGTACAGGTATGAACCGGGTGGATTCGTACTGTACGAATGTACCCCATAACATGTTTTACAACATGTGTTTGCTTTACACAGATACTCCCGAAAAAAATAGGCTAGAAGAAATAGAAAAAATAAAACAGTTGAAGAAGCAAGAGCAAGAGCGAAAACAAAGGGCTAAAGAGATGAAGATGGCATTAAATTTGATATCGGGTAAAGATAATATATTAAGTAAACCAAAGAGAAAGAAGCAAAGTACAGATACTGAAAGTGAAGATGAGACTGACATGAGTTTAAGAGAAAGTTCCTGTTCTTGAAGAGATTGATGAAGGATCTGATGTGGAGAACGAAAATCCAGTTTTAACTGAATTTGTAAATGATAAAAGTTTTATCCTAGTGAAGTTCGAGAAGAAAGTCTGTCAAACACTATGTTGGTCAGGTGATTACCAAATATAGTCCCACTGAGTACAAAGTTTCATTTTTAAGAAAGAAACCCGGCACCTGGAAATTTGTTTTTCCCAATAACACTGATGAAGGTACTGTTTACATATCAGACATAGTATGTATATTGCCGGAACCCAAATCTGCTTCTACAGCAAGAACAGCTGATATATTTAGCTTTCAAAAAGATCTGTCTATGTACAATGTGCAATAAGTAGATTCATAAAAATATTATGACTCTTGTTACCCTAATGGTAAATAATGTTGATTAGTTCCTATAGGACATAATAATTTAAATAATATTAAAACAAAGAAGTTAACTAATTTTATTTAAAACTATCTTATTATTAAGTACTAAGTACCCAAGTGATTCTGTGAAATTTTGATCTCAATAAACGTTGCATTTTCTATAAATAGCATTATTAATCATGATGTACGGAGGCACCCCAACCCATGTACGAAGCTACCCCGTGTGTGGGGTACATTAGTACGATTTCCATTTTTTTTTTAAATCGTTATAGCTTGGCCACGCTTCTTTCTATGAACAAGTCGTCTAAGGAGAAATTGTAGGCAAATACATAAACAATCTAGCAATGCTCAAATTGTTTTCAAATAGCGTTTAGTTTTTCTGCTATAGGGCTCAAAGTGAAAAGTGTACGAATCCCCCCCACTTTCCCCTACTAAAAGTAACTCGAATTAAGGTCATAATATTATGTAGTGCAGCAACACAGACGACCACGTAACGCTACGCATGCTTACTACGGCTTCTCTATTATGAGGCTATGTAAAAAATTGTTCTTAAAAACCACAGAAATCGTTAAACATTATCAAGGCGTTTGTTTTTCAGATTGGACATACATAATATAATAGAAATTCTGATTAAAGCCAAAACACAATTACGATATCTCGTGAAAAAAAACCAAAGTAGTTTTTGTTTTTATCGCAAAATCCCTGCCTGCTTGTAGCTACTAAATTATAATCGGTGATTAACAGGAATCCGATACTTGATTGGAAAGAGGCATTGATTTTTACCTACTAAAAATGTTTAGTGTTATTTATTTTATTTTCACCAATTTCCCTCGCATGCAGTTATTTTAATACGCTATATCAATGTCTTTTCACAATTTAATTCCTTTTCGACATAGCTCCTTAACTGAGGAATTTCTTATCTAGCAAGCAAGCCACGCAAAACGTGACTCCTCGCCAACAGACGTTGACTCCCCTAGCATGAATAAAATGCATTAAAGACAATAATTAGAGTTAAAAACTATTGATAATACAAGTTTGTAAAACGTATTAAACGTAGTTGTTGGCTGAAGCAAATAATGATTATTTTGCGTCAGCCACATTTGAAAGCGTGTTGTATTAATTAATTATTATTGAAGGCTAGCTGTTCTTCGCGGTTCCACCCGTGTTCATTTTGGAAGTCCAGCCGGGATTCCGGGATAAAAAGTAGCCTATGTGTTATTCTGATGTATAAGTTATATTATTGTAATGTTTCATTAAAATCCATTAAGTAGTTTTTGCGTGAAAGAGTAACAAGCATCCATACATCCATACATACAAACTTTCGCGTTTATAATATTAGTAAGGATGAACTAATTATTGAATTCAGAAAGCCCTGACGATACGATATCTAAGTATCTAATAACATCGCCTGTTGAAGTTTAAATCTCGAACACGTAAAACGTTTGATACCAAGTTCCCATGTTATAAATAATAGACATTGGAATAGCTCACTACTGCTAACTTTTTTTTATCAAATATTAAGAAACGTCACTTAGCTACTCAAGTATTCCTAACTAACGAGTGATTCATGCTTAGATTTCAGGCGAGTACAGCGACATGGTGCTAACCGTTATAGCTAGGGTTACCAAACAGTGCGATTTTTCTATCAAAATGCGAAATGAGCTAAAAAAAGTCGAAACAAGCGTCAAAATCTAAAGAAAGCCCAAAACGATTGTACTGAATTCTTTGCAATTGCTTTTTTTTTTTGCGTTATTTTCATACGAGTGAAAGTAAACGTGCGTTTACTTCTACTTTTCCCCGAAAATTTTGCGGTACGATAAAACGGGACAGTTAGGGTCCCGCATACCTCCATCATCAGAGGATGAGTCCCGATACCTCCTATGAGGCCCCACACGAGACGGTTGGCAACCCTTTAGTTATAATAGCTCTAAACACGGCGTAAACAACAGGGCCCTTATTCACGATGACCATAACACGCCGCGCTAAGATAAGACGCCGCAAAAACTGTCTTACTCTCGTAATAAAAGAAGTTTTGCTGCAAAAAAATACATTTACAAACGTTACTTATGGCATAAAGAATAATAATTTCTAATATCTTTGCATCAAGAACGTTTGGAAATGCGTTTCTGGACCGCGCGTTATGGGCAAGGAATGTTGTTGGTCATAGTGAATAAGGGCCCAGTATGTTCTCTTACTCGTCTGTGGCGTAAACCAGTGGTTACCGGTGCTAGAACGTGTCGAACACTGTGTTCAATATCCTACTTACGACAAAAATCTGAGCAGTATTGTTGTACCCACGTTTATTGTTGACAAACACATTGCTGACAACGTGAAAATAAATTACGTAAACTGTTCTATGCTTATTCAATAAGAAATTTTGAGGAAACTTTAGTTTTATGACGAGGAGAATTTGTTTTTAAATATATATTTAGTTTACCTATTTGTTATACTTAACTTGTTTATACTTTGTTCTTTTGTGTGACGCATTTACTTTGTGATATTCGCACAAAAGCAAACAAACAATATTAAGGGCATTGTTCCATCAGTTTTAGAACAACTAAACAGAATAAACCAACGTTACAAATACAGATTTGGTATCCAAAAAACATTCTGCTTATGTAAAAACCTCTCCCGACCTGATAAGGGTCTTCCCACATAAATCGATACTAGCATGCTTACATTTAGCGCATCAACGTTTGCAACAGAGGTTTAGGAGAGAAGACCCTTACAGATGCAGAAGTAGTGCGGTTTTGTGCTTTATTTAACCTCAATTGCCACTATGTTGTACACGCAGTGGTAGATAAATCTTATATATATATAGGTATATAATATGTGTATATATATATATGGGCAAAGCTTATAATTTATTACCACTGTACCAAAGAGGTAGTCACATTAAAGGGTTTAATTCTGTTTTTTTTTTCTCTGATCTGCTCGGAAAGAAAGGTGAAACTCATGAATTTTTTTTCATTGTTCCACAGGATCCCACTTGGCTCGCATGCGAGAGAGCCGCCGCCTACAAAGGCTGCAGTGGATGTCCTCGCCGACCACCAGCGACGAGTCATCCTCAACACTATCCCCATCACCGCATTATCCACAGGAAGCGAGGAAAGAAGTAGAAAAGAGACTACAAAACAAAGTGCTGCTAGAGTTGGCGTGGAAAACAGTCGCTCTAATGCAGAAAAACAAATTGATACAACAGAAAATAGTTGCGTTGCAGAAGGAAACGTCTGAGTTTGTCGCCTCCATTATGAATAACCCTGAAAACCGAAGGCGGTACATAGAACACATAAGGTTGTATGGTATTCCGCAACAGGCGCAAAAACAGCCTAGTGAAAATGCAAACAATGCACTGAAAATTGAATCTAACATGTTTTAAATATAGTAGACACTTAAGTAGGTAAAAAAGAATGGAAGTATAAGAATTAAAGCATATATGAGTATAATGATAATCTGTTAAAACAGTGGGTTATGTGCTTACATACTTTTAGACTGTGATTAAGTTTGTGTAAATAAACTATGACAAAGAATATTTCTGGCAGCTGTTATAAATCGTTTACCTCAAGTTTTGCTGGTTTCAAAATCTCTAAGAATTTAAAAACTATCCAGTTTTGCAATATTGCTGTGTCAAACAAGCACTGAGAATTTACCAATGAAACACAAAATGTTTTTGGTCACTATTTCCATCAGTTTAGCGAAAAAGTTCAAATGACAGAAGTGGGACAGCGCTTAAAGTTACAGAATTTAGCGATAAAAATAATTCTCTGTAGGCGGGTTTTAGATGGTCAATCAGTGATACTTTTTTGACAGAAGTATGATTAGGTATGTATGTAGTTGTGTAGTATGATTATATATAGGCAGGCATACCTATAGTTGGTCATTAGTTTCCAGTACATCAGCAAATACAAGGAATTAACGTTTTTTCCTAAAAGTTATGCTGTACCACTTTTTCTATTACAGCAATAATAATATTTAAAAATACATGTGTCTTAATTGAAAAATGTTGTGGCTATATTATAGGAAAATATATTAATTGCACTTTTAGTGTTAAGTTACGAAGAGGTTGTATTGAAAGAGGCTGTTAATGTTCGTAGATATATAGAATACACGAAAGCATTTCGTACACCGTATATTGTTTGCAACTTTTTTACCATTACCTATTTTTGTGGATGCCTAGATAATAGATATTGTTTTAAAAGTATTATATTATATAGTTTTTAAGTCTAATATTATGTATGCTAGTATTTCTAATTAAAATAATTAGAATAGTATAATCTAATGTACTATAAGTACCCAAGCAAAAGTGGCATAAGTTAATAAGAAAACTTGAATAGGTACCTATTGTAATTATACTGCGCGAACTGAAATCGGTGACCTTCATCGTGTGAAATCTTTAATACTCTTACCGCCGCACTCAGAGTCGACTTTAATGATTACTTAGTTAAGTATAGATTTTTAAAATAAAACTGCCGCAATCAGACAAGCTTAATAAATTGATGTTAATTGGTATTTAACTAATTAAGTTACATCTCATTAAATGCCAATTAACATTAATTTACTGAACTTCTCTGATTGCGGCAGTTTTGTTTTAAAAATCTATACTTAACTAAGTAATCATTAAAGTCGACTCTGAGTGCGGCGGTTAGCATCTAAGAAGTAATAGAACCTCATTCAGCACTCGCAAAATCTTGAAATTTTAAGTGTAATGTACAACAATAAATACATCGCCCACATTATTTGTTTTGATAATTTCAACTTTTAATGTGTAGGTAAAATATCATTAATTTTATTGAAAATATATAGTCTCCTCAATATTTTACGTTAGTTAAATGCCCAAATACTTCATGACAAATTCTTGATTTCATTATTTCAGTGCACAGCAAAAATTAGTAATTGGTAGATACCTATTCGAAATAAAAGTACCTAATTGTTACACTGAAATTGGCAGCTAACTCTACGCATTTTATACAACGATGATTTGTCTTCGAATAATCGGTTTACTTAATTAAAAATTCTGAAGCAATAGGTATCCTTTGTGCGGATCATTTAATAAGCTATTTTTAGATTATTGAAAATTCAAAACTATGACATATTGTTACTTACTGATCTCGGGCCACGAATAAGACTTCTCTCAAAATTTAAAAATACCTAGTATTAAGAAATATAGGTAAAAACTACTATTAATGATAAATATTTCAGAGCCATTGAGTGCGATTGAACACTTTTTTAATTACCTATATTTATGTAAAATATTTAGTTATCTAACTACGTATCAGTTTCCAATTTTTAGAAATGTACAAACGAATATAATTTTGGTTTTTTCCTAAACATTTTTAGTATTTTCTTTAACTACTTGCAATTTTATACTTATACCTAATTACCTATGCATAAGAATTAACGCTTTTTTTGTTTCCCATAGATAAATAACTAAACAATAAACTAGTCTTTCAAAATATTTTTTTCTTTTTATTTATACCTACTTACCTACTACCGAAATGGTATCATCTAATTCTAAAACGCCCTAGTTGAAAAAACTTATAAAAAACTCAAAATAAATGGTTCTTTTTACCCTAAAACCCAAAAAAATCAAAATACGGAAGCAAAGACATACCTATAGGTATACCTACCGTCCGTTTAAAGCACGTTTTGAGCCTTTTATATAGATAGAAAGAAGAAAGTTAGGAAGTTCTAATTTAGACATTGAAATTACTATTCTTTTAACCTCATTTACAGTTGATGTAAAACGACATTTTCATTGAATACCTATCGTGGATGTCGTCAGTGGTCCTTCGCACAACTAGGTTGGTACATCAATGAACATTATACCTATACGTATAAGAAGATAGTTTAGACAGTTTTATGAAACTAAACTAGAACCAGAATCCAGAAAATATAAATATAAAATGAAGGAAGCTATGGTAACTCTGAGTGTCATCGAAATTTTTTATCTTGGAATTCCTGTTGGATTATCCAAATTATGCGACTGAACTCGCGGTTTTTGGTATGGAATAGTTACCTGCAGCCTAATTTAACGAGGTAAATGGGTTACCTGGGTCATTCTGGTATAAAATTCCGAAATTGACGCTCGTGAAACCATAGAGGACTACTTATCTATTGATATTTTTAAAAGGGTCTATTGTAATAATCTACTTATATACCTACGTAATACATAGGTATCTGTAGGTGCTAATATAAACAGGAAAAATTTGTTTGTATGTTTATAGGGGGTGATATTATGTCAAACTACTGAGCTGGGTCTAAAATTACTTCAGTGATAGGAAGTTATAGGTAGTAGGTATAATTATGTCCCTCAGCAGCTTAATACTAACATTATAGAGAGGTAAAGTTTGTGAGTTTGTGACGGGGGTAATCTCTGGATCTACCTACTGAACTGATCCAATTTTAAAAATTCTTTCACTTATAGCAAGCTATATGGTAGTTCTGAGTGATATAGAGTACTTTTTTCCCGTAATTTCCAAAGAGAACTCCGAAATTACCGGGGGTGAAACCGCGGGGGACAGCTAGTATCTATTCTATATTTTATCTACTTACCTAGCGTTGAACCGTGTTGATTTCGAAGAGTTTATACCTACATCTTACGTTGAGGATTTCAGTTTCGCAGTTTGGAAAATAAGTATATGGAATCTCTCTCTATCTCTCTTTACCAACACTTCGTGAACATCGACGGAAAGTATAAAAAATATTATTTATTTTCTGCACACCAAAGGGCAACACCTACTTATATGCAATACATAAAAAGAAACCCCATAATAAGTACCTACTCACTTTGATATTCCTCTTTGTCGGGTAAAAAGCCTACATACATACATAATCTACTATCTTTAAACGAGCAATTCTCCATGCTCAGGCTCCAACGATTTTCATGAAATTTAGTATGCGGGGGTTTCGGGGGCGGTTAATCGATCTAGCTAGGTTTCATTTTTAGAAAACGTCGTTTTATCCGTGTTTTCAGGCAATGAAAAATTAGTGTTTGTTTTTCTACTTAACAACAGATGGCGCTATACACAACGAGCGAAGCTCGGTGACCCAGATATATGTATGTATGTATAATGTATGTTCCAATATTCAAGGCTAACTGCTACAGTGTTAGTACTCTCTACTCAGAAACTCAAAATTTGTTATTTTTGAGTTAAAAAATTTCGAATAGACGGGCAGACAAAAAATTAATATATTAGAGAGAAAAAAACTGAAATTCACGAATCACTATCGCTATCTATTGTTTAGTGGATAAATTAAAATATTTATGCGCGTGGTAAGCCATCTATGGACGAATAGCAAAATTTTGATGTTAGTCAATTTTTATATTACGCACCCAGGTACCTATTTAGCAAAATTTTCAGATGTGATTTTGGTGGTCTATTTAAAAAAAACTACACGTACGTACACACCCTAGGCTGTAGGAAAAAAATGTAAGGCTTGTATCCATGGTTGATCAATGGTTGAAAAAAAAAAAACCTTTCAGGGACGAAAAGTGGAAATCCATAGTGAAAACCATGGCTTTTTTTAAAATGACTGTTTAGAGAGCTAGGTGCTCAGAACAATGACAGCACTAAACTCTAAAGAGTATATTGTATATTATAACCACTATTGGTGGCAGGTGTTAAGCTAAAACGTAGCGATCTGGTAGTGATTACCTTCTCTCTGTAAGCTAATACTTAGTTACAACCTGAGGTTACAACATACAAATTATAATTTGAATTTACAACATTATCATGGTTGGTACCTACCTAGGATCCTAATGTACAATATTTTCAAGAAACGATGAAAGCTTTAATACAAAGGGTCATGAATGCGAAAGTCACAGGTTAGTAGTCAGAAATTATAATAATAATAGCCTTTTATTCCTAAACATAGGGTCACAAGAGGTTCGGTGTGGTTTTTGGCATAGGCCTTCTCCAATTCTTTCCAATGGGTCCTCTCCCTTGCTACTCTCAAGTCTCAACCAGAATGGTCCCACTGTCTGGGTCAGGTTATTTTCCCATTGAAAATAACACTATTAAAACGTAAGAGGTTCAATCCTCAATACCAATAGGTACCTACACTTCAAAGACATTCTATCTTTTATCTGACATGTGGTAGGTATGTAGATAATAATGTGCACCAAGAGGGAGACTGCTTTGTTCGAATCCACTCTTGGCAAAAATATCATTGACATCACATATTTAAGAATAATAATATCAATAACACATTTGATTTCAGAGAAATTAGGTACCTGTGTAGATTTTTCTCAAAATAGGTGACTAAAATGTAGTTATTGTTAGGTAGGTACCAAAGAGTATAATTTCTTTCAACACGAGTGGATAACCACTACAATAATGTAATGAAGCAGCTGCATGTCTCTTATTGTTATGATGATATCGTACCTCATTTTTATTATGTATAACATGTTTTTGTATTCTATTTCGTCATTCTTTTTTTAAAATTCAAAATTACTGTATTTTCTATTTTCGTTTGTTTTAGGATGATTTGATTTCAAGAAATTGCTCTTTAGCAATAAGGCCACCCTTTACTTATTGCCTTGCCTTGCCTTGCCTACTTTAGTTATTTTTCTATGTATTTTTATTATCATGGTAACAATAACGAATATTTGATTGATTGATTGATTGATTGATGATCTCCATAATCAGATCTTGAAAAATAAGCATCAAAATTATTATTATTTTGACTACAGTCAAAAAATCAATTCCAACAAAGTTTTATTTCAACCCCTTCCAACATACAAACCTGACACAGCCAGTGTCATTACTTCATTTGTGTATTCAATGTATAATCTTGTTGTATTACAGTGAATGGTGAAATAATTAGCACCATAGACCAGGGTCTTTGTGTACTTATTGGCATTTCCAGTAATGACACCGTAAAGGATATTGAATACATGTAAGTAGGTAAATAAAATTCCATTTTATATAACATCATTCCCTTCACAATTTTAGTACCTGGAAGAAATTGCTTTTAAGCAATAAAGCCACCCTATGTTGTCTGTATTCTGCACCATGTAGGACCTATTTTAATCTATGTTTCTGGTGACAACAAAGAATTTTATTTGATTTCATATACTTTCTTTGTTCATTGTCAAGAACAGGTACCTACTTTGTGCTAAAAAATAATCAAAGGAATAAAGTTCAGCAATATCACACTTTCCCTCTCTTCAAACACATAAATATATTGTTACACTTTATGATATTATGGAGGTAAGCAAACAAATCCTAATATATTTTCTACATTTTAAATTTCAGTGTGCGCAAAATCTTAAACATAAAGTTGTATGAAGACGAGAATCACCAGAAGTGGAGGAAGAGTGTAGTTGAGAAGCAGTTCGAGGTGCTCTGTTTCAGTCAATTCACACTCTACAACACTTGGAAGGTAACTGACTTTTTTGTGACACATTTTAATAAATGAAGGAAAATCCCTAGTATAAGCTTAGTATAGGTTACCATAGATAGCTAAATGTGTATCATGGATTTTGTCAATTTTGTACCTCCGACATAGTATGGGAGCTGACGATGCTAAATGTGGACTTATTCGAGTGTCACGTTGGGACCTATTGGGTTTTGAAGATTAGGAGATAAAAACAAATTGCTACTAAAACTATTATGCTCTTTTGAAATACTCGAGCGTGTCAGATTATTATGCAGACAGTTCAGCTTGATGTCCTAGTCCTGAACAACAATCCTACAGGCTTGTTTCCGGGGAATGAAAATCAAAATTCTATTTAGTCTGTAGTTATTAGTCCGTAGTAGTAATTAATAGTTATTATAGTCTTTAGTAGTCCTTAATAGTATAGTAATAATATTATTATAGTCCGTAGTAGTTATTATTAGTAGTCCGCAGCAGTTACTAATAGTCCAGTAATAATATTATTATAGTCCGTAGTAGTTATTATTAGTAGTCCGCAGCAGTTACTAATAGTCTAGTAGTAGTTATTAATAAAAAATAGTAAACCCTTATTTTTTGCTTTTTCAAATTAATAAAAAAATACTCAGATAAAACGCATTAAAGTTTAGGAGTAGGTGCTCTTGACGTCATAACGTCATAGGAACTGTTGCACGGCGTGACGTAACGCGACATTTCAACTTAATGTATATCCGTTATTTTTTGATTACGTAAAAAATGAAAAAATACGTATCCAATATATTTTTTTATCAATCTAAAAGACGGACTAAAAATTTAAATTTGGTTGACAAGCCCATTATTTGGCGGAATAGTCTTAACCTGATGGTTTAAAAAAAATATTTACGAATTTGTTTTAGATTACTGAATGTGATAAATAAAATACTGATATATTTATCCTAGATGCACGACCCTGTGTGGAGGGCCTATATTGTGTATATGGATGTACCTACTTAAAATAAATTAAAATAATTTCAGGGTAACCGGCCAGACTTCCATTTGGCAATGCCAGGTGAGAAATCAAAAGATTTCTATGAGAAGTTTATTCAAAAGTTAAAAGAAGCCTATTTGTCTGATAAAATTAAAGGTGAGGCTTCGTGTACGCACAACACTTGTAAATGTTGTAAGATGTGACTCTGTTATGTCAGTAGGTACCTACTACAGAATAATTATAACTACCCTCTAACCCCTCGCTCATTATTAAAATACTAGCTGATCTCCGCAGTTTCACCCGCGGTGATTTCGGAGTTCCCGCGGGAATTGCGGGATAAAAAATACCCAATGTCCTTCTCTGTATCCCTGACAACATGTATGCAAAATTTCATGAAGATCTGTTGAGCCGTTGAAGCTTGAAAGCGTAACAAACAATCCAACAAACAAGCAAATTCACTTTCACTTTTATATAATAATAGTAAGGATACAGACACGCTAATTATAAACGTTTGTTATATGCATAGATTCTGCCTTAGACAATGTTTTTGATCCCTACTAATCCCTGCTATCCCTACTTATATTATAAATTAGAAATTAACCTGTCTGTCTGTCTGTTAAGCTTTCACACCTTAACGGCGTAACTGATCATCATGAAATTTTGCATACACGTTGTCAGGGGTACAGAGAAAGAGACAGGGCAGTTACTTTTTATCCCGCAATTCCCGCGGGAACTCCGAAATTAACGGCGGTCATGACGATTCACCGGCGTTAAGGGCACAGAAAAGGATAGGAAATACGTAGGGTACTTTGTGTCTCAAAATTCCCGCGGGAACTCCCAAATTAATGCGCGTTAAACCGCGTGGAACAGCTAGTTATATCTACCTAATAAGATTAAACGGACAGAGTTACTTGCTCACGGTGAACGTAATGGTTGCTGGTAGGTGAATAAAGCAACGAGGCAGGCACGTAGGCATGCACTCTCAGTGCCTACGACTTTCACCTTAAAACAACGATACAAAAACTTTGCATTATAGAAAATGAGATCAGAATGCTTCTTTTAACCGACTTCCATAAAAGGAGGAGGTTCTCAATTCGTCTGTATTTTTTTTTTGTATCTTTGTTACACGATTACTCGAAGACGGCTGGACCGATTTGGAAAATTCCTGTTTTTGTTTAATAGGGGTATACTTTCACGTCGGTCCCATTGTAAAGAAGTCAGGATCTGATGATGGGATCATGGAAAAATCAAGGAAACCCCATCTTGACCGCTGGGGACATTCGAAATGGGGACGACCCGTAATGACGCGACGAATAATAAAATCGGAGCGCCTATATCTCTTTGTATTGTTTTAGATGGACAATTCGGGGCGTATATGCAAGTTCATATCCAAAATGACGGTCCAGTAACCTTTGAAATCGAGTCGCCCACAATAGTGATTAAAGAGAAGACTAAAAAACAAATAAACTCCAATAAAGACTCCCAATGTGATGAAAAATAAGAAAAATAAGCTATAGAATGTTGTGAGTGAATTATTGCAATGTTATTGTTGAGCTAATTTTTAATTAAGTGTTGTAAAGATTGATAAAGTATGAGGACCTCATTAAACATTTTTTATCAGTGATTCAATAGTTTTTAGATCGCTTAATTGCATTAGAACATGGTTCCATGGTTCCATGCCAGCATTTTTTTTGGCCAATCAGACTTGCAAATTCTAATGCATTTTGTGGTATTGTAACTACGCTATACTTTGTTTCGCGCAATAAGAAACACCTTGCAAACTTTCGCTGTAACAGTTTGTTTCCAAAAAATAAAGAACTAGCATTTGCATCAACGTGTCTAATTTGAATCCATCCATTGAACCTAACAAAGTTACAATAATTAGTTATAAAGATATATAAATAAAGCAGAGATCGTAATTTAAAAAGAAAGCTCAACACTATTTTCTCGTATACTTAGTGCCTTTTAATGCATTGCTTTTAAATTTATAATGCATTTTATTATACAGGCGTGCTTTTGATGTTTCTTCGCCGATGTAGTAATTTTAATGAACACACTAGTGCTTTTAAGTTTGTTTTTTCCTCCCAAATGTGTCGAAAAATGTAAGTATGAAACTCGTGAGTACCTACTATATGTGATGTACCTACTATTATATTTCATAATGATTATAATAATTTAGGTACTTGGAATCCTGCTGATTTGTGTAATCGTTTTAATACTACGGTACCTAGCAACTAAAGAATTAAACCAATGAAAGAAACGATCATAATAAAAAAAACTTTATTTTGAAATAATGGTTATTATCTATTAACATTTTTTGTTAATTTAGGCCTGTGATTACGAGATTCCATGTTAAATTTTATAATAAACATTAAAAAGTTATTAAAAGATGATATGCCTACACACTACGTCTAAAACACTTAAGTATAGGTACTTCTACATTGTGTATGCTATATAAGATACAATAATCAAATGGTCCATTACAATCACAAATTGTGTTAACAGATAATCGACCAAAATTCACAAACGCTTTTTACATCTTTAACGCTAAATGAGTAGAAAATAAACTAAAAAAAATTATAATAACTCGTATAAAAAAGATAAAATAAATGCATTCTATAAACCCTTCAGTTAAATATTATTCGTACTTAATTAAAATTTAGAAACGAAGTTATAATCTATAAAATAGTATTGAATAATTATTATTATTATTATGATAAGTATATTATTATTTTTATCATTACAATTATTAGGTAAGTAATTATGATATTTGTATCAATTAGTCCAAGTGCCACATGATTACTATTTCTATACCGTGGTATATAGATATATAATCATTTTACTTTTACACAAAATGCCTATAGTATTGAAACGTACGACTCTTAGAGAATTTCATATCATCACCAATCAAGGCACTATTCGTTTTGGTATATTGCTGAAACGGTTCCTCACTCCTTATTCACAATATCAATCTGTTTAAAGTAAGGTTACAAGGTTTTTTTATTATCAATTCCTTACAGATAGTTTCGGCGATGTTTCGAATCCATAACCCATACGTACTCTATAACGTACATTATAATCTCATTGCTGTATTGTCTGTTGTTACATTTTGCAATCTTCCACTAGTTGTAGGTAAGTACCTAAATTCAAAACTCGCTACACATTAACTATTTTATTTTTGTAATAATAAATGAAGATGCGATTAATAAAAAAAAATATATATATATTTGAAAAGATGTAACGTTGGGCCAGGCTAAGGATATAAAATAACAGCAACATACCGATTCTGTTTTAGACGTGGTTCGACTTGTGCACGTTTTAGATACCTACTAAAATTTTCCGAAATACTAGTTACTTACATGAATTTAATTAATTTAAAATAATGGAATAACTGTGAAATGAATGCTTATTAATTTTATCGTGCGTGATACCCCGTTAATACTGCATGACCCACCTAATTCGGAAAATACTGTTAATTGCTACGTTTGTGCGATCATGTCGTATTAGCGGTGGTGCACACGCTGAGAGCCGAATGCCGTCGCCAGATGTATGGTAGCTCTATTTATAACGTCCGCGTCGTCGAGTCGTGGTGGGGATTGCGAGTGGAGAGGGCAGCCTACCAGAGGCCGGAGGAGTGTCCGCCGGGTGGCACGCGGTTGTGTAGGATCATGTGGCTGTTGCCGTTTATTGACGTCACCATGTTGATTTGGCCGTTCATCGACTTGTAGCCATCTCCTGTGATCGGGTTGCCCTCTGGAATATTGGTTAAATTGTATTCATTAGTTTTTCTCTCTACTCCATGTGAATACAATTAATGTTAGGACTACAGAGCTACTCTTCTAAAGAAAAGATTAAATTATTAGAAAACTATCTATGGTATTATCACCCATAGACGAAAGTATAGGGAATAATCAAAAATAGTAAACAGAAATGTAAAATACCTAGAAGATTTAGATTTAGCTACCTACATAGTACTATAGATTTGCCTAATTATAAAAAACTGAAAAGCGTTATCAAATCTAAGAAGTCCTACACCAACAGGCTTAGCATGGGTGACCGGATATGTCGCAAATGTCGGGTTTAGTGTTCAAAATATATCGACTAAATCGGCTTCAAATGCCTAGTCTTCTTCACTCATGCTAAGTCTGCGGTTAAGAAAGTTACTCTGACAAAGAAATATCAAATACGAATACCTACTAATAGTAACGACGATAACAAATGCTTAAGCTTACTTATAAGTTCAGATTGAATGGAAAACCGTGCTACATAAAAAGAGACGTCACAACTTTTACATCAAGGAAATCATAATATACATATACGTATAATCCTTCTATAACGACAAAGACAAGCTCATCGTTAAACACCGACAGCAAAACAATTTTACTAGAATTACATTTCTAATCTAATAATCCATTGTGAAATAGAATGTAGAAAGTAAATATCAATTTACAAACATTAAATAAATAATTAATTAATCATTATACCTACTGCTTACGGAAAGAAGCAAAATGAAAAAATAGAACTTAATGAGTGCTTAATTAACAGACTTGAAGGAAAAATCTCATTAAAACTGCAAATTAAAACACTTTCACGATACTTGCGTCGGGCGATTTACAGGCTTGCTTAGAGGTCCGTTGAGTTACCGAGATATGACATCGGGTTTGCTAAATATTAAATTGTGCAAAACGATGGCATTCCTTCAGTCTAAAAATTAAGCACCCACCCATCGCTCGTCGACGAACATAGTCTACATAGTACGTCTTAGGTATGATGTCCTCTGCATGCCGATTGAGTTTAAACAGGTATCCGGGAACGTGTTTGTGGAATATGGGCGGGAAACCGGTTAAAGTGTGAGGGCCGGGAGCAACGGGAGTCTGCAACGGGGTGCAGTCAGGTATAGGCCCATCACGTTCGTACTTAAACAGAGATGGGTTCGGACTGGAGTTAGCCATCAGATACGGATCAATAGGTCCATCGAGAGTAGGGACTGGATCGTGTCTGTATTCGAGATTGGGTCTTTCCCCGAGAGCTGAAGTCATACCTACGAAGGTGTGAGGGGGAAGCGGGTGGTAAGAGACCTTACGCTCGGAAGATTCCAGATAATGTTGAGCTGGGAATGGCGGCCAATATTTGTCCAACACAGGTTGAGGCGAGAGAGAGTCGGGATCGATTGGAGGATGAGTCTTCTCCGGATCGTCAGACTGCAGGCCGAGCAAAGTGTAAGGGTTGTGTCGAACGTCGACACTGGGCCTCGTGGCTGATTGTACATAGTATTGGGCGGGTTGGGGCGGCCAGTCGCGCGTGTAGTAACGGTGGGTGGGTTGAGGGTGGAGCAGGCTTTCGGGGTAGTCGAGGTCGTCGGGGGTGGGTTGGGCACCTCGCAGGCTGGCGGCGGGGTGGCGGCGGCGGGGCGGCGGCACTACGACACCGTCGCCAGTCACGGGATTCCTCTTCGGCGGGCTGTATGACGCTGACCATTTACAGAACAAACGGTTTTCATTTTGTCTACTCACGTTTTGCCCTAGGTAAGTACCAACTAAATAATGTTTTTCTATGACGTATCCGATATCCGGTCGATATTAAAATTCCTTACAAATTATTCTTAACTAACATTTTTATAATTTTTTTTAAGTAAATAACGTGCGTATTGATTCAGTGCAATTTTCATGTTATGAATTAATTATTATTGACATAAATAATTAAATATTTCGTAGTTATCAATAATTATTGTTATAAGCAGTAAAATCTTCAAACATCTTTTTAGAATTAAAACATGCTTCAATCAAAGCAGAGCATAATGATAACAGTTTAAATAATATTAGTCATTTTAATATTCACTTGTTCGGCAGAATATGTTTTTCAGTGTTCAATGTCCATGCCTATGATGTTTTTTAATTGTGAAAAGAAAAAAAATCTTGTATCGACGTCGCGTCGAGTGGTTATAAGTGTATCAGAGCGTAAATCGGTAAGTATATAGGTAGGTAAGTATAATAATGAATAATTATATTAATTTGATATTGAAGCGTGGTAGTCGTAGCGTGCGCACGAGTGCCAAACTTGGGGAGATCGCAGAGAGCTAGGATTTGCCGTGACTGACCGCGCACAACTCGACTCAACTGATGCGAGCAAGGAACATTGTGCAGTTCTGTGTACAGACACGGCTAGTTGACGAATGGATTGCCTTAGAACGAAAAAGTATAATAGCGGATTTTTCTGATTGGCATACTTTGGGACCGGATATTCGGTGAAGGTAAGTTGATGAAGTAACATAAAAAAGTACTGGAAGACCCTCCAGAAGGAAAATGGAAAGAAGTGTAAATACTGGAAGTAGTCCCTCCAGAACTTGTGCATTATCCACTGCATTTAAAGCAGTACTCATCTGGACAGGTCGAATTTTTCCATAAACGAGAAGGGCTGGCCCCTTCATTATCTACGTGGGTGCATAGTTAGGATCATAATGGAAACACAGGCCCTAAAGGTACCTGCTGCAACTTTTAAGCGTTATAAGATAAATTAAATTAGTACGAAGAAACCGTTTGAACAAGGTAATCGCGCAATAAGTTTGGGGTGATGGAGCCACCCATCCCGGTCCTATTGTCAACGTAAGTACCTATCTACTAACTACTGGGGCTAACTAGACTTTGTCTGCATTTGCTATACGGGTCAAAGACGTGGACCTATCGTTTCTTTATTCTCTAACGAAACTTCGTGACAGTAAAGAAGGGCTACGTATCTTTGTTTATAAAAACTTGGTGTAAGAACTAAGAACAATCCATTCGCAACCCTACAAATCAGCCATCTATCTCTCCGGCGATTTAGTTAGCGTTAGGTAGTAGTCGTGCTGGTATCGTGCCTACAACGGAAACGACTCACAGTGTTCGGCGCACTCCGTCTCACCTCGGCTGGGCGTCGATGAGGCGCTCCCGTTCGCCAGCTTGCTGGGCGAGTGCGCGGGGCTGCGGCCGTTCTTGGCCGAGTCTCCGAACTGGATGTGGCTGCGGATAGTGTCGGTCATCATCGGCACCACGGGGCTGGATTGAGCCTGAAAAACATTTGTTTAACCAGAGATTAGGCAGTGCATTTAGATACTTATATTAATGCACTGGCCTTTCCCCGCGGTTTCACCAGCATAAATTTCGGAGTTCCCGCGGGAATTCCTGGATAAAAAGTACCCTATATCTACTTGTCTACCCCTGTATGTAAAATTTTATGGTACTGATACTATTACTTTCTATCGCGGAATTTCCCAGAGAACTCCTAAATAATCGCAAACCCCGGGATACAGCTAGTTTCGCGCTCTGCGATCTGTATATTTCAATCTAAAAAATATATATTGCAAATTTACAAATCACAACACTGCAGTGCAAATAACTATTGCCCACATTGGTGGAGCCGCACTTGTCTAAAATACAGTAACGAAAAGCTTAACTCACCTGTCCGAAGAGCCTGGAGTGGGTGTCGCGGGGGCGCGTGGGCGAGTCTCGCGTGACGCGGGGCCGCGAGCTGCCATTCTTCATCGGCGAGCCGTCCACGGTGTCTGCGTTGAAGATCTCCGCAATGCAACTCTTGGGCGCGTTCGGAACCCTGTCAACAAATACGACTTTTAATAGGTACATAATAAAAAATATTATCCATTGAAACCGTAACAATTTTTATCACTGAGATCTTTGCCTCGGACTCCGTTACCTTTTCACGGCTCAACTACTCAGCCGAACATCATGAAATTTTGCATGTATATGTTTTCAGGGGTATACAGAAAAGGATATACTTTTTAATTTTACATCCATATTTTTTCGTGAGAAATGATAGGTAACATACAAACGTCGATTTGTCGATCCGGCTCGAAGGATAAAAATGTACAGACATCGGAGAACTACCGTCATCATACGATTTTGGGTCCCATTTTAACAAAAAATGATAATGGCAAAATATCGCAGTAAACCGTGTCGGATACGATTTTTAAAAGAAAATTTTGCAGTGGTAGGTATGTGGCCATGACAATCTATGCCTTTATTGCCATGAATTTCAATATCAAGGTAATCAAATATCTACATCAATTTTGTTTTAAAGCTTTTTTCCACACCGACCATATGTTGAGAATCCTATCAAATATTCGTTCATTCTCATAAACTATACAACTATACCCTATTTCATTAGAGTAATTCGATATGAAAAGTGCATTAAAATTTAATAGCGAAATAACAACGTGGGGACGTTTAGGCTAGACTGGACAGTGGACACGCACGGACACGCGACAGTCAGTGAGCGAGGCAGGGCACTTCCGTAGGGGGACTTACCTAGGTTTGATGCTCGACGGAAATCAATACCACTTTATTCTTTCAAAAAAGTTACAATGCACAGTTGACATGATAGGAACGCGTCGAATTCTTTTTTGGTAAGCGTTAAATATCGGGCAGATAGTTACTTGCATAAAAGCAGCTAAAGATAAAAAAAATAAACTTTAAACTTACTATAACTAGTTGTGCCCCGCGGTTTCACCCGCGTTAATTTCAGAGTTCCCGCGGGAATTCCAGGATGAAAAGTACCCTATGTGCATGTTAATCTGATGTATAAGCTATATTATTGTAAAGTTTCATTTAAATCCATCCAGTAGTTTTTGCGTGAAAGAGTAACAAACATTCATCCCTCCATCCATACATGGGTACTTACAAACTTTCTCGTTTATAATTAGTAGGATTTAGTGTGGGTTATAATTAATCTGTTAAACTTAAAACTATTGTTTTCTATTGTATAGAACCAATTTTAACCGTAAAAGACAACACCGTGAACCTATCATAGAGTTACACTTCTGTTTAGTTAATAAAAATAAAAATTATGTTTTATTGCTACGTGGGTATAGTTTTTAGCTAAGAAAAGGTGTTTTATTAAATTTTGCTTTAAAAAACAACATGTTCATGAATCATAAATAAAATCATTTTCTATGTAGGTAGGTACAAATAAATAAGCAAGTGTAAGATTTACTTAGACTGAAAATATAAATCTCATTTCTTATTTGCCAGATGCCACATCAAACGCGATACGTGCAAAATGCAAATCTTATAAATTAATCATTAAATTCAAAGTGGCGTTTTACAAAAACATTCACGTAAATAAATATACATACAGTGTGAACTGTTATTAGTAAACGTAATGAATCTCGAGACACTAATCAGTGGCTAGATGTAGATAGGTATGCCTTAGAAGTAACATTAAACAAATTAATCTTTAAACAGTATGTAAATTATTATCATTGTGTATAGAAATAAAGTTGTATTTCAGCGAGTTTAGAGCGAATAAAGTTGTATTTCAATTTCATCATTATTGATCATCATGCGATCCTTTTCCCTAGTGGAATGCGTGGTCGTGCTACAAATCCTGTTACTGATAGGTAGAGCTTAGTGTTCATTGTGTTGTGTGTCTCATTTTGCTTCAGTAAATCTTTCTTTCTTTCTGTCTATTATTTGTTGCAGAATAGACAGATACTGAAGAACTTTAGTGTGCTCTTTTGTTTTTAAATTATGCTTAGTGGATCCAGTAACGTTCAAATACTTCCTCTATATAGGTACTTACAATAACATTGTGTTGGTACCTATTTTCCGTTTACTGGGAAGTCTGGAACATGACAATCTGCGGTTAATAATATTTCAAACAGACAATTTACTTCCTTGTATACATGAGTACCTACTTAGTTGTTTCAATGCATATTATTATTTCAAGAAGTTATACATAGTTGGACCGTATTTAATAGTTTCTCTCTATGTGTAGACCTTTTAATGCGGTGGGTAAGTGGGTAAGATCGCCTAAGGGTTAGGACACACGCGTGGTCCGTGCGCACCGCGCGTGCGGATTGCATCACGCCACGACGCAATTGGAGCAATCGCAGCCGCGGCTAGGGTTGTCATCCTTACACGTTTCAGGGATACAGAAAACCATATAAGGTAGGTACTTTGTATCTCGGAATTTCCGTGAAAACTCTGTGAAATTAACGCGGGTGAACCCGGAATTCCCGCGGGAGCTCTGAAATCAAAGTGGTTGAAACTGCGAGGAACAGCTAGTAGGTATAGGTAACAATAATTATTGTCCACTAGCTGTGCCCTGCGGTTTCACCCGCGGTAATTTCGTAGTTCCCGCAGGCATTCCGGGAT
Organism: Zygaena filipendulae; assembly: GCA_907165275.2. Lineage (NCBI taxonomy): Eukaryota > Metazoa > Arthropoda > Insecta > Lepidoptera > Zygaenidae > Zygaena > Zygaena filipendulae. The sequence continues at coordinate 6,055,972 of OU015669.1, forward strand.
AAAAAGTACGCTATGTCCTTCTCTGTACCCCTGACAACGTGTATGCCAAATTTCATTCAAATCCGTTCAGCCGTTTTTGCGTGATTGAGTAACAAACATCCAAACATCCACACTTTCACATTTATAATATTAGTAGGATAACCAAGTGTAGAGTATAAAAAATTAGTGTAAAACGAACCCCACTTGCATGTTTGACGATCGGATTTTTGTTTGAATAACTTACAATTAAGCGTACCTTATGAGTAATTAATAGGTAAGTTACCTGTAATAAAAAACAGATGTGTAGATACCTACTCATACGCACACCAGAAATTAAGTTCTTTGACGTAAATTTCAAATATTTTGAGGGCGACAACTTTACCTATAACGAGTTTTCTTTAGATTTCGATGTACGTATTTACCTTTGCCTGCCAAAAACTATTTAGAAGAAGTGTAACTTAGTTGAAATAAAAAGTTTCGCCAAACGGTGCTCTAAGCCGGTATCTAGTAGCAGTAGTACCTACTATTTCTTACATAATTCTCAGATGGATGTTTTTTGGTAACAATCTTTGTATCCCGTATAGTTTTACACTCTTTGGTTTTTGATAACCCTGTTGCGGACGCGGGAGTCGGGGCGGTCGCTCGGAGCTAGCGCATAAATTACGCGTCATTACGCCGCCGCACCGCACAATCAACGTAGCGCTCGCCGCCACGCCAGTGATAACACATACGATGATTGAAGTCTAAAACCAAATGCACGCTCACATTATTTGTTTATTACACCAAAGGTGCACAATCCAAACAGGAAACTTTCGGTACCTATGTAGGTACAGAGCAGACGCATCGTTTTGTAACAACAAACGTGTCTAACTAATTATAAAACTCTGTATAAACAAACGTTTTCTGGTTGAGTCTATAATTAGTTAGCGGAGAGAAAAGTGCGTGAGAGTAGGTAAATGGTTTTTAATTGTAATAAACACAGCCATAGGGCGGCGCGTGCGCTGCACGCAACCGACGCGATGGTGACGTATCCACTTTGATGGGGTAAGAAATACGAAAATAAACTTCTGTCAAAAGTGGGAGCCAGGCTATACCATAAATATTTTAACGTTGTTATAGCTATCACCGACAACTCTATCTTAAGGCCTTTGCAGCATTGCAGTCACCCTTTGTAAAATCTTTTAAAATATTTAATTTCAAAAGAACTTATCTACTATATTTTAATGATAAATCTGCATAATTTAACCATGATTTTGAGTTTAAATGAGTAGCGCCAAAAACTACCAGGCTACTTTTGGCGGATTTCTATTAAAAAAATTATATTAAATTGTAACACTACAAAAATTATCATCAAAAATTAGTACCTATACTTACCCTTTGTTACATATTCTCCTATCTATTTTATTTTTATTGAAATATCTTAGCAGATCATGTTATTTTTTATAGAGGGTGGCCCTAGTTTAACCCCTGTACCTAAGAGCCTCCACCGATTGAAATCACTAATGAATATTGATTTCACATCATTGCTCACAGCTTTAACGAAGCTTAAGTGAACATATAATTAGCAGTGACAGTGTCGTCCATGTTCCGTCTTGGATGCAGGTGACGTAGACTGCCAATAAACTGTTTTACGCCTCAGCAATGTGGTGTGGTTGTTCCATAACCAGGGTTGCCAAACTAAGGGCGAAAAGCGAGACACAGCTATAAAAGTACATATAGGATAATAGGAACGCGAAAAACACAATTCCTGTGATCGTAGTTCGAGTAAATTAAAAGGTGCTTTTAATTTTCCTGCTCCTCGAAGATCTTTTTTACTACGATAAACCGGGACAATTAGTGTCCCGTAAGTACATATTGTCTTTTGTGACTTTTGTGAGATGCATCCTCTTTGTCTGAGACTCTAGAAACGGAACGGCAAAGACGGTTGGCAACCCTATCCATAACAGCCTGGATAATGACACGGCACGTCAATGATATCCACCGTAATAAGAGACCGCGTAACTAAGTATATCATACGCGCCGGGACTGGAGAAACTGCGAGTTTAGCGGTCAAGAGGCAATTATTTTAACATTGCTCTGCTAAGTATCTAAAGAGTAAATAAATGTAGACTTTCGCGGCAATATAAACTTTAATTGCACCAACGATACGGTTATTTACGACTTTTCTTGGTTTTCCTTCTTTGTTGAGACAATTTCAAGAGATGATTAAAATCATTGATTTATATTTATATGTATAACTGCATGATAGGCATGTAGGTACCTACGCGTTCGGTTTCAACTGTGTTTCACCCTTTTCACTTTCGGGGTTGAGTTACTTACCCGAAATCCTGAAATACGTGTTTATTGGAAGTAAAAATAGGCCAGTCTCTATGCAAAGGTAAGTTGTAAAAACACATGATGAAAAAGGCATTTTACTTAACAAATCCCACTTTTTACAGTTCGAACCATAATTACCTATGCAGGAGTAAAATAGGGCCACATTGATTTTATTCAACCGCTGTACCTAATCAAGAAAAAATTTGAAAAAAAAAAGGTCCTTGAATACCTAGTTATGTAGGTATGTCTACAAAAAATCGTCTAAAACAGTGATAGACTATACTTTACCTATCGATTTTTAGGCCAGCCAAATGACCTAGCAAGTCTAAGTCCGACATTCATTTCAAGGGGACAAAGACCTTCGTGAACCGGATACTTATTCAACCTCGAACTTTCTGAAGTCTTAAATTTCAGGGTAATAAACTATGAAAGAAGTACCTTATCAGACGTGTCTGAAAAAGACAAATCCTTCTAATGATAATAAGGGTCACGAATTCACGATATACCTACTCGTATATGAAAATGAATCCCTGTTTCCCTTGGTAACGGCGTCACGCGTGAACGGCTGGACGGCTGGACCAATTTTGCTAATTATTTTTTTGTTGTGTTTGTTATTGTAAGGAGAAGAAGAATAAACGAAGTTTGAAGTTCCTGCGGGAATTCCGAAACTCATGCGGGTGAAACCGCGGGGCACAGCTAGTTGACTAAATGGAGGATTTAAATCCGACTTACTGATATCATAGTCCCGGTACTTATTTAACTAAACTATCTAGATAATCACATCACACTATTCTCTTTGGTCATATACCTACATACTTATTATATAGCAGCCATACATCACCATCTCCTTTCTTTTAAGTAAGGACTTTTTTAAGGTTGACGTATAATCCACTTTTTAAGAGGCATCTTCGGGGCCTTTGGCGTCCAGTCCGGATCTGATACAATACTATCGATTAAAATGTGTAGTGACCATCGATTATCACACTACACGTTGAGGTGAAGGTATAGAGATATTACACTTACCTAGAGCGTTAGTTTCATACAAAATTTCATTCGTAATTGAAGCACAAACGCAAACGCGAAGTAACGTTTGTGCCAAGAGACGTATAACACTCTGCGTGCATCTGAATGCGGTTCGCTGCTGATCACTACATATTATTAAACAAAGTCCTCCGCCGCGTCTGTCTGTCTGTCTGTTCGCGATAAACTCAAAAACTATTAAACGGATTTGAATGTGATTTTCACCAAAAAACACAGTGATTCCAGAGGAAGGTTTATAGATATAGTTTATTCTGGAGTTCCCATGAAAAAGAAATGAGTTCTCTGAAATTACCGCGGGGGACAGCTAGCTTGTTAACTAAAAGTAAATTAACCGTACGCCTAACTTTATGTGCCTATTATAATAAGATTGAGATTATTCAGAACTGTCATTAAAAGTTAAAAGAAAGTTAAGGATAACACTATCTAATCGGTCTTTCAACCTGAATAGGTAGGTGCTATAATAACAGCTTATTCTGATTTTGAAGGTATTATATATCTGTTTTAAGTCCATGATGGACACTTTCTAATGCCAAACTTTTTGATTCGTTGACGCGTACATGGATTAATTAAATCTGCGCACGATTATGACTGTTTTTATGGCGTCGCCTAAGACCTAATTACGTCGAAACCGAGCCCATTTGTGAGCCAAATAACGTTATACGCACACGAAAACTTAGAAATCGTCACGCTATTGTAACAATTTTTATTATAATTGACCAATCTCATCGCAATCCTCACTTTCATATGAGGAGCGAGATCTGAATAACTAACTCGGACGTCGGGCGTTTTTGATGAGAAAAAATTATATGTATTATTATACACTATTATCCTATACGTCCCTAGTCAAATTACCTGAGGCTTTTTAAACCTTTCATCGAAATATATTTATTTATAATGTTTTCATTACTTCTCAATAACATCCATCCAATGCAGTTACCTATGTAGTTACTAGAAGCAAGTAAAAGCTTCTGAGATTATACTCGATTAAAATTATTTTAAAGAGCAGATTTGTTTTTTGTATGTTTGTTTGTTTGTAATTGATAAACTCAAAAATTACTGAACTGATTTTAAAAACTCACTTATTTAAAGCTTCATAATCAGCGAGTAACATGGGCTTCCTTTCTTCTATTCTTTATTTGACTTAATTTGCGGTTTGACGGTTTTTGCTTTGGATTTGTTCGTCACATATAAAGTTAGATAATGTAAACATATGACAAACAAATTTGATATTTTGATAGATTTTAAATGCAAACACCCTCAAAACGTAAAGCTTGTTCGTCAGAAATTATATATATATTTCTTTTTTTGTAAATAATGGCCACGAGCCGACATGCCCGCTAATGATGTTGAAGTCGAGGGCTAAACCAAAGGGCAAGCGTCAGCCCTAGCTAACTGACCGCTACAATGCCTACAATTTTGTACATGTTGTTATTGATTAACATGAATTTCCACTCAAATAACTACACCACAATGTATTTGTAACCGTAGAACGAAAATAATTAGGAGTTTTATTAATCGAGCTATGAATAAAGGTAGAGCATTTAATATTTAAATACATTCAATGCTAATACAGTAGAGGAAAATCAGTAATACTGAGACATTCTTCGGGTCTTTTAGAATCTATAAAATAATTTACATTAAATAAGATGGTGAGTTGAACATCGGTTCTTTTAATTCCTCCCAATGTACCTATAGGTATATGCAATTCTGATACATAGTACAAAATATATTTTTTAAACATCCATAAGGATATGATTTTGACTATTACGCAATTTTCTTGGTTAAAGAAGAATATTAATATGCATTATGTGAGAAATATAACATTTTACATAGAACACAATATACCTATCGAGAACAAGAACCCCTTTTCCTTTTAAAACCCAAGCTTTAACCCTCGTCGGCTATTTGGCGAACAGGTGCTAATCGAGACGCTGAAAAATTTACAGCCTGCAGTTCTTTGTTCCATAATCTACACACATTCCTACTTGTTTGTATCAATTCACACCTGTCTGGTGTTCTCTTTACTTATAGCCTCCTTACTCACATGTTCTGTGCAAAAATACTTACGCAAATAAGAAAGTTCTTTTAACACATTATTTATGTCACTTTTGCTTTAGTTTTTCTTACATATCTATTACCTAACTTTTTTATATTTTTTTTTTAAATTGACCCCTATTATTTTTTAACGTTATTTATTATTATCATCACTAGCTAACGAAACACCAAGCTACAAATATTTCTTACTTAGTGTTTCCAACGCATTCACCCTTTCGAGAAACTGCTAGATGTATAAGTACAATAATATAATTTCACATGCACGAAATGGGGGTCGTTAACCCATGCTCGTCGTCTAGTAGGCGTCTGTGACCTTAAACTTACACTGCGCCTATTAAGTAAATTTTTTGAACTGTGTTCGACCTCCATTAACTCCCTTACTTACTTCACTGCAAAAAACTATAAGCAAAAAAGCAATGGATAAGTACCTTTAACAATGCACTCTCTTTCTTTTGCTACAGAGTGGGTGTCAGTAGTGGGCAGAAAACAATCGATGTGTTTACATTGTGCATTAGGCCATGCGTGCATACGGCAATTATTGATACGACGGCTTCAATACGATAAGATCTATACTGCCGATCAATTGATCTAAACTTGACACTGCTTAGAGTTAAGATCGATATCTTAGGATTAACGAGATGGTTACTGTAGTCGGGCAGGGTAGAGTCGCTTAGCACGCTTTTTTGAGGTTAGGTATTTCTACGGAAGTTACCAACAAGTTTTAACGGGTTGATTTGATTTTTACTTGTTTTGTGTACAAGATATTTCTACTATTTTGTTACTTTGTTACTGTACTAATGGGAAATCATTTATCAAGTTGAATTTATAGAGAAAGAAATTGAATTAATTTATCTACCGATTGGACTTGAAAAATAGTTGTCTTTTTAATAAAGCTACCTGACCTGGCATTAACTAGTTGGGTTCAAAAAGAATAATAACTAAAGTAGTCAATTAATTTCACTCGATCTCACGACGACGTGTTCTTCTGACCACATAAAGTCACCGGGTCTCCGTGATGACTGCCGGGTTAATAAATCATATGACCCCATCATTTTGGTGGAGCTTTCGTAGCTACGTTAGATCAACATTTCTCTTCTTGACGCCACATTTGTTGAAACAAAAATCGTACCGATTCAAATTACTGAAAATCAATCTTAAAAAATAGAATTATTACTCAAAAATTAAAAGGTAAAAGTATTGATTTACAACGATGACATAAGAATTTAAAGACGACCGACATAGATATTACGTTAAATTGAGTGCGCTTTGGCTGAACGCCAACAGATTTATGCGATTCTGCATTAAAGCATTTCTAAGGATGCTCCGCTGTAAAAGCCTTTTCAAGCTAATTTTCAATTTTCTTGTATGCTTTTTACAAAAAAAAAAAGGATTTGGCGTGTTTAAAACTCTACAAAATTTGTAAAGTGAAACATAAAGACTGTTAATTTAGTAGTAGATATAACGTAACGAGCGCGTGGGCGCATAATCGATTGAATCGATAGAACGTGACATTAATAAACGATTGTTTTTATTTAAACGGTCTTAATTAATTTAAATGCTTGTTGGAGCGGTCGGACATCCGATTCGTATAAAAAACGTAACAGGTTACTACTATTCGTATGTCGAGTGTCAAAACGATAATTTAATAGAAAGGCAATGCGCGCCCGTTTCTTGTCCACTTTAATTAGGTGATATTTTATCGTTGCATTTCGCTAACAATTCACAACTTGTTCTAGAAAATAGTGACTCCAATCGAGATAACATTCAAGATATAGAGATTTATGATGTAGTCATTTACAGCGAGGAGACGTTTGAAGCGTGTTGGAAAGTTAACAATGAGTGATGATGCAGCGCCTTTATTAACTTTGAAATATGCCAATCGTATTCAATGCCTCTCATTTGCTTTTTTTTTCTGGTTCGTCAGCAATTTTAGAGTGCATCGCGCGTCGTCACAGAGAGCTAAACCATTCACACTGGTCAGGCATTGCTCTTTTGTAATGCCTGTCAATCCCGCCTGCAGTTCGTTCACTATCGTAAATTATTTATTATTTTCTATTAATTATTTATGTAGCATGTACCGAATCAAAAATAAATAAATAAAAATAAATAAATATAGGATAGGTACATTTAATATCTACCAGTAAAAAATACCCGCATGTGAAACTGTGTAGATAATTATACAACTTATTAATGAATTAACTGAAAACCTCATTACCCATTTAAAAAAATAAACTATAATTATGATTAAAATATATTTTATGTTGAAAAAATTTATAAGTACTTTAAAAGTTATTCAACATAAGTTTGGAGGTGACTTATCTACGAAATTCCAAGCGCTCCGCCCGCGCCTACCGGTTCGAATTTTTTTGCTGCGAGCGGCGTATGCGCCAAATATTGTATTATAAATAATTTAGACATGGACTAATAAAAATGAAAAAATTTAACCTAAAATTTAACCTTGATTCTGAGCAAACTACTTTCTAGTTTAGTTTAGTTTAATTCATTAACACGTTGTATATTGACTGACTCACCTTTGTTAGATAAAAAGATATTAATTTATTGTAGGTACATTTTTTTTTATTTATTTACTTCAAATAATATAGGTAAGTACTATGTTTTGAGTAAATTCGAATATTCCAATGTAGGTAATTTATTGAGTGCAATGTTTTTTTGAGTTTGAGATTCACCTAAGTTTTAAAAGCTGCATACCTAATTATTTTATTAAATTAAATTTATGCGAGTAGGTATCTTTTTGATGCAGGATGTTAAAAACAATATTGCATGAATATTTAAACGATTAGGCGATCAGCGATGCCGTCCGCCCGCCGATGCTGCTTTGCTAATGTAGGTACTTATCCAATCAGGTGTTACCCACTTGGTGGTTATCTCAACCTCTTCGTATAACTGTATAAGTAAATAAATTTCAATGAAACCATTAACATCAAAATAATAATAGTAATAATGCCTATAATTTCACACGTGTCCATAAATGTGATGTTTCTTAATTACCCCGATTTAAGTTACATATACCTACCTTCCTAAATGACGCCAAGTTTGTCAACAGCACACAGTGGTAACATGGAGGCATCCGGATTTTAATTTAACTATAAAAAATATATATTATTCGTACATACTTTTAATAGTTTTATTTTGTACTAACTGTTCCCCGCGGCTTCACCCGCGTGAATTTTGAAGTTCCCGCGAGAATTCCGAGATAAATAGTACTCTATGTCCTTCTATGTACCCCTGACAATGTGTATGCAAAGTTTCATGATGATAGATTGAGCCGTTAACGCGTGAAAGCGTAACAGATAGACACAGAGACATACAGTTTTTGCATTTATAATAGGTATTAGTAGGGATATATGTATAGTAAACTGAGTTTCGACGCGTCTCTTCTTATAGTCTCTGCTCTATATAGAGCTGAATTTTCACTGCATTTCAAAGGACAATGCCAATCTTTGTATGAAGGAGTCGTGAAAAAAAAAAGTTTTTGTTGAGATTTATTAGGAAACAATAAACTTGCATGGAAGGTAGACCAAGTGCTGCCCAGGATGTAAACATAGTACATTATGTTCCTTAGGGTTATAGTAGTTTGTAAAATAAAGCGCGTCTAGTTCTATCCCAGGAGTCGTGAAAAAAAAAGTTTTTGTTGAGATTTATTGGGAAACAATAAACTTGCATGGAAGGTAGACCAAGTGCTGCCCAGGATGTAAACATAGTACATTATGTTCCTTAGGGTAGTAGTAGGTTGTAAAATAAAGCGCGACTAATTCTATCCCAGGAGTCGTGAAAAAAAGTTTTTGTTGAGATTTATTGGGAAACAATAAACTTGCATGGAAGGCAGACCAAGTCCTGCCCAGGATGTAAACATAGTACATTATGTTCCTTAGGGTAGTAGTAGTTTGTAAAATAAAGGGCGCCTAATTCTATCCCAGGAGTCGTAAAAAAAAAAAGTGTTTGTTGAGATTTATTGGGAAACCATAAACATTCATGGAAGATAGACCAAGTGCTGCCCAGGATGCAGACATAGTACAATATGTTCCTAAGAGTAGTAGTAGTCAGTAAAATAAAGCGCGTCTAATTCCATCCCAGGAGTCATGGGAAAAAAGGTATTATTTACTGGCTAAAAATAAATACTTAATTACAATAACAATAAATAAATGCTCTTCCCGATGAAGGGATGTATATTTTTGAGGAGTTCTACTGATACACACTTTCAGTCAGCTTCACCACATGCACTGTGATGAGCATAAACTGCTCAGCAACCACCTAAAAGTAATTGAATCGCAACCTGTGAAATACCTATTATAGAGTTGTTCCGCTAGTCATCTGTTGTTTTCATCATCAGTTTCACTTCACTAAATGGTGCTATCCGAAAGCAAATGCATGAAATATTCCAAAAAATACCCAAAATTGGTAGGTGTGCCTATAATATTTGATAAGTTCCCTCCATTTCTCCAATATCCCATCATCAGATCCTGACTTGATGACAATGGTACCACCTCGGAAGTATACCCTTTCAACCAAAAAAAGAATTTTCCAAATCGGTCCAGTCGTTATCTGTCCATATAAAACGTACAAACAAAACTGACGTTAAATTTTTTCTCCGGGACCGATTTTGAAAAAAAAAAATTTTTTCAACATAAAGTAATGCAAGGAACTCAGTCAAGGTAGTCCCACTCCTGGGCAGCATTTGGTCCATACCCTGTCAATCTCCTTTCAATTTTTTTATGTAGTGGGAGAATTTAACAATATGGGTAGTGGTGTATATGTTTTTTATTACTTTTTTTTTAATGTAAAAAATATTATAAGTAGGAAGGTACTCACTAGAAAAAAAGAAGAACAAATGAATCGTGGGCAAAAATAATTGCAGTTATAAACTTTAGAACGAATAAATCGTGGACAAAAATATGTACCTCATTAGCATTATAAACTAACCATCGACGTCGGGTCGGATACAAAATTCCACATAGGTATCCCTTATTCAAGCCGTGACCCATGGCAGGTTGCAAATTGTAGCTGCATCGTATGCGTGCAAATTGGGTGAAAATTGGATGCTAAAATAGTTAAGTAAATTATTGTAACATCTGACTTTTATTGACACTTCGATCTTCTGTAGATCATTTACGTGGGAAGCGAGAAAGCTCCAGACATAAACCAATCAAAATAATTATGGTAAAGCCTACAATATAACGTCCTGACTGACAACGCGCCATAATTTAGCGAAAGTTGTTAAAATATCACCAATTGAAAGTGTGCAAGGAACGGATTACCGAATACGTATACAGGTGGCCGCGGGGTTTTAAAGTTCGTTTGGAACTCAATCGAATATGTATTCGTCGAACGGATTTATGGTAGATGTATGTAGGTCATTCCCGGGTAAAGGAAATAGGATATTTTTATACCAATCAAATAGCCGTTAATAGCCGTACCTAAAACATAATAATAATAACAATGATAAAAATCGAATTTTTTAATAATTTCTTCTATTGAGTGTTTTTGTTTTCTTTATAACTAAGTATAAAAGTAATCAATTTAAGATGCCTACGTCCAATAAAAATCCTTAAAACACATATTTTGTTTAAAAGCACGTTAGATGCTTGCCTTAACCTAGGACTTCACGGTTCAAAAATTTCATCAACATTTGGTATCTACTTGCAGAATTGTTACTGGCTATTCGCATGGCATAATCGCATGTCTGATAGTGCCGTAATATTTTATGATAAGCATGTAGTAAAAAAGATCGATGCTGTATGGTTGCGCGCAGTTAACTTCGTGTACCTACATGACACGATACGAGCCTACGATTGGTTCCGCACGTAGAACAGATAGAAGGGGCATCAACTCAGTTTGGTATAAAAATAAAATGAAAACTATACCTAGCGTCGCCAGGTGATTTCTTACATAAATATTATATAAGGTATTAGGTAGGTATTCATTACGCACAAAAACATCCATTAAAGTAACGGACTACGTCATTCGGTTACGTTTTTACTTGGTCATTTTTAAATTGACAGTTTTGGGAATATAGTGGCAAATATACTTGGGGTGCCAGCAAAAGAAGTTTTAAGGAAGTTAGAGAGCTTCCTTTGTAACCGTGGCACGCCTTCTTCGCCTAGATACACGGAGGGAAATCAATCATCTTTCGGTTGCCCAAAAGATGTTTTGGCGACACAATATCAGTGACCTGCAGGCACAGCGGCCAACCCCACGCGGTGTTAATAAATAATCTGCAAACTAAAGAATAGTTTAGACATAGACGTAGACATATACTTTATTTGGCATCAACATCAAAATACCTTAAATATCTTTGATCGAAATACAAAAAAAATACTTTACTGACCAAATATAGTGACCAACTGAACACCGGTAGCAGAAAATGACCGATCTTCGGTGGGGAATTTTCGGTCGCGAATTTTCCCGGACAAACCCCTATTTTTCTCTCAGTGTACATTTGCCTTTCTAGTTAATATAATATATGTCGGTGTCCATAAGAAAACATTTAACAACTAAAACATAAGTAAATGTTGCTATATATCTATCATAAATTGATATAGCTGAACTTTGGAAAAGTTTTAGTGTTACTAGTGCTTTTTGCATCGATCCAAATCGCTCTTGGTGTTTGACTTCCTGAGGAAATGTCCTCGACATTATCGGTATATTTTATGATACTTGCATGAAATCCGTGATTCCCCCGGGAATTCTTTGATAATCTAAAACAAACTCTATCTGGATGTCAAATGCCATCTAAATCCGTTCAGCCGTTTAATGCGTGATTCAATATCAAACAAACTTTCATATATCATAGTTAGTAGGCTTACATTTCAGCTGTAAAAATATCCACACTCCTTAGAAAATTCCCACGGGCTCAAGGACCCAATGTTAAATTGCCTCGGTTGTTCGGGAATTTTTCAATTTCCGTATAATTGTTAGTTCAACACCCACGATATAGTCACCCAAAAAGGTTAAAACAACTGACTCTACATTGGATATATGTACAAGTAAGGTACAACTATATTGACCATTTTAATTAATTAACAATAGACAATTTGTCCATTCGTGTCTTATAAGGGGGCTGTTGCAGTTCACGTTTCGAATTGAGACGGACCAACTACTGTGTTATCGCAAATTAAACGCCGACCACTAATTTACGGCATCATAATCACCGCGGGCCATCGCGTCGCCCCGCTGTTGGCCCCTTTCGAGCTAAGTAAGTATGCATGTGGTGTACTCCCACGTTACATTAGACCAGCAGCTGAGATCAAATAATTTTTTTATTAGGTCTGAGACCAGCAGGCACTACTAGGGTTATTTTATTGAGGATTTTGACCGTTTTCAATAAATATCAAAAAGTATAACTTCGCTTTTCTCTAAAGTTTATTACCGACCGACCGATGTAGGTTCGCGAAAATAATGACAGAACTCAGGTGTAGAACTTACCTGTAACAAAAAAAGAAAAACATGATTAGTAAATTGCCGTGAAAGGCCAATTGTAATGAACACCGTACCTAATCATCATCCGCGTAACACATTATGTGGTTAATAACCATGTTACACTAAACGGGTATTGCGTAATCTGCCTTTCTTATTATACGCAAATGTCAGCGGTAAAGATTAAACGAGTCCTGAGCAATGTGGGCGTAAATAAAATACAACTCATTAGCCCGTTCCGGTCACTCGGGCACTCGCTAATCAGCGGTCCCTGGACACTGACTGAGCATAACACAAGAAACGGTACCGTACTTACCTGTCTCGCTCCAAATGCTACCGGACAAAGAAATGCCGGCCATAAAAAAGAGAAAAGTCAAAGAATGTCCATTAATAAAACTACATCGACGTCCGACATCAATTAAAAGTTGAAGTTTTGTGTTCGTCGCGAACGGAGTTCCGAAACAGGAAGTATCGAATTGCCGATTTGTCGTAATTTAATCCGGTCATTAGAGCTCTGAGCGGATTAAAAGTCACCAAACCTATGTAACGTAACGAAGCGGATAACGACATGGGTATAGATTGGCATTTTAGTGGAAAAATAATTTAGATATTTTATAATGTGGATGAATACGAAATAAATTCCATTTAAGTAAGGTTGGTATTTTTTTAAGTGACGATGGAATGACATTTCATTGATCAAGCCATTTCTTTGTAACTTCTTATATTATAATCTCTTTCAAATTAAGAGTCTTATCAATCAACTCATGAGTTATGACTCAGCACCGCGACTGCTGACTGACAATCAACGCACAGCCACTGTGTCTAAAAATTGGAAATATTTTTATAAGCAAGTATGAAAGGATTTTTGGAAAATAACTCCCCTAAGGAAGTGAAAAAGATGGAACGTGAAAACAGTTATTTTCTATACCTACCTAATCATGCAAATAGAAATGTTATAACCAAAAAACATAAGAAACACAATATTTATTTGCTAAATAAATATTATATTGAATCGCTGCATAAAAAGTTTAAAATTATCTATTCAGGAAAAAGTTTGCGCAAACCGAACACTAGTTTGGCGTACCTAGTCTCGGTATAGACGGAACGAATCAACATGGTGGCTGGAATCGAACGGAAGCATACAAGACAATCATCGATTAACACGCTCCTATTTATTGTTACGAAAGTAAATGTAAAAGTCAAACCGTTCACAATAGTTTTATAATAGCCGTCGTTAACACGCTGTTACGAAAAATTGCAAAGCATTGCGCATGGTTATTGTTATGACAAAATTATTGCAAAATAAAATATTATAAAACATTTCACAGACCTTAAGAAAATGCGTACCAAATTGCATAAAAAATAAAAAATAAATTAGAGCGCATTGATTAGCGGTACGGCACGGTGTCAATAAAGTGATAAATGAACGCCAACAAAAACCCCTAGTGCGCGGATTCCATTAGCGCGCTTCGCTGGCTGACGACGATAAAGGCGGACGGTGATCTGACGGAAAATTTATCTGCCATTTTGGACATTTTTATGTCAATTTACTAGAAATTTTGACTTTATTTAAATAGTAAATATATTTTCATAATGTTTTATGGCGATCAATTGTAAAACAACTCCAGTGTGTGTTTGAACATGCGATGGTAGCTTAAAACAGGAGCATGCAGAATGGGCAGAAGACGTCGAAATAATAATTCTGCTAAATCTGTTATACTACAGACTGTCATTGTAATTATATTGGATACGCACTTGTAATTACAAGAGAGAAAAAGTGGTGCGTTTTTGTGCCGCCTGGGGCACTGGTACTAATAAAATGCACGAGAAGACTTCTGCCAGCTTTGCGCTGACCGTAAGCGGCGCGACAACGAAGGAATCCGTGTCCTGCGTCACTTAAATGTGTCGCGCATGGTCAGCAAGTGCAACCGCCGTGCCCTAGGATATGTCCAATTATACCCTATATAAAGTAGTAAGTACTTAGCAATTACACCCTAAAGTAGCAAGTATAGAACTTAGTTGCAGAAATACGGTGCTTCGAGGATAACACACAACATCAACACACACCAACACCACACGTTTCAAGGCAGATGTATAGACCTGAAATTTGCTTGATGATCCCGCATTTATTCAAAAGTCAGGTAGGTATTTCTTTATTAAGACTCAATTATTGTGAAATTTTCAAATGTAACAAATGGTTAGACTGTTGTGTCTATACTAATATTATAATTGCGAAAGTAACTCTATCTGTTTGTCTGTTACCTTTTCACGTATCTACTACTCAACCAATTACATAATATCATGAAATTTTGTAACTTCATGTCACCTCTATACAACATATTTTTAGTAAAGTTGGGTTAAATCCCTTGAGCATCAAAAGGAATAACATAAAAAAAAATATTACCACAAATACCTACTCCATCTCGTGAATGATGAATGCGCCTGTCGATTTCTTGTTTAATATGTTGCCAATTCAGACCGTGTGGAATTCTCCATTTTAATCAACGATCAAGGTCTATTGTTTGAAATGAACTAAGCAAGTAAGATTGTTGTTATATCTCATGTCGTTGTTTGGCAGTTTTCGTGGATTACACGATACTTTTTAAAAGGGCCCGTGCGATACTCGAGTCAGGCACGAGCGGTCCCGGTGACACGACAGTTTTGTCGATAGCTGGCTTCGGGGAAGGATTGCCGATTACTTAGGTACCTACGTACATACCGATGTACCTACCTACGTAAATAACGCACGATTTTAACATATCATGTTTATTCTAATTCTACTGCTCCACCTGCGTTAACGTTAACGTTGATGTTAATGTCTAACGTGGTAATGTTAGTAAGTTAACCCGTTAAAATGTTGGCCACATCTACGTAATGCCTAAATTAGCGCACTAATTTACGCGGTAACACGCAGGTGGAGCAGTAGCATAAGGGTTAAAGCCAAACACATATTATATTATATATCCTATACCAACCTCAATGGTTATATGACCTGGTTCTATACCTACTTACGAACATAATATGGGTAAGTATTAGATTATAATAGTTCGGGTAGCGTAAGCGTTATACAAAAAGAGGAGACAAATCATCAGACAAGCAACAATTTTCCGAACGAATACCGCTTCTTTCGTCACAGTGGCGGCGGCGGCGATGGTTTTTGTTATCACTTGTTACAAGAACGATTATGTTTATTAGAAAGCACTTTGCCCAGTGAACTCGATTAAACAAAATAAAACTAGCCGCTATAGTTATATCACGGTGTGTACCTATTGTCGACGGATGGAGGCTCGCATAAACCAATCACGACTTAATTTAGATTTGTGCTTACAAAACTCTTGTACCATTATTGTTGTTGCCAATACATAATAACAACCGACAATTGATTACTTAATAATATTTAATTCAATAAAACTTTCAATGTTTTAATCTTTATAAATAATGTTTGTACCTATGTTTGTCCTCTATGCGTTTCTAAACCATTGGTTCGATTGTGATGAAACTTTGGCGAGTTGTTCTGCCTGCGTACGCAAAGGTTCCTGACATAAAGAGATCCTGCGGGAATTCCGAAACTTACGCGGGTGAAACCGCGGGGCACAGATAGTTCGTAAATAAAGTAATAATAAAACTAAATTTAGCCAAGCCCATGGTAAATTTGGTGAAAGTATAACATTTAATTTTAATAATTTATATATGTAAGGTAAAACAAAATGAGCAAAATATAATCCATATTCATCAAAAGTAATCAACGAAAAACTAGGTTAAATAAGAAATAAATAAAACCATATTTTATGTAAAGATAGTAACGCGAGCGAATATAACATCTTAATCAATACATAATTATGGTTATTTCGTAATAACTGTCATCTTTAAAGAGATTGAAAAGATCAGAAATATCGTTAGTTTATTTAATATACAATTTATTCTTTCTTAGCAAACCGATGGGTTATGGATCATAAGAACATTAAATTATATTTCAATAATTAATATTGAAGAGAACAAAGAATTACAAAACCGCATACTGCCGACTATAAAAGAAAATCAATCAGGTGATGTCTGAAACCAAAGACATTCTAATTGGTCTGAAACACTTTTTTTATATCCCTACTTTTTTTACAAATTTCGCTTGTTTACATAGCTAACATAGCATATAACTAAAGCTTAAAGATGGTGAGGTAATACATAATATACTTAATACTAAATAACGATATACCTACTCTTCAGCTTGAAAATCCTAGGACCATACCCTCCTAGGAGAAAATTTCGATTTAAAGTATTGCTAGCGAGAGATTTTCACGTAAGCGATAACACTTCCTCTAACCATGAGTCACTGAAGCTATAGTTAAAAGATTAAAATCATAAAATGTTACAAGCAATAGTTATAAATGTACAATATTATTTATCAATGTAAACAACAGCATCTGGCGTCTAGTATGGAGGCAGTCCTACGTGTCGTCACTACGATTAGGGGCCAATAATAACATCGCGCTGGTGCGCCTAGCTGTACCTACTTCTATTTCAGACAGGGTTGTCGACCCCGCAGGCGGACCGACGCGGCCGGCGCGTGCGCACCACACATGTACAACAGCTGTCACTTCACTCTTCCGCTGTTGAACAACCCCGATCCGATGCAGACGCGCGTATCTCCTTTACACGGAAAGATTGTATCGACTTCGCGAGAATCGTTGGCATAAAAGAACAATATTTCTAATAGAATTAATAACAATCTGGTAACAGACTCGTCCTAAGTACGTATATTACCGCCGCTTTCT
Organism: Zygaena filipendulae; assembly: GCA_907165275.2. Taxonomy (NCBI): domain Eukaryota; kingdom Metazoa; phylum Arthropoda; class Insecta; order Lepidoptera; family Zygaenidae; genus Zygaena; species Zygaena filipendulae. The sequence continues at coordinate 6,073,566 of OU015669.1, forward strand.
AAACGAATACTTTAATATCTAAACGTCGATTCATTAAACATGGGTGTTAGATAAACGTCGAGAGAAATGTCTAAAATTCACTTGACGGGTAACCCTTCGACCCCGTCTCGGAAATAAAAAGAAATTCACTTTCACATCATTCCGCTGTGCCACAAAATTGCACGGAATCAGGCTATTTGCCCTATAGAAATATCTTGTGTGTTCATTCGTCGGCAGCTGTCGAGAGCTCTCACGAATATTCAAACAGTACAACCACAAAATCAAATTCGCATCTCAATCATTTTAAAATGTGCAATTCATCCATCAAGACATGCATGGGACGGACTCGCGCATTGTCGTTACGCGATGATATACTCGGAACCCAGCCCAAGGGGACGTCTTTATAAGTATAACATAAAATACACCCAGACAAATTAATCGAGTATGGTATATAAAAAAATATGACTACGTCGAAAAAAAATTATAACCTAACCTAAATTATTTATAATTCGGAATGTATCCTTAACTCTTGAAGTCTTTAAAATGTAAAACAATAAACTATTGAATAAATATGGACTGATAGCCATAACTAAATACATATAAAATATGAATGACTAAAAATAGATGAAATTTATTCAATCCTTTCATCAAAATTGATCTTCATGGAAAACTACTGACGTACCAACCAACTTTCATCAGAAACTGCAATAATTTTAATTGGAACATTGGCTAGACCGAAGATAATGGATGGATGGTTTTATGCAATCAACATTTTACAATCATTCGCGTAATGCGAGCACTGCATTTAATCTGAGGAACCTATCAGAAAAACCGATTGCCTATTCCCAGCATCAGAGAATGATACACGATGCCAATTTAATAATTTAATCCGTTACATTTGTAATGATTAAGTTTCTGCGAATAAAGATTTAAATCAATTTTCTACGATTAATTTCCCGTTATAGACATTCATAGTAATACGGAACATTATACTATAATATTAGTTGAACTTGAAACCATTGAGATCGTTCCAGTGACTTGATAAATCTTTGATTGTGACTTCACTTCTTTTCACTATTGTCACCGCATTTCTGCTTCATCTTAGAGATTATTCTGAGAAAATAAACAAAAATATTTGTAGTTACAAACTTTTAAAAAATTTAATACTTTTCTGTAATTTTGAGAAACACGATCCATGTTATTGATCTTTTTTAACGGTATCTTATAAATACAGGACGCCTTTTAAACATTTTACCGGTTCAGTTCGAGGCTCAAGCAGATGATTTATCGAAACCAAATCGAAACGTTTTGAATTTAGTTTTACTTAGAAAATAAAGATGGCTCGACTTGGCGGGGGCCTTTTCTTGCCCCCAAATAATGTTTCCTATAGTATCTGTAAAATTTTCAATTTTCAGTATTTGGTCAACTTTTCCTGTAATAATATCGATGCCGCTGTATAGCTTATTTTTAAATTATTTATTTGAATAAATTTAGGTATTATATTATTAACCTATTTTATATACCTACCTACCTAGAATGATTAACACTTGTGTGTCATAAATCTATAATCTTATTCTGGCTTGACCGTGGTCAGTGCTGTTGAGGATTGAGTAACTAATGGCGCACTGTCAACGGTTTGGGTCTATCACTCATGTGAACCGACTCGTCGACAACATTTATCCGCTCTCATTTGGATCACTCAATATTAATGCAGCCGCGATGATCAATGTCGGTTCGTACGAGTACTTATTATGACTCACATTATATTAAATTCGTAACTATACTTTTAATAAAACTGTAGCTATCGGGGCGCACCTGTAATAGCTTTTTTAGAATAAAATACTTATCAATGCAGGAGATTTTATTATCACTAGCAGAATCAGCAGTGAGTTTTATAATATCAGAGATCAAATTTAAAAAAAACTATAGCACTGTCTCACATAAAGATTTTTAAGAGTACAAGATAGAATGCATAATTCACAATAATAAAATTGAATCTTCTTCCAAGCTTATTCATTCGTGCCTCAATGCAAGCATGTCCCTACATATTATATCTAAAAACCGAAAAGATAAACACATTGTTTAATAGCACCATCGCCCTGAGTTTGTGCAAAGATCCTGTGCCGATTTCACCACTGTCCGTTGCATCACTGATGGGGAATCGATGCAAATCCATCGATGTTCAGTCGCGCGTGATCATGCTACAACCAGCGGAGTGACTGCCGCCAACAATGGGAGCTCGGTTGTCTAACAGCTCAAAATTATAACAATTGCAGCTGCATGCCTGGTAATTTACAGCAGCGAAATTTAAGCGATCTATAGTCTTGTAGATGTTTCCGATTCGACTTTGAAACATTACATTCGTTTTCAATTTAGAGATGGTTGCGATAATACAATGAAAACTGACTACCACACATTAGGCGTATCAAGTCCTACTGATCTTTACAATGCGATATCCTAGTTCACAATCATATTATTTACAATTTTTTTGTCAATGAAAATGTAACTTTATAATTTGTGCACAGTCGTCCTAATTACATCATGGTGAAATTACTAAGATTGTGAACTGCGACGGGAATCGATGTGTCATTTTCTAGATTATTTGAACAACGCAACGATTTAGTTTCAATTGTACAAGAAATAGCTTTTGGGTAAAATCGTAACCTCAAATTTATCGCTCCTAAAATCTGCCGCCCTAGACTCCATCCTACTCAACTGGCTAGTTAATCCGCCACTGTGCTCTACCACATTAAATAGCTACGAAGAGAAATGTCTATCCTCGTTCTATATAAGTCTCTTTGAAATAACAAAGAGAATATTTGTTGTTGTTTAGTCAGTCTATTTAACTTTGGTGGCATGCGAACATGACTGCATGAAGCCCACGTTGACTTCGAAATGACACGCGGCTCGTGGGAATCGAATCCATTTGGCATCGAAACGCGCATCACGCTGACTTTCCGTGCCCGCATCGACTCTACCTATTGGCGTCAAGAAAACCGCCATTAAAGTGCCAAAGCCCGAGAAAATGCGATAAAATTTGCGACACTACAAAAATAAATACGATAGATACAATATAGGTAATAAGTAAAACCTGTCATAAAATCCATTATCGGATCAATCATCATCAATGGGGCAGGTAAAAATCGGCGTTCTCTCGTAAAACTTGCGATCCTGACTAATGTTATGAATGCAAAATTGTGTTTGTTTGTTTGTTAAGCTTTAACGCCTCAACCACTCAACCGACCGACCATCACGAAATTTTGCACGCACGTCAGGTGTACAGAAAATGACATGGGGTATTTTTATCCCGAAGCTCTCGCGGTAACTCCGATAGATACGACGCGCGAGAAACTTCAACAGCTATTATGCTAAATGAAACCGCTACAGCGCGCGGTCCAGTTGTCGGGCGCGTGGCCACGGGCAGATAAGCACATTTTAATTAACTTTTCGTAATTTATATCTTTATTAGAAGCAGCACGGCTAACGGCGGGACGTGATCGCACGGTGAGCGAAGCACTCGGCGCCCGATCACGATAACCGTGGAGACGCCGCGTCGCGTCGCGAAATGCCGTGCTTTCGTCTCGATATCTCGCCGTCACGCTCCCCGACAGCGGATTGCTCTCTGTCATTCGTAAGGACGAGCCGTCGCTTACTTTATTTATCATTTGTGTCATCATCACCTACCTAAGCAAACAAACGAGACGACGAAGACAGTGTGCGGGACTGCAGGGAAATCTACATCTACATATATTATCTACATTATACACTAATATTAACTAACACTACTTACAGATTTTGCCTCTTTATCACTACATAGTATAAAACGAAGTCGCTTCCCGCTGTCTGTTTGTCACTACGCATGCTTAAATCTTGAAAACTACGCAGCGGATTTTGATGCGGGTTATTTTAATAGATAGAGTCATTCAAGAGGAAGGTTTATACGTATGGTTTATCCTAGAATTCCCGCGCAAACTCCGAAATTACCGCGGGTGAAACCGCGGGGGACAGCTAGTACAATTCCCTATAAAGAGGTAGAATGCAGAGGGTAAACACCAGCTGGAACTGCTAAAGCTATTGTAAAAATCATTTCACTGATAGGAAACCACAGTACTTACCTATTCCTGCAGAGTGACATAGGATACTTGTTAGTTGATACTGAGGGGAGTCTTAAAATTCACGCGCGGGATCCCTAATTGAATGGTTCGTAAGTCAGTAACGTCAACAACGATAATTTTAAAATCCCATATAACCGCAATCATTATGCCATTAACCTTATGAATGCCAAAACAAGTAGATACTTTGCCGTTCTGCTTCTACGAATATTATCAATTAAGACGAACATTATAATAATTCGTTAATTCCAACTAACGCACAACTAACGGCATGCCTTCACTTTATATCACTTATTTGAAAGTGTTCTCGTCGTGACGTCATGATTACAAAATTCGAGGCATCATTTAATTACATCATAATATTGCGCATCCAATCGGCAGCTATACGTCTCAATAAAATCAATTCCCATAATAACGACGCTTGCTGGCTGCCGATAATTGTAGGAAGTGGTCGAATTATATGCACGGCTATTATTTCGATAATGCAGTGATTACAGCGATAGTGTTGGGCCGTGAGATTGGATTTATGTATCGATGTCAGTCGCGGCGCCGCGCCGCGCCGACATCGACACTCTGCTGGACGATGGCGCGGAATAATGAGCAGGCTGATTATCGATACAGCCTTGTTGGTGATAACACTCGCACTCGTGCTAAAGTTTTTAAAGATCTTTTAGAAACCATAATAAACTGACGTTATAAAATGCGAATGTCAGTTAATATGTTTGTTTGCTTGTTTGTTACGCTTAACCGATCATCATGAAATTCTACATAGAAGCTATCAGAGATACGAAGAAGGACACAGGGTATTTTTAATACCAAAACTCTCAAACTAACGCAGGTAAAACCGCCGGGAACAGCTAGTTTGTAAATAAAATCTCATGTTGCAAGAAACAACTTTTACCGTTTACCGTATTTTTATTCTATGACAAATACGACGCATTACTCCATATCATTGAAGGTTAAGGTGTCGTCCTATACAGTGTAGCATTTATAAATAGTTTTAATACTAATGGATTTTCCTATTATGAGTATATGTATTGCAAAACAATTAGTATTTAACTTCCCACTACAGCATACAAACAACGCACTACATGCATAATAAAATTTTATCAGTATTTTTAATTACACCCAGTTGCTGGACTCCTAAATGTCTCATTTTTAGAATAAAAAATATACATACACACACACACACACGTAGATTATTTATCAATCACAAAATAAATTTAAAAAAAGAATGCAAAGTCTGCGAATCTTCTGTCCATAAGTATTACTTTTTACTGCACCAAAAAAACAACGCCAGATCGTAGCGTTATCGTGCTTTTAATGGGTTGTCTTGCAATAGTAATGATGACTAATAAGTAATAATTATATCTAATTAGATGTCCCGTTTTGAGGAAAAAATTCTTGTCACACATGCACCATACGCCGCGGCGCAAAGTGCCATTTGAGACGGATGCAACGGATATTAAAGCGTGGCATCATTTCCGAACACGGTTTCTATTTGTACGTATCTACACATTGTACTGGTTTCCTCGTATTTTGATAGGTGGTAGATAAACCTATATAAGATACGATGGCATCTGGCAGCAAGCTTAAAACAACATTCAACAAAATCAGTACGTACAGTTTCAGCGGATTTACCTAATTGGCTACTTGACAAAAAAATTTTTTTTTGTCCGTCGTGTAGATTAGTAAAAAATATTGGACACGTATTTTTTCTTTTTTTACGTACTCAAAAAATAACAGAGATACATTGAGTTGAAATTTCGCGTGACGTCACAATTCAATGCGGTTTGTATGGCGCTTATAATGAATATTGACGTCACGAGCCCCCCACCCTAAACTTTAATGCGCTTTATCTATGTTCATTTTCATTAAATTGAAAAAGCAAAAAATACGTGTCTATTATTTTTTTATTTTCTAACTGACGGACTAATTAGAATTTTGATATTCATACCTTGGAGAATACCCAATTACGATTGAGGTAAAACATCAGTTCAATGGCACAGTTCGTCGGTCGGTGACTGACGCATTGGATGCACGAAAATAATTTATCGACATTGGTTTTTTCACTATAATATGGTAACCTACGTGTAAATAAACACGGATTTTCCATGTCAAACAGTAAAAAATTTATTTATTAGAGCAATATATCATATATATAAGAGTGTCTATACGTGTGCAATATGTTTAGATATTGCATTATTATAATAATAAGATTTTTATTTAAATAAAATATTGAGCAATTATTTTATTTTATTTTATTTTTATTTTATTTTATTCATAAAACCAACAGCGTCAACAAAGATTACAATATAATACAATAAACAAGTGTAAGGCCAATTATAGGTCTTATCTTACAAACAGTACCATTTGGACGCAGATAAGCAATAGTGTGTCAACCCACACTGGAGAAATTTTGAGTAAATCGTGTTTTAAAATTATAGCGCCATTTTCTGTCAACATTTTTTATGTTCAATATTCAGTTACATACTTAAACAATGTAATAAGGTAAACACATAATTAAAAAACGTTCCCTAACTCTCAATAAATCGTTCTGAATAGGTAACTTAATTTTGTGGGTCAACATGTCATTGCCCATCTGCGTCCATTTATAATAACAGCAGTCAGATGTGGTGCAGAGTTACAAATGACAAGTGAGATGATGAGATGAGATTTATTCATAACAGGCATATGTGAGATATTTATATTATTACTACGCCATATACATATTACGTAGAGGCAGAGTATTATAATGTCTATGTGAATTTGTAACATTGCAGGGGCAACGTTGCAAGCTTAGGTTCAACTAAACCGATATTGGAAATTCCTTCACTAATATAGGAAGCCAGTTGCCTTGAGAAACATAAGGTATGGTATGTTCTAGATTCTAGAATCTAGAAGGACATTGCACTGATAAACTCCAGGACGTATTTGTTAAGACTATAGAATCACGAGTAAGTAATGTGAACCCTAATCGGACAATACGAAAGGATGGTGTGAAAACCTTGGTCGGAGATGTGGAACCGGTATAGCCGCCCCCCGCGGTTTCACCTGCGTGAATTCCGGAACTTCTTCTGGAACTCTAAAAAAAGTATCCTAGATATGTAACTCAGGGATAATGTAGCTTCCCACCGACGAAAGAATTTATTAAATCAATTATGTAGTTCTATATATTTTTCCCTACATCCAAACTTTTACCTCTTTTAATATTGCTATTCACAGTTGATGCTTTGAATATCCGAAATCCTTGCTATTGTTATAAATGCAAATGTGAGTTTGTTTATTTGTTTGCTACGCTTTCACACCTTAACTACTCAACTGAACATCGTGAAATTTTGCGTAAACGTTGTCAGGGATACATAAAAGGACAAAAGGTGTTTTATATCCGGGAATTCCCGCAGTAACTACGAAACTAACGCGGGTGAAACCACGAGGAACATGTAGTAGGAAATAAGCCGTAATTTTATTGCTGCAACAAAAGTATTCCAACAATGTGATGATCACGGAGCACACCTCGTGTTGTGTAACCCGCGTCACGGCTACCGGCATCGATCGATCTTTCATTCATCAAAACATTTCATAGCGTTTACAAATAAGCAAAGTTCGTTCACCCTAGCTGCCAACGCGTTTTTAATCAGACAATGGTCGATACTACTCATATCGCAATCTACGGGTTAGACATCAGTCGTCTAGAGGTCCTTGAACACTGGTTTGGTTGAGACAGTTCCATGGGGTGGCAATATTCCAAATACCTACCAACGAAACATCGAAGAGGAATAGTGAAACTTCTTCCACCATACATTATTGCACTGCGAAAAACATAAAAATTAAAATGAATGGAAATAAATGGCACAAAGTACCCTAACCTTATCTTCCCGACATCCGATTTTAAAAACACAAAGGCTATAATATGTTGATCCAAGCTAAGCTTAATCTATCTGTGAAAACCGCATTATAATTCATGATAAAAAGGAAAAAAAAGTGTACATACATAGATAGTAAAAGAGTACCAAGACGTTCCAACTAAACTAAGCTAATAACAGTCAATAGAACAAGTTGTGGATATAATTAAGCGAAAACGCCTTGACGCGTCTGCGAACAATGAACGAAAGGGTCTCCACACACCGACCCAAATTTTCGCTGTCGGACCCATTGAACTAATTCATCGTACGACCCCATAAAACATGCCGTTACTTTCGTGTAAAGGATGCAATCAAAATTCATATACGTGAATGAGTTGCCGTCGAACCATTAAGGACTGTTCAGATCGCGCGATACCGCAGCCGTACTGAGTGGTACAAGGGTTTCATCGATACTCGAGATAACCCGCGTATACACCATTCTTTCCAAACTTTCGTGCCTGATAGAATTTTTTTGAATTTGACAATCGATACTTGCTATTTCAGCAGAATTGTGCTCATTTATTGTGTACTTTTTTTACCAAGATATCCTGCAGAGAATCTATAGGTACTAATATTATAAAGCTGAAGAGTTTGTTTGCTTGAACGCGTTAAACTCACGCGGGTGAATCTTCGACACGGTTGGACCAATTTCAACGGGACCTTCCTTGCTTTTTAACTGATGTTATAAGGAGTGAATTAGGCTACCTTGGAGTTCCTGCGGGAATTCTAACGTGGGTGAAACCGTAGAGTACAGCTGCTAGTACCTAATATTTTAAAAGGCTATAGGTACTGTCAGTAACTATAATAATAATGTCAAACCAACAACATTTAATTTCATCGAGTACCATAATTACAACGTTTTAATTCATAAGTTTATTTTATTTGAAACGTTTTTCATGACTTTTAAAACGTTAATTGTAACTGTGATGATATTGAATCTTCTGAAAATATAAAGCAATTTGGGAAAATTATTCTGCAATTTATTGTAGCCGTGAGTGTGCTTATAGGTAACGATAATTTAAAATGTCTCACATAACAATATTATAGTATATGTACAATTTTAAACGATACGAATAACGGTAGGTACGGGAGAAAATAGCGATCACATAAAACCTAGTCAGTTTGGACAGTTCCATAACTATTCTATATTGATATTATTGCACCTTCGATCTATTGTTATGCGCCAACTTGATATTCACCATAGGTTCGGCTTATTTAACGGTTTTAAAGTGTAATAATTCAGAACGATGCAAATAATGCTTCGTATAATCGCGGTGGATGTCACACGATGAATAGAAACGATCAATGGTTATGGGTACCTAAACTGCTTGAGAACGCCGAAGTATGCATGTGTTGTGTGTTCCAAAGGTTTTTATACTACTTACACTGTTTTGCCCCCGTGGAATCGCCCGCTTTAATTTCGGAATTAGCATGGGAATTCTTTGTATCAAAATGAAAGTCTTCCATGTCATTCAGGAATACTGTAGCTTTCTGTGAGTGAAATAATTTTTAAAATCGGTTTAGTTATTCCAGAGATTGTGCCCAACAAATAATTGACCAAACATACAAAAAATCAAATCGTTTCTCTTTAAAATATTGGTACCGAAGTATAGTTTTCCAAAAAGTGTATAAGTATGGTATATCGGTTTTGTGGTAAGTAACGATATTAAACTGTTTAGTATTGGCACTCTTTAAGTTATTACGTTACTATTGAGCATTTGCTTGGGAATTTCTTTGTAAATATACACACCACGACCGACCCGGGTGGGCCTATCGCATTATTATGGTTCTATATGCAGTAACGGCACAATCCGTAGGTGGCCGTGGAATCGTCAACACGAAATGGATACAGTCAACCGAAAAATTTTAAATGATAGACAGACACCGCAACCCGTGATTACGATACGAATGAAAGAAAACGCATGCACATGTGTTATTATTTAATTAAAATACTTTCATAAGAAAGTGCGGTGTGACGAAATAATAATGTGTTTCTAGTCGTATTCTTAATATCCTATCGTCTACAACAATAAGTTGGTAGTAAAATAAAACTGTTCTTGGATAGGTATGGAAAATAAAGCTTGCATCCAAAGATTCAAAAAGCGTAACTCGCAAAAAAAGACATGAAATCTTTCCCACAGTTTTCACGCAAACCTTGATATTCCTGAGGGAACTATTTCTTCCAAGACGAAAAGTATCCCATGTCACTAGGTAATACTATAATTTTGATCATTGAAACAATTTCTAGAATTAGTACAGTACATCCAGAGACCGCCTACATCCAAAATAACAAACTTTACCGCTTTAAAATACCCTAAGTACGTATTTTAAACATTAGTGTAGAAGTAATCGGCTTGTTGGGAATGTATAATATGGAAACTTAAACAAATCCAAGGCGATTACATTATTATCGGTCAATCGAAGTCACAGCGCATGTTTAACATAATGTAAAGCACGCATGATGACTAATAAAATCGGTCGATTTTTAGACGTGCGGCGATTGTCGGTACCTCCATAAATTTCTAGCCGGCTGAGATCGACCGGCGCGGCGCGGCGGCGTGGTGAACCTGCTTCCATACGCGCTCAAGCTAACACTTCATAATGCAATAAGCAAACATGTAAAACACAAATCTCGTATTATGCAGATTACTTCACACAATTGATGTATTAGCTTGCTCCGAGCGCTCTATCTGATGCGACGTCAATCAAACGCAATAAAGTGATATTAAAACGAACACCACTCTCTAACTATACCACAAACCAACGCTACATTATGCACTTTATCCAAAGACACATCATGATGATAGCATCACGAAATACCAGCTCGAGGAGTCGGTATTAATGCCGTCGCCATATTGTATTATTCATCCGATTACAAATGAACGACATATGTACCTAGTCTATAATATAGTGCCCAAGCGAGAAAAGATTGGGTATTGATAGAATCGGTACTATTGGACTTTGTTGTGGTCACAGTTTAAACCTAACCCATCCTAGAAAGATGCTCGCAAATACAAAACAACGGTATTTTCTGTCTCCGGCATTAAACAAAACGTCGGTCGTTTGTAAACGGACGCTTCATGCCCACAACTTGCCTGCGACATAAACATCGACAACGGCCGGTAAGCGATACACTTACACCTACCTGAGAAATTCATAAGAAATGTGAAAGTACTTATCACGCTCTGAAAACTCGATGCATATAAAGATAAAATTTGCATAATAAGTAGAGTCGGTTGTAAATTTACACATAAAGTATGTACGTAAATAAATGCAATTATTTTTTATTTTGTTACTGGAGAGCCTTACCGTTTTAAAAATATTCTTAAATATCAAGTTATAAAAAAGCAAGATATCTGCAGACATCTTGTTTGTTTCACTAGCGCAGTACCTATTACTTACATTACTTTAAGTTTTATATTAATGGCCTAATAGCTTTTTATTTTTATTTAACAATAGCTTTTACTATGCGGTGCCCACATATCTGTGGTAACAGTCTAGCTCTACAACCATTTTGTATTATTTTATTCAATGCCGACCTGTTTTGTGAGCCCAATAAATAAATAATATATAGGGCTTTTTGTGTCTGAAAAAGTTTCTGTGATAACTTTTCGCTAATATTAATTATAAATTAATAACAATGTTTTATACCTATACACAAATCTTACAAAAAAATGAAGTATATGTACAGCCAAAATCCGCTGTGAAGAACTTAGCGGTTGTTTAGATTTTATGGTCGTCGTTGATGTCTTTATTACTATAGGTACTATTTGTGTTTTTAATTATACGTAGTACGTACGCAAATGTACGTATTATTGAAATTTCAATTTTACTCAATATTTTGACTAATTACATATACTTACTATATAGTAATAGATAGATTTTATTTAAATTTAAAATTCCTTTCAATTTATTTGTGTAGGTACCTACTTATACAGCTAATGCAGACAAGCGAACATACGTTCTTCTGTGTCGTCCTCGTTATTATTTAAATATATCATTTAGATCGTTTCTAATTAAGTTCAGATAATAAGTGTTACGAAGTGGTGAAACATTTTATTGTTTCATTTCGTACGGCCATCCCCGCACTCAGCCTCTGGTCGATCTGCACGGCCTAAGTCCTTCTTTTTTTTTCTTTTTCAAATTTGGCATTTTCAAATTTAATCTTATTTTACAAAGAGCATTTGCCGAATTAGTACTTTTGCGAATCGGGCATTTGAAGAACATTACACATTTTACAAATAAGCAATTTATCGATTCGAGCGATTAGTCGATAAATTTTCGAAAAGTCATTGTCTGTATGAAGCAGTATGAAACAAGACGCCTGCGCTTGCGTCGCCTCAAAATGTCAAAAGTAGCCCTCACCCACGCGTCTTCATTACGCGCCCATGCTCCCGAACGAGCCAAAGCAGATTAATTAATCCGATGCAAACAAAGTCAATCACGAAATTAATGGAATATAAATCCAAATTAAGCACTCCGCTAATCCGAGACTTACGGCAATACGACCTCATGATGGATGAACACTGCGAAATAGGTTCTTACCTGCAAAGAGAAAAACAATTATAAATATTTATATGAAGAAACACTTAAATACATCGTTTGGTACTAAAAACTAGTCGTAGGTAGATGAAATATCTCAAAGAAGCTTATCAAAGTATTACCGTTATACTGCCCAAAAATAAATCAAATATTAGTTTATAGTATATCTTAACATTTATCGTAATGTTAATATTGATTTATTAAGATTGAACACCTGTCTAACATTTAGAGATATTGACACGTGTCTAAGAAGAGAAGTTCAACAAACGAGTTACAGAGAAAACCGATAACTTGTCGTGTGAAATGTCATAATATTTGTAATTGGTGTTTGCCAACATATTGTTGGATGTTTTATAAATAAAATTCAGTTATTTTATATCCGGTTAGCCATAGCCCTGATGCATGTTCCCAAGACAATGGATGCATTTATCAGTACTTTCTTTATAAAAATACATACAATATATAGCTATGTCTAATACATTGACCCCATAATTCAAAAAACGTCAACAAATACATAGGTATGATTTAAAAATAGGCACCTACGTGGGTACGTAATACTATTATGTAAGTAATGAGTAGCATGAATAGTATTAAATTCATAGAATTTTAAACGAAAACATAAAATTTTGAATGCGCTTTGTAAAAAGTAAAAACAAAAGAGCGTCACGCTGTTTGGTCTACCTCGGAACAATGAACGGAAACGCTATGGGTTCTTTCATTGATTAATGCTAGATCTATGTAGTTGTGATTTACGAGTTGAGTCGCATCTGTGGATACTCCAACAACCATCACACAGCTGTAATTTAAATTCGACATTTCACGCCAGTGCACCTGTTTATTTCCATAATATTATACCGTTTTTAGTAATCAAATAACCAAAATTACCTCAAAGTAGGTAAATGTACAGTTTTCCTCCAGTGATGATTAGTTAAAATCAACAGACGTATCTACTAACCTAAAATCCTATGTTTCGTTGTGCTATCATAGTAAACAAAATGAGTAAAAGTTTGACTTTACCACAATTCGAGAATGTTCTAAAATTTCAGCCTTATTATAATAGAGATTCTCATTTTCTAAAGAATGTTGGAAGAGACACGACAGATTAATAATCCTTTTCTGTTCGGTTATTATAACGACAGGCGGTTTCGTTGCACTCCATTCATTGGCTTCCGACAATTAGTTTAACAGTTAATAAAGAATATTTTCTATCTCGACCCTGATTCGAATTCAGGTCAGAGTTTACACAAAGAAAGAGTGGCAACCTCTGGTGGAAAGAATTCTCTTTATATTATAAATCATTAATCAGCTTTTATAGAATAGGGGCGTGGATTGGATTTAATTATATATTATGATATTATTTTTTTTGTTACAGTATATATAGTAGTAGTACGTAGTATATATTAATCTGAGGTATAGTACAGTATAGTTTGTTATAGTAAACATTGTGACAAATAAAACTAATTTAATATAACTAATTTAATAAAATCAAATGCATTTGACACGGCAATACAAACTAGAATGAAGTGGTAATTAATGTTATCAATTACACAGTCACATAACGACGATGCAGTAATTGATTTGCTAGTGTCTTGTGCATAGAAAAACAGGTACTATCTACTATGTATATATGCATATAGGTCGAGTTTTATTCAAAACGCGTAGGCGTAATTTACAATATTAGTGTTTGTGTGAAACGGGGTGGGTGGGGTCGAAGGGGGAGGGTTTCATTCATAATAATGGTAAAGTGACTGAATGGATCCATAAACGCAAATTGCATTGCTGCACCGCCCGCGGAGCGGCGCCATTGTGCATTAATTCACTGGCGCACACTTTGAAAACAAGCGTCGAGTCGGCTTTATTTGTTTAGACGAGTGAGAGATTCCTATATGCGCGATGACGGATGAACGTAACGAGGTTTCGCAAATACAAAATATATTATACCTAATAATAAAACGGGGTTTGCAAAATCCTAAACACTTACACCGACAGTCGTCGCTTATTATTGTTGTTATTATTATTGGTTTTTTTGTAGGTAGTGTAGAGCATAGTGCTAGGTGTCTCACTTAGAACATCACATGCGACACAGCAAAACTCGCTGTTTGTGAATCAACTACAGAATCATATCAAGTCATATACAGTTTTATTTAATATCTAATTAAGAGGATGGCAGCAAAAATCCGGTAATTCAACCTAACGCACATACAAAAACCCAAATGTCATCTCAAAGTCCAATTTTAGTTTAGGTTATAGTCATAATTATTCCTGTATTACAGAGCTTATCAACCTTTTTGTTGTGACCGCTACTAAAGACCAGGAGCCGTATTTTTTAATCGCTCGAATTACTTTTCGCACACTAAATTGCAAGATTCACATGTGAGTGCTTAAAAAATTGTATGAGCATTCGCATGTGAATTCGCGATTCCGTGTGCGAAAGTGATTCGAGCGATTCAAAAATACGGCCCCTGTTCGTGACAGTGGACTCTCCACACACTTTCGGATTGCTTTCCTCACATGTCATTCCTCTCGCTATAAACTTTTCTTTAATCGTCATTATTTAACCTCATAATTATTTATCAACAAACCACAGAGCAATAGGTACACGATTTACTAGTCGCTGACAGACCACAAACATCTATTAACAGCGAAAGAAAGCCATGATATTTGTGCCTGAGTGTTTATCTGCAACGAGAAGATGTGTATAACGCGAATGCATCATTGTCTATTTTACCTATTATGGCAATAATTTTCTTTCATTGAATGTTTTTCTTTAATTATTGCTTCTTACAAAAACATTTGGACTAATCCGTAATAATAAACAGATTTAATTAAATTGGGGATTCAGAAAGAGCCATTTTTATGGGGCAACTTTGAATAAAATCATCTGACTTTCACTTTAGTTTTATTACTTTTATTGCTTTTTTTGACATTATGGCCAGTAAATTATATTAGGTCAATACCTAATATAATTTACTGAAAATCCTTGACCGTTGAAAATCCTTGCGAGTGCAGTAACAAATTGTTGGATTTTTCAACGGTCCAAAAAAAAAAAACGAAACAAGTTGGTTTACAGAACTGAAACCCAATATATGTCTTCGTTTGGAAACTAAGAGACTCCTTGGCCAGTTGTAGTAGATCTACCAGTCAATCCCTCAATTACGAACGCTCATCTCTGTACGACCGCCGTTTATCTGGCCGAGTCCTAACCGTTGATTAACTCCCATCTCATGCCCACGTACATTTCCCAAGCTTTCGTCGTCAACCACAATTAACGTAATCACTTGTGGTGGAAGATACGTCGGTACTCGAGCCTCAGAATTCACTACATACGACTATTGCAGCATCCACATTTGTTGCTCGTAATTAGATTTTTCTTGATTATCATTTTAGTAAAACGGTTGACTTACTTTAATATTTCTTTTATTAACCGACTTAATTATCTTAATTTCGGCATTTTTACCGAATTTCGGCCGAATATCGAAATTTGGTTCACCTCACCGATGTTCGGTTAAGCTGAATGTGAAACGAAGACGCCCATCCCTAACTACTATTATATCAAATGAAATTTCAAATGAAATCGCTTCCTTACCTATTCAATTAGACTCTACGAAGAATAAATAATTTAGCAAACGCGATCGTATTCGAAAAGCGAGTACCGTGAATTAGAAATATTATGCTGAAATTACATATTTCACTTTCACTGCAACAGAAACTGTTTCCAATTTAGATATCAGTGCAATTGTCGGACATTAAAATGAGACGTCTCGCGTCTTGACTCTCGGTGTACGATTTCAAAACAGACCACTGTCGTTCGAGAAAGTGAATGATTATTATGTATTATTTAACGAAAAAATTAAACAGAGCCATTCCAATAATAGCTAGTTGTTATTGGCACTAAGTGACAAAGCATAAAACGAATCGATTTGATTGTCGTGGGAGTTACCTATTGTCGGAAATTGCCAGTTAGATATGAATAAAAGCTCTAAATTAGCTTTATGTGGTCATTGCATACTTGAGTGAAAGTTTTCAAATTAACTTTTTCTTCCAATCTCGAAGTATTCACATTGTTGTCGACGCGTCCGGCAATGGACTTATGAATTTAACGTTAAGCATATTTTCCAAACAATTTTAAGGGTTCCGTACCCAAAGGGTAAAACGGGACCCTATTGCTAAGACTTCGCTGTCCGTGCGTCTGGCCGTCTATACGTCTGGCACCAGGCTGCATCTCATGAACCGTGATTGTTAGACGACGTATTTTTGTTGCCGCTATAACAAAATATTAAAAAACAGAATAAAATAAATATTTAAGGGGGCTCCCATACAACAAACGTGATTTTTTGCTCGTTTTTGCTCGATATTGATTACGGCAACAGGTAGACGCTTAAAATATTCACAGAATATTGAGTTATATATTCACTTTAAAAATAAATAATTCAATTAAAATAAAATAAAAAATATTTAGGGGGGCTCCCATGCGACAGACACGATTTTTTTTGCCGTTTTTATATATAATGGTACAGAACCCTTCGTGCGCGAATCCGACTCGCACTTGGCCGGTTTTTAAAGTCTCGTGTCGGTATTAAACCCACAACCGAAGAGCTTGTATGCGATTTCAATACGCGTTATTTTAATGCACATTTTAAGTTGAACGCGGTTCCGGTTTTCTAAACGTATGTTTTCATAAATATTTCGAATTCAAACTCACATTACACTCATGCAACGGAATAACCATCGTAACTAGGCGAGAGCCTAATGCTTTCTTAAAACACATTTTATAGCGGCAATAACAATATTATTACGATATTTATATCTTTCAAATCAGTTTATTAAAGTGTTATAGACAATTTTGAATCCCATTTCTAATCTGTTTTCTATTTGATATATACGTATAGGCACGTAGAACCGTTGCTTATTAACGTCGTTATAATTATTTTATAGAGAGGACATTTTGAAGATTTACTTATACAAAAAGTATTAATAAAAAAATTCTATCGTACAATCGAATCCTAGTCTAAACTAGACAATTAGTCGAATTATGATAGAATTATATAAAAAGGTAAACACGTTATATTGGTAACAACACCAAATTCGAAATTACCTATATAAGTACGTAAAAATCCATACCGATATTATAAATGCGACAGTGACTTTGTCTGTTACTTTTCATGCCAATTTAGCTGATCATCAATAAATTCTGCATATACGTACACGTTGTCAGTGGTACAGAAAAAGACATTGGGTAGGTAGGTACTAGTACCTACCTACTCGTACCCCTGAATTCCCGTAGGAACTCCGAAATTGACGCGGGTGTAAATCGCGGGAAACAACTAATATACCTACATATTAATATACAACTGTAAACAAAACTGGTAGCACGTACATGACTAGTATTTTGCCCACAAATAATTATCAATTTGTGTATCCCGCCATTCTCACGGTCCGCACACAAGCTATATAAGTTGTGGGTCCATCAATAACGAGCTATGCTAATAATATGCTAATCGAAATGTTTACGTACATTCTCATTAGATACTGTAATTATTGCGGTCAATATAATACGTTTAATTTTATTATTCGCGTGATTCATGATTAATTCAAACTTGAGGGTCTCCATCCGCAGTCACACTATAGCGCAACTCGCTGAGAAAATAGCACTGGTTCTAAGATACCAACCTCGCATCGCAGACGCATGTAGGACGCGGACGGCACCGGGATGTTTTTGTATTCATTAATTTATGTATGTGCCTACCTATTTAGATTGAAAATTATTAACTGGGACATGATAATGTCAAATTCAAATCATAACAAAATCAGAAACAAAACTAGACCAACAACTTTTCCGACAGGAACTCCGAAATTAATGCGGAAAAAACTACATTAAATTTTGCAGACCGGTATAGAAAAAATATAGGGAATTCCCGCTGGATCTCCGAAACTAACGCGGGTGAAACCGCGGGGAACAGCTAGTTAGGTATAATATATTTTCATGTAGTATTTTTTTGAGCACAGAAGATGAACTATTTTTCTTGTGATCAAATCAGTTCCATAGAGCCGCAAAGGATATAAAAAATATGTTTTCCAGCAACATGTCTGTTTCATAACCCCAATTTAAAACAAAAACAGGACGGGTAATGAATCGTGTATAAGTTGCTACAGCCATTATTTTATCGAATCGTTTGCATATTGATACTAAGTATATAATATAAAGTATATTTGATTTGATTTGATTTGATATATACAGCTATGTAGTAATATCCGTTATTAGTGCAGTGAAGCGAGTAAGATTGCTACTTACGAAAACCGAGATTCCACCTACCGGAACGATCCGACCTCGGTATTAAGAAACTTGTGGCATTATTACTGTGGTCCAGAAATCACTAATCCTTACCTTACATCTAGAATAAATTTTTGAACCAAGAAAGTGTATACGTAACTTTACGTATACGTGACACAGCTATAAAGATCTTGAAATCTGAATACATCTTTAATCTAAAATACGAAAAATGTAGCACAGATTTAAAGTTAAACTGCCTATTGTTACCTGATGACTCACACATAATAATGAAGGATACAATAAACTAAGTTATGAAAACAAATAAGGTTAACCAAATTATCTTCATGCGTGTGACACTGAAGAATATATTTAAGTAAGAATCATGTCCATTTTATAATTTTTGCTGTATAATATAAGCCTACTTATAAAATAAATAGAAGCCTATAATAATGCTGACAGAATAATTGAATAATTTGTGGAGAACATTTTTATAAAGTGGAAACTGTTTTTCTTTAAGATTTCGAAGAAAATGAGTCAATTTGTTCAATGAATTGGTTTATAGGCGATGGATAAATGTTGCGTAGGTGTCTTTTTGACCACGTAATTGGTTGTTTTAATGTTTTCCGCCAACACAGTAGCGTATTACGGACATTTGTTGAACATCCACCAGGTTTCAAATACCCAGTTCAAAGTCAAAGCAATCTCATAAATTTCTTAGTCTACAAATTACCTACATATAAACATTCGATCGTCTCCGGGCAAAGCATCCAATCTTTAGGTTATTTATAATACCAATTTTTGTAGGTTCGATTATAAGAGGGGACACATAGCTTTGTGTTTGTATATTGTGTTTTATAAGAAGTTGGTCTCGATATGGTATAATACGTGTCTGTGTAGTTTTTGTTGCTGTCACCGAATCACATCCCATATAGTGCAAAAATGACTAGTATTATTTTCTTATTTAGTATTCATTTCCGATGTGGCATTGTTATTATTGTCATCACCTTTAATACTTATAGTATCATTGTCATCACCATATCAATCAGCCAACAGAGGTCTCCAAGAATCTCCATTATACTTAATTTTATTTTGGACTTTGCTGAAAACCAGCGCTATGTTCCATAATAAAGTATGTTTACTAGCACAATACTGTATTGAGATCTTTTTGGCACCTGTAAATTATACATAGAATATAGGTACATAGTATAGTATGTTTCAAATTAAGCTTTAGTTTTATGTGTTTTAAAAATATTTTCTCACTCTTTCTTTATACCATAACAACCATGGCACTACCCTCACATAGCCGGAGTTCGCGTTTAATTCAAATTTTATTGACCGTCAAAATAGTGAAAGGCATTTGTAGGCAAAACAGAAAAGTCCAATAATTACTTAAGGAAGTTTCGAGTACTGCCAAAATTATGACCACTTCCTACATTACCAATTCATCTAATCGTTCGTTGTCTAGCTTTCGTTTCACACAATACGACTGCGGTGAAAGAAATGTAAAAAGTTGTAAAAAATATGACGAAATGACGTCTCATTTGTTTATTTACATTTACAATATATTGTCTAATCTAGTTGTACCTGACGACGGACGCGACGTGTCAGATACAAATCACCACCGCTTACAATGGCGCGTACAGTCGTCGAGAAAGTTCAGTCTAGTTAGCTGTTTTTTTTTATCAAAAATAAACCATCAGGGCATGAGAAAATTTAAAACTCCAAACAAAAAAACACTGTGTATAGGTACAATTTTATCATTATTAAATGAACAACCTGTGACTTCACCCTTACTACAATCGATATAGCGAATATATACACACCGGCAGAATTAGCGGAACATAAAAAGGCAGAGTATAGAAATAGTTACGTATCTATATTAAAACAAATAATAATTAGACGTGAAGTAATAAATTAATATACATCTTTTAACACTTTAAAAGTTTGTAATTAAATTATTAAATTTTATTTAAAATAATAAAAAAAAAAACACTTTTTCTCTAATTTGTGGGTACACAAATAATGTTGCAAATTAAAGATTACTGTGATTTTAACACTAAATAAATGAACGATTAATAACGTGTGTTTCCCCTTCGTGATTCAACTTTTATTTGCAACATTGTCTGAGTTCTCACAAACTAGAGACTTTTTTCTTTTTTTTTAATTTTGATTACTTTTAATAAAATTTAACTAAAAACTTCTTAAAGTCGATGTTAAAAGATGTATATTAGTTTATTACTTCATGCCTGATAATAATTTGTTTTAATATATATACGTAATTATTTCTATACTCTGCCTTTTTATGTTCCGCTAATTCTGCCGGTGTGTATATATGCACGAGACGTACCTAACTAACAATTTATCTGAAATTACAAAAAACTTAAGCACTGGGCAGGTAGATACTTCGTAACATGAAGTTCCTATAAGAGCGACTAGCACCAGTAATTTGATTTAGTTCACACTTAGGTAAACTTAAATCAAGTAATCAAAAATAGCTGAAACCTCAACTTTGCTTTAAAAAATTACGGTTATTACTGTCCTTATTTGATCTAATGTTAGTCATAATTTGTTCATTTTTCATTGTTTTGAAACGTCACAAATTAAAAAATAAATTCGTGTACGTATATTTGAAAATTTCTAATCGATATAATGAGTGACGAGTTCTCGAATATGCACATAACCCGAGAGTGCAATAACGCCGGCAATCTCACAACAAATCATCGTTTTCGTGCGTGAGTGCACCTGTAAATTCCGACCTGGCATGCGCATTGCGCACGCGCCGGTCACGACGACCGGGGGGTCGATTTTTGAATCGCTCGAATTACTTTCACGCACGGAATCGCGAATTCACGTGCGAATCCTCATACATTTTTTAAGCATTCACGCGTGAATCTTGCAATTCCGTGTGCGAACAGTAATTCGAGCGATTCAAAAATCGACGACCGGGCCGCGCGGCGCGCCTCGACCGCTACGAATCCCATTCACACACGAACACTTTCCCCCTTGTCTCGTCTTAATTATTTCGGATATCATTATAGGCAATGATTGTGTTCGCCGTAATTATAGGTGTAGGAAACACAATTTGTTCGTGAAGAATATACTTCTCAAAAACCTAATAACAGCTATGTTTATAAATAAAATAATATTAAATCAAGAATGGAGTCTTGTACTCGTGTAGGGTCATGGTACAGTCGTCTTATTTCAAATTGCTTTTATCTATACCTATTATAAGGTTTCGAAAGTATTAGGTAGTGCGTGTCGTTACTTGTATTTTAATAAAAACACGAGAAGACAATTTCATAGATCGCTTTCACTTGATACAGATACATACTTTAACATTTAATAATTTTATCGCAATATTATTTATTACCTAGATTACGAGTTTTAGGAATATTTTTACAGATTTCTACTTATATAACTCGCCTAATTATATAACTCGAATTATTTGTTAATTAAGTAAACAAATCGATGAAAGTATCGAATATGGGTATAGGGTAGTATATTTTGTGAATAATTTAATCATTTTTAAGACTGTACATACGCTACCGTCCAAGGAGTCTAAATAAAAGAACTCTATAATTGACAATATTTGCAGTGTATTACATATAGTGTATAGTGTATTTTTAAAAACATAGTCCAAGTAAAAATATTAACAACGCTTGACTAATTGAGAGCCGAGTTTTCCAATCGTTAGTAAAAAAGAGGTAGCATCTTGTTGTTAATAAAAGACGATACCTACGAGATTATATAGTAATAATGTGTGATAATTAGTCTTGTCGTGATTGTTGCAGAAAAAATTGAATCTTAAATAAATAGCCATTCGTTCAGGAGGTTTAGTGATGGAATATTCTGTAAAATGGACTAACTTAAATGAAAGAGACTTTCTAAAAAAAAACGTAACAACAAAGCCTTTATTGTAGTCACCGAAAAGGATGAATTGACTTCCTTAAACATTACGTATATTCTATTTCACGCTGTATTTCAATTTGTCTATAGATTCAAATATTGGCGCTAAGACCTAGGATGTAAAATCAGCATCTACCAATCTCAATGATTAAAATAAATGTTCAATTTGAGGTAAATTATGCATATTAAAACAAAATATCATAAAAGTTGCAACATCCCGAGTTCAAATGGTTAATTTTAACAACAAAGTACAATAATACAATATCTCATAAAAAATTAAACCTGGAAATTCTTTCTCATTCGGCTTTATAAAAGGATTTCCTTCACTTTGGCTTCATTCTTCTCGTATAAAAGACACAAGATCGTTTATACGATGCTAATAAAACGAGTGCCGCATACAATGTATAGCATTTAGGTTAGTTTCATGATTTACTAACTTTTATAGTAATTTTTTTTTATTAATTAATTATTGGTCACTAGGCTATCTGTGCTCTGAAAACAAGACTGAAGTTTGGTTGTTAATCATTATAATACGTAACTTCGAGATCGATATTAATTTGTATAGTTTTTATTAGCCTGTAGGTGACGCCGGTTCCGAAAACTACAGACTGACGTTTGGTATATTAATTGTTATATTATATTAATTGTTATATTAATTGGCGCTTTTTAGCTAAAAACGCTTAAAACTTGAAATAGGCATACGTATCGCACATAGGTATATAAAATATTTTGTGGGAAAATATCTTGATAAAGGTACCTACGAGTATAGATATTATAAACTTGTAAAACAGACTAGTCGAGTCAAACCAATAATCTTTAGTAAGCTATGGCCAATTATTTATTATAGAAATATCTATAATACAAGGGAAAAGAAGACTGGAGTTGCATGTCATAAGACCATTGATTTTCCAATTAGGCTCATTTACTTTGAGCTGCCCCGGAGCGATCTCACCCTGTTAAAATCAATGAAGGTATACCTTATTACTTTGACACCGGTGTGCAGAAATACACGACCGGTTCTCTACACATCTTTTTGCGATTAAGCACTGCATGGGAATTCTACGGAATTCCTCTAAACCGTATTACATATTAGACTCAGTTTATGTTTATGTAAGATAAGTCAACATATCTTTATGAGTTGTGATTAGACTTGTCGATAACTGCTTAACTTACAGTTTTGCATTCTACATTTACATGTAATTCGAGTATCGCACTTTATATGAGCTCTTTAGTATTTTGCACAAACCTGAAAATTGTTTTGCCATATTACTTAATTAAAATAGGTACTTAAAACTTGTTCCTATGCACTTAAGTTTAAAATTTAAAATGTTGCCTAATTGTGAATCCGTACGATATGAGTGTACGCAACGTTAAATAGCGTTGAAACGCAAACTGACGAGCAGCCGTCGAAGTTTAATTACTTCGTCATATAGCAGCACACGAACTAACATGGATCTCGCGGATCCTCCTTGGTGAATGCACAAATTGTGCTCGTGAGGTGGTCTAACGGGTCGGCGATAATCGCGACGCGATAAAAAAAAATACCTATAGGCACTTACCGAGCTCAGCGCAAGCGCATAACGGATCGCGCGATGCGCTCCGCCTGTCATCACGACCGCAGGCCGGCGCGGGGCTTCAGCACGAGTAATTAAACTTATTGGAGACTACACAGCTAGTCTCCAATAAGTTAAATTCGCAGTTTCGGGCGCGACGGAGCAGTCAATGTTCAAGGCACAAGCAAAGGATTTACGATTTATCAAAAATTAAAGGCAGATATTTTTATCGACTGATAAAACAGTCAGCAGTTATATTTATCAGAGAGTTCATACAAAACAACATGTTTAATTTTTTATATAATATCCAGAGATTTTAATAGGTTATACGAAGATTTAAAAATAAATAAGAATATTTAATATTTAGATAATGCTCAGATAGATTTGTATGCTATGAAAATATAGATATAAGTATTTTTTCAATTTTTCATGCTAACCTTAAATGACTAAACATTCATCGTCTATGACTAGGTCATAGAGTACCTACGTTCATCTCACAGTATCCGAGGAATCCCAAAATTCACGCGCATGAAACCAATAGTAATAACAGAACCTCCTCCTTTTTGGAAGTCGGATAAAAATTACACATTCGCCCAGAAAAAGTTTGCTTAGGATACATACATATTTTATTATTTGTATAAAGGGGAGGTCAAGTAGATCGGTTAATTTAATTAAGTTTAAAATATTTTTTGTGCTTACTTACTCTAAAAACAAGTCGTAAATAGAGTAGTAAATTGAAAATTTACGCTCAACATTAAAAATATCCACATAAAAATGCAATCAAACTTCGTAATTCAAAATGGAATTAAACTTTCGATAAATACCTAAATGATGACAACCAAAAAATCGTTTGTTTCATTACGATAGGAATTATTGTATTTGTAAAGCCATTAGGCGGTAAGCCGTTGATAATTATTATCTTTGACGCGTTTAATGGGATAAGTGTTTGGAAGCTGACGACTTGTTTCTCTATTGACTAGAGGTTAATATACCTACAAAAGCCCTTTGTACTACTAACGCGGTCTTAGTGATTGATGGAGGGAGAAAGTGCAGCCTCTTTTCCATTAACTTTACATTTTTTTACTTATGATCGTTACTACCACGACATCGTGAACTCACGACTTGCCCGTGCATACCTACCTACGTATATCTATATACAGACTGAAATATAAATGATTAAAAACCTTTTATAATGAAAATCTAAAATGTGGTTTCTATATGCATTTATAATAATTTCTTTAGAGTACCTATCTGCTTTGACTGAAATCTTCGTGAGTGAAATCGCAGTTATAACTATACATAGTAATGAAATAAATGTAATCCTGTACTGTATATCTGAAGTAATATTATTCGCAAATAAAACAATTACAACTGATAATATACAAGTTTTGTATTTTTGCTTTTTTTAAATTTGTTATGATATCGATAAACTTTTCCCAAACAAGTGATACTGAAATATATAAAACTTTCTATATTTTAATCCTCGTTTAAAAATTATATAGGGTGTACAAGTCTACAATTAATTAACGTCGTTTATCACAGTGTAACATTTTGCCGTTTGGTCATAACATCGCATAGTAAAAATGTTTAGAGTTCCGCATTATTTGCCTTGGGTAAAAATTGCCTTTATGTAGATAATATTATAATATTATTGTGACTAAATCACGCAAAGCCTTTACAGTGCCTTTTTTGTTTCTGTTAAATTAATTCGGTTTTATAGTTTATGCTCGCTCGTACAACGTTACGAAAAAAATATAATAGCTATTATGAAAAAAATTATAAAAAAAATGCATGAACAGATAATTTTAAAAGTGAACAAAAAGACTTTTTATGTGCCCTATGTTTCATTCTTATTGTAGTTTGTACTTTTGTCTAGACATTGTCTTACGAAAATTTAGAATATAAGAAAATTTCCTCTTTATAATAATAAGATACATGCAATATGCGCACGGAACCCGTACCACTTTTGTCTCCAGCGCACAGTATGCTGCGTTGTTTTTGCTCGCTGCTACATCGATCAAAACGATAGTTGATGGGCGGAAGTGCAAGATATTAATGTAATAACTACATACTGCACTTACTGTTAGATACCTTACTTTAACATAGACAAATAATGTAGCGATTACTGAGCAAAGGTTCCTCGTACCTTATGATACAAGACCTCATTGCACCTTAAAAATAGCTTCATACAATATGTAAAAGACATAAAAG
Organism: Zygaena filipendulae; assembly: GCA_907165275.2. Classification (NCBI taxonomy): domain Eukaryota; kingdom Metazoa; phylum Arthropoda; class Insecta; order Lepidoptera; family Zygaenidae; genus Zygaena; species Zygaena filipendulae. The sequence continues at coordinate 6,100,045 of OU015669.1, forward strand.
AGGCACAACAATCTCTTTGAAACCTTATCCAAACCTCATAGATCTTGACATCTAAACTTTACAAGTGAACTTGTAAAATTACTTTGTTGTTAAAACTATTCAATCAGGATAAACAGGATGACAGTCATGAGCATCACTAATGTGCCAATTTTAACCTTAGCTTCAAAAGTAATAGATTTTTATCAGCGCGTTGTGCCTATAGCGTCTCCTTGGCTACTCTAGCTGGAAATAGCTTAACGCACCTGAAAGCTATTAACGTTAGATTCTTATAAACTCTGAGGACTGTTTTACGAGTAACTAGGTAGGTATGAAGAATTTAAATTACTCGAAAATTATATAAAACAATATCAAACAACAAAATACCTAATAGTAGTTTCATGATAAAAAACTATTAATTATTCTTACTAAACTAAATATTCTTACACAGCATATTAACAAGATATGGCAGTTGCTCGTAACATTATTCTCTTAAACTTTTAATAAGTATTTGAATATCATCACGCACGAATCTCACATTAGTAACTTCATAGTGTAATTTTTTTTCAACGAAAGTTAGTGAGTTATCAATAAGAATTAAACTGTATAGATTTGTATTACCAATGTAACCTCATTTTCATAAAAAAAAAATCAAAGATAAACTCAATCATTGCGAACAAAAAGTGTTAAAGCCATCATGTCAGCATTCAACGTATCTTAGCGAACCTGCCTCTGTTTAACGGATTGCGACGATTAAATTGTAATTATACTGTCGATAGAGAAGTGACACTTAACACATCGATATGTTGTACGGTAGGTACGGTATCGATGTAAAGAATCGATGCTACAGTTTTTAGATCTATAAACACCCCTTTTTAAAAAAAAATATACAGATTTTAATTAAAACGCTCTTTTGTCTGTTTCACTCGATTGGTACGTAGTATGCTGGTATGTACAGAGAAATGCGACCACACTTATAACTTTATTAGTGTAGGTACTGACTATATCTATAGTGCTATGGGTATGATTAGAAGCTTTTCTTTCACTCTATGATTCTGAAGTATACGTAACTCCGATTAAACTCAATATTGCAATGCAAACAAACTGACCTAATTATGTATCCAAACTTTAAGTCGCACCACCCCGTACACTAAAAGTTAAAAAAAACTATGTGCTGAAACTGACACGCCGTTACTGACACGTACCTAATACTGAATATAGAAAATATAGATACCCTTACTATGAAACACACACATAATATAATAATAATGCCCGCTATTAAGTGAAATAGGTCAACTCAAACTGAGACGCACTTCTGAACAAACTTCAAACTTGTAATGCATAAATTTTCATAGAAAATTTTGCATATAGACTAGTAATTATTTAAATTTATTACTCATTATCACTCACTACATGATATTATAAAACAAAGTACTCTGCCGCGTCTGTCTGTCTGTCTGTTCGCGATAAACTGAAAAACTCTTGAGAGAGGTTTAGCTTTATAATTTGTTAATGTTTTGTGTAAATCTTAAAGAAATAGTTGTTTAAAATGTCTAAACACACATTTCTATGATATAACAAACTTCTGCTCTGTTCTTTCAGCGAGCTTCTTATAAAAAGGTTAACGCAAAGGTTTCGGAGTGCGTCTGTATGACCATGGAAGTAATCACGCAAATCCTATCAATATGCAAATGCGGCGACATGGCACGCGACCCCAGCTCTATGAATTCTTACGTACCGTTTACCCCGGCTACCAAGCAGACCACAGCCGTTGTTTAACATTATTATTATATCTAGAAGGTCGAATCGCAGACTAAAAAGCTCTAAAAATAGTAAGTACTTACACTAAAAGCCTTTTCAAAGACTTGTAAAGCATGATAGAGAAATGGATTTATTCTAACTTTACCTGAACTATACGAGCACTAACAACAAAGCCAAAGTAAATTCAATTACTAATCTATACCTAGTAATATTATAAAGAGCAAAAGTTTGTGAGTTTGTGAGCTTGTGACGTTGTAGGGGGTAATCTCTGGATCTACGGAACCGATTTTGAAATTATTTCACTTATAGAAAGCTATAACAGTGAACCTGAGTGTCATAGGGTACTCTTTATTCCGGAATTCCCTCGGGAACTCCGAATTTCCCGCGGGTAAAACCACGGGGGAACAGCTATCTCTGGATCTACCGAACCGATTTTGAAAATTCTTTCACTTATGGGAATCTACAGTGATCCTGAATGACTTAAAGTACTTTCTATCCCGGAATTCCCGCGGGAACTCCGGAGATTGTGAGTTTGTGAGGTTGTAGGGGTAATCTCTGGATCTACTGAACCTATTTTAAAAATTTTTTCACTTATAAGAAGCTACAGTGATCCTGAGTGACATATGGTACTTTATATCCCGGAATTCTCGCGGGAACTCAGGAGTTTGTGGGGTTGTTATCTATGGATCTACTTATTATAGGTAGGAAGCTAAAGTGATCCTGAATGACATAGGGTCCTTTTTATGTCGGAATTCCCATGGGAACTCTGAAATTACCGCGGGTGAAACCGCGGGGGTCAGCTAGTAAGTTATCATCGTATACTTTATGATCAGACTCGTACAGCAGATCCCGGGGGCTTAGATTCTTTATTGGTTAGTTAATTATATAAGTGTTTCGTTATTATGAGTGATATACGACGTTTAAATCAATATCACTATATCTTTATAAATCTATTAAATAATATATACAATTTTTTTAATCTATTGATAAAAAGTCATAACTTATGATCGAGAATTACAAAAATAAAATTTACCAGTAAAAACCATAAATTAAAAAACCGACTTCCAAAAACACAAAACTAAAAATCTTAAAAATAAAACGTTAAAAATAACAACATACCGATTTAATCCAAAAGACAAAAACACACGTAATATTATTATTGGGTTGTGCTACCACTAATCGGTTTGAATTCGGTGACAAGCCCGCTGGTGTCTGCCCACTTGGGTTGTCCTGCTCACCAAGAGCTGGTGGCGGGAGTCGACTTAGCCCATCTACCTCCTCCATATTTGGCTTGTCACCGACTTCATACCGATTAGTGGTAGCACAAACCAATAATAATATTATGTGTGTTTTTGTCTTTTGGATTAAATCGGTATGTTGTTATTTTTAACGTTTTATTTTTAAGATTTTTAGTTTTGTGTTTTTGGAAGTCGGTTTTAATTTTTTTGTTAAAATTTTGTTTATTTCTCGCTTTTAAGTGACTTAGTTTGTAATTTCTCTAAGTTGCAATAGCCTCATGTAAACTGCTCATCACCTTTTACAAAATATTGCTTTTCCCGATGCAGGGACGTTAATTATTGAGGAGTTCTCCTGGTACATCATCATCAGTTCCACTTCACCATATACATTGTGACGAGCATAAATTGTTTAGAAACCATATTAAAGTTAACGAATCGGAATCTGTGAAATACCTATTATTTAGTAGTTCTGATGACCATCTGTGGTCTTCATCATCAGTTCCACTTCTTCAAATTTTACTTTCCGAAAGCAACTAAACGATTTACTATAAAAAATCTAAAAATCGCTATAGATGTACCTATAATTTTTGAAGAGTTCCCTCGATTACTCCAAGATCCCATCATCAGATCTCGACTTGGTCACAATGAAATCAATTTGAGAGTATCCCCTTTCAAACAAAAAAACAATTTTTGAAATCGCTCCAATCGGAATCCGTGAAATACGTATTATTGTTGAGTAGTTCCGATGACCATCTGTGGTCTTCATCATCAGTTCCACTTCTTCAAATTTTGCTTCAAATTCAAATGAATGATTTACTATAAAAAATACCCAAATCGCTATAGGTGTGCCTATAATTTTTGAAGAGTTCCCTCGATTTCTCCAAGATCCCATTATCAGATCTGGACTTGGTGGCAATGGGACCTAATTGGGAGTATACCCTTTCAAACAAAAAAAGAATTTTCCAAATCGGTCCAACCGTCTTCGAGTAATCGGTGAACATACATAAAAAAAAAAAAAAAAAAAAACAAAAATACATACAATCGAACATAGAACCTCCTCCTTTTTGGAAGTCGGTTAAAAAAAAAAAAACATACATACAATCGAACATAGAACCTCCTCCTTTTTGGAAGTCGGTTAAAAATTACTAGATCACACATTATGATATCTATCATATCATTTTTCAAAAAGAATAATTAATTACTTAAAACACATTGCTCGAGTTCGTGCTTATATAGTTGCGTGATTTTTGGTTTTATGCCAAACTAGTAGGTATGACATGTAGGAACGTACAGTCTAGATAACCAAATTACGATCGTTTCGCGTGTTCGCTAAATTCACGTGTCGACATTTTATGTCATCGTAAACTCATGATTTTAGTCAAGCTTTTAGTTTCATCGGCGACTTCGTATGCTTTGATATCATTCCCATCTAAACGAGAAGAAAATTTTTCAAATTTAACATAGATGTACTTTAAACAAAGTTAGCCTCTACAGAATCTACAAATATTTATGTATTTTTTTTAAAACAAACGAAAAGCATTTTAAAACATGTATTATTATTATTATTATTATAATTTAAAATGTTATAGAACTGAACTAAAATGTAAAATTAAAATAAATATTAGTAGCTGAACTAAACTGTAAAACTAGCAATAGGTGGCTAATTATGGATTTTCCTCAACGATATAAATATATTTGTTTTATAATTAGATCATTTTGTTGCAAATGTACCCATCATTAAATTTTTTTCAATAGTTTTACTAAATTCTTTATTTAGTAAAATAATATTCTAGTTTAAGTGAAAAACTTAAACAAGAGGGTTTTCGACATAGCCTCGACACGATTTGACCAAATGAGGCCAACTGCTAAGTATATGGTAATAAATTCTGCACAAAACAAAGTCCAGTCCTACCCTAAGTTACCTACACTAAATTATTATCAGCCCACTAAATCGTGGGTTCTAACATTTTACTATTTACCTGAAAGATATATATTCTCCACGCGACCAATCATACTTCTGAAAATTATACAGATTTCAAACTAACGAGAACTAAATTCAAATTATCTTCGTCTATTATATTTGATTGCTAATAAATACTCCATCCCGATCTAAATCTATAAAATCGGTATACTAATGGAAAAATTTCAATATAAATTCAGATTATCAAAGCACAGCGCGTAGCAAAACCACTTTTGTCGCCGAGACAATAGAAGATGCAGCCTCTATATTTTTTTATACCTGAAATACTGTCTGGGATAAAGAAATATAAATAAGTAGGCCAGCAGCCAGAGACATGGAGCAAATACGCAACAGATCACGCTAAGTAAAGAAATATGCTCTTTAATAGTGGGTTACGCTGAAGAAGAAAAAACTAAATATTTATTATGCTTTTTTTTGTGTAAGAACTCCGCACGAATTAAATCATAATGATGTAGAGTTCAACGCACCGCCTATAGAGCTCTGTGCTACGGCTGAAACTCCGCAACCGATCGTTGTAGCCATTACTAAGTGGGCACTGATTGCGCACCCTTTCAACCCAGTATTGCTTGTTTTAGAGCATCTTTATGTAGTATTTCAGCAGAAAATCACAGTAATTTTTTTAATGTTCCCATAATATATGTCATAAATAAAACCCTGAAAACCTTAAGTATTATTATTCTAACTCTTCTTTTACTTTAGCATATTAAATATTAATCAAAATTGATTATTTATCAAACAACGTTTTGTAAAATTGATCCTAATTCCTTCCCTGAAACGCGTAGTTCTAAATCTTGTAATAACGTTTCACTTTACATGATCCACCATCTTATCATCTCGACTGAAATTTTTTCAAAAATTTAAAATTTCACAAACCTGTTCTTTCCGTGGCCGATTTTGTAGAGTTCGACGTGCTTGAATTGGGCGTAGGTTGCCATCGTTGATATATATAACACGAAGTGATTTAGCACACGAGAGAGGACACTGCGCGAACCCGACGGCGGTGCTCGAGGAACAACTTGGACGTGCGTACTCAACGGCTAACGTCAGCTGACTGAGCGCGCGCGAGCCAGAACCCTCACTTATGTCGATGCTGCCACCCTCCGCCCGCGCGTGAAAAGCGATCCGCGCAGGCGCCACTGCTACGCCACTTCCGCAATGCTTGTTTTGTTTTTTTTTTTTCTTCATCCTCGAGTCCTTCCTCGGCCAGTCCTGTTAGCTCGTGACGTAAGCCACACATGTACCAGCTAGTGTGAACAACGAACCCGGGCAGGTAACTGAATACACAATGACAAACACTAAACGGGTTTCTAGCTTAGATCGATGAAAAGAGGGTTGATAAAAAAGTCGTATAGTTTTAAAATGTACGCTTAACGCTACTGATAAAAATGTTGCTTGTCATTGCTGTCCCCCGCGATTTCATCCGCGGTAATTTCGGAGTTCCCGCGGAGGTTGCGGGAAAAAAGTACTCTATGTCCTTCAGTTCCCGCGGGAATTCCGGGATAAAAACTATCCTATCTTTTAAGTTGGACCATATTATAAATGGTTACAAAATTTTATCAAAATCCGTTCAGTAGTTTCGGAGTCCATCGCGGACAAACAACGTGACACGTGATTTATATATATTAGACTAGCTGTCCCCCGCGATTTCATCCGCGGTAATCCCGCGGGAATTCCGGGATAAAAACTATCCAATCTTTTAAGTTGGACCATATTATAAATGGTTGCAAAATTTTATCAAAATCCGTTCAGCAGTTTCGGAGTCCATCGCGGACAAACAACGTGACACGTGATTTATATATATTAGATTTACTATTATATTGTTTTATTTGATAATTAATGCCTAGGAGGTAACCGCGTGTAGTTCTTGGTATGTGCAGTGAAAATAGTAATAGTAAGTACATAACTACACTCGAGAGCAATGAATCCAGGTCACTTAAAGAATCCTAAAAATCTCGGAAACTAAAAATGCTAGGTTAATGCAATAAATCGTATTTAATAGACAATGTAATACTCCTTAAATGAAGGTATTAAAACTTCTTAGTTATTGTAAAGTTATATCATAAAAAAATCAAACTTGAAAAAGGGCCACTTTCGAAGATGGAACTACGAAATTACAGCATTTGGTTTTGCTTTTGTTTGTAATCTGTCATTTATGTGGGTACATAAACCATGTTGATAGTGCTCTATATTCATTATTCAAGCTGAAATTATGTCGCTTACGCCTGAAGAATGCACCAGAATACTTACAATGCTGGAAACCGGCCGGAGTCAGCGCGATACAGCCAGGACTGTCGGTGTGTCGCTGTCAACAGTACAAAGAGTTCTCCGACGTTACGAAGAAACTGGTTCTAACCTACGCAGACCAGGAACGGGCAGAACCAGGTGTACCACAGCACGAGAAGACCGATACTTGGTGAACACCATGCTTCGAAATCGCTTTCTCACAGGAACTGAACTCACAAATCAGTTTCGACGCCTCGGAGGAAGTAACCCAAGTGCATGGACAGTAAGACGTCGGCTTGCTGAATCTAACTTAAAACCCCTTAGACCTGCAAACGGCCCTAAACTGGAGCGTGCGCATCGTATTTCAAGACTAAGATATGCCCAGAGCCACGTAAATTGGAGTATTGAAGATTGGTCAAAAGTTATGTTCTCCGACGAATCAAAATTTATGCTCTACAAGCACGATGGAAGACACAGAGTGTATCGAAGACCAGGGGAAAGATTCAAGCAAGCATGCAGCGAAGAAAAAGTAGCCTACGGTGGTGGGTCTGTACTTGTGTGGGCCGGAATTTCTTCTGAAAGTCGCACAGAGCTGGTGATCATAGAAAACGGCTCTTTAACTAGCGTAAGATATGTGGAAGAAATCCTCAATGATCACGTTGGTCCATTTATGGTCAATTTAGGTGAGGATGCTATATTTATGCATGACAATGCCCGACCTCATACAGGTAGGATTGCGAATGACTACCTTCAAGAGATGAACATTACTCGTATGGAGTGGCCAGCGCGCAGCCCGGATATCAACCCGATCGAGCATGCTTGGGACGAGCTAGGCAGATGCGTAAAACAACGAAACCCTCCCCCAATCACGCTTCGTGAGCTCAAAATTGCTCTCACAGAGGAATGGGAGAATATTCCCCAAAATCGTATAAGGAACTTGGTGTACAGCATGCCAAACCGCGTAAACGCAGTAATGGAAGCACGAGGAGGCAATACGAAGTATTAAAATTCAAGAAAATCGTAATAAAGTTCAAAAATTTCATGTTTCCTATTTTTGTTTTAAGGAGAGATCAGCAGTTTTTTTCTTTATGTAATTTTGTGTTAATAAAATGTATGGTGACTCATATTTTTTTTACTTTCATTTAAGGAGTATTACATTGTCTATTAAATACAATTTATTGCATTAACCTATCATTTTTAGTTTCCGAGATTTTTAACATTCTTTAAGTGACCCGGATTCATTGCTCTCGAGTGTATATGAGCTGTACTGTAAACACCTACATACTGAGGGCCAATTCTGCTAACGCATAAAACAAAACGCACCACTCCCACCTCGTTAAGGGTCTCCCCACATATATGGATAATAGTTTACTGCACAGCCGTCACGACGAGAGTGTGTGTGCGGAGACTGGAGAGAGATACAGGGAGTAAGAATGAGCGAGGGACTCAACATGCCCTGGAAATTCGTGCCTACATGTAACTTTAAAAAATGTTGACAAATCACGTGGTTTTACGCAGGTGAATGACCTTCACATAGGATTTATCGGCTCAACAGCAGCACTACAAAGTAAAGGGGTGTTGAATGACCTTTTAAGGTATGATCCATCACCTCGTTGGCTACTTGCGCGTTTAATTTTTAACCGACTTCCAAAAAGGAGAGGTTCTGCATTCGGCTGAATGTATGTTTTTTTTTTTTGAATAATTTTCTTTTACGTATTTTTTTTCTATATGGACATAGATAAGCAATGGTGTGTTAACCCACACTTAACACACACACCCACAGTAATTTTGAGTAAATCGTATTTTAAAAGCAATAGCGCCATTTCTTGTCAACATTTTTTTATGTTCAACAATTTGTTAGTATTTAAACAATGTAATAAGGTAAAAACATACCTAATTAAAAAACGTTCAATTACTCAATGAAGCGTTTTGTATCAATAACTTAAGATGTGGGTAACATGTTATTGCTTATCGGCGTCCATATTTGAGTCGAGAATTGGACAATGAACTTTATTTATTTATTTAACAATTGATGCGCACAAGGACAACATAAAAAGAAAGAAAGTATAAGAGTAAACATGTACAAGGGTCATGCTTATTCCATACAATTGGAATATACTCTCTCTATCTTCTTCTTCACTACCTACCTAAGTCCCTTGTTGGTATTTAAATGGTATGTTTTTATGTTTATCGTGAGCAGAACCAAGCAGAACTGTCCCCCTGACCGCAGTGCATAGGATTCGTGCCATTCGTCCTTTCATCTCCGCTACTAACTGTCAAACAATCGCGGGCTTCCTTCCTCAGTCAGCGTGCTTTCCACACCCAAATATTACGACACACACTCCACAATTAACTTGTTTCATTTAGTTATCAAACTAACGTTGCACTTTGAACCTTAACCATTAGCAACAAGAATATTCGATGACACACAACTGTTTTAAAACGTTTGTTTCGGAAATCACAATCGTTTTATTACGATTACGACTCGTGTAGCTACGTATTTGCAGTCAATGATAAAGTACTCAGACGAGGTGTTTTTACAAGTATTTGGGAGAACACAGCATCAAAATACTAATTTGTATTATTATTTGCATTTCCAAACACATTTGAACACTTCTAGAATTAAACTATACGAATAAGTTACGTCAGTATCAGTACCTAATAAAATTCGTAAGATAAACTGATCTATAGAGGATTAAGTTGGGCATACATTAGATTTGTAAAGGCAGTGTGTAATAAATTAATTGACAATACGTTTCATTGTAAGGTTGAGTGTTTTAAAAAAGATGCGATGGGAAAACCTATCCTGAGATGCCGCAGTAAGTATGTACAGAGCTATGTTTACGATGAAAAGGAAACTCATGGACAAAGAGATTGTATAAAAAGTATCGTCTCATTAATTAGAGTACCTCATTACAAAGACGTCAGTCTGTACAAAAGCGTACCTGTGAAATATGGGATAAGCAGGATACGGTACTTTATCTTTTACTATTTTTATTTTATTTTTTTCATAATATACATAAATCATACCTATCTATTATTTACAATTTAAAACTTAACTACAACGCAATGAAAGAGAAATTAGTGACTGCAAAATAAAGTAATATTCAATTCAAATGTACTTACAAAACAAAATTGAGAACTAATTAATGTACTCCATGTCTAATCGATAATAATTAAAATTTACTTTGACCGAAAAGCAATGAGAACCAGAAACTCTGATCGGGTGAAAGGTAACAATCACAACTTGTTAGTTTTGGCTTTTCCATGGTGGTAGCAATAAACTTGATGACACGTAGTTTTTCTTTAGTTCTTGGTATATCTAACTTGAAGCTCAAAACTGCAGTATAAGTGAGATAATTTACTATCGGTTCTGTAAATTCTGCTGTCGTCTTACTAAATTTAAACAAAGAAACAGATTTTTGACCAGATTGATCTGATGGAAATTGTACGGTGTAAATGTCACCGTAAAATTGTAAAAACCGTTACATTGTAAACGATTGGCATTGAAGAGGTATTTATGTGCACCCCGACATACTAGGTTAGGTTAGGTTTGAACTGTGACCATAACACAGTCAAATTGTACCGACGGTACCGATTAATCATGTGCGAGCACCCACCACCACGCACTTTCTGTCCTCAGAATTTCACAATATTACTGTTATTTTATAAACTAACGATTTTTACAATTTTACGGTGACATAAATATATTGAGAAATTTGTAATAAGACCGAATTTCAGTGCTTCCCAAGAATCATTGGCCATCATGAACAGACGGCGTTACAATAAAAAAAAAATCAAAAGAACACAACAAAAGGTCTTCCAATTGAATTCCAATTTCTCGTTCCCGCGTTCTGAAGAAAAAAAGTCTAGTAATCGCAGTTTCTATTATTGTTCATAGAGAATAACCTTTAAGTAGTTAGTGCTTAGGCCATTTCTTAGATAAGTATCAGAAATGTGCGGTTTAGCGGTCGTCCGCCGCGGGCTCTCCCCGCGCCCCCGCGCCCGCCCCGCGCACGCCCCGCCGGAAAATGCCAATTCGAACGGGTGAAATTTTCACCAGACAACAAATTGAATATGAGCTTTCGTTTTGTGGTAAAATGTGCGTGCAACATGAGCTTTTAGATTCGAAAGCTCTGTTGGATTCCCAACAACATTACAATATCAATAGTCGAATTGAATTAATCCGAACCGCTATATAGGTACCTAACCTAACCGTTTGTAGAAGTATACAACGTGTTAATGAATTAACTGAAAAGTAGAAAGTAGTTTGCTCAGAATCAACTAGCGAATTGATCGCGCTATGTTTTAATATAGGTTATATTTTTTTCATTTTTATTAGCCGATGTCTAGATTATTTATAATACAATAGTTGGCGCGTACGCCACCCGCAGTAAAAAATTCGAAACGGTAGGCAAGGGCGTAGCGTTTAGAATTTCGTAGATAGGTCACCTCCAAACTAATATTGATAAACTTTTAAAGTATAAATTTTTTCGACATAAAATATATTTTAATCATATTATTGTTTATTTTTTTAAATGCGGTGTATCAGGTTTTCAGTTAATTCGTTAACACGTTGTATATAATACGAGCGATATATTAGAACACTTTATCATTTGGACTTGGACTTGGACGGTGCCATTAATTAAAACAGAAATTGAAGAAAGAAATTTGTATTCACTTATAATGTTACGAGGAAGTGCCGTAACTTCTACATTATAACCACACGTAACAATGTTGCGCATATCCCATACAAAGTACGTTGCATCAATAATATTAACAACGAATTCCATTGAGAAAATAATAATGGTAATAAATCGTCATGTTGATAATTATCGCGGCAATTACAAGGGCGTAGAGCGCTAACGCACGGCTGGCGCACGCGCACGCCGCTCATAGGTACATCTTACGCCTTTCTTCAGTTAGCGTAATTACAACGAGCGCGATTCGCACACGATAGGGCTGCCATCTACACGGATGAATCAGATTTCGGGCGTTTATAGCTCTAAAGCCACCAGCCACCTTTTATGATATACTATAGCTGTCCCGCGCGGTTTCACCCGCGATAATTTTGGAGTCCCGTGGAATTGTTCAATATAAACTTTGCAACCCTTTTCACCCCCTTAGGGGTTGAATTTTCAAAAATGTTCTTATCGGGTGCCTACGCCATACAAAGAACACACCCTCCAAGTTTCAGGTCTCTATACGATCAGCGGCTTAGGCCGTGCGTTGATCTGTCAGTCAGTCATTCAAGACAAAGCACTTTATAGATGTAAATACCTACCTATTATTTATTGATATACCAGCATTATTTGGTAAAAGTTGTTTTTAATTTGGAGTTCTCTATGTGTCTATAGTGCGTGAGAACTTTCATGACTATAAACGTCACGCTACACACACAGGAAAACAGTGACTGAATATTTATTTTATACTAGCTATCCCCCGCGGTTTTACCCGCGTCAAAATTACCCTATGTTCTTCTCTCTACCCCTGATAACGTGTATACAAAATTTCATGGCGATCGGTTGAGCCGTTAAGCCGTTAAGCAAACAAACACACTTGCACATTTATAATATTAGTTAGAATTCATTTATTTACTAGCTGTTCCCCGTGGTTTCACCCGCTTTAGTTTCGGAGATCCCGCGCGATAAAATACTTACTACCCTATATTTTTTTTTCTGTACCTACCCTTGACAACGGGTAGGTATAGTATGTAAAATTTAATGTAGTTTCTTCCGCGTTAATTTCGATACTCCCGTGGGAATTCCGGCATAAGAGCTAGCCTTCTCTGTACCTCTGACAACGTATCTGAAAAATTATGTAGCGATCGGTTGAGCCGTTTAGCCGTGAAAGCGTAACAAACAGACTTGCGAATAAAAATCTATGTCGATTTTTTGATGAGTTCACAATTTCAACCCTGGCATGCAACCTACAAGAGCTTAAAATATAGAATTACATACTATGTAATATACCAATTGCTTGATAAGCGGCTTAGTTCGTTCACGGCGGTTAGTAAATCGAAACTCTATCAAACGCAATTGCAAACTGCGTAACTACTTATCGAGAGCACCGTTTACCTGTGCTATCGATGTAGAGTCTCGGTTAATCATTGATTGTTAGGTCCCCGTTGGTAGCAAATAAAATTAAAAAATAAATTGGTGAATTGGCTAAAGAGAAAAATTATTGGTAACGAGTAAACTAACATTATCAGTAATGAATAATAATGTCTATTTTAAACACTAGCGGCCCCAATAGCCAAGTTGACAATCTGTAATCGTTAACTCATAGAAAAGTAAAAATAAAACGTCACGTAAAATGGTCCAACCTAAAGTCCAGTTATGGGTGTCCAGTGACCATGCGACAAGACGATGTTTTCTACGCGTTAAATATTATTTATTACAAGCTGTTCCCCATGGTTTCACCCGCTTAGTCTCGAAGTTCCCGCGGAAATTCCGGGATAAAAACTACCTTATGTCCTTCTTGGCCCCCTTGACGACGTGTATGCAAAATTCCACGATGATCGGTTGGGCCGTCTAAGCGTGAAAGCGTAACAGACAGACAGACAGAGTTACTTTCGTGTTTACCTATAATATTAGTAGGGATATATTGACAATTTGACTAACGGGTCTCAGTTTAGTTACACCTGCGGCAATTTTGGAATTCTCGAACTCTTTCAAAGTACCCTTTCTGTTATTCCAAGATCCTTACTATACGCCAAATAAGTACCTACTGTTCCCATCGCTGTTTTAACCACATGAATTTCGGTATTCCCACGGAAACTTATTATTCCGCAATAAAAAGTAGATTATAGTACCTAGAAATCTAGGGAACAGTGATTTAGAGATCAGTTTTTAGAATAGGTTCAGTATTCCCAAAGATTACTTTACTTAGTATCAATGATATTTTAAGTTATAGAATGTCTTTGATTAGTATAGATGATGAAAACAGACTATGTGTAGCCCTAAGGGCTTTTCACTTTATTCTCTTTTATTGCATGAATACGGGCCGTCACATGTAGGTTTTTTACACATTCAAAGGCCTCAATAAACCTGTTTATGTTTTCTGGTTGTAGGTACATGTCATGTTTCTGATATTTGCGACTGCATAAAATATTTAGTCAAATATAGCTACATGAGTACTCTATGCCAAGATTGGAGTATTGCCAACTGCTGTAAGGTAAATAGTTTCAGAGAAACATAAACTTAATAAACCCATGTTATGATTCCTCTAATGATAGGATATTTGAGACTCTTAACCAACCTAACCAATTTAGAGAAGGATATGGGATAGGTACCTACTTTTAATCCCGATGCGAGTGTCCAAGGGAAATCCGAAATTGACGCCGCGCTGGGTGTTGGTAAATAAGACATTTTTAGAGAATTACGAAATATAATTAATAGAAATAGGTTCACATAGATATAAAATCAATAATACCAAGACGTTCCAACTAAGCTAAACTATTAACAGTCAATAGAACAATTTGTGGATATAATTAAGTAAGTCATGTGGGTAATAGGTATAGATTAACCAGCGGATGATCAAATACCAATAATGCAGATCGTTATACCACCAGTGTTGAAACAAGCCTTGAATAGGCTTCAGGTTTAACAAACATAAAACCGCAATCAGTGCACGCACTGTCATGAAATTTTAAGTATGGTGGAAACAGCTACTTCTCACGACGCGAACGTAGTTAGGTGCCGCTCACATCGAGTGATTCTGTGCTTCAATTTCAAATGGAATTTTAAATGGAACTCCCTCTGCGTTGTATCTCTATGGTTTGAACCAGCTTGTACAGTGTACACTTTGAACATTGTAAACCGTAGTTTACGCTGCAATCAACGCATTACTAATAAACGAAAGGTGCAAATTCTCAACACCTAATTATTGTGTGTACTAAGGGCCTGTTTCGTAGGCGCTGAATACCTTCTCTACCTGTAGAATTTTACTGTGGAACACCGAAAGACAACACACTACCCAAAATTATCTACAAAAACTTGAAGTTTTGTACCAATCATTCTTTTACATATAGAGTAGTAAGAGATCCAATCTCAAAAGCAGTTTAAAAGGTCAATCGCAGGGATTAACTATATTACATAGAATAAAACTTTCTGTCTGACTAGTCACACGACAGTCGACACACAAAAACTAATGGACGAATTTAGATGAAACTTTAAAACTTTGTTTTTGGCCGAGTTTAAACGCCAGGCAAAATAAATATCTAGCTATTTTCAGCGTAGGGGTGAACTAAACGTCGTTTATCGATTAAAAGCGAAATATGTACGTTGTTATTATTTTTTGTAGGTATTGGCTAAAAATTAATTTAAGTATGAACGAAATCAATGACGAATTTTGTATTTGTGAGCGAGTAGCAACTAAATTTATTTACCTGCAATAATATTACATAAATAAATGCTTAGTACTTAATAACCTACCTTTTATCCTAAGACGTTCATACTTTCTAGGCATGACTTTTGACCAATATGCAATCAATAAAAATGAATGTTATGGCAGCCATTAGTAATGAATCGCGAAAAATTTAAATTTCTAGGATAACCATTAACGAAACGGAAGCGTTTATTAGATGATCAATTTACAACACAAAAAAGTTTCTTCTTTCGAATTAATAGGTACCTATTAAATAACCTATTAACATATTAAATTAAGAACGAATATGTGGGTAGGTAATACTGACATGTTTTATTTTAATTAATCCAATCCAATGAACTTTTCGGTTACTATTTATCCTACTAATATTATAAACGCGAAAGTTTGTAAGAATGTATGGATGGATGGACGGATGGATGGATGGATGGATGGATGGATGTTTGTTATTCTTTCACGCAAAAACTAGTGGATGGATTTAAATGAAACTTCACAATAATTTAGCTTTTACATCAGATTAACACATAGGGTACTTTTTATCCCGGAACTCCCGCGGGAACTCTGAAATTAACGCGGGTGAAACCGCGGGGCACAACTAGTTTTATAGATATATTTTTGAATGTATAGCTTAATTAATTGACCTTATCGATTAGGTACGATCAATGATTTCCAGAAACCGTGAATACTTAAGTGAAATTAATTAAACCGTGAATACGTGAAATTAATTTATTATTAGGATTTTTCCTCTCTTACAATATACAAGTAAAGAGAGAATTATAAATATACTAGCTGTCCCCCTGCGAATTCATCCGCGGTAATTTCGGAGTTCCCGCAGGAATTCCGGGATAAAAACTATCCTATCTTTTAAGTTGGACCATATTATAAATGGTTACAAAATTTTATCAAAATCCGTTGAGTAGTTTCGGAGTCCATCGCGGACAAACAACGTGACACGTGATTTATATATATTACGACTAGCTGTCCCCCACGATTTCATCCGCGGTAATTTCGGAGTTCCCGCGAAGGTTGCGGGAAAAAAGTACTCTATGTCCTTCAGTTCCCGCGGGAATTCCGGGATAAAAACTATCCTATCTTTTAAGTTGGACCATATTATAAATGGTTACAAAATTTTATCAAAATCCGTTCAGTAGTTTCGGGGTCCATCGCGGACAAAGAACGTGACACGTGAACATGATTTATATAAGATGATACAAGTGTGAAATAAAAACCTATTATAATGGGGATGTTGACTACTATTGAAAATCAAAATTCTAATTAGTCCGTCAGTTAGAAAATAAAAAAACAATAGACACGTTTTGCTTTTTCAAATAAATCAAAATATACAGAGATAAAGCGCAATAAAGTTTAGGGTGAGGGGGTCGTGACGTCACTAACCGCTAAAACCGCCATACAAACTGTCCGAATAGTGATGTCACGCGAAATTTCAACTCAATGTATCGCCGTTATTTTTTGATTACGTAAAAAAAGAAAAAATACGTGTCCAATATTTTTCATTAATCTATAAGACGGGCTAAAAAAAATTAGTCAACATGCCCATTATGTGCGATTTTATAGATTTATCTGGGCGAATAACCACAGCGCGTAACTGTTCGTAGCAAACATGTAGCAAAACGACAGTATCGTAAAGATAATCTTGCCGTGTACATACTAAGCTGTGTAGTTCTAAATACAGGTGCACTAGATAAGTTATGGCTATGTAAAAAGTGTTTCTTAAAAGATTTTGAAATTATAAATTACCAAGTGTTTCCTTGGCTTCAACGGCGGTTCTTTAATGGCATGGAACTTCATCGGCATGACATTTACTTGGCATATAAGTATAGCTTATATCCTGATCAGGTAATTCTTATTTCGATAAAACGAAGTTTTTCCGATAAAGTTTCAAAATACCCGTGGTCGAAAACATTGGCATCGGAAACTGGATAAAAAAAAATCATATTGAAAATTCTTTCTGGCACGAATTGTACCTTACAATTTCCCAGGCTCCTTAGTCAAGTAGACCATATCACATGGTCACGTAAAATCGTCCAATCAAAAATCAAATTTTTCGTAACCACGTTACATGACGATTGTTCTTTAGTTTTCTAGAACGATACCGATCATAGATTGACAACTTGCCTGGAGGGGCAGCGGCAGTACTGTGCACTCCCCACGTATACGATATTACTTATTCGGCTTACGGCCAGCGCCGTACAGCCCGTACACGCTAACAAATTATCGCCAATTACATTCGCTTGTAAATGTCCGCGTTATACCGTTATCAGATCGCACTGCATGCTGTTCCGATGATCACCATTATATAATACAATTCATTTAACCGCTTTACCTCTATTAGTATCTCGTACCTATTGAATACGTTTATTATATAGATCCTTAATCCTTATCTACTATTAAAATGCGAAAGAGAGTTTATTTGTTACGCTTCCACGCCTTGACGGCTCCACCGATCATGATAAAATTTTGCATACACGTTGTCGGGGTACAAAAAAGGTCATAGGATACTTTTTATCCCGTAATTCTAGCGGAACTTCAAAATTATCGCGGGTGAAAACGGGGAACTGCTACCTAGTAGTATTACAATGCGGACGTGAGTTTGTTTATTTTGTTTATTACGCTTTCACGCCTTAACGGCTCAACCGATCATTATAAAATTTTGCATACACCTCAAGAGTACCGAAAAGGGCATAGGGTACTTTTGGAATTGCCGCGAGAACTAGGAAATTAACGCGGGTGAAACCTCAGAGATCAGATAGTGTAAATCGTAAAGTGTATGCAAACCCATGACGATCGGTTGAGCCGTTAAGGTGTGAAAGCATAACAAACAAACAAATAAATAAACAAACAAACAAACAAAGTCCCTTTCGCATTTATAATAAATAAAAAGGTTGAAGTAGGTGAGACACATCTACTATAGAAATTACTACGGCGTTATGAGATGCGACGGTTTAACATCAAAGTTCATTTACCCATCTATACTTTCGACACGATCATAACTGTACGAACAACAACAGCTAATCTACAGCAACAATGATTCCCCCAGTCACCGCGGCCATTATTAGGCTGAACAAGATCAAATGAAACCATTTTCACTTTCATTACTTACCTCTCACACTGATCGGTGTTCACTGTTCACTGTGCGGCATACGATTACCTATTCGCATAGGATGAGTATACATTTTGTCTTAGTCATTAAAAAGATGAAAGTGACGAGTGAATTTTGAAATCTTAAACGCGTATTATGCAGCCAATCTCTCAAAATATACATTCACTAGCACCAATCTTTTGAAATTGCCCAATAATATGTTACTTACATACGATCATTAAACAGATTACAAACAAAGTTTCAATCTGACTCTTCTTGTTTGTATCCATGTTATTCAGTAGATATTAGATATCTTTAGAAAATCCTCAGTGTATAAATGCAAAATAGCTTGAAAGGGAAACATGTTTCCGTTTTAAATACAAACTATTACTACATATTACAAACGAAGTCCTCCGCCGCGTGTCTGCATGTCTGTCTGTTCGTGATAAACTCAAAAACTACTAAACGAATTTTCATACGGTTTTCACCAAAAGATAGAGTGATTCAACACGAAATTCAAAATTCAAAATTCAAAAGCTATTTATTACTTAGGATTGGTTACAATCACTTGTAATCGTCAGCAGGTTCTTATAACTATAAATTACCGAAGGTTTATATTTATAGATTTTCCTGTAATTCACGCAGGAACTCCGAAATTACCGCGGGTGAAACCGCGGGGACAGCTAGTTAATAATAAAAGAAACCCCGGTAGGTATAGGTACAAATATGTATATTATTATGCCGTAATTTATGGAAACAAAGGTATCATTAACGAACGAAAAACAAAATGGAATCCTCTAAAGATCGTACCTAATCTATGTACGTGTTTGCCACAGCATTAAACCTAATCACAATCCTGCCAAAAAGAAAGTTACATGCTGCGCTGAGCACGTAAATACATCCAAATTACAGTTTAGTTGCGTTTCAGTTTAATTGAGCGCAGTCATCAAATCCATTGCGATCGCATTGAGGATGCACGACACCCGCCCCGCAACCTTCACCTCCCGCCGCCACACCACCATGACAGTGACGCCAACAATGACAGCGATTTAGGCGGGAAAGTCGGGAAAAGTGGCTGTCGCCAACCGTGTAAAAAGCAACAAAACAATTACAGTGCACAGATTTCTTGTTACTCAGTAGATGGCTGGTTATTTTTTTATGGTTTTAAGTCGAGTAACTTTGCATTGGTAACTAAGATAAACAAAGGTTTCATGGTATTTCCATAATCATAACACAATGCTCCACTTACAAAATACAGATCACAAATAAGTAAATTCATTTCGTTATACGTAGTGTTAAAATGTTTTACACAATTACTAAAAAATAATCTTAATTAATCTTTTTTTTTTAAACTGCAGCTGTATTCTCCGAATGCATTAGAATCAACTGGATGTCTAACGGTACGAAAAATGTCCCCAAAACGGCGGCTAATGACAGTCATCGAGTGAAAAAAGAAAATTACAACTAAATTGGCGGTAGCCATTACAAATGTGCATTGTCGTTGTGCTATATTGTGACGTATTTAATAGGTAGGTATGCGATGTAAATTTAAATGTAAAATAATGGCAAGTGCGAATGAAAAGTGGCAAAAAAGGTTCCATAGATGTTTATACTTAGCTACTCGAAATTCTGTCGCCGCCGGTTGTGAATGAGTATAAATGTAAGCCAGCGGTACCCTAAAACAACTAATTTTGCATCAGTGAACATAATTATAATGGAATATTATTATTAATATTTAACTATGAGCAGCCTACTGACCAAAATATTAACTGGATGAAATAACTGTTTCATCAACATATATTGCATATCTACGTATTTAAAATTTTAAACAATCTCACTATAAATTCTTGTAAGATTTTTTTTTCTGGCAATTTTAGAAAAACAAGTTTTGCACCTGAATTTTATTTAGTTGAGAGTTATATGCGTATTGGAAGCTTAATTTTAAAACATAACGAACAAAAGTTTGTCAAATAAGTGTGGCATTGGACCGCGTTATTAATTGGTCAAAACTACGCACACAAGTAACACAATATCAATCTAGGTATGAGCCGTGCTGTTTTATTTATGGTAGAGAGGCTCGGACGTCAATGATGTCTTCTTTTGATTAAAAACTCATTAACTTAGAGCCATTCTATTATTTTCTAAATCAACTACCTACTAAACCCAAAATTGACAAATCAGTAGGTAGATAGGTTCTTAGAACTTGTTATTTGAACTTCAACATTCTGTATTAAAAATGCCCTTTACTATATCTTTAAATTAATCATCTTCTAAAAACAGTTTTTATCATAGGATCTTAAATATTATGCTGCTTCCCATTGACCACTGAATTTCGACGGAGACT
Source organism: Zygaena filipendulae (assembly GCA_907165275.2). Taxonomy (NCBI): domain Eukaryota; kingdom Metazoa; phylum Arthropoda; class Insecta; order Lepidoptera; family Zygaenidae; genus Zygaena; species Zygaena filipendulae. The sequence continues at coordinate 6,121,053 of OU015669.1, forward strand.
GTACGATGGTCGATGGCATGTCGAGAACGGATGTCAAATCTACACAAATGTTATGAAGTATCCCAGGGGCCGGAACCGAAAGTATCTTAATCAAACATTAATTTTCAACAGGCAATAATAATCAGTTGTCTACAATCAACGACGTCGACGAACGGCGCTTTCACTGTTATCCTCACTTCATTAATCAAAATGGATTAATCTTCTAATGAAAACAAAGCTTCGATTAAGCGATCATGGTAATTTGTTCTACTCCGTAACATAAATACGTAAACAAACGTTTTAATTAGAAAATATTCTATACCATCTATACCTTCTATTACGCATCTATTCCGATATTTCTTCGGTATATGTAAGAAATAAGATAAGGACTGGTAATATATTTGAGACTAGCTGTTCTTCACGGTTTCACTTCGGAATGGTGAAACCGCCAAACAGAAATTTACCTTGGAATTTACCATCTACCTGCCGAACTGCAGCTTCATAGGTTAAGTAGTTTTCGAGATTTGGTGATTGGTATTTCTCTTTTATATATTTACGTACCTATTGGTATATACTTGTACATAGATTAGTAATTCAAATTAATCTAGGTTTAGAACGCACTATTTTACCCGGGTGCATTTCGGAATTCCCTAAGGAACTAGGTGCAATAGCAGTTAATGTCCCTCAAACTATACATAAAGAAGTAAAAAGATAGAGTCGACCCGTTGCTCCGTGACGTAAACGCTGTGACAAACACACGTTCTTATTTATAAGATTAGCGGGGACAAAGTAAAGTATGATACAATTTATGATACCCCTGTATATACCTGATTTTTTTATCGTTTACCTATAGGTATAGGAACATACAAGGTAGGTCAGGTTAGGTAGGTACGCAACACTCGTAGACGCGGGCAAGATAACGTTTCAATCATCACATTTCTCTTCGATAGCAAAGAGACGTCGGAAGATAAAGGCAAGATAATTCCTTATCGACCACAATAATTGTTCACGATTGGCTCTTAATGGGGCAACAGCAACGCCGGAGCGTACTACGAGAAGCAATTTATATATTTTCTATTCATGCGATGCACAACAAGATAGCATTCAAAGTTTACGGTTACACGGAGCCACGGCTAATGTCTATGCATTATTTGAAGAGAAAAAAAAAAACAAAACACGGCTCTCCCGAATGGAGCTGCCATAACGCGTTGCGTAATCCATGTTGTGTCATAATAAATAATACGAAGCACAAACGTGCGAACTACCTTTATTAAACAAGGAAAATTTAATGTGATTTACACGGCAGATAAACGGTAATAAATTAATAGATGTGATTGAAGTGGAGTTCAATTCTCACATTTATTAAACTGTAAACATCGATCAATAAATTTTGATCAATTTATTGAAGAGGATGTCGAAATAAAATAACATTTCGCATGATTAATAACCGATTTGGTTCATTCCAAAATTGTTTTTGATGGAGTTCAGAATTCGCTCTAGAACGTTTATGTTTTAAGGTCATGAATATAATAAGTCTGACACTTTTACCTGTTGCTATAAGAAACCACGAAAAGTCACAATAGCTTTTTTAAAAGATGTCGAATTAAATCATCATTAAGGCCACGATATAAAGACTGGGCAGCCGACACATATATTTTTACTCACAATTTGCATTTCCGTCAAAGTAACATTAAATATGACACTATTTTAGGAATGAAAGAAACGTTTAAGTAGAAAATCTTATAGTTAATAACTAGAAGAAAGTCGAGAGAAAATAATTCCGTAAGGATAAACTTAAATGTTGCTAAGATTATATAGGTATACTAGCTGTTCCCTGCAGAACCACTCGCCTTTATATCCTGTGAAATGCTTTCTTGACTGACTTCTAGTTGATGATGAATGATGAATGGAAGATGGTGATCTCCTACTGTTCAACAGAACTGCCTTCTCCTATGAAACAATGTGCGTTTGTTTGTTTGTTTGTTACGCTTTCATACTCTATACTACCTATTCAATTGACAACTTACATTTAGCAAAACTTGAAAACAGCAACGAAAGTTAGTTAGCTGTTCCAGATTCCAGTTTAGGAGCTAAAAAAATATAGCTCATCACAAAAGTAATGCATTATATTTATGTATATATACGTAATTGTTATATTGTAATGCCTACTAGTATTTTAAGGAGATATCAACTCAATTCAAATGTCGCAACAGAACATGGACGTCGGAATATGAAGAGTCTGGACGTACAGTACACGTAGAGTTAAAAAAGATGTTCGACAAAGTCCGTGTAGTCATGCCAGTCGTGCCGAGAATGTCGGTGGGTGTGGGGAGATAGAGCGATTCCTTAGTGGCGTTCGCAGCAGGGGTCTGTTTTATTTGTACTTGCATCATGCAGTAGCTATACCGAACGGGACTCAACGGGATTTTCCCCGTTGCCTTAATTGAGTATAGCCTAACTTAAACATGGCGAGTGGCGACCACGGACCGGAAGACGCAGCGTGGGTACGTCCGCTACAAGGGTCGACCGACGACTTGATGAAGGTCGCGGGACTCCATTGGAAGGCGCGGGAAGCTCAGGACTAATTTTGTGGCGATCCTTGAGGGAAGCCTATGTCCAGTAGTGGAAGATTTTCGGTTGATATGATGATGATGAACTTAAAGATAGGTTTTGTTTCTCCACAATCGGTTCACGGATACAGGAGTTATGACAACTTGAAACCTAAAGTGTATACCTAAAACAAACGTGTAGGTAATATCAGTTGTCTGGCACTCATAGTACCATACCACGTTAAGATTCATAACGCAGATTGAATGCAGCTCTGCTCTTCTCGTATAAGAACCAGCTCAATTCATTATATAAATAAATGTTTAACGCTCAACTGTGTAGTATCTATAATAATATATTATGTAAAATAATAAAATAATATGACAAACGGGATTATATTTTGATGGATTGTAATTTTAAGTAAAGTGTAAATTATGCATTCACAGTTCAAGCTTCAGTGAAATAATTTACCCATAACTACTCAAAAAACTATAGGATAGACTTGACTGAACGAACCATAAGTAAAATGTTTTTCCAGCGGCAAATATTATAAACACACGCAGATAAGTGAAAAGTAGGTATTCATTTCATAAAAATAATTACAAAAGTACGTTGTGAGAGAAATGTTGTTTTTGTACAATGTAATAGTAAATAATTAATTAATTATACAAGAGAAACTAACTTTGTAGAGCCACTTATTAGCATCGTGTAACTCAGTGTAGGAATGTCAACCATATTATTTTTAAAAGCTTTTATTTAACTTGCAATGTATTGTAAGTACTATGTTTGTTCGGGTGAAATCTTGCAACTCGCATTTGTAGCAGATATCTTCAAACGATTGAGCTGAAATTTTATACACACTTTTAGTTTGGATAACGATGCATAATTTATTATTTTTAAGGCCTTTGAATATTATTTTAAAAGCTTGTTTTAAAAAAAAAATTTTTTTTAGTTTTTATGCTCGAGACTTATATTATCATTATGAGAAACTCAGTTTTCGTTTAAACCACTTTTGAGGTAAGAAGGACAGATATTTAAAACTAGACTCCACTGGATTGTAACAGAAAACTTTCAAAATACGAAATAATTATTGTATCCAAACAAGTAATAATATTTGTTTTTGTACTCGATTTAATTCAAGCGTTGTGGGGACCACAAGTGATTGGTTTTTATGTCTGTTTGTGCGCGTATGACGTATGAACTGCACCAGAATTATTTGAAAAAGTTCGGCATGTAGGTGCCTTGTTTCGGATCAAAATTTAGAACACTTTATTTCCCGAGGAAATTCATAGTGAAGTCGCTAGTATCAGATATAAATATAAGTACATAGTATGTAGGTATATGTACGTTTTATGCACGGGAACTTCTGTTATCGTAAATCTTTTGACTGCATGAAATCACTCGTAACTCGAAAACTCACACGAAGCACTTTCGATCGTAAAATTGCATGTTTCTGGCCGTGGTAATGTCTGCTCTCACACCTCAGCACCTTTTAAACGATCTGCCAATTGATATTTATGACCACCACACTAAAACAGGTGGGTTTGCAGATCGATTCGAAATAATTATATAGAGCCAATTTACTATATCCTCGTAAATCAAAAAATATTATATGATTTATATTTTCCTTGAGGTAAAACAAAAACAACAATGTTTATGTACCTACACTCGTAAGTAATAGATAAGCGCATAAAATTAGACTTAAGTAGGTATGTCTTATAGTTAGGTACATAAAAATTATATTGGTATAAACAAATAAAAAAACTCTCTCACAGATTAATTATATCCCATCAAAAGTACAGGAATTGTTAAATAGATATAGAACGTGCTATTATAAGAAATTTTAAAGTGTTTACATGTCTTTATTTAGGTATGAGACATCAAAAAGTCAAATTCTAAGAAAGAAATCTAAAATCATTGAGAGAGATTACATGTTGAAACCAAGTAAAATGTGTTCGCTTTGATGCATTACCTACACGTATTAATACAAAAGGTACATAATATAGTAAATAAGCTGCTAAAATATTTTTAATTCCTATGCAGTTGTCGTAAAGTAAAATTACACAATTTACTGAATAAATACGCTGCGGCATTAGCCAGCCACATCCTATGATTCTCTCTTCCTTATTTCCTCAATAATTGTTATAATTGCTTTTTGAACTTTCTCTATTGATAATAATATATGTTTTACCATTTTACGATTCAATCAGTGTTATATAGATATACCTATCACAGTCTTGGTTAATAGTATACTTGCAATCAAATCCGGCTCTTGCAGTTTACCTATAGGTATCAGGCTATAGCCTGAAATCTGAATAAACTTAGTACGCACTCATACTTGCCTATTTCTCAAGTCTCAACGTACTAATTAATTGCTCAACTAACGGATACTTACAATATAATACAGTCCAGAGAAATAGTTTTGTTAAACTACTTACGGTATGTAAGAGTTGCTTTTAATTCTAATGCGTTCCTGTTTTGCTGTGTGATTTCTTTTAAAGGAATTTGAGGTATTCGAACCTACACAGTTCAAACCAATCAGACCATTCGCCAGCCGCCATCTGTATGATTGACGGGTGATGACCCGTGAATGCGAATATAATAAATAAGTCGAATTTATTATATCGTGCACACAACATCGAGACCGTGCGAGCCTTTCTAACTAACAATACAAACAGACAGACAGTAGACCCACTTGTCAATTACAATGTTCAACGAACATAACATTAATCAGAGCTCCCGATAGATATCCAGTTAGTTAACATTATTCATATACATAATAACGCTCAAAGCGTCATCTAATTACATTTCCACTATCCCAAGTCCCAACTGAAGCAGCCGCCGCATCATCTTTGCGTTCGGTATTAGTAGGTAGACAGGTAATGTAAGTGTTTTTTAATAACATTCTTTCATAAGGGTACACTCGTACTTTCCATTGATGGCGCAAGCGCAGGCGTGAAATGCGACACAATGTGAGATCGTGAGCGATCCGGCGGCGGAGCACCCGCGCGGCACCACCGGAGTCCGACGATGCGCGGCACGCGGGCCGTCCAAATGTTTATGCGATTAGATACCATCTACCAGAGCCGATTGTCCGCGATAGACCACTATTATATTTATACAGGATGTAGTTCTAAACGACAGACTTATTCAAGCCCTCGATACTTCATACTTATGTGAGCACAGCTTACATGTAATTCTTATTAAAACATAGGTAAATACGGTAAAAAGAAAACGCTGATAAATTACAGACAAAATTTTAAGTAAAAACGTAGGGTTACGCGGTTTAGTGGACTTTACATCTAATTTACCAGCTCGCTAGAGGTTATACAAAGAAAGGGACGTGATCAATGAACATAATATAAACCGTCAGTGCGTCGGTAACCATGCGCGGTCAATTTACATGAGTATTGTATTATGGATTAAAAAAAAAATATTATACTTAGATATTATTTGAGTTTCAGATGATATAATCGAATTTAATATGACCCTCATTGAATATTACCCCCTGTATTTACATAAATAACGGACGGAAGAATAAACCAGCCGCGCCTTCGCTTAGATCATGTTACGGATATCAATAGGTATTATTATAATTCGAGATGTGACAGTAAAACAAAAAATAAGGTTACAATCGATACTTTCGAAAGATAGAAACCGATTGAAAACACTGAAGTAACAATGATACTCTGATGATTACTTTTAAATCAATGTGCCATACCGCCACGGTGGATTTATCAATTACATTTGGCTATTAGAAAACTAATTCCATATAGTCTTACTTACCTACTTAGAGACTTGTTACTATGCTGTAAAAAAATAACCATGAATAATTTTAAGCGTATCCGTAAAATTACATAAGAACATATTGTTGAATAATGTCCATTACATTCGTGCAACACAATGGTGGTTACCTAAAAAGCGTGTGAGGAGAAGGTGTGCTGTCGAGACATCGTAAAACAGTCAAAGTGCACAAGCATTACACGTTGACCATTAACTATAGGAGCAGCACTTTCGAGCGACGGCAGTGCCCACGGAGTATCTATTCCGTGAGCCCTGAGTGGTGATCATACATCTCGCTATCAGACCCCGTAATGGCTGCCAGCCGGGCCATCAGCGTCGATCACGCTCCGAATGGAGCTCGCGCCAAAAGCACGACCGCATTAAATTAAAAACAAATCTCCTTAATTCTCTGAGGCACGCTTGCATCCACGGACCGAGGATGCAAGCTTTTGTTCCGGATTGCAGTCTTTTTACAGTACAAATTCAATACCTCATTTTGAACGTTTAAATCCATACTAACCAGTAACCACATAACAATGCTCAAAAGTTTAAAAAATAAAAAAAAGTGCGAAAAATAAATTTGTCACCAAAGCTGGCTGTGTAGGTATCCGTTCACCTCGCAAACAGTTAGACCGTGTCCAATGCCCATGGAGAAATAGGTTTTCGTGATAATACCATTTTGTAATAGGTGGAGTGTAAATTCACAGTCAGCACGCGGCAGGTGGCGCGAGATGTTCGAGCTCCCTTCATTTATTAAAGGGCACGGTACCTTCTATCCTATTGTGTTTCTGAACCAACTAGCTTTTATTATGCCACATTTCAATCATTAAACCGAATAAATGTAATCAAATTAGTTTCTTCGATTTGCCGTAGCTGTTTGTTAAGTATCGACCGCATCAGATAAGCGCAGCGTCCGCGCGGGCGGTGAAGCGGTAATACTAAAATATTTATTTAATCGAGATGCTCCATAAATTACAAATATTTTTAGTTATCTATTTAAAAGAAAGCACGTCTTGAGATTCGTGTACTGGTTTCGCCGTAGTGGGCAGATGCAGAGACGTTCAAAGCAAGGATTACAGCTAAACGCTTTAGATAAAATTGGTGAAGATGAGATAAGCCGATCTACTTTGCTGGTGAAACGACTGCAATTAATAATAAATATTTATATTTTTATAAGTGAGCACGCCGCGCGGGCTTTCTATTTAGTACAATAAGTTCAAAGTAGTACGTATGATTTATGGATATTCACGTTTAAAAAAAATACAAATTTAGTTATACTTTGTAAATCCTACGGTTCAAACTCAGACACGCTTTATATAAAGTGTTTACTTATTTACTAGAATTTTCTTCTAAAAATTTAAAAAAATATTCCTGAAATTGGTTTTGGTAATTACATTTTTATCCACATTTCATTTACTATAAAGACTAAGTATAAGATAGGCATACTTTACTTACACTTTGAAATTTAAATTATTCCGTTTTTTAAACGTGCAAGAATATTTTCTCATCCCATTTAAATACATCACGATCTTGCGTTGCCATTACCGCTCGCTGGAGCGGTAATACCTACACACATAGGTACTGTACGTGCAGTGTAATGTATAACATAACGGCGACATGACAGTTACGTAATAGGAATCTCATTGTAAAGCATCAATCAAACTGTTTCAGTGATAGTCTCGACTCTCGGGTGAAGTTAGCAACGTGTTGAGTACTGACTATCGGTAGTCACCGATCATCAGTCAACACGCAATATTGTTTAGACTTAAAGCAAGGTTTAGACGAAGCCAGTGTTGGCTGCCAGTCCAGCGCTGGCTTGTTAATGGCCTCGTATAAACAGTTTTTCAAAACAAGCCAGTGCTGGCTGACAGTGCTGGCGAGAATAGAGCACCGGCCTCTTTTTCAAGAAAGTGACCTCCGCCCGTGTTCTCCGCAACCCTGGCGCCAGCGTGACGACGCGTGTAGACGCATGTATGGGTGCACACCACAAAAATAATCCAGAAATAAAACTAATCCATTGCCCTTATCTAAACAACACGGGCCAGGCCAGCGCAGGCTTGTCTGAGCGCTGACGCCAGCGTTACTGGCTTCGTCTAAACCTTGCTTTAGATCAAAATATTATAAAAAAAAAGAATTTTATTTATTTATGATGGGATTTCTAAGACATCCTGTGAATTATAGGAGAATGAGTCACACATTTATATAAAACTGTAGCTGTCCCCCGCGGTTTCACCCGCGGTAATTTCAGAGTTCCCGAGGGAATTTCGGGATAAAAAGTACCCTATGTCACTCAAGACTACCATAGCTTCCTATAAATGAAAGAATTTTCAACATTATTTCATTAGATCCAGAGATTACCCCCACAACGTCTCGAACTCACAAACATTACCTCTTTATAATATTAGTATAGATAAAAATCTGCGTTCTAAATACAAATCTAAAAATAGTTTTTAAGGTTCCATAGCCAAATGGCAAAAAACGGAACCGTTATGGATTCGTCAAGTCTGTCTGTCTGTCTGTCTGCCCGTCCTTATGTCACAGCCACTTTTTTCCGAAACTATGAGACCTATACTGTTGAAACATGGTAAGTAGATGTATTCTGTGAACTGCATTAAGATTTTCACACAAAAATAGAAAAAAAAACAATAAATTTTGGGGCTATACTTAGAACTGAAACTCAAAAAAAAAATTTTCATCATACCACCCTATCTATGGACAGGTCTTCAAAAATGATATTGAGGTTTCTATTATAATTTTTTTCTAAACTGAATAGTTTGCGCGGGAGACACTTCCAAAGTGGTAAAATGTGTTTCCCCCCCTGTAACCGAATGATAAAACTAAAAAAAAATATATGATGTACATTGCCATGCAAACTTCCACCGGAAATTGGTTTGAATGAGATCTAGTAAGAATTTTTTTTTAATACGTCATAAATCGTAAACAGCAAAAAAATACACTATTATTAAAACATCGATTAAAGTTACAACGAACTACCTCAGACAAAAAGCGAACTACAAGAACTTTTATATTATTATGTTACTTGCTGCTACGGAACCCTTCATGGGCGAGTCCGACTTGCACTTGACCGCTTTTTTAAAACAGACAATCGAAGTAAGAACACCCTGAAATATTACGCCACAAATTTGTGTAACAAAATATTCAATTGTTTCTCAGCACAAACGGGAACTGATGTCAGTGGTTACTGCCGGGGTGGTTATAATGCTTTTGCTCAAGTACAATAAAACTTTCAAGTCGTAAGCGTAACTAACATGGCCAGTAAATGTTTAGTACTGAAACGAACGCAAATAAATAAATGCCACAGACTACAAATGAAGGGATATAAAATTAAACATTACGATGGCGATAGATATAGATGTAAATGGCTTTTATGCTGATACAATCTCAAATGTCTAAAACCCTCTTCTACTTTAACTTCTTATACATTACATGACATTGCATGACCATTTTTTATTTATAATTTGACTATATTAGTGGTTATTGAGTAGTTAAATTAGGGTTCATATAAATATAAGTATACGAGGAACACTGATTCAATGAGTTAGGGCTGCTCCCCGATGCTAGTTTATAAATAAATAGGTATTGCTGTAATATTGGCGGACCATCGTAGCAGGTGGTGTGCCAGGCAAGAAGGTCTGCTGGCTTGACTTATTAAGACTGTTCGAGAAGGGCATGGTGAGTACTAAAATATCAATAAAAAAATTTAAACGATGTTTTTGTAGATATTCTGAGTATGATTATGTAAGTAGTATACTCATTTTGTGACTTATGTAAATTCAACGATGCATATTGTTCTTAATGATAATCTTCTTTATAAATAAAAATAAATGTGTGTATGTCTGTCCTCTATGCGTTTCGAAACTATTGATCCGATTGTGATGAAACTTTGGCGGGTTGTTCTGCCTGCGTCCGCAAAGGTTCCTGATCCCAAAACTCATGCGGGTGAAACCGCGGGGCACAGCTAGTACTCTATATAAAATGCATACACTACAAGACGGACAACACCATGTTCCGAACTGACCGGCTAGGAAGCTGTGAAGGGTGGATATTTTATGGGTGCTGTCATAATAACTGTAATTATATTGACGTCAAAAAAAAAGAGTCACATTATGGGCCAAATTTGAATAAAGATAACAAACAGTTAACAAACATTTTGGGAGATGGTTTTTACATAATATGTACCTACTTAAAAGGAAATATCTTGTAAAATCTGTACCTGCAGACTATACAAAACCGTGACTGTATCGATGTCGGTCCGGCACGGCCCAAGCTTCCACGACTCAAATAATAAATAATTGCTGCGGAGCTGCGGGGTTAGCCAAGTTGACATTCTGCAATCGTTAACGCATAGAAAACATAAGTAACGAATCGTCATGTCACTTGGTCAGTCAATCAAAACTCTAGTTTTCAGGTGGTCACGTCAAGCTAGAGTTTTGATTGGCTGACTAAAGTCTTCTATTCTAGTTTTCTATGCATTAACAATTGTAGAATATCAACTTGGCTAACCCGCTGAGACACTATTGATGCAAAATAACGACACTTCATTTAGAATTTCACGCCCCGCGATGCGCTCGCGCCGGTCGTAGATTAAAGCTTTCTAAAGCTTCTGAATGTTCGTGAATCAAACATTAAAATTTTATGATGAGTAATTTTACAACACAGCAATGTTCCGATATAAATTGACTCTGATTGTGATCTAAACCAAATTCACTTTCGTATGATCCCAGCACTATGCCATAAAAACGACGAATCGTTTAAGTTTTTCACAAATCAAAAACTCTTATTGCTTAGTTTCATATAGCTCCTTAAGTCCTTAAGTTTAAATAGAAATAACTAGCTGTTCCCCGCGGTTCCACCCGGATTAATTTCGGAGATTCCGAAGGACCTCTTTTCTGTACCCCTTACAGTGTGTTTGAAAAAAATCATGATGATTGGCTATACTCATATAGTTAAGGCATGAAAATAAAATCGCATTTTCGCATAGTTACTTTCGCATTTATAATAAGCTTTACCTATGATCCGTTTTTGAATATTTGACAAAAAAATTATTTTTATTCAGTCCTTTAGATTCATAAAAAATATTAGACACATATTTTTTCTTTTTTTAAGTTAAAAAAATAACGGAGGTCAAAATGTCACGTGACGTCACAAGCACGTACCTACAGTTTTTACCTGCATATGAAGTTACGAACCTCCACTCCCAAACTTTAATGCGCTTTATCCAAGTATATACTTTCATTATTTGAAAAAGCATAACATACGTGTCTATTATTTTTTTATTATCTAACTGACGGACTAAATAGAATTTAGAATAAAAAAATTGTCAAGTAGCCTATTATACAAACTAGAGTATTTTCCAATGCCCGTTTAAGGTAAGTGCGAGAAAACTGTCAACAAATAAAATTTATGGGCATTTAAATCCGATTTTATACAAGCGGTCTGTTTTATTTCAATATTATTAACCGTCTTTAGTAGCAACGATTCAATCAGCATAAAGTACGCGTCGACAAGAAAACGATTGATTATATCACACTAAACATTATTTCTTATTGAGCTCGCCCTGGGGGCTGCCGTTAATAACTCTATGGTTGCATCAGTGCCGGGGCTGAGCCGCGCGGACGCATCGCGTTCGCTCGTAAAGTTACGAAACAAGACGTAAACAGAAATAAACGCGAAATTCAACAAAGGGCCGTGTTGGAAATAGGCCGGCACGCTTCCTAGTGGATGCGAGAACGAACGCCCTGAAATAAACCGTCGCGTCGTGTGCACTGTGCGCACAACGAAAGTAGACGCCAGTCAGTCACACCACACTTGCAGTTTCCAGCGTCGCGGCGCGCATGCGCATCCGTGAAAAAAATGTTAGGCACTTTTGCAATAAAAGTTTATATCCGTTCGGTTTCGTAACTTTACAACGGCATTTTCAATCACCACGTGCAGTTTTCTTGTCTTTTAAAAAAATTTCAGATTGCTCATCTGGAATAATATTGTAACGAGAATTTATTCATCGCTTTCGCAGCGTGGACGAGACTAGCCATATCGGCATATTTAATAAATATAATAAAACCTCGCTGCGGAAAAGGCTAACTAAAAAGATAGAAACAAGATGACCTAAAATTAATGTTAATTGGCATTTAACTAAATTTAACTTGGGTAATTAGTCAAATTCCAATCAACATTAATTTAATGAACGTCTCTGATTGTGCCAATTTTGTTTTAAAAAAAAACGAATTAAAAATTAAGTAATCATTAAAACGACTCTGAGTGCGGCCGAAAGACATTCGATTCTAATAAAGCTACTTGCGCAAAATTAGTTTTGTCAGTGAATACCTATATTTTGCATGATTCATACTTAATATATCCATTTTCAATAGATACCTACATTTCTTAATATTAAGCAATCATCTCCAATTGTAATTAAGCATCGCTGAAAACACACTTGACCGACATTTTTGTTGGAGTATTTTTAAATAACCCATTAAATTTACCGATGAGCATCAATAAGCGATTAATCTTCCCACTGATTGTAATATGTACCATCAATAAAAACTTAAAAGAGCTGAAGAATCTAGTCATATGGTAATCACACTTGAATTCATTACTAGTGCAAGAAAAACACGCAATACATATAAATGAAAGAAAATATATCTACGTACAATATGGTACCATTATAGTTTATTTACTTGAGAAAACTTATTATTTAAGAAAATATATAGTACACAATTTTCCAGTAAACATAAAAATCGACATAATACTTCCTGAAAAATGTCATGCAGATTATTATTTATTGGATGTTAAAATATAATATTAGAATATTATCTACGTTCCTATTTGAAAAAAAATAGATAAACCAAATATCATGAAAAGTAGACTGTTTAATTAAAATTACTCGAGAAATTTCTCACTTTACCTACCTATGGTAACCATTAAGAATATTATGTCATTGGATTTATAGCGGCAATAAGATATTTATCTAAATACCCTTTAATAACTCAACGCACCCACGTTTCTAGCAGTAGTTAATAAAGCGATTCCTGTAATTTATTTTCTATAAATCAAATGTATATGTAGTACGAGTATATGCCAAGATGGTCAGTATATGCACATAACAGAACGTTAGCCTACGAAATCTCAGACTAATAAACGTTAATTAGATAGATTAAAGTGAAACTCAAATGTAAACTCAAATTCAAATACGGGATATTGCGAGAATAAAATGTACATATTCTAGAGAAGAATGCAGTATGCTCACATAGAAAACGATTATATTAACAGTCCATACTGGAGTGGCAGATGTAGGCAAGCTGGCATTGAATAAATGCGAAAGATTAAAATATATTGATAATATGTTGAATATATTGATAAAAGATTGAAAACCAATTGGTTGATGTTAATAATAAGTTTTTTATGCATAAATTCACTAGCAGGAGTTTCAGGTTAAAACGTACCTTGTGTCCTGTACCATAACAACGTGTATGAAAAATTCCATGATGATCGATTAAGACGTGAAAGCGTAACAAACAAACAAGAATTTGCATTTATATTAGTTATGATTTCTTGTGTTTTATCATGATGAACTTTATCATTAGGATTTGTAGGTCTCTCTATCCTTCACTGTTAACTCTGAGACTGCGGTGTGCTAATATAAATCAATAAACTTCGTTATAGTACACGCACATTAGTCGCTGAGCCTGAGCACACTCGATCGCAGAGACGCTATCACATTCGCAGATGCTATAGAAATTACTATGCATTGCGGCCGGTAGCCGAGTGCGTACCTTTCTACGTGTAAAATATAACACGATAAGTTCCCGTTAGTCATAATAATATCACCTATTAGTGGTGAAACTGAAAGTTCATATCAAGCACAGCTGAAAAAATGACAAAGTGTATACCACATACTGTAAAGGATTCCGTTCAGCGTTAAAATACTTAAAATCCAAAACTAAGACTTATCAACTTTTCGCTTCTTGAGTTGAATTTTCCCCAGATCTTGTCTAATGGTTGCTTAAGAAGAGGAAACCTTGTGCCTATTTTCACGTTTTCTGGCTTCAGTAGTTTCGAGTTGGCATTGATCAATGACATACTCGTACAGACTAGCTGTCCAATGCGGTTTCACCCAAGTTAATATCGGAGTTCCTGTGGGAATCACGGAACAAGAAGTACCCTATGTCCTTTTTTGTACCCCTGACAACATGTGTGCAAAAATTCATGATGATCAGTTGAGCCATTGAGGCGTAAAGGCCTAAAAACAAAGAAATAAACTCACATTCACATTTATAATACACCCCAAAAAAATTGTTTTGAGCAACTTACAAAAAGAAATTAAATCCCACTAAAAACTTATCAGATCTCATGTAGAACCAAGCTTCTAACTCTACACGCCCTAACTCTTCAAGGCCTTACTTCACAAACTCTACACCTTAGTCAAAATATGTATCTGGATTGGCCGTTTCGTTGCTACACGAACTATTTTATAACAGAAAGTAACAGTGGATGAATTTTTTACCGTTTTTTACGTCCATGTGAATGTAGCGAAATAGTCAAGCCACATATTTTGACTAACGTGTATTATACGAAAAAGATTTTTATATTTATATATCGATATTTATTCAAGGTTTGTCATTGTAACAAATTGTCCTTAATCTCACAATGGTGGGTACAAGTTGTTTCCTGTTGTTGTACCGTACAACGATAAAAAAAATATATACTTAAGTTAATTTCATACTATGTATTTCAGCCAACAAATGTCACAGTCGCTGAACTCCATATACAGTGTATCAAAAGAAAGTTTATATTTTAACTTTACACTTATTTAAAGTTTAAAGTAATATTTTTTCTTGAGAAGTTTTTATAAGTTTTTATAAGTTTAGCTGTGCCCCGCGGTTTGACCCGTGTGACTTTTGGAATTCCCGCAGAAACTCCATAAGTAGCCTAATTTACTCCTTATTTATAACATCAGCTAATTAGCAGTGAAAGTTCCGTCAAAATCGGTCCAACCGTTTCGGAGATTCACTCGCGTGAGTTTCGGAATTCCCGCAGGAACTCCAAACTTCTTTTATTCTTCTTCTCCTTACAATAACACAACAAAAAATTATTAGCGAAATTGGTCCAGCCGTTCACGCGTGATGCCGTGACCAAGGGAAATACGCATTAATTATTATAGTATAATATACATAGATAGAGTCAAAATGATTGCTCATTGACATCGTGGTAGTCGATATTGATGTTTTTGTTAATCTACTACTAGTTGAAAGGTCGGTACTTTTGGCTCCAATTAATTATTTTTCAAGCACCAACGGACGTATCTACACTTTTACTATAACAATATGGTTGTAACTTGTAAGTAGTATTTCTTTATTTCTTATTTAAAACTAAGCATAAAATGACGTCACACAGCCATAACACACTTATCTCAACAATCAACAAAGGCATTAAAGTTATGGTACCCACACAAGACAACGTATGTTTAATATAATATACCTACATTATTTATTGTTTCGTCAACAACACAGCACTTTCTTTTCAACGCATAAGTGCATTATGCTTATGAGAGGAATGCTACGTTTGGGTAACAGTGTTCGATTGTCTGCACCAGCTGTCCGAGGCGAGACGGCCGCGGGGGAGGGAGATGTCCGCGGGGTCGTCGCCCTCGTGCATTGTTCCGCGAATGCGCCTGCGCAAGTTACAGGGTTGTCTAATCAGCTGGACATTCAAAAACTATATTTTTTGCATAACTTAGATCCACGTGGTGCAAAAAGCAAAGACGAAGAGCTAGGATCTTAGACACACTTAAAATAAATTAGGTTTGGGTTGTGACTGTTTTCTTTAACATGATGTAACGTATATATGTAGAATGGTCGGTTATGAAGAATTTTCCAAGGAAAAACAAGTTAGAACCTGGTTCGCCAGATTTTAGAAGCAGTATCTAAGGAAGCTCTTTGATATAAAATACTTATGCGTATATTTAATACGCAATCCTGCTTGTTCTCCTATACTAGATTACTTAAATGCATGGAAGAGTGGCTTTGAGATTAAGTAGCGTGGATTACCTGCTTATTGTATTCAGATCACTTTCTTTGACCGAGCCTTTCACATCGACTTTAATAATTGCAGTTAGACAAGAGCTTTATTGTATTGCGTTGGCTTCTTCAGATTTCTTTTTTATGATTAAACTAGTTGTGCCCCACGGTTTCACTCGCGTTAATTTCAGAGTTCCCGCGGGAATTCCGGGATAAAAAGTACCGTATGTGTTAATCTAATGTATAAGCTATATTATTGCAAAGTTTCATTTAAATCCATTCAGTAGTTTTTGCGAAAAAAGAGTAACAAACATCCATCCATCCATCCATCCATGCATACTTACAAACTTTCACGTTTATAATATTAGTAGGATAGTAATAATAATTCGGTATTTACTGATCTCTTAAAAATTAGAGTAAACACCTGAAGAACGCAATGTGAGATGTAAGTGCGTGTTTATTGAATCGCGTTTACGTATTAGGGCATTTTCACGAAGACGAATTTTGTCGAAATGACGATCATTGGGGATGCAAAGCTTTCGAATAGTGAGTCTTGACGGTTCGCCTTAAAGGCTAAAGATATTTTGCCCCTCCAAACCCTTCCTCCCGTGTAAGTTTTCTTTTTTACTTCACAATCTAAATATTTGGATAAGGATTCAAAGGTTGGAACAGGCCTCTTAACTTGACTTAATCAGGGCAGTGGACATTCAGGGAATGGACGTTCAGGGAAAGAGACCTAAAAACCAGACTGGACATTTCAAAGTCAAAGTCAAATCCTTTATTTAAATTTGGCCCATAATGTGGCTCTTTTGGACGTCAATATAATTACAGTTATTATGACAGCACCCATAAAATATCCACCTGTCACAGCTTCCTAGTGCTATGGCTGAAGAGAAGAAGCTGCGCAACAAACTCTTCAGCAGCACGCTGACAGTTTAAATTTACAATATTATAATACAATTAGTGGTCGGTAACTCAACTTGCAATTAATTATGAGAGAACAAGGAGCCGTACCCAGCAATAAACTACCGTACAGATACAGAGACATTAGGAGTTAAACTAGAATTATCTTTAATATAATAGTAGACCAGACATGACCAGCACCAGCTGACAGCACCCGTTGACGAGTATGACGTGCTCTTAAGCCCCGCCCCAAGAACAGGAGGTTACGCAGCTGAAGGGAACCTACAGACGCGAAGTGAGCAGAACACACCCTGGTCGTTACGGAGGTCCTTAGTCTTTTTCAACAATCAGTCTGTCGGCTGATAATTATGACAATGATGATGAAAGACAGAGAGAGCGAGTGTTAAAAATCTTCTGAAAAATATGTCTTTTTTCTAAAGAGGTGAAACTGCGCCGTACAAGAATCGTATTAGTAACATTTGTGATTAAATTCCCCTGTACCTAATGAAAACTAATTTGCAAATACGAACCTTGTTAATTGATTGCAACTGCTACGTGAACGTCAGTGAATCTAATTAAACGACATTAGGTCAAAAGGTTTGATATGCGCCGAAGTGAATAGATTAATGAAGGAACTGCATATCCTTTAAGCTTTTTTTTTAAATATACTATATCTATAGCCTACGCTTGTCTCCCGGTGGAGTAGGCAGAGACTATAGACCTTCTCCTGGACGTTAACACTTCACACACTTCTATACACACTACATTACCTTCGCTGACATTAAAGTCCTAGTTCCTATTGCTTTTGATGTGCTTATTGCCAAGGGTTTCTCATGAGCTCAAATTAAAATGCCAATCTTAAAAGTGCCAAAACTCAAAATTTTACCACTTTTTTTCCAAAAATAGGTTATTCTCGTAAAATAATACATTGAAGACAACAAATTTCAGAAAGTAATCTTATCAGGAAACAAAGGGCAATGAACTAACTACGGCTCTACGACAAAGGTTTCAGGTAAGTATGTGGTATTAACTACAAAAGCCCTGGGATAGATACTATATCTAAGTTCTCAATCAAACAATTTATTATTTAATTTGCTATAACTGTACGATCCACTCCAACAGATTAATTCATCATTTTATTACTTAAACCCGGTTGCGAGTCTCGAGACTCGGAGCAGCTAGGTAGGTACAAGGAAGTTATTGGAGACTTATCCTTTAGAGAGCATTACTGTCTACTTCTCTTAACAGTACCTATTTACTGAGTCATTTCCCTAAATCAAATTATTAATCTACTTATTTAAATTAAATTTTATAAGGCAACCCGATTTTTACCTTAATGAACATATTCGTTTTTTTTTTCAAATAGAAACTTGTTTCTTCGCCTTTAGGGATGATCCCAAATCCCAAATACCGATTTGTAACTCTATAACTTTCATACAGATTTTTATCTACCTTTTCACCTCTTTAGGAGATGAATTTCCAAAAACCCCTTTTTAGCGCTTTTTTTTTTAATTATAAAAGTAAGCGTTGTGTAAAATTTTAAGTTCTCAGACTGAGTAGTTTGGTCAGTGCATTGATAGATTTCTCAGTCAGTCAAGTGTTAAGTATTTATTCCCCCATAAGTTATCTGCAGTGACCAACACCCCAATGATAAACTCAGGTCGCTTTATGTCTTGTATACGTAATGTGATGTGATTATGTGATACAACCGGACCTCAAGAATAGTAATCTAAGGCTGTTACTTTTTGTGTACAGCGTTATTCGATATATCGGCTCACAATGAGAGTAACAAGTAACAGCTACACCACATTAATCACAATAACGAGACGAGACCGCGAGCTGTCCGCATCAATACTACCTTACTATGCACACACTGTAGGTACACACCAAATAGTGTGGATTCTCGGAACTGTGATTGAATTCAATGTCATTGAATGTGTAAGCTTTTTCATTAGTTAACTATTTGTAAGTAATTAATTTGTAATGTAATTTGCTGGGTTTTTGTGTCTGACCTTGTAAAAATTTTGTACTTTTTTCTGAGTAAATAAATAAAAAAAAATTGAATTAATTTACTCGTAATTTTTCTTTATTTGTCTAGATATCAAATACGAGTGTAACGTTTAACTGATTAATCTGACGCAAGAGGGTTACACTTCTGTCACGTGTGGGTACCTACTGAGTTACGTATTAAGTTATATGAGCTACAAAAGGCCACTTACTAGATTCCACATTTATGTTAATTGTTAATCTGTAGATACTAGATAGTGTATCAAAGAAGAAAAGAATCTTAACTAAAATTATAAAAGCGATGGCGAGTTTGTTTGTTTGTTTTTACGACTTATCCAGTCCACTGATCATCATGAAATTTCATATACACACGAATAAGAGATAGAGTACTGTTCCCAAAGGATATAAAAATAGTAAATCTACACTAAAGTGAGCGATGTCGTGGGCACCAGCTAGTTTACATACTCCATTTTAACCTTTACAGAAAGTTGAAACATTAAGTACAGTAATAATTATTTGAGGCAAGGAATTGCCTCAAATAATTATTACTGTACTTAATGTCGAATGACCTATACGCGATAACAGCCCATGTAGAGTGAGTAGAATGAAGGCATTGGAGCGAGCACCATGGAGAAATGCATTCAGCATTGTGTGTGCGATTGAAAGCATATTTGTTCGAGGGCCGACACTCTGCACTGACACACCACAGAAACTGTAAGAAGCTATAAATGGAAAGGTGAAAACGCATTTTTAACTCCTTTCTAACGAAACAATGCATCAAGATATAACCGCAACAGTACAGGAGAAGGACAGGAATTAAATTGAACCTAAATTAATTTGAACTTTTAACTTCCACTTTTGAGTTCGTCTATCTTAAACCGTCTGCCTACTAAAAGAGCAAGTTGTATCTATTGGACGTTGTATTAGACACCAGAAGTTGCAGGTTTAAATGTAGCTAGAGATAATAATAATAATAACACAAATGCAGCTATGCAGATTCCATATAACTTTTAAGTTTTGCAATATCTTTAAAATTGACGAAATAATCGTCTGAAGCCTGGACACACTTTATGTTTCCACCCTATATAATAATAATAATAAAAAACATTTATTCTCAGTCACAATGACTAAATCTACAGAGTTTAAATAGATAACTTATTTGTCTAGTAGGTACACTTATTCAAAATTTTAATGTAGAAAAGCCAAGGTGAGTGAGCGGAATCCGTGCTAGGATATCCCGTGTTACGGATTCCGGCCCCCATCCTCAGACCAAGGATAATAGCAAAAAATAAAATCAAATAAAGCAAAATGACAGTAGAATTTAAGTGTGTGTGTATATGTGTGTGTAAGTGTGTTCGTGTATGTTTATGTATGTATGTATGTGTATGTGTGTGTTTGTACGTATGTGTACGTGTGAGAATTAGTGAGGGTATTAGGGAGGTATATGACATGATAGAGTATAGATATATAAACACTGCCACACTAGAAAGCGGATCCCTGTGCTTATAACAGAAAATCCGCTCTCACCGCGAACAGAACCAGTAACCTCTTGATTTGCGAAGAGGCATAATGAACACTGTGCCAATCCGGTCGTCATAGAGACAGTTTTCTGCTTAAATTGGCATTATATTTAAACTTTTTTAATCAATTTACAATAGTACCTATCGTTCATCAATGGTTTTGTGTCTAGAAATACGAATACCTCTGCATGACTACACAAAAGTCATAATATTAAAAGTTCTCCTAAGACCTAAAGTATGCGGTGATAAACAAATTCCTGCGATCCTCGTACAAAGATAATAAGTGGAGGTCCAGAGGATAATTACTCACTCATGCCTACAATATGTTCACTCTATTAGGTAATTCACATTTATAGGTAAGGTTAATCATGCCAGATTATGGATATATATATATACTAGCTGCCCCCCGCGATTTCATCCACGGTAATTTCGGAGTTCCCGTAGGAATTCCGGGAAAAAGTACTCTACGTCCTTCTTTGTACCCCTGACAGTAGTTTACGGTGATTAGCTGTTCCCCGCATTAATTCCGGAGTTCCCGCGGGAATTCCGGGATAAAAACTATCCCATCTTTTAAGTTGGACCATATTATCAATGGTTACAAAATTTCATCAAAATCCGTTCAGTAGTTTCGGAGTCCATCGCGGACAAACAACGTGACACGTGATTTATATATATTAAGAAATAATCAAGTATATTCAGACAAACTTTATCAGGTGTATCTGTAGAGAAATTGCACAAACACAAGATAACATGGACGCTAACAACATTCACATGTCACTAATAAACATTCACGAATGAAGATTTTGTCTCAAATACAGAATGAGCAAATTACTGACCCTTTGCAGTGTAAAAGGCTTATTTATTACTTTTATCATAAACTAACGACATGTCATTAAATTACTATAATCGATTCACCTCCATGAATGTCAATGCAAATGGATTTAATCTACATTCGCAATGTCTACTTTAGACTGTGACACAACGGTGTACCTACAGGCCATAATTGTGTATATGCTGACAAATGAAGCTCCTTTGTCAAAGGAAAAAATTAATGTGCATGTCCTATAAGTCCTAGGTAAGTATTATTATAAACTAGCTGTCCCCCGCGGTTTCACCTGCGGTAATTTCGGAGATCCCGCGAGAATTCCAAGATAAACTATACTTATAAACCATCCTCTTAAATCACTCTAGTGATCTATTGGTAAAAACCGCATGAAAAAGCGTAACATTAATTAGTAGATTATTTTTTATTTAAAATTTTAGAAATTTTGCTATTGTTTTTACATATTTTCTAAAGTAATATTATAAAGGGAAAAGATTTGATTTCTTGTTTTTTGTTAGTTCGTTCCGATTTAACTCAACTACTGGACCTATTTTAAAAATTCTTTCACCATAAGAACGCTTCATTATCCCTGAGGAACATAGGCTATATATTGTAACCCGGAACTCCCGCGGGAACTCCGAAATTAGTTAATAAACGCAAGTAGGTACGTTACTATGCTGTCATGTTTATTTTTTCTTAGTGAATAAAATAAGGTTCTTTAAAATGTATGGTATAGACACAGATAATATAATACTACATATACTAGTAATAACTAGTTAATGATAATCGTGGTTAGTAACAGAAATTCACGCGGGTAAAACGGCAGTAAACAGCTATTAGATGAAAATGTTAATGGATCTTTCTTGATGATTTTAAAATACGTGCTAATAATGTAGGTAGGTACATAGGTACCTACTATTTTCTACAGTCTAAAGTAATATCATGTACCTATCATGATTGAACATTATTTGAAAGGCAATATAAATTGCTATACGTATGTTAATTGGCGGGTACCTGCCTTTGATTAGTCTTACATAGTACAAGTTAGTAGTGAACATTTTAACTACAGAAGAAATAAATGGGGTTATCCTTACTATTATAAAAGTGAAAGTGAGTTCGTTTGTTTGTTTGTTTGTTACACCTTCACGCCTCAACGGCTCAACCAAACCGATCATCATTAAATTTTGCATACACGTTGTTAGGGGCACAGAAAAGGACGTAGGTTACTTTTTATCCAGGAATTCCCGCGGGAACTCCGAAATTACCGCGAAACCGCTAGTTTTCTTGTCTACTTTTCTGTTTTCACTGACAGTTTAGGGCTCGCTTACCAGTACCTCTCTCTGTTGTACTGTTTAGATAAGTAATACGATAATTTTAGAGACTTCAATTGGATTCGAATCGGGTGAGAAAAGTAGATTAGGCACAAAGAACATATATTTTAGCTAGGTTGGTGCAGACAGACGCAGACTGTTACGTATTTTTAATAAAATCTTACAACTTAACTTTTAGTGTAGGTCAAAGTCAAAGATTAAACATTTTAATCAGCTGAGCAATGTAGATATACGGCAAAACGAGCAAAAGTTTGATAAATAATGTATTGACTATTCACTGGGTTAGGAAGGCTTCCCCGCTGTTGGGGGTCATCAATCACGCAAACATTGGGCACATATTTCGTATCGATCGCTCCGAAAACAGTTCAGTATATAAGAGTCCCGTACCATCCGGTGATGGGACATTGTACTTAGTCTATTTTATGTGGAGGCACTGTGAAGGCACTACCTATGTCACAATTTACGCGTTTTTTGGTTTACTTAGTTCGTTAGTAATAGTTTTCTTTTTTCGCAGGTAATTATAATCCCAATAAGCCAAACCTATAATTTTATTAAGCAATGATTTTAGACGGCATCTAATACATTATGCCATTGGACAATCTTCAAGACCAGATAAATATCATACAGTATAAACTTGGTATAAACTCAGTATTGGGCACTAGAATTAAGACAGATTCGAATTAGACATTTAAATAAGAACTTTTGGGCATTTTACTAATTAGCCATTTATCGACGTTAGGGGGCGTACATTAATCACGTGATGTTTTTTAGCAACTTTTAACCCCCTCCCCCCCTGGTGATATGTGGTCTGATTAAATTTTGGAAATCGTTGTCTGGCAACGGTGAGTCATGGCCCATGGGCCATAGCCAGACACCGCTATCGTGCGTTCAACGAAAAATAAAAATACATATTGTGATATCTCATTAAATCCCCCCTCCCTCCCCTTCCTTGTGATATTTCGTGATTTTTTTTCCGAACCCCTCCCCCCCGGTATTGAGCCTCACTTGATTAATGGACGCCCCAATTAGTGTTGTTCTTTAGTTTTTTATGGGTTGTTTAAATTACTTTGTTTAAATTACTTTCGAGAAGAAATGTACTTCAATAGAGAATCAATAAGAGCCTTCGAAACAGGGTTAATTAATTAGTGTTTTATTAAGTATCTATATCATTTTGATTAAATTTATTACGGGTACTCGTGGATACTAATTTCAGTAATCCTAGTACCTATTTAGGAAAGGTAGCAAACTAGTCCTAATTTAGTCATTGAACACTTAAGTTTTTACCTACTAGCTGTTGCCCGCGGATTCACTTTTCGCGAGAATTCCGGGCTAAAAGTACCTTTCCCGTGGACACACAACGAGTACCTACTACCTATGCAAAATTTCATGATAATCGGTTGAGTAGGTAAGCGTACCTAACCAACAATCAAAGTCACATTCGCATTCATGCACATTACCTGTGTCGGATTTTCTTTTTTTTTTTTTTCAATTAAATTTCTAACTATTAAAATTAACTCAATATTCTACTTAACTGTAATATTCTAGTACATCTAATCTAACTAGTTAATGGTCTCACCCCCGATCGGTTTGCGGGACGCAGGTGTTGACGGCCGAGTGCTCCAGGTCGATGCAGCCGACGAGGTCGTCCACGCTACGCGACTCGACCACAGACAGCTGCCTATAGGAGAAGAGGAACCGGGAGATAAGGACGGGAAACTAGGATAAAGGAACTTACAGTAGGTATAGGAAAATATAGAATTCACAATTACGCAATACGCAAATGAAACTCAGAGAATTCCGCGCCCCTCGTGCCACAACTAAGAGAAGAAATGCAAACAAAAGCCTAACTACTAGCATAAGTATTTGACCTATAATTAAAAACCATGGTCATTGTTAACAACAGATGATTTAATATAATTTTCCGAATCGATTTCAGATCGCAACACCAGAGGGGCTATTATGAAAATTTTGTTTCTATCATTTTTCGGTTGCAATCAAAAACATGACGTTTTTGCCATTAAAATATACATTTTTTGACACCTACAATTTCTAGCAATCAAGCGAACTAAACATACCTACTTCAAAAGTTGAAGCTGCCTAAACATGATTAATTAATCACAAAATCGCTATTTTTCTGATTGAAACTGAAATATGATAGCAACAAAAGTTACATAATTGCCCTACAGATTATATTCAACTCCATAACTATTCCCCGTGGTTTTACCCGTGGTAATTACGGAGTTTCAGTCGGAATTTTGAGATAAAGTAGGTACTTTACGTAGGGTAGGTACCCTACGTCTTTTATTTATATACCCCTGACAACGTGTATGTACCTATACATGCAAATTTTTTTATTAATCAGTTGAGTCAAGGCGTTGAAAATGTAACAGACACACCGATAGACAAAGTTATTTTTGCATTTATATAATACTAGCTGTGCCCCGTGATTTCACCCGCGTGAGTTTTGGAATCCCCGCAGGAACTCCAAAGTAGCCTAATTAGCATTGAATGTCCCATCAAAATTAGTCCAACCGTTTCCGAGATTCACCCGCGCGAATTTCGGAACTCCTTCAAAATCTCTTTATATAAGGAACCTTTGCGGACGCAGGCATAACAACCCTCCAAAGTTTCGTCACAATCGGACCAATTGTTTAGAAACGCATAGAGGACAAACTTCCAAACATTCATCACTATATAGTATAAAACAAAGTCGCTTTCTCTGTCCCTATATCCCTATGTATGCTTAAATCTTTAAAACTACGCTACGGATTTTTATGCGGTTTTCACCAATCGATAGAGTGATTCATGAGGAAGGTTTATAACTATATTTTATCCTGGAATTACCGCGGGTGAAACCGCGCGGGTCAGCTAGTTTTTATTTATAAAGAAGAAGATTACTTAGGATTAAGATGGTATGGATTTGAGAAAGTATCGATACGCTAATGCATGTTCTTTAGTACTATTGACCTCACCGGGTTAATAGGTAATTAGATAGTAAAGTGCATTAGGCTTTTAATTTTATGCATCCGCACATAAAGTGAAATTATAACAACTCATTAGTGGTAGTTTTATCGCTCGTTAAAAGTTGTTCATTTGCCTATAATAACTTCACAAACTGTAACAAAGCGATCGTTATGATCCAGTTTAGAAAAGGAGAACCTACCTACTACCACAGATACTACCTACTTTGAATGTGGGTAATGAAAAAAAGCTAGTTGTCTTCGTGGTACGCATATTTTGCGATGTGGTGATAAGTTCTTTTTTTTTCGATTTACGATTTTACTTAAAACACTCTCACTTAAATTACCTACTCTGAGCTTAAAACCCATTGGAATTGCCATAAGGACATTTCTTGCATTCCTTAATTTTAATTTATGTAATATGTACTTACTTATCTCCCTCTCTGAAATGAACGCAGATAAGCTATAACATGTTAACCCACAAAATTAAGTTATTGACTCAGAACCATTTATTGAGAGTTAGGGAACGTTTTTTAATTATCTGTTAACCTTATTACATTGCGTAAATATGTAACTAAATATTCAACATAAAAAATGTTGACACACAATGGCGCTCCTACTTTTAAAACACGATTTGCATATAGGTACGCTTAAAACAAACCAAAAATTAATATTTGCCCTATCTGTTATGTAATCTAATGATACCCGGGTGGCGGGTAGTCTATGTAACTACTCGTATATCCTCTAATTGACACTATCTTCTTTATGACCGCCGTATCGTGGATCCAATTAACAGCAATCTTAACCTACAACGGTAAGGGTGAGCGATCAAAGGAACTTTCTCTAGAAAACATCGTACCAAAAAATTAGGACACCATGTTTAATTTTTTGTCACAATATCTCGAGAAATCAAAAGCATTCCAAAGATCCTAATATTTGTTGCATTGATAGAGTTGTTATAGATATTAAGTATGTGTAGTAGAAAAGTACGTTGTCAGAATGTTAGTAAGTATCTACCTATATGTTGTTTCTTTCGTGTTTGTAGTTTGTACCGAGTTAAATTTGAATACTTAGGCACAGATAATATAATAGACCTAGGTGTGTCTATTTTATCTTAAGGTCTGTGTTCAATGCATTTTCTCCCATAATAATTATGTAGGTATTGACTACGTTTCCGAATACTAGGTAGGTATCTATTACAGATAAGAAATTAGTCTTCTAGACATTTCTAAGCTAAGTACCTATGTTTATTTTGAAAGTTAATGTTTAGTAAGTTACTCAAATATTTATTTACGAAAACTAATCCCTTCTAATATTAGATATAAATGCGAAAGTAACTCTGTCTGTCAGTCTGTTACGCTTTCACGCTAAGACGGCTCAACCGATTATCATGAAATTTTGCATACCTACACGTTCTCAGGGGTACCTACAGAGAAGGACATTGGGTACTTTCTATCCCCGGAATTCTCGCGGGAACTCCCAACTTATTGCGGGTGAAACGGTGAAACCGCGGGGCCTAAATAAATAATTAATCTATAAATTCTCACTAATAATTTTGTTCCCATTTTGTTTTGTTTTAATTTGGTTCTGCGAGCGCCCGTCACTTGGTTCCCAGCTATTGGACGTTCCGAACATTAGTATCTACTTATTATTATATTGTATATTATAATACTAGCTGTGCCCCGTGGTTACGCCCGCTTTAATTTCCGAGTTCCGTTTCCGAGAAAAGTGTCCTAATATCCTTTTCTGTGCCCTTGACACGTGTATACAAAATTTAATGATGATCGGTTGAGTAGTTAAGACGTGAAAGCGTAATAAACAAACAAACAAAGTCACTTTTACATAATTTATAATATTAGTTACGACTTACGATATATACTTAAGTATATACATATTTAAACGTGCTTATGATCAAAATTGCATTAGGTACTTTGGTTTTTCTGTTAGTTTATTTCGAAATTTCGATATCGAAAGTTGTGATGATATGATAGCGAAGTCGAAAAGTTATGTACCATTTTTAATTATGTTCCTCGAACACAATAGTCTGACACTGCGAATTTTTATATTATTATAGGTAGTCTCAAAGTAGGTAGCATCTAACATTTTCTACTCGATAAAGTTGGCTAGATACCTAGGTATACTTGCCTATTATAACAAAAACTAAATATCTGTCACTAATATTATAGAGACATAGTAACACTATTTGATAGTAACAATGGTAACAATCAATCAATGTGCAGTGAACCGTCGGCGTCGCGTCGCCGTCTTACGTCAAGCTCCAAGTTTTTATATGAGCTGTGTTTTTTTTATCTAACCTAATACTTACCTACTTTCTTTTTCGACCGACGCAATTATTCTTTAAGCTTTTCCAGAAGTAAAAAAAAGTTACGTCTCTTTTTATCTCAGAATGATCGTAAGTTATAGGTATAGGTAGTACGAAGATTTGCAGAAATTAGAGAAAAAGGAAATTAGATTTTTTGAATACATATTACCAAAGTTAGAATTTTACTTAAAGTTATATACCTATACATATTATGTAAATCACAAAGTTCGTTTATGCAAAAACAAAAATAGCAAGAAATAAAACACTAAAAATAGCGTTTTATTTCGTCGCTCGCGCAAGCCAGTCATCACTTTCTCTTGCATGCTTGCATGCATGCACTGTCTTTTCGTCACTCAATTACGTATTTTTTGACATAGCCCCTTACACTGTTCACAGTCGTGGTGTAAATTTAAAAGGCGTTGTTGAGAGGTAATGTACAGTACCAGTTGTCAGGCGAAGCGACGAGTAGCGGAGCATGTAATAGCGAGCAGCTTCCGCGAGGGTGTGCCTCCATTGTGACCAGAAACCCACAGTCGGTTATAATAAAATTTCAAATTCAACACAAACAGTATTGAACTTTATCGCTAGCAGCGAAGGTTTATTGTTATCAAAGATTTTAGTCGGCGGTGTAATAATATTCTTTACAGACTGAATCATTGGCAAAATCTATATTATAAATTATAGATTCTTAATATTGTAGATTGTATTAGTCGGTATCGCGTCGTTCGAAGCAGTTCGTGCGTGACAAACTGACAGTCGACCGCCATCGCTGCCATACCTTTGCCTCTACCTACTCTATACTAGGCAACATTCATCTTTGTTTTTATTTTGCACTATTGTGATGTCATGTGAATAAAGAAGCAGCGTTCATTAGTGTCGGAGATATAGGTTTTCAAAAATTTCTTCACAATATGGTCACATACACTCAAAGATAACATGAATTCTACTCCGCATAGGTATATAGAATTTAAAGTCTTCAAGAGTTACTTAGGCACGTCACCTTACATGAATTTTCTAAAATATATCTAAACAGATGCTAACCCTTAAGTATGAGAATCATATACGAAATAGCATACCTATCGTATATTATTCTATTGATACCTATATATACTCGTATCTATTTACTGTTTATCTCAATCTTCCGAAAATATGCATAGGTGTGAATTAAGTGAATTAATATTATTTTTTTATGAAAAGAACCTTTATTGCACAAATCGTATAAAAGCCCGAGACACCTTTAGAATGGTACATAAACTTGCAATGTGAGAAGAAAGGACATCATTTAGAAAATAAAAATATATAAATTACGATTGTAGACGAGGCGAAGTTCTGCCTACAGTCTACACCTCCGAGAAACATGCGTTAGTGAATTGTAAGATCAGACATTAGGGAGCAACAGTCAATCAATCGCACCCTCAAGTTGCATTTGGTCGCCGGCTTATTTCCGCAGCGGCGATAGTTGCAAGGCTTCTTGGAACCCGATCTCGGTGCACCTATCGTCTTACCTAACACCACCACGCGGCGGTCCCCAGACCCGACCAGACGCCTTTGAGCTTCTGTAATCCTATTAACCGTAGGCAAACGTGAAGGAAGCTCGCGTAATCAACGAACACACGAAGACATGTAATATTGATAGTATCCTAATCTAGGCGTGTTAGTATTGTGTGGAAAACTTTTGATGCACTCGTGAAACCTCTCCAAAATCTACAAAAGGTATCAGCATCCCGTTGATTTTGTGCACTTCATGAAGGATACAATTCTATTGTTTAGTTTAGACGACGTTTCCCATTCGCAATTACACGCAAATAAGCGAGTCGAATCGTCAAAGAAAACGAACCGATTGTTGGAACAACTGCTCTGTTGTAACGATAATAACACACTTCAAACACCTGGAACTATGGCTCTGTTTAAGACATAGCTAGAGAGATTCAAGAACAATTCACAATGCTCACTTTGTGACGTCGCGTTTTGGTCAACCTAGTAACTCCGTAATCGTGCAAGGTCGTCCAAACAGAAACTTTGTCGTTCTCTGGAGAGTTAAAACGCGAACATTCCTAATACGTTCGAAATAAACTTTTAAAATATACAAGAGACTCTATTTATCCTAATTGGGAAGTACACCAAGGCGAATGCGTAAGCGCCACCCACGTCTATGCAGTCCAATAAATAGTCCACCCAACCTACACTAACTACAGTAAAACCTATTAGACTATTTTACTGTTGTTGGAATGTTGATATCCAATAATTACACTCGAAAATATCATGGATAAGCATAACATAAGCGAAAAAATCAATGGATTTGTTTAAAAAATAACAAAGTTATTTAGACTGTTTAATTTTGACTATGTCTGTATCTATCTTAAACGGAATTTTGTATGGCGGTTGTAGGGCGCTACTACTACAGTGACGTCACTGTACTGTAGCGCTTTCCTTGTCTAACTTGAACTTTTAAAGAGTCATATCACTGAAAGTACAAAAGATATTTGTAAAAGAATATCTAATGCTATTATACTACTAATAGGTACATAAAGGTTTATAAAATAATAATAAAAAATAAACACTAAAATTCCCTATTGGAATTCAACTATTCAACAAAGAAAAGTGATGACGATTCTGTTGACACAAAATTAACTAATCATGCCTAAATAAAGACGCGATTTGTTAATTAGATACCTAGTAGATACTTATATTTTATTTCAAATGTTATGACAAACTAAAATAAGTTCCTATATGAACTTACCAAAATAAGTTTAGTTCGTTGCACAACAGAATCGGCACAAAACACAATAAACTTCTGGATACACACAAAAAAAGAATGTTACTGCTAATCTTACCTACCACCTCCTGAACATAACCTAAGGGAAACCGACCAAGTACCTACCTACTGTTGATTTTTTTAATCATATTTTCCCGTGAAAAATATGACTGTGTTTGATAGTTCATTTATCGAGGAAGGCTATAGGCGATATTACAGCAGTCAGCACGCTACAACCAATAGGAGCGGAGCACCAAATTAACGCGGGTAAAACCGCGGGACCCGGCTAGTTAAGTGTTTATAAAAGCGCCTTACGATCTTCTCATTGTAAACTTTTACCAACTTTTACTATAGAGTAGGTATTCCGTCAGGCGCTGCTGGTGCATGCACCTAATTCAAACACATGAAACTGCAACGATCTGGGGCCCTATTTTTGAATCGCTCGAATTACTTTCACGCACGGAATCGCGAATTCACGTGCGAATCCTCATACATTTTTTAAGCATTCACGCGTGAATCTTGCAATTCCGTGTGCGAATAGTAATTCGAGCGATTCAAAAATCGACCTCCTGACTCTACAATGTAGAGTCTACATAATCTCCAAGAATCAGGGTTTTAACTTAAATATAGATACACATGTACGAAACGACGTACCTACTAATAAATGACAGCAAGTTTACAAAAAAAAAACTTGCAGGGAGCTTCTATTATACATATTTATTTCAAGGAAGGCATGATCATAACAGAAAAGGCAGGGGGTCGATTTTTGAAACGCTCGAATTACTTTCACGCACGGAATCGCGAATTCACGTGCGAATCCTCATACATTTTTAAGCATTCACGCGTGAATCTTGCAATTCCGTGTGCGAATAGTAATTCGATCGCAAAAATCGACCCCCCCAGGTCGCGTTTATTCCGTAAATTCCATAAATTATTAGAAATTACTAAAATAGCCTATTTATCATCGAGCACTTGTCGAGCACCCAGAAAACCGATTCTAATTAAATAAATACTTATAGTAAAGACACAAGTCAAATTTATTCTTAAAATATTACGTATCTTGAAACCGCTCCGGTTTTTGGTATGAAAACAGGGGAATACGGGATTGTGATATTGTAATATGTACTCTGTTTTACACAGGTATAATGGGTCCAAGCTGTAGTTATCACTGTCGAATTCTATTCGGGAATGTTTGAGGGAAGACGACAGCTATTTGCTCGTTACTGACTATCAAACGTCTTCCAGTTCGCATTTCCTCTTAAAGATTATGAAACATGATGATAGAACATGGATAGCACTTACTTAGTGATAGAGCTCTTCGAGTCCTCCGGCAGCCCCACAAATATGAGCGTAGACGACATTGGTAACTTCACGAAACACACAAAATTTTAACGTAAACTCAAACCGAACGGATAGTAAAACTATTGAATAAAATATTAGAGGAATTTATAAAAATATCATGTCAAATTTTAATATCTTATGATGTCAAATAAAGTGATTATTAAATTTTGAAACGATCTATTTCGTGCCAGTGCTGTTGGTTAATGTGGACGTATTGCGAGGTTTAACCATAGGCATAATAAATGAGCGTGGGTGAAGTTATTGTTGTAGGTGTCAACCTCGACTTATATCAGCTTAAATTACAATTTCCCTTCCCGGTTTAATTTGAATAGGCTGATACTAACTTGAAACTTGCATACAAGTTTATTATAATAATCTTCAGTTTTTAGATATATCCTTATCAAGAAGGTAATATAACAAAGTCGAGTATTGAAGTATATAACTGGCTAATCAAAATTTTGAAGTATTCTTAATGATGTATTTTACGTCACTCCATTAAACTGAGTCAAACATTGACAATTAATACTTTCGTTATCAGCACGAATTTTTCTATGGTTTTTACGTATAAAACTAGCTATTCTCAAGTTAAATGGAACTCAGCGTTTGTTTTATGTACGACGTAAATAATTTATGAATATCTGTGAATATTTTCATCAGTTCACGCAAATATCCATTACATATTATTCAAATTTGACAAAGAAAGTTCTGTATGTAAAAATGATGAATAAATTATTCTTTTTCAAGAATAAAACTGCTTCTGGATAGAGACGGTTATTTGGCTCTTTCGTCGACCTACGAGTGCGACGTATAATCCTCGAACAGAAACTGTACAGGTACTGTCTAGATGATTTTGACAGCAATATAGAGATATACATGTAGGCGAGTTTCCTGAGCGACATAGGGTCGGGTAGGGTAGGGGTTTTTATCCCGGAATTACTAAGGAAACTCCAAAATTAGCGCGGGTGAAACAGCGGGCAACAACTAGTGTGCAATAAAATTGTGTATTGTGCAATAAATTTTTGACCTCCTCAAAAATTTCAGGCTGCGACAGTACGGAAGAATCTCGTTACATTAACGGCATAATCCAGCAATTCTTCTCACTTGGAATGGCAACATGGATTTAAAAGGCAGCTGTATAATTGCAGTCATGTACACTGTGCAAGATTTCAGGCTGCGACAGTACAGAAGAATCTCGTTACATTAACGGCATAATCCAGCAATTCTTCTCACTTGGAATGGCAACATGGATTTAAAAGGCAGCTGTATAATTGCAGTCACTGCAACACTGTGCAAGATTTAGCCGATATAGGCAAAGTTATGGAAGATGCTTCAATAGCTGCGATTCTACTTCGACTTCTAGGAGGCTTAAGTCCTCAATATGCTCCTTTATGCGCATGGTGACGTAATGTATCGTGCTACTGGAGTTTGTTGTGCAGCTTTTTCTTTTCAGCCATAGCGCTAGGAAGCTGTGAAGGGTGGATATTTTATGGGTGCTGGGTGCTGTCATAATAACTGTAATTTTATTGACGTCAATAAGATACACATTATTGGCCAAATTTGATTAAACGATTTGACTATGACTTTGATTTTGACTTGTCAGTTGTCGCAAAAGAATTGATGAAGTGAAGTCCGATCTCTTTTATCATTTTAGAAATAAAAAATAGTGTCACTTGGTTGTCTTGTAGATGATATGAAGTTCACCTGGTCTTCTAGTGTATTCTTTTAGTGTCGTCTTCGTCTTGATCGTCTTAAATATTAATTATTTACTACGTAGGTACCTACATTGCACAATGAGTCGTACAATCGAAGTACTGATGGGTGACACTTTTACGTTACACTAAATCATTTACGTTGGACTTTCCAGAGTTAAAACCTTAGATGGAGTACATCTTATCAATTTAGATCCAAGTCAAATCAAGGCACAAGAGAGCTCTATTGTAGAGTACAACCGCCTGCGCACGTTAAGGCAGAAACATATTAACGTGTCGTGGCGTGTCGTGACGCGCCAGAAGCATATCGGTTTCATACATTTAATATGGTTAAAGACATATTTGCATGTCGTGTCGTGTCGCAACGCGTTCTGTCGTGGCGCCGACTGCTCGCCACCGATTGCGCCAGAGCGGTGGTGGGGGTTATGACGCGACACGACACAACAGGCAAATGTGTTTCTATACCCGCGCGTCCACAGGTCAGTGCGGCGCGTGGCTCGTGGCGCGAACATCTAGCGGACACTTTTTAATTTATATTGCAGCCAAATGACTGACAATCTTATTGAACTTGTACGTCAACGAAAAGTAATATATGACTCAAAATGTAAAGAGTACAAGGATCATTTGATCAGAAATGCTGCTTGGGAAGAGATTGCTGAAATTTTGAAAGAATTCTTTTTTTTGCCCTCAAGAAGTTTCATTGCTAAGAGAAATTGAAGGTCGTCATCAAAATCACTATCCGAATCAGAAGAAAACATTATGTATGTTTGAACGCTGCAAAGGTTCGCTACGTACTGTTCAGAAACAACGCCAGAGCGCGCCACGACACGACACGTTAGTGTGCACACTCACCGTCACGACAGTAAGCATCACGACACGCCACGACACGTAAATGTGTTTCCGCCTTTATACTGCCCTGACTTGGCCAAATTAACTATAAACAGAAAACGCGTAAAAAAAAAAACCGGATACTGAATGGGCAATTCACTCAAACATTTTAAACGTCCAAGAAAGTACAGAAAACACAAAAAAGATAGTTATATCTACCACGGAAACGTAGGAAAATAAACTAAACTGACAAAAACCATTTTATTATGAATAATAAGTACCTACTAATAATTTCTGTAAAAAGTTTTTCTTTTCCGATTCATTTATCCATTTCTGTTAATATACAATAATATTGTGACCTAGACACGCAGTAGCGTGTCAAGCCAAGTTCAGGCTAACAGAACTGACGAGCAGCACCGTGTGTAACTTTTGACCCCGTCATAACTCAAAAACTATTTCACATAAACATGTCAATATGAATCACGTATTCTCAAATAGAAGCTCTGATTCTTCACTCGTTAGTACGTCACGCGATAGGAGCGATGCAGGATCAGGGGAAAAAAAATAATCGTTTATGGTGGTGGTGTCTATCGACAAGAGTTGTAGTGTCATGTCTCTAAAATATTTTACTGTATGCGGTGTTTTCTTTAAATGTAAGCAAAATACGTTTTAATTATAAATGTAACTATTTTTAGTCGTGTTTGTTTTATTTATTATTTGATCTATTGAATCTAGACACGTTGTAGCATGTTAAGCCGAGTTCAAGCTGACAACTGGCGAGCAGCACTGTGTGTAATATTACACGAACCCTTACTTATTCTGCCTTTAATGTAAGAATCATCAATCAAAATTTGATGACAGCCGGTCTTTGTATTTTATGGTCTTTACATATTTATGTATATGTTTATGTGTTATGGTCTTTACGTAGTGATTTGTTTTAAATCCAAACATGTTAGTTTCAGTAGGTACTTACTACCCCGTAAACGGATTGAAATACAATAGATTAACAGAGACCATTTGGTATTAATTTTATTATGAACAAGTACCTAATACCTACTAGTAATTTCTGTACAAAAAGTAGTGATATCCCATCAAAAACATAAATGTGAAAGTGGAAGCCAAAGTTCAGTATTAAGCTTAAGCTTAGTTGTCGACTTCGCCGACAAAAGAAATGATATCTAAATAGGTGCCAAGTTCTGTAGATAATCCTGAAATATATTCAAAGGAGCATAGAACTCGGCTGGTTTTCACATTAAAGTTTTAGCTTTAGCTAGTCAAATTATGTATCTTTTTTATATTATTATTATGAGCAAATTACTGTTTTTATACTGTAAGATCAATAGATCTCACCCCTTCAATATTTAGTTTGCTGGTAAAAACAAGCCAGTATCAAAAATATTTATACTATAGTTTTTAATCAAATATAAGATAACTGGTGTGTGAAAACTAGCCAAGTTCTATGCTCCTTTGAATATATTTCAGGATTATCTACAGAACTTGGCACCTATTTAGATATTATTTCTTTTGTCGGCGAAGTCGACAACTAAGCTTAAGCTTAATATTGAACTTTGGCTTCCACTTTCACATTTATGTTTTTGATGGGATACATTTTATTACTTTCATTTACGGAACATTAAATTGTCTATCAAACAATTTATTTCATTAAGCTAGCGTTCTTAGTTTTTGAGTTATTCAGATATCTTTACCTGACCCTAATTCATTGCTCTCGAGTGTATTATCTGTGACGATATTGTGGTTTAGAACGGTGAGCTTTAAGTAACTAGGTATTAACATTTCAAAGTAACTTAGGTAGAGCACCTACCTACTAGCTGTTCCCCCGTCCCCGCGGTTTCACAAGTGTTAATTTCGGAGTTCCCGTGGGAATTCTGGGATAAAAAGTACTCTATGTCACAGATAATCAGAAAACTGTATCCATGTATGCAAAAGTTCATGACGATCGATCGGTTGAGCCGTTAAGGGGTGACAGCGTAAAAAAATAAACAAATAAAAAACTCACTTTCGCATTTTTACTAGTTAAGGAATAAGGATAGGTAGGTAGGTAGGTACATGATCAGTTAGTCATAATAATATATACATATTTCTGATCTAACGCCTTATTTGAGATGATTAAAGTAAATAACCATTTTCTGGAGATTTTAGCTAGTGTGGGGCAGATACTTCTACTAAGTAATAGGGTACTTGCATGAATTTTTTTTTTCAATCTATTTTAAAGATATATGGCCTACTTAAACGAAGCAAGGAAAAGAAAAAATATATGCATAAATTAATTAAATAGAGCGGTTACAAATCCTACTTTAGACCTTACCGCCGAAACGCGGAATGACGTCACTTGTTCAAAATTACGTCTTATTAATCTGTGATAGAAATGTCACTGTCGTATTGACAGGGTCATGTGACACTGACGGACAGATATCTTCAATATCCAAAAGCGAAATTAAGGTTGAACAGTGTCGATTTACTTCCAAAAGTTCCAGTAAAGAATCGAATTGTATCTTAACGATACATTTTAAAGTAAAAAACTTCAGAAAATGGAAAATATGCGTTGACTGTATGCGCTTAGTTTCTTTTGCATTCAATGAAAGAGGTAAATGTTTCCTAAAAAAATAAAAGTGACGTCATGTGTCAAGCTTGGCTGTGATTGATGTTTCGTTGCAACGTTCCGTTCCACAAAATTAAAAGTTGAATATTTCGGAAACTATTCAAATTTTTTTAGTAAATCTTTCACGATAACGCTTTTCTAGGGCTCTATTTTTAAAATATTGACACAATTTCTTATTATAAATTTCATGCAAGTGTATGGACTAAGTTTCCTTTGCCTTCCCCGAAAGGGGTAAACTTGACTTCAACGACTTCAGTATTCTGTGGTTATTAGCGTAGTGAAGCATACGAAAGCGATGGGCGGTTGTTGAAAAAAAAAATCGACTGAATCGAAAACTGTAGTATTGCGTGTTCGATTGTCGATATAATAGTTCCTCACCATCATTGTTCGATTAACAATGCAATCGAAGAACTGGAACGTGTGCTTGCGGTGAACTACGGATGCCATAGATATGGACGTTTTTTTTTCGACTGTTTTAGTAGTAACTTGACTGTTGACATAAGTTTAAGCCGCCATTAATCGATATCGTTAGCGAGTGCCCTATGAGTCGAATCCAAACATTTTGTCCCAGCACAGAAGAATGCGCACCATCGTACCTATATTAACGCGCACTCCCTCCCCGACAACTCTGTCCAATAGCGGATACTACCGCCACGTGTTTACAAAATTATAATGACAAATAACTAAAAGTAATCGAAATAAGATTTACATTGTAAATGAATGAAATTTCAAAATGATTAAATTCCAATAACTGATTAAATAAACAGTACAGTTTCAGGAAGGTTACAGCAAAACAAGCATCAACTTAATTTGTTAATCCGAGAATGGATAGATATTATCGAAACAAAGAAAATTAACTATTCGTTGGAAGATCGAAATGCGTCTTACCGATGCATTTTAAAGTAAAAAACTTCAGAAAATGGAAAATATGCGTTGACTGTATGCACTTAGTTTCTTTCGCCTTCTCTGAAAGAGGTAAATGTTTCCTAAAAAAATAAAAGTGACGTCATGTGTCAAGCTTGGCTGTGATTGGTGTTTCGTTGCAACGTTCCGTTTCACAAAATTAAAAGTTGAATATTTTGGAAACTATTGAAAATTTTTCATTAAATCTTTCACGATATCGCTTTCCTAAGGCTCTATTTTTGAAATATTGACACAATTTCTTATTATAAATTTCATGCAAGTACCCTATTGCCCATCGCTAAGCGTACCGTTGTTATCAGGCTGTCGCAACTTCATACTTCAGAAAAAATGTATGGATTGTGTCCACGTTGAAATGGTGGCATTCGGCCTTCTCGCCCTATAGTCTCTGGCAATGTGAGTCAGTCGCTGTCTTAGCGGTAAAAATTTTGGCACCTGGTTCAATCGAAAAAAAAAAATTGTTATTATGTTAATATTTGTTAATTTAATAGTATTTAAGTGTTTTTTTTAGTTCAGTACGTTTGTTTTGTCTTGAAAGTGAACTATCGAATAAGATGTCTTATAAAACGTGTGAATTTGCGGAGTAAAATCGAAGAATGAAAATGATGTAAAAAGGACTTTTATTTCAAGATTTCCTCTTGATCCATACGTAAATTTTATTCAATTTATAGTTGTTTTTATTCTTATTCAGTGCTCAAATTAACAAAAATACTATTCTGAAAATTTATTTTAAGATTTGAAAGAATATGTGAATAGTGCGAAAAATACCTATACCAACTTTTTTTACAGATATCGTTAAATACAATATTTTTGTTTTAGGTGCAAGAGTTGCGTTAAGGCTACCGGTAAAAAGGATTTGGCCTACTTACCAATCGAACGACTCCATCAAATAAAATAGAGCAGTTGAATGCAGATAAAAATAAAATAGTGCAATTGAGTTAGAAAAAATAAGTCAAAGTCAATAAGTAAGTATTTTTTATTCGTGCTATTTTTACCGGGCGACCATGTGATAATTCTGATAATAATGGAAATGGTTTTAAACTATGGGCAAAGTTGTATGTTAAAGTGTTCTCCCTGAGCTGGACCCTTGATCAAGAATCAGTTGCTTACTCAAGAGTCAGGGTGCATAAAATTGCAGCTTGCTGATATCCTACTAATATTATAAATGTGAAAGTGTGGATGTTTGAATGTTGGTTACTCAATCCCGCAAAAACGGCTGAACAGATTTGGATGAAATTTGGCATGCACGTTGTCAGGGGTACAAATAAGGACAAAGGGTACTTTTTATCCCAGAATTCCCGCGGGAACTCTGAAATTACCGCGGGTGAAACCGCGGAGCACAGCTATATGATTATAAACCTAATGATTTGTTTATGCTATATTGTCATTCGATTTTATTTTCTTGAATTTAGTGTTCTTTAATTTATTCCAGTAATCGCGTGACCGGTTGACAAAAACAAACCTTTGGAACAACTGCTGCGCACCTACACACAGAAAGAAAAACCGTGACCCGTATTATTCCAGTGGTCTACTTAACCACGTTTCACAAGACGGTGTTTTAATAAATACAAAAAAATACCTTTTTCAAATAAATGTTGTATCTCACTCCCAACCAGCTACTTTCCTTATTTGAGGCAGCTGAAAAAGGCACCAATGATGGCTTAGATACATTAAGTTCAATAATAAATATACTTAACCGACAGCAATTAAGCCATCACAGCCAAAAAAGCACCTGTGGGCTCACAGGTGCTTTTTTCCGTAGCTATAAAATAAAAAAACTATTGAACCGTAGTATTCCTGATTTTTATCGATATCGATAAATCGACCATTCGCTATACATGTATAAGCAAAACAGCACTATTTTTGTGGGAATCCGCCATGATTGCATGGGCGAAAATTTTAACATTTCGCGTCATTCCATTTCACAGTATGGGAGCACAAATTAACTAGACTATGGGAGTCCCATATCATAAAACGTAGTGTTTATATGGACATAGATAAGCAATAATGTGTTAACCCACATTGGAGAAATTTTGAGTAAATCGTGTTTTAAAATCATAGCGTCATTTTGTTTCAGTATTTTTTTATGTTTAACATTTTTTTGATATTTAAGCAATTTAATAAGGTAAACACATAATTAAAAAACGTTCTATAACTCTCAATAAAGCATTTTGAATCAATAACTTAATATTGTGGGTTAACATGTTATTGCTTACCTGCGTCCATATTATCTTTGGTTGTTATTTTAAATTTCTCGATAGGTAGGTACTTACCTTTTATTTTACAGTTTGCCCATTGGTTTTAGTCTAGTTATTTTGTGCATTACAACGATGAATCCAAATATCAGTGAAGCCGCACTGGCGGCAACATACGTTGAAAATTATTTAGATTGCGTCGAAAATCTTCCCAACGATGTGCAAAGACTTCTATCGCGTTTGCGAGAGCTGGATGTAACGTACAGAGGTAAGTTTAATAGATCTAACTTTTGAAATTGACACTTTCAATATTGTTTTTTACGCTCGTTAGCAATTATATCATGAAAAAAGATTGTTTTTGATTGTTATAAAGTCATTTTGAAAGTCTGATGAGCGCATTTCATGAAAAGTTTGAACTTATCA
The DNA here is from genome assembly GCA_907165275.2 of Zygaena filipendulae. Taxonomy (NCBI): domain Eukaryota; kingdom Metazoa; phylum Arthropoda; class Insecta; order Lepidoptera; family Zygaenidae; genus Zygaena; species Zygaena filipendulae. The sequence continues at coordinate 6,162,058 of OU015669.1, forward strand.
AGTCAAACTTTTCATGAAATGCACTCATCAAAGCACAATCAGCACAATTTCTATCTCTCTTATATTTATTCTTCTAGACGTTTAAACCCAGATTTGAATAATACCATGTAAAGATGAGGTTAGCAATGTCAGTTTTTGGAAAATAATCTCATTCTGCAGAGATTTACACAAAAGTTGTTTACCTCCACCACTAATAGAACCCATTTGTTTATATTTTATGTAATTTTTTACATTCCAATGTTAATTTATTTTTATGAATTATCACAGAATACCTAAGAGATACTGAATCACAATTGAAGATATGTTCAGACTTGAGTATAGAACCACGGCGTGTAAAGCGAGCTGGCTCACGTTTGCATACAGTGTTGGCAGCGGCCCGTGACATTGGTGACGAGAAACTAAAAATTGTGCAACAACTCCAAGATCTTATTGATAACAAACAAAGATCACTTGATGCTGACCACAAGAAACTTGGTATGTATGAGTCCTCATTTTATTTAGTTTTCGTGTCTTATTTTTGTTTGCAAAGGACAGATGATTTAAAGATATACATAATTATAAATCTTATTCTACTTGTTACTTAGTTTCTTTCAAACAAATCTCTGTTACAAATTGTAATATACATTTATAAATAAAAAATTTAATGCTGTCAAGTGAGAATGCAAAGTGTCTGTGCTACTTAAAAAAGATTTCAATTTTGAAATCACATTATTTCATTAGGTTATTTAGTGTTAAAAGTCCCATAATCCAGTATGTGAAAGAATCATTGGTCCAGTGGTTAGCAAACCTGACTACTTCACAGTACACCATGTGTTGTGGGTTCTGTATTTGCTTCAGAGTAAACATGTGATGAAAATTTGTGTTTATGACCATTTATGTTTTGTTCTTAGGCCTGTTTAGACTTCAGAATAAGTATTATATCAGTTGTCTGCTACTCATAGTTCAAGCTCTGTTTAATTTGGAACCATGTGGAACTATATGATACTTAATGTCCAATGAGGATGTGAACTTCTTTGAAAATCAAAATTCCAATTAGTCCGTCAGTTAGAAAATAAAAAACAATTGACACATTATTTTTTGCTTTTTCAAATAAATTAAAATATACAGAGATGAAGCCCATTAAAGTTTAGGGTGAGGGGGTCGTGACGTCACTAACCGCTAAAACCGCCATAGAAACTGTCAGAATAGTGACATCAGGTGAAATTTTAACTCGATATATCGCCATTATTTTTTGATTATGTAAAAAAATAAAAAATATGTGTCCAATATTTTTTAAAAATCTACAAGACAGACTAAAAAATAAAAATTAGTCAACATGCCTATTATTATTATTACTTTTTCCACCTAAAAAAAACCAACTAGATTACCTTACTTAAATACTCTTTCCTTTTAGTCTCCTGTCGCGAAAGCAATTCAATAGTGGTTAGGGAGGAGGCAACACCAGCACCGGAGCCCCTTCGTGGCGGAGACAAGGAGGCAGGTCCTTCACACGTGCATGCACTTCCAGGACCCTCTACCTCAGGAGAGCGCTCCATTGACAAAGAGAAGGATAAAGGAGAGAGAGACAAGACTGGTAAGTGTAATAAGGAGCCTACAATACCTACCTCATTTGAGGTATTTTTGTCCATCATCCTCATTTGCTTTAATCAATCAAGTCAATGAGGTAAAGAGAATTTTCAAAGAATGAGCAAAGGTTGTTTTTGAACTTCTAGTTATTATCAAATATTTTTGTGGCCCTAGTGGGCGCGTCGTATATATATACATAGTTGATAGTACAGACTATGTAAGTAGTAAAAATGTAATTATAGGAAAACACAGAAAAACCTTTCTACTAGTAACAGACGATCCAATTTGGTTGGCACCAACCGTCCGATCACGACCAAATCGGAAAGTGTATAGGTTAGTCGGTCCAACATAATTATTATTAATACGGGTTGGACGTGGTCGGCTCGACGCACCCGACAAGCCAACCGTCCAACCAAATTGGCACGTGTGGAGGCAAATGATCCAACCGATGTGTCTCAGTCGCATTCGAAACGCCGCCGAGCGCTGACGAAAAGTATGTAAAAACAAATACAGGTAATAGTATTATAAACTAGCTGGTGCCCGCGGTTTCACTCGCGTGAATTTTCCACCCTTGCAATGACAGTAATGATGTTAAATTTTCTCACTCTTTTAAAACGTAGTGGTTAAATACTCTTTGGTCTCAAAGAAAATATAATCACATCATCTGTCGCTCCAAGCCTTAAAACTGTCACTTTGCGAAAAATCAATTATTCAAAAGAAAAAAATGCATGTTCGTTATGCAACATATCGAAGCTTTCGACCATTGCATTGCGCTGAAGTCTTTAGAATAGAATACACTTTATTGTACACCAAAATAATGTTACAGTGGGTTTACAAAAACTTATAACTAAAAGCATACAAAAGGCGGTCTTATCGCTTTACTAGCGAACTTTTCCAGACAACCTTTACTTTAACCTTTTTTAATTGATGATAACTTTTTCCCTTATGTCCTATTTCGATGAAACAAAGCCTATATGTTTGCTTCAGACTTAGCTTAATCTACTACCGAAAATTGCATAACAACCCGTTCAGTAGATGCGGAGATTATCGCGAACAGACAGACAGAAAAATTTTAAAAACTTTTTTTTGGGCTTGCTTACTCTTCTTTTATTTATTTATTTATTTATTCTTTATTGCACGATAAGTACAAATGCCTTGCGGCATTCTCTACCAGTTAACCATTGGGTAGACGGAGAGATATAGAAGATGGGGTGTGCAAACAAAACAATATATAAAATACTTAATACAAGATACTAATAATTAAAAACTAAAACATAAAGACGCAATTTACTCACAATAAATACTAAAACACATGCATATCCTACACATACCTATACAATAAAATACATACATACATAGTTACATATATAGATACCATATATACATACATACCATATACATACAATATACATACATATACATACATACCATATTATACATACATACTGAGTGGACATATATAAATATATAATAATATACTTACCTAAAACTATAAAAAAATTTTTTGTCACCCCTCTCAATTTTAGGTAAAAACCCCTCTCAATTTTAGGTAAAAATATTCAATGTACAGAATCGCGGATTCTACTCCTTTATTATAGTATATGTAGATAATGACGTCCGTACACTTCTTCAGTGCATAGGCAAATCACGGTTGGATGGCCAACCGTCGGTACGTCTGTAGCAATGTCGGAATGGTTGGCACGACGGCGGTAATTGGGTTGGATCCAACCAAATTGGAACGTCTGTTAATACTTTTCAGTATAATGGGTTTGGACAGTTGCATGACCTTTATATTGGATTTAGTGATCCTTAGTCACCGGTCAGGTCACACTTTTTTTTATGAATATTTTTTTACATCATAAATTCATTTTATATTTTTTCAATACCTATTTGAGATGAAAATGAAATAATAAACACCCCCTTAACACAGCCCTCGTATAATCTAACCTGTGTGTATTCCAAATATTGTTTTTAATTTGTTTTGTCAAAATGGGGCCCTCAAGAGTTGAAATAAAATAATAACTTATAACAATAGCTGAGAATAGCTGAGGCTTGTTTCCACTAAGAATAAATCGGATGGCTTTGAGTTTCCAATGATTAACCATGATAATTAGTAAACAAAAAAAACAACTTTTCTATTAAAATAATAAAAGATTAATAATATTTTTGGAAAATAAAATCTACAAAATGAGGCGTTTAATCACGTGACATTAAACACCAACCAGAGAAGCGCATGGAAGTGTGACGTCACGCCCCGCGGAATGAGCGCGAAACGCTATGTTGTAGCTGTCATTTTCGTATTAAAGTGAACAGGTTATTTCGAGTTTTCAGCAATTATTGTTAAATTAATAAAGTTCGTTTTTAGTTTAATCTTGAAAGACAGGTATAATTTGCGATGGATTCAGGATTTAACAAAACGGGGTCAATTTTGGGAAAATTAAAAATTAAATTAAAATGAATAATTGTAATTAAATAAGACTTTGTGTGTTCTCCACATAATACTTACATAGAAGTTTTAACATTGCGGAATTCCGATGAACAAAATTCAGTGTTCATTGCAAAAAAATTGCCAAGCATAATGGGGTCAGTTTTGGGCAAATTATTGCTGTTTGTTGGTCTTGGTACATAATCCCACTCAAATTTTTAAAATTGCAATTGTTAGGTGAACGGTGGTCCAAACGTGCTCGCCGTTCAAGAACTACAACTAGCACCGTCACCGACGGCGCGGACTCTAGTGAAAGGGACAGTGAGAGGCACACAGGCTCTACACAAAAGAAAGGTATCATTGCAGAATTAATGGTAAAGATTGCTGTAATTCATGACCAAGTCAAATATAGGGGGCGCTCGCTCATGTGTAGCTTGAATGTGATGGAGTAGCATCATACCGGGTTAACTACCTAGAAACACCAATGTCGCTCCCGGAAGCCTTCGACGTCACATTAGGAAGCTGCTGGGCTTCCTTGGGGGGTTGGGTTGGCATGAGTAGCAACATTCCCACCACGCAAAAAAGGCGCTCAGACGTCGTGTTGCAGAAACCAGCCAGCTAATATGACAATTAATAATGGGGCGCTCGCACTCAACTGACCTTTTGTAGGCCCGACTTCTGAATAAGGATTTCATGGATCAGCATTCAAAATTGACACAAAACACCTACTGTATTCCTTGTACCTAATTAGTTTTTCCCTTTGTAATTAACTACCATAAAATAAACAAAAACAGGATAAACTATATGTATAAACCTTCCCCTTGAATCACTCTATCTATTGGTGAAAATGAAAATCCGTTCAGTAGTTTTTGAGTTTATCGCGAACAGACAGATCGATAGACAGACGGACAGACGCGGAGGAAGACTTTGTTTTATAATATGTAGTAAAGTGCTTTTCTTCGCGATGCCATGTTTTCATGCTCCGTAATATAAAACATTGCAAAAAGAGACGGTACCTCTATTTAATTGATATTAGTACAGCTGTAATTTTTTACATTTTACGTTTTTTTGAAGTTATTTTCACTCAATCACGGGCGATCCGATTAAGATTTTAGTACGCAACCAACTTGTAGTAATGTTGACAAAGTTAACCACTTATGCAATGTTGATCTTAAGGCTCGTTTTTATCACTCAAACTGGATATGCTCTCCAGATATTTCACGTTCACTGCACTGGAGAATGGGGTAATGAAGACGCGAAGGCTAAATGCGTTTTAAGTTCGAGTAGCTTGTATGGCTTTGTAATCTAGGACCTACGTGTAACATCATTCTTTTTATGATCTGCAGGTGTCGGTAAGAAGAAGAAGCGCAAAGCGCGCCAGGTGGCGCAGCGTTCTGAAACCCCGCCGGAAGAGGCCGACGCCATTGACCCCGATGAGCCCCGTTACTGCCTTTGTGACCAAATCTCTTTCGGTGAAATGATCCTTTGCGACAACGACCTCTGCCCCATAGAGTGGTTCCACTTCTCCTGCGTGTCGTTGACCACGAAGCCGAAGGGGAAATGGTTTTGTCCGAAGTGCCGCGGTGACAGACCGAACGTGATGAAACCGAAAGGGCAATTCCTGAAAGAGCTCGAACGCTACAACAGAGAAAAAGAAGAAAAAGCGTAGCGGTCTCGCGGTGCATGGCCACGGAAGTCATGTCCCTCTCACAAGTGGTTCGACTGTGTTTTTATTTCTTGTTGTTAAAAAAAGATTGATTAATCTAAGGTTGTTGACTTCTATTGAATTATTTCACTTTTTTAGGAGAGACTCGTTTTTGTTTTATTTTTTTTAATTATTTTATTTTTTAGATATGATTAAATTTGATTATGTGTTTAATTTCAAAATTAATCATAAATAAAAATCAAAGAGAAAATAATAATCATCACGTCGTAATAATTACGCGAAACAGGTATTTTCTTTTAAGAAATTATGTCAAGTTTCAGTTTTTTTTTTTAAGTGTAACAAAAGTTTGTCTATGCAGTAGCAGTGACCGATAAAAAGAAAAAATATATTTTCTAATATATTCTAACAAGTATTAAAACAAAACGGTGTTTTATTTTATTCCAAAAAACCACTAAAAATAAAAGCCTAGATTTTAAAATATTTTTCGATTTATTTCTCACGTAAATTCATACATAACACATAGTTGCTTCAATAAAATCTTCACTATAGCATTTTCACTTTTAAAACTTTAAAGAAAATTAATAACTAATAAATACTTTCTTCATAAATGCCGGCAGGATTTTGAATACATAGTTATTGATATTATAATAATATTATATAAGACATTGAAATGGCTTATGTTTTCGACTAGATTATTATTACAAATATAATTATTTCTATAATATTGCGGATAATTTTTAATTAAAGGCATTCTAAAGGTCACTCGTACGACACCGTTCCGGCACAGCCAAACAATGAACATTCAAATATGGACTTTAATGCGTGCCCTGTGGACACACTTTACAACGACAACACGAGCAGCAAGGCGCTTGCCGCGCGCTGCTGGAGGTTCGCGCCGCGACTGAGACAGGACCGCGACCGGTCTCTTCTCATGTAGGTCGAGACCGAGACCTGACGAACGGTTACAAGCAGTTGTTGGAACCTGCTTTTAAGTATTCATTATACTTCAAGTGCCAGTAAGTCCTGTAGTCAGTTGTGTTTTAAATGAGTCATGATGGCAAAACCAAGTAGTAGAACTTCTATTGAAGGAAGAAGATGATTTAACGATTTAAAAACACTAAACACATGAGCACTTTTCGAGCGCGACACGAGACACATCGGAGTAGCTATCGTCTCGCTGCCTTCTGTCTCGCGTCTCTTGTCTCCTGTCACGCGTCTCTGTCTCCTGTCTCGCGTCTCTGTCTCTTGTCTCGCATCTGTCTCCTGTCTCTGATTCGTTCCCGAACTGTCGCTACATTACCTATGGTCAAGTAACGGTCGCTGTCTCCGGTCCTGGTCGCTTGTCTCTGTCGAAACACATCAGAATTGGCAGTATGGGCCCTGTACTCTTAGCCTTTCCTATATAGGATAAATAAACGAAAAAAAAAAATGTCTCTGTCGAAGCGCGAACCTCTACCTTTAGCTGCTTTATCTTGACTCTTGTCATCATAAAATGTCTACATTGCACGACTTCAAACCCGAATTGGAGTTGTTACTATTTTGTTGTGACGAAGTGGTATGGCATAAGTGAGCTACGACTTTATAGTGAACTCATAAGCCCTTTGAGGTCAGGCTAACAATTCGAGATCTTAGTTTTTAGTTTTCGGTGCCATACTATAAATTTAATCTTTGATTATGTCAATGCTGTAATTTATTTTACTCTACCAACGGGGAATTGGGAAGGGGCTAGATGCTAATTAGCTCTACCTAAAGGGCGCTAAATGTTTGTTACGAAATGTCAATCTCCACAGTTTTTTTTAGGGTTTGGTTATTTTTCCATTAGGATCAAAGGGTCATTGTTGTCGCCTTTGGATGTAACGAAATAAAATCCAAAAAATACAATTAAATTGCAAATTATCTAATCATTAAAGATATACTGGGGAACAAAAATTAAGGCGAAAGCAAAACCTCCTCCAACTCGACCATTATTAGAAAAATTATTAGAAAAAACTTCGCGACATCTTAGAACTCGATCTAGATAATGCGCCGTTTTTATCAAAGCCACAGGTAACAAACAAGCAGCGCCCTTTGTGAAAAGTTTTAGGACGATCTTCCCCATGGCGTGCCCTAAAATCGCCATGAAATAAAACCCTACAGCTAGTAGCAAAATTAAAATAATACTCAACTAATGAAGTTCTTCCTATATAAAACTACAGTTCAAACTCTTATTCAATTGGTAAATAGAAAAAACGTGCTAAATTTATCTATTAAATCTAATATTAATTGTTTAGTTAGAAATCCTATTACGCATAATATTATAATAATATGTCAAAAACTTAAATACACTCTTCATACAGATTTTGCTCCCCATTCATACATAATATATTTATCAATTCTTCTTTTTCTATTAGAGTAAAATACAATGGCAAGATAATACAAGTAAAATATTTGAGATACTTGAGAATTGTTCGTTACATTAGCAGAGATAAATCTACTTATTATATGCTAAATATGACACCAAATTTGAACACAAAATCCGCTATATTATGATTGTGCTTATCCTATAGTTTACATATTATGTTATTAGGCAATGAAATTGTTTATTCAAAGTTATAAATAATAATGACATTTTTACATTCAGGTTGCTTGACGCATGAATCGATACAATTTGCAACTGCTAGTTTTCACCCATGGACGGACATCCACAGTAAAAGATCCTTTCAATTGCCAGAATCTTTTTTTTTACTTTATAATCTTTTTTATTTTATGTAAAAAATGTGTGGGGTCATCTGAATGTGACAAAACGATATATAATAATTGCCGATTTTGTCCTTTTTATGATGGTGACAAAATCCTTGACACATTAAAACAAAGAACATGGAAAACTATTTAAAAAAAAATCTGGTTATTATGACCTAACTCAAAGACAACCAACGAAGATGAAAGGAATAAGATCGAGCTTTAGTTGTACGTGCGATAGACCTAATTTCTATGAACTTTGAGTTCGATGTACAATTTAGGTTATTTTCTAGCACGAAATAGCAGCACGCAAGAGCCAGTCTCAATACTAAACGGTGGTTCATAACAGCAAGGTTAATACTTGCAAGTCGTGCGGCGCCTTATTAGTTTTCCTTATAAGCTAGCTCGGTGGAGATGACCTTATACCCAGACCCCGTGAGGATTTTTGTTGGTAGGGGCTGCATTTTCTAATTGGCGCGGCGAGCCTATGATTCGACGGGCGCTGCCTGCTTTACATAAACCTGCCGATAAAATAGAAAAACAAGACAAAATAAACTTATCTTCTAAAAATAAGCTTATCTTCTACAGTGCAGAATCTTCTGCTAGTGCAGGATCCAGGAAAGTATAAATAGGAAGAACAACGGTCGGTCATTTGTCGGCCAAATGTTAAATTAAAATACAAGGTTCCAGTGCAAGAAATGTGCAGCACATAATTATCTTTACATTCGCATATAAAAAAGTCGTGTTTTTTATCTACATAGACAGACTCATACTTCCGCGATATTATGTATCTATCTTCAGTATATTCTTCAAACAAAGGGTTTCGAACATTTTTCTAATAAGGTCTAATCAGTAGTCATCTGTAGGTACATGAAAACGTAGCATTCATGACTTCAATTCGGAGAACTGTAGCATTTTTTGTGTGAATTATGAAATATGTAGAGGATTGCATTCAAAATTGCCTCGTGGTAAAGTTGAATTTTCAATATTTAAACTAAGTTTTTAAAACTTATAAGATTTTCTTTTACTTGTTTAAGTGTACATACCGTCTAAAGGATGTCGCAATTCGTCCACACTTCCCGTCAAGCTCTGGAGGTTGGCTTCCTTCATCTCTTGGACTAATCTTTCCACTTGGCGCTTCTTCTCCATGATAGCATTCTCTAAGACGCCGACCTGCGACAAAATATTGTCTCCCTTTAGAAGGGACGAAATGAAAGAACAGACAAATTGTGGCAAGCCCTAAACTAAAACCTTGTAACTATTGTATATTTTTAAATCTCACCTCTCGCTTCAAGCTCTCGGCCGTGAGGTGGTTGATTTCGGTGGCATGTTTAGCTTGCTGGATCTGACTCTGTAAAGTCTCCATTTCGGCGAGCATCGACCTTTCTAAAGCTTGTCTGAAATGTTTTCGAATTGATTATAGTCCGAATATGCGAAAGTCCTAAAGAAGAATTTTGGGCAATGCATTTCAATGTAAATAATTAATAACCTACAGAAAATATAAACGTGCGAGTCGGCTGTACGGACTTAGTTTCTTTTGCCTTTCCCGGAAGGGGAGGATCACTAAAATAAAAGTCAAATAGGTAATTACTAATTACCGGTTTTCCTGATGTCGACCGTTTATAAGTCTCTGTTCGTTGTGTATTTCCTCCATCAGCTTCCTTATCTTGTTCTTGCACTGAAGCAGCTCACTCTCGCAGTTTGCTAGTTTGGAACGGACCAACACTATCTCAGATTTTAGCGTTTTCTCATTTTGTTTCACAATTTCACTCTCCTCTTCTAAATAGGTCAATGCTTGCACCTGTTTTTGTTTAAAGATATATTACAAACCAGTCAGTTTCACCCGGGATTCTTTCTGCAACTCTTTGTTGTCACATGCGAGTATAGTCGCGGGCATAAGTTATTCACAATATACCTATTATGTCGCGTCGGCAGTGATAAAAAGAAAATACCTAGTCGTAGCTGTGGTCGATTTATTTTTACAGATGCGTCTACTAAATGACTGATAACGTTCAACTAAAGTCAAATTCAAAACTTTTTTTTTTATTCATTGCGATATGATAGTAAAAAACAGACACAGATTCCTATTTATTTAGTATAGGATATATTTATAAGAGTGATGATTTCAGATAGGATGCGACAGGAGCTGTTGCCATCGGTTTCACTCACCACCAATTTCAGGATTCTGACTGGAACTGTTTCATCCATCTGGATTTTTGCCAACGAAAATTCGAACTAGGTAAATAATATAAAATACCTATGCATTTATCATAACATCACCTGTTCAGTGCTGATCCGTAGCTGATTGTCAGCAGTGTTGATCTGTTGCTGCAACAAGTCCACTTGCCGCTCTTGCTCGCGACCTTTGTTCTCCCAGAAGCCTATTTCTGCATCATACTGAACACACAAACATGACTATAATAGCTGTAACCGCGCCATTCTTTATGTAATAACTAGCTGTTCCCCGCAATTCCGGGACGAAAAATATCCTATGACCTTCTCTATACAACTTCCCTAACAAAGTGTAGTGTAGTATGCATTTAATTCACTTTTTCCAACACTCCAAACAATTATCGTTATATTTCAATCAATTTACACAAAATCTTGACAAATTATATACCTAAACCTTCCTCATCAATCACTCTATATATTGGTGAAAACAACAAGAAAATCCGTTCAGTAATTTTCAAGTTTATCGCGAACAGACAAACAGACACAGTGGAGGGCTTTGTTTTGTAATGTCCCGTAAATCGACGTCAAGCCAGAACCAGGTGATAGGCTAAGTCATACCAGCTATTAACAGAAAAATATAAAAATCCTTGCTATGCCTATTTAAAAAAAAGACAGTCATTAAAAACTGACGAAAGTAATAATTTTGAAAAACTTGATTGACAAAATACTTAAATTTTAAGCAATAGTTTTCAGAAACATTATTCAGGATTACACAATAAGAAGAAAATTGAAGGTTTGTAGCAACAGGAGTTAAAGAACCATCGCAGGGTGTAAATTTTAGATATACGATAATTTTTTTACGTTTTTCTATTAAGTTATGACTTAGCCTATCACCCAGTTCTGGCTTGACGTCTATTTACGGGACAACCTGTATAGTTATATGAATAACAGAATGGGATGACTATTCTTCCTAACAGTCCATATCAGTAACAGTACATATCAATCTTTCGGTTTTTGTCTATCCATTTATCCATCATGCAGCATTGCGCACACATAATGTTCATCAAATAAAAAAAAATACGTAAAGTACACACAATACCTTTATGAGATCGGCCTGCTGGTTGGTGAGTTTCTCCCGCTGATAGTTGACGAGCGTGACCAGGTCGCGGTACTGCGTGTTGTAGGCGACGGGCTCCGGGCTGCGCGGGCTCCGCTCAGGGCTGTCGGGCGAGGCGCGGCCGGGCCGGCAGCGCGCGCGCGGCGACTTGCGCGACGGCTGCGCGGGCGCCGGCGCCGGCGCCGGCGGCGACCGGTATGGGGGCGGCGGCTCTCTAGCAGAAACACCAGGGCAATAAATAATAGAAATAACACTAATTGTACAAACCTCTGTGGTTTCTTGTGCTATTTTATGTCAAACATAAATTATATTATATTGTAAATTTGGTAAATAAATTAAAAAAAAAGTAATCTTTCTGACTTCTTTTAATGATTATATTTTATTTGGTACCAACCATCCTATGTCTATAGATACTGCGGTGATTTTTTTATATAATGGACCAAAATATTTCTTTGATTTATTTTTATTATTCTTTGATTCTATTTATTTTGCAAACATTTTATACACCATCTACATGCTGCACTGCTTTAGAAATGAGTACCTGTACGGTGGTACATCTTTGAGCACAGGGCTGTTTGATTCAGGTGTCTTGGCTTGTTGAACCCCTTTGACAACACCAACGGGGTTGCCCGGTGACGTGTTATTGTTATTACTATTGTTATAAGTGGGGGTTCTGCTTGGAGAGCTTTGAGTGGCCAGAATGTTGGGATTTGAGGTGTTGTGACTGCTGTAAAACAAATAAAAATAGTAAAAAAATTATTAACCTACTTAAATTGAGTTTATCAATAGAATATTAAATAGTCTTGCTGAAAGTTGTTGTTATACTATTATGTAAATAAAGAACTTATAAAACAAAAAACAACAAAATAGAATATTGCCATAATGGAAGGGTATATGCATAGTCAATAAAAAAATACAAAATATTTGTAGTTCAACTTTCACTATCACTAAGTTGCAAAACTAATAATTATGTAGTGTACCTACTACACATAAAATAGTATCAATAACATGTCTTAACTCTCAATAATCTTGTACACAATACTTTATACTTTATCAACAATTTTGTTTTCTAGTAGATGTATGACATTTAACCAGTTACATAAAGGTAGATAATGGTTTTTAATGAGTAGTAATTTGAAATTCACATTTCACAGTTTTTTTATGATTCATCAATCATTACACAGAATTTCAGTAGTCATGTTTTAAAACTATGAATAATAATAATGCTTAGACTTCTTGGTCCCAAACTTATGTACTTCTTTATTTTATAAACATAAATGTTTATACTGATGCCAAAGTTGAACCTGCAAAACCTAGTATAGCAGTTAAGTTTTGATAAACACTAGACCAAAGGTGCTGTCAGAATGTTTTGTAGAAACATTTGTAACCTTAGAATACTCAAACAAACAATGCAGTTTTTAATGGAAATTCTTCAAGTGAGTTAAAGAAATAGAAATGTTAATAACCTATTTGCCACTGGTGATCTAGAACTGGCAGCTGATTGCGATGGTTTCTGAACTCCACCAGAGTCTGAACGTCTCAAAATGAACTGAATATCATTTGAGTATTCACCCCATTTCATGAGAATCTGAAAAGTATGCAACTCTATTAATAACAATGAACACACATTGAACACAATTTGCACAACATTCTCAAAGCACTATAAATATAATTATTTTGTAGTACTAGGTATTTCTTGAACGTTCATTTATATTTTCTCGAACCCACCATTGAATAGACTCCTTAGATATATGTATAGACTTAGGTATGTTCAGAGATCCTTATACCAGATATGAGTTATAGCTTCACCCATGTGACTTTCAGATTCCCTCAAGAACTCTAACATAGTGTTGTGTGCCTGTGTTAATTTAGTTTAGGCTATCTTCATACAACTCTAAACATCCAACTCTGTCCAAATGTTGAAAGTATCAGTGTGAAAGAATAACAATCATAAACACACAAACTTTTGCTTTTAATATAGGTATTAGTGTGATTATGGTATACTTTTAGGCAAGCAACATTCTATTTTTTTTATTTCACAATCATTAAAACTACATTTATGTCAAATTAAAATCAAACTTTAGGCAAGTGAAATTAATAATTACCTTGAGAGGATATTCCTGAGGAGCTAATAATCGTTCGTTATTTCTCCATCTTTCAATCAATGTGAACCTTCCCACTTTGCCAGTGGCGTGTGCCAATGCAAACACTACATCCTGTGTGGAGTAGAATAAGTTATTTATAGGTTTTAAATAAAGGGCTTAAAAGTGGCACAATTTACATAAAGTAATATAAGATAGTAAATTAGAGGTGCGAATACTGACCTGACAAGTAGTGGTCTCTGTTACCCCGCAAACTATTCGTTGTATTCCCTCAACCCAGACCTTCAACTCCATTAAAATCAATTGACACACTGCTGGACGTTCTTCATCAACATACCTAATTATAAAACAATCCCACTCGTCAAATCTTTTTCTTCCCTTTATCTACAACGCCTTACGCCACCGCACAAATACACAAGCAGCAAAGTTATGCCAGCTTTAGGCAAAGAATTTACTAATCAGGCACTGAACTGTTTACACAGTAGTCTGATATGCAGCACAGGATTTAAAAGATAAGATAGAAGAGAAGGGTTCTGCGAAAATGCATGGGAAATGAGTAAAAAAGTCTTTTCGTTGAGAAACAAAAACAAAAATCACCCCGAAAGCAAAAGTCAAAAGTTCAAGACTTTTTTTTATATCTACCCCAATGGGGAAGGCAAAGGAAAATGTCCATACAGCTAATTCAGTGGTATTTTTCTTCTTCTGAAGTTATTTACATCGAAATGCATTGGTGAGACGCCTTTCGATGCTTTACCGGAACTGTTGGCAGCGACTCTTTACAATTGAACTTTAATAGGACGCTCTGTGGGAAGTTGTATAGTAAAATGACAACCTACCGATGAACGCCCCATTTCATCTTATTTCACTGTTTCCGCACACTGTTCATCACCATTATGTAGATCACTATTATGCAAAATCCACCACATTCACACAATATTAATCACGATAAACTAATTTGCAAAACAAAGAAATAAAACCGACGTCCGTCACTGCTAAAATAGGGTACTTGCATGATTTTTTTTTCAGTCTATCTTAAAGATATATGGCCTACTTAAATAAAGCAAGAAAGAGAAAAAAATATATGCATAAATTAATTCAATAGAGCGTTTCAAAGTTCCTACTAGACTTTACCGCTGAAACGCGGAATGACGTCAATAGTTCAAAATTACACCTTATTAGTCTGTGATAGAAATGTCACTGTCGCATTGACAGGGTCATGTGACACTGACAGACAGATAACTTCAATATCCAAAAGCGAAATTAAGGTTGAATTGTGTCGAGTCACTTCCAAAAGTTCCAGTAAAGAATCGAAATGCATCTTACTGATGCATTTTAAAATAAAAAAACTTCAGAAAATGTAAAATATGCGTTGACTATATGCACTTAGTTTCTTTTACCTTCACTGAAAGAGGTAAATGTTTCTTAAAAAAATAAAAGTGACGTCATGTGTCAAGCGTGGCTGTGATTGGTGTTTCGTTACAACGTTCCGTTTCACAAAATTAAAAGTTGTATATTTTGGAAACTATTGAAATTTTTTTAGTAAATCTTTCACGATAACGCTTTTCTAATCATCTTATCTAATCTTTTCTATCATCGTAATGTCAAAGAGTTTTTTTGTATGGAAAATGAAAAAACGTCATCTATCCAGCGTTGTTCATTTTCCATAAAAAAAACGCTCGATATCGAGGGAAGAAAGCGAAAAAATTCGTGCTACCCCCCCCTCAAACCATGATCATTACTTCCCCAACACAGGCTAAAAATCTAAAGTTCCTGTCACGACTCTATGAGTAAAGTAATATCCCATCAAAAACAAACTTGTAAAAAAGTCCAAGTCTCGCAACTCACTTCTTCTACAGTAAAAAGTTGTGAGATCAATGTAATACCAAGTCGGTTAATTTATTCAGTGCCTACTTAAGGGTCCTTCTGTCTAAAGTTATCATGTTATAAGCTAATCTAATAACATTTTATAGTGACCATATCAAATTTAAAAACCTTTTATGTTTTAAATAGATTGATTGGCTTGGCGATCACGTGAAAACACAATATATCTCACATGTAATACATAATTATGGTTCTAAACAATCTAATTTAATTATAATATGTATTACTTGTGAGATACATTGTGTTTTCACGTGATCGCCAAGCCAAACAATCTATTTAAAACATAAAAGGTTTTTAAATTTGATATGGTCACTATAAAATGTTATTAGATTAGCTTATAACATGATAACTTTAGACAGAAGGACCCTTAAGTAGGCACTGAATAAATTAACCGACTTGGTATTACATTGATCTCACAACTTTTTACTGTAGAAGAAGTGAGTTGCGAGACTTGGACTTTTTTACAAGTTTGTTTTTGATGGGATCTCATTTCTTTTTGTAAATGGTCTTCCTCCTTTGAGCAATTTAGTCTACTTTAATAACTTGAAAGATTTTGGTACAACTTTATAATATATATAAACACATGCCCCATTCTTGCTTTTTCATTCCGTTGACCATTGTACCTTTGAACATAATTATGTCTAGGTAACTATGTATCTACACTTTATATCTAGGTAGGTAACTATAGCTACACTTATTATTATTATTTATTAATATCTGGGCAACGGCTTAAATAGCTGTTCCCCGCGGTTTAACCCACGTTAATTTCGGAGATCCCGCGGGTATTCTGAGATAAAAGTACTACCCTATGACCTTTCCTGTACCCTTGACAACGTGTAGTATGCAATAATTAATTCACCCGCGTTAATATCAGAGTTCGCGCGGGAATTCCAGAAATGAATCCTAGCTAGATCGATTTATGGCCCCCGAAATCCCCTGTATACAAAATTTCATGAAAATCGTTGGAGCATTCAGATTAGGGTAATTTTATCTCGGAATTCCCGAAGGATTTCCGAAATTAACGCTGGTGAAATCTCATGAAATTTTGCATGCACGTTGTCAGGGGTAAAGAAAACCTAGGGATATAGGGTACTAACTACTTTGCATCTCTGAATTCCCGCGGGATCTCCGAAATTAACGCGGGTGAAACCGCGGGGAACAGCTAGTCTCATATATTTATATGGGATTACAAAGTTATTTGTGCAGTTGGTACATATAACTGCATATATAACTTTGTAATTCCATACATTTATATGGGATTACAAAGTTATTTATGCAGTTAGTGTATCTAGAAAACTGGACCGAAATTGCTAAATATTTTAATTTTTCCTTGATTTATACAATAAACACTAATTGTATTCTAAATTTCAAACTTCTATGTCTGCTAGAAGTGCCTTAGAATTTTGATGATCGGTCAGTGAGTGAGTGAGTGAGTGAGTGAGTGAGTGACCTACAAAATTAAGAAACTTTGACTAGTTATAATTCCTAAACTACTGGTTCAAATCGAATGAAATTTAAATTATACCGTCTTTATGCAATGCCTGCTTGTTTACTAAAAATTCAGGCTTCTAGTTTTATCCACTACGAAGTTATAGGGGGTCGAAAATGGCCTGAATTGCTTCGAGAAAAGGATAGTACGGCCGTGCCGCTTTTGTTGCTCGACTTGGCGGGGGCACTGCCGTGCCCCCAGATATATTATGACACCTGTTTTTTTTTGGTAAAGTTTACCTTGAGTTTACCCTCAGAACAATAACTATTCTTCTGAGAGTTTACCCTTTTTGGGGAAGGCAAAAAAACGTCATTCATTTGTCATTTTGTTCTGAACTCTGAAGTTATTTACATCGAAATGCATTGGTGAGATCCGTGTGTGAGATGCATTTCGATGCTTTACCGGGACTTCCGGAAGCAATTCTTTACAGTTGAACCTTAATGGGATGCTCTGTAGGAACTAGGAAGTTATATTATGGTACTTATAACAATAACCTCACACTGAACACCCCATTTCATCTTTTTTACTGTTTCCATACACCGTTGACGACCCGGTTGGCGCAGTACCTAGGTCACCATGCCTACCCGCTAATCAAGGAGTTCCGGGTTCGATTCCCGGTGGTGGTGGACTTTGTGTGATGAACAGTCTTCCATTTTCCAGCCTGGGCGTGTTTAACTATGTACATATAGTATAATCTAATATATATAAATCACGTGTCACGTTGTTTGTCCGCGATGGACTCCGAAACTACTGAACAGATTTTGATAAAATTTTGCAACCATTTATAATATGGTCCAACTTAAAAGATAGGATAGTTTTTATCCCGGAATTCCCTCGGGAACTGAAGGACATAGAGTACTTTTTTCCCGCAACCTCGATGAAACCGCGACGAAATCGCGGGGGACAGCTAGTACCTATATATAAATCACGTGTCACGTTGTTTGTCCGCGATGGATTCCGAAACTACAGAACGGATTTCGATAAAATTTTGTAATCATTCATAATATAGTCCAACTTAAAAGATAGGATAGTTTTTATCCCGGAATTCCCGCGGGAACTCCGGCACTAATGCGGGGAACAGCTAATCACCGTTAACTACTGTCGGGGTACAAAGAACGACATAGAGTACTTTTTTCCCGCAACCTCTGCGGGAACTCCGAAATTATCGCGGATGAAGTCGCGGGGGACAGCTAGTCTAATATATATAAATCACGTGTCACGTTGTCTGTCCGCGATGGATTCCGAAACTACTGAATGGATTTTGATAAAATTTTGTAACAATATGGTCCAACTTAAAAGATAGGATAGTTTTTATCCCAGAATTCCCGCGGGAACTCCGGAATTACCGAGGATGAAATCGCGCGGGACAGCTAGTATACATATATTATGTAATAATATGTAGTAAAAGACCGCTAGAAGGTGGACCGATGACGTGGTGAAGGTCGCGGGACGCCATTGGATGCGGGAACCGTAGGACCGGTCGTTGTGGTGATCCTTGGCGGAGGCCTATGTCCAGTGATGGACGTCTTTTGGCTGACTTATGATGATAATGATGATTTAATATACATATAAACAGGATTTCAATTGTCTTGTTAAATAATTGTATTAAAAAGTAATTTTTGAAAATCATCAAAGTAAAATAGATAGTCGGGTATGATCTGCGGAGAAAAGATACGAGGCCATTACTATACAGTCATCCAGTAGACTAAGCTTCAAGCAATCCACCTAAGTTTCATTGAATTCTGTAATATTAAAATATTAAAAATATTTATCTAATGATTTATTTATATACAGCCATATATGACTAGTGGCAAAATATACAAAATTATATACCATGTTTACATGTTGTTATTCCTACGCCACTGACTACTTACCCTAAAAATACACATTCCTGCATAAGCTATCACGCGGTAATGTTTTGGGCAAATCAGCCACTAGAGAACTTTGTTTTTTATGCTGATGTTGTAGTGTATGTACATCGGCGGAGAAGGGCAGTCTGTCGGCAATAGCGGTGGAGTGAACACATGTGCCTGTACATACACCACAAGCTACCAAAGAAACGGAATAAAGTGTTTTAATCAAAACAAGACCCTACAAGTGGCGACGAGGTAAAAGTGAGTACCAAATGGACAATTCTTTTATTTTTGAGAAAAGGAAAGGCCAGATACAAAAAAATAAATAAATAAATAAATAATAATTGCAATGTATGTATGTACAGTCAGCTGCAGGAATGTGTATGCACTTTGACGGTTATGAATGAATCTTATTGCAATAGTAATAGTATCCAAGTATATACATATTAGTGCTGGTGACTGTACCCAATGAATGTAAATAATTTTGGTCACTTCTCTGTTCCGAGTTTGCCCGAGCGGCGGACGTTGTTTACATTGAACATTACCTACCATGCACTGCCAGCCATATACACATTGAATGGTATCACAAGATGTATATCTTACCGAGTTGCTAACGTTTATTTATACAAAGTCTAATGTTGGTAATTGTTTGAAATGAATGTTAAGACCTTATACTTTTGGTCCAGATACCATCAACAAATTTAAGAGTGTATGTGGATTAATTCTACTTCTTATTTTTCTCAAGTATTAAAAAGCACGCAAGCAAAGCAAAAAAAGGGATAATAACTCCGTTCTGTACGATAAAGTGCAATAAAGCTCTTTAAATAAATAAAAATATAAGTAGGTACATAATTATACTCGTAAATAAAACACAAATACTTTGCTGTGTATACAAGGCCACGCAATTAAATATGATTAATAAACGGCCACGCATAAAAATAAAAGGCCACGCAATTAAATCGCTCTTATGGGTAGATGGCCAATTGGCCACGCATAAAAAATAAAAGGCCACGCAATTAAATCTCCCGTTTGGGTAAAAGGCCACGCTACAAGGTCACGCAATTAAATTATGATTGGTAACGGCCACGCATAAAAATAAAAGGCCACGCAATTAAATCTCCCGTTGGGTAAAAGGCCACGCTACAAGGCCACGCAATATTAAATTATGATTCGTAAATGGCCACGCATAAAAATACAAGGCCACCAAACCCAACCTCTAACGGCCACGCAATCTAATCTCCGATTTGGGTAAAAGGCCACGCATAAAAATAAAGGGAGACTATTTTCACTTCCAGGTTGCCCTAAACATGTCCCACGCCGGATCTGCACTACCAAACCTTGAACAATTTGACTGCGAAGGCGATTCGACATCGGTTGGCAACCGTTGGGAAAAATGGAAGAGAGCTTTAGAAATATATTTAGAAGCAGCAAACATCGACACACCAGTCAAAAAACGGGCTACATTACTTCACTTGGGAGGATTAACACTCCAAGAAATCTACTATAATTTACCTGGAGCACAAGCTGATGAAGTCACAGAACAGGGTGAACCTGTCAACCCTGATAATGTGGAGGTGGATATTTACAAAGATGCTCTTGATAAACTGGACAACTTTTTTGCACCAAAACAAAGCTATATTTATGAACGGTACCTTTTCGGGTTGATGAAGCAAGACGAAGACGAAAAATTTGAAAGATTTTTGGTAAAATTACGTCACCAAGCCGAAAAATGCAATTTCAAAGACAAAAATGAACGCTTAATAGACCAAATTACAGGAAAATGTAGATCTGTGGATCTTAGAAAGAAAATATTAGAAATAGGCGATTCTATCACACTAGACCAAGTTATCGCTAAAGCTAATGCCTTGGAGGTAGTTGCTAGACAATTAGAAAAATTTAAAAATACAAATAGTGATAAAAAAGTGGAAGTCAACAAAGTAGCTATAACTAAATACAAAGGGAAAAAATTTCAAAGACCACAAGCTTTGAATCCATCCTGTGGTAGATGTGGAAGTAATAAACATCTACCCAGTGACTTCAAGTGCCCAGCTCGAGACAAGAAATGTTCTAAATGTGGTTTTGTGGGCCATTACCACGAACATTGTAGAACACGACTAAAGAGACGGCTTACAATGCAACAAGCAGAAACTTCTAGTTCTAAAAAACCTAAAATAGAAAAAAAACCGTATGATTCAAAAAATGAAGTAGATTACATTTTTAATCTTGATGAAGATTCCATGATAACTTGCAGGATTGGAGGCGTAAAAACAGAGATGCTGATTGACTCGGGCAGCAAGTGTGATATAGTTACAGATAAAACTTGGAATATATTGAAAGAGAACAAGGTAAAAGTAACGAACCAGAATCCCCAACCGAATAAAGTCCTGCTGCCTTATGGAGGTAAAGAACCTTTAGATATCATGGGTTCTTTCGACACAGAGATAAGTGTTAATAACAAAAAAGAAAGGGCAACTGTTTATGTTATCAGAAATGGTACACGAAATTTACTGGGAAAAACAACTGCCATCAATTTAGGCGTATTACGGATCGGCTTACAAATAAACAGCATTAGTCCTGAAGAGTCTAGGGTAGCCTTCCCAAAATTTAAAGGAGTGACTGTCCACATCCCAATTGACAAAAGGATTAAGCCCGTTATTCAGCCCTACAGAAGAGTTCCCATACCATTGGAAGAAAGAGTGGGTAAAAAACTTGAGGAACTGAAAGCAGCAGACATTATAGAAGAAGTGCTCGAACCTTCACCATGGGTGTCCCCTATGGTTCCAGTTATTAAAGAAGATGGGGAAGTACGTATATGTCTAGATATGAGGCGGGCAAATGAAGCAATCATTAGAGAAAACCATCCTCTACCTACTATGAATGAGCTCCTTCCTAATTTTAGGCAAGCAAGGTATTTCTCTAAGCTAGATATTAGAAACGCTTTCCACCAGCTTGAAATCGCAGAAGATTGCAGGTACATCACAACTTTTAGTACAAGTAAGGGGTTATTCAGATACAAAAGACTAATGTTTGGCATTTCGTGTGCCCCAGAAATGTTTCAAAAAATTTTGGAAAAAATGTTGTTAGGTTGTGCTGGTACGTTTAATTTTATAGATGACATTATTATCAATGGATCATCAGAAAAGGAGCACGATGAAAGACTTGTTAAAGTACTTACAGTCCTAAAAACAAACAATGTTCTTTTGAATGATAAAAAATGCATTTACAAAGTTGACAAAATAGAATTTCTTGGGCATGAACTTTCAAGAGATGGCATAAAGCCTCTTGCAAAATACATAACGGCTATATACAAACAAGTAGAAGGCCAAATTCAACAGAGGAGATTCAGAGTTTTCTCGGGTTAGTTAACTTTGTGAGTAAATGGGTGCCAAATTTAGCTACTCTTACAGATCCTCTGAGAGAAATATTACGTCTAGGTCTGAGTAAAGCAGCAAATATTCAAAAGTTCTGGAAAAAAAAACAAGATATTGCATTCCAAAAACTAAAAAACAGTTTATCCAACGTACAAAATTTGGGTTATTATAACACCGCTGACAAAACCCAAGTCATTGCTGATGCTTCTCCGGTGGGTTTAGGTGCTGTCTTGGTTCAGATTAGTGATAGTGGTCCTCGTATTATTGCTTATGGTCACAAAGCATTAACAGATTGCGAAAAGAGATATTGCCAAACTGAAAAAGAGGCATTAGCACTAGTATGGGCTGTTGAACATTTCAAAATTTATCTATTCGGCAAAGACTTTGAACTCATAAGTGATCACAAGCCATTAGAAACCATATTTGGAAGAAATTCAAGACCTTGTGCAAGAATCGAACGATGGGTGCTAAGATTACAGGCTTATAAATATAAAATTGTTTACCGTCCAGGCAAATCCAATATAGCTGACCCTATCTCTAGGCTTTGTCAAAAATCTGAGTTGAAACCGTTCGACAGTGAAAACTACATAAATCAGATCGTAGAATATAGTAGACCGGTCGCTGTCCCATTGAATGAAGTTGAAGCATCGTCTGCGGTAGATGAGGAATTTTCTAAGGTAAAGAAGGGTATTTTTAATAATGACTGGGATGAAACCGTGAATATTTTTAAAACAATACAAAGTGAGCTTTGCTTTCAAGGTAATATCATGCTCCGAGGGACTAGGTTAGTCATACCAACTAATCTTCGCCAGCGTGTGCTGGAAGCAGCACACGAGGGTCATCCCGGAATAGTTTCGATGAAGGGTCGTCTCAGGACAAAAGTCTGGTGGCCTAAAATTGATAAAGATGCTGAACAGATGGTAAAAAAGTGTAAAGGCTGTACGTTAGTATCAGTTGTTAATCCTCCACACCCTATGAAGAGACGGTCGCTTCCCTTAGAACCATGGGTAGATGTTGCAGTTGATTTTCTGGGACCACTTCCCAGTCGTGATTATTTGATGATACTGATTGATTACTACAGTAGGTATAAAGAAATCAAGGTTATGCGAAGTATCACATCTCTCGATACAATATGGGCTTTAAAAGAAATTTTTTCTAGATTAGGTTTTCCAGCTACACTAACTTGTGACAATGGGCCACAGTTTACAAGCGAGGCCTTCAAAATGTATTGTAAGGAATGTCACATAATTATTAACAATACTATCCCTTATTGGCCCCAAATGAACGGAGAAGTTGAAAGGCAGAACCGTGACGTTCTCAAACGTCTAAGAATCAGTCAAGCTGAAAAAGGAGATTGGAAAGAAGAAATTTTCAATTACCTTATGATGTACAATAGCACACCTCATTCAGTCACAGGAAAGTCACCATCAGAAATGTTTTTCAAGAGGCAGTTTCGAGATAAAGTGCCATCAGCCCCAGATATAGAACATAAAGTCATAGATACAGATGTAAGAGACAAGGACCTGCAAATGAAAGAAAAAGGAAAGGAGTACGGAGATAGAAAAAGAAGAGCTACGCAGTGTGATTTAGAAGTAGGAGAAAAGGTTCTGGTTAAGAATATATTAAAGGATGATAAACTTACAACGAATTATAGTCCTGTGCCTCATACGGTAACAAGCGTCACAGGAGGAGATGTAACAATCAGAAATGATAAAACGGGTAAAGATTTTCGTAGAAATATCGTACATCTAAAGAAAGTAGATGATTCTTGGAGAATTGTTAACGATGATTCAGATGAGACGATTGAACCGGATACGCGCTTATCCGACCCATTACCAACTGGTGAAAATTAAACAAAACTATTTTACTCTATGGTCATGGTGATTATAAAATCAATACTATTCTGATTACTTTGATTATTATGTGATAAGGTTAGTATAAGAAATTTAATGTATGTATCTAAATTATATGAAACATACTTGAATTCTGATTATTTTAATTTTAATATGCAAAGGTTAATCTAAAAAAAATGTACCTCGATTATACAAAACAAAACTATTGTACTCTATGGCTATGGTGGTTATAGAATCAACACTATTCTGATTACTTCGATTATTATGTGTTATTACATAACCTTAAGGTTAGTATAAGAAATTTAATGTATGTATCTCAATCATACGAAGCATACTTTGATTATTTTGATTATAGTACGCTAAGGTTAGTTTAAGAAAATGTACCTAGATCATACGAAGCATTCTTTAAATTAAAATAAAGAAGGGATGTAGTGTATGTACATCGGCGGAGAAGGGCAGTCTGTCGGCAATAGCGGTGGAGTGAACACATGTGCCTGTACATACACCACAAGCTACCAAAGAAACGGAATAAAGTGTTTTAATCAAAACAAGACCCTACAGATGTAAGGTAAATTATTAAAATCGTTGTAATTATGAAAATAAACCACGTTTTTATTCTACTTATTGTTTAATTTTTCTGCTATCCGTACGAAAATAAACAATGTGACGAATTTACTACAACCAAAATTAATATATTGGCAAAAATTTGAACTGTGACGAATTTACACATACTTTTTCTCGTGACGAATTTACTACCTATGTGACGAATTTACAACAACCCGTACAGAGAACGACATAGAGGGTAGATAAGTACCTACTTTTTACACCAGTATTCCTGGGGGGACTCCAAAATTAACACGGATGAAATAGCGGGGAACAACTAGTGTATACACATTTAAGTTCATAAAATTAATCTTTCATAAATACTGGCATACAAAATGTTTTTTTATTTGAAATATTTTTGACTCCTACTTTTGCTTTAGTTTCATGTTCCATCTGTTCCATCATTTTTGCTTCCATAGCGTTAGTGATTATAATAAAAATTGCCTTTGCTCTTTGCTTTTATCTGATAGATATATAAATTATTATTATTATTATAATTGTGAATAATTTGTTGATTTTGCTCCGATGGCTCAACCAGATGATGATGAAGAGGTATTTATTTTACATTAGGTACATTAAAATGGAACATTATTGATTGTAATATAAAATCTGAGTAGGTACCTACTTACCTACATAAGTAGGTATAATAATCGGTAATCTGTCAACATAAATTAAGCTTTCTGTCTTTTTTTAAAACAGGTTTTCACCAGATATAAATTTTATATATTTGCTTACCTATCTATATTTTTATATGAATATTATAAGATTTTTTTTTGTATGTTTGTAATGAATAAACTCAAAAACTACTTTTACTACCTCCCAACCGAGCTTCAAGCAACTAGCAAGAAGCTATACTAGGTACCTACCTAGTGTTCCTAACTGAGTCACATAGGGTGACATACTTTTTATCCCGGAATTCCCTTGGGAAATTTGAAATTTCCGCGAGTGAAACCGTAGGGTATCAACTAGTAAGATACAGAAAGATGCGAAATAGTAGTTAATAGGTACCTTGGTTCCTTAATTAAATCCGTACCTAGTTCACTTATAACTTACACTTTAGGAAACAAACGCCATACTACGTGACACGTGAGTACGTGACCCATTTTTACTCCCTCTCCTTGGTATGGATTAGTTTTCTTATACCTATGCGTTAAGTCCTGATTAACGAAAAATCCAGCCGGTTTGTTAAGTCTATACTTTCCTAAACCCCTAACGTACCTAGATAAGTAGGTAGGTACCTATAAATGGATGCAGATAGCAATAACATGTTAACCCACAAAATTAAGTTATTGATTCAGAACGATTTATTGAGAGTTAGGGAACGTTTTTTAATTATGTGTTTACCTTATTACATTGCTTAAATATGTAACTAAATATTGAACATAAAAAATGTTGATACAAAATGGCGCTCCTACTTTTAAAACACGATTTACTCAAAATTTCTCCATTGTGGGTTAACACACTATTGCTTATCTATGTCCAAATATCAACTTCCATAAAATATGTCAATTTACTTAAACGTCCACTTCCATAAATATCAACTTTCGTCCCTGTACGTTCATTCCTGGAAGGCGCTGGTGCCCGGGATGTGTTTATTCTACCCATTGTAATTACGAATATTATTGCAAATAATTCCTAGGTACCTACTTACTTACTTGGCTATATCCTTGCTCTTTTATTAAACACAATTATTTCTTTTAATAATATCCTTATTTGGAATAGTGGAGCTTATCAAGTTCCTTGCGTTTCATTTAGACCATTTATAAGGAGATTACCTACTTGCCATAAAAATAAAATTTCGTTTGTAAATAATTTTTTTCAACTTTCTGTGTATGTGTGTGTGTGTCTGTTGTGCAATAAAAATATTATATTCTATTAATTCCAGGATTTAGTATTTAACGTCGAAGAAGTGCAGAAAATAGTCCGGGATAACATTGAGTTGTGCCTCGGCGGCAACACGTACAGCCACTCCCGAACTCCGCAATGGATCACGGTCATTACAGAGAAAACGCTGGCTAGGCTCAACAAACTCAATAAGCCATTCAAATATATTAGTAAGTTGTCCAAGCGGTATGTATTAAAATGCAATCGGCCGCAATCGCTAGGCCGCCCCTGGCGGATTGACGCCCCGAGTCATGGCCCGGATGGCCCTAGGGAAAATACGCCCCTGAAATACAGTAGGTACCTATATTATGTAATATTATGGTAAAGTAGAAGCGATTACTGGGAGGCCAAAGTTCCAGCACGGGAATTCCGAAATAGGCATGTGTCCGGGGTTTGAAAATCAAAATTCTATTTTGTCCGTCGTTCAGATAATCTCACTAAATGCATTCGATAGTAGGTACATAAGGTACTAACATCGAAAAATCAATTTTTAAAATTTTTCTCTGTCTGTCTGTTTGTTCCAGGTACTCTCTGAAACGGCTGGACCGATTTTAACAGGACTTTCACTGGCAGATAACTGATGTTATAAGTCAACTAGCCTATTTTCGCGGGTTGTTACCCGGAAAAACAGTTAGTACTTAATTAAAATAGAAATAAGGACGGTTTCCTATTAAAAGGAAAGTTATTTAGTAACTTATATCCATTTGCAAGTGAGGATAACGATAACTCAGAAGAACGGCTCCGGGCTGCACACGGCGGCCGCGTACTACTGGGACACGGTGACGGACGGCACGTGCACGGTGCGCTGGGAGAACAAGTTCATGTACTGCATCGTCAACATCTGGGCGTTTGCGCTGCAGTTATAGTTTTTTTTTATTCTACTCGCCAGTAGCAAAATAAAGCCTTACCTAACCTAACTCACTTTGTTGCTCTTATGCAATCTTAGGACCAATTTTACTGACACAAAACACAATACCGCACCGCTCCTACATCCTCTTTAGTACGGGAGATACAGATGCTAATTCGGGAGCGACTCGAGCGTCGTTGGGACCTATTGGGTTTTGAAGATTAGGAGATATAAACAAAATAAGGTCATATGATATTTTTTCATTCACCGGTGGGTTTAGCTTCTACAGGCTTTCAAAAATGTAAAAAAAAATATTAAAATGGAAATACTCGAGCGCGTCAGATATTGTAGTTTAGATACTCCAAGGTGTCTCTGATATCGAAAATATATTCATCTGCCGATTTGCGTGGTGGGGGTGGCCATCCGGAAGTGGAGAAAATGAAAAAAAAAACATTTACTCCAGCGCGTCAGATATTCAAAGGGGATGTTAAGTGAGCCCTAAAAATGCTCCCCTTTGAAAATCTGCCAATTTGGAGGTGACGCAAGGTAGTAGCGAATTTTTGAAAATGCAAAAAAAAATCGCAATTTTGAAATACTCGAGCGTGTCAGATTATTTTACAGAAGGTTCAGCTTGCACTCCAAGTTATGTTGGCTTAAAATCTGACAATAATTTTGAGGGGTATTATTATTAATCTGACTGCTAGAAACAAAAATTATGATTTATTTTTAAGATTTTTTTTTCTTTCTGACGTGTAAGTTTAATAACTTTATGAGCTATCTCTTGTTCACAAAAAACACACTTTATATTTCTATGAAATATGTAAAAGCTCACAAAATATTATTCACAAAACTAACTTTAAAGCACAAACAAGCCAGAGCGTTTTACATATAATAACATGAACGCGTTGTTTTGTGATGAGCTTTATTATATAATATATATAATTACATTAAAGTTTTTTTTTTTTTTTTTTTTTCCTAAATGATATACCCAAGTGGGTAAATCATTAAAATACAATCTAGCCAATCTAGTTATGACTAATAAGTATTTTAAATTTGACCTAAACTTCTAAACAAGACTATACTAAGAATGTGTCCAATAACACTTTTCTTATTGTATCTATTAAGGGGAAGACACTTTGTTCTTGTGTTCTTTGGATACAGTACTCACAGCACTAAATACACTATCACTATACACTACACTAACTCTTGGTCCTTTTTAGTCTTTGTTTTATATTTGTGTTTGTCGAGGAGCTGGTGTTTGAGAGGAGCGAAACGGCCTCGACGTTCACATGGTGTCGCCAAGTACCTTAATGCTAGGTACCTAACGAATATATGTACTGGTTTACGTCACTGAGTACAATGCACAAAATAAATGCTGCGAAAATAACATTAGGTAACTGAGAATACCATGGTCTGTGTACCCAATACGACTGATAATCTGATACTGAGAGTGATCACTGAGCTGGTTGATTGTGGGGGTTGCCCCCCAAGTGGCCTCCAAACCTCCCCATATAGCCACCCCATGCCTCGCATAACTGAGCTGATCTGAGTGTCACCCTGGTAAAACTGATCTGGTAATCTGAGCCCTGGTCGCAACCAGTCCGAACGCATCGGTTTCTGAGTAGGTACACAAGACACATGGTTTAATCTGAGAACTGCACGCATGCACTGATCTGGTAATCTGAGCCCTGGTCGCAACCAGTCCGAACGCATCGGTTTCTGAGTAGGTACACAAGACACACGGTTAAATCTGAGAACTGCACGCATGCACTGAGAAAGGATAAAATCACTTACTGATGTTGCCTCTGCGCCGTCCGGTCGATCAATGCTCAGCCAGCTCGCTCGGCCCGCCGGTCGCCGCTCCGGCCGTGACGTCAACAACAAGCCACCTACCTACCTATGTAACTATGTTTATAGCTTCGCGTTCGCGACATTCCCCCCCCGAAGGAAAAAAGAAAGCCAAGATCTGATTCTGATTTTACTTTTAATCTGATGAACTTATTAGGTTATATTATTACAACAATGAGCTACTGGTGAAACAATCTGGTCATTAACTGAGACGTCCACTCCTTAACCTTCTCTCTGGCCTTGATTGCTGATACCCTGGTTGGACGTTTTGCGATATGACTTGATGCTTGTGCTGGGATTTCAGGTTCGGCACTGACGTCTGGTACGTTAGACTGGTACTCCGCAGAAGCCTGAGTTATATCGACTGGTTGTTCTTTCTGGTCTGGTACTGATTCGTCAATCTGATTGCTCTGAGAATCCGCGTTGATAACGGAATCATTTGGGACTGAGGGAGGTACTGTACTAAGGTCATCATCAATTTCTAAAGGATAAAGGTGACCTACTGAGCGGGTGTACGTCTCACCTGTAGGTAGTTTAACTTTAGCTACCCTAATCTGTCCATCCGAACCCTTTATAAGCTCAACTATCTTCCCAACCTTCCAGTGTGCCCTACTACCATCTGATTTAATCTGAACTGTCTCTGATAATATTGGTGCTCTGTTAACTACTACTCTCGGCTGTCTATGTTTATCACTGCGCTCACGAAGACTAGTTAAGTATTGGAGTGTAAACATCTTTGCGAATTCAAGTAAGATAATCTGACCACGTTTCCAGCCATCAATCAGATTCGTTTTGGTTACTGTAGCTGATTCTAAGAAATCCTGATCTGAAATCTGTGTTGTCACTGGACCCCCAATACGTAGAAAGTCGTTAGGCGTCAATACATGCTCTAATTCAGCACCTACTGCTGTCAGTGGTCTAGTATTGATGACGGCCTCGAGTTCCTTTAATATGGTACACAACTGATTATGATTGATAAGGTGTTTATCTAATGTCCTTTTCATACTATGTTTGACTAGGCCTATTAATCGCTCATAAAACCCGCCAAACCAGGGAGCTAACTCTGGGATGAACTTCCAACGGATATTGTTTTGTATACAATAGTTAGAGGTCAACACTTCTGCCGTAAGTTTAAATTGAGTGGCGTTGTCCGATATGATTAACTGAGGTAAACCTCTTACAGCGACGAACCTTCTAATGGCTAGCAGACACTCTTCCGCCGATAAGTCTTTAACAACTTCCATGTGAATCGCTCTAATTGTCAAGCAAGTAAATAAACAAACCCAGCGTTTCTCCTTAGTAACTTCATCCACAAAAAGTGGACCGAAATAATCTAGGCCCGTGAAAGCAAACGGTACACTAAGCTTAACCCTTACTCCCGGTAAATCAGGCATCGCAGGTAATTTGAATGGACCTCCACCGTATTTTACGCATGGTTCACATTTTCTGATAACCTTCTGAACTGTTGCTCTGCCATGTGGGACCCAAAACTTCTGTCTTAGTAAAGCTAGTGTATGCGAGACGCCTACGTGGTAGTTTTTCTGGTGTAGTTCCATGATGATTTTGTGGGTAAACTCAGAGTTTTTAGGAAGTAATATAGGTTCCTTCTGATTGTGTGTCAAATCCGTGTATCTAAATCTACCTTTGCATCTAATAATGCCATTCTGATCTTTATATAAATGTAGTGATCTTGATAAGTCAGTTTTTATGCCTTCGACCTCTTTAGGGAAGTTTTCACTCTGAATTTCTAAAATCCGTTTTATATCGTCACGGTCCGTCTGTTCAAAATTGTCCTCAATTATCGTTGTTTCAGTTCTGTCTAAATTTGACCCATCTGCTATATCTTCCGACACCACATTCGGGAGACCTTCCCCGGCCGAAGAAATTTGAGTCTGTACTTGGTCTGAGAGACTCTGAATTACTGGCCACTGTTTTGAATCTCGCAACAGAAAATCTGGGCCCTTGAGCCATTTATCGTACGAATCTACTCGTTCTGATCTAGTACCTACGTCCGCTGGATTGAGTTTTGTTGGTACATATCTAATTTGCAAAGTTTTGTTCTGTCTTATCTCATTGATTCTACGTGCAACAAACGGGGGAAGTAACTTTTCTGATTTGTACCAACTTAAAACTATTTGGCTATCAGTCCATAAGAATTGTGCTTTAACTGGTAGTCGTAAGAATTTCATTACGTAACTTAGAAGCCTGCATCCGATTAATACTCCCAGCAATTCTAATCTCGGAATCTGTAAGTTATTTTGGTCCTTTAACGGCACTAATCTGGACTTGCCAATAACAAAACTGACGATATTATTGGCGTCTAAAGAACTACGCAAGTAAATAACTGCTGCGTACGCGTCCATAGATGAATCAGTAAAGCAATGCAATTCGTACTGAATATCATCACTGATTTGCCCTCTACTCACATTTTTTGCGTAATATCGATCAACAAACAAATCTTCTAAACATGAAAACTTTGATTCTATCTGATTCCATTCGTCAAGTAGATTGTCATTTAACTTAATATCCCACTTAACCTTTTCTTTCCATAGTTTCTGAAAAAATAGCTTTGCTGGGAGTACCACCGGAACTGCAAGACCACAGGGATCGTAAACTGACGCAATAGTTTTTAACACATCACGCTTTGTCTGAACTGAGTTTTTCCTGTGCTCTAAATTAGTTTTTAGCTTCAAAATGTCACCATCTATGTCCCATAACAAACCTAATACTTTCACATGTTTACTACGATCTTGAAATTTTTCTGGTATTTGAGACATAAGTTCTTCCGAGTTTGAGTTCCATTCACGTAAGTTCATCGACAAACTATCAAACGACCGTTTGGATATTGTGTATAATTTAAAAGCGTCTGTTGTTGTCTGTGCTCCTGTCACTATATTATCGACGTATATATCTTCTGCTATTTGCTTCATAAGAGCGCTATTTGATCGCGCTAAGTGATATTTGATCGCGGCATTAAGCAGAAATGGACTAGATATAACGCCAAAGGGAACACGACAAAACCGGAAATGCAAAACATTATCCTGGCTAGGTCCACGTGTTTTGTCTTTGAGCCAAAGAAATCGCGTTACGTCTTTATCTAAATCCTGGAGACCTAATTGCAGGAACACTTTCTCAACATCGGCAACAATACCGATAGGATGTTCTCTGAATTTAATAAGCAATCCAGTAAGGTCTTCTAACATTAGTGGCCCACGATATAAACATTCGTTGAGACTCCGATTGTCTCCTGTTTTAGATGAAGCGTCATATACAATGCGGAGCTTATTTGGTTTGTCTCGACTACGAACACAATGGTGAGGGAGGTAATGAACCGGGTGAGTCTGTGGGCCAGTGGGATTCGGTACTATTTCAATGATCCCATTCTGTAACTGATCCTGTATAACTTTATCGTACGCCTTAATTTCAGAGCTATCTAAACGTTTTATCAAACTATTAAGACGACCCCATGCTAGTCCTAAATTGTTTGGAAGATTTGGCGGAAACTCAGTCCAAGGCTATTGTACGTGGTACCTATTTTCTTTATACTGTATGGTCTCATTGAACTGCCGTATCGCTTCCTCATCGCGAGTAGTTTTTGGAGAATCCGCAATGCCTATAGACTCGAGGTCCCACAGTCTCTTTACATCGTCAAACCTGAGCGGAAGATCTGGTTCATTTAATTTGTTATCAAAATCAGCGTTCGACTGAAAGTAAGTTAACACGGCTAATTGGTCTGTACTATCCATCATTTCGTCGATCTTTCCTGACCACACCCAGCCAAAATCGGAATTGACTAAGAAAAGATCATCAGTTACCGCTATCTTTTCATTTGAAATTAACGAGTTATAATAATCGTTCCCGATCAAAATATCAACCTTGTCACCACATGAACCATCATCTGCGAATGTAAGATCCTTCAGCCTGATATCGTTCCATATTTTAACTGGGTCAGGGAAGACCGGCGTTCGTACGCCATTCGTTATATGCGGAACTACGTTAGCGTGTATAAGTCGCCAGACACCAGTTCGAGTCGCGAGTCTAAAGCTTACTATCGGACTTTCTATCTGATGTGGTGACTTTGCGCCGAATGTAAATATCGACAAATTTACCCTTTCCGTAACTGGTAAGTTTAATGAACTGGCTACAGACTGAGTTATATATGAGCGTTGGCTACCACAGTCTAGCAAAACTCTGCATTGAATTTGTCTGGATTTGGGTTCTGAATGATTACTAACTTTGACAAGACACGTCTGTAGTAATGTGGTATTAACTGCGGTTCTGACATGTAAACTATCCGTTTGTATCGGTTTTGTTACTTCCACCAACTTTGTGGGACATAGCGCTCGATTGTGGTCACCGAATTTGTTACAGTGCCTACATTTTCGTTTAGACCAGCAATTATTAGCCCTATGACCATCTGACAAACAGTTATAACAACGGTTTCCTAGTCGTGATTTTCTTTCTCGCATTGTTTTATAAGTCGTACATTCATCATTAAAATGATCCTGTCTACAAAATATACATCTACTCATTTTCTTTTTAGGTGGCTCATTGTTCTTATCCGAGGATTCTTGCGGCCTTTTACGAGATGGGACCTGGGGTTTATTATTAACTTGTCTATTGTCAAACTTAGGTTTATCTCTCCTGGTGTTCGTGTAACGACGTTGGCGACTGTTATTTTTAACTTCTTCAGTTCGTACGTGTAAGGAACCCAAAGTAATATAATCTGATCCGTTTTTACGATCACCGGTACCCGCGTCTACATCTCTCGTATTTACAACGTCCCTCTTCAATCTATTCGATGTTTCTCTAGCCGATATAATGTACTCTAAATACTTCCTTATGCTATCAATCGATTCGTCTTCACCGGACATTTTCATTCTTAATTCATAAATTAAATCTTCAGGAAATTTCTCCATAATCATAACTCGGAGGTGATTATGGTTAACGTCTTCACCTAAGGAACTCAACACCCTTAAGTGTCTTTCGATTTCATTAAGAACGTGCCTACAGTCCTTAACTTGATTAGTCGGTGCGGCTTTGATTCTATACAACGCTACATAATGCGCATCAATAATCGCGGCAGGTTTGCCATATCTCTCTTTTAACGTATTGACAGCTATACGGTAATTCTTGTGTGTCGTATCTAAACCTTCAATTGCCTGTTTCGCATCACCTTCAAGGACCGACTGAAGGTACAATAATTTATCCACATCACTAATATTCCTGTTATCTACATTTGATGAAAACTGATCCCAAAACTGGTACCACTTGAGAACGTCACCGTTAAATTTTGTTAGTTCCATTCTAGGTAATTTGCTACTGATATTGTGGTTTTCACTAGTCGCAGAAACGGTACCTTGATTCCGACCATTCCGTTTAACGTGAACCTCTATTTCTGATACTAAATCTTCAGCTTGGATTTGGGTAGACGTATACTGGCTAACCTCATCTACGTCAGGTGCTGTTGTTATTTTACAGTAATTGTGAATCTCCGAAACAAACCGCTGATTGGCACCTTTCAATTTCGATCCGATAAACTCTAAATCGTTAAAGTTGGCATCACCATCTGCTAATTTTGTAAGGGCACACTGAGCTGAGCTTATATGCGACTGAACTGAGTCGTAGATTATCTTTAAGCGAGTTCGGATGGCGTCCTCCATTCTGAGTAAGTACAGTACCTACAAGCGCAAGGAGCAAGATTGCTAACTGTTATCTTCGTAAATGTAACGTCCGATATCCTAAAACAAAGTTTTAATTTCATGTTAACAACTCTAAATTGTAGCTTCTCGATGATATTAGCTTCACAAAAAGGATTATTCAAGCTAGTAAATAATGTATTCAGATCTTATTTAATAAAATAGAACTGAGTAGATAGCTAAATAAAACATGTGTCTGATATCCGTCCGAAATCGGTACGATGTCGGCCCGTTACCCTATCAATACACTGATCACAATGTTACTGTCTGTATATGCAGCTATGGAGTATGATACTATCGTATGTTTATAATTACTGTTGAACAAAAACAAAGTACCTACATACCTAGTGACTTTTCATAATCGACCATGAGCGCATTTTAAACAAAGGACACGTATTCTGAACTTAATTCGATGTAAAAACACAATCTCTAAGCTCCTCGCAACGCACAATACCTATAGGTATTCACTTCCGAAAATAACTAAAAAAATTTAAATGCACATGCACACTCAAAGCAAGTCTGTAATATCTATGAAGAATTAAAGTTCGCGCTAAAATAGCTCATAAGTACGTAATTATTCTTTTATCGGATGATCGGGTGACTTCTACTAGCTAACCATCTACCCGCTTGGTTATACATGACAATTGTGGTCGACATTACAGGTACCCCCCATGCTGTACATGTCGATTCAGATTCTCGAATCTCCGCAAAATTTCCTACACTATTAACCACTATTAACACCAACGGTCAACACTAGTCGAGCTCTGTACCTAACAAAAAGATAAAAAAATTCGACAGTTCGCCTTTTGTTTATTTCGTAGTACCTACTTTTGTTTAATCTTTGTACGTCACCGGAATATTTGCATCCAACCTATGTGTTTACACGACCGTCAATCATAATAACAAATGTGAGAAGTTGTTTATCTTAACTCGTAGTTCACAATAGAGATCCCAGCATCTCCACCATGTCGCCAAGTACCTTAATGCTAGGTACCTAACGAATATATGTACTGGTTTACGTCACTGAGTACAATGCACAAAATAAATGCTGCGAAAATAACATTAGGTAACTGAGAATACCATGGTCTGTGTACCCAATACGACTGATAATCTGATACTGAGACTGATCACTGAGCTGGTTGATTGTGGGGGTTGCCCCCCAAGTGGCCTCCAAACCTCCCCATATAGCCACCCCATGCCTCGCATAACTGAGCTGATCTGAGTGTCACCCTGGTAAAACTGATCTGGTAATCTGAGCCCTGGTCGCAACCAATCCGAACGCATCGGTTTCTGAGTAGGTACACAAGACACATGGTTTAATCTGAGAACTGCACGCATGCACTGATCTGGTAATCTGAGCCCTGGTCGCAACCAGTCCGAACGCATCGGTTTCTGAGTAGGTACACAAGACACACGGTTAAATCTGAGAACTGCACGCATGCACTGAGAAAGGATAAAATCACTTACTGATGTTGCCTCTGCGCCGTCCGGTCGATCAATGCTCAGCCAGCTCGCTCGGCCCGCCGGTCGCCGCTCCGGCCGTGACGTCAACAACAAGCCACCTACCTACCTATGTAACTATGTTTATAGCTTCGCGTTCGCGACACATGGTGACGAAGTCGAAACCTTTCTGTTTTGACACTTACAGTTACACTTACAATTTGTTTATCTTGTTCTTCAATTTTTATTTCTTCATAATGGGAAATGTTGTCCTTTATTATGACTGCACTACCTCCCTTAGCTGTATTGTTTGGATGTAACGCGTGATAAACTTTATATCCTTTAATTTGGATGAACGATTCCTTAGTAAAATGTGACTCAGGCACACGTCTATTTTTTCCATAGATAGGACTGCCTTGAGTTAGCATTCCATGCCATAATTTTGAGGGACTTCATCATTAAGAGAGATTTGTAGTGGATGTTTTGGAGATATACTCCAATTTCTTTAATCTGTCGTCAAAGGATGACATGAAAGTAAGAATTTTATTTAACTTATCATCCAAACTGTTGTTTGAAGAAGAAGGCTTGGGTTCAGCTTGACGTTGAGCTCCTTTAGTTGCTTGAGCATACGAAACATTTTTAGTGATGCCAGATACGTGTTCAGTGACGGATATTTTATTAAAATTATTTGTAGTCACTGACTTATTTTCTTTGGTTTTTCGATTCTTGACTGCTTGTAGTTCCTTGGCTACTATGCAACCTCTGTAGCTTGCAGGATGTGGTTCGCCGCAATGAAGACATTTCGGTTTTACTTCGGTTGGCTTTTCGCAATCTATAGTTAGATGCTTGCCTGTGCATTTTACGCATCTTGGTTCTTTAGAACAGTATCTCTGTGTGTGACCATAAGCTTGGCAACGTTTGCACTGAGGAATTAATTTGGATGTTTTAACTGGCTCAATGTCAACTTTGCACCCTAATATGGATTTGATGCTGTAAATATTTTTCACGTCTTCATCTTTTTGAAATGAGAGCATGAACATGTTCATAGGCTTCTTTGTTCTCCAACTCAGTTTGTTAACGGCCTCTAGAATTTTATATCCTTTTGATTTCAGTTCATCTACAATCCTGGGAGGTTCGCAAGAGAAGTGTAATTTTTTTACCATTACTCTAATGGGTCGGTTCTGTTTATCCTCATAAGTATGGGAACTGCACTTGTTTTGCAGAAATATCTTTGATACACTTCTGTAGGCATCTTCATTTAAAGAGTTTATCTTAACTCTATCACCCTTCATCACTTTTGTGCTAAAAGAATCTTGAGGTAAATTCGTTAGGAGAAGATCGTAAAACTTTTGGTAATCTTTAATGTCCTCAACCACAATAGGTGGTGGAAGGGGATTTCTCTTAGTCTTCACTTTTTCAATATCGAATGTTCCTTGTTGGGGTGGTGAGAGTATCGCATTAAACTTCCTTTTCTTCCTGCTTTGCTGACGTGTCCACCCTGTCTCTTTCGCGAGCTCCTCCTCGTCAGTCTCATACTCAACGGCTTTAGAGGGATTTTCTTTCATGTTTTCAGATGCCATTTTTGGTTGCTGATCTTTTATAGATTGCAGCTGTTGCCGAAGCTCATCTAATTCAGCATTAAGGTCGTCGACCAAGTTTTGCAACTTTTCGCGATAGGATTTTTCCTCCGTATAGCGTTTATACAAAAGGTGTTCTGTTTCCGTTTTAAGTTTTATTGTTTTTGACTCCATTATTAATTGTAAGCAGTAGCTTCGCCTTAATAATAAACACAAATAATTATTATGATTCACTTAATACGTAAATTTGGGTCATCGCGGCGACCGAGAAACGCACGTTCGACGCGACGGGCTGCGCTGCTGCGTCAGCGCTTTGCTCGAGCACTATCTAGGGCGCAAGCAAGACTGACGCAACCGTTCTTAGCGAGAGTCAAATACGAACTTTACTTACATTAAAGTGAAAGGTTATAGGTGAACCTATAGTTTGATGTAATACTTACCTTAACTTATTTTAATATGTATTTTAACCGACAAAAAAAGTTATAATTCGACACGTTTAGCGCCGTGATATACTGTGATGACGTTATGGCGACGGAAAGTAGTGTGAGGACGGTGCGAGAGAGTGAGAGATAGAGAAAAAGTAAAAGAGAAAGAAAGACAGAGATATGAATAGGTACATGTTTCACTGCAGCTGCTCGTTCGATTCGAAGACGATTTTTGTTTCTTCGGCTTATGAAAATCGGCAGATTATATTTTTCCCGCTATCCTTGAGTTATTTACTTTAAAATAAAAAATAAATCAACTGCGCTCGAGAATGTCGAAGTTGCGTTTTTTTTTTGCAAGTTTGTGATCCTCTAACTCCCTTACGTCACGTTCAAATGGTCAGATTATTCATATACATACTTCTCACTATGTAATTAACCCACCATATCTTAATCTGACGCGCTCGAGTATTTCGAGTTATCGATTTTTTTTTACTAATCTGATCGGTTATTCTAGGCGCACCCACCAGTGTAGAGGGCCTATATTTGGTGGAGGTACTCAACATGGTGCAAGGTACCCCCCTTATGTTCATCTGACGCGCTTTAGCTAATCCACAAATCCCCTCTTGGCGGTCCGTACTACTTTGACCGCACATCGTTCTCCGATAATTCATGCTTTCATGTAACTATTAAATAATTACAAATTAAAAATTCTAATTACCTACGCAGGTAAATGAACTTTAGATTTGTTGGCACGTCAGCGGCGATACAAAGAGACGTTGAATAATAATAATCTTTATTCTTTAGAGTGTAGGGTGTGATCTGTCAGCGTAACGACAACTTGCGCGATCAGTCGATCAATTTTTAATACTAAAATCCACTTTCCATACCTACATATCGTTTTACCCAACATCCTGTATAATAATGTACTTTGTATTTAGGTCAATACAGTCAGTCATGTTATCGTTATTTAAAACACATCATCATAATATTGCTACGAATCTGACTGTAAGCGCCTTAAGTAGACATATTATAAAAGTACTCTGTGGTAGACCCATTTGAAACGTTTTAGGATTAGGGCCTGTGACCAAGTCATTGCCAAGCAAACTCTTCTTATATCTCTCTTACCGGAAGTTCCTCTTGTTATTTATTTAGGGTGTATCGACGTCAAGCCAGAACTGGGCGATAGGCTGTCATAACTTAATAGAAAAACGTAAAAAAATAATCTTTAAAAAAATGGTTATTTATAAAAATTTACACCCTGCGACGGTTCTTTAACTCCTGTTGCTACAAACCTTAACTTTTTTCAATTTTCTTATTGTGTACCTAATCCTGAATAGTGTTTCTGAAAACTACTGCTTAAAATTTAAGTTTTTGCCAATGAAGTTTTCAAATTCGTCAGTTTTTAATGAGTGTCCTTTTTTTAAATAGGCATAGCAAAGATTTTTATATTTTTCTGTTAACAGCTGTTATGACTTACCCTATCACCTGGTTCTGGCTTGACATTGATTTACGGGACACCCTATTATACTCTATGTTACTTAATATATAAAGAAACAAAATAAAAGAGGATATAAAGCACATTTTAGTATGTTTATTTTTGGTAAGATTTACCACAGTAAAAAATAATAATTGAAATAAATAATAAACTGTATAGACAGACAGGACATAGATTCAAAATGTAATTGGTGCTTTTAAAGCATTTAATATAATTTAATAGGCAAAATATGTTAAAAATAAAAGCGTTATTAATTTATGAAACAAAATAATATCGAAAATATATTATTACAAATAAATTTAACAAACCGCTTCATCACTTAGTGAGTTTTGGTCTTTTAGTTCATTTACAACAACAATGTACCTACGTACACGAATCTATCATAATGCATACTCTGATTACGAAATCTACTCACGCGACCGAATCAATTTGTCACATTCACATACTGAACGAATACACAACAATGCAAGACGCCACTGTCTAGGTCGATAATAATGTATAAAACAAAATCACAAAACAATATCTTAGAATTACTGGTCATAGATTGGAGGGACAGTAGAAGAGGAAATCGTGTTAATCTTACATCAAATACAAAACTATTTTTTATAACGTAATAATTTCAGTTAAATGTTAATTGTTTTATTAGTGGTTTAAATTACCTGTACTTTTTATTTTATTATCAAACCTCGATGCAAACTTTCCATTTACTAACGCTATCAAGATATCTACTATTTATGATAATTAAATAAATATGTGACTGTGTCCACATTTAACATGGAGTTATGTTACAGACAAGAAATATTGATAAAATTGACAAGCCTATAATTATTGCACTAGAAAATATTTTGGACTATTTTATAAGATATTATGGCATGGCCAGTGTTGACCTCAAGAGTATTCAAACCGAGAGTAGGCGCATGTACGGTGCGCCCTTTATGCCAAAGTGTATGTTCTATTAGTTCGTGTCTTGTGTCGAAGTCGTTCTAAAC
Source organism: Zygaena filipendulae (assembly GCA_907165275.2). Lineage (NCBI taxonomy): Eukaryota > Metazoa > Arthropoda > Insecta > Lepidoptera > Zygaenidae > Zygaena > Zygaena filipendulae. The sequence goes on from OU015669.1 coordinate 6,203,078, forward strand.
AACTCGTCTCGTATGGACACAGTCATCTATTTATTATTACAAGTAGTTTATCAAGTAACAACATAAAATCTCAGTATACAAATTTCTCTGTAACAATTTAATTCGACATGCAATTATGTGAAAGAAGGATTTTGAAATTTGGTGACTGTAAATATACATATCTTAATTCAACGAAGGCCGGTCATACTAATTGAAGATGCACTGCGTTATAGACAAGCGCGCTCTTGTGTGCACACTGCACTACCAAAACAAAATAGATACATAATTAAGACCAATCCACCTACGAGAGTAAAAACACAATATGATTGTTTGTATGATTTAAAAATCAAAACTTGGTATTGTAAACAGATTTTGAAAACTGTACCAAAAGTGGACAAGTCATTGTTATAATCGGCTTCTATCGTCTACCTTTGATGCGATCATGGAGTCAATAACCGTTGACCTCTGTAGACAAACAACAGTTCTTAAAGTGCCTTATTTCATCGAGTTTCATCATCGAGAGACAATTTTTTTTAAGATCGAGCAAAACGTTATTGAAAATAATATACTGCTTCGTATAACTGAAAAAAATCACTGGAAATCTCCTTAATTCAAGCAATTAAATGTAACCTAATAATAACTTTGACATTTCATCATAATGAGATGCCTAAACCTATTAATCATGAAATAATGAAAGTCAAAACTATGATTAATCATGAAATTGTTTGAACTAAGGAGATCGAAAATTGAATGCACTATCTTGCGTGCGCGTTGCTCGATTAGTAAAATTTTTGCTACGGCTCGGGCCCCTACGTTTAGTATTTAGTTAATAGCAATAAATAGTATCACCTTAGACCATTAATATACAAAAACTCAAGATGCACGTCATTAAAAAAGGCATCAGTGTTTAGACGAAAAAGAAAACCAAAAGATCACAAAGCCGATTAGGAAATCAAAAAATTTGATCTTGCGTACAGGACATCATAAAGTTATTTGAACGCATCGGTACCCGACTTTAATCGAAATTGGCGCTAAACTTCAATATTAGCGCTCGTTTTGCGAGGACGTTTTTGTGTTACTGATTTATCTTGACGTTATAATAAATATTGATGCCTAACATATGGACACAAATTGTAATAATTGATAATAATATATCAAATATGTACTACGTATATTAACCAAACATCTGATATTATCACTATTGCATGTATAGCAATTATTTAGAGAATATATTAATATCAATGATGTGAGTTGCTTACTGGATCTTATTTCCTTTTTACGTGGCCTCATCTGGATTTATCTATAAAGATTGTGAAAATATTTAAAGCACGAAGCCTGACTGTTATAATATGTGATGAGTGATAATTATTGTGATGTAAAGTGTTATCTATTTAGTAGTAAATAAATGCTTAATAATATGTATAAAAATAATAATAAAAATCATGATTCAAACATCGCACAATGACAACGAATTCAATATTATATTAATAAAAATTGTATTCAAATAAAATATTCTTAATTAAATCCTAATTGTATAATGTGTGTTTGGAACCCAAGACGGTGCTGCATTACTATTAAAGCTGACAAATGTGCATTTTCGTGTTAAACCGTGCTAATAAAGCCTAGTTCAGACTACGCCATATATCAGTCGAGTGGCAAGTAATTTAGTAAACAAAACACTCCGGAATAAAAAAACATCGGTGTCGCACAGTACAGTCAGCATAAAAAATACAATATAATCACTTGAAAATAGTTGAATCTTATTACAATAGTATTATAATAAAATCCAAAGACTGACAAAATACCATATTTACATATTTCTTATACTGACTGAACCGTATTTGAATAAGAGGTGTTATGCTAATAAATTCTAATAACGACAGGTTCAGAATTGTTTGGTTGAAGACCCACTGAGCAGTGATATTTTATGATTTCGTGGAAGACACTCCACACCCGAAAAATAGAATGAAATGGACTAAATAACTCACTAAACTACTCAACTAGACTTGTATTCTGACGTTATTTAGCTACTAAATTACTCGACTTTCGACCAAATAACTCGCGCAGTTCAAACTGGACTCGAGTCGGGATACCTGATCGGATACACCCTGCTCCCGCCCCCGCCCGCCCGCCCCTCTAGTCCCCCATAACAACGCGCCCGCCTTCCCGATAACTTATTTTATGTACACAGCAATTAATATCCTCTCTAAATTACAACGTACCTCTATGACTACAATAAAACAATTCACCGCTTAACCACATTATTATGACAAAATTCCTCTTATTTACAAATCTATTTCGCTATACAATAGACCTTAATAAAAAATCGCTAAAAAGTAATATTGTACTTGTAGATTTGCTACCCTTTTTCGAATGTACTAATTCCGCTAAAAGTTAATATTATAGAGCTCCATCGGTATAATTAATATGTATGTATGTACACGTTAGGCGTATGTTAGTCGAGACTTAACCGAATCACAAGAGAAGTAAGAACAAAATGAGGAACAAATGTACAGTATCTATGCACTAACCATTACACCCCCGAGCTTCGGTCCCGGGGCCATCTTTTTATCACAACAAGTGCGTACCAAGGGCAAACACTTAAGCCGTTCGCGAATCAAAAACAATTTAAATTATACAATCAAATTATGTACACAGTATATAAAACTTATCACAAAACGAAAGCTAGAAATGTAATATATATATATATCTTTATATATAATAAGTATATAATATTTTTAGTGAAACTTATACCAAATTATACAACACCAACAATCTAAACACTGGGCAGATTCAAAAAAGAGATCATAACAAGATTCATGATAAACATACCAACATCACTAAAATACTATCCCGCCAGTGGCACTAGTAGTCAAAATATGGTGGGAACAACACGATATGTTAATTTGACTTATTGTCATATATACATACAAAAATTTTGCTCAACCCAGTCTTCCATTGTCACACATTACCTGCCCCGCTTCGCTGACACATCACGCAAACAATCCACTAGAGATCCATCGAGTACATTCCTTTCCATTCCGATACGTTCCATTCCGTTGTAAATGTACCATAATATGCTGCGTTAAACGAACATTTTTATTCCTACCATTATTTATTTTTAGTTTCTTATTCACAATTGTATGTACTTCTTGAGTCGCTGACGCGCAACGGATAGCTTCACGTAAATACCATGGTCGTCGGTTTGTTATTTTATGCTACGTAATAAAAATAACAGTTTCGTGAAGTGTCCGTACTGGTTGATGTGCGATCGTTCCACAAGGCCGCGCACGATAATTGACGGTGCCGAGAGAAGACAGGCAGCTGGCCCTAGTTGAGATACTTGCGGCACTTCTTGGCGCCGCATGTGCACGGTATCTTCACGTCCTCGAACGGGAACTTGTAGTCGTAGGTGAGCTCCTCGCCGATGGTGATGCGGCGCAGGGCGAAGATCAGGATGTGTTTGTGGCCGTGTATGTCCACTACGCGCGAATAGCAGTTGGGCTGAAACAACACGTGCATCTTATGTCCGTTGTCCTAATCACGCATACAAGATGAGACAGTTATTGAATCATGCAGAGAACCATGGACACGGCTCTTGATACAAACTGCTCGCGTCATTTTGACCCGAAAACTCAAAAGACAACGCAACAAAATATCACTAAAATAAGGTAGAGTTTTCTCTATATTCTACGTACGATATTGGCAAAGTTAAAACTCGACTTTTTTCGTCCTCAGTATTCTGGGCACAACTTAATCAACACAAAAATTAGAATCGTATTAGTATATTTCATTATAAGTGCGGAAAGCCTGTCATTGCAAAGAGTTCCGACAAATGTCTACCCGAGCCGAGGCGCAGCCGAAGGTGAGGGTTGACAGTCGGAACTAGTTGCAATGACGGTTCCGCACGTGTACTGAACAACTATTTTTAATACAGTTACGAAAAAATTAAGCAATTTAATAAAATATCAAAAACACAACAAACTCAACTAAGTTTCAACTGTGATCAAGAGATGGCGCTAGTCGTATTAGTAATGCGAAACCTACGTTTCGCAATGCAAAAAGTGTGTCAAAATCGTGTCGCCATTTTTGACAGTTCGCAAAGAGAACGCACGAGTTCGGGAAAGGTAAACAAAAAGCTCGAGTATGTAATAGCCCACATCCCGAACGCTAAACGTCCCTGCAATACGCCACTTTTTGAGCAACTGTATTAAAAAATTATTTAACAACAAAATTATTTTTTAAAAAAACCGTTGGGTTTTTAATAACCGTGTTAAAAGTTATATTTGAAATTATAGCCTGCGAACTATAAATTATGTAAGTAATACGTTCATTAGAATCTGAGATATTGTGATATTTTTTTGCCTAATAAAGACTTGTGAAACAATCTCCTAAGCCTAAATGTGAGTTTGTATGTTATACTTTCACACCTTAACTAATTAACCGATCATCATGAAATTTTGCTTACATGTTGTCAGGGATACAGAAAAGGACATAGGGATATTTAATCCCAGAATTCCCGCAGGAACCCGCATAAAAATAGCCTAATACTAGGCTCCATAAAATTTCTAAGTCATTTAAAGGACAATGTATAGTGTACCTATATGCTTTTACAAAAACTACCAAACGATGTAATTAATTTGTCAATTAATAAATTCAAGACCCTTATTAAACACAGATAGCATATTATAGTGTAGTACACTATTTAAATGATACAGACGTTTGGGAATGAATTGCTCTATTAAATTACTATTTTTTGTTCTCCTTGTTTATAAATACGATCATTAAAAGACAGCCCTGCTGAGTTTCTTGTCAGTTCTTCTCAGCAGAGGACGTATTCCGAACTGACGGTAATTTATAGTTCTAAGAACCTGCTGACGATTATCCTAAGTAATAAATAGCTTTTGAATTTTGAACTCCGAAGTTAACGCGAATAAAACCGCGGGGAACGGCTAGTGAAATAATAAAATGCAAATAATTAAACTGCTCTACTCGTATAAAAGTGGTGCTGGTGACTCACATCGCACGAGTGGTTAATGAACCTGGCGGCGTTCCCCTTGAGCGTGGCGTCCACGACGAGGTGGTCGTCGATGCGGAACATGTAGCAGCCGCCCACGCCGCGCCGCCCCGTCGTGCCCTCGTAGCGCTTCTCGCGCTGGTCCGCCAGCACCGCGCGGATCACCTCGCCCGCGTACTCTATCACCATGTCGCCTGCAACACGCACACATTTTACAATAACTTTCACTCGTCGATCCCTCTCCCTACGTACAATATCCCACATCTGATAAAGTCAAATCAAGAAAATTATTACATGATTTGACTTTTTTCAGATATGGGTTTGTACGTAGGGATCATCGAACCTCAGTTCTCATCGAGACTCATCTCATTGAGTATGGCGGGTCTACAAAAAATCTGGCGTAAGCATTAGCTTTTAACAGTCAGAAACAAAGATATTCTCTACACTGTGCAAAGGCTCTTCAAACTATAAAAAAGATAAATACGATAAAAATAGTAATATACCTTCTTCGATATCGCGTTTGCAGAACAAGCCTCGTCCGTGTATGTGTGATCTGTAGACACCGACTGACACTTTGGATGTTTCCTTCAGTTGTCGAAACCTCATTGCCGGCGGTAAAGTCGCCAACCGTCTGCAAATTGCATATTAATTACAAAATTTAAATTCCCCCAGTTTGGTTTTTCAACTGTGTGGCGCGCCTCAATGACATTATAAGTATTAGTTAAATACCATTAGCGCGCCTTGCCCAAATGTATTGCCTCTCTAATCTATTACATTATTTTCTGTGTGATTTCAATAGTAGCAGTGCTACTACTACTGTTCACCCAGATTGCTATTCACCCCGTTTTACGTATGGTAAGTTGAGGCTCACCTCGACATCGATGACATGTCCCCGTCCTGCGCGCCGAATGGCGGCGGCTCCTCCCTGAAGGGCGAGGCCATCCAGCTGAACATGTCGTGGTTCGGTTTGCGCGCGACCGGCCCGATGCGCGCGCTGCCCCACGGACTCTCCTTGAAACCTTCGCTCAGGTCCAAGTCGTTGTCCCAGCTGTTGAGTTGGCGACACTGCCGCATCTTGTATTTGGTACAGCGGCTCGCCTGTTCAACGGTAATATCGAATGTTTGCGTCATAGTGACCATTTCACACAACCTACAAGACCTACCCGCACTAAACGGTATATTACGTAACGTAACGTAATCAATATAAATTACCCCTTAATAATAAAAAAGTTTATAAGAAGAAGACTTCTTGAGGGAGCTATCAATTCTAATACGTCTATAAACCAACTTTTAAACTTAGTGAGTTTGATCTCTGAATTTACTGAACCGATTTTGAAAATTCTTTCACTTAAAGAAGCTACCTAGTTTTGATTGACATTGGGTACTTTTTATCCCAAAATTCCTACGAGAACTTCGAAATTACAGCGGGTGAAACCGCGGGGGAGTACTACCGCGAGTAGTACCGCGCTAGTATATTATAAATGCGAAAGTTTGTGGTGACGGTATATCGGATAATATCTGGGCGACAGAGCTTCGCTCGGCGTGATTATAACGCCATCTGTTGTTGAGTGAAAAAGCTTTATCAAGCACTCATTTTTCATTAAATGCAAAAAAAAACTCTATAACTTACACCGGGTAGTTGTTCGACGAGATAACGCAAAGCATTATTGTTGAGCCCCAACAAATGTGCGCCAGCCAGACTGGACGGCAGGTTATACTGTATGAGGGGCAAGCCCGCTTGTTTCCTTGCGTTTTGAACCGCCTCCACTACTTTAGCCCAGAGATCCGTCAGTGAATTTGAAGTATAACTAAATCCATCTTCTGAATTAACTTCGTAAATTAACTTTGGCCCGTCATCTTTTGGCGGCTCAGGTGTTGGTTTAGGTAGCTGTAGGTTTTTGTTCTCAACACCTTTGGGCAGTTTACTCTGCTTCTTTGTTGAGGTCGATTCATTTTCATTCTTTTTGTCACTTAGAGGTCTTTTAAGCATTTTAGCAGAAGGATTTGTCAACTTGCTTGGTGCAGACTTATTTGTGTTCTTTTCAGTCAATATTTTAGGCGGTTCAATATCGATCATGTCTGCATCTAAATTTGGTAAGGCTGTCATTTTGGGTATCGTTTCCGTTGATTCGTTTTTGGCAACGTCGGCACTAGCAGTACTTGAATTCGCTTGAGGTATTTCCGAGGCCATCCGTAAAGCACGACTTGCATCCGTCTCATCTTTTTCTCTTTTGGCTTTTTCTAATTCCATCATGCGCTTAGATTCTGCAATGGCTTTCTCTAAGTCGCTGTCAATAATTTCATCTTTTATATTTAAATCTGGCATGTCCTGACTCACCGGCCTAGATCTTGGTACTGTAGGAGTTTTAGTTGTGGTAACAGTTTTGTTTGGAGATTTACTTTGACCGTCCCTGTGTAAGGGCAATACTCTATTCATCGGTCTCATAGACATCGGATTTACGACGTTCGTAGGTATGCCAGATTGTTGAGTGGAAGGAGCTTTGGGCAAAGATATACTAGAGCTATTTTGGGTCGGCAAATTAATTGTGTTATTCGGAACAGGAATACAGATCATATTACCGTTACTATTTTGATTTTGTAGAACAGTTGCATTATTTTGTAGCGGGAAATTAATATCAGCAGCAGCCTTAGATGCTATCTTTGGATCCACGAGATTGTTTTGAACAGTAATATTAACGGTGTTGTTGCTAGAGTTTACGTTAATGTTCATCGGAGCGCTATTGGGTATAGTTTGGAATGGTACGTTGATCATAGTACCATTGTTTTCTGTTTTTTGTTGGAAACCAAGAGAATCTGTCGAAATTCCTGGAACATGATTGTTACTGCTGTTAGTCACTAATCGTATATTGTGCTGTTGCGAATGAGCATGCTGCGTCATATTACTTTCTAAATTCGTGTTGTTTATCCTATTAATTTCGGGAAGATTTATAACTCTATTATTTTGTGAGTTCATCTGCATATATCCAATTTGATTATTCACTGAAATAGTATGATTCTGCTTATCATTGCCAACAATATTCACCTTAGCACAATCATTGCTCGCTAAGTTTGGCATGGAAATGTTAGTATTAGAAGCTGAGCCCATTATATTTTTGCCTCTTAATGGCTCCTGAGAAAATTTGGGTGGTTCATTTATTGGAACACTATTTCTGCTTGATTGACTATCTATATTTGACAGTTGATTCTGTGGCGTATTGTTGGAGGCAACGCTACAGCTATTGATATTAATTTGTGTATTATTTGACATCTGATTTTGATTGATATTAGAATGTGGCTGTGAATTGTTCATCATGTGGTTTGAATTACTTGGTATAAGGTTGTTCACATTGTGATCTGAAGAATTATTGCAACTCATTAACATGTCATGTCCAGACATATTATTTTGACCACTAACTCCATACATAGCATTATTTGAATTCATCATCATATTGGAGTTGTTAACATTCATGCTATGCATTACATTATTTGTGGCGATATTTAAATTAGCACTTGCGTTCAAATTAGGTCCTGCGCACATGTCAAAGGTTGATTGATTACCGGAAAATTGAGAATTCATATTGGAACAGCTGTTACTACATGAGTTTTGGATTTCATTCTTGATATCTGGAATATTTGGCATGTGCATCATGGTGTTATTTATAGATTGGTGATTATTGGAGATTTGCATAGAACTATTTAAATTGTTGTGCATATTCATGGAACCCATTAGATTAGAATTATTTATTTGATGCGCCATCAACGGAGTGTGTTCCATAGAACTTCTACTATTTTGAATTTGATTCATGGCATTCATATTTTGCAATGATATAGAGTTGTCGTGTCTGCTATGAATATTCGTCAACCCACTTGGAGTATCAAGTTGATTGTTTAAACTCATGTTGGAAGAATGGTGCATATGCAAGTTGTTATCCATCTGCCTATTATGCATTATTTGATTTGATGCATGTTGGTGCATACTCAACATGTTGTTATCGATGTGGGATCGGTTATTAAGATTTTGGATGGAGTTGTTTGTTGGATGTTGATGATGGCCAAGCCCATCCATAGACCTATTCTGTTGCATCGTCATTTGCTGATGATTGACATGCATGCTGTTGTCCATTTGAGTCCTTCCACTATTGTTCATGTGGTGACTCATCTGCTGCATGCTATGCAGTTGTGTGTTGTGCATATTTTCCATGCCTCTATTTGAATGAATTTGGTTCATATTATTAATACTATGCGACTGTATATTTTCCATTGTCATTCGATTGTTTTGCATGTTATTCATATTAGGCATTGTCGGTTGCATATGCATAGTATGATTTATTTCGCTTTGAGGCCGGTTCATGTTGTGGCCATTTCCCATATTGTGCATGTTTACAGATTGATTCATATGATTTCCATTTTCAGGTGTAGCACGATTAGAAATTAAGTTAGATTGATTAAGGTTTTGTGGTCCACCTATAACATTCTCGTGGAAAGATCTATTACAATTTGGTTGATTTAATTGTTGCATTTGATTATTATTTTCGACTTGACGACTATGCTGAATTTGTCCATTCATAATATGAATATGATTTGAACCCTGATGCTGATTATTCTCTTGGGCAATTATTGCCATGTTCCCATGCGCCATATTTGTTGTATTCATATCGTATTGTGGATTATTCTGGTGAATGTTATTGTCACCAGAAATGTTAGAATTAGTTCTGTTATTTCCAGCTTCTTGGCATGATAGATTCATGTTTTGCATGGAATTGTTTCCTGAATTCAACATTTGCAACTGTACATGAGACTGGGCACCATTTGAAATAGAACACAAATTATTATTTTGATTATTAACGTTTAGGTTATTTGTATTAGAATTCTGATTATTTTGTATTTGTTGACGCATTAGATTGTGAGGAATAATACTAAGAGAAGGCGAATTACTGGCAACTTGACAACTGCTTAACTTATGTACATTAATTTGATTATTTATTCCACTATCATTAAGTCTGTTTTCATTAGACCCAATGTTATGGAAACTCTTTTCGTTTTGATTATGCTGCTGAACATGATTTGCCATAATTTCTTGTGAAAAATTTAAATGACCATCTTCAGCTTTAGAAAGAGCATTGATTTTACTTAATTTCAATGTTGTATCCGCATCAAAATTACTGTTCATCACCGATGAAGGCGCATAAATGTTTCCAGCTGTTATCTGTATCATATTATTCGACGTCGAGTGGATTGATGTATGATGGTTCGAATCGAATTGATGATTGTGTGAATTTACGCCAGAGATTGAGTTTCCATTGTTTGATATTGACATTAGACAATTGTTTTGGCTATTTTTTTCTGATTCTGTTTGAAAATGAGATCTTCCAGACATCGTATTATTTTGAATATTCATCGTGGAAGTGTTAATAGTGGTGCTAGTTTTAACATTCATATTCTGTAAATCCATTTTATTTTCACTGTTTCCTGTTTGTTGATGGGGCGTTGGATGGTTCACTTGTCTCCATGGAGTCGGAGATTTAGTACTCTGTGTGACGCTAATCGTAGGCAAACTTGTAGAATTTGAACTCTCTTGTACATTGCCGCTTATTTCAATGACATGTGAGTTCTCAATTTTAATATTGTTTTTGTTCATGGAGGGCGCTATGGAGCTCGAAACTATAGGTTGTGATAGAGGTATAGTTTGCATAGAAAATGATGTTATTGCATTGGGCATCGACTGTGAAATTGCCATAACAGGTTGCCCTATCGATGACACGAGAGTAACATTAGGTGCCAAGGATACATTGTTATGTTTTGATATATTCACTCTCTGTAAATTTTGCGAACTAGATAGAGTCATTCCGTGTATCTGAGATGTGATCGGGTTAATACTTTGGCGTCCTGGTATTATTGTGGACTGTGAGCCCATAATTAATGGAGCAGAACTCATTTGAACCACTTTCGGCGTTTGTCTATTATTATTAATGGATTTGTCTGGTAATGGCTGCAGCGTTAAATTAGGAACAGAGGTCTTAGTATTTTTCATAGTTTGTGGTGACGATTGTACACTTTGAGCCGTTACAACATTGGGTGTAGATGATGCAGCTTGTACTCCATCTCCCACGTTGTTCACTACTACATAACCCGTCGGTACTTCTACAATGGGTTCTATCTTGCTTGCTTGAAACACTTGGGTCGTTGTGGCTGAAAAACTGCTGTTCTGTGCCAACACTCCCTGCATGGCCGTCGATACAAATTGTTGCGACGACATCACAGTATTTTGCACTATGGTTTCCAGACCATAATAAACTGGCTGTGTCGTAGTAAGGTACATACAGCCAGATGGATCTGTGACCATTTCCAAAGTAGGCGTTGATCCCAGAAGAACTTGGTCATTACAAAACTGAGGTAGAAGAGTGCCTTGCGGTAATATGGTAGTTCCAGGGGCCGCAGATATTAATGTATTGCCTTGAGATTGTAATGCATTGGGAATTATAGTAGCCTGACCATTACTGATGCTTTGAGGCACAACTGTTGCGGTCGCCGTTTGTAAAGTATTGTTTGGCAGAAGAGTTGCAGTTTGAGATGTCATATTTCCGGAAGTCAATCCTTGTATCGTTCCTTGTGGTATTATAGTAGTGCCGTTTTGCGTGTGAATAGCTTGCGGTAGAATTGTAGGTCCATTAGCTCCTTGAGATATGATGCCTTGAGTTTGAATGGCACCTTGTGGCAACAGAGTCGCACCTTGCTGTATAGTTTGCGGTAATATCCCCACATTCCCTTGAGGTAATAGCACTGGTATTCCACCACTAGGAACAGCAACTAAACCACCCGATTCTGTTTGTTGAATTTGAAAAGTCTGAGGCATAAGGCCACTTTGAGAAATGAATTGTGTGGGGCCTGTTTTGAAATCGCCTTGAGGTGCAATTGTAGCAATATATTGCATGTTCTGGTTTTGCTGTTGTAGGGCCTCAACATAAGACATAATATTTTGGTTAGCCATTGGTTGCACTATTATAGATGGCTGTCCTGTTTGGTTATTGGTTTGTAGCTGAATGACAGTATTTCCAGGACCAATTGGAGATTGATTAATAGTGGTATAAGTCTTGTCCATTTTATTTGGTCTTTTAATTGTTGGCTTAGGAATAGGTCTTCCTCTTCCTCTATTCCCAGCTTGGAAGATAGGCTTAGGTTGAACCGGTGCAGGTTGCTTCTTCGGCGATTTTTGGTGATTTCCTGGTATTAATATCTGTTGTTTATTTTGAATGTTTGGCGATGCTAATCTTTGAGCAGTCATAGCAGGCATTACAATAGTCGGATTCCCTTGAAGTTGTTGAGGTCTTATCATTGGTTGAATATTTTGTATTAAAGATCCATTTTGCATACCCTGAATAGAATTCACAGGTAATGCAATAGATGATGCACTTGCCATATTTGGGAAGTTTGTAACTTGATTTTTACCTTGCAACATTGATGTTATATTTCCTTGATGATTTGATGGTATTGTTAAAACTTGATTAGAATTGGACGTAATAACCTGAATGCCTCCAGATCCCGAAAGTAACTGAGCCATGTCTGTTCCACCTTGTATTTGTTGAATATTTCCATTACCATTTCCTGGTTTTACACAGATATTATACGGCAAAAGTCCTGGTTGAGTGATAATTTGAGGTGCCATAATTTTTTGACCACCTGCTGAACTTGTTTTAGGAGGTAATAGCATTTGTGGCGTTACAACAATTTGTGGAGAAGATAACATTTGTTGATTAGCAGAAACTTGAACGTTAGCTGTTTTACTCTGATCGTAGATTACTGTACCTGATTTCATTTGTTCTGTGATAGTCATGGTCATCTCATTTGACGGACCTGGCGATGGCGTTTCAACTATGGTGCCATTTATCGTTATTTGTCGAGTATTTATTGAAGTTCTTCGAGCGGAGATACCTTCCGCTTTTACTGAATTGTCACTGCCACTTACAACACCCGCGTGAATGATCATCGGTTGGGCAAAAGCTCCTTGGAACGCGTTTTGTAGCGTTGTTAACGTTCTGTTTTCTGGAGATTTTGGATTTTCGCTCTCACTCTCACTCGTCGACATCATATCACACGATGGAACGTGACGATCGTACGACTCTTTATTTCTATACGTACACTGACACCTATCACATCTCACCGGTTGTTCTAGACTTGAACTACCAGAGCCATCATCTAATGGCCTCATCACCAGTTCTGGTTGCCCACTGATAGAATTACCAGCAATAGTGACGGTATATGTGCTCTCAGTGCCACTGGCACGGTATACAAATTGATTGGGATGATTCCTGTGCATATGGTCATTGTTTCCTTGCATGTTGTCATCAGCCCCATCAAGCTGCTGTATCTGTGTGAAGTCATTGTCATTTTGAGGACTGTTGGGCCTAGAACTGCAGTTACTGTCCGAACCGGACCAATCACCAGCTCCATCTAACTGTGATATAGGGCTACATTGTATCTTAGTATAAAAATCTATTACATCAGGATAGTAACCCTCTGTCTTATCAGTTTTTTCATTGCTATTGTCATCTTTACTTTTCGGAGATGTCGTCCGATAGTTAAGTCCAGAAGTGTGTGGTGTTTCATCACACAACATAGTACTAGAGCCAGGCTCTGGTTTTAGCTTCTTATCATGATTATTAGTGTCAACTTCTTTAATCGTATCCAAAGAATTTTCTATCAGTAATTTTTGTACAGGACTAAGTTTACCAGTGACTGTGGAAGTTCTTCCCATTTTACACCTTTTGATAGTTGATGACAACAAACTAGTGTCAAATTTATTATTCCATGTTAAGCTGCTCGATCGTTGTTGGCTTCGACCAGTTGTTAGTGACTTGAAATTGTGATTTTGAAAAAGCATTTCTGATTTACTCCTTTTTAACTCTTTTGTACCAGATTCCAACCTTGCATTTAATAATTCGTCTATATAGTCTGTAGTAGACCGTGTTTCGGATTTATCATTACTTTTGTCATCCGATTGGCTCATGGCCCCATAAAATTCATTCTTTAAATCCATAGGAATCAAATCTTCATATGACATTAACTTAGGAAAGATATCTTGCAAAGAGATTCCATCCAAATAGTCATGATTTAGATCTTCAAAAATTGCATCCTTGAGTTCTGGTGGTAAAAGATCAGCAGTATTTTGAGGCTCTTCTTCATCTTGTTGCTCTTGCTTACATACATTATCTAACAGATACTCTACAACTTGATTAACAGCCAAATCTTCTAAAGTAATAGAGTTACTGCAGTTAATCGTTGACTTATCATTCTTTAGGAGAAGTGCTTGTTTCCCTGAACCAGTTTCTATACTTTCATGCCATGCTCCAATTTCAGCCATGACCCTTTCGACATTTTGTATGTCTGCAGTGTGATCCACAGTAATATTCACACCATAGTCGAATCCAGGTAATGGTTCAGCCAGTATTAGTTTCGTCTTAATAGTATACCTTACAATTTTCGTTGGTTTTTTGCAAGACCAAAACAATCTTGTACAAGAAAAATCAACTGGCATTAGAAAATCTTCGAAATCGGAAACGGATGGTATTATTTTTCCTAGATTATGCACAGTCAAAGAACCAAGGAGAAATTGCACTTTGTTAATTTCACTGTATCTTTTCTTCTTTTTATCGAGTTCGACATATACAGGGCGCGTCAGCTCAAAGTCTGTATCTTTCTGTAAACTCTTTTTTGGTACATCTTCGCCATGAGCAGGACAAAATACCCTTTTATCATCCAAAAATGCGCAGCCATCTTTTCTTGCACAAGCATAATGATATGTCTCACTACAATTCTTTGCGCAGCAGCCGACGCTAGCACCTTTCATCTCGCATGAAGCACACTTAATCATTTTTCCTCTTGATATTGCTGAGTGAACATTTTGTAATGAACCATCAATTTCTTCAAAAACTTCTGCTGACCAAAGAGCGCAGTTTGCATGAATCCAATCGTTTTGGCCACAATATAAAAGACGCCCCTCCATCGCAGGTAATCCATCTCCAACAGACTTGCAAAGCACACACATCCTCGTATCCACAATAGGATAGAAATCTAAGAGGTCTTCTTCGACATTTTGGCCATCACATTCTAACTTAGGTACAATTTGATCTGATGGTTTTTCAGTTAGATTCATAGTTGAATTAGTTCCTTTCTTATCGGACATTTCATGATCTTTTAATGACTCTGCATCATCTTGTTCACCTTCAACTTCTAGATTCGGTTGAAGGCAGTTGTTTTCACAATCAAACCATGGAAATGTTTCTGTAAACAAGTCTTTATATATCATTTTCAAATCTTCACTTGCAGTTCGATCAATAACTTCTTTCATGTCGTGGTTAAAATCTTTTAACGAAACATAATCGTCACTGTTAACCCGTTTTTTTATGTCTAATAAAGATGGCGAAATTATTCTGCTTATATTTGTGTCTTCAATAGATGTATCACGTGAAAGTCTTATAACTGCTGGGCTCAGGTCTTGTTCACTGCGATTTTGTGAACAATCTTTAACTGATTCATCATCGTCTGATATAGCTTCATATTTGTCATCATGGACTGTCGTTGGTAACATTGTAGTTGCTTTTTCTGTCTTTACTTGATGAGAGAAATTCTCATGTACTTCAATACATGGAGTGTCAAATTCTGTTCGTGTGTCATATATGCCAGTAGAGAAGCATATTTCTTTATTTTGCATAAGAGGTACCTGCAGATTAACTACCTTGTGAGAAGGTTGTGGCACTTGTTCCTCTTTCTCCATATTAACGTCGTTAAGTATAGATGGACAATGCCATAAATACGAAGTATTTGAACTATCAGATTTATTTTGTAACATTAAGTTGTTCCGTCGCCCTCGTGAAGTGTTCCTATATACTTTTGTCTCTGTCGTATTTTTCATGGATTCTTCAACACTGTCGAAGTGTAATTTCCTTATTGCTAACGGCGACGAGATTCGGAACAGCTTGTTGGGCACAGGCGTATTCTTGTGTGGCGTAAGCTTCAATAATGCGCAAGCGTTTTTGTTTTTTGCGAGCAGTTTAAGTAGATGTAAGAGTCTCCCTTTCAAATGTTCAGTGAGAATTTTTCTCCATGGCGGATCATTCGGCATACATTTGCAGCAAATGTACTCGATCGACGGAGGCAATGCCGATAGTAGTTGATATTCTTCACCGGACAAGCCTTCACAACTCGCGTGAACCCATGTTTCACACCAACCGCATTCCATCATCTGGGAAAATATGACAAAGTATGTTAAGAGACTAAGTATTGCTACAGTATTGTCTTAATGATTCACTGCCTAGCCACAGCGTTAATCTTCGCCAGCCCTAAATGGCTGCTTCAACTTTTATTGATTCTGTTATCTTAGTTACCTTGCTGTCAAAATCATTGTCCCTGTAGCACGCTTGACAAAGAGGGCAATAGTTGCCTTTTTGACGCAATCTGAAGCAAGGCTTGCAGAACGGCAAACTGCCGACGAATTTGCTCACTCGACTGCTATCGCAACTTTTACATTTCAAACACGAACTGCATATCTGTAATCAAGTAGGTGAATGTTATTCTGCTACTTTGACAACATTCGTAATTTGATAGTAAATTAATATAAATACAAATCAATATTGATATGTGGACATAGATAAGCAATAGTGTGTTAACCCACACTGGAGAAATTTTGAGTAAATCGTGTTTTAAAAGTAGGAGCGCCATTTTGTATCAACATTTTTTATGTTCAATATTTAGTTACATATTTAAGCAATGTAATAAGGTAAACACATAATTAAAAAACGTTACCTAACTCTCAATAAATCGTTCTGAATCAATAACTTAATTTTGTGGGTTAACATGTTATTGCTTATCTACGTCCATGTAAGGATGGCCACAAGAGATAGTCAAATATACTGGTACTTTGCTACACTGCTGCATACAAAATTTAATGTTCACAAGTTTATGCAACAAACATAGTGTTTACATTTTTCAAAATCCTATTTAATTCTATTTCATCTATTTGTAAATTGCACGTAGTTTGCAGTTGTCAGTGAAACATATGCATAAAGAAGAAGAAAAATATTTGTAAGAACACTTTTAAAATCTCGTAATGTCTGAATTACAAAAATGTAAGATGCCCAAAAACTAATTTTCATGACTAAATTCAAAACAGACGAACGACCGAAACTTCCAAAACTTTTCTCGGTGGTTCTCTATAGTATCTATATACTATAATAAAAGAGTAGACTCCGCGATTCTGTACATTGAATATTTTTAACAAAAATTGACAGGAGGTGATAAAAGAAGAGTAACCAACCACAAAAAAGTTTTTAAAATTCTTTTCTATCTATCTGTCTGTCTGTTCACGATAATCTCCGTAACTACTGAACGGAATGTCATACGGTTTCCACAGGTAGATTAAACTTAGCCTGGAGCTTCATATAGGCGTTGTTTCATTCAAATCTGATATCGGGAAAAATAAAGTTGTTACATAAAAACCTTTCACGCGGGTGAAACCACGAGGCACAGCTAGTTATAAATAAAAGGATTATATAAGTCCTTATGTCATATTTCATTTTTCTAGCTCAGTCAGGAAGATTCTTTAATATAATACAATTTACAGATAGAGAACGTTTTGTCTTTTTGCTCACGAAAAAACCACACCACTCCCGCCTTGATAAGGTCTCCCCACATACTATTATACTCGCACGACGCCAATCGGCTGACCTCGAAGATGCAGAAGCGGTTCAGTATGTTTTGCACGAACTGAACTGGCTCTCAGATGAATCGTTATAAGTAACTATTCTGTGACCCACTTGAGGCCAGTCGCTGCGGTGGTCGGGCGGCTTGGGCGGCAAGCAGGCGGCGTGATGCGGGCGCGCGCAGCTGCGGCACCGGAGGCGCGCGGCGGCGCGCCCGCACGCGGCGCACGACGCGCAGCGCGCGCACGTCCAGCCGCCGCCGCGCGCCGCGTGCTCCGCGCACCACACGTGGTACCACTCGCAGCACGACGAGCACGACAACATCTGCAAAAATCCTTACATATTATAAAACAAAGTTCTCCGCCGTGTCTATCTGTTCGCGTTAAACTTTGAAACTACTAAACTGCTTTTCATGTGATTTTCACCAATAGATAGTGATTCAAGAGGAAGGTTTATAACTTATAGGTATTGAAATCCCCGCGGAAACTCCGAAATAACGCGGGTGAAACCGCAGGGGACAGCTAGTAACAGTAATAATGCTTGGTCATTATCACAGTGTCACCTAGTTCTAAGCTGAGCAGAGATTTTACTACAGATGCCACTGATTACTTATGATAAATAGTAAACACACCCAAACTCAGGGTAGCAAAAATGTTCATCACATAAAAATACACCTGATGTAGCAGTCAGCAAACCTGATGGTGGTATCAATACAAGATATTATACCACACTTGAAACATGGTTATAAGAGACCAAATGCGAAATCTTGTGATTCATTTTTGGAAGTACTCTAGCCCTAGATATTGAAAGCTTATAATCTGAAAATCTCTTAAATCAGATTATAATTTGTGGATTTATGGCTCTACCATTTTCACAATGATTCTGCCATTGCTAGTTTGAATAATCACATCGTAAAAGGTTGCTAATTCTGGAGTACCTTCTATAGGCATTTCAATTTTTTACCAATGTAGAAAGCTCATGCAAGCTATATAAATAGTTAACAGAGACGACGAACCTTCTCTTTGCCCGCACTGCCGCACAAAAAGCACAGAACGGCCACCGTGAAAGGAGAGCTTCCGATAAGGCCAAATCCTGAGCTGCAGACTTCATCTGGATCATAACTCTCCCAAAAGTCGATACAGATAAGCTCTGCACGATTCTGGCTACATTTTTGGGAACGGCTCCTTACCTATAAATTATGAAAAGTATTTATCGTTTGTAAATCTACCTTTCTAATAGGAATGACAGGTGACGAATTTTTCAACTAACATTTGTTATATTTGTGAGAGGTTTCATGGTCTTTTTGGGTAAAAGATCTATGACAGTCTCATCTTCACTAGACTCTGCCTTGGCAAATGGTTTAACTGGTACCAGTTCAGACTTCTTTGCCTTAGAGTCTTGTACTTCCATGTCAATATCTTTTGAAGCAACTGCTTCAGGGACAAGCTTTGGTATCTTATTTTCAATGGGAGCATCAAGCTCTGAGCCAGACATTGGGATATCTTCCAATTTATCAACGAGGGGCAGTGGATTAGTATCGCCATCCGATATAACAGCTTTTTCTTGTTTGTCTTTTTCTTCTTGTGTGGGAAATGTTGCAATAGGCTGCCCTAGTACAATAGATGCACTTCGACAGACATGCTTCACTCTAGGTCCCTTCAATTCAACTTTCTGACGTTTAGGATCCTCAATTTCTCTCTCCCTTGATTCTTCTTTATCTTTCTTTCTCACTTTGATCCTCGTCAACCGCCGTTTTTTGTTCATGGTAAAGTCACTCGATTCATCTGGGACTAACCTTTGTCTCTTAGATTTTTCCTGTACATCATAATTTCAATTGAATTATCATATTACTTAAATGTATTTAAATTATTATAATAGGACAAAACTATAATTACCTCATTTTTCTCATTTGTATCCTCAATTACCTTTTTGGATGTTTTAGGAGGTGAAAAAATTTTGTTTTCACTTTCACTGTTGGCTACTGGTGAAAATATTGTCTGACCAGCTGCAACATTAGCTGTTGTTCGAAGTGGATTTGCCTGTGTTACTAATGGTGCAGTTGTGGCAAAAGCCCCTGTTCGCATGTAAGGTGGCAACATAGCTGTGAGCCCAGCTCTAATACTCGGTGGCACCTGAAAGGCTTTTAAACACATCTTAAGCCAACATGCTGGGCATCGTGCTTCATTTGTACATCGGAGCAGCTTCCACTGTTGCGATCTTACTATCGGTGGAACATGGCAGTTTCCTGTACAGAAGAAATTTAGTCAACCAACAAGTAACACACTACCAATTTAGCTTATTGCTTGCTGTATTGACAGACAACCAACTAAATTTATGTATTTACATTATTTATTTATGTATTTACATGTTTCTACGTTTTTGTAAAATGTCTCTTTTTTTACTGTGTGTGTGCAACAAAGTGTATTGGATTTGATTTGAACAACATAATTAATGGCTAGTTTGGCACACTGGCACGAAATGCACCACATAAAACTTATTTGTGTAAATTATGGCGAAGCTGCATAACAAATATTGGATAACGTGCAGTGTGGTCCCACTAACATTGGCAAATTGTTGTGCTAGTCACAATAGAAGTCAGAATTAATGTAATTGATGGAAAGTATTAAAGATTCAAACAAAATTAAAATACTTGAGCAATTTTTGACATTGGTATAATCACAGTCAAAAAAAGTGGAGCCATTGTACCGCGCATTGAATTAGATTTAAATCAGATTGGATGAAAATGTGTAACTTTACTTATTGTATTATTAAAAATGTTGTATAATTACTAAAATAAAAATATGATGTGTCTAAAAGTCACAAAAACTTCCTGAAATAACATTGCTTCCTAGAAATGTGCCCAAATCAATCTGTATCAATCTTACACATTGTTATAGTGTGTGCTCATAAACAATACTAAAAACATAATACTTTACCTTCTCCCTTTAAGCATTGCATAACATCATGTGATGTCTTTTCTTTTTTTAACATTTTGGATATAAACTTGCGGCAAGATTCACAAGAGTAAATGCCAAACTTCCGAGCTTGTTTAACAAACTTATAGAACCTTACTGCACCACAAACACCACATGTAACTGTTGTTGGTGGGTTGGGAGCTGAAAAAAAATATCAAAGAATAAGTTAACAATTTGCTAATAAAATGCAACTATTAATAAGTCTAGTATAACTACAATCAAGTGTAAAATGGATGTAAATGTTTGCTTACATGATGCAGAGCTTAGTGTTGAAAAAGGTCCATCCAATCCAGAACTGGATTGTATAGGAGGATTTAGTTGTAATCTAGCTTCTCTAATAATAACTTTGCCTCTAAGAAGCTGAGAGGTTTTCTCTTTTTCTGGACTTGGTGGTGATGGTCTCTCCTCATCACCACTATTCTCAGCACTTTCACTCTCCCAGCTCCCCTCAGATTCAGAGTTGCTACTTGTGCTACTGTTACTGCTAGCATCTGAGATATCCATAATTTTCCTCATTGCATGCCCTGTTCTTTCTTCTTTGCAACTTGTTTCTTTTGTTTTAATTTTGTCAACTTCATCTAAGTTGGAATTCTCATCTGGCAAATTTTCCAGATCTTTATCATAAGAGAAAAGGTCACGAACTGTTTTTTTGGAACTTATACCCACAGTGGGAAATGAATTTGCTGTCTTATCTTTGAATAGATTAGATGATATTGATTGATTTTTATCCTTTGCCTTTTCATGGCTGTTAGATTTTTCATGTTCTTCTTCTAATGTGTCAACACTTCCATGAAGATTGTTAAAAACAAGCCTTTTTAATTTGGGCTTTTTGAGTAGTTTGCCAGAAGCAATGCTACTTGTTGCACTTGACTGGTCATCTCCATCAAAGAATCTTTTGTTTGGTTTGATGACTCTTGAGGAATGTGCACTTTTGGTGGGCAAAACAAATTTTGTGGAACTTCCACCTATTTCTTTTTCAATAGGTGATAAATTTCTTGGTGGTGGTGAAACACATCGACTTTCACTGAACTGAGAAAATTTGTTCATAGGTCTTGATAATGGGTTCAAGTTCTTTCTTAAATAACCATCGTGAAGTTCTAAATTTGATTTAGAGCTCAAATCAGTTAGCTTAGCTGGTTTGAGTATGCTGTTAAATGTTGAATATTCTGTTTGTTTTAGAGATGATTTCTTTTTAATTATTGGTATAAGTGGTGCGTTGTGTTTTAATGGGATTTTCTTTAAAGGTAAAAAGATGTCTTCGCAGCTTTCAACAGTGCCAAATGTCACAGTCTTCTTAGCTGGTTTAGGTTTATCACTTTTACTGGGATCCATTTTATTCTGTGATCTAGTGCGCACTGGAGACTTAATATCACTATTTATAAGATTTTCTTGGTTACCACTTGCTATGCTGGCAGTCGTTTTACTTTCACTGGTTGCATTGTCCTCATTATCATTATTGTTTTCTTTCTTCTCTTCCTATAAAATAAAAAATACTACATAAACCTACTAATTAATAGTAGTTGATATCATTTTAACATGTTACTTGTTTCAATAAATAGGTAATTTGCAATAATTAAAAAAATAAAACACTAGATATTATATTAAGTTACCAGTTTTACATTATTCACTGACACATAATTTTATTTGCCTGCAAAATCTTAATGTTATCTTAGATAACTTATGATTGGTTTATAAACTCAGTATGCACAATTTTGAAAATAGAATTAACTCAACAAAACATGTTTCGTATAGCTACAAGTATAGTTTTATCTGTGGTATAGCTAACTCTGCCCACAGTACACAGGCTCTAGTGCTGAATAACCGCCGCACTCAGAGTCGACTTTAATGATTACTTAGTTAAGTATAGATTTTAAAAACAAAACTGCCGTGATCAGAGACGTTCAGGAAATTAATGTTAATTGGCATTTAATGAGATGTAACTTAATTAGTTAAATGCCAATTAAAATTAATTTATTAAACTTGACTGATTGCGGCAGTTTTGTTTTAAAAATCTATACTTAACTAAGTAATCATTAAAGTCGACTCTGAGTGTGGAGGTAGGTTTATATTTTTTAGCAAATTGTACATCAACATATAACGTACTGTGACTGTTAAGAACCAGGGTTACAGAAAGTGTATAACTACTATCATATAGGTTATGTTTATATTCTCTGAATGACATTATAAGACTATACTGAAACTTCACAATTTTTTCTATAATTAATTTTATCAAAGTCTATAAAATATCAGTATTTTCAACCAAATTTTAGGTAGTAATTTACTATGAAATGTTCAATTCAAATACCAAAAAGTTAATTGATAAATTGCCTAAAACTGCTTCTGTAGCATCCTGTGAGGGCACTTATTACGTAAACATATTTTTTAAGTGTTTACTAAGCGTAATTTGCAAACAAAAGGCACAAATATCGTAATAGAACAATGTTACCTCTTTCTCCCCAGCAAAAACATTGGTGGATGAGCCCCGAGCAGGCGGATGGCTCTCTGGGGCACTTTCATGGTAAATAGCACCCGAGATAACACTAATACGCTTTCTGTTATGGAATTTCAGAGGTTTCCCAGGGAATCTCGACCTTCCCATTTTGATTTACACGTAAACGAAGGACACTCAGTGCGTTTCCAGCGATCGCAAGGAAACTGGCGCGCATGCTCCAAGTCCGACCCGCGCGCTCCGCAACGCCATTCCACTCGTTTATGCAATGTGTACCATAGAATTACGACGCAATTTTCATCACAATCATAGTCAAACACTAATATCCACAACACACTTTACATTATTTACAACATCCGTCACTTTTTCACTGTTTTTGCAAATGCCACAAAGTATCATCAATCATTATAAATGGTCGTCGCCGTATGCAACGTTCCCATTCAACACACTACAAAACACAGGGCAATGATAAAACAAAAGAAATCGTACAGCAAAGTGAACCGATGCTGTGACGACTGACGCCTGATTCAATCCACTACAACGCGACAACGTTTTCTCAAAAAAATCGTCTGTTATGTTTTATTTAAGATTATTACAAATCGAATTAGAAAATGAATCGCCCATAATTCGACAAAGATGGCTGTACTGTACGCCGCGCTTTAACAATAGCGAGCACGAATGATTAACGAGACGAGGCGCGAGGCCGCGGTGTGAACGACACCTGGCTCTCGGAGGCCAGTTATGGATTTTGTATCAATCGCTACGTTTTAATTCGGACCGGTATGAAAACAAACATGTCGCTCGTTTTTTTACATAGGTAGTTATCTATGTAGATAGGTACGTAATATAATCTTTATGAGACAAGGTAGGTACCTACACTCTCTAATTTTTAACCCTGAAAGTCGTATTTTTACTATTTTTGTATTTTTTCATGAAAAAGAATTGAGCAGTGGGTTAACTATAATATTATTATAAAGACAAAATGAACAAGGACCTTTATCTAGTTTGCGTCGCGTCGTAGGTACCTACCTCTCCTCTCAGACGAAATTTTATTTCGTCTGAGCCTCTCCTTTGAAAGTTAAAAGTATCAAGGGGAATGCGAAATGTAGGATTATGAATAAGTTCATTTGAGCTTAAGAGGGTTTTAAACAGCGGTAATCAGGGTACCTAGGTATTTAATATTAGGTTACTAAAAGAAAAACAGAGAATAGGTATAAGTAGGTACCTACTTATATTATTCCAACTATTATGTATTAAGTCAGATATCCCTATTATTAAATGTTTCTGTAATTCCTTTTGGTGTGAGTGTGTGTGTGTGTGTGTGTGATATGTGTGTGCGTGTATATTTACTTATATATATTTATGTATATTTATATAATACCTAAATATTTAAATACGTATTTTATGCTGTGTAGTATATATTTATATATCAATTATCTCTATATTTAGTCCTTTTTTATGTCTTAGTTTATAACTTTTTAGTTTTAATTCTATTATTTTTATTTATTTTTCGTTTTTTCCGTAGGTTGCACACCCCTTCCCTTTTATCTCTCTGTCAACCCAATGGTTAACTGTCAGAGAATGCCGCAAGGCATTAAGTTCGCCATTTGTACTATTTTGTGCAAGAAGAATAAATAAATAAATAAATTATGTTCTTTACTTTTTCGGTATTGAGTATCTAGCTAATAGCCATAATATTGCATACATACTACATAGCCTATGCACATAATTTTTTTACGTTTATTGATTAGGATATAGCTATTGGCTTCTAACGTATGGTAGGTAGGTACCTACCTAAACATACCTACTAATTGAAATTGAAATAACTTTATTTGGCACAACACATGGATAGTTACAACATGCTACATACATTTAAAAAAAAGTATGAATGAGGGACCGCTTCCCAACCGCCAAACTGGGAGATCTACTAGATATAATTATGAACAAATCAATAACGGAACTACTGAATAACCTACTTACCTAATAATTATCCTCGATGTAGGATCACCATTAAAATCGAAAGTAAATTCGTAGTCTGCCTATCCCTCAGAGACACGCACTTGAATATCTATACTATATTAAAAGAGTAGAATCCGCGATTCTGTACATTGAATATTTTTGACAAATTTTGACAGGGAGTGATAAAAGAAGGGTAACCAACCACAAAAAAAGAGTTTTTAAAATTCTTTTCTGTCTGTCTGTCTGTTTGCGATAATTTCTGAACCTACTGAACGGATTTTCATGCGGTTTTCACAGGTAGATTCAGTTCAACCTGGAGCTACATATAGGTAAATATTCATTTAAATCGGATCGGGAAAAAAGTTGTCATACAAAAACGTTTCATATGGGTGAAACCGCGGGGCACAGCAAGTAATAATAATTTATGAACGTATAGGTACAGTCAGCAGCAGAAATATGTAAACACTTGACAGTCATTGAATCTTAAATGGCGATAATAATAAGGTTCAAAGACTGACCAAAGTTTACATAACGATGTTGGTACAGTGTACATGGTGGATTCATAAATAAAATATTATTTCAAGCCGCTGCCTTAAGGCTCCACTACATTATCGCCGAGTACCTACAGACGATTATGCGCGAGCACGACTGTGTAGAGGGAGAGGGCATACTCAGCTGTACTCGCCGATCATCGTCTATGATCGCCTGCGACCCGTAAATGGGCATGTGGACTAATTTTTATTTTTTAGTCCGTCTTGTGGATTATTAAAAAATATTGGACACGTATTTTTTCTTTTTTTACGTAATCAAAATATAACGGCGATATATCGAGTTGAAATTTCGCGTGACGTCACTATTCTGACAGTTTGTATGGCGGTTATGTGGTTAGTGACGTCACGACCTCCTCATCCTAAACTTTAATGTGCTTTATCTCTGTATATTTTAATTTATATAAAAAAGCAAAAAATACGTGTCTATTTTTTTTTATTTTGCTAACTGGCGGACTAATTAGAATTTTGATTTTCAATAGTAGTCAACATCCCTATTGTCGGTTTTTGAGCACGCATCAAAAAGAATCGCTTGTGATCGCGTTGAAGTGTCTAACTGTCTACATTATCACCGATCGCACGATCACACGATCAACGATGATCGGCGATAATGTAGTGCAGGCATTAAATCTTTCCCCATTGTACCCGCGCCCTAAAACACAGCCCTCGGCACATAGAACGACCCCTAAACTTCACCAGTTGATCATGCGTAAAGGGCGGAGAAGGGATGCTAAGTAAAAAGGGAAGAGCTTGTCGGTGTATGAACTCTACGCTACACACTCATAACTACGTACCTACACGTTTGTCAATGAAAATTTAAATACACGAATAAGTTTACAAAAAAAAAATTGTTCAAATATCATACTGACCTCTGGTGTTAGAAACAAGAACAAAAAGTTCCTTTTTGAAATGTTCCTTCTTAGAATACATTAATTTATTAATCAAGCCCAAGCGTAATTTCCTCAGGATGAAACGAAACCACTCACAATTCTCACTTAAACATTTATAAAACCGTAAAATTTGCACTTTTATAACTTTTGATTAATCACTGCACTACCGTATAATGTTGATGTTTTGAATGTTATGACATTACACGAGGAAATATTATTGTAGGAGTTATATTTACATGAGTTTCATTGCACTGGTGTTCGTGTGTGAAACTAGTACAGAGACTGGCGAGTGGCGTGCAAGCGTTGCGCATGCCGCGAGGGACACGATCGCGGTGTAAATATAAAAACGGACACCCCATTAGGGAGTACCTACCTACTGAATGAATCAGAGTATTTCACCATGAATCAGACTTTAAGCAGAGCCGCCCACTGTTCTCATAGAAATTGAGGCATATCTAATTAATCGTCCACGATCCTGTAGAACGATCATCCTTTCGATTCGAATTCGGGCGGTATTATGATGCAAACTTCCGGATACACTACCTACCACAAAAATATTGATCGACGCGAATCCTGTCGCTTACAACACACATTTTTCACAAACACTACTGCTCGAGGATAATCTTTGGCAGAGATCAATCGTATACTGTGACAAAACCCAAGCAGGTAGATATTTTTTGTATTGTTTGGGTCGCATGCCGCAACCCACCGATTACTATGTTAGCCAAATGAGTCATTTATCCGTTTTTAGTAAGGGATATTATTATTGATGATATTTTATTATTAAAAACATAATTATTCTATTACTATATAAAGACTTAATGGATTGTTACTCCAAAAATAATAAGAAAATTTTAAAACTGTTACCTACACTACCGACTCGAATCGTCTAGTGTGAGGGAAAAATCTTGTAAACTTACTTTGAAAAGGTGAATAAATAAATAACTTAAAAAACATACAAAAAGAAATTAATAGAACCGCAAAAGTAAACTTTTAACTCGAAACTATAGCTGTTCCCCGCAGTTTCGCCCTCGTTAATTTCAGAGATCCCGTGGGAATTCCGGGATAGGAGTACCTACCTCCTTTTCTGTACCTACTCCTGACATTAAAGTTTTAAGGTACTACTTACTATACTTCAATGATTCCTGACAATGTATGTACCTATAGTATGCAAAATTTAATGCAGTTTCATCCGCGTTAGTTTGGGAGTTATCGCGGGAATTCCAGGATAAAAAGTACCCTATGTCATTCTCTGTACCCCTAAAAACGTGTAGGTATACAAAATTTAATGAGGGTTGAACAAAAAAACAAACAAATTCACTTTCGCATTTAAAATAGTAAGGATTCCCGCAGAAACCTACGGGTTCACTAGGGAGATCAGAGTAATTTAGGTCTTAGAACAGGAGAGATATGGGTGATCTCGTCTTGATACAGAGATATCTTGCGTTAATTTCGTAGGTGAAATCGCGGTGGGACCAGCTGATAGTGAATACGCAGAAATCCAAATAATAATAATAATAAAGCTTTTTATTTCCTGCACACTGAATATTATCTTAAGCTAAGTATTACAATATTCTATTGTTTAGTAGTGTTAGTTTTTTTTTTTTTTTTTTTATTAGTAAATAGATAAAATTGACTACGCTATGTTTATGTTAGTATTTATTTATTTTTTAGATTGTTAGTTTTCAGTGCGAGGACCGCTTCTGGCGGTGAAAGCCTCCTCCAAACGGTTCCATTCCTCTCTATTTTGTGCTGACCTACTCCACGTTTTTCCAGCAACGGTGATTATGTCGTCGCTCCACCGTTTATGTGGTCTGCCTGCTCGACGTTTTTCGCTTATTGGCCACCAGTTAGTGATAATCTTAGACCATCTTTCATCTGGCACTCTCTGCGTATGACCTGCCCACTTCCACTTTAACGACAGAACTCGTTTCCCTGCATTTCTTGCTTTCGTCTTTTTTCTTATTGTGATATTTCTAATACGATCTTTTAGTTTTAGTCCCATAAAGCTCCGTTCCATCCCTCTTTGGCAGACTTGTATTTTTTCGAGAGTTCTAGTTGTTAAAGACCACGTTTGACAGGCATATGTCAAGCATGGCACTAGGCACATTTCCATCGCTTTAGTTTTTAACTTTGTAGGTAAATTATTTTTAAAGATCTCCTTCATTGCCCAATATTTGTTCCAGGTTTTCTGAACTCTTCGGTCTATTTCTTTTTCAGTACAAGATTTAAACGAAATTAAATTTACTGAGTCAAATTTTAATGGTACTTGGTGTCTATTGGTCATTAACTTGGTCTTATCTTGATTAATTTCTAGGCCCACAATTTTACTTTCTTTGTTTAGTGACTCTATCATCTTCTGGAGTTCCATTGGATTTTCGGAGAGTAAAACCAAATCATCTGCGAATCGTTAATGAGTTAAATATTTACCATCAATTTTTAAACCCATATCATCCCAATTTAACGCTCTAAAAACTTGTTCTAATACAGTTATGAAAAGCTTAGGTGATAGTGGATCACCCTGTTTTACCCCTCGTTCGATCTTAAAATTTGGTCCTGGTTTTTCTAAAATGATTCTTGATGTAGTACTACTTTTGTATAATTCTTTTATTAATTCAATGTATTCTTCATTTATTCCTTGTATTGATAATGCTTGCCATATTGAATCATGTAAAATTGAATCAAAAGCTTTGGTATAGTCGATAAAGCATATGTAGAGACTTTTATTGTATTCGTTATATTTTTCAATAATTGTTTTGAGAGTGTGAATGTGATCTACTGTCGAGTAATTGCCAACGAACCCAGCTTGCTCTACTGGCTGACTTTCATCTATTATTTTGGTTAATCGCCGTAATAGAGACGTTGAAAAAACTTTATATAGACAAGATGTGAGACTGATGGGTCTGTAATTAGATATTAACTTAGGATCTCCTTTTTTAAAGAGTAGTACAATATCTGATTGGGTCCACTGTTTGGGCAGTTCTTTTTTTTCCAGTATAAGATTAAACAAGCATGTAAGTGGTTTAATTAATGTGTCTTTACCGGCTATAATCATTTCGTTTGTTACCCCATCAGGACCAGGACTCTTTTCTCGTTTTAACTTTTCTATTGAATATTCTACTTCTCGTTCAAGAAAAGGTGGAATTTGATCTTTATTATTGGGTTCGGTAAAACGCTCTTTGATAAAATTCTCTCTTTGAGCGTAGAGGTTTCTATAGTAGTCGGTAGCAATTTGTAATAAATCTTCTTTATTTGTTACTATTTTTCCTGATTGGTTTTGTAAATGTCAAAACCAATCAGGAAAATCCAAAGACATACTTAAAATATCATTGGCAGAAATCAATAATTTATTGGTTGTTATGGGTTTTATATCTTCTCCATGCTTAATAACATCGGGAGTTTCCCGAGTTTCACAGGGATCTCATAAGGGACCCCTTTTATTTATTTTGTTTATGAACGACCTGACAGATCGATTGATAAACCCATCTCCTCTTGTGGGCTGATGATATCAGGATTTTCTCCTGAATCGTTCATGTATGATTGTGAATACTACAATGCGCAGCTTGATCTCAATACCCTGGTTGAAAGGTGTGTTCGGTATGATGTGCCTAATGGAAAGAAATGCTTTTTCATTTCATTTTCCAGCAAGATGAATACAATTGACTTTACTTATAGGCTTTCGGGTCAAGTTTTGCAACTCAGGACCAATGCCAAGTATTTCGGTGTATACTTTGACGAAACTATAGCTTTCTTTTAGACCACATTATGAGTAGGTACATTAGTAATAAGGCTGGTAGGCTATTCGGCTTCATATTTCGTAACACGCGTCGTTTTAGGAATCCAAAAGCACTGCTGTTTATACAGTATAGTATTTATTTTAATTAACCGACTTCCCAAAAAGGAGGAGGTTCTCAATTTTATTCGTCTGAATGTTTTTTTTTGTATGTTTGTTACGCGATTACTCAATTTCGAAAATTCTTTTTTGTTTGAAAGGGTATACTCCCGAGGTGGTCCAATTGTCATGAGATCAGGATTTGATGTTGGGATTTTGGAGAAATCGACGGAACTCTTCAAATATTATAGGCCCACGTATAGCGATTTTAGAATTCCTTTTAGTATATTGTTCATTTGCTTTTGAAACTCACCAATTGATGAAGCGGAACTGATGATGAAGACCATAGGTGGCCACCGGAACTACTGAATAATAAGGATTTCACGGTTTGCCACTCAGACGAAATAAAACTTTTTATTTCGTCTGAGGTTTGCCAGACGATTACTTTAAAATGCTTACTAAGCAATTTATGTGTCACAATGCATACGGTGAAGAGGAACTGATGGTGATGTACCAGGAGAACAACGTCCCTGCTTCGGGAAAAGCAATATATTGTAAAAGGTGATGAGCAGTTGACATTAGGCTATTGTAACTTAGATAAATTACAAACCAACCCACTTAAAAGCGAGAAATAAACAAAATTTTAACAAAAAAATAAAAACCGCCTTCCAAAAAAACAAAACTAAAAAGCTAAAAATAACAAAATACCGATTTAATCCAAAATACAATAATACACGTTTAGTAAATTATATCGTGATTCATTGCGTGCTAAGTGAAAGTTGGTAAATGAAGTGCTTTGTCCATCGGCGCAATGGATTTGAATGTAGCGATACTCACAATACGATGACGTTCGTGTAGTACGGCCGCTGTTGCCTGCCGTGGAATAGAGGTGTCGTTTCACTGTGTGCTATGTTCCGTAGTTCTGTTGTGTGCTCGTCAATAGCAAGGCTGCGTTAAATGTGTATGTGCAGTGTAGCATTGTTTTACGCCTGTAGTTGTGGAAGTAGCGGCGACAACCAGTTCCGATATTATAATTTTGCGCCTTGGGGCAAATCTCCCTTGTTTGCAGGTGTGACCTGAGGTCACAACTGATGTTGTGCTGCTGATGTTTTCCGTCACCACAGCTCAAGCTAATTGTTGGGAATACAACCTGCACCTCGAGGCGTATTGAAACTTTCGATCATACCATACCAAAAAATAGGCACTAGGCACTACTTCGCAGGAGCTCCTTCTTATGTGTGTAACTCTGTGATTCAGAGATTCAGGTATGGTCGAGCCGCTGGACAAGTTTGTTCAACGGATAACGGATGCTTGAGCGGGCTAATGCGTCAGACTTTGAAAACATTCGCGGCATGGCGCCTCTCCACGCTTCCACCCGAGGGGAAAGACCCGCGTGAGCTAATGGCTCGCAATGACCAGCCAACGCATAGTTTGGCTGACGGAGCCTAGATGTAGCTCCGACGCGTGACGTTGGCTCCGTCCCGATAATCCACGAGATTCAGACTGCCCCCCAGTCTAAGTCCGGACTGGCGAACAGCGGAGGATGGCGTACTGCAAGGGACTCTACCCCGAAGCCAGTACCTCTGCTGCTCCCGAAGGGGGGCCAGCAGAATCTCTTTGCTCTTTGCAGAATGCTTTGAATCTCTTTTCCCAAAAAATTTTGGCAACGCTGGACGTCAGTGACGAAGACGAACTCTTTCTTCTTCTTATTGCCTTTCGCATATAATGCATTTAGCCAGTTTCAAGTAAAATAAGTTAGTTAAATGTACAAATTAGCGTTTAGCATCGTTGGACGGTTTGAATCATATATCTTCTTGAGCACACAAAAAAAGGTCACTGTGAAAATTATTGTCCAATACAGCACCATAAAACAACAAAATCCACTTTTAACAATTTTTTATTGACACTAAAATAAATGAATGAATCGCTATCTTCAATGCCCGCCAAATAAATCTCGGTAGTTGTAATGCTGGATGTATACACTCGCCGAGACACTCCGAGCCAGAGCGAGAGCGAGTGTATCGCATCGCCTCGGTCGGTCTCAGTCGCTTGTCGGTTTTTGCGCCCTACTTAGTCAAAGGATCTCTAAGTAGTTTGTGGTCAAAAGGTCTCGTAATGGCGAGAAAAACGAGAGCGAGAATGTACCTACATCACTCGTTTCATAGTTGCCTGCTGATTGTGTTTCATATATTATGAAATTTATATTTTACGATTTTAGAACCGGCAAACCGCAGCAGCAATTTCTACATCCATTATCGCCGGAGACTTTAGTGTAATCACTGAGCAAATAATCACTACGTTTTAAGTGCAACTAGCAAAAGTCACAACGAGTGTGTACAGGTACGCTCTCGTCGAGAGCCTTCCCTGGGACCCAGAGAGAAGGTAATCACTGCGTTTTACTGGGACCCAATTCTCGCCTCCTTCGAAATGTCTCCTCCTCCTCCTCCTCTTCCTCCTCCTCCTCCCTATGTCAACCACAAAATCTCGAAACCCGAACCTGTTTCTTCGTATCTCCTATTCTCAATACAAATCGAACTAGACTTCGAGTTTATAGTGTAAAATGTTGCCAGTAAAAGCTTATTCGAAAGCCGTATCCATTCCATTCTACACGATTCATCCGGAGCTAAAACGGTAGCAGCTTTTTATAGTTTTAAAATAGTGTGCATCATTTTATATCAAGAAGTAACATATTTTAAATTGGCTACTTGACAAAAAATTTTTTTTTAGTCCGTCGTGTAGATTAGTAAAAAATATTGGACACGTATTTTTTCTTTTTTTACGTACTCAAAAAATAACAGAGATACATTGAGTTGAAATTTCGCGTGACGTCACAATTCAATGCGGTTTGTATGGCGCTTATAATGAATATTGACGTCACGAGTCCCCCACCCTAAACTTTAATGCGCTTTATCTATGTTCATTTTCATTAAATTGAAAAGCAAAAAATACGTGTCTATTATTTTTTTATTTTCTAACTGACGGACTAATTAGAATTTTGATATTCAAACCTTGGAGAATACCCAATTATATTTGTACAAAAAAAAAAGAAAAGTTCTTACTTTTGTCACTGTTACATCATCTTTTTAATTTTGTTTAAATTAGTGTGCGTAGTATGGATCGTGAAGCATAATATTTGTTTTTGTTTTTACCCTTTTTTGGGGGAGGCAAAGGAATCGTAGTCCATCGTAGTCCACAGGATATCAAAATAAGTGTAAATTTTAACTATCTCGGTACATACTTTGTAATATTTATATTATTTAAATTGTATCTGAGAAATAAATAAATTCAATTCAATTCAATACAGCCTGAATTGGCTGTATAGATTACGATTCTTTTGTTTTTTTTTTCTGAAGTTATATTTACATCTAATTGCGTTGCTGAGATGCATTTCGATGCTTAATCGGAACTTTAAGCAATGAAGTTGCAGTTAATTACCACCATAGCACTTAATACAGAGTATACTTACTAATACATAATAAACTTCTAAAACTGTAACATATGACTTGGCTGTATATATGCTTGGCTCAACATCCCTTGCCTGTCTCAGAAGGGGCGAAGATAAAAAACAACAACAACTTCTGAAACTGTCACGTAGAGAGAAGGTAATCACGCACGACACCACTATTGGACATTTATGAAGATTCTAATTCGAAATTTCCGTTTCGACCGCTTCCGACCAGTCGAAGCAGTTCGAACGGCTTTCATTCGAGAAATGTCGACTTCGACATGTCGAAAATTGCTCAACTTGGCTTCATCTCGATTCAATGTTCGAATTCGAACTTTATCTCGAGTTCGAGTCTACTTCGAATGTGTGAGAATTGCCTCCCAGTTCGGGAGCCGTCGGGAGCGGTCGAGACGTTTTCGAATTCCGTAGAATACTCCGTCTACGTCGAATTCGAATCTTCATGTCCGTCGATTTAACATGTCCAAAACAGTGTTCCCAACTCTCAAAAATATTTACGCCTAAAGGTTAAGTCGAAAACCCCTAAATCCCCCTAAATAAAATAATATTACTAATAAGTTAATAAATAGTAAAAAGCTCCAGGATTTTCAAGATTAGTCTTATAAAAAAAATTTAATAAAAAGCATTAAGCAAAAATGTCCCTTGAATTTTTTTAATGATTAAAATTTTTGATTTTGCAATAGGGTACTTGCATGAAATTTATAATTAGAAATTGTGTCAATATTTCAAAAATAGAGCCTTAGAAAAGCATTGTTATGTTCCTGTGCGTTCCCCGAAATGAGTAAATTTTATCAAAAAAATATTGTGTAAACGTAGACCACGTGTTTGCATAATAGTAAACCATTAGTGATGAATAGCGTGTAGAAACAGTGAAATAAGATGAAATCGCTGCGAGGTTATCGTTTTACTATATAATTTTCTACAGATCGTCCCATTTAGGTCCGATTGCTTCCAGAAGTCCTGGTAAAGCGTCGTAATGCATCACTGATAAGAAAAATATATGCTCACTGATAAGAAAAATAAATGAACTGGCTGTATGGACTTAGATTGCTTTGCCTTTCCCATTGGGGGTAAATGTAAAAAAAAAGAATCTTTTTAATTTTTGGCAGTTTGGCAGTGGACTCTAGTCTCCTCCAGTTCAGTTTGCTTAAGTGATTACCTTCTCTCTGCTTCTGAGAGTTGATACGTCTTGTCTTGACACTTGAGTTGACTTGGCAGGGAGGGGAGCTTTTAGCAGTAACGGACGTCAGTTTTATTTCTTTGTTTTGCAAATTAGTTTAACGTGATCAATATTGTGTTTGTGTGAATGTGGTGGATTTTGCATAATAGTGATGAAAAGTGTGTGGAAACAGTGAAATAAGATGAAATGGGGCGTTCATCGGGTGGTTGTCGTTTTAATATACAACTTCCCACAGAGCGTCCTATTAAGGTTCAACTGTGAAGAATTGCTGCCAAAAGTTCCGGTAAAGCATCGAAATGCATCTCACCAATGCATTTCGATGTAAATAACTTCTGAAGAATAAAATACAATTGAATTGGCTGTATGGACTTAGCTTCTTTTGCCTTCCCCATTGGGGTAAATTTAACAAAAAAAATATTGACCTGGCAGTTGGCGGCATTGGCGCGAAAATTGTTCGTGCCGCGTCTTTACTCTTTAGACAGGTCTAGATAATTTGTATTTTGTGGTGTCGCGTGCTCTTCAAAGAGTATCAGACTTATCAGAGTAACTTATATATTTTACTGGTGCTCCTATTACCAGTTACAATTTACAATATATTATTGCGGTCTTGCGTGAATTGTTTTCGGATACCTTAACAAGTATCTATATAACCTGTTTCTGTTGACTGTTTTCTTTTACTTATTTACTGCTTTAAACTGATTTCCCGCTACTTCAGGTACGTCCGTAAAACTTTAAAAATGCTTCCACCTGGCAAGCCCACGTTGAAATTTACGCGCCTCAGCGATAATGCATTTCCACCAGTTAAAGGATCTGAGAAGGCAGCTGGATTTGATTTGAAGAGGTAGGTAATTTCGGAGATGCTGGCAAAGAGTCTAATAACTATACGAGGCAAGGTGACGGTTCCACTTAGGTTGCCAACTTTTTTTTATTTTAGAAAAATGAACAGTATTTATTTATTGTTTTAAACTGTCAAGTAATAAAAAACTATATAATACTAGCTGTCCCCCGCGATTTCATCCACAGTATTTCGGAGTACCCGCGGGAATTCCGGGAAAAAAGTACTCTATGTCCATCTTTGTACCCCTGACGGCCCTGACAGTAGTTTACGGTAATTAGCTGTACCCCGCATTAATTCCGGAGTTCCCGCGGGAATTCCGGGATAAAAACTATCCTATCTTTTAAGTTCGACCATATTATAAATAGCTACAAAATTTTATCAAAACCCATTCAGTAGTTTCGGAGTCCATCGCGGACAAACAACGTGACACATGATTTATATAAAGATTGCTTTATGTCATTAAAAATGTCAATGTGAAGTACCTACGTTTTGAAAATTTTATTAAGTACCTATGACTGGTATTTTATGGCCTGACAGTAGACATGCGCAAAACATCACCTTTCAGTGTGATGTGATAAGGCATTACTTTTCCAGTCAAGCGATATCACTTGCAAACATAACTTTTCACTCAAACATTAGTATCACTCAACTCAAACATTACTCAAATTTAACCTAGTGTAGCGGTCAAAATCGTTCAAAATCGTTAACAGTGTGATAGTGTAATGATTGTTTTTCTTGTGTAATGGTTGATGTGGCCTGGCGTCATCTTGTGGAGTGATATCACTCAAGTAATATTACTCACATTACTTAGGCAATTCTACCTGGCAGCCCTAGTTGCTCATTTAATTCATCAACTAATGGTGTATTTCTTGTCCTAGTGCATATGACTATGTGGTACCAGGTCGTGGTAAAGAACTAGTAAAGACAGACCTCAAAGTTGAACTTCCTACAGGATGTTATGGACGAGTGGCACCACGATCTGGTCTGGCTGTGAAAAACTTTATAGATGTTGGAGGTGAGGTTTTAATACCAATTACCCATTTGGTATAGACATCATCACATACATACTCAATATGTAGGTGATCATTCTATAAAACACTGTCTAGACAATACAACACAGAAACAATTTTTTAAATTGTAACAAGGGGCCATCCGTAAAGTATGTCACACGTTAAAAGGGAGGGAGGGGGTTGACGAAATGTGACATTGTGTGACAGGGGGTGGGAGGAGGCCTGAGTTTGGCGATGTCACATTTTAAAAT
This sequence comes from Zygaena filipendulae, assembly GCA_907165275.2. Lineage (NCBI taxonomy): Eukaryota > Metazoa > Arthropoda > Insecta > Lepidoptera > Zygaenidae > Zygaena > Zygaena filipendulae. Next base: position 6,240,164 of record OU015669.1, read on the forward strand.
CTTATACATCTAAGTACTAAATGCCAAATTTTAAACATTAACGAAAAACTTAAAAATATTTCCAACTCTTATCTGTATATTGTTGGCAAACTAAGCTTTTGTTTTGTCGGAACTGCTGTTTTAATTTAATGTGTGACATCACACTAGGAGTGGTCTCACAAATGTGACCTCAATGTGACCAACTGTGACAAGGGGGGGGGGGGGGGGGGGTCGAAAAATTATGATGTACTTTATGGATGACCCCCAAGTTATACTACTTAATTTTAATTAAAATTGCCAAGTGGATCCAAACAGGATCCAAGTGAACTGAGGCATCTTATGTGTCCATATCTAGCTCAGTAGCATAGTTCCAGGTACAGATCACTCATATTTGAGTGGGACAATAGTCAACCATAGGTTTAGTGACCATTGGTAAACTTTACATACCTACTTAAAATTACTTCAATTGTCCAGGTTTCATCACTGTTTTCCTTCACCATGCCATACAGTTTCAATAGCTTATTAAAATTATGGTGATTTTATGGATTACATTGTTTCTAGCTGGTGTAATTGATGAAGACTACCGTGGGAATGTTGGTGTGGTCCTCTTTAATCACTCTGATCAAGATTTTACAGTGAAAAAAGGCGATAGAATTGCACAACTTATTTGTGAGAAAATATACTATCCTGAAATTACTGAAGTCACAGAATTGTCTGAAACTAAAAGATCTGATGGAGGATTTGGATCTACAGGAACTCAATAAAAAGTAATGCCCATTACTAGTATTTTTATCCTATGTTTTTCTCATATCTAATTGTAAGTAGGTACATAAGTTACATAAAAAATAAAAAGTTTGTTAAAAATAAAACACTTGTTATTAAATTAAATTCTAATTGGTATAAACATAACTATACTAATACAGTATAAAATTATGGAGATGTACTTTTAACTTCAAAATTATCCAGAACACTATCAAAACGCATTTGTTCAGGAGATACTGTCAACAAATTTGTGGGAGCAGCAGTCTCTTTACTTTTCATCAGGAATGGTTTTAGAAAGCTTTTTAGTTTATTTTCTTGGTTGGTGCCAAAGTCTGTTTCAGCTTTTTCTACTAGCTTTTCTAAATTGTCCATATTACTTTTCAACTGTGTTACAACTTTATTTACCATGGTAATTTTTTTGGTTAATGTATTTATTTCATTGCGATATTTACAAATATCTCCCGTGACAGCTGCGCTGCAGTCGCTGTTTTTCATTCTTATCATCAACAGAACACTGCTTAGTTCTTCAAGTCTAGTCAGCATATTATCAATCACATCTTGAACAGACTGGAATTCACATGTCAAGTTCAATTTTAAATAAGCAGAATAATCATTCACTACTTGTTCTAGCATTCTTAAAAGTTCTTTTTTTTTACTAAATCGCTTCCACTGTAATTTCACAATAAGATCTTCAAACTCCAAAATCGGGAAACAAACATTCGAAGCAGCTAACGATTTTATCCAATAAATCTGTCAAAATCTTTGACAGTTCCCTGAACGAAGTTGGGAACAAGCCGATGATCTGTAAAATTTCCATGGTTTATTTAGTAAAAGCATTCTTGTTAAATTTGGTAACAACGACCTATACACTGCTGATGACTTACACATTTCCACCTCCACCTGAAGTCTGAAATTACGAAATAATAGCCATGACATGAATTTACGTAGTGCGGTCTTTAAGTTCCTATCACAAATTAACTAGACATATGTCTAAAGAGTTCCTATAGTGATTACCTTCTCTCTGGTTCCTACCACAAATCACAAATTAAATAGACTTTCCTACTCAGAGATGCTAATGACCTATGCTTGCGCTACATTATCGCCGATGACAAAGATCATATAATCACTACCTACGTGGCCGATGATCGTTGGTAGTGTGATATGATCGGCGATAATGTGAACACCATAACGCGATCACAGGCGATTCCCTTTGATGCGTGCGTAGATGGATACACAAATTAACTAGGACGTATACGCATCGGATACGTGCTACAAATTAATACTAGACTTAAGCGTGTACCAGACTGTTGTAAACAAGCCCAAAACGGAAGTTTCCAACAGTTTCCAAACTGTTTCTTTTCCACGACCTTGGTTTGTGGGCGTGCGTTGGAAACTTGCTGCGATCTCACCGGCGGTCCGCTGTGTGGACGTTTGTTGTAAACCACGCAAACACAGTTGAGTGGCGGCAGTCACGGGGAGCGCTTGCGCGTAGAGTATTTTATTTATTCGCGCGTACTTATGAAAATGACACAAGAAAAAAATATTCTTATCGAGTTTACCGACCTCTATAGGGATCTGCCGTATCTCTGGGACCTCTCAATCCCAAAAAAAAAATTGTGGTAATATTTTATTTTATGTTTTCTCTTTTTGAGCAAAAACCACACCAACTGTTTGAATTTTTGAAAGGCAAGGAGCCATTGCAATGATGTATCCGATGCGAGGGACATAAGCACACTGAAGTTGGAGCCTTGTTTACAACAAGTGTGGACGGAAACACCAATGGCGGTTAAAACCAACCTCCCTCCAAGGTGATTTTGCGGAGAGGCTTGTTTACAACAGTCTGGTACACGCTTTATGTCTAAAAACCGACTTGTGCCCATAAACCCGGGTCGCAGGCGATCATAGACGATGATCGGCGAGTACAGCCGAGTAAGCACTCTACACTATAGAGCGCGCGTCTAAGAGCGTTTTCACATTATCCGATCCGATATCGGTGTCGGACGACGATAGCCGACATCCGATAGCCGACACCATGTGCTATTTTCACATATTTCCGACAAAATCGTTCCGATACGGCCATTTGCTCCATAGCTTAGTGCGGGCAGGTCATCATGGCAGAAAACTTTATTTGCTGTATCTGACAACCAAACTAGTAAAGAAGCTCAAAATGGCCGCCGCGCATCAGGCTCTACGCACACAGAGACAATTTAGATACACGTACAGCACACATACAAACATTATCGTCCGACGGCTCACGGGCGTCCGATGGTGCCGCCAGCGTATCGGTGTCGGCTCCGATATCCGATATCGGGCCGGACAATATGAAAGACAGGTACATATTTCATACATTTTGCTTGCCCCGATATCGTGTCGGCGTCCGACACCGATATCGGATCGGATAGTGTGAAAACGCTCTAAGGCGCGTTCCGTGGATTCGCACGAGTGCACTCGCTCGAGCGCGCTCTGTAGTACTCTGTACCCGTTCTGTGACTTGGTGAAATTTTACTCTGACAACTGTCAGAGCAGCTGTTGATAAATTAGCGAATGAGGCCATTGAATGTGGTGATAATTATCCATTTAAAAATTATGTTCATGATTTAATAGCTTTACCTAAATCATACTTATTTACTGCTTGGAATGAAGTTTGGTGTAACAGTAGTAAGGGCAAATATTATAAAAATATAGAAAGCAGTATACCTCCCAAGCCATGGTTTTTAAAGTCAAATTCAACAAGCGTGAAATTTCCACTCTGATTCGGATACGACTAGGGCATACGTGTTCTCTAGCACATCTGGCAAAAATCAAAGTTCTAGACAGCAACATGTGTGAATGTTACACGAGTATCGGTGATGTTAATCATATTATTTTCTTCTGTTCCCGCTATGATCACTCATATTTAAATAACTCCTCGATATCATACAAAGTTCCACTTCCTGTTTCCATAGAATATTTATTGTGTACTAAAGACCCTATTATTTACAAAATCCTGGCTTCATTTTTAAATATTATAAACCTAAAGTTATGACCTATTTATGTTTATTCCAATATACCATTCCATTTCTTTTTCTTTCCTTAACCTAATCCAATCCAATAATCCCGTTCTGTCAAAATTCCTGTTTTTTAACAATGCTTCCTATCGTCATACCAAAAATGAAAGTGGCAAATAACACTCAGTGTTGAGTCCAAAAAGAAGAGAAAAAAAAAACTGTCAGAGCGTAGTTTCACCTGTTCCGTGGCTCAGAGTGCAGCAACCTCTGCAGCAACCAAACAACCATCTCCGAAGCAGATTAATTTTCATTCTGACAGCTATGTATTGTTTAAGAAGTGTCAAAGTTTGCGCCAAAAACCGGATTCATCGAAAAAGAAATCAATCGGACTTTATTTATTTATTTATTGAAAAGAACGACCAACAAAGCATACACCGTAACAATGGGTAATTATACAATATAGGATAAAGACTGAAATTTCAAATATTTTGAGGTTATAAAAACAACTCGATCGTTCTGTGCCCTGTGGCTTGGTTGCAACTCAAACGAGTGAAATTTTAACCGAACAACTGCGCCCAAACCCACGGAACGCATACGCCGTAACATAAAGGTGTAGCCATATTTAAGGGATTTAGTCTACCCATGAAATTGAACACGATTGCATGGGTAAATTTTTTTTCTATTTCATTTTCGGGATGTTTTGATGATACTGAAAAACTTTTCCAATAGGACATATTATGACCTCCCATAAGTGTGTGTACTGGTGACCAAGTCGCGCGAGCCGAGCGAGCGTAGTGAGCGTGCCTCGGCAGCGGCCGGCGATGCGCCTAAGACAAATTATGGTGACATGATGATTGACCATTTTTTTCCGATCTCCGGCAACCGTCCCAAAATTTTATGGGTGCCGGCAGCGGAAGCACAGCCTTAATATAAGTAATAATATTTTTTCAGTAATTATGTTCTCCAGTGATTATGTATAATAAGGTATAATATTATCTTTGACGTTCTCCCCCCTTAATACTTTTAACAAAGATATTCATGGTTGTATTTGATTCCAGAAGAATTCCGTCACATCACAGTCCCAAAATATTAAAGACATTACTTTTTTGGTGCTTTTACTGTCCCTTGGTTTTTTGGCATGGATTCTCCTTTCCGATGCCGCTTCATAGAATCTCTTTTGGATATCGGATAGTACCTACCTAGTAAAAGACTGTAATTTCATCACCCATCTTGATTAGATTATAACTTGGTCCTCGCGGCAAAGCTCTAAAAATTGCTTACATTATTCTACTCAACGCGACACTGCTTTTACACTGCTCTGAGAATTCGAGGAAAGTATCTCTAAGTAGTTTGTGAGGAAAATGCAAGGGGTTGCACTGTTGATCGAAGGGTTGTCATCAGAACTGGCTGTATGGACTTTGATTCCTTTGCCTTCTCCGAAAGGGGAAAATTAAACAAAAAGAATGTTGAATGTCATTGTTGAGAGTGTTGAAACCACATAAGTCATGTTCTCTTATTCGTCTGTGACATAAGTCTATTTGAATTTGTGTCTACTGTAATTATTTTCTTATTTTGTAGTTTGTGAGTTAAAGTTTCGGATACTTGTTATGCTCCCTTCAACTGGTTATTTTAAAGGAATCACGTGCCCTTTTTATGATAGTGGACTTTGTGAGAGGCCTTATTGTCATTTTCGCCATGTCAGAAGAGAATCACAAACCAGCAGTACCGATGGTATTGAAAGTGGAGCAATTCTACAAAAACTGGTATCAGCAGCTGTACAAAAAGTGCTGCAACAAACAGAGCCCATGGCCACCGCTGTCTCTCCGAGTGACACTGATACTGTGACCGGTAATGTATTAAACAGTTCGCAAACTGTACCTAAAGCTACATATAATCCCACCCCTATATCCGAATTGAATAAGATAAACAACACAGATACTGAGAATAATGATGAAGTTAATGAGCAAAGAAAGAGACACATACCTGTACCATATACTCCTAGAAAACCTTCATCAGTAATTGTTAAAAGACCTGTTGAAGTTGAAGCAAAACCATTCATTTACATACCTCCAGCTGTTAAGTATACACCAGGGTGCACAGATACTGCTCCACTCGACCAATATATGCCAAAAGGATCTAATGAATCAAATCAGAAGTATTTACCTGGTTCTGAGATTGAACTACAAGAATATGCTCCTAATAAAGACACACAATCATCTAGTAAGATTAATTATATTCCATCTGACAAAAGTAATAGTAGTAAGAAAAAAATTCTAGAGTATAAGCCTACTAAAGTGACTAAGAAAGTAGAAACTCCTTTAGTAACTTACCAGCCTACACCCAGATCATTAGCTCCATGTTTTTCAAGTGATGAAGATGAGGCTCCAGATCTTAAAAAAAGGAAACTGTGTAATGATTTGAATGGTTTCGACGACTTAGGTCCTGAGTTTGATATATTAGATCAAATATTAGATGAAGAAAAATCGCCCTATCAGAATATAAAACCTGATACTACAGTGGAAAAGACAGAAAAATCACAAGCACCCAAAGAATCAAAAGATAAGATAATTAAACATAGCAATAACAAAAGTGAAATGGAGCTTGATAAAAAAGATAGCAGTAAATCAAATGAAAAAGTTAAATCAGATAAAGAAAAACAGAGCAGTAAATCAAATGAAAAAGTTAAATCAGATAGAATTAAAGAAAAACACAAAACCAAATCAAGTGATGCAAAATCTAGCCATAAAAGTTCTCATAGAGACAAAAGCAGCAGAGAAAAAGGTAATAATAAAGACTCTTCTAAAGTTAACTCTCATAGTAAATCTAAAAGTGCAGAAAATGGTTCTAATGAAAAAAAGTCTAAAGATTCAGAGTCTAGAAAAAAACACAGCAGCTCTAAAATTAGCACAAAAAAAGAAAAATCTGTTAAAACTCACAATAGATCTGAACATAAAAGTAATGATAGATTAAAACATTTAAAGTCAAAGGCATCAAAAGAGAAAGACAAAAATAATCAACAAAAAGAATTTGTAAACAGTAATTATGATAGTGATAGTAATAAACAAGAAATGGAAGATTTTAAAGATGAAGATTTAAGTAACCTCTCAGAGTCTGACGAAGAAGCTATTGCTTTGGAATGTAAAAAGATTTTTGAAGATTATGTACCTACAGAGAAAATAAAGAATTTTGAAGATAAATTAGATACAATATATGAAGAATATGAACCGCAATATGTCTCTAATAAAAAAAGAATATCAAGAACTATTGATAAAAACATAAAAGTAACTCCCAAAATCCCCTTAAAACCAGATTACAAGAAGAATGCTGCGCAAACAATGGCTGAAAGGATATCAAAGATGAAAGAGTTTCACACTATGAAACATACATCATTGCCATCCATTACTGAAAGTTTAGTCACCAAAACAGATTTAACCAACAAAAATACTGCCAGTACCTCAAGCGTGTCTAAGATCAGAATTGCCCATGTACCTTATGCAGCAACTTTGATAAATGCTAAAAAGACGATTCCATCAACAAAGACACCAAAACCATCTACTAGTATCACCATAATCCAAACAGCCCAAAAAGGTGAACAACGAGTTGCACATGTGCCCAATGAAAAGTTTGTTGACAGACCAGGCGTCTTGGAACCTTTGGGTTCAAAAATTGCTGCTAATATTAGGTCCACTTTTTTAAACATGATGATTGATGAATGTTTAAAAATTTACCATTCTGCAACAGATGCATATGCAAGAGCTCAACATGAAGAACTGGCTACTAGTAAGAAATGTTCTACTGTACCTATTTATAAAAATTCTGCTGTCTTGACTGTAAGCAGATTAAGGAAGGAATTGCAGGAATGTAATGGTGTAAAAAAGTCAGGTACAGATTTTTCTCACTTTCAGAAAGGTACAGTTTCCGCTGTAGGAAATGCTAATGATGCTGGGTCTTGGAGCATAGAGTCGAAAAACAGAAAACATTTTGATAATCCTAAGGAATTTAAAGGAGAAAAATTGTACCAAAATATAATGAAGTGGATCCTTACTGAATCACAATTGCAGGAAAATGGTTTTCCTAGATCCCATCCCAGTGGTGAAAAGGGTAGAGCAATTATTTACAGTACTAATAAACAGAAACCACCCAAAGGTTTTTTGAGGACATGTTGTAGATGTAAAAAAGAATATACCATAGATAAGAAAGGTTTTCCATCCATAAAAGAAGATTGTATATATCATCCAAATAACAAGTACAGAGTGAGAGGTGAAGCCAGGTATCAGTGTTGCAGTCAAGATGGTGCTTCTGATGGTTGTTGCACTGCCCCGAGTCATGTATACGAGTATGTGGATTATAACAATTTAAAAGGATTTGTAAAAACATTGCCACCCGAGCGTGAAATGGATGATTATGGTGTGTATTCTTTGGACTGTGAAATGTGTTACACAACTCAGGGTTTAGATTTAACCAGAATAACAGTAATCAATTCCTCTTGTAAAGTAGTATATGAGAGCTTCATAAAACCTTTACATCCTATTATTGACTACAATACTAGGTATTCTGGCATAACTGAAGAACACATGGCAGGAGTGCACACCACTCTACTAGATGTGCAAGCTACCTTACTTTCTATGTTTAACAACAAAACTATATTAGTTGGGCATAGTCTAGAGTCAGACTTCAAAGCGCTGAAACTAATTCATGACTCTGTTATAGACACAAGTGTTTTATTTCCACATAAAATGGGACCACCATATAAAAGGGCACTAAGGAATTTGTCTTCAGAACACTTGAAAAAAATAATTCAGAATTCTGTTGAAGGTCACGATAGTGCAGAAGATGCAACAGTTTGTATGGAACTTATACATTATAAGTTAAAGGAAGACTTGAAAACGAGGTGATAACCATTTATTGATGTAACTGTATTTTGTGACATTAACAAAATAAACACACTATGTAAAATTAAACGAGGGACATAGGTATTCATCAAGCTCTCCATAATTCATACTTCCCAAAATAGACAAACAAAAGCACAAAATGCTGCTGAACGATCTTTACATAACACTAGCTGCCCCCGCGCCTTCACCCGCGCTAATTCTCATTCCCATGGGAATTCCAAGATAAACTATATGTATAAACCTAAAAATCTGTTCAGTAGTTTTTCAGTGGATCGCGAAAAGACAGACAGACGCGGCCTTTGTTTTATAATATGGACATAGATAAGCAATAGTGTGTTAACCCACATTGGAGAAATTTTGAGTAAATCGTGTTTTAAAATTATAGCGCCATTTTGCGTCAATTTTTGTTATGTTCAACAATTTGTTGGTATTTTAAACTTTAAACGAAACGATAAGGTAAAAAAATAATTAAAAAACGTCCTATATCTCTCAATAAAGCGTTCAGTATCAATAACTTAATTTTGTGAGTTAACATGTTATTGCTTATCTGCGTCCATATGTAAGGATAATTTTACGCAACGATACAGGAAAAGGGGTTGAATGACCCCGTATGATCCGTCGTCGGCGTGTCTGTTACTTGCGGAAACTTCGGGTAAAAAGTAGGTACCCATGTTCTCACCTGTACATAGTATTATATATATTATCTATGCCTGTACCCAGCTTGTATACATAGCGTGTATGCAAAATTTCATGATGATAGTTTGACTATAAATTCACATTCGCATTCGTATTTGGATTATGTCAGAAACGTTTGTCCCCTATGACGTAAAAAAAAACGTAAGTTACGTGTTCAATATTTGAAAAAAGAGAAATGGGTATTTTCCAGGGTAGGTATGAAAATCAAAATTCTAATTATTCCGTCAGTTAGAAAATAAAAAAATAACAGACACGTATTTTTTGCTTTTTTAATTCATGAAAATGAACATAGATAAAGCGCACTAAAGTTTAGGGTGGGGGACTCGTGACGTCATTATTCGTTTGCGAGTTTGCGACGTTGTAGGGGCTAATCCATAGGCGTATATAGGGGGAGGGCCGGGTGGGCCGTGCCCCCCCCCAGGATGGTCTAGTGCCCACCCCAGGATGTTCGGCTACCGATTCGAAATTCTATAACACTGATAACTATCTTCGACGAATCTTCAAAATAGGCTTAATATTTGAAAGTTTGCTCCCGCGACCAAGTGTTATTATTTATTTTTCCATGAAGCTTATTGTTATTAGTACATGAATTTCGCATCGGCCATGGTATGTCAGGGGCCAGGCGGCAGGCCCCCTAAAAAATAACCCTAGATACGCCAATGGGGTAATCTCTGGATCTACTAGACGTTAGTTCTGAGTGACATAGGGTACTTTTATCCCGAAATTCCCACGGGAACTGAAATTACCGTGGTTGAAATCGCAGGGGACAGCAGTAAAAAGTTATGTAGGTACATGATAAAGCCTTCCGTAATCCCTAAGTCCCTCGTTTTACCTAATCTCAAGTAAAGGTCTTAGCTATGTTAGCTATTTATCCTAAGTATTTGATATATTTTTTTAATATTCATAAATGGGTATTTTACGGGGAAAGTTGTATTCTAGGTAAGTATTTGTTACTTTAATAAATTATTTATAAACTTAGCTCAACTGAAGGAATCGCTCGTCTTTTTACTTTGACGGAAAATTGTTTTAGAAATATAATGTGCCGCTAACGCAAAAGTAACCTTTAAGATTCACATATTGTAATATCAATCTATACTAATATTATAAAGAGGAAAGATTTGATTTTTTGTTTGTCTGTTACGATTTAACTCAAAAACTACTGGACCGATTTCAAAAATTCTTTCACCATTAGATACCCAGGGATAGAATAGGATAGAATACACTTTATTGTACACCAAAATAATGTTACAGTGTGTTTACAGAAACTTATAAGTAAAGGCATACAAAAGGCGGTCTTATCGCTTTACTAGCGATCTCTTCCAGACAACCTTTATACCTTTATACCAGATAATGTAGCACATTATCCCTGGGCACCCCTGGGTAACATTGGCTACTTATATTGTTACCCGAAATTCCTGCGGGAACCCCGAAGTTACCGCGGGTGAAATCGCGAGGAACAGCTAGTCAATGTATTTGCTGCAGTGGTGTCCTTAAAAGTTTTATAAATAAACTAGCTCTTACCCCCTTTTTTCCGCATTTCATTTGGGAGCTGTTTGTATCTGGATGAAAGTACCTACACTATATCCAGGATCTAAAAGAACTAGTAGGTATAGGTAGCATTTTCCGTGCAACGGGCAACGCTGCGAGCCGAATGGTAACTCTACTGCTCCAGTTAATGTCTAACGTGGTAATGTTAGTAAGTTAACGCGTTAAAATGTTGGCCACATCTAAATTAGCGCACTAATTTACGCGTTAACACGCAGGTGGAGCAGAAGCATAACAAACATAAGATTATACCTACGTTACTAGTATAGTATATTATCTGTGCCTACGTCCTTTGACCTTTCGTACCCAGCGGGGGCAGTGGGGGGTAGCTGTTGGATTTTGTTTAGGTAGGTACCTACGTCCCTACTAATCTACTTTTGTCGATAAAAGTTAAGAAAAAGAACTTGCCATTTGCAATACAATATAAATGTATGTATAAGTTACTTTTAAATAGCTACTATATAATTAAATAATTTATATAAAAATTAAGTAGGTACCTACCTATTTTAATTTGTTTATTTTTTTGACTAGGTACTTATACAAAAATCTGATTTGCCCCCCATCTGATTTGTCCATGCATACACAATCATTATCATTTATAAATTGATTAAGTAGGTACTTACCTATGTAAAACGTAGTCAGTTTGTTTTTAAGCTGGGTTTACATTACAATAAGCGATGCAATAAAATGCACAGAGGCTCCCTTACATCGTCTTTGCTGAAACAATTTCTTGCAATCAGCTTCAATGAAGCCCCTTAGTAGCGTAGCGTCTTAGTTATGGTTCGAGATAAGCTTTGAGATTAGACGAGACGAGGTGTGCTCGTTGCTTTAAAGTGAATGAAAAATGTTAATCTAGGAACAAATGCCACTCCTATTGTGTAGGTAGGTAGGTATTGTTGTTGGTCCTTATGTAGGTCTCCACTAATTGTAAGTATATTTTCTATAAATTCAGCCATGATTAATAATTGTATGATAAGAAATATTTAAGTTGCAAATCTAATTGCAAGTATTACAGTGTCACTTAATACAAAGAATAAATGAAATTGATTTTTTAAATGTTTTTTTTGTTTATTGTCATGCGGACTGCGGCTCCATATTTCAATTCTACTTACAATTAGGTAAGTAGGTAGTAGGTACCTAGTAGATTTAAAATGTACTAGTTGTGCCCCGCGGTTTCACCCGCGTTAATTTCAGAGTTCCCGCGGGAATTCCGGGATAAAAGTACCCTATACGTTAATCTGATGTATAAGCTATATTATTGTACTTAGTACTTGAGTGTACTTAGTACTTAAGTACCTACTTGAACGTCTAATCCATTCCCAACTTAGTCTCTTCCTTACCAATAATGATCTCTTAAATCCTTTCCAATCAGGTTTCCATCCTGGCCATAGCACTGTTTCGGCGCTTCTTAAGATCACAGATGATATGCGACTGGGCATGGAGAACGGGCAGTTGACAATTTTATCACTAGACTATTGCTAGACTTCAGCAGTGCCTTCAACTCAGTTGATTTCGACATTCTGTTAGCGTTGATGCGTTCTCTCAACATATCTCCAACGGTTATTGGTTGGCTTCGTAGCTATTTACATGGGCGCCGGCAACGTATTCGTGTCGATGATTCCTTCTCCAGTTGGTGTGGAACATCTGCCGGTGTCCCGCAAAGTGGCGTGGTGCTGTCTCCACTTCTCTTTACGATCTTCACTAACAGTATTTCTAAGAAACTATCTCCTACCATCTTTATGCAGACGATCTTCAAATCTACACGCAAGCTACCGTGAATAACATCTGTGCGGCCATTGACACAACAAATAATGATCTTGCGCGCATCTTAGACTGTAGTAAGTCGTACGGTCTAAAAGTAAATCCTGCCAAAATCCAAGTTATTATCGTCGGTAGTCCACGATCTATACAATACAATACAATATACTTTATTGCACCAAAGGAATTTCACAATATTAAATATAATATAAATCTATCTCCAAGCTTGACATGAACTCCCTCCCGTCGGTGCAGTTTAATGCAGTTACCATACCGTACAGCAATGCGGTTAAAAACCTGGGCGTTAATATCGACACTACTCTGTCCTGGAAACCGCACTTGGATATGGTAAGTCGAAAGTTGTTTTCATCTGCGGCATCCCTTAGGCGACTTCGTAATTTTCTCCCAACTGCTACCAAAGTTGCGTTAGCAATATCACTCCTTTTACCGATTCTCGATTATGCTGACGCCTGTTACATCGACCTTACCGAAGAGCAACTTAATAAACTTGAGCGTCTTCAAAACTTTTGCATCCGATTTAGGTATATTTGACTTACGAAAATATGACCATGTCTCTGACTTTCGCTCCAAACTCAAGTGGCTGCCCATCCGCCTCCGCCGCAATGCACATGTCCTGCATCTTTTCTACAACATACCGTTCAATCCATCTGCTCCATCCTACCTGAAAAAGAGATTCGAATTTCTCGGTTCTTCTCATAGCCTGGCTCTTCGCTCATCTCAGACCTTACTACTTAAGATCCCAGCTCACAGTACCAATTTCTATGGCTCGTCATTTTCTGTACAGGCAGCCCGACTGTGGAATGCACTGCCTGTGGAGGTTCGTACGGCTAGATCCTTATCTATTTTTAAGGGATTGGTGAAGAGTAACTACCTCACTGATAAACTGTATAGTATTAGCCGCATGTAAGTATTTCTGTATATGCATTGTATGAATGTATCTGTGTAGTAGGTATATATGCGAGTATGTGTATGTACCTATGCGTATGTATGTGTATGTATGTATATGTGAGTGCGTATTTATGTATCTATGAGTGCGTATTTATGTATCTATGTATGTAACGTATTAATTAATATTTATTTTTATTATAGTTGCGTATGCTGTTGATATTTATAATATATTGTATGTAATCGCATTATGTATTTTATACTAGTTGTATTTTCCTATCCAATATATTATGTAAACACCTATCTAATTTCCTCTCTCTTATGAATCTGTCCACTCTAAGGTTGCCTGGGAGAGATCGCTTTAAGCGATAAGGCCGCCTTTTGTGTACCTTTAGCTAAATGTAAGAAAATTTGTAAACACTTTTTTTTCAGTTTGGTGTGCAATAAAGAATTATCTATCTATCTATGTATTGAAAAGTTTCATTCCAGTAGTTTTTGCGTGAAAGAGTAACAAACATCCATCCATCCATCCATCCATACATTCTTACAAACTTTCGCGTTTATAATATTAGTAGGATCTATGTCTCTTTAGATTAGGCACTGTTTATGTTTGTTTCTTTTTCTTGTGTGTTGTGCTGAAATAAATGTATTTTCTTCTTCTCTTTTCAGTAGTCTTACCAGATGAACTACTTGGAATTTTCTACCCAATAGAACTATTAGGAACTTTGTACCTACCCAGTAGACTCACTTAGTAGTCCGGTCAACCGGACTACGGAAAAATAATATTTGTCTCTGACTCCCCGCTCTAAAAGGTTTCAGATTTAAAATATAAAAAAGCTTGTTAAAACAACTTTATTCAAAAAATCAAAATCTTAGTGACTTTCAACCAATAGGCATTTTTTTTATTTAAGGTAGGTAGGTAGGTATAGGTACTTATATCAATGGGCATGTTGACTAATTTTTTTTAGTCCGTCTTGTAGCACGTATTTTTTATTTTTTTACGTACCTACTTAATCAAAAAATAACGGCGATACACTGGTTGAAATTTCGCGTGACATCTAGTGATGTCACGCGAAAGTGTTCGGAGTTTGTATGGCGGTTTTATCGGTTAGTGACGTCACGACCCACTCACCCTAAACTTTAATGCGCTTTATGTGTATATTTTAATTTATTTGAAAAAGCAAAAATACGTGTCTATTGTTTTTTTATTTTCTAACTGACGGACTAATTAGAATTTTGATTTTTAAAAGTGGTCAACATCCCCATTATCAAAAAGTTTTAAAACTTATCGTGTCAGGTCTTTTGATCTTTTACTTTTCCTGTATATTGATATTGTCTTCTAGTAAAATATTATTTTCGGTTGCATAATTGTTTATTATTTACAAATATTTTTACCACAAATATCTACCTTCCTTCGCTGTTGAAAGTTGAAACGATGGTTCATGGTTATGTTAAGAGTTTTCAAAATTCCCGCGAACGGCGAAACCATGGAGATCAGCTGAATCGTTTTGAAAATTTCTTTCACTTACCGCCGCACTCAGAGTCGACTTTAATGATTACTTAGTTAAGTATAGATTTTTAAAACAAAACTGCCGCAATCAGACAAGTTTGATAAATTAATGTTAATTGGCATTTAACTAACTAGGTTACATCTCATTAAATGCCAACTAACATTAATTTACTGAACGTCTCTGATTGCGGCAGTTTTGTTTTAAAAATCTATACTTAACTAAGTAATCATTAAACTCGACTCTGAGTGCGGCCGTTCAAGGAAGCTACGGTAGTCCCTGAGTGACATAGGGTACTTTTTATCCCGAAATTCCTTCGGGAACTCCGAAATAACCGCGGGGGAAAACTATATATTTAACCGACTTCCGAAAAGGAGGAGATGCATGTATGTTGTTTTTTTTTTTAATTTAGGTACCTACCTATCTATGTTCACCGATTATTATTATTATTATTATTGGACCGATTTGAAAAATTTTTTTTCATTACTCATACTCGGAAAGTAGGTCTGAAGTTGCCTGAGAAGCGGGTTGAAAGTAACCCTTTTCAGCCCTAGGGAGAATCGCTTTCAACTGACAACTGTCAAATTATTAAAAAAAAACTAGGTCTATTTTCACATTTCTATTGAACCATGTTTCAACTTTCTATACAGCCAGCGCGATGTAAAATTGAAATAACGTAAAGTTTAAGTAGGTATTAATTAAAATAAAATTCACTCACTTTTTCTTAAGCTAATTCCTATTTATATTTTTTATTTTCTTTAATTAATACTTAATAATTAAAGAAAATATTTTTTTTAGGTCGCCACAATGTAAATAAAAAATACTGGCTGAATAGCTAGCCGGCCAAAGAAAAAGAAATAGGTGGGAAAGTGTCAAGCGACTATCCGATCTTCACTCATTTTTTCTTTAGCTAATTCCTATTTTTATTTTGACTTTCCTTGCATTCGTAATGAAAAGCACAGTGTTACCCTCGGGAGAACTTACTTACTTTCACCCCTAGGATAACAATGTACTATTTCATTACTCATACTCGGAAAGTAGGTCTGAAGTTGCCTGAGAAGCGGGTTGAAAGTAACACTTTTCAGCCCTAGGGAGAATCGCTTTCAACTGACAGCTGGATACTGCAGAAACTCAAGTTTTTTTTTTATGTCATAGGGGGCATACTTACTGGCCAGTAGCACACCTAATGGTTGATTTATGTAAAATAAAATTCACTCATTTTTTTCTTTAGCTAATTCCTATTTTTATTTTGATTTTCCTTGCATTCGTAATGAAAAGCAGTCTTATCCTCGGGAGAAAGACTTTTACTTTCACCCCTAGGATAACAATGTACTATTTTTGTTTGAATGTAGTGATTATATGACCTTTGGGGTATACTCCCAATGAAGTCCCATTGCCATCATCGGGATCTGATGATGGGATATTGGAGAAATCGAGGCAACTCTTCAAAAATTATATGCACACCTATAGCGATTTGGGTAGTTTTTATAGTAAATCGTTCATTTGCTTTCGGAAAGCAAAATTTGAAGAAGTAGAACTGATGATGAAGACCACAGATGCTCATCGGAACTACACAACCATAATACGTATTTCATGCACGGGTTCCGATTGAAGCGATTTGGAAAATTGTTTTTTTGTTTGAAAGAGGATACTCCCAAATTGGTCCCATTGTCACCAAGTCAGGATCTGATGATGGGATCTTGATGAAATCGAGGGAACTCTTCAAAATTTATAGGCACACCTATAGCGATTTGGGTATTTTTTATAGTAAATCGTTTATTTGCTTTTGGAAAGCAAATATTCTGATTGGTTTGTGCTATGCCTACCACTGATCGATTTGAAGTCGGTGACAAACCAAATATGGAATGGGTAGAGTAGATAGGCTAAATCCACTCCCGTCGTGAGCAGAACAACCCAAGTGGGCAGACACAATTTTTAAGTGTATCAGTGGTACGTGTATTTTTCTTTTGGATTATATCGCTATTTTGTAATTTTTAGCTTCTGTTTTTAGGACACTTAGTGCATTTTTTGTGTTTTTGGAAGTCGGTTTTAATTTTTTTGTTAAAATTTTTATAAAGTTTGGACGTGGGCATTGGCGTAAGTACCTAGGGGGCAGCTGTTTATAAAAAAATCTGATTCCCCTGGAATGCCCATGGATGTACAGCAATGATATAATAATTATAAAAGAAGTTTGAATAGAAGATACTTTTTAGTCAGATAAGATACTACAGAGCTTCTACGGGAATTCGGAAGTTGATAAAGGTAAAACCGCGGGCGGCAGGGAGATATAGGTACTGTTTTATAAATGGACGGGCTTACATTAAAAACGTCCACATATTTTTCAAAGCCGTAGGTACAGATCTATCTTTTGTTTTATAACTAAGGAAAAATATATTTCCTACTAGGTAAGTCCCTGAGTGACATAGGGTACTTTTCATTGGTGGTTGGTGATTTGGAGGAAGACTTTTATGCTACTGCTCCACCTGCGTTAACGTTGATGTTAATGTCCAACTACACGTTAATTATGGCATTAAAATACGTGTTGGCTACATTTAGTTTGCAACGTGCCGTTAGCGTTAATTTCTAGTGAAATAACGCGTTAACACAAAATGGCGGACGAAGCTTCAAACAGTTGTTTTTTGACGGGAAACAAATTATGACGGGACTTTCATGGCTAATTAGCTGATGCTATAAGGAGTAAATTAGGCTACTTAGGAGCTCCTGCGAGAATTCCAAAACTCAAGCGGGTGAAACCGGCTATAATATTATGAAGAAGAAGAGGTAAAGTTTGTGAGTTTGTGACGTTGTAGGGATCTACTGAACTGATTTAGAAAATTCTTAAAGGAAACTATACGGTAGACCTGAATGACATAAGTCCTTTTTTATCCTGAAATTCCCAGGCGAATTTACCGCAGGTGAAATCACGGGGAACAGCTAGTATCTAATAAGTAGGTAGCCGCGTTCATGTTGATTTTTTTAATTAAATCCTTACTAATATTATAAACTAGCTGTGCCCCGCGGTTATTCCGGGAAAAAAGTACCCTATGTGTTAATCTGGTGTATAAGCTATATTATTGTAAAGTTTAATTTAAATCCAATCAGTAGTTTTTGTGTGAAAGAGTAACAAACATCCATCCATCCATACATACAAACTTTCGCATTTATAATATTAGTAGGATGTGAAAGTGAGTTTGTTTGTTTGTTTGTTACGCTTTCACGACTTAACGGCTCAACCAATCATCAATAAATTTTGCAAGTTTTGCATGCCTGTTTTCACAGGGACAGCTAGTTTCTTATAAAGGACGTAGGTTACGTCATGTTATTTGCATACGCTGCGCGCTGCCTCGTACACGTCTCCGTCTCGAACGAAGCGCGTGCGCCTACTACCTAGTCGCTGTATCGTAACCAATTTGGGGAAAATTATAGTAAACTAGCTGTCCCCCGCGATTTCATCAGCGGTAATTTCGGAGTTCCCGCGGGAATTCCGGGATGAAAACTATCCTATCTTTTAAGTTAGGCCAAATTACAACATAGTGATTAAATTTCATCATGATCGATTCAGTAGTTTAGGAGTCCATCGCGGACAAACAACGTGACACCTGATTTATACATATTTGAAGATATATGGCGAGAAGGTTAGTAAATCAGATACGAGAGAGAGAGAGCGAGTGATCACACTACACTAAATTGTACCTTATATCAACTTCTCTAGGGTACATTTTAATGTAGTGTGATAACTCGCTCTCTCTCACTCACCGACCCTAAATTGGATCCGAAGCGATTACACTGCACTACATCGTAACCAATTTGGGGAGAAGTAGATTGGGACCCTCCAATCTCACTAAATTGGACCCTAACTGTTCTAACATCGATTACACCTTACGATTTCCCAGATTGGTGTCTGTCAAATTGTAAGGTCTAATAAGCGCTTAAGATAAAAAAAGAGATTGTGTTGTCATTATAGCGTTTGTTTCTTAGACTATATCTTTTGACTTTTCTCGTAAACGAATTTTTTTAATTTTACTATTACCTCCCATCTACCTCTATCGTTTATATTTTTAAAGAATGGTACTGCCTTTCAGCTAAACTACTTCTTGTCTGTTCACTATACTAAAATGGCCACCTGTATCTTTTGTTGCCCTTGTAACAAGGGCCGTGTTACTTTTTAGTATTGAGATTGTGATATCAGTAGTTACTAACAACGTACATAACTACAACAGCTGTAGTTTCAAAAATAAATCCACAAATAAAATCTTTCCTCTTTCATGTAAACACAGA
This sequence comes from Zygaena filipendulae, assembly GCA_907165275.2. Classification (NCBI taxonomy): domain Eukaryota; kingdom Metazoa; phylum Arthropoda; class Insecta; order Lepidoptera; family Zygaenidae; genus Zygaena; species Zygaena filipendulae. The sequence goes on from OU015669.1 coordinate 6,259,475, forward strand.
ATCAACGAGTTTTCGTTTCAAATTCAATATAATCGTTTCAAATACAAATTCAATATTACTAGTTACTTCAAAAGATTTGATTTAATTGATGAAACTTGATACATAAAATCATACAATAACTGAAGTAGTACCACAGTTTATGTTACAAGGTGTAACCAACTACTAAGGTTCGACAGCTAATGAATGAATACACAATACACATATAATCATATTATATATTCTATACTTCTATATATAGATACTTTATGTGAATACCATTGTAATGGTATAATGTTTTCTCCAGTTTCTATTTTATATAAATACTATGACGATGATTAAGCAAAAGCATTTATTATATTAGAATAAAATGAACTCTTTAAAATTGCAAAATGAGTTCATCATTATTTTATGATAAATAAAAGTGGGAATCTACCCAAGAGACAAGCACTTTTTTCTTTTTTCAAAGTTTGTGGCAGTATCTAAATCTTTTAATCATTGCTATTCAAACTGTTACAATAACTTTTTTTTTATTGCAATAAGGATGTTATGTTAAATATTAAATTCTTTTGAAATATTGATGTTACTTTGTATTGCTGTTTAAAAATACATGTATTCCCATAAAATGATTTACAAATTACTACAATATTGAAATTCATAATATCTTTTTGATACAATTATTATAAAATTTGTTTACGGTTTTGTTACTCACTGCCAAATAATAACAATAATTGTAAAATAAAGTAACATTTGTCCCAATGAATTTACGTTGGCGATGGCTGGTGCTCGCCTCAAGCCGGGTCACTCTTTTATCACTGGTGTTTGAGATCCCATAAATTCCCCGCTAGTCAATAAATGATTGTTCTACACAAGCTTTCACCCGTTTTTCATATTCCCGCCGATTCTCTTTGTAAAGTTGTGCTGCCATCGAGTTTGCTGGTGAGTTTGGATTTGGATCACTTAATAATGACTGCAAATATAAAATCATGTTAAATTTCTTACTACTTACTTTCACTGAAATTTTTTAAGACTTACGTACAATAAATATTTTTATAATGCACTGAAATCTTATTATTATTATTATTATTATTTTTTTTTATGTCATAGGGGGCAAACGGGCAAGTATTAATGTGAGGTTTACACAGGTGACTAAAGCCGAACGATTTTTGTCAATCAACCATCTAAATGGCAATTCGGCTAGATCTTGTCTAGGCGGCTTTTTGAGGCGACTTGTGAAGCGACTAGCCGCACGGCAATATTACCCCTCTTAACAGTTTCAACATGTCAACTCAATTTTCTTCATTAAAATTATTGCATTTGCAGTGTCAAAATTCAGCTGATCAATTCACTTATAAATACAATCTAACCTAACCCAGCACTTCAGGGTACTTTGCAACTCATTTATTACATTTATGACATTATAAAATAGTCAATGTGAAAAATTAATCACTTTCACTGCATTAATGATATTGACCAAAACATATACATATAATAAATGTAACACTCAGGGCAAGTGGCCTCATTTCAGCAACTAAATTAATTTTATTATCAATTATTAGTACAAGAAATAACCTTTCCTAACAATAGTAGGATGCATAATTTGGTGATATTACCTGTATAGAAGTTAAAATAGCAGATACATCATATGTTGGGCTCCATCTGTTTTGCAAAATATCTAGACAAATCCCACCATCAGCATAAACATTCGGATGAAACATTTTAGACACAAATCTCACTGTTGGAGGTTTGTTGGGGTATTCTTCTGTGAACTCTATTGTTAGCTTAAATGTTCCATCTTCAAATGGAGTATCATGAGGCCCAAATATCACAGCATTCCAAATCATGATGTTATTATCTGTAGGAGCACCAGATACCCCAGTTGGTGGATCCTCTTGCAAACTGGAATAATTTTTTTTGTAGATAAATAGGTATCATGATGTATTATAATTTTAAATTACTACATGATACTTTGTATTAACTATGTTTAAAATAATGTAAAAATTTTAAGTTATTACACAATGCTTTTAGAGTCAGGAAGTTGATCCAATGAGAGTAGATCCACTGACAGCATAACATTATTTCACATGTAGATGAGACAAAGGAAGAATCAAGGTCAAATAGTTGTCAATAAGATTTTTGGGATAAGAGTAGTTTTGTGGGTGTGTAAGGTTATTGTTACTGTCTACTTAATTGAGCAGTGTGTTTACTACTCACACCATTCATCTAGACGGCAACAGTAGATTTAATATGTAAACTAACAACGACGTCATTGTAAATCTAGGTCTCAATGAAATATATTCTGACGTGGTTTATACGGTTTACGTATAAGCAAGAGTATGTTGACCTAAATCTATATTTAGTAGAAAAGATCTAGTTTTAGGATACGAATAGTATACTTAATTGAATTAATTTAACAGGTTGAAACCAAATCGATGAAATGTATGATGTAAGTAATTTGATGATTCAACGCAAGACTTATTTACTGTATTAGCAAAAAATAATTATACTAAGAACGCATGTATGATTTAGAGTGTCATAAAACGATCTCACTTTTTATAAAACTATAATGTAAAACACAAACAAACCGTTTGAAATCTCTCATCAGGCGTCTTCTAGCAGGAGTTGACATTTTGAAATAAGCACTGAGTACAGTATTAAATCAGACGAGCGCGTTTTGATTACTATATATATAAATTACTAATAAATTGTTCTTGTACACAAAGGTTTCTTTTGTGATACCTAATAATTCGTATAATTTTTTGTCGTCGTAACACGAATCACGATCAAGAATAAATTCGCGGTGTCTCAGGACACCACAAATTAATAAGACTTATGTCTAAAGACAGATAGGAATCTGACAGCATTTTGAGGGGTCGTTAGAGATCCACCAATCACAGAGCCCGACAAAGCCACAGATAAAATATTAGTGTTGTCCATGTCGATAAACTTTATCGATACTAGGGATGGGATCCTGTGCTCGTATCGATGGTATTATAGCTTGTTAGGATTAAATTTTTTTTTTTATTTTAAGAGTGTGACTGACTTGGATATGTTTTTCTCTAAACATGTTAATGAACTGATTGTGTTTAGAGAAAAACATAAACAAGAACAAATAAAACTCATAAATTTCCTAAAAACTTTATCTTTAATTAAGTATATAAATGTTATTAACATTACTTATACTATTAAGGATAACAACAGCCATCTTTGTTAATTGTAAATTATTATACTAGACATAAATAGGCAAATAACAGTTATCAGCTTGATTTTATTAGAAAATTTCGTAAACAAACCGTTCCCAAATTAGTAAACAAGAAAATAATCAGTAAATATCATAGAAGTAATAAATAGCTAGTTATGAAAATGCTGTTACATTGATACACCAACTCCTAAAATTCGTGTGTATTTCAAATAAATCAAATAAATGCGTTTCATAATTTGTTTTATAGAGTAGGAAAAAATGGTTTGATATTTTACTTCAAACCAAGACACGCCAGACAAAAACTGTGAAGCGAAAATGGTTTCCATGTTTCATCACAAAATTAATCACTGTTCATACTTCTGAATCTTATATTCTGACCTAACTTTGTTTTTGTAACTCTCCACTGTTTTCGTCTTGACATGAATAGAGCGCCTACCTACCAAAGGCGTCTGTTGCCATATTGAAAAAAAAAGAAGAACTCAAAAGGCAATCAACTAAAATGATTACCGTTGTGTTATATACGTTGTACGTTACGTTGACGTTGATTGCTCTAAAGCGACCAAAAATTTTTTTAAGAAATTACCAAATATCTATGAAGCTTTTGAGAGTAATAATCCAAATAGTTTAATATTTCCTGTATTAGAAAACGAATTTGTTTCATGATAGCATCCTTTCATATAGACTCTCAATTTACTAATGTCACCAGCAGGGTAATTATGTAACTTTTGTTGCTATCATATTTCAGTTTAAATCAGAAAAATTGCGATTTTGTGATTAATTAATCATGTTTAGGCAGATTCAACTTTTGAAGTATGATAATTTTGGTTGATTACTAGATATTTTAGGTGTCAAAACCTGCATAATATGTATTGTAATCGCAAAACCGCCATGTTTTTGATTGCGACCGAAAAATTATAGAAACAAAAGTTACATAATAGGCCCTCAACTTTCCGGGCGAGCAGCTCCGCGAACCGTTGACATGTCGGTCGAAGCACTGCTTCCGCCATGTCTCGCATAGTCTTCGATACAGGTCGACTATCCCCATGCCTTCCTGTAATAAAAATCATTGCAAAATGTGAAAATTTCCTACTGTGTTGACAAAATAATATTTTGGCAGTCAACTACCCTAATTGTCTTATTGTTAAATGTAATACTTTTATAATTATATTTTCTTTCTGTGAATTGCATGCGATACAATATACATGTCCTTACTTCTTGCATATAAAACATTATGTATACAAAACACTATGTGTATAAAAGCAGGCAGCAGAAAACGCACAGCCCATCTACAGTTCATACCATCGAGTGCGATAAAAAAAAGTATAGTAACCTATGTTAGGATAACACTTTATGGAAGGCACCTGTCATCAAAACACCAATAAATTCCGTTAAGTAGCTCTTGTATGGTACAAGTATAAAACAAATCAAAACCATTTCTAAAAATCAATGTTTTGAGTTCTGCTAGTGTATGAGAGTATAGTATTATATTATCAGTATTTTAGTTGTTGGGGATTAAAGAGTTGCTGTATATAAAATAAGCGATCCACCCCGGCGTCGCACGGGAGCATTTTCGAGGAAAGAGCTTAGCTTGATTTCTTCCGAAATCTTTAACAATTATTATCGTTATATTTCACTTTTTTCTTGAGTCAATCTATCTATTGACGAGAAATTAAAATCCGTTGCGTAGTTTAAAAAATTAGATTAGTTTAAAAGATAAACGTACAGAGGGACAGACGGCAGGAGGCGACTTTGTTTTATACATACTATGTAGAAATATAAATATACCTTTAAGCTCAAATGTAGCATCATTCAATTACGCTCTCTAGGCATCATCCCGAAAACTCTTTATGCAGCTTGGAAGGTGGATCACTGGTCACAAAGAAGTATTTCTGGAATTCCCCGTCTATGACATAGCTTCACCCACATTCTGAAATTTAAAAAAAAACACGATTTTCCATTATGACTCTAGCTGTTCCTTGCGTTAATTTTGAAGTTCCCGCGATCCCTTTCGGTATCCTTGAGAACGTGTGTGCAACATTTTATGAGGATTGGTAGAATAGTTAATGTGTGAAAGCGTAACAAACTCACATTCACATTTATTTATAGTATTATTATTTAACTAGCTGTACCCCGCGGTTTCACCCGCGTGAGTTTCAGAATTCCCGCAGGAACTATTTTTTTTTTAATAAAAGTAGCCTAAGTTACTTCTTATAACATTAGCTAGCTGCCAGTGAAAGTCCCGTTAAAATCGGTCTATCCGTTTCAGAGATTAGCTGGAACCAACAGACAAACCAAAATTTAAAAATGTTTTTTTTTCTAATATAAGTACCGTTAATACTTTTATAATATGCATTTAGTGAAAGCTGTTAATTTGGAATTACAAACAGACAGTTCAATTTTACCTATATGTATATACTAGATCTATAGACTAGCTGTTCGCTACGGTTTCATCTGCGTTAATTCAGAGTTCCATGCTACACATGCACACAATATTATTGTTACGTGTATAACTAATACTGAATGCATATTATATTTCTCAATTCTATCGTGAGTAAGAAATATGGATTGGATTTTCAGCTGAGACCCAACGCACAGTCGCACTGTTGGCGGCGATGATGATGATGATTGCATCAGTTCCTGGGGAACTGAAGTAGTTGTCGCCGTCGATGTCGTTGTCGCCATCGCCAGGGCCGGGCCGGTGCCGCGTGCGGCAACCATTCGAATTCATGTCTGAAAACAAACGATGATCAAATGTTATGTGGCACATATTTTCGCATTGCGATAATATTTTTCGTCTACACTTTTAGCTCCCCAGAAGATGTTTTCTCCTTTCCAGTTTGAGATGGTATGTGTACAGTAAAAAAATGCATTATTTTGTATCTCTAGTTTGACACTGCTTAGTAGGTTCTTTTTACTACGAAAAAATAATACTTTATAATCAAAATTTGAACATTTTGTCACTAGACATGTTCACAAATAGTCCTTTTTCATTTTAGATATTATCGTTCGTATAAATGATAGAATGTACATATTATCACTAATCACTACATATTATACAACAAAGTCCCTCGTTGCGTTTTGTCTGTTTGTTCACGATATACTCGAAGATTAAGTAACTGATTTTCATTCGGTTTTTACCACTAGATAGAGTGATCCATTAGGAAAGTTTAGGTATATGGATTGCCAAAGTTGTGTAAATTAGTTGAAAAATAAGTGTCGGACAAAGTACAACTCGATCATCATGAAATTTTGCATACACGTTTTCAGGAATAGGTACCGAGAAAGACAAAGTACTTTTTACTCCGGAGTTCTCGCAAGATCTCCAAAATTAATGCGGGTGAAACCGCGAGGAACAGCTAGTAATAGATATTTTAAAGTGGTCATAGTTGGGTGCACTTTTATCTTTGTATAAAAGATATATTTTGGAAAAAGTATTTTGTTACGCTTTTGCGATTTAATTACTCAACCGATCATGAAATTTTGCATATGTACACCTTGTCAGGGGTACAGAGAAAGACATAATTATATGGTACTTTTTACTCTGGAATTCCCGCAGGATCTCCAAAATTAATGAGAGTGAAACCGCGCGGAACAGCTAGTTATAAATATTTTAAAGCTGTCATGGTTGGGTACATTTTTCCGAGTACTTTTGTACAAGAAATATATTTACAAAGTAGGTATCAGAAATACACTGGCACTCTTACTGTGTTTGGAGAGAGCTGCGCTGTGTGAGGGCTGTGCTGTCGTCTTCGTCATCGGTCGCGTTGCTGTGAGCGTTGAATAATCGAGTCCATGTAAACCTAAAAAAAGATTATGATCAAATGAAATAAAAAGAAAGTTGGGACAATTGCGTAGTATATTTTTATTTAGGAAAAATTAAACAAACAATAAAAATGACAATCCGGCCAAGTAAATGTCAGATCTATTCTCAGTAGTTCAATCAACAGTTTAATTGATTGAAAAAATCAACGTTTATTCAATCGGAAATTTAACGTTAATAATAAAGTTAATTCTAAAAAATATTCTAACTGTATTTTTAACCAACTTCCATAAAGGGGGAGGTTCTGAATTCGGCTGTATGTATGTTTTTTTTTAAAGAATTTATAATAAGGTCACTAATTTTACTATCATGGAGATGTTACGAGGAGGTTTTTGTAATAGACATTAGTCTTAAAAGATAAATACAGAAAACTATTCAATTTATTTGTACATTAGCTGTTCCCCGCAGTTTTACCCGCGGTAATTTCATAGTCCGCGCGGGAATTCCGAGATAAAAAGTTATGTCCTTCTCTGTACCCCTATCAACGTGCATGCAAAATTTCGTGATGATCGGTTGAGCCGTTAAGGTGTGAAAGCATAACAAACAAACAAATAAACAAACTCTCTTTCGCATTTATAGTAATAACCTAGTATATTACTATTAAGAATTATCAAACATCGTAATTTATTTCTTAAATAGTCAGTTTTTTTTTATTGATCTAGGTAAAAAAAAAATATAATCTGTAAATCCTTACTAATATCATAAATGCGAAATTGAGTTTGTTTGTTACGCTTTCACGCTTTAACGGCTGAACAGATATTCATGAAATTTTGCATACATGTTGTCAGGGGTACAGAGAAGGTAGATACATTTAACCCGTAATTCCCGCGGAAACTCCGAAATTACCTCGGATGAAACCGCAGGGCACAGCTAGTAGATAAATAAGTACCATAGCTCAATTATTATTATCAAAGACTTTAAACTATTTTTAAAACTCTATAATTGGATATGGTTGCTGGCATTAAAGTATATTCTACTTGGTTTTTTCTAAATTACATAACCAACACACCATCCAGATATCTGCATTTTGCACAACTCTATACTTATAAGTTTTTTCATGGTAGTTACTTGGCTACCATGAAAATCCTTCCAACTCCGTTTAGTCATTTTAGCAGAATGCACATAACATGCATACAGACAAAAGAAACACAAAATTGAACTGCAAAAATAATTATTTTGGACTGCTGAAGCAAGAACCTAGTGCAATAATATCCTTATAGAATCCCTAAATAAAGTTTTTAACATACAGAAATACAGAATAGTTCAAGTGGAGTTTGTAAGAAAATGAATTCATTTCATTAAGAGTTCCAAGCAAATTACCTGTATGATCAAGTGGCCTTTTTTGAGTTACAGCAGCTCTTAGTTCAGGACAACGCTTCTTTTCATTAAAACCTTCAAACACTATAAAATTAAAAAGATTTTTAATTTTTTTGAACTTGATTACTCAGACACTTTTTTGCTATGTATGTAGCTTAGTTACTCTGGAGTATATGACAAAAAAATTATATAATTATAATGCAACATCTTTACAGCGTTGCTGTTACAATTGTAATCAATCATACTATATTTCTATAGATATTTTAATATCATAATTATCAGCTTAGACACTTACCAATACTAACGGGCTTTGAGGGCTTGCCAACCCTTATCTCTTCTTGGGTAAAAAAGGTTGAAATAGCATTTATTTTGCCATTTACCTCCCAATTTTGTATAATTTTCAAAGTGCAGTTTACATATTCATTGAGAAATCCTTTTAACACCACTGATTTTAATTCCAGCCGATTTACTAACTAGAATATCATGCAAAGTATCTGTTAAATGGTTATCAATAGGGAAACAATATAATTTGTTGTTGCCCTTAGATGAACAGCTAGGGATCATGCAGTTTTTGTAGGGCATTGTCTGTAAATAAAGAAAAAAGTCCATTAGGCATCTGAAACTAGATATATGAAAACTAAAGTGATGTTGGGATATATATTTTGCTACACAAAATAATACAAAAAGTATTTCAAAATATATACCCACTAATAAATGGAAAAGTTGAGGTGGTTCTTTAAATCAAATCAAATATTCTTTTTTAAAAATAGATTTAACAATAATTAAAATTTAAAAATGAAATAAGTAAAAAGTAATCAATGAAACAGAAAAAATGGGTTGCCTCATTACTTAAAAGATATTTGGACATAGATAAGCAATAGTGTGTTAACCCACACTGGAGAAATTTTGAGTAAATCGTGTTTTAAAAGTAGGAGCGCTATTTTGTATCAACATTTTTTTTTTTAAATGTTGATAACGCGTTAATTTCGGAGATCCCGCGGATTCCGGAATAAGAGGTAGCCTATGTTCTTTTCCATGTCAAAGGAAAGGAACTTAGGCTACCTAGATTGAGTAACAAACATCCACACTTCCACAATTATAGGTAACTAGCTGTGCCCTGCGGTCTCACCCGCGGTAAATTCGGAGTTCTCGCGGGAGTTCCGGGATAAAAAGTACCCTATGTCCTTCTCTGTACCCCAAATTTCATCCAAATCCGTTCAGCCGTTTTTGCGTGATTGAGTAACAAACATCCAAATATCCACACTTTCACATTTATATTATTAGAAAGAAAGAAAGAAAAGGCATTTATTTGGAAACAGAGACAACACAATTACAATTATTTTATACAAACATGATTTAACAAAAAAAAGGATATAGTTATATATATGACAATATTATGAGACAATGTTAGTAGGACTAGCTGTGCCCCATGGTTTCACCCGCGGTAATTTGGGAGTTCCCACGGGAATTCCGGGATAAAAAGTACCTTATGTCCTTCTCTGTACCCCTGACGACGTGCATGCCAAATTTCAACCAAATTCAACCATTTTTGCGTGATCTAAACATCAACAATCATCTAAGCATTTTTTTTAATATCTCGAGTTCCAGATGGAATTTCGAAAAAATCAAAACATGAGTATCTAAGTTAGACCCTTAGGAATACAACAAAAGAAACCACATTCAATTTGGTGAAGCAGGTTTTACGTAGCATGAATACAAACATAAAACGGTATTTTTTACTTCTATATCACTCATAGTGTCGCCTAAATTTATTTTTCTAATTTATCTCCCATGTACAGACATCGACCTGTTACAATTTTATTATAATATGTATAGATATTTTATATTCAAACTTATAAACAAGTAATTGATAAACAAAAATCACATAAAATACAAACTTAGGAGATATAAATTATACTTTAATACACATAAATAGACAGTCAGCTGAATAGACAGCTTAAATACAAATAACAATAGATAGGTATACATAATTACTACATACTAGCTGTTTCCCATGTTGTCACCTGCAGTAATTTCAGAGATTCTGTGGGAATTCCAGGTTACAATATAGCCTTGGTCACTCATGGATAATGTAGCATTCTAATGGTGGAATAATTTTTATAATCGCTTCTGTAGATCCAGAGATTACCCCCCTATAAACTTACAAACTAACAAACTTTACCTCTTTATAATAATAGTACCTAGGTACCATAGACACATAGTAACATCGACACATCAGTAGTAGTAGTTAGTAAATAATAATAACTGGGTTAAAAAAAATACTTATATCACAACACACAACTAACATGAGAAACCAAGAGTATAACACAAATTATGGTAAAGAAGATTTACAACGTAATGAATTGTTACTGGATTAGCCTTTGGCAGCCTTGCGGCGATGAATGGACCTGGCGCAACATATGGAAACGGGAAACAAATTCCACAAACGATAGCCACGATGTTATAGGAGTTTGGGATGGAACGCAAACTGATGCATACGTGCATACTGCATTCTAACCTACGACACCCATACTAACTTAACTTTATACAAAATCTGTAAAAATCTAGAAGATCCGAAGTTTAGATACATAGTATGAAGCCAAAAATAGGTTCAAATAGTCAGAAATGAAACAATCATGTAAAGTAGAAATTGTAACTCACCAATCTTTTCAGGCGCTGTATTTTACCGTTAGAAGTTAAAATACGTCTAATAAATTGAATCCTACGCATAAAAATAATGCTTATAAGTAATAATGCGTATAAATTTAGATTACAAATGCGTAAGTAAGAATTTTTTATAAAAATGAAAATCAGAAATTTTTTAGAAGAAATTTTACAATCTTTTTTAAAATGATGAAAAAGCGTTGATTAAGAAGGCAATGAAAAGTAAATTCATACAGCCAAGTCAGATATTTATAAGCAACTCAACAAAAAATTGAAAGATTCCTATGGTTCAAGGTAACTATGTCGAATCAAATCCAATCAAATCAAATGTTTTTTTTATGACTTTGGATTGGTTGAGGTTGTTACGATCACTAAATCGTCAGCTGGTTCATACCATAACGAACAATTTCTTCTATAAATTACTGTCAGTTTGGAATACAGCCTCTACCTCTACTACGTTTGTCAAAGTATAGCAATAAAAACATAGCGTGTTACAGCCGCTCTTAGGATAAGGGTTCTGTTCATCAAAACACTTCAAACACTGTAAAATTAAAAAAATTAAGACAATAATAATATATACGATATAATTTATTGTTGCCCTTGGATGGACAAAGTACTCTATGTCCTTCTTTGTACCCCTGACAGTAGTTTACGGTGATTAGCTGTTCCCCGCATTAATTTTGGAGTTCCCGCAGGAATTCTGGGATAAAAACTATCCTATCTTGTTGGACCATATTATAGATGTTCACAAAATTTTATCAAAATCCGTTCAGTAGTTTCGGAGTCCATCACGGACAAACAACGTGACACGTGATTTATATATATATTAAGATAAGATAAGATTATGTATAATTATGGCGGTGATTGCATACATGATACGATCTATATTTGAACTGCAAGTCAGCAGAAAAAAGGCAGTTTTCTTACAATTTTATTCCAGCCAATAAAACTGCATCGCAATTATCAATCATTACCTACCCGCTATCTTATTCTTCAAGGTTGTGATTGCAGACGCCTTTTTTAAAATTATGTCTACCTCTCTTTAATAATTTCACACAAAAATTAAACGTTAGTAATGCAATCTTATAATTACATAGCTTGCTAAAACAAGCAGTAAGGGTTCCATTCTGCATCTTTGAAATCCGATTTAACAGTAAGTTACGTCTCCAAAAACAATAAAAAAAATATATCGCACAAATCTTGTAATCTGTGGCGTAGACACCGTTCTATCTCTTTCTCTCTAAGGCGTTGGTCGTTTTTTTTTCTCTTTCACTCTAAAATTTTGGTCGTTGTATGGATGATTCTAAGGCCTGCTCAAGATCATCATTTAGTATCTCTAAGTAGTTTGTGATTTGACGTTTGATAAGTCTGGATCAACTGAGTCAAGTAAAACACGGACTTGAGATCATCTTGAGTTTGTGCTACTATTAACGTTGTTGAATCAAAATGGATTTTGAAATTATTTTGAATAATATTAAGCACTACGATGTTATTGATAAGTACGAGGATTTATTCTGTTTACCAAAAACGTACATTAGGAATCCTTATTTTCAATTATATTTGAATAATATTTCAAAATATCCAAGAATATATATTTTTCTAAGCAAGAAAATATATGTTTTTTCGCCATCATATACGTTATATTCGGAAAAAATTAATTCGGACAAAACGAAAAGTGAAAAACTTTAGAATTTAGCGCGCCAATAGCTATTATTTTTTAGCACGCAAGAGCGGGCAGGCAAAGGGACTAAGCCGTATACAGCCTTGTCTATTGCAACGCATTTCCTTTTTACCATATTTGAAGTAAAATTAAATTTTTTATACAGAATTTAATGCAGAATTTAAATATTTTATGTTTAAAAATTATTTTATGACATAATCATTAGTAAAAGTGCAATTTCAATTAAAAAATTGCATTTTGTGCAGTAGCTGTAACGGAACGAATTCAATCTATTTTGACGTTTGTTGAGTCGGTCTCAAATGAGATGGCGAATGACAATCTCAAATGAAACCGCCTCAAGATAGCTTTATTAATTAGCACATGTTCTCACGTCTTAAGACGGTATCAAGTAGTCATGTACTTGAGCTCGTACTTGAGAACTGACTATTAATACGGACCTAAATCGGATACAATTTAAGCGCTTATTACATTTCCCAATTTTAAGGAACCAATCTAGGGCCCTAAATCGGATACAATTTAGGGTCGGTGAGTGAGAGAGAGAGAGCGAGTAATCACACTACACTAAATTGTACTCTAAATCGACTGTGGTAGGGTACATTTTAATGTAGGGTGATCACTCGTTCTCTCTCTCACTCACCGACCCTAAATTGGTCCCTAAATTGGTTCCAAGAGTTGGTTAAGAGTAGGCACAAATGTGCACTCCGCACTTCCATACCATGATACGGTAGTATCTCTAATTAGTTTGTGATACGCCTAGTAATCTTCAAACAAAAATTTTGGTCCATAGGATATTATTTTTAATCTGGATTGCAAAATGTTGCATGAAGTTTACCTCCCCGCCCGAACCCGTGTGTCTCCCCTCAAACACCATTGTCAAGTGTCACCCCAATATCCACAGAGAATATAAATCTCTGAACTCTCTGTAGTTTGTGGTTAACCCGTTTCTATCGTTTATATAGAATACATAACACACGCACATTTGTTGCGAATAACTTTCAGCATACTGCCGCTGGAGTATTAAGTATTAAGGCTCAACTGTGAAGAGTTGCTACCAAAAGTTCCGGTAAAGCATCAAAATGCATCTCACCAATGAATTCCAATGTATACAGCCTGTTACCGAAAGGTGTGGTCATAATAAACGATCGTGTAATGTTAATGGTAAAGAATGATTGAACCATGATGGCAGTGCTGGTACGAAGAAATAAAATACGATAAAATTTTATCGACTTAGCTTTTTTTGCTTGCCTCTACACATCACTAGCAATCAATTGAATCGGTCAGATAACAAGTCAATGACCCCTGCCCAAGCGCACCACCGCAGAGCTCAACCTTTGCGGCCTTGGTATCTTGCACACGCCGATTGTACAATGAATGATATATCTATCTCGTTCTGGCCCACGCGGCCATTATGAAATAGGCGCGGCCTATTTCCTGAAGGGCCGCAACCCACCGCGCATCGTTCTAAAAGTTACTAGGAGAGTAGAAGGAATAAAATAAATAATTTCTGCATTCTTTTCTTTTAGTTTTCTGTCTGTTTTTAACCTCTGCAGTCTGCTAAAAAAAACCGGTCAAGTGCGAGTCTCCTCGCCTAAATAGCAAAGAAACAGCGTGCACAAAATAAAAAAAACTACTAGGACATTAGAAGTTACGAGGTAGTAAAGAAATGTAAACAAAAACAAATAGGTTGCCTAGGGAACCACGGCGGCGCGGCGGTACGGGGCGGGCGGTGAAAATGGAAAAAAACCGGCCAAGTGCGAGTCTACTCGCCTAAATAGCAAAGAAACAGCGTGCACAAAATAAAAAAAACTACTAGGACATTAGAAGTTACGAGGTAGTAAAGAAATGTAAACAAAAAGAAATAGGCAGCCTAGGGAACGACGCGACGGTGGCGCGGCGGTACGGAGCGAGCGGTAAAAAGGGAAAAAACCGGCCAAGTGCGAGTCTAGCGCATTGAGGGTTCCGTACAATTTTGTAGATATGTAAATAGTTCGTGGTAAAGAAGATTGAGGTACAAACTTCACTTTGTCATCGGAAAATTTTGTCCTCTCACCCATCAATAGGTCGCGGTCAGACTAACTGCAAATAAATTTCAGAAAAATAATTATGTAACTACTTTACGGGTTTTGGAGTTTACCCTTTACTTGTGCTGTATCTAAAATATTGCTTCTTGCATGATTGTAGGTCAACGGGAAGTACCCCATAGGTTTTGATGCACTTGTGGTTGTGAAAATAAACGGAAAAAACAACCGTTTGTACACGCCTGTGAAGTTGACCCCCCAATGTCAAATAAAAAAATCAGTGAGTTCTAGTCGCCTCTCACGTAGTTCTGGATTTCCTTATTATCTTTTTGGAAATTGTTCTGTTATTTACATTGGTCAAAAATAGTTCTGAAATAGTGAGGGACCCTATTTACGGAGCGATGGTAGTGAAAATACTACCGGAACCTAAATAGTACCGGAGCTGACAATGCTAAAACGCTTATCACACTTTACAATTTGTCAGACACCAATCTAAGAAATCGGAAAGTGTAATCGAAGTTGAATTCGAACGAACAGTTGGTTCCGATTTAGGATCAGTGAGTGAGTGATCACACTACATTAAAATGTACCCTAGAGTAGTCGATTTAGGGTACAATTTAGTGTGTGACCACTCGCTATCTCTCGCACTAACTGATCCTAAATTGTATCCGACTTAGATTCCCTAAATTGGAAGTAGTGTAATAAGCCCATTAATGGGGATTTACTCGAGCGTCATTGGGACCTATTGAGTTTTGAAGATTAGGAGGCAGAAACGAAATAAGGTTAAAATATGATGTTTTTTCTTTCATTTCTAGAGAGTTTCAAAAATGTAAAACACAGTCACATGGAAATATTCGAGGACGTCAGATATTGATAGTGTGCTCCACGGTATCTCTGATGATGGAGGTTACATTGTAGGGGTGGAAGGGTCAAAATTGAAGAAAAGAAAATTATTAGAGCGCGTCAGATTTCAGAGGGGATGTTAAGTGAACCTAAAAAAGGTTCAATTAAAAAAACTGACGATTCACACTTAAGGGCGGGCGCCCACGAGCAACTTTTGTCTTCGCAACTAATTTGTCTTTCACATCAAGTCTACGGGTTAGTATGAAAGTGCGCACATGTAGCGACGCGACAGTCAGGAGACTTTTGACGCACTTTCATACTAACCCGTAGACTTGATGTGAAAGACAAATTAGTTGCGAAGACAAAAGTTGCTCGTGGGCGCCCGCCCTAACGCAAACGCGTGGCGGCTTTTGGAAAATTAAAAAAAAATATAGCTCTTTTAAAATACTCGAGCGCGTCAGATTTTTATGCAGACGGTTCTGCTAGATGTACTAGTCGTTCTGACCAATAATAATCTGATGATTATTTGGAGGAATAGTTTTAATCTGATGGCTTAAAAATAAAAATTGTGGTTTTTTTTTAGATTACTGAATGTGATAGCATGAAAAAATATTTTATAAAACATACAATTTTTGTTTTTTTCGGCTTGTGGAAATTGGCAGATTTTTTCCATCCTTTAATTATTTACTTAAAAAAAAATCAACTACGCTCGAGAATATCAAGGTGGTGTTTTTTTTGCAATTTTGTGATCCTTTTACTCCCTTACGTGATATTCAAATCGTCAGATTATTCATATGCACACTTTATTTTAATCTCACACGCCCGAATTTTAAGCTCTATCTATCGATTTTTTATCTATTCTGATCGGTTATCCTAGATGCGCAACTCTGTGTAGACATGCAAGGTATCTCCCTTATGTTAATCTGACGTGCTTTAGTAAATCCACAAATCCCTTCTTGGGCTCCCGTGCTATAATACTTCAAATATTCATTTCTTAGGTATTTAGTAGATCAGTCGCCACTCGCCAGTCGCTCACTGTTTGTTCAGGAGTAAAGTTCGGTATTTCGAATTGTTATTAAATTACAAATATCTTTATTAAGCAACAGTGAACACTATGAAATAAAACTATGTCAGTGCAGCTGGAGTTAGCCCGTGTGAGGTTCGGAAGTTGTTCTGGGATAGATTTGTTGAAGGTAAATCAGTGGGTGAATTTCGGTGGCCGTGACTGCTGACTGAACTGTATCCTTCCGTCCGCACTTGGAACTTCGCCCGGGTGCATGGGACTCGCATTTGGAGGTGTCAAATACTGGAGCACTTCAAAGAGAACCCAAGAATCACCTGCAGAACGTAGTACTGCAGGAAATTTCAGCGGGGTAATTCGTGTAAAAGTTTGGTGTGTACTGTGGGACGATCGTCGACAACGGTACCACTTCCATCGTACCTACCCGCGGACTTAGTTTCTCATGTGTTTCTACCAGTGTTACCAAAACATCGACATACGAGTATGAGTGCCGGATGCGAGAAATAATGCTGGATTGAATACGAGCAGTGATCGTGAATCATGATTCTGATGCACGATTCCAGTGATACCACGTGTGACGTGCCACGTGTACACTACCTACCTACTTCATCATTGAAAGAAAAAAATTTAAAGCCAGTTCTTTGAAGTGAGCCGCCCGCGCGGTGGCGCTCGTCACTTTCTTTGATAACGCCGCCTGCTATTGTGCGAGCCGTCAGCCGCGTTGCGCGGTTACAGTCGGCACTTCCTTTGATAACGCCGCCTGCTACTGTGGTACTACGTTGCGCCGTTCTTACTAGGAAATAAGAAACGAGATGGAGGCAAATAATAACGTTTGAAACACGAGTAAACAACTGTTATGTAATGAAGTGTTGTGATTACAAGTGATCATTCAAATTTGCGTGTTCTTCAAGACGATAATAATCAAAAGCCAACATCTTCGAGTGTTGTGTGACCAGAACCAGCGATATTACTCTTAACTTAGCATCGACAGTGTTGTGTGATCCAAATAATATGAACCCAACATTGCCACAAAATTTGAATAGTGCAGTGTATTTAAAGTATTATTTGGCAAGTGAAGTGGAAGATTTCGTCTCTAATTCCAATATTGACGACAAGTTTAATTACGTTACGTATCACGTAGGTACCTACCTACACCACGCGACGTTGTTGAAAACAATTCGCAACTCGCAAGTCGCAATGAAACATGCCCTTTGAAGTTTGCCGCCGCGCTGCGTCGGCCCGCTATGCCGGCCACCAAACTTCGGCGTACGCGCCTACCAGGCTCTCATGGCAAATCGGGGGGTAAGTCGTAAGTTCGTGAAAACCGGGTCAGCGAACTCGTTATCTTTGAGCGGTTCATGACCTCACTAGTGATGTGACATTGTTTGTGTCGATACCAAAAATATGTTTTTTTATTAGTGTGAATTTGTGAAGTTGGATTTTTGCGTTAAGTACTAGTGGCTTATTGTTCTATACCATTAACACTGCACGATCCGTTAATTTGACTACACCTTTCTGTAACAGGCTGTATAACTTCAGAAGAAGAAAAGTCCATTTCTTTTTTATCGAAAACTGGTGCACAAGTAATGGAATGTACTTAAGTGTTGAAAAGTGTTTCGTCGTAATATTTTCTTCGAAACATAATGTTGTACGACATAATTATGAGATGAACGGCCGAACTTTGATGCGTAAACAAACGGTAAAGGATCTGGGAGTAATTTTTGACGAACGGCTGACATTTAAACATCATTACGACTACATAATCGAAAGAGCTAATAAAATATTAGGTTTTATATCTCGCGTCACAAAAAGTCTCAAGAAACATAATAGCCTTTTATACTTGTATAAGAGTCTAGTACGCAGTATATTGGAATATGGTTCTCCAATTTGGTCCCCATACTATTCTGCGCATACGGCTAGCATTGAAAATGTCCAGAAAAAATGCTTAAAAATACTTTGCTTTAGATATAGTCTGGGTAGAGAACGCCTGTCTTACGACATAAGACTATCTAAGTTCCGAAAACCGACGTAAAGTGGCTGATCTCTCCTGCTTGTATAAACTACTGCACTCGATTATTGACTCTCTATATCTCCAATCATTAATAAACATTAATACATGCCACATGACCCGGTCTTCGCCAACTTTTGCACTACGTACATATAAATTGTTATTATTTAACCAAGTAATTATTGATGTCAAAGTATTATTTATATTATATTCATGATTAGATGTCAAAGTTGATGTCACAATTACTGATACGTCATCAGCAAACAATACACACTTATGTCCTGTAACCTCTGGGAGGTCATTTATATACATATAATAAAAATAATAGTGGTCCAAGAACGCTACCTTATGGAACACCACTCCTGTTGTATTGATATGTAGAATGAAAGATATTTACTGCGTTATTGTTGACAATTCTTGATATTTCTACACATTGTTGCCTATTTTCTAAATATGTGCGAATCTAGTCAGGCTACCCCATTTTTAGTAATAGATCGTGGGAAACAAAATCAAATGCCTTGGACATGTCAAAAAAAAGCACTGTGACATAGTTCTTACCATCGACATTTTTAATTAAGTTCGAGACCAGACTGTATGATGCTAGTGTCGTAGATTTCTCTTTCTGAAACCCATACTGTTCCTGTTTGATTAAGCCAAGTTGATTGGCGAAATTAGTCAAGGCACGGTGCATAGCCTTTTCAAATAATTTAGAAAGTATCGGTACAAGGGTTATAGGTCGATAGTTACTCAATTCCGTTTTGTTACCTTTTTTATACATTAGTCAGAATGTGTCGAACATACAACGAATTGCTTAAGGTCAACAAGGACCTTGACATCTTCAATGCCAAGCGGCAAAAGTTTGTGTCATCTCTTCTTAAGACTGTCAAGTAATCCTTGTTTCCTTGGAGTAGTAATCTTTTTGTTTTAATTACTACCTTAACATTTTATTTTATTTTTTGCTACTATTATTTTATTTTATTTTAATATTGTACAATACATCATATTATTATATTTTACAAAACATTAGTACCTATATTTATACTACTGTGATATTATTTGTTTTATTTTTATAAATTTATTAAATATTATTATATATTTTATATAGTATACTTTTGATTTTTACATATTTTTTTGTATTTTATAGTACTTTACAATATGCCCTTACTCTAATATGTACACATATCTTTGTACCTATGCAATCTAGCTCTTTTACTTTCGTGAATGTATTTTTTATTTTATTTTCGGTTGTAAACTGTTTTGTGTACTAAATAAATAAATAAATAAACTGTAGTTCTTAGTTTGTATAAAAATAGTTCCTATCGGCATCTCTTTGTACCTGCATAGTTCTTCTAAACAAAAAATAGAACAGATTTGAATGCAGTTTTCACTATGTTGTACCTACCTACTGTCGAATTTTTGCAAAAGTTTATACACATATCTAAACGGAATCTATGGATGAAACCGTGGGGAACAGCTATTGTACAGTAATTTACTTAAATCTGGGTAGATCCTGTTCACTCTCGTTAGTACAGTACCTAGTATTTCAGGGTCCAATTTTTGTCTCAGATTGTGGAGTAGATGATATTATGCTTAAAGGTACAAAAATATGATATTCTTAGTCTCTATTTAAATATTTATAGCTTATATTTTTCTATTACATTTCAGATTAACTTGTTGATCACACCTGTAAGAGGCGCTATGACCATACCTAGCAAGCCATCAAAGCCACTTGCTGGTAATTAGTTGTTATATTATATTATATTTTACTGTTTAGTTCTATATACTATTAAGAAAGTATTTTCACTTTTATTAACCAATAAAAAATGTATTGTTTCATAAGTTTTGTAACTTACAGGTCAGCTGGATATATTAAGTTCATATTTATATAGCAATACCCATAATCCATTCATAAACGGTAGGTATGCCCATTGATTTTTTTTTTTACAATTTTCTGTTTACAGATTGAATCAAGATGGGGCTTAACATCCACAAGTGAAATTCCATATGAGCCACCTGGTAATTTTCTTTTTAGTATTCCGTTTATATCTCTTGTCTCTTTCTGAGAACATTTTAGTGTTGTAACAGTTATATAAATAACTAGTCGTGCCCCGCGATTTCACCCGCTTTAATTTCAGAGTTTCCGCGGGAATTCCGGGATAAAAAGTACCCTATGTGTTAATCTGATGTAAAAGCTATATTATTGTAAAGTTTCATTTAAATGCATCCAGTAGTTTTTGCGTGAAAAAGTAACAAACATACATCCATAAAAACTTTCGTATTTATAATATTAGTAAGGATATCCTTACATAATAATAAACTTAACTTAATAAAGGTAATAAACTTAATATACTTTCATACGGTTTTCACCAATGATGATGATGAGAAACATTCGGCATATAATTTGTCAATGTTTTGTGTATAATATTGGTTGAAATATAACGATATTTTTGGAAGTGTCGTAAAAAATACTTTAAGCTTTCACACATTGACGACTAAACCAATCACCACGAAATTTTGCATACACGTCAAAGCTAAAGAGATGGATATAGTATACCTACTTATTATCCTGTAATTTCTTTGGGAACTTCGAAATTACCGCCGGTGCAACCGGGGGAACAGCTAGTAAATCCTTCCTATTATAAATGCAAAAGTGAGTTTATTGTTTTTTTGTAACGCTTTCACGCCTTAACGGCTGAACCGATCATCACGAAATGTATAAAACATGTTGTCAGGTGTAGAGAGAAGGACATAGGGTAATTTTTATCCCAGAATTCCCACGGGTACTCTAAAATTTCCGTGGGTAAAACTGCGGGGAACAGCTAGTTATATAATGACTACCTATATGTCTTAAATATTTATAATATTAATAGACAGCTAACTCATTAATAAGAAATCCGTTTTTTCATGTATGTATTTTTGGATATAATTGTTTCTTCACCAACTTCGAGTGCAACTAATAAAGATGCATTTGCTATTAGTATTTTGTTTAAAGCACGATAGCGAGAATTAAATTTTAATAAAAATTATAATGAGCTTTTTTTGTTTAGGTAAAGTGACACGACCACCTAAAAGAACTGCACAGAAGGAGGCTCATTGAAAAATTGGAAAGGCTTTCGGCCAAATGCAAGCTACTGTTTACAGAATATAAAAATCTACTGTAAACAGAAATTAAAAAATAAATGTTTCTAATAATAAAAATATATGTATTTTATTTCATAGACAAAAACCAATAATTTTTTAATCGAGAAAAGGGCTACGTCTAGGAATTTGTATGGGCTTTGTGACTATGTTTCCTTCGCCTACTATTTTTCTAGTTTTATAATTTAAAAAAAAAACGAACTGTCGTGTTCTAAATTGCTTGTCAGTTGTATAAGGACCAAAACGAATGTAGGGGAGATGTCCGTCTGATACGCTAGTGTCTGTTCCATACTAATCGCTGATCCGATCTATGAAAGCATTTTGTGCCAACCATACCAATGAAATGTATGACGCGGTCATAGAAATTTGGTTAAGTATTCGAAAGTTGGTAAAAAAGTTCGCACATAAATCCATAGTAACTTTTGGTTCAAGGAAGTGTCGCTGGCCTGGAGTCAAGAAAAGAATCAAGTAGGTACCTACCACAAATTAAATAGACTTATGTGTACCCACCACAAATTAACTAGACCATAGAGTAACTTATATACTACTGACTTATGTGTACCTACCTCAGAGTTATTCTTCTGAGTGTCTTCAATTCCGGAATGCACGACATCGGAATGCACAGCACAGGAATTCATAGTCTAGGATTCGAATTCCGGTGCTCTACATTCCGGTGGCGTACAATCTCGTGTCGTGCATTCCGGTGTCGCCTTTTCCGGTGCTGTACAATAAGGGACTCGTTGGTTTTCTTTTATCGTTCGTTCGCTTCGTGACAGTGCAGCAGTGGTTACCTGTTATTGATGTTACCATGTTACATTACCTTCTCTCTTTGTATTATCTATGGTTACTGGGTTCGTGTCCTGCAGGCCTTAGAATCATCCATACAACGACCAAAATTTTAGAGTGAAAGAGAAAAAAAAACGACCAACGCCTTAGAGAGAAAGAGATAGAACGGTGTCTACGCCACAGATTACAAGATTTGTGCGATATATTTTTTTTATTGTTTTTGGAGACGTAACTTACTGTTAAATCGGATTTCAAAGATGCAGAATGGAACCCTTACTGCTTGTTTTAGCAAGCTATGTAATTATAAGATTGCATTACTAACGTTTAATTTTTGTGTGAAATTATTAAAGAGAGGTAGACATAATTTTAAAAAAGGCGTCTGCAATCACAACCTTGAAGAATAAGATAGCGGGTAGGTAATGATTGATAATTGCGATGCAGTTTTATTGGCTGGAATAAAATTGTAAGAAAACTGCCTTTTTTCTGCTGACTTGCAGTTCAAATATAGATCGTATCATGTATGCAATCACCGCCATAATTATACATAATCTTATCTTATCTTAATATATATATAAATCACGTGTCACGTTGTTTGTCCGTGATGGACTCCGAAACTACTGAACGGATTTTGATAAAATTTTGTGAACATCTATAATATGGTCCAACAAGATAGGATAGTTTTTATCCCAGAATTCCTGCGGGAACTCCAAAATTAATGCGGGGAACAGCTAATCACCGTAAACTACTGTCAGGGGTACAAAGAAGGACATAGAGTACTTTGTCCATCCAAGGGCAACAATAAATTATATCGTATATATTATTATTGTCTTAATTTTTTTAATTTTACAGTGTTTGAAGTGTTTTGATGAACAGAACCCTTATCCTAAGAGCGGCTGTAACACGCTATGTTTTTATTGCTATACTTTGACAAACGTAGTAGAGGTAGAGGCTGTATTCCAAACTGACAGTAATTTATAGAAGAAATTGTTCGTTATGGTATGAACCAGCTGACGATTTAGTGATCGTAACAACCTCAACCAATCCAAAGTCATAAAAAAAACATTTGATTTGATTGGATTTGATTCGACATAGTTACCTTGAACCATAGGAATCTTTCAATTTTTTGTTGAGTTGCTTATAAATATCTGACTTGGCTGTATGAATTTACTTTTCATTGCCTTCTTAATCAACGCTTTTTCATCATTTTAAAAAAGATTGTAAAATTTCTTCTAAAAAATTTCTGATTTTCATTTTTATAAAAAATTCTTACTTACGCATTTGTAATCTAAATTTATACGCATTATTACTTATAAGCATTATTTTTATGCGTAGGATTCAATTTATTAGACGTATTTTAACTTCTAACGGTAAAATACAGCGCCTGAAAAGATTGGTGAGTTACAATTTCTACTTTACATGATTGTTTCATTTCTGACTATTTGAACCTATTTTTGGCTTCATACTATGTATCTAAACTTCGGATCTTCTAGATTTTTACAGATTTTGTATAAAGTTAAGTTAGTATGGGTGTCGTAGGTTAGAATGCAGTATGCACGTATGCATCAGTTTGCGTTCCATCCCAAACTCCTATAACATCGTGGCTATCGTTTGTGGAATTTGTTTCCCGTTTCCATATGTTGCGCCAGGTCCATTCATCGCCGCAAGGCTGCCAAAGGCTAATCCAGTAACAATTCATTACGTTGTAAATCTTCTTTACCATAATTTGTGTTATACTCTTGGTTTCTCATGTTAGTTGTGTGTTGTGATATAAGTATTTTTTTTAACCCAGTTATTATTATTTACTAACTACTACTACTGATGTGTCGATGTTACTATGTGTCTATGGTACCTAGGTACTATTATTATAAAGAGGTAAAGTTTGTTAGTTTGTAAGTTTATAGGGGGGTAATCTCTGGATCTACAGAAGCGATTATAAAAATTATTCCACCATTAGAATGCTACATTATCCATGAGTGACCAAGGCTATATTGTAACCTGGAATTCCCACAGAATCTCTGAAATTACTGCAGGTGACAACATGGGAAACAGCTAGTATGTAGTAATTATGTATACCTATCTATTGTTATTTGTATTTAAGCTGTCTATTCAGCTGACTGTCTATTTATGTGTATTAAAGTATAATTTATATCTCCTAAGTTTGTATTTTATGTGATTTTTGTTTATCAATTACTTGTTTATAAGTTTGAATATAAAATATCTATACATATTATAATAAAATTGTAACAGGTCGATGTCTGTACATGGGAGATAAATTAGAAAAATAAATTTAGGCGACACTATGAGTGATATAGAAGTAAAAAATACCGTTTTATGTTTGTATTCATGCTACGTAAAACCTGCTTCACCAAATTGAATGTGGTTTCTTTTGTTGTATTCCTAAGGGTCTAACTTAGATACTCATGTTTTGATTTTTTCGAAATTCCATCTGGAACTCGAGATATTAAAAAAAATGCTTAGATGATTGTTGATGTTTAGATCACGCAAAAATGGTTGAATTTGGTTGAAATTTGGCATGCACGTCGTCAGGGGTACAGAGAAGGACATAAGGTACTTTTTATCCCGGAATTCCCGTGGGAACTCCCAAATTACCGCGGGTGAAACCATGGGGCACAGCTAGTCCTACTAACATTGTCTCATAATATTGTCATATATATAACTATATCCTTTTTTTTGTTAAATCATGTTTGTATAAAATAATTGTAATTGTGTTGTCTCTGTTTCCAAATAAATGCCTTTTCTTTCTTTCTTTCTAATAATATAAATGTGAAAGTGTGGATATTTGGATGTTTGTTACTCAATCACGCAAAAACGGCTGAACGGATTTGGATGAAATTTGGGGTACAGAGAAGGACATAGGGTACTTTTTATCCCGGAACTCCCGCGAGAACTCCGAATTTACCGCGGGTGAGACCGCAGGGCACAGCTAGTTACCTATAATTGTGGAAGTGTGGATGTTTGTTACTCAATCTAGGTAGCCTAAGTTCCTTTCCTTTGACATGGAAAAGAACATAGGCTACCTCTTATTCCGGAATCCGCGGGATCTCCGAAATTAACGCGTTATCAACATTTAAAAAAAAAAATGTTGATACAAAATAGCGCTCCTACTTTTAAAACACGATTTACTCAAAATTTCTCCAGTGTGGGTTAACACACTATTGCTTATCTATGTCCAAATATCTTTTAAGTAATGAGGCAACCCATTTTTTCTGTTTCATTGATTACTTTTTACTTATTTCATTTTTAAATTTTAATTATTGTTAAATCTATTTTTAAAAAAGAATATTTGATTTGATTTAAAGAACCACCTCAACTTTTCCATTTATTAGTGGGTATATATTTTGAAATACTTTTTGTATTATTTTGTGTAGCAAAATATATATCCCAACATCACTTTAGTTTTCATATATCTAGTTTCAGATGCCTAATGGACTTTTTTCTTTATTTACAGACAATGCCCTACAAAAACTGCATGATCCCTAGCTGTTCATCTAAGGGCAACAACAAATTATATTGTTTCCCTATTGATAACCATTTAACAGATACTTTGCATGATATTCTAGTTAGTAAATCGGCTGGAATTAAAATCAGTGGTGTTAAAAGGATTTCTCAATGAATATGTAAACTGCACTTTGAAAATTATACAAAATTGGGAGGTAAATGGCAAAATAAATGCTATTTCAACCTTTTTTACCCAAGAAGAGATAAGGGTTGGCAAGCCCTCAAAGCCCGTTAGTATTGGTAAGTGTCTAAGCTGATAATTATGATATTAAAATATCTATAGAAATATAGTATGATTGATTACAATTGTAACAGCAACGCTGTAAAGATGTTGCATTATAATTATATAATTTTTTTGTCATATACTCCAGAGTAACTAAGCTACATACATAGCAAAAAAGTGTCTGAGTAATCAAGTTCAAAAAAATTAAAAATCTTTTTAATTTTATAGTGTTTGAAGGTTTTAATGAAAAGAAGCGTTGTCCTGAACTAAGAGCTGCTGTAACTCAAAAAAGGCCACTTGATCATACAGGTAATTTGCTTGGAACTCTTAATGAAATGAATTCATTTTCTTACAAACTCCACTTGAACTATTCTGTATTTCTGTATGTTAAAAACTTTATTTAGGGATTCTATAAGGATATTATTGCACTAGGTTCTTGCTTCAGCAGTCCAAAATAATTATTTTTGCAGTTCAATTTTGTGTTTCTTTTGTCTGTATGCATGTTATGTGCATTCTGCTAAAATGACTAAACGGAGTTGGAAGGATTTTCATGGTAGCCAAGTAACTACCATGAAAAAACTTATAAGTATAGAGTTGTGCAAAATGCAGATATCTGGATGGTGTGTTGGTTATGTAATTTAGAAAAAACCAAGTAGAATATACTTTAATGCCAGCAACCATATCCAATTATAGAGTTTTAAAAATAGTTTAAAGTCTTTGATAATAATAATTGAGCTATGGTACTTATTTATCTACTAGCTGTGCCCTGCGGTTTCATCCGAGGTAATTTCGGAGTTTCCGCGGGAATTACGGGTTAAATGTATCTACCTTCTCTGTACCCCTGACAACATGTATGCAAAATTTCATGAATATCTGTTCAGCCGTTAAAGCGTGAAAGCGTAACAAACAAACTCAATTTCGCATTTATGATATTAGTAAGGATTTACAGATTATATTTTTTTTTTACCTAGATCAATAAAAAAAAACTGACTATTTAAGAAATAAATTACGATGTTTGATAATTCTTAATAGTAATATACTAGGTTATTACTATAAATGCGAAAGAGAGTTTGTTTATTTGTTTGTTTGTTATGCTTTCACACCTTAACGGCTCAACCGATCATCACGAAATTTTGCATGCACGTTGATAGGGGTACAGAGAAGGACATAACTTTTTATCTCGGAATTCCCGCGCGGACTATGAAATTACCGCGGGTAAAACTGCGGGGAACAGCTAATGTACAAATAAATTGAATAGTTTTCTGTATTTATCTTTTAAGACTAATGTCTATTACAAAAACCTCCTCGTAACATCTCCATGATAGTAAAATTAGTGACCTTATTATAAATTCTTTAAAAAAAAACATACATACAGCCGAATTCAGAACCTCCCCCTTTATGGAAGTTGGTTAAAAATACAGTTAGAATATTTTTTAGAATTAACTTTATTATTAACGTTAAATTTCCGATTGAATAAACGTTGATTTTTTCAATCAATTAAACTGTTGATTGAACTACTGAGAATAGATCTGACATTTACTTGGCCGGATTGTCATTTTTATTGTTTGTTTAATTTTTCCTAAATAAAAATATACTACGCAATTGTCCCAACTTTCTTTTTATTTCATTTGATCATAATCTTTTTTTAGGTTTACATGGACTCGATTATTCAACGCTCACAGCAACGCGACCGATGACGAAGACGACAGCACAGCCCTCACACAGCGCAGCTCTCTCCAAACACAGTAAGAGTGCCAGTGTATTTCTGATACCTACTTTGTAAATATATTTCTTGTACAAAAGTACTCGGAAAAATGTACCCAACCATGACAGCTTTAAAATATTTATAACTAGCTGTTCCGCGCGGTTTCACTCTCATTAATTTTGGAGATCCTGCGGGAATTCCAGAGTAAAAAGTACCATATAATTATGTCTTTCTCTGTACCCCTGACAAGGTGTACATATGCAAAATTTCATGATCGGTTGAGTAATTAAATCGCAAAAGCGTAACAAAATACTTTTTCCAAAATATATCTTTTATACAAAGATAAAAGTGCACCCAACTATGACCACTTTAAAATATCTATTACTAGCTGTTCCTCGCGGTTTCACCCGCATTAATTTTGGAGATCTTGCGAGAACTCCGGAGTAAAAAGTACTTTGTCTTTCTCGGTACCTATTCCTGAAAACGTGTATGCAAAATTTCATGATGATCGAGTTGTACTTTGTCCGACACTTATTTTTCAACTAATTTACACAACTTTGGCAATCCATATACCTAAACTTTCCTAATGGATCACTCTATCTAGTGGTAAAAACCGAATGAAAATCAGTTACTTAATCTTCGAGTATATCGTGAACAAACAGACAAAACGCAACGAGGGACTTTGTTGTATAATATGTAGTGATTAGTGATAATATGTACATTCTATCATTTATACGAACGATAATATCTAAAATGAAAAAGGACTATTTGTGAACATGTCTAGTGACAAAATGTTCAAATTTTGATTATAAAGTATTATTTTTTCGTAGTAAAAAGAACCTACTAAGCAGTGTCAAACTAGAGATACAAAATAATGCATTTTTTTACTGTACACATACCATCTCAAACTGGAAAGGAGAAAACATCTTCTGGGGAGCTAAAAGTGTAGACGAAAAATATTATCGCAATGCGAAAATATGTGCCACATAACATTTGATCATCGTTTGTTTTCAGACATGAATTCGAATGGTTGCCGCACGCGGCACCGGCCCGGCCCTGGCGATGGCGACAACGACATCGACGGCGACAACTACTTCAGTTCCCCAGGAACTGATGCAATCATCATCATCATCGCCGCCAACAGTGCGACTGTGCGTTGGGTCTCAGCTGAAAATCCAATCCATATTTCTTACTCACGATAGAATTGAGAAATATAATATGCATTCAGTATTAGTTATACACGTAACAATAATATTGTGTGCATGTGTAGCATGGAACTCTGAATTAACGCAGATGAAACCGTAGCGAACAGCTAGTCTATAGATCTAGTATATACATATAGGTAAAATTGAACTGTCTGTTTGTAATTCCAAATTAACAGCTTTCACTAAATGCATATTATAAAAGTATTAACGGTACTTATATTAGAAAAAAAAACATTTTTAAATTTTGGTTTGTCTGTTGGTTCCAGCTAATCTCTGAAACGGATAGACCGATTTTAACGGGACTTTCACTGGCAGCTAGCTAATGTTATAAGAAGTAACTTAGGCTACTTTTATTAAAAAAAAAATAGTTCCTGCGGGAATTCTGAAACTCACGCGGGTGAAACCGCGGGGTACAGCTAGTTAAATAATAATACTATAAATAAATGTGAATGTGAGTTTGTTACGCTTTCACACATTAACTATTCTACCAATCCTCATAAAATGTTGCACACACGTTCTCAAGGATACCGAAAGGGATCGCGGGAACTTCAAAATTAACGCAAGGAACAGCTAGAGTCATAATGGAAAATCGTGTTTTTTTTTAAATTTCAGAATGTGGGTGAAGCTATGTCATAGACGGGGAATTCCAGAAATACTTCTTTGTGACCAGTGATCCACCTTCCAAGCTGCATAAAGAGTTTTCGGGATGATGCCTAGAGAGCGTAATTGAATGATGCTACATTTGAGCTTAAAGGTATATTTATATTTCTACATAGTATGTATAAAACAAAGTCGCCTCCTGCCGTCTGTCCCTCTGTACGTTTATCTTTTAAACTAATCTAATTTTTTAAACTACGCAACGGATTTTAATTTCTCGTCAATAGATAGATTGACTCAAGAAAAAAGTGAAATATAACGATAATAATTGTTAAAGATTTCGGAAGAAATCAAGCTAAGCTCTTTCCTCGAAAATGCTCCCGTGCGACGCCGGGGTGGATCGCTTATTTTATATACAGCAACTCTTTAATCCCCAACAACTAAAATACTGATAATATAATACTATACTCTCATACACTAGCAGAACTCAAAACATTGATTTTTAGAAATGGTTTTGATTTGTTTTATACTTGTACCATACAAGAGCTACTTAACGGAATTTATTGGTGTTTTGATGACAGGTGCCTTCCATAAAGTGTTATCCTAACATAGGTTACTATACTTTGTTTTATCGCACTCGATGGTATGAACTGTAGATGGGCTGTGCGTTTTCTGCTGCCTGCTTTTATACACATAGTGTTTTGTATACATAATGTTTTATATGCAAGAAGTAAGGACATGTATATTGTATCGCATGCAATTCACAGAAAGAAAATATAATTATAAAAGTATTACATTTAACAATAAGACAATTAGGGTAGTTGACTGCCAAAATATTATTTTGTCAACACAGTAGGAAATTTTCACATTTTGCAATGATTTTTATTACAGGAAGGCATGGGGATAGTCGACCTGTATCGAAGACTATGCGAGACATGGCGGAAGCAGTGCTTCGACCGACATGTCAACGGTTCGCGGAGCTGCTCGCCCGGAAAGTTGAGGGCCTATTATGTAACTTTTGTTTCTATAATTTTTCGGTCGCAATCAAAAACATGGCGGTTTTGCGATTACAATACATATTATGCAGGTTTTGACACCTAAAATATCTAGTAATCAACCAAAATTATCATACTTCAAAAGTTGAATCTGCCTAAACATGATTAATTAATCACAAAATCGCAATTTTTCTGATTTAAACTGAAATATGATAGCAACAAAAGTTACATAATTACCCTGCTGGTGACATTAGTAAATTGAGAGTCTATATGAAAGGATGCTATCATGAAACAAATTCGTTTTCTAATACAGGAAATATTAAACTATTTGGATTATTACTCTCAAAAGCTTCATAGATATTTGGTAATTTCTTAAAAAAATTTTTGGTCGCTTTAGAGCAATCAACGTCAACGTAACGTACAACGTATATAACACAACGGTAATCATTTTAGTTGATTGCCTTTTGAGTTCTTCTTTTTTTTTCAATATGGCAACAGACGCCTTTGGTAGGTAGGCGCTCTATTCATGTCAAGACGAAAACAGTGGAGAGTTACAAAAACAAAGTTAGGTCAGAATATAAGATTCAGAAGTATGAACAGTGATTAATTTTGTGATGAAACATGGAAACCATTTTCGCTTCACAGTTTTTGTCTGGCGTGTCTTGGTTTGAAGTAAAATATCAAACCATTTTTTCCTACTCTATAAAACAAATTATGAAACGCATTTATTTGATTTATTTGAAATACACACGAATTTTAGGAGTTGGTGTATCAATGTAACAGCATTTTCATAACTAGCTATTTATTACTTCTATGATATTTACTGATTATTTTCTTGTTTACTAATTTGGGAACGGTTTGTTTACGAAATTTTCTAATAAAATCAAGCTGATAACTGTTATTTGCCTATTTATGTCTAGTATAATAATTTACAATTAACAAAGATGGCTGTTGTTATCCTTAATAGTATAAGTAATGTTAATAACATTTATATACTTAATTAAAGATAAAGTTTTTAGGAAATTTATGAGTTTTATTTGTTCTTGTTTATGTTTTTCTCTAAACACAATCAGTTCATTAACATGTTTAGAGAAAAACATATCCAAGTCAGTCACACTCTTAAAATAAAAAAAAAAATTTAATCCTAACAAGCTATAATACCATCGATACGAGCACAGGATCCCATCCCTAGTATCGATAAAGTTTATCGACATGGACAACACTAATATTTTATCTGTGGCTTTGTCGGGCTCTGTGATTGGTGGATCTCTAACGACCCCTCAAAATGCTGTCAGATTCCTATCTGTCTTTAGACATAAGTCTTATTAATTTGTGGTCACTTTTCAGCATCTATTTTGGACCCTGAGCAGGAAACTGGCTTACAAGAAAGCCATGCTTTAACTTGTAGTAGGGGTTTTATTGGTCATTCGGTATAGGGGTACCTTGCATTTTTGTCTCAAAGGACGCCGCTTGGTACAGTTGATCCTTGGGTCAAACTAAGCTGATTTAGACCGGGTGACACGAGGAGCCCCCCCTGGGGTGGGCAGGGGAGGGGGGGAAAGAGTCCATCGCCCGCGTCGCAGACTACGCTCGATTTCTGCCCACATATAGCTACTAGGTCGAGTTTGGTATCGTTTTCATATAAATCGAGGACGAGGGTTTCATTTCTGGAATAAACTTTTTGCCCGTCCATAGAAAAAAACCGAGCAACTGGCAAAAACATAAAAAAATTAAAAAATAAAATTCGGAATATCGTCGCTAAGAATTATACTACGAGTAATTTCACCATATAAAAAATATAATGTTATAGCCCCTTTATTCTCAAATATAAAAAAAATTATTTGAAAAACATCTTTTAAGTATAAGTGTGTTAAAAAAAATATTTTACTTAGCACGGCGGGACCGAATTTCTTAAATGAAATTTAAAAAATCTCAAATAATTGCTTTAACTTTTTGCCCAGACTGCTAGACTGGCATTGTTTTTGAACAACATAATATATGTAACTTAAACATGAACACAAATATAATATTTATTTATTATTTATTCATATTTAAATAAAAATTGCACCATTATTGACAGTTTCGACTACATCTGCAAAGATCTGTACACTTATAACGCAGTTACATCTATGTGTACGCTGTACTTAGCATTTGCATCTAATTAATCCAATAAGTTAATTAAGACAGGGTGACATACAGAACCCCCCCGCAGCGGATGGGCAGAGGAGGGGGTGGAAAATGCATCATCCGCGACGCAATCCGCGCTCAATTTTTACCTCTATATGGCTACTAGGTCAAGTTTGGTGGCGTTTTCGTATAATTCAACGATAAGGGTTTTATTTCTATAATAAACCTTTTGCCTCTCTATAGAAAAAAACAGAGTAACGGGGAAAAACAAAAAAACAAAATCGGAATATTGTTGCTCAGGATTATAGTATAAGTAATTTCAGTATATAAAAAATATTCTAGGTATTGTAACCCCTTTATTGTAGAATATAAAAGTGTTACTAGAACATCTTTTAAGTGTAAATGTGTTAAAAAATATTTTGCATAGAGCAACGAGACTGAATTCCTTAACGCGGAATTTAAAAAACAAACCAATTAACTCGTTTTCAAACATTCCCAGTCTAGCAGTCGGAGTAAAAAGTAAATCAATTAACAACAGACTTAAACATGAATCAAAGATAATTATTAATTTATTATTTATCAATATTTAAATTAAAAATGCACTTTCACTGACACTTTCCACAACACCCGCAAAGCCCTGTAAACTTTAAGTGAATTTTTACGCAGTTGCATTTATCTAGTTGTACACTGCACTTAGCATTTAAACCGAATGAATTCAAAGCGTGCTCTAGAAGCTAGGAGCAAGCTAGTCCATACGGGTTCCCGAATTTGGTTTTCACTAGCCTATTAGAAGGATCCATATCCTTCTTATATCTTGATGCGGTACAAGAAGTTGTCCCCACGCATGTCCTCCTTAGTACACCGCTCAAAGCTAATGTTGATATAAATAATCTTTAGCCGGCAATATGTTTTCAATGCTTCGATCCTTTTTCGTGAATAATTGTTTTATTCAGTTGGTCACATCCGTGCAAAAGCCTGATCTGTGATTAACAATTAAACAATGATGCAATCACTGTCGTTGATTCCAAGTTTTGAGTTGAATGTTAAAAGATAAAAATATGCACTTCTTCCGATCTAAAAAACGTCGTAAAATCCAAACTATTATTTAAATTTTATAGGATAGGTACTGGCTTTAATTACAGTTGGTCTGCTCTGTCCTTTTTTACTTAGGTACTTGTCATACATAGCAGTGACAATTGATGTTTCTAGTTTTGGGTAAGCTCGAGGGCTGGGCAATATCCCCTTGTATTTCTAATTTGAAACCCTCAGTAGCTGTTAGATATGCACATCATGGTTTCAAAGACACTCTTTTTTCATTAACCGCAAAAAAGTCACAACCAGTATAGGCAGGAAACTTTGCTGTTACTTCTGCTTTCTCAGGTTCTATGGAAGAAAATTTAAGTATAGGAATTAGAAGCTGCAAT
Source organism: Zygaena filipendulae (assembly GCA_907165275.2). Lineage (NCBI taxonomy): Eukaryota > Metazoa > Arthropoda > Insecta > Lepidoptera > Zygaenidae > Zygaena > Zygaena filipendulae. The sequence goes on from OU015669.1 coordinate 6,293,744, forward strand.
ACCATGACAGAAGAAAGTATAGCGCGCTATAAAAAATTTTTTCCACATACTTATACTTAAAAGATGTTGTATTTAGTATTTTTTTTTTTTATATTTTAGAATAAAGGGACTAATTTTTTGTTTACTGAAATTACTTATGGTATAATTTTGAGCGACGATATTCCGAATTTAATTTTGTTTTTTTTTTTGTTTTACCTGTTACTCGGTTTTTTTCTATGGATAGGCAAAGGTTTATTCCAGAAGTAAAACCCGCGTCCTCGAATTATACGAAAACCACACCAAACTCGACCTAGTAGCCATATAGAGGCAAAAATCGAGCGCGGATTGCGTCGCGCACGATGCATTTTCCACCCCCTCCCCTGCCCACCCGCTAGGGGGGTTCCGCATGTCACCATGTCTTAATTAACTTATTGGATTAATTAGATGCAAATGCTAAGTACCTACAGCGTACACATAGATGTAACTGCGTTATAAGTGTACAGATCTTTGCAGATGTAGTCGAAACTTTCAATATGGTGCAATTTTTATTTAAATATGAATAAATAATAAATTAATATTATGTTTGTGTTTATATTTAAGTCACATATATTATGTTGTTAAAAAAAAAATGCCAGTCTAGCAGTCTGGGCAAAATGTTAAAGCAAATATTTGAGTTTTTTAAAATTTCGTTTAAGAAATTTGGTCTCGCCGTGCTATGTAAAATATTTTTTTTAACACACTTATACTTAAAAGATATTTTTCAAATTATTTTTTTTATATTTAAGAATAAAGGGGCTATAACACTATATTTTTTATGTGGTGAAATTACTCGTAGTATAATTCTTAGCGTCGATATTCCGAATTTTATTTTTTTAATTTTTTTTGTTTTTGCCAGTTGCTCGGTTTTTTTCTATGGACGGGCAAAAAGTTTATTCCAGAAATGAAACCCTCGTCCTCGATTTATATGAAAACGATACCAAACTCGACCTAGTAGCTATATGTAGGCAGAAATCGAGCGCAGACTGCAACGCGGGCGAAGTACTCTTCACCCCCCTCCCCTGGGCAAGGGAGGGGGGGTACCTCGTGTCACCCGGTCTAAATCAGCTTAGTTTAACCCAAGGATCAACTGTGCCAAGCGGAGTCCTTTGATACAAAAGTGTCAAGGTTGCGACCAATAAAACCCCGACTATTGGGTAACAATCTAACATTGTCATTGGCGATTCGCCATAATTGAAGAAGTAGATGAAGAGATTGTTATTATTAAGAAACATTGTCATTGGCAAATTATAATTATAGACGCCATTATTAAAGAAGAAGAAGAAGAAGAAAATTGCTTGTAATTGTATTGTATTGCAATCATTATTTTTAAACCAATGGATTTGGATTGCATTTTGCAACTTGCGAAATACTGAAGCCGGTTTAACAATGAGGGGATTTTAAAAAACATGATATGTGGTGTGTTAAACTCAATTTTGTATACAGAGGAGTTTACACTTTACAATAATGGACTTTGAAAGCCCTGACGTAGAAAAAGACTTTCCCGGTTTGTATGCATCAGAAACCGGTCGCAAAAGCAACGAAAGTGACTGTAAGCAATAAAAATCATCTATGTTCTCTTTCTTGATTTCCTTTAAATTTATATTCCTATATTGGTTGGTTCGTAAATACTTATTTTTCACTCAATTTTACAAATCTTCCTTGGTATTGGTGATACACACCTACCTCTAACACACTAACCGCTGTCTAGATGAAAACGAAAGTAGACACATGGTACAAAGTGTGTGGACTCACGTTCGGTTTTCGGACATCTATGAAGGTTTTGGTATACCACATGACTGTGACTGAAGCAACCTGATTAATCAATAATTAAACATCCAGCAATCAATAATGTCCCAATCCTGAAAGAACAATACCACACCCTAAAAAATTTGGTTTGTTTAATGTATGTGAATACACCTAATAATAAATAATTAATGGTTATTAAATAGATGAATATTTTTTTATAACTGGTAATTAAAAAATCTAGATAATTAGTATCTAGCACCTAATAATTTTTCTTTATTTTTCTTTTTTTTTTTAATATTTTCCCCTGAAAGTTATTATTGCAGTGCACGCTGTTAAATAATGTCATCACACTACTTAACATGAAAATCTACCATATGAAAACAATATTGTGATTTACCTGTTATGATGTAGTACTTCATAGTGTCTGTACTACTAATATAAATATGAATTTTCTAGTAAATTTATATCAATTAATACCATGTTTTGTTGCCCTAAATTATATGATCATGTCGACGGGTCCCACATATACTAGTGCAAGTGCACAAGTCACAACTTTACAGCAGAGCAATTTAAATGTTTGTAATTTTGACACAACTCAACATCAATATTTAAAATTTTATTATATTATATATTTAAAATTACCTGAAAATTATAGAAAAAAAACTGCAAAGTCAATTTTTTATATTTTATTATACTTTAGAAAGTAGCTTCATTTGTGCAACTTGTTTTCTTTTTTTGTCAAATTGTGGGTAACATTAGTATATGTAGGACCCATTGATATTATGTAAACGTTCTTCAACTATTGCAAGAAGGTTAAATCTGTGACTTAGTATAAATTTTAGGATAGACTTAGTTTTTTTGTACTGAGATATCTGAGGGAATCATGAAATTCACTCTTATGAAGCTGAAGTCAGTAAAAAAGTTAAACTGGCTACAGTTTTCAGCAATGATTTTTTTTTTATTTTAGTTAGTGATGGTGATGGACATGAAAAACCTAGCAAAAAAGATTTATTGGGTCGACGTAAGGACAAAAAAGAGAAGAAAGATAGAGGTTATGCTGCACTAGAAGGAGAAAGCTCACCAGAAGAAGATACAGACACCAAGTCAGTCTATTTTATTTTTTTTGTTAAATCAGACATGGTAACAATGACAATGTTTTGAATGGATTTTTTTTTCGTCAAAGTCATCATAAGTTTTATTTATATGGCATTCAGGCTCCAATTAATTATGCATACTGTTGAACAAAGGTTGCCCTTTGACTCCATTGGGGGCTACTTTTGATTCCAGAGGTTGGGCCCTAGAGTGTGTAAATGATGACAGTGGTATAGAAATAAATTTACACCTAATAACACTTGAATTTAATATAAAGTGGGTTATAAATTAAGTAAACATTTGAATACTATTTTATGTTGCTGTAAAACTGGCACTATGGATGTCATAGATGTGCTTACATTAGACATAAATATAGATGGGCATTCAACCCTTTAAAGTGCTTGAGTTATGTAGGTATCTATAGACATACATTCCCAATTCCCAAATAAAAGACATGAATACTCACAGAAGATTGATATAAAAACTAAAAGTATTAACTGACGTTCCAATTTGGTTGGATCCAACCAAATTACCGCGGTTGTGCCAACCATTCTGACATTGCTACAGACATACCAACGGTTGGCAATCCAACCGTCATTTGCCTATGCACTGAAGAAGTGTACGGACGTCATCCTACTAATATTATAAACGCGAAAGTTTGTAAGAATGTAATGGATGGATGGATGGATGTTTGTTATTCTTTCACGCAAAAACTACTGGATGGATTTAAATGAAACTTTACAATAATATAGCTTAATAATATCAGATTAACACATAGGGTACTTTTTATCCCGGAATCCCCGCGGGAACTCTGAAATTAACGCGGGTGAAACCGCGGGGCACAACTAGTTATCTATAATAATATTACCTGTATTTGTTTTTACCTACTTTTCGTCAGCGCTCGGCGGCGTTTCGAATGCGACTGAGACACATCGGTTGGACCATTTGTTTCCATACCTACCCATTTGGTTGGACGGTTGACTTGTCGGGTGCGTCGGCGAGCCGACCACGTCCAACCCGTATTAATAATAATTATGTTAGACCGACTACCCTATACACTTTCCGATTTGGTCGGAACGTCTGTTACTAGTTTAAACATTGGCTTAAAGTTGACCAGCGGAGCTAAGATGCGCAACACGATAAAATTTTATCGAGCCATTTTATCGATTCTCGTCGACATATATATCGTTTTGTCTACCAGTGGTATGGCAGCAAAAAATGTTTAACCGAATTTAGTCTTAACTCGATACCTCATTAATGCACTTTTTTGCTTGGACGCCCACAAATATTTGTCGTGTCGACAATTTTATCTTTCGTTCGATAAACATATCGTGTTGCGCATCCTAGCTCGGCTAGAATTACAAAATAAAATAAATTATAACTATAACAAAATAAATAAAATAATTTTGTTTGTTCTCCATTATTCATGATTTGCCTTCTACTTTAATCTAATATATAAAATTGTCGTGTCACAATGTTCGTTCCTATACTCCTCCGAATGTTAATATACTAGATGTACATTTTTTGTGTAACCTTGAAATAGTACATTATTATCCTAGGGGTGAAAGTAACTTATTTAGTTCCGAGACGGGGTTTGGCGCCCGAGCGTAGCGAGGCCGCCAATAGATCGAGGGACTAAATAAGTCTTTCTCCCGAGGATAACACTGTGCTTTTCATTACGAATGCAAGGAAAGTCAAAATAAAAATAGGAATTAGCTTAAGAAAAAGTGAGTGAATTTTATTTTAATTAATACCTACTTAAACTTTACGTTATTTCAATTTTACATCGCGCTGGCTGTACAGAAAGTTGGAACATGGTTCAATAGAAATGTGAAAATAGACCTAGTTTTTTTTTAATAATTTGACAGTTGTCAGTTGAAAGCGATTCTCCCTAGGGCTGAAAAGGGTTACTTTCAACCCGCTTCTCAGGCAACTTCAGACCTACTTTCCGAGTATGAATAATGAAAAATAATATGTGTAGTTGGGCAACATTTTTTTAATACTTTTATCATGCCAGAAGTCCCTCGAAATCAAAGAAGACAAAGTCGTTTAAATTCCCGACTAAAAGTAAAGAGAAGCGTGAGAAGTCTCGCGACAAAGAGAAGGTGTTAGATGACGCGACCAAGCACAAAGAGTTAAGTGAAAAGGAGAAGAAAAAGGAAAAAGAAAGGGAGAAAGAGCGAGAAAGGGAGAAGAAGGAAAAGGAGAAACGCGAAAAAAAAGAGAAAGATAAGGTTTGTGTTAGTATAATTGATAATTTTTAACCGACTTCAAAAAAGAAGAAGGTTCTCAATTCGACGCGTATGTTTTTTTTTATTTCTAATGGCTGTGCCCGCGATTTCTCCTGGGGTTTGAAATTTCCGCAGATACACTATATCAGGATAGAAGTCGGTACCTCTCTCCTATTACAAGACTTTATTGTACACCAAAATAATGTTCGTGTGTTTACGCAAAATCTTATAAATTAAGGCACACAAAAGGCGGTCTTTTCGTTTTACCAGCGATCTCTTCCAGACTTTTTTTATATAGTTACATAATAGCTGCTCCTGCCCGCGGGTTCAACCGCATTAGTTTCGGAATTCCCGCGGTAATTCCTAGATAAAAAGGTAAACTCAGGTATAGTGTAGCTTCCTATCACTGAAACAATTTTTCAAATCGGTTCAGTAGTTCCAAAGACACCAAATACATAGCTGTACCTGCCGTGGACTCACTAGCACTAGCATTCCCGCGGAAACTCCTAATTTACTAGTATTTATACTTATTCGCGAACGTGCACACAAAAATATGAAGGCAGCGCATAAAATATGAACATTGATTTTTACAATATTGCTATAATAAAATTATACCTACTGTATATTGTATAATATTATAGCGTAGGCCGAAAGCAGCTTCAAGGAAAGGTTATAGCACAGATAGATAGCAAAATTCACGCGGACCACAGCTGTTATTCCTAAAGTAAACATTTGCTCACCTCGTAGTAACGATAAAAAATTGGCAAATTCGGCATTCACTGGTCGATTTTTTTTTCTCTCTCATTTTTTTATTTAATCAATGAAGTCTTAGTACTTTTTCTGTTTTTTTATTTATGGAAAGCTTTCCCTGCGCTGTTTACGCGTTATTCAAAACTAGCTGTTCTCCGCGGTTTCACCAGCGTGAAACGCTTTTATAGCATAACAACTTTTTCTCGACATCCGATGTAATTGAATTACAGCCGTTGTCGTTGTCTATAATATGTTACTCCAAGCAAAGCTTAATCTACCTTGTGAAAACCGCATGATAATAATCCGTTCGGTACCGAGTTCCGAAGATAAGCGTAAACAGACACGCGGATTCTGCTCTTTTATTTTATAGATTTATAACTAATTCATTTGTTTTAAATTCACAAAATAACTTTTTATTTACATTGGATTGCGTTACCGATTAAGTAAGGCTTCGGAAAAAAAACTATGAGACAAATCGAAAAGACGTTGTACCGACTCGACTGTGAAACAAAAATAAAACACCGAACTTTTACGTTTTGCTAAATAAATACAAAACATGATCGTGGCCCTCGTCTTATGTTCACGATAATAAGGCTCTGTGTTGCGGTGTTTGTCAATGATTTCACGGTCCAGAGGTTCTGTATTCATAATTCACAGCTTAGTGGGTAGGCGCGCGAGACCTTGATGGTTACTAGTGTTGTTGTACCTACTGTCTGCGACAACACCGCTGATTTATTCAGTTGCGCTACGAAATCGCGTCATGCATCACCTACGCAGCGTTTTTAATAAGGTCTCCGGATAATGGTTTCTATTAACTTTGTTTATATTATTACGTATTGATTTTGTTTTAAGTGTCAGTAACGTTTGGTAATGCGACTAAATAGTTCACGTGAACTTTGACGTTGTCTTTTATCTATATTTTGATTGGATTGTGTGCTATCAGAATTTTCTGTTGACTTACAGGAAAAAGAAGCAAAATTCAAATTAGAATCGAAGGAGAAACTTAAGGATGAAAAAAAGGAAAAGTCCAAAGAGAAAGACAAGGACAAAGTTAAAGAAAAAGACAAAGAGAAAGTAAAAGAAAAAGATAAGGATAAAAAGGAGAAGAAATTAACAAAAGTACCCTCAACTGTCACTTCCGGGGTGCCGTTCGAAGAAATATTCACACTTGGCGGTGAGTACAGTCTTATTGGGAAGTTTGGCGTTGTTGAATTTTACTTGTTTATTTTATCTATTCCAGTGATCGAAGTAATGATTAAGTTATTGCAAAACAGGTTTTTTTAAAAACAATATTTATATACATATTTTATTGTAAATATATTGAAGTATTCCTAATGCGTAAAACCATAAAGGCTAGGGCTTGGTAGAAAATATTTTGCCCGTGACTTTGCTGGCGTTACTGTAGTTTTGTCAATCGATTTTGTATCTCTCAGATCAGCACTTTTCTTCTGAATGAAAAAAGTACTCATGTCCTTTTCTGTACCCCTAATTACGTGTTATGCGCAATTTCATGATGACCGATTCGGTAGTTTAGGGCGTGAAAGCGTAACAAACAAACTCACATTCGTATTTATAATAGTGTACGTGTTAGTTATGATTCTGAGTTGTTAACATACGACCTCAGACGAAATAAAAACTCAAGACGGAGCGCTGTCAACAACAAAGTGAAGCCGGTTTCGTAAACATGTGGGCATTTAGTGAGTGTTGCCGTGCAGTGAAAACTTATTACCCAAAATTGTTAAGTTCTAGAAAGATGAATGGCTAAGTAAATAGATAAGTTAGTATTTTTTTAAGTTGTATACCTCGGTTGTATATTCGAGAACCTTAAAAATATAGGTTTCGAAGTTATGATAAAACATGGAAAGTAAAAATTAACGCCTATTTACACTTACATTAATTTTATGAATATTAAATTTTTTTACAAAATAATTAAAACCGACTTCCAAAAAACACAAAACTAAAAAGCTAAAAATAACAAAATACCGATTTAATCCAACAGACAAAAATAAACGTAATACCTAATATTATTGGTTTGGTATTACGTTTATTCTTTTCTGTTGGATTAAATCGGTATTTTGATATTTTAAGCTCTTTAGTTTTGTGTTTTTTGGAATTTAACTTACACTTAAAAGCAAAAAATTTGTTAATTTCTTGCTTTTAAGTGAGACGGTTTGTAATTTATCAATAGCCTGATGTCAACTACTCATCACCTTTTACAAAATATTGCTCTTCTCGATGCAGGAACGTTAATTTTTGAGGAGTTCTCCTGGTACATCACTTTCAGTTCCACTTTGCCATATACTTTGTGAGTTCTGACGAGCATAAATTGTTTAGGAACCATTTAAAGTTAACGAATCGGAACTCGTGAAATACCTATTATTGAGTAGTTCCGATGACCATCTGTGGTCTTCATCATCAGTTCCACTTCTTCAAATTTGGCTTTCCGAAAGCAAATGAACGATTTACTATAAAAAATACTTAAATCGGTATAGGTGTGCTTATTATTTTTGAAGAGTTCCCTCGATTTCTCCAAGATCCCATCATCAGATCCCGATTTGGTGGCAAGGTCCCATTGCCACCAATTGAGAGTAAACCCTTTCAAACAAAAAAGAATTTTCGAAATTGGTCCAACCGTCTTCGAGTAATCGGTGTACATAAAAAAAAAAACATACATACTATCGAATGTATAACCTCCTCCTGCTTTTTGGAAGTCGGTTAAAAAGTTTAAATCGAAATAGGCAAATGAATGTGTTACATTACGTTCCAGGTCACATTAACTTACCCAAAAAACGGGGACTATTGTGACGCTCACTAGTAGCAACACTTATGAAAGTTGTGAAGGTTTTGTGTTCCAAGTTGTCATTAATTAATAAAATTGATATTTTATTAAAAATGTGGTTCTATCCTGCTTTTTATTTTTCGAAGATTGGTTTTTACACCCTCTCACTACAAAATTCGGCATTTTTTCTTTAACAAATAGGAATTATTACAGCGTGACACTCCGCGCGTCGGAAAAGCTTGACTGACAAGGTAAGGCGTAGTTTCGTTATATGTGTGTGCGTGTAACTGTGCATGTACACGCCGAGGCGTAGTTTTATCGGCATCACTTCTTTGTTCACAGCGCTCCGTCTTGAGTTTTTATTTCGTCTGAGCATACGACTATCTTATATCAAATAAATACTGCGTCTACTTCACTGAAATTATCAGTGTATGTAACCAAATGAAACAAATGCTAGATAGATAGGTAAAAGATAAAGCAAAACCTTTTTGATAGTTATTCTAAATATTTCCATCTGGAAATAGGCACATAATTTTGATTTGTTTTTCTTAATTCATTGGCGATATAATTAATTTACTATATCACCAAATGAATCCGTTTCTAAGTGAGTACAATGTTTTTGGTAAGAGAATAGTTTTAATCATATTCTCAAATATTTTTTTGAAATGTATTTGATGCTTAGCGTGCTTGTAGGGAACAGGAAGGAAAATGTTTGACAATCATGTTTGACGAACATGTTTGACATCCAGACCGGTGGCAACTTCATCTAACTATCCTACTAATTGCTTTAGTTATTCTTCTGAGCTACTACTAATATTATAAACGCTAAAGTTTGTGAGTATGGATGTCAAAGTCAAAGTCAAATCCTTTATTCAAATTTGGCCCATAATGTGGCTCTTTTTGAGGGTGGGATTTTTTTTGTAAATTGTTGACCTTTGTTAAAAACTAGCTGACCTCCGCGATAATTTCGGAGTTCCCGTGGGAATTTCGAAATAAAATGTACCCTATGTCACTCAGGACTATCGTAGCTTGCTACAAGTGAAAGAATGTTTTAAATCGGTTCAGTAGATCCAGAGATTACCCCTGACAACGTCACAAACTCAGAATTCACAAACTCACAAACTTTACCTCTTTATAATGTTACATATAGATAAAATACGCATCGTTCCCCAGTGGCTCTCCCGATATTCGGCGTTCCGCTGCAGCAGTCCGTCGAGCGGTCGAGATGCCACGACGACACGTGCCTCCCTCTAGTGGTGCGCGACAGCATCGACTATTTACAGGTAAACAGCGAACTTGTAACTATACAATTTATAGCGTCCGTCTCTCTACTTAGCTGCAGCGGATAGAATGTCCTGACCATAGACTTTAATGCATTTAAAATAGGTTTTAATACTCTTTTGCGCCGCAGGCGAGCACCCTTGTGAGGTACAAAACCACTCACTCGGTTGCACCTTAACCCTATCATTTTACTTGACACAGGTTTAATTTGACTTTAGTGATGGATGTTTATTTTCATCTTCTGATCAAAGTTTAACTTCATGAATCTTGATGAAAGCTTAATTTAAATTTTGTTTTGTTTCCTTGATAATAATTATCGTACGTAATACAATATGACTTAAATAACAGAAATGTGACTTTATTGTCAGGCGTTCGGCATAAAGTCGACGCACATCTACCGCACGGAGGCGGACAAGATCAAGCTGCAGCAGCTGCGCAAGCTGTACACGGACCGCGGGCCCACCTTCCCCTACCACTGGGACGTGCCCGTCGCCTGCGCCATGCTCAAAACTTACATTGCGTGAGCGGTCGCCATTCATTTATCTATATATTTCTTTCTTTCTTATTTTTTAGGGACTTTCGCATATAATGCATTTAGCCAGTTTCAAGTAAAATTAATTAGATCAATGTATCATCTATTAAAATGCTTCGTTCTACGGTTTGAACTTGCAAGCCACAGTACTTATAGCTTGCAAGAACTTTTTCGGAGCTCTTAGAGGAAACCGAAGAAATCAGCTCGAATGTCATATATCTTCTTGAGCACATAAAATACCGTCACTCTGAAAATTATTGTCTGTATTGGATTATAACACAACAAAATCGACATGATAATAATCTCTGGATCTACTGAATCGATTTTGAAAATTTTTTTAGTAGAAGGCCACGTCATTTGTGAGTGGCTTAGGCATTCCCGCTAGAACTCCGAAATTACCGCGGGTGAAACCGCGGGGAACAGTCAGTAATTAATATCTATACTTATAATAAGACTGTAGAGAGGTCAATTCTGTACATTGAATATATTGTCAAAATTAATATTGGAGGGTGATCGATACTGATGCCAAAAATGCAATCAGTAAATTTTTTGTCTGTCTGTCTGTATGTGCACGCATGGGTCTAAAACTACTGAAGGGATTTTAACCAAACTCGGCACGATTGTGGTCCATACTCCTGGGCAGGTTATAGGCTATATAACATAACGCTAAGACACATAGGAGCTGAGCAGTGACGATAAATTAAGCAAGTCGGATGAAAATGCGCTTTCGAGCTCTTATCCTCGCATACGTTTACTCAATCACGCGAAAACTGCTGAACGGATTTAGATGAAATTTGGCATGCACGTTTTCAGGGGTACAGAAAAGGACATAGGGTACTTTTTATCCCGGAATTCCCGCGGGAACTCCGAAATTACCGCGGGTGAAACCGCGGGGCATAGCTAGTGATATAATAAGTAATATAATAATTTGTTTGTGCGCACAGTGAACTGCCCGAGTCGATCCTGAGCCAGGAGTTGCACAGCCAGTTCGAGCAGACGGCGGCCATCGCGGAGCCGCAGCGGCTGGCGGGCATGGCGGCGCTGGTGCGGCGGCTGCCCGCCTGCAACCGCCACCTGCTGGGCTGGCTCGCCCGGCACTTCGAGAGCGTGCTCGCGCACGAACACGTGCGTGCTCCTTGTTAATTATTATGTAATCCTTACTAATATCCCTACTAGTCCCTACTAATATTATAAATGCGAAAATAACTCTGTCTGCCTGTCGGTCTGTCTGTCTGTTACGCTTATATCACGTAACGGCTCAACCGATCATCACGAAATTTTGCATACACGTTGTCAGGGTGAAATAAAGGACATAGGGTACTTTTATCTCGAAATTCCCTCGGGAACTTTGAAATTAAGGCGGGTGAAACCGCGGGGAACAGCTAGTTATCCGAATTACTATTCCCGCTAGAATTCCGGCATTGAATGTCCTTTTCTGTATCTCCAACAACGTGTGTGCAAAATTTCATGATGAACGGCTGAGCCGTTAAGGTGGGTCTAAAGGTCTAGTTTTCATACAAACTGCCGTAGCTATATTAAAGGCATTCCGCCTGTTTTTATTTATTAGACTTCATTTAATAAAATACTACTACTTGTTACGATAACGCACAGCCCAAAATCTTTGCATATAGTGAAGAAATAACATAATTACAATCATTTCAAAATGAATTAAATTTCGGTCGAACCTTTGCTTGTGTGAGAGAACGAATACACTATAAGTGCACGAAAATGGCGGCCCGGTCTATAAACAGCTGTAGTTTGGCTGTAGACTGACAAGTCCTCCGAATGCAGTAGTTTGTAGTGAATTCCAAAAAGATCACAAGGTGGCGCGGCGTTGAGCCGTGAGTTTTGACAATTTTACCTACCAAGATAATTTAGAATTGTATTTGAAAATATACCTATTACTGATGTAGTAGGTAGTAGGTACCTATTAGTAGCCGAAGCGAATATAAATAACTTGTGGAAAGTTGGAAAAGACGTTTTGGTTCTGCGTCACGTACAATTAGGTATAACTTACGGGTACAAGTATTTTACATTATTGTGTTGAATAAATTCTTGCTATCTCTTTCTTGTTTTCACGATGAGTAAAAGAGAGAGACCATATTTTCGAAAGGTTGTATCTCACCTCGGCCCGGGGTGATAAAATTCAGCGTTTATCTCCAAATTCTCCGATGCAATGAAAAAAAAATATTTTTATTGTGTCTTATGTGACCACGTGATGCAATTTTTTCATACCTTCAATTTTTTTTTTTGTAAAGCTTATATTTCGGAACTACTTACAACTTACAGACCCATCATGTGGGTACTCAAACGTCATGTTTTCGTGATATCTATGTGATCACGTGGTCTAATTTTCAACAGCCTATATCTCGGAAACTACAAGTTACAGACCCATCGTGTTGGTACTCAAACTTCATGTTTTCGTGATATCTATGTGATCACGTGGTCAAATCTTCGATAGCCTGTATCTCGGAAACTACAAGTTACAGACCCATCGTGTTGGTACTCAAACTTCATGTTTTCGTGATATCTATGTGATCACGTGGTAAAATTTTCGACAGCCGATATCTCGGAAACTACAAGTTACAGACCCATCGTGTTGGTACTCAAACTTCATGTTTTCGTGATATCTATGTGATCACGTGGTAAAATTTTCGACAGCCGATATCTCGGAAACTACAAGTTACAGACCCATCGTGTTGGTACTCAAACTTCATGTTTTCGTGATATCTATGTGATCACGTGATCAAATTTTCGATAGCCTGTATCTCGGAATCTACAAGTTACAGACCCATCGTGTTGGTACTCAAACTTCATGTTTTCGTGATATCTATGTGATCACGTGGTCAAATCTTCGATAGCCTGTATCTCGGAAACTACAAGTTACAGACCCATCGTGTTGGTACTCAAACTTCATGTTTTCGTGATATCTATGTGATCACGTGGTAAAATTTTCGACAGCCGATATCTCGGAAACTACAAGTTACAGACCCATCGTGTTGGTACTCAAACTTCATGTTTTCGTGATATCTATGTGATCACGTGGTAAAATTTTCGACAGCCGATATCTCGGAAACTACAAGTTACAGACCCATCGTGTTGGTACTCAAACTTCATGTTTTCGTGATATCTATGTGATCACGTGATCAAATTTTCGATAGCCTGTATCTCGGAATCTACAAGTTACAGACCCATCGTGTTGGTACTCAAACTTCATGTTTTCGTGATATCTATGTGACACGTGGTCAAATTTTCAACAGCCTATATCTCGGAAACTACAAGTTACAGACCCATCGTGTTGGTACTCAAACTTCATGTTTTCGTGATATCTATGTGATCACGTGATCAAATTTTCGATAGCCTATATCTCGGAAACTACAAGTTACAGACCCATCGTGTTGGTACTCAAACTTCATGTTTTGGTGATATCTATGTGATGACGTGGTCAAATTTTCAACAGCCTATATCTCGGAAACTACAAGTTACAGACCCATCGTGTTGGTACTCAAACTTCATGTTTTCGTGATATCTGTGTGATGACGTGGTCAAATTTTCGATAGCCTGTATCTCGGAAACTACAAGTTACAGACCCATCGTGTTGGTACTCAAACTTCATGTTTTCGTGATATCTATGTGATGACGTGGTCAAATTTTCAACAGCCTATATCTCGGAAACTACAAGTTATAGACCCATCGTGTTGGTACTCAAACTTCATGTTTTCGTGATATCTATGTGATGACGTGGTCAAATTTTCGATAGCCTTTATCTCGGAAACTACAAGTTACAGACCCATCGTGTTGGTACTCAAACTTCATGTTTTCGTGATATCTATGTGATGACGTGGTCAAATTTTCGATAGCCTGTATCTCAGAAACTACAAGTTACAGACCCATCGTGTTGGTACTCAAACTTCATGTTTTCGTGATATCTATGTGATGACGTGGTCAAATTTTCGATAGCCTATATCTCGGAAACTACAAGTTACAGACCCATCGTGTTGGTACTCAAACTTCATGTTTTCGTGATATCTATGTGATGACGTGGTAAAATTTTCGGAAGTTTATTTTTTCAGACAAGAATCGAATACTAAATGCCATTTTACAAAAAAATACCCTCCGTTACACCCTGTATAAGATAGATTTTACTATTGTATTTTTTTCCAAATGATGTAATAGTTCACTTATTATTATTTACTAGCTGACCCCCGCGGTTTCATCTGCGGTAATTTCGGAGCACTCGCTGGAATTCCGGGATAAAAAATAGGTACCCGTTGTCACTCAGGATCACTTTAGCTTCCTATAAGTAAAAGAATTTTGAAAATTGGTTCAGTAGATCCAGAGATTATAACCTCACAAACTCACCCGTGTTAATTTCGGAATTCCCGCAGGAACTCCAAAGTAGCCTAATTTACTCCTAATAACATTAGCTAATTAGCAGTGAGAGTCTCGTCAAAATTGCTCCAACCATTTCGGAGATTCACCCGCGTTAATTTCGGAACTCCCGCAGGAAATCCAAAGTAGTCCAATGTACACCTTATAACATTAGTTAATTAGCAGTGAAAGTCCCGTCCAAATCGGTTCAACCCTTTCGGAGATTCACACGCGTGAGTTCCGGAACTCCCGCAGGAACTCCACACTTTTTTATATAAACCTGGTCCTGACAATAACGAACACAAAGGAAATAATTTCCCAGTTTGGTGCAGTCGTTTGGAAGTTACGCGCTTAGCAGTACATTGAGTGATTCAATTTTTTTTATATAGATTTCAGAGTTCCCGCGGGAATTCCGGGTAAAAATATAGCTTATGTTACTCAGGGATAGCGTAGCATTCTAATGGTGAAAGAATTTTTGAAATCGATCCTGTAGTTTTTGAGTAAAATCGTAACAAACAAACAACAAAACAAAAAATAAAATTTTCCCTTTTTATAATAATATTATTATTGTCAACTTCCCAACGCACTGACGAACTAAATAAAAGAAGATCAATATGAAATAGAATGACGCATGACGGCTGAATGTATAGAAGTTTTTCGACAGAAGGGTCTATGCGATAATGGTTTAGTGGCTAGAACAACGGGTTGCGAAGACGTCGTAGTAGTTTTGTAAGGCCCCTGTTCAAATCTCACCCCCCACTGTTATACTATGATGTTTTTTTTTGTTATCTGTCATTTTTTATTGCAATGTTTACGATTTGAAATCTATACTGTTTTTTCTGTAGATTATTATTCACACTTCTAGACAAACCTATTATTAGAAATGTGAGTTTGTTTGTTTGTTTGTTACGCTTTCACGGATTGATTACCTAACCGATTATTAACAAATTTTACATACACGTTATTAGAGGCACAGAGAAGAACACAGGGTAGTTTTAATCCAGGAACTCCCGCAGGAACTCCGAAAAACCCGCGCTATAATTTCTATATTGTATAGCTAATAATATTATGAAGTAGTAAAGAACCAGTTGTAAAAAATATTTAACTCATAGGAAACTACAGTATCCCTGAGTGATATAACAACTTGACAAAGTATCCCATGTTAGTAGTCGCAAAACTCGAAAACGATCTATCGCGATGGATTGACTTGAAATTTTGACTGGACTTGAAGTTTTGATTAGACGGGACCGGGTTTTTTTTTCCAATACCTGTATATTTTTATAGCTGTTCCCCGCGGTTTCACCAGTAATAAGATAGAAGTTCCCGTGGGAATTTCGGGATAAAAGTACCCTTTGTCCTTCTCTGTATCTCTGACAACGTGTGTGCAAAGTTTCATGATGATGAGGCGTGAAAGCGTAACAAACAAACAAACTTACTTTCACATTTATAGTGAGGTTATCCTACTAATATTATAAACTAGCTGTGCCCCGCGGTTTCACCCGCGTGAGTTTCGGGATTCCCGCAGGAACTCTAATGCAGGTCTAATTTACTCCTTATAACAACAGCTAATTAGCAGTGAATCCCGTCAATTTCGGTCCAACCGTTTCGGAGATTCACCCGCGTGAGTTTCGGAATTCCCGCAGGAACTCCAAAATTCTTTTATATAAACCTTGTCCTGACAATAACGAACTCAAAAAAAAATCAATTTTCCAATTTGGTGCAGTCGTTTGTAAGTTATGCGCTTACCAACACATTTGACGATTCATTTTTATTATATAGACGTGAAAGTGTGGATCTTTGTTACTCAATCACGCAAAAACGGCTGAACTGAGTCGGATGAAATTTTGCATGCATGTTGTCAGGGGTACGGAGAAGGACATAGGGTACTTTTTATCCCGCAATTCCCGCGAGAACTCCGAAATTACTGCGGGTGAAACCACGGGGCATAGCTAGTATTGCTATAAATGGTAAGGATATACCTACTCCCCTAATAATTGCCAAAACCCACAGTCAAGCCTTATTTTGAGCAAATCTATACTAATAGCCGTGCCCCGCGGTGTCAACCGCGTGAGTTTCGGAATTCCCGCAGGAACTCCAAACTTTTTTCATAAGAACCTTCTCCTTAGAATAACAAATACAACAAAATAAGAATTAGCGAAAATGGTCTAGCCTTTCACGCGTGATGCCGTGACCAAGAGAAATAAGGATTCATTTTTATATATACATACCTATAGATATAGATAAGAGCTGAAACCTCGATTCTGTACAATGTATATATCTATACATAAACAATAAAATTGTAACAGGTCGATGTCTGTACATTGGAGATAAATAAGAAAAAATAAATTTAGGCGACTCTAAGAGTGATATAGAAGCCAAAAATACCGTTTTTAGAATTTTTGTCTGTCTGTCTGTGTGTGTTTGTATTCGTGCACCGAATTGAATGCGGTTTTTTTGTTGTATTGCTAAGGGTCTAACTTAGATATTCATGTTTCGACTTTTTCGAAATTTCATCTGGAACTCGAGATATAAAAAAAAATCTGGTCATCGTAATCCTACTTTCCTACTAATATTATAAATGTGAAAGTGTGGATGTTTGGATGTTTAGATGTTTGGATGTTTGTTACTCAATCACGCAAAAACGGCTGAACGGATTTGGATGAAATTTGGCATGCACGTTGTCAGGGGTACAGAGAAGGACATAGGGTACTTTTTATCCCGGAATTCCCGCGGGAACTCCAAAATTACCGCGGGTGAAACCGGGGGGCACAGCTAGTATTAAATATTTTTACCAAAATAAAAGAAGAGTAACCAACTAAAAAAAAGTTTAAAATAATTTTAAACTCTTTTTATCTGTTCACGATAATCTCTATAATCTCTGGATCTACTAAATAGATTGTCATGCGGTTTTTACAGGTAGATGAGCTTAGCCTGGAGGCTTTATTTAATTTAAATCGGATGGCAGGAAAAACTTATTACATAAGTATGTATAGGTACATATAACAATTTTTCACGCGGGTGTAACCGCGGGGCACAGCTAGTACTTAGAATATAAAATACTTTACAAATCCAACGTACTGATGAAACTCATAAATATGAAAAACTAGTAATTTCGGAGTTCCCGCGGGAATTCCAGGATAAAATATAGATATGAACCTTCCCCATAAATCACTCTATTGGTGAAAACCGCATGAAAATCCGCATCTACTGAACCGATTGTCATACGGTTTTCACAGATAGATTAAGCTTAGCCTGGAGCTACATATGTATATATAGGCTTTGTTTCATTGAAATCGGATGTCGGAAAAAAAGTTGTTGTATAAAAACCTTTCGCGCGGGTGAAACCGCGGGGCACAGCTAGTCTTAAATAATGTTGTTCTATACCCTAGAATTTTTTTTCATTACAGTTTAAAATCCTAGAAAGAACGAAAAATAAATCGTTTATAAATAAGTGTGTATAAATAAGTTTGACAAAATAGTTACAAAAAGTGGAATCGAAATCTAAGGTTTGAACACAAGATTTTCACGATTCATACGGCCGCACTCAGAGTCGACTTTAATGATTACTTAGTTAAGTATAGATTTTTAAAATAAAACTACCGCAATCAGAGACGTTCAGTAAATTAATGTTAATTGGCATTTAATGAGATGTAACTTAATTAGTTAAATGCCAATTAACATTAATTTACTGAACGTCTCTGATTGCGGCAGTTTTGTTTTAAAAATCTATACTTAACTAAGTAATCATTAAAGTAGACTCTGAGTGCGGCGGATAGTTTACAAAAAGAGACGCATTACACCACAGCGCCACCGAGACTCTTGTTAAAATAGCCAAATTACGAATCTTATTCGTCTAGTATTAATCGATTTGCATGTGTGTGTGACTACGTTTCGGCCGGTTATTCGATATTTTCGTGTAGTTAAAGGATAATAATGCGCGTAAAGCCATATAAAAACTTTAAATCAAAGATGTATTAAACACTCATCCTCTCGCACCCATCATCAAAATCTATTTTTTAACCTTGTGATTCTCTGTAAATTGAGAAAACTCTTTTATGGCGCCGTCCGCGGCCTCTATCGGAAGGGAGCTGCGTCATACGGTAGAGCGCACCCTTAAGTCGTGAATGCGTTATAATTAATAAACAAACAAACTCACGTTTGAATTTAGTGTACTTAGTAAAGATAGTTTTTAAAATACTAGCTGTTCACCGCGGTTGCGTGCGCGGTAATTTCAGCGCTCCCAAAATAAAAATATCCTAGGTCCTATTCCAGACTATTATCTACGTCTATGCTGAATTCCATCCAATTTCGTTCAGTTCCCTCAGTAAGATTGAGTAAGTATAATATCATATCTACATAATACATAATAATATAACATAATATAAATCAATATAACATCACTATACGTATGTAGATATGAAAGTATCTAATATTTATTTGAAATTAGCTATGCCCCGCGGTCTCTCTGGCGTGAGTTTCGAGAGTTTCGAAAACCTGCAAAGTATTAGAAAACTTATAAAAAAAGTCGTTCTTAAGTTATGGCGTGACCAAGGGAATAAGGGATTTATTTTAGGGTTCCGTGTCCAAAGGGTAAAACGAGACCCTATTACTAAGACTCCGCTGTCCGTCCGTCCGTCCGTCTGCCTGTTCGTTTATCACCAGGCTGTACCTAATGAACCGTGACAGACAATTGAAATTTTCACAAATGATGTATTTCTGTTGCCGCTATTACAAACAATACTAAAAAACAGAATAAAAGAGATATTCAAGGAGGCTCCCATAAAATAAACGTGATTATTTGGTCGTATTGCTTGACATTGATAATGGCAACAGAAATTCCCATTTCATGGCCCTTCTTGAAATATTCACCGAATATTTAGTTAGATATTCACTTTAAAATAAATAAATAATTAAAAATAAATAATTGAAACAAAGCAAAATATATTTAAGGGGGCTTCCCATACAACAGACATGATTTTTTTGCCATTTATATAGATAATGGTACAGAACCCTTCGTGCGCGAGTCCGACTCGCACTTGACTGGTTTTTATATGTATGTACATCGATGAAAACTTTTGTAGTACCTACCTTTCGGATTTGAAACTCAATGAAACAAGAGAATGAAGGAAGCTGTGAACTGTTAATTAGAGCACTTAATATATTTTAGTAATTATTTTATTTATTTATTTTTTAATTAATTTTTTTATTTTATTATATTGTTTTTTTATTTTAATTTAATTTTAGATAATCATGTGGTTGACAGCAATGATAATACTTATAATATCATTGGTTGACAGGGACCTTTTTGACTGTTAACTAAAAATATGAAAATATCAAAATAATAATCCACTGCACAACTGTTCACAAATGTTATCTGAAATTCAGTTATCAAAATAAAAATCATACAAAACGTAGCATAGTTCAGCTAGTACCTACGATTAGCAACACATACATGTATAGGATGTGTTAACAGCACTTTGTTTCAGACAATTATCATGATAGTAACTATGTATTATTTCCGCATAATTATCATGACGTTTATGTTCAGTACTTATATGCAATTTGCGTTCGGATACACGTCACTGCAGCGCAAACGCGCGCTGTTCGATCACTATTATCAATCTGCATACTTCGAATAAAAAACTGAGATCAAATTACTTCTTATTATTCTGAGGAAAAACCATGCATTGTTTATGCGAGGGATCATTACAACGACCGACATAGAGATCCTGTAACCTGTATGAGACGTGAAAATACATCATAATATTCAAGTTTTAGAATTTCGACGTTTTGTAAATGGGTTGTTATATTTAGTTTTCCAAATCAAATCACTATGGACCCATATTCCTATGGACGGTTTTTTTTTTACGACTCGCTAATGTGTACCAGAACTGCCAGACTATACTTGACTATACAGACTATACTTCAGGGTATGAAAACCAAAATTCTAATTTGTCCGTCAGTTAGAAAATAAAAAAATTATAAGACACGTACTTTTTGCTTTTTCAAAGTAATGAAAATAAATATATATAGATAAGGCGCATTCAAGTTTAGGGTGAGGGACTCGTGACGTCATTATTCTGTATAAGCCCCGTACAAACTGCATCGGGTTGTGACGTCACGCGAAATTTCAACTCAATGTATCGCTGATATTTTTTGATTACGTAAAAAAAGAAAAAAAATTGTGTCCAATATTTTTTACTAATCTACACGACGAACTAAAAACAAATTTAGTCAAGTAGCCAATTAAGCTGTTTGTGTACTCCGTTCAGGTGAACCACGCGAGTATGCAGACGATCGCGACCGCGATGTGCCCCGCGCTCAACATGTCCCACAACCTGCTCACGTACCTGGTCACCAAGGCGGACAAGCTGTTCCCGGACGTCCACTTGACCAAGTATGAACACGGCCTGTCTCTTCGACTTATTTATTTATTTTTAGGAAAACCAGCAGCACAAATAACTAGCTTCGCCCCGCAGTTTCACCCGGAAACGGAATTCACGCTGGATAAAACTAGCCTAAGTTCCTCCTTATCCTACATCAGCTATCTGCCAATGAAAGACACGTATTCGCCCGCGTGAGGTTCAGAATGGGGATGTGGACTACTTTTGAAAATCAAAATTCTAATTAGTCCGTCAGTTAGAAAATGAAAAAACAATAGACACGTATTTTTTGCTTTTTCAAATAAATTAAAATATACAGAGATAAAGCGCATTAAAGTTTAGGGTGAGGGGGTCGTGACGTCACTAACCGCTAAAACCGCCATACAAACTGTCAGAATAGTGACGTCAAGCGAAATTTCAACTCAATATATCGCCGTTATTTTTTGTTTACGTAAAAAAAGAAAAAATACGTGTCCAATATTTATTAATAATCTACAAGACGGACTAAAAATTAAAAATTAGTCAATATGCCCATTGCCGTAGGAACTCTGATGGGTGTTAAAAGCCTAGCAGGTGCTGTTAAACATTAAAAAAATATTCTAGGTTTCAATGTAGGTTTTATGATCAGAACTCAGAACGTATTTCCTGATTTTTAATTTGCTTACAGATAAAAGAAAAAAAAGCAAGCGTTCTGAATGCTATATATACATGGTATTCAGATCCATGTTGGTTTGTCGGAAAAAACGAATGTTAAAAATAGCTCTTGACTACTGTAAGGCGCAGATCTAGCCCCCAAATATGGCTGGTGACAAGGACTCGCTTACGAGTCGATATATTCGATTCCTACAAAGGAGTTGTTTACAACACTTTTGACGCTCCTACCGTCACCTTATACAGTTTTCAAATCCCCGCGGGCAAAGTCGGGCGAGCACTAGTAAATTAATTAACATGACTGTGCAATGTTAGTCTGTTCAGGAAAATTATAAATATAAATGCGTGTTTGTTTGCACATCTCAATATCCAAACTACAGAACCGATTTATATGAATTTTTTTACAGCTTGCGAGCTTAAATCGCGTCTCGAATTATGTACGGTTCATTGTTGTTTTAACAAAGGCATTGAAGGGTATAGGGGCAAAGCAAGGACTGACACAAGAAATTAAGTATGGGTTTTCGCGCGTATTTTTATGTAGCATTACTCAAAAAGCGTAAAAAGGAACAGAATAGGAAAAAAATAAAAAATAATTACAAACAAGTTTATTACACAAAAACCTGTTTAGTGACATTCCTTGTTTTGCTCCTGTACGCTTCATTTGATATATAACACTATCGATCTCAATTCGGGTTGTCGGCGTGCCCATCGTGTCCACAATCGTGGGTCCACGGTTGGCTACTGTCGTTTCGAACGCTACAAGGTTCGGCCTTTTACACATTATAAGAAATTTTCTTGTGTCTTATAAGAAATGTCTTATAAGACATCCAGTCGCTTTGGTTGTTATATGGGACCGTACATATTTGCAAGAAATGTCGGATAAGACACGCGCATAGTAATATTTGTCGGATTGATGTAAGACACAAGAAAATCTATACTAATATTATAAATGCGAAAGTAACTCTGTCTGTCCGTTACGCTTTCACGCCTTAACGACTCAACCGATCATAATGAAATTTTGCATGCACGTTGTCAAGGGTACAGAAAAGGACTGGAACTCCGAAATGACCGCGAGTGGAACCGCGGGGAACAGTTAGTTTCTTATAATGTGCAAAAGGCCTTCAGGATCCGTGTCGGTTTATTAGTTTGATTACGTGCGGCCTTAGGTACGTGCCGCCGCTGCCGTCGGTCCCCGCGGAGCTCCCCTCGGGCGCGGCGGCGCTGGGCGCCGAGCTGCGCAAGCAGGAGTCGCTGCTGAGCCAGCTGCACGCGGAGATGCACGCCGGCTTCACGTCGCCCGCGCGCGACCACCAGCTGTGGGAGGCGCAGCGCATCGTCACGCAGCTCAAGGTGACACACCGCCCCACAGACACACTTACACTCCTCGCCCCGGTCACCATGCCTACTCGCTAATCAAGAGGTTCCGGGTGCGATTCTCGGTGGTGTTTATAGATCTTACGCAGGTCAATTAAAATGTAACTTGTGTAATATTTCGGTTTCAATCAAAAATAGCGATTTTTTGCTTAATTAATCATGTGGCAGCCTTGACTTTTAAAGTGTGTTTATTTTGGTTAATTGCTGGATATTGTAGATGTCAAAACATGCATGTTGTGATCGCAAAACCGCCATATTTTTCATTGCAACCGAAAAATGATAGAAACAAAAGTTAGATAATAATAGCTCCTCCGATCTTACTGATCTTTTCCTGTTTTTTTGGAGACTGTTAAAAACAAACTTGGGTTATAAAACTTAATCCCATCTTTTCTTACAGCGTAAGCTCAGATCAGTACAGAAATCAGTGGAGCCAACGGGCCTGTCGATTCATCAGCAATCAATTGACGAGAAATCTCAAGAGGACGCGCAACCGAGCACCTCGCAACCAAATGAGCCCGCGACCGCTCAGCAAGAGGTCGCTACAAAACCGGTCACGCCGACCGCAACGACGACTGACGCTTTCCAAGACACCAGGGAATCACCGAAACTGCCCGATCCGACGTTCCCGGCCGAATTCGAGGACAACTTTGAGTTCAAACCCAATGAACCGGAAACAACACCCACTGAACCCGAAACCGTAGAGCCGCCAAAAGAAAAACCCAAATTGACCGAAAAAGAATTGAAGGTACTAAGGCTAGAGTTGGAAAACGCCGAGTATTTGCAATTGAAATCTCTACTGCAAGCGAAAATCAACTCGGAACAGTTCGAAATTGTGAAACTCAGGAGTCATGTCACTTTGAAGAATAAGCAAGAAGGCAACACGCACTGTGGTAAGGAAAACAAAGAGAATTATACGCCAGAGGAAATGGAGCTGAGGCAGAAACTCATGAAAGAAAATGCTATGTTAGAGCAGAAACGTATGAGCCTCGTCAACCAAATATTCCAAGAGAGGGTAGCTTGTATACAGCTGAAGATAGAATTGGCTATGAAGGAAATATTATCCAAATCATAATTATTATATTCTTTTATAGAAATATCAATAATAGTTTAATAAACGTTGATCTTTATTTATAAGACTTATAGAAATAAACAATAGTATTTATTGTTAAGAAATATATCGATATGAAAATAAAATCATAACATTTAACTTATTATGCATTTTTAATAAAATGTAATTCTTTAAAAAAATTACACAACCGTGCTAATTTCCAACTGTTATCAAAGATCTATAAGTATTATTGATAGTGCATAATCAATTAAGAGTCTTATCGATTCATTTATCACACACATTTTACAGATACTATCACTGAGTATAGATAACTTTAGTAACTTGTATTCATTTAGGACTAATTATTGGCATTGATAAAGGTAAATCAATAAACTTTTCTATGAGTTTCAGTAGTTTATGCAGGCAGTATTTCAAAAATAAGTTTCAAAGCGCTCCGAGGAGAACTGACTCTTGTCAAAGTTACAACATAGTCCGCCGCGTCTGTCTGTTCGCAATACACTCAAAAATTACAAAATGGATTTACACACTGTTTTCACCAATAGAGCGATTCATGAGGTAGGTTTACTAGTATAGTATTATACCCAGCAAAAACATAAATGTAAAAAAGGAGAGTCAAGTTCAATACAAAAATTATGCTTGGCTGTGGGCTTCGCCGCAAAAAGAATTGAGATCTAAATGAGTGCCAAGTTCTATGCAAAATCGAGCTATGTATTTATAGGAACAAAATAACATTATGAACAGGTATTAAAATATATTTCTTTGCTTTATTGAATACCTATAACAATTGTTGTTATTTAAAAATGTGAGATCTTAAAGCAGGTTAGATTTGACTTGGCCAGTTTTCATTACATCAGTCATTTTATAAAGTTATTAAACATATTATATATATAATCCTGATAAAAACTGGCCAAGTCTAATCCTTCGCTTACACACAATTACCGAGCTGGATTCCAAATTTCATCTTTCTAGGTCATCTGGAAGTAGGTTAGATTTAGGTACTATATGTCAGTCAGTCAGTCAGTGCTAAAATTTACGACTTTTCGACCTTCATATCTTTATAACCGTTTGAGCTAGCTTCATGAAATTTGAGCTTCTACATGTTCTCATGGATATAATTAAACACACGTAGTTTTATGTGTTTACGTAAAAGAGGTTTTGAGTTATAGAAGGGTCAAAAGTGGCACCAAGTGGTTCGTGTAATATTACACTCGGCGCTGGCTAGCCAGTTCCTTTGCTTGAACTTGGCTTGACGCGCTGCCGCGTGTCTAGATACTATTATTATCTGCGGTTTACGTATATACATATAATTTGTCGAAGTTTTGTGTAAATTGGTTGAAATATAACAATAATAATTATTATTGTTGGAAGTAAGTACGTAGTATATTTATTACTCTGAGCCATAATTATGTCAGAATGTGTTTGTATCTACGTTGAAATTAGCGAAAACCGAAATATTAAGTTGCATATCAAATAGATACCTACGCTTATAAGCACGAATGGTGATTATTTACGTTAGGATAGCTTAATTTAACGAAAAAATAACCACGGAATACGGATCGATTAACCCTATAGCCTTATTCGTCAATGACTTTATAACTTTTTGATTTGTGAAATAAAATAACTTATGTAGGTACCTACTTCGTTGGTTGAGTCAAGCAATGATTTTATTCTCTTTGCTAAATAATCATTAGGTACAGTGTCCTTTTGACTAAAGTTTTGAGATCAGAGCGTAACAACATTCGACGTTTAAAATGACATTAGAAAAGAACACCATTTATATTAAGTATACTAGCTGTGCCCTCAGACGAAATTATTTCGTCGAATAGGTGCTATTCAAAAGCAATTAATATTCAAAAGAAACATTAGGGGTAATTGGAAACGTTTCCAATTACCCCTAAAGCTTCTGGTTGATTGAGTAAAAATGTTTTAACTTTACAAATTGTTTTAGATATGCCCCGAAATTACATACCTACGTAAGACTGGACCAGAATACCAAATTGAAGATCTTTAAAGTACAATTCTGAAACTGACAACGATTTGAGCTTTAACATTAGGTACCTATTACTCTTTCTTTCTCTATCCACTTCTGTACTTTTTGGCAAAAATAATTTATGTGCCTGTCATCGCTAAAACAAAAACCACTACTAAGCATCCTCAGATTTTATCGAGCACACCAATAAAAATAGAGGAAAAACAGAAAGACAAAGTGTAAGGAAAGCTAAAGAAAGAAAAAGTTCCCATTAAAATACCAGACATTGAAATCATACAAAAAAGACACGAGACAAGGGTAAAGAGTCAGAAATTTGAAGAAAGCTTTACAAGGAAATGAAAATGAAGAAGAGGAGTTTTACTGTATCATACTTATGTGACGAAAAGTATGAATCCCCACCGACAGAAGATTGGATCATGTGCGCCATTAGTAAACTTTGAGCATTGGAAGTTGTGTTCTCAATTTTCCCACTTCCCCTATAATGTGCGTACCTACATAGGTAGGTTGAAGATTCACATTTATAAGGAAATTGTTAGGTTTTTTTATGGTATTATGTCACAGGGGGCAAACGGTCAAGTGGTACATCTGATGGTAAGTGATTACCACCAGAAGGCGTGCAGGTGCGTTGCCGACCTAGAATGAGGATGGTAGGTAGGTAGGTCCTCATCTATTTATTTTCTTTTTGGTCTGTTATTTTTTATTCACTGCAAAGTACTTAGTTTAACTTACGCGTTAGCTATAGATACACGCAAAACTCACACCCGTTTTTTTATTTTTTTATTTTAGGCTTAAGTAAGTAGGTACACTGTTCTTTTAGTTTAAGTGTTGGGTGACGATGGAAGCACCATTAAATATAATTACGGTTTGTATAGTAACAGAATGAAGTGAAACCTGTTGAGTATCAGTTAGATGACCTAAAAATATTTTTCATCACTCGACTTGAGAACCTCCTCCGTAATCCGTTTTTTCGTCGGTTATAAACACTATATCTCCGCCTCCGCTATAGCCATAAATCCATATCGAGAGGTTGATATTTAAAAAAACCTTCGTTGACTTGACGACCGCCTTAACATATCTATGTTTCATACGAGTTTCATACGAGTATCTAAATCAAAAAATTAATCGGCTATGGGTTTATAAATTTGTATACCTACTTACTTACGGTCTTACCTATTTTATTAAAAATGAGATCACTTCAAATATTTTCGTTTAAGAGGCTATATGAAAAATATTAGCTCTTTAAAATCTCAGAAAGTAGTAAGTAGGTACGGGCACAGATAATATAATACTATACTGGTACGGGGTAGACGAGTTTGATTTTCAGATAGTTAGAACCTTAGTTAGAATTATGTGGCTTGGCCGTTTCGTTACTGCAAGAACCTTTGTATAACAGAAAAGTTATTAACAGTGGATAAATTTTTCACTTTACACTCATGTGAATGGAGCGAAATGGCCAAGTCACATATTCTGACTAAGGTTTAGGGTTTGAAAAGTTAGGCTTTGTAGAGTTAGGGTGTGTAGAGTTATAAGCTTGGCTCTACATGAGATCTGATAACTTTTTGACAGTGCCCGTCATATGGACTCGTCATGGCATCATTTTACATGAATATAAGGGTTCAGAACCGGGAAATTCCGGTCCCGGAAATACGGGATTTCCCGGTTCTTTTGACCTCACTTAAGAAACGGGAATCAATTTTGGATTCACGGTTCTTTCGGGAATTAGGTAATTTCGACAGTATGAAATTTCGTTTTTATTACGTTTTAAGATTACCGATACTTTTTGGAGGTCATTAAAAGCCATTTGACTAATGTGTTCTAGGGCAAGGGGTTAATTAAAGCACTTGCTTGTCACCTCGCGCCCCACGTAGTCGGTTTAGGGATGATTTTGAGCTGTCAACTCTCAAAAAAATCTTGATTGTACCCGCTACCCATAAATCTAACCTAAAGCGGTAGACAAATGGAAATTGTTACAATAATGTCCCAGTTGTCACAAGTAGATTACAAAGTTAAATAAAGTTGAAGTAAGTTAAACTTACTAATTAATAAATACGAATAACAACACTAGCACTGACATATAGTATTCCTCGATTCGCTTTTTAGATAAAGAGATAGTTCTACAGGAACCAATTTCATATGGCAAAAAGAACCACATGGTATAAATAAGAAGTTTGAAATACCTGCCTATATCTACTTCATACATACCTACCTATGTCCTATAATCACTGATTACAGTTAATATAATACCTGATACTATCTTTAGTTTATCCCACAATAGATACATGACAATTTGAAGTATGAAGCGTACAGTATTTTCAAAAGCGGAACCGCGGGCGCAGCTATTTAGGCAATACGATATACATAGATACGGTTATACCTACTTACCTACCTTTTAGAATAAAAAACTTTACTGAAACTTTTTACGAAAACTTTTTATGTTTTTTGCCCAGCTTCACCTAATTTGAAACTGAATAAAATATAAATACGAATTAGGTATATAGTTATTATCAAATTAAGCAAAGTACCTATTTAAATATTAACCAATCCCCCAAGGCGTAGATTATACTGTAGCCAAGTTACAGGGCTACAGTATAATCTACGCCTTCGTCCTCCACTTGTTACTACATCCATCTATGTAGGTAGATACCTACCTACATCATCTCTTCACATAATATTATTTACAGTAGTTTTTTTTTCTACATTAACTTTTCTCTTTGGGTTAAAATCACGAAAAAATCCGGTTAATTTATTCATTGCTACTAGTCGATTCATTCCGTAGGTAAGTATATCACGGTACAAGCCAACTGAACTTTTCTGTGAATGTAATTGGGTCCACATTCATATGAATGAATCGGCAGAGTCCGAAATAGATTCCGTTATTGAGTAATTTAAGTATACAGTGTGTAACAAAAATGTGTAGGTAGGGTCATTACGCTGGATCGCGGCCCTGCGTTATTTCGCGGCCTTTTAGAGCTCCAACCGCCTAAATATTACAATAATAAGAATTCTATCCCATCCATCCCAACGTGTTATGGCTCTTTAAAAAGTAGGATAGTTGCAAAATGTAATGCTTATTCAAATTGGTCGGTTTTCCTAATCCATGTGCCGGAAATAAATCGTTCATTTTACTAGCCGCGCTACCAGCGCACAAACGTACGCAAAGCTGCGCAAAAAATAGCAAACAGGTCCCGCTTTAAAAGTAAGTATTTAAAGTTTACGATTACATATTACTATTGTGATTGTTTTTGGGTGATCATAGCTATTTGCTTTACTTAATTTTGCATTTAATTTGCGAGTAAATTACTTTAATACCAGTTTTATTTGGTGGCCGCCAACCAACACAAGGATTTTTTAGTAAAGTTGGTATACGGCCGGGGTGGCCGCAGTTCTAACTCACTGGGTGAGATTAGTTTGTCTTCTTTTCTATTATTAAAGTAAATAACCTTTAGTTTTGTGCAACATTTTTTATTGTTGGGGTTGGCTTAAATGCTATGGTTAGTTCACGGCCGCCAAAATATAATTTAATACGGATTTATAGCTATAATGTGGCCGGATACTAACACATGCTTACAAAACAAATCAGGTTTGCGGCCGTCTGGCAATCATATGAAAGAAGACGGCCGTAATCTGACCTGAGAATCTGACTATTGAAAATAGAGATGTCAGTTTATGGCCACTTCTTTCAAACAGACATCTTTTTACAGATGTCTACCAAAAAACACAAAAAAACAGCGACTTACGCTCCTCAATCCCTAGAACAGGCATTAAAGGAAATTCTCGAAGTCCAAATCCCAATCAGGGAAGCATCTCGTAAATTTGGAATTCCGAAATGTACAATAAGATCGATTAAGTGGCA
Source organism: Zygaena filipendulae (assembly GCA_907165275.2). NCBI lineage: Eukaryota > Metazoa > Arthropoda > Insecta > Lepidoptera > Zygaenidae > Zygaena > Zygaena filipendulae. The sequence goes on from OU015669.1 coordinate 6,323,864, forward strand.
GAAGGACTGACGAACTAAAAAAACAGGGCCCCGAGCCAGTGTTGGGAGAACAAGGCGAAAAAAAAAGTTGTAGAATGGCTTATAAATATAGCAAAATGTGGTTTTCGAGTACAGAAATCAGAACTGTTAGATACTGTGCAAAAAAAATTGAAAAATTTAAGCAAGCCGAACCCTTTCAACTTGAAAGGATGATCGTCCTGGTCCTGTACTATGAGCTCTTAAAGCAAAACCAAAATTGAATTGTTTTAAGACTACCACCTTTAAGCAGGCGATAAAGCAGAGCGATTCAATTTAGGTTCTGCTTTAAGAGCTCATAGTAAGCCCGTTGGTCTAAGAAGACACCCTAAAATATCAGTTACATCTGCAGAAAGTATCAATAAAGCTTGTGCGAGGGTGACCGAAGAAACGATTCGACTGTGGTTTCGTGAACTGGAATTATTATAATTATCATATAAAAAGAAAATGTTGATTATTTACAATACTAGTTTTAAATTATGGAATAGCTGTGGGAGTATTAAAACTTTGAATCATATACATATATTAAGAACAAAATGTTAAATAAAACACCAAACTTAATTCGTTAAAATACACATTGATTTATTAAACTATTTTAGTGTTTTATTTCATTATTTGCAGTGATAGTAATGTAATATGTTTAACAACAAGACAAGAATAACATCAGTACCTATATAATATGAAAGTGTAGTGTGTAAGGAGTATGGTAGAAGAATAAATGCATTAGAGCTTAAGAAAAGAGTTTCGTGAAAGGAAAAAAGGAAGGAAAATAAAGTAGAGGAAGGAGGAAAGAAAGTACAGAGGGAAGAATGGTTGCAGAAATTAAAAACGGAGGTGAGTTGAGAGGAGAAGAGAAAATACTGTAGAGGTAGAGACAAAATTGTAGTGTAGTGTGAGACGTCAGATTAGAAGAACAAACGCTGTGAAAATAAGAGATGTTAGAACAGTTCAAGGTATGAAAGGAACGAATACTCAGAAGATACACGCTTTTTAAGTGTGACGGCATTTCAGTAACAATCGCGATCATATTAAGTCCAACGATGTGGAAATTTATAATAGGATAAGTAAATGGTGAAAAGTGTGCGAAAATCTCAAAAAAGTATGAGATATTCGTAAGTCAATAATTAATTATTGTACGTAAACCTGGCGGCCGCAAACTAACTCTAGGGTGGCCGCGAACCAAAAAAAGTGGCCGTCAACCGGCATTTTGGGTAAATTTCAGGTAATTATTTATTTAAAAAAAAACTGATTGAATCTTCCTTCAATACTTAATTCGAAAAAAAACTTGATTATATTTGCTACCCCTACAGAAACAATCAGAACTTGAAATATGGACATATTATATTAATTTTAAGGAGCAAAGTTGGGAAGGCGACTAAAAGGCCGCCAACCGGCGCAATGACCCTACTTAGTCTTATTATGAAGATAGACGTGATTAAAATTTTACAATAAGTTAGGTACACACACAGGTAGATACCTACACTAAGTTAGGTGTGTTATCTTCATAGTGTAGACTATAGGTACTTACCTACTTAATTTGAGTCTACAGGTAAAGAAGTATCATTTGACCTGGCAATTTGTTTTATTTAGATTCCACGTAATATACAAATTAAATTGCGCTGCTTATCTTCCTAATAAATAAATACTTAAATCAATAAATACTTCATACTTAATATGCTTTGAGCAATACCTAATAGACACTATGAACCAATTCCAACATTCAAACCTCAATTCAAACTGTTTAAAAAATTGATGACCTTAACCATTTGACATTTTCAGAGTCTAATCGTAATAGGTAGGTAAATTGTTTTATTAATCTAATCGTTAGAACACCCGACGATTGTAAAAGTGGTCATGTTAATCTTTACTAATTTAATAAATGCGAAAGTGAGTTTATTTGTTACGCTTTCACGGTTTCACGCCTTAACGGCTCAACCGATCATCATGAAATTTTGCATGCACGTTGTCAGGGGTACAGATAAGGAAATAGGGTACTTTTATCCCGGAAATCCCGCGGAAACTCCGAAATTACCGCGGGTGAAACCGCGGGGAACAGCTAGTTACCTAAATATAAATGGGAATAAGTACTTATAGGTAAGTACGTAAATATCGAATACCTATGTCCGTACCTACTTATAGGTTATTATTTCAAACAGTTTCCGTTAGATACGACTCAAAAGTATTAGATAGGTATGTTGTTTATTAATAAGTAGGAAAAATAAAAGCTTTTAAAATAAATCGAACTAGGTAGGTAGGTACCTACCTACTTAGATATTTTAATCTTATTTTTGAGAGATAGATGCCTACCTACTGACTTACCTATATTTACGCCACTGATAAAATGAATATTACCTATACTAGCTGTTCCCCGCGGTTTGACCCGCGTTAGTTTCGGCTTCGGAGATCCCGCGGGTATCCGAGATAAAAGTACCTACTTGCAATCCTATATTTTTTTCTGTACCTACTACCTAGGTACTCTTGACAACGTGTAGGTAGTATGCAAAATATAATGTCGGTAGGTACCTAGTTTCTTCCGCGTTAATTTCGAAATTCCCGTGGGAATTCCGGGATAAAAAGTAGCCTTTCTCATTCTACCCCTGACAACGTGTATGCAAAATTTCGTGGTGATCGGTTGAGCCGATTAGCTGTGAAAGCGTAACAAACATAGACATAAACAAACTCACTTTCGCATTTATAATATTATTAGTACCTACATAAGGATTTACTCGATCATTTACTCAACTATAATAATTGTAAATAGAACAATAGGTAGGTACCTTTTATTAAACTAAGTATTAGGTATAAATAACACATAGGTATGTAAATAACTCAAAAGTAAAATCTGAAAGAAAAAATAACAACTTTGTAATAACTATCTTGGATAAATGTAAATGCGTAAATATCTATAGGTACATAATTTTATTTTCTTGTCTATAATTTTAGATGCGTTTAGTTGTTACAAAAACTGCGTGGTATAAAAATAAATTTAGCCAGTTTCGCGTGGAGCGTCTTCGACCGTACCGTTTCATATTAAAGCGTGAATAATTCAACACCGACATTTCGATAATTAGCGTTTAATTCCTGTATTTGTTCGCGGTTTACATACCTACAGCAAGAATAGTTCTAAATACAATATATTATTGTTTCATTTTCCGTGCAACGTTTGAATAACAAAATCTCGCCCACTACTGTGAGTAGGTACCTACCTACTAGTGGTATTTATGATTGTGGAGTCTTCGAAAACAAGGTGCTTAAGCCGGTCCGCTCGACTATTTGGAACATTATTTTGTTTCTTCATTGCATAACAAGCGGCGGCCAATCGCTGCCGTCCCGGTGCCGCCGCGCCGCGCCGCGTCGGGCTTTCACTCAGTGTGCGATTAATTACGAACACGATTGTGTTCTATCGGTACTATTTATTCAACTGTTTCTACTGAAAAGATAAAGAAACCGCTCAAGTACATTGCTACATCGAGTCGCGGTATCTTATCGTCGTCACTATTGATCGCTAACCATATATCGCGAACGCCGCGCCTTACACGAACGACCGAACCACCTTTATTGTCCAATTTAAAACTTGTGTACGTGTACCATTTTATAGGCGCGATGTTACCGGTGAAGTCATAATGTGTGTTATACAAAAATAGAAACATCCAGTTTACAGGAAAATAGTTTCAATAACCAAAGTGTTGCGGTTTGTAATCGAACGGAAATGGCAACCAAATCGCCTACGACTGCAGTGAAGTCGCGCGAAATCATCGGCGGGGAGCAGTTCATTCAGCGGCGCGAGGTTTTCGACCAGCACGACACCGTGTTCCTGCCGCTTCCCTCGCCCACCACGCTGGTGCCGGCGAGCGACGTCGACCCCATAGTCACCTCCAACCACGGGAAAACCACCTCTAACTTCATACGAAACGCGCCGAGATATTCCAGCATGAGGGAGAGCACGGAATACAACAACAACTTTGAATATCGACCACGAAAATATTCCGACAACTTTACATCGGAAATGCACCAGAACGATGATGTCGACTACAGGCGGACTATGACAGAAAGGACACGGCGCCTGTCCAAACTCAGGAGGGATTTCCTAACTTCGAACCTGCATGAACCTACAAACGAGAGTCCTTTGAGCCGCGGTGGCGTGCGCTCCTCTATGCCTGCGCCCTCGCGAAGCCCTTCCTCGAAACTTTATAAAATTGAAAGTCCAACAATACACAAATTCCCGTTTGCTGAACCTTACTCGACTCCGTCGCCAGTACGAAAAGTTATTCTCGACCTCGGTCCACTCGATATTGACGTGGAAAAAGAAAACAAAGATCCCGAAGATAAACTTAAACATCAGAGCTTGCCGACGAGTGATAACACAACAAAAATGGATCATCAAAAGTTATTTGAAGAACTAGTGAAACGTTATTCACCACAACGTAAGCCGGTAGACTGGAAACTACCTCCAACTAGGCCAAAGATTGTGGGTTCGGTCCCTAAGTCTACTTCATCAGCGGATTGCGCGACTGAAGGAATTGCAATACAAAGATCAAATGAAAAACTTGCTAAATCCGAGGATGACGATGTATTTAGTAAAGAAGCAAACGAAAATAAGAATGTGAAAGTCGAAGAAAAGGAAGAAAACAATAGTGAGAATAAAATTGAAATCGAAAAGAGAGAATCCAGTTCTGAGACAGTGGCTGCACAAAACGGTCCAAAAGCTATTGATAGTCAAAACGATTCCAAAGATAAAAAGGAACGTGATTCAAAAATCTCTCTGACAGAATTGGCAGAGAAGAACGATAAAGTGCCTGAACTAGTAACGTTACAGAGACAAGTAAGTAAAGAATCCAGTAGACAACCCACGTTAGAAACTATGACTGATTTAAGCATTCCAGATTTGTTAGACAAGATGAGTAATGACGGTAAGAACTTGGAGAACAATAGTAAAACGCCTAAAAAAGTAAAAAGAAAGAGAAGTTTCTTGGATAAGCTACTGGGACGTAATAAAAGGGGAGAAAATAAAGAGTTTAAACAATCGTAATAGTTGTGATATTTTTGCAGTTTTTGCATTGAAAATCTACCAAAGATGTACCTATATCACACATTATTTCTACTATATAATATGATAACGTGATAAAGCATGACGCCAGTAGTTTAAAATTTTAATGGTAGAGATATCGTTTACAGGTAGGTAGTTAGGTACGTTACATAAGAGTTTTGTTTTCATTAAATATTTTTTTACACGGATGTATTTTATACCTATGAAATAATTAACGTCAGACATTTCCAATGAATATAATATTTTTTATCTTAATGCAATGGTTGGTTGTTGGTGCTTCGTTATCATAGTGTGATAAAACCTAAGTGCCATATGACACTCTTTATCTACTGCCAAATTCCGTATAATTTTTCAACAATAGTCTCGGAAGTGATTCACGTTTCTATTCGATTGGAGTTAATTCTGAAGCAACACAGAATAGTCTCGAATGCACATTGCTCTCGACGCTAGACTAAAAATGTGCCAAAATTGAACTCTTTGTGAAAAGAAATAAAGCCAATTCTCCAGTGTAATTATTCGGGCTCATTAAAGATATCAATGAACTGGGAAATAAACTTGTGCCCAAATTTATCTATTCAGTGCCACATTCAGATTCAGTGCAAAGTAACTGTGATAAAACTTAAAAGTAACGCTGTTGACATTTATTCAGTACGAACTTAAAAAAAAACAATAATATTTAAAATAATGTTTCTACATTTTTACAGTAGATAACTAGGTAGTAGGTAGGTGCCTTACCTAGTTAGATAGGTACGAATAAAAAATTGAAAATAAATAAATAATAACTTTTATACTTACAATACTATATACATACCATACATATTTTTAAGTTTATATGTCATGTTTAAATTTAATATTACCTACTAATAAAATTAGTAAACAAAAATTCCTAAGGCTTAAATTTTTTTCTATTGTGTGTTTTATAACGAACTACTTACCTACCTAATAATAATAATATCAGTCGACAAAAATGAAGACTGCTGGACAAAGACCTCCAGAGCCCATCACCCATGTAACTTTTGTAGCTATAATTTTTCAATTTCAATCAGAAACATAGCGTTTTTGTGATTAATTAATCATAATGCAGCTACATTTTTTGTAATAAAAATAATACTTTACAACACACAGATCTACTTTTCCGCCGCACTCAGAGTCGACTTTAATGATTACTTAGTTAAGTATAGATTTTTAAAACAAAACTGCCGTAATCAGACAAGTTTAATAAATTAATGTTAGTTGGCATTTACTTAACTAATTAAGTTACATCTCATTAAATACCAATTAACATTAATTTACTGAACGTCTCTGATTGCGGCAATTTTGTTTTAAAAATCTATACTTAACTAAGTAATCATTAAAGTCGACTCTGAGTGCGGTCGATTTGCTCAGCTGCTTGTATTGATTTTTGTTGATAAATTTTAGGTGTCAAATCGTACATTAGTCGCATAATTACCATATTTGCGGTTGTAACAGGAAAACTATAGCAACAAACAAAAGTTAAATTGTAGCCTTGCAAGTCATTTGCCCATCTTGAGTGTCTGCCCAGCCTCCCCGTGTCTACCACATGAGTATAACTAACTATCATGTAACTACCTACGAGCTACGTTAAGATTATAGAATTATAAATATGGATGTTTTCCTTCACGAAACTTAATTAATAAATTTTCCTGTAACTTAACATTACATGGTACCTACACATAAAAAAAAATGTTTAAATGTTAATTAATAAATTGTCTGTAACTGTACAACTATCACGATCTTTCATTGTAAATAACAAAAAAAATATCCACTGTCGCGTCGTCACCTGACATGCTACGGGTTAAACAAGAGATTTCATTTTTAATTCCAATGTGAAATTCTCATGAATACCAGCCCCGCTAGCCAATTGACATTCTAAAATCGATATCGCATAGAAAACTAACGGCCGCACTCAGTCGTTTTAATGATTACTTATATTAAGTAAAGATTTTAGAAACAAAACTGTCGCACTCACGGCCGCACTCAGAGTCGACTTTAATGATTACTTAGTTAAGTATAGATTTTTAAAACAAAACTGCCGCAATCAGACAAGTTCAATAAATTAATGTTAATTTGCATTTAACTAATTAAGTTACATTTCATTATATGCCAATTAACATTAATTTACTGAACGTCTCCGACTGCGGCAGTTTTGTTTTAAAAATCTATACTTAACTAAGTAATCATTAAAGTCGACTCTGAGTGCGGCGGTCAGAGACTTTCATTCAATTAATATTAATTGGCATTTAACTAAATTTAATTAGTAAAATGCCAACATTAATTTAATGGACGTCTCTGAGTGCGGCAGTTTTATTTATATCTTTACTTAAAATTAAGTAATCATTAAAACACTGAGTGCGACCGTAAGTAACGAGTGAGTCGTCATGTCACTTGGTTGGTCTGACCAAGTAACATGACGATCCGTTACTTTGTTTTCTATGCGTTAACGATTGAAGAATGTCAGCACCACCATCACGATCAACTATCAAAAGTGGTCAATTGAATAGGAAACTAAAAACATGCTTTCGAACTCAGACCATTTATTTGGTGAAATGAAAATGAAATAATTTTACGGCCTTTTATTTGGTCTGAGCCTAGGGTTGCCACCCGTACTCCTATTATATAGTATCTATATCGTATCTATCAGTCAATTGTACTATATATTATAGAAAAATAATATAGTACGAAAATACTATATTTTTATCCCTAATTCAACTGTCGCGCTTTTATATACTAACGGTGACTGGTCTGCGGAGCTAGGATGCGCAACACGATAAAATTTTATCGAGTCATTTTATCGATTCTCTTCGACATATTGTATCGCTTTGTCGACGAGAATCGATAAAATGGCTCGATAAATTTTATCGTGTTGCGCATCTTAGCCCCGCTGGAATGCACCCGCAGCGCAGCACGAGGAATTTCGGAACGAAACGCATACTCGGCAATAAAACGTTAACTGTCAAACTAGAAATAATTTGTAGATCCTACTTTAATGATTAAAAATAAATATGTACTATTTTTTTCCCTGCATTTTTCAAAAGTACTATATTTTTGCATCTTTTTTCGGAAAAATACTATATTTTTTTCCAAAAAAAGGTGGCAACCCTATCTGAGCCTCAGGTCTGAGCTTACGAATAATATAGGGTAGGTACCTACTCAGATTCGTCTGAGGATAGGTACTAAAATCCTGTGAGATTTCTCAATGAAATGGACAAATACCTAGTCGGCACAACATTTAGATTTATGTAAACTGTAAAGTAGGTTATAGGTAGGCATCATTCTGGCATATCAGGGGTAGGAGGCAAGCATGCAATCAGTTGTAGCTGTAGGTACCGTTTACATATCGACCACCCTAGGGTACATCTGGGGGCACGGCAGTGCCCCCGCCAAGTCGAGCAACAAAAGCGGCACGGCCGTACTATCCTTTTCTCGAAGCAATTCAGGCCATTTTCGACCCCCTATAACTTCGTTGTGGATAAAACTAGAAGCCTGAATTTTTAGTAAACAAGCAGGTATTGTATAAAGACGGTATAATTTAAATTTCATTCGATTTGAACCAGTAGTTTAAGAATTATAACTAGTCAAAGTTTCTTAATTTTGTAGGTCACTCACTCACTCACTCACTGACCGATCATCAAAATTCTAAGGCACTTCTAGCAGACATAGAAGTTTAAAATTTAGAATACAATTAGTGTTTATTGTATAAATCAAGGAAAAATTAAAATATTTAGCAATTTCGGTCCAGTTTTCTAGATACACTAACTGCATAAATAACTTTGTAATCCTATATAAATGTATGGAATTACAAAGTTATGTATGCAGTTATATGTACCAACTGCACAAATAACTTTGTAAACCCATATAAATATATGAGACTAGCTGTTCCCCGCGGTTTCACCCGCGTTAATTTCGGAGATCCCGCGGGAATTCAGAGATGCAAAGTAGTTAGTACCCTATATCCCTAGGTTTTCTTTACCCCTGACAACGTGCATGCAAAATTTCATGAGATTTCACCAGCGTTAATTTCGGAGATCCTTCGGGAATTCCGAGATAAAATTACCCTAATCTGAATGCTCCAACGATTTTCATGAAATTTTGTATACAGGGGATTTCGGGGGCCATAAATCGATCTAGCTAGGATTCATTTCTGGAATTCCCGCGCGAACTCTGATATCAACGCGGGTGAATTAATTATTGCATACTACACGTTGTCAAGGGTACAGGAAAGGTCATAGGGTAGTACTTTTATCTCAGAATACCCGCGGGATCTCCGAAATTAACGTGGGTTAAACCGCGGGGAACAGCTATTTAAGCCGTTGCCCAGATATTAATAAATAATAATAATAAGTGTAGCTAGTTACCTACCTAGATATAAAGTGTAGATACATAGTTACCTAGACATAATTATGTTCAAAGGTACAATGGTCAACGGAATGAAAAAGCAAGAAAGGGGCATGTGTTTATATATATTATAAAGTTGTACCAATCTTTCAAGTTATTAAAGTAGACTAAATTGCTCAAAGGAGGAAGAACATTTACAAAAAGAAATGAGATCCCATCAAAAACAAACTTGTAAAAAAGTCCAAGTCTCGCAACTCACTTCTTCTACAGTAAAAAGTTGTGAGATCAATGTAATACCAAGTCGGTTAATTTATTCAGTGCCTACTTAAGGGTCCTTCTGTCTAAAGTTATCATGTTATAAGCTAATCTAATAACATTTTATAGTGACCATATCAAATTTAAAAACCTTTTATGTTTTAAATAGATTGATTGGCTTGGCGATCACGTGAAAACACAATGTATCTCACAAGTAATACATATTATAATTAAATTAGATTGTTTAGAACCATAATTATGTATTACATGTGAGATATATTGTGTTTTCACGTGATCGCCAAGCCAATCAATCTATTTAAAACATAAAAGATTTTTAAATTTGATATGGTCACTATAAAATGTTATTAGATTAGCTTATAACATGATAACTTTAGACAGAAGGACCCTTAAGTAGGCACTGAATAAATTAACCGACTTGGTATTACATTGATCTCACAACTTTTTACTGTAGAAGAAGTGAGTTGCGAGACTTGGACTTTTTTACAAGTTTGTTTTTGATGGGATTTTAATGTAGTGTGATCACTCGCTCTCTCTCTCACAAACCGACCCTAGATTGGTCCCGACGCGATTACACTGCCCTAGATCTCAGCCTAGATCGTAACCAATTTGCATCACGCATGAATGGCTTGACTAATTTTGCTAATTCTTTTTTTGTTGTGTTTGTTATTATAAGAAGAATAAAATAAGTTTGGTGTTCGTGCGGGAATCCCGAAACTTATGCAGTTGAACCGATTTTGATGGGACTTTCACAGCTAATTAACGGATGTTATAATAGGTTATAATGAGTAAATTAGGCTACTTTGGAGTTTCTGTGGGAATTCCGAAACTCACACGGGCCTGTTTCTCTCTACAGCTCTGTCTAAAGATTGCCTCTAGCAAAAAGGCCACCTTTTGCTGTATCCTTTCTTCCTATTTAAGTTCTTTAATTTTAAATTTTTCTTTTGGGGCAATAAAGTATTTTTGAATTTAAAAGAAACCCAAAAGAAAAATTAGTAATAGTATTAATGACATTACCATAGGCAGATCACCGATACGCTGGACTGATCAAATAAAGGCTCCACTTGACAGTCCCCTATACCAGTGCACTAGATGGGCTGCAGTGACAGAGGAATGGCGGGGGATTGTGGTATGTTACCAGTAATGAAACCCAAAGTGATGACCACGACCACTCTGCCAAGAGTGATAACAACTAGGAAGAATTAATAACATGCTGTTATTGATACTATTACTAATTTTACAATTAATAATAATAATAATCTTTATTTCTATAAGTCATTACAATTATTAGACTTACATAATATTGTATCCTACTTATAAACCCTTATAAACCTATTATAATTTAATTATTGCTACATAAATATTCTACATAACATTACAGTTACAGTATACACAAAATAATAGAATCAGAGTTCCTATTCTAAGCTAGGTGTTTACTATCTCCAATCACACCAATTAGATGAGCTTTTTATAAAAAAAAAATAATGACAGATTTTTTTCATATTGGAATAGCTAAATCAAAATGGTGTGGGATGGATTAGTATTTTGGTCTATTGTTCTGACAGCTTTCTCTAGAGCAAACAGATGGTCATCTTTCTCTCCAGGGGCAAGTTGCCTCATTGCTTCTGCTAAATTATAAACATACTCCTTATTTGAACCACTCGGTCCTTGTGACAGTATTACTTGGTTTGCAATATCTTCTATTGATGCTGGACCTGATAATTATGAATTACAAAAAACTTTTTAATATTTTAATTATTACTTTATGTAATAATATTACACTTCTTAGGTAAGCAACTATTTACTTACCAGCAAAAGACTCATTTTCCTCAGTGGCTACATATAGAGTCAATAAAAATGGCTCAACATTCTTTTCTCTCGGATGGAATGTAACAGTTTTCTTGGAGTAACCGTTTTTCTCTCTATAATCCAAATGATTAGTAACATTTTCTTCATCATAAGTCCTAATTTTGTAAGCTACACCCCATACTTTACTAGCAGGGTTATCACTCGGTATTAGAGTTACAACCCTTCCTGGCTAAAAATTAAATTCGGATTGAAAAAAGACTAAACTGAAAATTATTGTCAAGATAGTTTTTAAAGGAAAAATAGAAAGAACTTTTGATGTGAGAGCAGAAAACAACTTAGGAAGGTAACAGACTTAAGTTACTATAAGATACTGATAATAAATGGGAAAACCCCAAATTTTAGATATTATTTAATTAATAAATAACAAAAATTACTAACTTCATTTGGAACTCCTCTGTGGTCAATACTGTGTTGATAGAATCTTCGAAAGTAACCTTCAATATAACCTACAATTTTGGTTTCGTAAGGAAAATCCACTTTCCATACTAAAGAGCCATATCCAAACACCCACATTCTATTTTCTCACTCTAATGCAGAGGCCAGAGAGTATTATTTTCGCTCTAATGTTTCAGAAACGTAGTCAGTACCATGTCAGCTGTAGTGGTTGTTTGTTTGTAACAGCTGTAGTGGTTGTCACAAATTAACTAGACTTAGGTGGTTGTATTACTTAAGTTCCCTTATATTGTATTATCTATGGTAAGTACAAACTTAGTGATTATAATTCAGCATTTTTGGCGCAAACTTTGACACTTCTTAAACAAAAACAATACATAGCTGTCGGAGTATGTAGTAGAGCGGCGGAGACCAGATTTTGTAAAATCTCGTCGGTATCTCTTATGTATACCTACAACAGGTATGGATGTGTTCAGGGCGTTGTGTAGATTACGAAACTGCTTGTTGTAATGTTTTTTAGTGGTGGAGGGGATAGCAGTGACGTCATAAACATGGCCGCCAACGGTTTTTGTTTTTGTTAATTACATCGCACCTATTAGGTCTATTTGCTTGTGTGTGGTGTCATTTGAAAGCTTATTAAATGTTCTTTAATTTATTTCCCGACATCTAAAGCGTATCTATTATATTTAAAAAAATATTTGACAAAATATGATTTTTTTTTAAGCGATTTCAAAAATATTCTCTTTTTACTGAGAAACCGCTACACTTACGGTAAATTTGTTTAATATAAAAATTAAGGAGAATCTTATCACCTATTTAAAAATGCCAGTTTCATTAAAATAAGACTTAAAACAACTGAGATATGTCTCATTTTGTGGCGCGAGGAGCAAGGTTTTGTATCGTAATCTTATAGAACTGCTGTGCGTTTGTCGCGCTAAAACTCGTAAATGGCTCGACCGACGCGACGTGAATATTTCTTTTTTTATTGGGTTTTTAACTACCAGGAAAAGGTTTGTATTAAAGAAAATTGGGAGTTCCTGGGGGAATTCCGAATCTGAAACCGTGGGGCACAGCTAGTTACGTCACATAAATATTACTAATTCATGCTGTTAACCAGAAGTGCTTTCTTCATAGTACTGCCTTAAATAAATTATAAATTGTAGTTGCAATTGTGCATGTGTTAATAGTGAACAATCAAAACAATAAGTACTGTTATAAAATAATAGCTGTCCCACGTGGTCACACTGCACCCGCGAGAACTCCGAAATTCCCGCGGAATTGTTTCATACAAATTTTGCAACCCCTTTTAGTCCCCTTAGGGTTCAAATTTTTAAAAATCCTTTGTTATCGAATGCCTATGTCGTAAAAAGAACACACCTTCCAAGTTTCAGGTCTCTACTATCAGCGGTTCAGGCTTTGCGTTGATCCGTCAGTCAATCATTTAGGACATGGCAGGCATTTTATATAATATTTGTTAGTATCAGGCAATTATGATAATAGGGTTAAAATAAGCTAAAATTCATTATTTAACTATCTCGAACACAAAAATTGTATTGATTGAAACAAATCTCATCTCCAAAAGGACTTGCAAACATTCCTGTTCCTTCCTGACATACAGCCGCATTTTGCTGTACGACAACCAGCACTAATTACTGTTTTCACCGACATCCCATACGTTTACGGGATCCCCTAAGTGTTGTTTTGTGACCATTAGAAGATTGTTTCTGTTTCTTCACTAACTTTACTAACTTTTGCCGCTTGATCGGAAATATGTTATGAAAGAAATTCATTAAGATTTAATTTATTGACCGAAAAATATAAAGATATTCGTAACCGTACGATAATTACTATCGTTAACATACGATAATTTGTGCCTCGTGATCGTACACATTTATGACAAAAACTAACTAGAAGATATGTCTAAATAGTCATAATCCTGATAAGTAATGGTTAACTGATAATTTTACGCCCCTGGTACTCTGGTTGATATAATAATAAGCTCGCTTCTGGTTGCCGACACTAGTCCCATTTCGTTGGAAAAGGAGTAGTAGCGCCCGTTATCTTATATTCCACAGGAGTAATAGACGGACTCCTCTTGTCTCTTATCCCGGATTTTATGTATGTTCAAAAAGCACATGCGGTTTTCACATTTATCTCGTTTTGATTGCGATTGTTCTTCAAAAAAATTTCCACAAAATCATCAAAATTTTTGGTAGTTTTTGGTTTACCTACGAGTATATTTTGAATTAGCGCCTGACCGTCAATTAATTTTGCAGTTTTGGGCTTAGAGGATCCAGAATCCAAAGAACTCAGTGTTTCTCCCTTCTCGTGTAAAATAAGCTAAAACTGAGTTTGTGCATTGTCGAAGCCATCCGTTCGGAATTTCGTATTGAATAGAGCAGTGGGCGAATCCCTTAACTAATTTTTCAAAATTGTTTTCAGGTCCAGGTTTCGTCCATTTTTTGATGATTAAATAATAAGTTTTGGCTTATATTTTTATAACAGTACCTAACTTATTGTTTTGACTGTTCAGTCTTGACATAGCACACACGCAACTTATATGTAGGTATTTAATAATTTACTAGCAGCTCCCGGTTAGCTGTTTCACTCGCGGTAATTTCGGAGTTCCCAGGGGAATTCCGCAATAAAATGTACCCCTTAAAACGTGTATGCAAAATTTCGTGGTTATTGGTTGAGCCGTTATGGCGTGAAAGCGTAACAAACAAACAAACACACAAACTCACTTTAGCATTTATAATAGTGAGGATTTAGGGCAGCATTATGAAGAAAGCACGTTTGGTTAACAGCATGATATAGTAAGATTTATGTGACATATTTTTACATTACATTACATTAGCTGTGCCCCATGGTTTCACCCCCATGAATTTCGGAATTCCCGCAGGAACTCCCAATTTTCTTTAACACAAACCTTCTCCTGGTAGTTAAAAACCCAATAAAAAAAGAAATATTCACGTCGGTCGAGCCATTTGCGAGTTTTAGCGCGACAACTAACAGCAGTTCTATAAGATTACGATACAAAACCTTGCTCCTTGCGCCACAAAATGAGACATATCTCAGTTGTTTTAAGTCCTATTTTAATGAAACTGGCATTTTTAAATAGGTAATAAAATTCTACTTAATTTTTATATTAAACAAATTTACCGTAAGTGTAGCGGTTTCTCAGTAAAAAGAGAATATTTTTGAAATCGCTTAAAAAAAAATCATATTTTGTCAAATATTTTTTTAAATGTAATAGATACGCTTTAGATGTCGGGAAATAAATTAAAGAACATTTAATAAGCTTTCAAATGACACCATACACAATCAGATAGACCTAATAGGTGCGATGTAATTAACAAAAATAAAAACCGTTGGCGGCCATGTTTATGACGTCACTGCTATCCCCTCCACCACTAAAAAACATTACAACAAGCAGTTTCGTAATCTACACAACGCCCTGAATACATCCATGCCTGTTGTAGGTATACATAAGAGATACCGACGAGATTCGGTTTAGAGAAGGAATTTTCTCAGTTTGCCGCTCTACTAATGTGCGTTCCGTGGCTTCGCACGAATGCAGTTTTTGATATATCTGTCTGTCTGTCTAGTTAGTATGTTTTCATCTGAGGTTTTCATCGTCTGTGATGAAGTTATCTGGCTGTCAGTGTCGCATGACCCTGTCAATACGACAGTGACATCTCAGATTGTTATGGCGTAATTTTTAACTAGTGACGTCATTCCGCGTTTCGGCGGTAAAGTCAAAAGTAGGAACTTTGGAAAATAAATGGACATAGATAAGCAATAGTGTGTTAACCCACACTGGAGAAGTTTTGAGTAAATAAAAGTTTTAAAATTATAGAATATAGCGCCATTTTGTGTCAACATTTTTATGCTCAATATTTAGTTACAATTATTTAATCAATGTAATAAGGTAAACACATAGTTAAAAAACGTTCTCTAACTCTCAATAAATCGTTCTGAATCAATAACTTAATTTTGTGGGTTAACATGTTATTGCTTATCTGCGTCCAAATATTTTTTTTCTTTTTCTTACTTTGTACATACATAGTAAGTAGGCCATTTACTCAGGCCATTTCATTATTTTTAAAATAGACTGAAAAAGAAAATTCACTATTGAACAAAAAAAATATTTGGTCATTGTGATTATACCAAGTGATTACCTTCTCTCTGGATTATACCTACCCAACCTAAAATGTTCGAAATGGGAAACAATCGATTTATAAAATTGAAAAATGATCTATTTATGTAAAACATTCAAATATTATTTAGTGCTTATTTAACGTAGATTTACAGGCATAAATCATTTTTCTAGAAATGGAACCGAGTTGAATCGACGCAAACTAAAAATTAAAATGGCCATGAAATGAGAAATTAATTTCAAATTTAGTACTACAAATCAGATGTAACCATACGAATGTGCAACAATCCGCAATCTTCGATGTCTGAAGTGGCCCAGAAACTTTGTGATGAAATCGTCAAACGAAATTCCAAACCACCTGCTACTGAAGAGAAGCCCTGGAAAAAAAGAACCAATTGCCCTGGCTTCAGTAGATCTAAAAGTGCTTTAAAATCAGTTAATACTGAAAAAAAGAAAGTTAATTGCCAAATATTACCACAGTCATCAGATGTGAAGTCCAAGGTATCTATACTGAAAAAGACAGTGAATGATGTAGCTGTTAATACACTGGTAACGGGACCATTAAGATGTGATAACAACTGTGTAACAGTTGTACGTAGAAGAGATAATAAAGTTTGCAAATGTGCACAAAGATATTCTCATATAAGTTCCATTGCAAAACAATTACAAACGTTTGAAAGTAGAAATTATTTATATTCAGACAAAGCATCAGCTCAATGTGTAGAAACTGCTAGCTGTGGCACTCAGTTTTACGAAAAGAATGAAAATAAACATTCAAGTGCTCATGTTCAACCACAAGAGAGAATAAACAGAACCACTGTAAACTATGATCGTAGACATTCAAAATGTGATACTCTATGGGGATTGTCAAACAATCTAAGCCAACAACTGGTAAAGCATTATCCTAACCACATGTGTTCCAAGAGATGGGCTTTAACTCAGTATCCAACCAGAGGTCCTGACTTCTGAAATCTTTAAGAAATCAATACAACCTTCCTAAATTAACTTTAACCAACTAAACTAATAAAAACTAAGTATACCTACATACATAAAAATTTGTTATTCCTTTAACTGTGTAATAAAACAATTCAAATTGTACTTTCCTTAACTAGACATTTAGGAAATTATTATTCAATGAATATATTTTTTAAGACTATTAGAATTACTTTACCTACCTAAAGTTGATAAATGTGTGAGTGATACAAAACATCTAGTTTTCACTGAAAGTAATATATTTTTTTTGTATAAAATACATAAATCTTCTAAACCAGATTACACATTTTACAAATCTGAATCCAAATAATTAATGTCTGACTGAACCTTCTATTTCAGTCAAAAACCACCTTTTGTCAAACCTTCAACTTCAACAAAAATGTAGGTCTTTGTTAAATCCAAATCTTCAGCTTCTGTAAGTTTTTTAATGTTATTATTATTTTCCAGCTGTGCCCTGCGGTTTCACCCACAGTAACTTTGGAGTTCCCGCAGGAATTCCGGGATAAAAAATATCCTATGCCCTTCTCTGTATGCACGTTGGTGCATGCCAAATTTCATCCAAATCTGTTCAGCCGTTTTTGTGTAATTGAGTAAACATATGCGAGGATAAGAGCTCGAAAGCGCATTTTCATCCGACTTACTTCAAATTTATCGACACTGCTCAGCTCCTGTCTTAGCGTTGTTATATAGCTTATAACCTGCTCAGGAGTATGGACTACAATCGTACCAAGTTTGGTTAAAATCCCTTCAGTAGTTTATGATCCATGCGTTCACATACAGACAGACAGACAAAAAATTTACTGATTGCATTTTTGGCATCAGTAACGATCACCATTCATCCTCCAATATTAATTTTGAATATATATTCAATGTGCAGAATTGACCTCTCTACAGTTTTATTGTTAAACAAAACAGGATACACTTTTAAAAAACATTTTATTCACTTTTATTCAAACTTGATCTAAACCACAACCTTCAGCTTCAGCAGTCATCAGATTTTAAGTCCAAGAACTCTATACTGAAAATGACTGCACTTCAGCTGAAGATTGTGGGGATAGCAGATTAATCGGTTTTGGCCATAAATCGACCCTCCATTGGGCACTACACATAATATGAATTAGTAACAGTTGTAAAATGCATATTTTAAAGATAAAAATAAGTGAATAATTAAGAACAGAATCTCATACTTAAAAATATTCACAGGTTTGATGTCATAGATTAACCACAGAATAAAAATCCATACACACATAAATATTGTCACCTTTGATGTTATTGCACACACCAACAACACATGATATAAGTAACATGTAAGACATTATTACCAGTAGATATTGTTGATGCCTGAAAAAACTAACTTTTAATAAAGATATTTGACTTTGACTTGCCAAAGTCATCAATTCCACACAGTAGAACAGCTTTTGGGTGCCCAATCTGCTAACCTTATCGGGGAACCGGACACAATAATTGTACCTGAGTGGCCGGGCTTAGGAGGACTTTTCTGCTTCCTTGTTTTTGCATAAATCAGTGCACCTGATATAAGTCATTTTGAGGTCATCCAAAACTAGTCACGAGTTTGACATATTGTAATTGCTGTTTAGACTCACTCTTTAGTTTCTGGATATTTAGACTGTGGTTTAGCAATGTTGAAACTTCTAAATCCATTTCTTTTATTCATAATCCACTGTGTCAGCAAAATTCACATGGTTTGCTGACCTGGGCTAGCTGGAGCTGGTTCCAAATTCTTTATGAGTTGTGCCAGCCAATGTTTGGTGGAGTTGTCTTCCTGTAAACAAGCTGTGAATGTTGCATCTCGCAGTTGATCGGGAAGGCATTGCCTGAGTGCCTCCCGAGCTCTAGCATTGTCTGACAGCCGAAGATAGCATCGCACAACATGTTTTAACAGTCTGGCTGAAGGGTCTTTGGCCAATGACAGCACCATCTTACCGAGTATCATTGCTACATGTGAAAATCTGTCATAAGTTTGGCATATATAACACAGTCCACTATCATCTAACAATATTTTTTGCAGTATAAAAGTTGCAACTGTCTTAGACAATTCAGATCCATTTTCCATTATACGCAGGCAGAGGGGAATAATTTCAGTAGTCAAAAGAAATGTTATAACTTCCTGCTCATCCGTTTTCACTAAGGCTCCAATAACACCAAGGCTAGTTAGTCTCAAATATTCAAATGGTCTCGTTTTAGATACAGTATGCAAAAACGGGTATAAAAATAGTGGTACATGCGCTTGAAGGAAAGCAGACCTAGTTTCTGGATGTGATGCCACGCACTGCATCAGAGCTAAGGCATTACAAACACGATTACTCTGGTGTGCCGTAAGAGTCGGAGGTATCATAGCTACATATATGTTAGTGATTTCTTGCAACAAAGCAGCAATTGTACCAAAACTGTGCCAGAGCATTGGAGCCAAATCAGGAACTACTTCGCGCTTTTTGCTCAGTTCCAATAGAGCATTTTCCCGTGTTTCTGGATTACAAAGCTCTAATATCCAGTTGTAAATCTTCTCTCTGTCAACGGCAACTTGCATATTTGCCGGGCTTTGCTGAGCAGTCATATTCATTTTGAAGGTCTGTTGTTGATACAAATATCTAGTCTTGAGCCGTCACTTTCAGATATTTAATATATAAGTTACGCACGTACGCGAAAAGAAAAGTAAGAATACTTTTCTGTGAGCGACAGTTTTTCAGCAACACAATAGATTCAATTATTTAATCATAAGTCTAGTTAATTTGTGTATTTAATTACAGAGTACTTTTTATTATCTTTCGGACCACAGAACAATCTGAAATTTTTTTTTTTTTTTTTAATAATTTAACGGCCCTCTCTAGGCAACAGTGTTTCCAACTCTCGAAAATATTTACCCTTAAACTCTAAAGGTTAAGTCAAAAACCCCTAATTCTATATCCCCTAAATATTATTAAAAAGTTTATAAATAATAAATAGCGCCAATATTTGTGCCGTTTCGAAATTATTAGGGCAAAAGTTTTGTTACTAATTATTATTAATTTAATATTTTTGCCACAATTTAAAAATTACGATTATTAATGTTGTCAATTTTTTTTAACTCTCAATAAACTCTCTCAATAAATTGTTCTGAATCTATAACTTAATTTTGTGGGTTAACATGTTATTGCTTATCTGCATCCAATTATTGTATTAATATTGCGCCATCTATGTATTGCTAACAAAAGCTTTTTGAAATTTGAACTGTCCTGTGCCTGTATGTGGTTCTCGATGGTTAAAATTTCATTTATTCCTGAAATAATCAAGAGATGTCGTTAACCATTATTTTGTAAATGTCGAAAATTAAATGCATGTATTTAAGGCACATATAATTTATTTAAGGCTAATATTTTGATCTTGCTTCAAGTAGAACCAATTCAGAATAAGGGTACTTTTTATCCCGGAATTACCGCAGGATCTTTGAAATTAACGCGGATGGCACCGCGGAGAAATGCTAGAATGTAATAGCTAGTAAAATAAATAAATAAAATAAATAATTTAAAAAATAAAATAAATAAAATTGTTAACATCATCTTCTCCTGCGCTGGGTGTCATCGACTGTTTTCTGCGCAGGAGATGCTGTCGAAAGGTTTATTGTTTAGTGCGGTTGGAGGTCTATCTATGCTATAATGAAAGAGTAGAATCCGCGATTCTGTGCATTGAATATTTTTAACAAAAACTGACAGGGGACGATAAACGAAGAGTAACCAAGCACAATAAAAGGGTTTTAAAAAAAAAAATCTGTCTGTCTGTCTGTCTGTTTGTCTGTCTGTCTGTTCACGATAATCTCCGAATCTACTGAATGGATTGTCATGCGGTTTTCACAGATAGATTTAGCTTAACCTGGAGCTACATATAGGCTTTGTTTCATTGAAATCGGATGTCGGGAAAAAAAGTTGTTGTATAAAAACCTTTCGCGCGGGTGAATCCGCGGGGCACAGCTAGTACTATATATAATAAAAGAGTAGAATCCGCGATTCTGTACATTGAATATTTTTAACAAAAATTGACAGGGGACGATAAACGAAGAGTAACCAAGCACAAAAAAAGGGTTTTTAAAAATCTTTTCTGTCTGTCTGTTTGTCTGTTTGTCTGTCTGTCTGTTCACGATAATCTCCGAATCTACTGAACGGATTGTCATGCGGTTTTCACAGGTAGATTAAGCTTAGCCTGGATCTACATATAGGCTTTATTTCATTCAAATCGGATGTCAGGAAATAAAAGTTGTTACATAAAAACTTTTCACGCGGGTAGTTTCTTAATAAAATCTAATCCATATAACGTTTACTTTTTGGTTATTTTTGTGGAATCTATGTTTGGGATCCCAAAGTATCGGTTTCTTTTAAAATAATTAATCAAGAGGTTCCGGGTTCGATTCCCGGTGGGGGTGGACTTTGTGTGAAAAACAACCATCGCGGCCCAAAGTTGAAACCCGAATGAAGCAAGAACGCGAGTGTAAACACCACGCTCGCGTTGACGCGAGGTCCTTTGACTCGTGACCAAAAAACCGCTCCGGAAGCGAGCGGTGCGAGTGACGAGGCGAGGCACGCGGCGAGCCCCTAGCGTTTGTTTACACTCGCGCTTCATCCCTCGCCCCGCGCCTCTTGCTCCTTTTTCGTGTCTTTGACTCGTGACAAAAAAGCCGCTCCGGGGGACGCGAGCGGCACGAGCGACGAGGCGAACCACGCGGCGAGCGACGAAGCGCGAATGTAAACAGTCGCTCGGGGCTCGCCGCGTGGTTCTCTTCGTCGCTCGTACGTAAGTGTAAATCCCGTATGCTGAGTGCTGACAGCAAGTTGACAGTAGGTACAAACCACAAACAGCCACAATAAATTATAGACGCCATTATTAAAGAAGACGAAGAAGAAGAACTAAGAGATACTTATTACTTGACAAACTTTGCGATTGACATACCGATTGCGATTTGCGATGCTGATCTATCCAGTATCCACAAATTAACTAGAATGGGATCTATCTAGTATCTATCTATTGATTAATAATAATTGGTAGGTTTAATTGAGACTTGTGCTACAATAAGATAAATAGTACTATTTTTAAAGTATTACAATTTCTCAAAAATTATACAATAAAGTAGAAAGTAGTTATCTATGTTCATGTGCGACTTTGTGACTGTGTGATTTAATTTAATTTTATCAGGGTAAGTGTTCCAGTTTGTGTACTTTAGCTATGCACAATGACTTAACGACTCTAACGAGTAATGATACTTAAAGGATATGACTACGCTTCTTATTGTATTTTTTTAATTTAATTTGGTCCATTCCTACTTATATGTCTGTCTGTCTGTTACGCTTTCACGCCTTAACGGCTCAACCGATCACCAATAAATTTTGCATATACATTGTCAGGGGTACAGAGAAGGACATAGGGTACTTTTGTCCCGGAATTCCCGCGGAAACTAAAATTAACGCAGGTGAAACTGCGGGAAACAGCTAGTAAGAAAATATATGGAATTGTACTAACTTATTTGTTTCAACTAAACAACAGTAAAAATTTATGTAAAACCTGGAAGCAAAATTAAATTTTATTGTTATTTATAGAGTCATGGAGGTGTCTCACTCTTTGGTCTTGAATGAAGCAGCTCTGCAGCAGCTACCTGTAGACAAAAAGCCACACTTCATCTTTGAGTGGCTTAGATTTTTGGATAAAGTTCTTGTTGCTGCACACAAGGTAATTTAAAATGATTATTGATTGTCAATAAATATCCACGTAATTGATGAAGTATTTATATTGAAACACTCCAATGCCTATTTCTATATCAATGAACATATTATATTTACAGAAATGGGTGTTATGGAATTATAATTCCCAATGAAACGCTGAATGTTATGCAGGCAAAGTTATGAAGAACAGCTAGTTGTATTACTAACTTAATTAAAGTTATGGACTTTGAAGTAGTCTTGTTTTTATCTAGGAGATACTCTATCTGAGAGCCAAATTCCATCAAAATCTATTGTTATTTGTAATAATTATAACATCTTAATATACCTATCATATTCTGCAAATAAATAAAATAAATAAATTGTCTGATTGAGAAACAAACATCCAAACATCTTCATAAACTTTCACATAATATTACTTAATAGGATACTTTTATAGATTCACATATTTCAAGTTGATGAACACTATAGCTCCAGCAGGTGCAAAAATAGGTGTTCAAATTTTTGTTTGGTTTTGGACTTCATACTGAAGTTTACGAAATTTTATCCACAGTCCGATATAAAGAGCTGCCAACAAAAGCTAGTGGCTCAACTGTTTAACCTCTTCCGGGAGTCCCTTGGAGCCCCTGCGCGTCGGCTACTGGCCCGTTGCTTAGCGACCTTGTTCTCCGTCGGTGACACATTCCTATTGTTTGATACAGTCAACAAGTGCAATGACATCATCAAAGTAAAGGATGACTCGCCATCTTATATGCCAACTAGACTGTGAGTTGTAACAATTATTATGATTATGCATTGTGATGGTTTGTTTATTCTAGAGGAATGAAATGATAGATTAAACCACAAATGGGTGTGGTAAAGAAAAAGTTTTAATTAAAAATAAAACTCCCAACTATACATACAATACTTTATTATGTTAAGAATTAATACGTAATTACCAACTATGAGTTAATTAGTAATATAAATAATGAATTCATAACTATATGTAACAAAAAACAACATCTAAAAATAATAAAAATCTTTAGAGCCTAAGTAACGTTTTTTTTAGGGCTGCCATATGTTGTCTGGGAAGTATGTATGAGAAACTCGGCAGAATGATGGGAAGATCGTATGAGGAAACTGTGACAACACTAGTCAGGTCACTGAAAAGCGCCGAGTCCCAAACAAGACTTGAAATCATGAATACACTGGAAAAGGTGAGAAAAACAAATGAGCAACGAAAGCATGTGTCAGGGCCGGGCCAGTGTTTGCAGGATGTGAGCTATAAAATGTTAATTGACTACTCTGTGTACACAAAAATAGATTCTACTCCAGTTGGGTAACATTGAAAACAGCTTGTGTACTATATATTTGCAGCAAAGTTTACTTCGGGACTCAGTAAAGATAAACTACTGTTTGTGGCTTGTTTGTAATTTGTATATTCTACATATTTAAAAGTAATTGAATGGTTTTCCTTGAAAATGTTTTATACTATGATAGAAAGTTTATTTTCTGATTTTGTTTAAAGATTCTGATGCTTAGTGTACCTATGTATATTTCGTAACATACCCGATAATGTGAATACTGTGGTGATCACGGATGTTCGGTCCACTGTGTGAAACCGAACACTGCTTTCGACAGCGATTTACGCGATCGAGCCGCTTTCCTACGGCCCGCGGTCGCGGCAGTCGATTCATGTCGGACGCGGGCGTCGGTATAGTATCAATTAATTCGTTATCATATTTTAATAACAAACGAATCGGCTCGCCATCCGCGTCCCGTGCCGACCACAACATCAATCTCATAATCACCCTGGTATCTAATAAATAAATAAACATATCTAGCAGTATCAGTCACAGGTCGCTGTGCCCCACACAACGGATATAATATTACATAGCACTTCGCAAGTGGTTCCAATAAGCGTGGCGCAATTTGCATCTATTGCTCCAAATGTGGGGTTTACACGGGTGACTAAAGCCACACGATTTTCGCCGCGTGGCGAAAATAGACCGTTTAAATGGCAATTATTCTTCTAGGTCTTATCTAGGCAGCTTGGTCAGGTGATTTGTGAAGCGACTAGCCGCACGGCGAAAATCGACCCGTGTGAACCCCTCTCTAGCTTTTAAATGTGACCCAAGCAAATCGTCGTTAGAAACCAAAAAGAAAAAAAGCGGCCAAGTGCGAGTCGGACTCGTCCATGAAGGGTTCCGTAGCAGCAAGTAACATAATATAAAAGTTCTTCTAGGTCGTTGTAACTTTGATTAATGTTTTAATAATAGTGTATTTTTTTTCTGCGGTTTACGATTTATGACGTAGGTATTAAAAGAAAATGCTTACTAGATCTCTATCAAACCAATTTTCGGTGGAAGTTGCAAGGTAATATTGGTATTGTATAGGATTAGGTACCATATATTTTTTTTAGTTTTATCATTCTCTTATTTTAGAAGTTACAGGGGTGGGGGGACACATTTTACCGCTTTGGAAGTGTCTATCGCGCAAACTATTCAATTTAGAAGAAAATGATATTAGAAACCTTAATATCATTTTTGAAGACCTAGCCCCACACGTATAGGTTTGATGAAATTGAACCCCCAAAACTTATTGTTTTCTATACAATGTGTTAATGAATTAACTGAAAACTAGAAAGTAGTTTGCTCAGAATCGACAAGTGAATCGATCGCATTAATATAAGTAGGTTATATTTTTTCATTTTTATTAACCCATGTCTAAATTATATTTTAGTTATTCAACATTAGTTTGAAGGTGACCTATCTACGAAATTCCAAGCACCACGCCCGCGCCTACCGGTTCGATTTTTTTTTGCTGCGGGCGCGGACGGCGGCGTACGCGCCTAATATTGTATTATAAATAATTTAGACCTGGGCTAGTAAAAATGAAAAAATATAACCTATATTGGAACATAGTGCGATCGATTCGCTAGTCGATTCTGAGCAAACTACTTTCTAGTTTTCAGTTAATTCATTAACCCGTTGTAGAATGTCGACTTGGCAAAGAGGGCAGCAGATGCAGTCTGCAGTTGACAAGCTTTTAATCATTAAAATTATTGTTTATAAATTATAATAAGTACCTATGAAAATGAATTAAATTAGGTAAGTCATCTATACTAATATTATAAAGAGGAAATATTTGATTTTTGGTTCTTTTTTTTGTTAAGCTTTAACTCAAAAACTACTAGACCAATTTCAAAAGTTCTTTCACCATTAGAATGCTACATTATCCCTGAGTGACATAGGCTATATTGTAACCCGAAATTCCCGCGGTTACTAAGGGGATGAAAAGGGGTTGCAAAGTTTGTATGGAACTTCGTAATTATCGCGGGTAAAACCGCGCGGGACAGCTAGTGTAAAACAAACAAATGAAACTTGTCGGGACGTGTGTGTCAGATCTGCGTGGGTATGGGCACGGCGGCGCCGGGCGCGGTGCGCGAGGTGTCCCGGGCGGCGCGCGCGGCGCTCGCGTCGGACCGCGCGGCGCCGGTGCGAGCGGCAGCGGCGCACGCGCTGCGCCAGCTGCTGCCGCTGACGCGCCTCGCGCCGCCTGACCTGGACGCGATCGCGGCCGCGTGCCTGCGCGCCGTGCAGCCCAGCGACTCCGCGCTCAGGTGACAATCGCCATTATAGGTTGCTCAGCCGATAGCATAAATACATATTATACTTACATATGCGTACAGCACTACATTACTTACCTACTAAGCTAAGGCGTGGAGAGCTGGCGGATTGAAATACAGACATTGTAATTTTATGCATAAATTTTATCAAAATTGTGGTTAAATAAACTACTGTGACCGCGTGGCTTTCAAAATTCCCGCAGGGACTCCTAATTTTCTTTTTCAACAAGCCTTATCCAGACAATTAGGTACGAACGCAACAAAAATAACAACATAATAATGTAGGTATATTAAAATCGGTCGATCCACTTTCAAGTTTTTGCGAGACCAACGAACGGCAATTGATTTTTATATAATACTAGCTGTGCCCCGCGGTTTCACCCGCGTGAGTTTTGGGATCAGGAACCTATGCGGACGCAGGCAGAACAACCCGCCAAAGTTTCATCACAATCGGACCAATGGTTTCGAAACGTATTGAGGACAGACATACAAACATTCATTTTTATTTATAAAGAAGATTTATATTGGATATCGAATGTAGTGCACACACACACACACACTAGCCCGCGTAATGTCGTCTCATTGAATAGTTATTTGTGTGACGGACTTAAGATCCTATACCCTCATCGGTGGAATGCACGGCACGGTGACGGTGCGAGTCCCGTCGATTCTGTTTTTTTTGAACGTGAGTCCTCGCGGTGTTGCGGTGACGCCACAACCTTTGCACTACATGAGCGGGCTCCGAACTTTGACTAGCGATTTCTCGAAAACAAAGCCGAGTTGGCACCTACATTATTTTGGGGTTTGGTTGGTAGGCACCTACCTACACTATTAGCACGCGAAGTGGGAGCCCGTAACTCGATGCACTTCTCGAACCGAGAAGATAGTAATTTAGTAGTCTGTAGTTAGCTATAGCCGAGCATTACAGCAATTTTTGAATAACTATCAGGTGTGCGGTGGCGGAGCTGTTGGGCGCTCTGGTGGCGGCGACGCAGGCAGGCGAGATGACTCAGCCCAACAACAAAACGGCCAGTTTCGCGCCGTCAGGTACTTCAAAGTCTATCCATCGCGTCCTCTCAGTTTCTCATGGTATATAAATGATTAAAACTGTATCTACCTCACCTATGGTCAAAGAATAAAGATTATACGTATATTATGAATAAAGAAGCGACACTCTTCGCCTATCAATTTGATGGCTCCTCAAACCCCCCGAAAATGACCTTGGTAAAAACAGGAAAGTTTGACACAATGTAGAAACTACATGTGACATTTATTATTCACTGACAGCTCTGACGGTTACTGTCAGCTCGCTGTCAACCTTACAATGCGTAAACATGCACAACACGTGTATGTACAAGCCGGCTGTCTGTACTTGTGAGAAAGTACTTGAATCAGTACATTTGTATGAAGTGTTCTGACTACCTATACAACGTGTTAATGAATTAACTGTAAACCTGACCCATTTAAAAAAATAAACAATAATATGATTCAAATATATTTTATGTCGAAAAAATTTATACTTTAAAAGTTATTGAACATTAGTTTGGAGGTGACCTATCTACGAAATTCCAAGCGCTGCGCCGCGCCTACCGGTTCGAATTTTTTTGCTGCGGGCGGCGTACGCGCCAAATATTGTATTATAAATAATTTAGACCTGAGTTACTAAAAATGAAAAAATATTACCTATATTAAAACATAGTGCGATCGATTCGCTAGTCGATTCTGAGCAAACTACTTTCTAGTTTCGACATTCGATCAAATCAAAACCATTGGACAACATAAAGCAGTCGTAAACAACACCAAGTGGCCAATTGGGAACATAAACTATCCGCGATAAACAGTACTTTTGTACATCTATCACATCACCCAACAAGTCGCGAGGCTATACAAAATAATAAGAAGGCAATAAATGCTATTTTCAGATGGCATCAATCAACTTTAAAAAAAATAAAATAACTTATCAAAATTTTGTGACAAATGCTTTGCATTATTTTCACAATTTATAAAAATTTCAATGATGACGTTTTTGTAAAAAAAAAAAAGTATTGATTATTCGGAATCTTTTCTGGGAACTTATTGATAAAAAAAAAGAAAAAAAAAATCCTTTTACTGAAAAGCTGACCTGCTTTTCAGTAAAAAGTTTTTTTTTCTTTTTTTTTTAATATAGTTCAACAAAGTAAGAAAGAACAACCGAAGAACATAGTGTCGTTGGACGAAGCTCTCAACTTGCTGATGGGCGCTTTCTTGAGAGGCGGCACGTCGTTCCTCAAGGGTGAGATCATCAAGTCTGGTTCCAGCGTCAATAGGGAAGTGCGAGTCACCGTGACGCACGTAAGTTTTACCATAGTTTTACTATTAATGAGTTACTAGTAATACTACAACAGAAGTGAAACACCTTCTCCCCGTGCCCTTCTTTCCTCTGCGTGATGGGGTATCTACGAATTTAGGCGGAAAGTCATACCCTTGCTTTAGACTAGGGTTCCCGACCGACGTCCTCCACAGCGCAAATAGTTCAATCAAATTCGTGATGAAAGATAGTAAAACTCACCACCCTCATCCAGCCAGTCTCGCCAGCCTTGTTACTCTAACGGGCGCACTCAGATTCGACTTTAATGATTAATTAGTTAAGTATAGATTTTTAAAACAAAACTGCCGCAATCAGAGACGTTCAGTAAATTAATGTTAATTGGCATTTAATGAGATGTAACTTAATTAGTTAAATGTCAATTAACATTAATTTATTAAACTTGTCTGATTGCGGCAATTTTGTTTTAAAAAACTATACTTAACTAAGTAATCATTAAAGTTGACTCTGAGTGCGGCGGATAGAGATCCTGTGACACTCCATACAAGGGAACCAATTCAACTCCCTACTACTACTACAGACTTGTGTTCACACATGCAGTGTCTGAACGTATATCCATCGTATATAGTTTGAGTTCTAAATTCAAGTTGATATTATCCAACACTAGCTGTCTCCCGCGGTTTCACCCGCGGTAATTTGGGAGTTCTCGCGGGAATTCCAGGATAAAATATAGATATAAACCTTCCTCGTTAAGACAGCGTGAAGCGACTTTTTTTATACTATGTAGTGATACACATCATCAGTAACAGATTACACCGCTACCACTTCTAGGCTCACCGCTACGTTGTGGAGCGTGGAGAGGCACGAAGTCTTCGAGGGGTGGGGAATGTCGCATCTTTATCCAGAAATTGTTACTATTCTTTGGTAATGTTTTTCCCCAGGCGTACGTAATCTTCGTCCAGAACATGGGCGGCGTGTGGCTGGAGCGGAACCTGACCGCGTTCCTGACACACGTGCTGGACCTGGTAGCCAACCCTAAGGCGGCCAGCTCCCACGTCGACGCCGTCTACTCCAGGTACACCCGACATGATCTTCACAAACTTTCACATTTATAATATTGACAGGACGAGTAAAATCGTAATTGTCCATTAAAACACTCCAGCAATATCTAATGTTATCATGTTTTAGTATCCGTACAAGAAAAACTGTATTAACGTTTTTTTTCTATAACTGCAATATTTTCGGGCAAGTCAGTGAAAATTACCTTAAGGATTAATGTAGGTACCTAATGTTGTTGCTTTCCTCAATAAAAAAAATAACATGCATATTTTGTTGATTGCGTTAAGAAAGTGCATAAACTACATACTGCGCAACACGCTCGGCAAGATGCTGGGCGAGAAGGCGCAGGCGTCCGCGTGCCGCGAGATCATACAGATCGTGGTCAAGCAGATGAACAGCATCGACTTCAACCCTGAGAACGCTAAAGATTGCAACCAGGTACCTAAGAAACCAGCAAAGTAGTTTTATTTCGTTATTCTTTATTTTGTTATTCTTTAATTATTTCCATTTATGTTTTTCTGTATGTTCATTTGTGTAGTGTCTCGTCTTGCTTAAATAATCAATAAATCATTCTTCCTTTCTTTCTTTCTACCATCATAGATTTTTGTGTTTGTTAAGTCGCTTGGAAACCTTCACGCCCGAGAGCGCTCACTATTCCACCATTATTTGCAGTCCGCGAAAAATTTTGCAATTTGAAACCGTACAACGATGCTAATAGCTATACATTTATTTTACTTGACACTGGCCAAATTAATATATCTTACGGACATAAGAAGAAAAACTCAGAAAAAGAGACAAAAACTCATGAATTTGGTGTACTTATGTGTATGATGTCGTCCAGGAGACGCTGTTCAGCCAGCACCTGCTGGTGTGCGCGCTGACGGAGGCGGGTGAGCTGGCGCTGCAGCTGGGCACCGCGGTGCGCTCGCTGGTCGCCGACCCCTCGCTCGCGATGCTCGACGCCGTGCGCGCGGTGAGTCACCACGCTGTGCCGGGCCGCGCCGTGCTGCGCCGTGCTCTGCCTTGCTGCGCCGTGCTGTGTGCTGCCGTTCAGCCAGCATACGGCACAGAGTAAGCGTAGTACCTATCGGTAACATAGTGGTTTGTGTCGTGTGCTGCTGTTCAGACATCACCTGCTGGTACAGAGGTAAAGGTAAAGCATAGGTACGACGAAACAGCCTAGATAATATTCGTGCGGTGGAAGGGAGGGAAAGAAAGTTTCCCCAATGGTCATTATTTATACAATGTCATTATTTTAATACTAATTTACTAATTGTTCATAATAGAACAGGGTCTTAAATATTAATACAGTGAACTTAAAACTTAGTTCAAGTATTCAACTATTTATTGCTCACTATGTCGCTCAATAGTAAGGTAATAACTAAGTGTAATAATGTAGTTTTATGGCGATTAGTTGAGTATTTGAGTCGTAAAAGCGTATTTATTTATTTATTTATTTACTAGGAAGACCAGCAGCACACTTAAATTTCTATGTATAGATTCTATATAAAACAAATGGCTAATTATAGGTCTTCACAATTAGACAACAAACAACAAATTCATATTCGCATTTCCAATATTAATCAGGATTGTTTATTTATTTTATTTATTTATTTATGTTGTGGCAACAAACAGTCATATATAGTTACATCTTAATTTTTACAATATTTCGTATGTTACAGACCTACAGTGCCGATACATGATTCACTCACGCATTCACTCAGTATCTCCCACATTTTATTTACTTACAAAGAATATTATTTATTTATTTTTTAGGTTTTTTTTACTATTTTTTAAATTTTTAGATTATTGTTGTTTTCTTTTTGTTTGTTACCACTGAAGTGATAAGTTTTAGTTAAGATTAGTAATTTAGTTCTGGTATCCGCGGAAGACCAGCGTTGTGGTTTGCGCCACAACAATGCTGAGCGGAGACCTTTTTTGGTATAAATTAAAATGATAAATGTTAACTAGTACTAAGATTTTTACCAAAATAAACTTTTTTATTATTATTATTATTATTATTATTATTATTATTATTATTATTATAATAATTATACAGTACAAATGAGAGATGGCACATAAGTTGGCATCGCCGCCACGGGTTATTGCTTACACATTTACTCTTGTGTTAACCCTAGATTTGATCGCCATTTATTACAAGATCTTAGTCGTCGGCTTACTGCACCTACTCCATGCTGTGGTGGGTGGTGTGTCCGCTGTGCTGTGGCAGGCGGGCTGCCATTTCAATAGGTGGTGGTTGTGGTTGCTTGCAGGTGCTGGAGCACCCGTGCGTGGCGGCGCGGCTGGCGGCGGCGTGGCTGCTGCGCTGCGTGTGCGTGGCGCTGCCCGCCCAGATCGCGCCGCTCGCGGACGCGTGCCTGGACGCGCTCGACGCGCCGCGCCCCACGCCGCACCACATCGCCGGTCAGTTGGACACTAAAGATGATTAGCATCGATTGAGTTTTAGCATGAAAACCCGTGTCGTCAGATGATTTTCGAACACAAATTTTCATCAGGCGAAAAAATATTAACTAGCCGTTCCCCGCGGTTTCACCAACGTTGATTTCGGAGATCCCCCGTTTAAGGGTAAAATTGAAATTGGAATTTAAATTAAAAAAAAAACTTAATTTGATACAACACACAAAAATTACAACATTATTATGCATTGTTGTAATTTTAATACAACAACTGCAACAACAAGTATTGAGGGTTCGCTTCTCGACCGCCAGACAAACAAACACCCACGTTGCAAATATGATTTAATAAACGCGATTTGCTTATCTATTAAATTGGTTAGTGTATTCAAAATTGACATGAGTTTTGAGAGATTATTTTTGACTTGACTTTGACTTACATTCTTAGCGACCGTGGCGCGTCTGACCCGTCTACGTTGCCTCTCTATTCAATATATTATATTATATAAAATGTAAACTATAGGCTACTCGGCGGCCCTGGCGGCGATACTGGGCGCGGTCCGGCTGTCGCCGCTGGGCATCCCGCACGGGCGCGGCAAGATGGCGTTCAACGCGGCCGAGCAGCTGCTGCGCTCGGCCGGCCAGAGCAGCCGGCTCACGGCCGCGCGCACCACAGCCGGCTGGCTCATCGTCGGCGCCATATGCACGCTGGGTGAGACGCCGCCCGCCGCCGCAACACACACACACGACACCACACCATGCCACCGATCTTATGCTAATAAGGAGCTGTTCCCTGTAGCGGTAATTTCAGAGTTTCCACAGGAACTCCGGGGTACAATATAGCCTATGTCAGGGGTAATGTAGCATTCTAATGGTGAAAAATTTTTTGAAATAGATCCTGTAGTTTTTGAGTTAAATAGTAACAAACAAACAAACAATATAACATGTAGATATAAACTTTCCTCATGAATCACTTTATCTATTGGTGAAAACCACATGAAAATCCGTTGCGTAGTTTAAAGATCTAAGCATACATAGGTACAGAGAGAGAAGCTGGTTTGTGTTATACTATGTACTGATAAAACCTTATGTCGACATGCACAAATCTATACACATAAAATTAAATTAAAAAAAAAAAAAAATTGTAATATAAAATAAAATTGAGGTGTCTGTTTGTAATTTAAAATTGACTACTTTTCACTAAATACATACTCAATAAGTATATACGTCTCTGCTTGTTCCGGCTAATCTCTGAAACGGCTAGATCGATTGTAACGGAATTTCACTTGGAGATAGCTGAAGTTATAAGAAATAACTCAAAAAATAGTTCCTGCAGAAATTCCGACACTCACGCAGGCGAAACCACGGGGCACTACTAAATAAAAAAGAAGTTTACACAGGGTTGATTGTACCTCAGGTGTTCCAGTAGTGCGCGGGTTACTGCCGAGAATGCTGTTACTATGGCGGAATAGTTTCCCGCGATCCGCCAAGGAACTGGAGTCTGAGAAAGCGAGAGGCGACGCCTTCACTTGGCAGGTACTTAATTATGTATAACAAAATAATATCCAGTCCAGCCGAAACCTGTTGGTTAGCCGAGAGGTATGATGACCTACTGTTCCATTCGGGTGGTCGTCTTTTTCCGTAAAATAAAGTCTCCGATATCAAAGAATAGAGATTATAATATAAAGAAGCGACACCGCCTCCCACCAATAAAATCTACATGTGACACCTATTCAATAAAAACTGACAATTACTGTCAGCTCACTGTCAATCTTACGACACGCACACGCGCACAACACGTGTACACGTGTAGGTACAAGCCGGCCGTCTTTACTTGAGGGAAAGTAGGTACCTACTTGAATCAGTTCATTTGTGTGGAGTGTCACCGGGCTGCCAATATCCTCTTATTCTCATCGGTTCTTTTCCGGTGTGGTTACGGTGCGGTTCGGTTCCGGCTCGCAGGTGACGCTGGAGGGGCGGGCGGGCGCGCTGGCGGCGCTGGTCAGCCTGCTGGTGCACTGCAAGCCGCTGGTCAACAACGACGACACCGCCAAGCGGCTGGCGCAGCCCATCGACGGCGCCATCGCCGTCCTCACCAAGTACGTCCAGCTTGGCCGCTTTACACTAATCGAATTAGAAACACGCAATTTTTGGGTGTTCACCGGATACATTTAGCAATAATTGTTCTTCGTTCATGTAATTCTACTACTAACTAAACTAAAACTATAAGGAACGTATCGTCAAGTCACGTGGTCGTCACGAAATATTTGGACCAAAAATTTTCTCTCGAGAAATCTGCTTTCGGAGCGAGTGGTGAATCTAAAAACATAAGATATATGTGAACACTTTTGAAATTTAGTCGAGTTGAAGTTGATCATCGTCGTTGCAGTTTGACGGCGGTGATGCGCAACTACGGCGGCGCGGTGAAGGCCCCGGCGGCGCTGCTGCGGCTGCGGCTGTACCAGGCGTGCGCGGCGCTGGGCGCGGGCTGCGCGCCGGCCGCGCCCGCGCCCGCGCCCGCGCCGCTGCTGCGCCTGCTGGCCGCCGAGCTGGCGGCCGGCGCCGACCAGAGCGGGGCTAACGTCGCCACCGGTATGCAGTTTTACACTGCTTCTTTATATCTAACAATAAACCTCGTAAGGTATAACCCCCATATAATCTTGTAAAAACTTGAAATGGTTTGACCGATTTTTTTTTTTTTTTGGTTGTGTTTGACTTTACAACGCTTAAAAGTTCAAAGAAAATTATGATAAAAATGAATGTTTCTATGTCTGTCCTTTATGCGTTTCGAAACCATTGGTCCGATTGTGATGAAACTTTGGCGGGGTGTTCTGCCTGCGTCCGCAAAGGTTCCTGATTCTAAAACTCACGCGGGTGAAACCGCGTGGCACAGCTAGTTATTAATAAACGTTACTCAAGAGTTAGTCACGTTGATCATGATGGTTGTGATTTTGTGAACGATAGACCTAAATTAGTTTCGTGTGTAAAGACAAGGTTTTTTAGAGTTGTTGTCGTTTCCAGGCATGTTGAGGCACGCGATGCATCCGCGCGACACCATATTGTTGGGCAACGAAGCGTGGATATACGACACGGACCATGCGGATATCGAAGAGCAGGTGATACAAAATTAATGAAAATTATACACATATTTCGTTTTGTTTTGGTGCAAATGCAAATTGACACCCTCATACTATACAATTTAGACATCAAAATAATTATAATTTCTGCACATTAGGTTTTTCACATCGATCAATTTTAAAAACGTACCTACGCAGTTAGCTGTAAACATTCGTTTAAAACAACATTGAGATGGCAGAGATGTAACGTGCATAGAGAATTAGCTTCATTTAAAATTCCGTTCGTAATTAAAGCACAAAAACAGTGCATGGAACAGCGCGACATCAAGTTCGCACTGAAAGTCGTCGTAAGGTGGTTCCATCACCTGTGATTTTGAACCACTCTGTTTACGCTGAAAGCGGTTCTATGCCTATTATAGATTTATAGTATTCATAGATTCAGTATTTGAGCGTGTGATAATCAAGTGATATGTCCCCAACCCATACTATTTCTCCAAAATGTTACTATTGTGCAATACAGGTTTGTGGTCGGAACATATAATAATAGACTATAACAAGTAAAAATTGTAATGACTACAATCTGTTTTGTGTACTTAAATAAATAAATACATTTCATGTTTGCCATTTTATTTACTTAATTTTGTTACATTTTTCTACAGAATTTAATAAATAATAAATTATGCCTATGGTCACAGCTGATATCGCCGCTGAGCGCGAGCGGCTCCGGCGCGCTGGAGCACGACCCCACGTGGCTGTACGCGAGCGGCGCGGACGGCGCGGGCGGCGCGGGCGGCGCGGGGGGCGCGGGGGGCGCGCAGCCGCTGGGCGTGGCGGTGGTCGACGCCGCCGTGATGCTGTTCCCGCTCGTGTTTGTCAAGGCGGCCAACAAACATCGGTATGACGAACGTGTCCATAATGAATACCCCCCTCCCCCCTCCCCACAGTATAGTATCGACATTCTAAACCTTTTCCATTTTTTGCTGTATTTATTCTTGTGTTGTTTTTTGTCTCCTATATATACCTATGTATATAACAACCAAACCAAATTTCAGAAACTAAAATAAATAACAGAAGCTGAAACATGTTGCTGATAAAGCTGAGCTGAAGAAAGTTGAATATCTATAAAATTCTTATATAATAAAATTATACAACCAAACAAACTCTTCAGCTTTATTAAAGTATCGGTAGTGAGCAGATGAGGGTAATAAGAGAGTGTGTTGTCCAGCCAGCAGATGTTGGAGCACTTCGCGGAGTGCATCAAGATGTCGAAGGGCGCGCGCCAGGAGGCGATCCAGACCAACGTGTACACGGCGCTGCTGCTGGCGCTGCGCGCGCTCGCCGACACCAAGGCCGCGCTGGGGCAGGACGCCGTGCGGGGCATCGCTCTCGACCTCATCGTCGTGAGTCCACCACCACCACCACCACTACTACCATTACAAACGAATGTAACCTATAAAAGTACCTGTTTGCCCCTGTTTGTGCGTGGCAGCTGGCTGCCAACTGAAAACTGAAAACCAGCGCTAGGCGTACCCGCACCCAGATAATGCTGAGTTGGTGACCTTTTCGGCAGAGCATGCAAGAGATATCATATGCCAGTAATATTCTTAGTATTCAGTGAGGTCTGTTTGCGGGGCGCAGTCCGGTCTGTCGGCGGGCAGCGCGCAGGTGCGCGCGGCGGCGGCGGGGTGCGCGGGGCGCGCGTGCGGCTGCGTGGGCGCGGCGGACGCGCAGGCGCTGGGCGAGCGCGTGCTGGCTCTGGCGCGCGCGGCGCCCGCCAAGCAGACGCGCGCCGCCGCCGCCGCCGCGGTGGGCGGCGTGCAGCGCGCGCGCGGCGGCGCCAGCAGTGCGGCCGCGCTGCCCGTGCTGCGGGCCGCCGCGCAGGACGCCGCCGCCGTCGAGCTGCAGGTCGGTGCACTGATACCTATACTCTATCATTAATTGTATAATGAGAAAAGATTTTTGTATGATTGTTTATTTGTTTGTAAAATATAAACTCCAAAACTACCTGATCAATTTTGATAATTATTTTACTAATAGGAAGCTATAGTGTTTCTGACTGATGTGGGGTTTTTTTTCATCTCGGTATTCCTTTCGAGAACTATGAAATTACCCTGAGTAAAACCATGGGGCTCGGCCCCCTACAGGGGGTAATCGCTGGATCTACTGGAACGATTTTGAAAATTATTTCACTCATATGAAGCTACGGTAGTCCTGAGTGACATAGGGTATTTTTTTATATATAAACTCCCACGGGAACTCGAAAAATACCGCGGATGAAACCGCAGGGGACAGCTAGTACAAGTATAACCATCCAAACCGTCGCCACATGGCAGGTGTGGTCGCTGCACGCGCTGTCGGTGCTAGCTGACGCGTCGGGCCCCATGTTCCGCGGGCACGTGGAGGCGACCTTGAACCTGGCGCTGAAGCTGCTGTTCACCGCGCCGCCCTACCTCGAGGAGCTGTACCGCGGCGTGGGGAGGCTGCTCGCTGCCCTCATCACGGTCGTCGGGCCCGAGCTGCAAGGTATAATACACGGCTAGCAGACACGGAATAACACACGAGGTCCGATGGAACCGTCCAGAGTTTAGACTCTTGTCTTCACCCAGAAATTAAATAGAATAAATAAAATATACAGGACACATTCAGATTAAAAAGGAAGTAAAGAGAAAAATTTGAGGTAAAAGATTTGGGTGAATTAAAATTTGCTTGGGAATGTGTGTAAACAGAAACCGAGAAAAAGGTATTTTATGCATAAGTAAAAAAAAATAAGCCTGAATGTATATTGATGTATACTGGTGTTGCAAACTTGCAATATGCCTATTCGGACTTAATAACTTGATTAGGTACACTTGAATACATAATGCTTCAACTTCAATAAAACATTTCATTCAGTATTTGAACTCTATTACTACTTGAAATAAGATTTAATGGCTGTCAAGAGTGCTTACATATTTTCGCTGCCGACTGTGCGTGTGTCGTGAATGACGTGTGCTGTGTGCTGTGTGCAGGCAGCTCCGGCGGCGTGGGCCGGTTCTCGTGCGCGTGCGCCGCGCTGCTGGAGGGCGGCGGCGGCGGCGCGCGCGCCGAGGCGCTGGGCTGCCTGCAGCAGCTGCAGATGTTCGCGCCCAACCACGTGTCGCTGCACGCGCTCGTGCCCACACTATGCGTGAGTTGCGCGCCCGTAGTGCTCCCTGCCCTCTACTGCCTCCTCACTGCCACTGACACCTAAACGTAGACCAGTATACCACCACCTATAAGTATACGAAGACTAGGTAGACAAGATAGACATTCGAAAGAAAGAAAAAAGAAAGATTTTATTGAAGCAAAAAAGACACAACAGAATACGCAGAAAAACACAGACGAAAATGATTAAACAGTACTAAACTAAAACTTAAGAAACAATAACAATTTAAATATGACATTTGTGTGATATGTCTCCATGCTCAAAATGGACCTTGTGTCGTGAGTGTGGGGACACTTATGACGCTGGTTTTCAGTCCAGACCAGTAACGCATGAAAACTACGCAAGCCAAATTTGAATATATTGTAGTTAAAAAAAATCCTACGATTAACTATTATTATTATAAATGCAAAAGTGACCTTGTTTTCACGTCGAATTACTCAATCGATCGTCATGAAATTTTGCATACACGTTGTCTGGGGCCCAGAAGAGAACTCCGAAATTGACGCGGGTAAAACAGCTGGGAACAGGTTTTTTTTTATGTAACTGCACTGCATCTCTAGCGCGACCTGTCGAGCTCGGAGCTGGCGGTGCGGCGCGCGGCGCTGTGCTGCCTGCGCCAGCTGGCGCAGCGCGAGGCGGCCGAGGTGTGCCGGCACGCGCTGCTGGCGCGCGGACACGTGCCCGCCAGGCCCTACTGCGGTGAGTGCGGAACAGACAGAGAGGGGAAACAGATGGAAGCCAGCGTCGTCGGTTGATTTGTATCGTTATGTCACGCGGTCGCATAAAATCGTGTCAGTCAAAATCCAATTTTTCGTGATCACGTGACAAGATAGCACGTTCCTTGTACGTAGTTTTATTTTATTCGGTTCACCAGTATTTCTTACAAAAATTTATTAATATATAAACAATCGACGTGGCTAGCGAGAAGTTGTAAGTCAGTTGTGTGTGCGCGTGCGCAGGCGTGGTGATAACGGAGACGGGGCTGCCGGGCGCGCTGTTCGCCTACCTGGACGTGGAGCGCGACGCGGCGGCGCTGTCGCACGCGCGCGACACGCTGGCCGGCTGCCTGCTGGCGGCCGCCGCGGCGCGCGCGCTGCGCGACTGGCTCGCGCTCGCCAAGCGCGTGCTCACCGTGCGCCTGGGTCAGTCGCCGCCGCTGGGGCGTTTTATTCGGAGACTTCCTCTGGACCTAACCATGCCATAATCGGAGCGAAGCGAAAAGCCGGTGCCCGTGTTCGAACAATTCGAAATTCTATTTTTCATTTAATGTGGAATTTTTGGCGCGTTTTTTCGTTTACGTTTTCTCAATGTTAACGTAATGGAACAGTTATTCGGTGATTAATCCTCCATGGTACATGATATCAAAACAATTCTTTCACGTCGACATTGCCATGGCCATTCTCGATCAGCATGCAAATCAGTCAAACGGTGTCAGAGTTCGCGATGGCCTATTCAACTTTTTGATTTTCCTTCTACAATTCTGGCACTTAAAACTGGGGTTGAACTCATAAAATTACTTCGATCATATGAGTACCAGTAAATAAAATACTGGGGCGTCTAAAATACATTTTGGTTAAATACATTTAATTAAATATGATATTGTTTAAATTTTGAATATCACAATAAAATTTTAAGTTTACACTATCATGTAAGTTAAGTTTACATGTTTCTATTGGTCGTTTTCTTTTTAATTAAAATGAGTACCTTGAAAGATATGTTAGTTTCTTTGTTGTGTGAATGCGTGTGATTACCGACGTACACACGACTTTGATGCATGGCAGCGATAGAACTCCATTTAAAAAAATATATGATAATAATGATAAGTTAATCCTGCAGAGGACAACAGCAATCCCGAGACGGATTTCGAGGCGGAGGGCGACGACGACCAAGCGGAGTTCCACGCCGAGTCCGACCAGTCCACGCACCCCGCCGTGCAGCCGCGCTGGCCCACTAGGGTGCGTGCTCAGCTAATATGAACCTTATGGTTTTATGATAAGGTAAATTATTGAATTTAAAGTTTCGACAAATCGACGATCAACCCTGAGTGTAAGCCGCTATAGATATTAGTGGTAATAGGAGTACTAATAATGCTTGGAAATTATCACTCAGTGCAGCATGGTCTCAAATTAAGGAGATGATGAAAAAGGTTTCTATGGTTACTAAACAACTGATTATCATAAATATTTACATTTCCCTGATGATAATTGAACCAGTTACACCTGTGTTAGCAGTCAGATTGAGTATTACGTTTTAATAATAAGATACGTTTTAGGGCCGATATTATGAAACGCTCGCTACTCAAGAGCCGTTCATCCTCTCAAGATGTCTTGCTTTGACTTGTATTGAGAGTGTATCCGGTTTGAGTAGCGTTTATAAATATGGGTCTCAATCTATACTCTAATTATAAAGAGGATAGATTTGATCGTTTGCTTCTTTGTTTGTTATGATTTAATTCAAAACTACTGTACAGATTTAAAAAATTCTTTCACCATTATTTATTTATTTATTTATTTATTCATTTTTAGGAAGACCAACAGCTTTCCAGATAAAAACATTATAGATCGTTTCACTCACGAAGACGCGCATTTTCATGCTAATAATCAATCATGCTTTGCATTTACATGCATTAAAATAAATGAACCAATCAGGAGAAAACATAACACTCGCATTAAAATAAATGAACCAATCAGGAGAAAACTTTAAGATCAAACTGAAAGATGCTCGGAACTCGGAAAATGGTGGGGCGCGTCTTCGTGAATGAAACGATCTATAGAATGTAACACTATCCCTGAGTGACATAGGCTATGTTGTAACCCGGAACTGTGAAATTATACCGCGGGTGAAACCATGGAGGATAGTGTACAATATAATATCTGTGCAGGTGTTCGCGATGGAATGCATCCAGAAGATAATGAGCGCGTGCGAGGCGAGCGGCGACCCCGCGCACTTCGATCTCGTCAAAGCTAAAGAGAAACTCCAGAACGATCCTGACGGTGCAGTAGTTTGCTAGAATATTTCATATATTATTTGTGTTAATTTTCTGAGCGTTCTACTATGCGATGCGTACCGCTAAGGGTCGGTCGGTATAAACTGCTAAGTCCTTTGTTTACTGATATAATGATAACTAAAGCTTCCTTACGTGATCACAAACCTAACTGTAAATAAAGAACTAAAGTTTGTAGGCTTGTACGTTTGGATAATTTCTGAATTTACCGATTCCAACAGTTTTTTTCATTAATAGGAATCTACAATATCCCTGAGTGACATGACACTTCGTTCCGATACAAAGAGTTCCCGAGGGAATCCCAAAATTTACATGAGCGAAAACGCGGGGAACAGATAGTTTATGCATAACAGAGATGTTGTTAGACGTATCCAACTTGCGCCACTTAACGTAACGTGGAGGGCCACGTAGTTGTCCTGGCCCCACAGCCAAGTTGACAATCTATGATCGGCGATCTGGTGTCACATGGCCACGTAAAATGGTCCACTTTTTCGTGACCATGCATGACGACAATGCATTCTTTAGTATACATATGTATATGGTCTACTTTCCTTTATAGTGATAACGATTAAAGACTCAACTTGACTAAGGGAACTGTTGTAGAATTGACTACTTGACAAAATTTTTTTTAGTCCGTCGTGTAGATTAGTAAAAAAATAGTGGACACGTATTTTTTCTTTTTTCACGTAATCAAAAAATAATGGCGATCACGCGAAATTTCAACTCATTGTTGAGTTGTAATCAACTCGATGCAGTTTGTATGCGGCTTATACTGAATATTGACGCCACGACTCCCCCACCTTAAACTTTAATGCGTTTTATCTCTGTTTATTTTCATTAATTTGAAAAAGCAAAAAATTCGTGTCTAATATTATTTTCTTTTCTAACTGACGGATTAATTAGAATTTTGATTTTCATACCCTGGAGAATACCCAACTGAAGCAGGGCGGTGTGTGTGCTCGCACGTGTTGATGTTTGCCCGCCCCGCGACCCCCGCAGGCGACTACCTGTCGCTGCACCTGTCGGAGGTGGTGCGCATGGCGTTCGTGTGCGCGACCGGCGAGGCGGACGCGCTGCGGCTGGCCGGGCTGCGCACGCTGCAGGCGGTCATACAGCTGTTCGCGCGCGCGCCCGAGCCGGACTTCCCCGGGCACCTGCTGCTCGAGCAGTACCAGGCGCAGGTCAGTACGCCGCCGCGCATGCGCATGGCGTTCCTGCCTTAGGCGCAGCTGGTTGACGTTTTGATGCGACACGCGACACGCTGTTAATGTATATTTACTTATTTCTGTTTTTACCGTTGTCGTATCGGATAAACATCATTTCATTTCACCCCCACCCACACAGTCACAGTCAGTTCATACAAGCGTACCTACCGATTTAATTCTCTACCCCATTGCGGGTTTGTCCGCACGCGTACAGAGAGAAAACTTTTTGATTATACGCCAAGCCACGAATTTGCGGTTTATGATGCTATATTCTAAAATCTGTCTAGGAAACTTAATCTTCAAATACAACACGAATAAATGTCAGAACCACCATGACTAAAACTGACGTCACGGGCTCGCAGGAGCGAACTTTTGAAGCTACATATTATTTTTATTACAGACCTACAAAAGATAGATATTGGCAGCTCAGTAGTTTAGTCTCCATCTAAAGAGCGCTTAAGTTGGTGAAGCTCAGTCTATGTCTATGCTTGACTCGTTGACGTAAAATCTGCGCTTGCGCAGGTGGGCGCGGCGCTGCGGCCCGCGTTCTCGGGCGACACGCCGTCGCACGTGACGGCGGCCGCGTGCGACGTGTGCTCCGCGTGGATCGGCTGCGGCGTCGCTCGGGACATGAACGACTTGCGCAGGTGAGGGTGCGCGTGCGCGTGTGCTTGCAAATTTTAACTGTTCACAAGTTTTAGTTCTGATGTGAATTGAGTTTATAACTTTTGGAGTCAAAACTGATCACAAACTCAGTTTATTAGTGTTGAATTTCTGATTTTGATCATCTACTTTTGCTGTTGGCTGTACATACTTTTGTGACGAACGACTTATGTTTACCCTTTGGCTCGGTATTCAGTAAGCATCATCAATTTACAACAACTAAAAATTATATGGGTTTTATATGGATGTCTGGGGTATCTATAGTGTACAAGCTTTGCTTAGTTTGGGACCAGGTGGTGGGTACATAAGGGGAGTGGGATTGGGTATATAACGAATGCAGGAGCGATGCGGCCTTGTGTTTTGCGTGTGCTGAATAGAGTGAATTAAGTGGTGGCAAATTATTTAAGCATGCTGCATGATTGTTTTTACTGTTCCAGAGTTCATCAGTTACTTGTCTCCGGTTTACATAAGTTGAACACAAAAGGCAACACGACCCCCATATACAACGAGAGCATGGCCACCCTAGAAAAACTGTCCATACTGAAAGCCTGGGCCGAGGTAAGCGTTCAAAATATTTATTGTAAACCTTTTTGTTACATTACCCGTACTACAAAGTAAAATAACGTGCGATCGATAACCGAAGAAACATGGAGCTCGCACTTAGCGTTAGAAAATTATTCGACACAAATTGTACCTGGTTTGTATAATTGAAAGAGCTTAGTGCATAGAACTCAAATAGAAGTAATAAGGTTCATTCGTCTTCGTTTACTGCGTGCAATGGCAGCTGCACATGGACCGTTTCTCCAATTCTAATAATTTCTGTAATAGATGAGTATAAGTCACTTGAGTGTTTTGCGTCTGTGAAGGTGTACATAATGGCAATGGTGAGCAACGGCAGCGCGCCGGGCAGCTACGCGCGCCGCCTGCACAGCCGGCCCGCCAGCGCCGCGGCCGAGCTGGCGCTGTGGCGCGACCGCCTGATGCAGAGCTCCAACCAGCTCGACAACGCGCACTGCCATCAGGTCACAGCCGCTGCCAGTGTATAGTTACTTAAATCTATATACCTATAATTATATACATATATACAGGCCGTCCCATGGATATCCACATGGAGGGAAAGTACCTTGCATATTGTAGACGGAACATTTTACTTAAAGAAGACATTATTTGAATTAAA
This sequence comes from Zygaena filipendulae, assembly GCA_907165275.2. Lineage (NCBI taxonomy): Eukaryota > Metazoa > Arthropoda > Insecta > Lepidoptera > Zygaenidae > Zygaena > Zygaena filipendulae. Next base: position 6,368,366 of record OU015669.1, read on the forward strand.
AAAAAACAATTTAAACTGCATTCATAGATATTTAAATAAATACATGGTTGAAACGGGAACTGAACCCGTTACATGAGAAAATAATAGTCATCCGTGTAGCTTTATCATACTGATCGAAAAGCTTCATCGTAAGGATTATTTCATCGTAAGGATTATTTTTTGCTAAATGACATAGTGTCAAAAATAAAAGGAAGACTATGAATTTAACATTTTTATTACAAATTTTCAGTTGTATGTCCGTCCTTACGGCAATGTCAGCTTTTCATTTTTCTGAACAAAATTTCACATCAAATGTTAAAATTCATGGTCTTTCTCGCAAACAACCTTTTAAACTTCCGGTTGTAGATGAGAGGGTTGCGACAATAACCTCAGTGGTGTTGAACAGGAGAGTGTCGAGGAGGTGGAGGCGGAGTACGGCGAGTTCGAGTCGAAGGGCGAGAGTCTGCTGAAACTGGTGGAGCCCGAGCTGGAGGGGCTCGGCGAGAACTGGATAGCGGCGCTGCGGGACCACGCGCTGCTCAGCCTGCCGCCAGGTGCGCTATATTTTGTGATGTTCTGTGCAAAGTTTAAAGAAAGAACTATAGTTTTTATTTATTTATCTTCCATTGGCCATTATTTATCGTTATTTAGATTTAACGAAAATAAAATAAAAATAGACTTGGTCAGCAGTACACACTTAATCTATGATTCTAAATCTATGATTGTTATCAGGAACGTATCGTCATGTCACGTGGTCACGAAAATTTTTACTTTTGATTGGACGATTTTACGTGACCACGTGACGTAACGATACGTTCCTTAGTTTTCTGTAGCGTTAACTATCATGTCAGTTTGATGGAGAAGCGTTTAAAGTTAGAAGAAAACTAGACTCACATGACGACATATTATATCCCTAGTTGTAGCCCTAAACTTGTTAGTAAGGAGCACCATACCTATACGATTCGCTCCCACAATTTGATGCTTCTCAACGGGATACTTTTCATATACAGAGATGGTTCTCCTTATCTCTACCCTCCACACTCGTTAATGAGACGAACGAGAACACACCGTGGCATTAGTGGTGATGAGTGCGTGCGTGCGTGCGTGTGTTGTCGCAGAGTTCTCGTCGCAGCTGCCGCACGGCGGCGGCGCGTTCTACTCGGCGCAGACGGCGGACGCGTCGCGGGCGCACTACGCGCGCGCCTGGCCGCCGCTGCTGTACGCCGCCGCGCTCAGGTTCAACGCCGACGTGCGCCTGCGCACCGATAGCGACCACACCGGTAAGTATTTACCTACGTGCCTCGTACTTCGTCACTGTCTTGGCAAAAGCGACCCAAGTTAGTTTTGTTATACTGGTTTTGTACAGCAAAAACTAAAAATCCTTACCAATATTATAAATTTAAAAGTCAGCATATTATAAAAAAAGTACAAATACCATAATTGCAAAAAAGGCGCTTTTGACGTGGTTTTTGTTAAAACTTATATTAAATATACAGCCGAAGTTATTATCAAACAATAACTTTGTGTAATGAATTAAGAGAAAACTTACCAAAAAATAATAATATAAGCAATAAAACTTACAGAATACACTTTGTGCAATCACTGTAATTATCGTAAAGTACAATACTTGGAAATTAATACTAGCGACACAGCGTTTACAATAATAATTGGTAAAACGGAAAAACATGGATGCGCGCGATACGGGAGTGCGGCGAGTAGTGGACGTTGAACGCATGGCCCGAGGCTGCCGCTAGAGCGCGCCGGCGAGCGCGGCGCGCCGGCTAGATGTGCATAGACTATGTCTGCGTCCTAGAGGGGGCGTACCGTTACATCCTCCCCCTGCAGTCCTGCTGGCGCCGGCGCCGAGAGGACTGCACCTACTTGCGGGGACGGCCCCTCTTGCGTTTCTCCTGGAGCGGAGCTTGGATGCGGCCAACGAAGGGAGTGAGATCAGAAGAGTGATATTTACCTAGCGCCTCCCGATCGCTGACCCTCTCCAGCAGGAAGGTAGTCGGGCCACACACCTGGCGGACTCTGTACGGGCCGTCGCGGCGCGGCAGTAACTTCGGAGTCTGCCCTCTGGCGGCGTCGTTCGCACCGTGGGTCTTCAGTAGGACCAGGTCCCCCTCCTTGTAGAGTGGCGCAGGCCGTCGACCCTCGTCGGCGTACCTTTTCGATTCAGCTTGCGCGCGCTCGTGCACATCCCTCGCTTCGGCTAGCGCACTAGCAACCTTCCTTAAATAAGGTGTAAAACTGGGGATGAAATTATCTTCTTCTAGGATGCTGCGGACGTCAGTGGTGGCGTCGACAGGGGTTCGCAGCTCACGGCCGAAGGTGAGGTAAGCGGGCGAGAATCCTGTGCTTGCAGTCACAGCGGAGTTCATAGCGAAGCGGATAGCAGCTAACTGAGCGTCCCACGACGCGTGGTCCTTACCCACTAGGATGGCCAGCTGCGGCTTCAAATCGCGGTTCTTCCTCTCGATCGGATTACTCTCCGGGTGATATAGCGGCGAGAGGGACTGCGTGATCCCCATGGCGTGGCACGCTTGTTGCATAACGTCGCTGATGAACTGCACACCATTGTCCGAAATGATTCGACGCGGCACGCCGAACCTGAAGAAAATCTCGTTAATTAAGATTTTAGCGCACTCCGCGCTAGTCGCGGTTTTGAGTGCGAATAATTCAACCCAACGGCTGCATACATCTTCTATGATAAATATCCAACGATTGCCCGCTTCGGTTTCCGGCAGAGGGCCGAATAAATCGACTGATATAACTTCGAATCTCCTCGCGGTGGCCGGCGTCTGCACCAGACCGGCCGGCTTGCGCGTATCTACTTTGTATCTCTGACACGGCACGCAATGTTTTATGTAACCGGTGACAAAAGCTCTCATACCTGGCCAGTAGTACCCCGTCCTCAGGCGCGCTAGGGTGCGCTCGACGCCGAAGTGTCCCGCCGTGGGAGCGTCGTGGAGCTCGGCGAGGATCTGCGTGCGCTCGTGCTCCGGCACGACGAGGCAGGGCCGCTCGGCATCTTCGTCGTCGGCTGGATACCTGTACAGTATGCCGTCTGACATGACATAACCTTTATCTGACCATGGCCGAGCTTTGAACGGATCGTTCGATTCCATAGCATCGATTATCTTCTTTACTTCCGGATCCTTCATCTGGTTTGCCCTAATATCCGCTGGGCTACGCGTGGGCGTGTCCACGATAGCGAGGCATGCGTCACATGCGTCATCTTCGGCGCACGGCGGGCGCGAGAGCGCATCGGCGATGACGTTACTCTTACCCGGTGTATAATCGACCTGTAGGTCGTACTCCTGGAGGGCAAGCGCCCATCGAGCTAAGCGTCCGCTGGGTGACTTGAGGCTCATCAACCATTTCAACGGTTGATGGTCGGATTTCACGTGTACTCTCGTCCCTTCTATATAGCCTCTAAATTTCTGTACCGCCCACACGACCGCAAGTGCCTCCCTTTCAGTCGTAGTGTAATTTTTCTCTGCGCTGTTGAGCAATCGGCTTGCGTATTCGATTGGGCGCTCATCGGGCCCCTCCCCCTGCATCAGGACTGCTCCGAGGGCGTAGCCGCTGCTATCGGTGTAGAGTGTATACGGCTTCGTACCATCGGCTTGTCGCAGGACAGGGGCGGAGGTGAGTTTCACCCTCAGTTGCTCGAACGCCTCTTGCTGGGCCTTGTCCCAGTGCCAGGTGCTCGTCTTCTTTAACAAGTCCGTGAGCGGCTTCGCAGCGGCGGCGAAATTAGGAATGAAGCGCCGGAACCAGCTTGCGGCTTGAATGAAGCTCTTCAGCTGCTTGAGATTTTGCGGCGGGGGCATGGCCGCAATGGCGGTGCTTTTCTCGTTATCCACCGATAATCCACCCGGAACTATCACATGTCCCAAGAACTTTATGGAGTCTCTCGCGAAGGAGCTTTTCTGGCGATGGACGCGTAGCTTGAACATCCTTAGGCGAAGGAAAACAGCCTCCAGGTCTTCCAGGTGCTTCGTGAAGGTGTCTGAAAGTAGACACAAATCATCGAGATATGCCCATATGTGCATGCCCTTAAGGTTCGATTTGAAACGGTCCATTAATCTTTGAAAGGTAGCGCCTGAGTTCCTTAACCCCATCGGCATTCGTTTGAACCTGTAGGTTCCTAATGGCGTTATGAAGGCAGTCTTATCTTTATCTTCGGGTCGGACTAAAGCTTGAAAATATCCAGAGCGAAGGTCGAGGGTAGACATGTAGTTGCTCGCCTTCGCTTCATGTAAAATATCCTCCATTCGAGGCAGGGGGTAGCGGTCTGGTTCGGTGACGGCATTGAGCTTCCTATAATCCACACACAGACGTACCCCTCCATCCTTCTTTTGCACCAAGACTACATTAGCAGCCCAAGGCGATTCACATTCCTCAATGATATCTGCATCGAGTAGCTTTTGCAGCTCTTTAGTTAAAATTTCCTTCTTACCTGCCGACATCCTGTACGGCGGGGACGCTATAGGTTGCTGATTGTCCTTGACCTTAATGCAGTGCATGGCATACTCGGTGGGCGGGCCCTCGGTAGCGAACACGTCGGCGTGCTTCAACAGCATCTGGTTCAGCTGGTCCCTCTGGTCGCAGGTAAGCTTGGTACCTTCATCTTCTCTGAGGGGGATAGGTTGATTATTATTAATAGTAAGGAGCTCTTCGTCCTGAGAGGGCAGGTGGTATGTAATGAAATCATATTTGGTATTCGGCATGTCACTAAAGTACCAGACTTCCTGTGGTGCATCAATAACTATACCAGCCTGGGCGATGAAATCCAGACCGAGTAGTGTTCTAGCGTTAGTAGCGTCAGGCAATACCATAAAAGTAGCAGGTAGGTTGCGGCCTTGTATGCAGAGCTCGGTTGAACAAGTGAGGACTTTACTAACTCTGTTTGTTCCATCGGCAAGTCCGAGGCAGCGTTGTGACTCGGTGAACTGAATACCAGCATTCCGCAGGATGTCATACAGGGCAGGGCCAGCGATAGAGTGCGTCGCTCCGGTGTCGAACACGGCGACTCCTGTGCGGCCGGCGGTGCGCACGTATACTACAGGGCGCGCCGGAGCAGAAACAGGGTGATTATCTTCTCCGGAGACGCTGTGGAAGTCCACACGATTATTAGTTTTGTCGTCCACTCTGTTGGCGCTTTTACATACATCACATTTTGATCTCACAACCCCTAGCTGGCCGCATCCGTAACAACGCAAACTATTTTTACTACTGTTCGACTCATCTTTCGTCGCGTTTTCGGATTTAATTGGTTTGTCTAGTAACTTACGGCAGTCCGTTACCGTATGACCGAAATTATGACAGTACGAGCATCTCGGGCGTACCGGTTTAAACACAGTTCTAGACGTTCTATCAATTTTATCGACCGCGGATGTCTCGGAATTTTTATCTTTACTTTTACTAACTTGAACAGTTTTGGTACTTACTTTGAATTCTTCTATACTTTCCTCGACCTCTCGGGCCCTACGCAACAACACCTCAATACTCACGCACTCGTCACGTTGGAGACGTTTGCGAACACGTTTATGTAAAAGTCCATAACACATATCCACTTGTACGCGCTCGTCCAGAACGTAGGGTAGGTGGGATAGCTCGGCGCGCACGCGCGCGATGAACACGTCGGCGCGTTCGTCCTCCTGTTGCTCGGCGGCGAAGACATCTCTGTAGATCCTGTAGGCGGCCCGCGGCGCGCCGAACATGGCACGCAGGCGCTCGATCGCGTCCGCCCACGACGCCGTCGTAGATTTCACACCTTGCCACCACACGGCTGCCTCGTCGGTAAGGAGCATGGGCAGGCCGCGTAGGGCATGCTCATCCGTGACGTTCGCGCAGTCCTTGTATGTTTCTACTGCGTCGATGAAAGCTTCCACTGCGCTGGGGTCGCGGGGCTGCTTGCCCGCGAAACGCGCCGAACATTTCGCAAATGTTTCATGACGCGGCACCGTCGCCGGTGAAAACCCAGGTGGATTAGCCGCTGCTGCGCGCGTGATCCCGTGGATCAGCGCGTGAAGTTGTTCCTCGGTGATGCACAGCGGAGCCGAGGTCGAGCCTTCGTCGTCTTGGCCTCGTTTCCTTCGTTCCGCCATCGGTGAAACACGGTTTTGTGGTACGTTTTTTCGCGTATATTATGTTTCGGGTAGGTATGTTCACTGGCCACTCGGTAGCGCGGCGAACGTTCCGGAACGTTGTAGGTACCTACGCGCGGTTAAAATGTCCACTTTTATAACACGTGCCCCACGTTGGGTTCGCCACTATAAGCAATAAAACTTACAGAATACACTTTGTGCAATCACTGTAATTATCGTAAAGTACAATACTTGGAAATTAAAACTAGTAACAGACGACCCAACTTGGTTGGATCCAACGAAATTACCGCCGTCGTGCCAACCGGTCCGACATTGCTACAGACGTACCGACGGTTGGGCATCCAACCGTCATTTGCCTATGCACTGAAGAAGTGAACGGACGTCATGCCACCTGCTCTTAAAACTTTCAATTAAATTGTATAAGCTTGATTTCTCATTTCTTTATTAAAGTAATCTTTATTTGTTAAATGCCACAAACAGGGAAAGTCTTTACTCTTTATATAGTTCTAATAACTTCACAGTTATGTCGCGTTCAGAGTTTTGCTCCATCGTCGTCGCGTCGTACTTATTTATAATAATACTAGCTGTCCCCGCGATTTCATCTGCGGTAATTTCGGAGTTCCCGCAGGAATTCCGGGAAATAGTAGGTACTCTATGTCCTTCTTTGTACCCGTGACAGTAGTTCACAGTGATTAACTGTTCCCTGCATCAGTGCCGGAGTTCCCGCGGGAATTCCGGGATAAAAACTATCCTATCTTTTAAGTTTGACCATATTATAAAAGGTTACAAAATTTTATCAAAATTAGTTCAGTAGTTTGGGAGTCCATCGCGGACAAACAGCGTGACACGTGATTTATATATATACACACCGGCAGAATTAGCGGAACATAAAAAGGCAGAGTATAGAAATAATTACGTATATACAGTGTGAGTCTGGATAAAGTGTACAAATGAAAATGAGGGATACTATGTTCAATTTTATCGACGAAAAAAATAATAAAAAAATTAAAAATTTTTTTTTGAATTTTTGACGATTTTTTTAAAATTTTGGTTCGCGTTAGGGTTCCCCTCGTAAACAAAACACTATAACTTTTAAAATAAACGGTAGATTGTCAAGATAAAAACTGAATTATGATCAGAGCTTATGGGGCGTCTTAATAAAATCAAAATTTTTAATCAAAATTATTTACAATTCAAAATAATGGCGTTTATTTAACAAACAAAAGTATTTTTTTGCACAGTTTTTTCAGTAATTTTAAAATTGCTTAATAAAATGTGGTATTAACATACATTTTTTAAGGCTTACAATTATTCTACATCATACTAGCTTTCAAATGGTAAAAATTTTACGTTTATAACTTAATCACAACATTTTTTATGAAGTGTCAAAGAAGGCCTTCAAAGTATGGTATTTAATGAACAAAGGCGCGGTGAATGTTTAGGGTACATTTTATTGCATTTCAGGTAAAAAAGTTTTGTAACTGCACGTGGGCTTAAGTTTAGGGGTACGGGAAGAGACCAGTGTTGCCGTTTTAGCTACTTTGTAGCTAGATCTAGCGGATTTTGAACGTATTTAGCTACTTGAATTGATCATGGTTTCATACATTTTAGCTACTTATTATTACTTAATGCTCCATACATTTAGCTACATTTCAGCACAAAATTACATAAACTGGCAACTTTTACGACAGATTTAGCTACTTTAATACCAACTGAGACGGCAACACTGGAAGAGACAAACAAAGACAGTCGCTCCGAATTACTCGCCGCTGCTACACGTTTCGTCATTACTCTCGTTAACCAACTTCTCTAGTTCATTCTCTAGTGTTTTGGAGATAATGCCGCGTTTAACTGAATTCCCGCCGGCACACATCGCTGATATTGAGTTTTATTATGGAATGGCACGAGGTAGAGCGAGAGCCGCTCACACTGCTTACGTAGCTGCGTTTCCTAACAGGCGACCGGTGCCATCTGCTCGGAACTTCCAAGAAGTCCACCGAAGATTATGTATTGTTGGACTTGGATCAAATGCCAGAGACCGCCGCGAGTCTGAAGTGATTATTGATGTGTCTGTCGAACAAGCAGTACTGAGGGATTTGTTTGCTGATCCAACCATTAGCACCAGACGTCTAGCTTTGAGACATGGAATATCGCAAAAATCAGCGTGGCGTATTTTAAAAAAAGAAGGTCTGCATCCTTATCATTATCAGAGGGTGCAGCACTTACATGAAGAGGTAGACTGCCGTCCAAGATGCGTTATGTCAACATGGATTCTGTCAAAAACTAGACAAAACCCAAACTTTCCAAAAAAAATTTTATGGATGGACGAGTCAACATTTACAAGGGATGGTATAACCAACTGCAGAAATTTGCATAAGTGGTGCCCTAAAGGTGAAAACCCAAAGTTGAAAAGATCTTCAACGTTCCAAGTGAGATATTCAGTAAATGTTTGGGCTGGTCTCATTGACGACATTTTGCTTGGACCAATAATACTGCCGGGAACATTAACTGGTGAAAGGTTTTTAACGCTTTTACGCGAAGAACTACCTGAATTGCTGGCAGATGTCCCACTGGCTTTGCGCCGAAGAATGTACCTACAAATGGATGGATGTCCTGCTCATTATGCAAGTAATGTAAGATCATTTTTAAATGAAATTTATCCGAACCATTGGATTGGCCGGCAAGGACCTGTGGGGTGGCCTGCGCGTTCACCTGATATGACGCCCCTCGACTACTTTTTATGGGGTACAATGAAACAACGCGTCTACAATTCCCCAATCAACAGTGAAGCCGATTTACAAGATCGCATAATTAATTGTGCACATGATTTAAAAAATGATCGCGAGATGATAAGAAGAGCGACACAACAAATCGTTCTTCGCGCTACTATGTGTCTGCAAACAAGAGGTGGACATTTTGAGCATTTAATGCAATAACTAACCAATAAGTAACCAATTGATTATTAAAAATAAATAATAAAAGTATTTTGTTTCGCCTCCAAAAAAATATCCACAATAAATGATAAATACCACTTTTGGAGATCCTTTTTTGACAGCTGATAAAAAATGTTGTGATTAAGTTATAAACGTAAAATTTTTACCATTTGAAAGCTAGTATGATGTAGAATAATTGTAAGCCTTAAAAAATGTATGTTAATACCACATTTTATTAAGCAATTTTAAAATTACTGAAAAAACTGTGCAAAAAAATACTTTTGTTTGTTAAATAAACGCCATTATTTTGAATTGTAAATAATTTTGATTAAAAATTTTGATTTTATTAAGACGCCCCATAAGCTCTGATCATAATTCAGTTTTTATCTTGACAATCTACCGTTTATTTTAAAAGTTATAGTGTTTTGTTTACGAGGGGAACCCTAACGCGAACCAAAATTTTAAAAAAATCGTCAAAAATTCAAAAAATTTTTTTTAATTTTTTTATTATTTTTTTCGTCGATAAAATTGAACATAGTATCCCTCATTTTCATTTGTACACTTTATCCAGACTCACACTGTATAATAAAACAAATTATTATCAGGCATGAAGTAATAAACTAATATACATCTTTTAACATCAACTTTAAGAAGTTTGTAGTTAAATTTTATTAAAAGTAATCAAAATTAAAAAAAAAAATCTCTAGTTTGTGAGAACACAGACAATGTTGCAAATAAAAGTTGAATCACGAAAGGGAAACACACGTTATTAATCGTTCATTTATTTAGTGTTAAAATCACAGTAATCTTTAATTTGCAACATTCCATTCCACAAATTAGAGAAAAAGTGTTTTTTTTTATTATTATTTTAAATAAAATTTTATAATTTAATTACAAACTTTTAAAGTGTTAAAAGATGTATAATATTAATTTATTACTTCACGTCTAATTATTATTTGTTTTAACATATATACGTAATTATTTCTATACTCTGCCTTTTTATGTTCCGCTAATTCTGCCGTGTATTTGTTTTTAACATCGAAATAATAAGTATTACGTAGTTGTAAGTTGTACGTAGTACTTATTATTTCGATGGTTTTACTTTTTACCTACTTTTCGTCAGCGCTCGGCGGCGTTTCGAATGCGACTGAGACACATCGGTTGGACCGTTTGCCTCCACACGTACCAATTTGGTTGGACGGTTGGCTGGTCGGGTGCGTCGGCGAGCCGACCACGTCCAACCGGTATTAATAATAATTATGTTGGACCAACTACCCTATACACGTTCCGATTTGGTCGTGGTCGGGCGGTTGGATCCAACCAAGTTGGGTCGTCTGTTACTAGTATAATACTAGCGACACAGCGTTTACAATAATAATTGGTAAAACGGAAAAACATGGATGCGCGCGATACGGGAGTGCGGCGAGTAGTGGACGTTGAACGCATGGCCCGAGGCTGCCGCTAGAGCGCGCCGGCGAGCGCGGCGCGCCGGCTAGATGTGCATAGACTATGTCTGCGTCCTAGAGGGGGCGTACCGTTACAATAATTAATTAAGCTATAGCTAAGCTAGCTAGCTATAGCTAACATAATAAAAAAAACTATTATGAAAGAGTTTTTTTTTTTGTTGTTTATGTGGTGTTTTATTTCAGATAAAGACGCTGTCGTAGACAACAGATCGACTAAGACAGAAAACGGCAACTTTGAGTTCTTTGAACCCGTTGATGAAAGGTTCCATCTGTTATTTGGTAAGAAGCTTTTCATTCATGCAATATATTTTCTAGAAAGTTTTTCTTCTGTTTTGAAAAGAATGACGCCAAAATTAATCGCCTAGTAAATGTAAAAGTATTATACCTACTTATTCAAATGTTATGATGTGACAATTTTTTTTATTTGATAGTTCTTAGATCGTAAAACTGAAGTGTACTTCCAAAATGAATGCCAAAAGTCATTCGGTTTATATATCATATTAAAATATGGTATTATTATTATTAAATATCTTAGATGGTATGAATTTTCATAGCGGATGACGTCATTTTCACCAGTATACTGTATTAGGGTATTGATACATCGTCTATTTAAACGTCGACTCTGCCGCAGGCATATGCATGGAGGCGTTGTGCGCCCAGCGCGACATGTCGTCCGAGAGCACGGTGAGCGTGCTGCTGTCGCTCGTCACGCTGCTGGACGCGCCCGGGAACAGGGCGAGGCTGCTCCGAGACAGGTGAGCGGGCTCTCACAGTACACAGCTGCGTTCCCAAACTACATACCCACTCTGTGTGATCTCGTGGTGTTGACAAAGATAAAGTCAAAGTCAAATCATTGACTCAAAGTTGGTCCATAATGTGGCTCTTTTTGATGGCAATAATATTACAGTTATTATGATAGCATCCATAAAATATCATATAGTTTCACCCGAGGTAATTTCGGAGTTCCCGCGAAGATTCCGGAATAAAAAGTACTCTATGTCACTCCAAGTGTATGCTTCGTAGAAGTGAACATTTTTTCAAAATCGGTCCAGTAGTCTATCCAGAGATTAACTAGAGATGACATGTAGGCGGGGCAGGCGCGCCACAGTTGCAAAGGAAGTTAGAGCAAATGCTCTAACTTGCCCAAAATTTGTGACTATGAGTGAGTGAGTGAAATGAGTGACTAAGTAAAAACGTAATCAAAAGGCGTTTAATACTTTTTTAATACAGTTGCTCAAAAAGTGGCGTATTGCAGGGACGTTTAGCGTTCGGGATGTGGGCTATTACATACTCGAGCTTTTTGTTTACCTTTCCCGAACTCGTGCGTTCTCTTTGCCAACTGTCAAAAATGGCGACACGACTTTGACACACTTTTTGCATTGCGAAACGTAGGTTTCGCATTACTAATACGACTAGCGCCATCTCTTGATCACAGTTGGAACTTAGTTGAGTTTGTTGTGTTTTTGATATTTTATTAAATTGCTTAATTTTTTCGTAACTGTATTAAAAATAGTTGTTCAGTACACGTGCGGAACCGTCATTGCAACTAGTTCCGACTGTCAACCCTCACCTTCGGCTGCGCCTCGGCTCGGGTAGACATTTGTCGGAACTCTTTGCAATGACAGGCTTTCCGCACTTATAATGAAATATACTATTTTTTTACGAATTAATGCTTTAGTGCGCGATGAATAGTTTTGTGTGCGAAAATCACCCGGTGACACTGGTTTTCACCTGTTTTCATACTAAACTATATCGATGTACCTTCTATCAGTTATTTTCTGTTCTGTGGCCAGGGCACTGGCGATAGAGCTGTGCCAGATCATCCACCGCACGGCGCTCACGCAGGAGAGCACCGAGGCGCTGCTGCTGGCCGCCGACGCGCTGGCGCTGGTGGCGGCGGGCGCGCGCGAGCAGCTGCACCGCGCCATGCAGGACAAGATCAAGGGTACGCGCGCACACCCACGTATCTCGGGTTATATGTATAGCATGTCTTGAGCTAACTATATCTATCTATCTATCCCTCGCTGTCTGTCTGTTACCTCTACACGCCAGTGTATAACAGATCACATCATGAACATTACATACACGTCGTCACGTGTACAGAAAAGGACTTAGGGTACCTGTTTTTTATCCCGGAATTCCCGTGGGAATACTAAAATTAACGGAGGTGAAACTGCATGAAATTTTGCATACACGTTGTCAGGGGTAAAGATATTTATGGTACTTTTCATCCCGGTCTTCTCGCGGGAATTCCGAAATAAACACGGGGTTACGCTAGTGTTTTGATCCGCGTGGTTTCAACCTCGTTAAATTCAGAGTTCCCGTGGGAATTCTGGGATGTACAGTACCTTATCTCTTTTTTTGTGCCCCCGACAGCTTCGTAACTAGGAGCTAAAGCCATTCATAACAACATCAATAAATAATAATTCTAAATCCTAACTATCTAATATATATAAATCACGTGTCACGTTGTCTGTCCGCGATGGACTCAGAAATTACTGAACGGATTTTGATAGAATTTTGCAACCATTTATAATATGGTCCAACTTAAAAGATAGGATAGTTTTTATCCCGGAATTCCCGCGGGAACTCCGGCACGAATGCGGGGAGCAGCTAATACCGTAAACTACTTTCGGGGTACAAAGAAGGACATAGAATACTTTTTTCCGGAATTCCCGCGGGAACGCCGAAGTTACTGCCGAAGAAATCGCGCGGGACAGCTAATATATTATAAATGCGAACATGAGTTTGTTGGTTTGTTACGCTTTCGCGCTCTAACTCAAATTGATCGTTATGAATTTGGCATACACGTTGTCAGAAACAGTAAAGGCGCGGGTGAAATCGCCGGGGACAGCTAGTAAATAATAAGACCAATAAGATTAATTTTATTTAGCAAAATAAAAGAGAAACACATACACCACACCACTAACACCCCACTGATGTCTATAGAACTGGCGCCGGCTGCGTCCCCGGACGGCAGCGTGGGCGTGGGCGGCGTGCCGCAGGCCGCGCTCGAGGTGGTGCACACGCTCGGCGAGGGCGGGCCCACCGGCGACCTGCCGCCGGGCAAGTCGCTCGCGTTCGCCTGCCTCGAGGTGTGCGTGTGCCTGCTGGTGCGCCGCCTGCCCGCGCTCAGCCCGCTGCAGCAGCAGGGCGCCGTGGGCGTCATCGGCGTGCGCCGCGGGCTCGGCGCGCACGGGGACACGCTGCTCGTCAAGTGCATGCAGCTCATGGCCGACCTCACCGACCTCACCAGTCCGCAGGGTGAGGGCGGCGCATTCCTTGGAGTGGAGCAACAACAAAAAACAGATTCACCCTAGTCTTTACTTATAGAACAAAGTCCACTGTCGCGTCTGGCGGTCTGTTCTTGATAAACTCAAAGACTACTGAACGGATTTTCATGCGGTTTTCACTAATAGATAGAGCGATTCAAGAGGAAGGTTTGTATGTCTAGTTTATCCTGGAGTTCCCACGAAAACTCCGAAGTTAACGCGGGTGACACCGCGGGTGACAGCTAGTTATTAAATACGACGCGCCTCAATTTCGTAATTCGGAAGTTGATATTAACAGCACCGTTGGTCGAGTGAACCTGACTACAATGCCAAGGGTCGAGGGTATAAATGGGCAATCAACCCGGTGTTTGGGCTTAAACCTGATAAAAGCCAGCCTTTTACAGTCTTTTATCATGTTTAAACCCGAAAACGGTATGCTTTTGTCAGGATTATTCCCAAGCACCGCGTTGATTGCCCATCTGGAGGGGTTTCTATAGCGATACCGATTATTTTTAGATTATCAACGTATTAAGGGGGAAGGTCTACCTAAATCAATAAATGAGTAGAATAAAAGTTTATAAATAACGTAGCAAAATTGCTACCACTCAGTTTACACCGTGGAACAAAGTCCAGTCGAAGCCTGCCGTTTTTGGGTTTAAATCGTAATACAAGTACTAAAGACAGTAAAAGGCTGGATTTTATCCAGTTTGAACCCAAGCACGTGGCAACCTTATGAAGTGAGTAGGTAGAGACGACCGAACGAGTGTTGTTGCGTGTGCTCAGGCGCGCTGTCGCTGCTGCCGAGCGTGCTGTACCTGGCGACGGGCGTGCTGCAGCGGTGCGGCGGCTCGGGCGGCGCGGGCGGCGCGTGCGGCGAGGCGGGCGTGCTGGCGCTGCAGGCGGCCGCGCAGTGCCGCGCCGCGCGCCTGCACGACCACACGCGCGCGCAGCACGCGCGCCTGCTGCAGAGCGCGCTCGGGAAGCTCGTCGAGCTCGTCAAGAGCGGTATGAGTTTGTCGTTATCTGCTCGATCACACGCTTATGTTATAATCTTGAGTCGTGCTAACCAAGCAAACGTCATTATACCACATACATTGGTTGGTGGTTCATCACACATAGTTTACCGAAAATAATAAGATATTAAGAATCCGGGACCTGTCGCTTAATGAGAAGACATGGTGATCACTTAGCCTCAAGTTAACTCAGTTGTTAGTCTACTATGATAAATAATAATAATATATTTGCCTGCACACAAAAAAAAAATAGAAAGACACCGCAGAAGAGTCCATATTTTGTCTCAACGTTTACGCACCGTTATCAGTCAACTGCTATTTATATCGCACTTCCGTGGCCTTGCAGGAAAAATTTGCAAAATGAGACAGATTGACGAGCTCAGCACACGCATCGTATTGGCAGCATGACGTCACTACGCTGTGTATATCTATACTAATATGACAAGAGGAAAGATTTGATTTTTTGTTTCTTTGTTACGATTTATATCAACAACTACTGATTCGATTTCAAAATTTCTGTCACCATTAGAATGCTACATTATCCCTACGTAACATAGGCTATATTGTAGCCCGGAACTCCGAAATCACCGTGGGCGAAACTGCGCGGAACAGCTATGAATGTTATGTGCGTACAGACGAGGACGGGCAGCGCATCGCGCCGGTGCTGGGCGCGCGCGCGATGGGCGCGCTGCTGCCGCACGCGGAGCCCTCGCCGCAGCTGCACTACCCCTGCATCAACCACTTCCGGCAGTGTCTGCAGACCTCCAACAACGAGGTGCGTTGTGCATGAACACTTTAGGTATATTGCACTAATCAATGAACGTACATACATAATACACTTTTGGTACGCTCGGACGGCTACAAGCGAACCGATTTAACTCCCTATTTAACGGGCCGCCTGTGTTTGTGTGCACATTTGCAGGGGGTGCGCGTTTATGATTGGGCTCGATATTGTTCACACACAGAAGTATTATAACAACCTACACCGCTACCTAGATTCGCCGCTACGTCGTGGCGGGGCCTAGCGGGGGGGCGGCGAGTGTACGTAGGTTCGTTTTCGTCACGCAGGAGTTCGCGGCGGTGTGCGGCGTGGTGCGCGCCATCTGGCGGCGCTGCGACGCGCGCTGCGTGTCGTGGTGGGCGCGCGCGCTGGGCGGGCGCGTGGCCAGCCGCGCCGCGACCGCGCGCCGCCCGCGCGACCCGGCGCACGCGCGCGCCGCGCAGGCCGCCGTCAGCGCGCTCGACGAGCTCGTCGACGCCGCGCCCGACGCGCACCGTTAGTATATACCTACTGCTAGCTGACCCCCGCGGTGATTTCGGAGTACGGAGTTCGAAAAGTACTCTATGTCACTCAGGATCGCTGTAGCTTCCTATAAGTGAAAGAATTTTCAAAATCGGTTCTGTAGATCCAGACATAGCGGTCCCCGTGGTTCTACCCGCGAGAAATTCTGATTTCCCGCGTGAATTCCGCAATAAAAAGTACCCTATGACACTCAGGATCACTGTACCTTGCTATAAATGAAAGAATTTTCAAGATCGTTTCAGTAGATCCACAGATTACCCCCTACAACGTCACAAACTCACAAACTCACTAACTTTTGCTCTTCATAATATTAGTATAGATGTATACACTACACCACCAGTGCGGTGACACTCCACACTCCACACAAATGAACTCATTCAAGTACTTTCCCACAAGTCAAGACGGCCGGCTTGTAAACGTGCACACGTGCTGTGCTCGTGTGCGTATCGTTGGCAGGCGGCCGGCTTGTCACACGTGAGTGTGTATGCGTTTGTCGTAAGACTCGCTTTGGCTTGCAGCGAGCGACGAAGTTTTTAGTTGATATTATCCAAAGCTCACACAGTTGCCTGATCTATTCCCACTACATTGTGGCGAGTTGTTCTAGTACGCTTCGAAGGGCTATTAACTGTAAAGCTACGTTACCAAATATTTATCATTAGCAGTGTTTATTGCTATACTGTACGTCGCGCGTAATTGATAATTTGTGGCTCTTAAGTATATTTAATTTATCTATTTAAATACTGTTAAATATTTATTTCAACCTTGTTTCAACATGAAAGTTATAAATAATAGACTAAAAACAGTTGCTATGATTGTGAATGATTATTAAAATTTATTATTTTTTTTATCATTATGCTGCGATACAGAGGAACAGTATCGAGGTGAGAAATTGTGACTAGATGTGACTGATACAATCGAATAGTTGTGGATTAGGAAATATAGGTGTTAAAAAAACAAGTAGAGTTAGTACATTTTTAGTCAGAAAAGGGGATACAAAGCTGAAAGTGTAAAAAATAACGTTGCCGATTGTTTTCTAATAATCTCTACTATCATTGAAAGTGTAAAATAGTACATTGTTATCCTAGGGGTGAAAGTAACTTATTTAGTCCCGAGACGGGGTTTGGCGTCCAATTGCCATAAGCAACAATATGTTAACCCACTAAAGGTGACGTCGATAAGCTTAAGCAATAAAGATATTATGTTAACCAACAAAATTTAAGTTATTGATACTGATCGATTTATTGAGTTATAGAACGTTTTTAAATTATGTGAACATAAAAAAAATGTTGCCACAAAGTTTCTTCAGTGTGGGTTAGCACACTATTGCTCATCTATGTCCATTGAGAATGGTGACAACGGACGTGTGCGTGCGCGCCAGGCGTACAGATGCTGTGGCTGCTGGTGCCGATAGTGATCTCGTACCTGCGGCCGGGCGGCGCGGACGGCGCGGGCGGCGAGCCGGCGCACGTGCGCGCGCTGCACGAGTTCGCGCTGCAGTGGCTCACCAGGGTCGGACCCAAGCACCCCCAAGTAAGCATTGCTCATACATACCCTTGTTCAACCCGATAAAAAAAAACTTTTTTCTGTGTTTTTTTTTGTTAGAAATTGCCTACTTTAGGTAGGCATTTTTTAATTAATTAATTTAATAAGAAGTTTTTTGAAGGTCTTCAAACGTTCGCCCAGCAACATATTATAAGTGAAATATTTTTTTACATCCGATAAAAATATCAGCTGATCAATAAATCTTCACAACGATCATCATATCAGCCGAAAGAAGTCCACTGATCGACGACATAGGCCTCCCTTATAGGCCACCACAAAGACGTGTCCTGCGCTTTCCGCGTCCAATGTTGACCTTCACCAAGTCGTCTATTCAGCAATAAGAAGCGTATTTCCTTTGCATCTCAACTGGAACGCCTGCCCCGTTTTCCTCGCAGGAATTCAAAACGATAATGCAGCAGTCGTCGGAGCTCCGCAACAAGCTGGAGAGCGCGGTGAAGGCGAGCCAGGCGAGCAGCCGGCAGGGGCGCGCGCCGCAGCGGCCGCTGTTCGAGCCGCGCCCCGCCAAGCCCACCATACAACTCAAGACGGACTTCAGCGACTTCAGATGAGCGTTCACTCACTACACGGTGACGTCACAGACCATATAGGACCCTCCATTGGAGAGATCTACCAATGTTATCATACCTATTTGATATTTATAAGCAATTTTTCGATAAACAACATTGTTTGGTAGGTGTTAGTGGTTGGTGAACCTGAGTACTATGCCTGGTGAAGCGACCCCTTGTTATGTGAACGTTTCTATGATGAAAATTTTGTGTGTGCTCGGTGCCTCTGACATTTATTAAAAAAAAGTCTAGTATTATTATCACTTGTACAAGCAAGGCTTAATTGAGAGGCGACGATTTGTAATAATCGAATTTTGAAAAAATCACACGTTATAACAAATATCTATGACAACAGCCAAAACGATATAAACTTTTATTTTTTGCACAATGGACTGCCGAAAATATTTTAAATAAATATCTGAACAACTGAACAAGGCGTCTTTCAAGCTCGTCCAATGAGACTCCATTAACTTCCGAGAAAAAAGTTGCTTTTAATATTGTGTAAAATTTTTATCTTAATAACAAAAACAAGCAAAAGGACATTTTAATATACCTATAATTAAATGTAATTTTGCTACGATTTTTTCATCCTACACTAAAGCAACCAAGCAACGATGCATTGTTTGATTGTTAGTCGAAAGTACTACTTATTCATAAAAAAAGTTTTAGAACGATTTAACTAAAGTAACGTTCAGTCTCCCCTCCTTAAAAATTTTAAATAAACTACTTCTTTTTGTGATAAAAGGGCTATTGAATTTATTATCTACTGATTGCTTACATTAACAAAAGTACCTCATAGGACCTACTCACTACAAACTAGCAAAAGATGTGGATCTTAAGCATAAGGCTCGAATTAGTATGTAAGTAGTTTCTTTGATTGACTGCAATCTGTTCATGCCCCAAACCACACCCAAACCTAGTAGGTACATATTTTGATCTAATAATGTGAAATCTTGTGTTGATTAGTATTATTTGTGATCTCTTTCTGTGTAATATTTTGTGACTAGTTCTGAACGTTCTAGTCTCTCTATTTATTTTTATAATCAATACTACGATTCCTGAAAGGGTGTAATTTAACTAGCGCGGAGTGGCGAAGGCGTCAGATAGGATTAAGCGCTTTTTTTGTAGTCTGTACCTTATTCGAATTGCTTTGCTCTTTAGTTTAAGTATATGATTAATCTGCTTCTTTTCTCAATTTATTTTATTTAAAAAATAATTCGTAACAACAAAATAAATAACAATAGATTATCTTTATTATATTTGTATTTCTAAGTCATATTAGTAGGTATGTATCAGAAGAAGAATAGATAAAGAAGTAAGCGAAATCTTTCTGTAAATGCTTGTCTTTAAGACGAGTCTTTCTTTATAGCATTACGACGATATACGTTTAGAAGCTATTATGATGTTGAAGTGGTATCGAATACAAAGCTTAGGTCAATTGCACTTCAGTGAATGCTGAACTTAAAGTATGTGAAAGGTATAAGGCGATGGAGTAGTAATAGTAAATAGCGGTAACTTCACCTTGACTGTACTTTTTCTGACTTTTTTGGTATTACAATAAATAATTAGAAAGAAATTAAATTACGTAGAAAAATGATAAATTTATTGGATGCATTTACGCAGTTAATAGGCTAGTTTCCTAAATTTTCTTTTTTAGTCCGTTTTGTAGATTATTAAAAAATATTGGACACGTATTTTTTTATTTTTTATGTAACCAAAAAATAACGGAGATATATCAAGTCGAAATTTCACATGACGTCACGCCTCGCTACAGTTTGTTCGCACGTTATAGCGAGCTGTGAAGTCACGAGTCCCCCACCCTAAACTTTAATGCGCTTTATCTATGCATATTTCCATTATTTTAAAAAAGCAAAAAATACGTGTCTTTTATTTTTTTATTATCTAACTGACGGACTAAATAGAATTTTGATTTTTTTACCCAGGAAACTAGCCTATTGTTGTAGAATGTTTATTTTAAACTATAAGCTAAACAAAATGATTCCTATTTAAAATAACCACTGGTGTTTTAAAAAGTATACAAGTGAATAAAAGAGAAATTAATACGGGAAATATAAAATATACATAGCAAATATATTCTAAAGATATCGTTATGAATTAAAAATAATTAATTGTATGTTTATGGTTTTGGATACGTCTTGCCAAATTTTTTTACCAACAAATTTTAATTGTAGATACCGCTTAACACTTCCAAAAATAACTAATAAGTTTAGTCGCGTCTTATATACACACTGCAGCACACAAAAGTAGAACCGCGATAATTTCCGAGTTATCGCGGGAATGCCGGGATAAAAACTATCCTATGGGTTAATCCAGGTAATAGATAAAAACTATCTGTGTGCCAAATCATCCAAACTTTCGTATTTATAATATTAAGTAGGAATATAATATTTTACCACGCAAAATAAGCTTAATAAATAAGCAAAGTTATTGCTAATATTATATTGGTGGAGTTCTGCAGTAATAATATCGATTCTTTTGTCCGTTAACCTGTGATTATAGACTTCAAACTATACCGCAATACTATGAATTTACAACGCAACGTTACTGATCCTACTCACATTTTTGATTAAAGACGTGGCAATTATTATTATTTCATCTATCTGTGACACGTTTTACAAATACAGAACAATTTTTAAAATAAAATATGATGTTTATCTTGAATAGATTAAATAAAGTGTTTAAAAAATTTGTTTATTTTTTTATTTTGTAGGTACTTTTGTTTTTTTTGATCGATATAATAATCGATATATGCTATACCCCGAACTTTACCAAGTTACAAAAAACGGAGATCGACAGGGATATACTGCAGTTTAGGCTTAAAAACATCATAATTTTGATGTAATTTTTTTTTAATGCACAATTTTCACACTTGTAGTGTCCTTAAATAGTTTATATACATATAGAGGTATATAATTTCATTTTAGTATTAAAAATATTGCTTAAATCAACTGTCATTTTCAGCATCCATTAGTTCATTATTATCAATGGTACTCGCCACATTCTCTTCAATACTTATTTTCTTTGATTTACCTGTAAAAATGAAATTGATTAGAGTAGAAGAAACCGGTCAATGAAGGATCTAGTGGATACATATAATAATATACAGTTATAAAGAGTCAATTTATTGAAATGTTCGGATCACTGGTTTATACGGGGTGTATATAAGGTTAAACGAGAGACGTATTGATATTGATATTCATGCTCAAATGTATGTAAAACAAAAAAAATATAAAACACTAATAAATCAAAGAGAATATCCTTAAAATAACATTGATTTACACTAGTGACATTTACATTTGATTTTCATGATTTTATTAAAGTAATAAAATCACGTAGGTATATAAGTCGCCCATCTGTGATCTTACCTTCTTTTATATGACAAAGTATCATAAAGGGAGTTTTTTGGCAGGAATCAAAGATGGCAGTTCGATTATTTATTTTCATGTCGATAAAAAATGGTTAAAAACAGATTTTGTTGTGTTATAAGGTGCTGTATTGGACAATAATTTTCACAGTGACAGTTTTTTATGTGCTCAAGAATATATATGACATTTCGAGCTGATATTTCCTCCAAGAACTCCGAGAAAGTTCTTGCAAGCTATTTAGTAACGTGGCTTGCAATTTCAAACCGTACAGCATACATTGATCTTATTAATTTTACTTGAAACTGGCTAAATGCATTATATGCGAAAGTCCATAAAAAAGAAGACAGAAGGTATCATAAAATATTTCTTGACTAAGGTTTAATTTTGCAACTTGTACGTAGCTAACTACCGAGACGTTGATCCAAAAAACTTGCGTGTAGGGTGCAGGACCACAGCTCAGCCCCCTTAGCCAAATCGACAATCTATGTCAGTCGACAGAAAAATTGGACTTTTAATTGGACGATTTTTAGTAAACACTCGACAAGAGGATGAGTTCCTAAGTCTTCCATAGCGTTAACGATTTTAGATTGTCAATTTGGCTAATATAAGCGGGCTGGACGTGCCGACGCGACGTAGCCGCATTAGTGAGACTATAATTTTATTATAATGCACATAATACAAACGTGCAAAAGTCGGCGGCAGCGTCGCAACGGTGAGGTAGCCGGTGTGTCCGGGCGTGCTCATGGGCCAGGCGCCCACCGCGTAACTTGTCTCGCTGCTCGGTTTCTCTTCCACCGGGTTTTCGGAGCTCTGCAACAAGGCCGTCTCATATTATAGGAAAGAGATGAGATACTACCTACTAAAGGCTGGATTACCGGCGACACAAAGTGAGGCCCGTACGTCGGCTTTACGTAAGATAAGGATTTACGAAAGCATACATCTTATACTATCTATTCTATACATAAAAACGTGTATTTAGAAGAATTGTTGAGTCTGACTCATAGATAATATGTATTATATGACTTAAAATTGAGTGATAACTTAAAATGTATGAAAGGAACCGCATTTTTTTTAAAGATTGTAGATTAAAATGGTTCAGAAGAATGAGCAGTCAGCTCTTAAGTTTTCTGCTATAGTACTTTTTGCCTAACAAATTAGCTATAGACGTCGATTTTCTTTAAGGTTTTTCATATGATTATCCTTAAGACCATCAGGCACGTACGCAGAGCCTCGACGGGTAAATTACGTAGAGTTCCACCGAGCGATACCTATATAAATCTATATTTCTATACTAATATTATACAAAGCTAAAGTTTGTGAATTGCGAGTTTGTGACGTTGCAAGAGGTAATCTCTGGATCTATTGAACCAATTTTGAAAATTCCTTCTCGGAAAAGCTACGGTAGTCCTGATTGCCATAGGGTACTTTTAAGGTTTGTATTATTAAAGAAAATTGGGAGTTTCTGAGGGAATTCCGAAACTCACGCGAGTGAAACTGCAGGGCCCAGCTAGGTAATATTTTAAATTATATTGCTCAATTTTATCAGCACAGTTATACAAGGTTTGTTGGAAAGAAGATATCAAGTCGCTATCCCTTTGAAATATCATTAGATACCTAAGTAAACGCAGATTATTATTTTTTTAGACTGTAAAAAATAGTTTTTGAAGATCGTGATAGACAAAGACGACTAGATTGTACTTAATAAAGTAGGTATATATTATATACCCCACTTGTGTGAGATTAAATATTGATAACAAGATCAAAAAGCAAAAAAACTGTTGACTTTACAAAAAATGCCAAAATTAGGGCAGAATACGAGACAATACTCGGCGTATTTAAACACTAAACAGACCTTTGCAAAGATTCAAATTGAAAGAAATATTTGGAGTATTCTTATGATGTGTCATCGATTTTGTTCACGATATTCACGCAACAAGGGTCAGGATGCGAAGCTTAGTGGCTTAATTGCTGATGTCACGGCCGGGGCCGGGGCGATACGCGACCTTCGAAATGTATGAGTAAGTAATCACTGAATACCTAACCATCCGCGTACCAATCCGCGTTGCATGGGAATGCTAGAAACCTCAATTATAATAATGCTATTCATGGTGTTTTGTACATTTATAATACCGACATTTGCCACATTTATGTACTTATCCATCCATCAACATTCAGATTTTTTTTAAAAAATTATAGTGAAATTAGTCAAATTACTCTCATAATCCAGAGGTCATTGTTCAATTAATTATTATTAATGTTTTGGATATCTTTAACAGACAAAACGGATTTTATAGAAATATCATTCACCGCAGTTTCTATTTATATACCTACATATGTTTCTATGTAAAAAAATGTTTCTACGACACTTAGATCACCAGGACGGATGAATGGACACAGGAGAGTTTTATGAGGGTTCCATTTTTTCTTTTTATAGATTTCTTAAAAAAGGGGAATCTTTAAAAAGATATATATTGATTTGATGATTCATTTAAGAACGATATGAACTAAGTACACAGTTGTTTTTGAAATATTTGAATTCGGCAAGAAATAATTCGAATTATTATGCGAAGTATAATTGTGCTGCTGGTCTTTCAAGTAAATAAATAAATAAATAAAAAGTATTCGAAAAAATAGACTTGACCGCTCCTATGAGAAAATATATCGAAGCCGGCACGGGTCGCTAGTATTGTAGTAGTCAGGTAGGTAGAGACTAGAGAGGTTTTCGGGACTCGGGTTGCATATATTTTCTTTTATATAATATATTTTTAATACAGTTGCTCAAAAAGTGGCGTATTGCAGGGACGTTTAGCGTTCGGGATGTGGGCTATTACATACTCGAGCTTTTTGTTTACCTTTCCCGAACTCGTGCGTTCTCTTTGCCAACTGTCAAAAATGACGACACGACTTTGACACACTTTTTGCATTGCGAAACGTAGGTTTCGCATTACTAATACTACTAGCGCCATCTCTTGATCACAGTTGGAACTTAGTTGAGTTTGTTGTGTTTTTGATATTTTATTAAATTGCTTAATTTTTTCGTAACTGTATTAAAAATAGTTGTTCAGTACACGTGCGGAACCGTCATTGCAACTAGTTCCGACTGTCAACCCTCACCTTCGGCTGCGCCTCGGCTCGGGTAGACATTTGTCGGAACTCTTTGCAATGACAGCCTTTCCGCACTTATAATGAAATATACTATTTTATATTTATAAGACGCAGAAATGAACGTTTACTAACATTGCGCTATTTGCCTACATATTACTGTAGGTACCTACTGAGTGAATCTCTCAACGTTGCGTATGAACAATAAGTATCACAACATGAATAAAGGCTGCGTATGTATTAATACGTGCCTATTGTGATCTCCCGTATGTGCTTGCATACCATTTGCAGCCTGTAAGTTGTGACAATGATGAGGTGAGCTTTGCGGTGGCGCCGCGCGGCGGCCGCGGCAGTAATAACAGGCCGAGGCAGCGACAATGATGCGACTGTCCCCTTTAATTCTGCGACAATGCTTGCTCAACGCTCCAACCCATTAGTAGGTAGGTACTTACTGTTGAACAAACTTGTAATGAGGCGGTATACCCACCGTTGCGTTTTTTACTAGCTGTTCTCCAAGTCCGGGATAAATCATAAAAGTACCCTATGTCTTTTACTGAACCCCCGATGACGCGTGTACAAAACTTCACGATGATCAGTTGAGTAGTTAGGCGTGAGAGCATTATAAACAAACGAACAACAATCCTACTTATAATATTGATGATTTTTTAGGATTCCATTCACTAGGTACGAAGCGTGATGTTCATGATGATTGGTTAAGTAGTTAAAGCGTGATAGCGTTACGAGAAAACTCACATTCGCATTTATAATTAATATTAAGGATTTGTATGTGAATTCTATTCACTACGATGCGCGATACTACGATACAGGGTCAGTCGGAAAGGGAAAGCATAAATTATTTTATTAATGTTGCACGACTATAAAATTTCATATTATCTTATGACATAATATATAGATATACCTATGTATACTAACGCGTTAACAACGTACCGACTTTCGTTAAAACTATAGATAGACCTTTTTCGTGGTTCTTGTGCAGTCTATAACGCTAATACACTTGCCTCGTCTACATTGCGATTTTTTTTCCTCAGTCGTACACGGCCGGGTATACATACTGGATAGGTACGTATGACATTTTTTGCGAGGAAAACATTTAAGCACTGGAGGTAATTTTCAACCTTTTTTGGGGAACAAACATTTAAATATTAATATCATTATATTACTAAGGAGGGACACGTCGTAATTTACCTACCATCAGGTACAGGTATACACAATAATAAATATAAAACAGCGTAGGTATACATAATAAGGAACCTTGGCGAAGTTGCGGTGAAGTCGGTAAAGATTACACGCTAATTTAGACACCGGTAGATATGAAATATATGGTAGACCGCAACTTGAACTTCGCATCTAAACCTTGGCCTCATCCAGATTAAAAAACATACAGTAGTCAGCAAATGACAATGACGATTAGTCTCCGGCCGAATAGGCTTTAAAAAAAAAGTTACGACGCAATGTAGAAAATATAGTGCAAAATATTGTCTTGTTTTGAATTTCATTAATAATAATAGGTACAGATTTTTTACTTTGACGTATAAATAATTATGCAGTAAAGAAAATATATCCAGACTATAATATTGTCTCACCAGCTTATATATAAAAGAAAATCTAAAAACATAATCTATTTCCATTGTGCGAGAACATATTATTAAAACTAGATAAGCTTCTTAAAACAAAAAACTAAGTATATTATATCACACTAACAAGGGGTAAGGAACTTCTAATACCACCGATTAACCGAGTATAAAGCCGAGATTAAAACGTAAAACCGTCATACTGTCAACACAAAATTTAACTTCTCCACTGGCTGACAAGTACAAAAAGAGTAAAAAAAGAGACAAGATGAATAAAAAATAATAACGAGCAAAGAGGCGCATTAAGAATTGAGATAAGAGAGATGGACGAGCACTCAGCGCATCTCAGCGTTGCTCGGCCACTTTATTATTTATTGACACTTAAAATAATTACTTTCGGGTATGTTGGCCCGTGCCGTCTACGCGTCTGCCCGCTGATCCATATTACTTATGTACGCAGTCAGCATAGAGCACACAAATCACAATCACAGATCAAAATGTTAACTTAGCTGTAAGTTTTCCAAAATAAATTAAATAATAATAAAATATTACATAGGTATCGTGTGAACAAAATATGTGAACTTGTTATAATTAGATATATGTATTTACTAGTCTGCTTTCTTCTGACTGAACCTGGTTATACAAGTTGCACACAGAACATTCTCAGAAGTCAGTTTGATACTCAAACTTGTGTAAAACCTCATTTATATCTTATGAAGATACAGTTAGGTATATTATTTTCAGTGACACTACCAAAATGTCGACAGGAAAATAATACGCGCATAAACGTTTATCAGCGAGGCATGTATCCCGTCGCCATAACTGTCCACCGGTGGTGATAAATACGCGGTCAGTGGATTCAGACGTCGTTACTCAAGTGGATAAATAAGAAATAAATATACGGCCGCTTCGGAGATACGGTAAAAAGCATCGGTAGCGCTGTGAGCACGTGGCGCGCGATACACGGCACGCGAGCAAGACAATACACTTTTTTAAAGTTCCTACTCAAAAAGGAGTAAGGCGGAAACACACCGGTGTGTCGTGTCGTGTTGTGTCGCGACTCGCGACAGAAGTCAATCGGTTTTACACATTTAGTATGGTTAGAGACATTATTTGTATGTTGTGTCGTGTTGTGGCGCATTCTGTTGTGTTGCTTCTACTATACTAAATGTATGAAACAGATAGGTAATGCTTCTGTCGCAACACAACACGACACGACACATACATAGGTAAGTGTGTTTCCACTTCCCGCCTATAGGCAGCGACAACAATATTAACCGAAAGCCATACGAGTATCTGTCTGATTTGGATGACAATGAAGTTGAAAATGCGTGAAGTCAGATTTGAAAGACTTTGACTATACTAACAAAAATTGATTTGTACTGGTACTGGTAATATTGTAAAGAGGAAAAATTTCGTTCGTAAAAAGTATTTCACTTCACCAACGAGCTTTGTTTGTTGGTGCAAACCGGTCCAACCCTTGTTTAAGTTTTACTATAAAAAAATATATTAGAATAATTTCAAATAAATTCGTCAGCAACGGAAAGTATGATGGCTGTATGCTTCGTGGGGTATCGATCTGTGCTCGACACTCGCTTACGCAACGCCGTGTATCGTAAATCTACCGCGCCATTACGCCGCGCTGCCATCTGTCAATAATGGGAGCGCTTGATACTCGCGCGGCGAATAAGACAGACGAGACGGCGTGTTTTAGGTACCTATTTAGTTAATGTGTTGAGAATGTTGTGATGGCTTTTGCTCCAGTTCACCGTTGCGAGATCTGCATGAAGCACACGGTATATGATCGAAGAATTAATTTGCATTAAAACTCGAGATAGAGGGGTAACTTCAATTGCTCTACCTTACCGGAGAGTGTTAAATCTATACAATCTAAGTGCAAGCAATGCAGTGGAATTTCATGCTCTTTTTTAATGCAATTGTTGCACTAAATTTACAGACACAAATTAAGCATTATTTAATTTGGTTCGAATCAACAATTTTTTAAAAATTAGGACATTAGGACATTAACTTTTTTAAAGAAAATAGTTACATTTAATTGTTACTTGCGGTTTCGCTGGGTTTAATCTCGGAATTCCCTAAGCAACTTTGTACCAGGATAAAACCTATCCTACCTGTAGAGGTACGTATAATTATAGTCTCACGTTAACTGTGCAAAAATCATGTGTGTATACTATGTAGGTACCTATATCGACTTTTCAATTACGACGTGAACGCCGGCCGGATCAATAAACTTTTCCACATTTTTAATATTGGCGATGCTAAATTAATAACACTTTAATGCAACCACTCAAAAGCCAGGCACGTGTTATTGATGCAAACTTCCATTACCGCTCGTCTCGGCCCGGACTCAGAGCCCTATTATCGCTCGGTGTCGCAGCCGAGTGTTTTTCAAGACAGTTATCTGTTGTTCAGTTAGCACTCAACTGTCAAAGTTGCGCATTTACTCGTGCAATTGTATCGAACTCAAAAGTGATTTTTAATATATAAATATCGTACTTCACGGATGGCATATCGTAGCTACATAATATGTATAATGTATAGGTATACTTAAATGATAAACTGCTCTTAAGAAATAAAGATAATTTTAAATATGTTAAGGTACAAGGAAGGTCTTTGTAATTGCAACGTTGATAACGAAACAAACTCTTTCAACAACGTTATCAATCGATCAATTGATAATAATAGTCGTTCTAAAAAGAATTGACTCTCAAAGAATTTAATTAAAAATATCACTAATCATAGTCAACCTTGGATTGAACTGAGCGATTAGATTAACAATGAAACAACATCTAAATTCGAGTAGAGCGTATGCATATTCACTAAACGAGCCTTCAATGAAACGCATGTGTGAACGAACGGACCCCCCACGGCACGATAATGCGATTATACGGCGCAATCAATCGATTACATTACTCGTATTATACGAATCGAATCGTAATAATCCCCACTTTCACAGTGTGAATGTCAAATCCCTGTGACATTATTAAAGTTGGATCGACTCGCTCGTAATCTTGTCAAGTGTTTGTCTCGTTTCGAAATCCTTTTTGTTCGTCATCCATAGCTTAAGTAATATTGTTTAATGTTTAACCAACATTCACTATTTTTCAATTATACCTACCTACTTGTACACGAAATTGTCGTCCCAGACACCCTAGCACACATTCATTTATTCGTATTGGTTACTGCACGTATAATAATATATGTCAAATGTGACTTTTGTAATGTGATTGAAATAACTTAGACATTAAATACATCGTGAACATTAGGTATATAGATCGTGAACAATAATATGAGAAAGTCCTTTAGGTTGACATGCCACTTTAAATTTATAATCGGATTGACTAACAAAAGTGTGCAAATAACTCTGAAATAACTATACAGTACCAGTGGTTACGTTATCATCGGTTATCCAGTATAAAACCATGTATAGACTACCCCGAACCTTCAAGTGCGTTAGGTCTTTTTGGTAATTAAATTAATAATCAGACTGATTAGAATTTAGAATAATATGTAGGTAGTTAGGTACAATAACAAACAATTATAATTCGTTTACCGGATAAATTTAAAAGTTAAAACTATTAACCAGAGCTTTTAAAGGCCATTACAGCCTTACAAAAATTGCCATTGCGGGCGGTATTTCACGCCCACACGGCGGGGTATTGGTAAAGTTTTCAACTAGCAATAATCGCACCTCGGATAAACCTCATCGGTTACGATATTGCCGCTGCGCAAAGTTAACGTTAGCCAAAGAGTACAATTTACTTATGGTTTCTTTTGCAACCAAACCACAGCGCGATGTAACTCTACAGTAGCGCCATCTGTTACAAAATCGTAAACTTACATTTAAATCTTTATGGTATCAAATAAACTTTTTTCTATTCTATTCTAAATAATATTACAATTATGTAGATCATTACTGTAAAGAAAATGTACTGTATGTGTAATTTTTGAAGAGTTCCTTCGATTTCTCCAAGATTCCATGATCAGATCTCGACTAAGTGGCAATGGGACCTAATTGGGACTAAACTCTTTCAAACAAAAAAAAAATTCGAAATCGGTCCAACCGTCTTCGAGTAATCGGTGAACATACATAAAAAAAATACATACAATCAAACGCATAACCTCCTTTTTGGAAGTCGGTTAATGAATTGCTGTTCGTTTGTGGACCGATTTGGCTAATTTTGATCTTGAAATATTTGTGGAAGTTCAGGGAAGGTTTAAAAAGTAGCTTTTGCAGGGATTCCGAAACTCACGCGGTTGAAACCGCGGGGCCCAGCTAGTTATATTATAGTTTACACCATAAGTTTCAACTCACTGACTTCCGCAGACCGATTGAGATGAAGTAAAGCTTTTGTTTTAAGTTATATAATATAGTCAATCAACCTCAAAATACTACTTCACAGTTTTATTATATAACTAGCTGTGCCCCGCGGTTTCGCCCGCGTTAATTTCGAAGGGCCCACGGAAATTCCACGATAAAAAGTACCCTGTATGACGTATGTCTTTTTCTACAATTCCTGACATGTGAAATGTCATCATGATCCTTTTAAGCGGTGAAAGCGTAACAAATAAACAAACAAACTCACATTAGGGTAATAGTTAGGATTATGAATAGATATTGATAAAAATAAAAGGATAGGCCGACCGTCACAAAGGCGTCATTGTCGGCTCTGTAAGTGAGAATGCTTGCACGTAGTAATTTCTCGAAAGATGTTGTGAATGAGTTGTGATCGAGTCACGATCGTGTATTGTGACGCGTTTTTGTAGGGTCGTGATCCGGGGCCTTCCGTGTCGGAGGTCGGCTGATCGGCAGCCTCTCCAATGTTCCAGTGATTTCAATATTTTTTTTTTTCAACTTTACAATAAAAGATAGTCAAAAAGGCAGAATGAAATTGTTATCTCAGATATGATAGGTACCTTTGGAATTAATTAATGTAAAAAAATCCTTACAAGTGTCGTCGATAGATAAACACGAAAAATAAAAAGAAATTGTCAACTTTTTTTTTATTGAAGTAAATGTCGTAACGGAAAATATTAGTTTTCTGTAGTCCGGTTGACCCCGGATAACTGAACTACGGGCAAAAAGTTTGTAACTCGTTATATATTTCGTCGTTTTTATCCACTGTTTGCTGTCACACGCTATACCTACTGTGCTAGAAAAAACCTGCACACATAGTTATTTTTTAAGAACATTTTTGCGTCGTAACTATATCCTGGGTATATATGTAGTATATAGCAATAAATACGTTTGGTTAATTGACAAAAAAATCTCGTTTCGTTCGTTGACAGCGAATGGAAAAAGGTCGTCGGGGATGTCGTGACCCGTCGCGGTACATCGGTCACGCGCTAACCCTCCGAACTTTTGAATGAACCGCGACAGTTATTTTCAAAGAAAAGCCTGAGATTTTACGTAAAAAAACAGCCAGACCTTCATACAAAACAACCGCGACAGTTTGATTGGATATTTAATACCGTGCAATCACGAATAGAACGCAACCTTTTTTTGTTGTTGTTCTAATATAAAAAATCTAGTGTTTTCCCAAAATAGACAGAAATTCATGATTGTCAAATGGTGAAAGAGCAAAGCAAATCTTGAACACAATGTGTGGGACAAAATTAGTACCTACCTATCAATTTTGAAGAATGGAAACACCTTTCCATGGCTTGCACAAATTTATCTTTACCTATTTCACTTGAAGAAGGACATTTACATTATTACAATAATTTAAAGCAAGGTGCAAAGCAATGAATATTTATTGGATTAATGTTTTTTGGATCCGCGGTAATTTCAGAGTTCCCGCGGAAATTCCGGGATAAAAAGTACCCTATGCGTCAATCTGATGTATAAGCTATATTATTGTAAAGTTTCATTTAAATCCATCCAGTAGTTTTTGCGTAAAAGAGTAACAAACATCCATCCATTCATACATACTTACAAACTTTCGCGTTATGATGTTTACTAAGCACATTTTTTTATTGATATTTCACGTTTGTCGCAGAGTAGTCGAGAGTTAAAAGCACTAAACAGCGATCATACCGCCCCAGTCCCCTTAGCTAAGTTGATAAACTATACGCGTTTAACGTATAGAAAAGTAAGGAACGAATCACCATGCCTTCCTTAGTTTTCTATGCGTTAACGATTATACATAGATTGTCAACAATACAATACAATATACTTTATTGCACCAAATGATTTTTACAATATTAAATATAATATAATAAATATAATATAATTTCATGGCAAATAGGCGGCCTTATTGCTAGCAGCAATTTTTTCAAGGCAATCTTGACGACTCAACTTGGGCAAGAAGACTGATATTGCTACGTGGACCTTTTATTCGGATTAATTTACACACACACACACACACATACACACACACACACACACATATATATACACAATAATCTACATTAAAAAAATCATGATTAAAATTCCTGTACATGTTGTCTTCACTCTTCAATTGGCAACGATCATTAATCTGGCCCGTTGAGGGGCGCGCTGAGACAATATCCGCCAAATGAGCTCATTACACATTGCACAACGAATTAGTTTACGGCAGAGCTGTTACCATTATGTTCGGGCAGATATGTGGCCCGTGAGTTACATGCGAGCAACATTTTGCAACGCGCATTCGGCGTCATCGATGCCTGAGCAAGGGCATATTATCTACTGCCCCCTTAGCCAAGTTGACGATTAATCTACAACGCATAGACAACTAACGCCCGGAATCGTTATGTCACGTGGTCACGTGGTATGACGATTCGTTTTTTTAGTTTTCTATTTGTCAACTTGACTAAACGGGCTGGTATAGTTTTTTAAGTAGGTACTCGAAAACCAATAGTGCGTTTGGTCTGTGTGCTTGATTTAATTCTTTTTAATCAATCAATTGTTTGATTTTGGTTCACTTACGTAATAAGTGACTTGAGACAGTTTAATTACGAATATCACAAACCATAACTGATTAGTATCTTTTACTACCTATACAAACTTATTTTCTTACGATCTTTGTAAAAAAAAAAACAGTCAACTTAATAAATAATAAATATCGATACATTAATTGCATTGATATATTAAAAAACCATATCAATGATTAATTCCATAGAACTTAATGTAACAAAAACTAGAAAATATGTATTAGCTTTCACGAGTTAAAAGCACGTACAGTCAGCAAAAGCAGGATCTCAAAAAAAAAAAAAAAAATTAAAAATACCATACGACGGATATTATCATGACTATATAAAAGTGGCATTTTTGTTGTTGAAATTATAGTTCAAAAGTATTAAGATCTATAGGTATCATCAGTGTTGTGATAATGTTACTATGACATTTTGTAACATTTTATTGTGGTAGCAAAAAGAGAACAATATCTTAAACGTGTGGTAAGGCTATATCAACAAAATTATTCTTGAAAAATTTACCATTCAAGTGTATAATAGGTACGAACATAATATTTCCAATGCTGTCACTTAAAACTTGCAACAAGCTTAAAATGTAAAGACAATAGATGGCAGGCGGTTATAAATCGGGGTCAGGGCGGGTCACGAGGCGAAGTACCCGTTTCTACGTCACAAGTCAACTCCCTAGTTTCCACTACTGCCTTTAAGCCTACAAAGGTTGCTCTAATATCAGAGTCAAGATTAAAATAACATACAGCTATTGTATGAGCAACGCCTTGCATGCCGGAGGACATATTATGTAGGTTATGTTTGTTTCAAAGGCACAATAAAATGTCGTTATAAGGTATAGATTCATATGTTTATGTTTAAGAACCACATGACAGGAGTGTGTGTTCTAGACAAGATGATGTCCATAAACGTGCCATAATAATAAGTATATTATTATAATTATTCTGTACAACATAGTAGATATATTGATAGCAGCTGGGTGTCGCCGGTTCTATCTTCGCATCATGGTTAACGTAAAACAAAATAAAACACAAAGAAAAGTATATGATACTAACTGTTCCCTGAGGTGTCACCCGCGATAAATTCAGAGTTCTTGCGAGAATTCTAGGATAAAACATAAAAGTATCTTCTTAATGCAGGCAATAAACTGTGTCTCAAATATCATTCAAAACTGTTCAGAGCCGTTTTCGCGTGGTTGAGTAAACAAATATTAAAACATCCAAAATTTCACATCTATACTGATATACTGATATAAAGAGGTAAAGTTTATGACGTTGTACCGAGTAATCTCTGGATCCGATACTGAATACTGAACCGATTTTGAAAATTTTTTCACTCATAAGAAGCTACAGTGGTCCTGAGTGACATAGGGTACTTTTTATCTCGGAATTAACGCGGGAACTCAAAAATTACCGCAGGGGAAACCGCGGGAGAAAGGTGATCTACATATATAAGTTGTCTGTCACCCATGGTGTACCATCTACATATTTTAAGGAGCAGGTGCCAATGCACGAAGATTATCAAGCATTACCTATTATTATTATGATGATGGTAAAAATATGCATATCTAGTGTAGGCATAGCGTCAAGTTACAACGACAGGCGATGCGGCGAGCGGAGACAAAAACTCCCAATCCATTCATCACTCCGCGCACCGGACTCCGGACGTGCGGTATGCAGGAATGTCAATACGGAACGATCTCCGTTGCGATGTCACCATCCATATTATATGTAGGAATGGTGATCAAATAAACTGGACCACCCGATACTATGGAACTCATAGAGGTAACTAATATAATTCCGTGATGGTAGGTACTAAAACTGGTTTTCACAAAAATTGTAGTAGATTGATCAAAGTTACACCGAGGGAAAGATCAAGACAATTAAAATGATGATAAATTTTATCGTCAAGTGATGATATTAATATTGTTATCAATCAATGGAAACAATGTTAATGTAAGCCAATACGAGGCTGCAAGCAGCAATCCCAGCAAGGGGAGGAAACACCCAATTTTTTCTAGTGGTTTATTTTCTTCTTTTCTTTTTTTTTGTTTAGCAATTTACCTATTAATCGTTTAACCTTAAAATGAAACTTTCTTGTAACAACTTAAGAAACAATTAAACGTGAAAAAACCCAAGCATTTAATTTAATTTTGATCGTCTTTAAATGCTCTTTCTTTCAAGTAATATTATAGTTTTTGAGAAAAATTGGTTGGTCCGAAAAGTAGCGGGTGGTCCAGTTTATTTAATCTCTAGTGTAGTAATTTCATACTTTTTGTATTGACAAGGATATCTTTGCAGCGGTAGTTACCAAAAGTGGGATTCACTTTGAAATGTATTTGAGCCATTGTTTTGAGATATCTAAAATATTTAAACGGATGTGTCGCTTTATAACTGTACTACTCTGTGGATGAGTGATTCTAGTCACTTTAGTCATTAAATCATCAACATCAATATAATTGTTAATATCAAGAGGTGAGGAGTCTATGCATTGTTATTATTTAAAACATAGTATGTAATGGCCAAGTGCTCTCTTATTAACATTAGCAGAGTCCAAAAAGTTAATTTTTAGAATCCTTGTTAACTGTCTGTAAGAACATACGCGCATAGTGCATTTATTGCCTTTCGTATAGCCTAACTTGGAACAATGATTTTGTTTTACTATCGCAATTGGTTCACGGAAATAGGAAGTTTTGACAAGTTTGAAAGAAGAAAAAAAAATCTGTTCTGTAGATGCGACCACAGAGCAAATAAATTAACTAGAGAGGACATGTAGGCGGGGCGGGCACGGTAAAACGATGCAAAGGAAGTTGAAAGAAGAACTTGCCCAAAACTTCTGTTACTACCATCAAAAGTATATTTACCACAATATTTTAAAATCTGTGAATTTTAAAAACAGTGACTAAGTAAAAACATAACCATAAAGCGTTTAATATATTTCTTTACGTGAATGTTTTTGTGCGCAGAACTCATCCCGGCGACACTGGTTTTCATTTGTTTTCATACTAAACTAAGTTGATGTCCATTCTATCTGTTATTTTCTGTTCTGTGGATGCGACAATGGCACCAGCGCAAAGACCACGCGGGTGAGGTATAATCATGCAGTTAACATTTAGGGTTGGTTAAAATGGTTAATAATACCTAGCTAATTTAAGAGATTGAATCTACGCTGCAAATTGCAATTTTCCGGATCTATGTATATATTGTGTCGTCCAATAATGTATTGATTTCGATGAAGTATAGTTTATTGCAATTCGTCAAATCAGCGGCCGCTTTCATATCGTGATTCAAGGATATTAATAGCCACGCAGCTCGACGCGGGCCCACGTCAAATGCCATTGTTTGTCTCAGATACGGCAAGCGCACGATCAATCACAATTACGGATGTAGTGCTTAATCATGTTTATTCTATTAATTAATTTCAATGTCTATTATTAAGTAAGCAACTTGAAGATGTTAAAATAAATTATGTTGCTATTAACAAATGACGTATTCCAAGTGAAAACTATTCAGAAAACTTCCTTGACCACAATGTAATTGAAAAAAAAAAGATGTTCATTGAACGAACTGGACGCGAGTACTATACAATATTCAACTGATGGCAAACATGCAAGAATAAATTTACATTGTACAACGCGACGTAGATACGCGACGTCGCTGGAAGTGTGAACGAGTGACAGCTAACAAAACGCAACAAAATGTCACACATTGAGAAATAAATCGAATGTGAAAATAAAGCATTTCGCGCGCGACGTCCCGGTTGCGAGGCGGCCCCGGCGCGGACCGCGCTGTTCGACTCAGGCGCAGCATCTTGATACGGTTTCGCGTTCGTGGGAACACTTCTCTCCGTGGTACACTAATTTATTGCCTAGTGCTGCGCTACACGAGACTGACGACTCTATCCCGCGTGGCGTGGCGTACACTCGCAATTTCAACTTGATCCAAATAGTAAATAGAGGTATTTGTAACGCTAACAAAACTCAGACACCTGAGACCCTAGATCGCTGATGTGAAGCTGCAAGCTAAAATTGTTAAGTTGATATGACTCAATGTATTCATCGTCTGAATTTGAACTAAAAATGTGTCTGCTATGTGAGAAGCTTGTGCTGTCGCAACACGTAGCATCACGTCTCGGGTACTTGCGAGTATTTAATTGACGCTGTGTTGGTACATCAGTAAATCAGATTACTAAATTGAATCTAACCGCTCACTAAGCAGAGGCATAAATAAATACAAACGTGCCAAATGAAGCACGAACTGAGGCGGACGTGTATGTTATTCATTTACAGGCAGACACAGAGCAGCGTTAATAATGTCGAATAAACGTGAATCTTCAATAAACCGTGATGAATAAGGCACTAGGGAACCAATTAATAATGAAAACTCAATTAGGTTCCAACAACTTACAGACATAAAATTAAAGAACATAAAATTTTACGTTGCAATATGACACTTTTTTAGTAGGTAGGTATATCAATATGACACTTTTTTAGTAGGTAGGTATATCAATATGACACTTTTTTAATAGGTAGGTATATCACAATATGACACTTGTTTAGTAGGTATAGGTATATTTAATATGCCGCCTATTCTTAGTTTTATTGTATGCTATTACATTCGCTTTAATTCGTATGTGTGCTCGTATAATTACGGGTCTTATTAACATTAATGGACACCAAATTATTTATATAAACATATATATTTTCTTTTTCATTATAAGTTCTCTGTAAAAAGCATAATTTGCTATCAAGATACATTTTGTTTAAGATTATTACAAAGTAAATGCATCCAAACTCAAAGTATAAACTTATTCTTAAAATTTGTTGATATCTTTGATCGTAGGATCAAAGAGCAATTTATTATTTAAGTATTTCTTTCGCTCATAATTTGTTCACTAATTAGTTTTAATTATTATTATAAAAAAACTAAATTATTATAAAGTAAAAACTGTCTAATTTTATACAGTAAAACATAAAAATTATGTGTAAGCTCTGAAAATACGATATAATGACGTGTGAACGCTATGTCGATGCTATAAGCAATTCAGTAGTGCAATTAATGTACCTCTACATGCGAAGAGCTATTATTAGTATTTTGTTACATTTACATTTTATATGGACATAGATAAGCAATAGTGTGTTAACCCACACTGGAGAAATTTTGATTAAATTAAAGTTTTAAAATTATAGCGCCATTTTGTGTCAAATTTTTTATGTTCAACATTTAGTTACATATTTAAACAATGTAATAAGGTAAACACATAATTAAAAAACGTTCTCTAACTCTCAATAAATCGTTCTGAATCAATAACTTCATTTTGTGGGTTAACATGTTATTGCTTATCTGCGTCCATATATACGAATTATAATTGTCCTGCTGGTCTTCTAAATAAATAAATAAATATTTCAATGCTTTGACTGCTCCACTAATCACTTAGCATTCTCACTACATTACAAATACGATCGCGTGATACAAAATGGAAACTATATTTCAGGAATAATGATCTCTATATAAATATCTCATGTGTAATGTAAATGTCCGATGTTATGGCTGTCTTCGAGAAATAACGTCGCATATTCAATCAAGAATTTTATTGTAGAAATTATTATTGTCAATGAAGTAGTAAATTTCCCGAGAACCGTTGCGCTATAATACTCGTAGTGTCCATCGCTGTTCTACGTTTGTAATATACATAATTACAATTTAACAAGTATACAGATTTAGAATAACATCATAGTGGTTTTATACTAGGTAAGTACTCTTTGAATAACATTTAGGACATTAATCAAGTTTGACCATTGACGTTGTGCGTTAGAAATTTCTATTACAACCAAACAGCTTCTATTAAGGTATCTGATTGAGAAGAAAAGGTGCAATATATCTCTCTGGGCGTTAATAGCGTCGAACTATCGATTCGCCTATTATTTTGTCAAGAGGCGGATTTATAGATGGCAACACTAACGGTACATTGTGTTGTGTCCTAGGAACATTCGCTAGCCGATGGTGTTATATAGGGCGTCTACAGTATTCATACAACTGTAGGCTGATACTATCGGGTGAGACACTGGAAGGCTCGGATAAACAAAACCATAAAGGTTATCTTTAACATGCTCTAACCATGGCAGGAACACTTGCAAATTATTGTTAAGGAGTAGTTGACATTTTTCAATTCGTTTTATCGAAATAAATATGTCGGACGTGTATTGATCATTTACCAAACAAGTAAAAACTGACACTAAAACTACAAACAAACACTGACGCAGTAGGCATGCCGCCCGTAGATCATAAAGGTTTTACTCCATCACCGGCAGTACAAGTTTGAATGCAATAGAAATGAATTGAAATTATGGTGTGCTTTGCCATGGCCAGCTGATTTTATGTAATCTGATAGACTAAAACTGAAATTATTTATATTTAACACAGACTTAGTAGGTACAACATAGTATCCGCAACTCATGCAGTGGAATAACACCTCAAGTTTTCCGCGCATTAACACAAGAGCCGTAACCAGCGATTTCACGGCGCAGGCGCATCCTTTCGCCACGGCTGTCGGTCCTCGATTACGCCGCCATCTTGCCGGCGCATGCGACAGATTTGTTGCATCACATGTGCCGACAACAATATGGCGGATCGTGTTACACTGCCCTATATCCTTTGTTCTTTGATTTCTGTATGTCGATACTTGTAGTGAATGACAATTTCATATAGTGTACTCACTTACTCTGAGCATAATTACGATCTTAATAAAAACAATTCATGTTCGATTCTGTTTTCTCCTAGCATAAGGCTTCGTCGTGGTCACAAACGCGGACAACATTTGGACACGCGACCAGTGACAATGAGTTGGGTCGCGTCGCGATCATTGGTAGCTGATAACATCGCCCGAGTGCGCACGCGCCTGCGCCCGCGCCGACCGCGTTGCGCTTTAGATTGGACCGTGAAAATCAAACAGATTTATGGTTGTGCTTAATAACTTTCCGGATTAATTACCCGGACAACGGCGGCCGAAACATAGTATCGAACCAGCTACTACAATGTGTCACGATAATTGAGCAGTTCACTTTTAATAGGCATAACTTAAATTTATTGTGTACTAACTGTGCCCCGCGGTTTCACCCGCGGTAATTTCAGAGTTCCCGCGGGAATTCCGAGATAAAAAGTACCCTATGTCCTTCTTAGTACCCATGACAACATGCATGCCAAATTTCATCCAAATCCGTTCAGCCGTTTTTGCGTGATTGAGTAACAAACATCCAAACATCCACACTTTCACATTTATAATAGGATAGAATATTCTTCATTGTATACCAAAACCCGGTCGCCTGGAAGAGATCGCTTTATCGCCGCCGCCATTTGGAGCCACTTAATACTTTCTGTTTTTAAATATTTTTTTTTTTATTGTACTGTTTATGGTGTTCAATAAAGTGTTTTCATTTCATTTTCATTTCATTTCAAAATAATTTTACAGTGTGGTAACAAAATTAGTAGGATGAGAATAAGGCACTAATTTAACGTAGTTTTAAATCGATTCAGAGATATATACGTAACCGCTTATCATTAGGCAGACCGTCACTCAAAAACCAACTGAATAACGAACAATGACAGCAATCACAATTCAATTTTTTACTTTTGCTACAAAAATGACAACATGATGCTGGTTCATTGTGCGTTGCTTTTGGCTTGACAGTCGATTCGATAGAGTCCGTTCTTTTCACCTATCGATTTACTAATCTAGAACTGGATAAATATAATGTGTAAGATATAGATACTTATCTTATTTCTGAAAATTCAAAATGTCATTGAACCCGACCCAGTCAGGGATTGGAATAATGTGTTAGAGTTTAAAAGTATGAAGTTGCGGGACATTTGAAAGGAATGAATAAAAATTAATTAATGAGGTGAATGCAAGTGGCGAAAGTTTAGGAAAAAATCATCCCTGGAGAAATTTAACTATGGTAATAAACGTTACTCAAAATACTGTTTTTATTTTAATATTCAAAAGTTACTTTTACCACAAACAAACAACGTTCACGGTTCAGACATTGCTATTGCAAAAATCGAATTGACTGTTCTGTTAGACGACAGTAATAACTGACCCTGATTCTCTATCATTCATCGCGCTCATCCCAATGCGCAGAGTCATTTAGGTAAGTAATGTGGGAATGTCGGCTCCAACATTGTTCTTATACAGCTGCGTTGCTGCAAGTACCCACGTAATGTATAAATCATAATCGTAACCGTAATGGGCAGTCTAAATTTGGTTCGAAGGTATTTTGTGTTTACATTGTTCGAGACAAGAACTTTATGTTTCGACGTAAGTTGATACTAAATCGTGCGATATTACTTGTGATATTAACAAAATTGATGGCTAACACATTTATTGTATCACGAACGTTAAATCATAATATTCACTTTTGCTAACAGGATCGATTTAAATAAAAACAGAAACTGTCTCACTTACAAATAAATCTACACTGAATATTTTGAAAATTCAAACCCTAAAAAGGTAAAATGGGAGTTTAGTTTGAATGGAAAATGGAAATAGGACAATTGTGTGATTATTTGAGTACCACCAATATTGTGTGTTTTTGATGGTACTCAAAAAGCTATCGTGATTAAGTTTAAAACGTACAAGAAAAAAAAAATCCTTACTATCAATGCAGGATATAAATAGTAAAATGTTTATTGAACAAAGGTTACTAATACCGGACGTACTCGTATGTGAGGCACGCTCTATATAGTGCCCCTCATAGACTTCGATTACAAGGTAGCGCTCCTATATCCGTGACATTTCTATTAGGCGATCAGACATGATTTGCAAGTATAGTTTCTCATTGCGAACTTAAACCTTGTACAAGATTGTGTGTACCTGATATTGTAGAGGCTTATTCTGATTTACGCCTGTTGTATCCTACTTCGATCCCAATTTAAAATTGAAAATCACGAAGAAATATTACAGGCAGTACATTAAAACAGATTTATAACGTCCCAGGGTAAACCACCAAGCTTTTAGCTAGATTTTAAAAAGGATTTTGATTTTCCCACGGATGCTGTGACTTGTGAATGTTTTTGTCGTTAGGAACGTACCTTACACGGCGTCGTTTTATCGATAAAATGCAAAACTTACTGTATTTTGCAAATGCAAAGATGGCGATAGTATTTACTTTACATTAAACTGTATAACGAAGCAACAAACCTGAAAATGTTGACGGGTACCTACAAAATATCAATCAATGTAAATAATGGAACTTGTATTAGTATGTAGGTATTTAAAAAAAAACAACACATACTCATAAAACGGTACAATATAAAAAAACAATACCTACATGAAATACCTGACTGATTGTCAAACAACTCTAAGTATGAAGCCGTTAATTGGTATTTACAAATGAATTGACAGCAACGACAATCAACACAAATCATCGATAACTTTGGTATACAGCAGTCGGCTACCGTCCGCGGAGCGTGACCGAGCGCGACAAACGGCGCGCGTGACGTTTTTGAACGAAGTTCGATATGTCGCTGCTGATACGTATCGTGCACTTCACAACACTATGCTATAGTCGATTTTGCTGCATTAAACATAAAGGACATAATCCTCAGACTAACTTCAAAGGTTTTACCGAGGACGTATCACAGGCTTTGTAAAGAAAATATTATACAAGTGTGAACAAGTGGAATTAATTTATAGGAAAATGTTTTTAAGTTTATTAGTATTAAATCTTTTAGTATAATCTACAGTAACTGTTTATTAGGTATTCAAGATATGGTGATAATCTCATTGTTAAACAAAATACTAGAATTTTAGGTGTTTGGGCAAACCTGTAAAGGTTTTTAACACCTATAAGAAATTACCAACGGAAAAAACAATGTATATTTACTTTAAATAAATAATAATAAACATAAGCTAAACTCTGTCACCCGACCCGAGGATTCGTTGGGAGACGTTTATAAATTCACGTCTCTCTTTTACTCTCTCTCTCGAACACTATAACTCCAGCTCGATAGGATCC
Organism: Zygaena filipendulae; assembly: GCA_907165275.2. Lineage (NCBI taxonomy): Eukaryota > Metazoa > Arthropoda > Insecta > Lepidoptera > Zygaenidae > Zygaena > Zygaena filipendulae. Next base: position 6,411,578 of record OU015669.1, read on the forward strand.
TTACAAACATCTTACCGTAATTCTCCTGCCGTCTACATTCGCAATTCTTCGTCTATAATATATCCATTGGTTTTTAATAGTAGCTCTAAAAGCTATCATCAGGCCAACTGTCAAATGAATAAACCAGCACAGAATCCTTTAAGCCCAGGGTTTTTAGCTTGAAACCTGAAGCATGGCGTCGCAAGTTATTTACCTAACTTATATTGATAAGTATCAATCCTGATTATCACTTTGTTGAAAAAGGTTTTAAGTACCTATATGAGAAAAAATATACGCGCGGGGTGATACTTGGGCTGTAAAAATAAGTATAAATCCCGCCTGGAAGTTCACCGGAAACCACGGACCAATGGCATTCCTATAAAATACATAATGTTCCCACGAGATTCAAAGACAGTTTTGTGACTTAACTCAATCCATAAAACACACAAGTGGAGAATCACCGACATGGTTTACTTCGGTACGTGGTCATTTCAACTGGCTTAGAGCTTCAATCTATGTCAGTCTAGACTAGCCAACCAGTAGAGATGTATAGTCTTATTGACGCGGCGACTGGTCGTAGACCATAGCAAATCTTCGATCGCGACCGTCCAATTACAGGAGCATCACGTGGCGTCAGCTATATCAATCACTGGACGTGAACTCCATTCATATGGGCAGCCATTTTCACAACTGTCATGAATCTTAAAAGGGATTTCGATTAATTTATTTCATTTGTGACTTGTGCAACCATCTGGTTTTATTTTCTTACCGAAAAGCGGAATTACATGCTGTAATTTTTGGATACCTTTTAAAGTTATTACTTCCGGAGTAAACTCCTCGAAGAAAAGAGTTCAACGCAATCAGTTTTGTTAAATAACGTTATTATCATAAAAGGTCATATTAGAATATTAGATGAACGTTATATCGTACCTACTTAGAAATTCTGTCAATTATTATCAGGTTGTTAGTTACTTGATCGATCCTTGCCACTAGATTCGAGTTGTGCGATAAGTTAGCCTAGTTAAGGTGGCAGATTGAGAGGTCAGAAGAGGGAACTATATGTGCGAGTTTAGTGGTCTATTCATTACACCAGAGCTAATAAATACTTTTTCATATGATTAATAATATCTAATATATATAAATCACGTGTCACGTTGTTTGTCCGCGATAGACTCCGAAACTACTGAACGGATTTTGATAAAATTTTGCAACCATTTATAATATGGTCCGGTATTTATAACTCCGGAATTAATGCGGGGAACAGTTAATCACCTTAAACTACTGTCAGGGGTACAAACAAGGACGTAGAGTACTTTTTTCCCGGAATTCCCGCGGGAACTCCGAAATTACTGCGGATGAAATCGCGGGGGATAGCTAGTTCATTATAAAAATACGTCGAATTACATCAAAAACTACAACTCAAAAAATGGCGATATTTTGAACTCTAGAGGTCAGTCAAATTTTATTCGCAATAGGTAACCAATTTGTATAAAAATAGCCCAGTTTTTTTTTTTAATAAAGTAGGCGTGATAAAGAAAACATTGGGAATCCTGGTATCTAGATTTAACTTATAAGTATTTTGTAAATCGAAATTAATAAAAAATTGTTCACTAACCTTTTGCTTGAGAAAAGACAAATCTCTAACTGGTACTATTCTTCTAGTCACCTTGAGTTCAGTCTGGAGCACTTCCATTGTGGATACCTCTTGGAATCCGTACTCTTTGAGAGCGAGGCAAGTGCGCTGAACTTGTTCTATGCAGGGCGAGAAAGAACAAAATCGGCCACCTGTTAACAAAATACTTTTTTCATTAATCATACTCGGAAAGTAGGTCTGAAGTTGCCTGAGAAGCGGGTTGAAAGTAACCCTTTTCAGCCCTAGGGAGAATCGCTTTCAACTGACAACTGTCAAATTATTAAAAAAAAACTAGGTCTATTTTCACATTTCTATTGAACCATGTTTCAACTTTCTATACAGCCAGCACGATGTAAAATTGAAATAACGTAAAGTTTAAGTAGGTATTTATTAAAATAAAATTCACTCACTATTTCTTAAGCTAATTCCTATTTATATTTTTTTATTTTCTTTAATTAATACTTAATAATTAAAGATAATATTTTTTTTAGGTCGCCTCAATGTAAATAAAAAATACTGGCTGAATAGCTAGCCGGCCAAAGAAAAAGAAATAGGTGGGAAAGCGTCAAGCGACTATCCGATCTTCACTCATTTTTTCTTTAGCTAATTCCTATTTTTATTTTGACTTTCCTTGCATTCGTAATGAAAAGCACAGTGTTATTCTCGGGAGAAAGACTTATTTAGTCCCTCGATCTATTGGTGCCCTCGCTACGCTCGGGCGCCAAACCCCGTCTCGGGACTAAATAAGTTACTTTCACCCCTAGGATAACAATGTACTATTATTTCTCTGTAGCTAGAACGAAACTAGCGTTAAATTTAGCCAAAAAGTTGGCAGACAATGTTTTTTTCATGGTTAACAGGCTAAGCGTTTGACCACAGCTCAATGTCGGTATGGTCGAAGATTATAAACACCTAGCTGGAATGGGCTGGCTTTTTAGTAAAGTCTACGGAACACACTGTTAGGTGCTTGACGACAGATTGTAGAAATAGCAGTCAATGTAGAGGCGGAACGAAAAATTCTTACATGCCAAAAACAGGACGCCATAGCAACATGACACGCGCCGGGGGCAATCGACCTCGCTATTACACAATCCAAACAAACAAAACAACCGCGTCTTACCACTTCATAATGCGCGAGCGCACGTATAAAAAGAAATACACGGACATAACAAAACGTCGACAGATGTTTTCATTCCCATGTGATACGAGATGCCCGACCGGCCGAATACAGATAGCGTAGCCTTTTTGTTACACCGATACCGTTTTGAATTTTTACAAGTCGAAAATGCCCGGGAAATGACACGTCTTTTATGTGGCCCGCCGGATTTAATCGGTCAAATCTTATCGACCAATAAGGACAGCGGACGTCACTCACTATGCCAATCAGAGTTTGTGGCGCAGGCGCGTCACTGCGGGGGGTGAAATTTTAAATCGGTCCATATTTTAAAATGTGTATCGCGTGCCTGAATGATATCGTAATAAGTGGTACGTAAAATGGTGTATTAGCATAATACCTCTATGCACACGAGACGACTGTGGAGGTATGATGAAGCTATTAAAGAAGATAATGTGTGTGTTCAAACATGCGCGTAAAGGTGGCGAAATATGTAATGCTATCATTAAATGCATCGCGAGTCACGTCGTGGGCTTCGTGTCGATCAGCGTTCGCGTCGATCTCGCTGGCAACAAGGATTGCTTATCTATGCAGACGCTTTTAATGTTTAATTAAAGTTAATTAATCACCGATGTTGCTTTGATACGATGCAAATACAGCCGGGAGGTACGTTTTGTGTTATGAACGCCGCTAGATCCAAGACAGATTGCATGTTGTGTTTCGTATTCGTTTATCAAGTTCAGTTAACACAAACTCATGCATGGTTATGGTTTCTTATAAATTAGAGTCAGTAAAATACATTGGGAAAACAATGGTCGTTACTCATTGTCTATGTAAAAGTGCGCTTATTTCGACACTGTCTGTGGGGCGACAAAAAAAGAAGTTCCCACTAATTGATATACATATTGACAAGGGTAAAGTGCTTTAAATACCTACATCATTTTACAGAACAGAAAAAGTGTCTCAAAAGTAACGAAGCCCATAATTATAAAAAAATATCATTTATATCTTCTAATAGTTTTATAATATTTTTCTTTTGAATGTAGAAAAGGAGTGTTTACAAAATCACTCAAATACTTTTCAGCATCCGATGTTAATTGACAAGGAAAAATCATATTGACAGGAAGTGAAACTACATAGCCAGCTACTTTGCTTATCGCTTGGTTTATGCAAACTTAAAAGTATGGTATAAGGGCTATACCCGTATTGGCAATACAAATACAGGCATCGCTATAGAATGATTCAAATTATACAATCAACTATCGAACTACCGTTGTCTGAAATATGTTCTGAATGTGCTCGCTTTATAATTATGGGTCTCTAAGTATTAGTGGGTCGGGCTGACCTCAGCCTCAACATTGCGTGTGACAGTAAGGAATGCCGCTCTAGGCTCTAACCCAGAAGGGTCGCTTGTATACAGCTTACACGTGTGCTCTCGCTTACAATGTTTAATTAATTTATCACCCTGTTGCGTTTTATGTACTCACTTTAGTTGTGTATAGCACAAAATAACTCATTTTATAGGAAGTGTGATAATCAACTGTATACATTTTGTGTGTTCGATTCGGAAAACTGTCAAAATATCAACTGAGCCGCTTAATCGTCTTAATTGTTCTTTAGTATTTACGAGTAGTGTGCGGACACTAACTAAATATGTTAAGTGAGATTTTAAAAAGTCAGATAGACAACATTGACAGCCTCGATCAGTAACTCATCATTGAAGTTTTTTTCACTTTCTTTCAGGGTCAACATCTAAAAAAATAGCCAGGCAGTTTCAAAAAAGAACCAACTTTTTTGAAACTGCCTGGCTATTTTTTTTCTTTTCAATCCTAGTTAAAATTACAAGTATTTTTTGATGAAGTTCACGCAAAAAACATTTTAAAAGTGCCGACAAAAATAATCTTCAGAAATGTTCATCGGAAAAATTCTTTTTCTAGAATCGTAAAATGCTAAATTAACCCTTGAATACATTTTCTTGAGGCGTATTATGTCCAGCCAATGCGCACTTCCAAAGTGCTTGAGTATCGAGAGCCTCTCGACCGGTCTAATCCTGGCGCGTAGATTTTGTAACGATCGATCTAACCAAACGTTGCGTAACCAAGGGCTTTGTGCTATAAGTACCCCATTCACTCACAATGAATTAGTGTTGGACACGTGTGTTTAGTAACATATCGAATCGGTTTATTGAAAATAAACGTACTTTTTTCTTTCTTTCTTGTAATTCGTTAACAACTGGATTCGCTCAGTTTTCCTATTTTCGATACATAAAACCATAACATTTCACAACTCAAAGATTTATTTGATTCCACTTTTGGCTATACTTAAATTTACACGTGGAAACTAAGCAAACGTGATATAAAAATGGAGAGTTAACACTACACAACAAATTACAATCCCTACTCTAGAATCTTTAGGATATGAGAATTTCTTTACGACTCTAGCTTGGCTATATACTTCTTTCTTTTCAATTTTATATTTAATGTTTGTGCAAGAATACTAATTTTGATTATATAGTTTTTTATCCAAGTTGTCCGACTCTTTCCCGTTTATGTCCTAAGATTAAATACATAATATATATCTATATTTCTTCTTGATTTTTTCGAATCAATTCGTGTAGTAATCACATTTAGATATGAATTATGTTTGCTTTAAATTAAAACGTATATACGATGGTCAAACAATGATACAACATTTGTAAGTATAACACTTATCGATAAAATAATAACATTGGTAACCATCACTAGCGACGATGCAACACGTATTATTATCACAATAGCCCCGAGTCGCGTCACTGACAATACTTGACAAGCCATTGATGTATTAGCTGAGATAGAATAGAGAAATCACATGTGCGTACGCCGCGTTCTGGTACCAGCAAAGCAGTCAGAGATTTGGTACGAAGACGTATCCACTCAAGCTCTATACCTATTTCACTACTACGAGGATTTCAACAACATACATTAACTAATGTGAAAATCGACATAGTTATAGTTTCCTGAGTAAGCGATTTTCAGCATGCTCTTTGTTAAATGTTTATCGTTCGTACACGGAAAAAATATCTGGTTATTGCGACGAGAATTTGGTACACTCTAACATTTTTTTGAGTTCCATATGTGACAACTGTATAGATAGTAAACTCTAAAATTGAATATTGCCCGTCAAAATATGAATATTGCCCGTTACAATAAAATATTGCCCGATATAGTAAAATTAAAAAAAAAAATGTAATCATTGCAAATAAAATAGCTTACTGTACCACATTACTATTACTATTGTTCGATCAACTATTTTATATTGTAAGGACAACTAATTTCAATTAACTACACGTTCTGGTAGTATCTTAAAAAATATTTTTTTCCGTGTATTGGAAACAAGCTGTTCCCCGCGGTTTCCACGATAAGTTGGGAGTTCCCGCGGAAATTTTGGGATAAAAAGTACCTTATGCTCATCTCTGTACCCCTGACAACGTGTATGCAAAATTTCATGAAGGTCGGTTGAGCCGTTAAGGCGTGAAAGCGTAACCGACAGACAGACAGACAGAGTTACTTTCGCATTTATAATATTAGTAGGGATTGGGAAATAGCTAATAATATTTCATAGGAACTCCAATAAGTATTTTCTTATAACTACAGCTGCTTTGTCTTATATCGTATTAATAAATGATAGTTACATAAATACCTACTTAATAAACCACAATTTTTTCCGATGGCGCGCATCCGGTCCGTGGCTATAAATGCTAACTGAGTCACAGATGATCTCAGTATGTTGCTTTAGACAGTATTATATTATCTGTGCTTTAGATTACTGATTAGGTATGACAGCAAAGAATAGAATGCTTAAACATAGAATTGGGGTGTTTACGAAACAAACCTGAATTATATGTACATACAAGCTGTCCCGTACGGTTTCACCCGCGATAATTTTGAAGTTTCTGCGGAATTGTTCCATAAAAACTTTTCAACCCCTTTTCATCCCCTTAGGGGTTGAATTTTCGAAAATCCTTTCTTATCGGATGCTTCCGCCACACAAAGAACATACCCTCCAAGTTTCAGGTCTCTACGATCAGCGGTTTAGGCTGTGTCCTTCTCCTTTTTCCTGAATGACTGATAATTCAGGACAAAGGATTTTATATATATAGATAGAAGATAGATATAATGACTGAAGATGAAGACTTCACGACAAAATAAGAGAATGTTTCAGTGTGATGATTAATTAACTCGTATGAAGGATTCGTTTACCGAAGCACTCTACTGCTGTGGTTGAATGAGGTCGGGACACTCGCGCGCCGGTATTGTTCTACCAAATGATTCGATTGGAAAACAATTATCTCAATACACTCACCTGTCAAACTAGTTTGGGTGCTTCGTTAACACAATTACGGAATCTATTACACCGATCCGCTTTTTGCAAACGCGTGATTCTACACTTCAACAGTAATAGACATGAATACAAGATTTCGTTTAGGAGAGGCAGTTTTCCTGTTATTTTCTTTTCTTTCTTCCAAAAAAATCATTGTAAATAAAACATGTGATAAAATTTTCGTATATTGATGAAATAGAAGTGCATCGACCGTAAGTCATGGAGAAGGATTGAACCTGTTAATTAGAGATCTGTTGAAATCGGTGCTAAAAACGGAACTTGGGTTGTTTTTCTAACGACGAGACAGACGCGCTCAGAAACACTTCATCCACCTATTTGGCTTGTCACCGACTTAACTACGGACGTTATAAATTATGTAAGATTCGCTTCGGTAGCATTTAAACTTGACAACAATCAATAGTATTTGTAAAACGATGCAAAAATCATTATTAAAAAAAATATTACGTACTTTTTTTCCTACTTTTCGTGAAACATCTTGAAAGATATGATTTTCTTGGCAAGTGCGAACGGATTAGTTTTCTAATATTGTATGTGGTAAATACAACAAAAAGAACAAAAAGAAGGGGCATCAACTCAGTTCAGTATAGAAAAACAAATGAAAACTAGTGTCGCCGGGTGATTTTTGTATACAAAAGTATTCATCACGCACCAAACCTTTCAAGGAACGTAACGAAATGTTTTTTTTTTTTTGTTATTATTAAATATATTATATATTAAATATATTATTTGCCTATGTTTTTACTTACTGTTTTCAAAATTTACATTTTTGGGAATATTGTAGAAGCTATAGCTTCTACCTATAGGTACTTGGGATGTCAGCAAAGAAATATTTTGGGAAAGTTAGAGCATTTGCTCTAACTTCCTTTGCAACCGCGGCGCCTCTGCCCCGCCTACATTGCTCCTCTAGTTCATATATGGTTCTCTCTGTGGTACCTACATTGTATTTATTTGCGGAGTCGCACAATAAAGCCGTCTGAAAGCTAGAGGTGCAAGCGTGCGTTCCGAGCGTTGCGGCTCGCGGGGCGTTTGCGCCGGGGTGGCCCGCGCGCGCCGACCCCGCCCCCCGCTCGAGGCGGCGCGCCCGCTAAGCTATGAAATACCACCTATGAACCAGTGTTGCAATATTAATGTAAACAATCCTAGGAAATGTACGCTCACATTGTTGCCAGTATTTACACAACTGTTATTGGTTAAATACTTTTTTTTATTGTTAACAGGCTATAGGCGTTTGACCACAGCTCACTTGATGTTGTGTGACGGTGTGTTCGAAGAAGAACTGAACTGAACTAGAATGGGAACTGGCTTTCAAACAAGGCTGCCGGAACACACCGCTAGGTACTTCGCAACAAATTTTCAATTTGAAGTTGGTAGCTAGCCGGGCACTAGAGTTTTATTAATCACTAGCAGTTTCCCGCGGTTTCACCCGCGTAAGTTTTGTAGTTCTCGCGAGAATTCTGGGTTAAAAAGTACTATATTATGCCCTTTTCTGTACCCCTGACAACATGTATGCTAGGACATAGGTTATTTTTCATCCTGGAACTCTGAAATTAACGCGAGTGAAACCGCTGGGAACAACAGGTGTGTTGTATTGTTATCTCACTCCGTCGTGCCAGGGGCAACAAGAAATTCTGTTAACCGTTGTACCTATTTGTATAGCAAGAGCTACACAAATACATTAGTTAACAGAATTTCTCGTTAAACCAAGAATAAGACCAGAAAAAGAACACTCGTTAATTTTATAAATACCGGCGAGCCTAAATCAAAGATAACCGGCATAGATGTGATCAAGGAGTCTTCTCATTTTCAAAATTAGCAAATGAATAAAAAACAAACTGTTAGTAACCTCCAACAGAGTGGACAAGATAAAGAAATATATGGAGAGGTGCTGCGTCCGAGAGCCAAAGATAACACCATTAACGCCGGGGAGGCTGCAGCACAAAACAAAAGACAGGGACAAAACACTTTGCAAACATTTAAAAACGAGCCGTAGCTACAAAACTACAAAATGAATTGTTCTTTGCTGTACAAAAAATTAAGTCCATTTTCATATAATATGAAAATTAAGAAAATGGCACATCCACTGCTAAGTTGCGTGAGAGTAAAAAAGACAGGGCGCGATGGTAACGATAGCGAAATGAGTAAAGTAAATTTTTCTCAGCCACCCAGCCAGCAACATAATTAATGATGGTCGGTTAGCAGACGAATTTATAAATTGGCTTTTAACAAAGAGTTGGACATGTGTGATACCAGAAACGCGACAAAATATCTGGACATAGTTTTTTTTTCCTGAATGATATACCTACCCAGGGGGCAAATCATTAAAATACAATCTAGCCAATCTAGTAATGACTAATAAGTATTTAAAATTTGACCTAAACTTCTAAATAAGACTATGCTAAGAATGTGTCCAATAACACTTTTCTTATTGTCTCTATTAAGGGGAAGACACTTTGTTCTTGTGTCTGGACAAAGTGAGTAGAACTGGCGAGTATTTCGAACGGGATTTGTTCCAATCACAGAATATGTGTCTATCTCCCAGACAGACTTTGACTTGCTCGATGCATCTTTTTTGTGATGTTTTAGGTACCTAGATTTTAGAAAAACTCCATTCGTAATGGAAGTACTTTCCGCTCAATTAAAAATAATCAACTTTATATAACATAACATCTTAATATATATAAATCACGTGTCATGTTGTTTGTCCGCGATGGACTCCGAAACTACTGAACGGACTTTCATAAAATTTTGTAACCATTTATAATATGGTCCAACTTAAAAGATAGGATAGTTTTTATCCCGGAATTCCAGCGGGAACTCCGGCACTAATGCGGGGAACAGCTAGACATAGAGTACTTTTTTCCCGCAACCTCCGCGGGAACTCCGAAATTACCGCGGATGAAATCGCGGGGGACAGCTAGTAATAATATAAATATATGAATGAAATGAAATGAATGAAAAACACTTTATTGAACACCACAAACAGTACAATAAAAAAAATATTTAGAAACAGAAAGTATTAAGTGGCTCCAAAAGGCGGCCTTATCACTATAAAGCGATCTCTTCCAGGCTACCGGGCGGAGTATGGAGATGTTTGTTACAGAGAAGATAGGTAGGTGGTGCAGCAACACAGCAAATTAAATAAAAAAAAATTGTATTATAATAAATATTAAATGCAATACATAGATAGGTAAAGTGAAGATAATGAAATAAATAAATAAAAACTATAGAAATATACTAAATACATGATGATGTATACAGAAACTGCAATAACTAAGGAACAAGCGACATGAAATATGCGTGAAGACGTGACTTAAAGATGGATATAGACTTAGAATCTCTTATAGTTGAAGGCAGAGAATTCCATAAAGAGATGGCTTGGACAGTGTAGGATTTTTTGTAGAAGACGGTAGAATGGATAGGAGTGGAGAGAAGATAATTATTACAGGAACGCGGCAGTCTGGAGGAACCCGAAGCAATGAAATTAAAGCGTTCTTTAAGATAAGTAGGGAATGATGGCTTAAATAGGATGTTATGAAGAAGAGACAGCACGTGCAAGTTCCGACGAAAACGAATCGGGAGCCACTTTAGACGTTTACGGAATTCTGTAATGTGGTCATACTTTCGAACACCAAATATGAACCTGATACAAAGGTTTTGAAGGCGCTCTAGTCTGTCAAGTTGGGCTTCAGTTAGATCGCAATAACAGACATCGGCATAGTCCAGTATGGATAAGAGTAGGGACTGAGCCAAAGCAATTTTAGTAGGAATGGGAAGAAAATTTTGAAGTCTTTTTAAAGATCCAGCTGCTGCAAACATCTTTTTACTTAATTGAACCATTTGCGGTCCCCACGAAAGTGTCCTATCTAACGTGATCCCAAGACTTTTTACAGTATCACTGTAAGGGACACAGACTCCATTGAGGTTCAACTGAGGGAGCGATGACAAGTCAAGTTTCGCAAGCAATCTTGAACCACCGATGATGATTGCTTGGGTTTTAGAGGGATTTAACCTCAAACCGTGCCGATCGCCCCACTCAACTAACCTAGCCAAATCAGCGTTAGTGGTATTAATAGTTCTGGTGAGATCCTCCAGCGACGAATGCAAATATATTTGAAGATCGTCCGCATATAAATGGTAGCGAGACGACAGCTGGGAGGAGATATTATTAATAAATAAAGAAAAAAGTAAAGGCGATAAGACTCCACCTTGCGGTACGCCAGCCGATACATCACACCAGGACGACAGACGGTCGTCGACGCGGATACGCTGCCGGCGACCGCAGAGGTAGCTACGAAACCACTTAGTTACCGCGGTAGAAATGTTAAGGGAGCGTAGAAAGCCCAGCAGTATGTCAAAATCAACACAGCCGAAGGCGTTGCTAAAATCGAGAAGGGTCAAGATGGTGACTTGCTTATTAACCATTGCATAGCGTATGTCGTCAGTGATTTTCACAAGTGCAGTAGCCGTACCATGACCAGGACGGAAACCGGATTGGAAAGGATTTAGTAGGTCGTTTCGATTTAGGAAGGCGGTGATTTGAGCATGGACTAGTTTTTCGAGGACTTTTGAAAGGTAGGGTAAGATGGAAATTGGACGATAATCAGCAGGAACTACGGGAGAGGACTTTTTAGGTAATGGAATAATTTCTGCTTCCTTCCACGCCACGGGGAACATTCCTGAAATAATGGAGTCATTTAGGATGTGGGTAATAATAGGAGTAACAATATCAACGATGGGAATGATCATTTTACGGCTAATGCAATCGCTACCAGCCGCGTTTGACACGATTGAAAGTAAGCTCCTCCTAACATCATCGTCGGTGAACTGGCTAAAAACAAGTGAAAAGTTGTCAGGAGGGGGGGAAGACGCTAGATAATTAAGAGTGCAACTTTTGGAGCTACTATCAATTGTAGGAACAGTGGTGAAAAATTTATTCAATCCGTCGAGATCTATATTAGATGACGAGATAGCAGCTGACTGTGATTTTCCAACTCCCAATGACCTAAGAAATCTCCAGACTTTCGCAGAATCCTCAATTTCTACTGAGTTGTGAATATAACGTCTTTGAGCATCTCTACAAATTTTGTTACAGCGATTTCTAAGAAGTCTATATTTTGCAAGTCTATCATCGGTAGGGTGAGCTTTATATTTAGCTTTAGCTCGGTTTCTTGCCACTTGCAGAGTTTTAATTTCAGGAGTTAGCCAGGGAGCTGGAAGATGTTTAATTTTTATACGGCGAACTGGTGCATGTTTATCATAAAGCTGAGTTATAAGAAAGTTGAAGGTATTAAGTTTGGCATCCACCGAGTCGGCGGTCAGAACACTCGACCAATCAATTCGGCAGGCGTCCTCACGGAGAGCCTCATTGTCGATCCCACCAAAACAACGCTGCATTATTATTCGTCCTTTCGCTTTGGGAGGGTGTAATTTATAAGACAAGAAAATGGCGTCGTGATATGAAAACGCGTCTGCAGCGCATTGACCATGTTTAAAGACATGGTCAGGTGCAGATACAAGAATTAGATCAAGGAGTGACGGTGAACAGTTGGGAAAAAAATGAGTTGCATTAAGTGGAAGGATATGAAGATTGAAAGATTTAATAGTAGATTCCAGCTGGTTTGATCTATGATCACGCCTTAGTAGACAGGTATTAAAGTCTCCCATTAGAATAGTGTGGTCATACGAAGGAATAAAGGTGTCAAGGAGGAGTTCGAGAGAGGAGAAGTAGTTAACGTTGAGTGATGGGCTGTAGAAAACCCCGAGAAGAATCTTGGAATGAGACAGAATGACTTCGATTAAAAGATGCTCAGCAGAATTATCTGGTGGTGGTTGAGGTGACTGACTAATTAGGGTGTAGGATAAATGCGACCGTAAATATATTGCAACTCCGCCGCCCCTTTTATTAGTACGATCATTCCGGATAAGCTGCATACCAGGTAACGAGTAGGAAGTAGAAGATAAGCAAGGTTTAAGCCAGGTTTCAGACACGAGAATAGCATGAATGTAGTTACAGTCGAAGGAGGAGATCATGTCGGGAAAGTGGGCCGGAATGCTTTGAGCGTTTAGGTGCACTATATTAAAATTTTTTGAGGCGTTGGAAAAATGTGATTTAAGGGTGGCGCCTAAGGGCACAGAAGTACTATGGAAGCTATTGTCGCTATCTAAACCATCAGAAGCGGAAAAGGAAAGAAATGGTGGAGAATCACTAGAAGAATCAGCAGTGTTATTACAGTTTGACATAATTACTTATGTAGGTTAGATTAAAAAAAATAAATAAATAAGTAAATAAAAAAAAAAAAAAAAAAAATACTAAAATAACTAAATAAAAACAATAATACAAAATGAATAAATAAATACAAAATAAAATAGTATTATGAAAAAATGACAAATAAAATTTGATTAATACTTATATAAATAATAATATTAAATAAAAATAATAATAATAATAAAATAATAATAATAATAACAATAATATTAATAAGTTACCAGGATATGCTGAGAAAAAAATTAAAAAAATATAAATATTAATAAAAATAAAATAATAATAAAATCCTATAACAAAATCAACGATTATTGCAACGATATTATTGCTACAAAAACTACACCACCAGCCAGCAGAAGGAAGGAATAAAATAATTAGAAAATTAAATGTACAAGAATAACTAAAAAGAAAAGATATGCACATAATAAATTTAGAATTATGAATATTTTTTCTTTTTTACAAATAGTATATGTGAAAAGCTCATCGTGTACACGCTTGTTTAGCATGAATAGTACATTAACGTAATGATTATTTGCTCAGTGAGTACATTCACAGCTATGCGCAGATTGAACGAGTGACATTAGCATGAACATTAGCATTAGCACTACTCAGTAGATTTTAGTTTACTCTACACTGCCAAATGTCAATGTCAAACCGAAGAGTAGAAACTAACAAGTAGAACTTAAGAAGGTAGGAATAAAGAGTTTCAAACAAAGTAAAATTCCAAGTGTACCTGACATAAAAATTAATATAAGTTAAATGTGCGCAATGCAAAGGACTCGGCAAAGATTAAAAAACAGCTAAAGGCCGAAAAGAAGTAGGGTTAGCGTTATTTTTTAGCTAGAACGCCTCGTCTCTTGGAAACTACGCTTTTAGGCTTCAATACTTCAGGCTTCATCAATTCAGGCTCACGCAGGTTGTCACCATCCACATCCGATGGAGTCTGGGGGCTAAAATCAGCTGCCTCCAAATCAGCCAACTCCATAATGCGTCTCCGCTTGCCATCGGACCCCAAAGCGTATATGTTTCCATCCCTGGTCCAACACCGATTTACACCGAGGCACCGCCTTGCAGACATAAACAAGCTATGCCGGGACTTAGTGAGGAACTCTGATACAGTTATACCTGATCCTTTGAGTTTCGTTTTGGCAAACCAAACCTGATCCCGGACACTTGTATTTTGAAATTCAACAAGCAGTGGCCGCAACTTGTCAGGTGAACCCAGAGGAGTTCGTCCCATTCTTTGACTCCTGTTGATGTGATTTGAACTAAGGTGTGGCAGCTTTAGCTTAGCAATAGCATTTAAGGCTGCTTGAGTACAGTCAACACCATTCTCCTCAGCCACCCCATGAAGCAAGAGGATGTTCCGTCTGCCATGCATTTCAAGTCTTTCAAGCTCCTCCGAGAGAAGCTGAACCTGCTGTTGGAGGTTGTTTAGAGCAACTAAAATAAAAGCTTTAAAATTAGCAAACTCAGCAGTCAGTGCATCAAGGGTTGGTGTAGGCACAGGTGACTTCTGTGACAAATCCACCTCAAACTGAGCCATCCTGGACTGGAACAAAGCCGCCATCTCACCCATAGTTTGCTTGATAGTATCCATTGTGAACAGTAGGTAATGTGCACTACAGGAACAAGAACTAAACTAGTTGTAACATTAACTTAGCTCATGGAATAAACACTGCTGGCAGGTAATGTAAGTCACTTGTTCATATTAACACACATTTGCTAGTTTATAAACAATTTGAACTATTTTAATCTTTAAAATAAACTTGACAATAAATTTTAATGTTACTCCATTGCTATATATGCTAAGTATATAAATATAAGCTCACGTTTTCTTTTTCTTTACAGCAATTTTCATGGTTTTTCTGAGAAAAGCGTTTATTTATCTTATTATTTCTAGTCTACAGCTTCTCTTCTTGTACAGACATGCATCTTTTATTTTTTATTCTCTTAACCATCCTATCGACCAAATTCATTGTAATACGCCGAACTAAATAAAACATGTTCAAAACCCCACAATGCTATTATAGTCGAGATGACACATCTCGAACATAATTCTTGGCAATAAATAAATTACTTACCTTGTAAAATACCAGCGTATGAATGCGAGAGAATATTTGTTTCCAATGTAATAATGGCATATTTAGTGCACGATAAAAGTTAATACTTAAAGGTTGGCATAAATCGTCGCAGGCGCAATCTAACATCAGGCCAGGCCCCCGCCCCGCCCCGCCCCCGCAGGTAACTCTTTGCTATCTTCCCCGAATATTGTTAATCAGTGTATCATTAGCCGGCGCTCGGTGCACACTATCTGTTTTCGTACATCATTTATTACTTAACGAGATGTAAGATTTGTTCGAGAAATAAATTCCAACATTTTGCCGTTGGAAGAAATTTAATGAATCCTCTGAACTCTTTCAACTCTGATATTTTTTGATCAGTCGCAACCTTAATTTTATTATGACATAAATGTATATGGATTTAATAAAAAAGAAAGATTTGTAGCTCTCAAAGCGTTAAATGATGGTGCGCTTTGGGTAATTTAGTTTAAAAAAGGAATTAATAATTATATCTATTAACTATAAAGAAACTCATTAAAAAATCCAAATTTAGTCCTCAATTCTTCTATACTAAAGAATCACCCAGTATGGTTCGACTACAACACACAACGCCTGTTACTGAACCGATGGGAGTATGCTCCACCGCGATAGTTCCATAGCGCACCAGCCACCAGATATACTCGTAGATAAGCTAACGGGGAGGCAACGCCATAAATTCTAAAAAGAAACAAAACTCTCATAACTTTGTCTCGCTCGCTCTTCGAAAAATGGCCGTTTACTTTTTAACTTTATGATCAATTTTAAAATGACTTCGTTAGTAACTACGAGTTCCAGCGTGCCTTAGTGTGTTACTTATTTGCAGTCTTGCTCAATTAATTAATCTATTAGATGTCTTTTTCAGGTTTCTTTATTTAAAAATTTTCAAGATAACCATCTCTTCGGCAGGCAGTTCGATTAAACCTTAGATCTATTACGACACTAGCATTTTACAAATGCTACTTACCCTGATTGCGTTTAGAAATATTCTACAAGTTTATCGTCGGTCCAGATCATGCGTTCTCTTTAAATTTTAAACATATTGACGCCATTTTCTTTAAAGACATATTATATACCTTCAGTTAAAACTACTCAAGAAAAACTAGTTTGTATTAGTAGCTTACCTCAAAATAGTTACGAATTGGTATAGTGGATATGAACGGGAATTAATTGCTAAAACAAAGTACAGTCAATTTCTAATTTAGAAATTAAATTGGCATCCAGCCAGCAGTTATTTCCAGTCGATATATGCATAAAACTAAAGCGGTCGTATATCGAGGTGTGGATATGCAACAACGCACGGAGATGTCGCTCGACCTGCGACATATCCCCACAACCTTATACGCAATGAATGCGATCGAGGTGCGTGTACGTTCAACCTAAAGGGTGCATGGAGATATAATTAGACGCTAATAAATATAGGAGTATAATATAATGGGATCCTGGGGCCTTGGAGTATAATGGGATCTTCAGTTTGTAAAAGCGGGTACGGAATCGTAAGGTGGTAAGTCCAATTATATCGTGTGATATGATGATGATATAGATAAATATTATATAATTAAACAATCCTCTCCAACATTGCTCGAGGTTGAACTTCAAGAGTGTTCAATGATACCATTGTGTTATGGAGTCCACTGTCCAATGAATATAATTAAACATTTCAAAAGCCACATTGTCATTAACAACGACCACTTAATATGGTCAACATTTTAACTTGTATTCCCTGAGCTAACAGCGCTCCGTTACCGCGCTGAGCGTCAGTAAATCATGGACGCACCAATGCCTCCCCGCCAGCCACCAAACGCATAAGGCAATAAAACTCATTCACACGTACGTCAATTTAATAAATGCCTTATTAAAAACCTGTAACTTGCCGTTGAATCGATTCACTTCACTCGATTCAAGTATGCGCCGACGAGTGTTACCATTTCGAATTAATTTAAGTTGACAGTGAAGTTGTGTTAACGCTACGAGATCTGGGTTTCGTTTACGAATATTGTGAATGAATTAAAATTTATTTAAATCCAACGTAGGCAAGCGCAAGATGTCAATTTGATATGAGTTATTTGGTCAGTCAATTTGTTGCCGGATTCAGATGCAAACATGATTATGAAAACCATAAACTAGGATTGTTAATGGAAATGTCAGGTGCAATGCGAGCGACTGGAGGTTACAGCTATGAGTATCAATTTAGAGCAAATTTCTCAGTAACTGTGAATAAATAAGGAATCATGGTACTAGTGTATCACTCCGTTCCTTGTAACTTATTTCGAAAAGGTAGGTATAATCTATACATCTATACATATAAATAAAATTGAAGTCTCTATTTGTAATTCTAAATTAACAGCTTTTACTAAATGCATATTGCAAGAGATATTATATCTTCTTTAGATTAGGCATTGTTTATGTTTGTCTCTTTTCCATGTGTGTTGCGCTGAAATAAATGTATTTTCTTTCTTTCTTTCTTTCATATAACAGTATATACGGTACTAACATAAAAAACCATTCTTTTTATTTCTATGTCTGTTTGTTGTCCTTTTCTGTACCCCTGACAATGTGTATGCAAAATTTCGTGATAAGCGGTTGGGCCGTTAAGGCGTGAAAGCGTAACAGACAGACAGACAGACAGAGTTACTTTCACCTTTAAAATATTAGTAGGGATAAACACGCCCAGACTAAAAAGTGGAACCCAGTGATCATCACACAAAGTCCACCCCCACTTGCGGGTAGGCACGGTGACCTAGGTTGAGGGTCGACAATGGCTAGTCGTTCTTCCCAATTTCTTAGTCCACAACTATAGGTAAAGGGTCCACCTGTTGGGGGTCGAGTACGCGCGTGGGAACGCTCCCCTAATTACTCCAGTTCCAGATAACGAGTCTAATTCGCGGGCTGCGTGCGCCGCGCCGGTGCAGCGCCCCGCTCTCACGCACGCATTGTCTTCGGTAATTGCCGATCCTGTTCAATTTGTTGGATTTGTTGCCTCTCCGCACTGTGATTCCTTTAAGTGGCCACTTTCAATTGCTAAGTAAATCGCATGCGCGCTTAGAGCTGCCTAAGTGTTCCCAGTAAAGTTTCGTTTGAATTCTGTTGCGAAATAGAATTTATATTATATTTGGATAGAAGCATACAGACTATTTGTTGTATCAAATGTATGATGCTGCTTTAAATTTTAGAAATTCGCTGGCGATATTATTTATTTTGGAGTATATCTGAATAAAACTATTTTCTTTGTGGATGAAGAGATTACAATAGATGCACTATATTTGCGCGGAGAGCACAACAGCCATGTTCGGTGCGCAAGCGCAGGGCGTTACGCCCTCGGGTTACTGATGAAGACATCACGCGGCACGTCAATTGATTAGTCGCGCGACGGCCCTCGGGGTGAGCAGACGTGTTATTATACGACGTTAGACACGCGCCTGGTTATAGACGAAGACATGAGAAAACCTATACCAACATTAATAGGTGGTGCATCAAGCTATGAATTTATGGTAATTTACAGACATAGGTAGATATTATGTACTAAGTGACGTTAATTCGACTTACCTACGGTTACTTATATTATTTTACTATTAAGACCGATGATCATGTTTACAAATCCCGATAAATCAATAATTTTACAAAGAAATTGCAGAAACTATGGTGCGTAGCAAATAACGTAATCAATTTTTTTTTTTATTTAAAAACATCACTAGCGAAATTTCAAAACGAAGCTGGAAGACAAGGAGGCGGCAGCACCTAAGTATATAATGAGTCCTGAAAAGGATGTTAAGTATATACATAAATAACAAAAACACTAGCTGTTGACCGCTGCTCCCACAATCACTAACGACCTAAGCTTCGAGCTGAAATAAAGACTAGTAAGATGAACGTATGAGCTCATTAAACTAAGCTAAGCTAACAGTTCAATAGCGAGTTATTGCACGAATTACGTTTTCTAATCGACGGTCTCACGCATTCACGCAACAGCAATGGAAATAACGCCAATCGCCTTAAGCGGCGTTCCTTCCTTTAATATACTACATACCTACTGGTACATCGTCTACACTCTACATAATACTGTATGTCGTCAGTTCGCAACTTCGTTTTTTTATTAATTTACGATTGACTTTGGCTACAATCTCTACTGCTCTACTAATTGAAGTTTCGCAACTCTTTTTCAAATTACTATTTACTAAGTTCATCTTACTTGTTCCGAAAGTCAATTAGATATATGTAGGTACCGCGGGAAGAAAGGTGTCCCACATTTCATAGATCACGTTGGTGCCTAAAACTTTATGTCTAACATTATTTAATTTCAATGTTACGTGTTATATATCTGCATATATGTACCATGTCTGTAATGGAATTCATAATGTTCTAGAAGCGTCAAAATAGGTACCTACCTATTCTCATCTGAAAGGGTAGAATAAGTTTCTAGACAATACGATGGCGTGCTATAGTCAATTTAGCGCACGGCGTAGATTGAGGCGCTACAGGAGATGCAGAGCCCGCGGGGACTTCATATTTTAATACACAATGTACACTGACATTGTTAAACGTACAGCTAACGCATATCTAATTGCATAGTACAAATGATTTTAATTCGAGGCTCGAGTTCATTCAATGATAAACAGGAAAAACATCGATTGTACTTTTTATTTTCTTGCTTGTACCTAATTAACACAAATAATTGCGTTATTTGTATTAGAGTTGTTAATATTGTTCCAATTGAATCGCAATCAAAGCGAATTCAAATATTTTCTTGAAAAAAGGTGTAGTTTGGCCTTGCGGAATTTTGCGAAGTAGGTACATAGGACCTGCTCGTTGTTTCATATAAAATTTTTATTTGAACCTACTTAGCACTTATGCGTATATCAATGAATTTTACAAGCAAACAATCTCATCAGGATCCGTGAAAAATTAATATATTGTCCTAATGCTATTATTAAAATTATACCTACTAATAAAAGAACCGTTAAATGAGGTGGGTGAAGTTTTAACATGCAGTTAAAGATCAATAAACAATATCCAATTTAATTGCAGTCTGCATACATTCAGAGAGATGTAATTATACTTTCACTTACCTATAGCGATTTAAATAGGTATACCGTATAATTAATAAGCGAGCAATTAAATGTAGATAGGGAATGTAAATTAAACGGATTTATAACGAAAGAACTGTAACATTAAATTAGTATATTAAAAGCGTAGCCATAAAATAAATTCGCATTCAAAAGCACCGGGTTTACAATAAAATCTGCATTACAATAAATAAGCGTCGATAGATATAAATAATTGTCGGCGAGCGGGCGCGGGCGCATTTACGAGGTCCAAACCGCCGGCATGTTGGATTGAAACTAAATCATATTGCGTGACCCCGAGTCTAATTGTTAAACAGTGGATTTAAAACGACACAGCTAATTAAATTTCAATATAATGTAGTTGGTAGGTACCTATACAATACTATAGCATACGTTTCCGGTTAACAACATTTTGTATAAGTACGCGATTTTACTGGTCTGATTTTTGGGATTATTTCAAAAACTACAACAATATGTATCAGAATAAATGATAAACTTTCTGGCCCTCTAAAGTCTAAATAATATGTCTATTTTAATTACAGTCGCCAAAATACAGGGGTAAGGAAAGACTGAAGATAGGTTTTCTATCCGTGATAAACTCAGAGTTCCGGACGATGCGACGAGGTTCCTCCGAAATCAGATATCGCATCAGCAGCTGTCTAATGATATGTATAATAATATAATATATACATGCGATTGTGAGTTTATTTGTTTGTTAGTTTATTTCACTCCTTAACTACTACCGATCATCATGAAATTTTTTATACACGTTGTCAGGGGTACGGAGAAGGACTTTTTGTCCTGGAATTCCCGCGGGAACTCCGAAATTAAGGGGGAAACCGCGGGAAATATGTATTTAGTTATGCATAAAACAAATTGGTTCAGGACAAAACATAGTACCTACCTAAACAGTTCGGGCGCAATGACGTGTGCTCAGTAACTACGGTATGCGAGCTGCGGCGCAGGGCGCGGCGAGTCAAGGTAAGGGGTCAATATTTGTAGAGAAAGGCTCAGGCTTGCAGAGTATCTGCTTGCTGATCAAAATTTATATTTTAAAACTAGCTGTGCCCCGCGGTTTTATCTGCGTAAGTTTCGGAATTCCCGCAGGAACTCCAAAATAGTCTAATTTACACGTTATAACATCAGTTAGCAGTGAAATGTCCGGTCAAAATTGTTCCAACAGTTTTGGAGCATCACCCACGTGAGTTTCGGAATTCCCGCAGGAACTAAATTTTTCCAAAATAAAAGTAGCCTAAGTTAGTAAATAACATCAGCTATCTGCCAGTGAAAGTCCCATTAAATTCGGTCTAGCCGTTCCAGAGATTAGCCGGAACAAACAAACAGATACAAAACTTAAAAAAGACTTATTTAATGTACCTAATTACCGTATAGTGTATACCTCTATAGGTACTTTTACTAACATTTATTGAAAAGCTGTTAATTTGGAATTACTAATAGACATTTCAATTTTCAAATTCTTAAGAGTGCGCTCTGCCATATTATGCAGCTCTCATCCGATAGAGGCCGCGGACGGCGCCATAAAAGAGTTTTCTCAATTTACAGAGAATCACAAGGTTAAAAAATAGATTTTGGTGATGGGTGCGAGAGGATGAGTGTTTAATACATCTTTCATTTAAAATTTTTATATGGCTTTACGCGCATTATTATCCTTAGTATTTATTAATTAACCGAATAAAAACGCCTGTGATGTACAATTAGTATTTCTGATACGTACCTACGTATACCTACTCGAGTTGCAAATAAGGGGATCATACTGTGTTTTCATCTTACCAAATAATAGTAACATCAACTTATCCAGAGGCTATCGTATCATTATAGATTACTAGCTGTTCGATGTGGTTTCATTCGCGGAAATTTGGACTTTCCGGGAACAGAACCTCACGCACTTGAAGGATTTCTTTGACGTTATGAGTTTATGAAATATAGTATAAGGATCACAATAAAAAGTCATAACAGTGAGCGGAAACTCATGGCATATTTCCGTCACGCTTACGCTCCTTAAAGCATTTTGTTACCTCTACGTCAAACCAAAAGAAGTATTGCATCAAGTAAGTTCAAATTATAATTTTAAATGGAGTAGCGTGCGAGTAAACTCGTCGGGAAGGCTAAGTCATTCGGTAGCCTTGTAGCTGTCCAAGCCGCTGAAGCTAGGTACATTCTAAGCAAGCTCAGACGGACCGGTCACAAGCTCGAGAGCCGCGAACTTTGTACGTAAAAGCTGCTATGTTGCAGTGACATTGTACTTTGATCCACATTCGTATCCAGTTTCAGCAGATTAGACCTTCAAGTTATCCCCTAGTTTCCAATTTATCATTTAAACATGATTCATCAAACCAATCATGATGATTGATTCATCAATCATCATGATTGGTTTCTAAAGTTTGTATGGGAAGCATGCTATTTTGGGCCATCATATAATAAGCTAAAAATGTTTTATGAAAAAATGTTTTACTTATTTATTTTGCATTATTGTTGATACAATCTCAAAGGTTACAACACAACTAAAGTAGTTGATACAACCTAGACTTTGAACAACAGTATGATAAGCTAAAAGCTCTTTAATCTGTTAGGTACTTCTATGAGCGTTTGAAGTCAAAAGTTAAAATGAACGTAATATTGACAGAAATTACGAACATGAACAAATTTTAATAGAAATTCCATTGATCGCAGCTCGCCTGTTGTAATTCAGTGAGCCAAACCGAATGCGGTTATTAGTCATAATATGCTCCATTGTCCATAGCTGTCCACGCTCTATCTTTTGACTGCTATTTGATTTAGTACATCTCATCATACCAACGTAAAGCAAACTTTATTAAAGCAAAATTTATTACAGCCATAAAATTTAGAGTTTAAAAAGATATTTTATAATGTAATAATATAAAAGTATAATATCTGGGCGACCGAGATTCGCTCGTTGTGATAACTTCTCCTGGAGAAAGTTGCTTATAGCGCCATCTGTTTTCATCATTTCATGAATATCGTTGGAGTCGTTTCCGAGATTCAGATTAGATATCTATTATTATAAAGAGGAAAAGTTTGTGAGTTTGTGAGGTTGTAAGGGGTAATCTTTGGATCTACTGAACCGATTTTGAAAATTCTTTCACTTATAGGGAGCTACAGTGATCCAGAGCGACACAGGGTACTTTTTATCCCGGAATTCTCTCGGGAGCTCCGGAGTTTGGGAGTTTGTGAGATTGTAGTGGGTAATCTCTGGATCTACTGAACCGATTTAAAAAATTCTTGTACTTATAAGAAGCTACAGTGATCTTGAGTGACACAGAGTAATTTTCATCCCAGGATTCCCGCGGGAACTCCGAAGATTGTGAGTTTGTGAGGGTGAGGTTTTAGGGGTAATCTCTGGATCTACTGAACCGATTTTGAAAATTCTTTCACTTATAGGAAGCTACAGTGATCCTGAGTACTCTTTATTCCGAAATTCTCGTGAGTACTCCGAAATTACCGCGGGGGTCAGCTAGTACTTAATATAAAAGAATTGCTCGTTTAAAGGTAGTAGATTTTTCTAGAGTGTACTTTGGTAAGTATGTGTTGTGCAGGTACATTATGTAGGTATATTATGTAGTTTAAAATTGCATTCGATATCCACTTTTATATCTGAAAGTAACTATTATGTGATATAAAATGAAAACTCATATTGTACGAGTAACGCTTAAAGGGAACAAGTCACAAAGTTTTTTCATGTATGATTCAGTGGTAAGATAGTAAACAACGATATCAGATCGTAATAAGAGTTTGAGGTATCGTATTGCGTTTCGGAAGCTAAAACGAGAAGAAGAAATGAATGATTGTCGGATTAGCAAAACCTTCATTATCGTTGGTCAAATAACATTATCATTATTAATATTTTAAATACAGACGTGAGTTTGTTTGTGACGCTTTCACGCCTTAACTTCTCATCAACGTCATTAAGTTTATTGATTACTAGTTGTTCCCTACGGTTTCACCCGTGGAAATTTCGGAGATCCCGCAGGAATTCAGGAATGCAAAGTACCTACCCTATGTCCTTCTCTGTACCCTTGACAATGTGTACCTAAGTATGCAAAATTTCATGAGATTTCACCGACGTTAATTTCGGAGTTCCTACGGGAATTCCGGGATAAAAAGTATCCTATGTCCGTTTCCTTTTTTTAAGCTACCTCCCCACCAATTTTCAGCCAAATCGGTTCAGCCGTTCTTGAGTTATAAATAGTGTAACTAACACGTCTTTCTTTTATATTTATATACTAGCTGTCCCCCGCGATTTCATCCGCGGTAATTTCGGAGTTCCCGCGGGAATTCCGGGAAAAAAAGTTGACGGCCCTGACAGTAGTTTACGGTGATTAGCTGTTCCCCGCATAAATTCCGGAGTTCCCGCGGGAATTCCGGGATAAAAACTATCCTATCTTTTAAGTTGGACCATATTATAAATGGTTACAAAATTTTATCAAAATCCGTTCAGTAGTTTCGGAGTTCATCGCGGACAAACAACGTGACACGTGATTTATATATATTAGATAAGATAAGATAAGATTATTGATCAGACATTTAATTTTACTAATAGGTAACTACGATCAATGACTCGCTTTTCCTTCAGGTCTAGGTTATCATAATAAAACAAGCTGTTGAATGTAAGATCAAAAGTCGACCTGACCTCATTATTAATTAAAGGCAATAATGAAACCTCGATGTCAAACACGTTTCCAATAAACAATAACTCAATTACTGCATGACAAAAAAAGGTCATGGTGTAAATTAAGCCATAGTGTAGTGTAGGTGCGATTTACATGGACACTGGCCACTAGGCTTCATTAATCAATTGTGTACTCGGTGGCAATCGAATTAAACGGTTGGGGAAACCAGATGGGGAACTAACTGAGAGGCGTGCGCCCGCGCCGCCCCGCGCCCGTGATTTTTGTATTGTAATAAAATATTGATATTGATCGGATGGCTTTTATTAATTATATCACACAAAATACACAGCGGACATGTTTCACTCGTTAAGCTTCAGAGGTAAGAGAGAGTGTTGCCATTGCACACAGACTAATAATTAATTTCACGTTTCATTACATCTATGAAACATTTTGAGCGCTGTGACACGCGATAACTGCGCAAGAGTAGATAATATCATATATCAGTTCTGAATGGAATGTCAGTGTTTGAATTGGCGAGGGGTCGCTACGGTCATGGCGACAGAACGGGTCACAACCAATAAGTAGGTACAAGTTTAGAAAAGGTTTGCATTTTGATCGATTAAATTTTTGATAGCTTCCGATAACAAATGTTGGTGGGCTGGCTAAATATTAAATGGACTTCTTCAGGGCCCTTATTCACTATGACCAACAACATTCCTTGCCCATAACGCGCGTCCCAAAAACGCATTTCCAAACGTTCTATATGCCAAGATATTAGAAATTATTATTCTTTATGGCATGAGAAACGTCGTAAATGTATTTTTATGCAGTAAAACTGCTTTGATTACGAGGGAAAGACAGTTTTTGTGGCGTCTTATCTTAGCGCGGCGTGTTATAGTCATAGTGAATAAGGGCCCTGGTTTAGGGTATATAAATACGCAAATAGACCAGCAAAACTGACAGAGTTCGTTACGATCAAATATCTACCTGTTACATTGTTTCATTGAAGCAGACACACTAATACAGTAAGAGGAGACGTGAAAGGAAAAAAACAAAAATTAGTAACGAGTAAGATAGATAGTTAAAGATAGATAGATAGATAGTTAAACCTGAAGGTTTTGTTTTGTACTTATTATTATATTTCAGTTTCCAGTTAAAGAAAAGCTTTAAGCATCCAAAAAATATTGTAAATACCTACTCTTATTTCTAAGCCACAACTAGCTATGTTAGCCAGTCGTGCGCAGTTCGCTATAGGGGTTTTCAGTCCGGGGCACAAAGGCCGCTATTTTTCATCATAAGATAACGTCCTACCCCGGACAGTTGAGCTAAAGAGCTGTCTTATTAGACATTGGGCCGGGGACCACCAGGGGAGTAGGTAGGTTTTGTTGTTTTGATACGACGCGCGTCGCAGCGTCCCACTGCAGGGCATTAGTAAGTGTTGCTAATGTTGAGATTAGGCACAACAGTTCAGTGCATTATGGCATTGTGCCAAGATTATTGCGGGTGGATTAAATTAGCTAAATACAATATAATATACGAATATGAACTTTTATACAATAAAACTATACGAGAAACAACTTGGAAAGGTTTTTTTTTTAATAATAACTTAATTAAAACAGGCGTGATAATTAAACCGTAGGATGAACCCTGATTTAAGAAAATTAAAAAAAAATCCCTCATAGATATGGTATTAACTAATAAGTGGAATAAAGTTCATAGTTTTTTTTAAATAAACTATTATTTAAAATAAAAAATAATTACCCGTAAAAAGAAATTACATAGGGCAGTTCATGTCTCCGAGATAAAAATATCCAAATGCCATGCACATAGATAACACAATGGCACACATAAGTTACACATTTCTTTCTATTGTTGCTAGTACACTGGCGAACCATTGCACAGTCGTCGTTCTTAGAATTTGACCATTTATTAATAGGACATATTAGGACAACGAGCGACGTGTGATAAATAAGTTCATACAACTGGGAACTTCGAAAAGAACTCTCCCTTTAGCCACGCTTTTGTATTGACATTTTGTTGAACATCGAGTTTTTGTGGATCCATTCTTTAGTAACAACGGTTTTAAGAACGCATTTATGAGCTTTCATATCCGACCTAATAGGAAATGAACGGAGAAATGCAGCCTACATATAATATAGTTTTTTAATCGACTTCAAAAAAGGCAAAGTTCTATTTTTGGCTTTTTTTATAATGTTAAAACGATAAAATAAAAAAGTCGACTTCAAAAAACATAAAAAGTACTACCCTAAAAAACGGAAGTAACAAAATACAGATTAAATACAAAACTCGTCCAAAACACAAAAATGTACGTAATATTATTAGTATGCTATGTGCATGGACCAATATGTGTTATCTAATGATGGTAGTAAGTACTTTATCTTGGAATACCTGCGGGATTTCCGAAACTAACGCGGGTGAAACCGCGTGGAACAGCTAGTATAGATATAGTATAGTATATTTAAATACTTGCAGAGCTAATTTTTCTTTACAAAATCATTAAACTTACCGACACATAGTAATACATACATAAATAGTAAGTACTAACTGTGCCCCGCGGTTTCACCTGCGCGAAACGCTTTTATGTAACACCTTATTTTTTCCGGAAACTGATTTAAATGCAACAAAGCCTATATGTTTCTCCAAACTTAACGTAATCTACCCGTGAAAACCGCATGATAATCCGTTTAGTAGTTCCGGCGATTAACGTGAACAGACACTCAGATTTTACTCTTTTATTATAGTAAGTATGGAAGATATCACGATTCACAGCCGATATTATAAGTTACGACAGTCATGTTGTATAAAACCACATATTAGCTACATCTTCGATATGTCACGTGAGGTACCCATCCATGTACCTACACGAAGTGTTGCACATAACACACCTCATTACATTAACCGCACTTTATACTTTATTTTGTGGGCATGTATTATTTGAATATACGCAATTCTCAATTACATAGTCTTTGATTATAATGTGTCGCATAGAACAGAGATTGTTAATTGTAATTACTCGTATTATTTTAAAAGCGTTTCGTACCATCAAACGTAATTTTTTTAATTTTAAGGCAAAAATTTAGGCTAATCGTTTCTATTGATGTAACTTTGATAGATCTAAAAAAATGTTTTGTTTTAAATTGCATTATATCTTAATATATATCCTATAATATATATAAATCACGTGTCACGTTGTTTGTCCGCGATGGACTCCGAAACTACTGAACGGATTTTGATAAAATTTTGTAACCATTTATAATATGGTCCAACTTAAAAGATAGGATAGTTATTATCCCGGAATTTCCGCGGGAACTACGGAATTAATGCGGGAAACTGCTTATCACCGTAAACTACAGCACTTTTTCCCGGAATTACCGCGGGAACTCTGAAATTACCGCGGATGAAATCGCGGGGGACAGCTAGTATATATATATATTAAAATATCATATCTGCATATCATATAGTTATATTAAAATTGATAAGAAATAACTCTAAGGGAAGTTCCAACTTTTAGTATGAATGTTGAACTAACGGTTAAATATTCTCTTTGAATATACGGGCGACCTAGCTAATTGTTCGGTGTCACTTCATTGTCGGGAGTGATTTTTTTTTACTATTATCATGAATACATAAAGTAATCTTTACTATTAGTATAACGTGTAGTGTAACTTCGAAATTAACGCGGGTGATGCCGCGATGAACAGCTACAGTTACGTAGTAGTGACGTACATTACCAAACTATCCTACTAATATTATAAACGCGAAAGTTTGTGAGTATGGATGGATGTTTGTTACTCTTTCACGCAAAAACTGCTGGATGGATTTAAATAAAACTTTACAATAATATAGCTTATACATTAGATTAACACATAGGGTAGGTACTTTTTATCTCGGAATTCCAGCGGGAACTCTGAAATTAACGTGGGTGAAACCGCGGGCCACAACTAGTATGGTATAATAGGTACGTGTGTGATCCAAAGTTAAGCATAGTAACTTAACTCAACTTAAGTTACCTTTCAAGGGTAACTTTCGAGTTACGATTACTATTGTGTTGCTAATAGATAGTTTGTAACTATTAGCTTGCCAAGCCACGATTAGTGATGTGTATCTAAGTATCTATACCACTTATAACTAGAACCAATTAGGCAAATCAATTTAGGGCTGCTATACATTTAAAAATTAATTAATTGTTTTTAGAAGAATGTTCATTTTTATAGATTACACATTTATTTCTATTTGTGACTTATCTTATACGTAGTTACAAAAATCATGAAATAAACGTTAATAGAGGTGTGATAACCATCCAATAAAGTAGTAAAATTGCAGCGGCACTTCTCGATTTATTGTGCCATTATTAGTTGTATCCAGTGCTAAATGAATCACAGATCAATACCGATTTGCTACCATCGATTTGTCATATCACTGTTTGACAACCCTAAACAATAGGAGTTAAACTACTTTCAAACAGACATAAATCGATGAATCGATTCAGAATGCGTTATCTAGTTGTTCGGCGCAGTCAATTTAATGAATGGAATCGAATAACTTACCATGAGATCTGAATAATCGACACTGAACAATCTGATTGCAATCTGTTTTGTCAATTTATACCTAGAGATCTGATTGTTTTTCCTGCATACGCATTGAAGATTTTATCAATAAAAACTTGATATATTATAATGTTTCGATTTTACACTTTGAGCTACTGTATATTTCTTCTTATCTTAAGACAACTGTTGGTCTAGTCAACTCTAGCCTAGCGAATATAACTGCTATGCTATAATTATGTTGTCGGTTTAATTCCGGCATCAGGGTAAGTATTTATTATAAAAAATGCGTGTTTTTAATATGAATTGTATATATTTTTAGGAAAAAGTACTTAAAACTTTTAGATGTACCTAATAGTAGGTAAATCAAGATACAAATGACTAGTTTTTCAACTCATAATATGAAAAAAAAACATAAAAACTCTTTGTTAAGAAAAAAAAACAAAAACAAAGAACCAAAAAGAAAGTACATATTTTATAATTTCAAATACTAATGCTTTTATAACCGAAGTAAAAAGCACGCGTGTTTAATAAGCTGCATTATGAATCTAAAAGCATGCAATAAGAGTCACGAGCAAGTGTATTGAAAAATAATTTAGGAGTTGTGTGTTGAACTGTAATTACCTATCCAGCTAGCCTGGGCCCTTATTCACTATGACCATAACACGCCGCGCTAAGATAAGACGCCGCAAAAACTGTCTTTCGCTCGTAATTAAAGAAGTTTTACTGCAAAAAAAATACATTTACAACGTTTCTTATGGCATAAAGAATAATAATTTCTTGGCATCTAGATAGTTTGGAAATGCGTTTTTGGGACGCGCGTTATAGGCAAGGAATGTTGTTGGTCATAGCGAATAAGGGTTCTGG
Source organism: Zygaena filipendulae (assembly GCA_907165275.2). NCBI lineage: Eukaryota > Metazoa > Arthropoda > Insecta > Lepidoptera > Zygaenidae > Zygaena > Zygaena filipendulae. The sequence goes on from OU015669.1 coordinate 6,442,189, forward strand.
TGACCGGTTGTTTTTGGCGGGAACCAGAGTGAATCGCGGATCCGTCGTCTTCAGTTTTAAAAAAATAGATTTTGTTGTGTTCACGGTGCTGTTTTGAGTTTAGCATTAACGTTATGTTTTTTATTTATATGAAAAAATTGTGCAACCTATAGCATCATAGAATTTTTTTTTTACAAAAATTATAGACTATAAACTTGACGCTGTTGACACTGTGCGGGTACAAAAGAAAAATGAAGGAAGAAAACTATGTTTGTTCTTACCTTGATCTTTCATAGCAGCGACAGCATGAGGAACACCGGTCCACGGGCTTGGCAGATCCAAGAAAACTGCATCCGATTTTCTGTTCAAGTTATCTCCAAAACCTTGCTGGCAAACATCTTTATGCTGCACCTAAAATTCACCAAAAATATTTACCCAAAGAACTAACATCCAATAAAATTTAAACTCTCCCAACAATACCAGTACCTACACGAGGTAAATGTAACTAAGCAGCTGTGAGCAATGAATATAGGTATTAGGTACGCCAGAGATTGTATGGTACGATTCCCACTGGGGAATGAATGGGGATGGAAAATTTTGTTGATAGGTATTTATTTACTAGCTTTTACATAGAAACTGTTCTTTCTTTGACGCATCAAAATGAAAAGTGCCTAATACCTTAACGAAGTTTCATTTTATCTATCTGGTTACACAGTTTTAATTAAAGGAGTAGAATTTAATTTAATTTTTATAATAAGTAGGTATTATTGGTCTTACGGCCGCACTCAGAGTCGTTTTAATGATTAAGTACTTTTTGATTTTAAGTTAACATTTTAAAATCAAAATTGACTCAATCAGAGACAGACATTAATGTCAATTGGCATTTGACTAATTAAGTTAAATTTAGTTAAATGCCAATAAACATTAATTTAATGAACGTCTCTGATTGCGGCAATTTTTAACCGATTTAAAAAAAGAAAGAGGTTTCCAATTCGACGCGTATGTTTTTTTTTAATTTTTGTTTTAAAAATCTTTACTTAAAATTAAGCAATCATTAAACGACTCTGAATGCGGCCGTTACCTATAATTAATCTTACATTTAATTACAATCTTTTACGATTTCATGTTATGTTGGTATAGTATTATATTATCTGTGGTATAGTGGTGGTCATGACCTCAGTAGCCTAATTTTCGTAATAAAATCTGAGCGATATCGCTGCGATTCAGCTCTCAAAACGGGTTTTGCTATTCTCGTAACAAAAATTTTCTTAAAGTAGAAACGATCCTATCGAAGTCCGATTGACGAATCGTTTTAGCGTAAATTCGTATTCGCGTATGAAAGTCGAACGTAAATCGAATTTGAACTTTTCGCTTTCGATATTCTGCAAATTTTTGACGTATTTGCTCGATAGATTCGGAACGATTAGATGTCAAAATTTGCGACTGGGGAGTCGTTGAACAAAAGTTCCTTTTTTAGTAGTTCTGCATTTTTGAAAGTGGGTTTTGCGTTTTATTTACAAGTGAAATTGAAATTATCTTTCATAAATTATACCTATATTATATTTTAACATGAGTCTAGGCATGTCATGGCTCCTTTTAGATCTTTACTGGAAAGGCCTTATGGTCATCTACGGGCTGTAGATTATTATTATAAAACAACATAATTAATAGTACTTATTAGTACTTAAAACACAAGTACACAACGTCAACAACTCACTTTTACGATGTGCTTACATTAATTCTATCTATTACAGATTTTATGATAAATTTAAAATATCTGGCATTATAGGCTGTATTGATGGGACACATGTGGCCATTATTAGGCCTACATTATATGAAGAATGGTATTTCAATAGAAAAGGATACCACTCATTAAATGTAATGATAGTAAGTGTACCTACTTTGTATGTATTGATGAAAGTAATCATTGTGCATTTACCTATTACATGTTTGTCAATCAATCACATCAAGTAATCAAAACAGATGATAATTGGCACAGTTAACTAATTCATTATTGTATTTTTAGATATGTGATGCAAACCTTAATATATTGTGTATAGATCCTAGTAGTCCAGGATCAACCCATGACTCCATTGTGTGGCGGGATCATCTTCTTAATTGCTATATTAATGAAAAATATAATAATGGAGAGATAATTTTTTTTCTCGGTATGTTTTGAGAATCTGCAAACTTGTTAAATAAAATGAAGTAACACCCAGCTTTGCTTGGTTTAATTTATTTCCCGAGGATTATCATTGGTATGACACTATTTTTGGTAAAGTGTGAATGTCTTTTGGCACTTATCTCAATGCAAAATGTCTGTCTGCCACAACCCTGCTGTGTTTCAGCAGCAGAGTTTATAGGGATCACACCTATCTGGGTAAACTAGTAAAAAAAATCATCTAAACCCTTTTTTGAAAAAGAGAACTTCTCAAAGTCATTGATAATATTGATATGGGGGATTCAACACTAACAATAATACAAATAATATTAAAGGTAGTGTTTATTTCTAAAATCACAATTACAACAATCACAGAATCAGACTTTTGTTATCCATTTTAATTGGCAGCTATATTTTAAAATGCTTAATACCTACTAATATTGCTGTTACAAAAATTTTTCTTTTCCTTGTGACTAATACAACTACTTAATTAATAGGCATTACAATTTAATAATCACAGAATCAGATTTTGTTATCCATTGTATTTATTTGGTACTTTGGTATATTTGTTTAATACTATGCCTTAGAATCAATAATTACCTTATATGAAAGAGATTTTAATATGAGTTTAGGCATGTCATGGCTCCTTTTAGCTCTTGCTAATCAAGCAGACGCTGCTGATAATCGTCGACGACGAGCCGAAATGCGTATATTAGCTAACAAACCTTTTCAAATGACGGAAAAGGATTTTCAGAAGACAATCGCCTCAGCATATCATTGGTCAATCATTGGTCAAAGACTAGTGCAAGAATTAAGCACAGTAATACCCATATTTACTCTGAGGTAATACCTCAAGAAAAAAGATCTGACGCTTTATCAGTCGAAAATAAAGTAAGCCATATTATGTACCTATTATTTCTTCTATTGAATTGTGAATGGGTAATAAAACCCATGCCAAATTATCTTCTTCTTGTTTAATAATGGCGTCTATAATTATAATTTGCCAATGACAATGTTTCATTAGTAAAAATCTCTTCATCTAAAACGCCAATGACAATGTTAGATTGTTCCTCTGATGGAGATAGTTCCCCAATTTAAAACATGGTTCTCTTCCTTTCTCTTCCGAGGTTCTCTTGCAGTTCATAGATGCTGAAAAGTGACCGAAGACAACAGACAAAAACCAAGTTTGGCAATGACATACTCAATATTTGACTTGACACGTAAAATATTACCATTTTCTAGGACCAAAGAAAATTTCAATAGTTTGTATCATCAAATTAATTGGCAATTTATGTTCCAAGTATTGAAATATCTGTGAAATGAGTTTTGATGTAAGAGCATGGTTTAAATTTTGTAAAAAAATCAGGTTTTCCTATATTTTTCTCCAAAATAAGTACTTTGGTAGGTTTGGTGGCAATCATGTGGCAACATTATAAATATAACAAAGTCAATGGCTCTAAGGGCTAGTACTCACAGAGCCGTAATAAACGTTTAACAAAGTCAATAGTTACGAAAACGTTTAGAACTCGCCGAGCTCCAATCCTATTGTGTATCTATCCTATCGAAATGGTAGGAGAATAGGAAATTTGAATCGTTTTTCGATAGGACGATTTCGGAACTGCAACGATTTTTCGATCGTTTGAATTTACGAGAATCGGGCTACAGATCACAGCAAACAAGGGAGATTTGCCACAAGGCGCAAAATTGTATTGGAACCGGGTGTCGCCGCTACTCTCACAACTACAGGCGTCAAAACAATGCTACACTGCACACACGCATTTAACGCAGTCTTGCTATTGACGCGCACACAACACGACTACACCTCTATTTCACGGCAGAAAACAGCGGCCGTACTACACGAACGTCATCGTATTGTGAGTATCGCTACATTCAAATCCATTGCACCGATGGACAAAGCACTTCATATACCAACCTTCACTAAGCACGCAATGAATATCGTTCAGATATAATTTACTAGACACCTTATTACGTTTTCACATTAACAAATTAATATTTTTCGGTTTTTAAAGAAGAAAAACATAATTATTGTAATACTTATACTTGAAATGAGATGCCATCTTTCACGTAGTTCACTTTGCTGCTTGTATTTTTGCATACAACCACAGAATAACTCGGCATTTTCTCAAAAATGGAGAGATTCGACGCGGACGTATGATAGCTGCCGACTGACGGCGGTTTTTTACATCAAGCCAAATTTTGGCCAGATGCGTTCGCAGGGGCCGAGTACTGAGTAGTCTTAGCAAATCTCCCTTGTTGCTGTGATCTGAGGTCATGACATACCTAAGTAGGTACTTAAACAAATTGAGCTGTTTGATCTAGTAGGTACTTACAGTAACAAAATCTGCTAAGCCATGCTCTTCAAATTCTTGTCGAGCTGTATTAGCTCTTTGCTCATGAAAATCAAACGTGTAGACATGTCCATCAGGCCTAACTCTTCGTATCAGAGCATGTGTTAAAGAACCACTCCCTGTTCCTGTTTACAATGTAATGGTTGTTACATATAATTTATTTCTTATATCAAAAATAAAAACCTATACTTACAGATAAGTAAAATAGGGTACTTACATGAAATTTATTATAAGAAATTGTGTCAATATTTAAAAAATAGAGCCTTAGAAAAGCGTTATCGTAAAGATTTACTAAAAAAATTTCAATAGTTTCCAAAATATTCAACTTTTAATTTTGTGAAACGGAACGTTGAAACGAAACACCAATCACAGCCACGCTTGACACGTCATGACGTCACTTTTATTTTTTTAAGAAACATTTACCACTTTCAGAGAAGGCAAAATAAACTAAGTGCGTACAGTCAGCGCATATTTTCCATTTTCTGAAGTTTATTACTTTAATAAGGCGTAATTTTGAACTAGTGACGTCATTCCGCGTTTCGGCGGTAAAGTCTAAAGTAGGAACTTTGAAACGCTCTATTTAATTAATTTATGTGTATATTTTTTTCTTTTTCTTGCTTTGTTTAAGTAGGCCATATATCTTTAAAATAGACTGAAAAAAAAATTCATACAAGTACCCTATTGGAGTGTTTATCTATAATTCTAAATTTACAACTTTTCACTAAATTAAATGCATATGAAAGTATATACGGTAATTACATTTTTTCCCCTTTTTGTCTGTCTGTCTGTTTGTTTGTTCCAGCTAATATCTGAAATGGCTGCTCTAATTTTAACGATACTTTCACTGGAAGATATTGCTTTTATAGGGAGTAACTTAGGCTATTTTTATTTTAGAAATAGTGCCTGCGGAAATTCCGAAATACACACGGGTGATTCTCCGACACGGCTGGACCGATTATGACGGGACTTTCACTGATAATTAGCTGATGTTATAAGGAGTAAATTAGACTATTTAGGAGTTTCTGCGAGAATTCCGAAACTCACGCGGGTCAAAGAGTGGGGCACAGCTAGTCAAAAGTAAAAATTACAAGTAAAATAAAACCTAGCTTCATCATCATCCTTCAATTACAAATAACAAAAATGCTTGGACATTATCACACAGCGCCATGTCAAACTAAGCAAAGCTAGTACCTACTTTGTGTACAAGAGTACGGTTATAAATTATAATACTACTTCACACTAAATGGTTATAATATTTATATTCTACTGTACTGCTTCAGTACTTTTGGCTTTACATTGACACACAATTAGTTAATAGGCTGTTTAGAATAGAATAGAACTAGAATAGACTATTTTTTTTCTAAATACTATTTAATCCGTCCTGTTAGATAATAATAAAATAATAGACATATTTTTTTTCAAATGAAATCCGTCCTGTTAGACAATAATAAAATAATAGACATATTTTTTTTCAAATGAATGTAAATATACTTGAATAAAGCACATTAAAGTTTAGGAGGGAGGGCTCACAACGTCATATGCATGTAAAAACTGCACGTTTGTGAAGTCACGCGACAATTCGATTCAACTTATCTCCGTTATTTTTTGATTACATAAAAAAATATGTGCCTATTATTTTTTATGAATCTACAGAACAGACTAAAAACAAAAATTTAGTCAAACAGCCTTTTGTTTGACAGATTCATATAGAGGGATAGATTACATACCAGCCTCAATAACCACACATCCAGGCACCAAGTCAAGTTGTAGTAGAATCATACTTATATCAGGAGTGTAGATTATCTGGGTTCTGTGTGGCAACGTCAGTGACCAGAGCTCTGGGGTGGGCTGTAAAACATGTCCCCATCCTTTTGATAACTCCACCTTCAGCAAACAAAAATAAGGTTAGTAAATGGTGTAACATAGATAGTTTTCAGTCAGGACTAGAGGCAGTAAAAAAAATATTTATTTACAAAAAAATAGTTACCAAATACCTACTTATGAAATGTTTGTTTTAGATAAACATCACTGAGGGGTTTTTTTTATTTAAACTATTATTTTTAATAAACAAAATTTAAAAAAAAAAACTTAAATTAAAAAAAAAACAAGCAGTAGAATAAAATTAAGAACCTACTACTTTTTTGGAAGTCTGGTATAAAGAATTTGTAAGGATTGGGTAAAACACTGATGAAAAGGAGTTTCTACGCGAATTTATCGGTTTTGGTAGTTATAATTTAATATAACTCCTTAATATAAATCCTTAAAAATCTTTCCTCTTAATAATATTAGTATCGATATAATATTAACAGTTTCAACTTACCCGGCTTCCAAATTCAGTGCCAATCAGATTTTTTACTTTTAAAGCACCGAAAGCAGTTTGGTAAACATTCTCTATCAAGTCGCCTTTTTTGTTCTTAATCTCCGTACGTACTTCTAATGCGTGTAAACTATTACTCAAATACAAAATTACCGTGTCACCCTCTTCAATTTTATCCTTGTAGTTACGGAAACTCATTTCAATTACTTTTTGCCTATATTTAGATGTAAAAACTAAAAAACCAAACGTAAACAAAAACAAAACAGTACCTACACCACGCGATGAAGTATGAACATGTGGATATGACGTTTCTTTCTGACAGATATTTTTTTCCGTTTCTCCGATCCGAGAAAGGCGAAGGCTAGGCTCGTATTGCCTTTCTTTTCTCTCCTTTAATATATATAAGTAGGTGTAGATCCTACAAAACGTTAGTTAATTCTTTCATAGTTTCATCGTCGTTGATACAAAGACGTGATGTAGTCTGGACTTATATTAACTAGAAAAAATAGGTGGCGAGCTCAGGTAGCTCTGATTTTTTTTATGAATAATTTTGAAATTGTAATAAAAAAACCATATTAATTATAATACATTTCATAACCTCGGACCAACTACTACTACTACTTCTTTAATAATGGCATCTATAACTATAATTTGCTAATGACAACGTTTAGTAATAAAAATTTCTTCATCTACTTCTTCAACTATGGTGAAACGCCAATGACAAAGTTAGATTGTTCCCCAAGTTAAAACATGGCTCTCTTCAAGCTAGTTTCCTGCTCGGATTCCAAAATAGATGCTGAAAAGTGACTGAAATAACGAAGACTTCACGTAACACGCGTGTGTTGGTACGGCTTTCACCCTTCAACAACCCTCGGACCAATGATCGGTCAACCGGTTGGTTGACTTGATGGTGGATGGTCATGGTTGATAGCGTGACATGGTGATGACATGGATAACAGTATAGGTACTGTACTGCGTTCCGTTTTAAACAGTAACCAGTATCAGTTTTTTATTCTATTAACTAATAACGTTTATCAACTCGGTTAAACCCTCAGTATAGCTAACTTTATAGGAACGGCTACGCAGTATACTGAAGTTACGTCATACCTAACAGTGCTTTTAGTGATTAAGGAATATACCCAGAGAACCATCTCTGTTTAAGAAAAGTGTCCGTCGAGAGTCGAGACTCGAGAAGCATCAAATTGTGATGGCGCGGGTGCTACGGTAGCTAATGATGAAATTAAAAGATAGCTCCAAAATTTATTAGAGTAAAGGAACTTCCTTTTTAATACAGTTGCTCAAAAAGTGGCGTATTGCAGGGACGTTTAGCGTTCGGGATGTGGGCTATTACATACTCGAGCTTTTTGTTTACCTTTCCCGAACTCGTGCGTTCTCTTTGCCAACTGTCAAAAATGACGACCCGACTTTGACACACTTTTTGCATTGCGAAACGTAGGTTTCGCATTACTAATACGACTAGCGCCATCTCTTGATCACAGTTGGAACTTAGTTGAGTTTGTTGTGTTTTTGATATTTTATTAAATTGCTTAATTTTTTCGTAACTGTATTAAAAATAGTTGTTCAGTACACGTGCGGAACCGTCATTGCAACTAGTCCCGACTGTCAACCCTCACCTTCGGCTGCGCCTCGGCTCGGGTAGACATTTGTCGGAACTCTTTGCAATGACAGGCTTTCCGCACTTATAATGAAATACACTATTTTAATACAGTTGCTCAAAAAGTGGCATATTGCAGGGACGTATAGCGTTCGGGATGTGGGCTATTACATACTCGAGCTTTTTCTTTACCTTTCCCGAACTCGTGCGTTCTCTTTCCCAACTGTCAAAAATGGCGACACGACTTTGACACACTTTTTGCACGTTTCGCATTACTAATACGACTAGCGCCATCTCTTGATCACAGTTGGTACTTAGTTGAGTTGTTTGCGTGTTTTTATTTATTTTATTAAATTGCTTAATTTTTTCGCAACTGTATTAAAAATAGTTGTTCAGTATACGTGCGGAACCGTCATTGCAAAGAGTTCCGACTGTCAACCCTCACCTTCGGCTGCGCCTCGGCTCGGGTAGACATTTGTCGGAGCTCTTTGCAATGACAGGCTTTCCGCACTCGTAATGAAATATACTATTTTTTACTTTTAAATTTTCGCCCGCTTTTCACTCCACAAACGTTTCCCATTATTTTTCTAAAGTTTTACAACAGTCAGATATAAAATAACCACAGAGCAAATAAATTAAATAGAGAGGACATGTAGTTGTAGGCGGGTCAGGGCTCAGGCGCGCTACCGTTGCAAAGGAAGTTAGAGCGCTCTTACTTGCCCAAAACTTATTTCGCTGCCATCCAAAGTATATTTACCAAAATATTAGAAAAACTGCGAATTTTGAAAATAGTGAATAAGTAAAAACATACTTAACCGTAAATTCTTTACGTTATGAATGTTTTTGTCTAGATGAATAGTTTTGGGTGCAAAAATCACCCGGCGACACTGGTTTTCATCCGTTTTTGTCCCTTCTATCTGTTATTTTTTGTTCTGTGAAAATAACGAAAAAGAGGATATTATGAAAAGTTAAAAGTTTATAAAAATGCTGGTTTACATCAAAACTAAAACGTAGTGATTACCTTCTCTCTGATCAAAACATAATATTAGCATAGACTATAGAGTTTGGCTTGAGGTTGACAGTTCACGCTGACACTCGACAGTTGACTACTTGAAACTTGACAGTCTTTCAGATGGCGGTCTAGATTATCCTTATAAGTGGTTGAACTTTTTTATAAGATTATTCAATATAAATAAAAACAACAGGTCAAGTTGTATCTTAAACATTTATGTAAAAATTATGTTATATGATTTGTGAAGGTGAATATTGTGTGTTACCCGGATCGCTCTACAACATGGTGAAAATGGACACGTCGTCGAATGAAACTACAGGAGTCGATATTCAAGTTTCTCTAAAAGCTTTGATTCTGAAGGCTTGGCGTGAACGGTGGACTGATATACAATGGGGCATAAATATCAAGACTATATTACCAAGAGGCGTGAGCGGCGACTTGTATAATTTATCGGATTGTATTCTTCAGCAAGCATTAGTTGGGTGTGGTGCTAATCAACTTGTGTTATCTTACCTGAAACACTCACTTTCTTCACATTTAGTGTCGTATGCCGCTGTCTTGCTAAGAATTTCTAAGTTCGACGAGTTTCATAAACCCTACTGCATTATGAGCCTTTTTGAGATCCTGGAAAATTTCCTAGACAGTATAACGTGTCGTGGCAAAATGGAAGAAGAAATGTTAGCTAGTGCTGTGTCATCTGTGATTTTATGGCTTCTGCAAGTTTATCACTATTCATTAAGCAAATATCCATCATCAAATCCGATTCAGAGTCAAGAACTTCTTGAAAAATCTGCTGCCTTACTTAACTCTATTGTTAACACTGACTTTTTACTTGGCATGTTTTACCTGGCCAAACTAAATAATCCCGAGGAATACAGTGAAGTATCAAAGAAGTGTCAAGAGATCACTGCATTCATGATGATGAATACACAGTTCAAAGCTCCAGTTACTATCCATGAGACTTTGCAGAAAATATGCAGTATGGAAGTTGATAAGGTGGCACCATTAAACAACAAACCTGAGTCTGTTTCTCATTGTTTACAGGCTATGATAGCTATAAATGTATCAGCTAATCCTGGTACAGATATTCAACAGTTAGCCAACCTGGTGTTGATGGTTCAAAGAATAAAAGGATATTCACTCGCCCGACTTTATAGTGAACTGATTAGAGCCAGTTTTATATCTCTAAACGATTCAAGTAAAGATACATTAAAACAAGCTTTATGGGCTGCTTTCACCTTCCTCAAAGTGCCACAAATTGTAAATTTTCTTCATAACATTTGCGGTACCGCAAACAAAGATGGTGAGTATTCAATTGAACTTGTAGAAGCATTTGAAAACCTTTTATTAAGCCATGTGCCTTTGTTAGATGTAGTTGATAGCAAAAATTCATGTAACAGTATTGTGTCATTATTAGAAGCTATGGTAAAATTAAATATAATTTCTGAAGATCATTTAACTTATTTCTGTCAAAAACGTGATGTGAAAGATGTCAATTTACAAAAATTGGAGCCAACTGGTCTTCAAGGATCTGTACCACTATTCCTCATTAAAGCTGAACCAACATTATCTGGCATTCTAAAAACTATGGTTGGAGATTTTCACAAAACACAGGAGTCATTGTATGTGATGCTATGTCAAATTGTGGCAGGAACAACAACTGATGCTATTTTAGCTTTATCAACTGTAGAAGGCAAATTAAAATTATTTGTATCCAGGCTTATAAAATTTAATGAGTTTGCTTTGTTAGCTGCTAGTGAGAAGGGTGCTCCACAGTCAAAAGTGTATATTTTTGATATATCATTTCTTATACTTTGCTCAATTGTTCAGGATCAGGGTATAGATGCTGTATTTGATGACCATGGAGACTCATTTTTCGAGCAGTGGGCTAGGGAATGCATGCCACATAAAGGCGTCCATAAGTCCCCTGAACAAATTTCAAAAAAATGTGATCCCCAAATAATAGAAATTTTCATTCATCATTTAAGTGCGCCTGAATTTGATTTTAAGAATACAAATTTGAAACCACATGACTTATGCATGAATGTGGGTGGTGTCATTAAAGAAATTTTAAATAGTTGGGAGCAGGGTGCTATATCTGCTTCAGATGTCAAACGAATGCTGGATTCATTAAGACAAAAAATGGCTTCCCTAGCTGTCTGTGCTTCTGTATGGCTTTGTTCATATATTAATGTTGTTCATCAAGAAGCATTTTTGAAGCCATTAAACATGGTTCAGCAGTTTTTAACACCACCTAGTGAGATAGAATTAGCCCAAAAGGATAACTTTAAGGAGCGAACTATGTTGATGTCTCAAATTATAAGAAAGATGCAATATGATATAAATCCACCTTCAATATCTAAATCTAAAACATTACCTCCATCCTATGGTGTTATTTCACGCCAACCTATATTAGAGCAGTTACAGTCTGTGTGGGATGATGTAAAAACCAGGGGATATCTTCACATTGATTCTAGCCGCATTATAGAAAATCTTCTTAATACTGCAGGACCACTTTGGTTTGTTCGAAATTTGGTTAAAGCAACACTTAAATTCCGCTATATAGAAGATCTGAATAGATCAGTAGACATAGTTCTTGCCATGTTTCATTTAGACATAGAGAGGTGTACAGAAACTTTATTACGTTATGTTTTGCCAGAATATTTATATAATTCAAAAGAATGTGTTGAACTGGTGGAGCCCCAATCAACCATTTTAGCTAAATTGTGTGTGTATTGTATTTATGCAGCTCTCGAATATGGTAATCCAAACAAGAATTCTCGAAAACGTCGTCATGATGATTGTGATGATATAGATTCCTTAGTGCCTAGTAAATCAAGGAGACTAAATGATAACACTTCGGATGGAAGTATTTATTATGCAGTAAGTCAAAGTAGCTCAGGAATTGTCTTGAAGAAATCGTTACTTGTAGCTCTAGAGTTTTTGTTTGAAATGTTTTCTCAGTTGACTGTAAAACACGGTTATATAACACCTCAAACAAATTTTATATTTCAATTTTTAGTGTACATTGTGCAGTGTGGTCATGATAGGACGCAGTTAGTTTTGCAAAAAATTCCAAGTGAACTTGTGCCTATTTTGATTAGAGCTCTCCCAGATAGTTTCAATATTAGTTTGATTTTGAGACTGCATGATTTGTCCACTGTCTATGGCAGAAAAAATACTGCAAGGGATCTTTGTCTGTTAAGGAATATGAGATTAAGACCTGAATAGATTTTCAATCAATCCTCAAATCTATACTTAGATTAATCAAGTATATGTATTATACAGGTTTTATAAGTTAATTTCGTAGGGCAAGCTTGATCCGGTGTTCTCTACTTGATACTTGGAATCTACTAGCTAGTAGATTTATCTGGGGGCACAGTAGTGCCCCCGCCAAGACGAGCCAGCAAAGCGCAAGGGCACTACCTACCTTTTCTCGAAGCGTTTCGTCGTTTTTTTGAACCCTTGTAACTTGGGTCTGGATTATACCAGATAAACAAAATTTTTGGAATATGTTGTCAATAGCAGACTTATTAAATGTATAAAGTTTTAATTGTATAGCTCCCATCCTTTAGATTTTATTGATATCTAAAAAACCTCGATTTCGTCACTGACTCACTGATGATCATCAAAATTCTTAGGGTACTTCCTAATGTCCTAGAAAGCTGAAATTTGGTATGTAAGCTAGTATTAGTAAACAAACAACAAAAAAATTATAAAACTTGTAACTTTTATCTCCCAACCCCTTAAATTAGGGGATGGAAGTTTGTATGAGACTTCTGCAATTTTGACTTACAAAAAGAAATGAAATCCCAACAAAAACATTTTCATGTAAAATGTTGCCAAGACGAGACCATATGCCAGCACTTTCAAAAAGTTATCAGATCTTATGTAGAGCCAAGCTTCTAACTCTACACGCCTTAACTCTACAAGGTCTAACTTCACAAACTCTACACCTTAGTCAAAATATGTGGCTTGGCCGTTTCGTTACTACAAAGAACTATTATTATATAACAGAAAAGTAATGAAAAATGGACCAATTTTTCACCTTAGGGCCTAAGGGCCATGTGAATGTAGCGAAATGGTCAAGCCACATATTTTGGCTAAGGTGTAGAGTTTGTGAAGTTAGACCTTGTAGAGTTAAGGCGTGTAGAGTTAGAAGCTTGGCTCTACATAAGATCTGATAACTTTTTGAAAGTGCTGGCATATGGTCTCGTCATGGCAACATTTTACATGAAAATGTTTTTGTTGGGATTGTATTTACTGCTTACAAGTGTTGAACCGTTGCAGGGCATTTGCTGAATCAATATTTCTTTGTTGAATTTGATGTTATTACCTAGTAATTAAATAGTATTCAATGTAAAATACATATTATACATGTAAGTAGGTAGGTACTTACCCTACCTAAGTATAACTCATTAATGTATATCTACCTAATCTGTAGTTACTTATAAGTATTATTTATAAGATTTTAATTGAGTAACTACTTTTAAGTTATTTACCCCAAATGTTTCTTTTTTGAGTTTAATTTTGTCTAATTCTTATACATACTTCTGTATATGAATATAATACATAATACCTTCCTGATCAAAAATATTAACAGTACCTATAAAGAAAACGATTAAAATGAAATTAAAATCTTTATTTTTAGAAAATCAATCAACAAATACTTATTAAATAGATAATATTATAATTAGAAGACACTTTTATTACTATTAGGTATTTACAAAAACAATATCTATGTACCTATTACTTACAATTGTAACATAATAAAATATCTCTATGTTGTGATCTTTGCGTTTAAATTTTTACTACCCATCGAATTTATAGGTAGGTAGATAAGTATATAATTTTGGTATAACAATGAAAAAATCCAAATTCAGATAGGATTTCGAAGTTCTTCTAAACTGCAGGCTGAATACTTATAACATCGACTACATGCTTATTGCATTGCTACTTAAATTGTAAATGTGTAGTTGGCGTGTTCTATACCTACACGAACGTTTATAATATCCATAATTTTTAGATGGGTAACCTTCGATTTTTCTATGATCGGAGTGGATAACCGTTTCAAAACCTTAGTATACCTACCTAAATTTTGTCTATCTATTTACCTATATTAAATAAACAGATTTTGTACATTCAAATTGTTGATAACAATATACAATAATGGTTAAGAATACATAAGATCACAGGAGAGTTCCAGAGCTTTTTGTTTTTAAACTTAAGGTAACAATATAAAAAAAATTCTATTGAACTATAATAATACAAGGAATAATATAACGTAACATTATGTTGTTTTGACTAAGGAATAGTTATAATGCAGGTTTCTTGGGGTCCGGTGAGTCTGGGTGTGGCCGATCTGTAAAAATAAGATGAGAACACGTACATACATGGAAAAATTATTATTATACGTAGGTAAATTTGGCTTGACAAAAACTTTCCGTACATACTAAAGAAATACTAAAGAATGTTCCTTAGCTGTGCGCGCACTTCCGCTGTCAGCTAAAATGACTAGTATTTTTTAATTTTTTACGTACCTATCTAATAAAAAAATAACGGAGATATATTAAGTCGAAATGTCGCTTGACGTCACGCCGTGCTACAGTTTATATGTATTATTTATTTATAGCACGTTATGACGTCAAGAGCCCCCACTCCTGAACTTTAATGCGTTTTATCTTAGTATTTTTGCAATAATTTGAAAAAGTAAAAACTAACTTTTATCATCTAACTGACGGACTAAATAAAATTTTGATTTTCACACCCCGGAAACTACCCTATTGGATCCAAGGGCTATCAAAAGTGATCACATGTTTCTGCTGCTGACTCTACATAATTATATGAATCTGTCGAGGTGACTACCGTGATGGAGAGACTCAAGCTCAGGTCGTATTATCAAGCTGCTGAAATCGGGACAAAATCCCTATAGTTAGGTACTATTGACAACCAGATTTCAGCTGTTGTCATGCCGTTCCGCAAATCCAAAGAAGATTTCTGACGAGAGTGGACTTAGTGTGATGAAGGATGTAGGGTTTCGCTTTCAACTCCAGAATTGTACCTACTACTACTAGCTGGTGCCCGTGGCTTCGCTCTCGTATCTGGTTAGTGTAGATTTTCTATTTTCGGGAAAAGTACCTAGGTAGCTACTTCCTTTTCCAGATGGAATGTACCTATGTCCTTTTGTGTACTACTACTGACAAAGTGTATGTAAAATATAGTTGAATAGTTAAAGCGTGAAATCATTTAGCAGTTTTATAATATTACTAAATGATCCCCGCGGTTTCAACCGCGTTAATTTTACAGTTAGAGACCGTGGAAATTCCAGGATAAAAATGATTAGGATTATGACCTTTTCTGTACCCCTGACAACGTTTTTTTAATGTCATATAGGGGGCAAATAATGGCAGGTGATTACCGCCGCCCATGGACATCTGCAACATCAGAAGGCATGCATGCGTATATACAACATTTCATGTGATCGGTTGAGTAGTTAGATGTTGATGCGTAGGTAACAAACTCTTCGCACTTATAACATTATAAAAATTTAGAATAGTTATATTTTACGTAGTAGGTATAGTTTTCTTGGTTCCCCAGATGGACGCTTAGTGTGTGCATGTATTAAGTCATGTGTTTTTGTGGTTGATTACGAATATCTAAATCTATAAGTTAACCTACTGGATCTAACTCGATACCTACCTATAACAGTTCTGTTTACTTACCTATTTGTCTTCTGAGAATTTCTCTGTCTTTGGGCGAACTGTACGCAGGCGGTGGAATACTGACCCTCTCAGCTATACTTATTCTATTAGGATTACAGTTCTCATCGACAGATTCCTCTACATTGTTAACAAAAGACGTTCTCTGACTCCGATTCCACGTTTGTTGGTAGGAACTTTCTGTAGTTATCGTGTTACATCTATTGTTAGTATGAGGAACATATTGCTCTGGCGACCAGTCGAAAACGAACGTATGACTATAGTTGTGGGTGTATGCGGAGGGGGTCCCTGAAGGTGTGGGGGGTGTCGTTGTGACGTAAGGACTTAAGTCTTGATGACATACGTCCGGTACTTTTTGTAGCGCCGATTCTGACCACGTCGGACTAGGGTTCCACTGATCAACCATCTCTGTTTCCATTATATTGAAGTTTTTTGAGCCAGGTCGTCTACTGGCTATGGATCCGGTCGATACGGCTATCAAAGTGTCCCCTCCAGATGTAACAGTGGCTGGTGTACAACGCGGCGACGTATTATTGATTGCAGAGCTTAATTTTTCGTTAGAGCTTTTCCCTTTTCGTTTTGCGTTAGGCTGGATTCGCGTGTCTTCTATCCGAACGTTGTGAAACCTGTTGGTAAAACTAGATATTAAACATAGTTATTGCATTTTAGTGAATTATATCTACTTTTGTTTTCAATTATTATAAATTCGGCAGTTTCTTGATATACCTAAGATACAGCTGAAAGATTCAAGAGATGTAGAGCTGTGCCGAAACCTTTGTAAAATAATAAAGAGATACCAAATCCGGTTACCTAAATTACATGTTATGTTAGGTATATTATGTACTTAGAGCTTAAAATTTTATTTCAATAGTAAAATATAATAATATAATATTTACCTATGATCCTGCAGGGAAACTGAATAGTCTACCGGCCCGTTATCAGACCTCTCATAAGCGTAATGCATCGGCGCCAGATGGGGAGTGACATGTGGTATGTGAGGTTGTAGCCCTGGATTCATCATCACAGGCTGACCCCCATTCATGCAAACAGGAGGTGTTGCGTAGGGCTGCATGGTTGGTGGGTACACTTGAAGGTCGGGAGGTGGAGGCCCGTACATCCTCGTGGCAGCTTCGTAAGCTAGCCCGTAGTGAAGTTTGGATTGAACTGCATAGTAGTGATACAGCCAAGGGTTAGCTTTCATCACAGCCGCTTCTGGCTCGCTGTAGGGAGAATTTACGTCTCTTTAAGATTTGCTGAGATTTTTGGCATAACAGACTATTTTTACGTACTTGTAGATATTATAATTGTTCTCCCAACGGTTATCCGTATTAGTTTTAACAGTTTCACTCACGTCAATTTTGGGATACCCTCGGAAATATTTGTTTTGAGGTGAAAACATCCTATGTTACTCAGGGATGTTGTAGCTTCCGATAAGTGAAAGAATTTTAGAATCGGTTCAATACATAGTTTCAGAGATTATCCCCTACTAGAGATGGGTTTTGGTCTAGCGTTAATAAACGTCTATTGGGCGTTTACTCAAAATGCCCGTAAATGCCGGACCAAAACCCATCGCTATCCCCTACATCTAAACTTACAAACTTCCCTCTTTATACGAATAATATGTACAGACTACAGATAAACGATCCTATAGGTAGGTAGGTAAAAAACCCCAGTAAAATAATAATTAATCATAATAATGGTTCATATCATACTGAGTAGTTTCTGAGCAAATCGCTCATATTCATAGGTATAAGTGTTTTCATATTTTCATCAGATTTTAACCAAATTGGTTAGCCGGTTTGATTCTTGGATACAATAAAATCGACGTACCCACCTATTAATTTCTTATGCATTTTAAATAACATGTTATACCTAAAGTTATCTGTGAGCGAGTAGTTACTTAACTGGTCAATTTAGATACGTTATGTGCGCGTAACTCGTAAGTAGGTTTATAAATAAAACCAAGAACTTGGCTCATCATTGTATATTGTTACAAGCTTACAAGGTTCGACCATTAGTAGGACCTGCGAATAGGAGCACTTAAGTTTAATGTTTATATCAAGAAGTCTAGTTGTCCCGGTTGTCTCGTGTGTGCTTAAGAGACTAAAATTTATAAGTATCTTACATTATAGTTTTTACGGTACTTACCTAACATTATTATGTCCTCTAAATCTCTCCTAGTGGAGATTGCCCAGATTGGTAGGTTATGCAATAGTATGCATGGACGAGTAAGTTAGTAGCTAATGATTTTAATTTAAGAAGCTTAAACCATTGAAATAGAATAGTTATAGATTTAAAAGCATCTGTCTAGATTATCTACCATTGAATTAGTACGTACTGAATGGTAACTAACCTTTCACACGAGCTCACCTAGCACTGTTTACGTTTGCAACCTTTAAGATGCAGGGAAATGTCACAATGCCGGAGTCAGCCCTATAGCTAACCTACTTTTGATTGTACCTACAGTATACTGTCGGCGAGAAAACTTCGCAAAGATAAGTTAGGTAGGCTTTAGTGGCGTAACACGGGTTTCATCAACTCTACCAAACAATGTAGAGTTTCTCTTCAAATTATTCTATTCCGAAGACTTAAAAATTACCTGTTGATCATTATTTGGGTGAAATGGATAGGTACTATCTACATTTTATCCCACTAATATATGTAGTAAATGTTTGTGAATCAATCACGCTTAAAAAGCTAAAGTTTTTATGACGTTTAGTAAGTAATAATTGGGTGGTTTATGTCGGGGCTTATCATATAAGAGTTTCCGAGGAAATATTGAAATTTACAGTAGTGAAATCGCAGGCAACATCTAATTACGTACTTCTAAATACACAATGCATCTATACATATAATAAGAATAAATTAAAAATCAAAGTTAAGTTGGGGTTGGTCGTATAGGGTGGTTGTTAGAGGCGCAAACCTCAAGGGGTTACACTCGCAGGTATACAGCCTACGATAGCTAAAAATAAATCCCTTGGTTACGATAACTATTGCCTAAAAGAATATTTAGTCAAAACTATGTTACAGATTTCGGCTTCCAATAAATTCAAAATTTTGTTAAGTGAAAGATAGTGATTAAAAAACTTTTCTGGCGGTGAGCGTACATCCATGTCTAGATATGTGTGGCAGTTAAAAAGGTGACAAATCAATGTGGCGTTCGCATAAGTGAAAAACAGATAAATACTACGGAATCAAACGACGAATGTCTAAAACTGCGATTCGCGGTGTTTACTTACACACGTTCTACATTAATGAACTTGGCCTAACCAGGTTTGTTTTAACTGTGATTTATAAACCCTGATACGCGCTCCATTAAAACTTAAGAGCCAGCGCACACTATGCGAAACGCGACAGCGACAGCTCGACGACTAGACGCGACGATAGGCTGCGACCTACAATTTACTTAAGTATATTTTGTGCAAAGCTCCGCACGCTTGGCGTCAGAGTCGCAGAGTCGCAACGATAAGCTCGGGGAGTCGGAGCGCGCTCGTTACTTGTCGCTGCGTCTAGACGACAACAGTCGTGCGACAGCGCAGCGTCAGTTTTGCTTTGAGCGCTAAGGAAGATGCACGTGTTTACTGAGAATCTCAACATGCAACTAGAGGCTTCATATTCACTTACAAGACGAACAACACGGCCGTCTTTCTCGAATCCTCTACTAAGTATCGCTTCCTGCAAGACGTCTGTCGTAACGACTTCTCGTCAACGCAAGCGACAGCTCCGTGTCAAGTCGCGGCGACAAGACGCAGAGCTGTCGCTTGCGTCGACTACAAGTCGTTGCGACAAGAAGCTTCGACGAGTCGCATAGTGTGCGCAGGCACTTAAAGTAGGTATTAATCCTTTAAACTCCTCCACAACTCCGCACCTTTTAACCACCTTCAAAAAAAGGAGAAATTTAATTCTAAATTGGCTGTATGTCTAAGTGTTCGTCAGAATTTTTTTTTATAGTATACCTACTTGCGTATATTTTTATAGTGACAATATCATACTGAATTGATTAGGTACAAGTTGTTGATTTATATTTTCTGAAATAATTCCTACATTTATTTGTATGAAATAGAACCAATTAAAGACTTACAAAACTTTTTAATTACCTACCTACCATTATTAATTTTGTTTCCAATCTTAAACGATTTTAATTAAATATAATAGGTAATATTTATTTAAAAGGGTGATATTTATTAATGCATTTTTTACAAAATAAATAGGGTTGCTTGGTATTCTGTTTCTGATAAAAATTCTACTTAATTATACTATTGTAACTATAACCAGTCAGTCAGCTCATTACGAAGAAAATAAGTATATTCAACACACATGCACTTAAAGTGGCTGCTTTTAGGTTTAGGTATAATTCAGATAATTAAGTACACGTGCGTCTTACATAAGAGGTAGTAAAAAATTAAGGCACTATAGTGCTTTTAATTCTTTTTTTGTGGTTCCATTACGTCCTCGCCTTCAGCTTGGGCTGCAGTAGAATTAATTAATGGCCAACTAACTCACTCGTATTATAATGTAGCGAAAAAACGATCATATTATAATTTTGTGCTTGTTACGGGCATAACCAAGTTAATGGAATGTTGGAAATCAGCGTATCCGTCCCGAGTTCCTCGTTTCCCGCCAATTTGTGCGTCCGCGCAGCCCGAGCGAATAAATCTTGGCGACATGACGTAGGCGGTCGACATGTCGACAATTTGCTGTCGTACTCCATATAAATTACGTAGGTAGGTACCTACCACACATATACATATTAATTTTTTTTACAACTTGCTCGCCATTTATTCTATAAAGCCTGCTAACCCCAAATAACGAGATAGAATGGACAAAGAGGAAGAACATCGACTATTAATCAATAAATATATATGAAAATAGTTTAGTGAGAACGAATTGATTGATTGATCAATACAAAACTTGTTCAAATAAATCGGAAGCTATGCAGGTAGGTATAATTTTTTTGTTCCGATAAAATGTATAATAAATATAAAAGAGCTACTATCGTCAAAAATGGCACTAAATTCACCATACATTTTATGGTTCTTATAAGTATGATTTTACAGGGAACTATACCTAAAGCTTGTTCTATGAAACGTGTATATTCGGACCCAAGTACCAACCCCCCAAAGCTCGACACCATTATATTTGTTGTTCACGTAAGCGGGTCTCGATATTAAAAGCAACAGTATTTGTCAGTGGAGAGCACGAAGTAACATGAGTAGGTTGCGCAAGCGCATCAGTGCAGGAACGTGACAAATGACGCAATCCCCTGAACAATGCAACTGAGTTTGAGTGCACGCTGGGTTTATGCGTATATGCCCCCTTATACCTAGTGATCCATGGCACGAGTGTTTGTGGCAACACTATAGACTCGGACTTGTAGATCTTTAGAAAATAAAAAAGAACTGCAAGCCCTGAGATTTACTTTGAAACAAAACGAAAAATTAACTGGTCTTACTATTCTGTTTGTTGTATCTACTATCTTGTGCCTCGTAACAGAAATCAGAGCTCGAATATATATCAAACTTTATTCTAATTTTGGCTAATTATTTCAGGGTAACACCTCTTGTTCATGGCGAAGATTTTTTAACATCTGTCTGGTTTTTGGCATACGTATTTAGCCCTTCTGGAATTTACCCATAATGTGTTCATAGAGAGAGTAAACATTATATATCTCATAATTGTATATTTTTAATATGAATATGTAAAACCGTACGTACGATTAAAACGAAACAAGTATATCTATCTAAACAATGATCCCGTTTAAGTCTTTCCTATTTAAAAGTGTGGAGATTACATTAGTATTAGTATTTTCTGTGTTATGCAATATAAATTTGTTCATGTATTACAGTTTATTGATTCAAGCATACGATTTATGTTAACGTCTATCAAATAGTAACACATTTTGTCTATAAATTACGGTTTATTGCTTACAAAACTATACTGCCGTAGGGCCACCAGCCCTTTGTGCCAACTGATTGTTTAGGTCAACTAAGACTGTCACCCACTCAGTTAAAATTAATTTAGATTTACTATCTAATAACCATAGCGCCTACTGGCGATTAAGACGGACTAGCCTAGGACTTAGTCATTGCGTAGGTACTTGATCTTTAGCTCTATTGATAATATTATTACTGGTTTGAAACACTCGGGTAATTTATGTAAGAAGCTTACAATGCACCAGATATAAGTATACCTACCTAATGGTAGATTATGTTTACTTCATTGAGTGTAAAATTATGGAGGGATTTTCCTGTCACTATCAATACACTAAAGATATTAATAATTTATTAGATACGGCACTTAAAATGCTTCTAACATAATTTGCAATTAGAGGTTACTTATAAGTGGACTGATTGTGAGTTGAGACTGTTTTTCTCAGTTAAAATAACTTCTTAGATGTATTGTATGTATTATCAGTAGAGTAGGTATAACTGTTTTCAGTTAACGATATCACTAGATAGAGACAAGCAGGTACGGCAGCCCAGTTATTATTTTAATATCTTAAATAGTGTACGCGTCCTAGTATTATATAGGTCCCTAATTATTTATAATATGAGAGGAAAAGCTAGGAAAACCTTACAGTTTTATAAATTGAATAAAAATTGTTCACATGAGTATTATAAAGTTTAAGTACGTGTTACAGTGCAAACCATAAATAATCCTAGGTATTACCTACGTACTCGTTCATGAATTCGAAGATCATATTTAAAATTAGGCAGGCATTTTTAAGTTAGGTATAAAATTATGGTTTTGAGGTGAGACTTGGCGCGGCGCAGTGCAGGCGCCATCGATCAGCCGTGGCGCTTGTTAAACACCGTTTCTCACATCACAACAATAGCCCTCTACAGGCATATTTCAAACCATCCGATAGCTACATCGGCCGGCCGATCGGTTCGCGAGCCGCACTCTAACTCAATAAATCACCCCTTTACAATATTTATTCGCGGCAGACCATCACTACGGGTTCGCGATCCCATTTCGCTCCGACCGCGCACAAATCGATACCAAATATGTCTGTTTTTGAATGCGCTCTCGTAATATGAGTAGAATTAACTACTAAACGTAGTAAGGGCTATGTTTACGCGAGAACTGTGCGTCGTACAACGTCATCTAGTATTGATATCTCAATAGGGAAGTCTGTAAGTGACCGCGTTAAGTTATGGCAGCCATTTTTCAAAGTCCACAGCGCACTGTGGGTTGGTACCGGACTTTATCGGTTCGTTTAATAGTGCGCCTTTAGAGCCAATTAGTTGTTGGCGCAGTGACCACTTAGGATATTGTATTTCTTTTTATCGAGACATTTAGCGCTGTGGTATCAAGCGTTATAAGGCGAATGGTGGATGGTTCTTGGTCTTTTATTGGTTCAAATTTTGTATTGGATAGTCTATACTATCTAGTAATGTCGTTAATTTAGCTATTTTACTTCTTGACCTTTAGGCATAGACATTATCTTTATTTGGCAAATATCAACTACATATCAACTTTTATTAGAACGCAGTTCTTTATCGCACGGTACGGACTACGGAGGGAAGTAAAAGTTAATTTTCCGTCATGGAGTCATGCGGCTGCTCTAGGGAAAAACAAAGCAACTGTATTTTTTTTTTTGCCTCTTCACGCATAACGGACTCAATTTAATATGGAAAAAACTTCATTCTAACCAAGTATTCCACGACACACGCAATTATTTCTTTGTAATTGTTTGGGATGATTTTAACATTAGGTACTAGTCTAAATACGTAGTAGTTATAGGTACTTGCAAGTGCATAATCTCGCAAGAACTTGAAAAATGTTTATATGCGCCGTAGCACGAAACGAGAGTCTTTTGTTAGCTACAGGTTTGTGCCTATAAAATTATCTCCAATTATTTCTTAATTCGTAATCACTGTTTGGTGTACAATAAGAGTATTACAAAACCTATCATCGTCCACGTAATTGGTCGTCTCTGATGGACGCTCGCATAGTTGACTGTAAATCTCATAGTCTTCTGCTTACTTAAACTACGAGTGGTTTCTCGATAAAAAATATATATTGGCCTTTAGTAACTTTAACTACGTTGAGTGAACGCTAAATAACAGGATGATGTTATTTATTAGATATAACATATTCAATATTCTGCTATTTTCCCGCGGTTTCATTCGCGTGAAATTTGGGACTCCCTCAAGAACTCTAAATGTATCCTATGTCACTTCCGGCTGCATCAGTGAAATAATATTTAGAATCGGTTCAGTAGTTCCAGAGATTACCCTTATATCTTAACTTACAAACATACAAATACTTTATAATAGTAGTGTAATAAAATTTTACATATTAATACTTAAGGATTTCTAAAATACGATTTTATAAAGCAATGTTTTATTCGAACTCTTGATTATGAGTTATGATACCATGTACGAAATGTTAAAATTTTACAATAAAAAGAGATTCGGCAATAATAAATTTGAAACAGCATTTTGTGTATTCCCTTACAGCTAAATAAAAACTATAAATTTGACGTTTCTTCGCATAATTGCGCTCGCGCACGTCACTTATGATGAAGTGATTCCATACTCGATTGGCGAGCGATTGTCGGTTGTTATGAAATGTGGATATTAAGAGGTTCTCCTTACTGAAGTGAGATGGATGTTTCTGAGTTTGCAATCTCCCTGACTATTCGTAATGTGCATGGGGATGATTTAAGGATATGTGAAGAATGTTTACGTTGAGAATAAGTTATGTGATCACATAAGTAAGCACTTCCATTATTAGTACTTTCTTAGTTAGGGCAATAGCGTCCATGTCTATTTTGTAAAAAAAGGTATACTTGACGTGGAAGATGTAGAAGAATTTAAGCAATTGATGTTCTAATGACTGATGTTCTTATATTACATATTATGTCTGGGAACTGAAAATGGAAATCGAAACAGTGGGACCAATTTTGACGGGGCTTTCACTGCTAATTAGCTAATTTTAAAAAGAGTAAATTAGGCTACTTTGGAGTTCCTGCAGGAATTCCGAAACTCACGCGGGTAAAACCACGGGGTACAGCTAGTGTGTAACAAAAGATCACATTAGAAAAACTAAAAATACATAAGTTAACACTAATATTTAATAGCTGTTTACTTACGGGATATATTTATTAGAAACCGTTCGGCATGTTTCCGTGAACCGCCACGGTCATGAACTTGGACTCTCGAAGACCCGAAACATATAGTGCTATAGATATTAATAATAATATGGCTGACTATAATTCGTGTAACACAAATTACCTCAACACTTGGTTCGTGCACACGATGACAGGCCGCTGAGAGTTCTCCAAATTTTCCTTGAGTTGGAGGACCACGTGAACCCACAGGAACTGTCCCGATCGCCGCTGTAGCCTCAGCAAGGCAATGCAGGACCTTTCTTGTTCAGACTGAGTTACTGCGAGGAAAATAATTAATACATAAATAAAATTACCGAAAATAATAAAAAGCGTTAAAAGTCCAAGCGTCATTGTAGGTGTAGAGCTTCGACTAAACAATTTAGGCAATTTAGTCATTGGTTTATATCAGTCATTATAAGAATAAGAACCCATAAGTAACAGTAAGGATCGAGTAAGTAGGTACGTATAGGTATACTATAATAGATCAACGGTCCGGTCAATTGTAATTTGTATGAACGCGATGTTGCAAAAAAAACAATAGGACGTCCATATCTCCGATAGCTTAGGGACTTAAGTATCGCAAAAAAATATTACACTTACACAACTTCGTCAAGTAACCTGTGTGTATTAAAAAACATAATATCTACTGTATAAATATACGTACTTCATCCATATCAAACGACTATTTTATGACTGAAGGGGTTTTGATATCCATCATAAATAATAATTAATTATTTATCAATCATTGTATCAGCTTAAAATAAAATAAAAATAAAAACAGAAAAATATAAAACGAAAAGTAGAATAAGTTGGCCCTTTGTGTAGTAATTGAACGTGTCATCATTAATTACTTTTATACTTTTATGTAGTTATTCCGATCATCATGTTAATATTTCAAGTGGAATTTAATTAGACATTAGCTAAGAGCTAACTTAATAGAATTTAATTGTAATTTAGATAAAAAATAACAGGTACCTATACACTTGTGTTGATCAGTTAACATTGAATAATCATTTTGTATTGTGCACGACACCATTAATGGTTACGTCTACGCCTGTTGATCTAAGCACTACGAATATTTGTCCCTATATGGAGTTCAAATCGAGTGTCCGTCGACTTATCATAAATGGTGTGTATTTGGCAGTCGATCAGTTTGGAGATAAGTTTACGAGTAAAATAGTGATGCATTGTGCAATGTTTGGTGATCGTAGCACGAACACAATCACATGTGCGATTTGATCGAAACGATACACATTACACAGTTGGTATACGTATCTTACACAAATTTTATTGTTCACGTTATGTTGGTTCAATACATTAAGACACAAGAAAAAAGGTAAACAATAGATCACAATAAAATTATAATTACCTGTAAAAAAGGGAAATACCACTCAGTGATCCACTGAATAATCATGAAATTCCAAAAACTACTTCGTTTATAACAGTCTTCCCAAAAAGGAGGAGGTTCTCAATTCGACGCTTATGTTTTTTTTTAACTATTGATCTATGGGACTTAAATTTAGAAAGCAGTTAGATAGAGAGGGGGTAGATGTCAGTTAAGAAAGAATTGAAAAAAAAATTGAATGGATTAGCTAGTAGATAATAACTGATAGAACCTTGGATTTCTTTTAATGTTGATCAGCAAATTGAGAATTATTTCAAACAGAGGAATTTTTCATGCTTTTACCACACAAACGATTAATTTTTTAATCTTGCCGATATATTTTGTGTAAGGTTTTACGAAACAATAATAAAATTAATTGAGATTGACAATTGAATAGAAGAATTAAAAATTAAGTTATTAAAATTTTATCAGCCTTGTTTGTCTGTCAGTTTCAGTATTGTGGAAATAAAACTTGAATTTTAATGGATTTTTTAAATGACGGAGAGTGTCTTTATTATTTTTTATTGTATTTAAAAACACTAGT
The DNA here is from genome assembly GCA_907165275.2 of Zygaena filipendulae. Taxonomy (NCBI): domain Eukaryota; kingdom Metazoa; phylum Arthropoda; class Insecta; order Lepidoptera; family Zygaenidae; genus Zygaena; species Zygaena filipendulae. The sequence goes on from OU015669.1 coordinate 6,469,407, forward strand.
AGGTAGGTATGTACAGTTTTGACAAATCATATTTTTTAATTAATTCCGAAGAGCACTCTGTCTATAGTGTACCTACGTGCCTATTATAATTAATCGGTAATATTATGTGCCTTTAATTTATTGTAATATAGTAACTGAAACAATACAATATTATTGACTTGGTTTCCTCACAATCGGTTCACGAAAGATTAGTTTAAAATTCAAATCCCACCACCCATGTCATCAAAAATAAGCAAAGCAAAGACCCCTCCGCCCCCTACCTATATCAAGAGCTTACGTAATACTTGAAGGGCCCCTAAGTAATCACGTGCGTTTGTATACTAAGCTAATTGCCTAACAATATTAACTTAAAATTTTTGTACATCGATGTCTATAGCTAGCAAGTAAACAAATCTTTTTTCACATTTAGTGACAAAATCAAAATACTTGGTTTGATTTTTATATTTTGATAAAATCAGTATTACTCCTGAATTTGATTGATTGTGATTGCCCGTTTGGTCATTATATTTTATGGAATCTATCAAGCCATGATAATATGTAGATATACTAGCATGCTTCAATTTAATAATGGGAATTATTAAAATATGGTTGTCTGCATGTGTATATATTTTATCTGGAGTACGTTATAAATTGCACTAGCTAGAGCAGAGGTAGTTAAGTAGGTAAAGCTAACGACCCACTAAAAGCGATCCGAACTCTACACTAACGAGAGTGATTAAATTAATCATACATATCAAATTGTCACTATGAGGGAAGATAAATACTTAATTCTACTTTACGTATATCAACATTAAGTCCGGCCCCACCGGGAATAGGCCTCCTAGGATAGGGATCTCTTGATCTGTGAAGCAGCGGCATAGTAACCACTTGTATCAATACGGTTGGAAAATGTAACAAATTCGTTTACTTTTTATTGCATCGCCACCACGTAGTGAGATGATAGCATTATTATATTGATATCTTTAACAATAGAATATGCATGTACGAAAAAAAACCGAAAGAACAAACCATAAACACAATAATATCCAAATACATTCTATAATAAATATCATATTCAAAGGTCACCGCACACCGAGCCGTCCTTGTCGCTCGTGATTATCGAATCACTAGAAGATGACGACTCGAATACCCGACGTTTGCCATGTTAAGTTAGATTCGATTATGACAAGTGTATTGAAAGTGAACATACAACTGAATGTTACACAATTTACAGTCTTAGGTGGTGGTTCGAAGACTTTGAAATTCCATTTCGAACTGTATACTTCGGTTGTAAATATATAATGAGGGTTAATACGAGACGTTATTTGTGCAATCTTGACGGTTAGTTTTAAAGTCAAGCGAGCAAAGATTGACGGCTGCTATGATTATATATGGTTATGACAAAAATACTATTGCATTTATCATAAAATATACTAATTTCGTCCATGCACCTATGTTATGGTGGAGAAGCTGTGTAATATCAATTCAGTAAATAACTGTTCTTTTTCTCATTTCAATGTCTTTAAATGAAATAATATGACTCAAAATGTAGAGTTGCACAAACCTGCCAAATCTGTGGACATCCTCGCGCACAAACCGATCGAAAGTGTTCCGATTTTAACTTCAATTCAGAAGGGCTATTATGTAACCTTTGTTTCTATCATTTTTGGGTTGCAATCAAAAATATGACGGTTTTGCGATTACAATCTACACGTTGTGACACTTAAAATATCTAGCAATCAACCAAAATAAAAACGTTGTAGCTGTCTTAACATGATTAATTATCACAAAATCGGTTTTTTCTGATTGAAACTGAAATATAATGGCAATAAAAGTTACATAATTACCCTACAGAAGTTAAGTTTCCGTCAAGTGATAACTGATAAGTCACGAGTCGAGTCCTTAGTTTTGCGATTCATTCGCGTTCGAATTTAGAGTTTCCACTGTGGACTGCATAAAGTTTAGAATTGTTTGTTCTAAGCAGATTTCGTGTAACTTACGTTCGTGGTTCGAGTTCTCGATTTAATCGCTCACGTACCTAGCGTAGGGTAAGCGTTCACACACAATCGTCGCGTGCATGAAGTGTCAATGAGCGACTTTCACGGAACGTGTGTATATTGACTGACGTGAGGAAGCGCTTCACTAGCTTTCTTTACTTTATTGCGGTAGGTTATCGAGGATGAGATTTATGAGTTGCTTTTTAGAAAACCTGTTCCAGAAGGTTTTATGATCTAATAATATTTATTCCCAGTCACAATAACAAAAACTACTTATACAGAGTTTAAAGAGACTTACTTGTTTAGTACACGTATTCTGAATATGTACGTATAATACGTACGTTTAATACTGAGTTTCAGATGAAATCCCGAAATTCACTCGGGCGAGTCCACTGAGAACAGCTAGTAGGCACATTTATTAACAGAGTTTATTTACGACCTTTTTCATAGTTCATTGAGTTCATTTTGATACACAAATATGGGTTTTTAAATAAACCACTACTAGAAAAACTCGATGAAATGTGTCGGGATTGAGTTTCTTATTCAACAATTCCAACGTCATGATTTAAATTTGTTGTGGGCAGAGCGGGTAGTAGGCACCTAGATCTCGCAGAGGTTACCTCTCTATTTTCTGTTTTTATTACCTACTTTGTCTCGGGTATCCTTATTCTAAGGTCACGTTCAGCACCAATCTATCATTTATATTTCTCGCAGCAGGATGTAATGTGAAACTATTAAACTTCACTGGTAATGTTATAGCTTAAATAAATCTAGATTTAAAATAGAAAATATACATTTATTTTAGTTAGTATATAGTTGAGTACCTGATTTAAAATAATGTCTGTTGCCGACAATTTCAGGAGGAAAAAATATTTCCAGCTCTTAAACTATCAATCAGTAATTAATCATGTTGATCTGTTACTTCATTGCGTATGGTATAAACCGGACAAACAAATATCAATTTGCCTAGTTTTAATAATAACATATTTGAGGAATTCTAAGTACTTCTAACAATACAGTGAACTAGCTGTTTCTTGCAGTTCCCTTCGAAACAGTTTTCTTCCTCGTTTCAGTAGATAGTAAAAAAAAATATTCCTCTTTTTATTATTAGGATTTGTTTAACAAATTTTTCCTATTTTTTAAATCCTCAGAAAGGTAGAAACCTTAAAATAAGTTCAAAAGTGGAACATGTTTTGTATGGACTATCAGATGACTAATTAATAAAAAATCTGCCTGTTTAATTAATTACTATCCGTCAAGGGAAAAATCTGCCCTTACTTACTTAAGCGGTGCTTGTTCTGGGCTTCCTTGCAGCAGTCAGGATGGAGGAGGTGGTACCAGCTGACGCCGTGCAGCGAGGTACGGTCCCAGCCGAGATGCCATTCGCTACTGCACAAAAAAAGTTGTTACCTATTTAATACATGATTACACTACACCATATAACATAATATATTTAGGGTTAAAATGTGTATCACATAAAAAAAGAAATAGTTTATTGCTGCTAGAACAAATTCAGTTTTATGCGAAACCTTTATGAAAAAAAAAACGTTTCATCGTGACGTTATACGTAACATTGTGCTTTCAAATAGTTTGGTTGATTACAGATAGTGCTGCGATGCCAAAAAGTACATTTCCTGCCCATGTATGTACTTTACATGCATCTGTTTTGTTCATTCAAACTACTAAAGTAATTAATATCACCTAAATATATTGTAAATAAAACAAAGTAGCACATACGCAATATTCATCTCGGAAAAAATCGTATAGGTATATCTAGATGCGGAAACCAATCTAACAGCAGTTTTTTACCTAAACAACAAACGTAAAACGTACTATGTATAATATAATATATATGAACGGTGCAATTTAAAACCTTGCATTAATACTCATACCTACAAAACTAATAGTAAAACTATATTAGTAATCATGCCTTTTACCGCTTTTCGCCGAAGCTGTTTGTTCGACTTTGAAGCGGCTAGATTAAATGTGTTGTTTTCTCATAAAATTTAAAGGTGAAACGCATATTAAAATAAAACGTTTCGCATGACACACAGAAGTATAAAAAATTATGAATATCCTTGCATTTTTTTTTATATCCTTACTGTACTACTATCTAGCCTTAATTTCAGTTTTAAAGCTTATTTTTTACAACTGCTACTTTAAAACAATGATTAGCTATTCATATACAAATTAAAAGCCAAGGCGCCAAATATTGCAGTTAATTTAAAGGTATATTATAATGTGTATAATTTATTACACTTACAATCATTATATGAATTATGAAATCATAATAAAGTCGGAACTGATTACCGGTAGTTTTCCAAATGAAACTAAATCGAATCGCATTCGTACTGACAAGGCCTCTTTATGATTGATCGATGCGATGACCCTTAGAGATAGGTACTTATTTGTTTTGGCTGTGTCAAGTTCACTTTAATTACATTTATCATTTGATAATTAACTGTCTTATTGATTGAGTTATTATACTTCCTCAAACAAACAAAAAGTGTAAGGCTCATGGACTTTAAAGCGTTGAAAAGTGTTAAACCATAAGACTATAATCAACGTGAAGTCCAAATATATTTTTATTTATGAAAATAAAATCAATTATAACAATTCTGCACCCTATAGAATAACCCACAAACCAATGCTCAATATCATAAAAGAGAACACAGTCCTCTACGCTAGTTATAAAACTGTACAGTAGGGTAGATACAGTAGATTAAAATGTCAAATTTGTTTTTTGTATTCTACCAAATTCGAAAACCTCTTCAATTAACTAGCATTTTAATCATTAGAGGTTGTAGCGAAGCGGTTGTATACCACTCGTTATGATATCCTGCCTCATTTCTATTAGATACTTCTATTTTAAAAACTAATTGTGTTTTTTTATAATATTCTTATGTCATTGTCTTATGTTATTTAATTTCAAATTATTGTATTTTATATTCTTATATTTTGTATTTTATCAGACTCCTTATCTAAATTTCCTGCGTAACACATTAAAATTATATCTATCAAATAAGTTATTTTCCTGTTTTAAAAATCTATTCTTATTATTTGAGCTAGCCGAAGGCATTTCTACCTAAAAACCTCACAAGGTATGTCTTATTCCTTCAATAAGCAATGTTTATCAGGTTGATCATAGTCTTAATTCATAAGACAATAGAATTGGCAGATAAAACGAACAATAAGAATCTGAAAACAATTTACTTGATTATACGGTACCCGAAACGAATGACACACATTGATTCATACTTATGTGGCAATTTTTTCAAATCTCCTTATTAGGAATAGACAAAAATGAAAGTTCGAATATGGAAATTTAATCAAATGTAATTCGATAATGATTTCTACCTGTAATAAAAATTAAAGCAAGTTAATGGAAGAATCACGGACCTGTTTGGAGGAATACTGTTCAATTTAATTAAGAAAACGTCCATTTTAATTCCAATTCATAGGGTTGTGGAATATCAATAAAATTACTTTGTTTGAAGAACATATATTCAATACAACAGAATATCCTGACTGAAAGAAATCCCTACTCTTCTTTTCTGTTTAGATTTTACTTTGCGACTGAGAAACGAAATGAATAAGTATAATATTTCGATTGGAACCAAATCTACACTGTCATTGTTTACTGAGAAGTAAAATTAAGTTTTTATTTTTCTATTATACTTAGTACCTAAAGGTAGATAATAAAAGCACTGGCCACCAGTGGCGAAGGGTGAAATATTGAGAGAGGCAAGCCGGAAATCTATTTAGTACCTACTATAAATACGTAATTTCAACTTATTAAACTATCTACTTACCGCAAATGGGTACCTAATTTCAACGTACGTTGCGTAACTGCTTTCACTATCACTACACACAACAACAAAAAAGTTCAACTTTAATACTAATCACTATTTAATTTAATACCAAGAAATAAATTCTAATACGTGACACTAACTAACAAATTCAAATTTTCGATTTTTTCGTCATAAACTCAAGTTGTCTGTCAACAGTCATCTCAGAATGTCCGCTTCGTTTCGAATTTCTAGGACCAATAAGGATATTTGTTGAGACAGTAATAGAAAATGCGTGCGCGTGAGTGAAATGGAGAGAGTAACTCGATTTGTAGCGGCTTACCAAAGTAGCTATTTTAGCCGGCTGCCTGCGACCTTGATGTGACGTCACGGCATTATTTTGTATGGAAGTTTAACTGCCAAAAAGCCGATCGCGCCAGCGGCTTATTTTATAACACTTTGTTGTTGAAGAGCAAATTTTGTTTGATAGTTTAGGCGTTTTGTAATGTTTTCTACTCAGTAGAGATAATTTTTGTAGTATTTCAGTAGATTCTACTAAAATACTTACTACAAAAAATTATTGATTGTGCCATTTCTAAATTACGGTAGAGAGAGTGGTTGTGTTCCCAACTTCTGAAGGGAAGCCGGTGGGAATCGGCTTGTATGGTACCTTCGCCACTGCTGGCCACCGGGATAAAGCTTACCTACTTACTGTGAATTTCTTTTATCAAAGTTATAGGTTCATTATTGAGACATTATTGAGAGCATAGACACTATTAACTGAAAAAACAGATTCACGTACAAGACGATACCTAACATAAGTAGGTGCTGTCACAAACCCTGTTTTTTAACTTTTGCTGCATTATAATACCTCTTTCTGTGACGATAGACATACGTATCGTAAGTGGTAGCAAAACAAAATAAATTAAGCGGTTCAACTGTCGAGTAATTACCTTGTAAATAAATTCATCTCATCGACATTTCTACAACATTAATAACGTCCAATAGAGACAGAACAATGATGTTTACGGTTGTCACATGTAATATAATAATGGATGTGGCGACATATATGGTGGAGCGTGATTTGACTAACTCAGAGAATAAATTGCATAGGTTTACGATATTATATAATATTGATAATACTTGGATAATTATTCTACACAGCGGCAGCGCCACCTGGACCAAAATTACGTATAAGCAGAACTTGTAGGTATTGCGTGTGGCTGCAGTCAGACAACTGATATAATATACTTATATACTTCTTTGTTGTATAAAGATACCCAGACGCAGGGTTATCTAGCAGAAATATTCATTACTTAATTAGTTAAATATTTTCCCCGATGCGGCAATTGAACCCGCTACACTTATTTATTTATTTATTAGGTTCTCCAACAATGAGTACAACTACATACTTGGCGTAGGAGTGAGGTTTATCAGCTTAGGTCATTACACCATCTTCTCCTCTAGCCAAATTGACATTCTACAATCGTTAAAGCATATAAAACTAAGGTTTATTGACATTTTAGAATCGTCAACGCATAGAACACTAACGTTTCTATAACTTAACGAGAATGTCAATTTGGCTAGGGGGGCTGTGCTGTCGTCAAATTCATGCCGATGACGCGAAATCGCGTAGTACTGTAGGGATGTCTTTGAAAAAGTTTCAATGCAATTAAAACCAAAAAAACTACAGCTTCCCAAATAAAGTAAGTCTTAAAGGTTAATACCAAGAATAATTATAATGTTTGTCATTCATGAATTATCCAGTTGGTAAGTTCACAGTGAGTTGTGTTCAAACGAGTCACAAGTCACCGTATTACCCATGACAGTTGTCTTAGCATGACTGTAGTAAGCTTTTTACATAAAGTTCTCTTGGTGTGTATTTAATTCGTATTGAATATTGATCACATTTTCCATTTAAGCATGGATTACATTGTCTAGAGTACAGCGTGTCAAAAGTGGTCATTCGAGAACTTAATGTAGGTATAATTTAATCAGGTTAAGAACTTCCTTATTGACTTATTTCATTAAATTTGGTTCTTCAACAACTAGTTTATTGGTTTTACAATAAATTAATGTAGATAATATTACCGCTGGTGTGGTGGTAAGTACACCTGCTGCTACGAAAGATATCGCAGGTTCGTTCCCCGTATCAGTGATCACTAATGTTTAACATTTATGTTATGTATGAGTCTTTTAAGTTAGATAATAATAGTTGTAAGAGGTTGTCAACTGAAAATTTGCGGATTCGCTGAGTCTCATTTCTTTTTTGCCGTAATAAATACATTATACCATTCTGTAAAAAAAACTGTAACTTGTGCTGGTTTATTTTATTTTATTATTTTATTTATATTATTTATTATTAAGGACCTCTGTGACGAGCTGGTGTTTACCTAAACTATCAAGTTGTAATAGGTTCCGGTACGATATGTAGGTACGTACTTTGTAATCGAGATAAAAAGTGGCACGTAGCATTTTCGGGCCTCAAAATATTTCTGTAGTCAAATAGAACGTCGATTCATTCAATCGTTGTGACGTAAAAGTAGTAAGTATATAAGAATTAAAAATATTTGTAGGGTTCTATTAAAGTCATTCATGCTCAACCACCGGTAGGACCCGTGAACAACCGGCCTCCATATGCCATCTTAGGTGCACGGAGTCAAAGCTGCGTCATTGTATGCAAAGTTTGCCCGCTACCGCGCAGGTGACGATATAATGTTTACATTTCAAAACATGATGCCTGCGATACCGCGGAAAACTAACTCGTATCATATTCATTGTGCTTTCGTTCAGAAATGTCAAGCTAATCAAGGAATATCTATTTTACATACATTTTCACCTCACAAGCTCAAAAAGCAAGCTTTTGTTGCTGAGTGAAATATAATTTTCCTCGCTTATAAATATGGTACTACTAGAGTCACTTTTTAATCTAATAAGAAAAATCTTCTTATCTAATTTTATTTTCTTTTTATATTTTTTCAAATTTTTAATTTACTTTAGTGTAAATTATTCAATTTAATTTCCATTGATTGATTAGGTATTATTCTTAAAACTTGTTGTAAAAAGTTGCGTTTATAACAAAAGAGCAAAGTTTCTTTTTTCGTGTACTTTAAATCTAATTTCTCACTACACTCGTGGTTCAATTATGAAATCCTTTCCTTGCTCGGGATTCAAACTAACACGCGCCCACGCCACTATACTAAATTTGCTCTATTAATACACGAATAATTACGTATAATTCAATTTTAAAAATGTTTACTGTATACTAGTCCACATTTGAATACTCATTTTTCATGTTTTGTTTACCAGAAAAACAATTAGGACCCTTACAGAGTTGAAATTAGCTAAGGTACCTACACGCCCACAAAAAAATAAAATTTTCAGAAGAACATGTAAAGTAGAAGTAGGGACTATTATTTTACGATAATTCTACAGTATTTAAACTCGTTATCAAAACGTTTAATTAAAAAAATGAAAAAAAGTGGTTGTTTTGGTATTTTTTTATAGCGGCAGACGCCAGTTTCACTGCCACAACCTAAGGATAACGAATACGGTGATAAGTTATTGTAATTCAGTTTTTTTGCAAGCTAGAATGAGTTACAATATATCATATACATTACTTACTGACCATAACAAAACAATATTATTCATTTATAAGAAGAACAACGAGTTACATATCGTCTTATTATTTTGTACCTACCATTGAGTGCATACGCTGTCTCTGAGACGTCCCATGAATATGAAACGCTCTCAATAGAGATGTTGTCATACATATGCGCACCATTGACGAACAGTAGCTCTCTGTGACAGTTTCGCATCAATAACGCTTGTTTATTGTTTACAAAGAACCTTGAACCACTGTGGAGAATTCATTCTGCACATTTACATATTAGGAAGTTTACAAAAGAGAAATTGCGCTCGCGTTCCAATGTCGCTTTAATATTACGGTACTATCTTTCTTTTAAGACTTAGTTAATCATAAATATATTTTTTTGACGAATGTAATGAACCACAGAACATATAGGTAGAGTCGATGACTCTACTATGTGCTTGATTGTGGTTCCATGTTCTTCGTACACTGATTTTTACACATCGGCGTGCAGGATCTTCAATTTCATGGCGTGTAAGGTGATGAAAATGCAGGTGGCGCCGTGCACGACGCACTCGCTCGTTTCTGGCATCGCCAGCAAGATAGTTGAGTGAGTAAAACATCTCAAGTCACCTATAAACTAGTTCCAGTTCCTACAGTTGTGCTTTAACTTACTTGGCGTCGACGTGCAGTATCTTCATGTCCATGGCGTGCACGGTGGTGAAGACGTTGGTGGCGCCGTGCACGACGCACTCGCGCGTCTCCGGCATCGCCAGCGGCGTGCACACCGCCAGGAACACGGGCTCGTTGCGGCTGCACAGCGGCAGGTACGACACGTAGTGCCCGCGCACCAGGACCACCTACAAAAAAATATTCGGTGAAACATTCCTATAATATCTATCTCTTTTTTTGGACTTTCACGTATAGCCAGATTCAAATAAAATAAAATAAATTGTTTTTCTAAATATTAGGATTATTGCCTGGTTTGTAATTGCAAACCATGGTCACAGATAAAATGGTGTTATAGCCGGCAAAATCTTTCTCGGAACGATTGGTGGAGATCGAAGAAATCAGCTTGAAACGTCATACCTATAGAGATATAGGTATCTAAAGAGATTTACGCACGTGAAAAACCGTCACTGCGAAAACGATTGTCCAATAGAGTAGGTAACAAAACATAAAAAAATCGTGTGTTTCGTGAAACGAAAACAAATGACATTGATCATAACGTTGCTTAAGCTTAAGCTCCTTGATATATTAAATAACCAATCTAATATATCAATGCTTAAGCTTAATATTTTTGTTGGAATTTGATTTATTAGTGCTTTTTTTAAAAGTATATTTTCAAAAATTACCACGCAAGAATTACAGAGAACTTGGGTCCCGCGTATAAAATTTTATGTATTTATACACTTAGTATGTTTCTTTACTGTACCTACAAGGTGACCTTTTCTCATGTTCAGTCGAATCTAATAAATAACATTTGACAATAAAGAGAGAGTCGATTTAATTATGTATATGTAACCCATAATTTAATCTTTGACTGTCGTTCTAATACAATAAATATAGTCCCGGATATTTCATAGACAGTAGGTATTCGGTGAATTACTTTTAATAAATGACCTGCCCCCCTAGCCAAGTTGACAATCTACAATCGTTAACGCATAGAAAACTAGAATAGAAAACTTTGGTCAGCCAATCAAAACTCTAGCTTTACGTGACCACTTGAAAACTAGAGTTTTGATTGGCTGACCAAGTGACATGACGGTTCGTTACTTATGTTTTCTATGCGTTAACGATTGTAGAATATCAACTTGGCTAACCCGGTTGAACCTTTAACTTGGACGTTCTCAGAAATATTTAACCTCTTAAAAAGAAACATTTAAAACTAAGTGGATACGACAGTTGAATGTTACAGTTGCTAATACTATTATGTCAAGGTTAATTTGAAAGTAAAAGCTAAATATCTGTAACAGAATTCATTTTGAGAGGTAAAACTGCTTGTACTTTTAACTATGACTGTCTATGACCCGAAAGTCGGAGCTTTTAATGCGGCACGGGCGTGTCGCTTTGACATTCTTTAAACTTTTAACAACAATAGCTAGATAACAGGCGTTCGACACAATAGTTCACAGTTCAACCGCTCACCGGCGCGAGCGCAGGCTGTAGAGCAATCTTCGATACGGATCCATGCGGCCTTGGTCTATAATATTTTATTGAATTGATCGGTCTCATATTATCTGTTGTGGGCACTAGGTAACTTATTAATATAGTATCTACTAGCTGTTCCCTGCGGTTTCACTCGCGTTACTTTGGACTTCTCGCGGTAACTTCAGAAATAAAAAGTAGGTACCTACCTTAAATCCGTTTCTGTACTCTCAACAACGTGTACCTATGCAAAAGTGTATATAGTACATACTTGGACGCCGATAAGCAATTACATGTTAATAGACAAAATGAAGTTAAATGATACGAGTACAAAACGCTTAATTAAGAGTTATAGTATGTTTTTTAATTTTGAGTTTACTTTATTACATTTTTTAAATACCAACAAAATGTTGAACATACTAAAAAAATGTTGACACAAAATGGCGCTATAATTTTATAACACGATTTAAGTAGGTACTCAAAATTTGTCCAGTGTGGGTTCACATATTATTGCTTATCTTTGTCTAGTTAACTCGTGGAAACGTATCAAACAAACAAACAAGTAAACAAACAAACTCACATTTATAATATAAGTTAGGGTTTATATCGTTTCGCGTGTACGAGTAATAATGAAATAATAAAGTAAAACAAGCCGGCACTAAGACGAATTGATAAATGTTTAAGTGAAATCGATATGTTTTGTTATATCTACTTTTAGATTTATGTTAAAGTTGGTTATTAAATACAGGGTCATATTGTTACGGTTGAACTTGATTTTTCTAAACTGACCTACATATCGACAGCAGCGATGGTCCAGTGCTTAACGGACCTGACTTCTACACCAGGTGACACGGGTGATCCTCACGTCAAGATAAACATGTAATGGATATTTGTATTTACCCGAGTCTGGCTGTTTAATATGTATGTATAAGTTGTGTTAAAAGGATGTGCGTATGTAAGTATGTACAACACAAAAAGTATATAACTAAAGTACTATAGCAGTTATCTGGTAGCTTGTACCATGGTACAAGCTCTGTTTACTTTGGGACCAGTCCGAAACATTGGACGTTTTTACGTGTGACATGATAATTTCCTTGGTAGGTATTCTATAGCTTTAACGATCATAGATTGTCAACTTGGTTAAGAGGGCAGGTAGTGCTATGTGATAGGTAATAGCCAAGCATAAAGTTTTTCATTATCTATCGTTTAATCGGTTATGGCTATCATGTTAGATCTAACATACCTACCTACTGACCTATTTTATGGAAGTACATAATATTTATTGATTAGAATGTCAATAATAATAATATGTCTATTAGCTTTAAAGGTATGCGAAATGCGATAAATAGATTGTTATTGGTACCTTCAAATTCTTGAATTTCTTACAAAAAAAGTCAAATGAGCTTTTTCAGTTAAGCTTACGTCTTCTGCAGTTAGCAACGATAGACATACCTACACATATTTTATAATTAAAAATTAACCGTAAGTTTTAACTAATACTATAAGTTATTTAATTGTAAGTAGGTATTTCTACATGTTATGTATTGTAGAACATAGTTATGTTTTCCCCACCCACTGTGATTAAAAGAGCGTACGTAATGACAATAGATTAACCAGATACGATACTGTGCCAGACGAATGCGGTTGAATACGATACGATACGTTCAAGCATACGCCACCGCAATTAGCCATAGTCACAAGTCAAACGCTTTTGAACTATTGCAGTTCGCTGAAACAAGAACACTATGTAACTCTCGACAAAAGGTTTAATATTTAGATATTATTTTGCAGTATTCTTTTGTGCGAAATTCACGTTTCCTGTTTATTATCCTGTTATTCAAAAATGCTCTCTTTCTACTGTGAAGGAATTCTTAAAAAAATTACCCCTTTTATATGCATTAAGAGAAGGGTTATAAACAAATAAACGTTTTGACAGCATTGATATATAGTTTCTTGATTTCATTTCTTATACTCGATTATAAAATAGGTACTAAATTAGTTGAGTATATACACGAACACTCATCTTGTCTGTTCTTTTTTTGCATGCATTGTCTGGTTTTGTTATCCGCGATTCTGTACATTGAATATTTTTAACAAAAAATTACAGGGGACGATAAAAGAAGAGATCTCGGGAACAAAAGTTATAATTTTTTTTTTACTTTTCACGCGAATGAAACCGCGGGGCACAGCTAGTTTTTAAATATTTTTAAATCTACATAAATACATGTTTGAATGTTTGTCGTCTATGCGTTCCTAAACCATTGATCCGATTGGAATGAAACTTTGGTGGGTTGTTTTGCGTACGTCAGCGAAGTAGTCTGATATAACGAGTTCCTGCGGGAATTTCGGAACTCACGCGCTCACCAGCACTTTCAATTAACAAAAACCCTTGACGCCACGCATCCGTCCACAATATGGGCCATACTATAACTAATCTGACTAATAATAATTGAGTAAGACGCTATAGGGCTATCAATCGTGACTTACTATCTGTCACACGCATTCTAAACCGTATCCATCAGCCGCACAGACCCTGTCATAAGTGAGGTGAACAATGAACCACTTTCTAACAACAGATAAAAACATTCGTACTGTCGTGACACGCTCGCGACTCCGCTGTGATATCAATCGATGTTACTCATAAACCCAAAAGACTGGCCAGGACCACTTCCACAATATAATGTAATTGTTATGGCTTATCTGTGGGTGCAATACTAATTAGACTGAGTGGTTTGTAGGCAATCAGTGATACAGAATTTTATTATAACGACTTTTATGAAAAGGTTCAACGCGGGCGCAGATGTTTCGGATAATTATGACAGTGAGAGTGAGATAAGAGACGAATGAAAAGAAGAAATATCAAAGAGAATATGTAGTTATACCACGGACCTATGTAGGTATACACATAAGAAAACAAAATGAATAAAGTTTAAAAAACAAATAAAAATTGCTATTTTAACAATTTTCCGATTCTTACACTAGCTTTGTAATTAAAAACCAATATTTATAGATTGAACTATCTGTTCCCCGCGGTTTCACCCGTGTTAATTTCGGAGTTCCCGTGGAAATTTGGAGATAAAAAGTAGCCTATGTCCTTCTCTGTACCCCTGACAACGTGTATGCAAAATTTCGTGGTGGTCCGTTGAGCCGTTTAGCCGTGAAAGCGTAACAAACAAACAAAAAAACAAACTGCGAATATTAAGTAAGGATAATTTCACGAAAAAAAGGTACAAATTAAAAATGTAGTAAGTGTAAGAGTAAAACTGTTAAAAGCGAAGGTTGTGAACAGCAGTGTGGTCAGAAGAGTCACGTTTCGTTGTGGATAAGTCACGACAAATGACGTCACGACACACCTCTTATCTCGCCGATATTATTATATTTGAGAAGTTTTTTTCATCCACAGGCATCCTTTATAACGGTTGTGGAGTGTGGCCCGCACGTGACTCGATCGATCACGAACCCGCCGGCGAGTATCGAATTATCGTAGTGTTCATTCAATTGTCGCGTGGGTTGTAACTGTTGTAAGTATGAATCGATAGTCATATTATAGTCATTGATAGAATTGATATGAGGTTTCTTATTTGTTTATTTACTCATTCAAACGAGACAGGCTTAGAATTGACGAAAACGCCTCTCCGTCCTGGTAAACTATATTTAAAAATACACAGTCAAAATTACAAAATTACAAAACAATTAATGCAGAACCTACTTTAAATTTAGTCAATTTCAATTGACGACAAAAAAAGTCACTCAAAAATACCGCCCCGGGTCATACCAGCAGCAAAGGTGCCCATGACACTCGCTGCATTACCGCGTTGAATGGCAATGGACAACCTTTGCGCCAGGTAGGAGCCGGAGCGGGCGTCAAAACCTCTCTCTCTGAGTCTGCGACCGATTTCGGAGACAAACGTCAATGCCTCTGACCCCCAGCAACCCGTTGTCTCAAACGCCAGCGGGACAAAGTAATAATTGCCCCCCAGAGCCGCGTATTTGGTAAACTAAATATTAACACCTTATTTGTAAAATATCTGTACATCGATTTTCGAGAGTTTTCTATTATTACTATCTACAAAAGGTCGACAAGTAAAATCTTTCTATTTGAAGTCGTCTTTTTTTTGAAGGTTTCTTAAATCTACATATTACCTGTTTGTTGAACTGTTTCCTAATATTCACCTCTATGTATTTTCTTAGTTGGTTCAGTAGGCATATTATGTTTAATTCAAATTTATAGTAGGTAATGAGGATGGTTATTATTTTAACCTCATTACAACATTGAAACTTTTGACATCTTTATATTTTCAGTGTGGCAAATCTAAAAATGCAAATTCTTGACCACCGGGTCCGTGTGACCAAGATGCCATGTATAGATTATTTTCTATCATAATATTACGACGTACCTACTCGTACTAATTACACTTCAAGCCTGATACGACCAAGACTTCTAGTTTTCTACCCTGACTAGTTGTTCCCCGCGGTTTCATTCATGTTAATTTCGGAGTTCCCGCCGGAAATCCCGGACAAAATCTATCTATTGGTGAAATACCGCATGAAAATTCGTTCTGTAGTTTTTAAGTTTATCGCGATCAGACAGACGGACAGACGCGACGGAGGACATTGATTTAAAATATGTACCTAGTGACAAACGAAAAAAAATAAAAATTGCCCCATGATTATATCATCTAAATTTTCCGGCAACTCGACAAATATCCAGTAAATTACTAGTTTATTTTACAAATAAATTAAGATATATTGAAAGTATATCCTAAATATTGAACCAAGAATTATAATCATGGCTACCCTATTACTGTTTCATTGAAACATTAGCCATTGTCATGGCTTGTCATTTGAATTTATACATTATTTTTCCATTTTGGTTGAGTATTTAGGCAAATTATAATATTTAAGTATTTTCTTATGAGCTGCATATAGGTACTTATGACTCATCGAGTTTGAAACTTATTACAGTACCACTTCATTGCTATTTTTAGCAAATGATAAAGGGTAGGTAATTACGATATATTAATTGTTCCTTGATATATGTAAACATTTCCATTATTCTTGGTTAGTTACTATTTGTCATACACGTCAATTTTTCTCATGCGAAACATTCGATTAATGAATGCCCAGTAAAAAAACTAGCAACTTGTTTTAAAGATTTCTATACGAGTAGAAAAAAATTAATCGCTTAATATTCTGTAACATAAATATTATTAATTTTTATAGCCTCAAATTACGCTATTTGTCATACTCGAGGAGTTTAGTCGGTCATAATAAAATTTGTGAAAACCAATATTTAAATGTCATCATCATTTTTCATCATGCAGTATTGGTAGGTACAAAAATAATAAGCCGGCTTCGCCACACGTTCTTACAATGTGCGATGCTATATCTACACATAGTATGCAAATAATACATCTTAATATAGAGAGCAGTGGCCTGCAGTTTTGTTATTACAATCAGATGAATTTACATTTCATAAATAAATGCATCCACTAGCGCGCAGCGGAGACGGCCTAACGACGCCTCGCTGAATGTTTTTGCGTTTTTGCTGCGCGCGCGCCGCGACTGTGTGGCTTAATTTAAATAAGGCAGCACGCTCACTATGCCAATACATTGCAAATAGTGTGAATTTTAGATGTTACGTATACGTTTTACATATCCACGTAACGTTAACTTATCCTATATGTTTGTAGGATGACCATTTATTAAGTGAAATTTCTTTGTACCGTGAAAGAAAAATTACGTTACACGAGACGCTTTGCATACATGGACATGCGAGTATGACATGCAGAAAAAAAAATTACGTATAATTTTACTGATCGTTTTTCACTGTAAGTTTTAGAGCCAAAGAAGAAAGAAAGAAAGAAATAGAGTTTATTGGTCCCCATTTAAAAGGTACAAAATAAGAGACAGAAAAATTTGAAACTTAAACAAATATTGTGAAGAAGATAGAAGGGTGTGATGTGTCAGCATAAATGCTTCATTAAGTCTGTCTGTGGGGCAGAACATAATGAAGCGTTGGTCTTCCGACAGGGCCGCAATACAGTCGGATCACAAAATGGCTTCCCTGTTATTGAAATATACATACACGCATACATACCTACATACATATACGTACATATACACACATACGTTCATACACATGCATTGGAAATAGTAATTTTTTTTGTATGGAATTATAAAATTGTTTGTCACATTACTTTAATTGAAGCCCAGTTTTATAAATAATGTAAACTTATAAACTTAGTATTAAACAAAATTAACTGAATAACGCCACGTGCTACTTTGTAAATTATTAAGAAGTGTTTCTGATTGATTTTATTGTAGGTGGTCCAATTATTTCTAATATTAATGTGTGCCGTAATCACGACTTCAATTTACTGCGAATCGGTTCAGAGTTCAATATTTAATTTACGTAATTTTTATTGGTCCATGGTAATACATAAATATGTATTCATTTGGTCCATCATTGCACTTAGGTATACTTGAACCGTGAGATTTTAACCATCCTGTGTTTATTTATTTTTCACCGTCGGATAAGGTACCGGTCCTATATCAAATAAAACAAAAGAAAATTCTCAGTGATAGGGACTGTTAGCAGAGTTGATTTGTTTCTGCTAACAGTCATAAGGAGAATCGTCCAAATATTACGATTTCTTGAAGGTTCTATCTGAACGGATGGATGTTGACCGTAGACGAATAAAGCATATGTATACTGTATAGACTATAGGTACGTACTTACCAATTTTACTGACTAGACCGAATGTTGGAGCATTCCCAAGTTTTTAAAAGAAGCACTTACTATGTATATTAAAATCAAAAAAATATGGTTTTATAATAAATCACAACTAATTATGATTCTAAAATAAACCATATTATAATTTGTTAAGGTTTTAAGGGGTTTACTTTGTCAGTATACAGCATAATCATAAGTATGAGTTTGAAGAGACGACGTTATTCTTCTGGCATTGTAGGGATTTCCCAAATTATGCATGTATGGGGAATAGATTTCTCGCCCTCCCCTTAACATTACGGTATTAAGCAAAAATCGTACTCGTGTGTAACAGAGACATATCATTTATATGCGTTCTCACGCGCACTATAAAAATCGAGTGCCGATCATTACGTAGAACCTCTCGAACTGACACGTAGGTATATTAATTCCAATAATGACCGTCCGAATGAGGTTTCTTTCGTCACAGAGCGTATAGAAAACATCAAATACATATAATTAGAGGTATCTATGGAGTACGGTAATTGTAAACCGTCTTCTTTAATTACAAAGTCCGGTATCGAAGGTTGCGGGGCGAACTGTGTTGTGAAATATGTATACGCATTTATTTCGTTTGAAGGTGATACGATAGATCGGCAATAATTATATTTTCGTTGATCACTGGACGGGTCCTGCAAGGGCGGTGACAATTTTGGTGTCACGAAGTCATAGGCGAAGGTTTTATCATAATAATTTTGTGTTTACATACACGTTTAAAAATAATTCGTAATAAATCAAATCTTTTGTAGGTACGTATTTAAAATAACAACAGCAGTTGGCAACTTTTATGTGTCAATCGGTAAATTCTGTTTATTTTAAACTAGCTGTCCCCCGCGGTTTCACCCGTGGTAATTTCGGAGTTCCTGCAGGAATTTCAGGATAAAATACAGATATAAACCTTCCTCTTGAATCACTCTATCTATTAGGGGAAACCGCATGAAAATCCGTTGCGTAGTTTTAAAGATCTAAGCATACATAGGGACAGACAGACAGCGGGAAGCAACTTTGTTTTTTACTAGGTATGTAGTGAAACGTCATCCGACTTTTTCAATGTTGAAAAGGTGTTTGGTTTTTGTTGACGGTCAATAATTACAATTCTTTTATTTTAAAATAATATTTCAAAATATAAGTAATACCTATTTAGCAATTGACAGTGACACTTTATAAATTATAGGTTACTAGCAATGATATATATTATAAGTATTAAATATAAATACTAGTGGTCAATGGGTCATTAGTATTATTCCGCCAAATAATTTTGTTTAATTTTTCGATTTTTTAAGATTAGCATTTTACCTCATGGAACATTATGGATTAACCAAACCAAAAAAAAAAAAAATTATAGACTATAGATATAGATATTTTATTCGCTCTCTAAAAATTTACATTTACATTTTATGTCAAAATTAAATAAATTTAGATTGTGATGTGTTAAAAATTTAAAAATAATATTTGATAATAATATAGAATACACCATTTCGGCAATTCGGTATGGATTTCAAAACTCAAGTTAGAATGTTGTCAATAGAATAACGTACTGAATGGGCTCTGTGTTACAAAGGTTACTATAGCGGTCTGAAGACGAATGAATGCTTGGTTAATACACACGACCTTTTCATGATATTGTTGTCTTTGGTTTACTTAAAGGCCAAGTTCGTAATATATCCCCCCGGTCTAGTCATCTGACATCATGATCGGACGAATAATTGTGATAAGTCATCTGAACATAAGAAGTTACATGTGAACTTTTCTATGATAATATTGTACACATATTTATAATGTATATCTTATTACCACAATAGAGTGCATGGGGCAAGACCCATACTTATGTCATTCACTTCACCATCATCGTACACTTGCTACGTATTAATGAATTACGTTGCTACGTGTAAATGAAAACTGATAACCTGATACACCCCATTTAAAAAATAAACAATAATATGATTAAAATGTATTTTACGTCGAAAAAATTTATACTTTAAAAGTTTGGAGGTGAGCTATCTACGAAATTCCAAGCGCTACGCCCGCGCCTACCGGTTCGATTTTTTTTGCTGCGGGCGGCGTAGGCGCCTAATATTGTATTATAAATAATTTAGACATGGGCTAGTAAAAATGAAAAAATATAACCTATATTAAAACATAGTCGTTGAATGTCTAACTAAACGCATCTTAGGCATAAAACCACTTTACGGGTTACAACCATGTTTAATCGAAACTTATATTTTTTAGAACACTTACTCGATGTTGCTTATATTTTGTGCATCGGAATGTAGACTACGATGCCATTAACGCACATTCAAGAATAAAATTAAACCATTTCTTGTAATACAGTCCATTAGCCAACTTAAATCAACAGTCATAAAGCAGTGATTCTAATGACAGTACAAATGTTGTAAGTACGGAACGCGATTGTGATCGATGGTTTTGGTGACGGTACAACAAAGTAATGCAAGTCGAATTTCGACTTATAATTGATGAGGGGAAAGCATTTGAATTTGATTAATTGCATCAGAAATAATAATGTTGTGTCTGTTCTTATTAACCGACTTCCCCAAAAGGAGGAGGTTCTCAATTCGTCTGAATGTTGTTTTTGTTTTTTTTTTTTTTTATTGAATTTTAAAGTTATTTTGATTTCAGATATCACTTAGTTACTAGTCACTGGAGGATTGAAAAAGAATTAATTTGGAAATTTAAGTTTAAGATTCTGTGGATTCGCCGGTTTTTAATATTTAGTTTTTTATAGGGTATAAATTTAGGATTTGCAGTAGATAAAACAGGGATTCTTGTTAGGGGGGAGGGAGTTGGTGTAAACATGACAGTAGAGTATTATAAATGTTTAAAAAAATAAGTATTATAATAAAATTTATGCAATAAAAAATTAAATGGATATGAACCTCGCGATGGCTCCAGTTTTGTTCTCATGTCGAACTTCTCAATCAAAACCGAGATTTCGATGTAACCCTACAACTTAAATGTTGGTATCGCGGGCAAAACATGTTGTGTTGGTACCTCGTATCGTGACTGTTCAGTCGCGGACCCATTAGTATTAAAAGCCGCTTGCGTAAAATACTCTTAAAGTTTTATCACAAAAGCTGCAAGCTATTCTTGCGGAAATTATGTTAAAGCTCTTTAAATATCATTCAGTTCTGATAGGTTGAACCCATTAATAGTAGCGCCACCAAATGAAGTTGCAGTTAAGGACAACAAATTTACATATTTTGGAGAGTAGTAATAATCTCACTCAACTCTTTTTAGGTAGTATAAGGTAGAGTAACTTTTGTCCATAACGAATAAGAAATCTTTGATCCATATGCAATAAAACTTTTAATGCTGACAATATTTTTTAATGACATAAAAGATGACATATTTGTTTTAAAACCACAGAGGTGACTACGTAGCGCAAAGATACGTAGCGATTATAATATCTCTGGTAGTTGATTGTATTTTCTTGATTAGAAACCCAAAAGACTGTAAGAAAATTTTTATTTTCGATTATGTGTTTTAGTGTTAAATATGTGATCGTTTTTTATTATTTATTTCATTCACTACGATTAACTATAAACACAATCGACATGAATGTGCCGGAGTTCTTATATCTATCTAATCATCTTACTGTAGAAGAATGTCGGAAGCTCGTTGCATCTCTATATTTTGTTTCCTACGAAATTCCACTTGCTTTGTCCATTGCAGAAAGAAAACTACCATTAGACATACCTTGCATCAAGCTCCTGTTGGCTTGGAACAGTGGTAAAGAAAAGTGGGAAGGAAGGGGTAAAACTCATGCAGAGGTTGAACATAGACTTCGGCAATTAGGGAAGTTTGCTCTAGCAGACTGGTTAGGTAAGACAGTGTTTCATGAATTGACGGAAGATATAAACAATGCTCTACAAAATGATTACTTCATGGAAAATGAAAATGAAACAACAACACTTCATGCTAAGTTACTTAAAGATAATGATCTCGTAAACAAGGAAGAATGGACTGTGTTCGATTCTATTTTATGGGCAGCTTTAATGGGTGTGTTTGTTTGTTTGATAGTCATATTTCGTAAAATAATATTATGCTTGTTGTTTGAAAAAAATGGGTCAGTACAAGAAGAAAATGATGCGGAAATGTGTTTATTGCACGATGACACTCTTTTTGATAATAATGAAGAAGCTTCGCAACGGAAGTCTGTTCAGTTCGATGATGATTTTGAAGATAAGGATTCGAGTATAAATCTTATTTAAGTCCTAATAAAGCATATGTTGTGTTCTACTATGTTTTCATTTTTTGTTGATATGTAGAGTCACATTCAATATACTATAACATAACACATTAAAAGTTCTTAAGTGGGGTTTCTAACAGAATATGTTCCTGAAAACCATCGATACATCGTAATTTAGAAAAAGAATAATACCTATTTTTTGCTTTTGTGCCCTCAGAAATCAAACACAGGAATCATTTAATGTTATACCTAATAGCTACAGATAAGCTGGCCTACTTAGTGCCAACTGGCAGTTAACAAGAGGCGTGTAGGTTTGCGCACACGCAGCCATCGGCCGTGTCATCGCCGCGTGCGCCTCGATAAGCCTCATTAGCGACCGCCTTCTTAACTTCATCAACTGATACCTGACTGTACTTCTAAGTCTTAGCATGAATTATACACTGTGTCAGTTTGCGTCCCAGCCAGATTTACGGACGAAACGAATAATGGACGAAATTTTGAAACCAATATTTATTTGATGCCTGAAGTGATAATCATATTGTGTCCATCATCTGACTTATTTATAATGTTAATAAATATAATTTTTTAAGTTTTATTTTTTATTATTAAACATAATAAATATTAATAAGATTACTAAAATATATGGTAAAAATTTTCAATTTTTTTCCATTACTCAGTTAGCAACACCGAACATTTTGTTCTAAATTTTCCTTCATATACTTATTTTTTGGGAACAATTAAAAACTGATAACAGTTCGTGCTAATAGTACAAAAGTTCGAGCTGACTTGCGATATCAGCCTTCTCAACGAGCCTCGATTGAATACAGACTTGTGTTAAACTTTAAAAGGCTATTTAAACGTACAAGTTGAAGATATTTAATTGATAATTTAGACTTAAGGTTAATTGGCTGGTTTTTTTATTCTAAAAAAGCGCAAATGGAGTTTGAATTAAAATTGTTAGTAAAATATTGTATTTTGGATCTCTAAAATTTTGAGTAAAAAATTTTTTTTTTTTCAAAATTTTCAAGTCAACACACTTACTTATGATGAGGTACAATTTTTTGCACATTTTGCGCTTGATGTCATCGTGCATCCTTGCATTAAATTGTTACTATTATAAATTTACATAATATAAATTTACAAATAATAATTACGAAAAACATTTAACATAAAGATGACCACACGTCATACACATATTAGAAATATATATGTATAATGGGCGTGTCTTTGACAGTATTTTCATAATAAACACAGTCGTTGAAGTCTTTTGTATGGTCACTATAATGGCCTTAGGCTAGCGTCTCGGCGCAACGAGTATGGATTACGTTTGCAAAAACATGTTTATTATTTTGACATAGTATTGAATCTTAATATTACAAATGCGAATGTATGTGCGATGTGTGGTATATGTGTGGTTATATTTTAGGGTTGACTGTTGAATCCTTAGAAAATAGTTAAACTGAGAATACTCAATTTAAAAATGGGACTGGTATTTTTACTAGATGCTATGGTTATAACAAAACCCAAGGAATATTGTTTGTATTTTTTGTAGTAGTTCTAGTGATATCTACAAGGTTGTTTGTATCATTTGTACTACCAGATGGTAGTCCAACTCAGTCAGTCAGAAGTAATATCTATTGATACAGAGCTGTTTTGTATGGTAGAATATTCTAAAAATTTTAATAATAATCTACCCTTATTTTATTACGACCGTGTTGAAAAATACACTGTCTAAACAGCTGTCTAGTATGAAATGAAAACAAACTCAGAAATAAGGTTTATGATTTTACAAATTTATTATCGGGCAAGGAAATGATTAGGCAAAAGATTAGTGAACGTCTTCACACTCGCCACTAACACCGAGCTCGGTCCGCGTGAGCATTCAATTACGTGTAATAACTAGAGTTGATCGAAGCCCTATTAATTTCTATGGCCGTCTAAAAAGCTCATCTTCTTTACGTGATTTTAGTGTTCCGTCTTGGAATAAATAAAACGCTCGTAATATGCTTTCACTTTGTACTTATACTTATCACTATTATATATAATTGTTATCTATATTATTGCTTGGTAGAATTGTATATCATATTTTTTATTTTCTTTTTTGCGATGAATTGGGTTCAGAGAATCTATTGAAAAAACACATCATAACATTGAACTTCGTATATTATAATAATGTTAACTAATTTTTGTATATTAATATATCTCTTGCATTAACTTCCACTCTTACATTTGAGTCAATAGTGACTACCTACTCAGAAGTGTGAAGTAAGCAAATCCTTGCTTATAACTAAATGGGATGAATTCAAAAAGATGATATTATATTGTTTTTACGTGAATGTTAGTAGATATGCTTTTTTGTAGATTTATTTTGTAAAACTATAATTTTTGGCTGGACCTGAGATTGTAATAAATCGGTTTTAAAAGTATGTGTTCAAGTGTGCATAAAACATAAATTCATTTACCGATTGTTCAAATTGTACCCAAGTAGATACTTATCTCTAATAAAATATATGTGGAACCCTGAGGTGCCTTTGTTTTAAATAAAATTTTAATATATTCACTTAAATGTTTTGGAAAGTAAACTTGTTAATTACGTTCTCATCAATTATGTTCATAATATTTCGAGACGCCTCGTGTTGTGTTTGACTGACGTTATAATTTCAATATTTAAGATTAAGTGTATGTGGATAGGTATGTAACAAGATTTGAGGCTCGTAGATCATCCAATCGATGCAATGTTTCTATTGAACATGGTTTATTACAGAGGATCTATAATTTGATTCTTTATTCCATTCTTAATTAAGTTTTGAAATTATTGCGCGTTTCGCGTTATTATTTTTTTAATTAAATTTAATAAGCAAATTTAATGAATGATTGGAAGTTGACAGTACTTGCATTACTCAAATTAAATTCCCCTGACACGAATAGAAATAAATCAGTGGAAATGGAAAATTTAGTTAAAATGTATTTTGTTATATTTCTAGGTATGTAAGTTCTAACTAGAGTTTGTGTGATAAATTTCAAATAATAATACAAAGTTTCGCTTTTTTCACTTCTGTATGTATATATACATTATGAATGCTACGTTCTTTTATAGGTAATATAAGCTAACACTAATAAAGGGGTTTCCTGAATTAAAAAGGGGTAAAAAGTGACATGATGAGATTTTGTATGCAGCCTATGTTTTAAAGTCAGAGTCATTGAAATCGGTGTTTTGGCTCTTATTGACAAATAAACACGTCTTTCAGGATATTTGATTCTTTAAAAAGTGAAACGCTGGTGGATCTACGGGGGAGCGATAGGTTGTATGTTATAATTACCTTCTGATCGCCAAACCGCATCTGCCTCCTCGCATTCCGGGCCACGTTCATCCTGCAGAGGAACACCCTGTCCTCACTATCAGCTGGCGCTCTTGTGAGCTCGGTCCTGACTGCTTGCTGGTCCTGTTTGTCTATCACGTCGTAGACGCTGTCACCGTGGATGAGTAGATCCTCCTGGAACAATGAGTAATTATTTAGTTAAATTACTACTTATCGTGGCCTTTTTTGAATCATAAATTGAAAAGCCTCAAACAAATCATACGTGTATACTCTGAGATTTCTTTGGAAGCTTATTTATTTATATCTAGAACTTTATTGTACAAATCATAAAAAGGTGGATTTAATGCCTAAGGCATTCTGTTCCAGTTAATCAACCTTTATTTATACATCAAGATTAATTCACTATGGATATATGTATATCCAAGATAGTGTATGCTATGTTTCTTTCTCTCTTTCTATGTTATTTTTAAACGCTTTGACTAGTTAATACACGATACGTTTCCCAACATACAATTAAAGATGTCTTGGTTACCATTTTAAGTATTATAACCATCACTCTATGTATCCTAGTTTTGATACCTTGGTGGCAAGCAATCGGACCAATGGTTTAGAAACGCATAGAGGACAGACATACAAACATACATTTTTTTTTTTTTTCAAATCATTTATTTTATAGAACATACATTTTTATTTATAAAGATTATAATTTTGACTCCTCAGTGCCTATTCAAAAGAAACTTAACCGTTACCCATATTTTACTTTATTATTGTTAGTTGGTTTATTATTTAGGAAAAAAAAAGAATATCTACTTTACTTTGGGATTGTTTATAGTTTTAGATCACTGGGAGGTGTATCTTGTACCTAATGTTGAAATAAAAAATGACACTGTCACTATTACAACATTTAGGATAATGATGATATTGTGATTGTACGAGAGGTTGGCATAAAACCTTTCGTCATACTTCTCTAAACTGCTGTTGGCACTGGGGGTATTAGAATAGAAAGGTAGATAGGACGGATAGGAACGTTTACGTTTTCTGTACGATGATAGGAGAGGTGCCGCGTCCGCGATTAAAATAATATACCTTGCGGTTAGCTCACTGATGAAAATGCCGAAGTAATCTACCTTAAGTATATGCCTCTTTAAAAATAAAAGCGTCAGATTTAACATTGCGGCGACGGATTTTGTACCGCCGGTTCCGCAATTAGCATTCCGTGTGCTTAGATTTTCTTGTACTGCGAATTATTATGTTTTCATACATATTTTAAACATGAAACAACTACGCCTATATTGGTGTAATAAGACTAGGAAGACCGACCTGAATAAACGTGAGAAGGAAAGGAACAAAAGGAAAAGCAATTTAAGCTATTTAAATATAGCTATTTAAGAATATAACCGATACATAAGCTGGAGTATTTTGTAAGTAATAAAAATTATACTCCTTAAATTCTTCCTAATAGATTGTTATAAAGTTTGACGATTTTTCGACAAATTTTAAAGTATAGTGATTTTATTGCACGTGAAATTCAAAAATAACTGCTATATACGAGTAATACAACTTTTTTTTTTTGTAACTATACATTGACTCAAATTTTCAGGTCGCCAATCGCCATTGCGTCACTTAAATTAGCAGACGTAATGACTATAGCGTCTGTTTGGTGCTAATCCACGCCATTTAGACACAATTTTGATTTTGTACGTTTCCATAAGAACTCGTTATATAAGTTATACCTGCTGATAAGTTTTAATTTTTTTTTTTAAATGATTCATCTCATAAAAATATCGCATCAGCTAAAATTAATCTTGTAAAAACTAGATAGGTAAAGTGCATTGTCGAAATTATTTAACCAAATGAAGGCATTTATAATAATATTTATAGAAATATTTATTTATAATATTTATAAACAAATATTTATATTATAATAATTTGGTTATTATTACCTATATGTTATAACGTTAAAATAACATCTACTTGGTTGGTAAGCTGATGCTGAGTTTAATTCCCACTACGTGTACTTATAACGTCACAAGTTCTTTTTCACCGTATCCAAAGAGTTCTAACTTAAAAAAATACCATTATTGCATGATTCTTGAACCTAATTATACAAACGAAATTCAAATCTAAAATTATTTGGTTACTTATTTAGCTATATGTTTTCAAAAATAGATCATGAGAAAAATATGTAATAGCACCATTAAAACCAACATGGTAGGTACATATGTATCTACCGAGAATAATAATAATAATCCACTTCACAACACACAGATCTACTTGATCCCACAGTAAGCTATTATTAGCTTGTGTCATGGAAACCAAGCATACTACATAGAATTACATATATATTGTACTAGCTGTGCCCCGCGGTTTCACCCGCGGTAAAATCGGAGTTCCCGCGGGAATTCCGGGATAAAAAGTACCCTATGTGTTAATCTGATGTATAAGCTATATTATTGTAAAGTTTCATTTCAATCAATTAAGTAGTTTTTGCATGAAAGAGTAACATCCATTTATAATATTAGTACGACTATAGGTAATAATTATATAAACACACCCAGACTGGAAAGTGGAACCTTGTGTTCATCAAACAAAGTGCACCCCATCGTGACCTACATCGCCAATCGCAATGATGGGCATAAATAGATTTTTCACACCACATGCTCGACAATGCCGAATTATATGTCATGTAAACCTTACCGAAAGCAAGACATTATATCTCTTGGCTTTAGCCGGGTTATAATGTTCTATTGAATTTCATTATAACCCGCTGGTCAATAATGTGATTTTCACTTTCATAATTCTTATTGCTATGTCCATAACGTCTCATTTCGCTAAACAGAATGTGTTCTCAGCGGGCGCGGCCAACTCGATTTTCGAAGACCGAAGCCGTGGCCCACTAGATTCGCAGTGAGACGAACTTCATTTGTTTGTCAAATCGAGTAGGCCACGCCAGCTGAAAGAAGTGGCTATATAGGATCTACTAAGCCTGGTTTTTTATTGTCTCGCATTATGTGAGAAAAGTAGAGTATACACCACAGGGATAAAACTGTTTTTTTCTTGGGCGCTTGAATCCCTCACTGCACTCAGGACTCAATCTTAATTCCCTCCCTTTGGTCGGGAATTAACTTATAACACCCTCGCTGCGCTCGGGAGTTAAATTTGGAGTCCTTCGTTATGTTCAGGATTCAATGTAGCGCCCGTGACATAAAACAGTGCTTTATCCCCTTGGTGTATAATCTACTATTATACCACCAGGTACAGTAGACACTCACTATAGGTACAGGTTTAATATAGTAATGAGCAAATCTTTTCTTATTAATTTACTTCTAAGGTTTTCTTAAAGATCATCTAAAGGTCAACAAAATAATTTCTTGTGTGTACTTAAACCTCTTTTTGCTTGCTTTAAACAAATTTCAATTAACCTAGGTCGGTTATAATAACATTAATTAAATAAGGATTTTACTCGTACTAGCAGCTCAAAGAAAATTCTCTTCCAGATCGCCAGAGACGAAACTGTAGGGTTTCCGATAGAATTTTTTGTTGGTAACCGAAGTATTAAGGGTAAATTTTTCGATGAAAACAAAGATTGGATGTATTAGGATAAAAAAAATGTCTTTAAAAATAGGTATATCAAAGACATTATATTACATACTAATTTATAACGAGAATCAGAGTCATATGGGCTGTTTTAAAAGCAACGGATCTTCTAAATTTTCAATAGATTTTTTTATTGTTCTTGAACTAAGCAAAACTGAACAGAATGATAACAGAAATCAGCAGACCAGGGCCCTTATTCAGTATGACCAACAACATTTCTTTCCCATAACGCGCTTCCAAAAACACATTCCCAAACGTACCAGGTGCCAAGTTATTACAAAAAAATATTCTGTATGCCATAAGAAACGTTGTAAATATGTTTTAATCAAGTTAAACTTTTTTGAGAACGAGGGAAACCCAGTTTTTGTAGCGCGGTATCCTTAACGCGCTGTGTTATGATCATAGTGAACAAGGGCCTAGTTTACTTCGTATTTCTTTTTACCTAGAAATGCTGATTTTAAAATACTATATGGCTTACGTAGCGGGTAACACTTTTTGGGTCAATAAAACATTAAATTCTAAAGCATAGTAATCGCAAAGTGCGTTACTATATAGATTTACATTGTTGTTGGCAACCCTGGCACTGACGTCACGACGCGCGTCATACTGCCCCGCCCACCTGTCGCGCGCCCTCTGCGTTAAGACATAATTGTGCGCGACTGCGCGTGCGATGCGCCGCCGCCCACGTGCTCGCTTCCCGTGGGGCGCCATTATACGAATTGTGAAAAATTATAATAGTACTCGAGAATTCACTATTTAAAGGGGTTTGCTAATAGCCATGCCTAGAGGGGAAACGCACTCGTAGGTATAAGGTACCGTTTGTAAGCAAACAAAAGCACTGTAGCAACCTAACAATGTGATCTTAAAAACGCAATAAATTATTTATATATTTTTAAAAGTTATTCACAAAATTATTTCTTGACAAGACCCCCGACACCTTATATAGGTATATCTATTGTTATTCAATTTGGATGCAGCACGTATACTAGATAACTACATAATTGTAAAAGAAATTTTCTTAATTCCTATATCCTATCGTTAAATACGGTAACACTAGCTGTTCCCCGCGGTTTCACCCGCAAAAATTTTGGAGATCCCGCGGGAATTCCAGGATAAAAAGTAAAATGCAAATTTCGTGATGATTGGTTCAGCCGTTAAGGCGTGAAAGCGTAACAAACAAACTCACTTTCGCATTTATAATAGTAAGGATACCTATATACAAGTGTAATATCACTTGGTCAGAATTTGGATTAAATCTGATAACCCGAATTAATTCATGTTTGAAGCCGTACACGTTTCATTTGGCATTGATCATATTTTTCTTAGTTTCCCTTTTCTAAAAAGCTTCTTTTGGGAGAAGGAAGGGAACTGGAACATATTAATTTTCCCTCCAATATATCGATTGTATATCGAATTATTTATTTTAAATAATGACTTCAAATCAATATTGATACAAATTCTCAAACAATGCAAGTTACGGTTTCTCACAACCGCATTTCAATACGCGGAGCGTTTAAATAAAGCCATTCGGCATTAGTAAATCTATACACATTCGTATTCGACGAATGAACATAAATAAATAAGCTCTGTAGCAAAAGCGTTCATTACTTACAGAATCTGTTTATTTTACAACATTAATACGGGCTCTGCGGTGGGGCCCATTGAATTTATCTTTATATCTCCCCGCGTTGCTTTCACTCAACATTGGCTATATTTCGTTGTTTCCATTTAATTCTACATCATATTGTAATATCGGAATGGGTTCAGTATCGACCGTTACCTTAGCATTTAGATTGGCTGATGATATGGCAAATGATTGGTCCAGTTATGTCTGATTGTGAGATTTTGTTAGTGATCCGATATTTCTTACTCTGTTTATGTTATTGTTTTTATGCCGTTATTTCGGATTATCTATGAAGCATTCATTTATTATTTTTAGACCTATCAGATACATAATAACATGTTGCTGTCTAGGTATGTCATTTTCTCAAAACTTATACAAAATTAAAATGATAGTGTATACTAAACTTATATTTTAATAGTGTCATTTGCTTGGAGTATTTGTGTTTATGTTTAGGGTAATTTAACCAAAGAGACACCATTTTTAGTGGTGGGGTGACGTCACGGACGCTTTAGGTCATCCACAAGTAACACAAGCTTTATATTACTACTACACAGCTCAGCTGTGACAGCTGGGTATGAGCCGTGCTCTTGTACCTTTAGCAGTACAGATCGAGTTCAAATACCGTTCAGTAGCTTTTTACAGGTTTTTTTTAGGTACAGATAGACTGTTTTTTTACTACTAATTAATATAGAAGAAGAAAAAAAAGAAAATGAGTTTATTGGTCAAAGCACAAAATAAAAAATGTATCAGTAGTGGATTCGTTATATTATTTTATATAAATTTTACATAAAGATCAATAAAACCTCTAGTATTAAGTACCTATACACTTGTAGAAAAATTCGCTTTTGTGTACAAAGATACAAGATAATAACACTTTCAATAGAATTAAAGTTCTAAATCAAAACAAAACTTTAAGTTTCTAATATTAAACGCTATATTATGTAGGTAAGCATTCTATGAACTGCTTTGCACAGTCTATAAATCATCAGCAAACCGAGATCACCCGCGTACATGCACAATTATTAACACACAACATTCTTCCCAGTACGAGCAGATACTTACTAACATACGTAACTACCAACCAAATATAAACCAACACCGAAGCCTTGTAACTAAATGTTAAACAAACAATCTGGCCTCCGGATATGTAGATTAATGATGCAAGAAAGAAAGCAAAGCCGTTTAATTGTGTTATAAATGAACACAAGATTTGATTGATCGCAGCTTAACTTATAACATCGGTCCTCAACACTACATCAGAAGTGCATAATACTGTGTACAAGTAGCTTGAAGTTCTGATGATGTATCGCTGCTATTAATATTATAATATTCTTTCTTCAAGGAACACGGTAAGTATTACTATCCTACTTACCTGCATGGTCGTATTAGTACCTGTTCTAAGCTTAACTTCTTTGCTTTAAGAAAATTATCAATATTTTAAAGTGTATGAAGCTAGTACTAGCTTCATACACTCTAAAACGTTTCTTAATTACTAATTACTGCGGTCAAGCTTTGACCAAAAATTAATTAAATTATATCATCGAATGCTTTTTGTAAGACGATTAGGCTATCACTTTGATTTTAAATCTGAATCTGTGTTTAGACTCAGTTTGTAGCATTGTTTTATTTGGATTTTTTAGGTACTTTAATCATAAACAAAAAATAGTGATGATGTCTCGAGTTCATAAAACTTCTACACTACCTTTTCCTATACAAATAGCATGGGAATCTGCCTTCAACGCATTGTATCATTTAACTTAATGTATATTTTTATTACCACATTGTTATCGACATTTAGCCACTCCATAACAATTGACATTATGAACAATAATGACATATAAACGCATACTTATATGAAATTCGGTTTCAGATTTTCCTTCAGAGACTAAAGGGCACAGTCACACAATGGTAAATGATATATAATGTGCTGGCAGTATTGCCTCGGGTACAGACGAAGAAATCGTACGCCTAACTCTATATCCACCAAAGTAAAATGAGCCATCATTCCATCAATATCAATAGAAATAATATAGAGAAGCTAATAGCTGATGCAAAATTCAGAGGTCAAATAATAATTGTCAATGTTATAAAGGGTTTAATAGTGAGTACCAATAAATCGGCACAGTTGTTAGCGCGACGAAAGAGCATTGTCTATGGGATTATCATTACATTGTTCAGTACGCATATTGAATTGTACGTTCTCTATTGTTTATGACGAGTTAAATGTATTTTTACAACGTGTGTGGTTGCGCGCCCTTTACTATATCCATGGTATATCAATGCCATACTGCGTAGTGCGTAGAAGTCTGCATTAAAATCTATTATAATATTAGGTTTGGTTAGTACAAGTATTATTTTGACCTTTATCAAGTCTAGAATCTAGCTTCTAATATTATTCAAATATTAAAGCATATTTTCGAAAGAAATACTCGTAATTGTTAATTACAATATCATTAATACACATATAGATAAATATTTCGGACGGAAAATTTAAATAGTTTAGCTAAAAATTACTAAGGCTTTTTATTTAATACTAGCTGACCCTTGCGGTTTCACCCGCGGTAACATCGGAGTTCCTGCGGGAATTCAGGGATAAAAGTACCCTATGGCACTCAGGATCACTTTAGCTTCCTATCTATAATAAGTAGATCCATAGATAACAACCTCACAAACTCCGGAGTTCCCGCGGGAATTCCGGGATATAAAGTACCCTATATCACTCAGGATCACTGTAGCTTATTATAAGTGAAAGAATTTTTAAAATCGGTTAAGTAGATCCAGAGATAGCTTTTCCCCCGTGGGTTTACCCGCGGAAAATTCGGAGTTCCCGCGGGAATTCTGGAACAAAAAGTACCCTATGACACTCACGGTCACTGTAGCTTTCTATAAGTGAAAGAATTTTTAAAATCGGTTCAGTAGATCCAGAGATTACCCCCTACAACGTCACAAACTCACAAACTTTTGCTCTTTATAATATTAGTATAGATCAAAAAATAAACAGTAGGTAGGCATAAATGTATAGGTGTAGGTAGGCACTGATAACGAAGCTGTATTAGCTTAATAAAGGTACCAAGATCATGATGAAAGGAATAGAAATCTTCACAAATCCTTACTAGTATTATAAATGCGAAAGTGAGTTCATTTATTTGTTTGTTTGTTTGTTACGCTTTCATGCCTCAATGGCTCAACGGGTACGGACATAGGGTACTTTTTATCCCGAAATTCCCGAGGGAATTTCAAAATTACCGTGGGCGAAACCGCGGGGAACAGCTAGTAAAATTATAAAGAGATTTATAAGTCGAACTAGATCGTTGACGCCCGTTTTGTGGGCGGTATGGTTGCATATAAATAATACTCGAACGTAATTTTTCAATAAATTATCATACATTTTGAGCATAGTTATTTTTATCGGGACACTCCCACGCAACAATTTGCTCTATAAACGGCATATTAACGAGCTCGCATTGTTTTTAACTAGATATTTGAATTAAGTAC
Source organism: Zygaena filipendulae (assembly GCA_907165275.2). Classification (NCBI taxonomy): domain Eukaryota; kingdom Metazoa; phylum Arthropoda; class Insecta; order Lepidoptera; family Zygaenidae; genus Zygaena; species Zygaena filipendulae. The sequence goes on from OU015669.1 coordinate 6,503,923, forward strand.
TTACTGCCTCTAAATTCTTATCATTAATCTTAATTGCAGAATAACATTAAAATATTACTCTCAGGTTGAGGTCAAGTCTATCGAAAATGAACTTTATCTATCTATAATTAGAGTATAATACGGTATTTTTACAGATAATAATAGCTCAATATCGATCATTACATTACGGAGCTCATAAGAACGGTATCGTGGGAATGCAACCATTCGATGAGTTATGGCTATCGAATGAGATGGATTTTGGATAAATATTATCAATATATCTACAATCGATCGATAAAATTAAGTTTGTATGCTAGTTATTCTTTTGACTATTGTGAAGAACTACTTACTATTTCAATAATATAATATAAGAGTTTTTTTTTCAACACACGGGTTTGATGGATTTTTTTTTTTTTTTTTTTTTTTTTTTTTTTTTTTTTTTTTTTTTTTTTTTTTTTTTATTAAAAACCAATAAGTACAAAATACAAAAATTCACATATTTCCAGTGCAACAAAAACCAAATTTGGTTTGTCTGTGCACTGCGACGGTTTGAGGCTAAATTTACATTATTCTCTGTGTATAAATTAAATTATTTAGTAATTGATTTAGTATCATAATATTTCGAGAGTATCATAAATTTACTGACTCATAAGAACCTATTACTATCTACATTATATTGGTCGCCCTTAACTACCTAGGTTAATTGTTATAGGGCTATGCAGTTTTGGCAAAGATGACATGTGTCATTCTAGTAATTTTGTGGTTAGAGCCGTGTTCGACAACTACAACTCTGGCAATGATTTATATGCTGAAGTCCCATGCAACTGCTGCACTATGCTATCTACCTATAAATCTGTCCATTTTAAGGTTACACAATCTATTTTAAGTTAGTTCTAAGAAAATTTGTAATTTCTTTTTTCCTTTTTTGGTGTACAATAATAATAATAATAATGAATCTATCAATATTTTTAAACATTGCCTAAAAAGAGATGAAATACATATACCTACCTACTTATTTAGTACGGGGGGTCACTTTAAAAGAAATGTTAAGTTTATCAACTATGTGCTGACCTAATTTTATCCATTTGAAAAGTGTTCAAAATATTATTGCACCAACAGATTTTACTAAGCACTAGCAGTGCCCCGCGGTTTCACCCGCGTGAGTTTCGGAATTCCCGCATAGGAAGTCCAAAGTAGCCTAATTTACTTATAACATCAGGTAATTAGCAAGTCCCGTCAAAATCAGTCCAACCGTTTCGTAGATTCACCCGCGTGAGTTTCGGAATTCCAAAATTCTTTTATATTTTTCTTCTTACAATAAAAAACACAATAAAAAAAGAGTTAGCGAAATTGGTCTAGCCATTCACGCCTGATACCGTGGCCAAGGGAAATAGCCATTTATTTTTATATATGTATTTTAAACATAATATGTTCTCGTATAGGTAAGTTGTAAGTTGTGACTCAAGTCACTTCGCATTATTTTTATAACTGTGACTCAAGTCATTCTACAGATTGATCTGCGAGTGCCTCATCATTGACATCGGTTGCCTCTCACAAAATCACAAGGGACCAATCAAAATCAAATCACAGGCGCATCTGAGCGGGAACATTGGAAAACAGAGCACCTACGTACAGTCAATCTTTGATGATAGGTACCTTCCACAATTCCACAATCAAAAAACAACTTTATATTGTTATCGTATAGAATTGAAATTTATTTATCCTCGCGACAAATGGGAACTACAATTTGTTATTACGTAACAACTATATGTAACGTCATGTGCCGCGATAAGATAAGATAAATTTGGTTCAGCGGTGATACGGCTATGTGCCAACACTGCGTGATGGTTATTAATCATAATTTGAACATATTGAGTGGCTATCATTATGTGTGCTATTATATCTGTGGTAGCGACGATTCACACGGACACACCGCCAAAACACACTAATTTACAGGATGTTTTTTTTTAAACGATAAAACACCGTAAATTGAATTATTATAAATATTTTAGAATTTGTTGTTCACCGCGTGAACCCACGTTTATATCGAAGTTCCTGTGGGAATTCTAGCGTAAAAGTACCTTAAGTCCTTTTCTGTACACCTGAAACGTGTACACAAAATTGTAGTGATTAAGGCGTGAAAGCGTAACAAACTAACAAACAAATTAGCTGACATTTGTACTTATATACTATACTATACTTTGTAAGGATTCATATTTATTTTGGAGTATTGTTGTACGTCATATTTAGCACGAGCACGGGTAACGAAAGCTCACTTTACGGGTGAGCGTTGGTTAAAAACGTACACAGATCTAGACACGCCGGTAGCGTGTCAAGCCAAAGTTCTGAAACTGACAGAACTGGCGAGCCGCACCGTGTGTAATATTACACGAACCATTTGGAGCCACTTTTCACCCCTCCATATTTCAAAAACTATTTAACATAAACATGTCAAATTTGGCTTATGTATTAAGACTCGCGAGATAAACATGTGCTCCAAATTTCATAAGCACACCTCAAACGGGCTTTTAGATATTAACGTCCAAAAATCGTGATTTTTATCACTGACTGACCTATAGACCAAAATTATAACCGACTTCCAGATGACCTAGGAACTTGATATTTGGCATCGAGGTAGACTTTTAGGCGTAAACAAAGGGAAAAATCTGAAAACTGGAAAAACTTAAAAAAAAAAGATAATTATCAATATCTTCAGTTTTTAGGTATATCCTTATCAAGAAGGTAATATAACAAAGTCGAGTATTGAAGTATATAACTGGCTAATCAAAATTTTGAAGTATTCTTAATGATGTATTTTACGTCACTCCATTAAACTGAGTCAAACATTGACAATGAGTCAAACTTTCGTTATCAACACGAATTTTTCTATGGTTTATACGTATAAAACTAGCTATTCTCAAGTTAAAAGTAAATCAGCGTTTGTTTTACGTACGACGTAATACGTATATAATTCATGAATATCTGTGAATATTTTCATCAGTTCACGCAAATATCCATTACATATTATTCACATTTGACAAAGAAAGTTCTGTATGTAAAAATGATGAATAAATAATTCTTTTTCAAGAATAAAACTGCTTCTGGATAGAGACGGTTATTTGGCTCTTTTGTCCGCCTACAAGTGCGACGTATAATCCTCGAACAGAAACTGTACAGGTACTGTCTAGATGATTTTGACTCCAATATAGAGATATACATGTAGGCGAGTTTCCTGAGTGACATAGGGTAGGGTAGGGGTTTTTATCCCGGAATTACTAAGGAAACTCCAAAATTAGCGCGGGTGAAACAGCGGGCAACAGCTAGTGTGAAATAAAATTGTGTATTGTGCAATAAATTTTTGACCTCCTCAAAAATTTCAGGCTGCGACAGTACAGAAGAATCTCGTTACATTAACGGCATAATCCAGCAATTCTTCTCACTTGGAATGGCAACATGGATTTAAAAGGCAGCTGTATAATTGCAGTCATGTACACTGTGCAAGATTTAGCCGATATAGGCAAAGTTATGGAAGATGCTTCAATAGCTGCGATTCTACTTCGACTTCTAGGAGGCTTGAGTCCTCAATATGCTCCTTTATGCGTATGGTGACGTAATATATCGTGCTACTGGAGTTTGTTGCGCACTTGCGCAGCTTTTTCTCTTCAGCCATAGCGCTAGGAAGCTGTGAAGGTTGGATATTTTATGGGTGCTGGCTTCTGTCATAATAACTGTAATTTTATTGACGTCAATAAGATACACATTATTGGCCAAATTTGATTAAACGATTTGACTATGACTTTGATTTTGACTTGTCGCAAAAGAACTGATGAAGTGTAGTCCGATCTCTTTTATCATTTTAGAAATAAAAAATAGTGTCACTTGGTTGTCTTGTAGATGATACGAAGTTCACCGGGTCTTCTAGTATATTCTTTTAGTGTCGTCTTCGTCTTGATCGTCTTAAATATTAATTATTTACTACGTAGGTACCTACATTGTACAATGAGTCGTACAATCGAATTACTGGTGGGTGACACTTTTACGTTACACCAAATCATTTACGTTGGACTTTCCAGAGTTAAAACCTTAGATGGAGTACATCTTATCAATTTAGATCCAAGTCAGATCAAGGCACAAGAGAGATCTATTGTAGAGTACAACCGCCTGCGCACGTTATGGCGCCCTGACATGGCCAAATTAACTATAAACAGAAAACGCGTAAAAAAAAAAAAAAAAAAAAACGGATACGGCAATTCACTCAAACATTTTAAACGTCCAAGAAAATACAGAAAACACAAAAAAGATAGTTATACCACGGAAACGTAGGAAACGTAGGAAAATAAACTAAATTGACAAAAACCATTTTATTATGAATAATAAGTACCTACTAATAATTTCTGCAAAAAGTTTTTCTTTTCCGATTCATTTATCCATTTCTGTTAATATACAATAATATTGTGACCTATATATCTAAACACGCAATAGCGTGTCAAGCCAAGTTCAGGCTAACAGAACTAGCGAGCAGCACCGTGTGTAACTTTTGACCCCGTCATAACTCAAAAACTATTTCACATAAACATGTCAATATGAATCACGTATTCTCAAATAGAAGCTTTGATTCTTCACTCGTTAGTACGTCACGCGATAGGAGCGATGCACGATCAGGGAAAAAAAATATAATCGTTTATACAGGTGCTGTCTGTCGACAAGAGTTGTAGTGTCATGTCTCCAAAATATTTTACTGCATGCGGTGTTTTCTTTAAATGTAAGCAAAATACGTTTTAATTATAAATGTAACTATTTTTATTCGTGTTTGTTTTATTTATTATTTGATCTATTGAATCTAGACACGCTGTAGGATGTTAAGCCGAGTTTAAGCTGACAACTGGCGAGCAGCACTGTGTGTAATATTACACGAACCCTTACTTATTCTGCCTGTAATGTAAGAATCATCAATCAAAATTTGATGACAGCCGGTCTTTGTATTTTATGGTCTTTACATATTTATGTATATGTTTATGTGTTATGGTCTTTACGTAGTGATTTGTTTTAAATCCAAACATGTTAGTTTCAGTAGGTACTTACTACCCCGTAAACGGATTGAAATACAATAGATTAACAGAGACCATTTGGTATTAATTTTATTATGAACAAGTACCTAATACCTACTAAGAATTTCTGTACAAAAAGTAGTGATATCCCATCAAAAACATAAATGTGAAAATGGAAGCCAAAGTTTGTGCTTATTTGTCGACTTCACCGACAAAAGAATTGATATCTAAATGGGTGCCAAGTTCTGTAGATAATCCTGAAATATATTCAAAGGAGCATAGAACTTGGCTAGTTTTCACATTAAAGTTATCTTATATTTGCCTAAAAACTATAGTATAAATATTTTTGATATTGGCTTGTTTTTACCAGCAAACCAAATATTAAAGGGGTGAGATCTATTGACCTTACAGTATAAAAACAGTAACTTGCTCATAATAATATAAAGAAGATACATAATTCGAGTAGCTAAAGATAACTTTAATGTGAAAACTAGCCAAGTTCTATGCTCCTTTGAATATATTTCAGGATTATCTACAGAACTTGGCACCCATTTAGATATCAATTCTTTTGTCGGTGAAGTCGACAAATAAGCACAAACTTTGGCTTCCATTTTCACATTTATGTTTTTGATGGGATGCTAGTTTTGACAATAAAATATCATTTAGTTTTTCTAATCTCTCCATCATCACTACGTATTTCGTTCTTCAACATTAGGACATTCAACAACTGCGTTTGCCCCCTCGTTAATTTCAGAGTTCCCGCGGGAATTACGAGACAAACTATACGTGTAAACCTGACAACGTGTATGCAAAATTTCGTGATATACCGATTGAGTAGTTTAGGCATGAAGTCAAAACAAATAAACAAACAAATAAAATCAAACACCCATATACATATTACAATACTATTATAAAAGAAAAAAAAAATGTTTCAAAATTAAAATTCTACAAATAAGTTAATCTTTATTTACGGTCATGATCAAAAGATCTTTTACTCTGATGGAAAAAGAACTGAAAATATAACTCATTGAACAGTTAAAATATAGAGCACTCTCTACATACCATATCGGCCTGGTGCGGGCGGGCGCGGCGAACAATAAAACATAGTGATTAATTTATCGGCGCGGGCGCAGGCTAACGAGGAACTATTCGGGGTCAGACGCGATACGATTTGTATCCGGTGCGCGTTCGGACCCACCGGTGCGCTCCGCCTTTGTGCGCCGGACAAAAATTGGGCACCGATGGATACTGATTTCGCCAATTATTACGTTTAATTATTTGTTTTATTTATTTATGTTACAATATATAATAGGTACTTACAAATAATATATGAAAATATAACAATAATATCAATGTTTGGATATTAGCATGCAACGCCACCTCTCGTAAAATTGATAAACCTTATTTTGTTGTTATAAACTTCTATTAGGTAAGTTACTAAACAGCCAGAATTAGGGTGAACAGAAATTTTAGTCGCATAAATGTTTATTCTGATGCGGGGACCGAACTTCTTTACTTGCTACATAACCAGCACTTCTCATAATTATGCTCATTTACTGATGTTCTATGAACAATCTCCTGCTAATGTAAAATTAAATCAACTCAATTATTATGTGCTTTATCCACGAATACTTGCATCCAATTTTTTTTTCATTTCTAATAACAGAAATCAGAGTATTAAATTTGAAAACATTGGTCTCGAAATTTAAATTTTCCTTTAATTTGAGTTTGGAAGACTTTAAAAAAATCATAGCGCTATACGACTACGAGACACTATCCTAATAGGTGAGCTTTTATTCACTGACTTAACAATAATGGAGGTTTTGTATGAAAACTCACCATTGAATGTCCTAGGTATTCTGCCGCGTTGTCGGAAATGTACAAAAGTTTTCCATTCTGCGTCATCATCATCAAGAATCCGTTGAGAGCCTGAAATAAAAAAAAGTTCTTAAAAACCAGCTTTTAGCAGCTTTCGTCACACTAATAAAAAATATTTTATAGTCTCGGTAGTATTATCTATATATGTATGACCATAAGTTATTATTGTTTTATTTTTCATAAAGGTTTTTTAACTTATAATAAGTATTCAAAAAATATACAGAACGAATCTGTTTTCTTAGGAAAAATAAAAGCTTTTTCACTTCTTTATCGTTGTGGTAGATAGTTTTGAACTTGCTATCTTTATGCTGTGTATAAAAACTGATAGCTTTGAACGTTTCCGTCATGTTTTCGTCAAATACATACTTATACCTATCTATTTTTGTATAGATAATATTAAGTCTGTATGTTTGTAAATTTCGATGTAGGAAGTAATCTCTAGAACTACTAAAACGTTTCTAAATTCTTTCACTGGTAGAAAGCTACAGTATCCTTACGTGTTATAAGATGCTTTTTTATCTCAGAACAAAAACTTACCGCAGGAATACCGAAATTTATGCAGTTGAAAGCGCGAGGGAAACGGCTTTTTGATTTATTTACCAAATTTTCAATAAAATAATTTAAGGTAAGGCTATGTATGCCTATGCGTTTATCACATTGGCCGTAACATAAATGACTAATCTAGGTCTTAGAATAGGACATAGGTTACTTTCATCCCGATACATAGAGTTACCGAGAGAATTGTTAAATTGAGGCGAGTGAAACCGCGGGACACCAGCTAGTTAGTAACAAAATGATTTCTCTGCGTTCTCGCTAATCTGTATTCTATTATTCGCTCCAGCCGCGGTCCGCGATACATCTGAGTTATGATCCGAATAAATTAAATCGGCACACAATCGCCTCAACAATCGCACCACGCCGGCACAATCGCAAATTTGTCACATAAACCAGCGAGTTAGCTCGCTATTATGATTTTAAGCAAAATAATACCTATTCAAAGACGATATTATTCAACTGTATCTTTTTTATTGCATAATATGAACTAACAATAAGTGTAGATGGCAGATGCTTATAAGTTTTAAACAAAACAATATATTTAAACCATGTTTCCTCGCTTTTCTTTCCAGTGGTTAAATGACTAGGTATATTCTGAAATAGGTAAGTATGGATAAAGAACCAAATAACGATTTCCATCATTCCCACCTGGTAAATAAATTTTCATTTTCATCTGCCACAATGTTCGAAATCAGAAATGACTAACAAAATAACTCACTAATGACTTTGCTTTAATGTTTTTTGAGATGATTAAACAAAAAGGAAAATAAATACCATACGGCGGTAAAAAAAAATTGTTCACAGGTTGTTATTAAAAACCTCAAAATTATACTTAATTAGTGGGTTGTGATTGACCACACCCTGTTAATGTAGAGTTACGCAACTGTTAAATATAGAATGCGATTTCAAAAACAAGATTTTTAATTAAGAATACTATAAATAATATTTTTTAGTAACAAGTTCATACTTACTTACTATGAGAAATAAAGTAAATGTAAGTATTTTACGAAACTTAAAATTTAAACTTACCTTTGAAAATCCAAAATTTGATGCATTTGTTGGTTGATGTATGATGTCGAAGCGTTTGAAGACTGCAACAAAAGGCATGAAATAAACATTATATTATTTTTGGCCAATCTACAATATTTTGTTGCTGGTGGAACCGTGGAAATAATCTATATAAATTTTCAGCAACTGAATTCTATGAAGAGAAACAAAATACATATATTATACGTTGTACATATTGCTAGATTCATATGTTTAGATTTAGAGTTTGCGAAAAAATAAAGTAATAATAATTATAATAATAAATAATCCACTTCACAACACACAGATCTTGACACTTGAACCTATTATTAGCTTGTGTGGTGGAAACCAAGCAAACGTGGTATATTATACTACATAGAATTACACATATATTATACTATAGATATATGTATAAACACACCCAGACTGGAAAGTGCAACCCTGCGTTCATCACACAAAGTGAACCCCTACCGGTATTGAACTCGGAACCTTTTGATTAGTGGGGAGGCATGGTGACATACTACGCCAATCGGGTCGTACCTAAGTAGCTACAGTACAATTTGATCCAAAAAAAGGATTATTGACGGTTTAGCATAAAGTTAATAAGTATCGTCAAAAAATGGTCGAAATTAGACTAACGTGTAGAAAATCTTTGAATCGTTCGAATTACTTGCGCACCCGGAATCGTAAGATTTGCATGCGAATGCTCATATTATATTCTCTAAACGTTCGCATGCGAATCTTGCGATTCCGTGTACGAAAGTAGGTACTTAATTCGAACGATTCAAAAATACCATCCCACTAACAGTGAAACTAAAATATGATGATGATAATATTATGTTTGATTTGCAGCCATGTTGTTAGCCGCTATTATAACAATAGCCGTACACATTATTAGCGTCGATCGTCGTTATGTGACATATATCATTACGCCCACGTACAATAATCGGTAATATTGTGTCCACAAAACAGTTAATATGATCGTAATGCGATCGGTTTGCGTTACTCTGAATACAAGAAATCATAACGCATAAGGCGTATGTAATGATTGCTATACAGTTGGCTTTAAACGGGATTCCGATTCTGATTTTGGAATTTAATATTTCTGAAGCTTTAAACATAAAACAAACAGAAAAAAGGAAGATGGGAACTTGTTTTCTTATTATGTTTCTAATGTGCCCATGTTATTTCAGAAACCATACGACCGATTTATATGATTCTTTTGCTGAAGTATTATATTAGGTAAATATTTATGTAGAATTTTCAGTAAATAAATCATTAAATGAAAAAGGGTTTAAATCCAGGCGTGTTAAATATTTTGGTAATGATTTTATAATATATAGTCGATATGAGAAGAGTGTTTTAACTTTAGCATATATCCCAAAAAAAGGAGTGGAAAAGAATAATCTAAAGAACACTGGAATAATAAAATGTAAGTAGGTATATGTTTTTCGTGAATTATCTAAGTTGCGTTTACCAGTAAGTTCGCTTGTGTATGAGTAATCTTGACTTCATCTTTTTAGTTTAAATAACATTTTATTAAATGTTTTTTTTTTTTTAACATCTGTTGAATATTATATTGACTTGTAAAGATCGAGACAGGAAAATTAAATTGGCATAAAAACAATCAAAAACAATCATCCTATAAATACAAGCTGTTCTATATCTAAAGGCAAAATACAACGAACAATCGATAATTTGGGGCAGCCCACTCGACCTGATACACATCGCATCGTATCAACACCGAATATCGACTATAAAGAGAAGGTATTGTACTCTGTAGTCTGATATAATCCGTTGTACCTTCTTCTTGAATATACTATGATTCTTGAGGAACTAGAACGGTCCGATTTGTACATTACTCTCCTTGTCATCTTCCTGAAGGAACCATAGTCTTCATGCCTTATGTATACACAGGTCTACCTACCTACATCTATCCACGTACCTATCAGGTCTTCCTTGCCTAGAACTTTACAAAGACCGACTTGTGATAATACTCGTATATACAATACATTAAATGACGTAATATTTGTCAGCCCATCATTCATAACTTAACGTCAAAAACAAACTACAAACCTAACTTGTAGATAATCTATTTATCTAATTATTATCTATTAAATTTTTATCGGTGTTGAAAAATATTTCTACGCAACACACGCCTCTGTATCTTTGATGCCATCTACAAATTGATTGAATGTAACACTTTAACAAGAACAATACGCTGACAGTAAAATTGCGACACACAAAATTCAATATTAATCAAACACTTCAATTCGATTGAATCGTATATGTACCGTACTTAGTTAGTTTTCGACATTAAACAATTGCGAAAGGAATTAAATAGCAGAGCTCAAATAGAATATTCATCATCGAATTGCACTTACGGGACAGGCATAGTTGGTTATAATTAATCGAATCTATCGATCGATACTTTCTCAACCGACGGCCCGGGAAACAACGATAAACAATAACCGAGAGTGGCCACCCGATTATATCGATAAGATATCGACGGAATAATTCCCGTCTCTAATGGGCCCGCCGCTGTGTATAAGGGGATTTACACTTTCTAAACTATCACAAAAGGGGTTCTCTGAAGGATGGATTAGAATATTGATATGGTTATAGCTGTTGATTAACCAACGGGGGCCATTATGAAATCTTGTTATAGTATCTGCACGTAATCGATTTTGTTTACTAAGGAAAGAAACCTTAGATTATTTAATCCTACTAATATTATAAATGCGAAAGTTTGTAAGAATGTATGGATGGATGGATGGATGGATGGATGGAGGGATGTTTGTTACTTTTTCACGCAAAACTACTGGATGGATTTAAATGAAACTTTACAATAATATAGCTTATACATCAGATTAACACATAGGGTACTTTTTATCCCAGAATTCCCGCAACTCTGAAATTAACGCGGGTGAAACCGTGGGGCACAACTAGTATATGATATATTCACATGCGCTACTAAACGCAAAATAGCACGATAAATTGATATGGTAACTAAAAACCACACTAACATTGTACGTACCTATGTCCAAACCAACTAGCAATTATGATCATCACTACGTCATAGTATAAAAAAATCGCTTCCCTCTGCCTGTCTGTCCCTATGTATGCTCAGATCATTAAAACTACGCAATGGATTTTGATGCGGTTTTTTCAATAGATAGAGTGATATGAATAGAGTGAGTGACAAACAACAATATTAACTCACATTCGCATTCGCATCGCAATTTTAATTATATTTCTTTAAATTAAATCTTGCGAAAGCCCTACCCTAAAGTTAATTAAGCTAAGCAATCAAGTAAACCGCGTGACATTTTAAGCAAATGACACCTTATTCACCCGCCGGTGATCTGTGTTGCCAGCTCAAAACATAGATACGTGTCTGAGTATCTTTAGCACTTAGACTAAGAGCGATAGAACACATCTCGGGCTAATGTGCAAGATTGTAGGGCTGACAGCACCACTGAATCAGTGTTGAACTGTAATACGTGTAACCTCCAAACGACCTGCATTTAACTGGAGTCAAAGTGTTTGCGTTCCATTTACTAGAACTGCTCTTTACTTTGCCAATAGTATATTCTCCTTACGTATTTAAAACCAACGCAATCCTATTTTTGCGTCTAGAAATGCAGTCAGGATAACTGATATAGACATATCCCTTCGCAGCTTTTGTGTTTGACAGGAAAAGTTGAGTCAAAATTATCAAAATACGTTTTAAGCGACTTCCAAAAAGGAGAAGGTTCTTTGTTTGGCTGTGTGTATGTTTTTTTAGTTTTTTACTATTATCGCGTTTAAAGTCCCACAAAAAAAAAAAACATACACACAGCCTCTAGTAAGTATTCTCCTTCAATTTATTTTGAAATGAAATAGGTATAGGAAATATATGTATGTGAGAAGATTTAATTTGCGAATGGCAATAGTGTGAAGGAATGAACACCTTTAAAGAAAATTTTCGGAAAAAGTATTTACTATATTGCTAGAAATAATACACTAATTTCGGATTTCCCGTGGGAATTCCTCGATAAAAGTACCCTATGTCATGCAGTAACTCTTTTGTTTGCTATGAGCAAATTAATTAAAGGATTTTAAAATTGGTTTAGTAGTTTTTGAGTTTATCCATTATAAACAAACATACAAAAAAATAAAATCTTTTCTCTTTATAATATTAGCATAAATGTCTATATTTTTTTTACAAATTCGTAAATTTTCGACATACCTATTTAATTCGAAAACTCACTTTCATTTAGCTTGAGACAAATACGTACAAAAACCGACTTGCCTCAGGCATAAATCCGAGTCACAACAAATAGCTCACGAACGAGCCGTACTGATGCCGAAGCGGCGACCGTTTGTCTCGACGCCCGTCTCGAGTTTCACAAATTATTTTGTTGCATTAAAATTAATGCTAACACAGAAATCTGTGGTATAGGCGATTATATATTTTATCTCTGTAGCTTTTTATTAATTGTCACTAATTTTGTTGGCAAAATGAAATTACTATGGGACCCAAAATATTTATATTATATTTTATAAAAATCCTGTTTAGAGAGTAGAAAAAGTTCAATTTCAATTTAATACCTTTGTTGCTGAATCTTACTTCTTGCATAGGTACAAATTAATTATTTTCCCTTCAAGAGACCTAGGCGCAGGATGCTGGATGTTATAAAGAAGTACCTGCCTTCTACTAACTACTGCTTTCAAGATTCTTATAACAACTAAATTGATTCCCCTTTTTAGATATCTATATTATATAAGTAATAATACGTAGTGCATACCACTTTTGCTTGGTTTCTACAAGCTTGCTTAGCGTGGGATCGAGTGTTCTGTGCGTTGTGAAATGTTATTATTGTTTCATTAAAATAAAATAAAAATCAAAGAATATTCTGGGTGTAACTAATTGTGAAGTACATTAATTAGCGGTGCAGGCTGGAGCAGCGCGGGTGATCGTTTTGAAATGCGCCCGCGCTCCTGCGCGCTAATCAATTCTAACTCAGCACCCATTTATCTAGTAGAGTTGATTTAAAATTGACGATCCATTTCAATGTTTGCTTATTAGCATCATTATGAGCTATACTAATTTTAGACCAATTGTCTTTTGTTTCCTGATACAAATATTTTTTTACTCTTTCTTTTTTTTTTGGTGTAGGTACTTACCTGCCAACTAAAATATAATATAATAAATTATCATATATCATTGCCTGGTTCACTCAAAAGATGATTTGATATAGTTTCCTACATACATGTTAAATTAAAAAAATATATATATCTACGTTTGTCATCTTTTTATAAATTGCTTGGTTTACACGACGCGAGCGTTATATAGTGTCTCTATGCTACGATCTGCGTGCTGTGAAGAGTTGTGATCTTCCCTTAATGGGCTTATTACACTACTTCCAATTTAGGGAATCTAAATCGGATACAATTTAGGATCAGTGAGTGAGAGAGAGAGAGCGAGTGATCACACTACACTAAATTGTACCCTAAGTCAACTACTCTATAGGGTACATTTTAATGTAGTGTGATCATTCGCTCTCTCTCTCACTCACTTATCCTAAATCTGAACCAACTGTTCTAACTTCGATTACACCTTCCGATTTCGTAGATTGGTGTCTGACAAATTGTAAAGTGTGATAAGCGTTTAATACATAAAATATCATTAATTGTGGCTGTGTTGCATATCTGGATGCTGTAGCGCCAGGAGCGCTGCAGGGGCGATGACGCGGTCAGTGCTGTATCACTTCCCGAGTGGAATCACCGGTAATTTATGGAGACATTTGTTACAGTAAGTACCCATCTAGGGTACACAGATCTATACTATAATAAAAGAGTAGAATCCGCGATTCTGTAAATTGAATATTTTTGACAAATTTTGACAGGGAGTGAAGAAGAGTAACCAACCACAAAAATAGAGTTTTTAAAATTCTTTTCTGTTTGTCTGTCTGTCTGTTTACGATAATCTCCGAACCTACTGAATGGATTTTCATGCGGTTTTCACAGGTAAATTAAGCTAAACCTGGAGCTGCATATAGGCTTTGGTTCATTTAAATCGGATGTTTGGAAAAAAAGTTGTCATACAAAAACGATTCATGCGGGTGAAACCGCGGGGCACAACTAATAAGTCAATAAAGCAACAAAGTGTCTGGTAATTTTTTTCATATCGTTTTCGCAACTAGTGTCAACTGACTGTACGAGATTAAGAAATATGATCTTTAAATAACTTCAAGTGTTTCTTTATACACGTAACATTCCGTATATAATAAAATAGATGAGAGTAAGGTATCGTCTTAAAACGCGAGCCGTTGTTCCTTCACAGGTGGCTACCTAAATTGAGATGTTCGTTAGCCACTAATGGTATGTATCTCGTCAATCGGCAGCCCAGTTATTTCTACCGCCCGCGAAACTGCCTGTCGCCCCATGGGTAGTGTGCACCATTAGATATGCAGTCTTCGATGTTTGTACAGTGGGCAAATTAAATAATCGCATTATAGAATTTACGGCATTGAGTAATGGTAGCAATATTTAGATGATTTGACCCAATAAGTTGGATTTACGGCAGCAAATTACTTTGATTAGAACAACTGAAAGGGTTTATTAAATAAACTAGCATGTCCCCCACGGTATCACCTGCGATAATTTCAGATTTCCCGCGGGAATTCCAGGATTAACCTTCTTCTTGAATCACTCTATATTGGTGGAAACCGCATGAAAATCTGTTCAGTAGTTTTTGAGTTTATCACGAACCGACTGACAGACAGACAGACGCGGTGAAGAGCTTTGTTTTATAATACATATCAAGGGCATTCTTATGAAACGAGTGTCGTAGGTATAAGGAGAATAAGGAATGTGTACATCACAAAAAATTAGTGTAAGAATCATATAGTTACCTGGAAAGACCTACTTATTATGTTGTTTTGATTTTTCAAAGTAGTGTTTTGTTGCAACTAGTATGCTTACTTACTACTTATTTATTTTATTTTCCGACTCTACTAGGTGCATTGGAAGCATAGGCAGAACTTTGGACGACGCTAGAGAGATGCTTATTGTTTATTTTGAAAAACGTAATGGCATCTTTTGCAGCATCATTAAGTGTTTCTCTTCTCTGATATTATTTAAATAAGGGTACCTTTGCTTTCTTATTGAACAGCATTGTTGCTGCGTTGGTCTATAGTTAGGTAAGTGAAACTGTTTTTATAATATTTTTTTATAACAATACAATTTTTGTAAGACAAAAATAATTCCAAACTTTCTGAAACAATACATATTCGAGCAAGTGGAGTCAACTTGAAGAAATTATCAGTCAATTTACTTATTTATTTCTCCATTATGAGTCACTTGCATTAACACTTAAATAAATATATTAATTCAGTAAAATAACAATGAGTTTTCTAAATACGTACAAATATAATAAATTTAAAAATATACTAGTAAATAGTATAGTTGAAAGTACTGCTTAAATAACAAGTAAAAGCCTATTAGGCCGACAGCACACATCGTTAATGCCGTTCACACGTGCCCCCATGTTACTCAATTACATAGCAACGGTCTGACAGACAATAGTCTTATTTAAGAGTTTGAAAACCCGAAAAGGCATCGCACGATCGAATACTTCAGCGCTCGCGTTCGTGAGAGAACTGAGAACAATTTCTTAGTATAGTAATTGCCAATAGAATTTGCATAAGTAGGGCCTCGGTTCATGTGTTCTGTGATTTATAAAACTCTTGTTGTAGAGTTATTTATGAGTACTAATTTCCTTATCCAATTCATGGTGAGTTTAAAAAATAAACCTCTTTTGGCACTTTATGAGCATTTTATCTAATAGACAACAAAGCACAGACAATACGAGTGGCAAAAGTAACACACTTGAAATAAACTTAATTGACAATTGTAGTGAGGTAGGTAACAAGTACCAGCTAGAACATTTATTTATACACATCAAGGAAGGTAAATTCTTAGTCGCGTACATAAGTAGGTACCTACACGGATTTTTTAAGTGAATTTCGTAAAAGAAGTCGTGTTACTAACTGAATATACAGTAAATCTAAGTTAATCTCTACATTGCGATAAGTTCAACAATTTTTTTTTGTTTTATTCATATAAAAAAAAAAAATTACTTCTTCCGCATGTGTACATGCGGAAGAAGTAATTTTTGCAAGAAGAAGAAGTAACTGATGCACGCAATACTTTTTTTTTAAATAATTCGCAAAAGCTCTACCTGTCTTTGGGAAACAAACACATCTAAAATTATCTTTGGGTGTGAGTTGATTAATGAACTGGGTGGAGTTAAAGATTAAAGATACCTAGAATAAAATGAAAATTCCGTAACTTAGTATTGGTAACAAAAAATGCTTTCCCTTCAAATGAAACTATGTATATTTTAATAATTTTAACTGGTGTTGTACTAATATTATTCGTAGGTAATTTAAACATGCTCCGACATAATTGCTATCTTTAAGACGATAATTATATACATAATATAATATGTAAATAATATTTACCAACAAAAATTACATGTTAAAAAAAATCAAAGCTCATCTGTAGGTAGGTTATTTCGTCAGAGCAGAGTGTGCTCTTACCACGAGTTTTGTTAAATATCAATTTAACCCTATCTACAAGTTGATTTCTACAGACATATCGTCAAAATAAATTTGAGATTCCGGGAACCCGAACTGTAAACTTAACTTTTAAGGCATATTCTTGTATGATCTACGTGATGTTCTAGAGTAGTATAACTAATCATGAAAAAATTCAAATATATTAGACACCTGCATTGCTTGGTTTCCATGATGCCAGCTTTGTGTGGTTTTAAAAAACTAATTTGTATATGTCTTAATGTAGTACGTTTCACAATGGATGTGGTACACGAATGGATTGTGATATTATTATGTAAAACTAACATTTTTTTGCTTTAGCTTTATTTTTCACCTTCTTAAAAGTACTGTAACTTATGGTAGAGTCCTTCGAGTCGTCCCCAAATTGACTGTCCAATCCTGCCGCAATTAACATTTCACACGCGTCAACTAAATTAGCTTGTCATGGAAACACGTTAGCGCGTGTGAAGCAGCCTTTAGGTTAAAGTGTTTGAAGTTGTAGTGTGTAATGCCCTTTAGGATGGGTTGACGAGTGTCGTGTGTGATGGAAGGATTGGTTGCGTCGACTGCAAATAGTTGTTTTATTGCGTTATTAAGCCTAACTTGGTATTCTTATGAAGCTGCATGTGTTAAAGTTGAAATGTGAAATGTATATTATATTTTTGATTAGTAATATGCGAAGTACCAACTCTAACAAAGATACAAAAAAAACATACAGACGAATTGAAAACATCCCCCTTTTTTGGAAGTCGGTTAAAAAGAAAGAGATTTTATTTTGCATATCACTAATTGCTTGAAATTGACACATTTAGCGAATTCTCATTATGAAATGTGTTCGTAATGGGAAGTGTCCTGAGAAGTGCACTTTTTTGAATAATTTCTACCAGAACATAGTTTTGGTAAAAGGTAATAGAATATAATATGTAGAATATAATTTGTTTCGGTAGGTAAGGTGAAACGATAAGTGGCAGGCACATTATTGCAAACGGTCATTATTGAGTCATCATAGAAATATAGATTTTTTTTGTATAAATTGCAAAGGAGATTTTGAGTTAAGAACATCCGATAAGTATAAAAAAAAATTATAAAAAAAAAATGTTATGGAAACCCGAACGCGATTTAAAAAAAAAACAACCAGTGAATAAGTAATAGTTATCTAAGAGTATCGAATGCAGAAAAAATAAGTCTGTTGTTTCGTTTTCATATATTATATTAATCACCCATTTACAATGAAACTTTGAATTCTATAGTGCAAGAATCCTCAATAAGTTCTAAATAAAAAAGGCATTGTAATTTTTTTTTATTTCATGCCCTAATTGCCGGATGGTACAGCTATAACTAAATTTAAAAACACGAGGTTCATTTGAGTGAAGTGAAATTTTAGGAACAAAAATTTTATAAAAAAACCCAAAAAAAAAATCTCATTTTCCCTTTCTCGGTCTTTACGTATTCGGTATTTATAAGTATAGTGTTTGAACAATGTATCAAAGATGTAGTTTCTACCTACTTGTGTCTTTTAGAAAAAATATATAAAATTGTCACTTGTCAGAAGTCAGTCGTTAATACAGATTTATCAGAAAGCATTTAATTAGGCTAACAAATGGTCCGTCGAGCCGCATTAGTAACGAATTAGGTTGCGAGAATAAAAAATAACTGTTCAAAAGTGGTATAAAGTAGTGAGTGAAACAAAAATAAACATTTTCCCGTTTGGACTTGGTATCAGTGTCATTGTAGGTATCCATTGTTGGTAGTGCATAGTATCGGACAAAGAACTAATAAAAGTGGCTACCATCAAATTATCTGAACATGGAAGAAACTAAACAATTATTGTGTGTTCAAGAAGACAGATTTGAGCAGATTAAGAAAGCTCGAACTAATTATCAAAAGTCACCGAAACAAAGAATAACTACAATTTATCTCGAAACGCGTATCGATGCATTGGATAAAGTATGGCAAACTTTCACGTCTACTCATGATCAGTTAGTGTCGCGTATAAGCAAAGAGCAACGAAGTGCGCTAAAATATTTCTCTGAAGATCTTTATGAAGAATGCGAAGAGCTTTACATATCGTACAAATGCGATCTAAAAACAAAATTGTCAGAACTCGCACCTGGATCGGAGACACGAACCGCAACTAATGAAGACAAAACTCCGTCTGCCAAAATTAAATTGCCTACCACACAATACCAAACATCCTATCATCATTCCAAACAAAAGCCATTTGGCAATACTAATGGTACGTGACGCGCATTTACGATTATTACACGGCAGCTTAGCGCTTACAGTCAACTACTTAAGAAACAGCTACTGGATCATAGGTGTAAAGTCCATGGTTAAAAAATGCTACCGGGATTGCGTCACATGCACAAGATACAAAGCAACTACCCAGGAGCCACTCATGGGTGATCTTCCGAAAGCAAGAGTCACTCCTGGGAAACCATTTCAAACAAGTGGAGTAGATTTTGCAGGCCCCATACAAATGCGACTTTCAAAGGGGAGAGGACAAAAATCTTACAAGGGATATCTATGTCTTTTTGTATGTATGAAAACAAAGGCAATTCACTTGGAACACGTAAGTGATCTTACTTCCCAAGGATTTTTGGCGGCCTTTCGTAGATTTGTGGCTCGGAGAGGATATTGCTCTGATTTATGGAGCGATAATGGGCTTAATTTCGTGGGTGGAGCCAGAGAATTGAAAGGCATGTTCAAGAAATCAACCATTGACGCAACGCAAGAGGTGGCAGAATTATTAGCAAATGATCACACAACCTGGCATTTCATCCCACCGAGAGCACCGAACTTCGGTGGACTCTGGGAAGCAGGAATAAAATCTGTCAAGCGGCATCTGATGAAGGTTATTGGTAATTCAACGTTGACGTTTGAAGAAATGTCCACACTTCTTTGTCAAATTGAAGCATGTCTTAATTCACGGCCGCTATGTCAATTGAATGATGACCCGGAAGATTTGACTCCACTGACCCCGGCTCACTTCCTAGTAGGAGAGCCCACTGTACTCATACCAGAAAAATACGACGCTGCTGAATGGATTAGTCCTTTACAGCGATGGAGACAAATACAGCGAATGATGAAAAATTTCTGGGACAGATGGTCAAAGGAATTTCTACACACGATGCAACAACGTCCTAAGTGGCGTTCAGAACTACAACCTCCAAGGATTGGGGATGTGGTAATAGTAAAGGATACGGACTTGCCCCCTTCCAAATGGCTATTAGCAAAAATAGTCGAATTACACCCTGGACCTGATGACAATGTGCGGGTGGTCACGATAAAATGTAAGGGTACAACTTTGAAGCGCCCTTTATCCAAACTGATTTCCTTGCCAAAGGAGGACATGGCCACACACCAAGAGACAGATCCGTGGATACCTTAGAGGGTGGTGAGGAAGAACGAAGTTCTTGGAGGGCGGAATGTTTGAACAATGTATCAAAGATGTAGTTTCTACCTACTTGTGTCTTTTAGAAAAAATATATAAAATTGTCACTTGTCAGAAGTCAGTCGTTAATACAGATTTATCTTTAATAGGTGTTTATTTTGCGAATCCTCAGAAAAGCATTTAATTAGGCTAACATATAGTAACCATGTGTAATTTTTATAGTAGATAATATCTATGTTAGTTTCTTTTATAAATGCAAAATAAGTCGCAAAGTTAATTTAAAGGTCGTATATTTTTTAGATTACTCTCTGTATGATAGTTTTCGAACTTCCGCAAAATTACTTAAAATCAGTAGGTATCTAGCCCCGAGTAAAAATACACGTCACACCCTTTTTTTGTGTTATTACAATATTTGCAAGTCAATAACGCCTAAGCAGTTATTAAACTAATCATCGTTGTATATATCTAGTAATTAAATTAAATAAAAATAAAGAAACGTGCAAATAATATTAGTTCACCTCGACGTTTTTGAAACTTTAAACAATTTTTTTACTAAGATATATAATATACAAATAAACTGAAATACATATAGGTATCTTTGTGTGTAGAGACTAGCGTCTATATTTACACCTCGACTGGCAGACAATGAACTTCACCCCTGAGCTATCGAACAGTAGGCATACTTTGATGAGTGACGGACAGAATGTATTTAATGTAAACTTCGAAGTTCACTGATGATAATTACATTTCATGTAAAATCGTATCGTAGGATCTTGCTAAGAAGGCTCACAGAAAGGATGCTCTACTAACAACAAAAACAAAACCTAACGATTCTTCGATTGTTAAACTTTGTAACGCACTGTATACGTATTACCGGATGATCCGAGAACTTTCGATGCTTGTTTGAATCGACAAAGTTGATGGTATAAATACAGGTCATAAGATTTATAAATCAACTACGAAATCGATTTCAACAAGTGGCTATTAATTAAGTTGTAGTTAGATTGGAAATTAGATAGTGCCAGCCTTTGGGCGGCTGTGATAACTGATGTATGGGCTCTAAATTCGAGTAAGTATCTAACTACGCTTACATGAACTTTTAAAAATGTTAATAACTATCATCGTTCAATAGTTAGTAGTTTCATAAAATGCATTCAATAAATCTACTGCAAGATTTCACTGTAAAAATGAAATCAATTAATTATTTTTAAACGACTTCCAAAAATGAGGAGGTTCTGCACTCGGCTGTATGTATGTTTTTTTTTAATTCAAATACAGTACCCAGGTTTTTACATTTCAAATAAGTCTAAATTCATTCATAATTCATATGAAAACAAAGGAAAAGTTCAAATGAGTTTTTTATTAGAACATTTTTATTAGAACATTTAGGACTTTAAAAAAAAATAAAACAAGATAATTATATTATAATGTATCAATAAGATTAACGTTGGTCAACGTTAGATAAGAAATGACGTCATTTATCATATTACCTACAAAACTGGCCTCCATCAAAGTTTGTAATTTAATCACAACCGTTTAATTTTCTACCGATTAGTTTGATTATTTTTACGAAATTATATGTCAATATTCAAATTAAATAATACCTATATATAAAATAAACATTATTTAATAATTTGTTTCTGAATGAGCTATGGTATTTTTATTTGCATTATAAATTGGTTTATTGATTTTATAAACTTAATAAATTTAGTTAGTTGGTTTCTGTGAATGTGTGAAATCAATATATTATCGTGTCTGAATTCTTTTTTACATTACGAAGTTTCGGTAAATATCAGAAGAAATAGCTAATAATTACCTACTTGTTTGCTGTGCTTACTATATTCTAGGTACAAAAATGGTTTATTAGATAAGTCCTTAAATAAACACATATACCTACATTTAAATATATATATTTCCTTAAAGTTATAACTGTATCAATTTTAGTGTAAATGTATCTAATGTAATCTATCCAATAAACATCCAATAAAATAAATATTGATACCAATTAGTAAGTAATTATTATTATTTTTATTTATTTATTTATAGCATCGCTTTATTGAATAACTGTTATGGTGTTAAAATTATGTCTAAATAAATACATCTGACTATATTTTTTCCATTTTAATCTATATCATTTTCACCTTTACACGGAAGTCCCAATATTTTTTTAGCATCTAGTTCCATTGAAAATGTGATATGTACAAAAAAAGTATTCTTTTACATGCAATCTCGAAAACTATATGACCCATAAAGCTGAAATATGACAAGTAGGTAGTTCGCGGAGAGTAGAAGTCACCTATAAGAAAGGATATCACAGAGTTTCCGCGGAACCTCCCAAATTAACCGTGAAACAGTAGGGAAAAGCTAGTATCAAAATGAATTCGCAATTCCACTCTTTAGAAAACAAGCTTGCGCTTGTGCCTTGTACTATGTTTAAGCATACGACTTTAAAGTCGCTATTTGTATTTACCGTAGTTAACTTACACTTACTTAGGTAGGTATGTTCGCACAAAATATTTTTTTTTTATTAAGAAACCATACATACTTACAAAAAACATTTTCTTGTAGTTGTAACTTGTATTTATATCTATACAAAACTACAAATGCGTTACCAGTGCGTTAAACTGATGAAATCTTAGGACACTACCGATTGACCTTATAATTTGTCAGGTACCTACGAAGGTATTTAGGTATTAGGTATTTTTTGCATATTAAAACAATTGAAAGCGAAACCCGATAAGTACCGCTTCAATAAAAGGTCAAACGCTTTAAAAAAAATTACATACCTATTGAAGTACCTACCACCTTATTGTAACTATTTTTTTATTCTACCTACTATAAAAAGTAAATAAGTTAGTACTGAAGCATTTGATGTAACAATTACACCAATGCAACAATTGTTAAAAAACACTTCAATGTCGAATTGGACATGAAAAAGAAATTAAATAATAAGAGATGTAATATTCTCTTAAAACAAACGCGTATCTAAAATCTATTGAAATTTCCTTAACTGAGAATTTTATTGAAAACAAAAACCGTAAACCTGTAATTTTAAGGTCAAAAGTTCTTAAAAGTTATTAAAAGTTAACCTCTTATGTTGCACAGTAGGTACAACGTTGGTTTTCCTTATTTTTGTGTTCATAAAATATTGGTGAACGCGAACGGGCTTTTTTTGGACAGCAAAGTGTGGCGGTTTTTATTACATAAATACTATGTCTTCATGAATTTAATTTCTTTGGTGTCTTCTAAACGTTTGTAGCACAAAACCACACAACAAAGCTAATAAGAATACACGTATTATAAACTTTTGCTGGTTTGATATTTTCGAAAGAAATTCTTATAGAGATTTTTGTGTCTAGACGAATTAAAATTAAAAAACAATATAGTTTTCTTGTAATTAAAGGAATCATCTTCCTCTTATCTGGTGTTGTAAGGTAATGTTTCTCCGTCAACGAAAAAAACAAGTTTTTCGTATTACTTTTTTCAATTGGCTTCACGAAGCCCAACCAAAAAAAAGATTTTGCTAGTTAATATTTAGTAGGTTATCTCACTATCAAACTGTACACTTTCAATCATTCAACGATTAAACAGTTCAAAATCCTTTGTTGATTCGAATCGGTCATTGTTTAGATTCGTGGACGCGTGTCGTAATCGATTGTGTCAGTAGATATTACCGAAAATAATAATTCATATTGTGACCTTACACATATGCTGTTAATTGAAGTTGTAATAGGCTTCAAATGGCTTTGACAATTAATTTAATTGTTACATTACGATAGATAGGTATGTGCAATTTATAGACCTTACTCATTTTCATATACCTACTTATATACATGGATCGAAACAATAAAGAAATTGGGTCATGGAAGTCTGTAAATGTCATTGAATTAAATTCAGGTTTTGGAAACTAAGCGTTTTAATATAAGTATAATATAGGGATATCCCTATAGAGAGCCTTAAACATTAAATAACTAACTCCGTAAAAGTCATCACTTTGCTTGGTTTTCACAAAACAAGCTTAAAGCTTGAAATGTAAATATATAGATTGGCAAACAACCCCGCGCTTGGATTTCAACCCAATAAAAGCCGGCTTATCTGTGCTTAAGGGTAATAAAAATCCGTAAAAGGCTAGCTTTTACCGGGTTTAAACCCAAGCATCAGGTTGATTGCCCGTCTATAGTTGTGAAAGTGTTATTTGTTTATTTTTTAAAGAATGCCATAGCGTACAGTCGCTTTCAACTTAATAATTGCCATGGCAACAGAAATTTTCAATCAATTCACAGTTGTTAGTTTATTACAATAAAATAATATTACCATACCTGTAATACGTAGATTATTCATCTGTAAGATGTCTAAATAATAGTGTTAAACAAAGTAATAAATCTTGTAAACGGGCGTGTGTATGAAATAAATAAGGCTCTATCAGCCGGCGCGGGACCTTGACACAACCGCGCTTACATGCACCTTCATAATATAAATACAACTGTTATTGTGTACCACTTCTATAATGAGGCTCAAAATCAGGAGTTATTGGGTTGTAAGCTAATAAATCAGTTGGAGATGTCACCGTTCATGTCTTAGTATAGTCGTTTAGTCATCGCAGGTGCGCAAGCGCAACGCTATACCAGACTCAACACATAAACAATACGCTGAACAAAATATTGAGTTTTTATGTGATGCGTGTCCAAAAAAACGGATCAACACAAGTGTGCCGAAAAAGTATCATTTTTGTATTACCCTTTAATCCTTTCTTCTTTTTTCAAAATATTTTCAGTGTGTGTGTGTTGTTACGTATGTCTAGGTAAAACTTGTTAATAATTTTAACAATAATAAAAATTATCCCAAGTTGGAAAAAAATACTCTTTGATATTGTATTTATTTTACTCTTCTGGTAGGTATAGGTTTGTTACTTACTTGTATTGCATTTAATACACCTGTCACTGGCTGGTCACTAACAAAATGTTAAGTAATTTCGCGCCTGTTTTAAATTACAAATACATGTTAATGTGACACAGCGTCGCGGTCAGTAATTGGATTAACGGATGCATTATTATTTATTTATTTTGAACGTAGTGCTAACATTTTGATAAGCTTTAAGTGCATTATACCTTACACGTTAAAAGCGACGATTGCGCAAATGTAAAAGAATATCATCATCATTCATCAGATCTTTTGCATTTAATTCCTTGGGGCCGTAGTAATAGAACGCTACTCAAATTGCACACTGTCTCAAGTGTTCGTGTGTCTTCTTCATTTTCCAGAACAATCATGGAGACAAATATCTTGAAAGGTGACCGGCTCTTGTGTAGTGTTTATTAATAAAAAGCCTTATAGTGGCCATCTTGACTGACTACGGGGTAGAGAATTGTGTTCAAACTAGTCACAAAACTAATAATATAGCTGCCGCCAGGCATGCTAACAAGTAAACACGACTATACGAATGTAAATAACTTTGAATATTTTAATAATCACCACAAATAATTCTTAGAGGATAAAGTAACTTATAATTACACTGTGATTGTAAGCAGAGACGAGCAAACAATTGTGATACCACAATAATACAATAATATTCTCTATAAAGATTGGCGCACACTCAGCCCGTTTGCGTCACTTCGTCTTGCCTACTTACCACAATGCCGTACGGCAAAATGCATACCTACAACTTCCATTCAATGCATTGTAGGCTCATTTGTTAAGTTTGTTCTAGTGTTGTGATG
This sequence comes from Zygaena filipendulae, assembly GCA_907165275.2. NCBI lineage: Eukaryota > Metazoa > Arthropoda > Insecta > Lepidoptera > Zygaenidae > Zygaena > Zygaena filipendulae. Next base: position 6,530,123 of record OU015669.1, read on the forward strand.
GTGAATGATTTTCATTATTTTGATATGCTTGTATAATAATTAAGATCTCATTATATGCCTCATTTATACCTAACTGGAACTACCTATAGAAAGATTTGTACGTATAGTTTATCCAGGAATTGCTTTAGTTATTGGTGAAAACTGCATGAAATCCATTCAGTAGTCTTAGTTTATCGCAACAGACAGACAGACGCAGCGCAGGACTTTGTTTTATAATACACTAGCTGTGCCCCGCGGTTTCACCCGCGTGAGTTTTGGGATCAGGAACCGTTGCGGACGCAGGCAGAATAACCCGCCAAAGTTTCATCACAATCGGACCAATGATTTCGAAACCCATAGAGGACAGACTTACAAATATTAATTTTTATTTATGCAGAAATAATACGAAAAAAAAATAAACATTACAAAAAATATAAATTAACAAATATTGTGAAGGAGATGGAAGACAATTGTTTGGTTGGTTTTCCGACAATTTTACGTGACCACGTGCCATGACGATGTATTCCTTAGTTTTCTATAGCGTTAACGATTATAAGTTGTGCACTTGGCTAAAGGGGTTGATTGTTTTTCAAATGTGCGCCAACCTTTAGAGCCTGTGCACACTACGTTTTTTAAATGCGCCGTCGACGCGCTTTTCGGAGACGCGCGTCAACGGCGCGTCGACGGCACGCTTTTATCCTACATAAGTCTATAGGCTGCGTCTGACTCGCGTGCGTATCGCGTCTGTATAGCTACAAACGCGCGTCGACGGCGCGTTTAAAAAACGTGGTGTGCATAGGCCCTTAGTTTAAACGTCTGTCTACATCTGCCGTACCACCTATCGTACCCGGGCCGTAATGATAGTGATGCGCGATCGTTCGCATCACACTCACTTGTAGGCATGTTAAGTCTCTAGGTTGTTATAAGTTATTTGCGATACGGTGTTCAGTGTTTTACTCTTTTAATAACAGGTGTGTTATTGATGTATGAGGTATTGCAATATGAATAATAGCTATTAGTTATTTAATAAACACGCCACATTCGGACAGTCTAGCTACCTGCGTATAAATTTACATTTTTTTGTAAGGTCGCTATTGCATTGAAGTTAGAGGTAGAGTTTACAAGAAAATACAAATTAACAATCCTACTAATACCTATTATAAATGTGAAAGTGTGCATGTTTGGATGTTTGGATGTTTGTTACTTAATCACGCAAAAACGACTAGATTTGGATGACATTTGGCATGCACGTTGTCAGGGGTACAGAGAAGGACATAGGGTACTTTTGATCCGGGAATTCCCGTGGGTACTTCAAAATTAACGCGGGTGAAACCGCAGGGAACAACTAGTATATATAATATATAATACGTAACCAGTTACGTTACAAATATCACAAAGAACTATGTAACTTCCGTTTGTGACGTTACCTTTACGATATTTGAGTTAGGTCCCTTTTCCAAATGAGCGGTGTCCTTATAACAATTAAGTAGTTTTTACAGTATCTTATCTAACTTATTTCTAAACGAAAACCATCAACATTAATCACCGGATCAAATGAAAAATGTTTTTTATCTGATTTTCATCGATACGTAATTTTAAGGTAGGATTTTAGTTGGTATTGTGTGGTAATTGCGTAAAATTGCGTGCAATCACGTTTTATACTCGTAATTTTGAATTTTATTATTGTAAAGTTGTAAATATTAACCGATTAAGGTTGCAGTTGTGAACTTGAATGGATATTGAATACTAAATAATAATAATTAGGTATTGATTTTTTATAATATTTATCTTTATAAATAAAGATGAATGTTTGTATGTCTGTCTTCTATGCGTTTCGAAACCATTGGTCCGATTGTAATGAAACTTTGGCGGGTTGTTCTGCCTGCGTCCCCAAAGGTGATCCCAAAACTCACGCGGGTGAAACTTCGGGGCATATTCTAAAAAGCCTTTTAATATATATCATGTGAATAAATAAATAATATTAATATATATCTTTAAAAACTTAATACTTAAAATACCGAAAAAGACGAAGAATAATAAAAAGGATTTTACATTTTTTCTTGTATTGGTTAATGGGTGGGAAAACACTAAACTAAAACTCTTCTAAAATAAAACTTGGATTAAATAGAACGTCCTAAAATTTATATTAACGTAAAATGAAATCAAATCTTTCAATGCTATTTATCTAAACTTATGTCAGCAAGTTTTGATGTAGGAGGTAACCTCTGGAACTACTGAACGAATTCTAAAAAGTTTTTTTGTCTTTATAAATTTATCAGACAGAATCTGAGCTTCCGAAACAAACGAACAAAACAAGTATCTCTGAAATTCATTATATCGTGATTAATTGTATGAGGAGTAATTTATGGAATTGCCGGCAAAACTAATTAGCGCTTGGCACGCGCTCTTAATGAGCCAACACTAGTCATTTAACGCGTGCTGGTGTTTCGCGCTGACACGCTAACACACTGGTATGACCTTTGCCCTTGTATTGTAGCGGTTCCACCCAACTATGATTAATCATGAATCATCATTGTGTTTACTCACTGATCTATCTTTTGAAATTTTTTGCACAAAACAAATTATATAAACGGGTGCGACTATCAGTGTGTGCCCACGACAAAAAGTTCGTAGAGAATAACTGCATGGATCTTGTTTATTCCAGTCTGTTCTACCCCAGAACCCTTACCCAAGTTGATATAATCTTTAATCGTTATCGTAATAGATAACTAAGGAACTTGTCACCTCATGTCATGTGGAAAGTCATAGTAAATTTTTCGTTTAAACAGATTAGAATTGTTCTTCCACAAGTTCTAAAGGTAGAACTCGATGACTGAAGAGATTCCAGTCCAATCCGCCCAACGCATTTTCGCTAAATGGTTTTTAATTTTGTGTGATATCTAATAAACAAGTATACAGAAAATAAAAATAGCGTATTATGGATAATACCTACCTATATACATATCGTTATTAAAAACTTAGAAACAAGCATTTTAAGAGTGTGTTGCGAATGAAAAAAAAAATATATTTATTTATATATTTTTTTATATTTATGTTTTTGGTGACAATAAAGAATATTTGATTTGATTGATTTGATAATAATAATAATAATAATAATCATTTATTTAATCGTTTATGCCAAAACAAATATTCATTATATAAAATGGAAGAATAACGTAACTTTTTAGGAATAGGTATATTAGGTACCTATAGAATTAAGCAAAAAATGTGTTTGTTTGCTCGTGCCGTTAGACGTTGTCGCGCGACGGCTCGACATGATTACAAGTATTTGCACAAAGACTATAACAGTGAAAATTCCATCAAAATCGCTCCAACCGTTTCGGAGATTCATCCGCGTAAGTTTCGAAATTCCCGCAGGAACTCCAAACTTCAAACTTCTTTCACCTTCTCTTTCTCCTTACAATATCAAACACAACAAAAAAGAATTATCGAAATTGGTCTAGCCGTTTACGCGTGATGCCGTAGCCAAGGGAAATAGCGATTCATTTTTGTATACATAGATATCTAACCATCTATACCACATTGGAACATCATAAGTAATTCATAACCTGTTACTCAGCAGTTATGAGCTACCTACGTAATTACGCGAAAGTGTATGCGTCAGTGGATAGGTAGTCCTCAGGATTCCCAGGATGGTATGCAAAAATTGTAGCCGGCTCCGCTGATTACAACACGCCCTCTCCGCTGCCCTGTGCGTGCCCGATAATTCCCCTCCGAACATTTGTAATTTCAGTATTTAAGCTCATAACACATGGGAATCTCCCAAGCGCGGTTGTGGGATTTCAGTTTAGTTTTAATTTGGCTTCAAATCATTTAATGGTGCCATCGACTGAAGTACATTTTGGAACTTATTGTCTTTAATGAGGATTTATAGAAAATTACCTTTAGTTGTGAGATTTAGCTAATACCTACATATATATCCCGGTTATTTATTATTATTTATACATTCTTTCAAGGATATATTATAGTAGAAGCAATAGGCTGTACGTACTTACTTGCCATAATTTTTTTTATATTTAATTTTGGTTTTTGTAAGAATGGCTTTTAAGGAAAAAGAAAAAGATGACTTGAACTTAATTTTAGTAATCTATTGTTTGTAATTTGATTTTAATAATTGCAGTTGGAGGATTATGTATGGCAGAAAGCAAAACATGAATCTGATGAACCTGAATATAACTTTATTTATGTATTTTTAAAAATTAGTTCCAATTTATTTGAATAAAAACCGTTATGTTTCGTGAATAACGAAATCTTTTATACCACCGAGACACGCTTCTTTAACTAACAAAGCTCGATAATTCAAACTAGGTATTACAAAAACTAACCAATCATTATTGAAAAGTAAACATGGCCAATGAAACGCTATGCAAAATACGGTTTCCCACGATCAGCGCAGGCGCACAATCGAATGTTTATCGGGTCGAGCTTGATGAGGGGCTGGTATCGTGTTGCGGGTCGAGAAGGCGCTGTGTCCTGGGGGAATTCCCAATGAATTGGAAAAGCCGTTCAGGATCGCTACTTTCATACAACATATTTATTTATTTAATCCTTTATTGCGCATGAAATAACAATGTTACAGTACCTAAAGAAAAGGAGAAAGCAAATGGCGGTCTTATCGCATAGTTGTGATCTCTTCCAGAAAACCAATTATGCGAAAGGACAAACAAAAATACATAGACACGGGTGGTTGGGCAAAGCATTCCACATATTATACTATATAAATACAGTAACATACTAGTTAATATTAATAAAGAGGAAAAGTTTGTTTGTAAGGGTTAATCTTTGAAACTACTGAACAGATTTTACATTTTTTTTTTCAGTTTTAAGAAGCTGCAATAGCCATTGAGTAACATTGGACTTCATAAAAATCGAACAAAAAGTTTCAGTGATGGGAGGCTCGAAATTCATGCGAGTAGAATCTCAATACAAAGAGTTCCCGAGGGAATTTAGAAATTATATGAGGGAAAACACGGGGGGGGACAGCTGATATATGGGATTATTTGATTCAATTAGAGATTATACATATAGTATATGCTGTTTTCAAAATTTAAAAGTTTAGTAGACTATTCCGGTGGTCAATTTTCATAGTTATACCGCAGTGCCCGGCGGCTTCATCCGCGAGAGTTTTGTTATTCCCGCAGAAACTCCAAAATAGCCTAATTTCCACCTTATAACATCAGCTAATTAATTAGCAGTGAAAGTCTTGTCAAAATAGGTCCAGCTGTTTCGGGGATTAGATGCTATTTTATTGTTGTTATATTTTGTGGTCCTATTCGATTGGATAATGTAAGCTTACTACTTATAATCCATATTAGAATACATTCTATATAATGAATTAAAATTAGTTTTGTTTTAAAATAATCTAATCAATGAAAGTTTTTTAAATACCAAACAAAATAAAATTGTTATTGGTAGGTATTTATGAAGAAGACAATATCCATAATGTTTCAAAGGTCAAACAAACATAGAATCATACAAAAAGCAGACATTCCAAAGGAACAATAAAAAAAATAACAGTCGGTAGCGTTTCATATTGTTGGTCCATGTGAACCTTGCAAAACGCTGGCGTGCGATGCGGGCGTGACACCGCTCGGCGCTGGGTTCGATTCCCTGCAGGCACTATTAGGGCCAATAACCATCAGTCGGTAGCCGGGCTCCAGCTCACTAATTTTCTCTAATTTTCCTATCAAGAGCCAAAACGTCACTGTATTCTTTTTGCGCGCGAACAGTAGTCGCACGTATATAACTGTTCAGATGGTTCCGACCGTGAGAACTTCGGTGTTTTTGGTTACGTAATTATTGATTTTTACTTTTATTGTTCGTTGCGTTTTATTGGCTTATTGCACCCAAGGTTGTGTTTTGATCTTCGCGTGTGTACGATTGTTTTTGGTTGTGAGAACACACGGCCTTGCGGTGATGCGGCAAATTGAGCTTGAAGGATTGCTCCCAACCGGTTCTGGTTTGCCTACTTGCACGTGTGTGAAAGATTTAGTTTTATTTAATTTTTTTTTTGACTGGTCAGCGAATACCGTACTTACATCACATCTATATTAAAAAAATATAGATGTGATGACTAAAGCAAAAATTCTTTGTCGTTCTAACAGGGTATTTGTGAAGCAGCTGCCATTTCTCTGAGCGGAAATTGATAGTTGTTACGTTTCCGTCACGCTGTAGATCGATTCATCAGTTTTTTTGCGCATGATTTATCAAGAGCCTGAATATGTTTCAAAATGTCGAAAATTACATGCAGACTTTTCAAATGCTATTTGTGCCTGGCACGCTTCACAGCCCCTCTTTTTTGGTTCTTCTCTGGTTCACCTCTCCATCAAAAATAAAGCAGCAATATGTAAACACTTATCAATTTTTTACACAAGCAAACAAAGTAACATACCTACATTTATTTTTAAAGTAAAATTTTTTTTTTTTTTTAGTAGTTCGTTTTATTTTTAAATAAGTATTAAATAACTTAAGATTATCGTTATTTAGGTAGTCCAGGTAAGTATTATACCACACGTGGAAAGATTAATACTTGCATGGCTTGTTAGAAAACCTCGAGGCAACTTGATGGGGTCAAGTGAGCTTGCCTTGTCATTTACTGATTACAAGCTCCGTAATAGAGCTTCAGATTTATTACTTGGCAAATAATTAAATTAAATGGTCAGATTTGCTTGGCCGTTAAACAAAATATCTATCATTAATTATTGAAGTTCAGTATCTAAGTTTTATTTTTTATTTAAGTAGATTTATTAAATTTTATAAAATAAAAATAAAACGAATCCAATTCAGGAAATAATGTGAAGCACGCTTAAGAGAACTGTATCGCGGAAATCACTAAAATTTTATTGTAGTCCAATCATCCACAATTATAATTGATATTGATGTCAATTAACTAAAGTGTTTTCAATGCCAACATTGGTATTAGTTATTGAATTTTTTGCCTCAATTGCAATTGTTTATCTATAAAATGAAAACATGCACTTGTTTTACATAATTTATTAGATTAAATATCAAAATTATAAAAATTTAGAAAATGTCTGCGGTCACAAACCTTGCTGGAAATAATTTGATTTCCTCACGTAGACGCAAACTAATGCCATCAGTTGTAGCTGTGAGAGGCGCTGCCGTGTGGAGGGTGGCAGAGGTAAAAGGTCCCGAAGGTTGGCGATCTCTGCGTTTATGAGGTCGCGTCGGAGTTTGCTCGCGCCTTTCGTCGACTTCCCTTGGTCGAACCTGAACAGAGAATGTTATCCTTAGTTGAAGTATTAACTATAATATAGGTACATATACTAGCAGCTGTTCCCCACGCCCTTATACCCGCGATAAAAATATTGTGTAAATACAAGCAATAAACTATCTGTGTGCCTCATCTTAATCCGTTTAGCCGTTTTTACCTGATCCATACATAAAAACTTGCACATTTATAATACTAGTAGGATTACGAAATTCAATTCTAAATTATGCACTTATACTTAACGTATATTTTATAGGTAATATATGTCCTATTTATACACGTATATTCAGTATGACAAAAGTGAAAAAAGATAGATCGGTATTTTTAATGTTTAAAAATGTAAATAAATAATTAAATTTGAATTGAAAAAGGGAAAGATTGGATTTTTTTTGGTTGTTTGTTTTTTTGTTACAATTAAACTATATTACTGGACCGATTTAAAAAATTATTTCACTATTAGAATGCTACATTATCCCTGAGCAACATAGGCTATATTGTTACCCGGAATTCCCGCGAGAACTCCGAAATTACCACGAGTGAAACCACGGGGAAGAGCGTTATCACTAAAAGAATTCATTCCTATTGAGCTTTCAATTAACAAGATCATCACTCATGTGGATCATGTGTTAAAACATTCAATGGCACACTCGTATATAAGCATACGAAGACAATTTGTCAGATCTCGTAAACCTGAGGTCGCTTGCTCAACCTACGATGATTAATCCGCAAACCGTTACGAACAGCCAGCCCATCGCACGGACAGGTGTTTCATTTTTATATTTTGTTTGAATTATGAAGTTAAATTATTGGGATGCTAATCAAACAAATTGCGTATTTATTTATGCCTACTAACGTGTGTAGGTTTGAAATGAGAAATTACACTTATGTAACAAAATTTTAACGTTGTCTCCGAAAAATGTGAAGAGCTGTGTTTGTGGTACCAAGCGCCATTTCGAGAGACTAAACTTAACTGCAACTTAAAGTTGTAAGGTGTGTTTTAAGGTTCTGGGCTTGGAATAGATAACCTCCGGCTAGCTCAATTAAATAAAGACTTTAAAAGAGAGGATTTTATTAGATAGGTAGGTATAATAATATTTTGTATTATGGTAGGAAATTAGAATTTAGGAGTCCGTCAAAGTCAAAAATATATAAATAGGTACATAAATTTTGCATTTAAAAAAAAAATGACAGGAGTTCAAAATACAACAATTTTTTAAAAATAAAAATAAATAGAAATGAGGCAGGATATCATAATGAGTGACATATAGGTAGCCGCCTCGTTACAAAGTGAAAAAAAATATTAAGGTTTTCAGTGGGTAAAATTGTAGAGTTTATTTATAAGTCTTACACAAAGTGATATAATATAAAAATAAATCATAGCACCTAAAAATTTTTCTGGCACGCATTGTGTCTTGATTTTTTTTTTATTTCTCAACATGGACATTAAACTACCTACTACGATTACTTGAGATGATAACAATTTAATTGGATTTCGCATTTAAATACGATTAAATAAAATAAATGACGATTGCCCGGAAGAAATTACTTCTTTTAATCAATATGGCCATAGAATTTATAGAAACCAATTATGGACGTCACAACCATCGACGTTAAAAAATAGGTCCAGGATATTTAGTTCATACGTAAAATTTTAAGAAGAGCAAGAGAAATATAAACATTGAAATAATTTCCGTTTTGCTGTTGAAGTGAACTTGGATAACTGTTGATATTTTAAGGAAATTATTTTTTGAGGCATGTAAATACGTTTACAACTGCAACGAACTCCGTGTTGTGGGAAGTGTCTAGGTACGTACATGTTATGCACGGTATATTATATGTATCTATTGCAAGAACTCAATCAAGTGTTGATGTTCTTATAAAATTAGTTCCACACACATTTCCTAGTTTTTTCTCGCGTTTATTGCTATCATTACAACAATTATTTACGTCAATACGATCGATAATAATTTTGTTCAATTATATATAAACGGCAAATAATGTTCCCGAAAATTGTTGGAATAACCTTGAATTGTCTTTGTATTAGTCGAATACAGTGACTGCGGTAAAGGCCAAGCACAATTATTTGAAATGTTTTATTTTGCTATGGTGCTAGCTTACTACTTATCATTTTTGTTAATATAAAATTAATGTACTTTAATATTACTCTATTATTAACATAGGGCTAATGCCTCGAGAGCTTTGGACAGTTGAAGGCAATCGGAATACCATGCTACGAGGTAGCGTTGCGTTATACGAAAATGAAATCACACAACACAAATTAATGATGGATGACTTGCTATTTTTCTTGTCTTTTTCTTTGCGTTGACATTTATTTTTGTTGTTGAAATTAACTATTTAAATATTCTAAAAACTTAATTTTTTGTATTAATATGTATTCGATAAGATTTAAAGAAATAGCTTTTATAAATAACAATCAATAAAAGTTAGGTAAAGATTATGTTTTTAAACAATATAAATTGTTTCGATACCTGTATGATATAAGTAAATAAAAAAATGCAATTGGACTACTTGTAACTATCCCTATTAAATTTTGAACCCATGACAGTGGTGAGGATACTATTTATTTATTTATTTAAAGAACTTTTATGTACAAAAGGCGGACTTAATGCCTAAGGTATTCTCTACCAGTCAACCTTTTGGCTAGGGGATAGTTTAGTGGCATTGCTGCTGTTGTGGTGTTGTTTAGTTTAGTGGTATTGTACACAGAACCGGAATATATGTATATGTATAAAGTTAATATAAATAATATTACCATGTAAACAGTAAATAAATTAAATAAAAGCAGATACATACATAATATACTAAATACACACACACACACACATACACACACACACATATACATAATCATATGCATCCAAATATAAATAAAAGTACATGCTAATATATTATATACTCACAATACACGTATATACTAGGTCATATTCATAAAATTAATTATTATATTACCACCGGTTTTCAACCAGTTTGCAAAAAAATCACTTTATTTTTAACTGTTGAAATTGTGTGAATGTATATGAAAGATTCCATCAATTCATAGATAGTAAGTACATCATTAGTATATAAAGTCACAAAGATAGATAATTGCAGTTAGTAAAATTTTCCGAAATCACTTTCGAAAAAATAATATTTGGATACCTATCTTGTCAGGTCAAGTAAGGGCACTTGAACTTAGACCTTTGAATATTTGGACGCAGATAAGCAATAACATGTTAACCCACAAAATTAAGTTATAGATATAGAAGGCTTTATTGAGAGTTAGAGAACGTTTTTTAATTATGTGTTTACCTTATTACATTTTTTAAATATGTAACAAAATGTTGAATATAAAAAAATACTGACACAAAATGGCGCTTTAATTTTAAAACACGATTTACTCAAAATTTCTCCACTGTGGGTTAACACACTATTGCTTATCTATGTCCATTTATAGTTCATACGTTATTTGCTTAAACCATGTTTCTTGATATTTTAGCAAATGGAGCAGTCTGCTTGATACGAATGCTCTTTGATCTTTTATCCTGCAATAAGTTATGAATTGCAAGTTACAACCGGCACATCACTAAGTCTTGTCGCTTATCTAAACTAATATGCAGGTATTATAAAGAGGTAAAGTTTGTGAGTTTATGAGGTTACAGGGAGTAATTCCTGAATCTACAGAATCGATTTTAAAAATTCCTTCACCAATAGATTCGCTATACAGTGTTCCTGAGTGTCAATGGGTACCTACGTCTTATTTCGGAATTCCCGCGGGAACTTCACCGTGCATGCACGTAAATGCACCGCCCAGTGAGCTCTCTGTACTACCTGAAGGTTGACTGGCAGAGAATGCCACTGTGGCATTAAGTCCGCCTTTTGTACCATGATGTGCATAAAGTTTAAATAAATAAATAAACTTCAAAATTACCGCGGATAAAACCGCGGGGGAACAGCTACTTTAATATAATACTGTAGTAAACACTATATTATTATTTACTAACGGTTTCACCCGCGGAAATTTCGGAGATCCCATGGGATAAATCCTCGAATTACCGTGGGTAAAACTGCAGGGAATACCTAGTTGGTAATAAATAGTAATAGTAGATTATGCATCGAGGAATTAAAGCAGTGTTTTACGTCATATTGGACCCTGAGCTTACCGAGCGACTCTAGAGTTTATTTTAATTTAAATTGAACTCTCAGGGGAAGCGACGGAGTTATGCAGAGTCCTGAGTGAAGCGAGGGTTTTAAAGCCGCCCTTGACGAAGACAAGCTTTTTTCTCGAGGTGGATACTCTCATGCCTATTTCGAGACATAAACCGTCTTTACACGGAAATTGTAAAGAGGGTTTATTCGAAAATTAAACTGGTCGCCACAGGCAGATCACATAAAAAGAAGAAAAAAATGCTAAGAGTTTTCCCGCAAAGTTCCAAACCCAAATCACTTTGGGAGTTTCATTTAACATTACTTCCCTTAGGATGTAATGCATTTACGTCAAGATTGCGTGATATATAATTGGACATTGTCGAGCAGGTGGTATGAAAATACTTGTACAATGTACATAATATTAAACTTCCAAATCGCAGGCTAATAGAAAACTCTCCATGAATGTTGCGACCCCATTACGTAAATAAATCTTTATACATACCTCGTATCGAACGAAAAGGTATAAAGAACTTTAGTACAATTTTCGTAAATTCAAAAAGAAAATATTCTGTCAATTATAAAAAAGAATGAAACATTATTTCACATTGTGCAATACCAAATGTAACGTTCCAATTGTGCATACGTATTTATAAATGATGCCTATTTACGTCAAAAATCTCACGATAAAATGAGATGAGTTAAAAACCGCTTCAAGGGTGGAGTGAAGGCTTCAATTATGGCACAAAGGAGTGAAATCGATGAGTGCGTTTGTTCGAGGATCTCTTATTAGCTAATATAAGGGAGCACGCGATGCGGACGAGAAACGCCGGGCGTGCAGCAAAAGGTTTGCTCCACTTTCGAACTTTGAAATTTCTTTAAGTTTTAATTTTATTTTTTTTTCAACGAAGGGGTGGGAACTTATAACGACAGTAATAGTTTTAGAGATGAAAAATTGATATTGGTGAAATTTGTTTTTGCAAATTTATTCTGGTCACTGTAATTGTGATATTGTGCCTTGTTAAGCGAAAACATTAGTTCTAGTACCTACGGGGAAACATTCATATTTTTCAATAAAATAATATAAACTGTATTATTTACTTCTTGAAATCGACGTAAGTGGAACATAACAGTTGCGTATTTGTATCGTGGGAACGATTATTTCCAACAACCACCTCGATATGAAAACCATTTTTTTCCTCTTTAATAACATTTTAATTGCAATATTATATTCAACTAAGGAGGTAGGTAATCATAATATGTGTGTAAATAATTTACATTACATTTTAGATGTAATATGTAGGTAAAATGAAAAAAATAAAAGCTAATGAAAAATTAATAATCATTAATTTAATAAAAATAATTTAATAATAAATTTTATAAATTTTTATTCGATATAATTATGTACTTATATCTCAAGAACTTATCGTACCGAAAAAGCTACGTACCTATATTTATAGATGTTTAAAATATTATACGTATATAAACGAAAACTCACGAGAATAATCTTATTTTCAGGCTGTTTTTCGCATAGATTTTGTGTTTGAATTGAAGGCCATCAATTCGCTACTGACGATTTAAACAAAAAATTGCTATAAAATCACTAGGTATTTTTTTTTGTAAGCTATTTGTGTTCCTCTTTTGATTCATAACAATGAAATAAAAAATGAAAAAATTACATTTATTGTTCTAGGTATAACTGAATATAGGGGTATGTGCATGAAAACTTCTGTTTTCCCACGCCACAATGTGGTCCGTTATGAAGGCAACCGATAATTTAGACAATTTTCCAATATGCAAACTTCGTGTGGTCCAAGTGGTACTAAAGCATTATTATTTTGTGTTTATAAAAGTCGCTCCTAATAGAAAATTTGCGTTATAAATACCTTTTCAGAAACTCGATTACGTTAACGTTTGCTGTCGAAAAAAGAAGACCCGAACAAACCATCGATATTTGGGATATTTCAGTTATCTACTGATAAGAATCTTTCAGTTATCTACTGATAAGAAGATATCAATAAGAAAAAAAGTAAATGGTAGAAGGTTATTCGTTTGGACGAAGGGAATGTGTATTTAGTTTCCACAGGTGTGTAATGACTTATTTATTTTTAACTTAGGTATTTAATAGTCAAATTTGACACGACTTTGAAGAAATTTTATTACGTCACATAGATTGATTATATACCTATTTATCTCAAATTCTTTATTTATCTCCCTGGTCTCTGGTCATTTCGTATTGATGACAAGAAAATAAAGCAAATAAATGAGTTTGTAAGCTTAAGATTATGCGGATGCGAAAGTACGAGTAATTCTGTCTGTCCGTCTGTCAATCAATTTCACGCCTTACCTCAATCGACCATCATAAAATTTTGCATATACGTCGTCAGGGGTACAAAAAAGGACATAGCATACTTTTGATACCGGGATTACCGCGGGATCTCCGAAATTAAAGCTATTGTAACCGCAGGGGATAACTATAGTTGTGATAAAAACACATTAGGTAAAAAGTATCAAAAGTGGGTTATATGCTCATGAAAAGTCGCTATAACTGTGTTTAAAAGCTGATCCTAGAATTAGTATTCTAACAAAACTCTATGCAAAGAAAAAGTTCGATAACCCTTTATGCACTTTTTCTTCAGGTTAGTTTTAATTTTCTCTTCACACATCTCTTATCACTTAGGCCACACACTTAGGGTTGTGTTTAGAAACCGCAACAGCATATCGTTCGGATGCAGTACACGGCACTTGCATTACTACGTATGGACTTGCCTCTATCTATTTCAATTTTAGCTCAGCTCAATATATAAATTCTGGATCGTAACACCGTGTACTGGGCCTCAGGTTTATTACTACTGCATGTTTATGTTATTCTGGTACCTAAAGGGGTTTCAGGTTTTGATTACCTATCACTTGTCCGTCGCTATAGACATGTTATATACCTATATATATAGGTTGATTGTATAAATTCAAGCTTACATACCTCTATAATCGCACCTCGTATATAGGTAGATACCTAATAAAATAGCAATTTGATGATGAATATTTTAAGTTTACGCGTTTATTATATTACAATATACATAAATTTATACATTTTAAATGGGTAAACCGCCTTTGCTCTTGCACTTCATTAATTATTGATAGAGTTTCATCGACCCTGGTTTCTATATTTTTTTTTTTACCTTACCTATTAAATAAGAATTACTCTTTTTGATTCCTATCGCTTGAAATACCTGCGATTGAAAAAACAAACCTCATACAAAAATAAACATTTCATCGATTTTATAACATCTCCTTTTTAGTACAAAACTAGGCACATATACATACATAAACTAAATAGATAGATAAGACACATATATGATGTATCCACGGTCATCAAAAGTGGGGTATACTTAAAGAAAGTGCGCTAAGTGCAAAGCCCAGAGGGGTAATTTTACATCAAATCACCACCGTACTTTGTGTGTCTTATGTTCTGAAGTTAACAAACCAACAATTTTAACATTTGATACTATATTCATGCTCGTTGAAAATAAACGGATTCAAGAATTTACTAACTGTTCCACGCGGTTTCATCCGCGTTAATGTGGATTGCCTGAGTTAAAATGCGAGTTTTACGCAGACTAACGTAGATAACAATTATAGTAGCAGATAGAATAAAGTTTACTAAGCCAATTAAAACTTTAAATGAAATATTTTCCAAACAAACACCATTACATAAATAAAATTATACTGAAGTTCAAAGTATAAGTATCAGTATCACAGAAACGAGACGGCTGTCGACGCAACGCGTTGAAGTCACTGTCCGCGCGTGTACCAATAATTAGTGCATGCAAATGTATAGTACTAATGAGGGCGCTATTGTATCCAAGGACTCCCGACACTCAAGTGTAGTACCGACCGATGACCTCCACTGAAATACATTTTCTCACATCACATAAGTCGAATGGATCTTTTAATGAATTTAGTAGATAAAGATTTTAATTTTGTTATCTGTTGTAGCTTAAAGTTTTGAAGTGAACTTTTTGTAGGTGCGTCGAGTGTAAAATTTCAAGGTCGAAGTTAGTCTCGCTATATCCTTAAAATAATACTGCATAAAGTAGTGTACCTATAGGGTACATATTATTTAACAATGATTAATGACAGTTTTATGATTTTTTGCTCGTAAACATACCTACCAAGTACCTACCAAAGTAAACATACGATTCAACGCTGACACAAACATGAAGACTAATTGACTACTAATAACCCGTACCAAAGCGGCGGTTCTCATGAACGACCGTCATTAGTCACTCAAATGTTAACAGAAAGTACTTTTAGGCTACGACGTAGGTTCCCATCTATTTGGGGGGTAAAGTGAGGTGATTTAAAAAAATAACTTGAATTTTTGTAGCGATAATTTCAGTAACATGGATTTGACTGAATTTTTCGTAAAATATTATATATTTTACTTAAATCGGCAACGAAGCACTGCGTGCCCTTGATAATTTTTTTCCTCTCTCTTTCTGAGCAATTAAATCTACTTCCGTCACCTGTCATACGAAACCTTTCTATGAGCATTTAGGTTATTTCAGTAAAATAAATCATTATTTTTTTGCTTGTGTAGTTTTTGAAAAAAAAAAAAGGTCAAACGTAAAAACTACTACTACATAGGGAAACACAAAATTTCTTTTTATTTCGATTACACATAAACTGAATTAGTGATATCTACTAGTTTTGCGATTGAATTGAGCTGAAGTTTCGATCTTTCAGTATGTAAAGAATATTATCGCTTACTTAAACTAAGTACATACCTTATGAACTAAATAGATTATAATAAAAGTGTAGAATTCGCGATTCTGTACATTGAACATTTTCACGATAATATCATGCGGTTTTCACATTTAGATTAACCTTAGCATGGAGCAACATATTGGCTTTGTTTCATTTAAATCAGATGTTGAGAAAAAAGTTATTATATAAAAAAGTTTTAGGCGGGCAAAATCGCGGGAACAGGTAGGGTTTCCTCGGAAACAACCTGTTGTATAGGTTAATTGAATGGAAGATAATGTCTTTTTTTAAATTTGTGGATGAATAAATTAATCCTACTAATATTATAAATGTGAAAGTGTGGATGTGTGGATGTTTAGATGTTTGGATGTTTGTTACTCAATCACGCAAAAAGGGCTGAACAGATTTGGATGAAATTTGGTATGCACGTTGTCAGAGGTACAGAGAAGGACATAGGGTACTTTTTATCCCAGAATTCCAGCGGGAACTTACAGCGGGTGAAATCACGGGGCACAGCTAGTGAATTATAAAATTAATAATTCTTAGGTTCTAAGCATAATGGAGTTCGGTACTTCAGTTCCAACATTTATAAGAAAATCATATTTAACGCTTAGGCACGGTGTGACTTGCTTGCCTATAGCTCTGAAACGTCCAGCGTTTAATCGAAGATTAAAATTAACTGTCAGTTAATCAATACTGTGGCGCCGGCCAGGTTATGTTAAATATGGCAGGCTCCGGTTCATATACGAACCGCCAAGGATCGTAATTGTTTTTCACGCTCATTAGATGTAATTGAAATAAATCTTTTGTTTTAATATTCATTATTTATTTTAAGCTTTATCGGTTCCCATGTGGGTACAGGAACCGGTTCGGACGCGCTATTGTCAGGTAGACGATGCGTAGACATTTGTATTGATTTTGTTTTGTATTATACTCGTATCTACCTATATTAAGTTAACAAAAAACTTTAACTGACATCGCAATTAAAAAACAATTATTTTAAATGGTCAGATGGTTGAAAATATTTATAGATTTAGCAACTTCCGTATCCATTAGCTGAATTTGTAAGGAAAACATAGCAGTATACAAAGTTTAGACAAAGGTTTTAGGGGTTAAGGGGTTTGCTCTGAACCTTTTTAATATTCTTTAGTTTTTAATGTAAATATTTGTTTTGTCCTTTTTATATGCAATAATTCCACTCTTTTAGTTGAAGTTAAGCTTTAAAGCTTCTTGCTATAATTTTCAAAATTATGTTTTTTTTTTATCTGGAGTTATTCACGACACACTCGCGAATACTGTGTTGTCGTCTTCTTCACCTTTTTATTTACACAAAAATAACTAACGGAACCGTCATTGATTTCCTTCAAAAACTCCGTCAAGAGCATTAAATTTTTTTTACATCAATGGTCAAGTCCTTATTTATCAATTCTCAGTCTACGCCATAGAACGTTGTTTTTTTTTTGTCTATGCGTAAAATCAGAACTCAGTTGTTTATGAATATAGAACAAAGATCCCTTTTTAAAATGATCACCAGCTAGTTACTCTACTAACCTGTAAGGTCGTAACGAAATTAATAACAATAATAACCGACTTAAAAAAAGAACACAAAAAAGCGACACAAAAGCTATTACGTCGTCCCAAGTGCCTGCTTGTAATCTTTAATTTGTGGCCGAGATAAAAATCATCGAGTTAAGCGTACCATAGTGAGAATTAGTGGGCTTCTATTGTGGCATGACCTTGACTCGAACGGTGATGAGGAAGCGACAATACCGTTTAATCAGCCTCACATTAAGAGGTTATAAGTGCTCGGTATTGTCTGCGCTCGATCCGGATTCATAGAAAAAAATGTGCACATTAATAAAATAGGCGTATATCAGCTTTATTTTATATTGCGACGTGTCTACGTATTTTCGTGAAAACCGATGTACCTACTCGTAGAGCGTGTGCGAAGAGATGTGCCAGAAGAGGCCATCTCAGTATCACATCATACTTAATTTCAAAATGCACTAATTAAGATACTTTTAAAATACTTGTATCTTCCGATTTCACCCGCGTGAATATCGGGATTCTTTCAAGAGTTCTTTGTTCCAAGTTAAAAACTGTCTTTGTTATTTAAAATATTTTAAAGCTGAAACCCAGGGTTTAAATTTGGAACTTCCTTAGGGAACCCCAACTGAGCTAACTTCATATCTTTATAATCAGTAGATATCAATTTGCTGTTGTAGAAGGATATTGCACTATTCCTATTCCTGTAATTCCTACGACATTTCAACAATTCCTGTTCAAGGCGGAAAAAAAAATATTGCATAATACAGCATAATTCTTTTTAAAGAAATTGAAAGAAATGCACAATTAGTATTATTGCAGTAATTAAATATTCAAATATACTATGTTTTCCGATGAGACCCGCAAACACTGAGTTACGAGATAATTCTCAAAATAATACCTAGCTGTTTTCCGCGGTTTTATCTGCGTTAATTTCGGAGTTCCTGCAGGAATTCCGGGATAAAAACTACTCTATGTCCTTCCTTGTACCCCTGACAATGTGTATGCAAAGTTTCATGATGATGTTGAACCGGTAAGGCGTGAAAGCGTAACAGACAGACAGACAGACGGACCGACAGACAGAGTTACTTTCGCATTTATAATATTAGTAGGGCAGTAGGGATAATGGCAAGAAACCGCCGATCTTGCCTTTGAATTTCCGGGGCAAAAAATAATATTTATCCGTTTTCTGATTCACATCAAAATTGTATCTTTATAGACGTTGAACTAACCCTGACGCAACATGGCGTCAGTGAAATATTAAATCATTTCCCCTTACATTGTGTCGCGTTTGCATTGTGTTCAGTGATTAGTAGCTGTCATCTAGTGATGCGAGGCTTTGTTGCTGGGAAGGTTAATTTTTGTAAGCGTTTAGTCTTATTCTCATGGTTGGGTGATGTATTTGTCGTAATATAAGATACAGCACGCTAAGCAGATGTATATTATGAATATGTATCGGTATGTCGTAATGAAAAGATCAAATTAGAGATATAAACAAATCCCCATGGAAATTATGATGCCCATAAGGTCGTGTCAAAGGAGAATGGGCGCTTCTGGGGAAAGGGGACATGTCATTTTAAACAGCTTAAAAAGTAAAAAAAAAACAATCAGCACCTGCCCGTTTACTTCCTAACTAATGACATAAAAAACCGACTTCAAAAAAAGGGGTTCTCAGTAAGACTAGATCTTGTGCAGAGAAGAAGTTATTGGGCATAGACAAAAACAAATATTTTTACCATTTTTCATCGAGATGCGAGATTTTATAAAAGCTTCATATTATGTTATTAACTAAACATAACTTTTGCGTGTTGTAGCTATAGACTTGATCTAGTTTTTTTAAACTAACCAACATTTTGTAAAACTCCATATCCTGGTATTTAATATAATACCAGATTATGATAATCCTAAAATAAGTCATCCACATAAAGATTTGAGACGGAGCTCATATATTACGGCCCAATCGGCTTTTCAACAATAACTTGTTTCTGCATAAAAAACAGAGTGAATTATAATCTGTTTCTTGCTTGGTACCATCCCGCCTCAATTTACAGATCTATATTTACAGAAGATATGAATTTAGATCTTTTTATAGGTACATATGTTATAACGAGTTTGACGGGGCTTTTACTGCTAATTAGCTGATGTTATAAGGAGTAAATAAGGATACTTTGGAGTTCCTGCGGGAATCCCGGAACTCAAACCGCAGGGCACAGCTAGTGTTAATATGCGTATGCGTAACTGTAGACTATGCGTGTTCGTACATTGAAAATGAGGCGGATTTTGATTTCAAGAGAAACAGTTCATTTCGATATTTTTTGGATTTGTCTGTTAGTTCGTTTTGAACATGCATGGTATAAAAACCTCGCAAATAATGCAGGTATACAAAATATGTACATAGGTACAAGGGTACTTCAATAAAATAATACAAAACTCATTGCACACTGTAATCTTCAGCTTAAATTTAATAAATAATTAATTTACTAAAAAAGAAGGAAGTCACACAACTCGTAAGTTTTACCTACGCTTTTAAAATATATTCCAACTTAAATCTTTTTTCAGACGAACCTACAGTACCTAATTATATTGTTATATATATTATGAGTAGTTTCATTAGTAACGCAATCATTACATTATTTTAGTTTGACTCAAACCTAAAATCCCCGAACGATCCATGCCAAACATTTCAAATTGAATGACGTTGCATTAAAACGAGCAGTGATTTCGTAATTATTTGGAAACAGTTGGATTAGGCTTTATGTATAATTTTAAGCCATTTGTGTGAGTTAAAATTATTATATATATAACTTAAGAGAAAACGCGGGTTTTCCATCCAGCCGGTTCCGCCGTCTTCATTAGTGAGGTAAGGCACGCTTAAAATAACTTCTTAACTTTTTTTTTATTTTGGTACCAAAAATATAAATACATGGCATGTTACATAGGTCTGCCAACTAAGAAAATACGCACGAAAGTAGAACAAATATACCAATTCAGGGTAGAATATGAGTCATTATCTTGTACTTTTGCCGGAGAGGAGCGTCCATCAATGGCGACTTCTTTAAATATTTATGCTACGTTCACACGCGCGCCGTGCAGCCCGGCGGGCTGCCTGGCGGGCTGCGCGGCATGCAGCCCGTCCCGGGCCGGCGGACATTCAAGCTGTTTACACGCACGCCGTCGTGTCAGTCAGTGCCAGAATGGCGAGCAGCGAGGATCTCGGTGTTGTTGCTGCCATATCCTTTGGCTTAACTTATTTTTATTGGAAAAAGGAACAAAATTATGAACGATTGTAATATCCGATCGTAGCGACTTTCTTAGCAACGTTGAATGAAGATCCACTCGTCGCGAAAGCGCGGGACAGACTGACTGCCCGCGCGCGTGTAAACAGTCACCGGGCGCCCGCACATTCATCCTTTGAACTTTGCAAAAAAACCGACACTTGCCCGATTCGCGGCATTCACGTTCACAGGCGCGTTCACGGGCTCGGGCGTACCGTTTACACGCTCGTGAATGTGAATGTGCACGTTGAATGTAGAGTTGAACGCACGCGTGTGAACTTACCATTTATCTTCTGATTGACCTGGGGCCGTATTTCTGAATCGTTCGAATCACTTTCGCTCGCAAGTTTTAATCGTAATGGTATGCTACGTTCACACGCGCGCCGTGCAGCCCGGCGGGCTGCCTGGCGGGCTGCGCGGCATGCAGCCCGTCCCGGGCCGGCGGACATTCAAGCTGTTTACACGCACGCCATCGTGTCAGTCAGTGCCAGAATGGCGAGCAGCGAGGATCTCGGTGTTGTTGCTGCCATATCCTTTGGCTTAACTTATTTTTATTGGAAAAAGGAACAAAATTATGAACGATTGTAATATCCGATCGTAGCGACTTTCTTAGCAACGTTGAATGAAGATCCACTCGTCGCGAAAGCGCGGGACAGACTGACTGCCCGCGCGCGTGTAAACAGTCACCGGGCGCCCGCACATTCATCCTTTGAACTTTGCCAAAAAACCGACACTTGCCCGATTCGCGGCATTCACGTTCACAGGCGCGTTAACGGGCTCGGGCGTACCGTTTACACGCTCGTGAATGTGAATGTGCACGTTGAATGTAGAGTTGAACGCACGCGTGTGAACCTACCATAACATTTGCACGCGAATGCTCATATACATAATATTACCTAAACATTCGCATACGAATCATGAGATTCTGAGTGCGTAATGTGGTGTGATGGTACTTGGTCGCTGCTCAAAAGCTCTATTATTTACCTACAGATTTTAAAGGTCTTCTTCAAATGGATTCATATCTTATGATGTTTAGAAATTTTACTGACACCAAGTAAAATTCTAGATATACTTAGTTATTTTTGTATATTTTGTGGTATTTAAAAATTCCTATTCTGTACCACCGCGCCCTACCGCACCGATGACGCGTGGGCCATTAAATTATTTATTCCAATAAACAATATCGAATCAAAAATGATTTAGTGATTCTGTTACGGATCATGATTTAAAACAGTCACTTAGTATTGGATCGTGATAATTTATTATCGCGTGGGAAAGATTTCATACGATCATAGTAGGGTCAGCATCAAAATCTGTTGACATGTTAAGCTGTTTTAAAGTAGATTGTATCTAATAATATAATTTCCTTCAATACCCAGAACATTGACTAAATAAAACATTGAATACATATAAGAAGCCTTGTGATGCAAGGAGAAGAAAGAGGCCTGTAGGAAATAAGGTTGGTGATTGGTTTAATATTTAAAGTATATGTTTACTTTATTTTATTTATTTCTATTTACTAAAACTTTTTGCACAATATGGTACAAAAGGCGGACTTAATACTTCACTGGGAAACAGAATGATGTGAGTTACTATGTACAATTGTACAATCACAGTTGTCTGTGCTGAGCTATATAAAATGAATCTACTAGAAACAATAACATAATTTAATTTAAAGCTATAGAGATAAAAATCTATACATTAACAACATTATTACGATATTAAAGAAAAGAAAAAAGAAACAAAGAATTTCGAAACGTTGTACCGACACCTAGCGAAATCATTTCCCAATCAATGATCTCTCATTAATAGATAGCAATAAAAACAAAGTAAAATGTTATAATAAAAACAATAAGTCGAACGAACAAAAAGGTCTTTGAGAGGTTTAATCCGCGGACGGCGGGCGGTTGCAAGAAATGGATCTATCAATTAAGGCCGGATCAAGCGTGAGCGGACTTTTGATTGATGCATCAATAAGTACATAAATCCATTACGGTAATAAGTATGCGTCTGTTAATTGTGTGTTTTCTACGGCTGTCGGGCTGATGTGCTTGTGGGGCCGGCTCGAGTTGCCGCGCTCGGCTCGCCCGGCTCATGCTCAGATTTAACGCTTCCAGCCTGTTTTAATGGTAAATTACCTGCTTATTAGACAAATTAGCCTATATGAAATCAAATTTATTGAAATATTATAATAGATCTCTAAAAAATAGTAGGCATGCAGGATTTCTGAAAGTCTTCAGTTAATGTTAAGCACATTAACTGAAGACTTTAAACTGAAGACTTTTACTATAAAAGTTAGGTCAAATGCGACACCTACAAGCCCATTCGGGCTAAAGTGTCTTTGTATTTGAATAAATCTGTTTAATTTAAAAAAAGGAAGGAAATTGATTTCAAATTTATAAAGAATGCTGATTCGAAATTTAAAAATATTTTTAAAAGTCCTAAAATAAAAAAATGCTGTGAAAAAGGAATATATTTAGAAGACCATTAAACGCTTAATGACTATAAACCTTTGCAGTTTGCAGTTATACCAGTGAAACAGTCCACCCAGCATCGGACCAACACCGGTCGTACATCGACTAATTAAACAGATGTGTGCTTCCATTATACGGTGTAATGAGTTTAGTGGTAACACAATGGTTTAATTAGAGCTAGAGGGTTCATTAACATAGGATTGTGTCAAAACATTCCTCGTCGCGTCCGACTGTCAACTAAATGTCAAATGTGTCGGGTGTTTTGTCAGTGACGGTCCCCACTTGTCTAATACCAGTACAGTCATGTTACAAAGTGTACATCATTTCATGTTACACGGGTTTAACTATAATATAAATACAATTTATTTTGTTTGTTTGTTCGGCTTTCACATTGCAATAGAGCGATGGATTGATGTGATTTTACGTAGCAACTAATAAAATTAATAGCTGAATACTGGCGCCCCAAAGATTTTTAATTATGATATTAGCGAAAATTTTAAAAAAAATCTATTTATTTCGTACAATACCTATATTGCGTGCTTAAATGCTTTGTCGATTTGGTAATTGCGTTGCCTATTGTAGCTAAAACGAACTTCAAAACTTGAAAATATAATTTTATACCCGCTCCTATACTGATTTGCCACAGAGTAAGAAAATCGGTACCAATCGATTATATGGAATTGAAAAAGTAAATCAACATTTTTCATCACATGTACACTTGAGGACAAACAAACCTGCGCGCGCTGATCGGCTTACGTCCGACGCTATCATTCGGTCCATCGACGCGCGCCCGTCCACGTGCCCGGATTAAATACACCATGTGACATTTGATTGGATACTTATTTGTTCCACTAGGTGTATGATTAATGGTCTAGTGATGCAACGTGCAACGGTAAATGTTTGGGATGGAATATTTGATCGGATTTTGTTATTAACACATTGTCAATTAGAATATTTAATATTTGAAGACTCCACGGGAAAAACAATGAATGTCACTTTTTTTTGTGAAACTGACTTTTTGCAATCATTACTAAAATATAAATATTTTTAAATAACGTTAAACAATATATTGTTTATATAATGTAGTAATGAGTAACTTGTTCCAATATTTGTATAAATTAAAGAAATACCTACCGACTTTGAAACTATATAAAATTGTTTCTCTCTTATTTATTATTTTTTCACATTCATTGTTTTTTCCGTGGAGTCTTCATTTTAGATTTCGATTAAAAAAAAAATCCTTCACAAAAAAGCAAAAACTAAATAATCACTTACTGGTCGTAAGTATGTATAGTTGTATTCCATCATTGTTGTTTTTTTCTTATAATGGATGTCGTTCAATATAATTTTGGAATGCTCCAGTAAAAATACCTTGTGACTTTTTAGCCGACAATGCCCATAAGAGCAAGTCATCTCTCGGCGTAATATAAATAGCTCGCATTATAGCATTGTGCTCGACGCATACTGGTAGACTCTTATAGTAGTTTTGCTTCAATCAGTTTTTTTGGTAGGCATCGTTACTAAACATCTAAGCTCCAAATTATAGAAAGGTCGATTTAGAGCAGTTACTTATTGTTTTTTTTTTCTCTTATTCTCGCTTCTCGCGCACTGCTGGACAAAGACCTTGTTCCCAACAGAGCAAATTTTTTTAAGAGCGAAAAATACTTACGTCTATTGCAATATTATGTACACAACATAAAATAAATAATAATTACATATGTTCATGTAATAAATAATATGTTTTTCAAAATGAGTGTTTTCAAACGGTCCCAGTTCAACAAAACCAAAATGCAGTTCAATCACTCATGATCCGAACGACCAGATTTGTAGAACGACTCATAAACGCACACAGAGATAACATAAACTTCAAAGTCACGCCGCGAAGAGTACGATGATTTGATATGGCCGAGGCTACTCACTGACCGGAGTTAGCCCCCTTTCCTCTAGTTAAAATATTGCATAATTTGTAAAGCGTAATCATAAAAATAAAATGCGCGCTAAAATTAACAAATGAACACTCAAAGTAAGCCAGGCTTTTTAAAAGTGTCTTTCTATATGGTCAATAATTATTTTCGATAGTCGGCTTGAACGTTTTTGGCAGTGTATTACGAGTTGTCATCTGTGAATTCCGTTCTTCATGTCATGTCATAACGACATTTCCAGTGGTTACCAGTCACCAGACTTGGAGCTTAGTATGCGCGCATCTTTAGCTCTGTAATGGTCTTATGCGCATTATGTTATTTTGAGTGGTTCACTTGGAGTAAAAAGTTGAAGACAATTTGAGTTATGTACGCAACGATGACTACGTTTCACTACGTTTGAAAGATTTTTGAAAATCCTACTTATATTGTATTATAAATGTGGAAATTAACATGTTCAGATATTTGAATATTAAGTTTGTGACTCAAAAGATTTGAATGGGCATACGCGAGTATACTTACAGAACATATTATGTACTGGATACTTTTTATTTAGAACAAAAGGTTCCCGAGTAAAACCGCGGGGGACGCTTATTACGATAGTGTTCCTTACAAATTTACTATATTCAAACTATTAGCTTTATAATATACAATAGCTTGATGTAACATTGCTGTCGGTTTAGTAGTAGGTACCCATTGACACTGAAATCTATGTAATTAAATTATTTAAGTGTTAATTGACAAATGGTACATAGATGACGAAACATTTTGAAGTTTCTATTGATCTATATTATTAACAAATAATATTTTTAACACTTCTACGTCTGCTCTACGTCAGAGGCGAGGCGTCTAGGCAACTAATTGTGAAATACGAAGTAGAACTGTCATAAAACATGCAAATTGAAAACGTAAAATCGTGAAAATTTGTTTGTAAGTATACATATCAGATTCTAAAGTACCTTGGTAGTTAGTGTTCTAAAAAGTTAATCTCTATATTAAGATTTGGTAAGAAATAGTGATGCATTATATCTGTTAATTATATACTGTAATATAATCCCACCAAAAAAATTCTCATGTAAAATGTAGCCAAGACGAGACCAAATGACTCGCCCTGTCAAAAGTTATCAGATCTCATGTAGAGCCAAGCTTCTAATTCTACACACCCTAACTTTATAAGGCTTAACTTCACAAACTCTACACCTTAGTCAAAATATGTGACTTGGCCATTTTTCCATATTCACATGGGTGAAAAATACTAAATAATAATACTATTCATTACTTTTCTGTTATACAATAGTTCTTGTAGTAACGAAACGGCCAAGCCACATATTGAAAATGCAGAATTTTGTGCAGTGTTTGTTGTGTACGTACGTTACTCCTGGAAACTGAAACGACTTGACGGATTTAGATGAAATTTGAAATGTAAATAAAAACATAATTAACAAATATTAATTAATTAATAATTAATTAATTAATGTCAGCTTAAATCTACCCGAATCTCAGAATTCTCACAAAATTGTCAGTCTGTGGTCTCTCTTGTGAGACTGGGACTAAAACTGAAATTATTTAGATAAGTTGAAATGTTTAGGCATTGATGTGAAAAGATTGTGTTCAGGTATAAAACAATTAGCACTGTAGATTTTAAACTGCGCACATTTTTCAAATTTTAACTGTCGGCTTACTCTTGACGCAATCGAGTAGGGGTTAAACACTTGACGTAATCGTGTTAGGATCAAATCGAACTCGAATTGAAATGAGATCGAAACGGAATAAAATTTTGTTAATTTTGAGGCTTTGGCATCGTGTCTCTATCAAATTTATTTGTCAAATTTCTCGAATTCAATATAGGAGTCGAGTTATTGACTTGTCGGACGTCATCTTTAGACATTAATATTTAAGTAAACTAGGGATTTCAAACTGAAGACTGTATGCATAATGCATGACCATAGTTCTAGAGTCATAGATCAATGTTAACGCCCATATTCAATAGGTATTGAGTGCATTACTAAACATAAGTGAATTAAACTCAAATATTTCATGATTTCCTTTTCCTATTTAACAACATATCAGATGATTTATCACCAATGAAGTTAACAGGTTGCACGTCATGATGGTGGAATTTGGATCGCTCAATCTAATACGCACCAGTAGGTGAGGAAATCGTTACCTTTTAGCAGATATTAACGCGTCTATACTTGGACCCTTATTCACTATAACCAACAACATTTCTTGCTCGTAACGCGCGTCCCAAAAACGCAATCCCAAACGTTCCAGTTGCCAAAATATTAGAAATTTTGAGGTATTCTGTATGCCAAAAGAAACGATGTTTTTTTTGGAGTGAAACTTCTTTGGTTACGAGGGAAAGACCATTTTTGTGGCGCGTTATCTTAACGCGCCGTGGTATGGTCATAGTGAATAAGGTCCCTGTCCGCATACGCATGTGATAAATAACTTTTGTTTACTTGGACAACGGCGTCACATTTAGGGTTGCCAGACGATAATTTGAAAAAAAAAAAAAAACAAATTTAGGTATATATTATGACGTATACTTTGGTGTATGGCTAGGAAAACGAGAATTTTCTTTTAAAAAACGTAGTACTTGCGCAATTCTAGTCCAGTCTGGGCATGATTATATATGTATTGTATAAGTTTGCTTGGTTTCCACGACACAAGCTTATAATAGCTTACTGTGGGATCAAGTGGATCTGTGTATTGTGATATGGTTTATTCATATTGAAAATTTTTATTTTAATTATAATATTTTGCTGAATATACGTTTTTTTACAGGATGCTTTTGGTTTCAAAAAGATGATTTAGAAATTTTTCATATGACTTGGTTTTTATATTTTTGTGACAAATGAGTATAATAGATATTAGCAGATGCTTTCCCTTTAGAATACCATCTAACAACCCTGGTCACATCACTCACAATGTGACTATTTACTTTGTTGTAAGTTAATCCATACGGAGAGTTTCAACACTTTGATGTCTAGACAAAACTGACCATTCCTTTTTCTCCTTTGTCGCCGCAACTAATTTGATTTTGATGTTTTAAATATTTGAAACTAGTTGTGCCCCACGTTTTCACCCGCGTGCAACGCTTTTGTGTAACGGTGCGTACAGACTATGTAACATGTTTGTTATATAACATGATGTAACATTGTTATACATAAAACACATAACACAAGACTGTACACATTAGAATGTTATATAAGCATTGTCGTTTCTCGTTCCTCAGTGAAATCCACAATGTCTTCACTGAGAGGACGTTTCAGTAGCTGCGGCAGCGACTGTTGTACTTTTAAATATCAAAAGAAAATCAAAAACAAAACTAAAGTGACTAAGTTATATAACATGTTATTAAACATTTAGTGTCCACATTATCTGAAACAAGTTATATAAAAATGTTATACGGGGTGTCCCGTAAATCGAAGTCAAGCCAGAACCAAGTGAGAGGCTAAGTCAGAACAGCTGTTAACAGAAAAATATAAAAATCTTTGCTATGCGTATTTAAAAAATGGACAGTAATTAATTTTGAAAATTTTATTAGCAAAAATTTAAATTTTAAACAGTAGTTTTCAGAAACACTATTCAGGATTACACAGTAAAAAAAAATTTAAAAAGTTAAGGTTTGTAGCATCAGGAGAGAACCGTCGCAAGGTGTAAATTTTTATAATTTTTATAAATTTTAAAGATTTTTTTTACGTTTTTCTATTAAGTTATGACTATCTACGGTAAACCGGTGAACCGACTATCTACTTAGCCTATCACCCGGTTCTGGCTTGACGTCGATTTACGGGATATCCTGTATAACATATTTTGTTATGCAGTCTATACGCACCGTAATAACTTTTTTCCCGACATCCGATTTAAATGAAAACCGCATGATAATTTTTAATTCAGTAATTCCGAAGATTAGCGAGAACAGACACGCGGACTCTACACTTTTATTATATTAAAAGCTGTGCCCCGCGGTTTCAACCGCATGAAAGGTCTTTATACAACAACTTTTTTTCCCGACATCCGATTTCAATGACACAAAGCCTATATGTAGCTCCAGGCTCAGCTTAATCTACCTGTGAAAACCGCATGACAATCGGTTCAGTAGATACGAAGATTATCGCGAACTGACAGACAGACAGACAGAAAAGAATATTAAAAACAGTTTTTTTGGGCTTGGTTACTTTTCTTTTGTCACCCCTCTCAATGGGCATGTGGACAATTTTTTTTTTAGTCCGTCTTGTAGTTTATTAAAAAATATCGGACACGTATTTTTTCTTTTTTTACGTTATCAAAAAATTACGGCGATATATTGAGTTGAAATTTCGCGTGACGTCACTATTCTGACAGTTTGTATGGCGGTTTTTGCGGTTAGTGACGTCACGACCCCCTCACCCTAAACTTTAATGTAATTTATCTCTGTATATTTTAATTTATTTGAAAAAGCAAAAAATACGTGTCTATTGTTTTTTAATTTTCTAAAAGACGGACTAATTCAAATTTTGATTTTCAAAAGTTGTCAACATCCGTATTGTAGGTAAAAATGTTCAATGTACAGAATCGCGGATCCTACTCTTTTATTATAGTATAGAAGATAATTATAGTATAGAAGATAGATAAAAGATAATAAATCAACTGTGAACAATGAAGTTTTTATTTATTTCTGTTGGAAGCTTGGTGTTGTGACGTCAAATGATCACGTAAATACAATTCGAGCTCACTTAAAAACATGCTCGCAGTGGCCGAAATTTATAAGGGCACCGAAACCACGACAATCTAACGGTATCGGTCTAGAAAGCGACTCTACTAAAACAGTAATTCATTGTGGAGTATAAGTGACTAAATTCTTGGTTATTTAAGTAGCTACATGTAGATTAACAGTTATAGTGAGTCTATAAATATGATTTGCAAAATTTACTTATTTATATCCAACTGTGTATATGTAAAAATATAAAAAAATACTTTTTGTCTCATTTATAAGGTTTTTATTTACCGATAATAAAATACACATTGGCCAATTATCCTTTGGTGACAAAGATTAGAGGGAGAATGCCTGTGGGGCAGAACACAGTGCAACGCTGGTATCGAACAGGCGTGTACTCGGCACGACCTCCACCCGTCAACAGCATTATTATTATTATACTAGCTGTGCCCCACGGTTTCACCCGCGTTAATTTCAGAGATCCACGGGAATTCCGGGATAAAAAGTAGCCTAAGTTACTCCTTATAACATCAGCTTTCTGTCAGTGAAAGTCCTATTAAAATCGGTCCAGCCGTTTCAGAGATTAGCCGGAACAAAAAGATAGACCGACAGACAGAGAAAAAAATTAAAAATTGATTTTTTGATGTAAGTATATATTTTCCTATGCATTTAGTGAAAAGTTCTTAATTTGAAATTACAAACAGACACTACAATTTTATTTATTTGTCTAGATATACCTAGTTAGATGATCTTCTCTGAGTGACATTGGCATGAATAGTGCGCTTACCTATCCAAGGTGTCTGTTGTCATATTGAAAAAAGAAGAAGAAGAAGAAGATCTATCTATCTATCTCTCTAGCAGTCCTGTGATCCCCGACTGACCTGGTGAACATGGTGGCGGCGCGTGTGCGCGGGCGGCGGGTGACACTGGCACGCTCGGGGTGGCGTACCTGGTGGGCGCGAGCGTTTTCATCATTGGCGCCGCACCGTGATCGCCACACTAGCCGCCTCCCTGCTGTCTCTGACACCTGACGAATTTTTTTTTTAATTTACTATCTACTATCTTTAAACGAGCAATTCTTATATATGTATATATAAACGGCTCCAACAATTTTCATGAAATTTAGTATGCAAGGGGTTTCGGGGGCGATTAATCGATCTAGCTAGGTTTTATTTTTAGAAAACGTCGTTTTATCCGTGTTTTCAGGCAATGAAAAATGAACGTTTGTTTTTCCACTTAACAACAGATGGCGCTATACACAACGAGCGAAGCTCGGTCACCCAGATATTTATATTTATACGTATATTTTTCTTTACTATCCTATTACTTGTATAATGTCATGATGTATCTACTAAATCATACTAGTTATTGCATACTAGCTGTTCCCCACGGTTTTATCCCGTTAACTTTGAAATTTGCGCTGGAATTCCGGAATAAAAGTCCCTTATGTCCTCTAGCTAGTTTACCCCTGACGACGTATTGGACTTTCATGAAGATCGGTTGAGTAGTTAAGCCGTGACAGCGTAAGATACAAACAAACAAGTTTTAGTTACTTATAAAATAAACAAGGTTAATAATTATAGATAATAGGTACATATTATATGATAAAATAATTTTCCTGGTTTTTCTATTTACTAAGTAGAGTTTTCTGTTATTTTTTCGCATAAGTCAAATCCTAGAAATATGTATAGGTATGATATTATGACAAGAAAAATACTATTGGTTCGTATTGATACATAATATGTGCATGTATGCAGGTGTCATACGAATTTGGTATGCTAAATATTTTTCTTATTAGCATTCACTTGGGACGATCAAACCAGTGGCACGAGTGGACAGAGAAAATGCCAGAAATGGACATGGGTGGGAACATAATTACCGATTAGACATATAAGGCTCGTCAAACAGCAAATAATGTGTTTGGTTGGTTATGAGTTGACCGCTGGCTGCTCGCGGTAATGAGTATGTTAATGTGCGAATACCATTTGTGTTTTGACAAATCAGAAACGCGTCGTTAATATTTATGAAGTAGGTAGATAACGATCACTGAAATGTGTGGGAGTATGTTATTGGTGTCATTTCGAGCACGTTATTATCTTATTTAAATCCGATTAAATCACTGCCAAATGAATAAGTAGGTAGGCATAGTGGCAGGTAACTATATATTAGTGTGCTAGGTAGGTATACAGTTTAATTTAAAACTTATATTTCACTTTTATACACATACTAGCTGTTCCCCGCAGTTTCATCCACGCTAATTTCGGAGATCCCGTGGGTATTCCGCAATATAAGTTTAAGTATCCTATATCCTTTTCTGTACTCCTGACAACGTTTAGTATGCAAAATGTAATGCAGTTTCGACCGTATTAACTTCGGAGTTTCCGAGGGAATTCCGGAATATAAAGTGTTATATATTCTTTTCTGTGCCCTGAAAACGTGTATACCAAATTTCATGATAATCGAGTTAAGGCGTGAAAGATGTAACAGTAACAGACAAACAAGCAAACTATCATTTTCGCAGTACAAGTTATTCCCGAATTTTGGATTTTTTTTTGTATTTCTACGTTACTTCGCACACAGAGGCAAATCAAAAACGGTTACTTACTTTTAAATAGGTATCTTAAAATACATAATGTTGGTTTCGTAATACGTAACTACCATTAAGCGCAACAACAGTTAGGTAGGTAGAAAACTTTTTATTTACACACCACAGTGCCGAAATATGTTGATCCAATAAATAATAATAAGTTACGCCCATTGTTATCGTCCGTTTACACCGTCAAAGGTAGCCATTTTGTTTTTATATCCGCGTTTGCAATTTAACATGCTGCCTAATACTTCGAGCGCGTTATCTAATTAATAGACGAAATATTTTATCTATACTAATATAATTCTAAGTATGTATGTATGTAAGCCTACCTATACTTCTGGACTAATAAATATAATAAAGAGAAAAGATTTGATTTTTGTATATGTATTTGTTTGTAATAAATAACCTCTAAAACTACTAAAACGTTTTTTTTTTATTCTTTCAGTTATCTATACTAATATTATAAAGAGGCTAAATTTGATACTTTGTTTGTTTGTTACGATTTAACTTAAAAACTACTAGACCGATTTCGAAAATTCTTTAACCATTAGAAAGCTGCATTATCCCTGAGTAACATAGACTATATTGTTATCTGGAATTCCCGCGGGAACTCCGGATAAACGCGGGTGGAACCTCGGGGAACAGCTCGTATTGTAGAAAGCTTCAGTGTTCCCGGGTGACATAGGAACACCCACGGGTGCTCCGAAACCGTGAGGAATAGACAAGTCCTAACGAATACTGGATTATAAATGCGAATTTGAGTTTGGTGTTTGTTATGCTTTCAGACCTTAATCATTTAATTTCATTTATATACCTTTTCAGGCCAGAAAAGGACACTTGGGTACTTTTATCGCGGAAATCTTGCCGGAACTCCAAAATTAACGCAGGTGAAATCGCGGCGAACAAATACGTACTTTAGGTAGGTACGAGTTAGAAATATCCAGTTAAGTAGCGAAAGTGTACAGTTTTGTAATATGTATAGATGGATGCATCCACGTTATTAGGCAAAATACCATAATTTAACAAATATGTACTCGTCCCATGTTTTGTATTTTGTTTTAAGCACACATATTACTGCCTTCGAAGCATCCAATAATTTCGGATCAAATGTATTGGGTTTGTGTGTTTAAAGCGATTACAACCACTTTGGAGCGGTGATTGAACACATTTTGGTATGTAATTTTTTAAGGCCGTTAGGTATTTGTTAATGCATTGTAATCGGCATTACTAAATGGTCTTGTTAAAAAGCATATAATCTGAATTTTTGTATTTTCATAATATTAAGCGTTTTCTTCTGTTTTTTCTCTTGTTTCAAATTAACCTTAATCGGATCGTATTTTTTGACTTTTGACATATTTTTGTGAGGTTTTCACATAAGTTGTTTGTAGTATGAAAAAATATAGGACTTAATAGTACTGTAGGTATACCTACCTACCATAATATAAAGGTCCATACCTCATAGATGCTTATAGCTCTGACAAAACAAAACAAACCAAACCAATATTCTATTATGGCTATAGTCCGTCTTTCTTTAACCAACTTAAACAGCGAAAGACAGAGCTACCGGTGGAAATGTCGCAGGTCATTAGGTCCTGTCCATGTAGGGCATGCAATACGCCAGTATGGAAACCGGCGTGACTTTTATATGCAGTGGGTTAGACCGTTTCGAACAATAGGTTATTGGGTGTAGGATTAAAGTTAAATGCGTAGATGACCCACGGTGTGGGATGGAGATGACTCCGATAACTCAGGACATTGTGAATGGGAAATTAATTGTTTACCTGTTCGATAACATAAGCGATACAATATATAGTTATATATGGTAACAAGACGATGGTACGTATACAGGATGTAAGGGGAGAAGGTAAAAGGTGGTTAAAAGTATGGGTATCCTTATGAAATACCTCGACCTAGGTCGACTCTCCTCTTTTGTCCTTTATTAAAAAAAAACCTTCATAATTATTAGTAAAATGTAATTTCTTATTACTAAGACTACGTTTATTCATTGACGTAACGTTAAATGTCTAATAACTGTAAACAGTAACATCTAGAGCTAGACAATACATTCAATTGCATCTAGAGTTGAGTGAACTGTCCCATAACTTGGTGTGACTATTTAATGAGCACAACCAAATTTCTGTGCACAGCTACGCGTTCTGTAAGAATTAATAACCGTATAAGAAAACACTGGTTTGTCATACAGAATGTCGATTAAAATTATGATAAGACGAAGTGCATTAGTTCTGGTAGGTCGTAATGGCCAACTATTAGGTTATGTTGTACGCTGAACTACGAAAGAAGATGCGTGCATGGATATGGCGTTAACTTAAACATCTTTTTTAGTATATTTTCGCAAGAGACAAATAAAAGTATTATAAGATAAGTAAAACTTTTTTACCTAGATCTCATCATCACTGCCTATGACTGACATGATCTCAAACGCCCGGACTTCAAACAATCACGCTGATACCTTTGTTTTCACAAATTACTGCCTACCACGACAATGACAATTTGTGTCATGGATTTTGCCGACTTTTGTATTGCAAATTTGACAATCTTCGCGACATGCTCCCAGAATACCATATTTCAAAAATATTAGATTATTTTTAGTTATCCAGTCACGAAATATAGCTTTGTAATTTTATACCTATCTGGCTTATCCGAATTCTGACAAATAGTTTTCTAAGCTCCTTGTCCCACTCATAGCTACGCAGCAAGCGATGAAAGATGCCGTAAATTTCGAGCAGGGCCCACGTAATACACGCTCTAAATATGTCTCTGAGTTAGTATTTTGACTTAATATATCTCTAAAAGTATATCATTAGGCACCTTCTATAAATTATAAAGATATTAAAAAGTTTATTTCAATTTTATGAAACTATTTTAAGATTGTTCTATTATTGTTCTCCAAAGTGTTTGTTTGTAAATTGTATACCTACAGTAAAATATTATATAGTAACAAAGGAACTTTTTACATACAAAATCGATTTAAAAACATTTACAACTGAGTTCATTGAAATAATTTTCTATCAATCTTCGGGCAGTGCGTGGAATTACCGGTAAATAAAAAAAAAATTAAAAAGTACAAAATGAAATATGTTCGAAAAAAGTTAAAGCAGGTGGTAAGTAGAGTAGTAGGTACAGACATAAACAATTTGTATGTATTTGTATCTAATTACCTGCTCTTTGTCCCAGTACCCATCTATACGTAGGTAGGTATAGTTGGTAAAAAACAATCATCGTTACAACCTCTCGAACAGTAGCGGGAACCAATATACGTAATAATGTTCTCGTGCCTAAAACATAAAAAAGTGGCTTAAAACGCCTCGTTTAAACAAAGACCACCTGCACCCATCCCCGTGTGTAAGTGAACGCTAAACGGTGGTGTTAATTTGGCCCGCTCCACCACTGCAAGGGTGCTCCTGCAAACAAAACATATAGGTACCTTCGCGAGTTTAACACACTTCACGCATTCAAAACTCAGGGACAAATATTTGATAACCACCGTTATGTACATTGCAGGTACTTATTTAAAGACTGTTTATTGAGAGGTGTAACTAACAAAATACTATTTCACGTCATTAAGAATTTTTAAAGTGAAATAATATAGGCAAACCAAAGGTTTTGGTTGCACTGGAAATATATGAACTCTGTACTATTTGTTTTTAAATAAATAAAACACATAAATAAAATAAAGCATTGGTAAACTAATATACAATTTTAACATACTGGTTTCAATAATAAATAAAAAAAATTCTTGCGAAATGTTCATGTTTTTATATTTTTTCCTTGTAATTTAATTTTAACGTAATATGGGATTTTTATGGGTTCTATGGGTTTTAACCTGAAATTAATGTTATTATTACTATTTAAAAAAAATAAAATAAAAAAAACCGATATCGAACTTTTGTCAAGTCATAGATAGAATTCACTACTATACACTAAACGTCGATGGCATACACAAAAATATTCAACAAAAAAAACATTAAAATCAGCTGTTACCTATGACAAGATAAGAATAGGTAGGACCTTGCTCATTTTCGTATAAATCATAATATCCACAAAAAGATATTAGTGTTTATATAAAAACCACATCGTTTTATAAATCAGTTAAAATAGGGTTTAATAACATGAGATGTACCTAATAAAATATTAATTATGAACTATAAATCTCTACTTTCAAAGTAAGTACAATACAATGTTAGTGCCACGGCTCCGCCGTTGCCAAATCAAAGCAAACAAACTCGCGAGCGACGCGCGATTGTTATGCATAATAAGGGCTTTGGCTGACTGTACTTTTCTGAGACGGCAACGAAATCCGCTTAAATTGCTAGTGCAGATTTATTCTCGTCGAAAAATTATCATCCAGTAATGAGGTCATCTTTGAACATGATATTTAAATGTTCAGTAGGATTATAATAATTGGAGAACTAAACGCAGATCATATAAACAAGAAGATAAGCCACATGATTTTAAGCCTGGGTATGAAAACGATAGGTATTATAATTGAACTTCATTGCAAATTCATTAGAGAAACGTTTGCATTCAATTACATTGAAAAAGCAGATATTTCATTTGTCACTAGAATATTTAATTTTCGATATGATATTTCAAGTATTATGTTGCACCCCGCGTTGTTGCAGTTATTATTGTTGTCCTGCACAGTTTCACCCGAGTTACTTTCGGAGTTCCCGTAGGAATTCTGGGATAAAAGTATCCTATGTCCTATGCCCCTAACAAGGAAACTTATCCACAATACGAGACCCATTTTTTACAATTTGTGCCCCTCCTGTGACCACCAGTAGTATAGGTAAGCCAGACCCCCTCCCCCACTTGTTGTCACGCACATATAGTTTTGTGCAAACAGAAAGTTGAAAAAAAGTAACTTGGCTCATATATTTTGTATCTTGACACATGTATTAACACGGAGCTTACCGCGTGACGCATGTGAGTGCCTGCCTATAAGTACAACTAAAAAAATATTTTTTTACTATAAAAATAGCTCGAAAAGCGCAAGATTTCCCTAGAGGATAATGAGTACGTGACGGCCACCTGAGGATCTCTATCTTGTGAGGGTTTTATTAGTCATTGTGTAGTGGCGATGAGTAAACACCCCAGCCGGAATCAGACCTGCACCTGACTAATCGTATTCCCATCCACCAATAAACAAATTAAAGATATCGATGATCTAATGAATATTATATTAATCTTGTTGCCATTAACTGTTACCGACAAACAACACGTTCAACGGTTATGTTCAACTTCTTTGTTGGCCATACTTTATCGCAACTTCTGATCTTTAACGCTAAAAAATCTATTATAATTTATACATACATACCTACAATATGTTTTTTATAAAAAAAAATGTTTTTCATTCTTTAGTTTTGTTTATAGGTAGGTATATTAAAAATTAATCTTTCAAAACAAATGTATAAAATATGCAGTTCAAAAAAACGTATGGAATCGCAATTTTATCAATAATCACTAACTGTAATTTTGGCGTTCCCGTGGGATTTCCGGGATAAAAAGACCTTAGGTCACTCAAAGTACCGAACAGAAATAGTTTTTGAGTTTATCCATTACAAACAAACAAACAAACTCTTTGCTCTTTATAATGTTAGTATGGATAATGTTGAATGTTCAAAACAATAAAGATTGAAGAAGTGCCTATCAGAGTTGATCTCCTGCGTCCAAACTTACAGATTTTGCCTCTTTAAAATATTAAATATTAAATATACAGATGTAGGTACGCACGAATATATAGGTAGGCAATATGAACGAGAGTTTTATAGCATAGTCTATAAAAATTAATTTTCAAATTCAAGTAGCATTTCCTGATAACAATAGTTTTAT
Organism: Zygaena filipendulae; assembly: GCA_907165275.2. Classification (NCBI taxonomy): domain Eukaryota; kingdom Metazoa; phylum Arthropoda; class Insecta; order Lepidoptera; family Zygaenidae; genus Zygaena; species Zygaena filipendulae. The sequence continues at coordinate 6,568,619 of OU015669.1, forward strand.
TTAAAATGTATCTACAGTACGATAGACCGACTCATTGTATGTGATGCATCAGTGAAAAGAAATCACGAGGATTAAAAAAAAAACTAGTTACAAAAAAGAATGTGGCCGATGCACTCTCGTACGCAAGGATCTCGGTCAGGCGGGAGCCAACTTCTTTTGTTTCCAACCTCGAATCAGCCAGTGTTTCGAATCTAGATGCTGTTTTCCAATCGTTTATTTCTTTTTACCCTCTATGGCTTTTTCTTTATTGTCTCAGTGCGGCCTGTATGGGATTTAAAACAACAAAAAACCCGGTGGCTTATGGCTCCCCATTGATATGCGACGTCCGAATTGAAATTTAAATATTTGCTTGCGCGGATACTCGATACTGGACGGGTTTCATCTTGAATATTTTGCTTTTAAAACATCTCTGTGTTGCCATCTTAATATTTATTGTGTTATTCCAAAAAGCAATGCGGCGATACGAATCGAATGCTTATACAATAAAGTTGAGAAACAATGAGAAAATTTAACTGACGCCGTTTAAAAAAAATGTTTTTCGGATCGAGGGAAATAATATGGTTCTTACTGTAAGAATTGTTCGCCTGGTTAAAATATTTTTCCTAGAATAATAATAATAAATTAATAAAATAAGCTTTTAAAATTTAACACTAACTAAAAGACATGGTTCGTTTTACTTCGAGCGGAACACTAATTTCTACGACTTCTAAAGCTTTTAACACTCAACTCCTACACAACTTTAATCAATAGAAATACACTCAACTGCTTATAAATAAAACGTTTCATTAAAATAAATACCGACCAAAATATTACATTTATTACTAAGAAAAATAAAAAAGTATCAACCTATTACTTACATATATATGCGATCAAACAAATTAAATTAGATTGACATGGCAACATATTATAGCCTTTTGAAACGAATAAAATCGAAACTGAAACGTGTTCTTATACCTAGTGAGTAAAAAAGCAATAAGAACAAGAAGTAGAATACCTATCCCCGTTTAGAACGAAGAAAATAAAATTCGTTTCACTTCACGAAAGATCATAGGTCACCGTTGGATAAATCTATCTGTTTCAATCGCCTGGACTTGTGACTGGTTTTTAATTGAACTAAAATAGAATAAGGTATCTCAAATGAAATTTTTGTCAAAATATATGAGTTAAATATAGCTATTTCCCGCAACTCTGACGACGTATTGTTTGGAAACGCACTGTCACCGTCAAGCTATCTATTTATTTTTGCAATTTGACTACAGTGGGTTTTATAATGTAACACAGTTTAAAAAAACCAAATTATATGAGAGTCATCACCTCTCAATCGGCTTATGCATTTAATGCGGCATCGAAGAGTTTTGATTCGCTGTAAGTGTCTCCTCTTTCGTTAGGTGAACCGGTATAGCTGCGTTTCAATGAAGCAAGACTACAACCAAACGTCTGAGCAATGGTTTAAAAAACTGAACCGGAGAAATTGATATATTTCGTTATATTTTTTCCATCCATCAGAAAAAAAAACTGTTTTCTGAAAGCTACAGCTTTAAGAAATATTATACAGAAAAATCATTTAGGTCTTACCTATAAAAGAATATGGAAACCTTAATAAAAAAGTTATTAATTTAAAAATTCTGAAATAAATTTCGTAAATAATCACTTTGAGATCATAATATGAAGGGTTGTGGCTAGAAATGATAGAATAGCGTGGATTACGATGGATAACTTTATTTGCAACATACACGGTACACAACGTCGAACGTAATGGCCGACTCGACATACGACACAGGGTTACACAGAGTAACGGTTTGACAGCTCTAGCTGTGTCAAATACAAAATGACATTGACATTAAGTCGTTTACATTTACCAACACTGGCCCTTAAACGACTATAATCAGTAACACTTACTGGCCCTTAATGCAAAGTATAAAAGAAACAAAATCAATCATCACTCTGTATACAGACTTAGCAAAATTTAATCCACCTGTATACAGACTAAACAAAAATAATCACTCTGTATATAATCTAAACAAAAATAATCATTACTGCACACAAAGAACACAACATAGTATACATTGTATGCAGACTAATCATTACATAACAAACCAAAAAAAATAGGAACTTATTATCATGTAACAAAACAATTTCTTATCTTAAAACTTACTGTTTTATTACATTTTTAAACTTAACAATATAAAACTTCTCAACACATGATTAGTTTTATTATTACTGAGTGCCCTACTACTACTGTATTGGATACAAATACTATGTACTTACCTATTATTTCATAAGACACATTTCTCTAACAAACATATCATGTTTAACTTTATACAATGGTTTGGTCAAAATATCGGCAGTCATTTTATCAGTAGACAAATAATTAATGTTAATTATACCTTTACATATTATCTCACGAATAAAATGATGTCTAACATCAATATGTTTGGTTCTAGCGTGGTACATAGGGTTTGAGGACAACTTTTGTGCAGACTGGCTATCATTGTACATGGTTACATCATAATGTTTACCAAATAACTCATACAAAAAGGTTCTTATAAATAGAGCTTCTTTACATGCATCCGAAATGCCCATATACTCAGCCTCAGTGCTGGAAAGGGCCACAGTTCCTTGTTTACGGCTTTCCCATGAAACAACTGATTTACCTACCTTGAAGACGAAGCCCGTATAAGACTTCCGGTCGAGTTCACAGGCTGCCCAATCTGCATCGACATAGGCTGAGATGTGCAGATTGCTCTTAGTGAATACCAGTTTAAGATCCACAGTACCTTTTAAATAGCGAAGCACTCGCTTTGCTGCTTTCCAGTGTTCTGCTGTGTAAGAGTCATTGAACTGACTGAGCACACTCACACTGTGTGAGATGTCAGGTCGCGTGCACACTGCAACATACATAAGGCAACCAATTAAGTTTCTATAGTCAAATTTTTCTTCTTTTTGCTTTTCTATAGAAAATTTGATTCCCTTTTCCATAGGAGTACACACTGGATTACAGTCAGTCATCTGAAATTTCTCTAATACATTCTTAATGTAGGTAGACTGGTCTAGAGTAATTTTATCTCTCTCTTTACATAACCTCATACCCAATATATGATGTGCCGGTCCCAAGTCCTTCATTTCAAACTCTAGCATTAGTTTTGACTTAATTTCACTCTTCTTTCACTTTCTTCTTACATTTCACAACCTTCTGATCCTTAGGTCTGTCTGTCAAAATCCAACACTGATTTTTTATAAATGATTCGTACTCATCTTTCATAGCTGTACGCCAGCTGGCAGCATCATCCCCACTGAGGGCCTCTTCCACTGATGTTGGCTCATCAATGATGCTGTTTAATTTGTTTACTAGCGCAGCACCAGCAAATGAAGAGTCAGGTTCTTCGTACTCTGAACAGCTTGTAGACAAGCTCTCTGACGACTCCTCCTCTGGAACATAAGTTACGTCTGCAGTATCATCGCAATCAAATGTGGTTTCATCCTCGGAATTGTCAAATCTGTTTATGCTTTCTCGTGTTGATCCCGTTGTGATCACGCTGTCCCTTTGAGGTATTCGATCTCTCACTGTAGGACTCACAACTGGACTCTCTGACCTTGAATTACTTGATGAATAGTCTTCTAAAGTTTGGTTAAATTTTTCATCACCATTATCAGTACAAGCTAGTTCTTTGTGAAACTTGTTTTCCAAAAATGTGACATCTCTGGCTTTGACACAGTACGCAGGACATGAGGGATCTATGAGCCTATAACCTTTTGTCTCATCACAATATCCCACAAAAATGTACTGTTTACTCTTTGGATCCAATTTCTTTCTCTTTAGTGTGAGATCCATAGCATAAGCCTGACAACCAAAAATGCGCAAATGACTAACATCAATCTTCTTACCAGTCCATTTTTCTTCAGGAGTTACACCCATAACGGCTTTCGTAGGAGTTATATTTTTCAAATACACCGCAGTGTTCACCGCCTCTGCCCAGTATTTTTCCTTAAGTCCGGCATCACGAAGCATACACCTTGCTTTCTCCATGATCGTTCTGTTGGCACGCTCCGCCACACCATTTTGTTGAGGCGAATGTGGTACAGTAGTTTGATGACGGATGCCATTCTCCTTCAAAAATACCTGCAATTTTGAATTCATGTACTCTCCACCATTATCACTCCTCAGGACTTTAATCTTCCTATCAGTTATGTTTTCTACTAAACATTTGAAATATTTAAAATTGTTGAATACTTCATCCTTTGACTTCAAAAAATATACATAAGTTTTTCTTGTAAAATCATCGATGAAAGTCAAGAAATATTTAGCCCCACTGAAGGATGTGTTAGGCATAGGACCACACAAGTCTGTATGCACTAACCCTAGTACCTCTGTAGCTCTACTAAGTGATTTCTTAGGAAAAGGCAATCTATTTTGTTTACCCTCGATGCAAGCAATACAAGGTTGAAAAACATCACTATTATACTTAATGCCAGTGACCATACCTTGTTTGAGCAAACTCATGCTTCTTGAGTTTAGGTGCCCGAGGCGCCGATGCCAAACCTCCTGTGATGTGGCTGCTGTCCTCACACCAGGCTGCTCACCACCATTGCTGCAGCTCGAGACAGATGTCGCTAACACCTGTGTTGCCCCTTGGCTGGTAAACAAAGAACTGTCACACCTTCCCCCACACTTCGACTGACAATCTAATTTATAAACACCATCATGCATAGAAGCAGTCGCTACAGGTACATTACAGTCATAAATTTTACAATTTTTATTAGTAAAGGTTACTTTATAACCTTTTCTAGTTAACTCAGACACAGACAGTAAATTTGTAGTAAGATTTGGTACATAATAAACATTACTTAATGTCTTTACACCATTTTTCAAATTCACTTGTACATTTCCGCAGCCAGCGGTTAATAACTTATTACCATTTGCTACACTCACTTGTAATGGCTTTGACACTACTAACTCACTGATGAAAGCACTTTTATCGTTTGTCATGTGACTTGTAGCACCGCTGTCTACATACCACTGGTTGTGTTCAACGTTTACTGCCAACGCTGTGAGGAGGGATTTCTTGGGGTCAACTTGTTTTACACCTTTTGGACAATCTTTAATAAAGTGGCCTTTTTTCTTGCATCTAAAGCATTTTGGAGGTGACTTTTTGTGTTTTTCAGTAGTTAGTGCCGCTGCTGTACTTTTTGTGTCTGTCTCTGTACGTTCATCTCTCCGTTGGTACTCCTGCAATAACTTTGATCGCACTATTTCTGCTGTTAGCTCCAACCCTGAGTTCTCAAGGGCCATTATCAGTGGATCATAATCCGGTGTGACGCCACTGAGCATTATAACTCCCAGGAAATACTCATCTAATGGAGCGTTGATGTCATAGAGTTGCTGTGACAGGTCCATTACCTTGCTTAAATAGCTTTCCATACTATCAAAGTTTTGTAGTTTCGTCGCAAAAATTAATCTGAGGAGCCCCAGCCGCCTGCACAGGCCGCTGTCCTCGTACGCCTTGCGCAGGTTGTTCCATGCTTCGTGCGGTGTCACCGCATTTCTCACGTGAGAAAATGCTGTAGGTTCTACAGACAAACAAATTCTGGCAAGCGCCTTCTGCGCCTTTTGTTTTGTTTTAGCCTCACTAAAGTCCTCATCGGACTCCACATACGTCCATAAGTCTTCGTGTATTAGAATCATTTTCATGAGGAACTTCCACGTTCCGTAGTTTTCTAATCCCTTTAGTTTTTCCAATGGGAATTGCGAAGACGATGAACCCGGCGTGGTCATGTTGAATGGAGATTGTCTGAGAGGTTATACTTATATCTGCACACCAGCACGCGGTTCCACGTTTTTATCAAATCGTTCAAATACAGTAAATATTTTATGAATTACGCGTATTTCGCCTACTGGGCCCATAACCTGAAGGGTTGTGGCTAGAAATGATAGAATAGCGTGGATTACGATGGATAACTTTATTTGCAACATACACGGTACACAACGTCGAACGTAATGGCCGACTCGACATACGACACAGGGTTACACAGAGTAACGGTTTGACAGCTCTAGCTGTGTCAAATACAAAATGACATTGACATTAAGTCGTTTACATTTACCAACATAATATGCCCCACTTCATAATAACCCTCGTAAAATCTTTAATATTTACATCGGGGAAAATGCTCATTTTTCGCTTTACTTATGTTGCAAAGATAATTATAATATTTTCTTAGTGATTTTTTTTTCATAAAACTAGTTAAGTACCGAGTAAGCAGCTATAGAGACTATACTTTTGACTGTAGAGACATTAGTTCAGATTTCTTAGCTTATTTTGAATGAACGTTGATATTGATTCGATATGTCTACCGGTGCATAACCTACAGTCATTCACTATAGCGTTTAACTGACATTGAACTTATGTTAGGAATTGACTTGAAAATAAATATTTCAAAGTTGTATGTTTGTTGTGTGTTTAATACTCTTATTAAGATTCAAAATAATGCCTTTGATTGATTCATTAATAAATGCCTTTCCATGACATTCCATTATACAATTATTAGCTGTCTCCCGCGGCTTCACCCACGGGAATTTCAGGATAAACTATATGTATTAACCTTCCTCTCAAATCACTCTGTTTATTAGTGATAATCGCATGACAATCTGTTCAGTAATTTTTAATTTATTACGAAGATAGACAGATGCGGCTGAGGACTTGGTTTTATAATGTAAGATGTGTACAGTAAAATAATAAATCTAAACTAAAGTAAGATTAATCCATAAATCGAAGTACGACAGGAGAGACTCTTAAGAGGGGAAGAGGAAGAGTTAGGAATTAATAGCAATAGCAATATAAATTCATCTAAAATACTTAAGTATTTTAGTACTTTAGTCATTTATAAAAATAACAAAAAGCTCTGGTTCTGGCTCTGGCTCTAGCAACTACCTAAACAGCGTTTTTCAAAAACTCCTACGCATTTTCAAATAAATTGGCTAGATCAATTTATTTAAAAAAAGCGTGCAGTACTTTCTCTTCTATAACGCGGATTTAGATTTATTTACTTGGATGGGTACGAAAAGTTATTGAAAAATATTGTATAATATTGTATTGTAAATATTGTATTCAAAATTTTAAGTTTTAAATGTAGAAAACTAGTTTTAAAACATTACCAATACCTATACATTATTTTTTATTCATCACAGACTCCAGAGTGATTATACCGCGTCATATCATGACCTATTAGGTTAAGCATGGACATCACACAAAAATTCGTATGAATACTTAAGTACTTATTCATACTCTATTCATACGCGACTTTTGACACTAGCAGCCAATTTTTTGTCTGATAAAAAATGTGAAAAGTGAAATTACATTTATATCATTGTGGAATCATTGTATCATCCAGACATTGTAATGTCTCTTTATATTGAAGTTCTACATTTTGTTTGTTTTATTGTCAATGTTTCTCATTTGTGGGACTTTTTCTGTCGATGCAAATTATTTTAGTTCCGTATATTTAGGTCTACAATGACTTATAAGTGTAAAACAAGCAGGTCCACAGGAATTTTGTTTCACCCGCGTGGGTTTCTAAATTCCCGTAGGTACTACCAAAGTAAAATTTTGTCCAAAATATATAAATTTCCAGAGTGAACTACCCTTATCACCTAAAAGTATAAAAAATACGACCTATTCTTAGACCAAAATATATAAAAATCGGCCAAGGTGTTTCGGAGGAGTTCGATAACAAACACTGTGACACGAGATTTTTATATATTAGATTATTATAGTTGTCTGACGCGAGATTAAGTGCATAAGAAAGCTTTTAAAAATAAGGTGTCTTTGAATCTCAAGGTAGATACATATACTGATAGTTATGGGTATAGTCTAGGTAAAAGACTCAAAATGTCGTGCAAGGACTTCGAGTTTGCACTCAATACTTTTGCTGCTAGTAAATTATGAATCTATATAGATCGTAAAGTATGTTAAAATATGCCATAAAAGCATAAATAAAGTGCATGACTTCACATTTCAATATATTTTTTGAAACTTCATATTTTAATATAGGTACGATAGGTGGACCGTGGGTACTTAATTACATTAAAATACCTAATTGCTAATTAATGTTTGATTAGTACCTAACGTAGTTTTAATTTAGCAGGCATATGTTAGTTTACCGACAGTCTCTCTGTACCATTCATGCAAAATATAACCCATTTGGAAAATTTCATGATGTTACAAACTTAAATAGCAACCTACTAACGCTAATAAGATAATTGTGATTATGAAAATTTATTAAATATATGCTATAGGTGATAGCAATAATATTTAGAAAATTACACGTAGCGCCATCTGGTCTCAAACTAAGTAGTTTTTACTATGGGTATCAGACTACTGATATAATACTTATGTACGTACTTTTTTGTAAATACATACTAAAAATATTACACGTACTGACTCCCTAACTCAGATTAAACACAAATGTTCGTCACATTAAATGTTTAGTTTGTCGCGAGAATCAAACCCGCATCACCTGGCATCGTGATCAGGTTCGTTAACAGCTAAACCAACGGTGTTATAGTTGTAGTCTCTTTAGTTAAGTGTCTCGTTAGTTAGTGAAAATAGTTAAGATCTTACCTAAACTCAAGTAACGACGTATTTCTTTAATAATCCTTTTCTACAGATAGTCAATAATATAAATCACTATAACTTGTTGAGCAGTGCACCTACATACCGCACTGTGTTTTGAGCTAATTCAATGGTTCACACCTCATCAGTTCACACTTGTTACGAGAAAATTCACGCCTTTGTAACCACTAAACGAAATTAAACAGACCTAGAGAATGTTTAGCACTAAATTCGGAACACAGTTCAACACACCCTTTATAAAATATTATCCATAACTACTGTCACCGCGTTTTATACCCTGCAAATAAAAAAACACTAAGAATAAAGTTTTATCTTTTTAAAGCACGACACATTGTGTTTTGTTGCATTTGCTTCAAATAATTTATATACAAAAGTAAATTAAAAAAAAAACATTCTAAATTGAATTTAAACTGATAGTGGATTTTTTAAAAGTCATTCGTTCAATTTTCGTGAAGGTCTATTTATGTATCGATTGCGAATTAAGGTTCGATTGTGTCGCGGTTTCCGCGATTTGGTGGTCGTGTGGTGCGCACGCGACGTGTGAGCGTGCTCTGCGCACGGGCATCTGCGCTACACTGCGTTCGCGCGCTTTTCGACCTACGAAACCTTCGCTCACAGCCTCCAGCTATCCAGCCAGTATGGGATGCATTAGAAGTTAGAACGGTCTGAGATACGAAAAGATTTTCTCACGGAAAGGATCAGCGTGGACGATATATTGATGCTTCCATTCTATCGACGGACTAACGGTGCGATGGTTACATTGACTGATGCTGATGACTCGGCTTATGAGTTTTGTTTCGATTTTGACGGGTGTTATGGACATTGGAGCGTTTATTTTTTTTAATAGGATTATTGAGTTTTATGAGCCGCGGTGAATTTTAACTATAGATTTGTTGAGTCATACTAGCATCCACAAAAACCGTTTGGTTAGAAACAAAGGCATTAAAATAATATTACCTTTTCGTATTTATTGTTAGGATTTAATTATTAACAGATATTAACAAATTTATTTAGTAAAAGTAAAATCTCTCATTATACAATCCAGTTTTGCTAAGTCTCTACACTTATTTATTTATGTCGGTGCGAGAATACGGGAGTATAATGAAAAAGACATCAACGAGCTACGCAATCAAATGATCAATTTTGTAAAATACCTGCGTAGTTACATACCAACTTGATCTATTTTTATTAAATCTGGGAAGAACATTAACGGACGTAGATAGGTTAGTTTAAATACGTAGCTACCTATACGTTATAGGTAGGTACTATATTTAAAATCCAATATCGATATCGCCACATACCTAATTCACATACTGATAATAAAAGCCTTGATAGTTGTATACAACAATGTTGCGTCACTACCTGTCAAAAATCTGTCAACAAAAAATGTGCAAGCGAGACCACCACAATTTCACACTGCACGCCGCTTTTTGTCATTGCTTCTTCAAAGTGAACGGTCGTCATGGATCACTGCTTAAGCCCGCCCCCATCGCAGTGGCGGGGACAAACTATACACATCTCATTCTAACACTTGTGAAAAACTTACGCTAAAAAGGACAGAACATGCTGTCAACATAAGTTTTTTGAACTGATTTTTTCCTAGTCAAATATAGAGCAAAACTTTATAAATAAGTCAATGACCCGGAGTTCTAATAATATTTATAACAATTGCAAAAAGTGAAAAGTTTTTTGTTTATGTAATTTTTTTTTCATGATAAACATCGTCATTATAGTGATTGTTGACAATAACATCGGTAAATGACAACAATGGATCGACTTTTGACCATTACTAAAGCAACCTTTAAACTTTACAAATCAAGCTGAATTATACTTTTGTTGAGGCTTACTTTATTGTATAGCTTAAGAAAGTACGAAATTGCGCTTTTTGTCACCACAGCGCACTTATTCACGGAATCTTTTACAAAATGTCTATCAATAGCAAATTGTTTGCTAACATTTTAACGTTTATGAAATTAACTCACTTTATATCTGACAATACATATCCCATACAATTAACTTTATTCAGTTGCCGAACAAAAAGCTGTAGCTTGCTTTTTCTTTTTTTCTCTCATTGTCCTTATTAGTGAACATAGTTAAGTTTATTTAGTTAGATAATTAAAGAGCAATATAATTTCATAATTGTGTATTGTCTCGTAAATTTTAAAAACTTGGAAAAATAATATCAAATAAAATATGAACATAATTTTGACTTTGAATTTGCATAAGTTAAATTCTAAGCTAACAAGAATAAAGTTTATAAAAGCAATTAAGAATTAAAGAAATTAGATTTCTAATTATATGTTGGTAAATAATCTGATCTACTGTAGTATATATTTCGCTGTGTAACTAAATTGATCCTACCTATCACCACCTTAACCAAAAGGTCACTCGGCACCGCAATGACCTGTTGTTCCCACGGTCGTTGCCCGTTGCCATGGCAACCGACTTTAGTACCTACAGTCAGCAAAACATTAATTTAGGTTCATTATGACACTTATGATAAAAATTAAGCAGAAACCACGTAACACTTACTCGTGGAAATTATAACGGTAGAGATACTATAAGCAGATAGGGTGCAATAAAGTTCGGGAGTTAGTTGAAGGGAAATATTTAGGACCATTTAGTCGAAATCTACTGGGAATAATTTCAAACGAGGGATTTATACAAGCCTACGATAGTTGAAACATGAAACAGATAAATTAAAGAGAAAACTTTGAAATAGGTAAGGATCCTCACCTTCAATTTGATGACGCATCAGCAATGACTCTTACCGCCGCACTCAGAGTCGACTTTAATGATTACTTAGTTAAGTATAGATTTTTAAAACAAAACTGCCGCAATCATACAAGTTTAATAAATTAATGTTAATTGGCATTTAACTAATTAAGTAACATCTCATTAAATGCCAATTAACATTAATTTACTGAACGTCTCTGATTGCGGCAGTTTTGTTTTAAAAATCTATACTTAACTAAGTAATCATTAAAGTCGACTCTGAGTGCGGCCGTTAGAGTATGGTCCGTCAGTGCGCTCAATTCCGCGTTTTTTTTTTAACATAATTACGTATGAGTATTTGAGACGGGAATTGAATTATTATTAATATCCTTCTTCAATGTATCCCTTGTTTGACCTTAGATCCTGTATACATGATCTATTTTGTGGACGATACTCGAACCCTATATCACCGATATTGAGCGTAATGTGTAACTTCGTGGTTCGCCTAGATTTACAACCCTACAGATGTTACTGTTTAGTTAAAGTGCAGCTTTTATAGTTAACTACTAGTTCATCTAGCTATTGGAGGAATATCGATCGATATAGTTAGGTTCGTATGAATGAAATTGGTATGTTAGACTTTGGGATTTTAAAGGTGTTTAAAACCTTAAAAATTATTTTACCAAAAATATTCTTAAAACTGTTAAATTGTAATCAATTTACGTATGATCTGTAACTCTATACTTGATTGACAGTAGAATTAGCATTAATTAGGTACCAGCTTTTATAACTGTGTGAATATTTGTTTGACATACTGGAACGAAAAAGTGTCCTATATGTTAACGTATGGCATTTGAACTACTTTTTTGCGCCATGCCAGTTAAAACAAACCAATAAACAAATAAATTCAAAAATTATCTTACAAATCAAATTAATAGTATGCAGTTATTTCAATGGATATTATTTTAATATTTTTAATCTACTTTTTGACGATTGAAAATATGTTTTGCTTATTATTATTATTTTTGTACCTAAGACGTTTATTGATTTTATTGTATATGTTTTTGTATTTAATCCTACTAATATTATAAATGTGAAAGAGTGGATGTTTGGATGTTTGGATGTTTGGATGTTTGGATGTTTGGATGTTTGGATGTTTGGATGTTTGGATGTTTGGATGTTTGGATGTTTGGATGTTTGGATGTTTGGATGTTTGGATGTTTGGATGTTTGGATGTTTAGATGTTTGGATGTTTGGATGTTTGTTACTCAATCACGCAAAAACGGCTGAACAGATTTGGATGAAATTTGGCTTGCACGTTGTCAGGGGTACAGAGAAGGACATAGGGTACTTTTTATCGCGGGAACTTCAAAATTACCGGGAACTTTAAAATTACCGCGGGTGAAACCGTGGGGCGCAGCTAGTCTTTTATATTTTGATAAACCTATTGGCGTGGTCAAATCTGCTCAATATTCAAACTAAAACATATTATTATTAGCACGTTTTTCACATTACCTACTTAGCCATTTTGCGAAGTATTAATTTAGGAGGTATACTTTCACATATTTTATGATCTGATGACCATAATAATTGTCCGTGTAGTATTTTTATTACAACATTAATGCATGGCAGTTTTTTCGGATATACTTTAGTAAGTGAATTAGTTGTTTTAGTTGTTGTGAGGTGAAACAGGAACAAATCGTTGTAATGGTTTAAATCTCTGAATTCTAAAGTACACAGAGTAAATTTTGTTTTGACAACGTAATTTATTAAATAATAAGAAAATATTCAGACGATTTTCTTTTTATTTTTCTCAACAGTGACCTGCTACAAACTTGATCTGAAATTGAGGTATAATGACGCGGCGTGACATCAATTATGTAATTTTTGAAAAAGGAGGACAGGAGACAAAAACGTTCGAACATAACTGAAAGTTAGTGAACTGTGACAGCGAGCCCCGGACGCATGGCGTGCCTTAAATAACGAATTAGTCACGACTGGAACGCCAAACGAAATTGTCTTAATTTCTTTTAGTTTTTGGATGGTTGTAGGCATGTTTGTAAGAAGCGGCTGAAAAAACGTTTCGCAATAAACACCCGCGGTGTAGAAAAAGAAATTCTAAGAATTTTGTCTTGTTACATTTTATATAGTTTCAAACGTACGTTATAATATGTGTCATCACTACATAGTAGAAAACAAAGTAGCTTTCCGCTCTCTGTCTGTCCCTAAGCATGCTTAGATCTTTAAAACTACTACTACCTTTCATTTGATTTTCACCAATAGATAGAATGATTCTGGAATTCCTGCGGGAACTCTGAAATTACCGCGGGTGAAACCGCGGGGGACAGCTGGTCATAAACATATTAGGTACGTTTATCTCTCTTAATATGCGTCCGACGACTTGTTGAATCATCTTACCTGTTGAATTACCTTATTTTACATATTGAGTGGCTTAACTAAAAGTAATAAAGCTTTATTTCGGACAGAATATTTTTTCGTGTTGATGCAACTTTTATTATAACAAAAATACATTTTTCCCTGTATCACATAGTTCTTGTTTATTAATACAATTATAACCACATGAACACTTATCTCATGTTAAAAATGTAGCCCAAAGTTACATCTGTGTAATCGATTAAACCTGACTTTGAAACTTACTTTTTACAACGTATCTCCGTCGCGGGTCAACGACTAGAATGAGGAATGTATAAAATAAAAACTTTACTTGATAAATTCCGCACGTAACTGGGCGTTTGTTGATAATCGATACGGTCCGCACCTTCTGTCTGCGTCAACATCACCACTTCAGATAGATCCACGCCTCTCCTCACTTCACTACAATAATCAAACAAAAAGAGCATTCGCATCGTCTCCGATAGTTCATTTAACAACGGACGTTCAGTTCATCTTTGTGGCTGAGTAAAATTGTTAGTCAAATGGTGATTAAAAAATAGAGTAAATTTTTTAGGTGGGTACAAGTTAAAAACACTTTTTTGGAATGCAGTCACAAGGGATTCACACACAAAAACGTGTCTGTTGAGAAGTTCATTATGTTTCTATTCGATTTTCTATGTAAAGTGTTAATTGTTTCACAGATTGCCTGAAGAATAAATTTTTCATCTACCTGTTCGATTATTCTATATCTTTTATAGTGGTAAAATAGAAGACGCTCGATCCGCGTAAACACTTATGTGATGATCATTTATGTTTTGTAACACAAGTGTGAATTTACATAACAAAAGTATAAAAGTAATAATATCAGTTATCTGATAGACATCCTTATCCTTACTACCTATTATTTATAAATGTGAAAGTGAGTTTGTTTGTTTGTTACACTTTTACGCCTTAACAGCTCAACCGATCATCATAAAATTTTGCATACACGTTATCAGAGGTACAGAGAAGGACATAGAGTAGAAGGAACTCCGAAATTACGCGGTTGAAACCGCAGGGAACAGCTAGTATTATAATATAAGCTATACTTAGAGACAGGGTAGCGGTGTGTGATAATGTCTAATCAATATTATTATTACAAAACTGTACCCAAAAACATGCAGCATACCTTTTTTATCCTATTTTCAAAATTCATTGTTTTTAATTTACTAATAAAAATATTTTAGTATGCAGTTGTATAATATCATTTTTTTCTATGCCTCGTCTTTTGTTACCCCCGTCCGTGCGCGACAGCGGGCTGCCAACTGAAAACCAGCGCTAGGTGTTCCCGCCGCACCTAGCTAATGCTGAGTTGGTGACCCTTTCGGCAGAGCATGCAAGAGATATTATCTATGTCTCTTTAGATTAGGCACTGTTGATGTTTGTTTCTTTTTCTTGTGTGTTGTGCTGAAATAAATGTATTTTCTTCTTCTTCTTCTTCAGTTAATTGTAAATAAACAATACCATTTTTTACACAATTTACAGAAGAATAATAATAAGAAAAAGAATCTTTATATTTAGATTTACTAAAATAAACTGCGCCTGAGGCGCGTGTGTGCATACTGAATTATTTTATCTCTCATACAAAAGTATTCAACGCACATGTACGGCTACGCAACCCAACAAAAATATAAGTAAAAGATGTTAAAAGCGATGGGAATATTTTCGTTGGTAATATCGATAAGTGGCTAGCTGATATTTATCAAAGATCTAAGGAGCATAAAAAAACTTGCAGTTCCTCTCGGTATCGCGTGCCCATCAATTTCGAAATTTCATCGGAACCAAAAAAAAACTTCATTGTGTTCTTCATTCTTTCCAACCATGAAGAAGAAAATTGTCTGAGAGAGATTTCTAGTAAAGCAATAAGACCGCCTTTGAATGCCTTAGTTTAATTACTATTTTTTATGGTGTCCAATAAAGAGTATTCTATTCTAAGAAGAATCTACTAAAATTACAAATTTGAAAGTTTATGAAGTTAATCGGATATTTGTTATGAAATTTAGTACACACATGTAATATTATGTTCTAGATTTCCGCAAAATTCCCGAAATTCACAGCTAGTTTATTTTGTATTTCAGAATCAATGGAATGCAACAAATGCAACGTATCTATAGAACCAAAGGTAAAATATAATTTATCGTCAATAAAATATTTATGATATCGATAAAAGTACGCATCCACTTAGCACATCACTAGCAGAGAAAATCGTAGCGCATAACACCGCGAGCAAAGGGATCTCGCGTTACGCAGACTATCCCATTTTCTCCTTCCTAACTACCTACATACCAATTGGTTTTATTATTTTTTTATCTATCTATTCAACAGAACAATGTGAGATTTGCCCTCAGCAGTCACCGCGTTTGGACGTAAATAATATATTTGTAGGATGTCATCCTTTTAAAATGTTACCATCTTTTTATTTTATTCTGATATTATGTAGGTATATGTACGTATGTACCATTCATTTATTTAAAACTAGCTATTCCCCTAGGCTTCACCAAGAATTCAGAATTCTCTCAGAAACTTTGGGAAATAGGAAAATCTATTTGTTAATCTAGAATATATTCTATCTGTGTGCTAAATTTTATCCAAATCCGTCCGGCCATTTTAGCCTAAAGGGGCAACAAACATACTAACCCACAAAATACTGTATTTTCATAATATATTGTATTATTATCAGTGTAGTACCATTTTTCCTATTAATACCATTAGAAATACTAATATTATAAATGCGAATGTGAGTTTGTTTGTTTATTTGTTACACTTTAACACCTTAACTGCTAGACCAATCATCATAAAATTTTGCATAAACGTTGTCAAGAGTACAGAAAAGGACCCATCCCCATTCCAGGTCGGCTACGCACCTGCAAGCCTTCTGGTGTTGCAGATGTCTATGGGCGGCGGTAATTACTTACCATCAGGTGTACCACTTGCCCGTTTGCCCTCTATGATATAAAAAAAAAGACATACAGTAGTGTTTGTTCCGGAATTTCTGTAGGTACTCTGAAATAAACACGGGTAAAACCGCGAGGAACAGTTAGGAATAGGTAATAGTTAACAAAAATTTCATGACTTTAAAAAATACTGAACAAGTACAATATCTGTAGCAAAACTTTGTAAGATTTCGAGCAAAATCCAATTATATTTAAAAATAAAATAAAATAGTTATAGTTCTAAACGTAGCGTTTAATGCTCGCACAAAATATAACCACATAAGTGAATAAAATTATGTAATGGCGTTCAATATAACAGCTTGACGTGGACGTCATAATTTTGCGAGCCGCGTTTAGCTTTGGGCTCGTAAAACCTATATTTTGAACCTACAACGAGATGATAAAAGGTAATTGCCGATATTACAAGAAGTAAACAAGCATAACCAACGAAACACGTAATGGAAACATTGCACGAGGTTATAGAGCCTTAGTATTATCCATACAAAAAAAAATTTGGTATTAAACATATATCTGTGACTGTTAGTCAATTACTCAGCTTTTTTATATAATTTGTAGATGCTTCGATAACTTATAAGAATTGAACCCGGCGCTCACCAATACGATGTTTGTTAAAATTAACTACTCTATTTATTATGCTATATCATCACTGCGCGTGCGAATCCGCGTAAGAGCAACTTGTAAAAACCGCGTATTTGCTTTTTGACACGAGGAAGAAAAAACTTAATATCTCGGCGATTTCAATTCTTATTATCGAATGAACTTAACAGATTAAACTTTACAACTTCCTTTATTGGAAAATAACTTAAATTAACCCGTAGCTTTCTTAGATTTTGTACAAAGTCCCTCATTTGAACTTTGCGCGTTTTACTCTTACGCGGTATTTACAAATTGCTCTTACGCGGGTTCGCACGCGCAGCGACGAATTATTTAATTTGAGATTAATAATAATATTAATACCTTTATAGGTTTGAAGATTATAAGTAAGGCTCAGAAATAACAAAATATTTTCTTTCTACAACTAAAACAACATACCTACTGACGGATGTCTGAACCTGATCATTCTAAGAAAAAAACAATTTATTCAACGTTATAAACCAAGATAGGGAAACAGGCGAACAGATAATACTCGTATTTAGAGCGTGGGTAGAAAATTTTTATATACAAGTTTCTCCCAAGGAATCGAACCTGAGTAGATCCATTTACTGGACGCGTAATGAGTGACCACGCCACTTCATTAGCGCGGCAAAAACCGTCGCGTCCACAGCGCGTCGGCTCTATGCATCTTGTATGAGACACCCGGCGGTCACAGGGTTATTCAGTACCTAATGAAAGCGTCGACACCGTATTATAAGCTTTATTTTAGTTTAAGTTGCGCTTATTGGGTCAGATATCAAATATTGTTATTAAGTTAAAATTTGTTTTCTCAGTAAGTGAATATAAGTACCTACCTAATTCTTTATGTAAAATAAATATCTCCTTAAACCTGGAAAACACTTTTTAAGCTTCTAAAAATAAGTTTCCTTAATTATTCCTCCATTGGTAAAAAGTTACAAATGAAAGTCGCAATGTCTATCTTTGCTCATGTAGAGTTGAAATATAGAGATTCGGTGTACGAAATAAATGTAAACATTAAATGGTAAATTGAAGTAAAAATTAAAAACGATGTATTTATTTTGTATTCATTGAAAATTATATAAAATTTCCAGAATTACGTATACTTTCATCGCCTACGTACACAATAATCGGTTCAAAAAAAGAAAATTCGCTAAAATGTTGTGCTGTAACTATTTCTTAACTTTTACTCACTTCAACCTTAGTTAAAACCTACCTGAATGTTTATTCCAATTAAGGCTTATTACATTGAAAGAGGCTAATTAAAAATCAAGTTTATTTAAATTTTACCTTGACACTTTTTTCAAAGTCAAGATAAAACACAGACCAATATCATGTATTTGCGGAATGGCCCTGCATCGGTGTGAGCCAGTTAAGTTTTGCGACGATGTATTGCGTATTGTGAGCCAACAAATTGATTGGACGCGTCACAGAGGCCGCCGCCTTCGCGCCTGTCTACTTGTCACTCCATACGCGCGAATTTCAACAAACCCACCTTTTTGCTATCTCAAAACCTCCAGTTAAATTATTAACGCCCTTATTTCAAACTCGATAAGAGTAAAAGTATCATTTAAATATGAATAACCCCGATTGCAATATAAAAGCTATATATAAATAGTAAAGTATAAAGTAATGCACAAAAAAATGCTCAAGAGATTTCCGATCTTATGCTGTTGAGACAGAGTTGACGAAGGTATTCTAAAAATTAAGATAAAAAAAAACGCAGATGTGACAGTCGTAACGGCAAGACGTGTCGCATTGTAGACAGAATTTTAACGGGGAGAATGAAAACCACTCATAATTAGGTAGGGTTAGGTTACCTTTTTTTTAAAACAAGGACACATAAAACCCTAGACACACTATAATAATTGCTACTAATAGATCCAAACCACTATTAAATAATATTAAATATTACACTATTAAATATATTATTAAATAATATTTTTTGATGTAAATACGTACCTACTTCATAGTTATATAAGTACGTTATGTAGGTACATTAAATACATATTAATAGGTATGTACCTACAACTGGATTTCGTAAACCACTAAATCAACGGTGTTGTCTTCCAGTTCTCCTAAATTATAAAAAATAGTAAAAGTATATTCTTGGTTAGTCAAAATATTTCACATTTTTAAAATAATGTATAATTAAACTCATAAATGTGAAACTTTAAATAGATGGATGGATTTTTGTTTACTCAATCACGTCAAAAGGACTGAACGGAATTGGATGGTATATGGCATAGAGAATAGAGATAGTCTGGAATAGGACTGGTATGGGTACTAAAATTACCGCTGGTGAAACCGTGTGGATCGAACAGATAGTGATATAATTATATTTTAGTGATTTTTTATTTCCGTCCAGACTTTAACAATATGAAAATGAAAATTTATTTGGTAACAACCAGGTATACTTAAAGTAATATAAAGTAGGCAATAAAAATTAAAAATAACATTACATTCCAGTCCGTACCTAAGCATTATTTGTACCTGTAGTGATTCATCCGAAGTATAAATTCAAGTTGAAACAATAACAATGGTAGCGTATGCGCACCAATAAATATACTTGTCCGGGAATTTATAGGGACAAAAATGTTCGGGATTATTGTAGACCAATATTTATGCGGGATCGAATCCGCGACCCCGCGCTACCGTGCCGGCCCTGGTGGTCTGAGGCCGCATACATCCATTGTGAGTTGTGACATTATTATGTCAAGCTATACCTACCTACTTAGGTAAGTTATCTGTATATATAGGTAGGTATAGTAGGTACCAATACAATGGGCATGTAAACTAATTTTTATTTTTTAGTCCGTCTTGTAGATTATTAAATGCATTAACGATTATTTATAGATTGTCAACTCGGCTAAGAGGGCTGGCATTGCGCTGGCACAGCTAGAGCCGCAGGCACCCATTAATAGTTGATCATAGAGATTCAGTAGCTACTACAAAGTTACTCTGATAAGCGACTTTACACAAGACGAGTAACTATGTTTATCATGCTTTATACGCCAAAGTAGGTAGGTACAGGTTTCATTCCTAATGGGGACAGATCGAACCTTGAGTTGAACTCAACTCAAAACAAGTGTGTGTATGAATGACGCTATGATATCTTGTTGTAGGTAGATAAATAAACAAAAACATAATAAAAATAAACTAGCAAACATAAAACTATAAATAATAATCAATGTCATCTTTTGGTTTTTTTTTCTACTTTAAAAAGGGCGACCCTTGTATACGTAGGTATTTATCTATACTAAATTGACATGCAGTGCCAAATTCATGAACATTGCCGTTGCCGGCGTCACTTTCGTTGCACTAAAATTCTACTCTAAATTTTCCAAAATAAATATAAATATAGAAAGTAAATTATTTTTAAGGTATTTCGTAACTTTTATGCTACCAATTTTTAACAAAGTGTAAAACATAATTTTTAACGTTCTTTAACCGACTGATCGTTCTTTAACTTTAACCGGCGGATAAGTACTTAATAAGGTGAAGTCGCATTGTAATGTAACTATATAGATTTAAATAGCAAATTTTATAAGGCAATCCTCAAATCATGTGATTTCTCACGATTCGATGACTTTTTCATTCAACATTGTATACAAGTCATACAATAATAATTTATATCACTGTACCTTGTACTATTATCATCGGTGTGTACTGAGAATTCCGCTTCAGAAGGCCTTGTACCTTAAAGGCATATCAGTGCGATACGCAAGCGCACTAATCTAATTTATCTACACCGTAGAAACAATAACTAACTGGTAAGATATTGCTCCCAGCTAAAATAGGTGTGGTATGTGTGTTACCATCTACTTAGTAGGTATAATAATTACGTAATTTTGTTTTGCTCCCAAACCTACCAACTTTTTCTACCTACCTACTTTTCCGACAAAACGTACCTACGCGGTGCACGTTATTCTTTTATGGACGCCGATTAACAATATCATTTTAACCCACAAAATTAAGTTGTTAATAACTCTCAATAAAGCGTTCTGTAAACACATAATTAAAAAACAATGTATAACACATTGTTTTTAATTATGTGTTTACATTATTACGTTGTTTAAAGACCAACAAAATGTTAAACAAGAAATAATGTTGACACAAAATTGTGCTATAATTTTAAACCACGATTTACTAAAAAAAAATTTCAGTGTGAATCACTATTTGATATGAAGTTCTAGTCTTCTTCTTCAATTATTATGGTATCCATCGCGATTTATCGCAATTGGTTTTACCTATGACAATGTTTCTGTAATTAAAATACTAACTTCTTAACTTCTTTAACCTCTATAAATATGGCGAAACACCAATGATGATGATTGGTGTTAGATTATTCCCGTCCTCAAGGTAAAACACTGTTCCCTCTAGAAGGTAATTATTTTATTTTCATTTGTAAATAGATCAAAAACATTCATAGCTGTGATTAAATCCCCACACTTCAAAATAGCGTTGTAACCAAGTTCTTGATTTTGTTTATGGACATCGATTAACTCGATCGCAAACGCAGCTTAAAGTAAACACAACATAGATTGAATTTGTAGATTTTTATTGGTACGTCACTACGTTTATTTTTTATCTCAAGTACGTACGTATCAATAATATCTATGAACTTTTTGCTGGTGATGTACCTACCTACCTCATGAATAATATATAATTATGTAGTATATAATATATCAGGTATCTGACAATGATTATATCAATGTCTTTGTTGCACTGCAAGTTACTTTACGTTAGATCACAGAATTTTTTACTTTTTTATTTAAATGGATATTATTATTATTTTTCTATTTTTGCATAGAAGACTAGGTAAGTACAACGTCGAACAAGTATAAATTGTTGTTGACATGATATATTGCTAATTAATATACATTTTGAGTTCATTACATGAATCATTGTTAAAGGATATATAAATGACATTTAACAACCATAACATAATTATAAAGTATTGTAATAATTCTAATTTGCGTATGCCGTTAGCTCACGAGTTATCCTTGATTAGTTTCCAATGGCGATGCCAATTGTATTGGTATCGATTTAACTGGAATTAATTATTCAATTTGATAACAATCGAATCATGCCGCGTATCGACTGCACATATCTGTTTCGTTATATTATTAGCATTTATTTATGTAGGATTGTTGCTGCAGTTTCGATTTCCATTATTCAAATTTAGAATGTGATGCAAAATATAAACTAACTAATAAGTTTTAAACATCCGAAAAACTCCGAAACTAACGCGTGTGAATCCGCAGGTGAAAGAGCTGTTAGCTGTTAGCTACCCTTAAATTGTAAGGTTATTTGCTTGTTTGTTACGCTTTTACGCCTTAATCAATCAACTAATCATCATGAAATTTCGCATACACGTTTTCAGTGGTACAGAGAACATAGGGTGCTTTTGATTTCGAAATTCCTGCAGGATCTCCAAAATTACCGCAAATTAAACCACTAGTCGTAAATAATTAAAATATAATACCTACAAAATCCTCTGTGACAAAATTAGTACATCAAAAAAAAGAAAAATATACTTAGTCGTCAAACAAGAATTAATGCAGGAATAAATAAAAATAATAAATGTTACCTATTCAGTTTTACGATGCAACTAGACCTCCAATTTCAGCCGTAGGTACATTTCGGGAGTCTCCGTGGACTCCTAACATAGTTATTCATCTTCTCCACAAAACAAATGTGGTGATAATATTGTGTAACTACTGGATATGTATAACATTTGCAAGTTGTATTTAATTTACCATAAATCTCAACACATTATAAATATGCATGTATAGGAAAAATATTTCTAAACATGAAAACGAGGATTTCCTATAACTGATAAGTATCATTAAATATAAATGTTATGATCGTGATAATTCATAGAAAAACTTATGCGTTTAATAACAGATTTAACGCTATAAAGAGATAACACTGTAAGCACTTTGAAGTAACATTAATCCTTACCACAGGTTAAGCTCAATCTAATTGCTTATCATTAATATAATTCTTGATTATTAATCTATGACTAAGTAGGTACCTCTAGAACTTAGCTGTTAGAA
Source organism: Zygaena filipendulae (assembly GCA_907165275.2). Taxonomy (NCBI): domain Eukaryota; kingdom Metazoa; phylum Arthropoda; class Insecta; order Lepidoptera; family Zygaenidae; genus Zygaena; species Zygaena filipendulae. The sequence goes on from OU015669.1 coordinate 6,592,022, forward strand.
CTTTTCTAATACAAAATTTAGATATTTTAACATTTGTAGAGTTATACAACTATTTTTTTTTATATTTATATCTATTTTTAGCTGTCCCCCTCGGTTTCACCAGCGTTAATTTCAGAGATCCCGCGGAAATTCTGAGATAAAAGTACTCTTTTTCTCTTTCCGTACTCCTAACAAAATACACCTGAAGTTTATTCCATAAAACCACGTTGTTCCATACAAACTTTGGAACCCCTTTTCACCTCTTAAGGGGTTGAATCTTTAAAAATCCTTTCTTAGTGCACACCTTAGTCACGTAAGGAATATTTGTGCAAAATTTCATGGTTCTAGAACCAGCGGTTTCAGCTGTGCGTTGATCGATCAGTCAGTAAGTTTCTTTTTTATATATGGATATATATTGAGATGTTTTATATAGAGATTGTAACATTAAAAACACGCACACCGCAGATTTAGTTAATTTTGTATGAGTTTTGACCGATAAATGATTCAGAGCTATGGATACTGTTACAGAAATAAATAAATAAATTGATAGATTCAAAAAAATTTAAAAAATTTAAAATTATTTATTTACTTTCACAAAGTATACTTATAACTAAATAAATAGCTGGAGCCTCCTTTTAAGAAGCCTCCTTTGACTCCGCTCCTCATAACTAATTTTTGTTTAACATATTACACATTCCGAGAGTACAGCTTTTTATTGCATACTTTGGTTATTCGTTGTTATATTAATTTGGTAAAGCATGTGTTTCGAAGTGTGTGTGTGTGTGTGTGTGTGTGTGTGTGTGTGTGTGTGTGTGTGTGTGAGTGTGTGTGTGTGTGTGTGTGTGTGTGAGTGTGCGTGCGTGCGTGCGTGCGTGCGTGCGAATGTGTGAGAGTGTGTGCAGAAAAGTAAATGTGTGTGAATGTGAATGCAGGAATTCAAACAGGTAGGTAACAGTCAGCCGCAGAAATACGTTTACACCCCTGACACTTCTGACAGACAATGGGATTGCAATAGCAATAGGGATCAAACACTGACCAAAAATGTACACACACTGGTGCTGGCGACTTAAATCCAACTATTAACCAGCCACGACGAGGACAAGTCGGTGCCACATCCACCCATGTAGGCAGCTGTAGAACCAACTCACACTCGCCGTAGGTAACTAATCGACTTTAGAAATTCAATCAGTAGGGATTTACATTCCTTACCAGTTTTTGTGTATATGTAACTCTTTATTTATTTTATTATAGAGAAATGATGATCTATACTTGTATTAAGTGCCCGCACAAGCAGTTCTTACTTTACGCGGATTTATTACAATGTCTTTTCTTCTCTTGTTTTGTATCTGAGGATCATAGTAAAGACTTATGTGTTTTCAAAATAGTGTGTAATATGTATAACTTCCGAACAGACAGAAGGCCACTAGTTTTATAAAGACTCTCAGTTGAGTACCACCGCTTCTTGAAGTACATGACTTTTAACAAAGCTCTCTGTGCTCTTTCCACTTCCAAAAAATACATACACTGTTAAAAATTATGTAATTTTACATGAAAAAAATTTACATAAACCTGTAGAAAGTGCCCAAAAAAATGTAAAAGTAAATAAAATTGTGGCAAAGTACATAATTTTCGTTTATTTTACATATTTTCTTCGAAATTTCATATTTTTTTGTTATTTCAGTGTAAATTTATGTAATAGTAACTAAAATGTGTTTAATTACAGAAATATTTGTATTTTTACACATGGGTTTGGGTTTCCTCCGGGGCAATACATAAAAAATATGTAACTTTACTTTAAAAATGTGTGAAATTGCCAAAATAGAACTTGATGTTACATAAAATTTGAAAAAGTACGCAATTATGTAATTTTACTTTGATTATAAGTAGAATTCAGGAAAATCGTCATTATAATTAAAGAAAATATAGGTAAATCTAACCAAAGTTTGTGTAAATTGACTCAGCATTGTGATTTACACAATGAAATAGTAATTTTACCAATCAATAAAGTAAAGTTGATGTAATTTGTCAGAACAATGTGATTTCACACAATGTAACTACATGTAAATACATATGGATACAATATGTAATAGTAGATTGTACAAGGGCAATGTAAATTTCATTAAGAAGATTTTTCGACGAGTTATGTGTACTTGATGCGCCTTTTGGAGTAGATTAATAGAAAATATATACAATAAATAAAGGTTAATTTATTAAAAGTGAAAACAAAAGAGATACTAAAAAGATCGTCGAGATTGAAACGTTTGTAATAAATCAACCACGTAGGTAGGTACGTTTTAAAAGCCTCTCACAACATAAAAACAACGCTGCCAGCAATAAATTATAACCGCATAAACACCCAATAACCGAAGCGGCGTTCGCAAAAAAACAAGTGAACACTTAAACCTTGTAATGACTAACAAAACCTTAACATAAATTTAAAGCTAAGGAGGTGTTATAATTAATGTGAGCTACGTAAAAGGATGGCAATAAAGAGTCAGCTAATTTCTTACCCATAATAATATATATGCCATTGTTGTTGGCTGCAATATCATAATTTGTATGAAATCAAAGCAAATAAAACATAATCTGTGCTCACAAACGACTGTGGGCGGTTTGCTTTGTACATCGAGCTGTTTAATTTCCTTCCCTTTTTAATTAATGCTGTGGCTAATTAAAGATAGAAGCTTCATTTATCCGATTTGATGTGGCGAGCCAAAGAAATCCGATCTTGTTGTTTAAAATGAAAAATAATGTTCGAAAATGTTTAGAAATAATTTACCTATTCGAAAAGAAATTGTCGGATTTTTGAACATTCATTGCAAAATGCTATTCCGTTTATTATTGTTTTAATATCAGAGCCGACAACATTATCGTGATTTTATAAGCTATTGTATACCTACCCTGGCGACTCCTTAAAGTGTCTCGCCAACATATAATATTGTAAGACCAACGCGCCTCACAAAACAGTATCACTTTTAGTGAGGTGGTGCGGTTTGTTTACCTATTTATTTGAGGCAACGCTCAATACAACATATTACCTGTATCTGTCAGTAAGAATTTCTTAATAGACGAATAAGAGATGGCTTGTTTTATAATTATGTCTACGTATATATTATACTAGCTGTGCCCCGTGGTTTCACCCGCGGTAAAATCGGATTTCCCGCGGGAATTACCCTATAAAATATAAAATAAAAAGTACCCTATGTGTTAATCTGATGTATAAGCTAAGCTATATTAAACTAATTATATTAAAGTTATATATTATTGTAAAGTTTCATTTAAATCCATTCATTAGTTTTCGCATGAAAGAGTAACAAACATCCATCCATCCATCCATCCATCCATCCATCCATCCATCCATCCATCCCATCCATCCATCCATCCATACATACATGCATACTTACAAACTTTCGCATTTATAATTTTAGTAGGATAACAAAAAATATAGGTGCACAACTGCACATAAATCAATGCAAAAAGTGAAATACGTAGGTATGTTATATTCATACTCATACATTATGTAGGTAATAGGTATGTATGCACAAATTGCGTAACGTCAACTGCGTAACTCACGTAACGTAGTGTTTTCTCTAATGTGCCGAAAGAATATTTACTTGCAGTTACGATCCTCACATAGGACTGCAAAAGACAAAAACATTTCACAACACGAATCTACTTGTTACTTTACACAGAACTACTTCGTATTTCCAAGTAATTCAAGGAAAACAATAAAGTTAGCACGCGCTTAGCAAACAATAAAGTACCTATCGTCGCGCGACGACTTAGTTAAAACATTGGTTTATGTTCCCAATAGCAAAAGTTGGCGTCAAAATGCGAGCGACGCGCGTTGTATTTCATGAAACGTGTACAGTACAAATCTAGTACCTACCACTTGCATGTGCAAGTAACTTCTATGGCTGTCATCAAATATTTTCACTGTAAAACTAATTTTAAATTAAAGCTACAGCGCCAAAACAATTTTATTAAGTTATAAAAGACATTTACATACATATAAAAGACAATTAAAAGACATTTCATTGGGAGATAGAGTCCCAACATTATCACAGTTAATTTATACGTTATACCTAAGATAATTTAACAGAAATATGTAAAGATAATTAACAATGTGAATTACAACGGTCGCTGTCTGAATTTTTTGCTCTGAGTGCGGAAACTTTTAGCACTGTGTTTTTTTTTACCTCGGATAGCAAATAATCATAGCTATGAGTAATAGGTACTCAGATTCTTTAGAATACAGATGAAATCACCTGTAAAGCTTTTAGCTATGATGATAATTTGATACAAAATGATCATAATTGTCAATCTGTAACAAGTTACAACACGAAATTACATTAAAACAATAAATTGTGTAATTAATTGTACCAGGTGTAAGACTCAATTAACAACGACGACAGTTATGTCGTATAGTAATTACGAGCTGGACGCTGTCATTGTGCTCACAAAGTTGTAAGGGTCACAAAATTTATAGAATTACACAATGTCTAACACCTGTCGTCGGAATAAATAGTAGGAAATGTAATGTAATGTTGTAATATCAATTGCTAATAGTTAACTATAATATCAAGCGAAGTAGTTCTAATGACAAAGACAAAGCTTCCGATGATCTTCACGACGACCGATCTTGCGCCACTCTCACCCAGCTGGGGCCACCGGATCATTGGTCATCATTGGAACACAATCCTTATGATCTTCCCATTACGCATCAGTCGGTCGCCACTTTGGAGTATTCCCATCCCAACTCTCTCAAGCTCTACAAGCAATATAAGTACAACACCTAACTGGACATCAAGAGCCCACATACACACAAACAATTCTTTGAGCAATATTTGGTTTATTTTTTTGTTCTTTGGTCCAAGTATAAATGCATTTAAATGACTTGGAGTAGGCATTTTAAAGGATAAAAATAGAGATGTTTCGATTTCATACTCTCATATTGTACTGGTTAACTGAAGGAGGGTCCTTCATAAAATTTTATTGTATAGCCGCTACTTAAAGTGTGTCCTGTTCTCCATTGAATGCGAAGTCCTTTAGCACCAATAGTGATGTCGTTATAATAAATTCTGGATTGATTTTATTCACTTATATGTATGTGTTAAATTACACTGTATTCAATTTGAGAATGTACTTATTTAAATATAAAATTTTAATCTATGTATGTTAAAAATATTTATTTAATTTTTTCAAAGCTTCGATAAATAAAGATTGTTCGTGAAATTACTTATGCTTATAACTATAGATGGGCAAAAAATCCGGTGTTTTGATTTAAACCCGATTTAAATATGGGCATTTACGTCTTTTATAGGGTTTAAACCCAAGCACCGGGCTTGAACCGGGTCAATTGTCCATCTTAAGTTACAGTCAATCAGCCATATTTATGTACAAGTAAAAATAAAAGAAATAAATAACAAGCCCTTCCCAGCTCGACGTTGAGTTTTATGGAACAATAGTAATATGTAAGTATTATAATTGCTTGGATAATAATCCTACTAATAATATAAATGTGAAAGTGTGGATGTTTGGATGTTTAGATGTTTGGATGTTTGTTACTCAATCACACAAAAACGGCTGAACGGATTTGAATGAAATTTGGCATGCACGTTGTCAGGGGTTCAGAGAAGGACATAGGGCACTTTTTATCCCGGAATTCCCGCAGGAACTCCAACATTACCGCGGGTGAAACTGCGGGGCACAGCTAGTATCATATAATTGGATGAACAGCGTCACTTGGTTCCAAACTAAGGAGAGCTTGTACACTCTGTTTATTGGTTGGCGCCTATTGCTTGTAACGTTTAATAACCAACAGGGTCATTGTGATAACCCCTTGCTTACTATCTCCAATTGGGTTAACTTTTAATTATCAGTAACAGTACCTGATAAGGTTAGCTTACAATTACTTACGTTGATTATGGTGGTGTTAAGGCAATTTAAATGATCACAATCATTTAAATTATTTACATCTCTCATATTCGGTAAGAAGGTCCTTATTACCCACAAATGGGGCTTGTAGGTGACCAATTAGCGCTCTAGTACCTGATATACTGTCTTTCCCTCAAATCAAAGAAGTTTTACTGCAAAAAAATACATTTACAACGTTTCTTATGGCATATGTGGAATGTTTGGAAATGCGTTTTTGGGACGCGCGTTATGGGCGAGGAATGTTGTTGGTCATCATCTTCTATACTATAATAAAAGAGTAGAATCCGCGATTCTGTACATTGAACATTTTTACCTAAAATTGAGAGAGTGATAAAAGAAGCCGCCAAAAAAAAAGTTTTTAAAATTCTTTTCTGTCTGTCTGTCTGTTCGCGATAATCTCCGCATCTACTGAACCGATTGTCATGCGGTTTTCACAGGTAGATTAAACTTAGCCTGGAGCTACATATTTGTTTAATTGAAATCGGATGTCGGGAAAAGTTGTATAAAAACCTTTCATGCGGGTGAAACCGCTGGGCACAGCTAGTAGTGAATAAGGGCCCAGTAATGTTTGCCTTAATTCACGTAATAGTTACATTATACATTATAAAACTTACAGTATTATATTACTAGACAATCACATAAGAATATAGGTTGCAATTTACTGTATCTCCTGCAATACTTACTGTCGGCGTCGGATCCGTTTGCGATGATTGGACCTCCTTGGGATTGGATTGTGATTGAATCTCCTTGGGTAACCCGATAAAGCTTTGTGTTCATGTAAAGACGTTCTTCCTTTGGATACTAGCGGAGCGATGAGAGCGAAAGCGGTTGTTAGCATGAGCTATTATTATCTACCTATACTTATTACAATTATATAATTTCAAATTTTAAGACAAAAAGGATGGTGTTTAATAAAATTATTACATTACTAGCTGTCCCGCACGGTTTCACCCGCGATAATTTCGGAGATCCCGCGGGAATTCCAGATTATAATATACCTAGCCTATATTACTCAGGGATAATGTAGCTTTCTAATGGTGAAAGAATTTTTGAAATCGGTCCAGTAGTTTTTATGTTAAATCGTAACAAACAGACAAACAAAAAAAATCAAATGTTTTCTCTTTATAATATTAGTATATATTAATTAATACTGTAACTTTTACTTATATAATTTTTTTAATAAAATTATTTACGTACTCAATACTCAATTAAACAAGGTACCTATATCAAAAGTTATATGATTACAAAAGTCACGGGTCCTCTATATTTTACTGTGAAAAATCCCCTATCGTTTGCCGTCTAAGTTCAATCTCAGAGTAAATATACTACGCTACAATAGGTACGCGCATCCCAATTAAGGAGGAGCATTGCAAATTCCGTTAGTACATAACGATTTTTCAAGTTACCTATATCCTCACCCCAAATGTGCATTCTGAAGCATCGCTACATTACCGCATAAAATATAAAATATATTTTCTATCGTATAGTACAGTACGTACGAGCTCTAATTTAAGTAATGTGGTCAGATTAACTTATAATATGAATCAATTTACTTACCGATCCGAGTTACGTTTCTCAAGCTTGCTGCTGAAATGGAAAGTTGATACCTATGCAGTTTGTAGGTACACATTTTGGTCTTGTTAAAAATACAAGTTTTACATTTCGTTACAAATGTTCCAATAAAACCTATTTTAGTTAACAGATTAGGTACGTACATTTTTCACCGTCGCTACTGAAAACACTTAATTAATCCGTTTTTTTTAGTAAATAATAATAATAATAATATAATAATCCACTTCACAACACACAGATCTACTTGATCCCACACTAAGCTATATAAGCTTGTGTCGTGGAAACCAAGCAAACGTGGTATATACTACACATATTATTACATTCCCTCGTTTAAACTTACTCTTTTTAAATATTAAAAATTAGTCTGTCGTCCGTGAGTTTGTTTAACATTATTTTTATTCCATTGTTGAGTAGCTATTAACAGCTAATACAGCATTGCTCCGAGCCAAAAGATGACTTAGCGCACGCATCAACAGATAAATTCCATCTCCTAGCAACTTGACTCACCTTCTTAACCATACATGCTTGAACGCGGCTCTACCAGACACTTGACTTTTGTATAATTTCGTAGCATAAAACACAAGTGACTAAGGATAGTTATGACCCTTCGATAAAGAGGTTGGTAACACCGATACATGATTACAGGGAAAGTCGTAAGCAGCTCGTATAGTGCTATAACGTAATAATCGCAATTTACCATGAGCTGGGGGCTACGGGTGTACCATGAGTGACGGAGTAATCTAACAGTTAACGTGTATAACTGACGGTTAAAATTACTTTGGAGAATGATAGAGTTGTTAGGTATGTAGTTCGAATAAGTCGATTTGTTTATAAATTTTGAGTACAAGATAGACCAACGGCAAATGAAGGTGGTGCAACACCAATCATCGTCATTGAAATCTGCCGGAGAAGATGCCTGGTATATGCGTTTTAATGCAATGTTATGTTTTTTCGTGTAAAACTTTTCACGAAACGCGCACAAACGGTAATGAAACGCACAAAATACAAAGAAAAACAAAGATGAAGATTTACTATTAGGTATTATTTTTAACTAGAGGTTGGACTTTTTATAAGACAACCTATATTTTTGTGCTAAAAAGTCCGATTCCTTTCTTTGTGTTTACAATTAACGAGGTTTTCAAAACTCAACCAGTAGAGTTGTCTAAGCTAATAGGTAAAACTGTTAAGGAGCAATCCTTACTATTATAAATGCGAATGTTTGTTTGTTTATTTGTTTGTTTCGCTTTCGCTGTTACGCTTTCACGCCTTAACGGCTAAACCGATCATCATGAAATTTTACGTGCACGTTGTCAGGAGTACAGAGAAGGACATTTTAGCCCGGAATTTCCGCGGGATCTCTGAAATTTTTGTGAGTGAAACCGCGAGGAACAGCTATAATGTTTATAAATCAATCTCCTACACGCGACAACTTTTTTTTTTCAAAAATAAATAGTTGAGCATATAATAAGTGTGCCATTGCAATAAATTTCAACAGCGGGTGGTCTAGGCTGTTTTGATATCATATACAGCGAGGAAAAAAGAAACGAGTGTGGTACCCATCCACACGGGATCTCGTTGCACAGTGCAAATCACCTTTCCCCTGGCGGACACAGCCGCAGCTCACCGCTTGACACACAATTAAATAATGCTCCGAGTGTTAACACTAAATTCAATATCTCCCAGCAAACTCTTTCAGATCTACGAGCCTTATGATTTCGTCCCCTACTATAAAATAATCCGAAGGTCCGATCACCTTGTTCGTCGAGTAGCTTTCTAGAAGCGTTAAATTGTATTGTAGAAAATTACGTGGATTCAATTCCCACCATAGCACAAAAAAAACTCCTGTGTGAGCACTGGATATAATCTTGCTTCGTGAATATTATTGTCTTTCAAATACAATATTACTTTTGTGGAATTTTCACCCGATGGTTCATTGAAATACATACTTGGTTTACTTTAACCTCCCGAACTTTATAAAACTTAAGTCTTCGTAGACAAGTTTTATCAATTTACGCTTTTGGTGACCAAAACTTAATTTTCAGGAATTAAAGTTACTGTAGCGGTTGGCAGTTTCGGCGGCACAAATTCCGAAATTGCTTAAGGAAATCTGTGATAAGTATACCAAGATAAAAAGAAGCAGACGAGTTACTTGATCCATATACCTGTAAGTGGAAAAAGTGAGAAAAGTGTGAGAAATGAAAGCCAGTGGTAAGGAAAAGGGCGCGCGCACGCAATACGAGAGCAGTTGTAACTGAACACCCTTTGTTTTCTTAGACAGTTCCCACAGCGAAACTAATTGAGTGTCTGCTCAGTGCCATATAACGTGTCTGCAGACCATTTTTGCATTGGTTTATGATCATCTAATTTTTTTTTAATAATGGTTCAACGTTTACACGCTGATAGTAACCCTTTTTAAAACAACAACATTGTTTACTAGGTAATAAAGGTTTTTCCGAAAAAAAATTTAGCATGTTTTTATGTATGTCTTAGAACAACCTTTTAATTTAACTACACATTAACCGTCCGACACACCATCGACATTATTTAAGCTGTATTGACACGATAGCATAATTCACTTCATACCAGCCATTACTGTAAGTCAAAATGGCGGGCAACTATCAAAGAGAAAGCTCGCGTTCTCTCACATCATTCTCTATGAAGTGCTTGCAAAACTTACCGTAGATTTAATTCTGACATTGTAAAATGTACTTTATGCTCGGGTTGACTAAAAAGATTATTGCTCGGTATAATTCTAATGTTGCAGGCTTCGAGAGCGACAGGATTAAATTTATCAATTTACGAAGACTGTTCGTTGTCTTTCGCTATTAACACGTTAACTTCGTGGCCGGGTTGCGGTGCATCGTTGCTAAATATTAAATTATGGCAGTTGAACGGGCTTCGTTGTATCACGTGGTGAGCTCAATGTTTTAATGAAGGGATCCCTTTGAACGTTAGCAAAAAAAATAAGCTTTCTGAAAACCCTTAAAAAAGGCTAATAATATACCTAGGTATTAAGTAGATATAAAGGATTAAGTAAATACTCTGAACATATTAGGTTTGGTATAAACGGTTTTTCTTTTTGAAATTAATTTTTCCACTATATTTAGAAGATTTCTGACTCATCGACGCCGACGACTACGTATAGGTAGGGTATTAGGACAAAAAGTTTCCTTTGCGTTGTGAAGACTCATTAAGAAATTATTTTGGGAAAACAACCTCCAAATAGGTGGAAAGGGAAATGAAAGTTTTAGAACCTTTAGAATAAAAGTCAAGTAAAAGTCATGGAATTCAGTATTCGGGTTCTACTTTTCAGATAAAGAAATATTGGGTTGATAAGGGTGAAAAGGGTGACACGCGGGTGAAATCACAAAGATTAGTTATGAATAATTATTATCGACGCGTCTTTTTTTAATTCACAATATCGTACCTTTCCATATAGTATTACACTTAAATAGAAATACACATAATAATCAACGTCAATAAAAAGTTCAGTTTTATGAACTTGGCTGAAGCCAAATATGCAAAAAGGATTAAACACAAATTATGTAATATCTTTAATTTATTAATAAATATATAAATAAATTGAAAAATAATTATACGTGCTCAGGTTAGGTTAGGTTGATTTCACAGGTAGGTACGTACCTACCTCTCAATGTTTAAAATCCTTGAAAATTCCGTACGAGTTTCTCATGGAGCATAAATAAAATTCTAAAAGTCAAATAAACAATTTCAATTTATTTAAATACAAGTATCATTGTAATAAATATTTTATAATTATGTAAAAGGTGCCCTAACTATAATAATTAATTATTGTATTCATTTAAATTCTAGTTATTATTCGTTGACACAATCAATTTAAAGCTTAAACAATAAAACAGGTATACTATATATGTATTGCCAAATGTAAGTAAGTAATGTTTATTAATTTCATAACTATTTATACTATTTATACACTTAGAGGGTTTTAAAGGGGGCATTTTACCTTGTTTCATTTTTGAGTACTCGTGGGCAAAGTTAAAAAGATTTTACGTGCAATATAAGACTGAACACGAGTTCGAGCAAGTTTCATTTGTGGTTTATACATCATTTTTAAAAATCTTCTAATTTTTTCTCAACAATGAAGTTTTTTAAATATCATAACTTAGTTTTTTGACTATACAGGGTGTAAGGTCAGAGAACTTATTTAATATTCGATTCTCGTCTCAGATATATATAAATAAATCACAAATATCCCAAAAATTCAGCGTGTAAGTAGGTGCCTACATAGGTGACACGCTGACGGATCGTACCTTAAAGTTCATTAAACGCCTTTTTCCTTTGTATTGCCACTGGCGTACCGACAAATCAAATGTAAAGGTTATCCGGGTAAAATCAAGTTTTTCTCTAAGTTTATCACGGGTTTCACTATATATCCTTTGTGTAACCTTACTTGCTCTCTGTATACCTTATAGTTAAAACTAGGTTAGGTTTTTTGATTGAATAAACTCCCAAATATTTAGGTGTATTATATTTACTAGAGTAAACATAATATATTAATTACTAAGGTCAATTAAAAAGGAATTAATATTGTCCAGTGGCACCTTGATTACGATTTTATTATGTCCATTGTAAGACAAAGTTAGTGAGGACCATCAACTGGTTTTTAATTTAAAAAAATTTACTTAATGTATTTTTTAAAACAAATGCCTAAATTGTATATTTAATTGTTCAAACAATATTATTATAGAATTTTAATTTAAAAAGATATTTGGAAATTTAAAATTTTCACATTTTTGTAAAATTATAAATATGTGATTGTGTATCTTATTACTTTTAATTGACAATAAAAACTTAATAAATAACCTTAACTTCGAAACTAATTGACTTTTATTTGAACCTATAATATATTAAAACGATAGTTAGATAGACACTAAGTAAGGATGCTAATTTAACCAAATCTATAGGTATGTAGGTATTTAATTTCATTATATCCGGCAACAACTTTTAATAATAAGTGTAATCTACATCGTCAAACCATAGTGATGTGAAAATAATATAAGATTTTACAACAGAAATGTTGCTTTGCCATTACGTAATTAAATATGTTTTAATGAGAAATGCTTCGTACTAATACAATATAGATATTTCTCATTAAATACATAAATCAGTTCATTAGTACATATACGTTATAAAGCATATATTTTATTATTTATTGTAAAGCATATCGTAGTATTTTATTATACAATTCTACAGTAAAATATCATGTATCGACATTTGGAAGATTTTATTTACTAACAAAAAAATATAATAAGTAATGCATAGCATAGGCCAATTTCTAAGGATTTTACGAAATATTAAAGCATTTTAGGTCACATTTTATCCTTAAAAGATCAAATTTAAGAAAAAAGATTAATAGACAAACCTATAGTTAGTCTATACATATAGACTATCTGTACAGTCTATCTATATGGGCTATCCATCATATCTAATTCAAGGCACGCAAATAAATTTATACGGAGAACCGTCTAAACTTGTTTTTAAAAGCATTTTTCAATACTTGATTATCAGCATAGTAATATAGTTACTATTCTCTGATAATTATTTACATTTAAAAGTATAAGGAACTTTTGTCACAGTATACTATCGAAGATAAATAATAATTTGTCACCACTCATAACGATTTATATAAATTATTGGTCTTTATTAAAAGAACAATGAAAAATAGTTCAGCTAATTTTATTAATGCTGAAATAGTAGAGAACTGATTAAATTACCAATTTTGTTATTGACTTTCATTTATTTCTACATTTTACTTGATCACATTGTACTTCATCGGAGATTCTCTTCGAGTTTTTATCGAATATTTTACATTTTAAACAATTTTAGACTGGTTAAAAGTAGGTAATTGCGGCAAATTTAAAATTGTTAATTATAACTTCTAAAGGTTTCTTTTTTCTAAACTACCATCTCATTTAATTATTACTATAAATATATTACAGTACATATGAGCTTTGACTAAATTAAATAGTTATTCATTATTCTTACAGTAATATTTTAATACGTGTCCCATTTGAAGTAGAACGTAAAAGACGAATTACATATATTTTCCTGAAATATAAAAATTCATTTGTTAGAAGACAGACATACAATTACCTACTAAACCGTACTGATTAGCGTCTGCACGATGCAAGTAGGCACTGTTACTCTCGCAGCAGTTTCACCAATGTTAGTATCAGAATTCCCTCAGGAACTTGTTGTAGCAGGATGGAAAGTACCCAGATATCCTATTCCAAGACCTAAATTAATCATAACTACTTCTATCTGGTTTCCGTAAATTCAGGACTCCCTCAGGAACTCTTCGTTCCGGGATAAAATTATCCTTTACAGTATAACTAGGTTTATTAGGTACCTAGAGATACTGTAACTTACTATCGGTAAAAAAAACAGAATCGATTCAGTAGTTAAGATACCTTACAAACAAACAAACTAACCTTTTTGTGTTAATAAGTAGTCTTTAAATATAGTTGCGTTTTTTTTATATGAGGAAAAATAACCTAGATACAATATTGTGTAAATATTGATTAAATATACATAATATAATACTTAGGTGAGTAAGTATTGATGAAAAGTTATAATAAGAAATATGAGGAGAGGAGTGATTGAAAAGAATACTTGCGAAATGTAGAGTTTTGTAATATGAGTACTTACCTTATAATAAAATTAAATATTAATACGACAACAATAATAAGATTAGATAAAGATGCTTTCATTACAAAAAAGCAGCATGCACTTAGAAAAATCTCGATTCAGTATAGTTTAAACTAAAATAAAGCCAAATCAAGCCTTCAACTAACTATTAATTTAAATTTCACTGCAACTTAATTTGAAACTTAAAACAAGTAGATATAAACTAAATCGAGTTTTAAGTACTTGTGTAAGTTAAAAATCAAAAGAAGTTCGTCTCGTGGGGTAGCATGCTAATTTAAAATATAATTATTAAAGAGATAATAAAAATCTATGTGTATATATACCTACCATTTAAAAATGATTCAGTTACAAACATTCAAATATTCTCGCACTCAGAATCGTTTTAATGATTACTTAATTTTAGGCAAAGATTTTGAAACAAAACTGCCACACTCACAGACATTCATTAAATGGACTTTGGCATTCAACTAAATTTAACTTAATTAGTTAAATGTCAATTAATATTAATTAAGTACTTAAAATTAAGTAATCATTAAAACGACTCTGAGTGCGGCCGTCAAACTTTAATTATGTTAGGGGTAGGTTTTGTATTTTGTGACTGACACAATAGACGTAGCCCTCTCTAACTTCAATAAAATTAAGATAGCTTTCCTATTTTTTTTTTTATTTTTTTAGATTAGATATTTCATCTGTCTACATAAGTTTTGTTGTTTCTGTGTTATTGAGCCACAAACATTCAAATATCCTAACATCCAAACTTTCACATATTTTATTATAAAAAAAAATGAAAGGTTGTCACAAATGGATGGTGTGAAATGCTAATATACGTAGATACATAATTTCATATATCTGCATTATTATATTACAACGACTTTACTATGGTAGGTTTATATAAAAATGCAAATACTACGTAATACCTTATAATATAGGTAGGTATGTATAGTAACAACAACCACTATTTCTACAAAGCCACGACACAAACATGTTTTCACACTGAAAACCAAGCGTTCACTTCATGCCATTACATAGAGTTCATGAAATAAGAAGAAATAGGTAGGTAAACGGTAGGTATATAAACTAACAAATTTTAACAACCTTTTTTTTTATTTTGACTTATTTTTCCGTTAACTCCACTTACACATTTAGGTAGGTATTTATTTTCAATGTGTGTACTTCTAACTACAAAGGTATAATATATAATACTTTGAAAAATGTTATTTTTTATGTTTTAATGAGCTCATGGATGGTTTAAGAAATAATGTCGGGTGTAAAAATTGGATTCGTGCAATAATTTAAACTATGTAATTAAGTATTAAGCAGATTTATCAATGACGTAATTATAATCTCAATTTTAAATATACCGTTTTTATGCCCAATTCTGAATCCCTTAACTGGATACATAATGTAATTTTATAGAAACGCGATCAATCAATAGAATTGTTTATAGTATCTTTTTACAATCAAGTTTAAACTTGTATTCACTTTCATATAGAGTTGGAGAAAATTAATGTTTTATCGGAAAGCCACAAATTAATAATTTATTTGTAGCTTTTCGATAGTTTGCGGGCACAAAACCGCATTGGGTGGAAGGTTACAAACTCCCTCTCTACCCACCGGTCGAAGGGGATAGACTGATAGGTTCTTATTCTATTTTTTTTTAATATACTTTGATTAGAAGATTGCATTGAAACTATTAATTAATTATAGTTACGCCAAAGAGTATCGAAAGAAAGAAGAGTAATCGAAAAGACAGACGTGTTCTGTCTTACTCACAATGTTGAGTAATAGCTGGCATAGTGTTATTGTGAGCTACGGCCGGTGCTTCCTCAGAGGCGCCAGTCATAGTCGGTGTGCCACGGTATCGAACTAACCAAACATTTGTTTTATGTTATCACCTGCAAACATCCGTAAGCAAAACATATGCCGAAGCGACAAGCTTCTACACTACCGATATTTTCACTATGTCATCATTTTCTTGAAACGCAAAGAAAAGTTGCTATGACATTTTCAACTGTCACTGGGTATTCAACTATTATCGTGGGCATACACTGGCAATCCAACTATTATTGTTGCCAATTATTGGCAATTCGACCATACGTTAATGTAAATTTTTTATTTCAAACATTATATTTTTCATGCTCAAAGTTTTTACACTATTTTCGTAGAGATGCATCTTGCATTGCATAGAATACCTACATAGTTCTAGTTGAAGCTTTTCTATGTTATATTTTGGCATTCTGACTACAATAAAAACTGCCGATATTATTTCTAATCGAATCTTGTGTACGAGTAATTGTTCAGTTTTCATTTTGTTGGTAGTGGTACGTTAGAATTAGTTGTATACACTTAAGAGAAGTAGATAGTTCTAGCAGGACAGTTTAGTTAGACGTATACATTTGCAATATCTATAGCCAATTTATTTTATCTGTTATTCATTTTGATTGGTGATTTTAAAATAATAATTTAATGTTAATAACACAGTATTAAGTGGCTTTTCTAAAACCATAGAGTATAATATAATTATCATTTAAAATTACCATCAACAACACAGAACATCTATGTTTTAGCTCAAGCATCAATCACTTGACAACATCAATTTGCCTTTATATTGGTTTGTGTGCAAATCGTTCTCACTTACCGAACAGAAGTCCTATTATGACGATTCCAATCACACCCATTATTATCATCATCTGAAATATTTTTTATTAAGTAATTAGTATTTTTAGATCAATCTTAACGGCTTAAGTCATCTCCAGCGCGAGGTGCCATCAAATTACATAATACAAAAGCAAAAATATCAATGTTTGAAAATCAGGCATAACACATGGTCCAAACCACAGAGCGAATAAATTAACTAGAGTTGGACATGAAGGCGGGGCAGGCGCGCCACTGTTGCAAAGGAAACTTCTTTTGCAGCTATCCCAAGTATATTTACCAAAATATTTCCAAAACTGTGAATTTTGAAAACAGTGACCAAGTAAAAACATAACCATAAAGCGTTTAATACATTTCTTTACGTTATTGAATGTTTTAGTGTGTAATGAATAGTTTTATGTGCAAAAATCACTCGGCGACATTGGTTTTCATCTGTTTTCATACTAAACTAAGTTGATGTCCCTTTTACCTGTTATTTTCCGTTCTGTGATCCAACAGATCTCATGCGAATACCACCATCTCTTTCAGTGTTATTATAAGCTCACAAAAAAATTTCGTACATTATAATTAAAAATGTAATAACAGTGTTATGACTTATGAGGTAGAAATTCTAAGGGACGAAATTGCGTTGTAAGGTTGTAATAACAAAAACATTATGGTAGGTACGGCCCCAGCATTATTTGAAACATTAAAGTGAATTTTTAGATTTTTTATTATAAACTTTTATTGTATCTAATAAAATAAAATTAGTTGAAATAAGTATGCCTTAAAGAATAGGATATCTGGGCATATTGATCGTGAGGACCGTAAAAGTTGGAGTGATTCTCACCTTAAGATTTTGTAGCCAAAATTTATTTTTCAGACTTTTTGCTTGTTGTTCGAACTGTGACGCTCCTTGCTGAAGTGCATCTGTAATTTTTGTAGATTTTTAATATTAATAAAATTACAAATAATTAAAAATGAATAATAAGTTTCCACGTTCAGAAAAACAATAAAAGAAAACTTCTTGACCTATAATAGAGATGATAATTTAATGGTTCGTTATAATATTATCTGAGAATACGGTATTATAGCCAAGTTCAATTAA
This sequence comes from Zygaena filipendulae, assembly GCA_907165275.2. Taxonomy (NCBI): domain Eukaryota; kingdom Metazoa; phylum Arthropoda; class Insecta; order Lepidoptera; family Zygaenidae; genus Zygaena; species Zygaena filipendulae. The sequence continues at coordinate 6,609,939 of OU015669.1, forward strand.
CTTGCAATTAGAAATATCTAAATCTTACTCCAATTTGTAAAAGTTAAAACACACTTGATATTACTATAAAACTTTTCAGTAAAGATAATTTTGGATTTACATAAGTATAAAGAATTTATTTAATTAACTATATTTTTTATTAGGTTGTTTTTACCTGCTCTATCATCTAATTCGGATAATTTTTGATCCCTCTCAAGCACCTTATCTATATTCGTCTTCATAATATCAACCACCTGAAAAGAAATTGGAATAGGTACCTAATCAATTTTCTCTGGTATATAATATTGGAAAAATCTGATACCTATGAGAAAAGTGGGTGTACATAAACAAACATATTAAATAACAATACATAATCTTAGCTTATATTACAAATGCGAATTTGAGTTTGTTCAATTCTACGGAGCAGACACTTAAAGAAAAAGACCTCCATTCGATAAAATCCTTACACAACTTATACGACTCGTTTTCCTTGTCCAAATAGGTATAAGGGCCATAAGGGGTCATCCATTAATCACGTGATGTAAAATTTTCACCCCCTTCCCTTCCCCGTGGTGAGGTTACTACGGCTACGTTGGTGAGGTTTTAGACTACCCCCCCCCCCTCTCCCCACCCAAAATCATATAAATATATGTATTTGTAGATTATAGAAAGGAATATAGTAGCAGATAACAGCAGATAGTTATCTGCTGTTGAATTGATAGCTGACTAATGGATGATGATAACATAACACAATATAACTGAAGGCAGGGAAAGGTATGACCGAGACTATTAGCTGAGCGACACGTCTAGAACGAACTAGAAACTATTACAATTAATTGCACCAACAGAGAAGTTGTACAGCATACCAGATATCCGTAGGGAACACGGAGCAGTGCCTGGGACTTGCGACCCAGGTGTAGGTTTAATGGGGCCCCTTTACAATGCATGAACGCTCACCTCCACTGTCCGTGCTCCCGACTTCTCGCCGATATATTTACTAAAAGTTTTCAGGATCTTTTAACCCTACTAATAATATAATATCCTACTTAATATTATAAACGCGAAAGTTTGTAAGAATGTATGGATGGATGGATGTTTGTTACGCTTTCACGCAAAAACTACTGAATAGATTTAAATGAAACTTTACAATAATGTAGCTTATACATCAGATTAACACATAGGGTACTTTTTATCCCGGAATTCACGCGGGAACTCTGAAATTAACGCGGGTGAAACCGAACCGGGTTCGTTTCCGTACGGGCACAACTTGTAGATCTGATTCTGTAGAGGAAGGTTTTAGGAACGTCGTTATACGTGATATCATCTTGAGATATTTTGTGATTATTTCCGAACCCCTTTCCTCCTTCCGAGTCTCACGGAAGACTGTCATAGAGGTCTTTTCGTTTCAAATTGTCATTCATAAAAAAGAAGAGGGTTTGTAACCTCATCCACTTGCGCCTGCGATTGTTGCAAGCGGCGCTGTGCTGCGATCTGCTGCGGGGTGCGGGGCCCCCCGATGATCTCGCCATCGGGACCCGTCTGAGGCTCCGCCGGCGCCAGGCCTCCAGGGGTACCACCTTCTGCTGCCCTGAAAGGTACAAATGGTAAACATAGGTATACGTATCAATGATTACAAAATATATACATACATGCATGTAAATAACATGTAAAAAACAATGTCTATGTAATGTAATGTAATACAGTAGGCACTTATAACAAAAACCAATTCTTGCAATTTTTGTCTGTCTCTTTTTCGATTTATCTTTTGTTTTGACTAATAACCGGAATGCTGAGACAATTTTGACGAGATTTTCATTGGCACATAGCTGCTATAATAAGAATTAGGTAACTGGCTAGCTGATATAATAAGGATGAGGTAACTTAAGTTACCTTGTCAGTGTTCCTAGGGGAATTTTGAAATTCACGTAGGTCACAGCTTATCTTATAGTAAAACTACGTATCATAATGAACATACGATTAAAAATAATGAAAAGTTAACTAAAGCTCTTTGATAGTGAAAGTGACACTTCACTCTTCGCCTTAAACGTTTCGTGTTAATGGAGCTACTCAAGTAGCCGACGTCATGATGAATAGACACCTATTATACCACTTGCCCGAGGCAATTTCAGAGTTCCCGCGGGAATTCCGGGATAAAATGTACCCTATGTCCTTCTCTGTACGTGTCCGTTCGTACGTCCCTGACAACGTGTCTGCAAAATTTCGCGGTAATCGGTTGAGCCGTTAAGCCTTGAAAGCATAACAAACAAACTCACTTTCGCATTTATAATATTAGTTAGTATTGATGTCGTGAACATTAGCGACAAATAGATACCTACCCGGATTTCAGTAAATTAATTCTTATCAAGAAAGTTTGTAAATTTGCCTCTATTCTACTTTTTGACGGTTCAAAGTCAAAGTTGGTTCCATAAAAATATTCAAGTTAAATCTATAATATCATAAAAACGAATATGAATTTCTATTATTATCAGCGTGAACCTGCGTTTTTTCCGGGTTGGTTTTCTCGGCTTTATATTATTTATCAGTGAATTTTTTTTAAATATACGTACTTTTATTAATATGTACATGGAAAATGAATTATCGAAAGCTTGAACGTGTCCTTCGTTTCAGCAGGTTTCATGAAAGAAATAAAACCTTTTTTCCCTTTTGTTTCTTTCTTTTTATTGTCTTGTCCATTCCATTTCTACATTTGATTATTTTAAATGATATGAATAATGATATACCTAACTTCTTAATTCCGATCTCGCCAAAGCATAACTGAACAGAAGATCTTATGATGTCCTGTTTCCTAAGTAATTAAGTACAAATTTAAATCTTTTTGTATGAAAAATTTAATTACTTACCTACCTATTGTAGTTTTCACAGACATTGAAACCATTGCCATAGAAATGTATAGAACTATAATTACTAGTAGGTCAGGTAAAATCGATACCTACCGTAATGTAGGTACTTTATGAATTCAAACAAAAAGGCGTAATTTTATTGATCGTATAGTCACTGCTACCTACTCCTTATAGTAATACCATAAACAACTCTAAGATCTATAGGCAGAGATATAATCTATAACTTTTTGAGATTTCTCAATACCTCTACATTGAAGTTACATACCAACTTCCTTTATGTAGGTATCTGTCACGATACTACGGATGCGATATATAGGTAAACAAATTTAATGACATATCGATGGAAAAGTTTTGGGCTTAATTGTTTCAATTTACAATTTTAAGGAGCAGGTAAACTGTACAACAACTATTTACAGGGTATAATTTCAAACAAAACACATATTCCCAACACCCTCGATAATAATTCACAATTACATGTACTTACCTAGTTTATAAAAATACAAAAAAAATACTGATAAATCATAAAGATAAATTAACAAAGAACGTGAGTTTAATGCGGGTGAATGACCTTTAGGTACATTTAATTTACCGGTGCGTCACCAGTAATAATTAAAAGAAAAGGAGCGATGAATAATCGTCAGTGCGTCTGCAACTTGCGCGGTGTGGTGGTGAGAAACGCGGGTAAAACCAATAAGGGATGGGGGTAACGGATTGTAAGTAAAAAAAAAATTGGCCTTACGCCAATTGACGTCACCACCTCTTACGAAATCACAAACCGAAATGAAACCTCACACCCCAATAAAACGTAAAAGTACGTATATTATTCAAACAACTATACGTACCTAAGGGATAAAGGGAAAACTAGCACCCCTTGCTAAAAACACATTTCTCTTTAAAATAAATATTTAAAGTTGACTAATAGTAATTACTATGACGATTCTGCAATGTTGCAACATAACATAAAAGGGTTTAGTTAAAAACCACCAAAAGTGGTTGTTTTTGGCATGTTTTGTTAAACTTTTGATATCAAAAGCAAGAAAATATTTTCACATTTATCTTTTTTGTGGGATAGTGTACATAGATTCCTACAGGAATTAAATCCTAGGAACATAGCATTGTACTTAAATCAAATGAAAAGTGTATGTAAGAGCCAGCTTAGAATTCCTAATCCCAACGAACGTGCTGAATGTATACGAGTAAGTTGAAGTAATAAAAAGTAGAGTGAGCAAAGATGATAGCTATATTTACAAAACACTTAAATAGTCAATACACAATATGTCTTAAGTATTAAAGTACATTCAGAGCTGATTGATTGCGTGCTATGGTTTATTTTAGGACTTTCATTTGATGGTTTCCAAAACCTAATAAATAACTAAATACTTAAAGTTCTTTGCCTTAATTTTTCCTTTTTTAGGTTAGTTGTAAGAGGTTGGGGACTGAAAATCAGCAGTCTCGCTGAGTACCATTTTCTCTTTGCTACACTAAACAGTAAATATATTATTACACCCTCCCGTACTTTGTAATTTGTGTCGGTGAATAGAAAATTCTTTTGTGTTATCTAAAATAGGTATTATTTATTTATTTATGGAATATAAAGATTCTTTATTAATAACATACTAATACGAAATGATTGAAGTCATTCAAACGGACTTCTACAATCGTACTTATCTGACAGAATGTTTCGCATTAGACAGGAAGATTCACATTCAGAGTACAAGCTGGAGTACCACAAGGAAGTGTCTTAGGGCCGGTCCTTTACCTATTATACACATATTATGATATTCCAATTTCAGAAAATATTACCATTGCAACCTTTGCAGATGACACAGCTATCATATATCAGCTACAGGGGTCACTCATGAAGAAGCAGTGGAAAAGGTACAATCTGCTGTTAACGTTGTCTACAACTGGACCGCGAAATGGCGCATAAAACTAAATGAGTCGAAGTCAATTCACATAGATTTCACTAGTAAAAGAACCTCATATCACCCGGTGTACATACGTGACAATGTGATACCGTATGAAAATACAGTCAAATATTTGGGTATCACACTTGACACCAAGCTCCGCTGGAGAGCTCACGTTAAAAAGAAACGCGATGAACTGGAACTTCGCTACAGTAAGATGCTTTGGCTGCTCGGGAGACACTCGGCGTTATTAGTGCACAACAAACTACTGCTGTACAAACAAGTCCTAAGACCGATGGCTGTACCAAACAGAGCAACGTGCAAATGATACAACGTTTTCAGAACAAAGTACTCAGAGGTGTTGTAAACGCGCCTTGGTACATAAGAAACGAAGACCTCCATCGGGACCTCGGAGTGGAATCTGTTAACGATACTATCAAAAAATATGCCGAAGCTCACCAACACAGACTTCGTCACCATGTGAACGTCGAGGCCATCCAGCTCCTCGACAGCACAAATATAAAACGAAGACTAAAAAGGACCAAACCTTTTGAATTAGTGTAGTGTATAGTGAGTGTATTTAGTGCTGTGAGTACTGTATCCAAAGAACACAAGAACAAAGTGTCTTTCCCTTAAGAAAAGTGTTATTGGACACATTCTTAGTTTAGTCTTGTTTAGAAGTTTAGGTCAAATTTAAAATACTTATTAGTCATTAGTAGATTGTCTAGATTGTATTATAATGATTTACCTCCCTGGGTATATCATTCAGGAAAAAAAAAACGGACTTTTACCAAACAGGGATTTCTACAGGTGTAAATAATATGTAGCTGAAATGCATAGTTATCTCTTTTGTTGGCTTTACTTTCCATCTAGTAGCCAGAAGGCCGTAAACACCAATCCACTTAATGTAATTGAGTTGCGCACTTCTTTCCTTTTGGAATTGTACATTTCGGTTTTTTATTCATATAATTTTATTTCATAATTATATTCAGATCATTTTTATCACTTTATTGAAGTCGATTACATATTATATTTTCCCATTAATTATTTCATTATTTCTTCATTACATATCTATATCTATACTAAACTAATATTATAAAGAGGAAAGATTTGATTTTTGTTTGTTTGTTACGATTTAAATCCAAAACTGCTGGACCAATTTCAAAAATTCTTTCATCATTAGAAAGCTACATTATCCCTGAGTAACATAGGCTATAAGTTATAGTATATTGTAATCCGGAATTCTAGCGGGAGCTATTTATTTAATATAGAAACGGCTTCAAAAATGTTTTTTTTTATGATCTGTGAAGTTGTTTAAATATTGCTTTTATTATTTCAATAATTCAATAATTGTTCAAGTTAACGACGGTATTAAGTGATATAGAGTAGAAAAATTTACTGTTTTCTGTACCTATATACCTTATATACTTAAGGAACACAACTATTTTCAACTTAGCTGTATAAGTCACACCTGTTCTTAATAGGGTTTAATTCCAGACTTTTACCTATTTTAATTTATTTACGAACTAACGTTATAAAGTTTATGAAATTTTACCCGCAGTAATTTCGGAGTTCCTGCGGGAATCCCGGGATGAGAAGTGCCTATGACACTCAGGAACACTGTAGCATTCTATTGCTAAAAGAATTTTCAAAATCAGTTCAGTAGATCCAGAGATTTTTGTTGTTGTGTTTTTACTACTGAACCGATTTTAAAAAATCTTCTATACGAAATTACAGTATCCTAGAGTAAAATATTTTTTATTAGGTAACAGCTGGTGTATACGTACAATTTAAGTCTTGGGATAGGACATATGGTACTTTCATCTGGATACAAAAACTTCCCGGGTGAGTACCGAAATTGACGTGGGCAGAAACTAGGACGGAGCCGTTAGTATATAATATGAATAAATCAAATATATTATCTAGTACAAAAACAAATGAAATAAATATTATAAACATTTAAAATATTCTAACAGCATTGCAGATTTGCCTAATTCACAAAAATCAAATTAACTTATTTATAACGGGATGCAGTGAAAAATTCATACTTACATTTTTCAAGCTTAACTCGTCACTTCACAAATAGTAAACAAAAATTTATTTTTATATTTTAATGAGTACCTACAAAGCTTTCGCAGACAACGCAAAGCGTCTTTCGAGCTTTCAGTCGGCTTTCCGGGCTGCCGCAAAGCACGACTGAAGTCGGTCGCAGTAAAGTCGAGTACACAAATTGTTTTATACTTACCATTATTTTACTGCTTGTGGCTCTAATTTTAGAATTTTACTGTGTGTTAAAATAAGCCTTTAATTATTAAGATTTTAAGCATAATATATATTATACATCTGTTCTGAAAACTACACATACATATATACATATATACGTGTGTGTGTGTATGTACCTACTATATTAAATGAAATATATACAAGAAATTTTAAGTTTTTAATATTGTGAGCCTAATAGACATTTTCTGTTGTAGACGTGTAAGATTATAAGACGGTTAAGGGTTTTAACGTTATAGGATACATATTTATGTTGCATTTTTTTTTTTCTTGTACAAAACCTTTATGTATTCACCCGTACATGGTCCACAGCGCACGCGCGCGGCACTGCGTGTTTTCTCATCGATTGACCGTCACTCGTGGGGTAGGTCCGGGTTGAGCCACTCGTGCATTTTGCAAATGCATCAATGGATTGCGTACACGAAGGTAGGTACTTATCCACTAGCATTTCCTTCGACAGGACTATGTTATAGATTTTTTTATGATTGTACGTGGGACGCACTGTACTTACCTACTATGCGTCTTTTTATTATTTTATCTATTGCATAATATAAAAAGGCGAAGCTAATGTTTTTTTTGTCTTCTATCAGCCAGTTGAAAGGTAGTTAAGATCAGTTAGTAAATTGTTAGTAAAGTTCTCAGAATCTAAATGCGCCAAAATTTATAAATAGTTAAATACATACCTACCATCAAATCTTCCTTGGAGAATCTGTCGAATGCTACAGAATACTGCACCTAAATACCGGAACCAAATATTTATTTCAATCATCTGAATAGAAAAGTCTTTTTCAAAATTAGAATATCAATTTTATCAATTAGTACCAATCAATAACTCGATAAATAGATTAAAAATAAATTTTATAAGGCCATTAAAATTAGGGCGGTAGGCCCTTGAGCGAACAAATTGTTGTGAGCGTCGGCGCGGGCGCACAAAGGGCGGCTAATCAATTGCCTGCAGTGTGGGCTCGCACCGTCTCTAGAGTGCGTGCCTCCACCAGCAACATGCATTAACAGTTAAAAACAATTAAAAATATTCAGTTTTATCTAACTTAACATACACATTTATCTTTGGAAAATTAAAAAAAATGTAAAATAGAGGGTGATACGGGTAAAAAGAAAAATACTTATCGTCTCCAAATATCAGCACTATATTTACGGTGGTTTTATTATTTCTTGCTGCAAAATGATGCAAGAACTAATTCATTTCATCTCATTTTGTAGTTTATGTAAAAAAAAAATCAGTATCCAAAGGTAATAAATATGAGTCGACAAACGTCCACTAGGTGCTGGACAGAGGCCTACACAAAATTATTAGAAAAAGAGCTATATTATGGGCCAAATTTAAATATAATTATTTTGCCTACCTTTATTTTACATACCTACCTAGTGTAAAATGAAGTCGCTTCCGCTGTCTGTTCACGTTAAACTAAAAAACTACTGAACGTATTATCATGCGGTTTTCACCAATAAATAGGCTGATTCATCAGAAAGGATCTATAGTTTATCCTGGAATTCCCGCGGGAACTACGAAATTACCGCGGATGAAACCGCGGGGGCCAGTTAGTTGAAATATAAATACTTATGATGTTCTAATAATAATAAAATCCTGACCAACCCAGTGAACAGCATGGTTTAGCGGTTGGTAGCTAACGATCACAGCAGCCTTGTACAGTTTCCTCCAAGGATCTCCATGGTTATCAGTCCTGCACTACCCTTATCCACTTGGGATCCTCACCAGGTCTGCACACACCGATACGTACGTAGCGTACACGCCATTACGTAGTTTTTTTACCATAAAGGCTGCCCGTCAGCTTTGCGAACAATGTTCGACATTACACACATAACTCAAAATATTAAATTTTGAACTTACTTCATTTTACTGCAACCCCTTTGCGCATTACAATACTGGACGCGGACTCTTCATATATTTTATTAGCAGAACTCCGCGAGGCATCGTTAGTCACTCTCTCTTATAATATTACATAATATATTGTCTATAGGTATTTTTAATTACGACAACTTTTAAAAGTAACCAACATCATATACCACGTTTGCTTGGTTTCCACGACACAAGCTAATAATAGCTTAAGTAGATCTGTGTGTTGTGAAATGGATTATTATTATTATTATTTGGTGTGATGTATGCTAGGTGATGGATTTAAATTATATGAATTCCATCGATGTAAAAAAATATAACGTAATATGTATTTAGTAGGTATATATCAACTGTATTCATGCTTTTCTAACACAACGATGAAAACGACAGGAGCATGTCACGAAAAGGCATTATTGCCTTTGGTCTTACCTCACAGTAATAAATATACTACGTGTCTTATTGTATGTATTCCTTGAGCATTCTTTATATATAGGTTACGTAACTATTGCCTGATTTATGAAGATTTTGAACTGGTAACCGATAATAACTTTGTGCAAAAAATTACACTGATCCGTTGCTCCCTCGAGAGGTGAAAGCTGGACAAACAAACACAACAAAAAAATTCAGCTATTTTACTACTCGACCTCTCTCATTAACTAAAACTTTTGAAATACATACCTATACAGAATTAACGGTAAAAACCAATGCCTCAAAATTCCTCAAGTTCCTGATGAAAAAAACAAAAGTTATTAATTTCCAAACTTCATCTCGTGTTTTAATGAGCGCTTCTATTTTCCAGCAACAAGTACCTGAAGGTGGGAGTACAGGTGCACCACGCACCGACATTCTATCAACAATTAGTTCACTTAACCCTCAACTAGACGCGGTAAACAAATCCTGGCTTTGTCCACCTCGTTAGCATGTCCTGGCTAAGTGCCCGCCGATCCTTGTTAACGTTTTAGGTTAACAAGACGACTGTTCTGTTTACGCGGTCTGTTATTATTAGAACGAGGAGCTAGCGCCTTGATGGTGCGATAAGTTAGGAGAAGAAGCGATATTTTAGTCTCTATACTACCTTAAGCAATTTTTGATACAAAGCTAAGTTTTAAGCTATTTTTGGTGCTGACTTCAGAATTTGATGGTTAAATTACCTTTGCAATTTCAGTCTATGTGTCTTTAACTCTTTAACTCTGAGCCTGTAAAGCCTAAAGTCTTTAACTTGTGCGTTTCGGTGTAATGAATTATACATAAATATAACAATATTTAAAACACGGTATATTTTAAGTACTACAGTTACTGCCCGCGGCTTTGTTTTTTTGGTTTTGGTTTTTTTAATCTCCTTTTCCCGTGACCCGAGCGCAGGAAAAGAAAGTTCTGTGAAGGATTTTCACAACTAATTTTAACTCTACCAATTCTGTTCTGTAGTGAAAATTGTAACTGTCTTATAAAAAGAATAAATATGCTAAGGCCCAACCAAATCTTTTATTATTTTACAGGTAAAGAATAATATAACCTGTTGCATTTAAAGGAGAAAATTCACTAATCTCGAAAATCTTGAATATCGTAATATATGGAGTTGAAAGGCAGACAGACTACAAATACTAGAGTTGACTTCAGCTAGGAAAGGATTTTGCTCCGGAAGTTCCCGATGTCTCGCAGATTTTAAAAGGATTTCTTTTCTAAATTTGCCATTAGATTTCGGTCTCATGGACACAATATAAATGGCCAGTGTACTTGTCTATAAGTAACGTATTATCATTTAGCGAGTAATTGTGTGTCCAAATGTCACTTTAGGCGGCCGTACGTCAAAATTCGGCATTTTCTTTAGCGTGATTATCGTGTATACGGTAATAGAGGTTGCGGGTGCGCGCGCGCCGACATCTGTACAAACAGACCGACCGACCGCGGCTGGCCAGTACAAATAATACGCTAAACTGGAAACTGTATCAGAACTTCGACTTCTTATGTCAATATGAAGTATTTGTGTTATAAGTGTAACTGCGAGAAATGAGCGGTGTGTTTCATTAATTCATAATTCAAGAATTTTTTACTTCCTTTCGTTTTAAATGTTTTAAAAACATTAGATTTTTAAATACCTATCTGAATACTTACTTATCTGATTTTTAAAATAACTAGATAATTATTATAAATGCAAGTGTTAATTTGTTTGTTACGCTTTCACGCCTTGACTACTCAACCGATCATCATGAAATTTGGCGTATGTACACGTTGTCAGGGGTACAGAAATTGCGTACCTAACTTGCATTGACTTTTCACTGAGATATTTAACCTAATCAAATAAGAAGGTTTACTAACTATTAAAGTTGCAACATAAAAAATCTTGCTTTTACTTGCTTGACCTTAAGCAACTTACAAAAGTAAGTAAGTATAGATTTAACTATAAATAAGTATTATATAGTTCTAGGAATATGTAACAATGATGTTGTCGTCTCGGCCGCTTGGTCCCTGACGTCAAACAGATGTCATGTTTGCTTTCCGTCGTGCGTGTTTGCGTTCTCGCGTGCGTGTTGACCCGAGCACAACAGATATGCAAGCGCAGTGATTTATCTCTCTGTGCTTCTGTTAGCGACGAAGGCGCTCCAGGCGCTGGTTTCGGCGAAATCTCATGGTGTGGGTGTTGCAGAAGCTTTGCCATAGTGGCTCTGTGTACACTACATTGTAGAGTAAAGAGTTTCTGATTGAATTTGAGGTTTAAAAATATCTATCAATAATATTAATATACATTGTACATAGTATAATATCTCTCTACATATACCTAGTAGTAGTACAGAATCGCATTTATTAAGGAATCTGGTGACAGGGTAGTGCCCCCCCCCGCGCCCCCCGCCCGCCAATTCGAGCATTATAAATAATGTTTGTAATTTAGGAACAGTACGTCTTTTGGCACTTTGAGAGTAATTTGTAGCACATAGCGGAAGTAACGTGCATGAAGTCAACGCAAATGACGTGCCTGAAGTTCAACGAGTTCAACATTTTTCAACATTTTAGAAAAATAAAACGTATAGGTATGCATATGAACATATATATGTATGTACATGTTGTTGTCGTTCAAGTGTTTATTTTTCATACTTAGTAATTAACGACTGCGCACTTCCGTTTTTTGAGTCACTCCTATTTAAATAAATTTTATTACTGTCACTGGAGTTTTTTTTATGAAAAATATATTGATAATAATTATAGATAATGAAATATAGAGTAGTTTATCTATAAATATTTTATTAACTACAATATCTAATATCAGTCATCAGATCTCTCGGCAGCTGCAGCTTGGTACTGGCATACATTCATTTTGACGTGACGGTATTCTGCAAAAAAAAAATTATAAATAATAAATAAATTTATTCGGACTGGTACTATTGAGTGTTTGGACTTAGGTACTATTTGAATCGTTACGATCATGACCATCGCGGCGTATTCTTTGCAAAAAGTCGCCATAGAATAAACTTCCACAGAAAAAAATCCAGATAACATAAATTTTATACCCATGTATTTCAAAAAACTGTAAACTCAGAAGTACCCAATGTTTAAATTTAATCACTTTGCGTGATACGGAACGGAAAATCAGAATAAGCAAAATCAGATTTAATATTTCATCTATAATAATCTGCTTTTACACAAAGTATTTGTCAGCTCTTATAAGAACAACAAAATTCCGCCACTTTGAAATCACAACTCCTAGCAAACTCAAGCATGAGGTAGGTACTACATTGAGGCAAATATGTAAAAGTGGACGAAACAATTACTGTAATTTTTTAACACGCAATAGTTTGCTCCACTAATATCGATGACGTGTTGACTTACGTTTTTTCTCGTCACAATTGTATTCATATAGGTCGCAGTTGTCGTTAAACATCCGGGTGATGCCGAGCGAGTCTTGGCCGCAAATAGGGACGAAGTCATGTTGGCACTGATCCGCCATCTTGCAGAAATTTATTACCTGATAAAAGCGTTACGGACTTAATATTGAACTGTAATGCCACCATACCTTAAAGACGTAAATCACCCAAGGGTGCCTTTCTAGTAGATAATAAAGTGAGGTTAATAATCTTCTGGGTGAACTTAAGGTTCAGTACAGCGGATAAGTGTTCAGTATATGATTATTGTCTGAAATACCTACCTAAAAAAAACATAAAACTAATTTTTAACCCAGGAAAAATATTCACGAAAATTTAGTGCCCCCTTGGACTCCTCAGCTCTCCGGCATTATTTTACTGACTAATCGAATGTAAAGGTCATTCACCCGGGCAAGCCCAGATTTTTGTATAAGGTTTTCTCTGTTATTTATCAAAGTTTTTATTTGGTTCATATTATTTTGTTATATGAAATTATTGATAATGATTTACCAAGGAGAGTTTGAATAAATCAATCGTTCAACGTTACACTACATGCAGTGAGTATATTACAATATATAAAAATCATTCGCGGTGCGTTAGCCTCGAAAAACCGACCGATTTGAATATATACCTATTTAAATTTGTTAAACCATTTTCAATTTTTTGCAAGGAAATCAAGACGCAGGAAACCGCGGGAATTGCTAGTTAAGTATAAGATTTTATTTTCCTTTTACTACAGCAGTAGAATCACTTGTTATTTTGTGATAATTGAATGTCAATAACATTACCGGTTCTAGAGGGAAGAAGTAATCTTCAGCTTCAATTTCAACATGAGCCCAAACTTCGGCGGCAAAAGACAAAATTATTAAACCTGAAACCGAAATGAAATGAGTTTTCAGTTTCCAATTATAGCTCACTGAAAAAAAATTAAAGGTAGGACATTTTATCAGTTGGTATAAACTCGATAAATGCAGTAATTTTGTAGCATATAATTTTATCAAATTTTTAATTATATAGTCAAGGACAAAGTAGTACCTACTTGTAAAAACTCTTCTAAATACCATAGTTTTATATCGAAACACGATCGATAACCGCGAAGCACACACTACTGTGATTTAGTTTTGAAATGAAAGTCATTGTTAGTTCCAACAAAACATCTGCAACGGCCGAAGTAACAGGAAATTATGACATAACATCTGCTATATGTAGAAAACTATCTGGAGCATTAGAATATGTTAGGGTTGATATAATCTATATAATAAAAATGAATCGTCAAATGTGTTGGTAAGCGCATAACTTACAAACGACTGCACCAAATTGCAAAGTTGATTTCGTTACACTCAGGACAAGGTTTATATAAAAGAAGTTTGGAGTTCCTGCGGGAATTCCGAAACTCACGCGGGTGAATCTCCGAAACGGTTGGACCGATATTGACGGGACTTTCACTGCTAATTAGCTGTTGTTATAAGGAGTACATTAGACTACATTGGAGTTCCTGCGGGAATCCCGAAACTCACGCGGGTGAATCTCCGAAACGGTTGGACCGATATTGACGGGACTTTCACTGCTAATTAGCTGTTGTTATAAGGAGTACATTAGACTGCATTGGAGTTCCTGCGGGAATCCCGAAACTCACGCGGGTGAAACCGCAGGGCACAGCCAGTTAATGATAAATATCCCACTATAAATGTAGATTACCTACTGTAGGTTTTTTATTTCGGTAGTTACTTACCTGTTTTAGATTCGGGACAAGGTTGGTTGCCTGAAGACAGCATCTATAAGGCTAAGGTCACACTATAAAGAGCTTCACTTGTTGCTATAAGAGCTAAGCTACTCTCCGAGTTACTAATCCCAGAGATTATGAAACTTTTGTTTCTATCATTTTTCGGTTGCAATCAAAAACATGGCGGTTTTGCGATTACAATATGCAGTATGCTCGTTTTGACACCTAGAATAGATCAATCAAAATAAACATATCTACTTACTTCAAAGACACATTTTCTGAGAGCTGATTTTTGTTTTTTGGAAAAGTTGTAGATAAATTATATAGAATAATTGTGGAAATAAAATATTATCTATCTTAAAATTATGCGCCAATATTCTAAACATTAGCTCCTTATCCTCTAGAGTTGTTTTATATATATATATTACAAAATATAAAGCAAGGAACTAGCACAGCGAGAAATATAATATCTTAAATTCAATATGATCACAAGTCATAACCCTATTAAAGGTAAACAACATGTTGAACAGTAAAGTTGTATCAACTATAAACCCACATCATTTAACTTCAATGGTCTAAGGATATTAATGTTTACCAAATGTTGCCTGAGCCACAACTTTCGCAAATCACCGGAACACAGCAAACCGGAATGAAGATAACACTTCTAATTTCTTGTGAGCAATAATTAGGTTAATTATTTCGTAATTGCTTATCTGGATAAACTGAAAATTTATAGACAAATATTGTAACTTTTGTACATTTAAAAAATTGTTTCTACTCAACAAAGAAAACAAACACTAAAAGCCTTTTTTTTATCAAAGTAGAAGAATTAGTAGAAGCGTAATTTAATACTCATATAAATGAAAAGAAATCAATTATTAAAGAAAACAAATAATGCCAAAACTGAACAATTAAGTAAATAAATAAATAAATGTAATGCCTAAGTAAAAATGAAGTTACAAAAAATGCCTGAGTAAAAATAGAAAAAACAACAACTACTTTTCTAGTCTGCCGGATATAAAGAGGCATACGCGACAGCTCTACATCGGCCTGAGTTTCCTTATATTATAGTTGATACTTTGTTGAGTTAGAGCCATGCGTTTTCGATTTTTTTTTTAATATTCTTTGAATTACAGTTAAAAAGCCTCTGTAAACCGCCTAAATTACTGTACCTGTTTTTTAATGATATAGGTATCTCTTATTATTCCCTAGGCTATACATTGATATAGATACTAAATCTTCAAGGATTTTGAACACACGTACATAATAAAGTGTCAAAAATTTAACATGAAAAGTTCTTTTGTTAAATGAAATTCAAATGTTTTCAGGTATAATATTTCTGACCCAACAACTAACTCCAGTGTCCACACACTTACCCGATTATTCGGTGACACCGTCCGTAAGAACATTAATTCAATCAAAATTAATTTTAAAAATTGTTTTTTAATGATTAATTTTGTATTCTTTTTTTTTATTTAAGAACAAAATAGAGCAATTCTGCGCAATGGCCGATACTTGTATTCACGACACAATCCCTATATGCGGTAGAATGGGAGAAGAGAAGAGGACATTTATGGATTTATGTGACCTTTTGGAATACGCCTGTGATACTAACCAAGGTATGCTTTTGTTTATCCAAACTTCTATTTAAAAAATACTTAAGCTTACTCATTGTCTAAAATATTGCAGCTTCTCTATTATTTTTGTACTTTTCCTTCTTACCTACTATTTAAAACACTTTTCTTTCTTTTTATGATTAAATCACTTACGAGTAAAATCCTCAAATTATTATTACATACAGGTTGTTATAGAAAGGTGCATTCCTAATTGAAAGTCGTATTTCAGTATTCGTATAGGTACGATAATTTGACACTAATAGGTACCTATTTAGATCAATAAATAATTTATAACAAATTCCATAACATATTATAAATAAACAACTATAATTACTAACTGACACTATTAAAGACGTGATGGTCAAAAACGACCGTGGTTTATATCATCGTACAGTTTAATATGTTACTGGTATCAAAATACTGTATAGCACCCATACTGTATAGTACCTATCAATGATGGATCTTAATATATGACTACACCTTTTTGTAACATCCAATAAATATAGTTTTTAAAATCAATTTCACATTTTATTATTTATTTATTTATTCTTCTAGCACAAAATAGTACAAATGGCGAACTTAATGCTTAATTCTGTTACCAGTGTTCACACACGTGGAAGATATCCCTGGATGTCCAAAAATATAAGTATAATAATAGTTTTAATCAGTGACTGAAGAGAGGAAAAAGTCAAAAGTCGGTATGTGGTAATTTTTGATGACTTAGTGTAAAGAAAATTACTACTTTTTTTTACAACAATATGTGACAATATGTAAATAGAAAATGGCAAAAGATACAATGCTGTTACAAAGCCTAGGAGAAAGACGAAATAATGGTGCTCTACTACATATATTCAAGTATAATCATCAACGATAAAAACAGAGCTAAACCATGGAAGACCGAGAAAAATAGACGCACAACTTTTTACGCAAAAAGAATGTTAACTTAAATATGTGTTTAGGTATCATTACGGTAATGTGCTCCAACCTGACCTAACGTTGTGAGAGCGAGACAGTTGTATGAAGTTGTGGCCGTGTGAAGAAAACGGATGTAATCTGAAGGTTGACCGGTAACAGGTCGAGCAGACAGAATAAGTATAGCGAATGCAGTAACGTACAGCGAAGATCAACCGCATTGGGATCCGCTGGTGGGCGACTTATAGTATACTTAAACTGATTGATACTTTATGCTGAACTTAGCAAGTTTTTCGTGTCATGTGATACAGGATCATTCGACCCTACTGCAAGTTTAAACGTCCTAAAATTAGTAAGTGTAATAATTTTGAAAGTGTATATATATATGATACTAGCTGTTCCCCGCGTTTTCATCCGCGGTAATTTCGGAGTTACCGCGGGAATCCCGGGATAAAAACTATCCTATCTTTTAAGTTGGGCCAAATACAACATAGTGACGAAATTTCATCACAATCGATTCAGTAGTTTCGGAGTCCATCGCGGACAAACAACGTGACACGTGATTTATATATATTAAGATGACACAAAGATTATTTTTCCACCATACTACGTTTGTATCATTTATAAATGGAATTGCAACCCTTATTATAAATTTTCATTTCTAATTGACAGCAGCAGTTATAAATTTTTAAAACAACTCTTGGTCATAAAAAGTATTAAAGTTTAATTAGGTAAGTACACTTTGCTGTTACATTAAACTGTGCTTAAGAAAATAATATTTTTAAAATGTTCTTGATATAAAATTGGAAAAAAATGCATACCTACACCAACCACAACATCAGCAAACAGTAAGAGGATCTTTCTAACCAAAGTCGATAGAGCCGGCCTTATTGTGGTCCGTGAGAAAGCTACAATTTGAACAAGCCATAATTAGCAAGCGGGGCATTAAATCACGGGCAGTGCCCCCTTCTTCCCTGCCCCGCTCTTGCCCCGTTTCCTCCCGACTCGTCTGCCCGCGCCCACCCGTTTGATGAGATTTCGTCGACTGGACCCCATAAGGTCAAGTACGGAATAGGTGGAAATTAAAGGCCAAGAACTTGTCAAATACGCTCAGAAACTATATAAGAGAAGATCTTTAACTATGTGGCTTGTAAAAATGTAATACTTTTGTATAAATAGATAATGAAAGTATAGTTGACAAAAATTGTTTTTGGAAGAGTAATTATGTAAATTTATCTCCTACTTTGGGTTAATACGTACATATAAGTCAAACGACAAATCTGGATCAGTGAGGTGTCATCGATTTGTCTAAACAATGGATAGATAAACAATGGATAAATACAAAATGCACTACGGAAAAATATAAATAAATAATTCATTCTAATACATCCCTACGACATCTTTTTAGTTTTATTATTAGTTTATTTGTTTTTACATTTTTTTTCCATAATTTCATCCATCCATTCATAATATAATTATAGCCATGCCCAAAGTCAACCTCGGGGCCTGTGAACAACAGCTTTATCTCTACCTCTTGCCCTGTCGTTATTGAATCTATTACCTTTCCATACCTCCCGTCCTTCTTTGCCATGATTAAAGCGCTTGAATATTATGATGTTATGATATTAATAACATTATGTTCTAGTTTATTCACTTTGTTATCTGAACAGCTAGTTGGATGCGGATGTGTGCGCAAGCGCAGGCGCGAGCTGATTAGTCCGCGGCGCACGCAGCTCCTCAGTGGTTATTTGTAGAGCGAGCCAGCGTCTGTGATTCCACGTTAGGCAACAACGGCAAGGAAACCGTCGCTTCTCCGACTGCTCTACAAGATCATGACTTACGGCAACTCTAGATCAGAGAGAGACGAAGACAGAAGCAATAAGTGCGTAAGCGCCGTCGTCGATGGGAAAACGAAAAATACATTCCGCACCGTGCCGTGCCGTCGCCGGTACCGTGGTAGGTATTATCGTCTAACGTGGAATCGCCCAAACGTGGCCGGACCGAGCGGCCGGCGATCCGGACAATCGTACCATCTGCCAACACGCCCCGCGACCCTACCACCGCCGCTAGGGTTGCTCATGTTAACTAAGTAATACTAGCTGTAGTACTACTAGCTGTTCCATATTATCTGTGCCCGCGGTTTCACCCGCGATAAATTCAGAGTTCCCGCGGGAATTCCGGGATAAAAAGTACACTATGTCCTTCCCTGTCTATACCCCTGAAAACGTGTATGCAAAATTTCATGATGATCGATTGAGCCGTTAAGGCGTGAAAGCGTAAAAAAACAAACAAACAATCTCACTTTCGCATTTATAATATTAGTAAGGATAATATAATTAATCGGCCAACTCAAAACTGTCTAAATTTGAATGAAATTTGAAAAACCCATTTTGCACTTTATTACGTTTACGTTTATTATTCAAGTTTTATTATTTTTATTATCTCTACAAGTCATGAGAATCTTAAAGTTCAATAAAAGTAAAAAAAAATTGTAAATGTAGGTTTTCGGGATTATGACCTTGCCAATAAGATACAATTTAATGAAAGATGAATCATCTAATATGGTATAACTCTGAACGATAGCAATTTAGCATTTTAATGTTCCGCGAATATCATGAAACCGTAAAATTTTAGCCAATCAAACACCTAATAGCCCGTTATTCTAATTCCTGCCTTGTAGTCTTTCAATTCTGCCAACATTGCAATAACAAATAAGATTATACGTTGAGAAATTGTTTAATGTGGCAACCCTATTTTTAAAAAGTTCACTTAAGTGAGGTCTGCTTTACTTACGTACCTTGTAACTAGCGGTTTGGATTTAAGAAAATATATCGTTCAGAAAAAAAGAGATGAGAAACGAAAGGGTTGTGGGGGAGTTGCCTAAAAATAAATATTATGAACCACTTGCGCAGACCTCTCGAACGATCTTAACACTTTAATGTTGGAAAAAAAACAAATGTTATTTTTAATAACAAAATTACATGTTTTCTGTTAATCTTCGAAAAGAGAACTAACTCTTAATTTAATGATGATTACTTTCTGAGGTTATATAATCTTTATAAATAAAAATGAATGTTTGTATGTCTGTCCTCTATGCGTTTCGAAACCATTGGTCCGATTGTGATGAAACTTTGGCGGGTTCTTCGTTGTTCTGCCTGCGCCCGCAAAGGTTCCTGATCGCAAAACTATCAATAAAATCAATAAAATCACGCTAATTATAAATTATTAAAATCTTGACTAACCGGTTACAAACCATGTAACTTCTAAATAAATTAAGGAAATATATTTACTATACTGACGAAATTGTATTAATATTTATACAAGAAATTTCATGAAAGAAACTTTATTTTTTCCATAATATCTACACGTGCATCTATAATAATCTTTCTAGCCCTTGGTCACGGTATCACGCATGAACGGCTGGACCGATCACCATTGAATTTTGCATAGGTACACGTTGTCAGGGGTACAGAGAAGGACAAAGGGTTATTTTTTATCCCAAAATATGGAAGTCTGTAGACCACCTATACGGTACATACATTGCAATGCCTCGTAAAACTCTTTCTTTAGCTAACGAAAGCTCCAGTGCATTAAGTATACCTACACCAACTTAAGGTGGCATCGATGAGCCATATGCGCAGGTCCAGATAGCTTAAAAATGACAATAATAAATGTTTAATATTTTTTAGGTATAAGTGACAGAAGAATAAGTTCATATTGGGTAATATACAGTTAGAGTAAGTTTACATAACACGTATAATGTAACAATTAAGGGTGTAAACTTATATCATTGGTGTACATAAAAGGTAAAGGTACCAACCTTATTTTGGAAAACTTCCCGGATCTTTTACTAAAAAAAATCGGGACCCAAAAGTAAGTGAGCCCATAGAGTAAGAGACTGTAAAGCTCCTGGTATGACAAAGTTTTTTCAATTTTTTTTAATGTATAACAAAAACTTTAAAAAGCATTGAGTTCAGTGACGCGCGCCACTCATTAGTCGTCTATTGTTTCGATTCGACGAACCACTGCACCGGCTCTTCAACCTTTGAACAGGTTCATAATAAGTAGTAGGTAGATATTAATTAATTTCTTTATTAATAGTACCGAATGGAGGCGCCATATCCAGACAGAAAGAAAATTACGATTCCTTTCAATGATAATATTTTTTTCCTAAGCGAGGATAAGCATAAGCTTTAATTCAGACTAAAAAAAATTATGAATGTTTCTAGAGAATTTACTGAATATCTGGAGAAGAGGAATAATAACTTAAACTATCTCAAACTTACTGTGAGTTAAGTGTGAAATGCTTAGCTATCCGAAAACAACACTTAAGAAATTGCGCTATATCACAGATTTGTTACATTTCTATTCTCTAAAATCTCCAAAAAACGTTCAACATGACCTTCTCAACCCGTCACAGCGTTTGATAAGTATCTGAACGGCGTATTTAGTCCAAAAAACGAACTCGCACCGAGCACCCCGCTACGAGAGTCGTCTCGCTGAGATTCCGAGTAAGACGGACACGGCGATGTGGGCCCGATAATAATCGGTTAGCCTAATAGTCGGCCGGTGCCTTTGACTATTGTTTACATTGGGGTGGTTGACTACGTGATTTTGGGAGTCACGCCGGCTCCTTTGGCAAGGACCTCCCTGCTGTTTATTGTTAAATACGTCGTCATTGTGATGATAGGAATTGTGACAGGGTGTTTATATACTCGTATGTGATTAGTGGTTCCCTGTGCTTTCACCCAAAGTAATTTGGGAGTTCCCGCGGGAACTCAGTAAGATTCATTATTAACTGACGTCCTCAATTATACACTATCCACCTTCCAAATATCAGCTTCATAGGTCAAGTATCATAGTAGGTATTCGAGATTACGTATTTAGGGTTTTAATAGAATATATTATAGAAGATAGATAATATGTTATCGTTAATGTTTTAAATAAATAGTTAAAGCATCTTCATTTTACGCCGGGTTGATAATATTTCTGTTCATATCATCTACAGGATTTCATTTTATCTCGATGTTTGACCTGAAATACAATTTGTGATTTAAGACAAACATAGAATGATATCTACAGTATTCCTGAGAATAGGGTATTTGCTGCCGGAACAAAGGTGTCCCAAGTTTATCTCAGAATTCACGCAAGCGAAGCCACAGAAAATAGTTAAAACATTATTTACATAATATTATGATTATATAGAACGTTTCGTGTTTAGACAAATATCAGTTACGACGTTAAATTGTTAACTTACAATGAACTTTCCTTGAAGTCAGCCTTGTTGAAGTAGTTCAGATACAAGCTATATTTTAAATAAATAATCTGCCTACGACAGTAACCCAAATGTGTAACGCAAACACGCTGTATAACGAGCGAGGGTGCGCGTGCGCCGGTCGACGGCGGCGGCGCGGCGGTGCGTCCCAGCACGTGTCGTAGTTTAGGCGGAGCGTGAGTCGCGCGCTAATGATGCGGTGACACTCCACTCATAGGGTTGACACTTGATAAATTTTTAAATCTAGAGTTTTTAGTCCCTTTTGGTGCATTAAATATCTTACAAAGCTCTGTAACTTTAAAACAACTACTCTCAATATTATCCATGAGAAATGAATTATATCTGTGTAATTTATCAAATGGCTTTTCGATTTTATATTAGGTAAATTCTTATTGATTGAACTCCAGTCATTAGCGTATAACTGAGTAGGTAGGTCCTGGGGTAGTAGAGTGGTTTGGGAGGGGCAACATGACTGTGACTTAACAGAACTGTCTCGATATAGGACGTATGTCGCGTCATTTGATGTAACAAAAACCCAACCCTCCCGCACGGCTCCGCAGGAACCCAAAAAGTTGTGCGCTATGACTGTAAACTGAACTACAAAAAATGTTTACTAAATTTTAAATTTCTCCAACATAGCACAATTGCCAACCCTGTTGACCGCGGATGCCAGCGCCGCGCACTGCAACGCGCACCGACGCGACGTCTGTGAACTTTTCAGCTTTGATGCACCGCGGTTCACAGGTGTTCGATAGAACTGGTCGAATTGATTTATTTGTTAAATTCGATAATGTCGTTCAGCTTTTGCTCGAGTTCAACAACCTATTAGCTATAGATTGCGTAACCGAATGAACTAAATTTGTTGACCCAATTTTTTTCTAGTAATAATTCCCATCAAATATACTTTAATGACCATACACAGAAGAGAAACACATTTACAAAACACTAATATGCGACCTACACTAAAAAATCTAAAAATCTGTACATGAGCAACTTAGCCTTATATACGCCCAGACTGGTAAATTGAACCCTGTGTTCATCACACAATTTCCACCCCCACCGGGAATCGAACCCGGAACCCCTTGATTAGCGGGCAGGCATGGTGACCTACTGCGCCAATTGGAAATATACAACGCGTTAATGAATTAACTGAAATCTTATACACCCCATTTAAGAAAATAGACAATAATATGATTAAAATATATTTTATGTCGAAAAAATTTATACTTTAAAAGTTATTCAACATTAGTTTGGAGGTGACCTATCTACGAAATTCCAAGCGCTGCGCCCGCGCCTACCGGTTCGAATTTTTGTAAATCTTGTATTATAAATAATTTAGACATGGGCTTGTAAAAATGAAAAAATATAACCTATATTAAAACATAGTGCGATCGATTCGCTAGTCGATTCTGATCAAACTACTTTCTAGTTTTCAGTTAATTCATTAACACGTTGTAGGTACCTATTTATTTATTTATTTAACAAGTACCTAATGCACACAAGGACAACATAAAAAAGAAAGAAAGTATAAAAATAATCATGTACAAGGGTACATGACTATTGGTAGACAACTATTGGTATATACATAACTTTTTCTTATGTAGAGACGAATCCAGCAATATACCTACAAAGGAATGTTCTCATGTAACCGTGTAGATGCTAAGATTACCGTGTTTATCGCGCGTAACTCGGCAGCCTACCCCTGGGGCGACGTGTTTCTTTCAAACGTATATATTAAATAAATGTTTCAAAGGTAGGTATAATATATTTTCATATTCGATTCTTTATTCGAAGCGCTGTGCCGTTTGGAAATGGTTTAGAAATTCTATTAAATACGGGTGTTTATAAAAATACTATCAAATACAAATCTAAACATTTAATATAACTGTAGACATTAGAATAGGGATGTTGCCTACTTTTGAAAATCAAAATTCTAATTAGTCCGTCAGTTAGAAAATAAAAAAACAATAGACATGTATTTTTTGCTTTTTTAAATAAATTAAAATATTCAGAGATAAAGCGCATTAAAGTTTAGGATGAGGAGGTCGTGACGTCACTAACCGCAAAACAGCCATACAAACTGTCAGAATAGTGACGTCACGCGAAATTTCAACTCAATATATCGCCGTTATTTTTTGATTACGTAAAAAAAGAAAAAATACGTGTCCAATCTTTTTTTATAATCTACAAGACGGACTAAAAAATAAAAATTAGTCAACATGCCCATTATTCTTAAATAATTGCGGAGAGCTAGGTTAAAAAATAACCAATATTATTTCAATATTTTGTTGGAAAATTAGTTGCTTTTGACCGTTTAGCTGTTGGTTGAATGCGCATTATGTATAGGTAAAAGCTGTTCCATGGACTTTCAATGAAACTTGGCAAAACTTTGATCTTAATAAAGTTTTTTTTTTTATATTTCACGTATTACACAACAAGATTAGTTTACATTTGTCTGACTTTAGTATTTTTAATGCTAAAACTGGATTAAAAATTATGTTAAGTCTGGGGTTACTCATATTTAGTTATTTAATAATTTATTTATTTATTCATATTACACAAACGGACATACAAATGGCGAGCTTAATTTATTTTACAATTCTGAGGCATGGGTTGCCAAAGATAGAGTGTACGCACAGTGTATCTACGTATAGTCTATAGTTAAACATGTGATATTACTTAAGTCAAGTTCACATACAAATAAATATAAGGTTATAGTTAGATACGCCATATATTTCTCTTACAATTATTTCTATAAGTTTACAAAGGAATTACACTAAATTATCGGTACAAAGCGATACAAACACACGCGGTCGTTTCCAAATTACGGCGCTATTAGCCGAGCCAAAACAAACCGCGACTCAACGGTCTGCCATCAAACTGTAATTAACATCAACAACTCCGCACATATAACCTCCTTCGAACCAAACCGCACCACTCCGCACCAAACGGCTCATATTACTGCAATATCAATAACTGTCATTCCCCTAAATCGGTGTACTTTCGTCTCGTTTACGCGAAGTCCCCGTAATTACAGCGCCATTACCTACGTCTCTCTCAGACTTCATTAATCTAAAGCTACGCTCGAGTACCGCTGAAGTCTCTTTCCATTTCTTTCGCGCGATAGCATACGATGGTTGTAAGTTGCGAGAAAACTCAGTGACATCCATCCGTCTCACTCTAACGTACGGCTAAATTATTTAAAAAACTCTTTAATTTGTCTATCGTCTTTTGATTATATTGAGTATTTAACGACAGATCCTTATTCGAAATAATAAGTCAGAATTGCATAAAAACATTTTCGGTGTTGGAAGTGTCCCCACCTCAAGTAGGACTCGTTAGACGCTAGCGCATGTTTCTTCAAACAAAAAAGAAAATAAGGCTCGCGGGAAAGAGAGGCTCGGTGGAGGCTTTTTATAGTCGTTCCCCCGGTGCGCCGGCGCACGGAAGTATTGAAGCTTTAGGATCGGCTCGTAATCTCATTCTAATAAAAAGCTCACGCATAAATTGACGCGGTATCATTAGTTCGGAATTATAAAATAGCTTTTTTTATTAATAGTACGCTGTACGTAAACACTGTGTGAGGTTGTATAGGTGTTACATTATGTTGGACACGTGCGGTTTATGACTATTTTTATGGCTTCGTACATTATGACATTTTGTGATGTTTTTTTTTTGTGGAAAGGGTTGTTTCTCGTATTGAGTTAATAGTTATTCATTATCACTTGAACGATCCTACTGTGTGGTCGTATTTATTTTTTTATTTAATTTAACTATTTTAATCAAGTGAATTGCTTGTTCTTACTTGTGTCTCGACTTGTGTTAAAGTGCTACAGTAAAAAAAATCTGCATAAAAATGTTTCTGAGGTAATTTACGTTTATTCCATTTTATTTTCTCTTTTTATCTCAACTTCGCAGTACAAAATTATATGGTCACTTTTTTAACATAAATTTAGTTAAGTGAAGAATTGTTAACAGCCTGTAAAAGAACATAAGTCTTTGTAGTATATAATCTACATATTATTACATTATTATTAATAGCTAGTATAAGCAATTTTAGCGCGTTTTTTTTTTATTGTGAACCGAATGCTTAAGTTTTCATGATTTTAATTTGGAAACCAATCTAGAATAGCCTTCTTTGTTAACCTATTCTTAAGTAGCGTTTCTTTATACTTCTATATAACTTTTGTGGTTTATTTTTATTTTGAGCACAAAAAAACTTGCAGTAACGAACTAAAGCAACGTTAGTAGCAACAAAGGCGATCGAGGAGTCAGTTTAAGGTTACATTTGAATTTTATCGCAACTTTTAACCAGTAACTGATTTCTTAATATGTCCTATTATTAAATAACCCTTGACAGCTCTGATAAATAATAGACTTTATATTGTTTATAAAATTGATCACTAAAATTTTAATTTTAATAAATTACTGTCCTATCCTATATTTGCTTAAATTACAATTATTTAGATAAGTACATGATGAATATCCACAAGTAAATAAAGTAAGAAAGTTTTTTTTAAAATACGAGTATATTTGTTAGTCCCTCGTAAATGGAAGGTTGAATTTGGAATGGAGCTAAATAGAGAAATAGCTCATTGGAGATAGCTTATACTCTGGATTAAAAGAGACTACATTTTATCCTATAGTTCCGGTGGGAATCCCGAAATTACACAGCAAAGTCGCGGGAAATCATCAATATACGATTTAAATTGTAAACCAAAAAACCAATTTTCTAACTTCACACAAAACGGAGAGACCTTATAAGTAGATTCGATCATCATCAGTCAATAACGCAAGTTATAAATGGAAATAAAATCATGAAAACCATACAAAGTTTTTGTCGTCAATAATCGCGTTTCCATATAGGGATGGTAACAATTTCAGGTACGATAACACACTGCGTTAATAGTATTGTAAACATTGTAGGCAATGAAGCTGATTGGGACCAAGGTGCTAAAATATCCGATATGTAACTACCAAAGTTTATAAAGGTTGATACAGATTGGAACATATTGTATCACTTTACCAACTATCTAATTACTTTTCACAACACACGGATTGTAGGCGTGGGGTAGCCCAGCAGTACGATTCTGGCCTTTGGATCAAAGGGAGGAGGATCTTTCCCAGGCTCGATATTGATCTTATCTGTTCTATTTACAAATCAAAACAATTGACATAGGCTTTACAGTAAAGGAAAACATCGTGAAGGAAAAGCTTGTGCGAAATTGGCTATATGCATAGAGCCACTAAGGTTACCAATCGTTCTACAAGAAGCAGGAAGTCCCATTTCTATAGCATCCCGTGAAAGAGGAGTGCTATTGTCCTGTTTAATGAGTAAAATAACGGGTAAAATTTTCAAAGAATAGTAAAAATTAACTTAAAAGTTTCATTATATTTTACTCGAGCTTCGATCAGCAAACATTTTTTTCCGCCTTCCTATACTTTCAATTTCAATTCGGCTTTTTGCCTCGTCCCGCTTATTTATAAAACATAACAGAATAATTAAAAAAAGAATTGCATTCAATGTTATCTTAGATGGGTAGTTTCCTAAACAGGCTCTAATCTGTATACACCTTTAAATGAAAAATAGATGTACAGATAAATAGATACAACAATAAGTAGACATTACATGTCACATGACTTATGTAACATATATCTGACTATCTGAAAAATATCATCAGGTACTTTGAGTATTATGTAAAAAAATACCCATTGCTATTTGATTCAATTTGTTACATTCATATTAGGTACTTTTTTCACTCTCGTCATGAAATTAACTCAATGAAGTGTACCTACCTGTATCATAAACATAATCCGCCGCACTCAGAGTCGACTCTAATGATTACTTAGTTAAGTATAGATTTTTAAAACAAAACTGCCGCAATCAGACAAGTTTAATAAATTAATTTTAATTGGCATTTAACTAATTAAGTTACATCTCATTAAATGTCAATTAACATTAATTTACTGAACGTCTCTGATTGCGGCAGTTTTGTTTTAAAAATCTATACTTAACTAAGTAATCATTAGAGTCGACTCTGAGTGCGGCCGATAGAACTTTTTCTTTCTTTAATGTAGGTACCTACTGGTAATAATATTGACTTTAGGCATTGTTTTCATTACTAAGCAGCCAATCGTGAGATTTTTTATTTTTAGATTGTTCCAAATAATTCAATCCACGCTCCTCTCGGAGCACGGTTGTTCAAGAAATATAAGTAGTTGAGGATATACTTTAATAAAGCTAAATCTTCTACCTGTATCCATTTTATTTTTTATTTGAAGCTGGAATGCACCACCCAAGCCATTGATGTAGTGAGAATACTAAGTGTAAAAACATAAAATATATTAACATAAACATCCTGATTGGAAAGCAAAACCTCATGTTCTAGTAAAAGTTACATAAATACATGCAAGTCATTTAAATCGGTATTCAGTTGTTTCTGCGTGATGCACGTTAGTCAACATGACCAAAAAGACAAAACATTCAAAAGCCTTAAATATCCTTTTTGGATAGGCACCGCATATGACGATACTAAAGTCATGAAAGTCAGTATCATAAACCCTGAAATATTTATTTTTTTTAATTAAAGGAGCTTTGAAATATAGCATGGAATATAATATATATATAATATATATAGGTTATATATAATATATTATATATAACCGTTAAGCATGGAATGGTCTAAATGTGAAAAAAATAGTTCATTTTCTTTAATTTCTAGATTCTATCGCGTAAAAAGAAATACATAACTTCGGTTCTAGAGTTTATCGTATGAGTATCGGTTACCACTGTAACCGTCCCAAAACTTAACTAGATATTTAAACTGTGTATGTAAACTGATTGTGGTTTTCATATAATAAACCATTGAAACAACTAATTAACACAACGAATAGTCACATAACACTATCAACATTTTAAACAAACTCGTACACACCTACGTCACAAGCATTTTGATTCGAGAGTCACGCGCTCTCAATTTGCAGATTGCATTTTTATTATAACGTACTAGCTGTTCCCGGCGGTTTTACCCACGTTAATTTTGAAGTTCCCGCGGGAATTTCGAGACAAGAAATGAAGCATATACATTTAAAAATCAACATGAATCCCAAGAAATACCAGTTCAAATTTTTTAGCAACCACATGAAAAGGCTAGACATTTCTAGACATTTAGATGCGTAGAGGAAGAAATATACCTACGTGTTGATGTTTCTATGTTTAGGTGTTAATTAAATCTGATAAGTCTACGAATATGGAATTGAAAATGTAACGCAGGCCATTGTGAGCTATCACAGGGAAGAATTTGAGCGGTCCAATCGTAGATGCACCGTGAATAACTCGCGTCATTTCACGGTAGGAATGTATAAACTGTGAGGAATGCACTGTTTTTGTGAGCGACTCGGTACAATGCGTAAATGATTAGCTATTATACACAGGCACATTCTCAATTTGTTATATAATAATATTCGTGTAAAACAGCTCATTTTTAACTCATTTGGGTAGTTATTTAAATACTTATGAAATTCTATGAACAACCAACGCAACATTTTTGTTGTGCATAATTATAATAGCCTTTTCCCGGTACCTGATAGATAGACTTAAAAAGCAAAATCAAATCTTTTAAAATTTTATCTCAAAATAAGATATTTATTAGGGAAGTACCTATACAAGAACTGTTCGTTTAAAGTTATAAGATAAAAAACATAAACTATAAAACTAGACCGTCTACTTTAACTAGATCATTAACTTGGAAACAACACTCAAGTCAAGTCCTTAGTTGCATAACAACATCACAATTTCATAACAAATCAATAACTCATTGCCACGACGGAGACCAATCATCTCGTTTTTCCCACAATCATATTAACGACCGCCAGAAAAAAGCCTAATCACTCAAACAAATAAAAATAAAGAGTCGTATAAAAGAGACTCCCAGGTGAGATGAAAGTGCCGCCCGGGCGCGTGTTAACTGTTAACATGCCGCCGCCGCCGCCGCGCCGCGCCGCCCGCGCGTTCACTGACGGAAAGCTACTTCCTTTTTTACTTTATAGGTACATTTGTAAGGACGATTATGATGAGTTATACGTTTCCTATAAATATAAATAAGTACATATATAAATAACTAGCTGTTCCTCGAAATTTCACCCGCGTTAATTAAGGAGTTTCTGCGGGAATTCCGGGATAAAAGTACCGAGAGAATTTTAGGGATAAGGAAACGGCGATACATTCAGTTGAAATTTCGCGCGACGTCATGCCTATAGGTACACTTTATCTTTCTACGTAGGTAGACAGGACGTCATGAGCCGAACGTCGAGTTAATAAAATCCTGACGACAAAACCAAAATAAAAAAGTTGGATGCATTTTTGAGAAGAGTCCACCTCTTCGCAATGTTTAACTAAACATTGAACAAGCATTTATTTAACTATATTGTAAATAGTAAGACGGATAAAGTTTGTTTATGCATTTTTATACCAATCTGTACTTAAATAGGTACCTACTATATGTATGCTAATTGTCTGTCGATTGTTGAATTTAAAAAATCTATACAAAATTCTTTCCATCACCAATATAAAAGAGTCGAAGTAGTGGTACTGCTCTAAAACGTCACCTATCTATAAATATTTTTATCTAGATTCTGTATTTTAAACAGCACAGAAAACTAACACTTCTCTAAAGTCCGGCTATTGCTACCTACTCACTGGTTGCCGTAGTTTTTTCTCATTTTTCTGTATAAAATCTTATTTTTATCGTTAATCAGGCTTTTATAAATTTCACGAAAACATTTTCGCGCATAGCGTGAAATTTCTTGTCAAAAACTGGACTCTACATTTTGTCATTATAGACTTACAATTAGTGCATTTAATCAGAGAGCGTCAAGTTTACATTAAATATGTTTTTTATTAGCCACGTTGTATGCGGTTCTGGTTTCAAATTGCAATTTATGGTACCTATATGTTGGTAAATTGAAAAAAAAATCTCGAAGCTCTTAGTGAATACTGAAAGAGACAAGAGACATGTACAATAAAGTCGGTTGCAAATGCGTGTTGAACCGCGCACTGTGAAGAGCTACTTAGTGGGGAAGATCGTTCATCAGGCAGAGGCAGACATGGACATGACGAAGTTAATAGGATTGAGCTTTCTGGTCATTGGGCTTCGGAAGTCAGAACCCACCACCACTTCAAACTTTAGTGTCCAAAACAATACCGTGTAATTAACAAAACGGAACCTTAATGGTTGAATTTTAAATCGTATTAATCTTCAGACATCTTGATTATGCGCCAAAACCCTAGGAATTCATTTTAATAATTCAATTATTAAACTTTAATATTTTTACAGACTCTCTATCTCAAATTAAATGAACCATTTTGTTTTGTTTATTTGTTAATAACCAGATTCGAACCGACAAAGTCAACGAAAGGCGCGAGCAAGATGCGACGCGACCTCATAAACGCGGAGATATCCAACCTCAGAGACTTACTTCCTCTGCCTCCATCCACAAGGCAAAGGCTCTCACAGCTACAGCTCATGGCGCTGGTTTGCGTCTACGTGCGAAAGATGAATTATTTTCAACAAGGTTCGTTTGCTTTTTAGTCTTAATACATATAGTTTTTAAAAAATGTATCTATATAATTTTTATTTACGAGTGCGAACAAAATCACATCCTACAATTCAAACAAAACACACACCCAAATACACCACCAATCCATAACGCATGTCCAATCCGGCGTGGGTAAAAACGCAGTCTCAAACACTTTAAATAAAATTGTTGTACTCATACCCTAATGCATTTAAAAGTATTCTTACAACTTATAATTCGCTTTTTACCGCGCCTTTCTCTTTGCGAAGTTTTTGCAATTATAACCATTTAACTTTTTGTCATCTGTCTGGCAATGTTTTGTGTTTTTTACTAAAAATTTTATTCTCCCATTGCTAACACTGAATGAGTTAGAACGGATTAATTTTTTTCTCGTGACTTTATAATGTCCTATTTATTTCGACCAGCCACTCTAACTCCATCGTGAATTTCCAACAATCAATGTCATCATCCCAGTTTCACATCCGCGTGGAGTTTGCTCCTCTTTCGTTTCCCATACTCTGAATCTTTTCCTAGGCTCATCACGTGCATTGTTATCCACAATCTCGTCTCCTTGTATTTTGAAAAAGTCACCCAAACTTTTTGTCAGCTCACCTCCAGTCACGACAACGCGTATTAAGACGTTTTTAACATGCATTTAGTTCGCTATCTTATCAACAGTTGCTATAACTTCACCCATAATTTCGTCTTTCTTTCTGTTTTAGTGTTCAAGAGTCACGACTTTAGCTATCAGTACCAAGAACAACCTACACCCACGCCTAATATTGGATTTTCCAAGGTATTTCGACTTCTTTTTTATTTTTTTCAAATTTACGAGCTATAACTTCGTACATAAAATCAGTGTCAGTTACATTGTCAACGTGTTTCAGGCAATGAACGGTTTTATGATGATGATGACGCAAAACGGCAAACTACTTTACATATCTGAAAACGCAGCGGAATATTTAGGACACTCAATGGTTTGTATAAAAATTGATTTAACGTTATGTTTTACGTAGTTAAAATTTTAAAAGGTTATTAAAACTTTCATTGTTTTTCAGGAAGATCTTTTAATACACGGCGACAGTGTATACGACATTATTGATAGACAGGACCACCAAACCGTTCAATTGGAACTGAACAGAGGTAGCAACGGAGAGACTGAAAATATACCAAAGAATAGGCACTTCTTCTGTAGAATGAATGTTTCAAGAAACGCAAGGCGACAAATGAGATTCGGCGATCAAAAAGTAATTCATTCAAAAATTTTCTTTTTGAAGTCAAACTTCTTTAAGCTGGACCTAGGGGTAACGAAATGCTTTGGATGATATCAGCGTGACGGAAATGTGCAATCAGTTTCCGCTTAAAGTAATGACTCAGATATTTTTATTTTTAGTCATCATATTTATTCTAACATCGAAGGAGTTCTACCTACTTTATCCTCGCGTAAAGATTACACGCACTCATTTATCTTCAAAATCTAACATTTCTACTACTTCTTTCATTAAATTTGAACTGGATAATCATAATAAAGCACTGTGTACATTTGTAGCATTATACATATTTTTATAATAAGACTTCACAAATCACGTCATTTATTCACTTACTTTACAGTAAGTAGTATATTTATTACTCTGAGCTGTAACTATACACCTCACCTCAATCAAATAGCCCGCCCCTGGTCGCTCTCGGCGCAAAAGATCCCATGATGCTCGCTGCGCCCCGCGTTGAATTTTCACGGATACCCGTTGCACCAGGAACGAATCGGAACAAGGGTTTGACTTTAAGACGCCGGCTGATCTTCTTCACAAACCATTTGGCTTCGGTCCCTCACGAATTTTTAAATTTTTCTGAAAGAATTTGAGTTTTTAGTAAGGATTTGTTCGTAGGTGGTCCTGGTGCGCGGGCACTACGTGTCGTACCTGCCGCTGTGCAGCCGCAACGAGCCCGTGTTCCTGGCGGTGTGCACGCCGCTGGCGATGCCGGAGACGCGCGAGTGCGTCGTGCACGGCGCCACCAACGTCTTCACCACCGTGCACGCCATGGACATGAAGATACTGCACGTCGACGCCAAGTAAGTTGAAGCACATCTGTATGCTCACTGAAATGACTCGCTGGCGATGGGTATTAGTTTCGTTCATATTCATGAAAGGGTAGTCGACAACTGATACTGGTCTGTTCTTGATATTTTGTTTAGTGTTTTAATCATATTTATGACCGTATCTTAGTTTATACCAGTAACGATAGTTTACTTTCACATAATCAGTGAATAAAATGCAGAGTGCTAGCGGAGAATTTGTTGCGAACGGCTAATTTTGGCAAGCGTCAAATTGTAATTCGAAGATTGTATTTCGAATTCGAAGGTTGTTGGCGTCAAAAATTGTCCAATCGTCTAGTTCGCAAATTGTCCAATTCGCAAATGGTCCAATTCGCAAATCGTCCAATTCACAAATGGTCTAAGTCGCTAATGCGAAGCCAACTAGAAACACATACAGCCAACTTTGAACAAATATACCAATTTGACTTTGACTTTGAACATAAAAAAATCTCTTACTAAAATACCTATAACTGAGAAACACTTAAAAAGTTAATCGAATCTAATTAAAAAGTAGGAAAAAAATAAAGCCAACTTTCACGGAGATCGTTAGTCGATTGATTAAAGAAAATAACGGCACGTTCTCATCTAGTTCAGTGACTAAGATTAATTGATTAAACACAGTGGACGATTCAAAGCGAAACCAATGGTAAAACTTATTTCTAATTATTTTCTCTGATGTTCCCTGGGTAGGTATCTTATTTGGTGAGAATACGAGTGTGTTAACCTGTGTAAGATATCAGTTCAGCCGCGTTCCACATTTTATTCGAATGGACCATATTCGATTTGAACTAAATGCAACTTGATCGTAAAGAAATCTAGACAAAAAAATTTGGGCTTAAGCTACTTGCACTAAATGCGACTAATGACATTCACTTAGACTCGAACATCATGCTATAAATCCTTAATTTGTACATACTATCTAAATATCATCTAGGTATATTATAAAAGAAAGTTTCTAAACTATACGGCTTAGACATACCTACGTTGTCTGTTTGTCTGTCAGCCATGCAGTCACGTTACCGTTTTATAGTTGAAAACTATTAAATCTCTTTTCGTTTCCAGTGGCGAATGGTACTTGGGATGGAAGAAATCGGAGTTAACAGATGTGTCATGGTATCAACTATTACATTGGGACAGTCTTCGAGAAGCACAAAGTAAACACAAATTAAGTAAGTCATAACTAGTAATGTATTCATAACAGTGAATAAAAAGTTGGAAATGGAAGGCTGGAAAGGAAAAAAAAAAACAATTTCTTTTCTTGTTTATCGACAATATCAACACTTTTGAACACCGAATAAATTTGTTTTTCAATGTTTGTTTTAACAGCAAATTATAAAGTAGATTTGCACTGTTGTTACAGTAACACAATCGGAACAAGACAAGTGTTGCATATTACTTGTGAAGTTGCAGCAGCGTAACAGCCAGTATCTTTGGGTACATATGGTGTTGCAAGTGAAAGATGCCACAGATACACCCAGACAATTTATAGTAGCTACAAATCAAATTCTAAGGTATGTGCATTTAACTAAATTTATAGTTTTCGTCTAAATACAGAAGTAACTCTGTCTAATAAATTCACAAAAAAAATATATGAAAACTTTTTCCGACATGATTTTTTTGCAAAATATTTGGAAATATTTCTACCTAAATTATTCCTGAAATATTTTCATACTGAATACAGGAAAAACCGCGGACTATACCCAGTCGCAAGTTTCTGCCACCCTGCATGCATTCTCAGCTGTTTCAATTTATTTATATGTTTTAATGTTTAATATTTATTCTGTAGGTTTTTCACGATATTCAAAAACTGAACTGAAACAGCCATAGTATGTTGTGAATCATTATTATTATAATTTTTTTCCATTATATTAACTTTTTTCAATCGCATTATATCGCATTATTAACTTTTTTTTTCATTTATTGTACCCTATTGTATATAACATTTTATAAAATTTAAAACCTTATTTGCACAACAGTGAGGAAGAAGCATCGATAATGCTGGCTAATTCATGGTTATACCAGTATTACGGCTATCAGAACCAACCCTGCAATATGCTAGACCCACGATGTCAGAAGTTCTTTCGACGGGACCAGTACTATCAGGAACCTTATCAAGAGCAATATCCTTATGTGGATAGCCAGGAAATGGAATATCCGAACTACCACGTGTCCGCATACGTACCACAGAAGTTGGTTGAGGATTACACTGGCTGTGAACGAACATATCCTGATAGGGGGCCAGTGGATTATTCCACGCATTCACCGCAGTCAACGATTAGCGAAGATAGGTGAGTTTATAATACTTCATATATCTAGTATTCAAGTGTACTTACTTTAAACCGATCACTTAATTGTATATTATGTCAGTTTTAGCTGACCTGGCAGACGTCCTATAGAAAACCACAATAATCTTTTGTCTTGTTTTATTTACTTTGTTATGACAAAAAGAATAAGTCCCTCACTCTAGAATAAGTTTGGCGCAGGTAAATATTCTCTATTCTCTCTCTTATTAAAATGATAAAAGAAAAATCACTTTCTATTTTGCCCGAATTTTCCAATTTTCTGGGAAACTTTTCCAATCTCATGTAAATCATTATTATATCAATAAAATATAAATAATTTATGTCCATTTTTATTCCTATGTGGATTATTATTTACAAAAATAAACCAATTTACTTTAAAAGTAATTTTGTAAACATTTGTAACTGTCAAGTAACACCATCATTTCGAAAATATAAAATATGAAAAATCATCACCCTGTCTGCCTGTCTGTCCGTTCATCCGTCGCTCTGCGTAATTTGACACCTTTCATTACCATATTTATTGTGAAGTTGGCATTTACAAACTTGCTATTGCCTTGTTGCAACTCTAACATATATCTTTCCATCTTGAAAATAAAGACGTTATTCTAATAAATGTTGTAGCAATCAAGGACTGATTTTAACAGGTTATCAAAAGCAAATAATAAAAAGTGCTAACTCGAAATGGGTGAAGTGAAGTGACTTGGTAAAAATATTTGATGTTTATTGCTTTTGACGAAATTAAACGTATGATTGCAGTTAGTTACAGAATTTTATAATAAGAAATATAGATACGTACAATCGTACATACATTAAGATTTCTCGCCTACACGCCTACCTATACCACCTATACGATAATGCTAAATGCAATAAATGAAGTGTCATTTTCAGACATCGCCTGAAACATTTTATTATAGGTATATAGTACGTACCCACTTACTAGCTGTGGCCCGCGATGATTTTACGAGAAAATTTTGAGATTTCTTCTGGAACTCTGAATATTCCTATAAGTAGACTTCGTCGTATAATTTTCTCGATAAAAAAATCTGTGAACATATTGAGCTCGATCGATCAAATCGTTGAGAAGTGATACGATCACAAGCAGACGCACTCATAGGTACCTAAATAAATAACTCGATCACAGACAATCTGTCGGGTCCAGATATACTTAGTGATTTTCTTTTCTGTCAATAACCCAACTCACACACAACTCACGATTGAGGCTCGTGATTACACTCGCACGTATTTCGAGATTCTCTTGATAATTTCTAAACCTAGATAAGGACATGTGCTGCTTTTTTGCCAAGTTTTTTTCTATCCATCCAGAACGTGATGTGCGTTCAAACAAACCAACAAATTAGACAAAATTCCCAATAAATATCATAATTGTATGATACTTGATCAAATCTTTATTGCACACACACAATGGAAAAAAAATTACCAAATACAGGACCATGTAAATGTGTAGGTATACGATTAGGTGATCCATTTTTAAAATACTTATTTCCTATACAGACACGCTAAGTCTATACAGTTTTATTATATACTAGCTGTCCCCAGCGGCTTCACCCGCGGTAATTTCGGAGTTGCCGCATAAATTCCAGGATAAAATAAAATATATACGTATAAACCTTCCTCTTGAAACACTCTATTGGTGAAAACCACATGAAAATCCGTTAAGTTGTTTTTTAATTTATCGCGAACAGACAGACGCGGCAGAGGACTTTGTTTTATAATATTTAGTGATGTAGGTATACAAGTTCTGATAGATATAGATACGCTGAAATAAGTCACGTTGTTACAGAGAGGCTCTAAATAAATATATGTTTCAAAGGTCACCTCACCACTACGGCCCGTCTCCGGAGCTGGTGCTCAACACTAATATGCAAATGTACCCTCATCACAACAAGAGAGAGTACTTCGAGCAGTATCCAAGGGTCGACTATACGATACAGGAACCCTGCACTAGCACCAGTGCCATAGAATGTAAGTACTCTAAATATACATATTTTAATATTAGAAATGCGAAAGAAACTTTATATGTTACCTTTTCACTCCTTAACTAATCAAGCTAACATCATTAAATTTTGCATCTAC
This sequence comes from Zygaena filipendulae, assembly GCA_907165275.2. NCBI lineage: Eukaryota > Metazoa > Arthropoda > Insecta > Lepidoptera > Zygaenidae > Zygaena > Zygaena filipendulae. The sequence goes on from OU015669.1 coordinate 6,648,290, forward strand.
AAATTGTCAGGGGTACAGAACATAATTATAAAGAGTACTTTTTATCGTGGAATTGTCGCGGGAAACTAAAAACATAGTACTTGAAACATAATTGTATTTATTGGTAAAACTAGTTGTGCCCTGCGGTTTCACACGCATGAGTTTAGGAATTTCCGCAGGAACTCCAAAGTTGCCTAATTTACTTCTTAAACCTTCCCTAAATATCCACAAATCTTTCAAGAGCAAAATAAGAGAGACAAACGAACAGCAATTCATTTATATTTCTAAAGTTATGAAGATTCAAAGAAAACTTTTTTCAACAGCAGCAGAATACCCCTGTGCAAAGCGCATGCGGTTAGCACCACCCTTAAGCCTGGACGCGACGGAGGTCATGGACCGATGGAACCCTAGCCCGCCCTGGTCAGACATAACCCTCAAAATGCCCGACTACTCGCAGAGATTCACATACAACCATATGGTGCCCATACCGCCGGGAGAACGAGCTATGGTCACTTAACACTAAGACAAGTAAAATTTCTGTCTTTATGAAACAATATTATGTACATATACATTTCTTCTTTTACAACGGGACTAAGCAATTGGTGTAATAATATTAATTTAAGTTATTATAAGCTTAAGTTATTGAAAGGAACGAGATATTTTTTAGTTCCCGTTGAAGGGTACCAATGCCCGGTAGAAAAGTTAAAAACGGATATTTTTTGATGGCGTATTTCGTCAAATGAAAAATTATTTTCAACTCAAATTGGTGCAACAATAAAAAGTTACGCTTGTAGTAACGAAAAATACAGACAGACAAAATAAATTTTGACGTTGGCCTACACCACCTTATACTTTCTTCAGGCCAGACGCGACAACGGCTCTAATATTATAGAAAACGCAAATTTTTTCTCAATCAAATAACTACACGAATTGTATTCTTATTTTATTTGCCTTGATAAGTTCTGATAAATTGTTACGTTTCAATAAGTTACATCAATATTTTTGTCACGTTTCATGTCACATAATAAGCTTATCTTGAGACAAATTTCTTAAGATATAGTTACTTCCTAATATGCATTTAGACGTTTCTTTAGTAGGTATTCATTCATGATTTATGTAATTAAATAGAAACTTATTGTTAAAAACAGTGGCATTAGCTATACTTATGTTAAAAGTTCATTTTGTTAAGATTGTTCTAAAAATAGTGTGTAAAAAGTATTTTTGTAAGATAAGCAATGGAAAAACTATTCCGTCCAAAAATATACATATTTATGTTTAGTTTACATGTGTATTGCATTCCAAAGGCATAATTATATTTATAAGTTTAAATTAAATATTTAAATTTGAATCATTAAGTAATAGCATATAGACACTATTGTGTAGATATTTTAATGCAATATAATATAATTCATTATTTGTATGATTAGTTAATATATTAGTTTTAGTAAAAAATAAATCATAAGAAATATTATTTTCATCCATCGTTTCATTTACGCTCGCCCTAGCTTTCAGTGAATATACCTACATATAAAAAAGAGCACTTGTACCCACTAAGTTCTCTCTCTACTCACTCTACATTACTCTGTACTGTTGTAGTACAAGTATCATGAATTTGTTTAAATTTCTAATGCGTACGATTCGTATTACGCAACAGCTATTGAAGCTCTTAATAGATGTAATGTGCTTGACAAACACGCTTTAAAAGTTAGGCCATCTAACTCTCTCTGGTTTCCCTTCTGACGCCTGCCTCGGCTACGACAGGGGGAGGCAGGGTAGACCGGCTTCCATTATCGGCGCTAGAGCTGTCAATCAGGCCAAAGCTAAGCCTACAGAAACGTGGTACAAATAACACGCACACAGAGATTCCCGATAACATGTTTATTGTTTAGATCTTTTCGTACGATAGATTTTAGCAAATGACATACTAGTAATGAATCATCACGGATCTAAATTCCAATTGAAATAAAGTCGAAAGCACTCAGCAAACCCGATACAGTATAAAAAATAAATATGGAGCATATATGTTAGGATATTTTACTCATGAAAAAAATGTTTAATTATAACTCAGTATCTACTCAGTACTACGTGATATAATTTAAATTTGCATTGTGATGCTGACTTTTTTTGAGTCACAGAGAAAAAAAATACAAGGTTGCCAAAAAAACTGAAATCTTCACAGTACCTATAATCAAAGTACAAATCCATTTAATTTAATTGCTTGCTTGTACCTATGCTTGTTCACTATTTATAGAAAGTATTGTTATAGGAAAATAGTATTTGCCTTTTTCACATTTCTTTGTTTGTTTTTTTTATGAAACATCTTTTTTAGCTAGTGCCACTAGTTTGAATTTGGAAAGATCCATAAGTTGCAGATAAATACATAAAGCTTAACACGCACAAGTCACTATCCGCTGCTCACTTGTAATAGACGCCACAAAAGCTTTAGAAAAAACTTTGATCCATTGTTATTGCGAGCTTGTCGGATAGCCTGCAACTATTATGAATTATTGATGGCTAAACCATCGACGTGATCTTCGTTACTTACCCTACCTGGATTACAATGAGTTACGAAACTTAGGGAACTTGCAATCCACAAAGACATACCAGTTATCTGCATTTTAATAGCAGTTAATTGGATTATTTTCAGTGTTTACTGCTACTTTCTAATGTAAAAAAGTTTTGAGATTCTTGTAATAAATTATATTGCATTTACAACTAAGTACAAGAATCTCGAAACTTTTTTATTTATTTTAGTGTTAAGCTATTATAGTTATATTGATATAAGTATATGAGTAGAGAATATTATCTTTAACAAAAGAAATCAGGGTTATGATCTTTTTTAAAACAAATCGCAGTGGATCTTTTGTAATATATGCCTATATCAATTATTTATTATTTTCCACTTAAATAACTTCTCATTGTATTAGACTACAGTCGATCCTACCATTCATTACAAACAAACATACATACAAAAAATCAAAATATATTTTCTCTTTATAATAAATAGTACCTAGTATAGATTAGTTTTCATGTTTATGTTTATTACCACTTAGCTATACGTAACGGTTCAATTTTACGGATGTTTCAGGTAATTTGGAAAATATATTAGTTAGAAGTCAGAAAAATGTAAATTTCCGAAATAGTCTTCATATACGTATCAAAAGCTGGTAAAATGGCTTTGATTAAAGTTTTTTTTTAAATCCTCTTGCTATTTTTGAAGCACAATTAAATGCGCCCTCAATAAAGATATAAACAATCCGGGCTCAATATTGCATAATACATGGAGCAGTTTAATAGGCAAAGAAGCGTTTGGCATTACTCGGCATTAGCGCAGCTTGTTAACAGAAAACTAATTAATAAATTATACGCCCCTTACGGTCACACAGCACATAGACCGTGGGAAATGTTCACTTATTACTTATACGTTTAAATACAGGTTGATTCACAAAGTTCTTTGGGATCACGTGATTGATTACCGATATTTGAGTTTTTTTTTTTTTTGTTAATTTGTACGACAATAATGGTACTATAAAAAAACTAAATGCGTACTTAATGCCGAATATCATACCAAATATGACTGACCTTGTTTATTTTATACTAGTTTTTCTGTGTACTTATTGAATTTTATGGTTGCAATTGCACTGGCGTCACTATCACGCCTATAGGTAGAGTAGGTACTCCGCGTATTTTTCCTCTTTTTGTAAACCAGCTGCGTGCGACTATTTATCAAAAGAAAGGCTCACACAAAAACCCTGATTTATTTCATTTATTAGTTTTTGTATGATGTACGTATATGCATACAGATAGACCAACATACAGACAGACATATCAAAATATGTTTTAAGAAAAAAATCTGTAGTCGTCTCTAGTTATATTATAATTTATATGAGTATTTTTTTACTATGCATCAGTTTTTTTTTGTTCACGAAAATTATCATAGAATTTAAAAAAAAATTGGTGCATGTATCTTACAACTTATAAGTGATATGTTACATGCTTAAGTACTAACTATGGTTTATTTAAAACTAGATAGTCTAATTATTAAAAATTAATATTGAATAATTTTATGTAATGGAAGGTGACCTACTCATGAAAACAAAACAAACAAGCCCAACAATCCTACCCTTACTCCCTTACTACTTTTGCAAGCAGGGAGTTCCAGTAATCTTCCGAGCTCTATCTCCAAACCCTCGTCATTGAGTCCGGGTGCAATAGAAAGTACCTACCTACTCCTGGGCAACAAAACAAACTAGCCCGTATTCGTTTGTCCTATAACATCAGGGAATTTCAGTCCCTAAATCCCGCTTCCATATTATACAGATCAGTTCAACAGTATTGCCACAGATAATATAATACTATACTAGTCATTGTCACCAAACTTACACAAATATGCCACATTTTATATCAATCTTATACTGGATTTAACGTACAAAATACGATAAAAAGCGCTGAAATAGGTACTCATTTTTTATTTAAAACTAGCTGTCCACCGCGGTTTCGCCCGCGGTAATTTCGAATTCCCTGCGGGAATTTTAGAATAAACTATATTTATGAACCTTCCTCAGGAATCGCTCTATTGGTGAAAACCGCATGAAAATCCGGTCAGTAGTGTTTGAGTTTATCGCGAGCAGACAGCAGAAGCGACTTCATTTTATACTATGTAAAGAAGGAGAAGAAGAGCCCAAATGCAAATACGGCATTTCTACGCAAACTTTCATTGTTCTTTTAACCCCTTTAGAGATTAAATTTTCAAAAAATACTTGTTACTGGTCACATACCCATATCAATATGGTTTAGGTAGGGTGTTGATGATGATCAATGAGGAAGCTATTTTATTTATAAGATTAGATTCCAACTTGTTTATTACAACACAAAAAAAAATAATATTCATTATTTAAATATAAATCTAATTTATGTATTTATTTAATCCTTTATTGCACATAATTTATTGTTGAATAAAAAAATTTTTAGTTCAATAACACTTCACTATCTACCTACTATACTAGCTTTCACCCGCGCCTACTTCAGTCGCGCGAGTATTAATGTTTGTATCATAACAATTGGCGTGAGTGTAGATTTTATCCATCAGTTTTCTACCTTTCGAGAAATTTACTTTTTTTGGATGATGTCCTATAATGTCCTTTTCTGTAAATGTCCCTGACAACGTGTGTGCGAAATTTCACAATGACCGAGTCAGTAGTTAAGGCGTGAAAGCATAAAGAACAAACTCAAATTAGCCTTTACAAGATTAAGTTAGCACCACAATTATATCGGGTAAGTTTAACTTCCAAAACAGGAAGACATTTTGAATGAATGAAAGAACGCGAAAAATACCTACTCGAGTGATAAAAATTGCATTAAAATGCCGCTTACCACAGAAGTCAGAACCGACAGTGTGTATGATAAATATTCATGCAAATGCCGCTCCATCCTGGATTCCGATTAAAAAGGAAAATAACCACGCAGCTAGATTGCATCATAGATCGGATATGCGTCTTTATATAAATCTGTCACCGCGTTCGACATCGCTTCTATTGTTCGAAGCGACATCTTATACGTCATCGGTGGGTTTTATTGTGGGAAATCTTCTCAACTACCAGTTTTGAATTTTACTATCGTCAAACATTTAACTAGACAACCATATCTTCATGTATAGTTATATTAAAAAAAAATCACAATATTTTAAGTTATTTTTCGTAGTAGATCTTACTAGTACCTATTTGAAATTTAAATCTTAGAAATAATTTATTCAACAAAAACATCTTACGAACGTCAGATGTTAGACGTTGTAGAATTTGAATTAAAATATTTCATTCATCAATTAATAGGCACTTTATACATTAATAATATAGATAAATTTAAATTAAATAACCTAAGTAAGATAGGTAAGTATCGTAGTATATTTTCATGTTTTTTACGCTTCAAAAACTCTTAAACTCTATACCCACTTCTAGTTTGGTTTGCTGTTAAATAAAGCCCAAACAACATTACGTTTCGCAGAAAAAGGATCAATAGGAAAAAAAATTACACAACACCATTGTATTAATAAATCCAAAGAAAACTAGAATATACATATTATGTGATAAGTAATAATAGGTATATTCTTCTAATCTGTAGGTGCACACCATATTTTGGTTTAACATGTGGTTTTAGTGTGTTTTTTCTATCTGCTGTACTGTTAAAATAGTATCTAATATTTCCAATAAATCGAACTACATCGACGTTGGATCGATCGGTTCCGCTTCTAAGTCCAAGAACAAAACCCAATAAATATACCTAGTCATAATTGCCTCGCAAAAAATTCAAGAGCCACTTCCATGTATGGTTTATGTGGAATACAAATTAGTCTCGCTAGCGAGGCAGCGGCGATTCTTTTCATTCGTGTTAATCGCACAGAGTGGGTATTGAAAACAATCGACAGGGTAGCGCACGACCCAACCACTTCATTACGAGTAGTGAAGTCCTCGTCTTCTATCGACGATTGTGAAAGAGTAATCCAATATCATATCATTCAAATTAAAAGAATATCAAGAATAAGCATTATGATCTTATTGAAGATTTCTATCGAGAGACTTTTTTTTTGTTTCAGCCGCGGTAGTTAGATACGGAGTTCCTGCAGCAATTCTGCGATAAAAATTAACCAATATCAGTCTAATTTCTGACTTTAATCTATCTCTGTTCCAAATTCCATCCGATTCCGTTGTAGTTCTGACGTGACCAAGTAACAAACATCGTTGCTGTTGTCAAGATGTTCGTTACTGATGAACTTTCACATTGTTATTTGTATAAATTGTATAAAGGAAAACTTTTTTTCCCTTACAGACTTTTTTCAACAATTTATTTGAAAATGTGTTTTTAATAAAAAAAATTCCTATACTGAACCAGACGCCTGGTTAAACTTACTCCGCACAGTCCATAATAATCATAATATCTATAATATGCATATATCATCAATAAGTAACATTAATCATCGATACCATGAAAACACATCACACTGCGCACCACTACGTAAATAAACAAACGCACGATTTTCATGTCCCTTGCCACGTGTGCTCCGCATATACACGACTAAAGCTTACACCCTGAATTTGAGATTAGTAAATAATATTATTCCGTGTTTTTACCCTTTCTAATTCTAATTATATAAACGCACGCTTCATGGACACGTGCCCGGCGACCCAGCTGAATTTTAATCGACGTTTAAAATTTACGTTACAAATTAAAATACAAAGGGATGTGATCGGTAACGGTGTGCCGATTATATCGATATTTCCTTCGGGACCGTTAAAAATATGTTTAGTTAAATATTTATGCACCCCATAAATGCGGTTCTCTTTTGAAATTTTTCGAAAGACAATGTTCTGACGGGAAGCCGCGGCGGTGTAGTAACTAATGTGACACCTGTATCGGTGAGATGAAAGTGTTTTATGACGCGTCCGGTCTTTCTCTATACCGAGGATCGGTCTTCGCCAACCTTACAATAGTATGAGAAATGCGTTTAATAATCACGAGGTTTTAGTTTTTTTAACACTGGAAACTGTCTAACAGTTACGTATTTTTAGTATATGTATACTTATCTAACTATAGTTGAAAGAGAAATGTTTGTGTAACATTAAATGAGATCGTGGGAACAGCAGGTGGAGCGCAGCGTGGGCGGTTTATCTAATCTCGTCTCGTCGACAATAAACTGACATTTTCACTTAAATGGTGAATTGTGAGGTTGTATCGCGAAATACACGCCCGCGCTCGGCTTGCGAACGGCACGCGCGCTTCGTGGATCGCAGGCACTTACTTGAAACCAATAGTGTACAGAGAACCAGCTGTTCCCCGCGGTTTTACTCGCATTTATTTCCGAGTTCCTGCGAAAATTCCGGGGTAAAAGCAACTATGTCTTTTTTTGTACCCCTGACAACGTATAGGTATTCAAAATTTCATGATGATCAGTTGAGTACAGATACTTGAGGCTTGAAAGCGTAACAAACTAACTTACATTTGCATTTATAATATTAGGATTACAGCCTAATTCAAGTGCCCTTATAAAACAAAATATTATAATAATTCACAAAGTTGAAACTTTATTTTCAACAGTCGTACTTTCCATTCAAACGCTCAGAGGTGATTATGGCCTTTCTACCTATCATTTTTTTTTTACTGTGTTGATCTAATAAGCATATAACATATTGTTCACTAGATCTAAGTTAGTTTACACGTTAGCAAATCTGTTAAAACATTCATTGTTATTCATTAAAAGCCTCTTAAACTCAGCTTTTTCAAACAAATTTCACCTGAACATTGGCATTTGAAAATAATTGTAAAAGCAAATAAATAAGTGATGTCTATAGAACCTCCTCCTTTTTGGAAGTCGGTTAAAAACTCCTATCTACTCATAGACATCACTTATATAATATATCTAATTTTTTTTATGAACAAATTTTAAAAATCACTGTACGTGGAACGAGTTTTATGGAATTCTCTCCTGCAAATCTTTCAGACAGTCTGTGTTTTTACTTTTCGCACCTATCTCTATATATTTATAAGTCCTAAAAGTTAAATGTTTGACGGTTGCTGAATACCTAAAGATTGAAATCATGAAAACATTTAAATCAGTATCGTAATGCCATCTTACGGGATGAAGTGATTACGAGAATCTTGTAAATAGAGCCTTCGACAGCAAAACAAACAAAATCGTTCACAGAGGTGTAGCCGCTCTACGTATACTACGCCTTTGAAGCCTTTGACGTAGATGGCGCTATAAACTTTGATAATAAGGTTTCGTTTGTATTCTTTGCTACCATTTTCCATTTGTCTCACATAGATATGGATCAAGTGTAAGAGTATCTACTTGTATCTTGAAAATCGTTTTTCATCCGACAAGCATCATCAAATAAAATAGCACACAGAGTGTAGCGCCTGTGGGAAAGCCAAGAAACATCCAAAGAAATCTCTACCGATGAGGTACCGCAGGTACCAAGAGCACAAAGTTTATTAATGGAAATTTACATAATTTGTCAACTTTTTACGATGATACAAATGTACAGATGTATTATATTATTATAGTAACCTGTTGATGGTCCTAAATAAATTTAAAAAGAGGCAATAAACCATCATAAATAGCTGTAAAAAACGTACCTACCCATGGAAAAATTCCAAAATGTTCTGTTTCTAAAAGTTTTAGAACTCATGATTTCTATTTTGTTTAAATTGTATTTTTAACACTTTGTTGGTATGCTGTATGTAGGTATATACGTAAAAATTTCAAATAATATTCATTTTGTTTATTGAAGCAAAATTTATTTTTAAGTGATATACTAACTATACCTATCTTTCATTTTACATTTTCATGCACCTTTGTTTCAATCAAAATCGTCTTTATGTACCAGTCTTACTAAACTTGGAAACCATTTAAACTCGTTCGTGGAAGCATTCGCTTCGAGAGGCTTCACGTAATTTTCTGAATTTCTCGTGAAGTTTTCCTTTTCTGCAAATTTATTGGTGGAATCGGATATTGAAGTTGTAGGTCTTTTCACTGGAACGAACTCGAATGTATCGTTATACTCAGACGTGTAAGACTTTTTCATCTCACACAAACTGTTGTCAACTATTTTGAATGCTGTAAAACAACCAAGTAGATAACAAGTATAAACACAGAAACAATACGTTTACCAAGTATAAGTAGTTGGTAAGTAAGGTACAGCTGAATCCTAATAAACGCAAAGTCGAAACCAATGAATCAAAAAGATTTTTGAAAGTCATACATACTGCCAACTCTTCTGCAATTCACTTTGTATAACGTGCAAATATCCTCAAACTCAGCCAGATTGAGTCGTTTCTCATCAAAACCGCATATTTTGGAGCCTCCAGACCTGCATCGATGATACCTATGGCAGTTATATGTAACCAAATCGTTCATTATGTCTCGGTCATACGGCTGAAATTATATTTAAAAAAAGATGTTTTTCATTTTACGTTATAATTGTTTTCGTTTAAAAATTCATTTTAAAATATCACTCACATTAATGCAATGAGTCGTGATAAATAAAACTGAAAAACAAAAACGTTTTCGCTAGGAGTTATTAACAATCTGATAAAAATAGATCAATCAGTAAATCACCGTTCATTAATTATTATTTAGTCTATTAAGGAATAAACTATACCAACCCAAGTTACTAGTATAAATAAACAATAATTTCATTCTGTAAATATGAAATCACATTATATTTTAACTAATAATTATAACTGCTTTTATTAAAAAAGAACGATCAGGTACATGCTAGTTGTAATGATTTAATAATAATTAAAACCTTTTTTTATATTTATATGCATCATAATTATAATTTTATTATAACGTTCGGTTGCATACTTTATTGGTCGTAACCATATAATCTGAAAATGAATAGTTGAAATGATACTTGTAGGTACATAATATTTTTACTGACAAAAAAATCTAAAAATATTATATTCTAACTGAGCCAGTCATAATTTAAGATATTTCTTTTATTATTTATTAATTAATTTAGATTAATTTAGATAAAAAAAGGATAAAAGCGGCTTAAACCAAGAACTTGTGGTATGAATTTATTATACTTACTATGTCCATATCTACAATTGTGTTTGAAAACGTTGCATTCGTTGACAAACATCATCGCCCGGCCTATCCTTCTGTCTCTGGCGCAAACCCGGGGTCCTTTACCCCTGCAGTACTTAGACCTCCAGCACCAGTAGTCAGAGATCACTTTTCGTCTCTGCGGGGGGGCTCGGGACACCCTCAAGTTGGTCGAAGCACTGCAATCCGTGTGACCCTTGCAGCATGTCACTATTGTAAACTGGGAATGAGAGATTGAGAGCTTTTAGGTGTTAGCCATTAAATAGCTGTAAGCTGACCCAGGCTTAACATAATTTTTTTTATTATCATTATGGACCACGTCTAAAGCAGGTATTGTGACCAGGTTAATAATTATTACCAGGAATAAAAGTCGCGGTCTTCCGCACTCCTCCTTTATTATTATAACAATCTAAAAAATCGTCAAATAAAAATGGACTCATCAAGTAATTTTTGTAAAAAATTGACAGTGTTCATAGAACCTAAATATATTACCCGCCATTTTGTTTTCATTAGTGGACAGTTTAGATTTCTCATCTTTCTTTTTTTTTCTGGAAATAAATCAGAAGTTTATCTAGTCATAGAACCTAATACCGAATAAATACTTAGCGCTTATTAAACTAAACCGGCGAGACCAACTTTAATAGTTAATCTATTATTTGTTTGCCAGTCCTCGATGATTTTCATGAGAATTATCTACTATTTGGTACCTACTCACTAATTTACATTGAAATGAGAAAATATTTTTATAAATATTTGTATTTTTTAGTCAGACAATATCCACACTGATACAAGAAGACTTCTATGAGGAATCAAGCAACTTAATGGAAATCGGATCCATTTCTTTCATTGAATTTTCTTAGATTTCCTTGAACGGAGCGCCGGTAAGGATTCGCAACGCTGTGGTTCGGTTTTCTGGAATTCTGAAAGTAGAACATTATTTTCATTACCTTATGTTATTGCTCATACAGATAAAAAGATCCTATCCAAAAAAATTCAGTCCATAAAAGTAGGCATCCTGTCCCCTTAGCCAAGTTGACAAACTCTAGTCGATATCGCTATATAAAACTAAGGCAGTTATCGTCATGTCACGTGCTGACGCAATATTGGATGACTGATTGGGCGATTTTTCTTAACCAAGTGGCATGACAATAAGTTCCTTAGTTTTCTAGAGCGATAACGATTAAAGATTGTTAAGGGAACTTATGAATCATATTTGTTAACCTGTTTTCTTTAAACAGTTATACTCCATCATGTCACAAGAGTCCAGGAACCTCCTCACGTTCCCCTGTTTGTCCTCACCACATTTCTCGCTACCATTATGTATGCAGATTTTCGCGTGGTAACATATCTGAAAGACAAGTAAAATAGAATTTCAATGTCCCATTTAGGTACGAGTACATTAATGAGTATTAAGATTTTTTAAATATTTACAAACTCACTTCACTAAGGTTTTAAGGGCCGTTTATATCTACAGACATAGAGCGTGCCCGACACGTTCCGTCGCAGTCACCAACAGGCACCGTTTATTTACATCTGAGCGTGCCAGACACGTGCCGGGCCGAAACCGAGAGACATGTAGCCACAGACGCGGTCAGACATGAGCGGCGCCATAGCCGCGCAGACAAAATATTCTTTCCGCGAATACTGTCTGTCGGCGTCTGCGCGGCCGTGTTACGATAGATATTATTTTGTCTGCAACGGAACGTGTCTGGCACGCTCAATGTCTGTAGATATAAACGGACCTTTATTGGTACTACAGGTATTCCACATTCATTGTTCAGAATCCATCAAGCATTTAAACTTTTCGGTACTTATCTTCATATTCATTACTATGAAAACAGCTTTACACAAAAATATTATGTGTACGGGGTTAGACGGAAAGGGGAACCACCTATTAAGCCGCAAGCATTTTAGAGTAAGTATTATTGATAACGAATTTATGTGATATATATGATATATAGTTCATCAACAAACGTTAATAATTATTATTATTGAGTGTTTTTTTTTTCCAAAATGTGCAGGTACCTAGCTATATACCACGATGTCCTAAATTTGCGCAGTAAATAGCTCAATTTCAATTAATTTAACTAGATGAGTTGTAGTAGGCTAAAATACACATAGGTATAGATACTTACTCTATTCTTATCCCAATCGCAAACCATGTCCGTTAACAAATAAGTCACGCCTGCAATAAAAGATTTATATAGCTGTAGATAATTTTTTTTATATAATTATTTTAATCGCAATTTTTTTATTATAACATCCGTAAATTATATCGATCGCCAGATATTAGGATTAAAATTCGTGACGTTTGGTGTTTTGTTAACGTTTATCCTATAGGTGCCGCGCTATTTTTAAACTTATATTATCAAAATGTTAAACCTTACCAATACATAAAAATAACAAACGCATTTTGTTATATCGCTTTAGAAAACTGTAGGTACTCTTACACAAAGCAATTGTATATTATTCTTTATTTCAGTATTGAAATACATTAAATAAAGCTCTATTTACACAATTGGTTGGCCAAAAAGCATATAGTTACATATTTTAAAAAACTGAAGATGAAGGTTCATATTATTCAGCTTTTCAAAATATGCGTCCTGTGGAGCTAGGATGCGCAACATGATAAAATTTTATCGAGCCATTTTATCGATTCTCGTCGACATAATATATCGTTTTGTCTACCAGTGGTAAAAAATGTTTAACCGAATCTAGTCTTAACTCAATACCCCACTACTGCCCTTTTTTGCTTGGACGCCCACAAATATTTGTCGTGTCGACAATTTTATCTTTCGTTCGATAAACATATCATGTTGCGCATCCTAGCTCCGCTGGGGGGCTAAGATGCGCAACACGATAAAATTTTATCGAGCCATTTTATCGATTCTCGTCGACATAATATTGTATGGCTTTGTAGACGAGAATCGATAAAATGGCTCGATAAAATTTTATCGTGTTGCGCATCTTATCACCCCTGGTATAGGTAACTGTTAGGTAACAGAAGAAAACACTTTAAAAACTGTTAAAGCCTGTGTAAAGTATCAGTTATATAAAGGCTTTTAAAGTAAGAGCAAAAAGGTAACTTCGAAAAATCAGTTTAATTTTGTAGGTACGAGACCAAACATCCTTACACACAAAAACTCGATGGTTATTATTGGTATTAAAACTCCCAGAATTTCCTGTGGATAGTTTTATTTATTTTTCCTTAGGTTATTTATCTAGAAATGTGGGCATATAGCTTAAATCATTAGCTTTACCTAATTAACGTAAACGTAGGTTAGGTATAACAATTTTTCAGTAAATAAATCCGTGAATAACGTCGCTATTGTGCACACTGATTTACTTTGTTATAACATTTTACCTTACGAGCAGTCATTTTTTTATATAATCTAATATAAAAACCATTTTTCATGAATATTACAGTTTTTTCTCTGTTTTTTGCCATATTAGTTGGGAATTCCTTTTGCTGTAAAAAGAAGAGGGTAAGTAGGTGCCTACTGTTTGCGTGGGTAGCGCCCTACGCAGATAACTAATATAAAGGCTTTGTATATTTTAGCTAAATTATGAGAACAAATACGGCAGAATAATATCTATGTAGGTATTATGTAATTTTGTGATTATTGGTTCAATACAGTGTCATCACATATTTGTAAAAAATATTTGATCATAATTTCATGTTCCCCGCGGTTTCACACCGCAGTAATTTTGGGGATTCCGCGGGAATTCCGGTATAAAAAGTAACTATGATGTTCTCTGTTTTCCCGACAATGTGCATGCAAAATTTCATGATGATCGGTTGGATCGTTATTCGTTCAGGTGTGAAAGCGTAACAAACAAACATTACTTTCACATTTTTAATATTACTAAGTATTACACCAATTAATATCTACTTTGAAAGGCTGCTGAGAATTCTCACAATTGCATTTCTGCCAATTTCTAAAGACAAAGCCGTATTTGAAATCGAAACATACCTGCCTACTAGTTGAAAATCTGTCGGCAAGCACCAACAATATGTTCCGGCAGCCTCACTTGAAAATCAGTTCACATTCAAATCTAGGTTTGTTTACAATCTTCAACCACACCTTCACCTAACCTCAGGTGAAATGTCTGCAATAAAAAAGCTGAAAATGACCTTTTGCAGCACGCATCTTAATAGGTACAACCTGCGCAGTTTTTGTAAATATTACCAGCATGAGAACAGTAGTTTCACCCATGTGAATTGCGGGATTTATTGAGATAAAAAGTTTCATGGATAAGTTTTGTCTCAGAACATACACTATTTAAGAGACATTTTTCATACACTTTTAATTATTTTTGCGTAATGCACATACAAACGGAGAAATAAACCAATAAGAACATAATGCTATCGATCGCTTCTTTCGAACCTATTCCATCTATTTATTTGTTTACATAGTACAAACAGTATTCAATTCCTGCAAGAACTCCTTGTATCAGGATTCAGGAACCTTCGCGGGCGTACGCAAAACAACCTGCCAAATTTTCATCACAGTCGGAATATTGGTTCAGGAAAGCATTGCGTAGTATCAGAAAAATCGTTCACATGCTAACTCAAACTCAGAGAAACAGAGAAACTAGACGCAAATTCTTTTTTTAAAGTCATTGAATAACAATGAGGGGAGAGGGTGCCGTATAGACAATAACGGAGTCCTTGTTGTTTCAGCCGACATGTCTGGATGCCTACGGTTGCGTTCACAACGGTAGGCGGACATGTGGTTTGCAGCCAACCAACGGGGAAGTCAGGTGGTTCCTCGACAAATGCGATCTTCTGGAATTCAACTGTGAATACAAAACTAGTCAGTCATTATACTGTTCGTTCGTAATTTTGTCACAAATACGTCATGGCAGAGGCGATGTGTTATGGCATAGTGAATAAGAGCCCTGATTGCTACGCCTGGTGGCGTGGGTTATCCCCGCGTCAGAGTAAAAATTTTTGTTATGAATATTGATGTTTCCTCTGTCTGGGCACTTAGTACGTATCTATACATCAAAAAGAGTATATTATGGTAATTACAAGCTCTGCTTAGTTTGGAATCAGGTAGCGCTATGTCACAGTAAACAAGCATTTATTTTCTTTACTCCCGCTGTCGTTGTCTCGTTTTTCCGTCTATACGTCATTAAGACTTCATGTGAAAATGATTGCCGAACTGTAAAAACTGTACCTAGCTCTATTATAGAGTTCACTCTACACAATTTTTGGCATATCTCTTATCCGTCGTAATAAAGTTCTGTTCTCTTTATTTTTTTCCGGTGCTTGGATTGATTGTCCATCTATACATACAACTGATCTATATTCTGCAGCGTTAAAATCGAATACTTACTTCAGTTGAACTGAACATTTGGATACTCTAAACGTACCTATAGTAAATTTTATCAATATTAATTTTCAGCTTTCGAATTAGTTCATAAAAGAAAATGCAGCCACGTACCGCCAATAAAGCTCAATTCAACGTAACAACAACGTTGTTCAAAATTTCTAGACAAGGTAAATATAATGCCAGTTGATACCTTTAAATAGAAACTGACAATAGAGCCACGATTGTAAACAAACTGAACTATGTTCGACATCTATGTGAGAATAGAGTCGATGACATTCGCAGTCTTCACCTCCGTAGAGCTGGATATCCAATATGGTTACGAAAGTAAATATTGCAGGTTAGTTCCTTAAAATACATGTAGGTACATTGCTTGCATTCATAGTGTATGAAAAAATTGTAGGAGCACTTTTGGAGTTTTCAAATAGTACTATCTCTATTTTTTTACCCTAAATCTATTTTAACATCATTTAATCAATGAATACATATTTATCAAATACAATATTATTTGAATATTATGTCCATTTAAGTATGATATCGATCATACTTAAATGGACATAATATAATTATGTATTTTAAATACCTACAATCTTTCACAGACACATAAACTGTTATTTGTAAAACTTCTTTAGCCGTGACTATTTGCCCTATGTTTCGGTTGATAAAAGCAACTATAATAGTTCATGGTATAAGGTTAAACGAAAGACGAGGGATATTTGATATTCGATTCTTGTTCCAAATATTTAAAAACCATCTATCGTAATTTTTTTAAGTAACTATCCAATAAATGACATCGTTCATGTAAACCTAGAGGCAATGATTTTTTTACCTTTAATACAATATCATTGCCTTAAAGTCATCAAACGCCCCTTTTCTTTGCATTATCTTCGATGAGCAAATGTCTAACCGCCGCACTCAGAGTCGACTTTAATGATTACTTAGTTAAGTATAGATTTTTGAAACAAAATTGCCGCAATCAGAGACGTTCAGTAAATTATTGTTAATTGGCATTTAATGAGATGTAACTTAATTAGTTAAATGCCAATCAACATTAATTTATTTGACTTGTCTGATTGCGGCAGTTTTGTTTTAAAAATCTATACTTAACTAAGTAATCATTAAAGTCGACTCTGAGTGCGGCGGTAAGTCCGTTATAATTTATCAGTAGATTTTTTTTCTGTTGACTCGTTTTCTTTAGTCACATGGAAGCATAAATTATCAAGAGTATAACCTTCGTTTAATTTTACATGATGTTTATTAAATCTGACACAACGTAAACACCTGTTTTGTGTACTTAAATAAATAAATACAGTTTTATATTTTCCAACAACGTAGAGGAAAATTTTACAGACTCGCACTTTTTTTGGTCGACGCCATTTATATTTGACTCTTTTTCAAATACGAGTAAATACTCTCGTTTATTCCTAGTTATCTTGCTGCTGATCCACGCCGTGGTAGCACTCGCCCACGGCCCGCCTTTGGAGCGAGATAACGAAGACGTCGCTATGGGGAGGAAGGTAAAAAAAGTAATGGCAACACCCTTACATTTTTTTTTTAAACGGACATAAGATATTTTTCTTTAATATTTTTTCTTATTGATGTGTAACTAATCTTGAAGTGAGATTTAAGGAAGTGTGACGAGAATAATAACAACTTCACCACAACAACATATTCTTGTTGCCATAAAGCTGTGGTGATGAAACAAAACTATAAAACACCTACAATTCTTTGATTAAATGTCAAAATAATGGGTCTGTCACCAATGATAATTTAAATGCATCCAGCAAAATAGTTGCCATTTAAAGTGACACGACAAATATTGACAAGTGATAGCTATAAAAGCACATTTCGTAACAATTAGTCCCAAACTACTTATACCACTACCACAAAAGCTAAAACAACATTCGGTAACAATTAGTCCGATACTACAATTATCACGATAAGGTCAAAGACAGTAGAGCTTTTAAGACTGTGACGCGTTACTACGACTTATTCTAATTGCTGAAGGTATAAATAAGGCTACCATGTAGCTTCAGTGTGGATTGTTGTACTTTATTGACTTGTTTACTGAGGTGGATTGCTGTGCAGCTTTTCTTACGGTGTCTACCTTCATAAAGCCTATGATAATCTATTCGTACATAGAATAGAATTAATAGAATTAACGTATAGGTTCTGTTCCTATGGATTTATCATAGATCAAACTCCCGCCCTCTAAATAAGAAGCGAAATTTCTTCTAGCAGTTAGCTAATTGTTATTTTTCTTTCAGATGGGACCCAAGTGGTGCAGCATGGCAAAAGTATGCAACCATGACAGAGTGCCGATCTGTGGCATCAGCCACGCTGGTGACGTCATGGGTTTCAGAGACTTGTGCGACATGTTCGACTTCAATTGCATAAGAAGGAGGAGTTAGAAACTTTTTGAATTTTTAGCTTGTTACTTATTAGTTAGGAGATACTTTGGGAAAGTTTTCTAGCTTTTCTAAAGAATTCGGATAGCCTAGTCTAAATTTTAAATTATATATACCTACCCACCCTAGATCAGTCGTTCCCAATAACATTACTCTATATTATACACAGGTATTCATACCTGTTCAAATGGTGACCGACAAATTGAAAAATAAATAGAATCTGATACACGAGGGTGAATTTACATATCTGTAGTAAGGGTATTAAAAGTTTTCAATTCACTTTTCATTTGATATTATCTCTATTTTATTTCAGATTTCAAGCAAACCAGCTGTCCTCAAGATAAGACGCTTCTGACCGTGTCCCGTCGACCCACCGGTGGTTTTTATGACGAATAAAGCTAATTTTTTTGCAAATTTATTAAATTACCTATTCCTAAAACGGTTACCATATTGTAATAGTGCAACTAGTATTATTTAAGTGCTTTTGTATAACTGAACTTAATGTATACTTGACAATATAAAAACTTTATTGAGATTGTCATAAATGACAATGATTGTGGCAATGATTTGTTTAATTATTATTTAGTAATAAAATCAGACATATTATAGTTATAAAAAAAACTCAGAAATGAATGTTAATATTTATTTAACAAATATTTTTTTTTACCTGTCAAATTCGAATTTATTGAATGTTTTGACTTTGTTAATTTTGTTTAGGCGAAGTACGAAGAAACAGAACCCAAATCAACCCTGGGGTTTTGACTTTTAAACTTAAATTAAAAAAATCAACCACTTTTACTATGTCCATTTTATTTTCGAGTACACTTAGATATTTCTTATTCTTACAAAATTTAGCCTGATCAAGAATTTAAGACATAATCTTATCTATCTTCTTCTTAATATATATATAAATCACGTGTCACGTTGTTTGTCCGCGATGGACTCCTAAACTACTGAACGGATTTTGATAAAATTTTGTAACCATTTATAATATGGTCCAACTTAAAAGAGAGGATAGTTTTTATCCCGGAATTCCCGCGGGAACTCCGGCACTAAGGCGGGGAACAGCTAATGACCGTAAACTGCTGTCGGGGTACAAAGAAGGACATAGAGTACTTTTTTCCCGCAACCTCCGCGGAAACTCCGAAATTACCGCGGATGAAATCGCGCGGGACAGATAGTAATCTAATATATATAAATCACGTGTCACGTTGTTTGTCCGCGATGGACTCCGAAACTGCTGAACGGATTTTGATAAAATTTTGTAACCATTTATAATATGGTCCAACTTAAAAGATAGGATAGTTTGTATCCCGGAATTCTCGCGGGAACTCCGGAATTAATGCGGGGAACAGCTAATCACCGTGAACTACTTTTTCCCGGAATTCCTGCGGGAACTCAAAAATTACCCCAGATGAAATCGCGGGGGACAGCTAGTATATAATATATAAAAACAGGGGCGTCTTTCCCATAGGGTCGGGCGATCAACATCTGAATGAATCTGGTGGTAGATAGTACGTACTTACCTACCTACATACCTTACTCAACTACAATTTCGCACCCGGGCGCCGCATATGGTTATGAAGTATAAAAAGACGTATTTGTATTTAAGGAAGTTAGCAAAAGATGCTGTAAAATAATATTAATCTCAAAACCTTTAGAGATAATGTGTTGAATCTCAAAGTTACCTATTTTATCTGAGTGCTGCGTTTGGTTACCATTAAATTATTTAAAATCAATGTTTCGGACATGATCCTATAAATCTAAAGCTAAACTAATATTATAAAGGGGAAAGATTTTTCTTTGTTTGTTTGTTACAATTCAACTTGCATACTACTGGACCGATTTAAAAAAATATTTTCACCATGAAAATGCTATATTATCCCTGAGTAACATAGACTGTATTGTAACCCGGAATTCCCGCGGGAACTCCGAAATAACCGCGGGTGAATCCACGGACATCAAGCTAGTAATTAATAATAATGTTAATACTGGCATATAAACTAATAAATTACTACAATAATATAGTACAATTAATATAAATTGAATCTGATACACGAGGGTGAATTTACATATTTGTAGTAAGGGTTTTAAAAGTTTTCAATTCACTTTTAATTTCATATTATTTATTTACCTTGCCTAAAGGGACTCCTTTTAATAACATATTTTAGATTTATTTTAGGTTAGGTTAAGTTTAGTTTTATATTATATATATAACATTGAAGTGTATGTTTCTAATGTTTAATGTTCGAAATAAATGTGTTCTTTATTTGCAAAATTAATATAACATAATAAAAAGGTTTAAAAATTATTATCAAACGGCGCTATCTGTTCCGTAACTAAGCTGGCTTATTCATTTTTTTGTTTTGTAAAATTATACCTACGACACATACCTACTAGACACCCATACTTAGTAAATACTTTACAAACGTTTATCACGTAAATTTCAAGCTGCAAGTTAGGTAGCTAGTTTTTGGGGAGAACACATCATACAGGGAAATATAGGGTTTGCATCCCAGAGTTCCCGAGGGTATCCCGAAAGTCACGTCGGAGGACATGTGGTGAATTCCTAATAAAGAATTTTAGTTAACTATACTTTAACGGACCAAATGTCATGTAACGAAATAGAAGCCTCTTGTTTTGCCAGCAATCAGTATCCGGTGATTGTTAGCAATTGTTTATAAAGCTGTGGCAAGGACAACATCGGTAACAAATAACAAGGGACTCGTATTGGATCAAAGTATCAGTTACGGTAGATGTAATGCCTCTTTTATGTGGCAGTGTTTTGTTTATTATTATATTATTAACGCCAGTTGTGAATTCTCATTTAATAGGAGATAAAGCACATTTGGTAAGGTTTTAAGAAAGCAATGTAAAGGTTACTTTGATAAACAAAAAAATTGTATGGTGTTTTATTGTAAAAGCTTTGTAAGGAGAAACAGTTCGCATATAACTATCGCAAAAAAAAATTCAAAGATCAAGAACTTTTCAACTAAATTTATTTTTATTTATTTATTTACTAATTTACAAACATTGATAACAATCTGACAGTGCTACATAAACCGTTTTAGGTTTTTCCGTGCACCGACACATCCGTCGTTATTCGTATATAGGTATAAAATGATTCTACAGTCGACAGATAAACAGCCAGATTGCCTATTCAAACACAAAAAATATTCATCCATATTGTTGCATTACATATTTTTTCTATTTTTGAGCTTAATTTCAGGTTAGCTTTTATCTTTATCAGCCCTGTTACTGATTGTATTTGCAGACAGAATTAAAGAAGCTCTGTGACCATGCATACTCCTGTTTTCACGACATGGTTATCATTTGTGGAAAATCTGTCAACGAAGCTAGAACGTTCCTTGATCTATGCGATCTGTATGAATACTCCTGCGAGTACAACATGGGTATGTTTCCTAATAAAAAATTTTGAAGTATTTCCTGACGTGCGTGTACGCAATCTGCAGTAGGTATTACGCTCAATGATACATTTATGTAATTTTAGTTTTTCATATCAAAAGGCGAAGAAGTTAAATATGAGAGTGATTTAAATTTTATTTATTTTATGTAGGTAGTAATACAAAAATATATTTTTATTAGTTTACAGGCACGTTAAAGAAGAAGAAGGTGTTTGTCCAAATCCCAAAGAATTGGGTAAATAAAGAAATTAAAATATTGTAAAAAATTGTATTTACAAAGTCTTGCCTACCTATAAATAGCACAACAAATTAATTTCACATAATATAAAGATATTACGTTGCATTCTTCAATAATTATGCGTTTAAATTTTACCTGCCAAAACCTTTTCCCATTTATAGCTTAAGCTCACATGAGGGCACTACGGAAAATTCTGAAAGAAAATACTGAACGTCAATAACATACCTACGTATGATAGAAAATAATGTAATGCATTAAGAGATTATTTTTATTTCGTCGAACCACTCATATTTATAATAACCACTTTTGTAATGATGGAACTTAAATTAAAGACATAAGATACAAGTGGTAAATAGAGTAGATTTTAGTCTGCACTATAAGCAAATAAATTTGAGCTGAAAAAAGAACTATGATCATTTTTATGAAACCTGGCGCCACTCTACAGTGTCCAACAGTAATCATATATATGTCGTAAAAAGCCTTTTAGGGTGTAGTTCATTAGGGGAACTTCAAGCGCAAAAATATATAGGTACCTACCTAAGTTTTTTACGCGTGTACATTTTTTTCCAAATTCATAAAAAATGTGGATTTTTGTATGAACCAAGCCCACTCCCAAACATTGTCCAACAGTGACGTGACGTTTAATATGTTTTAGGCTTTTATTTCTAGACAAACTTTTACCACTTACTGTATTTCCAATAACAGTTTACGTGAAGCATATGGCAAACATCCTCAAATTTCGCGTATCCGATTACATCATCAAGTCCACACACGGTCTCATTGGTCCTATGACAAATAGCGGCTACTGAACACCAATGATCGACATTATCTTTATGTTTCTGTTCATATGACACTAGATTTTTACTTATTAAACTTTTAGTGACTGGCTGAAAATGAAACTTTGGTCTAGTTTATGACTGGATATAGATAAGCAATAGTGTGTTAACCCACACTGGAGAAATGAGTAAATTATAGCGTCATTTTGTGTCAGCATTTTTTAAGTTCAACATTTTGTTGGTATTTTAGTAATGTAATAAGGTAATTGAGAATAGAGACACGTTGTCTCACGCCATATGTTGGACGTTTACTTGGCGCGAGACACTAACGTGTCTCCGGAACACATAATTTTAAAAACTTTCTATAACTCTCAATAAAGCGTTTTGTACCTATCAATAACTTAATTTTGTGGGTTAACATGTTATTGCTTATCGGCGTCCAACTAAGACAACAGGGTGTATGGAAAAGGAAAAAATATGCCGCGCAAACTTACAAGTACAAAAACAAAAGAGAGTGGCCATTAATTTTTATTAGGTATTATTTCAAATAGGTATTGATTATTTAAAGACAATCACCAAATCGTATCTACTATTTAACTGAAATACTTAGTTTAAGATTATGCCTATTAATTTACATTACATTGTAATTCATTGATTAAACATTATCTCACCTTTTTAACCGATCCATCACGCTGTACCAAGACTGTAGGATCGTGTTTATTATGCAACTGGTTAAGTAAAATGTCTGTAAATAATATACTGTACTTTGGTATGTTTTTTCCGAGCTTAGTGAACGGATCGGTTTCGTCCTCTACATTTGCTCTACGCGTGGCACGTATCGGTACTTCTAGTTTTTCAAGAGATTTAGGTTTCTTCAGAGCGAGGTCATTACTGAAATTTTCTACTAAAGCCTTAGTCTGATCTTCAATGCTTTCAGTCATTTTCAATAGATGCTCCAAAGCTTGTGTAT
Organism: Zygaena filipendulae; assembly: GCA_907165275.2. Lineage (NCBI taxonomy): Eukaryota > Metazoa > Arthropoda > Insecta > Lepidoptera > Zygaenidae > Zygaena > Zygaena filipendulae. The sequence continues at coordinate 6,672,025 of OU015669.1, forward strand.
GTTGTATTAATTGCTCTTCTATGAATTGATTATTATTATTATATTTTTTAACGACCGTATTCAATGATTTCTGCACAAAAAAATTCAAATAGATAACCTTTAAAATAATATGTTTCAACTTTCAACACGCTTGTTCTTTAAGTAATAATTTAATTACCGTATTGATACGTTTAAATTTGATTTTTTTTTCTTATTTTTTTTTTGTTTCTTTTAGTTTTTTAATAAACTTAATATTTTTGTTACATTTTTGTTTATTTTGTACTCACAAGTATGTTGAAAATCGTAAGAAACAAGTGAGCATATCACTCATTATCATAATACATACTTACAACATAATAATAATTGTTAATTAAATGTAATTCCAGTCTAATATTTCGAGTGTACATTAAGAGCTTTAAGGATTTCCTTATTTTTTATACTGCAGATTTATTAAGTTAGCAGATTTATTAATAGCAATAAGGACTTGTCACTTATACATTACCTTTCCAAGCTGTTCCTCAGCTACTTCACGTATTCGCACTTGATGCGAATACTGTACCAGTATTATTAACGTCGTAACTAAAATTTAATTAGCTAACATTAAATAAATCGGATAAAGTAATCGGATAGTTTACTAGTATTCAAACGAGCATGCAACATATTTAAATTACAATTCTAAACGGGCGATCGATTTACTATTGTATATAACTTAATGCTCTTGTTGTCATTAAGTTGAGATATAACATTCCGAAAAACTATTGTACCTACTACATATCAGTGTAGATGCTTTATGATCGATAATTCGATCCTCAAAAAAGGGCTAACCTATGGGAATAAATCCAAAAATGGAAAATTTTTGTGTTTACTTCATGCAATCTGGTTTTCTGTCGATGTGACGTTGATTAAGTTATCTAGCCATATTCTTGTTAAATATTTGCTTGGAAAAATCTAATCCTATTTAATTAAGAAGTAATTCAAACACAATCAACTGGGCGAATCTCACCAAGGACTAAAGCCTTCATGATGAAGTACCTACTCGTCTCGTATCCTCAAGCGTTACAGTACTTCCAACAAGTGGGCACACAGCGGCGCCGGTCCCATTTATAGTGTCGTTCATTGTACGCTGACTCAACTTCTTGATCCTGGAAAGAATAATAATAATGCTTGGATATAATCACACATCGCCATCTGGTCCCAAACTAAGCAGAGCTTATACTATGGGTACCAGACCACGTATATAATAGGTACTTTTATTGGGAATATATAGTAAACACCAATGTTCATCGCATAATTAATGTATACCTTGATGCGGGGCTCAAACCCGCGAGACCCAGCGTACCAACCAGTTACCTACCACTACACCAACTATCAGGTGCGTTTTGCCCTTATATCAAAAACTTAAATGAAAGAGAGGAACTGTATCTACGAATGAAAAGTTTTCTGTACGAGTTAATACGTGTAATGTTAATTAGTTTGATATTGATTATTATTATTAATTACTTAATTTCAATCAATAAAAAAAGCTTGTGTGTACTTAGCAGGCGCGTAAGAAGTTATACTATATATCCTTGACGTGAATACGCTCATTGCCAACTACATCACTTCCGCTTACCAGGCCAGCGACACTCCCTTGAAGCATAAGTTACTATGGATTTATGCGCGAACTTCTTTACCAACTTTGGAATACTTAACCAAATTTCATTTGCATTGGTGAGGTTGGCACAAAATGCTTTCATAGATCGGTTTAGCTATTTGTATGGAAGTGCCTACTCTTAGAACGTAGTGATTATTATTTGCTCAGTGCCGCTTACGTCATGTGCATAACTTCCTTTACAGTCTGCTAAAAGTTATTAATAAACATTATCACGAACGATTAAAATTGTTGTATCCTCGTACATACAGCAAATTTGATTTATAGTTATTAAGCGCGTTGTGATCGAGTTAGAGGGACGTTGTCACGGCTCTCGCTCTCCCAACTGAATTGCAATATTAGTTCTGTCACGATTATATTTTACACGCTTATCTGACCTACACGGATTGGTGCACAAATTGGTATGTAATATACCAAGTAAATAAGTTCATTAAGTTGTCGAATCGAATTTTTATTCAATATTTATATTTTGAGAATTTCTTTTGCAAGTGTGATACCACATACATAATATTGTATATCCACCCGATACATAAAAACGTAAACAGGGAAATACAGAATAACTAGATGGAAAACAAAACAAACAAAAGAACATCAAATTGACTGGTAAAGAGAAGAATTGCATAAACTGATGAAGAATCATATCAAAATAGATGAAACGCGATAAATGCAAAATTTTTAAATATCATTTATGAGTTCCTATTGAAATTAGGTTACAGGAGAAAAGGATTGAATGAGGCTGCCTAGAAGGAAACCTTTGAATACCTGTCCACTAATGATGATAATTAAAATGTAAATCTCCTTCTAGTATTCACATTCTTCATTAGGTACTAAAACTATGAAATAAGTTATTTCTACTTAAAGTGCGCCACACACAGAAGCCGGAGGCGAAGCGAAGGCGAAGGCGTGCATTTTGTATCGTTTAAGTTTGTATGAAGCACTACACACTCGACGCTGTATGAAGCACTACACACTCGACGCTCCGGATCGTGTGTGTAGTGCTTCATACAAACTTAAACGATACAAAATGCACGCCTTCGCCTTCGCTTCGCCTCCGGCTTCTGTGTGTGGTGGCTTTAAAAGATCATTAGCATTATTACATTAGATAAATTGGATCTATAATAAGAGAGAACCTAGCCGCTAGGTTCATTTCAGCTTCAAATTTCAAATATACCTATTGGTTACTACTAAGTCCTAGCAGTATGTATGTATCTACTATATTAGAAATTTGTGAAGTCATGACATCGGCCAATGTGAAACTTCTGGATGTTAATATTACCACATAATACTAAATGTTGTATCAACACCTACTCGTATTTTTCGGCACGACTCATAATAACTTTTCCTACCTTATATTTTACCAGCTGTTCCCCTCGGTTCCCCCCCCCCCCCCCCCCAACAAACAAACAAACAAACTCACTTCGCATTTATAATATTAGTAAAGATTGTATATTTTCTATATTATGTGAAAAACGTGCCTTTGAGAAACCTATCGCGATATCATGTATAGTAATAAAATCTAAGTAAGTATTGAACTTTTTATTGAATGGGTTTTGATTTGATAAATTTGACATTTCATAAATGCATGTTATACGACTAGTACCTACATGATTCGTAAACTGTATGTATTTGTAAGTGTTCAGTTAGTATTAGTCACATAAAAGTGTTTTATTTTGAATACCTATATTAATTTAAATTTTAATTGTTGCTGATTCAGAGATGTCACGACAAGAAAATTATGTTGGTCCATCATGATAATACCACTTGGTACATGATTTATTTTGTTTAATAAGAAAAAAAAAGAAACGATATTTTTATAGATATAAGAAGAGGATGACTATAGTGATTTATATTTTATTTTAATAGCTATTTATGTCAGCAGTTTCATATGTGTGTTTTTTTTTTAAACCGACCTATAACAAACGTAGTGATTATTTGCTTAGTGCCTATAACACTAAGGTAATATTTCTCTTTGTATTGCTTCTTGCTACTCGTAAGCTGTAGCTTAATAGGAATATAACCTATATTCCGAAAGTGATTTTAGCTTTAAACTATTTCGGCGCTTCTTTTTATTATGTCAGTCAATCAGGCATTCCCTTAATTATCCTACTAATATTATAAATGTGAAAGTGTGGATGTTTGGGTGTTTGGATGTTTGTTACTCAATCACGCTAAAACGGCTGAACAGATTTGGATGAAATTTGGCATGTTCTCAGGGGTACAGAGAAGCACATAGGGTACTTTTTATCCTGGAATTCCCGCGGAACTCCGAAATCACCGCGGGTGAAACCGCGGGGCACAGCTAGTTATAAATAAATTAAATAAATTAATTCATTCGTCCATTGGACTTTTTACTACCGGCTATAACATATTATATGAGTACTTAATATTCAAAGTTCATTTTCAGCTATCTTCGCGCATTTTATACATTCAATATCTGCTCATAGCGAAAGTATCAAGGTAATTATATAATTGGGTACTTTATACATTAATAACGATAAATTTTTATTATATTATAAAAATATTCAATTACATAATATAATGCAATATAAATCTAACTGATACCGAAAGTAGGTATGTAAGTTGGGCGGGTACTAACGTTTATGCGTTAAAGCGGACAAGGTCGGCCTCAATAGTCTTCAGTATGCGGGCAGTTCTTATAATATCCTGAAGATGACATTATAAGGTTCGAAAGTAGGCGAGGGACTAGAGTCCTCCGGCTAGCTTTATTTCAGTAATTAAAAGCTGTTTTATTCGTAAGAAACTTTTTTTTTTTTATAAGTAAGTACAATATTTAAGATGACCAGGAGTCCGTCAAAAATATCAAATACATCAAATTTAAAATATAAAAAGAACAGATTATATGGTGGAAATATGGTGTAATAATAGTAGATTATACACCAAGGGGATAAAGCACTGTTTTATGTCACGGGCGCTACATTGAATCCTGAACATAACGAAGGACTCCAAATTTAACTCCCGAGCGCAGCGAGGGTGTTATAAGTTAATTCCCGACCAAAGGGAGGGAATTAAGATTGAGTCCTGAGTGCAGTGAGGGATTCAAGCGCCCAAGAAAAAAACAGTTTTATCCCTGTGGTGTATACTCTACTTTTCTCACATAATGCGAGACAATAAAAAACCAGGCTTAGTAGATCCTATATAGCCACTTCTTTCAGCTGGCGTGGCCTACTCGATTTGACAAACAAATGAAGTTCGTCTCACTGCGAATCTAGTGGGCCACGGCTTCGGTCTTCGAAAATCGAGTTGGCCGCGCCCGCTGAGAACACATTCTGTTTAGCGAAATGAGACGTTATGGACATAGCAATAAGAATTATGAAAGTGAAAATCACATTATTGACCAGCGGGCTATAATGAAATTCAATAGAACATTATAACCCGGCTAAAGCCAAGAGATATAATGTCTTGCTTTCGGTAAGGTTTACATGACATATAATTCGGCATTGTCGAGCATGTGGTGTGAAAAAAGTATTAAGTACACCTTATTTCCACTAAACGGCTAGTCGCGAGCGGCTGGCCGCGACTCGCGAATAAATACGAGTACGAGAGCGCGACTAGTCGCTTAGTGGAAATAAGGTCTTAGAAATGAGGCGGGATATAATATGAGTGGCATATAGCCGCCTCGTTACAACATCGCGCTAGCGTGACTCTCCTCTTATTGTCAGGTTCACTGAGCTACATGTTAGACACGTGGAGGAGTGAACCCAATAGCTTTGCTGTTCCAAAATTCTAAATAATCAGTAGGTAACATTAAAAAGACTTTCTAACGAGTTTCGGACTCAGCTGTCTGGTATAATGTAGGTATACATATGTAGGTAACAAAATTATATTTTGATTTTAATATTAGGTAGGTAAGTGTAAACGCCATCACGGTACAAATTTCATTTATCAAACAAATAATATTATTTGTTATTTCAGAATGAAGAACAGTGTAAGATAGCCGATTTGTGTGTCCACGACAAGGTGCCTATGTGCGGGATCGACTCGTGCGGCGAAATGCGAACCTTCATCGACACGTGTGACATGCACGAGTTCAATTGCGACAGTAAAAAAGGTACTTATTAATTATTGTTTCCGAACAAGGTTGCCACCCGTACTATATTATACCTATAGTATCGTACTATATTTCAGTCAATTGTATCTACTATATACATATTTTAGAAAAATAATATAGTACGAAAAATTCTATATTTTTATTCTTAATTCAACTTTCACGCTTTTTTATATTAACTGTGACTGCATGGTCTGGAACGCACCCGCAGCGCAGCACGGGGAATATCAGAACGAAACGCATACGCGGCAACAAAACGTCAACTGTCAAATTGGCAATAATTTTTATAGATGAATGCTCAATTCTGCCCAATACATAATGATTTAAAATAAATATTATGTACAATTTTTTCCCTGCATTTCCCAAAAGAACGTAGGTACTATATTTTTGCATCTTTATTTGGAAAAATACTATATTTTTCCAAAGAAGGTGGCAACCCTATTTCTGAATAGCAGTTAGAATAGCACACGCGTTAATTTGGAAGTGCCTCTAGGAACTCCGTGAGATTCGTTCTTAGGCGTCTCAATAAGGAAATACGCACTGAACCCATAATGGATGTGGATAACGATGTGGTATCTAACAGGAATGATCTTGTTCTTAATATTGATAGGATCAGAAAAAGAAACAGCAAATAGTTACGTATAAATGGCCCTAGAATTTCATACAAAAAAAGATATATTTGAAGTTTGTTACTGTATCATCAATTGCTGAATTTCGATATTTTTAAAAAAACAACAGTCCTATTTTAGTTATAAGTAGGTAACTGTGATATTAGTGAAGCTATTTTTATAGTATTTCGAGATTTAGTAAATGATCTGTTGAACTTTATACTAAAACCCGCTGTACTTAGGTATCCCAGGATGAAGTCATAGTTTTCGATGCATTTGTAGATTTTCAACAGCGACCAATTCACGAATGTTGGGTAACGTGCAAAAGAGGACGATCTTTCAAGAAACCCGAATACAGAAGTGACTGCAACATCAACAGTGTTAATAAGAATAGACATTAATAAAAATGTTAATATAAGTAATTGATTGAAGGTTGTTTTCTTTCTCATCTCTTTTACACGTAAGGCTCATCGAAACTTATCTATGCTTTAAAACGACAAAATAAGAAGCTACAAAAAACACGAATTAGAGCTTAAAATATCTAAAAGATGAAACTGAATGACTGATTGATGATAGAATTATACCTAATAAGCCTATTTAATGTTTCGTTGCCGGGGCACACAGGATCCTAAGGGTGGGCGGGCGATAGTCCTCCGAGCGGCCCAAGTGTGGGCGGTGAATTTCACACAAGTTATCGAAATAACATAAAAAGCCCTCAGCGGAATGTTATTAGGCTATAAGGAGAACGAAAAAGGTGAAACTCGATATAATATAATATAAACTTTTTATTTTCTATATTCACGCGTAAAGTATAGATATATTCAAAATTAATATTGGAGGATGAATGGTGATCGATACGGATGCCAAAAATGCAATCAGTAAATTTTTGTCGGTCTGTCTGTCTGTCCGTCTGTATGTGCACGCATGGGTCAAAAACTACTAAAGGGATTTTAACCAAACTTCGTACGATTGTAGTCTAATAACATAACGCTAAGACACATAGGAGCTGAGCAGTGACGATAAATTTGAAGCAAGTCGGATGAAAATGCGCTTTCGAGCTCTTATCCTCACATACGTTTACTCAATCACGCAAAAATGGCTGAACTGATTTGGATGAAATTTGGCATGCATATTGTCAGGGGTACAGAGAAGGACATAGGGTAATTTTTATCCCGGAATTCCCGCGGGAACTTCGAAATTACGGGGGGCACAGCTAGTAAGGAATATAATATAACAAATACCTATGCCTAATTTAAAAAATGAAATTAGTTACGATTCTTTATTACTGTAATATGAGTTAACAGTTCTACTTTTGCTAAATCGACGCCGTGACTTTATTAAGTATTTTTACTATTCCACGTGGTCATTTACTCGTATGTTCACTTAAAAAAACATTATTTTTACAATATTATTATTGGAGTAAGTCTGTCCTTCATCAGTAAAAAGACTGATTTTGCGTTGCTATGGGTAGGTACTATAATTATTATAATATTTAAGTATAATCATCTACAGCTTACTATTATGTACCTACATTTTTCAGTAAAGATATTCGTAACATTTATTATATATGCTTGAACATAATATTATGTATTTTATTCAAGCTAAAGGAAAATATACTTAAATGGTTTTTTTATTTTCATAGGTATACCTACCTACGCGTCAGAGACTTGATGTATTTTATGAACGGAACATTTTGCTCGTGAAATGTTAATAAAAATATATAACCGTGTCTATGGATGATTGACTAATGTTTTTGTATATAGTAATGAATAGTTATTTGTTAAATTTCTTAGTTATTTGGGCATTATTACTGTTCAAAACTACAACTGGACACGTTGACAGCGCCAAAGTAAGTGATCCACCAACTCTACGCGCAAAATCAATCGAATTAGCGCAAGTTCAGACCGGTCACTGTTCCGAAATCAAAGGATCCTGGGTTGGTTTTTGATGGGAGTTGACACAGTTTTTTACTCGGCACTTTTATTGTTAAAAGTGGTTGTAAAAGTTGTTGTTAAAAGTGTAAGAGTTAAACGAAGGACTTTGAGCGAAATTATTGTCACTTGGAGGACAGTATATTTCTTCAGAATTAGAGACCAAATATTACAATAACCACACTGTCTAAATTGTTTTTAAAAGCAATAAATTATACCTGTCCGATAGCACTGTTGGTGCTGTGGTTAACTTGACTGCTAGGTACATTATTAGCGGGTTCGAATCCCGGGTTAGGATGGACATATTTTGTTTACCCCAAGTCTGTGTAGTACCTATTATACCAGTTGTCTTTGGTACCCACGGTACAAGTTCTGCTTAGTTTGGGACCAGGAGGCGCTATGTAAACTTCAAGCTTTATTATTTTTATTAGTTAACAGAAGAATGCAATATAGCCGACATCTGTCGTCATGACCAAGTTCCGATATGCGGCATTGACGCTTGCGGTGAAATGCGCACATTCATAGACACCTGCGACATGCACGAGTTTAACTGCGATAGTAAGAAAGGTGAGCTCGAGTGGAATCTTCTTCTTTTGTTTTCTATTAACTAGCTGTTCGACGGTTTCGGAAGTGTTGGTTTGAGAACTCTGGGATAAAAACTACCCTATGTCCTTCTTTGTACCCCTGATAACGTACATGCTATATGTCATGATGATCAGTTGAATAATTAAGGCATGAAAGCGTGCCAAATAAATAAATAATTTCTCGGAAATCTCAGCGAATACTGAAAGAATCAAATCGAGACATCACATCTAAGAACCTGGATCAAACATAACAAAATCCACTAGGTATTACAATTATTAATGGAGCCTAACATCTTAGATTTCCATCAAATAGCCGGTGAGCTACTCATTAATTTGTTTTCGATTCATTCTGATATTATACATACATGTCCTTGGGGCCCCTTATCGTTAGGATTATGTCGTAACTCGTAAGGTACCGTACACAGTAATAAACGTTAATCGAATAACAGAAACTCTAAAAAGATATGAAGATCTCTAAGGATGTTTAATAAAGACATTTGTCTCGCATATTTTGTATAAATAAAAAAAGTATAAATAAACCACATTACAAGAATAGTAAGTGCTATTTATTGGGTTTCTAATTCGTGGTCGACCACCGTAGTTCACCTAGGTGTGGGTACATAAGTACATACTACATTCGGCAACAAAAGTCCATATAAACACATATCTATCTACAAATGATCCAAATCTGTAGTTTAAAAATATTATTGATAGTTTCATAATATGTAACTGATTTCATGTACTTACTTTCATAACTCTATGATAAATAGGTACCTAAAAGTTAAAATTTAATTTAAACTTGTAGAAGTTTAGTTATTAGTTAAATTATGGACGTTTCTTTCATGTATAAAATTTACAAAATCGTCCCAAATATTTTAGTAGATATGTATAACATTACTAAAAGTTACTTTACAAGGAATTCATTAATTATTTTAATAAGTTCAGGGATGCCTATCCCATAAAGTGAAAAACCTTTTGAGCATACCTAACGTATATTATACGTATATTAACGTATATTATACGTATATTATACGTATATTATTGTTATCCCGAAAGTCAGTTGGGCGCGGCCGCGGGGAACAGCTAGCTGATAATTTAGAACTACGTGGTTTGGCGCCGGCGTGGGTGTATATTCGACAGTCGACAGTATGAATTGCTCTACAAGAGTATTTGATATACCAATTTATTACATAGGATAAAGAGGTCTTCGTATACTGGTCCCAAGAAGTGGCTTGACCCGTCGTTTTATTCAGAGCAAGCGAGTTGATTCAGAGCGTTTTTTCTCAGAAATGAGAATCGACTGTCGAATATACAATACACCCACGCCGGCGCCAAACCACGTAGTTCTAAATTATCAGCTAGCTGTTCCCCGCGGCCGCGCCCAACTGACTTTCGGGATCCCTTCCTCCTTTTAATCCGTATTATAAATGCAAAAGTAACTCTGTCTGTTATCTTTTCACGCCTTAACTACTCAATCGATCATAGCATTTTGCATACACGTTTTCAGGGGTCGAGAAAAAAAACATAAGGTACTTTTTACTCCGGTAAACCTCTAGGAACAGCTATTATACTATAGTTATTATAATTATTTATTTATTCAGTCAAATTTATAGTTAAAATTTATTTTCTCAAAGAAGATATTCGATGACCTCGTAATATCAGCTCAATATAAAGAGAAGATATGCTAACGCCTTTGATTTGGTAATAAATGCCGACCAAGGTTAGAGTTGACACAACTAATTTCTACTAAGCGGCTAGTCGCGAGCGGCTGGCGGGTATACCTAATGTGATTATCTAGGAATCGCGCGCGGCCAGCCGCCCGCGACTAGCCGCTTAGTGGAAATAAGGTCTATAGATTTGCACCAAAAATATGAATTTTAATGAAAGCCAAATTCGTGTTAAAAAAAAATTGCGAGTATTCGGATAGCGGCTTCGCTGATATTATATTAAAGCTACAATATTAACGCATAATGAGTAAAATCCGACAACTCCTATGATGTACAACTATATATAGTATTTTTGTTTATTAAAGAATAAAAAAAAGAATCCGAGATGGTACTACTGGGTCATTATCTAAACATAACAAGATTATCGTGGTTTGGACAAAACGACCTCTATCGGGTCAAGAACTAGTCTATCTACTTATAATAAAATCCCAAGTAAATGAATTTTCGATCAATAAATTTAAAAGCTTATATAAGAAAAAGCCTATTATTATAATGTGAGTGAGTACTTGAATGATGGACAAACTTGGAACTGAGTTGTTCCACTAGATTTCGCAGTGTCATCATTAAATTGCATCAAAAAATACATTGCCTAAATAATGATGTTGTGTTGTGCAGTGTGCTACAGTGGAGTTTGCTCAGCTTCAGCAATGACATTAGACGTGAAGGTGAAGGTGTGAAGGGCGGGCAATAACGTGATATTTGACTTTGTTATGTCGTCAACTGCTTTAAAACAAAAAATGTTAGCTACTCAATAGTGTGACCTGACTATTATCCCCCACCCCACTGTCAACCCAGTCTGTCGTCTAGTCTAGGCGGTGTCGTCAAACCTGTGTATTAGAGGCTAGCTTTTTCCCCGCAGTTTTACCCACGTCAGCTTTTGGATTTCCTTGGGGGCAACTGAATCCCTGAGGGAATTCAAATGTTGACGTGACGACGTCATTTCGGTTTACTGTATCTTCCTATCAGTGAAGGAACTTTTAGGATCGTTTCAGTAGTTTCAGAGATTATCATCTACATTCAAACTTACAAAACACTCTTTCTAATATTAGTGTAGATAGATTACTACGCGTGTGGTTTATAGGACATGGCGAAATAATTTGTGAATTTACAGATTTTGTCCAGAAACCAGTGCACGAATGCTGGGTGACTTGTAAAAGAGGCAGAAGTTTCAAAAAACCCCTATTCGCAGCACCAGATTGTGATAAACAAAACCTCGTATAATAAAAACTTAGATTATATTTTAATCGAATATAAAAAGTAACGATTTTACATTGTAATGGCGGGTTAACAATAACTTACTTTGTAAAGGTACTTATTGTTCGAGATCACAGTTTTTTTTACTTTTATTATAAACTAAATCTTACATTTCATTGTATAAATTTAAATAAAATAAGTAAATATCTAAATGTACAATTTACACTAAATGCCTATATAAACTTTAAAGTATTTCTATACAATAAAAATTAATTGGGTAGGTACCTACTTCAATAATATATTTTGTATGACTAAATATGAAGTTATGATTATTAAAATTTTTAGATACTAAGAAATATTATTAATATATTTATTATATTACTAAAATATATTATTTAAATTATTCCAAAAAACACACGAATTGCCTTACCTACATCTGGATAAATATACATAACTTACTCGAATAACTCTTTAAAATATTATATAAGTACTTTTATTTCTTTTGCTAGTTGTGTACTACTACTACTACTGTACTTTACCTACTATTTTATTGATCTAATGGTTTAACTGTATTCATCCATCCAAAAAACCGGCACTTTTTACTATATGATAAATTCTCTCTCTTGGTATTTTCTCGGCTTCCCTCTCGACCACTTGCATTTCTTTTTTCGTGAACCACGACTCCTTGGCTAGACTGCTGGCAATCGATGGGTTGTCGTAAAAATCGCGTGATTTGAGTAGTTCCCGAGGTAGTAACGCCTCGCTTGCCGCATTCAGTTCCACGGCCGGGTGCGACCGCACGAGTGGCACCAACCCCTGGGCATACTGGATCCCGAGGGGTTGTAAGGGTTGAGTGAAGATCAAGCTGGGACGAGCTTGAGCGACAGCTATCACCACTGCCGCAATTACTAAGCAATTTATTTTCATCTGTAATCAAATGGAAATTATTAGATACGAGTACGATCCATATTATCTAATTTTTATCATTTAATTCCATGTAGGTAGGTATGTACATAATCAAAGTTTAATTATTATGAGCGATTAAAGGCGCTATATTTGTTTCTGATTGTGTGTTCGATATTTTATAAACTACGCATAAAACTGATTTTTATGTGGTTCTCACAATCATTTACGAAATGTAAAGATTCACATATGTACCTGTCTATATTAGGATATTTCCGAGAAAATTCTGAAACCCGCCGGGAATAGCAGTAGATAAAAGGAGAAACTTAATGATAAACCGCTGGATCTAGAAACTATTTCCGTACAGGACTTCTTTTTACAAAATAAAATTTATATATAAGCACTATCAAAGATAAAACTCTATCAAAGGGTTTTTGGAAATTCAAACTCTAAGAACGTAATGAGATACCGCGAACAGTCACGCACAAACGGCTGAACGAGATTGGATGAAAAGAATTTCTAGAATTTGATTTCATTATTTGATTCTTTGAAACCCCAGAGAACATCTAGTATTTCTGAGTATTTCTCACTTATTCATTTACCTACCGATCTGTATTCTTATTACAATACAACGAAATCTATTCGGCGACGGCTCAGAAAGCTTGTCATTTAAAAGTAGAACACATAAAAGTTTTATATCTAGATCACGAAAGTAATTACAGTTTAAGTAAATCCAAACATTAACTCAGTTTTTAAAGCATTTTTCATTACTACAACCACTTATATTAATGTATTTTAATTATTTTATAGTACTTATATGTCATATATTAAAGATTATTAAAAAAACAACTTAATTTATTATTAAAAAGATTTTCGTAAGAAAAGTAATGTGCAAATTATTACGGATTTATATGTGATTTAACATACACGAAAATAGAAGTGCCATTGCTATCGGTACAAGTAGTAATAAACTAGAAGTATCAGCTGTAGCAGTTCTTCAAAAACTTGGGTTTTTACCCTTTGCACCTCAGGGTTTGAATAACCAAACAAAAATTTCGAATACCCTTTTCCTTAAGTTTATTTCATCAAAAATAAATAAACAAATAACTGTTCAAGATAAACTTTAACTCCCTTTTCACCCCCTCAGAAATATTATAAAGCTAAAGAGTTTGATGGTTTGTTTACATGCGCGCTAATCTCAGGAACTACTGGTTCGATTTGAAAAATTCTTTCAGTGTTTCACGCTACGACCAATAGGAGCGGAACAGCAATGAAAAGTGTTGCAAAAAACGGGAAAAATATTCTTTTTGAGAGCTTCCGTTGCGTACGCTACGTTAACGATTAGCTGTGCAATATTTTAGTTAGTTTTTCCTCAAATTAAAACGGGTGAAACCACGGGGCACAGCTATCTATTTATATACCTAAGTAAAAATGAATCGCCGAAATGTAATGTGATCGCATAACTTCCAACTGTCTAAATTAGATAATTCTTTTTTTACCGATTTCTTTGTGTTCGCTATTGTAAGGACAAGGTTTGTATAAAAGAAGTTTGGAGTTCCTGCGGTAATCCCGAAATTCACGCGGATGAATCTCCGCCACGGTTGGACCAATTTCAACGGGATCTTCCCTGCTATTTAGTTAACTGATGTTATAAGGAGTAAATTGGGCTACCTTGGAGTTCCTGCGGAAATTTTGAAACTCACGCGGGTGAAACCGCAGGGCACAGCTAGTACATTATAAAAAAAATCCTATCGGATCGTTACGAAATTTATTCTAGGACAATGACACATTCAAGCATTTAATTGGCAATTAAAAAACCTAGTTCACTCAATCACAGATGAACAAGAACTTATTCAAATTTGAATTCGTATTATATTATATACGAAACGTATATACTATGTACGAATATTATAAAGAGAAAATATGTATTAGATTATTTGTATGTTTGTTTGTATCTAAAGTATCAATAAACTCAAAAACTGCTGAACCGATTTTAGCAATTCTTTCACTCATAGGAAGCTACAGTATTGCTGAGTAACAAGGGGTACTTTTTTTTCTGGAACTCCCAGGGAAACTTCGCAATTAACTCGGGTGAAACACAATAAAACTCCTAGACGAGACCAACTTTTTATACATATCGACACATACAATCACAAATAGTACGACACTAACACTATGAACACTTACATTGACGACACAAAAGTCACGGTCACAACACTAGTGCGCTCGAGCGTCCACTGCGCGGGCGCACACCGGCCCAGCAATATATAGGCTTTGCGTAAGGCAACAGGCGTATAACCTTCTGATCAGCTTCCGGGACCGCGAGCCTGGCGGCGAGATGAAGAGTTTTGTAACCTGTACTTTAGTTTATAGAAAGATCAGCCCCCTTAGTCAAGTGGACAATCTATAAATAATCGTTAACGCATAGAAAACTAGGGAACGAATCTGGCAACGTAAAATCGTCCGACCAGAAGTTCTATTTTGCGTGACCACGTTAAATACGAATCTCTTCCTTCGTTTTCTATGTGTTAACTATACCCTACATCTATTCTATGCATATAAATAATAGTGAAGTGTCTGTTTGTACTTACAAAATACATAATTTTATTTCTCTGTCTGTCTGTCTGTTCCGGCTAATCTCGGAAATTTCTGGACCGATTTTAACGGGACTTTCACTGGCAGATAGGTGATGTTATAAGGAGTAACTTAGGCTACGTTTATTATAGAAAAAAATAGTTCAGACTGCGGGAATTCTGGAACACACGCGGGTGAAACCGCGGAGCGCAGCTAGTACCTAGGTAATAAACGAATGTAGGGATATTCTCTATTCGGTTTTCTGAATAAATATTGTCAGTCTCCGTGGGGTAAGTAGCAAATGTTGACTTGCGCTCTGAAATCCTAAGTCCCTGGGGGCCTACTTACGTTTCGTTTTACGACAAATTAGTTTGCAATCAAGTTTATCGAAGGCTAGTTTCCTGGGTAAAAAAATCAAAATTCTATTTAGTCCGTCAGTTAGATAATAAAAAAATAAAAGACACGTATTTTTTGCTTTTTTAAAATAATGGAAATATGCATAGATAAAGCGCATTAAAGTTTAGGGTGGGGGACTCGTGATGTCACAGCTCGCTATAACGTGCGAACAAACTGTAGCGAGGCGTGACGTCATGTGAAATTTCGACTTGATATATCTCCGTTATTTTTTGGTTACATAAAAAAAAAAATACGTGTCCAATATTTTTTAATAATCTACAAAACGGACTAAAAAAGAAAATTTAGGAAACTAGCCTAATCGTCAAATTTTGACTGTCACAGTCGATATGGGAACGATCGACGACGATTGTTAACTGGAGTTTGATACGTGTTCTGAATATCTTTAAACTAAAGTAGACCCTATGGGTTCGACGCCCACGGATGAAAGACGTGTTGATACTGTTTTTGCACAATGTTGGTGCCGTTGCGCGTTGTGGGTGTTACGCGCGTTGTCCTTGCTTAATCGCTATAATACCACCACCTCGCAATAAAATAATTAATCAACATAAAATGGGATAAGAAGCTGCCAAATTATTATTTTTAGCTATTCCATTCCACTTATCACCAGTTTATAGCACCGACCACTTAATCAGAACTTATTTTACACACAAACAACAAATTTTATGGGAATGTAGATTATTTTCGATTAATAAACTAGCTGTGCTCCACCGTTTCACCCGCGTGAGTTTCGGAATTCTCGCAGGAACTACTTTTCTAAAATAAAATTAACATCAGAGTATCTGCCAGTGAAAGTCCCTTTAAAATCAGTCCAGCCGTTTCATAGGTTAGCCGTAACAAATAGAAAGACAAACAGACAGACTAACAAATAAAATAAAAATTATGTAAGTACCGTAACTTTCATTCATGCATTTTGTGAGAAGCTGTTAATTTGGTATTACAAACAGACACTTCAATTTTATTTATAGATATGTATAGATCTATCGTTACATAGAAAAATATTATTGCCGTGATAAAATCCACTCTTAAAGTCTAATCATCTGTTCGATATCAATTCAGTTTAAATTTCAATTCATGCCCATTAAACTCATTAATTAGCTTCGGTTTTATTCGTCGATAATACCTATCAATCGTTTAGCTTTTGCGAATAGGCAAAATTCGTTTTTCGATTCCCAACCTTTATAACATAGTATGTTGGGATGCTTTGCACCTTCATAATTTATATCCAGTATCATGTCACAAGAATGTGAATTTATTTTCACCGCATTTATCACATTGAACGTAGGTAACATGAATACCTATGTCTGTACAGAAGTCTTCCAAACAAAAATTTCAAGCAGGATAAATAGTACATTGTTATCCTAGGGGTGAAAGTAATTCTATTGAACCATGTTTCAACTTTCTATACAGCCGGCGCGATGTAAAATTGAAATAACGTAAAGTTTAAGTAGGTATTAATTAAAATAAAATTCACTCACTTTTTCTTAAGCTAATTCCTATTTATATTTTTTTATTTTCTTTAATTAATACTTAATAATTAAAGAAAATATTTTTTTTAGGTCGCCACAATGTAAATAAAAAATACTGGCTGAATAGCTAGCCGGCCAAAGAAAAAGAAATAGGTGGGAAAGTGTCAAGCGACTATCCGATCTTCACTCATTTTTTCTTTAGCTAATTCCTATTTTTATTTTGACTTTCCTTGCATTCGTAATGAAAAGCACAGTGTTACCCTCGGGAGAAAGACTTATTTAGTCCCGAGAGGGGGTTTGGCGCCCGAGCGTAGCGAGAGTTACTTTCACCCCTAGGATAACAATGTACTATTAAAAGTTAAATGTTATCTCGGGAACTTTATAATTGTAGTTCAGCTTTTAACAAAGTAGTCACCTCTAAATCACTAACACAATGACTTAGATTATCCCACACGATAATCATTTGATTAGGTACTTATGTTGTTGTGTTAATTTGGTTAACATTTCGTAAACTGGGTAATTAGGTAAGCTATTCAATCTGGCAATATGATTTCAACTTATTCATTTAAATGAAATGGCACCACAAGTTACACATATTTTCAGAAAATATCTAATTACTTGAGTAGGTACTAAAAAACTATATATACTTATTTTCAACTCGCTGTGCCCCGCGGTTTCACCCGCGGTAGTTTCGGAGTTCCCGCGGGAATTCCGGGATAAAAAGTATGACCTTCTCTGTACCCCTGACAACGTGCATGCCAAATTTCATCCTAATCCGTTCAGCCGTTTTTGCGTGATTGAGTAAACGTATGCGAGGATAAGAGCTCGAAAGCCCATGTGTCTCGAAAGCCCAGCTCCTATGTGTCTTAGCGTTATGTTATATAGCCTACCTGCTCAGGAGTGTGGACTACAATCGTACCAAGTTTGGTTAAAATCCCTTCAGTAATTTTTGACCCATGCGTACACATACAGACAGACAGACACACAGACAGACAGACTGACAGACAAAAAATTTACTGATTGCATTTTTGGCATCAGTATCGATCACCATTCATCCTCCAATATTAATTTTGAATACTCTACAGTTTTATTATAAGTATAGATATAGATGAAAAAATACAAGATATTATAGGTACGTGTAATCACACCAAGTTTATGTCCAACTCGAGAGCTTTAAACGTTAATGAATGTCAAATGCAAGAATGTCATTATCATTACCAATCCAATTCCCGCTATGCAAAGTAAGTCGAGACTCGAGAGTAAGTCGGGACAGCTAGTCTATTATATATATATCACGTGTCACGTTGTTTGTCCGCGATGGACTCCGAAACTACTAAACGGATTTTGATAAAATTTTGTAACCATTTATAATATGGTCCAACTTAAAAGATAGGATAGTTTTTATCCCGGACTCCGAAATTACGGCGGACGAAATCGCGGGGGACAGCTAGTAATTTATAAAAACCAAAAACAATAAGAAGGAGGTGAGAAGCAATCAATTTTACTCGTTCCGTGTACTTATACTTTTATATTTCGGTGATACTATTTCTACCCGAATAAGTTAGAAATTAGAATACGTCTTATAAAATTATATGTAAATAGCTAGCACAAGAAATTAATTACAACAGATATTTTGAATAAGAGGCAAAGACCGCAAACAAAAGTGAAATAATTTGTGACTGAAATTAATGATCGAATCTTTTAAGCCATGGAGCCTATTGGACAATTATTTATATGCATAACAATCACAGTATCAATGAGAACTGCTTTGCTCTATAGTTAAGTGGATCATGACCACTTCCGTTTTAGGAGCGTTTTCTTTCCGGAACATTGGCAGTGACTTTTCTAAGTCTAAGTACCTATGTTATGTTACTTAAATTTATTACAAGTCACATATAAGCTTAATTACTTTCGGTTACGGCATTAATTGATATATTTTCTGTAATTACATGGGTATCATAGTGACTTCCTCATTAATTCATTAATGCAATGTTGGTCAATTAAAACCTATCTTTTATTTAGATGTGATTATAAGAAATAGATACTAGCTGGTGCCTGCAGTTTCACCTGCATCTGTTTTCTGTCTGCATCATTTCCCGGGAACTCTATAACATACTGTTATAAAAAGTATAATTTATGCTTATTCGGGTCATGAGCTATCCCATATATCTACTGTAATATTAATAGTCAAAGGGATTTTTTGTGATTATTTTAGTTTCTGCATTAAATTGTGTGATTATTGCAATTTTGTAATCGAGTCCCCAGGAACTGTAGCAAATATGTGTAAAACAAACTGAGAAAAAATCGTAAAAAATTTACATTTTGATAAGGCGAATAAAAGCGTGAGGGGATCTGTTCCTGACGGGGGTCCCCCGATAGCACACTTTATTTTTACCTACTGACACGCCATGTTACAATTGTGTATATATTTGTATATATTTACTAAGGAATGTGGATCAAGGCTGTGCCACTTGATATCGCAGCGAATGATTCGAACCGCCCGATGCAAAACATTACGGCATGCCGTCTACAAATTAATTTGAAATTATTCATGGTATTGCTAAAAATGAAACTTGCAAAGATAATTCTGCATCAATCGACAATCGAATCGTAACCTTTAGGTCGAAAATGACCACTTTCCTAAAACGTCCACTTTCCTAAAAATTCATGTTCGTAGAGACAAAGTTCATTTAGAAGTTCTCAACTAATTCTCAAATCTATATCTACATATAATAAAATTGTAACAGGTCCGAGGTCGATGTCTGTATATGGGAGATAAATAAGAAAAAATAAATTTAGGCGACTCTATGAGTGATATAGAAGCCAAAAATACCGTTTTTAAAATTTTTGTCTGTCTGTCTGTCTGTCTGTATGTTTGTATTCGTGCTACGCAAAAACTGATTCACCAAATTGAATGCGGTTTTTTTTGTTGTATTGCTAAGGGTCTAACTTAGATACTCATTCCGTAATTCCATCTGGAACTCGAGATAATAAAAGAAATGCTGGTCGTCCTACTAATATTATAAATGTGAAAGTGTGGATGTTTGTTACTAAATCACGCAAAAACGGCTAAACGGATCTGGATGAAATTTGACATGCACGTTGTCAGAGGTACAGAGAAGGACATAGGGTACTTTTTATCCCGGAATTCCCGCGGGAACTCCGAAATTACCGTGGGTGAAACCGCAGGGCACAGCTAGTGACAAATAAGTTATTTTTTGTTCTTTAATGAACCTACTTTATACATATTATATTTTGTATAAAAAGCATTGATTAACGATTAACCCAATAAAAGAATCATAAAAATCAGTCTTAAACTATCTGAAAAATAATGAATTACTAGGTATACAGGTATACTAGAATATCTTACGAGTATATTATGGTATAAGTGGCCCTAGGCTAGTTTGACGGAATATAGCCTCTTAAGTATTAAATTGTGTTTGTTTTTTGTTGGCAAATCTTTTGTTTCATTAATGTCACGTATCCTTACTTGGCTTTAGTGTTGTGTGATGTAACTGACGAGTCTGACGACAAAATATGTTCTATACTTAAATGAGGCTACACAAAGACATGCAACCTTCGAAGCTTCGTCCACTTAAAAAAATAACTCTAAAAACTGTTTAATTTTATTTCTAAATTGTATTTCTTGTTTAATGTTTTTTCTAGTAATATTGTTTCTGTGATTTTACCGGCATTTTGTTTTTCACTGGTTGAATTCACATAAAAAAGGAAGCCCTGTGCCATTTTTTGAGTTTCTGTAGACCCGGCTGTAGTATATCTATTAGTACTAGCTGTTCCCTGCAGTTTTACCTGCGTTAATTTCAGAGTTTCCTCGGGGATTTCGGGACGAAAGTACTCTATGTGCTTCTGTTTACCCATGACAACGTATAAAATGTCATGATGTACAGTTGAATAGTTAGGGCGTGAAAGCGTAACGAAGTCACATTCGGGTTTATAAGAATTTAGTGGTTACAATGGTGGGTACCTAGGTCACCATAGTATTTTAAATTTATAGATGTAAAGAATTCGTTTTTACATAATTATGTATCTACCAATATTCACGTAATACATTTACAGACATTGCTGGCTTTATACTTGTCAAATTATCCCTTCTTAACACTGTTATCGCTCACGAGTCACGACATCTCCCAATTTCATGAACGCTAGAAACGAGGATCGCATCATCGGTAATTGACATCGTACTAGTATATTACATCACCTGACCTGCATTCCGCCGGCGTATGAACGAAATACTCGCACATCAGTATGCATTTGTGAACCAACAAGCCTCTTGAATAAACAACTGCCGCTAAATAAAGAGTTTGAATAAGATAAGGCGGTATTACAAACTCTCACTATATTATGTAGATGCTTTGGTTATTTTTGCTCTATGTCCACCCTGGTGTTTTCCCACACATTTTACCTACTAGCTGTTGCCCCGCGGTTTCACCCCCTTTAGATTCGGAGATCTCACGGGAATTCCAAGATAAAAGTAGGTAGGTATACCCTAATTACATTTTGTGTTATTCTAATGTATAAGCTATATTATTGTAAAGTTTCACTAAAATCTATTAAGTAGTTATTGGGTGAAAGAGTATCAAATAACCATACATACATATATCCATACATAAAAACTTTCGCGTCCATAATATTAGCACAGGTATTATGATCTAGTTTACTTATCTATTAAGTTTACGGTGCTACGTTCGCGTTGTCCTTAGATTTTACCGCAAAATACATACTCTCCAGTTTAAAAGTAGGTTGAAAAAGAGCCTATGTTGACTCCATAGAGGTAAGAATATATTATGTAGAATAATTATACCTATATATAGTTCCGTGATTGACTCCTATAATTCCAACAAGTATCTCTATTTTTATCTAGTGTTCGAGTACGAGAGTCTAAACGTTGTGAGTAGAGTATGATATTTTGTCTTTTATTGGTCATGGGTAAAAGTCACCTGAAATAAATTGTATTTATGTCTCGTGGTGAAGTTGCAACGCAAAGAAAGTTCATCATTATGAAGTTAGCAACGAACACAAATTAACTTGTTAGGTAGGTGCGTGTTTTCATTGGGTTTCACAATAACACACACATGTTATTTCAATATTAAGTTAAATTTTCGTATCGTAGAATCATAATGACGTTGAATATTACAAAATTGTGACTATATTGTAAGCAATGGCTCAGCAACCTTGATTTAAACAGTTTACAAACGCATGATGCTAGTTACGTAATAGGTACTTGTAATATTCTAATAGCCTTTTTGACCTTCG
This sequence comes from Zygaena filipendulae, assembly GCA_907165275.2. Taxonomy (NCBI): domain Eukaryota; kingdom Metazoa; phylum Arthropoda; class Insecta; order Lepidoptera; family Zygaenidae; genus Zygaena; species Zygaena filipendulae. The sequence goes on from OU015669.1 coordinate 6,694,399, forward strand.
CAAGGGTCATTGACACTCTGAGGCCTACTTAATATCCATCTGATTAGGGCAAATAAAAACTTTAATTGCAATAAAATATAACCATTGCCATAACAATAACTATAATAAAATGAACTTCTTAGTGACGTACAAAAACCTAAATGTAATCAATACTTATAATATCATTGAATGTAGGTAGTTGTATTCCTACCTATCTATACTAAAATTATAAAGCTGAGAAGTTTGTTTGTTTGGTTGAATGCGCTAATCTCAAGAACTACTGGTTCAAATGGATAAAATATTTTTGTGCTTTATAGTTCATTTATCGCGGAAGGCTTATAGGCTATAACATCACGGCACGACTTTTAGGAGCGGAGCATCAAATTAACGCGAATGAAATAGCGGAGCACAACTAGTTACTACTATACACTGGTATAATATAATACTTATAAAATAATTTGGTATATTCGCGATATTTACAACATATTTATTACTATAAAAATAAATTATATTATCAGGTACGGGGAGCACTGGAAATAATCCCCTTGTTTTTGTATTATTATGTAAACACCTATCTAATTTCCTCTCTCTTATGAATCTGTCCACTCTAAGGTTGCCTGGGAGAGATCGCTTTAAGCGATAAGGCCGCCTTTTGTATACCTTTAGCTAAATGAAAGAAAATTTGTAAATACTTTTTTTTTCAGTTTGGTGTGCAATAAAGAATTATCTATCTATCTATTATTTATGTTATTATTTTTAATTGTGTTGTAAATTTGCCAGTACCTACCTACTTAATATTTTTAAATGTAAAATTGTGACATAGATCTTTATCTATGTCACAATTATGTAATGGATACAATAAAACTAATATTACAAAAGAAATTATATTTTTATCCACATAATTCATATTATGTAATTCTTAAATATCCTATTGTTAAAAACTTCTTTAGTAGGTAAGTAGGTATTTGTTTTTATATCTAAAATACGTATACAAAACGTATACGTTTACAAAACGTTATTTAAAATATTCTTTTCCGTTTATAGTCGAAATAAACGACGTGTGACCAAGTTCAATGCCATTACGAGGCTGTCGCGTGTAAGTAGGTACGGTCAGCAATAAAACATAATTATTTCAAACTGATCACTTGTATATTTACAGTACCTATCAGAGGCGAAGGTACCATAGAAGCCGATTCCCACCGGCTTCCTTTCAGACGCAACAACTCTGTCTACCGTAATTGAGAACGTTGTCTGAGGTACAGGGAATGATTTTATACCGAAATTCCTGCGGGAACTCCGAATTTATCGAAGGTGAAACCGCGGGGAACAGCGAGTAGTTTAATAAGTAGATTTCCGGCTTCCCCCTCAATATTTCACCCTTCGCCACTGGTACCTATATTGTACAAGAGATTTTAAATTGTATTCAATAATCCTCACTTATTGTAAATGCGAAAGAGAGTTTGTTTGTTTGTCACGCCCTAACGGCTCAACCGAGACAGAAGGACATAGAGTGCTTTTTATGCCGGAATTCCCACGGAAACTCCGAAATTGATGCGGGTAAAACTTCATAAAACTTTGCATACTAGGTACACGTTGTCAAGGGTATATAGGTACAAAATATAGGGTACTAGGTCCTTTATCTCGGAATACCCGCGTGATCTCTGAAATTAACGCGGATGAAACCGCGAGAAACAGCTAGTATTCAATAAACATAGCCACAACATTATGCTAAAATTATTCCCTGACTGTCAGGGAATAATTTTAGCATGCAATGTTATGTCATCAGGCACTCTCGTTTTGGGTAAAAATTACGATAAAATAATACCTACAATTAGTATAATTCTGAAGACAAGACAAAAAGCAGCTGGATTAAGATTATTGTGGGGATTTGTGTCCTAACTTTACATTTATATCTCTTACATCTCAGTACATTTTGCCATGACCAGGGTACATAACTATAGCCTTCTAAGTAGTATCGATTTCATTAATTTTATCCAGATCGCATTTGAGTCTGATACGTTATGATTTACGAAGCTAAGCTTATCGAATATGATACTATGACAATAATATATTTAATTATTATTATATAAAATATAATATTATATATAAACTTTCGAACATTGTCCTTGATTGTATCAAACAATTGGTAGAGTGGTTTGGTAAACAATCACACGAGTTGGCGTTTTCGTATATAAATGACTTTTAAAAGAGAATGACAAAATAAGTGTGTATTTTGAAATTTATTCATCCGCTCGATTACCTAAAGTAATAACAAATATCCGTTATCCGTTAATATCCATCTATATTCAATTACTTACGTACTCAGTTCGACTGAGTTACTACGATCATAGACGTTAAAAGGTCCATTTATACCTACGTGCCAGACACGTTCCGTCCCAGACACGTGCCAAGAAAAAAAGGTGGATAAAACAAACATACACCGTTTATTTACAAAAGAAGTCTGCACGGTTCCGACGCTCTATTCACACTGCTTGACATTTCTGCGCAGCCGTGTTACGGTAGATATGAATACGTTAATACGCCCTGTATAGAAGAATATTATTTTGTCGGCGACGGAACGTGTCTGGCACGCTCAATGTCTGTAGATATAAATGGACCTTTATATTTTAAGTTGTGGGAGAGAACAACATAATGTCAAGGCGGCTCGTTAATTGTGCACAGATCTGTGGTTGATAACCGGCAAACAGCTTAAGAGCAGAGTTGTGGTTTACAATTACCTCCCTGCTGCGATGTAGCAATAGTTCAGGCGGATTATTATTAAGTTAGATATTTCATTATTATTATTTGTATGATGTAAAAAAAAAATTCTTATTTTATTTTATAATATGTCTCTATTACAAATATCTACATGTATTGTATTCATAAGTAGAAGAGTAAAACCATCAGTTCTGCCTCTTTCAGCAAAACTGCTGGAACTAATCCTATCACATGTGTGCCTAAATAATGCATTAGGTAGCTGTTATAGTATATTCTCAATTATATTATAAGTCCTTAAAAATAAATATGATCAAAAAAATGTACTAAGTACTTACAACATTTGGTAGGTAAAAGTAGTACCTACTCATACGCGTCACAAATAACAAGAACTCTAAAGAATTCTGATAATATGTATCCAATAATTCAACTTTCATTGTGATCACCGATTACAAACGACTGTAGAAAATTATCCGCAGTATTAACTCTTCTTTTTGGAAAATGTGTGGTATCATCTAAATATTTAACTTTATCCCCAAAATGATCTCTTAAGACCTGAAAGAAATCTCTGGTTTCTCCTTTAGCCGTCGTTTCCCACGTTTGGGGTCTTTTGCAGTCATTGGGATAGGCATCACAACTTGTTTCAGATGAATTATTTTGACCTGTTGTTGTTTCATTTATAGTTTCTGTTACGTTGGGAGATGTACTGACTGTACTACTTGTGTAATTGCGTTTTGTAGAGGTAGAATTACTCGTGGCCATTTTGTTTTTCTCTGTATGGCGTGTGTTTTTGGTGGATATTTTAGTCGCTTTCGTTGAATAAGTTTTAGTTATTTTTTCTTTAGTCGAAGAACTTTTATTTTTAATTCCATTTGTTGAGAAGACGATACTAGACGCTGTCGACTTGGAATCATTTGGTGATACTGATGTAGTTACTGGAGCAGGAAGAATAGTCGGAACAATATTTGGAGAGGATATATTAGAGCCACGTAACATGAAAATATTTTTAATATAAACGAAAATGTTAGGAAGAGTCGACGATAGCATCGTTGCCGTGATTGAGGATGTTGTAAGGGGTTTACAAGTTATAGGCGTAGATTCTAGAGTCGTCGAGTCAAGGGTCGTAAAATCAATGGTAGTAGGTTCATTTGTCGTAGATTTTTGAGAAGTGGATGAATGAGTTGTAGATTTATTCTTTTTAAATTGTGATGTCAATGCAGATCTAGAAACAGTTGATGCTAAGTTCCGAGTGATTGAAATCGGTTTCTTTGATGATTTACGTGTGCTGGTTAATGTAGATTTTATTTTAGTTGAGGTAGTTATTTTATTTGTTGATGATGCCTTTTTGGCAGGTTTGTCAGGTGTTGTTTGTAAAGTTTTTTTCGTCAACAATGTTGTGTCAGTAATAATATTATCTTCGGTCGTCGAAACAACAGCAGTTGTATATTTATTTGTTGATATTCTGCTATTTGTATCGTTACACTCGTCTATGTCAACTTTATGATATTCTGTAATACAATGGTTTTCAATTATTACATTGTTTTTTCAGTGACTAAATTCATTATTATTTTATATACTCACCTTGAATATTATAGCAGTTATTTTCAACCATATCACAATCGTCTCTGAATAGTCTCGTGCTTAAATCTTTACTATCACGACCACATTGTGGGATACCTGAATGCTTGCAAGGGTTGATAAGCAAACATGCTTCTTGAGGCTGAAAATGAACAAACATCGAGTCGTGGTAGCTTGAAATATGGAATGGTGGATAAACTGCTGATCTGCTTTGTATCTTTTATTTTATATAGGGTTACTCCAGTGATCTAGCTGTCCTTAGTGCCCTTAGGGCCTTAACTCTTTGGGTAGAAAGTACAGACGTCTTACCGGTACAAAACTTTGGCTCAAAGGCACAGGAAACGTGGACACAGCAACTGAAAAACAATTCAAAAATGTTTACAATATTTAAGATCCTCACCACCATCATCATATCAGCCGTCGTCACGTCCACTGGCCCACTGGACATAGGCCTCCCCCAAGGATCGCCACAATGACATGGAGTATAAAAATCTTTCGTAAAAATATGTAATAGTAAATGAAAGTAAGTAGTAAAATCTCACCAAACAATTGCAAAGCGCGCTGATGCATTGTGTGTATTTTATTGCCTTAGTAACTATTATTTTCTGGGTATACCCATACCCATATACTGAGTTATAGCTCAGTTTTATAGCAGCAATAGTGGGAGATAAGATACAAACCGATATAACACAATGGATATACATAATACCTATCATATATTCTATTTTTATTTTGTTCTTCATAACACGATGACAGCATCATTGTTCTAGTGGTTAGCAATCCCAACTGCTACGACAGGTGTCGCGGGCTCAATCACCGCATCAGGGTTAAACATTATATTATGATCAACATTAATTTTTACTGTGAATTAAGGTTTAATAAAAAGTACGTGCAACATAAATTATTATGACAATAAGGTGGGAGTATTATATCAGTTATCTTGTACCCATAGTACAGGTTTTGCTTATTTTGGTACCGATTGGTGCTGTGTGACAATGTCCAAGCTTCATTATTGTTAGTTTATTATTTTACTAGCTGTTCCCCGCAGTTTCACCCGCGTTAATTTCGGAGTTCCCATGGGAATTCCAAGAAAAAGTACCCTATGTCCTTCTCTGTGCCCCGGCAACGTGTATGCAAAATTTCATGGTGATCGGTCGGGCCGTTAAGGCGTGAAAACGTAACAAACAAACAATCATACAGACCAATCAATCATTTTCGGATTTATAATACCTACATAGCAAGGATAATAATCTGCGAAGGAATGATATAAAAACTCACTGTTGCATATCGCTATGAAATATCGTACTTTTTCACTGCATGCACGCCGTTTTCATACTTGAATCATTGAAACACAAAATAGTCTTTTTCATTTATTCAAATCACATAATACTATATCTTATTCCAAATAATCTGACTCTTCGATAACTTTCAATGATTTATTTTTAGAGCGAACAAATCCTTTTATGACTCTCACCATTTTAACACCGTTCCTCACAATGGTTTCGCGTTTTAGTATCACTGTTTTTGGATTTATATTTATTGTACTTTCAGTAGTGATGGGGGCTTCGATGGTATCTGTTTGGGTGTACGGGTGCGTTCGATGGTTTCGACGCCTTTTAGGAAAATATCTCCTTTTCCCTCGCAACATGTGCAACGGTAGAGAAACGGGCGGCGTTGGAACGGTCTGGTGCACCGTGTTCCTCCGCATATTGCGGGTTACTGAGACGCAACCACCGCACTTGGTTTGATAAATGATTCTTTGTCCCAGCCTGTGACGGCGATGGTCTGCACACGGCGGGTTCGATGGGCACGAGAATGATGGACAAGTTGTCCAGAGGTTCGTTTCAAAGCACTTCGATATGTTCACTTTGATATAATCTGTAATACAATCGAGAAAACCAAACTAGTACCACATGAAGTATGTAAAACCACTGAAGACACAATAAAATTGGACATATCCTAACTGGGTATTTACCACGATTTTACCCATGTCTTTTCGGCATTATAGATTGGATTTAAAAAAACCTAAGAAAGTATTTATTCTATGCCTCAGTATCTGTAGATAATCTCTGGATCTACTGAACCGGTTTTGAAAATTCTTCTACCAATAGAATGCTAGTGTTTCTGAGTGTCATAGTACTCATAGGGTATGTCTTATCTCGAAATTCCCGCGGGAACTCTAAAATTACCGCGAGTGAAACTGTGGGGGACCAGCTAGTAAAGAATAAAAATATAAGTTCATTGAAACCTTCTTGATGGTCACAATTGAATTCCAACATATCGCAAGTGTCCAAGAATAATCTGAAGCTCGTGTTTCTAGTTTTGCTCCGACCACATTCGGTTATCCACGTGTGGTTGCAGATGTCCGCCAGCAAGCACCAACCCAGAGGCTTTGGACAATTTGAAATCAATATATTTATTTACTCGCATTTCCCTCGCAATAGATAATACTGGCTGCTCCCCGCGGTTTCACTCGCATTAATTTGGGAGCTGTCGCGGGCATTTTGAGACACAAAGTACCCGATGCACTTACCCTTGACAGCGTGTATGCAAAATTTCACGATATTTCACCGGCATTAATTTCAGAGTTCCCGTGGGAATTCCGGGATAAAAAGTACCATATGTCAGTTTCGAAATTCTCGCAGGAACTCTGATAAAATTAGCCTAACTCCTTACAACATCAGCTGCCAGTGAAATCATCAAAAAATCGTTCCATGTAAATATGAGAAAATGAATTTTCTTCGTAAATTTTTTTCTTAAATTTTTCCAATGTTTTACTATTCGGGGCAAAGTCAAATCCAATAAACCAAAGACCATGAAAATTGATCCAGCCATTCTCGGACTCCGTAATTTCTATACTTACTTATATATAATTTTAAGACAGATGATTTTTGATGACTCTTCAGTCTTCTTAACCATTTTATTATTTTTATACCCTTGTTTCTATAAATAATAAGGAGCTATGTTCTATAATTTGTAATGTAATTTGTTTTTTATAACTTACCCATATGAAATGCTGATTTGAAGGCAACGATATGAAGAAGGTGCCTGTAATAGAAGCCAGATATTAAAATAAAAGGCAAATGCTACCTTAAATAGATAGACTCACGAAACTTATAGTTTACGATTTCCAAGGTATTTGAGGATGTACGAGTATGTGACATGTGCCTTTCATGTGCTTATAACAAAAAAGTAAGTATTATTCAACATAAAGAGTAGCTACACCTATAAGGTACAGCGGACAAAGTTCACGAACGCAATCAAATATAATATATTATGTGTAATTGTATATGCACCTACACCTTAAAGTTCAATAATTTGAGTGGTTTTTTTGGACGTAGCGTAACTGCATATGCGCTGCTTATCAACTTATGGACATTTATTATGCTTAGTAGTTTTTTGAGACTGATTGTAATTGAATAGAATAATAAAACCTTTTTCTCGGTCTATAATTTAATCAATCATCGTGATCGAAAATTAATTCACTATGTTTAAATTACAAATATTTGCTTTTTATACCGATTATTATCAAAGTGTAACTATTCATAATTTCTTTGTAAACCAATTTGAATATTTTTTCATTTCTATGTCTTTATTAAAGTACATTTTATTATATAAATATTATTTCACTATAAACTCAATACACAAAAACAAATCATTATGCATGTAAAGATTTAAAGTTTTACTGTGAAATTTTATTTGTAGCCATAAATCAACTTTACTGCTAAAAATATATAGGTAGGTATACAGATGGATGTTTGTGTAAAGTGCAATGTTTTCTGTTATTTTATATTTGCTGGGGGATTTGCTGAAATTTATCCCACGCAGCACAATGCTATCTCAGTTGATATTATTTTTTATAACATTTTGAGCTAATACAATAGATTTTGTAATTTTTTTTAGCAATAAACATTTCTTTATTCTGTTTTTATTTTAAAATGAAATTTGGCAACAGTTTCATCAAATTTAAAATATGTTTATGAAAAAAAAAATTTAATCACACAGGTAGGTAAAGTGGCGGCAAAAAGCTCATCGATGAAATAGTATAAAACAAAATCGGTTTTGGCGATCATTATTTTCGCGTCTATGTATAAAATCACGTGATCAAAGTCCTTTAGTTTTCTATGCGAATGATTGTAGCCCGTGTCGGTGCTTATAGTTATTCTAAACTACCCAACAGATGTTGTTTCCACTATTTACTTTTCTTCCGCAAGCTCTATAATATGTATACCTAATATTGTACATTGTTATTAATTTTAATAATATACAACGTGTTAATGAATTGACTGAAAACTAGAAAGTAATTTGTTCAGAATCGACTTACGAATCAATCGCACCATGTTTTAATATAGGTTATATTTTGTCATTTTTACTAGCCCAGGGGGACTAAGATGCGCAACACAATAAAATTTTATCGAGCCATTTTATCGATTCTCGTCGACATATTGTATGGTTTTGTCGACGAGAATCGATAAAATGGCTCGATATAATTTTATCGTGTTGCGCATCTTAGCCCCACATGTCTAAATTATTTATAATACAATATTTGGCGCGTACGCTGCCGCCCGTAGCAAAAAAATCGAATCGGTCATTGGCATGTAGGCGCGGGCGTAGCGTTTGATATTTCGTAGATAGGTCACCTACAAACTAATGTTGAATAACTTGTAGTCTATTAATATTTTGGACAGAATTTATATTTTAATCACATCATTGTTTATTTTTTAAATAGTATGTATCAGGTTTTTGGTCAGTTTATTAACACGTTGTATAGTAAGTAGATAAAATTTGATATTTTGTAATTATGTCGCCATAAAAATATGTAATCTTATTAGGTTCCTATCTAAAAATGTGATTCCCATAATGCAATGCAATGTTTTGACGTTTGCATATAAAGAAAAAAATTAAGTGCGATAAGTAGATATTAAAAAAATGGAATCTTTGTAATCTTTAACATCAAAGATCATGACATTGTAGCCGGAAGAGATTAAAGGAACCGGAACTATGGACGCGTGAGTGCGTTGGACCTGCGGCTAAGCTCTCAATGTCGAATCGAGGCAAACCGGTCGGGTTCGATTCTCAGTAGGTACCTACACGGTTCACGCTATCTACATATATCTATACTAATATTATAAAGAGGGAAGGGTAACGAATTAGCTCAAAAAGTACTGGACCGATTTTAAAAATTCTTTCACCATTTGAATACTCCATTATCACTGATTAATATAGGCTATATTGTAATCCGGAAGTCTCGCGGGAACTCCGAAATTACAGCGGGTGAAAATGCGCGGAACAGCTATCTCTAGATCTACTGAACCGCTTTTGAAAATTCTTTCACTTACAGGAAGCTACGGTGGTCCTGAGTGACATAGGGTACTTTTTATCCCGGAATTCCCACGGGAACTCCAAAATTACCGCAAGTGAAACCGCGGGGGATAGCTAGTAAATAATATATGTATGGGTCACTAACGTGCACATAATATGAAGATCTATACAGACGCATTAGTGCCATATAGATCGAACAGATCGATAGATCGATCGAAACATCGAGAATAATATATTAGGTAACTAATAATTTGATTTCAAGTATTGTAATTGATTTTCTTCATTAAGTATTGTAATTCAAATTTAAATTAATTTTAAATTATAGAAATTGTATTCAATGTCAAATTATGTAAGTTTATTAAGGAATAAACAGGGCTTTAATAATAATAATAATAATAATAATTTGATTTCAAACAAATGTTTATTACAGTAGGTACTAGTTTGTAATCCATACTAATATTATAAAGAGGTAAAGTTTGTGAATTTTAAGTTTGTGAGTTTGTGACTTTGTAGGGGGTAAGTAATCTGTGGATCTACTGGACCGATTTTGAAAATTCTTTCACTTAGGTAATTTTTTTTCCCGAATTTCCCATGAAAACTCTGAAAATACCGCGGCTGAAACCGCGGGGGATAGCTAGTATTTTATATGATAAATTAACGTTACCGTTTTGTCCTTTACTGTTTTTCAAACATTTGTTTATTGCTAATGTTAATCATACTAAAAACGGCTTGACAAATATGACACCTAAGTAGTAGAAATACTTATTACATTAATCATTACAATAAGTAGATTTATATTATGAACGTGGTACAAGCGTTGTACTCGTATTAAAATATGAATAGTTACTATGACATGTACGACTTGTAATATACATTATTATAATTATTATTAATAACATTCGTATTCGTGCTTAGGTAGGTACTTTATTTATACAAAGTAAGCACGAAATTGGGTAATCATATCTATCTACTTAATAAAACCCTATATACTTAATCTAATATATATAAATCACGTGTTACGTTGTCTGTCCGCGATGGACTCCGAAACTACTGAATCGATCGTGATTTAATTTGGTCACTATGTTGGATTTGGCCTAACTTAAAAGATAGGATAGTTTTTATCCCGGATTTCCCGCAGGAACTCCGGAATTATTGCGGGCACAGCTAAACACCGTAAACTACTGGTAGGGGTACAAAGAAGTACATAGAGTACTTTTTTCCGGAATTCCCGCGGGAACTCCGAAATTACCGCGGATGAAATCGCGCGGGACAGCTAGTATTTTAATATGTTGTGTGGGCGGTGGAATTGCCTATCTCTAAGGGCAAGTTGTTTCATGAGCCGTTATGGTAATAAAAAATATACGTAGGTTTCTATAACAAATCGCCATAAAATATTCGAATAATATAATTATCATTGTTAATAGGTACGAGACATTAATTAACAAACTTGTTCTCAATTAGGGGCAGTATAATCGCAAGAACTACTAACATTTTGTATTACGTAACACCCACGTACTGATGGAATTGATTTTTGTTAGCGTCAAATAGGCTGTACGATACGCATGCGCCAAGTTCACGCAAACATTCAATGGTGATTCACTCACACACCGCTCTTTTGAGAGTCAAATGCTAGTAGATTTTAGGCTCTATATCGTAGAACTGAGGTCGATTTTACAAAGTAATATGGACGAATGATATTTTTAGACAATTCGTGCGTTTACATGGGACACAAACGCGCCCCCTGCCATACAAGTTGAGAAGCATAGAGTCGGAAGGTTTACCTCGTCTAACTATATTTTCTGATTGTTCACATTTTTAACAACATTTCTGATGAAAACGGGGATATTTTATATCGCCTATTTACTGTGCGCACTTCACTTCTTGAAATCATTGTCAGTTTCATAATAAGTGTTTATTTTTTCTAAAAAAAAAAAGAGTGTGACTATAAATAAATATTTTAGTAGAAAATTCAACTGTTCATTCACAATTTAAAATTGAACTCTAGATACGATCATTTGGCTTCGGTCATTATTTTGACATAGACGGATCTTTGCGGCAAATATAAAATAGTAACCAAAGTGTTTTAAGATTTGACCCACGAGCGGCGTAAAACGTGATTCATACAGATCGATAAAGAGGGTGATCCGCGAGGTTTCACCCGACTCTGTGAAGTGGAAAGTTAAATAGAACACATAATATAACAATGTAAGTATTATCTATCGAGAAATTGCAGTAATTTTCAAAGGAATGCATGTAATAATGAAGTGAAAGTTCTTTGAGCACAATATAGGAAAAACATTTAGTTACGTTACGCGGTACGCTCTGTATATGTGTTTTTAATGTTTAAATACATGATGTTTTTATTATACTCTCAGTTCCAGTGCTTTTTAACCGACTTCTAAAAAAGGAGAAGGTTCTCAATCCGACTGTATTTTGTTTTTTTTTTTTGTATGTTTGTTACGCGATTACTCGAAGACGGCTGGATCGATTTGAAAAATTCTTTTTTTGTTTGAAAGGGTATACCTCCCGAGGTGGTCTATTGTCATGAAGTCAGGATCTGATGATGGGATCTTGAAGAATCGACGGAACTCTTCAAATATTACAGGCGCGATTTGGGAAGATAAATTGTCACTTTTCTAAACCAACCCACTTATAAAAGCCAAAAATAAATAAAATTTTAACAAAAAATTAAAACCGACTTCAAAACACAAAAATGCACTACACTAAAAAGTTAAAAATAACCTAGGTAGGCACCTATATGCTACTTATAGTCTATCACACCTATCATCAGTAGGTAGCACATACGTAGGTTATTTTTAACTTTATAGTATGCTTTGAAGTCGGTTTTAATTTTTTTGTTAAAATTTTATTTATCTTTCGCTTTTAAGTGGGTTGGTTTATAAAGTGACAATTTATCAACCCAAATTGCTGTGTGCCTGTAATATTTGAAGAGTTTCCTCGATTTCTCCATGATCCCATCATCAGATCCTGAATTCTTTACAATGGAACCAAACTTGAAAGTACATATACCCTATCAAACAAAAAATATTTTTTTCCAAATCGGTCCAGCCGTCTTCGAGAGATCGCGTGACAAAGATACAAAATAGTATATTTCATTATAAGTGCGGAAAGCCTGTCATTGCAAAGAGTTCCGACAAATGTCTACCCGAGCCGAGGCGCAGCCGAAGGTGAGGGTTGACAGTCGGAACTAGTTGCAATGACGGTTCCGCACGTGTACTGAACAACTATTTTTAATACAGTTACGAAAAAATTAAGCAATTTAATAAAATATCAAAAACACAACAAACTCAACTAAGTTCCAACTGTGATCAAGAGATGGCGCTAGTCGTATTAGTAATGCGAAACCTACGTTTCGCAATGCAAAAAGTGTGTCAAAGTCGTGTCGCCATTTTGACAGTTGGCAAAGAGAACGCACGAGTTCGGGAAAGGTAAACAAAAAGCTCGAGTATGTAATAGCCCACATCCCGAACGCTAAACGTCCCTGCAATACGCCACTTTTTGAGCAACTGTATTAAAAAAAAACATACAGTCGAATTGATAACCTCCTCCTTTTTTTGGAAGTCTGTTAAGAAGAAATCAGAGTAGGTAATAGGGTCGAGCCGTTCTCGCGATGATCCGTCAGACATGTGGCGATTGATTTTTTTAATCTACTTAATGATATCTCGTGCTGTTAATTTGATTATAAGGCATATAAGTTTGTTTTGTTGGATGTCGCCGATCATTTTTATCTGGAAAAAAGCCTTTGAACCATTGGCGAGTATAATTTAATATAAGTTTTGAACTATTCGAATTGAATTTGTAAAGCTTCTGAATAATCACTCGCTATACAAGTTTTTCCCAGCAGTTTCGCTAGTTTCTCATGAGAACTCTAAAATATATTTTTTTTTTTGTGAGAATAATATAGCACCGTTTGGAAAAGAATATGAAGTAGGTACCTATCTTAGAATTTGTTAGAATCCCATAGCTTTGCTTGAATTACCCCGAATACCATTTTATGCATTTTTTGTTTATCGTTCATAAAATTTAAAACTCAAGTATAATTTCGATCGAGCTAAGATGCGCAACACGATATAATTTTATCGAGCCATTTTATCGATTTTCTATGACATATTATACGTATATCGTCTTGTCTACCAGTGGTAACACTGATCGATACTTCAATAAGTAGATAAAACCAAACCTAATTCCTAATGTAATCACCGGCGGCATAAGTACGTAGATAATCCTGGGGAACCACTTTCTTTTCATTACCAAAATATGACATATCCCTTTTTATCAGAAAAAGGGTCTGGGAAAAATATACTTGGAAAACTGTATACGTTTTTCCGAGAGCTTTTAGCTTTACAAAAATTACTGCTAAGATTTACATGATCAAATTTTATATACGTAAAACGTAAGTAACTTTGGGACGTGTTCAAAACGAATTTTGATCTCACTCGCTCATCTTTTTTAGGGTTCTGTACCCAAATGGTAAAACGGGACGCTATTGTAAGTCTGTCTGTCCGTCTGTCACCAGGCTGTATCTCATGAACCGTGATAGTTAGACAGTTGAATTTTTTCACAGATGATGTATTTCTGTTGCCGCTATAACAACAAATACTAAAAAACAGAATAACATAAATATTTAAGGGGGCTGCAATACGACAAACGTGATTTTAGCCGTTTTATAGATAATGGTACGGAACCCTTCGTACGCGAATCCGACTCGCACTTGGCCGGTTTATTCTTAGTGTTTTGATTTAAGAATGTTGCTCTGGATTCAACTTTAGCATTTGAAACAAAAACGACCTTTGCTCTTCTGCTGAACTAATAGAAATTTACTCTATTTGTTCTGCAAAAGAACAAAGGTCGTTTCTCACTTCTCATGGTCATAAAGTTCTCGTTTATGCTGGGGTTCAAGCGCACTAAAAACCAATTTAATATGTTTTTATGATTAAACCAAATTATTGCAATTGTTGATTCATGTCATTGTCATCTTGTTTTAAGTGAAAAGTAGATTGTGTAACTCTAGCGTGAAAACAATTTTATCCTCCACTTTAATATCCGCCCTGGGGCCGTATTTTTAAATCGCTCGAATTACTTTTCGCACACAGTATTGCAAGATTCACATGCGAATGCTTAAAAAATGTATGAGCATTCGCATGTGAATCTTGCGATTCCGTGTACGGAAGTGATTCGAGTGATCCAAAAATACTGCCTCTGTGTGTAGGTACTTTAAAAGATGGTGATTTTTTATTCATAAAATCCTTGGCGAAAGGCGAAAGTGAGTTTGTTTGTTTATTTGGTTGCTTGTTACGCTTTCACGCCTCAACGGCTCAACGGATCATCATGAAACGCATACAGATTCAGGGGTGCAGAGAAGGACATAGGGTACTTTTTGTCCCGGAATTCCCGCGGGATCTCCGAAATTATCGCGGGTGAAACCGCGGAGAACAGCTAGTGGTATTATAAGTTGTTAACCACTGACGAAATGAACATAAATTTTCACTGATTTATAAGTAAACGCGTATCAACAAAATAGTCCTCCTTTTTAGGCTTTGACGCATAAATTGAAAACGGAACAAATTCTATTATGAAAAGGGGCTTCAAGTGGTGAGACATCTATAGTGGGGTGATGACAAAAGACTGCCAGCCACTCGATTGAGATAGACCTTGATTTGAAAAGACATTCAAAGCGCCCTTAAAACGACCGGACCGCATAACTTGCTTTGCAATGAGGTTCTGGGTTCGATTTTCAATGGAAAATGAGTTTAAGTGATGAAATGAAATTCCGCTTTCCAGTCAGACCGTATAAATATTTATACCCACAATATATGTATGTTGTATGGTGTAAGATATATTGTATGTAGTAATTTATACCAAATACCTATTAACCTATGCTTTATCCCGAAATTCCCGCGGGAACTCCGAAACTAACGGGGGTAAAAGTGCGGAGAACAGCTATAGTAGATATATGAATAAATACCGCGACAGGGCGACGGAGGGCGGACTGGCGCCGGGCGGCGACGGCGACATGCCTGTGGGCGGCCCAAAGACGCCCCAGCAGATCGCCGCCCAGCGCCGCTTGCAGCAGACGCAGGCACAAGTCGACGAGGTAACCCACTCAAAATCTTTCTGTGTGTATGATCATTGAACATAATAAGTACAATTGACATAATAAAATATATATACCTACCTATCTGTATATTGCAAATAAAAATATGGAGTGTGAGTCGCATAAAAAAATTAGGTACAAACAGGGTAACGATGAATCACTTCGTGTACGGAAAAACCTAAGGTTTGTGTTGCACTGTTAAGCTAATTTGTAGTGTTTTTAAACTGGAAAATAAATAAGTAATCTATATTCGTTGCATATCCATAGCTATATGTATACGTACACCTATCTAATTTCCTCTCTCCTATAAATCTGTTCACCTAAACCTGGGAGAGAGTAAAGAAGAGAAAGAATAAAGAGAGTAAGAAGTAAGTTGATTTTAAGAAAATTAAAAAAAATATTTTTGGTGTAAAATAAAGAGTCTATATCTATCTATATCTAGTAATTTAAAAGTTTGGACGCAGAGCATGATGTCAGGAACTACTGAACCGATTACAAAAAAAGATTTGTAGACTTTTTAGATTTCCTCCCGGAAGACCCGAAATTCACAAGAAAATCTAATAAAAATTGGAAATTTCTCTGTTTGTCTGTCCGTGGATCTGTTTGGACACCCATCACGTAAAAACTATTGGATGGGAATTATAGTTAGCATACCGAGCCCCACTTAACGTCCCGGAAGTCTTGGTTTTAGGTAAAGAAAGAGCGCGCAGACGCGATATTGGACTTGTTGCTTTAGAATTCCGTGTTTTTAAGTTTTAATATTGTTCTATCCGTATGAAAAGCTTAATAATAAGATATTTATATCGTGTCATCCGCAGGTGGTAGACATAATGAAAACCAACGTTGAGAAAGTGCTGGAGCGAGATCAGAAATTATCAGAGTTAGATGACAGAGCAGGTAAATATTTGCAAGAACTGTACCATTTTGGAAAATACATAGGTATAAAATACATATTTTTTTTCTGTCTATTGAATAAAAATAATAATAAAGGTTTATTGGGTAGGCATAACAACACAATTACAATAACTGTATAAAAAAATACAATTGGAATTGTAGTAACAAATACGACGCTGATCTTCCACGGATGCATTAATTAAAACAAAATACAAATGACTATCCTTCCTTAGTTTTTATATTATTACCTACCTAGGTAGGTATCTAAGTATAATTCTGCTTCCATGACGACCGGATTGGCGCAGTAATCCACCAATTCACCATACATACCCGCTAATCAAGAGGTTCCGGGTTCAATTCCCGATGGTGGTAGACTATGTGTGATGAACACCAGGTTCCACCTTCCATTCTGGGCGTGTTTATATATTTACACTAAAATATATACGTGACTATAGTATAATGTATTACTATGTAATATATACAACCTTGGGTTTCCACGACAAAAGCTTTATATAGCTTAATGTGGGATCAAATAGCTTTATGTGTTGTGAAGAGTTAATATTATTCCAAATACTTAATAAATATCAGATTTTTTTCTTTTTCTAAGAGCTTCTTTATAATTCTAAGTTGCGACCAGTTATAACGCTATATAATATAACGAACTCGAATATGTCTACACGTGTTGTAATGTACCATCGAATCCCAGACACCGAGGTTACTGATCATCAACTCAACGTCAATCGAACTAGAGTACGAAACCCATCATATCATATCGTAATTTACGATTGCATGTCATATATTACGGATATGTGTCTTATTTGTAATAATATTGTTCAGTGTCATATGTTTAATACGATTGTGTGCCATAAAAAATGTAATATTATATTTACAGATGCACTACAACAAGGTGCATCTCAGTTTGAACAACAAGCGGGGAAGCTGAAAAGCAAATTCTGGCTTCAAAATTTAAAGGTAATTTATTAAAAAAGTATTATATTAAAGTATTATTTTAAAACGAGAATCAAATACATAGGTATACTGAAATACTTCTTTCATACTTTAGTATAACCTTACTCACTATTATTATTCGCAATTAATGTTTTACTAATGTTATTCTTTCAGATGATGATAATCGCCGCTGTAATCGGAATAATCATTTTGGCTTTAATTATTGGTGAGTTTTGCGAAGCATATTAATTTCGAATATAAAACATCACTCCGTTACAACACAATACCTTATTTCCATATACATATTAATTCTTTTACATATCTACTATAATGCCATTATTTTCTTCACGTTTTCAGCCAACTTTGTGTGAACAAGTTTGGGTAAAAGCCGTTTCATTTAGAAGTTACTTGTTTATAATGTTGATGAGTTTTGTAATTGTATAAAAGTTTATTTAATTTTGTTAAATCAATTTAAAAGTTAAGCCTATTTTGGTAAGTGGGCATAATTACATAACCGCATATATACAAATATAGGTATGTTGATGTGGCTTTGTATCGTTTATCGTTATTGTATACTATACACTTGTTACTGTGAATTCGTTTGACTGTCTGTCTCTATCAACGGCGGGTGTGGCGTGCCATGTTGAAGTCTTATTTTGTACTCTTTGAATTCCAACTTTGGCGGTAACATGACATTAATATAAGTGAATTGTGATGAATACATTATATAAAATAGAATGTTTTGAATCTTATTTGTACATTATATCAAGAAGTCTTAAAAAATAGAGTGTCTACCTAATTATCATTAGTCATTGCCCGCGGTTGCACCTGAATGATTTTCAGGATTTTGGACGACTAGGTATGTGTCATGTTGACTCATAATTTACTCATCTCATTTCGAATACAGTAAAAATAAATGTAGTAAGTAGTAATGTAGTAAAAATATCTAATAAAAATCAACCAACTGGTAATTTTGTGAGATCAGTGAATTTTGCCTTTAATTGTGGTATAAAATATCTTTACTTAGATATACGCAGTGAAATTTTCGTATTGAAATTTACTTTGGACGCATTTTAGAGCCCGTCTTTACTAACACTATTGAGAATTTTGCTATGGCAATGCCTGTTATTTCCATGGTAAAATTTTCAATAGTGCATTAAAGACGGGCTTTAAAATGCTTCAAAGTAAATTTCAATACGAACATTTCACCGTGTATGAATTTACTCTTGAACCTGTCACTTAGAGCACCTAAAACTCTAATGATAAGAATTATTTTATATATTATGTAAAAAAGCGGCATCAATTCTGTCGAACAATATTATTTTTATGTAAGTACTATTCACTTATATCAATGTCTTACTAACACAAAAGTTGAGCTTTGTTTTGCAATTGTGTATATTTTTGTGTCTGATATTACTCTACTTATATAACATTTACAAAAGGTATAAAACTAAACTACCTACTCAGAATAGGTATCTACATAAAACGGAATTAAACTTTATTCATTCCTCCATTGCAAACGTAGGTTGGATAGTGATAAATAGATGGTACTCGTGTAGGTGATCAAGTTGATATAAACAAATTCTCTTTTAGATAGCTGACCAATGGCATTTATCAAATAATTATTTCCGCATTATTCAGCTTATTTAGCTACAATACAATGCTTACAGTGCTTTGGTGACAGCTCTCAGCCTTAAAAAAACATATAAAGTAGACAATATATTATGCTTAACACCGGTTACTGAATTGTGTAAGAACTAAACTTTTGGATATATTAATTAATTGGCAGAAGAACTTACGAGTAGTTCATCTACTCGTAAGTACCTATCTTATTTTTTGGCCCTGATCTTACTCCTTACTTTGGGACTAAGGAAGGTAGTGAAAATCGAAATACTATAAACTTAAAAAAAAATAATGAAATAAAAATTTAATAGTTAAAATCTTAATTTAATAAAAAAATCTTATTTCAATAAAAATATTATAAAGATTATAAATTTTATCCACGTAAAACCAGGAATGCTTCTTAATTTTATCACACGTCTTAGAATCAATCATTATGCGGTTAGGTATCAATTACTAGGATTAATATTACATACTATAGCTATTTTTTCTATATTCAGTAACCGGAAACTCAATAACTAATGAAGTCTATTGTATTTCAAACCGCTTAAATCCTACATTAATGTACTACCTATCTAATCCCATTTAAAAAAAAAATGGTAAAACCATTTTCATCGATATCATATTATAATATCTAATGATAAAATATATCGTTGAATGACACTGAAATGCTTAAGAGAACATTATCCAGTTGTCTTCTTGTAAATGTATTTTATATAATACACCTATTGTATTACACCCATAACAATTCTATATCTATTTCGCATACTTTCATTTGCGTGTATCTTATAGTGATACAAATAATCAATTTGTGTATATTTTCTAGGTCTGTAAGCATCTTAAGTGGAGGATTAAACGCCGAGGTACGCATTAGAGGCAGACAAATTGTATATTAGATACATGAATTTAGTTTTGTCATCTAGATATTCATCAAATACGTTCACTAGATAGTTTGATAAAAGTACTTCATCCAATCATAGTATACTATATACCTACCTAGCATCCCATAAATACTAAATACTTAACAATTATATTATTATATGGTAGTTTATGGTCAAATATTCATAAAAGCAAGAAAATTATTATTTATTTTTTTCATTCATTTGAATTTGGTTCTTCGTTTAGTTTGGATATCCGTATAATAATTTAATGTTTTAATTTTCTATTATATTTACCTATTGCAATAGTTTGTAGTTTAGTGGTTTTAGCATGGTTTTAGGTTAATTTATTTTACATTTTTCAAGAATTATACAAGAAAGTCATTCTAAGAAGTTAACTTTTTAAAGTGGTTTTATCTTGTCATTTTTATTCATAAATAAAATATGATATTTATTAATCACTAGCTAAAAAACCCGGCTTCGCCCGGGAGTTGATATGAGATGACGTGGTAGAGTCGAAATAAAAAAATAAACTATGACGTAAAAAGTAAAAAAAAAGTTTATTGAAAACGTTTTCTCATTATTTACAATACTTGTTTATAAACAACATTTTTCATTTTATTGTCCGGAGTATATATACATAAATTTTTCGGATTTCCTACTCTTGAGCAAGCTTGGCGCCACTATACTTAATTTCCAAGTTGTAGGGTTGGAAAGTTCCTTATATCTTTAGAAACACGCCCTTTAGATTAAAACGGGAACTTTCTAGCTTCTGTAGCGGTAGCGTATGTAGTAAAGGCGCGAAATTTAAAAACCCAAATTTTTAAATATTTTGAGAACTAATTTGGATAACTAAAATTATGTCGCTTTAACTCCAAAATATAAAATAGCTAATGACGTATAAATACACAAAATTTAATAACTTTTTTATAGCAACAAATTAAATTTAAGACTTTATTGAAATTGGAATTTTAAATTTCGTGTCACTACTACACATACTACAATTGCTCGCAACGCTTTTGGAAATGCAACCCAAACAATCGTTGTCCTGAATGAAGTTCAAATATTCGATAACAGATGGCGCCACTATATCTATCACTATATCTTTAAAAACATGCCCTTTAGATTAAAACGGGAACTTTCTTGTTCGAGGGGGGATAAAGGGCTATCACACCACATAAGTCCCTTTATCGTGTCGGGACTCCTTTTTAAGTTTTATCGGCACGCACATTTTATCGACTTAGTTTTATTATATATAATGATAGTTTCGTACGATATAGATACCTATGTATCAAATAGGTATATCTAGCTGTTCCCCGCTGTTTCACCCGCGTTAATTTCGGAGTTCCCGCGGAAATTCCGGAACAAAAGTACCCTATGTCTTCCTGTGTACCCTTGACAACGTGTAGTATTAGGAAAAAGGAGATTGAACCGTAATACATATGAGCTCCGGCCTCCGTCCCAAACCTTTACGTGGATGACTTCTTTTAAGGTTATAATAGACGAAGGTAGCTCACGGTTTCACTCGCGTTA
This sequence comes from Zygaena filipendulae, assembly GCA_907165275.2. Taxonomy (NCBI): domain Eukaryota; kingdom Metazoa; phylum Arthropoda; class Insecta; order Lepidoptera; family Zygaenidae; genus Zygaena; species Zygaena filipendulae. Next base: position 6,715,981 of record OU015669.1, read on the forward strand.
ATTTCAGAGTTCCCGCGGGAATTCCGGATTACAATATAGCCTATGTTACTCAGGGATAATGTAGCTTTCTAATAGTGAAAAAAAATTCAAAATCGATCTAGTTAAATCGTAACCAACAAACAGACAAACAAAAAATCAAATCTTTCCTCTTTATAATATTAATATAGATATATTCGTACCTAGACAATCTATGATACAAAAACGTTGATTGATTATAATCTTAAAAACATTGATGGAGAAAGCAAATAATTAATACTTTATCTGGTTGGATTTAAGCGTGATGCAACCAAGGTGTGTTTTGAGCTAGTGAGGGCAAAATAAAATTGACATAAATTTTTACCCAAAACTAAACTACAGATTTCGAGAAATATGTTTTCGAAAATCAATCGACTTTTTCACTCTTATCAGCTGTGTCTACCTTAACAATACCTAAGGTGATCGTGTGTGACCATACACACCTGACAAGGCAATCAAACATAAAAACTACATATTATACTAAAAATAATATAATAATATTATACTAAAAATACATAATACCTATGAACATCTATACATAGGTAATTATCAATACATCTATACTTATACAAAATATAAATAAAATTGAAATGTCTGTTTGTAATTCCAAATTAAGAGCTTTTCACTAAATGCATATATGAAAGTATATAGGTACGGTACTGACATAAAAAAAAAACAATTTTTAATTTTTTTCTCTGTCTGTCTGTCCGTCGGTCTGTCTGTCTGTTTGTTCCGGATAATCTCTGAAACGGCTGGACCAATTTTAACGGGACTTTCACTGGGAGATAGCTGATGTTATAAGTAATAACTTAAGCTACTTTTTATCCCGGAATTCCCGCGGGATCTCTGAAATTAACGTGGATAAAACCTCGGGGAACAGCTAGTATACTATAAATTCGCTAGTAAAGGTTCTAAAAACAAATATTATGTTATAATGCCAAAGATAAAAATATCCCAACAAAAACATTTTCATGTAAAATGTTGCCAAGACGAGACCATATGCCAGCACTTTCAAAAAGTTATCAGATCTTATGTAGAGCCAAGCTTCTAACTCTACACGCCTTAACTCTACAAGGTCTAACTTCACAAACTCTACACCTTAGCCAAATATGTGAAAAATTGGTCCATTTTTCATTACTTTTCTATTATACAATAATAGTTCTTTGTAGTAACGAAACGGCCAAGCCACATATTTTGGCTAAGGTGTAGAGTTTGTGAAGTTAGAGCTTGTAGAGTTAAGGCGTGTAGAGTTAGAAGCTTGGCTCTACATAAGATCTGATAACTTTTTGAAAGTGCTGGCATATGGTCTCGTCTTGGCAACATTTTACATAAAATGTTTTTGTTAGGATTTCATTTCTTTTTGTAAGTCAAAATTGCAGAAGTCTCATACAAACTTCCATCCCCTAATTTAAGGGGTTGGGAGATAAAAGTTACAAGTTTTATAATTTTTTTGTTGTTTGTTTACTAATACTAGCTTACATACCAAATTTCAGCTTTCTAGGACATTAGGAAGTACCCTAAGAATTTTGATGATCATCAGTGAGTCAGTGACGAAATCGAGGTTTTTTTAGATATCAATAAAATCTAAAGGATGGGAGCTATCCAATTAAAACTTTATACATTTAATAAGTCTGCTATTGACAACATATTCCGAAAATTTTGTTTATCTGGTATAATCCAGACCCAAGTTACACGGGTTCAAAAAAACGACGAAACGCTTCGAGAAAAGGTAGGTAGTGCCCTTGCGCTTTGCTGGCTCGTCTTGGCGGGGGCACTACCGTGCCCCCAGATAAAATTAACTGAGTGACTACCTATATGAAATGCAGAGCTCCCCGACATGCTAGGTAAGGTGAGGTTTGCACTGGGCCTTTCAAGCACGGTGGCAGTCGTGCTTCCGTTGTCTTTGAGCAATGAGCAAAAAGTTAGGGTCTTCAAAAATAACTGGGAATACAAATATCTTTTTTTTTTTAATTAGTTATTGTTAGATTAACATGCTTTCGTCTTGGTATCCCAGCTAATAAACTAGTTTTGAAGATTTTTATTTTTTATCTGTACACTGGTAGGTATGAAGTATAATAGGCTAGTTTCCTTTTTTTTTTTTAGTCCGTTTTGTAGATTATTAAAAAATATTGGACACGTATTTTTTTATTTTTTATGTAACCAAAAAATAACGGAGATATATCAAGTCGAAATTTCACATGACGTCACGCCTCGCTACAGTTTGTTCGCACGTTATAGCGAGTCACGAGTTATCACGAGTCCCCCACCCTAAACTTTAATGCGCTTTATCTATGCATATTTCCATTATTTTAAAAAAGCAAAAAATACGTGTCTTTTATTTTTTTATTATCTAACTGACGGACTAAATAGAATTTTGATTTTTTTACTCAGGAAACTAGCCTATTTCCTATATTTGTAGTTTCGGATTTTCAGGGCCCAAAATTAACATTTGTGCTTATAAGAGATAGATGAACATTGATGTTACTTCATCGAATGATTTAGCAATATGAAACATAATATTATACTCACGAGGATTGATTGGACTGAGTAAAGAAGCACATTTTTACGTCAAACACAAATATTTTATGTTCCAGGTAAATATTCGTCAGCTTCAGTAAGAATGGGCTCTAATAAAATCCAGGATCCATCATAAACACAAATGCTAATATAAAACTTTTATTGATATATAATAACCAGTGTTTATTTAATTGTTGTATGTATAATCGTATGCGTCGTATCATACTTAGATCAATTATTTGTCAAACACATGACATTAATAATGTAAAATTTTATTTTTCTTGTCTTTCAAAAGTCCTGTGCGATATACTATAGGTAATATACTACTACGACGTATTAGAATATTTTTAGATGAACATTCACTTTGTTAAAAAAATCAAATAGGATCTTTGTATGAAACAATTTGCTATGAATTTAATAAAATGGCTTATCGAATATACCATATCTGATGCAAATACTATACAGATCGCAGTTGTGTTCAATGCAAATATTAAAATGATTATTATGTTTACTTTTTTATAATGAATACTTTCCTTTTTTCAGTAGAGTTTGGACCAAAATATCTGAAAATACCATTGTTACTGACCGCAATTATTTTTGTACTTCAAATTTAATATAAATTCTTTCTGATCCGTTTAAATGTAGTTGTTAAATCTTTGATAAAAACAATATTTACTCCAGTGTTTTGTCTATTGCTTACTTATATACTTACTAAAGACGTATTCGTAAATTCACTTTTTAGATGTTGAACATAAACATAGATTAGTAATATAGATTTATTAAAGTTTATGATCGGACAATGTCCTATGTATATAGGTACCTAGCTACATGGATATTCACTAGTACAATAATAATTTAAACAACACCTTTACTTTATTAACAAGCATACTGAGCTTTGCTGAATGTAATTACGCTATCTGAAATTAAATATTATAATATAACAGTTGATCATAGTAAAGTATACTTAGATACCTATTACGCACACTACGTAAATGTAAATTACGCATACGTATTTTGTTTCAAAAAAAGTGAAAGTATAATAGCAAAAGTTTATTGTTTAACCACAACTGTGTATTATAATAATTGATGACAGATAAACACACAGATTATTTTAAATATTACTATACGTATTACACTGTGTATTGTAAAATATGTGATTCGTATTTGAAACGAAAATTAAAAAATAAAAATTTCGACGTAAGTAGTAATATTGATTGTTGTTTGTAATTCACCCGATAAAAGTTAGTTAAATAATAATACTGCAGTTATTACTAGGTAGTTATAGCACTCGATAGTGCCCATGTATATGGACATTGGGCAATCAGCTCGGTGCTTGGGTTTTAACTAGGGTTGCCACCCGTACTACATTATATACTTAGTATCGTACTATATTTCAGTCAATTGTACTATACATTATAGAAAAATAATATAGTACGAAAAATACTATATTTGTATCCCTAATTCAACTGTCGCCCTTTTTTATATTTACTGTAACTGGTCTGAAACGGACTGTCTAAATAGCAATAATTTGTAGATGAATGCTGCCCGATACATAATGATTAAAAATAAATTATTTGATTCCCTACATTTCCCAAAAGTACAATATTTTTGCATCTTTTTTCGGAAAAATACATACATATTTTTTCCAAAAAAGGTGGCAACCCTAGTTTTAACCCTATTTAACGCTGGGCGTTTACGAGCTTTTATCGGGTTTAAACCCAAGCGCCGGATTTAAACCGGGTTGATTGCCCATCTATACAATTATTATTAACTGAACGAAAAACATAGTGTAATGTAACTGGCCAATGCTACAAAATGCTATATATTTTTTTATTTATTAATGATCAGACGTTGGGGTAGATATTATTATAATATAGGTTTAAGATGCGTATAATTTGACATGGTTACCTTGTGCTCCTGCCCAATATACCTACTTTGTTTAGTTGCAGATAGACACATAAAAATAGAGGCAAACACGTTCAAATTATGTTAAAGTTAAACTAAGTAGGTATTTATCTGAAATCTCCCAGAAATAGGGAAGTTACCGCTAGTTCTCGTAAGGCAGAAGATAGGCCAACTTCATACACTTAGCTATCCTTACTTAATATTATAAATGCGAAAGTAACTCTGTCTGTCTATCTGTCTGTTACTCTTTCACGTCTTAACGGCTTAACCGATCACCACGAAATTTTGCATACACGTTACCAGGGGTACAGAGAAGGACATAGGGCACTTTTTATCTAGAAATTCCCGCGGGAACTCCGAAGTTAACGCGGGTAAAACCGCGGGGAACCGCTAGTAGATATAAAATATTTTTGTTAACTTATCTATTAATTATATAATCTAAACCATGATCTTGTCAAAATATCAGCGGAAAAATGAACTACTTAAAGCAATCAGATACTGCTACGTATTTAAATATATACCTACCTACTTACCACTTAGGTTAAGGTAGGTATTAGCCCCCACCAATAATATCAATTTTGTAGTAAAACTCCTCCAGCCCTCGTAAGCATAAAAAGATATACTTAACTACTATGTTTTAACCTTAATGACGTTTCGTCGTGTTCAACCCTTTGAAAACTGTCAGTCGTATGAGAGTGACCAAACATAATTTTGATTTCAACATACCAAGGTAAGTTTTCATAACTTTTATGAATATAAAGGATACCTATCGAATGCCTCTTCTAATTCGGCACTCGTGAAATAATCAATCGACTGCCACGCCGCGCCGTCGCTAATGCAGCGCTCCTGCCGCTACAGCACTAATTAAGGTCTGGTCATCTATGACCTTGGGTCAGGTATCCAGGCCTGGACCCGCCTAAAGGCCAGCAACACTAGCGCAAAACAGATTCATATAAAAGTTATAATTATTTCACTGTTCATTCGTCAGGAGAATCAGTGGGAATGAAAATAATGCATACGTTTCTTCGCTTACAACTTACTAGCTGATTCCGCGGTTTCACCCGCGGGAATTCCGGTATAAAAGTACCCTATCTCCTTGTCTGTATCCCTGACAACGTGCATGCAAAAATTCATGATGATCGGTTGACCCGTCAAGGCGTCAAAGCGTTACAGACAGACAGACAGAGTTACTTTCACATTTTTAAACTCAGACGAAATAAAGAGTTTTTATTTCGTCTGAGTTTATAATATTAGTGGGGATACTTAATACTTATACCTACATATACATAGTCATTGGTAGGGATAATATCATAGATATACTTATTCGAGTAATTTATTTAAACAGATCAGACATTTGGATGAAATCACGTTATTTTAGTAACAAAGCAGTAATAATCCCTCCAAAACCAAAATTCCAATGATACTCTCACCGCCGCACTCAGAGTCAACTTTAATGATTACTTAGTTAAGTATAGATTTTTAAAACAAAACTGCCACGATCAGAGACGTTCAGTAAATTAATATTAATTGGCATTTAATGAGATGTAACTTGATTAGTTAAATGCCAATTAACATTAATTTATTAAACTTGTCTGATTGCGGCAGCTTTGTTTTAAAACTCTATACTTAACTAAGTAATCATTAAAGTCGACTCTGAGTGCGGCGGGAAGTCTCCTAATCATTGCTCTTATCTCATTGCCAAATTCCTATTTTCTTCTTCCTTGTCTCTTTGACACCTCCTCTTTTCAAAACAAAATGATATTCCAAAAGAAAAAAAAACAACTATAAAAAGGTTAAAGAGTGTAGCAGAATGCCACACTAGGTAGGTACATAATGTTGGTTTGTTCGGAAAAAAAATGTGTAAGTAATGTTATAAATATACCTAATAATTAATATTGGAGACGTGATTGGAGACATATGGCCAGTTAATTATTTTGTGTTAATTCTAATAAAAGACCTACGTATACACTTAAGAATAATATGTATTTAATTAATATTATAATACCTATAAATAAATGGATTAATAAAATTGTTAGTTAATAAAGTGTTTGAATTCAATGTTTGTTAAAGTTACCTAACGCCTATTTATATCGTTTAATTAAAACACACTGAGCCATTAAACGATACATTTCCATGATATGTACCTATTTACTTGTAGCTCGTTGAGTCTTAAAGCTATATGTACATAGGTACTTACCTATCTAATACTCTGTCTGTTTTTGCAACACTTAAATTTTTGTACTTAATGACGGACGTGCAATATACATTATTGTAGAGAAATTATAGAGTCTTCGAGTACTCATCAAAAATCGGTGGGTTAAAAATATAATATGTCAATAGTCAATAGTCAAATCATTTATTCAAATTAGGCCCATAATGTGGCTCTTTTTGACGTCAAAAAAATTACAGTTTACAGTAGACAGCACCCATAAAATATCCACCCTTCACAGCTTCCTAGTGCTATGGCTGAAGAGAAGAAGCTGCACAACAAACTCTACAGCAACACGCTGTCAGTTTAAAAACATAATATATATAATATTATGTGAGAATAATGAGCCGTAGCCGTATATCAATGCTCATCATTCATTTTTAAAGTCGAAATTGTTGGGAAAAAACAAATAAATGCAATTCAATTAAAAACTATTATTTCTTACCTACTCGCTTTCCAGGCGCCTCGCCTTGTGAGATTGAATCAACAACACACCGTTGCGGGTGGTAGGTACATAAGTACACATAAGGTGTTCCAAAATTAGGTGAAAATATTTACAGGGTTGAAAGTATACACCGTTATCAACATATTCATAAAATAAAAAAGATAAACAGAACTAAAAATAAAATCAAACAAAATAAATCAATCAAAAATAAAACCTGACCTTTGAAGACACTCGCCGCTCAATCATGTGTACACACACACACATCACTGGTATCTTAAGGTCAAGGACCTGAGTAGCATTCAACATACTGATGCATTGCTCGCTGTGTGCGTGGCGCGTGCCTTGTTTACGTATTAGCTCAGAGTAATAACATATATTACGTACTAGTATTAGTAAGCTACGTGTATTGACTGTGTACCTTGTGAATTTAGTTGTGAACTTTTTATAAGGGTGATATTTTCAATCAATTTATTTTCCTCATATTCTGAAAAACTAACAAACTTACGTTGGTTTTTCGCTTTTCTAATTTCTTATAACATAAAGGTATTTTCAGCTCTGTAAATATGTTCAGCTAATTTTGTAGCACCTTATATCTAGGCGAGTGTCCTATATAATATTAACATGAGTTTGAGACATTATCATAGTAAAAAAGGAATATTTTTGTGTTTCAAAAACAGATAGGTAATAGGTATACATTATTAATTAAAACTATTCACTGTAAGGTAATTTAAAACACACCAGAAAAGTACTCGACAGTACTTGACTTAATATTATACGTACATAATAAGCATAATTAATGAATACCTAGACTATGTGTGATTTTATTAGTATTACTATTATTTAATTAATAATTTTGGTAGCTCTTGGAAATTGTCTTTTGAGCAATATATACGTGTATAAAATTACTCACAAGTTATCTATTACCGACGCGATCTCACGCGTGAATTTAAAGAACTTACCTACCTAATACTTTTTAAGTACCTACCTACTTACCTATGTAGGTACTATAAAGTTATGTCAAAGTTTTGCTAAAGAAAATTAGCTATTATTGTTTAAATAAAATCTTACCAAAAAACGGTGATTAAATAAGTATTATAAACATTATTCCTTATACATACAGGAGGTACAATACGAGTTACCATCTAAGTAGGTATTTATGACGAAATGTATAGGTAATATTAGAAATACCTACTTAAGATATTTATAAAGGTATTATTATTATTCAAATACACTAAACGATCCAATAACGATCGGTATTGACAATGAAAGTAGGTATTTATAAAAGTAAAATGTAATCCGTGTCTATTTTTACTAAAGTAAAAGAAGATACCTATTGAGCAAATTCCCACGAACTTTACTGTTATTGATTTAAACTTACTCAAGTAGTTACACTTATGAACATTTTAAAAATAATTGATAATCGTCTTCAACACAATTCTAACTCTACCAGCCATTTTCACAACAGTTTAGTTTGTGAAAGTAGCCTAGGTATATGTAGGTATACGTAATAAAACTCAGCTAATTTGGTAGGTACTTCCTGAGGGAACAGTACCCACTTCACTTAATTCCTAAGACCTAATCTAAAAACATCTACATATTTATTAATATAAATTAAACCAATTAAACCAAGAAGGGTAATTTTTTTGTGTCCAACAACATTCTTATTTCAGACATTAAGTAGGTAGGTACCTACATATATTTTTAAGTTTTTATTTAGTAAAAATAATATATTTGTATTGAATGTACCATATGCATATATTCGTGTACTTACCTACTTAAGGCATCTAAAAAAAGATTGGATTTTCGGTTATTACAGATATCTATTAAATTAGTAATATTTGGTAGGGCAAATTATATTTATTTATTAAAAAATAGGTAGGTAGTGAAATGAGTGTGTTTTATGTAGCATATCTAAAAAATAGAATTAATATTCTCGTAGATTTTATTATTTCATTGGCTAGTATCAAACCATCACATCAAAAAAATATGAAACCAGAAATAAACTTTATAGGCAGTAGGTATGTAAATGTATCCTGATGTTCATGTACCTAAATATTCATGTATCTATCTATATGTAATTACCTAAATACCTATTTACCGGTGTGTAATAACTGCTTGAATAAAATAAAGCTAATTCAAAGAAAACTATCTATAATTTTGTCATTCCCCAGCTCCCCAGTAAGTTACCCACAAATTATTTATTTATTTATTGCACATCCATTAAGTAACAAAAAGATCTTAAGATAGTTAGTAATTAACTAGACTTATGTCTAAAGATAAGTAGGTACCTATAAGTCCACAAGTCTAATTAATTTGTGACTATCTATCCAAGATTACACAGAGCGCGAGCGTACAGTCTACCAGAGAGAAGGTAATCACTACGTTTTACAGTCTACACTATTGTAGATATGGCGTAGACCGCGTGTCCTGTCTACGGACTACGGCGCAGCGTAGACCTGATAGCTACGTGTACGTTTCGAAATACTCTGCGAGTGCTGCGACCACTGTACACTGTACCTACTCTTACTTAGGAGTTTGTTCCGCTATAACTGACAGTATACCTCATAAATCGCCGCCATTTTTTGTAATATGAGAACAATACCTTCTTCTTCTTCGTCAATTATGGCAATCTATCGTGATTTATCGCATTTAATTCTGCCAATGTACGTATTTTTAGCAATTAAAGGGATTATGGCGAAACGCCTACGACAGTGGTAGATTGTTCCCCAAGATAAAACACGAGTCCCTCTCGAAAACCAGCTTCTTTCTTGGAAAACAAAATGGCTGCTAAACGGTGGTGAAAATTTCGAATAAATATGCGACAGGCGTCCACTCGTTACGACCTCCACCGGCCAACAATCGGAACAATACCTATTGGTCCGAGTGATCAACAGCGTGACATGAAAACGACATGTATGACAGTATACTGGATTACGTTCCATTTTAAACAGTAACCAGTACAATTAATTACTTATATGACGTCATACCTTACAGTGCTCGCAGTGCATATCGGAACATACACGTATTCAATGCGTTGCTTCAGTTTTTAGTCACTGGTCACCGTCAGAGAGTATTATTTTCATTCGTAGACGGCGTATGATCTTTGGCGTAGATTCTCCGTCCACGGTAGACGGTAGAGACTCTTTCAGTCGTCACAGTCAGACGTCAGCTGTTGATTTCACTAGGACTACATTCATTCATTCAGTCATATGTAATTTTGTTCATTCTCCGCGTCCGTCTACTGGTAAGTTCACACGCGTGCGTTCAACTCTACATTCAACGTGCACATTCACATTCACGAGCGTGTAAACGGTACGCCCGAGCCCGTGAACGCGCCTGTGAACGTGAATGCCGCGAATCGGGCAAGTGTCGGTTTTTTGGCAAAGTTCAAAGGATGAATGTGCGGGCGCCCGGTGACTGTTTACACGCGCGCGGGCAGTCAGTCTGTCCCGCGCTTTCGCGACGAGTGGATCTTCATTCAACGTTGCTAAGAAAGTCGCTACGATCGGATATTACAACATGGCGGAATGGTCATAATTTTGTTTCTTTTTCCAATAAAAATAAGTTAAGCCAAAGGATATGGCAGCAACAACACCGAGATCCTCGCTGCTCGCCATTCTGGCACTGACTGACACGACGGCGTGCGTGTAAACAGCTTGAATGTCTGCCGGCCCGGGACGGGCTGCATGCCGCGCAGCCCGCCAGGCAGCCCGCCGGGCTGCACGGCACGCGTGTGAACGTAGCATACGAATTTGTATTTTGTGAATCATTCACTACCACTTCACTATCAGAAGAATAACTACTTCACTACAGAGAGAAAGTAATCACTACTTCACTACTTTCACTCAGCTCGACTCAGCTGATAATATCATAAACTAAAGAATATATTTTTTGATGGACTGTGGTTAGTCACAAACTACCTTACCCAAAGAAAATAATACTCTCTGACGACCTTACCTATTTGTGGTGGAAACGGTGGAAATTACGATTAGCTTTTTTGTAACATATTTTTTTATAAAGATAGTTACAATGAATATTCAGTTTTAACAAAAATAATTTTAGTTTGTAAATATTAATAAATCTATTAGAGAAATACAACGAGGCATAGATATGTAAGTAATTTTTCCTAATTTAAAGTTCGGTACCTATGTACTGCAGTTGGAAACTGAAACAATTTTGTTTTTAGTGTTATAATTGACTGAAAATTTTATAATATTAGGAAATATTATTACATCTGTCAAACTACCGTTAATACCTTTATTATATTTTTTTAGTATACTTATAGATTTCAATAACAAAACTTTTTGTTAATAAATTCACAGAAACTGTTTAAATAATGCTGGAATTACCTCGTATTACAAGAGCCCTAAGAGCTCATACACAGTTAGACAAACCTCGTTGCTTGAAACCCACATTGGACCCAAGAAAACCCAATCCAGTCATTAGAAGTAACCTAAAGAGGTAAGGCTTGATAAAATGGTTATATTGCACAATGTTATGACTTATGGCTTAGGCAGAATGTATGCCCAATGTTATGACATATTTTGAACAATGCTCGGGTACATTGTTAACTCAAAAAGTTTTGTTTAAGTGCACACATTATGGTACAAAAGAAGGATTCTGTAGTAAGAATTCTCTGCCAATCAAATTTTGAAGATTACAGAAAGTACTAACTTAAAAAACAACATTCTTCCTGTGTATCTAATAATAAAAGAGTCATGGATTACTTACTATCATTTAGTATTAAGCTTAAGTACCACCTGTCATGCTAAACATCTTACAGTTCAGTCACAAACAAGAATATAAACTTTAAAATGTGAAATAGTAAGCCTATAATATAGACTTAAAGTTAGTTGTTATTAACAATTAACTTTCTTTAACTCTCACATCTATACCCACAATATCGGTATAAATTGTTCATGCATTGCACTTACCTGTCATTATTTATTATTGTTAGCAGGCTATTTTTGAAATTAAAAACATTGTTACAAAAATACAACTTTTTCTTTAACAGGTATAAATCGTTCACAGACATTTATAATTATGTCAAGCAAAATGAACTTGATCCTGTCAATATTCTCAAAGAGCTACAAAACTTGAAGGAGGCCTGTAAAGACCTCACTGGAGACCAGCCTGATGTTATCATTGAAGATGCAGCAATTATCACATTAAGAATGTTCTTAGACCATGATATTGTAATGTTGAAACATTTGTCACAGTTACGTCAAATGTTTGGAACTGTCTTGTCTTCAACTGCTAATAAGATTTGTGAAGTCAGTAGTCAATACAATCATTTTATTTTCTCTTTTAGGTAACTCTAGACAATGTGCACAAAAAACAATTGTTCTGTTTAGTTTTGGAAAGCTTTACCCAATATATACAATCACAACAATCCTCTTCACTTGATTTCTATTACAAAACCTTAAAGCTTAGTAGATCTGCCTATTATTAAATTTTATTATTATTATCATTGATGTTATACCTAGATAGGCATTCTAGTAGACAAAATATTTGATTTAAAAAACATAATATGTTGTACCTAGGTTACACAGTTTCATACATGTGTAAATATTTTTAAATATTATTATTAATCTAAAAATTAGCAGGCCACCAATCGGCAAACCAGGCCAGTTCTATTGGTAGTGTTACAGCGCCAGAATACACAATATGTGTAGTGCTTAGGATACTGTAATTACTGTTGTTATATTTTAGATTGTTGTGAATATCTCCAATGAAATATCAGAAGAAACTAAAGATTACATAAAAGTGGAAATTAATGAGAGTAATAATGAAAAGGTCAAACTTTGGGGTGACCATATTCAATGCCACTATATTCCCTACAAACCTGCAAAGAAACCACTTGCCAAGTTAACAAAGAAACCTGCAACAGACAGTAGTTTTGTCACAGATTTTTCTATGAAATATAGCAGTAGACCTGCTGTAAGTCAGAATAATGTATCACAGCCCCCTCCAGAGCCCAAGGTAACTAACTGGATTTATTAAGAGCTAGGAAAAACTCCTTTATCATCAAGCTACTGAAAAAAGATTGTAATAGTTTAAATATTATAGACACCTGAATTTAATAATTCAATGATGAATTTATAGATGACTTTTGTTTTGCTAAATAAGAAAAATCCTTCACAGTTTGGCAAATCGTGGCTAGAGAAAAGAGTGACATCCCTTTACGAAAATTCATCTGGCATATCTAGCGCCGACATGCTGCAGTCTGTGATAACCCTTCTCAACTCACCGAGAACAAATGATGAGATGCAGAACGATTTGTTTGAACTGCTCGGTTTTGATAAGTTCGAATTCATACAAGAGTTGTTGGAACACAGGCAAGATGTGGTGAATAGTTTAAAGGCACCACCCCAGCAGCCGTCTTTGTCTGAAAGTGAGTTACATCCACTTGATATTTTATTATTTAAAAAAAATCGTCATAAGATGGAAGACACAAGGTACTTTACATCGCAGAAAAGTAGCACAGAGCATTCCGAAATTCACACGAGTGACAAATAAACACCTCAGGGAATAACAAGTACAATTTAATTTACCTAATAAGTGACAGAAAACTGAATTCGATGATTATTATTTAGTTACAGCGTTACTACCGGAGAATAAAATGCCACAATATCTCTGCCAAGTGTCAGTACTGTCTGGTCAGGAGAAAATGCTGATGAAAATTGCTAGAAAAGAAGAGAAAAAAGCCAAGAACTCGAAAAAGAATGAGGATGTGGAGGAAGAACATGAGATTAATATAGCTCAGTTGAGGGCTAAGAGGTGAGTTGTGAGTTAGTACCTACTTGGGAATAAACCTAATAAGATTTACAAAAAATTATATTTAATGGATATTTGATATAATTACAGGATAGCAGAGCTCACAAAACCGGTGGTTCCATTTTCCACAACAAAGTCAACAGACCCACTGTTGCAAAAGATATCATATTTCCAAACCAAAGTACAATATCCTAACGTCTATGACTCGTCGATACAAGCCAAAAATTCTGCTGGTGAGATTTTATTTTACGTAATTACAAGAAAAAGACATTTTTGTTGCTTGAGGTCACTTCTACTGTTTTTATACTGTACGTAGATGCTGCCAGACAATAACCTTCATACAAAAAAGTTTCATTAAATTGAACTTCCTACTTTTATTAGGTTTCGTGTCCGGAATGAAACTGGCACTTCCCGAAAACGCTGTGAGGAAAGACACCAAAGAGTACGAAGAAGTGATTATACCTAAAGCTGAACCGGCGCCGTTGACCGTGGGCAACACGCGGGTGCCAATATCCGACTTGGACGAGGTAGGTTACCATACATAAACAATGCAGACACAAATCGAATTTGTTTCAAAGAAGAACACCCAATGGTTCAATAACCCAAATACTATTTCCATGACTATAACTACAAAACTAACGGTACTCTAATACAAACATGGACATACCTTTGAATCATATCAACTTTCAAAAACTTATCCTTGCCTACATTATAAAAGGAAGTCTTAAGCAAAATTTCAGGTTCAGAACAAAAAACAAATACGAAAAAACGAGTACACCCAGATTAGTCTATCTGATATAACTTCCACTTGATATATTTTTTCTAGAACAGCTGGTAATAGTTGTTGGCAAAGTTTAGAACACAGGTCACTGACCCATTCCTATCCTATTTCTACAATATATTATAAGGAATTCATTTATTTGATCTAAATAAACGGATTTATATTAATACGTATTTTAATTATTATTTTTCTTTCAAGATCGGTCAAATGGCATTCGAGAACATAAAGGAACTCAACCGCATACAGTCGGTGGTGTTCCAAACGGCGTACAACACTAACGAGAACCTGCTGATCTGTGCGCCCACCGGCGCTGGCAAGACCAACATAGCGCTGCTGACCATCGTGCACCAGATCAAACAGCATATCGAGAATGACGTCATCATGAAGAATAAGTTCAAGGTTTGTACAGCCAGGATCGAAAGTGGAACAGTTTTGACAGATATTTTTTTATATCGTACTCAATAGTATTAAAAAAATTGCGGCAATTTTGTTTTAAAAATCTTTACAAAGTCTTTTCAAGATGATTTGTTGAGCCGTTGAGGCGTAAAAGCTTAACAAACAAACAAACTCACTTTCGCATTTATATCGCAATAGTAAGCATTTAGGATGTTCCCCCTTACAGATAATCTACATAGCGCCGATGAAGGCGCTGGCGTCGGAGATGACCGCCAACTTCGGGCGGCGGTTGCGCGGGCTGGGCGTGGCGGTGCGCGAGCTGACCGGCGACATGAAGCTCACCAAGGCGGAGGTGCAGCAGACGCAGGTGATCGTCACCACGCCGGAGAAGTGGGACGTCGTCACCAGGAAGGGCGCCAGTGAGTCCTGATTCATGCGTTCCCATCGAACGTCAAAATTGGGAACGAGTAGTTATTTTAACACACATTTTTTTTGTGTAGGTACATATGACCCCTTGTAGGTAGTTAAATTGTTACGCTTACTTGTATGCAATATCGTGGGTGTGTCGCTACGTAATGACGGGGCGTACAGAGGAGTGTCGCTTCTTTATGAAATGAAATTATTTTTATTAGTTACCATAACGGTAAAAAAAACAATCAGGAACTTAGTAAATCCTTTCACATCATAACACAAAGTCCTCCGCCGCGTCTCTCTGTCTGTCTGTCTGTCTGTTCGCGATAAACTCAAAAACTCCTTAACAAATTTTCATGCATCTTACATCAATAGATAGAGTGATTCATTGCGAAGGTTTAGGTATATTATTTGTCAAGGTTTTGTGTAGAGGTTGAATTATAACGATAGCGGTTGGAAGTGTCGCAAAATAGTATATTTCATTACAAGTGCGGAAAGGCTGTCATTCAGTTCCGACTGTCAACCCTCACCTCAGAAGAATAACCCTCACCTTCGGCTGCGCCTCGGCTCGGGTCGACATTTGTCGGAACTCTTTGCAATGACGGTTCCGCACGTGTACTGAACAACTATTTTTAATACAGTTGCGAAAAAAATTAAGAAATTTAGTAAAATAATAAAAACACAAACTCAACTAAGTTCCAACTGTGATCAAGAGATGGCGCTAGTCGTATTAGTAATACGAAACCTACGTTGCGCAATACAAAAAGTGTGTCAAAGTCGTTTCGCCATTTTTGACAGTTGGGAAAGAGAACGCACGAGTTCGGAAAAGGTAAAGAAAAAGCTCGAGTATGTAATAGCCCACTTCCCGAACGCTATACGTCCCTGCAATATGCCACTTTTTGAGCAACTGTATTAAAATAGTATATTTCATTACAAGTGCGGAAAGGCTGTCATTGCAAAGAGTTCCGACAAATGTCAACCCGAGCCGAGGCGCAGCCGAAGGTGAGGGTTGACAGTCGGAACTCTTTGCAATGACGGTTCCGCACGTGTACTGAACAACTATTTTTAATACAGTTGCGAAAAAAATGAAGAAATTTAGTAAAATAATAAAAACACAAACTCAACTAAGTTCCAACTGTGATCAAGAGATGGCGCTAGTCGTATTAGTAATACGAAACATACGTTGCGCAATACAAAAAGTGTGTCAAAGTCGTTTCGCCATTTTTGACAGTTGGGAAAGAGAACGCACGAGTTCGGAAAAGGTAAAGAAAAAGCTCGAGTATGTAATAGCCCACTTCCCGAACGCTATACGTCCCTGCAATATGCCACTTTTTGAGCAACTGTATTAAAATAGTATATTTCATTACAAGTGCGGAAAGGCTGTCATTGCAAAGAGTTCCGACAAATGTCGACCCGAGCCGAGGCGCAGCCGAAGGTGAGGGTTGACAGTCGGAACTCTTTGCAATGACGGTCCCGCACGTGTACTGAACAACTATTTTTAATACAGTTGCGAAAAAAATTAAGAAATTTAGTAAAATAATAAAAACTCAACTAAGTTCCAACTGTGATCAAGAGATGGCGCTAGTCGTATTAGTAATACCAAACCTACGTTGCGCAATACAAAAAGTGTGTCAAAGTCGTTTCGCCATTTTTGACAGTTGGGAAAGAGAACGCACGAGTTCGGAAAAGGTAAAGAAAAAACTCGAGTATGTAATAGCCCACTTCCCGAACGCTATACGTCCCTGCAATATGCCACTTTTTGAGCAACTGTATTAAAAAGTACTTTGTTACGCTTTTACGCGTTAGCAAGTAGCAACTCAACCGAGCACCGCGAAATTTCGCATACAAGTTGTCAGGGGTACAGAGAAAGGACACAGGGTACTTTCATCCCGGAAATCCCGCGGAAACTCGGCGGGGAACAGCTAGTATGCAATAATAAAAAGTGGTAAGAACACCCGTTACTGTCCGGCGCAGCGGACACGGAGCTGGCGTCGATAGTGAAGCTGCTGATCATCGACGAGGTGCACCTGCTGCACGGGGACCGCGGGCCGATCGTGGAGGCGGTGGTGGCGCGCACGCTGCGCCAGGTGGAGTCCACGCAGAACATGATCCGCATCGTGGGCCTGTCCGCCACGCTGCCCAACTACGTCGACGTCGCCAGGTGAGACTTGTTATTATTTGAGCTTATATACTGGCTGTACCCCGCGGTGTGTCACCCGCTTTAATTTTAGAGTTCTCGTGGCAATTCCAGGACAGAAAGTACCATCTCTGTGCAATTGACAGAAACAATGACATTGTAACAATCGTGATAATCGGTTGAGTAGTTAATGCGCCGTACCTTGGCCGTACCGTATGTCCTTCCCTGTGTGATGTGGCCGGTCATTTCATGAAATGCCCATTTATTTGATATGGCCACGACATATTTTGCAAAATTTCGTGATGATCGGTTGAATAGTTCAAACGTGAAACAAATCAACAAACTTACATTCGCATTTTTTGATATTAAGGACTAGCTGATTCCAGCGGTTTCACCAGCGTTAATTACAGAGTTTCCACGGGAATCCCGGAATAAGAGTGCCCAAAGTTGTTAGCATGGACTAGTCAATGTGGACTTTTGGAGGAAAGCGTTGAACAGCATAATCCCCTGTTATGTCGTTGCCCACTCGTCATTGCGATAGAGATATGATGATGATGAAACTCAACCCATATGAGTCGAAAGCATTTCCTCCTTGAAAACATTTTGATTATTATGATATTACAGATTCTTACGCGTCAATCCGAACATCGGCCTGTTCTTCTTCGACTCCCGCTTCCGGCCCGTGCCTCTGGAACAACAGTTTATTGGCGTCAAGGAGTCCGGTAGCGGAGGCGGAGCTCATCTTAGACTGGTGATCAATTAAAATAAACTTAATCTTATCTAACACAACTAGTAGGCTTAGTAAAACCATGTAAAACACTAAAACTATTTAACTAAAATAGTGTAACGCCTCTTTCTAAACTTGGATAAATTAAAAATGGATACCGTCAACTCAAAAACAAATTCTAGATCGCCATCAAAATCACACATACAAACATTTGAATTAAAAAAATATTTATGCCGGTAAAATCATATTATTACATTTTATACTAAAACCTTGACATTCTGTAAGTATATGGATTTCCCCAATTAAAAAAAATCATCAACCAGTCGTGCAGTTTTTGAAAAAAAATAATAATCTATTTTTGAAATCTTTTCAATTTTTTTCTTGTCCAGATCCAAGCAATGAACGAGATATGCTACGATAAGGCGGTGGATATGGTCCAGAAGGGTCACCAGGTGATGGTGTTCGTGCACGCGCGCAACGCCACGCACCAGACCGCCATGGTACTCAAGGAGTTGGCGCAGAAGAAGGGGCATTTGAAGCATTTCGAGCCGGAGGACTCCGCCGGGTTTATGAAGGCGAAAAAATCTATAAGTACCAGTCCCAATAAGCAACTGTCGGAGTTGTTTCAGAGTGGATTCGCTTGCCACCACGCTGGCATGCTGAGGAGCGATAGGTGAGATTTTTTTATTTTTATTTATTAGCTCTCAATTAAGGCGATCGAAGAGCCAAAAGTGAAGTCACTTTCGACAATCGACTTTCAAACACCAATAAACAATCTGGTAAATACTAAATACCAATGTAATGTAGATCACTTCAGAAAATATAAACGTCTGACTTGGCTGTATGGGCTTAGTTCCCTTTGCCTTGGCAATGAATTTTACAAAAAAATACTGGTGTAAGGTATATAATCGTTTGGCTGCATGGACTAAGTTTCCTTTGCTTTTCCCGAAAGGGGTAAACTTTACCACAATAACAAAAGTATATAATCGTTTGCATTCCAGAAACATGGTAGAGAAATATTTCTCGGAGGGCTACATCAGAGTACTGGTGTGCACGTCCACGCTGGCGTGGGGCGTCAACCTGCCCGCGCACGCCGTCATCATACGGGTGAGGAAGAGTCAAACACACAGGGAAAATAATATAACTAGAGAGGCAATGTAGGCGGGGTAAAAAAAGTAAATTTTTAACTTTGATTAGAATGAAAAAGAACGTAGGTACCACTTTCATGGACAAAGTTACACCCTTACCTGAAGGAAAGTCAGGAAAAGTTAGGTACCTACACTTTTGTTGGCCTTAGACGTCACAAACTAGTGATTTATCTATTTACTAGCTGTTCCCCGTTGCTTCACCCTCGTTAATATCGGAGTTCCCGCGGGAATTCCGACACAAAAAGTACCTACGTGTAAGCAAAATTCATGGCTATCGGTTGAGTATTTAAAGCGTGAAAGCGTAGCAAACAAACAAGGATATACAACGTGTTAATGAATTAACTGAAAACCTGATACACCCCATTTAAAAAAATAAACAATAATATGATTAAAATATATTTTATGTCGAAAAAATTTATACTTTAAAAGTTATTCAACATTAGTTTGAAAGTGACCTATCTACGAAATTCCAAGCGCTATGCCCGCGCCTACCGGTTAGAATTTTTTTGCTGCGGGCGCATTGTGGGAGGCGTACGCGCCTAATATTGTATTATAAATAATTTAGACATAGTCTAGTAAAAATGAAAAAAATATAACCTATATTAAAACATAGTGCGATCGATTCGCTAGTCAATTCTGAGCAAACTACTTTCTAGTTTTCAGTTAATTCATTAACCCGTTGTATTAGGACCTACAACATTATATTCTGTAACGCTTCATTCATTCTCAGGGCACAGAGATCTACGACCAGAGCCACGGCACGTTCGTGGACCTGTCGATCCTGGACGTGCTGCAGATCTTCGGGCGCGCCGGCCGGCCCCAGTTCGACACGTCCGGCACCGGCATCATCATCACCACTCACGACAAGCTGGCGCACTACCTCAAGACGATGACCAACCAGTTCCCGATAGAGAGCAACTTCATCAACCTTCTCGCGGACAACCTGAACGCCGAGGTGAGGCTTGTGTGCGGCCCGGTGACGCTCCATACCACAGAGCAAATAAATTGACTAGAGAGGACATGTAGGTGGGGCAGGCGCGCCGTTGCAAAGGAAGTTAGAGCAAATACTTATTTTGCTGCCATCCCAAGTATATTTACCACAATATTCTCAAAACTGTGAATTTTGAAAACAGTGACTAAGTAATAACATAACCATAAAGCGTTTCATACATTTCTTTACGTTAATGAATGTTTTAGTGCGCGATGAATAGTTTTGTGTGCGAAAATCACCCGGCGACACTGGTTTTCATCTGTTTTCATACTAAACTAAGTTGATGTAAGCTTATAGCTTAGTGTGGGTCCACATACGTCATCTTAAATCTAACGCCAAGTTAAACTTGAATTCCACAGGTCGCGTTGGGCACCGTCACTAACATCGACGAAGCGGTCGAATGGTTGAGCTACACTTACCTCTTCGTCCGCATGAGGATCAACCCGCAGGTGAGTACCTAATTATCCAATCCATAGACAAAAGATAAAATTATCTTTATAAATTATGACTGAAACAAACAAGAGTGACAAACAAACAAGAATGCCAAACAAGGGTGACAACAGAAAGTTTTACTTGTTGTGCCAAGATTAATAAACCGCGGTAATTTCTGAGTTCTCGCGAGAATTCCATGATAAACTTTCATCCTAAACTTTCCTCTTGGATCGATATCCATAAGAAGTTTTAGAGTTTATCGCGAACAGACAGACGCGGTGGAGGACTTCGTCCATTCAATTTAGTGCCTTATGACCTTAGGTGTACGGTCTGACTTACGGCGACGTGCAAGAGGAGCCGATGCTGGAGACGAAGCGGCGCGAGCTGATCACGGCGGCCGCCATGCAGCTGGACCGCACGCACATGATACGGTACAACGAGCGCACCGGCGACCTCAACGTCACCGGTGAGACACTTGGCAGTTGGCATACTATATTGTGGGTTTCAACCTTTAGTTTGAGAATGACCACTTTCCTAAAACGTCCACTTTCCTAAAATGTTCAATTTCTTAAAAGGCCCACTTTCCAAAAAGGTCCACTATCCTAAAATGTTCACTCCCCTAAAAGGTCCACTTTTCTAAAACTATAGGTTTCCAAATTTGGAATGTGTACATATGCTACGGGAAACCTTAACTTAGCTGTGATACAGTTATAGTGTAGTGGTAAGGTGGACTGCCCGCGTCTCGGTAATAGTTTATATGATGAATCTGGACGTTTAATATGTATCTTACGATATATTAAAAAAAATATATAAGTATTATATCAGTTGTTTGGTGCCATTTAATAATGGTAACCTCTACTTAGTTTGGGACCAGGTGGCGCTGTGTAATGATGTCCAAGCATTATTATTATTGTCTTATAACAAATTCGACGTAAATTACCATGCGTAACTCCTATTTCTGTGTGAATGAACCATTTGTCTTTGGCGCGCATCGCCACAAAGTCGATCAACAAATTATTTATAATCGTTCTGACAGAAAAGACAAGTTTGAGATTCTTAAAATTGTACGTAATGTTTTTGATCTCAGATCTGGGACGTACAGCGAGTCACTACTACATAACTTGCGAGACCATGGAGGTATTCAACACTATGGTGCGCAAGTCTATGACTCAGGGCTACGTGCTTGAAATGTTGACGCGTTGCTCGGACTTCCAGCAACTCAAGGTGGGTACCTCTATGCACGGTTGGTCAGTATCGTAGTCTTTACAAAAAATAACAAAAAAAATTACCAAAATAATAATCGTAAAAAAATGTAACGATTGCTATTCTATTCATTCCACTACTTGTATAAACAAATACAATTATTTCTTTGAATTCCTTGTAGTATTATCAGTTATCATTTCCCTTGAAAATATTCAGATGAATTACAATTAAAAACTATAAAATTAAACAATATAAAGGTGAGAAAGGAAGAGATGACTGAGCTGTGGAGTCTCAAGGAGCAGTATTGCGAGTTGAGGATCGAAGATCCACCGGAGGACATCCACTGGAAGATCAACATACTGCTGCAGACCTACCTATCGGGGGGGAGGGTCAACGGCTCGTCGCTGCAGTCAGATCTCAATTATATCAGTCAGGTGATTATCAATACATTAGATATAATATAGCCAGGTGAGTTTCCTTATTACATTATAGCCAGCCGCCATATAGCCAGCCTGCCATTCCTTTTTTTACGTTGTCAAAAAACAACGTTGAGTTGGGAGTTTCGATATTTATACTTAGTTAATATTACGTCACGAGCTTCCACTCCTAAACATTAATGCGTTTTATCTATGTATTTTTTTCAATAATCTGAAAAAGTAAAAAAGACGTCTATTATTCTTTTGGTATCTAACTGACGGACTACATAATTTTTTTATTTTCATAAGCCGGCAACATGCAGGTAGTTGCGATAATAATCATCATAATCTTTATTCATTAATTTGGATATAAATTTAAAAGTAATTTTTATTGTACATACATCATTTTAATTTCTTCTATACTTCTAAATTTTACATCATTTTAACTGACTTCTTCTACTTCTATAATGTGGATGTGGACTACTTTTGGAAATCAAAATTCTAATTAGTCTGTCAGTTAGAAAATAAAATAAACAATAGACACGTATTTTTTGCTTTTTTAAATAAATTAAAATATACAGAGATAAAGCGCATTAAAGTTTAGGGTGAGGGGGTCGTGACGTCACTAACCGCTAAAACCACCATGCAAACTGTCAGAATAGTGACGTCACGCGAAATTTCAACTCAATATATCGCTATTATTTTTTGATTACGTAAAAAAAGAAAAAATACGAATCCAATATTTTTTAATAACCTACAAGACGGACTAAAAAATAAAAATTAGTCCACATGCCCATTGTAGCGAAACGTCAAAGACAGTTTTAGATTGTTCCCCAAAGTCGTTTATTATAATATCTTTGCATCCCAGAACGCGGTGCGCATCGTGCGCGCTCTGTTCGAGATAACGCTGCGCAAGAACAACGCGTACATGGCGGCGCTGTACCTCAAGATGGCCAAGATGATGGAGCTGCAGATGTGGGACTTCTACAGCGACATGCGCCAGTTCCACTGCTTCCCCGTCGAGGTGTTGAAACACATCGAGTACCCGATGCTGAAACCCGACCAGATCAGGGATATGGATTGGAAGGAGTTGGGTACGTTTCGAGTTCAATGTTTTCCCTTTTTTTTTCTATAACCCTATTTCCTGTCAGTATTTAACCGATTTTCATCTACTTAAGAAAATAATCAATCAGCGACAGTATAAAACAAAGTCGCTTCCTGCTATCTGTCTGTCCCTATGTATGTTTAGATCTTTAAAACTATGCAACGGATTTTCATGCGATTCTCACCAATAGATAGAATGATTTATCGACCCGATTGGCGCAATGGTCACCATGCTTGCCCGCTATTCAAGAGGTTCCGGGTTCGATTTCCGGTGGGGGTGGATTTTTTGTGATGAACACATGGTTCCATTTTCCAGTCTGGGTGTGTATATATATATATATCTATAGTATAATATATATGTAATAATATGTGTAGTATATACCACGTTTGCTTGGTTTCCACGACACGAGCTTATAGCTTAGTGTGGGATCAAGTAGATTTGTGTGTTGTGAAGTAGATTATTATTATTATTTTATCGATATATTTTCATCATCGTGAAATTTTGCATGCACGTTGTCAGGGGTAAAGAAAAGGATATAGGATACTTTTTGTCTTGGAATTCCCGTGGGAACTCCAAAATTACCGCGGTTGAAACCGCGGGACACAGCTAGTAAGTAGATAAATAACTGCGCAGGCGACCTGATACGCAACCCGAAGGCGGCGCGCCAGCTGAAGAAGTGCGCGGACGAGTTCCCGCTGCTCGACATGGAGGCGAGCCTGCACCCCATCACGCGCACCGTGCTCCGGATACGGCTCACCATCACGCCCAACTTCAAGTGAGCACGACGCGCGACGTCTGGGCGCATTACGGCCGATATGCAATACGTGCAATCGTCCAATTCGCAATAAAGGCCAATTCGCTGTAGGTCCAGTTCGTAATAAGACCAATTTGTAATTGGTCATTATTTTTTTTTATAATAACTAGCTGTCCCCCGCGATTTCACCCGCGGTAATTTCGGAGTTCCCGCGGGAATTCCGGGAAAAAAGAACTCTGTGTCCTTCTTTGTACCCCTGATAATAGTTTACGTTGATAAGCAGTTCCCTGCATCAATTCCGGAGTTCCCGCGAGAATTCCGGGATAAAAACTATCGTATCTTTTAAGTTGGACCATATTATTATAAATGGTTACAAAATTTTATCAAAATCCGTTCAGTAGTTTCGGAGTCTATCGCGGACAAACAACGTGACACATGATTTATATATATTAAGATAACTTTATTTCTTACAAGGGTACCTATTTGAACAACATATTATATCAATTGGACATACAATCTTAACTAATATTATTAGTTTGTTACACTTTCACACCTTACCTACTGAACAAGTCATGATAAAATATTGCATACGCGTTGTCAGTGGCACAGAAAAGGATATTGGATACTTCTCATCCCGGAACTTTTGCAGGAACTTTGAAATAACTTGAGTGGAATCACGGGAAACAGCTATATTAATAATGATGGAAAATTTATAACAATACTCGCTTTTCCCCAAGGTTTTCTGTACCCTCACAATATGCATGCAAAATTTCATCATGATTGGTTTAACAGTTAAGGCGTGAAAAGGTAACACAGACAGACCTACTTTCGCATTTATAATTTTAGTCACAGATAATTTTAGTATAGATATAGTATTACCCTAAATTAAAAAGCGTGTCGATAACGTTTCTTCTCAGATGGAACGACAAATACCACAGCAAAGCGCCCGAAGCTTTCTGGATATGGGTGGAGGACCCCGAAAACGATATCATGTACTATCACGAATACTTCCTGATCACCAAGAAACAGGTACGGTTTTTTACCCTTTGCGTACATCAATCATTGAAACTCGATTTATTGCAATTATTTCAGGTCGAATTTCAGGTCATTTGTTTTCACGATTCAATAAAGACTCCCATAATCCTAAAACTCACGCATAGACAAACTTATTTCAGCTAAATAAATATGTTTTACCAAATTTACAAAGTTGCCTTGGTGAGTTTGTGTCCATTTTGTTTCACCACAAACTAATCAGACAAAGAAGATAATATGCCAATTTCAAACATAAAGAGTTGTGGTTGAATGCTATGAGCGCTAAAATAAAAAAGAAACTTTCAGGTCATAACAAAGGAACCCCAAGAACTGATAATTACAATACCTATAACGGAGCCACTGCCGCCTCAGTATTACATCAGAGCCACTTCAGAGAGGTAAGAAGGCGCCAATAATTTAATAATAATTAATAGCATTGTCTAAAAATGTATTGAATAAAAAAAGAAAGATTTTCAAGTGTTGTAAAAATCGTGTGTAAATTATAATACTTAAAATATAGAAATTTAGTCTTAAAACTTTCTTATTTGAAATAAGTATAGGTTTTATTTTATTCGACAGGTGGTTGGGTTCTGAGAGCGTGTTGCCACTTACATTCCAACATTTGATTCTGCCGGAGACACACCCTCCGCACACAGGTAAGCGTGAAGTAATTAGGGGGATTTCTAAAACAAAAAACTTTAAACTCACGCCGCACGCGGGTGAAACCGCAAGCGACAGCTAGTTTATGATATTAAGTGCGAAGTCTTGGCTCGTAAACGTATGGGCCTTCTGGGCACAGCATACCCAGAACTAGAGGACTTAAGGTTCCTACCCCTCCACTGCACACTGAAGCCTTCGCCGTTGAGGTCTTCAAGGAGCGTTGCGGAACGGAGAATGTCACTTCATTAATTAGTTGTAATTAATTTACGTGAGGCGTTTAGGGGCATATTAAATATTTCTCCACCAAAAATATGTATACTCTGTCGCATTTTGAAAAATCTCACCTGAGTTTTGGGGAAGGGGGAGGCGGTCGCGCAACATCTCGCGATATCTCACCAGGGGGAGAGAAGGGGTTAGGGCATCGCCAAAATCACCTCAATTAATGGATGCCCCCTTATTTGTGTGATTCCATTTATTCAGTTTCTGTGTGTCTATGGTTCCGTCCCTCCACAGACCTGCTGGAGCTGCAGCCGCTGCCGGTGACGGCGCTCAACCACCCGCCGTTCGAGATGCTGTACAACTTCAGCCACTTCAACCCGATCCAGACGCAGATCTTCCACTGCCTGTACCACACGGACCACAACGTGCTGCTGGGCGCGCCCACCGGCTCCGGGAAGACCATCGTCGCCGAGGTGGCCATGTTCCGCGTCTTCAACCAATACCCGCAGTGCAAGGTCGGTGCGAGCTTGCAAGTTCTCCCATCTCTTTGTTATGGAACTGAGGGTATGTTCCTGATAGTACTGTAAGGCAGCACTGTAAAGCACTGTATGACGTCAATTCCGTATACTGCGAAGCCGTTCCTTTACTTTTGAAAGTTATATTGGTACGAATTTCTCGTCAATTACTTGGTCAGGGCTATCCGTAATAACGGAACCTACCATGTTTCGACCGTGAATTTCGGGATTCCCTCTAGAACTCTTTGTATCGAGATGATGTGAGGTCGTATTCTATGTCATCGATTTTTAGAATAGGTTCAGTGGTTCCAGAGATTATCTCCTACACCCAAACTCAAAAAATTTACCTCTTTATAATATTAGTGTACTGATGCGGAGTAGGCATTGTTATGTTTTGTGTGTGTAGGCAAAATTGCAGTTTGTAATGTTATAATAATTCTTGATCAGGGGCTTAGTACATAATATATGCTGGTTATTTGTTTAATCATATGCATATAAAATCGGATTTAAATATTTACAGGTTGTATACATAGCACCCCTGAAGGCTCTAGTGAAAGAACGCATAAAAGATTGGAAAGTACGCCTGGAGGAGAAACTAGGAAAGAGAGTCGTGGAGTTGACAGGTAATAAAACAAACTGAACAATTCATATAAGAATTTTACTTGTATGTTCTCCCGTCATTGAATTTCCGGATACTCTGGTGGTATTCTTTATGCCGCTGGGACAAAAAGTATAAAAATAGGTATATATTCATCCAGAACATATTCGGTGTGCAAGTGTCACAAACTGCAATCGCCTTTTTTGTTGTAACCGAGTTATATTATACTAGCTGACCCGCGCGATTTCACCCGCGGTAATTTCGGAGTTCCCGCGGGAATTCCGGGATAAAATGGACATAGATAATCAATAGTGTGTTAACCCACACTGGAGAAATTTTGTGTAAATCGTGTTTTAAGCGCGCGCCATTTTGTATCAACATTTTTTATGTTCAATATTTTGTTACATATTTAAGCAATGTAATAAGGTAAACACATAATTAAAAAACGTTCCCTAACTCTCAATAAATCGTTCTGAATCAATAACTTAATTTTGTGGGTTAACATGTTATTGCATCCAAATATATGTAGTTATAAACCTTCCTCATGAATCACTCTATCTATTGGTGAAAACCGCCTCAAAATCCGTTGTGTAGTTTTAAAGATTTAAGCATACATAGGGATATAGGGACAGAGAAAGCGACTTTATTTTATACTAGGTAGTGATTAGACGTCAAAAAATCGTTCATTTCATTAAAAAAGTGTTTCACTAATATGGTTTTTAAATGAAAATATAATATTTTTTGCAAGGCAACACATAACAAATGGATAACTTGTGATCCGCACACTAGGCGTAGCCTGTATAGTGTGTAATTATTATGCTTCGCCTTTTTAGATGGGCAATCATTGGGGTTTAAAACCGGTTCTTGGGTTAAACACCCGGTTTTTTCGGTGTTTATGGGTTTTTGCGGCTGTTTATCGAGTTTTAATACTCGAGCAGCGGGTTTTAAACCCGGTTGATCTGTAGTTATCATTAATTGAACATCTCATCTCATCTCAACCCCAGGCGACGTGACCCCGGACATCCGAGCGATACGGAACTCGCACGTGATAGTGACCACGCCCGAGAAGTGGGACGGCATCAGTCGCTCGTGGCAGACGAGGAACTACGTGCGGGACGTGGCGCTCATCGTCATCGACGAGATCCACCTGCTGGGCGAGGACCGGGGGCCCGTGCTCGAGGTCATCGTGTCCAGGTGAGGCCACGCCAGCAGTGGGATCACATCAGTCGCTCATGGCAGGAATGCTCTGGAACTTCGTGCAGCCTACAGATCGATGACAAACTTCTTAGCCTTGAACATCGACGAAAGTGACGAACTTGTCGAAACTTTGGAAAACATATTTTTCATGCTAGTCCTAGCATTCCATTTAAGCAAGGAATAAAGATTATATAAACAAGCGACACTCTCCGGCCCCCACCAATTTCAGCCTCCTCATACCCCGCAAAAATTACCTTGGTATAAAGACCGAGGAAAGTTTGACTCATGTAGAATCTACACGTGACAATTATTATAGATGACAGTTACTCTTAGCTCGCTGTGAACTTTACGATACGCACACACGTACAACACAATATGTAGGTACAAGCCGGCCGTCTTTACTTGTGGGAAAGTACTTGAATCAGTTCATTTGTATGCAGTGTCACCGGGCTGATTTAAGTCTATGGACCGAAAGAAAGTTGGCGGCCGCCGCGACGCGATCTTCGTCGCGACGAGCGACGGAGTTCGAGGTCAAAATTAGAGTTGATAATGATATTGTCAAACAGACACAACGCTGTCACCTCTAGATTGCAGCTACGTTGTGGCGCGGTATGGGGAGGCACGAAGTACTTTGTGTAATAATAGTTCTTTGGTCGATTATTTTGACGTGAAGTGTTCATATTTCACAGAACGAACTTCATAGAATCTCACACGGCTCGCCGGCTGCGCATCATCGGTCTCTCCACGGCGCTCGCTAATGCCAAAGACCTCGCCAACTGGCTCAACATCGGAGAGATTGGACTCTACAACTTCAGACCGTCTGTGCGACCTGTGCCTCTTGAGGTTAGCTGTTGTTTTTCTTTAAACGTCATGGATGTAATAATATTTATGAAATATTGTCATATTTCATACATACACTACACACACATAGTTTAATGTGACGGGATGCTAATGTAATGTGTGTGGTTTAAACATTACAAAATCACTACATAGTATAAAACAAGACTTTATTTTACTTTTATATATTTCTAATTACTTATATTTGCCTATTTGGAGATCTCGAAGGAATTCCGGGATACAAAGTACCCTGTTTCCTTCTCTATACCCCCGACGACGTGTGTGCCAAATTTCATAATGATCGGTTGAGCCGTTAAAGCGTGAAAGCGTCACAGACAGACAGACAGTTACTTTTGCATTTATAATAATCGTGGGGATTTTTCATTTATATAGTTAATATAAAGTCTCTAACTGGTGTACAAGTACATTAGAAAAAATATCTAAATTTGATTTATTCGAATGATAAAGTGTGCTCCCAAATATATTTCGTGGAGTGTGTCTGTGTAGGTAGATTGCGTGTGTTACTTCTTGCTGCAGGGATTTTTGGTTGAAGTTTTTGCACGCACATATACATGTCATACTTACAAAATGTACTTAATACTTATACAATGTAATGTGCTTATACAAATAGTTTCTGTTTCCGTGTTAATACACTACAGGTGCACATATCCGGCCACCCGGGCCGCCACTACTGCCCGCGCATGATGACCATGAACAAGCCCACGTTCCAAGCGATCCGCACCCACTCGCCGTGCGCGCCCGCACTCGTCTTCGTGTCCAGTCGCCGGCAGACCAGGTCACTGACACACCCCCTCCTCCCCTTTATCTAATTACTTTACTTACTTTAAACAAGCAATTCTTGTATGTATGTACATGTACAAGTGTATCTCTAAAACCACTCGAAAGATTTGTACTTAGATAAGGTATTGCTTTTTAAGTTTATCTATTTAAACACAGGTGTAAGTATTTTATGTAAAAAGCGATTTAACACAATTAACAAAAAAAAATGCGCAACATTTTTTAACGCGAATAGATTGTCTGACTATCTGTGGCATCGTACCTCCCAAACGGCTGGACCGATTTTAATTTTGTTTTTTGTTTTTTTGTTTGTGCCATCCCAGGTTGACGGCTTTAGACCTGATAGCCTACCTAGCGGCCGAGGAAAACCCCAAGCAGTGGCTGCACATGCGCGAGGCGGAGATGGAACAGATCCTGGCGGGCGTGCGCGAGACCAACCTCAAACTGACCTTAGCCTTCGGCATCGGCATCCACCACGCGGGCCTGCACGAGCGCGACAGAAACACCGTCGAGGAGCTGTTCATCAATCAGAAGATACAGGTAGAATTAGAATCGCCTAGAATTAGATGATTAAATTGTAGTTTTTCAGTCCGTCGTCGTCTAAAATAATAAAAAACAACGGACACGTATTTTTCTTTTTCTTTACGTATTCAAAAAATAACAGCGATACCTCGAATCGAAATTTCGCGTGACGTCACACCTTGGCACACTTTATACTTAGTTATGACGTCACAAGCCCCCACTTCTAAACGTAATATCACTTCTATATGTAATATGTATATTTCTATTACTTTTTTACTATCTAATTGACGGCATAATCGAATTTTGATTTGCATAGATTTATTTATTTAAACTTTATGCGCATCACGGTATAAAGGCGGACTTAACGCCACAGTGGCATTCTCTGCCAGTCAAACTTCAGGCAGTACAGGCATCATGGCTATTATCATGCCTAGGTAATAGGTATGTATATTCGCAGAGAATACAGATATTCCCCCTTTACTTCGTCAAGTTGACAATGTAGGTAATGTAATCATTAATGCATAGAAAATCAAAGAACGAATCTTCATATCACGCGCGCAAAATCAAAAATCGTCCAGTCAAAAGTTAACTTTTTCTCGACCACGAAGCAACAACAAACCGACAAACAGACAAATTTTCCAAAAATGCAAGAAATAAATTTTATCAGTCATCCTCTAACTTTCATCACACAAAAATCGCCAGGAATCTAGCATGATCTTCAAACTTTTTGTATGTTCTTAGGTGTCTGTACAAAATGAACAAGTTTGTCATTTGAACCCTGTGTTTATGATCGTTAGGTCCTAATCTGTACGGCAACTCTGGCGTGGGGCGTCAACTTCCCGGCCCACTTGGTAGTGATCAAAGGCACCGAGTACTTCGACGGCAAACAGAAACGCTACGTGGACATGCCCATCACCGACGTGCTGCAAATGATGGGCAGGGCCGGTCGGCCGCAGGTGAGATTACACTCTAACATGAAAGGTATAAAGTTCAAAATTGGTTGATGTTTTGGTTTTCTGTACGCTTTTTCTATTCGAAGGTGTGAAATGTCAAGTTCATCTCTGCAAATAACACTATTTATTCTAAATTTCTCTCTCCCTGAACTATTTTTAACCGACTTCCAAAAAGGAGGAGGTTCTTTGTTCGATTGTATGTATGTTTTTTATGTATGCTTACCGATTACTCGAAGACGGTTGGACCGATTTGGAAAATTATTTTTTGTTTGAAAGGGTTTACTCCCAATTAGGTCCCATTGCCACCAAGTCGGGATCTGATGATGGGATCTTGGAGAAATCGAGGGAACTCTTCAAAAATTATAGGCACACCTATAGCGATTTGGGTATTTTTTATAGTAAATCGTTCATTTGCTTTTGGAAAGCAAAATTTGAAGAAGTGGAACTGATGATGAAGACCACAGATGGTCATCGGAACTACTCAACAATAATACGTATTTCACGGGTTCACAACACTTAACTTTAATATGGTTTCTAAATAATTTATGCCCGTCACAATGTATATGGTGAAGTGGAACTGATGGTGGTGTACAAAGAGAACTCCTCAACTATTAACGTCCCTGCGTCGGGAAAAGCAATATTTTGTAAAAGGTGATGAGCAGTTGACATTAGGCTACTGTAACTTAGAGAAATCACGAACTAAGTCACTTAAAAGCGAAAAATAAACAAAATTTGAACAAAAAATTTAAAACCGACTTCCAAAGACACAAAACTATAAAAGTTAAAAATAAAAAGCTTAAAATAACAAAATACCGATTTAATCCAAAAGACAAAAACACGTAATATTATTATTGGTTTGTGCTACCATTGATCGGTATGAAGTCGGTGACAAGCCAAATATGGAGGGGGTGGATGAGCTAAGTCGACTCCCGCCACCAGCTCTTCGTGAGCAGAACAACCCAAGTGTGCAGACACCAGTGGGCTTGTCACCGAATTCAAACCGATCAGTGGTAGCACAAACCAATAATAATAATAATAATAAGTATAACGTGTTTTTGTCTTTTGGATTAAGTCGATAATTTGTTATATTTAGCTTTTTATTTTTAGCTTTTTTAGTTTTGTGTTTTTTATTTTTATGAAAATTGTGAGTTAAACTATCCATAATTCTATACCTATAAAATAATTTCTAACAGAATAGTTGATCGACATCTAGTCGAAACTGTTGGATTTAGAAACTTTAAATTTTGCACTAGGCTTCATCGTAAAATTTCGACAAGCACTAAGAAAAGGTTTTTGAAAATTCAACCCCCTAAGTAAATAATGAAACAACATGTAACTTTAATCTTTTCGATATATTTACCAGTACGATAACGAAGGCGTGGCGGTAGTGCTGGTGCACGATCAAAAGAAGAACTTCTACAAGAAGTTCCTGTACGAACCTTTCCCGGTGGAGTCGAGTCTGCTGGCGGTGCTCGCCGACCATTTGAACGCTGAGATTGTCGCCGGTATGTGCAAACTGCAAACACTACACTACACACATCACATTGTAATTTGTAAATTATACTTCCCTTTTTTTCATTTTGGTAGTTATCTTCTTTACATAGTATAAAATGATTAAAATGAAGTCGCTTCCGTTGTCTGTTCACGATAAACTCAAAAACCGCTGAACGGATTTCCATCTGGTTTTCACCAATAGATAGAGTAATTATGAGGAAGGTTTATATCTATAGTTTATTCTGGAATTCCCGCGGTAATTTCGGAATTCCCACGGGCGAAACCGCGGGGGACAGCTAGTAGAAAGAAAAAGCTCAAATGCGTTCCTACAAAGTGTAAATAAAAATCATTTTCCTCGCCGATAACTTGACATTGTGTGGATATTTCAGCACAACACACAAGAAAAAGAAACAAACAAACAAACATAAACAGTGCTTGTATTGTATTGGTAACTTGTCGATAGGTTAAATAACTTATCATATAATTATGATCCAAGGCACGGTGCAAACGAAGCAAGACATCCTGGATTACCTGACGTGGACGTATTTCTTCCGGCGGCTGCTCAAGAACCCCACCTACTACAATCTGGAGAGTCTCGAGCCGCAGGATATCAACTATTATCTGTCCAATCTGGTGCAGACCTCGCTCACCGCGCTCGCCGACGCCAACTGTGTCGAGATCGAAGAGGTAACGTAGCATTTACCATACAATATTATCCAAAAAAATTATATTATCTTCGATGTTTCGTAAATCGATGGTAGATTATGTGAAATTAGTTGTGCCCCGCGGTTTCACCCGAGTTAATTTCAGAGTTCCCGCGGGAATTCCGGTATAAAAAGTACCCTATGTGATAATCTGATGTATAAGCTATATTATTGTTAAGTTTCATTTAAATCCATCCAGTAGTTTATGCGTGAAAGAGTAACAAACATCCATCCATTCATCAATCCATCCATCTATACATTCTTAGAAACTTTCGGGTTTATAATATTAGTAGGATAGGATAAATACCAATTTTAAACTTGCCAAACCAAAAATTGCCACTTGGAGGGTTATTATTATAGTAGCGACAGGAGCGCTGCATTAGCGACGGCGTGGTACCTACTTGATGACGAGTGCTGTGCGATGGGACTACCTGTTCCCCGCGGTTTAACTCGCGATAAGTTGGGAGTTCCCGCGGCAATTCCGGGATAAAATGTCCTTCTCTGTACCCCACGTGTATGCAAAATTTCATGATGATCGATTGAGCCGTGAAAGCATAACAGACAGACAGAGTTACTTTCACATTTAAAATTACATTTACATTATCTTGTTATTTACAAACACATAGTTTTTAAGTGCTTAATACTAACCAAAATGAGTCACTGTTACTTGATAAATAAACTATTCTTTTCTATTCTATAATATTAGTAAGGATAGTGTAAACTATAATATTGTTACGTGCTAGGGTTCTTTATTCGGAGTTTAATACTAACTTTACAAAAACACTAGGTCTAGGGTGCCTAGGTCTAGGTATCACAAGATTGAATCACTAAACGACTGAACTCGATGTCCAGTAATCTCGCCAAGGTCGCAGGTAGTCGCAGGTATCGCAGGTATCGCTGAAGATTCACTCGTAGTTATCGCCAGGCCAGCGACACTCCCTAGAATCAAAAGTTTCTATGGATTTATGCGCGAACTTTTTTACCAACTTTGGAATACTTAACCAAATTTCTATGACCGCGTCATACATTGCATTGGTATGGTTGGCACAAAATGCTTTCATAGATCGGATCAGCGATTAGTATGGAAGTGCCTACTCTTAAAACGTAATAATTATTTGCTCAGTGGTTATCGCTTCAAAAGCTCAAACTGAACTGCCCGTCCGGTTCGGTAGCGCTGTTTATATACCCAACCGAACGGGGTTCTAGAATGTTCGAGTTATTCCCTTTTACTAGCTACTCGGCCGAACGTTTCTAGAATAGAACTTCTACTATCGAATTCGCTACTCAAATGTGTTCGCTTTACATTGCGTGTTTTGTATGTATCGCACGTTTTGTATACATTGCGCGCTGTCGATTTAGCTCGACCGCGACAATATGTATATTGTATTAAACGCCGGTGTCGCGTGTGCACTGTGCACCGTGCGCAGGACGAGCGCACCGTGCGCAGCACGTGGCTGGGCCGCATCGCGTCCTACTACTACCTGTCGCACAAGACGATGGCGCACCTGACGCGCGCGCTGCGCGCCGACCTGCCGCCCGACCAGCTGCTGCGGGTGCTCGCCGACGCGGACGAGTACGCCACGCTGCCGGTGCGGCACAACGAGGACGAACTCAACGGGTATATATATATATATATTTAATACTAGCTGACCGCCGCGGTTTCACCCGCGCTAATTTCGGAGTTCCCGCGGAAATTTGGAGTTTCGGAATAAAAGTATCCTATGACACTCAGAATCAATACAATACAATACAATAATACAACTCTTTATTCGTAACACCAAGTTACAAGTCATATATAGGTACAATATAATAATCACTACAGGAATCACTGTAGCTTCCTATAAGTGAAAGAATTTTCAAAATCGGTTCTGTAGATCCAGAGATCACCCCCTACAACGTCACAAACTCACAAACTTTTGCTCTTTATAATATTAGTATAGACTTACGGCCGCACTCAGAGTCGTTTTAATGATGACTTAATTTTAACTTCCAAATTTCAATCGGAGACTTTCATTAAATTAATGTTGATTGACATTAGACTAATTAAGTTAAATTTAGTTAAATTCGAATCAACATTAATTAAATGAACGTCTCTGATTGCGGCAGTTTTATTTTAAAAATCTTTACTTAAAATTAAATAATAACTAAAACGACTCTGAGTGCGGCCATTATTGATACTAATCTTTACCTACTGTTATAAATGTGAAAGTGAGTTTGTTTGTTACGCTTTCACGCCTCAACGGCAAAACGGATCATCATCAAATTTTGCACACACATTGTCAGAAATATAGAAAAGGACATAGAGTACTTTTATCCCGGAATTCCCGCTGGATCTCCAAAATTAACGCGGGTGAAACTGCATTAAATTTTCCATACCACACGTTGTCAGGAGTACAGAAAAGGATCTAGAGTACTTTTATTCCGGAATTGCTGCGGGAACTCTGAAAAAACCGCAGGGATCAGCGCTAGTAGATAAATAAACTTGACCAAGTTAGAAAGTGGAATCCTGTGTTCTTATTGTATTTGTAAACGGGGTGGTTTCCGCCTTCTGTGTTCTTAATAATCGAACATAGAATTTCTGAAAAAATTGCGATCAATTACACCTAGAGAAACACAGTACTTACCAGTATCTCTTTTTTGAAATCTTCCAAAATTTACGTAAGTGTGTATTAGTGAGTGAACACATCATTGTACCATTCTAGCCTTTGAAAGCTATATATCGGCTCTTCCAAGTGACTATTTGTTATTCGTTGTTCCAGCGAGTTGTCGAAGGAGTGTCGCCTGCCCGTGGACCCCTTGACCCTGGACTCGTCCAATGTGAAGGCGTTCCTGCTGCTGCAGGCTCACCTAACGCGGCTCCCGCTGCCCAACACTGATTACCTCACTGACACCAAGTCAGTGCTGGATCAGACCATAAGAATTTTACAGGTAACCGAGACCACACACATGTACACTGTACAGGTTGTTTCACAAATTACTTCTTTCTTCTTTTGACTCACCGTGACTCTGTCATTCAAATAAAACTTCAAGATTTTTTTTTTCTAAAAACGTGACACGTCTCGTTACGATTTTTCAAGACTTTTCCAATAATATTCCATTCGCTTATTTACATGTATACACTTACAATATTAATATATTTCTTATCCTAAGTCACTCTGTTACATGCATGGAGTCTATGGCATTCGGTTAGCCTGTAAGGATATTTAATTAATTATTTTTATAAATCAAGTCTCTAATAGGGTACTTGCATGAATTTTTTTTTCAGTCTATTTTAAAGATATATGGCCTACTTAAACAAAGCAAGAAAAAGGAAAAAAATATATGCATAAACTAATTAAAAGAGCGTTTCAAAGTTCCTACTTTAGACCTTACCGCCGAAACGCGGATTGACGTCACTACTTAAAAATTACGCCTTATTAATCTGTGAAGAAGATGACACTGTCGTATTAACAGGGTCATGTGACACTGACACTCAATATCCAAAAGCGAAATTAAGCTTGAATTGTGTCGATTGACTTCCAAAAGTTCCAGTAAAGAATCGAAATGCATCTTACTGAAGCATTTTAAAGTGAAAAACTTCAGAAAAAGGAAAATATGTGTTGACTTTATGCACTTAGTTTCTTTTGCCTTCTCTGATTGAGGTAAATGTTTCCTAAAAAAATAAAAGTGACGTAATATGTTAAGCGTGGCTGTGATTGGTGTTTCGTTGCAACGTTCCGTTTCACAAAATTAGAAGTTGAATATTTTGGAAACTATTGATAATTGTTCAATAAATCTTTCACGATAATGCTTTTCTAAGGCTCTATTTTTTAAATATTGACACAATTTCTTATTATAAATTTCATGCAAGTACCCTATTTCTGTAAATCACTATTTATAAGTTACAAGCATTCTGGGATAAAAAAGCAAAGCGCCTTCACAGGTTTTCTTTTTGCTTGATTTATATCAGGTTTGAGAAAAAAAAAAAATAATTATATGAACATGTTTATAACTGTATATACTTTCAACTCTGTAAATATTTGCAAGCAAATTTTGAAGCACCTTATATAGATAGATATGTCGTCCGTCCGACAGGCGATGATAGACACAACCGCGGAGTACGGCTGGCTCGCCGCCTGCCTCGGCTGCCAGACGCTCATGCAGTGCGTGGTGCAGGCGCGCTGGGCGGCCGACTCGCCCCTGACCACCCTGCCGCACGTCGAGCCGCAGCACCTGTACGCGTTCACGCGCATGGCCCGGGAACTCAAGAGGCCCTGCACGACCTTGAACGGGTTGAAAGTTGCGTGCGCCAGGAGCTACGAGACGCTCGCCAAGTACTTGAGGAAGGAGTTCGACGAGAACCAGATCGAGCAAGTGCACCGAGTGGGTTTCGTTTTGTCGTTGTTAGAAAATTACGCCTTTAGAACTTGCATGATTTTTTTTCCAGTTTTTTTTTAAATATATATGACCCGGCTCACTTAAACAAAGCAAGAACAAGAAATAAATGCATAAATTAATTAAATACAGCGTTTCAAAGTTCCTACTTTTGAACTTACTGCAAAACTATTCTATGACGTCACTAGATCAAAAATCAAAATTACGCCATTACTCTCCTATTGTCCACAACAGCGGCAAATGTTTAATGCACAGACTCGACTCTAATAACTTTTACTATTGTACAGTTGTTCTATTTCACGAAGTCGTCTCGACCGCTGTAGTAGTGACGTGTACCGATGAGCGCATTTGTGTGTGTGAACATCATTGCAATAGAAACTGATCTCTCCCAGAGTTACACACACTAAAACAATTTGCGTGTGTACATCTCAACACGAGATAGCCAAACGGACTTCATGAAATAGAACGACTATACATATATGTATATTGTCTTTAGCATTATACAAAATGCCAACCTTTTGAAAACCGATGAATCGTAGAAAATGATTGTGACTGAGATTGTGACGTATATGAACCTACCTATATGAACTTTTGCAAACGAACCTAGAGATATTTACGTTGTTTTTCGAATACTATTTTATTGATGGGTACGTTCACAGGCGATATGTGACCTTCCGACGTTGGACTTAAAGTTCTATGTTCGCGGCCTATGGTACGACAGCGATAAGGAGCAAGACAAACTGGTTAAACAACCGCCGTCGAGAGATGATTGGATGCCATTACATAGAGAACAGGTTTGTACTTTGTACTATTCTGTTAAACAGTTCCTTTAATTTATAAATAAATAGAGTCAAGAGTCTCCAATGGCTGTACCATATTCATGAGCAGATGGACAATTCGAAATTTAAAGGTTCTGTTTTCGCCATTTTTAAGAAAGAAAAATTAAACCTACTTCAAAACACAAAAATGCACTACACTAAAAAGTCAAAAATACGAAAATACCGATTAATCTAATCCGAAAGACAAAAATGCACATAATAACATTGATATGTAGTTATGTACTATACCTACCTACTGATCGGTTTGAAGTCGTTGCCAAGCCAAATAGGTAATTGGTACATAGAAAATACCCCGGGCAGACGCGAGCGGGCTTGGCACCGACTTCAAAATGATCAGTAGGTAGTAGATACCAATAATAATATTACGTGCATTTTTGTCTTTCGTATTAGGTAAATCGGTATTTACTATTTTGTTATAGCAGAACGGATCGTACATCAATAGCATCTCCTTGAATTGAAGTTTAGAGTTTTAAAGCATCAATACTTAGATGGCAATATCTTGCTTTAATACATTTGCAACATGTACTCGCATCTATGGTACTACTGACACTGACTGATGGCAGGAGTACACGCTGGTGGTGGCGATGCACCGTCGCGGCGGCAACCCCAACAACGTGCTCTGCCCGCGGTTCCCGCGCGGCAAGAACGAGGGCTGGTTCCTCACGCTCGGCGACGTGGAGCGCCGCGAGCTGCTCGCGCTCAAGCGGGTACAGCCTAAGGGAAGCGCGCACGTCACCTTCTACACGCCGCCGCTAAAAGGTCAGTTTCTTTTTGTCGACTTTTAGAATAATTCCTCAAAACCTGCAGTTGAAATATACTAGAACTAAGGACTAGTTATCACATTACACTCATATATGAAACTTAGGCAACTTTATTCGGTTTTAGTGGACCCAGTGTTGTAAGTAAAGAGTAACTAACTAAGGCAAGAGTGATTTAAGAATTAAAAGGCAAATTGTTAAGGTTTGCAAACAACTACAAAGATCAATAAACTGTGATTTTGTGTTCCAGGTCGTATAATCTACACAGTGTATGTAATGAGTGACAGCTATATGGGTCTTGATCAACAATTCAACCTTCAATTTGAGCTCATGGATCCACTCCCAC
Organism: Zygaena filipendulae; assembly: GCA_907165275.2. Classification (NCBI taxonomy): domain Eukaryota; kingdom Metazoa; phylum Arthropoda; class Insecta; order Lepidoptera; family Zygaenidae; genus Zygaena; species Zygaena filipendulae. Next base: position 6,756,196 of record OU015669.1, read on the forward strand.
CAGAGTGTGTGGAGAAATTATATGACACCATAGAGAAAACTCTCATAGAGTAGAATAATCTGTATTTATGTGATCCACAATTATTGTCTTTATTGTTAAATTATTTTAATATATATTTTTATGATATTAAATCTACCTTTTGAAGGAAATTTTGTTGTTTATTATTTTGTCATGAGATGTAAACTTCAATTGCATTATTATATTTTATTACCAGTATAGTTGAATTAATATTATATTATACAATCTTTAAATGCACAATAATTATATCATCAATATTTAACTTATTATTATAATGGCTAAATTCTAACACTTGGGTGCAAATAACAATCGTTTTTGTAGTCTTAACATTGAACGGCATAGTGAAGGATTATTTACAATAGCAAATGGCAGCTCTATTTGAACATTACTAAAGAAAATTAAAATTCTTAGAAAACAATTATAATGGCTAAAGTCTAACACTTAGGTGCAAATAACAATCGTTTTTGTAGTCTTAACATTGAAGGGCATAGTGAAGGATTATTTACAATAGCAAATGGCAGCTCTATTTGAACATTACTAAAGAAAATTAAAATTCTTAGAAAACATTTATGATACATAATTACATAACTTAGTTATGGTAATAAGGAGTAATATAGCATTTTCTTATATAGGAACAATATTATAATATACTGTAACATGTGAAGAATTATGTCCAATGGAAGATTGCAAAAATTGTAACATATAAACATCCATTGTATCTACCTACCCCTCCAGGAAACAGGTGTGAGCTTATTTATGTACTCCTAAGAAAGTATGAAGTATGTAAGAAGTACTGATAGGAGATTTCACCACCAATTACACTCAAACAATATCAAATATTGTAGGAGTGTTGGCATCATGTTATTTACTCTTTCGCTGGTCATATTCAATTGCACGTGCTTCTGATATGATCTGTCTTTCCCTTGTCAAAATACCATCTAGCTGCTCAGTAAATGCATCAAATGAAAACTTGGTTTCAAATCTTTTCCTTCCCGATTCACCAAGTCTTTCACCTAATTCTGGACTTAAAACTAACTTTTTCATGGCATTGGCAAAAAATTCACTCTCTGGTTCACACAAAAAACCTGTTACATCATGCACTATGGTCTCTGTTGGGCCACCACTATTGACAGCTATCACAGGCTTACTGAAATACATTGCTTCCAAGGGCACTATGCCAAAATGTTCATTAGATGGTGTGTATATCAATACCCTACAATGGTACAATAATGAAACTTTCTCAATGTCGCTAGGTGATTTCATAAATGTGACTTTGTCTTCAATATCTAACTCAGCAGCCAAGTCTGTAAGTTCCATATAATGTTCCATATTCTCTAAGTTTATAGGATCAAAACCACCAGCTATTATCAAATGTACTCTATTCCAATGGGATTCTTCTACCATGTTTTTTAACTGTTCCAATGATCTTAAAGCCAATTGTAAATTCTTCTTCCTCTCATATCTATTGATGGAAAGGAACACAAATTTATCAGAACCTACAGGAACAACCTCTTTTAGAGGTTTTGGTATTGTTGTATTAAAGAATTCAGTATTGATAGATGGATAACAAATATCTGGAATATCCTTGATTTTATGAAATGCATCTTGATACACTCTAGCAGTGTACTTACTGTTGACTAGAACTTTATCAGCTTTAGCTGTTGTTAGTTCTTCTAACCAGTTAAGAGGTGCCCTGTATATCTTCTTTAACAAACCTCCTTCACTAGTAAGCAATTTATCAGGATGATGGCAATAAAACACCACTCTAAATGGTCCTTTAGCCATTTTTAAAAATGGAATGCACAGGGATATCAAATCACAGAATACTAGCGTAGGCTCTTCAGCCGGTATGACGTACCATGCTAAATAAACTGCTGCGTATACCATTCGAGCATATGCACACACCGCTTTGAATTTGCCAAAAATAGATCTCGGTATCCAGTCTCCTAACACAGTGACAGGGAAAGACCCGTCTCTGGTCTCGGCAAAGCAGTGCGAAGGGTCATGGTGATTTGTGTAAAAAGCCACTTCATGTCCTTTTCTTTTGAAAGCCAATGCGGCATCCAAAACTAATCTCTCCGCTCCGCCAATACCCAGATCAGGATGAAGAAATAATATTTTCACCATATTTGCAAACTAAAACATCGACTACTGTTTTTCGTTTCGGTAGATCGATCAGGGTGGTATTAAATATAGAACTAGGTATTGAGAAATATTGAATTTGAATGCCAAAGTCCCAATGGTTTGCAAATTATTTACTAAATTACTCCACAAATTAACTATGACGATTAAGTATTGACCACAAATTAACTAGACTTAGGTATTGACCATAGTGATTACCTTCTCTTTGGTATTGTCGATAGGGACGTAAAAAATAATCAATTATTAAATTAATCGATTATTTTTAAATTAATCGATTTAATAATAGGGTACTTGCATGAAATTTATAATAAGAAATTGTGTCAATATTTCAAAAATAGAGCCTTAGAAAAGCGTTATCGTGAAAGATTTACTAAAAAATTTTCAATAGTTTCCAAAATATTCAACTTTTAATTTTGTGAAAGGGAACGTTGTAATGAAACACCAATCACAGCCAAGCTTAACACATGACGTCACTTTAATTTTTTTAGGAAACATTTACCTCTTTCAGAGAAGGCAAAAGAAACTAAGTGCATACAGTCAACGCATATTTTTCATTTTCTGAAGTTTTTTACTTTACAATGCATCGGTAACATGCATTTCGATTCTTTACTGGAACTTTTGGAAGTAAATCGACACAGTTCAACCTTAATTTCGCTTTTGGATATTGAAGTTATCTGTCTGTCAGTGTCACATGACCCTGTCAATACGACATTGACATTTCTATCACAGATTAATAAGGCGTAATTTTGAACAAGTGACGTCATTCCGCGTTTCGGCGGTAAGGTCTAAAGTAGGAACTTTGAAACGCTCTATTTCATTAATTTATGCATATATTTTTTTTCTTTTTCTTGCTTTGTTTAAGTAGGCCATATATCTTTAAAATAGACTGAAAAAAAAAATTCATGCAAGTACCCTATAGATTTTTTATCGATTTTTTAATTTTCAATAATCGATTTTTAATAAATCGTTTTTTTCTCACCGTCACATCCGTATTCTTTTCACCTTTTTTGAAGTCAGGGAAATTAAACTGACTTCAAAAAAGGAGCAGGTTCTACGATGAGCTGTATGTATTTTTTATGCATGTTCAACGATTACTCGAAGACGGCTGGACCGAATCAGAAAATTCAAATTCAACTATACTATAATGCCCCAAATTCTTTTTTGTTTAAGAAGGTATTTCTACTAGAGGTGGTCCCATTGTATTGTCATCAAAGGCAGGATCTGATGACGCGATCTTGGAGACATCGAAGAAAATCTTCAAAATTCAAATATTACAGGCACATCAATATTTCAAAAATAGAGCCTTAGAAAAGCGTTAATAAAAAAATTCCAATAGTTTCCAAAATATTCAATTTTTAATTTTTTGAAACGGAACTTTGCAACGAAACACCAATCACAGCCACATATTACGTCACTTTTACTTTTTAGGAAACATTTAGCTCTTCCAGAGAAGGCAAAAGAAACTTAGTGCATACAGTCAACGCATATTTTCCATTTTCTGAAGTTTTTTTTTTTAAATGCATTGGTAAGATGCATTTCGATATTTTACTGGAACTTTTGGAAGTAACTCGAGACAGTTTAACCTTAATTTTGCTTTTGGATATTGCAGTTATCTGTCTGTCAGTGTCACATGACTCTGTCAATATGACAGTGACACTGTTATCACAAGGCGTAATTTTGAACTAGGTGTGCGTTCCGTGGATTCGCACGAATACACTCGAACGCGCTCGAGCGCGCTCTGAACCCGTTCTGTGACTTGGTGAAATTTTACTCTGACAGCTGTCAGAGCGTAGTTTCACCCGTTCCGTGGCTCAGAGTGCAGCAACCAAACAACCATCTCCGAAGCAGGTTAATTTTCACTCTGACAGCTATGTATTGTTTCAGAAGTGTCAAAGTTTGCGCCAAAAACCGGATTCGTCGAAAAAGAAATCAATCGAAGTTCTTACGAACAAAGGGGAGGTGTTCTAGTCACAAAAAGTTTATAATTAGATGTAAAACAGTCTTATTTGTAATGTGAGTTAAGAGAAAACAAATGGCACCTGAAATTTCAAATATTTTGAGGTTATAATTGTATTTAGAGTAAGTATAAAGCTGTGTACTACCCATTAATAAATAAATAAATAAATAAATAAATAAATAAACTCGATCGTTCTGTGGCTTGGTTGCAACTAAAACAAATGAAATTTTAACCAAAAAACTGTGCCCAAACCCACGGAACGCATACCTGAAACCAAAAATTGACAATTCACGGGTCGCAGGCGAATTCATAGACGATGATCGGCGAGTACAGTATGCCCTCTACACTATCGTGCTCGTGCATAATCGTCTGTACTCGGCGATAATGTAGTGGAGCCATTACGATAAGCCTGCTTGTGAGAAAGTACTTGAATTAGTTCATTGTATGGAGTGTTTCCAGGAGAAGCATCTGCCTGATCGGTTCGGATTTGGTGCCAAACCCGCTCGTCTGCCTGCTTACTGTATGTAGCGGATTTTTGTTTTTAAAGATTAAGTTTTTTCTTAAAATTCTGTTTTTATAGTTGTTTTATTCTCATAAATTGTTAATTTTAACCTCATAGTTTTATCATATAGAAAAGCATGCAGATTTTCAAAATTTATTTATCAAATTTTATTCAAATACTCGATAGACTCGAAGACCCTATGTCACATCCCTAGTGCGGTAGTGGACTCTTTTTTTTTTTGCTGAAGTTTACCCCTCTCGGGGAAGGCAGAAGGAAACTTAGTCCATATAGCCAATTCATTAATATTTTTCTTCTTCTGAAGTTATTTACATCAAAATGCATTGATGAGACGCATTTCGATGCTTTACCGGAACTTTTGGCAGCAAATCTTCACAGTTAAACCTTAATAGGACGCTATGTGGGAAGTTATATAGTAAAACAATAACCTACCGATGAACGCCTTATTTCATCTTATTTCATTGTTTCCGCACATTATTCATCACTAATGGATCACTATTATGCAAAATCCACCATATTCACACAATATTAATCACGATAAACCAATTTGCAAAACAAAGAAATAAAACTGACGTCCACTCTGCCGAAAATCCCGCTAAAAGTTCGGTAGTGGACTCATATCTCAGAAGAATAACTAAAGCAACTCATATCTATTCCCGTTTTTTTTTTGTAATGTTTACCCTGAGGTTTACCCCTTTCAAGGAAGAGGAAACTTAGTTCATACAGCCAATTTAGATATCTTCTTACATTGAAATGCATTGGTGAGTGGTGAGATGGCAGCAACTCTTCACAGTTGAACCTTAGTAGGACACTCTGTGGGAAGTTGTATAGTCAAACAACAATTTTTCAATGAACGTTTAATGGTTATCAGACAGGAGGGTCATAACTCATGGTGGTTGTTACTTGTTACTCAGGCCACAGATAATTTACCTAGTACTGTACTAGTACTCTGGCCAATATTATTGTATCAAATAATCCAGTTTTAGATAATTGAGAAAATAAATCGACAAAGAAACATCCAACGTCAAAATATAATCTGAGCAGTACTTATCTACTATGAAAACTAAAACAGTTTATCAATATAACAGTTTATCAGTTTAGTGTGGGATTAAGTAGATCTATGTGTTGTGAAGAGGATTATTATTATTATTAATACAAAATAGTAATAATTACAAGCAATACACCTGTCAAGCTAATATAATCTTACATAATGCTTATGTTTTACTTAGCCTAATTTGACTTGGAATTTGATGTTTCCAATACCTGTTTAAACTAATTACTATAGCAAAAACACTAGAATTAAGGTTCAATAAATTTGAATATTCACAGTTCGTCTTTCCTCTCAATTTTTACTAGATCAACATGGAATGTTAACGTAGCTGACTTTGGTATTTTAGGTGGTGCACCTGCCTCACCATAAGCCAACTCTGGAGGAATGATCAACTTCCTCTGTTCGCCTTCACACATGCCTATGAGACCCTGGTCCCATCCTTTTATAACTTGTCCAGATCCTAGAGTAAATGTTAGTGGAGTCCCTCTAGGAATAGAACTGTCAAATTCTGTTCCATCATCTAGGGTTCCCTGAAAATAAAGAAGGATTATTTGCAATTTATTGTAATCAGGCAATACCAACGGGCTATTTCCTTATCAGTAATTCTGATATATCAAAAAAATGTGAATGTGACAATTTTGAAAATTTAACCCTTCTTGATGAAAAGACTGAAAATATCATTAATTTCAAATTTGTGGTTGTGGAAATCTATATTTGTGCTCTTCATTTCAATTAAATATGAATAAATAAAGAATTTTTTTTCAATTATGAATGTACTCAATATCCATAAACTTTGACGAACTTACAGTGTAATGCATATGAAGTAAATCTCCCTTTTTACTTTTAATAGGACACTCGGCAGGCCTCTTTTTCACACCAATTTGCAATTTGTTGTTCGAATTATTAGCCACTACAACATATGAGATTACGTTCATAAGAACTAGTATGAAAAGTAATAACTTGATAACAATCGTTATTGCTCTCATTGTAGTGCAATTTCCTTTTTCTTGGTTACAAAAAGTAAACAATCGTTCGTTTATGCTGGATTTCTACACGATTCTTAAATCCTAACCACAGACGAGACGTTACCAACGGCCACAGAGTACTTTTTAATATCTGAAATAGAGGTCCAACTCTGCGCCTAAATTGGGAAAGTCAAAAAGCCGCTGTCTGTTAGCCGGTTTCGGAACTAACGCTAACTTTACGCAGAGAGAAGGTAATCACTACGTGACTTTACGTATGCCTACAACTTACCGCCTATTTTTAAAATTTAAGGTAATAGGCATGTTGACTAATTTTGAAATCCCCTATTATAATGCAGGTACACGTCTACTATTTCCGAAAAACTCATTATTTCAGCATTAGTTTATAGTTTTAACGCAAATTACTGCATTTTATTTTGTCTAATTTGAATTGTGCTCGTGTCACGCTTGGTTTAGTGTAAAAGTAGGTGGTTAGGCACTCAGCGCGGCAGGTAGGTAGGTAGCGTGGGAACGCAAGAAGAAGTCCAATAGATTGAGACTAATTATTTATTGCCTTCCCGGTCCGCTCCCGGTAGATAGGTACAAGTTGGAACAATTAGCGACACTGGCCTCAGCGGTAGATGGTAAGTGGCTCGCAGACGGTGGTGACGCTGGTGCCGCGGCGGCTGCTGTAGGCAGCGGCTGGAGTACGCCCGGGGGTAGTCCAGGAGTAGGCGCCTGGAACCTCGACTGGTAGGTGCCTGGAGTCTCAGCTGGTGGACGGTAGGGCCTGGATCTTCAGCTGGTAGGTGCCTGGAATGCGCCGGGGTAGTCCGGGAGTAGGGCCCGGATCCCGCGGCTGGTAGGTGCCTGGAATGCGCCGGGGTAGTCCGGGGGTAGGGCCCGGATCCCGCGGCTGGTAGGTGCCTGGAACCTGGAGCGAGGGCTTCGGTTACCATCAGCGAGTCCGTAGCTGGCTGCCTTTCCACCCCGTGAGAACCAGCGGTCGCAAGGTAGTAGCGATAGTGCTTTAGTAGGAATTGCAGCCAGCCAGCCAGACTAGATTAAGCGAGAAGCAGCTTAGTAGTGTGAATGTGAATGAGAACTCACCCTAGAGGGTCATCAGCACTAGCACGTTTAGTAGGTACCGCGCGGTAGATGCGCAGTACCATTAGACAGCACAAATTAGTATGTGCGGTAGGCGCACATTTAAACGCACGTTAGAAAAGTTTGGCCGCAACACGTACCCGCGTGTAGCGCGGTGCACGTGCAGCGGCCGTCTGTCAAGGCGTCGAGTGCCACAGGTCGGCTACTCGCCGTTAACCGGCGCGGGTGCGCGGGAGGGGAATCTTTAGAGATTCACGATGCGCAGCGTGCAATAAAAAATATGTTTTCTAGTCCGAATATGAGTCTGCAACGTTACAGTACCCCCTCCGAAAATTCAGGATTTTAGCTGGCAACCTTAGTGGTAAAATCCGTCTATGCTACCTGTGAATCTTTGCTTCTTGTCCTTTCATTCCTCTCAAACATTCTTTCATACCTCCCTCTTTCAACTGTCTTTGATCCTGTTAGTCAGACCTCAGACTCCTAACAACCAGAGTACACTAGTTAGCACTAAACTATACTCGAGAAACAAAGAGTGTAGGTTCATATTTAGATACATGCTCCTCACATCACAAGTAGACCGGTAGTATTGTGAATAGGGTAGTACTTAGTACGCTAGTTCGTTTTTGCTTAGCTGGATAGACGAAATAAGGTGAGTTTCCATTATAAGAATAAGCAAAACAATACAAAATAAGTGCTATAATTGGCCAAAGATAGATAAAAAAATTTAGGGTAGGTAGTGTTATAAATAGCCAACAAGCTCAAGTATAATAATTAAGCGGTATTTAAATGTACAGTAAATATTTTTTAGACAAGGAAAAAAATCAAACGAGTAAAGTATGTAGCCACCACTAGTATTAGTTAAGCTGATATATTATATAGGTATAAGCGAGATGTACAGTAAATATTTTTTTTGACAGGGAAAAAAAATAAATCAAGCAAGTAAAGCATGTAGCCACCACTAGTATTAGGTAAGCGTATGCTATGCACAAACTACTAAGAGATACTACCGTAGGTATGCTAAGCTGCTTTTACAATGTTTCGACAACTACACTATACGGTACGGTGTTTAAAATGTTTAGATCTACCTACTTCAATTGATAATAATAAATAGACCAGTAAAATAAAAAAATCAAAAAAACGGAACTAAGGAAATATAGATTGCGAACTGTTGCGAAAATACCTATGTATTTGTAATGATAATAAAAGTTAATAAGTAATATCGATGTAAGAAAAAAATTTGTTTATCTAGTTGTAGGAAAATATTACGCAACAATTACAATCACAATTGGCACAATCAAAATAAGCGTTAGTATAAAGTTCAGCATAAAAATGATAAAAATACAAAGCAAAAAAAAAAAACAAGCATAGGTAGGTAAGCGTAACGGTTTTTTTTTTTAATGGATAGGTAAGTACGTACCAGTTCGCTGTGTAGGTAGCATCGACACCGCCTCGTTCACAATTAGGTTTTTCGCGCTGGGCTAGCTGCTAAAGCACTAAAATAAATACCTAGAACGAACCTGGAAGGACAATAACCACGTTAAAGGGCGCCACTGTCGCGCTTAGTTTGAAGGAACGGTACGGAAGAAAAGGTCCGATGGATTGGCGACTGATTATTTATTTGCCTTCCCGGTCCGTTCCCGGTAGATAGGTACAAGTAGGTACAATTAGCGACACTGGCCTCAGCGGTAGGTGGTAGGTGGCTCGTAGATGGTGACGCTGGTGCCGCGGCGGCTGCTGTAGGCAGCGGCTGGAGTACGCCCGGGGGTAGTCCAGGAGTAGGCGCCTGGAACCTCGACTGGTAGGTGCCTGGAGTCTCAGCTGGTGGACGGTAGGGCCTGGATCTTCAGCTGGTAGGTGCCTGGAATGCGCCGGGGTAGTCCGGGAGTAGGGCCCGGATCCCGCGGCTGGTAGGTGCCTGGAATGCGCCGGGGTAGTCCGGGGGTAGGGCCCGGATCCCGCGGCTGGTAGGTGCCTGGAACCTGGAGCGAGGGCTTCGGTTACCATCAGCGAGTCCGTAGCTGGCTGCCTTTCCACCCCGTGAGAACCAGCGGTCGCAAGGTAGTAGCGATAGTGCTTTAGTAGGAATTGCAGCCAGCCAGCCAGACTAGATTAAGCGAGAAGCAGCTTAGTAGTGTGAATGTGAATGAGAACTCACCCTAGAGGGTCATCAGCACTAGCACGTTTAGTAGGTACCGCGCGGTAGATGCGCAGTACCATTAGACAGCACAAATTAGTATGTGCGGTAGGCGCACTGCGGTAGGCGCACATTTAAAACGCACGTTAGAAAAAGTTTGGCCGCAACACGTACCCGCGTGTAGCGCGGTGCACGTGCAGCGGCCGTCTGTCAAGGCGTCGAGTGCCACAGGTCGGCTACTCGCCGTTAACCGGCGCGGGTGCGCGGGAGGGGAATCTTTAGAGATTCACGATGCGCAGCGTGCAATAAAAAATATGTTTTCTAGTCCGAATATGAGTCTGCAACGTTACACTCGAAAACACTCGTGAGTGTCATGGCGCCACTTGTGACGTCACACCTAAGTTCACGTAGCATTGTGTGTATGCTCGACGAACAAAGTCAACAATATATTTATTAAAAATTAATTCCAAAGTGTACAAGTGGTGTGCGGTCCCTCTCTGTATCTAAAAACACATAAAAAACCTTACCTAATAAATAGTTTGCTCATGTTCCTAACAAGAAAAAAGTGAGAGATAAGTGGTTAAAGCTTGCAAGGCGAAACCCAGTAGGTGTAGTTACAAATTCGGCAATTTATTTTTGTGAAGACCACTTTGATGACGGACTAATTAGGATTTTGATTTTCAAAAGTCTTCAACATCCCTACTATTATAAACCAGTAAAATAAACTGAAAAACAAAACCTTTTGGGGTGCTTCAGCACCCCAAGTAGGGTTCTAGGAATTTGGTTAGATAGATGAAAGTCTCAGTTAAAGTCAAAGAATTTTATTCAACGTTGGTCCATAATGTGGCTCTTTTTGACGTCAATAAAATTACAATTAGTATTATGACAGCACCCATAAAATATCCACACAGCTTCCTAGTGCTATGGCCGAAGAGAAGCTGCGCAACAAACTCACCAGTAGCACGCTGTCAGTTTAAAGTTATATAATACTAGTCTTTTACTGTAGGTATACATAATATAATACTAGTGATACAGGTGAAGCTAATATAAGCGTGATAAAAACAAAAACATGTGCATTTTTATTTACTACCTACTCTATATTTTTATATAACAATGGATATATATAAGGTTTCCAGAATTTTATTATGCCCTCAAGAAAATCTGATACATATTCTTCATCAAATGTAACACATAAAATTTCTATATTTTACTGTAAAAAATTTCCTTCACTTTTAAGTTTCACATAACTTATAGCATCATCCCCATATGATGGTTGTGAGGACCTGAAATAAATAAAATTTATTATTATATAAATACATAAAGTAACAAGTGTTTCTTCTTCTGTTCTATCTTTGCAAATAGGTAAATTACCTAGCTGACATTAGATATTGAATTTATGGGTGTGGAGAGCAATGGTTTATACTTGTTTGAAAGATAGGTTTGAATAATATTAAAACTTTTTATTAAATTAAAACAATTTAGCGTTATTTCTAAATGAAACCTGCGAAACTGCATAACAGTTTATTGGCAGACAAATCACTGCCTTTATACTTGTTTTAATATGTACTGAACAAGCAAGTTTCAAGTACTTACAACACAATACAATAATATACTATACTGTACCACATATTTTTTCACCTAATTTAAATCTCTTACAGGTTTTTAACAAAAAAAAAATATTTTGGAATGAGGCCTCACTAAAACTATTGTTTCTTAATTTTAAAGATATGTCATTCAAAAATTTTGGGATTAAATATTTTCTGGTTCTTTGACCAAAATAGTTATAATCAGGCAAACTCATATATTTTTAAGTTGATATATTTATTACTTATTATTATTGAAGTTGTACATAATAGTACTTGTGGAGTTTTGAGAAAAGGTACCTACAAACCTAGTACATAGTAAAAAAAAGTATTATATTATTTTCTTGAACTGGAAATTAACTAACCTCAAAAATATCCTATGACATACCTACCTGAGTGTTAAATTATAATAACTTCTGTATCTTGCAAGTTTAATATGCTTATTATGTTAAATTTCATCACAAAATACCTACTATTTCACTTAGCATTATAGATTAATAATAATATTGTACTTACACGGAAGTTTTCACATTTCGAAACTCCGATGAACAAAAGTCTTTATTTGATGCGAGAAATTCTCCCAACATCAACAGATCAACTCTGGGTAAATTAGCGCTGTTAGCCTTAATAAATCCTTGTTCCATCGTTGATTATATTTGGATATTGTATTTCAACACAAAATCTACTTATTAAATGATGCAGGAATTACTAGAAACGCGTACAGATAATATCTCGACTTATGACTCAAGCAAAATACACGGCACAGAACACTATTACTCCTGCGTTAACTGGAGTGTGACGTCATTCGCTGTGATTGGTGTTTCAGTAAACATGGCCGATTGCAGTATTTTATACTTTTATTTTAATGAAAATCTTATTAATCACAATGTTTAGATGAAAACTGAGTGACTTTTAAGAGTTCTTTTGACATATATTTTTCTCTAAAACCATTATTTCTTTGATTCTTTGATACTGTCAACATGCCTATTTCAAAATGTCAGTTTCAGGTGAAGAGTCGAAAATATCTTTTGGAGACCAACCTTATTTTTTATGGGCATGATTATTATTAGACTATACAGGAATATTTTTTAAGCAATGCGCAAAAAATTTTGGTGGTTCAGTATCAGTAATAGAACACATTTCCATTATTTGTTAAAAACTTTTTTATATTTTTTTATCCGGCTTTAAATTAGCAAAATATGGACACTATCTATTCGTAATAATATTAATGGGCGCGCGCACCGTGCGGCGTACGCGGTGGTGTTGCAGAGGGGGGTGAACGACCTCGATCAGCTGTCAGTACATTGTAACCCACGCAAATACCTAGCCGAACGAGGGCTTCGCGCGCAGTGGTGGCGGCGGCGAATAGAGTAGCCAATAAATCAATTGCAAAGTATACATCTTTCGTTCAAGATAACCTTTTTTTACTAAGACTTATCAATTATCAAAATAAAAAAAATGTGTTTATTAAAACTCCTTTAAGTTTAATTTGTAAAAGTTTGCGCACTGATAAAAAAGCATGAATTTATACAAGGCAGTGACATCTATAATTCATTTATAACTTTAGCCGGTCATGCAGTAACACATTATAATGATACCAAATTAAAATGTCAGTTTCATGTATAGAGTCTGCAATACTTTTCGAGTCCAACCTTATTTTGCATACTTGAGAATTATTACTCGTTTGCCAGTACTTAGTTGACACTGCCTGCCAACGGGCAACGGGAGTCGGGAACCAGCGTAGATGGATTCTCCGTCTACGGGAACCAGGAATGCACATTGCACAACGCGATATTGTACGACACCGAAATGTACAGCACCGGAATTGGCGACACCAGATTTTATAGCCATTTATGCCATTCAATAAAATGCAGGTAGTTTTTAGAAAGTAACTGACTTTTTAGTACTGTCTCAAAATACGACGGAAGTCCAAGTTTAATATTTATTAACGTAATTGGCTACTTGACAAAAAAATTTTTTTTAGTCCGTCGTGTAGATTAGTAAAAAATATTGGACACGTATTTTTTCTTGTTTTACGTAATCAAAAAATAACAGAGATACATTGAGTTGAAATTTCGCGTGACGTCACAATTCACAACGGTTTGTATGGCGCTTATAATGAATATTGACGTCACGAGCCCCCCACCCTAAACTTTAATGCGCTTTATCTATGTTCATTTTCATTAAATTGAAAAAGCAAAAAATACGTGTCTATTATTTTTTTATTTTCTAACTGACGGACTAATTAGAATTTTGATTTTCATACCTTGGAGAATACCCAATTATTATTTATCACTTTAAGGGATTGTTACAATTTGTTATATTCTTTTTTTTGCATAATATATCGTGATGTCGTGGCCACATCTAAGAATTAATCAAAATCAGCTTGTTTTGATTTTAGCGTATCGCCGGCCGCTACGGCGGCACGCTCGCTTGGCTCGCGAGACTTGGTCATCAGTACGAAGTTTATTGTATATTGTATAGTTTATTATATAAATAAATTTTTGCCAACCCTCTCCCCTTATTCCCAACTCTTTTTTGTCCCCTGTTGCATTTCTATTCACCCCAGTACTACTATTCACAGGTGGGGTGAATAGGAATCAAGCACATTTTGGAAGATTTTTTTCTATACGGCAAGTTATAATATATTTTATAGTACTGTAAAAATCGATTATCAGACATCTCGGACAAAAATTTAAACATTTGTTATATCCGAGCAAGCTTTGTTATTCAATAAAATAGGGATGTTGATAACTTTTGAAAATAAAAATTTTAATTAGTCCGTCTTTTAGAAAATTAAAAATCAAAAGACTTTTTTATTATTTTTTATATTTTTATAAAGATTTTTTTATTTTTCAAATAAATGAAAATACAGAGATAAAGCGCATTAAAGATAAGGGTGGGGGCTCGTGACATCACTTACCGCTAAAAGCCGCCATACAAACTGCACTAGTTAGTGACGTCACGCGAAATTTCAACTCAATGTATCGCTGTTATGTTTTGATTACGTAAAAAAAGAAAAAATACGTGTCCAATATTTTTTATTAAAAAAATTAGTCAAATAGTCTATCTGAGAAAGAAGTGGAAAACGTTTTCTATTCACCCCATTTTACAGTACCTACCTGGGTTAAAAGTTTCGAAATTCGAGTTTCGAATCCTATCATTCGAAATTCGGATCGATTTACGAATTCGGATATTTTAGACATAAGTACTAAATGGTAGTATCTCCTTAAGACATAAGTCTAGTTAATTTGTGGTATCTCTATCTCTTTAGACATAAGTCTAATTCACAAACTCTAATTAATTTGTGATCTCTAAGTAGTTTGTGTATTTGTGTGCCCTCAGATCAAAGAATGAAAGAAAATACTACTACTACTCTCTCTCTGACGATTAACTAGACATGTCTAGGAGTGCCGATCAAAGACGAATTTAAACATATTTCATAATTCATATATTACATTACATATATATGGGGACAATATGTTTGTATACTAAAGGGACAATATGTTTATATACTAAAACTAAACTTAACCTAACCTAAAATAAATCTAAAATACATTATTAAAAGGAATTATTATTTGGGCAAGGTTCCGAAGATACTGGCAGCGTTATTCTTTATTTCATAGCTGTCCAGAAGCCAGAACCATAAAAACTAAAAATTAGTATTCAACCTACAATGAGTTCAAAGAAATATCAATTGGAACACTATAGGAAATATTTATTGAACCGGTTGACAGTGACTGCGTCTCCTCTGGTCGTAGAATATGTAAACAATTGTCTAGCCTCTGAAGATGAAGGTGCCAAACATACGTTCCATAAAATAATGGTAGATATCATTACAATAACAACCTAGTAGGTACTTACTACCGATAGTATATCTATTTAAAATTTTATAACTATTTACTTAAAATTGCCCCAAAATCTCCCAGTGATGATGTTCCAATTATTTTATTTCTACTAGGTTTTGCTTGTAATGGTTTTGTTATTGATTTTCAGGTACGCAACTGGACAGATGAGGAAAATAAGCTCTATGATGTATTGAGTGAATACTTCCAGTCGTCTTTTATTCCGGTTAACTATACATGTCAGGGAAATATTGCATCTTTCTACACGAGCAGTCTGAGTTTTGTAATGAAAATAATCAAACTGGACTATCTCTTCCCTTATGACAGAAACATGTTCTATATTAATGTGTCATTCAATGACAAGACATCTGCGGATTGTTTTGAGAATAGGATCACAATTGATGAAATTGTCGCTGGTGTACTCAGTAGTAGAATGAATGGATATGAGCTAGATTTGTCCAATTTTAGTGCGGAGACAGGTAAAGGTTCCAATATGATGTTTCATTTATTATTTGTGAAATTAAGTATCTATAAATATATTGATATTGTAAGTGTAAACGTAAAAAAATGCAGACTGGATCTAGAACTAGAATAATCATCTATAGAATTTTTGTTTTTATGCTCAAAAAAACTACAAAACGAAGATTAATTAGTCACAGTCACTTTTCTTATGGTGTAACATAAAACATACATAGGTTTTGCGTCATTGCACTTGGTTCACGAAGAGAGGAATTTTGAGTTTGAAATTTACATTTAGTGTAAATGAAATTTACATTTAGTGTAAATTAAATTTACATTTAGTGTAAATGAAATTTACGTTTAGTTTTAATGAAATTTACATTTATTGTAAATTAAATAAATTAGTATGGGCGCCAAATAAAGAACACCACACATGTAGGGCCTTAGCTAGTTATTATCGCACAGAGTTTTCTGGTCTCAAACTAAGCAGAGCAAGTAAAACGAGTACCTACATACTAAACACCCAAAACTCGGGTTAGCACCAACGTTTGTCACATAAGTAGCCTCATGCTGGAATTCAACCTACAATACCATATAAGTAAGACTTGCTAATCACAAGACTGAGGAGCTGTCAAAATAAACACATTTTAGTAATATTGATGTAGATTTGATTATACATTGCCATATATAATCCAATTTTATTTTCCAGAATTCACACAGCACAAAATAAATTTTTATAAAATATCCCTGCTCTCACAATTCAAGATTCTAATGCTGAGACTTGGAAAGGAAACAAAAGTTTTGAATTTGAGTAATAACAATTTAAGGTAAATAGCATTTTATCATTATTAGCCATTAAAAGTGAGTTTCTGGTCTACCTCGAACTTTAAATAATTTCAATGTAATTCCACAGTCCAGAGATTGCCCCTTACATCCATTTTACCTCTTACAAAACTAATGTGGATATTTAAAAAAAAAAATCTTTTGTTTTCAGTACGGTGCCAATGGATATATTAAATTTCTTCATTAAGGGGGATCTCACAGCTATAAATTTAAGCAACAACAATGTAAGAACAAAAATAAATAAATCCACAAACCATTTTCGCTAAAGGTATGACCACACTAGGCGGAACTGCACTGCAGCGGAGCGACGCGACACTACTAAGTACTATATGAAGTTTGCTATATCGCACTGAAACTGCAGCTGCGCGACACTTTTTTCCTTTGCTCGGTCGGCTACCACTGGACGCGATGGACGAAATTGATGTGGACACGACGTGGTCATAGTGCCACTGCTTTGCGACGAAGAAGAAAGGCTAAAGCAATCAAGAAAAAAACCAAGACAATCCTTTGCAATCGCTAGAGAATGTTATTTTTTCTCGTACTCATATACATAGTTTTCATTCTGTAAATCGTATAGCTCTGAATAGTTACTAAATAAAAAGAATTCATCCAATTTAAAAATATATTGCACGTCCGACACATTCCGAGTATGAAATATAAGATGACTTGCCGCTGTCGCGCTGCTTACTATAACGCACTACGCGGCAGCAGAACTGCGCGTCGCGGCAACTGCGCGACTTATTTGCCTAGTTGGTCAATTTTGTCGCGCCGTGCCGCGTCGCGCAGTTCCGCTGCCGTGTAGTGCGTTATATCTCATTTCACACAAAGAATATTTCGCCGTGTCGCGTCGCGTCGCTCCACTGCAGTGCAGTTCCGCCTAGTGCGACCTTATACGTCTTTAAGTAAGACCCTATTGAGACCCACCACAGTACAAGCATATCTGAAAATAGATCGGTATATAGGAAGCCTCGCGTGCGGGCGTCGCGTCCAAACGCGCCCTAAGTATTATTATTATTATCATCACCTTTCTTACAGATTCAATCTAAAGATGAACTGCACAGAGTAAGCAGTAAAGTCGAGAGGCTTTGGCTTGAGGGTAATCCACTTTGTGATGAAATAGATCCAGTAACATATGTCAAACAAATTGTAATGAAATTTCCCAGACTCAAAGAATTGGTGAGTTTAAATGTCACAGTACGGCACAAATGGAACAACCCTTGGGTTACTCTTTTCAAAGCTTCTAACCCATCTATTCTCTTGGGTGTTAAATATATAAAACATAATAACTTTTCACCCGCGGTAAGTTCGAGTTCTCGCAAGAATTCCGGGATAAAAAGTACCCTATGTCCTTCACTGTACCCCTCACAACGTGCATGCCAAATTTCATCCAAATCCGTTCAGCCGTTTTTGCGTCATTGAATAACAAATATCCAAACATCCACACTTTCACATTTATAATATTAGTAGAAAGTAGTATTAATTTGTTGTAAGTGTAACTCAAAAAGTACAATATTTTTTTTAAAGCGGACATTATATCAGTGATATTTATTTTTAGGATGGTGTACCACTGAATAAGCACGGCCTGATGATACCGTTCTTTAGAAACTTTCTCATTGTATCCGATAAAAAAACAAGAATGGTGGTAGAGAAATTCATTTCTCTGTATTTTACACACTATGATACAGATCCTCGTAAGAAAATGGGTAACTTCTATGCTGAGAAGACTAAATTCAGCATTACATTTACTGGTGTGTATTCCTAGCTTACAAGTTTCGAATATAATAACTATTTCGTATTAGATGGTTGTATTGTGGTGTTTATGAAGATGTGCAGTTAAAATCTGGTGCGGAGCTCTTTGTTTTGTTTTTGCAAATGTTTTTCCAAGTTGAGTGATCTCCTTCATAATTTAGCTCATAATCACCATAGGTACTGTAATGGATCGAGGCTAGATTATAAAAAAATTGCTAGTTTTTTTTTTTCAATATTGAACGCTTTTTCGTGACATCTTTGTGCAATGTCAAACTGTTTTTTGTTAGATAATATCGAAGGTTGAAAGGCTAAGTGGCATAGGCGTATATAGAGGGGGGGGGTGGTCTAGGACCACCCAGGATGGTCTAGTGACCACCCCAGGACGTTGGGCTACTGGTTCCAAATTCTATAATACTGATAACTAACTTCAGACGACTCTTTAAATTTGTAGGTTTAGATAATTTTTAAAAGTTTGCACCCGCGACTCCCGCGAGTTTTAATATAACATGTCAGGGGCATGGTCCCCCTGAAAAATAACCCTAGATACGCCAATGCTAAGTTTAGGATGAGCGATTTTTTTTCATAGTTTAAGCTTGGTTTCAAATTTTTATGAGCTTTTTTGGTCGTTTAACCGTAAACCAGATTAGATGCATTTTGAGATATATATTTTTATAAAAATAACTCCAAAAACTGCGCGATTCACTTTTAGAAATAAAAATTTAAAATTTTCTTGTTTATTTTTTTTATTTTTACTTTCGATAGAGATTGATATAGACGAATTCCTGCATAAAAAGTTCCCTATGTCCTTTTTTGTACCACCGAGAAAATACATGCAAAATTTCATTATAATCAGTTAAGTAGTTAAGACGTGAAAGCGTAAGAAACAAAGAAACTCACACTCGCATCTATAATAGTGAGGATTGTGTATGAACAGAGGGCGTTGCTGACTACGCGACGCGCAAGGGCAAAGTGTACAGCACGAGGCTCTCAGTCGACAGCGTGTTGGCGCAGCTGCCGCCCACCGTCCACGACACCAGCACCTTCACCGTGGACGTGTTACGCAGCGAGGTCAGTAGTCGATACTCCTTGTTTCTTTTCCAATGAGCGACTTTCTGAGCCAGCTTCCACAAAATAATCATAGATGGCGCTAAATAACTAACTCAGCTTTATGTGCTGCTATAGGTTCCCATTCTCTTCTTCTTCGAGCTCAGCAAGCAGCAGCAGTCGGAGTCAACAATGTCGTAGATATTGTGTAGATCTTTATTTCTTTGTCGGCATATCTATTTCACAATACACAGATCTACTTGATCCCACACTAAGCAATGTAAACCAAGCAAATGTGGTGTATGTGTATTGTATACCTACCCGGTTTAAGCCCGGTGCTTGGGTTTAAATTCGATAAAATTCCGTAAACGCCCAAGCCTTTGTTGGGTAAAAACCCGGTACTTGGGTTGATTGCCCATCTATACTTGCGCATGGTAACGTGTCGACACCACACCGCATTACATTTTACATAAATACTATCACATAGCATGGCGACGCAGGCCGTGGCGACGCGTCGCCACACCAACAGCCGCATTAGGTTTTCGCATAAAAAAATGAACGTGTCCCATTCCAGCCCAGTTCACTGCTGCTGGTGGTGGACGGCGTGTTCAAGCACAAGGGCACCGACCGCGCCAAGGAGCGCTTGTTCAGCTTCCGCAGGGCGTTCATGTTCGAGGTGGCCACCATACGCGAGAACACCGTCTACCACATCGTCAACGACATGTGGACCGTCGCTAGCCCAACGCTGGAGCAACTAGAAAACAGTTTCCAGGTGTTTAACTCTGATTCATCATCAGATAAGCAATAATGTGTTAACCCAAAAAATTAAGTTATTGATACGGAACGCTAAGAGTTGTAGAACGTTTTTTATTTTTATTTTTTTTACTTTAAAAATGTTGATAAAAAATGACGCTATAATTTAAATATTCGATTTATTCAAAGTTTTTGCAATGTGGGATAAAACACTATTGCTTATCTATGTCCATATCAGCCGAAAGACGTCAACTGCTGGACGTAGGCCTCCCCCAAAGATCGCAACTTGCGCTTCCAACGGCATCCCGCGACCTTCACCAAGTCCACCTACCCGGGACACTGCGTCTTCCAGTTCGTGATCGCCACTCAACAACTTTCTTGCTCCACCGGTTCTTCAAACGATATAGCCCCGCCCACTGTCACTTCGGGCTGTGTCCGTATCCTTGGTTCGCCTGCGATTGGCTCATTTCAGATTTGATCCCCGCAACAAAACTCCGAGCATAGCCCTCTTCATATTTCTTGCTTGCTTAATTGGGTATTCTCCAAGGTATGAATATCAAAATTCTAATTAGTCCGTCAGTTAGAAAATAAAAAAATAATAGACACGTATTTTTTGCTTTTTCAATTTAATGAAAATGAACATAGATAAAGCGCATTAAAGTTTAGGGTGGGGGGCTCGTGACGTCAATATTCATTATAAGCGCCATACAAACCACACCGAATTGTGACGTCACGCGAAATTTCAACTCAATGTATCTCTGTTATTTTTTGAGTAAGTAAAAAAAGAAAAAATACGTGTCCAATATTTTTTACTAATCTACACGACGGACTAAAAAAAATTTTTTTGTCAAGTAGCCAATTTTGATTACAATGATTGTAATAGGCTAGTTTCCTGGGTAAAAAAATCAAAATTCTATTTAGTCCGTCAGTTAGATAATAAAAAAATAAAAGACACGTATTTTTTGCTTTTTTAAAATAATGGAAATATGCATAGATAAAGCGCATTAAAGTTTAGGGTGGGGGACTCGTGATGTCACAGCTCGCTATAACGTGCGAACAAACTGTAGCGAGGCGTGACGTCATGTGAAATTTCGACTTGATATTATATCTCCGTTATTTTTTGGTTACATAAAAAAAAAATACGTGTCCAATATTTTTTAATAATCTACAAAACGGACTAAAAAAGAAAATTTAGGAAACTAGCCTATTTAGACACTCGCATTCATTTCAGAGTTCCCGTGAGTTTTAATGAAAATGTCTGTAGACTTATTTTTTTGGAAATAATGCCCGGGCATTACGAAAAATACCCCAATTTCTTACTTGATCCATAACATTTGTATATGAAAAATAACTATGAATATTGCAGAAGCCGATAAGGAATATGAATTCATTGGCGCTAATAAACCCGGAGCCCGAGGAGGCCGAGTCTATTTGCAGAGCGTTCGCGCACGTCACTCAGCTGAAGAGGGAAGAAGTTTTACTGTGAGTATTATCCACCTCCTTTTTAAACAGCTGTTGGTTATTCATATACTAGCTGTTCCCCGCGGTTTCACCCGCGTTAGTTTCGAAGATCTCGCGGGTATTCAGAGATAAAAGTAATTCTACCCTATATTTTTTTGGTACCTACCGTTGACAACGTGTACGTAGTATGCAAAATTTAATAGCAGCGTTTTACCTACCAATAAAACGCTTATTAAGCGAATACCTTATTCGAAGCCTAATATTTGAGAGTAGCATCACTGTTTTCATTCACGAGTCGGTCTATTGGCCGGATGGACGTACGATTTCTCCTACTTCCGGCCGTTACCCCCACTCGTTCACCACCAGGCGGCGGGCGGCGAACAAGAACGGCCGATTGTCATTGAGTCTCAAATATATTATGTACCTAATTGAATTTTAGTATTTATGAAATACTTAATTATATAGGTATTCATTGTTCTTGTACCTAAAATTAAAGTAACCAGGCAGAAATAAAAGTTAGGCTTCGAATAAGGTATTCGCTTAATAAGCGTTTTATTGGTAGGTAAAACGCTGCTATTAAGCTTTGACCGTTATTCGAAGCCTAATATTTGAGACATGTTTGTTATCGCCTGGTGGCACAAGACGCCAATGTGATTATATATTGACATTATAGAATGTGCCTAGTGTTGGAAGTGAATTAACATGAAGTTATTAAATTATTTTAACCTGATATACATAACAAGTATTGGTGTTAAGTCAAATGGATTGAAACGCAGGTTGGTAAATAATTGATTTATATTTTAACTTCTGTCTCATACAAGTGATTATTATTATTTTCTCAATGACTTAATATTATAATTTACAGAAAATTACGAAGAATCAGAAATGATTAAATCGCAACTAATATAATAATAGGTATAACTAGACTTAGCTAATTTATTATTACACAAAATCTTAATTGTTTACAGGTTCGAAACACGTTGAAGTACTGGAGAGAGGCACAGAAGCCGCGATCTCGCGACAATAAAATTTACGAAAAGTATTCTCTGACCGCCAGTTACCTCTTGAGAGAATATCTTCTACGGGACAACTTTGAATCCAGTTTTTGGAAGCTACGGCTGGGCGCAGACTACCGGGACTGGCTTCAATACCTGCCTCCAGTAAAGTTTTCTTTATCCAGCCTGCAATCACAGTTCGTGAGGCCGCCTTTGGGGGTCCACAGCAAGTTAGAAATAAATTATCACTATCACAATTTGAACGTCGTTTTACTGATAAATGTATTACCTTTTTCACCCAATGAACTGGATCTAAATTAACACAATCATTATTTTTTAATAATCGCCAACCAGATTGTCTACTTAAAGGGGTATCTGTCTTAGAACCGTAGTTAGGCCAAAAAATAATTGAGTTGTCTAATATATTATAGTTTTTTGAATTGATTGATAACAGCGTGAGGTCGTGTACACGGCGACCAGAACACAATAAAAGTAAAATAGAGGCTCTCTTGGAACATTCATAAAGGTTATTCTCATCAACATTATTATTCTGTAACCACTTAGATAAAATATCAGTGTCCCATATTGGGGGTTTATTGTGTTTTGGACGGCTAATAGAAATAGCTTTTAGCGCATGTTTCACGATACTGTGATTACTTAGCATATTAGCATTAGGATTGGCAAGGGTACATATGGCGGATTTATATACTAAAATGGTATTGTAAGCTAAGCCCTGTTTTTGATGAAGGTAGATCAAGAACCTCGCTAGATCAGAGCCAGAAGGATTGCAAGTATTTACAGAGTTATTTTTAGACCAAAGACACCACTTGAGCCAGGCAGGTCTATAGGTCTTCAAAGACGATTCGCGCCAACTAGATTTTAATAATTGTACTTCGTCCTGTGACCAACTCTTTAAGCTTTCCGACCACCCCCACATTTCCATATCTCTAAGGTCATCTCCGATATTTTCGGGGGTGGACGACCTGTCGCCGTGTCCACCAGAACTCGATCCAGATGGAAGACCGTGAACGGCGGAGCTAAGGCACGGTTTTTCAGATCTGGTCTCCAAAAGACCTTGTGCCATCGCGGGGCAATTATTAGATACGTTCCTGTGGCTGAGTTCAGATGTGATAGCACCCGAGGGATTAAGAAGGGTGGAGGAAATACCCAAGCCAGATTGTAGTTCCAAGCCTGGCTGAATGCATCGTGGATTACCGCATGCTGATCGGTCACATCCAGAGAACTGTAAGTCGGGACTACGTGTGCTTTGGCAGATGCAAACAGGTCTATGTCGGGAGTGCCCCATTTCAGGAATACTTTCTCCGTTAGCTCTGGGAGGAGGTGCCATTCCGGTGAAGGAGCAAGCCGCGACAACTGGTCGGCTTCGCAATTGAAGCGACCTGGTAAATGGTGCACTTCGATGTGAATATTGTGGTTGTCTAATAAATGAAACACTTTGTATGTCAGGTCCATGAGGGGAGCTGATTTTGTCCCTCCCTCGTTTCTCAAATACGCCACCACCGACCTGTTGTCGCTCTGAATCAACAGGGATGAGTTTGCTAGGTAATGACAATGACCTTGAAGTGCGTAAAGCACTGCAAGCATTTCTCGTTGATTCGAATGCAGAGCTGCTTCTCCGTAGTCCCACAGACCCGACAACTCCTTGTTGTCTAACCGTGCACCCCAGGCTTGTTCGGACGCGTCGGTTACTAGGTAATGTGAAACTGGTGGGTAATGCATTAGTGAGTGGTTCGTGACATTGAGAAGCCACCACTGTAATTCTATCAGGGCAGACTCTGGAATCTCGTATGATAGGCGTGGGTTTGAGTGAAGCAACATATGGCAATGTTTTAATAGAACCCGATGATTCAAACGGCCGCGAGGTACTGCAAAGCTCGCAAAGTTTACTGACCCAAGAATACTTTGGATTTCGTTTAAATTGGCCTTTTTCCTTCTTAGAAGGAAGGCTATTTTTTCGCGTAGTTTTGCGCATTTCTGCGTCGACAAATACTTCCGGTTCAAGTGTGGATCCCACATAACTCCCAGGAACTCTAAAACCTTTTGAGGTACTAGTACCGATTTTTGTCTGTTTAGATGCCATCCTAATTTTTCGAGAGTTAGCAGTACATCCTGTGTCTGAATTTTCAGGGAGAAAGGACATTGGTTTACAAGGATAAAGTCGTCCAGATATACCAGTATCCGATATCCTCTCTCTCTGAAGATTTGAGCCACCCAATTGGTTAGCGAAGCAAACATCTTGGGGGCACAGGCTAGACCGAATGGGAGACAAGTCATTTGTAATAGTTGGCCTTTGAAAATCAGTCTGAGAAAGCACCTGTGTGACTTTGCGACTGGTAAATGGAAGTATGCATTTGACAAATCGATTTTTATCATCCAGTCGCAAGACTGAAGAAAATCTGGAAGCCTGTGGACGTTCACTAGGGAAAATTTTGTGATTTGTACGTAATAATTCAGATTTTTCAGATTGAAAATAGGTCGATAAGAGCCGTTGCTTTTTGGTGTTAAAAACATCGGTGAAACAAAACTGGGACTCCAGGGAGCCGGTTCTAAGACTCTTATTTTTATCATTTGTAATATTGCAATCTCCATGTCCTTTGACAGGGGAGTAACAAGTTTTGTTTTGTTTGGAATAAAGAGGGGCGGTTTGCGATAAAAGGGTATTCGAAATCCCTGTATTAGATGTAAAATCGAAAGAGGTGCATGCAGAGCCTTCCATTGTTCCACAAACTTTTGTAACTGCCCCGCTTGAAAACCGTTCAAGTCAGAATTTACGTTTTTGTTGGTATTCCCTGCGCGGGTAGTTTGAACTGCTAGGTCTAATTTGGTTGCGGTTGTTACCGGCGAAGCCATCTGGACCTTGCCCACGTCTACTTTTTTGACGTGAGAAACCCCCCTGTGCGGGTAGTCGTTGGGGGCGAAAATATTCGCGCCCCTGTTGAGGGTAATAGAACTGTACGCCTTGCGCAGGCGGTGGTACAGAAACGGCATATCTATTGTTAAAAGTAGTGAAATTATCATTAAAGCCTTGCGCAGGCATTTTATTTGTGTTAGATGTACTTGTACCTACTTGCGTAGCAGGTTTAATAGGGTTAGACGTACGTTGTGGCCAAAATGTTTTAGAAATACCTCCATTTTTTTCTATAGCGGTCGAAAACAAAGCTTTTTCAAAAATATTTTCATTACTTGGAGGAATTTTGCGCAGGGTAGCTTTAAAAAATTTGTCTCTTACAGAGCGCAAAATGCAATCTCGCCTTTGTTGTATTTGGTCTGCGCGGTGACCGCAGGCCAGTTGCAAAATATCATTAGAAATTTTTTGAAAACTACCCTCTACAAAAATTTCATTAATTTTGTCAGCTATAGTTTTAGGAGATAAATCTTGAGTAGTACTTGACCAAGAAATCAATTGATTAAAACCACTTTGAGCCGCTTCTCTTTGTTTAACTAGAGCTAACGTTATTGCTGCAAAACCACGCTCTGTTAGGCTTAAATTGGAATATTTGTCAAATGGCTTTATTTCCTCGTTTGTTTCAAGGTCAGTATAACCTGGGTATGAACAATATTGCTTTTGAACATCAGAATATCTAACATTAGACCAATCTTCTGAACCGAAATGCTGTATAGTGTTAATTAAATCAACGTGACTCTGTGTAGATTTTGGAATCGTAGGCTCCTTTAAAACAGTATTAATAGAAAGCTTTAATGCTCCTGATAGATCAGTGGATGAAGGTTTGTCTACTTCGTTGTCTAGATACAAATCACCGCTAATATCGGCATTGATCTCGTCGCCACACTCACTGGAGGTGGCTAGAGGGCGAGATTCCACTACAGAGTCACTTTGAAACATATTTCCCAGGAAATTTTTTATATCACTAACCTGTTCAGCTAGAAGCTGTAAAGCATCACTATACCGACGCTGCTTCTGTGGAGGCTCCTCGGATCTCGAAGCAGCAGGCCTCTTAGAAGCTGTTTGCGGCAAAGGCACAAACAACTGCGCTGGTTCAAGCACCGGTTCAGGGGGAGAAACACCTGATATTTCTGATATATCGTCCATCCTGAAATTAAAATACAGTTAAACAAAGAAAAAACTTTTTCGAACGGTAGCACCGTTAAAAAGAAATATTTAATTTGAATAGAATAAACTACCTGCGAGTTTATTCGAAAACACGACCGAACGTGACGAAAAAATTGACGCCAATGACAATCGGCCGTTCTTGTTCGCCGCCCGCCGCCTGGTGGTGAACGAGTGGGGGTAACGGCCGGAAGTAGGAGAAATCGTACGTCCATCCGGCCAATAGACCGACTCGTGAATGAAAACAGTGATGCTACTCTCAAATATTAGGCTTCGAATAACGGTCAAAGCTTAATGTAGTTTTTTCCACGTTAATTTTGTCCGCGTTAATTTCGAAATTCCCGTGGGAATTACGAGATAAAAAGTAGCCTATGTCCATGTCTGTACGCCTGACAACGTGTATGGAAAATTTCGTGGTGATCGGTTGAGTCGGTTAAACGTGAAAGCGTAACAAACAAACAAAACTAACTCGCTTTCGCATTTATTATATTAGTAAGGATTCAATTTAGGGATTATGTTTAATCTATTCTTTAATTTTCTCCCAATTTTCAGGCGACTTAAAATCAACAATTGGGATATAAGGAAAGCGTTGGCGAAATTCAAACATGAGGTCAATACAAATATGATATCGAAAGAGAAGTTTGCTCCCGATGAGGATGACTTCTCCGATTCGTCGTCGCTTGTCGATGACATCGACTGAATGTTGAATAAAGTAATGTTTTAAGCAAGGTACGAATGTTTGATTCTTAATCGACATAAAAAGCGATCACTCTGTATATGGTTGAAGGTAAGTCGCTATTGTTGCAGACATTATAAGTACACGACTGATTTTTATGAATGAAACTTGAACCTACTACCACAGTAGGTCTTTTCTGTTGACTTTACTGTATTGCCCAGTCAAAATAAAAGGTTAACATTTTTTTAGACAAACGAATATAATACTTACAAGTATATTCTTTTAAAAGTATGCAATAGTGTTAGCCTATAATATTGGCACATCAACACTGGTTCTTTTATTATTATTGTTTTCTTAAGGCCACATCTTTGATCCGTAGATAAGGTAGTAAATTGTAAACAATTGCAAGTTTCTATAAAAATAGATAGTAGGTATTTGTTGCAATAATTATAATAATCTTTGTCTTTATTGATATTTATTGCCTTATCTACAGATCAAACAACAGACTTAAAATTCTTACAGTTAAATATTCAAATGAATAAAATCGTAATGTCTAGTTATAATGAAAAAGTAAATAAAAGAAACTGAAAACATTGTTAATTATATTATATTTAGAAATTTTAAGAGTTTTAAATAACCAATAGGAAACGCCTTAGGCGTGCTGAATAAAAAGTGTGTTGGTTCGCGTCACAACTAGGCATTGATTGGTAACGCCGGACATTATCTTTATCCTGGGATTTATATCCGAAAGCTTTTAACTTTTAGCAGAGGTGATCGTTCGTCCAACAATGACGTTTCGTTGTGGTTAAATAGTATAACTAAAGTATTAGTTCTAAAAAAAAGATAAAAAGCACTTAGAAGTGTAAAACTTTGGCAGCCCTCAGAGCCCATCCATCGCCGAGTAGTTCCCTAGTCAAAATCACGTAGTAGTTGTATTTGAGAAAAATAATATTATGTATGTATAAATACACGTTTTTCACTTCTATAGCTTTATCAATCTTTTCGATTTAACTTAGCAGATTGTGCACGTTTCATAGTTTGTGAATTGTGACATTAACGTATGTGGTTTTTTAATAAACTTTCTTGCGTAAATATTAGAGAAATGGTGTTGCGTCAATGATATTTATTATTTATAGAATGTCATTGTGTTGCGTCAATTTCTAAACTTTTCAATATGTCAGTAGGTAGTATCGAGCACTCTCCTCCCAGCTCACACATAGAGGCTTGAATTGCAACCAAACTGGTTAGTGATTTTTCACTGATAAACATCATTATCATATCAACTTTCATTATAATTTGATGTGAATGAAACCTATACATATTTTGTTATCTTATTTCTTTGTTTGAATTTGGAACAGATAATCAGAGTTCAATGAGCGCCAGAAGTGATTTGTCGGATTTTTTGGGAAACTGGCTTTGAAGAGAGCCATGTTTTAACTTGGGGAACAATCTAACATTGTCACTGGCGTTTCGCCATAATTGAAAAAGTAGATGAAGAGATTTTTATTATTAAAAACATTGTCATTTGGCAAATTATAATTATAGACGTCATTATTAAAGAAGAATAAATGACATTCCTTTAGTATGTGGGAGACATAACACCATTGTATTTTTATGAAGCAGTAACTGGACTTTTGGCGGGATTTTTAGAAGAGTGGACATCAGTTTTATTTTTTTGTTTTGCAATTTATCGTGATTAATATTGTGTGAATATGGTGGATTTTGCATAATAGTGATCCATTTGTGATGAACAATGTGCGGAAACAGTGAAATAAGATGAAATGAGGCGTTCGTCGGGAGGTTTTCGTTTTACTATACAACTTCCAAAAGTTCCGGTAATGCATCGAAATGCATCTCACCAATGCATTTTGATGTAATTAACTTCAGAAGAAGAAATTTACCACTGAATTGGCTATATGGACTAAGTTTCCTTCTGCCTTCCCCGAAAGGAGTAAACTTCACCAAAAAAATGAGGCAATAACTTTTTAAAATCATTAATACGTCTATGTCATGTTAAATATCATAAACCACAAAAACTAAATAGTGTTTTAGGTACACTGGTAATAATAACAATTATTCCGCGCGATTGTTGACGATAAGCCATTATTGGAGTTAGACTTTTATTTTTAACATCGCTAAAGGCCTGGGTAAAGGTATTTCCTTTACGCGTCCAATAAAATATTTACGTTTTGCGCTTTGTGTTTAAACGAGTAAACCCAGTATGATCATGATCACAGTCTAATATAGACATAATTACTAAGTATTTCAGACGCACTTTGAAACCCATGTTTTCAACGTGTTACTTGTTCACAGAATTTCAAAAGTTCTGAAATAAAAGCTCTGACTCACAGCGCATAATTATCCGCGTAAATTTTGTTATTGTGGACGAGGTCTTATGGGAATCTTGAGCTAAACCACGCCTAATCCAACGAAAAGTATGAGAGTGATTCAATGATAAGTTTGTATCATTTTATCTTTTTCATTGGCATAGTGTCGTGATATTGTAATAAGTAGAAACCCATTCTATTTCTTCCAAGCTAGTGAAGTTGCAAACGCATACCGATGCATATAGCAGTAGTGAACTATCCAAAAATATTGAAGCTACTGTATCTATTATCTCTTAGATCATTATATCACATTTAAAAAGTTTGAAACTTTCTGTGATAACATGATGTTAAATGTGATTTTTAGATAGATGCTTATGTACAATTTAAACATACTACATTACACACAACTCTTTCATAGCAGTGACCTGAACGTTTCTTATGAATGGAATCTATAAGTATTGAAATTTGTTTGTGAGACTAATGTAGTTTGGTGGAATTATAATATTTAGCAGAGAGCAAGTTATCTGGTTCACTATACATCTTTAATACCGCGTAATGATCTCAAATAAGGCTCTCCCTATTTCAATCAGATAATAAATAATCTGAGACTAAAATAAAACGTTTTTGTATGTTATATGGGCTGATTACCAGATAAATAGATCTGCTTCTATCGATTTTAAAGTTAGCTCACTTTTTGGATTATTTCACTGATGCAATCGCATAGTGGACGCAACTTTTAGTCGGAAGAAATACTGCGATGTTAATATCATAAAAACCAACCCGCCAATGTGACCTAAGGTTTTGACAATACGACACAGAATAATTTATGATAATCTACACTAAATACCCATATTATAAAAAATAAACAAAAATTACTAGTAACATTTCTATGTTGCCGGGAATAACGGTCTCTTTAAAAATATAAAGGACCATTATGATTAGAATTTATACCCGATACAACCATTAAAATTGTCACCAACGGAAATAATAAGCCTAAAACGTTTGGAAGCATAATCTTTGCCGGTCATCGGCGATTAGGCTCTCACAAACAAATTAGGCTTGATTATTCTGTTTTTTTTGCTGTTTGTTACCGGGACCCTTAGGTCCGGGCCCTTTCGGTCCAGGACCCTTATTCGGTGGCTTGTTTTCATTTTTGCCGTCCCCCTTGTCGTTCTTAGTATTCTTGGCTTGGGGCGGGATTCTCTTAATGAAGAATCTGAAGGACAGCTTTCTGTCCTTAATGAAATTGGGAAGTATTTCCAAAGGCATAAGAGCGCATTTACCCTGGCGGAAAACTTCGTCGGCTTTCATTGCGTCACTGAAGCAGTGGTCGGTGAAAACCACTTTCCTTCTGGGATCTTTCTTGCTAGTGACGTGTATTTCGTAGATGTGTTGCTGAGCGATGCTCTTGCTTCCGATGTGTTGGACGGTCCAGTAAGCGGACTTTTGTAGAGTGTCCAACTTCATTGTGAGAATGAACAGCAGCTTTCCTTGAGACACGAGATAGACGTGACGGTCGTCCTCTTGGATATTGACATTGAGTTCGACATCAGTGTCCGAGTTGACGTCGCAGTGGGCCACATGCTTCTCCTTGAAGTGATCCATCATCTCCTTTATCTTACCTGAAATTGTCATCCTCAGTTTAGTGTTTTTAATCAAACAGCAGACGTCGTTGCCTTATATTAGTTTTTATGAAAATGTCCTATTCGCAGAAGTCCTGAAGAGTTGTTTTGTACAAGGTTTTCGTGATTTAGATAAAATTACCTTTCCAAGAGCATCTTCCGAACACGATGCCGATGGGGCAATCCATTTCCCTGAAGATACATTCGTTTAGGTGATCTGGTAAATCCATAGATGTCATGGTGTAGACGCAGCCATACGGCTTATTGGGGCAAGGCACCTTCGCCTGACAAGAAAAAAAATCTTAAGCAGGTTGTCTAAATACTTAGGTGAATTCTTAATTGAAGGACGATAGCCTTTTATAAGAACGATGCCTCAGATGTCAAATTGGACTAGCCAACTAACCCACACTAACCAAACTAAATATTCTCTCGCGATCCGATCTGTTTTCAAAGAGTAATCCAGTTACCTATTTACCTAAATGAAAATCTCAACTCACGAATCACGATCCAACTAGTTCACTATCATTTTTATCGTTATCATCGTCATCGACTAAGGGCGTCCATCTTAACTTATTAAACTGAAGTCTATATCTTTATCATGGTGACTATACAAATACAGCATTGAATTAAGATGATATATCATTTATATCTGTCGTCAACATATTATATACACACCGGCAGAATTAGCGGAACATAAAAAGGCAGAGTATAGAAATAATTACGTATATATATTAAAACAAATTATTATCAGGCATGAAGTAACAAACTAATATACATCTTTTAACATTGACTTTAAGAAGTTTTTAGTTAAATTTTATTAAAAATTATCAAAATTAAAAAAAATAAAAAAAATCTGTAGTTTGTGAGAACACAGACAATGTTGCAAATAAAAGTTAAATCACGAAGGGGAAACACACGTTATTAATCATTCATTTATTTAGTGTTAAAATCACAGTAATCTTTAATTTTCAACATTATTTGTGTGCTCACAAATTAGAGAAAAAGTGTTTTTTTTATTATTATTTTAAATAAAATTTAATAATTTTATTACAAACTTTTAAAGTGTTAAAAGATGTATATTAATTTATTACTTCAAGTCTAATTATTATTTGTTTTAATATATATACGTAATTATTTCTATACTCTGCCTTTTTATGTTCCGCTAATTCTGCCGGTGTGTATATGTATAGTAGTATAATATTAATAACATAATTTGTCACTTTACGAACGTCAGACAAATAGTATATTAATTTTGTTAGTTTTTAAACTCTCGGTGTTATAACGAGCGCCATGACACCCTGATCTGCGCCCACAGAAAAAAAAAAGAATCAGCTTTGAATCAATTTTTAATGACTTTGATAAAGAATACTTTTGTTCACTCAATCATTGAAAATAATTGCATTTTAAATATACCTACCCTGGCAATAATATCTTCGAGCTGCCAGTTCCTCATCTGGGTCATCTCTTGTCTGCATATGGGGCATTGGGGTGGCACCAAGTTTTGCGTGCACGTGTTACAGAGACTATGACCCGACTTGCACTGAAATATCGGCGCCGTCATGGTCTCCATGCACACGGGACACTCGGGCAAATCCATGGATAATGCTGTTACTCTGCGTAGTAAGTTATGTTGGATATTAATGATATTCTAAGTATTGAATATTATATTATGTTCATATAATTAAATAGGGTTTACCCTATACATATTGTGATTTGTGACTTCCGGGATCTAATTGGAGCTAATAGGACTAACTGTAGAAACAAAACATAGTCGTAACCTCGTCTGTAGGTATACATATACGTACGACAAGATAGTTTATTTTACGCAAAATAAAAACTATAAAAGCAAAAACAGATTTAAAAAAACCCACCATATTAGATTTTACGTAACTGTTACCTACAGATTTTTCTAATATTTAGTTCGAGAAAATTGCTTCAAAATTCGTCGATAGGTAACTTTTTTCATCCAAATACTTCGGAGTATTTTTTTAATTTTAGCTCATTTGAACTACCTATACCTAAGTAGGTATTTTATCTCAGGGAAAAAAAAATTGGTTTGAATGAATACCTATTTAATAATGTAAAAATTCAATTATTAACGATTGGCTCGGTATGCACTCATAATTGGGTATTCTCCAAGGTATGAATATCAAAATTCTAATTAGTCCGTCATTTAGAAAATAAAAAAATAATAGACACGTATTTTTTGCTTTTTCAATTTAATGAAAATGAACATAGATAAAGCGCATTAAAGTTTAGGGTGGGGGGCTCGTGACGTCAATATTCATTATAAGCGCCATACAAACCGCACAGAATTGTGACGTCACGCGAAATTTCAACTCAATGTATCTCTGTTATTTTTTGAGTACGTAAAAAAAGAAAAAATACGTGTCCAATATTTTTTACTAATCTACACGACGGACTAAAAAAAAATTTTTTGTCAAGTAGCCAATTATAAAAAGTATGAAGATACAGTTTGGAAGAAACAAATTGGAGTAGGTAAGTGTAGTAAACAGTATAGGTACCACACAAGCATTCCTATTTCCTACTAACTACTTGTAACCTTCAATATCTATCTGCAATATAATAGTATTGACCACAATATTATATTAGGTACCTATAGGCATAGGCACTATGTACATTGTACAGTCCTATCTATATTTATACTGCAGGGGTCGGTGCTCGAAGTTCGCGCTGCCGCGCTGCTGTAGCAATCTAACGCGTAGGTATAATCTAATAGGTAGGTGCGTATGATATGTGTGGATAAAACGCTGATATAGCCATTAGAGTTAGCTGATTGTCACATAAGTGACTGACAACATCATGTTTATATACTGGAGTAAGGTAATTTCACAGTAAGCATGAAGGCAGAGTCGGAGCAGAGCCGCCCCTGTGCTCGGAAAAACTTGACAGAAACAGGAGCTTTTCTCTTTTTGTCCCATTATATTATTACTATAGCTGTGCTCCGGGGTTTCACCCGCAGTAATTTCGGAGTTCCCTCGGGAATAGCCGGATAAAAGTACCCTATGTCCTTCTCTGTACCCCTGACAACGTGCATGCCAAATTTCATCCAAATCCGTTCAGCCGTTTTTGCGTGATTGAGTAACAAACATCCAAACACCCACACTTTCACATTTATAATATTAGTAGAATTCAACGACTTTGCAGCAGTATCGAAGTGGTTCACTTTACAAAATCAAAGAGATGCTTCATTAGTTACGCACACAGGCGCTGCGTATGGTCGGCGCGCCGCGCGGCACTGGGCAGAATCTTTGGAAGTGTAGATATAGGCACGCAAATACACCACTGTCGTAATACACCACTTATATCTGTCGTGGTCACATCTAATAATTGTTCAATTCATGATGTGGCCGGTAATTACATAAAATGGTGGCATTTTATAAAATGGTCGGCCACATAATGAACTATCAAATGCACGAATTTCACCATATTAATTTGTCTTTGGCGCATCGCGGCCGGCCGGAACTTTTATTCCAAAAATAGCAAATTTTAGTACCTACATAAACGTAAAACAGCTTCTAAGCATGCAAAATATTAAAAAAAAAGTTAAATTATTACGAAATCATTATTTTAAAGTGATTTTTCGCAACAACGTCAATGATAATCAACTAATGACCGCACTCAGAGTCGTTTAATAAATAGGTAGGTAAGTACTTAATTTTAAGTAAGTAGGTACTTTAAAATCTTTACTTATAATTAAGTAGGTTAAAACCTAACCTAATTATTAAAACGACCGTGAGTGCGACCGTAAGCCAAATCCACGTATAACTGGTTGTGTGCACTACGCTTCGTACATGTACCTATGCTGGTCCCTATTAAATGACTATGGGTTCCAAACCGGGACAATTTGCTTTTGACCGGACACTGGGACACCATGCTTCACACCGGGACATGTCCCGGCGTGCCGGGCGTATGGCAACCCTAAACTAGAATACTACTTGTAATCATACATGCCCCCACTTCATGAAATGGCCGACTACATAATAAATTGGCCAATTCGATGTGGCCACGACATATCCACAACAATCTTTACAAATCCAAACATAAACAGGTATTTAGGACCGTATTTATCGACACAACTACCTAATCTTGATACACTTATAAATAACAAGTCTTTGTGTAAAAAAGGAGGTACAAATAATTTCTACCGACCAAGTATACAACGTGTTAATGAATTAACTGAAAACCTGATACACCCCATTTAAAAAAATAAACAATATTATGATTAAAATATATTTTATGTCGAAAAAATTTATAGTTTAAAAGTTATTCAACATAAGTTTGAAGGTGACCTGTCTAGGAAACTCCAAGCGCTACGCCTGCGCCTACCGGTTCGAATTTTATTGCTGCGGGCGGCGTACGCGTCAAATATTGTATTATAAATAATTTAGACATGCGCTAATAAAAATGAAAAATATAACCTCTATTAAAACATAGTGTGAATGATTCGCTAGTTGATTCTGAGCAAACTACTTTCTAGTTTTCAGTTAATTCATTAACACGTTGTATACATATAGTAACTTCAAACTTTTTATTTCGTCTGAGATAGTAACAAAGTAGATAAGTGAGTAAGTACTTACTTTTTATTAGGTTTTGCAGCGGCCATTTTTTACAGCTATGTTCCTAAAACAAAAAAGGAATTATTCACCTTGAATACTTAACCCCATTCTACAGTTTTTCTTTTCAGAACATTTATTTATTTCCGTAACAGTAGGCAGATAACTAGATACCTATCCACAGCTGTTACCTACGATTATCCTACAAAACACATAGGTACTTGATACTAAGCTTTCATTACAACCTATGATAGATACCTAAAGATTTTCGTTCATTGACATTGCGAGTTTGTGACCACGTAGCGCGTAATCACTGGATCTGCCGAACCGATTTTGAAAATTCTATTACTTACCTATATAAAGCTATATGGTAATCCTGAGTGACATAGCCGACATAGGCCTACTTTTTATTCCGAAAATCCCAAGGGGACTCCGAAATTACCGCGAGGGACAGCTAGTCCCTTAAATATTATATTGGGCAAATTGCTAGGTACCTATATAAATCACTGCTTGAATAGTGAGTAAGCTTACATTTGTAATATTTCTACACAATAGGTATCTACTTATCTAATAGAATGCTTATTATGTAGTAAATGTAAATGGCTTACCAAAGCAGCAGTAAAAGCACGGTGAAAAGTTATAAAAAAATTAATAAACCCTATTGAACGAGACGCAGTTCGTAGTCGTACAGCTGGCGTTCGACTTAAATATGCAATGCAAGTAATGCAACCGATTGTTTTATTATGTAGGTAGGTAACCGAGATTATCGAGAAGTGAGAACCACGCAATATGTGATACGTCCACAAATTAACTAGACTTTAGTAACTTGCAAAACGATTGGTCACTAACAAACTAACTTAGCTTCAGCAGGGACATGATTGGAGGAAGTCGCGAAACTGTTGTTTTTGGTCGGATAAATTATATATTGCATCTGCAAAGGAATTTCTACCATAATCGGAAGAGAAAACTCATAGTATTGGTTGTACGTTCTAATCTACACAAAACGGTTAATTCCCGAAAAAAATTACGATGTTGCCAGTTGATTAACAATGAAAATATTTACAGAATTGCTAGTAGTACCTAAAGTACCTATAGTAATTACCTTATCTCTGCTATTTGGTAGTACTTTAAAGTCAAGAATTTGGAAGCTTGTCGAATTGGTAAATTATTAGTTATTTATAAATGATGACGTATACTTATTTCAAATGTTTTTAGAATAAACTAAATTAGTAAATTTCCGTTTTTTTTTTCCGCCGGGAGCGACCCAGACCGGCGGTTTTCTATGACTATGACTTTTATTGCTAAAAAAATAATTAAAAAAAAAAAAAAAATTAGTAAAATGTAAATTTGTTTGTTTGTTACGCTTGCATTAAGTTGTCGTAAGTAATTGTGGTGAGGAGTACAAAGAAGGACATAGAACACTTTTGTGCAGGAATTCCCGTGGGAACTCCGAAATTAACCGTAAACCAAAGTACCCCTTTCGGGGAAAACAAGTGTATGATCCACTAATCGGTCACAAATTTATTTTTTTGGTGTTGTTTACCCCTTTCGGGGAAGGCAGAAGGAAACTTTGTCCATATAGCCAATTCAATGGTATATTTCTTCTTCTGAAGTTATTTATGCATTTCGATGCATATGCATTTTGATGCAAATTTTCACAGTTGAACCTTAATAGGACGCTCTGTAGGAAGTTGAATAGAAAAACGAAAAACTCCCTATTTCATCTTATTTCAGTTTCCGCACACTGATCATCACAAATGGATCACTTTTATGCAAAGTCCACCATATTCACACAATATTAATCACGATAAACTAATTTGCAATACATAAAAATAAAACTGACGTCCACTCTGCTAAAAATCCAGCCAAAATTCCTAATCGGTCACAAAGTTTTTTAGATTAACTTTTTTTTGGTTAAATTAAATTTACTCCTTTTGGAGTAGGCAAAGGAATCTAAGGCTGACATCTGAACTGGCTGTATATAACAGCCAGTTCAGATGTCTTTCTTTGCTGAAGTTATTTTTTATTGAAATGCATCAGTGAGATGCATTTCGATACTTTACCGGGACTTCTGGAAGCAATTCTTCACAATCGGAACTTAATGGGATGCTCTGTAGAATCTCCCAGCGAACACACCATTTCATTATATTTCCCGGTTTCCACACACTGTTCATCACTGATGGATCAATATTGCCACTACTTTTACTTAATATTGACCACGATAAACTTTTATCTTCTTCTTTTTTCAATATGGCAACAGACGCCTTGGTTTGGTAGGCGCACTATTCATGCCAAGCTTGGTCAGTCAGAGAAAACAGTGGACAGTTACAAATAACAAATATTTGTTAAGATAAATTACGATCAGAAGAATTATTGCTGTCATCAAGTACTTTTCTCGTAAAAATGTTACATTTTGAAGTATTTCATGTTACATACTGCCACTGGCAACACTGCATTGGCCTATTAAGTCTGTTGGCACTTGGCATTTGACAATCAATTGGCAGTTGGCACTTGGCTCGGCTTTGGCTTTCTCTCATTCATTCATTTTCGTCTGTGAGTGTGGACGTGGAATGTATGTGGACAACTCAACTCAAACAAAACAACGTTTATACAAACAACAAAGAAATATAATCACTACGTTTTGGCAGTGAAACCTGAGAAGTTTTAACCACCATGTCGAACAACTCCATGGGTCAGGCACCAAATATGCCGACCATAGGTGGTATCGGTCAAGGAAACATACAATACGTGAACAACTCGTTGCAGAGCCCACAGCTGCAGAGCGGGAGCATCCAGGGCTCACCGTCGCAACACAGCCCCATGGGGACCCAGTCGCAGTCCAGCGCCAAGGTTAACACAAGTGGTGGTGGTGATCAGACTTCAGCTCAGGTAGCATGTTTTGTCCTTGCCTCGGTACACATAATGTTGTGGAGCTCAAATCGGTAACCATTAAGAACAAAACATTAAATTTTACAGTAAATGTAATAGATACATATTTTCATAAGTTAATTTTTTATTAATAAATTATGGTGTCTGGAAGGTAAAAAAAACAATAGATTCATTTGTGTCTGAATCAATCTGGCAAAACTCTTTTAACTTACTCATAATAACCTTATTGATTAGTTTGGAGGTAAAAAAGTTGGTACCAGAGCATCACCTGTCCTTGCACTCTACTTTTAATTATTTAAATAAGTAATTGGTGATTAATGCAATAATGTTGATGTGTTAGGGCTTTAATGATACTAATTTGTTTTAACAGTTCCCGGGAATTGGGATTTACTTTGCCTTTAATGTTTAGATAGTGTTTGCTTTTAGTTAATGCACAGTGCACACCCATTTAGTTAATGTTGTATCTCAAATAATTACAATTTAGTTTCAACTATATTAATAAAATAGCACCTACTTTAGAATTTCAAGGTTGTGGGTTTGAGTCTTGGTGATATCTTAATATAATATTGTACTTGTTCATTGATGATTTGCTTGTTTTAATAAATACTCTTTTACAGCCCAAAGTATACCCGTCTTATTGTGTTACATGTCTTGACTGTTATTAGGTGTCACTCTTGACTGTTTAGTTAAAGTGTAGTGTAGTGAAGTGTAGTAGCCTGGCTGCACACAGTTTTCGGGTCCCATTCCCCAATAAGGTAAGAATATTGGGCACGCTATTCTATTGTATGGAATTGATGCTTTAATTGCTTATGAATTGACTTTATTGAGGAAATGGATGTGAAAACCGTCAGTGTGGTAAGCCTTAATCTCTCTCGTTCTTGTTAAAACAGAACAGCCAGCCTATTTGGTTGATAAATTAAAAGAAAACATACTGTTCAGTTAAAGCACATTATTTCAAATACAAACAATATGGAATTTTTCATAGTAGTATTCTCAATCTCAGGGTCTCAGCCGACCAAGGATCCAAGAGATTGTCCGTGAAGTGGACCCCACTGTCCAGCTAGACGAGGAAGTAGAGGAGCTCCTACTTCAGCTGGCTGATGACTTCATAGACACCACTCTAAATGCTTCATGCGCTTTAGCGAAGCATAGGCATGCTTCTAGTGTGGAGCTAAAGGATGTCCAGTTGCATTTAGGTAACAAGTTTTTTTTAACTTTCTACTATGCCAAATGTTTATAGTATGTATATATTTTATCATGTTCACAGTGCTAGAGCACACAGTCAAAAATCTTTATTCAAAATTGTGAAGCTCTTTTTGATGTGAATAAAAATAACATTTTCATACCACCTGCTCAAAAATGTGACAATGTCCAATTACATATCACACAATCTCGATGTAAAGCAAGGCATTACGTCCCAACCCAAGGGATCCCAGTAATGTTGTATGATACTTCCAAGGGAGTAAAGTGATATGAGTTTTAAAATTTGTAGGAAAACTCTTAGCATTTATTTTTATGTGATCTGCCTGTGGTGGTCAGTTCGATTTTAGAATAAACCCTAGGGTTTATATCTCACAGTGGTATGAAAAGTAGAGTATTCACCTCGAGGATAAAGCCTGTCTTCATCGTAAACCCCTCTCTTCATTCAGGACTACATAACTCCCTCGCTTCACTCATTAGTTAAATTTTAGAGTCTCTCCTTACACTCAGGTTCCAATATGCCGCCCGTGACGTAAGACACTGCTTTATTCCCTTGTGCATAATCTACTATTCTTTGAATTACAATTGAAAGAGTGTTTGGTGTCATAAAGCGATAGAGGGCACTTCCTAGTTTAATTGAAGTTTTTGTAATAACTGAAAGCCTGAAAGGTGATGTCACTTCGTAGTTTTATTTCAAGTTATCGAAGTGCTACCAATTTATAGTTTAATCTAATTGGTTTTATGTGATTTTTTAGGCTAAAATTACGACCGTAACAATAAACATCTATTTGTTGGTGATTCATTCATAGAGTTTTATTGTTTGCCTCACCCTCGGGGACCCTGGCTGGCTTCGTGGCTAACAAAGAGGAAGCCATAGAAAGAAAAAGTTCAAGGTTTTTTTTTTCTTTTTTTAATATGACATAGCTGTAAGAAATTCTTTTTTTATTACAGAAAGGCAATGGAACATGTGGATTCCAGGGTTTGGCAATGAAGAATTGCGACCATACAAGAGGGCTACCGTCACTGAGGCTCACCGGCAACGAATGGCACTTATACGGAAGACTATTAAAAAGTATTAATGTTCTGTTTGTGTCTCACTAATAAACTGACTGAACTAATTTGTATCTGGGGAAAGAATTTTTATAGTGAAGGAATTTTAGTGTCAGTCTACAAACTGTTTTGTGTTTACTGGCGAGGACAGAGACAATGTGTTGTGGTGAGTGCTTGATAATCGGAAATAGGTACCAATTGTCTTTGGACCGATAACCTCAATTTATTTATAAGTAAAAGTTAAGTTACAGGTGCCACCTCTGGTGGTGATAGCATGGCTGTGGTTTGGAAATTTATATTTTCATTATTTTAATTAATTTTAGTGCATTATCGTTATTTTAGGAACTATGCTTGATTCACCACAGGTGGCCTCTAGCTCCTAGTTAGTGTTACAGAATTATGTAGTTAATGGCACAGATAAAGATCTTGATGATTATGTACCCAACGGTAAAATAAATTGTACTTTAAGGCCACTTTTATAAAAATCTTTTTTCTGTTAATTTTCGCATTATCTTGTATATAAAATCAAGTGCATAAATTTAGATTGGTTAGTAAATAAGTTGGTAATAAATATTTTTAAATATGATGTTTAAAAATGTTTTTCTAATGAATAACGAAAATTTTACCACATCGCACCTCTCCTGGCAGAGCCACTAGGTGACATATGTATACACGGACAAAGGTCAATTCAGAAAAAATGATAAACCACGCTGTTCCTGCATCCAAAGAGAGTCATTTTAATCACACACGCGTCTATAAATAGTTGACGTCATATTGAGCTCAAAAAAAATCGTCAGCTGCATCTGCGTCAGCTGCTAGGATGAACTTGTAAAAAAAACGTGAAATAAAGTAATAGTATGCCGGATGAAATTTAACTACGTGATTGTTTAGATAATTAAAAGTAAGACAACAACAATCAGCTGCTTGCGTAGTGGTGGAAAGACAGTCAGCTGAAATAGTAAAGATTTC
Organism: Zygaena filipendulae; assembly: GCA_907165275.2. Classification (NCBI taxonomy): domain Eukaryota; kingdom Metazoa; phylum Arthropoda; class Insecta; order Lepidoptera; family Zygaenidae; genus Zygaena; species Zygaena filipendulae. The sequence continues at coordinate 6,798,219 of OU015669.1, forward strand.
ATGCGAGCAGCTGACGCACATTCCCCCCTCTACGATGCAGCTGACGATTTTTTTTGAGCTCAGTATGACGTCAACTATTTATGAAAAAAGTTTCACCCGGCATACTATTACTTTTTTTTTACCACTTCAGCAGCCTCCCACACTAGTACCCAACTTGGTTTCCGTATAAGTCATTCGAGATCTATTAAAAAAGATGGCAAGCAATCGACATAAAAACTATGTAGGTACCTAAAATGCAACGCTACCTCCCGGGCTTATAATATAGGATAAATTTTTCGTATTCTGGGCATGATGATTAAATTTTAATTTTTAGTGCGTGTAGATTAATAAAAAATATTAACAAATATTTTTCCTTTTTTTACGTAGGTAAAAAAATAACGGCGATACATTGAGTTACAATTCCGTGCGACATCACATCTAGGTACATTTTATACTTACATAGTTATGACGTCGCGATCTTCCACTCCTAAACTTTAAAGAGTTTTATCTAGGTATTTTTTCAAAAATTGTTTCAATTTTTTACTATCTAATTACTATCTATCAGATAAAAAGAATTTTGATTTTTATACCTTGTCATCATGCCCATAGTAAAAAACCAAAATATGATTCCATACAAGTTGAAGTAGGTACTAAGTAGTAACGCAATTTGATAAAAAGAGAAAAACAAAAAATATTAACACGCAATTAGTGTAATTAAAATACAATATAATTTTTAAAGATAAACAAAGTACATTTGCATTTTTAACGCTAAGCAGTGCGTACATTGGTATCTAGGAAATAGGAATAATAAATCTAAAAAAATATAAAAATCCATGGAACACCTATATTATGTAACCTAATCCGTATAATATGTCAATACGAGTGCATAAAACTAGTACGAGGTGGTACCTACTACATAAATCACAAACATAATATTACCATGTTCAGTTGCCACAAAGTGACCTTAAAATTTATGAAAAAAAAAACGAAAATACAACTCAGAAATACTGGTGCAAAACAAAATCACAGCTGTGTGCTTTTTTAAGTAGGTATTATAATTAATTAGTAACCTTTTAACCTAAAGGCGCGCTCACATGTCGCATGCGAACGCGCTGTTCGCGCCTCAGCTCGCAGAAAGCGCACGAAATATACATAAAGACACAAATAAATACAGCGTTATGTCTGCACTGCTTTGGTTGAGGCCAGGCGCTGATCTACGGGTGGGCAGTGGGTGCATTTGCCGCCTCCCCCCTGAGGACTAAAATAGGTAGGATACCTACTTTAATCAGACCTTATTAAAATTTCTGACCCTGTAAACTCTATAAGTTTCGTGGTACAATCAAAATGGCCCCCCCTCAATCAAATCCTAGATCCGCGCCTGGTTGAGGCGCACCAAAGAGTTGCAGTAACTGCTGATGGTCGGAGCCAGATATTGTATGACGATTGACGGGCATACATTGAAGGGTGATCCCTTACATTGCGGAGACGGAAGGTGACGTATGTAATTTGGCGTGCATTAAGCAAGAAACACTAACGGCCGCACTCAGAGTCGACTTTGATTACTTAAGTATAGATTTTTAAAACAAAACTGCCGCAATCAGAGACGTTCAGTAAATTAATGTTAATTGGCATTTAACGAGATGTAACTTAATTAGTTAAATACCAATTAACATTAATTTATTAAACTTGTCTGATTGCGGCAGTTTTGTTTTAAAAATCTATACTTAATTAAGTAATCATTAAAGTCGACTCTGAGTGCGGCGGTAAGACGCGACATACGGTTGCGGCTGATAGTCATGACTTACAACGTACACACCGCGACGTCATCAGAGACAGCTTCGCGTCAAATTTCCGAGTCACGTAACGCCCGTGGATCACCTCATTATTTATTGATAGTGTGCATACTACGTACTCAATTCTGTTGGTCAGATACAGCGTAAGCCACGACTGTAAGTCGCGTCTTCGCGATTAAGACGAAAATTACAATGGAGACGTATGTGGTGTCCGTGCTCCTTTAAGATTAATCATAGGTACCTACTATATTTATAGAAACTAATACATAAAAAAAATCCAGAGAGTACCTGAACTATGGAATGTTTCAAAAACTTTTATGCCAACACGTATATTTTTAATTGCTAGGCCTCACAAACACTAATTATAGTCTTATTATTTATAGACTCGATTTGCTAATGAAAGTTGAAACTGCATAAAAATGTATTAAAAATAATTTTGTCAGGTAATAAAAATTTATTGTTTGAACAGGACATAATTATTACGTCCTGTCCAAACAATAAATTTACGAATTTTTTATAGATACTAGAAAGGAGCACTTTAAAATTTTGATCGACCCTTCATATGTAATTTATACCTACAATATGAATGTTATTTAAATCAGGAAACCTTAGCCTAAAATATATCATACCTAATAGGTACCTAATACTTTGTCAAAATACCATAATAATATTATGTCACGAGTCGATACTCGTTACCATAAATTAAAGATCACAGAAACCTCAAAATTTCCCAATAAAATGCATTGTGAAAAAAACATTAGAGCAAATACACATTTAGTGGATATTTTATTATAATAGCAGCTGATAAACCGTTAGGTCATGAGAAGTTCAATTCCCTAACGAATTATTACAATGAGAATAAAAATACGATAAGAATACTAAGAAAGTAGCTAATACCGATATTTTATTGGATTTCGAAACCACAAATTCCACCAAAATTATATCTAACATTGACTAAAAGAAGTGAAAGTTTAAACTTTCAACTTTAAGCATTACTAGGATACAGAATACAGCTGTATCGCATTAAGTAAAAACTATAGTGCCTTGCCGCATAAGGGCTTAGTTGCTCAATTACCTAGACTAGGTACATAATTTTATTTAAGCGCGGGTCCCGGCTTCTTCCTTGTCAGGGATGTAGAGGTGGTCGGACGCGTGCAGTTTCTGCCAGTGCAGAGATTTGGATTTAATGGTCACCGGTTCCTGGAAAAACGATAAATAGTTTTCTGTTAGATCTTACAAACAGCCACACAACTCCTTCAGATACAGAGCGTAAGATTCAACGAGGGATTTATTCAAACCCTCGATAACTCATGCTTTTATTATAGATGATGATCATATACAGAAATTAGAAATAATATATTTATATATCAATCAAATAATATATTTATATGTCAACATGACTGTATCGTATATTCATATATGATAGCGAGGATGGGAAGAGAACATCCTTTACTCCAAAACTCTCCAATTACTTCTTTTTATTTCGATAATTAAATATAAAATATACTTTTGCTTAAAAGAATTCATGGCAATATTCTAGCATTACAAATCGCATCGTTCAAATATATATAATTTTAAAAGGTTGTACTTAATCAGGGTTCGAAATATTTTAAACTAGCTGTTCCCCGCGGTTTCACCCGCGGTAATTGCGGAGTTCCCGCGGGAATTCCGCGATAAAAGTACCCTATGTCCTTTTCTGTACCCCTGACAACGTGCATAAAAAATTTCGTGGTGATCGGTTGAGCCGTTCAGGGTTGAAAGCGTAACAGGCAGACAGACGAACAGAGTTTCTTTCGCATTTATAATATTAGTAGGGAAGTAGGGATTCGTATCAATTTGTACCTAGTACGATGTACTAGGTATACCTATCTACTGCGTTAGGATAACGGTATAGGCTATACAGAGTATTATCATGTCTAGACAGTCTGTGCTAGGCGCAAGACTATCGATTGTGCATGTATTGATTTTAGAAACGTCTTACTGACATTGTGTTGGTCGGGCACAGAGTGGATACGTTATACCTACTATGTGCTCACTTGTTGCTAGTCATTGGATTTATTGATTAAACCGATAATGCGTGTTAGCGAGATCAGGGCCCTTATTCGTTAGACCACAACACGTCGCGTTTAAGATAAAACGGCATTAAAATTGTTTTTCCCTCGTGCTTAAAGAATATCTCCTCGTGTCTCATGGCTTACAAGTCAATACATAAGTATATAAATTTCTAGTGTTTTGGCTTCTGGAGCTTTTGGGATTGTGTTTTTAGAACGCACGTTATGGTCGAGGAATGTTGTTAGTCAGGTAAGGGTCCAGGGACCTTATTCACTATGACCATAACGCCGCGTTAAGATAACACGCCACAAAAATCGTTTTTCATTCATGCTCAAAGGAGTTTCGCTTCAAAAAACATATTTGAAAGACACACCCATTAAAAGGTAGGGTTATTATAAAACGTTTGTTGTTTATCTATGATGAATAAAAAAGTAAATATACATAGATATCATCATACCTAACCTACGTGCGTTACGGAAGAGGTGACCTTGAGTATTATCAATATGTTGCTGGCATTTTTTATCATACATTGAGACGATATTGAAAGATTGTTATTTCTATTAGCTCGAATATATTAAACAAAAGACTATGTTTTTTCACGAAGAACTAGACAACTTTTCCTTATACTGTTCATAAAAAAACGATGAATCACCCACTGGCGTGGCGGCCAAAAAAAAAAGATCGTGTTTATAAAGTAACGACAGTTCAACTACTTCTAAACATTTTAAATTATCTGGCAGAGTCAAGACATATTATGGGTACATTATTTTGGCATTACTTCTTGACTCTTGTAGGTATTATAGTCACAACAGTATCCTGTTACAAGAAAAATAGGTAGAAGTATTTCAATGTAAATTGCTATGGAGTGTCATCATAATATCAGCCGATAAACACCCGGTGCTGGACAAAGGCCTCTCTGAAGGATCTCTGATTATATGTATAGGAATTTTTGTAGTTTATTGAACTCTGATCACCTATGTTATTACTATTATCATTTTTCTAGTGAGAGCCATAAGAAATATAAGATGCGAACTATAGCACAAAAAAAAACGATTCTCCAACACTGTTTTTTTTAAAGTTTTGTCAGGCATTTTTAACACTACTTTATTAAGTCTATTGATAGAAGTGTACAGGGTACACCAATTGGTATTTGTGTTAATCTACAGCGGGGTCACTCGACGTTGTGAACTCTCTCGACCCTGATGAACGAACCCTGACGAAGAGTCTGAAAAATGTCAAGCCGTTGCTGAAGATTTACCGAGAATAAGCTGCTATACACAATCACTATTGTTAAGATATATTGAATGATATACCTATTATATAAGTAACTGGCTGTGCCCCGCAGTTTTACCCGCGTGAGTTTCGGGTTTCCCGCAGGAACTCCAAAGTAGCCTTATCCTTATAACATGAGCTAATTAGCAGTGAAAGTATTGTCAAAATCGGTCCAACCGTTTCGGAGATACACCCGCGTGAGATTCTTCGAAAGAAACGAGAAAGAAACTTTCCAAAAACTTCTTTCGCTGGCATCCCGAGTATATTTTCCACAATATTTCTAAAACTGTGAATTTTGAAAACAATAACAATAACAAACAACAAGTAAAAACTTAACCAAATTGTGTTTAATACGTTTTGTTACGTTAGTTAATGTTTTTGTTCGCGATCAAGTTTTGTGCACGAAAATCACACAGCGACACTAGTTTTCATTTGTTTTCATTCTAAACTGAGTTGATGCTCCTTCTATCTGTTCACTGATCAACTCAGTATGGTGAAGTGCCTAATAGTTTGCACTGCAAGGGGAACATTGCATTGCATTAGCCATAAGTGAGGACTGCGAACTAATTTGAGTACCTACTCGTCTATTTTATGCATTTCATCATCCATTCACGGTCGTAGGATCATGACTGATTTAATTGCTATTAGCTGATTCGTGCAGTTTCACTATTTTCATTTAATTTAATTTTCAAAACCGTGAAATACGTTATTAATTAATTCTTTATTTAATAGGAAGAGCCGAATACCGATTTCCATGACAAAAACTTAAAAGTAACGGTAAATACCTATATCGATACAAACTTTCATCCTCGCTTTCAAACCAGCAGTTTGAGCTATGCGATCATAAATGGAAATAAGAAAATTTTCCATCACAAATTTCAAAAAATCGGTATCGAATATTATACAATCTAAGGAACCTATTTGGACGGAAATGCTCAATAGTCAATACAAGTGTCATATTATTATGAAACTCTGCCAAGTTAAATCTTGGCAACGTATTTCAAATACATAATGCATATAATTAAAAGAGCCTATTCCTTATTATGAAATACGAAAAATGTAATCTACTGTCAAGTGCAGAATCATGGAAAATCTTGGTACGTAATCAAGGGACATTGTAGATGATACTAGTCTACTAGACAAAAATCTGGGATTGTTGCCAAATTCCACGAAACAATGAGGCAATTACCTACTGAAAGTGCATGTGAACTACTATTTTTGATATCAGACGGTCTATATTATAAGTTAGCCATTTGTACGTACTTGCAATACAGAATAAATAAATCAATTATATTGCAAGCTAATTGAGTAAATCATAAGGGCAAAATAATCGGGTGTAAGGTATTTTTCATTTTCGAACACTTCGATGTGTTAGATCGGGTGTAAACTCTGCCCAGAACAAACTCAAACGGTACCTACTATTTTCTGTACTGGATGGACAGACCAACACACGAATATTCTGTTCAAAAATTAATAACATAAAATCTTCGCTAGCAAAAGTGAAACTGGCTTCAAAACAGATTTTTACCAAAAGTATATGGGACAAGTCTGTAGGTAGATCCTTTCAAATTTATACACTTAAATCTTGTCGTAGCATTCAGCGGGTAGACACGAGCAGGCTTGGCACCGACTTCGATCTGTAGGTAGCACTGTGCTACTAGCACACACTAATAAATAATATAACGTGCATTTTTGTCTTTCGGATTAAATCGGTATATTGTTATTTTTGACTTTTTTGTGGAGTGCATTTTGTTTTTTGAAGTCGGTTTTTTTTATTTGTTAAAATTTGTTTATTATCAATAAAACACGTAATATGATTAGTAACTTAACTCACGCCAGCCTCTCTGTTGGGTACGCAGAGACTATATTATAACCACTTGTTAGGCTAGACAGTAGACGATGACGTCTTAAAAAGATGAGAGATTTAGTTTAGGCGCTAAGGTTTAAATATCCAAGCCAGGTGTAGCGTCTTTAATCCAAGGAAACAACTTTATTTTTAACGATGAATGACGAAAGCCAGACGTAAATTTTCAGATAGCCCATATACTTACGTATAGTAGTACCTAGACTATCTAGTATCTACCTACTTAAGTAGCATACTATTTACTACTATATAACAATAGGGCAGTGGCAGATGGCTGGCTGAATAGTATTACATTATCTGTGGCTGGAGTCTATAAAGCAAAAGTTAATCGTTATCGAGGAAACTTTAACGATGTCATATTTCCGAGTCGGTATCAGTAGTAGGTTACAGATTAAAGGCTTGGCTACCAACAATTCTTAACCAACGATTGTAGGTACCCATAGCTGCTGGAAATAGACCTAATCATGTGATATCATGTTTACAAATATGAAATGTGCGCGCCGTCACGTCCACTGCAAATGCATGTCGTTAGCGCTTATTAACGCAACACCGATCGTCGTCGATAGACAAGACAACAAGAGTATTTTGTTTGTTGAACACTTTCAAGTAGTTCGAAGGTGAATTTAACATAAAAAAACAATAAGCATAGATCACGAACATTGACTTGAATTGAGTGGCTACCACAACCCGGAAGACGCGACGTGACTAGGCTCGCTACAAGTTGGACCGACGACTTGGTGAAGGTCGCGGGACGCCATTGGATGCAGGAAGCGCAGGACCGTCGTCGATCCTTGGGGGAGGCGTATGTCCAGCAGCGAACGTCTTCCGGCTGGTATGATGTTGATGATGATGACGAACATTTTGTGCAGCGCGGCGGTAAAAGTTATTTCGGCGTGAAACTGCGGGAAGTCTCTACCAAGCTTTTACTCATCGAATATTCGGCGTTGTATCTTTTTCTTGCATCTATTTATTTATTTATATGGTATTTGATTTTGATTTAGTTATTAACTGAATTACACTTTTTTTAAGAAAGAGAACGCGAATATTGGCGTTGTCGCGAGGTTTATGACACAGGTATTTATTAGGGGCCAGTGAAGGAATGAGGCGCACATCGAAATCAATAGGTTTAGGAATATACAATAATAATATTATAAAGAGGCAAGATCTAAAGTTTGTGAGTTTGTGACGTTGTATGGGGTAATCTCTGGATCTACTGAACCGATTTTGAAAATTCTTTTACTTATAGAAAGCTATGGTGGTCCTGAGTGACATACGGTACTTTTTATCCTAAAATTACATACATATACATACAGACTGTGCATACTGTGCAATAAAAAATAAATAAATAAATTCCCGCGAGTGAAACCGCGGGGTACAGCTAGTATACAATAAACTGTTACTTATGTAAAGTAATAAGAACGTACCTACACATATTAATATTGAAAAATTTACCTACTTACAATGTTATTGCCCTATTGGAGACATGTTTATAACATAGCGTATTTATGACATGTGTTAACATTAAATAAATAAATTCTTAGGGTTTAAACATGTGCTACTGTTCCGAAGCAGAACCGTAGACAACACATATAGGACTTTCATCTATAATAAACTCTCGATTTAAACACGTGGGTTTATTTAGCACACCAACCTTATTTTGATGCGTTTCCACGATATATTCGCGGTCGTGCGTCAACAAGCGTTTCTTCAGGCATTTTGTAATGTATTTTAAACAATGTCCTTAGGGGACTAGTTCCAAGGCATAAGGTGAGTGGTAGCCACTTTGGTACCTTGCCTATTTTATATTAGTTTAAGCCATCCTGTGTACTTGTGTCTTGTTGTATGTTGGTATCAAATAAACCTTTATATTTTATATTATACTATACACATAATAAAACAGTAACAAGGCCATTTTATAAATAAATAAAAAAATATTTTATGGAAACAATAATTCCATTTGGCACTGTTATTAAATAAGAAAGCTCTCAGAGCTCCTAAGGAAATTCCAAAATGAGTTAGGAGTTATCACATAAAAATATACCATTGCAATAATTTTGCAAGAGTGCCTACTTAGAAACAATAAACATTATTCTTTCCTATATACTTATAACAATAACAATTTAGTTAGTTATTTAACCTTACCTTCGCCAATAGTTTGCCATCATCCCCAACAAGGAATTCTTCCAGACCAAAGACCAAAGGTGATGCATTCCCAAGGTGGAATATCCGTGAAGAAGTTCCACGTGTCACTCTGAACTCAATTGTCTTTGCCATCAGTACATTTGTGATCATGTACACTGATTTTTTGCCTTTCAAATCTACAAAAGTTTAATACTTCATTAATTCTGATCACACTTTTCTAGGCTTTTCCCTAATTGTAAGTTGGAGATAATGATATTATGTTTAATAGGTTAAAGATTAAAAATTCCAATCACATTCAAAAACCTACCAGCTGAACCAGCATGACAAAAACATGATAAACACTCACGAAAATCGATTTAAACAAGCTGACTAGACCACTGGAGAAAAGACACCTAAAGAGACATCACACATGGGACTCAATGAGCTCATAGTATCCACACAATAGGTTTTCCAATGATAGTTGGCTATGCCTCAAATGTGATTATCACACAAAACAGCTGCATAAGGTCCTTGAACCGATCGCATGCTTAAAAAAGGAGAAAAAAAAAACACATTCAATATTAATAAATTATACCTTTGTTATTTTCTACATCAAGGTAGATATTATTCACCAAATCTTTATCTTTTGCAACAGTGGTCCGAGAAAAGTTCACCATGATGACACGAACTTTATTTTTAATTGATTCATCCTGTAATGTGATCTGAAACAGAATGAAACTGTTTTGCACATTATTGTACAAATATCCAAATTGCTGACATAAAGCTCAAAATATTTGTTAAAATAAATCAGATTGATAAACAGTTCCATAAAACACTTAAAGTAGGTACTCCTTTAGAAATTGAAGTGTATTATATGTATATATTCAAATATTAAGTAGTAGGTATGCACCCATAAAACAATCATAAAGTAGGTACAAACTGCTATAAACAAAATCAACTTTTGTGAGTAGCAATACTTTACTTCTAGCTATCTGAGATTAGATTTCAGAATATCTATCAATTGTTTAATGGCAAATACCCAATCCTTAATATCATAAATGTGAATATAAATTTATATATTTGTTATGCTATCAATCACTATCACACCTTGCAACTATGCAACCAATCATTGTGAAATTCAGCATAGATGTCATAAGGGTTACAGAAAAGGACACACCTAGAGCTAGGCACATGTCCCAAAATTCTTGCGAGAACTCTATAATTAACATGGGTAAAAGCTGTTCCCCCACAGGGAACAGCTAGTATTGAGATCAATTAAAAATTATAACAATTTAAAAAAGTTTTTTATTAGTAATGTTAAAATTACAGATACCTATCTACAGGTATGATCTCTCTGGATTAATTATTGCACTCATTTCAACGTGAATAAAACAGTCTGAACATTAAATTTACTGATTAAAATTGAATAGGTAGGTATAATACGGAAGTGTAGAAAAGGTATGTTAAGTAATTATAAAATGCATGAACCCATACAACCCATGGATAATAGTTATGAAATGTTACGTAAAGTACCTACATGTGACTTGATCAACACTCTAATTAGGAATATCATTGAACGAACACTGAATGGAAGACATGCACCAACCTTCACGCTTTCATGAGGAAATTTAAAATTTGAGTCGTTAAAATTGCCTTCCTCAAGCCACTTAACGTAGTCGGGATTAGATTTCTCTTTATTAACATTCTTCACTAATTCGCCGAGTGGTGTAAACATTTTCCCATTAGTTTCTTTCTCATTTGGAACAAACAAAGATGTTACTTTATACAAAGCAGCTTCGGTAATATGAGGAATGCACACCAACTGGCTGCTTCCGATCTCGATCTCTATTTCATCTCTTATAAAAGGCCATGCGTCTTCCAGCTTAAGCGATTTTAGATCCTCCAAACTAACATCCTTTCGGATCTCGTGTGAATATAAAGATTTCACAAAAACTTTTAATTTTTTCGGCATGTTTCTTCTTCAGTCTTCACATAAAAGTAATTCACCAGATATTGCAACACACGTCCAAACCGCACCAATGTCAAAAAATTACTGATTGACGGTACTGAGGACAGCACTACCAGAGAGTACTGACTAGTGTTGTGTTGGTACCAGTCTAGCTGAGGCGAGCTTATTATCGTACATACGATCTGAGAATAACTGGTAGTCTGATAAAATTCAAAATCTAATAAAAAATTTTTTTGGTAAAATTTTCTTAGTCCATACAGCCAATTCAGATTTTAATTTCCCCTTTTGAAATTGGAAGCATTGGTCCATGATTGGAAGTTATTTACATCGAAATCCTTCAGTTCAGCCGCCTGCAGTCTGCCGGTATTGCCAATTATATGTAGTGAAAAAAAAAATCTAAAATTTTTCATGATGAAAATTATCGCACGATCGTAATGTGCGATCGTACATCGTACGACGACCCAAAATTATCGTACATGTACGATAATTATCGTACGGTTATGAACACTGGTTGATACCATACCAGTGCAGTGTAAGCAGTGTTGGCAACCTGAAACGAGCTTATTATCGTACCAGGGCGTAAAATTATCGTATTTGGACTGAAACAAGGAAAAAATTATCGTACTCATCATGATTATGACTACCTATTTAGACATAAGTCTATAATTAATTGTTGTCATAAATGTGTATGAAGTACGATAATAATGTGCTATCGTAAATCGTACGTACATAGACCAAAATTATCGTATGTGTACGACAATTATCGTACGGTTCCGAACACTGGTTGATACTTGATCCTAATCCCAGTGCTATCAACTCTCGAAAATATTTACCCAAAGGTTATGTCAAAATGCAAAAACTCAAATCCCCCTAAATAAAATACTAATAATAGTAAAAAGTTTATAAAATAATAAATAGCGCCACGATTTTCGCCTGTGTGAAATTATTAGAGCGAAAATAATCTAATCCACCTCTATAGTACGGGAGTCCAAGAGGGGGTTAGTGGATTTACTAAAGCGAGTCAAATGAACATAAGGGGGGCTATACTGGGCTGAAACTTGAATTGCAAGTTTCGAGTCGAGGCTTGTTTAAATGTAATCTTGGTTACTGTAATGATGTTGATCGTTATGATTTTTGGGTCCCTAGTCAACGATCGTTACGATAACTTTGTCAAAACGTTGTCGAGACTGCCGGCCCCCCCTAGCCAATCAATCTATCTACGTTCGTTAACGCCTATAAAACTGAGAAACGAATCCTAATTCCACGTGGTCAATCTAATCTCATCTAATCTTGTCAATTGGCTAAGGGGGTTGATAAGAAAGTGAAAACTGGGTAGCAGAGAAAATTTTTATTAGACCACTTATCTGGCGTCCGCGGTTTCACTCGAGTGAACTTTGAGATCACCTCATCACCCATGCAGGGAACTCGTAATTCCAGGACAAAAAGTATCCTAAAATATCTTTAAATTACGACATTACGATAACGTTTTTCCGACACCCGTGCCTAAACAAAACCTATAGTAGGTATGTAGCTCTAAGCTAGTTTTATCTAAGCTTAATCTACCTGTAAAAACCAGTAAAAACCGCATGAAAATCAGTAGTTTTGAGAGATTAGCGTGAACAGAATATAGACAGAGAAAAATTCAAGGATTTTTTTTTGGGTTATTTAATGTATGGACGAATCACCGCAGTATCTAGAATAATTCCGGCTACGATACCCGGTGGGGTTCATACTTTGTGTGATGAACACAGGAACCAGTTTCCATTCTAGGTGTCTTTCTAAGTAGGTATGTAGTATATTACCACAGTTGGTTTCCACTACACAAGCTTATAGGTACTTTAAAGTTTAGTGTGGGATCAAGTAGGTAGGTAGATCTACGTGTTGTGAAGCGTTATTATCTATCCGCGATTCTGTACATTGAATATTTTTGAAAAATTTTGACAGGGAGTGATAAAAGAAGAGTAACCAACAAAAAAGAGTTTTTAAAATTCTTTTCTGTCTGTCTGTTCACGATAATCTCCGAACCTACTGAACGGATTTTCATGCGGTTTTCACAGGTAGATTAAGCTAAACCTGAAACTACATATAGGCTTTGTTTCATTTAAATCGGAGGTTGGGAAATAAGTTGTCATACAAAAACGTTTCATGCGGGAAAAACCGCGGGGCACAGCTAGTTATTATTATAGAGACAGAGATCCTGTTTTTATCCTATAACTAGCTAAGCCCCACGATTTCACCCGCGTGAGTTATGGGATCAGGAACCTATGCGGACGCAGGCAGAACAACCCGCCAAAGTTTCATCACAATCCGAAAAAGTTTCGAAAACGAGTTTCGAAACGCATAGGGGACAGACACAAACATTCATTTTTATTATCCTACTAGCTGTGCTCCGCGGTTTCACCCGCGGTAATTTTTTAGTTCCCGCGGAAATTCCGGGATAAAAAGTACCCTATTTCCTTTTCTGTACCTCTGACAACGTGCATGCCAAATTTCATCCCAATCCGTTCAGCCGTTTTTGCGTGATTGAGTAACAAATATCCACACTTTCACATTTATAATATTAGTAGGATGACTAGCATTTTTTTTAATATCTCGAATTCCAGATGGAATTTCGAAAAAATCGAAACATGTGCTCATGTTTCTAAGTTATACCCTTAACAATACAACAAAAAAAAACCGCATTCAATTTGGTTCAGCAGTTTTAGCGTAGCAAGAGTACAAACTGTATGTTTGACAGACAAAAATTCTAAAAACGGTATTTTTGGCTTCTATATCACTCATAGAGTCGCCTAAATTTATTTTTTCTTATTTATCTCCCATGTACAGACATCCGCGACTTGTTACAATTTTATTATATGTATTGATAATTAAGTGGATTACAAGAAAGAACTTTGACGCGACGATAATAACTATGCGAGGAATAAGTCAGTTTTGCCTACAAACCCAACCACTATTCTCCGAAACACTATCACGAGGAATTCACGTGAACATCACGCAGTTTTCACGCATCCGCTCATTCATTTCCAGTGCGACCATTGAATCACACCTGCATCATGCCAGCATGAAACTACCTACGAAAAATCGCGGCATTCACTGTTTGCGTGTCTCTGTCCTCTGCGTCTAGATTTTATGAGAATGTGATGACGCACGATAACCATGGTCATTAACTTAAGCAGTTTTTCGATTACCTAATTAGGCATTAAGTAGCTGTTGCCTGCGTCTTCGTTAGAGTGATATTTAAATTGCGTCTGGGCATGATGACCAAATATTTTTTAGTCTGTCTTGCAGATTAATAATAAAAGCGAGAAATAAACAAAATAATTAAAAACCGACTTCCAAAAATACAAATCAAAAAAAGCTAAAAATAACAAAACACCGATTTAATCCAAAAGACAAAAACACACGTACTACATATTATTATTGGTTTGTGCTACCACTGATCGGTTTGAATTTGGTGACAAGCCCGCTGGTGTCTGCCCACTTGGGTTGTTCTGCTCACGAACAGCTGGTGGCGGGAGTCGACTTAGCCCATCTTCCGCCTCCATACTTGGCTTGTCACCCACTTTATACCGATCAGTGGTAGCACAAACCAATAATAATATTACGTGTGTTTTTGTCTTTTGGATTAAATCGGTATTTTGTTATTTTTAGATTTTTAGTTTTGTGTTTTTGGAAGTCGGTTTTAATTTTTTTGTTAAAAATTTGTTCATTTCTCGCTTTTAAGTGACTTAGTTCGAAATTTCTCTAAGTTACAATAGCCTAATGTCAACTGCTCATCACCTTTTACAAAATATTGCTTTTCCCGACGCAGGGACGTTAATTGTTGAGGAGTTCTCCTCGTACATCACCATCAGTTCCACTTCACTATATACATTGTGACGGGCATAAATTGTTTAGAAACCATATTAAAGTTAACGATTCGGAACCCGTGAAATACCCATTATTTAGTAGTTCCGATGACCATCTGTGGTCTTCATCAACAGTTCCACTTCTTCAAATTTTACTTTCCGAAAGCAAAGAAACGATATACTATAAAAAATACAAAAATCGCTATAGGTGTGCCCATAATTTTTGAAGAGTTGCCTCGATTACTCCAAGATCTCATCATCAGATCTCGACTTGGTGAGAATGGAATCAATTTGGGAGTATCCCCTTTCAAACAAAAAAACAATTTTAGAAAACGCTTCAATCGTAACCAATGAAATACGTAATATTTTTGAGTTGTTCCGATGACCACCTGTGGTCTTCATCATCAGTTCCACTTCTTCAAATTTTGCTTTCCGAAAGCAAATGAACGATTTACTATCAAAAATACCCAAATCGCTATAGGTGTGCCTATAATTTTTGAAGAGTTCCCTCGATTTCTCCAAGATCCTATCATCAGATCCCGACTTGGTAGCAATAGGACCTAATTATAATTTCCAATTGGAACTAATTTTTTCAAACAAAAAAAGAAATTTTTCAAATCGGTCCAACCGTCTTCGAGTAATCGGTGAACACACATAAAAAAAAACATACATACAATCGAACATAGAACCTCCTCATTTTTGGAAGTCGGTTAAAAAATACTGGACACGTAGTGACGTACATATTTATACTTTTTTTACGTGGTAGGTACCTATTCGAAAAATAACGGCGATACATTGAGTTAAAACTCCGTGTGACGTCACACCTAGGTACTTAGTTATGTCGGCACGACCTTCTACTCCTAAATTTTATGCGTTTTATCTAAGTATTTTTTCAATAATTCGAAAAAGGAAAAAATAAACTCTCTTATTTTTTTACTTACTGACGGACTGAATAGAATTTTGATTGTTAGACCTTTTCATCATGCCCATCAGCCTATACTTATGTAAATATTTAAATAACAGGTAAATACTAAATAGAACATTATAGGATCGTTCACACATATTTTTTTTTAGAGTTAACCGTGTAAGAAATTAAAAATAACAAGATTTATTAGTCTCAATCACGACATTCTCATTTAAATCTAATTTAAAGTCGTTAGAGGTTTTAGTAACGATGATAATTTAAAACAAAATTACTTTTCAATTTCTCATACGTTGCCGCTGGCGCTCTCGCAACTCCGAAACCGAAACGACAAGAAAATATGTAAAAGATTCCTATGCACAATGCAGTTTACTACAACTTTTCTCCCATGGTAATTTCGGAGTTCCCGCGGAAATTCCGCATAAGTCATTCAGGGATAATGTAGCATTCTAATGGTGAAAGAACTTTCAAAATCGGTTCAGTAGATCCAGAGATTACCCACTACAACCTCACAAACTTCACCTCTTAATAATATTAGTATAGAACAAAGTCTGACTTTGATCTTGTGGCATTTCCAATCAATTAGAGAGTTGTCAACTTGTCACAACCCAACATAGGGTTGCTCCTTTCCCCACTTACAGGGCAATCGTGTCTAGATACAGCTTCTGTGTTGCAACAACATACTGGCACAGATAATATTATACTAGTACTATTTAAGCAATTAAATATCATTGATTATAAGTTACTAGTTAGTAAACAAAACTGTGCTAAAATTTTTGGTCACATTTTTTATATATTTTAGATTATATATTTTAAAAAAGGCTTTGTGATTACATCACCCAAATTTACATTATAAAAAGCTATACATAACTTTACCTATATAATACTTAAAAACAATATGTAAATACTTCTCTAGCTTGTGCATTATTATAGTCATGAACATAGAGGTAAGAATAAAGATTTACATTACATTACAAGCTGAATATAATGATGATATTATGACTGATTAAAATATATTTTACATGGTACATCCTTAAAATTATAATTACCACTACTCTAAAGGAAAAAAGAAATCTGTAATACAGTTGCAAAATATCAACAATTTTTAAAGCTATTCAGATAAACAAATTCCTATGATTAAATAATTGTTGTGTGAATGTAAGCATTTATTTATATTACTTTTTGACATTAGGTGTGGTTGATTGAAACACTGATGAGGCAGACATGAGGTTCTCTATGTATTGACCTAGAACTTGGTTCTCCGAACGTAGTTTCAAATTCTCTTCTTTGACCGAGTCCACCCTCTGTGATAAGTCTGTAAAGAAGAAACACGGAGATTGAATTCATTTAAAAATATATAAAAAAAAAAAATGAATTCTTAAAAAAAATTCTAGTTTATAGAGGAAAAAAAATTTAATAACATACTACTACCACTAGTCCTAAATAATATCTAGGATAATTTGTTTCATTATAATTAGTTCAAGGGAAGTGGTTGTGACAAGTTTTATACAATATCTACTTGTGCTATTTCCCCACAGTTTCACATGCAGTAATTTCAGAGTTCCTGCAGGAATTCCGGGATAAGAAGTACCCTATGACACTCAGGAACACTGTAGTGTTCTATTGGTAAAACAATTTTCGAAATCTGTCCAGACTGTCCAGTAGATCCAGAGATTACCCCCTACAACCTCACAAACTTTAGGTAGATTGTAGATAGTATTATATTATCTGTGGTATAGATTATTGTGAAATATTTAGGTACAGTCAGCTGCATAAATGTATACACTTTTGACAGTTGAATGTGATTGCAATACTATTAGAGTTCATATACTGACCAAAATGTATAGCTACATATTGGTGCTGGTGACTGTACTTCCAAAACATTAATACATAGTATAGGTACATGTTAAACAACTGGGTAGGTGCAAACTACTGTACAATAAAATTAATGTATTTATTAAATATGAAAGCTGAAACTGTCCAACGAATTCCATGTTTGAAAAACAATTAGATCACTTTCGAGTATGTTAGTACAGTGAGCCACATAGAAAAATATACCACCTTTTAAAATTTATAATATTTGTAAAACATCTGTATGACATTATAAGGTGCCATTTTGCAGCTCCAATATTTGTTTTTGCTTGTATGCGAAAAAGAAATATTCTAGCTGCAAAAACGGCAATTTATAACGTTATACAGACGTTTTACAAATATAAATTTTAAAAGGTGGTATACTTGTCTATGTGGCCCACTGTACATGCCCATTTCTTCTTATCAATTCTAAATCTAGAAATGGAATCAAAGTTCATTGTTTCGTTTATAAATCATGATCAAGACAACCGTGAATACATACCATCTAACGTGTTTTGCAATTCCAACACTTGTGATATCAACCGTGCTTTCTCTTCCTGTTCGTCAAGACCGGAATCGGGGTCAAAGCTCTGCGGCCCGTTGAGGCCAGGACTGGAAGACCCACCAGTGTAAGAACTAGGTAATGAGTCCATGGAACGACCGTGGTCCAGATGATTGTCTGCCTCGTCTGATATGATCACTTGTGGATCGTCATCCGCTAGAGGTATGTTATCGTCATTGCACTTTTGCATTATAGATGACATATGTAAGTTATAAGTCGATTTTATGCTTTGTTTCGCAAGAAATTTTTAAAACAAAGTGCATCGAATATCGATTTAACTTGAAAACGCAAATTAATTAGACTGTGTAGACATGACATGAAAATACAAAGTAAAAACTTCACTTCACTGACGTTTGAATTCTGACATCAGTCATCTCAATTCTCATCACTCAACAGAGGTGCGTTCCATGACTTCACTTCACTCTAGTGCACTCGAGCGCGCCCGCGCACCCTATCTGTTGCGTGGCTTGGTGAAATTTTACTGTGACAGCGGTTAAACGGTTATTACACTTTACAATTTGTTAGAAACCAATTTAGAAAATCGGAAAGTGTAATCGAAGTTAGAACAGTTGGTTTCGATTTGAGTGAGAGAGAAAGTAGGTTGAATAAAAAAAAAAAATTTAAACAAAATCATTCCATTAAAAAGAAAACAACCTGTGAAGGCGCTCACCGCTCAATCGCTTTAATTTGCTTTACACACAAATCGCCGCGCACCGGTATCTTGAGGTCAATGACCTCAATCGAGCTGAACAGGTGATCCTGTATCTCAACTGCTCACTGAGAGCACTGTAAGGTATGATGTCACTACCAGTATGCTGCAATACAGCTTAAAGCAATACTGGTTACTGTTTAAAACGGAACGCTGTCCAGTATACTGTAATCCATGCCATTATCATGTCACGCTGTCAACTACTCTCAACTGACCGACGCGGTTGACCAATCATTGGTCTGAGGTTGACCACGTGATCAAACCACAGACCTCGAAAGCGCCAGTGGTCACAATACAAAAATCGCGACGATCATGATTTATAACGTCATACCGCCTACTGGGGATACTGCGGCAGTGTAGGTACTGAAAGTTATCCGGAACGATTTTCATGGCACTGGGAGCACTGATGACTGGTAAGAACTCCGATTGATTTTCTTTTCGACGAAATCGGTTTTTTGGCGCAAACTTCGACACTTCATAAACGTTACATAGCAGTCAGAGTGAAAATTAACTTGCTTCGGAGATGGTTGTTTAGATGCTGCACTCTGATCCACGGAACGGGTGAAACTGCGCTCGCTCTGACAGAGTAAAATTTCACCAAGCCACGGAATGGTTAGAGAGCGCACTCGTGAACTCGTGCGAATCCACGGAACGCAACTCTGACAGTGCTTGACAGCAACTTGACAAGTTGATACTTGACAGTTGACTGTTGAAAATTCTAAAATCTAAAAAAAAATTGTGCGAACCTACTTTGTTTTGAAATAAAAAATTTGGAATTAAAATTAAAACTTTTTTTTCTGAATTCAATCAGTTATCGTCTACATTATTTAAATTGAAATAAATGGCGTTAGTTTCACGTAAAGTTACTGTTGATATCATAAATGTAGCGAAAATATGTGTGTGGAGAGGTTAGGAATAAACTTTAAATATAAATTAAAAATTATTGTCATTACATAGTTATTTAGTTCAATATGAATAATTTGAAATTGAAATAACTTTATTTGGCACAATACACAAAATATGTAAACACTTAGAAGTTAGAACTAATAGGTACACAGATTGTGTTGCGATAAAGAGGCGGCCAGCTTAGCATAAGTCGGGTGGTGGCAAGGACCACCCGGCGCTGGTCTTCCGCTGGAGCCTTGCCAAATTTTTAACCGAATAAAGTACTAAAATTTGCTCTAAAACGTTTTTAGATTGTCGTTTATTGTCGACTTTACCTGAAAAAGACATAGACTCGCCAAGCGAAGCAAAGCGAGGTGGTCGGAGACCGCCAGGCGCACTTAATCGAACTTTGGGATTGAGACATAGTTACCCGGAATTTCTTCCTGACCCCAATCCGAAATGGAGAAACAGCCTGCGAGAGAAGCTGGAAAGAGAAGACATGTTAAAGAGGAGAAGCCAGGTTGACCTACCTGAGTTTTATGTCGGTAAGTGCCTACTTTAATAAAATAATAATTACTCCTCTTTGGAATAAACTAATTTGCTAAAATAAGTAAGCTAATAATAATTATAAATACAAATAAATATAAATAAAAGCTGACATATTTAGCAACAAGATTATTTGAACACTTTTAATGTTTTGTAATAAGTTCCTAATTGGTTTATGTAAATAGATTTTCATTTATTTAGTTTAACACAATATGATTACACAGATAAAGTTCTTATGATACCAGTCGTCATGCCTATTTCCTTGTATTCATTGAAAGAATGTTACACCAGTAAGATTAACTGTATTCTTTCTAATTTGTAATTATATCTGGACTTTTGATTTTAGAACGTGTGTAATGAGGTGGATATTTATGTATATTATATGTATATTATATATACATATAATATATATACTATATATAGTACATAACATACATATACATACATATTATACATAAATATTAGAGATGGGCTGAATAGTGGTTTCACCGAATAACCGAATACCGAATATTATTCGGTTTAACTTTGACCGAACCGCATATTAGGCTGAATTATTCAGTTTACCATAACATTGTTTTGCCACATAAAAAGGTTCTAACATGTACGCTACGTGTCGCTGCTGGCTAGATGACGAGCGAGCCGTACCTCGCCACCCACTACCTGCTCACAAACTGAGCTGTCAGTTGTCACTTTCTATTAAAACATCGCACGCTTAAGTTACAATTAATAAAACAAAGGTGCTTATCATTACAAAAATATTAAAATATAATATTAACATCATTGTCTTTGCAATATGAGTGGGTGTAAAAGATCACGTTCTTGGGATTTTTTTGCCGAGAGCCTGGTGTTTCTGCAACCATACACCATACTCGAACTAAAAATTTTAAAAATAATAGTGTCTAAAAAAATTAAAATACAATTACTCAACGATGACTCGGTCTCTTTCAGCACTGCAAAATTCTACCCATACATATCCAATTTAAGTTTATGTTACTAAAGGAACACTTTTTTAATAGTTCACTCAAGAAAGAAATTACCCATCCTGTATACACATGTGCAATGTATCAAAACTGGTTATGCATCCAACGTGCTCGTAATGTGTAGGTACTGCGAGAGAACTGCTAGCTACTTGGTTACCCAACTAATTAATGAATTACCCTCTGAGTTGATCGAGAGTATAAACCAAAAAAATGTTAAATATAAACTAAAATTCTACTTCTTAAATAATATGGAGAGATATCAATAATTATAAAGCTTAGAGGTGCACTTGTCCTAAATTATCTAGTAATCTATATTGTATTGAATATATACTATATTTTACTTAAAAATTATAATTGTTATTAAATCAAAATTGTGTCTACCTACCTACTGGGTAAAATAGCATCTTTCTTATAAACCTTAGTGGTTTCTTAAGTGCCATGTTAGCTATATTTTTTAATGTAATTTTTGTTTTGATAAATAAAGAGAAAAAGAAAATAGAAATGCTTGAACCGAATATATTCGGCAGCAAAACCGAATAATTCGGCCGAATACAAATAGTGGAAAAGATACTGAATAATAATATGCTGAATACCGAATACCAAACGAATATTCGGCGAATTTCTAATAAATATCCAGTATTGTTAATTTGTTGGTGTAATATTTTATTGTGCTCTACACTAGAGATGCGCCGAATTTTCGATCGAGTATTCGTATTCGGTGTATACGGCATATTTTTTTTTGTCCGTATTCGGCCGAATATTCGGTTAGTTTGCCGAATACCTACCGAATATTTTAATACCATTATTTTAAGTTGTTTAATATTTCTAAATAAAACAAAGTAAAAACCACCCTATTGTAGTCATCATTTTAGGTTTTAATTAAATAATGACATTTTTTCTGAGAAACGAGCAATTTAGTGAGCAATAAATACTTGAATACTTGAATACTCGCTAAAAAAAATGTATCACTCGATGAAATCAACAATTTTAAAATACGCAATCATCATTCGTATAAAACATAAGATTTATATAAAAGCAACGTTAATTCTAGTGATTTATGCAAAATAAAATTTACCAGCAACTGATCAACAAGTAATAAAAATGAAGTACATATTTTACTTATGATATAACATAGTCGTCATTTCATTAAAAAAAGTCCACACATGCGATCTTTTACGTCCACTCATCTTTAACAAAGTTCACGATGTTGTTTTTAATCAATTTCAATTAAAATACACTGTCCGAAGATTAATTTTTAATCAATATCATGGAAGCATTGCACTAAATGAAAGGGCGGCGCACTGACTGAGTGAGCCGAGCTAGCGTGAGAAGCCGCGCGGCCCAGGCGGACTTATATGAACTTGTTTACCACGCAAAAATGAACCGAAAAATTCGGCTGAATATTCGTTTCGGTACTTGTTTGACCGGATATTCGCCCGAATATTCGAATCGGTTGAACCCATATTCGGCGCATCTCTACTCTACACCGATATCCTAGATTTTAATTGTCAAACAGGTATTTGCAACAAAATATATTTATTTATACAAGTATAAAACAAATGTGTGTAATTTGTATTAGTTAGGGCAAATGTTACCCAGAAAAAAAACACTGTATTATTATATACATGGTCAATTGAATTTTCAGGATCAATTCTAGCAGTGACTATCTCAGACCCACATGCTCAGGGCAAAACAAACAGATTTGTTGGCATATGCATCGAGCGCAAGGGCTGTGGACTCCGTGCTGAGTTCACTTTGAGAAATGTAGTTGATCATCAAGGCATTGAGGTATATATGCATTTTTTTTTAAATTTCAAATGTACCTTGCTACCCAATTTCTAAAACACAATTAGTTGACTGTAAAATGAATTTATCATAACTAAATTATATTACTTCATTGCAGTAAATTATTTCCTGTGGTTGTATGTAAATTTGAGGATTTCTTCAAGATCAGTTCTACCAACCAGAATAAAATTCTACTATAATATGTTGACCTAGGGGTTGCTAATGTGCTGTTTCACTAACAAAATAAAATCTGAAATATCAAATACTTATACAATAGTATTTTAAGCAATTTCATATCACTCTGATTAATTTAGAGATTATGATTTGACTCTTATTTCCAAGATAATATTGATAGCCACAATAGAAGCCAGAATCAAAGAAGTGAATTTTGTATAGCCTTTAACTAAACTTGAAGGAGCCCCAGTACCTAAAGAAATCTTTAAAGCAGTGGCAGTACTTCCATAGGTACCGAAAGCCTGGCCTACCTAACTAAAGTGCTTGCCACAGCAAGACTTACACCACAGAGTATCAAATATTTTAATAAGTATTTATACTTATAAATCTGTACTTATAATATACACTTTATAGTTCTGTTACATATTTATTAAAATATTTGATATTCTGTGGCAAGTGTTTTGGCTAGGCAGGTCAGGCTTTTGGGTTTGTATGGAAGTACCACCCACAGCTTTTAATTAATATTTGATATTTCACGATTTTGTTTTGATATCATCATTCAAAAATAGCACGATCCGGTTCCTAAGATTAGTTACCTAAATTATACAAAATTTTATTTTAGTTCTTCTCTTCTGCAAATTTCAGTTTCAGACTGCCAAAAAGATAGAAAATATAATTATAAGAAAGAAGAAATTAATATTTTATGTCACATAGATAATAATCATTGTATTTTCAGGTAAGGTATGAGCTTTATGATCCGACAATTCAGGGGATACAAGTGCTGCGACTTGAAAAACGTCTCGATGAGAAACTATACTATTTGAGAGATGCTTTGCCTGAATACAGCACATTTTCCTTCAATATGGAACCAGACTTAGTGCCTGAAAGCACTCCGGTTCCAGTCAATCCTCTTCAGGTATTATTTAGATTCTATCGAAATATTTCCCATATTTATGTTTTTATTACCCATAACTATGATAACAGACGATTATAACGAAAATTAACAATACAAATCTAATTAATAACAGGTTAAATTAAAGCCACGTCCCTGGCTGGAAAGATGGGAGAGACAGGAACTGAAAGGTGTTGCCAACATTGAGGAACATCTGAAATATAAACAAAGATCTAGGAGGGATCTCTTGAAAACTCCATGGGAGAAGTATGACTTGATGAAAACATACAGGTAATGTAATAGATAATAATTACTTCTGATAAAATATTTTCTTGTGAATGAGTTTGTGAAATGATTTTTCAATAATTTTTTGGTTACAGAAAAACCATACCCATTGAAGACCAAAGCGAGATTTGGGGAGAAGTTTACAATCAATTGCAACAACTAGAATTGGCGCGCAAGAAATCTTCGAAAAAGCGAGTTTTTACTGCACCTAAATCTCAGCTCAGTTAAATATGTTAGCTAACTCCTTTGAAATTTTTAGTTTGTATATTAAATTAGTTGTTAGTTAAGTGATGTTTATTTTATGTACCTATTTAATATGCAGTGTGATAGAAAAACGATTGCGTGTAGAGTAGTTAAACTGATCTTATTATTATTGGTATTTTCTGGGGTATGAAGATCAGAATTCTAATTAGTCCGTCTGTTAGAAAATAAAAAAATAATAGACAGGTATTTTTTGCTTTTTCAAATTAATGAAAATAAACATAGATTAAAAGCGCATTGAAGTTTAGGGTGAGGGACTCGTGACGTCATTATTCGGTATAAGCCCTGTACAAACTGGACTAGGTTGTGACGTCACGCGAAATTCCAACTCAATGTATCGCCGTTATTTTTTGATTACGTAAAAAAAGAAAAAATACGTGTCCAATATTTTTTATCTACACGACGCGACAGACTAAAAAACAATTTAGTTAGTAGCCAATTGTAGGATAAGTCCAAACTCCAAATCAACTGGGGTGAAAATTTACCCAAAAGTTAACACAGCGTAGCGTAGGTAATGATTTTTTTCTACTGTCCCCAAAATATGGCTGTACCTGCTTACCTCTTCGTAATCACGTAGACCTACTGAGGACCTACTTATGTATATACTCTTTGAGCATGAGGGGTACGTACAGAGGGGTTATTATGTAACTTTGGTTTCTATCATATTTCGGTTGCAATCTATACTATAATAAAAGAGTAGAATCCGCGATTCTGTATATTGAATATTTTTACCTAAAATTGAGAGGGGTGATAAAAGGAGTAACCAAGCCCAAAAAAAAAGTTTTCAAAATTCTTTTCTGTCTGTCTGTTCGCGATAATCACCGCATCTACTGAACCGATTGTCATGCAGTTTTCACAGGTAGATTAAGCTTTGCCTGGAGCTACATATTGGCTTTGTTTCATTGAAATCGGATGTCGGGAAAAAATGTTGTTGTATAAAAACCTTTCCGTGAAACCGCGGGGCACAGATAGTCAAAAATATGGCGGTTTTGCGATTACAATATGCACGTTTTGACACCTACAATATCTAGCAATCAACCAAAATGAACATACTTCAAAAGTTGAAGCTGCAGTTGAAGTTGAAGATGATTAATAAATCGCTATTTTTCTGATTGCAACTGAAATTATGATAGCAACACAAGTTACAATATAATTGCCCTGCAAATGGCGTTTGTGGATATTTCAAACGTTTGAAACTTTTTTGTGGTTCTTTTTAAATCAGTTTTTTTAATACCTATTTTACTTACAAAAATAATTTTGTCAAAAAGTATTAGTACTAATTTTGTAGTACTAACACCAATCACCATACAAACACTTTCAAATAAACAAAGATGGCGTTAAATCAAATCTCATGAGTATTTGAACTGAAGGACCAGTAGTCGACTAGGAACGACCGCGACATAGGCAATCAACCCAGTGCTTAGGTGTAAACCTTATAGAGTTTATACCCTAAGCACAACAACAACATTATCGTATCGTTTTCGTATCGATCGTTAACTAGGCTCTTAACTGACCCAAAAATCATAATGATCACCATCATTACAGTAACCAACATTACACTCGAAGCTTGATATTCACGTAATGTTGGTTACTGTAATGATGTTTATCGATATGATTTTTGGATCCCTAGTTGACGATCGATATGATAACAATGTCAAAACGTTGTCGACAGACATACATACAGCTTGGCAAAAAAGTCTATAAACGGAACTAATTTTTTTCACTAGGCATTCTCACAAAATTTAACATAAACAAAGCATAAAAGATCGTGATTTTTTATTTACTAGTGAAAAAAACAGTAGTTGATAGCGCGTAAAGTGATAGAATGAATAAATCTATTCAAAATTCTGCTATATCAACAGCACAGTGGCGCCTCTATTATTTCTACTCTAATTTGCCAAGCTGTAGTATTATAATTTATATTTATTACCTGTGGTGTAGTTAATTTGTGGTCGAGAGTCGAATCAGCAGGCAGGTAACCAAGCGAGGTTATTATCGTGCCAGGGGGCGCATATGGACCGAAATAATACTATCGTACTTATAAGGATAATGTCTATTTAGACAAAATTCTAGTAAATTGGTGTCTTAAATAAATAAATCATTTTTCATTACTCATACTCGGAAAGTAGGTCTGAAGTTGCCTGAGAAGCGGGTTGAAAGTAACACTTTTCAGCCCTAGGGAGAATCGCTTTCAACTGACAGCTGGATACTGCAGAAACTCAAGTTTTTTTTTATGTCATAGGGGGCATACTTCTGGCCAGTAGCACACCTAATGGTTGATATATGTAAAATAAAATTCACTCATTTTTTTCTTTAGCTAATTCCTATTTTTATTTTGACTTTCCTTGCATTTGTAATGAAAAGCACAGTGTTATTGTAGTTTTTATATTGATTTATTCGTATGGATTAAACTCTTATTAATTAATTATTACACAGCAAGGAAACTTAGCGTAGGAACATGATTGCGCACAGAGCAAGAAGGAAGACCAAAGAATGTGTATAGACAACTTGACAGTTTAATGCTTGCGTTCCAAAACAACACCCTCCCTTGAATGCAAGCCCATTAAATTTACACAATACCAATGTTTATTTAAATTGGTGCCCTTAGTAAGAATGTCTGCTATCATTTGGTCTCCTTTAACATACAAAAATTTGATAGTACAGTTATTGACATGCGACTTTAGAAAATGGTACCTAATGTCAATATGCTTAGTTCTAGGTAAGTAACAGTCATTTTCAGACATCTTGATGGCGCTCTGGTTGTCGCTGAAGATCATGAGTGCACCATCCTGCCGCTGCCCAAGCTCTATCTCTAGCTGTCGCAGCCATAGAGCCTCCTGTGCCGCCGAGGACATGGACATATACTCAGCCTCTGCAGTTGAAAGTGCTACGGTCTGCTGCTTGCGTGAACACCATGAAATGGCACCTCCATTTCCATTTTATCTCTTTCATAAGTCAGTTTGAGATCTTTTGTTCCTTGCAAGTATCTCATTATTCTTTTGACAGCCATCCAGTGATCAGCTTTAGGGTTTTTGTTAAATCTGCTGAGTGTATTAACAGCGAATGAGATATCTGGTCTGGTACCTTGTGCTATATATAAAAGACATCCGATAGCTTGTTGGTAAGGCATATCTGGATTTGGATCCTTTTCAGAATTTTGATCAAATTTCATTCCAACCTCTATTGGAGTTTTAACTGGCTTGCAATCTGACATTCCAAACCTGGTCAGAATTTCTTTTATATATTTTTCTTGATCAAGCATTATCTTGGTATCAGTTCTTGATATGTTCAATCCAATACACTGCTTTGCTGCCCCGAGATCCTTCATGTGAAAATTAGATTTGAGTCTCTCTTTTATCATACGTTTAGTTGCTTCTGAAGATGTAAACAGAATGAGGTCATCGACCCACACAGCTATGAATGTTTTATTCTCTAGATTATAGTAAACACATGGGTCTAGTTTAGACCTTTGCATACCAATGTCTTGCAGTACTTTATCCAATTTTATATTCCATAATCTACTTGCCTGCTTGAGCCCATATATTGACTTATGCAAGTAACACACCTGTAACTTATTTTTATCATATAACTGTGGTTGTGTCATATAGATTTCGGTATCAATTTCTCCTTGTAAAAACGCAGACACAGCATCCAACTGATCAATTTTATAATTGTTCTTGGCTGCCATTGCAAATAAATAGCGCACTGAAGAATATCTAACAACCGGAGAGTATATTTCTTCGTAGTCTATGCCCGACTTTTGAGCATAACCCTTAATGACAAGTCTAGCCTTGAAGTGTGCTATGTTGCCATTGTCATCAGTTTTTGATTTGAATACCCACTTGCATGGCAATGCTTTCTTGCCTTCTGGCAAATCTGTGAGACTCCAGGTTTCATTTTGCATGAGCGAGTGATACTCCACATCCATGGCCTTTTTCCATTCTTTGGCATTCACAGATGTTAATGCTTCCTCAACAGTCTGAGGATCCAAAGTACTGACATATAAGCACATTAGGTTAAGTTTATCTGTAGGTTTCACTGTTCTCTGTGGCCTTGAATGTAGGTTGAGCTTTAGATCCTGCTTTGAAGAAAGCTTTGGAGGTATGTAGCTGTCGTCATGATCAATTGTGTCTATTTCATCTTCACTGTTGGTAGCTTCAATTTCCGAGTCAATGTTTGACTTCGAAGTCTCCATGGAAGTATCAGACATCTGGGGGTGACTGCAGACATCTGATATACCATTATCACATAATATAGGTACACTGGTATCTTTATTATTTGTCTCAAAGAAGCGTACATCCCTACTCTTTGTGATTCTATGAGATTTGGGGTCCATCAACCTGTATCCTTTACTGTTTTCACAATATCCAACAAAAATGAGCTCCACAGACTTTTTGTCCCATTTTTGTCTCCTTTCCTTTGGGACATGAACCATAGCTCTAGATCCAAATACTTTTAGATGTGAAAGGTTAGGTTTCTTACCTGACCAGACTTCTAGTGGAGTTTTATCACCAAGTGACCGGGTCGGAGAGCGATTCACAATATAGGCTGCAGTGGCAACAGCTTCAGCCCATGCACCCTTGTCTAGGCCAGCATCAAAAATCATGCACCTGGCGCGTTCCACTAGTGTCCGGTTCATTCTTTCAGCTAATCCATTATGCTGAGGAGTGTATGGCGTGCTTGTCTGATGAGAGATTCCACAACTTGAAAGATACTTTAAAAAATTAGTATTACAGTACTCTGTCCCATTGTCAGTTCGTATAGTCTTTATACGAAGATCTAGCTCATTCTCTACTTTGTTTTTAAAATCTTTAAAGACATCAAGAACACTTAATTTATCTTTCAAAAAATACACATACACTTTTCTAGTGAAGTCATCAATTAGTGTGATAAAATATCTCATACCTCCATATGATGTGGTTTCCATGGGGCCACAAAGGTCAGAATGGATGAGTTGTAATGGCTTTATTGCTCTAGATCCAACATTCTTAAAGGGTAATCTTGTCTGCTTACCCTCTAAGCAGCTTACACAGTTGTTGTTGACATTTTTCTTTGTTAGGGTAACACCTTCAGTGCAGCTTGGCAGCTTGTCTAAATCAGCAAAATTCAAATGACCCATTCTCCTATGCCACAACATATGTGTGTCTGTGGTGTCATCAGTAGTTGTCAGGTGAGCACTGGCATCCCTATCTATGTTTAAAACATAAAGGTTATTGGTGAGTGTTGCAGAACACAAATGTTTTCCTTCACCATCATATATATTGCAACCATTATTATTAAAAGTAACCTTGTACCCATTCTTTACAATGGTGCTCACAGAGAGTAGATTTGCTGCCAAACCAGGAACATATAGCACATTCTTTACCTTAATTTTATTATTACCGATGAGGTTAATATCTATGCTTCCGACTGCCTTCACAGGAAGAGGTTCGCTATTAGCGACAGTAATTTTCTGTACTGGTGGCTCAGTAATGTCATATAGCCATTCTTGTCTGCTCGACATGTGCATTGAAGCACCTGAGTCGATGTACCATCTATCCTGAAGATTATTTGTTGCAGCTGGAAAGGCTGCAATGAAACTTGTTTTTTCATCCTTATTTTCTGGCACTCTTTTTGCTGGAGCACGGCAGTACTTGGCCACATGGCCAAACTTGTTGCAGTTGAAGCACCTTGGCCCTCTAGGTTTGTGCGCAGACTTTGACACTTGCGGATTACTTTTAGAAGTTTTAGTATAAAGGGCTGTCTTCGGTTCTGAAGAAACTTCTTGAAGTAACTTTGTTTTAATAAGATCGGCAGTGATGCTCACTCCCGAACTTTCTAATCCCATCATCATGGGCTTATATTCATCTGGCAAGCCAGCGAGCATTAACGTCCCGAGCCATTCATCATTGACATCAAAATTAATATTACGGAGCTTATGCGCTGTTGTCATAATTTTGTTCACATAATCTTCTATGCTAGTGCTATTTTCCAGCGATGTGTTTATTAAATCCTTCAGGAGACCAACTCTTCTTGTTAACCCATTGTCATCAAAAGCCTTTTGTAGGTTATACCAGACTTGTTTCGCGGTTTTGCAGTCTTGGACATGTATATAGTTGATGGGATCCAACAGCAGAACTATTTTCGCTCTTGCCTTTACATCCTTGCTGGGATCAATAGGTTTGTCGTCAGGTGGCTCCACACATTGCCACAGATCTTCGTGTTCCAAGTAGTTTCTGATCCCGAATTTCCACGTAGCGAAATTTTCTCTGCCGATTAGTTTTTCTATTTTAAAATTAGTATTCATCTTGTCGGTCTACTACGTGAATTTTTTTTCTGTTGTATTTGTAGTGTACAGTACAAAATACAAATGGCGAATTGCAATTTGCCGGTTCACCGGTAACGAATCTGAATCAATCTGAGAAGTCCGTAGATAAAAACTACGCTCTGCTACCATGTAGTTTTTATATTGATTTATTCGTATGGATTAAACTCTTATTAATTAATTATTACACAGCAAGGAAACTTAGCGTAGGAACATGATTGCGCACAGAGCAAGAAGGAAGACCAAAGAATGTGTATAGACAACTTGACAGTTTAATGCTTGCGTTCCAAAACAACAGTTATCCTCGGGAGAAAGACTTTCACCTCTAGGATAACAATGTACTATTAAACATAATATAATAGTAGATTATGCACCGAGGGAGTAAAGCACTGTCTTACGTCACCGGTGGCATGAACCCTAAGCGTAACGATGGATTCTAGAGTTAATCCCCGAGCGTAGCGAGGGTACTTAAAATATAATAGAGTCCTGAGTGAAGCGAGGGGTTTAAGCTGCCCGTGACGAAGACAGGCTTTATCCTCGAGGTGCATACTCTACTTTTCATACCTACTGCGAGACACAAAACCTCTTTACACGGGCAGACGATTTATTCAAAAATAGAACTGGCCACCATAGGCAGATCACATAAAAAGAAAACAAAACGCTAAGAGTTTTCCTACAAATAACGTTCCAAACTCAAATCACTTTACTCCCTTGGGAGTTTCATACAGCATTACCTCCCTCTCTTGGGTTGGGATGTAATGCTTTGCTTTACGTTGAGATTGCATGATATGTAATTGGACATTATCGAGCAGGTGGTATGAAAAGAATATTATGTATGAAAGTTTTGTTATTAAAAACAGAAAAAAAAGCATTATGGGTTTTTTTTACACTCACACTGCTATCATTTCGACTCTATTTTTGAAAATCGAACACTAATTCTTATCATTCTCTTCGTTCTTTGGTACGGCCGGTACATTCAAATTTTACATCATGATGAAAATTATCGCACGATAATGATGTGCTATCGTGCATCGTACGTAAGCACATAATTATCGTACGGTTCCGAACACTGGTTGCAATAAAAAAATCCAAAATTTTGCATGATGAAAATTATCGTACGATAACAATGTGCAATCGTACATATTACATCGTTCGTCGACCCATAATTACCGTACATGTGCGATAATTATCGTACGGTTCCGCACACTGTTGACACTTGTCAGTGTTGTCAGCACTGTTTCGTGGTGTGTTCTGTGGTTTCGTGCAAGTTTCGGTGGTGACTGTGGTGACGAAAAGTTTTATTGAATTAAAATCGAGTTTTGTAAACAAAACACCCAAATAGTTGTTCAGATGCTACTGTAAGAAGTGTTGTGTTTATTATCGGCTGCCTGTCTAGGTGATTGGTGTGAGGAACTTTGACGAAGATATCAGTTGTGAATTACATTTTCACCTGTCGCCCGGTAAGTGTTTACTGTTTTGATACTTTTTTGTTTCTAGTGTTTTTTAATATCACATTAAATTTAAGTTGGAACTTTATTGGAAATAATAGAACTAAACCGCAGTGATTTATTCTCTTTGATGCTAAATGGTGCATTTAAACGTTAGAACCTTGGGACGATCCTTAATGCAATAATGCAACTGCATTTTCTCTCAAATTTGATTTATTGATTAATCGTGCGTTAAAATTTCTGACTCTTCGGAATTACCTATCACTTACAATTTAATAGTGATCTGCCTATGATAATGTAACTTTGTACAGGCTTACTTCTAAAGTTGATAGGTTATGGAGCGATCAGACTTCACGGTACGCAGAGCCCGATATTTAGGGAGGACGTGGCCCCTTGCAAG
The DNA here is from genome assembly GCA_907165275.2 of Zygaena filipendulae. Taxonomy (NCBI): domain Eukaryota; kingdom Metazoa; phylum Arthropoda; class Insecta; order Lepidoptera; family Zygaenidae; genus Zygaena; species Zygaena filipendulae. The sequence goes on from OU015669.1 coordinate 6,831,121, forward strand.
GGTGCGAGCGATTACACTACTCTTAATACCGCGACCCTAACTCTCTGTGTTGCTACAGCTGGTGAATTTTCACCACATTTTGGTGATTTGATGAAAAACTTTAAGAATATAATATTGTAATTTTCTATGTATATCCTACTAATATTATAAACGCGAAAGTTTGTAAGTATGTATGGATGGATGAATGTTTGTTACTCTTTTACGCAAAAACTACTGAATGGATTTAAATGAAACTTTAAAATAATATAGCTTATACATCAGATTAACACATAGGGTAGGTACTTTTTATCCCGAAATTCCTGCAGGAACTCTGAAATTAATGCGGGTGAAACTGCGGGGCACAAATAGTTTTAATAAGTATGAGATTTTAAACATAATTTTTTTACATATTATGTTGTTATGTTTTGCTTTTCTTGGAAAAGAACTGATTCGAATTATTTTACTTGAGAAAAAACACATGAAAATAAGTATATTTTATTGTCCAAGAGCAAACCATAAATTAAAAAATCACAAATCAAGAAATCAATAATTAATACTATAAATTATAATTCCTACCTATACCTACCAACCTTTAGTAAACATAAAACATTTAGCAAAATAAACAAATTAGTAATAAAACAAATAATAAGATACTTATTACCAATAACAATATTTTCAATTTAAGTAATAGATTTTTTTAGATAATCTTTCGACTCATAAGAAACTAACTACAAATGAGTTAGAAAGAAAATAAAGATAATAATAATCTTATATACCTACTTATTATATAAACAGACATACCTAGAAAATAACAAGGTTTTTGAAATATTCTGCAAGTTTTTTACCAAATTGCCAAAAGTAATCATAACAATTATTATTATTATAACACTAAAAACATTCAATTTGGTGAAATTTCACCAGCTATGGCAATATTGACCACCCTAACTGCCCTAAGTCGGATCACACCACCCAATTTGCCAATTTGAGCACGGCCACTGGGTCCATCCGGTCACCCTAATTGGGGACTCTAAATCCGATCACACCACCCTGAATCAGAGTTAGGCTCCCTAAATACCGTGAAGTCTGATCACTCCTTTAGTTGCTACCTATAATTTAAGAATGGCTGCCTACCTAGGTAGGTATTTGATCTGATCATTGGTGTATGACTAGAAGGTGGTGTATAATAAGTAGTAGGTAGGTATATTACATATTAAATCATAATACCACCACCACCAGTCAGAATCAGAAAATATTTGTCCATGATCTAATATCTCATTGTTTTGATACTAGTTACTCCAGACAAAAACAAATGAATAAAGATTTCTAATACTAAAAATTACTGCCTACTCATTTCCTTCTAATACAGAAAGCTTTTATTTGCAGCTATGATTTCCATCCAAGAAATTCCCAATATCCACAACATCATCAATCCTGTCCTGGAAAATATCCAATTTGAAACAGAAGCTCACCCATCCTTGTTTGGACGCAGATAAGCAATAATATGTTAACCCACAAAATTAAGTTATTGATACAGAACGCGTTATTGAGAGTTAGAGAACCTTTTTTTTAATTTTTTTACCTTATTACATTGTTTAAATATGTAACAAAATGTTGAACATAAAAAAATGGTGACACAAAATGGCGCTATAATTTTAAAACACGATTTACTCAAAATTTCTCCAGTGCGGGTTAACACACTATTGCTTATCGATGTCCGTTTAATCAGTACAGAATTTGTTTTAAGTTGTAGCACAAAGATGAAAATTTCAATCAATTAAGTTACAGAATTTAAAAAATTTAAGTCTAGTTTAGTTTTAGACATTAATAAGCTAGAATGTCTTAAAGAAGAAGAAGAAGAAGAAGAAAATACCTTTATTTCAGCACAACACACAAGAAAAAGAAACTAACTTATACAGTAACTAATCCATAATGTGTATACATAATATTATGATGTCTTAAAAATACAGATGTATTAATAAAACATACTCCACCTATATGAATTTTAATGTCCCGTGGGACTTGTTGTGGTACTGGGATAAAAAATCCCAAATGTTTGGACACCCCACACATCACAAAAAAGATGGGCTGGTGATATAATAGAGGTAGCCAGAAAAAATTGGCTTTTAAATAGCCCAGAATAGAGAGGAATGGAAGGGGAAGGAGGAGGCATTTACCCAAAAGGGCTCCATTTATTATTAGAAACTAAAAAACACTAACAATACTAACATGGAACTAAGTAAAACAACAAAAAAATGTACGAACATAACATTTAGTTAGTAACAATTGAATGGAATAAAGCTTTATTATTATTAAATGTTAAGACACTCTTAACTGATATTATAAACGTGAAAATCAATTTGTTTGTTTGTTATGGTTTCACACCTTAACTGAACTGATCACAAATGAAAGGAAAATAAATGATACTTACTTTTATATTTATATAACTACAACTACCACATTGTTTGCACTTCCTTGCTTTCAAACACAGATGGGCTTCTTTGTTTGTCGGACCTCGGCTAGAGAGGGCACTATCCTCCCCTGAACAGCTTTGATTGCTTACGGCAATTACTTGCCTGAAAAAATAAACCCAATAAAAAGCAATATTATTTCATTTGATCATATTTTATTCATTCTATTTGTACCTAAGTATAACTCACTTTTTTTAAGTCACCTCCTTGGGTTTCGGGTGATAGCCCACCAATTGACCTAGCCAGTCCGGGCCTGATTACTTTGGAGCTTCATTAGAAATAGTTTACATGAAATAATTCTTTGCCAGGATGATATTGAGAGTACTACAATGTAAAAATCAAAATCTAACTGCACTTCAGTTTAATTTAGACAACAAAATATTTAGACAATCCTTACTAATCCTACTAAAATGTGAAAGTGTGGATGTTTGGATCTTTGGATGTTTGTTACTCAATCATGCAAAAACTGTTGAACGAATTTGGTTGAAATTTGGCATGCACGTTGTACAGAGAAGGACATAGGGTACTTTTATTCCGAAATCACCGCGGGTGAAACCGCGGGGCACAGCTAGTATTATAAATGCGAAAGTTTGTATGTATGGATGGATGTTTGTTACTCTATCACGTAAAAACTACTGAATGGATTTTAATGAAACTTTACAATAATATAGCTTATACATCAGAATAACATATAGGGTACTTTTTATCCCAGAATCACAAAATCATAAGTAGGTATTTCATTCTACTTTTTCGTCTTTAATTTCTAATCTATGAATTATTTCATTGTTTTATAGGATAGTAAGTTTACTATCCTATATTATAATTTATGAGTATTATAATTTATAGGATAATAAACTATGGGAGTTAAATAGCGCAGGGCTGCAATTATCCACGTGTTTGAGGTCATTGACCGATAACACTATGACTGTACCTACGCGTAATCGTCTTACTCGTAGTCTTACTTAAACCATTATTACGTGATAATTATAATTATATTAGTATGAATATGAGTAGCTTTCTGTTGTTTTAGGATAATTGGGCGTAAAACATCTTTTTGATTATGAATCTCAGCTAGATAGATATAGGTACATTCATTGTTTTAACTTTGACGTAACTACGTCGAATTTCGAAATTAACAAGTAAAAACAGCTTTTTACGATTAGCAAAAGTTAATAGGTACATATATGAAAGTCAGGGTTGGTGGTCCAATTCCTTCAGTTCTTTCAACGATTGTCGAGAATTCATTGCACAAGCTCTATTTAAGGTGTGTGCCGGCCGTGTGCGTAATTAGGTATAAACGCGAAAGTTGGTGTCTCGAAAGAATGTATGGATGTTTGTTACTCTTTCACGCAAAAACTACTGAATGGATATGGCTTATACATCAGAGAATAACACATAGGGTACTTTTTATCCTGGAATTCCCGCGGGATCTCGAGAAATTAACGCGGGTGACAGCTAGTATTTTCATTTAATAGCCTAATAGCACATTGCACTATGAAAGTTCAGGGAGTTTACGAAAACGGAAGACAACAGATAATACGGCTAAAGTAATAAAGGCGATGCGCCTGCGCATACAACGAGGCACTTTGATTGAGGACCGTCACAAAATTTTTGTTAGCTTTCAGCTTAATTACCTACGTTGGTTGCGTAAACCAGGAAGGCGTAAAAATTCGTCAGTTACGTGAAATAGAACAGTTTATTTTACAATGTGGGCAAACACTAATTCAGAACTGAGACGGCGCGGGGGTTCAAATGCTTTAAAAAAGTTTGTATTAGTAAATAATAATAATAATAATCCACTCCACAACACACAGATCTACTTGATCCCATACTAAGCTATAAGCTTGTGTCGTGAAATAATCTCTGAACTAAAGAACCGATACAAAAAAATAATACTTAAATATCCCTGAGTAACATAGGTTATGCAGAGAACAAATGAAGAGTACCCGAGAGTGTTAGTTTTTACTTTTTGTAGCAAAAAGTAATCTGCAACAAAAAGTAGGTGCCTATATTACTTTTTGAATTTTTAATCTAAATATAGTACAAAAAATACACAACATCGACGACGAAAAACATGCTCAAAAAAGAACCACAAAATCAAAATTTGTGAAGAATTTGTATTTTTTTTACATTAATGTAAGAGTATTTTGAGCATCACTAGCCTTTTTAACGTAGGAAATACCTAATAGAAGTTATTTTGTCCTGTTACAAAATTAGAAGAAATTGTTACCCTCTGACGGCTGTAACCACTTTCGTTTAATTAGTACCTCGTACTCCCATGATCTCTTCTCATTGTCAATTATCATCGTGTAGGTACGTATAGGACATAGGTAGATACATACGGTAATGTTTCATTGTCTTTATACAGCAAAAACAAACAAGAGCCTGCTAATTCTTGTGTTGAATGTTGCTGAATAAAGTAAAAAGCCAAAAGAAGCATTGTTTCCGCCCGGGATCGAACCGGGGACCTTGTGCGTGTGAAGCACACGTGATAACCGCTACACTACGGAAACTACAGGAGCCAGTTGTGAATTTGCGGTACAATATTATGTACGGTACAAAGTTATATAAGATTATATTATCATCTGAGGTAAAACCATAAAAATGTGTATAAATATTTTATCGCTGAGTAATGTAATGCTGAGTTGGTGACCCTTTCGGCAGAGCATGCAAGAGATATTATCTGTCTCTTTAGATTAGGCCTCAGAAGAATAATTCTTCTGAGGATTAGGCTATACTGTTGATGTTTGTTTCTTTTTCTTGTGTGTTGTGCTGAAATAAATGTATTTTCTTCTTTCTTCTTCTTCTTCTTCTATTTAAGTAGGTATTTAGTATAATAAAGCTAGTCTTATTTCTTGGGTTTGCCCTATGGCGTCTCTATAATTAAATACTTGAATGGTGTAAAAATGTTTATTTCAATAGCTCTCTGGTCTCCTGGTCTGGTCTTTGGTTTTTCCTATGTGGTATCATATCCATCCCAGAATGAGTAAATTCGGTAATACATCAACAAAATTAAATTTGATGCACGATGTTTATATATTACCCATTTGAGTTTGTTGTAATTTACTCATTATTAAGATGAAGATACTTTCCATAGAAAAGGTTTAACCAAAGAACATTTTAACCACACCGTCCATCTAATGTTGCCTAATAGAGTCGTTGAAGCGATAGATAATATCAGCCGATACGATTACAATTACACTTGTGCAACGCTGTTCTGTGGAGTGCTGGGCTCCATCGAGTAATAATTAAGTGCTGACACTTGCTAGCGCTTCGCTTGTACCATAATAGTGCTAGTGCCGGGGAAGTTGATGTTCCTTAAAACAATTCTTAGTTAAGTATACTAAGTATATTATCTGTGTAGTAAGTAAGTTATTTATCAACAGTGGTCGCGAATGCCATTGTATTTCTGAGTCAATCGGACTATCCAACACAGTATCCAACAGTATTTTCTTGGGAATTAACTTATACTTACTGTGTAAAGCCGTTCTAATCTAATTAGAATAATGAATCTAATTAGATTAATATATGTATTTACTACATAACTATATTCCTATGCTACGTAGGTATGTACTTTAGGCCATTAGGTACAATAGTCGTGGTATAAGTAATAAATACAAAATGGAATACTAAAATATAATGTTCACAATTTTACCGTCTAAAAGTTTATCAAATGATGCTTTTCTAAAGGTCTTCTGCAGAGTAATGGACGAAGCAGAAGTAAATCTAGATTGAAATATTTATCCTTTAGGTACTGCTTTTGATCAAAGTTTATTCGGTTAACTAAAAACGTAACGGCCGCACTCAGAGTAGTTTTAATTATTAATTAATTTTAAAACCTTTACTTGAAATTAAGTAATCATCAAACGACTCTGAGTGCGGTTGTAAGACAGACCTATGCATCCGGACTTCAGAATGTATCACGGATGTGGGCAGACTTCATTTTGTAATTCAGTGATAGTTTTTAATAGCATCGTTTACCATCGTATAGTATTAGATGATTAATCTATACTATGATGATATCTGCTTTATCTTTTTATCGTTTTTTTGTGTAACGAAATTAAGCCCCTCCTTTTAATACATAGAATGTCATTGGGTAAGGCAAAATAATTATTCTATGTACCTACTATAAAAAGGAACGCGAAATATTGAAATTAGTGAATTCGATAATTCTTATGGTTTAATATTGTTTTTACTAGACTGTATAAGATCAAGCTGGAAGTAATATGATATCCAATACGATTGCACAAGTAAATAAACGATTTACTATAAAAAATACAAAAATCGCTATAGGTCTGCCTATAGGTAATTTTTGAAGAGTTCCCTCGATTTCCCCAAGATCCCAATATCCCATCATCAGATCTCGACTTGGTGATAAAGGGACAAACCTGGAAGTATACCTTTCCAAAAAAAATCAATTTTCCAAATCGGTTCAATCGAAACCCGTGAATACGTATTGAAATGAAAAATTAAAATGAAAAATGCGTTTAATTTGTTTAGATAAAGGTTCTTAACCTATTATTGTTGAGTAGTTCCGATGACCACCTGTGGTCTTCATCATCAGTTCCACTTCTTTAAATTTTGCTTTTCGAAAGCAAATGAATGATTTATTATAAAAAATACCCAAATCGCTATAAGTGTGCCTATAATTTTTTAAGAGTTCCCTCGATTTCTCCAAGATCCCATCATCAGATCCCGTCTTGGTGGCAATGGGACCTGATTGGGAGTAAACTCTTTCAAACAAAAAAAGAATTTTCGCAATCGGTCCAACCGTCTTCGAGTAATCGTTGAACATACATAAAAAAAAAACATACATACAATCGAATGCATAACCTCCTCCTTTTTGGAAGTCGGTTAAAAAAAGGCGACATCCTTTCGCGTGTCTATGAGTCATAAACATTTTTGTTACCGGGTTTACGTCTTTTAATTCATCAAACCTTATAATAGGGTTGGTTTTCTTTATTACGTACTCTCCCTTCCAGTCGGTACCTAATATAAAATGTATTTCAACCGTAATAGAATGAATCACAGAGCAGATACATGAATACTTACCAAACCAAGTATGGTTTGAACAATGTTTTAACTGTACAAAATACTCGGCTCCTCTTTGAGAGTTAGTGGACTGTTTGATAATATTTTCTATAAAGTAACGTCTTTGTTAGGGTTACTTTTTATGTTAGATGCAGAAATTTCATTGGACGGATGCCAAAATCCATCGTAATCATCGTCCTCCAATGTCAGGATTGTATGAGACACACGTGTACTTCTGAGATTCTTCTGCAATAGGTAAGTATCGTATTGTATAACATCAGTTACCAATCATCTTATGGAAATGAAATGCCGCACTGTATAAATGTAGGTATACGTCTTGTTACAGTTTTGGTAAGACGTAGGTATTACAGCATAATGTCATCGCGATAAACATAATCATAAAGGAGTTTAAATTCTTTCGGAGTTATAAAATATTATTGGTGTGGACAACCCAAGCGAATCATAGTCTCAATTTTTATTGCAATTTTATAAAGATTAAGATTTCGGGATAAAAAGTACCATGACTGTAAAAAGTGTCATGTCTGTACCCCTGAGTCCTGACAACGTGTAGGCAAAGTTTCACGAAGATCGGAATTTCGGAGTTTCTCCAGGAATTCAGAGATAAAAAGTACCCTATGTCCTTCTCTATATCCCTGGCAACGTGTATGTAAAATTTCATGATGATCGGTCGAGTATTTAAGACGTGAAAGCGTAACAAACAGAGAAATTGTAATTTCGTCTAGATTGATGTGGTTATTACCTAAGATAAGATGTGGGTATCAGATAGGTCTATTGTGGTGGCTGTCCATAAACATCGATTTTTCACTCTCTCTCGAATTTCTGAAATCCTTAGTGCCTACGATGCAAAAATAAACTACATATTGTACCTATTCGTAAAAGGAGTAGATAAAGTAGGCCGAAGTCTTGGATTCTGTAAGAAATGCCGACCAAAAGTCCTAAGGACGTCCTCAGGATTGCAAATATAAAAAACAATGTGAACCAATACGCATGTAAGTACATGTTGGATGTGTTTAGGATACAATATTATAGCCTAGATTTCCGACGTAAACTTAATAAAACTTGATTTTGTTAACGTGTAGTCGAAACTGCGTTTACCCAAATAATTGAATTGCTTTGATTGTTTAATTTATTGCACCGAATGGTTTGCTGCCTCTGACAGTATTCTTATTGTACTTAAGATGTTTGTCTCCAAGAGCAATTTGTTTGTGCATACGTTAAGTAGTTCTACCATAGTCAGTTTACTCCGCCGCGCGACGTAGCATTAGCAATCTTGCATCTCTCACGATTTGGCTTTCTAGAGTCGGACGGTTCCTTATAAAGAGCTTCTCTATAATATGATTTAAACAGGTAATGCACTGATAGCCGTGATGTTAGATAATAGCCCCGTTTGTTTGGTTGAGATTTTGCTAACACCTATGTTCTTACTTGCTCAGAAACGTATGAAGGGTTTGATATCAAAATCTTAAACATTCGATGTCCAACGCGCTGTTACTGTATCATGAATCGTGGTTTTGGATATTGTTAGTGATATTAAGATGTAGTTTAACTATAAGTATCTCCTAGTGGAATACGTTCTACTTCGAGAGTTCTATTTACTATTTTAGAAATATGATTTTGTTAAATCTTATAAAGTAGTGCATTACAAAAACGTCAGTTGTGTTCAATTATTTCTTGGGAATTACGTAACGGATTTTTATGCAGTTTTCTCTATAATTTGTAGGGAGGTCCCGAGGGAATTATATAATAGGCTATTTGACTAATTTTTTTTTTAGTCCATTGTGTAGATTAATAAAAAATATTGGACACGTATTTTTTTCTTTTTTTACATAATCAAAAAGTAACGGCGATACATTGAGTTGAAATTTCGCGTGACGTCACTAACTAGTGCAGTTTGTATGGCGGCTTGTAGCGGTAAGTGACGTCACGAGCCCCCACCCAAAACTTTAATGCGCTTTATCTCTGTGTATTTTCATTTATTTGAAAAATAAAAAAATACGTGTGTAATGATTTTTAATTTTCTAAATGACGGACTAATTAGAATTTTGATTTTCAAAAGTTGTCAACATCCCTATTATGTATATTATATTTTGAAATTCACGCCGATGAACCCGCTGGGAACAGATACCAGATAAAGTAATCGTTGCCGAAGAATATAGGTATACAAGGTCTGGTATAAGTTATAATAACGTTTACAAAATCATTCAAGGTAAAAAACCCACTCATCAACGAGTGTTGTTCAAAACGAAAGAGTAGATTTCCCACGGTGGATTGATTTTTTTTACTATTGACCAACATTAATAGAACTGTACAAACGTAGCCCCTTATAACATACCGTACTCGAAATCACGGAGGTAAGCGTTCATTTAGTGTTGGTGACACAAATGCTTTCAAGTGGTTTTGCTTTGTACAACTCTGCGGGAGTCATTAGCTGAATTGAACTCAACAGCGCCACGACACCCGAAATAGATAACAATATTATGTTAATACAAGAATAAACGAAACTGAACGATAGTAAAAATAAATAAACTACATTAATATTCTGGTGGTATGGTTTGGAAGTGGGGGTTATCTCTGGAACTACTGAATCGATCTTAAAAATTCTTTCACTGATAGAAAGATACAGTATCCTTGAGTAACAGGATACATTTAACTTGGAATAAAGAGTGTCCTCGGGAATAATGAAATTCATGCGGATGAAACTGGAAAGGAAACACCTAAGTATTTGACGTAAAGTTAAAAGTAGGTCTAAGTATACTTCATCCTGATATTGGAAAGATTTCCTGCGTGAAATGCGAAATTGACTCGGGTGCAACCGCTGCGCTGGGAAATAGTAAGTCTAGTATAGGAATATCTATAATAATACTCTAAACGAGTTTTTGTATGTTTGTTTGTAATGGATAAACTAAAAAACGATACTTAACCGATTTTCCCATTTACACGGGAACTCTTAAATTAATCATTTTATCTATAAGTAGTCGAAATTACCGCGGATGAAATCGCGGGGGACAGCTAGTCTTCTAATATATATAAATCACGTGTCACGTTGTTTGTCCGCGATGTACTCCGAAACTACTGAACGGATTTTGATAAAATTTTGTAACCATTTATAATATAGTCCAACTTAAAAAATAGGATAGTTTTTATCCTGGAATTCCCGCGGGAACTTCGGAATTTATGCCGGGAACAGCTATTCACCGTAAACTACTGTCAGGGCCGTCAACTTTTTTCCCGGAATTCTCGCGGGAACTCCGAAATTACCGCGGATGAAATCGCGGGGGACAGCTAGTAGTTATATTATTATTAACATTGTTCTCATCATTATCATCTCACAGTAGTCCATTGCTGAACATAGATCTCTCCCAAACCTATCCAAATTTTCGACCATCCATATCCAGTCGCTACCTGCCACCTCTCGCAGAAATTAAATCCAATGTAAAATCATGAACTTCCACATCAACATCCTGTGCTCCCAACTCAGATCCTAAGATAAGATGTTTAGATAAGTTGTTAATTTCCTTGGCAGCGTCCCTTTAGCATTTATTTCTAGATCAATAGAAGGTTAATAGTAAACCAACAGTTCTCAGATGTATCAATATTGTACCAATTAAATGTGACCATATAGATTGACAGAAGAAAGCAACGAGGTACACCGTCCACCGCCCAACGTTGACGGCGAAAGTGGAATGTTACGTTATGGACTGAACAAACTAGCGAACCGCGCGGAACCGAGGAGAGGCCAGTGGCGTGTAGTTCACAAAAACATACCCTTGTTTTTTCCCTGGATGACAGTGAAGAAAATAATTTTTGCCATACAATCGATATCTACCTTGTCATGCTGAATGCTATGTTTTGTTTCTCCATAAATTATTAATTACTAGCTGTGCCCTGTGGTTTCACCCTGTGGTTTCACCCGCGTGAGTTTTGGGTTCAGGAACCTTTTGCGGACGCAGGCAGAACAACCCGCCAAAGTTTCATCACAATCGGACCAATGGTTTCGAAACGCATAGAGGACAGACATATACAAACATTAATTTTTATTTATAAAGAAGATTTTAAAAACTCGGAACGTTCTTAAGTAGCAATCGTCATTCGTCACATTTTTGTGGTCTCTATGAAAAAGCTATTGAATGAAATCAATTTTATGAAATTTCTATAACGTATAGTAAAGAAACTACATAACTGTAGTAGGTACTATAGCTATAGTCTGTTTTATAACTTCGGGTCACTTTTGCGTAAATTAATTTTCAAGTTTTTATTGCTTTAAATAGGTATAATTTATTTCATTTAACTTTTTCTAAGCAAACTGCAAGAGGTACCACAAAAATAGTTTATGCTAGCGTATGAACAATGAATTTACAAGTGATCATACCGCATATCGCATGGACGCGGCTTTCGCGTCGTTTTGAACTGTCCAGGCTTTTATATGAAACGGAATAACGAAAATTCGTATCCATTATTCCATATTTGTGTCGATTTAGAGGCGTCGATATTGACAGTTACTACGATCAGAAAATATGTTTAAATTATAATCTGAGAATTTCTCGGATTGTATGCATTGTATCATTGCGGAAGTCAAACTGTTACAATAATATAATATTATAGTAGACAGTTGGAATGTTTCAATGTTCTGTTGGATTATTTACCGTTAAATGAGGTTTGGTGCACATCGTACCTAGAGATTATTTATGTAATTGCCTTCTTGATAGGGATGCCTATAGACGAGAATATATACATAATGTACATATACAATGTATGTATATTGCCAGGACAAGGTTTGTATAAAAGTTTGAAGTTTGGAGTTCCTGTGGGAATTCGGAAACTCACACGGGTGAAACCGCGGGGCACAGCTAGTACATAATATATAATTTGTAGTCGCAATACCTAGACAGAGACGAATTACGGTAGATTAATTAATTTTAATATATTAATTTAATAAAATGACGCATCACATCGTACCTCATATCGTATCGAATAAATAAAAAGGGACATTTTAATAGGGGTCTTAAAATTATGGCTGTGGCTAGTCATCCACTAAACGGACGAATAATAATCGTCCGCTAAACACAAAATGTATAATTGATCTTTCCTATAACGTACCTTTTTTGTTACGAGATTTGCTGGTTAGTTGTCGTTTGTTTTTTTTTATAGTTTACCAATATCACTAAAAGGTTGTATGAATCGAGTATAGCTATTACACGAGTACCTACTTACAACACGTTAGGATTAAGATTCTTGGCGTGTTTAAACAGATGTTTACTTCACGAGTTAGTAACTGAAAACAATACAGCAGTTAGGTAGTCGCTTTTGAAGTTGCCCTCTTTTGGTTGGTTAAACAATTGCTAAATAAACGTTAGAATCGTGGAACAGATGTGCAAACAAACACACTATGGGAGAAGTTCTCTCTATAGTTACAACAATTTAGTTCAAGAATTATAATATCATTTCTTTACGTTTAAATATGCACTAGAAGACTAGAAGTTTCCGTTACATTTTGAGGCGCTTGGACTTGCAATATCTCATTAAAAAATTTATGCTCCCATTTCACTCCTTTTATTAAAAATCGTAGATAAACCGTTGAGTGAAATTCACTTGCATCTTTTTTGGAATTCCTCGGGAACTTTGTATGGGATGAAGAGTAGAAAGCCTGTGTCGTATTCCTAAATTGAACATATAACAAACAGCTGTTCGTCGCGTTCCTGGGTTACCCATGTGAATTCTGAGACTCTCTCGGGAACTATCCGTTCCCGGATCAAAAGTGTCCTACTTTACTCAGGGATAAAGTTGCGTTAAGGACTTTTCAAATTTATTCCGTATAGGTAGTTCCTGGGTTTACCTACCTTCTACGAAAAACGTAATTTTTCCCTTTATAATATCGCATGAATTTTGGGATCCATCAGAAATCCGCGGGATAAAAATAATTTTATAGCTATTGTTTACACTCACTGCTGAAAATCAGCTTTATGGGTGTCGATATTTCGTGATTAGTCAGTGATTCAGTAACTACGATTTATGATTTATTTACATACATTTATTTTCTGAGGTTACATAGGTACATTGACAACTTTGTATTTTTTCTCTCGACTCGATGATTGACGTTTTTATGCCGGCCGCCGTGTTTCTGGGATACACACAAAAGTTGACAAGTATTTTGTCGACTTTAATTTCCCCACTTGACAAACCTGTTGAATCGTTGACCTGCTATTGGGCCATAAAATTCTCGTTTCTACCTCTATTCGTACGACTTTTGAGGTAAGATGCAACATTTATATTGCATTTCCAAGTACGTGATGTGGGTTAATTGCGAGTCGATCATAAAATTGCATTGAAAATTTCAAGGCTGACGGAAGTATTATTTATTTATTATGTTGGTTTCTTACATTAAATGTGAACTTAGCTGCAATTGTTTAAAGAATGCTTCTTGTTTATACGATGGACTTTTGTATCTCAATGTTTTAAATAAATATTCCCGTCAGTGAAAAGATTTGACATGATTGTAAATTTGTTTATATGTCTTGGTGTAATAATATTATATCTTCAATAAGTATTCTCGTTAATTCTATTCAAGGTCTTAAATAATTTTTTAGTGGTATTTTTGTCAATTATTTAACATTTGGATTAAAAGTTTAAAAGTTCAATTACCTACATGTAGAGTGTAAATATTCCTTATTTATTCTGTTTGTGAGAGCTAGATATTCTAAACTATGTGTTTTGCAAACTATCGTTATGTCCGACAGCTGAAGGCTACGAAATTCTAGTGCACATTTCTGTGTCAGTTATCAGTACAGTGGCTAAATGCCGTGCATTCGCTCCAACAGCCCGTGAACCACGAATATCTACACCACGCCGTAAACAAAGTATGAAACATACACATTAGTGGTATCAGATTGCGGTTTCCTATCCACATAGTACTGACAAGGGCAAATTAGCCTGGTTCCAGCCGTTTTAAATAGGAACTTGATTTCTATCGATAAACATTAAACTTTCACAAATGTTCAATTGCTTTAAACATTTGCATTTTTTTTTCATTTCGATCTATTTCTTGTTTATCTCTTTTCTAATTATTTATTATTTCAAGTTGTATTATTCTGATATCTGATACATATTTTCATTAATATTATTGCCCATAATTGAGACTCAGGTAATATTTTTGGTTACATTGAATGATGCGTTTCAACTTGTCTTAATAATAATACTTGATGTACTTAAACTTGATGTGTTTCAAAATGTTTAACCGTTTGATATAATGTCGAGATAGGATGCATCAGTCGCGCATTCCGATCGGCAAGTCGATGCGCGCACCCTTTCATTACTTTTATCTTTACCTATTCATTAACCTGGTGATGTTAACTGTATAGTAAATATCGTGATCATTACTTCTCGCCAGCTCTGTTTTACTTTTCCAATTATCAAAGGAATATATGGAAACAACTATAGTTTGAAGTTTTATCTTACATATTATCCTCTGTCAAGTCTGTCTGTGGGTCTGTCTGTCTGTCTGATCGCGATAAACTCAGAAGCTACTGAACGGATTTTCATGGAGTTTTCACCAATAGATATAGAGTAAATCAAGAGGAAGGTTTATACTTACAGTTTGTCCTGGAATTCCCGCGGGACAAATTTGTTCAAACTTTAAATATGTACTTAATCATATCTGCATGCTTGACACAAAACTAAATGAATTGTCTCGTATATCAAATTTAATTTCGGTACCTGACATACTCCATTTATCGAGTCTTGCGAGATGGCACTGCACAAAATTCTCAATATTTATAAGCAACTGCAGCGCGGCGCGCAGTGCAACAAACGCCAGTTGCTAATAAATGTACACGATTGCCGTCTACAGTTTCCACTAATCGGGCTTCAATTGAAACAGTCAGATTAAACATTTAGACCTTAGATATTATTGTCTTTCCAATTAGTTTATGATAGGTAGAACTACAACCATCACTATTGATTCTCGCTTGGTTCATATAATTATTCTATGTTCAAAACCTACTCGAGTGAAGATTGTAAATAAGGCAAAATTACTCAATCTGTAATTCGCTGTGGTAACTAGAGTTTCCAATTGATATCTATTCTATAAAAGAAAATTACAGGTATTTTTAACAGTGAGGTAACCTCATTTAAAGATATCCTGAGACACGTCATCGCAAACTGATTCTACGAATAGACCAAGAGCTACTTTCTTTGTATTAAAACACCATTGCAGCTTTAAAAGTAGTTTTGTTCGAACACTTCCACATTGAAGTAGCAATGTACTAAAAACAAGAGACATTTCGTGTCATGTTGTAATGTTTTTATTAGTCTCGTGCAGCGAAGAAAATAACTTTGCAGCAAATTAATAAAACACTTTAAAGGGTGTCCTGAAATACGTTGCGGCTGGCGCGGTGCCAACACGCGTTTCGGTCAGAGAGGGCTTTATCTAGCAGGTTCCAAAGGTTATGTGAAAGGAAACGGAATGTTCTGAATTCTGATCTTTTGCTTTCATCCACATATTTTTTTCAGTTTAAACTTGTATGGAGTTTTATCCTGTTCATTTTGGTTTCAGGTAAAAAGCTGTGATACCGACAAGATGGGATGCCTAATTTAGGTATGGTTGATGAATTTCATACAAGCAAAATACAATGCCGTTCATATCCAATATGCATATTATAATACGTACATGATAATTTTTCACTTGCATAAGTTTATCTTAAGAAGTGGGCACTTTCGTACCTACTGGAGTTTTGTCGTTCACGTACCTACATATATTTCTAGTTAGGTCAAAGTCATTGTCCTTGTAATAAATAGTTAAACTGTAAGCTATGGCGTTAAAATCTATTCTTATTACGGTTCATCGATTCTCCAGCAAGTGGTTCCGTGGACTATGATTCGAAAACAGTAATTTTACGCTTCGAGGATTAGAGCGTTGTGAGACTTGGTAGAATGCTTAGCTACGAGTAGTTCATCATGGTTAGTAAAATATAAGGTAAATTTAAATAAAAATAATAAAAGAACATTCTTTAATTTTAGAGGATTGTAGGCAATTTATGATATGGTGAATCGAGATTTTCCTTTGGGTAATAGGGTAATTGTACCTACCTACTTGTCATTTTCTCGTAAAATATTTAACTTGTTTTTTTTTGCCTGTAAGAGATTAATTGCGTACCTACTGATTCGTTATTGAGTGCATTCTGATCTTATAACAAAGTTTAGAGACTAGTCCTAGAGTTTGTAAATTCTTTTTGATCAAGTACAATAAAAGCTTTTTCTTTGCTGTCGAATTTACCCGAATACTTAGAAAGCTTTTAAGTAAACAAATACGACTCAAACGACGAATAAACGACTCGAAGAACAGTTATATTGCAGTATGCCAGGAGGATTGCCTTTTTATGCTAGTGCTATTCTGCATTCTTAGCTTTGGGTTACTAAACTTGTTGCCATCGCAAAGTTAGAGTATATGATCTTATCATACATGTTTACTATTCGATCATTGACGCTTTACGACACGGAGTTAAACTCACTATAGAGTCCAGTTGCCGTGAGGACATTGTCGGTGGCCTTAAATAAATCGAGACGGTTCATCGACCTTTCCATTCCCATTCATGACCAAATTCCCAATGCTATGCGTAAAATCTTACATTATGATATAGATTATCTATCTATCTATACTATAATAAAAGATTAGAATCCGCGATTCTGTACATTGAATATTCATATAGTATAATATTTGGAATGGTTTGCCCAACCACCCGTGTCTATGTATTTTTGTTTGTCCTTTCGCATAATTGGTTGTCTGGAAGAGATCGCAACTATGCGATAAGACCGCCATTTACTTTCTCTTTTTCTTTAGGTACTGTAACATTGTTATTTTATGTGCAATAAAGGATTAAATAAATAAATAAATAGACACACTTATTACTACATATAAAAATTTGTTTATTAAATAGCCGTTTCCACCTCCGTGAATTTCGTGATATCATTGAAAGTAATTTCTGAGCTGATTCCTTACACATGATTTACGTGCCAAATTTTAGCTTCTCATACATAGATCAAGTAGTTTTGACATTTTGCGATTGTTCAGTGTATGAATGAGGGGTATTTCGATTCTGTTTGATCTTTGCATTAACATTTCCAAGAAAGAACATTCTTTCATTCGGAGAATGTAAAATGTATAAAAAGGAGCCCACTTATTACGCTAATTAATTATTATTTTTTAAAACAGATCCATTATCTGTCGTCTCTTTCGACTTTATTAGGAAGAGTTGAACCAATACTGTTTGTAGGTACTATTCGGGAAAGATCGTTTTAAAATTGTGCTCGAGTTCTGTCGATTTCGCAATAGTCTAATTGTGACTCATATCATGGATGTCGACACTTCTTTTATTTCGTATATTAGGTCTTGTGTAGGTTGTATTTTCTGATCTGTGCAACACTTATATTCATACACAATTTATTTTTACCTGTTCATAGTTATTGTTTCTTTATCTGGCAATGCGTGGGTGCAATGTCATATTTTGCCAGTTTCCACCTACTGCATAGAACAACAATATTTCAATTCATACAAATTATAAAGTACCTACATTAGTACCTTTAAGTAATACTTCCCTAATAATATAATTTGAAGTTTGTTCCCAAACAGTTTAACGATGTTTTCAATGTGGACAATAACTCATTTGGACTTCTTAATGCGATCTAATTCTAATTATACAATTGTTATAAGTCTTGTGTAACTGTATATGTAACGATGAAAATTTACAACATTGCGAGGTACTTAAAGTATTTCGTATTGCAACTGCTTTCATTCCTAAGTAACAGTTTGATACACAAAGGGTACTTAGCGTTCTTCCTACCGGTTATCCAAATAAAACTAAACTTAATGAATATGAATGACACCGCTTCTGAGACGTAGGTGTCCTATTATGATGTAACTTTTAAAACAAGTCGGCAAAGATTATGAGTAAGATAAATCTAATGAACCGTTATTTTATTAGTCATTAGTTTATTTTGTTTAGTTTATTAACTTAGTCAAAATTCCTGTCACTCTCAAAAATTTAGACTTTTTATCGTCGATTTCGACTCTATATTTCTCTTTTCAAGTTTAAACTTTTCTACCTTGAGTTTATAATTTTATCGTTGACTAGTTGTGCCCCGCGGTTTCACCTGCGTTAATTTCGGAGTTCTCGCGGGAATTCCGGGATAAAAAGTACCCTATGTGTTAATCTGATGTATAATTGTAATTATTGTATATTATTGTAAAGTTTCATTTAAATCCATTCAGTAGTTTTTGCGTGAAAGAGTAACAAGTAAGAAAACAACAAGTAAGAAAAGTAGGAGATCTGGAGCCTAATCTAGGATAACCTGTATTATGGAGACCTATAATACAGGTTATCCTAGATTAGGCTCCAGATCTCCTACTTTTCTTAATTAAAACACTTTCTTAATTAAAAAACACAAACATCCATCCATCCATCCATCCATCCATCCATCCATCCATCCATCCATACATCCATCCAAACATCCATCCATCCATACACACATACAAACTTTCGCGTTTATAATATTAGTAGGATCTACACATAAAATGCTTTGTCCTGAATGACTGACGGATCAACGCACACCCTAAACCGCTGGTCGCAGGGTCCTGAAACTTGGAGAGTATGTTCTTTGTATGACGCGGACGTAAGCATCCGATAAAAAGGTATTTTCCGAAATTTTACCCCTAAGGGGTTGAAAAAAGGGGGATAAGTTTGTATAGAACAATTCCGCGGGAACTCCGAAATTATCGCGGGTGAAAGCGCGCGGGACAGCTAGTAAATTATAAAATTATAAAGAATCCAATGCAGTTCCAGCAAAATCACTGTTAATTCCTTACCTAACCTATACAAATGACTTTGTCGTTTTATCATCTACTATTTATTCTTTGTTCGTGTTTTAACACCATGTCATAATCCGGCTTGCACGTGTGATGAGTGTGTGGGTGCCTCTGCTGTTAGCTGCAATTGTAACTGTTGGCAAGTGGAAGTCATCGGAAGGCGAATGACTCTCAACTCTAAACATCTCATTGTTGTGTCCGTTATACTCTTATTTATGTTCTAATGCTTCTATAACGGGAATTTCATCTTAATTGTCTAACATTAAAACAATATTTTGACTGCTTAAGTATCAGCGTACTGATCTGGTTGAAATTATCGTCTATAACTGTAGCTGATAGTTCAGCTTGTGTGAATTTGCTTTGTGAACAACTTCATATTGACAGAACGTCATCGACAGCACCGTTCGGGTACATTCGGTAAGGTACTAATTTGGACTGCTACGCCGGGTGTCGCGGGTTCGATCCCTGCATCACGGTAAACATTTGTGATCACACAGAGTCTGGTTGTTTATTTTATATAATAAGTACCTTTGTATTTACAAAAAGAAAGTATAGTAGTATTACATATATCAGTTGTCTGGTACCCATAGTACCCGCTTAGTTTGGGACCTACTAGCGCTGTGTGATGTCAAAGCATTATATTATCGAATATATTATTAAAAAACGAAAAGGTTACGATCTCCCACAATCAACATCTGCTAACTATCTTTTCTATTTCTACCATGTTTTAGTGTTAGTTATTGATGGTGGTTGTTGTTTAGTGTTTAGTTATTGATAAAATGAATTAAAACTGTCGATTAATTTGAAACAAACGCTTAGAAATATTATTGTTATTATTAAAATATGACCACGATTTACAACTGACAACGTTCGGCACGTGCGTTTATTAATACTGTATTTTCCTATGGTATCGATTATCGACCTTTGGTATTGCATACGTCCGCCTAGACGGGTAGGTATACCAGTCTCGTGGTTGAGAGGCGTGTATGAATGAATATATAATTATCATGATTGCTGTTATCTTCACCATTCAAGCACCGTGCGTATCTAATTCGGTTATGTCTACATGAATGACCGCTTTTATAATTTAGGTACAATACAATAGGCACAACTTTTTATGTTGTTCCTTGATTTATAAAATTTTGTTCGCTAATTTGTATTTGAATGCTTTTAATGTCCTTAATTGGTTTTCAAGCGTTATTTTTAAATTTCCGCTATAAAGTCATCACAGATTTCTTCCTCTACAAAGTTTTGGGTTTGAATATCCAGGACCGCTTAGCGCAAAAAAAAATAGCCTATCCAGCTTTGAATTAATTTGTTTTTAGTATTCTGTTGCTAAGAAAAATTATGCGTAAGTCGCTCTTCAAAGTAAAATATTCCACTCAATATGCTAGGTATTTCGTTGTGCAATTTGCAAAAACTTCTTTGTCTTTTTATAACCAAACTTTTAGCTTCTTCTTCAGCAAATCATTTATTTATAAACGACAATTCATTGTTGCAAGTGAGTCACGTTTAACTCGTCGCCAAAAAATAATAGTTTTGGAAATATTTCCAATCAAATGTCTAATGTGGTCCTAGAATCCCTTGCGACAATCATATTTGTGCCATGTTTAATTTTTTATTAGATGGAAAGAGAGGAAAGCAAAATTACTCAAATAATAATATAGAGATGTTATAAAGACGGTACTTATTAACATGTCCCTGACTGCTGAGGACACAAGCATTAAATACGCGTTAGTTCCGATCCGAGGAACAAATAGGAGATGCAAATGAGCCGTAATATCAAACCATCAAACCTACGTCGGTACTACTTGTAGAAATCTTGTGAAATTATACTGCGCTATTGATTCTATGCGATGATGTTTATTACATTTATAATTTATATACTTATCTGACTTACCGCCGCACTCAGAGTCGACTTTAATGATTACTTAGTTAAGTATAGATTTTTAAAACAAAACTGCCGCAATCCGACAAGTTTAATAAATTAATGTTAGTTGGCATTTAACTAATTAAGTTACATCTCATTGAATGCCAATTAACATGAATTTACTGAACGTCTCTGATTGCGGCAGTTTTGTTTTAAAAATCCGTACTTAACTAAGTAATCATTAAAGTCGACTCTGAGTGCGGCCGTTAGAGTATCAGGTCCAATAATCTTGTCGATTATTTATATCTTTTGTCTTTTAAAAATGTTACTGTCATTCTTGTGAAAAAAAAAACTAGTTTACTTAGTTATGGTGCGGCAAATTTTATACGTAATCTCTACCAAATCATGTTAAAACTCCTTGATGTCATATGATAACATAGATAGTATGTAAACTTTTTAGTAACGTTTTATTTTTTAATAATTCTACATATATTTACTATATTCACTTAAAATTAACAAAGAGCTTCATCAAGTTTGTAATAGAAGTTCTACAAAACTTGCTTTAGCGTAGTATGTATCAATGAACCAGTGTTTATCTTTCAGATATGACTTAATCCATCCATTACCATTTGTTTTTAATTAACATTATTCGTTATTTTTAATTAATATACAGTCGACTGTGGAGTCATATCGCATAGCTTCATTCTCACTCGACCGGTTAGCTTTATAAATATGTACATTTATGATCACGGGTATATTTTTTCTAAGCAGTACCTATCGTCTGCTTGGGAGTTATTCATTGCGTCATGTACTCACAATACGTATTCACCTGTTGGAATTAATTTACCTTGATATTTTGTTGTTACATAAAACCTTTGTAATTCCGTTAAACTAAAATCCGTACAACAGGTTATGTTTTTTGTCTTACTTTTTAATTTTTATCAAACCGCCACGGATGGTATGTACCTAAAAAAAGAAATTTCTGTATTCGTTTGTATAGATATTGTAGTTTAATCTAGACTTTACAATATTATGACACCCTTTATAGTATAATGGGTATGTATTTGGTATTTTCCTGTTTGGTCTTCTCTCGATTTCCATACCTAGTTATTATTTCTAGGCAAAAAGGAGAAGTTGGTTCTCACAAGGTTCTTACATATCCATATATAAATACACATAAAAGCCATGCAAAAAATTCACATAACACGCACAATGATCTTGCCTGTCCGGTCTTTCCTGAGGGGCATATTTAATATGAGGGCGGTTATAAAAAGGGAAAACGGGAAATAGTCGCAATGATACGAGGACCCAAAAGAAACTAGACGATACTGATGCGTCTGGTTAGATATTACGTACTATAAATCATTTATGAATGGACCACCCGTGTATTTCTTTAAATACTCAGTTTAATGGCTTCCCAGGTTATTTTATTACTAAAATGATTACTCCGTTGGTTAGTCCACTGTAATATATTATTTTCTTGACACGAATTCGAAATCGGAATACGGACCGCGCTTCCTTTTATCGGCAGAAAATATAATTTATTTGCTTTTGAGTTAATGTTATGGTTTAGTTGTCTCAATATTATGTTCGATGTAGCTGCGTAAGTGAGTATCGTGTGACTGTTGATAGGTTATCACCTTGGTGCTTAAAACTTTGTTGAAAGCAGCCTAGGCTTTCTCTTGCTGCCTCCCCGAAGGGGAGGCGGCAGAGGTGACTTCTTCGGGGCAGAGCCCCCTGCAGTGGGCAATCCCACGCCGTCCGCCAATACGGACAGGAACTGGGGGGTGGTCTAGAGACCGCGTGGACCGTCGGGGCGGAGCCGACGCCGCTAAAGCCAAGCTAAGTGGGTGTTGAAACCAATAAACCTGTAGGTTGCTAAATTTGTTTACAGCATTTTTGTAAAACATGGAATTAAACAAATTAATGTGAAACAATAGATAATGTTATTTCAATGTTATCTATCGATGATGAATGTTAAATATCGATGAGTTTGTGTATTTTAACGAATTGTAAAAAGTGAAGAAATGTTGGTTTAATAGGTGTATAGCCACAATATTACTATACGTATGTTATTTCTTAATGACGACTATGAATTGGACATAGATAAGCAATAGTGTGTTAACCCACACTGGAGAAATTTTGAGTAAATCGTGTTTTAAAATTATAGCGCCATTTTCTGTCAACATTTTTTATGTTCAATATTTAGTTACATACTTAAACAATGTAATAAGGTAAACACATAATTAAAAAACGTTCCCTAACTCTCAATAAATCATTCTGAATCGATAACTTGATTTTGTGGGTTAACATGTCCAATTATTGAATTAAATAAGTAAAATTTTGCTCATGTTCTTTACTTTTTAAAGCAGGTAAATTATATATTCTACTGGCTATTACTACTGTTTTTGACTTCGCTCGAGTTATTTGCGACCATTGACATCATCGGCTTACTAAGTAGCGTGATATATTCAAGGAACAGCTGGTGCCAATTGCTTGGTAAACTACATCAGACTGTATTCCAGCTTATTCTAGCTTTCATTAATTTCATTAACAACCAGCGCACACATAATAAAATAGAAGAATCCGCCTATTATTATTTACATGAAATTTATCTACCCAAACTTAAAATGGCGATAAAAAATAACACAATATGAAAAACATTTATAAAATTTTTCTCTATCTGTTCATGGAGATTAGCTCCAAAACTACCTACTGAACGGAATGTCATGCGGTTTTCATAGGTGATAGGTGTAGTGTTCACGCACACTACAGAGATACCTCGGTAGGTAGGTTTATCACTGACTCACTACTACCCCCAGATCCGAGCGCCGACGCACGTCTGCCTCGCTCCGAGCCCAACAAGAGACTGCCGGTCGGTTGATGTTGACGATCCTTATACCCAAACGACATTTCTTTATACCCTCTCTCGGGTACCTACATGAGACAATGTATTGTATCCACTTAATAGTTACAAACACTACAATAGGTAGTAAAATTAGATGTCAGAAAAAGTTATTGTCATTTGAAGACGTTTTATGTAGGTACCTATACTTTTTATCCCGTAACTACGAGCTCCCGAGGATATTCCGACAGTTACAGCTAATGTTTCTTTCATCTATGTCACAATAGGATGTAAGTGCACTCATATAACGCATAAATGTAGGAAATTGGTTGTTGCCGTCGTACAAAACGAAGTTTGTATTCCGCTAGAGAAAGCTGCGTTTGACAGAAAACAAACGTTCACGTAAATATCGCTGTACTGGACTGCAATGGATACAAAACACAGCAAAGCGAACGTACGACGAAACCATTACATGTTGGATATGACTTATTTTAGAAAAACATTTCAAGAATGGTCTTTAGGACAGAACTTTCGTAACTTTTCTAATGGTAATCTTTGTTCTAAAATATATAATTTGGTAGAATAAAATATGTCACACTGTTATTAAAATGAACGAAATCTGCGGTTTCGATGGCGTTTTCATAGTTCTCTTTTAGTAGATACCTTCTCTATTTTGTCCATGAAGAAATATATATATTAACCTAGAACATAAGCTGCCTATGTACATTGTACACATACATATTAACAGAGCTTTATTTGCGTTATAGATACATCATTCTTTAATTATGCATGGTGTAAGGTTCAATGTTATGTAATATTGAAAGAGGGTATTCGGTATTCAAGTGTCACCTCAAATATCTAAAAAACACAGTAAATTTATTTATTTTATCCACGTTTTTCTGTAATTTAACATTGTTTTTATATGTATATCTTTATAATAAAAATAATAAAATAATATCGGCGAAGGCATAGGCAATATTGAAAATTGAAATATTTTAATTTGTTTTAAAATCTGCCGGACTCATTTCGTAATATACTCTAACGCTAATAACGAGGCAAAAATGACACGATCATCTTTTTGTTTCGTATTTCCGTGTCTAGAGCACCTATTGATATTGCTTTTATCCAAGCGGCTTTGTTGCGGCATCCATTGGGTTTGTTGGTTGCTATTGAATATTACTGATCAGCTACTGTACCCTACGTTAGACATTCCCAACGCAGGTTATGAGTTATGACCAGCGTATCGCAAGGAGAAACGCTAAGTGAATACGCTGGCTTCAAAAGCGTAATGATTTATATTGTTTATTTCATATTGTTTGATATATTTTACGATATGAAACCTATTGAAAGTCTGTTATAACGTTTTCTTTGGAACAGAAAGGTAACTCCGCCTTTAGCGCATGCCTAATGGCTTAATTTAATGACTAATTAATTAAAGCCTATCATGGCTTTATGCCATGGTAGGATCTCATTCGGGCTTTTCTTAATAATGACTAATAGGGACTCTTGCTAAGCTGCTGGAAAAGGTTATATATGACAGGCTTTCTCGTGTTGTAAACTGCAAAATCATGGGTGAGCAATTTGGCTTTCGTCATTGCCATTCCACAGTTCAACAACTGGCTCGAGTATCAGAGCATATTGCTTATCAATTGAACCAGGGTCAGTCAACTGGTATGCTTCTGCTGGATCTGGAGAAGGCTTTTGACTCGGTATGGCACGCGGGTCTAATACATAAATTAATTGCTCTCGACATTCCCCTCCAACTAGTGAAACTTATTTACACTTACATTAGCCAAAGAAGCTATAGGGTGCATATTGCGGATGCTGAATCCAATCTCCATCCTATTCCCGCTGGTATCCCACAGGGATCAGTTCTTGGCCCATTGCTTTTTCTCCTATATGTGAATGATATGCCCAGGCAAGCGCGTACTCATCTTGCCTGCTACGCTGATGACACGGCTTCTTTTACATCTTCCTCAGATACCGATTTAATTATCTCACGGCTGCAACTATCCCTTGAGTCACTTCACGAATATTTCTGTGCTTGGAAATTAAAACTTAACGGGAGCAAAACCGAAGCTATACTATTCAGCAGAATGCGGAGCTTACCCGTTAGGACCCTCAAGTTTGCTGGCTGTAGCATCCCTTGGCAGACATCCGTTAAATACCTAGGAGTAGTTATGGACAGAAAACTTAACTGGTCCTCTCACGTCAGTAAAATGCGAACTAAGGGCTTAAGGGCGTTAGGTGCTTTGGGCCCAATTATGAATCGTAAATCTAAGCTTAGCAGTGTCATGAAGATTAAATTGTATACATCCCTGATTAGGCCATGCATGACGTATGCCTGCCCGGTCTGGAGCAGTACTTCTGACACGAATTATAAACTGTTACAGGTTGTCCAAAATAAGGCTGTAAAAATTGCTTATAATACCTCATTCAAATATAACCTTAAATATTTGCAACATCGAATAGCGTTGCCCATGGTCAAAACATTTGTTCTTAAACAATCCGAAAAATTTTATCTTGATAAAAACCCAAAGAATCCTAATATCCTTGTCCGCAATATCGGTCGGACAAGATTACATAATTTACCATTTATCGATAAATATGGTCGGTACCGCCTGCCCCATCACTATTTCTTACACAGGGACAATGGGTGACGTCAATCATTCCAAATGCCCGCGACCCGTCCGGTCGTTTTATTCTTACCCGACATAAATTTTATTAATATATTGTATTAATTTTTTTGTCATTAGTAATCCAGCAATTTCAATTTATGATTAGTTAATTAGATAATTTTTTACGCATCCACATTTATTTATGGTGTTTGTTGCAATAGGTTTACTGATTTACAATATTTACTATGTCGTTTTATTTCCACGGATATAGTTTGCACATGTAGCAACTATAAACATATAGGTATGTGCATTTTATAATTAATTTAATTTCAAATATATGGTTTAATTAGCTCTTAATTTACATTGTTAAGAGGTTCTATTAGGCGTTACAGCCTGTGAACTAAATAATTATTATGTTCATTACAATTAGGTCTAGCACTAATCTGTGATGTAATGTTTTATTGCCTAATAAAGAATTTTGAAAATAAATAATAAATAGGGATGTTGACGACTTTTGAAAATCAAATTTCTTATTAGTCCGTCAGTTAGAAAATAAAAAAATAATGGACACGTATTTTTTGCTTTTTCAAATTAATGAAAATACACATAGATATAGCGTATTAAAGTTTAGGGTGGGGGCTCACGACGTTATTAACCGCTATAAGCCTCCCATACAAACTTCACCGGATAGTGACGTCACGCAAAATTTCAACTGAATGTATCGCCGTTATTATTTGATTAAGTACGTAAAAAAAGAAAATACGTGTCCAATATTTTTTATTAATCTACAAACCGGACTTAAAAAAAAATTGTCAACCAGCCCATTTAACCATTTTTTATTCGTGATCAATTTTTTTTACAAATTTATTTTGACAAGGTTAAAAGTGTAATTAATTATTATCTTTCTCCAAAAAATTTTTTTTACTGCATATCCTCCGAAACTATACTGAATCGATTTCAATGAAATTTTGAATATTTGTTTTGCTGAGTCCAACTTGACAGGATACTTTCTAGGGAACTCGAAGGAGTTCCGGAGGAATTGTATATACCTAGTGAACCATATTTCTTGGTTGAAAAAAATATTTGTTACCGTGCAGCCGTGTAAAGACTATAGAATATGTTCTGGATTGATATACAGGATTTTTTTTTCCTGGAACCAAGAAGTTCCGAAGGAATGTCCCAATTCACGAAGGTGGAATCGTGTGGAAACAGTTGAAATAAAGAAGGTTCTACTTTGCGAAAATTATCTGTCCAAATGATCTAGATCACATTGGGCGTTAAACCAGTTCGTTTATCAAAATATATTCACTGAGCTCCACCCACGTGTTACTCCACAACCTCAATATACTATAGATTTGCCCATTAGCAGTTTGTGTGGTGGAGTCGCTGCATGGTAGTCCATTTGTCTCTTTATCACTTTCACGTAGACAAGATAATGAATGCTAAATGACCAATTGAACGGCTCAAGAAAGGCTATTATTATCTGCTAAGTATATTACGTGTGGCCTCCAAGGATGTATGAAACAAGCTCAGCAAGAAAAATGTCTGACGTTTTCAATTGATTTTTAGAGGTTTCTTAAAATTATACTTGAACAAAAGAGATTCCGCAAAAAAAGAAAAAGTGAGACCATGTAATTTTTATGCGCAGGGAAATCAAACTTCTTAGCTGTCACAGATTTGAAGTTGCCGCCTTTGCACAGGCTGGAAATCAATAGTTGGTTATTTCTGTCCCGCTTTCTTTACCCAAATCCAAAATTACCCTCGAGTCGAGCTTAGGGTATTTTTTGCCTCAAAAATATTTAATACTTTTTATGTGTGTGTTGATATATTTATCCTAAACAATACGAGCAATACAAAAGCTTTGCAAGATGCCTTCTCCAAATGACTTAATGACTGCGACATCAGCAAATGGTATTTGTAGCGATTTCATTTTCCTACTTGCGTGGGTGTCCTTTGGATTGCGAGTACGCACAGCGATTGCAGTGCATTGAATTCCCTTTCAGCGTACTCTTGGGCTGTCTCGCATTGCTTACAATTAATTACACTTTCGATTTCAATCACCTATATCTCTATTCTCCTACCTATACCTTTATATCTCTAATTTGCTTGGTTAAGTTTGTAAGTTTTTTAAATTGTTAATTACTGACAGTTTTATATTCTGTTTCATGGAGACCGTGTTTGCGCTTTCTTTTTCTTAACACCTAATTAATTATGATTAAAGTAAAAAAAAAAGTTAAAGGTATCTAACCTAGCAGATTTCAGTAAGTATCTTTAAAATTATGTATATTTGGTAATAAATAAATAGTAAGTAGGTATGTATAGGTATCATGTTTTCTTCCATTTCTCTTTTTAAAATAATATTTATACTGAAATTAATAACAACTTCAGTTATAGTTCCACAGTAATAAATATTCGTCTTCACCTCATCTACGTATACATTCTCGCGATTTCATTATCTCCCATGGACATGATGAGTTCGTGAAAACATACATGAGTGTGTTATGACACAACCACTGGGTCTGTCTGTCTGTATCTAGACATCGAGAAAGCGATTGTCTAAGTCAGATCACGACCACTATGCTTTCCCACTAAATTGCGATGTGATATACACGGTGATGTGACTGATATCTTGAACGTTTAAGGGATAAACGTTCTCTTGTTACGATGCAATTACTTTCCTCAACTTGATATTTGCTCTTTCTGATTGCTATCACTTGTACCTATCTAAGTTTACTATACTCTAGAAGTGTTGAGCGAGTTAAAATGTTTATACATATTAACTTGTTACGGAATTAGGTATTGTGTTTTAATATTTAATCATTATTAATGATGCAGCATTTGATAATGACATAATCAGCCTCTAATTTAAAGGCACACGCCTTGCCAACAGACAAGTATCTACAATAATCTAAATTAGTGATTCTATCGTTGTATATAAGTCAATGATCACAGGTTGAAATTTCACAATTCCATAAAAATGACATTTACAAAAGTGACATCAAAAATGTCACAATTTTGCTTGATTTAACACAAATTCGTAATTAAACTCGCGTCGCGTCGCTTAAAATTTTTACATACACATTACACATGAATGAATGTTAAAAGCTTCATAAGCTTCAAACCCATTAGTCGGTTAGGACGATTAATTAAGTACCACATAAGTTTCATAGAGTTCCGTATGTGATTTCCAACTTTAAATAAGCATCTAATTGACATTTATGAATATGTATCTATCGTTGGCATACTATTATAGTAGCTGTCAGTTGTACTTTACACTTTTTTTAACCACCTGCAGCGTGTGACAATAGAATGTCAAACGATGACTGGAAATTGTATGTCATTTTAGTTTTTATGCCTTGAAATATATGAATAGGCAGGCACTTGAAATTCGTTTAAGACGCTCATTACGTGTCATAAATATACATAGTAACGCATCTTTAAAAACTAGTCAACTGGCACGCGGCTTTAAGACAGATGCACTGCTGCAGATGTATGTCTTGTTTTGTCTTAATTTCATTGGTGTTATTTTCTGGAATAAATGCTTATACTTTCCTCCTCCTACTCAACTTTTCATCACAAAAGTTTGCATACACGTTGTCAAGATTGCAGAAAAGGACATGGTTTATACTATGTATCCTGGAATTTCCGCGGAAACTCCTGAACTAATTAGGAATCCGCGTGGATGAAACCCCGGCGAACAGCTAGAATTTTATATATTACTAGCTGTCCCGCGCGGTTTCACCCGCAATAGTTTCTAAGTTCCCGCGGAATAATTCCATACAAACTTTGCAACCTCTTTTCATCCCCTTAGGGGTTGAATTTTCAAAAACACTTATCGGATGCCTACGTCATACAAAGGCCACACCCTCCAAGTTTCAGGTCTCTACGATCAGCGGTTCAGACTGTGCGTGGATCCATCAGTCATTCAGGACAAAGCATTTTATATGTATAGATAATATTTTTCCCTTAATTGGGGAGTTCGCATTTTTACGGAGACGTATCTATAAGCTTGAAATATCAATTTTGATTCATACATAAAAATACAACAATGCGGAACTCTTCCTTTTATACGTCATATTCTCTAGGTACATAATATGATTGTACGTTGTACACTAGATAAGGAAAGAAAGTTTATGTCTAGATAAGAAATTATAACAACCAAAACAAACCGCACAAAACCATGTAAGTTATTTATTTCATAAATAAAAATGAATCGCCAAATATGTTGCTAAGCGCGTAACTTCCCAATGACTGCACCAAATTGGATAATTCTTTTTTTGTGTTCGTTATTGTCACGACAAAGTTTATATAAAAGAAGTTTGGAGTTCCTACAGGAATTCCGAAACTCACGTGAATCTCCTAATCGGTTGGACCGATTTTGGCGGGACTTTCACTGCTAATTAGCTAATGTTATAAGGAGTAAATTAAACTATTTGGAGTTCTTGCGGAAATTCCGAAACTCACGCGGGTGAAACTGCGAGGCACGGCTAGTGAGTAATAAATTTAAGTTACTATAAAGTACCTGCCTCGAAATACCAGTGCACAACAGTTCGACAATATCGTTTGAGTTCATGCAAAGTTCGTGTTTTTTTTTGTATTACCAACACTCAATCTAGGCATGTAAATAACCAAAGAATATCGCGTATCATCTTGATTAAATCAATTCACCGACAATATTTCTGCTGCTATCGATAGTCCTAAGGTACGAAGAATTATGGTTCTTATTGTCAATCAATAAGAGCAATGGTTTAAGTTATAGTATCAAACTACATGATAACAATATCTCGATCGATATACACACTGTCAAATCAAGTATCAACTTTCATAATTTCGTGTCTGTCAGAAAGAAAATGATTACAAACAGTCCAATTCGAAAGTGATTCAATGATCCGTGTACGTCTTCTCTGTTAGGTCATGAGATGAGGTATGACAAAAAGTTCGTTAAAGAATATTTAAGTACCAACTTATATAAAATGTACCTATTAAGTTCAAACTTTCGACTTCATACTTATTGCAAATAATTTACATTTCTTCAGTTATCAAACTTTTTTTTAGCTCTTGACCAATATAAATAATATCTGTAATTTTTAGATTGGAAACCTCTAGTAAACGTAGCGGTAAAACTTATTCTTTTTATAAGTGTTTAATTTTGAACTACGAATAACTACGAATACGAATAACATGGCTTATTTGTGAGTCAAATATGCAAAGGTTCTTAGTACTGAGTCAACACGTCCACACAGATGTTGTCTTTCAACAAGAGAATTGTCTAATTGTGAGTTTTGTCGTTCAAACAAATAAATGCTTGAGGTTTGTCTCAAGAAAAATTCTCATTTCTCTTAGCTTTTATACAGGAAACAGAAAGATTAGCGTAAGCATTTCTTTCTGTGCTGTTTTTAGTCTATTTGACACGTCTGATCACCAGTTTAGACGCGGAAGCCGTCAGCTAAATGGTGATGATTAATTTCGTAGACGATCTTGCGTTCCGAAAGTTCAACTTTCTTCTGCATTCGAAATTACTTATTTGTATCAATACGGTAATACGTAATATGAGTAAGTACATATTTTTGAAACTTCGTGAAGAGCTTATTTACTAACAAGTCACGCTACAATAATAAACCTGACTCATTCGGAATTTCAGTTACAACATAAACGTAATAGGTTAATGGAATTTCATAGTTTGACCTACGAAAGCGCGGGACAGCCGCAAACGATTTATTTAAACAAACGTAAATGTCAATCAAGGCGAAAAGGAAATTGGAATGTACCGCCTCATTCATTTCTGTGAATAAGATTAAGAAAACATGTTTCTTTCCCGTCAAATTCACTAATTATTATTACGAAACAAAAACAAAACTACAATCATATTTTATTACCGAAACTAACACTTGCACTAGAGATTTAATTTAGCTCAATGTTTTTCTTAAACGAATTACATAATGTTCATCGTCGAATGAACTCCATTTATTATGACACTCCTGGGTTGTTTTGGTTACGGAAGCACGCTTCCTGTAAGATTCGACACATTCGGCTTTTTATAGAGAGTCCCTTCAACTCCCTTCAAAGAACTTTCAGGAGATTTATAAACGGTACTTAACGAAGACTTATCGGTAAACGTTCAAGCCACAAATCAGATTAATGGAGGCGCCAGTTTGGACACTACTCACTACAGCATGTGATGTGTTAAGTTTGTACTAACTGTAGTATTATGGGCAACCGGCAATCTGCTTTATGTCTTCCGCGTTCTTTCTCTATTTGATTCTATAATATATTTTCTATCTTTTATGAATAAATTTCATTAGAATATTCACCATGAATACCATTATTTATATGGCTTCCTTAAACTGAAACGGCACAGTTTTCAATATGCAAAAAATATACAATTTTAAATATTTTAACCGTTACTAGAGCGCAATTCTTATTGAATGCATGTCCTACTGACAGTTATACTCTATTTATAGTTAAAACAGTGAACTTTCGTCTGGTGCAGTGTCTATAAATGGACGTTACCGTAAGTGGTGGTAATGCTCGACTTGGAAGTAACAAGGTTACGGTTATTCTAATGGTCGGTTATTGTTAAGTGCCAGCGCTATAAGGCCCGACGATATTTATATTGAGTGTTAATGTGAAGGCCTCTCGTCACTGTTAAACATTACCTGTGCATTACGAGTATAACCATTATTATCACAGTGTCATTAATTTTTTTCTTTCATTTACATCTTTAATGAGTTATTTGTTTTAATTCTTATTGTTACTAGGCTAACAGCATACTTACAGAAAAAAAAAAACAAAGAATTTGAACATTTTCCCTTATTTATTTACATAATTTCCATTTTTTTGTTCTTTATTTATTTCATTTCAAATATCAGTAGGAAGAAAGAAGTGTTATATACAAATATATGCTTGAGTGAGCGTTGACCATTAATCTTCTTCGATTTTAGATAATTCTCAAGTTCTCGGTTGGAAAGCGGAATACTTGGCGTATAAGGTAACCCGGGGCCGATATTGCGATAGCTGTTGATCAAAACATTGCTGTTTGCTACAATAAATGCTGTCTTGATAGTATTTACTGAACATATTCTATTGAATATTACTATAAATATCATGTCATTTTCACTGATTTGATTACACATTCTTCTTTGGGATTTATTTAAAAAAAAAACTCACATAGTATTATTAAAGATTTGTATGATAGATGGATACCTACCTACTTGCGAAACATAATGAAATCCACCATCTGAAAAAGTAGGAAGAGCTTGTGAGTTAAGCTTATCTTCACTTTAAAATCTTATTTTCACCCAAACCTGCAATTTTTTTCCATATAATTTATAATCTCTAGTATAGGTTTCAGTAGTAATATCTAGCAAGTATGGTATGTTTTGCTAAACTTGGAAAGCGAACATAATAGGATCGTTTCCGTAACGGTATTGATAATAATGTCGGCAGATTTTACGCATTAAGCTTCTGGAGATAACATCGAGGCAACTTTACCAAAGTGGTAGCTAACTTAAGTTGTGCTGCAATGAGTGTCGCTTTTCACTGTATAGATACAGATCATTTTAATTATTATCGTAGTTCTTATGGGTTTGAAAATGCAATAATGTATTTAAATATTTATTATTTTGACTAGGATTACGTGTTAGAGACGTGAAAGTGAACTCGTGTATAAGAAATGATCCAAAAATTCTTATGATAGTGAGGGTCATTACTTCGGATGATATAATAGCTAGCATAATATCCGAAATCATTCATCATTTGTTATAGATTGTTGTGACCGAAATAATTTCATAACTGTAGTATTTAATGGTTCATGTCAATCATTAGAGACAATTTTAGCTAAACTATTTGAAGATGATGTAACAAAAATTGATTTGCACATTGTGTTTCTAAATATGATTGATTTCAATATTTGACCGCCGACTGACAGAGAACATAGGTAGGACGGTGCTATTTTTCACTTTGGGGTCGTGCTGGGAGCACTTGACAATTCATAGATTACTAATTTACTATAAGTACTACCTATTAAGTACTGCTAATAAAAATGCGAATAGATTATGTGCCGTATTTGGTTTAGCGGCACATTTTAACATTTGCCATCTCACGGGCTCTGGATGGATATACATATAAGATGCTTTTATCCCGGCACAATGTAATCCCGAGATCGTATCGGAATTCGTGTTGGGAAATTTGTAGTTTTTTATAATCATAGATAGACTTCATTATCGTAATTGTTATTTCTTTGTATCTATTTAGGAAACGGAAAGTTAGATTGTTTCAAAAATAAACACAGGCAAAATCTTTATTGTGTACGATAATAATTTGAACTCAAATCGGATATCCTGACAATCTACATTAGGAAAGTACCTGTCTCTCGTCGACACTTTCATTTTTGCATTACGATCATGTTTGTTTAACAAGGACAGCCGTTCAAAAGCTTTTGTTTTGTATGTAGACTAGACGAAGATCGAATTTATGTCCTATAGAACTTTTGCGTGACACAAATATCTCAAACATCTTTCAGTTTCACTCCTCGTCAATCCCAAAACGGTTCATGTGTTACAAGACTTACAAGTCTGTTCCAATGTAATCGTACTCATAAAATTGCATAGTTGTATTCAATATTTGTTATTATTCCTATTGGAGTAATGTTCAAAGTTCTGTGCACCGATATTAAAAGTTTTAACCGATTTTTTTACTATCTCACGGCTACAATAGCACAACCTTGTCTGGTCAAGTTATCGAATCCTCAATGAAGGAACGGCGACATGTACCATTTACCTATAGTTTCCTTGTTGTTGACATTTTATTAGCAAATAAAAAAAAATCGTCAGCTAAGAAAATATGTTTATACCAGATTTCCCGAGGAAATCTAGGAAATCACGGCTAGTTCTTGTATAAATTTGTTTTAAACAAACTGCTCAATAAATATTTTATAATTTGAGATTTAATAATGTAAATACCGTATACCCAAAATGGACGTGTAGGTATTCGGTACGCGTCGAATTGAGGAGCTCTTCTTCCTTTTTTGATGTCGGTAAAAATTCGTAATAGACACATTACAACAGCTTGATATAAAATTGTATTGTATGCAATGACATGATTTATATCATTCGTCTGTCAGCTTGTCAGCCACTCATCAGTTGTAACAACCTTGAAAATGATGTTTGCCATATCACAGGGTTTATACGGCTCGAATCATTGAAATGTGTCCTCAATAGAAGCTTATGACATACATACTTCACCTTAATGAATTAGCATAACGGGTTATGACTTGTGACTTAGGATCGCTGCTCAAATTGTGATATCGATCATCTATTACAGTTGGTTCAATCTGGTCCTACTGGTTGTCACAGCTAAATATATAATTTTATGCCAAACTAGCTGATGCCCGCGGCTTTACCGGCATGAGATTTAGGATTCTTTCGTGAATTTTTATTGGTGCGGGGATAAAATTATTTATCCTGGGCCCTTATTCACTATGACCAACAACATTCCCTCCCGCTCCCGATGCCAAAATATTAGAAATAATATTCTGTATGGCATTAGGACACCATTTTTGTGGCGCGTTATTTTAACGCGACGTGTTATGGTCATACTGAATAAGGCCCAGTACTCGGGACATACATAAAGTACG
Organism: Zygaena filipendulae; assembly: GCA_907165275.2. NCBI lineage: Eukaryota > Metazoa > Arthropoda > Insecta > Lepidoptera > Zygaenidae > Zygaena > Zygaena filipendulae. The sequence goes on from OU015669.1 coordinate 6,867,441, forward strand.
AGATGCACGGAGTTGCATGCATTTGACGGATGCTAAGATGTTTTGGCTTCCGTCACTAATTACGTTTGCAGCTGTTTATATGTATGGCATTTGCATGATGTTACACTAAATTTACCTACGCTTTACAAAGAAATTATAAGCCAGTTGACTCTAATTAAAAACTTGAATCAGGGTTTCATATAATATGTATACTTTTCTTATAATATGTATTTATTTTTAATTCTCCAGAATCCAGCGTTTTTCCTATAACTTTGTATTAACTTTACCTTACTTTACCTTATCTTTCCTATTACTTTTAAATCTGTAAATAAATCTTCATTCATAAATCGCGAAATATCATTGTACCTTACCTTTTCTATTACTTTTAAATCTGTAAATAAATATCCATTCATAAATCGCGAAATATCATTGTTGCTTAACTGTAGAAAAAAAAACGCAGCCTGTATGATCACATCGTAAGATTCATGACGAAATTTCATAGTAAAAATAAATCATAATAAATTACAAATAGTCATTTAGTAATAGGTACGATTAGTGAACGTTGTACGTTGCTGGTCATGCCTATGTGGAGTCCCCCGTAGCTTTGTCATGCCGTGCAAGTGGCATGTGACGAACTACGCCCAAGATTAGAGGTTAACTTACGAAATACTACAGTTATTATGAAACTGTAATCTTTGAAGATAGTAAAGCTGGTTACACAGGTCGTGCGTGTTTGTTTTTTGATTTCATGCTAAAATGTCTTGACAAACGTCAAACACAATTCGTTAGCGTACCTGCGTATTATTGTGAGTACGACTACTTAGGTATTTGTTCCCTCATAGTTTTTGTTCATTTTTTTTTTGTTTAATGTCACCGTAATAAATCTTTAAATCGAATGAGGAGATAAGCACAGGCAATTTAAAGCAGAGTTTTATTTGCAGAATAAGACGTCCAACTGCATATTTAAGAAATATTATTTGTGAAAATTAATGGGGTTGAATGCGTAAAAAAATTTAGAAGATGCTGGACAGCATCAAGATAATTCAGCAGCAGCGCTAACCACAATAAGGTACTGCTTTAGAGCGGTGGAAGAGTCTGGAGACAGTTTCTGCCCACCAGTGGATAACAAAGAGGCTAATGAGTAAATATAAAAACCGCGAACTTTCTGTTTTGTGCTTTTACGAGTATTCAACTAACAGATTATTGACGATTGATAGACGAACTCTTCTATCAAAAATACGAGAGCGCGACTCATGGGTATGAGTTGGTACCCTGCTGTGTATGCATGCATTTGATGTGCGTATTATGTTAGACGTGTGTGTGCGTGTATTATGCTTGTGTGCGTGCCTGTAGTCTCACCCGTTAGTAAAAGTGGTAAAACGCTTACGCTGGCCCGTGGACTGTTTGCGAATATGAGATTATTGTGACCATAATATTAATTGCTTTACATCACGCACATAGATATGAGGACTTATAGTTAATTCCTCCTCTTCTACATCTACAAATGCCTATATCTATAATAATAACTAGCTTAGCGACAACTTCTCACAGTATAAAGTGGTCAGCCTTGGTCTCTCGATATCGAACAGAACTAGATACGATGAATACTAAGACGCATATTTGCGCCAAATATATCTACAATATTCACCACAAATATGCTCGGTTTTGCAAAAAATTTCAAATAAGTATGAACGAACTTGTAAAAAAAAATGTGTTGGCCACTTTTTGGCCAGTATCAATTCAGTATGCGAATATGAATCTATCTACCGCGCTCGAGTTTGTCCGCGTGGGAATCAGATTAATTATATTCTCTTTGAAAACATGATTGTATTAAGAATTTCGTTTCCTTTGCGTTGATAACCCAGTCGGTCTATAGTCTATAAATAAAATATTTTTGTGCCATTAATCTAAATTAGTTCAGCTGTTGCCGCTTGATTGAGCAACAGAGGCACTTAAAATCTCTGTTATAACATTAGTAAGATAAAGCAATGCTACTGAAATCACAAATATACTGAATATGTAAGATTAGATAAGATAAACTTTATTCAGCAAGAACAAACACATACACCACGCAACAAACACTTTCAATATAAAGGTAAAAAAAGTATAGTGCCTTGCTAAAAGTACAGGCAACCATTGCACCTTTCTACGTATGCATTTATGTATGTTATGTTTAAACCGCGTAAATCGCGAAAACAAGGTAGTTAGACCCAGTATTCAGTTTTACAACAAAGCGTAATGGTAAAAGTTAAACTCTACGTAAGCTCTAAACTTCAACAATGTATCATCGATATTGATACGTAACGAGTAGGTAGTAACAACGTGTTCGGGCAATTTCGCTCCATTGCGTAAACAGAAATCTCTTTTGACACCGATATGCTAAATCTTAATAGGGAAAGTGAAGAAAATGCAAGATAGCCCTCAAAGTGAATCACTCGCTGAGGTTTTCCGCACCTCCGTGGCAAAACTGTGATCGTGAGTGATCGTATACGTTCCATTCTTACTGTAGAAATAAATAAATAAATAAGTAAACGTGGTTGTTTAGAGTTGATCTACGCTCTGGGTCTACAAATCGGTTCAATGCTCATCTTTGTCTAGCCAAAAGAACTTACACTATGCTTAGGTTGTTAGCTAGGCTCTATAAATAGACTAAGTTCAAATGAGTGCGTTGTTTAAAAACTCATCTTCGTTATTCTTATAATTTAGCAGAATGATTAGACACAGAGAAGACGGTAAAATTATACGTGTTTGAAATCTTCTACACCATAGAATTAATAGATATAGAACCACATTCAGCGCACTCAGTCTTGAAATTTGGTGGTGGTGTGGTGGAAAAAGCTTACTACGTCTCGGTGCGAACGTGTAGTAACGCGCACGCATCGATTGGTTTGTACTTCCATTTTGGACGGAATTTTTATTGCAATTAACGCTCTTTGTGTAATATTATCTCTATGATCCACACAAATATTAAATTTCTCTTTGTATAGTCTTTATATTTTTTTTCATATTAAGACGTTTATTATTGTCACTGGCTTATTCATTTAAATCCTGAAGAGGTCAAAAGAAACCCCTTGGTTCCTAGCGCTATGCCTAGAAGAAAAAGCAAAGCGTTGCATAGATTGGGAATCCCCAAAATTTACCCGAGCATATTTTATACGTACCTATAGTGTTCAGATTCCCTTTAACGTGAATCAGGAAGTGTAGCCCACGACGGTTGCTCAACGGTATCTAACATCACGACAAAGTGATTTGCGCGTGTGCACAAACCATTGCATTTACGTTATGTCCATTTGTTGCACGTAGATTGTAGGAAATAGCACCATCATGTAGCATCCACATTCCCCTTACTTATTGTCTTCTTCTTGTAGTAATTTACAATACATAAGTCATTTGGGGGATAGTGTCTTCTGGATAGGTACCTACTACACATAGAGCGGTTTGTTTCGCATACATCCAATGCATTAGTTTCTTTAGAAAATCTTAATTAAAGCATATAAAAGGATTCTTTTTCGACATTACGGACAACGTCTTTGCGTCATATCAATGAAACGGACAAAAAGTTTGAAAAATCACTTTTATTTATTGGTAAATATTTATTTTTAATTTACCGTCACATTAATACATAATATTTTTTTTGTCTATGAAAACTCTCACGTACATTTTCCAGTATGTATTGGTCTTCACTTTTACATTTGGTGAAAATAACATAACCGTCACATGTTGCAGAATTAATAGACTATAACTATCATGTTATAATAAAACAGCGAATGGAGAATTAAAACCAGAAATATACAGGCCAAGCATTGTTATTAATTACTAGCTGATTGAATTGAAACTAGGTACAAAATCAAATAAAAGTTACAAATTATGTAGATGAAAAAGAATGATCGGTCTCTCACTTATTTTATAGTTTCATAGATTATTATTATTAAGTAATTGCGAGTCACCGTTTATAATAAGCAATGTCCCCACCGAAACTTGAATATGGAACTAAGGTTTCCCACCCGGCTGTACCTTTAGATCTATTTTCGGTGAGGAAATTGATACTACTAATTGAATAAGTGACCTTAATTTCCCCTTGTAAGAATTCTTTGCCCATTAAGTCACAGATTTTTGGTTTTAAGTTTAAGCTTATAGGAATAACCTAATTCTAAATGTTTAGAATCCAATTTAATTTAGGATAGATGGTAATTAACTTAAAAAAAATATAGGAAAACAAAAAGAACTGTGGCGTAAGTTTTCAAGGATGTTGACGACTTTGGAAAATAAAAAATTCTTATTAGTCCGTCAGTTAGAAAATAAAAGAAACAATAGGCAAGTATTTTTTGCTTAAAATATACAGATTACAGATATAAAGCGCATTAAAGTTTAGGGTGGAGGCTCGTGACGGCATTAACCGGTATAAGCCCCCATACAAACTGCACCGTGATGTCACGCGAAATTTCAACTCAATGTATCGCCGTTATTTTAGGATTACGTACCTAAAAAAAGAAAAAAATATGTGTCTAAAACAAAGACATTCTATATCATTGGTGTCTAATATTTTTTATTAATCTACAAGACGGACTAAAAGAAATAGTCAACTAGCCCATTACGATAGTCAGTAGTCAATTAATATAAACTCTATGTATAAACTATTCTTTTTTAGAAACTACTTATTTGTTAGACTGATATTTTCTTCATAAACCGTCATATCACAACTAGTTTAGTTTGCCCCAGGCCAATTATTCCCAGAGTTATGATCCGTAACTCTTGCCTTTTAATGCCATCTTTATATATCTTTACATAACTACGTAGAGTTAATTATAATTTTAATTTTACTGTCCATAACTGCTACGCCCTAAGGCATATTGTAGTTATTTATAAGTAAAACAATATTTGAATTAAAATTATTCTTCGTAATGATATCATTAGAACTTTTTGCACTGTTTCTGCTTAGTTGTATCGTAAAAAAATATGATAGATAACCTGTAAATGAGGAGGCATATATTTATTTTTAATACGATCCTAAAGCTGTTCAGTTCACGCTTCATCACTCAACTGGAACACGCCCAGAATCTAATTAGGAGCACAGAATCAGAATATGCAAATTTTATTTATCGATAAGCCTGTCTCGAGTCTCCACTCAACATCCCTTACTTTCGTTTATTGTCTACATTTAGGGGCATTTTTATCAAAAATTTGTTAAAAATAACCACGATTTTTATTTTCAAAATAAACTTTAATAGATTAAAAATCAACAGACTTCAGATAATAATAAAAAGTTATCTGTTTAGAATAGTTAGCACATTAACGATATGGAAAGGTAAAATCGTACAGGAAAATAATATTAGGTAACGAGAGTACATAGATATAACTGATTGTATTGTACATAGATATAATTTTTTTGAATCAATTTTTCTGAAACTGCGAACTGCGACGATATAATTTTCATCAAGATAAAATCACAGCATTCACGATTTCACGAATGATGATCCTATAATAATAAAAATCCAAATGCTTAAGCCATTCTCGTTATTGATACTTACGCATTAAAATCTACTTTTAATGGGAATGTAGGTTATCTTTATGTCTCATCCTCAAACTAACGTTATTGTTCATTTCTACGTCCTGATTTTTACACTTTATTAAAAAATGCATTACTACGTGAAAAAAACGTGAATATGTTTGATTTCGTTACCTCGTTCATATCTCGAGCTCTTGACTAAGATATATTATATTAAGATACTCGCATATCAAATAGAAATAGAGCCTCAATCATAGGCAATTCAGCTTATTACTTCACGAATAATATTGTAATAAAAATGTCATTTCTAGAATACCTTGTTCAGGTGATTTGACCATGTATGCAACGTTGCAAGTTCATATTTGCAGTGGACAAGCCTTCCAATTTAAAATTTGCACCGCGGTGTCGCGTTCACGTGTCGCTGGGGTTGGATTTTATTTGGTTGGGTAAAGTTTGAAGTCCACTCGGTTGGATGCGTCGCGTGGTTGCGCATAGCGACGCCTCAGTTTGCTGGCGGTGTCCGCGCAGCTCACTCGTGTATTTCATCAGAAGCCTTATTCGAAAGAGCACTGACGGACTTCTCGATAAGGATCGGGAACGTTTCGGCCAGTAAAGACGGTTCAACTGTCGCTTTTTAAAACATCGAATAGTGTGTTGTGAATTGTGACTAACAAAATATTCGCATCGGTAACCGAAAATAAGATTGCTTCATCCTTAAACTGTATAAGGCTTTGCAGTCTCATGGAATAGAGCGTGGAGTAGACGTAGTGTTTTATTAGTGCTTTGGAATGAGAGCATATGCTTACTGTTTAGTGAATAGTGCTAATTGTGTTCGATTCTGAACCTACAATACGTTTCAGTGAACGTGAAACAAAAAGTGGTTTTGTGCTTGTATCCATGTGACTACCGGATTATTGATACGCGATTCTTTTCCTTGTCCAGTTCGATTCGTGGTAAGTTACTTTGCCTTACCCCTATACTATTACAGCATACAGTGTTTTCGATGGAAAATATAGATTCATATTGTTTCCTCAGTCGATCTTAATCTTAAAACAAGAAAACATCCTTGTGCTGATTATAAAAGTACCTACTATCATATCTGTATATCTGTTTAAATATTCAATTTCACGTTACTTTATTAAAAAAAAAATCATTAATGCAGCGGTGAAATTTAATTTCGATCTAGATTTATGTCTTTGAAGACGTTGAAATTAAGTTTTGTTGAAAAAAAGCGATCTCGAAACGTAGTTGATGTACGTAATTAGGAAGTACCTAATGATATCAGTGATAAGGATACTTGATAACGTTGTGGTAATTCGAGTAGTAACCTAGGTGACAAACACGTAAACACTGAAAAAAAGCTCTCAATGGCATGACATTGAAAATAAAACGTAAAAAAAGAAAGTGAAGCCAGCAGTTTATTAGCAATGTGGGTCGCACATACATCACGTTGAAATTGGTGATAGTGAAGGCTTAAAAAATAATTTACAATTAATTAATATCTTCAATTGGGAGTGCGAATGATTCGACAGTTTCCAACGCAAGCGATAGTGGGTCATAGAGTTTATTAATCGCGAATTTACTTGAACAAGTGGAACTAGGCAGTGCTGGTTGCCATTGTGAACTAAACCAATTAGATCAACCGAAGTATCCATTCACTTTTGTATTAGACGAATTTATTATCAAAACAGTGTGTGTCAAGGACGCACTTGACATATTTAGAAGTACCTACACATAAAACAAAACAAGGCATTCGCTATGTTGACATGATCTGCTCATTACTTTCGCCAAATAAGATTTTCTTATCTTGAAATACGTTCATAAATGATAATAGTAATGATTACTGTTTGTTTGAAATCAACGGACTGTAAATATATGCTTATTGTATGTTCATAAGTTGATGTTATAACATTGCAATAGAGAGTTCGACCTAGGCACAGATTGAATTTCTAGGTTTTGAGACTCAGGCAACCAGGCGGCCATTTCTGTAATCTCCATGACCTCGACATCACGACGAATAAGAAATATTGACGGTCGTGAGCGTTGAGATTTAAATTTAAATTTAAAAACGTGTTCAAAGTTAAAACGTATTTGTCTACCAGGTAATTCTACAATATGTATGAGCTGTAGCCTCAAAAATTAAAGAAGAATAAGGTCGTCAAACATGTATTGGTTTTTCTTATAAATCCGTCATATTTATCACTCATACTAACTACTTTTTCTTGTAAATTTTGGTGGATTCAGGTTTTATTTTTATTATTAGTAACCGTAAGGTCAATAGCAATACTTTAAGATTAAGTAGTGGACAAGAAAATGCGAACGCTCGACGTACATTTGTGAAGAGCGAATTCATTTTAAATTGTAGGGCGATCGGTGGCATTAACTATTAGATAGCTTACACGTGCATTTCCTAAGTTACCATTTTCGATCACGATCCGCTTCGGTTTGATTTTGATTCGATACAATGAGACCCAGTGGAGTGGATTACTATCGGCTGTCCTTGGTATAGCTATCTTGTGCTAATGGTTGTGCTATCGTTCTTCACAGTGACTTTAATACCTACCTATGTTATTTAGAAAAATCTTTCTTCTCTATTTTTATATCTATAAATCTGAATCACTAAAAAGTGACTTTAACTATCACGTCTGCTGTAAGGCTCTAAATTGAATAGAATAATAAGTATGGGCATGGCCCATAAAATCCCCGGGTTCGAAATGCCTAGGCAGCACCTGCTTACTCATATTATGGGACCAGACATAAATGGACCAAGTAACCAGAAAATCATAGCAGTATACGGAGTACTTGTCACTCATAGAAGAGCAATCTAAAACGTTTAGGGTTAAACCTGTACAAAGTAGATTAATGACATTTGAAATCTTAAACCTCAATTCTTGAACAATCGTGTTTGTATGGAATGCCGCATTTTATCACTACCAGAAATATGTGTTGTCCGTCAGTAAATCATACCTACTCGGCAACTACCTATTGTCCCTTATTTTCTCTTTGCATAATAAATTCTGACCACTTTCTATTACTACGTCTTATTTTTGGAAAGTGAAGTAGAAAATTTTGTATTTAGATATTGAGTTGAATAAGCATGCAAGATTCAATGTCATTTATAACTAAGTAAACAAGTTTTAGGGTTAACCACTTCTCTCTGGCGTTAACGAAAAGTAATTTGAAATCGGGAAGCAATAAATTTACAGAACCTCATTTTAATATGAACGAATCTTATTTATTTATTTAACAACATAAAAATAAAGAAAATATAAAAGTAAACATGTACAATAAAGTAAAAAAATGCCATGAATAACAAAACACCCTTAGATCATTGAAGCAAATCTATATAATATATTATAATTTTAAAAGCGTAAAGTTGACGTAAACAAATTTGTCCCTATATCAAATCAGCAATACTATTTGAGATCAGCGTACGTTTTTAATAATTTTACATATATACACATCTTTCAAATTAATTGTCATTGAAAGCTGTTTATTTCATGTCTGTTACCATTATTACTCCATAATACATCCCTACGAGGAGCTTAGTCATTTTTATCCCCAACTATATGGAGTCACGCCTGGCAATATGGCACGATTGCCTCGAGTCTCCCGATAGGCCCCTTCATCGTGCGCCCTGGTCGTAATTACATGATTCACATTTATCTGATGGGTATCGATGGCATGTTGATTGTTGTTTTATTACGCTACTATCCTGTTCTGGACTCGAAATTCCTTCGGGAATTATACATTTTTCCAAGAAGTTCGGTATCAGAACTAACTACAGTGTGTTGTAAGAAACAAGCACAATCATACAAACATTCGTATTTGTAATGTTATAGAACTATTTACTACTTTCCCGCCTTATGTTCTTTATGACTCATAACATTGTAGCGGTAATTCGTTCTGATGCTTGTTTTTAGCTGACATAACCGTTAAGTTTTGGCAGACAAATTCACTAATTAATTGATCGTGTTCGACACTAGCTTAATCTCCACTTTACGAGACCGTTTTAATCTTTAACAAAATCCACAAGACGTATAGAAAAAAAAACTTATAATGAATGTTCATTTAAATAGTGCTAGCACCTCCGTATACTGACCTTTCTATAGCAGATTTAATTTTATTATTGTATAAAGGCGATGATTTTTTAAAAAGCACACAAGCAGGTAAACTCAGTAACATGCACTCGAGACGTTGCTTTCCAGTTATTTAATAGCAACGCAACCGAGCACGGACCGAAACGAATTATTTTCATACAAACTATGTACTTTGCGCAATGGTAACTATGTCTACCATTTGTTTTTTTGATTTAAAAGATTCATGTGTAGAATTAAAAGATGTTATAAATGAAGGTTTTTAAATTCCCAATTAGTCAAACGTTTATCCGAAATGTTACTTGATGATGAGCGAAGATATTCACGTTTGTAGGTTTGTCAATCAGATGGTTTTTATTCTAGTTTTGAAAGTTTACTCTTGAAGGGCATTTCATGCACTCCAAGAAAGATAAAGCAAATTGGTTCCTTGTAGCATTGTTTCGTCTATGTATATCATGTATAGTGTATACTCTTGTTACTCCTACATGTTATATCATCCTTATTTTTAACTTTTGTGTGCTCTATGTTTTAAATTCGAATCTTGTGTTTAATATTTTTTTATTTCTCTAATCTGGAATTAAAAATACAACATGTACCTCAACTTAATGCTGACCACTTTATATTGTGAGGTATATTACCTCACATATTTATTATGTGAGGTAATAAACTCCAACAACTCTTCGGAGACCACAAGGACCCCTACCTTCACCGCTACCTGTGGTGACAACACCATTATTTTCAAAGACATGTTCACACTGAGTGCTGAATTCGCGTCGAGTAATAAAACACATGCGAAACTTTAAAGGAAACCGATGATTCATACCATGCGGACGCATGCTTTAAAATTGACGATGCGATGCGGTGACTGGCACAGGACACTATTGGCCAAAGGTTCAACGGTCGAACCCTTCTTCCGGCGCGTATGCCATGTTGCATGCGATGTCGCGAATATCACAACTTTTCCACCTATTTATGTAATGTTACGTTGCATAATAAAAAGCAATAACTTACTCAAAGTAAAGCAACCAATCAGCCGCAAAACAGAGATCTGTCGTGCATAAAATGCCTTATTAACGAAATAACACAACACTATTGAGTGAGTGAGCCTAGAGTTACTGATGTGTTACAGACTACAGTATAAGCTATATCCATTCCATTGGGATTTATTGCACGATTACTTCATCGGAATTATTTGTCTCTACCTAACAGGGCATGTTAAAAGTTGATCAAGTTATATTACTATTATTCCTGCTAGCAATTTCCATAAACTTTACCTAATAGAACAACTGAATTGAGAATTATCTGAAATTTAAGACAAGTAGGTAGTTCAAAAAATAAAGAAACTCTCTGTCAAAATACAGTACTTTATAAAAATGACTTCTAATCACCCTCTAACTACGTGTATAGTAGTGCTTCCTGTATTAATTTTACCTATGTATTGTATCCCTTTCTTATATTCTTGGTAAGAAGGAGAGATAAGGCAAATATTCGCGTAATCGCAATGACATGCGGTCGTGGTATTAGATTAGATACTTTTTTTAGCGAAACGCCTAGTACATTGGTAGCAGTTATTTTTATTCATGTACCTATTATATTTCCATTCACATATTTTCTTTCAATGATACATCTTGAGGTGGTAGTTGGTACGATATTAAAAAATAAGTATTTATGTTAACCGGACGTCCGTCCGTTGATCACTGCAATAACTATGAAATTGAATCGTTCGTATTCGTGACCTAATTGTCGACGTGTCTTGGGTTGCCTTATCAAGTTTTATTCATAAGATATGTATTATGGTTACTTTACTTTAAGTTATTATAATGTTCGCTGTATATGCATTCTTTTTATTAAACATTTTTGTTAACTAGCAGTTGTATATTAATTTTTTATTAATTGTTAATTAACTCTGGCGGAAGAACTCCTATGTTTCACCACTGGTTCGAATAGAGAAGTAAATTTTACTGAAAACATTATTATTGCTTTCCTTGCTCACTTTATATCAGCTATCAAACTATTAGGTTGTTTGTGTTCGACCCCTATAATTACCGGTTACTTCTTACCAATTGCGTTGCCGATCCGTGCGCCCGCGCTACAGTCAACACTATCCATCTTAGCTAATGGCTTAATTGCATTATCTTTATTAGAATTGAAATCTTTCGAAGACATTCTACAATTGTTTCATGATTATTAGAGTTAAATTTTTAATTAATCTTCAATAATATTATTATACCTATTCTTAATAACTCGGATATTAAATTCTTAGTAACCTAGTTTTACTATTACACCCTGAGTCTTTTGTAATAAGTTGAAGTTCCTTCTTCTTTGAATCACGAAGTACTTAAAATTATGTAACTGAAGAAGATTATATTTAGTACCGTCTCGTCTCTCGAATAAGTATTTCCTCAGGGCAGGTATTAAATAAAATTTATTTGTTATAAGTATCTGTCTAAAAAATGATACATTATTTAATGTTGTTACAAATAAAATACAACGATTATACAAGGTATCTAAGTATTAAGTGTTTTGATAACGAATTAGTGAATATCACAAAATTAGAACACAGATAGCTAGTATATAGAAGATAGTATCTTCCGGACTTATAGATACTATAGCCATATCCTCTGATTTCATCCTTTTCATTTTAGGGGTTTGCCAAAAACCATAAAATACATATATTTCTTTCAAATAAAGAAAGCAGCCCCTTTTCAGCTTCTAAATTTCCTCTTCTTCCCCTCGCCTTTACGTCGTCTTGTATGACTCTAATTTAGACCTTGACTTTCTGCAATACATTAGCGTTGGCCTACATTAAAAAAAGAAAACTTGCGTAAACTTAAGCTTCTATACTAGCAATTTAGGTGGTGCGTGAATGAATTTCCGGATATGTAATTTAATTTATATGTATGTATATAGATTCTATTATGCATTATCTTATTGGTAAAATACAGAACACCACAATAGTTGGTAATATGGAAACTTTACGATTGTCATCGTGTTGAGTAATCCTATAACCGCAACTCTAATGCTGTGTGGTGAGTGAATATGATCTCAAACCGGACTAGTTTATCCATACCATATAGGTAGGTATTACGACTTAGAGGTTATTAATCCAGGAAATTAATCAAATTGATGCAGCTGATGAGGTTTAAATAAACCTCAATTTGCTTTATTATCCTAATGTATGTATACTTTCATTTTCCGTTCGTATAATTTTCATTTATACTTCTAATCTTCTATTCTTATTTTCAGATAGTTCTCTTTTTGTGGAGGTCCTTTCAAACCTATGTATTATTTTTGTTATATTTTCTATTTATTAAGCATAATTTTGCAAACCTAATATACCTTAGGAGGTTACTTTGAAAAAATTGGAAAACGCAAAAGAAATTGCGTTATTATGGCATGTACGAAGTCGTCATAATTATTTTAGGTAGCCGTGTCCTATTTCAAAACCTAAACTATCGTATCTATACGTATGTACCGAATTCCTCAGGAATGCTTTGTTCTGGTATAAAACCATCTCATGTTATTCGAAGGTAATGTAGTTTCTTAATTCTTATTAGTTTTTTTTTTTATTTGGTTCCAGAGATAACCTCCAACAATTCGATTAAATGTGAGTATTTTGCTTTAGGTTTCAAGTCTTAACAAACCTGGCTATAATTGCCTACATTGTGGAGTCACCTTTGTCGTTTCATAAAACAACTTTACACCTTCAATCTAGTAAAGTTTGCTATTCGTGGTTCTTGAGTAATTCCCGCGCTAAACGTTAAGCTAAACATGTAATGGTCGTTTAACTTGTCATATTTACACCGCTAATTAAAGCTCAATACTAAAGCAACGGTATTGTAAGTAATGCCTTGACAGTTTGTACTGCACTGCTAGATATGTGTCACCAGTGATGTCACGTTGGAAACTAGTCTCAGTCTGAAACTGGTACCTACTGCCTAGCACTATGTTTACACTTATGTGGTGCAGCGCTCGGTAATATGTAATATAGTTATGTACCGACGATATCTTCATAAACACTACCGTGGCTTCAACTTCATTATAACTTGTGTAGACGAACGGAGCGGGTATTACTTACTACAGCAATTTTATTGAATGTTTTATAAAATTTCATTCAAATTCATCATAATATTTTGTTTAGTTATTGTTTATGTAATATCAAAAAATAATTTGCTATGTCACAATATTATATTTAGTTAATTATTGAAAGTTAGATTTATTTATTTTTGCTGTTTAGAAATTTTTTTAAGCCAATACACAACTACACATTTAGTATTACATGGCATTGATATTTATTTTATCTTTATTAATATCTGATAGACGAAGCTATTCTGCTAATTCTATCAAAGTTTTAGAAAGTTAATTCCGGTCTAGGTGTTACCATGTCTACCTGTAGGTACATAGTCCTTGTCTGATTACCGCAGCACAGAGTAATTTCTTGGTTTTGGTTAATATTTATTTTTGTGTTATTACGACTATTGAAGTTAATTATACTGTCATGGACTCATGGTAAATAATTTGGCGAATTGTGTTCAAGTTGTTTCGAAATTTGGTGGCGCTCGGATTTTCTACTTATACATAATATAGCTGTATTTCTACTGTGCTGTCTGTGTGAAATCTTTAATCAGCGTCAATTATCGCATGTACACACCATTAAGGCTTTCCAGGTACAAGGCAACCGTTAACAACTTCTTTTGAATTAGCTGCATCGTATAACGGTTCAGGTGGTCACATTGATCATTATTAGAAATGAAATGTATTCTTCGATATCGAAGATTTGTTCCGTTTATTCGGGAAAGAATTAATGTCGATTGATGAATCTAAATTATCGATCGTTACGTGTCTAAGGCATTTTTTTTTCAGGGGTTCATATAAACTTGTTATCTACTTTTTTTCCTACGATAAAAATGTCGCCAAATGGTCGGAAAAACAGCCCGACCATTACGACATTTTCACCGTAGAAAAAAGCAATTTTATGAAGTAAAATGGCTTTTTTTCTACGGTGAAAATGCGAGTCGCAATGCGAGGATAAAGAAGAAAGTTATAATGTCTCAAAATAATTGGTGCGTTATGAAAGAAGTCTCGATTTGTAAAACATTCCCTTGCCTAAGTAATCGGTATAATAATAGCGATTTATTCAATAACTATATATAATATACGGAAGACTAAATGCTATTACAAGAGAAATTGAAGACGATACATATATTATACTATGTTACATAACAAAATTCTTTAAACGTTGCTCCGAGCTAAATAGTCTTGTAAAATTTAATGACTGTAATCGTTTACGAGTATCTCGATCAATATCATCAATCAATTACGGAAGACATGTTCCGTACTTTCTTAGTAGCTTGGGAAAGCATGGGAAATTATGGAAAAAGGGGAAACTCGATTGATGTTGATAACTATTTCAGAATTAATGATTTCTGAAGCAAAATGATTTATGACTGTGCTGCAGTGTAAAAAATATCGACTCATTGGAGAAAGTCTATTCTTTTCAAGTACAAGTTATAGATTTTACTTAGATCTCAATAGGATAGGTAAGCAAAACATTTCAAATATTGATCAGTAGTGTTGATACTGTAACTGCGTTTGATTATGAACATCAGGTTGGTAAAGCTTTTTTAATACAGTTGCTCAAAAAGTGGCGTATTGCAGGGACGTTTAGCGTTCGGGATGTGGGCTATTACATACTCGAGCTTTTTGTTTACCTTTCCCGAACTCGTGCGTTCTCTTTGCCAACTGTCAAAAATGGCGACACGACTTTGACACACTCTTTGCATTGCGAAACGTAGGTTTCGAATTACTAATACGACTAGCGCCATCTCTTGATCACAGTTGGAACTTAGTTGAGTTTGTTGTGTTTTTGATATTTTATTAAATTGCTTAATTTTTTCGCAACTGTATTAAAAATAGTTGTTCAGTATACGTGCGGAACCGTCATTGCAAAGAGTTCCGACTGTCAACCCTCACCTTCGGCTGCGCCTCGGCTCGGGTAGACATTTGTCAGAACTCTTTGCAATGACAGGCTTTCCGCACTTGTAATGAAATATACTATATTAGCATCTATAAATTTAAGTTCGATTCGTAGAGAATAACCACTGGCTACACAGTGATAGCTATTTGTATTGATTGCACTATTAATGTATATTTAACTTATATCTGTATAGATTATATCTGCATAGACGAGCAAATGACTTGTCGTATGCAGAATGCAGACACATCGCAATTGACATCCGCACCTCGATTTAGCGTTCTTTGTTTTGTAATGAATCGTTAATATTGTGATGTCACTGCGCTGAACGGTAAATAAATTGTTGGAAGATGATTTCGATTATACAATATTTTTAATAGTTTCAACCTTTGTAATAAAAATATTACTTAAATGTTTTATCTTCTATTTGATTATTTATGCTCTAAATGTAGTGGTTCGTATTCAAATCGATATGCAACATAATATTTATTTTAGTAAGTTACTAACTGTGCCCCGCGGTTTCACCCACGTATCGTAATTCCCGCAGGAACTCCAAAGTACCTGAACTTCCACAAATATTTCCAGACCAAAGTTAGCCAAATCGGTCCAGCCATTCTTTACTTTTAGCGAGACAAACGAACAGCAATTTATTTTTATATACATACTAGCTGTCCCCCGCAATTTCATCCGCGGTAATTTCGGAGTTCCCGCGGGAATTGCGGGAAAAAATTGCTCTACTCTACCCCTGACAGTAGTTTAAGGTGATTAGCTGCTCCCCGCATTAGTGATGGAGTTCCCGCGGGAACTCCGGGATAAAAACTATCCTATCTTTTAAGTTGGACCATACTATAATGGTTACAAAATTTTATCAAAATCCGTTCAGTAGTTTCGGAGTCCATCGCGGACAAACAACGTGATACGTGATTTAAATAATATTAGACTAGCTTTCCCGCGCGATTTCATCCGCGGTAATTTCGGAGTTCCCGCGGGAATTGCGGGGAAAAAGTTCTTTGTACCTCTGACAGTAGTTTACGGTGATTAGCTGTTTCCCGCATTAATTCCGGAGTTCCCGCGGGAATTCCGGGATAAAAACTATCCTATCTTTTAAGTTGGACCATATTATAAAAGGTTACAAAATTTTATCAAAATCCGTTCAGTAGTTTCGGAGTCCATCGCGGACAAACAACGTGACACGTGATTTATATATATTTAGACTAGCTGTCCCCCGCGATTTCATCCGCGGTAATTTCGGAGTTCCCTCGGGAATTGCGGGGAAAAAGTTCTTTGTACCCCTGACAGTAGTTAACGGTGATTAGCTGTTTCCCGCATTAATTCCGGAGTTCCCGCGGGAATTCCGGGATAAAAACTATCCTATCTTTCAAATTGAACCATATTATAAATGGTTGCAAAATTTTTATCAAAATCTTTTCAGTAGTTTCGGAGTCCATCGCGGACAAACAACGTGACACGTGATTTATATATATTAAGATTAAGATAAAGATAAAAGCATAGGGTTCCATTCATGTGTAAAGCCAGGTTGACACTATCCAAGTATGCTTAGACTTTGCTGATGATGACAAAACGGCATCGTCAAAGACTGATTCGATACCTGTTGATGGGAAAGAGCTACTTGGTTCAAGCTTTTGGATAGTCATTCGTGAACCTCGACCTCTAAGCACCTTCGCTTAGTTTATTTACTTATGTGCCCAAATATCTCGAGTATGATTGATCACTTACTATAATTATAAATATAATAATAATATAATAATATTATAATTATAATTTTAAATTTATTATTAATCACTTAATATAATTATATTATACGAGAATGGATCAATTACTTCATCTATACCCATTATTTTTACTAGTAAAAAATACTTTTAGATCTAAAATAATTTCCCTCTCACTGTTTCCTTACATAATTTAGGATAGATACAAAAAATCTTCAAAGAACCTTTCGGTATTGTCGTTAGGTACCTACCATTCTCCTTTGATCACTTTGTTTCAAAGTTCTTTATAAAATGTTGTTTTTCCGATAGTGTGCATAAAAGTTAAAAAGAAATGTCTTCCTGAAAGATAATTTTACCTTTTCCACTGGAGAAGGCGTCGCGTGCGTGGCCGTGCGATGCGCCGCGCCGGCGGCGCCGCGGGCGCGTCCGGTCTATGTGTTCATTAGTGCATATTAATCATTCCCTGTCTTCTTATCTACTTGCCTGCTTGCTGGTTTTAATCTATTAACTTGTACGTATTGATTTAAATTTCACACACACACAAGACTATTGATTCTGCTCTTTCTTTTTAAAGGTGACATATTTTACAATAATTAAATTTAAGGATTGATTCAATTTTAATTACTAGTGCAAGCTGCTTTATAGGATGCATTGGCATTTCATATCATTTGGGAAAATTCCTATTTTCATGCTTTACACGCCTTCTTAACTATCAGAAACAGGATCTAACATTTCATTTTCTTTCTTTATTCAAGTTATCTAAAGAAGTCATCATCGGCCTAGCATTATATTGTACGAGAGCGAAAGTGGTTTCAACTTTAAATAATTTTTGCGTTTAGTTCACAGAATAGTTCACAGCATGAGATCGCGGTCGGGCCAACCATATTGTCCGCACAAGTAACGCCTCATTGTGGCTTTGCTCATTTATCATTTACTATTCCGCAATAAGTCTGCACACGATATTAGTCTTTAAATATTTTATCCTAAGAGACTAGATTGATTTCATCAGAGGTTATTGTTGAAATTGTTTAATTTAATATGAAATTGAACATGCCTCGTGATGCGCCGATGGTATCGCTACCTGGATTTCTGAACTTTACTTTCGTTGGTCTATTTAGTGAGGGGCGGTGGTGAAACTACTGCAAGGGTTTCCTAATTCGTAACAGCAGTTTACTTTCGGTTTTGTTACCATTCTGTTTATAACGATGTTTTGATAACATTGTTCTTCAACGATAGTGCCAGTTCGATCGCTCCTACAATGATCAATGACGTATGGTTAAAGACAACTGATGCAGGTTTATTAACTGCCTGTTAAACTGACCTCCTGTCACTTTATGACCATTTACGTCAAACAATGTAAGACAACATCGTGGTCTATGGTTAGGTAACCTGTAACTGTAACTGTAACGCCAGGTGTCGGGGGTTCGACCCTCGCGTCAGGGTAAACTATTCTTCCGTATCTGCATAATATTTTTAACACGATTAACTAATTAAAAATATAATTACGCCGCTTTATTTAACCAAGTTTGTTTACTCAAAGAGATGAGTGTTGTAGATACCATCCGTACTTTCGAAGAGATGCTATTATTCATTGCGAAAATTAATCTCGGAATAATTACAAAGAAGATGTTCCTCTGACCTCTATCGGAACACTTTCTAATAACAAACAGAAGAATTGAATTAAGGCAATCCAAACATCGCCAACAATGCAATCACGTAGAATTCAGAAGATTGGCGTAAGTGGCACGAAGTCGATCTGTATAAACCTATACAGTAAAGTACTCTTATGGTATTAGCAATTCTATTGTGTATACTTTTCCTTTAATAAAATATAACGTCAACGAATTCACTGCACTACAATATACTTTAAAAACAAAAAAAAAAAAAAACACTTTTGGTTGATAATCTTATCTTTAATGATAAAAGAAACGAGGTTTAAAATTAAGAGCTGTTATTTTTTTATAATATCCGTTTCCTTATTCATCTGAGTTTTTAATATGAAAGCGATTTTACGCATTGATGATTTTAGAGTGTATCATTTTGCAATGCTTTTTGCACAATTGGTACTAATTGTAGCATTACAATTATTATTGAGTGTTTAAAATTAAATTATGTAAAGATTAAGTGCCATCATGATAATATTTTTTCTCGTAGTGGGGTTTGTCTATTGTAGAGTCAAATGACATCCTTTGGTATCGTTTCCTTCATGAGACATGAGAATGACAGATAAAGAACGTGTTAATAGCTTCACCCATTATTGTTTCAAAGTTTTTGACAAGATCTAATTTTCTCTGAGTTTTGAATACAGGAAAGGGAATAGAAAACAGACACTCTTAATTTCCTTTAAATTGGGTTGCCAGTGTGTTACTTTAAGTTTTTGTTTTATAATAACATTCTTTCTATACAACACAAAAAAATATTGCCTACATCTATTTTCGATATAATATTCTAATTCGTAATTATTTTACTGTCAACTATACCTCGCCTTAGTTTTGGCTTAATAGTTTCAAGACTTTTACTTTATTTCAATGAAATATTAAACTTATTAGTTACACGTCAGTTTAAACTATACTGTTTCATATTATTAGCCACAGCCTACATTTCTTATCGAGCCAGTAAACGGCTGCTGTGTCGTAATACATATTTACAGACGCGAATTTTCTCACGGCACCCGATTCGATTGCATTGACTGCTAGCGACTAAACTCTACGAATGAATTCTATTCGTCGCGGTTGAGTTTTTATATACCTTTGACAGTTTGTTCACGAGGTTAGTGAAGATGTTTGAACTTACTGCCTTTTTTGTTCAGATAATTTTTGACGTGCAGTTTTGTTTACTTTGAGTAGTTACTGATGTTTTTCTTAATCTGATGTTTCTTAGTTATTGTAAAGGTGCCTACTCGCTGTGACAGCTTCTAAAATAGATATTTATATTTTAATGTATTTGGGTTTCCACAGTTATACATTTTCTTCGCATAAAAGAGAATTCGTAATCTTTCGATTGATAGGTTGAAGTAATGTAACAATATCTTTTAACGGTGAAATCACAATCTTATATCGATTGACGGAGAGGTTGAGTTCTCGTATTTTTAGCTTAGAGCGTGACGAATGAGTACATACACGATTGCATTACCGTTTGCTTTTATGGCTTCTTCAAATACTTATGAATATCACTTCACGTACTTCGATACATATGTTTACAACAGTTTATTTATACACCTATCAATTTCTCCGTCGCCATGCCGTTTCCATGCCTTTTTATATTGCGTCGTAAAATTATAAAACATTTGAAGAAATCAATTTTTATGTGTCTCTGTGCAGTCTTGTACAGTTATCTAATTTGAACATAATACGTCAAGTTATAGCGTCGCAAGTTTTATAGCACATTAAACACTGCTATGTGATTTGATGTATCGAAAAACATTTTTACATGATATACGCCATCCGGCTATATGCATACGGCATCCGGGTATTTCAGGGGCTATTTTTATATTTTATGTCGCGTCATTAACTACGACCAAAGTTTATGTGCTTACGTAATCTATCTGCATATTTATTATTTTATTTGCACAAAATATTTCATTCATGTACAGAAATAGCAGTTGACATGCATTTGATTTTAACTATGCTTGGGCTTGTTGAAAATTCTTTAGGTGCGTAAAATCTGTTTCTCTAATTATGATAGAGTACTTTTATTAGCTGCTATCCCGTGTTTTTACACGGGTAAAAACTTAGTAAAACACGGGTAAAAGTTGTTTCAACTGTTTCACCCTTAGGACTTGAATAACCGAAAGTCCTGAAGTACAGATATCTTGAAATTGGAAAAAAAAAATTCCAAACATAATTTCCATCCCTCCTAATCCTAAAAATAAGTAACTGTACCCTATAAAAAATGTATCCCCCTTTAAAGGTGGGTTAAAATAAATCTTTGTGCTTGCCAACAGCTTTAAAAGAAAGTCTTGCGCAAAATTGGAAGGTGTTTAATATAATACCCGGTTGTTTGATCTGTAGGTATTTGTTAAAATGTCTGGTCCGCCAATATGTCATTTTATCTCAGTTTATTTGCTTCAAATTATGCAACTTTTGAACTTTACTTTCTGCGTACATTTTGATGTTGCGATATCGGAAAAATGTTATTGGTATTTTATTAATCCTTATCCTTACTTTACAACGTATCAATGAATTAACTGAAAACTTGAATAATTCACGCGGAATCTCCGAAATTAACGCGGGTGAAACTGCGGGAAACAGCTAGTTAGATAAATAAAAAAAGCCATAGTCTAAGGAAATATGAGAACTAACCCAGATCTTTAGTTCATCTATATCAACACTTCTCTTTCCATTACTTAGTTTATAGTTGATGTTAAAACGTTTCGTTTTCATCCTCAGCCTCGGTCGTTTATCGAGACAAGGCAAATTAGATGTAGTTTATATTTAACGACTCAATTTCTATCTAAAGCGAGAAATCTCTCCATTCAAAGTATCGCCGTTTGCAATAACGAGAAATGGCTTCAGGAAACCAGTATAATTTGAATATAATACATTTTAAGTTGTGTTTTACAGTGATATTAAATATTGAATTAATAATAATAATTGCTCTTTGTATTAGCAGGGACTAGCTGCCTCGCGCGGTTTCACCCGCGATAATTTCGGAGTTACCGCGGAATTGTTCCATACAAACTTTGCCCCCCTTTATAAGAAGATAAAGGTAGAATTTTAGGTAGAATTTCGGAAAATTCTTTCTTACCGGATGCCTACGTTATACAAAAAACACTTTCTCCAAGTTTCAGGTCTCTACGATCAGCAATTTAGACTTAGATTGATCCGTCAGTCAGTCATTCAGGACAAAGAATTTTATAATATTGTATACTGGGTTACAGGGTAAGTCGACTTATTTCCTTAAAGAGCTTGTAGTTTCCATCATTTCTGACTGATATTTATTACTATTAGTAATAAAAATTATTTTATTTTATTTTCATATTTATCTTGTTTTCTGACCCAAATGATAAAGATGCATAAGTACCATTATTTTTTATTACCTGGAATCATCATCATCAATTTTTTTCTAAGATTTCTAATAATACCCTATGCTTGTTAAACCTTGTTGGATAGCTAATAAAACGTAGATATCTTTAAGCACTTCAGCAGCATAACTGTCATAGATTTTTTTAAAAATATTTCGGAAAGTAAAAAATACTTTTTATGAATTTATTTCATTTTGCAATTATCAATCTTCTACTACGACCTAGTCGGTTTAGTCAACTGCAATTTTAGTGTTGCGAATAATAAAGCAACTTATCTACAACACAAAAATGACGAACACAATTAATTTAGAGGATAAACACGCTAAATAAATAGGCCAATAGACAAAAATTCTGCTATAAAAAAAAAATATCTCTAAAGTCCAATATCCTGAAAACGGAAATAGCTGTGCCCCGCGGTTTCACCCGCGGTAATTTCGAAGTTCCCGCGGGAATTCCGGGATAAAAAGTACCCTATGTCCTTCTCTATACCCCTGACAACGATCATGCCAAATTTCATCCAAATCCGTTCAGCCGTTTTTGCGTTTTTGAGTAAACGTATGCGAGGATAAGACAGTACTAAGCGACAACGAAGAGGCTCGTTTCAAGTTTAAATAAATAAAAACGTAAACGTTCTCTTAATTTTCGAATGAAATGATTGCTTTTTAGGTTTTTGATAAAAAAATTAAGTGATTTATTTTTTATTTAAAGACGAAACAACTCTCCTGTGAAACTTATTGTCACCTTTTTTTCATAACCTCTTAAAGACGTTAAAAAGGTTCACTTTACGAGTGTTAAATACAAGTTGCAATCATAACTTCTCCTAGTATGGCAATGAAAAGTTTGTGTTATACATCCATAAACGGCAAACAGTGCAAAATAATAAGTACAAGTTATAAAAGTTAAGTGAAGTCTTGTTTTACGATAAAAAAATGTGAAATCATTTGTAAACAAAACTGTACAAAACTTATTTGAAACTCGTTTTTTTTCTTCGTTTCGCTTCATTTTAAATAAGTAGGTAGAGGTCTAGTTTTTATCTCCGAGATAATTTAGATACCACTATTTATCGTGTCTATACATTAAATAAAATAAAAAAGTTTGTTGGGGACCATAATAATTTTTTTAAATCCATAAAAACGATTTCTATTTTATTTTCTGTGTTTTTGTATGTTTGTACCTACGTGACTCAACGCAACACAAATTCTAAACGAATTTGAACTGAGTTTTTTCAGTTACCTTGCTTTTACAGTTTAAATTGAAACTTAGATTTTGTACCATCGAAAAACAAACCATGGTTCACGGGAAGAGAAGATAAAATACAATTTAAATTTGAAAGTTAAAGTCCCTTTCGATAATAACAACTCACACAAGATTTCTTCGTGGAAACCAAGCAAACGTGGCATATACTACATATATTATACGAATACTATTGTATATATAGTATAATACATACTTAAAGAGATAGAAAAGTGAAACCATAATTCACTCAATTTCCACTACCAATAGGAATCGAATCCGGAACATCTTTTTTAGTGGAGAGGCATGGTGACCACTGCGCTAATCCGGTCGTCGAACAGTCAAAGCTGCTCTCTCGAAACTTAATTGCTATCGACCGTACCTACATCGAAGTTATTTTGTAATATTCTCTTTTTTAGTTTCTGTGTGGCTTCCCATTATAATTGCATTACTCGTCTTGATTGATATCACGATAGGCGATGAAGTTCTATTGAAGGGCCCATTGCTCTACAGCGATGTTAAAATAAAGCACTTATAGGATTTTCACTTTTATACCGTCCGTCGACGCCAGCTATAAGAAATGTTTCGAAAGCATACTCACTCAGTCGTTGCTTGTTCGGTGGTCATCAATTTTATTGATTGTGATTTAGTGAACATTTGATGAAATCGAAAGCAATCAAATATTGCTCCCGGTCACGCTAAATGCCTTTTACGGGATTTTGAATTTCTTTATGGTTGTTTTAGCTTCTTTTAAATCAGTGGTGCGCAAACTTTCTTCATGACAGGCCAAAAAGTTTATGAAATTTTGGATGATGGTCATAATTAAAGAAAAAAATGCATTTCGTATTGAAATCTTACGCGACTAAACTAGTCTAGCTGGCTTCTTTACCTATGCATGACCGTCAAAATTTAATTAGTTACTATAAATTTCGAAGGACCGCCGCCAGCCGGATTAATAAGTTGGCCCGCGGTCCCTACTTTGCTCACACTGGTTTAAAGTTTAGTTTTAAGTTGTAAAGGTGAGATTATCATACAAACTTTCTAATAGGTAGTACAAAAATAAAAAGAATTCTAGCTTCAATTGCCGTTTTAATCCAAATTTTGGTCTGCGTCAGTCAGTTTCTTCCTACTTAAAACGCTATAGGTAATTCTCTTAAGCCAAGACAACTGTTGACCCGACCGACCTATTTGCATCATCGGCGAGGGAACAGCGTGATATTTAGAACTAGGCGTTAATCTGATCGTTTGCAAACCTTTACAGTGACCGGGTCTTGCAATATAGTCTAAGCTCAAGTTGGACTTATTATCTGAAAATATCCTATTTTATTTCTGTACGCTTGTCAGAAAATGTATTTTTCATTACTCATACTCGGAAAGTAGGTCTGAAGTTGCCTGAGAAGCGGGTTGAAAGTAACCCTTTTCAGCCCTAGGGAGAATCGCTTTCAACTGACAACTGTCAAATTATTAAAAAAAAACTAGATCTATTTTCACATTACTATTGAACCATGTTTCAACTTTCTATACAGCCAGCGCGATGTAAAATTGAAATAACGTAAAGTTTAAGTAGGTATTAATTAAAATAAAATTCACTCACTTTTTCTTAAGCTAATTCCTATTTATATTTTTTATTTTCTTTAATTAATACTTAATAATTAAAGAAAATATTTTTTTTAGGTTGCCACAATGTAAATAAAAAATACTGGCTGAATAGCTAGCCGGCCAAAGAAAAAGAAATAGGTGGGAAAGTGTCAAGCGACTATCCTATCTTCACTCATTTTTTCTTTAGCTAATTCCTATTTTTATTTTGACTTTCCTTGCATTCGTAATGAAAAGCACAGTGTTATCCTCGGGAGAAAGACTTATTTAGTCCCTCGATCTATTGGCGCCCTCGCTACGCTCGGGTAAGTTACTTTCACCCCTAGGATAACAATGTACTATTATCCCTTTTCTACTCTTTAAAATTAACGTTGAGACTAAGAATTTAGAACCTTTTTATTATCCTCAAAAACAAATAAGCATCTTAGTATGAACCAAAGTCGATATCCGCGTCGGCCATTCGCTTGATTCTTTTAAACTATAAGAAACGCAGTGGATATATTCTCTTTGGTATAACATAATGCAGTTTTCACTAACATTCACAGAATTTAAAGCACATTGCAGGCGTGATAGTGGCGCATTAACACTTCTCCCTTGCGTTTAATCGCAAATGTTATTTGTCATTTGTAGACGTTGGAAATTATGTGATTGTGGCGTAAATTGAGAAGTAAGAGATTGTGGGAAGACGAGGCAACAATGACTCGTTTAATATACACAGCACAAGCGGCTCTTTGCCGCGCTCAGTTATAATAGAGCAATCATAGAAAATTATCGCTTCATAAAAAGAATTTCTCTAAACTTTTCGTCGGAAAAAAAGAAATACAAGTTATAATTAAGCTTGCTTAGCATTAAGCTGTCGTTTTTTTGCAATGCTATTTATAACTAGGTAAGATTTATATGAATAATTTGAGAGAGATTAAGTAAATAAAATTTCACAAACTTTTGTAAATTCAAAAATTGGCCTCGTTTTAAACCATGGACTAAAAAAATCTTATTACAAAACTTATATATCAATGTCGTTGGTCATATTTTATCGACATACATATGGATAAAATTCCCATCCTTGAAGTTAAATATTATACCATTGTATCGATTTAATTCTTGTCCGTCATTTGTGTGGCAGAAGACTACATAATATGCATGTTTAGTCAACAATGTCTTACAGAATGTCGACGTGTGACGTGAAAATATGAATCATTCACTTAAGATTCCTTGAAATTGTCCAACACTTCTAACTGCACGTGCTTGGTATGCGCGATTGTCAATCTTATGTATTCGAGAATTTACATGTACGGTGTTTTAAAATTTAAGTTATTTCAATTATAACATTATTGTTTCAGGTAAGAAATCGTCCGTAAGAGCAGAAAAGAAAATACAGTGAAAAATTAAATGAAATAACTTAATTGTTACCCACAAGCATGAGTTATTGCAACTTAACACTACTTATAAATATGAGGCTACAATAGGCGACCTTATCACTAATAAGTGATCTCTACCAGGCTACCCAAGATTAGAGGAGGCAAATTAGACCTAGAACTAAGTGGGTGGCATAAGCAAATACATGTATGCAGGAAGGTATTCATATAATCTAGTATCTACTTTAATGTTATATTTTATATGTATATATATTTTATATGTAATTATATGTATACATATAAAATATATAATATACAAATACCATATAACATACATACATATGCATGGACTAGTAAAAATGAAAAACCTATATAACCTATATTAAATTTAAAACATGGTGCGATCGATTAGGAAGTCGATTCTGAGCTAACTACTTAGTTTTTATGTAATTCATTAACACGTTGGAACGATTTTGACGGGACTGTCACTGTTAACTAGATGATGTTATAAGAAGTAAATTAGGCTGCTTTGGATTTCCTGGGGCATTCCGAAACTCACGCGGGTGAAACCGCGGTGTACGGCTAGTGTAAAATAAAACTCGATTGCATATTTTTATATGCCAAATTCTTTTGTGACAAAAAGTTTGACCTTCGCATACAAGCCATTTTAGTGATGTAATGTTGTCTTGAGATGCTACCTCCGCTCAATCGAGTTAGGTAATCGATAGTCTGTAAAAACTATCGAGTAGTAGTGCTTTAAGAAATTGACTACAGTAAAGTAACATAACGAGCTAAATAATAGAGTTGTTTCTTACCGCCGCACTCAGAGTCGACTTTAATGATTACTTAGTTAAGTATAGATTTTTAAAACAAAACTGCCGCAATCAGACAAGTTTAATAAATTAAATGCCAATTAACATTAATTTACTGAACGTCTCTGATTGCGGCAGTTTGGTTTTAAAAATGTATACTTAACTAAGTATCATTAAAGTTGACTTGACTCTGAGTGCGGCGGTTAAACGATTGTTGTAGATCCAGTGCCGATTTAATAAAGACTTTTAGATTTTATTATAATAATTATGTATACGTATTTCTTTGGTTTTTAGAATACAACCACTAACCAATGATATCATAAGACGTATTAAAAGAAGATTCTAACTCTACTACTACCAAATTTGTTTCTAAAAATGCGAGTAACAAATTTGAACACAGTACCTATAACTATGTCCAAATTTGGTACGGTACGCAAACACTTATATCTTTTCAAGTTTAAAACTACAATTCAATATAAAGGTCTTTATTTTTCAATGTCAAATCGGCTTTCTAATTATCAGCATGACAGCACTATACAGGTTCCCACAGGTTATAACAATTAGAAGAGTTAATTTTTCACGGAAAGTGCATTAAAGCCATTGAATGGGTTACTTATAAAATTAGATCACGACTTTTAAAGTTTTTGTTTAATTATTAAAACTTATAATCTACATAAGTACGAGCAGTCGTTGTCCTTTACCTACAATGAATTCATCCCGTGAATACTTAATTTCTTTGAACAAAAATTCTATGTAATATTAATTAGAATATAATTTTTTTTCATCGCAATCGGGAATTTTAACCGGAATTAACAATTTGTTACTGAAAGCGTAAGGCACTATAGTGACGCTGGCGTACTTTTAAGTTTCAAGCACTACGGATGGTAAAATTGAATTAAAAAAATTGGCTATTTATTCTATTCGTTAAGTTTTATACAGAACTAATACCTATTTGAGGGCAGATGAGAAAGATACCGTGGGAATCCATGGCGGGCAACTTGATATTCACAAAACGTTTTCTTACATGGACGGTTCGAAATTGCAAGATAGCGCACCTTTGAAATTTCAAATATTCATTTGTATTCCAATGTTTCGTTCGGTAACGGTTACAATAAGTAGGCAAAGCACTAGTCCATAATGGTTTTTGAACGGACCTCGGTACGTAATTACATTATCTGTTTTGTCTATGCCACGGTGCTGTGCTGTTTCGGTTGATTTGTTCCTTATTGTTGTAGGCTCATTGGTAATGAGTATCAATGTAAATGCCCCCTTCGATAGTCTATTGTATGGCATTGCCTGTCACTAACTGTCGTTTGTGAGTAACTTTCACGAAGATGTTTCCGAATGTGTGTGTGCACGTGTAAAACAAAATTGTGTTGCAATTAGCATGAAGCTTAATAAAGTAACAAAGAGAACATGAAACTCGCACTTCGCATCAGAAACTGTTCCAACATCCACTAGGTACATCTGTACTACATACTTATAATATCATTGCATATCTATATTTCAACTGTACCTCATGTTATTTGGAACTACCCCCTTTACAGGGTGGAATCGTTGAGTTTGTCCAAAGGATTATCAATTTTATAGATATTGCAAAACTTACGGATTTAGGTATTTAGAATCTTTTAATGCATGAACATTGAAAAAATATCGCCATGTGAACACAGTGAGTTTTTTTGCGACTTTCATACATTTACGGAGAACATATAAGAAGTATTAACGTATACTACACTCAAACTAAAGAATAAGGTGGAGTTTTAATTAAATGTAGGCACATCATCCATATTGTAAGAACTTATCGTTTTGTTTTGTTGCCCCACTTGAATCAGAGTGATGCGAGTGGTTTCTCAAGAGCGGTTTCCATAGTTCTCTTTTTACACTCGTCACATGAAAAACTGTCTACTTGAGGGCAGGAGTTTAGGACTTACATTTTCTTCTTTCTTTAGACGCCTTCTGGTTTAGATTGTCTCTTGATATTAGTTTTGCTGAGGTTACACGTTAAATGACTTCCTGGGAGCAATTCTCCATCGTTGGTTCTTAGTTCTACTTTCACCAAACTTTCATCTAAGTAATCCAGATATCCAGATTAAAGCAGTCGTTAATCCTCTGATAGTGATAGAGAGCTGTCGCACCATGAAGACAGAAGCGGTCATTATAAGATGTTTGATACGTTGCAAGTCATGCAATATAAGCTGGCTTTTGTAACGAAATGCAATCTAATATCGTATACAAAACAAGTGTATGCAAAAACTAAGAGTCATGTTTGGTGTCGTGTGTCATTTCAAAGCGGCGCAAGCGCATCCGACGAATGACAAAGGACATCCGACACCATTGACACAGTCAGCTTAGAAAGGGATGCTCCGTCTATATCATACATCTAACGGAGCATTTGGAGCGGAAATCTCTAGATCATATGCATCTAGCATTGCATCTTTTGAGACAGTGCTAAATGACTCATTATAATATACACACCGGCAGAATTAGCGGAACATAAAAAGGCAGGGTATAGAAATAATTACGTATATATATTAAAACAAATAATAATTAGACGTGAAGTAATAAATTAATATACATCTTTTAACACTTTAAAAGTTTGTAATTAAATTATTAAATTTTATTTAAAATAATAGTAAAAAAAACACTTTTTCTCTAATTTGTGGGCACACAAATAATGTTGCAAATTAAAGATTACTGTGATTTTAACACTAAATAAATGAACGATTAATAACGTGTGTTTCCCCTTCGTGATTTAACTTTTATTTGCAACATTGTCTGTGTTCTCACAAACTACAGATTTTTTTAATTTTTTTTTATTTTGATAATTTTTAATAAAATTTAACTAAAAACTTCTTAAAGTCGATGTTAAAAGATGTATATTAGTTTATTACTTCATGCCTGATAATAATTTGTTTTAATATATATACGTAATTATTTCTATACTCTGCCTTTTTATGTTCCGCTAATTCTGCCGGTGTGTATATAATCTCGAGACCAGTTTTGTGTTTGTTAGTTATCTAGATATACATAATAAAATATCAGTGACGTTTACATGTTTCACGTATTTTATACTTCTGTTCTTTTGTCCTTTGCATGCGTACCGGTTCTGTATGCTCTTGGCATTCTTTTGGAGAATTGCATAATTTTCTGGTTTACGATCTTTCTCTGTTTGATTGTCGAAAACTTTTATGCATTAGTTATATATTTGAGGACAGTAGTAGCATGTTACGTTATAGTCGGTGTAAAGTACTTTTTCTTTCAGGTTAGTTGAAACTATATCTGTCGTGCGTCTTGTTTCTCTTATCATTCATTACGACTATTGGGAACGATATGGTAGCGGTCAGTTCATATTGTTTTATTACGAAACATTTGCGGTCAGCATTGTGATTCATACATCCTTGGCTATAGCGACCACGAATCCACTATACGTACTCATGTGCGTTTTAGCATATAATGTAGTTTACTCATGCGAACTATACGACGCATTGCAACTGCAGTTATTTATACGCAAAAATGTACCAAAGCTTTTAAACGATTACCTAGGTAGTACTGAGTAGACAATTCTCTAACTTTTTTACCTTTAACTTTCGCGTAGTATATCCTGCCAGTGTCACGTGATCGCGCTCATGTTAGTAACCGCCTTATGTTTAAAACAAAGCGTATATGTACAGTTTGTGAACGCTCGTTTGGATTTTGTTTGATGTGAAGACCGAATATTATTTTTGCTTACCATGAACAACATTCAGACCAAGCCTTAGGTACGTTTAATTTTTTTTTTAAAGATATCGCAATAAGATGCTTTACAGCTTGTTATGAATCCGAGTATATTAATATGGATGTGGACTACTTTTGAAAATTAAAATTCTAATTAGTCCGTCAGTTAGAAAAAAAAATAGACACGTATTTTTTGCTTTTTCAAATAAATTAAAATATACAGAGATAAAGCACATTAAAGTTTAGGGTGAGGGGGTCGTGAAGTCACTAACCGCTAAAACCGCCATACAAACTGTCAGAATAGTGACGTCACGCGAAATTTCAACTCAATATATCGCCGTTATTTTTTGATTACGTAAAAAAAGAAAAAATACGTGTCCAATATTTTTTAATAATCTATAAGACGGACTAAAAAAAAAAATTAGTCAACATGCCCATTACTCTATTTAGATAGGCAACATCATGTTACAACAAAATACATTACTTTAAAGTAATTAGTGCAGATTTAATATAAATCGTTTATATTGTTTAACTGAACGTTTAGCTTTACTATCCACAATTAATTATTGTGTAATTAACTAACGAAGTTCGTAAAAAAATATTGTTTATGGTCGTCGAGGTGCATATCTCCACCGCCCACAACACCATTCCGTGTGCAGTAACGGCCAACGGGTGATTGTTATTAATAAATACATATATAAAAATATGCACGTGTGTTATGTAATGTTATTTCATGGCATAATCAAGTTTATTGTTATTACTATCACACGATTACTTGTGGATGTACGACTGTACGTGTTGGGTAACGTTTTTGAGCTATTTGAATCGATAGGCGGATTTTATTTAATTTATAACTTCAGACACAATTCAAGAAACAACGTTTAAAACCTATTCACTGTGAGTTAACACGCAAAAAACAAAACCCACCTCTATTACATCCTGTAATAAGTCTACTCACATTATATTCCTTTAAATAAAAACCAAAAAATCAATCCCATCAAAACATAAATGTGAAAGTGGAAGCCAAGTTCAGTATTAAGCTTATGCTTAGTTGTCGACTTCGCCGACAAAAGAATTGATATCTATCTATAAATAGGTGCCAAGTTCTGTAGATAATCCTGAAATATATTCAAAGGAGCATACAACTTAGCTAGTTTTCAAACACAAGTCATCTTATATTTGGCTAAAAACTAAATAAGCCGTCCTCGAGTTTTGCGCTTAGCAACACATATTTTAGCCATTAATTTTTATTGATATTGATGTCATGTATACCTAGTCAGTATTGCTAACATTATTGTAATAGGAATTCACTTCCAATTTTAGCTTCAAAATAATAATTCGGTTGTTAAACTTGATTTACATAAAATAGTAATTCCGAAGCAACAAAACTTATTTTATATTCGTCAGGTGTCGCTTCTCCTCGGCATTCGTCGCGCAAATCTTTGTTCAAGATACGTACGATACGAATCGCTTATAAAAATCTTTGGTTGTGAAATTAAGAACCTTGAATGGTGTAGGTATTTAATTAGACAATCCTTACTATAAAATGCGAATGTAAGTTAGTTTGTTAGGTACTCTTTCATTAAATTTTGGTCAGGGGTACAGAAAATTACATAGGGTGTTTTTGTCCCGGAATTCCCGCGAGAACTCCGAAATTTACGTGGGTGAAACCGCCTATTCGTCAAATGAGTGTTGAATATAATATACTAGCTGCCCCCGCGGTTTCACCCGCGCTAATTTCGGAGTTCCCACGGGAATTCCAGGATAAAATATAGATATAAACCTTCCTCTTCAACCACTCTATCTATTGGTGAAAACCACATGTAAATCTGTTACGTAGTTTTAAAGATCTAAGCATACATAGGGATTAGGGACGTATAGTGGGAAGTGACTTGGTTTTATACTCTGTTGTGATTCAACAATTATTGCAGATGTTATCTGCATTATTATCTCTAATAGTCTCATAAGAGTCACTTTTTATTAAAATTGTATTTTAAGTATAGATTTACATTTGTTGCTCATTATACTACCTGTTCTACAAATGTGTAACATGTTTCATGGCATTGTCTTTGAGCATAGTTAGGTACTACTTTACTGGGTCATGTTTAGATACTAGTAGGTTCAAGTGTGACTGCTTTTTCATGTGCATTTTCCGGTCACTGACCCGCCATTTAAAAAAAATACTTTTCAAGTCATTCACACGGTTCTAAACTGGGCATTGTCGGCAAAACATACTATTGTATGTGCAGGATTAGATTAAGATGAATGTGTTTGTTGACTTTTTATTAGCCTTGTAAGAGTAGCTTGTATGTTTTACCGTTTTATTTATACCACTAGATATTTTTTAAAGGCTTGTAGAACATAATCAAAAGGACTTTTTAAGGAAGGTTTTAAGCTTATTTCAAAAATTAATCACAAATAATAAGTCGGCACAGATTCCAAAAGCCGAATGAAATGTGTTTTGGAATCGACGATCGAATCGAGTAACGCAGCAGGCAGAAGCTATATTCCAGGCACAAAGCCAAAAACAAAAACATAGTTAAACTCATTTAAAAAACTTACCGTATACTGTTTATCATTAAGCCGATTAATATTACTTTAAACCCAAAGCCACCCCCGTGTTTAAAACACACCATCGCGTGTCTAAAATCATTCGTAATTCGTAGTTGAAAGTCGCTGCCGGTTTTCGGGGCTTTGACCCCTTTATTTGACAAAATTAACATAAAATCTTTGATTACCTCTATTGTGTGGAGCAGAGAGTAAAATTTAAAGAGTGGTCAATAATTATTCCCCGTCAAAAGTGCAAGTTCTTTGTGTAATCTTTTTATTAGAACGGAGTTCTTCATCGCCCGGTACGGATGGGAGTAAAAATTCATTTCCCGTCACGACTCACGGCGTCATAGGTGCGCCATAGAAGTTGCGCGCTTATTGGTTAATGGTTTTTGGAACGATTATTATTGGTTGCTTAGCTTGCTGCTCTCATTGTCAGTTAGAAGGCGCAAAAATTACGCGCCCACCAATTGTTCTTACGCGTTTTTTTGTTAATAGGTTAGTCGTTTGACCATAGCTCAAGTGATTTTGTGACGGTGTGGTGGAAGATTGTTTCACATGATCTATCTGGCAAAGTCTAACCTGGAATGGGAATAGCTATAGGTTATTATAGAGTCTAGTTGTAACCCGCGGTTTCACCCGCGTGTTTTTTCGGATTCTTTTAGGAATTTCCGGATGAAAAGTGTACTATCACTTAGTCCTATACTAAATTCCTATACTAAAAGTAATAGTCCTTACCATACCGAAGATTCCGAAGAAACCAGCACAAACAGACTGACGATAGTTTAAAATGAAACAAATTTTGTACGTTTAATTAAATGTAGTTTTAGGTGAGCTAAGATTATTGGTAAATCTGTTCTTATGTTTACTTTGCACTTTAAGATTTAAATCAATCTTGGATTTCAGCAGTCCGTTCGATCGATCTTCAATCCACAATCCATATGCCAATAAATAAACTCAGTGGTCCCAGATTTTATAGAGAGTTAGTAATGAAGAGTCTTTCAGACTGCCCAGAGAGCAGGTAAAAGTGATATTAAAATTGGTAGTTTTTGTACTTTTACTGCTATTTTTGAACTATTTTTCTGAGTAAAACTGAGTTTTTCGTAATTGAACACCTATGAATAGTACTGTAAAAAGTAGAATAAATCTCCTGTGCTTTTACAAAAAACAAATAAAGAATATCACAGTGCAAGAGTGTTAAGTATGACAGCAAAAAAATTATTCAAAAGGAAATTATAATTAATTTTTAGAACAACTACCTACTTGCTTGGTACGGTTTTTCTTTCTTTTATTTTAATTACAAAGTCGGTGGCATATAATTGTTACGTGAAAAGAATGCTATAGAGATTATTAATCTACACTTTCTATTAACAGATTTAAGCGTGGGTGAGTAATGTGACCGGAGATTATGAACATTAGTTTTTATAGCTTCGGTAGTCGCGAGTACTGTCAAATAGACAATTGTATCGGGAACGCGCGTTCCGAAACGTCATAGAGTCACACGCGTACCGATCATGCACCGACTTCGTTCACTCGTTAACTAGCCGTTTTACGTCACAAATCGTCCACCAATAATAAGCTAACCGCCCCACTCAGAGTCGACTTTAATGATTCCTTAGTTAAGTATAGATTTTTAAAACAAAACTGCCGCACTCAGACAAGTTTAATAAATTAATGTTAATTGACATTTAACTAATTAAGTTACATCTCATTAAATGCCAATTAACATTAATTTACTGAACGTTTCTGATTGGGGCAGTTTTGTTTTGCAAATCTATACTTAATTAAGTAATCATTAAAGTCGACTCCGAGTGCGGCTTTAAAAGAAGTTGAAGTTTGCTAAAAGTGCTTTTATGTACAGTCAGCATCAGCAATATCTACTGTTCAAAAGTCGTTGAATGATATTAAAGTACAACAGCTGTAAAAAGTGTTAACATATTTTTGGCGATGTCTGTATACATGTCAGAAGTTATAACTTCTTATGCGTCAGCTCGAAGTTCCAATTGGAAGTTATTTATCCCGGAATTCCCACGGGAACTCCTGGATAAATAACTTCCAATTGGAACTCGGGAAATTTTGTGAAACTGCGGGAAACAACTATAGTAAGGTTCAAATAAGGTAAACCCCTAAGGAATTTTGACTCAGCCAATTATGATAATGTATATGTTTTTATGTACAGATTATAAATTTTTAACTAATATGTACTACCAGAAGCAATAAAAAAAAAAAAACTAGAACTATTAGGTAAGTTTCCAGTATTACTTCAAACAAGCTCAAGTCTGAGACTAGGTACCTAGTCTACTAATTTCTTTGATTGGATATGGATCAATAAAATCATATCGTTATGAATATCGTGGGAAAGAACGTTTGGAATTTGTAGCTAGAGTTTAAATCACAATTACTGCGTTGACATTATTATTAGCTTTTCTGCTCGACTTTGTACCCGACTTCTGTTCGTGAGAGCCAAGTCAATGACGATCTGTTTAATAATGTTTCCACAAATGGTCTATTAGGTTAAGCTTTATGATAA
This sequence comes from Zygaena filipendulae, assembly GCA_907165275.2. Lineage (NCBI taxonomy): Eukaryota > Metazoa > Arthropoda > Insecta > Lepidoptera > Zygaenidae > Zygaena > Zygaena filipendulae. The sequence continues at coordinate 6,903,540 of OU015669.1, forward strand.
AACATTGTCCTATTTGTACTATTAAGTAGGTATTGAGTGAAAAATTTTGAAACACAAAGGTAAGCGTTTAAATAGAAGTCACTTTAAAAGCAGAGTTATGAATGCTTCAGTTTATGTCATATGCATTTAGGAATAGATTTTATGTATGTACACAGAATCGTTTCGGTGTTTGGTGATTGATTGTTATGTAGGTAGGTATACCTAATAAAAAAATATGCATACTAGTATTAACATAAAAAAATTAGTATTCCATATTTTCCTACCAATTTACACACATAAATAAAATTGAAGTTACTGTTTGTAATTCCAAATTAACAGCTTTTCACTAAATGCGTATAAAAGTACGTATATGTATATACGGCACTTCATAAAAAAATTCAATTTTTTAATTTTTTCTTTCTATCTGTTTGTTCCGGCTAATCTTTGAAACGGCTGGACCGATTTTAACGGGACTTTCAATGGCAGATAGCTGATGTTACAAGGTGTAACTTAGGCTAATTTTAATTTAGAAAAAAAAAATCCTGCGGGAATTTTGAAACTCACGCGGATGAAACCGCGGGGCACAGTTAGTTTTCAATAAAAAGTGAAAACACTGTATAAAATTATATGGGTTACCATTTAAAAATATGTACCTACCTATATCTATGTAGGTACGTACTACTTATGTAGGTACCTACCTACCTAGAACAAGATTAAAATCTATATTATCTCTTTAATGAGAAATCGATTTAATTAAAGTTCTCGGTGCATATGAAAGTGATGGTAGATTAATTTTCGCAAGTGGCCTGAATGGGAGATGGTGCCATTCTTTTTTTTGTGCTGTCGCCAATAATGAAATGTGCCAGTATTCGATGTTGCTTCACGTTTTAAAGAACCTAGCTCTTGTATGAGTGTTCGAGTTTCTTAGTATTGCATTGACTTTCGTTGAGAGCGAAACCAATGGAATTGAATACCTATGTATATAAATCAGGTCTTATGTTTTTGATCACATTTTTTAATTTAAACTAGCTATGCGTAATAACTGAAGTTACCAACATTTAGTAAAAGTGAAAAAAAAACGTAGGACGGTCCTGTGAATTTTGGGATACTCTCGGTCTCAGGATTTCTTTGTAGTGCGATAGCAAAATATTATCATATTTGTTAATCCAAAACATATCATTCTATGTGCCACATTTGAATCTATTCAACTAAATCCGTTCAGAAATTTCTGCGTACTTGAGCCACAAACATTCAATCATTTTTTATTCATTCATTCATTTCAAACATCAAACTATCCAAGTATCCAATTTCACATATTTTGTCACCACATGGGTGGATGAGACGGCACTTAATACGATATTTTTACCTTACAGGCTAACTTTAGATAGAACTAAGTTTAGATCTTTAAAGTTTTATTATATCTTTGTAAATGACATCGTCCTCAAATATTGAAAACGCTCTTTCACGACTCACGAATCATAATACCTCTGACTAAATTGATATCCATTACTTTAGCTTTTTGTATGTAACGATCGTAATTTGCATCAAAAAAAAAAAAAACAAAAGAGCAACGATGCCACACCTGAACATAATATGGCCTCCGGCGGCTGCATCGAAAGTAAAACGAGATGCTATCGATTCAGAAACGAAATCGACTTTGACAAATGGTCAGGTACAATATCATATGTAATATGTTAATGTTACGTATGCCAACAATAGCCACGAAGAACACCTTAGTACACGTCACAAGCGAAGGCGCGCCTAAGAACAATTCGTTTGTACGAAATGGCTGATAAAGACCGATAAGATTATGTTCTCCAAAATTGTTGCGTCACTGATCAAATTTTGACAATTTGTTTTTAATAATACTAAATATAAAAAAGCAGAAACTAACTGACAGATCGACGCACAGCCGCTGGCTCTAAAACCATAAAAATTTGCACAAATATTTCTCAAGTGACGTAGGTGTGCACTAAGAAAGAATTTTTGAAAATTCAACCCCTAACGGGGTGAAAACTAGTTGCAATGTTTGTATGGAACAACGTGTTATCTTGGAAGAAGTTGCAGGTCAAGTAATTTCTAGACCCAACCATTTCATTTTTTTGAAGTATCCTCAATTCCCGCGGGTGAAACCGCGGGGAACAGCTAGTATAATATGTCTATGAAATCCTTGTTAAATCTACGAGAAACTCCACCTTTTCAGACACTAGATATTAATTAGCAAAGTTCATATTATGCAGTCGTCATTTTTTATTTGACCAGACTACACACCACTATTCCACACACTGTAAAACGAGGCATATTTGGACATAGATAAGCAATAGTGTGTTAACCCACACTGGAGAAATTTTGAGTAAATCGTGTTTTAAAATTATAGCGCCATTTTCTGACAACATTTTTTATGTTCAATATTTAATTACATACTTAAACAATGTAATAAGGTAAACACATAGTTAAAAAACGTTCCCTAACTCTCAATAAATCGTTCTGAATAGGTAACTTAATTTTGTGGGTTAACATGTTATTGCTTATCTGCGTCCATTTAAAATGTAGAAACCTTTAAAAATATTTATAATTCCTCACAAATTAGTTCCGCCTTCAAAATAAAACCAATTAAGCACAGACGCCCCGAAATAGAACGAGTGTAGTGGACGTCTCTTAGCATTCCTTAGCGTATAAAAAATAATTCTGTTTTTTTATACGATCCACCATCGGTCAGGATTCGTCTTGCTCTGCAAGTGTTATTTCGTGATCACACCTGATTATTATCGTTACAGGTTGTTTTTGATGATCAGCATCGTCAGGTTGTATTTTTTACTAGGTACTCCACATTTCATGAGAGCAAAATAAGTTTTAGTAAGGTTAAGGTAAGTTTAAGCTTTCATCAGAAAAAGCTTGAATGGTGATTAAGCTTTAAAATTAATATACATTTTTCGTACTTCATCAACTTCTGCTGTAGATGGGTCGCTGAAGTGATAACACTCTGGCTAGAACAATTTAAAAACCATTTTATAGCATCATCAATTATTACTTAAATTATTTGTTGCTCTTCTGTGAACTAAATAGTAATTTTAAATTTCATAACCATCCCCAACCATTATGTCCTGCACGCTATCCGTTCATCTATTTCATATAATTATGACGTAATCTTTTGAGGAATTTTTAATATTCCCTTTTTTTAATCAACGGGTAATAACTTTAAGATTTAGGTTGGAACAAAATGTGTATGTGTTGCGGTTAATACTCCTGCATTGGTGGTTGAGCTTTGTACATAGTTTTTTCTAACTTCCACGCTTCTCAATTTTAAAACCCACTGAACGGGAACTGGCCCTGGACTCTGTGTTAGAGAGAATGAATCCTCTTCACTCGACGCTCGTTTTGTCATGTTTTTTTTTGTTTTCTGTTTGTTACCTTGTTCTTACTTCTTGTACTTGTTTCTTCATAGAAAATCTTTTATTATTTTTGGATTTATAATTTCATTTTGAATATCACAATGATTAATGCAAATCATTACAGCTTTCAAACTTGTTTCACTTATCGCGTTATTGAATTTATTCTTTTGTTAGCAATCTGAAATTTATTATAAATAAATAAAATTAAATATTAAAAATCATTTCAGAGTAACACCTGCAGTTTATTATTTTATACGAAAAGATACAAATTTTATCAAGTGCCGTTTTAATATTTGAGTTTGGATCAAACTTTGAAAGTTAACAATCTAAACTCTCATTTCACGCCGGCTAGAACGTTAAACTATGACTAGAATATTGAGCGAACCAAGGTGATCACCGGCAGTGTAATATACATACTATTCCAATGCGGTTTCACCCGCGTCCATCCATACAATTTGTAGACATCAAATAAAGAAAAACCGACTTCCAAAAACACAAAACTAAAAAGCTAAAAATAACAAAATACCCATTTAATCCAAAAGACAAAAACGCACGTAATATTATTATTGGTTTGTGCTACCCCTGATCGGTTTGAATTCGGTGACTCCTTTTTGGAAGCCGGTTAAAAATAAACAGATTTTTTTAATTGAAGAATATTTTTGGTAAAATTCGAGTTAATAGATAAACATTTTTTTTAAAATCTCCAATTCTCCGTACAAAGTGTGGTCCCCTTTTACTCCCTTGGGGGTGAATTTCTTAAAAGGCTTAGCGAGTTTTTACGTCACTAAAGGAAATAATATTCAAGATAGAAGATTAGTGATAGGATGTCCTTTTTGAAGATGCTTGGAAAAAATAGATTTTTTAAAAATAAATTCTTTATACTTAGAAGAAACAAATGTGGAATCATGGACATTGCATCATCGATCTATCGACTTACCTATAGACCTATATAAGTATATACGCTCCAATTTTAATAATATAGATGAATAATTAAATATCGGTCATACCTGATTCGGAGGTTAATTTCTACTACGTTCTGCTGCTGTAAGCAAGACAAGCTTGTAGTGGTAACCAAAATGACTTTTTTGTTACACTAATTATAATAACTTTCACTTCGATCTAGTGCGTCTAAAATTTAATGAAATGATCTACCTACTTCAGCCATTTAAAAAACTTTTTTTGAGCAAAGTTACGGAACTGTAGAATGGCTTGCTAGATTCCAGGTTCTGTTTAGTGAATGCTCGAACGCGAACGTAGAGATTTTAATACTATCATTATTAAGTTCTCTATGCTGGTAGAAGTAATTCAGCTGGAAGACGTTAAAAAAAGACACCGAAATCAGGAAAGATAAAGACATTGATGTAGGGGATAATCTCTATTTAAACGATTCGTAAGATAGGATATTTTTCACCCCGACACGAAGATATCCCGAAGGAATTCCGAAATTGACATAATATGTGAACCGTAGGGGCAGCGATAAATATAAACAAATTCCATTATCATAACTTTTTTTAACCGACTTCCAAAAAGGAGGAGGTTCTATGTTCGATTGTATGTATTTTTTTTAATATATTCACCGATTACTCGAAGAAGGTTGAACCGATTTGGAAAATTCTTTTTTTGTTTGAAAGGGTTTACTCCCAATTAGGTCCCATTGCCACCAAGTCGGGATCTGATGATGGGATCTTGGAGAAATTGAGGGAACTCTTCAAAAATTATAGGCACACCTATAGCGATTTGGGTATTTTTTATAGTAAATCGTTCATTTGCTTTTGGAAAGCAAAAGTTGAAGAAGTGGAACTGATGATAAAGACCAGATGGTCATCGGAACTACTCAATAATAGGTATTTCACGTGTTCTGAATCGTTAACTTTAATATGGTTTCTAAACAATTTATGCCCGTCACAATGTATATGTTGAAGTGGAACTGATGGTGATGTACTAGGAGAATTCCTCAACAATTAACGTCCCTGCGTCGGGAAAAGCAATATTTTGTGGTGATGAGCAGTTGACATTAGGCTATTGTAACTTAGAGAAATTACGAACTAAGTCACTTAAAAGCGAAAAATAAACAAAATTTTAACAAAAAACTTAAAACCGTCTTCCAAAAACACAAAACTAAAAAAGCTAAAAATAACAAAATTCCGATTTAATTCAAAAGATAAAAACACAAGTAATATTATTATTGGTTTGTGCTACCACTGATCGGTATGAAATCGGTGATAAGCTAAATATGGAGGGGGTAGATGGGCTAAGTCGACTCCCGCCACCAGCTCTTCGTGAGCAGAACAACCCAAGTGGGCAGACACCAGCAGGCTTGTCACTAAAAATATAGCTTTTTTAGTTTAGTGTTTTTGAAAGTCGGTTTTAATTTTTTTGTTATTGGATATCACAATTCCTAGATTTAATCAACTTATTATAGAGTTCATTATAAGCTTTAACTTTCATATGATACAATGCTTCCAAATATTATTTTCTACAATAGATCTATACGTTTTTTTGTACCCATAGCCTATTGAGATGTTGTTATCTCCTTCGAAATCTCTTTTCACTTTCATGTGATATGTTTATTGTTTGCATAATGATGTGTTAATCAAAAACAGTTTCACCTATCCATCACAGCTGTGTACTTGGCCTATTTAAGTTTTAAGTTTTCGATAAGGCTTGCCAAAAGATGTTTTAAACAATCTTTTAATTATATTTTATCTGCGGCACCATCTAAAGGGAACTATCTCATAGTCTTGTTACTTTTGAAAGCAACGTTGCCATTGCAATCTGATAACGTTCAACTTTGGTTTCGTTCAACTTTGGTTTAGTGTACAACATTTTGCAAATGAAGTACAACTTAATTTAAACTAGCGCCTCTCGTTAAAAAAATTACCTATATATTGTAAGTATTTCGATATTTACAAATATCGAATAGCAATTTTTTTAATGATATCTTATACAACGTGTTAATGAATAAACTGAAAACCTGATACACCCCATTTAAAAAAACAAACAATAATATGATTAAAATATATTTTATGTCGAAAAAATTTATACTTTAAAAGTTATTCAACATTAGTTTGGAGGTGACCAATCTACGAAATTCCAAGCGCTACGCCCGCGCCTACCGGGTCGATTTTTTTTGCTGCAGGCGGCGTACGCGCCAAATATTGTATTATAAATAATTTAGATATGGGCTAGTAAAAATGAAAAAATATAACCTATATTAAAACATAGTGTGATCGATTCGCTAGTCGATTCTGATTAAACTGCTTTCTAGTTTTCAGTTAATTCATTAACACGTTGTATAAAGTAGTTACCAAAATCACTAAAAGTGTAATGGGGTGCCCATTAAAGTAAGAAGTTGCATAAAGAATTCGTCTACTTTGTCAGACAAACAATCCGTTTGTGAATTTCTGTAGAATAAAAAATGGGCGTTATCTTTTTAACTGCCCATTGAATTTTCGCATCATCTTATTTCAAGCACACTTATTCTCTGACACATACGTAATGATGGCTTAGAAAGTTTTTTCATCAACCCCCTTGTTAGGTATTATTGTGCCGTTTGTTTCATTTTGCATTGTTCATTTATATTTGTGTTTTTCGCACGGTCCGATCGCGATCGCCTTTACTTTCGTCGCAATTGAACACGATAAATAAGTCATATATCATTCATATGTCAGCATGAAGTTGTTATTCATTCTATTCTCTTAAGTTACGTGATTATATGATAATGTTGTATTCTTCTTGAAGTACATTTATATTTCTTTTTGCCTTTTGTTGAAGCCGAGTGGTCCGGAAATTTCGTTTTATTAACGCAATTACTCAATCGTCTCTATTCAGTGATCAATTTCATGCGCTAATTTTGAGTTGATGTTTTTTATTGTCTGGTTGTTTCTTTCTTTTTCACATCAGGAAAGTTTTGTGTTTATTATTTTCATATGTATCGCTTGGTTTATTACCATCACTAGGTACAGAATTAGTATTCTTACACTAACTAATAACTATATCGGCCAACACCGCCTCGGCACACAACATGGCTCACGTTTCTCTATTATCTTAACACCATAAATTCAAACTCCAATACAGTTACTGCTGGTAACAGTGGACAGATTAAATTGGTCTGCCTTGTATCAATTTGACCCACCCTCATACATTTGTTCGATTATTATTAGAAAGTTAAACGTTTTATGTACTACACGTCCTATACGTTTAAAATTTACCACTATTTTACTACTACTGTACGTATATATGTATATGTATTTAATTTATTTAATCCCCGCGGTTTCACCTGCGTTAATTTCGGAGTTCTTGCTGGTATTGTGGTATAAATAGTAGCCTATGTTCTTATTTGTGCCCCTGAAAATGTGTATGCAAAGTTTCATGATGATCGGTTGAGTAATTAAGGCGTGAAAAGTAACAGACAGACAGACTTACTTTCGCGTGTACAATATTTGTAAAGACAGCACTAAAACATGTAATATATAGGTACATAACACATTGTCTGAATGAGAAATTTTATAAATATACGATGTGTGTAGTATCTAGCTATATGCCTCGTAAATCGTAATCTATGTGTGTAGGTAGGTACTTAAAAATTTCACATTGATGAGTAAAGCCATTAACCATGGTTCCGTCCTCATCAATCAAGCGTAGTGATTAGTGAATAAATAACAATTTGTATGTTCGTACACGACGTGCCAAAATGACAAGAGAAATAAACTTGCGCCAGGATAGGGTTATATTATTGCCAGCGAATACAATTTTGAGCGGTAAAACATTAGATTGCAGACATTTCTGTAGTTCCGTGTATTCCACACTGATTTATTGCGACTGCCGCGTTGATATGATTTGATATACGATGTCGAAATACGGAGCATTCAAAACCCCTTAAAGTCATATTATACAAGGGAATGTTTCCGTATGAATTTTAAAATTTTCTCGAAAACATCTTTATTCTTAAATTAAAACTAAATTATAGTAGGTCCTATGCCATGTGTTAATCCGAACCAAATTTGTCTAAATCATTATAGCCGTTTCAGCTTACTAACTCAACATTGGCATTTATAATCTAGTGTTATGTGACGTAAAGTAACGTAATTTTTTACTAAATTACCAAAAAATTATCTTTGCCTTCTCTCTTAGTACTTTAGGTACCTACCTTCAATCTGAAAAAGGGAAATTCCATTGAGGCTTCTAAGTATTTAGGTAGGTATCTATATTAAATGCTAGAAATAAACAAAATTGCACTTGATTGAAACAGCGAGAAAAGGCTAAGTAGGTATAGAATATACTTGTTATTTAGTAGGAGAATTCATTCACACAAACCCGCATGCAGTGATTCGAAACTAATTGAGAGATTACGATCGACATTGTCGAGTTGTAAAAAATTACGTATTCTGAACCACCGACGACGTAGCGAAAGTAAAAGGGCCATCAGAGGTCCGATTCTGCTCACAAGAAACACAATCGATCCTAGGAGACACGGTATGTTTGCATTGATGCCTTTACAGAAATGCAACAACTGCCACCCGCTATACAAAATCATTAAAAATAAATCGACAAGAGAATATGTAAAAAAAGGTACCTAGTTTTTATGAAAATTCTGGAGCATTTCAAATTTAACAACTTTTCCCTTGCAGAGAGATTCGCTGACAGAATTTCACTAAAGCATTACTGAATGCCTTCTTCAACCACAAATCCACAATAGCGAAGTCAGCCAATTAGATTATTGTCCCAGGACAGATTGCTAAGTTACAGGATTTTAAAAAGAAACTTGATATCAAACAGTTTAAACAGAAATTGAAAAAAAAAAACGGACACTTTGGCGATTTCTACAATAATAATTAAAGTTTTTCATAAAATGTTGCTGTTGCCATACAGCAAAAATATGATCAGAAATTACCTACCCCGATTTTTTATATTCTCCTATAGATATCGATTTCTTTGAAATGTAGTATTTTAGAAGATACGATTTGTTTTTTATAGTAAGTATACGAGCGTATAGAGAGACCTTTAGAAATGAAAGAACGATGGCGTTTTTGTGTTTTGCTTAAGCAGAATTGGCCCTCGCTACCTTGACCGTGGACTGCGATGTCCAACATCGAGATTGCCTCTCAGATAAACAGGTAGATAGATTCGTAACACAACACCGTCTCTATGATGAATATATCGCGGTAGACATCGATTTCAACGCATGTCATTACAGGCTTATTAACTTGTCTGACTCGTGAATGATGTCGTCATAGTAAAGTGCCTACGTGACATTTCTTCACAGTATTATTTATTTATTTATTTATTTAGGCTCACCAACAACTGCTCATACCATTACAAATTACAATGTTATTACATATATTTTTAACATTAATTAACAGAATTAAGTACAATAGTTACTTATAGGTAAGCTCAGCATGCACTACACAATCTGTGACTAAAAAAGAATATGTAAAAAAAAAGGAAACTTAAAGAAAAATTAAATCATATAAATGTACCAAAATTGAATTTGGTAAGTACTAAAGCTTTGACTGAGATTATCAGTCGTCGTTTATTCGATGTCAGATAAGTGGTCAAGTACGCTCCTATAAAACTTACCAGGACCGTCAACATTAATATCGACAAATTCGCTACAGCTGTTCAAGAGCTTACATAGTCTTGGGACAGGAGAGCTTGAACCAAGAAGTGTTCTACGCAGTGGAGGAGATAAGGGCGTTATTCTGCTACGAGGGAACCTAGAAGGGACACGGAAATTAAACTGACTTAACAAGTTTGAGCAGTCTATCCTGTTCCTGAGGACCTTGTACAAAAACATTGCGTCGATCAGATCTCTACGCAAAGCCAAGGACTTCATTTTAAAATATGAATGTTTCCAATAATAATAGATATTGTACTTATAGAAATGTTTGATAGGGTTAGTAGGTATATCTACAATAATTGTCAAGTTTAAATTACATTACAATTGGGTATTCTCCAAGGTATGAAAATCAAAATTCTAATTAGTCCGTCAGTTAGAAAATAAAAAAATAACAGACACATATTTTTTGCTTTTTCAATGTAATGAAAATGAACATAGATAAAGCGCATTAAAGTTTAGGGTGGGGGGCTCGTGACGTCAATATTCATTATAAGCGCCATACAAACCGCACCGAATTGTGACGTCACGCGAAATTTCAACTCAATGTATCTCTGTTATTTTTTGATTACGTAAAAAAAGAAAAAATACGTGTCCAATATTTTTTACTAATCTACACGACGGACTAAAAAAATTTTTTATGTCAAGTAGCCAATTACATTCGGTGCCGAATTTTGATTTTTAGATATAAAATTTCAATAAAACTTCATACTGAATTTTCATTAGCTGTGTCCTCTTTAGTTCCATTGATTGCGAAATATGGTTATATAATGTTTTTTTATTGTTGTAAACACATGGCATACTAAACACCCAGACTTGAGGCAAACACGAATTCATTACATAAATATTTATACTCCGATGCGGGGATCGAACCCACTACACATAAAAAAAAGCTTTGAAACGTCAAATATTAAAATAATATGTATTTGGAGCAGTTTGGTAGCGCGTTAATATTTTAAAAATAGCGATTCTACTCTTATTTAGAAGATGTCGAGTAAGTAATCTTTGACCGAACTTGAACGAGCGTCGGGTCCTAAAGACATCAGCCCCCTTTGACATTTGATTGGACGTTAGGTTCCTTAGGTTTCTATGCATTAAAGATTATGATTGTCAACTTGGCTAAGGGGACTGGCGTAGAAGTCAAATTCGCTAATCATAGCCCAATGGCCGTGCTGTCAATGTGTCATCAAAACGATCGAAGCTAGCGATACTAACCGCCGCACTCAGAGTCGACTTTAATGATTACTTAGTTAAGCATAGATTTTTAAAACAAAACTGCTAATTGGCTTTTAACTAATTAAGTTACATCTCATTAAATGCCAATTAACATTAATTTACTGAACGTCTCTGATTGCGGCAGTTTTGTTTTAAAAATCTATACTTAACTAAGTAATCATTAAAGTCGACTCTGAGTGCGGCCGCTAGTTCGTATCGTTCGTAGCGCCCCTGTGGCTCTGTAGCCGACAGCGGCAGCGTACCGCGTCTTGTCAGTAGTTTGTCGTGTCCACAAATCAGTGTGAAATTGTGAAGTTGCATGATTGCGTTGATTTGCCGCTTTCCTTTGCTTGCTATTTGCCCTTACCAATGTTAACCCAATGTTGCGACAAGGGCAATTTTTTTTTTTTAGAAGATAAAATATAAATCAGGGAAATAGGATAAACTGACGAAAAAATTAAACCCAATACTGTTTCTCTATAATAAGGACTTTGACAATGTAAAAATTTATACACATAAGTTCATACGCAAGATTTTCTTTTAAATTACAAATATTTTTATTGTCACTTGAAATCAATTTGTTTCAAAAATAAATTCTTTTGGCGAATTGAAAGAAAAAACAAACAATTTTATTTTAAACAAACATAACTTTATTTTTATATAATACGTATAATTATGTGTTGTTAAACGTAAATAATTAATTTTATTGTTTTTCAATTATTCCAGGTTCGGATCCGGAAATGAATAAAAAGAAAATAGAAGAAGCACACGACACCGCCATATCCAACATGTGAACCACCGACTCTACGACCAAAAGCAAACAACAAGACAATCTTCATATTCATGAGTCTTAAACAAGATTACATGATTAAGATAAAACAAACGCCAAGTATTTATTTGTACTTATTTAATTTTAAACGAATCTAGTCGCAATAGCACTTTTTATATCAAGAAGCAATATATACTTTATCACTAAGGAAGCAGAGTTGATGTTGTCGAGGACATCGACGAAAATACAAAGATTAAGGAATTGAGATAAAAGAGTACAAGCAATGGATAAAACGGAGACGCTAATGTTGATTTAAGATTAAATTGATTTATTTAGAAGTTCTCCGAAAACCGATAATCCACAATGTCCACAAGTAAGTAGATGTACAATTTTATTATTTTATAGAATAACATCATCGCTAAATTGTCTTTACTTACAAGCAGATAAGTAGACTTATTTTAACTGTTTACCCCGTTCTAGATTAATTATTGTCTCCGTAAACATATTACTTACTTTTAATACGATCACTTACAGTTACTAGTTCCACGTCATTTCATATAAACTACTGTACCGATTTTGAAAATATGAGTCATAGGCCATAGCAAAGAATAGATTATCTTCTAGCTTTTGTTGTTTTGTGTAGATTTTGTCAATCAATTCTCTATTCCTCGTGAACAGTTCTATTTTTATGGATAAAAGGTATTCTATCAATAAAGTGTATTTGAATTTGATGTCTTTAACTTTCAGATTTCGAACTGTCCGCGATGAAGAGCAGCTTCTCGCTGTCGTCGCTGGGCACGACGCCCGCGCAACCTGGCGGCCGCTGCGATCAGATCGAGCGACCTTACCATAGCCTCACTAAAAAGAGGTATAGATTTAACTCCCTCACTAAAAAGAGGTAGATTTAACTCCCTACTACTACTATACTGGCCGCCTTGTCCGCGTGCATTTTGTATGTGAGGTTGTGTCGTCGTAGGGGCGCGGCGAGCAAATTGATATTGATCAACGCACATACGGACATAGATAAGCAATAGTGTGTTAACCCACACTGGAGAAATTTTGAGTAAATCGTGTTTTAAAAGTAGGAGCGCCATTTTGTATCAACATTTTTTATGTTCAATATTTAGTTACATATTTAAACAATGTAATAAGGTAAACACATAATTAAAAAACGTTCCCTAACTCTCAATCAATCGTTCTGAATCAGTAACTCAATTTTGTGGGTTAACATGTTATTGCTTATCTGCGTCCATACATGATACAGCGGTAACAGCCATACATTGATATCACTTCTAGGGTTACTACAACGTCGTGGCAGGGCGTAGGGAAGCAAGAAGTAAGCGGGGAACGGGGAGTGTCCCTTTTTTACCGAGCAATACCTATAACCTCTAGGCTTACCGCGTCGCGGCGGGACGTGAGAAGGCAATATTTAACGGGAGGTGGGGAGTGTAGCTTCTTTATGACGTAGTGATATCACCTCTAGTAGTACGGGAGATACCGATGCTAATTCGGGAGTGACTCGAGCGTCGTTGGGACCTATTGGGTTTTGAAGATTAGGAGATATAAACAAAATAAGGTCATATGATATTTTTTCATTCACCGGTGGGTTTAGCTTCTACAGGCTTTCAAAAATGTAAAAAAAAATATTAAAATGGAAATACTCGAGCGCGTCAGATATTGTAGTTTAGATACTCCAAGGTGTCTCTGATATCGAAAATATATTCATCTGCCGATTTGCGTGGTGGGGGTGGCCATCCGGAAGTGGAGAAAATGAAAAAAAAAAAACATTTACTCCAGCGCGTCAGATATTCAAAGGGGATGTTAAGTGAGCCCTAAAAATGCTCCCCTTCGAAAATCTGCCAATTTGGAGGTGACGCAAGGTAGTAGCGAATTTTTGAAAATGCAAAAAAAAATCTCAATTTTGAAATACTCGAGCGTGTCAGATTATTTTACAGAAGGTTCAGCTTGCACTCCAAATTATGTTGGCTTAAAATCTGACAATAATTTTGAGGGGTATTATTAATCTCACTGCTAGAAACAAAAATTATGATTTATTTTTAAGATTTTTTTTTCTTTCTGACGTAAGTTTAATAACTTTATGAGCTATTTATTGTTCACAAAAAACACACTTTATATTTCTATGAAATATGTAAAAGCTCACAAAATATTATTCACAAAACTAACTTTAAAGCACAAACAAGCCAGAGCGTTTTACATATAATAACATGAACGCGTTGTTTTGTGATGAGCTTTATTATATAATATATATGTCGCAGCGGGCAAGCAGGCGGGGTGTATGGGCGCAAAGAGAGCGGTCAATAACTAGTCAGGAGATCAGTAGTTAATGGTCAGGATGAGGGAATGCCATTCTTAGGGGATAATAAGAGAGTGATTTACGAATCAACACAATGGATCTTTATTTTATAATTTACCACAAACAAAGGGAGGCATAGTTAAGATTACGGTAACTAAGTGAACCGGCAGTAATTAAGTAAACCGACAGTTTTGTCGGGAGCGAGTGCTCTATGAGTCGTATCCAAAGATCGACTCCTTGCACAGAGGAGTGCGCGCTACTTTATAGTGACTGTCCCCACCGCGCACTCCCTCCACAACAACTCTGTCCAATGGCGGATACTACCCGCCACGTGTTTACAATTATTAAACTATAACATCTGATATTAAATAAACAGTACAGTTTCACAAACAAAGGTTACATCAAAACAAGTGCCAACTTGATTTGTCAATCCGAGGGTGGATAGGTATTATTAAACAATGAAAACAGAACTATCTCCGACACGGCCAGAACTGACAATTACACGTCCTCGTGTAGTCCTGCAACAAATCGTAACCGGATAAATACCGTTCGGCCTTTCTGACAAACCAGACAAAGTAAATTCAATCATCCAAAAAAATCTTAAGGTATCGGTTTGTTCAAATTACAATAAAGGACAAAGTGTCAAAATAAACAAACTACATAATCGTGGAAAATAGATAACGCATAACTTAATATTCGACAAAACAGATAACCCGCAACTAATGCGTCAAGATAGACAACCAGCAACCTAAGGCGTCAAGATAGACAACCAGCAACTAAGGCGTCAAGATAGACAACCAGCAACTAAGGCGTCAAGATAGACAACCAGCAACTAAGGCGTCAAGATAGACAACCAGCAACTAAGGAGATAGACAACAAGTAATACAGGCGTCAAGATAGACAACCAGTAATACAGGCGTCAAGATAGACAACCAGTAATACAGGCGTCAAGACAGACAACCAGTAATACAGGCGTCAAGATAGACAACCAGTAATACAGCCGTCAAGATAGACAACCCGCTTAGCAGCAACTTGAATGGCAGCTCGATGATAGACTCCCGGCCGCTCCACTGGATCGCCCGGCTATCTGCTAGATACAGTTGGTAGTGAGGGGCGATAGGCCCAGACTCTTCACAGCGACAGCAGACAGGAGCACTTTTTTTGGTGTTGACCTGCTAAACATAATAGACGATTTAAAACAATCAATACTATTATTTCGCATCAGTCGAAATGTAATATGCCAATTATAATGTTACCACCAATTCTAATTGTAGACCTTAATTCTACTTAACCTGAGACGAGACAATTCGTCTAGAAGTCTGACTATCAGGCGTTTTGCAGTAAAATGCTAGACCATGGGTAAAAGAACCTAATTTAGGAACGTGAATCAGTACCATACAGTAGTAGTCTGAAATTTTTTTTTCAACATCAAGCTACTCATTTAAAAGAAGAGAACGCTAATTTACTAGCATACGCATTTGCAGTTATAGGCTTGTCATCTTTTGTTGGCTGTTAGCAAGAGTAACAGACCCAGTTTTGCAAACGTTGAAGTGAGAGAAGAAGAGACTTGAAGTCATATCTGCATACGATACGTCTTCGAAAACCATGTAATAGAACTACCCTTTTAGGAATTGCTGAGGGCCATAAAGGAAGGTCTTATTTAGGTACCGAGTTACTAACTTGAACAAACTTTATCATAATGAGCTTTGTTATATCCACAGGTACTTTCACACAATAACTGTAGCTACCCTAGATAGTCACGACATTAAAACCACACTGAACTTAAGCCGAATTAAGAATACCTTTGCTAACGAACACTCACGCCTAAATCAAGTTATAACAGAGACGAATTGGACAGTAGACGGTAGCAGGGGAACGAACGAACTACAATCGCTATTAGTCGGCGGGAAAACATTATTTTTAATGAAACTACCTTCACGCCGACACGGCCATACTGACAATGCACACGTCCTCGTGCGCTATAATCACAAGGATAACTTTTAATTATTACTAGCCAACACGCCATCCTCACTTTCACTAACCACCTTGAGAAAGCCAGAACACTAATCTCACCTTAGGACACAGCTAATCAAAAACTCCTAATTACTGCCTGAATGTCACACATGAATAATTCACGACTGTTAAAACTTTTATTGATGACGATCGGTACGTGGGTAGATCACAAATTATAATTTTGTCTTTATAAAAATTCTTACGGCTCCACTACATTATCGGCGAGTACAGATGATTATGCGCGAGCACGATAGTGTCGGCATAGTCGACAAAATCCGTCCAAAACCACAAGCAACAACCCGCATAAAGTCAAAATTGACAATATATTAAGTCACGATCAGTTTGAACAACACTGGATATGCGAAATACGTATTGCCAAAAACACAAAGAAATTGAATTGAATAATCAGCCCCACAGTCGAACAAAATGAAAGCATCTCACCAAATAGCTGTAGTAAACCAATACAGGTACAGAGTACAGATCTTACTCCGCAGGTGCGGATAAACGACCACTCGAAGGTTGACTCCAGGTGACTCCCATTCGTAACACCAGACGTAGTTGAGCAGCGAGAGGCGATATACAGAGGTAGCACGTGATCTTTTCGATGTTAACCTGCTAAACTTAAGGCATTACTGACATACCACGTCCTCCACGTACCTAACCACAAAAACATATCTGACAGTGAAACCAATGATAACGTTCATTCATTCTGACAAAGAACTCCAATAACGTCACGAATGATCTATTTCACATTTTTAGAATCGAACTAAATATGCAAAGCAGTAGTGAAAAGCTACAACTACCCTACAAAATATCACACACGGATAATTTACGAGTATTAAAACTTCATTGACAATCGGTATGTGGGTAGATATTATAATTTTGTTATTATTTCTTACACAAAGAAAAATTTTAAACTCACAATATTTCAACACCGTGGTTGTAAAACCAGTAGTAACAACGAGAGACAATATTTAAAATAACAAATCATTACCCATTATTTTAGTAGATAACTGATTTTCTCAGAGCGTTACATAAACGTGAGACAATATTTAAAAGAACGAATCAGTATTCGGTACCCATTACTTTACAAAACACATTAACTAAGTAGTCACATGGCATAATAGACGAAAGTATCGGAACCTTCGAAATCAATTCAAATTATATTAGATCGAGTTAAATAAGATTTTTACTACCACTTAATGGATCGAACCACATAACCGAGTCTTCGAATTCAGACAACTCTCATTTACTAGTACTGTACAGTGTACGGTGATTCACTTTACATGCATAATCGGTTAAGTCTCAAATATAGAATTGGGAATCGACAACTGATAACGAATAGAACTCAATTCCAGCGACTAGCTTAACCAGTAGTAGGTAATCATTGCGGATTTGCTAATGATCGGACAGATAAGTAGCAACACAATATAAGGAACGCAGTGTGCATCCCATCACGAAATACAATAGGTACGAAAACACTTTATGGACAAAGGTATCGAAACCTTTGAAATGAAATCACGTTCTTTGATCAACACAACCGAGAGATATAGGCGATGGTATCACGAGCCTATCACCAAACTCAATTGCAGCATGGTCACCACAGTCACATTCAGATCTGTGCATGCAGCGTAGTGGTGTTGACAGCAACGACGTCGACTGTCGTGATAGAACTTGACGACGTGCGTAACCAGCCTGCAGTAATAGCGCAGCTCCTGCAATCTAAACACTTGAGTAGAAAGAGCTTACTGCAACGTCGTTAAAGTCCATCTGAAACATTTAATAGACAGAAAACGAACGTATGAATCTCATCGGCAGAAAGAGCAATCTCAAATGGGAAAATCATACATAGGCAATCGCACATAAACTATCCTAACATAAGTGATGATAATCCCACAAAGGCTATGATAACCCACAAAGACGATGATACTATTTATTGGTAAATAAAGGATGGTCGTAAACAGATCTTAGATAGGGATCCCATATAGGCGAATCCACAGAGAGAATGGTATTTGTAATCCCATATAGACATAGGCAATGGTAATCCCAGATAGACTATTACACAAAGGCAATACACAATCACACATAGGTAAATCCCATATAGGCTATGATCACACATAGGTAAATCACACATAGGTAAATCACACATAGGTAAATCACACATAGGTAAATCACACACACATATATATAATTACATTAAAGTGAAAGGTTATAGGTGAACCTATAGTTTGATGTAATACTTACCTTAACTTATTTTAATATGTATTTTAATCGACCAAAAAAAGTTATAATTTGACACGTTTAGCGCCGTGATATACTGTGATGACGTTATGGCGACGGAAAGTAGTGTGAGGACGGTGCGAGAGAGTGAGAGATAGAGAAAAAGTAAAAGGGAAAGAAAGACAGAGATATGAATAGGTACATGTTTCACTGCAGCTGCTCGTTCGATTCGAAGACGATTTTTGTTTCTTCGGCTTATGAAAATCGGCAGATTATATTTTTCACGCTATCCTTGAGTTATTTACTTTAAAATAAAAAATAAATCAACTGCGCTCGAGAATGTCGAAGTTGCGTTTTTTTTTTGCAAGTTTGTGATCCTCTAACTCCCTTACGTCACGTTCAAATGGTCAGATTATTCATATACATACTTCTGACTATGTAATTAACCCACCATATCTTAATCTGACGCGCTCGAGTATTTCGAGTTATCGATTTTTTTTTACTAATCTGATCGGTTATTCTAGACGCACCCACCAGTGTAGAGGGCCTATATTTGGTGGAGGTACTCAACATGGTGCAAGGTACCCCCCTTATGTTCATCTGACGCGCTTTAGCTAATCCACAAATCCCCTCTTGGCGGTCCGTACTATAGGTTTACCGCTGCGTCATGCCGGGGCGTGGGGACGAATGAAGTTAGCAGGGGGCGGGTAGTGTCGCTTCTTTATGTGGTAATTAATGGTCGGTGTTGTTTGGTTTCAGGAAGGAGCCGTGTCGCGAGGCTTGGCGTCGCAGCTGGGGCTCTGCGGCCAGTGGCGGCAGTGCCGGCGATGACCTGTGGCCGCTGCTGCAGCAGCATTACGACTACATCATGGACAATCAGATCATAGACTCTTGCAGGGTTAGAGCCTCCGAATCATCTTTTACGATCATTCATCTCACTTAATCGAGTTGAACATGCTAAAACGTTCAAAGTCTTTAATACACAAAGAAAGAATATGCCGTTTGTACTAATGTAAGTAGGGCAGGCGCATTATGATTATAAGCAAATGCTGAAAACTTCCCACAGCTTCCTTTCGTAGCATTCCAAATATATTTTTTATAATACTTAATGTCTTATAATACACTAGTTGTTCCCCGAGGTTTCACCCGCGTTAATTTCCGAGTTCCCGCGGGAATTCCGGGATAAATTACCTGATGTCCTTCTCTGTACGCCGTTAAGCGTAGCAAACCGTAACAAACAAATTCACTTTTGGATTTATAATGGTAAGGATTTCGTTGTAAGTAAATTTTTTATTAGCTTTGAGCGCCAAAATCAGTCTGCACCACTAGTTTTCATTGTTTTCATGCTAAACTGACAATGAGCTCATTAATGCCATTCTTATCTGTTCTGTCTCTCGCTTTTATACTCTTTTCATACGCATTTCAACAGTTATTTTCCCACACTACTGTTATTATTGCCAGTGCACAAGCGACATCCGAATTCGATTCGAGTTTTCTAGATCAGTATTTTAACCGTGACGATTAATCTTCTGAACGATAACTTTTTTTAGGTAGGTTGTTTTGTCGACATACATCTTCCGGGAAAACAAATAGTTGTAGTGGGATTCCCATCGCAATCCAAAAATCCACGTAGAAATTGCGGACTAGTCAGGGCCTTTATTCACTATGAATCTATAACATGCCCGTAACGCGCGTCCCAAGAACACAATCCCAAACGCTACGGGTGCCAAAATATTAGAAATTAATATTCTGTACAGTGTACACCCTAAAACACGTTGCAAATGATTTTTTTTTAGTGACACTTCTTTGATTACGAGGGAAAAACAATGTTTGTGGCGCGATATCTTAACGAGACGCGTGGTCATCTATACTAATATTAAAAAAAGCTAAAGTTTGTGAGTTGTTTGTGTTTTGGGACGTTGTAAGGGGTAATCTCCGGAACCGATTTTGAAAATTGTTTCACTTATAGGAAGCCACGGTAGTCCTGAGTGAAATAGGGTACTTTTATCCCGGAATCACCGCGGGAACTCCGAAATTACTGCGGGTGAAACCGCGGGAGACAGCTGAATAAGGGCCCAGTTTTAATGACAGTTTATTTTTTGACTGCAGGAAGCAAACGGCGAGTTGGCGTCGCACAACCCGTCCGCTTTGCAGCACGGCCCACACCTGCTGAGCCCCATCGCCTTCAACCGCCAGTGGTCGCTGAGCCAGCTGATCGCCGAGTTCACCGAACTGTGCCAATGGCTCACGCACGTGCAGGAGGAGATATATTCTAGTCCAGAGAATCTAACCAGCAGGAAACTGAGAATGGTAAGAATCGTTCGCTTCCCATTTTCGTCATTTTTAAATGCCAAAATTTTAGAAGTTATGAAAATCGGTATTCAGTCTCTCCGGAATATAAGAAACACATATTTCAATGACAAGTGTGAAAGGGATAAATCACATAATACCTATACACTTCCTCTACCAAGTGTATAGGTATTTTGGTGGTTTCTTTGATTCCTTCAAAACTTTTTCGATTATGTGTTTGGGACGAGGGTTATGGGCAAGGAATGTTGTTGGTCATACTGAATAAGGACCCAGTGCGTTTGAATCACATGCCACAAAGTGTAGATACATATCCCAACAATGAGTGGATATAGGAAAATATCGTGAGGAAACTATAGCATGGTGGTAGGGCAACTTGTAGTGCTGGCTAGCTACCACCACCACCTGAAGGATAAAAATCTGTCGCCAAGTACTTAGAATGTGTTCCGGCAGTCTCACTTGAAAGGCAGTTCCCATTCCGGCTAGGTGTGTTCATACAATCTTTGACCACACTGCCACTTATAATCACTTCACACACATTTACTCTTTTCTTTCTTTCTTTCTTTGACAGAGTCGCATGACGCAGCTGCTGTCAGTGGAACCGCGTCGCGCCAAGTTTGTGGAGCAGGCATCCGCTATACTGGAGCGTATACCGGAAGCTAATGCCGAGGTACAGAAGTTCCTCGTTTATTTAACTTATAAAATTACACAATCGTAGAACGTTTCTGTATATGTGTTTATAACTGTGTACCAAAAACGAACGAAAACGATATCGTGTCCTGAAATTATGTTTTGTAATAACACAGGTATTCAGAGACTTCATATTCTATTCTATATCATTGCCACATTGGTGACACAAAAATAATGTGATAATATGGTAGTCTTTTAGGAAGAGTTTTACCAGCCCGGTCACGGTGTCGCTCCATAGTCCATACAAATGAACTGATTTTACAAATACAACTGATTTACGAGTACTTTCCCACAAGTAAATACGGCCGGCTTGTAGGTACACGTGTTGCGCGCGTGTGCGTATCGTAGCGTTGACAGCGAGCTGACAGTCACTTTCAGCTGTCAGTGGTAAACTGTCACATGTAGCTTCTACATTCTTTGTGGGGTATGAGGCATGAAATTGGTGGAGGGAGAATAATCTCGCTTCTTTATAAATTCTTTGGTTTTACTCCGACAAACTATTATTGTCTCCAGGTGAGCTGGCGTGTAGAACATTTGAACGCGAAATGGGAAGGTCTCCGATTGTTGCTGAACCCTGAACGGCAGCAGCAGAGTGGTGATGCTTCTGACACTGTCGGTTAGTGATCTAAAACCGCGTTAACCTACGCATGACTGCCTTTGAAGTTCAATAATACTTTTGACTTTGATGAATTACCAGTACAGGTTCTTAATCTGTCTGTATTTTCGAAGCTATACTTCTTTGGCTTTAGAGTTAAATTCTAACCGGATTTTTATAAGAAAAAGCGACATCTAGTTTGACAGTGACATCGACAGATTTAAAGTATAAACTACTAGATGGCGCTAATATGTTTGGTGAAATTGCTAGTTTGACCTTAGACAAGGAAAGCTCCTGTTGTTTTCTTTTATCATTAGTCACATAGATGGTGCTTGAATCTCTCTATGCGACTGACAGTACTTGCCAGAAAAATCATAATATCTTCTACCTACCTACCTTCCTACCTTGTTCGATATAAATGTTAAATAATATTTATTGATAATTTTAACTTGCCAACAAACGCTGGCTGCCTTTAATGTCTAATGACATCACACAGACTCTGCACACGAGCTGCGTTGCTTGCGCCGCTGGCTGCACTGCATGGAGGGGCGGTTGCCGCCACCGTCGCTCGCCGCCGCGCGCGCAGCGCCCTACCACGAGCTGCTGAGGAAACTAAGCGAGCACAAGGTGAGTTATAGCCAATACAACAGTCGAAACCTAGCGCCCTCTTTTATATTGTATAGAAATCGTAATGAATATGTAATCGTATTGTAGAGAAATCGTTATTGCAATGAAGAATCGGGGAAGAAATAAATCATGAGGCAACTGACGTTACTAGATCAAAATTACTCTCCACAATCTGTGATAGAGATGTCACTGTCGTGTTGACAGCGTCATGTGACACTGACAGTCGACAGATGAGTAATCTTGATTACGTCGCTGCGCGTGCGATCCCGCGTAAGAGCAATTTGTAAATACCGCGTAACAATAAAACTAACTAAGCTCAAATAAGTGATTTTGTAGAAAGTAGAAGAAAACTACGGGTAAATTTACGTTATTTTCCAATAAAGAAAGTTGTGGAGCACAAGCTGTTAAGTTCAGTCGGTAATAAGAATTGAAAACGCCGAGATATTAAGTTTTTTCTTCCTCCTGTCAAAATGCAAATACGCGGTCTTTACAAGTTGCTCTTACGCGGATTCGCACGCGCAGCAACGTACCTACTGATCATTGACGGACTCCATCGTATTCTCTCAACTACGTGACATTGGCGCAGTCACTGTGGCAACACATAGTGCTCGAAGCCAGGAGTTCCAGTAAAGAATCAATGCATCTTACCAATGCATTTTAAAATAAGTAAAAAAACTTCAGAAAAAGTAAAATAACCGTATGCGCTTGGTTTCTTTTGCCTGAAAAGAGTAAAATTTTCCTAAAAAAAAGTGACGTAACATGTTAATCGTGGCTGTGATTGGTGTTTGGTTGCAATATTCCGTTTCATAAAATAAAAGTTGAATATTTTTTGCAAATATTGATAATTTTTAATAAATCTTTCACGAATCACGAATCAATTTCAATTAAGCTTTTCTCGGGCCCAATTTTTTGGGATTTTTGAGTTCTTAAATTTCCATGCAACTGTGTAGGTACTCTGTTTGTGAATAACTGATTATCACCGTTCACATGTGCTTTGAATCTTTTATGAATAGATAAATTACGGTAGGAACCGAACCAAAATCCGATTTTGTGAAGTTTGAACTCAGTCAAGCTTGAATTGAAATTTAAACTGTAACTCTAGGTTAAAAAAAGTGATGCGCGTTCGTTACACAATTATACATAATTAATATATGCGCGTGATTGAAGTAGGTACAACTTTTTGACACTGTGACCAATTTGAAGTTGCTGTTACGTTTCCGTCACGCTTTCGTCATCCAAAACATTCAGTTATCCCTCCCTAGGTTCCCCGCCTAAAGAATAGTTCTAAAGTTCAAGGTACATACAAAATCGACAACAACAATACTACACAACATCACAGATACAAAAGATAAGTATCTTTTACAAAAGCGTTATCGACATTAACGGAGACATCGATAAAGGTTAATTCCGCTGTTTGCACATTCATTGCGCGCCGGGTCGTGATTCAAACGTCGCGCTCTAATGATTCACATAAATCACGATTTGTTCGATGGAGAGATGCCCTTAATTAACTTCGACGGGCAGGGTTGCGTGGCGGTAGCGGCGCTGTTCCGAAATATCGCGGTATGAGGTAACGCGGCGTTTAAGAAAGAAAGAAAGAAAAAAGAAAAGGCATTTATTTGGACACAGAGACAACACAATTACAATTATTTTATACAAACATGATTTAACAAAAAAAAAGTATGTAGTTATATATATGACAATATTATGAGAACAAATGGTGTTTGCGTGGTGCGTCCCCATGACCAAAACGGTCACTGCCTCAGCATGTTGCTATGAGTGCGGGCACTCCTAGCGCTGATTGTCAGTCAGGACCGGAGATTCACAAATATAAGATTATACATATGTCACAGTCTACACGCACACATTCCACTGACATAATAAACGTATATTTAAGAGGTAACGCAGTGTTTATACTTTCAATTATTTATACATCCATACCTACATGGTCTTAAGTGAAAACACTTTTGGTGACAGAAAAACCACAAACGTCCAAATTTGTTTATTATTTCTCGTGTTTAGTTTGTTATTATTTAATTTTGTTCTGTATATATTTTGTTCATTTATATTGTGGGTCTTATATTGCTTAAATAAATGTTTCTTTTGAATGTCTTGTAACACGCCGTTCCTATTTTATTTTATTTATTTATTTTATTTTCATTTATTCAGGACAACAACAGCTACAAGAACATATAATAGATTTAAGTTACAAGATTTACACTATTAGCCAATGATAGTTACCCTTATATAAAGAACAGAATTGGGTATTCTCCAAGGTATGAAAATCAAAATTCTAATTAGTCCGTCAGTTAGAAAATAAAAAAATAATAGACACGTATTTTTTGCTTTTTCAATTTAATGAAAATGAACATAGATAAAGCGCATTAAAGTTTAGGGTGGGGGGGGCTCGTGACGTCAATATTCATTATAAGCGCCATACAAACCGCACTGAGTTTTGACGTCACGCGAAATTTCAACTCAATGTATCTCTGTTATTTTTTGATTACGTAAAAAAAGAAAAAATACGTGCCCAATATTTTTTACTAATCTACACGACGGACTAAAAAAAATTTTTTTGTCAAGTAGCCAATTTAGCAGCACGTAAACAAAATTATAACAATTTAGATTATTTAGATTTATCTTAATACAAAAAGGCTGGTGCTCAAATTTGATACGTTCTCAAGTCGTAGTTAGTCTTCTTCATTTTCCAGCGTAATAAGTTATGAGGTGACTCTTGAGCAGTGTTCACTTTAGTTTACTGGAACTAAAGTTGAACTTAAGAAAAGATCGAAAATCTGATTCTTTGAGAATCAGATATTTATAATAACACTTATGATTGTACATCCTCACACAGCACCATCTGGGGTCGTATTTTTGAATTTTGAATCGTGGAAATCTATTCACATGCGAATTGAAATTCACTGAATCTCAATTTATCACATTTTTTAATCATTAGAATTCGGTGTTGCTGTTGCTGCTGTGTTTTTAAACTACTTTAGACTTGTTTCATTTTACGCAGAATATTTAAAAACCGGAAGCTAACTCACATAGATTTTTAAACCGGTACTTATCGAACTTCAAACTAAACGTCCCTGAAGTTGTCAAAATATCAGTCATGTCAAATTTTGAAAATGACATTATGGCACTAAACGTCAACCTTTCGATCGATGAATTAAAAAAAGAGTGGTCCGACCCACCTGTTACAAATTTAATAATAATACTATTTCATGCATTCGCAAGCGAATCTTGCGATTCTGTGTGCGAAAAGTAATTCAAACGGTTCTAAAATACGACCCCTGATCCCAAACTATAGTACTTACCTATTTTTTTTGTAAACCTTTTTTTGTAAATACACACAAATGTACACCACATAAATGTTTACCCTGAATCGGGGATCGAACCCGCGACACCTTAGAATATAAAGTTTCCGAAAGAATCCGCGATACCCAACAACATCACACAGCGGATAACAGCCATATTTAGTTGTTAAATTACACAACACAGCCGCTCCGATTCCATAGATCTCGATTTTGAAACCGACCGATACTGAGTTGCACAACCTTCAATCATCTCTCATACTCAGGTCATCGGTAAATCTAGATTCTAGACGATCGTTGTCTAATGCATGGTTGTGCGCTACAAATTACCCCTTAGTCTTGCAGTTATTTATCACTGGTACCCCGTAATGGGACTATTAGACCCAGGTTAAGTGTCATGTCAACTTTCTAACTTTGTCGTTGGCTGTCAGAATTGACCAATATTTCACTTCACACTTAAAAATTATTTATTATTATGGATATTTTTAGCTGGAATTTATTTATTTATTTTTAGGAAGAAAACAGCTTCAGAGAAAAATATAGTAATGTATACAAAAATATCAGCAGCCTGCAGCAACAACATAAATTATAGCGTTTTGACCAGTTTAAGGGCATTACCGATTTCACTTAGTTCCCCTCTAGTTACGCAGGTCACCGTAAAACCTTGGCTAATGGCAGCCCACTGTAGAATAGAAGCGTGAAAATAGTTAAATTTTTTTAAACAAATACAGTCATAATACCATAATAGTTAATTATATTTTTGCTGTGGTTTATGCAACATCAAAGTCGGTTTGTTTTGTTACGACTTCCTTTTAGCTTACTATGGCGCAATGTAAACGTTTGGGTAAAAGTTTACGATACATTTTATGTGTTTTCTGTTCACTAAATATTTTATTTATTTAATCCGGGTTATTTGTTATGACAGTTTGTTCTGATTATCTGTTTGATCTTTTGTTATCTGTAAATTTTGAAGATAATGAACAAAATGTGCAACTCGGTTATAATACTTATAAGTAACTAGCTGTGCCCCGCGGTTTCACCCGAGAAAAGATGTAGCAACTTTTTTCTCGAAATCTGATTTGAATGAAATAAAGCATATATTATGTAGCTCCAGGCTAAGCTTAACTGTGAAAACCGCATGACACTTCGTTCAGTAGATTCGGAGACTATCGCGAACAGACAGACAGAAAAGAATTTTAAAAACTTTTTTTTTGTGGTTACTCTTCTATTATCACACGGCCCCCTGTCAATTTTTCTTGAAAATATTCAATGTAAAGAACCGCGGATTCTACTCTTTTATTATAGTATAGATTAGTGATCAATTACTCTCTTGGACTTCCTTGCTTCGCTTTCTTGTGCTCCCCAATATTCATAGATCACTAGCTCTCTTGCATAAAAAAATACTATTAATAAAGACACATGTCACAAGACATAATATGTCACTGCCTGTGTCTGCACTCTCTAAAATGCGGTCGTATTCTCGAGACAACATTTCACGCACATCGAAACAGCGCAGATTAATTCCAGATTTGCTACGCGTCTGTACTTATCTGTAGTGACTAGTGCTGGCTAATGAATTTATCGCGATGTAAGATCGCCTGCGTTGTGGCTACTATTCTGTAAAGTTGCACGCGAAAGTCACTTGGTGAAGTCGGCGTGAGATATGAATTTTGTGTACAATCGAAAGAAAGAAGCCGATGGAATTTGCCGTTCACATCTTTGTGAAAAATATAATAGTTTCTTATTCAAAAGGAATACTGAACAGCATTATGACAATGTAAATTTATAACCTTTTAAAAATATCAGTGTACCAAATGTGTAGTTTAGCATTCTGCTACATTATCAACCTTTTTAAATATTTTTCTTTTGGAATGTCATTTTTATTAAATTTTATTTGGAAAAAGAGAGGTGTCAGAAAGTGAGAAAAAAGGGAGAATGATTTCTTGGACTGATGATAAAAATAGGATTGGAATTTAGAGTTTTGAGAGGAAATATGATTACTAAGTTTGGCCTGTTTAAAGTCTGTTTTTTATTACTATAATAATAGATACATTTCTATATGATATTATAAATTGGATACCGAAGAAAGTGCAACACATTGTCTTTTATTCTCTTCATTGATTCTCCTGGTGAATAAACAGAGGTGACCAGACCTTAATTTGTGCTATTGCGACAAGAGTGCCACATTAGCGTCAACTACAGTTGTGCTGAAATAAATGTATTTTCTTCTTCTTCTTCTTCTTCTTCTTCTTCTTCTTCTACAGTGATTACGAGTGCCTTACGTGCCTTAGGCACTCGCGCAGAAAGTAAACTTTTTCATAAACACATTATATTGTAACTAATAGACTTTAATACATTCATGTACACAGAGCGTAACGTAGCGGTTTTTTTTGTCTACCATGCTCTGCGAAGTTTTACCACAATAATCTTCTTACAATTATTTAGATATAAAACTTTTTTGAGACACATTTCTTTTTAGTTTTTTTAGAAAATTTATTATTTTAGGATATGTTGTGATGCGAAATATTAAGAAGAAGAAGAATATTAAGAATTTCACTTCAGAATAGGGCCGTGGCCTCTGATCGGTGTTCTTCCGGCCCGATGCTCGCTTTCCCGCCTCGCGGCGTGGCGGCTGCTCTAATGCGATTTACGATTTATTTTATAGTAATTAGCGGTACTACTGTGTTCGCACTCGCTTTATGTTTATCAACTTTACCAATCAAAATATGTATATATTCGCATGCCCGGAGCTATTCAAACAGCGAACAAAAGCGTGCAAAATATACATGCATTTACTACTCGCTTCTTTAGAAATTGCAATTAAACCACTTTTATCTTATTGAGTTTCAAGTTTCAAAACCAATTCTTATTGAGCAACATAATTTCTAGTTCTCATTCGTTAAAACAGAGGATAAAAAATGCAATTAATACGGGTAAAGCGGTGTACCTTTTGACTAAGCTATATGTATACATGGTGTAAAAATTATAGTCTGAAATCAAGGGAACGGGTGGTTCAAGGCTTTAACTTAACTTATAAGTCTATTGTTGATTGTAATTCGCACCGTCTCGTTTGATCTCACCGCACACACGTGATGCGTTGGAGATGAACCGATACCGTCAGGGAAAGTAGCGCGTCTCGCATGCGATAGTGATGATAACGCGTTCTGTACAGTGAACACAATACGCCTTGCGCGTCATTACGGAAGTGCAGATTAGGAAATGATAAAAGACGATCTTTATTTGGCATATAAAACTTACAAAATATTGAATAAATAAAAGAAAAAGAAAAAAGAAAGAACTAAAAATAACAAAACTTTAAACTATTTAACTAAAACATAAATTACCAAAAAGTGCCTAGCTTGGCACGAACGAACGGCTTTTGCTTGGCGGGGAGCCATTGCGCTGATTTTCAGCTCGACCCTGGGCTTAATGATTGGCAAATATACCTACTAAAATTAAACTCAATAGTTTTATGGTTAATTACCTACCATTGGTAATCCTTAATATTATAAATGAGTACTGAGTTTGTTTTGTTAGTTTGCTACGCCCCAACCTCTAATCCGATTATCTAAAGGATTTTTTTTATTTTGTGTTTAGCTGACTTACCATTCTGATTCATAAATGACCAGACTAAATCTAGACCAGGCTATAAACTTGAAAGTTTTTGAAACTAAGAAAATGTTTTTGAAATCCACCCTATGACTACTTGATAGATGCACGTTACAGTTAAAATGTAGTCGAGGAGTTTGCCGGTGGTCAATAATTCCTTGGTTCGGTGACGTGAGTGCGCGAGCGTTGCGATAGCATCGCGCCCTCTGGTGGCCTCGCCTGTAAAGCTACTGATCGTTCGTCGCGTCGCGTAGTCTCGCCGCTCGC
Source organism: Zygaena filipendulae (assembly GCA_907165275.2). Classification (NCBI taxonomy): domain Eukaryota; kingdom Metazoa; phylum Arthropoda; class Insecta; order Lepidoptera; family Zygaenidae; genus Zygaena; species Zygaena filipendulae. The sequence goes on from OU015669.1 coordinate 6,933,470, forward strand.
GCCGCGTCGCGTTTTCAAGCCATTCGCCACTTTCAGCTAATCTACCTACGTGTCTTTCAAAATAATTGCAAGATAAAGTCGTCATAGTTGCGCCGCATGTTAATTTTTTTCATACGCAAAAATGCTAACGGCTTTTTTTCTCTATGTATTTTTCATTTTATTATGAATGTATAGTCAGATGAAAAATTATTATCTACCCAACATTTCGATAGTGGTAAACAGTGATATTGACTATGGCGTCACACGTCTGGCGATTAAATGCCTGTTTGTTTCGTCTTGGACAGCTCCAAGAGAGAACACCTGAAATTTCGGAACTTCATTCCATTCCTTAACAGTACACGTTCATTAATTATTCATTTATTGACGTTGCAGGTGTTCTTTTGTCTCGTTTCATAGATCTGGAGTCGGTGGTAAAGCCCTGATGTAGGATATTATTAATTCTAAATGCAACACTAGTTGCGTGCTTTAATCTTCGCTAGGATTTAGAAAGTGACCGGGAAAGTGGCCGCCGTACGCAATGTGCGATATTGCAAATTTGTAATGTGGCAAAAATCGGCCAACAACGGCGCCTACGCTACGCTACAAACGGCAATTGTGAGGGCTACCATAATAACGCACGCACAAAGGCTTGAGGCTTCGTTTCCCAATCGCAAAAAGTTCAAAAATGAAACGAATTTTGTAGAGCAGATGAATCTGAAATGCATCTTTCTTTCTTTCTTTCCTCTTCGATCTGTTGATTGAGAAATCAGCCCTTTTAGTATCTGATTTTTTCTTTTTGCTAATTTCTAATTTTCACGCTGTGTCGATGTTATTTTTTAGTTTTATTCATTGTATTGTTTTGTCTATTGTTAATATCGTTGCGAGTTGAGGAGCTAGCTTATTATAAACTAAACTTAATCCAGGAATGATTTATGTAGATACTTTAAACATTTTAACGAAGTAAAAGAACTTACAATATATTTTAGGAAGCTCTATTCAACACAGTTAAAAACCAACATCTACGGTCGCAAAAGTAAAAATTCAGTTCATCTGTTCATTTTTCAATTCTTAATATAAAATGCTAATAATACTTATACATATAAAATGTTTTGTCCTGAATGACTGATGGATCAACACACAGCCCAAACCGCTGATCGTAGAGACCTGAAACTTGGAGGGTGTATTGTATGACGCAAGCATCCGATAAGAATGGATTTTTGAAAATTCAACCCCTAAGGGGATGAAAAGGGGTTGCAAGGTTTGTATGGAGCAATTCCGCGGGAACTTCGAAATTATCGCGGGTGAAACTGCGCGGGACAGCTAGTACTCAATAAAATTCATTGTCAAAGGACAGTAACTCTACGGCTTTAATGATTCTATCATTTCTTTTTGTGATATTTCTATAATTTATTATAATACGAGCTGTTCCCGCTTTCGGAGTTTCCGCGTGAATTTTAGGATACTAAGTAGCCTACGTCCTTTTCTGTACTCCTGACAACGTGTATGCAAAATTTCACAAAGATCGGTTGACAGGTAAGAGACAGACTGAATGACAGAGTTACATTCGCATTTATAATATTGGTTGCAGATGTATTATCATGCAACAATAATTCAATTATTGCAATGCAATTATAACAATAGGTTAAGCAATCATGTTACTAACAAAATGATCCAAGTTGGTTCTAAATAAATAAATAATAATTATTATTATAAAAATAACTGACGAAACAAATGATTACTTCGATATTTCAATGTCTTGTTATTTTAACTGTAACTTCATTAACTGTTTTTATCTTTAATCCGAGAAAGTTATTGTTCGTTCCATAACGCCTTGATTTTACCGAGGTGTTAGCTAGTTTTACGTTTACCATAAATATTCTCTGCTGACGATTAAATTTTTTATTGAAAAGTGATTCTTATACATGCTGCATTAAGTATCATTATTGGGTTACTAATAAGGCAAAGTAATCTTTGTCAAATTGTCCGCTGCCCTTACTTGGCATTTTGATAATATAATAATGGATCGTATTTTCGTATTATCGTTTTCATTAATCGATAATAAAATTCAATGCTTAAGCCTTTCGATAATTAACTTTCACTCCATTTATTTACACAACATTCGATGTCTCTGGCAAGAAAATTTATCTTAATTTAACTGTTATGGCCACTATGATAGCGTTATAAAAATCAAAATTTTATTTAGGCCGTCAGATAGAACACGTATTATTTCCTTTATCAAATGATTGAAAAAAATATTTAGATAAAACGCATTAAAGTTTAGGAGTGGGCTCGTGAAGTCATAACTAAGTACAATATAAAGTGTACCTAGGCATCACGTCACACGAAATATCGTATCAATAATGTTTAGCTTTACTTTCAGCTTCACAGTCTTATTTTTATTGGTCTTCTTAGACTAAGTATATTATGTACTGAAAAATTTGGAACTACAAATCTATGTGTGTTACCGTAATACAAATCCGTATTCTTGGTTCGTATTATTTCCGCTGAGTCTTCAACCGTTGCGGTTGCGATGAAAATAACTGAAGATGATTCAATTTGAATGATGTATAGAAATGAACTCAAAACTATGACTGTAGGTGCGAGATTAAATATTTTGAATGTATAATTTGTTTTTCTATTCACATCGAACGCTTTTTGAAACGATTGGGCGAGCTAGAAAGTGTTTATTGCATTTTGATTACTTTTGCACTTGAATTATTATTTGTATAACAACTTCACTTATAATGGGCAGTAAATTCGCTATTGCCATTCAACAGTCCCTTGGTTGCGTTCATGCACTTATCTCGATCAGTATTAGCGTGTCCATAATTCAACTCGGGAACATTATGTAATTACAGCGCGTGCTCCCGGAAAAGCCCGTTTCGAATTTAATTGATAGGTATAAGTATAATTGTAGTTTTAAACGTGGATTCACTAAATATACTGTATATTACAGTGAAAAAATTCTGATTTCGTTAATCGTTTGAGTATATAATGCAGCTTTTCGAAACGGTTATTCTATTGTTCAGTGTATTACGTAATTATATAACCTCTATTATTACAATAAAAACTCTGTACAAATTAGTAGGCGGTGGTTGCAGTGTTTTTCATCATCGATTTCTTTTAGGAAAAGTGTTTTTCGTAGTGCAGGTATTTTTTTAGCGGCAGCATATAATGATTTTCTTATTTCTCATTTCTTGTTTTGGTTACATTTTTGCTATGACCAAATAGAGACGTCAATTGCTGCATTGTTAATTAAAAAATTTGCATCATTTTATTCCACTTTGAATATTTTAGCGTGTTAAGAAGAACGTTTACCTGGATATAATATTATGCGTTTGTTTCATACAGGCATTGTAACAATCGGATCTATTTCAAGAAGTCATAGTGCAAGGTCGGACCCTTCCGAATTTCGAATATCCGGTGCAGTATTGTCATTGTTTGGGCTTCCGGTTTCAACTCCATTAATTCACCTTAACGACTGATTACTTGTTGATATAATGACTATTGTTTCCGGTATTGTCTAGGCAATCCAGATGTCCTTTTAAACCATTTGAAATATAAACATTAAAATTTGAAATTTGGATACACTTTCAATGAACATGTAATTTATGTAACTTACATGACTTACTTGTAACAATTGTGCTTATTTGGCATACATAATTAAACATAAACTTGAAAAAATCGTTAATTCAATTGCTATAGTATTTGATACATAATTATTTTTTATAGATATCTCCTATTTTGAATATTATAATGATAAGCTGACCTTGGTTCTTAATTAAACACAAATAGGTACATAAACCACAATAAAATGATTCATTGTATCACTATATTACTGTTTGTGTACGTATAGTGTATATCAGAAATGAAGAGATTGAACAAAAGCTGTTGTCACCGATCACAGCAGTGCGGTCCGTGGTCCTATCGATGAGATCACGGAGGAAAACAAATTGACAATGTTACAATCAGTAAAACCACGATCAACAAACCGAATCAGATATCCAGTTATATCTCCAAACTTCCAGATAACGCCTGTTTTGTTTTCTGCGCAGTCGGTAGGTAGTAGGTATCCATTAACCTCGGCTGCATTGCTTTCTCTCTTTATCTCATCAGTGGTTTTCGTAAGCTGACTGATCGTTTACGTGATTATTATGTTGAAATTACGTATCTATGTTTCTTTATTACCACTTCATGTCCGGGAACTCTATGACCTGTCATGACTTGAATATACCTAGTAACTTTTAGCTGTAATAATAATGTTCTTTCTCCTGGCTTATCCCTTGAAGGTTAGTCTTCCTGATATTTTTGCTTCGTCGTTTGAAGTAAGTTAAGTCTATATCTAGATAATTTCGTTTGCTCTTTCTTCTGTTGTTGGTTTTCCCCTGCCTTCTTTAATAATAATAATATAAAAAAATACCAATTTTACCAAAATATTAATTTCAGAGGCCGAATTAAAGAGAGATATTAAATGAATTCGTAGACAGATAACTCTATTAGCTATTAGTAGTTCTTTTTTAGTTTTTTTATTGCATTTTATTGAGCAAAATTTCAATTCCATTGTTTGTATTTTGTACGGTCGCGGCAGTTGTCACTTTCCATAAATTATTATAAATGACCAACGTAAGATCACGACTCAGGTGCCTTGGTGTCTGCGCCGTCTTATCTGTCGTTCGATCGTCACATTCGCCTTTTACTGTTACTCCTGCCGTGTGTCCTATACTTTCTTTAGCTAATTCATTTAATCTCCACCTATTCAATTGAGTTTTCAAAAAGGAAGTTTTCTCTGCTTTGACTTACAACCTCTGTGAATGCACAGATTGAAATGATTATGTAAAGCTTTTCATTTGTTTTTCCGTACGATAGCCTTACCTGCCATGCATGTCTGTCACGTGTTTTGCATTACTGATTTATTTATTATCTCACACGTTTTAACATTCTTCATGATTTTATTATTATTTTTGTAATCGAGAAATACTGGTACAATGTATAACTGGCTAGGCAAATGTGTTAATCTGAGCTTTCGACGCCGATTCGCGGTACCCATTTGTTAAGTTAAAACGTGTTGCGTTGACATTTCTCTCTTGTTCACTAAACGCGATAGATATGTAAATTAAGCTTATTCAATACAGTAGTGACTTTCTTGTTCGTCGGTAGTATCCTTTATTTCATCTTTACAATATACCTACATATTATGAACTTCAACTTCGTTCGGAGGAATTGCATCCTCACGATATAGATAAACCTATAAAAAAAAACAGTAAAAAGCTTTTAGAGAAACCTTGAGGTCTGAACCAGCGCGGCGTGCGGGCAAGCGGACTCAATAGTTCCAGGTCAATTACCATTCCATAACAACTAGAGATGGGTTTTGGTCCGGCATTAATTAACTTGTATAGGGCATTTACTCAAAATGTCCGTAAATCTATATTTACGAAAAACTTACTCATGGTATTTCATGATATTTATAAAAAATGTATTCGTGCAAATTTAAGAAATTCTTACATGCGAAAAACAATAACAAATTCTTCCTGTTTGCCCCAAGAAGATTCAGGTCAAAAATCAAATCGGGGTGTTACATTCGCCCAGCACAAGGTGTGCATTTTGTGCAATAAAATATTCGCCTTTAACGAACGCGAAAGTGGTTGCCCCCTGGCCCTGCGGCATGATTGTCTTGTCTTCACATTTTCACGTTGATATTTGCTATTGTAAAGAAATTTCTCTCGCGTCAGTCGCAACGGGTCTCGGCTCGTCTGACTGGTAGTTCTACGTTTACGAAGGATCTGAGCCTCTGAGGGGATGCGTAGTTGGTGCCTTTGACCCTTTCACCGCCGTCTCCGTACTATCACGATCTATTCCCAACACTATGAGAAATCATACCTAAAGCGCGGTCTGGAGGTAATAACCATGTTTTTGTAGTGAAAGGATTAAGGAACTCTAGCCGGTCAAATATCTTTTAAGAGGCTTTTATGATGACTGCAGGATTGGCGCAGGTCACCATGCCTGCCGCCTGCAAATCAAGAGATTCCGGGTTCGATTGCCGCTAGGGTGTGTAATTTTCGCAGGAACTCAGAAATTAGAGTGAAATCGCGGGCACAGCTAGTAACCCTTACTATTTAAATGCGAAAGTGCAGAGTTCGTTTGTTTATTTGTTTGTTTACCACGCTTTCATGCCTTAACAGCTCGACCGATCATCATGAAATTTTGTATATACGATGTCAGGGGCACAGAGAAGGACATAGGGTACTTTTTGTTCCGGAATTCCCGCGGGAACTCCAAAATTAACACAGGTAAAACCGCGGGCATCAGCTAGTATTATATAATAACTTCATTTACCGTGAGGTGTTACCGATTGTAATCGTGAAACTCGAGGGTCGAACTCGCGACACGTATCTTACATAAAATTTTATGTCCACAATAATAGCTTATTACATATCTACGTATACCTATAGCAATTGTTAAGAAATTGGTCATTCATTTTATGTAATTTTTCAAGTTGATGGTTGAATTGTGCTGAACGTAGCCGAACGTTCTATTAGACTATTATACACTTGGTAAATTTAAAATTCTCGACGCGTAACTGAAAAAGTATTCTTTAAAAAAAAATGGTCCTTGCTTATGATCCGTCAGCCCTTCGATAACTTGCTCGCTTGATTTTCATGTATTCTTTTATCTACTTAACGTCTTCTTTATTTGTAGCTTGGATTGTGACCATAGCATTGCTTAATTATTACATTAAAAATTGACGTTATGTACTTTAATAAGTATGGATACCAACGCTGCTTCAATATCTCCTTCGCTTAACCTTCCACCTTATATAAGGAGACGGTTCTGTTTGCCTTCAATAAGACACTAAAATTTCTGATGCCAATGTTTATTCACACATTTAAACACTACTTTCTTTTTGGAGAACGACCGTTTGCCCTTCAAAGTTTTCTCAATACTTTTTCGAACCTGTATCATTACTATGGACCATATAACATTACTTTAAATAAAATTCTTATGACTTGACTTTACCAAGACCATAGACAATTGAATTGAATGACACACGATTAGAAACAAACGTGTTAATCTCACTCATTCAAATGAGGAACACTCTGAAACAAATGAACCTCCGGAGATGACAAACTGACTATGGCGACCATTAGTGAAGTTCAAAGAACTATTGTGTATTGGAATAAAGATCAATTCATATGAAATTACTTTGATCCCATGTGACTTCGGACGCAACGCGTGGTGTTGTGGTGCGATAGACGGTGAAATGTTATGTTGATGCGAACAAGACGACGCCTAGAGGCGTGGCTGTGTCTCCATCCATCGGGCTATGTCACAAGAGAAATCTGTACACGGAAACGTTAAGGGAAGTTCAATAAATAACTTGAACGATAATAATTCATATTGGCCGGTGTCCGAGGTGTTTGTTGCGTGATGAATGACTGACACCACACCTCACCCTTTGAGCATGACAGTTGTTGGTGCAACGAGGTACAATCAGTGATACATTGTGATTGAATTTGCAATAGTTGTATAAATGAATCACCTGCTTTGAAATAGTGAAAAAGTTAACTGAAAATCGAGTAATAATCACAGAATAGCACTGTTCGTCTATAGTATAGACGCGACGTGTCTCGGGTTCGATCCCTGCGTCGGGGTACAAGGATTTATGAAAAGTTTGTTTATTTTGCACCATATTATGTACCTATGTAGTTATTTACAAAAAAAAATTGTCTGGGAAACAGCTCGGCTTAGTTTGGGACTGAGTAGCGCTGTGTGATAACTGATGATATCCAAGCATTGTTGCTTAAGCAAATAATGTGGTAGGTACATAAGACTTGAAGACGAAAACAGAGTTCATCAGATTAACTTGCTTTAATAAATCAAATTTTGGACTAAAGAAACTTAAATCTATTAAAGTTCTTAACATGAACCACGTTATCTGTTATTACGTGGATATAAGGCTATTACAGGTTGACTCGACGTTTCACTTCGCGTAGAAACATAACATCTTACGTCTCCTGCTACAATTATGCTAATCCCTATTTACATAGGCCACAGCTGTGTATAATTTTCTAATTTTTTCCATTGATATTATTTTTAATGCGAGATTAGCTTCCTTTTGCTTTCATTAGGAACACCATTGCTTCGCCCACGTGCGCGTTGCTCTTTGTTGTTTTGCGCAATGTAATCGTAAATAAGCGATTTAATCTCTCATGGTTTTTGTACAATAATTGCTATCATTGTTGCAGGTATGTTACACAAGTGTTCTGGATTTGTGAAAGGGTGGTAAGTACACGATTAAGATTAACAGCTTTAGGATTCTGTCACACTGGAATGTACAACTTTGATAAAAGTTACTTAGGTATATCAAAACATTATTTATCGAACATATATTTGTTAACATTGTTGTTGACTTGGTGTCCTTTGTAGAATCGATTCTTATATTAAAACATTATCGAACACATATTTTGTTGTTGTAAAATTATAGCATCTAGACACGCGGCAGCGTGTCAAGCCAAGTTCAAGCAAAGGAACTGGCTAGCCAGCGCCGAGTGTAATATTACACGAACCGCTTGGTGCCACTTTTGACCCTTCTATAACTCAAAACCTCTTTAACCTAAATTTAATATTACAGACGTTAGTATTGAATTCGCATCTTTTTAAGAATTTTTACGTGTTAAAAATATTCTAAATTGAAGTGTCGTTGATCTCTGGTTATTAACCCTTCGAAACTTTGCCATGTAATACTGTTATAGTCGACTTTGTATTTTTGAGCTTGCATACTGCACTTTTAAGGTGTCTTTTACGTCCGCGCGTCCCTAAATTGAATTGACCGTGCATTTATCAAGCGTGTAATCGCCTTTAGTAATTTTTTTAAAACAATTACCAAACGCGCTGAGTTAAGTTTTGGATCAACCATACTATTGTGTTAGCTGACCATTGTCGTAGCTAATGTATCTTTTGTTGTGTCGATCGTACTACATAGATAATCCGTTATCTGGATCAACATCTACTACTCTAGGCAGCTTTATAGGTCACAAACGGAGTTATAGTGGGCCTCTGAAAGCGGATTTTGTAATTATGGTATTATTAGAAATCTGCATAACCTGATCTGATAGTATCCTGGTAATTTGAGCGTGCACCGAACCTAATCAAATTTGTAAGCAATTTTATTTAATTTTAAGTTGATTTCAAAGATAAATAAAAACTGTTTATTTCTCTTTGTCTCTAGAAACAACGCTCTAACTTGAAAGATAAAGATGACTAATATTAATAAAAAACAAAATGAACCTACTTCTGTATCTCTATTAATTTTATTTACTGTAAAGTGTATGCATATTATTCTAGTAATTATAAATATCGATCGTGTGATCTCTGAAAAAAATAATGAACAATTTTCATTTTTCAAGTGGTTAATGATAAAAAGTGACATAGAAATAAACACTAACAGCAAATTACGGTACGATAATATGTTAACACTAGCTGTTCCCCGCGGTTTCACCCGCGGTAATTTCGGAGTTCGCACGGGAATTCCGGATTAAAATAAAGCCTATGTGTTTTTGTGATGTATGGCCTATATTATTGTAAAGTTCATTAAAATCCATTTTGTAATTTTTGCGTGAAATGAATATCCATGTATACAAACTTTCGCGTTTATAATAGGTATTAATAAGGATTATTACGTGTTAAATATATTTTTTATATAAATAGATTCTTTCGTAAAGTTTCGAAACTACTAATACGGAATGTACTTTTTCCCTTAGCTGCCAATATTGTTCGGTTAATGTAATCCGGGCTTAGCATTCGAACCCGTGTTTAGTCGATAGCTTTTATCACCGGATCTCTAAGCCGTAATGCTGTTATATTGCAGTGTATCCGTCCAAGCAATGAGAGTTCAGCGAGTTTTTTTGGATGTTATGATATATTTTTATTTTTTTAAAATGTATCAGAATTCGCTATAGATCGCATACAAGAGATATTATGTCTTCTTTAGATTAGGCACTGTTTGTGTTTGTTTCTTTTCCTTGTGTGTTGTGCTAAAATAAATGTATTTTCTTTCTTCTTTCTTTCTTTATATAAATAGGTACTTATAATATTATAAATGCGAATAATATTAATAATAAAATAATAATATTATAATATATAAATTTCTTTGTTACGGTTTCACGCCTTAACTACTCGTTTATATTGGTACTAGCTGTTCCCGCGGATTCGCGTTATTTTCGGAGTTCCCGCGTGAATCCGGGATAAAAAGTACATACACGTTGATACACGTTTTCGGGGGTACACCCCCGAAAACGTGTATGCAAAATTTCATGATGATCGGTTTAGTAGTTAAGGCGTGAAAGCGTAACAAACAACTAAACAAACCTATTAAGGACGTCAATTTTCATGTAACAGGTACAACAATCGATTGGGTTGGATTCGCACGGTCATAATTGCTTAAGGAGATGATTGTGATTTGTGAGAGATGTGATATTTTACGAGATTCCCTGCTGGGAACTACGAAATGGAAGGGGGGGGAGTGAACTGCGAGGAACAGCTAGTAAGTAGTAGGTAATAATCGCTTCCGCTTGTGAAACAATAATAATTATGATCTCGTAGGTAGGTTGTAGGTACGTCACGAGTGGCCGCGGACGCGTCGGTCCGAATCGCCTTTTGACGTATCGTTCCGTTGCAACTTGCAACCTTCTACGAGCAGGCAATGCGTTTTGGTTATTCTACGGAAATACACCTCACAAAAGCGAACATCGATGGAATTATTATAGCTCGTGCCATGATATCTATATTTCTATTAGTTGTTCCCTTCGGTTTCATCCGATTAATTTCAGAGTTCCCGCGGGAATTCCGTGATAAAAAGTACCCTATGTGTTAATCTGATGTATAAGCTATATTATTTTAATGTTTCATTTCAATCCATTCGGTAGTTTTTGCGTGAAAGAATAACAAACATCCATCCATCCACCCACCCATCCATACATTCTTACAAACTTTCGCGTTTATAATATTAGTAGGATTCTATGTACCTAAAGCTTTATCGAAAACAAAAGAAATTTTTGACAGCCGCGGTTGTGTTACGTAAGAGCGAAAACTTCTAGATAACGTGTAAACATTTTCAGTAGGTATTTTAATGTTATGACATTCAGATACAGTACTACGATTCTATCTCAAATCTAAAATCAAGATTGTGTTCGATCTTACTTTATTTGGTAGTTACATAATGTAACTTAACCCAAGCCACCTGTTGAAACGGAACGCGTTGCGCCACAGAGCCACCTACAGTTGGGCACGGGTGATTTCACACAACAGGCGAAGAAAATTAAACAACAATGCTTTAGGTCGCACGAATTTGCAATGACACACCATGGAGTTTTTGACCGGAATCTAAGGTAGGTACCAGATCTGTATTTCAATAGGCTTGTATCCGGGGTATGAAAATCCAAATTCTATTTAGTACGTCTTGTAAATTAATAAAAAGTTGTAAACCCGTTGTTTGCTTTTCCAAATTATTGAAAACATACTAAGAAAAAACGCATCAAAGTTTAGGAGTTCCCGGACTCTTGACGTCATAACGTCCGTGTCAGTGCTATGCTATCGCAGTGGTTGTGTGCATCCTTACAAATATTATAAATGTGAAACAGAGTTTGTTTGTTTGTTTGTTACGCTTTCACGGCTAAACGGTTCAACCGATCACCACAAAATTTTGCATACACGTTGTCAGGGGTACAGAGAAAGACATAGGCTACTTTTTATCTCGGAAATTCCTCGGGAACTCTGAAATACTACACGTTGTCAAGGGTAGATGCAGAAAAAAATATAGGGTAGGTAGTGAGTGCTTTTATCACGGAATACCCGCGGGATCTCCGAAACTAACGCGGATGAAACCGAAGGGAACTGCTAGTAGAAATATAATTATCATGGCACGAGCTATAATAATTCCATCGATGTTCGCTTTAAGCTTGTATAAATTGTATGGTCTGTAGCATCGTAAACTGCAGTTTCAAATCTTACAATGAGACTAATAAAAATATATTTATTGCAACTTGACCATGGCTAAATGAAAGTCCGTGATAAAAAAGAAGAGTGGTTACTTAATTAGCAGACGTGTATCACCTTAGTTCATATTTTCGCTTACCACCGAGATTATGGACTAATATGCGACCAATCCTTTAAAAATAACTATATAGGTAGGTATATTACGATAGCCAAGCTCAACTAACTTTCAAATGTACAAATATATTATTTATATTTTATTAATTAATTTCAAATAAATGAAAAGAAAATTTGACAGTATTATAAAAATACTACAAGTAGGTATAAAAAATTTATTTGTTCGCCAACATATAAAATTTTTATACCTACTTGCTTACTGAACTTACTTTAATATAAAACCCACCTAATTATAATCTTGATGGATGCAATTCTGCATATCCAATTAACACTCCGCGAGTGGGAATAATCTGTAGGCGAGCATTGCAATATTCATAGTGACGGAAACCAAAACATAAAATTACTGACACCCAGTTATTCGAAAAACCCATATTGCGATTGTCTTAGTGCTTAAAGTGGTTGAGCTAAGAATTTTGAAACCATCGCCGATTGTAAACTACGAACGAGCACGGAAACCATCATAACTTAATGATGTTACGGATGACTTGATTATCCCTTTGAATTTAAATAGCGAATTTTAGCTAAATGCCTGTTAGATTATCAAATTAAAATTTGCCGTGTAGTATTGTAGAAAATGTATAGCAATATCTTGTATTTTACGTAGTAGAGTTTAAAAAGCGTTTCGCCATCCATATCTATTCTATACTAGCATTTCGTGTAAATTTTAGGGGTCCTTTGAGTACTCTACGCTTATCCTTAAAGAATGTTAGTTAAATACTTTACGCTCAACATCATGAACACTTGAAGAATACATGTACAATGTACATAGTAGGATAAAACTCCCATCTTCACCAGATCCATAATGGCCTTAATGGCCCAACGACCTGGTGAAGTTTAGACCAGTAGATGAGATGAGTCGTCTTGGAGATACTTAGAATAGACTTTTGCCCAGCAGTCGATGTTTGTCGGGTATGATGATGTGGCTAGCACATCATCATAGCCACATATTGCATACCTTATGCTTTCTATTTCGACATATCGAAGAGTAACTGAGAGTATCACGCATTATATGCAGATTGTTTCTCACATTTCTTTGTGTATACATCCGAGGACAGCATCTAAGGAAATAACAAGTGATAAAGTTTCTCTTATCGGCCATTAACTCGTATGACAGTGCATGAGCAATCTGTAATCCAATTGGCACATCCAATAATCTATCTGCCATGGGTAATACGGAAATGCGCCTACGCATTGCGTTCGAGACTAGGAAGCGAAGAGTAATTGTAACTCGATATAAATGAAGAGATAACGTCCATTACACTGTTTAAGGAAGGATAGTTGCTTTCCTTCGATCTATTGTGCAAGTAATTTTCATTTGTTCTAAACTATTGTAATAGTGATCTATCTTTTGAAACATCAATTTATTTCTTGTTATCATCTTGGCCTTCATTTGTATCGATCATCAAAGATCGTCTTGGTCGTGTGCGTTCTGTCGCAACTAGTTATTTTCTTTTATATCCTACATGATATCTTCAAGATGTTATGTATTTAGTGCTCTTATGAAAAAACTTATCCTAAAGGGACTCCTTTTATAATATATTTTAGCTTTATTTTAGGTTAGGTTAAGTTTAGTTTTAGTTTATTAACATTTAGAAGTTACTTATCCTTGAACGATTTTTGCACTTGTTAGATTTTAATATTAATATTTTTTTAGGTCGTGCCTCAATTTAGATTATTTCATATTTCGAAGACAAATAATCCTTAATAAGGACATTAAAGAAATAAATAAATTCTATGTTTGGAATATTTTCCACTGGAAAACTCTCGTATTTAACTCTAATGATTGTTCACTTCCTACGGTCTTTTTTTGCTTCTTCCTCAAAACAGACCCGGCTGATTTTCTCGGTGAGTAAGTAATGGTTTCATGTTTCGTAATCAACTATTAAAGATCGTTTTCCCATTAAAAATCAATTATTTATGTTAAAGTCCATGGCGTGTGCGCTCTTCAAAAGGCTAGTTCACGGTTACAAAACTTCCACACGTTTGTTGGTACACGTTGCTCTCATTTTCTATGGGGATTTTTGAAACGTGACAAAAAGTCGATACGTGATACGAATATTAGTTTGTATTTAGACTTTTTGTTTTCTTACTTTCTTCTCTGAAAACTTAATCTTTCGTTTTTTCTTATCTGCTGGAAGGTTTTTAAAATGATCTAATACATATTCAATCGTTTTGTGTCTAGTGTGACAAAAGAAACATCTTTTCAATTTATAGATCTCGTCTAAGTCTTTGGTACCAACAGTGTTACAACTTTACAAGCAATCCTAATTATATTAAAAGAACGTTAAACGAGAACAGACCCTAATGTTAGTGTTTTGTACAATGAAGGGCCGAGTGAAAGTTGGAAGATATTTCGTAAATCAGTCCATCGTATTGTCAGTTGCGACGCGGATTCGTCTCAAAGCATCAATCTTGTCTTTTGAAAGGTTTAAGGTTTTGTGTTATTCAATTTTATCGTTAAGACCGTCATCCTTTTGGTGGTAACATGTCGCTGGTAAGTATGTACTTACTATACACCTAATTATAACAGCTAATGGCACTCCATAAATGAGTTTAGCCATAATATTCCTTACGGTCGTCATTGTTGTTCAGCGTTTAAACTCGCTAAACATGATAACATAACTATTGTCAGTGAAAGTGTGCACACTGGGTCACAAATGGGATTGCCAATTACGGTTTTTCTTTGACTGACATTGCTATTTTCTCGGGTAACGTTTCACGCAACATATTTACGCCTTTTATTACAATAAGAAATGGTTGAGAACACCTTTTTCTTACATTCGTATTTAAGTATCGTATTGTATGTATATAATAGAATTACAACCAGCGTAGGTATTCAAATCTGCTTGCTTACGCAATGTCTTCATATGAATCCAAATTACCTTTTTCCGTTTTGTTATTTACGAGACCGTTGCTGTTTGTAACATTGCCATGCCAATTGCTTAAATTATTAAATTAAGTTTTGCTTCTTCTATCAATCTGCTTCAGTTAATAAATATTATATGGCTTAATGTGATTTATAATGCGTTGACTGAAGAGACAATTTTCATATAAATCGATGTCAATGTTTCACAATCTAAAATATGTACCTATTGGACAATAGAAGACAAAACTAACCCGAGTCAAATGTTTCCCGTTTGTCCGTAGTCAGAAGCCGCTGTATTACGCAATCGAAATTTCTCAATACAATTGTTATAGCTTGCTTTTGAATTTTTTTAGTCGACTCACTTTTGTACTTCTTTTTCCATACTTTGTTGCACATTTTTTGGTATAGCTTCGATTTAGATTTAGTTTACTCATAATCTCACGTCCTCAACGATTTTTGTGACCAATGTTACAATAAAATAAGAAACTACTGAATATAGTAGCTTTTCTAAACTACTTCATCTTTTATATTAATTTAATAATCCTATTCTTTTATAATTCTAAAGCGTTCTTGGGTGATCGTTGAGTGATCTTTCTTATGATTATTGCTATGAATATTCATTGCCTTTTTATTTGTAATACATTTGAACCAAAACTTTGTAAATTGTGTACTGCTTTGAGAATTCTTTTACAGATATCTCCAACTAGTCCTTTTTTATTGGAAGACCCAGCGTATAATCTTCCAAATAGATACTGATACTTCACAGGTTGGTATAATACCTATGGGATATGCACCGTCATGGAGGATGGTAGCCAAAATTTTCTTTGTCAAGTTAGTCGACAAATGTTTGTTTGCGTGCGCGTTTGCAAGGCGTGAATATGTTATAATTATTTCTATAAGTAATTCCCATTGGCCTTGAGCTGGAAAGAACTATTTG
Organism: Zygaena filipendulae; assembly: GCA_907165275.2. NCBI lineage: Eukaryota > Metazoa > Arthropoda > Insecta > Lepidoptera > Zygaenidae > Zygaena > Zygaena filipendulae. The sequence goes on from OU015669.1 coordinate 6,949,417, forward strand.
TATTGCTATCACCGGGCACGTGCTAATTTTAGTTAGACTTCCGAGAATCCTTGGCCACTCGTCTGGTTGCTTCCTCCTTAAATAAACATTGTCGAGGCATCTTTTTCGTTTTGCTTAAAGTAAAAGTTTAATTAAACACGAGTCCAGCATTAAAGACTATGGCAAAAATCCTGCCAATACGTACAAAAAAATCTACAATATAATTCCGTTCCGTTCTGACTAATGTTAAAAACTATTCACGTCTCTGTAAAGTTTATCCTGCGATAAGACATGAAATATGGCGTGAAAATGTGTCGTCTCTGTCACACTTGTAGTATTTTTGTTGATTGAGGGAGATGGAGAGGTAGGGCGCCGCCGCGTGGCGGTTGATGTTGTAGTTGGAAGCCGCACGGAACAGTTTGCGAGTCGCCGGCATTGAGCGTGTTCGACTGCCGCACACGGTCTGTTTGCGCTCAAATCGTCAATTAATATAAACCGTTCAGAAACTGTTATATAGTCTTAATCATTAGACAGTGCCTTATTGTTAATGGATGTGCTAGTGCTTGCATGATATAACATCATTGGAATAAAGAATTTCAATGAAAAGTGACATTTTGTGGATTTTTGTGTTGCATTATTTTTATCGTCTGTGTCCTTTTGGTTAGAATGAAAAAAATGTAATTGCCTGCTTGTACTTTCTGTTATGTTCCTAGGGGCTTTGTTTAACTGTATTTTGTCGAAAGGTGTTCTGAATTTGCACGTCGCATCGGCACGAGCCTTTAATAATAATAATAGCGCACCAAAACCAGTTTGTATGGTTCGGCTGTGGTTATCCAGAATCATATAATACCTATACATGCGGGCGAACCAAATTGGAAGCATCTTTATACCCATATGGGGTTTCGTAAAGTACTCATAACAAAGCTGTCTCGGAACTTCATAAACTTTATCGTATTTGGTGTTTTCTTATCTCCTATCATATGCCAATCTAGTGTATACGTGCATCTGTAGTGCACCTAAAATAATACCGGTGTCCTTTATTTAACTAATCTATTCGCTATACTGATTCACCTTGACCATTCACATAAATATGATCTGAAGAACCCTTTCGAGGCTATCGTATCTTGCACCTTATAAAGCTTAAATCCCGAATATAAGACAAGTTTTAATAGCAAAAGTTGTGTGTGTGTGTGTGTTTTCTTTTCTAATCATTAATAATAATTAACGTTTTAGTTTGGATGTACAAGTATGACGGGTTTCCTAGCTTGGTATTCTCTCCTCTAGTTACCTCCACATAATTAATTGCAGTTGAGAGTATTTAGCATAAATAACCTGTCAGCTACGTGGCTATCGCTAGCGCCACTAATTTTACCAAACAACGTCTCCTTAGCTGATATCTTCTCTTCAACACCAGCTAGCGAGCACCATAAATCTTAAGCTGTATTCGTGCATCTGTCACTTAAATTTATCTCGAGTTCTTGTTTGCCGAGCGATGCAGTCGATCGCGATTCGTCCGTTCTTTCTTACCACTTGTTGCACGCTTGGCTTCATTTATAAACGTGACTTCATTACAGCTGACTTTTCCGTTTATTTAGGTAGTTAACTAGATTTTATTCAATCGGGATTCGGGCTAATCATATTTACCAATAGTTGGTCTTAGCAAACTTTGCATGATAGTTTAAAGAAATTTTAGCTTGCGAAAAGTGACTGGCTCATGTGTTACTGACATTTTAAGTATTATTTATGTATATGATGTGTATAAGGAATACGTTAAAATTGCGTAATTTGAAAATGGCTGTTGTCCAAGATATGTCGTATGAAAATTTATTACTTCCATGAATGAAAACATTACTGAACTGTAAACAAATATCATTTAGAAAATAGTAATTACTTATGTAACATATTCCAAATTGTAACTTTTGCATTACCTTTTCATTATTGAGCATTATTTATAATTTCTGTTATACCTATGTATGTCTTACGTAGAATGTGCTATAGTTATTTTCTGCTTTTTAATGATCTGGTAAAAACTAAATAGGTATAGCAATACTGATTAAACTTTTAATACCAGTATTAACTATCTAAAACAGCATTTCTTCGTCTTCAATCAGTTTTCAGTTTGTCGAATGTAGGTCAAAACAATCGTAAACATTACTGTTTTTATCAGATATTTACAGTTATTAATACATTTTATTCCGTCTCAAGAATGTTGTGTGTGAATGAGTAGTTAGAATTTCAGTGCTTTCTTTTCTTAAGTTTTAATAAATCTCTACGATTCGCTAAACGAATATTTGTATCATCCGTATTGTACACTTCGCTATTCTAATTTAATTGGTAATATAATGCGTGCTGAAACATCCTCACGTCATATCTCACCATATAATAAATAATTTTCAAGATGCCCGCATATTCTTTATATTTCCCATGTCTATAACGTTTATCCAATATTAAATTTATTACATGCATCTTCTCGGTCATAGCCTTCAAGCCTTTTGCTTTTTACTGCCGCATTAACATTCCTTTTTCAGTTTTTTTTTTTAATATTTATGGTTTGTTTGCATGTTTACGGATAGTCTTACAGGCGGGTCTTTAAGTTTTTATATTTTTTTCCGTTATTTTGTTTCGTATACGTGGGTCTATCAAAAGGACACAAATCATTGATTTTAATGATATTTCAGCCGAATCAACGAAAGAATAACCAATGAAAGTGACCTTAAACAAGTGCTTAAATTAAAGTCTAAGTAGAAATATACAATAATATTAATAATTTTATAGAAAAAGTTTATGGATTATATTGTATTTAACTATTTTGACAAGTTTTAACCGACACAATAATAAAAGAAATACGCCGTTCAACAATATTTGCATCGAAGACGTTACGGACGGATCAAATTCCTGCTGTTTGTGCATTCCACGTTTTACAAGATGATACAAAACACTAGGTGAGTGAAATGTATGAAATAACACTAGAAACAAATGCAAACAATAATTTAAATGTTAAGGAACTTTAAACTAAAGTGCTGTGGCCGTAATAGCGGAAATAAAAAATCAACAATCTCAAATACAATATTGATATCTTGCGATGTTTTAAGAGACAACCCGTTAAACGATTAGAGACTTAATAACTAACAAGAAACGTTTCAAATTATTCGAGCTACAAAAACTGATGATCGCAGCAATAATTATATCGCAAATATTCATGACTGTAATAACCATCGTATAGCGTCTACGGATATTTTCATTACTAATTAATTTCTCTTACGAACTCATTTTGAAAGATAGTGCCGGCCGTAAAACCGGTTTTGTGAAGTTATTCGTTAATTTAACTTAAATTTTTATTGGAATCTTTCAAACTTTATGAAACTCTTGTTCTGATTTTAATATTGTTAGTACCTAAATATAATATGTAAGTTATTGATTGAGAAAGTTGGTAAAAGAAGAAACAGCTGAATGCAGTGATTTTAACGAGTGTTTTATTTTGGAAGAGAGCAACTCAATAAGGGAGCTGTATCAAAAACTGTCGGCTCCATGCGTGCATGACGAAATAAAAAAAAGCAGATACGAAATTTTGATTATACTCTATTTAACTAAATGAAATTCTAGATTTTGTCAATAATCAGTAAATCCTTTTTTATTAAATCAAGTATCGAAATTCTGTAAATCACTTTTGTTGCAAGCATTTTGCGGAAATGCTACTTTGTTTTTTTTTTGTATCGAATTCGTAATCGTGTTTTAGCTTTAATCTAAATCTCAAATGCTATCTCTTTATTCCAACGTAATGCTCTATTTAATTTACTTAGAATTTCCCTTTAAACAGGTAATGCGAACAATCCAATAATTCGGCGCCCTCTTTAGCCTTTAATGGTGCCGGATTAGTAAGACTAAAATGTGTAAGCAATGTTAATTGCAAAATGTTCTTTATTTGATACGTCTCCTTGTTGTTTTGTTATTAGCCAAAAATTGTGATTGTTTATTTTATTTAGGATTTTAGCGTTTTTAATAAATTTTTGTGTTTTTAATCCGGAATACATAATATACGTATTATAACTCTGTTGACGCGTCCGGTTGGCAAACTTCTCTTCACGCCCCAATTGCTGTCCTCTGCTAGTTTAATTACGATTGGTTTTGCTTGGACGTAACTTTCGGCGTGAAAATTACATTTTTTTTCCTTCTATTTTCATAAAATCTCAGTTGTAATTGATATTTTGTTACCCAACTAACCGTTCGATAGAGAGAGCGGTCATGAGTCTTTTATTGGATTTGAACAGTTGAGTGGCAAGCAGTTATACCTACTTGAATAATAATATTTTTGTACATAGACAACTAATTTTAGTTTAGTGTTACTTACTGGTTTGTGCTACTAAATATGGATTTAGGAAAGTTTGTAATCTGGGTCAAATTCTTCATGTAAGTTTTGAAACACAAAAACGCAGCAAAGTGAGCTGAAATTTGCCTTTCTCTGAAATCATTACTACTACTAGTTTTAAAACGACTTGGTATACATGTAAACTACTATTTTTTGTAGGTATAACACACTTTTATATAACGTTTCTATCACTTCTGCTACGATCAAGCTTATTTTTAGTGTAGCAGTAATTATGACAATACATTTATCGTCGTCCTAAATTATTTTAAAACAAAGCTTATTTGCTATTGAAAGGCACATATTTGCTTCGATTTCACACTCGGGATCCGGTGTTATACCAGAACATTTATACCATCTGTGTGTCTTTCAAATTTAGTTTAGGCATTCGTTCGTGCTGGAGTTATAAACATTCAGACTTTCACATTTATAGGATAAACTAATCTTTTTGAATTTTACACGCTCTGTTTTCTGTGTTAGATACATAAAAGTCAGAGATTTAAGGAAAGATATTGCAGATAGAAGTTTGATGGTTCAGTAAGATTGTGTGACATGTTGTTAATTAAAATAAAATAGATTACAATATTTGTTCACAGTTTGACACAATAAAGAAAATTGAAAAAATGTTAACAGTATATCAGTAAAAAATAGGCCAATAAAAAACAAAAAACTTAATATTTTTCACGTTTGATATAATCCTGGGACATTCTGTATAAAGATTGATTTTCTTGCGAATATGGAAGATTTTATCACAGTGTATCTGTTTTATATACATATACAGTAACATTAAACTCCTTGTCGCCGTGTTACCGGATATTATCACCATTTATGCGATGGCGCATCCGGTATACAAGTATTATACGTGCAAACTTTTTTTGGAGATAACGATTTTAGTGCCTCATTCAGTCATTGCAATTTTATGTTTGCGTCGAAAGTGACATAAATTGTATCTCCTTACAGTCGTAACTAACTTGACGTGTATTTTATTACTCTCTAATTTACGTGACTTATGAGTTGGTTGGAACTTTATATTTTGTTTGTTGATTTATTTAGGTTATAATAACTTTATGTAGTTTAATGTATGCTTGTTAGCATTTGAATGTGGGAATGTTATAATTTTATCATGAAAACTATTAATTTCATGATTATTTATTTTTAATTTTTATTATTTATTTCACCGAAGCAGTGCTGCTTTAAAATAAGGGTTGGCGAGAAAAAAGTAAATACTACTGTACAGTTAGCATCAGTAATATCATAATATACCGACATACATACATACATATATATACATATACCGACTTTTGACTGTCTTCGAATGTTATTTGCAATGGTAATAAAGTTCAACGACCGAAAGAAATATTGACTTTGACTAAAGTGAACGCAATGATAACTTCTCTCTTAAAAATAGGTACAATATATATACATATTAGATATACAAAAAATTTAATACATAGTTTGATAAAAATCCGAATATCTGCCAACTCTGGTTATGAAACCCGTGAATGTGAACGACGCGTGAAAGGCATGATAGCGATATATGCCATCTGTGCCTATCTTAATTGTGTATCTCTGGCTTAAATTGGTTGTAATTTGAGCATTACCTACAACTATCACGTTGCCACTTGCTAAGCGTCTGTCAAAACCACCCAAAGTTAGTTAGTCAAGATTTAGATGATTTATGACTAGTTTGCAGGTGATGCTCAAGCGGGGCGCCAAGTTTAGTTTAGTCTAGTGCTAAAATGAGCTAAAGTTGAGTAAAGTGTTGCAACCAATGATTGTGGAAATGATTTTTTATTTATTAGCGCGCCCGTACACTTTTCATCACATAACCTATGTGATATTGTATATCTTTAGTTCTATGTATTTATTTTGTATCGGAAATAAATGTTGTATGGCACTTCCCGACTCCAACTTTGTCAGTGCAGAAAAATCGTCATTATTTTTTTCATTGGTTGCTCTGGTGCGACACCGGAAAACCTAATCGATATGACAATGCTAGTTTCGCTTTTTCAAATCGGATGTGTTCCCAACTAGTTGTTTATGAACTAAAAAGCTCCAACAATAGTCGAGGAAAGTGGCATCGCTCAGAATGTAATCTAAATTCACCGTTACACGCTGTTGCAGTCGCTTGATATTCGGAACAGGTCAGTTTTTGTGGTACGTTTTGCCCACAATGTACAATTTGCGACAAAACGATGTACGGTACTAATTTGTGTGTCTATCAACAAACTACTATTTTGGAACTTCATTGGTACACGGTAGAAAACAAATGTTGTATACACATTTAAACTGACGCGAGTTTCCCTTATCAATAGATGGCGTTGTAAAACAAAAAATTTCCCTTCTTTTGTAAGCGTAAATACGATTGATTCTCACTAAACACCAAAAATGACAAAATATCGCCTAGGCGTAAAAGAATTAGCAGAGTCGACCCCAAAACAGGGAACAATTCTGATAATAATTGATTGATTGTATTTGTGTTTTCAAATAGAATTGTATATCCATGTTTTTTTTATAATCTTTTCGCCATTGACGTCACGCTATTCGTATTTTAAAAGTAAATAACAGTTATGTTTATCCGACGAGCTTACGACCTATTTTGTATCACCGTGGTCAAAAAATTTTCTTTGTGGTCATAAAACAGAATCTTTCTAACTTTGTAGGCAACAGCCTTCTATATTTTTACCTTGACTTGGATTGCGTGACTTAAAAAATCGGTAAACAGCAATTAAGGCATTCGGAACAAAGATACTTTGTTCTCTTAACACCCGTATCAAAAATTTCACAACTGACCAAAAACGGGCTAGTGTTATTTGTGAATTAAAAAAACATTTGGTTTATTTAATAGAATAATATGATCACGGTCTTATTTGCATAAAACGATTACGAAAAATGAGTTGGAAAAAAAAAACCTATAGGTACGGTAAGTAGGAGGTAGTGATTATCTATCTAGCTGAAAAAGTAATAACTGAAGCCATTGGAAGTTTTATTAATTCTTGAAGTATTATATTATTATTTATTCATTGGAATAATTTTTGATTGTCTGTAATAATGGATGTATTTTGAAATGTTCAGTCTTCATAATTAGGTATTCACTATCAGATACATTAAAAAATTAAAAAATTAATTGATCTATGTACGAAATTACTCCATAAGTACTTTTCGATTATTTTGGAACAAGTAAAATTCAATTCATACGTAGTACGTACCATATAATCAACAATAATTGTTACACCCCCCCCCCCCCCCGATATTTATACCATGCAATATATTTACTTAAGTAACTATTCAGAGGCGTCTCTAGCCCATTGCAGTGTGCAAACATTACCCTAGCCCCCTAGAAGGTAAGCGCGTGGTTAAAATGAAATAGGTATAAAGTACAAATAAGTAAAACATCAAGTTATCACAAACTGAAAAACCCCAGCGGATAATAAAATCTATTGTTTTGGAGATTTTTGAGAAGTAATTTCCGCCGAGTTTTCGTAGCGAGCGGCGCTCGGCGCCCCCTAGGACTTCTGCGCCCGTGTGCAACGCACACCCTGCACTATAGGTAAAGACGCCTCTGTAACTATTCTATTGAAGACTCAAATAAAATCAAAGAAATTTGCAAATTTCCGCAAATCGAATTGCAATTATCTTTGACGATCTCTACAAACTAATTTTCATACTTCGTATCACATTTTTTGTTTTGGACTGTCACTCAATTGCAAATCAACCTACTTTCTGTTTAGCCCTTTGAACCTGATCGGTAATAACCGAAATCAAATCATGATACTCGAGTACCGTTTTGATGAGCAAACATTTGCGCACACGCAAGCAACCTCGTCAAGCATACTTCTTAGGGCTTTCTAATTGATCGGGTCGGGTCATGCTTCAATCAGCTATTTTCCTCTGCTGTTTCTAACCAGTGATCGACATTAATAATACCTGATGAAGCATCTCATCGTTGAGTAGATTGCATGTCTTAAAATAATGAGTAATTAACAGTCTGTAACGTCACATTTTCAAAACAATAGATGCGATTTCTTACAGTATTCGTTTATCGAAAATATGGTCCGCATTTATATACGTAATTCAATGTTGAGCAGTTACCATACCCTTATACGAGTAGATCGTTTCGTATTACTTAATTTGTCATTTTAGAACCATAAATCGTGTTTCAGTATTTACGCCAAATACATTTCAAACGCTACAATAGAATACCGGTTATATTCAGGCCGTAAGTCGGTCAAATTTACATATCTATGTATAACACATTGATTGTTTTGAAATTTATCTTTCCATTATGTGGTGTGATCAAATCTTTATCGTATCGAGATTGTCCCCTCCATGTCTATTTTTGTTCTGCGGCTACATTCTGCTTGCTCCCGTAAATCCGTCTTGTCGGTGCAACGGTTAATAGGATGAGTTGAGAGTGACAAGTTAATAGTTTCCCTTTAGTTATTTTCAATCAACTGACTATTATTTCCTGTGGGAACAAATTAAAAACCTTTCCCCAGAATCGGTATTCTTATCGACGCTTCCTGATCTAAATTGATAGATTCAATCAGGCAAACATGAATTTTGTCCACTACTACATTTTTATGAAAGAATTTTCTTACAAAGGTCACAATTTAGTCCTAGATATTTTTTGTTCTTGAGAATTTATTTAAAATCACACTTGCAATAAATTTAACTGGAATTTTTAGCACTGTTTAAAATGTCTTCAGGAATATCACAAAAGGATGCTTAGGGTATCATAACAAGACAACATTGAGTGAAGATTATTACTCTTATTTTACGGTTTAAATGATATGAACACTATCGGTATGGTTGAAACTTACTTAAAAGATTAAACAAGTTGTATAACAGTCCAACCCTCAATCATCCGCTATCACAATATGTCCACAATCAACTATCCCTTTCTATTACGGGTCGATTTCAATAGCCGCAAGCGAGACAGGATAATGCATCAATAGATTTAATAAAAGCCCAAGCGTAATGCTAGAGAGAGCCACGATAAAGTGTTAGAGTCAGTCGGTGCTCAGTCATTATTTTTGTTGGTGATTTGAGTGAAAACACTTGGAACTGTTACTGTGAAATTGACGGTTACCAAGTTCTGCTCGGAGCGCTTGAACTGCTTTGCCGTTACGTAGTAACGCATTGATAATAATTTGTATTATGCTATGTCATTTCGTCTGTTATGAAATGCGGAGAATCAAGAGCTTTACATATTTGAATATTTTTTAATTTGTCTCCTTTAACATCGCCATGGTGATTTTAAGTTACCAAGTTACCAAAGCATCCATAATATAATTCATCTTTCTATAATTCGTTTTTGGGTTGCTGTTTTGATAATGTATATTTGTAAACGCCGTAAATAAATAAAAAAAAAACCTTTATTTTATAAGGTCAATAGTGTGCAGTTCGAAAACTTTTGATTTACTATGGGATGTTTTCAAAGAAGTTGTTACAGCTCTCTAAAGACGAAATTGTCTGTGCTAAGCGGGCTATGCAATTTACTTCGCAAAGACGGCTTAGCCTACACTGACAAGATGGATTGGTAGATTGTTACTTGCTTGACTTATTGCTTATTGTTCTTGTAGGTACATGTTTAAACGGAGAAAGATGTCGAAGAATAACTTATCTAGAATTCCACCTGGAGCTTAACTTGTGTCTAATACATAATAATATATTAAGATATATATGTCATAATTGAAAAAAAAAACCGTTATTTTGTAAACTAGAGGAATTTTGTATAGTGGTTGTATTGTGGTACGTGCTGGCACATGAGGAATCGGTAACATTTGACTCTGATGTGGTTACAGTTCAAACCTAACCTAACCTAGCGTGTCAGGGTGTATCCATACGGTGGCAAATATAATCGATTCTTCTTCTTTAATAATGGCGTCTGCCAATGACAATGTTTCTTAGTAAAAAATCGCTTCGTCTACTTCTTCAATTATGGCGAAACGCCAATCACAATGTTAGATTGTTCCCTAAGTTAAAACGTGGCTCTCTTGAAAGCCAGTTTCCTGCTCAGGGTTCGAAATAGATGCTGAAAGGTAACTGAAATAACGAAGACAACGTCACACGCATGTGTTCGGTGTGGCTTTCACCCTTGCACAACCAATAATCGATTGTAAGTGCATTTGTTAGTAATCGTGTGACATCTGAACGACTACAGATTGAGCACATATTCACATTAGGTACAAGTATTTGTTTTTGTGAAACCATGAGTGTGTAATTTGATTTCACAGGGAAGTATTCTTTTTCTAAAGCATTGTATGTACGTACTCACATGATTGTGACTGTAAAGAAATTGTTTTATTATATAATTATTTTCATTTAAACTATACTAATCTCTGTAGGCGCAGATTCTATTCATTTGTTCTCTCATAAGTTGAGAACGGCTTAACAATTTAATCTCACTCTAAAACCAATTAGTAAAGAACATGCATACCTACCTACTGTTATTCGTACATATAATACATAATGGGTTCACATTGTATGCAAGAGTGATGTACGATTTGATAGAGATGGTGTAACTGTCAGTAATTATGTTAAGGAAGCTTACGCAAAATTTATGGTTGGTATGGTGTTATATATATTATATTAAAATTATGAAACTCAGTTATAATGTAGGTTGATAAGCGCATGACATAATAATATGGTTTTGTTCTACTATTAATATATAAAGTAAAATATATATACATAAAGTAAAATCGGTGATGAGATTTGGAAGGAAAGTCTATAACTACACTTAACTATCTTATCAAAGATAACTACTTGTCAAATAAGGATTATGACAAACATCAAAAAAATAATGATCAACGAGATCAGGAAAAGCGGAAACATCATAAAACCTAAAATATTGCCTGTTGCGAAAAATGTATAATATCTATTATCTAATAAATTCGTTCACGAGATCGAACGACAAATGCATCTTAAAATATAATTTAAAAAAAAAGATCATATCATGAAAATATAATAATATACATACATAGAGACAGACAGACAGCGGGAAGCGACTTTGTTTTATACTACGTAGTGAATTATTAATAGTAACGTACTCGTAGTTAATATCGTAAGTAATATGTATAAAAACCAGCATCATACCTGTTAAAACAGAACGCTAGTTTCACCGGTTTATTCTAAATTCACACGCTCAGCCAGGGATTGTAATTAGTTCTTATCTTATACATTCAATGGAGCCGTCCTTCATAGTATCTCGATGGACAATATCTAATTAGAAACCTAGGCAATCTCTTCAGCTTTGAATGGCACGTTAGAAACGCCAGGGTCTGTAAGCTGCACGTTATCATAAATACTTTTATTATCTATAAAATGTGGTTATTTTAAATAGCCAGTATTATTTTTTAGACTGCTACATAAATTCAAAATGTTTGCTCCCGTTTTGATACTATAAAAATTATAGTTTGAAAGCTCTTTAATTTGTCAGCCTCAAAGTTAACAGAAGCGATGGATATTACTGTCAGTCTGTCACTCAAAATTCTTTTGTGCGGTGGCCTCAAATACCTGTGGATAACTAACTAATCATTTTGTGAACTCAATAAGCGTAAGAGCTTCTATGTTGTATAATTAGACTTGTTTCAACTTCGTTGATTTGTAATAGACACCTGTTTATAAACTATTGCAATTTAATCTACCTTATACATATAAAATGACATGTCCTGACTGCTAATTTAATAGGCTTGGGATGGGATATAAAAATTCTGTTTAGTCCGTGATTTCAATAACAAAAAATAATAGACACGTAGTTTTTACGTTTTGTAATTAATGAAAAAAAAAACACTTATATTGAATTAAAGTTTAGCAGTGGGGGCTCGTGACGTTATAAACCGATATAAATATAAACCGTACCGGCTCCTGACGTGTAGTTCCAAATTTTCAAATGGTTATTTAAAACATTGCTTTCTGCTTTCTTTTAACATCGTAATTCGTACCACCCATGCTGTTCGAACTGTGACCGATGTGTAATCGATGCATCTATTACTATCGATCGATAGAAAATGACATTCGTTTTTGAATGCAACCAAATCCACCGTGTAGGTGGATGAAGTGTTGTGTTTATCGATTCAGTGAACGTTTTTATCGGTTTTATCGCGTGAGACGTGCTATCTTATCATTGTTGTTATGAATTCTTAATTCGATATGGTGTCTGTTGTACATATTATATCGTTTGTTGCATTCACTCATATAATAATGTTAGAAGGTACTTTTTTAAGTAAGATCTCCTTAAATGTATATAATGTTTTTAATATATTGTAGGATATAATTATGTGTATACCTAATGTAAGGTTCTCCAAATAATTTAAGCTATAATAAGATTATATTAGGTTTTTTTGTTACGTTTTTATGCCTTAACTACCCAACCGAGCATTTCATAAAATGCGTACACGTTGTCAGGAGCACAGAAAAGGCAGAGGGTTTTTTCCCGAAATTCTCAAAATATAAAGCGGGAACTCTCAAATTAATGCGCCGAACATGTATTTTTGTGTATACATAATATAACTTAAATAAAAAAAAACGTTTTTAGTCATAAATTAAGCTCAAGGTATGGCAATTATACTCTGAAAATAATGTCTTCCAAATGTGCGCCTCGTGAGTCTGTGCAGTGTATATAATTCTTTTGTTAAAATTTCCGATAGCATTTTATGTGTGTACAGAAAATTGATGGTTTGAGTTGCTGTCTGGCTCGTAGTTCTTTTTTATAATGGTCATACCTTCCTTTATCTATCAAAATGTACAAAAAAGGATGCGTTCAGTTATAACTAAATGTGAACGAGACATTAAAAAAAACGCTCATTTCGAAAGTAAATATTTCCGGTTATACAATGAGATCTAGGTTGTCTTTTCTAAATAAAATGGTTCTTTTTTTTCAGGTAAGCATTGCCAATGCTCTCCTCATCATTAACATCAGCATGGTGAGCTAATCAATCGTCAAATTGCCTTGATGACAAAATGTGAATATTGTAAGGAAAATGTTGTAATGTGTCTATTAGAGAACCGAAGAATACTTAGTAATGCGCCTATTCTGGGCATTTATTGTCTATACCTTTTGTAACCTTATTTATGTATTGTGTGCTCGTAAAGACCTTGTCCCAAAACCTCATTCGTATGGTGATGTATGAATAAAAAAATAAACTCCATAATCTCAGTGCTGTGAGTTGAGGTCTTTCCTTTTTAGTTTTCTCTAGCTGACTCCTCTAATGTGTATAATACGTATGGGTTCTCAGACACGCCTGTTGCTTATTTTTCCGTCAGCCGATTGAGACGACACAAAGTATACTTAGTTAGGAAGATCGAAACTTCGTTTTAAATGACGACCCGATTGGCGTAGTATGTCACCATGCTTGCCCGCTAATATATGTATAATAGGTTCCGGGTTCGATTCCCGCTGTATGATGAAAACAGCGTTCCACTTTCCAGGGTCTGTTTATATATCTATAGTAAGTATAATAATATAAATGTAATTCTATGTAGTATTCTATGTTTTACCACGTTTGCTTGGTTTCCACGACACAAGCTAATAATAGCTTACAGTGAGATTAAGCTTAGATCTGTGTGTTGTGAAGTGGATTATTATTATTCTATTCTATTCTATTCTATTCTAAATTGTTCTGGAGTTAAGCATGATGACGTGTCGGTAAAAATTATCAGACCCTCTTCTTTTAAATATGTTTATATGTATGAATGTACATGTTTTATAGCCACTAGTAGTTATAGTTTTATTATTAAAGATGCGCAGAGTTTAATTTTAACCACTTGACTATTTCTCACGGATCTATTTTTTGTTATTACACCATCGTACTTGTGCCCTTTGAAAAAATGCCAATTTTTATTTTAACTTTTGTAAGATGGTCAGTTTGCCTTGAAACAGTTTTGTGTTAGGAAATTGTTTTTAAACCATTAACTGTCTCATTCGGGTTTTGAATATCAAATGTGTGTTGATCGTCTTATATGTATCGTGTGTTCCCGGCTTATGCTGTGCTGGTTGGCATTTTGTTGCGACATGTTGCTGCTACTTGTTGTTGTTATAAATATTTACTTATTTCTGTTCTACCGCTTTAACGAATTAAGACGATTTCATTTCATTTCTTAATCCGAGAACGCAACTGAGAAACAAAATTATGATACGAATGTCATGGACATTATCATACAACGCCACCTAGTCCTAAACTATCTAGAGCTTCTAATATGAGTATCAGATGATCGATATAATGATATTTTTAAGTACATATGATTTTTTTATGTCATAGGGGGCAAACGGGCAAGTGGTACACCTGATGATTGTATACTAAGCACCCAGACTCAGAGTAAACACCAATCTTTATCACATTGATGTGAGAATTGAACCCGTGTCACCTGGCGTACTATTAGTCAGGTTTACTTACCGTGACACCAACGGTGCTGTCTTAGATGATGCTGATGTTACCAAAGTGTTTAAATAAAGTGAACCAGTGGTCCATTCTCGTCAGCATAAATGTGATACGAACGTGGTAGCTTCCCACGAAAGGGGCGTGAGAACGCGCCATGTCAGGCCTCGTTACGATTGTTTGTCCGTGCCGTATGCTGCTTTATTTACTGTACCTATTTATATGGTATTTATCACCGCTCCGGTCACAGATGACACCGTATCGCAGTGTTGCTAGATAGCTATTACAATAGCATAATAGTATAATAATCTGATGATATCAACGCCAATTGTGTTGGCCCACAATTGTGATTTCAAACTTGGCCCAGTTATTTTTAATGGTTCACAATTTGTGAGCGAACACGTCCTGTCCATCAGCTAATTGGTGATTAAATGATGAGTCAATTATATTTGCTTGATAATTTAAAATGTTTAGTTACAACCCGTTCGCTCTCGGTGTTTACTGAGTAATGTCGTCGTCCCCGTCGAGTCATCGAGAAGTGGTCGTGCAGAACATTAGCTTCCTGCACCGCGGCACCGCAGTGGTCATAGCTCGCTGGCTTACTTCGCAATGTGTACCACACATGTTGCTCACGATGCTTCTATGCTCGGTTTTATTGTTCCATTAGTCGGTTGGAACTTCACGTTTTCCTTTTGTTTTGTACTTCGATCATTGATATATTAAATACCCTATATCAATGACGTCGAAATGTGCTTTTTGAATTTATCTCTTCTTTATTAAGGGCTGATTACTATAATACTTTCATCGTTTATGATAAAATTATTATTTCATTTACGGAAGAACTAATTCATCTATATATCTACACATTTGAACGAAACTCGGTATAAAGCTTTTGTCACGTTTCGGGTCAACATCCTATACGTACTCGTAATAACAAACAGTTCCCAAAGACTTATGTGGGCGAAGCCGTGCGCCGCAGCTATCATTTGATGCAAGACTATACTAAAACCAAACTTTTTGACTAAAGGTAAACCTGTAAAGGGGAACATCGTTGTTTCTTTGACAATTTAACAAATTATAATTTGTGTGGAGGAAACACTGTAACACAGGAAATCCTTACTCGAGGACATGGTGTTAAATTTGTTGTACTTGTTACCTTGTTTTGGTTACAATATAGGCTTTTTTATTTAATTATTTTTATAAAAATATGTCTTGAGCAAGTGTCTATAATGATAGACGCAGATGTTCTAAGAATTGTCAACAACATAAGTTTGCACATGCATTGTTCAAATAGCACGTTCGATGCAGCGGGCCTTTGTAATAAGCAGGTTCTTGCAATGCGTCACACAAGTTGCAATCCTGCGCAGTGCAGTGACTTGTGGCTGATTGTCATGATCCAATGAACAAGTGTTTAACCCTAGATTTTTGGAAAACGCTTTTATACTAGAGATTTATCTAAAAAATTACTTAAAGAAACAACGTGAAAACTGCACAATTTTCTATACACATAAGGATCTGAAATTTTTTTTAGTGATACCATTTTTGTTGCAACATGATGTGTATATATAATATTTAAATATACAAAAAAGGTGGTTACTCGCGTTTCATCGCCTTGTGTATATATATATACATATTTCTAGACATACCATTTTTCCATTTTGGCCGATTGATATCCCTACCTCGTACAATTTTAGTGTCACAACCACAACACCAACTCTAATTGTACAGTGATAATAACACTGTCCCGGTTCTGGCAACATTAACATTCAATACCTAATACCGTCCATCACTGGCCATTACTAAATAATGTAGTGAACAGAGAGAGAGAGAGAATAAAAAGTAAAAAAACACAGTCTCGCTGTAAGCGTACGTTTGTTCGTCTAACCGCAAACAAAATCAAACCCAAACCGAAACGAGGTTCGTATACCCAAGTCCCGACTGTCGAGCGGAAACGGGAGGGACACGTGTCCCGCGCAGCTTCCTCCAACTCCTCATTAACGACTTTGAACTAAATGCGGAACAAGCCGACTTTGTTGTCAAGACGTTACTACGTGAATAATGTAAATACGCCCTTCTCCAGTGGTAATAGTTTTGACGTTTGCAAACGTACAACAATTTTAGCCAGAAATTAACAAAAACAATTTTTTTGTCAACAACAATTCACCAAAGTTCCACAGTAATTGAATAAATGGTATAGGAAATAAGAAAGCATAAAAGACGAACGAACACACATATATTATTATAAGAACGATACGCACGGTACGGATGGGAGTAAAAATTCATTTTCTGTCACGGCGTCATACGTCATACTTAAATATTATTATTAATATTATAGTTAAGATTCGTTGTACGTATTGAAAATTCATTTAATTTTCAGTAGTTGTGAAGTGTTAGGTAACCGTGACGTGATTAATAAATACTTTAATTGAATCAGATGAATCACAGAGCGAGATTCTTTCTCTTTCTTACGTTCTACTTTGCGAATGTTTGGTTATTTAGTTAACTCCAAAACTGTTTGTTACCTACTCACTACAGACAGTATTTATGTAAGCAATCTCCTATGTAAATTAAACTTATTCTACTTAACCGTTTCCTATCATATTATATTGCGAAGACATTACACGATCATAGACGATAATATTATCGTCAATTAATTTTTTAATTTAAATTAAATCGTGCAGATCTCTATTTTATCACCGAAAATTAATTTATATCTTCACTTTTAAAAATCATTATCAGTACACTTGTCACGTTTATTTATTGTTTTGGTTTCTTTTAACACACTTCGTCATACTTTATGTTCCATCATTTTGCTTAGTTTTTTGTTCCCAAGCTTCATATCATTGAAAGTTGACACCTAATTTCAAATCGTTTTCAAAACTTTCGAAACATGATTAATATAATTTTTACTTTCATCCGATAAACGTTTATCCGCCTTTTAAGCTTTAAACTTTAAATTGAAAACGGAACCATCAAACACTTAGCATGCGTGTCGCACCGCGGCAATCATTAGATACATATGTAATTATTATGTTTGATCAATTGAATCGACTTTAATTTTTATGTAAACTCGCATGCAGAGTGTTCTCATTTATTTTTCATTAGATAGTTTTTTTTATTACGTACTAGCTGTGCCCCGCTGTTTCACCCGCGTGAACTCAAAAGTGCCCAATTTACTTCTTATAAAATCAGCTAATTAGCAGTGAAAGTCCTATAGATTTCCTTTGGTATTATAGAAAATTTGTCACATCCAATCAATTAATAAAGCATCTTAATGCATAAACACATTACAATATCTACATAAATAGAGAAACTAATTGACTAAGCGAAGAGTCCAAAAGCTCTAGAAGTTTTTAAACAAAGCTAGCTTTTTATTAGGTATTTATTATATTTGTTTATTTCTTTTGAGTCTAAATTATGAAAAAAGTAAATGTGAAAAGCATGAAACGCAGGCAACGGCTATCATAGTCCTAAATGTGTAAGGTTTATCAGCTAACAGTGTTGTTAAAAGCAACAGTCCCATAGATTCATAGAAATCTCGCCGGTAATTCGCTTCAATGACCCGAAATTAGAAGGTCATCCGTCACGCGTCTGAATAATTCTGTTTGTCACTTTTCCTTGATCGGTCACGAAAAATCAAAACAGTTATTGTTTCCATTTAACACTTCGATTAATCGTGTACGTTTTCTAAACTTATTCTAAAACTTATTCTAATTTAAAAAAAGCGTTCGCTAGACCTTTATTTCATAAGCTCCATTAGGTCTTTTCTATCACCATTACTTTTCATTGGTAAGCTAAACTACATCATAAATTTTTGAGAATACATTTGGTTTTTTTTGGTCGTTTTCTAAAATTGTTAATGTAGTTGATTATTTAGTTAGTAATTTATTTATTAAAATTATCTATATCTTTCCTATATGCAGTGAAAAGTGAGAGGTAGATGAAAATAGCATGGAAGTCAATGATGTTACAAGTATTAAATGATTGTAGTCCATGCCTAAAATATTATCACTCGTATATAACCACACTTTGCCACGTTGTTAGAGTAAGTTTCCTGTAATGTGTTCTATGAGCATTTTGGATTCGTGCTCGGGTGTTCGGTCATTGACCTACAAATGACGGCAATCAAGGACGTCGCCGTGGAGACATGATTTATGTGACATTTCAATTTCTTGACGGCCAGTGCGCACTTGTCGACAGAGGAAGCGTGTTCATGGAATAAAGCACAAGTGGGTAGTAGTATTATAATTTGCCACAGTGTTTTTTGATGGAGTCAAAGAGCAAGTAAACAATTTACAGAAAGAAGCTTTAAAAAAAAAAAAACTGTTACTGCAGGTAAGTATTATGCAAATTTGAAATAGGTACAAGGAAGAAGCAATAATTGATTTAACGTTATGTATTATAGTTAATGGATATTACTGTAATTAAATAATATTTATAGTAGATAATTATCGAT
This sequence comes from Zygaena filipendulae, assembly GCA_907165275.2. Classification (NCBI taxonomy): domain Eukaryota; kingdom Metazoa; phylum Arthropoda; class Insecta; order Lepidoptera; family Zygaenidae; genus Zygaena; species Zygaena filipendulae. The sequence goes on from OU015669.1 coordinate 6,968,594, forward strand.
AAAACCGATACTCGAACCGCAATAAACAAATAAACCATTTAGCATAAATAATAATATAATATGGATCTTCAATACATAGTTCATAGCTTCTTTTGCCTGAGGGCCGCTGCTACTCACACAGAGTTCCACCGCTCCTGCCCATAAAGAGAGAGCCTCATATAACACGGTTCCAATAACCGATCGGTTTAACACCATTGTGCTAGTATCGATATATGCGAGGAGAGCCTTAACGAGGCGGGAGTTTACTGGTTTTGTGTTTTGCATAAATAAATGGAATTGACCCTCTGTTGGTCAAACGTCAAATGAAGTGTCTTTATGTATGCGTTGATCTAGAATTAGTTTTTTACGTATTTATCGAAGTTCCCGCGGAATTGTTCCATACAAAGTTTTCAACGCCTTTTCATCTCCTTAGGAGTTGAAAAGGCGCCTACGCCATACAAAGAACACACCCTCCAAGTTTCAGGTCTCTTCGATCAGCGGTTTAGGCTGGGCGTTGATCCATCAGTCATTCAGGACAAAGCATTTTATATGTATAGATAATATCAATGTTTATATCTATACTAATATTTTAGAGAGGAACAGATTTGTATTTTTGTTTATTTGTTTGTTTGTTACGATTTAACTCAAAAACTATGGGAACAATTTAAAAAATTCTTTCACCATTAAAATGCTACATTATCCCTGAGTAACATAGGTTATATTGTAACCCCGAAATCGCTCATTGGAACTCCGTAAATACCGCGGGTGAATCCGCGGGGAAAAGCTATTCTTTATAATAGTAATTGCTATTCCTTATATTTGTAACTAGCTGTTCTGTGCTTCACCCGCGTTAGTTTTGGAGTTCCCGTGAGAATTCTGCGATAAAACGTACCCTATGTCCTTCTGTCTACCCCTGACAACGTGTATGCAAAATGGCGTGAAAGCGTAACAGACATACAGACTTACTTTCGAGTTTTTAATATTAGTAGGGATTGTCAGTGCGTCTGTTAGTGATCGAGTAATAACTTCTCAACGATTTGACTGTATTATTATTATTCGTTTATCGATACTATCAAAAAATATGCCGAAGCTCACGAACACAGACTTCATCACCATGTGAACGTCGAGGCCATCCAGCTCCTCGACAGCACAAATATAAAACGAAGACTAAAGATGACCAAACCTTTTGAGTTAGTGTAGTGCTGCGAGTACTGTATCCAAAGAACACAAGAACAAAGTGTCTTCCCCTTAATAGAGACAATAAGAAAAGTGTTATTGGACACATTCTTGAAGTAGTCTTGTTTAGAAGTTAGGTCAAATTTAAAATACTTATTAGTTACTCATTAGATTGGCTAGATTGTATTATAATGATTTACCTCCTTGGGTATCATTCAGGAAAAAAATAAATAAAAAATAATTCGTTTGCTGTGTCAAATAATTATATCTTTTGTTTTCCCGAGTAATGTTCCTTATTAAATGTATAATAGATATATGTATATAGAAAAAAAAAGAAATAGTTTTCCGAGGGGATCCCGAAACTCATATATGCTAAGAAACTGAATTGAAGTTTGCTTCGAAATCATACATTTTTTGTTTCTTTTGTGGTAATGGTGGACGGCCGGGAAAGTTTTTACCTATTGTGAATCTGTAAACGAGACGTTAATGATCTTGGGCAAATGGTTTTGATCGATATTTCACTTTCTCGACGAAAAAGAAAGTATTACGTGCGACAAAAACTCGCCACTGACCGTTATGGTGATGACTTGTGGCAAAAAAGTGATTTTCCCAAAATTGTTGAAGCACCAACGAATAACGACGTCGTTAAGAAAATCATCGATGGTCCTCGCCAGTTACCAGTCAAAAAGCATACCTATATGTATAATAAAATCTAAGCATGTTCCGCAAATATTTACATAAAAAATAATGAAATTATTGCGAATATTGTGATATTAATGTATGTATGTAGTAATTCTCCATGTGTTGTGTCAAATAAAGTTCTTTAAATTTCAATTTCAAAAAATTTATTCGGCTACCGTATTCACCCGACTTAATTAAAATATTAATTATTATTATTTAAATCAAATTTAAAATTCGAGTTCATGATTCGGGTCAGTAGATTTTAAAACATCTGCGAAAGTCACCGTGTAAGTAGTCGGACTGTCGACTATGGATGGACACACAGTTTTAAAAGTATCGCTTTGATATAGCCCGCAGTTTCATTAATAAGCGTCTCAAACTAGATGATTTAGCCAATTAAAATCGTTTAATTAATCACTAACGAGACGCATATAGTTTTGACAGGATTGCAAAGATAAATCTCGCATTCGAAAGTAGTATGCATTGCGAGTTGCCAGTTTTTTTTTTTTTTGTTGAACTAGTGCCATTCCAACTCTTTCTGAGGATGTTGTAAAAGCCGAGAATTGAATTGCATTAATTTCTAAAACCCGACGACAGGCTGACCAGCGACCACCTCGCTGGTTTGAACATCATGTAATCGAGACAAGAATAATACTGAGTCTGCATAACGAGAGTTACCGTAAAAGGAGTAATTATGTCAAAGTTTTTGAGTCCATCTGACTATTTAACACTGTAGTTTTTTGGGTGTTATCCTGTATTTACAGTGTAAATATAATTAAATAAATAATTATATCATGTTTTTTTTAGATAAAACTCAGTATTTAGCTCTGTGTACTTAGTTAAAAAATTATGGCACCCGTAGTGTTCAGTCATCAGTGACAGAGTTGTGTAGTAGTTCCAACAGTGTACCTACTGTTCAATATATTATGAAAGCCCACGCGATCGATATAGCTTTCGGCCTAAGCAACCAAACTTTGAATAAAACTACAATATGTACCTACAATGGAAAAAAATCCAAAGAAAATGTCGATATAGAGGCCGGGTCGTCGACCGCTCCACCCTGCCCTACATAAGGGTTTGTCCACCCTGTAATAAAGTGACGATGATTGTCCGATGTAATTACAGATTGCGCTGTGTTGTAATTAAAGAAACAAACGTGTTAGGGATATATCACCGGTGATTTGTTGTTTAACACCTACTTAGATTGAGGAGGAGATTGTTGCACATCCTGATTTATTACAATACTATCCGTTCCCCGCGGTTTCACCCGGGTTAAATTTAGAGATCCCGTGGAAATTGCGGAATAAAATGTACACCCGATGCCCTTTTCTGCATCCCTGACAACGTGTATGAGTACTTAGGCGAGAAAGCGTGTTATTAAACTACTAGCGAGTTCCCGCGGGAATTCCGGATGTTACTTAGGGATAATGTAGCTTTCTAATGGTGAAATAATTTTTGAAATCGGTCCAGTAGCTTTTGAGTTAAATCGTAACAAACAAACAAAAAATAAAATCATTCTCTTTATAATATTATTAGTATAGATAAATCAACTAATCTACTATCCTTTTCGCAAAAGTGCATATCCAGCACAGATATGCCACAAACTTCATACATGTCAGTTGTTTGAAACATTTTGTTTTTGTGACGACTTCATGAGTATTTGGATAAAATATACCCATACCACCTCAATCGTATAATTATCTGTATTTTTGAAACTGCTTACGTTTTTCCAAATTTTCTTGTTTCGTTAAGATTTTTGAATTATAGTATACTGTTCGTTATAAAATATCAATGCTCATACATAACTCATAGTTTATTCAAACCATTGTACCTACACATATGCTCTACTTCGTCGTACATACCTTCATGATAAACGCAAACGACTTTTCAGGTTCATGTTTGTTTATTAATGCGCATACATTTATATTCTTCAGGCCAATGTATCCTGAGGTTTAATTCCATACGCTTTTGGTGTGCGATGAATTGAAAGAATTTAAAGATTTATCTTTTAGGACATTTGGAAGAAATTAGGAGAATATTAACATTAAGTTTGATATTTGTACCTCAGTGCAAAAAGAATGAATCAATGTCTACTTTAATTGCTAAAAATACCTAAATGGCAGAATTAATACGATAATTCGTGATAGATTGAGATAATTGAAGAAGAAGTATGTCTGTTCTATGGTACTGGAATTACTCATAGTCAAAATTAGAATGTGTCTTTTCAAATGATGATTAAAAAAAGCAATAAAAGATTCGAGCTTACAATCGCCAAAAGTTGCAGTCAATCAAGAGAAGCTTACAAAAATTAAAGTTTAAAAACTCTTTTTTGTTCGAAAACGTTGAGAATTACGCCTCTGGGCCGTGGGTTCTGGGTGTGTACTGTGTTCGGAGTTCCCCTACTAAACTACCGTGAAACCGTCACGCAATGGTACGCGCAGGGCACGTGCTGTTGGCAGGTGGTAGGGTAGTACTTAGTGGCACAATATAAAGTCTGAGTGCGGCTTAAGTAATTTAAACAAATTGTTTTTAAATGTAATATTGTGCACCCACCACCCGCTTCTCGTTTCCATCTACAGTTCTTTGTCACCTTAAGGTTGCCTTGAAAAGATTGCCTCTAGCCTTTTGCTCTGACTTTTCTTTTTTATTTGTCTATCTTTTGTGTTTATAAAGTATATTTGAATTTGAATTCGCCAAGAACATGTTATGAAACATGTTGACAGTTGAACTAAACAGCTGAAACCAAAGGGGTTTTATCTTATGAAGTCGCATAAGGTTGTAGGTTTATATGTATGGACAACCGGCAACAGGTCGATCCTTTTATTGTTTTAAATATTGTTGATTCATATAATATTGAATCTATTTCTTTTTTTCGACTTTCAAAATAGCTTACATCTAGATCACCAGTTTCTGCACATTATAACATTATATCGTTTGAATGCAATAATCGCTTAATGCTCTAAACTTGGGTCATATCGACCAAACAATCCAAACATATTCAAATTTTGTTTTCGAGTTACATAAAAGTTGCATTACTTACGTCGACTTAACACATAGAGAGAGATATTATCTAAAGCGTAATTTTGATTGATCGTTTAATAATTGACCCACAAGTTTATAATAAATAGGTTAATAATTACAAAAAACTTAAGAGACGACGAGCCTTTCTGAAAGCAAATTACATTACTTAGGTTCATTAAAATATTAAAACGTACAATTCTAGTGCCTCTAAATCAGCATTCGCGTGCCACGTCACATTACACCAACCGTTGTGCACTAACGAAACAAAAAGTCTGGGTCATTCACCCTGACCTCTCTTTCTTCAACCTTGCAATGAACACCGCTAAGAAAGAACTGTTTCATTTAATAAACTAATGATTTAATAGAAGCTAACTTTAGAAAAAATGGTCTAGTTTTAGCTCTTATTGCTGTTGTTATAGAGTCTTGAAGAGATAATTTAAGAAATGTAAACAAAAAAGCCCACATAAATCTTTGCATTCACGCCCGTTTCGAGTAATTAGAAAGCTCAGGAGAGTTCTTTGTTCTAAATGTAAATAAATGTTACGCATTCATCTCTTCTTACTCCAGTGTATATCCTTTATAACTTTTTGTTTATAATCTGGTTTCCTTTATCAAAGGCTTCATTTAAAAACACTGCTTTCACCGACGCTACGCGCGCATGCTAAAAGTGAAATTTAATTTTTTTCGTAGGGGCCCCAATTAACTTTAATATTTCGTTCTAGTTTCTTGTGTATCAATTGCACCTGTATCTCTACATGTCTTAACGATATTAATTTATCACGCGCATGTTGTTCAAATAATATGTTTGGTTTGATTGCTTTAATCTTCAGCTCCGGTCGGCCGCCTAATTGCTCACTTCATATATTCAAACCACTTAAATTTTATCTAGTCTAATAAAAACAATTTATTGTTCTTGCGGTTCTCAACTTTCACTCCAACATTCATTGCTGACATTACAACTGTCATATGTGATGTCAAGGTTTCCTTTTGCTGATATTAGTGATAAGGCTCACTGAGGGTTTTATTGCATTTTTATTTTGAAATACATATTTTTTTCTTTTATTAATCTATCGTCTTTATTTTTTTATCGTGATAACATTTCTGTTAAGTACTGTATTTGTGATGTATAATTAGGTATTAAAATATTTGTTAATTTTAAACCCAATTGGTTCATCACACAGGTGTTTTCTTAGTAATGTAGTAGTTACCTGTTACTTTGTAACATATTGTATCATCATGTAAGTTTAATAGCCTTGTCGTAAATGTTTTACGATCACTTCCGTACTATGATGTCCTTAGATTGATGCCCGTTGACTTTGACTACTTCTGAAGGAAGCACTAATGGTGAGGGGAATATGTAGTTGTCATTCTTAGAATCGTTGGAGATGTCTCCGTACATAATCAGAATCGAATTTCGGATTTTCTGTGTTGGCGATATTTAATATATTCGAATCTTAAAATTTCTTGTTTCTTATTATTACTTTATTATTATCACTGCTCAAATAGTGTTGCGACTGTGGGAAATTCTTTTGTGCACAAGTTAGAATTTCCACAGGTTCAACATTGAACTGAAAATGTTTGTATTTTTTATTAGTTGTAATACTACTAATCAGTTGTAATTTATTTAGTAGTTGTATGAAAATATAGGCGCAAGCAAGTAAAACCATTTTAAATCTGCTTATGATCGACCAATCACGGTAAAACTACTTGACCTTTGAAGCTGAAAAATTTGTCAGGTAGATAGTTTGTGGAGATTGCACCTTCTTTCCATATTTCATCTTTGTGCCAAGTAAAACAGCTCTGACATACGAACTGGCGCACAGACGGGCGACGAATTTTTGCCATTCGACTATACGAAACTTAAAAAGCGATGCTATTATATTAAAAGAATTCATTAAAATAGCATTACTATCAGTTAGGTCCTATAGCGCGGCGTTGCACGCATGCGTGCGTTAGTGACTAAGCAATGACTATGATGTAGATCCAAAAATAACCACGCAATGCACAATTTGCGGATCACATCCGGCTGCTAGGGAAAACGGGTCAGTTATTATTACGCTTAGTGTAATGTTAAATTATTTAAATATTTGGCGATACTAATTGTAACTACTTCGTGTCCTACTAAAGGACACTGCAACATATTTATGTATGTTATGGTCGAAATGAAGTACAGACATTGTTTTTTTTTCTTTTTGAAATATTTGGAGACACTAATTGTATTTCTTACTCTTTTTAACTGAATCCATGACGGTAGTAGACGGCCAACCGTCTAAGTTTTGTTTTAGCTCATAAATGCGCACACACTCTACAACTATCATATACCTACATGTTTATTTATTAGGTAGGTATTTATTTATGAAGCAGTGATTCCCCATAAAGTTTTATATTTTGGAGCTTGATTTAAATGCAGATAATATGTTATTATTCATGTAAGCACTAAGCTTTAACTTTAACTCTACTGATATTTCCTTTATTGTGTGTTATGTTATTCTTGTTGTTCTACAAGTAGGTACGATGTTTCTCAATATTCAAAAATTTACTGTCTTTGCAACAAAATTATAATTGCAGAAATAATAATGTCTACAAAAATAACACATTATTAAACTATTTGATCGTGTTCAGGCCTGTAAATACGTGGGGCGCACTATAAGTTTCCGGAATGAATATGAAAAAATACTATTAAAGGTACAAAATTAATTTATTGTTTTTCAAAATAATCTCCCTTGGCGTCTATGCACTTTTTCATTCGATGAAACCAGTTTTGAAAACTTTTGTGCCACTCCTCTGTGGTGACCTCTGAAACGTGTTTTTCATACTCCTCGACAGCCTCTTCTGGTGATGAAAATCGTTGACCGCGTAATTGGTTCTTAATTTTTGGGAACAGAAAAAAGTCACAAGGTGCCAGGTCGGGACTGTATGCAGGATGACTCATGAGTTCTACATTTTTCGCCTTCAAAAAGTCGTTTGTCTGTCTGGCCGTGTGAGAACTAGCATTGTCATGGTGCAGGATGATACGGCGTTTACGGTTATTTTTACGGAGTTCGTCAATAACTTCCGGCAAACAAATGGTCGTGTACCAGTCACTATTCACTGTACGACGATTCTCTAAAGCAACAGTAGCCACGTGTCCAGTTTTATTAAAAAAAGAAGCAATCATCCGCTTAGATGCACTTTTCACGCGCGCCACTTTGGTTGGTTTCGGCTCATCTTGAAAGACCCATACGCTCGATTGCTACTTTGTTTTGGGATCGTAGCAATAAATCCACGTTTCGTCACCTGTTACTATGTCCCACACCAAATTTGACGCACCTTCGTTGAATCTGGTAAGCATGGCACTGCACCAAGTGACGCGGTCCGTTTTTTGAGCCTCGGTCAAGTTGTGTGGGATCCACCGCGAGCACAGCTTTCTCACACCCAAATGTTTGTGTAGGATTAATTGTATTTGACTCATGCCTATTTCTAAGGATGCGCGAATTTCATGGTAGGTCACATGCCTGTCTGTTTCAATCATACGGCGCACAGCATCGATGTTTTTGTTGGTCACAGCGGTGGACGGCCGACCATCGCGAGATTCGTCACTGAGATTGATACGACCACGCTTGAATTCTGCAAACCAGCTATAAACAGTTGTCTTGCATGGTGCTTCATTGCCAAAAGCTGTTTCAAGCCGAGCGATGCTCTGTTGAGCTGTCAAATTACACTTAAAATCGTAGAAAATCATACTACGAAAATTTTCCCGAGTTAAATCCATGTTGATGCAGACACACAATTTTTTAAATGGCGCCACCAGGTAAAAACAAAAGACAGTCAGATGAAACAAACTGCATTCTACAGCCAAAGAGTTCTATTTTCAAATGTTGCAATACATTTTTAAATATTGTTTATGTAAGTGGCCAGTTCCGGAAACTTACAGTGCGCCCTATGTAGTCATTCAGTTATCTTCAATGTAAGTTGTATCACTAACGACGTCAATTGGGTGTAGTTTGAACTCTCCAACACTTACCTACCTTATTACTCATTGTTTGTCACTATATTCTTAAACGTTGCTATTTTATATTGATGGACGTTTCCATCAGTTGTTTGTGACTTGTTGGGAATTTCATAATAACGAGGAAATTAATGGGTATGAAATAATTTGCGTCATTTAATTAAAATATGTTTGTGTTTATTTAATAACTAGCTCAATCAACCATAATCATAAAACGGACTGATTTTGTTACATTCATACAATGATATTAGGTGAAGTGTAGAAAGAGACGTGAAACCATTTTAAGTTGAAGATGTTATAGTTTTTTATTTTAGTTTTTTATTTTTTTTAATCATTTATTTAGTGAGGCTTTTTACGCTCATGCGCCAAGCCAGCCTCGTAATGTGTTACATATTGCAATATAAAACTACTAATATAAATTAACAAAATTTAGTTAAGGGTATTTTTACTAGGAGATAAAGGTTTCCTTTTTACTAATAAAGAAAAGTAAAAGCGAACGGATAATAATGGACGGTGAAAGAATTTTCATAAATTTAAACTTGTATTGCGTTCTAAATCTAATCCTAACAAATTATAACTACGTTGTATCATTGAATCCTATGCTTACGTTGATACTGATACGGATATTAGGGCAGCTTCAATAAAATCGTTCATCATCAAAGAATTATAAATTCTGATCATTTCTTGGAAAGATGCATTTCATTTGAACGTTGTTGTAGTATTCTGAAGTGAGTAAGCTGTTTATCATTGTTATCGCGCCAAACTAAGTAAATATCAGCACTTTAATCTGTCTAGATAGAGTCAATGTGACAGACTGCGACCTGATTTCTGCATACTCTCAAAAATATTATAATGCTGTTTCAACTGTTAATTTTGGAGTTCGCGCGGGAATTCTGGAATACAAAGTCAAACTAACTCTAAAAGGAGAAGCGGACTGAAATACTGTACTAACATATTAAATGAAACTGTTAAAGCTATACACACCGGCAGAATTAGCGGAACATAAAAAGGCAGAGTATAGAAATAATTACGTATATATATTAAAACAAATTATTATCAGGCATGAAGTAATAAACTAATATACATCTTTTAACATCGACTTTAAGAAGTTTTTAGTTAAATTTTATTAAAAATTATCAAAATTAAAAAAAATTAAAAAAATCTGTAGTTTGTGAGAACACAGACAATGTTGCAAATAAAAGTTAAATCACGAAGGGGAAACACACGTTATTAATCGTTCATTTATTAAGTGTTAAAATCACAGTAATCTTTAATTTGCAACATTATTTGTGTGCCCACAAATTAGAGAAAAAGTGTTTTTTTTATTATTATTTTAAATAAAATTTAATAATTTTATTACAAACTTTTAAAGTGTTAAAAGATGTATATTAATTTATTACTTCACGTCTAATTATTATTTGTTTTAATATATATACGTAATTATTTCTATACTCTGCCTTTTTATGTTCCGCTAATTCTGCCGGTGTGTATATAAACAAGAAAGTTATGGTATGCGGGCTACCACAAAAAGCCCCATACAATTACACAACATTACATTTCATTGGGTGTACACCAAGTCTATATAGAGGGTGTAATTTGAACGAAGGATTTACTCAAGCCCTCAAATTCATGCTTTCATGTCATTAATAAAAAAAAAACAGTGATTAAAAACGTGAGCTTAGGCAGTTAAATGACTTATACATTTCGTTTGTCGGCGCATCAACGGCGATAGGACCAAAGGAAAGGGGTGTTGAATGATCCTTAGTATATGATCCGTTAGCGCTTCAGCAACTCGCGAGAAAACTTTTTCATGAATATATTTTTATTTAGATAATTTAATCAAAAATTTATGTTATTTTATGTTTTATATACATATTTGCGACGAGAATCGAATACTGAACAACATCCTCCTCCATCGCTTCCCTTGTTTATCTTTACCCCTTGTGTATTTGTTACAAATCTTGGCGACTGTACCTCCAAAGAATTTCTAGGTATTCAAATAATACCTAATTGTGCTTGTAATGCTTCGCTGGATCTAACCTTCACATAAATAAGTAAAACTAGTCTACCAACATTAGCCTCATACAAAAACTGGCCTTAATAACTTACAAAAACAACAATACCAGTATTAAAATTTAGTCATAACAATGGATGCAATCTCTCGTTATATTCGTAAATATAATAAAATTGTTACAACAGATGAGTTTGTATGTACGTTGAAAATAATATTACAGAAGAAATAATGCGGGGTCTAAAATCTCGAAACGATGATTTTTGGATCTGTATGTTTGTACTGGCATCACGCAAATACTACTGAAAGCATAAATTTTATCTAGAGCTCAATTAAATATCCCTCGTTTAACCCTAACCTACAGAAAAGGACATAGGGTACTTTTATCCCAGAATCTATATAATATATAAAAATCTATAAATACCTTTATATAAAAATGAATCCCTATTCTCTTGATCACGGCATCACGCGTGAATAGTCAGCCTAACAATTTGGAAAAAATGTCCAAACAGTTCGATCATTGCACTACTAACTAACTAGTTGGAATAAGCCACCAATTTTACTAATTCTTTTTTGTTGTGTTTGTTATTGTAAGGAGAAGAAGAATAAAAGAAGTTTGGAGTTCCGAAACTCACGCGGGTGAATCCGGGGGACACTGCTAGTAAAATGAAAAAAAAAAAACCAAATTGACCGTTTCAACATGTCAAGTGTCCACCCGTAGCGTACATCGCTTGTCATATAGGTATTTCAAATTACGATGCCATATGCAATGTATGTAATAAACGTTGCCGAGCCGACTGTGGGAGGGATAACATCTGGCGACGTGTTATTATTTAGTACGACACCAAACTAGGAGAGACGAGCCTACATAATGTAACGGTCGTTCTAATTTTAGGGTGTGAGATACATTTATGACGTTTTTAATGGTGTGGAAATTTAATAATTGGTTGTTGTTAAACTTAACTTTTCAAACGCCTACGCACAAATGTGACCGCGGCGACGTTGACAGATCTGTATGTACTATATCTTTATACATGCAGTGTGTAAGGTTAAACGAGAAACAATATTGTAGGAACGTTCTCAGGGCCCTTATTCTCTATGACCATAACACGCTGCGCTAAGATAAGACGCCGCAAAACTGTCTTTCCCTCGTAATCAAAGAAGTTTTATTGCAAAAAAATACATTCAAAACGTTTCTTATGGCATAAAGAATAATAATTTCTAATATATTGGCATCTAGAACGTTTGGAAATGCGTTTTTGGGACGCGCGATCTGAGCAAGGAATGTTGTTGGTCGTAGTGAATAAGGGCCCAGGGGTCGATTCTCATTCCAAATATCTAAAAAAAACGTATCTATGTACGTCATAACTGTTTTTCTAATAAAATTCATTCATTTTCAATTCCAATCATCCACCCGCGTAAACCTGCGCTTTTGTTAAAAATTTTAATGTGATATAAGTCATAGGTGGTATTTTAACTCAGGATAAAATTCGTCCCAATTGCTAATAATATCTAAGAGTTTCCAATAATGTTTGGAAATTATTTGGGTATTATCCTATTAGTTAGAAATTAAAATTTACAAACAAAATATTTTTTGTAATAACTAGCTGTGCCCCGCGGTTTCACCCGAGTTAATTTCGGAGTTCCCGCGGGAATTCCGGGATAAAAAGTACCCTATGTCCTTCTCTGTACCCCGACAACGTGCATGCCAAATTTCATCCAAATCCGTTAAGCCGTTTTTGCGTGATTGAGTAACAAACATCCAAACATCCACACTTTCACATTCATAATATTAAGTAGGATAATAATAATAAACTCTTTATTGAACACCACTTAAAATGAATAATACCTAAGTACGTTAATTTAGTTTAAAACTTTCAAAATTGTCCTTGTAACACTGATTCATGTATGTTATTGTTGCAGGTAAGCAATTTCTTCAAATTACTTCGAGATTTGGAGACAGTAAGTAAGTAGATACCATGCAGATACGCAACGGAGAGCTTACTAATAAGACACGTATGTATGTATGTATATTGAAATTCGTAAAGCTTTTTAAACAATTACAAGACAGTGGACGTTTTCACTTGTATCACCCCTTCTGGGATATACAACCTTCGAGCTATCAGGCTTGAGTCCATTTTGGATTAAAACGTGTGTAATGTTAAATAAAAGAATCGCTATTAATTCTGTCTCGTGTCCAATTACAATAATAATGAATCGACGCTACCGTCAGTTGGTTTTGAATATAGGCAGCACGTCACACCGACGCGTGACGCCGGCGCCAGCGCACCATAAAGACACGACACGTAACGAACGCGTGTCAAATTCGAGTGTCTCCTTACATAGTCAATTAATTTTGTATAAAATTAAACTGTCATCTATACAAAGCAAAAACTTCTATAACAAAAATAAAATACGAAAGAATTTATTTTAGTACTTAGTTTGCAGTCATATTTAGAAAGAGAAACGGACACTCTATAGAAGCAACATCAAAATGAAAGCTAAGGTTCTTGTGGTTTCCTATATATGTACCTAAAATGTGAATTCATACTTTTGCAGTCTACATTCTATTGTACTCGCTTAACACTAAATACGTATCTTGCTTAGTATAACTGAAACTGTAAGCATTTGAAAAGCACTATGAAACGGGGCTCTACTATAGTTTCTTTAGGAGTGTTATTTTGATCTTACATTTAAACCTTGCACTGTTACCTCGAAATTACAATCGTCAAAATTTCGGTTTATGGTTTTAATACGATTTTTTAAGAAATGACGGTAAGGTTTCTGTATGTTGGGCCTCTAGTATCTAGTAAAAATGTTGCGGTGTAACACAAAGCCGGCTATATAAATTGTCGTTACAATGAGCGACAACGCTCGTTTTTCATTTGAAGCATTATCAAGATCCGCCCTGGGCGATAACCTCTCAGTAAAAATATTATGCATCATTCACAATTTCGCTGTCGCTGTAAAACTCCATCAATCTTGTGTCCCATGTAGGTATTATCACAGCGAGACATACGCACAATCCGACGATTAAGTGCTGTATGTGTTTTCAATTGAAGAAAAAGTTGATGTGAAAGTTGTATGTAGGGTGTTTCAAGATTTCATTGTCGCTTTTATTATTGAAAGAATGGGTGATAAAATGATATTATCGAGTTTTGATAAATCAAGTCGCATCGTAATTGCGGGCATTGTATGCAGATAGCGTATACTTTCGATACGTTATTGCAATGGCTTCCGAAGTTTAAATAGATAATGAGCATTTGAATACTTTCGCTCATAGCTGTCTCTATTAATAAGCTATACTATATGCATACTTATAATATTACGTTATATTGTCAAACCGCTCATATTTGGAATCGAAGTAGAATTTTACCAATTACGAAAGTAGATTGATTCTTTCCTTCTGAATCCGGATCTTAAGATGCAAATCCAATCGCTTTGCACCCGATCTACAAGCACGCCGATGCGTTAATAACCACATAATTACAATTCACACGGTAGTAAATAGAGTAGATGCTGGTATCGCAACAAATCTGAAAGGGTCATCTAAGGATCCACGGAGACTTGACGGCAACTTTTTGATCACATATCACTTTTCAGCATCAACGCGTTGAGTCAAGAGTGTATACTTTTATCGTGCGTCAGAACTAAAAAAAAACTAGAGGAACTGCCCTTATACTTACGGGAACCAGTAGCGCAAAAATTTCATTCTTCATAATGATACGACATTGAGGATACGGTTTTCGTCCCGCTGTCACCTTTATATTTAATGTCTAAACATTTTACGTGTGTTGAAATTTGGTGAACCTACAATCTGGTGGAGTTCACGGCGTCCGACAGGATAAGGCGCGGGAGATTTTTGTCTAGCAATGAACGTCTGTCTGCTGACTAGTTGATGATATAGTGTGTGTAGTACATAAACCTGACAGCTACGCCATTTACGCGGGTTCGATCCCTGCATCAGAGTAAACATTTATGTAATGACCATTGGTGTTTACTCTGAAGCTGGATGTTTAAAATGTATCATATTTTTTTTACTCATTGAGATAACAGCAAACCTAAAATCACGAAGACTTGTCCGAAATGCTAAGAGAAGACAAAAAATAATAAGTATATAAATATTATATTAGCTGTCTGGTATACGCATTAGTTTGGAACCAGACGCAATGTGATAATATCCAAACATTATAAAAATAGATGATGCCGGTTAAATTTTTCTCACATTTTTTCTTTCTTTCTTTCTTTAGATAAGCTCGTACAGTTCTCCGTCAGGTCGACGCTGGCCCTAACACTCACTAGGTTACACCATCGCCACCATCCAATGAGATGCTTTTATTGATATGCCCGATATAATTGAATCTATCGTTCGTTGCGTATGCTTTTTACTGTGTTACAATTTTATTTTATGGTAATACTCATTGGGCTTTATCTTCTTTTTGTCTATGATTGTATGATCATTGCCCATTTGTAAAAGTCTTCTTCGGTTTCTCTTAGTTATCAACTTTCATACGTAGTATCGAGTTGCGACAAATATACTTATTTAGTTGTAGGCTTGTGGTTTGTGATTGCAGAGTTTGTATGCAAAGTTTTTCTCAAAATTGTTGACGGATACCAAAGAAGTCAGCTCGATACATTTATTATATATTTTTAATGCGCCTACATAAAAACCGGAAATTCACTGTCAAAAATTACTGTAATATACATAGTAAAATCTACTTTTTACATCAATATACCTACTAAATACCCGTGATACAAAATCAGTGACGCAAAAACGTTTACAAGAAAAAAAGGATCACTTTTATAAATCTATGAAAAATCTGCAGTTTTTTTCAATTTATACCTACAGTTTTTTGAAGACGTTTTTATGTCGTAGGAAAATTAAAATTTGAAGCGAATAGCTTCGATGCCACGTTTTTAAATGACATTTCTATGGAACTGTCAATCTAAGTATAACATAAAAAAAATCAATATCAATGACTTTTAACAAATTTTTAACCGACACATAAAATAATTACGTAACCAACGCCTTTTAAAAGTGTTCTGAACTTCTGCATTTAATGTTACTTTAGTATGATTATTATTTAATTAAATAGCTATGTATGTAGCTGGCTGTTATCATCTTTACAATATATAAATGCTATTATATATATATTTTTTTTACTTATTGGGTAAAATAGAAGAATTATAATACAAAGTACCCATTGTTTCACTTTTACAATTTATTTTGACGATGGAAGCTAGTCTCACATTGTGTAGATAATTTTTTTAGATATTGGCTACTTACTTTGTTTACAAAGATTTGGTAAAGGCATGCTGGTTTCTCTTTGGTAATTTGTTTAATTTTTTTTTTAAAGAACTGCTTTAAACAAGTTAGCTAATCTACCAAAAAGCTTCTCGGTAATTAGGCTACCTAGGTATCTAGTTTTTGTTTCAATGCATTGATTTATTTTTAAATGTAACAATATTAGACGAGATGGATTTTAATACACAAAAATCATGCTTTTTAATGTGTCTGGGAATAAATAAATTCAAAATTTTAAAGTTTGAATTTTAAATTTTAAGTATCCAGTATACATTATTTAAAAGTTTTAGATATAGGAGGGGATATAGGAGGATAAAGTTTTAGATATTATGTATTTTTTTTTCTATAATTTTTTGGTTACAATCAAAAACATGGCGGTTTTGCGATCATAATATGCATGTTTTGAAACCTAAAATATCTAGCAATCAACCAAAATAACATACTTCAAAAGTTGAGGCTGCCTAAACATGATTAATTAATCACAAAATCGCTATTTTTGTGATTGAAACTGAAATATGATAGCAACAAAAGTTACATAATTGCCCTGCTGATGTGTCTTTGTTAGCATATCTTGTTTTTATGTCATTATTTAAATTGAGTTATTTACAACTTCCAAGTCTTGTAAAAATGAAGGTTGCGTAATGTACCTACTACATAAGGATCTGTTTTGAACGGATGCTAGACCTACTGTGATTAAAAAGCTATTATCAAAAAATAGCTCATTAAGTTACGTCAGTGAATAATGAAATATTTATGTATTTAGTAACATTGTTACTTTATATGGAGTTTAAAGACATAAAATTTTATAGCTGTATCGTTGCTAATCATTTCATTTGTATGACACAAAAATTTACTGGTTTATTTTGATTATTGCTTCATCTTTTATTTTATACCAGCTGTGCTCCGCGGTTTCACCCGCGTGAGTTTCGGAATTCCCGCAGGAACTATTTTTTTTTTCAGAATAAAAGTAGCCTAAGTTACTTCCTTATAACATCAGCTACCTGCCAGTGAAAGTCCCATAAAATCGGTTCAACCGTTTCCGAGATTAGCCGGAACAAACAGACAGACAGAGAGAGAAAAAATTAAAAAATTGTTTTTTTTTTTATGTAAGTACCGTTTATACTTTCATATGCATTTAGTGTAAAGTTGTTAATTTGGAATTACAAACAGACACTTCAATTTTATTTATATGTATAGATAATTAGTTTTTGTTCAATTTTGTTGCAAACAAGACTAAAGCTATTCGAATAATTAATTAAAGTTACAACTAGTAACCGTTTATCTAAAACGGGACTATGAAAGAGGCAAAAGAAGTGCGCAGAGGGCCAATTCTGTTCACGCAAAACATAAAACCGCACCACTCCTGTTGGTGTTGGCTCGGCCGATTGGCTTGAAGTGAGTAAGTACGCTAATATCGATGTATCTGGGGAGAATTAATGGGCATAGAACTGCATTCAGCGCTTGTAGAGTGATGCAGTTACAAGGGTGGGGAACCCCCTTACTACGTCTCTCGCCGGCGTAATTAATTAATTTCGCGCCACTCATGCACATTCAATTGTTTTTGTGTTTCAATTTAGAACGGAATTTTGAATGAAACTAAACTCTCTATGTTTAATATCTCTATAATAATATTGTGATTACTATTATAAGGCAAGTGTAAGCTTATGTCACTCAAGTTACGATAAAACTGAAAAAGTTGTCTCTTCTATTCTATATATCTATCTATTCTATTAATTTTTTTCAATGAACATTTTAACGGATTTTGCATTCTATTTTTAAAATCGTCTACCACACAAGCACGATGATTGACCCAATTTCCTTTCCTCCACGGTTGGTTCGAACTTCAACGAATAATAAACATGTGAAAATAACTTTGCTTTATTTTTAAAACAAAGAAATACCTCTTCGGTGGTTGACATAGTTCTTAAATTGATTGAAATTGATCTCTTACTTTGTTTTTACAAAAAATAAGTGAATAAAGTTTACTAGAGTTTTCTAAATTAATCCAAGTTATATTTAGTGTGAAAAACTTTTTTTGTTTTTGTTTTCCAGTCATCATTCAAACAACACATTCTAAGTAGACAGTGATGTAAAAATAAATTTAAATCTAGAGCATGGCTTTCTTACTGTTCGAAATATAAAAATACTAGCTGTTGGTTGCCCCGTATCCAATAAAACCAATCTTGCATTTTTTTTTTATAAATTCAAAGTCTGTTCTTAAAAACAGATTTTTTCCATCAACGCTCATCTTCTAGTTGACGCTCCTGGACTTGACTAGGAAAAAAAGTTATCTATATTACTTCAAAATTAAATACTCGTGGAACCAAAACTGACACCTTCGTGTATTGTTTTGAAATAATACTATGATTAAAGTCGTAGCATCATCAAGTACTTAAGCACTATAGAATAATAATTGTAAGTTCCGTTCATTATTGTGGATAGTTGATCGCATTAAAAGCAATCGGTGATCTTTTATTAGAAAAAAGTAGGGCGTGTCATAAATTAAAGCAACGCGTTGAGTGTGACTTCTTTATTTTTAAGGAGCCCAAGGTCGCTGGAAGTGTTCCAGATTGTTTACTTGTAATTTCACGGGTTGTGTTTGGAGTCTTTTTATTTTTATTTTTACTCACAAATTTTTATAAGTCTGCTGATGGGATTTCGATTAATTCAATACAGTATTATTAGAGTAAACGTAATGAATTTATTTTTAATTCCACAAGTCAAATTTACGAAAACATCCTTTATTAATTAAATTAAAGTGTACGGTAATTATTTGGACACAGATCATAAATTACCTTATTTAGTCTTAGATACTAAGTATGGACAAAAAATTTTGGAAAAAAACCTATAGATATAGGTATTGGTATAATTAGCTGTATCAGATCAAATAAGACGATGAGCCACAACTTCCACAAGCGATTCTAAACATCCTCAATATCATACCACTTTCTACAAGAATGTTGGCATATTAAAAGTAGGGAAATCTCCTAAGTTCCGTTCATGCGATTATAAAATGTAGGTTATATTTTATACTTGCCTTTTATGAAACACTAGATTTTGCCAGCGGTTTTACCCTCTACTGATTTCCAAGCAATTTATTCTTAGTGGCCACATCTAAGAATAAAATTGACCAATTCCTGATTGAACTGATCGAACTGATTGTTACAAGTACTTTTTGATTGTAGTTGTCAAGTCGCCAAAGACCAAATTCGATAGTTCATGATGTGACCGACCCTTTCGTGAAATACCACCATGTCATGAAATGACCGGCCACATCAATTGACCAATTCTTATGGCCACGACATATCCACAGAGAAACACTACTAGCGCATTTTAAGGTTTCCAATTTTTTTATAGATGTTACGAATAAACCTCAATAAATTTCAACTATCCATCAATCATATAGGTACAGTGCCCCAGTGTGTAGCATTTGTCAGTTGTGAAATTAATTTCACACTCGAACTCTGCCCTATAAGTACCATCGAAACGTATAAGCTTGTCTTATTATCAGGTGTACTTGTCGAATTTATCTGCGCACTAATCTCTCGACAGTGTTACGCTGCGGTTACATACGCTTTCACTGTTTTAACCACAGAACAGATAGAAGCGGCATCACCTCAGAAATGATGACAACTCGGGTCGCCGGCTGATCTACAAAAAAAACTAATCATCACGCACATAAACCTTTATTAACGTTAAACGAAATGTACAATATAAAAACGTCATTCGATTGGGCATTTAAGTTCCAAATTCGAAGTTGACATTGTGTCGAATACTGTAGAAAATAATATATTTGAGATGCCAGCAAAGAAAGTTTTGTGATAGTATGAGCATTTGTCCATATTTTCTTTGCGAGCGTGGCTCGCCTACATTACCTTCCTAGTTGATACTGTATTCTTTTGTCTGTGGTGTTAACACTAACATTACTTAGAGCCTGATTGCAACGTATTTTGATTGATTTTTCTTGATTGCTTGTCTTCACTTTATGATGATCGATCGGACGTGTTATACCGAATCGAAGTGGTAAATCATTTGGTACTTTAATTTGATGTCTATTCGAAGTTAAGATTGATGTCTTTTCGATTTTTTGGTTATTTAAATTTTGATGGCCTTCGGGGGTGTGTTATGTAAAATTCGGTACTTCATGTATGAGCGGTCACTATATCTGTTGTGGATCAGTACCAAGGTACGCATGGTAAAGCCCGGTGCCCGCTAGCGGGATGGAATAGCAGGAATTTTTTTGTTGAAGAAATGCAGTAATATACTTTAATACCAAGGCAAGTAATAGAACATTATTAAATTATTTCCATATTATACTATTTACGTATTTGCTAGATGATGTTTTAGATTACCACATCGATAATACTATGTTTTCCATTGTATAAAGTCATTAGAATACAAAAGGAAGAATTACAATATTACATAACGCATTGTGCATAAACACATAATTTCGATAGAACTTTCCTCGTATAAAGTGTCTGTTTTGTTCCCATGCATGCAGTAAGTGAATCTTGTTCTCGGATAGTATGGTAGCCGATGACACCTAAAATCATATCTCTTTAAAAGTGACCGTTTTTGCCAATTCATTCTAATCGATTGCCTACTGTGTATTTTTTAAACGTGTTGACTCATAGACACTTATCAATTCATATTAAATTGGCTGTGGGGGCTTCCAAAATAAGCCACTTTTTGTTTCCAAAAAGTAACTAGTGAACAAAAAAGTAAGTATAGTAGGTGTGGCTTTTAAATGTCGCAAACATTTTGATTTCTCATATCAAGTTAAGGAATTTCATTTCTGCTGTTGAAAAGTGCAAATTAACTCTTACAAGTCCGTTTGAAAGCAGAACTAATCGAAAATCCCACAATGGCACCTAATTTGTATGATATTTAAGCTTTGAAGTGTTATGTCATTTATCCAAAGCATTTCATATTTAATTTCATCTTACGATTGATTTTAAAACTCTTTACTTGCTTGTATGAAAAGAATTTAAATGCATTAGAACTTGTGAAGTTTTATTTTAAAGGCCGACGTTGCCTACTTTGGCTAGTTTTCTTACGCAATTACTTATACAAGGCATGCTAAATTATATTCAGATACATTAAAGCTCCAATTTGAATTGGTTATAAAATTTCATTTTTGCAATTTCATTTGTAAATGAGAATCTATTGCGTTGTGTTCCAGAGTCTTTTATTTATTTGGACTGTCTATTTACTACCATATTTTCACCCCCGTGGGTTTCAGGAATCCCTCGAGAACACTAAAATGTATCCTATTTCACTCAGGGATACTGTAGCCTCCTATCAGTGAACAAAATGTTCCGGAGATTATATGTATATTGTATACACACACCATGTAATCCACTAAAAATTTTATTAAAAATATTGATAGGCTCTCGTCATAAATCATAGTACCTAATGTTGACTAATTTTTATTTTTTAGTCCGTCTTGTAGATTATTAAAAAATATTGGACACGTATTTTTTCTTTTTTTACGTAATCAAAAAATAACGGCGATATATTGAGTTGAAATTTCTCGTGACGTCACTATTCTGTCAGTTTGTATGGCGGTTTTGCGGTTAGTGATGTCACGACCTCCTCATCCTAAACTTTAATGCGCTTTATCTCTGTATATTTTAATTTATTTAGAAAAGCAAAAAATACGTGTCTATTGCTTTTTTATTTTCTAATTGACGGACTAATTAGAATTTTGATTTTCAATAGTAGTCAAAATCCCTATTGCGATATCTTTTAAGGAGACCCTGTCGCGCATCGTTTTTCATTTAACATACCTAAATATACTCTACCTGTGTCTATTCATTTTTCCTTTTTTTAAACTATACTCGGCAATGACACTTCGACACTAGTTGGTCGTTTTAAGGATAACTGGAGCCTACTTTCGTTTGAATGCTCGATCGAGACCTTTATCGTAAAAATGCTACGGCGCTTCGGGTATTTAGTTTACTTCAGAAATTATTCGAGTTTTGTAGTTTTTCGTAATTTACTCCGATCATATTGTAATGTTTGCACTGAGTTTTCGTCTAATTTGAAACTAAGTTATATCGGAAGTCGGAACTATAGTTCGTCGACTACGAATAAAACAACTGTTGCTCTTCTGAAATCTTTTTTTACTCATATTATACTAAATACCTACTCTTTAATTACTGATAATTAAAAATACTTGTTCTATTTTAAATAAAAGAATATAATTTGAAATAGAACCTTGACTTTTTACTACTATTTCTTTTTTCAATTATTCTACTAATAAAAAGTATATGTTTAAGCTGTTGTACGTATACTTAATCACTTTAGTTCATTTAGCGAGCCGAGAAAAAGTAGAACTGCTTTAATTAACATGTTATTTGGTTTTATGCCGTATACCAAGTTACTTAGAACTCAAATTGGCTCTATAGCTGATGTGGGTGGCGTGCTAATGATCACCACTAAACGTTCGTGTGTATCACTGTTAGAGGTCATTTATCCGAAACAAAAAATGACCGTGATTTAGCCGTTTTCTATCGTATTGATTTTGTGTGCCCATAATACATATTTAATATACATAAATATATTTTTAGGATTACTTAACTGATAAAAAAACATCGATAGATCTATTTATTACAAAAAAAGAGTAAGTACGTGAAAAACGAATGAGGTTAAACTAAAAAAAAACAATTGGACATCAACAACTGGTTTTTGAAGGTATAATTACCAAAAACATGGGTTTTTCATGAGTATGACGCAGGTGTATTCCTCCCTCATGTCCAAAGAAGTATTACTTCAGAAATCTATAGGTGGGTAGTTTCGTGAGTAAACCGTATGAATTATTTTGTGAATTAATTAGGTATTTAACCTTCACATTCAGTGTTTGTTATTTAATATATTTGATGCAGTTAAACACGGCTAACTTGGACAGTAAATATAGTTACCTATTAATAATTCAATTTCAATCAGCAATTGAATGCGTGTGCGAGCGCTGATAGCAGATGAGTTTCCATTAATTTATTTCCTTTTGTTCATCAAAATCAAGGTTTTGCTTCTTGTAGGTACTGATAAAATTTACTCAAATCACCGACACTTACTCAGGCCGTGAATCACCTGTTATAACCAAGTCAGCTGACGTTTAAACTTCTAGTATGTTGCACGGGTCGTATTTATTTCTGCTCCTAAAGTACTTAATCGTTTTTTCACCAAATTCGTGGTGTTGAAATTTAGCATGACAATGCAGTAGATACCAATTATAAAAGTATTATAAAAGTTTTGTTAATGTTGATCTCAGAGTGATGATAACGGTCTTCTTTAATGTCCTTAAAAAATCTCTACTTTCTATTAGAGGGCGGAATCTTGAAAGTTTTAACCTTTTTGTGCCGCTTTTTTGCTTGCTCCACCTGCGAACCACCGGATGCACTTACCTTGGTCTACCAACTTAAATTACCGATTGCTTTATAGTCCTTATTTCATAAAGCATAAGGCCTACATTTGGTGGACCACCTGTTGCGTAATCTCGTCCTTGCTTTGTAAAAATAAGTTTTCATCACGATGATAAAGTTTTTATTATAAATAATATCCGAGTCCATTGTTCTGTGAAGACTTTATGAATTCTGTCCAGGCACTTGTTGAATCTGAATGACTTAATCGTGACTTTCCGACGCGTATATTTTGTGTGATCTATAAATAACAAACACGGAGTGTTGATTTTCTCTGTATTACCAGCTTTTATTTTAGATTTAAGTATTTAAGTGAATGCGTGCCTCTCCAAACTACCAACCTAATAGAACAGATTAGATGTATTCTTCCAAGGCGAGATTCCAGTCTATTCTACCCCACGTTAGAGCAGAACAGATTTAATGTTTTCTTCCAAATAGAACTATTGACAGGATAGAACTGGATGTAGACGATAGAGTTTCGATTATAATAAAAACGGGCTGGTTTTGTTAACATGTTTTTTCTAAATATTTTCGTTGTTAATTAAGTTAATAGTTTATTAAAAGGGTTTTTTTTTAATTTATTTTGCGTAGGAATTTGAATCATTGGGTAATGTGCCATTGAAAAGAAAAACAATAAGCCAACATCGTTTTGATAATCTATTAGCTCAAGTGTTGTTACTAGATTGCGCAATGATCTCTATCGAAGCATGCACAAATTATGAACTTGCACGTCTGAAATTGAATTAAACTATCTCATCTTACCGACAACCGTAACACTAATTTTGACAGCCTTAGTCAGAGAAAGTGTGAACACGACTGTAAAAGGGGAGTGACACGAGCGATACACACATTATGATAAAATCAAAAAGACTCGTCACGCTCTTCTGCATTGACCAACACCAATACATACATGCATACTAAAATGTAGACACGCTATTTTAGCAGCTAAATTTGTTGGTCAATATCACGGAATAGCCTACCATTTTTTAATGGTACTGTTCAAAAATGTGTCATATAGTCTGATGATAGTTGATAATCCGTTAGAAGAATGTAATCATAACAGTATAAACTTACTTTTCTTTTCCTTTTCTTCAGTATCGTCATTTAATGTTTATTCTGGCCCGAAAATATTTATATAAGCTCTGAGCATCTTATAAGACCTTTAAATTCAAATAGGTATATCATGCGAATGAAGATAATGATTACGCAATTTCTTGAAGAGCTCTTCAAAAGTTTAACCATGAATTTGTAGTTAAGGAGTGTAATGTCGTCATCAGCAAATTATTTTGTCTACTTCAATAAACACTTACTACGAGTGTTTTTATTTCAAGTTTCAGTCATGACTAGTGTAAATTTAGCAACCACTTTGTTCATTACGTGTGCTAAGTGAACGTGAGGTTTTAAGGCGAGTGTTTTAGTCGTATCGTTTGCCCCATTGCGACATTTTGTTTTTCTTGTTCTACGTTTCTTTTTTTATCTGTCTTAGATTGTAGTTATTGTTCTAATGTTTACTTATGTCAGCGATCGACAACCGAGGATATTATTCAGTTTCAGTATTGAAGGAACAAAATTTTTCGTAAAATTGCAAAGTTGTCATTTTAACGACACAAGACAAATGATTATGTTAAATGTTGATTGATATAATGAAAGTGAAAGTTTCATAACAACTCGTTTCAAGTAAAAAGTATGAAAACTTTCGTTTGGATGCACTGTTCAATATTAATGATCTCACTTACGACTACATGTGCATATATCATCGTGTCTGCAATCAGCATATTTATCGGGAAGGCGTTGTCATCAACACATCACTCTTCATCGTGTCTTCATTGAAAGCTCATTGTTACTACGTAGGTAGATGTTTAATAAATAATTGTCTCATTAGAAAATAAATATATTAGATGTTGCAATCAGTACAATATTAGTGCCACAAATGTGTTGTGTAGACCAGATAAGCTAATCAGTCTTTTTGTATTTTGAAAATCGTCAATACACAAAAAGGGATAGATGATTTAAAAATTGTGGGATGCGAACTTACAGCCCCCGGGGGCGGGGTATAGTAAATTGTGCTTTATTAATATACTTACTATTTTTTCTCTTGCGGGGTCGAAAGTTTGAACTTTCGTCCCGCTGACCGAAGAGAAAAAAGTGTTGTTTTTTTCCCGGAGCAGCGAGAGAAAAAAATAGTATTAGATATTTATTATTATCATTTTATTTTTTGATACTATCTTCTTCGGCGTTTTATCATTAATGCTAGTATTTAAAAATCTCTGTTTATCATAATTGTTTTTCTTATTTGATCATGTTAATGTACGTTATTAATTTTATATACATTTTCGACATCCTCAATATCATATACCGATTTAGATTTCCATTTCATATTATACTTTTCGGAATCAACAGTTTCCTTCTGATATAGTTATAAACATATGCGTATTAAACTGAGTGTGCATTTGCAGAGAAAGTAATCGGGTTATTATTAATCGGCACTTGATTGGATGACATGTTTTTGTGGCGACATCCGTAAATGCTGCCCGTGAAGCATGTCTGGTGACAGTGACATTGATACCACTTGTTTCTGTTTGAATGCGAATATAATATAACTAGCTACTGTAACAATTATTGTACACTAGCTGTGTCCCGCGGTTTCATTCGCATGAGTTTTCGAATTCCCGCAGTGTAGTATCCTAATAAAACACTGAGATTAATTAACTTCGGTTTGAATTTAGTTGGAGTGGCACAACGCGTTACTGGAACCATAGAGAAGAGAGAGAGAGGGTTTTGGTAGGAAAGAATAGGGTGCTGACTTAAGCTGCGTTCAGTATACCACACTCTCCCCCACCTATCCATGGCTAACAATAAGCTTATAATAAAAATATAACATTTTAACCATGTGGATAGGTGGAGAGTGTGGTATACTGAACGAACTGAGTGTGGTATGCAGGAACTCCAAACTAGCCTAAATCCTACCGTTTCGGAGATTCACCCGCGTGAGTTTCGGAATACCCGCAGGAACTCCAAACTTTTTTTATTCTTCTTCTTCTTCTTCTTCTTACAGTGACAAACAAAACAAAAAAAGAATCTGAGAAATTGGTCCAACCGTTCACGCGTGATGCCGTGACCAAGGGAAATAGAGATTCATTTTTATATTATATAGATTTATGTAAACCTTTTTTTTTGTGATTCAACTACACAAGAATAATTTATATTAATAAAATCATAACTCTTTATGACTTTTCTAATGTATGAATGTAATGTAATGTCAATGAATTCAATAATTAACTTCGCAAGTCACCACACAGTTTGAAACATAATAAAAATATGTTGTTTTTAAAAGAAGTCAATGCCAATAAATACAGGAATATACATACATACATACAATACTTATGATATCATTGGGGATATAGGAATATTCTGAAGAGCTTGCTGCTAGGAGCTGCTAGGAAAGTTCTATAAGTATACCCTAACAACAACTCGACAAACATTTTTATGTCATACCATTAGGTTAACAGAGACTTTTATTAAATTACTTTTATAATCGTTCAAGACGACATAAATCCTACTATCCTACTAATATTATAAACGCGAAAGTTTGTAGGAATGTATTGTATGGATGGATGGATGGATGTTTGTTACTCTTTCACGCAAAAACTTACTGAATGGATTTAAATCAAACTTTACAATAATATAGCTTATACATCAGATTAACACATACCTAGGGTACTTTTTAACCCGGAATTCCCGCGGGAACTCTGAAATTAACGCGGGTGAAACCGCGGGGCACAACTATATGCCATAAGTTATGCAATTTATGTTTTATACATATATAAAAATTAATTATACATATAAAAAAAATTCACTGTGTCAGCATCGGAATTAATTCGATTTAAATTTTAAATGCCCGCAAGTTCAACCAGAGTAACAAAACATGTTTTATAAGAGAAAAAATTAGAAGGTGTATGGTCCGATATTTGACACCGTTTTATGAACCGACCTCATGGTCGGTGTCTCTACCAAACTTGCTTCTTGTTGGATATCGCTTAGGGTATATTTACGATCTTTTATGGTTATTACATGTTAACATGGATTTACTATGAGATAAATTAACTATCTTTTAATTTTATGTATTTCTTTCTTTTACATACCAAGTACAAACTGACACGCACAGTGCAAACCCCTTCAAGTATTTAGTTCTCTTACTGAAAAAAATATGATTTATGATTCTTTTTCCAACGTTACCATTATTGCGCATAACGATAGCCCCAAAATCACAGACTTGTACCCCATACATACCGTCGTACAATCGTCATTTTACATAATGTTTGTTTGTTAAGATGATAACCACCACAAACAATTTGCACCATCAATTCAATATAATGTAGATTTACACCAATCATTTGAGATGCGTGACGGAATCGGTTTGAAGCGGTCAGCTAATTTTTCTGCGAAGGCAACACTGCCAAGGTGACGTCAGGTGTCTTTGACCTCCTGTGTGGCCAGGGATTAAGAAAAAAAAACATTATCTTTTATATTCCTTTTGTTAATAGCGTCTTTATATGGCCGACACAGGTGCTCGAAGTTTTTGTTCAGTTTGCTAGTAGTAGATCTTGTTCTGTCGTGATTATTGTCAAGTTCTTGCACGAGAGCACTTTTTTTTGGCACCGCAATGTCTATAGATACAATTATATACTTAGTTTTTCTATTACCATGCTTGGCAGCCTCCTCTGATTGAACGAGATCATTAATAATTGTGACTTTTATACCTTATACTAGCTGTCTCGCGCAGTTTCACCCGCGATAATTTCGGAGTTCCCGCGGAATTGTTCCATACTAACTTTGCAACCCCTTTTCACCCCCTAGGGTTTGAATTTTCAAAAAATGTTTTCTTAGTGCACCCTACGTCACTTACGGAATATTTGTGGAAAATTTCATGGTTCTAAACCCAGCGGTTTTAGCTGTGCGTTGATCGATCAGTCCGTTTCTGCTTTTAAAGTATACATATAACTATAGATTATTAAGAAACGTAGTTGACAATGTTGTATTTTGATTACTATGACCTAATGCTGACTGAAGTAATACACATTTGCGTGAAACTCTTAAAGTTTATATTATAACTAGCTGTGCCCCGCGGTTTCACCCGCAGTAATTTCGGAGTTCTCGCGGTAAACCCGGGATAAAAAGTACCCTGTGTCCGTCTCTATACCCCTGACAACGTGCATGCCAAATTTCATCCAAATCCGTTCAGCTGTTTTTGCGTGATTTAGTAACAAACATCGAAACATCCATACTTTCACACTTATTGTGGATTGAGTCGCTAATATTTATAAAATTTTATCTTAATTTGTTTCAGGTAAAATTCAACAAGTTCTCAAGATCTTATGTAATAGAATCACGTACTCGTATATTATAGTGAGTATTCTTGGATAAGACAACTATAGGTAAGAAATACAATTGGCTTGCCGCGTGTAAGAGCGAAACATTATGCTTGCGATTTTTAGGCCAAGTTTGCTATTTTAACTGTGTCAAAATGATCGTGCATTAGTTTGTTTCGAGGTTCAATTCAGTTATACCTTTAGGATCTATACGACATACAAACGTCTTCGTTGCAGTTTTCCTTTCCGTAAGTTCTAACCATAAAATTTGAACTTGTTCTATTATCTATTATGACCATCGATATTATTTTCTTATAGGATCAGATTCAAAAATAGGGAATATTTATCCTCTCATAACGTATTTACCAAATGACGGAACTAATTTCTGTGGCGCTTGCAAATCATTAGTCTCTCGGAATAGTACCAGCTGGGGTGGAATGATTAATGATTAATTACTTACATCCTTGTTCCTTATTGATCTCTCCCTAAACTTATGTTGCTTATGCTCCCATTTCAGTATTGATTTCTATTGATATAGTACTTTTATGAATTTAAATTACGTTTATTAATCTTATGACTATGCACTGTCAGTGTGTGTGTGCGTGTTTCGATCTGCGTTTATTTTAAATAACAATATATATGAAGTTACAACTCGCGGTTAATTAGATTTCAGTTATAGGGGGTAAAAACATTCTGATAAAATACGAGTACATCCTGCTTAGTGCTTGCTTCAGGATATTCAGTGTTGTCTCCTTTAAGTATATCTGCGGAGCTAGGATGCGCAACACGATAAAGTTTTATCGAGCCATTCTATCGATTCTCGTCGACATATTATATCGTTTTGTCTACCAGTGGTAAAAAATGTTGCTTGGACGCCTACAAATATTTGTCGTGTCGACAATTTTATCTTTCGTTCGATAAACATATCGTAGCGCGCATCCTAGCTATGATGTACAAAATTCCCATTGGTCACAACTGGGGACATTCGAGCAAGGGGTCCCCAGACCCCTTGCTTCGGAAACTAATTTTTACCTTGATCGATTTAGTCCATCTTGTGGTCTTTTAATGCTATTTTAGATCAATGGAGTAAAAGGTGATAATTTTTTATATTAGAATAAGGAGTCGTATACAAGAATAAGGTCTTGATAATTTTACTATTTTATTTATTCTGAAGTTAAGGTTTTTTTCCAATAATATTATCCTTTTGAATCTTTTGTTGTAATGAACGACCTTAAATATTTGCTCCAGCGCAATTGCATTGTGTTTCCGTCACGAGCGTACACCAGCCTTGTTAACGTTAGCACAGCTGCAGTGTGCACGACTAATCCATACGTCGGGATATTTCATAGATTTATTGATATTATATCACACTATTTTATTCAAAGTATGAACCAAATGAAATTTACCCAATGAATTTAGTATCTTAATGTTGCGCTCATTGTGCCAGTTTGCAAATGTTGTTATTTTACCATATACCTTAATGTTTTTTCAGGAAGTAAATTTACATAATTAATTAATTGTAACTGTAGTTTTTTTTTTTGTTTTTTCATTGAACCTCAAAACACTTTTATTAGTTACTTTAGCGTTTCCAATAAAACGTGCATATAGTATTGTAAATGTGCTTTTCAATTTGATCCCAAAGTAGTTTGGTTATCGACTTTTACCATCTGTTCACCATCATTGCATGGCTATTTGAGCTCATTTGACAGATGCTGCACCAGCGTCCCTGTACGGTCCGAACTGTAATTTCAATCACTTATACAAACGATCTCTATCAAATTACATGACATTTGCTTTTTATACATTCAATCAATAATGATTAGCTTGCGATCGATATTGCGATCGCTTGTTGTCATTTAATGCACGTTCGATGACCTAATTGGGTCTGAAAGTCTAACACTGAGGTGTTAAGTAATTTAAGTAATTTATTCTTTCTATAGCAGATACTGTCTATTTTTAAATAACAAAGTTACATAATGAATTAGAGACATTAATTAAATTATTTATCACTGTGCCTTACGAACGCCTTAATCCACCCAAAGTGAATTTATTGCGTTTGTAAATCATAATTGTATACATAACGGCAGTGGGCAATACATACTTTCGCATTAGTTTAATGGTTATATCACTTGACTTTACGTTCTTAATGCGTTGTACAATTAGATCCTTTTGCAGAGATTACTGGAATCTCTTTGTTAAACAAGTGATTAAGATCTATGAGTCTACTATTTTTATATTTCATTATGTATATTAGGTACATTACAAAGTTTGGTTACATGTGTATTGTCTACATTCAAATACAATATCTTTGTTAATCTAATCTTTCTTTCTTCATAAATTATATGATGAGAAATTTTATAGATTATAGATTTATCTGCTTCTTAATTTGTTGAAGTTTCTTTTTGGTACTAAGTAGGTACATATTTACTGTTCTATCGTTAGTAATTTACTCTACATTTAAAAGCCACCAGTTTATAACTATTTATGTTAACCCCACGAGTGCCGATAATTACTTTGGTCTTTACTCGATGCGGTAGGTTAGTTACATTGTATAGGGGGCGGATGTAACGCTCTTCTGGGAATCATCACTTTCTTAATAGGGTAGCTGACCTACCTTTACGAATAGATGCGGAGACGAATCGATCGTTTAGATGTTTCTTATTTATGTAGGTATATATACCTAAGAAAACTTTGGATTGAACGGCGGCGGTCATTATTATATTTTATTTATTTATTATTATTAACAGTATATTAAAAAGTATTCAATTTTCATATCGGCTAGTCCAGCACTATACAATTATACATACATGCACAATCGGTCCGTAAATATTGGGCACAGTCTGCATTAAAAATATGCAAAAAAAATGAGTTTTTTTTTGGGTTTTTATTATTGTAATAAGATTCAATGACTGTCGAAAGAATTTATATACTTTCTATTATATTTAACTTTAAGACTCTTGCCCCGTAATTTAACTATTGTATGGTATAACCTATACAATTACCCTATAAATACCATATCACGTTTCCATCGTTACTTGTGGATTGGGCCGGTGTCGACCGACGGCAATAGAGTTGAGTAAACAATCGCTTGTCGAGGGTGGGTCCATGTGACCCGCCCAGCCGGTAGCAGGGTTAAGATAAATATTATCATATACTGTGGATTGAACGTTCTAGTAGCTAGCTACCTATGCTTTACGAATGTTACGAGCAGTATCTTAATAACAGATTTTTTCTTTACAGGGTGTTACAAATAGTTTTGTAATCTTTAAAACCTATAATAAAACTGTGATGATCTGTCTGTGCAATGTGCATGTCATTTGTCAGTGATTGATAAATAGCTTATGTCCCGAATTAAAATATATTCAAATATATCATGACCTACCTACAGTAAATAATTTTTGAAAAAAATCACGAAGATTGCTCAGATAAAACCGCTGGCAAATGCTAGTAGAGTAAAAAAGTAGAGAAAATCATGGTTAGTTTTTGTTTAAACAAAAAGATTTCAATGTTTATTATTCTTGTGTTCCTTGTGTATATTTAAACCAAATTTCATATTTCTAGCTCCAGTTTATCTATATGTATAAATAAAAAAGAATCGCCGAATTGTATGTGATCGCATAGCTTTCAAATGACTGCACCAAATTGTATAATCGATTCTTTTTTTTATGTTCGTTATTGTCAGGACAAGGTTTGCATAAAAGAAGTTTGGAGTTCCTGCGGGAATTCCGAAACTCACGCGGCTGAATCTCCGAAACGGTTGGACCGCTTTGAACGGGACTTTCACTGCAAATTAGCTGATGTTATAAGAAGTAAATTAGCCTTACTTTGGAGTTCCTGCGGGCATTCAGAAACTCACGCGGTTGAATCTCCGAAGCGGTTGAACCAATTTTGACGGGACTTTCACTGTTAATTAGCTGATGTTATTAATACTTTGGAGTTCCTGCGGGAATTCCGAAACACACGCGAGTGAAACCGCAATCCACAGCTAGTATAAAACATTTTAATCAGTAAACGCCCAGTGATTACTCGCTGACTAACTAAACTACGACACATTTAAGCATTAAATACTAGGAAAACATAAATGTTAACCGTATTTATTACGAGAATGGCCGGGAAAACGCGGCATGAAGCGTTTTAACGAATTAGCTATGGTGATTAAATTGTTGAGAAGAAATAAAATGTAAGTAGTTTTTGTGTTTTAGTGTCGGTAAAAATAGCGGCAGGAATGATTCATACTTTTGATATTATCATGTGTATAATTTTGTAATAAGTAAAACTGGTATAGTAACTGAGGTGTATTCAATAATAAAATCTATTTGAGATCTATAACGAAGTCGTGTCTTGATAAATTTTGTGCCTTCATTTGACATCTCCTGCATTGATATACCACACAAATCAATAATCTCCTGCCTAAACTCGTTACGTTACCTACGCAAAGGGGTTGCTGGTTGCAACTCTCCAAGCACTATTTGATAACCTCTTGATGACGATATTTAAATTTTCGTGAAATAGATCTACTTCTCTATTTATCTCTTTCGTAACTATAAGATTTTTACATTATGGATTCAGTCAAATAGAGATGGGCAAAGGAAAATAATCTGAAATTCGATTATTATAATTTATTTATTGATTCGATAGTTAAGAAATTATTGTCCAAACAAAGATGTCTGAAAAGAACGTTTATAATTGAACTTTCAATATAACTTAATAACTAAATGATAAGTACTAAATGATAAAAAAATGTAAAAAGAACTAACCGAGACAAAAAATGCGAGAGTGTCGAGGAGCACTTGGTAAGAACGAAGTCTTTTCCATGTTAAACTGAGTCCGTTATGTCCGTTATGCGTGAAAACAGGCAAAAATAGAAAACAAAACTCATTTCGAGAAAAATTACACTTTTTTTTCCGTAGAGCAGCCGTATGAACCCGCGCCTTGACGGAAAATTAATTTTTACTCCCACCCGTACCGTGCAAAGAACTTCGTTCTAAAAATAATTAAATATGCCGATGTTTTCATCTAATGGGCATGTTGACTAATTTTTATTTTTTAGTCCGTCTTGTAGATTATTAAAAAATATTGGACACGTATTTTTTCTTTTATTACGTAATCAAAAAATAACGGCGATAGGTATATTGAGTTGAAATTTCGCGTGACGTCACTATTCTGACAATTTGTATGGCGGTTTTGCGGTTAGTGACGTCACGACCTCCTCATCCTAAACTTTAATGCGCTTTATCTCTGTATATTTTAATTTATTTAAAAAAGCAAAAAATACGTGTCTATTGTTTTTCTATTTTCTAACTGACGGACTAATTAGAATTTTGATTTTCAATAGTAGTCAACATCCCTATTCTTAATCCATTCAAAATTCAAATTTTAAAATAATACCATTTGAAATATAAATGTCGTCGTCGTCGTTCTTATATACTATTATGGGTATTAAACGGAATAAATATAAATATTATAAATTCATTTTCAAACCATTATTTACATAAAACATAATTTCCTTGCGAATTCATCGGATGTATTTACGATTGCTAGTGTAATGAAGAATTTATTACGCCATACTCCTATTATAGAACCTGTAATAACCTAACCTAGATCCATATAAGTATCCGTTAATAAAACGATCGTTCGACTTTATTGATTGGTACCATACAGAAATGTAGACCTCACTGGCACTGAAATGTCTCGTTAGATTTCAATTTTATAGCACTAAAGTTTATTACTAACGTATCAATATCGATATTCTTACTCAACTAGGACTAGAGTCTTACCTCATTGTTCACTTTTTATTTTCTACGGAACACATCAGATTTATCTCTACACGTTTGCTTGGTTTCCACGTCACAAGCTAATTATAGCTTACTGTGGGATCAAGTAGATCTGTGTATTGTGATGTGGATTATTATTATTATTATTATTATTATTATCTCTTGGAACACCATTGTCATCACCTTAAGTATATAAATATTACGTACCTATATATCAGTTGCCTGGTTGCTCTACTTAGTTTGGGACCAGGAGGCGGCACTGGGTGATAAATATTGATAAGTATGATAAAATCTGATGTTTTTATTAATTATAATGGGGATGACAAGGTAAAAATTACGTAAAAAAGGAAAAATACGTGTCCAATATATTTTATTATTCTACAACTACAAGACGGACTAAAAATTGAAATTTGGTCATCATGCCCATTATCTCACTGTCCTGACCCAAACGTAATATCGGTATTTTATAAGAGCAAGTTATATTTTTATTAAAGAGCCTTGTATATTTTTGTTTCTTGTAATTTCAGATTTCGACCGTTTCTTAGTATCAAACTAAAATTTTAAACATAGCTTGTTCATAGTTTATTTTTTAAATTAAAGATTTTTCTAGAACTATTTTCAAGCGACAATTAATTGAATTTGCTAACAAAATTCTATTCTAGTTTAAGTCTCACGATTGTACTTATTTTATCTTTATGGTATCAAATAAACTTTTTTCTATTCTATTCTATTCTAAAATTAACATATTAACTATCGGTGACTACATTTTGTATTACACTGACGTGGTTATGACTTTTGACCTTAAAATGAGCACCTGGGTACGTAGTGTTAATAGATTTCGCTTCCTCTCGCAAGATCGGCTAGATGACTAACAGAATAACGAAGGTGCCTACACTAAATCGTGACTGGCTGACGACACAGACAGCTCGACTTCAGACGAATTACGAGGTGCGCAGGCGCACGCGCGCGATCTAAACACGAAACTTGACGAAGCCTCTATTTAAAATGATATTTTGGTTTATCTTCTTTTAGCAGAGTGAGTTAAACTAACTAATATATGTTTAGTTTAAATAGTAATTAAAATGATTATAGGTTTATAGGGTTTGAAGAAACTAAAAACTACTTTTACATTAACAATGATGTATAAAAATCAACGATTTCAGTATTTAAGGTTTATATAATTCTGCGAGCATGCTGATGAAATGCTTACCTTGTTTCTAGAGGGAGAAAACCATCAAAGTAATGAAAAGTAATGAACCTCAAGTAGGAGGATGAAGATGAAAGTTAATAAGACACTGAAAACAAGTTTGACTTCAAGCTGGGATACAGATCTGAAGCTTGATTTCGAACTTTATAAAACTTTGCGTAGTGAGATACTATTTCAACTGATGCGAGATGCGTTACGAAATGTTCCTAATTGCCAGACGATGCAATGTTTACCGCTGGATTTTAAAATTACAACACAAGAATTGCCGTAAATTTTACACACAGACCCTAAACGTGCGAGTGTGGTAATTATTCAACGATATGGTGTGAAGAGTTCGTTAAAAGGATAAATTACGGAATTGTAGCAAATGATAGTACTTAATTTACATTCATACCATAAACAATACCTACATACATACAGAAAGGAAATTGTAAAACTTAACAAATGCATTATAAACAAAAGTGTTGCATCCATTAAATTCCTGTCTCTGGTATACTCGTAACGAGCAGAATTAAACTAACGGACATATCACATACTTCACGGAAGGAAAGTGAGTCACGCGTCTTATCTATTAAACAACGTAATATGCAATTTAACAGTACTTACCAAGTTAAGATAATTTCTCCGTCACAACACAACATTTAGTGAACATCTTACAAGGTTTTTATACGTTTTACGAAAATTGTTCGATTCGATTCTAGCGTTAATCAAGACCTCATTGCTACAAAACAGCGCCGTAGGGTAATGGATTTTGTAGCGAATAATTATTGTCGATTAAAATTTCGAACTATTAAATTCAGTAGTCAGTTTTATTACTATATTCTCTTGGTGAGTTAATAATTTTCACATTTTGTAATTAAGTATTTCTATTTTCATTAAATTCGTACTGTTTTATGTAAAGCCCGCTCATCCGCGTGAATGTGGAGCGGGCATAAGTATTGAATTTTGCACAGCTCTTACGATTACTAGTACTAAGAATCCAATTTTTTCGCATATGAATACTGTTTTTATTTGTTTTTTGGGTGTGATTACACTGACTTTTTCATTATTACACGTACCTACCATGTGAATTTCAAAGTATTGAACATAAATATTAAATATACATATCGATGATATGAGCTGTGCGACTGCTCGTGTGTGGTCCGACAAGGTCGAGACATAATAATTGAGTCGAAACATTACGTTGGTGTAAATTGTTAATAAAAGCCCTACACTTTTTAATCCTACATCTTCAGTGCTAACCTCTTAATCTTGCTCTAACGGGTCTGCATTTATTTGATATTTATCATCGCCTATTTACCGTGTTACACACTTTCATCCGTCATCTTATTAACCCTATTCATTGGATAAGTCGATTGTGGCATCAAAAGAATTCATCATTAGCTCTACAGTAGACTTGTTACCATTATCGCTAACTGCAAGTACATAACGATCTTTTATATGGTAATATTTGCTGTAATCAATAGGATAATAGTGTTCTGGAACATTGAGTAATGACTCCGGTCGTGAGTGTCGGTATTATATTTGTATTATCACGCTCTGTTGTAAGATGTCTGAACAGTCGGTGTGAAAGTGTAGCCGCTAATATGGTAGTTTCAATGCAAAGCAAATGAAGTGTTTGTTTGATGAATTGAGATTTGAGAGGTACCGTTAAGTTAAAATTCTTCTGTATTTGAGTTTTATCATATATGTTTTCCACCAGTCGCAGTGCACTCATGGTGGTCTAATCTACGACTTCAAAGTTATTTTCGACGGCAAAATGTTTGCGGTTTATCTTAGTGGTAAAATAGTAAACACCTGTGATATTATCACCACGTCTTTACTTTTTTTTTACAACCTGCGTGTTAAACTTCGTGACTGCGTGCGACTTTCTTGCCATTGAAATTCATGAAAAATCCGTCAGCTAAATTTTCTTCCTTATTCAATAATTAATAATTCCTTTGAAAAAGAATCTGTTTTTAAAGCACAAAAAAATGTATTCGTGCTATATGCAATTTAAAACAACGGAAAGCTGCAGGCCTCACTTCAAAAGGCTAAAACTTCTCACATATGTATATATCTCTATACATTTTTGAAGTGGCTGTATTCACTAGAAATAACTTGCAGTTATTTGATACACAAAATAGTAAACAAAATGGCCTTATGCTCTGCGGTCCTCGTTCGAAGACGGTGCTCTTTCATAAGAGTATATGCTGCATGTGCCCACTAATTTATAATAAACTTCCTAAAAATATCCGTGACATAGAAAATCTTAATTTATTTAAAACTAAACTGAAACAGTTTCTGATTGGTGAGACATATTATAGAATTGACGAATTTATTGACCGTAAGATTTGACATGACATAAACTATTCCAAACAGATTATTTTATTTTTATTATTTTTTTTATTAATATTCTACTATTGAATTATTTGACATTAAAATTCTATAACAATTAAACCTGACAAAATAGAAATTGTGTATTTTGCTTATAAGTGGCAACATTTTAACACGGGTCTGGCTTGCTTCCCACTCCTAGCTGTACCTACTTATTTGTATTGTCATACTGTCATGTATCTAAGTTCTGTAAATGTTTGAAATTTTTGTTTTTAACGTTTGTATGTCTAAATAGACAGGTCACAGTGGGATGACATACTTTGTAATAATACCAAACATATTATAATTATACCTGTGATCACAAACTGCAATAAATAAATAAATAAATAATTCAGTAGTTCTATAGTGTGCCTGAATAGTTGTTCTCATTTTGTGATGACAGTTTATTGACCTTCAATCAATATATTATTATTTATCAGTCAGTCAGTCACTATCAACGCGACGCTCTTAGGGGCCCCCATTCCATGGAATCAATAAGCTACTCAATCGAGTAGACATACTATTTTTTTTTTCTTATAAGATTTAATATTTATCTATTAGGAATTCAGAGTTACCAACATTAATATTTACCATATGGTTAATTTTATGGTTAATTTTATCAAATCTTATTGATAAAATTTAGCAAGCAGTTTTTCGCAGTTTCAAATAAATGCAATGGTAGGTATAACACTCAACATCATTATTGCAAACAGTCAATTAGTTTTGATTGATCCCGCCTTGTGTCCTACAAATTTGTCAATTTGTTATGATTAGTCATCTCCATGGTCCATAACTGTTACGAATAGATTCGATGAACTCCATATATGTATTTGACGATTTGTTATGAGGTTCAATACCCTATTCATTACTTGTACCTATTATTTGTACAGGCTAGTTTTGAAAAACATTTTTTTAACATCAAGTATTTTAGCATTCAGCTGATACTATAAATAATAATACTTTATAGGTTTTCATTAAATCTAAAGTATAATAATCGTATAAATAAACACGCCATGGTTCATGTTATATCCGTGCCTGAAGAATTAATCTATCTGGCTTAGGATAAATCTAATTTTCGACATGAAACTATTAGTTATTACAGTTTATTCATTGTTAAGTTTCCTTGAGGATGTGGATCAACTTAGTGGTCTATCTAAATTGGTTGATTCTCGTTACTAAAATTTGTTTTATTTCAACGCATTTTAATTGATGATCTCATGTTTTTCATTGTTTCGATCTTGTGGTCGTTAAGTTTGATGTTGAAAAACTTCGTTATTCACGTTTTTAGTATGATCGCGAATGTTAATCTTCTCTTCAGAGCAAATCTTAAACAAAGAAAACGAAACTTATGTACTCCCTGTAACTTGGTACATAAAATCTTTTCTTTTAATTCATATACCTAACTATAAATACAAACAAATAAATAGTTAAATTTTAAATTACCTAAAACCTTAGTTACTTTACGTAAATAACTATACGTTTTTCAGTTTATTTCTAATAATAATAATAATAAAATTCATTTATTTAAAATTCATATATTTTTAGTCCAATATTGTTACTAAAATTGTGCTTAAAACTATGTTAGTACAAGTAATTTTTGTTTGGTACCGGGTAATGATGACCTCATGTCAACTCGGAATGTCAGTAACGTATTATATTATCTGTGGTAAGATTTGAAATTTATTACTAAATATTTTGCTTTACGTCTCTTTTTTAAATTGCTCTTATTTACTTCAATGAAGAGGTTTGAGGTTTCTTATTACTATTATTACGACACAACTACAATTATGGGTTCTTTGTCCTGCGGTTAGCTTTTAACCTCACCTTACAGTTTCTAGTTTCTTTGTACTATACAGTATACTGTACTTATAATAATGATTTTCCATCTCATTGTGAAGTAAGATAATCCTCATCGATTTAGAACTTACCGGCAGAGCATAACATTTTGTGTAAATATGCCAATAAATTATCTATAATTCGCATATAATAAATTGTTTACAATAACTTTCAGATTAAGCAAATCATAATATATACGTAGTTCTTCAACATGCCCCCT
Source organism: Zygaena filipendulae (assembly GCA_907165275.2). Classification (NCBI taxonomy): domain Eukaryota; kingdom Metazoa; phylum Arthropoda; class Insecta; order Lepidoptera; family Zygaenidae; genus Zygaena; species Zygaena filipendulae. The sequence continues at coordinate 7,008,937 of OU015669.1, forward strand.
TCTAAAAGATATAATATTTATAATAGATATAATATTTTAATATTTTTCGTCTAAGTAGCATGAGGCCTGCCTACTTGTGATGAAGAAACTTGAGTTAGTAGTAAGTAGTAGTAAAAAAAGAGTCAGTAGTACCAAAAACCGGCCAAGTGTGAGTCGGATTCGCGCACGAATGTTTCCATACCATTATGTATAATAACGGCAAAAAAATTATGTCTGTTTAACTTGTATGAGAGCACCCCTTAACTTTTAGTTTTATTCTGTTTTTTAGTATTTGTTGTCATAAGCGGCAACAGAAATTCATCAAGCATCTGACACAATATGACATATTTCAACTGTGTCACAGTCACGGTTCATGAGATACATACAGCCTGGTGACAGACAGAGAGACAGACGGACGGACGGCCGGACAGCAGAGTCTTCGTAATATGGTCCCGTTTTACCCTTTGGGTACGCGTACGGAACCCTAAAAAACGAACAATAAGATAAAAATAAAATGGGTCAATTTTTCATCACTCGTATTATACGGCACGAAGCTATTAAATCTCGGGAATGGCACGTAAAGTTGGAAGAGTCAAATAAACGACGTGTAAGATAAAATGGGTCAATTTGCGCACTTAGGTACAAGTAGCTCAGTGATTTGGAACCCGTGTAGGAAACTGTTCAATCTTTAGAATGGTAAGACTGAACTGAATATTCAGTATCCGAAGTATTAACGTCAATTTACGACTAACGCAGGAGATTGTGTAAGTTCGTAATGAATTCCGGTTCGTATGGCAGCAAAGTTTTCTTGGGCAATGAATGGGCAGACTGATGTTTATTAGAAAATAGAATTTAGCGGATACACCGTATATTGTTCCGGCACATTGAGTCGTGGATTACTCGTGGTTTCTTGTGACTTACCTAATTTATTAATGATTAGTTAATAATTAATTATATCTACACTAATATGATAAAGATAAGAATTTTAGTTTTTTTATCTTTGTAATGGATAAACATAAAAACTGTTGAACCCATTCTAAAAATTCTTTCGCTGATAGAAAAGAACAGTATTTATTTATTTATTCTTCTTGCACAAAATAGTACAAATGGCGAACTTAATGCCTTGCGGCATTCTCTGACAGTTAACCATAATATAAGTGAAATGGGATACTTTTATCTCAAAGTTCCCGCGGGATACAGATAAATACATATGCGGATGAAATCGCGGGGAACCAGTTAGTAATACAAGTAGGTACATTAATATTAGCTACCTAAGCTCATGTACCTACATCTTTCCCAGTGAAAATTGTACATCGAAGTGTAGGTAGGTAGGTAGGTACACATCTCTTTCGTAAAGTCAAACATTACATTGATTACTACTCCAAATTTTTTTTATCTGCATCGTACTCTCTCTTGATTGTAACTACGAAATACATAGATTTGAGTACAAAAATAGATTATAAGCATAAGTATATAAAGATCCCTATCTTTACCAAATAAATTTTAAAGTTAATTAATTAATGATACAAAATGATTTGATTTAATTTTAATCGCGCTTCCTGTTACTGACCTCACTGGTAGCGGCCTCAAGACTGGCGATTGTTTGCCGACTAGTAATGCAGTCAGTGGCTCTGAAAGTTTTCGCTAAGTAAGACGACTTGATCATTATAATTTGTGCAACAACTCCACAAAACGTCTGCCGTGATTATTTTGAAAACAGACATTCTAATTCTGCAACGATGCGTTTACAGTGTGGTTGTCGGATTTCTATGAATCACCAAGGTCGGCAGCCTCCTTTGCTGGTACGTTAAAACTTAATTCAATGCAATCCTATATAACTACAGACTTCGATTACTGTTTCGCTGAACATGAATACGTATTAGCTTATTCGAATAGTAAATTGATTCGCGAAGATGTCTGTATATTTTGCTTCTGGATCATTCGATCATCAACATGGACTTTTTTTAATTTCACGTACTCCATTCGTGTATGAGTACAGAGTGTGTGTGAATGTGATTGGCATTTATTAATTTTACATCTCTCATATACGGTAAGTAGGTCCTTATTACCCCCAAATGGGGCTTGTAGGTGACCAATTAGCGCTCTAGGATAATAATGTAACTAGAAAAGCCCTAGGGCGGTAAGTAATAAAAAAAATACTTCACTCTTTCAAAAAGTTCGCGTACATCTAACCATCATACTGGCAATAGACATCATGCATTCAGCCCAATGACAAAAGAGGTCGCTTCGCTATTCAGCCTTGTCTTCGTATGAGTATAATAGTTATCAATTTTAAATATCGAACGGCGAAACTCAATTTCGTTCTTGAAAAAAAATGTTCTCATTTCACTATAAATTTTAACCAATAGAATGTTTTATTCTTGTAATGCCGGTTTTTTCTACTTACCTCACAATCGAGATGTAAAGCAGAGTAGTTACCTCGGGTGTAAGCATCCCTTGCCTTACCTTACAGCCCTTGGCTATACTAATCTATTATTATCATTAAATACAACGTGTTAATGAATTAACTGAAAACCTGATACACCCCATTTAAAAAAATAAACAATAATATGATTAAAATATATTTTATGTCGAAAAAATTTATACTTTAAAAGTTATTCAACCTTAGTTTGGAGGTGACCTATCTACGAAATTCCAAGCGCTACGCCCGCGCCTACCGGTTCGAATTATTTTGCTGCGGGCAGCGTACGTGCCAAATATTGCATTATAAATAATTTGGACATGGGCTAGTAAAAATGAAAAAATATAACCTATATTAAAACATAGTGCGACCGATTCGGAAGCCGATTCTGAGCAAACTACTTTCTAGTTTTCAGTTATTTCATTAACACGTTGTATAAACCCAGTCACACTTCGCTGTGACTTGTCTGTTATTAATTAACTAATCTTTGAAGATAGCAACGGAAAGATATATTGCGTAGTACATCATTTATTAACAACACTTACCATGGGTAACTTAACTATGCTAAATTATGAATCAATTTAAAATAAATACTTATGAATGCAACCACGAAAAATCTTATTTGAAAATACTAAAAATGCAACGTCCTCTCAAAATTTCAAGTCAATTCACCAACTACTTTCTGAGTTTTGCGATCACAACCATACAAATGCTATATTTTTATATGTTTTATTAAGATTATTGTAATTTTCCGTTTCTTAAATCACTTCTTAGGTTCCGCTGATCCACGACTAAATACTTAGGTACAAGGTTATTTTTAATATACAGTATAGTTGATACATACCAATTACCAACCCTATTTTTATAATACTATTTATCTGTTTATATTCGTTACTAGAAAATTAAAAAATAACCATACACACCTCGTATTTTGCCGTCGATTATAAAATAAAGTGACATATCTAGTGACACTGTAATGCCATTATCTATTAGGAAATGATGAATGAGTTAACTAATCTTAGCCGCACGTGGGCAGTTTACTACGCTCATTTGCAGGATCGTAAATGCATTAGTAAATATCGTGGGCAGGCTGTGATTGAACTGATATGTATTTATTATTAGAAAAGGTCAGTGAACCGACGCAACGAGTCGCAGCCCTAAAATGATCTGGATTTTGTACCCATGATTATGAATTTATGATGTGTCGTCTTTTTAATATTTTCATAACATAACTTTTATTGAGTTTTTATATCATAACTAGCTGTTCCAGCGGAAATTCCTAGATAAAAAGTATCTACATACGTCTTTTTCAAAACGTGTAAACAAAATTTCATGATGATCGGTTAAGTAGTAATTAAGTAGTAACAAACTGTTTGAACACACATCACACAAACACTGGACGGATTTTAAAGAATCTTGACAATATATTAGTAGCTTATACCAATCATGTAAACTACTTCTAATTGCAAAAAAAATAAATAAAAAAACGTATATTGAACTCGTTTAGTTACATCATTCGCCATTAAATACGAATTCGGTCAAAATACGAGTGGCCACTAATAGACCACAATTTATTATACCACTTAGACTCTTTGAAATATATATTTTTTATGCTTAACTAATGTATCATAATGATTTTAAATAAATATCTTTTTCATCTTTTTTGACAATCAGAACATCATCAAAATCTTTATTTGTCGATCACTTCTTTTTAAAAAAAAAAAAAACTAAATGTATTATGGACACAGAGGTATTATACCTACTACAAGTTTACTTATTACGTTTTTATGTTTACAACTTGTCCGGAAGACAATTTTACAAGAGACGAGATAGGCGAGTTTCTCTATTTTAAATTTATATATGTAAATAGCATATATCCTAGACTAGACTATCATATAAGATACTATTATATTATTTTTTCAATAATTTTGAATCTGTTACGTACAAAAATCCGCGAAAATATCTAAGCCTATTGAAGCTGTAATTGCTCATGAACTGGTTGCTCGCTTTAAATTCCTTTAAAATTAAATTCAAATTTAATTGTGAGCTCTATAGTTATAGTGGTAAATTGATATACGCCTAGTCATTTATTTGTGACGGGCAAGGTCTCCCAATTTACAAGTGTCCATTTACTAATCTGGGTCGTTCTAGAGTTACACCTACCGACTGCAATTACTCGAATGATGATTAACTTTTTAGGCGTGTAAGTACAGTATCCTTCAAATAAATCTTAGCGAACAACTTACTCTCTCGTCTGAACATAGCTTTTGTTTATAGTTTTGTCTATTTTTTTTACTATTTTCAGCAAATATTGCGCGAGAATTGTGTTATGGTCAGAGTTCAAGTTTCTCGCATATTCTCAGAATGGTCGCATTTAATTTTATTATGAAACTGGTAAACCAGTTTATTAGTTGGTTTAGATGTTACTACTTACAAACAATTAAATATAAACTTATCCCTACTGATATTATAAATGCGAAAGTAACTCTGTATGTCTGTCTGTGTGTCTGTCTGTCTGTCTATCTGTCTGTTTGTCTGTCTATCTGTCTATCTATCTGTTACGCTTTCACGCCTTAACGGCCCAACCGATCATCATGAAATTTTGCATACACATTGTCAGGGGTAGAGAGAAGGACATAGGGTACTTTTTGTCCCGGAATTCCCGCGGGAACTCCAAAATAACGCGGGTGAAACCGCGGGAACAGCTAGTTTGTAATATTGACGTATAGGAGAGTACATTTTAGCCTTTTCTGAAAGTTTCGTGTTTTTAAATCTATACATATAGAAAACAAGAAACTAATAAGAATCTTCATAGTTACTAGCCTGGATCGGTCGTCTACACAATTTTGATTTTTAATTTGAACAGTATGCTAGGTATATTGATAATTGAGCGTTTAGTGTAGGTACACGCATCCGTTCGCTCCGTACTAGCTGACTGTACTGTGTGTGAACGCATATGAACTACGAAGATCGTTCGAGCCGAATTGCTGTTTCATATTCAAATGTACGATCTCAAGGTTTTTCTTTGCATTAGCTTTGTGTCTTTTTTTAGCTCAGCATTGGGAAGTTTTGTTTTTGTCCTTATGTTTTTTTTGTATTTATGATTCACTGTTTTATTAAAAAAATTAACATTTTGTTATATACCAAGTACCAAAATTTTTCATATTAACTAAATGAAGATTCTTTCCACATTGTTGGATGCTTATTCTTATTTTAATGAAATTGACCTGTTTTTTGCTAAATGTTGATAGTAAAAACGACCTTTTTGTATTGTAAGAGATTCTCATTTTTGAAAGTCGCCTAAGTTCAATACCATTTCTATAATATCATAAGCAACTTTTACGTACCTATCGTTAATTTGTAATATAATATTAGGTAGGTATACATAATATTAAATACGCATTTTATTAATTTCGATCTTGTAGTTTGTACAAATATTTTTGTGAACATTACACAAAGCAGTACACAAAGCAATAGGAATGATACTATATCTACCTAATATTGTATGCAACCGCAACGTTTCCACTATCTAATTATGTGTTGCCAGTTGCGTCATTTGTATATTGTACATCTCCGTGTTTGCATAAAAATTTCGCTGATTGCAAGCGCGTCTCATTAAGAAATAATACGTCAGATAAATAAAATCAATACGATAATTTTCCATCAACATTCGATTTATTATTCATCTTTCGTTGATGGTTGCGCAATTTTCACATCGTTAACCTTTTTTTTCTATAAAGTATTGGTATATTCAACCACGTCATGGTGCTGTTGCTCATAAACAAATCGACGTCCACAAGCAATAAACCAGTAATAGGCTATTAGGGGTTGTTCATGTTATTGTAGATTCGTAATTTCTATTGAAATTACGGGAGATACGAAATAATTCAGGTTCTTTTTTCCATAACCACAAGAAATATATTATAAAATATAAATATCAAATAAGAACCATACTTACTATTCTTATTTTTATAGTATTTTATTCTAAACCATGTTACGAGGATCATCTCCCGTAACATGTTTTTGAGAAGAGTTATGCATGAAAAATGTTTCTTTTATTTTACTTGTAAAATTTGAATATTGATATTACCGGTTTGTACCCTGGGGGCGTCGAAATTTAGTCATTGTAATATTTTTTTATTACTAAAACGGTTTTCCAAGACCCCTGTGATTCAAATCTAAATTATAACGAAACGGTGCGATTGGTACATAAATTTTAAAACAATGCCCACTTTGTTATAAATTAACAAACGCCAATGTTGGAATGTGGACGTCAAATAAAGCATATAGGAGTGTTTACTTATAAATCAAAGTATACAGTAACAATATTATGACTTCTCAGCACAATGCTGCCATGTTGGGCCTTGTATGTGTATTGGATACTACCGTATTGTTTGCGCTCACAAATTCCAATGCGAACGCAAACGCTCTTATGCAACTTAGTTTCGAGCACCCGTTGGTTTGAAAAGCATGGCTCTAAAAATGTTTCTTTTATAAACCGCCATAGCAGAGGGCTTATGCGAACAAACATTGGCAGTTATAATAACAGAAAGTCGTTATAATTATATTCTAAAGCGTAACTGTATAGCCATTAGTTCCACGCAGGTATTTTACCAGTAGTTAAAAGGTCATTCTGACTATAAACTGTACATTCCATGCTTTGTTTCATAAAAATAATATTACCATAAATTTTGTTACAGGTATGTTGCATTCTCCTTCAAAGAGTAAAGGAATAGTTTCAAGCACCGATAAGGTAAACCGTATCGAATAAAGTCAGACTCAAATAACTACGTAATAAATGGGCAATAATAGCCGATGATGATCACCGAGAAAAAATTTCGTCATAAATTCTAACTAATTAGCTGGCAGTTAACAAGGTCATGTTCGGAACAGACAAGAATATATGTATGTATTAATTAAAAAACCCAATTCCCTGTTAACTTACGAAACGGCGCGCGATGCTGCGGGCGCACAATACCTCAGAGCTTCTCACAGCCGCTGATAATCATGCAAGAAAACGATAAGTTCGTTGCATTCATCACGGTCAAAGTAGGCGTTTTTATTCATAGAAACCCACAAAGCTAATAAAGCCTTATCAGATTCGCTGTAGTTCGTTGCACTCGGACGCAACCGATTATTAATTATTATATAGAGTTTAAACTTGTTATTGTGACGTATTTTACTTCAGTTTCTTTCCATACAATAAGTAGGTAAGATCAGATTCCTTTATTTAAACAATGCCAGGAAACCTAAAGAATCGATACAGGTAGGTAGGTGCTTAGATAGGTACAAAATTAAAGATATAAAATATGTTTTTTTATGAATATTGCTCTTAAAATCCATTATCTAATTGGTTACATGCAATTTTATGCTTAATCCTGCAATAAGTCATAGAGTTGAGTGAGTAGTGTATAATAAATAATAATGAAAACTTCAACATCTGACCTTAAATGACCTTAAAATGATTGTTTGTATATTTTGCATCTTTAAACCTCAAGACTGCAACCATTATTAATTTAACCATTTGTTTATGTACTAATTTCAATATAAGCAGACCATTTCCCACTGCCCGCATATTATTCAACTTTGTTCCATTAAAAGTCCCGCTCCCTCTTTCCATCAATTGCATTACCCAAGACAACAGAGCGCAGCTGCGCGGGCGCTCATTGCAGACCTCCGAGACCCCAACACAGCGCACGTGCGGGTTTCACAATGCTCCTTGCACTTTGTTCCTGCGACTTGTTTAACCGAATGTAAGAACTTCGTCGTATTCGGTTGAACTTGTTTGCATAGAAGTGCATATTCTAACAGCAAGACTTTTGAGTGAAAGCAGAATATTTGATAGATTTGAACTTTCTTACCGATCTTGAAACCTTCGTAATTGTGAATGTTATTACAAACCACAAAATTCTTCATAGTTGACTTTATTATATTTAAATCGGTCGATCAGTTTTTATTAAAGTTTGCGTTATGCCTTTATAATGTTACTAGCTGTTGCTTACGGTTCCACCCGCGTTAATTTCGGAGTTCCCGCGAATGATCAGTTGAGTAGTTAAAGCGTGAAAGCATAACAAACAAATAAATAAACAAACTCACATTCGCATTTATAATATGTATTAAGTATGTACTCCGCCCAAAAAGGCTATGATTTGCAGTTTCTATTCCTCAATAGCATCCAAATCTTTCTCTATCAGCTCTAAGAAGTTCACTCGTATCCATTGATTTGATTTACTACTAATGCTCGTGTCGTATTATCCTGTGGCATAACAATCATCTGGAGATAAAATTATGCAAAAACATATTCGATTATGCGGAATTTTCTTGCAGTTTTTCACTTATTTATATTTATCAATAAACAATAATAGAAGTATATCTATTGTCTATGTGAATTAAGAAATCGTATAATTTTATTACCGATTATATTTTGAAAGCTCTCTGTAGATGGGCAATCAACCCGGTGCTTGGGATTAAACTCGATAAAAGCCTGTCATTTTCGGGTTTAAACTATCTGTACATTCTTCCGCGCGAATTTCCGCTTATCGGATTTTTTTTTCGATTATTATTTTTGATGTTTATTGTTAAAGCTAGTCGTCTATTTTAAAAAATGCCTAATGTTTTTAACTTTAGTTAGTCTCAAAGATAATTTCGTAAGATCTGCTGCAGTCTGCGGTTTCACTGCAATTTGGTAGAGCAATTTTTATTGCAGTGTGCGTGTCATCATATTTCCAAGTTTTTCACTCGTAATTTCAATTTCAACAGTTCAAGTACACGTAAATGCATCATGTACATTTTTATATTACTTACCATATTTCTTGTTCTCGCAGGTTTGTTGTTCATTCGATTTTCATTAGCCTCGATGTTCAATAATCAAGAGACAACTTTACTTAAACAATATTAATTAATTTTTGGTGATCGTCTACCTTTCGAGACTTCTTTTTTAACCGTTGAGAGGAGGATGTTGTGCGCTCACCTGAGGTCGATCGCTGCAGCGTCACAAAGACAATATGTGGGCGGGATGGATATTGGACAGACGAGCGATGACATCGTACTATTAATCACACCAATTTTGAGCTTCGGATTTTTTCTTCCTAAGAAATAACAACGGCGACTTTCACAAGCATATAAACTAAATATAATACGGTGTTTACTCGAATTTATCAACGTGAACTCAGTTTTCATGATTCCATCCTAATTTAATGGTTGATTTTATTTATGTAATCTATGCTGTCCCTTCTTGAAGAACGTTTGGTATTACCTTATCTCGACCTAGACTAGGATCGATTTCAATTCGTCTTGCTATTCCTTTTGCTTCATCGTGTTTTGCAATCATTTGAATATGCTTATCCGTCATTTTGATTCTCTTCGCTTGTCGATGTAAATAAGTGTCATTTACGTAATATCTTCTAACTTTTTGCTATCATTATACGTTTGTAGGTGTTTTATGTATTCTAGTTATCTAGTGGTTCATGGATATACATAGTTACAATTCGTAACATATCTGCGTTAGATCACTCATCCTGAATGGTAACGGAATAGAGCGTAAAGGTCAAAATATAACGTCTCTTCTTCGTATAGTTTAGCTTAAATCTATGCAAATTGCGAGATGATTGAATGTTGTTGTTGCTCGACGAAAATATTTGCGTCATTAATTTCTCCGCACCTTTTTTTAAAATTCTATTGGCCATCTGTGCCATTAGATCGTTTTAGATTGTTTACGAAAATAAAACGAGTACGTGAGTACGTAATATCTTGAAAGAATTAAATCTCAATAAAATTTACTACAGCTAATGGTATAAAATAAACTCCCAAATGCCAAGATGCGATTGTAGTGGTAGGGACATTAACATTTCACTTGGAAATACATATTACATAGCTTGAGAACAATAGTTTTTTTTTTTGCTGGCAGATTTTTGTGCTTTGTGTCCTGGAGTGAAAGTGAAACTAGACCAGGGATAAAACATGATTCGGGATAAGCATTGTAAAAGTCGCCGCTAGATGGTGCTGCGATCGGAATACATCGCGCTATCGTATGGTTTCCCCAGATACATGACCAAATTCTCCTCAGCCAGGTAAGGTAACTTTGCGCAGAGGCAATATCGTAACCGATGAGGTTTATCCGAGGTGCGATTATTGCTAGTTGAAAACTTTACCAATACCCCGCCGTGTGGGCGTGAAATACCGCCCGCTATGGCAATTTTTGGAAGGCTGTGATGGCCTTAATGAACAACAGTCAACATCACAAATTTAAAATATCGTAGATTTGTAGGATTTGTAATTGACATTTGACTATAATGAAATTAATTAATCATCAATGCAACAATTTTGCCAATGTCAAGCAGTGGATCTAAATAAGGGAGTTTTTAAATATGCCCGATCCGGTGTAATTTACGTAATCCTGAGACGTAATCACACTGCTGTTGCGTCGCTGTATTGACATTATAAATTTAATTATTTGATATTTCCATTTCTAGAGTTATGTGTAGTTGAAAAAAGTGTGTCTATGTAGTGTAGACATTTTCCTTTATTGTCAAAATTTTGTATTAATTTATTTTTTGTACAGGCATTTACACGCCAACAACGGCAGAATATACTGAATAATTTTAATATACAACGCCAATTATGTGTAAATGACTTTATTAGATTAGATTTATTTATTTCACTTTTATAAAAAAATAAGTATAGGCAATACATGAAATATGAGTAAATGTGACCGTGAGTAAATTTCGCCTTTTTCTATGTGGAGTGTTGTTGTTGCTTAGTCTGTAGAGCTTAAATAGTGTGGCAGATCAGAGACCTGTGGGTCAATTATGCTAACGAGACGAGATGCAATCTTAATGCGATGTCAATATGATGTTGATGCCAAGTTGACATTTTTTAAAAATATTATGATAGTTTCCTATGTCACATCAAGATTATGTCAAGATCATTTAAGTCGATATCAAGTTGATATCATTTAAAAACGTTGATCATAATACGCAGAAGTTGATGCCTAGTTGATGTCATTTTGATATCGCATTTTTCGGAGACCATAGTACGAAATAGTCTGTAAAGTGAAATTGACATCAAAACAACATCACAATTTGCAAGCATAATTGGCCCACTGTTGTCTTTAAATAATTAAAAAGTCAAATATTAGCATAGGTACCTATACAATTTCGCATCTGTTCGATTAATTAAATAAGTGTCGCCATAAATCTTATTAAGTTAATTTTATTCATTATAATAGCCGTATAATTTTCTAATTAATGTAAGTATTTAAAGTATAGATAGTAATCATATCTCACGGTTCACTAATTAAAATCGAGTCATTATAATTCAGGCTGTGTTGCATTTCTCTAGCAATTTACAGTTTGCAAATTTTTATTTGACTTCAACTTTCAGTCCGAACAGTATCAGCGAAAACTTAAAATTCCAAAGCTCTCAGAAAGTATAATATATTTTTATTTTGCACTTTAGTTACAAACCGAAACAATGTATTTTGCAGAAGTCGCAAGAAGTTGGTATACTGTTTTCTGTCTACTGAAGGTCGTGAGTTGTGACCTTTTCAGGATTGCAGACTCAAGCGCTCTGTAGACATCCTGGCTCAGAAGGAAATTCTAACATAATAATGTGAATTTGTGTTTGTTTGTCCCATGCACAATCACGTTGCGAATAATGGGACAAAATTTATTTATTTACCGGAACTACAAGAGTTCCTGGAGTAATCAGGAACGGCTAGTGTCTATTATATTAAGGAACTAGTGTTATTAGATAACAATTATTAACTGTCGCGATGAGAGGATTGAGATTAAAATAATCGCGAAGACTCATAAAATATGTAGATTCGTCGATTTCATTTACAAAAAGAATACAAATGTATTTAATAAGTATCCACAATGTTACAAAAGGAACATTCTAGCAATTCTGCTACTGGCTGAAAAATCTATACGACCGGCTGCAACCACCGGGAGTTGTATATTCTACGACAGCACACGCTCCTTTAATATAACTTACAGTAAACACTTAGATGGCAGATGGCACCATAACCCCATAACGCGAACTTGAAGCGTGGGATGACTCCACGTGTGAGCAGAGTTGATCAATTACCGCCTTAAGAGAACGTCAGCTGTGGGAATTAGGAATAGGGGTTACTATAAAGTATACACCTTAAATTGTACACTAATTGCACTTAATCCCCTCACAGAAATCAAACCACTGCCTAGTGCCAACCGTTATTAAAGTGATATTAATATGATTATCTTCTAAGATGTTTCATTTTAAAACAAATCGATCGGAAAATACAATGACTAAGAGAATAGACGAACAATACAAACTTTTAATACAGGGTTGTCCATATTCGCCGGACCCATCTGGCAACGCCATAACTTTTGACAGAGATGTCAGATCGCTTAATGACATACCGCGTTTGAAGCGTCAGTCCAAGCAGATTTTTACCATGCAACAATACACGCCACGCGAGCGCTCTGAAATAGTTGAAATTTACATTGAACAGAACAAGTCAATTGTGAAAACTCAATTGACTTGTTCTGTTCAATGTAAACTGGCCACCGCGTTCGCCCGATTTGACGCCGCCTGACTTCTTCTTGTGGGGATATTTGAAGTCAAAGGTTTACGTTAACAAGCCAAGGACCGTAGAAGAGCTCAAGGACAACATTCGTGAAGAAATAGCCGCTATTCCGGCCGAAATGTTGGCGAAAACGATGGAAAATGCTGCAAAAAGGGCACAATACGCCATCAACGCCAGAGGCGGCCATTTGAGAGATATCATATTCAAAAATTGATGTAAACAAATCTACTTGGAACAAATTAAATGATTAAGAGCCATTTCACAAAAATATTGCGCGCGAGTTTAGGTACAAACTGCGTTATTGTTTATGTGTGCGTAGTTACTCACACGTACACAACGTAAGCAGCGTAAAGCGCGCGTCGAGACTCGAGGTGGACAACGCAATCTTGAGCCGTGGGCAATCGTAGGTATTCTCAGATAAAGCAGGTATACGACCCTAGCCACGCAGCAATTTATACGAGACAGATGTTGTTTAAGGTTTTACTGGCTTTGTAAAATGAAAAACTGGGTTTCTTTTTTAACTAATATATTAGTTACACTGACCGATAGAATAATATTTTTTTACTTGTATTACAGCTTCAGTGGTGTACTTATACATATTATGACGATTACAACTCATCCAACATTTTGAATCGTTTATCTCAGAAACGGTGGCTCTCAGGAAAAAAGTATTCAGATGTTTTTTTTATAGATAAATAGCTGTGCCCCGCGGTTTCACCCGCGGTAATTTCGAAGTTTCCGCGAGAATTCCGGGATAAAAAGTACCCTATGTTCTTCTCTGTACCACTGACAATGTGCATGCCAAATTTCATCCAAATCCGTTCAGCCGTTTTTGCGTGATTGAGTAACAAACATCCAAACATCTAAACATTCAAACATCCAAACTTTCACATTTATAATATTAGTAGGATAAATTCCATATCAAGAAAAAATCCAGTCTTTTTTAAAGATATATGGTCTACTTAAACATTTTATGAATAAAATTTTTACCTGAACTCATTTTATCAAATAAATGAAAATATACAAAGATAAAGCGTATTAAACTTTAGGGTGGGGGCTCGTGACGTCACTAACCGCTATAAGCCGCCATACAAACTGCACCGGTTAGTGACGTCACGCGAAATTTCAACTCAATGTATCGCCGTTATTTTTGGATTACGTAAAAAAAGAAAAAATACGTGTCCAATATTTTTTATTAATCTACAAGACAGATAAAAAAATTTAGGTAACATGCCCATTCCGATAAAAATATGCCATGTTACAGGTACATTATAATCCATTTTTCAAATGAAGTACTCGTCAAGACCAATCTAACGAGCACTAACTCAAGGGGATTGTATCTTTTTTTACGGAGTTCCTATGGCCCCCTTCCAGCTCCATCAGCAGATCAGCTCCATGTCATCATGATATTCCATTTTCAGGCGATATACTTCAGCTAAATCGAAAAAAATTGTAGGTAATTGTATTTACTTTACCTCTGTTGCCTTTTTAAGGCTGCAAAATTATCACGGTTCCTTTTTTTAAAACAACGGTATACACTATCCTTGCGAGTACCCATAGCTAAAACATAAAAAAATTATAGTATTATTATTAGTAATTTATTAACATATATCTTTATTATTATTATCATATAAACAACTAAAATAATTCATACCTACATATTTCATAATAAACAAAACTTACCTCGCGAAACAAAACTCGAAGCGGATCAAAAATATTTGGTCGCAGTATAATCACCACTTTACCAATTTTACAATACGAGCGCACGAAAGTCGGGACGCGGAACAAAATGGCACAGGTCCTGCCTCGACGGGCGCTCGCGCCATTCTAATCGGTATCCGGTTGTGCATTGTAATTTATACTGATGTTTAGATCAATATATTGACAAATTATTTGCTAATATTTGCAAAATAACTGTAGAAATCAATTCTCCAAAGAACATTGTTTATTTTGGGATAATTTCATTTTAGTTATTACTGTGTATTTAACCAAAAATCACGATAAAATTGACACTTTAATCTCAAAATTTACCAAATTATTTCTTTTTTTTATTCAATAATGGTAATGAAATTCAAAAATCTATTACATTAAATAACGACAAAAATATATGTCCGATGATTACTATATTTTTTTAAACTTATTATATCAGCATTATTAATAGATATAGGACTTTGAAATTGAGTCTGCGGCCATTTTTCACTAAAATGGTTGTGGGAAAAGAGGCACTAAAAATTTACCAAATTAGTTTTAGTAAATGTGTTACATTAAATGTCAACACCAAAAATAGACCTATTTTTTGCAGTTATTAAATAATTTCTGGGTGTTACTTAACATAGTAATTTAGGAGTCCAAAATCTTAGAAATTCGCGTGAAAATGTAAGATGGCTCTTAAGATTGCCAACCGCCAAATTTTTATTTTTTTCTTTGATTTTTAAAAAAAAAACATGGGTCCGTCGAATATGGGCAACCCGTTATGCAATCCATGTCAACCAATTTTTGCGGGGGGAGTGAGCAGGGGGAAACAAAAATCAATCACATCGTTGCGACGCAATCAAATACCAGTCATCACGAAGTATATTTCAAATAGCCAATCACATCGCTTTCCGTCAAGTGGTATCTATAGACAATAGCCTCTGCTAGCCAATGGCATTTTGTTTGCAAGAGATCATTTGACCGCTGCGTGGTTCAAGGAGAAAGCTTAGTGGCCGAGCGTATTGTCAATCTATTCTCTTTCAATATCTTTGGGAAAATATATAAAATAGGGTAAATTTTTGATGACAATCCTGCAGAATGTTAAGTTGACATCAAAAGCTTTCAAAAACTGCCACTTGTGGCTGTTTTCAATTTAACTGTTGTACAATATGTGCATAGATATATTAAGTTGAAATTCTGCAGAAATTCTTCAAATACTTAATGAACAACTTGAATTTAGTATATTTTACATATTCTCATATGGATTTCTCTTATTAACTGCTATTTACGATACATAAGAATTCACAGAAGATACGATTAAATGTTTTGGAAACTTTTGTCATTATATCTTAGGTTTGTTCTCGAAGACTTCAATTCTCTTTTCAGATATCACACTTTTTGACGTAATTAGCAGTCTGTTTAGCCATCCTGGTTTTTTTTCCGCCTCCAAGTCTGCGCAATAGGTGTAAAACATTGTCCACCTTACACTGGCATCACGCTTGACTTAACATCCTGCTCGTGCTTTTAGTTTTTTTTTTTCAATTCGATACGTGCCCAGCCATCTTAGGTTCACCGCACACTAGTGGCTTTAGTATTTTATTTGCCAACGTGGCTGCAAACTAAACTCTGATATGGTTTTGAAACGAAACTTCTTTTTGCGCCTTAAGAGTAAACGTTAAAGGTCTAGTTTAATTGTGATGTTTTTAAATGAAATATTTTTGGTTGTGTGATCTCCAAAAAATTCTAAAAATAATTAAACTGTATAGCCAGAGTTGTGTCTGTACATTGGAGATATGATGTAGTTAACAAAATCTAGTTAGTGAAACTTGGAACTTTGGTGAGTTTTAGAGCCGCCACACTACGCGAGTGGAGTCGAGGGCAGTTATTACAAAATAGTAAATAATTTATATTGGCTTCGTATGTGTTGAGCGGTGAGCCTTAAATGTCGATAACCTTTTATTTTTTGTCGCGGACCCGAGAGGCAAACTAATACATCAAGATAATTTCGCTTCGTCATATTATTTCGAAAGCAAAATTCACTGTGTGGTTTGTTTGAACACAACAAGAATATTTGCAATCAAGTAGGTGAAGCGTATGAAAGCATTTAAGGCTCATGTACCTACCGACCAAATTGTAAAAGTTAATGTCTTAGAAGAATCTGAGATAGGTACCTAATCAATTTAAAAAGAAATCTATTGAATGTAGAAAATAGAGTAAATATTAAATAACATTTTTCAAATAAAGTTTTGCTGTATTTTAACTTGAAAACAAAAAACAAAACCAAAACTTTTAAACTTTTAACTTCTGGCAGTTTTTTAAAAACTTTTTATACAGTTGAAATGCTGCAATTATTAACTTACCGTATAATTAAACAGTACCTACATATTTGTTAAAATATGCACTTACATATCCAAAGATCGATTTGTTTTAGATTTAACTAGCTTTCCCCGCGGTTTCACCCGCGTTGATTTCGGAGTTACCGCGGGAATTACAGGATAAAACATAAACATAAACCTTCTTCACGAATAACTCTATCTATTGGTGAAAACCGCAAGAAAACCGTTGCGTAGTTTTAAAGATCTAAGCATACATAGGGACAGAAAGACAGCGAGAAGCGACTTTGTTTTATGCTATGTAGTGATATTGTAGACAATACTATGACTTTTTTATCGAACCTCTGCGCCTTAATTTAGTTTACAACAGTGACTAAAGACTAGACGTGTATACTAGGAAGTGCTAACGTGGTTGTTTTGTTTGAGTTTGCGTTGATGAATATTACGTGTACACACTGTACTTTTAAAATGGCAAATGATTATCACGGTTGCGTTCAGCAGTGCTTTGTATGAAGTGGTTATGAGAGGTAAAAAGGATAATTGAATCTTATTGATAGTAAAAAAAATTAGAATTGAGCATCAGTTGTAGTTTTTTTGTGAGCATTTTTAATATAAACTTTATTATTAATTATTTATATTAGTTGCATAATATAAGCTCAAACTAAACAAGTGTTGTAGGTAGTGAAGTGATTCGAAAGAGCACGCAAGTGAAATAAATCTCGCTATCTCTTTAGCCATTTCATTATCTCTGTGAAATAACCAGAAAATACTGATTAAAATTAAAATATTTTTTAATTTCCCCAGCTTGTAATAAAATCTACTATTGCTGTCTTCCATATTTGAAACTTGCTATAAATATTTTGAATATAATTTACCTTTGAATAATTGTTCATAAAAAATGCGCGATGAAGATAAAAATTAACTTTGAATTTTCATGTTCACCGGTTTTTCTTTACAAGCAATTAAAGCTAGAATCGATTCCGACTTGGAATCGTGTAACTGTTATGTATAGATTCAGCTTCTTTAACCAGTCGCATAGCTACTCTACTACTCTAGTCTAGTCTAGTCTACTATTTAATGGATAAAACGTCAACTCAAGTCGATTTTTATGTTTGTTGTTTTTCAGCGCTGCCACTGAAAAAGCATTCAACGATATGTAGATCGAAAAGTAAATAATAGATTGAATAAAAAAATTGTTTATTTGATACCGTAAAATGGTATTGTTAATGTAAACAATTTACCCAAGTAGCTCCCACTCTGCATTGATGTTATGAAACTAATCCCACGACGCACGCTAATTTTTTGTTGATATAAACTTTACTTTTACGTTTACTGAAATAAACTCGTTGTTTGCATTCGCGTGTTTCGCTTTTTAACTTAACCAAGGTCATGCAGAAAAAAAATAAAGTTAAAAATTTTATATAAAATAATTATAGGTACTACAATAAATTGATTTCAAAAAATATCTTTGTGCAATTTTTCATTTTCGCCAAACAAGTAACACGAAACTTTATCGTAGTAAAATACTTTGAGAATATTTGAAGCGAGTTCGAATTGGAAAATTGCGCATAGCGCACGCTACTCCGCATACCGGTCGGTCGCACGTCCGTCCTTCCTTATGCGGTGACATAACCTATATTATAACGGTACCACTGAGATTGATTTCTTCACTCCCTGATACGACCGGTAACGGCGCTTTGATGTATTCTATGAAACATCTTAATAACGACATCCACTAAGTAATCACCGGTAATAAGCTTTTGATTCGTTGCGTTTATGAAAATTGCTGCGTTACTATACAATTTGCAACATTCGGGAAGTCGAATCGCGTATCTCCGTCCATTCGCTCTGCGATCATAATCGGCGGCCTTAACTCAGATAATCTGGTCGATTTTTTTACATACACAAAAATACCTTCCGTCCTTTTTGTGAGATAATATTGTTTGTAGACCTTGAATACAATTCTCACGAACAGTCACGTTGTACGAGCATTTCAACAACACAATGGTATACTCATCGATGGACACATCTTGTTGCTGGATATTGCTATTTTTTTTTTTACAAAAATCGTGCCGGTGCTATTTTCGGATTTCAAAATTCTTAAAGCGAGACGTAGCTTCATTTTTAAATCACCTCTGGCGTAATTCTGATGGGCATAATACATATTAAGTGTTGATGTGTGAATGAAGCATAACAGTCAAGCGTCAAGCTGTAAGTATGTTGCATATGATTTACACCGCCATTGACCGCTGAATGGGTTGGCGTGGGCACGTCACAATTACTCGGCGGCACATTTTGCTGAAACGCGCACGAAACGTAGGTGCGCACGTTTTCTGGCTTTTTCCGTTCGGCTATTCCCGTCTAGGGTTCGGCTAAAACTGTCGGTGTCGGACGATGACTCCGATGGCATGCATCGGACGGACCTTGAAGTAAATGCAAGCAAATGGAACATTGCAACATCAGCTTTATCGCATCGACAACATGGTTGGAATTTCAATAAAAAAATTCTCAGTTAAACCAATAAAATATTATCATTTACCAATAAAAATGAACACTATTTTATAGGATAATATTGATAAAATAAAACATGGTAAAAATCACAATTTATGAGCTTCAAAGAATGTTTTCAGAATAAACTGTAATATGTTCGACTAACTCACCCATTAGGAAGGAAAGAAATTTGTTAATAAATAATAATATGAATCAGATGCAGTAAAATCTACAAGTTGACTGATTAATTAAGTAGATGTAAGTTTTGCAAATGTTAAAATTGACCGGGTTCGGTATCCGGGTTCCTTGTTTATTTTTGTGCCAAAACTCAATCTATTACGTCTATAGACTTCAGTTCCGTCTATCAGTTGGTTTATCCGCGTGTATTTGTATGCGTATCTATTAATCGGGTAGATTTTGCCTTCGCTAGAATAATTATAATTTGTGCTGGTTAGTAATTACGCTGTCAGACGTTATAATTATATTCTGCGAATTGTATATTACAATTGGATTTTTGGCCTGAAGTATTACTACTATTGTTCTGTTCTCCAACAATGATTATACAATCGGTTTTTGTTTGTCAGTACATAAGTATATATCTATCGTTGGGAGTTTGAGACGTCTCAATTTTAAGCTTAATAGTACAACGGAATACGCAAACGATATTCGATTGATCAATCTGGTGAAAACAACTGTATTTTGTAATTATTAAAAAACCGAAATCGCTTATTCTAACATCCGGTTATTATATTAGCTACGTTGTATTTACTTTATGTGACGTCACGTCTTTTAACTACTCGCTGTTCCCAGCGATTTTACCCAAACTTATAATATCATTGTTTTACTCACTTTAATTTCGCAGTTCTCTATGTCCTTTTCCAAACTGGTAATTTAGGAGTTCCCGAGGAGGTTGCGGGAAAAAAGTACTCTATGTCCTTCTTTACCTGTACCCCGACAGTAGTTTACGGTGATTGGCTGTTCCCCGCATTAGTGACGGAGTTCCCGCGGGAATTCCGGGATAAAAACTATCCTATCTTTTAAGTTGGACCATATTTACAAAATCCGTTCATTAATTTAGGAGTCCATCGCGGACAAACAACGTGACACGTGATTTATATAATATTAAGATGTATTTTGCTGTTAGAATTTGTTGTTAGAATCACGTTGTGCGTCGACGGTTCGACATATCACGATATCAATCTCGACACTCGTATAGGTATATGCTTAAATGCCATGGCGGCATCATTTTGCACTATTTGCTCCTTGACCTTATAAAATTTTAATGTTTAGTTATTTACTTTCGCATATTAAGTTGAAATTAAGTACTTATGTGATTATTTATCAACTATTAAAAATTTATATTATAACTATTTACGTATAAAGTATAAATAAAAATACAAAAATGCTATGACAGACAAAACAAATAAAAAAAAAAAAATTATTTTTATTTTTTTAGGGTAAATATAACTGTTGAGTAAAAATTTTAAACGAACCCCTGAAGAAGATTTCCACAAGTAACGTTGAAATTTTTCAATTCGATCCGAAAATGCAAGTGACAACTTAATCTTGCGTTTGTTTGGGTTGGGTGGGTCATCTTTTAGAGGTGTAAAAAATCATAGTAAAATGGTAATAACCTCTGAATGCGAAGCCTAGTCCACTAGATACTCGCACTTAGCCGGTTTTTTTCTTTTCTTTTTCAATAATAATCCAATCAATTTGTAGTTCTTCAAGTCAGTAGCCGGCCACAGTCGGCAAGGTCGACTCTACAAAAACGTTATGAGATCGTGACGTAACATTGTAAGGTTTCAAGATTGTCTGTCGGAAAGTCGTTACAAACACAAAAGACCTCAGTCGGTAGCGTTTGATATTGCTTATTGTGCAATAGACGCCCTAATCACGAAACTCTTTTTGGTACTAAGGACACAGAAGTGTAAGTAATAAAAAACATTAAGTCAACAGTTGCTCTCCTTATAAGTATAAAAATATGGTTGACAGATGGATATTTCTTTTGTTAAAGGCATAAATTTTTAATACTTTTTAGCATAGGTTTTTGGCACGAGTTTCAGCGCTTCATTTGCCCAGTCATTGTAGCTTGTAGCTTCTGGTCCTTCATTGAAACGATTAGACTGGATTGTTCTTGATCCGTGCACTCCGTGCCCGCGCGTTGAAGCAATTCTATCAATTTATTTGCAAGAATAAGAATATGGTAGGTACATTTAAAATTGATTAAACATAATATTCTGCCGTTGTAAGCAGCAACATATTGTAGTTAAAATACCCGCTCACTCCGCAATTCCCTATAAAGTATAATTCATAGTGTGTTCATATTTTGTCGGAACCAATTAGAACTTCCGCAACCTACAAATTGACACCATAACTTCGAAATAAATAAAGTAAAATGTTTCGGCGCACGCGCGTCTTAATAAAATGCACGTTAACTGGAGTCAGTCGGGTTATTAAAATAAAATTTATAATCGATGGCGACACACTAAAAAAGCCGTTAATTAAGATAAGTTTCTCTGAAACCGTTAAAACTATATAATATACTTAAGTAGTTAGTCATGCATCATTCTATATCCTACTAATATTATAAACGCGAAAGTTTGTATGTATGGATTTATGTTTGTTACTCTTTCACGCAAAAACTAATGGATGGATTTAAATGAAACTTTACAATAATATAGCTTATATACATCAGATTAACACATAGGGTACTTTTTATCCCGGAATTGCCGCGGGAACTCTGAAATTAACGCGGGTGAAACCGCGGGGCACAACTAGTGTTAAATATTTGAATAATAAGATAAAAAAATATTTAAACAGCACGTGTTTTTAAATGCCTATGCATCGCTCCATTGATTCGAAAGGATTGCTTGCAGTTAAACGCCGAATGACAATAACTTCTTCAAGCTTTCCTTTCTCTTTAACAAGCCAGTGTTTTCTTAATTGCATTGGAAATCGAATTGATTGCCTACTAAACTCGATAAATTGTGATTTCGTCTAATCGATTGCTCAGTCGACGCTGCGCGCATCGGATGCCAGTTTTGTGAATGCATCGATCGTTACGAAATTCTCTTTGAGTCATTATGAATGCAGCTTCTCTCTGAGATGAGGTTGAATGAATGGTTATTATAAATAAATATTATTTTGGTTAGGTGTATGGCATAGGCTTAATAACAGATTCATAATAATAATTATTTTATCGAGTGATTCTATAAGATAGAAACCTTGAGCGTAAGAGGGGAGCACATTAAACAAAAATAGGTACTTTACTTTCGTGTACAAAAATGTTTCACTTCACCAGCGATAAAATGCATTAGCTTAATAAAAGAGTAGGTAAAATTAAATTTTGCTTCATCCTACTTCTATTTATGCAATAAAGGATAAATAGATAAATAGTGGCCTGCAGTTTTAATTTCGAATTTGACCTAAAAAGATTTAATTCACGTTACACTCATCTGCCTAGATAAATGTTCAACTAAAGTGGATGCAGCTGCATTCTTGTCAGTCATCGTTGCATTGTTTATGTTGATGAAGGCGCGATTAAAATCAGTTATGAACATAGACCGAAACGGGAATGATTATGCTTTGAAAGCAACGTTCATTAAGGAGATTCTTTAAAAATTTCCATTATAATTTCACACTATACCCATTAGTTATTATTGAAGTTTATACAATAACAAAAAGAATCAGTGAAAAATTTTGCGACAAAAAAGGACTATTTTTTACGTCGGCAAACAAACATGTTTTCGACCGTGGGGGATAATTTAATAAACAACCAATATATAAATACGTATCGGACCAAAAATCGTGGCAGGTTGCAGCTTAGATAGCTGGTACAAATCTTGATCTCAAAAACTATTGATTTATAAATAGAGTCGGAGCAGCAAGCTGAAAATATGATCGATTTAGAATGGAAAAATCTCAAAGTTCACGCTGGTGAAACTGCGGGAACTGTTCCGTTTTTTTTTTTCGTCTTATATCTACAGTAACAACAGAACGCGTGCGCCGCAGTCGTAGCACGTTTCGCCCTTTGTTCGATATTTCGATATCATTTTTTTGCTGATACGTCCTAAACGCTTTTGACTACTATTTGATTGCTTTCATTTCACTGTGACGCTGTTTGCCGTATCGGTTTTTTTTTTACGATAGCTAGGGCTGAATACGGATCTGTACTTCCGATACGGAATTATGTACCTATTCGCTTTGTAAAAGTTTTTATTAAAACCTTTTAACAATGAATAGCTTGTGATGCAAACGGTATTGTGATTTGTAACGCAGCTGAGAGAAACACACTCGTAAGTGTTGCCAACAAAAATTCGCTAAATTAGGCACTGGAATGTTTATCTTTATAGACAACAAATCGTGCGTGAAACATTTGGTGTACATGTTCTTAGTTCTTTTCTAATAGCTTCCTACTTAAGTTTAATCAAATACAAGCTCAAAAATAATAATTATGTTACCGGAAGACTGTTTTTTAGGTATTTTTGATTTCTGACCTGTACCTATAAGTACCTAGTAGTAAGAAGTATTTTTTTAATATTTGCCATTCGAGAACGGCAAAAATTATTCTGAAAACGCTTTTAAAATACAAATAAATAAAAAAATGTAATGATGGTGCAAAATCTTGATATTGGCAAAATTAATGCAAGTCTGAGATAGCAAGTCAATAAAAAAATTACGTACGATTTGAAAATATTTTAAAAATCGAATTGAAGTTAAAAGTAAAATAAAATTGATTCGTTAGCGGGAGAACACAAAGCGTTAATTTATAATTTGTGGATTTTATTTTGTGCGTAGTGATTATTTGCTCAATGTGTGCTAAAGTACTGAACAGTTAGGTATCTGATGTCTTAAATTTTATCTTTGTTTACAATTTATTCCTACGGAATTTTAGTGAACTAGCTGTCCCGCGCGGTTTCACGATAATTTCGAAGTTCCCGCGGAATTGTTCCATACAATCTCTGCAACCCCTTTTCATCCCCTTAGGGGTTGAATTTTCAAAATCCTTTCCTATCGGATGCCTACGTCATACAAAGAACACACCCTCCATGTTTCAGGTCTCTACGATCAGCGGTTTAGGCTGTGCGTTGATCCATCAGTCATTCAAGAAAAAGCATTTTATATTATAGATTTGTCACTTTTTGAACTTGACAACGTGCGAAAGTGCGTAAAAATAAACAAAGTCTTTGTACGCTTGCCACGAAGCAAACAAGGGATGATAAAATTCGGCACAATGCCGCTTGACGATCGCCTACACCTACCTACTATCTACTAAAAAAATGATTCACAAAAGTCACAACTAACAAACCTTTTTTTCGTTCGGTTACCTATTGTATATGAAAACTTTTAATACACCTAACTACCTAAATAATCTTTGTCTTTATTTTTCTTTTTGTTGATGTCTTTTTTTTCTTCACTTAGGTATTGCAAAGGGACGTGGAATGCCACGGTAGGATCGTGAGTTCTGTCGTGCGTCTTTGCAACGGTTGCGACGCGGCCAAAGCTTTGGAGAGGCGCTGGCATTTGCTGTACCTGCGGGCCATCGAGTGGCAGTGTCACCTGGAGGCGTGCCTCGCGAAGATTGACAATCAGGTGATTGTTTTTTTGGCATTTTCCTTAATTTCCTTGTTTAACATATTAAGGCCTTACAGGGGTGAAAGAGACACTTATGTTATTATTGACACCGGCTATGAAAATCATACTTAAAAAGCAGTCCGCCAAAAGTTGCCGTTTCTAGTATTTTGTTGGATAAACTTTTTGATATAAAGTTTGAATTTTGGAGAATTATCATCAAAAATTAATATTAAACCTATTTTATATATTTTGCTGTAGGTAACTAGATTTATTTTTAAATATCTTAGGAGATATGATTTTTTTATAACTGCCGAGACAAATTTCACCACTGTATGAGCCTTAATGCCAAATATATTTTAAACGATCAAAGTACGTATAAACCGTGTACCTACTTTGTGTTAGTCCTGTATGCATTTGGCGTTGTACATTTTCCCATAAAACCAACAATGGTCGAATCAACCACCCGCTGCTCACTGTTTGCAAACATAACCCTCAAATGGCTAAAATTATTGACACTATCTTTGCCCAGAGTTTAGGGTGCTTGTAGGAAAACAAGCTGTCGGCAAACCGGTATAAAAACCAGTACCGGTGACTAAAAAAATTAAGCTTCAATCGATAACGGCTTATCGTCGTAGATTCTCCAGAAAATCTCTTTTAGCAATCTTACCGTAGACTAAAACAGTTTAAATATCTAAATTCAAAATGAACGACGTACCCGCGTAGTTGTATTAAAGATGTAAATTAGAGAGTAGAGTTTTTCCGCCCGTCGTTAGCACGTCGTTTTCGAACTTCTGTTCTATGCTGAAACTCATGACCATTATATTGCATGTTCGGTATGTTTTATTAACGTGGTAGCAATGTACGAGCTTATCGTTACCGTGTTAACCCGGAACCGACACTGCTTCCCTTCTCTATGTAATCACCCCAACTTTAGCCACAACAAAGCCGCTATTAAAATTTCGTGAAGATATTTGTACGATCAATTTGGTTTCACCCCTGATGAATTTTTATGGTCCCAGTCTCAGCGGGAGGGTTATAATTGATAACTCAAGTGTTGCATTGAAAGGGTTGGCCTCGTGCCCCTACTTCGGTAATACTAAAATACGTTATTGAACACTTCAGGGATTTGTTTATATGATTTGTGGTTGCCTGGCAACGTGTGACCTACATAGATCATTAGAGTTTACATTCGGATCTTTCGACTGTTACTATTTTTTTTTTTAATTTGAGACTTTTAATACCCAAGGTATTTTTTGGGGCCTTTTAATTTTATTAAATTGACTTCAACCGAGTCGTTACGTTAATTTATGAATAGGACCGCGCGTATGAATATCTTATACGTACGTAATGGATATTAAAATCGTCTGCATTGTAATGTATAGAAGCATTTTATTGCTTTGAGCATTATAAAAACTAAGTTACTCGATTATAGTGATCGTATCCTTTAAAATGAGCAGGATTATTTATCAGGATTTGGTTAAACGACGCCTCGATTCATTTTAAACCTATTTAACCATTTATAATATGGTCCAACTTAAAAGATAGGATAGTTTTTATATCGAAATTCCCTCGGGAACTGAAGGACATAGAGTACTTTTTTCCTGCAACCTCCGCGGGAACTCCGAAATTACCGCGGATGAAATCGCGGGGGGCAGCTAGTAATAATATAAAGAGGTAAAGTTTGAAAGGTTTAGATGTCGGGGAATCTCTGGAACTATTGAACCGATTCTAAAAATTCTTTCACTGATAGGTAGCTATGTCTATTATCCTCGAGTGACAGTTTCCGAGGGAATTCTAAATTTGTGTTGGTGTTACGATTAATTTATTTATCTATTAATTTAGGTCTTGATATCGTCAAGTCTTGAAGGCTTGAGATAGGGTATTATCATCATGAAATGAAGACAAATTCCAAAATTGACGCAGGTGGAATCGCACTAGGAACAGCTACACGAAGGGCTGGAACTTTTGCGTGTGGTGTGTCACATTGTTATTCAAAGATTTTACTTACACTTTATAGACGTAAAAAGAGCCACACCTATGGCTGACTTTGAATCAAAGATATTTGACTTTGAGTGTGTGTGTGTGTGTGTGTGTGATTTCAGCGTGGTCTACCGGCGGAGGTGTTGAGCGAGAGCGACGACGAGCCAGCGCTGAAGCAGCCGCGCCTGAGTCGCCGCGGCTCCCCGAGGAGGCAGCGCACCCAAATCCACGTGCGAAGGGACAAGTCCGTTGATAGCCGGCAATCCGCCTCCGAGGTAAAAAACCTTCCACTTAACAAGGGATGGACTATTGATTAAGTTTTTACCCTTTTCCATCAATGTGACAGATTTTTACCACGTGAACTTCAAAACATGGTAACCGATGAAGCAAGAAGTTCTTGTAGGCCCAACGACTTGGTGAAGATTATGGGATGCGGGAGACGTAGGACTGGTCTTTGTGGCGATCCTTGACTTATGTCCAGCAGTCTTTCGGCTGATATTATGATGATGATGAATTTCGAAAGGTCAGAAATCTAACAAACTTGAGACAGAATTGAGTTAGGTAGGTAGGTCAAGTCCTTGAATATCTGGCATATTAAATAGCAAAATTAAATGATCCCTCGTCCACAGGAGGAGCAGGAGTATGTGGTGAGGTACAGTTGGCGTGGCTTCGGGTCCGACTGCGAAGACAACATGGCCGACGCGAGCGTGGTGCCGGGCGCGGGCGGTGACCTCGCCGCCAGAACCACCGACCAGACCGTGCCGGTCACGATGGACCAGGTCGACGGTGAGTTATTTTTTAATACAGTTGCTCAAAAAGTGGCGTATTGCAGGGACGTTTAGCGTTCGGGATGTGGGCTATTACATACTCGAGCTTTTTGTTTACCTTTCCCGAACGCGTGCGTTCTCTTTGCCAACTGTCAAAAATGGCGACACGACTTTGACACACTTTTTGCATTGCGAAACGTAGGTTTCGCATTACTAATACGACTAGCGCCATCTCTTGATCACAGTTGGAACTTAGTTGAGTTTGTTGTGTTTTTGATATTTTATTAAATTGCTTAATTTTTTCGTAACTGTATTAAAAATAGTTGTTCAGTACACGTGCGGAACCGTCATTGCAACTAGTTCCGACTGTCAACCCTCACCTTCGGCTGCGCCTCGGCTCGGGTAGACATTTGTCGGAACTCTTTGCAATGACAGGCTTTCCGCACTTATAATGAAATATACTATTTTTACATTCATGTTTATTTTTAATGACCGCTTCGTAATAGTATATTTTACAACAAGTGCACAAAACGAATCATTTTTAGCAAGCTGATAGCAATGTCGAGGATAAAAAGGTTTTTCGGACGAGTTATAAACTCTGCTTTTCACTTCGATTGCGAGGAAATAATACAGTAGTATAACATAATATTACTTTAATTCAAATCAAATCAAATCTTTATTGCACACACAGTAGAAGACACAATATTTACAAAACACAGAAACATATGGATACGTACAATGAGGCGTACATACGTACAATAATTAAAATTCAAAGCAAAATAGTATAGTTTTGAATACTGAAGGAAATTGTTTTTCCCGGCATATTAACGGTATTTATGTCTTAAAAAACACATAAGGCAAAAAAATTAAAGTAAATGTTATAAAATAACTAATTATATCTATTACTTCTTATTGTATTTGGCTGTATGGCTCATTTTCGTTGCCCTAATATAGATTTATTTATGAGTAGATACGTTAATGCCCTTGTGCACAAAATTCGATTTTGTGCAGTCTACATCCTGCACAAACAAGCACTTGCAGAGCATGAGAAGTCAAAAATAAATTATGTGCCAGTCCTATCATAGGTATACATATACAACGAACACTTAATTTAGAAAAACATATATGATCAAATTCGTTCTTTCTTCCTCGATCAATGGACTGTCCAACACAAAAAGATTAATAAAAAAGAGAATTTATGCATATTATTAAAATATGTAGTTATTGGTTAAGTGCGCTTGCGTACAGATTCATCTATGATAACTCTAAAAATCTCCTTGTTACAATATTGTTCATGTCAAAACAGAACCATGATTGATTAGAGAACCATGTAACCTATTGCAGAACATATTATTTTTATCTGCCATCTCAATTTATCATACAATGCGAGTGCTGAGTAGATGAAATATTAAAACCATTCGCACGATGAATAATGATTTTACTATCGATGATCGTTGAACGAGCAATAACTTTCCATTTTCACCATATAAAGAAAATGTGTACGCGCACAATAATAATAATGCTTTCATCGACGGAATCTAATTTGAAAACAATCGTTTGTTGATTTCAATCGAACGAGTATTGTCTGTGAGATTGTTTGCGTTCGTAAACAAACAAACAATTACCTCATTGTCGTTTGTGTATCCTCGAATCTATATTAAAAGTACAGTATTCGTACCGTTACAGGCGTGGAAGCACCCACCACTAGTCTAGAGATCGTTGAAACAATCAAAACACCGCCCACAGTTATAAAGAGGAAAAAGTTAGTTGACACTTCGAAATTCAACCAAACCGACCGCAAATCGAAACACTGTGCCACGTTTTACTTCAGACATCATGACACCGACTCGGACAGGCAAATGATTGAAACGGACGAGAAATCACAGGAGGAGTCGTCAGAGGAGGAATGGACGTACGAGGGTGGACCGAAGATAGCCAACGAAGACTCGACAGATATAATGACGTCGTCCGTCGAGATCCAGTGCGAACTGCCTATGGATGACAAGAAGGAAGAAGCGCCATCGCCTAAACCGAAACTGGAATCCTCCACACCGGATCTTATACGTGTAGACCAAAACACCAGATGCAAGGATATCGAAAGACTAGTTATACAGGCAGAGGAATTGGTACAGAAGCAAGCACAACAGCAAATGACTAAGAAAAAACACTCGAGAGCTTTGAAATCGCTGCCGTTCGAAGATGTGGGGAAGACCGCCAGCCACGCCAAGATATCCAGGATAAAGGAATGGCTCAACCAAAGTTCCGAAGGAAAAAATGAAAACAATCAGGTCAGTAACTTACACTTTGTAAATTCTTATCATTTTCTTTTCGACTTTGTGACAGATTAAAAATTTTGTGGTGATCAGATGAGCCGTTAAGGTTACGCTTTCACCGTAACAAACAAACAAACTCACTTTCGCATTCATAATATTAGTAAGGATAACCTGCAAAATCGAAAGATGGAGCGTTTAATGGTCACAAAAAGAATCAGTTTGGTTAATTTTATATCACTTCAATTAACATGTAAAAAATCGCCAATCCGTATCCTAATTGTTCGACGCCTAAAACTAAACCCATGAAACTTCCAATTGTCATATAGCACCAGGAAAGCTACGACGCATCGGGTGAATACACTACGGAGAGTGAAGTGGACACGTCGTTGACGTCCGAAGAGAGGAACCTGCATTCGTCCATGGACATGAGCACATCCACGTGTACGGTCACGCCAACACACCATGCCAAGGTAAATTCTACTTAACCTCCTTGAATATACACTTCAATTCGCTTTGTATGCTCTACTTAACCAACTAATTTTATTGAACATAATACTGTTCTCGTCTCTAAAAGGAAACAGAGACATTGTAATAAACGACATGTTTTTAAAAATTGTAATCCTTAATTAAAAAATACCATTACATTTACCACCAAAGCGAAGTCAAAAATAACTAAATCAAGAATTGTGCTGTCAGAGCCATCTGTGTAAAATTTTAATGAACCAAAAAGTCTCCCTGATATCTAGACGAGTTGAAATTTTGCACCAACCTTTGTATAATATTTAGTTCACTTGCTAAAACTATTCGTTTTAAGAGATCTACTTTTCATATCATTAATAGAAAATACGTATTTACTTAGGTTATTCTTTGCGTGTATATCTACCTTCCCTCCAAATTCTATAAAATGTGTATAATCTGTGAACACGCGAACATTCTATGCTTCGCTTGTACCTACCCTCCGAATTGTGTAAAATATCACAATGTTCAAATCTGTGTACCTACACAAGTACATACTCAACTTTTTCAACTTTTTCGCGTGTACAGTCACCATCACAAAAATGTACATACATTTTGGTCAGCATTTGAACTCTATTACTATTGCAATAAGATTCAATGACTGTCAAAAGTGTATACATATTTCTGCAGCTGACTGTGCATGCGTCTGCCTACTGGTGCGAAATTTGTAATCCGCGCATATCGAACTACCCCCCAAATGGTTAATGACTCCACTACATTATCGCTGAGTACAGACGATTATGCGCAAGCACGATAGTGTAGAGGGCATACTCGGCTGTACTCGCCGATCATCGTCTATGATCGCCTGCGATCCGTGAGTTGTCGGTTTTTGGGCACGCATCAAAGGGTGTGTTTGTGATCGCGTTGAGCTGTCCACATGATCGCCGATCACACGATCAACGATCATCGGCGATAATGTAGTGCAGGCATAACACGGCGTCGCGTCGCGTGCAGGTGCAATTGCGCAAGAAGCGCGCGCCCGGCGCCCGGCCGTGGTCGGTGTCGTGCCTCTCGCAGCTGGGCGGCGCGGGCGCGGGCGCGGGCGGGGCGGGGGCGGCGGCGCGGTGCGCGGGGCCGGGCTCGCCCCCCGCGCCCGCCGCGCGCGCCGCCATCGCCATGGCGCACAACATGTCCATATCAGAGTCCGCTTTGAACACGCTCGCCTCGCCGCAAACGGTCACGCCGGCTAACTCTAACTCTAAGCTACGCGGCAGCTCCAACACTGTTCAGGTACCCGCTGGCCGTTGTTTGATGCGCCATTCTAGCAGGTGCGGATCCAGCCCCTAACATTTGAAAGCATATTTATCGCGTTCCATATCACGCACGGTTCATTGTTTTATTTTTTTACCGCCATTTGATATAACCCTAGCCTATCAACCTCAATTTGCATGGCCACCGTGCCCATAAGACTGGATCCGCGCTTGGCCATTAATGATTTTGCAATAAAAATACATCTTAACCGATATAGGTTATGTTAAACGGGGATTTTGCTTGCAATTTAATTTTTACGTATTTCAAATAAAAATATTCGAAGGTCCTGCAATTTGTGGTCATTTACCTGGGTGAATGAACCTTGGATATGATCCGTCGGCATATCGGCGACAATGTACACGGGTCAATGACCTTCAGTTATGATCCGTTGGTACATCTGCGACAATATACTTAACTGGCTTTTATTTGATACTCCTTTAACTTATTATCAATATTGAAACATCATAAACGTTAGAATAAACGATACGTTTTGTATCCGTTTTTTTTTTTTACTTTGCCCATTAGCAATGACATAACCTATATCACCTTTTATTTATTGCATCGTCATGGTGGCTCTTCATTTGATATTTTCTTTTAATAGGTATTCTATGTCCACCGCTTTGCTACTACATAATATGAGTGAATAACTCATTGTAAATAAGATAACTCAAAATATATATTTTTTGTAAAACATTTTGACTGTAATTTTACGAAGTAATGTTACTCCAGTATGCTTAGTTCATCATTGAGTTAGGTGTATCGACTTTATTTAATACTCTCGTGGGATCAAATCAAGGTGTTTACTGTGTAAGATTATGATATGCCTGACTCCTCAATAGCGCAGAACAGTAAACGAGGGAGAACCATGAAATGTAAACCGCTTTTGATACAAGCTACCTGCGCCATTTTGCCCCGAAAACTAAAGAGAAAACAACAAAGTTCAAAGAAAAAAGGAAAAGTTTTCTTTGTATCTACTATTATAAAGAAACAAACCTTATTCTTCGAATTTTGAATTCGTTGTATCGGACTAAACTTGTTCGAGTATACTTGGTTACAATTGACGTTCGATCATTTTCTAGCATGAACGTGGAGTTCTCAGAACAATCACATTGGAGTTCCATGTCTGTTTCGTTCACCCTGACATGACACTTGTACGTTTTAACATGTCTAAATGTCAATATACACGTTTTGACGTGTCTAACTATCAAATCTGACCGCGCGTCGCGCAGGGTCACGTATCTAGCACGAACACGATGACGGAGGCGTGCACGTCGTGCGTGGAGGCGAGCGACAAGCAGTGCTGGCTGCGGCGCAAGCGGCTCAAGCTGCGCCGGCGCAGCTCGAGCGCGCGCCGCGAGCGGCTCGTCAAGTCGCTGTCGTTCTGCGGCCGGCTCAGCCCCGAGATAGAGGACAAGCACGAGCGGAGCGCCGCCAGCGACCCAGCTACCAGCAGGAAGAACAAGTTAGTATCGTTGAAAGGGCTTTACAATTAAAAAATTGAACGGACTGACTTTTGAATCCCTTTTGCAAACAAAAGTAAACATCAATCTCAAATTTCGCATACAAAGCCCTGACCTGACGGTCACCTTTTTTGATTGATGTTACATATTATGTAGTTCTAAACGGTTTGGTCCGTGTTACTTCTACGTGTAAAAAGTACCCCTGCAGACAATGTATCGCCGTAATTTTTTGATAATGTAAAAAAAGGAAAAATACATGTCCAATATTTGTTAATCTACACGACGGACTAAAAACTAAAATTTAGTCATCTAGCCCAATGTTATCGCTGACAGATTCGACACGTCGACCTCGGACAACGACAGCGACGACGGGCCGATGAAGCAGCAGCTCGCGTCCATCGCCCACCTGCGCAAGAGCATAGAGACGACGCACATCTCCGGCCGGGAGCCGGGCGGCGCCATCCCCGAGCAGCTCGAGCCGGACGCGGTGGCGCCCCACTTCAAGCTGGGCCCGGCGGGCGGCGCCGTGAGGCCGCGGCTCGCGAGGAGCATGGAGAGGGACAAGTCCTTCCTCGCCCTCAGCCTGGGGGACCCGAGCCAGCTCTGGGACCTGTGCATAGACAAGGACTCCGATGTGGACAAGAGTGGCACCGCGGGCACGGAGGAGCACAGCTCTTTCTCGGAACAAGCCTGGGATTTCTATCAGGTGCGTTAGCGATTAATTAGCTGTTTTGACTTTCAATTTATCGCGATGATAGTAATTTTCATAGATATATGTACATACATAAATTTCATTCGTTATAGTTTTATGTGTACCTAGAATTGTACCTATACAATAGTGATTTTATCACAAATTGTAGACCAGAATGGAAAATTAAATCGGTCCTGGTGCAAGTATGAAATTAAATCTTTTATGAAAAGTAGGGGATCCGGTTAGACTACACAACGCTGCATTTCTTCTGCTCGCTGCGATCTTTTTAGTTATTTAGTTTTACGTCCTAACTAAACCAACCGATTCTTTCTAACGATTTGAAACTGGAAGTACTAAATTCTGTATTGACTTTTGTCCCGCGCTCACCAGGAGAAATACAACTCGGAGCCGTACTCGGAGGAGGCGCCCGACTCGGACGCGGCGCGGCGGCTGCTCGAGTTCGGCGACGACTACCGCGCGTTCCTCGACTCGCAGTCGGACTGCTGCTCGAGCCTGTCCGCGCAGCGCGAGCCGAGCCCGCGCCGCCGCCGCCCGCCCTCCGCCTCCGACGGCTCGCGCGAGCGCAGCCTGCCGCGCCACAAGCGGCCCGCGCGCCACTCGCCCCTCGGCGCCGACACGCCCCCCAGGAAACCCAAGAAGGCCATGTCGAGCGCCGAACGCAAGAAGTCCCTCCTCGACAGCCTCGAGCGCTCCAGGTGCAACACCAGCGCGGACGGCAACGACGGCGCCCGCCGCCGGCGAGCGACCGAAACCAAAAACAGCAAACGCTCGCCCGAGCTGGACCCGACCGACCGCCGGCGGCGCAGCTCGAACCCGACCAGCGACGAGGTGAACAGCTCGCTCGAGTACGCCGTCAACAACCGGCCCGACATCCTCGACTCGCTGGGCCGGCGGCGCGACCCCACCGAGCTGGAGGTGGTGGCGCTGGCGGAGCTGCGGCGCCGCTCCACGGGGCCCGGCGACTCGGAGGAGGAGGCGGGCGGCGGGCGGGCGCGCGCGCTGCTGCGGCGCTCCGTGGCGCAGCTGGAGGCCAGCGAGGAGCTGCTCGCGCGCCAGGAGCTGCTCGCGTGCCCGGACCCGGACCTGCTGAGCGCTTTCGACTACGTAAGGACAGATTTCGATACAGATTTAAGTAGTAGCTATTCGGACGACGACATGGCCTCGTGCGTCACCACCGTGCGCCGCCCTGCATGCTTGCGCGCTAGGATATGTCTGGCGGTCGCCGCCTTCTCCATACTTGTTATAGTCTATATACATCTCCAATGACATATGGCTTGGGCTTGTGTGATATTTATTATTATTTATGCAAGTATACGCATTAAGTTTGCTGCGTTCGTTGAATTGCGAATAAGACATGTTCACGGAAATGCACTGTGACTTTCTCTTTTATGTTGAGTATGTGCGGTGAAAAGGAGTAGTAAATCGGGTTAATTAATGAACTATCGCTCAAATTATTATAGAATTTTTGAGACTGACAAACATTCCAGCAATCGGCATCAACAGAATGTTGTACAAAAGGGATGCATTTATTTTGTTAAAATATTTCGATGCAAAATGCTCAATTGATGAACGCAGTGCCTTATCGGTGATACACTAACTTATTTTAATTTAATTTTTATATAATATCGATTTGTTTTAATAAAACTTACCCACAGAGTAAGACAATTTCATTTTTTTTTCATTATACTTAAAATATTTCAGTTTTTGTCATGGAAAATAATCCTGTTTAGACTATTGTTTTAATAGTTTAATTAATATCGGGTATTACTGTCTAAATATTTTATTTTTGTGGAATTGTCTTATTTAACTCGCGCTGAGTGTTATTTTTATTTTGTCCATTATTTTACTAACATTTTTCCTTTTGTTTTGTTGTTGTGATTTGTGCAGTATTAATTTTTTTATAACTAACTGCCTGTCGTGTACGTTGTCTCAACACCATCCTCTTACACTTTCCCTATACTTGGTGGTAAATAACTTGGTGCTAGATCAGATCTAACTTGACTTTAGGTGTCCATAATATTGATAAAAATATTACGTATAACACCAAATAAACATTAATCACATTAGATTTAGTGAACTAAAAAGCTTTACATTTAGAAAATATTGTTGGGGTTGCCAGTGCCACTCGATTTAAAAACCACAAATTTCAGTCAATCTTGTCTATGTCGATGCACGTTTCCGTTCGGAAACTTATGATTTTACAGGTTATATAGGAATTATACCTCATCATCGAAACCCAATTTCTTGTCAATGAGTGATATATAGTTTATAGTTGTACCTATAACTAGTTAGTTTTGTATAAATTTTATCTTTTCACGGTTGTATTTCACTGTACTTAATATATCCGTTGAGGTAGCATAATATTTTTGTTGTGATTTGACTGAACTCCGCAATATCTAGTAATGTTTTCACTGATCACGACTGTATAGGGCTAGGTTGTTAATTGAACGTTTTATTTTTTATTTTACAATAATAAAATGTTAAAAAACAGTGATTTTTGTATTAATGTTTAAAGGAATAAATGTATTAATTTGAAAATTAACTATGGAGTTTCAGTCAATTAACACCCTTCTCTATTAACGTCTTGTTTATTGAAATAGGTAGGTCCATAAAAGAAATTAGAGGTTTATATAACGTTAAATTAAATTAGTCTGACTTCAGATTAAATTCAAAAAAACTTTGCTGTGTAAAATATTACATGATAAATGTTCGTTAATTTTTTGTTTTTGTTAAAATTAATTCATTCTTGGTAAAGTGCCTTATCGTATCTTCCATGTCGATATTTTACTATTGCATGAGATTTTCTGTAAATCCTATTGTTACAATCGAGCATCAAAATGCATGTGAATTATAAATAATACCTAAGAGTGTGTGAAACTTTCCGAAAGATTTTTTATTGTGTTGCAGGAATTTAAAGTGAGTTAGTTATAATTTACTAATTAAATATCAGTTGTATAGATTTAGCTTATATACTGTACAAAATTTTGTTATTTCACATTAATGCTTTGAAATGGTAATTTTTTTTGGCACTAATTTAATTTCAGAACGATTGTAACGTTAGAATTTATATGACAAATCAAGATGTTATTTTGTCTATACCCAGACGGAGATCGTCACGCGTTGCCATGATAATATCAACTTATTGGAGGCTTCATTGGCCGGAGGCTGTCTGTCGTCGGCTTTGCAACGTGACGTAAGAGGTTAGTAAATAAACTAGATTAACAAATTAATAAATCTGAATTTGTGATTGAGGGCCGCTTTTCTGTTTTTTTTTTTTAATTTGACAGCATAACGCCTAATCTGTTCACAATAATAAAAAAAAATATACCATTTTTTCTGAGACGAGCCCAGAACGACAGTGTATATCTAAAGACCGTATTTCATTAACACTACTCATTACTCAAGCGCCTGTCACCTTCCAATATATTGTCTGTCTCGCTCATTGCGCTGGCAAATAAAAAAGACCTATTAAAAGTTGGAAAGGGAATCAAGTTTGAGCAGTGTTTGTTACACCTTTTAGGTTAATAGATGTTCTATCAAACAATGAAGTGTTCTTGTCTACCTATACAACCTATATAAAAACAAAAAAATATTATGTACTATTTAGTAAAAAAAAAAACTAGTCAACCATCCCAGGTCTCTCCTACTTGAAAGTTTTTTTTATTTTTTTTTTATACAAAAAGGAAAACATCAGACAGCCTTATTAAAAAGCTTGTTGGGTGTCTCGTTACTTGCAAACATGCGATGTGGTTAGTGGTTCAGACCACAGTGTGCAATGTGCATTTATGGTAGCTCGAAAAGCGCAACTGGTTTCTGAACGAAGACCTTTTATGTTTTACTCTCAATCTCAGTCGCGATCAAGGTTAACACAAATATGGATCGAGCTGGCCTCGACTGTATATCAATAAGATTTATCTTTCGTTATTATAGTATTTATTTAAGTCTCAATTTCTAGTTGATATCACTTTTTAGGGTATTATATTTTCACCGACTTTATATTACACCTATTAAATTCCTGGTTTTCTTTAGAATAAATCAAAAATCGCTGTAACGTTTAGCGTATTTTTTTTCTTCTCAAACATAATCACCGGTTGAAGCTAGATGTAAACTTTAGTCTTTAATCCTCTTCAAGTCATAAACTCCGAAGTCTGAACAAATAACTTAATTATTATCATATGAATAATACATCATATTACATACCTACGATTTTTACATTGATTCACATAAATAACGTAGGTATTACAGTACCTAGTTTAACTTGGGCGATTTCGTAATTTGTCACATGCCAGCCCTAATTTGAGCACCCGGAAGCGGCGACACGCCGCGCTGCCGCACTGCTCCACAGTGCCACCGCTCTATCAACACTCTGTCATCTGCGATCTGTGTCTATGGTATTTCTGCCCACGAAAGCGTAACGATCTCCGTAACGTGGTCACCGGCAGCATTATATTTTCCATTTTTTGCATACATTTAATTTAATAATAAAAAGAACAGATGACTTATTGCGTTATTAATTTAGACGCAATTTTTTTTGTGTTCGGTGTAACCTTAGTATGACCTCAGGTTATTTTGGGTAAAAACTTAAAAGCGTGAATGAAGTACCTACAGTCTATTTAGTTTAATAAATTTTTGTCCAATCAAATTTAGTTATGTAGTCTAGACATCTAGACATATATAAAATTGAAGTGTCTGTTTGTAATATCAAATTAACAGCTTTTCACTAAATGCATGCGAAATAATATACGGTACTTACATCCAAACATAAGGAGAAGGTGCAAGAATGAACGGAAGTCAAAACTGAGTTTTAATGGGAAATTTTATCTATTACCGTTTACTTCTGAATCGACAATTATTATTAGGACTTAGGTATTATGTTATATAGGTATTCTTGACTTATTGACACAAATAATTGATATCCAGCAAACAAATCTGGACATGATGTCATGGCGACTTGTTAAAATGCTAAATAAATATAACTTTTAACTGTAGATATGCACTAATGAAATCATAGTCATGTTTAGTCGCAGTTTGACTTCGATCCTTTAACTGTCTACTTGTTTAGTGATTATTTAATTTGGTACATATATTTTAAAATGCATGTGACTAAAATATCGATTACAGTCCGTGAAATAAAACGTCCGGTTCGTAGAAGTGAGTTGTTTTAAACTACATACTTTGTTGCTTATTCATTTTCGAAACACTTGACCTTATTTATATTACTAGCTGTCTCCCGAGGTTTTACGTACCTAATTTCGGAGTTCCCACGGGAATTTCAGGCTTAAATATATAAAACCTAACCTTAACCTTGCCTAACCTCGTGAATCACTATATCTACTGGTGAAACCGCATGAAAATCCATTGCGTAGTTTTAAAGATCTAAGCAAACATAGGGACCAAGATAGGGACAGACAGCGGGAAACTACTTCGTTTTATACCTACTATGTAGTGATGTTGGTATGTACAGCTTGATCCACTTAAAAATTATATGTAATCAAGTCCTACGATTAAGTCACGGTATTAAGTCATACATCTCCTTAGTACCTACCTATACGCTTTGTCTACGTTGTCTATGTTAGGTATACCTAATTAGTTACTATAAATTCTGAATTATCATCAGTTTTATGTAACATTTTTATCGTTTTCTTTAAAATTTAATTCAATGTTCATGGTAATTTTTTCCAGTTTTAAAATATTAAATAACACGTAAGTAGGTACCTAGTCGAGATAATTGCATTTATTTCAAAACACCACAACTTTTCCGCCGTCGATTGTCTTACGCAATCCAATATGGCGGCCGACACTAGTGCATTCTTCGGCATTGGCCATTGGCATAGACCCATTGTCGTTGCCATAAACCGCGATCTAGATAGACAAGTAGATAAGGGGTCGCCAATAATGCAATGGCCAGAGTATATTTGGACGCTAATAAACAATAACATGTTAACCCACAAAATTAAGTTATTGATTCAGAACGATTTATTGAGAGTTAGGGAACGTTTTTTAACTATGTGTTTACCTTATTACATTGCTTAAATATGTAACTAAATATTGAACATAAAAAATGTTGACACAAAATGGCGGTCCTACTTTCAAAACACGATTTACTCAAAATTTCTCTAGTGTGGGTTAACTTAACACACTATTGCTTATCTATGTCCATTTAGAAAAAGTTTTTGCAAAGATAAGCCTACCTACTTATTATCGTTATTAGGTGGGTTAACCTTTACAGAATGTTAGAATAATAAAACGCAGAATCCTTTCCACAAGTGATAAAATGTCGAGTTAAGAATAGATAGGTATTGCTTGGAATTCGAAACACGTGCGCTTCTTTGTTATAAAGGCAAAAGAATTACGCGTTAGGTACATACAACCAATAAACTTCTGAACTGGATTCCGAATTTACTAACCAATTCGATAATAATTAGCAGCCGGTACCTTAATGGAGTTTTTGATTATTTTTCATCTTTTTTTTAACACGCTTATGATATTTTGCTCGTAGTGCAAATTATTAGTCCGCGTCAAATGATTGAGTATCTTCTGTTAAAGCTAAAGTATTAAAAAAGTACGATCCATATTATGTATATTTCGACATATGCATGGAAAGTTGTATTCGATAATGTATCTACGTAACTAAAAATTAAAACGAAAACAAATTAAACTCAATCGAACTGTTGCTGAAACGAGATAGAATTTTGTCGTTTTTATCATGAAAATTTACCGCTGTTATTAAAACTAAACATGACCGTAAGTATCTGTACATTGAAAATAATAAAATAATTGAATGGAGTGCAATAATATGTGTTATGATATTTATGTCTGTTGATCTGTATGTTTACGAAGTGTGTATAGTTAGATATAAAAGTCAAAAAGTTCAGTGCAAATCAGTAATCGAATTAAAAATATGGAAATGAAAAAAATAAAACTGACGAGTGAAACTTTACGAGCTAATAACAAATCATAATTCGGAGGTGATACACCAATCTTCGTGACTACTTTTTGTCGAGCAGCGCTTTTATAGGTACCACTAGGTACTTTTCTTGTATATGTATATAGAAGTGCTGAAGCGCTTGGTTTTATCCAACCGAAGGCAACAAACAGTGGCGCAGTAAATCAGCCCAATGGCTCGTGCGCGCTGGACGTGCGCGTCGTCGTTAGAACAGTTAACCCGCGAATTCGGTGTGTCTTAAATTTTTAATAAAGTTCTGCATCTGTCATAATTAAAAAAAAAATACCTTTAGTGTTTATGTGACCAACAACAATTAATGTTGCTATTTAAAATAATAGATATTAACAGTGAAATTGATTGGTACACCAATCAGACTTTCGTTTTTGTATGTAATTTTGAACAGATTTCAACAGAAAAAATAATTACAATTTTAATGCTCGAAATATTGCTACTTTTATTGCATTTATAAACTATTTTTGTTTCAATATTTGATAGAACATGACCTTCACGTGTTCATGTTTCAGTTATTATACCTACATACCTAGTCTAGACTGTTTTCATTTGTGCACCTTGTGTTTGTGTTTCCCAACTGTGCAAACTATTATTTTCACAGTCACTTCGCAATCATGACTAAGAAAAACTTTGTGTAGGTTTTGGATGATTTGAACATGGATCAAATGAAGTTTCATTCAACTAGAAATGTTAACTTCAAATTTAAACACGAATATTTCAATGATTTACTTTTATTGGTTTTTCTATAAGTATTGATTTTGATGGTATATCTTCCCGCTTGATAATACAGAAGCTAGGTACGTTGTATTATTTTAAACTCCCCATAATAATTTTGTAACAATCGTTGCATCAAGTAAACCGAATCGAAAATATCATTTCCATTTTGAATAGAACTATTGTTTATTATAGACTTTCGAATCAAATGCAATGACCTGAAAATTAAAGATAAATTTATCGCCATGGGAAGGATCGAGATTGGAAAGTCATTTCTTTAGGTTTAAACAGAGACTTATGTTTACCAACTAGTATTGAAAACGGCTGTGAAAATTATTTCTATAGCTTTTAAATATTAATACCTATAACTAGTTACACCTCCGCGGTTGTACGCTCGTCCTTAGTCCAAGTACCTATACTTATTTTCATTAAAAAAAAAAATTAGTCTTTAAATAAAATCATTCCGATAATGACAAATGTTCCTACCACTGAGCATATTTGCTACGTGCAAATAATC
Organism: Zygaena filipendulae; assembly: GCA_907165275.2. Taxonomy (NCBI): domain Eukaryota; kingdom Metazoa; phylum Arthropoda; class Insecta; order Lepidoptera; family Zygaenidae; genus Zygaena; species Zygaena filipendulae. The sequence continues at coordinate 7,051,145 of OU015669.1, forward strand.
AAATAATCACTACGTGTTCCTACAATATGCTCTTATTTGCAAAAAAATTAGTTGTTCGTTTATTTATGCCTATACGCACCTAAAAAGTTTATACAGACGTGAAATGCTTCCTCACCCACTATGAGATCATCTCCACTTTTCCAGTACACCATTTATGGTAATCAGACTTGATCCGGTGTCATAACATATGAATTCACTGAATAAAAAATAGATAATTCGGTTATTTTTTTTGCCAGCAGAAGTAATTTATTAGTAACGCTGTTTAAGATTTGGATTTTTCTTCCTGATAGGTACAAGGATATGTGTGTACTTAGTGATTTTCTGGGAAAGAAAGAAAGAAGGAAAATATATTTATTTCAACAGCAGGTGCTGCATTCTGGGGAAGTCTGTATAGTTTTCCATATGTATTATAATATAATGTACTAGCTGTTTCCCGCGGTTTCATCCGCTGTAATTTCGAAGTTGCCGGATTCCGGGTTACAATGTAGCCTTTTTTACTCAAGGATAATGTAGCATTCTAATGGTGAAAGAGTTTTTGAAATCGGTCCGTAGGTCGGTTTTTGATTTAAATCGTAACAAAAAATAGAAGATTCTTTGTGTTTTTTGTTATACTTACCTAATATTAGTGTAGATATATAATTACATATCCAGACTGACAAACTACTAGAACGAGCGTAGAAACTTGTAATTTATGAAAAGACTTCCTTTATAAAGTAAGCAAGCAAACACTAGAAAAGGATTTCTGGAAATTAATTCCCAACCCAGTGAAAAAGTACTGACACTTTATATAGATTTAGATACCTCTATACCGTTAGTTTTGAAGTTAGTCATAGGAATCCATATTACGAGTTTTTTTCTATACTATCTAGGTATATTAATATTATTAAGAGGAAAGATTTGATTTTTGATGATTACGATTTAACTCAAAAACTACTGGACCGATTTCAAAAATTCTTTCACTATAAGAAAGCTACATTATCCCTGAGTAACATAGGTTATACTGTAATCCGGAATTCCCGCAGGAACTCCAAAATTATCGCGAGTGAAACCGCGCGGGACAGCTAGTTTTAAATAAAGAAATAGGTACGTACATATGAATTACTATTTCAGGATTTCTGGTAGGTACCTAATTCAAACTCCGTATTGAAATAAGGGCAACTGTACTTTTTATTAAAGTTATAGTCTTCGCACAAAGTATTAAAACAATACATTAGTTGTCTTTATCTATAATTAATGTTATCAATATCATCTTATGTAGATATGTAGTTTTATTCATACATTAGGTCACGGTCGACTGGACAGTATATTTACTACGTACCGTACCTACAGTAAGTAATGACATCGACAAGGCCCTATCTGTCGATCTATAATAATTGATTACATAAAAGATTTTTATTTTGTAGACCCGAATTGTTACGATTACATTCTTTGTTTTCATGATAACACTATTGATTAGCGATATCTTATTACAATTCATGTAGGTTCCAACTTGACTTGTAATAATTTCATTGATCTTATACATATTGTATTTTAATATCTACTGACAAATCACATTTCTTCAGACAAGCTGCCCTATAATTTATTACTATAAATATTTTGTCTTTTGTTGTTGAGCAGTCGTGTTCGCAGACGCTATATTTACTCCATTTTGGTTTCATAAATGCCAGACTAATTACTATCGTCATTTAGCTGAACTACCCATTTCTCTTCTTTCGTCTAACGATAACAATCTTTATTGATATTGTTGTAAAGTTCTATTTATTAATTGGACATGACAGTTAGTAACGGTTCATCAGACCGACTATTCTGGTTCATTTCATTTACCGCTATCTGATGCTTTGCTCCTTCGATAAACATAAGTCTTTTTAACAATAAAACATTGATCTGTTGGATATGATATTAATTAAAATTATTTTTTAGCAAGTTTCATATCTTTTATCAACTAAACTTATGAATAACTGCATTCGTTAAAGATATTTAAAAATGAAAAGCTCTTAATATTTCGACAGCTAATGTTTAACCTCTATGATTTCTAAATTTTTGTAGATAACTTCTTCCTATTTCATAATGATGACATAATGTGTCGTTGAGATGACCGTGAGTTATGTAGGTACGTATATCTATAGTATAATATATATGTAATAATATGTGTAGTATATACCACGTTTGCTTGGTTTCCACGACACAAGCTAATAATAGCTTACTGTGGGATCAAGTAGATCTGTGTGTTGTGATGTGGATTATTATTATTATTATTATTATTATTATTATTATTATTATTATTATTATTATTATTATGTAACAAGTATATTATATCTAGTGAAACGAAAATAGAATAGAATCTTTTATTTATCTCCACATGTATTTCTTTGTTGCTATAATTTGCTATGTTTATTCAATGAAATTTACACATACAAAGATTAGCTAATTCTTATTATGTACATAAACGAGTAAAAAGCAATAAGAGTATCTAATATTTGGACATAGATAAGCAATAGTGTGTTAACCCACACTGGAGAAATTTTGAGTAAATCGTGTTTTAAAAGTAGGAGCGCTATTTTGTGTCAACATTTTTATGTTCAATATTTAGTTACATATTTAAGCAATGTAATAAGGTAAACACATAATTAAAAAACGTTCCCTAACTCTCAATAAATCGTTCTGAATCAATAACTTAATTTTGTAGGCTAACATGTTATTGCTTATCTGCGTCCATTTTTATGATATCAATAAAAACGAGTTGAGTAATGTTATTTGTCTTAATCAACTGTTTAGGTAAAACAAAGTGAAAAAAATATTTATGAAACGTCTGTATAATTAACTGTGAGTTCGAGTGAATAAAACTGTGTATTTAGATGCTGGAATTGATTAAAAGTGACAAAATGAATCTGACATATGAAATAACTCCATCTAATAATGAAGAAATGGGTAAGTTTAATAATAATCGTGATTCAAGTCTTGTTAATTTATCATCATACATATGTGACACGATCTAGTTCAAGGTATATAATATTTAAGTAATGTTATTTTCGTTATTTTATGACTGGAAGTCAAAAACCTCAATTTCAAGATCATTATTGTCATAATATATTATTATGATTTTAGGTAGGTACGTGATCACAATTCGACAAGTTTTATTGAACCGATATAACTTGACTAAGTATAGCTATTTTTTGTCACCTTTTAGGATCGAAAATTGAGTTTCATTATGTATTATGATTTGCTACTTCACTATAATAAATTGTTGCGAAGTTTGCATTTAACTTTTTGTCTGAAACTATACTTTAGCCATTATAGAAAAATCTAGTCTCAGAACAGGCTGTTTTTTATAACAAAAACTACCCAATTTATTATAAATATAATTGGGTATTTTTTCTCGTAAAATATACCTACGTATGTACGTACGTTATTATTCTGCAGTGTTTCTGTTTGCTTACTACTTAGTACAGCGCAATTCGCAGTTCCCTAAAAACAATGTATGAGCCGGTATTGTAGCGTCGAGTCTAGGTATAGTAAATACACTGAGAAAAAGAGATGCATATATTAAAGTTTATATAGCCACATCTCTTTCACAGTCTAAACTTCTAAACTTCTTATGGTGGTAATGATATTGTTCATGACCTCAGCACCGACTGGTTCGCCTACACCACTGGCTATATCTTAATTCATAGCCCACGCTCATATCATCATATCATCTTCTGGGTTTTGCCTTTATAGTCGACATCGTGAGAGTGTGATAGAAGGTGTCCTATTCCTTAAGAAGCAATAAAGGAACTGTAATCAGCTTCTAAATTGGGCGAAAACTGGACCCCTAGTCACTTTGAACTTCCTAAATTTGAAGAACTTTATATAATTACATGACATGTTTAAGTTGCGGGATTTCAAGCAAAGGTTTTGTAAATATCACGTTTAAAATAAAGGAAGTATTAAAATATTCTTTGCGGAGCCTTATGTAAACAGCATCTGAGACGACTATTTATATTCATTATTCATATTCAAACATTGCGAAAATTGCAAGTAAACACTTGATTTAAATATACTTCTACATACGAGTATTAACATGAAATGTTTCTTCTTCAAATATACATATTTCACAATATCTGCTCTTCAGCTTTCCAGAATGTATACGTAGGTACCTAGTCTGCTTGATGAAATAGTCGTATTTTCTAACAAAGACAAGACGAAATATCACTAACGAAAGCCGGACATTTAGAAAAGCAACCGTTTAACAAGAATCTATAAACAGCAAAACAGCAGTTCTATAATTAGCAGTGCAGTTGGCGCTTGGTGGCTAGTAGGTCAATACACTTTTTTGTATAGCAATTTCTGTCCGTCTATTGTACGCGCAGATAGATTTTAAAACTTGCGACGGTAAAAAGTCAGAAAACTTTAGAAAACTATTATAGCCATGATCGTTGTGAAATGAAAAGAAGCGTCAAAAACTTAGTTAAGTACCTTTGTCTATCCACTACGTAGAAAGTCACAATAGTCAGATATTATTTTAAAGAAATTGTTTCTTTAGAATCTAAAGTTTACATAGATAATAGATACCTACTTAGTTTGGATTTGAAAATTACATTTTCCTCCAAATTTGATTTTTTGCGTTATCGATAGTTCATATTTAACATTTCGATGCTTTAAACAAAGAATGCTATGTTATCAATATTTTGATTCATATCGGTTTTCTACCTACTTACAAAACCTTTCACGTAATGTTTCAATGGGTCGTTATCTTTACCGTTACGTAATGTTATAATCATTGTAAGCGGTAGAAATTGTTCTTTCGTTACCACTTTGTCTAGATTGTAATCATAGTCTAATATTGACTTTGAGTTGGTAAGTAGCTATAGATTTATCTTCTATACTTTAAGTAGCGTAATTGGATTTTGCTTTTAGTTCGTTCATACGTAATGTTTACATGATTTGCTTTACTTTTGCTACTGAATCGCTTTATTTCGTATGTTCATTGTTTCCGCTTTCATTTTGTTTATTTAATGAGGTTTTAATATGTATTGTGATTGGAATGTAAAAGTATAGGCCAAGACGTGTAGGCTGATAAAGTCAATGGCAACTAGTCAATAGGTACATTGTTTGTAAACGTTATTCACTTTTAAATATTTTAACTTAGGTCTATTATTACCGACATAACATTTTCTGATAAACGATTTGGAAAGTCTTCATTCTGGTGCAAAAGAAACAGTTTGAAAACGTTTCTTAGTTGACCTCGTTTCACTGTACTTTTTTTTTGCCTAATCGTCGAATTTTTAAATGATTTCTTCATAAAATTTCAACTTTTTTTGTTGTATAGCTTAACTAGTCACACTACAACAATGACCAAGTTTCACCGTCTAATCATATCGTTTGTGCGTCATTGAGGTCTCAACCTTGACCTTCTTTATTGGCAGATTACATTTTTATAACTTTATTCGGCTCACATACGATTTACGAGAGTTGACTGTCATAGTTCATCAGTAAGTGTATGATATACCGAAGGGTGTTGTCGTGTTGCCTAAATTCAGTGTGTTCGATTCCACTTTGCAAATATCCTTGCTCTATTATTATTGCTCTATTCTCGTCTGAATGTAACTCAATAGTTTTGTCACATCGGGTCACCTTGGACTGCAGTTGTACAGTTTCAATAAAAAATCTCCTTATACCTTAGCTTTAAGATCTCTTTTCCTTTAACTTACCTAAACTGTTCAGCTAACGTTAGTTTTCCGTTAATCACAAATGGTTTGCCTCGTATATGCCGTGAATAATGCAGTGTATTTCATACTTTGCTACCCGGAATTAAGTGTTAGAATAGAAAGTGACATCCTGAATAGACACAAAGTAGGATTTCATCGTGTCACGAATATAAACCGTATTTTTAATATTGGTTCTTCTGTCGTCCTATTAGAGTGGAGAATGGTGTAGTGTTGTAGTTTTCTGTTTTAATTTACGTAAGAAACACCGCGCCGGTAGCGCAAGCAATCGTGCAGTTCCGACCTTGTCGCTTGATCGGTAGCCTCCTACGACCTGCGAATCATCAACTCGATATTCGAGAGATGGATATGGATTGCGATTATTTGCCGCCATACCCAGGTACATTGGGCTTGTCAACCAAATTTTAGTTTTTAGTCCGTCTTGTAGATAAATTAAAAATATTGGACACGTATTTTTTTATTTTTTTACGTAATGAAAAACTTACGGAGATACATAGTCGAAATGTCGCGTGACGTCACGCCGTGCTAGTTTATAGCACGTCATGACGTCAAGACTGACTCCTAAACTTTAATGCGTTTTATCTTAGTTATTCTTTTCAATAATTAGAAAAAGCCAAATAATACGGGTCAATTATTTTTTTATTATCTAACTGACGGACTAAATAGAATTTTAGTTTCAAACTACCCTATTGTAATAAAAAAAATTGTTTTTTTAATTTATTTTTTATTTGTCTATTTAGTATACCACGCAGTAATTAAATAAACGACTATATTATTCTCAAACAAAAATGTTTATCAATATCATAAAATATGTTTTGTTGTAATTTGCCGGAAAGCGTCAACTTTCGGCGCGTTGCGCTAAACGAAGTTGTCGCTTTCCGGCTCCGTCGATCAGAAAAATATGTACTATACACACCTTGATAAATAAGAAAGTCAGATCTGAGACATTTTTTTACTTTACTGCCCTAGGTATGTAATATAGGTACTATTAATCTCCTAAATGATCCTTAATTATTCGAAGTAGAAGTATTCGTATTTTTATGGGAATGAATTGCTCTATCCAATTACTATTTTTTGTTCTCCTAGTTTATAAGTGTGATCATTAAAAGACAGCGCTGCTGAGTTTCTTGTCAGTTCTTCTCAGCAGAGGACGTATTCCGAACTGACGGTAACTTATAGTTCTAAGAACCAGCTGACGATTACAAGTGATTGTAACCAATCCTAAGTAATAAATAGCTTTTGAATTTTGAATTTTGACTTAAGTAGGTACTTTACGCATTTGAAGTTGCACAATATTGATGTTTTTGTTTTTGATCAAGAAGAACAAAATTTCTCGTTTTACCGCATAAGGTTTGGGTATATTATGTATATTTAATTCAGACACAATCGCAAAATTATACAACTTGATGACTTTCACCCATACGTTACATTCGAGCTGCGGACGGACGGATGCGGCAGTCGTCGCGTGTCGTAACGACCAGTTTCGCAGCATTTGATGACGTGAAATATTTGTTTTCGAAAGCCGTGCCCATGTGTTTTATCGGAGAGACATGAATCTCGAACTTTTCATTACAGATTAAACTTTTTTTTTAATTTAATTACTTGTTTTAGTTTTCTTTATTTGTGACGTAACATTATTTTTAAAGGCTTTATCTGTAGAGTTGCTCTTAAAAATTTGGTTAGGATCTTTTTTAAGAAGGTTTACCTATATAGTTTTGGTTGTTAAAGTGACTATATTGTGTTAAACCGTTTTATGAAAAAAGGAGACAATACCAATAAAAAGGCTGATATTTCGACAGTTAAAGTCTGCTTATTTCATAGGGTGATTTGTATAACAGTCGGTACTAAACTCGTTCCATTTTAGAATTTATATAAAACACATAATTATTACCCACATGAGTTTTGGAATTCCGTCATGAACTCTTTGTATCAGGAAAGTTCGCGGGCGTAGGTAGATAAGTACAGAGCACAAGCCTGTGATAGGAGCAATGGTTTAGGAACGCGTAATTATATAGAGGACAAACTTACAAACATTCATTTTTATTTTTATACTAGCTGTGCCCTGCGGTTTCACCAGCGGTAATTTCTGAGTTTCCGCGGGAATTCCAGGATAAAAAGTACCCTATGTCCTTCTCTTTACCCCTGCCAACGTGTATGCCAAATTTCATCCAAATCCGTTCAGCTGTTTTTGCGTGATTGAGTAACAATTCAAAGATCCAAACATCCATACTTTCACATTTATAATACATATTAGTAGGATGTATTCTTATGTCCCTTACCTGAAGATTGAAAAATTGGCTCTAAAACAAGTATCGTTTAACGATACGAGACAAGAACCTAGGTACTTTTCCTAAATCATAGATGTATTTAAACATAAACAATAAAGAGCCAGGCACTAATATTACGTATACATCATGAACGTTGGTAGGGTAACGTTCCATTTAACAAATTGCACACGGGAAGCATTAACTGCCCGTTAAATTTGACTGATAGTCGCTACGATATGCAAATTGGTTGTGAATATCCGGATTATGATTCACTATATTGATGCCTATATGATGCCTATGCTACGGTTCATGCCGCCTACACCCGCATGAGTTTTGTAATTCCTTAGGATTGTGGTGAAAATAGACCTAAAGTTTATAAAGGTACACAAAATTTTATGAATATCCGTGAATCTGTTCAGGAGATTATCCCCGGTCAGATGGCGAATAACATTTTCAAAATGGTTAGGTATTCATATTTTTGAATAACAAATGCCACCTGCCAGTAACCTTCTAAGTTTAATAGGAGACACTTCGATTTTAATCAAACGAATAGAGATTTAGGGACTATACGGACTAAAGAGATGTCTAATCAAGAGATAGCACTAGGAAACTATGAAGGTAGGTATAGCCCTTTTTGTGGATGATGCAGTATACTGTGTAGTGACGCTGTGGTGACGTCAAAAACATTATTATTAATGAAAGTCATAATTTAATGAACGTCTCTGAGTGCGGCAGTTAATCTTTTTACTTAAAAATTAAAATATCATTAAAACTATTCTGAGTGCGACGACACATTTGGGAAGAAATAAAACATAAAGTAAAAATCTTGAAAGCGGTGCAATATCAGACACTTTTTGAGCAAGTGTATTGAAAAAACTGTTCGACTTGATTTGTGTAGACATTTTAGAAAAACAACAAAGCTAATTAGAAGCAGTAATTTGTATAGCTTTTTCGTCTCCTACCTTTTCAGGTAAAAACGATGAACAAAACCGGAATTGGTATAACCGGTATAGGTATAACCGGTTTTATTTTTTGTAGGTATCCTTTGTATTATTTTTAATTCCCAACTTATTCAAGACTTTGAAACAAAGGAACACATGCAGTCACACTGTCAATAAAGAACTACTAAGAATTCTCACTACTAAGCTAATAGACGTTCAACAATTTACACGATACACATTACAACGGTTTATATGGACTGGTCCATATATAAACCAGCTTCATTTAAACCAGCTGTTCCCCGCGGTTCCAACCACGTGCATTTTAGGATTCCCTCAGGAACTCATGGTTGTACCAGAATAATAAGTATCCTTAATCAAATCAGGGTTACCAAGTATTATATAAATCCGTCCAGTCCACTAGTTTTTTTTTATTTATCTTTCTTCTTTCACGAACCTGCAATCCGGAATAAATTTACGGTTTTATTTTTATAATAATATCCAGCCTGTCAGTTTGTGTTTGCAAAAAGGGCGCAAAGTGCATTGACTCGGACTGGACCATAAAATATATTAATTAATATAGCGAGAGCCAGCCGAGCTCCAACCGGCAAGTTCATGGAGGCAATGACATTTAGTTTGGCTATTTCTGATTTCCCCCGCCGCAATTATGTTCTTCCCTATGCCTACCTATTTTGTCAAATCCCTGGAGATACGGCTCAGCCATAGAAAAAAAACAACAACAAGGAAACACAAGGAACTATTATTGTTGAAGTTGAAAATCTTGACGAAGTTTTTTCGTTTGCTTTTCTTCTCCAATCTAGTATTGGCATCTAATATTATGAATGCAGTTGTAGGTAACTCAATCTATAGCTATAAGTATAAAACTGTAAATGACTAATAGAACAAAGCACAGTCCAAATGGTTTGCGTAAGGTTACCATTAATAATCTAGAACTCTTAAGGAAGGGGTGTGGGAAATTTAACTTCTAAGGGGGTAAAAAGCGAATTTGACGAAATTATACCCCCGTGCAAAATGTTTTTCCAAAAATGGAAATTTAATTCAAATTTAGAAAATTGAAACTTGCACTTGCTTGCATCGAATTGATTTAAAATAATCGTTTTCAACGTAATTTATTCTTAACGGATATAATAAGCTAAATACCGGCAAGATAGCTAACGACCGAGATAATTTATTTCCGTTAGTACTAGATAGACCAGCCTGGAATTATCGACTCGAACCGCCAATTGCGATTTTAGAAATCGATACTTTTCTTCCTTTCAAAACGGGCTTCACTTTTCTAAATACCTATTACAAATTAGTTGCGACTTGCGTGTAGGTATCTTTAAAAATTACCGTAGGCAGGTATTAGCTTTCGATATTATCCGTGAGAATTCTTTAGGTAGGACTGGATTCAAAGTGATAAAAATATTAAAACAAAGTCTATAATTACTATGATTTTGTTCTAATATTTATACTTATAAATGAGAATGTGGGTTTATTTGTTTATTTGTTTGTTACGCTTTTACGCCTTAACTACTCAATTTGTTTGAATTTTGCATACACGTTGTCAGTGAAGGACATAGGGTTTTAAAGCTATAAACCCCAAAAGGCCTCTGTGGCAACTGGTAAAAGCCTCAGCATACAATCATCTTGCGGCAACACGCTACCACAGATAATATAATACTATACTAGACGCTACGATCAGTTTACGCGAGCCCAATTTTCTTTACATCATGCATCAATCTTTATCCAAGTCGTTTCGCTGGCATCTTGCAAAATACTACTCATTCCGAACAAAGGTACATAGTACACACCTACCTTATAAGTAGGTACAGTCTGAAAAAAACTTTTTGCAATGGGTACGGGACGAACATTTTTATGATTTTTTGCAACCCTCCTATAAAATACGGATAAGTTACGTATTTTATTCGGTTCACCAGCAGTTGTTACAACAATTCATGCTCTTAATTAATTCACAAAGTATTCATTATAATTGTACAACTATATAAAGGTAAACACTGCATGCAAAGTGTTCGTACAATTTTTAAATAATTATGGTTATAACTTTATACAAGTATATTCTATTCTATTCATTTTGTTAGTAGAATAATTAAATTTTTTTGTTATATTAATTGTAATGCAGGCTGTTCGTTGGGAAGCGCATAACGCCTTAACGTTGAGAACGCCTTGGACAATTCGACGATTTTTTTGTTTTAAACGTTCGTGATAATCCGATGAAGTTTTTACGAAAAGAAGTAGGTTAAAGTAGGTTTTCTATGGGATTTTTGTTTTATTGGGATACTATAATTTCATTTGTTTTGCGAGCTGTACGTGGTACAAGTGGGTTTGTTTACATGTGCACATATAATACCTACGTGCACCGTGCAACTGATGCGTCTGGCATTACATCGCATGTAGGTCTCGTGTGCACCACAGCGCGTATTGTGTGTCAAGCACACGGATATAAATCCAGATTGAAATAGCAGCTGTGCTCTAGGCAATATTTTTAGTTGGCACTCGGGCCTAGATAAGAAACCAGTGATCTTGATCTCTTTTCAACTGCAGTACCTACCTATGTAATATATTCATGTACATATGTACGGAAACCGCCAAAAGTGGGTTCGCTGCGGTATCTACTTCTTGACAGTTAAGTTTTACTTGGAAAAGTGATGTAAAATAGTAGTATTTAGGTACCAACTCTATTTTAGGTAAGCATATTTTAGGTAGGTACCTAATCTTTATAGATTTTCTTAGACTTTGGACAAATAAGTTAAGGTAGAGACGGCGTAATTTTTGACGTTTGTTGAACAAATAAGTTAAGGTAGAGACGAAGTAATTTTTGACGGTTGTTGAACTTTATTATTAAAATTATTAAAATTAAGTAGTCATTAAAACGACTCTGAGTTTTAACTGAGCCTTTAATTGTATAAAGTTAACTTATGCTTTTTTGGAGACGAAAGTTAACAACAATACTATAGCTACATTAGACCAATCTTGTTGGTTTTGTGTCGATGTTAATTAAATGCATAGGTACTTACGTATTACGTACCTATGTAGGTATGATTTAGGTGGGCGATTTAAGATAATTAAAATGTGGCCTAGAAATGTCGTCCACTCATTTTGTGTACCTACATACGCCCACCGCGGCATAACTTACTATAGTCATCTGTGTTGATTAAACATAACCTAATTTTACCAACGTTTCGCAAAGCTATACCAATTTAGCATAATACCTACACAACATAGATTCCTAAAATTGTGTAGTTCTGATGCGTGGGAGACAAACATTTCGGTTTTGCTATAATATGACTATGAGACTATCGTCTATTAAGAATAATTTATTGAGCAAACAGGTACTAGGATAATCAGTAAAAGTCGTTTGCAAGAGGTCTCTTATAAGTGAAATTAACACTTGAATGGAATCATGGAAAATGATCAGTAGGGGGAGCACGAATATTTTCGCTCTCGTCTAGTCGATATCGTCGTAATGTTTTCATATGTTTGTATGTAATGTCAAAGCGTTTTTTTGTATGGAAAATGAACGACACTGGATAGATGGCGCTGTTCATTTTACATACATAAAAAATGCTCGATATCGACTAGACGAGAGCGAAAAAATTCGTGCTCCCACCTACATTTATCGCATTTGCTTTAAATTTGCAACCGTGGCGCGCCTGCCGCTGTCTCGCCTACATGGTTTATCTAGTTAAAACATAACTACACTTTTCTCTGTGGTTGCAACGTATTCTAACTGACAAACTCCTTTGTTTATAGCGGTGTCAGCGCGATGGTCAGCGCTGCGTGCGGCTGCCACGAGGCGCGGGGGGGCGCGCCGCCTCCGCCGGGAGATTGCGGCGCTGCGCGAAACCCTCGAGGACATATGCGAGCCTGGCGACAGCGCCGCGCAGCCGCACACCAAGGCACAGCTCAACCGCAGGATCGACGAGTTGAAGGTGAACTGACGTTAGAGAGTTAGACTCTACCAAGTGTCAGGGCCCACCGCCCAGGGGTCATTCCCAAATCCCAGATGTCCCCGTCACTGGTGACACGTGGGAAATCTAATATATATAAATCACGTGTCACGTTGTTTGTCCGCGATGGACTCCGAAACTACTGAACGGATTTTGATAAAATTTTGCAACCATTTATAATATGGTTCAACTTAAAAGATAGGATAGTTTTTATCCCGGAATTCCCTCGGGAACTGAAGGACATAGAGTACTTTTTCCCGCAACCTCCGCGGGAACTCCGAAATTACCGCGGATGAAATCGCGGGGGACAGCTAGTTTTACTATAAAATACAAAATCTCTCACTTGCCACCGCTGGAGACATTCGAGCTGGGAACAACTGCAAATAACCAAGTGTCCTAGGGTTCATTGGGTTCCAATATATTTTAAAGCTATAAAAATATTTTTTTTTATAATAGATTTAAAGCTTTTATATTTTTAAACTTTTAACGCGGTGTCACTATATATAAGTGCAAAAAAAAAACGAAGTGCATCCAAAATATGAATTATAATTGAAGGGATCTCATAGGCGTTTTTTTTTTTTGCTGTTTGTTACTTACATTTGATGTCAAAATCGCTAAGCTACTTTCCGGACCTACTGCACCTGGCTGGCCCAATTTGGTATTACAACGGGAATTCGTTTACCACAGGAGCGTCTGTCTCGTCTGCTCGAGAGCAAGGTGTCGATGCTGAAGCTGACCGTGTCGGTGCGCCGCGTGTTGGGCGAGCTGGACTCTGACGACAAAGGCCTCTCCGCCGACCTCGCCGCCTTACTAGACGCGTGGGACGGGGCTCATCAGAGGTATGATTGGACTAAGTTAACTCGCAAAATGTACCTCACGCTCACCCACACACAATTTTAGTCTTGCGCCGCCACTACACCGGTTTAAACCCTTTTAATTTAGTTTTAAAAATTAACTGAATTTAATTGAACCACACTCTCCTATTTTATAAGTACTATCATATCATTTATAAGAACTGACAGTAAGTAATTTACAGTAATTTATAGTTTTAACAACCAATCCAAAGTAATATAGTAAAATTTGAATTTGAATCGATAATAATCAAACTCACCGTCGTGTGACGTCCGTTCTCGTTCGCGTCAGCACGTCGAGTGAGCTGCTCTCGCTGGAGAAGGCGGTGGGCGCGTGGTGCGAGTGGGAGGGCGCGCTGCGCGAGCTGCAGGCGGCGCTGCGCGGGGACCACGCCACGCTGCAGGCGCTGCGGGAGCGGGGCGAGGGCGGCGGCGGCGGCGCCGGGGGGGGAGAGCTGGCTGCCCAGATACGGCAGCTGGCCGCCGCGCTCATCGACAAGAAGGTAGGTACCTAAAGCTAGAGGTTCGCGCCGCCACCGGAACAAGCGACCGGAAAAATCTTTCTTCTTTATAATATTAGGATACTAGGTGTTTCCCGCTGTTACACCCGCGGTAATTTCGGAGTTCCCGCAGGAATTCCAAGATAGAAAGTCCTATGTCCTTCTCTGTAGGTACCCCTGACAACGTGCATGCAAAATTTCATTATGACCGGTTGAGCCGTTAAGGCGTGAAAGCGTAACAAACAAACAAACTCACTTTCGCATTTATAATATTAGTAAGGATAAACAACATACAAGTACCAACCCCATCCTACACCACTACGCAAAACGCACTGTAATGGCTCCACTACATTATCGCCGACAGACGATTATGCGTGAGCACGATAGTGTAGAGGGCATAGGTACCTACCTACTCGGCTGTACTCGCCGATCATCGTCTATGATCGCCTGCAACCCGTGAATAGGCTATTTGACAAATTTTTTTTTAGTCCGTCTTGTAGATTAATAAAAAATATTGGATACGTATTTTCTCTTTTTTTACGTAATCAAAAAATAACAGCGATACATTGAGTTGAAATTTCGCGTGACGTCACCAACTAGTGCAGTTTGTATGGCGGCTTATAGCGGTAAGTGACATCACGAGCTTTCACCCTAAACTTTAATGCGCTTTATCTCTGTGTATTTTCATTTAGTTTGAAAAATAAAAAAATACTTGTCTAATGATTTTTAATTTTCTAAAAGACGGACTAATTAAAATTTAGATATTTAGAAGGTGTCAACATCCCTATTGTCGGTTTTTGGGCACGCATCAAAGAGAATTTGCGTTGAGGTGTCCGCATTATCGCCGATCACACGATCGACGATCATCGGCGATAATGTAGTGCAGGCATAACGTACACGTTTGCGTCCCGCCTCGCAGGGCAGCTCGGTGTGCGACTCGCTGTCGGACTCGGGCATATCGGACGCGGACAGCGACGGCGCGGGCGGGCGCGCGCGCAGCCTGAGCGCGCTGCGCGAGCTGGCGCGCCACGTGCAGGCCGCGCTGGCGCCCAACTCGCCCGCACACAAGGCCATCACCAAGGTATATTTACCACTACCTGTCCCCCGCGGTATCACCCGCGGGATAAACGGTACCCTATGTCACTCAGGACTACCTTAGTTTCCCATAAGTGAAATAATTTTCAAAATCGGTTCAGTAATCGTTTCGGTTCGGTTCGGTTCGGAGATTAATTTTTTCGGTTGACATTAATTTACTATTATTTATTTCGCAGCGTATGGAGCAGACCGAGAACGAAGTGCGTACATTACAAGAGTCGTGTCGCGCCTTGGTCCAGCAGAGCATTGTGGATATTGATGAGAAATTGTAAGTAACTACCTACACTTCTTTCTTCTAAATAGGTTACTTAATCCACAGGTTCAGGTGATCCACAGGTTGCGGATGGCACACCAGGCGTGTCATTAATTCGTATGACGCTTGGCACGACAGTCATATCAAAGAGGCCACAGATTTGCGAAATTGAGTCCCGTAACGAATCGGTTAAATTTCATCTGACAATGTGTATGCAAAATTTCATGATGATAGCTTGAGCATTTTAGGCATGAAAGTGTAACAAACAAACAAAAATTAAACGTAGATAACTCTCTTCATTAGTGACCAGTCGAAGAGTCACTTTTGCATAACGGCGCGTCACCACACCGCATTACATGTTACATAAATATACTATCACATAGCTGTTGGAGTGGCGACGCGTCGCCACGCCAGCAGTCGGTCTGACCGCATAGTACTTGAGGATGATTATATCAATGGTCGCAGGGAGCACTTGACATCGGCGGGCAAGAGCAAGACGGGCGCCGGCGACCCGGACTACAGCCCGCGCGGCGGCTGGCTGTGGCGCGTGCTGCGCTCCTCGCTGCCCATCCAGCTGTGCCTGGTGGCGCTGCTGCTGGCCGCGTGGCTCGTGGAGCGGCCGCGCTGCTGCGACGCGCTCAACTCGCTCGCGCACTCGCTCACGCCGCAGCTGCGCTACGTGCGCGGCCCGCCGCCCGTGTGAGCGGGACGGCGCTGGCGCTGAGTGTTCCCTCCGAATGGAACACTCCGGTCTTGTGTTGCGGACGGAAAGCCGGTCTCGTCGTCGATTGGTGAGGATTTAGAAAGCGGTTCTTGAATTGCGTTTTGTTAATCGACAGAACTGTTCGACAGCTGCCTGGAGCCCCAAAAAGACATGGAACAGAGAGAGACAGAGAGCGCTCTGTGACTGCAAAAGCTTTCTTTGCTTTTGTGAAATGTGGATTTAAAATCCGTATAGTTAGGTTATAATGATCAGCACTGCCTTTTAAAGCAATGAAAACGTTTGCTCGTGACAAGTTTTATATAGAATTCAGTGTGGGTAGTTTAATATTATTTAAATTTTTGGAATCATTATTAATAATAATTAAACTACGAATGTATTTAACTATATGTAAACTCGAATTTAGATATTTTAACGGTAGTTATTTATACGTTAAATCGAAGACTAACATGACTATCGAATTCACAGTCAGTTCATCAGGAATCTAAAGTAAAAGACATTTAAGTATATTGAATGGTAAAGGAGATCCGAAGATAAAGGAGAAAAAATTGCGCCAGTTATGGTATCATACAATGAAGATAAAGTAGAAAATACTATTTCAGATGACAGACACTGTCCATTGATGCCAGGTGTAGTAGATGCATGGTGTAGTTGAGCTATGAGCTATGAGCCATGTGAGAGTTGCATATTCTGTTCGTTCAATACTTTGAAATTTGAACTTTATTACTGGTGCGTTAAGATTCATTACACATTCACAATTTTTAAAGGCAGATTTGGTTATTGGTGGGGACGATACGCTAGGTTTAACGTAGGTAGTGATTATATTTTAATTGACGTTCAATGTTATCGATTGCGTTCTAATTCTCTAGCTACATTGAACCAACGAGAAATCGACACGCGATGGTAACTACCTAACTTAAGCAGACTTAGTTGATATGAGCTATTGAAAGTAAGAAAGTACCATCGAAACATTTTAGGGTAGTATTTCCTATAAAATAGGATTTTTTAAGTACCTATTGCGTTTGCGGTAGATGGATGAACTTGTTTGTGGTGTAAGTACTTAGGGAATAAGTATAATGGATACTAACAACGATAATTTATAAAGACCTTATTAGTATCAAATTATTGAATTAAATATTTTAATTTACTTACAAAAGATCCCACGAGTCAACACCTGAAGAAAGTGTTTGCATTCAATGATAGCAGAAAAAGAAATTACTGACCAAAAAACATTGTCCAATAGTGATTTTATGCGGGAATTAAATATAAAGTAATTATGAATTTTTAATAACCGGGTGGAATTACTAAGTGAAATGAATTCAGTTCAAAACTGCATTGTTGCGTCTAAAATCAAAATAAAGTACCTACTATAATAATGAATGCTCTAAGCTCCTAGAGTTAAAAAAGTTCAAAAATTAAGTGTTCCAAAAATGTTCCAATCATCTGTATCAGATGAAGTTCAAAGTAGTTATTATTATGTTTTAGTATTATAAAAATACTAATTTACTAACATAATAAGGTATTTAGATATAGTCGCATGCCTATTTTAGTACAATTAGTTTAATAGTTTTACATAAAATAGGATGTGAGTGAGAGAGTGTGATTGTTAACCCTCAAAATATACATTTATATATATATAAAAAATAATAATATGTATTTTTATTTTTACTAGCCACGCATAAAACTAAAATCTAAAAATTGTAAACAGCTTTTAGACATTTTTTGACACTTAAGAATCAATTCCGATAAATAGTGGCCTTTTTTAGTAAATACGAAGACTGATTACCTACCTAAATAGTTAGCCTACATTTTTGTACTGAAATATTTTTTATCTATCTATACTTATATATTTTGATATATCCAACCAATGGTACCTTAATTTTTTTTAATATTCAAAGGTTTCTTTTATATCCACTTAGACTTGTAACTTTTTGGAAAGTTTACATGTAACTATATACAATATCTATTATCCATATACATGTATATAAGAATTAAGATGCTCCAAAATTAGCTGAAAATATTCACAGGGCTGAAAGTATACGTTATAACAAACAGAATAAACAAAAAAATAATATTATAAGTTTGTTACCTAGTTTTTCAAAATACCTAATTATGAGGAAAATAAATTCTCTCATACATTCTCAAGGTACTTACACAATACACGAATACGTATACAAGGAACGCGCCACGCACACAGCGAGCGATGCATCAGTTTGGTCGAATACTACTCAAGTCATCGACCTTA
Source organism: Zygaena filipendulae (assembly GCA_907165275.2). Classification (NCBI taxonomy): domain Eukaryota; kingdom Metazoa; phylum Arthropoda; class Insecta; order Lepidoptera; family Zygaenidae; genus Zygaena; species Zygaena filipendulae. The sequence goes on from OU015669.1 coordinate 7,069,691, forward strand.
AGATACCGGCGCAGCGATGTGTGTGTAAACTTTTTTTTTTTATTCTAATTATCTGTTTTATTTTATGAACATGTTTATAACGGTGTATACTTTCAACCTTGTAAATATTTAAAGAATTTTTTTGACTTTTGAGTCTAAAGCTATGGCGTTCAAAGTCAATGTGTGAGAATGCAGTCCTAAATGATTTACGTATGAGCTTTTGATAGTGACAGGACTTCATCAACTGGTAAAATAATAGTTTTACCTACCTAAGGGCGGGCGCCCACGAGCAACTTTTGTCTTCGCAACTAATTTGTCTTTCACATCAAGTCTACGGGTTAGTATGAAAGTGCGTCAAAAGTCTCCTGACTGTCGCGTCGCTACATGTGCGCACTTTCATACTAACCCGTAGACTTGATGTGAAAGACAAATTAGTTGCGAAGACAAAAGTTGCTCGTGGGCGCCCGCCCTAATCAAACAAAAACAAATATTGCGATAACATCAAACAAAAATAGTAATCAATTTGACTGATAATGGTCAATTAATTATTCCAATCATTTCCAATGCGAAATTAAAATAATAATACATACGAATATGAGTTATTTCAATCGACTGTTATTTTGTTGTAGGCACAATAAAATTTTATTCTCGAATTTATTTTATTTTGAAATGTATGTTTATTTATATCAAATTATTTATTAAAACATCTTTATGAGATTTTGTTGCTTATTAGTAGATTGACCCTTTTGACATGTCGCTATCGAACTTTATTACTTGCAAATCGCTGTTGCGATCGATTACAACTTTTGTTCAAAAACTGTCAAAACTCAAAAGTGTTAAGTTACTTTTGGCACATGACTTTCTTTGTGACGGCAATTGTCAAATACACGGATATTACTATTATTAATGGTCTATACCATTGTCTGTTTTGAAGTGTCCATTCATTTCAGCAGTCCAGTGTACTAATTAATAATAAATATATTGAAATTGTTCCAAGCTTCTTAGGTAGAGATAAGTGATATCATTTGGACGCGAAGGAATTTTCAGTCTATGTGTTTTTCGAATACCTTTCTAACTTCATATTTTTGCATTCTGTTTTAGAAGGAACCTTTAATAAATCGTTTGATGACGCTTGCATAAAAAAATTACTCAATTTGTATGGAATTAGAATTAAAATTGTGGGAGCCATCAACAGGGTTTGTTCTAAACCGTGGGTTGAGTAATTAGTCAGGAGGACCTAGTTTTGTCGGGCTTAGTTGAGATTCCACTTCATTCTGTCCTCTATCTGCTATCCTATTTCTGATCTGCAAGCTTTTTGCATCCCCATTTTGCAAGTGCAAGTGTTAGCAGAAGTGATCTGTTATGGCGTTAATATTGAGAAAATGTAATCTATTGTTTCAATATTACTTGTACTATAATAATAATCTCCAGGATGTCGAAATGCGAAAAAAATTCGTCTATTATTTCAAAATCAATATTTAATGTAAAAAATCTAAAGTAGGTATAGTACCTACCTATAAGAGCTATGCAATTAAAACTTTATATGTTTAATAAGTGATATTGACAACATAATATCCCGATAATTTTGATCTGGAATAATCCAAACCCAAGTTATAAGGATAAAGGGTTCAAAAAAACGACGAAGCGCTTCGAGAAAAGTAGTTATAATTAATAATATTACTGTCTGAATCAATTTTTTTCTTTACTTTCTGTATTGAATTATGAAATAATTGATGACCGAATAATATGGAACGCTTGTGGCCGACCTTTTTATTTGCTAGAGAAATACGAGATATTATTTTGTAGAGGAAACCTTAATAAATTATCTGTTTATGAATGGGCAAGAGTGCTGAGTGGGCCAAGAAAATTGATTTTTTTCAGCGTAGTCTTTTACGAAATGACATAAACATAGAATAGATTTATTTTTGGTTTTCTCAGTAGGTAAATATCTTTGTTTCTGGATCATTCTCAGTTGTCCTTGCCTCAGACGTCTCCAGAACGAGCGGTGACAAATATGAATGTTGTTGTACCTTGTTGTCCTACCCATACCTACATAAAGTTTTTGTCACCAGTGGTAATGGGGACAGCTGAAAATGACGTCTCTGACAAGTTGGACGTGCGTGTAACCGCCGCACTCAGAGTCAACTTTAATGATTACATAGTTAAGTATAGATTTTTAAAACAAAACTGCCGCAATCAGACAAGTTTAATAAATTAATGTTAATTGGCATTTAACTAATTAAGTCACATCTCATTAAATGCCAATTAACATTAATTTACTGAACGTCTCTGATTGCGGCAGTTTTGTTTTAAAAATCTATACTTAACTAAGTAATCATTAAAGTCGACTCTGAATGCGGCGGTAAGACTCGTTAGCATTATAATTATTATGCTCATTATTTTAAAAAAAGTTTGTTACTTAGCGGTACCTCCAAAAATAACTAGGTACTGATAGGTAGGTACCCACTATACCATATAGTAGACAGAAACCACAGCGAAAATAAATATAATTTAGATAATATTATTTTCTAATTTGGGCGATGTATTTTTGCCCCTTAGTGTCATATTTTTCTTTTAATTTTCTCATTAGAAGAAAATGAAGGAACACTGCATTTAAAATTTTAGTTTAATGCTGTAAAAAACGGGATGTTGACTACCTTGACATAATAGGTTTGAGTATTAATGGAGTTAGAAAAGAAATAAAATAACTTGGATTTAAAAAATTGTGTTTCCTTTTAAAATTATTAATATTTATAAAATTATAATTTTATACTTAATATTAGAAACATGATATTTCATAATACATAATTATGTACATATTAACTGCAATAGTAACAGGTTATGTATTTTCTATGGATACAAAAAATAATATAGGTACATAATTGGAATACAAATCATTTCAAATTTCCCAGCCTGCACCATACATCAGACCAAAGAGAATAGACGAACAATACAAACTTAATTTTACTATGCAATCCACGTCAGCCAATTTTTGCGGGGGGAATGATCCCCAATGATGATGACCAATCACATCGTTGCGACCGACGCAATCAAATTTTTCCAGTCACCACAAAACAAACTTCAAATAGCCAGTCACATCGCTTTCCGTCAAGTGGTATCGCCAACGGCATTTTGTTAGCATAACACCCCGTTCCCACTTGTCGGGTGTCGGGTCCGGATTTTAATCCGATGCTCCAGTGGCAGAACATTTTATTCACACTAATTGTCAGAAGCAGATTTTGTCGTCGCCGACAAGAAATGTCGGCTGTTTTGCGAGCCCTCTACGCCTGGAAAAAAATCGTGTCGGATCTCGCTCGTCTATGAGTTAGTATGGTCGTTGTCGGATATCGGGGCCGACAATCTTCTCCCCGCTACCCCTTCTTCCACCCGGCGGCGTCCGTGCGTGCGTCGCGTCACTGCGAGATCGCGGCGCGCAAGCAGAGTTGTGTTGGCGCCTGCAGCTTCGACCGTGCCCGACAGCCGACAAGTGTGAACAGAGGCGCCGACATCCGATTAAAATCCGGAAAAAACTCTGTCCGACAAGTGGGAACGGGCTGTAAGATACGGATACGGGCAGACCTCTGCGTGGTTCAAGAGGAAAGCTAAGCGGCCGAGCGTATTGTCAATCTGTTCTCTTCAATATCTTTGCATCAGACAGCAGCAAGGCTGTACTTTCTGCTTAATATCCTTAAGTATAGGCTTGCTGTTCGTCTTATTAGGCGGTAATTTCCAGTGGTCTCCGGGGGCTCATGGGGAATTTTGTACACATAATGTAATTATTGTTACAAAATTGTTTCCATTGCCAGCTGTCCCCTTCACTTCTTGTCAGTAGTGATGGAGATGGCTGGCAATTACCGTCGTATTATGCACAAATAGTGATATGCAAAAAACGCACAGCCACGCGTGTATTTTACTTTTACATTTTTCAATAACATATTTATTGACTTTAAAAAATCTTGGATTCAAAAGTTACGTTTACACATAAAAATCACAGAACTTTATTTTATGGTCCCATAGGTTTTCACAAATTCAATATCTATTAAATAGTAGGTACTCTAATATAATTCCTATATAAAACTATTACCAAGACACATACCTTACCCAAGTAACAAGTCTTGTTGCGCCTAAGCCATTATCAGCAATGGAAGAGCTCAAAATAACTACGATTTTGTAGCCGACCCAACATTGTCATCGATTCTTTGCGAATGACACGGAAGGCGGGTCGTTCATAAGTAACTCCATCAAATAAGTTTTATACTCAAAACAAAACTATCATAACTTTTGACGTAGGTCAAGCTTGTAAGTCATCTCTGCATATTGCGTGAATTCTAAGATTACAGTACATGGGACCTACCTATTTGTAAGTTGCATTAAGTTGCATTAATGTGCTACGAAATATTTGTTTGTCGGTACAGATAGAAGTTTGCGAAATTGAGAAGAAAACCTTAACAGAACTGCTACTTTAGGCGAGAGACCCTTAGTTAAGATCCTCCGGCGCTTCGGATTCTTGCACGGCTAGTTTTTTTTTTTTTTTTTTTTTATTCATAAATAAAAAAAAAGTTTTCAAAGTTATTGCCAGTAGTTTACAAAATACATTGATTTTAAAATATTTAACTATTTTAAATAACTAATAAATAAGCCACACATTGTGTTTAAATGAATTTGCACGAACAATGTTTTTGTCAAAGTTTTCTCGTGCATATAGATAGGTAATCAACCCAGTGCTTGAGTTTAAACCCAATAAAAGCTAGCCTTTCCCCTAAAACCCGTAAATGGTGGACTTTAAACCCAAACACCGGGTTTATTGCCTATCTATACAGCGGGGTTAGCCAAGTATAGTATTACAGTACCTACTAGTATAGTATTATATTATCTCTATGACCAAGTTGACATTCTACAATCTTTGACGCATAGAAAACATAAGTAACGAATCGTCATGTCACTTGTGTGTCAAGTGTCACAAGTGGTCATGTGAAGAGTTTTGATTGGCTGGCCAACGTTTTCTGTTCTAGTTTTCTATGTGTTAACGATTGTAGAATATCAACTTGGCTAACCCGGCAGGTGCACTTTGCCTCTCATTTGGTATCACTGGAGCGCCGGCAGCAATTAGTCTTTCCGCAAATCGTTTACAGTTTTCACTGATGTTGAAATAATTCTAAGTCCACACTGTAGATAAAATCTTGCACTCAGGCTATTTGTTCTTCATTTTGAAACTAGCTGCTATAATCAGTATTTAAGCTGATATTTTCTGCTGGTATAAACATTGTCATTTTGTCAGTATTTTATCTATTGGCTTTAGTCTATGGCTCCAATTAAGACTAGCACATTGATTAAAATCCTATATCAATGGACTAGCATAACAAATGGTTGTTTAAAAACTATTCAGATTTTCCAGAAACTCTTTTTAAATAGCAATCCCACAACTTGTTTTTATAAATGACAACTTGGGTTTCCGGATTTTTCGCTGCCACAATGCCTCTGCCGACCACCGCTATATCAGCGCCTTTTTCCACAATGACCTTATCAGGAGTATTATACACTTGCCCGAGCCCATCGTTTGTTGACTCCAACTGAACTCCCGGGGTCAGCTGAATGAGACCTGGGTCTTTGAAAGTATCACTGTTTTGACACACAAATCCTGTCACTAACTGTGGATATTTGGCCGCCATTTGAACAGTAGTCGCCGTGTAATCTGGAGTTATAAGATTGCCCTGAGAAACAAATAAAGATTGTTTGAAAAAAATAAATACTAAAATATGGAATAGATGTAGATCTAGAATGAGTTTTGAGATGCTTACCTCACTGCTCATTTCAGCCAAGAGAAAGATTCCACAGCAGATACCTTCTATTGGTGCATTCAGAGCCTTCAATATTCCTTCGCCGGGCAAGGAATGTGCTGTCACACAGTCTGCCCAATCAGCAATATTATAAATACCCTTGTTGTATTGGAGTGATACAGTGTTACCAATATCGGCAAACTTTCTATCTTCAAGAATCAGAAAATTATGCCTGGTTGCCAGTTGCTTTAGCTGCTTTACAAAATTTTTGTTGAAGTCTTCTATAATATCAATATGTGTTTTTAGTAAACAAATGTGCTCGCCAACTTTTTCTACTAAATCCAAAATTGCGATAGTGTTTGTAAGGTCTACAGACAAACACAAGTTTGTTTTTTTATTGGACATTATTTGAAAAAGTTTTTTAGTAATTTCACATTTGGCTAAATCAGCACGTTTTTCGTACGTTATAAACATTCTGTCTATAGATTCTGTGGTCACTACAAAAAAAAATATTGAAAATTAAAATTACAGAAAAGCAAGAATGTAACACATAAAATATGTTGATGTAACACAAAACTTCATTTACCAGCGATACTCGTCATTCTCAGATAATTTTTAACCTCCTCTGCTGTCTCATGCGTAATTTTTTTGTTTTTAAGCAAAATCTCTATCAATTTGGACATTGTAAATATAGACTTCACATGAACATTGTTTCTGGTCAAGTTCTCACGTCCCCCTTGCTCTCTATCTAGAATCACTACGGCTTCAGTAGCAATTAAACCTTCTTTCCGTAAATCATTTACAGTTTCCATTACACTGCCACCAGATGTGATGACATCTTCTATGATGAGACATGTCTGGCCAGATTTATAATGGCCCTCGATCATTTTTTTTGTGCCATAGGCTTTGGCCTCTTTCCTTCGCATGAGCATCGGTTTGTTAGCTTTAACACTGAGTAATGTTGCTACAGGCAGAGCAGTGTACGGCACACCACACAAATGATCACATTTGTTATTTTTCACAATTAAATCATATAACAAATTAGAAATTAATTCCTGAAAAAAAAAATAGGGATTTTATTTTACAAAAGGCAATATGATTAACAGATGAGAAGTACACACTTCATTACAACTAATTTTTTTTGCTATCATTTTCCTTTTTAATGGCAAAAAAGATCATAAGTACACCAGAAGCCATGTTACTGTCTTGAAACACTAAATAGCAATAGTAAACCATAAAACACTAGTGGAGTATCACCCTAAAGCTGGAGAAAGCACAGTATCATTACAGCACGTGCCAGCTTGGATGAGCTAAACAGCCTGTCGCTTTAAAACAATTGATTGCACAACCCAACACACCTATCGAATTCTAGAATCGATCTTACGCTTACAATCTACAAATACGAAAATATTTCTGCAATGGATTCCCTCTCATATACAGTTAAAGAAAAATTGTGCTGTGGACCTCAGCTAAACTAGCTACAGTAGATGGTATCCCAATGCAAACAATCCTGCTGTTTTCAGACGGTGTTAAAAATGTGAAGGATAACTGCAGATCTTTGTGGCAAGAATACTTTGACAAAAGATCAAAAGAAAAGGGTATCTGGTATCGGACAATCCACCCACAGATTGACAAATATCCCTGGATTGATAATGAGGATCCGTAACGTTTTTAGTTGAGAATGCAGATTTATAGAGCTAAGAAATCCTTAACATACAGTGCAAAAATTTTTGTTCTACGACATAGGTTGACGAAGTTATGATCAAATTACTAGCGAAGTTCACCGACCTGCCGGCGCGGTAGATGGCAGATGCGACGACGTCACTGTCACGTTGATGCCGGTTAGCCGTTGGCTCAGAAGAATAAGTTATTCTTCTGAGGCCGTTAGCAGCGATAAGGCGCGCATTGTTTTGTTTGGTTATTTGTGACTTTGAAACAAATTTAGTGTCCGATTTGTGTTTCACCTTTTGAACTATGTATAAATATTGTATAGTACCGAAATGTACAAACACTACTTTTAAAACGCCAGAAAAACAATTTTTAACGTCCCGAAAGACCCAAAACTTCGTAAAAAGTGATATTCTGTTGTAAAAACTGAAAAGCTAAAAATAAAAAGCTAATAACAAAATACCGATTTAATCCAAAAGACAAAAACACACGTAATATTATTAATGGTTTGCGCTACCACTGATCGGTTTGAATTCGGTGACAAGCCCGCTGGTGTCTGCCCACTTGGGTTGTTCTGCTCACGAAGAGCTGGTGGCGGGAGAGTCGACTTAGCCCATCTACCCTCTCCATATTTGGCTTGTCACCGACTTCATACCGATCAGTGGTAGCACAAACCAATAATAATATTACGTGTGTTTTTGTCTTTTGGATTAATTCGGTATTTTGTTATTAGCTTTTTATTTTTAGCTTTTCAGTTTTGTGTTTTTGGAAGTCGGTTTTAATTTTTTTGTTAAAATTTTGTTTATTTTTCGCTTATAAGTGACTTAGTTCGTAATTTCTCTAAGTTACAATAGCCTAATGTCAACTGCTCATCACCTTTTTGCAAAATATTGCTTTTCCCGACGCAGGGACGTTAATTGTTGAGGAGTTCTCCTAGTATATCACCATCAGTTCTACTTCACCATATACATTGTGACGGGCATAAATTGTTTAGAAACCATATTAAAGTTAACGATTCAGAACCCGTAAAATACTTATTATTGAGTAGTTCCGATGACCATCGGTGGTCTTTATCATCAGTTCCACTTCTTCAAATTTTGCTTTCCGAAAGCAAATAAACGTTTTACTGTAAAAAATACAAAAATCGCTATAGGTGTACCTATGATTTTTGAAGAGTTCCCTCGATTAGGTACTCCAAGATCCCATCATCAGATCTCGACTTGGTGACAATGGAATCAATTTGGGAGTCTTCCCTTTCAAACAAAAAACAATTTTTGAAATCGCTCCAATCGGAACCCGTGAAATACGTATTATTGTTGAGTAGTTCCGATGACCATCTGTGGTCTTCATCATCAGTTCCACTTCTTCAAATTTTGCTTTCCAAAAGCAAATGAACGATTAACTATAAAAAATACCCAAATCGCTATAGGTGTGCCTATAGCGTTTAAGAGTTTCCTCGATTTCTCCAAGATCCCATCATCAGATCCCGACTTGGTGGCAATGGGGCCTAATTGGGAGTAAACCCTTTCAAACAAAAAAGAATTTCCCAAATCGGTCCAACCGTCTTCAAGTAGGTAATCGGTGAACATACATAAAAAAAATAACATACATACAATCAAACATAGAACCTCCTCCTTTTTGGAAGTCGGTTAAAAAGAGAAGATAAATCTCCACCTTCTGCCCAGGCTGCAAGACATTGCTGTGAAGATAATTTCGATGCACGTACCTACATAACTATACCTACCTATTATTATTTAGTTGATATGGAAATAAGTTGGTACCTACCTACCTACTATTACGCTAGTGTACTTATCATGTATTATCTTATTTTAAGCCTGCCTACCTACCTACCTACTTAATTTTTCTGAGTTTTGTGGATAAACCTACGTACCTGCCTACCTATTCGCCCGTTCCCATTTCTGTGTAATATTCCAATTCATTCCATTCCTTCCATTTCCATTCATTCCATTGTGTAATATGACACAGGGACGTACCTACTGCGGTAAAAAGCAAAGAGCGAATGAAAATATTTTTTAATCATTTACAAAACAGCGGTGTATTTATGTATCTGCCTCAGCTATGCTATTGTTAGAAGCCAAAAAATCTATATAATAAAAAAGAATCGCCAAATGTGTTGCTAAGCGCATAACTTCCAAACGACTGCACCAAATTGGATAATAATTGTTTTTTTTTGTGTTCGTTATTGTCAAGACAAGGTTTGTCTAAAAGAAGTTTGGGAGTTCCTGCGGGAATTCCGAAAATCACGCGGGTGAATCTCCGAAACGGTTGGACCGATATTGACGGGACTTTCAGTGCTAATTAGCTGATGTTGTAAGGAATACATTAGGCTATTTATTTATTTATTTATTTAACAATTAATGCACACAAGGACAACATAAAAAGAAAGAAAGTATAAAAGTAAACATGTACAAGGGTCATGCTTATTCCATACAATTGGAATTTCTTCCAGCAGACCCGCAACAGGAGAACCGGTTAGAATTGGCAGATCTGGTGTGCCTCAATTTGATAGAATATATAAAACACTTAAAAAAAAAAAGAAGAATATGAATATTACCTAACAACACACATATTATTTAATAAGATGATATAAATAATAACTACTTTGGAGTTCCTGCGGGAATTCCGCAACTTGCGCGAGTGAAACCGCGGGGCACAACTAGTAATATATATTTTTATATTTCAGTTGGAAGATATGGAAAATTACGTAAAGTTTAAGTTGGTTGGAGGAAAGCTTAAACTGAAGAAGGGAGTTTTGCCTCAAAGTTTGAGTGTCAAAAGCCTCAAAAAGAGAAATTCAAATATAAGTTTCTTTCTGAAGACCCGATTGGTGCAGAGGTCACCATGCCTACCCGCTAATCAAGGGATTCCGGGTTCGATTCCCGGTGGGGGTGGACTTTGTGTGATGAACACAGGGTTCCATTTTCCAGTCTGGGGTGTGTTTATATATCTATAGTATCAACAGTCACTGTGACGTCACACACACCCACATACACTGAATTTTAGCGGCAGGAACAGCTTAAGTTTATTACTTAATATCTTCATAAGTAATGATCCGATCTGGATAATTCAAAAAGATATAATATCATTCTTAACTCATAGAGAATAATGTGGATAGTTTTACTGAATTTGCTATAACTGTACTGGCCCTCATTGTGTTATGAACCATAAGACATTAGTGATGTTTCTCAGGCTTTGCTCCATGCATATCCCATTCAATAAGTTTGCGTTTCTAATGAAAAAATATCATCTCCCAACTGTGTCGTTGTGGGGTAATAGAAGATGTACAACATATTTTGTTGGAATGTGTGTGAAACCAAAGTTACAGAAGATCGTGTTTTGCTCAGAGCAAAATGGATGTAGGACTATGTAATGTTATTCAACCAATGTCAGATCAAGCCAGTTAATTTTTTAAATTAGCAGATTTAGTTTTAAGCAACTGAGTGTATCTTTGTTTGTCATACCAGACGAAGTGGTCACTAAGTGACAAAGCCCTTTAAATAAACTAAAAAAAAAGCTACAGGCTTGCCTCTAAAAGCATGCCATGAAACATCCAAAAAGTAAATAACCACTATGTTTTGCAAGCTATTTTACTTGTAAATGTATCCTCAGTAAGTCAAATGTCATATTTTCAAACTTCTTCAATTTTAACATGTTTTTGCTCCTTTTTTTTATATAATCGCTTTGCCAGCCAAATTTGGATATTAAAGGGACGCAGATAAGCAATAATTTGTTAACCCACAAAATTAAGTTATTGATTCAGGACGATTTATTGAGAGTTAGGGAACATTTTTTAATTATGTGTTTACCTTATTACATTGCTATTGAACATAAAAAATGTTGATACAAAATGGCGCTCCTACTTTTAAAACACGATTTACTCAAAATTTCTCCAGTGCGGGTTAACATACTATTGCTTATCTATGTCCAAAGGTAAGTGGACTTCCAAAATTTTCTTTACTCACACGATAGGTACTCTGTATATTCCCAGTAAAAACAAAGGTGTTAGTTTAAATATCAAGCACATGGTATCTCCAGAAAAAAATAGTTATTGTTATTGTTAGTACACTAATGTACACTGACGACCCGATTGGCGCAATGGTCACCATGCCTGCCCGCTAATCAAGAGGTTCCGGGTTCGATTCCCGGTGGGGGTGGACGTTGTGTGATGAATACAGGGTTCCATTTTTCAGTCTGGATGTAGTATATACCACGTTTGCTTGGTTTCCACGACACAAGCTTATAGCTTAGTGTGGGGGAATGCATTAGAAATACGCATCCCGAATTTAGGGGGGGGGGGGGGGGGGGGGGGGGGGGGGGGGAAGGGGAGTCACCCCCAACAACCCCCCGCGCGCGGAAGTCAATAGTTTTTTTTATACGAATTTTTGAAATTTGAATACAACGCTAGTGTTTTCTACTGATATTTATGAATTTAGAGGGGGGAGGGGGGAGGGGAGTCATTGCCCAATCACCCCCCACAGACAAAAACCAACAACTTAAAGGCAAGGTCGACGGAGCCCCGCTTCGCGGGGCTCCTAATCGGTGGTCATAAAAGAAAATAACCACTCAGAAGGATGGCGGGGCCTTGCAGGCCCCGCCATCCTCTTCGTCACCTAAATTATCCGATTCGGGGTGCCCATGAGTCCTGAGCTCGCTTCGCTCGCTCCTGGACCCTAAGTTATTTAAAGATAATTTTAAACACGAAAAAAAAAACTACGGGTCTCCACGCGGAGTGAGGGTGCCGTAACGACAGGGGGGACCCATCCCTATAAAAATCAACCCCTATTCTCACTAAATTCCGGATGCGTATTAATAATACATTCTTATATCAGTAGGAAACACGAGCGTTGTATTCAAATTTCAAAAATTCGTATAAAAAAAACTATTGACTTCCGCGCGCTGGGGGTTGTTGGGGGTGACTCCCCTACCCCACCCCTACCCCTCCCCCCTAATTTCCCCCCTAAATTCGGGATGCGTATTTCTAATGCCAACCCTAGTGTGGGATCAAGTACATCTGTGTGTTGTGAAGTGGATTATTATTATTATTATAATGAAGCATCATTTTGAAATTTACATACCATTACAGTAGGATAGCTTACGATCACTCTTAGATCGAAGTAAACCGGAGTCTTTACTCCACTTTTGGTGACAAAGTCACCGAACTTCACAGCATTTATACTGTAGAGTTTCAGTGCCAATTCTTCTAAATAGTGATCATCCATTTTTAAAGTTACCAATATAGGTATTTTCGTTCCTTTCTAGACTGGAGCAGGTGGTTGTTATTTAATTTAACTCGTTTGAGTTTCTTCTTCTTCTTCTTTAATAATGGCGTCTATAATTATAATCTACGTAATTTGCCAATGACAATGTTTCTTAATAATAACAATCTCAGCATCTACTTCTTCAATTATGGCGAATCGCCAATGACAATGTTAGATTTTTCCCCAAGTTAAAACATGGCTCTTTTGAAAGTCAGTTTCCTGCTCAGGGTCCAAAATAGATGCTGAAAAGTGACTGAAATAACGAAAAACGTGACACACGTGTTTTCGATACGGCTTTCACTCGTCAACAACACGTTCTCTTATTCGTCTGTGAACAACACAGAACACACCTACGTCAACAACCTCGTTTGAGTTTGAGTTGGTTGCAAGTTGCAACAATCGAGTTGTTTTTCTAACCTCAAAAATTTTTTTTTTTTTTTTGGTAAAGTTTACCCCTTTCGGGGAAGGCAAAAGAAACTTAGTCCATGCAACTAAATTAAAATATTTGAAATTACAGACGTAGCGGTGGGCGTTGTACGCAGGGGCGGATCCAGGGGAGTGCACTGGGTGCAATTGCCCCCCCTGAAGATCTAAATAGGTACCTACTTTAATTGAACTTTAGAAAAATCTTCGCAGGCTTGTGTCCGTGCTTGTGTTTTCTTAAACACAAACTTGTGTAAACTTTCACCAAAGTTTCATCGTAATTTAAATGAATGAATAGGGGAATGAATAGAAATTAACGAATGAACGAACGAATATTCATTTTTTAAACTTTAAAAGATTAGTCCGTAAACGAACCTTTATGGAAGTTCACATTATTGTAAAACAAACAAAATATCTGTCAAATCTTTCGTTGGAACAAATTTTCTGGTTTGAAACTACGTGCCATATGGTTTTTTCTCCTTCACATCTTCGAAAATCCGGTACATTTCTCATTTAAAAGGAGGAGTTTCTATGTTCGGCTGTATGTATGTTTTTACAAATTATTATCCCCATAGTTGTCAGGTTCGTAAGTAAAGTATGCCTTGGGCTAGCTCAATGAAAGGATTGTAGTGATTTTAAACTATTTATTAGGATAAAAGATAAATTAATATTGGAATATGTACCACGTAGTGAATAGTGATTACCTTCTCTCTGTATGTTCCTATGTAAGTAAGGAGTCTGAGTTCTGTCAAAATGTAAACATCAATTTTTGAATACAAAAAAGGAACAGATTAAAAAAAAATAAAAAGGTTAAGGCCTCTCCACATTCGCACCCGAAGCCAAGAAACAGCCGGGAAACACCCGCGCCATGAGTCCACACTCATGGATCGGAGAAGTAAGTAAATTTGTGAAAAAAAATAATGAAATCTTGTGTTATTTTACTGTATTAGAGAATTTTGGACTTGTACGGACGCACTAGTTACATCGACCTTCGACGCAAGTCGCGACCGTTACTAAGCCGACTAGTAGAATTCGAAGACAACTAAACGGAGAAGTTTACGGCAACGGGCGAAACATTGTTGACTACGCGCGACGGTTTATACTTTAATAGTGAATATCATTATTCATACATATCTTATCATTATACACAAGTACATTTATAGTCCGTTGAAATAATATTTTATCATCGATCGAAATTTTAATTTGAATTCAACTGGTTAGAGTTTTTATTTCAGTGGGCCAGATATATTAAACTTTATTACTTTAGCCCTTTGTATTTTCTTATCCCCTTTTATATTAATTAATTTTGGAAGTAATTTATAATTATAATTTATTATATCAAACATAATTAATATCAAATAATTAACATCAGTAGCTATTTAACTAATTTCAATCAGTTTACTAAGAAAAGCATTCAATTTATGAAATTTCATTTAAAATTAACGTGGCGATGGCCGATAAGTACTTAAGTCTACCATTAACGCGCAGGGCGACTTCGAGACGAACGAGGCCGGAATACGCTCGATACCTATCGTTGCGGAGGACGTCTCGTCCTCGCTTGTCGCGAAGTTGAGTGAAACGGCCCCGTCGCTGCAACGGCCAACGACTTGTCGTCGAATTCAACTAGTAGAACGACTAGTCGATGACGACGATCGCGCGGTCTCGTTTCGTCGTTCGAAAATGCGACGACGACGACGACGAGGTTTTTTTTTTTATATCAGCAGGCAGCCGAGTCTTCTTTTTTAACTGAAATTGTATTTTATCGTAATCCGTGGCTACTTTATTGTAATCCGTGGTATTGCCCCTCTCCCAGCCGGCAGTGTTCCCAACTTAGGGTTTCAACAACAAACGACGAGACGAGCCGCGCGGCGAGCCCCGAGCGACGGCTAACGACTGTGTTCGCATTCGCACTTCGTCGCTCGCCTCGCGCCTCGCCTCGTCACGCGTACGCGAGTGTAAATCCCGTATTAGGGGTAAATGTTTTCCTGAGAGTTGGTAACACTGAATTAACTGAACTGAAACGAATTATTCATTCATAATTCATTTCAATTTCATTTCATTGTTTTATAAAATCGGAAAAAGGAAGGACGTGTACTAAATATTTTTAACTTTTTCGCCAGCATTACAAAAGTGTATAATCAGTGAAAATTATTGAATTAGAACAAAAAGCGAGTACAAATTCCATTGATTTCGCTACGTAAGTATAGGTTTACGTGTTTCGCGATCCAAATTTCTGCTTGATGCCTCGTGCCGATAATACCGCCAACTCCAACATGGCGGACCGTAATGTGCGTCGTTTTTATATATTTCCGTCTTAAAATCGCTTACATAATTTTTAGCCTGCTTAATCATCATAAACTATTATTAAGGTAGTAAAGGCATCTACGATGGTAAAGACGCAGACGGCACGCTATAGTGATTAGGTATTGTAGTAACTACCTAGTAGGTTAGGACATAAGTAGTCTATACCTATAACTAAATAGTAGGTACCTATCACGGATGATGCGTGGGTCACTCAGCAACAAAGCAGCATACAATGTGGAATCTATGTATAAATATTATTGTCGCTATAAGCGGGCACAGTTCTTGATTTATATCCAAAACTTTACAATTTTTTTTCTTCTAGAAAATGGTGGGATCACGTGTCTACGTTGGCGGTCTACCCTTTGGTGTGAGGGAGCGAGACCTAGAGAAATTCTTCAAAGGGTTTGGCAGGATTCGTGATATTCTCATCAAGAATGGATATGGTTTTGTGGTAAGTTATTTATTTACGTTTGTACAGTGCAGATTGTCAGTTCTACTATAGTTGTCTGCTCACTTCCCCATCGCGCCGGCCTTTTGACAAGGAATATAACCTTTACACAACTAAGTATTAGTGGCGAATTGACTGTAGATCGTATAGTGTCTTTTTACACTTCTTACCTTCTTAGCCAAGTATTTTATGTAACCATGTAACAATTCCTTTCTTAGTTTTTTATGTGTCAAAGATTGTAGATTGTCAACTTGGCTAGGGGGCTGGTTGTCGGGTAACCGGCGCATCCCTGCCGATGGTTCTAGTTCCATACATTGCATACTATGCAAACAATATGTGAATAACATTTGTGTTTGTATGGAACCCCTTGGTGCACAGGTCTAACTCGCACTTTTTTGTTATACTGACCTTTTCTATTGCAGGAGTTTGAAGACCATAGAGATGCTGATGATGCGGTTTATGAATTAAATGGAAAGGAATTGTTGGGAGAGAGGTGAGATTTTCATATTTCATTTAGTATCATTTAATTTTAATATCTGGGTCACCGAGCTTCGCTCGTGTATAGCACCATCTGTTCTTACATAGAAAAACAAACACTCCGTTTTCATTGCCTGAAAACACGGATAAAGCGACGTTTTTTAAAAATGAAACCTAGCTAGATCTATTAATCACCCCCGAAACCCCCTGCATACCTTGATCAATACAAACACATTCAACTACCATTTCGAAAACGACTACTGTTTTACTGTTTAACAATAGTATGTAGAAATACTAACAATAAGGGTGTTATATGAGCAAAATTCTTATTTTCAGTGCTGGGCTCTTATTCACTATGACCATGTGAGGTTCGTGGTAGTAAAATCTTGGACTAGCTCAAATAAAAGATATATTTTGTAAATTAGAGCTTTTGTATTCTTTAAATCGTATCTAGTTCTATCCAAAAAGTCAAAAGTCAAATTTTTTAAATATAAAAGGAACAGATATAAAAATAAATAACAAATATTAGAAATGAGGCGGGATATCATAACGAGTAGCATACGGCCGCCTCGTTACAACCAACGACATTCCTTGCCCATAACGCGCGACACATTTTGAAGTGAAACTTCTTTGAGCACAAGGAAAAAACAGTTTTTGTGGCGTGATATCTTAACGCGACGTGTTACCCCTTGGCCACAGTTACGGCGGCGGCGGTGGCGGCGGCGAAAACCAATGATACACAACTTAAGAAGTCAGCCACAGCTATCAGTGGAGCGCGCTGTGGCATTACTTCATAATATTATGTTGTCTACTATTTGTTTTCGCCGTCGTCATCGCCGCCGTAGCTGTGGCGCCGCCCTTATGGTCATAGAGACTATGGACCCTGATTTTGTATAGTTTTATGGGGAATATTTAATTAAGATTATGACAAGCACAATCATTCAAAGTAAACTGTTAAATTTAACTAGGTTTTATAAAGAATTTCGTCTCGGACCTCACAAATTGAGATAGACCTTTCAAGATAATAATTTTAGCCTCAACAGTATTATTAAGTGTCATATTACATTCATCAAAGATTAGTTGTTTGTTGTTTTAAAAACTCTTATTATTACACAATAATTGACAAAATTACACTTTGATCTAGGTAATTCATAAGTATAAATTTCTAGGAAGTTACATCGTTACTCCAGCTTAAACCTTTATGAACATAATTGCACATCTGTTATAACAAATAAATTAAAATAATAATAAAAAATAACAGTGTAAAGCGGTACGTATATGTATGTCTTAGAAATGACTATACATTTGAAACATTCATAGGAAATCTATGGGTTGTAGATACCGTGTAGGCGCGTAACGTACATGCGTAGGTACTGCGTACTTACAACCTGTAACAAACAAAGATAAGTACATATCATGTAGTTAAACAACTTCAATGGGCATGTTGACTATTTTTTTTAGCCCATCTTGTACATTAATAAAAAATATTGGACACGTATTTTTTATTTTTTTCGTAATCAAAAAATAACGGCGATACATTGAGTTGAAATTTCGCCTGACGTCACTATTCGGACAGTTTGTATGGCGGTTTTAGCAGTTACTGACGTCACGACCTCCTTACCCTAAACTCTATTGCGCTTTATCTCTGTATATTTTAATTTATTTAAAAAAGCAAAAAGTTCGTGTCTATTGTTTTTTTAATTTTCTAACTGACGAACCAATTAGTATTTTGATTTTCAAAAGTTGTCAACATCTCCATTATAAAATTATGTCATTTTTAAACATTGTTATAATAATTGTAGCCATTACAATTTATTTTGTGTTTATTCATGCAATAGTAGAACTGACATTATATTATTATTATAAATATACATATAGTAATAATATTGGTAAAATGTTTAACATAATAGTTTTTTCCTTAATATGCTGACTCCACATGTGTCACCTATTTGTATGATATCTAGGTATTTTTTCATTTATGAATGTTTCATGAAAAGATTGTTTGAATATGAATGAGTTCTGTGTAGGTATACCGCTGAAATTATTGTTTACATTATTTTTTAATTACTGCGCGCTCTGCTGAACCAACAACATTCCTTGCCCATAATCCGCGTATCTGTAACACAGTTCTAAACGTTCTATAGTTCTAGTCTATAGTCAAAAATCACAAATTAGTAACCTGGTTGTCTACGTATTAAAAAAGACAATTTTAAAAATTGAATTACTGTTTTCGAAATCTATCTTATACATGCATTTTTATACTTTTTCTTATATGGTGTAAAATTCAGTAAAATACCCTGTTAATTATCTATCCTACTTCTTACTAATATTATAAACGCGAAAGTTTGTAAGAATGTATGGATGGATGGAAGTTTGTTACTCTTTCACGCAAAAACTACTGAATGGATTTAAATGAAACTTTACAATAATATAGCTTATACATCAGATTAACACATAGGGTACTTTTTATCCTGGAATTCCCGCGGGAACTCTGAAATTAATGCGGGTGAAACCGCGGGGCACAACTAGTGAAAAATAAAACTCAAACTTGTGCTATAGTATTATAAATAGTAGGTATAGTTTTTCTAGAGTATGTATTATAAATAGTGTTACGAGTGCGAGTTGGTGGCAGGTCTGTTGTGTACGAAAGGTGCGCGTTGCGGTGCTAACGCTGGGTGGGATGTGTGTCTACAGGGTGGTGGTGGAGCCGGCGCGCGGCATCGACCGCAGCGCGGACCGCTACCGGCGCGAGCGGTTCCACGAGCGCGACCGCGGCGGCCGCTCGCGATACGAGTGAGTACCGCCCGCCGAGTACAGCGCGCGCTGTGTTGTAGGGTGTCGGTGGAGCGCGCGCGCGGCGTGCCCCGCGGCTCGGACCGGTGGCGCGGCCGCGACCAGCCGCCGCCGCCCGCGCCCGCCGCGCCCCCGCGCCGCCAGCCCGCGGCGGCCGCGCGGCACACGCAGCGCCACGACGCGTCTGTATCGCACGCAACCCCCACCACACGTAGCGGGAGAGGGGGGGGACACTACATACAGATAGTAGAGGTTCAGTGTTACTCCTATCGTATTCAATGTTACACACGAACTCTATAGGGGGAGAGAGGATACTACATACAGATAGTAGAGGTTCAGTGTTACTCCTATCGTATTCAATGTTACACACGAACTCTATAGTGGGAGAGAGGATACTACATACAGATAGTAGAGGTTCAGTGTTACTCCTATCGTATTCAATGTTACACACGAACTCTATAGTGGGAGAGAGGATACTACATACAGATAGTAGAGGTTCAGTGTTACTCCTATCGTATTTAATGTTACACACGACTATTAAGGGGGAGAGGGGACACTACATAGTAGAGGTTCAATATTAAACCTATCGTATTCAATGTTACACACAAACTGTTGATCTGACTACGATAGACAACCAACACTCGAACTGGACTCGCTGTGCGCTGCAAGCGTAGGGAGATAAAAAAAATTCATTCAAACTAGTTGATTCACTCCCTGAATTTCAGGACTCCCTTGGGAACTCCGGCTTATTCCTTCTTATTCTTTAGAAGAGTAGCCGTGTAAGAGTCTACATCCTATAAACTACCTTCCTTCCCGCTAAATGCCAGATTCATACATTAAATTCGTGTAGTTTTCGATATTTCTTGATCATTCGGAGATTTGTATCAGTGCTACAAAACTTTATATAATAAACACACAGCTGTCGAAGCATAGTACTCTAAAACAATTTAAATAAATTACGGTAGCGACTATGCAAATGAGACTATACCCTCCACTTGAAAGTAAACTTAATTTGTCGGCAAAAACATGATTAGAGAAACGTGAGCGAATGTTGTGAAATAACTTGTACAACACTCATCACTTAGAATATTATATGTATTTGCTAGAACAAAAATTTTGGCTCGCTTTACTGTAGCTTCCTAATTTAATCTCTTTAGAAAAATTTGTGTTTTTAAACTGAGAAATTTACATATTTGCATAGAAGTAATTCTGTTATTTGGTTTTAATTTGCAGCTATATCGTGTGAGTACCTTGACTCTCTTCGACGCCGTCATTTCCTTAATTCACGGTCGTAACAATATAATTAATATACTAGCTGATCGCCTCACGGTTTCACCTGCGTGTGGTTTTCCTACTGATACTCCTATGATATAATTATTATGACAACACTTCACAACATACAGATCTACGTAATCCCAAAGTAGGCTACAAGCTTTTGTCGTGGAAACCAAGCAGAACGTAGTATGTACTACATATTATAGTATAGTTAATATATCAACACGTATCCTATGTCACTCGGGCGTAAGCGTCCTATTACCCACCCCCTACATCCAAAACTACAAATATACAAACAACCTCCTTTTAATATAAGTGTAGATTATACATTATCGTTCAAGAGTTTCACAAGCAACGTTCCGCGATACGCAATTGGCGTTAAGTAAAATCTTAGGTAACATAACTGGACCGATCGGGTCGGTCCGCTGACTACTTGAATAACGATGAAAACATACCTACTTTACTTTTATTTATTATTTTATTTACTTTTTATTATTATTTTAGTTACTGTATTAAATATACCTAGTTGTTCCACACGGTTTCATCCCTAACAAATTCTTGATCGAGTCATTTATGCGTGATTTGTGTTGTGGACTTTACCTTTCAATTTTATTGTATTCAGATATTTTTATCTTGCAATTCTACTGAGATAGCAAAGGCACATTGTGTGGATAATTAATTATAAAGTATTAAGTAGTACAAATATTGTTCGTAGGTACTATTTACTCATATAATTATTTATTCCTTCGGTATATCGTAAGCTTCAAATTCCGAAGCACGAAACAGCGTTATCGATGTCGTAAATAATACAGTATACCTAACGTGTATTTTTTTCGCTCGTTTAGCAGCGACTACAGTTACAGATACGGGCCGCCGACGCGCACCGAGTATCGGCTCGTGGTCGAGAATTTATCGAGCAGGATCAGCTGGCAGGTAAGGATAGCGATGTGACGGCCGAGGGCACATTCACCACTCCATCACCTATCACCCAGGGAGACAGCCGCGGTCGAGGGCAGGGCGGACAGTCTGCGGCGCACTGGGGCATGGCTGCCAGGACAGGACAGGGCAGCACACGACAGGGCAGGACATCCCACCATTCTTACGGCGTACAGCTGAGCGTGCGAGGCGGCCTCGGAGGCGCTCGCGAGAATGATTCACCAGGAA
Source organism: Zygaena filipendulae (assembly GCA_907165275.2). Classification (NCBI taxonomy): domain Eukaryota; kingdom Metazoa; phylum Arthropoda; class Insecta; order Lepidoptera; family Zygaenidae; genus Zygaena; species Zygaena filipendulae. Next base: position 7,091,278 of record OU015669.1, read on the forward strand.
CTGCAAGACGATACAACACGAGACGGAATCTGATGTGCTGATGCAATTGAAATCGGAAAAAAAAACGATCAAAATTATTGAAACCAATTGGCTTATGAGACGGAATCAAGACTCCAGGAGTGTCACGATGCATACAATCGTAACAGCATGATGGTTGGAGACTGTTATGTTGCTGCCAGACGGACGATCAATCGAGACGATTTGGAAGGCTTCCACATCCATACGTTTGGACAAAAATCGCGTACCTAATTTTTTTATACAAATTATTCTTTGAAACAACTCGACAAGTATATTTAATAGCTTATGTATATAAAAATATTAACTCCTTACAAAGTATTAAGCATTTTAAAGACTGCTTTTTCGAAATTGAGCTTCTTACATACTTATACCTTTTTTTAATAAAAAAAAGTAATTATTAATGAATTTGTATAGAGATATTTTTTAATGATCATAATACTTTTTAATAATTCAGAAAGTATAAACATTAATTCTCATTCTTATTTCTACACAGTAATGTGACACGATGAGTTACCGACAACATTATAGAGATGAATTTTTAATTACAAAACGACAGAAAGTTGGCGGCGTGTCGTGGTGTGAGAGCCCTGATGTAGCTCCCGCTGTTTGAGATGTGGTCTGGCACTGGATGTTAGGAGGGTATCGGTGCGGCCTGACCCTGGTGATGACGGCCCGCCTCCCGGCCCCCCGGCCCCCGGCCCCCGGCCCCGCGCGCCGGTCGCGCCCCGCCCCCGGTGGCCTTCGCCAAGGTAAAGTCGACTAAACGGGGGCACAACAGGAAACGATCTCTAATCGATTATTATGTGCAAACCCATTTACAAATACGTTAACTCCATTGTCTCATACCTTTTAATTTAACATATTTTCTAGTATATTATAGACGTTAATTTATTTTTATAGTATAATTACTACTACCACTGCTAGATCATTGTGACGATGCTAATTCATTTTTTCGCATCAGTCACTTTCGTTGGGTGCGCGAACAGATTTCCGTATTGGGCGGGTTCGCTCGAGGTGTTATTGCTTACGAGATACCGGGAGAGCAACTATGGAGAACTGGAGATGATATCTGGACCGGTCGTGACTCGAGGGACACAGTTGATGTGGTGGAGAAAAGGACGGAAATTCGACATCACCGCCGCAGTTTCGACGAGAACAGAGATTCCGAGGGAGAGGAGGAATCCAAAGGAATATATGCCCAGTGCAATGCGATGAACACACAGTGATGTGATGCGATGGGAGTAACAGAGAGAGACTTGCGGATCACGGAAAGACCAGACTACGGACTGAGAATACTAGAGTCAATCGGATAAGAGAGGATGGTGTCTATAACTCTCTGAGATGTGAGAAACAAGGAATTAAAGAAGAAAATTGAATGTTTTTGTAAGCAATAACAACCAATGAGTGGTGGCCCAGTGCGGAAATTCTGTCCCACAGCACCATTATTGTTTTGTCACCGTTCTGTTCAAGTCAATTTGTGTATAACCCAGTTCATCTGTTAGGTTCGCCAGGTTTTTCTAACACTATATTTTATCTTATCCAAAAAACTTTTTTATATGATGATATCGCATTTTTAACCATCTTTCGGGGCTGAGTACCTTGATGATAATTTTTAATCTGATGAAGATTTTTGGATAGGATTAACCGCTCAGTGCTTTGGCCGGTTTTACTGATATGTTGTGTTGGTTTGCAGGACTTGAAGGATTACATGCGTCAGGCTGGTGAGGTCACCTACGCCGACGCGCATAAACAGCACAGAAATGAAGGGTAAATTGTCTATAATTATGTTTTGTTGACACGCATGTATGTATGTAATTATCTCGCGATCCCAGAGTTACACAGGAATGTAAATTTGCCGGCCCCAGTCCAGAAGCCCCAGATGGACCTCAGCCGAGAGAACCGTATTAAATACACGCTTTCGTTGACTTATTCATTTTGTATTTGCCCTGTGGGCGTATTTTATAAATACGGGCCTAAAGTTCATATTTTATAATTGCTACTCAATACATAATCTCTCCTCTCAAGATATGGTCAGTTTCGCTCATTGCGCTGGAAAATTTGAACGATTAAGTAACACTTGAGAGTATCCAGTTTGAGTAGTGTTTATACGGGCCTTAGAGTCTGTACCGGTCCATGGGACTTGGACTTTATGGTGATTACTTCACACTTGCCTTTCAAAATTTATTTTGAAAGTCGGAATTCTAATATTGTCTCGTGTCTGATATCTATACTAATATTATAAAGAGGAAAAGTTTGTGACTGTGAATTACCGCGGGTGAAACCGCGGGGGACAGTTAGTACAAAATACATGTGAAACTCTAAACAAAAATATGTTTATAGTGTACGATCTATTGTATGCGACAGTGTGGTGGAGTTCGCGACGCACTCGGACATGCGCGCGGCGATCGAGAAGCTGGACGGCACCGAACTGAACGGGCGGCGCATCCGCCTGGTGGAGGCGCGCCGCACCTCGCGCCGCCGTTCGCGCTCCTCGTCCAGCCGCTCGCGCAGCCGCAGCCGCAGCCGCGACAAGAGGCGCTCGCGCACCAGGTACACGCACTAACACGCGCACACACACACACACACACACACACATTGTTGTGGCGATCCTTGGGGGAGGCCTACTGCAACTATACTGCAAATGAAGACTTTTTTAAATTAAAATATAACATGATAATCAAATATCTCGTACTATGTACCATTTGATTTAAGCTGCTTTTCTTCAGAGAGGTTCAGCAAGGATTTGAGTCCACGTAACGTTACTATGTCTATAATATTTTTTTTTTAGCGGTTGTGTCTTTTTTTTTTATTAGTCACTATTCAAATATGAACAATTTTAAAGGCTGTCGGCCTGTCGGGTATTTTATTTATACACATAATAAGAAATGGTTGACATGATGATACTATATTATTTACCATCTTTCGGGGCTGATAGCTCTTGATGACAACTTAATGGCTGATGGCAACATTAAGGATTCCCCACCCACCATGATCTCCGCCAGCCTCTACTAAGCTATATGTTTGCGCGTAGGTCCCGCTCGCGCCGCTCGTCGCGCAGCCGCTCGCGCTCCAAGTCGAACCCGAAGAGCAAGAGTCCGGTGGCGAAGTCCCGCTCCCGCTCCAGGTCCAAGTGAGTTGTCCCTGTGTTGGCTATTTATTTATTAATTCGAGAAACATACAGCTATAATGATGAAATAATGATCCTGTTTCTAATTTTGGATTTATGATAAAATATATCTTATCTTATCTTCATGTAATATATATAAATCACGTGTCACGTTGTTTGTCCGCGATAGACTCCGAAACTACTGAACGGATTTTGATAAAATTTTGCAACCGTTTATAAAATGGTCCAACTTAAAAGATAGGATACTTTTTATCCCGGAATTCCCGCGGGAACTCCAGAATTCAGGGGTACAAAGAAGGACGTAGAAATTACCGCGGATGAAATCGCGGGGGACAGCTAGTACAGCTATAATAATGCACTTAAAATAATATACTTTTAACAGAATAGAAATAATGATCCTGTCTCTAATTTTGGATTTAGGATAAAATACATAAATAAATATAGACTGATACTATATTATACGAAAATACTACATGTACATAAAAAATATTTCATACAAGTCAATAATAGTACATACACTACTATATTTTAAGACCATGTTTTTTAGTGAGAATCATGATACATTAGATGCTTAAATAAAATTACCAAAGAAAACCACTGACAAATGATCATAGACAGCTAGATTTAGTTTTTCAGCAACAACAACATAGAGCTAGTTAGTAGCTGAGCTAGCAAATTACATGTATTTTGTATACAGAACTAGTTTCCTTTTTAGGCTAGTAAGCTAGAAAACAAAATGTTTAAACCATTCCAACGGTCCGGAATACAACACACTGAAAAGTCTGTATACATTAAACATTTTTTAAAAAAATGCCACAAAATATTAATTAATAAAATAAAATACATTGCTTTAACGCATGTAATTATCCAGCTATTATTATTATCCATGCTCTATAGTGTATATGCTAAGGTTGATACAAAATGCATGCGATGTAAATGGACAATGAATATAATATGTAAATTAACCAAGTGTTTTTGGTTAGGTGTGTTAAAACTTGCGCTGAGCAAAATATGACCATGTAAGTATTGTACTTAGCTAATGACAAGCACGTCTTTCTTTCTGTGTTCCTCTTGTGTAGCGTTCTGTTATAGTTATTATGCTATTATCAGTGGGAAAATAAAACAAATCTTGTATCTATTTTCGCTCTTATTGTATATTATATAAATTTTAATCTGTCAAATTTTAGAAAATCAAATGTGCTATGAGGGCTTCAAATGTTGCTCATGTTTCTTTTATATGCCCAGATAGCAGAAATTGGATTGTGTTCAGGTTACCATGCAATCTGCTGCAGTATGTGTGTTTTGAGATGTGGTTTCATCAAGCCAATAGTTTTAATGATATAATAATTAATATTCATTTATTTGCATAAGACATTGTTTTAAAAGATGGGTACATTGTTAATTTTGATTAAATTTCTAATGTCTAGTCATTGAGTGACATGCAAAATATAGTACTGTAGTTAGTCAATCAATGCTTGTCAATAATGTTGTAATTATACATTTGTTATATGTGATTATAGTAATAAATTTATTTGTTAAATATTGAGACTTTGAGACAGATTAGAATTTATCATGGCTATTTATAGTATTTAGTGTACCTGTAATAGAGTCGTATATAGAGGTAGTCACTAAACCCGTTTTACCACCCCACCGTCTGGCGTGCGGTGTCCGCGTCGCGTAGAGAGCGCAGCCGGTCGCGGTCGCCGTCGCGTAAGTCGGAGCGGCGCTCGGCATCCGCTCACTCGGCTCACTCGGCTCGCTCGGCTCACTCCGCCCGCTCGGCTCACTCCGCCCGCTCGGCTCACTCTGCCCGCTCGGCCCGCGGCGGCCGCCAGTCCGCCGAGCGCAACGGCCGCCGCGACCGCTCGCCGTCGCGCTCCAAGTCGCGCTCGCCGAGGGCCGAATACAAGTAAGTGCGGTCACCGGTCACCGGTCACCGGGCGCGATGTGTGTGTCAATCTATCGCGTTCATTTCTGACGATTGTGCCTATCGCGAGGTTATATTTTCCTACATCCCCCGTTTATTATGGTTTATTCCATCCAGTCCTACCAGTGGTCCGAAAATCGAACTGCTGCTGAGGTGATCTGTTTGGACATAAATATTCCAAAGCCGTAAAACATTCCAAAGCTCTAACAATAGCTTTCACGAACGACGTCGTTACGGTTTATTTTTTTAACCAACTTCCAAAAAAGGAGAAGGTTCTCAATTCGACTGTGTTTTTACATGTATCATACTAGCTGCTTTTTGCTCTTTATTAGCAAAAGTGCATTTATTAATATATTCCAAGTCCATTACTATCAGCTGAGCGTGTGACCAGTTTTCTATACAGAAAATTTTTATTAGGGAATATAACCTCAAACCCATCGCATTCTCGTCAGATAAAATAAATTAATATCATTCATTAATTATCATATAATACAATATTTGTTTTTTTAACAATATACATATATCGTTAAAAATTGTTAATGATTGATGGCACAACACAATTTCTAATACAACTAACTCGATCCGTGTTAATTGCTGCGCCTACAGAAGAGAGAGTAACGTCGCAAGGTGAGGATGCCCCCTTGTTCTATTTAATTAGTATAGTGTATTAGATATGACGCTATTGTAATATTTGATGCATGCTTCTATTGTATTTTTTCTTGTAGCCGTTGCATAAGTCTGTTAGAAATATGGTACGAGTATTTCATACTACGCTTTTTAAATACGCTGAATAAAAATCAATGGAAAATCACTAAACTGAGTTTCATGTTCAGTGGCAATTAAAAGCTAGACTTACCGCCGCACTCAGAGTCGACTTTAATGATTACTTAAGTATAGATTTTTAAAACAACACTGCCGCAATCAGACAACTTTAATAAATTAATGTTAATTGGCTTTTAACTAATTAAGTTAAATCTCATTAAATGCCAATTAACATTAATTTACTGAACGTCTCTGATTGCGGCAGTTTTGTTTTAAAAATCTATACTTAATTAAGTAATCATTAAAATCGACTCTGAGTGCGGCCGTTAATGTTCATATTAATTAGGGATCTTTTGCCACTCACGTTCCCAGACACGGGTCATTGTAATAAAGGTCGAATTTAAGATACACGTACTTATAGCACTCATGTCTAGGAAGACTTAAAAAAAACGGGTGAGTGTATCGAGTACACACGAGTAAAAGGCGAAACTTATGCAAAATAATAAAAAAAACCGTTAAGAAAAAACCGTCTCAGAGAAACCGTTAAGTTTCGAAAAGGCGCCTGTAAAATCGTCTCTATAGACGTTATTTTACCACAATTGGCTACTTGACAAAAAATTTTTTTTTAGTCCGTCGTGTAGATTAGTAAAAAATATTGGACACGTATTTTTTCTTTTTTTACGTAATCAAAAAATAACAGAGATACATTGAGTTGAAATTTCACGTGACGTCACAATTCTGTGCGGTTTGTGTGGCGCTTATAATGAATGAATATATATTGACGTCACGTCACGACCCAAAACTTTAATGCGCCTTATCTATGTTCATTTTCATTAAATTGAAAAAGCAAAAAATACGTGTCTATTATTTTTTTATTTTCTAACTGACAGACTAATTAGAATTTTGATTTTCATACCTTGGAGAATACCCAAATACAATATCTAGTGATCGAACATACAACGATCGAGAGAAATTTAATCTATTACTAATTGACTAAATTTGTTTTTTTTTTAAGTCCGTCGTGTAGGTTAATAAGAAATATTGGACACGTATTTTTTTCTTTTTTTACGTAATCAAAAAATAACGACGATACATTGAGTTTAAAATTCGTGTGACGTCACAACCCGGTGCAGTTTGTACGGGGCTTATACCGAATAATGACGTCACGAGTCCCCCACCCTAAACTTTAATGCGCTTTATCTATTTTATTTATTTGAAAAACCAAAAAATACGTGTCTATTATTTTTTTTTATTTTCTAACCGACGGCCTAATCTATCTAATATATATAAATCACGTGTCACGTTGTTTGTCCGCGATGGACTCCGAACCTACTGAACGGATTTTGACAAAATTTTGTAACCATTTATAATATGGTCCAACTTAAAAGATAGGATAGTTTTTATCCCGGAATTCCCGCGGGAACTGAAGGACATAGAGTACTTTTTCCCGCAACCTCCGCGGGAACTCCGAAATTACCGCGGATCAAATTGCGGGGGACAGCAAGTTAGAATAGATTTTCATACCCCGGAAAATACGCAAATACAAAGCTGGGCACTACCCATTAATAAAAAAATAAAACAAATAACGATATTATATTGTTCACCCAGGGAGAAATCGCGGTCGCGCAGCAAGGAGGCGTCCCCGCGGCGCGACGAGGAGCGCGCCCGCGGCAGCAAGTCGCGCTCGCCGGCGTCCAGGTCGCGGTCGCGGTCGCGCTCGCGCTCGCGCTCCGCGTCCCGCGACCGCTCCGCGTCGCGCTCGCGCTCGCCGCGCCAGAACGGCGACGGGCCCGCGCGCGACAGCTCCCCGCGCAGCGGCGACTAGCGCCCGCGCCTCGCCGCGCCCGCTACCGTCTAGTGTATTATGTAAGTTAATGTATGTCGACGTTGTACGCAGTTGCGTTTCTTTGTGTTCTGCTGCTGCGTACACCTACTGTTGTAGACGGGCAATCAACCCGGTTCGAGCGCGGTGCTTGGGTTGAAACTCAATAAAAACCTGTAAACGCCCAGGCGGCGGTTCTTGGGTTGATTGCCCATCTCTATAGCTACTATAGTTGTATGCGCTCGTGTGTCTGTATCGATTTTATTGCAATGATGAAGTGTAGATATGTCACGGGGCCGTTTGTGACGTGTCATCTGTAAAAACCCGTCTTTATTGTAAAATCTTTGATCTGTATGATAAATGCGGATTATTTATATTATACTGATAACCGTTTAGGGGGCGACTCGGCTCATAGTGTACAACTTTTGCTATGGGCTATGCAACGGTTCGTCATATGGAACGATTAAAGAAAAATGTAGCTTTATAGCTACCTACAGTTTCGTAATATCAGTACACTCTTGTATAGATGCTGTTAATCTCACATTTTGGGAATCGCTTACACAAATCAAGGTTACACTTTTGAGTTTTGATAGTAAATCTTGAATCGCGTTGGACTGTTTATAAGGCGAGAATTTGTTTAATCCCACCATAAAAACATGACGGTAGATGCATGCTTTTTTGTGCTTAAGTATCAGCTATGCTTTTAAAAAGTTTCATCGAATTGGTTGAGTGATGGAATGTGTCCCTCTATTTTAATACAGTTGAGTATTATTTCTTTTACCTGAGCCAGATAGGTAATTGATGTCAAGAGTTGTACAGAATATGAACAAAGTTGACCTCTAAAAGGTGTACCTAAATGCGTAGGTAAATTGAAAATAACCCTGTATATATTTAACAGTTTGATAATAAATAATTGTTGGTTCCAAATAGTCTGTTATATTTGATCCACATTGATTACTAAGGTAATAAATGGAATTAATTTATCAAGAATCATTATTGTGTCTACAATATTTCACTGTTTTTCACGTCATTTAAATGTCTGCACATCACAGATTTTTATGGGTTAATAGTTTATTAACTACCAGGGAGACTTGCAAGTTCGCACACTCAAAAGATTTGAATGTCGTGGTAATTGAAAAACCGTTTAAAAATTTGTTATGTGATGCTTGAAGTTATGGACGTTGAGAATTCAGCACTTGGTGTTTTGTGAGGTGTGATTAGATTCGATTTATTCGTAATTACTTAGTTCTTTTAATATTTGAATAAGGTAGATGCGGCCGGCATCGAAAATAGCTCGATTCCTTTTATGCTACTGCTCCACCTGCGTTAACGTTAACGTTGATGCTAATGTCTAATGTTAACGTTGATGGTAATGTTAGTAAGTTAACCCGTTAAAATGTTGGCCACATCTACGTAATGCCTAAATTAGCGCATTAATTTACGCGTTAACACGCAGGTGGAGCAGTAGCATTACAGTTGAAAATAGAATGTACGTTAGTTGCCGACGTAATGAAGACGTTTCAATTCCACTGCAATGTTGTCAGTCCTTATGCTCGTTTTTCATGTATGTTTAAGTGCTGTATGAATCATTGAGGAATCCTAGCTGGATTGATTTTGTAGTGGTTTGATTCAAGATTGTATATAGTAGCGGCTCGAGTTAAAGTGATAGCCATCAGTTGCCGACATGTTTGTCTTCGCATTAATATACCTACTTTGCAATTTCAATTTGTGGTAAAAAAAATTCTATCGTTTTAACGATGATTCTGCAATGTCAGTGTTTATTTCAACTGTTAAAGGCCAATGAATTGACGCGCAGTTATCTGCCACATGACACGTGACCCTCGTACATAAGTAACCATCAAACTACAAAATATTTGAAAGAAACTACATATTTTATAAAGGCCACATTTAGCCGATTTGAGTGCACAAATTTTCGAACAATGTACATGTCGCAAGAGCAAGCAGCAGTATATCTGTGATTTTGAAGATGATCACCAGAACATGGTTTAGTAAACTGGTACAGTTTGATAAAGAAATATTTGTGCGCTGAAATCGACAACTACACGAGTGAACTTTTGTAAGTACAATCAGCATCGAAAATAGGTAAACATTCTGTCGGTCGTTGAACTTAATTACTATTGTATTGCAATACGACAGTCAAAAGTGTTTAAATATTTCTGATTCTGATTGTACAGTCAGCCCTTTTGTTTTAAATTACGATAAGGTAAATTTTTATTTAAGCCAACCTATTTTGTGATAGGTGTAATAGATTTATTTTGTAAATATTTGTTACTAATAACCAAATAAATTAAAGTAATGAAGGGAAGAAGTTTTATTTTGTATGCACATATGATTTAGGTCAGTGTTACGCCAAAATGTACCAACTGCGTAAAATTGATTTAGAGAAAATTATGTTAAATCTTCGAGTTATTGCTCTGATCCAACTATCTGAATTATTTTTGATAAAGCTTGCTTGTTTTAAGTCAAATGTGAATAATGGTTGACCTGTTTTGCTGATCATAATGCAATTTGATGTCAAAATTACATTTTATTAATAATTCATGAGTTGTACGTTTTGGAATTACTGAGTCCATTTTATAGCCGCATGTGGGAAAATTTGAGCAATAGAATTATTAGTAAACTCTGCTCTGAAAGTTACATTTGAAACTGCTATGGCCGTATAATAATTATTCGATTCCCACTAAGAAATTGGAACATTTGGAAATACTACTAGTAGCATAGGTTTGCCACTTTTTTGCAGAAAAAGTATTTAAAAAAGAAAACAGTACATATCTATTTTTTTTTTCAATCTATTTTTCCATGTTCTAAAGTTCCCCATGCTGAGTTGCGAATGCGTTCTAAATCACAATTAAAAAAGGCTATAATTGAATTAATTATAGGTATTAGGTAGGTTTTGTTTTATAATATATTTCTCTTAGTAAATAGTTCAATTGAGTATTAATATAGCACGGGAATCAATGCTACTATATACCTAGTAGAGAAATCCACTATCATTTTTGAGCAAAGTAACGAATCTGGTATTTTCAAGTTGCCAATGAATATTATATAAAAAATTACACGCTTAGTGATTTTATAAACTCTTGACGCATATAGGATAAATATTTCTGTAACCGCGCTGAAATTACAAGTTTTAAATAATTTCTATGGCAATTTTTTTAAAACATCGAATTATGAGTTGCTCTTGAGGACTTCCGAGTATTCAATGACGTGACTACATGATGCATCCGTCCCTCTACCGATATGAATGATGAATTTTGGCAGTAGCTGAACGCGTTTGTTTAATGCTTATTTTATGTAGGACTATTTAATTTCGTGGTTTTTAATGCGAAAAGTTCGCTTATTCCGTTGACCAACTGAACCAAAATCTCGAAACTTACCTATTCTTCAAACAAAGTTGCTAGGTAAGGTTAGATTCGTACTGTTCACAATGACAAGGAAGAGCACTGAGCAGACGCAGAAGAGGTACATAATAATATGAAATTCTGTATGATTCTATCCAGCAAAATGTTGTGAGCACTCGATGGAATTTGAGGAACTCACAATAAATAAAGCCTTAGATTTTTTATCAGTTAACAAAAGTACGTAAAAATGGTTATTTCATATTATGATACTCAAATAATATCACATGAAAAAACCACTTCACAAAACACAGCTCTACCTCATACGGTTCGCGCGGATAAGAATTTACATACAATACTAGCAGAATTCAGTGGTACCTACCTAATTATAACTTTTTCAATACCTACTGCCGCCCTCTAATGCACTCCCAGTGGTAAACTCAAGAGATGAAAAAACTGTTACATTATGATGTAGGTAGGTACCTAATTATTTCTGACTTGAACTTACGAATAGGACGGCTAGAAACCAGCGTCCCTTAGGAGTTTAGGACCTCTTTAGTAAAGGCAAAATATTTAATTTTCCGATTGATGACGTAATTTGCACATGGCTAATCTATCTTACTATAATAAAAGAGTAGAATCCGCGATTCTGTACATTAAATATTTTTAAGAAAAATTGACAGGGGGCGATAAAAGAAGAGTAACCAACCACAAAAAAAGAGTTTTTAAAATTCTTTTCTGTCTGTCTGTCTGTTCGCGATAATCTCCGAATCTACTGAACGAAGTGTCATGCGGTTTTCAGAGGTAGATTAAGCTTAGCCTGGAGCTACATATAGGCTTTGTTTCATTCAAATCGGATGTCGGAAAAAAAAGTTATTACATAAAAACTTTTCACGCGAGTGAAACCTCGGGGCACAGCTAGTAATAAAATAAAATGCGGTTTTTATCTTTTGTAAACAATTGTTTATTAACATTTTATTTCTCGTTGCATTACTGCACAATTTATACACATCCGTCTCACACGCTCACTGGCAAACTATCACCGTCATACCATTATAATATGACTTTTATTCTGAATAGGATCTATTATGGAATTAGATATTTGTTACTAATACCCTTCTATTGAAGATTTCTTTCATTTTTCTTTTGAAATTAAAAATAAACGTGAATATACTAAAAGGCAAGTACAAAATACATACAAAATCTCGCATTGTACTTGGTCCAATTTGGACTAAATCATAATTGAAGACAATAATATCTGGATTTGCATGCAAAATAAACAATTCAAGTAATAGCACAATAGTTATAAAAATATAAAGATTTAAAAATATTATCGCTAAGGTACTTAAAATAATGTGAAATGGAATGATCCGAAATGTTATCTTTCAGTATACTCACAGAGCGGAAAATATAATGATTTGTTTCCAGTAAAAATATGTCCAAAATACAAGATCAACAAGATAATTTTATTAGCTTCAGTCAATTGTAAATATAGTTAAAAAAAATAAACGATTTGTTTATATTAATTATAGTAAATCCACAGCGACATAATAAAATTGCAATAAATAAATTTAAAACTGTCATTTTATTAGTTTTCAAAGAAATTATAATAATAGTATCAAAGCGAATAATTTATAAGAAAGTTAAAATTTACCAAAGAAAAATGAAAGTTTCATATTAATACTGTGATCAATCCGTTAAGTACAAAAGTTAATTAAAGTTCACTGGATACAATTGTTTGGTTAATGCATATTCATTATTCACATATCTACTTAGTTTTCACATAATTTTAAGTTACATTTTTGTCATCTTAAACAATTAAATACGGGCCAAGAACAATTATTATTGATCATCAGTCTATTCAATATACATTTTACAATTTTGTTGATTTCTTTAAATAACCTTTTATTCTACGACCGCGTCCAAAAGGCAACATAGGAGGCAAATCCTATCACTTTAATAATATCTACACGCGGCTCTGTTACGTATCAAGGTTTAACATAAATTATTTAAAATAATAGCGATCCCCGTCGGTACGTCGCACACTCAATGCGGAGTGTGCGACCTATCGAGAAAGGATCCAATAAAAACACATCTTGCGAACTGCATTAAAATAAATAAGTTAAAAACAATGAGAGGATAACATCAGGTCCTATGTTGCTTAATGAATCCTGTTTATATTGTCACAGTACTCTTACACAAGTAATGGAGAATATACTTACATCACTACAACTTATTAGGTTTTTTTTTATTATACACAATGACTTAGGTTTCGACATTTTGTTCTTATAAGTACTGAATTAAATTTTTAAACTATAATTAATAGACGTGCGTGATGTTACATATCGTGTGGCTCGAGGGCGGTTGGGGCCCTCCCGCGGGCGGGCGTGGGGGGGGGGGACCCCAGCGGCTCTCGAGGGGATGAAGGAACGTTGGAATTTAGCACGGACCGACTTCAACGTCGGCCAGCAATAAACCGGGGCCGAGAAAAAAAATCTATGTCGATTTTCAAGAAAACCTGAACAAGATTTTTTTTTTTTATTAAATACAACGCATTCAACTTTCACAATCAACCATAATCATAGGAACAAATGATAATTATTCATTAATTAGTCAAATCACAAAAAAAAAATATTAAACAAAAAATAATAAATCAATCTAAAAACCCGATCGGAACGCATCACAGTACGCGTTGATTTTTCATTTCGAATTATTCTAAAATAAGCTTAAAACGCTACGCACGGTTTGGCTTTTACACTGGCGCGACGTCGGGGCGGGGCCCCGGCGGGCGGCGGGCGGCCGGCGGGGCCCCGCGCCTCGCGCCGGCTGCAGTGGCTACCTACAGAGATCGCAGACGGCGGGCCCCGGGCCCCCACACACACATTCAGCGCGATCCGTTGCGCCGACACGACACTACATATTTACAGGGGGGCGGACGAATCGCTCGCGTCACAATAAATACATCCGAACGCTTAAAACTAGCCGTCTATACAGGGTCACTTTACACTTTACGCTATATTTACACGCGGCGCACAGCCTGGTTCGCACTAGCGTCCATGGGGTATATAAATAATGAGTCCGCGAGTCCGGCGACACTACACTTGCGTGGCGAACGTCGGCGGCAGGCAGTGGTCGTCCAGCACGTACACCCCGCCGCCCTCCAGCGCCCGCTTCACCAGCGACGTGTCGCTGCAACCAAAGAGAACGACACGTTATTCAACCGGCCAGGGGAGCGGTCGGGTGGGGCGCGGGACGGGTGGTGGACAGGGTGGGGGGGCACTGACCTGTTGGAGCAGTAGGCGGACTCGGCGGATATCCGCGAGAGGCGCGGGTCGAGCGTGGCCAGCAGCCGCGCCGCGCTCTCCGTGTTGAGCGTTTTCCTCTTGCACTCTTCGGCGGCGGCGTTGTGCGCGTTCTGGCTCTCGGGCGCGGGCGCGTCGCACTTGCCCCACGTGTTGCGGATGACGCGGCCCGCGCCGCCCCCGCCGCCGCCGCCGCCGCCCCCCGCGCCGTCCGCGTTGGCCGCGTTCTGCGCGCGCGCCTCCGCGTCGGCGGCCCGCTGCGCGCGCTTGCGCCGGCGCCGCACGCACGCCACCGCGCCCAGCGCCACGAGCGCCGTCGCCGGCACCACCACCGACAGCGCGATGATCAGCGCCATGTGCTTGCCGGACAGCCCGCCCTCCTCGACGACCACGTCGTCGCCTATCCTGAAGCCGACCAGGCCGCCTGCCGGCCGCGGCGGCGCCACGATGTCGGCTAGCAGCACCGTGCACGACTTGCCGCCCCAGCCCGGCGCGCACGTGCACTGGTACCCGTCGACCCGGTCTCGGCACGCGCCCCCGTTCCGGCACGGCGCGGAGGCGCACTCGTCGACGTCCACGCTGCAGTCCTTGCCGGTGAAGCCGGGCCGGCACCGGCACTCGTAGTCGTTGTCGAGCACGAGGCACTCGCCGCCGTTGGCGCAGGGCTTCGCGAGGCACAGATCGACCCTCGTCTCGCAGCGCGGGCCAAGGAAGCCGGGCGCGCACTGGCACCGCTGCCCGTCGACCAGGTCGACGCAGCTGCCGCCGTGCTCGCACACGACGCCCGCGCAGTCATCGATGTCGATCTCGCAGCGGTTGCCTCGGTAGCCGGGGCGGCACGCGCACCGGAAGCCGTCGCCGGCGCGCGTGCACGTGGCCCCGTTGCGGCAGGGGCCGGCGGCGCACGAGTCGGCCTCCACGCCGCAGTCGGCGCCCGCAAACCCCGGCGCGCAGACGCACGCGAACCCCTGGCCGCGCGGCTCGCACGCGCCGCCGTTCCGGCAGGGGCGGTCGTCGCAGGTGAGGCGGCGCGTCTCGCAGCGCGCGCCCTCGTAGCCAGGCGGGCAAGCGCACGCCAGCTCGCCGCCCTCGTCGGCCACGCACGCGCCGCCGTTGAGGCAGCGGCGCACGGCGCACGAGTGCAGCGATTTGTCGCAGTCGGGGCCGGTGTAGTCGGGCGGGCACATGCACGTGTAGCTGCCCTGGCCGGTGTTGTGGCAGGTGCCGCCGTTCCGGCACGGCCGGTGGTTGGTGCAGTAGTTGAGGTCCTGGTTGCAGAACAGCCCGCCCCACCCCTCCTCGCAGTTGCAGTCCCAGGGGCGCGCGCAGGTGCCGTGCACGCAGCCCGGGTGCCGCTCGCACTGGTCGCACAGCTCGCCCACCCAGCCCGAGTGGCAGCTGCGGCGAAAGGAAACATTCGTCAGTTGAATGCGAGGAACGTGATAACGAGCGACTAAAAAGTTTGTCTCACAATACGAGCGAGCGGAACAATGAGCGGGATGAATGATTCGAACACGCAGGGAGGTAACTGTGGGCGTTTAGCGCGGAGGTGTGAAGTGGATACTCACATGCACTCGTCGGGCCGGAGGCAGTGGCCGTGCTCCGCGTCGCAGCCGGGCAGGCAGCGCGCTGCGGACAAAACGAGACACGTTCGTTAGCGCATCGAGACACAATACAATACCGCTCACAAAGGAGTACCATCATATCTAATGGATTCTTACAATGGTAGATATACGGGTTGCTGACACTGTTATGAAATCGCAGCGGCGCTCGCAAAGGATGAGACGAAGAGAGAGGTCCGTGGGCGAGGTCGCGCACACGACATTTGTATCAACATCCACCGACCCTCACTAACATCCTTTATCCACATTATTTATAGTCCGCTTCAAACTAATAATTTAACTCTAAATAAACACGCGTCGGTAGTACGCAACGAGTTTCCTGACTATAAATTGAAATCCTTAAGATATCGATGCACCGACATCGAAAGATATTTATAAAGGCTTCTACGGATGAATATTAAACCCGGACGTGATGTATTGCAGGCGTAATATGTGCGCATCGTTAACTGTGTGATTTACGTTCCGTACAATGGGCGAGCTCCTCACTGGTACTCACTCGTACTTTTCGTAGGAATTCAACGAGTCGAATCGTTTCACGAGCAATGTACCTATCATACATCGCCGGGCAAAAGTGTTCGACGGTCTACTGTACGCGGTGCGGCGCGGTAATGTATGCTAGACACGAGTACAACCTGGTGTTTTGAAATAAGTGGCACCCAGCAGAGTTGCACCGGTCGGGTGCGCATGGGCAAGTTATCGGAGCGAATACGAAGGGGGCAGATAGCGCGGGGAGACCAACCGTCGCGTCGCTCGACCGACCGTTACCGTTCCCCTAACTCACTAGAAAAACACTAGACGCCATTTTGCTCGTATAATAGTTCCCTTTCGGAATGCAAATGTAAGCTGGCTTATTCGCGTTCCAAATTTGAATAAAATACAATTTGCGGGGAGCGTTAGCTTCGAAACGCAAACTCCGCGAGGATTTTGTGAGCTCAGACGGTCGGTAGCTGAAGATTAGCCGGCCCGGCGCGTTCCGTAGACCGTAAATAGGTTTGGAGCGGGCCGAACGCGCACTAAGCCCCCAAAACTCGTTAGGCGTTCGCAAATCGGCTTAAAACAGACTCCGGCGGTACTCGGGAACATTCAATTTCATAATTGCAGCGATCACAGAGGAAATTTAAACGTACAATCCGCTTTCACAAACACCATTTCACACTTTCGCGGATGATAACAAATTTAAATGGTTATTACACACCGCCGTTTCTCGTTAAAGTTAATATAATTGTGTTTTGTTTTTTACTACATAATTTTTTCATTTAATTTAATATCTGCAATTATGGCGCCACGGTCATATGCCGACCGTAAAGGTAGATCAAAGCGCTCAAGTGTCGGCCTCATTTGTTCGTAGCAGCATCCACTCCGGGGCCGCCACTCGAATGATACTTTATCTCGACCCTTGAACGGTAGGCCAAACGGGAGTCGTAAAAGTTACACTCCAAACTAATATTAGGAAGTAAGTGGGCACACATTAAAGCCGCGTCGGGACGATGTTTTCTCTTTTTGCTTCTTACCAACACCAGTGCACTATTATTTTATGGATGGCCACGTCTTATATCGATGTTCACAAAATCTCAACAATCTCGACCTTAGCCGAAGTCAGGTACGAAGTCGCGACAAAAAGGCGGTCCGCGGATGCGCTTCCCACGTGTTCGGGATCCGGGCAAATATTTAACTGTACCATTCGCCTCCAAACACATCTGCTTCAATATATAAAACGGAAAACATACGTTCGTGAGATTCGCGATTCAATACCGAAACGTAGTATTCGTGAGAGAGCAACAATCGTTAACAATTAGGTGAAATTAAGCGGCCCATAGAGGGTTCCACTCGCTATGTTTACCCTATCATTAAGAGGTGAGTCGGATGATGGAGGTAATGCGATCGGAACATGCAAATCATATTTAGGGATTGTGCAGCTTTCCCAGAAGGCGATCATGCCGTTCGGCAGATGCGAGCCGGGCACCGCGACGTTTCGATTGGGTTCCGTTTACGTGTATTTGAACCTGTTCGGCTGTGCACTGTGCAGTGTGCAGTGCGTATGTACGGACACCAAAACATATTACATATATACCTACATAGGTACAGCAGACACACGTCAGCTATGTGTTTTTCTAAGGGCGCACCACGCCTCGATTAACCCCCACAGGTCCACACATTGTAATGCTTAGTGACTAGTCGCCATAGCAAGGGAATCTCAGTGTTAAGAGGTTAAGTGATTCAGTTTGTAGCTTAGTGAGCATGTCGATTCTTTTGCCGTCCGTACCGCACAGCAGTCGTGCGGTGCGGACTGCCGATGCCGCCCGTACAAGCGTTGTTTTCATTTCATTATGGCCGCTTCTCTCTCTTTTACATTTTCGTAATCGCCGATATAAAACCGAGCTAGGTGTACAGGGTTGGCGAATGTTTTATTGCCAAAGATTCGTGTATTACAAACAACTGTCTGATAGCTAATGGTTGTTTCACGGCTATCAACAAAATGTAATGAAATTGAACGAATAAAAATTTACGGTCTCTCTCGGCCGAGCGACGGACGATAGCGTATTTGGAATTCCGACAGCCGCGGTGCGATCGTACTTACCTATCTATTTACATTGAGTAGAAAATTGTGATTTCTTGGTTTGTATTGATGAGAGAAGGCCGGTAGTGTCGGGAGGCAGCCCTGGCGGGGGAGCGAGACGGCGCGCTACGCGGAGAGAGTGGGTGCGTCTCGCTCGGGCACGTTTTTTGCGGCGCCGGAGTGTGGGAACGCGGCGGCAGGTGGGGCTGCCGAGATTGCGACGCGACATCCGCCCAGCCACAATGCATCTCGAGACGCACCGCTTTGTTTTACAATAGGTACGAGACGCGATGTGTTTAACATGCGGCAGGATTCAGTAAATGAGGACGTTTGAAACGCTTAGATGAACAATCGTGTAGGTACATGCAAAACTATTATCGTTTGTGAGGATAAAAAGTTGTCATTAAATCGATTTTGTTTTTTCAACCGAATCAAGTTTTGTACCGAGAGTAAAAAACGGAAAAGGTAATCGTTCGACGTTGATGGATGTATTCAATGATTATAAGTATTGGATGTATCTACCTATGTAGTGATGGGCAGTGTCTTTGTTTACGAATGACTCTCGAGAGTCGAGTCCCATTCGAGTCGCGGTGAGGGCTCCGAGACCACACGGCGAGCCGCCAATAACCCATGTGACAGCTTCACGACTGATGAACTAACATCATCTATGTCTCAGTGTTACAACGTTGTGTTTTGGTCGAACGAGTGAAAACAAGAATTTTAACTGCGTACACAACTAGAGGAAGTTTTCACAGAATAACATTTTTGAACCATTCCAAACTTGTTATATGGGTGTTTTTTTGACCAAAAACTTCGCGGGCAATTTATGTTAGAATAATAGTAATTGAATGAATTGTTTTATTCTTAATTAGTTGGTAATGTAGTATATCTAATAAAATGAACAAATATTTTCCAAATCTTGTGTTGGAGGTCGCGCAGTGTTCAACGGAAACGGAACATATAAAAATACTATTATTAAAACGTATTATAGTATATTGAACTCGTAAACTTAATGAGTGGACTAATGTAGTGGACCAATTAAAACTTAGGATTTACGACCGAAGTGTTTCAGTAGAAGCATCATCGTTTGAATAATAGTTTTTTTCTGTATTTATCTTTCCTAAAACCGCGTGGACTTTAATAAATGACCCCCTGACTATGTGAGAAAACTTCATATTCCCGGCTATGAAATGGCGTTGACCTGTTTATATTTTTAATAGTGCTATTGTCTGTAATTGATTGCCCGAGACAAATTAATAGAATTATTTTCGTGCGCAAGCATCATCCATTACAATTATTACGTCCATGGGAGGAAGCTCGTCCAAAACCGCCCATTGTGGGCACGTTAATGAGGATGAAAGAATTGGAGAATGTTCTATATTCGAACTAGAACTAGATCGCACAGCGTCACGGCAGCGGCCCTCGCACATCGTCAATTTGCATTGAAATTCTTTTATAACAGTACACATCATTATGCATAACGATCTAGCTGACCTTGAACTATTGGATCATGTTATAGTTGAAAAGTTGAAATGTCACAAGCATAATGTGTATATTCCGCTTCCTGCACAACGGGGTTCGATTTAACGACGGTTATAAAGACACGAACATTTGTCCCGTTAAATATTCATAAATATATCGGAGAAATAATGCGGAACAGCTAGTATATGTATCAAAATTTCTAATCATATTGGTGACACTTACGTTTGGAGCAATAATCCCCCGTCCAGCCTGGTCTGCAGACGATCTCCCCGGTGGGCGAGCAGGTGTAGTGGCCGAAGTTGTCGTCTCTCGGTCGGCAGAAGACCTCGCAGCCGGCCCCGTAGTGGTGCGCTGAGCACGTCACGCGGTAAGACAGCTTCAGGTGAGCCCCACCCGGGCCCCCCCAGCGCTGCTCCTCCTCCACCCAGGGGGAACCCACGTCCGCTATACTCTGCTTCGTCATGCGCGCGATTAGCGTGTCTGGAATACAAAGATGCAACTTAGACCACTGAACACAGCTATACAGTAGGTACAAGTCATCTACAAAACTTCATGTGGTATCTGTAGAATTAAATGTACAAAATAAATGGTATAGAGCTGAAGAAGGCATGTTTTAATAAGTGTATCTACTAGTCATATAAAATTAAAAATAATTTAGCTTTCATTAGAAGCAATAATTTAGATTTAAATCTGGTAGTGGACTCGTATAAACCCAAGTACCTACTTATAGAGCGCATTTGAATACTAAAAGAGGCTATCAAAATACACGTTTCAGGATGTCCTTAAATTGCATGACGATTACAATTTGAGTGCGGTCGTCGTATAGCGCGACGAGCGTTTAAATTAATTAAATTAAAAGTTGAAAAATAAAAAGAGGTCCTGGGACGTTTGTTTATCACCGTGGGAATGGGTTACAGAGTAAATTGACCTGTTAACGTCTCGCTTTTGACGCCCGCATCCAACCGTGAGATCGGATCGTTCGCGTTGGGACGGCCGTGATTCGCTGTTCCGATGGCGCCCTTCGGTTGATTGATTCAACTTCTCTCTTTTTTTTTTTAAACTACATTCGTAACAGTAAATCTAGACTCGGATCAGTGTCCGAGGATGTCATTATAGCGAAAGAAACGAACTCGCTTGTCGTGTTGATATGACATAACTATCGAACAAAAAGCGTTCGGGAAAACATCGCGCATTGATTTTATAAAAAGGGATGCCAGCTCCGTTCATTCATCAAAGCGGTGTATAAGTTAAGTGGCGAGTCGGAGGCACGCTGAGAAACCTCTCCTACCTTTATTTCTCGGCGTGTATGCCCACTTTTTAGTCGTGTTGCGCCTCGCTCGGTCGGTACATTCCTAAGCCGGTAATCCCGACAGCAGATAAAATTAAACCAGACGCGAAACAAAATTAAAAGGCACAGTAAAAACTAGCTATCGATACCGACTAATTTCGTGAGGTATGGTATTTGGTGTTGTTGTGCTTTTGTTGTAAGAGTTAAGGGTCAAAGTTATTTACAGGTTACAATGTAATAACAGATCACCGCGGATTCACTTGAATATTTATGTCGTATTCATTATCCGAAATCGATTGAATACTTTTAAAGTAATTTTAACACAGACAAAAAAATTATACAATAGGCAACTAATCTAAAAAAAAAATGACCAAATAGATTATTACAAAGACCCGCTAAGGCTTTTGTACTCGCCCTAGGATTATCGAAAAGATTTTTCGATTATCCTATAACAATAATTACAATCCTTACTAATAGTGAATGAGAAAGTGAGTTTGTTTGTCTGTTACGCTTTTACGCCTTAACGGCTCAACCGATCACGAAATTTTGCATGCACGTTGACAGGGGTACAGAGAAGGACATAGGGTACTTTTCAACCCGGAATTCCCGCGGGAACTCCGAATTTACTGCGGGTGAAACCGCGAGTAACAGCTAGTAATTTATATCAACGTCGTTAGTTATTCGTTTGTACAAATAACCGAACATGTTATGATGCGATATGTTCGCGCAGATACGAGTAATCCCCGGCGTATAATCGCGGATGTGTGTGATGCCGGAATAGCTGCACAGTGCACACGATTTATCGGCCCCGAGCAGGCTCACGACGATAGTATCTGTCCAATAAATCTGAAAGTCAGAACGCGTTGCATGCGCATACGCACAGTGCTCACTAAAGCTACCTAGTCGAATCGTCGAATCAAAATAATACAATCATAAGTTGGCAATTCACACCAAGCTTAATCTTAAAACTAGCCGTTTGCCAAAACTCTGCTAGCGTAGATACTGTTTAAAAATTAAGCTCTAAAGTCGACTCTGAGTGCGGCGGTATGTCTCAAACTGGCATACCTTCTCTTTCCGAACTGATTCCGATAAAACAAAACCTGTGTTTCATGTTAGATTATAAACTTATAGCAACTGTCAAAACCCGGTTCAATTCTGTGAAGTAGTTTTTGCGTGAACGAATTCAAAAGTACAAACAAACAGCCAGATCGACAGAAATTTTAAAAACCTTTATGTTGGATTACTTTCATTGTAATAATTTCAAGACACGCCGCTTAATTGGTGTTACTAAATATACAGTCTATGTACTCGAACCAATTGTTTAAAGGTGATTTTTAGTCTCGATAAATCCCGGACGAAACGTCAATATATGTAGAGAAACAACGGCGTAGTTAACATTTAAGAAACTGACTGACTGAACGACTACAGTATTACAATATTAATATCAAGCGCATTAAGATAGAACCTACTGTTTTGTTTTATTAAAGTTCGGAGGAAATTAGAAAAATGATGTGTGGGAACATATATTGCGGCGCGGCGGGGCGCGGTGCTGGTATGGGTTTGCGAATGCAATTTAGCTCGACCGAGAGTTATGGTTACTGCACTCGGCGAGTGGCTGCAGCGATAGGGCTGGCCCTTCACGAATCATTACTACTTACTTTTCTTTTGATTTTTTCCTAAGAATTTATGCGTATTTCTTTGTCATTACTCACGTAATTAAGTTTAATAATCATGAACTATTCGATCGACCATGTAATTCAATAAAAGCACGTCAAATATATTATATTCATTCTTCACCGCCGTCAGTCAACCAACAAACGACCGCACAAATTACCCCAATCATCCCAATTCGAAAACGTAACGATATTAAATGAAGGTGTGCCCGTCTATCGGGGTCTATTAATTCAATTCGTAATCACAAATAAATAACACATTAAAAACAGGGACCGCAGCGAGTCGGGGTACGCGGCCACGCCGGCGCTGCCTCGCGAGATAACGTGTAATTATGGAGCCCAGAGGTCACTACAAATAAAATGAGACTGGATCCCAACAGCAAGCGCCGATACACAAACAAAAAAAAACAAAAGAAAGCGAAACAACCGATAATTTGAAACGGAGTCTTGTACTCTATCGGCGGCGGACGGACGCTGCCGATTTGGGATAAGTACTTATACCGAAATGCGATTTTGTGAAAACGCGGGCGAAGCTATACGGTAGGTAAGTATATCATCACGCAACGAGCCTTCCGCCGCGATGATCGATCGTTTTATTAGGAAAGGAAGCGAGCTTTCGTTCACCGCGGCAGAGATTGACATACATGTAGTCATCGACTAGATCCGATCGATCGAGCGGTCTAATTAACGAACGATGGGCGTTATTCTTGAACGAAAACGAAACTGTGCCGGTGCGTGGCCTTGTTTCGCGTCATTAGGCGTCCGACGCGATTTCCATTCGTCTAAAGACAGGTGCTCCGCTCGCCCGCGGCCCGCCGGCGTTGTGGGAAGCCGCTTATCAACCGAACGTACAAACTGCGTGGGCCACAAGCCTTTTGTTTACAAAACTGTCCACTTGTATCACCCGACGGGACGGGACGCCCGAGCGCGTGGCTCGCTCAGCTCTACACTCACATCGAGCTAAAAACTTTTGAGGCGTCATAAACAAAACTAATTCTGATGCGTCGAGAAAGTTACTTAATTAGGATTAAGCACTAATTCAGTAAAATTCCGTGATGATTTCGCTAATGATACAGCGTACAGATAAACGAGATAAGCGAGCCGTCACAATACGTGTAGGTATAACTGTATCGATGATCGCATCTCGGCTGCGTCGGGCGGGCGCGGGCCGCAGTAGCTCGCCCCGCGGCGCGCCTCGACCGGTCCCAGACTCGAGTAATTGCCACCACCAATCTCTTATCGAAGCTTTTCACACGCTCCTCTCCCGGACCAACAGAGACATGGCTGTGTAAAACTGAGTACCTAGCGCAAATAATTCATCGTAACATCTTATGTGATTTTTAAACCCCGTCACGATAGTTTCACAAGCCAAAATACGTAGCTTTTGGCAATCCAGTATTCAGCAAGTTTCGCTACCAATATCAAAGTTTATTGGTCGCACTCAGAGTCGGTTTTAATGATTACTTAGTTAAGTATAGATTTTTAAAACAAAACTGCCGCAATCAGAGATGCTCAGTAAATTAACGTTAATTGGCATTTAATGAGATGTAACTTAATTAGTTAAATGCCAATTAACATTAATTTATTAAACTTGTCTGATTGCGGCAGTTTTATTTTAAAAATCTATACTTAACTAAGTACCTAATCATTAAAGTTGACTCTGAGTGCGGGAGGTATAAGGTACACAGAAAATATAATATCAAATCCGAAATCCTGTGTAAATATAAGTGCAGTGTACTCATTAAATGTTTTTTTATTACTCTCATTTTACTCTTAACTGTATAACACTGGCAACATTAAAGTGAGCGACGGTAAGGAATATACCTACATAATTATATAGTTGTGGGTTACGAAGCTATAGCTTCGTTATGACGTCGCGTCGCCACTGCGATGAGCCCTGTGCCCACCTATTATCCGGGATGCATGCACAGCATCTGTCGACAACGCTTCCTGGCCCAACCACGCGTGTTCTACCATACAACCAACTTTACTTCCGTGACTTTTTTATCCAGCGCCACGACGACGAAAGACAAAGTGTAAACTAAAAAATGCCTTCCCCCGGTGAGGTTTTTAGCGTGTACCTACGTAAACAATGGACGGGCCGTTAGTGTGGACCAGGTGCGGGCCCGACGCCTCGGGCGATCACAAAAGATTTCGGTGAAGAAGCTACTAAGTACATCAGATACACAGCGGACCAACATTGTCCTACCGGCTATTTGTTCAATACGAGAATCCCTTTATTCGTCCCCACGAGCCAACAATCGGGAATTTATCTATGATATATTGGATTCCTTAACATAGGTACCTACCGACTGCTTTCTCTATAACGTTCGCCTTCGATGCTCAAATCGAAAATTTGTTTAGGGGCGTATATGATTTATAGCGTGTAGTTTGCGCAAACGTACGTCTAACTCTAATCCAATGCGAATGCAGCTGTTGCAGCAAGTTGTCTATGCGCGAGCCCTAGTATTAGATAATAAAAAAAAAACCGTATGTGATTTAATTAAGCAATGGCCGGTGAGTCGATAGTGAGTGAACTCAAACGGTGCGTTGTAACCTGTTATTATACTTGATTAGATTTCTGTTGGTAACATTTCTCGGTAGTGGGCCCGGCGCCGCCCATCGCTCCCGACATGTATTAAAATATACCCCGACCTCTCTTAAGCTATCTACTTTTGGAGCTAATGATTTTCGGTAAACCGGGCCCGCAAAGTAGACACACCTCGGTCGTATCTCTGTATCTTCTATAAGTAAATCACGGGTGTTTTTTTGTTATTCGAATCGTGCAGGAGTATGGTAGGTAATTATTTTAGTCGGAGTGCAGCCGAATGAGAAACTAATTAAGAAGTAGGCGTCGCCGGCTCATATTCGCGTTCACAAAGCAGTGATCAGTGAGGGAAATATATAAAACGAACAGCGCAATAGAATTCATCGTTTATGTTTTGGAGAATGTTGGAGTTTCGATGTGATTCGTGTGTTTCGGAACGATCGTGTATGTATCGATGCGCGAGGCAAATTATCATGACTGTGTATTTACAACGAGACAAGCGAGCTGGTACAATTCATTCGGTAATCGCTTTTTCGGTCACGCTATGTCGCATGTACCCGCCCGTGCTGTGCTGTACACCGCCGATCGTTTTATTTGGCGTCTAGTTCACTCCGTGCACTGGCGAGCCCCTGAAACGAGCCCGACCGATCGATCCGAATTCCGAACCCTTCAGTTGTAAATCTAAATGATAACGATCGAAAATTATATTCGAGCACATGCGGCATCTGTAATTTTATGTTCGATTGTGTAAGTTGTACGCAAACGAGTCGCGTGTAAGACACGATGCCATCGTGCATCGTATAGGCAATATAAAAAGTTTACTCAAAGCAAAACGGTTCGTTAAGTCGGCGCTGTTGGGTTGATAAAAACGTAACAACGATGTTTGTGCATAGCTGATGCACATTAAAACCTTTACATTGTATCATAAATGCCAATATACAAGACAAGTATTTTAAACGGTTTGCATCAGAACGTAAACAACAAATAGAAAATATACGTTGCGCGTTCTAAAATAGACGTTTGGTTAAACTATGTATGTATTATTTTTAACCGACTTCCAAAAAAGAGGAGGTTCTATGTATGTTTTTTTTTGTAACAACTATACCTAACTATAGCGTAGATAATATAACGTGGACTCGTTTTCACGTAACGTATTACGTCGCGTTCATAGCGCGCAGTGTCAAAGTCAACGGCCATTGGAATACATTAGAGCATTTCTACTAAATTTTCGTCCTGCGACTGTTTCGCTGTTAGTTTATTAGAATACGTGGCGCATTGCGAGGCGGCTCACGCCGACGCGCACTCCGTGCCCGGCACACCAAGCGAGCGCGCCATGGGAACATTTTTGTCTTCCACGATATGATAATATGAGCATTCAAATATACATACTGTCCGTTAAATGCACGATAAACACCCAGAATTACAGTGAAACCTGAATGTGAGCGAGTCGTGACACACGTGCAGTGAATTTTACAAATATACACGATTTTTAAATCCCCTTATAATGAGCTCTCGCTGTTATTAAAATATTAATGTAACTATATCAACTGAGCAACTCACCATCGGATCTTGACGTGTCGTTCGTATCGTGCCACGCTTCCACTATCAGCGAGAATGTACCCTGCAATACGAAAGAAAACGATATATTATTAATAAACACCAAAAAAAACTCAACACTAAAGCGACAAAGTTAACGAAATCGCAAAGAAAGTTAAGTTTCCTCTCAAAAAAGAAACACACGAAACAGTTAATCAAATCATCTTCAATAATAAAAATTAATGAGCTTTTCATGTCAATACTATTAATCAAGATTGCGTATCTTAGAGAAACCGGGCTTCGAATTATATGGGCGTGCTATTCAGGCATTCCGAATATTTCCTCTAGTTTACGACGCAGCTAGTGCTGTTACTTTAGTTCGGCATGCGAGCGAGTATAAATTAAAAGCATGATGGACAGGTGATGCCGGAAAGCAGATGCAGGTTAAATGTGTTTCAATATGATATAAACGTTGAAAATAATATCAACAAACGCAATAAAGACGAACGCGATGTGGCGCACTCAAAGCGCCCGATATGGGATGGTGTAGTGGTCTCCGAAGAAAAAAAAATAATGTATATTATTATCGAGAACGCAGCGTATCAGATAGTGATGTATTGACATATGTCGATGTTTACGTAGGGAGGCGAAACGGCAGTCGTAAATCGATTACGAATGATAACGCGCCGAGTCAACACGCTCCGGGCGCCCGCGACGCCGTTGCGTTATCAATGGGTTTTAGGACTTGGAAATGAGTGGGCTCCGGTCGCGAAAATGTGTTGCCCAGTTCGCCTCGGGGTTAGGTGATGCTTCGGACAAACATCTCTCGCCGGCCCGGAACCGGTCGGTGTAGGGTTGCCAGATAAGAGGAAGGAAACAAGTCTTCCTTTTCTATAATTGTGAAGAATTTTCATTTGTACTAAACTAATTATTTGTTAGAAAAATCAAAAATTTCTTTCGAAAATAACTAGTTCAACTTACGTAGGTTGCAAAGTCCTTCTTTTTTAAAGTGTTTTCTTTTTTACTATTATCTGGCAGCCCTAGGTCGAGTTGCCAGTCTCGACCATAAACCAGAGATCGAGGTTGCGTCGTGATCGCGCCGAACAACGTGCTTTTATATTATTCAAACAGTACAAGTAATCGGTGTTTAATTACATGAGAATGGAAGTTTGCTCTCATTGAGAATTAAGCAACCAATTTAATCGGTAATTACGCTTAAGAACTGCGTCGATGTCCATTAAGTTTTGTCTATGATATTTTTATGTGAGCGAAACAATGGCGCGAGTGTCCAAGGAGATGTGTCTACGTCGTACAGGACCTGATTGTGACTAATTACGACACGGGTCGCCCGGGAGCCGGCAGCTGCACCCACCGGATACGAAGGGTCACCATTTAATCCATCATTTGATCACTCCACATCTCAGAGTGATTCAGTCGCTCCCGACAGATGTCGCTCGCAGTCAATTAACGAGGCTTGATGAATGAAAACATCATTTGCATGAGCATCACACGCGCCGGAACAATAGTTTATTTGCATAGCGATTGATACGTTTATGGGTAATAATTGTTAAACGAACAATGATTTATTGTCAGGTGGAAGAAATCAATACGAGAAAACACAGTTTCTACGTACGCACCTCACACGGCCGCTCCACAATTAACTTGATGGTTTTCCCTTTTTATATATATTGTATACACATAGATTTCTTGACACGTTCCAATAAGCTACTCGTTGAGGGGTCTTGATTAATTTATAACTCGAATTTGTGCGTTAAACGCTTTCGACAACACAACCGGACGCGTTATCGCTATCTTTGTGGATACTGAACACACCGTTACGTTTGACTGAACAAATTTTATTCTTAAACACAACATTTTATCGTAGTATTTAAGCTTCCAAAGCCGAGTGCGGCATGCTTAACGTTGTCAAAATATTCAGTCGAGCATTGTGCTTCGGGCTTGCCGACCAAACATGGCGAGACGTAGTACACGGCGCGTATTGATTTGTTAATCGAATATGGAGAGCGCATTTCGGTCAGCTGTATGTATAGCCGGTTGTGAGTATACGACGGTTCCCACGACACTGACACGCTCATAAAAATCCGACGACGTAACCGTACGTGTAGAGGCTGCATTACTAACTAGTCGTCTCCTCGTTACCGTATATGAGTCAGAAAGGCTCCTAGCTAAAAGTACCTAACTTGCTACGACTGGCAATTAAGTAAATGTACCTATGTAAATGGATGTCTTCATTTATTTAACGCAGTGAACCTCCACCGATCGATAGTCGCGTGCATTTTGCGTTCCGAACATTCGATGTGGACACTGGCCGTCGGGAATGCGTTAATTGATGTTCCAAATACAAAAAAAAATTCTTTCTCTTTAATAAAATATCGTGGAGATAATCGAGTGGAATCGGACAGGATGCATTAAATACTAATGACTCGAATTCAGTTACGGATTAAAAGAAGCAATAGAAATTGATATGATATGATGTGAATGCTTTTGGGATTGTTTGATAATAATCGTTTTATGGGGGTGCCTAAAGAGGCTACTTCCATATCGATCCCGTCCCAGACTGTTTTGTTATTAATTAATGATACCGAGGCAAGGATACGTGGGAACGAGCTTGGGATTTGGTCGGTGTTATTTGTAAGCGCCGTTTGTTTGGGATTTACAGCCTCGTTTTGACAATAGAGGTATTAAGGTATTCGAGGTACCGGCTTGGTACCGGCGTCGCATCTTTGCGCCACGTGTCCGGTCACTATTGTTTTGTTTATTGTCACTACTCACTAGTAATGAATGCGGCAAGAAATTGCGAACAGATGTTGGATTTGTTTATGTATTGTATTATTGCTTGCTCCTTTTTATTTTATTATGTCTGCCAATATTAGAGTTAAATGGCCATTATGAAAAAAAAAATACAGTACGTAGGTACTGTAGCGTTAGAAAGCGGTGATGCGAACGTTTCTCTTGAGTCTTGACAGTGTGACCGACAGCGAAGCATGGAGCGTGAATTTTGAATGTAATATTAAATTAGCTCTTTTAATCCACCGTACCTACATCAACACAAATGGTCCTACTTAATACTTTTATTATTGCGCACAAAGGTAGGTACGACATACGAAAGCATTAATAAAAAATAAAAATAAAAACCTTATTACTGTACTTCGCTTTCGAGTTTCGACACGAAGAAAATATTTGGTACACAAACACACCCGAGCAAGTGGAGGAGTCGTGATTTCATATTTCACACTTTGTTAGTGTGGTAACGTTGGCCTGAGACAGGTTTTTTTTTAACATAACAGCCCGACATCTTCACCGATTCGATCGGTGATTTCTGTTGCAATAAAAATAAAGTCCGATTTCCAATGAGAATCATCGATTAGGGCTAGTGACAATCCATTGGCTTTTTTGTATCTTCTATGCGTTGGGCTCGAATCTCCATGTACAATATTATAAGTCAAATTATGTGAATATGCAAATTCCATTGGGCCGCTGGCGCAGACAGAATGTCTCGCGTTACATTAGTCATATGAAAGCGTTTCAAGAGCGTTTAATTCAACTTTGAATGCCTTTAATTAAATATATCTACTAACATCTATTTTAACATCGCTGATTGCTCCGTGCGTTGACCGGGATGAATCATGAAGTTAATACCAGAATAGTACCTTTTCGTGACCATGGATGGTATAAAATTTAATAAACGCCCGTAAACTATAGTAATATTGTGTAATAAATAGCGTGTGAACGAGTGACTTCCTGTAAAAATATTCTCTCATAAAAAATATCCAGGTCGACAGTTTATTGGCGACAGTGAGTACACGGGCATCCAGCTAGAATGCTAAGCAGTTTCGTGTTAAACACAAGTAACCAGCGAGCGGTACTGATCGTGAGCCTCTACAGCCCGGCCGGTTCGTGTGTTGCGACGATCACCCGACCGGCGTGTGCTGTGCGCACATCGCTATACAGCCGGCTTATACTCGTTGCCGTACAAGCACGTCTGCGCGAGCGCATATACACAAAAGTAAGACGTTCTCAAAGCAACGGCGACCTCGCGGTCTATGTGAACCTGCGGCGTTCCAAATTCAAATTGTGAACTGACTAAGAGAAATCCTTTGTTTGCATTCGAAAATGGAATGTTTGAGCCCGAGGTAAATTTGAATTTTGTTAATGGAATGTTCATTCATTTGAGTGCTCAGTTTTAAGTGCTTGTCACATTTCAGCCTACACGAAAGGCGTTAAATTGACATTGTGAGAAATATTGAAAACGGAACGTCAAAGTTTCCCCCCGTCATTGCTGAAATGGAGCAGTATACTTTAATAATGGTCATGAATGCAATATTCATGCGTACCTACTATTTAACATATTATTGAAAGCAATGAATTTACAATAAAATAAGTAACCGTTATAAAAATATAATAGTTCTAACTTGAAAGAGAATAGAGTGTTAACAAGACCGTGGTAAAATTCAAGCGAGAATACCTGCCTATAAGCAATAAATTGAACCTGTTGTACATTTCCAATTTTTCACACAGCGATCATAAAAATCGACCATTAAATCGAAGCAATAATTAAGATCCAGTGTTGTGCCTCACATTCAGCCAAGGCTACAAGACAAACAACGCACAAGGTATAGACTCGATATTAAAAGACTGTTTAGTCAGCCATTAAACAAGGTAAAGGATTAATTACCGAAACACATTTTATAAGGAAACATTAAAAAAGTTGAAAAGCGGGTCTCGTAACCGAATACTTAAATGTTACATTTTGTGTGACAATAATTTAACAAAACGCAGCTAGGAAACATTAAAACAGACGTAACCACTTTTTTACCGCTAACGACCGGTCCGAGTCCGTATGAGACACGAAATAAGCCAGACATTAACAATTTATTGCCCTCAATTACAATTATTATCAAGAAAAAGAAAAATATAAAAAAGCGCGACTCCACCACCGGAATTTGGAACTCGACTCGGAGGCCAAACGAAAAACGATAACGTTGCCTTTAATTTTTCACATCGCATCGCGCCGGCGGTATTCGCTCGCGGACGGCCGGGACGCGCTCCCGCCATCTCACCGGTCACCACACCTCCGCGACGAGGGCTGAAGAATTCCAAATATGAAAATGTCGGCCATAAACAACGACCGAACGATTTGAATGAAGTAGGCATGTATACGTATAAAAATTACCAGATAACCGGAGTTAAACAAATTTCTGGTTATGTCCGCGCCGGCCCTGGAAACGAGATCGGCTGATAAGCCGTGAGAAGGGTAAAGCGTTGAAACCGAAACCCCATTTCAAAAAAAAAAAAAAAAAAACAAATCTCTTCATGATCACAGCGATGCGTCTCGATCACTGACGACGCTTAGTTACAGCCTCGGCATTACGTGTATCGACGAGTCTCCATTATTAGTTTTATTAGATATCACAGCTTGTCACAGCTGAGTAATTTTTTTTATTAATCTACTTTGCATATTGAAATTATGTGAGAACCGACTTAGACAAGTTTAGCGATGAGCAATAGATATAGTAGATATGAGTTAATTTCGTATTCTAATCATGCGCACACGAATCTAAATTCAAATTGTAGTAAACATGTAAAAGAGAATTTAACAGCGATAAAATTCCCTGTCAGCATTTCATATCTACATTTTTTTAACAAATTAGTAAGTAAAGCGTAATTTAAATAACCTTTACGTTGTCTTTCTAAATTGCGATAAGCTAAATAGTTCTCAGCACTTGCCACTTTGAGAGCTTAAGAGTTAGTTTAAAATAACACTTGTCAGTTGCAAATTTTCATCATAATTTAAGATTTATTTGTCTGTTTACTTAAAAGCTCCAAGTTCTCAGAACAAAACGCGCGTGTGATGAATAAGTCGCGTAGAATTTCATCATTGCAGATTTGAGGGGCTCCGCGCGCCCTAGA
Source organism: Zygaena filipendulae (assembly GCA_907165275.2). Taxonomy (NCBI): domain Eukaryota; kingdom Metazoa; phylum Arthropoda; class Insecta; order Lepidoptera; family Zygaenidae; genus Zygaena; species Zygaena filipendulae. Next base: position 7,124,232 of record OU015669.1, read on the forward strand.
CGCACGTGAGAACGCATCCAAATGACCTGATTTAGGTCAACTAATAAACATAGCTGGCAGCTCACAACATTCTTTTTTTTGCATAAAACTCATACCGCTTCAATTCTAGAATACGAAAAACGAGCGATCTATAAATTAATACGATTCCAGTTTTAATTTGATTGACACGAGTTAAAATTTATTCACCCGACGTGTGTTGATAAAAAGTCTGCACGCAAATTAGTTTTCGGCCACCTATTATAACATCGGCCTCTTTGAACAATTTATTAACGGTTGTAAATGTTTAGAGGTGCAGTTAAAATGTCAGAATGTGACCGTAAACGAGCGTCTATTCGAAAAAGGAGTGTTTTCTTTAGCCGCAAACCAGTGATGCTCTGAAATAACAAGACGAGTAACTTTATTGTCTATTCACAGCGTTAAGTTGATGAGCTTATTTTCTTTATTTATCTACTCGTCTATGACTAACCGGTATTTACGGTCTTAGGCTTTGTTATTTTAACTCTCGAAATGATTTGGCAGTGGATACTCGAGTTCTTTTCGCATTCAAGATTTCGCTATAAGTAGTTTATTTAGGTCGCTTTATTAGAAAATCTGCATTCTTTAATTGATAGGTTGCTGAATAGCCGTGTGCAGTGGCTCCGAACAATGCAACCCGCTCGGCTACGTAATTATACACGCTCCGATTGTTCAAATTTGAAGTTTATGAAATTGTATTTCAACTCTTATTGCAATGGCAAATATACATACGTACAATATATTATAGATGGGTGTTGCGGTAACGCGTTCGTCAAACCGCTTAATACGGGGAATTTGGATTCGCGATGGTTTTTCTTTAGCTTTAATTGCCGCCAGACGAAAAGGAAGGAGATAAATACGGCGTCGATGAGGGAACAAGAGAGAACTCGGCATTCCATGGCTCGGTGGACTTTATTAAAAGAAGCGGATGCAGGGGTACGTATAGTACGTGTATTTTAAGAGGTTCCCGCCGAGAGCGGATCGAGATAAAGGAAATTATTAAGAGCTCTCTTTCTACGATAAAAAATGCGGTAGACGGAAGTTGCTTACGTGTAGTGGAAGAACTTATAGTTTGGTAGCGTCCGGCGTAACTCCGTATCACCTTACATGTTATAGCATGGAGTAATGCGGACGATGATACACGCGAAGGTTTCGAGTTTTTTTAATTACATAATGTACTTAATAAATTATTCAACCGTACATACATAGGCTACGTAATACAACTCGTTAACAATTACCTACTAACACTTTAGATATCACCCAAATTATATTTATGGTGTAAAGCCTTTTTGCCGGTCGAGAAAGCATCTTTAATGATTGCAAGTGGTAAGGGTGCAAAAAGCAACTTGCGCACGCCATACAATGGCTGTACGGCGTCAGATCTTTGCCTAGTGCTTTACTGTACCGACACACGTTATTTTCCAAGAAATATCTATTCGGTAAGACAAACAATATTATGATACCCAATCGAAATATTTCTATTTAATAAAATTATATTATAAATTCGATGTTAGCAAACCGAGAAGATTACATACCTACTTTCATTTGAATGTTTAATATTTGGAGCGTGAAGTTGTTTTTTTTTTTTTTTACGAAACATGCAAAATAACTAACAATCTCTAGAATTAGTTACGCCGGTGCTCACTCCGCTCCGTTCCACAGTGAATATGTGTATTTCTCCACTAAACGGCACATCACACGGACGAGCTAGTTGCAAATGCAAACTACATACAAAGTTCGTTACAAAACTATTTGGATTTCCTCTCTCCTATAAATACAAAACCACCCAAAACATGAACATGTTTAAATACCTAACAATTGGTCCGGTCAAAAGTAGGGTAAATAACTAAACATTGAACACACAATCATAACTTCAACTGGCTTTTTTTATTTTATTAATTAGCCTTAATTAAGCTTGCGCACGCATCTCACGCAAAACGAAAATAACTAGAGTCACTAACTGGTGAAATCGACAGTAGTTTTAGAAATTTTGTTATGTAAATAAAATTTTATATAAAAATAAGTTGTAACTCTAAATCGTAAACAATTTGGTGTTTATTATAATAATACTAGCTGTTCCCCGCGGTTTCGTTCATCTGCGCGAATCTCGGCACTCCCTCGGGAACTCTAAGTATAGCCCCCAATGCCACTCAGGGATAATGCAGCTCCCTGTCAGTGGAAGAGTTGTTACAATTGGTTCAGTAGTTTCAGAGATTACCCATTATGAAGAGGTAAAGTTTGTGTGTAAACATACAAACTTTACCTCTATAATATTAGTGTAGATAATGTTCTCATTCCCTAATGTAGGTATTGCATTTCGATATTTTTCGCGTATTTATGTATGTGTACGTGTGTGCGTTTGTGTTGTGTCGTTGTAAAAGTCGAGCGACCTTGGATTATACGGCTCGTGGGAAAATCGCTCGATAAAACAAGCAACACCTAATTTGCATCAATTGAACACTATCAATTTTAATAATCATTAATCTTTCCTTCTTTTTTTCAATATAGGTAACTCTATACATTTTCGTTGTTTTTATGTTTTTGAGTGCAGACTATCAAACGTAAATCGTAATCGAAAAGCTCGATCGGGATCAAAGATCTAAACGAGAATAGATAGAACAGAGGTCAAATTTGTTCTCTGTACAACAACAGAAAGACAATTTATCAAGATTCTATTACTTAACAATGCCGTTGATGAGTAAAGGCAGTGGCGCTAGCACGAATATTTATAGCGATGGCCTAAATATTTTCAATATAAAGTGCAAGATGACTGTCAAAGATTTTTGTACGGTATCTCGCATGTATTGGTAACTCGATGCTATGAAGTCATTCGTGCTAGGGCCGCTGATCGTAATACGGATCTATAAATGGAGGATCCATAAAAAGTTCACGGCCAAGCCTCGCGCGCACCGCACCGACCACCGGCGCTTGCGCATGCGCGGAAGTACTATACTTTGACATTTTCCTCCTCTCGCACCCCACATGACAGCAGGTGTTGCCAATATTAAAAAAATGCTGCCAATTGCATAAGAATTAAGTACCTTTTGTTTTTTTCATACCCAGCTCACTTCAAGTGCGAACGACGAACGATCGAAAGAATACTGTCGTTTGAAGTTTAATGAATGGGCCCGTACCTACATGCGTGCCAGGTTGTGAGTGTACTTACAACCCCAGAGTACAATTGTATTATCAATAAATAAATATTTTTTCATTCACTAAAGTATTCATCGCATGTTTTAACATAGGGTCAAGATTTAAGCCGTGCAGTTAAAGCCTAATAATCCCACTTCTACATTCGAGCCATCCAAACAAGGTAAGTAGTGTTTAAAACTCAACATTACAATATAAAACTTGTAATTTACAAACACAAATTGTTTAACAGAAAAATAAATGAAACTCAACGTCGACCGCTTGAATGAATACAAATGAGATTCCTTTTACAAGTAAGCCATGTCTTTCTTTAAACATAAGAAGATAAATAGTTTCTTAGCGTCGTTAACGCTCCGGTCGGATCGCTTACCTACATGCGATGTGACCATTGGATGTTGTGACTAATATTAATACACTTTTGGCCTATTATCGACAGGTCAAATCTTCGTAAGATTGTGGCGTAGAACGGATTTATTCATAAGGGGATCAGATAAAACTCTTTATGTATGGAGCTTGTAACACTAGCAGGAAAGCGGATTCCGTTAAAAAGCCATTGGAAAAAAGTGATCGAATTTCAAAATATTGTGATGCTGGCCGGCAGAGGCGGGTGTCACTCGTGTCGATGATAAATGTCAATTGCGAAATAAGAACCACCTCTTGTGCTTTTTAAAGCGAAACACCGTTCACCTGCCAACCGCCGAGCGAGCGTCGGAGTCAGTGCGCGGAACGGACTCGTATACCTACCCCGCATAACTACACCGTTGTCTTTACATCATTGTACGTACGTATAGGTAGTTATTTAACCGAGCGATATGCGTCGTGGAACAGGCTCTTCTCCGACGATGACCTCATTGGAACGAAAAAAAAAAAGATCCAAGTCGACTAAAGGTAAGTTGTCTGCAAAATATTTAGCTTTGTTAATAGGTACCTATCCATACGCACTGAAAGTGTTTGGATCGCTCGGGAAGGATAAACGGCATATGGTGTGCTTGACAGTCCAGCATACGAAGCGCCCGAGTGTTACTGACAGTTTTGGAAATTGGATTGGCAGGATTAGTTGGGAGTCTATGCCACTCAATTGAATGCATTCCGTCAACATATGTCGCAATATCACTATGTGAATTTTTACACAGGAAGTTTCAATTTAGTGCCAATTCATATGGAATGACTACTGTATCATGGTAGATGAGGCCGGATGCGTATCCAGGATTACAAAAAAAAAAAACTGTCTTGAGTTTCATAGCTGCTCTATGGTATATTTTGACAGGCCGGTGTATACCTGCCGTTCGTTCGGCTAGCAAATGTCACGAGTCTCCAGATGGCCCGGCGTATACGGAGCTCGGGCGAGTGGTCGAGAGGCCGAGTGAGTTTGTTTGCACAAACATTACGAGACGGTACGATATTTGAAGCGGCCCGCTAAACATAATACAAACACAGCACTAGAGACTTGAAGAGTCCACACGGCCCGTGTAAACCGGAGACAATTCGAGCGAGCGCGTAACGACCGTAACTGAACTCCAATTAAGACGTCAGTTATCCTTGGATACTTGCAGCTACGCGCGCGACTCGTAAATAAGTAATGGGTAATTACTATATTGAATCACGACTAAGCTGGCCTCCGCGCGCTAATCGCAGCCGAAGATGAGAACGCAGCCACAATGATGGTTAACAAAGTAGGTATCACTAATAATAATCACCATAATCGCTCCAGCATAGCTGTACAACCCTGCTCGCACCATAATTAATTGAAAATTGAAGCATTGTGAGATGTTGCCGTCCCACGCGGGTATTCTTATCGGAATCGCTTCTGACAAACCTGAATACAAAATTCCTTTTTTTTCCAAACTATTATTATTTAAAGCGAAGCAAATGTCCCGCGCCGGCCTTCACACGGATTAGAATTCGAATGTTGGTAACGTCGACGGCGTTGATTTATCGATGCAGGGTTGCTACTTAATGCTTTTTTTATTACTCATTGATAAATGATGGATACGGCAAAGGAAACATCAAAGATCAAAACACAATATGTAGAATAATAAAAAATAGATAGGTATTAACTATTAATAGAATAACACTCACCGGCCATGTGAAGTCGAACGGGAACACGATGGGATTGCTGAATCCTTCCACTTTTAAGTTGGGCACATCCAGTGTGTTGCCACCCAGCACTGGTGTGGTGATGTCACCGAACGTGCACGGTGACGTTGTATCGATATTAGCTTGATAGATCTTTAGGCACACACGGAATTTAGTCCTGCACGGCGCCAGGCACGGCGCATCACTTGACGAGGAACCATTACAACACTGCCCACTACTTAACCTACCCAATGAGTTCGTAAAACTTTTTATCCTAAGCTCGAAGGAACCGGACGACAGCACCTGAAAAGAAATTGTTTAAATTAGATTTATGTTTCTTAAACTTATTTTATGTTTAGATATAAAAGAGGACGTTATGTTTGCAAGCTGCAAGTATAAGCCGATTTATCAATATCACCGTGACAAATACAAACATAGAGCTAGTCATACAGCTTTCAACGCCCCCAAGATGTAATCCTCAAACAAACTATTTGCACAACTGTCCAAGTGACGTATCGATCCCGCTGAGACATTAACGGTTAAACTGGACACAGTTTGTATATTATGTAGGTCGTTGAAAAATGGGGTTGTGACTGTTACAACGGTTGCCGTGGGGTAACGCGGTGACACCCCTAGTTCGGCTCGAGTTTCAAACACGATTTTTACTTTTATTCGTCTGTGTAAATTTCATATTTCGAACGATCTGTCAAATAGAGGTACATGCAATCTCCCGCGTTGTTTTAATTTTTTTTTTTTGGTTGGCAAGACGACCAATTTCGATTAAAAACCGGCCGGACTACCGATGTTGATAGATACGAAGAGTTGATAGACAAGTCGTCAAACAAATACCTTGAATTCCCATGTGGTTTTTTGTTATTAACGAATAATAATAGCTGACGTTTTTGTAGCCCTCCAGGGCGGTTCAACCCTTGTGATAATAAAAAAACTTGCAGTTGGTCGGTATGAGGTTATCTGGTTATTAATCATATATTCCAAAGAGATTTGAGATATAATATGTACCTAGTTCTTAGTAATTCCAATTTATAACAAGCCAGCTTAACTTTAACCGAGACAAAATTTGTATGGCATCGGAAGGAAGTGGTGTATAACTTATAAGTTATGCTTATCAAGACTTAGCGAATCATTATGAGGCGCTGGTTAATAAAAAAAGCTTCCTGCCTTATTATTTTAGTTTTAATTGATTATTTATTGTCTTGTTACTATAATAAATTGTATTCATAAAAGTTTACAGTGGCGGTCATTAATCTTTACGTGTATTGGATATATAATAATGAAATGTATTTTTCGATAGATCGATACTTGAACATTGGACAAAAAAACTCGAACAACTACTCGATAGACAATTCGATAGCACTGAAAGAAATTAATGCCAGCTTAATTATCTACACCATACTAAATAGACAATCGCAGTTTTTCCCACGACAGGCGTGTTTTATCGCGGATTCCGTCTACCTTAGAAGCTCAGAGATTAGAGTCAGAATAGAACAATGAACCATTCAAAACGTTATTTCTTATCTACACCGAGTTTACGTTGCGTCGGTAGATGTCAAATATACAGGACCCGTTTAAACATGAAATGCGGTTAAAAAAATAAACCAGATTTCGACCAACTTCCTGCCAACCACCAGTGAACAGGGGTGGAATTTCCTTCTGTACTTAGAAAAATGCAAAACATCAAACCTCTCACTCCAATTTCATGAGATAAAGAGGGACGTGAAACGTCACGCGGTCGCATCGTCAGGTAGGAGCGGAACGGGGAAAAAATGAGGCTGAATAAAGTTACAGACACTCTAAACATCCCCTTTTTTGTTAGACAACAAATGACGTATTGTTTATATTACTTGTCGTTAGTGCACATAGTAGCACACTCCCATGAATTGTGGTTTAACTTTAGTTTTACAATCATAATCTAATTTAAGAACAATTGAAATTAAATTTTAAAAAAAGCTGGCAATTTCGCTTCGTGCGGCCGGTTATCGCTTACGGTAAACGTGGAAATATGAAAAAAGAAACGGAACGGCCCCACACATCATGTGAGCGTGCCTTAAGCCTCGGGCTAACCACAAACTAACAATTAAATAATACTTGGCGGACTACCGAATAAGTTTGTTTGTGTCTTCGGGCTGTTTGACGCTTCGTCCGCTTGATTGATGTTCACTGAACAAATAAGCATGACTATTAAAATGTTTTAAGCTTCATGAGCATTTGTCGTTGCTCACGGTTATTAAAAAAAACTTTTGTTGGAGGCATTTCATAATGTTTTCATTAGATGGGCACGTAAACATTCTAATGGATATAATTAGCACACGTTGACGAATCGGCTGCCTGTCACTTCCATGTTAAGTCATAGACAACATATTATATTTTTAAATCTCAAACGTGAACATCAATATATTCAGTCCGTTCTTTTTTTTTCTAATTCGGAAGAAAGTACATTGTAAGTCTCAATTGGGCCCGCAACGTTAATTGCGCCGGCGCAAGCATCTACCTAACCATCCAAATTGATTTAAGTAACCATCGATCTCGCAATACCATTTCGGTTTATAAATCGCGATACATTAATTTTTTTTTCAATTTTAATTGCGGCGCGGTATGCTCACGATCTTGTCGTTCAATATTTTATACAAAATTGCTTATGTCAAAATGATTTAATAACAAGCGCTCAGTGCTAATGCTCATGTATGTGAAGGGCCGGTGGAGTCGTAAAGCTATTTATTACCTATGCAACAAAGTTATAGTGACATTTAATCGAGTGGTCATGGAGATAATAAGGAGAGTAATAATGTGAACACCATTGTATGTAAGTAAGCCAGTGCGAGTAAACACTCGTTCCAGTCGGCAGGTTCAGCGCAGTCTAAAAATAACACAAATAAATGAAACAGGGGAATGTTTTTCATCTCCAACGATATACACACGCGAAATGTGTTAAAATAAACACCCAAACAGAGTATTTAAAATAGTGCGACGATGTGGCCACACTGCAGCCTAATTCGCATATTTTCAATTTATATTTGGAATAGCGCGTTTGATTTATTTTTTACGTTACGAGTTATCGTACACACATGCCATAAACATGTCCCGTTTAAAAATAAAGAGAGACGAGAGATGGGGTTATGTTAATTCGAAAAAGAAAAAAACGAGTCGTTTAACACACATATGACGAATAATTTTTGGTTTTGTTTTGTTCCAGGTTCTTATTGGAAATAGACAAGGAACGTGTTGTTTTTTTTTTTCTGAACAAATATTGTACGTCTATGAATATCGACGCGTTTGCGGACTGGTATTTTTAAATTCAACGTAACGCCACCATTGTAAGGGGACACATGTCGGGTCACACAAAAGAACGTTACGTTTCGAAGAATGTCTTTGCGCGGAGCGAAATAAAAGGACACTGCGTCTCGGAGCGAACAAAACGTTCTGCTAAAATTCGGCGACAAAAGTCTCAATCTCTTTGTGCGGTTAATTTAGGTGGCAGCTGCGCGGTCCTCGCAAATGGAATATACAACAGCGAGTCAGCAATTCGAAATTAACGGAGGATCGCGGAGCGTAATAGGCCCCCGTAGATTGCCTGGAACGTATATGGAAAGCGGATAATAAGGTATTTTGCGGTTATTTAAGCGCATTGCACAAGCGAATTGAGAATTCGTGCGTCGGCGCCGCACCGCTTATGATCGCCGGGACCGTGTACGTACGTAGGTACGTAATGTACGTATATTGTGTACGTACAACACTTGTATCGTAAACCAGATCTCTTCTTGGTCGAATTGTTATTGGGATTACGCGTGTGAACCTCTCACTCGCTAGATGAAACGCTACGGCTCCTATTAAAATACTTTCTTAAGTGCGTTTGTGAGGATGTTACAGAGTTTTTTTTTTGACAGCAACTCTCCAGCAAACACTTTTTTCATATTCAATTTTAGATCGGATCGATGTTTAAACTTTAGTTATAACTGGCTGTTTGTGATGCGTATGATGATTTAATTGATAATTGGTCAACGCGTTAATGCAATAATTAATAAATTAATTAATGTTGCGCAGGAGTTCGTTCGGTTGATGAACGAAATTAAGTTTTAAACCACCTGCGCTTATCTTTTCACAGGCCAATAAATAATAAGCTTATTTGCGAAATTCAATATTTTTTTTCTCAATAACTATTAATAATATTATTTACCACATCTCAAATTACATAAGGCTATTTGACTACATTATATCATGACTGCTAATTAATTATCCATTTTTTATATTAAATATTGTGTAATATCAATTTTTAACTACAAATGATAAAAATATTTACGCAGAGAACAAGTATGTACCTACCTAGGTATATATAACATTTTTCCATATTTGTGGAAAAACTTTAGTTATAAAAAGTCCACAACACTATTTGAAAACTAGAAAATTAGTACAGTAGATCAACCTATGTGCGATGTCATAAAAACAATCAATGTTCATTTATTTTTATTCATAAGTATTATTTATAGAGGAATACGTACCTATACCATCACTAAGTTATAACGTCCTATTAGTTAATCTAAGATATAAAGTTACGCCCACACTCTACCTATCTAATTACTTGACACATCAACACAAGCACTCACAGCTGTCACTTCGACCTCAACTCCCAGCCCACGGGTGCAGAAGCTCAACTCATCTCGCAGCTATGCCTGAAGCATTGTGCAACCTACACTGTGCATACCTGCTGCAACATTTACCCAATTTGGAATTTGATAATTTGCACCCTGACAACCGTTCTAAACAATAGAACCTTAAATTAGAAGGTTACTGGCTGATTGCGGCATCCAAGCTATCCATAGAGCGAGCTGCCTATTTCGATATTGGAAAATCAATATTAACGAACACACTTGACAATAGGTACATCTAGGTAAAATAACATAGACATTTCCATGGTTAGTCTGTGATTTATCTTAGATCGATGCCATCTATAGTCAATTGATTTTAAATTGCACGCGGCTTATTTATGTGTTGGTAATGTTGTGTTGTAGATATTCTCATATTTAGTCATCTGCAAATAATAATTGAGATTGTTTTATCGATATTAGTTTCTTTATGTATTGTATACATCTCCCTCTGGCAGATATCGGCGTATTTACATTGTGTTTCATGGGCATCGATCCTGTTGGGCGACATTGCATAACACGTTCACTGATCCTGCCCTGACTCGGTAGCTTTTTACGCGTCAAGCTCGATCGAGAGACAATTAAACGTCGCGACGTGATTTAAAAGAAAGATAAATTGAATTTAAAGACGCTGCATTGAATGTAACGACCATCGTCAGCCGAGACTCGCGAACAATGAGCACGTCACTCCCCCGGCAGGCTGTGATGGATACATCATTTGTCAAACTCGTCACAAATACGATGGTTAGGCGATAAGGCGTATATATCTATCTATTCGGTGACGCGTTCGTTCGTTCACAATCGTTCATTACACAGTCTCGAAGCACAATGATACGAAAAACGACAATTTCTCATAGTTAAGCGGTTAAATGCCGACGATTATACCGGATTTCGTGCAGTTCTATGTAATTGAGACAGTTCACATAGAATAAAAACGCGCCTTCTCTCGGACAATGGACGAAATTCTAACAGGGTTAAACCGACCGTTAGGGAGTTTCACATACTTAAAATATGCTTATTACCAGTGACATGACATGCGACGATTAATTGCTTCGAGTGGCGCGCTGTTGTGAAAACGCATGCTTAGAAATTATTATTCTTTTGCGCTCGACGTAAATTGGATACGATTTACTAGATTGCTGAGAAACTAGAGAGAAACTATGCATTGTGGACGCCCACTTGGCTTATTTCGACGATTTAACTATGAAAGCGATTTCACAAATTAGTGAACAGTCTTCATTATTGCTAGTTGAGAGATAAAGAAGCCTATTATAAAGCTACGTGATTCAAACGACTGGGGGCTAACTAGTTCGAGTTTCCAAAGTGAACTTTTAAATCATCTTTGCAGCAATTAGACATTGCGGGCAAGTGTAAATTATGGAAACGCAGATGTTGGGGTTCTCGATTGGAATTAATACGAGGCACACCTGCTAAGGAGTTATGTGGGACGAGGCACAGCCGCTTACACACTATATGTAATACACTTATGTATTGTGAACGTTCGAAAACCTACACTGAAATACAGAGGAACCGGTCACTACAACCTAACGTTATAACACTCAAATCATATATATATATTAATAACACAAATATATATTCGCAATCGTACATGCACCGCGCGAACCATGTAACGTTCTATGCGAGCTGCGACAAGCAATGTCCTAGATATACAGACAGAAGGCAGGCGCCTAACATAGGTAATCAATCGAGAATAAGAATGTAGCTACGTACTTCTGGCAGTTGAACTGGCCATTATAAAGTAATGTCGCATAGCAAACATTTTATAATAAATTATGAAAACAATACTAAGTAATAAAAATATAGCGAATAAGGAAATCAAAATGCTGCAACTGTATATATATAACTTTAAACGCCTCCATCCTCAATTATAGTAATTCAACAGGGATGGAATACTTTATTTAAATGTGCAACGGTAGTAACCTTCGTGTTATTGTTATATTAGTTTTTTTGTTCATAAAATTGTTTCATGGAAATTAGATATTCGGTTGCGGTTTTGATAAGACGTGTTTCCGACGCCGCTTCCGATGGCCAGAGACGATCGATCGATCGAGCGATCACGCGATTCGATCACGGGATCAAGCGACTGCATAATGCAATCGAGCCGGTGTTATAGCTGGCACACAATAATTTGTATTGGAGAAAATGAATAAAAAGAAAAAAGAAAAAAGCGAGCAACGATTCGCGTAGTCGTGTGACAATCGAGTATCGATTCCTGCGGATGTATCGGGCGTCGTAAAGGAGCGGTGGTCAATTACATCAATCGTCACGTAGCACCGGGAGCAGGACAAACCAGTCGCAGGGCGTAATGGTGCACAAAATGCAGTTTTCTTTTTGTTAAAATAAATGAAACAAAGCGACTTCATTCATAATGTATGGCGCCTTGGAAACGCAAGGCGCTCGCACACATGGCTGTTTAAAAATATAAATATCTGTCTTTACACAATTATTATCGTTTATGTGTGCGAACTGCGAAGCGCCTCGCACGTATGTATGTAGGTACTAGGTACCTAAATAAACTGTCTTGGTTTTTGCGCAAAAGTTAGATTGTTTAAAATTTATTTACTTACTAGCTGTTCCCCGCGGTTTCACCCGCGTTATTTTCGGAGATCCTGCTGGAATTGCGGGACATAAGTACCCTATGTTCTTCTCTGTACCCCTGACAATGTGTATGCAAAATTTCATGATTATCGGTTGAACCTTTAAGGCGTGAAAGTGTAACAGACAGACAGACAGACCGAGTTACTTTCGCATTTATAATATTAGTTAGTAGGGATAAACCACAAACAAAAATATATTATATTAGTGGCATGTACTTATATATAGCATTGGTTAGGTACTAAATTTTTGGGTAATTCTTAAAACTGTTCTATGCTTCTACTATTTGCCTAAGCGAATTGAGAGTTGAAATCGGAATTCTAGTTAAATTATTATTGTTAATACGTGGGTACGGACCCCATTTATTTTACGTTTTATTACATGCATTGAAGACGGCGAGTTCGTCACGATTAAACGGTAAATATGGGATTGTACAATGAAAAGCTGCGCGCGCGCAGTACTGGAGGGGGGGGGACCCTCGCATCGAAATTGTTTGTCCAATACATTGAACCGTAAGTATGGACGTAGATTAGCAACCGTACCGTACTGTATAAAACTCGTGTTATCTCCTAACCTGATATTACTGCACTTAAGAACTAGGTACCTATAATATTTTCATATGAATTGTTTTCGTATATTAAATAATTAGTAAATTTTTCATATTAAAATCGAACGGAAGCGACAACTTTCATATTTCAATTTAGAATTACCTAATCGAAAATTAGAATCTTGATACAAAGTTAAAATGTTAACCAGCTAATTCATAAAAGAAATCTCGTTGGTTAATTCTCTATAGGCAATGGTAAATAAACATTTCGTCTGTCCATTTGTTTCGATAATATCAACTGAACTACACTTTAAGAGTAAGTAAGTAACCTACTTAACTATTAGGCAGTAGGTAGGTACTACCTACTTCGAGATAAATATAGGTAAGTAATTAAAATAAATTGATCTATAAACAAAAATAATTAAATATCTATGTACCTACCTACCTACTTACATTGTTCTTGAGAATTTTTTTTGTTATTAGTTTGATTTTCATTAGTAAAAATATACATACATACCTACATATTGTAGGTACTATTTTTTTTTTGGTAAGTAAATACAATATATTTATGGCATCGAATCCTGTATTGAAGTTGATTTTGTGAATCAGGGGAAAACAACCCTTAGCGTGGGATAAGCAACCTTGACCAGTTCAAAAGGCAATGACCTCAGTGCTCCGGGACCGTGGGTAAATTCATTTGTCAATATCGTCGGTAGGTATTATAACACACCTGCGCGTATACTAATTAGTTACCTACACATTAATTGTGTGACGATTTTTTTTATTCTATTAGATTATTATCTGATCCACTAAACTAATTATGCAAATAAACAGAATAAAGCAATCGTGATCTCCTTTACGTGTGATTATATTAGATATCGGTCGTGGAGAGAGATCGAAACGCTAACCCGGCCGGAAATATCTTGTCTGGAGACTAGAAGTGGCATCAGACAGTTTTATTCCCGTCGCAGAATGCAGGCGGCTCTGACAGTGACGCTTCTGGACAGAATTTACTTGATCGTCGGAATGCATCTAATAAATTCTAAATTCAAAACGAAGAGGCTCGCGACCTAGCTGACCCCTGCCGCGCCGCACTCGAACCTGCGTCGCTGCACTTTCTTTCCAATGTGCAGTTGTGCACCTATGTCGGCTGCGGGAACGTATCGAGCACACGAGCGAGCCGGGCCGCGGAGTCCGGGGACCGGTCACGACTCGCGGGCCGGCTCCTGGCGTCCAGGACTTATCCGAGATCTCGCCCCGCCGCGCCGCCCAGCCAGCTCGCTCCGCACATTAGAACGTGGGAAAGTGACGGTCGTGTCATGCAGAACGGCCTCGAGCCTCCCGCCTCGCGCTTGTTTATATTCGCTTCCATACAAAACGAGCCGGGTTTCCCATGCCGATTGTGCTAGTTTTCGAACGCGTCGCCGATGCGAAATGTAAACAAACGGGGATTCGCGGTTTGGACGCAGATCGCGTATCACTCCGTACCTGGGGTAGAAACCCTATGAGGGCGACGAGCACCGCCGGGGCGCGCATGTTCGCGCTGCCGGTCTAGCGGCGCCGGAGCATATATGTGTGGACGCAGCGACCGAGTCGGCGCCCTGGCCCGGCCGTTGACCGTCAGCAATCGGCACACGAGGATCCGCAGTAATCCATCACTCGCACAAAACGATGCACTGAGCGTTTCACTGGCAGTCGCACACCACAAATATAACGATTGAGATGTCACTGGTTGCGCTCATCGGCAACGGCGAACCGGTCGGGAGAGTATCGTGCACTACGTTCGTAACGCGCGCGTCGCATGCGGCTGACGTCGGATCGGAGCCGTGAAATACGTGCGACCTGCGCGGCGCGTGAATGCGGACTGAAGGCGGGTGGCGGCCGTGGTGCGGGAGCGGGAAGCGCACCTGGCGCGGGGCGCGGTGCGAGCCGAGAGATGGCGCTGCGCGGCGCATCTGCCGGTCGCCTCGCCCCGCGCGCGCCGCCCGCCGCCCGCCGCCCCGCCGCCCGACCCGCGCCGCCAGCCAAGCAGAAAACACGGAAAACAGACAGCCGTCTTCTACGATGCGAACACGTGCCTCTTTAGAAAAAAGTTTCAAGAATAGGTTACAACACTATTATATTTTTATATTTAATAATTTTGTTTTAATTTTTTTAATAATAATTTACCTATAATATTCAACTCGTAGATTTACCTACTCATGGTTAGGGACCTATAGGTCTAAAAAAGTTTGAGAAACTTTCAAAGGTAGGTCCTTTGTTTTATAAGTGATGTACCTACGTAATGATTCTCATTTTTGTCTCGTTACTGTGGATCAACGTGGAAAATTTAAAAATTAAAATTATATGTGTCCATTATGACTTATTGTGTTTACCTTATTGCATTGCATAATCGACGTGGACGTAGGGTTGTAGAGGTACCGGTATCATTAGGTTTTTAGAATGTGGGGTTGTCCCGTGTCAGCTATTATTTGAATAATGTGATGCTGGTAGCTATCCTGATGTGGTCTTTAAAAATTTAATTTTGAATTTTTGTAGGTACAGAAATCAAATTCGAATTTTGAAAATTTTTAAAAGAGTTTTTAAAAGTACCAAGTATCTTTATTCAATCAGTTTTATGATATATATTTATATGTATGATGTACCTACCTTCATAATATGAATTTGTATGATGTTGATTTAACAACATCATTTAATATAATATTGATAAAATCTTTAGGTCGTCATTCCCACCGGCTCCGACCCTGAGGGCGCAGGTGTGCATCGCTAAATTACCCAATCAGGCAATTACAATTAATTATTATTTTTTAATATAATCATTATAATGAGAAAAACACTTCACTCGAGGCTACCGAATAATTTGAGGAAATCAAAACATATAAAAAAAGTTTCGCCAAATGCAACATCGCGTGTTTATTATTATTTATATTAAATGCAAATTTATGATTTTTAAATCGCATACGGCAGCTGCCGCGTCGCTGGGTGCACGCTGACGGCCACGGAAGATAAAATATATATTCATGACGTGTACTTATGTATAGGTATATTGACAAGAGAGCTAGAAGGAAATGATTGTATTATAACTAGCTGGTCCCCGCGGGTTCACCCGGATTCATTTCGGAGTTCCCGCGGTATTTCCGGGGTACCTACCCTATATTTTCGGTATTCTTTGTCTGTTAAAATCGATTTGGTATACGCCTAAAGATACAAGTAAGATACAACTCGGGTACAAGGTAGAACTAAACAAATTATTTTTCTATATTAATAGGTATTAGGTAGGTATAGAAATAATTACTACTTTCATACTTAAAGTTATATATAGGTACCAATTTCAGGACTTATTATCATTTTTAACTTAAGACGAAGTATTGTCAGCACAAAACAAAAATAGATTTTTACTACTGGGCATTTATTTTTCAAATCTTCATATTCCAACCGATTGGCCAACAATAACCCCACTTGTGCCGGAGGTTTCTTACGCATAATGAGGCATTCTCATTGCGTGTGATTCAAGCATACTTACGTATTTAATTTTACCAATTCTATTTCATTTTGGTAGTTTAACTGCCCATGAGTGTAATAAATCATTGGGTACTACTACTTTTGGGGTTAATGACCTATAAAGGAATATAATGACGTAACTACGTGTGGCAAACTGGCGATATAATTTAATTAATGAATTATCCATAGGATCTTGGTTTGAATAACAAAAACTCAGGGATAATTTATAAACATAAGTAAAATTAAAATACTTATTGTTCTAAATTAAATTAAAACACACAATCATCTTCTCAGATGTTTCATTTTAAAAAGATATATTTTGCCGGTAAACAAGGGTGTTTAGCTGTTTATTTCGTCATCGAGTCTACAATACGAAAATTAACAACATAAAAATGTTAAAATTATGAAGTACCTACTTTTAAGTTTTACAGTAATTTTAATCATTGATAAATGCTCACGCAAAATCAAAATCGCACCTCTTCTGCATAATCTAGATAATATAAGGGTCGCTTCTCACTTACCTCGGTCGCGACGATCGATCGGTCTAATACGAGTGCGCTAGTATTGATATATGTGCGGAGAGCCTTATCGAGGCGGGAGTGGGGCGGGAGCAGAATTTGCGCTCTAGACCCTTATTGACCATAACGCGGCGCGTTAAGATAGAAGATACCCATACTACATACGTGACCCATTTTTTTACAATTTATCATAATTATCTATTATTTGAATATAGCTCGAAAAAGCACAAGATTTCCCTAGAGGATATTATTGACTACGGGCTGAAATCTAAGCCCCCCCCCTCCCCCTCCCCCCCGTAAGAGTCACGTAGTATGGGTACGTTCCCTAAGTCGCTAAATAAATTGATCATTATTCATAATTGTATCAGCAGTATAGGTATCTTTATTACCTAATAATATATATAGTTTGTGTATCATTCACAGATTTCAACTTTCATCGATAGATTTGTCTGTTATTTCTGATCATTATTTTCATTGAGATCTAAATCGGAACTCAATCTGAATTCGTTATCGGTTATTCTTAATATCAATCTCTTTTAAAAAGATGAACATATCGATAGGTAGGTACATATCTACATTCTTGCATAATATTAGGTATGAAATTGCGCAACATTGTTATACAAATGAAATATGGATAACTTTATATCCTCGAAATATCCTAATATCCACGGAAACTCCGAAATTACTCCAAATTAACCTGAGAGCAACCGTGGAAGAGCGACTAGTTTTCTATAAGCTGCCAGTTACATCTAGTGCCCACCTACTCAATATTTGTCATGATTATTACTAAAGAAGCTCCGTTACTAAAGTTTGCTCCATCTGATTCTTACTCGTTAGTCTACGTGGGGTACAACACACTCATTAGTAATAGTCAATAGGCGTGGTCCGAGCGGCCAATAAAAATGTCTTGTTTCTAATTAAGTTTGATACACTACGTACTCACATTATACCTAACGTCACCAACTATGGTTGGTAAGGAATAATTAAATCACTTCTCCAACGAACCAGAAAACACTTCTGTAAAGTACCTGTAGTTATTTTCAGTCAGTACTTAGGTACAGATTAAAAAAAACAATTTATATCGTAGGTCTGGGTACAAATGTGGGCGTCCAAGCTAAAAGCAAGCTAAAGTTGGGTGAAAAAATTCCGTCCGCAATTATAATTGATTATTAATAAATGCTCAATTTTCGACAATTTCATAGATGTTAATATACAATAACATAGAAATCTATGTAACAAGCAAGTAGAAGTGTGTTTTTGTTTTTCACTCAAACTTTTATAATGCTTTTTATCAAATCAAGCTTTTTCAGAATTTCAACTTCAAATCATCAAATGTCTGATAAAAAAAAAAACTAACAAAAACTAATAAAATTGACTATTCTAGATACCGAATCTAGTCTTAACTCAATACCCCAGTCCCCACTACTGGTATCTTTTTACGTGGACACCCACAAATAACTAATTTACTAAAAAAAATACGTAAAAAATGTTTTTTCTATATTAATGACAGAATAATAAAGATTTTTCTAATAAAAAAATCAATAGGTATAAGATTTTGCAGAAAGTAGACTCATCAATCTACAAAGGTAACGTGTCCAAATTTCATGACAATCCGACACAGTCATTTCCGACACAACATCCGTAGCCAACCTCGTTTTTATGTGATTATACATAATGTACCGAAAATATTGAAAGTGACCTGAATTACAGAAAAATAAACAAGCGAATAGTTTTACTTCTTAAAAATGTACCAAACTCAACTCCATCATGATCTTTCACAATTTTTTATAGTTTCTTGAAACTATCCCACGGGAAAAATATGTAACAAATTCCTAATCACCGAATTTTATAATATGCATTATATTCTTTTTTTTTTGGTGTCTGGTAGGTATAACCGTAATAAATGAGTTACCTGATTTCACCTGAATGAGTTTAGCTTTTTTTTTTTATTTTTATTTTACTATAAGTTTGCAAAAAAGGCAGACGGAGTAACTATCGTCGCTCGGCGCACATCTGGCCAACACCTGTGAAAAATACAGACTCACAACATATTATCAGGATAGTAAAAATTAACTGTGTGTATTGTTCTTGAACGCACACATTTATTGGAATTGTAAACCTTTTTTATGGAGTGAAATAAAGAGAGTGAAGAAATAAAAAAAATTGAATCTGTACCATTATAAAGAGGTAAAGTTTGTATGTTTGTGAGTTCATAAGTTTAGATGTAGGTTAAAGACTCTCTGGGACTAGGTACTGACTGACTTACAGTACCGTATCATCCCCTTAGCTTATAGTTGACAATCCCTACTAATATTATAAATGCGAAAGTAACTATGTTTGTCTGTCTGTTACGCTTTCACGCCTTACCCAATCATCATAAAATTTTGTACACACGTTGTCAGAGGTACAGAGAAGAACATTCCAGAATTCTCGCGGGACCTCCGAAATTAACGGCGGTGAAATATCATGAAATTTTGCATGCATATTGTCAGGGGTACAGAAAAGGACATAGGATACTTTGTATCCCGAAATTCCTGCGTGATCTCCCAAATTTCCGCGGGTGAAACCGCGGGGGCAGCTAGTCTACAACATAATTGTTCTTCTTCTTCTTTAATAATGGCGTCTATAATTATAATTTGCCAATGACAACGTTTCTTAGTAATAAAAATTTCTTCATCTACTTCTTCAATTATGGCGAAACGCCAATGACAATGTTAGATTGTTCCCCAAGTTAAAACATGGCTCTCTTCAAAGCCAGTTTTCTGCTCGGGGTTCAAAATAGATGCTGAAAAGTGACTGAAAGAACGAAGACTTCACGTGACACGCGTGTGTTCGGTACGGCTTTCACCTCAGAAGAAGCTTTCACCCTTCAACAAACATAGGTATTACTGCATAGAAAACTAAGGAATGAATTGTCACTAGCTGTCACGTGTTCATGTAAAATCGTCCAATCAAAAGTTCAGTTTTACGTGAGCACGTGACATACCGATTTCGTTCTTTAATTTTCAATGCGTTAACGACTTGCGAATGTCAACTTGGCTGATGGGGCTGGGATACATACGATACCTTTAGAGTTCCCGAAGGCAAGTGATTTGCACGGGTGAAAATAAGATGGAATATCCAAGTAACTAGCTAGTACGTAGAGTAGCCAGTAAGAGAGCGTTGACTCCGGGTGTGCTAAGTGGGACTTAGGTGTGGGTCAAAACATCAATAGTCGCAAGTCCGCACCTAAAGTTAGCGGTCGACACGCCCAACTCGATAGCACGCTCCTTGCTTTTTCAAACGTTCAATACACCTGACATTAACCCCACTATTGAATCTTGATCTTGTATTATTCTGGCCAAAAAGTAACTGAACTGAAAGTAACTGAATGGAAAGGATGTTCTTTTTTATAAAGTGGGCCGATATAATAATATGCCCGCGGGCTAATAATTCTAATAGTTTTCATACGACCTTATATTATACACGGTGAAATTTTCCTTTTGAAATTTACTATGAACGTATTTTAGAGCCGTCACTAACATTATTCAGAATTTTACTATGGAAATGACAGGCAATAGTAGTAATTTACTGATTTTGTAGTATAGTAATTTCAATAGGAAAATTTCACTGTGTTGTTAATTTATAGTTAGACTAATTTTCACATAGCAAGAAATTTGTAGGTAGTTACCTGCCTACCTACCAATCAGATCTAATAGGTTATAACACTACCATTATGTAATATAAAAAAAAAAACTCATTACTCATTCGGAGTTACCGCGGGAATTCCAGGATAAACTACACGTATAATAAACCTTAATCTTAAAATAAAATAATCTTAAATCACTCTATCTATTAAAAAACCGCATTAATGATCTAAATACATAGGGACAGACAGACAGCGGGAAGCGACTTTGAGTGATAGGTAGGTACCTAGACAGGCTAATGTGCGTATATATGGATAGGTATTTTCTGTGATAAAATCACAACTATAACAGGACATAGATAAGCAATAGTGTGTTAACCCACATTGGAGAAATTTTGAGTAAATCGTGTTTTAAAAGTATAGCGCCATTTTGTGTCAATATTTTTTATGTTCAATATTTAGTTAAATATTTAAGCAATGTAATAAAGTAAACACATAATTAAAAAACGTTCCCCAACTCCCAATAAATTGTTCAGATTCAATAACTTAATTTTGTGGGTTAACATGTTATTACTTATCTGCGTCCAACATTAACAGTTGGTTAACATTAACAGCGACTTCTGTTGCGATTGTTAGAAGAAAGTTGTCTACGTACCTACTTAATTATTTATTAGTCATATACATACGCATAGCCCATTCTCATAGATACACAGAGTATGACATTTTTAACTGTCGTTTTATATTAGTTTAAATTTTATGAACCACAAAATAAAGTTGAATTTGCCATGTTCAGAAACCGTACGATTGACGAACCGATCGATTCCGCGAAGTGAATTCCTCGGGCGGTGTATGTAAAGCTAACGATTATTATCATCGAATTACTATTTGTAAAGTTCTTTGATGTTTCCACAATGAATACTGAATACTTATTAAAATGGGCAAAATTAATGCCGATTCAGGAATAGCTCAGATTAGTCCGTGCATGAAATAAATGGACTTTATAAGAACAATATAGCTAAGTATAATCCTTCTGGTACTTACCTACGTATAAATAATAGCGCATTTTCGTTTGTTGTATAGACTTAATTTTTTTTTTTTAAACTGCAATCTCCAGAAAAAGCTCACGTTGGTACAATTTGCTAATTTTTAAGTAGATATAAGTACCTACTACTTACTCTGATCATATTGCATGATGAAAACGTCGAAGAATCATACCAAAACAACAATTTAAACAATGATAATTTTATTATGATAGGTAAATTAGCTGGCAATCGTAATTAAATATCATATTATAAATGCGAATGTGAGTTTGTTACGCTTTCATGCCTTTACTACTCGATCGTCATAAAATTTTGGATACACGTTGTCAGGGGTACAGAAAAG
This sequence comes from Zygaena filipendulae, assembly GCA_907165275.2. Classification (NCBI taxonomy): domain Eukaryota; kingdom Metazoa; phylum Arthropoda; class Insecta; order Lepidoptera; family Zygaenidae; genus Zygaena; species Zygaena filipendulae. Next base: position 7,146,321 of record OU015669.1, read on the forward strand.
AACATACGGTACTTTCCCGAAATTCCTCCAGGAACTCTGAAATTGCGGCAGGTGGAACTGCGAGGTAAATTTTTTGAAGACGTTTGGATGTTTGTTACTATGTCACGGATAAAATCGACTAGGTATAAGACCCTTGTACATGATTACTTTTATAATTTTTTCTTTATGTCGTCCTTGTGTGTATTGATTGTTAAATAAATAAATAAATGTATTTGTACGTTTGTCGTACAGATAAAATATGCTTTGCATTAACACATAATAGTTTTTATCACGAAACTCAAGTGTGAATATCGAACTTCACGCGGCCGAAGCCACAGGAAACTCCTATAGTTTACTGTATTTATTTATCCACTTTGTAAATGGTACCTAAGTAACATGCGCAAGATTCGAATGCGCTCACGCAGTAGGCAGGACGCGAGCGAGCGCAAGAATGCGCTGTTACCCAATCAACGATCGCCCGTGTGTAAAACAAATGTAGGTAAGTCGGTACTTAGTAACAACACGATATTCTATTAATTTCCAATATTTGTTATTCTGCTGTTTTTTTTACCATTTAATTTAAACCATTCTCCTTGTCGCGCCTTTTGATTTGAACACACCTTTCGAATTTATTACCTACTAGCTGTCTCCCGCGGTTTCCAAGGGAATATCGGAGTTCCCGCGGGAATTCCAGGATACAATATAGGTATAAACCTTCCTCATGAATCACTCTATCTATTGGTGAAAACAAAATGAAAATCCGTTGCGTAGTTTTAGAGATCTAAGTAAGCATACATAGGGACAGACAGACAGACAGCGGAAAGCGACTTTGTTTTATACTATGTATGTATATAGTGATACGATATTTTTATGAATTAATCAAAGTTTTTGACTGAACTCCAGATAATGTGTAACTTTCGTTGCAATATTTTCAATTTAAATTTTTTCGAATTCGATTTTTCGATTATCAGCAGCGGCTGATCGATGTGGTTGGCGAACCGGACTGCTGCGCGATGTTTCGCAGGTTAGATCCCACATTAGGATACACATCTATGTGATGAACTAATGTTTAACCTGAGTCAGGGCATTTAATATAATATTAAAATAAATATTGTCGCGGTCGAGCTAGATTAATAGCGCGCAATGTATGCAAAACGCGCAATGCATACAAAACACGCAATGTAAAGCAAACACATTGGAGTAGCGAATTCGATAGAAGTTCTATTCTAGAAACGTTCGGCCGAGTTTCTAGTAAAACACATCGGACTCGAACATTCTAGAGCCCCGTTCGGTTGGGTATATAAACGGCGCAACCGAACCGGACGGGCAGTTCAGTTTGAGCTTTCGAAGCGATAACTACGAGTGAATCTTGAGCGATACCTGCGACTACCTGCGACCTTGGCGAGACTATTGGACTTCGAGATCAGTCGTTTAGTGTTTCAAGCTGTGATACCTAGACCTAGGCACCCTAGACCTAGTGTTTTTGTAAAGTTAGTGTTAAACTCCAAATAAAGAACCCTAGCACGTAACAATTTGGTGTCGGAAGTGAAATTTGGAGATGCCACTAACTCCGAGGGAAGATATCACCGAGGAAGGCGTCAGGACGAGGGCACAACGTGCTGCGGGGGCTACGCCTGCAACCCGCCAGGCCACGCCCACTGGCCATCGGGCCACGCCTACTGGCCCCGCCCACCAGGGCCCATCCACCATAGAGGCCCCGCCTACCGACCTGACCACGCCCACTGGCCCCGCCCAACTGACCCCGCCCATCGCTGAGGCCCCGCCCACTGGCCCACATGTCCTGGCCCTCGGCCCCGCCCACTTGACCACGCCCATCCCAAGCCCCACCCACTTGACCACGCCCACCATCGAAGCCCCGCCCACTAGCCCCGCCTACTCAACCACGCCCACTGAGCACGTCCGGGCTACGACTACTACACGAACGGCGGACGCGTCTGCTCTGGATATATGTGGCTTGGTGAAGATGATGGAGAGCATGAACAAGGGTATGCACCAGAGACTAAACGTCATGCGTGAAGAACAAAAGGAGTGTGCCGAACTACATCTCCAAACCGTTTTGGCGGCCGTTGATAAGGTCAGCAATGTGGTGAAGCAACTCCGTGAAGACATCGATTCGATAGAAGGGCGCGTCTCAGTATTAGAAGTCGGACTAAAAAATGTAGTAGAGGAGCGGGTCACGGGATTGGAGACTGGCTACTCTGGATTACAAAAAGAAGTGTTGCGTCTTAAAACAATGGGAATCACATCAAGTGGGGCTGTCAGCGTAGTCCAGGCACCCAGAGTGAAAGTGCCACCTTACGATGGGGCTACATCCTGGCCCGCATACCGGCAGCAGTTCCAGACCGTCGCTACCGCAAATGGGTGGACGGATGAGCAGTGTCTAACGGCTCTCACCGTGGCGCTCAGGGGCTCGGCTTTGTCTGTGTTGGAGGCACTGCCTAGCTCAGGAAGTGGATTCAAGGAGCTGATGGAGGCCCTCGAATCCAGATATGGGGAGCGCCACCTTGAACATGTGTTCCGGGCCCAGTTACGCGATCGAGTCCAGCGTCCAGGAGAAGGACTACAGCAGTGGGCACTGGAGATCGAGAAGCTTGTCCGCAAAGCGCACCCGACGGCTGACACCAAGATGGTGGACGCAAACATTTTGCAAGCCTTCGTCGATGGCATCCGGGACATGGAGATAAGGGCTGCAGTGGGGCTTCGTCATCATGCCTCGCTGAAGGATGCCCTGGCACATGCCCTGGAAGTTGAAGCGGTGCGGCGAGATGTGCGTGCGCATAAGCTGCGGGAAGTCACTGAAGAAGTTAAGGTAATTAAGGCACCCCTAAAGAAGACTGGATCCTTGTGCTACAAATGCGGTGAACGAGGCCACCTGCAGTTTTCCTGCCCAAAGAAGGATGAGGTGACAGAAAAAATCATCAAGCTTCAGAAACAACTTGATGAACTGACAAAGAGGCAGGAGACTCCGTCCTCTATCGGGAGTCAGGGAAACGAGTAACAGCCAGGACTAAGGGGCGGGTACTGGCTGGCGTGAAAGAAGCCCCAGCAATGGTCATCTCACAGGCGTGCAATGGGAACAGTCTATCGATATGTGGCGCGGTTAATGGGAAAGACTGCAAAATGACGATAGACACCGGAGCCTCTAGGACGATAGTTCAGCCGGACATGGTGGAAGGTGCGTTGGGACGCAAGAATGTCGATTGTCGACTTCTTTCCGCCTCCGGTCAGCCAATACCCGTCCTGGAGGAAATATCAGTCACAATGTATGTGGGAGAAGTACCGTACACTCACAACGTCATCGTGGCTGAAATTATCGACGAGTGCATTTTGGGCCTGGACTTCATGAAGAAACATAACTGCAGAATTGACGTCACTAACAGTGTTTTCAAGTGCGGCAACGAGGAGATATTGATACTTGGGGGGCCCACTGGAAAAGTGACTTGCCTAAACAAAGTTGTCATACCTGGACGAGCAGAAACTCAAGTAGAGGTGAAACTGCCATTGGCTAAAAACAATAAGCCAAGATGTGTGTTGATTGAAGATATACCAAACAAACCATCGGCTCGGAGACTCCTGACAGCAAGAACCCTTGTTAGAGGATCCAATACTGCAGTAATAAGAGTCGTGAATTTGGAGAACTACGAGGTTACCTTAAACAAGGGTGAAGTTGTTGGACAATGCGAGGAAGCTGTCTGGGTAAAGCAGTGTCAATCAATGCCGATAGCAGAATCAGATACGTCCAACACCAAGAATGGGTCTACTATTACAGAACTTCTTGACGGCTGTAAGTACAATCTGACCTATTCGCAGAGCTTCAAAGCTAAAAAAATGCTGCTGCGCTACGCAGATATCTTCTCCTCCCAGGAAGAAGATCTTGGAAGGACGTCGTTAGTTCAACACAGAATCGACACCGGGAACGAAAGACCTATTCGGCAGCGAGCAAGGCGAATCCCAATCGCTAAGGAAAGAGAAGTGCAAGACATGGTAGAGGATATGAGAAGGAATAAGATCATAGAACCATCTGCAAGTCCGTGGTGTTCGCCTGTGGTCTTGGTGAAGAAGAAAGATGGTAGCACGCGGTTCTGTGTAGATTATCGACGGTTGAATGATGTCACAAAGAAAGACAGCTATCCACTGCCACGTATCGACGATACCTTGGATACCCTGAGTGGTATGCAATGGTTCTCGACCTTGGACCTGAAATCTGGCTATTGGCAGGTGGAAATCCATCCGAAAGACAAAGAGAAGACAGCATTTACAACTGGCAAAGGGTTATGGCAGTTTAACGTTATGCCTTTCGGATTGTGCAACGCGCCAGCTACCTTTGAGCGTCTCATGGAGTGTGTACTGGCAGGGTTAGTGGGAGACGCCTGCCTAGTCTATCTGGATGACGTCATCATCATGGGTCGAGACTTTGAAGATCACCTGCGGAATTTGGAGCAAGTCTTCGGAAAAATACGAGGTGCCAACTTAAAACTGAACCCGAGGAAGTGCCATCTGTTTAGCAATAAAGTCAATTACCTCGGCCACATAATCACCAGCGAGGGAATCCAGACTGACCCGGAGAAAATTGAAGCAGTACAGAAGTGGCCAACTCCCAGAGATAAGACGGAAGTGCGAGCCTTCCTGGGACTGTGCTCGTACTACAGGCGATTTGTTAAAGGATTTTCCGAAATCGCCAAACCGTTGCATCGCCTGACTGAAGAGAAACAGCCATTCTGTTGGGATGAGAGCTGCGAAGAAGCCTTCCGAAAATTGAGGCAGTGTTTGTGTGAAACACCGATCTTAGGCTACCCTCAGACTTGCGGCCAGTTCATTGTCGACACGGATGCTAGCAACACGGCGATCGGTGGTGTTTTGTCTCAAAAACAAGGCGATAGAGAAGTCGTGATTGCTTATTTTAGCAAATCATTGTCGAAACCTGAACGGAACTACTGCGTGACAAGGAGAGAACTCTTGGCCGTGGTAAAGACGCTGCAACACTTCAACAAATACCTCATCGGAAGACAGTTTACACTTCGCACTGATCACGCCGCCTTGAAGTGGTTACTTCAGTTTAAGAATCCAGAAGGTCAAGTCGCCAGATGGGTCGAACAACTCCAGGAGTTTGACTTCGTCACCGAACACCGCAGTGGGAAGGCCCATGGCAACGCTGACGCCCTCTCAAGAAGACCATGCCCGGAAGATTGTAAGCATTGTGTCAAACAGGAGTCGAAGGAACTGACCGTTAAGCTTACGAGAACGAGCCCTCCGGGACTGTGGCAAGATGAAGCCATGAGAGAAGCTCAGGAAGATGATGAAGACGTTCGACTCATCGTGGCTTGGAAAAAACGTAGTGCGGACAAACCAAAATGGATTGAGGTCGCACCCACTAGCCCTGTCACTAAAGCCTATTGGGCCCAATGGGACAGCTTTATTCTGCAGAACGGAATACTTTACCGAAAATGGGAGAAACCTAACGGCAGAGAGTTCCACCTTCAGTTAGTTGTTCCAAGGACCAGGGTGAAAGATGTTCTTCGTGAAATACACGATGGGGTTTCAGGTGGACATCTTGGCGTGAAGAGAACATTAACAAAAGTGAGAGAAAGATTCTACTGGCTTCATTGTCGAGAGGATGTGCAGGAATGGTGCCGCAAATGTACCACTTGTGCTGCAGTCAAAGGTCCGTCAACTAGGACCCGCGGAAACCTCCAACTCTATAATATTGGTGCGCCCTGGGAAAGAATTGCTGTTGACGTGGCTGGACCTTTTCCAGTGACCGAGTCAGGGAATAAGTACTTCTTGGTCGTCATGGATTATTTCACCAAGTGGCCGGAAGTGTTCGCCATACCTAATCAGGAAGCCACGACAGTAGCCTCCAAGTTGATTGAGGAAGTGATATGTCGATTCGGTGTACCCTTGGAAATCCACTCAGATCAAGGAAGGAACTTCGAATCCCAGCTATTCCAGGAAATGTGCAAAATCTTGGGAATGCACAAGACGAGGACCACGCCATATCACCCTCAGTCCGACGGCATGGTGGAGAGGTTTAACCAGACGCTAGAGAGGAATTTGGCGAAACTGGTTGATAAACACCAGAGGGATTGGGACAAATTCATACCGCTGTTCCTACTCGCCTACAGAACATCTGAGCATGAGAGCACGAAGGCGACCCCAGCGTATGTGAATTTCGGTAGAGAACTACGGCTACCAGTGGATTTACTGACAGGCGGACCTCCAGATGACCCCCAATCGATGCAGGACTACGTTTCCGATCTACGGGAAAAAATGCAGGACGTCTATGCTTTGGTTCGAGAGCATGGTTTGCAGTCAAGCGAGAACATGAAGACGAGATATGACCGGAGGGCGAATACAAGTGGTTTTGAGGAGGGATCACTTGTATGGCTACACAATCCTATCCGTCGAAAGGGAAAATCTCCGAAATTACAGACTCGATGGGAAGGCCCGTACAAGATTGTTACTCGGATGAATGACGTGACGTATCGGATTCAACGTCAACCAAGGGGAGCTTTCAAAATAGTGCACATCGACCGCTTAGCACGTTATCAAGGCAGCAATAGTGACGCTCGGGACGAGCATCTCTAAGAAGGGGGCAGTGTCGCGGTCGAGCTAGATTAATAGCGCGCAATGTATGCAAAACGCGCAATGCATACAAAACACGCAATGTAAAGCAAACACATTGGAGTAGCGAATTCGATAGAAGTTCTATTCTAGAAACGTTCGGCCGAGTTTCTAGTAAAACACATCGGACTCGAACATTCTAGAGCCCCGTTCGGTTGGGTATATAAACGGCGCAACCGAACCGGACGGGCAGTTCAGTTTGAGCTTTCGAAGCGATAACTACGAGTGAATCTTGAGCGATACCTGCGACTACCTGCGACCTTGGCGAGACTATTGGACTTCGAGATCAGTCGTTTAGTGTTTCAAGCTGTGATACCTAGACCTAGGCACCCTAGACCTAGTGTTTTTGTAAAGTTAGTGTTAAACTCCAAATAAAGAACCCTAGCACGTAACAATATATTACATACACATATGTTTTTACAAAAAAGTGTACAAGTATTTCATCAATCGTCTAGTATATTAGTATAATACTATATTAGTTCGGCATTATAGACAAAAATATAGATATAGACGTAATATCTTTATTCATCAAATGGCGATGTGTGATAATAACTAAGGATTAATATTATGTTATAGTTCTGTTTTCTGTTCAATCATACCTGCCTTTTACTACTTTTCTATAACAGTTAAATAGCAGTTAATATTTGACATTAATTTGAGATCAAATTACAAGTAAACATGCGTGCACTTTTGATTTGATCAGAGTTGTCCATATATCTTCCCCATAAACCCTAAGATTTACGACTATGAAGAGATTGCATCTATTTGTAAGAGATTTAAATTAAGGTTAATACATATCTGACAAGAAAACCGGAGATTTGAAATACCGATGTACTTATATACAAACATATGGAAATATTCGTATAAGTATCCCTTCTTCTTCCTATACTTGATTATGCAGATACCTCATATCCTGACCTTAGCGGCGATTTACTTAATAAGCTGGAACGTCTCCAAAATTTCTGTATAAGGTTCATCTTTGGGCTGCGGAAATACGACCATATATCAGAGTACCGCACCAAACTGAAATGGCTTCCTATTCGCCGTCGCCGGGACCTACATATCCTTTCTCTCCTGTACTCTGTGCTATTTATTCCTAGAACTCCTTCCTATCTCAAAGAACGTTTCAAGTTCCTTTCTTCCTCCCATAGCCTCTCCCTTCGCTCATCTGAAAACTTATGTCTCTCCTTACCTATCCACTCCTCTAAATTCTATGATTTTTCCTACACTGTCCGAGCTGCAAGGCTTTGGAATTCCCTACCGGTGCCTATCAGGTCTGCCAGATCGCTGGAGATATTCAAGGAGTCGTTGAGAGAACATTATCTGAACTCTGGTTAGCGCAATAGGTTCCGTGAACACTGAACAGTGTATCTATTAGTACATTTTAAGCATGTTTGTTGTTGCTGTTGTTTATTGTATGTGTGTATATATATTTGTTTATGTCCGTCTAATGTATGTTTAAGTAGTCCCAATTCGTTTTTGTATCTGTTTTTGGAATGTTATCTAAATGCCGCACTCTCTACCTTTCTCTTCCTCTCTCCCTCTAACTTAGGTTGCCTATGAAAAGATTGCTCTTAGCAATATAGGTCACCTAAATTGTACGTACCTACTATGTAACTGTGTCTTTGTAATATGTGTTTTCTTCTGTGTGCGTGCAATAAAGTATATTTGATTTGATTTGATTTGAAGTATACATACAGCTTTAGTTTCAAAACCCACCGATATGTGCTATTTAATCACGGTACGTGCGCTGAATGCAGTTCTATATGACTGTCTTAACTCTATACAACGTGTTAATTTAATTAAGTGAAAACCTGATACATCCCATTTAAAAAACAAACAATAATATGATTAAAATATATTTTATGTCAAAAAAATTTATACTTTAAAAGTTATTCAACATTAGTTTGGAGGTGACCTATCTACGAAATTCCAAGCGCTACGCCCGCGCTACCGGTTCGAATTATTCTGCTGCGGGCGGCGTACGCGCCAAATATTGTATTATAAATAATTTAGACATGGGCAAATGAAAAAAAATAACCTATATTAAAACATAGTGCGATCTGTTATGAGGTCACTTTAGAAACACTTTTAAAAAAGATGTTTATTGTACACATAAATGATTTATTAAATAATTGGGAACTTTGGATAATAATAGAGTTAATAATAATAATAATAATAATAATCATTTATTTGCATAAGACATTGTTCTAAAAGATGGGTACATTGTTAATTTTGATTAAGTTCTAATGTCTAGTCATTGAGTGACATGCAAAATATATTAAATTCAATCAATTCATCACAATAATTAAATGTCAAAACGAATGTAATTTCAAAATGTTAATGTCAATGAAGAAATTAATAAACACAAATTAATAGTCAACTTTTCTGTCCAGGAAGTTTAAGGAAATAGATTATGAATTAGTTATAGAGCAACCCAAAGTCATGGGGAACCATCCGTGGCGGAGACTCGACCTGACCTACCGGGTGGACTGGCGATGAGCAGGAGTTAGAGATTGCTAGCTAAGCAGTATTAGATGAGGGGAGCGTGACGTAAGGGAGTTAGGGGGCATTGCATAGTGTAGCGAATGTTGTCTCAGGTTCGCAATTTCGTACTCCTTGCTTGTAAACACGGCAAATAAGAACTGACTGTGGATCCTGCTTAAAACTTTTATTTAGTTATTATGTTATCATGTAAAAGACTTGTAAGTCGTAATGATAATAAAGATTCTTTAAACACAACTTTGCAAGGATATTTTGTACTGGTAAACGTAATTTCACAACTCTCTTCAGCCCAAGCTCCAAATTTTCTTCCTCCATCCGTCAAAATCCACTTCTCTCTTTTCAAATAAAATCTGACGTACCAAAACAAAATAATAATAAAAAAGGTTGATATTGTAGCAGAATGCTACAATAGGTATAACAGATCGATTCGCTAGTTGATTCTGAGCAAACTACTTTCTAGTTTTCAGTTAATTCATTAACACGTTGTATACACAAACATAACGAGAACTTCGCGTAATCTAACCGCCTAAAAAATTAACATAATTAGCTAAATCAGGATTTGTGTCCACATCTACAGGGAACGGTGACCACTTCGTATAGAGTGCCTATAACATCTATTAATTACGTACTGGCACGTCGCGTGCGCATGACATGGGCCGGTAGAAAGCTGACCCCGGGTCAAATCAGCCTGGATGGTACCATTTGTAGCCGACTTGCCGTCTATGCAGACAACTCTTAGCTTTAATTAAGTTTGTTCAACCAATTAATTGTATTAAGCAACTACCCAGTCTCTCGCGTCAACTTCGTAATTCCCGCAGGAACTCTTTATATCAGGATGAAAGTGCCCTATCCCACCATTCCAAGACCTGCATTACTCGTAACTATGAGTATAAACCGAAAAGCTGAACTTCGGTATTCCCGCGGGAAAAATTGGTAGATAGATGATTATTGACACCATAAAAAAACAATAAATAAAAATTCTACTACAAAGTGCAACAGGCGGTCTTGTCCCTCAGAGCAATCTCTTACAGATAAAATCATAGGGTGCATTGGAAAATTGCAATCAAGTAGGAAAGCGGTGTTTTGGTATACTCTATTGATAAAAATTTATTCACATACCTACCCTAGCTTTCATCAGTAAAAGTTTACGTCCTAAATCCAAATTGACAAACATACAAACTTTATCTATTCGATTTTTTATTAGTATAGATAATGTTCTGGGTTTGTCAAGTTTTTAACTAAGTATCTAATTTTGTGCTTATTAGAATGGTTTGTGTTTTAAATCAGTATACTACCATCACTAAATTTATTTTGTCGTTAACTGTACCACATATAATATAATACTACTCTACTGTACTTAATACGTTAGGTAATAAACCAATATTTTATTGACTAATGTTCGATCAGAAATCATTTGTTTCACACAATATATCAGGTGTTTAATGTCAGATACTTAATTTTCAAATAATAAATATGATCATAAGAAATCTTGAATATTTTATATCTTATAAACAAATATTTGAATATTTTAACTCAACATCACTTATCATTTATTGAGGAGAAGAAAAATCAACTGGATCGTTTCTACGTTTAGCAATAGAACACCTTATTACTGAACAATTTAGTCTCTTATTTCTTTATCCACCTATACCTACCTATGTGTTGAATAGAAGTTACTTATTGAGTCGATAAAGGACTTTATTTGTACCGGGATAAAGTTTAACGTGCATTTGTGCTTGTTTGTACATTTTTAATTTATTCTTATTTATTTATTGGTATTAGTACACACGCTGTTAAAGGACAGATTTTTTGATAATTATAATACTACCAGTTCTGTAATTAGACAGGAAAAAAGTAATTATCAAAGAAACCATAAGTATAGCATGTTTAATACATAGACCCATATTTATAACGACTAGCTCTTTCCCTCGGTTTCGCCCGCGTTTTTTTCGGAGTTCCCGCTAGAAGCCGAGATAAAAAGTAGGTACCTACATATTATGCCTTTTTAGTATGCAACTGCTCAATCGATCATCATGAAATTCAGCATAAACATTGTCAGGGGAAGCAAGAAGGACATAATGAACTTTTATCCTGAAATTCCCGCGGAAACTCCGAAAAAATGCGGGTGAAACCGCGGGGAGCAGCTAATGTTCTATAATTGCTCTGCTATTACTTACTAATTGACGTGTTGTGTGTCGACTTGTGTTGGAACATATTTCACGCTTTGAATCGAATCGGAGTAGGACCGAGATCGTTAGCGATCACCACGCTTGAATTTCGTAAGGACTGTGACTTAATAGATGTAATATGGGTCCGTCTATACACACTAGGTGAAAATTTTTAACGAAATACTTAACTAAATTAATGCTGAATTGGTGACTCCTTTCGGGAGAGCATGCTCTAGATTTTATCAGCCTAGAGTTACCGTACCGTACGTACCAAGGGCGCTAATAGATAACTTACTATACATTTATTTTTCTTGAAACTGGCTAAATGCAGAGGTACATATACCAATAATATGCGGAAGTTCATAGGAATAAAAGAAAAGTAAAATTTAACTTGAAACTGGTCATATGCGTTATAATATGCTTCCACAAGAAAAAAAAATCTCCTATTTTGGATGGAAAATGCGTTTTATTTTTAAATAAAATATCTTTTTCAACAGGCGACTCTGGTGTGGAAGATTATTTGATCTACAATTTTATATTTTTTTTATTAGTACCTACCTATTCTATTTTTATAAAGGAATGCCACTGGCGCCCAAAAACTAGTTGAGGCGATAGTATACTACTGTATATCTTAATAGTTTAAGTCAACAAACTTAATAGTACCTATTCTAATTGTCTCTCTTCGCCTTTTATAAGGCTGCCTTGAATTAAACGCGCAAAAACAACAACTTTTCATCACATGACCTCTACATAATCTCTACATCCGTCTATAATTGTAGTCAATACTATCATAATGTAGAAAATGAAACAATTTTTCGAACGGAATCCACTAGTGCGCTTGCACCTCGTCACGCCATATCGGATTCCCCAATATAGGTTCGCGTGTTATCAGCCCACAGACGGACAGACGCAGACACGCGTATTAACATATTAATAACACGGCTAATTGGTACGTGCGCGCCACACAATCGGAACGATGAAACAAGACAAGTGTATGACCATTTTATTGTTAGGCACAACCGCATGGGAACGCACCCAATCTGGCTGGAAACAAAATATCCTGTCGTGGAATTCGTTAATGGCTACAGTATCATTTTATTTTCTTTTTATTAAAATAGAACAGTGATTCGTAATCGTTTTGTTCTTTACGTCTATGGATATTTTGATACTGTGCGCTCAAATTGATGCTGGCTCAAAATAAGTTAAGCTAGAGCAAAGTTGTTCTATGGTAAGTAAAAAGTACTTATTAGAATAAAAATCTAGCCTCTTTTTTATTGTCTATACTAATATTATAAAGAGGAAAGATTGGATTTTTTGTTTGTTACGATTTGACTCAAAAACTACTGGATCGATTGCAAATATTCTTTCACCATTAGAAAGCTACATTATCTATCCCTGAGTAACATAGGCTATATTATTGTAATTCGGAATTTCCGCGGGAACTCTGAAATTACCGTGAGTGAACCAGCGAAGTACGTGTACAGCTATTATATGATAACCTTAAAAGAAGTCATCCACGTAAAGGTTTGGGACGCAGCTCATATATCACGGCTCAATCTCCTTTTGCATACTACCTACTTATAAGTTGTCCAGAGTACCTACATGTTGTACAGAGAACCATCCCAGAACTCCCGGAACTGTAGGGAACTTTGTGTTCCGGGATGGGCTTGTCAACCAAATTTGAATTTTTAGTCCGTCTTGTAGATTCATGAAAAATATTGGACACGTACCTATTTTTGAATTTTTTAAGTAATCAAAAAATGAAGGAGATACATTAAGTTGAAATGTCGCGTGATGTCACGCCGTGCTACAGTTTATAGCACGTTATGACGTCAAGAGCCCGCACTTCTAATCTTTAATACGTTTTATATTAGTATTTTTTCAATAATTTGAAAAAGCCAAAAATATGGGTCAATTATTTTTTATTAATCTACAAGGCGGACTGAATAGAATTTTGATTTTCATACCCCGGAAACAAGCCTATTGCCGCGGGAACTCCGAAATTAACGCGGGCGAAACTGCGGGGAACAACTAGTCTTTTATAAAGCGAAATCACATGTAAAGTTAGAATCAAAATGAAAACTCGAACGCACGTGAAACCTTTTATTGTTGAACGCAGCTCGCAGGTGTAATGGATTTCAAACGTACAGGTTATATAAATAGGTATACTTATATATAACTGAATTTAGCGGTAGGTACTCTTCTAATGCTATTACTTATTACAGCAGCGATTTATTAAATTTCACGGTTTGCGAAACGATAATTGATTATAATTAATAGTATAGATATAGATAAAGCAATTGTTTTATTGTAATTAATAGTATTGTGTCAGTGCTTATTAGTGAAATTAATTCGTGCTCAAATGTGGGCGTTTTTGAAATTAAACTAATAGCGTTTGACCTCGATTTCTTTCCCATCAAACTCCAGTAGGTATAATATATACTATGTATTTTTTAATATCCAATTTATGCCAAAAATATTGCATGACGAACAATCAATATAATATTTTGTGGTTCTTTCCTCCTTTATTACTACGTCTTCGTCTACATACAACATCGACATGATATCGACTCCCAGTCATTTCCACTTGGGTCACAACTCACAGTCTTGCTTTATTGAAGTCAAAAACATGCATTGATTCTAAATCAAGTTTAATATTCCAATTGAATTCAAATTGCAACTCTTCATAAGCTTAATTAAGCTTACAAAGATTGTTATAGTTAGAGAAATATTAGATTTCGATTGAGCACTGTGTTATCAAGTATGGGGAGAAACTAAATTTATTCGTCTCCACGCTTGGATCAGCACGATAAGTAAATATGTAAAGTGAAAGTAAGGGATACGCTTGGTACATGTTACAATATGTATTGCTGAGGATGAGCTAAACCGGCCCTTGAGCAACTTGAAGGAAGCTTTGTGGAAAGCTAATAGTCGACTTGACCTTAAAGCTGTTTCTTCTACTCAAATCAATGTCAGTTTCATTGTAAATATTGTTATAGGCGATGCACCAAAGACACAATATACAACGTGTTAATGAATTAACTGAAAACTAGAAAGTAGTTTGCTCAGAATTAACTAGCGAATCGATTGCACTATGTTTTAATATAGGTTATATTTTTTCATTTTTATCAGTCCATGCCTAAATTATTTATAATACAATATTTGGCGCGTAGGTACGCCGCCCGCAGCAAAAAAAATCGAACCGGTAGGCGCGGGCGTAGCACTTGGAATTTCATAGATAGGCCACCTCCAAACTAATATTGAATAACTTTTAAAGTATAAATATTTTTGACATAAAATATATTTTAATCATAATTATTGTTTATTTTTTTAAATGGGGTGTATCCGCTTTTCAGTTAATTCATTAACACGTTGTAGTGATAGTGTTACGGCTCACAGTTCTTCGACAGCATTCACAATTTTACGGTAACATGTTCAAATAACAAAAATGAATTGCCACAGAACATTACTATACCTACAGCACGTCGTAACTATAGGTACATGAATCTATATTTATCTTGGTCACGGCATCACGCGTGAACGGCTGGACCAATTTCGCAATTTTTTTTTATTGTGTTTGTTATTTTAAGGATATGAAGAATAAAAGCAGTTAGCTAATGTCATCCTACTAATATTAAAAATGTGAAAGTGTGGATGTTTGGATGTTTGTTACTCAATCACGCAAAAACGGCTGAACGGATGGATGAAATTTGGCATGCACGTTATCAGGGGTACAGAGAAGGACATGGGGAACTTTTATCCCAGAATTCCGGCGAGAACTTCGAAATTACCGCAGGTGAAACCGCGGGGCACAGCTAGTAAGGAGTAAATTAAGCTGCTTGGGAGTTCCTGAGGGAATTCCGAAACTCATGCGGGTGAAACCGCGGGGCACAGATAAATTTAGTAAGTACCTATCAAAGAAATATAAAGTAAATTAATAAAGTGTATTCCATATTCATTTGTCAAAGAATATAAACGAGCACATTATTTTTTTTTAAAACAAAAAAACTATACTTAGGTACTAATTTTTTCAGAAACTTTTCGGCCAGCTACCTCGCGGAAGCTAAGTTTTTTAAGCGTATAGCTTTTACTTTTTAGTTTCAACCTTCTGTTCTAGTGTTAAAACGCATTTTTGCGTGAATATAAGTGTCAGATGTGATTGCTAACAGGTGTGTGGTAGCAACAGGTGATTTTGTTGCCGCTAGTAAATAAATTTTGTAGGTATATTAACGTAGGTACGTATTGACCTGAAATCGGCAGGTTAGTGACATATATTTTAAATCATTTATAAAAAAATGATTTATTCTTTGATATAACTATAAGATAAGCCCTGCTATCCCAGTTTGTATAAGCTTACCTACTCTGAATAATCCATCACACAGAATTGGCTGATCTACTTATTTTTATGTACAAACGTCAAAGATATATTTCGTCTTTATACCTATAAAGATCTGTTTTCATCATCTTTGTTCTTCTCGGTTTTACTAAACTTCGCAATAGCTTTTGACAAGGTTCATCATCATTCACAGAATTTCTTCCGTTTTATAATCAAGTCAAATATTACACCTGTGCGAAGTCAGGGCGAGTTGGTAGTTTTTAATAAACTAGGTTGGCGTATACCTACTTGCATTACAAGTAGAACTAGATGATCCCGCGATTTCACCTGCCTTAATTTCGGAATTTACTCTATGTAACACGTGTAGGCGTCAAAAATTTCATGATGGCCGGTTGAGCTGTTGCGGCGTGAAAGCGTAACACACAAACAAAGCCACGTTCGGATTTGATATGTATAGTAAGGATCAATATCATTAATATTACAATCACATGTAAAATCGTGTGCGATTTTTAGCCCCGAATGAAATTTTAACCCGTAATCGTCGAGACGTCGACCTCATCTTGTTATGTGACTGTTTACTGTTGACCATGTAGAGCGCACTCAACTAATAGTCTAACCTATTTATTTAGCACAATAATAATATTATGTATTCCGTTGCTTGTGCGGTGAGTGTTGGAGATTGCAATGGATTGAAGAATGCAATTTGGAATTCAGCCTTGGTGTATCTGTTGTACTAGGTATCTACTGGTAAAATACATTGCCTTTCAGATGTGCAACTTGAGTGTAAAATATCTTTTATTTTATTTTAGAGGGCAACTCTGTTTACATTTTGAAGCGACCACCTTTTCAATAACTGTTCTAAAGTTCTTTTAATTCAATTCAATTCTATTCTATTCAATTCAATTCAATTCAATGAAATCAAACCCTTGCCCGCCGAATCTTACGATAAAATAAACTTCAATAATTTCTGGAGTAAATAACCTATATACATACCTACCTATTCGATGAATGTTACGAATGGTCGTATAAATTCGAAACCAAATTAGCACCCCTGGACTCGAGCAATAAAAATCACAGAATCGAATCGTTTTCGAATACTTCACTAATCAAAAATGACCATTCTCGAATCGATTGTTCTCGAACGGATCGTCGGCGGATTAAGTTCGTGATAGCAATTAAATATTATCATGATATCCGCAGCGCGCGGGCACGTGCAGGCGCGGCGCGGCGCGGATCCAATGGATTGGGATTTGAGATTTGACCCGTAGGCACACGGACGGTGCGCGTGCGCCGATCCCCGGGTCAAACTCTCGCTATACTCCTATTATTTTAAACTTTAAACAAGCTGTGCCCGGTGGTTTCACCCGCGTGAGTCTCGGAATTCCCGCAGGAACTATTTTCTCCCAAAATAAAAGTGGCCTAAGTTACTCCTCATAACATCAGCTTTCTGTCAGTGAAAGTCCCATTAAAATCGGTTCAGCCGTTTCAGAGGTTAGATGAAAGAAACCGGTACAGACAGACGGATTGAAAAAAAAAAATTATAAGTATCGTATAACGTACCTATAATATGTATACTTTCATATGCATTAGTGAAAAGCTGTTAATTCGGAACATTTCGGAATTACAAACAGACACTTCAATGTTATTTATATGTATATACCTATGTATTTATTGTACATGTATAATTATGTATGTATGTATAGATGTGTTCGATATAGGTAGATGAGCAATTCTTGTATTCAGACTTTATAAACTGCACATAATTATGAAAGGCAGTGCAATAAGATATATACTAAGAATCTACTTGTGATTTTAGCCGAGTTTATTTCGGAGCTCCCGCGGGATTTCCGGGACAAAATGTACCCTATACGTCCTTTTCTGTACTCTTGACAACGTACACCTAATATGCCCATTTTTATAACAATCAGTTGAGTAGTTAAAGCCTCAAAGCGTAACAAACAAACAAGTTAACCTGTAGGTAATTTTATTTATGTACATAATACGTACATGTAGGTAATGCACCTCATGTAATGTGATTAGGTGTTTGTGCACGTCCTGCTCACGTATTATCTTCTTTCTAATTCAATTCTGTGTTTTTTACGTGTTACAAAATAATCAAGACGACCCTGGTATCCGAGATTCTTATTTTATGTTGTTATTTTAATTGTTTCCTTCATTATTTACCTGCCGGTTCTACAAGTCGCATGTCCCAGTTCTTTTACCCAGTTTACTGCATTCTTTGACTTAATTAAGGTTTTACGTTTTGATTGGTATCAATGATTCCTTTCAAACCAAAGTCACTTGAATATTTGTATATGTATTTGTGTGCAAGGATTTCTACAAGACTATTTGACTAGCTGTTTCCCGCGATCTAACACGACTGTTCTAGATACAAATCTGCCGGAAAAAAAGAAATTATATACCTATTTAGAGAGCGATATGCAAAAAATAATTAAAAATACAAATTGTTGCCTGCATGGAAAATTAAAGGAACAAATTAAAATTAACCTAGAAAATGAAAATAACAAAAACTTACGTAAATAATAGTGAAAATAGCACCTTAATCGCAAAAGAAGCGAACACTCAGAAAAGCAGGGAGATTAGGATGCATGTAATTTACCTATATAATCTAGATGTCAAAACTTTCAATGCTAACATGCGCGCTAGAAAAGATTGTTAGACAAGATTACATAAGTGACCGAGGTAAGTAGACCTAACCCTCTCCTGAGATCTAATAATTTCGTATACTTACATTTCAACCTTTGCTTCGTAGAGAATGACTGAAACCGTTGGAATGCGTCGCGTCGCTAGTAACTAGTGTGCAACAGAAAGCAGTATGACATCTTCAGTGGAAAGCGTGCTGACTTTGGTAGCGCAACCTCTCGACCTTTAAGCTAAGTTTACACCTTACCCGTATCCAGTGGAGACGGTGAACTCAAATGTAACTTGTCTAAATGGAAAGTCGGTGACACCAATACCTTCACAACTAGGGTTGCCAACCCTGCTTACTATACGTATAATGGGCATGTTGACTAATTTTTTTCGAGTCCGTCTTGTAGATTAATAAAAAATATTGGACAAGTATTTTTTATTTTTTTATGTAATCAAAAAATAACGGCGATACATTGAGTTGAAATTTCGCGTGACGTCACTAACAGGACAGTTTGTATGGCGGCTTTTAGCGGTTAGTGACGTCACTATAATGCGCTTTATCTCTGTATATTTTCATTTATTTGAAAAAGCAAGGTAGATTGGTGAAGTTTCCCTAAAAATAAACGTAATTTGATTTGAATTATTAAACTTTATGAAAAGGTGTTATGGAATATTTATTTATTTTTCGCTATCGATATTTTTTTTACAGGTGTGTGTAGGTGTTTTTTATAGCCTAAAAATACTACCAATTAAAATGCTACGATAGCGACAGTGAAACTTTTAAGACTTACTTGCAATGAAAACTATTACGGTAGATACAAACAGGTTTTTGAACTTTATTACAATGTTAATAAGATTCAACACCAGGCAAAAGTGCTACGGTCGATTATAACAGCAAATTGTTATACATGCCAATAAGAAAATGAGATAGGTAGGTACCTAAATTATATATCTATCTATACATATAAAATGCTTTGTCCTGAACGACTGACTGATGGATCAACGCACAGATCGCCTGAAACTTAGCGGGTGTGTTCTTTGTATGACGTAGGCATCCGATTAATTATTAAATAAAGTATTTTTTAAAGTATTTGTTAAAGTATTTTTGTGTGTACATCGATGCGCTGGTTCCAACTTGTCTGAGTGATTCACCGACTTCCCATGGCACCGTGAGATGATAATGACTCAGCATCTACTGATGACGCGAATGAGACCAGTCCCCCCACTCCTTCGTGAGGCAATATTATTGCGATTGTATCATAATTAGTTATGTAACTTTGAGTAGGTATCTGCAATTAGGTATGGCATAGGTATGGATTCAAACGCATCTCAAAATCTCAAATCAAACCAAATAAAAGCATTAAAGCAATTTGACGTAGGTACCTATGGTTTCAGATGCATCTCAAATTAAATAAAAAATTACATGTCGTAACTGACTGTTGGGGCTAGAAACTTGAAATTTTTCACACAGCTTTCTTTCACAAGTAAGCTCTATGAAAGGATTTTTAGAAATTCAACCCCTATTCAGTGGATGTTGGTTTGGAAGTAAGTTTTTACCGACCAATAGTCATATGAGTCGGTGCGAGCACTTATTTTCAAATAAAGAAACATAATATAGTACTAGATATATGTATGTATTTCAGTAGTTTAAGCCACTAGTTTAAAAACACCGCGCCCAGGTACTGGGCAAATGGCTGGTATAAAATTTTCATTGGTGGCATGTAGAGGCACTTGTTTTTTTAAGTTGCCTTACTGGTCCTGTAGTTGCATTGAAATGTAATTCTTGTGATCGTGAAATCGTGATCCCTGCGCACATGTGTCGGCAAACAGTTAGAGCAACCGGGAATTCTTCGTGTTTCGCCCGATTAGCATAAACTTAGCTCATAACTCGAGTCGCGTAGGTACCTACCAAGAATGTTTATGTGGACTCTATGATTTGTGCGGGTCACGGCAAAGGTCGGGTATTTGCTAAGTTGTGGCGTTTTTCCATTAAGTATAGATATAAATACTTACCTACTTTAGTTCCTGTTTGCGGGATGAGCAATCGTAATGGATGGTATGTAGAATAGGACACAGAACATCACCATATTAGTCAGTATCAACTGTAAGATAGCTAACGGCCGCACTCAGAGTCGATTTTAATGACAACTTAATTAAGTATAGATTTTTAAAACAAAACTGCCGCAATCAGACAAGTTTAATAAATTAATTTTCATTGGAATTTAACTAATTAAGTTACATCTCATTAAATGCCAATTAACATTAATTTACTGAACGTCTCTGATTGCGGCAATATTGTTTTAAAAATCTATACTTAACTAAGTAATCATTAAAGTCGACTCTGAGTGCGGCCGTAAGACCTATAGGTATCTACTTAATTATAAACTTGGTTATTTTTTACAAATATATTCTTTAAAATGAAAGATTAACATCTTGTTTTTGCTTAGATGTTATCTAGTCATAAAATGGTGTTAAATTTATATGAGTATATACTTAATTGGTTTACAGCATGGATTTTTCAGCTACATTTAGTGTTTTCTGACCTCACCTACCAAACCTACTCTAATTATATGTTACTAATTAGTTAATATTTGAGTATATAACATAGAGTTTACATACGTATCTATATTTAGACATTATACTCAGACAACACTTTATTTGATGAGTAATGTTAGGTATAAGTATATTTCTTTTTTGGTTATGGTATGAAGGTTGTAAAATTAGATTTAAATACATTACCTAGTAAAAACATGTATAATTAAGTCGAAACGAATTTTTTTAGGTCGATTTTAGAATACCAAATGTAAAAATTCTCTCCGACTAATGTCTATAACTTAAAGATAAATAAAATAAAAGAAACTCAAAGGATAAGCCATTATTGAAAGCAATAAGTATTACACGAGAAACTTTCTTTTTAAATACGATAATTGGAAGGTAAAAAATTGCGCCAGATGTTAAAATAACTCTTTCTCGTTATTATAAAATGCCATGTGTCAAAGTTTGGTTGTTACAAAACAAAGAATTTTAAAATATGAACTAAATACCTATGTAGTTTTGGATTTTTGTTTACCTGGTAACAAGTATCCTCAGAAGAATAATTCTTCTGAGCAAGTATCCTACTGCAACACTGGTAAAAATAAAACAGACATCAAAAAAGTAAAAACCGACTTTAAAATCAATACTTAACTAATTTTACAATATTTATATGCGTGAAACAGAGAAGATGATGAATTTGATTTAATAAATAAATAAATTATTTTACCCAATAAAAAAATCGTAATGACTTTTTAAACTGTTAATACATAAAATTAGGCCATAATTTATGGAAGTAATTTTTTTGTTAAAGTTATTTTAAATTTCTTTTTTTAGTGGCAAAAACAGGCGATTATGTCTAATAATAATATCGGTCGAAAAATTCAGTCAAATTGAGAGCTTTATTCGAAGTTGGTTAAAAAGGTGACATTATTGTAAAGTTTAATAGCTTATTTGAATTTTATTGTATTTAAATTGTATTGAATAAAGAAAAAATCTTTAACTAATTTAAAAACCTTTGAAAACCTTTTCAAAGGTTGTAGAAGTGTATATCTATACATATAAAATGCTTTGTCCTGAATGACTGACTGATGGATCAACGCACAGCCTAAATCGCTAATCGTAGAAACTAGAGACATGAAACTTGGAGGGTGTGTTATTTATGACATAGGCATCAGATAAGAAAGGGTTTTCCGAAATTTTACCCCTAAGGAGGTAAAAAAAGGGTAAATTTGTATGGAATGGTTCCGTGCAAACTCCGAAGTTATTGCGGATGAAACCGCGCGAAAAAGCTATACTTAGTCTAAAATATAAAAGAAGTACACAAACGCGGTAGGTATAGCTCAAGTAACAGACATAGATGCTTATGAACAGATACAAAATGTTAATTTTCAGTGCGACATCATTACAGTGGGATTAGGTACAACATAGTTAAAAGTATTGATAGATAACGTTTTGCAATACATTAGTATTGTAATTAATAAGTTACATAGTTTGTAGAGACGATGAACGACGACAATCCTTTCAGCACGTGTATTTTAATAAAAAAAAAAAACAAAAATAAAACTTTTAGCAGATGTTTTATTAATTCCATATTTTAATAGTAAATCCATAGATTACTATCTCCATGTAACCTACTTAGTAACGAATTTAAAGATTGAGTCTTGAAGAATAGAATACAAAGAGTTTTTAGTATAATGTCGTGATTAGATAATTTCTGCGTTGCAGGTGTTTTCGTCGGCCACGGTGACCGCTGACGGTCAGGTGGTCGTCGGATCGTCAATTTAACATAATAAATTGAATATATTGTATATATAATTATTCATTACGAGATTGCGCCAGCTCAGTTAAGTGGGTGGAACCTGAGAAAGTCAACGATAAGTAATAGGTACTACAGGAATAAACATTCAATACTCATTATATTATTTGATGTTGTACAAATCTTTTGATCTAAGCAAACGCAATGAATATATTCTCTTTGATGCGTGCATTGAGTTATTATTGGTTATCAAAATCGGGGCTATTTCTTTTTATGGGCGACGTATTTACTACACAGATATGTAATTATTTTGGTAACGCATAACAGACGTAATTAAATTTATCTAAAATGTTTCGGTTCGGTTGCTCTCCTATAATAATAGCATCCCAAATTCTCGGTTATTGTTTTCCTTTAGTATAGCCATAGAATTAATAAGAGTATAGAACCGCATTCAACGCACGCAGAGTAATGCAGTCTTATGGGTGGTGGAACCACTTTACCTACCACAACTCCCCACTCGTTCGTCGTTCCACTCACACATCGTGTCTGCATGTGCTTCAATTTTGAACTGAAAAGAAAATAATGCTTTATCTGTATAACAATAAAACTGTTCCAGAAGCACAAAAAATTTAACGAATTATATAGGTATTTAACGGAGATCCTACTTATAATATTTATTTTCAGTACCTACACGAAAAAAAGATAAATTAGTTATATTTTTTAAGATGTTATCTTGAAATCCTTCTCTCTTCACACTTGTAGATATGACTTTGTCTCAACGCTGTACTCATCTGGTACATAAGAAATTATACTATACCAACACTGTACAAGTGTACAGTCACTTGTGTTTGTTTGTACATAGCAATAGTTACTTATAGCTAAACGATTTATCGAAAGACATTCCTGACTATTCATTCGTAAGTGCCGCCGAGTGTGGTCGACCTTTAAGGCCGATCTAGGGCCCGAGATGGGGTCGGGCGCGCCACTCCCGCGCCGCTGCTGTGCGCGCGCGCAGGACTCATGACGAACTTTCAAAGATCATGAGGAAATAAGATTTCTTTTTTTTTATCTACTTTATGGAATACAAACAACATATGAACACAAAATAAAAATTACTATTGGCCAATCAACTAAATATAAGTATTGAGTCCTTTACCTATGTTGATTAATAAAACATATTGGGCACGAATTTTTTTATTTTAAAAAAAAAAAAGCCAATATATATTCAGTCGGAATGTCCAGTGACGTTACCTCACGCCTTGGTATTTTATACAATTTATAGTTATGACGTCACGAGCCCCCACTTCTAAACTTTGATGCGCTTTTTTATTAATTTGAAAAAGCAAAATTTACGTGTCTAATATTTAAATTATCTAAATGACGGACTAACTATGAATTTTCATACTTCAACGGCAACATGCCTAGTACCTACTGACTTTTTTTTACAAACATTAAAGCTCATTATGAAAACTAATCAAAACTGTTTAACAGACCAGATAAAATACAAGCAAATAGGTCATAGGTTTAAGTTTGACCGAAGTCTAAGATGCATTGTTAATTTGTGTTAATTTGATTTCACAATGGCATAGGTCTAATTTTGTAGGTATGTTGCGCAAATATTAGTGGATATAATTTAGACCTAAGACCTAATTCGTTCGAGACCTTTTTAACGTCCGTTAAAAAGCGTTTAAATAGAACAAATGCATTCCCAAGTTTATGTGCACACGTCAGCGCTTTTAAAGCGCGGCGATTTTTTATCGAGCACTGTTGGATTTTCGATGTTGAGCGTTGGACGTACAATCGAATTGAGAATTGAGCATACGGAACTCCAAGTCGAGTTTCAAGTGTGAACCAGGTTTTGAACTATAAAAATTCTATTTGGCCGGCCATTTAGGTACGAGAAATATTTGGAATAGAGTCTCTGTAAACTATTTTATATAACATACTCTTTAAACTTAATTTAGTTGTGATTGTGTTTCATAAAACATCCTGTAAAGGTACTAAATAAATATTTAATAACAATATAAAGTATATACGATTATGATGTCTATACGTAAAAATTTTACCATAAGATTTCTTAGGTATGAAATGGTATCTATTGTTAAAAGTTATCTACTTCTTCTTCTTCTTTTTTTATGTGGCAAAAGGCGAATTGGTTAATATGTAATTTTGTAGAGAACGTTGCACATATTCTTAAAAAGTGCTGAAGCTTTTGGGGTTTCATTTCTCTCTCCACTCCCTTAGATTAGCAAAACTGATGTGAGAAAATCTAATGCGAACGAATGCAACAACTCAACAAAAGGGTACTAAGATCTAGACGCGTACTTAAAAAAATCCAATAAACAGCAGATGCTAACACCTTTATGATACTCATTACAAAAAAAAAAACGAAGATACTTTGTGTGAAGGTATCCATTCCTGAATCCATTGGCCGAGCCATCTGTCAGTGGCGATGGCGGACAGAACCCTTGCCATACGACCAGTGTTAATAGTTAAAAAAGGAATAAGGATCGCCCGAGCGGCCATAGACAATGGATGGAGAGATTTATGCCGTTTCCACATCTGGCCGGCTGGTTACCTGGGCCTAGTAGGTGTGAATTAGGGAACGCAGTTTTATTGTTTGTACAAACGCTATTTTTAAATGGAGCAAACAAAATGTGGGTCAACGAAAAAGCATTCTTCCATACATGTGAATTCCGTTGATTCGAAAATTTCTGTCTAAAAACTCTTGGGAATGGTTTATAAAACCAATTATTTTATTTGAAACTTATTATTTGTAGCGAAAATACCGCCATTGATTTCCTATCATTTCATATTACAAAATAAAAGTAACGCTGTCAGTGATACGTATATCATAAATTCTGTGGATTACCATAAAAATTTATAACAGGCTTATTTTATTGTATAAAACAGAATTATAATACACTACTTAAGCAATTAACTTAACTACGTACGTACGTAACACTAATTAAACTTAAAGCTTATCTCTATGCTTCAAACTCGCCACCATAAACAGAAATTGTTATTTATAAAAATTCTGCGACAAAATTAATATCCCCAACTTTTTGTTTGTTTTCTACTCGACTTGAAAAATATTTTTAAGTGGTATCCTTGAATATTTCACTGTCTGTCTTTAAAAAGAAGAAAAAAAAGAATGTACAAACGTCTGCAGACCAGTTGACCAGATGCTGCGGCCTGCGAGTTTCAAATTAAGCTGATTAACCGCTCCAATGCAAATAAAACAAAACAGCAACCCGGTCGAATGACACGTGCCCGTTTTGCGTATGTTATGCAACAAGCGCGCCGGCCAACTCGAACCGTGCGGGTTGTACGCGCATGGAGGCTCCGAGACATTTACTTTTATGTCATCCAACAACCGATGTGCTCTGCACTATACGTTTTTGATATTATACACACCGTAGATTGATGTGCACTTATTTGTTTCTGACCAGATACCACATTGTATATAAAGAGTTTTCAGTGTAGTCTTTAGTAGCTAACCGATGGTCCATACTCCATAGTGTCTGCTGACGAAGTACCTATATCAAGTTACCTAAATCTTAACTTTAAATTAATAAAAAAATGACTGACTGACTATGACTGCACAACTTTTCATGAAATTTACAGCTGATATATGAGTAAGAAATAATTTTATCATCAAAACCTAACATGCGAAATCGGTAGGTATAAACGTCTACATACCTACACAAAAAACAGTGCACCCGTATTTCGCATATGAGTAGCGTTGTCAACCGACCGCCTCGCGACATATGACGCCTTGATTAAAAATAATTTACAAAAAAAAGCACTACAAGCAATATAACGAAAAACGCTGGACGCCCAGATATCACCTGCCGCTCTGTCGATGCAAAGGTGTAGATTGAGCGAACCCTAAATTTTCCCCTTCCACAAGTTCTCAATACACGAATTCCCTTTAATTACTAAGTCGTTTAGCTTATCTAAATATGTTTTTTTTGTATACGTATAATTATAACACTATATTATTTGCGATGAAATTGACTTTTGTCCGTTAGCTAATTAGCCATTGGGTCGATTCTATCTGCGACTTCTTTAAACTAAATTACTTACGTATACTTCTGCTATTCAGTACTGAAATAATAATTTTCTTTGATTCACATACAATTATGCTTCATCGAATAGTACCTATTCAAGTAGAACAACGTACAAAGAGAATATAGGTAGGTACCTACTATTAAATTGTTTGTGGTGTCCTTGATGTGTGCATTAAATGTTAAATTACATTATATTAAAAACAAATATCTGACTTGATAATGAAGGCGTGCGATTGCTTACCATACTTATCTTTAGTAAGAAGGGAAGCTTGGAAAGAGTTAAACTCAAAAGTTTTAGTTTATCACACCGAAATTATTACTAACAGTGTTCAAAAAGTCTTCTTTGGAATGACAAGAAGAAATCAGCAGACGGCTGGTTAGCAATGGTTTAGAATTTAAACACAATGTTCATGGCATAGCTTCAGGGAATAGAATCCACGACACTTTGGCGTAGCAGTCAGGTTTCTAACGACTAAACCAAGTAACGGTGGTCTCGTAATAACCACGCTATATCTACGTAGAGTCAACCTGCGCGCGGCTTGTTAATTTTGTTTAAAAAGCTATTTATTAGCTAGCTATTCGAATATATGTAATTACAGTACCGACTTGAACCAATACACATAATTTAATATCGTTAAGCGCTAGTTAGGTGAGGTTTGTATAGTGTCGTGACGTGTCATCTTACACCTCGGATTACGGTAAAGAAATGGGCCTCTGACAAGACATTTCACCTTGTCGGACTTTATTCATGATTAGGTTTTTAAAGTAGTAGTAGTAGATAAACAAAACGAAAGTTTTTTTTTGTTTTTTCGGTATTCACTTCGGTATACATATAATGAAATTTTGACATACCTACTATATACTATATCCTACGATATTTTGTATATATGGAAATTGGTATTTTTAATATCATCTGATTTTTTCCAATGGTAACGTATTCAGTGACGTAATCATTTTATCATATTCATTAAGTGAATTGTACACAATATAATAATCAATTCTGATCAAAAAGGTGTCAGAAAAGATATTTTCACACCACATGCTCGACAATGCCGAATTATATGTCATGTAAACCTTACCGAAAGCAAGACATTATATCTCTTGGCTTTAGCCGGGTTATAATGTTCTATTGAATTTCATTATAACCCGCTGGTCAATAATGTGATTTTCACTTTCATAATTCTTATTGCTATGTCCATAACGTCTCATTTCGCTAAACAGAATGTGTTCTCAGCGGGCGCGGCCAACTCGATTTTCGAAGACCGAAGCCGTGGCCCACTAGATTCGCAGTGAGACGAACTTCATTTGTTTGTCAAATCGAGTAGGCCACGCCAGCTGAAAGAAGTGGCTATATAGGATCTACTAAGCCTGGTTTTTTATTGTCTCGCATTATGTGAGAAAAGTAGAGTATACACCACAGGGATAAAACTGTTTTTTTCTTGGGCGCTTGAATCCCTCACTGCACTCAGGACTCAATCTTAATTCCCTCCCTTTGGTCGGGAATTAACTTATAACACCCTCGCTGCGCTCGGGAGTTAAATTTGGAGTCCTTCGTTATGTTCAGGATTCGATGTAGCGCCCGTGACATAAAACAGTGCTTTATCCCCTTGGTGTATAATCTACTATTACATAACTGTCTATTTGCCGCCTCTTACTGAGGCTGAGCAAGAGAAGGAATAGATAATTTTAACAAGTAGATAATATAAATTCCGAAATTCGCATTTTAACTAAATTTTGCATATTGATAGGATTACCTATATTTCTTCCACGATAATGTGTTTTGAATGTATAATATTCCTATTGGTTAAAGAATTGAAGGGTTTATATCGAAAAAATATTTTTCAGTGCAAAATTTTTTATAAAGCACACTACTCGAATTTCACTTAAGTGAAATCCTAGCTCTGTCTGTAACTACTTAGTAAATATCGATCGTTTTTTATTAAATCAAATTACGAAT
This sequence comes from Zygaena filipendulae, assembly GCA_907165275.2. Classification (NCBI taxonomy): domain Eukaryota; kingdom Metazoa; phylum Arthropoda; class Insecta; order Lepidoptera; family Zygaenidae; genus Zygaena; species Zygaena filipendulae. Next base: position 7,174,924 of record OU015669.1, read on the forward strand.
TTCTATAAATTATGCGATAAAAACAGAAATTTTATCAGAAGATTTATCGCAATCGTGTTTTTTTTTTTGTTTAAAATCGAATTTCAATTACCGCGCTCAATTATCATTTATATTCGAAAATCTAACTTCTCTTCTAATTATTGACGTAAAAACCTTTTATGTTTAGTATATCAATGCTTCTAATCTTACAATTAGTCTTAGTACCTTACGAATATTTTTTTTCGCATAACCTCTTAAGGTACCTACCTAGGTCTGCATTATGCGCAGACGTCTCGCCTTGGCGCATCTCAGCCATCTGGCTAAAAACAATGTCCAAGTCGCATTGAGATTGTTCGAAAGCTAATTAGACCTCGGTTGGTTTCCGTTCACATTTATTGTCTATTTTTCTTTACCTTCTATTTCTATTGCCTATTTACCTACATTACTGTATATGCATACAAATGTTGAACTGAAATATATAAATCGATTCCACAATTCCAACCTTTAGCTATTTGCATTTTATTGTTAATGTGACACTCACAGTAGTAGTAGTAGTGTAGTAGTCAAAGAACCTGACTGCTACGCCAGCTGACGCAGGTTCGATCCCCGTATTTACTCTTAATTCTGGGTGTTTCGGAGGTGTTATAAGTGTGTAAACCTAATTATTTTTTAATGTATTCACTTCAAACTGTGGTAGATTTGATTGGTTTATTATTAGGTAACTACTAGCTGTTTCTCGCGATTTCACCCGCGTTAATTTCGGAGTTCCCGCGCGAATTCCGGGATAAAAGTGCCCTATGTCCTTTTCTGTACCCCTGACCACGAGTATAAAATTTCATGATGATCGATTGATTCGTTAAGGTGTAATAGCCTTACAAACAAACAATGCGTTAGAATTTAGATATGGATAAAAAAAAAAACAAATGACGATATCTAAAGTGGTACTTAGTCTATCTTTTCCGGACGAATTTTGAGAAGCGAATTATTATAATAATAATGATAATAATAATCCACTTCACAACACACAGATCTACTTGATCCCACACTAAGCTATTATTAGCTTATGTCGTGGAAACCAAGCAAACGTGGTATAAACACACCCAGACTGGAAAGTGGAACCCTGTGTTCATCACACAAAGTGCACCCCCACCTGGAATCGAACCCGGAACCTCTTGATTAGCGGGCAGGCATGGTGACCTAACGCCAATCGGGTAGACAAACGAATCCCAAACTGGCTGATGGAAGTTAAATGAAGTTTGATGAGTGACGTATGCCGATGGTGACTGAAAGAACAAAATATGAGGAGAACGAATTCGAATCTGCTGTTATTTGCTTCTAAAAATGCTAAGACATGCACAGTTGGTGTTCGGGATGTTTTTTAAGTGATGCTCGCAACAGATGCGCTCGTGAGTGGAGATGGCCGGCACCATGCGGGACCTTAAGGATGGATTCTATTATACGCTCGTCGCTCCATCACAAAGCACCTAACGGGTTGCTGGCCTTGCATCTGCTGCGACAGAATATCTAGCGTCCTGGCACAAGACACAAGCGACAGCGGGCACAGCAAGACTTACTTATAAGGTTTGAGGCTCGCCTTCAAGTGGGCAGTTCATTCGAAATATGTTCACTCGTATTAATTTCGGAGTTTCCGTGGGAATTCCGGGATAAAAAGTACCTACCCCATGCCACTCAGGAACACTGTAGCTTTCTTGATAGAATTTTTTAAATCGAGTAGTTTTTGAGTTTATCCATATCAAACAAACAAATATACAATAATCAAATCTTATCTCTTTATAATATTAGTAGGTATGGAAAAGGTATGCTTTGTTTAGTTGTAGGTATCTTTTACAATAATTACCTATCCGGATGATGCATATTGAGTACCTATGACTAATGGCAATCTATATCAGGTGTGTGTCTTTGTGTCTTAATGTAAATTTAATGAAAAGATCATGAAAATTAAAATTATTTAATGTAAGAGAGCACAACGAAGTTTCACTTTAGATATAAACTTCTATAAACTAATATATCACTAAAATCCGGTTTAAAAAGTACCCTATGTCCTATTCCTATGTGCCAAATTCCATCCAATTCTGTTCAGCCGTTCTGGCGTGATTGAATAACAAATATCCACTATCGAAACTTTCACATTTATAATTTTAGTATCGGTAGATTGCTATTTTAATTTTGTACTTAGACCAAGCCCCAGATATTCAAAGGACCCATCCAGATATCTTTTAGAGGTAAAGGTTGCAATCTACAAGGTGCGTTACGGTAACTTTTTTGGCGACAAGTTGTATCACAAATAAAGGTGCGTTCGTATTTTATAGAAACAGAGATTGAAGAGAGAAACGTATAGTACGTTACGTTCCATGGGAAAATATCTGTGCCGGTGTTGGAGGTGGAATCGACATGTGTTCGAACGAGGAAGTGACGATGGCTGGTGTCGAGAGAACAGTTATATTTCTACTTCCTGTGTCGTATTGATTTTAATTTCTTTTTTATTTATGTATTCTGGAAATTATTCTTGGATCAAAAAATTATTTTGGATTAACGAAACTATTAAATGTAAGAAAACATTTTAGTACTTATAGGTATAACTGAATTTTCAACTCTATTCGATCAAGTTGTTTATGTATTTATGGAATGGAGTTAATAATAATCACAAAAAAAAAACTAAAGCAAGCTGAATCCACAGTGACATAGGTATGCAAAATAGAGTTCCCGCGGGAATACCGAAATATATGCGAATGAAGCAGCGGGGGTAACAAGTATGCTACAATATAAATTATTTGAGCTAAGTTATGGTCGGTTAGCGTTATGTTAAGATAAAAAAAAACACTTTGAAACTAGGATAAACTTCTGTTTACATCGGAGTGATATTTAACAAGAAACTTACATCAGAACCTAGTATTAATTAAAGATAACAATCTAATTCTATTTTAACCATGAGAATTTAAACTAAACTGATTATTCAGCGACACATTAAACCAGAAACGAATATATCTACGTATAAATCTATACGTATAAAAAAAATTGAAATGTCTGTGTGTAATGTCAAAATAACAGATTTTTACTAAATGCATGAGAAAGTAGGTCCTATATACGGTAGGTAGTTATGTAGGTAGGTATAAAAAAACAAATTCATAAAATTTTTGTCGGTCTGTCTGATCCGGTTGATTTGCTGAAGATAGCCACACGGGTGAAACCGCTGGACATATTTATTTATTTAACTCTTTATTGCACATAAAATAAAAGTTTAAATTTAAAATTACAATACCTTAAGAGAAGGAAGAGGCGGTCTCATCGCATAGTTGCGATCTCTTCCAGACAACCAATAATGCGAAAGGAAGAACAAAAATACATAGAACCTGGTGGTTGGGCAACGCGTTCCACATAGGTATACTATATAAACATAGCTATTGCTAATGATAGTTTTAATTTTAAATTGTTTTTTTAATTCTCCTTTTTTTAAATTAGTAAAATTACAATGTGCAAACAATATTTTGTATATATCTAATGGTAAAAAAGTTTACACAAACAGCTGCCTGTTCAAGAAACATGATAAATTGACGACAAACACAAGGAATAGTTTTTTCAAATAAAAAATGGCAAAAAACAAAGCACATGCGACACTAATCACTGGCTGCCGATTTTTAACAACGGATGTACGGGATTCGAACGGAAATTGGCACCTTTTTATGCATACCAATATACGTTTCAAAACGCGTAAGTCTTAAAACAATGGGCTAAGGTTTCTTTCGATAATTCAGAAATGCAAGGAGAATAATTAAGCTGCCAGGACGTAGAAATTTATATTAAAAAATAATAAAAAATAAAAAGCTCTGCGAGGTGACGTTTTGAATTTTGTGGGTCAACTTTTTTGCTATCAATTTATTATGCAGATGTGTGCTTTTTAAAAATATACTATCCTGAGTCCTGGCAGATGTACGAAAAGAGACCTTGAAGATGTTTGGCGGATAAAAAAGCCGGAGCACCTTTTCGTTAAGAGTCCATCAGGCCTTTTTTGTTGTAAAAAATGATACCAACTTACAATACATATGTCTCGGGACTCGGTAATCTCAAAAAACTGAATCTATTTTTTATTATCACAGAATAAGTTATGAGAAATGATGCGTTCTCCAAATGCCCGCTGTGGCTAGACGAGTAAACACTAAACTGGATTCTTAAACGTTCCAATTTATGAATGAAACATCAGAGAAGACGGAAATTCTTATTTATACCTACCTTTAAATTACTCTATTGATGATTCTATACCGTAATTCGGGTCTTTGACTTCTATTGCTAGTTTTAATCAACGAAAATCGGTCAAACACCTAAATGAACGGGTGATTAATGCTCATAAAGTTGTAAGTAGGTACCTATATGGTACCAAAATTAGAGTTTGCAGCAAATTAGCAAAACAGGCAATCATGATCGCATCACGCCACGCGTCCGAAGACTTCCGATGGCTAACGGAAATCTCCGAAGAACTACCGAAAAATAATATCAAATCGATCAATAGTTACTCTTATGTAACATAGATAAAGGATATTTTCGATTGTCATTGAGTTAAGCCATCAACAGAGCAGATGTGATTCACACAGTCGTCTTAACTTTTGTATCCTTGTGAGATTTTTTTTCTTAAACGCATATGCAGTTTGAGGAAAGATGGCCATCAGGTAGTAAAGTTGTAGGTGGATTGAGCATCTGCTTTCTCACGTCTTGTCGGATATGAGTATGGTCACTCTAGCTAACGTTCCAAAAACTTCCGGCGTATACCTACCTACTCAAGTTGAAACCCATCATACAAGCTTTATGATGTTCTACGATGTAATTAAAGAATTTTAATAAAATATACACTACATACTAAGATATTTATGTTTGTTCTGTATCTTATGAAGTAAAACCTACTCGCATATAAAGAACATGTACGTTTATCTTGTTTATACATATACATAAATAATTAATTAATTTGCGTTTGTTTTTTATGAGTTGAAGAGATAAAAAATAACATACGAACAGAGTAAATAAAAGCGCTACGTATACACTTTACATTTTTTGATAGAATACTGAATTTCAAGAACATATTTGTTTGTTGGTTTTTTCTTATAACTCTTATTATATTATTAGAGACTTGAGACCTTATTTTTTATGCGTAGACAATATAGTTAATATGTGGTGTTGGTTTTTTCTTCGCGCATGGCACGTACCAAATGTTACGGCTCGGTTCCCGGCAGCTGCGCACGCGTCTCCGAAGATCATTTCGCAAATTTCGTCTCTTTCTTAAAAGGACAGATGCTCCACAACAAACTTGAAAGGACGAGACAGTCTTTATTCAAGTATGCAACAAAAATGTCTTGTGGATTTTAGTGTACATAATATATTGTAGATATGTGTTGTGTTCTTGTACGGAGTAGTAACTTTAAGGATAAAAAAACAGGACATTGTCGCTTCGTCCTTGCATTTTTGTAGTTACTACTTACTTGACAGCATTCGACATTAAATAGAGCGAAATTATTCCCGACTCTGCATAATATTTTTACTTAATAATAGCTTATGTTGGAGACATAAATAATACAATAACAGTAATAATTATATTAAAAACAAATGAAACAGTAGATACTGTCTTTAGTTTCCTTAAAATCAAATTGCTTGCCGTTAATTCCATGGAGATAAAGCTATTTGAAAGTGTGCATTTGAATATTTAAGTAAAATATATTATGTATATTTGCAGAGATATAGTTTATTGATAAGTGAATTATGTATTTAGATTTAAAAATGTCTATAATTAACCCTGACACAGAAATAACATACTTAACTTACATTGATCAATTAAGATTTAGACACTCGTCGTTTTTGGGGGCATCGATTGAGTTCTTTACGATATGCGATGCCTTACTTGATGTGTTAAAATAAGATGTTTTCACACACACTCACTTTGTTCTATGGATTAGCTTCTGTTGAGATGGAGGGCAATTCTGACCGCCACAATCTTAGTCAACCTTGACCACTTTGCAGAAATATTTACAAATTTTTGACTGCATTTGACTCCTGTGTATTACTTAAATTTTTTATACGCTGTGCCTAAGAATTGAATGGAAAATATCAATTTACAATTTAAAAAGATATTGAATTGAGTATATCTACCTAACTATTCCTGGGAGTACCTATAGCAGAGTCAAAACGAATTAAAACTGTAAACTATAATATTATAAAAATTTTTAATTCGAGTGCGGGAATCATGGGTGGGAATGCAGTTTCATTTCTTTTTTGTTTTTCTACGACTCACAATAAATTTCTTTGGCCGATTTAGGATTAACCATAGAATGTGGGACTGTGTGTGGGAATGTGGGACTCATATCACAAGAGTTAGGTATTTAACAACAGAAATTATAATAGAAATTACTAGTTACATATCTCCTCGCAAACCACGGAAACACTATTTACATTAAGTAAGTATATTATTATTTTAAAAAGTTTATATGTTTTCGATCTAGTTAAAAAAAAATATTTAACTTATTCTTAATATAGTAAGATAAGTATCAATTAGTAATCCATAAACGATTATATTAATTATCGCATAGCAATGTCGGGCAGCCGGCGCCGGCGTCGCGAGGATGTGTATAAATTAATAAGATAGTAAACATGTGATTTAAATTCTCATTCAGTACCCATAATATGAGTTTGGTCGACTACATAGCAAAAACGTAGCTACCGGGGAGCAAAATAGACTTGTTTGCGAACCCTAGAAAATCGACAGTAATGAAGAATGGTGATGATGACGGGGTGTAAAAATCAAAATTCTATTTAGTCCGTCAGTTTGATACTTAGTAATAAAATAATAAAAAAATACTTAGATGAAACACATTAAAGTTCAGGAGTGGGAGCTCATGACGTCATAAGTAAGTATACAGTGTATTGTGTTTACGCTACGGAGAGAGTGAACTTGAGTTTATGATATCCATCTCTCTTCAGCATGGCTCTTCAGCATATCTCGTTTTTCTATCTTTTGTTAAGTACGCTCGTATTCTCTGAAGGCAATATTCGTCAAAGAGTTATCCGTCTCGACGTCATCCACCGACATATAACTTGTAACTTGTTATGTAAGTTTTTGTCTAGAAATTATATTGTAATAGTGAAGTAATAATATAAATGACGTCTTAACTTTTAGGTAGGTATTCTTACTTAAAATCGTCTTTCTACAATATCATGGTCTAATCTAAAGCAACATGAAGAATTTCAAACAATACGAGATGTTCGAATCTAATCACGTCACTCCCAATTTGTAATTAAAGTAGGTACCTAGTATAGGTACGTATGTATTGTATAGTATCTAATTTTTGTTCACAATATAAACAAATAATGAAATACATATACACGTACCTACTATGTTAGAAAGAGAAATCTATGAAATTTCAGTGAAATGATGTTAAAAACTAATAGTGGAGTCCATGTTATTCCCACAGCTTTGGTTTCCTGAATACACAGACAGAGTACCTATGCACAGCCGAGGTAAGTAGGTGTTGCTGTTTGTTTTAAAATATACAACATTTTACTCGTGGTTTTTAGGCATAATTTTTCTATTATATTCTTGAGCGATAGACGAGATATTATGTGTCAAGTCTCCAGAGTGTATGATACGCAGTTTAGTACGTATGGGTTATCGGTAAGATTAGTAAGAAGTCAGGATGGCCGAGCGGTCTAAGGCGCTGCGTTCAGGTCGCAGTCCACTTCTGTGGGCGTGGGTTCGAATCCCACTTCTGACAAAAATACACTTTTGTTGTACTGAGAGCATTTGTAATATCTGTGAAAGAATTCATAATTGCGCATTTTTTCTTCTTCTTATGTGTCTTTGTCTACTATGCATAGGTAACGTGTAGGTATTTCATATGTAGGGAGTAGAGGAAAAAGCGGCGATAGTAGCTTATTTTGTTAAAAAAATATCACATTATACTTTCATATCACATTTCCACTCTCAGCAAACCAAAATTTAACGCTATAGTCTTCAACAGAAACATTCTGAATGAGATCGGAATATAAAGCGCAGACTTCAGAATTGTTCTTATAAGTCGATTTTTTTAAGAAGGTCTAACATAAATGCCTACAAGAAAAGGCAATTAAACTGCGGCAATTTTTCTTTTTCAAGATTGGTTCATTTCAACCAAAAGTTCGTACAAATACCTATTATTCTTAGTCACATATATTTTATATTTTTCTGGTAACTATTATGATTTGTCCTATCACCCGATTCCGGCTTGACGTCGACTTCTGGGACACCCTGTATATATTTCATAGAGTTAACGACATAATTTTACGGTTCATTGTACGCTTTTTAACATTGCTTACCCATAATAATATCTAGTATATTTGATCAAGTGCGATCTTTGCTTTGAACTGTTAGCAAATATGTATTGAGCATCTAGTTGTTTGCATTTAAAACGTGTTGAGACGTATGTCCAGTGATAGAATGCAAACGAAAATTTTGTCAATTACCTAATAATTTGCCATTTTTGTCATATAAACCATTGGAGCAATGTTAGAATAAACTGTTTTCTTGACCTTTGTCTTTATACAGAAATACGTATGAGAAGTGCGACTATCACACCTACTTATTGTGTTAAAAACGATATTAAAGACAACAATTAAATATGAAGCAACTAAAAATAAATAAAATGACTATCGCAGTAACTTCTCTCGATGTGCTTTTGATTTTCCACGCTAAAATTATCTTAGTTCATTAGCTTGAAACATCACAAATATCGCCACTGACAATATAAGTAAGTTAATCAGGTTTTAGAAAAAAGAAAAAGAAGAGAGAAAAAGAATCGCTTAAAAGAGTGTAAAAATCGGGACGGCGCGGCGGCGGTAGATGATATTATATTTTTTCAAAGTAGGTACCTACATAGTTGTAATTATGAATTGGAAAATGAGAATCTGGAAAATGAGAATTTTTCTAAGTACCTATTAGAACAAACCGATTTTTTTATACAAAAGTATAAAAAAGTTTAGAAAGTAAAGTTTAGAAAAAAATAAAAACAATGTTACATGTTGTTCACCATAAAAATACCCAAAACGGGATTTCGAAATTCAATTTTAACCGCAACAAGAACACGAGTAGAGATAAAAACCAGCCAGATAAGAACGAGTTCGTCAATGAAATCTATAATTGCAAATCCAATATCTTACGTTCAATTCCGGTTATATTAGACTACTAGCTGTGCCCCGCGGCCTCACTCGCGGTAATTTCGGAGTTCCCGCGGGAATCCCGGAATAAAAAGTACCCTATGTCCTTCTCTGTACCCCTGACAACGTGCATGCCAAATTTGATCCAAATCCGTTCAGCCGTTTTTGCGTGATTGAGTAACAAACATCCAAACATCTAAACATCCAAACATCCACACTTTCACATTTATAATATTAGTAGGATTACTATCGTGCCCATCTTACTAAATATACATTAATATTGAGGTTTAAGTGGGATATATCTTATGGAATTATCACTTTAAATATTTATTAATTTATATTAATAAAATTTAGTATCAAGAAAGTAAAAAAAATACCTACTTACTATCTGCCATCGAGTTAGAATGAAATGAAATGATATATGTAGGTACCTACGTACTTGTTAAAATTAAATATAATAGCGATGTTGACTACTATTGAAAATCAAAATTCTAATTAGTCCGTCAGTTAGAAAATAAAAAAAAAACAATAGACATGTATTTTTTGCTTTTTTAAATAAATTAAAATATACAGAGATAAAGCGCATTAAAGTTTAGGATGAGGAGGTCGTGACGTCACTAACCACAAAACCGCCATACAAACTGTCAGAATAGTAACGTCACGCGAACTTTCAACTCAATATATCGCCGTTATTTTTTGATTACGTAAAAAAAGAAAAATACGTGTCCAATATTTTTAATAATCTACAAGACGGACTAAAAAATAAAAATTAGTCAACATGCCCATTAGATTTATAAACATTAGTAAAACAGTTTACTAACAGTGACAGTAAGTAACATCAATACACTCGCTATAAGTATTTGAAACAAAATTTTCTATTTTATATTCTATTCTATTCTTAAACGAAAAAAACTTAAAATTAGCGTTAAGTGTTATTGGAACAAAAATGGCACAGCAAAGTTCCAAATTGTATTAGACCTCCAAAAAGGTAAAAGGTTTAGGTGGTAAAACCGCGGAAAACAGACTTATCTACTTCAAGAAAAGAATTAGTCAAACAAAAAGTTCAACGATTTTGTTATGACTCAGCTTTGTATTGTCTATGAGCGGCGAGCTTATACAAACAAGCAAACATTAACGTGTAATAACACTTTGTTAAAAACTTAAAACTTTCAATTTAAAAATTGACATTGTACATTGCTTCTTGTACAGTTGTGACTCGTTCCACGTTCGACAGTAAGACGCAGTGGATGTTTAAATGTGTTGAAAGATCGAATCATGTTCGACTCAGTCTTTAGTTGCGTATACACTATACAATGCTTTTATACACCTGTTTACACTCGAGTACGGCGACTCGCGAGGAGCGTGGGATTTGATATAGATATCATTTAACAGCAGTTACTAACATTATTATAACCGACAGCTTTTATTCTATAACAATAAAACGTAATTTTGAATCGGTGTGTGCTTTCTTTTGACTGAATTATAACATACTCAAAAATAAATGACAAGTACACCTACCTAATAAAAAATAGTACATTGTTATCCTAGGGGTGAAAGTAAGTCTTTCTTCCGAGGATAACACATGTGCTTTTCATTACGAATGCAAGGAAAGTCAAAATAAATATAGGAATTAGCTAAAGAAAAAATGAGTGAATTTTATTTTAATTAATACCTACTTAAACTTTACGTTATTTCAATTTTACATCGCGCTGGCTGTATAGAAAGTTGGAACATGGTTCAATAGAAATGTGAAAATAGACCTAGTTTTTTTTTTAATAATTTGACAGTTGTCAGTTGAAAGCGATTCTCCCTAGGGCTGAAAAGGGTTACTTTCAACCCGCTTCTCAGGCAACTTCAGACCTACTTTCCGAGTATGAGTAATGAAAAAACCTTTACCATGACGTGTTATGTGTAACGATCATCTTTGCAATTTTCGTGACCCTTTATCTTCAGACCCTCGTCATCATGTGTAATGGAAAGTACTCATATGCAAGCAAAATAACAAAGTATAGCCAAAATTCGAAACATTATTACTTTGCCATTACCAATTAAAATGATAATATATCTATTTTTTATTGTTAAGATTATAAATTGCGAGTCCATTGTGCATGGGCTGTTGATTTTATTTTATTTTTTATTTCGTTTATTTAGGACAACAACAGCTACAAGTACATATATTAATTCTATAGGTTTCAAGATTACACTATTTGCCAATGATAGTTACCCTTACACAATCATACCAATTGATAATTAATAAATTCATAATGGTCAGTAGTTTGTTCTTGTCTTTTAAAAGAACAAATAAAATCAGAATAAGCGTCACGCGTCGGCATCACCATCAGTTTGTCACCGTCAATGATAAAATATCAGCGTCACGTCAGTATCAGCTTAAGTTTTGAAAGAATGTGGAATCACATCACTATAGGGGCCTTGATGACCCGACGTCAAAGTCAGTTAAATATTTTCACAAATTTGCCGGCTTCTATTGAGAATTATGGTCTTTATTTAATAAACTAGCTGTGCCCCGCGGTTTCACCCGCGGTAATTTCAGAGTTCCCGCGGGGAATTCCGGGATAGAAGTACCCTATGTCCTTCTCTGTACCCCTGACAACGTGCATGCCAAATTTCATCCAAATCCGTTCAACCGTTTTTGCGTGATTGAGTAACAATACATTCAAACATTCACACTCACATTAATAATATTTGTAGGATAATGTATTATAAAAATAATATCTTTTAGCGCCCACAATTAATTACCTACTTTCTTATCGTAATTACTCGGATGAAATATAATAAAAAATATATATATATCTCGTCAAACTCGTTTCAGTACCGGTTTGTCTGTCTTTCATGAGATCCAATGTTCTTAGATTTTTTTTTGTTTACGTAAACAAAAAAAAATCAGTATCATCGTAAGATCATAGGAGTAAATTTAAACTAGTTCTAATACCTATTTTTAAATTTGCTAGATCTTTGACATAACGCCTAAGCTCCATACACTGGTGAGCTATAAAAATATAAATAAAAATACTAGTTTTGGTTTGAGCCACATTTTATTTTGTTTCTTCCAATATACATAATTATACCTATCATAATATTGTCGGCAGAGCATGCAAGAGATACCTATTGTCTACAAATTTAGATTAGGCACAGCCTAAATTTGTTTCTTTTTTTTAACCGACTTCAGAAAGGAGGAGGTTCTCAATTCGATGCGTACTTATGGTTTTTTTTTGTATATTTTTTTTTATGTTTGTTACCTCATTGTGTAACTTTCGACTGGGTGAACCGATTTTGATGATTTTTTATTTGAAAGCTGGTGCTTCCCGTTTGGTCCCATGGTCATGAAATCAGGATCTGATGATGGATTCTTGGAGAAATCGAGGGAACTCCAGCCCTTCAAATATTATAGGCACACTTATAGCGATTTGGGTATTTTTATAGTAAATCGTCTAATTTCTTTCGACAATGACCAATTGATGAAGTGGAAATGATGATGAAGACCATAGATGGCCACCGGAACTACTGAATAATAAGTATTACACAATTTGCGGTTCGATTACTCTGAAATGCTTGCTAAACAATTTATGTATTACAATGCATATGGTGAAGTAGAGCTTATGGTGATGTACCAGGAGAACTCCTCAACAATTAACGTCCCTGCATTGGGAAAAGCAATATTTTGTATGAGCTGTTGACGTTAGGCTATTATCACTTAGATAAATTAAAACCCAGCCCACTTAAATGCGAAAAATAAACAAAATTTTAACAAAAAAATTAAACCAACTTCTAAAAACACAAAAATGCCCTACACTAAAAATCCAAATAACAAAATAAACGTACTTATCCAGCTTAATAGCTTGTTGGTTTGTGCTACCAGTGATCGATTTGAAGTCGGTGACAAGCCAAATAGGCAGTGGGTAGATGGGCTAATTTCATTGTGTGTTGTGCTGAAACGTGTTTTCTTTCTTTCTTTCTTTCTTTTTTGTTATGTCTTATCGTAGTGATAGTGTAGTGATAGTATTAGTATCTATCGACAAGGCAGAGCGTGTTGCTGTTATCGACAATTGCTGTCCAATTTCTATTGTGGTCATTGAAATACATTTTCAACTATCTTTATGGTAAGTTCACACGCGTGCGTTCAACTCTACATTCAACGTGCACATTCACATTCACGAGCGTGTAAACGGTACGCCCGAGCCCGTGAACGCGCCTGTGAACGTGAATGCCGCGAATCGGGCAAGTGTCGGTTTTTTGGCAAAGTTCAAAGGATGAATGTGCGGGCGCCCGGTGACTGTTTACACGCGCGCGGGCAGTCAGTCTGTCCCGCGCTTTCGCGACGAGTGGATCTTCATTCAACGTTGCTAAGAAAGTCGCTACGATCGGATATTACAATCGTTCATAATTTTGTTCCTTTTTCCAATAAAAATAAGTTAAGCCAAAGGATATGGCAGCAACAACACCGAGATCCTCGCTGCTCGCCATTCTGGCACTGACTGACACGACGGCGTGCGTGTAAACAGCTTGAATGTCCGCCGGCCCGGGACGGGCTGCATGCCGCGCAGCCCGCCAGGCAGCCCGCCGGGCTGCACGGCGCGCGTGTGAACGTAGCATTAAATGGCATATATCATTAAGCAATCAATTATATACTTATCGACGAACATGTTTTTCACGTAGCTACGAGACTTATCATGAACATTTGTTTTGCATAATTACTATCAATGTAGACGAGTAAAGGTCCGTTTACATCTACAGACATTGAGCGTGCCAGACGGCCGACACGTTGCGTGCCAGACACGTGCCAGGGCAGAAATGTGGACTGAAACCAACAGACACCGTTTATTTTCAAAAGAACGTCTGCACGGTTCCGATGCTACAGCAGATTCACCCTGCTCGACATGTAGCCATAGACACGTACAGAAATGAAGCGCGAGACAAAATATTCTTTCTGTGAATACTGGTCCGTGTCTGTCGACGTCTGCGCGGACGCGTTACGATAGATGTAAATACGTTAATACGCACTGTATATAATAGGAGAATATTATTTAGTCTGCCACGGAACGTGTCTGGCACGCTTAATGTCTGTAGATATAAACAGACCTTTAAGCGTGTGAATATTAGTGGAAAATACGTTGAAAGAGATGATAATTAGGTTATATCTGAATAAAGATCTAGCACCAGATCTGTTAGCATGGTTAGTAAACACTTTACTATAGCTTTTGCTGTGTATTTACTACTTGACCGCTTAGAGGCGCCGGCTCAATAGTTTTCTAATAACTTTTGTAAGTTTTTTAGCGTTATAATTTTTCTCAGATAGGTACTGTTTTTTTACCTTGATGACCTTGACATGACGGTTACCTACTGCAGAATACAAAACCAAAAATACGTCTTTCGTAGTTCCTCATCGTTTTGATTTCGTCTCTAACAAAGGCGGTCTCAGACTACTGGGGAGTCTTATGCATATTATTATTATGTTCTATGAACTTGAAATTATTAAATCATTACATCATCTAATAACACTAATACCCACAATAAGGCTCACAAATCATCCGATGACTTCTGATATTTAAATGGGCACATTAAAAACGTAAACAATGCCGCGGGCGTCAACTTGTACGTGTTCGAGTAGGCTTCATTCACGACCTTAATAGCCTTGCTAAATGAAGTACGTAATTTTAACACAAACAAATATAATCTTTAAAATTAATGTGCACAGAGTACTAAATATGTATCTTTTTAATACAAATGTTTTGATAAACTGATGCGAATAATTTGTAAAAAAAAGAAGTACGATGTACAAGTACATATCTAATAATTTGATTAGTTTTTTTTTTTTTAATATTACCCATATAGTTTTTCGGCCGCGTCCTAGACCTTCAAACGATCAGGCCACAGACAATAAAGGCACTTCCGGCAATGTATGAATAAATTGATTGCGATCAACAAATCATGGCATTGTTGAATTGGCGGTAAAAAAACGAACTTCTTTTACAAACTTCTTTGGGTTTGGCTGCCACAAAAAGCCGGTGAAGATGGCTGAATTGGCTGATGTAGGCTTCTTGAAAGAATGGAATGAAATAAACAATTGCTCTACTTCTATGGATTCTCAGAGTTGACGACTCTGGCATCATTGTTGTTATAAATCACCTAAACAGGTTAAACAACCGGATTTTCGCTAGCGGTCACTATGCTGTTCTGTTAATCAGAGGTCAAGGGTTTGATTTTAATGGCGGCCAACTTGGTATGATGAACTCAGAGTTTACCTTCCAGCCCAGAGATAGAGAATATGATATTATATATAATAATGTATGTTGTATTTTCTCGGTCAACGTTTACTTATTTTCCACAATGCAAGCTTAGGTATATCTAGCTCGGTGTGAGATCATGAAGATCCGTGTGTTGTGATTTGTGAACGATTTAAAACATTAGATTCACGAAACTGGAAAACATATAAAATCTTTGTTCTTCGTCAAACACGATTGCAAAACCAGGTTTTTTTGCAAACAAAATTCATAGTTATTGCGATGTAATCGCTTATAATATACCTCTTAAATTGACGAACATCTAATCATTAAATATTATTTGGAAATACATATAAAAATTTTGTATAATCGCGTAACGCAGCAAAAGATTTCAATCTCGCCGATTGGCGTGTAATTATAATGCTCTAATGTCTTACGAAAGTATTGTGTAAGACAAAGCTTTCGAAGTCACATCCTACGTAGGTACAGACGGATATTCAATTTAATATTTGATATCGCAGCCGGCGAACATCGTCTAAGTAAAAGGCTTCAAAATTAGACTATTGCAGTTTTGTTCCGACGGGCGATTACTTCGCGTATCAGAGTCCGTTCCCACAGCCACCACAAACGGGTTATTATTAAAATCCACATCGCCGATCAGACAAATACCGACTCTGTTCTCGAGTGCTACGTATGATTTTCATTTATTATTTCCGAGAAACCACGGATACGTTTACAGTGAAATTGAAGTCTAAATTCTAAGTACAACTGAATTCAAATTTGTGCGCAATCGCTCGGAGAGAAGAGCACGATTTGAAATTCGTATTTGGAGTCGTCGGTGAAGGATTTTAAGTCCTCTCTCCGTTGTTTAAGAGTTGTTTGACTTAAGTAGCGGTAAAATTTTGTTTTATAGTCGAGATATAGGCAAAGAACATAATATTAATTGTGCCAGCTACGTTTTGTACGTTTGTGTGGGCACGTATTACTGAGGTGTTCGTGTTGTCTGTCTGAATGGACGATGACTGTTTTTAAAACGAATCGTCTGTGAAAAGTTTAATTTTAATAGCACCTGAGCAATTACGTTGATGGTTCGTGTGGTCTCTTTATTTGTTGGTTACCACCGCGTCTAGATTAGTTTTATGATAACCGCGTCTATGATCGTTGGTTGAGTCTCAAATAGTTCTCAAAGTATTTTATGAATAAATGTCTTTATTTTATTTTTTTTCATCGTCCACCAACTGTGTTTTCATATTCGTAAGTTTATATGATATAATCGTTTCGTTGAGACGTACATTTAACGTTAAAGGGGTTACCTTTTATAGGTATCCATTTCAAAGCTGGCAATCATCGTCAAATAAAACATAAAGTAACTTACGACGGCGGAATGACATTCAAGACGGTAATGATGGACGAGTGAACGGTTTTACTTTAATTAAATATTATCAACTAGCTTTTTATGAACGTTGATGTAGCTATTTGCAAGGCGGGCAATAACGCGAGTGGACTATTAATTTAGTAGTGTATTAATATTTTAATTATTGTCAATTTAGCAAATTTGAACGAGCACTAAACTAGTAGGTACACCATGCTAAAGAAAAATTTCAACGTATTCTTTAAAAAACGATTAATAGATTCATCATCTGGTTAAAAAATTACAAACAATATTTATTGCTTTTCAGTGCAGCAGTGGTAGCGATTTCGTCAGCCATCCAAATATACGTACTTAGATATATAGGTGTAACAAAAAAGTGTAGTCATAATTTAATATAGATACGGAGTGTGTATATATATATTTATTTGTGTGTATACACACAAATACTGGAGCTGATTGAATCTCCAAATTTAGTTATTAGTTTAACACTATTCAGTCGCATAAAAATCCTTTATAAACTTTAAACCACCGCAAAATGGTTTTAAAAAATCTGAGAAGAGAGGTTATATCTAAATCGAGAGGATACCATTTATATACAAAATTTTGTTTTTTCTTTATCTCAAATATAAGAATCTTATCACTTTAAATTTTTGTCTATTTTAGTAAATAGAAAAATAATCGCTTTAAGTAGGTTTTCAATATCTATACTACTGATTGTTGCAGCTAAAAAATATACCTACAGTGAAGGTGTGTGAGGTGATACGAAATAAATGGCATCGATTTAATATTAGTAGTGCCATCTCTTGCTGAGACCGGATACTTATCATACACTAGCTATGCCCCGCGGTTTCACCCGCGGTAATTTCAGAGTTCCCGCGGGAGTTCCGGGATAAAAAGTACCCTATGTCACTCAGGATCACTTTAGCTTCCTATGTATAATAAGTATCCCTCTGTACCCCTGACAACGTGCATGCCAAATTTCATCCAAATCCGCTCAGCCGTTTTTGCGTGATTGAGTAACAAACATCCAAACATCCACACTTCCACATTTATAATAAAAGTAGGACTAGTAGGATAACTGCTCTCTTCCCCATTGATATGTATAGTCATGAAACCGGGATGTGATGTATGTGAAATGACGTCGGTTCCGATAAAAGTGCTACCTCCGTAACATCCCTTCTTTATACATCATGACGCAAATGCAACATTGTATCAGGGTAATGAACACGGTTTTCACCTTCGTTTTATTCACTTATCGCGTTATTGCTACCTACTGTTTTTTTTTTTACCGAGCGCTTCTGAAGTCCATATATTATACATATGATGGTGCCTATTCAAATAAACGAAGAAGAACAGATAAACTGAACTTCGGAAAAGTGCTGCAGTGAAATACAAAATATTATGTAATTACCAAATACTAATCGTGGGAATAAATAAATACGGTATTCCTAATATTTAATTAAATTTTAAATGAGTAATTGCAAGAATATTTCTAACCCAGCTTAATCTTTTTCCCCAGAGACACTTTACATTTTAAATACCTAGGTGAGACAAAAACGTAAATGTCATCTTGTTTTGTGTGTTTCTTGTAAGTGGGGTTTTTCAAACCTATAGATATCTCATCGCACTTTATTAAATTTCACATAATGTTTATGACAAAATAAACCTACCATCAAATAGTGTTTATAAGCCATTTTGTAATGTGATCCTTTACCGGTCTCTTATTTTTTTATGTTAAATGAACATGAACTAGCTGTTGCACGCAGCTCAATATGCGAGGACCCCTAGTATTATTTTCTTCAACAGACAGACTCACTTTTTTTAATTTTATTATATTTTATAAGTTCATATATAATTATATAGTTATATATTATATGTAGATACATTATGATTAGATAAGATCATATTATTATTGTAGTAATATTACAATGACTTAACTATAATGGTTGTCTTTAAGCCCGAACCCATAGAAGTTTCTTAGACTTGGTTTTAGCTAAGTTTTATTATCAAATTCCTCAGTGACGTATTAGTACAGCACTAGCAGTCTCATAAAAATGTCTATACCAATTTCCAAACTGAAATATCATGCATGTTACAGGTTACTGCGCGATCTCTCACACATTGACAACAACATCAACTTTGATTTGACTTAAATATCTGAATTAGTTTACTGTTGCTACTCGCTAGTCATCTATTTTTAAAAGATAAAATATGCACCTTTATGAATGAACTTACCTTGTTTACAAGAAAAAGAAACATTAAATAATACCTACTATGAGTCTATTGACAGAAACAATAAAGACTAAATGAAAAGTACTAGGATCTTTACAGGGAATTTAACTGTCGTTTCGAGTAACGGTAATTAGTAACTAGATGTTACTGAGTAGTTTAAAAGTTTTAGTCCGTACATACAGTTTTATTTACTGTCAATTTTTTTACTTACTGCTGTTTGTCTCACTGTGAACTCTTTAGAAGCCGGGCATAAGATAACCTATGAGATGTCTAAGCATCCGACCCAACCTATAATCTGATAATGACAGTCTGTAGTATGCTGTATTTACTATGTAAGTGTCCATTACGCGTGTTAGAGTCGTCTTTATCTATACCTATCCACTGTGAAGAGCCTTGGCTTTAATATCCGTGTGATTTATACTATGTTTAAATGGCATTAACCCATTAAATGTGTCTTCCAGCTGATCAGGTCGGTCGCTGGTCGGTTTTAATAACAGTAGGTAGGTATAGTAACAATATTATACGGACGAACGGGTTGCCGCAGTGGTCACTATGCCTCTCAGCTAACCAATAGGTTTCGGGTTCGATTCCCGGCGAGGGTGGACTTTGTATTGTAACGTGGTGCTAACGCCCATGGAGGTAGTACGTTCTTTTTTTCATCTAAATTCAAAATTTATTTTTCTTGGGCGTCGGCGTTATTGTTTTGTTTACCTTTTCGGATTCTTTCACGCTGCATAAAGCAACTACGCTGTGATTTGTCTTTTAAATAAATTAAATGAATATATTATAATCCTTAATATCTGCAAGCTATAATATAATAAAAAATCTACAACTTAAATTACAAAAGGAAGCTGTTCACTAAACAGGTATTTAATAGTTTTATTTGTACATTATATTTTAATATTTATAAGCCTTGATCCAGGTCTCATGTAATATTTTTATATCACTCACTGGTCTTTTGTGATGTGGCGTGAGACCTGGATGGCTGTCGGCAGGAATTTCATGTTGACAAATGATTCCAGCTTCCTTCTTTGGATATCGAAACTACTTTCTTCAACCTATCTACAATCTTTACTTGAAAACTATCTTCTGCTGTTCCTGATCCTTCCTCCTCCTGATCTTCGCATCCTGGCCGACGCCACTGCAGCTTCGGACTCTACGTCTACCACGGATCGCGAAGGCCAGTGATTGTTTTGTATATATTTAAACTTACTCTTAGATTCCGTACTGATTACACAAAATTATAAATTTATGAACCGTGTTCTTCTCACGACCCGTTTCATTGGCGCCCAACGTGGGGCGTAATTAAGTTGTAGATTTTTTTATTATATTATAGCTTGCAGATATTAAGGATTATAATATATTCATTTAATTTATTTAAAAGACAAATCACAGCGTAGTTGCTTTATGCAGCGTGAAAGAATCCGAAAAGGTAAACAAAACAATAACGCCGACGCCCAAGAAAAATAAATTTTGAATTTAGATGAAAAAAAGAACGTACTACCTCCATGGGCGTTAGCACCACGTTACAGTATGATGAATACTGGATTCCACTTCCCAGTATGGGTGTATTTATCCATAGTAAGTATAATGTAATATAAATGGTACTAGGTATATACATATAGGTACCATTTTGCTTGTTTTCAACGAGACAAGCTAGCTTAGTGTGGGATCAAGTTGATCTGTGTGTTGTGAAGTGGCGTACCGGGAGGCAGGGGCAGCCTCCCTGGATCTTTGGATCTTGTTAACGTCCCTACTAACTACCTACCTATCTACTTTTGTCGATAAAAGTTAAGAAAAAGAACTTTTTGCAATTTGAAATACCTACAATACAAGTATAAATTACTTTCAAAATAGCTATTGTATAATTAAAGAATTTATATAAATAATTACCTCTTTTATGTTTATTTATTTGACTAGATGTTAGAAAAAAAAATCTCCCTCCCTCTGGCCTAGAACCAATCTGATTTGCTCCTCTGGCCCAGAACCTTGGTACGCCCATGGATATCATTATTCTATATTGACTATAAATAATGTTTCTTTCATCAAACGGTTAGCTGGAGACTTGTAGTAGTACGTAGTATATATATATTATTATAGGTACTCTGAAATTGTAGCGATTGCAGTTTAATGATATAGTTCAACAAAAGCATTATGCTTTTCTTGATTCTGACTGTATGTTAAACTATTCCACTGGACTATTCAGATAGCTTGACATTTTTATGAACCCATTTGGAGAGCGAAAAAAAGCTCTGATAGACGGACACGCGTACATGCTGAAAGATGTGTAAATAGTAAACACTATTTTCAGTCTTCAGTTTTCACTGTCAAAAGTGTTTACATATTTCTACTGCTAACTGAACACATAGATACGGTAACACTCGTTTCGAGTTCCGTTTTTCTTGTGGTTAATAGAAACCCTAAAAAACCAAATTATAAGTATAGCGACGACAATTATGTACAATAATAATTTCAAACCAGTTAATAATTGTACTATCATAATAAAAAATAACAGTAATAACAATAACTTGCTTTACAATACCAACAGTCATTTGTAGCACTCTCTCCGCAAACACTCAAGCGCCGTGCTGTGAATGTAAGAACGACTTGGACACATCCATTCTTGTTTTTGTTTGTTCTCCGCCTGTCCCCCACAGTGGGTTGTCAACAAAAACAATTGGACAAAACAAACAATTTGTTATAGCGAGCCTCGTGTGTTTGTTTAAACAAACTCTTATGTCGTCACTTATGGACTAAACTCTCAGTAAACTTCAGTTCAATCTCAGAGTAATAATATAATTATACTACGTACCTACTTTCATTTAATTTATTTATCCCTATTTCCCTTGGTGACGGCATCATGCGTTGGCTGGACCAATTTCGCTAATGGGCATGTTGACTAATTTTTATTTTTTAGTCCGTCTTGTAGATTATTAAAAAATATTGGACACGTATTTTTTCTTTTTTTACATAATCAAAAAATAACGGCGATATATTGAGTTGAAATTTCGCGTGACGTCACTATTCTGACAGTTTGTATGGCGGTTTTAGCGGTTAGTGACGTCACGACCCCCTCACCCTAAACTTTAATGCGCTTTATCTCTGTATATTTTAATTTATTCGAAAAAGCAAAAAATACGTGTCTATTTTTTTTTATTTTCTAACTGACGGACTAATTAGAATTTTGATTTTCGAAAGTAGTCCACATCCCTATTCCATTTTTTGTTGTTTGTTATTGTAAGGAGAAGAAGAATAAATTAAGTTTAAAGTTGCTGTGGGAATCCCGAGTCTCCGAAACGGTTGGATCGATTGGTCAAATATCAAGATGCAACCGAGAAAACGCGGACGGCTCGGTCTAAACTAAAAACTCATGTGTTTCGAGACATGTATTAACATAATTAACATACATAATCACATCATCGATTAGTGTGATCGTAAAATTAATTTTGTTTTAATAGATTATGTAACAAATAGCTATACGTGGGTAAAGTGTTTTATACTGTATTGACAAATCTTTAACTGAGATAAAAACATTAATGTTTGCATGTATTACACAATAATTACAAATAATTAAGTGCTTAATGCTTTCGGTTTGAATATACAATAATAGCAACAATTCATCATCCAAAAGACCAAATCATATCAGCCAAAAGACGTCCACTGCCGGTCCTGCACCTCCCGCATCCAATGGCGTCCCGCAACCTTCACTAAGTCATCGGTCCACCTTGAAATGTAGGCCCGCAGAGCGTGGGTAAAGGCCCGCTATAAGCCATAAGGTAGACCGATAGCAACTATACTGAGACATTATCATACGGTGCCTGGTCCTATACTAGAGCTTGTAGGATGGGTACCAGACTTTCTTTATTGTAAATACACAATGTATATAGCATGTGTCTGTATACATATAAGTATATCATCGCCCTACTCATAGTTAACCTATAACCAGCGTCACATAGTTCAAAAATAATATCCTACGTATGGAAATAAAACCGGCCAAGTGCGAGTCGGACTCGCGCACGAAGGTTTACCATACCATTATCTATAAAAACGGCAAAAAAAATCACGTTTGTTGTATGGGAGCCCCTTAAATAAATTATTTTATTCAGTTTTCTTTAGTATTTGTTGTTATAGCGGCAACAGAAATAGATCATCAGTGAAAATTTCAACTTTCTTACTATCTCGGTTCATGAGATACGGCTTGGTGACAGACGGACAGACAGACGGACGGACGGAGTAATAGGGTCCCATTTTATTGTACGGAATCCTAAAAAACGATTTATTAGTAATTCATTTACATGACGGCAAACTCTAAAGTATCCATAATATAATATCATTCAAACTCTACACAAGAAATGACACGCCTTTGATGTTTGCGAAAAAAATCATGACACTGTTTATAGCTGACCGTAGCAAAATGGTAGATCAAGTTGCATTGTTTTTTTTATAGTGAATGTTGCTTTTTTAGCTATCTATTTTATTATGTGGTGACGATGCGTCATCGGCGTAGGTCGTGGGAACGGGAGGCGACTGGAAGGCTGCGCTTGCGACCTTAGTTTAGCTAAACCATAGACGTACAGAAAACATTCAGCAACCAAAAAAAATTTAACTCCGCGAATCGCATGTCAATATAGTCCAGCCCCGAATTTGTATGTCACTACGCCACACTAAACTGGATTTTTGATTGTATGATTTTAACGATTGGATCTGTAGATTGCCAACTTGGCTAAGGAGGCAGAGATACTTCTCGGCTGACGTGATCGTTTGTCATGTCAGGCGTGCGACCTTGGCGCCGACAGTAATGATCCGATACGCAGACATCACTTTAAATACCTATACTATGTGGAAAATAAGTTAATCGCAAAGGCCTTTAACTGTACATCTAAGTACGGGCTGTTTGTTGCCTGAGGATACTCCCACACAAACAATTGCCAAGGCAACTTTTCTTAGTGTCAAAATCATTTGGAAGACATAATTTTTAGAAAATAAAATCCTGCAGTCTTCCCTATTACACGTAAAAAATGAAATTAATATTGTAAACACACTAGTTTATTATTAACTAGTTGTCCCCCGCGGTTTCACCCGCGGTAATTTCGGAGTTCCCGCGGGAATTCCGGGATAAAAAGTACCCATACACATAGGGATGTGTTAATCTGATGTATAAACTACATATATTATTGGAAAGTTTCATTTAAATCCATCCAGTAGTTTTTGGGTGAAAGAGTAACAAACATCCATCCATCCATCCATCCATTCATCCATCCATACATACTTACAAACTTTCGCGTTTATAATATTAGTAGGATTTAATTTTAAAAACCAAAATTTTCCGCTGGACACCCTTTAAAAATTAACCAGAGCAACCCTACCTAAAGGTTGTCTGGAAGAGATCACTAGTAAAGCGATAAGACCGCCTATTGTATGCCTTTAGTTATAAGTTTCTGTAGGTAAACACACTGTAACATTATTTTGGTGTACAATAAAGTGTATTCTATTCTGTTCTGTTCTGGTCTGTTCTGTTCTGTTCTGTTCTGTTCTGTTCTGTTCTGTTCTGTTCTGTTCTGTTCTGTTCTGTTCTGTTCTGTTCTGTTCTGTTCTGTTCTGTTCTGTTCTGTTCTGTTCTGTTCTGTTCTGTTCTGTTCTGTTCTGTTCTGTTCTGTTCTGTTCTGTTCTGTTCTGTTCTGTTCTGTTCTGTTCTGTTCTGTTCTGTTCTGTTCTGTTCTGTTCTGTTCTGTTCTGTTCTGTTCTGTTCTGTTCTGTTCTGTTCTGTTCTGTTCTGTTCTGTTCTGTTCTGTTCTGTTCTGTTCTGTTCTGTTCTGTTCTGTTCTGTTCTGTTCTGTTCTGTTCTGTTCTGTTCTGTTCTGTTCTGTTCTGTTCTGTTCTGTTCTGTTCTGTTCTGTTCTGTTCTGTTCTGTTCTGTTCTGTTCTGTTCTGTTCTGTTCTGTTCTGTTCTGTTCTATTCTATTCTATTCTATTCTATTCTATTCTATTCTATTCTATTCTATTCTATTCTATTCTATTCTATTCTATTCTATTCTATTCTATTCTATTCTATTCTATTCTATTCTATTCTATTCTATTCTATTCTATTCTATTCTATTCTATTCTATTCTATTCTATTCTATTCTATTCTATTCTATTCTATTCTATTCTATTCTATTCTATTCTATTCTATTCTATTCTATTCTATTCTATTCTATTCTATTCTATTCTATTCTATTCTATTCTATTCTATTCTATTCTATTCTATTCTATTCTATTCTATTCTATTCTATTCTATTCTATTCTATTCTATTCTATTCTATTCTATTCTATTCTATTCTATTCTATTCTATTCTATTCTATTCTATTCTATTCTATTCTATTCTATTCTATTCTATTCTATTCTATTCTATTCTATTCTATTCTATTCTATTCTATTCTATTCTATTCTATTCTATTCTATTCTATTCTATTCTATTCTATTCTATTCCTACCAACATTTTGTACTAGGAAATTGTATTATTGTTCAGTTTTTATATTATAGCTTATATTATTATATTTTATATTATAGCTTTACTAAATAACGATTATTATGTGTAAAAATACGTCATGTAGTAACCTATAATATACACCATGTTTGCTCGGTTTCCACGACACAAGCTTATAGCTTATAGTGTGGAACCAAAAAAAAAATGTAGGATATTAATAATGTAAATTATTTATTTAAAAGGGAAGACTTTCTACAATCTACAACAGATTGTCTAAACATCGGAAGATTTATTTTACATCTGATAAAAATCTAATCAGCGCTTTATTGAAACAATACTCGAGGCACACTTGTGACACTTGCGGAAGTGCATGGAAAAGGCGGGAAAAAAACCGGAAGTACATAGTTTCGCACCCTCGATTAGGTAGATACATCCCCACGCAGGCACGTCCGTACCCGCACGTGCCCAGACGTGGAGTTTAGGTGGAGTTTAAGAGTTTTGTGCGAGGGCTGAGAGTGCAAAACGAACACACGTCAAGTGATACTTGCGTTATCTGCTCTCCAACACGTTTGGGGGGTGAGCAGAGAGCTGAAGTTTAGCTTATTATATCGCATCGTCTACAATTGCAAAAGCTCTACTTTGAAGCCAGTTCAGTCTCAAGTCTATAATATCCAAACTACGCCGACTGGGCATAACGCTTTTTTCCTTGCGTGACGCGTGACGATTTCTTATTTTCTATCAACTAAAACCTACCGCAAGCTGCGTTAAAGAACTTCGTTTCAATTGTGGTCAATCAAGAAACAATTAGTTTAGAGATAATCGTATGTAGAGTATCGCTGTTAAGATCGAAACTGCATTACTAAACTCGATTTTCAATAAATATTTCATCATTCACGCAACAAAGTAAGCAGTCACTCGAATGATATACATCTTCTCAAAACATCTGCCTACTTTAAGTAAAGTACTACTACCTACTTATCACAAATTTACTGTCTCGCTCGTTATATCGCATCTATTAAGTAGTGGGAGCGAGACACGGACTATGGCAAATGTTTGATCAAATTCAAGCCAATGGAAGGAAGCCTAGAACGCATTGTCTCATACAATTGGCAATTTCCTCTGTTTAAGAACAGAGCTGTAGATGTTAGATAAAATAGTTGTTACACAAACATTTTGACGGATTTACGACGAGATACGCATCGCAATTGTCTTTTTTTATTGACTGTTGTATAAAAAAATTAACAATTTAAAATTCACCTTTAAACTAGGATGTTGGTTTATTTTAAATTAGGTATATTTTTTTTATTTGATACTACTCAATTTACTACTTACTACTACTAAGTACCTAGGTACTTTATTTACTACTACTTTATACCCTATTTAAAAGGCGACATAAAATCATATACAAAATTTTATTCTATTGACGACCCGATTGGCGCAATGGTCACCATGCCTGCCCGCTAATCAAGGGGTTCCGGGTTCGAATCCCGGTGGGGGTGGACTTTGTGTGATGAACACAGGGTTCCATTTTCCAGTCTGGGTGTGTTTATATATCTATAGTATAATATATAAGTAATTATATTTAATATATACCACGTTTGCTTGGTTTCCACGACACAAGCTAATAATAGCTTACTGTGGGATCAAGTAGATCTGTGTGTTGTGATGTGGATTATTATTATTATTATTATTATTATTATTATTATTATTATTATTATTATTATTATTATTATTATTATTATTATTATTATTATTATTATTTAATTTATATCAATATTGACACAAAGTTATGAAATGAATCATAGCTATTAATCATTTAATATTAAAAAAAAATTAGCTTTTAAATAATTACTGGCCTTTAGTAGGTTAACACGTGAACAAAAAAATTATTTTAGATTTTAAATTTTTTTTCTTCAAATTTCGAACCGAAGCCGTAACAAACATTTTATTAATAATAATGTACCTTCAAACCAGATTTATTGAAAGGGTAGGACGCGGTCAAACACGCACGTGCTCGCTCCGACCGCCGCGCCGTTCCGTTCCCCCATATAGTTCCGTTTTCCGACCGAGCACTTCCTACAAAACACCCCATTGAACCAATCGATTATACTCGTAGCTTATTATAGTATAGAAGTAAAAAAATCGGACTTATCTAGTAGTTAATAATCGTATTTCTCACTTTCGGTTGACTGGCAAAGAATGCTATTATGGCATTAAGTCCGCCTTTTATAACCATTTTGTGCAAGAAGTTTATATATGTATTATAAATAAATAATTAAATGAATATTTTTTTTTTCACGATCATCGCGGCATAGCGGAAACCTCATAAAATGGAAAAGAATTAACTTGATCTCTTCATTATCAAATCTATATCAGACAACTGATGACTTCTGTTGGGTAAAGGCCTCATGAAGAGATCTTTACCACTGGTCCAGGTATTTATACACTGATTCCCGCCACATTCTTCAAAAGAAAATGTTAGATTAACACTGTAGAAACTAGAGAGACGATCTGAAAATCTGTTTTTTATAGAAAAAACATATCTTGTAGAGTGAGAAGAATGAAATCATAAAAAATTAGACCATTACAAATTCTCTTATCCATAATATTGTTTAAGGTGAAAAAAAAAAAAAAACTGACGCTCTTAGTTCTTATATTGACGTAGTAGGTAGATAGTAGAAGTAGATTTAACAATCTCCAAATAATAACATATATTGTATATTTTCTTTTACTTTTTGATACGTATTATATTACGCATAATTTACGTGTGTAGATTAGTAATCTATTGATATAAACAGGGCCACAATGTTGTTAATTAGTTTATTATAGAGTCGATGCAGACCTACTTCGTGGTACAGTCAGCAGGTATGTCGTTTCTTATTGCGCGACACCTTTAATGAAACTTTCGCCTCCCTTCCAAACATTGTGATTGCGTTCCTTTGAGAACACAAGATATATGTATCCAGACATTCTATCTTAGTTCTTATCGTGGAAAACATGGGAACTTCCCTATCCAATAAACAGGACAAGTAGATACAACAGCAACACTCCACGCGTCCTATCGTATCAAAAGCTCATAATAGTGGGGATCCAAATTCCTGGTGAGTGTTCGTTTTTGGTCAATTCTCTGTTAAATCATAAAAATCATCATTAAAATATAAAAAATAAATAAAAACACTCAGTAGGTATTCTCTTAAATACATAAAGGCCAAACTTTATTTTATCGATAACACATGCAGTAATTTGGGTATTTCCAACACTACTGTTAGGATATTAGTGAGTTGAAAAATCATTTTAATGTTGCTGATTGTACTTACCAAAATGCAACTGTTTATACTTTTCGTATCATTGCAGTGAAAGGGGTTAAAAGCAGATGCATGATTTTCGGTCGAGCATTATTTCGATAATTGGTTCCGTTCTGTGCCGTTAATTGGATTGGTTCCTTTATATTTTACAGTTTTTATTTTATAATTTAACAGCTGCTTCGTATATAGTTGTGTAATAAAGTGTATCTAAAATTCTTATTCACTATGACCAATAATATTGCTTGCCCATTCGCAAGTCCCAATAACAACACAAACGCTCCAGATGCCAAAGTATTAGAAATAAATATTCTGTTTGTCGTAAGACAATTATGCTGTAAATGTATTTTTTTGAAGAGAAACTTCTTTGATCACGACTGACAAACAACTTTTGTGGTACGACGTGATATGGTCATAGCGAAAAAGGGCCCTATAAGTTGCTCGATGTTTGTGCAGAACAGACGGAAATGGTAAAAAATGCTATGTTTTCTCATTATGTATAACGTTATTGCGATGGCAACCATTACACTGGGTACGGCTTATCTCCAGGATCGACTTATGAAAGCGCGATGCGCGAGCGCAGCCAGCAGACCGCGACGCGGCGCCGCGCCGTTAGCCCACTATTGCGCTCTGCAGTATCTCTGCTCACACACACATGACACATGGGGACTGGAAGGGACCAGAAAGTTCAAAAACTCTGCGTCATTAGTCCACTACTGCACCGTGTATCATAGCATAATATGGGACTGGCAGGGACCAGAAAATATCGATTCACTCAATGGTCCACAGTACCTATACAGCCCCCTTATCTAGACTTGACAATCTGTAATCGTAATCGCTTTATTAACCCTTTTTACCAACAGCAACCTGAGCAAAGCTGGGTGACAGCCTGACAGTTGAACATTGCCACCAGAGATTAACATTATAATTAGCCATATTTATTTATTCTTCAGGTTTTGAGTACTAACTTAAATTAACTCTTATGAGTATTACATGGTCCCAAACTAAACAGAGCTTGTACTAGGAATATTAGACAACTGGTAGGCACTACATACCTACTATATGCCCATACTCAGGGTAAACACAAATAGTATTAACAACAAACATAAATGTATAATCTTGATGTGGGGATCGCTCCCGAAACACCTAGTACAGAAGTACCTAAAGTTCACTAACCACCACACCAATCAAAATGATTAATGAATATAGGTAGATAATATTGTAATTAATTAATATTCTAATAACCGTAAAAATACTTTGTTCATATTTTAAAAGTTGTCAAACTGATTTCATATGTTGGTACAATAGTTGGTACTTACACCAAGGTTGCATCAAAATATTATTTGGCTCAATTGAATCAACAAGCTTTTAATAAAACGTTATGGAAATGAGTTTTTTTTTTAATTGTGGATTGTTACGGCTTTGGAAGTTTTTAATCTTTGGCGATATCTGCCTTTAATTATAAAGATAGGCGTTTTGCGTTGGTACGAGTATAGATGGTGGGTACGAATGGATTTCCGGCCAAAATCTCAACAAACACCATAGAGAAACCACCGTATATGACTCTGGGTGACTAATTTCTGTTTGTAAAACTGAAATTGCCTCTACGAGACACCCATTTTCAGTCAATAGAGGAAACACAGAAGATTTGCGGTGACCTTGAGCGTAACGAGGGACTTCAGAGTTTCATTCGCTCAGGAGTTATGTAGAGTCCCGAGTGAAGCGAGGGGTTTAAGCCGCCCGTGACGAAGACAGGCCTTATCCTCAACGTGAATACTCTACTTTTCATATCTTCTGCGAGACATAAACCCTCTTTACAAGGGCATTGTAAAGAGAGTTTATCCGAAAATCGAACTGGCCATTACAAGCAAATCACACTCTTGAGTAGTAACTTAAATTAACTGGAGACAGATGTAAAAACGCCATCACGTCGTTCGTGCCGTCTGGTCAAATAACTCCACCACTCTGCCGTATCAACCTTCGCATCATCTACAACTCTACGCTCTACAATGTATTTCTCATTCTACATAATCTTAGAAAGTAGTTCTCGGCCCATCTTAACAGGAGATAATAATGCATAATGCAGAATTCTATGAACCGTGAAAAATTCTTTCTACATTACCACCTACATGCCAAATTTCATCTTTATAAGACCACTAGCTGACCCCCGCGGTTTCACCCGCGGTAATTTCAGAGTTCCCGCGGCAATTCCGGCATATAAAGTACCCTATGTCAATCAGGATCACTGTAGCTTCTTATAAATGAAAGAATTTTTAAAATAGGTTCAGTAGGTCCAGAGATTACCCCCTACAACGTCACAAACTCACAAACTTTGCTCTTTATAATATTAGTATAGATGTATAGAAGTAACTTTGCATAGAAACTTTGAAAACCCATTTCATCCTCTCAGAGGATGAATTTTCTAAAGCCTTTCGTTAGTGCATGCCTACGCTATAGGTACATTTGTGATTGTGTGACATGCGTTGATGTCATTCAGTCACTAGCTGAACGCATCCCACCTAGCTTGGCTGACGGAGCCTAGATGTTAACCCCGACGGGTGGCGTCGGCTCCGTCCCGACGATCCACGCGGTCCGTAGACTCCCCCAGTTCCTGTCCGTACTGGCGGTCAGCGTTTGATTACCCACTGCAGGGGGCTCTGCCCCGAAGCAGTCACCTCTGCTGCGCAGTAAGAGAAGGCCAACGGCAGTCACTAGCTGTTTCCCGGCCATTCACCCATGGTAATTTTGAAATTCCAGCGGGAATTTCGGAATTAAAAGTACCCTATATCCTTCCATCCCTGACAACGTGTATGCAAAATTTCGTGGTGATCGGTTGAGATGTTAATGCGAGAAAGCATAACAAAGTACTTTTTCCGACACTTTCAATAATTATTATCGTTATATTATAAGCAATTTGTGAAGGCCTACGTCCGCTCTTGGACGACATAAGGGCCGCTATGATGATGATGACTTCAAACAATTTACACAAAATCTTGACAAATTATTATTTATATGCTTGAACCTTCCTCATGAATCGATATATCTAATAGCGAAAACCGCAGGAAAATCCGTTCAGTAGTTTTTTACTTTATCACGAACAGACAGACCGACAAACGTTCCGAAGGACTTTGTTTTATAGTATGTATATTTTATATTAAGAGTATCATAACATAACCGCGGTCGGTACATAGAACAGTTTCAGTTACACATAACCGTTTCCGATTAATCAACTGTTTTCACTAACAGACAGAAAGCAAAAATTTAATTGAGTGTGAAATTGTTCGTGGCACACGTATAGATAGGTACTCGTGCCAAGCCACCAATCTTGCTGTCAAGGTGGTAGGCAGAGTAACGAGCACGCTAGCAGACGCCACCCAACATTAATGTGCACTCGTCTACGATAAATATGGAGTATATTGTGCCGCTTTTTCGATATTACCTAACTTCTAGCTGTTCCTCGCAGTTTCACCTGCGTTAATCTCAGAGTTCCCGCAGGAATTGCAGGATAAAAATACCCTATATTCTATTCCTTACTATAATCTATCTCCGTGCTAAATTCCATCCAATTCCGTTCAGCAATTCTGGTATGATTGAGTAACAAACATCCATCGATCCATCCAAGCTTCACATTTATAGTAGGGATAGATGATATTCTTAAGCGAGAAACACTAGGTATAGACGCGACTTACGATCGCGGTTGATGGTCATGACTTGTGCACACCGCAACAACATCCGAGGAGTCAGATTCACGTCAGACGACCGAATGCTCAAGGTCACGTCCGTATATCAATACTTATAGTGCATGTCGTGACTACATCTAAGAATTTACCAATTCATGATCATGAACTGATTACAAGTAGTGTCTAGTTACAAATACTTTTTGGCTTCAGGCAGGGCGTAGAGCACCTCGACATTCTCGTTTAGATAGGTTTGTACTGGTGAGTAAGTCGCGAGCGAGCGTAACGAGCGTGCCGCAGTAGCGGCCGGCGATGCGCCAAAGACAAAATTCGATAGTTCATGATGTGGCCAATTAATTATTAGATGCGGCCACAACATGTACTGCACTCCTAATTAATGCTATTCGCCAGAACAAGCCGTGAGTGGCGTCTTTCTCGGTTTAATCTTTCAACAAAACAGTTTCCTCCCTTTCTAATTGATGGGATAAAATAAACTAGATTAGTAGGCTGGCAAAGCTTTTTCTCGTAGTTCCGCATGCGTGAATATCGGTATTTCCTCGGGAGTTCTTTGCTGTACCTACCGGGACAAAAAGTATCATAAATCACAGATAATAGGACATCACCTACAAACATTTCAAGTTTTATTCAAATGTCTTCTTCGTGATGCACGTCTAAACAAACCGAAATTACAGAAAAGTAAACTGGCAAATCCAACAATGATTTTATACATGCTGTTAATTTTATATAAGTCGTATAAATCTAACAATCTTACAATTACAGACTTGCCAGATATCATCTTAAACATCCCACTGGAAATCCCACCGACCGCTTTAGTACTTCAAAGAACTTTGATTACGAATCCAAATGAATAATCATCAACGATTACTAATAAATCCTTTGCGTATGATTGAAATGTGACTGATAACAATCATCAATTTCAACCATTAACCAACGTCGCGCCGTTGGTACAATATTGCACAACGGATGAGTCATTCGAGCAACTCGCGGGCAAACAGATCGTTTACGTGCAATCACTATTGGTTCTGTGGCTAGCTCAAACTTAGAACGCGGTACTAGAATTTTATACAGATTTAGTCAGAAAGGATGTCGTCGAAGTTTCCATGATTTTGCAAAACTATTGCTCGTAGATTCAGTAGCTCTCAAAGTACGTCATTCGCTAAAAAGATGATGACATGCTCCCGAGGTATGAACTATGAATATCAATAGTAGATTTTACAACATGTGCACAAAACGAACCATCACCATCCGAAACTCTTAGCAGCCCGAGCCGAAGGCGAGGGCTGATAGTAATGTCGAGGATAAAATGGTTTTGTGGACGACTCTGCTTTTTACTTCGATTGCGAGGAAATAAAACAGTAGTATAACATAACATTTCTTTCATTAAAATTCAAAGTAAAATTAGTACAGTTTTGAATACTGAAGGAAATTGTTTTTATGTCTTAAAAAACACATAAGGCAAATAAAATAAAATAAATATTATACAATAACTAATTCTATCCATGAACTTCTTATTGTGTTTGCCGTTTGGCTCATTTTCTTTGCCTTAATATAGATACATTTATGAGCAGATTCGTTGTTGCACTTGTGCACAAAATTGGATGAGAAGAGAAATAGTATATTACATACAAGGGCAGTAAAGTAAGAAATGTCTCAGACCACATGTTATTGTCATCCGAGGCGAAGCTTGGGACGAAGGGCAAATTGTTCAAATAGGTACTTTGTACCTTTTTACCTTTTTATTTACGTCTGTAGAATTTCAACTTGTAGAAGACTTTAACATTGAAATAAGTATTTTTTGGTATTTTTATTGTTTATTTTGATACATAAAATAGAACAACATAATTAGTACGCGTCCATCTTGTCAAATTGAATGAATGTATGGTGTAACGACAGTAATTATGAAATAGTAGTTTACATTTAAAACAATTAAATAAAAAACAGTGATTAAACTATATTACTGTGATATTTTACAACCCGTTCAAGGTTCGCTGGTGGACAATTGTGTTGAATATTACATGAAATCACTAACGACTAAACTAATTAGAGCGCGAGTTATTACTCCATTACTCGCTTCACGTTGCTAACAGCTAATCCGCGGGATCTTGACAGGTAATCTAATGGGTCGACAGAAAAAGATACCTACATTGAAGCTGACGGACAGATTAAATGGAATTTTATGCTCGATGGTTTACATTTTACGTTTTCTCAAAAAATAAATAAAGAAAGAATAATACAATATATTCCTTCCTTTGGAAATATTGGAGTATGTAACTCAAACTCCGCAAAACAATACAAAAAAGCAGCTATACGAGTAGGTTTCAAGAAACGTAACAATTAAAATTAAGTCCAATTTTTTATAACAAAAATAAATAAGTATTGACCAGTTTTTCAGATATACTTACCTTTTGACTGACAGATTTTGTTGAGTGGAGTTGGATTTTCTGCTAAAAAGCCTAAGATTAAAAAAAAAACCCTGAGTAGGTTTATACAGTAATAGTTATCAAAATCGGCCCCAAAACTCCTCTAGTCGTTCATAGTTTTGAATATGGCCATCCACGCCCCCACTCAAAAAATTCACCCTGTTACTAAAGATGAGTCATTTAAAAGCAAAGGCTTGGTCCGGAGTCCAATTAGCAAAGAACTGCCAGTATTTTGCGATATCCTCACAAAAATCATGGAAGGTGGGTCCATCTTGCGCTGGTGGTCAAAGTAACGTTACCAGTTGTTGCGGTTTCGTTCGTTCCGGTGCCTTCACTGGTATATGACACTCTTTGTGACCGTCTGAGTACCTACCTACTTGAAGTCGGATCCAATGTTCGGTCTAAATTATGAGGAAATGAATAGAATGGCTACTTTTTCAATTGACAGCTGAATAGTCAAATTCTACTTTTCTTATTCGTCTACGTATACACGTAGGTATACAAAACTTTATCCACTTCTCAATTTAATCTCGAATTATTATTAAAAATCAGTGTTTACAATAATATAAAATAGTAATGATAATGCTTTGACATTGTGACACAATGCCACCTGGTCCTCAACTATTCAATACTCGTATTCATCATCATCATCATCATTTTCAGCCTGCAGCAGTCCACTACTGGACATAGGCCTCTCCAAAAGTTCGCCACCTATCCCGATTTTGGGCCACCCGCATCGCGTTGCTACCAGCCACCCATCGCAGATCGTCGCTCCATCTGGCAGGGGGCATCCCACACTACGCTTGCCTGCGCGTGGTCTCCACTCCAGCGATTGTCGGTTCTGCGACCGGTGTGACCAGCCCATCGCCACTTCAGTTCGGTAATTTGAAGGGCTATATCGGTGATTCTGGTTCTCTTCTTGATATTATACTTGTATTACCTATAATATATAAAAAAAGGTATAGTGAAACAAAAATTGCCGAAAAACTTGTTAGTAAGTACATAATACTGGTTTTGTTAGAACAGCGAAATGCACCGTGTAACAACTGTGTATGTAACTGACTTCCACATTATCATTCCATATCAAAACTTTAATAAGTATTATTCTTTAATAGTATTTTGCGTCCAACAGGCCTATAACTATAGCAAAGGAACTTGTCGAGTAATTATTTCAATGCAAACACGTGGGGAGTTTACCCTAACATGTACTAGCAAACAGAGAGTGGCAGTCCAAACAAAACAATGTGAACTTTATCCCTTGACAATAAAGTCCAATAAACTTCTAAGGGTCCAGTAAAAAGCGGCGGTTGGTGCAATACGCCCGGTGCTGTCGGCTCAAATAAAATTTTGTTATTTTTTTTTTAATCCGAACAAAAATGCAATTGACCGACCGATGATCGATCGGTCGAGAAGCCTTCGTGAATTGGATGCAAATATATCGAGAGGAACGGGAATAAATCACCATCTAGTGCATAATCGTAAAGTTAGATTGGCATTTTGATATTTAAATGATTAGATACAGTTATGCGGATAATGATGTTGGAAACGAACTAAAGAGCTTCATGTACATACCTAATTTATCGTTAGATAATTTTATTCACATAGTAAACTGTGAATTCAAGTAGACAGTTAATAGATATTAAGAAAAACATTCGATTAGTACCTATCACGAAAAAACAATGCAAAATCAGTACAGAATAGTACAGATCGACTGCAGGAATAAAAAGTCTTTTACTGATAGAAAGCTACTAGCTTACATATGATGATATTTTTTATCTCGCAATTCCCACTGGAATACCGAAATTAAGCAAAAGTAAGCAATCCTACGCTTGCGTACCTTGCGTTGATATTTTTTAATCTGTTCAAGTTTTTTTTTATTCATTTGTAGTAATCATCAAGTGTAAAATAAAAAATTTATAGGCGACAGATGAATTTAACCCCAACCCCGTCCCCTGTGTCATTAAAAATAAACAAAGCGAAGACCCCTCGAGCTCCTTTAGTGCTTATGTAATATTTGAATGACCCCTTACGGGTAATTAAGGTCTTAGAATAGGAGATATAGGATACTTTTGTAACGAGGCGACTGTATACCAATCGTTATAATATCCTGCCTTATTGTTATTACTTCTTTATTTTTAAACCTTGGTATTCTATTTAATTTTAGCTTTCTTTATTAAAATAAAAAAAATAAAAGAATCGGAAATTCAAAATATCTTTATTACTTAGGATCGGTACAATCACCGTTCAGACTGATCAAATCTAAATTACTATTTTTTATTACTTACATTTGATTTATTGAGTAACGAGCGAGTAGAACCCCTTCTTATACTTATACTTATATGACACTTTCATTCTTATATAACGAGATCCTGCGTATACTTTCAAAGGAGGTTGTAATAGGGTATACGATGGAATAGATAGGGAACCGTGGATGTAATATTGTGTGGTTGGATAAAATATACTTGTAGTGTGTGTGTGAGTTTGTGAGTGTGTATGTGTGACTCGGTGTGTCGTGTGTGCGCGTGCGCACGCGACCCGCGCTCCGTGGCGTACCGGCGGCGGCGGGGCGGCGCGGGAGCGTGACGGGCGCGTCGTTCCGCAGCGCGGGCGCATGCGACCACCGCACCGCACACGACCCGACACCAGCCTTCGTAGCCAAGTTGACAATCTATAATCGTTAACGCATATAAAACTAAGGAATGCATAGTCACGTCACGTGGTCAAGTAAAATCGTCCAATCAAAAGTCTAGTTTTGCATGACCACATGACATGTCGATTCCGTTCCTTGGTTTTCTATACGTTAACTATTATAGATTGTCAACTTGGCTAAGCAGGCAGCGTGGTTAACGACTCTTCTACAACCATACTACTATATACTGGGACCCCATAAGTTAGAACGACCTCTTAACTGTATACCTACGACAGTTAGTTACCGAATAGCTAGTTATGATACCGAATGAAATTTAGGAAACAATACTCTAAAATACTTTGCGACTAGCCAGTACCAACTTACCAGTACAACCAACAAAAAAAAGAAGGGGGAAACACAGATATGAGATGTTTTTTTTTATTCTTCACATAATTTTTGAATACGATGAGCATTATTATCACCTAGTTTTTTTCGTCAGGAAGTGACGAATAATAGACTCTTTGGAAACTATGTCTATATTTTAGCACGGTTTTGGTCGTCACATGAAAATCGAGAGATAGAAACATATGTAGCTACATATTTACATAAATTTTTTTTCCAATATAATTCTCGTAGTACCTACCTACCATCCTTATAATATAGTACCTATTAACTTAAGTACTGTTGTAGTTAGCAGGTACTAAGAGGCGGTTTGAAAAAATTGTTAAAAGAATTACCATCACACAATGTTTGTTCACTATAAATTACTCACCAACACTGACCCCATCGTGCTGAGCCAACGGATTTGTGTTCTATAATGAACAAGCTTTACAACAAGGGGATATTTTATGAATATTCATTAAATATAAAATATTTTTATTGGTGCAAGGTTCGTTGAGGTCAACAATGGGCCAAGTATGGCCGGTAATTTTTATGACCTTATTTTAATTTAATCTCAAGATCTTATTAATTTATTGCCAAAGAAAAATTAAATTAATTTTAAAAATGGTTCGGTCACGTTTGGTTAAGGA
Source organism: Zygaena filipendulae (assembly GCA_907165275.2). Taxonomy (NCBI): domain Eukaryota; kingdom Metazoa; phylum Arthropoda; class Insecta; order Lepidoptera; family Zygaenidae; genus Zygaena; species Zygaena filipendulae. The sequence continues at coordinate 7,213,479 of OU015669.1, forward strand.
ATTAATTAAATTACACACCACAGCATTTTTTTTAGATTCTATTTTTTAAAGTCATCATTATTAAAATTATTTTTGCCATTCCAAACAAAAATAAGTATAGCACCTATGTAGAACAAATCATAAGAAAATAAATTAAAATTATACAGATCTCGCAATAACATCGCCGGCTCGCAAGCCAGAACATCAATAAATAACAAAATTGAAAGTTAAATATTTGCTTACACCTAGATAATGAAAGCACCTACAATTACCTAATTACGTAAACCAAATTACTTAAAGTTATGTAACATTACGAATGTCTAACTTTAATTGGAGGTAAGCGTTACGTGGGCAGGTAATGCTCGGATGCTCAGAGGGTCGATTCTACTCACGAAAAACACACAACCACATAGCTCCTTCATATAATATAAGGATCTTCCCTCATTATACTGATGTTGTGACCGCCGAATGGCTTAATGCGAGTACTCTAGTATCCATTTATGCGGGAAGACCTTTATTGAAGCGGGAGTGGTGCGTAGAATTAGTCCTTTTTTGCGTGAGTAGAATTACTCCTCTGTTCTTGTTGTTTGCGCATGGATGTTAATAACAGCTAATATTAATTCATTATACACTAGCTATTCGCCACGGTTTCAACTGCATTAATATCGGAGTTCCCGCGGCAATTCCGGGATAATAGGTACGTACCGTATGTCCTTTCCTACCCCTGACAACGTAGGCGGCTTGACTTTTTTCGACACTTATTTATTTATTTATTTACTAATTTACAAACATTGTAACAACTTGACAATTATCTTTATATTTCGACCAATTTAAACAAAAACTTTGCAAATTGAATCGCTCTATCTATTGGTGAAAACCGCATGAAAAGCCGTTCAGTAGTTTTTGAACTTATCGCGAAAAGACAGATAAATAGACGCGGCGGGGGACTTTGTTTTATAATACCTATGTAGTGATAACTATGTACTTATGTTTTTTTTTTCAGACAAAATACGACACCAATTTTTTTAAGTCAAGACTAAACAAAACTAACGACACGTAACACTTCCTCTCGCATACTCTTACCCCTTGAAGCAACAATAAAAATTATACCAACAATAAACCTGTGGTCAACTATCCCTTAAGGAACTTGCCACTGTGACCTGTCAAGCAGAACTCACAAAGACCAACTCGATCTATAATGAAATCTCAACTTTGCTGAATTATCAATAAGGATGAATTTAGGTTTCATTTCAGTCAGCAGCTTAGATGTCAAAGAGACAAAATGACGTAAGTACGATTGTATAACTTCTTCGTTATGAATTTTAAAATGATACGAATATAATTCAAAATTGTCAAGAAAGATATGATTTATGTAAGATACACATATTAAGAGTTAAGCTGGAAGATAGACAACCCTTCCGTTCCGGTGCGCAGGCGCAGCCGGTAATGGTTTGACAAACATCATGTTTTTATACCGGTCGAATGTCGATCTACTTGTGAAGAAATTTAATTTTCGAAGTGCAAAGTGATCAAGTAAATACGCCCAGGAATTCATTCAACCACCATAACATCCCAGCACCACCTGTTGCGTCAGGTTTAAACAATACCTAGTTGTTTTAATGTAATATTTACTAATAAAGTTTAGTTTTTCTTGTGTGTTGTGCTGAAATAAATGTATTTTCTTCTTTCTTCTTCTTCTTCTTCAAATAAATAATATAAAAAAAACATTTTATTACTTATAGTTATAGTTATTCCCGCCCAGTGAATTTTGGAACTCCTTCGGGAACTACTTGTGCCGGTATAAAATATACTTTATGTTACTAAGGAATACTGTATTCCTATCGATTAATGTTTTAAATTGGTTCAGTAGTCAAACAAGTAAACATTTATACATACCTGTATAAAAGCAGAAACTGTCTGACAGATTGATCAATGCACAGCTGAAACCGCTCGGTCTAGAACCATGAAATTTTCCACAAACATTCTTTAAGTGACGTAAGTCTGCACTAAGAAAGGATTTTTAAAAAAATTCGAGCCCTAAGGGTTGCAAAGTTTGTATGGAACAATTCTGCAAGAACTCTCAAATCATCGCGGGTGAAACCGCGCGGTACAGCTAGTCTTCTTTAGAATAATATCTAAGAGGCGCCTTGAAAAAGTCCTAAATTAAACAAGGTAAAAAAAAGTTCGAGGTTAAAAAACCAAATGACTTACCTAAACGAGGTGGAAATAAGACAGTATAGGAACAGTTGTAAATTAAGACACGCTCCGTGAAACAGAAATGACATTTGAGTCGAATTTAAATTCGGAATAAATAAAAAACTACAATTATTTATGGCAGCAAAAAAAAAACTTTAAAAATGGGCATCGCGGAGCTGATATAGTTATTTCTAATTATTGTACTTTTCGGTGGCAGGTGTAGGGTTGAGGGTGAAATTTATACTGCCATTAGTAATTTGGCTGACGCGTTCGATTGTGAGGGGGTTACTATACTAATAATAATTGACATATGTTAGAAATGTGTTATACTATGTATATAAATAATATTTTGACCATTTAAGATGAAGGTACTCTAATGATGAATATAAGATTTCATGTTACAAGAAATCAAATTTTCTTAGCGGGACGCTAATTTTAGCTTTCTTATACATACCACTGCATACAATATGTATAAATCTAAACGGGCACAAATGAATAAAATATTCAAATATCTACCAACTAGTTTCCTTTTACTTGCCGCGTTTAAGACATGCTTCAGCGATTCTACATAACATTTTACGAATGCTCTTATTCGAAGCGTAACCCGAGTATTATACATTATTGTATTCCATGCAGGATTGTATCATACAAGTCTACATATACCTACCTACCTACTTGATGTAAATAAAAAAAAGAAACAAATTCGTTCTTTCTTTTTCTTTTATGGACTTTCGCATATAATGCATTTAATGCACTTGTATATTTACCAATATTTACCTATATTAAAGGTAACATTATGCATCGTTGACGGTGTGAAAAATTTTAAACCATATTAGTTATAAGTTTGCAAAATCTTTCTGAGAGCTCAGAGGACTCAGATTACGGCACCGCTCACTTAGAAAACCCTAGCTTTAGCGGAAAATTATTTTTTGTCCATTTAGTGGACGACTAGCAAAGCCTAAAAAAATCATACAGTCGAATTTTATTGAGAACCTCTTTCGTTTTTGGTAGTCGGTTGAAAACTGAAGATCGCCCTTGACATTGGTAGAATGGACTCGGTCGCTCAGAGACACATTCCCAAAGAAATATTAAGGTGAATACGCGAGTAAAATCGTTAAGAACAGCTAGTATAGTAAGTAGTATACACGAAGTAATAAATAAAGACCGTTGGACCTCACAGATATAGGTATACGTATTTATTGATATTTTAATTCGTGAACTAAATGAATTCATTTGTATCAAGTTCAATGTTGCGTGAATAATGAGATAATTCTCAGTCCGTATAATAAATTTACAAAAAAAAACGGATATCTTTAGAGAAAACCTTAAAACGAAAAAAGGTTATAAATATCGTTTCCGGTTCATAATAACCGTTAACTTGTTATCATTGCCTCACTATTAGTCGTGCGATCGGACTAATTAATGGGTAGGTAGGTACAAAGATGCGTGGAACAAATTCTATAAGGTTCCTTAAAACTCGAATCCAAAAAACTGTAATTTTCTTGTAAGTATTGTTTTCGAAGTCATTCCATTTTCATAGACTTGCGGACGAACAAGTATAAATAGGTAGGTAGGTAGGTATAGATAAATTTAGGTTTTTTTTTTCTTTTTCTTCACATCTATACTACGAATATAAACTTAAATAACTATTTCCTTGACATGAATAAATAAATATATATAAAAATTAAATTAGCATACTTAACAGTGGAAATATTGCGAAATAGTTTTATTTAGGACTAATTTTCTACTTTAAATGATCTCCTAGGTGTCACCCGCGATAATTTCGGCGTTCCCGTGGGAATTGAATGAGCAAAACCTTATAATTTCTCGACCTGAAATTCCTTCCAATAAAACACGTTATTCCATACAAACTTTGCAACCCCTTTTCACCCCCTTAGGGGTTAAGAAATATTTGTGTAAAATTTCATGGTGTGTCTAGCAGCGGTTTTAGCTGTGCGTTGATCGAACAGTCAGTCAGTTTCTGTCTGCTATATTTATAAATAAGATTAATCAAAAATGATCGAAATTGATTAAGTATATTGATTATATTTTAATTTTTAACCCTACTATTTATAATTCCTATTTACAAGTTATTAGTTTTGTACTAACACTGCAGATAATATATACTGCAGATATGTACAACCTATCGAGAATGGCCAAGAAACAAATATAATCGTGCAACATAATTTTCAATTCAGATTTTTTTTAACTCGCTCTTGACGGATCAAGTCAATATTTTTAATTACAATTAATATTCATGATCGACGATTCACTTTTACATGTTTGAAGTATTTAAAAATTAGCGAGGTCGAGTGAGACAGGTTATATTCAATGTAACCTACACGCAAGCGAGAGAAAGAATCGAATATCAACAGGTGGACCAAAATCGTTAATTATTACCATTTTAAGTGCAATCAAATAAGTTATTTAGGCAATAACTCTAGAGGAAATGGTTTTAATATAAATGATGCATTACAGTATGCATGCTTTAATAGATAGAGTTAGATTTGGCTGAAAAGTAGCTTGCCTCCAAATTATTACCTAGGTACCTAATTTAACACTGAGCGAGGCAATGCAGCTACAACTGGGCAGGAATGGCCACCCGAAGCTGAATTCATCAAACGAAGAGCTGTCTAAAATTGGTTCTTAAACAAGTGATCATAATTATGATTGCTATCAAATTCACTTAAATAATTGCGAGGGGGTTTACGAAAATAAAACCTCAAATTTTTCTTTACAGCTTGTTGAAAGGACATTTGCTTTCATAGAAGTTACTAGTAACTCAACTATAAGACCACAACAACCTTATTAGTTTAATTACTTAATAACAACCAAACGCTTGCTTCCTCAATAGCTTAAGCATCTCTCATCACGCATTAGCTTCATCTCTTATTTCCGACGTTTGCTTTTTTATTTATTTGAACTTGTTTCGCAACACTGTATAAAACCTTTAGTAGACAGAAATTGCGCCTATTGGTAATTAGTTTTGCTTTCCTGATTATGACAGACTATAAAGCTTTGCTATTACGGGAAATTCTATTAGCTAACTTAAGTTCCATTTAAGATCCATTTCAGGTAAGCTAATACACCAAGTATGTGAACATCAAGCGTTGCATAAAAGGCTCCGGGCAGAGAGGTAGTAAAAATAGATGATTGATAACGCGGTAAAGGTACCGTCGCGTGCTTGAGGGAGGACGACCGAGAAAGATTGTTATGGACATGTCAGGGGAGAAAGCCAAAGATAATAACAGCAATACCTAAATGTGACACGTAGTCAAGAGGGCAAGGTAATAACTATGGAGTATTGAAAGCGAAGAAACTTCTCTATTGATTTTTTATTTAACAAAGTACTGAATAATGGCAATAAATAAAAAAAGGCCTTAAAAGGCAAATAATTCAACAATAAATACTCGTTACACCGTACAACAAATATACAATTGTTCAATATTTTTATTATCAAAATGGCCTTTAGCATTTAACTTGTTACCTATAGGTATTTATCGTGTCTTTGTTTACTGTTTAAAAACCCAGAATAAATAGGCACTTAATTAGAAAATAGGCAAAATTATGGACGAACTTCTGTCGCATCCATACAAAACTGTCGTGTGCTCACCGGAGCCGACCGGTTGCACATCGCCGCTCGTTCAATTACCATATCCACTTTCTCTGATGCGGGCTATGCGCGGGCGCAGCTAGGATGAGCACCTAGGTATTGCTGATAGCTAGTTGCACTAGAACACATAAAGTTATTCATGCCAGTTATATAAACAAAAGGTATCTACTTATACTAACTCGCTCCCACCAGGAACTAATTAGCTGGAACATATTTCTTCTTCTCAAGTATTTATTCAACGTTGACCACAGCTCACTATGTTAAGTGACCGAGTGGTCGTTGATTTTCAAACACACCTAAACCTGGAACTGGCGTTCAAGTGTACGGAGAGAAATCAATCAGACCGAAGATGTTTCGGTCGCCCTTCGTTGCCCGAAGGATATGTTGGCGACAAAATATCAGTGATCAGCAGGCACAGTGACCGACCCCGTGCGGTGTCAATTCGGTGGGGAACTTTTCGGTCGCAAACTTTACCGAACAAGCCCCTATTTTTCTCTCAGGGTGAGGCTGCCGGGACCGCATCAGCCATCATCGATACCAGGAGGGCAATTACGTAACTTTTGTTGCTATTATATTTCAGTTTCAATCAAAAGAATAGTGATTTTAAGATTAATTGAATAACTTAACTTTTGTAGTATGTTTATTTTGGTTGATTGCTAGATGTTGTAGGTGTCAAAACGTGCATATTGTAATCGCAAAATCACCATGTTTTTGATTGCAACAGAATAATTATAGAAACTAAAGTTAAATAATAGCCCTTCTGGTTTTTGGAACTATATAGTAGTTTCAAAGGCGGATTTTTTATTACTTGAAGGTGGTAGCTAGCCAGCCGGGTCACCAGAAAGCGTCTTTCGCTATGGTTTCTTGACGATGTTTTCCTTCACCGACAGCTCAAGCTTAAAACCACGCCTTGCGATGTGTAGGTCCAACCACTATAGCTGTGAACGATAAGTATAAAAAGTATCATTTAAAGTACTTGAAACTGGCTTAATACAATAAATGATTTGTTACAAGTAAGGTTTAAAAACTGAAATTTATGGTGTACAGTAAAATCTTTATTTAGTGATTCGCGGTCACCTAAGTCCTAAGTAGGTACTTATAATAAATAATTTAATGCACAATCATAAAAACCGGCGCTAAGAAACTTTCTCCACCGTCCACAGCACCGTAATCCACAACAAAATCCACTTTACGAACACAAAAAAATTCATTAAGAAGTTCCCAAAGGAATCTAGAATATCGGAATGCGGTTATAAAGCACTTGTGATGTAACATCGCCGATTTGTGAACGATTACCGTATCGTAGACGCTTAATTAATTTAATTATTGCAGGCAACCATACAATACTCTTGACGGAATTCTTCACTTAATATAATTAACAGAGGAAATTCCATACTTCCCTATCAATAAGCGATCACTTCACACCGCCGTTCGAAGAGAGCAAAGACTATGAAAGGTAAAAGTACCAAAATACTGTAACGAGAAAACGCTCTACATAAACCTGTATTATTCGTCCGATTGCAATGAAACTTTGGTGAGTTGCTGTGCGGTCCCACGAAGGCTACTGAAAAAAATCTCAGTATAATAAAAACCTTAACATTTTTTTTTGTTTTTAAAAACATTAGATATTAAACTATAAATTACTATGTGGTTATAAAGAAAAACGATTGAACTACTACGAGTAGGTACTACATTTTGACTAAGAATTAGGTTATGAAAACATAATTAATTAGCGTTTATTTTAAACCCAATAACAAAATACCAAAATATTATTATGTACATACAGTCGCGCGGCGGAGAAATTAAAATGGCGTCAGCCGCATTGTGCTGAATGTGCTGATGATGGCGAAGTAGTCGATGACAGTCTTTTTATTTTATATTATATGTTATTATACGGAAATAATACGGAAATATTATATTATTTATTATTCTGTCTGTGTTTTATTATTATGATATGCATTTATTTATTTATTTCAGTTTATTTATAATTGTTTGTCACAAGTATTTAATATTTATGTTATATTTTATATGTAATGCTTTTATTTTTTAAGCTATTTGTTTTTTATTTTTGTTTTTTATATGATTGTGTTTTCCTCTTCTGCTGTTACTCCCGTCCGTGCGTGACAACGGGCTGCCAACTGAAAACCAGCGCTAGGTGTACCCGCACCTAGCTAATGCTGAGTTGGTGACCCTTTCGGCAGAGCATGCAAGAAAACTTGGGTTTTGGTTTTAGATTAAGTACTTCTTTAGTGTTTGTTTATTATTCTTGTGTGTTTTGCAGAAATAAATTTTATTCTATTCTATTCTATTCTATTCTATACATAATTTCAAATGAGTAAATTTCATACATTTACTAACACTGACGCTTTTACCTTGATTTTTTTCCTCTTAGTCTATGTCAGGTAAAACGCTCTACATAATGAATGCAAGCAAATCACCTAACACGTGAGTGTTGATTCAAAAAATTGTTGTTTTAGTGCGAGCCAGTTGTCTAGTGCCGTTATAGGCCACGGCAAAGCTCTAATTGTAATCACATTGAGTATCACTAAGATGGTCATTGACCTTGTAGTTTGGTGGTTAGGTAATATCCACTTACGAACAGAGATCGTTGGAGTAGAACCATTTATTTAAAAAATAGACCGATCAACGAGGCAAATACAGTTGCATTAGTACCTAATAATAATAAAAATACATTTAAGAGCTGATAAATAGAAAACCAATATATTTTTTTTTAATTAGGCAATAAAGCATTAGATCATAGATTAGTGCTAGACCTAATAGGGATGTTGACTACTATTGAAAATCAAAATTCTAATTAGTCCGTCAGTTAGAAAATAAAAAAACAATAGACACGTATTTTTTTGCTTTTTTAAATAAATTAAAATATACAGAGATAAAGCGCATTAAAGTTTAGGATGAGGAGGTCGTGACGTCACTAACCGCAAAACCGCCATACAAACTGTCAGAATAGTGACGTCACGCGAAATTTCAACTCAATATATCGCTGTTATTTTTTGATTACGTAAAAAAAGAAAAAATACGTGTCCAATATTTTTTAATAATCTACAAGACGGACTAAAAAATTAAATTAGTCAACATGCCCATTGTAATGAGCATAATAATAAAATTATTTACCTAACACGACTGTAAGTACTGTAACGCCAAATAGAAACAATAGCGTTGCCCCAAATAAAGGTCGTCAAAACTTGTTAAAAATATATTGGAATCTATGATGTAGTTGATAAAAACAAAAATAATAACAGACTCGTCTGCTAAACTAAATGCAATCCTTTACAATTGATTGATTTTGATGTTATTGATGAAAATAATATTAATTTGAGCACTAATAAAATGAATCTGTAGTTTTAACTATTAGATACGGAAGAGCAAGATCATATTTTGAAAGTGGTGAGCACTGTATTTTTCAAATTGTGTTTTGCGTGAGTCCAAATTGTGTGTGTATTGTATTCGCTTTCTAGTCTTACTTCTTTTATCTAACAAACTTAACTTATTTTATAGCATTCCGGACAAATCTTCGTCATTTTGGTTTGCTGTTTTGTAATGTATATTTGTGAAAATTTTAAATAAATAAAAAAAAAACTCTGATTTCGTAAACGGCCGTGGGGGGTCTAAATCATATTTTTTTGGAAATGTCTCGGGTGGAAAAACAATCAAAAGTATGTATTAGCTTTAGGATAGAGTGGATAGAGCTCCTGACATTTAATAAAATTATAGGTTCCCTACAGTGAATTGCGTGAACAGCGTGAACTTCGGTATTCCCTTAGGAACTCCTAACATGACTGTGAACCAATGTTATTTATGACTTTGTTTTTCAACTGTCGGAACGTCTCCAACAAGTCTTCACTCGCATGACGTAATAAAAGTTCCCACCGTCAATGCGATATGGCGAACCATCGATGTAATATTTGTTTATTTTACATCACACACTTGTGTATACTATTACGTTACTTAAATGACAGCATCGTTCCGCCCACTCGTGTAGGTAATATCACTCTGGGTCGACTTTGTGCAATGTCACTTACATCTCATCATACATTGACGCTTATCGAGCCGATTTCGAAAAACTAATTCGAGGCAAGCAATCGATGTACGTTATGAGCAACGATATTTTTTGGGCTCAATAACTTTTGAGTGTTGAAGATAAAAGAGCGTCCGTTGCGAATATTTGTACAATTGAATTTTTTCCGGATATAGATCCGGACGTAGGGGCGAACGGTCCGGAAACGCGTCTCGATCCGCTGAGAAACGATAGCTTCAGTTTACTTATGATATTGTTCAAGGTATTTAGTTACCATATCCTCCTGTCGAATATAGGTAACTGGATATTGAACAAGGTTTTTCTGAAGGCTTTTTCTATGAATGTTACATCACTTGATACAGGGTGGGTTGGATAGTATTTCAATTATCAGGTTAATAAATAATAGTTGGAAATATGATGTCTTTGGGGCCGTACAACGGACTCGCAGAAATAAGTCGTCCGATTACGAATCCATCCGCCGTTTTGATATAATTTCCTTTTAGATACTATTCTATGGTATGGGAAGAGTTGTTCTTTATTAAGTTATTTATTGTACGTAATCAGTTCATTAAAAAAAAAAGCGGAACAGCTTAGAAGACTGGACAAAATTATCGTTTTTTTATACAATAATGTTACAAAAAACACGTCATATAAATTGTGAGATCAGATTATGATCAAGTCCATGTCTTCGCTGGCAAACATTCACTTCTTTTAAATTTTTTCTTTTAAAAAAAGTTAAAAAATTGTCAAGTTTTTGAACTCCAAAACTCACACTGTACCTACGTACGTAATTACAGTAAAAAATCGTCCTATAGTGTCTATGTACTAGTATCATATTTAAATAGATTTAGGAATTATACCTATTACCTAGTTATATTGATCATAATGTATATTTGTAACTGAATATAACAAAAAACAATTCAAATGGAAATTATTTTATTATTATAATAACTTTACGCTTGAAAAATGTCTCGAAGATTTTAGGACGACTTTCAATCAAAAATTAACTGTCGCCTGCTTCCTGAAGGGGTTGCGTGGCAACCTCCTGCGACAATGGGGGTTAGCGCCGCGGCGCGCTCTCCTCGGAAATAGAATCGTTATAAAAACGCCTCTTAATGAACGTAATTTCTTAATAAAAAAGGGTTACTTAAAATAAACACTGAAGTCTGGAGGTGTTATTCTAAACGGTGAATGTCTCGTTTATTTTTTTAACTCGAAACCTTGAATTTTGAACCGACCGACGTACTTGCCGTTCTTGTTGTCACTAGCAACATGTCACCACCACAATTACATCGTTTTCGTTACGAAATACAGTGTAAAAACATATTAATTTACCGTAACCAAAAATTATGGTAAGAAAAAGTTTTCATTCAAAAACTATTGAACTTTTTAACCAAAATGATGTTTCGACTCTTTCATGCAATTGACATTGATTGATGTGTAGAAAGAGAAAACACTGTTTTATGGTGAAAACGTATAATTAACAAACTCTAGACTCTAGATAAATTAAAAATAGCTATTCTTCGTGGGTGAAACCACGGGAAACAGTCATATAAATATAGGTGGAGATAGTGTACCTATTTCACGTTTGTCTAACTGACGTAGATAAATTAGACTTTAAGAAATTAAACTTTGAGGTCGCAACGTAAGAACAATTTTAATTTAGTTATATCACGTTTACACGAACACATGATTTGTTTGTACTTCTTTAACATATTCTATACACCTTATAAACTTTATCATTAATCATAATCACACAAAGAAACATCAATATGTAATTACAGTTTTTTTTTTTACTTGAATGAAAAGTTCAAATAAGCTTTCCATGTGCGCGATTGGAGTCGAATAGGAATAATCAATCGGGTTCGATTCGTTTAACAGAATAAACCCGTGACGTTTTTTGTCCGTTCTTTGGCTGTACCGAGGTATGTTAAGATGATTTATTACTTAAATATGGACGGTGTGTCTTCGGCTATTTTGGTCTCAGACTCATTCAACTGCAATGGATAATTCTACATAACATATTGCTTTGAATCCTTTTTTTCTTATTTTTTTTATTAAAGAATAAATTGTTTTCTTCACTTATTTAGGTACTATGTAACTTCACACATACCAGACCACATCATCAAAAAGTAGGCATAAGGTGTCTGACGGAAAAATTTATACCTAAAACGTGTTAATGAATTAAGCAAAGACCTGATACACCCCATTAAAAAAAATTAATAATAATATGATTAAAATATAAATTATGTATAAAAAAATTATAGTTTGAAAGTTATTCAACATTAGTTTGGAGGTGACCTACATCTCTACGAAATTTTAAGCGCTACGCCCTCGCCTACTTGTCAATGATCAATTCGATTTTCTGCTACGGGCGGCGTACGCGCCAAATATTGTATTATTAATCATTTAGACATGGGCTGATGAAAATGAAAAAAATAGAACCTCTATTAATACCTATTGTGCGACCGATTCGGAAGTCGATTCTGAGCAAACTACTTTCTAGTTTTCAGTAATTTCATTAATACGTAATATTCCTAATGTTTGAATTTTAAATGTTTTTTTTAAGGATTTATAGTTTTTAAACTTTTTTGTTTTGAAACCTTTCTCGGAGCTCATCCAACAAATCAGATTGAGACACGTACAATACAATAAATTTCAATGCACTCTTTAAAAACTGCACACTGCGCAAGTAGTGGTGTTGTTTGACGGTGTTTAGTAGGTGTATTTACAAAAAAAGTACCTACCTATATAAGTATCATATCAGTTATCTGGTTCCCATACTAAGCTCTTAGTCTAGCTTTGGTTATAATGTCCAAGCATTATTATTATCAGTACTAATGGGTACCTAAGCAATTTTTAAGTACTTTTTAAACAAGAAAATTGTAAAGATTTCCTTAGTGGTGGTTGGACAAGAGTCAAACATAATTTGCCAGGGTTTTAGAGCTTTTCACGATGTCTTGTTTAAAAAGGAGACATCTGCAGATTAAATTATTTAACCTTAATAAGATTCTAGACATCAGACTAAGCGGAAATCACTAAGCTCCGGCTATCTAATATTTAATTTCATCCAAACAAAACGTTTCCCATCGAAACTGAGAACAAATCTGTCAAGGCGCAGATGTTCACAACATTTTTTACAATAAAACGGAAACGGAAAGACAAGAATCGTTTCTATCTCGCTTCGAAAACGTATACCCGTCTCAGTTTGTCTTCTTCCGATGGTTTAATTTTTTTTTGTTTGAGAAGTAGGTAGGTAAGGTATATTATATTTGCAGGTTTTTCATGCACAGATTGTGTGGTTCGTTCGACGCGTCGTCGGCCACCTGCCATTGGTTGGTTGTTTGTAAAAAATGTTTTGAACAACTGACGATCATATGGTGCACTGTTGTTAGTGAGCATCACACAGGTTACGCATTTGTTATTATGTTTTAAGCTTTCTCAATATATATATGTAAATTTTATATATAGTACAGGTATAGGACCACCACTTTTACCATTAAAAAAAAAATTTAGAGAAATATAAGGAGATGGCATCTATTTGAAGGAGGAGTATAGATAGACAAAATTTTATTTACTTAATGGAGAGTAGACGTAGGTATATAACATGTTAAGTAGTTATACATATACAGAGTGTAACGTTAAAAGAGGGATCAGACTCTCGATGATTAATTTTGACATAAACTATTAAATACATATATAAATTTAAAAGACTTACAAATCACAGAGAAAACATTAAATAAAACACAAATGCTGGTGAAAAAATTCTAAACTAGAACCTTAGTAATACGAATGAAGGAAAACAGTATGATATTTATACCTTTCCTTACCTATATTTTGCAAGGTTCCATATAGCTAAATGTTTTCACCCCAGACTCAGGATTCAGTTTGTGGCAATGATCGAACCGCGACACCTAGCGTATCAGTCAATTTCGCTAACCACTAAACCATCAGCACTATACATGTTCAATCATCCCAGTACTCGGGTTTAAACCCGATAAAAGCCAGACTTTTACCTAAATCCCAAGCACCGGGTTGATTGATAACAATCGGCACTGTCAAACAAACTCAAATGGTAAAATCACAGGTAAGTACAGTATGATAATTTTTACACGCATTTTTTGGTTGCGTCGGTGGATATGAAAGCTCCACGTAACACGGAACAACATCCTCACGCAAACAAACCCGTGGGAGAGTGTAGCGTAAACAGCGACGCGCCGATCCGTGTTGTCCCAACGTATCGTGATTGATCATTTGATGATGCGTCTGCGCAATGCCAATGACCTCTCGTTCTCTTAATTTTTTTGATAGATTGATAAACATAAACTTCTATAGATTTTGATTTATCTTATACTCTTTCGTTTCACGTTTTTCAGGACTTAAGTAATTAAGGATGATTAAGGTTCTTCTTGCCTTGTACTTTACCTGGCATTTCCTGGTCAAAGTAAGGAAAACCAAAAGATTACCACCTCAATTAGTGATGAAAGTGCTTTGAAAATTGGTTCAAATGCGTGGTTGTGATAACTATTACATACATGATGCTGGTATGGATAAATATGTATTAGATTATTAAATGCTGCATTCTACTGGTTTTCATGAATACTTTCATGAAAAAGAAGTAAATATTATATACTCTCACTCAATTATTATATTTATTGTACTACTACAACTTTACTCACGGTTTACTTAGCTACATCTCTGTGTGACATTAAGTCCACCTTTTGTACTGTGATCTGAATAAAGTTTAAATAAATGAATATCGAGGCATAATATATTCTGTACTTAGACACAATTAATGAATGTGTTTTTAAATACAAGAAGCTAACCCTTCGCAATGTAAATTATAACTTCGTATGTAGCTTCGTATGTACTATGAAAGGGGGTCGAGTGATATACTTGTGTTCGTAACTGACACTTAAATTTCTTCAACAATCATTGACGGAGAATTATCTAAAAATAACAGTAAAATCAGTCTTATCTATAAATATCACAGAACAGAAAACAACTGATAGAAGGGACATCAACTTAGTTTAGTATGGAAACAGGTGAAAACCAGTGTCGCCGGGTGATTTTCTCACACAAAACCATTCATCACATTCATTAACGTAAAGAAAATTAAACATTTTTTGGTTAAAATTCACAGTTTCGGGAATATTGTGGAAAATATACTTTGGACACTAGCAAAAGAAGTGTAGGTACAACCAAGTTTACAATAATCCTTTGCGCCTGCCCCATATTATGTCATCTCTAGTTAATTTATTTTCTTTGTGATAAATATCCCCAACGATAGAAACTACAGTAGACAGTTATATTCATCGTTTTCCACTTATTGAAAGCAACATTATACACTTAACCAAGTGATCTTTGTTTCGTACTTGGCATAGATACGAGTTCACACATACCTAAATACACACAATGAAATTTGAGTAAATAATAAACAACGTCTTGTAAAACAGATTTCTTTAAGACTAAAGCAATTGAGCTATTTTTCATGTCTTTTTTTATCAAATACTAGCTGTCCCCGCGGTTCCACTCGCGGTAATTTCGGACTTCCCGCAGGAATTCCGGGTTACAATATAGCCTTTGTTACACAGGAATATTGTAGCATTCTAATGGTGAAATAATTTTTAATTTTTGAATTCGCTCCAGTAGTTTTTGAGTTAAATGGTAACAAACAAACATACAGAATACAAATCTTTCTTCTTTATAATATGTGTATAGATCAATCAACTGTATTCCACATACAAATGGTCGGAATTCTTAACTTATTGCCGGCCAAGAAAAAAGGGCGAAAATATAAAATTTTAAAAGCATATAAAAAATTTAATGAAATTCGCCTGTAGTAAGTATAAGCTATGTAAAATTGAATTGGTAACCCTCTTTTTATAACCCTTCGGATGCCACCTGTTGGTCCTGATTTTTAAGGGCAATAAGTGTTGCAAAATTTGTTTCTCTTTTATTGTTGTAGTTTTTGACGACCCGATTGGCGCAATGTCACCATGCCTGCCCGCTAATCAAGAGGTTCCGAGTTCGATTCCCGGTGGAGGTGGACTTTGTGTAATGAACACAGAGTTCCATTTTCCAGTCTGGGTCTGTATATATATAGCTATAGTATAATATATATGTAATAATATGTATAGTATATACCACGTTTGCTTGGTTTCCACGACACAAGCTTATAACTTAGTGTGGGATCAAGTAGATCTGTGTGTTGTGAAGTGGATTATTATTATTATTATTCAAAACTGCAACAAACATTCACTTTCTCATGATTGTGGAAGAACAGATAATAAAATTTTAGTGTGCGAGTTTATGCAAAATAAACATTATTTCGATTTTACGTATACGATGACATAAAAAGCTAGATTAGTTCCGGTTATCTGATAAACTAGCCACTTTCTAGACATAAAGTATTTATTATAAATCATAAGATAATAATGATGTTAGAGATTTTAAGCGAAACCAATTTATTGATTGTAATAAATATTGATACCTACACCCAAGAAAGTATGGAAGTTCATTATGTTTTGGTATATTTGAGATGTAAAAGTGTATATCTATACATATAAAATACTTTGTCCTGAACGACCCGACTGACGGATCAACGCACAGCCTAAACCGCTGATCGTGGAGACCTGAAACTTGGAGGGTGTGTTCTTTGTATGACGTATACTTAGATAGGCATCCGATAAGAAAGGATTTTTGGAAATTTAATTTAATTTAATTGTTTTTTTGGAATCTTGATTTATTCGTTTTAACATCTTCGATGTCTGATTTCGACTACCAAGCAGACGAAGTTGCGGGCAAGAGCTAGTAAATATAGATATAATACATGAAATAAGATTGAATATAAAGTATTATTAAAAAGTATCTGCGTAAGTAGGGGAAGGTTTTTTAAAATAAGAATGTAGAGCACGTCAAGGGTAGGTGAGGGATGCGCCGCTGTTTCCGCCGCGAACGGGTTGCACAGACACATGCGCCACAGATTTCCGGTAAGACGTTCCAAATTCTAAAACACCTGGCCGATAACAACTTAAAAAGACTCTACTTTTGTATTTTATCAACCCTTCGAAAACCGAATTCAAGGGAAGAACTCTACCCCTTTTCATTTAAGTTTTTTCTAATCACCAGCCGCCTTTTTAATTCCTTGTCTATGCTCCACTGAGTATAGTTTTACGAAGGAAGGTTTTAATAAGCTTTGACCCTTATTTCATTCTATTTATAATGAGCTCGCAAAGTTTTTCATAGCAATCTTTCGTCTTAAAAGATGGTTATTGGAGTCATATTAGGTTTTTGCTCTGCATGGAGTTTTTTTGGTGTGCATATGGCAGATTGTGTTAGTTATTTTCGGATTAGCATGTGCCGTGCGGCGCATGCCATTCGCAACAGACGGTGATGTCACTCCTTTATTTTCGATTATTCTACAGAAAGGGGTAATATGTTTTTGTCTAACGTTTTTAAACATCTTTTACGTTCCATGTTATTTTAAGATATTGCTTTGAAGACAAGTTCAATACACGCTAAGATTTATTATGAAACAAGTTTAATTTACATGTTTTTTTTTTTATGTCGGTCAATGAAAATCGATGAGTCACCCATATTATAGTCATAAAATAAAGTTATAGACGAAATTTATTCATGCGCCGAACTGGCTGCGTCGTGATGTGTACCTATGCTTAAGTTTTTTTTAAAGGTAAAAAATCGTGTTTATGGTTAATTTGACTGAGACAGATGCGGCTGTCTGGCTAATGGACTGGCGATGGGTGAAAGTGATTCGTGGCTGGTGTTTTGCACTCTGTGACCCGACCCACCGTCTAGCGGTCCTATTCTGAGCACATGCCTAACTGGGACTCGTCTGCTGTTTTAAATGAAGTGTTTAAACAAAGTGTTGGGAGTTTTATTTTTCGAATTGTATGGCTGAGCCACTGGGATGCGTTGAGTGGTAAAAGTAAGAGGTGGTAAAGTAATAGAGGTGTTAAAAGTATATTGAGAGTTTACTCAGTTAATAATCTAAAAAAGACAACAATGATTCCAATTAATGACGATTCTGGCGAACAGAAACATTAAACTAATGATTTAAGCCTGTCATTACAAACGCTCCTCAAACTAGATACACTTGATAATCTTTCAGATGCAACTGTAAGTTATTAAGATTGTCAGCTTTTATTTTAATTTAAATTCAAAATTCGAAAGTTATCGACCAGAATAAGTACGCAGCGATTGGTCATACATCAGGTACTCATTTAACCAAATAATACAAGTTATGTCTAAGAATTTCATGTTTCTATTATAGTTGTTTAACATAGGTATTAGGTACTAAGAAGAATCGTATGATCATAGAAATCTTTTCAAGTTAAACGTATTTTTTACTTCCATGCACGTTGCGGATGTATGCGAGCGTATTGCGTTGATTAATATGTAAATGTTGCCGTAATACTTACCTTCTTGTGGCGTGTGAATTTACTTAATTGGTCAATGTGGCCAACTTTGAGAGTTTCATTAATTAATTCATCGGAATTGTCACTTTTTGGACATTGACTTACAAAAAAAATAACGTAGGTATATCAACGTTTTGGATAATATTAGGAATCTGGATGGATAATATAATTTAAACATAGAAGAAAACTTCTACGTTCAGTTGTAATTTTCTTTCATTTACGTTTAAATTGTAATTTCAGTTAAGCTGATGGCCGTGTTGCCAAAGCCTTCAGTAAAATAAAGTCAAAGTCAAATCCTTTATTCAAATTTGGCCCATAATGTGGCTCTTTTTGACGTCAATATAATTACAGTTATTATGACAGCACCCATAAAATATCTACCCCTCACAGCTTCCTAGTGCTATGGCTGAAGAGAAGAAGCTGCACAACAAACTCTTCAGCAGCACGCTGTCAGTTTAAAGTTACAATATAGATATATCTATAATATAATTAGTGGTAACTCAACTTGCAATTAATTATGCGAGAACAATGAGCCGTACCCAGCAATAAAACAAAAAGGATGTCACCTGTGAAGCGTTCGGCTCGCTTTATTAACAAAAATACATCAAAATTTTGATCATCAGTTCTTCTGATTGCATGTGCTAACCTTACCCTATCAATTGGTCGAATCTTAAAGCTTTTTAACCGACTTCTCAAAAATAATAAAATACGAGTGAGCGGCACGAAATTGTGTTCACACCGAGAAATGTTATAGGTGAGGTGCTTCCACCACCCGTGAAACTGCAATGCTCTGCGTAGGTACGCCGAATGTTGTTCTTGGTCTTCTACTTCTATAACAATAAGTATAAAATTAATAATTATGAAACCTTTTATAAACTTACTACCTTTTTACATAGCAAATTATTGACATTAATGTCTTCTAGTTCTATGCTCTATCGCGAGTCATAGCAAATTTATTTTATTTAATATACTTGTAATTACTATATTGAAGGTAAATAAACGTAGGTATAATATACTATATTTGTAATATACCGGTTGTATGATATATAGTAAAATAATATATTTAATCAAACAAGACTCGCAAGTAGTCAGTGTATTGTATGTATTTATAAGTATTAATATTATAAAATATTTAAATATTTTATTAAATATTTTATTTTATGTCGTTGCGGCCGTACCTATTCTAATGCAATAACTCAGTGTATTTTACGATCAGCCAGTGTCGCGATAACTATCTCGAAGATGTGTACGATTTAACAATTTAATAAAACAACTATATTTATATTAAATATATTCTAATGTTTTTTGTCTCGTGTCTACGCGAAATGTAATGGATGACCTACCTACTTCGGTCTGCCCAACTATTTTGTTTGATTTTATAATTTGATAGATCTGACTGCTTAAAGACTGGAAAGACTTCAACGAATAAAGTGATTTAGGTTTAAAATAGTATCTTTATACTGTTTTTTTTAAACAAAATACATAATGTAAACTCAATGAAACAAGCGATTAGCTTGAAGGGGTATAGTTTCTTAGCCTTTAACGCTTAATTTTGCTTGAATACTTGTATTTCAACGATAACAATCGTTTTGTAAAAAATATTAGTTTTTGATTTTAATTTGCGTACAGCTAATACATCTTTATGCTCCTATGCCTGCCTACCTACTATAAACATTTCCCGTCGATTTTATACACAAAAGGAGGATTGTGACAAATCTTTGTAACTACTCTTTTTCAGAGAATTTTGAACGAGTACCTACGCGATGGAGTCTTTTCACCGGAAATCACTTTATGCTTACGTAGCTTATACATATTATTTTAATGTTATAATCTTTATTGAACTCTGACACTTTCTATTACTAAAAGAATTTTTAGGTCCGTATAGTTCCGGAGATTACTCCCCACAAACAACCTTTTAATTATTACTTGTACCTTAATTTTTTTTTTGCCTCTGGTTAGAACTTTCTCCCAGAAAAGAACATCTCCCGTACATGTCTCCCGCAAACAGTTTTTTTTTGTATCATCCAGTGTTAATAGAAATATAGCTTTTATTCAGAAAAAGACGTTATCATCGAAGCTTTATCAGAATAAACACACCGACAGAGGCTTGTGTGGTCTCGAATAGAGCAAGGAACATTTCGGTATTGAGCGAACTATATAGCACGTGCCCTATCCGCGCAGCTGCTTCCACAAAGACAAGGAAGCGCAGCAATCATTTTGACGTTTCTCTATTACCGATCCAAGTGCACAAACTTCTTTGAGCCTGTCATAGGAAATTGGAATAAGTTGGCTTTTAATAATATAGTATACTTTATTAAGTTATAAATCTGCAAGGGTGATTCACACCGATAGATATCAATAAAACTCCATTTAATTAAATAGACATTCAAATTAAGCCCCATTTATAATTCAGCTAAAAAAGATTTTGCCACTTTTCAAGCTTAAAAAACTCAATTTAACTGTTCAAATCTTTAGATCTACTAGAGAACTAAGGTTCGATTTTTCAATTCTTAGATTAAAGCTAATCTGAGATTAATTAAGTTAAATCACAAAACTTGACTTAAATAATTTTAAGACAATTTTTGTGCGGACTATCAGATTATATGATATTTTTAAGAGCTGTACTGTCACAGAAACAAATAAATCAATTTAGCGTTCGAAAAATCGTCCTTAATAAAAAATTTGATGTACTTAATGTAATTTATCATGCCAGTGTGTTAGTTTATGTACACATCACTGCGAAATCAATGGACGAATTTGAACAATACAATATATTTGGTTTAAAAGACAACATATTATAGAAATAACTTATCCTAACACAATCTCAAAGTAATTCCGAAATTCACGCGGCGCGGGTGTAACCGGAGGCAACAGCTTTGTTAATAAAAACTAACCATGTTCCATCTCCGAATCTTTTTACCAAATGTGTCTAGCATGTAAATGACAGTGATAGAAAAAATATCTAGAAAAAAGGCTAATCTTTAGTGTCATTAAATTCAACATCAAAAAGAATAAAATGTAAATCTTCACACCTGACACGTGCTGCGTAATTACAGCTATAACATAATAGCTTTGGTAACTGGACTCAAAGAACCGTTTACTTACCTACCTAAATGAATAAATTAACTATATATTAAAGTTAAATAAAGGAGGTATATTTGTAAAAAAAAACATTTATCTGTCTGGTTATTCTATCTAGATGGTAAAAGTAGTCTATGTAAGACAATAAAGTAACCAACATCGCATCGATCTAATGAAGATTGCACCATAGATTGTTCATTAGACATATTACTTTACTTTGTTACAAAAGGAAAAAAGGAAGGGAAAGTTCTTTTACAAAGTTAATTCTCAATGATTTCCAAAAAACAGTTCAATTTTGTTTCAAGGTATTTGTACTTATCTATACAGAGTGTTACAGAAAGGTGTAGATCATATTTGACGATCGTGTTCACGTTATCATCTGCAATGATTCAAATTATTGCAGATGATAACGTGAACTATTGCAGATGATAACGTGAACACTATTAACTGAAGCAGTACCATGAAATAAATTTTCCTAAAATTTGCTAGGTTTGCTGTTATTAACTTGTCTCTGCCCCCAATGGTGACAAATTGCATTAAACGATCTTGAAGCCGTGACCTGTAACCAGTTCATGATCTTGCCAGTGATGTGACATGTTTATTTTGTTGCGGAAGTGATCGATAAAATATTTTTTAATTTTGAAGTAACGTTTTTAAGCTAAATATCACGGTCAAATTATTGTATAAGATTGCCAAATCACGATCTTCAAATACGACTACACCTTTTTGTTACATATTGTATATATAAAATGCTTTGTCCTGAATTACTGACTGACGGATCAACGCACAGCTTAAACCGCTGATCAGAGACCTGAAACTTGGAGGGTTCATGTATTCTTTATAAGACGTTGGCATCCGATGAGAAAGGATTTTCGAAATTTTACCTCCAAGGGGGTGAAAAGGGGGACCAAAGTTTGAACGAAACAATTCCGCGGACCTCAGAAATTATTGCGGGTGAAACCGTGCGAGACAGCTAGTAGTAAAATAAATCTCATCGTACATAACATTATATCTCACAAGCGAATCATATACCTACCTAGTACCAAAGTGAGTTCTTAATTTATGGTGGCGCCCGTTTGGCAATTATATTTTTCGATTAAGTTTTCTTTCCGCGAACCGTGTCATCGCTGTGCACACAAAGAGGCAAAGATGCATGGCGACGGCCGCTCCGAAAAAAAAAAAAAAACAACTGAAGATTGTCTTTGACGTAATGAAGTATCATGTTCGAGAAGTTTTCCCGCGCCCGCGCCGCATGCTGAATCTAATTTAAACTAATCCGCATTATTGTCTGCAATTAACTTTTCGCCAATTAATAATTACCTACGCAAGATATTCACGTGTATCAGCGTGATATCGCCACTCGCCGCTTCAAAATATAGTGGAGTTCACAAAATATATGCCGTCCACCTCCAGCGCCCAGAACTGATGAAGATCGGAGTTGTCGCCGGCGAATTAAGAAGGTCAGTGCACAGCGCCTATTTATCACGGTTCTTGTGAATTGTAAATCCAAAATTACCAATTTCTTATACCAATACAGTCCACTGCCCTTACACAAGGACGGTTGACGTAAATTCGTCACCATATCCTCCCGGAACTATTCCCGAGGGAGATCCGCGGCTCCACCATATTTATTTGGTCCTTCGAGCCGGATTTGAAGTATTTATTAAGTTAATTAAGCCACCCGCCCTTATTAGATTGATAGGAAACCTTTGTTTCAATTTTTAAAAAATTGATGTAGGTAGGTATATTCCTACATTTCTATAAGAGAAATTTAACATTGTATAGTTTAAAAGTTTATAATTTGTAACTTATATTGTTAATTACCACTGCGGTATAGGTATAAATTGGTGTATAACTTAACCAGTAATATAAACCTTACATTATCATGGCAGAAAAACGTGATGTGAGTGATTCTTCATTGGTCTTATTGGAAGCTAAGCGAAATGTATTGTTTCAAAGATTACAACAGTTGTATGACTCCTCTAAGGAGGCATCTAGTGATGAGAGTGCAAAAGAGAGTTTTCTTGGCTCGGTCATGTGTTTGGAGCAGCTGCGATCTGATTTTACACATAGTTTGGATAAGTATAATGAACGTCTGTTAGCAGTCACTCCCAAGGCAGCTCCAAATTATAGTCCTTTGATCTCCTTTGATGATCTCTATGGCCGTGTTATGTATGCTAGATCTCAACTTTCACAAAATAAAAATAATTCTGATTCTACTCATAATAAGAATCGACCACGTCTACCTCCAATAGAACTGCTTTCCTTTAGTGGTGATATTCGCTCTTGGCCTTTGTTCTATGCCAACTTTAAGTCAACTGTACATGACAACCCATCGCTCTCAGATTCAGAGAAGTTACATTACCTCTTAGGCAAACTAACGGGTAGGGCCTTGAACGCTTGCGCAGGCATAACACCATGTGCAGAGAATTATCATCTACTGATGCAGGCTCTTGTCGACAAATATGAGGATAAACGAATGCTGGCAACTACATACATTAATCAAATATTAGATTTTAAGTCTCTTAACTCAGCCTCACATAGTAACTTTGACACATTTTTGGATCAGTTTGTATCGGCTGTAAAGGCATTAAAACTGTTAAATTTAAAAGATTTAACTGATTATATATTTACACACATTGCTCTGAAGAAATTAGATCCTAATACAGTTCGTCTATTTGAAATGAATAATGATTGCAGCTCTGAGGTACCTAAGTTTGAGAGCCTTGTAGAATTTATTAAAAGTCACTCTAAACTACTGCAGCGAACACCTATAACTTCCAGTATGCCAAAGAAACCAGTAGAAGTCACTAGAACCACCCAAAGTAATCGATCAGCACCCAAATACCAATCACTAGTAGCCACATCTCCTACCAATATCCAAGACAATAATATTATCACAAAGGAGAATGGACACAAATGCTTGTGTGACAACTTTTTACACTATCATTTATTTAAGTGCCCTGCATTTGAAACCATGTCACCTGCTGACCGATTTAAATGTGTGAGGGAGCGAAATGGGTGTGTAAATTGTCTCAGCATCAAACACAGAGTGTCATACTGCCATTCACCTTCTAACTGCCGCATGTGTCGGTTAAGACACCACACCTTACTTCACTTTACCGCATCGGACACGGATCGAGGTGTAGGTATGGGCGATACGCTCGTCGCCACGCCGTCGTCGGTCTCTCTACCGCAGCCGCGGCCTGCCTCGCAGTCTCCCTCGCAGCCTGCCTCGCAGTCTGCCTCGCAGCCGCCGAACGTCGCGTTGTGCTCCACGTCAGGGGCAGATTCACAATATTGTCCAAGTCGTACTATAAGTAGGAAAGAATCGCGTTCGGTATCTGCGACAGTTTTACTCGCTACCGCCCAGATAATGGTATACGATAATGAAGGGAACGGGCATCTCATGCGCTGTCTATTAGATAGCGGTTCGCAAAGTAACTTTATAACCGTCGATTGTTGCAAACAGTTGAATATACGCCCTCGCCGAGGAAACCACGCCATAGTAAAGGGTATTGGTGGTTCCGAAAAAATTATACGGGGTTCCGTTTCTCTTTCCTTTTCGTCCCGCTTTAAATCAAATATTAAATTCGACATCTCATCTTTAGTTGTCGACCATATAACCGATAGCTTACCTACCGCCCTGGCCGATACTTCGGCACTTGTGTATTTTAAAAATCTACCGCTCGCTGATGAATTATACGCTACTCCTAATCCGATAGATATATTGATAGGCGCATCGCTGTTTCCGCATTTATTATTACCTGACGTTGTTCGAAGCGGTGCGTCCGGTCCGCACGCAATAGAAACCGTACTCGGTTACGTGGTAATGGGTACGGTTCCTGCGCTGCAAGTAAGCAACGCTACTGTCGCCGCCTGCTGTCTGGCACCAGAGCAGCAGGTAGATAAGTTATTACAAAAATTTTGGGAGCTTGAAGAGTTCACCGCCTCGCCCATTCGAAGTCACGCGGACGACGAATGTGAAGAATTCTACAAGGTCACCACAACTCGTGACCCCGCAAGTGGTAGGTACGAAGTAGCTTTACCTTTTCAAGAGGATCCTTTCTTGCTAGGCGACTCTTTAGATGTCGCGCGAAAACGCTTTTATTGCCTCGAACGAAAATTAGAAGCTTCTCCGAAGTTAAGATTAGCCTACGACGAAATTATAAAAGAGTATATTAAAAATGATTATATATCTTTGTCGCCGCCGGATAGCCCGGCTGATTCTTCGCTTCCCGCATATATCATCCCGCATCACGGAGTGATCCGAGAAGACAAGGCCACGACTAAGCTCCGAATAGTTCTCGATGCGAGCTGCAAGACTACTTCGAAGTTTTCTTTGAATGACGTGTTACATGGTGGGCCGAACCTTCAAGGTGACCTCTTTCAAATTATACTAAATTTTAGACTCTTTGCTTTCGCCCTTTCGGCGGATTGCAAACAAATGTTTCATCAAATCGCCGTGCGCGAATGCGACCGCCGCTATCAACGAATTATTTACAGATTTAATCCGCAAGATCCACTAACTATATATCAATTTAACCGAGTTTGCTTCGGCTTAAAGTCGAGCCCCTATCACGCATTACGCACTGTCAGGCAGTTAGTTGAAGACGATGGTTCCCGGTATCCGCTCGCGCGCGAGGTCATATCCTCATCGCTCTATATGGACGATGTGGTTTTGTCAACAATGCGCGAGACAGACGGTATTCAAATCGCTGAAGAACTCATAAATCTACTCAAGGGTGCCCAATGGGACCTAGTCAAATGGACAAGTAATTCCAGGGCTATATTAGATAGCATTCCCGCCTCTCATAAGTTAGATACCGAAGTGGAGTTCGATAAGACAGTGCACCAGAAAATATTAGGTTTGCATTGGTCGAAAGACACAGATTCGTTCTACTTTAAAATTGTACCGCCCAGTGGCGACTGTACTAAACGCATCATATTATCCACTGTGGCACGTCTTTGGGACGTAATGGGGTTTGTAGCACCGACAATAATATACGCGAAGCTGCTTATTAAACAGCTCTGGATATTAAAAATAGGCTGGGATGACACTCCACCAGCGCAGACAGCAAAATCCTGGAAGCAATTTTGCGAGGAATTACCTTCATTAAATGGTTTCCAGATCCCGCGTCATCTCGGGGTGTTTGAGGATTCGAGAGTTACGCTGATCGGGTTCTCTGACGCCAGCGGGCTGGCATACGGGGGGGTAGTGTATCTGCGCACCGAGTCTGCCTCCGGTGTCTCCATTAAATTAGTCTGTGCAAAGTCTAAGGTCGCTCCGGTGAAAACGCTTTCCGTAGCCCGGCTGGAGCTCTGTGCTGCTGTGTTGCTGTCCGGCCTACTACGTGTCGTCTTGGATAACTACAGTGCTAGGTGTAAAAACGTAAAGGTTTTCGCGTTTACGGATTCAGAGGTCGTTTTATACTGGATTAAAGGCTCCCCTCACCGTTGGCAGACCTTCGTAGCAAACCGCGTTGTAAAGCTTAATGAAAGCATTTCTGCACACCACTTCTTTCATGTGGCTGGCTCGCAGAACCCCGCCGACTGTCTATCCCGCGGGTTGACTCCGCGAAACCTTTTAACCCACCCACTTTGGCCTTGCGGGCCCCCGTGGCTTTCGCTTGACCAAACAGAGTGGCCGCTCCGCGATATTAGTGATAAAGATATTCCTGAGGATCTACCAGAGTGCAAAATTCTGGCACATCCTGTTCTAACGCCCACTGAAGATTCAGTGTTGTATACACTCGCAACCCGCGTGTCTTCGTGGACAAAGTTGTTGCGCACAATTGTCTTTGTTCACCGATTTATTAAGATATTTCCGCGTCGCCCCTCTCCCGCCATCATTATCGAAGACTTGGACTCCGCAGAGGCTAAATTGCTTCGAATTTTACAAACCAAGTATTTTGAAAGTGACTATATAAAATTAAAGAAAGGCGAACGTTGCTCACCCCCTTTGAATAAACTCAGTCCCTTTTTAGAAAAGGACATTATACGTGTCGGGGGCCGTCTTAGCGCAGCAAATCTAGATTGGGCGCATAAACACCCTATTATATTACCGCGTAGCGATCGCATCGTTGAGCTAATTATAGAGCATTACCATAAAAAGTATCTGCATGCAGGGCCTGAGCTACTGCTGTCCCTCCTTAGACAAAAGTACTGGATCCTAGCTGGCCGACGAACAGTGCGCTACATCGTTCACAAATGCAATACCTGTTTTAGATTAAAACCGCGACCCTCCTATCCATTGATGGCCAATCTCCCCGACATGCGTGTTAATCCCGCTATTAAAGCCTTTTCACACACGGGCTGCGACTACGCAGGCCCCATACTTTATACGCCCATAAGACGGCGAGGGACGCAGAGCCGCAAGGCATACTTGTGTATTTTTACCTGTCTTACAACCCGAGCCGTCCATATAGAAGTCGCGACCGACTTGAGTACAGTGAATTTTCTAGCAGCACTAAAACGCTTCCTGTCTCGTCGTGGTCCCGTTCAGATTATGTATTCCGATAATGGCACAAACTTCACAGGAGCCAGCTCGTATCTACGCGAATTATATAAATTTTTAAATGAAGAGTACCGCACGCGATTGCAAGAGGAACTGACTGAAAGTCGTATTCAGTGGAAATTCATCCCGCCCGCATCTCCCCATTTCGGTGGATGCTGGGAGAGCATGGTGAAGATAGTTAAGGCTCATTTTTTCAGAGTTGTAGGGCAACAATTGCTTTCATACGAAGAGCTTATAACAGTACTCGCACAGATCGAATGCCTGCTGAACTCGCGACCGCTCACAGTTTTAAGTTCAGACCCCGCGGAGCCAACCGCGTTAACACCAAGTCATTTCTTACACACCACCCCGTTGTGTTCGCTGCCCGCACCGCAAGTAGAGACTGAGAGGTTAGGTCTACTTCACAGACATTCGCTGTTAGATAAGTTAGTTCAAGGTTTTTGGGAGCGATGGAGGGTCGAATATTTGCACGGTCTCCAAGAGCGTAGTAAATGGAACCAACCCTCCGACCCAATCACAGTAGGAACCGTAGTGGTCATCATGACGGACAACGCACCCGCACTCGCATGGCCTCTGGGAGTGATAGCTGAAGTTCGTCCGTCGAAGGACGGGATAGTGCGCGTCGCAACTGTAAAAACGGCCAGAGGAATATTTCTTCGTCCGGTTGTCCGCTTATGTCCGCTGCCGAACCAATAGAACCGAGTCACGAAATTCTCCACTCTCCTTTTAGTTTGTGTTTGTTATTGTATTGTTTTTTTTGTTTTTTTTTTTTTATTGGATTATTACTCACAACGCGCAACGCTCATAATCTTCCTGAGCTCTTTCTGTAATTGATAGTATTAATTAGTATTTTGTACGCAACTTGTTTAACTGAAAAAAAAAAAAAAAAAGGTGTAATTTAATAAGATAGTTCTGTTCTAAAGGCAACCCTTTAAGGGCGGGGGGAAATGGTGGCGCCCGTTTGGCAATTATATTTTTCGATTAAGTTTTCTTTCCGCGAACCGTGTCATCGCTGTGCACACAAAGAGGCAAAGATGCATGGCGACGGCCGCTCCGAAAAAAAAAAAAAAACAACTGAAGATTGTCTTTGACGTAATGAAGTATCATGTTCGAGAAGTTTTCCCGCGACCGCGCCGCATGCTGAATCTAATTTAAACTAATCCGCATTATTGTCTGCAATTAACTTTTCGCCAATTAATAATTACCTACGCAAGATATTCACGTGTATCAGCGTGATATCGCCACTCGCCGCTTCAAAATATAGTGGAGTTCACAAAATATATGCCGTCCACCTCCAGCGCCCAGAACTGATGAAGATCGGAGTTGTCGCCGGCGAATTAAGAAGGTCAGTGCACAGCGCCTATTTATCACGGTTCTTGTGAATTGTAAATCCAAAATTACCAATTTCTTATACCAATACAGTCCACTGCCCTTACACAAGGACGGTTGACGTAAATTCGTCACCATATCCTCCCGGAACTATTCCCGAGGGAGATCCGCGGCTCCACCAATTTATTTAAGAATATAAAATGCCGACAAATAAAAAAAATTATAATAAAAAAGAACCAATTCAAATCCCAGCACGTGTTCCTCTACACATGTGCACTAAAAGGTAAAAAACACTAAGTTTTTTTTCTAATTTCAAAAGGAAGAATCGGAAGTACTATGTTTTGAATGTGTTCCACTAGCATTTGAAGCACATGTCGTCACGCCCTTGCGTTTTATAAAGAACCAAAATAATTGGACCTCTTTTAACCTTTTTCGTTTGAGACCCTTCTTCCTCTTCTTCCTCTATCGTATTTTATCCCAATTTAATTTGGCCAATGACAATGTTTTAGTAATTAAAATTACTTCTTCTACTTCTATAAAATTATCGCGAAACGCCAGTGACAATGCTTGTTTACAACCCTTTTACAGTACGTTTTGTTAAGCAATGACATAGTTCTTGTAAAGTTTGTATGAACTGTTCTTAAATAATACTTACATATTTTGATGATTTAAAAAAAATTAAGATTTGTCTGGATTATTTGTACACACTGAACTTTCCAGTTTCACCGATAGTCGACTGTTGCTGATCACAATAATTTTATTCTGCTAACTTAAAGCATAGGTACTCTTATGTTCATCTTATTCGCTTATTGTTAAGAAAACGTAAAATTCAAGCATAAAATTGTAATAAAAATATTTTACAGAGATGTCCTAACAACCTATAGCATAGCCTAAGGAGGTTAGTATGCAACGTATAGCAGTTATTTCTGTATTATTTTACGATCATCATACAAAAGTGACCCAATCCGTTGAATGTGTATACAATATACGAAATAACCATATAAATTAATGTCCTTTTCAATTCAAAAGTATACTTGTAACAAATAAAGACTCGTTTCACAGACTATAAATAAACGGTAATCATTGGATATGGATGAAAAAAAAAGGTTTTTTTCTTTATTCCGTGTGAATATTGTATGAATTTTATGCACTTTTTGATGGTAGTGAAAAGAGAAGACAGATTTTAAAATAAAGAGAGACTTGCACATAAATAAAAATATACAATTAGCGTCGATTGAAGGAAATGTTAGACTTGCTAACTTTCACAACTATAGGTAGGTATGTGGGTATCCATGCAAAAAGGTCCAGTAGTGGGGTATTGAGTTAAGACTCGATTCGGAATCTAGGATAGTCAAGTAAGGATTGCAAAAATATTCAACAACTGGCACATGTTTGGTTATCAGACATTTGAAGTTGAAATTCTGAAAAAGCTTGATTTGTGGAAAAGCATTTTCAAAACTCGAGTGAAAAAGATGTTAACACACTTCTACTTGCTTTTGTTGAGTTTTATATATCATTGTAGATTGAGATATATGAAATTTTAGATAATGGAGTATTTATTAATAATCAATAAAAACCGCGAAAGCAATTTTTTCACCCAACTCTACAAAATCGAAACTAAACGCCGTGAACTTGCTTGGCCGCCCACATATACGTACAAGTATATGTATATATAATGTTTGTACAGATTATTCCTGGAAAAGCACACTTTGGATATAGGTAGGTTAGGTAGGTACATTGACTTTCGCATTACCTATTAGTTGTGAAGCCTTTAAAGTATCACTGACAGCTTTTATCTTCTACAATCTCTAAATGGCAATGGGCAGAGTTGTGAAAAAAATTATGCAATGCTTTTAATTCCACACGCAACGACCTCGGATGTAAGACCTAGTGATTATTAGCTCAGTGCCTGGATATAATCATAAGCACACAGTTGACGTATAATTTTTTAATCCTTAAAATAATATCTTTCAAAAACCCTTTTGAAACACAAGTGGGAAAGATTTTAAGCAATAGTTATTCGAATTAGTGCTTGAGGTTTTCCAGTTATTTTTGATGAAACTATGCTGAAATGCTGGAAGCAAGGACGTTTCCCGTGTCACGACGTTTACTGAATTGCAAAAGCTAATAACTTAAGGAACTAACCTTATACAAGCATAGTGCTTTTAACTACATAAATATTAAAATATGTATTATCCGAAGAAAAATAAGCAACGACCGTTTTATTTTACTTATTTATAGATATTAATTATAGACATTTTTGCCATAGTCTTCGCATAATAATATGATCAGTTTCAACTCCAATAATCCGAGTCTTTTAATACGTCACTCTCAACATCTGCGGGCAAATTTTCGCCACTTTAATAGACTACATAAATAACTATGAAACAGAAGGTCTTATAACAGCATCCTGATCTCCGATAAAGGTATTTATGTGGGTATATGACTTCAGGCTAAGGTGGTTAGTGTAGCGCGCCTAACTGTCATTGATGCTTTGTATGTTGAGTTATATCTTAGTAAATTTATTTTAGAAGTTAATTGTTTGAATGCATAATTAAGGAGGCAAGATAAAGGAAAAGGTGGGAAGATGACATAATATGAGAGTTAGAAGACAACTGGGCAAAGGAAAGCTAAAGATAGGATTAAATGGGGGCGTTGAGAAAATCTACCTGTTTCAAAAGACAAGTGAACAGGAAAGACTACCAAAAAAATAAGTTAGGTAAGATATCTGTCTGAATAAAAGGCTTTCATTCATTAATCCTTACTAATATTTTTAATGCGAAAGTGAGTCTGTTTTTTTGTTTGTTACGCTTTCACGGCTAAACGGCTCAACCGATCACCACAAAATTTTGCATACACATTGTCAGGGGTACAGAGAAGGACATGGGCTCTTTTTTATCCCGGAATCCCCACGGTAATTTCGAAATTAACGCGGAAGAAACTACATCAAATTCTGCATACTACCTTCACGTTGTCAAAGGTAGGTACAAAAAAAATATAGGGTAGGAAGTACTTGTATCTTGGAATATCCGCGGGATCTCCGAAACTAACGTGGGTGAAACCGCGGGGAACCACTAGTTAAATAAATAAATAAATGTATAAATCACAAAGACAAGAAGGCATATCGTATTAGTGTCATCGAATGAAACTTACTTCGTTTGTAACAAATGATATAAAAATATTTGATTCACAAAACAAGCTTTTACGATGATGAATCTAAAGTACCAAAACATATCACTCCATCTATAAATAGCTCCCGAACGTCATCAATAGTGAAAAGAACGACAGAATTAAATATTCCCGCATATGTTAAGATTTTTTTTTAATCCAGTAAAAAATATTTTTACGGAACAATTTTTGTGTGATATCCATTAAAAAAGCTAAACAATAAATCATGTCGCATCTGCTCCGAGCCACGGGTGATATCGAGTGTTGTTTTGAAATATCGCTTTCAAATCTATAGTATGGAGTGAACGTGCGATTTCAGAATCATAATAAATTTTTTTGATGACTTTTTTCGGTAAAAAAGTCTCTTTCAATTGATTGATGTCTATATTGCGTGATTACAGATATAATATAGACAGTCATATTGCGCAAAATAAAATATGAATAAAGAATTATTTACGCTTATGTTACTTGTCGAAATTCATTATAACAATTATTTTTTGTGTGCAAAAGTTTAATTTTGTAACTCGTTGTTGTACAATCACTGGTTGAAGATAAGATTTTTTGTACCGGCGTTAAATATATATATACGTATGAGAGAACTATTGTTCATAGATCAGAACACGGTCACTACATAGTTTCAAAAAAGTAAATAAATGTAGGTATGCTTAGATCTTTAAAACTACCTATACGCGCAACAGATTTTCATGCGGTTTTCACCAATGGATAGAGTGATTCATGAGGAAGGTTTATATCTATATTTTATCCTGGAATTACCGCAGGTGAAACCGCGGTAGCTATATTATATAAAAAGATGAAGTTTTTAACTATTTGGTAGTTAATGGTATTTGATCCTGAAACGAGTTACATTAAAGATAAATTATAAAAAATGGCAGAACAAAGCAAATAGGTTTTATAATAGCTTTATTAAAAAAAAACGATACTATTATAAGCTTGTTTACGATAGAGAGAAAAAAATCGTGCAATTTTATCACGAAATTGGTCAATTACCAATTTTCGAGGACAAATTGTGCAATAAATCAAACTACCTATTATTGAGTTAAATGATGAGAATTAGACAGGAAATCGACACGAATCCAAGTACCTATCTATAACAAGAAACAAGAACAAAACTATTTGTAGAATTGGATATGTCTGAATTGTATGGTTTTTTAACACATGAACGCTTAACAAATGAACAAACTCTTTCGCATTTCTAATAGCTTCTCCCCCGCCGCGTCATTTTCGGAATTCCCTCAGGAACTAGGTATATCAGGTATATGTTTATCAAATAGCTACCATAGTTCCCGCGGTTTCACGTATGTGCATTTCGTAACTCCAGCAGCAGCAGCAGTTCGCAGCTCAGTAAAGTTCCAGAGATTTCTCCAAATAAAAAATTAAAATTACATCCTTATGTAGGTACTTACTTAATTTAGTTTATCCTTAGATATTAAAACAGCGTTATATCAGGATCAACAAATTACATAATTTAACATTACCATTTTTTTTTTATTAATATTTTTACTAAACCCAAAATGCTGTTTATAGAGTGAACTCTTTGTTTTATATTTTCTTTTTTTTAAGTAATTCAGACGGAACGATAAGTCTGACGATCCATAATTTTGCACAACATTGACCTGCTCTAATAGGGCATTAACCCCGTCAATTTTATACTATTAAATCGTTATTACTTATACGTATTTCCTGTTTACAAAGAAAATTATTATCTAGTTTAAGAATAACACCTAAAAAACTTATTTTATTTTGAGCCATATATAATATAGGTAAGTCTGATGCGTTGTACCTACTTACAGTTTGTAATACTCTATGACTATTCTCTATGACTCTATCAACCTTCAACACTTTATTCTCATGCTATAAAGACCTTTATAATCAATTCAAATTCGGAATCCGCTTTGTTTCCGATTTTTCATTATTTTTTGTCCAGTGACAAGTGTTTCAATGACATTTAAGTAAATGATAGCATAAACAAATCATTTGCATACTGGTACTTAGTCGAAAAAAAAGTGTTATGAAGTTATATTTTATTGTTCTGCTCCCATGCAAAGTAATAAGGTATATGTACCTACCAATGACAGGTAAATAAAAAGACGTGTAAATAGAGATCAATCATTAATATTTGTCGAACAATCCGCAAATATTATTTAGTATGTAGAACTATGTAACTGATATGTTGCAGGGATATTAGGATATCAGGTGTTTCGTGAAACCCCTGGGGATACCAAGAAGTAGACGTCAGACGGTTTCACCCGCTGTAATTTTGGATTTCCGCGGGAATACCAGGATAAACTATACCATACTATACGTATAAACCTTCCTCTTGAATCACTCTATCTATTGGTGAAAATAGCTTGAAAATCCTTTCATTAGCTTTTGAGTTTAACGTGAACAAACAGACAGACAAACAGACAAACGCGGCGGAGGACTTTGTTTTATAATATTATGTTAGTGATATCGAGTAATAAACAAAAAAATGAGTAGTTGGTTTTTATTAGTTCACGAAAAAACAGGCAGATTAATGGCTGCAAAGTTTTATTATAACGATCTAGGATTTTAATTTGCTTATCTTAGATATTGCATACATCATCTTCCGTGGTAACCCTAGGAATTTCAGAAAATGCCTAGCATCCTCATTTTCCTACGACTTATAGGTACATACAAACTGTAACAGGATCTCGTGTCGTGTATGTAAATTAAATATTTTTGAAAATTATGTTCGTATGAATCTCAAATCACAACTCTTAACAATCATTGTCTATCTATCAATGCACGCACCACGTGAAAACTACTAGACAGATTTATAATAAATATAACTGCGACGTTTACTCCCCATAACTTTATGGGGAGTAAAAGTCAGTAAAGAAAGAATTTTCACCCCTAAGTTACTAAGTAAGTACCTACGTAGGTACAATATAGTACCTATTAGAGCTGTTATATACAAACTCAAAACTTTTTCAACTTAGTATTTGAATTGGTCGACTGTACCTACCGTAATTCTATTTTATAGAAATTCACTGCGGCCATAATTTATATTTTTTATCAAGGTAAAATGTTATGACGCAGAATAAAAGGTTTTTTGACAATATTTTATCGAAGCAGGCAATATATTAGGTTTTCATAACTGATTAATGGAGTACCTAGAGTAAACAAAAAAGTGGTTAGCCTTTACCTTGTTTTTATATAAAATGACAAATTTAATTGATTTATCAATCGACTACTTAGTAACT
The DNA here is from genome assembly GCA_907165275.2 of Zygaena filipendulae. Lineage (NCBI taxonomy): Eukaryota > Metazoa > Arthropoda > Insecta > Lepidoptera > Zygaenidae > Zygaena > Zygaena filipendulae. The sequence continues at coordinate 7,249,084 of OU015669.1, forward strand.
TATGTACCGGTGGCTGTTCCGAATTATTGTGACTTCTTGCATTGTTTCCTTATTTTCATACACAAACAAAATTATGCAAGAATATCATAGATATTACACAAAGAAGGTTAGTTTTATTTGAAATTACCTTCAAAATTGGAGAACAAACCAATGACACGTTCGGCAGAGCATGCAAGAGATATTATCTATGTCTCTTTAGATTAGGCACTGTTGATGTTTGTTTCTTTTTCTTGTGTGTTGTGCTGAAATAAATGTATTTTCTTCTTCTTCTTCTTCACACGTAATTACATTTGCGCTAAGAGACTTAGTAAGCTGCTTCCACTAAATTTGAAATGCCATGATTTTGCATGCGCTGAATGCCGTTCAATGCCTATTAAATCCCATAACTAGCAAAAGAATAATAGAACTTTTTCCTATTTTACATAAAACCTATGAAGTTTCTGTGAAATCCTTGGGAGTGTTTATCGTAACTGGGAAGTCTAAAAACCTAAAGTTCCTTAACCTTGGTCCGTTTGAAACAAAGCCGGAATCTCGACGACCATCGATAACACAAACGTCGACATGCGACAAGTGAATTAGCGCGTAACTTATCGATAATAACGGCCTATATTAAATCTGTAATTCGCTCACTATTGCGCGCCCACCATACGAGCGCATGCGACAAACTATTTTTGAACTTATTCCCAACGATTGGAGTACATTTTACTGTGCTGTTATTGTAAAGGCATTCCTCGGTGAATGCTTAACGGATGACTCTGTGACATTTTTAATATAGTGGATTGTTTCCCACGAATGGCGTTGATTTGCTTCTGATATGTTGTAACAGCAGACGTTACAATACAATAATAATAAATATATAATAATAATAACATTATGTGTCTATGATAGGAATAACACCGCTACATTTCTACTTCCGTTCGTTCAGAAACTGTTAGAGCTTATATTTTGCAAAAAAGGGTAACATATTATAGTGGAAGTTTGTTAGTTTATATTGTGACTATGGTTAGTATATATATTGTAACTGGCTAATAAATCATTTTATTCTTTAATTTCTGCTTCTTTTGTCGCGTTGAAAATAAAATAATTTCTGGTAACGTAAGTAAATAAATAAAAGTAAAATTGGCAAGAAACGTGGTGCAACCCCGATGATTGGATCATATTACCCCTTTTTAAAACAAGTCCCGATTATACGTAATATTAGTAAAATTTTATTTTAGTTTATAATAGTAGTTTATAGTTTATAGTAGTTTATAATAGTTTATACCTACTTTATATAACCATTTTTAACAATAAGTTAAAGTTATAAAGGTAAAAACTTTCAGAATTTGATTTCTTTCTAATCTGCAGATTAGATACGAAATTAAGTTAAATTTATATAATTACTAGTTGTGCCCCGCGGATTCACCCGCGTTAATTTCAGAGTTCCCGCGGGAATTCCGAGATAAAAAGTACCCTATGTGATGTGTGTATTATCTGATGTATAAGCTTTATTATTGTAAAGTTTCATTTAAATCCATTCAGTAGTTTTTGCGTGAAAGAGTAACAAACATCCATCCATCCATACATACATTCTTACAAACTTTCGCGTTTATAATATTAGTAGGATTAGTAAGGATAGTTTAAGATAAAAGTTTTATGTAGATATTTCATATTCGATAGATACGAATATAATACTATCGATGTCAACTCGACCATATAACATAAAAGAATCGGAACAAAAATTTGGTCAACAAAATAAAAGTTCATCCAAATATCGCACGGAGCAATGACGAGGGAAGTTGTGCAGTTATGGGGAACGAAAACCAATAGACGTACAAACAAACCTTGGTACAATGAACTCTGGCATCTCGCGTATCGCTGTTATTATACCGCTTCCACAGTAAGTCACCACTCATTTTTCAGAGCAGTCAAAATTAATATGGATGCGACGAGTGAAAAACAAAACTTAAAGTCAATTGTTTTTTCATTAATATTTCAGATGCGAATGTGCGTTTGTTTGTTACGCTTTCACGCCTTAACTACACATGAGTTTGCAGTTTTATTTTTTAACAAAATCGGTCTGGAGAGTTCTTTGAGCATTTTTCGCTAGTTTTTGTAGTTTTAATTTTGGCCATCCAATCCCCCTTGAAAAATTCATTATGTTTAAGTTATAAGAACGCGTTTAAAGTTGTAAGCACTTCATTACCTATCACCATTTCTATAGATCAATTTTGATAGGATACGACCGGTGTAACTTTATATAATCAACTTTTACATTGCCTACAATAGGCTAGTTTCCTAAATTTTCTTTTTTAAGTCCGTTTTGTAGATTATTAAAAAATATTGGACACGTATTTTTTTTTTTTTTATGTAACCAAAAAATAACGGAGATATATCAAGTCGAAATTTCACATGACGTCACGCCTCGCTACAGTTTGTTCGCACGTTATACTAAACTACCCTAAACTTTAATGCGCTTTATCTATGCATATTTCCATTATTTTAAAAAAGCAAAAAATACGTGTCTTTTATTTTTTTATTATCTAACTGACGGACTAAATAGAATTTTGATTTTTTTACCCAGGAAACTAGCCTATTTTTCATTAATTTTCTTGTAGAGAGAAATAAAGACTCAAATCCACAATATTCTCATCGCAGCCATCCCGCGCCGGGTTCGAACTTCGACCGTCAGGTTGTGACTCCCCATAGCAATAAATCTCGCTTTGTACTCCCATTGCTGGCTCACGATCTCGGTGGAACCGACAACGTTTGTTCTTGCTTCCACCGCATCGATCACCAACCTCCCGTACAAATATCTATGTACCTATAATATATAGTTAAATAACTTGAGCTAAAATATCATTTCGATAGCTTTATATTTGTCCAATACAAAAGGGAATGAAGGTTTATATGATTAGAATTAGGAATTTATTTAATTCATCAATTATTATTATAATAATCTCGCATTTGACAATCAAACAACTAACGATAAAAGCATTGAGAGAAGACTGTAAACCATAAACTTTACGTCAAATTTCAAATACGTATATACAAAATATAATATTGTAGCGTTACTGAAAAATGTCTAGTACCGACATTTTCAGTATTAGGCATCCGTCTCGAGAGTCAGTTTTGATTGATCTGAAAACGGATAAAACCGCGTATAAATAACAATGCAGTAAATTAAAACCACCATCACTGGTTTCCAGACAGACCAAGCGGGACATTCAATAAAAAATGCAATTACGTTGACTTTTAATCTTAATTCCTGCTGTCAGTCAGTCAGATTTACCGCGCATCTTGCAAGCTCCCTTCTCCCCATTTTCGATTGAATTCTTCTTTTGTATAGGTATAACTATAATTCTTTAAGAATTGGGCATGAATAATGAATTCAAAGTTTAATACTCTATTCAAGGTTTCTTAAATATCATTCGTCACGTCCCTGCTCGTCGCAAATAAATAAGATTTATAACCGAAAACTGATATCTCTTTAAAGAATGGAAAGAATTTAATTGTTATTCCGACCCCTAATTTTTATGAATACTGCGAAGTAATATAATCTTCAATGTGAACGGTAATCGGTACCTTTCTTGTTGCATCTTCGAACAACAAGGACAGATATGTAAATACATAACTTTAACTTTTAAATCCATTTAATTAATTTTTATACGTTTCGTCTTTGTTCCATTTTATGGAGTGGACAGTTGGATATTATTCTACTAACACAAAGTAACCTGGTATAAAACTAAGCTAAGCTGTGGAATAACCCGTGTCTGAACAAGTGATTTATCATCTTTGTAGTAGGTACTTTTTTGACACATAATATTATATACTATATTCTCAGACTTAGGATAAATACCTACCAATATGCAATACAAAATGTCTACCAACAATAAATAGATATGGGGTCGAATCTGCCACAGTTGGCGTAACAGTCAAGTTCGCTAACCAATCAACTAGACCAAGGCGGTGCTGTCATGTCATACCTACTTGTGCTGTGGCAGCAAATGGTAGTATAAGCAGTTACGAATCCTTTTTTACAGTTGTACAGTAACGCCAAATGAAAAAGTATCCGAAAGTCAGGTGAGGTAACAAAATCAAAATGCGAAATCTCGAGACAGGTGGTCTGCGATCCGCAGTACAAAGGGGAGGAAAGACTGCGGCGGACATTCCGACAACGACAGACGGATGCGCCGATCGGTACGACTTGCAAAAGAAATAAGTATATGTGTAGCTATGTCATGGCCACACTACGACCTGATTACAAGACAAGTGGTGTTTAGTTATAAGTACTTTTTGAATTTAGACAGGGCGAGCCGACGTTCTTTGTTAGGTTAGATTTGTACTGGTGATCAAGTAGCGCAAACCGAGCGAGCGTAGCGAGTGCAATGCCGCTGTGACGATGCGCCAAAGACAAAATATATTGACATCTATGATGATAATTAATTGATTATATTATTTGTATTTGACGCATCGCCGCTGGTTCACTACGTCCGCTGGGCTGGGTTTTTTAATATATCAGTGGCTGGGCTCACGCGACTTGGTCAGCAGTACAAACCTAACCTAACCCAGAATGATGCTCTAGCAGTCTAGCTAGTGGTTATATTTCGTTGCGTGTATTACGAATTTAATTTATTACATGGCAAAATATTGTTACTTAAATCACACTAAATCACTTAAACATGAATTGATGAATTTCATCAGATGTGGCCGCGACTTGTATGACCCTATCTTGAGATTCATCGCTACCGAAGAACCATAAAGCACTTTATTTGTGGTCAGAATAAGCGTTCTTTTTGGAAACAGTTACAAAGGGCAATCGATTTTAAAAACATGACTAAAATCATTCAGAAATATAATAATATTACGCAACGAATTAAAGATCCTGATGAAGAATCAAAGAAAGTTTTTGTGAGACAGTTGTGGTGATGAGAACTAAGTTAGATAATAAAATATGGAACAACCATTTTCTGCAACAAAAAGTATAAACTGACATGAAATTTTTATAAAATTTTAACATATTTTTAATTAAAATACTACTACTAAGTCAAGTTTTAGTCATTACTCGGTGCATCTGTATAGCGACGTGTACTACTTTATTTGCTGGCTGTACATAGGTATCAGAGGGACAGCCGTGTTTGTATTTATTACCGGTTAGTTTGTATTGAAAAGGGATACTTGATGTAGATACTTGGATTGGACGTAACTTGAGGTCTTAAAGATTGGAAACATCTTGCGTTTCATTCGGTAGAAGGAAATTTTTATAATCTCGATGATAACGCGCGATTCTTTATTTTACATCAGATTCAAAAAAGGAAGAGATTCTGAATTTATCTTTTTTGTGATCATGTTACGCATTATCTTCACGTATTGTAAATCGATTTTAATGTTTTATTTATTATTTTCAGATTTTATTTTGCTCAAAATCTGATGAAGACCTTAGGAGATAGAAAAAGGTACTCCCCAACAAATGACAGCAAATCACTCTCGATCGCTGTATCGATTTAGCAGTCAAAAAAGGGACATAAAGTTCATTTAAAAAAGTTACAACCAACTTAGAAAAATATAAGTCGAGGCCAACCTTTTCTTAACTCAAACCAAATAAAGGTATAGGTATTTTTAAACTTTCAGACATTTAGTTGTTTATTTTAATCTGAGTTCATAATAAAGCAACTTACCTTCCAAAAATAAATCAATTTTGATATTCAGAACAGTAACTGCTAATTATAAGTTAGGTAGGTACATGCGCAAAAATTTATCGAAACAACTGTCGGTTTGAATGATTTATAAAAGTCACATTCGATTCTTTTGGCCACATCAATGTTAAATAAACATCTTTGTATGTTTGTTAGTCATTAATATGACCTTTTCTGTTGCCCTCTACGATGCGGTGCGACCATACTGTCCAGACTTCCTAACCTATAATTATTATCAGACACAGTGACAGATATGTATGATTCCGAGAAAAAAAAAACATCTGATATTTGAAATGTTTCGATCCGATTCGGTTACTGTGTCATTTTTTATTATTTTTATGTTAATGTAGGTTCGGGTTATTTCTCTCTGTAGTATGCAATTAAAATAATATTAATTGCAGATTTTTGTTATAGAAAAAACAAAGTTTTGCTACATAAATAATAAAAAATGCTGGCATTCCTCTTTGCAGCACCTATATTCAAATTTAAAATTAATATTTACTTTTGTTTTTTCATTATAGCAAAAGGCAAGTCATCGCTTGAAAAATTTTGCATCATGGGTTCTAAGGGAAGGTCCAGGCGACACCTTTAATTTGTCTTTTTCTTCATAAACTTTTTCATATACCTACCTAATGCCACCCTAATGCATTTTCACATCTCAAGTAAAATAAATGTTTTTCTATTAGCGTGATCCATTGACGAAAAAAATAAATTACGTAGTATATCAATGGCATGATCGTACAGTTTAAAATTGCAATTTATGATATTATTCATATGTACCATATATCTTTCTCGGAGCTCTTGGCAAACACCGAATAAATCAGCCCAAAACATAATAATTTATCTTCACGCGCACATAAAAAACGGTCACTGCGAAGCTTATTGTCCAATCCATTTTTAACTAGGTATTTTATCAACAAAATAAAAGAAGGAACCGCCATCTTTGATTCCCGTCACATAACTTGGTGTAACTAAATTAATTATTTGGTCAACTCAACCCGCGGGATAAATTTGAAGCGGGTTGAGTTGACTAAAGAGCCCTCGAATAGTTACATATTAAGTACTAGCTGTTCCCGCGGTTTCACCCGCGGTAATTTGGGGGTTCTCGCGGGAATCTCGGGATAAACAGTACCTACCCTATTTCCTTCTCTGTATCCCTGACAATGTGTAGGTATGCAAAATTTGATGATGGTCCGTTAAGCAGTTGAGGCGTGAAAACGTAACAGACAGACAGACAGAGTTACGTTCGCATTTATAATATTAGTAAGGATGTAGGTAACACTGTTCGCCGAGAAACAATAAATAATATATGTTTACAAAATAATTTGGAAATATAGATATAGAACCGCTGCACGCTGAAGGTTTGACCGCATTAGGTTATAATCATAGAGATGTTATAATAAAATTGATTGAAATTCATTAACTTTCTTCACACAAACAGGAATATACTCGTAGGGATACAAGGATGTAAAAAATACTGTATTTATACTACTATTATTGTTTAATTTTTTTTTAGTCACGACTCCCGTGTACCGCGCTATAGGTACATCGTGTTCTAGTATTTTTTTTTTGGTTTTTTTTTTATTACTTCCAATGATGCAGTCCACTATCTATAATCTACATGCATGTATATGATGAGAGCTTAAGTAATGTAGGTAAGTAAATAATATTACAGCAACTCACAGATGTTCCTCAAGATTGCGTCTACATAAATTTCGGAATCCCCGCTGAATCTTTTAATATCAGAATGAAAGAATCCTATATTATCTCCTATACTACGAACTTACTCACTCGTAACTATACATCAAATAGTTGATCTCCCGCGGTTTCGTCCACCTGAATTCCGGTATTCCCGCGGGAGCTCCAAATCAATTAGTATCCTATCCTGCTCTAGGATCCCGTAGCTTTTTATCAATGAAATATTTTAAGTTAGGTTAAATCGTTTTTGAGCTTATCCATTACTTAATAGGTATGTAACTTTATGCTAGTGTGCCACTACAAAAATGCCGATGCAGAGGTGGTATCGATGTATTAATATTTAGACTAAACGCTTCCGACATTCATAAACATACATACCTAAGTACAAAAAAAGCACTACAGAGAAGATTCTCAACGTTGTTCTAGGATATTCTCGTCATAAGCAAAGCGACTCAGTGTTTTTACTCGTTGTATCAATATATACGTATTATCATTAACACTTAACATTATCTGATGCACGATCCAATAAATAAGTGGGATCGTGAGTTCCAACATGTAGAAGTGTAGATAGATGACGCGCGAAAATGTGTCGGCGTTGCAGTTGCTGCTAAAATAGGTAGTAGAGAAACTATAGAATCACGTCTACCTATTGATGATCTTATATCCGTGAACTGAAAAAGTTTTGGTCTACGATCTCCGGGAGACAGGCATGAGCTTCAATGGGGCCAAAAAGGGGGATTCAACGGAAACTAATGACAGGTCTTCCAGGGTCTTCACAAGTAGACTTACGGCCGCACTCAGAGTAGGCTTTGATGATTAGACAAGACAAGTTCAATAAATTAACTAATATCTCATTAAATGCCAATTAAAATTAATTTACTGAACGTCTCTGATTGCGGCAGTTTTGTTTTAAAAATCTATACTTAACTAAGTAATTATTAAAGTCGACTTCGAAAATACTAATATTATTAATGGATGTTTCTTACACAATCACGTCAGAATAGCTGGACGGAATTTGATGAATTTTTGAATAGAGATAGATTATAGTCTGGAATAGGACATGGGTTTCTTTTTTATTCGGGAGCTCCCGCGAGAACCCCAAAATTACCGCAGGTGAAGCTAGTGTTACATCTATACTAATATTTAAAAAAGGAAAGATTTTATTTTTTGTTTGTTTGTTTGTTACAATTTAACTACAAAACTAATGGACCGATTTCAAAAATTCATTCACCATTAGAAAGCTACATTATCCCTGAGTAACATAGGCTATATTGTAATCCGGAATCCGGGAACTTCGAAATTATCGCGGGTGAAACCGCGCGGGACAGCTAGTAATTCATAAAGCTGTCAGATTTTAAAATAAGATTGTACTCTAAACTAGTAAATCTGCTCAGAAAGACTCCCTTGTCATAATGTTATCAATACAATCGCAATATCTTGAAGCCAAGCTTGGAGGGCGTCTCGTTTAGTGAACAGCGCAAAATATGTAAAAGTCTAGAAATTATGTAGGCAATCTCATGCATCAGTATATGCTGGGTCAGTATCCCGTTTGGCATCATGGCACTATTCATTCATTCGTTCATTCACTAACGATGCGGTTCTAGTTCTTAAAGTTCATCAATTTTCTCTCTGATGTGTTATGTATGATGCCAAATCTATCTGTCTATCAAATCGTCTCGTCGAATGGGCCTTGGAACTGTAGCACGCGTCGAATGATTTAGAAATCAATTACCTACTTTTTTTTATAAATGTCTCTACGCGTTTGCGCAGATGGCTAATAATATAATGCCGTCACTGCATATTTCTCATTTGTTTGTCCACATCCGAATGTCGATTGTCTCTCGTGTTTGTTTACCAAACATCGCGTTCCACGATAGCAATCCGCTGGCATTGTGACGTCATAGTGTGACGTCACGTTCCCTGTACGGTACTATGTTTTGAAAGTGGCGCGTGCGCATGTGCGCGACCGGGCGCTGAAAAACTTATTGTCAATGCGTAAAATAAGCGGTCGGACGAATAAATTGCAGCGTTTTGTTTTGTTTTCATTTGACTACATTTATAAACACATAAAATTATGTAGGTACTTTACCTTGCTCATTCTAGTTAGACTAGACTATACTAGAACAATGAAGTGTCAATTGGAAAAAGAATATTTTGAAATAGTTTTTTCAGTGACCAAAATATCCTATGTAGGTACATTTTATGTAATAACAATGTACCTAGCGACTTCTATACATTGAAAATAAAATGTTATAAAATGGTAGAAATGCAAAAAAGACTAAGGCAGGAAAAATATTTTGAAAATTTGGAATTTATATCTGGTAGTCATCTGGTAGTCCGTATTTTTGAACGTGCATCAACCATATTACTGGGCGGAGTTGAATAACACTTGAAATGTAAATAAATAAAATAAAATCTACCTATTATACTTTTCGTCCCAGTACATCAAAGGTTTTCCGATGAAATCCCTGACCTACGTGTGTAAAACCACCGACGTCAGCTATAGTCCCTATAATATAACATAACACCACAAGTTTCGACCACAATGGAACGGTGGATGTTATATTATGTATTTTAAAATGTTATCTTATCTTGGCACACCACAAACACAGACATCACTCCCAACAGCTGCCTGTCAAAACAACTTTTGTCCAATAAAAAGGTGTTCGATGCACAAAAGTGCGTTTCCCCAATAATGGTATGCTCTGACACTATCTAATTGTTCCATCTTTTTATGTATTTATTAATCCCGGATCGAATTAAATTTGATAAACAATCGATGAGTTGAGTGGACTGTGAGCGGTAAAAGTGATTACAATTTTTATATTAACCAGATGGTCTTGCGGTTTCACTAATTGGTACCATGATTATTAAAATTATTAAGACGAGACGCGAGTGACCTTGAGAAGTTTAGTGAAGAATCTTACTGTTAAAAAATTTTCAAATGTTACATGCAAAAATTAACTTACTATCGTAGTATCATCACTGGGTTCTAAACTAACGCAAGCTGTATGTTAGAAGCCAATGAAAGATCCAAAGAATATAATTATAGTGTAATTTTTATTTGTGATTACTTACGTATTATCTAAAGACGCCTGTTGACGACTGTACCTCATGACATTCTACTTTCGGCCTCAATGCTCTACAACTGCGGACGCGACGGTGTTAACATCTCAATGTATAGCCAGCTTTCGTGATTGACGATTCAATACGAACTATTTGGGAATTTTTGCGAGGCTAGTGATCAATTGCTTTGTGCTTTTAGACACGTCTAAAAACTATAAACAATACTAAAATACATTTTTTCCTCATAAACAAGAAGTTTATTACAGTTTAGATTATTTATAGACATTTCGCGTATTGAAGTTTATTGAGTTTTTAGAGTTTAAAATTTCATTACTTATTACATACTAGCGGTCCCCCGCGGTTTCAGCCGCGGCTATTTCGGAGTTCCCGCGGGAATTCCAGGATAAACTTAAGATATAAACCGTCCTCATGATGCACTTTATCTATTGGTGAAAACAGCATGAAAATCCGTTCAGATGTTTTTGAGTTTATCGCGAACAGGCAGCGGAAGCGACTCCATTTTATAATATATAAAGATTATAATAAATTATTATCTTTTACAAACGTGGGTAGGTACAGTGAATTTTAAATTTTGAATGTTTAGATTTTTGGATGTTTGTAACATACCTATAACGAGTAAACATCGGAACGGATTTTGTTGAAATCCAGCACGCACACTCATTTTATTTTATTTTTTATCTTTCATTGATTATTTTATTTCGGGGTTCTCGAGAATATTCTGAAATTCACGGACAAAAACTGAAAAAAATAAATAAAACAGTTTGTTTTACGTAAATACCCAATACGACTTTGAGCAAACATTTGCTTTTTCTTCTCCCTGAATTGTCTTTGTTATCGTTAAACATAAATATTAATTGCTTATTCGTCTAATTGCAACGGGTTGCAGTCGCGAAATATAATATTATAATTTCAATAAAACAAGTAAAATATCTGTTTACGATTTGTGTAAGAGAGATTTGTTTAATTTCGGTTTGTAAATAACAATCGTGAAGATAAATCGTGTAACGCTTATCTAAGTATTGAGTGTGAAAGTACCTTTAAGACCTTATTTTTATAAGGCGTACTTCTACATTCAATCTTGAGGCCGTAATTATCGAATTATTCCATTTCATTTCTTTGTAGCGTTATTTCAGAATACATAAGAGAATTTTCATTTTTCTCGGGTTGAATTTTGTTTTTCCACCAAAATTTCATCTGTTCCGAACATCAGCCCAACTAAATTACGAAAAGTAAGAATTTTTTTTACTTCAAATAAATCTCAAGGTCCTTGGGATTTTTCCGTTATATCTCTAAAAGAAAAGGGGTTTTGTGGGATGGAGTTACGGAAGGAGTCGATTGTGCATTGCTGCTTGAGGGGGAGATGGGGGGAGAGGGAAGGGAATCTTGTTCCCATAAAGCACGTCGTTAGCGCGAGCGCCGGCCAGAACGCTATATAGGAAGTCGACGCTTAGCCGAGCCACTTGTGCTGGGCAGCGAAGCGGGCATGCGAAGAACTCATGGCATCAGTAGATACTTTCTTATACCTACGTGATGTAGCATACGTTACCTCGCTCCATAAGTCCCCAAGCTGACGCATATGAGGCGGGCTATACACATGGAATGAAGTAAAACCTTTTTGGATACAGTAGTGGTAACAAATATGATGTTATATGTATAACTGCGTCACTGTTAAACTGTGTATGACTTTCGTAAGACTATAGGCGACTAGTAACCAATCTCACAATTTCTCTAAGAAAAGGTGTTTGCAACATGCAAGATTAAATTTTTGCACGTGTATGTGTTTTCTTTTGCAAAATTAATATTAGCATTAGTTGTTAGTTGAGTTACAATGGTTTTGGCGACTTTACTTATGTAGTGATCAGTCTTGGGAATTATTGATTCACTGGCGTTCCATACAGTAATTTCATGTTCTTATTAGGTAAGTAAAGTCTATGCTATGTAAAGGTGGTAAAGTTTCTTTCACTTTCACAGTCATCAGGTGGTCCGCTACCGAACAAGGCCGGAGAATCTGTATACTGAGCATCATAGGGTAATATTTATCCCGAAATTTCCACGGGAACTCCGAAATTACCGCGGGTGAAGCCGCGGGAGTCAGCTGGTCTATATCTATACCTACTAATGTTATAAAGAGCAAAAGTTTGTGAATTGTGGGTTTGTGAGTTTGTGACGTTGTAGGGGGTAATCACTGGATCTACTGAACCGATTTTGAAAATTATTTCACTTATATAGGAAGCTACAGTGATCCTGAGTGGCTTTTATCCCCGAATTCCTGCGGGAACTCCGGAGTTCGTTAGTTTGTAAGATTGTAGACGGTCATCTCTGGAACTACTGAACCGATTTTAAAAAATATTTCACTTATAGGAAGCTACAGTGATCCTGAGTGATATAGGCTACTTTTTATCCCAGAATTCCTGCAGGAACTCCGGAGATTGTGAGTTTGTGAGGTTGAAGGGAGTTCAATCAATCAATGGATCTACTGAACCAATTTTGAATTTTTTTCACTAATAGGAAGCTAGTGACGCTAAGTCACATAGGGTAGTTTTTATCCTAGAATTCCCGCGGGTACTCTGAAATTGCCATGGGTAAAACCGCGGGGGACAGCTAGTCTATACTAATATTATAAAGAGCAAAAGTTTGTGAGTTTGTGACGTTGTAGGGGGTAATCTCTGGATCTACTGGACCGATTTTGAAAATTCTTTCACTCATAGGAAGCTACAGTGGTTCTGAGTGTCATAAAGTACTTTTTACTCCGGAATTCTCGCGGAAACTCTGAATTTTCCACGGGTAAAACCACGGGGGAACAGCTATCTCTGGATCTACTAGATCTATTTTGAAAATTCTTTCACTTTTAGGGAGCTACAGTGATCCTTAGTGTCATAAGGTACTTTTTATCCCGGAATCCCCGCGGAAACTCTGTATTTTCCCCGGGTAAAACCACGGCGGAACAGTTATTTCTGGATCTACTGAACCAATTTTGCGAATTCTTTCACTTATAAGAAGTTACAGTGATTCTGAGCGACATAAGGTACTTTTTATCCCGGAATCCCCGCGGAAACACCGGAGTTTATGTTTTTGTAATCACTACTGAACCAATTTTGAAAATTCTTTCACTTATAGAAAGTTGCAGTGATCCTGAGTGACGTAAGGTACTTTTTACCCCGGAATTCCCGCGGGAACTCTGAAATTACCGCGGGTGAAACCGCGGGGGTCAGCTAGTATTTTATAAAACAGTAATGTCCGCTAGCTGTCGTGTCAGCAGCCGTCACGCGCCGCGCCCCGTTTGATGTGCACTCCGAGAAATGTTGCGCTTGCGCATGCGCTTGCGACGTTGCCATCCGCGACGTTACCGGTCATAGATTCTTAGCTTGCTAACGAGCAACGGCTAGAGGTGGAAATAATATTATAAAGCATGCTTTAAATTTCCTTCTAAATAGATTTAAAATCATAGAACCAGAGAAATGGTAAGGCGCATCCGTCCTTAAAATTAATAAACAAAATTTTAACAAAAAAATTAAAACCGACTTCCAAAAACACAAAACTAAAAAACTAAAAATAAAAAGCTAAAAATAACAAAATACCGATTTAATCCAAAAGACAAAAACACACGTAATATTATTATTGGTTTGTGCTACCACTGATCGGTTTGAATTCGGTGACAAGCCCGCTGGTGTCTGCCCACATGGGTTGTTCTGCTCACGAAGAGTTGGTGGCGGGAGTCGACTTAGCCCATCTTCCACCTCCATATTTGGCTTGTCACCGACTTCATACCGATCAGTGGTAGCACAAACCAATAATAATATTACGTGTGTTTTTGTCTTTTGGATTAAATCGGTATTTTGTTATTTTTAGCTTTTTATTTTTAGTTTTTTAGTTTTGTGTTTTTGGAAGTCGGTTTTAATTTTTTTGTTAAAATTTTGTTTATTTCTAGCTTTTAAGTGACTTAGTTCGTAATTTCTCTAAGTTACAATAGCCTAATGTCAACTGCTCATCACCTTTTACAAAATATTGCTTTTCCCGACGCAGGGACGTTAATTGTTGAGGAGTTCTCCTAGTACATCACCATCAGTTCCACTTCACCATATACATTGTGACGGGCATAAATTGTTTAGAAACCATATTAAAGTTAACGATTCGGAACCCGTGAAATACCCATTATTGAGTAGTTCCCATGACCATCTGTGGTCTTCATCATCAGTTTCTCTTCTTCAAATTTTGCTTTCCGAAAGCAAAGAAACGTTTTACTATAAAAAATACAAAAATCGCTATAAGTGTTCTCTTAATTTTTGAAGAGTTCCCTCGATTACTCCAAGATCCCATCATCAGATCTCGACTTGGTGACAATGGAATCAATTTGGGAGTATTCCCTTTCAAACAAAAAAACAATTTTCGAAATCGCTTCAATCGGAACCCGTGAAATACGTATTATTTTTGAGCGGTTTCGATGACCACCTGTGGTCTTCATCATCAGTTCCACTTCTTCAAATTTTGCTTTCCGAAAGTAAATGAACGATTTACTATCAAAAATACCCAAATCGCTATAGGTGTGCCTATAATTTTTGAAGAGTTCCCTCGATTTCGCCAAGATCCCATTATCAGATCCCGACTTGGTGGCAATGGGACCTAATTGGGAGTAAACCCTTTCAAACAAAAAAAGAATTTTTCAAATCGGTCCAGCAGTCTTCGAGTAATCGGTGAACGAACATAAAAAAAAAAAAAAAAAAAAAAAAAAAAAAAAAAAAAAAAAACATACATACAATCGAACATAGAACCTCCTCCTTTTTGGAAGTCGGTTAAAAAATTCATATCTTTTAATAATAAGAAAGGTACCTATTTAGTTTGAAGATAAAGTAAAACAGAGCAAATATACAATTTTTTTAATATGCGCGTACACTTGCCGTAATTATAGTTTTGACTTTTGAAAACACTATCAAAAATATTATTATTTTATAATAGCATAATTATTTTGGATAGTTTATATTTAAAGTTCTTAGACTAAAGTAAGTAGGTACTGAATGTGCCTCTAAACTCTTTACGCAAACAAAACTTTGAACTTTTCTGGCGCTAAAATCGAAAGTATAATTGGCTGATTCAATTTAAAAATACGAAAGCTGTCATGCATAGAAGGAACAATCAATTCAAAACTTTCCCGCCTTTTGTCAAGTGCACTAAACGTAATGGTTGCTATTGAATTCCTAATGGCCAGTTATATTATTATGATATCTTCAAAGAGTTTTGATATGTAGATAATTATTTTATATGAATGACAGTTAGGAAGTCTGTTCTGAATACAACGCTTTTATTTCTCGACATCAGTTGAAAGACACGATTTCAAACAATGCTTGATAAATTCACATTCGTGACTCGAGCGCACAACTAATAAAAATCCTATTCGTTGGTAACAAAAACTTTTTATTATAAAACTATTTACAGATTATTCATGCAGTTTTAATTAGTGTTGCGGAAATTATATAACACTAGCTGTTTTCTGCAATTTTATCGGGATTTTATAGGAATACCTAAAATGTGTTCTATTTGTTTATTTGTGTATTGTAAATTTCGAGATTCACACAAGAAATCTTTGTTCCGGGATAAAGTGTTTATATCACCCATCCGTGCGCCAAATCTCATCCATATTATCAAGTCGTTTATGTGTAATTGAGTTACAAACATTCAAACGTCTCGCAGTTTTACATTAACAATATCAGTAGGAATAAGATAATATTTGGAGTGTTTGCGAAGTGAGTAGGTACTTGCTGGAAGGCAATATGGCGGCGGGAGGCAGGTGATCAGTCGAGCAGCTGCCCCGGCGCATCCAAGGTTACCCCTCCCCGCCTGTTTTCTCGCACCCCCGATACCTTTTAAAAAGCGATAGTGATGTGCTCATAGTGTTATCTGTTTCTTTTTTTAATAAAATGGACTAATTTAAAAAAAATACTTATAATAAATCAAATTCTGAAAAATTGAGTAAGTAAGTAGGTAGAAGGTTATGTAGATAGCTGTAATTATTTTGAAATCATTAAATCAATTCATGATTGATTTTATTAAAAATATCAATTTGACATCTCCAATATACAATGCACGATGTTGGTAGAAGCAATAGAAAAATTGTTACTACTTTGTACTAATTGTTACTTACCTAAAACTTGAGTATAATTTAAAAGGATAAGCAGAACTTGCAACTTATCTATCAAAACTCATGATAGCTTAATATTAAATTGTTTAAATGTCAATTATCACAATAATTAGTAAAGTTTTAAGTAGGTACGTCATCCCATCTCTACACCGGCCATGCCATAAACCTACGTCCACTCCACGTGTCGCTGAGCACGCGCCACGCTAGCGCCTCGTGCCCGCGTCACAGACTGTCCACACAAACACCCTTTGCTCAACAATCCCCTAATATTGACATTCAACATCGAGTAATATTTATCGACATCCAACATCGAGGTCACTGGGTGGCGGGCAACAATCAAAATATTATACAATTCATGAAGTGTTCTAAATTCATAGTGACTTATGTATATGACATAAATATTCTAGTGACTTATTTCTTTTTACTTTGGTACTGACTGACTGGTTTACAAGAGTGGAAAAGATGATAAAAAAAAAACTCAATAAAAACTACGCAATTGTCAGTTCTAAGAAGTCTTCGAAATTCAATTTTCAGAGCTCTAATTGACTCTACTAATCCCTTCATTGTGTCGTCTACTTTTCATTTAGTTTTTCAGGTACCTACCTAAAGTTTAAAGTGGTGGACGTAATCTTGTCATGCGATTTTTGATCCAAGAAGTATAAACAATTTATTTTACTGTCAGTTTACGCTTAAAAATGTTTCGTCATTCTTCTTTCGATTCAATAGCTTTTCTCC
The DNA here is from genome assembly GCA_907165275.2 of Zygaena filipendulae. NCBI lineage: Eukaryota > Metazoa > Arthropoda > Insecta > Lepidoptera > Zygaenidae > Zygaena > Zygaena filipendulae. The sequence goes on from OU015669.1 coordinate 7,266,412, forward strand.
GAACAGTTTTGTTAATTTTCCCCGGAAATAACTGAGATGTGAACGCGATGATACATGAGTTATTTCGGATTAACTATTTCCGCTCGTTATAGCTACGAGATTTAAAAATAAGATAAACAAATCAAAGAATACCTATGCAGTACTAGGTACTAGGGTTTTAATTCATATTTAAACACTAGAGCAGAGGATTTGGTACAGTCTATTTAATGTACAGTGAATTATATTTACTTAGAATTGTTGATCCCATTGATTATTTATTAAATTTGGTAACGGTTACTAGGTTTTAAAAAATAATCCTTACTAATATTATAAATGTGTAAGTGAGATTGTTTGTTTATTTGTTACGCGTGAAAACGCTTTAACGGCTCAACCGATCATCATGAAATTTGGTATACACGTTCTCAGGGATACAGAGAAGGACATAGGGTACTTTTTATTCCGGAATTCCCGCGGGAACTCCGAAATTACCGCAGGTGAAACCGCGGGGAAAAGCTTATATATATTATCTTCATTACAATGTGTAGAATAGAAAACCGATAGTACCAACCTAAAAAAAAATTGCAGTAAACCCCGTTATTCTGAAAGAAATCCGAAAGAATAGCAAAAAATAAAAAACAATCGACTCGTAGAGAAGTTGCATTTTAAAATCTCGTTCGAGCTTCAATAAACAAAGTAGCATCACGCCGATACCGACTTAAGCTTAACCCCTTCCTCGCTTACGATGCAGAAAATTGTTAAAGGGTTCTCAAAATGTTACAAGGCATTATTTTTTTGTCCTCAAAGGGTTGGAACTCAAAACGGGGCAGATGTCAAGACGACGCTCGCAGATGCACGAGGATTAATGATTTGACTACAACTGGTTTATTTTTAAAAGAAACTACCTAACTATATAGATAAAAAAAAAAACTTCATTTTCCATACACTTACCAGTAGCAAGAATATAATTTATGTTCTTTTCGTTGTGATTTATAACAATACTTTACTTAATTCTTCTAGTTCATGTCTGAGTCACGTTCTTAAAATGTTGCGTAACCGTTTAGAAATGGTAAAAAAATTTGGTAAATATAATTTACAATATCATAAAAAACTAAAAGCTTATGTGGTTTTATTAGGACGTGTCTCAAGAATCCATGTTTACATGACTTTTTGTCCAGCAATTGAAGGTTAACTGTGCAGAATACTAATTAGTAAAAGTCGTGTTGCTCAGTTTTTAGAGCTCTCGTCTCTACTAAATAAATAAATGACAATATATATTATGTACTATGTAGTTACCTACTATAGTCACTAATTCTTTAAAGTTTTTAATAGTAATCATATTTTTAAAGTATGTAAAAAACTCATGGAAAGCGGGAATCGCTTGGAGTTAGAATTTCTATAATATTTTCTATTTTGATCTACGTTAATATTGATAGAAGTACCTACATTAATTATTCATCAACAAAGTCAAGAAAATTCACAAAACATGATTTATGAGCTACAGCAGAAGGTACCGCTGCCCATAGAATTTATAAGGAAATCACTACGTGCGTGAATGGCAAAACAGCTGACATCAGGAGGATTTTGAAAATCAAAATTCTAATTAGTCCGTCAGTTAGAAAATAAAAAAAACAATAGACACGTTTTTTTTTGCTTTTTCAAATAAATGAAAATATACAGAGATAAAGCACATTAAAGTTTAGGATGGGGACTCGTGACGTCACTAAGCACTTTGCCGCCATACAAACTGCACCGGTTAGTGACGTCACGCGAAATTTTAACTCAACGCATCACCGTTATTTTTTGATCACGTATAAAAAGAAAAAATACGTGTCCAATATCTTTTATTAATCTACAAGACGGACTAAAATAAAATTTAGTCAACATGCCCTTTTATGATGTTGTAAGTAAGAAATAGAAATAAAACAACGTTCACGTGACATTGTCGATGATTATAATGACAGGCCTCGGTATAATGATGATGGTCTGCCAACAGCCTCAGCGTAGTAGATGTGTAGTTATTATTAAATAACAATAACAGTGTGCGCGTGCGCATCGACACCGCACCTGTACCGAATATAACGGGACACCGCGGTGATGTTACGGACTATGTAAACTAACGCGAATACAACGAGAAAACAATTTGCTTGCTCCCATCATAAGTTTTATTTGTTTGCTGCTTTTTTCATTATTCATTTCTAACTGTCCCCCGCAGTTTCACCCACGGTAATTTCGGAGTTCCCGCGGGTATTCTAGGATAAACTATACCTATAAACCTTCTCTGGAATCACTATATCTATTGGTGAAAACCACATGAAAATCCGTAGTTTATGAGTTTATCGCGAATAAACAGACAGACAGACGAACGGACAGATAGACGCGGCGGAGGACTTTGTTTTATAATATGTAAGAAATTTTTTGGTTTATTCGGTTAAACAAAATGTTACATTTATCTTACTAAAAGAACATAAGATAAATAGTATAATTTTCGCCATTCCTTTTTCTATAAAACTATCGATAAAATAAAAATAATTATAATGTAATAGCCAACAATACTAAAATATATAATAATGTAGAGTTATAAAATATATCAATTGTTTTACTGTATTGCATTGTATTGTCTCACTGGGTCATGGTTTTCTACATTTTAATCATATCTAATCTGATTAATCAATTATGGACTATTCTTATTTAGGACAAAGTTCGCATAATATTACAACTTTAACTTGAAATCCGTAACAATTAATAATTTCTCACCACTGAGCATATTAGTTTATTACATAGACTTCGATAAAATGATTGTGCTACAGACTCTCCAACGGCGCCCAGTAGATTACTAGAACATAAATGAAGTTTTGCATGAATACTCCGTTATATCAGTCTGTCTTATCCCTAAAGACGGCAACGAGATGTCATGTCGTGAATTGTTACTTTGTAAGGTCATCATGAGGCGAGGCGACATACCGCGTTTTATCGCGTTAATTGGTACAGCCCCATAAAATGTGGACGAAGCTCTTGGTAATTAACTAATTAAAAAAAAACTTTTGACATAATATCAAATGACGATAAACTGCAGTTTTAATATTTAGGAAAGGTATTATTAATTATATAATATTTTCATAAGTTTGAGGCAGTCAATTGAAGGTATGCACACCACCATTGACTTGTTTAGGTACAGTGTATTAAATAGGCATGTTGACAACTTTTAAAAATCAAAATTTTAATTAGTCCGTCTTTTGGAAAATAAAAAATCATTAGACACGTATTTTTTTATTATTCAAATAAATGAAAATACACAAAGATAAAGCGCATTAAAGTTTAGGGTGGGGGCTCGTGACGTCACTTATCGCTACAAGCCGCCATATAAGCTGCACTAGTTAGTGACATCACCCGAAATTTCAACTCAATGTAACGCTGTTATTTTTTGATTACGTAAAAAAAGAAAAAATACGTGTCCAATATTTTTTATTAATCTATAAAACGGACTAAAAAAAAATTAGTCAAATAGCCTATTATGTCATATTATTAATTATACTCTTGGTATTTTATAGGTTTATTTTTTTTAACTACCGAAAAATCTTACACATCCTGAATTGTAATGTCGAGTCTTCCTGCAATATAATAAAGAAGAAAAGATTTATTAAAAGACATGACGTTTACTACAAGGGCTAATGGTGATGCAGCTAGTGACCACTTGGACACAGGCCAGCCTGCGTCGCCAGTTCAAACTTCACGGTTTCTCTAAGAGCTTACTGTTGTTTTTAAACTTAAGGTTGAGTTCTTGGGCGTCCGCTTTTATTTTTAATCTATACATATAAAATGCTTTGTCCTGAATGACTGATGGATCAACGCACAGCCTAAACCGCTGGTCGTAGAGACCTGAAACTTGGAGAGTTCTTTTTATCTTTGTCTATTTGTATTTTCTGTCTAAAATTTTCTGAGTCTTATTAACTGTTACTGCATGCTGTGTTCACATTACTACCTATATACCAGGATACAAGATTAATGTGTACCATCCGGTTTAGTGAACCGTTAATTTAAAAAAAAGTATGACGTAGGCGTCCGATAAGAAAGGATTTTTGAAAATTGAACCCCTAAGGGGTTTAAAAGGGGTTGCAAAGTTTGTATGGAACAATTCCGCGGGAACTTCGAAATTATCGCGGGCGAAACCGGGCGGGACAGCTAGTTACATATAAAAAAACAATCGCGATAAACATTATTATTATTGGTATATGAAGACCAAAACGGCTTTCAGTATCTGCGATCTGTTCGCGCATTCGGGAACTTGGTGTGTAGGTACTTATGTACCAGGTCACGATATAGACTACTTTTATGCTGATTAAATAAAGAGGTCCCGAGGCAATCCCGTGGATTACAGCAAGTTTTTCTTTTCTTCTTATCATGGACCTTCGCAGGTAGTGTCATTTATTTATTTATTTATTTATTTATTCATTGTTAACACATACGGTACAGGACCAATTACAATGGTTAACAAAATACTAGTAGGCCTTGCATACAAATTTCAAGTAAAGTAGGTACCTAAATATTTATTATAGACGACCCGATTGGCGCATTAGGTCATCATGCCTGCCCGTTAATCAAGAGGTTCCGGGTTCGATTCCCGGTGGGGGTGGACTTCGTGTGATGAACACTGGGTTCCCTTTTCCAGTCTAGGCGTGTATAATATATCTAAATTATAATATATATGTAATAATATGTAATAGGTATACCACGTTTGCTTGGTTTCCACGACACAAGCTTATATATAGCTTAGTGTGGGATCAAGTAGATTTATTTATTTATTATATTTATTTATTTATTTATATAGATCTGTGTGTTGTGAAGTGGATTATTATTATCATTTATTAGCCTTGTTGTACCGCTTGAAGTTGCAATTTATGGTGCATAGGAAACGTCATATGAACATATATGAATCTTAATACACGCATAAAAACGCCACTGCTGCATTATTAAATACTTTTATGGCTGTAAAAATAAATGATAGAACCAACTACATTCTCGTTTACCGCTAAAAAAAACTCCGAAGAGCTATAGTTAAAAATAAGATAAATAAAGGTCCAAGTTGTGGCGACAAAATCGGTGACCACTAAGAATGGGCTATGGAGACAAGGGACACCTACTCTATAGTCTATACCTACTGACGAGTAGCACCTTTGTATTGTATTTTACTGTCTGTAAAGCTATAATATAATGCCCAATAAACACCTACAAAAGCTATATATGTATGGCGCTTATATATATTTTTTATATAATAATAACATTAACATTTTTATTAAGTACTTAATATAAGTCGAGAGTAAGTACCTGCTACAAACACCTGCGCGCTGCTGTATCTTGCTGCATCATAAACTAGTGCTTACCGAGAATAAAATAATTGTAATTATTTCACATAAAATAAAGGTATTATTAGTTTCGTATTGAGTAAAAAAATAACAATACAAAACTGACAAAGATATTACAGATTATATTTTGATAATATGAAATAAAACTATTAATATGTATCATAAAAATATAGTCTTCTTTTTTTATTTACCTGCTATGAAGTTCAGGAAGTACTCTACTTACACAAGACATTCACAACTTGAAATCCAACGCATACTACATAATGCTTGGACTAACACAAATTTCAGACACCCTAGTCCCTACTATTATAACATATTATGCATAATCCTACTAATATTATAAATGTGAAAGTGTGGATGTTTGGATATTTGGATGTTTGTTACTCAATCACGCAAAAACGGCTGAACGGATTTGGATGAAATTTGGCATGCACGTTGTCAGGGGTACAGAGAAGAACATAGGCTACTTTTATCCCGAAATTCCCGCGGGAACTCCGAAATTACCGCGGGTGAAACCGCGGGGCACAGCTTGTAAAGGCAAGCTAAACTATCATGTTTTCATAAAACGTTGTAGATGTTTTGTTATTCTATAATTGTTATTCTAATTGATCATTTGATAATATAGTGACTTATAAAGTTATCTATTATATACTAATATCATAAAGAGGTAAAGTTTGTGAGTTTGTGACGTTGTAGGGGGTAATCTGGATCAACGGAACCGATTTTGAAAATTGTTTCACTAAGAAGCTACGGTGTCCTGAGTGACATAGGGTACTTTAATCTCGAAATTCCCACGGGAACTCCGAAATTACCGAGAGTAAAACCGCGGGGTTCAGCTATATTTAGGTAATAATAAATACTTGGACATTTCCACAAATTGTCACTCGAACATAAGTAGGTAGAGCTAGTAATACCTACATAGTAAATATACAGACTGTAAAAAGAAATATTCTTCATATAGGTAGGTACTACTAAATAATCTCAGAAATAAGTGAAAATAAAAATTTAAGATTTTTTAAAATAATTTAAATTTAAATTATTATTATTATTATTTTTTTAATTTTTCTTTTTTTTATATATTATTGTTACATCAAATAACCCGCCCCTGACCGCTCCCGGTGCAAAGGTGCCCATCAGGCTGGCCGCATTCCCGCGCTGAATAGCCATGGCCAACCTCTGCACCAGGAACGAGAATTAATTTTTAAATTAATTTCTCAATCACGCATAAATTTACAGCTGCACTTTTCGGTTGACAGTTGGAATACAGATGAAAAAAATTGAGTTCGGTGGAAATTCCTAAGAAATTCCGATTCATGCGGGCGAAGCTTTTCAGAGGAGGAATTTCATACCGAGCGATTTTCTTAAATTCGTAAAGTTCAGTTAATTACACCTTTCATTTACAATTAAGTATACTTACTTAGCGTACAATTAACACGTGTTTATAGAAATTTTTAGCTAAATGAAAGACGGTGGTTCCGTCATTTATATTGGCGTCGATAAATTGTTAAAAGTGGATTTTGTATGGTTTTTCGGTGCTGTGTTGAATAATAGTAACGCAGTGGTTGTTTCATGGCTCATCACGAAAAAAAATGTAACTGGCCAAGTGCATTCGATTTATATACGGAAGTCCATGAAAAAAAATTAAGAAGATATAGCTAATTTTCAAAACGGAACAGCTCTCTCAAAATTCCACCTCGTCAAGTTGATCAGATGGCAATGTTTACAAATTCGTAGTGATTTCGTGTTTCGGATACGAACAAGTGCCGGAATAGAGGGCGGGTGGTCCCCTGTCTCATTACAAGTGGGGGATACACGTGCGTGGCGCAGTGTAACCACAGACAAGAAAGACTCTTTGTTGCTGCTTCCGGTATCGTGTTTGTTACTGTTTTTAGGTAAATAATGATCGTGATAATGATTTATTAACAGATTGATGAAGTGGATGGTGTTGTTCAATAGTTTTGGGATAATAATCTAACTCGAGAACTCTCCCGGGATAAAAACTGTGTTACTCAGATACTGTAGCCTAAAATATTTTTTAGAATCGGTTCAGTAGTTGCAAAATCCCCCTAAAAATAAAAAAATTGTATGGTTATGAATAGTATGTAATACGTACGTCAGATTAAACCAAGTGCCTATACTTTGGCTTTGATACGAGTAACGTTACATGAAATTTTAAATATTGTTTAATCTAGAAGGTTATAGATGCTCCCGATAATGAATTTACCTACTGAGTTTCCGAAATATTGTCATTATTATTAGGAGCTTTTCGGAACCAGACAGCTGCCGCACCAGGACGTGCTAATCGTACCAAAAATATTCCATTTCACGCCAAATCTCTTCTAAGAAATCACGTGTTATTAGTCCTAATTTTTTCAAAGGTGCAATATGACAGCCAACTTGTGCCCGCATGCGATTTTTTTCCATCTAGCACGTGCTTGTTTTTGTGTAAGGCTTCCGTGTGCTGGTGCCTTACATCTGTCGTGGCAAGCTGTGGTTTTGGATGTTATCCAGATAAATTGAAAAGTTGAGTCGTGGTTCAAGCTTCGCTTAACTTGAAAACTTCTAAATTTATCCGGGTCATCATAATTTGCAACATGATGCTGGCTGTTTCTGTACCTGCCGCGTACATCTGGTGCATTTCTTGTGTTTCGAATATTTTTATAAATAGAACGCGAATGTTGTGCTCCAAACATAAAGAATGTTTTGCAGCCGTCTTTTAATACTTTCCAAAATGTATGTGAGCATGTTACATTTTTATTATACATAGAATATTGTATACACATTTTTTAAACTAGGTCAAAAAATCCGTTGACTTTCTATATAAAAAAAATGGAAGAAATTGTATTTAAGTACCTGACACCTGTATATAACATCAACAAGACATCATAAGCAAACCAGACCTTCTTACGTGTCCAAATTATTTTAAGGAATTCAAATTACCGTTATATCGATCAATAGACAATTTCTTTTATTTTCTTTTCAGCCGCATCCTGCCGGTGGCTGGCCGTTGACAATGGTTAATAAAGAGCGCGATGTGAAAACGATATGATCTCGGGTCAACAGTCGTTTGTTGTGGTCTATGCGCCATTGTGGTGCAACCACCAGATATTGATCGATGATGAAAAAAAAACATCGATTTACATTATGGCTTTGTATGGTTTGGATCGTCTTTGAGATGCTTTTATTTAATGTGATAGGATCAAAGAACTTTAACTACATAATAATATTAGAGCTACTATCCCAATTATGTACCTACCTACCTTAGGTCACCATCTCACTCACTCATATCAATGAATTAAAATCATAATCATTGTTTACAGACAGAGAGAAAAGAAACCTATAGGAAGACAGAATGCGGTATTTACTGATGTGCAGTCTATAGGTGTGCGAAAGATTACAAATAAACGTACTCTCTTTAGGACGTGTAGCTATATACCTACCTACTTCTTGATCCTTTTTTCAGAAACGATTAAAAAAAATATTAATACAAAATTATAAAATAAAGAAATACCAATCATGATGCATACCTACCTACTTATTGCTTCAGAACTCCAAAATACAGTTATTATTGTAATGTAAATTATACCGTTATAGCGTATACGTAACGTAAATCAGTCTTATTATCTCTTTGGACTGGTGGCCGTATCGAATTCACTTACCTTGCCTGTGCTGCGTCTGTCACTAGAAATAACTAGCTAATTCCACATGTGGAAAAGCAGTTTTGTATTCCATTTTCAACTTTATTCTTTTACATGATAGGGATGAGTTAATAAAATAGTGATGTGCATCGTTTATGTTTGCTGTTTTGTAATAGCGTTTTAATAGAGTGAACGAATTTCGTCCTTGCATTGTCCCATTGTGTTCATAGAGCGTTTATACAAAAGGAATTGCGTTTACTCCATTCTTAGATTTGTTTGGATTCTCAGCAAGGATTGTAGCTTTTAATACCCACTTAGGCTTTGCTATCACCTGGAGGGTATACGTATACTTACATCCGTATAAAATGCTTAATATGAATAATATAATATCATGCCAGTGTTGTGGTTTAAAATAATTGTGGTTTTGAATAAAGACTTACATGGTATTTCAATTTTTAAATACTGCGTAACTTGTGTAAGCTCGTAACTAAAGATTGGTTCACTTATTGCTCCAATGGACACGGCGAGTAACTAATAGAATATATCTCTTATACAACGTGTTAATGAATTAACCAAAAACCTGATACACCCCATTTAAAAAAATAAACAATAATGTAGCTAAAATATAAATTATGTCTACAAATAAATACCTACTTTAAAAGTTATTCAACATTAATCTGGAGGTGACCTATCTACGAAATATCGCTACGCCCGCACCTACATGTCAATGACCGATTCGATTTTTTTGCGACGGGCGGCGTAGGCGCCAAATATTGTATTATAAATCATTTAGACATGGGCTGGTAAAAATTAAAAATATAACCTATATTAAAACATGGTGTAATCGATTCGAAAATCGATTCTGAGCAAACTAATTTCTAACTAATTTTCTCGCATCACGATGTATGTTCGAGATAAACTCTGAAACTATTGTACCGATTCGATCAAACTTCGTAACTATCTGTAATTTGGTCTAACTTAAAAGATAGGATCGTTTTTATCCCGGAATTCCAGCGGGAACTCCGAAATTAAAGCGGATGTAATTATTAAAGATACCAGCTCTACAATTCCTTATAATAACTGCCAACCCCGCTTTACAGAAATCATTTTACAGAATTATACCATGCCCGTGTTTCCTGACAAGAAAATTTACCATGTTAGTACTTGGTATGCGGATCGAATACATAAACCGGTCACACATAAAGTTACTATTACTTCGATCGACATAACAAATCCGAAATATCGCGTGATAAACAGCACTTGTAGCATATAACACAATAACGTTATTAAAAAAATCCGAAGAAATTATTTTAACGAGTAATACCTAACTGTTTAATTAATAATAATTACTGGCACGCGATATACGATAACGTTCCATTCCATTCGATACAAATTCAATAAAATTTATTTGCCAATCTATATTTTAAAACTTAAAAAGGTGTTGAATAAAAAAACATACCACTAATTTGCAATAGCAAATAACGTTAATTAGTATATTTTAATTGAATTTTACACTTAATATTATTGTTTAATTTTTGAAAAGATCAGTTAATTAGTCGCCTCCTTGGTCGCCTCAAAGATGTAAAAAAGAACAATATTATTTAGTTTTTTTTTTGGCACGTTCTTTTCTTGTTATTTTTATTGGCAGCCCGTTTTATCTGCGGTCATTATTGAAGTGCATTTTTATTACCAGCTAATATGTTTTTACCTCATTTGTTTGCTGTCATTATTACTAGATTAATATGAAGATATGGACTGTAAATTTACGTAATTTACAGGTAATTTTTTTACAGTCCAGTCATTCTCGAGTTTTAGCGAGATGAACGAACAGCTATTCATTTTTATACTTAAATGAATAGATTTCTTATTTTTTAGTGTAGCTAAAGAGTATAATAAAGAATTACCTATACCTGTTTTAAAAGAGATAGGTACCTATAGTATGGTGATCCGGAGACTAATATGTCAAATATTTTTTTTTACCTTTATTCGTACTTTATACGTACCTACCTTATCTCGACTCAGTAAGGAATAAGGATTTTTGGATTGTGGCCTTTGCTACTGTAGCGTATTAAAATATACTTACGCCAATGTCAACTGTATAGATAGATGTATCATTCAAGTTATTTGTATTATTTTAGTATCTATATAATGTAGTAAAGATGAAAAGTGTGGTTGAACTGCCTTCAAAATGTTTTTTTTTTAAATTGCCTTTAATGAAAAAAACAATTGGCAGTAGATAATATGTAGGTAGGTATACAATTTTGAATGTGTATCGACCTCTCCATTTTTGATTTTGCTTCATATTTTTGAACAATGGCCACCTAATACCTATTCAGACGCAGCAATAGGTTTTCTTTTCTTAAAGTAAAGCCTTGTAAAAATAAGCACGTGTTCCAATAGAGCCTCCGTTCCCACGTCCTTTGCTCAAATAATCTTTTAAGAAAAGATTTCGCCAATTTTTTTTGAAGAAAAAAAAAGATAGCATTGCGTAACGCACATGCACGTGTGCCAACCTTGGGAATCAGCTGATTTTGCCCTTCAAATAAATATAACAAAATTATGCAAAAATGAATTGTGATCTATGAAGTTTAGGGTCGGAAATGGAGATTGGTATAGAAACTTTCACGAAACCATTATCTACTTATTTACATACGTATACCTTTTCAAGTTATTGTGTAGGTACATATAATAAAAAGATATTGTACACGAGCAATGCGAAAACATTTGAAATCTTACATTTATAATACGTATAGTTGTAGGTAGGTATATAAGTAGGTACTTACTCAGCACGTGATAAAAAAATATTGACGAACTAGGAATTTATAGCTTGATCTGATTTTTTTATATTTTTAGATTCATTAAAGAATATAGGTACATTAACAGCTGAAGATCTCATCAAATCAATCAAGAAAAAAAAAACAGGATAATATACGAAGGCCCAATGGCTCTAGTAAGGAATTAAGAAAAGATACAGAAGGGATAATATGAGCATGACAGATCAACTGACTGACTTAAAGTTATCTATCACACCTCAGACGAAATATTTTTTTTTTATTTCGTCTGAGTATCACACGGAGGTGAAATTACTGGAGCTAGAATCGTATCCTTACTATCACTAAGTACCTATTATAAAAAAGTCCTCCACCGCGGTTGTCTGTCTTTCTGTTTGTTGGCGATAAACTCAAAAACTACTGAACGGATTTTCATGCGATCTTCAACAATAGATAGATAGTGTTATATAATCCAAACGGACCTTAGAAATAAGAAAGGATTTTCCTAGACTGAGACTGTGAGGTGTCATTTCAAGTTATAGAATCCAAATTCCTAGCGTTTATAATATCATTGGCTGAATCTATGCATTATTCTTATATATTTGTTAAGTGAGTTTTTTCAAAAAGAGATAGCATCATAATCAAAATTGAAGTAAGAAAAAGACGGGAACGGTATCGATTTAACTGATGCAGCTGCCGAATTCAGCCAGGTAGTCTTTGCCGTACCTAAGTAAAAAAAAAAACTGTGGTCTATTGTTTTTTTTTTCTCCATCTAAACTTCTTCTACGGCATTGCATACAAAACTGGTTGTATGTCGTGGATCTTTTGAAAAAAATATTAATCTCGTACTTTTAGTCTCCGCATTTGACAATAATGTAAACAAGAAATGCTACCATATTATAATTATCAATGAAAAAAAGCGAAAAAAAAATACAGACGAATTGAGAACCTCCTCCTTTTTGGAAGTCGGTTAAAAAGAACATTCCGTTCCCAGCGTAGCCGCGTCAAGACAAAGATGAGAAAGTTAACTTTAGCACAAAACTCTCCTTTTAATCCTCAATAGTTGGAAAGGATTGTTGGAAAAAATTCTACACTCGTTTCTAAAAAAGATTTAGATAACAAAATTGTTGTAATATTTTTTTTTGTCTATAGTTCTACACTTATAATATGAACAGTTATTATAAGTTTGTTCGTTTGTAGGGCATAATATCTGGTAGGTACTGACTACTTAACGGGTTTGCAAAATACTTTACTGATAGAAAGCTATCCCTAAGTAACTTGAGAAACTTATTATCCCGAAACAAGAAGAATTCAAACCCCGGGGATCAGTTGCCTATTTGATATAGTGTTGAGGCTTCCTGATGCAGAGTTTCTGAGGGAATCCCATGATCGGAAATCGCGGAACAGCTGATAAATAAGATGAAAAAATCATTTTCATTCATTGGTTGAAAAGTTTATTCAATTTATTATTTTATTTATTTAATCCTTTATTGCACATAAAATAACAATGTTACAGTACCTAAAGAAAAAGGAGAAAGCAAATGGCGGTCTTATCGCATAGTTGCGATCTCTTCCAGACAACCAATTATGCGAAAGGACAAACAAAAATACATAGACACGGGTGGTTGGGTAAAGCATTCCAAACATTATACTATATAAACATATTATATATACCATAATAAATATATACTATATACCATATAATTCTACCATATAATTATAATTATATATATATAATATCAATTGTTTTTGATAACTACAAAATCAATAAAATCAATTACCAATAGAGCCAGGAGCATTGTTGTTAGATTCTTTTATATAGGAAATGACAACACAATTGGACAGTTGCAAAATGGACGATTTAGGAAATAAATGGAACGTTCCAACTGTTCGTCTTGAAGTGTCTGCCAACTGCCAATAAGTCATATTCCTTATCACGTTATTGTGAGGAAGTTCGAAATTCAAGCCCCACGGACCAATCAGAGACGACCATCTGCCGCTCGGCTCGTGCGTCGATACGTCTTTGATCGATAGCGCGTTTCCTTATTCGTTTTTTTTTTCTTTTTTTTGTGTTCGCAAGGAATCTAGTTCGCGTCTGTGTGCGTGACGTGCCTTGAGATTTGGCAGATGGCACGTGCTCACTTCAAAAGCCTCTTTCTAGTCTATGCATCTGTCGACTTCTTAAACGATTTTTTTGCCCACGTTTTTTTTTGTAGAAATCTTAGAGGGTTTTTTCACATTTCTCTGGATACGACATGTGTACTGTATAGGATGCAAATATGGGATTTCATAGAAAAAAGCCTTGATATCGGTGCATTGTGAGCAACAGGCGATTAAAATTAGAAAAAATAGAGTCCGTCTGGTATCGTACCACAAGTAGTATTGTTATGTTGTTTACCATCTGCCATCACCTTGTTGCGATGAGATGGTGATAATTTATGTAGATAGTTGTGAGAAATATTATACAAGATGAGACAGAATGTGATTAATTTGTGGATTTAATTCTTAGATTTTTAAAAGAGCCTTCAGTTTCACCTGCGGGAACTCTCTCATCTTTACCTACATAGTATAAAATGAAGTCGCTTCCGCTGTCTATTCGCGATAAACTCAAAAACGACTAAACGGATTTTCATGCGGTTTTCACCAATAGAGTAATTCATGGGGAAAGTATCCTGGAATTCCCGCGGTAACTCCGAAATTATCGCGGATGAAACCATGGGGGACAGCTAGTTTCGTATAAGAGAGTTTCCTATTCACGCATTTACTTGAGACATAACCTGTCAACACTCAACATGACAAGTTTCATTCTAATCCGTTCTATAGTTTTTTCATTAAAACAAACTGACAAATACAATAAAAATTCTGAAATGCCCATTTACCTAGTGGCCCTATAGTGCCCATTAAATTATTTTGCATTTTTACATTGATTTTTAACATGTAGAAACGGCAGGTTTACCTACAGTTTTTTGTCAGGAAGAGATCAGCGATGAGACCTCCTTTTCTGTGCCTATATGTAGTTTTTACGATTTTTGTAGAAATATGAATGTTAAATGATGCACAAATGTACCTACCTATTCTATTCTATTTTAATCTTAAAAAATACATCACAATTCATCATTCGAAACGAGCTTAAAAACTCCATTAAACACTCAAACATCATTAATCAATTAACAAACAATGAAAACTTACGCTCCCTAATGAATGGTGTTCCTTGCATTTGTTTGAAATACGATGGCAAGGTCAAAATGCACCTACAACCCGGCCCGCGGGGTACCTGAGGCTCTGAGGGCACCGGAAACGTTGTGCAAAAACAAGCCAAATCTCGTCTGCGCACTTCCGCCGGATACGGAACCGCCTGCTTTCGCGTCAGGAAACGAGTAAGAACTACGCAAAAACCACGCAGGTTGCACTACGTATGGGGGGTGAATAATATAATACATGTGGGCTGGGTTGTTTTCAATCATAACAAAGAAACTTTTGACATTCACATGTCGTTTTTTTATTGAAGAAGGGTACGAGTCACGTGATTTGTTAATAAGCAAGTAAGAATCAGAGAATCGTATATAGTCGTAATCAAAGTTTTATTTAGACAACAATTTAAACTTCCAACTTTCTTCTGAGGACCTAACTGCTGGAGTCGCGTCATAATGCTAGTTTCAAGGCTTTTGTGGTGCGAGTCTCGTCAAGAAAATTGGACACCTTTATAAAGGAAGAATTTTGGCCGAAAGGTGTGGTCTATAGGCGATTCAGGGGCAGGATACCGACAGCCACCACCAGAGCGACACAGTGTCAAAAATAGATTGTTTTTTATATTTGTTATATGTATGTTAGTTTGTATCTATGGGCCCATGTTGCCTGATAACAAAACAATAAATAAATAAATAAAAAATATTATCTCTGGTATTGTAATTCGAACTGAAAAAGGAAGTTGAAATACGCTTTCTATTTTCAAAGACTGTCGTTCACTGCGGGCTTATATTCTTTAACTAAGTGTCTACTTATTCCATTTCATTCAACTTTTCGTATAAGAAATCACCTCTAATCGATTCACATTGTAGTTTTTCTGAAACCAATTTCGCTCAGTACGTGACAGTGTTGAGGTAGATTTATCAGAATTAAGTGATGAGTTTTTTTAGTGCACTCTCTCTGTGTGTTCCGTCCACGTCTTGAGTTTTTTACACTTGTTTCATATAATTATGCTCGCTTGCGGTTGGTTGGTTTCATTAAAAATGTTGCTTAGTGTACAATAAAATGGTGCTGCTAGCCTATTATGTAACTTTTGTTGCTATCATTATTCAGTTTCAATCGGAAACATAGCGATTTTGTGATTCATTATTCATGTTTAGATAGCTTTAACTTTTAAAATATGTTTATTTTAGTTGATTGCTAGATATTGTAGGTGTCAAAATATGCATATTGTAATCGCAAAACGCCATGTTTTTGATTGCAACCGAAAAATTATAGAAACAAAAGTTACATAATAGCCACTCTGGTATCAAAATACAGTTGTTAGCCAAGCGCATTTCAGTTTTCAACACTTAAAAGGAAAAAAGTCAGATCCACACATCATAATGTGATATTCAATGTTACACATATTATCATAGTAGATAAAGTTTTTATATCTACCTAAAAATATCCATTCATACCTACAGTTTTCGAAACCTATACGAGCAGGTACAGAATTTAAAATTAACTATCAAATTTCATATTCTAGAGGCAGAGTTCGAATCACAATTTCAAGGTCAAGTATAATTGTAATAAACACCGGCCATTCTTATAAAAACATGACTGATCATAACCTTTCATTCGTTCGAATAAAAAAATTTCAACTATTCAAATTACTGTCCAGTGATTCGACCACTTAATAACCTTTGGTACAGTATCTCACGACTACTTTAAAAATATGAGGGCCAATGGGTTTGAAAAATGAACTCACCGATCAGACTTTTTTTTCCTTTTTATTATCGAAAGCTGCGAACAGCCAGCAGGTGTAATCTACAATAAGGATTTGAAAGGGAGCCCTCGAACAGGAGGCCTTTTTCCCACGCCTTTGCCGATGATCTTTTAAAAATTCAAAGACCTAATATAAAAAAGTTTCATATTGTAGTCTTTAATTAACTGAACTTTAATTAGTGTATTTAAATAATAATATCTACGAGTAAGAACAGCTGAGATTATTTGCAAAGTCATGGACCAATTAAGTTTAATTGGTCCATGTTTGCAAAGTGTAAATGTACCGTTTCAATGTGTTCCTGCTAAAAGATTATCATAATATAGGAAAGTGTAAATAATTGTCGAACACAAAATAATATAACAATTACGTGTAAAACTAACACATTTGTCTTTAACATCACCACGACAATTCGTGAAACTTTACCTAATAAATTGTTTATTTTTACTCCCACGAAAGTCGAAACGTACAATACCTAAGAAGGTTTCGAAGATGAAGGAAAAGAAATGTAATATGTGATGTGGCCGGACTACGTCCATGACATTTGGTGGGAGATGATAAAAAAAAACATTATTATACACCGCAAGGTGGTACGCCATCGCTTTCTGTGTGCTTTTTGTATAGCTCCCACAGTTTATTACTAAAAATATACTTGTTAAGTTAATAGCCTGCTTTATATTCAACAGTTTCATGATTTGCGATGGAGATGTGGGAACTGGGATGAACACAGGGTTCCGCTTTCAGTTATGCTATAATTCTGAAAAGTCAACAATTTTTGTCAGTTCCAATAATAATTAATAATAGCTTCTATTCTTAATAGTGATCGTTTTGGTATTTTCAAATTTGAACCAAGTTTATAGCTACTTAGTTTCAAGAACGTGAAATTGCTCACTCGGCGTAATTCATTCATCTCACTTTCTTTTTCTATCTGGTTTATATCTCCACTGGTTGAGAAGCGATTTCAAAAATTAGGTACCCATATCAGAAAGCACGTCTGGCATAGGTACTTATCGTATACATAGCCCGAAGATCTAGCAAAGATGGTTTGGCCGCTTGTATGTAGGCAACTGGTCGTCGTGAGATCCCTGGAGGATGCCTTTTTCCAGCAATGGACGTCTTTCAGCTAGAGTAATGATTATTATTTCTAAAAACTACCCAGATCCGTAGACGTTTTTTATCAAACCATCTAATTGCGATGTGTTATATCAGAAACACATGTAAGTACTTAATTGTTAAGCCAGGCCCTGACCCCAAACGATTTGTATTAATCTGAACATCTGAAGTCAATAGGTGATAGGAAAATTTAGTTTTTACTATCACGACTGTACAACATACAGAATGGCCTCCCTTTGAACGCCTTTCACCCTCATGTATCTACTTGTTAAAAAAACCTCTTTTTTATTAGAGGTCTATAGAAGTTTTAAAATTATAATAGGTACTATTAGAAGCGACTTTTTCTAATAACTTAAACATTTGTAAAGTTCTTTTTAAGTAAATAACATAATAATTATGTGTTCGAATGAATAATAAAATCGCAAATGCACCGCCAAGCGAGCTCTCAGTAGGTACTATCTGAAGGTTGAGTGGCAGAGAATGCTACTGTGGTATTAAGTCCGCCTTTTGCTTCATGATGTGCATAAAATAAATAAATATGGGATAACAAATTAATCTTCTTAATATATAAAAATCACGTGTCACGTTGTTTGTCCGCGATGGACTCCGAAACTACTGAACGGATTTTGATAAAATTTTGTAACCATTTATAATATGGTCCAACTTAAAAGATAGATAGTTTTTATCCTGGAATTCCCGCGGGAACTCCGGAATTAATGCGGGAAACAGCTTATCACCGTAAACTACTGTCGGGGGTACAAAGAAGGACATAAAGTACTTTTTTCCCGCAACCTCCGCGGGAACTTCGTAATTACCGCGGATGAAATCGCGGGGGACAGCTAGTTGACTATAAATTCTTATTTCGAAGCAGGTTCAGCGTCCTCATCCTTAACCCTATAATATCTGCGGGACATTTTGTACACATCTGCCGGCGCGACGTGCGCGTCCCGTTACTCTAGCGAACAAACTTGCACGACACATGCCTTGCGATGCTTACTTGTTTATCGGCAATTACAATAACAAGTATTGCTGTACTTACTTGTTATTTTTGATACATATTTTGTTTACTCATCTAAAACTGTGGTTTCATTGGAGGAGAAAAAATAATAGAGGCATAAAATAAACGCTAAATTCAAATTCTCTTTTACCTATGATAAA
Organism: Zygaena filipendulae; assembly: GCA_907165275.2. Classification (NCBI taxonomy): domain Eukaryota; kingdom Metazoa; phylum Arthropoda; class Insecta; order Lepidoptera; family Zygaenidae; genus Zygaena; species Zygaena filipendulae. The sequence goes on from OU015669.1 coordinate 7,285,382, forward strand.
TGCTGCAGCTAATGTTTTGTGTTTATTATGACTGTCTTCTCCTACGACCGTTCCTTGTTAGAAGATATCTTTTTCCGAAATAACTGCGTCATTTTGACGCAGATTTTTGTAATAGATACCTATGTAGGTATTTAGATAGATATATATTTAACTATAAATATTCTGTTGTAAGTTGACAATCTATAAGTTGACAATCTATATTAATCATTATTGCTATAGAAAACTAAGTAATATATCGTAATTTTACGTGGTCACGATAAATCATCCGATCAAAAATAAAATTTTTTGTGAGTACGTGACATGATACGATGATACTAACTTTGCAGTTAAAACAAGTGCCAATTGACACTGTCGCAAATGCGCATACCTACTCGAGTGTCAAGTGCCGAGACGATTGGAGAGCAGGCAAGATTTGGGCGGCAAGGCTACGCGACGCGCCCAGTATGGCGATCACCTGCGCACGCGCCACCTGCCGAACATCTGACACAGATGCAGCGCAGTGACGGGCTTACCTGAACTTTATCGATAGTTTCATTAACTCTGTTTTATGAATTTGCTGTTCTCCGCGGTTCCCCTCGCGCTAATTTCAGAGTTCCCGCGGGAATTCCGGGATAAAAATTATCCTATTTCCTTGTCTGTACGTCTGACAATGTGTGTGCAGAATTTTAATGATGATCGGTTGAGTAGTTAAGGCGTAAAAGCGCTAACAAACAAATAAAGTCACATTTGGCATTTATAGGATAGAATAAGGATTATCCTGCAGGGCTATTATGCAACTTTTGTTGCAAAAAATACCCTATATCCTTTTCTATACCTCTGACAATGTGTTCATGATAATCGGTTTTAGACAATAAATCATTTATCTGGTAGTTTGGATGGGTATGGGGTCATACTATTCTACCTACAAACTCCGCTCAGTTTGGAACCGGATGGTGCTAGGTATGTAGGTACCTTATAATACATAAGCTTTATTGTATCAATAATAACGGGCGACCACATACTACTTTTTTAATCGAGAAAAAAATACGATTTCCGTGAATGAGTAAAAGGCGATCTTCGACAATTTAAGACAAATTATTCGATAAACCAACGAAATCACAACTAATGATTTTCCTCTCTTTCACGCAATTCAAAAGTATCGGTAAACATCAAATCTGTGAATCATATGCGGCGAAACTTTGATACTAAATTCTTGCACGGTCCTATTAACGACCTGTTCAACAAATTAACACCTATTATATATTGGCGTGACTAAATTGCGATTAGTTTCACAAAACCTTTACGAATGGCCAATAGTTAAGCGATTGTTACTGAGTGATTATAAAATTATCTAATTTGTGTCGATAGTGAATCGTTTTATCGATATCGCATCGACGACGTCACACACTATAGCGAACGATTCACGCATCTCGCCGCCGTGAGTGATGAATGCGCTTCACGCAGCATGGGTAGTGCTCTAATTACCTGCGAGTTGAAACTATAGGACATAATATAGCAAGGCTTCGAGCGACACAAGCGCTGAATTATACGGATAGCTAGGACACCTGATTAATTAGAATTGCGGTTCAAACAATGTACCTACATCATTATGCTTAAATAGGTACATATACCTAGCACTAGTTTATGTCGGTTTGGGAATGAGTTACTGTTTAAAATTAAAACATTGAAAATAATTAGGAAGGTAAACAAGAACAGCATCTGACCGGGAAGAGTGGCGAGGCATCGCGAGGCACGTAACGTCTGCCCACATTAAGACAATTCGTGAGGACCACGACCGCTCTGCCAAGAGCGTACCAACGAAGAAGAAGAAGGAAGGTACTTGCATCTAACCCACGATTCCTTACTACTACTTAATTTTATTTGAAACTGATCATTACACATAGATATACAAGATTTCGTCTGGAAATGAAATCCTTAAATATTATGAATAAATGCGAATGTGGATTTATTTGTTTGTTACGCGTAGTGCCACAAAGAAGGACAGGGTACTTTTCACCTCGGAATTCCCGCAGGAACTCCGAAAATAACGCGAGTGAAACCGCGGCGAACAGCTTGTATAATACATAGTTAATATTATAAAAAATACAACAAGTATTTTAAGTATCTTTTATGTGGAGACTGCATTAGGAAATATAAATGCTAAACATTTGCAGTTTGTTTTTTTATTATTTCATATTGCGACTCTATGTATAGGTACTACACATTGCGTTACGAATCGAATACCTTATTAGTTTTTATGATACCTACTAGGTATATCTCTATGTTATATTTATTAATTCTATTTTAACATTGCATGTTACACAAGTACCTATCATGTTAAAGTCAATGACCGAGCTTATTAAACACCCATTAGAAAAATTGTAAATGATAATATTATTACCTAGTATATTTATGGCAGGTGAGGCAAAACAATAGCTTTTTAATGAATGAATGCGCAAGAGTTTGACGGTTTCAATCGTTAATGAGTGTTGATCTAGCACAGTTAAAGGAAGTGCGGGTAGGCAAATATTAAATTAATACACGCACACCTGGGTAAATACCTACTACGTAATATTGAGTAACATCTTAATAATTAATATCTGTTAAAAGACGAAGTTGGAGTTCTAAAATTAAACAAGCTCGAAACTGTCACTAGGAAAGGTAAACATAGGTTTTTTTTTTTGTAAACTTATTCCATACAGCCAAGTCAATAAAAGCCGTTAGTGAGATGCATTTCGATGCTTTACCGGGACTTCTGGAAGCAATCTTCGCAATTGGACATTAATAGGATGCTCTGTAGGAAGGACGTTTCATAGATAGTGAAATTAATGCTGGCCGAAGTCAGGATGGTGGGAGTTTTTATAAACCGTAAAACAATGCTAAGTTATTCTACTTAAAACTGGTTGAATGCGAAAGTTTTTAAGAAATAATTTATCAAAACAAAACCACAACCAAAAATTTTTATAAAGTTTAGAACATTTCGTTGACAATTGAACCGTAATACCGGATAGAACGGAGCGTGAGCGGGAAAGGCGACGCTTACTGCCAAAAGTAAACTTTACAGGTGAGTGATTTCAAATATTTGAAAAAATTAAAAATAAAAAAAAGCTCACTTTAGTAATTTTCATGATTAGTAAGATCTAAAAAAAAACAAATAAATTGGATCTTAAAATCATTTTCCTGTAAAGTACTCACTGACGATTGCATTTCAAGCAGATCGCAGATTAAGAAAGCACAGGTTTTTCGGATAGTCTTTCTAGTGTTATCAAAATTATTATTATTATTTTAACTTTGCTTAGTACCGCGTGCATATTGAGTACGTGTCAATATTTGACTGATAAGAAGGCGCCAAAATTTTATTACAAACGCCAAGCTAGCGCTAAATAATGCCAAACATAAAATTCACTGTACGGAAATGACGTACTTTCCTACTTACTACTCAGTTAACTAGACACGTTATCGTGTTATTGTTATCAATAAGTAAATCAGTGATAAACATAACACGATAAGTGTCGCCGAAATTATTATACGACCGATCATTTTTTTTATTACTTCAATATAGATAGAGAATATGCCAGCTAAAATCAAATGAGAGCAGCTTTAGTATCGTGTCATAGGGAGTAGTCAGAGAACATACATACCTATTGTAGCATTCTGCTACATTATCAACCTTTTTTAATATTTTTCTTTTGGAATGTAATTTTTTTTTTAAATTTTATTTTGAAAAAGAGAGGTGTCAAAAAGAAACGAAGGGTTAATGATTTTTTGGACTGATTATAGACATGATGAAAACATGATCGGTATGTAGAGTTTTGAGAGGAATTATCATCGCTAAGTTTGGTCTGTTTAAAGTCTGTTCTTTATTACTATAATAATAGATACATGTCTATATGATATTATAAATTGGATACCGAAGAAAGTGCAACACATTGTCTTTTATTCTCTACATTGATTCTCCTGGTGAATAAACAGAGGTGACCAGACCTTTCTGTACTATTGCGACAAGAGTGCCACATTAGCGTCAACTACAGTGATTACGAGTGTCTAACTTGATGAGGTATTTGCTACACTTTGTATTATTATTATCTCGATATTTAATAACATAGTTGTAAATTTGTTTTTAATTAAAATGCACGAAGACAGCTGGTGCAACTATGCCTATAGATTGCCCAAACTTCGACGATTACGATTTGTCGTAGCCGAATGTTTGGTAATACTATGCATGGGTTTTTTAAAGATACGTAATAATACATACAAACAAATTAACTCACATCCACATTTCACCCGCGTTAACTTCGGAGTTCCCGCGGGAATCCAGGACAAAAAGTACCCCTAACAATGAGTATGCAAAATTTCATGATGATCGATTGAGTAGTTAAGGCGTGAAAACGTAACAAACAAACAAAAAACCAAACTCACATATTATCTAGATATAGGCTACATTAGGTAGGTACTTCTTTTACTCCTTTAAGATTTAAAGCTCTACAGGCACCGGAAGAACCTACAACATCTGGTAGTTACTTTTTTAATCACCCTCAAGAAGTAGGTCACTACAATTTTTAAACGAGCAATTTCTGTATATAAATAATAAATACTAGCTGTGCCCCGCGGTTTCACCCGCGCTAATTTGGGAGTTCCCGTGGGAATTCCGGGATAAAAAGTGCTCTATGTCCTTTTCTGTACCCCTGACAACGTGCATGCCAAATTTCATCCAAATCCGTTCAGCCGCTTTTGCGTGATTGAGTAACAAACATCCAAACATCCAAACTTTCACATTTATAATATTCATAGGATATAATATGTATAATCTGAATCTCGGAAACGGCTCCAACGATTTTCATGAAATTTAGTACGCAGGGTGTTTCGGAGGCGATTACCTAATCGATCTAACTAGGTTTCATTTTTAGAAAACGTCGTTTTATCCATGTTTTCAGGCAATGGAAAATGAGTGTCTGGTATTGCTTTTCTACTTAACAAAATAAAGCTGAAGCTCGGTCATCCGGATATTAACTTTTTAAGTACCTACTTATATTAAAAAAAAATCTTTTTTATTTTATTTTAGGTAAAAAAAAAACCCTTTAACCAATAAAAATGCACACACACGCTTTTTTTAATAATTCTGACATAAAAACGTGTAGGTCCGTAATATCATATCAGATAAATATTATTATGTTTACAATTTTATGAAGCCAAAACCCACAGACATTAAAAGTTTGAAAATCATAAAAAAATACAATAACCCAATAAAGAAATCATTTGATAATATCCTAAACGGCATCCGTTCTCACCGGTATGTGTAATTAAAAAAACACAATTAAGACACTTTGGTAACACCAGAGAGTTAGTAATAAAGAGGTAAGAATATAATTGCGAACGCATCCAAGGTTACTGCTTCATAATACTTACTACTGTAACAACGTAATTATTACTATAGTCATAAAAAATTAAGTTGATATTCTAATTTAGTGCATGCTATCATATGCTGTATGCTCCTAAATAATATTGTGAAACTTGACTTGAAAATATACATATATAATAGATATACAATCTTGGATACATAGAAGTGATATGAAAACATAGTTTTGTTTTATTAAATTTAAAAAAGTTGATAGCTTTCTCTTATCTCAATATATTTATTAGAATTGTAAAGTGAATCTATGCTTCATACTATGGCTTCATATTATCTCATAGACCTTCACACTTAGTGAATTAATACCTGAAGTCATTAATCGACATCAATAGCTCGTAGATTACCTACTCATGTACTAGAGCATAAAAAGCTAAAGGGGAAAATTCGTTCTTTTATTGTAATAATCTACATATATACCTAGGTACCTACATACTTGTTCGACAAACCTACTTCGAAATATCTACAGGATGCACTTATTACACTAAGAGGTCACGGACCATGGTCCATGGTGCTCTTGGCCGACTCGAGCGCACGCGAACTGACGTGACGTTGTGATTATCGTGACATCTACTGGGAACATCTGAATTCACACAACATGTCAGATAATAAATTTATCATGCTTGCAATAAACTAGGTATCCACAGGATTTCTTTTAGACAACTCACGTAAATTATATTAAAGATTTTATGAAAAGTACTAGCGGTTTCACCCGCGTTAATTTCGGAGTTCCACGAGTGATTTCGTAATAAAAAATATGTTGACGACCAACCTCTTTTCTGACTGGCCGCTTTTTATAAGTTCTTTTTATATGTAAGTACCTACTATTTTTATAAATATTTGCCTTTTTCTGTCTACAATAGTGTTTCGGTCTTCTTGTCAAAAATATAACTGGAATTTTCATCTTAAAATTGCGTATAGTTATCGTTTTTCCTCTTTAAAGTATAATATTATGTCCTTTTCTAATTTCTGCACCCCTGAAAATGTGTATGCGAAATTTCAGTAGATATCTATTTAAAGCGTGAAAGCGTAACAAACAAACAAACTTTGGATTTATATTATTAGTTAGGATTTTATGAAGTTATAGGAAGTCAAAAATTTAATTTGTTAAAATAAAGAAAGAAAACGCTTCCTGTTTATAGATAACTGATAAGTACCTATCATTAAAATACTATAGCTAGGTGCAATGGATTGCGTCCCGATAGGCTTAAAGTTACACCGATGTAGAATGGCCATAGTAAAAAAAATTCACGCTCAAAATTGCAGTAGATGGTTAATAAAATACTATTTTAAAGCAATAGGCATGTTGACTAATTTTGAAATCCCCTTTTATAATGCAGGTACACGTTTACTATTTCCGAAAAACTCATTATTTCAGCATTCGTTTATAGTTTTAACGCAAATTACTGCATTTTATTTTATCTAATTTGAATTGTGCGCGAAAACACTCGTGAGTGTCATGGCGCCACTTGTGACGTCACACCTAAATTCACGTAGCATTGTGTGTATGCTCGACGAACAAAGTCAACAATATATATATTAAAAATTAATTCCAAAGTGTACAAGTGGTGTGCGGTCCCTCTCTGTATCTAAAAACACATAAAAACCTTACCTAATAAATAGTTTGCTCATGTTCCTAACAAGAAAAAAGTGAGAAATAAGTGGTTAAAGCTTGCAAGGCGAAACCCAGCAGGTGTAGTTACAAATTCGGCAATTTATTTTTGTGAAGACCACTTTGATTACGGACTAATTAGGATTTTGATTTTCAAAAGTCTTCAACATCCCTACTATTATAAACCAGTAAAATAAACTGAAAAACAAAACCTTTTGGGGTGCTTCAGCACCCCAAGTAGGGTTCTAGGAATTTGGTTAGATAGATCAAAGTCAAATAATTTTATTCAACGTTGGTTTATTCAATGTGGCTCTTTTTGACGTCAATAAAATTACAATTAGTATTATGACAGCACCCATAAAATATCCACACAGCTTCCTAGTGCTATGGCCGAAGAGAAACTGCGCAACAAACTCGCCAGTAGCACGCTGTCAGTTTAAAGTTAAAATATAGTCAGTTTAAATATACCTAATACTAGTCTTTTACTGTAGGTATACATAATATAATACTATCTAGTGATACTAGTATTGAGCGTGTAAGTGAGGCGCGCAATCTAGGCTTGTTGATGGATCAGTCCCTAAGATTTGAAAATCATTTAGCGAATTGTGTGCAGAACTGTTTTTATAGACTAAAAGTACTGTATAAGATGCGCCCCTACCTAAGCCAACAGATGCGCATTCAGCTTGTGGACTCCATTATCTTGTCAAAATTAAATTATGGTGACGTGGTATACGGCCCTAGGCTGCTAGCTCGCACTGAGAAGATGCTACAGAGGGTGCAGAATGCGTGTGCTAGATTTTGTTTCAATATTCCACCAAGAAGTCACGTCACACCATTTTTTAATAAACACTTTATACTTAAGATGAAATTGCGTCGTAAACTGCACCTTGCCTGTCTTCTCTTTGGAGTTCTCACCACTAAGTGCCCCCCATACCTGTACTCGAAGATTTCGTGGGTAAAAAGTCACCATCAGCGTGAGGGTAGACGGTGCGCGATGAAGCTGGCTACCCCTTCGCACCGATCTGCTTCATTTCGTGGTAGTTTCAGGTATGCGGCTTCAAAGATTTGGAACAATATTCCACCGCCAATAAAAGAACTGCAAAGTATTCATGGTTTTAGAACAAAATTAAAACATTTTCTTCTTTCAAAACAAATTTCCTTCGAATCTATCAATTTCAATTTGTCTGTCATTTAAGTCTTATTTAGTTTTTGGTTTTTCACATATTTTTACTACTTACCCTCATTATTTTCCTTGGTGTAAGTGGAATCGTCTTGATTATACTTTTGATAAATCTTGAATTTTTAAAATTGATTGTTTCTTATATTTATACTCGTACAATGTTTATAATAAATCACCTTCACACACTTCCGTACTATCCCCAAAACAAAAATAAAAATTATTTCTTGTTTACAAAAGGTGCCCACCTTCATGCAGACGGAGATCTTAACCACAATGGCGTGTGTTGTTGTGGCGAGGTGGTCGTTAACAGTCTTTTTTTTTATTTATTATATTTTTGTACTATTATTTTGTTCTGTGGTAATATTGGAAAATGCTATTTTATTATTCTATTTATTTCTTAATTTAGTTTCATTGTACTAAAAGTATTGTATTATAATTATTGTATTATAAGTAGTGTATTACAGATCTTACAGTATTTATAATGTTTAAGTACTTTGTATGTATTGTTTATTTCAGTAAGAATTATTTACCTGTATTTTTCTATATTATTTATCTTTTATATTTTTTATGTTTAGTTGGTGTACTTGTATTTATATGTATAGTATCATTTTTTTTTCTGTACCTCTTCTTTTGTTACCCCCGTCCGTGCGTGACAGCGGGCTGCCAACTGAAAACCAGCGCTAGGTGTTCCCGCACCTAGCTAATGCTGAGTTGGTGACCCTTTCGGCAGAGCATGCAAGAGATATTATCTATGTTTCTTTAGATTAGGCACTGTTGATGTTTGTTTCTTTTTCTTGTGTGTTGTGCTGAAATAAATGTATTTTCTTCTTTCTTTCTTTCTTCTTCTACAGGTGAAGCTAATATAAGCGTGATAAAAACAAAAACATGTGCATTTTTATTTACTACTCTATATTTTTATATAACAATGGATATATATAAGGTTTCCAGAATTTTATTATGCTCTCAAGAAAATCTGATACATATTCTTCATCAAATGTAACACATAAAATTTCTACATTTTACTGTAAAAATTTTCCTTCACTTTTAAGTTTCATATAACTTATAGCATCATCCCCATATGATGGTTGTGAGGACCTGAAATAAATAAAATTTATTATTATATAAATACATAAAGTGACAAGTGTGTAGTGTTTTTTCTTCTGTTAACTATCTTTGCAAATAGGTAAATTACCTAACTGACATTAGATATTGAATTTATGGGTGTGGAGAGCAATGGTTTATACTTGTTTGAAAGATAGGTTTGAATAATAATAAAACTTTTTATTAAATTAAAACCATTTAGCGTTATTTCTAAATGAAACCTGCGAAACTGCATAACAGTTTATTGGCAGACAAGACAAATCACTCCCTTTATACTTGTTTTAATATGTACTGAACCAGCAAGTTTCAAGTACTTACAACACAATACAATAATATACTATACTGTACCACATATTTTTTCACCTAATTTAAAAAAAAAAATTATTTTGGAATGAGGCCTCACTAAAACTATTGTTTCTTAATTTTAAAGATATGTCATTAAAAAATTTTGGGATTAAATATTTTCTGGTTCTTTGACCAAAGTAGTTATTAAAAGTTATAATCAGGCAAACTCAATATATTTTTAAGTTGATATATTTATTACTTATTATAATTGAAGTTGTACATAATAGTACTTGTGGAGTTTTGAGAAAAGGTACCTACAAACCTAGTACTTAATAAAAAAAAGTATTATTTTCTTGAACTGGGAATTAACTAACCTCAAAAATAAACTATGACATACCTCAGTGTTAAAATATTATAGCTTCAATCTGCAAGTTTAATATACCTATTAAGTTAAATTTCATCACAAAATACCTGCTATTTCACTTAGCACTAAAGATTAATAATAATGTTGTACTTACACGGAAGTTTTCACATTTTGAAACTCAGATGAAAATCTGTGTTTGATGCAAGAAACTCTCCCAACATCAACAAATAAATTCTGAGCAAATTAGCGCTATTTGCCTTAATGTAACTTTGTTCCATCGTTGATGATACTTGGATATTGCATTTTAACACAAATTCTACTAATTAAATGATGCAGGAATCACTCGAAACGCGTAACAGACAATATGTAGACAATATGTATGTCTAGTAACATGCACGGCGTTAAATATAGTGTGACGTCATTCGCTGTGATTGGTGTTTCAGTAAACATGGCCGATTGCAATATTTTATACTTTTATTTTAATGAAAATCTTATTAATCACAATTTTTAAATGAAAACTGAGTGACTTTTAAAAGTTCTTTTGACATATATTTTTCTCTAAAACCATTATTTTTTTGATTCTTTAATACTGTCAACATGCCTATTTGCGTCGGTTTCAATGCTTGATCCATTACGATTAAACCTTGATTATTAAATAATAATATAAAATAAATCGCTTAGCTTTTTATAAGTAGTATGAATAAACTCAATACTTAATTACCTAACGGCCGCATTCAGAGTCGTTTTAATAATTACTTAATTTTAAGTAGGTAAAGATTTTAAAAAGAAAACTGCCGCAATCAGAAACGTTCATTAAATTAATTTTAATTGGGGTTTAACTAAATTTTGCTTAATTAGTAGTAGTAATGTAAGTAGTAGTTTAGTTTTTACTAAATAAAAAGTAGTTAAATTTAGTAAGTAAATTGGAATTTAACTAATTTAGCTTAAGAGACTTTTATTAAATTAATGTTAATTGGAATTTAAATAAATTTAACTTGCCTGCTTGTAAAATTTAAATTAGCTAAATGCCAATCAATATTAGTTTAATGAACGTCTTTGACTGCGGCAGTTTTGTTTTCAAAATCTTCATTTAAAACCAAGTAATCATTAAAACGACCCTGAGTGCGGCGGCATCTAAACTTTTAACTATGTTAATATGATAACTGAATTATTCCAATCTCCATGTCTTTAAAAATAATCACATAAAACATATCTCGGAAGACACCCCCAAATCCCGCGCATCACGCAATGCGGGGAGGCGTGGCCCCGACATCCGGTTGTTATCAGTTCCGGTGGAGCCACTGTTTAATTACAAGTATTACAACTAAATACATATCTTTTTGAAACGATAAGAAACTTTTTTCGTGATTCTTAATAACATTTACATACAGGATGAAATCGAAAGTTAGCATCTCTATAAGAATAATAATTATATTTTGTGCTTTTTCTCTACATGATGATGATTTTTTTATATTAACCTATTAGTTATTTGTTATACCTACTGATATTTTTAAAAAGTCTAATAAATTTTTTAATTTTTAAAATTTTTTATCTAGGAGGTTAAATACGTTTAATTTAGGAGATATACGTTCGCCATTCGGTCGTCAATAAAAATGATGTAATTTTAATTTCATCCTTTATACAAGCGCGCACGTGGCTTTGATTGTATTGTATTGTCATGATTCATCCGACCTAGTTCCGTTTGATAAAGAAGGTACTTAATTATTAATTTCAAGGTTTAAATGCGAAAGTGAGTTTGTTTGTTTGTTACGCTTTGACGCTTCAACGGCTCAACCGATCATCGTGAAATTTTAAATGCATGTTGTCAATGGTACAGAGAAAGACATTGGGTACTATTTATCCTGGAATGCCCGCAGGAACTCCGAATTTATCCCGGTGAAACCGCGGGGGACAGCTAGTTAAACATAAATAGTAACTTTTTCCACCATGTCCCAAAAAAATCAGTGCAAGGAAGTTTATAATTTTATAATGAAGATTTAAAACAACTTCCAACTATAGCTAGCAGTATTTATTTCCTTTTAAATTTAATGAAAGTTAATCTTAGTTACGCATCTATCTATGCGAATGTGAGTTTGTCATCATGAAATTTTGCATACCTACTCGTTTTCAGCAGCACACAATAGGGTAAGTACTAGGTACTTTGTGCCTCGGAAATTCCGCGGGAACTCTGAAATTAACACGACGGGGAACATCTAGTATTGCATACATAATTAAATACCAAACAGGTATGCCTCTACTTAAACAGTTAAATAAACGCTTTAAAAAAAAAACTACGTGACTGATGTGTAAATAACACGATGTCCAAATCGTACAATTGTCACACGATTGTGTTCAATTGAATCACAACTCTATATTCATGTATTAGAGTTATTGTTTCTGTGGAGATTATTCAAGATTTCTTTCACCAATTTTTTTCAAAGAGAGTAAACTCTATTGAAATCTGTAATAAGGTTGATTCTAAGTCTAATTGGGAGGATGTGTTTTGAGATAACCAAAGCACCGGCGTTGAGCGGTGAGCAGAGGGCTCAATTAGATATAAACATTAAACATACTTCAACTTGTTAGTTGAGTAAATTACTTCATTAAATGCAAGTTCGAAGGGTGTTTAGATGCATTTTTGTTCATTAATTTTTGTCGTTATTTAAAAAATACTTACCTACTGTTTAACTACCTACACCACAACCTTTAAGGTGTGCCTTTTGAGAATTTTGTAACTTGAAACGGCATATTAGGCATAGAAATGTGCTAGGACGAAGAGGAAAATATAATTTGACAGATTTACTTAATTTAAGAGATATATCTACCTATAGACTTTAGTTCACGTTGATAGAGTTTTATCTATATTTTACCATACATATAATAAAAGAGTAGACTCCGCAATTATGCACATTGAAAATTTTTACTAAAAATTGAGAGGAGGAACTACAAGGACGGTAACCAACCACATACAAAAGTTTTCAAAATTCTTTTCAGTCTGTCGTCTGTCTGTTCACAATAATCTCCAAATCTACTACACCGGATTGTCATGCGGTTTTCACAGGGAGATTAAGCTTAGCCTGGAGCAATATACATATAGGCATTGTTTCATTTAAATCGGATGTCGGAAAAAAAAGTTGTGATATAAAAGCGTTTCACGCGGGTGAAACCGCGGGGCACAGCTAGTATTTCAATATAATAAAAAAAAAAATAAGAATCTATCGTCGAGGGTAACGCGAATTGGACTTTTCTTATAAGATTTCTAACAGAACAAGTTAAGGCTTCAATTACGTAAGAGAAGCTTTAAAGTTATAAGTAAAGTCATTTAGTCAAAGTTAAAGCCATATCTAGCTACCTGGACAGCACTGCTGAAGCATCACACAGTCATGTGGAAGCGACTGACAAGATATCAGGTTTTAGTGAGCAATATTTAGTATTCAAATTAAGTACTTCAAATTCTACAAAAGAAGTGGTGAATAGAAACACATTTGAGTATCCATTTCAAACAGCTACAACGTCTCTACAGTCGTGACCAGCGACCGTCAAATAAAAAAAAACTATTCATTATAGCTTCACTGTCTACTCGTTCAAAGACAAAAGGTGTCCATTCAATGCAAACTCTGCTGGTCTCGCTCCGTTCTAAATTCAAAAGTGTAGATTTTCGGCCAGTATTTGGTTACTTCGAATATTGTATCATTAACTAAGTAGGTAGGTATAGGTACCTACTGTTTAGTATCGGGGGGCACGGTAGTGCCCCCGCCAAGACAAGCCAGCGAAGGGCAAGGGCACTACCTATCTTTTCTCGAAGCGTTTCGTCGATTTATTGAACCCTTGAACTTGGATCTGGATTATACCAGATAAACAACATTTTCAGGATATGTTGTCAATAGCAGACTTATTAAATTTATAAAGTTTTAATTGCATAGCTCTCATACTTTAGATTTTATTGATATCTAAAAAACCTTGATTTCGTCACTAACTCACTGATGATCATTAAAATTCTAAGGGTATTTCTTAATGTCCTAGAAAGCTGAAATTTGGTATGTAAGCTAGTATTAGTACACAAACAACAAAAAAATTATAAAACTTGTAACTTTTATCCCCCAACCCCTTAAATTAGGGGATTGAAGTTTGTATGAGACTTCCGCAATTTTGACTTACAAAAAGAAATGAAATCCCAACAAAAACATTTTCATGTAAAACGTTGCCAAGACGAGACCATAAACCAGCACTTTCAAAATGTTATCAGATCTTATGTAGAGCCAAGCTTCTAACTCTACAAGGTCTAACTTCACAAACTCTATACCTTAGCCAAAATATGTGGCTTGGCCATTTCGCTACATTCACATGGGCCTAAGGTGAAAAATTGATCCATTGTTCATTACTTTTCTGTTATATAATAGTTCTTTGTAGTAACGAAACGGCCAAGCCACATATTTTGACTAAGGTGTAGAGTTTGTGAAGTTAGGCTTTGTAGAGTTAGGGCGTGTAAAGTTAGAAGCTTGGCTCTACATAAGATCTGATAACTTTTTGAAAGTGCTGGTATATGGTCTCGTCTTGGCAACATTTTACATGAAAATGTTTTTTTTGGGATGTACTATACTTACATCAATGAATAACTGGCCCGCTAGGTTTTACCCTTTCAAATTTAAGGTTTAAATTAGATACTATCTATAAAATAAAAACCCCCAAAATAAGTTCTCTAGATTTCGAAACTCTTTCGAGAAATCTTAAAATTATCCTATTTCAATAAAGGATGTTGCTTTCAATACCAGTGAAAGAATTTTTACGATAAGACAAGTAGGTAGTTCGAGAGATTACACCCTACGTCCAAACTTATAACTTACAATCTTTACCTGTTTTAGTAGTATCTAGAGAATCTGTAGACCAACCCATCAACCGATATCTATAGATACATGATTGTGATATTGCATGGTTGTGTAAGAAGCCGAACCAATACAATGATCGCCACGCAGTTTTATCAATATCTAGTAGCGCCATCTAGTATCGAATAGCGTGAAATAACGGTAAAAATTGTTTAGCAGCGGTGTGTATTTGCAATAACAAAAATAATCCAAACTTTATACTTTTAATATTGACAAATTGATTATTAATTTTATTTAATCGAAATAAAAATAAAATCCTTATATTTTGCTGCAGTAAAATTTTCAGAATGCGATTTTGCGTCTGTTAAATCAATTATTATTTTTATTATTTTTATCTATAAGGTACCTCATCTGTCATAACTTTTGGATTTGATTTCCTAATTCAATTGAATCATGAGAACTGAATGAACGTAATAATAAAATAACATTATTAATGTGTTTGTCATGTCGTTCTATTTCGACGTAAATTACCTTTAGTGACATTATGAAAGTGACTAATTTGACAGATCTCATGCTGCGGTAATTTTACAAACGCCAAGAATAAGTAATTTCACTTGAGAAGTACAATAATATTATAGTACTTCATGAATAGACCAAATAACATGTAGCTATATCAAAATACCTCAGTCCAATAAAATTTAACAAAAGAATAATATCGTAATGAGCTCCTTAATTTAACTGTGGTGAAGAACCTCTGTTATGTTTCTATGTCATTATGCCTACATAATATTAAAATCTGATCAATAATATTCCAGGTTTGAGCCCCAGTGAAATTGAGCTTTGGATACCTGTTTATGTATTCGTAATATGAAGGAGATATTATGTTGGTTTGGTGTTTACGATACAGCTTCAAACTTGTATGAGATCAAGTAATATAAATAATTATCACTAAGTATAATCAAAATTACCAAAGGATATATTTTTATAGCGCTATATTTCTGCGGCTATATCCTTAACCTTGTACCTGACAGTCGTTAATCTCTCCACATGTCTCAATGCGAGGACGGTGCTATCATGACATCGTTGACTAACTCCAAGCAATTTATGTCAATTATGGAAAAGTTGTCAAAAAAGATCACTCTACTAATTACTTTACGAAAGCTCGACGAGTTAAATCTTTATCAGCTCTGTAGGTAACTGTAGTTTTTAATAAATTAGTCAGATTCAGGCTCTACATAGTTTAGTAGGTATAGGTATACGACTGTCTCTTTAGCGAAATTTTATCCATTATAATTTCGAGTTCCCATACCTACAGTGTGCAAGGTTTAATTAATATGAATGAAATTCCGATGTAAGGTAGCACTGTTGAAGACGTGTCGATAAGTCCCCTGGTCCTGAAATAAGACATTCGGTCTTGAACTTGGTCCTGAAGGAATTCCGAAAGCCACGAGAGTATCCATAATATTACAAATACAAATGTGAATTTGTCTGTTACGTTTTCACCTCTTCACCACTCAACCGTTCATTAGGAAAAGGACATATGGTACTTTTATCCCGTAATCCCCGCGGGAACTCCGAAATTAACGCGGGTGAAGCCGCGGGCAACAGCTAGTGAATTGTCACCGCACTGACAGCTGCCACGCGTTAACTTAGATGCAGATTGCGGTCGCAGGTGCTCGCTTCGCGTGCCATCGACCAAATTATTGTAATCATTATAAAATGAGCCGTGATAGGTTCAGACACCAACAGAAATATGTAAACAATTTGGAAAGTCATTGAATCTTATTGCTATAGTAATAAAATTCAGAAACTGAACAAACTGCAGTTACCATAAATTAGTAAAAAATATTGGTCACGTTGCTTTGTCCTAGTTAATACCGAATAATATTAAAGATTTCATAAAAATACGTCACGAGCACCCACTCATAAATTAAAATGCGTTTTATTAAAGCATTTTTTCATTAATTTAAAAAAGTAAAATATACGAGTCTATTATTTCTTTATTATCTGAATGATGCAAGATATAATTTTAATTTTCACAGCTCAGCAACTATTTTCGTCTCTTAAGGGATGAAAATAGCACCAATTGCTGTAAAAAATCATATATCTCCTAAGATATTGTTTTATTTATTATGAAATCGATATCGATGCTAATGAATATAGCAAAAACTTGTAGTGCTTATTGAAAATAATAGAAAACAATCAAAATACTTTTTCTGACTAAGAGCATTTAAAGGCAAAAACTACTGAACGGAAACCGAGTTTTGCAGTTGTCTAACCTAAAACACAGGCTTGTTTAATTGGTGAGTGACGTGTTATGACAAATCGTAATTCGAATAGTACTACCTATCTATAGACATGACCGTAGTGCCAACAACAGCATAGTTCAAACCACCATGCGAGCAGCACAGCGGGTCACAGCTAGTGATCTACACTAACAAAAAGACTAGCAAACAACCCATCTGACCATAGTAAGTAGTAACGGTCAACTTTTTTTCGACTCAAGATGTTCGTTTGATCGTTATATCATGAAGGGTTGACCGATAAGGGTTGAACGGTAGCTCCTCGACCCGCCCAAATTGCAATCCCGTACCCTCATAATTTTCTTACGAATAATTTACGGTAGACTGGATGGTTTAATGCAGAAGAATAATTTGGTCAAAAGAAATTAATATTTATTTTTATTATTATACCTATGTATTGTATATTTTTTGTTTAATTTTAGCGCGACATTTTGGCTTTAAATATTTAAAAGACAGATTTAATTTATATTTTATAGTCTTATACATTTAAAACGTAATCGTAGGTAGGTATATGAATTTATTTCCAAAGTTGACTAAGTTACCTAATTCATAGTTTTTATATTATTACTAGCTGTGCCCCGCGATTTTATCCCCGTGAGTTTCGGAATTCCCGCAAGAACTCCAAAGTAAAGTTTTGTCCAAAAAATAAAAATAAAAATTTCTGGAGAGGCTATAAAAAATTACCTTAACGCTACCCTTATCACGTAGGGATATAAAAAATTGCCTACGACCTATTCTCAGACCTACCAAATATACACAAAAAAAATCGGAGGAGTTCAATAACAAACATCGTGACACGAGATTTTTCATTAGATTTCATAATTGGATATTTTCATAAAAAACGAATCATAATCACACTAACAAAAGAATATACTTAATGTTTTAAACTGACTTTACATTCTTTTGTTGTAGCTGTATAATCTACAAATCCATAAAGTTGAGCGTATTTTAATGTAGCTATAGATAATCGAAATAGTTCCTTTTCGCCTAAAGCCATCCATTTTTAAACTACAAAGGGTTGCGTCCACCATTTTGATCGAAATCATTGTTTTTTTGTCACCTTGTAACCCTTATTTGGTGCAACGGACACGGTTGGAACTCGCACTAATCGTAAAATGAATGTTTAATGAGGTCTATCGAAATAATAAAACAATTTTATTACGTCAACATATCCAAAGTTTACAAAACTGTATGAAAGAATGGATTAAAAATCTTGTAAAAATTAAGAAATATTGCGAGGAAGCAAGAATCGATTGAGCGAAGAAACTATCGATTACGAAACTCGAAATAGATCAAATTAAATCATTAGGTATACAGAATGATTGCCATGCATGGACCAACACAGTTTTTGAAGAATAAAGGAGTAGATGATTTTATGTCCTAATTACCACAGTAATTTAGATTATTAAAATTATGTTTTTTTTTTTAATTTTTACTCGCCTTTAAAACATATTGTAGAAGTTGCTTCTGCTATACCTAAAAATAATTGTAAAATAGTGTCGGTTCATGCGGCAACAACCCTTCAGTTTTATTTTTCCTTGTTTCTTTCTAGATAGACGAACGGGATTACATCCATCTATCTACACTGATAATAAAGTTAAAGTTAGAAGCTACAGTATTCCATAGTTACTAATATTATATCTAAATGCAAAAGTAATTAACTATGTCTGTCCGTCTGTTAAAATTTTCCATAGTTTTATCCTAAAATTTTGGCGCGAACTCCAAAAACGCAGGTAAAACCGCAGGGGCAACAGCTAGTAGTGGCGGCAATATAAAAAGACTACGGCGGCTATCACCATGACTCAAAGGAAAGGGAATAATCAGATCATCAACTCGCTTTGAACAAAACCGATTTGGTTGAATTTGACTCGAAGGACACCCAATAAATACGTAATGTTTATATCGTGACCATATATTTGTTGGTGTGTTCACGTCAAAGAGCAGACGTCCGCGCCTGCGCTGAGCGGGCACGTGCTAGATGCTCGACGAGCGGGTGCATCGTGTATCATATTATTATAATATCAGGATGATAGAAAAGGGGGTGCCCGATCGAAAAGGTATCAAAATTCACGAATACCCTTTACCCAAATATTTTCGCAGAAGTCAGTAGTTTAGATAGATTGTATGTATATTAGGTGTTTTAGAAATAAACGATCCCATTACATAAATTCAGTAGATATATTTACAGTGAAGATAGTAATAAAAATAATACGCTTTTTCAATCTTATACATTTATCCCTATCAGTTATGAGCATGTGTATAGATTTCGCTTAAAACAAATTGATGTAATACAGTTGAAGTATAAAATAGAAAATATTAATATTTTAAACTAACGTCCACATAGTTTTTCAGTAATATTATAAGTGCTAGCGACGTGGTACGCCCTTTCGGGCCTATCCTGTATTATGAGTGTCGAACAATTAACATACGCCGCGCCGTGACGGGCGCTGGATCTAATAAAATAATGACTTGATGCGTGCGTTGCGTTTGCGCATGCTAGCCGGCGCAGGGACGGATTTATTCCAAATGAAAATTTTAATACCACTTATATTATTTTTTTGAGAGAATCTTCAATTTTGCAATCTGACTTTGTATTCAAAACTTGAATCTTTTTTTAGCTTGATGTCATAAAATAAAGTAACATATTTAAGTGCGCAGATAATTTACATATTTTAATTCAGGTATTTTTAAACCTACAGCTTGGAAAATTTGCCTTTTTATTTAGGTCTGAAACCTTTGCTAGCGATCGTACAAAATTCACTAAAATTTATCGGATGAATGGTATGGGAAAAAAACATTACATTATGATAATTATTATAATATATAATATAACACAATATAACTACGTCACTCGTAAATATATTAAACACAAATTCTAAACGTTGGCTGACGACAAATCGATAAATATGCTCTTTATTGTCCACCAAAATTTAAAATACCTATAATCCCACACATTCATACCAAAGCTTAAGTACCTACCTATTTAACAGCAGAACCACACGTAACAAAAATAATTTTTCAATGCCTTTAATGATACAATTTATCTATGAACCCAAGTCCATCCCTGTGCACACAGAACGCAACGGGCGCAAGCAACGGGTGGTATAGTTGTTACCGCCACACCGACCATCCAAAACACAATGCGACGGAAATTCGGAACCCAAAGGTGTCAACTGTTCGTGAGCTTCAACCCTTTACTTTGACACATGCCGTTTCTATTTCCTTTCTATTTCCGATTGCACGATTCAATGAGTTTGTACTAATGGACTCCTGTTTTTTTTTTTTTTTTCACCGATACTAAGTATATTTGAAATTTTTGCGATAGGGTTTATTTCACTTCCCGGTTTTGACACATCTAGCATTTTAAATATGTAATTATTACTTCTAGTTTTTTTTTATTAATAATTTTATTTAATAACTGATCGCCGCTGTTGGATTGGCGAGAATAATAATTTTCTTCAAGGATTTACCTACCTATATTTATTTACAAGTATTTTTAGAACTTAAAAGTTGATAAGCAAACAAAATAAGTTTGCTTATCAATAATTGCATATCAGTCATGTTTGTTTACAACTATCGCATATAATGAGTAGAAAGTAAAATTACTTACAGTTATTTTTCACATAATATATCTACTTACCATACATAATGAAATATGTATCTAATAAATTGCTGTAGCTATTAATATGTAGGAAAAAAATATTTCAAGGCAGCGAATTTTTTTTTTTGTATAGCTATGTAGTAAGTATATAATATGTACGTACATAGGTTCTGAAATAAAGAATGAGTGAGTGTCGTGGAAAACTCGGATAGAAAAAAGTTTCTGCGTCACTTTGTTTCGGAGAAAGAAAAAACCAATAAGCAACCAATAATAATAATCGTTCCAAAAACCATTAACCAATAAGCACGCACCTATGACGCCGTGACGGTAAATTTCTTTCATGCATCCTAGCTTAGCCGTACCGTGCGATGAAGAACTTTGTGCTAAAAATATAGATATTATACATATACAGTATAGTGGGTACATAAAACTCCAACAGCTCATGAAGTTCGAGTACTCGATTTCGAATTCCCAAAAATTCATTTACAGCCCAAAAAAAGTGTCACACAAACCGCATGTACCTTTGTGCAACGGTGCATGTCATTGTTGAGTGGTCAGAATTGTGAAAAGGTGCGCGTTTCCGTGACGTCAGTTGCATAGAATCTTGCACAAAGCGAGTACGTGCATCACGCAATCTGTTAAGCGTTATTGTTGCCGGTTGCACATTTCATTTGCAACTGTGTGTAATTTGCTTCTCCATATGCATTTTAAGGTACCTAGTAGGTACACACCAAATGCGTATCCGTTTGTAGTTCTCGAACACTCCGACGTTGACGGATCGGAATCGCGGATAATGTATTCGCTTGTTCCTACACATAGTCGCTAAATATATTAGTAAATCCTAACCATGGACCAATAAAACTAACTAATATTGTTTGATTGTTTTTTTATTACGCTTTCTCGCCTTATCTACTCAACCGATCATCATGAAATTATCCATACACGATGTCATTGGTACAGACACAGATAATATAATACTCCAGAGAATCCTAATAGGGTATTTTTTATAATTGCCGCGGGAACTCCAAAATCGTGGAGAACAGCTGATAGTTATTGAATAGCTTCCGTATTTCAGCTTCTTACGTCTCCTTCCATGGCCGCAAAGTAAAGGGACGTGTTAAGTGTGCATTAATCCTAATAACTAACGGCCGAGAGTCGACTTTAATGATTACTTAATATTTAGTTAAGTATAGATTTTTAAAACAAAACTGCCGCACTCAGAGACGTTCAGTAAATTAATGTTAGTAAAATACCAACTAACATTAATTTATTACACTTGTCTGATTGCGGCAGTTTTGTTTTAAAAATCTATACTTAGCTAACTAATCATTAAATTCGACTTTGAGTTCCGTGGAAAGTATCTTGGCATGGCGTAGCTTTGACTTTAGATTGCTATATTTTTTTTAATTTTTTGCGTTATACGAATTTACCTAGCAGTCTTATAAATTCTTAGATTCACCATTAGATTTTAGCCAGATATAATGTTGTCTAACAATTGCAATAATTCTTTCTGTTTGTACTAAGGAAAAAACGTTAATATCTTAGTTCGAAACACATTAGAACCATTACACACTGTCACGTCTGCGGAGCGATCGTTAGGACAGTAATACACGAGTTGATGGCCCACCTCGTTACCGAGACCCCTAATTATAAGGCCAAGGACTCACCGACACATTTTAATGGCCAGTGTTGGTACACAAACAGTCAAATGAATTTTATGTCGATAAAAATAAATATTAGAATTTTAATTGAAAAAAACACGCGTGAGAATGAGGCAAACAGATTTGGTGTATTAAGATTTTGTCGATTGCTCATTCATTCGCCGAGAGACGCATGCGTTCTAATTATATCTTCATCTCCACTGAGAAACCGGCAATTGATATAAATATACAAGAAAGAAATTATTTTAAGAAAGTGTTCGTTTCCGTTCGACTGCATTAAACTAGCTGTTTACGACGGTTAATTTGGATCAATATTACTTTAGCTTTGTAGATTGACACGGGAAATAGTAGGTACATCTGATAGATACTTGCCTTGGTATTTCAAATCTTGATCTACCAGACGTTTTGAAAATCACAAATGACAAAAAAATTAGAACAAGGCTATACTAACATGTAACCTTCAGTTGAGCCTTATTACTGTGATGTTTTTGAAGTGAAACGAGGTTTTCGCATTTAACGATCCATTAGTTCATTATAACTCCACAAAGTACTTACTTACCTAGTACCTAGTTTTTAAAATGAAACCAAATCATAAGGCTATTTTTTCAGTACATTTTACATCTAGTGTACACGATATCTTTTTAGAATATAATAATATCTAAATGTATTCGTTATGGTATTCCCATCACTGTTGCGTAAAAACCAACATACGAGTGACCACGGCACTCACAATAAATAGGTATAAGCAAATGCATATACCTAAGTACAGTCTCAAAAGGTTTGTGGTGATAAAAATTTCGGTTGGCCAATGCGCACACACACAACTAAGTACATTTAATTTGCCCATTGGAGTAGGGCGGGACAACCTTGATATTATCTTTCCAGGACATGTCCTGATTTTTAGAGCGTCCTATATAAAAATATACTAGAAATATAATTGATTATCTTGCAATTTTAGTATATCACTGACTACAAAAATTTAATTGTGTTACATTATGTTTGTGATTAGGTAGATACTACAATAAAGTATTCTTGTTTAGTTACAAATCAGCAAGTGAATACGAAATTATCATTCATTGTACAATAAGTACACCTATACCTAGCTATGTCACCTTACTCTGTACTCGCTGGCGATTTGAAGGAAATTGATTTACATATCACTTACACTGCGCCGGGTTTAATATAATGCAAATATACAGGATGTGTTGGATTAGAGGGGATTTAATATAAAGGGTGTTGGAGTTAAGGACTCACTTAGTCATAATTATAAGTAGGTAATGAGCTTAGTGTTACGTGTCAAGGTAAAGTAGCGGTTAGGTGCTTGTGCGGAATAAATCAATAATATTTTTGGGTTAGAATATAAATATGACATTTATTTAGAGTCTGTTTAGAAATAAGATACTTTTATCAAAATATTTTCTTAAGAAACAATAAAAAAAAATTAATTACATCACTGGAACTTTTTACTTATTTTACTAAATCTAAATGATTTTTTTGTCCGTGTAAGGATCACACGTGAAGATTACTAGGTTACCTAGGTCTCGGTTAAGCATATACCTAGAATACTTATAAAGTGCTCCCGAGGGAATCTCGAAAATACTTCGGATGCAACCGAGTATTAGGTACTTAATTACTAACAAAATCAATGGGCATTTGTGAACTTAGTATAACTTATATGAAGTTTCATAATAAGAAAGTGTAGGTATCTAATAAGAACCAGCAATATTACGCAACGATACTGGATTTACGTAGGTAATGTTAACAAGAATACGTACTATCCATATGAATAATGTACGCCAAGTCCGTACAAGTGTGCGTAAAAAACCTGCAACATTACGTAAATCCAGCCTCGTTGCGTAATATTGCTAGTTCTACAAGCATGTTGTGTGTACTTTATTATTGTTTTACCGTACGTTTGTATGTACGTACCGTATTTGGATATTGGATTGGATCTTAGTATACGCTTCATCTATGGTCTAAAAAAATTCGATCATGTCTCTCAGTTTCGCAAGGAACTCAAATGGCTTCCTATCCGCCACCGTAGGGAAACTCGGATCCTTTTTCTACTATTTAATATCTTGCATAGCCCAACCTCCCCTCCCTACCTGCGTGAACGTTTTTCCTTTTTCCGACCACCAGATTCTGTCTGTAGATCACACCTTAAAACACGTCTATCTGTACCTGGCAATACCAACAGAACCAAATTCTTTTCCTCTTCTTTCTCTTTCCGCGCAGTTGCCTTGTGGAACTCTCTGCCTCATGAAATCCGCGACTGTAGGACTATCTCCTTATTTAAAAAGCGAGTCAAGGAACACTATCTGTCTCTGCCTGTGTAGTTATTGTATTTATTTATTTATTTTTGTATTTATTTGTAATTATGTATTTATTTATTGTATATAAAGTTATTATTTAAATCATCTTATTAAATAATATGTGTGTTGTTAGGTAATATTCATATTCTTCTTTTTTTGTAAGTATTTCTGTATAGTGTTTAATATATTCTATCAAATTGAGGCACACCAGATCAGCCAATTCTAACCGATTCTCCTGTTGCGGGTCTGCTGGAAGAAATTCCAATTGTATGGAATAAGCATGACCCTTGTACATGTTTACTTTTATACTTTCTTTCTTTTTTATGTTGTCCTTGTGTGCATTAATTGTTAAATAAATAAATAAATAAATAAATTAATAGAATGGCTCGACCTGTCAGCAAAAGCAATATTTTTGACAGTTTTTGAACTTTATTATTATCGCAACAAGATTCAGTAACTATCAAAAATGTTTACATATTTCTGCTTCTGACTGTACATTACTTATGTTAGGCAGTCCATGTAATTATGTTCTCAGTGTTAACTAACTCTATATTGCATGGTATTGGTACAAAAACTTCATCAAGCTTCGAGCTTCGGCACTAAGCGGCAGAATATCTCAAAGCCTTTGACAAGTCACGACATGTACCGCTTATTAATATTACATTATTTGTTTAATTCTATTAAATCACAATTACGTAAAACAATAAGGCACGCGACACACGCACGCGCCACACGACCGCGGTAGTCGTGGCGGACGATCGTGACGAGTGGCCTTAACATTACTGATAAATCGATAAATAATATTATTTTGTTGTTGTTTCTGCGTTCTCCAAGCATTTTATAATAAGTATTTGAATAAAATATTTTCACTCGATTGTAAGACGGTGATGTATGAGTTAAAAAATTACATGAATCGACGACGATTCATGTATTTTTTTAAATTACGATAGGACTAATTTTGACGGGACTTTCACTGCTAATCAGCTGATGTTATAAAAAGTGAATTAGGCTATTTTGAACTTCCTGCGGGAATTTCGAAACTGACTTAAATGAAACCGCGGGGCGCAGCTAGTTAAATAATTTATTCACATTTTTTCACATCATTTATTTAATTATGTACCCCTTTATTGAGTCTAGTTCTTCTGGTTCTTCGACCCACAAGAATTTCTGGATTCCCTCGGGAATCCATGTTCTCGCATAAAACACATCCTATGTTATCCAGTTACCTACCTACACTGTAGCTTGATATCGGAGAAATATTTTTTATAATTATTTTAGTAACTCCAAATATTACCGCCAACCTTTATCTTTATTGTATTAAGCGTATAGATTATTTATTTTCACTTAACAGTATTGTATACGTATTGTATTGTATCTATACTATAATAAAAGAGTACAATCCGCGATTCTGTACATTGAATATTTTTACTTGAAATTGATGGGGTGGGTTGATTGGGGTGGTAAAAGACGAGTAACCAAGCCCAAAAAACAAGTTATTAAAATTATTTTCTGTCTGTGTGTCTGTCTGTTCGCGATAATCTCCGCATACTGAACCGATTGTCATGCGGTTCTCACAGGTAGATTAAGCTTAGCCCGAAACTACATATAGGCTTTGTTACATTTAAATCAAATGTCGGGAAAAAAAGTTGTTGTATAAAAACCTTTCATGCGGGCGAAACCGCGGGGCACGGCTAGTTCAAAATACTCGGAAACTTTCTTTTTTTATTACAATGTTAATTACGTCTGGAGTTTTGATCTGGTTAACACTACATTAACAAGGGGTGAATCGTAACATTGTGTTGTAGAAGTAAGATTTGTGAGCTAATTAGTAGAAGCATTAATCAGCTGTCGTCTTACTCCCGTTTACTCCCGGAACACGTGTCCGCTGTCTCCATACTTTATTATGCGCAATGTTGGTACGCGTGGAGTTACTAGAACTCATTCAATAAATTACTATGAAACAGTTTCGAATGAAAGTTTCAATATCTACTTTTAACCGACTTCATTTAGGGTTCCGTACCCACAGGGTAAAACGGAACCCTATTACTAAAAACTTCACTGTCCGTCCGTCCGTCCGTACGTCTGTACGTCTGTCACCAGGCTATACTTATCTCATGAACCTCTCATAGTTAAACAGTTGAAATTTTCACAGGTGTTGTATTTCTATTGCCGCTATTTATTTATTAGTTATTTATTTATTTAAAAGTTACATCAACATAGTAAATACTAACACTTACAGTAAAAAGAAAACAACAATATAACAACAAATCAACAAACGTGATTTTTTGCTCATTTTTGCTCGATATTGATTACGGCAACTTAGTAATAGGTATTCACTTTAAAAATAAATAATTAAAATAAAATAAAATAAATATTTAAGGGTCCCATACAGCAGACATGATTTTTTTGCCGTTTTTCATAGATAATGGTACGTAACCTTTCGTGCGCGAGTCCGACTCGCACTTGACCGGTTTTTTTAATATGCCAGTTATATGAGGTATATGTACCTAATAGTATGTTAGTTCATCAACAAAGGTAGAAGATGAGGATCCCTAGAGGGCCTAGCCTAAAACTGATAAAATTGAAAGGCCAAATTGAACTCAGTAAATAATTTGGACAAAGAGATTCAGCGATTTTACACCACCGCAGACACCACTTAATAAATTCGTATATAGTATAATTTCCGCGTTTACACAGTACTAATGATTGAATACTCAATTAATTTTCAACGCAATTGCATACAATTCGCACTTCAGCAGCAGCCTTATTCACTATGACCATAACACTTCGCGCTAACAAGACGCCGCAAAAACTTTCTTCCGTCTTTCCCTCGTATAATCAAAGAAGTTTTACTGCAAAAAAAATTATTTAAAACGTTTCTTTTTCTTATGGCATAAAGAATAATAATTTCTAATATCTTGGCATCTAGAACGTTTGGAAGTGCGTTTTTGGGACGCGCGTTATGGGCAAGGAATGTTGTTGGTTATAGCGAATAAGGGCCCAGTTGTATGCGCCTGCGCCGCGCTATGACGGAACTGGTTAACTGATTTTTGGCGCATCACTATCTATATAGTATTAGTTTTCATTTTTGTTTATTGTGCCAAGTAAAGTACCTATTTCAATTTCAAAGTAAAACTATCTTTTTTTTCGTTATTTTTAATTTGAACCCATGGTCGTTTTACGAGAACTAACATTTTTGTACTCTTTGTCAAATTGATTAAATCTTCACAGAGATGTTTATAGCAATGCCTAATAAGAAATAACGGAAATATTAGCCACATCAATTAATTAAGAAAGTAATATTAATTACAAACACAGTAAATTAACTGTAACATTCAAAACTAATAATGTAAAACAAAACATAATAATAACAAAAAAGTTTCGCTTTCACTTGTAAAATGGAGACAAATTATATTTATTATCTCGTTTTATCTGCTTTGATCGTGTGAAAGATGTAACTCTATCCACTCTCCAAGTCGTATGAATTACTGGCGCTCGCAATGTGACATTTCTAAATTCTTAATTATCTGTGGTGACGTGAGGCGGGGACCACTTTCGACAATGTTTACGAGCGGTATACGCGCCGCACTACTTCACACATTGCGTTTATGGTGTAAGGAAGCAATCAGCTTTGTAGCCATGCAAAATATGGGATGCAAGCTCCATCGAATCACTTTCACATTGACTGAGTTGTTAAGCGTTGTATACGCGGCAAAGATCTTTAAAATATTATTAGCACAGAAAGCACTAAGCATAATAAAATATAATTTCATTCAAAATTGATACACAAAACTAGTCAATTCATTTGCGGTGAAGCACTCGGTCTTTTTACGGACGGACAGTTTGTTCTATGCCTATAAATTATATGAATAACTCTTAATAACTTTTCACCTCCTCAAAGGTTGAGTTCGAGGTTTAAAAATCCCTAATATTGAGGTGCATGCCTCCATTGATTTTTATGGATACCTCAAGAAACATTTTTCTATCTAGCGGTTCGGCTTGCGCGTTGACCTTTAGTTAGTTATTCAGGTTCTAGATATTTTTAATGTTAATCTGTTAGATTTTAGATTCTTAAAAACTGTTATAAGGTAAATAAAACATTATACCTATTTAAATAAGCAGTAAATATAGCACCGCAATTTTAAGTTTTTTTTTTTTCACTAAAAAACATGACGTCTTAATGATCCAATTTTTCCTTGCCAGTATTTTTAAAACTCGATTTGTTCCACAAACTAAAATCACGTGCGTCGTCGCAGCTGCATATTAGCAGCAAAACCGGGAAATTAGTCAGACGTAATGCCAACATATTCGTATTACTTAAAAACCGACCGCAAACCATCGAAAAACACAATTTTTCACAGTCGAAAAACAAATATGTGGAGCGCACTTAATCTACTTTCCAAAACTTTTTTTCTATTAAGTTTGCGATGGATGTTGTAACGCGTAAACATGACGACGCACGGAACTATTAATTCATATTAGTGTTCTATTTTTGATATTTACAAAAAGAAAGGTGTGTTTTTATAAATAAGGAAGCATCTTGAAAGATAATACGGGCACGCAAGAGTTCTTTTGAAGTTTGAACACGTTTTGTGAATTTGTTTTTGCTTTGTGTGGATTGTGATTCTCACAAAATACATAGGTAGTTTGAATATGGTTTGAATCGTCTAGTAAGTAGCTAGTAGTCGCTAGTCAGTAATGGGCTTATCAACCAAATATTAATTTTTAGTCCGTCTTGTAGATTAATAACAAATATTGGACACATATTTTTGAATTTTTTACATAGTCAAAAAATAATGTACAGCTACATTAAGTTGAAATGTCGCGTGACGTCACGTGGTGCTACAGTTTATAGCACGTTATGACGTCAAGAGTCCCCACTCCTCAACTTTGATGCGTTTTATCTTAGTATTTTTTCAATAAATTTATTAATGTACAAGACGGACTAAATAGAATTTTGATTTTCATACCCCGGAAACAAGCCTCACGAAAGTTATCTCACTAGCATTTCGAACAGCAACAATAAAAAATATAAACAGTTTATTTCTCATAGCTGATGCTAGGACATTGTATCCTTTTACATTTTGTCGTCAACGTAATAGGATATAAAGCATTTATTTCGTAGCATTATGCAAATTTCGCCGCGAATAGGAAGAGATGCCGAAAAGCGTGACTCTGCTTGGGAGCGGGCGAGGTATCCGCCGTGGCTCTGAATAATGTTAACTGTTCCGCTATAATACTATCACTGGTAGACTACCTACAGTATACGCTACAGACTAGAGAGCAAGCATAGAGCAGCCTCTATAAACAATTTCACGAAATAAATCCGAGACTCTAGTGGCACGCTACACGGCTTACTGCGAATTGGCCATTTTGTAAAACAATATTATTTCATTATTTTTATAACAATTTCATGATTTTGTTAATTTAATCTGTAATGATTTAGGACTGTTTTAATATATCTAGAAAGAAGAATGTTGCCAGTGAAATATTATAAAAATTAAAAACACAATACCTAGTTATCTAATCTAAAAAAATCTCAAAACATTCAATTAACATATTTTATCTATAAGTATTCATAATATACCAAAAAGTTTTAGACGCACATAAAATAAGTAATTTAAATGTTACCTATCTCAAACCGACGCAGTGCACAGGCAAACCAAATTTGGATTTTGTTGCACTGGAAATATGTGTAGGTACTCTGTATTGATATTGGCTTTTAAATGAAAAAAAAAAATTAAATAAAAAGGCTGTGCAATGATAAGATTTAGATTATATTAGGTGGTTAGGCTTATTTAAATTAAAGCCTAAATTTTGGATCGCTTCAGTGATATCCAAAGATAGGGCGTCGTACTCGAAATGTCCGACCTTAGGGTACTATTCCATTTTTGTTTTTACCATTTTCTTTTTTTTCTATTTCTTACTCTACTCTCTCATAAACTCTGCCAGTAATTAAAATTAATTCGAAGATTTTTAAAAAAGAAATTTTAAAATTCTTTTTTTCGCCAATTCTCACCGACAACATCCGAGTGGAATCCCGAATGGCAGAGATAGCATCGACAGCGGCGTCCGAGCAGCGACACAGCGCACCATACGCTGTATGGCTGTAGGTACACCGCACTGCATGTACTATGGAGTAATTGCCGTTTTGTCCCGTTTTCAAGATGCACTTTTTTTTTAATATTACATTGATAATTTTTGTCTATTTTCAAAGGAGGATAGCGCTATTAATGATTCGATCCTGTAAGTTAAGATATTATTTTAAAAAATATAAAAGTTTTACCGTTCGTATTTAGTTTTTATTTTTATTATTTCACCTTTTTATGGTGCAACAATAAAATTACAATTATCTACTTATTTAAAAAAAATTGTTTTGGCTGTAAAATTCAAAATACTTTTTTTTGCCATTTTATTTATTTATTTATTTACTAATTATTAATACTTATTCTTGTTAAATTCAGTACGCAATGTTGCAACAAAACTGTAACTGTACTGACTGTAAGTTAATTCTTGACATTTTGTCCCGTTTCACTATAGGTAATAAACAAAATTAATCTATATAAAAACTCCAAATACCCAAAATATAATAAAGTGCGTGTAAATAATTTCTTTTGAGTAAAAATTCAATTTATTCGATAGTACCTATAGACGAACAAACTGTATGTCTGGGATTAGATAAATATTAATAGATTAAGAACATGGACTCAATGACGTTCGCTTACTAAAATGCTGTAGATATTTTATACTTACCTCTATTATTAATGTTAAACCAGCATGCTTACTGTAATATTCGTTTATTTATTATGGAAATTGTAAATGTTTACGTAATTGAAAACGCCTCCACTCGATATGATGACAAATTGTTTCAAAGTAAGATATACCAAACTCTACATGATTGCTTCATTTCGTTGTAAATCGATCACAAATTAATTTTGTTTTTTTTAATTAGTTATAGATAGAGAAATGCTATTTATATATCAAAAGTACTTAAAAAGTAACCATAGGATTTAAAAGCCCTCATTTTTTACTATAATGATCATAACAACATAACTCTACAATTAATTATTTATTCTATTTTACATATTTTCCTGTATATCTTTTTAAATAAAATACCATAGACATGGCTTTTTACATCGGGCTAGATACGCTAAATTTCCCCAATAAAGCCCATAACTCTAGATGATGACACAACAATATAATAATTAAGGAGCTTTCATCATCATCATCATCTTCATCTTTTTACAATCCAGTTGTGCGTTTGTGTCGGCAATACAATGAGCTCGTCGCTAAGCTGTCGCTAAGGTACAGATGTGGACATTTTTAATTGTAATTTTACGGTAGGTATACTTAAAAAATATCAACGACTACCTCCGTCGCACTTACTAATTGTGCCTCAATTTCTTCTATTTTTCTGAGATCCATAATGTAGAATCGAAATAAATTTAAAATACTAAAATAGGTACCTACTTTTCTCGATATTTTTATCTTTCTAGGTATGCATATTTCTGGTTTGTGGCCTGAACATATTATAATACACTATAATTTAAGTAAAAATTGTAATGACTACGATCTGTTTTGTGTACTTAAATAAATAAATATAACAATGCATAGATATTGTGCACTTGGAAGTACTGTTTCGCAGACTGGAGTAAGTGCTTCATTTAAAAAATATAGTTATTGTTAAGTACTTTGTTTATAAATTACTCCTTGACCCAGTGGGCTGGTGTAAATTTAATATTTGTGCAATGTTACCAAAGAGTGACCAAAATAAATGTGCTTATTTCAAGACTAAACGGCGTATGTCCTCATTAAAATATGTTTCAATAATTTCGCGAAGTCCGTCTGCTGTACCCATCTTACATACCTATTCTTGAAATGAGATTACATTTTTTTTGTTTAACGGTAACTAAAATATTACGTAGCGCGTCACCTAACGTCTATACACATTTAGATGTTTGTGAGTTTTCCCACAAAATTATTATTATTATCTATCATTTGGGTATGAAAATAAATATAATACTTGAATACTGTATAGTATTAAAATATCCATTTTACGTAGGTATATGTGGTCCTTGAGTTCATTAATTGTTAAATCGATAAATAAAATACAATTAGCTTCTACACACAAACGGCTTGAGATTTAAAGTGGAATTTCTGTTAGAAGCGTCAGTGTCTCAGTTTGTCGCATTAAATACCTACCTATATTTGAACGCTAGTTAAATTTACGACGCAGTACGTCATTGTTAACGGTTTTATAGGAGAAAAAAGCATTATAGGTGTGATAAAATTAGCTTTAATATCAATGGGAGCTGAAATAATCTATGTGACAGCGTTGTGTAAGAGTGGACGTGACACAGTCAGCTTTGCGGGGATTAACCTTCGGGCTCTCCGATAAATAATATTGACTACAAGCGTTCACGCAACTTGGTGACAGTTACGAATTAAGTGTTAGATATTAAGTTTTTCAATCATGCTGTAGATATAATATGTGTACAGCATTGTCGATTTTATGTTCAGAATCTTATTTCTATTTTTTTCTAATTTGATCAGACACGTTATTATATTTTATGGGCCATAAACCAACAATACCAATTGAAAATCGACATGTATTTTGTCGAGGAAAGTACAGACAGATATGTACCTACAAAGTTTCATTTATAATGTCTTTGGGCACGACAATTAGAAGTAGATTAAAATTTGTTTCTATGATTTTATTACATTGTTTGTTAGTTACAAGTGAAGGTAATAAAAGTGTGTTAAAGATGGTAACGACACAATTCGAACACGGTAGAAAGTAACATGGCAAAATCCGCCACAAAACTGCATACCAGCTCGGCCAAATAAGCCGAATATGCTGAGTAAGCCAAACAAGCCGGAATAAGTCGAAACCCATCATTAGAAATCCGCCGTTGGTCTTCCGCTGGAGCTGGAGCAACATGTAGCATTTTTTTTGCAATATTTTATACAATACAAGTAGGTACAGATTTTCAACCATAAAAATAAAATAGATAAACAACACTGACTGATACATTGATATCATAAATGAGAAATTATGTTTGTGGAAAACAGAATAATTTTTTTCATAGCTATTTTTAAATATCAAGTATAGATATTAAAAAGTACTCATTAATTTATATTAAAACGTTGATTAAATCATAAGAAATCAAAGACCCGGTTGGACAAAAAAATTCGGGAGACGTATTTTTTTTCCTCTCGTAAAATTTCGTTTCAGAAATTTTCACTCGTCGCCGACGATTTATGACAACTCAAGTGACTACTACAAGTATTAAGGTCGCCATAAATGCATCGCGTGACAATGTGGTGACAATAATTTTATTAATTCGCTAAGTGAGTGCCAACATGTCACACGCACGTGTCGGACAATGGCGCGGTTCGACTCAACATCAGTTTTGCACAAATATCCAATTCTCTCGACACATACAGCATCACGTATCCAAATTTAGCGCCGTGATAAAATATAAAATAGCATTTATAGATTTACATCTATTTTATGATAGGACAAACGACAGATGTTCATTTTATGCGGCAGCCGTAATTAAATGATCTGTCAAAAAGTATTTTTGGATTTCAAGATTTCAAGTTCCGAATTAAGAATTATTGTGCTCAAAATGTTAATTTGTTTTACTTTGTCCACGTCCACTGTTGGACATAGGTTTCCCGCTAGGATCGCCACAAACTGCGCTTCTGTTGGACTTAAAAGACTAGTATCCATGCTATACATTCGCACTCTCTGTTTATTGACTAGAGACAAGCGCTGTCAAAAACGCTGTCCCTTTATCTGTCATTCGCAATCTGCGAGAACCACTCTCTTTTTTATGTCGTGTGTCGTCCTGTCCGCGTGTAGTGTTTGTTTTGTGTATTAATATAATAATCATTAATCATCCATAATGTTAACGGCGAATGTTAATTCTTAATTGCTGAGAATAATAAAAGAGGCATTCACAAATAGAATAACGGTGTTATTTATTGCATGCATTCTGCGTTGGACATACACGCCCTGACCTGCTGCGCCACATGCTCTGTTCTACAGGTTACGGCCCAGAATTTCACGTGAGTACCAAGAAGAATTTATCACGTAATAATGTCCAATGCGAATGTCAACAACATGAACGTAACCTCAATCGATCGCCTTGAAGGAATTTCCAACTATGTCACGTGGAAATTTGGAATTCGAATGGTGCTTGCTCTGGATGGCCTCTGGAAATGTATTTTGGGTACAGAGACTGACTCGGCCAAGGATGCCCGCGCACTGGCGCGCATTTGTCTGTCCATACAACCGAATTTATATCAAATTGTGCGGGATTGCACTACGGCCAAAGATGCATGGAAGAAATTGTCTGATACGTTTGAACATAAAGGTTTATACAGAAGAGTCTTGCTTCTCAGACAATTACACCGAGCTGAATATCAGCATTACTCCAGTATGTCAGACTATATAGAGGGAGTCATGTGTCTCGTTGCCCAGTTAGCGGACATAGGAAAAATAATTGAAGATGGAGAGGTTGCCGAGATATTGTTGTCTGGCTTGCCTGAGGAATTCGACGTCCTTGTCTCCAGCCTTGAAACCGCTTCCATTACTACAGAGCTGTCGAGTGAAGTAGTTCGAACCAGACTTCTTCAAGAGGATTTTAGACGGAACAACAATAACGGTACAACAAATCAAGAAAATGTAGCCCACGTCGCTAAGAAGAGTAGACAGAATAAATCTATAGTATGTACCTACTGCAAACGTCAAGGTCACATTGCAAAGCGCTGCTTCAAGAGGAAGAGAGAAGAAGGTCAGAAGAAAGAAGAGAAAACTATGTTGGCTGAAGCGTACAGTGCTAGTGATTCTGAATTTATCATAGATAGTGGCGCTACCTGCCACATGACCTCCGACCCAAATCTCATTGATCCTGTGATGAAGCGCTGTTCAATTTCAGTTGCTAATGGACAGAAATTAGAAAGTGAATTTAGCGGTAAGGTTTTACTCTCTTCTAATGTTAGCTTGAGTGAGGTTTTATATGTACCTAGTTTAAGTAAAAACTTAATGTCTGTTAATCAAATTACTGAAAGAGATTATGTTGTTGTTTTTCATGCTAGGCAATGTAGGATCTATTCTAAGTGTAAGATCACAGGCAACCAGGTTTTGACTGCTAGAAAAAGTAATGGGTTATATAGAGTTCAAGGTCGACACGCCTCCAATTTAGAGCATTCCAAGTCCCTTCGATATATGCAGGGAACAGAGAGTGTTCACGCTGCCTCATCTGTGCCTGCTAAGGTATGGCACAGGCGACTTGGCCACTTGAATCACAAGGACATGTGCATCCTCAATGCTGGTAAGTTCAGTGTTGGTGTCGTTTTTCAGCCTAATGAAGATATTACTGGAAGCTGTGTCTCATGCGTGACGGGGAAGATGGACCGGTCATCTTTTCCGGGTGCAGGGAGGCGTGCTGCTCAGAGGCTGGAAATCATCCATTCTGATGTCTGTGGACCAATTCAAGTCAGCAGCTGGGGCGGAGCTCGTTACTTGCTCGCATTTACTGACGATTTCTCAAGAAAAACCTTCGGATATCTTATGAAGAACAAATCGGAAGTAAGCACCCATTTTATTTCTTTTAAAAGTTTAGTCGAGAAACAGACTGGTTTGCGTATTAAGATCTTACGTACTGACAATGGTACTGAATTTTGTAATGCGAAATTATCTGATTTCCTTAAAAGTGAAGGCATTATTCACCAATTATCCGTGCCTTATTGCCCACAACAAAATGGGGTAGCGGAGCGTGTAAATCGTACAATTTTCGAAAAAGCTAGGGCTATGCTGCAGGAAGCTGGTCTGTGTAGTCGTTTTTGGGGAGAGGCGGTAATGACCGCCATTTACCTGAAAAATCGGTCCCCCACTAGGGCTCTTTCAGGCGGCATTCCTGAGCGTGAATGGACAGGTTGTTCAATTGACCTGAGCCATCTGCGCATCTTTGGCTGCACCGCTTTTTCTTATGTGCCTGAACAGAAAAGGCGCAAGCTCGACGCAAAGGCCAAAAAGTATATTTTTGTTGGGTATGGTGAAACGTGCAAAGGGTACCGCTTAGTAGATCCAAATCAGCCATGTAAAACCGTTTTATCTAGAGATGTTGCTTTCTTTGAGGATGATTTTATAGGTAAACAAAACAAAACGGAACGGCCCAATGAATATTTTATTTTTCATGACATGAATTTATTTGGTGATAAGAATGAAAATCTTAATATTGATTCCAGTAATGTTAATAATAATTCTAATATCAATGACAATTTAAATAATGATAAATCTAATAACGAATCTTTATCTTCAGATGGGGATGTTACACCTGCTTGGTCTCCGCCGTCTGACGTGTACAGATCGCTTGAGGACTTCGAGGAAGATCTCGGTGATGGAGACTGCACTTTTGAGAATGCTGAGTCTTCTCTGCCGACGGCTTCGTCTCGAGGAGGAGCTACTTCGGAAGGTGCCGAGGACTCTGTTGTCTTACGTCCGGTTCGATCGACACGAGGCGCTATGCCTGCTAGGTACAAAGATTTTGATTTATCGTCACTGATTGCGGCCAGTTCACCCGACGCTCCTCTTTCTTATCGTGACGCCATGAGTTCCGATGAAAGAGATAAGTGGCATGACGCCATGACAGATGAGTATAATTCTATGATTAAGAATCATGTTTGGAAGCTTGTCGATCGTCCTAGTGATGCTAATGTTGTTAAGAATAAGTGGGTTTTCAAAAAGAAATATGATTCAACAGGGAACTTTGTTAAATATAAAGCACGATTGGTGGCCTGTGGTTATAGCCAAAAAGAAGGTATTGACTATTGTGAAACTTTTTCGCCTGTTGTAAGACACTCCACTCTTAGAATTCTATTTAGTATTGCCAATGAATTAGACTTACATATGGACCATATCGATGTAACTACAGCTTTTCTAAACGGTGAATTAACTGAAAAAAATTTTTATGGAACAGCCTGCTGGTTTCAATTCAGATAACAAGGATAAAGTATGTTGTTTATTAAAAAGTATTTATGGATTGAAACAAGCTAGCCGGAATTGGAATGTTAAAATTCACAATGTTTTATGTAATGACGGGTTTATACAGAATAAATGTGAACCTTGTGTATATGTTAAGAAGACTGAATATGATTACGTTATTCTTGTTTTAGATGTAGATGACTTTTACGCCTACCATAACGGTTGTATAGACAAAGTTCTGTCTCTGTTGCAACGCCATTTTGAAATTAGACATTTAGGTAAATTGACTAATTGTTTAGGCATGAATGTAACTAAGAAAGATAACTCTATTATTTTAGATCAGTCAGACTACACAAGGCGTCTATTAGCTAAGTTTAACATGAGTAATTGTAAGCCTGTAAGCACACCGATGCCAGTTGGATGCAAGCATGATAGATCTGATAAAGAGCCGTTGAAAGATGAGATTTATCAATATAGACAGTTATTAGGCTCATTGATGTATTTGTCAGTCTGTACGAGACCAGACATTGCGTTTGCTTGTAGCCAGCTAAGCCAATTTGTTACCTGCTTTGATGAAAGTCATTGGCGTTCTGCGAAGCGAGTTTTACGTTACTTGGCGGGAAGTATAAATTATGGTTTGCACTTTGTAAGGAGCAAAAATAATTTAAATATTAACGCCTATGCTGACGCGGATTGGGCAAATGACTTGTCGGATCGCAAATCGTATAGTGGTTTTGTAATAAAGTTAGGTGACAATGTAGTAAATTGGGAAGCAAGAAAGCAACGGTGCACAGCTTTGTCCAGTACTGAGGCGGAATATCTCGCGATCAGTGATGTATGTAGGGACATCTTGTTTGTTAAAAATTTCTTGATGGAAATTACTGACAAAAATTATGACGTCACTATTTACAATGACAATCAGAGTGCACAGAAATTATTGCTTGTCAAAGAGTATGCACATAAGAGAACAAAGCATATAGATCTGCGATATCATTTTGTAAAGGATTTGATTCAGACTAAAGGTTTTAAAGTAAAATACTTGCAAACAGATCTAATGCTTGCGGATGTGTTTACAAAGCCACTGTGTACAGATAAGCATAGGAATTTTGTAAGTGGTTTAAATGTTAAGGCTTAAATAAGTTTGACTTTATATATGTAGTTGGTCATGTTGTTGACATGCAGTAAAATATTTTATACTTAGCTCATGTTGTGGAATGTAAAGCATGAGGAGGAGTGTTGGACTTAAAAGACTAGTATCCATGCTATACATTCGCACTCTCTGTTTATTGACTAGAGACAAGCGCTGTCAAAAACGCTGTCCCTTTATCTGTCATTCGCAATCTGCGAGAACCACTCTCTTTTTTATGTCGTGTGTCGTCCTGTCCGCGTGTAGTGTTTGTTTTGTGTATTAATATAATAATCATTAATCATCCATAATGTTAACGGCGAATGTTAATTCTTAATTGCTGAGAATAATAAAAGAGGCATTCACAAATAGAATAACGGTGTTATTTATTGCATGCATTCTGCGTTGGACATACACGCCCTGACCTGCTGCGCCACATGCTCTGTTCTACAGCTTCCCGCACCCATGACGTCCCGCGATCTTCATCAAGATGATTATGATATTTTTTCTTTAATGAGAATTTGTGAAGCAGTAACAAAAAACCTAAATTTTCAATTATTTTGTTTTAAAGTTAACATTTGTTCTTATGTTAAGCTGCATTAATCTTACTACGCATTAGTCAGTACCCAGTAGGTCAATTTCCATTTTTGTAATGCACTCCGGGAGATTAAACTTGCCACGAAGTAATGCTAAAAGTTATAATAAATTTAATAGCCCAATTCTCGAGCAATGACCCGTCATAAATCATAACACACGAAACGAACCGCCAAAATTAATTGTTACTACGTGACACTTTGGGTACAAGAGCAGAGACGTACTACGGAGAGCTTATTAAATAAATTCACTAAAATTATGCGACCCCTGGTCTTAAGCAC
The DNA here is from genome assembly GCA_907165275.2 of Zygaena filipendulae. Taxonomy (NCBI): domain Eukaryota; kingdom Metazoa; phylum Arthropoda; class Insecta; order Lepidoptera; family Zygaenidae; genus Zygaena; species Zygaena filipendulae. The sequence goes on from OU015669.1 coordinate 7,325,005, forward strand.
CGACTCTTATTTACAGGCAAACTCCATTGCGATGAAGAATATTATCTTTGGTAAGAGGGACAAAACTATGCAGGGGGTTTCGGGGGCGATCAATTGATCTAGCTAGGTTTCAATTTTAGAACACGTCGTTTCGTCTGTGTTTTCAGGCAATGAAAAAATTGTGTTTGGTAATGATTTTCTACTTAACAACAGATGGCGCTATAAGCACCTTTCTCACAACGAGCGAAGCTCGGTCGCCCAGATATTTTGTATGTTAATGTGTCGTGTTCAGATATGCTACTGTCGCGACATAACACGACACGACACACAAATGTGTTTCCTCCTTAACAAACATCCATCCATCCATCCAAACTTTCACATCTACGAGTATAATATTGGTATAGATTGGTATAGAAAAGATTTTGGCGATCCCAATACGGCTCATGTCCACAACTCCAGGCTCCACATATGCGCTGGTGCCCAAATCGCGTGACAATAACACATCGCCACCACCGACCGCCACCGCCATGTTGGCGCGATTGGCACGGGGCGCGGTCGACGACCCGCGCCTGAAATAACCAACCTTGACCGTCACTGACCCGTTTATCCTACAGCTGAAATGTAATGCGTTTTACACGTAAGTCGAGTGAAAGCTTCAGTAATTAGTGATAACATTTTGTGTTATGACTGAAGCTCTTATTACGTAATGTGACTATTACAGTTTTATGAGGTAGGTATAACATATTTTACAACGTTTTCGCCTCGATTTTTGCCTATCTATTTTACATAGGTAAACTAAAACACGGTGCTTTTAAAAAAGTTTTTTAGAGTTGAACTAATAACTTTATACTGCTTACATCGTTTTCTTGTACTAAAGTTTAGTTACTGAATAAATCTTTGCAACGCATTCATATCGATTAGCTACTCAAAACAACTAATTTAGTAAGTTTCGGGAGTACCTACTTTATTACGAGCTTTTAGCGAAAGTAGTAGTAGTTTTAGTCGAATCTTAAGTAGGTTTATTTTGGACTCTCGAATTACTTATATGCACAAGTGAATTGGCATGTCATGGCTATTAAGACAAGCATCTTTAATATTATTTTTTATTCATAGATATTTAGTGTTTGGAACGTTACATTTGGCTCCGAAAAAACAAGCTGTTTCTTTTTAATATTAATATTGTATGTAGGTATATAGTGTGGTGTTGTGACTTGTGTGAGATTATTATTGATGTCTGTAGTTAGGTATCTATATCTATACGAAATGTGTATCCAAGTTAATTTTATTTACGTTCCATATAAGTGAAGTTGTAAAATTTCTTTTGAGAATCAAGTATTCTTAACCCTGAAAGGAAATAATGATAATCGCTAGTTATTACACTACCACTAAGATACTATCATAAACGGAGCCCTAGTCGACCTGTTTATTAGCGTACTTCTAAAGTGTATCAACAGCTGGCTGGCTACAGTTGTATTCTACATATTGTTTAAAAAAAATAGTGGTGGTCGCGTCCCGATTTCGATATGCAAGTTAGGTCCAGACGCGTCGTGGTCCCGGCGGGGCGCGGTCCTGCTCCCCCGCGGTCCGTGGGAACCGGGGGCACGTGGCGACCTCCACTCATGCCGCGGACTTGACGAGACATGAACCGCGTAGGTACAGCCAGCAGCAGACATATTATGTGAACACTGTCGGGAACTACCGCGGTACCCAGTATTGTATAATTTACAAAATTTACATGTAGATGTGATGTAAAATTTACAATTTACATATAGACAGTCTCGTAATTTTGTAATAACCATTTCTTTTTGTAAAAAAAAAATATAATGACGAAGAAACATGTGTACCGTTTATGATTGTCTTTTGATGACATTTCAAATCTAATCTATCACTACTGGGTACTGGCTTGACAGTGCAATAAAAATTAATTTTCTATACCCAGCGTTGTATAGAGAAGTGGAAATATGTAACCGCCGCACTCAGATTCACTTTAATTGTTACTTAATTTTAAGTAAAGATTTTTAAAACAAGATTGCCGCAATATTTTCAATTTCTTTTCTTTCTTTCTTTCTTTCTATGTAATCAGAGATGTTCATTAAATTCAAATTAAAACGACTCTGAGTGCAACCGTATTCCGTAGGGGAAGGGGGGGTATGATGGGGTAGCTAAGGGAAATAACAAAAATACAGCATAATCACTGTGTTTATTAGTCTTATTAATTTATGGCACGTTATTTCATTAATCTAACTATGATTTGGTACAGTCTTTGAAATATCAACTTATCACATTTTTTAATAATTAATCATTAATAGAAACATTATGAAAAACCATCTTGCCCCATACTATGGGGTATGATGGGGTAGTGAAATTGGGGCAAGATGGGTTAGGCTTATCATTCTCACAAAACAAACAAATGTGTATTTCCTCCAAATCTTCATTGTCCACACCTTTTGTCTTACCATTTTTAACTGCCAATTTATATGCTAGACGTTCCAGTTCATTAGTTATTAGTTCAAAAAGATGGTTTTCGATACATTTCAGATATTCTTCTATTTCGTCTTCTTCTTTAGGTGTAAATGTAGTTTTTTTCGAGATTAAAAGGTAAACTAATAGTAACTTTACCACTTTCCTTCAGTTTCTTAACATATTGTTCTAAAGTAGTCTGAGCCACTTTATATGCAGAAGTATTTTTTTGTATCCAATCTCTTTGCTTAAAACTTTAACTATAGCTGTTTTAATAGCATCTGTCGACCACTCTCCTCTTTTGGTTTTTTTCTTGTAAGTACGTACCATGATTTAACCTAAAAGAAAATTAACCAATATTATTTATTTAGAAATTTAAATGGACCCAGACCCACAACCCCATTTTGCCCCAATGCCCTATCATGCCCCACACCAAATACCCCATCTTGCCTCAAAAGGTAAATTTGAACAAAAATAAATATTACTAATAAAATGTTTAACGGATTCATACAAACAACATACCATATCAAAATAAACAATACTAGTAAACAAAGATCAAAAAGACATAAATGTGGTGATCATAATTACCTTAATATGATGACGTTTGACCTTACACAAAATTTTATCGTCAAAACGTTAAAACAGTTTTTCGTTTGTAAACAAAAAACGCCTGCACTCCCACTCACAATTTCTCTCGCGCTGACCGTTGGTCGAATGAGGCTTCCCATTGCCTTATTGCTTTCTATCCACAAACGTCTGGTTTCTTGTATATGTGCAGTACCCCGTCTTACCTCACGACCCCGTCATGCCCCCCCTTCCCCTAAGTATGTTTGCTTGTGACAGTCATTGTACATAATTATTATGTTTTTGGAATGGTATCTAAAAAAGTTCAATGGCTGACCAAAGTTTTAACATAATAGTGCTGTTGACTGTACCGACTGAAAATTTTAATCGTTTACTTGGTATAATTTGGACGACCTCTATCTTATGTTGCGATTTCTGAGCATTGAACTGTGAGCTATTATTTTCGTGTAAGCCATGAGTTTCCGCAGGAATTCCGGTATAAATAGTAGGTACCCTGTTTCCTTCTCTGTACTCCGTACAACGTGTACATGTAAAATATCATGATGATCGGTTAAGCTGTTAGGTGTGAAAACGTAACAAAAAAAAAACATATACATACCAGTAATGGGGTATTGAGTTAAGACTAGATTCGGTTTCTAGAACAGTCAATTGATGGTAAGGATTGAATAAATACTCAAAAACTAGCACAGTTTTTTTTTACAGACATTCGAAGTTGAAACTCTGAAAAGCTGGATTTGAGAAAAAGTATTTTAAAAGTTTGTGTGAAATAAAAATACACACACACACATTTTTATATATTATTGTAAGATATAGGAAATTAAAGAAAATTGAGCATTTATTAAAATATTATTAACAATAAGTATTATTATTTATGTAACACCATGGAAAAAACGATAATACAATAGGGGTCAAGGTCAACGTCAAGAGCATGATGGTGATAATAATTTTACCAAAATATTGACGTAAAAAGAAATAAATTCATTTGAAGTCTATTTTGTTCATTATCACGATTTTGATATATTTTGCGATTTTAGCGGCAAACTCTTCTCAAAAAGTGACACTTAAAAACTTAAAACCGTAGCTTTTAACCATCGAGTTTCCTGAAAATAATGCAAGTCGCTTTGACTTTTAGTACAGGTAACGCCATCTAGCGTCGAATAGCCAAACTAGAGTACAATTGGCTCTACTGACTGCGTTTCCCTCAAATCCTTTCAGATGAAAGTGAGTCGATTGTTTACAAGTTGTTACAAGGGTACAGGTTTATTCCAACTAGTCATACCAGTTAGCATACTATTCATCCGATTGCGATGAAACTGTGGATGAGCTGTTATAACAAAATAAAAAAAAACAGAATAGACTTCGACAGAATCGATTTCATAATCATTGAACAATTTAAGACACACATTTTTCACATTTTTTAATGTTTTTCTTCGATTTTGTTTGAATTTTTTATTTTCTACGGTTTTGTTTTAAAGTCAGTTTACTAGGTAGGTGTATATACATATACCTCAGAGTAATAATATTGTACGATCTAGCGGTTTTATTTGCAGAAAACTTCGTTTTATCCGTGTTTTCAGGCAAAGAAAAATGAGTGTTTGGTACTGCTTTTCTACTTAACAACAGATGTCGCTACGAGCGAAGCTCGGTCGCCCAGATATGAATATATTATGTTGGATACATTTAGTATTGTTTTAAACATTTATATTTTAAAATGTGAATTGTAAAGTTTTTGCTGCGTCATTGCGTGCGGTGCGAACTAGACGTACCTACGTACGTTCGTTATGGCCGCATAAAATAATAATTTACGCAGTCATAAAAATTAATGACTCGTGGAGAAGGACTACGCAATGGACATCTTTGATCTTTCCTGATTATTAAATCTAACTAACTTGAAGCGTCTATTTGTGATTTTAATACAATTTTTAATGTTTTTTTTCCTATTAGAAAATTCGAAAGTCTTGTTTGTTTGTCTGTCCGTCTCTCTAAAAGTCCGATCTAATTCAAAAAGTATTATACAAATTCTTCAAATTCACAACGTTTTTACATAGCAGCCTCACAATCCAATTGAACAGATCTTTAACCGACTTAAAAAGAGATAATTAAGTACCTATGTATGTAAAAAACTAGGACCACGCGAACGTCACGAGCACAGGTTTGTTCAAAATGAATTGAAAGAAAGAAAGAAAGAAAGAAAGAAAGAAAGAAAAGGCATTTATTTGGAGATAGAGACACAACACAATTACAGTTAGTTTATATACTTACATTAGAACAAGATATAATAAAATATTTTAAATACATTATGATAAAATTATGAGAATAGACGACAGAGGTGCTTGTGTGGTGCGTCCCCATGACCAAAACGGTCACTGTCTCAGCATGTTGCTATGAGTGCGGGCACTCCTAGCACTGATTTTCAGCCAGGACTTGAAGGAAGGAATTGAAGGAAATAACTTATTTAAATACCTAATGCCATTATAATAATTATAAACATTATGAGTAAACACATGAAAAATGTGCAATTTACTATGTTGTTAGTAATAAGTAACCTACAGTTTTAGTAGGAAACATTTTCCGATTTTTCATGACATTATCCATGAAATGCTGAATCAAAAATCGATGTGGTAGGTATTATTCAAAAGATCTAAACTCATTGGAGCAACTTCAATAAAAAAATTAATTATATGGTACCTCAATCCTCAAATAAAAAACAAATAAAATCTTCAACGACTACCTAGACACTACTGAAAGAGGTGGGTAATTTATACTGTCTAAAAGTGTATTTGTTAACTGTACAGCCAACAACAAAATATTCAATCGAAGCACAAACCAAGTTAAAATTATTTGGTACCTATACATAAAACTGATAGACAGATTGTACAGAGATGGTATTAGTAATATTCTTTGGGTTTTCAGAAATGAAATTTATTTTGGCACGTTGGGATTTTTTTACTTGCGTTACTGGTAAGATATTATAACGATATTATATTATATTGTAACGATATTATACAAACTGACGAACGCATCCTGCCTTTCTGAATAAGTTTTACGATTACTTTTGAAATGGAAAAGTATAATTTTCATAGCTTGACATTTATTCTTTGCGTTTACTATTTAGGTAGGTACTCTTTGCTATGGGCATTGCGTAGCCTCCGAAAACCAGCAATTGGTTTTCCGTTGTCATCTAAACGAATGTAGTACTTTCGAAGCTCTCAAGGAAAAATATCGAAAGTCTGGTAAAATACAACGTCCTCTTTTCACGTCTCCATAAAAATTTCGTGTCTCTCTGTACCTATCTCGCATAGTTTCTATCTATAAATAGCGCAAGGACCGGCAAGGCAACACCGAAATAACTGCGCCTGCGCGCACTATAACACTTGTACAAAGAAGCTCGTATGGACATGGGTATTGTAATGATCCTTTCTTGTTCCATGTCTAAATTGAGCGCTTAAACGGTTCTTTAGTCCGGCGCCGCGCCGTGGCTGGTTTTTTATTGGATGAAAAAGTTATGTGATTTAAATTTGGAATTTCGAAGGCTATATTGAAACAGTGCTCTAACAAAAAACATACATACAGTCGAATGCAGAACCTCCTCCTTTTTGGAAGTCGGTTAAAAACTGAGTTCAATGTATAAAAAATTCAAAACCAACAGTCGTTATTATGTGAGAATTATTTCTAACATATTTCTAAAATAGCTAAATTTTGTATTTCTGAAAGAACTTATTTCTAAAATATGAGTCGGTTAACGGGCTTATATGTATAGTATATAGCAACAATGTTAATAGTAAAATATCATTTTATATACCTATGCTATATAAGTTTAGTTTGGTAAAAAAAGGTCATTAGTTAATTAAAAGGTCATTAGTTAATTAACTGGAAATGTGGTGCTGGAGGAGAATGCTTGGGGTATCGTGGACTTCCGAACTAATGCTTCCATCCTCCGGAAACTCAGCATCAAGCAGCGTCTGTCCTCCATAGTACAGGCTCGAATACTAACATTTTTCGGCCATATTTCACGACGCGGAGAGACTTCTGTGGAGCGTCTTGTGGTGCAAGGAAAGGTGGAAGGCACAAGACCGCGCGGGAGATCACCGATGCGCTGGACTGGGACCTGGACCAGGCTGCCGCTGATAGCTCTCTCTACGAGTGCTCTAGAAGGGCAGCGGTTCGGGAGGAATGGCGGCGGGTTGTCAAGCGTGTTACCAACCCGGAACCGATGACCACGACCACTCTGTCAAGAGTGTGTGAGTGACTAAGAAGAAGAAGAAGTTAATTAATTTAATTTAATTTGTATTACTAACAATAGTGGATAAGAAATGATGTTACTTACAAAATTGATCCGTGGTTGGTTGAAATAAAAGGAAATTTATTTATTTATTATTAGTGTATTAATTATTTTTATAAAAAAATCGGAAGAACCAAAACAATAGACAATAAAAAAAATTGTCCTTCAACCAAAACTAGGTATGCCTAGGGAGCACGTCTTTTTCTAATATTATTTTCAATATATTCATAAATTGCAAATATATCTATTTATATATTTATATTAGATATCCAATAGAAAATTAATCAAAAAAAAGCCATTGAAAAATTAAAATGTGAGTATAGAAATTTTACCCACTAAAAGCGCTAGAAGCTCTTATTATTTTTGAGTAGCATTTCATAATTCGACCACTTAGTGCATAAAATAACGACGTACTTCTTATTCCAGTCGTATACAAACAAACTTTTAATACCTACCCTGTCATTCCACTTTCCCATGTCATAAAGTACAAAGCTTGCACAATGGTTACTTATCTAGCCGCACAAAAACTCCACGCATCTCAAATTCACAATACATTATTAAATTTTCTAGTCATGTACGAAACAAAACAAAAATTGCCCAACAAATATGACTTATGTTTTAAACGTACGCTGGCAGACGCATCGCTTTCGCAAAACTTTATAACTTTTTTATTCTTATTGCAGACTTTTCACTGTTACATGCATTTCACGGACTGTGTATTTAACCTCTAACTACCTGTCGTAGGCAAGTTGTTAATTGATCCGTTTACAAAACGGCCTGCAGTTTGGACAATGCCAGAAATTGCCGCAAAAAGGAAATTTTACTGTACCTACTTTACCTACAAAATGGTTATTGCAAATTAAAATTTAGTGTGTTCCCAATCATTTTTCTTATTGCAATATTTGTATTTGTATTTGTTGACGGGCTGGTTTCCGCTGACGACGACTGAGCGCCTATTTTTCGTATGGTGGGTATATCACTATTCATACCAACCGAGCTCTCCAAGGAAGCCCAGCAACTTTCCAACGTCACCGAAGGCTTCAGGGAGCGACCCTGGTGTTCCTAGGTACTTAGCCCTGTATGGTGCCACTCCGTCACATTTAAGTAACACATGAGCAGCAGTTTCGTCTGCCCTCATACAAGCCCAGCAGAGGGGGCTGTCTGTAACATTCATGTTATACAAATGTTTGTTGTAGGGGCCATGGCCCGTAAGAGAGCCGGTCACCATACGGAGATGGGTTCTCTTCAGACGTAGCAGACTACGAGTCAGGCGGGCGTTTGCTCTGGGTAAGACCGCCTCGCCTGTCTGCAGTCATTGAGCTTCGACCAAATTTGGTGGTGCTGTCGTTTGGTTTTCTGTCGCAGTTGTGTGCGGATCCAGCCAAACGGCAGGGGTACTATGGGTTCAGGGCCAAAGACAGTCATATCGGAACCCCTACGCGCCAGCTCGTCTGCCGCATCGTTTCCTCGAGTCACTGTTGGTGATGTTGTTGTTGTTACATATCTCTGTCAATGTTCGGTGACACTCGTGTATAAAGCTTAAGGCAATTGTGTGCTTACTGAGAGCCTGCAATACTGACATACTGTCTGAAAGGATGCGTATCCAGTGATTCTCGATTTTTCTTGCCGCTATTGCTCTTGCAGCCAAAATGATACCCACACACTCAGCCTGAAAGACGGTGTTGTGAGCACCCAATGGCATTGATATCCTAATATTTAGATCCTCCGATTTATTGCAATAAGATTCAACCAGTGTTTCCATATTTATAATGCTGACTGTACACGGTCATTATTCTGGACACAGATTCTACTCGATGTGCATTCCTGTCAAAGTAAACGAGATATACCTAGTAAGACTGTTACTGCAGTAAATTTAAAAATATTATTGAAGGATAGCCAAATCTGTAGCCACAACTCTTTGAATGCACTGGAATGTAAAAAATTATGGATTTACTTTAATTTTTTTAGCCATATGGAATATTATAATCGTTCGTTGAAGCTAGCTTATATTAGAAATCTATTTCCTCTCTGTAAATACCCACCGATTTCTTTTATACAGAATTTCAAGGAGCAGGAACAATTTAAACATCAGGAGATTTTATTTTTACAATTCCCTTGTAAATGCTAAAGAACAAACAAAAAGAGAAAAATTACAAAAACTGTATGTCTATATCTGTGCACGCATAATACTGACTAAGGACTTTTTAATGCAACTTATCCTACTAAACGCATACTAAAAAGAATATTAAATCTACTAGACTGCTGCTACTTGTTGTAGCACAAAAGTGACAACGTTTAATTGAACAACAAAAAGCTAATAAATTGAGAATCAAAATTGGCAAGTAAATAAACGATTCTGTTCACATGCAAATAATAAAGGTTGATGATAAAATACCAAAACTTTTCACCGTTTCCAATACCGGTACATATCAAATTGAGCGTGTAATTTAACGGCGACCTTTGCTTTATTGAGTCATTATTAATACCCAGACTAACAGACAGACCAACCCATGGGAACTTTTCTGAAATTGTATAGTATGAATCACATGATATCATACACATACTACATAGTCTGCAGGTAGGTCATAAAAGGAGAATTACACATGATTGTCATGCCATTTTCGTGGCGTTAACGGCTACTTTGCTTTCAGAAAAATGCGTCATGGAACTTAAGCATGTAGGTTAGGCTTTTAGTATTGTACCGGAGGCTTTATTAGTGGGTTTTTGCTAGTAACTAATTAGACAATCTGTGACAATTCAGGTTGAAAGTTGCATGAAAAATCATTTTGTCTTTCTGTACTTACTTACTTACTGGTACCCGGACCTGCGGAACTTGGAAACTCGTAGATCCTGGACAAAAAATATTCTAAAACGCTTTTAAACGACAATAACTTTCTCCCGACATGCGATATATGCATTATCTTATGTACGTAAAAAAAATATATGTATATAAAATAGTTAACAAGCTACAAGCTCTGCTTAGTTTGGGACCTGGTGGCGCTGTGTGGTATTCTCCAAGTATAACCTATTTCATTATTGATTTTAGATAGAGGTTTTTATGATATACTTAATAAAATTTTATGTTAAAATATACCTGTTACTTTCATGGTCAATTAAAGATGTCTTATTTTAAATTTTAGCATTTTGTTTGTTTGTGTGTTTGTTACGCTTTCATTCTTTAACTACACAACCATGATGATCGTGAAATTTTGCGCACATGTTGTTACCCTCTTGGGTATTACAGAGAAGGGCATAGGATACTCTCTAGTTTGGAATTCCAGCGGCAACTTGAAATTATCGCGGGTAAAACCTCGGGGATCAGCTAGTATTAATATATTTCATGTTGCAGAGGACAGAAGTAAGCACTAGACTTATATTTTAAACGACCGTCACTGATTGCGTGGGAAAAGTGTTTTGCATCGCAGTCGCCGGTCGCTAGTCTGTGTTGCAATCGTCGTTATAACGACAGCGTAGGTATATAAGTGCGTGGTACTCAGTGTGCACTTGTGTCGTTGAATGTGTGTCATCATAGCGATTGTACACTTTCCTAAATAACATGTACTATTAGGCAATCTATACATCCTTAATATTACAAATTCAAATGTCAGTTTGTTTGGTTGTTTGTTTTTTTGTGACGCTTCACCCTATCATCATGAAGTGTTGCATACAGACAGACACACATAAAACAAACACAACTCTATATTATGAACAAGACTTATAGTATGCAAATGCTTATTGTATGATTTAGATGATCTCACTGGTTGTAATAAACCACTTAAAGTACACAATAATTCCTTAAATAATAATTGCAAAGGCTGTAAAATTTAGTTTAACCTAATACGAAATTATGTAATTTTAACAGTTCCAACACATATCGGCAAACAATAGCAAACACTTAGCTTCAGTTGAGATTCGTTTCAATATTGAACCTTATATACATAGTTATTTAGCACCGTTCGTTTGTTAGTAGTTGACGGTCGGATTTGTAAAGCAAAACTAATATTTCTCAAGACACACATGTTGCTATTGCTTCGCTTCGTGTTTCTCATTCAGTATTTGTGGACTTTTTGTCTTGTGTCAATGGTCAGTACTCAGTACTGGATAAATGTTAGCGCAATACAAGTACTTAAACATGCTAGCCAAAGTTGATACATATGTACATTTGTCTAAGCACCTAATATAGAGTCACCTTATTTTAATTATGTACCTATATCTGTCGTCGGCATATTGTATAATACGTCAGTTTACAAACGCCCGGCGTTTCGGGTAGCACTGAGGACAGGAAATACGTTGTGATAGGTGCTCGTACATTACTACATACCTAAATATAAATAAGTCCTCCTTCGCATCTGCCTGTCTGTCTATCTGTTCGCGATAAACTCAAAAACTACTAAACGGATTTCCACACGGTTTTCACCTATAGATATAATTTACTCAAGAGAAAGTTTTATACGTAAAATGTATCCTGGAATTTCCAGTAGAATTTTACTTGAAAGAAAAGTAAAACATTTCAATCTGTTCTACTGTGACGTGGCGTAGAACAGACTAAACAGGCCATGTCCTAGAGCAGAGGTTCCCATACTTTTTTTCTCATAGACCACTTTAAATATTTTGCTGGATCTGGTGGACCCCCTGCAGCTATTACATTTACTAACTTACTTCCGATACCCGAAAAAAGTATATGTCTATGGCAATCTGTGTTGTAACTATTTTTCAATCAACTATGAGTTAAAAGTTTTCGAAAAAAAGGTGAGAATTTATATTGCTTTGATTATGCTGTGAGTGGATGTCATTTAATTCAAGGCCAGTCTAAAAAGCGTCTTCACCCAACAGTTGGATTCCTACTTTACTTTTTTGTAGTCTTGACACGCTCTTTCTGAATATGGAATATGCAAGTTCTTACAAAAATAATTGCTGAGCTTCTTTCTTATAATATTGTCTGCCTATATTCATAGGAGAAGTCAAGTCAGGTCACCTAATACATTTTTATAGACCCCCGTTAACGAGTCGTAGACCCCCATTTTTTTTCCACGCAAGCGTAGACCACTGTCGGGTTCCCGTGGACCCCTGGGGGTCCACCTGGACCACTTTGGGAATCAATGTCCTAGAGAATAAAGGTCGGTTGCCAGCTCTAGATTAATAAAGATTCAACTGCTGACTCATAAAAAACTCAAGTCGACGGATTTCCCTTTAACCTCACTGTGCAATTATATTTCGCGGGGAAATCTTATATACTACATAGTTACTGGTTATAATTTATAGGCAAGAAAACGTTTTAAAATGAATCCATGTTGACGTAGGTACCTAATTTTTGCTAGTTGTTGCCGGCGGCTCCGCCCGTTATACTTTCAGTCGTATTACAAAACTGATAATAATAACACTTGTCAATTTTAGTAGGTGCTCGGATAGAAAATAACAATACTGTGAAATGGCACAGTGTCGAATAATTTGCTTTGCATTGCATGTCTGATCAAAGATTACATGACACATAAAAGTAATACACATTCATGGTATAGACTTATTCAATACTATAGCTGTTCCCCGCGGTTTCACCCGCGTTGATTTCGGCGTTCCCCTGGAAATTCTGGAATAAAAAGTACCTATCCTTTTTGTACCCTTGACAAGGCGTATGCAAAATTTCATAATGACTTATATTCGGATTTATTTACATAACTATATAGATATATTATAGATATATTTACATAACTAGCTTAGCTTATAGCTATATAGCTTAGCTATATAGATATATTTACATAACTAGCTGTGCCTCGCGGTTTCACCCGCGAGAGTTTCGGAATTCCCGTAGGAACTCCAAAATTCTTTCATAATCTTCTCCTCCTTCAATAAATCACAACAAAAAAGAATTAGCGAAATTGGTCCAGCCGTTCACGCGTGATGCAGTGACCAAGGGAAATAGGGATTCATTTTTATAATATAATAGCTGTGCCCCGCGGTTTCACCCGCGTGAGTTTTGGGATCAGGAACCTTTGCCTTTGAAGAAGATGTATAGATTTTAAGGATTGTAATTTTGTGTTCAATACATAACTAGATAGGTATATTCAGTGTACCTATATATAAATTGTAAAATAGATGCACATTTTATGATGCACCAAACGTCGTAGAATGTTACTTAACTATTTGGGCATCAGTATCATTTCACCACACTTAAGCACAATATCCTTGATAACTTGGCCAATTATACGTAGGTACGCACGAAAATCCACCGGTCGCCGCCGCCTCGGCGCGAGCGCAATAATTAGGTACGTCCATTCGTTGCACCAACATCGAATGTGACACTACGCCGCGGCGAGCCGAGATAAAAACATCATTTTCCTTCAGAATGACCAAGCGCGCGTTGTTGTGTACTGTTTTCTTGTGTGTCAGTGTGCACTACGGCTTACAATTGAATTCGTTACGTGAGTACTTGTATTACAACAACATCTCAAATCAATCTTTGTTATAATATTTCTTTTGCGTATTGTTAGTTCCAAAAAGTACTTAAATTCATTTTTATGTATCAAAGTAGGGATATCATTTTTACCACGAAGTTGACGAAATTTCTTTATAACTAGATCAAGACGAGGGTACTTGCATGAAATTTATTATAAGATATTGTGTTAATATTTCAAAAATGGAGCCTTCGAAAAGCGTTATCGTGAAAGATTTACTAAAAAATTTTCAATAGTTTCCAAAATATTCAACTTTAAATTTTGTGAAACGGAGCGTTGCAACGAAACACCAATCACAGCCACGCTTAACACATGACGTCACTTTTATTTTTTTAGGAAACATTTACCTCTTTCAGGGAAGACAAAAGAAACTAAGTGCATACAGTCAACGCATATATTCCATTTTCTGAAGTTTTTTACTTTAAAATGCATTGGTAAGATGCATTTCGATTCTTTACTGGAACTTTTGGAAGTAACTCGACACAGTTCAAGATTAATTTCGCTTTTGGATATTGAAGTTATCTGTCTGTCAGTGTCACATGACCTTGTCAATACGACAGTGACATTTCTATCACAGATTAGTAAGGCGTAATTTGAACTAGTGACGTCATTCCGCGTTTCGGCGGTAAAGTATAAAGTAGGAACTTTGAAACGCTCTATTTCATTAATTTATGCATTTATATTTTTTTTCTTTTTCTTGCTTTGTTTAAGTAGGCCATATATCTTTAAAATAGACTGAAAAAAAAATTCATGCAAGTACCCTATTAAGACTTTTTTTTTCGTTCCACTATACCTACTATACTAGACTAAAATATTATGGTGTAAAATTTATTCTCTTAGATAAATGATTGGTGTTTGCCATTTTTATTCTATTGTAAATTAATTTTCACAGGTTTCCCCGAATTTGTCATATTTTGCAATATTTATTTCTAAATTATTATATTTTTAATGCATGGTTCAATAATAAATTGTCATTAAACAAAGGTCTGAGACTTAAGCACAAAAGTACAAGGTGTTCATGCTTCTTGTCTCCTAATTTGTTTTCCTAATGGCAACTCTACATAAACAAATAACATCGTCAAGATTCCATATTTTTATTTCTCAGCTTCTTACATCCACCCATGCGCGGAGCTAAATGATGAGTGCTTCACCAAGTCCACCCTGGCAGCTATACCGGGCCTTGTCCAGGGAATACCGGAAGTGGGTGTCCCTACCCTTGACCCACTCGTCCTGGAAAAGAACATCAGCATGGAGCTCCCGGGAAACGTGAAAATGACATTCCATAATGGAAAGCTATTTGGATTGGGGTCTTGCATACCGACCAAAGTTTCGTAAGTTTTGTAACTAATTTACCTCATACTACTAAAATGCTATCGAATCAGCAAAAAATTAATAATTTACATCAATGGGAAGAAAACTTATTCAATACAAGATGTTCTCTCCGGATTCACTCCCATCAATTTCGGAGTTCTCGCGGGAATTCCGAGACAAAAAGTAGTACCCTATCCTTTTTTGTAGCCCTGATAACGTGTATGTAAATGTAAGGCGTGAAAGCATAACAAACAAACAAACTCACATTCCCAATTACAACGGTGCGTACAGACTATATGTTACACCTATTTACTCTGAGGTTACACCTACCTATAACTTTTGTTATATAACACGTCCACATCATGTAAAATTGTTATACAACATTACAAGATATAACAAGACTATACTTACACATTAGAAACAATGCAATCGTAGTTATTTACTCTGAGGTTACACCTACCTATAACTTTTGTTATATAACACGTCCACATCATGTAAAATTGTTATACAACATTACAAGATATAACAAGACTATACTTACACATTAGAAACAATGCAATATAACAATGTTATATAACCATTGTCGTTTCTCGTTCTTCAGTGTTATGCTATCCGCAATGTCGTCGCTGAAAGGACGTTTCACTAGCTGCGGCAGCGACTGTTGTACCTACTTTTAAATAACAAAAAAAACGGACGTGACTAAGTTATATAACATGTTATATAACATTCAGTGTCCACATTATCTGTAACAATGTTATATGACATGTTTTGTTATATAGTGCGTACGCACCGTAATATTAAGGAAAGGACTAGCCGATGCACGCGGTTTCACACGCGTAATCTTTGGAATTACAAACGTTGATTTTATTATAGTGGAGCTAATAATAACATAATTTATGCATAAAGTATATCAGATCAGATCAGAGATTTGACAATAATTTTAGAGAAAGCCAGACAGAATTCCTGTCACTATTTCACAATATTTTATTTCAAGGTAAATCTGAATTCCTTTAGTTTGTAACATTTCAAGTAAGTAATTGGATCCAACTAATCCTATCCACAAACAAACAAACAAATGCATGTAAATATAATTACAAATAAAAATTCGTTTGTTTGTTTGTTTGATAAGCTTTCACTCCTTAAATACTAAACCGATCATTATGAAACTTTGCAAACACGTTGTCAGGGGAACAAAAAAGGACATAGGGTACTTTTAATCTATCTCGGAATAGGCTAGTTTCCTGGGTAAAAAAATCGAAATTCTATTTAGTCCGTCAGTTAGATAATAAAATAATAAAAGACACGTATTTTTTGCTTTTTTAAAATAATGGAAATATGCATAGATAAAGCGCATTAAAGTTTAGGGTGGGGGACTCGTGATGTCACAACGTGCGAACAAACTGTAGCGAGGCGTGACGTCATGTGAAATTTCGACTTGATATATCTCCGTTATTTTTTGGTTACATAAAAAAAAAAAAATACGTGTCCAATATTTTTTAATAATCTACAAAACGGACTAAAAAAAAAAATTAGGAAACTAGCCTATTCTTGCGAAATTAGCGCTGGTGAAATCGCGCGGAACAGCTAGTTTAGCAATAATTCGTAAGAATCGTTACAGGGGCCGTATTTTTGAATCGTTCGAATTACTTTTGCAATTCCGTGTGTAAAATACGGCCCCAGGCAATTTTAGATACTGAAGTATAATAGAAAAAAAAAAAAAAAAATTATAAATTTGTGTACGTTTGTGCTTTAACACAATTGACTACCCACTTAGGTAATTTAATTTGATAGTAGATACTTAGATAGGTTGTTAACATAATCGCATCCTAAGCATATAGACAGCATAAACAATTCTATTGCGTTACCTACTTTTATAATAATCATTGACACAGACAGACAGTCGCTGTGCCTATATTTGACAGAGAGTAGGTGAAGGTTGTGTAATTATTGTGTTATTATTGTACGTATTTTACGTAATTAACGTGTATCAATTGATTATGACCGTATATTGTGATTAGAGAAAACTGTGTCTTCCGAACACAGCGACATTGGAGTTTTGACGGGAACTGAAGGTTTTTTTTTATGTCATAGGGGGCAAACGGGCAAGTGGTACTGTAAGAAAACCAAAAATACTAATAGATGTAATTATTTAAATTATACAGACACAATTAATTCAAGAACCAAATTTTGACATAATATATTTTTCGTAATTAGTGAAAGCAAAGAGTTTGCAACAGGTAAATCTGATGGTAAGTGATTACCGCCGCCCATAGACATTTGCAAGACTAGAAGACTTGCAGGTGCGTTGCCGACCTGGAATGGGGATGGGAACTGGCTTTCAAGTGGGGCTGCCGGAACACACCGATAGGTGCTTGGCGACAGATTTGCAACTTGAAGGTGGTAACTAGCCAGCCGGGCACTAGAGAGCGCCCTACCACCAGGTGCCGGTCCTTCATTTATTTATAACCAACCTCAAAAAGGAGGAGGTTCTCAATTCGACGCGTAGGTATAGGCCCTTATCTACTGGGGCCAAACTCATACTACATATAGATAAAACGTCTATACTGAGATGTTTTATAATTTATGCATAACTATTAATACATAGCTGTACCCGAGGGTAGTAAGAATATGTATAAACATGAGCCTTATACCATTTCCGTGATAGACTTACATTAAAAACTTCAACCCCATTAACAGCTCCCGTCGCGACAAACGCACCTTCCAGTTCGATATCCGCTGCAACTTCACCATTAAAGGCCAGTATAGTATCCAAGGGAGGCTGCTGCTGTTCAACCTGGACACTGAGGGGCAAGCCAAGATTAAAATTGGTGAGGCATTACAATCACAATTCAGACAAAAAACAATCAGTCATATTTTGTGATTCAGCTGTGGGATGGGATTAGAGTTGAGAATGAGTTAACTGTTAAACACTAGCACCACTGACTGTTAACGGAAATAAGAACGTTTTAACGTTTTTTACCTTGATTTTATTTTGAGCTTCCGTAGGTACCTAACATCAATTTGAGAACACAAAAAATATCGCTAGTGAGATTAAAAGCGAAGTGATTTCTTCAGATCCGGTCATGCGATAGGCTTGTCTTGTCCAACATGTAAAGACCCTTTATAGCGAGACTAGCTGCTCCCCGTGGTTCCACCCACGGTAATTTCAGAGTTCCCGCGGGAAGTCGGAACAAAAAGTACCCTATGGCCTTCTCTGTACCCTAACAATGTTTATGCAAAATTTCATGAACATCGGTGGAGCCATTATAAGTCGTGAAAACGTATAACAAACAAACAAACTTACTTTAATTATTTATTTATTTAAACTTTATGCACATCATGTTGCAAAAGGCGGACTTAATGCCACAGTGTCATTCTCTGCCAGTCAACCTTCGCATTTATAAAGGACTAGCTGTTCCCCGCGGTTTCACCCTCGGTAATTTCGGAGTTTCCATGGGAATTCCGGGATAAAAAGTACCCTGTGTCCTTCTCTGCTGTACCCCTGAACAAATGTATGCAAAATTTCATGACGATCGGTTAAACCGTTGAGACGTGAAAGCATAACAAACAAACTCAATTTCGTATTTATAGTAGATAGGGATTAAGTGTAAAGGATTAAATACATAAACATACATAATTATTATACATATAAATCTTACAGAACACATTCTGTAGGCGAATGATAGTGAAAATCTCATCAGGATCAGCGTAGTTTAGGGAAATAAGTTGGCAAATAGATGCAAGTAGCCATTTTGCTTTTAATAATAAAGAGATTTTCTTCGTCCCCAGCAAACCAGCGCATTCGTCTAGAAGTGTTGGAAAAGGTGGTACTGAACGACAAAGGCGAGGGACATTTTAAAATCAACTCGTACAAATATAAAGCGGACTACGGATCGGATTTGAAATTAAATCTAACCAACTTGTTCAGAGGAAGTCCGGAGATCAGTGAGTACTTACTTAAGTCTTATTCACAATAACGTAGGCAAAGAACTTTTTAGATGGTTTCGAGACTTCGAGAGCTGGAAAAAACTTTGTTATATAGGTGAATTTGTGTCGGGTAGGAATTAATTTCAAAGAGTCGAAATTGATTTGGATGAATAAATCAAACTTTTTTGTTTTGTCCTCGTGTCATTTTCTTTACCCTTGACAATGAGTATGCAAAATTTCATGATGATCGGTTGAGAAGTAAAGACGTGAAAGTGTAACAAACAAACAAAACCACTTTTGCATTCTAAATTTTAGTTAGGATATGACCACAAAACCCTGTGTATTGTAGGTGCGAACATTCTCCAAGTGCTGAACGCGAACTCGCAGCTGGTTGCGCAGGAGTTCGGCGCGCCGATCCTGGACTACGCCATCGACTACGCAATGAACGTCACGCAGAAATTCTTCGACGCTTACACCTACGACCAGCTCAGCCACGTGCCGCTCACCGAAGAGTTCTTCGTCAAAGAATAGAATTAACCTCTACCGGTCAAACCGACCTTGATCGCGTCTGTAAAATATTGGCCCACTTTGGCACTCAAATTCACTTCCCTAAAGAAAAATCTAGCTATTGAGGTTTCGGAGTTCCCGCGGGAATTCTGAGATAAGAAGTACCCTATGCCCTGTACTGTTCGCTGTCGATCCATATGCAAAGTTTCATGCGGTTTCACTCGTGTTGATCGAGTGAATCCCGGGATAAAAAGTACCCTATGTTCTCTTCTGTATCGGTGGACTAGTTTCCGGTGGTAGGAATTCGGTATTTATTATACCAAAGACAAATAGGTAATGGGTTGCGGTGGGGGGGACGGTGGCCGACGGTCGTGGTCACAGATAAAACTTTAGCTAACCTAGCACATCGGGGTATCTCTAAGTAGTTTGTGTGTATCTTTAAATAGAAAACAAACAAACCAACAATCTATTCTGTGTTCAGTATTTAATAAGTATTAAAGTAAAAATAAAATATACAAAACTATCACAGTTAAGTGATTAACGCAAGGCATCTAATTACCTACCCTATTTGATTGTAATTATAAATTTTAATAACACCGTTTATTTTGTTTTTTTTTCGTAACTTTTTTTTTACTCGCTTTATTTAAGTAAGTATTTTTTATAAATATTTTTTATTGTTGTTCGAATAGCATACATAATATACACACCGGCAGAATTAGCGGAACATAAAAAGGCAGAGTATAGAAATAATTACGTATATATATATTAAAACAAATAATAATTAGACGTGAAGTAATAAATTAATATACATCTTTTAACACTTTAAAAGTTTGTAATTAAATTATTAAATTTTATTTAAAATAATAATAAAAAAAATACTTTTTCTCTAATTTGTGGGCACACAAATAATGTTGCAAATTTACTGTGATTTTAACACTAAATAAATGAACGATTAATAACGTGTGTTTCCCCTTCGTGATTCAACTTTTATTTGCAACATTGTCTGTGTTCTCACAAACTAGAGTTTTTTTTCTTTTTTAATTATGATTACTTTTAATAAAATTTAACTAAAAACTTCTTAAAGTCGATGTTAAAAGATGTATATTAGTTTATTACTTCATGCCTGATAATAATTTGTTTTAATACAATACGTAATTATTTATATACTCTGCCTTTTTACGTTCCGCTAATTCTGCCGGTGTGTATATATAGCTACTTACCTATAAATGTTAGTTTTTTAACGGTTTCTCTTTTAGTTTAGTTCAGAGGTAAGATTGGTGTTCGGTTTCCGCGAGTAAAACCGCGTTGAATTGTAGTATACACTTAGGTACATAGAAAGTAAACTTTGTAAATATAAGCACTTATTTCACAACTGCAAGGCTTGATACATATTCACATAGTAAATAAATTAGAAAATGTAATGTTTTAATGTGTTTTTATAATATAAACCCGCTTCAAATTGAACACTTCAAGGTAGATAAGTGATATATTAACTGAGAGTTCCATTTTACAAGAGACTAGCTGTGCCTGTGCCCCGCGGATCCACCCGCAGAATTTTCGGAGATCCCACAGGAATTCGAATTTTCAAAAATCCTTTCTTTACAACTATTTGTATGCCAAATTTCAGCGAAATCCGTTCAGTAGGTTTGCCTTTTATTTAATTAATAGATAGTATTGGGTATGTAGGTACCTACATACCCATGTACCCAACGGAATTTCTTTAAAATTCTAAGGAAAAAATATTTAGCTAAAAAGTTTATTGTAAATAAACTGGAATAAAATATATCTTATATAAAATAACTAGCTAACCCCGCGGTTTCACCCGCGGGAATTTCGGGGTTCCCGCGGGAATTCCGGAAAAAAAGTGCCCTATGACACTCAGGGTCACTGTAGCTTCCTATAAGTGAACGAATTTTCAAAATCGGTTGATTAGATCCAGAGATTACCCCCTACAACGTCACAAACTCACAAACTCCACAAACTTTTGCTCTTTATAATATTAGTGTAGTATAGATAAATGAAGTTAATAAAAAAAACATCATGTGTAATGGAATGTAATCATGAGATTTGAGATTGCAATTTAAATTAGGGAGTTCCGATGGCAATCTCCCGGCTCCATCTTCAGACCCTAGTCAACAAGTGTAATGGAATATACTCTTGACAACACAACAAATTAGCACAAATTCTGCAGTCCTATCATTTGCCATCAGGAAGTGTTGGTCCATAAATCTCGGTGCCATCATCAGATTACTAGCAAAGAGTCAGTTGGAGAATAATTTGCAACATTTAAAACGGTCAACTTATAGGTACATACAAACATTGCAAGTTGAATAAAAGATCAAGAAAAATCATAAGCACTGCACTCAGCATAGCTATTGGTAAATCCTGAATCCTAATCATAGATCATCTGAAGTTAGACTCGGTATAGTTGAGCAAGCGCAGCGCATTCCCTAGACGTCAGTACTTGCGTCAAGCGAGCTGGTGTGCCATTCTGTGAGGCATATTTCGAATTTCACCCGGTGAAGAACACATGGTGAATCGTGATCGGCAATTCTGCTCGCAAACAAGACACTACTGTGGTGAAGTCCACCTTAATATTACTGTTGCGTATGTATATATAGCCAAACACTAAAATTTCTTTTAAGTTTCATGCAGTAGGTAGAGACAAACAAATCTTTTTTATCCCAAAGCTGTCCAAGTCCAAGCATTTGCCCTCCAAAAGAATTACACAAATTCTAACCCTTTACTAAGTTTAGATTTTTTGTTATCTTGAGCATTTGATATTGTGTCACATCTACACGCGTCATGGAAAAAGAATGTTTTATTATTAAGTCATAGTGAATCACAGCTTTGTAGGATTTCATAATATAGAAATTTCAAATGGATAAAAAAACATATAGGAAGTAAAAAGTGAAATATTATGTATTTCTTGATAGAATAATCCGGCAGGCCAATTACCTAAGGAGAGTGTGCGCGATGTACCTACTCGGTCCTAACTTGAGTGTAGACTAGACCGCCATGGATGTTAGGCAATCTAAGATTAGTACCTACCTACCTGGCTGCTTTACATGAGAAAATAATAAATCTTTTTTGAAACTTTCAAAAAACAACTCTATAGACTAGAGTTTTGTTTTGCGACAGCACATTGTAATGGATGGAGTTTTGTAAAAATAATGCAGGTATTTAATGTGTGGATTATTTTGACGGAGCTTTGACTGTTTCTACATGTACCTCTGATAAATAAACGCAAACGCTAAACTCTGATTTTATTTACAGAGAAAGAGAGCAGCTATAAATGGCTAACATTGTAGAGACATCGAAGGAATCCCGAAATTCATTCGCGAATCGCGGTCACCATTTAGTAAATTAAAATATGTAGTATTTTACCGTTGATGTAAAAAAAAATTGACATTTATTTTACGAATGTTTTTTGAGAGGATAACGTTGATTTTTTTACTACTTACACAATGCTACCATTGGGTACGTAGGTATATGTTTAGGTAGGTACCCTAAACCATAAAACTGCAATAGCATAATATGTGCTTTATTCACCTTTTCCCGCGAACTCATTACTTACACCCACTTGCCCCCACTTGCCCCCACGATTTGTTCAAACTAGACGAAACGCGTACATTTCTCTTTGTCATATCAGAATATAAACAATTAGCATGACATGTACACTGGAGCAACTCCCAAGTGCTCCAACTAGTCTAGCGATAGGATGTCCACCCAGGGAATATTTGAACAATCTCACTGCGCTGATTGTAATTACGAATCTTATAAATTATAGATAATATGGCCGACACTAGATAACACGTAACATTCAATATTAAACTTAATAATATTAATTGATTTAAATGATATAATTTAGGCGACTGAAGTCTTTACACAAGTAATTAAAGAGCTTTCATCTAGCTAAACCATAGCTAAACTGTGTTCTCATTAAAAGATATTTTATTATAAGTAAGATATAATTAATATGGAGATTTTGAATATTGAAGCGCTCCAAGACCGCAACTTGCCAATAGTGCACAGACAAGAAGAAATGGTGACTAACGGTCGCACTAGAGTCATTTTAATGATTACTTAATGTTAATTACAGATTTATAAAACAATACTTCCGCACTCAGTACTTTGACGCATCGCCGGCCACAACCGCGGGCGTAGCACGCTCGCTATACTCGCTCGTATCGCCGCTCGCGCGACTTGGTCACCCAGTACAAACCTCCTTACCAAGAATGCCGATTCTTATATAAACTTACATAGTGATATTAGAAAGGTCATAATGTGGCCGACCATGTCATGAATTGGCCGGCTACATCATGAATTGACCAATTATTATTAGATGTGGCCACGACATTTATACATCTAGACTACTTAATCTAGAGTAATAATAATAATATTAACATTATATAGTATAAATTATCCGTATATTTAATGCATATACCACGCTCGCTTAGTGACCCCATCTATAACTTATTTAGCTGCAGGGTTTTTGTTTTTATTTATTTTTATCCTTTTTATCCAGCTTTCGATGATTATTATTATAGTTTCAAGTTTTACATCGAACAAGCAATCGTGTTCGTTCTCAAATAGGACTCGATAAATTGCTTTACAATGTTTTCTTTAATTTATTTTCGTTCAAGAAATAGTCAATTCAAAAAGTTATTTGTTCATGTCAACAATTTTACAATGTGGAGTCACGCGATTGCTTTGAAATGTTAAAAGATGGGTTTTTATAGTAAGTTTGTCATAGAATAGCAAAAAGAAAAAATATCTTCATACCTAAGTAAAATGAAAAACTTCATGATGATCGGTTGAGTAGTAAAGCGTAACAAACAAACAAACTGACATTCGTATTTATAATATCATTATTATTAGGATTTACAATTCTAATTAATTTACGTACCTATAAGAAATGCAATGTGCATTGGAACTAATATCACTAAAAAGCGATCTTTGGGACCAGGTGAAGGAAAAAATTTAATATTAGGCAGGTGATGTAGGTAGAGTGTAGAAATATAAATAAAAATACCTAATTAAATCCTACTTAACATGCATAAAACATAAAATATAGGTATAATAAACTATTTACGACAGAATAGATCATAATAATTAGTATAGGTATCTACTTTTAAAGTAGGTAAACTTGTGATAAAATAACTACCTATCAATTTATCTTTTTACCTCCTACGGCCTACCTATACAACGTGTTAATGAATTCACTGAAAACTAGAAAGTAGTTTGCACAGAATCAACTAGCGAATCGATCGCACTATGTTTTAATATAGGTTATATTTTTTCGTTTTTATCAGCCCATGTCTAAATTATTTGTAATACAATATTTGGCGCGTACGCCGCCCGCAGCAAAAAAAATCGAACCGGTAGGCGCGGACGTAGCGCTTGGAATTTCGTAGATAGGTCACCTCCAAACTAATGTTGAATAACTTTTAAAGTATACATTTTTTCGACATTAAATATATTTGAATCATATTACTGTTTATTTTTTTAAATGGGATGTATCAGGTTTTCAGTTAATTCATTAACACCTTTTATAATAATAGAGCAGAATCCGCGTGCCTTTTAACGATGATCTCCGGAGCTACTGAACGGATTATCATGTGGTTTTCATACGTGGATTAAACTTAGCTTGGAGCAACATATAGGCTTATTTGTTTCATTTAAATCGGATGGCCGGAAGAAAAATTGGTAAATACATATATAAACGTTTCACGCGGTCAAAACCTTGGGGCAACGCATGCATTTGTAGAATAGTATCTAATTAAAGAATTATAAAAAAAATACGGCGAGGTTTTTTATTACTAAAGTAGATAGTTGCGAATCGTACTTTATTCATTAGGGTACTTGCTATCACTTGCTATAATCGGTCAACAAAGTTTGGGACGGATTTTGTGTCTGCGCTGCAGGTTCTATTTCCATCGAAAACTTATACGAAATCGAATTAGGTATGTAATTCCACTTTCTTAATTCAAATAAAAAGGGTGTTTCTCCCGCCATTTGCCATTATGGCTAATAATAATTAAAATTAATGTTTTTTGGTATCTTCAGTCTTTAACTGTTAAAACAAAAACGATTCTTTTGAAAACTTATTTTCAATTGATTTAAACAAAAACACTTTCACATGTACCTATATTATTATTATTAATTACTATATAAGGATGCAATTAATACTAATTTCAGGACTAATAATAATTGGACTGTGTGAAAATTAATGAGTTAATTTTTAACTGCCAAAATGAAGATGAATGGATTCAGAGCAACGGTTAGTATCAGGCGGGCAGACGATCCTGATATACCTAGCTCATGTGCTATTCAGGTACTAGTGAAAACACAAGTGATTATTGTGTCTTGTCTTTACTAATTATACGTATAAATGCGAATGCGAGTTTATTTGCTTGTTTGTAACGCTTTCACGCCTCAACGGCTTAATCGATCATCATGAAATTTTGCATACACATTGTCAGGGGTACAAGTACTCTATGTCCTTTTTGTCTCGGAATTTCTCGCAGGAACTCCGAAATTAATGCGAGTGATTTTATTTGAGGTGTAAAAGCGTAACAAACAAAAATTTTGTTTACCTACTCAGGCTGTTTTTGAAATTAACATTAGGTAGGTACGTAGGTATATTATATTGTAGGAAATACGTACGTAAATTTTCAGCAAAGAAAGTTTTGGAAAAGCTGTTTGTAAACCATTTGCGTCTACTTTCTATACGTATATCGTTTTTTCCGTGAAGATAGTACTTACCTATAGTTAAAAATGTCTCCCTAACGCCATTTGTTCATGCCTGTACAGATAAGTCCCGCAGCGAGCTAATTGAATTAATATTAATTGCACGCCATTACGGAACCCATTAGCGATGCAGCGCGTGGTGCGGTGTCTGCGAGCTATTCATCCAGCTAAATTTACACCCGGCCAGCTTGCAGTAATTGAGCTGTTTGCGGTGGCTAATGGTCTGGGAAATCTATAGTGCCAGCTAATAACCCATCATAAGTAGGTACTTAAATCACATGTTTTACAAAACATTCCTAGTGATAAATTTATGAGTCTCTCCAAATCTACACTCAAACAACTGCAAAGCCAGCTATTATATAAATAAACAGCATCCAGTTTTCGCACCCCATTCCGACAGGCGACGTCAACAAGTAGTGTCGTTAGACGTCAGAGGAGACGGGCCCACTCTCTGTCCCGGACTCTAGTGATATGGAGTGATGTGGGATAATTAATCTTCGCCCATGATCTTCACACCTCGCGCATAGGAACGGAAGCAGCCTATAAAAACATTGCCGAAACGCCCGTCATGTAGAATTAAAAAAATAAAAAAATAAATCACACATAGGTACCTAATTAGGTAGATATCCTTACTATTATCACAGATAATTAATATAGTACTACTATTATAAATGCCAAAGTGAGTTTGTTTGTTTGTTACAACCGATCATCATGAAATTTTGCATACCTACACCTTAGCAGAATCAGGACATATTATCCTGAACTCCCCTTGGGAACTTCGAAATCAATGCGAGTGAAACCATTGAGGATCGACTAGTATTGTGCATTTATAGTAAGATCAGTGACAAAGTAGTCAGTCAAATTACGTATCATTATTGACTGAAAACTAGAAGGCAGTTTTTTTCAGAATCGACTTCGGATTCGATCGCACCATGTTTTAATATAGGTTATATTTTTTTAATTTTTGCTAGCCTATTTCTAAATTATTTATAATACAATATTTGGCGCGTACGCCGCCCGCAGCAAAAAAATCGAATCGATCATTGAGACGCAGGCGCGAGCGTAGCGCTTGAAATTTCGTAGATAGGTCACCTCCAAACTAATGTTCAATAACATTTGGACGCAGATAAGCAATAACATGTTAACCCACAAAATAAAGTTACTGATACAGAACGCTTTATTGAGAGTTACAGAACTTTTTTAATTATTTGTTTACCTTATTACATTGTTTAAATATGTAACTAAATGTTGAACATAAAAAATGTTGACACAAAATGACGTTATAATTTTAAAACACGATTTACTCAAAAAAATTCCAGTGTGGGTTAACACACTATTGCTTATCTATGTCCATTTATACTATTAATTTTTTCGACTTAATTTATATTTTAATCATATTATTATTATTTTTAAATGGGGTGTAGGTATCAGATTTTTAGTCAATTCACTATCACATTGTAAAGAAACAAAATGAAATTAATAAAATAGCATATTATTAAACCTATTTCAACATCATTCCACGCTATTTACTTTATAATAATGAATGGAGCACAATTTTCTTAAACCTTCCCACGCTTTACGATACTAAAACAAAATATTAACTTACTCGTAAAAACGTTTTATGAACGTGATCGAGTATGATCTCTTGGTAGGTAACTAACAGAACTGATAAAGACGACCACAATTTTTATTTATTTACAGAAAGACAGACACAGTTAGAGTGTCCGACTCTACTGTTTTTGGTAGAGTTGTATATGGCTGATTTTCTCGACTGCATTTCATCAATATTAGCCTGTAGAGCACACTGCTTTATGATGAATTCATCATCCATGCATCAATTACTCTTCCTTTGCTGCCATAATCGTCTCTGGAATCCATTGGGAGATGAGTAATTTTTTTTGTGAATGGTTCTTAGGTGCACCGTTGCTGTGAAGCTGTTAATTGTTATATTATTTAATAGTTAACAATTACTCACAACAATGTTTCACTTTTTTATTTACTCCCAATCGAAACGAAAAGTAAGAATGTGTTAGATACGTCTACACCTCGGCATATGCTTTTGCTTACTCGGAAAAATGTACATATCGGATAAAATATAGACATAGATGTAGAAATACATAGAATACTTTATGAACTTAATGCCTTGATGTGCAATAAACATTCGATTAACTAACCCAAAGTCTATGGCTTCTTCTGGTCTTTTGCTATTTTCTTTGCCAAATTAGTATATTATATCCATATCAGATGATTTTTATTTTTGCGTTTGTATAGTAGAGATGTAAGCGACGAGCGTAGAGTAAATTTTTATAGTGCATTGCGTGTACTCGAGCCCCATTTGTTAACTGGGTTAATATGAACCGGACCGTTTGGAAGACTTCGCGCATAGATTACTGAAGCCGTAGTAGGTATGTTTAATATATCCATGAAATAACTGGTTTATTCCATCGATTGCATCTAAACCCCAATTCATGAGGAAATACCTATAACTTGATAAATTTCCGTTCGCCCGGCTTCGCCTGCGTAAATTAAGAAATTCTCTCGGAAACTCCGTGAGTAGTTACCTAAGTGCGGTTTGGAACGAATGTTCAGGATCTGTGTGCCAAATTTCATCCGGCTCCGTTGAGCAGTTTGAGTGATTGAGTAAAAAAACATCTCCACAAAATTTCTCAGCATATTAAATTGCGTTCTTAAGAATTATTCTAATTCCATTTATAGATGACTAGCTGTGCCCCGCGGTTTCACCCGCGGTAATTTCGAAGCTCCCCTATGCCCTATGCCCTTCTCTGTACCCCTGACAATGTACATGCCAAATTTCATCCAAATCCGTTCAGCCGTTTTTGCCGTTTTTGAGTAACAAACATCCAAACACTCACATTTATAATATTAGTAGGATAAAACACGTGTAAAAAGCAACACCGTCCATAAATAAATAATTTCAGTCATAACAAAATCGTCACGTAAATGAAACACACGTTTTCCCGCCCCGGACTATTTTAGTTCCCTTCTCTAGTGCTTGTCTATGGCACGTGGGGTGTCATTGGATACGCGGCTTTTTGCGCAAGTTTTTTGTGTTCTCCATTTTTTCATCGGCACCGTTTTAATTTGGGGTGTAAAAAACATAAGCTAAGGATACACTTATCTTTCGCGAGAACGATATGTTATCGCTTACATGCGCAATGTTCCCAAACTTTAAAAAGTATTAAACCGGAAGTAAACCGTTTAATCACCTAAAAATTAAAGGTAACGGGTGGTACGTAGATAAACTAATTAGGTAATTACCTACTAACTATATTATTATGGCATCTAAAGCATTAAAAAATAATTCCGTAGTAAATACTTCACTGTCGCAACTTTACCTTCTTATTTCATAGGTATCTACATTTTATGTACCTACCTATAGATAGGTAAGTACGTGGATATCATTGCACCAGAGAGGCTTTTTAACATAATCTTTGGGAAAAAATTAGCTTATCTGTTTAACTAATCTCGAGAATAACTAAGATATTTCCGATTTTTTTTTATCTTTTCCAATCCCAGTTTGAGAGCCAGGAGACTAAGCCCCTACGACAACACCGCTCGCTTGTAAAGACATCCGTCATTCCGCGCTCAGCGACCATTTTCCCACCCCTAACTTCTGAAGCACCCTTATTAACACCGACCGTTATCGCAAAACCCCGTCTTCAGCTTACAGTTTCATAAAGAAGCATACCTAATGCGGGTCGTTTAAAACTGGTCTTCTTTTCAGGGATGTAAAGTCGTAATGTGCCATTTCCTATTAAATTTTTGTCAAGATTTTTGTCTAGATGAGTGCTTTACTTACTGTGTTGAGTTAAACGCTTAATGGGTTTTTTAAATATTCTACTGGACAGATTTTGTCAACATTTGGTAGGTAGTAGAATTGTTGGTCGGCCAGGCAGAACGAGTGGAACGGTCGCTCTAGGCGCTAGGCCAAAAAATGAAATGCGAAAAACTATTTTCAGCAAAACATTAAATTTTGATGGCGCCTTTTGAAAGACGCGAGGCAGTGTTGCTGTGTTGCAGTATTTATATTATAACATAAAATTAAAGTAAGTACCTATACAATTTATGTAAAGTGGAAGCGCCGACTCGCTGAAAGACAATCTCGCTTTACCCTGATCAAAGGCTAGGGCCGGCGCTGTGCCTAAAATATATAGACCCGAAATAAATGTTGGTGAAACCACAAGCTCCAACTGATAAATAGGTACCTAATCATATCTACACCAGTATTAAAACAGATCTAATATACAATCTATTTGTATCCTAAATATTAAAACCAAAATATGCTACAAAATTTCATAACTACCTTGCCTACTCTATACCTACTTAGGACTAATCATTAACGTATACACGCAAAAACGACCGGAAGTATTCTTTTGATGAACACACTGTGTGTCAAAGGGCGGTATGTGATGATGTATGGGATAGTTAGGACGGAGCAGCAGTTTGTAGCTGTCATCGGGTGATGGATAGCGCTCGGGGTGACAACGCGGAAAATTCAAAGCATTGATTTATATCAGGTGTCAACCCCTTAACCCTCAAAACAGATATGGTTAGAAGATCACGCCATTATGAGAGGACACTGCAACAAGCTCTCTAGTACCTACTCTACCTCGCACAATTACTTCTTCTCTTCTTCTTCTTCTTTAACCATGGCATCTATAATTATAATTTGCCAATGACAACGTTTCTTAGTAATAAAAAATCTGTTCATCTACTTCTGGACGGGACTATGCGCTACTTCCGTTTATCGCGTTTAACTTTTTCCAAACGTATCCACAGCTTCACTTCGAACAAATGATTTGTATCATTTCCGTAATCTAACGATCCTCCTACCGATTCCAATGACAAAATACATCTAAGCCTGCGATAAATGAATTCATGTAGGTAAATACATAAAAATAATGTAGCTAGAGGCTAGAGCCTAATGTTTTATTCATAGACCACGCTCTGTAGTTAAAATCGAACAACAATTAGACACGGAAACTGTCGACTTATGTTGTAGGCACTAGTGGCGCCCCGCGAACGCGCCTCGCATAATAAGCAACGAGTAGCGAACTTTGCGCCCGCGCACTGTAACCTCAAATGTATTCCGTGATAATTTAAAAGCTTTGAGCTTTTTAAATTTCTTATATACTTACACTCCTAACATACTCAACCATCATGTTCTCCAAAACTTCCAAAAGGGTTAGTTCTGTCCCCTTAGCCAAGTTGACAATTTATAATCGTTATCGCTATGGCACACTAGCACGCTGAGGAACGTATATGTATCGTCGTGTCACGCAAGTGGTCACGTAAAATTGGACTTTAGGTAATTTTCGTAAGGTTCGATATCTCGTGACCACATAACATGACGATACTTTCCTTAGTTTTTATAACGATTATAGGTTGTCAACTTGGCTAAGAGCTGGCATGGCAGATTGAAAGGAAACCCACACCAACTTTTAGGAGCCAAAACTGATACCAGAATATACTACCTCTGCCTACTCCGCGGTTTCATACGCATGAATTTCGGGACTCCGGATTATTTAAGATATGATCCTATATGGATACCCAAAGGAAATATTTTAAAAAGTTTATAAGACGGTCTCCTATAAATTGCACCATATAAACTGCACATTCATAACGCGTAGGTATCGCGAATTGTAGCACGTCGCGTCAGTTTGTGGAAAAGATACAGTTCTCACGGTGACTCACACGAGAGTTGAGACTTCAATCAAATAATAGGGACTCGTGGCTAGTTAATAAACAAGCTTGACTGAACATTTGAAACTATTTAGAAAACAAAGTTGGCCCAATAAATTAAGTAGATACATTTTTTTGTCGATGAAATTGTAACTTTATGATTTGTGAACTGGAGGAACGATGTGTCAGATCTTACATTATTTTTACAACAACTCAACTATTCAGTTGAGAACGCACAAGAAATCGTTTTTGGGTACAATTTTGACCCCAAATCTGCCGCCCTAGGTAATCAGCCTGGTAATCCGCCATTGCTAATAGGTACTTCTGACCTCAGCGGCGCTCATGATGTAACAGCCACTCGCCATAATTTCGGAGTTTCCACGGGAATTCCAGGATAAAAACTGCCCTATGTCCTTCTCTATATACCCCTGAAAACACGTATGCAAAATTTCATGATGATCGATTGAGTAGGTAGATAAGGTGTGTACAAACAAACAATTCGCAATATTAATTACTAGCTATCCCTGCGGTTTCACCCGCTATAATTTCGGAGTTTCCGCAGGAATTCCAGGAAAAACTATAGTTAAACCTTTCTCTTGAATCCTTTTTATCTATTGGTGAAAACCGCATGATAATCCGTTCCGTCTTTGAGTTTATCGCGAACAGACAGACGCAGCGGAGGACTATGTTTTTATTATATTAGGAAGGATTCACCATAGTTTTATGGAAGTATGGTGTAACAATGGGTGTAACTTACTAATTGCAAGGCTTGCTGTCCAACCGCGACGCCCGCCTATACTCGTATATACAGGGTGGGTCTTGTAACAACCCCCATGTGGGACGGCGCGGTATGCGACATACCACACACCTAAGCTCCGGTATTTGGACTGATTGACAGACAGCTGAGAATTTTACGGCTTATTTGATGCAAAGTAAACGATTCAGTCTTGGTTTTTGCCGCAAAAGTTTAGTACGTAAAAATACATATACCAGCTACTTACGTATATATTTAGGTAGATAGTCATAATTGGATTTAATATATTAAGCAATTCCACTGCAATTCTTGAGTAGGTAACGGATTTATACGCAGGCCTTTGGGTTGTTATATTCGAGGGAGCCAAAATTTAAAAGGTCGCTATTTAAGTGTTGAAACTTGCGTATACCTATAGATAAACCCAGTCTAACCGGTCCCTTATAAATCCAAATTGTTTTACCGGTATACCTACCTACCTACACTAACTTTTAGGTACGTAGCGCTATTCCACTCGCGTAAACTTCGGGAGTTCTCTAGGAACTCTTTGTTCTGTAGTTTTTTATCTGTTAGGACTTAGGTCCGATTAATCCCCTCACAATAACCTTAAATGTTTACGCATACCTACATAGCTGACGGTATTCGATATGGTTGAAAATAGTTTATTTTTAACCCTGATAAAGATTTCTTTGGAAACTTTACAAGCAAAAAATATTTGGTATGATGGATACTTTGATCTTACAAAATAAATTTATTAGCGAGTAGCTGTCCCACGCGATTTCACCCGTGGTAATTTCGGAGTTCCCGCGGGAATTTCGGGATAAAAAGTACTATGTCACTCAGGACTAGGTACTGTAGCTTTTAAAATATAATTCAGTAGATCCAGAGATTACCCCCTACAACGTCACAAACTTACAATTCACAAACTTTAGCTTTTAATATTAGTAATTAGTATGTATATATAGATATAGAAAGGAGAGCTTTTTTGTACCAACGAAAAGAGATTTCGATTAGGTACCCCCTTTCCAACTCTATATAGAAATGACTCTACAGTATACTCTATGTAGTCTTGTTACTTTTTGTGTTAAACTCCTACGTAATAACGACCGAACGTCACGACAGGAATAGCTAGCGCACGTCGGGTGACCGCCGTCACGTCGCCGGCTGTGGCACGCCACCGTCGCGCGTCGCACAGCAGACACATCGCATCGAGTTCTCACGTTCACACTAAACGATATTGTTTATCGTGTCGCTAGTAAATCCTACACAAGCACGCGCCCCGTTGAGTTCACATTAAGCTTAATTTGGAATTGTTGTCTCTATCAATACATATAAAATGCTTTGTTCTGAATGACTGATGGATCAACGCACATCCTAAACCGCTGATCGTAGAGACCTGAAACTTGCGAGGGTGTATTCTTTGTATGACGTAGGCATCCGATAAGAAAGAATTTTTAAAAATTCAACCCCTAATGGGATGAAAAGGGGTTGCAAAGTTTATATGGAACAATTCCGCGGGAACTTCGAAATTATCGCGGGTAAAACCGCGCGGGACAGCTATTATTATTATAAAACAAAGTCCTTCGCCTCGACTGTCTGTCTTTGTGTCTGTTCACAATAAACTTGAAAACTACTAAATGGATTTTCATGCGGTTTTCACCAATAGATAGTGATTCAAGAGAAAGGTTTATACGTATAGTTTATCCTAAAATACCGGGTGAAACCGCGGGGGACAGCTAGTAGAGTATATATTTCTTTCTGTTTGAGAACCTGAGAATAAGTTCAAAATGTAAGTTTCGCAAGAATTATTATCGGACCATCTGTTTATTGATTGAAAAATCGCTCCATAACAATATTTCCTTGTCACATAATAATATGCATCACAAAAATGATCAATGACATTAATGTGTAAAGTAGATATATTATACAGGTTGTCCCGTAAATCGACCTCAAGCCAGAACCAGGTGATAGGCTAAGTCACAACAGCTGTTAACAGAAAAATATAAAAGTCTTTGCTTTGCCTATTTCAAAAAAGGACATCATTTTGAAAGATAATTATGAAAACTTCATTGGCAAAAACGTAATATTTTCTTCTGGACAGGAACAAATGGCTGTAAACTTTAAGCAGTAGTTTTCAGAAATACTATTCAGGATTACACAATAAGAAGAAAATTGAAAAAAAGTTAAGGTTTGTAATTTTTATAAATGACCATTTTTTAAAAGATAAATTTTTATGTTTTTCTATTAACCCGGTTATATATATTTATATCGAAGTATAGGTGATATACTGATTGATATTGTATATTTAATAATAGCAGGAGTGTTTTAGCCGCTTAAACTACTAGGGGTATAGGTACTATGTATATTGTACATGTATATTCTTTCCCTGTAATAGGATAAACAAGCGCAGGAACAGGCAAGTATAGTGATTAAAATGAAGAGAGTAAAACCTTTCAGGTACTTTCACATTTTTTATTATAAAATATTGACATAGAATACTGTGGTTTCACCATATATATAAACATAGCCTATATGTACATACAAGGTGTTACTAAAAACAATTTATAGCAAGACGTGCGTGCAAATCTATTATTTTGCATTATCTACCCACCCCATCCGCAAGCGGCGTGAGTTCATGTATATATACATAGGTATATACATAAAGTATTACCTCAGAGTAAATAACTACGTATTACGCCCCACAGTCACTAAACATAGTATTTGAAAAATAAAATAAAATTCTAAAGGCAAGTGAAATCACGAATTTATTTGTTCGCGACTTCCCGCCGCACTCAGAGTCGACTTTAATGGTTACTCAGTTAAGTATAGATTTTTGGAACAAAACTGCCGCAATCAGACAAGTTTAATAAATTAATGTTAATTGGCATTTAACTAATTAAGTTACATCTCATTAATTGCCAATTAACATTAATTTACTGAACGTCTCTGATTGCGGCAATTTTGTTTTAAAAATCTATACTTAACTAAGTAATCATTAAAGTCGACTCTGAGTGCGGCGGTTCGTGAGTTCACAGTAGTGAGTCTTTTGTTTCATCGCTGTATATGTACGTATCCAGATATATCCAGTTGGCATCTGTAACCTTCACCAGGACGCGGCTTTTAAAAGAAGGTTATAAATATAATTTAGTAACACCACAATTATTTAAAATTAAGGACGATGTTATTTAACGACTACATCGTCCATTGCTAGTTATATAAATATAAACAGCGTTTGTACATTTTTACAGTTGAAATCACCTATTAGTTTATTTATACAAAAGTTCAAACAACAGATTTTATTGAATTTATCAAAAAATATATAATAATAATAATAATCCACATCACAACACACAGATCTACTTGATCCCACAGTAAGCTATTATTAGCTTGTGTCGTGGAAACCAAGCAAACGTGGTATATACTACATAGAATTACTTATATATTATACTATAGATATATAAACACACCCAGACTGGAAAATGGAACCCTGTGTTCATCACACAAAGTCCACCCCCACCGGGAATCGAACCCGGAACCCCTTGATTAGCGGGCAGGCATGGTGACCATTGCGCCAATCGGGTCGTCATATACAACATAATAATCTATAATAACCCATATTTACATCAGCCATATTTGGTCTATAGATTTTATAACATCACGTTTTAAAAACGCGTTTTAATTTACAAATGTGACAGTCCATATATATATTACAATAATTAAATAAGCGTTTACAGTAAACTCTACGAAATTTGTTGATTTGCTTTTTACATTATCAATTACGAGGGAATATGTTGATAAAAGATTTTTAATGTGGCAGCATCGAATCTATGTGTACCTATACTATAAGCAGTCAAAATATGTGTGGATAACGAATAACTATACGAAAATGGCTTTTCGTCTATAATTTTGAAATTGTATAAAGAATTCGATGTTTAGTCGAATGAACGAAGTATGGGGTAGTGTCTATGTCTAATTTTATTAATATCACATTTTTAATTTACGAGTGTACTAAACCAGTTTAAGCTTAAATTGATGGTTATCAAAATTTTATTTAGTATAATGTTTTAATAAATAAATCTGACGTATTTTTATTCATACCATTTAACGGAAGTAGGTAGAGCAAAAAGCGGGGGCGGGGAAAAAAAAGGTGGATTCCCTTAACACGTACCATAGACGCCATTCTAACATTCCGATACTTAAACGAATATGTCATGTGTTTCATAAATTATTATATTATAGGTTATAATTGTTTATATTATACACAAAATTGCACTAGTTTGAGAATTGAACGCGTTTGCAAGTTTCACTTGTGTTCGCTCAATGCTTGTTCACTTGCTTGTTCACATCTGCAAGAACAAAAATATTGTTTAAAAAATTAAATATTAATTTGCTTACTTGTTTGTGTGTACTACTGTGTACAGTCATCAACAGAAATACATTAAACACTTCTGTTAGTCATTGAACTTTATTCCTATTTATTCCAATAAGATTGAAAGTCTGTTAAACGTGTTTACATATTTTTGCCGCTGACTGCACAACGTGTACTACGTACGATATACAGTGTACCATGTACAATGTACATTGTACAATGTGTACTACGCATCGTATACAGTGTGTAAAAACGATCATGTGCCTACAATGTGTACAGTGTATCATGTACAATGTGTACCATACACCGTGTACAATATTCGTGTATGAACCGTGTATAGGGTGTACAGTATACCATGTTCAATGTGTACCATACACACCGTGTACAAATTACAATGCATATTCACCGTGTACAGTTTACCATGTTCAATGTGTACTATGTACCGTGTACAGTGTATACGCACCGTGTACAGTATGTACAGTGTACCATTTCAAGTGTGTACCGTGTACAATGTATAGTATGTAATGTACCGACTATCGTGTGCAGTGTGTACACTGTACAGTGCATAGCGTGTGCGTGTGCGTGTGCGTGTGCGTGTGCGCCGCTCACCCTTGTGCTCGTGGCGCTAGGGCGGCGGCGCGAGCGGCACCAGCAGCGGCTCGCGCGGGCGGCGCGGGCGGCGCGTGGCGCTGCGCGGCGCCAGCGAGCCGCCGCCCGCGCGCAGCCGCGGCCGCCCCGGCCCGCGCCGGTAGCGCGCCTCGCCGCCCGCGCCACCCGCGCCCGCGCCCCCGCCCACACCCGCCGGGAGCGACTCCAGCGGCGCGTCCGACTCCAACAGCGCTGCACCTGGACACGGTTTACCATAACGCCATTGATATTACCGTCTAGTAGTAAATCAATGCATAACGCATATAAGTAATGTCCATTAACTCTGTGAGGAAAAATTATATACGTGTTAATTGTTACATTACTTAATTGGACTTTTATGGCACATGAACAAGTGGATAAGACAAATCGTCATCGCACCCATCGTTACAGTATCTATTCATAACGCATTGAAAACTTAAGGAAATAATTGTCTTTGGCACGTAAAATCTTCCAATAAAAAACCAAGATTCGTGTGATCACGTGTCATAACGATTTCGTTCCTTACGGCCGCACTCAGAGTCGTTTTAATGATTACTTGATTTTAAGTAAAGACTACAAACAAAACTGCTCCACTCAGAGAGGTTTATCAATATAATTAATCATCATTAAAACGATTGATACGGCCATTAGTTTTTTTATGCGTTCACGATTAACCTAACTACGGGAGTTGAGGCAGAACTCAGAAGCGATGAATGTGAGAGCGTATAAGAACAACTTACCATCGGCGAGAGGGTTCTCAGGCGGCATGGGCGTGAGCGTGGGCGCGGTGGGCGCAGGCGCGGTGGGCGTGGGCGCATCTCCCAGCGCGGCTGGGGCGGCGGCGGGCGCGGCGCGGCGAGTGAGCGCGTGCCGGGAGCCGCGCGGGCGGCCGCGCCTCGCGCCGCGCGCCCCGCGCCCCGCCGCCCAGCCCGCGCCGCGCATCGGCGGGGAGTACGCTGACAAACGACACGCCACACGTCACACAACGCACACACACACGCAAAATACCTATAAATATGACGTAATACCAGATGTGACACGATATAAACCAACTGGATTTTATATCTTGACTATGTAAAAAACTTATGTACTTTTTGTAAATTAAAAAAGCTACGCCAAGTCAAATAGCTAGCTCATCACAAAGCTAAAAAACATAATATAACGTGGATTTTATCATCCAAGTAGAAGTATATTTACTGGACACTGCACGAGCAAGAAAAGCTCACAAGAGCATAAAAGCACACAAAATGTAATAAAGCTGAAAACAGACGCTGAATACAATGGAAACGACTTCGAAATATTTAAATTAAAAAACATGTCAATTTGGAAGAGATTCAACCATTGCAGTTCAAGTCATTTATAAAAAGGATCACAAACAAAAGTTGGAACATACTCTTTAGCCATCTACTACTTTTTACTGCATTTACGCCAGTTCAACATTAGTTCAACAACAAACAATTTTGTAGAAAACAACATGTTCAATGCATCAAAGTTGCCACATGTAGAATGAGTCATTCAACAAAATCTTTCAAAAATCTTTCAACTATGGAATGTATGTAAAATGAAACTGTCAAATCTGTGGCCTTCAACTATGGGCATGGCAAGGTCCGTCATCGACAGGGTATAAAAAACAAATTCTATCTTGTCCATCAGTAAGAAAGTAAAAATATAATTGACACGTATTTTTTGCTTTTTCAAAAATTCAATTGTAGAAAAAATAGAACGCATTAAAGTTTAATAGTGAGAGGTCGCGACGCGGTACCTAGGCGTGACTTCACACGGAATTTCAACTCAAAGTATCGCCGTTTTTTTAAATACGTAAGTAGGTACGTAAAAAAAGGAAAAATACGTGTACGTACGTACAATATCTTGTATTAATCTACAAGACGGACTAAGAACTAAAATTGAGTGATCGAGCCCATTGTTAGTCTAGCATAAATGCGCCTTAAGAGACCGCGTTGGAAATAGTATATTTCATTAATAAGTGCGGAAAGCCTGTCATTGCAAAGAGTTCCGACAAATGTCTACCCGAGCCGAGGCGCAGCCGAAGGTGAGGGTTGACAGTCGGAACTAGTTGCAATGACGGTTCCGCACGTGTACTGAACAACTATTTTTAATACAGTTACGAAAAAATTAAGCAATTTAATAAAATATCAAAAACACAACAAACTCAACTAAGTTCCAACTGTGATCAAGAGATGGCGCTAGTCGTATTAGTAATGCGAAACCTACGTTTCGCAATGCAAAAAGTGTGTCAAAGTCGTGTCGCCATTTTTGACAGTTGGCAAAGAGAACGCACGAGTTCGGGAAAGGTAAACAAAAAGCTCGAGTATGTAATAGCCCACATCCCGAACGCTAAACGTCCCTGCAATACGCCACTTTTTGAGCAACTGTATTAAAAACATTATATCCGTCGAATACGGGTCGAGGCGAGCTCCCGGTGCGCACTCACGTATGAACTTGATCCGCTGCGGCGTCTCGTCCACGACGAGCGCGTCGCCGTCCGCGTCCGCGTCCGCGTCCCCGTCGCCGTCCACGCGCAGCGGGCTGCCCGCCTCCGAGCCCGACTCGCGCGCGCGCTTCGCCTCCGGCGGCGGGGACGGCGCCTGCTGCGCGCGACGGGCATCACACAATAAATAAATAAATGACGCCGCGGGGTGTTAAAATCGACAAAATAGGCTATATCTCACTGGTGTTGAAATTTTGATATCCAATAATTACACTCGAAAATATCATGGACCAGTTGTGCCCCGCGGTTTCACCCGCGTTAATTTCAGAGTTCCCGCGGGAACTCCGGGATAAAAAGTACCCTATGTGTTAATCTGATGTAGGTATAAGCTATATTATTGTAAAGTTACATTTAAATCCATCCAGTACTTTTTGCGTCAAAGAGTAACAAACATCTATCCATCCATCCATCCATCCATACATACATCCATCCATACATACTTACAAAATTTCGCGTTTATAATATTAGTAGGATAAGCATAACATAAGCGACAAAATCAATAGATTTGTTTAAAAAAATAAAATAGTTTAAACTGTTTAATTTTGACTATGTTTGTCACTTTCTAAAACGGAATATTGTATGGCGGTTGTAGGGCTCTACAAGCCGAGTGACGTCACTATGACTGTAGCGCTTTCCTTGTCTAACTTGAACTTTTAAAGAGTCATATCTCTGAAAGTACAAAGATATTTGTAATAGAATAATGCTATTATACTACTAATACATAAAGGTTTATAAAACATTCATATAAAATAAACACTGGAATTCCCAATTCTATCTATAATTCCGAGATAAACTGAACGTATAAACCTTCCTCTTGAATCACTCTACTATCCATGAAAATCGCATTAAAATCCGTTACGTAGTTCAAAAGATCTAAACGTATAAATATATAATCTTTCCCGACTATTATAAATGCAAAAGTGAGTTTGTTTGTTTGTTTGTTACGCTTTCACGCCTCAACGGGTCAACGGATCATCGTGAAATTTTCCATACAGGGATTTTGTTGTTAGGGATACAGAGAAGGACTATTATCTCGGAATTTCAGCGGGAACTTCAAAATTAACGCGGGTGGAACCGCGGATTTCAGCTAGTAAAGATATACTTACAGAAGGCAACATTCCTCCCTTTCTCTTGCGTTCCCTCTCCTCTCTTTTCTTCTCCTCCGACTTCTGTCGATCTGTTGGAGAAAATCGTATTTGATTTTGAGCATGCTCTTCCAATCACGACTTGAACAGTTAATTTTAGTACAAACTCCGAAACCCAAGTCACAGATAAAATAATAATATTATATCATTTCTCGTGTAATATGCGTCTCGATTTATTATTTATTTATTCTTCATTGCACAAAATGTACAAATGGCGAACTTAATGCCTTGCGCCGAAGTAATTGACAAAATTATTTGGAACAAAATACCTACATTATTTTTCTTCTCTATAAGGTTAGGATGCAACCACAACTCTATTGATACAAATAGATAGAAGTATGAAAGGTTTTGGAGGAAACCCATGTCGCAACTCGCAATACAAATAGAAGTTGTGATGACTAAAAAGCTGTTGCTTGGATTAAGTTTTTACCATAAATAATACAGACTATTTTAAACGTGCTCGGTGGACTTTGTACCTACTCACATTTCAATTCGATTTCCTCGTCGTCCAGGAGTAGGGAGACCACTTCCTTCGGTTTCAGCGTGTCCGGTTTGAAGTTGCCGCCGCTTATAACCATTCTTTGTATCTACAATAGAAAAATGATATCTATACTCTATACTAATATTAAAAAGAGGTAAAGTTTGTGAGTTTGTGACGTTGTAGGGGGGTAATCTCTGGATCTACTGAACCGATTTTGAAAATTCTTTTATCAATAGAATGCTAGTGTTCCCGAGTGTCATAGGGTACTTTTTATCCCGGGATTCCCACGGAAACATTAAAATTACCAGGGTGAAACCGCGGGAGAACAGCTAGTACTAAATAGACTTACAGGAGAGACATCATTTATATATATAAGATGTGCCAAAATTACCTGCAAATATTTACAGGATTGAGAGTATACACCGTTATAAACATGTTCATGAAATAAATAAATAAAAAAAATCAAACAAAATAAATCAATCAAAAACAAAACAACTAGTAGCGTAGCGTGGCGTGGCGGGGCGGGGCGGGGGGAGGCACGACGTCGGCTGGGGGAGTGAGAGGGAGT
This sequence comes from Zygaena filipendulae, assembly GCA_907165275.2. Lineage (NCBI taxonomy): Eukaryota > Metazoa > Arthropoda > Insecta > Lepidoptera > Zygaenidae > Zygaena > Zygaena filipendulae. Next base: position 7,367,411 of record OU015669.1, read on the forward strand.
GTCGCTTGCTCACCTCGCTCTTCTCGCGCGCGCGCTGCATGATGCGCTCCTCGATGGTCCCCTTGCAGATGAGCCGGTACACCGTCACCTGCTTGGTCTGGCCCAGCCGGTGCGCGCGGTCCATGGCCTGCTGGTCCACCGTCGGGTTCCAGTCCGAGTCGTAGAATATCACCTGGCACATACACACACACATATACAAAACAATAATATAATATTAATTGCCGTGCGCCGTCGGCCGTATAAACAAAGGGAATGAACACGGCGCAGTGCATTCTACTGATCATATTTTTGTCGTTTGGTTGGTAGAGTACCCTCACTCAACATTTTGTATAATTTGTATTTTCTTTTTGTATGTTTATTGTTTTGCGCTTTCTGGTGTGACTATATTATATTTTATAAAGTTTTGTTTATATTATTATATGGTATTATACACTTTTTTCAAACATTATATCGACACTGTTATTTAATTTATGTAATATTATAATGTAATTTATGTACATATTTTGCGATTTATTTTTGCCTTGTTTGAGATTCCTATGTATGAAATTAATATAAAAGTATAATTTAAGTTTTCTCTCTTCGCTCACATCCGTGACGCCACATGCGGCACCAGCGGAAGATCAGCGTCGGGCCCCCCGGTTTCCGACTTATGCTGAGCTGGTTGCCGTTTTGTTGCGACACGCTGGTTGTGCTTGTTTATGTTATTTCATATATTAACGATTGTCGTAACAAATAAAGTTTATTTCATTTCATTTTCATTTCATTTCATTTCATTTCAATATCATTACGAAAAGCGATATCTCACTTAGCCACTTCGTATTGTTTGCGGATGATATGTCCAAGCATTTACACATTTTGCTACCTGATGCCCACGACCTCACCTGTGCAAACTTTCGATCCTTGCAACGACAGTGTGTGAATCAAGAACGAATAGCTTTATGACACAACTTTTTTCGCAACGGAACTTGCATGAATGTTTTATAATTAAATGAGTAAATTTTACAGTTTTACAGTTTCGCCCACAAAATTCCCGCGGGAATCCCGGGATAAAAAGTATTCTCTATGCCCAACGCATAATATGCAAAATTTCATGCTAAGTACGCACAGTCACTCCGTTCATTCGGTAGAGAGAAGTAGTGACGCCTTGATGATACAAGTGCGGATCGTATGCATCAAAGATTTAATGGTATGCGTTACACGGTTTGAACGAGGCAGTCACGTCTCCGTCCCGTTCACGTCCCGTCCGAGGTATAATATGTAGTATCTCGAAACTTCTTTCGAACTTACTTTACTGACTTACTGATATATAAGTACCAGGCTGCCATGTTTTAGTAGTGATAAGCTAAGACTCACGGTATCCGCGGCTGTCAAGTTGATGCCGAGACCGCCGGCGCGCGTCGACAGCAGGAACACGAAAATATCGGCGCGAGCCTACGGATAAGTTCAATACCAATAAGAAATTGAATTGAATCATGTTTTATTCACATCTAACCGAGAACCCAACTTTATCAAAAAAGGAGTGTTAAAGTTAAATTTCATTTAGAAGATTTTAATAAAACATTACTGCAATGAAATGTGTTTAAGAAAATCTGTATCAGTTGGGTACATAATTGTTAATCTCAAATCTATATTGGTAAACGAATATGTACAATGTAGTCAGTTACAAAATCTTAAATTAGTAAGTAACCATTTAGGAAAAATGTATCAGGAAGTCAACTTATGAATATATTAAATTACCATGTTCTCTGCAGGAATTCTATAATATCTAATCTACTTTAGTTAGGAAACCTGTATAAGTTACAAAGTCTGTATGAGTTAGACAATCTCCTTTAGCTGCGGAATCTGTATTAGTAATCAAATCTGTGTCAATCTTATATAAAATCTGCATAAGTTAGGATTTTTTTTTCAGTAAAGAGATTTGAATTGATATAATATGTGTTAAAACATAATAGTACTGTTAAATGTACCTGAAAATCGGCGACCATATCCCGACGCGCCGAGATCTTACTGGAGCCGTCTAACCGCATGTACTTGTGCTTGCGGTGCCACATGTACTCCTGGCGGAACACATAGTCTAATGAAGAATTCAATTACATAGAGATCGGGGATATCAACTAAAATATAGTCTACAAGGTCTTATTACATAATTTTATCGGGAAAAAAAGTTGCCCAAAAACTTGGAAAATTCGTGAAAACTTAAAGTGTTTTTTATTTCTATGGAATTTTTGTAAATTTATTGAAATTTGGACAAAACAACGTGAATCGGGTCGACTCAATCTATACACATACATATATAAAAGGGAAAGATCGCTGACTAAGCACGAAATCTACTTGACCTGTAAAGCTGAAATTTTTCAGGTAGGAGACGTCAGCCCAGAATTTCACGGAGATCTCGCGGGAAATAATAACGAATAAAGGCGGCTAAAATAGCTTGAATCAAATTAAAATGAGTTATTATGAGTAATTGTCACGGGTGGGAAACGAGTTGTGAGTGGAGCGCTCTCACCTCCAGCAGGTCGATCATCTTCGTCATCTGGCTGTATATGAGCACCCTGTGGCCGCGCTCCTTCAGCCGCCTGAGCAGCGAGTCCAGCACCGTCAGCTTGCCGGCGTCGCTCACCAGCTGGTTCTTGTCTACGGGAGAAAAGATTGCTTAATTGTATTAGGAAGTGTCATCCTGGATAGATTCTTATGGTAAATAGACAACAATCTTTTTAATCTGTACATATAAAATGCTTTGTCCTGAATGACTGATGGATCAACGTACAGCCTGTGCCACTGATCGTAGAGACCTGACACTTGGAGGGTGTGTTATCTGTATGACGTGCCGCATCCGATAAGAAAATATTTTTGAAAATTCATCCCCTAAGGGGATGAAAAGGGGTTGCAAAGTTTGTATGGAATAATTCCGCGGGAACTTCGAAATTATGGCGGGTGAAACCGCGCGGGACAGCTAGTATTTTTATATGCACGAGTCGAAATTTGGTATTCTGTTATCTCTACTAATATTATAAATACTAATACTAATATTATAAGTAATTCTAACTGTCTTTCTGTCGGTCTGTTACGCTTTCATGCCTCAACGGCTGAACGGATCATCATGAAATTTTCCATACACGTTGTCAGGGGTACAGATAATTTACACAGGGTATTTTCATCCCGGAATTCCTGCGGGAACTGTGAAATTACCGCGAGTGAAACTGGGGGAACAGCTAGTGCATTATGTGTGAAGGTCCACAAAAAGAAAAAAAAGAAAAAACAAAAGGAGCAAAGTGACGAAGTTGACGACCCGATTGGCGCAATGGTCACCATGCCTGCCCGCTAATCAAGGGGTTCCGGGTTCGATTCCCGGTGGGGGTGGACTTTGTGTGATGAACACAGGGTTCCATTTTCCAGTCTGGGTGTGTTTATATATCTATAGTATAATATATATGTAATTCTATGTAGTATATACCACGTTTGCTTGGTTTCCACGACACAAGCTAATAATAGCTTACTGTGGGATCAAGTAGATCTGTGTGTTGTGATGTGGATTATATTATATTATTATATTAAAGTCTCACCGGGCACCTGCAGCTCGGCCCAGCCGGCGGGCGGGCGCGCGGGCCGCAGCAGCCGCGCCACGAGCCGCGCGCCCGCCGCGCTCTCGCAGCGCCGGTGCCGCTCCATGTGGTGCTCGAAGCTGCGCGACGACGCGAACACGCCGCGCGTCGGCGCCGTCACCTGCGCAGCGCAAGCGCAATACGCAATCCTTTGGTACTAGCTCAGCTCAGGCGCAGCAGGTCAGGTCACCGTGCCTACGCGCTAATCCAATAGGTTCCGGGTTCGTTCCCCGGTGGGGGTGGACTTTGTGTGATGAACACAGGGTTCCACTCTCCAGTCTGGGCGTGTATACAGGTTGGCCCGAAGATTGACGTCAAAAAGAAAAAAAAAACAAGTCCCTCGTGTCATGGGGTATTCGAATCACCCCCATGTATGTTCCGCGATTTTTCACGGTTTTCAAGTTATCACGGTTTCAAAGTTACAAAGCTGATTATTTTATGTATAAAAGTACCATTCATGAAGATTTAGTTACAAAAAAAATATCAGAGAAGTCTTGTACCTACTTTTTTTTTAGATTTTTTTTTTAGATGGTCAAGTCGAAAATTCTCCAAACTTCATAAAAAAATTCATAACTTGAAAACCGTGAAAAATTGCGGAACATACATGGAATTTGAATACCCCATGACACGAGGGACCTGTCTTTGTTTTTGACGTCAATCTTCCGGCTACTCTGTATATATCTATAGTACGTACACACAACAAAATAGATAGCTATGCAGGGCACACTAATACAGATCTATGTGTGCGAAATATTTTGTGTAAATATTTTGTATCAGAGTAACCACACACATCGACACAGTAAAGCAAGTATCACACAGAGCCGCGCTATGGCAACTTCGTAGACAATATTATTTATAATATCATATGTAGGTGGCAAGTAAGGCAGGTGTTAAAGTAACGGCGAATAAGACATGTCTAAACTCTGGGCCCTTATCTGGGCCATAGTGATATGGCCAACAACATTCCTTGCCCATAATGCGCGTCCCAAAAACGCATTTCCAAACGTTCTAGATGCCAAGATATTAGAAAATGTTATTCTTTATGCCATAAGAAACGTGGTTAATGTATTTTTTGCAGTAAAACTTCTTTGAATGCGAGGGAAAAACAGTTTTTGCGGCGTTTTATCTTAGCGCGGCGTGTTATGGTCATAGTGAATAAGGGCCCTGATCAGGTCGAAAATAAATAATTATATTGATATTTAAAAATTTGTGGGAAACGAGGCTATGGTATCGCTAAATTGCTGAATCGGAACTTGTGTGTGCAACCTGCTTTAGGCTTTAATAGATAAACTGCTAGTTGGATTTATTAGTCATACCCTCTTATAAAATATGTTGTGCCCTATCAATGAACGTTTAAGATTTCCATTACCCTCAAAAAGTAACTATATGTATTTCGCCTATAAAACTTCCATATTGCTTACGGCCATATTGCAGACTACAAGACAATTGTTTAACGTCGTCATGAGTCATTTAACACCATTTCAGCGAGCAGAGATAATTGTGCTTTACGAGCAAAATATTTCTATAAGTGAAATCGCACTTCGATTAATGCTATCTGTAAGTATAACTTAAACTTAATTGTTTGACATATTAGACTTTTCAAAGGTAGCTTACTGGTTTACAAATACCTACTATAAATGAGTTTTTGGTTGAAGGCAGTTTGTTTATTTATTTTATTATTTACAGAGGAGTACGGTTCAAATCTGGGTGCATCGCTATGCGGACGAAGGGCATGTGGACCGCCATCGGCCTGGCCCAGCGGCTATAGCATATACGGCAGCTTCAAGTCGTCATCAAGACATTGTGGCGACACATAGTGCTAATCCCTTCGCAACCACCCGTTCTACGGCAACTAGACATGGTGTCACTTTGCAAACTGTGCGTAATCATTTGCGTGCAGCTGGATTGAGATGTCGTCGGCCGGCGAAGAAAATTCCATTGAACGAGGGTCACAAAGTCAACAGGATTAATTTTGCGACACAGTATTTAAACTTTGATTGGTGCAACAATGTTGTAATATTTACAGATGAAAAAACTTTTAGATCTGATAAGGACGGACGCAAAATATTATGGAGACGAACAGGCGAACGTTATAAGGAGATTAATACTCTCCCTTGCAGGTCTAGTGGTCGCATCACTCTGGGATATTGGGGCTGGATGTCATCGATGGGTCCCGGTGAGTTAATAGAAGTAGGAGGTCGCAATACTGGTGAAGGTTACCTGGATGTGTTGCAAAATGTTATGTTGCCGAGTGTGCGAGTAGCATATCCAGAAGAACACATTTACTTTGTCCATGACAACTGCTCCGTGCACCGAGCGCGAGTCGTGCAAGATTGGCTAAACATCCAAGAAAACTTCACTGTTATTGAGTGGCCTTCTAAAAGTCCCGATTTAAATCCAATTGAGAACCTATGGGGGCACATGGTTCTCAATTGGGACCCATCAGAAGTGAAATCCAGGTCCAATTTGGATGAAGTGGTGACTTCAACGTGGGAGATGATGCGTGGCACTGAGTTGTGCTGGAATATGGTTATGAGCATGAGGTCACGATTGCAACAAGTAATAGACAATGGGGGCGCACCATCGACCACACAGCCCATAGACGCCTAATGTTTGATTTTGCGTATTGAATGCATTCTGGCAACTAGCTGAGGTAAGAGAAGCGGGGTTGCAACGCCGTGATTGGTTAATTCAAGGCCACACGCGCTAGTTACACGCCGTGATTGGCTAATTCACATTTATATCGGAACTATAAGTCAGATGTGTTGACAGGAGCCATTCGCCTGTTATTAGGCGTCTATGGGCTGTGTGGTCGATGGGGCGCACCAATTAAATATTAAAATAAGTAAAAATCATGTCGATGTGATGTTATTGTTATTAGTTTGAAATTATAATGATTTCTAACAAAATTGCATGTTGATTCATATCGCTAATGATTTATTAAATTAAAGATTGCTTGCGTCATAATAAATAAGGTAACCTTGTCATTTGTGTTTACTAAAATTTTTTAATATCATTTTCCATCAGCATATTTACTGAGTTATAAATATAAATATATTACTAGTAACTTTTGAAACTAAAGAAATAAATCAAGCACTTGTTACCCTTGCTCTCATTTTCTATAAAATCATAATTTTGTTCTAAACTATATCTAATCTAACATTATTTCAGTAAATTGAAGAGTATTTCAAAAACTTGTAATAATACTAAAGACGAGTATATTTTTAATTCCCTACCAGTTATTTTATTTTTCCTCCTGTTCTGCCCTCGCAAAAACTACTATAATACTGATCAATCAAACATCAAACTAATCAATCAGTTAGTAATTTAAAAACCATGTTAAATTTCATAAGTAGCAAATTAATAACACAATATTGTCTCAGTGAGAATCCTACTCCCTACTAATATTATAAACGCGAAAGTTTGTAAGTATGTATGGATGGATGGATGTTTGTTACTCTTTCACGCAAAAACTACTCAATGGATTTATATGAAACTTTACAATAATGTAGCTTATACATCAGGTTAACACATAGAATACTTTTTATCCCGGAATTCCCGCGTGAACTCTGAAATTAACGCGAGTGAAACCGCGGGGCACAACTAGTATCTTATATATTAGGATGAAGACTTAAATTTAATGTGTAATGTTCTGTGCGCATTTGACTATTCTGTGAGTCTATCTGTTGATCCTTCAATAAAGAAAATAAAAACATAATAATGAAACAAAAAATAGGATTGAATTTTTAAACAAATTCATTATTTAAAAAAAATAATAACTTTTTATTTATTATGTAGAAATTACCGTTATTTAACTTATTTAATAACTTACTTTGAACAACAATATTTTTGTTTTTTTTAACTATTTTATTTTATTTCATTATAATATCACAAATAAAAACAAGATCATTGCTCCCAATATGTTAATTAAAAAATACAAAAAGAAAAAAACATACAATTCATGGGTTTGAACCCCATAATTACTCTTTCCTCGATAGTCGATATTATCAAATGCAGTCTTTGGCTCCGCTAGACCAACTAAGCGATAGATGAAGTGGTGAAATATTGTATCTTATATATGGTTTTTTAATGTCACGAACAGTCTTCATTCGTTTATAACTCACAAAACTTCTTGCACCATATTAGTGTGCATAATACGTTTGTTCACGGTATTTATGTGGGCGTAAGCGAACTTGTTGGGACGGAACCGATATTTCTCACACATAGATCTGTATTAGTGTGCCCTGCACAGCTATCTATTTTGTTGTGTGTACGTACGTATACGATTCTTTTTAATTTTGATCAAGTAGATCTGTATGTTGTGAAGAGGATGTTGTAATTTTCTGTGATCAGCTGTGATTATGTGTAACATTTAAATGTCTACTGTATTTTTGTGGCAGTTGATTTTCTGAGTAAAGTAAAATAAAATATAAAAAGTGTGTGTGTATTGGAAAAAAATTATAAACACTGAATTTTTGGCTTCCTGCACGCCTTGAATGTTATATTATAAGCGTACCTTTTGTTGCGCCGTGTACAGGAAGGCGGGCAGCGGCGTTGGCGCGTCGCGCACCACGCGCGGCTCGCGCTCCACGTGCGGGAACTCCTCCGCCTCCGCGCCCGCCTCCGCTTCCACCTCCGCGCTCGCGCCCGCCGCCACTCGCACCACCCCGCCGTCCTCCGTCTTGATCTCGGTCAACATTCCCGGCTAAGTAGTTAACACAACTTTATTAATATCTACACGTATTTTTACACGTACATATTATTATGTCGATTTCTTTTGACGCATGTCTATGAGTCTGAAAGATTCAACCGTTCAGATGAAATCGAATTTGGTAGGCCTGATTTTTTTTTATACATACATTTATAATTTAAACTCTAGAAGTGCTGCTATTTAGAATACATGTTAAAATAAATTGTATATTTTGTATGTTTGTTTGTAACTCAAAAACGATCGACTCAAACCGATTTTAAAAATTACTTCACTTATAGGAAGCTAGTGTTCCTGCGTGACAAATGGTACTTCTTATCCGTGACATGGGGTTCTTATTCCAGAATTACCGCGGGAACTCCGAAATTACCGCGGGTGAAACCACAGACCACCACCATCAGTGTCGGCGGGTGATTTTCGCACACAAAACTATTCATCACACACTAAAACATTCACTAACGCAAAGAAATGTATTAAATACTTAATGGTTACGTTTTTACTTAGTCAGTGTTTTAAAAATTCACAGTTCTGGGATTTCTGGGAATTCACTGTTTTGGGAATATAATTTGGGAGTAAATATACTTGGGGCGGCAGTAAAAGAAGTTTCGGGCAAGTAAGAGCATTTGCCCTTACTTCCTTTGCAACGGTAGCGCGCCTGGTCCGCCTACATGCCCTCTCTAGTTAATTCATTTGCTCTGTAGGTGGAACCGCGGAAGAATATCTAGTAATAAGGGCCCTTTTCCTGTCATGCGTATTTACGCCCGCGCGCGGATCTGGTCCGCATGCGGGTGATAGCACGCTCCTGGCCGCACGCAGGACAAAGATCGTTCGCCGCTGCTGTGTCGGCGTGTCGCCAGTGATTACACTCGTGCACGTCCATCGTGCGTACTATGGCCATGCGCGCGACCCGCGTCACAGTAAAACACACTGAAGGCAGAAGAAGAACGCTGCCCGCATATGGTTAGCACGCACGCGGGCCGCGCGCCCGCAGCCAATCCGCGTTCCGCGCACGCGCTGCCCGCATGATAGGAAAGACATGTATGAAATGATAGAATGCGGGCAGCCTGCACGCGGATCAGATCCGCGCGCGGGCGTAAATCCGCATGACAGGAAAGAGGCCCTAACAAATGTGCGAACGCTCACCGGGCGGTGCGCGCGCGCCGCGTTCCGGGCGCGCATCGCGCGGTGCTCCACCGTCTCCGGCGTGTAGTGGATCGTGTGGTCCGCGTGCGCGTAGAACGGCCCGCCTGAGGACAAACGACGCCGCCGCCGGTAACGTTTACACATAGACACAAGATTAGCCAACTTTTCCCGTTTTGAGAATTTTGCCAACTATTGCTATATCGTTTGTTCGTTCAAACCATGTAGCGATTTTAAATGCTATATAAAATATAAATACAGCAAATACACTAATTTCATTTTATTTGAAATTGATTAAATGCGTTATAATTATCTAAGAGACCACAAGAAGAAAATAAGAACTCCACTCCACTCAGTTGAGTATGAAAACAAATGACAAAAAACAAACAAAATTCTATTTTTGACGAAACTATCCATAAAAAATTTAACGCTTACATAACTGATAAAATTAAAATAAATATAATAATATATTAAAATAAATATAATAATATATTAAAATAAATAAAATAATATATATAAAAAATAAATTAAAATAAATTAAATGAATCAATTAAATGCCGCCGCACCTGTCACCCACAGCGGGTCGACGAACAGCAGGCGCGCCCACGGGCGGCCGTCCCGCCGGCGCCGGCGCAGCGCGTCCCCGCCGGGGCACAGCAGCAGCGCGTGCCGCGCGCCCGCCGCGCCGCGCGCCCACCACTCGCGCCGGTGCCGCAGCCGCTCGAACGCCGCGCGGCACTGCTCTATGTGCTGCATGCTGGCAACATCACCATCGCGGGTATTGTCATCGCCATCGTCATCGTCATTATGGCAATGACGAGTCGAGTTTTTGCCGGGAATCGAAAGCGTAGGCAGCGTGCGGTCGAACTTGATTTTACCATTTTTTAAAAACTACTACATTTCAACAGAAAATTGCTTACTTTAGCCAGTCGAATTCTCACTTAATTCTTTCCAAACTAACAACAAACAAACTTTTCCTCCCTATAAAGCACGCCAATCAGACTCAGACAAAATAATACATCTCTCATTTCTTCACTAGTTTTTCGATACCCAGCCCTTCGAGTTGCATAACCTACATTACAATATTAAAACCACTCGCCATTCTCCGCAGCTTCACTCACGTTTATTTATTTATTTAGCTTAAATTAAAAAAAAAAAACGCTCTTCATATAAATTTCCATTGCGTATTGTTTCTGATTGACTCTTCTAAGGTTGCCGACCATTGATCTACAAGTACATATTATACATAGATAAATTAGAATAAACCACTCACACGCACAGCCACCCGCCCAGGGCGACCCTGTACACGTCCATGGGCGACAGGTCCATGAGGCGGGTGAAGCCGAAGCAGGCGCCGGCGGCGGCGCTGCGGTGCACGTGCGGCGGCGTGAGCAGCGCCAGCCGGTTGTACAGCAGGTGGCGGCGGGCGGGCGCCGCGCGCGCCAGCAGCCCGCCGTCCGCCACCAGCCGCGGCACGTGGTAGTCGTCCACGCGCATCGCGAACGGCGAGCGCACGTCGCGCCGCTCGAACAGCTCCGGGTGGTTGCACACCTGCCGGCGCAGAGTTGCGTTTCGTGGATTCGCACGAGTGCCCTCGATCGAGCGCGCTCTCTACCCGTTCCGTGGCTTGGTGAAATGTTACTCTGACAGCTGTCAGAGCATAGTTTCACCCGTTCCGTGGCTCAGAGTGCAGCAACCAAACAACCATCTCCGAAGCAAGTTAATTTTCACTCTGACAGCTATGTGACGTTTAAGAAGTGGCGAAGTCTGTGCCAAAAACCGAATTCATCGAAAAGAAATCAATTGGAGTTCTTACGCAGAAAGGGCAGGTGTCGTAGTCACAAAAAGTTTATAATTGGATTTAAGACAGTCTTATTCCCAATGCGAGTTGAAATAAAACAAATGGCGCCTGAAATTTCAAATATTTTGAGGTTATAAAAACAACTCAATCGTTCCGTGGCTTGGTGGCAATTTTAACTGAACAACTACACCCAAACCCACGGAACGCAGTCCTGGGGGGTAGAATATGCACTGTTGTCGACCGGATGATTTGAATCTTTTTTTTTTCCTTTTTTAAGCATGCGATCGGTCCAAGGACCATAAGCAGCTGTTTTGTGTGATAATCGCGTTGGAGGCATAGCCAACCATCACTGGAATGCCTATTGGGTGGATACTATGAGCTCATTGAGTCCCTTCTAAACAAATATTATAAAGAGGAAAGATTTGATTTTGCCTGTTTGTTAGGTACGATTTAACTCAAAAACTATTGGACCGATTTCAAAAATTGATTCATCATTGGAATACTACACTATCCCCAAATAACATAGGTTATATACCCGGAGTTGCCACGGAAACTCCGAAATTACCGCGGGTAAATATATAAAAGAACTTTTCAGCTTTGGTACGATCACTGATGTGTATAAAATGGAGATGTATAAAAATCTTAGCGAGTAGAACAAGCTCAGACCAAATAAAAACTAAAGATCATCGCCGTGCACGTACACAGAAACATGCACACACAAGAAAAAGACACCATAAATCCTAAGTAAACATTGCAAATCCATACACTTTCCTAATAACCACATGCATACGCAACCGGCTTCACTTCGTTGTTCGAGACATTCCGCCTTTAGTTTTTATTTGGTTTGAGAGAACGAGTTGAATATTTCTCTAGCGTGTCACCGACCTTCCTGAACTGCATGACCAGGTTCATGAGGTTGGACGTGAAGTTCTTGTCGACGCTGTGGCCCGCCTCCGCGCCCACCGAGTAGTGCAGCAACTCCTCGATCTTTATCTTCTTTTTTAACGCTATAATACATACAGTATACATTTAACCGAGTCGTTGCGAAGCTCAATTTTGCAAACTTCTGACTGTGACCCTTTTGTTCTTCTACGTTCAGTTGTTAAGAGAATGATGACACGCCTGTCGTGCCATCCGCAAAGAATCGGCAAATGAATGTTATTATGCGCGACACATGTACGCAAATAGCTTTAATCAATGGCGGCAACGCGTTGGTTTCGGGTTCTGTTTTCATTAAGGCCCTTGTTTTCAGCAGTCATAAAAATTTCAGTATCCGGACCGGGTCAACATGGCTAAAGGAACCCTCCCCCGGTGACCACCTGTAGCTAATATATGGCAAGATTTCCTCTAGTTTTCACGTAGTAATTCATAAATGGACTTGGATAAGCAATAGTGTGTTAACCCACACTGGAGAAATTTTTTGTAAATTAAAGTTTTAAAATTATAGCGCTATTTTGTTTCAACATTTTTATGTTCAATATTTAGTTACATATTTAAACAATGTAATAAGATAAACACATAATTAAAAAACGTTCTCTAACTCTCAATAAATCGTTCTAAATCAATAACTTCGTTTTGTGGGTTAACATGTTATTGCTTATCTGCGTTCAAATATGGTTTTTTTACAAACAGAGTGTAAAAATAATTGTCTTTATGTGGCGCTTACCGCGTCACGCTAAGATTGAGTGCATAATTAATTATACCTACAATTACAACTGAAAAAATTTACCATATTTGAATATAGCTATAGCAAAAGAATTAGAGGATATTGACTACTTGACGAAACCTAAGCCCTCCCCCTTGTGATCGATTGTGGTATTTTGAAAACCCCCCTCCCTCCCTGAACTGGTCACGTAGTATGGGCACGTCCCCCGAGGGTGGGGCGGTGAGAGTGCCGACTCACCGATGTAGAGCAGCTTCTGCCGGATGGTGAGCGGGCAGTGCACCATCACCTCGATCTTGTCCGACAGCTCGTTCTCCACGTCCTTCTTGATGCGGCGCAGCATGAACGGCTTCAGGATCATGTGCAGCCGCGACAGGTGCTCTGCGCACACACACGCACACACATACAGGTACATTTCATGTCAACTACGCTAGGTTTAACTTGTTGAATGCATTGTATACGAAAGCTCAGGGGAATACAAATAAATGCAGACCTACAGGATTTAAGGTTAAACGAAGAACGTAATGAACGAGGGTGTTCACTGTGCAGTATTCGATTCAAAGTCGTCCAATCAAAAGTCTAGTTTTGCGTGATCACGTGACTTAACGATTCCATTCCTTTATTTTCTATGCGTTTAAGGGTCTTTAGTCGTTCCGCACCGGTTCGGACCACGGTATGAATCCATTCGCACCACAATCTTGAAGCGGTGCGAATGACCCAAGGTTTCTTTTGGTGTGGCTCGATTCAGACCACATAGCGAAACTACCCAATAATCATATCGTATATCCGATTTGAATTATAAATATTGCATTTATTTATTCGCACTGACGATAAAGAAAGTGGTTAGTAAAAAAAGAAACAAAAAATGCGATGTTACAAGGGAGCTAGCTGATCGCAAATATACTGGAGAAAAATGACGTTCATTGAAATGGCTGTGGCACGCCGAAATATTTAGGGTATTTATGTCTTAAAAACACTTAAGGCAAATAAATTAAAATACTTAAATATTATAAAATAATAAATTCTGTCTATGAACTTCTTATTGTGTTTGGCTGTATGGCTCATTTTCTTTGCCATAATATAGATACATTTATGAGTAGATACGTTAATGCCCTTGTGCACAAAATTCGATTTTGTGCAGCCTATATCCTGCACAAACAAGCACTTTCAGAGCATGAGAAGTGAAAATGAATAGAATAGAATACAATAAAATTTATTTCTGCACAACACACAAGAATAATAAACAAAACATTGAAGAAGTACCTAATCTAAACCCAAAACCCAAGTTTTCTTGCATGCTCTGCCGAAAGGATCACACACTCAGCATTAGCTAGGTGCAGGTACACCTAGCGCTGGTTTTCAGTTGGCAGTTGACATCTCTCACCCGTTTATGAGCCAGCATGTAAGTAAGCGTCAATTATCCCTCGTTTATTCTTCCCTATGTCCAATTATGAAGTAAAGGACTCACTCTCGTCGATGGTGGTCTTGTTTTCGGCGTGGCTCTCGATGTCCTTGGAGAACCACTCGTTGAACTCGTCGTGCGAGTCGAACAGCGTGGGCATGATGAAGTGCAGCAGCGCCCACAGCTCCGCCATGCTGTTCTGGATCGGCGTGCCTGCCGGCGGGGGCGGGGTCAGGGAAGCAGTCGTCAAATCAAACCAATTTCAAATTTAAATACCTAAATAGACATATCAAAATTAAAATTCTATTTAGAAAAATAAATAAAAAGACACGTATATTTCGCTTTTACAAATTATGATTGAAAAACTAGCTGTTCCCCGCGGTTTCACCCGCGTTAATTTCGGAGATCCCGCGGGAATTCAAAGACAAAAAGTACCCTATGTCCTTCTCTGTTCCCCTGACAACGTATATGCAAAATTTCGTGATGATCGGTTGAGTAGTCTAGACGTGAAAGCGTAACAGACAGACAGACAGACAGAGTTACTTTCGCATTTATAATATTAGTAGAGATTACGCATTAAAGTTTAGGAGTGGGAGCTGGTGACGTTATAACTAAATAAATAAAGTATTGTACCAAGGCGTGACGTCACGGGAAATTTCGACTCATTGTTTCGCCGTTATTGTTTGATTACGTAAAAAAAAAGAAATAGGTACGTGTCCAATATTTGTGATTAGTCTCCACGACGGATAAAAGCTAAAATTTAGTCATCTAGCTCCTGTAGATGGGTTAGTAATGGTGTTTGGATGCTTACTTGTTGGCGAATCACAAAGTGATCAGATTTGAATTTGACGTTTATGAATTGTAATAATAAGTGGCGTGCGTTTCTCTGACTTCTGTGCACTTGTCTAGTATCTACATACCTACATATTATTATGTAAATGCTAGTCAAGTCGTCAGCTATTAAAAGTTTTACTAGTAAGAACCAGCATTAATACTATACTGTTCACCGCATATGTGCACCTCCTCACCGGACAAGAGCAGCCTGTTCCTGCAGCTGAAGCCGAGCAGCAGCTTCCAGCGCATGCTCGCCGAGCTCTTGATCGCCTGCGCCTCGTCGAGGATCATGTACTGCCACGCGACGCGGTTCAGGTACTTGAGGTCGGAGACCACGATCTGGTACGACGTCACCACCACGTGGAAGGCGGCGTGGCGCGTGTGCAGGTCGCGCCGCTCCCAGAACTGGCGCAGGATCTTGCGCTCGCCGGGGCTGCCCCAGTACGGCACCTGCGGCGCGGGCGATGCTCACCACTGTTGATCGGCTATCGATCCGGTTTAGACCCGGTGCTTGGGTTTAAGTTTTATTTTTTTATGTCATAGGGGGCAAACGTGCAAGTGGTACATCTGATGGTAAGTGATTACCGCCGCCCATGGATATTTGCAACACCAGAAGGCATGCAAGTGCGTTACCGACCTGGAATGGGGACGGGAACTGGCTTTCAAGTGGGGCTGTCGGAACACACCGTCAGGTGCTCGGCGACAGATTTGCAACTTGAAGGTGGTAGCTAGCCAGCCGGCACTAGAGAGCGCCCTACCACCATGCTATGGTTTCCTCACGATGTTTTCCTTCACCGACAGCTCAAGCTCATTGTTAGGGTTTGAACCTACACCTTGGGGCGTTTAGTCCGAACGCACCAACCACTGAGCTATCATGGCTACAGAAGTCCGATGAAAAATCCGTAAACGCCCAGGATTAAATTGAATTTAAACTCAAGCAACGGTTTGATTGCCCACCTATACTCACCGCTAGTGATATATTAACTACTAGCCGTTCCCCGCGGTTTCACCGGTAATTTCGGAGATTTTGCGGGAATTCCATGATAAACTATACGTATAAACCTTCCTCTGGAATCACTATATTTCAGCATTATGCTGAAAACCCCATGAAAATCCGTTCAGTAGGTTTGGAGTTTATCGCGAACAGACAGACAGACACGCGGCAGAGGACATTGTTTTATAATAAAAATTATGTAGTGACTAGCTGTTCCCTGCGGTTTCACCCGCATTAATTAAGCAGTTCCCGCATAAAGTTAGACAAAGTGGCGCTACTACTGCTACTACTAGCACTACAACAACTAGCCGCGACTGACCACTTTGAAGTGCGGCGCGAACCGCTCCACCTCCTGCTGCCAGTTGTGCAGCGTGGAGGCGGGGGACACCACCAGGAAGGGCCCCCACACGCCGAGCCGCTCCGCCACGTGGCACAGGAACGCGATGCACTGCACCGTCTTGCCGAGGCCCATCTCGTCCGCCAGGATGCCGCTGATGCCCTGGTTAGTTTTTTTTTTCAACAAAACAATGGGCATGATGAGTAAATTTTAATGTTTAGTAGTATGTAGTTGATAAAAAATATTGGACATGTACTTTTCAGTTTTTTTACGTAATCAAAAAATAAAGGCTATACATTGAGTTGAAATTCCGTGTGACGTCTTAGTTACGACGTCGTGACCTTCCACTCCCTAAATTTTTTTATGCATTTTATACATATAAGTATTTTGTCAATAATTTGAAAAAGCAAAAAATACGTTTCTATTATTCCTTTTCTATCTAACTGACCGTCAAAATTTTATTT
The DNA here is from genome assembly GCA_907165275.2 of Zygaena filipendulae. Taxonomy (NCBI): domain Eukaryota; kingdom Metazoa; phylum Arthropoda; class Insecta; order Lepidoptera; family Zygaenidae; genus Zygaena; species Zygaena filipendulae. Next base: position 7,384,356 of record OU015669.1, read on the forward strand.
TTCTACCTTGTCATCATGCCCATCCACTCGCAAAAGTACATAAACTTATGTCAAGTAGTATACGATTACACACTATTTATAGAATTCTTTGATACTTTATGTAATCACCTATTATTATCTACCAGGAATAAAGGCTGAATATTTTATTTTTTAATCAACCAAACCAACATAGATCTGAACACCCGACATACCTGATCGTACAGATTGGCGAGCCAGTTCATGCCCTTCAGCTGGTACCCTTTGAGCGTGCCGCGGAATATCTCCGGCTGCGCGTGGTCGCCGAGCCGGCCGCCCGCCGCGCCGCCCGCGCCGCCCGCGCCGCCCGCACCCGCCGCGCCGCCCGCGCCGCCCCCGCCGGCGCCCGCCGCCGCGTCGAACAGCTGCGTGCGCGCCCGCTCCGCGCGGATCGCCTCGCGCGCGTTGCGCGACGCGCGCGCCTTCATCGCCTCACTGCCACCGGACATGCACGCTAACCGTTAAAGTTGCATACAGGAGGTAAACTAGCACTAGCTTTGAAATAGTACATTGTTATCCTAGGGGTGAAAGTAACTTATTTAGACCCGAGACGGTGTTTAAATAAGTCTTTCTCCCGAGGATAACACTGTGCTTTTTATTACGAATGCAAGGAAAGTCAAAATAAAAATTAAAACCGACTTCCAAAAACAGAAAACTAATAAAAAGCTAAAAATAAAAAGCTAAAAATAACAAAATATCGAATTAATCCAAATGATAAAAACACGCGTAATATTATTATTGTTTCACTGATCGGTTTGAAGTCGGTGACGCCGCTAGCCGCTAGTGCCTGCCCATTTGGGTTGTGCTCACGAAGAGCTGGTGGCGGGAGTCGACTTAGCCCATCTACCCTCCATATTTGGCTTGTCACCGACTTCATACCGATCAGTGGTAGCACAAACCAATAATAATATTACGCGTGTTTTTGTCATTTGGATTAATTCGATATTTTGTTATTTTTAGCTTTTATTTTTAGCTTTTTATTAGTTTTCTGTTTTTGGAAGTCGGTTTTAATTTTTTTGTTAAAAATTTGTTTATTTCTCGCTTTTAAGTGACTTAGTTCGTAATTTCTCTAATTTACAATAGCCTAATTTCAACTGCTCATCACCTTATACAAAATATTGCTTTTCCCGACGCAGGGACGTTAATTTTTGAGGAGTTCTGCTGGTACACCACCATCAGTTCCACTTTACCATATACATTGTGACGAACATAAATTGTTTAGAAACCACATTAAAGTTAACGAATCGGAATCTGTGAAATACCTATTATTAAGTAGTTCCGATGACCATCTGTGGTCTTCATCATCAGTTCCACTTCTTCAAATTTTGCTTTCCGAAAGCAAATAAACGATTTACTATAAAAAATACAAAAATCGCTATAGGTGTACCTATAATTTTTGAAGAGTTCCCTCAATTACTCCAAGATCCCATCATCAGATCTCAACTTGGTGATAATGGAATCAATTTGAAAGTATCCCCTTTCAAACAAAAAAGCAATTTTCGAAATCGCTCTAATCGGAACCTGTGAAATACGTATTATTGTTGAGTAGTTCCGATGACCATCTGTGGTCTTCATCATCAGTTCCACTTCTTCAAATTTTGCTTTCCAAAAGCAAATGCACGATTTACTATAAAAAATACCCAAATCGCTATAGGTGTGCCTATAATTTTTGAAGAGTTCCTTCGATTTCTCCAAGATCCCATCATCAGATCCCGACTTGGTTGCAATGGGACCTAATTGGGAGTATACCCTTTCAAACAAAAAAAGAATTTTCGAAATCGGTTCAACCGTCTTCGAGTAATCGGTGAACATACATAAAAAAAAAAAAAAAAAAAACATACATACAATCGAACATAGAACCTCCTCCTTTTTGGAAGTCGGTTAAAAAATAGGAATTAGCTAATGAAAAAAATGAGTGAATTTTATTTTACATAAATCAATCATTAGGTGTGCTACTGGCCAGTAAGTATGCCCCCTATGACATAAAAAAAAACTTGAGTTTCTGCAGTATCCAGCTGTCAGTTGAAAGCGATTCTCCCTAGGGCTGAAAAGGGTTACTTTCAACCCGCTTCTCAGGCAACTTCAGACCTACTTTCCGAGTATGAGTAATGAAATAGTACATTGTTATCCAAGGGGTGAAAGTAACTCATTTAGTGCCAATAGTTCGAGGCACTAAATAAGTTACTTTCTCCCGAGGGTAACACTGTGCTTTTCATTACGAATACAAGGAAAGTCAAAATAAAAATAGGAATTAGCTAAAGAAAAAATGAGTGAAGATCGGATAGTCGCTTGACACTTTCCCACCTATTTCTTTTTCTTTGGCCGGCTAGCTATTCAGCCAGTATTTTTTATGGCGACGTAAAAAAAATATTTTTCATTACTCATGCTCGGAAAGTAGGTCTGAAGTTGCCTGAGAAGCGGGTTGAAAGTAACCCTTTTCAGCCCCAGGGAGAATCGCTTTCAACTGACAACTGTCAAATTATTAAAAAAAAACTAGGTCTATCTTCACATTTCTATTGAATCATGTTTCAACTTTCTATACAGCCAGCGCGATGTAAAATTGAAATAACGTAAAGTTTAAGTAGGTATTAATTAAAATAAAATTCACTCACTTTTTCTTAAGCTAATTCCTATTTATATTTTTTATTTTCTTTAATTAATACTTAATAATTAAAGAAAATATTTTTTTTAGGTCGCCACAATGTAAATAAAAAATACTGGCTGAATAGTTAGCCGGCCAAAGAAAAAGAAATAGGTGGAAAAACCCCGTCTCGGCACTAAATGAGTTACTTTCACCCCTTGGATAACAATGTACTATTCTTTAATTATTAAGTATTAATTAAAGGAAATAAAAAATATAAATAGGAATTAGCTTAAGACAAAGTGAGTGAATTTTATTTTAATTAATACCTACTTAAACTTTACGTTATTTCAATTTTACATCGCGCTGGCTGTATAGAAAGTTGAAACATGGTTCAATAGAAATGTGAAAATAGACCTAGTTTTTTTTTAATAATTTGACAGTTGTCAGTTGAAAGCGATTCTCCCTAGGGCTGAAAAGGGTTACTTTCAACCCGCTTCTCAGGCAACTTCAGACCTACTTTCCGAGCATGAGTAATGAAAAATCATATACACTACACTGTCTATTTGATTTTAAAAGATCGCTAATCGCTAGTAGTGTAGCGGGAGTTGGATGATATGGCTCGACCGCCACTGAAGGGGAAGCTTCCCACCGGGCGAGGTGGTATGCCCGGGGAACCGCGGCTCCGACTGCACATCGACGGAGGTCGTGTATATGCAGCGCAGTGTGAAAATTTCGTTAGGACTTCCATATAGCCAGTACTTGTTGCTTCGTTGTAGTTCATGACATGTGGCGTAGGGGTCGCCACAGTAGAAAATGTAGAATAGGGTAAACACTAATTATTCTCCAGTATTGCAATTTAATACTACAGAATAGTTAGTATAATAATAAACAATGTTTAAATGAATTGCCCGTTTGCCCCCTATGACATAAAAAAAAATATATATAAAAACCGCCAAAACGCTAAAAACACAGGGGCACGTGATCGCGCCCGCCACCTCACCTGTCGTAGTGGTCGATGGCGGCGAGGCGCGGCTCCTTGTCCTCGTCGAGCTGCCGCAGGATGCGCTCGGCGCCGCCGTCCCCCTCGCCCCCGCCCCCGCCCCCGCCCCCACCCGCGCCCAGCTTCTTCTGCATGAAGTGCGCGTACAGTTCCGTCTGCGTGATCAGGAAGTTCAGCTTGCGACGCTGACGCTTCGCCTCCATCAGCTCCACGTCCATCTGTATCGGCAAAGCAAAAATTTATTTATTAATTTCTGGAACAGTATACAGAGACACTTCTTTTAAAATAAAATATAAGGTGTGGTAAAATTAGCTGCAAATATTTACAGGGCTGTAAGTATACACCGTTACAAACATGTTCATAAAAATAATAAAAAATACACGAAAAAAATTTCAAACAAGATTAGAGATTATATTTTTAAGGTCAAAGTCCTCAAGCGAGCTGACCAGATGACCAGCTGATGCATCGCTCGCTGTGTGCATGGTGCGTGCCTTGTATACGTATTAGTTACCTCGTGTATCGTGTACCTTGTGATAGTTGTAATGTTTATTCAATGAATTTATTTTCCTCATATTCTGAAAAACTACCGAACTTATAATATTATTTTTTCACTTATCCTGTTTTTTATAATGTATACTTTCAGCCCTGTAAATATTTCTAGCTAATTTTACCACATCTTATACACAAAGTAGTCCTAAACCCAGAGACGGGTACACATTTGATATATTACTAGCTGTTCCCTGCAGTTTAATATCGGAGTCCTTCTTTGTACCCTCGACAACGTCAACCCCCTTCCTTCCCCGCTTACCTTCCGTTGCTCCTCGGCCTCGCGCTCCATGCGGCGGCGCGTCTCCCGCTCGGCGCGGTCGTACCGCCGCCAGTAGCCCTGCATCTCGCGGCTGAGACGCTTGCAACGCCACACCGTCTCCTTCATGTTCTTTTGGGACTAGAACGCGACAGAGGAAATAATTTATTGACATATACGGTGCAATGCAGGCGTACCACGGCTGTACAGAAGGTAAGAACAAATGCTCACACTTATCTGAATTTTTTTTCCACAATATTCCCAAAATTGCCAATTTTGAAAAAAAGTTAATCCATAACCTAATGACCTTTACTAAATGCACTGATTTACTGGTTTGTACGTATTTACGTTTCTGTATTTGTGTGTGTGTGTGTGTGTGTGTGCAATAAAGTAAAATATTTGATATGATTTGATGAATAGTTTTGTGTGCTAAAATCTCCCAACAACACTGGTTTTCATTTGTTTGTCATACAAAGCGGAGGGGATGTCAGAAAGGTCTGTTCCTTATATTATGTTCCGTAACATATACAGTGTTGAGTGCATGTGTACTGATATGTTTCGTGGCATGTGCGTTGTGCAGTGCCCACCTGCATGGCGACGTGCCGCCAGTGCTTGCAGCACAGCGTCGCCAGCCGCTTCCGCTGCAGCAGCAGCTCACGGTGCGTGGCCGCCCTCGCCCGCTGCACCTTGCCCAGCTCCTTCTTCACCAGCAGCTGCCAGTGCCGGCGGCGGCGGGCCGTCAGCGCTTCGGGACTCTTCAGCGTCGATAGTTTCTTACGACCTCTGCAAATATCATCATTAATATAAATAAAAGCAGACGGTCGACGTAACTAATGCGTCCGTACAACGCCCACGGCTAGTTGCTAGTTTGTATAGAACAATTCTGCGGGAACTCCGAAACTATCGCGGGTGAAACCGCGCGGGAAAGTTATTAATTGAAATGCAAATGTGAGTTAATTTGTTTGTTACGCTTTCACGTCTACTGAACCAATCATTATAAAACTTTGCAAACATGTTGTCAGAGGTACTGAAAAGGAAATAGGGTACTTTAATCCCGAAATTCCCGCGGAAACCTAGAAATTGATGCGGGTGAAACAGCAGGGACTTGCTAGTACATATTATATACTAGACTAGCTGCGCCCACCCGCTTGTTTCGGTGTCTGATAACCATCACCTAATTAGCAATGAAAGTCCTGTCAAAATCAGTCCAATCTACTGTTGAAAAAGAAATATTTAAGTTGATGCAAAATATATTAAAATATTCGAATATTGTCTGGCAGAGAATGCCATTATGGCATTTACTCCATCTTCTGTACCATGATGTGCAGAAAGTTTAAATTAATCAATCAAGTGTCAACATACCTGACTCCTGGCACTTTTTCTACAATAGTGAAACTGTCATTGTCATTCTCTTCTTTTATATTATTCAGTTGTTCTTCCCAATCTATGCCATCGGACTAAAATAAATAATCATACATTATTACCTTAACTACCTTAACCATTATTATAATAAAAAGTATAGTTATGATCAATGAAGTCCTCATAAAGTAAATTAACATACCACGTCATTAATTTCATGAGAAGGTTTCATATCCTTCACTCTGCCTCGCCTATTCTTGTACGGCCCCCGGGTGGAGTTGCCCCGCTCTGAGGGTCGACCACGGCGGCCCCTAGTGGCGGGGGGCGGGGGCACAAGTCTGTTGAACCGCCGCTCAGGGTACCGATCAACAGTTGATAGGAGACCTGCCCCATAGTACATGTAGCGGGAATTCTAATAACAATAACATTTAAATGTTTAGCGTCTGTCTAGCGGTTGGGTTCTCTCGTGGGAACTCTGAAATTACCGCATGTAAAACTGCAGGGACAGCTAGTACATTATATTTGTAGGCGCTTTTAAATGTTTATAAATGCGAAATTGAGTTGTTTGTTACGCTTTCACGCTTAACGGCTCAATCAATCCATCAATCCTCAATCAATCACCATGAAATTTTGCACAAATGTCATGTGTCAAGGGCACAGAAAAGGATATACCTACTTAGAGTACTTATATCCCGGAATCCCGCATGATCACCATATTTAACGGGGGGAAACCACGGTGATAGATAGGGTGATAGATTGATAGATAGTCGTGTAATGACCAAAATACGACACGAACGGCGCAAGTTACTGCACACCAATGAATTTGAAAGTACTCGTCGTTTGGGCAAAGTGATGTCACATCACACATGCTGTAGCAAAGTTATTCTTTCAAGTTCTATAACTTTCATATTTAGAGATATTTCATTGATTATTTTACATTTTTATTTTACGTTATAAATAAAAAATTATGAAAGTAAATAATGGAACCTTCTTGTTGAATTTGACCACTCTAAACCTCTTATTAACTTATTTTGTTTATTTGAACAAGACTGGTTGGGGGCTGTCATTCTTTAAACAATTTTACAACTTCTAAGTAGGTTTGAGGGTGATGGCCCTTGATGAGGGCACGCATTTGTAGCTGCAGCTCAGCATGCAATGGTGCAAGTAATAGTTTAAAATTTTAATACTTTTTTTCACTCTATATTGCCATAATTTGTAGTGGTCAAAAAGAATTTTTAAATATATGTATCAATACATAGACACATAGAAAATGGACAAGTAGGTTACTGCAGTAGTGGAGCAGTGTAGTAGTAATAGTTTATTCTGTTTAACTAGTTTATTCTGCTATTGTATAATTAATTAACTTAATGTGTTTAACAACTACTCACTCCTTGATCTTTATAATATTTTTTGACATATTTGTTATGATCATATCTTTCTTTTAAAAGACTTTGTATTCGCCTCTCCTTGCCAGCTGGTGTGTCATCATCAGTGCTAGTCTCAGAATCTGAGGACAGCAATACATCCCGTAACCACGCTCTCTCTTCACCCACAGATGAAAAGTTATACAAACGCAGGCGATCACTTTGGCGTTCTGTAAAGGATATAATAACAATGTAAAATAGTGACTGTAAATCTTGATATCCTCCTATGTGTTTATCTATACCATTTGTCCAATTGTGATGAAGTTGTATGAGTTGTATTGGGGGAGCACCATGATAGTGTTAGCGTTTCATTAAAAATAAACAATGCATTGCAAATGCTTGCCACAACTCGTTGAAAATTAAAGTAACTGAAGAATCATAATTTTATACTTTTTATAGGTTTTTTTCTATTTTTATCAGTTTGCCTCCCTGTCCTCCTTATATTTGAACATTCATCATGTAAAAACTTGGGACTACTAACAAAAGTTAAATACTACTATTATACATTTGATTTTGATGACAAGCTACAGATATTATAAGCTTGTTTATAGGTAAATAAAAGAAATTTTTAAGTGAATTACCAGTTCTGACTAACAATTTCAATTTATAATTAATAATCAATTGCACGGGACAAAAGATAAATCTGTACTCACTTTAGGTTACCGTGGACTTAAAAAATTACCTTGTTTAGTAGTGACTACTCCATGAATAACCCTGTCTCCTTTTGACATCTCGCTAGCCATGAATTTCTCTGAATCGTCATCACTTTCACTCTCGTCATCCGAGTTCAATATTCTCTCCACCTGACTCACAAAAGGCCTAATTTCTAGAGCGGCTTCGAGCCGCTGGATATGTACCGGCCGTGCCACCTCATGCTTCTTAAGAGGTGGTTTCGGGACCAAAGACTTCTCGGACATGGTACCTACTGGCCTATAGAAAGCTGTAAATAAAAAATCCAATGATAAAATTGCTGTCCTGTAACAGATAGTTCGTACAATCGTAAATGTTGATTTGTAAAACAAAACAGTTTCAAAAGCAATAACCGCAACTACATGAAGGCTATCACACGACACACTGCTGAGTACACATATGAATCGCGATTATACTGAAAACATAATCGGACCCGCGGACCATCGTAAAGTTGAATTCATAGCAAAATTGATTTCCTCTTCACGACCTTACATTGATTATTAAATATCCAACAGCATTTACAAAATGGCGAACGAGAATATTTCACAAAATGCTGTCAATGTCGCCGCTTGAACGGCGCAAGGTAGTAGATGGTAGATATCATTCATTTCGTTTTTGAAGTTGAAAAAGTCGAACACAAATTCCGGACCGCCATAACAGCCAGAGAGTAGGTAATCACTACCACAAATTAACTAGACTTATGTCTAAAGAATCACTACGTGATAACAGCCATACTGCCATATTACCTAATGACTCCACTACATTATCGCCGAGTGCAGGTGTGCGTTCCGTGGATTTGGGCGCAGTTGTTCGGTTAAAATTTCACTCGTTTGAGTTGCAACCAAGCCACAGAACGATCGAGTTGTTTTTATAACTATAACCTCAAAACATTTGAAATTTCAGGCGCCATTTGTTATCTCTCAACTCATATTACAAATAAGACTGTTTTACATCCAATTATAAAGTTTTTGTGACTACGACACCTCCCCTTTGTTCGTAAGAACTCCGATTGATTTCTTTTTCAACGAATCCGGTTTTTGGCGCAAACTTTGACACTCCTGAGGCGCGTTCCGTGGATTCGCACGAATGCACTCGAGCGCACTCGAGCGCGCTCTGTACCCGTTCTGTGGCTTGGTGAAATTTTACTCTGACAACTGTCAGAGCGTAGTTTCACCCGTTCCGTGGCTCAGAGTGCAGCAACCAAACAACCATCTCCGAATCAGGTTAATTTTCACTCTGACAGCTATGTATTGTTTAAGAAGTGTCAAAGTTTGCGCCAAAAACCGGATTCGTTGAAAAAGAAATCCATTGGAGTTCTTACGAACAAAGGGTCATAAAAAAGTTTATAATTGGATGTAAAACAGTCTTATTCACAATGTGAGTTGATGTGAGGTTATAAAAACAACTCGATCGTTCTGTGGCTTGGTTGCAACTTAAATGAGTGAAATTTTAACCAAATAACTGCGCCCAAACCCACGGAACGCACACCAGGGTACAAACGAATCAGACGATTATACGCGATCACGATAGTGTAGAGGTCGCGTCCGTCCGCGAAATCACCTTGTGCTCTGCAGTGTTGCCAACAGCGCATGGCCTAATATCGGCGTTTCTCATGCATAAAGTAGCCTAAAGTAGCCCAATATGCCTACTTTACAGAAAACCTTAGAAAGAAAGCATAAGTTTTTACATACTTTTAAATGCTGGTAATTTTTCCACTCATGATAATACTAATATTATAAATGTGAATTTAGTGAAAGTGTGGATGTTTGGATGTTTGTTACTCAATCACGCATAAACGGCTGAATGGATTTGGATGAAATTTGGCATGCACTTTGTCAGGGGCATAGAGAACTAGAGAAGGACATAGGGTACTTTTTATCTGGGAATTCCCGTGGGAACTCCGAAGTTACCGTGGGTGAAACCGCGGGGCACAGCTTGTACTTAATATATTTACCGTGATTACCTATTTCCTACAGAAACGAACTTCAAAGTCTAACTAAAGGAGCTTTAAATAATACGAACAACAACAATCAGAGAAGTTGTACTTACTTACAAAGTGAAAGTGACATAAAGTGACTATAATTTCTTTGATCTATTTCAGTCAGTATATTACGGTACCTAGTCATTATTCACAATGAAAATAGGTTTTAAATTCGGTTACATAATAGCTAACACAAATTCAGGGTATTCCCCGAAAAGGGACGACTTATATTCAAAAAGGTAAACGAACACTCATTTGCGATTCGGCTTATTTATTACTAATTACTTGTCACTAAAGTAGCCTACTAGGCGACCAGTCGCCTTTAAAATTTTTTCATCGCCGATTCTCGTTCTGAGTAGCCTAAATAGCGAAATATCACCCACGTTGGCAGCACTGGTGTTCTGTGGAAATCACGGACCGTGGGAAGCCGCTTTGAAGCGCGTTCCGTGGATTCGCACGAGTGCACTCGAACGGGCTCGAGCGCCGTAGATTCTCCGTCTACGTCGAGCGCGCTCTCTACCCGTTCCATGACTTGGTGAAGCGTAGTTTCACCCGTTCCGTGACTCAGAGTGCAGCAACTAAACAACCATCTCCGAAGCAAGTTAATTTTCACTCTCAGAGAGAAGGTAATCACTTTCACTTGACAGCTATGTATTGTAACACTTTGTCAGAACATAAAACGAGTCTATGGCCAATGATTGACACTCAGACTGTTAAGCGCGCTCCACATTCACCCGCGGTTGGCGCGCCAAGCCACGAAACAGTCGCGAAACACCCGCGAACCATGTTATCACACTTGTAGTTTGCGGGTGTTCTTCTTCTTCTTTAATAATGGCGTCTATAATTATAATTTGCCAATGACAACGTTTCTTAGGAATAAAAATGTCTTCATCTACTTCTTCAATTATGGCGAAACGCCAATGACAATGTTATTGTTCCCCAAGTTAAAACATGACTCTCTTCAAAGCCAGTTTCCTGCCCGGGGTCCAAAATAGATGCTGAAAAGTGACTGAAATAACGAAGACTTCACGTCACACGCGTGTGTTCGGTACCAGAGAGAAGGTAATCACTACGTTTTAAGAGACGGGACTTCCTTACTTGGTTTTGGAATCCATTTAGCAGACCCAGCAATACCAACACAGCGAAAATTTAAATGTCAAAATACTTCATAACTCATGGGTACCAACATTAACGAGAACAATAGGGATGGCCACATGTAGTTGCTGATTAAATCGATATCGATAAATTATCATTAGAGCATCATGGGCTTCATACCAGGTGAATTAAATCTACAACGGGGGAAAACATTTGTCGTAAAATTGAAACAATAAATTATTATTTTTATTTATTTATTATTATTCTAATATTTTAGTTTGTCATGATGATGATGTTATTAGATAGATAGATATTTATTTTCTCTTTAAAAATTATATTTACATATTTCATGTCAAAATTAAATAACCTATTTGGGAAAGTAAATGATTTACTTTGCAGTGCCTCCTTGTTGAGCCTTGTTTAAATTATCGGTAGAAATATCCTCCGAAAGCGAAAAACTTCCGTTTATCTTCCGACATTCGTTCCTTACATCTCCAAACATATTTTATATCGTGAAGTTTTTCGATTGGAATGTAAGCTGTCATCATTTCCAATATTTTGTACCCATTGTCGATATCTGAAATTAAAATATCTATTAATCATGCAAGTACACTTAGAAACAAGATAGAGTATAATACATATAGTTCTTTATACAGAAGACGAGGTTCACTTTATTACAATACGATCATAATACTTAATGAAAACTGCAGTAAGTAATGAAAAAAGTATACGCAGCAGCTATACAAAAATATTCCAAAATCTTTACTATAACAGCATCATTCATTAAAGTTTATCGACTCACTTTATCGATAGTGAAAATTTACATCACTATGGTTTACAATCTTGCAAATATTTTTTCTCATTTCAAAAAGATGTATTATTTTAGTCTTGCTGATAGCTGAAGAGAACAAAATACTTTATTACTTTACTCAAGCTGTACTTACCGGTCTTCATCTATAGGAAATTTCGTGATAAATTTCCTTTTATTTAAATTTTGTCGAGTATAGCTTTTTCTACAAATTACATACGTACTACACCGTCTAATCGGTGCTATTTCACTACACAATCACAAGAAAATAGTTTTTAATAGTCACACTGCACTTTTCAACGCGTAAATCATACAAAATTTTTAAAAATCACACAATTATTTTCCCAAATAACAACATGCGTCGCCATGACAAACAGATGACAGATTGTAAGAAAGATTCAGAGACAAAAGACTGAAATAGCATGCGAGGCCATCTTTGATGCAATGAAAAAAAAAAGAAAAAAAAAAATGAGTGCTAAATACGAACAAAATTTAATTTGTTCCTAGTTGCGTTAGACTGTTCGGTACGGCTTTCACCCTTCAACAACCTTCGCGGGTGTTTCGCGGCTTCGCGCGCGATCCGCGCGCGACTGTGGAGAGCGCTTTATTGTTCTGAGGATTGACACATCGCGGATAAATGTGAGTTCCTGTATTGTACAGCACCGGAAAAGTAGACACCGGAATGCACGACACGAGATTGTACGACCCCGGAATGTACAGCACCGGAATTGGTGACACCGGATTTCATGGCTTAGCCGGCTTCGTGCTCCGTTTACTAGTATTCATACAGGTAGTTTTACAACATACAAACATAAAATATTAGTGCCCTATTCGACAATAACTTGACCCAGTATTTAGGTAAGTAATGTAAACGAGTACAAAGAAAGGAGGCGTGATTTCATGGACCAATAGGAGCGGTGTCACCAATTCCGGTGCTGTACATTCCAGTGTCGTAAAATCCAATCCAGTGTCGCGCATTCAAGTGCTGGTACATTCCCGTTAGTCATATGTCTAGTTAATTTGTGATTTGTGGTGACAGCAGCCTGCGAAAACTACGGAAAACTTTAATTATTTTTATTCTCGAAAACGATGAGTTTTCGTAATTAGGGATTTTATGTGAAGTTATACTAAGCAAAGTCCCACACACATAAAAAATATGAAGCTCGAAATCGCGGGTGCTTATTGTACAGTTGAGACAAGAGAAGGATATGCAGTAAAGAGTAAATACTAATTTTTGATAAATAGTCTGCGACATTTAATTTATATCATACATTTTAAACAAGTACCTACTAATACTTTTAGTTCTGAGTAGCCTAGCTAGCTTACTAGGACAGGTTTGTGTTGCAACCACAATGCAAGAGCTGAGTGAATGTACAGCAGTGGCAAGTGGGAACCAGCATTGCACTGAGATTTAATTTTAAGAATGTTGATGTCAATAGAACTAACAGAACCTTAACCCTTGCAGAGTGCTAAGTGGAGTTGGGACCTACTAGACCTATTTTTATCTTGTGTGAACTACAGACAAAGTGTCTGTTTAATCTGTTATTATGGATGAAGAAAGTAACTTTGAAAATCCAATGGAGGTTGATTGTAAGCCCTCAAAGGACATTCTTGCTGTTCAAACACACAATGGAAAAGAGTCTAGCCATGGAATAGAGATAAATGAAAGTGAACAATTGACAGTTAGTAAAATAGAACTCAATGATAGTGACCTAACAAATAATTTAGATCCAGCAGTTAGTGATAAAGTGAGTTCTTGTGGTATTAGCACAGTTGAAGTATTAGAAGATGTGTCAATGGAGGTAGACAGGCAAGAGACTACAGGTAAATTTCTCCTACACACTTGAAATTTTGTTATGTGTGATCGATGTCAAATCAATATCATGTTTTTATTAAAAACCTTATCATGTTAAATTTTGTTTAATAGGTTATTTGATTAACGGGTTTATTACACTATTTCCAATTTAGGGAATCTAAATCGGATACAATTTAGGATCAGTGAGTGAGAGAGAGAGAGCGAGTGATCACACTACACTAAATTGTACCCTAAATCGACTACTCTAGGGTACGTGTTAATGTAATGTAATTATCACTTTCTCTCACTCACTGATCCTAAATTGGAAGCAACTGTTGTAACTTCGATTATACCTTCCGATTTCCTAGATTGGTGTTTGAGAAATTGTAAAGTGTAATAAGTGTTTAAGGGAAATTTGACAAGTGGCACTATAAAGCAACTGGGGACTGAAGCAATTTATATACATTTAATATGGCAGGAGCTATCATAATATTATGGAACTTTGAAAGAACTTGGTATATAGATAAATCTACTTATTTTGTTAGCAAAGCCTTATGCTAGCAAGCTAGTGGTGGGAACTTAACTTTCTTTCATTATCAAGTGGATTATTATTATTACTTGTTTTTGTTCATAAGCATAGACTCTTTACTTGTTTTTTATAACAATTCTAGTCCAAACTAATACTCATTATAAAAGAAAAAACATTTAATTTTTTTAAAGGTTTTCCTTTGAAATGGATAAATTCAAAATGTTTATTTTAATAATCAAAATTGCATTGATCATAGATAGTTGAATGATTATTTTAAACTTCTAGAAGAAAATGTAACACAAACAGAAAAATGTAACCGTCCCTTAAAGGAAGTCACCGAAGCCACACCTGGTATGGACATAACAAGATTAGAAGACATTAGCCAAAGTAATCTAGATGAAATTAAGAAAGCATTTTCAGACAAAAGTAGAAAAAAGTACTGGGATTTCTCTTGTTTATGGCAACAGTAGTGGGGGCTCTGTTAACAAAGAAGATCTACAAGATTTTTTAATTATTTATTCTTTATTGCCAAAAAAGATACAAATGGCGAATAGTTGAAAGACAGACAGAGAAAACAATTAATCCAAAATACAAAAATACATGTAATATTAATATTGGTTTGTGCTACCACTGATCGGTTTGAATATGGTGCCAAGCCCCCTTGTGTTTGCCCACTTGGGTTCTTCTGCTCAAGATGAGCTCATGGCGGTAGTCGACTTAGCCCATCTACCCTCTCCATATTTTGCTTGTCACCGACTTCAAACTGATCAGTGGTAGCACAAACCAATAATAATATTATGTGTATTTTTGTCTTTTGGATCTTTTGGATGAAATCAGTATTTTGTTATTTTTAGTTTTGTGTTTTTGGAAGTCGGTTTTAATTTTTTTGTTAAAATTTTATTTCTTTCTCGCTTTTAAGTAAGTTAGTTCGTAATTACTAATTTAATTTTAATTATCTAAGTTACAATAGCCTTATGTCAACTGCTCATCACCTTTTACAAAATATTGCTTTTCCCGATGCAGAGACTGCAGGGACGTTAATTGTTGAGGAGTTCTCCTGGTACATCACCATCAGTTCCACCTCACTAAATACATTGTGATGAGCATAAATTGTTTAGAAACCATATAATTACGTTAACAAATCAGAACCCGTGAAATACCTGTTATTGAGTAGTTCCGATGATGGTCTTCATCATCAGTTCCACTTCTTCAAACTTTGCATTGCGAAAGCAAATGAACGATTTACTATAAAAAATACAAAAATCGCTATAGGTGCCTGTAATTTAGAAGAGTTTCCTAACAAAAAAAAAACAATTTTCCAAATGGGTCCAACCCTATTGCTATAGGTGTGCCTATAATTTTTGAATTTCTCGATTCTCCAAGATTCCATCATCAGATCCCAACTTAAAAAAAAACATACATACAGTCGAATGCATTACCTCCTCGTTTCTGGAAGTCGGTTAAAAAGAAATACAAATGGCAGAGTTATCACATAGTTGCGAACTCTTCCAGGCAATTTTCCATACTGGCACTGACTTAGCTCGGTGTAGATCAGATACAAAACCTTACGTACTGTACCTACTATCATTTTCTATGATTGTTTTTCGTTATCTTTATGTTACAGAAAGAGAAGCTGATGTTGAAAATGACAAGGAACAGGAAGAAACATCAAGATCATATGAAATCAAACAGATAAGCCCCGTGACATGTGAATGTGTGCAGTGTGAAAAAGTAACTGATTGTTCTTATATATATGTGGACAGAGATGATAAAAATAGATACTTATGTACAGATATGTGCATCACAGCCTACAGGTTGGAGCACCCTGGTTGCACTGTGACCAATAAGAAATATGTTATTAAAGAAATAACCAGTACAAAGATGACTTGTTCTGAATGTAACAAGGAAAAAATATGTTATTTCTACTGTCAGTATGATGGTGAACATACTTATTACTGCTCGGAAACCTGCTTAGAAAGTATGATGGCCGACAAAAAAGATAAATTCACATATGAACGAAAGAAAATCACTGTTATCGAAATGGAACCAAAAGCTTATACATGTTTTAATTGTAATGCAACCAAACCGTGCACATTCTCGTTTGCTAGGTGTAGAAAACGCTTTACGGTGTGCAGTATGAATTGTGTAAAAGATATTATTAAAAAGGAAGATCGTAAATATGTTGTAATACCGTGCAAGAAAACGCGCAAAGCAGCTGCTATTTCAACCCAGAATCCCTCGCGAATAGCCAGAGAAGAGAGGGAATGCACTTTCACACGTTCCTGTATGCAATGTTTCTCAGTATTAACCTCGGCGGATGTGTTGACTTGGCAAACAGTGGACTTCTGTAACGAAGTGTGTTTGGAACTATACCTGAATAAAATTAGTGGTAAATGCAAAAAATGCAAAAACACCATCCAACACACGTGTTTAGGTAAATATTGTGCAAGGTTTGGGTGTGATATATTTCACTTTTGCAGCACAGATTGTTTGGAAGAGTACAAGAAAGGCATGAGGATGTGTTGTTATTGTCAGCGAGACATATCGGCAAGTCTCTTAGGGTTCTTTGGTTTTTTCGGTGCTGATGAGCAGTTCAAAGATTTTTGCTCGCAAAATTGTTTGGAGAAGTTGATCCGGATGAGAAACAATCCTGTTCCGCAGCCTGTGTGGTCCAAATGTGTGGTATGCTTGTTGAAGAAACCCACTACCATAGAAGTGAAAGTAAAAAATGCCTATGCGTGCCTAAGACTTTGTTCGGACACCTGCTTTACCGCGTTCAAATTCGCCAACAATATCTTGCCAGGTAAATTTTCTGTTTCAGTTATTTATGCCTATACATTATACCAACACTGCACTTTATAACAAAATTTTGGTCACATCCTTTTATACAATAAGATGTAAAGTTAGCTGCAAATGTTTACAGGGCTAAAAGTATTCGTTATAATAAACAGGATAAGCGAAAAAATAATATTATAAGTTCGGTAGTTTTTCAGAATATGAAGAAAAATTAATTCATTGTAAAAACTTTACGACTAGGTACATTCACAAGGTAGACAATACACGTAACCCATTAATACGTATACAAAGCACGCGCCACGCATACAGCGATGCATCAGCTGGTCAGCTCGATCGAGCGACGATCGAGGTCATTGATCTTATTCTTAAGATACCAGGGTGCGGCGATGTGTCCTTCACAGATTGTTGTCTTTTTATTATTATTTTATTTATTTATAATGGTGTAGGAAATTTTACCACACCTTATATAAACTTCTAGCTTCTTCAATTTCCTAGTCCCTTTTCAGCGCCGTAAAATAATTAATCCTCGCATAAACTCTTACTGGGCTCTATGTTATTTCATTTCTTGTAGTGTATACATTCACTCAATGTATCGACCTCTCCACGCAGACCAATGCACGTGGTGCAAGAAGTACTTCGAGCGCAAGCAGAGCAAGTGCTTCACGATCTACGAGAACACGAAGCCCAGCTGCTTCTGCTCCAAGTCGTGCATGAACGTGTTCATCAGCAACTCGCGCCTCATCGTGCCGTGCAACTGGTGCAAGGTGAAGAAGTACAACTTCGACATGATCAAGCGCACGCAGCCCAGCGGGCAGGTCGTCATGATGTGCTCGCTCAACTGCCTCAACCTCTACCAGGTGTCGGTGAACGCGGTGTCGTCGAGGAGGTGAGTTCTCCCTGCGAGCTTGATGTCATACTTATGATAAAATCTAGCTACACCAACAAATGAGGATAACGCGACGCGTTTTGAGTGGTTAACCTTCTCTTGTTGTTTTGTTTCATGTCTGATCGATTGTCTCGCCAACCGAAGTGCTGGGAAGGCAACGAGACGAGGTCGCGGCATGAGGCGCGCGCTTCGAGCCCGAGGCGGGGCGCGGGCGGCTGCAGCTCTCAGCAGAGGCGGCGACCGGCAGCCGTCGATCGATGCTGAGTCGCCAGGAGTTGAAACGATGTAAGGGTCATCCATAAAGTGCCTACGTCACACTAATTTAGAATAGAATATTACACACAGATAGTTGATAAAAAATCATTAACAATTTTTTGTACAACTAAGTTATAAACCTAAATATAAATGTGTATATGTCGCGGTGAGACTTTGCTGCTGCAAATGGCAGCTGACTAATCATATGCTGAAATAAGTAACTATTAATATTTACTTATTTCAGCATGGCCGATGGGAACACTCGGCGCTGGTTTTCAGTCAGCGCCAGCAGTCCTACGAGCGGCCCAGAGTGTGGATTTCATGATTTTTTGGCCCCCTATTTCTATGTGAACCATATTATGTCACCCAAACCGTATGTTATCAAAACCGTATTTTTACAGCGACAGCGAAAAGGCCGCGTCGCCGCAGCTCACCGCCGCGCCCTCGGAGCCGCCGCCCCCTCCCGCGAAGCGGCGCCGTCGGTTGGCTCTCTCGCCCCCGCCCTCGCCTGTGCCGATGACGTTACACGAGCCCCAACTCAAGTAACACATCAATTTAACTCGCTAATAAAATTATACTCTGAAAGAGTTTCCGAGGGAATGCCGAAATTAAAGCTCACCTAACGTAACACCTAGGTACTTCTGTTCCTTTAGTCATGCTCACCTCATGTAAACTTTTGTTTCCAGTATGGTCGATTGTAGCAGCTCGATCAGCTACGCCTGGCCTGCCGATGATTCGAAAGATCCACTGAGTTTTGGGTACGTAACCATACAGGCTATATGGGTGACTGCTCGTAAATTTTAGTTTTTATTCCGTCATATAGATTAATATTAAAATATTGGACACGTATTTTTTCTTTCTTTACGTAATGAAAAAATAACTGCTATACATTGAGTCGAAATGTCGCGACGTCACGAATCGGTACAGTTTATATGGGATTGTGACGTCACGAGTCCTCACTCCTAATTTAATTCGCTTTATCTAACCACTAGCTGACCCCCACGGTTTCACCCGCGGTAATTTCGCAGTTCCTGCGAGAATTCCGGGAAAAAGTACCCTTTGTCACTCAGGATCACTGTAGCTTCTTATAAGTGAAAGAATTTTTGAAATCGGTTCAGTAGATCCATAGATTACCCCCCATAACCTCACAAACTACGGAGTTCCCGGGGGAATTCCGGGATAAAAGCTCCCTTTGTCACTCAGGATCACTGTAGCTTTCTATAAGTGAAAGAATTTTTCAAAATTTTCAATGTCACAAACTCACAATTCACAAACTTTTGCTCTTTAAAATATTATTAGTTATAGATAAGTATTTTTTCATTAATTTAAAAAAGAAAAAATACGTGTATTTTTATAGTTTAAGCTTTGTAAACAGCGATGATAGCTCAGTGGTTGGTGCGTTTGGACCAAACGCCGCAAGGCGTAGGTTCAAGCCCTAAGAATGAGCTTGAGCTGTCGGTGAAGGAAAACATCGTGAGGAAACCATAGCATGGTGGTAGCGCGCTCTCTAGTGCCCGGCTGGCCAGCTACCACTTTCAAGTTGCAAATCTGTCGCCGAGCACCTAACGGTGTGTTCCGGCAGCCCCACTTGAAAGCCAGTTCCCGTCCTCATTTCAGGTCGGCAACGCACCTGCATGCCTTCTGGTGTTGCAGATGTCCATGGGCGGCGGTAATCACTTACCATCAGATGTACCACTTGCCCGTTTGCCCCCTATGACATTAAAAAAAAAATGTATTGACATTTATTTCCCAATTATTTGAATTTTTTGATTCACATTCACCTAATACTTTTCAGATTGGATCAGACAAGCCCGAGTCCGGTGGAAGACCAGTCTTGGGATGAGCCGGTCCCTTCTCCAGTAGAGTATGTTGGATGTTGTTTTAACGCACATGACGCAGTTATAGTACCCTCGTGACACTTAACTCATAAAAGTGTACCGATGTAACCCCACTACTGCGGGCGGGCGGCTTGTATAATAATAATAATCCACTTCACGACACACAGACCTACTTGATCAGTTAGTCACACACTAAGCTTAAGCTTGTGTCATGGAAACCAAGCAAACGTATAATACTACATATTATTACATATTATACTATAGATATATATACACGCCCAGACTGGAAAGTGGAATCCTGTGTTCATCACACAAAGTTCACCCCCACCGGGATACGAAGCCGGAACCTCTTGATTAACGGGTAGGCGTGGTGACCTGCTGCGCCAATCGGGTCGTCGTATTTATTTATTTATTCAAATTACAAGCGGTTTACAGAATCTTCCAAAGCACCAGCGAGTACATACTTTCATAGTTTAAATCTCAGAACAATATAAAGTTGTCATGGTACAATAAATTATTAATTAATATTAAGTCAAATTAATCGGATTATCATGGTAAAATCATTAAAATTAAGTCGAATTAACAAACTCACATAAGTACTTAAGGCCACGGTCATAAAACGTATGCACCATTCCAGTTGATATTGTCCGACACATGCACAGCAGTGACAGCCGCACCACTGTCACCTCTAATCGAATGGGGTAAAGTGTCGTTTCTTTAGGTAATAATAATAATATAATAATAATAATCCACTTCACAACACACAGATTTACTTGATCCCACACTAAGCTATAAGCTTGTGTCGTGGAAACCAAGCAAACGTGGTATATACTACACATATTATTACATATATACTATACTATAGATATATATATATATATACATACCCAGACTGTAAAATGGAACCCTGTGTTCATCACACCAAGTCCACCCCCACCGGGAATCGAACCCGGAACCTCTTGATTAGCGGGCAGGCATGGTGACCATTGCGCCAATCGGGTCGTCAAAACAGGTAATTAGTTACTTTAGTTAAAGTGAACCTTTTTGTTCCAGGTTATGTGATAAGAGTGGCCAGAGCACTCCTCGGAAAGTACGGAAGCCCTCTCCCCCAAAAGAGACGGTGCCGGAGGTGGAATTCGAGTTCATCGACATGCTCGGTAAGTAATTCAATACTCTTTAGCCCGTGTGCTATAATTCGCGTGCCGCTATTCACCCTTGTAGTTTGATAAAACTCTAAAATCTGTGTTTCTTTTTTTTTTAAAGATTCCAAACAGCGATTTCCGAATCTAACGGTAATAGAGATGTTGACAACTTTTGAAAATCAAAATTCGAATTAGCCCGTCATTAAAAAACAAATCAAAAATCAAATTAAAAATCATTAGACACGTATTTTTTTATTTTTCAAATAAATGAAAATACACAGAGATAAAGCGCATTAAATTTTAGGGTGAGGGGGTCGTGACGTCACTAATCGCTAAAACCGCCATACAAACTGTCCGGATAGTGACGTCACGCGAAATTTCAACTCAATGTATTTTTTTACGTAATTTTTTGATTACGTAAAAAAAGAAAAAATACGTGTTCAATATTTTTTATTAATCTACGAGACAGACTAAAAAAAAATAGTCATATAGCCTATTCCATTCCATACAACCTTTATTCGAACGATTTGATTCGAGGCTTAGTTGCCGTCTCGCTTTTTGTGTACAGGAGGCGAGGACGACAGCGGCGCGGAAGGCAGCGACGCCGAGCTGAGCCTCCCGATGTTGGTGCCGCGGGCGCAGCGCGTGTACTTCTGCGCGGACGAGGAGCCGCCCCTGCTGGTGCCCCCGGCGCGCGGCGCCGCCAGCCCCCCGCCGCCCGGCTCTCTGGGCCCCACCGACATGTTCGCATTCGACTGGGGGCCCTCGCCGCAGCCCCCGCCGCCCCCGACGACCGACAGGAGAGAGGCCTTCGCCGAAACCGACTGCGGGCCCACAGCGACATTCCTCACTCCGTATGATGCGTTCGTCGCCATATGGGATTGGCAGTTTATGGAGCGCGTCGCAGCCGAGACCAACAGGCACGCTCAGGAGTTGGGCGAGCGGGGGCTCCGGGACGGCTCCCTGAAGCCGTCGAGCCGTCTACAGCATTGGAAGGACACTTCGGCTGACGAGTTGTACGTGTACTTCGCCCTGCTCGTGGCGACCGGCCTGTGCGTCAAGGCCGACCTGAAGGAATATTGGCTCCAGGGAGACGTCCTGTCGACACCGAACATTGCGCGACACATGTCCATCCCGCGGTTCTATTTGTTGACCAAGTGTCTCCGTTTCGGGCCGGCCTCGCCCCGCGCCGCCTCCCTCCCCCGCGAGGAAGCGAAGCTTCACGATATAGATCCCGTCGTGAAACACCTCAACAGCAAGTTTCGAAGCCTCTACCGGCTCGGGCGCGACGTCGCGGTCGACGAGTCGCTCACCCAGTGGAGGGGCTCGCTCGACAACAAGAAGTGCAGTAAAAACAAGGCCGCGTCGCTGGGCATCAAGTCGGTCGAACTGTGCGAGTCGCCCACAGGATATATATGGAGGTTTAAAGTGTACGCCGAGCGGAAGGAAGGCGCCGAGAGCGAAGCGACGCCCGGCTGCGGCGCCGCGGCGGGCCGCGTGCTCGAGCTGCTGCAGGGGCTCCAGTACAGGGGGCACACCGTGTGGGTGGACCAGCACTACAACAGCCCCGCCCTCGCGCGGCTCCTGAAGTCGCTGGGGTTCGATTGCGTGGGCCCGGTGAGGACCAGCCGCCCGGCCGTGCCGCGCCAGCTGGCCACGCTGACTGAGGCGGCGATGGCGGCGGGCCAGCTCGAGTGCCTCACCAGCGGGGACGTGGACATACTGGTGTGGCGAAACCACCAGGCCCGCGTGGCGGCGCTCTCGACGTACCACGGCGCCGCCGTCCGCACCGCCTACGGGAAAACCACGCCGGTCGCCGTCCACGATTACAACTCGTGTATGGCCGGGCTCGATAGAAAAGATCGTATACTGAGCGCGTATCCGATTGAACGGAAACGTACGCTTTGGTATAAAAAATTGTTCAATCGTCTATTGAACGTGAGCGTCCTGAACGCTCACATACTCCACAAGCACAGCTCTGTGCCCGAGAAACTTGAATATTCCAATAATCACCGCAATTTCCGTCATAAGTTGGTGGCACAGTTAATAGAACGGCACGGAGCTCTTCCCATTGTCTACTCGAATGGGGCGGCGCAAAATCTGTTGAAGAAGCCCGCACCCGTATTGCCCTCGGAAGTGTTGGACCACTTCCCCGCCGTATACACGTTCGCTCCCGGCAAAGAGAAAAAAGAAAGGATCCGACGTTATTGCGTGCTCTGCCGCAAGCGCATCTCCACCTACTGTCCGACGTGCGACGTGCCCTTGTGCGCATACGATTGTATTAAAAAATATCACCAAGCGACAAAATAAACTTTTCATTACTCATACTCGGAAAGTAGGTCTGAAGTTGCCTGAGAAGCGGGTTGAAAGTAACACTTTTCAGCCCTAGGGAGGATCGCTTTCAACTGACAGCTGGATGCGGCAGAAACTCAAGTTTTTTTTTATGTCATAGGGGGAAAACTGGCCAGTAGCACACCTAATGGATGATTTATGTAATAGTACATTGTTATCCTAGGGGTGAAAGTAACTTATTTAATCCCGAGACGGGGTTAGACGGGGTTCCTCGCTACGCTCGGGCGCCAATAGATCGAGAGACTAAATAAGTCTTTCTCCCGAGGATAACACTGTGCTTTTCAATACGAATGCAAGGAAAGTCAAAATAAAAATGGGAATTAGCTAAAGAAAAAAATGAGTGAATTTTATTTTACATAAATCAAACATTAGGTGTGCTACTGGCCAGTAAGTATGCCCCCTATGACATAAAAAAAAAACTTGAGTTTCTGCAGTATCCAGCTGTCAGTTGAAAGCGATTCTCCCTAGGGCTGAAAAGTGTTACTTTCAACCCGCTTCTCAGGCAACTTCAGACCTACTTTCCGAGTATGAGTAATGAAAAATAAAATTCATTCATTTTTTCTTTAGCTAATTCCTATTTTTATTTTGACTTTCCTTGCATTCGTAATGAAAAGCACAGTGTTATCCTCGGGAGAAAGACTTACTTTCACCCCTAGGATAACAATGTACTATTTCGTATTCGGGAGTGCCCCGCTGAATACAAAAAGTATGCTACGTGCATTGATATACTAAATACCGAAATACACAACAAAAACCCGTAAGTTTCCATACAGAATATGCAAAACTGAAATATGCATGATGTTGATATATTTAAATAGCATCGTTGTTTCGTATGCATAAGTACGAATTTTGCTTATTTCATGAAAAAAAAATTAACAGTTTTTTTTTTCGATTCTATCGATCTTTTTTTACGTTAATAGCTAGGTGACTTAATTTTTATTTTATAATCCGTCATAATCTACCAGATTAATAAAAAATAGTGGAAACGAAATTTTTTGCGTATGTAATAAAAAAATTGTTGCGTGACGTCACGAATCGATAGTTAAGACGACGAAAATAGGTAGATAAACTAAGTCCGCCTCCGGGCAGACACGAGAGGGCGGTATCCGTATTTTGTTTGTTTACTAACTTTGTGTGTTTTGAAGTCGGTTTTAATTTTTTTGTTAATATTCCATCTGACGGACTAAATAGAAATTAATGCAGACATATGCAATTGCGGTAATTGATGATGTGCCACAGCACATTTTCCTATCCTTACCCGATACATATGTATGTATCATGGACCAATAAAATTAGAGGACTAACAATCGCCATACTATCGAGCGTGATTTCGAAACTAGTTCTAAACAAGAGCACTAGACGGCGCCAAGAGTAACGAAATGGAAAAAATTGAGAAAATCAAGCATCGGTGAACCGAACCCCGAACTAAGCCATTGTACAATTTTTCATTTAGTAGAATCTTTATCATAGTAAAATCTTTAGTCCAATAAAGTGTAAAAAGCTTTATTTTACAACTAGATGTTCCCCAAGGTTACACCCGCGTGAAACATTCTTATATAACTTTTCCCGTCATCGGATTTAAATGAAACAAAGCCTATATGTTGCTCCAGGCTAAGCGTTATTACGGAGATTATCGCCATTAGACAGAAAATTCAACAAAAAATTCGTCAAATTTTGCGTGACGTGACATGATATGTTTCTTAGTTTTCTATAGCGATAAGGGGAAAGATGTATTTCTGTTGCCGCTATAACAACAAATACTAAAAACAAAATAAAGTAGATATATTTAAGGGGTCTCCCATACAACAATCGTGATTTTTTTTTTTGCTGTTTTTATAGATAATGCGGAACCCTTCTTGCGCAAGTCTGACTCTCGCTTGGCCGGTTTTTTTTATTTGTACTTAAACATACCTGTACACTTTATTATGAAAACAAGATTGATAAAGTTTAGTAGTTCTTTAAGTATGGTATCAGATTTGTGCTGACTCAATTTTTATGGCATTTAAAGAAACTACTGGTTGCCATTGGACCCATCCACCAATAAATTACATGTCAAACTACTGGTTGCTATTGGACCCATCCACCAATAAATTACATGTCAAACTACTGGTTGCTATTGGACCCATCCACCAATAAATTACATGTCAGTAGCACGACCCCAAATGCTTTTTCTAGATGGAAAAAACTTTCTGAACCCTATATGGTTTTTTGCATGTCTTGTTGATGACACTATTAGGGTTTCTTTACAATTTTTTTTTTGTAACGACAGCTGCTACTTTTTATACTAGCACAAGTCACAACTCGAGGTTATACCGAAACACCTCGTGCATCGGCTAGTGCGTGCAAAATAAAACAATATTTAGAGAATCTGTATTTATTTTTACACAGCTGTTTCCTTACACAAATGCCATTAAACTTAAAATATAAAACGATCTGACTCTTCCATTAGTCTAGAATTATTAATCATAGAAATTTAAATCTGTGAGGACGACAATATATAATATTTGATAAAAACGAATGCCACTAAACATACGTGTATTTGCGCTATAAAAAGAAAACATGGAATTTGTATCACTTATCCCTATATTAATTACCTAATAATAATTAACACTAAGTATACCCTAAATATTACACAATCGTAATAATATCTAATTTAATGTTTTAATTAAAAAAAGTGTCCTGCTTTTCTAAAACTAGGGACACCGAGTCCCATCAACAAACACAATTTTGTAGAGTCCGAAACTACACCTATAATAAAAAATTCCATATCATTCCAGTGTATGGAAGTCGCTTGGCGTATTTACAGAATTGCTATATGATGATAATAATATGAAAATAAATCCATTTCTTTTGCCACATAATCCGTTAATAATTTAGCCATAAATCGTAAATCGATGATTCTAATCTAGTGTTCGTTTGTACATACAACACGCGACGCGGCGCTGCACACAAAAATATAATAATAACTGTGGACAGTCACACAAATTGGAACAATGCTGAGCAAACGACTCTAGGATTCAGTTGCTTTGTTGATTTTTTTTAAATTTATTTATTTATTGATCGTCAACATAATGTGCACCACCACAACTGAAAGAAGGAAGGAATTGCGCAAAAGTTTTCAAACATAACTAGATGTGCCCCACGGTTTCACCCGCGCGAAATAACAACTTTTTCCCGA
Organism: Zygaena filipendulae; assembly: GCA_907165275.2. Taxonomy (NCBI): domain Eukaryota; kingdom Metazoa; phylum Arthropoda; class Insecta; order Lepidoptera; family Zygaenidae; genus Zygaena; species Zygaena filipendulae. Next base: position 7,410,888 of record OU015669.1, read on the forward strand.
CATCCGATTTCAATGAAACATGGTCTGCCTATATGTTGCTCCAGGTTAAAGCTTAGTCTAACTGTAAAAACCGCATGGTAATCCGTTCGGTAGATTCGGAGATTATCGCAACAGAAAATAATTTTAAATTTTTTTTATTGTCGGTTACTCTTCTTTTATCGCCCCCTCTCAACTTTTGGCAAAAATATTCAATGTACAGAATCGCGGATTCTGTTCTTTTATTAAAGTACCTAAAGATTTTCAAAGTAATTGGTGTCCCTACACTCTACAGCCAACGCTAACTTTCGCGGGACTTGTTAACGGAAAATATTATTTAAGTAAAAAATTAAACCGACATTTGCACCTTTTATATTATACTGCTAATATTATTCTAATACAGTAAGTTCCCATTCAATTCTGAAATAAAAAAAGTTCGTTTATTGAAGATCGTTTATGGAGAAGCCTTCAAATTACTTCTTCATCTAGCTAGGTAGTCAGTTTTGTTGTATTCCATAAAATGTAGCGAGGGCGATTCATAATAGTGCAAACGAGATTGAGGCTGTCAATTTTATTACCGTCTTTGAAATCTAGTCTTTGGTACGTGGACAACCCGCTGTTGTCGGCTGATTTAACTCTCAGAATGCGTATTTTTGTAACAGCAGAAGAACTCCTTCGGTATTTACAAAAGCATAAACAAGTAGAACAATAAAAATAACAGTACCTATAAAGTAGTAAAAAAATCAATTGAATCCTATCGCTTGATTGTACAGATCGTCCGCTTTGATGGATCATCCCTAAAACATTGCAACAATACATAATTAACTTTTTATATTAATAGAATATTTATTTATCAATCAATCAATTATTTAAAAATTAAAAGTGGATTAATTAATAGTCCATGTCCATTCCCGTTGACTGATATACAAAGTAGTAAAAAATATACATTGTGCTTATGTTTACAACGATATTAGTTAGATAACCAACGCCAACTTTGTGTACGTCCACTGCGTACGTACGGCGGCCTGCTCGGGGACCGGGCTCAGCGGCGCGCGTAGCCTTCGGGAGACCGACGCGTGCAATCTGTTACAAATCACACAAAATATGAATGAGCAAAGTAGGAACTATGAAAAGCTAATAGAAATAAAGACTTTGCGTATGTCGAGCATCTTTTTGTTGCGCCACGTTGGCTGTTGAAGCGAAATTAATGTTTAAACGATGTTTTGAAATTAATAATATGTATCTTTTCACGGACCAGTCGTTTCAATGAAATGACGTTTGGTACGATTTCCGATCTTAATTCTCCATTCATATATGATAGTAATATCTATTATTATATTCTATAAATATGTCCACCTTAAAGTTGTTTGGGTAAGATCGCTTCGAGCGATAAGGCCGCCTTTTGTGTACCTGAACATATTTCGGTTACTGTTAAAAAATTTGTAAAAATATTTTCTTGGTGTGCAATAAAGAGTTATCTAGGTATCTTTATTATTATTTACTTATTTTCAGAAAATAAGATCATTAATACAATAGTTAATACAGTCATGCAAGATCATAAATAACAATATAAAACGTCACAGTCTAATGAGGAACTTGCTGAATGGAAAATGCTACAAATAAATACATTTGATGCCTAAATTAGGTCTACCAACTGCTTACATTAATAATTAATTATGGGTAATTAAACTACCTTTTCCAATGAATAAAAAAAAAAAATTGAAACTGTAATACCTATCTATCTAATATACTGGTTCCCTAAAATGAGTGCCAATGCAGTATGCACTCATTTCGGGTTGGGGGGGTGCGAGGGTTACCTTAGCTGGTGAGTAGCGCGATGTTGATCTCCTTGACCATCTTGACGCGGTGCAGCATCTTGGCGAGCGCGGCGCGGCTGAGCGGCTGCGTGGAGTACCACACGGGCGAGTCGGGCACGCACGAGCGCTCCGGCTGCAGGTAGAACACGTCGTTGCGCGTGCGCACCGACTCGGGGCTGCCACGTGACACACACACGCATTTTGTCTTATTATTATTTTGTCTTAGAATAAAGATTATTATATAAAGAAGTGACACTCTCCGCCTCCCACCGATTTCATGCCTCCCCATACCTCTCTGGTAAAGACCGAGGAAAGTTTGACACATGTGGAATCTACATGTCATTGTGTCAATTATTCTCTGAAAGCTGACAGTTACTATCAGCTCGCTGGCAACCCTACGATACACATGCGCACAACACGTGTACACGTGTACAAGTCGGCCGTCTTTACTTGTGGGAAGGTACTTGAATCGGTTTATTTTTACGGAGTGTCTCCGGGCTGGTTGTGTTTTCAAAAACATGATTTAAGAGCGCGCCTAGGGTTAAACAAAAAGCAAAACGACATACCATTTGGAAATGTAGAATTCGTAAAGCTTCACTGGACACCGCAGCGGATTCTCCTCGTTCTCTTGCTGTTCGTACACTTTCTTTTTTCTCGAGTTCGCTTCTGAAAGGAGGATAACGAGAAACTATTGAAGTTCTCTGATCTTAGTGGTATGGTAACGACGATAGATCGTTCAATCGACCATCAAAATAAACTCAAGGTCAAACCGAACCAGAGCGACGCTTAGCGACATGTGGTGATGTGTCTACTGTCTTATCAGCAATCGATAATTACGAAATTAGATTAAAAATATAACTGTACTAGGGAGTTCCCACGGGAACTCCGGGATAAAAAGTACCCCTGACACCGTGCATGCTAAATTTTATCCAAATCCGTTCAGCCGTTTTTGCGTGATTGAGTAACAAACATCTAAAAATCCACACTTTTACATTATACACTTTCAATTTTCATAGTAGGATTATGTAGTGTTCGTGTTATCGAATGGTTTGAAATGTTTTATACATGTATAAAATAAAGAATAAATAAACAAACCGATCTTGTTTATTGGCGATTACTAGTTGTTTTCTGCCATTCATGGGCATTTGGGATAGTAACGACTAATGATGCTAATTGCTCAGTGACTCACCGAGGGCGGACTGCGGCGGGTAGAACCGCAGCAGCACGTTCCTGGAGCCGGGTATCTTGGCCTGGCCCGGCTGGTTGGGACTCCGCTTCCAATGCTTCATTATGTGCGAGAACGACAGTTGCATGTGCTCGTCTACCGTCTGCAAATGATTGATGAATGAATTATGTATTTATTATTTATTCATCATTGTTGTGTATATAGATAGGCAATCAACCCAGTTTAAAGCCAATTAAAGCCCGTAAACTCCCAGGCTTTTATCGGGTTTAAACTCGGTGTTTGAGTGATGTATATATATGAAGTGTGTGTTATGAACATGCGCTGTATGTAGTGCCTATTTTGTGTGTTCTGTCTATGTGCTGTGTGATATTTATAAGTGCTGTGTGTTATGTATATGTATGTGCTGTGTGATATATTATCTTTTGTACTATGCACAGCCAGAATCAGAAATTTGTAATCACTATTGAATCTTATAGTAATAGCACAGATAATAATAATAATAATAATAATAAGTTTATTGGTACCAAAAACATACATCAAGAAAACAGTTTTGATTTACATTTCAACAAGTTCATGGCAAATGCTACATAATAGATACCTCTGATGTCTAAACTAGGTCTAGCCTGTATTATAGACATCAGTGTCTTCCAATAAACAATATTATAAAGCCATTTTGGAGAAATATAATATGTATGTATTTTTAAATATTATGTCAACTGAAAAACAACAAAAATGACAAATATGAATTAATCTAGTAGGAAAATTAACATAAGTGATTCGAATTTTCAATAATTAACTTAAATTTATTTAAGATAGATAGGAAATAGTTACTAAGGCTCTCATATTATTATGATGCAGTCTCGTGTGTGTGAGTGTGTATCTGTGTGTGTGTGTCTGAGTATGAGTGTGTGTGTGTGTGTGTGTGTGTGTGTGTGGGTGTGTGTGGGTGTGTGTGTGTGTGTGTGTGTGTGTGTGTGTGTGTGTGTGGGTGTGTGTATGTGTGTGTTATGTCTTGCTAAAATTTATATGATCTATATTAAAGTTTGGATAAACAAAAACATCTATGGGACCTACGATGTAAAACTGATTAATAAAGTAATTTCGAATACCTCAGAAACTCAAAATTGGCAGGGGGGAATCAATTTTATAGGGAATAGACGTCAGATAATAAAGGATTTTAATCCCGCAGTTTCCTGGAGAAACTCAACGTCCATTATTGAAAAAAATTAAAAATGCACTAACCCACTTTAACGTTTCAGAAGATCCTCTGTTTGATCATAAGAAAGAGTTGACAGATAATCATATAAGAATTTTTTACAGTTATGGGAATTTAAAGAAATGAGTTCATTATTTTTATTCAATTTGTTGTACAACAATACTCCAATAAAATACGAAAACCGATGAGCAAAAAATGTTTTACACTCAGGGATTTTAAAAACCAGACCACCACGCCGCATCCTGTTACCTTCAAGATTTAAAGAATCGAGCAGTTTGTGCTGTCTTAGTACAACCTCACGTACAAAGAGCTGCCTGACAGTTAGAACTTCAGTCTCTTGGTATAAAGATACTGTTGGATATCGATATGGGAGAAAACGACTGACCTTAAGAACGGCACGCTGAGCCCTCTCAAGCGGCATCAGAGTCGTCTTAGGTGCACCACCCCAAGAATCAATGCAATATGTTAGTAATGATTGACAGAGTGCATAATATATAGTTTTTAGAATTCGAATGTCTGCCACATGTCTCATATTTCTAAAGACGGCAATCAACTTCCTAATCCTACCTGAAAGTAAAACAACATGTGGTTCAAAACTAAGTTTGTTATCAATTAGGATGCCGAGATACTTTACCATGTGTGATCTTTCTAGTTTAGGACATGAGCAAGAGATACCATCCATAGAATACAAACATGACACAGAGTGAGCAAAGATATTAAACGCATCCCCAGATGGCTGTGCATTCATTTTAAGCGAGAATGTTAGATATTTCGTCTTACTAGCATTAAGGCTGAGCAAATTATACCTTAACCATCGGACGACCTTATTAAGACCTCTCTGCGCTGACAGAAATACATCAGACCAGCTAGTTCCACGGAAAACCAGTGCTGTGTCATCCGCAAAAGTGATGATTTTACCATTTTTAATAGGGAGATTACAAAGGTCATTGATGTAAACCAGGAAAAGCGTTGGACCGAGTATACTTCCCTGAGGAACACCGTATTCAACGGGAAGCGATTGGCTAGTGTGTTCACCAATCCTAACGCTTTGATATCTATCACTCAAATAATCCCTAAGAAGGTCAAGCTGAGAACCGCGTATACCATACGATTCAAGTTTACAAAGAAGCAGGGGGATAGAAACCGTGTCGAAAGCCTTAGCAAGATCCAAGAAGATCGCCAAACACCTTTCACGGCCATCCAAGCCCCGAACCACATGTTCAGTTAACTCCGACACAGCATCCGATGTAGATCTACCCCTTCGAAAACCATATTGATTATTTGAGATTATACCATTTGACTCTAAAAATTTAACCAATCTAACATTAATAATTTTTTCTAATATTTTAGAGAAAGTGGGCAAGATCGAAATTGGCCTATAGTTACTAATTAAATCCCTTGCGTCTGATTTATGAATTGGAGTAATGATAGATTTTTTAAAAACGCGAGGGAAACATCCAGATGAAAGCGCCAAATTGAAAACTCGGACTAACAAGCCCGACAAGATTTCCTTGTTTTCTTTGAGAACTCTGGAAGAAATATAATCCGTTCCGGTGGAGGAGGTGGACTTAAGTGCTTTTATGAATGTCACTACCTCAAATAGATCCGTTTCAAGAAGTACAAAAGAATGTGGGACAGACTGGATTTCAGTGCCAGAGACGTCCGTAACTGGATCCTCAGTACAAATTTTTTGAGCAAGTGTTTTGCCGATGTTGGCAAAGAAATGGTTTACTTGATTAACACTATCGCTAGGTGATGTGGATACTGACAGCAGATCTTGGGATACTATTTTATCTGCTTTGAGATTAGTAATTGAGTTAATCACGCGCCAGGTTTCTTTCACATTGATAGAGCTTGCCCTTTCCAATTCGGCCCTCTCATATTGTCGCTTTACACTTTTTAATATACGGTTACAGAAATATTGATATCGTTGATAAGATGTGCGCAAAACATCATTATCCTGATTTTTACGCATTCTTGTATGTAGTCTATCCCTATGTCGTAAACATCTTAAGAGACCAGGTGTAATCCATGGTTTGATTGGTGTTTTCCTGCGAGGTAATAAAATTTGCTTAGTATTTTGAACAATAATATTTGAAACCAAGTTAACAAGAATATCTGCTGCTATATTGCAATCGGATGCGTCATAAACCGCCTTGAAATCTGTGTTTAATAGGTCTTTGGAAATACCCGGGTAATCAATCTTTGAGGTTGACCGTTTGGTAGAAACTTTTTCTGGTTTTATGTTCAAAGAAAACCATACAGTATCATGATCAGTCAATGTATTTTTAATAACCAAAGTTATGGAAGATAATTTTGATTTAACAAGAATATGATCAAGACAGTTGTTTAATCTAGTTGGGAACGTATGAGCAGGAAGAAGACCATGTGACGCGGTTACATTGAGGTACTCAGAAGAATATTGGGAAGCAGTACTCTCCTTAATATCAATATTAATATCACCCATCAATACAATGTTATTGCCAGCTATGGAACATAATAAACTGTCCAAAGACTGTGTAAATGCATCAATATTATAAAGTGATGGTGATCGGTACATAATAATCAACGTAATAGAATTTGGCAAATCGCAAACGATACAATTTGCCCCAGTAAATTTAGGTTCATAAAAATCGCATCTTAAACTATTATTTACGTAGACAACTACACCATCGTTTTGATTGAGACAGTTCTTTGACGAATAACTTGTGTAATTAACGATGCGAGGAAGTATAGCATTGGAAGGCGTCGAGAGCCAACACTCAGTGAAAACAATTATGTCAGGCTCAACACCGACTCTTGTCAGTAATGCTAAAAAGCCGTCTATATTGCGAGAAATACTCCTGATGTTTTGCATAATTATTTTAAGTTGCTTGCCAGGAAAATTTAGGTAGGAGCTGCAATTTTCAGGTTCACATACATGTGATACCGACGCACTCATACTATCTAAATCAGCAACCAATGATACTATACCGTCATCCCCCATAAAAAGGTATCTCGAGGAAAAGATTGCTCGAAGACAACGAACAGGATTTGTATGAAACTTTAGATTTTATAAATAATAACTGAAGATCCCTTGGATAAAAATATAAAAGCAGCCTGGCACGGGTTATGGGTACAACATGTGCTGTTAAACTGAGCAAATTGTGATATAGTAGTTTGACTAAAATGCCTGAGTGGAGTGCTAAAAAGTCGAAGAATTTAGCAAAGAAGTATGTGTAAAAGACATAAAATGTGTATGAATATTTATAATAAAAAAGTGTATGTATGTAAATGTGTGTGTGTGTGTTATTTGAATTTAAAAAACTGTTAATATCCTTAGAGCCATTAAATAAGATCGTTACTATAAAAAACCTGACAAAACCAAAAAGATTAGTAGTTAACAAACCAACTATAAAACGCATGTAAAAATATAATAATAATGAAAACAAAGAAAACGTTGGTAGGGATAGTCATTTCTTATTTTTGAGCTTGTCCAAATCAGCTTCAGTTTTTACTTGAATATGAGGAGATCCTTCAGTTTTACGCAGGTATATTTTTCCGTTTGTCACCCAGCAATAATTGAAATTCTCAACCTTGGCTAAGTCTCTAGCGAGAAAGAATAATCTCTTCATCTTTGTCGTTAGGTTTTCAGAAATAAAAACTGGTTTTGGAGTACCCTTAATGTATAGCAATTCTGTTGTTAGCTTGTGCCCGTAATCCCTATTATACTTTTTAAACATTCTTATAATTTTCTCTTTTGTAAGGACACTCGTAAAGTCAACAATAATAGTTCTATCTGAAGTTTTACTTGGAATACGGAAGATATCCTTAATCATTGAATTCTGTATTGGCATGTTAATTTTTTCACCCAGTCTTTCAATAATATGTAAGAGGTCATCTTTAGACTCGAGCCTATCCTGTGGGATATTTCGCACCTCCAAACGAGTAGATCTAGATTGACGTTCGAAATTATCTAATCTTGTCTCCAGTGATTGCACATACAAAAAGTTACTCGATTGCTTCTTCTCTAAATTTTCATTTTTCGCTTTAAGAGCTTCATAATTTTGTGATAAAAATTCTATAGAAGAGCGTAATTCAATATTTTGAACCTTTATTTCCTCCACTGCCTCAAAGATTTTTTCAATCCTTTTATCCTGTTGCTCCTTAAAAGTTGTTAACAACTCTCGCATTTCAGTCATAAAAGATTGCAACGACCTATCTTTGCTGTCCGCTCGCTTGCGCTTATTGCGAATAGTTTTTGTACACTCAGTGGTCTCAGCTGAGAAATCCATACCTGGATCCGACAAGCAATGTTGCAGTTGGGGCAAATCTTGGCTCTCTGCGTGTACGCTCGCGGGACGGGGTGGAGTGCGGATAGGTGGCATGATAACGACGGTCAAATCTTTTGCTGTAGTCTTGTAGTACCAGGCGGTCAGAAGTCGAGACAATTAAGCGTAGGATACTATAACAGATCAACCTTTACTGGTGGCAATCGATGACTCAGAACAAAAATACTTTCCGTCCAGTATATCAAGATACCCAATGCACACTCGACAGCGAGACTGCACAAAGTATGTGTGACCCTTGCTTACGTACGGGTCTATATAATTAGTGTGGACTCTGTTGCACTTGCAGTTACCGACTGACTACAAATTAATACTTATGTGTAGAACAATATAATATAATACTGTAATAGTAAATAAAATTCAACATCTGACAAAAGTGTTTACATTTGTTTTGATGCAAACTGTATATTATATAGTTTGTGTGATGTGATGTGTTTAGAGTATATGACGTGTCGTGATGTGTGTTATGTACAATCACCAGCACCAATATGAAGTATACATTTCAGTCATTATTTGAACTCTATTATTATTGTAATAAGATTCACTGAGTATCGAAAATGTATAAATATTTATTTAGCTGACTGTATTGTGTGCTGTGTGTTATGTATACTCGCTGTGTACGAGGTATATTGTGTTGTGTGCAATGCGTAGTGCATACTCACCACCAGGTTGAAGTGCTTGGTGTTGAAGAACATGAGCGTGGAGAGCAGCACGTGCGGCGAGTGCGCGCCCAGCTGCTTGCTCTCCCACAGGTGCTCCTCCTCCACGCGGGTCACTATGTACTCTGCACGGACACAAGCATCAACCTCATTAATATGGAAATATGTCAATAACTGGCTTTCCCCCGCACTTGCACCCGCGAGTATATTCAAATCAATCTGATCGCGTCATGTAATGCGATAAAGGGCCGAATATCCGGAGCTCCGGCCTTGTAGCTTGCCGGATATCCGGTATCCGGTCAAACCACTATCCGTTTCATCTCCAATTTATATGCACAAGGACAACAGTAAGATGGTACTTACGTGAGTCGTTATATAGAACGGAGAACTTCCTGGCGACTTCGTCCAAGCAGTCGGTAAACTTCTCGTAGTACGGATCGGTGAATATGTTGTCTATCCTGCCGTTCTCGAATAGGTATTGTTGTATGCCTGAAAAACAAACATTCGGTTGGGGTAGCCTGCCGTTTTCCGGTACAAAAAACCGCAAAGGGCTGACTTTTATCGGGTTTAAACCCAAGCACTGGGTTAATGTATCGCCGTTATTTTTTTATTTCGTAAAAAAATAAAAAATACGTGTCCAATATTTATTATTAATCAACAAGACGGACTAAAAAAAATTAGTCAACATGCCCATTCCTGCGGGAACTTCGAAATCACCGTGGGGGACAGGTAGTCCATAATCTATACGATTATGGACTCTCAATGAAGGGGTACTGCACTCACCTAAAACCAGATAGTATATGGTGTCGGGCGCGTACTCGCTGCCGTTGGGCTTGCGCACCTCCTTGACGAACAGGCACAGCGAGTAGTTGAGCTCGTCGGCCGTCAGCTGCAGGATCTCCGACTTGAACGGCTTCCGGCGCACGGAGCTCTTCTCGATCTCCGCGTTCTTCGTCATCACCCACTGCTTCCACGCGTTCACGCCGAACGTGTACTGTGGGATATGGAGTTAGGAGTCGAGTGACTTCAGGCAGTGAACCAAGAGAAACCACAGAAACCAAGTAAATAGATGAGCGTTTAAAGTTTAACGTGTATAGGCAGAATAAAAAAAAAGTTAAACACTCTCCGTCAGTCGTTGAATAGGGTGTTACACCTTTTTTTAAAAATCTTTAAAATTAATTCTGAGATCGTAATGAACCTATGGATTTTTATTTCGATTTTATAAAACCGGTAAACGCTTTAAAAACGATTTATGATTTTGAATTTTCGCACGGATACTCTAGCCGCCATGCTTTCAGCTCGTGACGGCACTCCGTTAGTAAACAACACGACCACGAAAAAGATAAGTGTGTTCCGATATACACTGCGAGCACTGTTTAACGAACGGCTTCGCAGTACTATGCAGCATGCTAAATTGACGTTATACCTTACAGTGCTCGCAGTGCATATCGGAACACAACCTAGATTGTTTATTATTGGAGTGACGTCACCAATATGGTGAATGATGTTTTGACACAGATTAAAAAAAACGATTTTAAAAATAGGGTACTTGCATAAAATTTATAATAAGAAATTGTGTCAATATTTCAAAAATAGAGCCTTAGAAAAGCATTATCGTGAAAGATTAACTAAAAAATTTTCAATGGTTTCAAAAATATTCAACTTTTTATTTTGGGAAACACCAATCACAGCCAAGTTTAACACATGACGTCACTTTAATTTTTTTAGGAAATATTACCTCTTTCAGAGAAGGCAAAAGAAACTAAGTGCATACAGTCAACGCATATTTTTCATTTTCTGAAGTTTTTTACTTTAAAATGCATTTCGATTCTTTACTGGAACTTTTGGAAGTAAATCGACACAGTTCAACCTTAATTTCGCTTTTGGATATTGAAGTTATCTGTCTGTCAGTGTCACATGACCCTGTCAATACGACAGTGACATTTCTATCACAGATTAATAAGGCGTAATTTTGAACATGTGACGTCATTCCGCGTTTCGGCGGTAAGGTCTAAAGTAGTTGCATATATTTTTTTTCTTTTTCTTGCTTTGTTTAAGTAGGCTATATATCTTTAAAATAGACTGAAAAAAAAAATTCATGCAAGTACCCTATTGAATTACAAAATTTACATTGCATTTTTATGAATAAATGTTGACGTTTCTCGTTTTTTTCGAAATTTATTAAAAAAATATTTTTTCTTACATGGTGTAAACTACCCTATCAGGACAAGGTGTAGGTAGGTATAGGTACGCACTTTGAGGCACATGTTCGCGTCCGGTTTCTCGGCGGGCTCGCGCGGCGGCTCGGGCTGCGGCGGCGGCGGCTCGGCGCGGCGGCTGCGCTTGGGCGGGCGGCCGGGCGCGCGCGCCGCCGCCGGGGCGCCGCGCTTGCGGGCCGCGCCCGCGCCCGCGCCCGCGCCCGTGGCGCCCACCGCGCCCGCCGCCGCCGCGCCGCCCCCTGACGCGCGCAGCGCCGCCACCGCGCGCTGCTGCTCCAGCACCATCATGTGGTGGTGGTGCATGCCCTCGCCCTCCAGACCTGACGGGAGTGGCTACGGTAAAGCTTGGAAGTTCACACACAGCGCCACCCGGTCCCGAACTATACTCTATCCACGGAGACAAGTCAATATAGCGCAATCTGTCGCGTAATCTCATACAAATGACAAAGACAAAAAATTCAGTAAGTGTTAACCATTTTGAATGCCACGAATGCCAGTACAGGTACAAGTAACACACTAAATGCATTGGTTATCACTGACCAATCACGAACGAGTCTATGTTTTTCCTATTAACTTGTCTCCGTGGATAGAATATAGAGAGGGCCCTTTTTGATTACTAACTGTCCCCCGCGGTTCGCGTGGGAATTTCGGGATAAAAGTAACCTATGTCACTCAGGACTACCATAGCTACCTATGAGTGAAAATTTTCAAAATAAATACCTTAGATCCAGAGATTACCCCCTACAACGTCTCAAACCCACAAACTTTACCTCTTTATACTTGGTGAAGCGCCAACGTATGCGCGGTAAAATTAGGTAATTTTATAATTAAACAACAAGAAAACCTTGTATACGTGCATGGCTCACTCAATCTACCTTTCGTCCAGAGATGGCGTAATTGTCAACTTGTCAACTGTTTTATCGATGGTTCAATACCGTTCGATCAAAAGAGCCTCAAATTCGCGCTCTCGCTGATGATGGCGGTATAGCGTGCTCTGTGTAATTTGACGGAGTCGAAATTTTAAAAAACCTTGTAATTCCCCACGTGAGAGTGAAAATAAACCCGATCAATAATCCTTAGAAGGTCCTCCATCTTTGTGGACTATCGCCAGAGGAAAATCTCGAGTATTTCTCCGGATTCATCTAGATAAAGATTGGCCGGCCGGCCCACCAGCTCACCGTCTTCGACACCTCTTCAAGTCATCCTCGGATGCAAGGGAATCCAAGCCAAGAGTTCTCGCTTTGACGAACAGGTGAGTGGGCCTGTTTTATAAATTGCACAGACGGCATTTACTTGTGTTTTCTTGTTTTACTTTATTACGTGGTCGCCATTATTATAGGCGTAATAAATTACATAAAATATTTTCAGTACGCAAGTACACCCAGTGGTGTGGCTATTTACACGCTACACCATATTTTTGGTCCTAATCGAGCTCGGATTGTCCAGTTTTTTTGAATACATAACATTAGTATTCGAACAAATTATTGGTTCGATCCATTTCAATTTGTTCCAGTCAAAACAATTTTGAGTGCATAACTTTAGTGTTCAAATATATAAAATTGTTTCAAGTACATAATTATTAGTACGGCGGTACAAATTTACCTAAAGTAGGTGCTACATAACGTTAGTAAGTACATACCTACATAATTAATTTGCTACCTAGCTAAGAATTTTAAGTATTGAAACGTATAGGTTTCGACTTAGGTATTTGAACTATAGGCAAGCACATAATTCTTAGTGCACATTTATTTGCCGTTCAAGTACAAACTTCGTAACGTAATACATAGGATTGATACATAAACGCGAGTAAGTAGGTAGGTACATAATTTTAGTACATTTGACTACTCGGTGCAAATTCTTAGCAAGGTAGATAGTAAGTACATTAACATTCTAGAAATTAAGTGCGTATTGAGGAAGCATACATAGGTATTTACATAGGTGTTTAGTATCTTTCTACTTCGTACGATCTTTTTTCTGGTGTTTCACTAGGCAAGTACGTATCTTTGGTGCCTTGTATGATTTCGCGTTCAATATCAATTCATTTCTACCTACGAATGCATTGGTAGGTATAGTCACCGGCCAGCGAACTTTGTTCTTACTATTGCCGTGTTATATTTTTTGTATAGAATTTACAACTTACGAATAGGTAAGTATAATTAATTACAAACCAATCTCAACGCCGAAACAGTGCAGGTTGGGTATAGCGGTTATATACGATTCTAGAAGACGTTCTAGGTGTGTGCTTTTCTTCCTGCACTGCAAGTAGGTATAGTTTGTTGTTGTAGGTACTTAATAAATAAACCGTTGTAGGTATTTTGTGAATCCTTGTCAGAATTTTTTTTGGAATTAATCGAACGTGAATCTTACCTGGATTATTCCTAGTGTTCATGAGAAGTGTTTATTAATTAAAATTACACCGTAAAGTTCAAATGAACGTTTTTGTTGTTGCGATAGTACCTACCTATTTACGCACCAGTATTCATGCTGAATTATTGATTAATTAAATTTAATTGACTTGCATTTTTAATTAAACTTATTAAAAATTCTTCGATTCTTACTCACCGTACCTAGATTGTCGGTTGATTCAAGTTGAGTCAATTGAATTAAAGTTAATTAAATTCAATTAAAATTTATTAAAGTTCGGAATCGGTTATTGTTAGCGATGGCGTCGAGTAAAAAGACATCGGACTTAGAATCTAGATTAAAAATGCTGATTTGTAAAAAGGAGGCTCTTTTTGCTAGGCTGAATAATGCCTATGAGTTATCTACAAAAATTTCTATTTTTGAGGCGAAGTCGAACGAACATTTTTTGGCGGAGTCGGAAATTCTCGATGAATATCGCGAAAGGTTTGAACGTATAGTCGATGAGATTAACGAAATTAATTTATTGCTCAAGACTGAGGCAAACCCGAGTTACAATGACTTGATTAGTTTCGACGATTTATATGTCAGAGTGAAACGAGTCATGAATAAAATCGTTAAAAAATCCGACAGTGACTGTGCCACAGGATGTTCAAATTCGAATACTTCTAAGATCATAAAGTTACCGCCGATAGTGTTGCCTGGCTTTGACGGTCGAGCCGAAAACTGGCCTGTATTTTATGAATCGTTTCGGGCCAACGTTCACGACAATGCTCATTTGTCCGACTCGCAGCGTGTGCAATATTTAGTTGGAAAACTCACACATAAAGCGCAGCAGGTTTTAGCGGGCGTCGTACCTACCGGTGATACGTACTCAGTTATTTGGAATAGTCTAGTTAAAAAATATCAAGACAAACGCGCGTTAGGTACGCACTATTTGAATAATATTCTTGATTTAAAGAACTGTCAACATACCTCTAGTAGTCTCGATTCCTTTATTGAAAAATACTCAGCGTCTATATCGGCATTAAAACAATTAGATATACCGGATTTAACCGACTTTATTTTGATGCATTGTGCGCTTAGAAAGATCGACGCTCAAACTATGCAGGCGTTCGAACTCTCCGTCACGAATAAGGATATTCCGTCTTATAACGATTTAATATCCTTTGTGCAAAATCAAGTAAAAATATTAGATAGATCGCATATGAGTAATTCGAGTTCTTTGTCGAATTCGCGCGGGAAACCCAGTGGGAATAAAAGTCCCTCGTCGGCCGTTCGTGCGCATACGTTTGTCGTGAGTGAATCACGCGATTCTCACTCTTGTAGTCTCTGCCATAAGACCGATCATTCGGAGCTCAGCGAATGTTCTCAGTTTAAGAGTATGAAGTCGCCGAAGTTAAGATATAATTTTCTTAAATCAAAGCAAGGTTGTGTAAAGTGTTTAAGTGTTTCACACACGGTTTCCGATTGTTCGGCCCCCGCCAACTGCGAGATATGCAATAAGAGGCATCACACAATCTTACATTTTGGAAAACCGTTCAATGGCAATAAGAAGTTCGCTTTAAAATCTACTCACTCACACATACAAACTTCACGAACGTCGAATGCGCGTGCATGTTCCACGCACGGGTCGACTGGTGCTAGTGACACGAACGCGTCCACAGCATGCGCCGCATGCGCGCTTGTGTCGCACACTCCTGCGGCGAATCTCACTCAGGCGCTCTGTTTAAATGATAAGAGTACTGTCCGCGACTCATGTAATAATTCCGCGACGGCTTCAAATGTGCCACAGAGTAGTGAAATTGATGGAGCGGGCACTTTTCTATCGCATGAACCCTTTCACTCCTTGAGCGCGAATTGGAGTTCGCAGGCTAACGCGATTCTTTTGGCTACTGCCCAGGTCTATGCGAGAGCTATCAATAGCAGTAGTAAAATGTTAGTACGGTGCTTAATTGATAATGGCTCACAAAACCATTTAATAACGTGGGATTGTTGTAAAAAATTGAACTTACACGTTGCCCTTCTGAATAATTCTGTAATCAGGGGTGTTGGTTTATCTTCGCGACCAATTCACGGCTATGTAGATTTCGAAATTGAGTCTCGCGTCAGCCCTCATAATAAATATAAATTACACGCGTTAGTCGTTGACTGTATTACAGATCAATTGCCCTCGCACTTCATTGATAAGTGTGACATGGCTTACTTAAATAATATTTCCATGGCCGATTTGACATGGAACGTTCCCGGTAATGTGGATATTGTACTCGGTGCACAATTGTTTCCCCATATTTATTTAGGTGAAAAGGTAGACTCCGGTACTCAAGCGCCACCTGCCGTGTTAACTTCCTTCGGGTACGTGCTGATGGGAGATTGCCCTAAAGGTGCTCCTGCTGTCCCACATGACTCATCATTTTCTGCAATCGCACTGAATGATTTAAATTCGTCGTTGCAAAGGTTTTGGGAGATCGAGGAGATTCCATCAAGGGGTTTTTTGAGCCCAGAGGAGACGGAATGTGAGAATGCATTCGTTACCTCCGTGTCACGGGACGATGAAGGTCGTTATTCTGTCGCCTTACCTTTTTGTTCTGCTCCAGGCAACTTAGGCAATTCTAGAAGTACTGCTCTTCGCCGGTTCTTGCTATTGGAAAGAAAGTTCAAAAGGGCTCCTGGGCTTCGGGAGAATTATAATACTGTTATTAATGAGTATATTACAAAAGGATATCTTTCTGAAGTTGCTGATCAGGACATTAGGGATGTCGGATATTATATTCCCCATCATGCAGTGGTTCGTGCGGACAAGCCCAAACCCCGAATTGTGCTAGATGCTAGTGCGAAGACTCATACTGGTTTGTCGCTTAACGACGTTCTTCATTCTGGGCCCAATTTACAGGCTGATCTATTCCTCTTATTATTAGAATTCCGACTGTTTCCTGTCGCGATGACGGCAGACGTGCAGCAGATGTATTTGCAAGTTGGGGTTTCTCCCGATGATCGCAAATTTCTGAGAATTTTATTTCGCTTTAATGAAAATGAGGATATTCGTACATTTCAATTTGATCGAGTTCCCTTCGGTTTGAAATGTAGCCCGTATTTAGCGATGAGGACGTTGCGTCAATTAGCCACGGATATGTCCGCGCAGTTTCCAAATGCTGCGATCGTAACAAGATCCAAGTTCTACATGGATGACCTTGTTCAGTCCTGTCCTGATGAGTTGTCAGCTGTACGCTTAGCTAATGAGCTCATAACCATGTTTAAGTCAGGTTGCATGGATTTGATTAAATGGACGAGCAATTCGCCTACTCTGTTAGAGAATCTTCCTAAGTCGCATCGTAGTTCGATTAGTTTCGATGGGAGCGATCCTACTGCGCCCAGCTTAAAGGTATTGGGTCTCTCATGGAAGCCTGCTAACGATCATTTCCATTTTTCAACTATTGACGTTCAAGTAAAATGTACCAAACGAAACATACTTTCGGTTGTAGCTCGTTTATTCGATGTGCTGGGCTTAGTCGCACCAGTAATATTGTACGCCAAACTGTTAATTAAAGAGTTGTGGCTTGCCAAGATAGGTTGGGATGATCCCCCTCCTGAGAGCATTATTCGTCGTTTTTCTATTCTCACGCAGGAATTTCCGCTGCTTTCTACGCTAAGAATTCCTCGTCATGTGGGTGTGACGAGCTCCGGTCAAGTAAATATCGTAGGATTTTGTGATGCAAGCTTAAATGGCTATGGTTGCGTCATTTATTTACATACCACTGATGCGTCAGGCAATATATCCGTTCGGTTGCTCTGCGCGAAATCAAAGGTTTCTCCTACGAAGGTTAGCACCTTAGCACGCTTAGAATTGTGCGCTGCAGTCTTGGTGTCTAAATTAATTAAACTTGTACTTGACACGTACCAGAATCGTGTTAAGATAGCTGATGTGTATGCCTTTTCGGATTCCACTATAGCTCTTTCCTGGATTAACTCTTCTCCACATCGTTGGTCGATTTTTGTTGCGAATCGAGTCGCGCAGTGTCAGGAGAATCTCTCTCCCCACAATTTCTATCATGTGGCTGGCACCGAAAATCCTAGTGATTGT
Source organism: Zygaena filipendulae (assembly GCA_907165275.2). NCBI lineage: Eukaryota > Metazoa > Arthropoda > Insecta > Lepidoptera > Zygaenidae > Zygaena > Zygaena filipendulae. The sequence goes on from OU015669.1 coordinate 7,428,731, forward strand.
GTTTCACGTGGGATGTTGCCATCGCAGTTGGTTTCCCACAATCTGTGGTGGAATGGTCCTCAGTGGCTCCAGAACCTTCCTTGTGAGTGGCCGATTCGTAGAGTCGCACCTTCTGAGGATGAGGAATTACCAGAACATAAAGTCAATGTCATGACCACAACGGTGAAAGTTAAATCGTCTGTCTTATACGATCTCTCGTTGCGTATATCAGCGTGGAATAGATTGTTGAGAATTACGGTATACGTTCTGCGTTTCATAAAGAAAGTTAGAGTTCCTTCTCATCCCATAGAAAATTTGTCGATGGCCGAGAAGTATATCATTCAAATGGTCCAGCGAAATCATTTTGCTGATGATATCAAGTTAATAAATAAGAAAAAACGTCCATCAGGGAAGTTAAGTAAATTGTCGGTTTTCATTGATAATGAGGGAACCTTACGTATTGGAGGTCGTCTTTCTCGTTCTGACCTGCCTTTTGAGGTTAAGCATCCAGTACTTCTTCCTAAACATGATCATGTTGTGAACTTGATTGTGCGACATTTTCACGAGTTATACTGTCATGCAGGCCCTGATCTTCTGATGTCCCTTGTACGACAACGGTACTGGATTCTAGATGCTAGGACTGTCATTCGAGCTAGGGTTCGTGAATGTAATGCGTGTTTTCGCGTCAGTCCCTCGCATCCGACTCCTAAGATGGCGGATCTGCCTTCTTATCGTATAACCGAAGCCAAGGCATTCGTACACACGGGCGTCGATTATGCGGGTCCCTTGCGTATACTTCTTTCTCGCCGTCGTGGGCAACATGCTCAAAAGGCATATATCTGTTTATTCGTGTGTCTTGTCACGAAGGCTGTTCATATTGAACTTGTTACGGAACTTTCCAGCGACTGTTTCATAGCAGCGTTTAAGCGTTTCATTTCCCGTCGTGGCCCAGTGTCGTCGATCTATTCTGACAATGGCACAAATTTCATTGGTGCACGTGCGCAATTGGACGGAATGTATAATTTACTACTCAATTCTCAGCATAACGCTAATTTAAAGCGAGAGCTTGAGAAACACCGTATCCATTGGAAGTTCATTCCCCCTAGAGCTCCTCATTTCGGTGGGTTGTGGGAATCGAATATTAAAAGTTTGAAAACCCATCTTTATAGAGTGATAGGTGACCATTTGTTAACTTATGAGGAATTGCAGACGGTATTGGTGCAAATCGAATGCGTCATGAATTCTAGACCTCTGAGTGTCCTTAGTTCTGATCCCTATCCAGAAGTTCTGACGCCTGCCCATTTTTTAATGTCCACTCCTCTTAAATGCTTACCGGCTTCCGATTTGTCGGATTCGCGTATGAATTTAGTAAAACGCAAACAATTGCTGGATAATATGGTAGCTTCCTATTGGAAAAAATGGAGTAGGGAGTATTTGCACACGTTGCAGGTGAAACAAAAATGGCATACTGACCATGGTCATCCCATCCAGGTGGGCACTGTCGTGTTGATCGGACAAGATGATGCTCCACCATTGTCATGGCCTCTAGGGGTCGTTACCGAACTATTTCCTGGTGCCGACGGGATAGTTCGGGTTGCTACAGTCAAGGCTGGGCACAGCTCTTTCAAGCGTCCCATTGTTCGGCTGTATCCGTTGCCGAATCAATAAGCCTTTAATGAACATAATTTTAGTTCGTAAGATAGATTGTAGTTAATATTAATTGTATCTTAATTCATAGGTTAGTGTATAACCATAGAATGTTAGTCCAACTTAAAGGAAATACATATGTACTTTGCTTAGTATTTAGCCGATAAGGTAGTAGCTTCACTTGAGCACTCAGCTTGTTTTGACATTGGAGCATTTTGCTTGGGTTGAAAGCCTCACGACCTTTCAAGGGGGGGTGCATGGTGAAGCGCCAACGTATGCGCGGTAAAATTAGGTAATTTTATAATTAAACAACAAGAAAACCTTGTATACGTGCATGGCTCACTCAATCTACCTTTCGTCCAGAGATGGCGTAATTGTCAACTTGTCAACTGTTTTATCGATGGTTCAATACCGTTCGATCAAAAGAGCCTCAAATTCGCGCTCTCGCTGATGATGGCGGTATAGCGTGCTCTGTGTAATTTGACGGAGTCGAAATTTTAAAAAACCTTGTAATTCCCCACGTGAGAGTGAAAATAAACCCGATCAATAATCCTTAGAAGGTCCTCCATCTTTGTGGACTATCGCCAGAGGAAAATCTCGAGTATTTCTCCGGATTCATCTAGATAAAGATTGGCCGGCCGGCCCACCAGCTCACCGTCTTCGACACCTCTTCAAGTCATCCTCGGATGCAAGGGAATCCAAGCCAAGAGTTCTCGCTTTGACGAACAGGTGAGTGGGCCTGTTTTATAAATTGCACAGACGGCATTTACTTGTGTTTTCTTGTTTTACTTTATTACGTGGTCGCCATTATTATAGGCGTAATAAATTACATAAAATATTTTCAGTACGCAAGTACACCCAGTGGTGTGGCTATTTACACGCTACACCAATACTATTAGTAATAGATAAGCACAACACGGCGAGATAGCGCGCCAAAAAATTGTTTAGCCCTCGTACTCACAGAAGTTTCACTTCAAAAGTAGGTATACATACAATGTGTCATATGGCAACAGAATATAAATTTCTAATATTTTACAATCTGCATCCGCAGCGTTTGGGATTGTATTTTTGAGACGCGCTTTATGGCCAAGCAATGTTGATATTCATAGTGAATAGGCCCTGATTCGCTATGCAAACCATAACACTATGACTTGCGATTCCAAACCGTCTACCTACCGTCTATGTTAATAGCAATACATTGTTTTACTTGAAACTGGCTATTGCATTATATGGGAACGTCCATTAATCACGTGATGTCGGTTTAAAAACAAAGACGCTCAAAATCGAACGTGATCCTTGTGATATTTCATATTTTCTGAACCCCCCCCCCCCCCCCCTTTTGAGTGAAACCTAACGACAAGCTACAAGCGGACCACTGACCGGGCATGCCGGGGTGCGAGCTGGAGGTGATAGTGTTGGCGGTCATGGCGGACTCGAGGTCCACGGGCTGCTCCTCGTACTCGGTGGCCATCTTCAGCGCCATCTGCAGCATGTCCTCGCCGAACGCATTGTTGCCGTCCATGCCCGCCACCGGACTGAACGTCTCCTCCGCTGCACACACACCACACGTCACAATCATAACAAGCCACTTCACAACACGCCGATTTTACTTAATCCCACAATAAACTATCATAAGCTTGTGCCGTGGAAACCAAGCAAACGTAGTATATACATACGGTAATTCCGGGATAAAGAGTACCCTAAACAGTAAACCCTTTTCTGTATCCCCGACATGTAGTATGCAAGATTTAAGAGTTCCCCGGAATTCCGGGATAAAAAGTACCATCATGTCTTTTTCTGTACCCTGCAGGGCTAAGATCCGCAACACGATAAAATTTTATCGAGCCATTTTATCGATTCTCGTCGACATATACATATATCTTTTTGTCTACTAGTGGTAACATGGCAGCAAAAAATGTTTAACCGAATTTAGTCTTAAGTCAATACCCAATACTCAATAAGACGTGAAAGCGTAACAAACAAACAAACCAACTCATTTTATCCTTCGCATAACTAGCTGTACCCCGCGGTTTCACCCACGATAATTTAGAGTTCCCGTGGGAATTTCAAGGATAAACTATACATATAAACCTTACTCTTGAATCCCTTTATGTATTGGTGAAAACCGCATGAAAATCCGTTCAGTAGTCCAAGTCTTTGGAGTTTATTGTGAACAGACAGACGCGGCGGAGTACTTTCTTTTGTAATAGTATGTAAAGATAGTAAGGATTATTTGTATTGGCATTCGGCCCACTGACCCACTGAGCAAATAATCACTACGTTTTAAGAGTAGGCACTTCTATACTTATCGCTGAACCAGTCTGTGAAAGCATTTAGTGCCAACCATACCAATGCAATGTATGACGCGGTCATAGAAATTTGGTTAAGTATTCCAAAGTTAGTAAAGAAGTTCGCGCATAAATCCATAGTAACTTTTGCTTCAGGGGAGTGTCGCTGGCCTGCACTGACCGTTGTTGTCGTCGTCGGTGTCCGAGTCGCTCTGGTCCTTCTTCTTGTCGCCGGCGACCATCTCGGCCATCATCAGCAGCTCCGCCTCGAACGGATCGGTGGGCATCTTGTCGTGTATCTTGTTGATCTCCTTCATGATGCCCTTGGCCGAGTTGCGCGTGGTGGGGATGAACACCGGCGTGGGGATCGGCAGCGGTATCGGCACCGGCACCGGGAACGGCATCGACCACATCGCGCACGGCACCGGCACGTAGATGGGCACCGGCACGGGGATGAGCACCTTGCGCTCCAGGCTGGAGTCCGTCTGGCACTCCTTGGTGCACGGGTGCGGGCGGCACGACACGCCCTTCGACACCGTCGCCGGTTTCGTCATCGTCGCTTTGTTCGCCACCTGCGTCGAGGCGAATCACACTACATACTAGCGGTTTTCGGCGTTCCAGCGGGAATTCGGGGTTACAATATTGCCTATGTTACTCAGGGATAAGGTTGTTAGAATTTTTAAATCGTCTAGTATTTTTCGAATTAAATCGTAATAAAAAAACGAACAAAAAATCAAATCTTTCCTCGTCATATAGTCTAGCTGTCCCCCGCGGTTTCACCCGCGAAAATTTCGAAGTTCCCGTGGAAATTGTGAGATAAAAATTGCACCCTATGTCACTCAGGACTACCATAAGCGAAAGAATTTTCAAAATCGTTTCAATAGATAAAGACGTCGCGACGTTGATAATAATGAAAAATGACAGTGTTCGTCAACGTACCTCGTGCGGGGGCAGTGTTTTGACTATGACGTGGTTGTATATTTTGGGCGGCGGCGGCGGCGGCGGGGGCGGCGGCGTGGGCGGCTTGGGCGGCGGCGGCGGCGTGGGCGGCGCGGCGGGCGGCGCGGGCTCCGGGGGCGGCGCCGCTAGCCGCTTGGACTTGGCGCGCGTGGCGGCCAGCAGCGGGGGCGGCGCCGCCAGCGACTGCACGTTCGATATCACCGGCAGGCCGCCGGCGCCGGGCCCGGAGCCGGCGCGGTTTTGCGCCTTGGACGATGCTATAATAGCGGATAACAGTTACAATAATAATAATAACCAGCTATTTCCCGCGGTCCCACCCCAAGGAGTTTCGGAGATCCCGCAGGAATTAAAAGTACCCTATGGCCTCTGTACCCCTGACAACGTGTATGCGAAATTTCATGATGATCGGTTAAACCGGCGTAAAGCGTAAAAACGTAACAGACAGACAGACAGAGTTACCTTCGCATGATAAAAGGGGCCAAGTTATGGTAGAATCAGGAGTGTGAACGAATCGCATTATTATTGATTAGGTACTAATTTACTAGCTGTTCCCTGCAGTTTTACTAGCTGTAATTTCGGACTTCCCGCAGGAATTCCAGGTTACAATAGCCTATGTTACTCAGAAATAATGTAGCATTCTATTGGTGAAAGCATTTTTTATATCGGTCCAGCTGAAATGAAATTGATTGAGATGGAAATTGTTGGAGATTATGAAAAATAGTAGATATGTTTACCGAATTATACAATTAGAGCTTACCATTATTCTTGTTAGTGTTAGCGGCGTACGTGCGCCGCGGCGCGCCCGTCGGCACCGCCTTCTGCTGTTCCGTGGCGGCCTCGCCGGGAACTAGGGGCGGCGCGTGCTTCGAGTACTGGCCCTATTAATAGAAAAAGAAAACGATTTTTTTTAAATCATATTATTTTAATCATATTATTTTTACCCTTTAGGTACTTAAAGATCACATACCAAAATATCCATTTTTCATTTTTTTAAGTCGATTTCTCACTATGACAAAAAAATTTTGTTCTTGTAAAGATTATCATTTCCCAGAATGATCAGTTTAAAATGCTGCATTGAGATGTCGTGTTTGTTTGACCCCCGCCCCTCTCCCCTAATCTCACGTGAGTAGTATTTTTAAGATTTCCAAGAACGTAGTATACAATCACAGCGAGAACCATTTTTTACTTAACTTAGTCAGTATTCTAGCAAAACACTGTTTCTTTGGAGAAATAAAATTAGCACCCTCTCCCTGCGTGGGATTGAGTGAGGTTCGCCCCCCCCTCCTCCCTCTTCTCTAAACGTATATTTGTTTTGTTATATATTAAGTATTTTAAGTATTGCATTTTAAGTACTTTGTATATAAAATGTATCTATTATGTGTGGAGATATTTATTATAGTACCTAGTAGTATATATAGTTGTACATATTTTAAGCAAATCACTAATAAAATTGAAAATAGTACTAGAAAGCATTAATTTTATCGGCAAGATTTTTGTAAAAATGAAATTTAGACTTAAATCCCGCCAAATCAGTAGTGATAAATAATAATAGATAGCCTTTTTTACTCAATTAGGCAGGTAGATACATGGGGCTTGCGTTAGAGCGTTTTCACACTATCCGATCCGATATCGGTGTCGGACGCCGACACGATATCAGGGCAAGCAAAATGTATGAAATATGTACCTGTCTTTCATATTGTCCGGCCCGATATCGGATATCGGAGCCGACACCGATACGCTGGCGGCACCATCGGACGCCCGTGAGCCGTCGGACGATAATGTTTGTATGTGTGCTGTACGTGTATCTAAATTGTCTCTGTGTGCGTAGAGCCTGATGCGCGGTGGCCATTTTGAGCTTCTCTGCTAGTTTGGTAGTCAGATACAGCAAATAAAGTTTTCTATTATAGTCTGCCATGATGACCTGCCCGCACTAAGCTATGGAGCAAATGGCCGTATCGGAACGATTTTGTCGGAAATATGTGAAAATAGCACATGGTGTCGGCTATCGGATGTCGGCTATCGTCGTCCGACACCGATATCGGATCGGATAATGTGAAAACGCTCTTACTCTAGAGACCCTAGGCACGCCACTGCCTGTATGTGTTCATTTGTGTTGTGTTTCTCCTCTTGCTTGAATAAATCTTTATTATCTTATCTTAAACGCCTCACGTAATTAACGGATGCCCCATAGGTACAGGCTACTGCTGTGATACGATCGAAGTGCGCCACGTTACCTGGAACGACATGACGCATTGGTACGTGCAGAAGTTGCGCACGGTCGCGTCCGACATCGTCAGGTGGTACTGCGCCAGCGACGTGCGCTTGCACATGTCGCATTTGATCCTGCAATCGAATATAATGAACACACCATTTACACACTGTCTTTTTATAGAAATTTCCTACACATTAAGGTCAAAAATATATTCTTCTAAATTCATATAAGTTTGTTTGTTACGCTTTAGCTACTCCACCGATTATTATGAAATTTTGTCAGGAGTTCAAAAAAGGACATGGAGTACTTTCAATCCCGGAATTCCCGCGGAAACTCCAAAATTAACGTGAGTGAATAACAGCGGGGCACATCTAATGCTAACATTCGAAAGTGAGTTTTTTGTTTGTTACTCTTTCAAGCCTTAACGGCTCAACCGATCTTAATGAGAAATTGCATACGCGTTGTCAGTGGAAGGACATAGGGTACTTTTTAACCCGGAATTCCCGCGGGATCTCCGAAATTAACGCGTGTGAAACCGCGGGGAACCGCATGCAAATAAAAGCGAAACGTCCACTGGATCTCTGTACAAACACGAAATCCCGAAACTACTTGACGTATATGAAGCTGAAAGTCAGATAGGTAGTTTATTGAAATAAATCGGCGAAGAAATTATTTCACAAAATTCTTGCGGGAACCCCCCTAATTAACATGGATGAAAGTATGAAACTGCAGGGAAAACCTAGTACATGTATATTTTCACCTAAAAGTTTACAGACAAATGAGAGACAAATTATTAAGTAAAAGAATTATTTATTAAATCACATTTTCAAAGTAAATTTCTCCAACTGTGAAGCGCTTGAGTGTTCCTGGGTATTTCCTCTCTGCGTCAAATATTTACTGTGGTAAAACGGTTTTATTGTTGCAATCTTTTGCATAGACCAACGCAACGCCTTGTAACATCCCTATAGAAACATGTCGATGCGATGTCGAGGTCTGGTGATGGTAAGGGCCACTCGATTGGTCCTGCCCAATCCATCTGCGTAGAAGTTTGTTATGACTTGGGTGCTATGCTTAACAAAGAGTAAGCGTCTGTCGTCTTAAGTTCCCGCGGGAATTCCGGGATTAAAAATACCCTATGTGTTAATCTGATGTATAAGCTATATTATTGTAAAGTTTCATTTAAATCCATTCAGTAGTCATTGCGTGAAAGAGTAACAAACATCCATCCATCCATCCATACATTCTTGCAAACTTTCGCGTTTATAATATTAGTAGGATGTGAAAGAGTGGATGCTTGTTACTCAATCACGCAAAAACGGCAGAACGGATTTAGATGAAATTTGGCTTGCACGTTGTCAGGGGTACAGAGGACATAGGGTACTTTTTATCCCAGAATTCCCGCGGGAACTCCAAAATTACCGCACAGCTAGTAATTAACATAAACTAATTTCAACATTGCAATATAGTTAGATGTCATTTAGGTATTTTTATAAATAAAAACAATATTTTAAGTATTTAATTTTATTTTAGTTTATTTGGAAAAGTAACAATATGAGTTACTTATAAATATTACTTACTGTCTTATACAGGCTTTAAAAAGTCCGGCGACATAACCGCTAGGAATCCATAGTAATTGAAGTTATTCTGCAGTAAAAATATTGTTAGGAAATGTAATTTTATTTTGAGGTTAAAAAAAATATTACAGCGCGCAATGTACTCGCAAATCTACACCACAGTATAACTACCTACACAATAACTACCAAGTTACTTTGGAGAAAATATTGACCACGTGATAAACTACAAAAATATGTGGTCTCTGATTAGAACAAAATAAAATTTTCATTCTTTTAAAACATTAATAAAAAGTAAACAAAAGCATTGCTATTATTATACAGTTTTAAAAACGTATTTTTTATAATCTTACTAATATTATAAATGTGAAAATGTGTATGTTTGTTACTCAATCACGCAAAAACGACTGAACGGATTTGGATGAAAATTGGCATGCACGTTGTCAGGGGTACAGAGAAGGACATAGGGTACTTTTTATCCCGGAATTCCCGCGGGAACTAGTTACTGAATAATATACTATGATATAAACGGAATAATAATAATAATGTAATTTTACCATATTTTTGTTTTTTATTTTACCAAAAAGCTTACCGTTAATGTAAATTGTATTAAATTTTCATATAAATGCAAATTGCTTTTTCCAATCTTGTTCTACACAAAGCCGCACCACAAGAATGGCCGTGGGTTTCGCAAATATACGTATAAAAAATATGAATGTGTTATGTTGGTGATACCTGGTATAGATGGAATACTTCAACCCGGTATAAATGTATCATTACTTCTAATGTTCATCTCTTCATCAATTTCTGTTAGTTCCAAAGTCAGCTTCACTCAACACTATCAATGTTGTTGGTATCCAGGATTGGTTCAATCAGGATGATTGGTCATTTAGATCTCATAACAATATCATTGGCTTCGATCAAATCATCTAAAGTAGTATAAATGATCTTTCGTTTTCTTTTCTAAAATAATAATATTATATGAATATTATGAATTTACTATAAAATTACAAACAAGTACATCGAAAAACTCGTGAAGTAATTAATTTATAAAAAATGCTAAACAACTTTTATAAACAAAGTAAACATATGTATATGCATTATTAATGTATATTTATTCATATTTTTTTATATATTACATGAAAGAAACATACCTCGGCACATCACTTGAAGTTACAATCGAAGGTAATTTTTTAATTAGAACTCATTCCCGAAACTTTTCTGATGTGCGCACATTTATGCTAAATAATAAAAAAAAAAAACAATTAAATAAAATCAAATTCTTACAATTTAATTTACACTGGAACCGGTTTAATACGAAACAAAATATTTGCATTTTTCCAGTGTTCCGAGTTTGTGATTTTGTTGAAGAGGTTGAATTTTCAAATAAGCAAGGATGACCAAATCTGAAACTATAAGGAACAGCGGAAAATTTCTTAAGGATTCAAAAAAACTCAAAATATCTAGATAGAAATATCAGTTTTCCATAGCAAAGATTACTGATTGCCAACGTTCATTAACTTAATGGTAATTGGTATTTGACTAATGACGTTAAATTTAGTTAAATGCCAATTAACATTAATTTAATGAACGTCTCAGATTGCAGCAATTTTGTTTTAAAAATCTTTACTTAAAATTAAGTAATCATTAAAACCACTCTGAGGGCGACCGTAAGTGTGTAAACGCCTATGTCAGTACAACAGTATTTTCATTTCATTTTCATGATCTTTTCTTTGATTTGCTATTAAGCATTTTGTTTCCAGAATTTAAAAATACATATTATTATAATACAAAGCGACATAATGGTTAGCGCGAATACAAGTTAAAAAAAAAACAATGGGTTCGATTCTAAATATTTTTTTCTAATGAACCTAAGTATACAGTTACAGTTTTTATTACAATCGGACCTCGAGAGTCGAGACTACTTTGAGAATTTCTCACTACTCCCTATATTTAGAAATAATTTCCTTTCATCTTACATGTGCGAGAGGCCGCTTTAAAGTATCATCAAATCATTTGTTAGGATTAAACTCGGTTCCCAGTGTCACATTTGAGAAATTAATAAAATACCTTTGCCCGCTATCATCAGTAACGGATTCATCATCGGCTTCACTCTCTTGCCGCTCTCTGTACTCTCGGGCGCGTTCGGTCGATGTTTTCGCCTCATTTATAGCTCTAATGAAATGAAAAAGGTTTATTTTACACTAATAATAATTTGTTATGAATCAAATCGTCTTCAGTGTAAAGTCAACCTCAGAAATATGTCAATACTTTTTCCAGCTACTGAATTTTGCCGCAAAAGGATACAGAATATTACTAGGTGACTGTCCGCTTCCCACCAATTTCATCCCTCCTCATACCCCGCGAAAGTTTATTGGTAGTTTCAGTGAACAAACAACATAATATACAAACAGTAATCCACATGTGACAATTTTTTATTGACATTTTTCAGCGACTGTGAGCTCGATGTCAACGTACAAGCGGGCCGGTTCACAAAGTTCATTTGTATGGAGCGTCACCGGGCTGGTGAAAAGTTTCAAAGACTGACCAAAGTATTTACATAATGCTGCGTCTGACTGTATATTTGAGAATTTGAAAAGTACCTTCCCTCACTGCCAGCAAAGTATTCAGCTATTCGTCTCTTTAAACGCTCTCTGTAATCCCGCGCACGTTCGGCACCTGTTTTTATCTGCTTGGTCACTGTAGTGGTACTATGAAATAATACAAGTTACATTAAAACTGAAATTCAATTTAAAAAAATAAATAAATGGAAATTCGTTTTAAAAGTACCTTTGCTGATTGTCGGTGGATGAATCAGATAATCCAGATTCTCTGCGTACTTTTTGCCGCTCTCTATACTCCCTGCTCCGTTCAGTCGATGTTTTCGCTGGCTTAGTAGGTCTAACAAAATGTGGAAAAGGTCATTTTATGATCGTTACTCTATGATTCAGGTTTCACATTGGAAAATTTAAACAATACCTTAATTCAAACAATCCCAGTACTCGTTCGTATCGACGTTCTCTGTACTCTCGAGAATACTCAGCTGCCGTTTTTTTTTGCTTGATAAAACTAAAAAAATAATAATTATATATTATCTAATTATTTTATTACAATTTATTATAAAAAGCATTATACACGGTACAAAGTGATAAATTAAACGTAATTTTTTAAAATACCTCTGAATGGAAGCAGCTTCAGATGTTTTGAGCAACTTTTGGCGAGCTCTGCACTCTCGACTACGTTGAGTGGAAGTTCTTATTATTGGCTCACTAAAAATGAAAACATATTAACATGAAATAAAAAGCGGGATTCAAATTTTCTTGGTTAATTTAGTATAATTATAACAATATAAACTTTATTCGATATAAAGAATAAAACATAAATTACTTACGCATGTGATTCACGTTTAGATTAGTCGCTTTTCAGGTATTCGTAGCACAATACTTATTTTTAATTAATATTTTTTGATTAACCACGGTCGTATGATAAGTAGCTGGAATCGGCAATAGATGGCAACACTAAAATTATATAACGCTATTTTGGTATGATGGTATATGTTTTTGATTGAAACCTTGAAAGATTTATTATTATTGGATAATATTGTTTCAAATTGTAGCACTACACGTCCACATTTTTGGCGAAGAAGAAAAGTTATCTTTCACGAAAACAATGCAAACATTCATATACTCTCCTAATGGGAATTTCATATTACTTATTTCCAGTAGAGACCAGAAACTTATCATACGACCATCATATTATTCATAATGATGTACCATTTTCTATTATATTTTATTATAAAAAGCACAGATTGCACAAAAGTATGGTTAATTATACCATGTAGTTCTTTGCCCTACTACACATCCACTTAATTTTCGGCTCGCTCACTGAACGCTGCACAGACAATGAGGAGTGTTGCAACAAACAATGTCCAAGGGCACCACATTCGGCCGCCGTGCAGGGCGCACATCGAACTAGCAGAGAGAACTCACCTCCTCGACGACACCGCGTTCACCGACACCTGGTAGAGGTTGAGGCAGTTGAGCGAGCACATCATGACGACCTGCCCGCTGGGCTGCGTGCGCTTGATCATGTCGAAGTTGTACTTCTTCACCTTGCACCAGTTGCACGGCACGATGAGGCGCGAGTTGCTGATGAACACGTTCATGCACGACTTGGAGCAGAAGCAGCTGGGCTTCGTGTTCTCGTAGATCGTGAAGCACTTGCTCTGCTTGCGCTCGAAGTACTTCTTGCACCACGTGCATTGGTCTGCGGGGAGAGGTCGATGTATCGTGATTATATAGTAGATACACTACACCTAAATGGAAAAGGAAAACATAGAGCCCTGCTAGAGAAATTTATACGACGATCATTATAAGGGGCTGAAAAGAGACTGGGAAATTGAATTGATTGAATATAAATTTAAATGCCAGAAGTTTATGTATAAAAGGATGTGATCTAAGTAAGTGAAACAATAAATTTACCTGGGAAAATATTGTTGACGAATTTGAACGCGGCAAAGCAGGGATCTGAACAAAGTCTTTGTCCAGCATTCTCATTCACTTCAACTTCAATGGTAGTGGCTTTCTCCAATGAGCACACGGCACATTTGGCCCACACGGGCTGCGGAACAGGATTTTTGCTCATCTGGTCAAATTTCTCCATACAATTTTGCGAACAAAAATCTTTGAATTGCCCTTTGTCACCGACAGGAGCTAAGAACCCTTGGTGACCCGCCGATATGTCGCGCTGACAATAACAACATATCTTCAGGCCTTTCTTGAACTCCTCCAAACAGCCCGAATTGCAAAATTGACGAATATCATACCCGAACCTCACACAGTATTTGCCTAAACTAGTGTGTTGGACGGTGTTTTTACAATTTGCACATTTGCCACCAATTCTATTCTGATATCGGCCCAAGCACACTTCGTTACAGAAGTCCATTGTTTCCCAAGTCAGCACATCAGCCGACTCCCAGGTGAGTATTGAGGAACATTGCATACAGGAACGTATGAAAGTGCGTTCCCTCTCTTCTCTAGCGGCTTGCACCATAGCAGGCGTCTTTGGCTGGATTTTATACGCTTCATCCAAATACTTATCTGTTGCATTGCTGATAACTTTCAATTTTAACAGGGGAGGGTTCTGGGTTGTAATCAATGCTGATTTACGCGTTACTTTCTTGTATTTTACAACATATCTACCATCTTCCTTATGGTTTATATCTTTAAGACAATCCAAATTGCATAAAGTTAATTGTTTCCCATACCTGACAAATGAAAATGAGCACAGTTTTGTTTCATTACAATTAAAACAGGTTGAAGTTATAGGTTCCGTTTCAGTCATTGATATTCTCCGTCGTTTATATGTGTATTTATCTTTTTCGTCGGCCATCATACTGTCTAAGCAGGTTTCAGAGCAGTAATAAGTATCTTCACCATCATACTGGTAGTAGAAATAGCAAGGTTTTTCTTCCTCACACTCTGAACACGTCATTTTTGTAACCTGGATTTCGTCAATTACGTATTTTTTAAATATCATGGTAAAATCAGGGTGCTCCATCGTGTAGACTTTGACGCACGATTCAGTACATAAGTATCTATTTTCATCACTTTTGTCCATAAATGTATAAGAGCAATCGGTTTCATTTTTACACTGCATGCATTTACTTTTGACAGGGCTTATCTTTTCGATTTCATTCTTTGATCTAGATGCTTCTTCCTGTTCTTTATCATTCTCACCATCAGCTTCTTTTCCTGTAATATATAAGCAGTGACAAGAAAGGGCAGACGTCAACAACATTACTAAATGAAAAATAGAAATCATGTAAGTTATATGAACAGAGAGCAAAACTAAGAGCTCTACTCACAGTCCTCTTACATTCATAAAGTTAAGAGAGTTGCAAATCCACAGTCATTTCGACTTTTCACATACCACTTCCGTTCTCCTGTGTAGGGTCATCAGCGACTGCATCCGTTTCCATGGGCTCCACAGTCTCCCCATCATTTATTTGATCCTCCTTATTAATTTCCTCAACAGGTATTTCATTCTCCTCTTTCGGCACTGTCTCGGCTGCCAATGCTGTTTAAAAATACGCATTATTAACTACCAAGTCGATTACGAGTAGCACTTATACCGATTTCAAGTGTACTGTGTGATGAAGTTTACATTATATGAGTACAGTGGCAATATCAGTGACACAGACTTTAAAACTGATAGGTGATAGGACATATTCTTAAATAATAACACAAAAAGTATATCAATTTTGAATTCACAAGCACACTAAGCTAGACTACTAGAGCAAGTTTACCTTCAGCCTGTTTTCTCTTTTCGGCGAGAACTTTCTCCGCTTCAGCTTTGTCTGCCTCAGATATCTCTCTCTCCGTGTCCGGCAGAAGACAAACCTCTTCATCAGCACCAGGCTCTTCCACCACTTCAGTTGCACTCTCATCTAAACGAAGAGTAACAACAAGAAATTTGTGTTGAGCTTACTGTCGAGTGTCGCCACTGTTCACCCACAGTAATACTTAATGTTAGTATTAGCATTAACATCTGGAAAACACACTGCAATGTTCTTGTTCATGACAGGTTCACAAACAGATTGTGATGAAACTAAGTCTATGTTTGAACTGACTATAACTATGAAAACACGCAGGTTAATTTAAATTTTTTGTGTGATGTGCATACAAACTTATTAATGATAAAGATATTTTTAGATTCTGTTAGTGATATTATTATTTACTAGCTGTTCCCTAAGGTTTCAGCCGTGTTAATTTCCGCGGGAATTTTGGGATAAAGTACCCTATATCCTTTTCTGCACCCCTGACAACATGGAATATGCAAAATTTAATGCAGTTTCACCCACTTTAATTTGGGAATTTCTGCGGGAATTCCCGAACAAAAAGTACCCTATGTCCCACTATGTATACTCCTGACAATGTGTATGCAAAATCTCATAATATTCAGTCGAGCCGTTAGGGCGTGAAAGTGAAACCAACAAACAAACTCACTTTCGCATTTATAATAGTAAGGATGAAGTTCAGTTCATTATTATAATATTTAAATTTTTCATTTTTTTTTTTTTTTATTTATTTATTTATAATTCAGGCAGGCAGTTAATGCAACTGATAAGTGCCTGTATCCAGTTATACACTATTTCTTATCTTTTAATTGTATCAAATATTATATATTTCATCACAAATAAAAGTTTAATATCAGTATCAAACTGAAAGTAACATCATCATAACATTTTCTTTGGTTCCAAACATAAACATAACACTTACCAGGGTGGTCACTGTGACTAATGTCCCCATCAACATTATGATCATCATCGTCATCATCCACATTGATCATTGCAGGAGCTTGTGAGACATCACTGGTGTGGACTGAACCATCTGTTATGTCTTTCAATAGAGCATCAAAGGGATCCAAGGCCTATAAACAGAAAAATGCAATCCAAGATTAAACCACATCAAAAAAATTCATGGAGAAACCATTGATTATACATATTTATGTGAGTGATATGCAATTGAGTGATGATGAGACCACTTACTATGGCACTCAAGGTTTGGTGATTTTTTAAACCCACTTTAAAAGTTAGAAAGAAAGTTATTCTTATAACTTATTTGAATCCGTTTCAAAAACTACATTACTGGTGTTTGATGCTTTTATTGTCTTTTTATGTACATACTAGTCATTCCCTGCGGTTTAATCCATGGTAATTTCAGAGGTCCCGTGGGAATTTCGGTATAAAAAATGGGAATGGGAATGGGCTACCAGAAAAACTAGTCATGGCACCCAAAATTAACAACTTTAAAAACAGATTGGACAAATATTTAAAACAATTGAAAGATAAAAAAATAAGAGATAACTGGATACAGGAATCTATAATATATAATATACAGAGAAAACCGAGATTGTGAATGTGGAGCTGATGTTCTTTGCCGTTTCTCGAGGTTTTCTGTTGTTCTCACAAGATTCTCGCGTGAATATGGAGTGGGCTTAAAAAAAATTAATCTCTATTTTCCTTGGTCACGGCATCACGCGTGAATGGCTGGACTAATTTCGTTTTTCCTTATTTTGGTGTTTTGTTATTGTAAGAATATGACAAAAAAAAAATGGAAAAAAAAAATTGGAGTTCCTGCGTAAATTCCGAAACTCACAAGAGTAAGGGTTGCTAGTTTTAATTCACAAAATGCACGCGGTGAATCTCCAAAACGGTTGGACTGATTTTGGCAGGACTTTCACTGCTAATTAGCTTATATTATAAGGAGTATAAATAAGGCTACTTTTGAGTTCCTGCAGGAGTTCCGAAGCTCACGCGGGTGAAACCGCTAGTTTTAAATAATAATTAAAAAGTACTCTATGCCACTGAGGACTACCGTAGTTACCTATAAGCAAAAGAATTTTCAAAATCGGTTCAGTAGATCCAGAGATTACCCCAGACAACCTCACAAACTTTACCTCTTTATAATATTAGTAAACATAGATGAGAAGGTTTTAATACTAAGTAAGGCAGTTGGTTAACTTATGATTAATGTTAAAAATGACAAGAAATTAAAAATTTTCACTTTTCACCTGTGTATGATCTTCTTGACTGTCATCCATTGTAACATTAGGAGCAGTTTCAAATTCTGGCTTCCTTGTATCATCCTTGTCTTCATGATTATCTGCTTTACCATCATCATCTGTCTTTCGACCATCATCATCTTGTAAATCATCTTTATGTTCAACAGTAGCATTACTGTTGGGATCACAATCAACAAGAGGAATCCCAGCATCACTTTTCTCTGAAACAGCTTTCTCAGCTTTATCTTGTTTACTTTGGCTATTCTCTTCTAATGAAGCTATGTCCACACCCAATGTGACTTCTGTCTCCTCTTTCAAGGTACAATCAGATTCTTCTGTTTGTGTTTCATGTTGTTCTTCTGGAAGGTTTAAAAAATCTTAGTGTTAAGTTGTTAAGTGTCGAGAATCAGTGATTAAAGTGGCTATAATTTTGTTGATCCCTATAAAATCTATTCAAGATTATTTATTGAAATATTGTCTGTATGATATCAGTTTTGGATGAACAGATAGATACATGGCAATACAGTTTTCAAATCAAATTGAACATTCAAAGCTTTCATCTATTTTACTTTTATTCCTACATAGTAATGTATATGATCATATTATCAGTCATATCAGGGCCCTTATTCACTATGATCAATAACATTCCTCACCCGTAACACCGATCCCAAAAACACAACCAAAATTGCTCCAGATGCCAAAATACTAAAAATTTATATTCTGTGCCGTAAACACATTTTAAAGGTTTTATTAGTAAATATTTTTTGAGCATGATAAAAATACAATTTTGGTAGTGTGTTATCTTAACATCTTATGATCATAGTGAATAAAGGCCCAGTAGGTACTATACCATAATCATACAAGTAATTACTTTTGTCTGAGGCCCCATTAAGTTGTTGAAGATAAATCAATGAAAACATCTTACCAGTGGTCTCTTGCTTGTCTACATCCATTGACACATCTTCTAACACTTCATTGACAGTCTTAGTTTCACTAGAACTCGCTTTATCACTAACCACTTGATCTAAATGATTCAGTAAGTCACTTTCACTGGGTTCCGTTTTACTAGCTTGTTGTTCACTTCCATCAGTCTCTATTTCAGAACTATTTTTCACATCAGTTTCTGTTTTTTCCTGGCTAGATTCTTCCTCATTTGGTGTTTGAACGGCAGGAATGTCCCCCGAGGACTGACAATCAACCTCGGGCGGGTTTTCGGAGGTACTTTCCTTTTCATCCATAATAACGGGCCAAACAGACAGACACCTTGTCCGTTATTCATGCAAGACACATCTATAAAATGAAATTGTCAATTTTAGAAAAGTTTATCACACATTTTGCGCCCGGCAGTAAAGTTTTTAGGTTATGATGCAAAGATGATCTTGTATTTTCATAGTGGTGCTAAAATTAGACTTCTGTCGTAAATTTCATCAACTACAAAGCTTTATAATAAAATCTAGAGAAATATATCGGATATAAAACCACTTTTTTAATGTAAGAAAACGACGCTAGTCTGGCAAACAATCATTCTTAATATCCCGCGCTTATTTTATCTATAGTAAGTGACGCAGTGACCAAATACTAGGATTATCTATCTCTATGTAAAATAATAATGATACATATTTTGAACAATTATAAAGAAGAACTTTATCCAAAAACATATTTTCAAGTAACAAAATTTCTTTGTAAAATGCCAATGACAGTAATGTGTGTAATAGAAATACTGCAATAGAAACGCTCCATAAATCCAATAATTATAAATAAATGATGAATAGGTTAGCTGAATTGGCAGATTTATGGATGTTACAAGAATTTGTAACTTTACTCACTGATATTTGAATAATCACAAAATCACAAAACGAAAGCACAACAAACGGCAACCATTTTGGAATCAACCTGCCAAGAGTGCCAACAAAGTGCCAAGTGAAATTTGTGGCACACTGGATCACTAGTTAGCGATATTTATTACAATTTATAGTCAACCCTTCATAAATGATTAAAAATATTCTAGATTTTTTTATTGTGAGTTTCAAAAGAAATTATTTACGTATTACGTTACTTTATTAAAGAGTATTGAAATTCATCAGTTACCACAAAACCAATTATTTTAGATAGTAACGTTGGTAAAAGCCGACGCTACAATAAGTATTGCTAACATAAATATATCAAATCCCCAAAAAGTTTATGAAAAGTTTATAATAGAGCATGGACCAATTGGTCCATGTAATAGAGGAAGAAAAACTGAAAGTTATTAACTTATTTAAAAAGAACTCTTCTGCTATTTCTTCTGGCTAAAATTATAAAAAAATGAATGTATGTTGCAGTGTAATAATACAAATGTATTATTACTGCAATATCCTTTATTTTCTTTTCTGAGTTCTATGGAAGGTAGAGGTTCTTATACGGGGAACTAACTGAAAAGTGTCCAAAAAATCCAGCAAATTACAACTCAATAACTCACCACAGCTAGCGTAGCAAGCGAGAATGAATATCATTGGTGAAGTTACTCTTTGATGGGTGACTACTTGACTAGTGTACTTAGTTGATAAAACTGTATTTTTAACCGACTTCCCAAAAAGGAGGAGGTTCTCGACGCGTATGTTTTTTTTTGTTACCTCATAAATTTCGACTGGGTGAATTTATTTTTATGATTTTTTTTATTCGAAAGCTGGTGTTTCCCGTTTGGTCCCATTGTCCCAAAGTAGCTTAATTTACCGTTTACTCCTAATGACAATCAGTTATTTAGCAGTGAAACTTCTGTCAAAATCGGTCCAACCGTTTCGGAGATTCACCCGCATGAGTTTCGAAATTCCCACAGGAACTCAAAACTTAACCTATAAAAACTTGGTCCTGACTGTAACCTACACAATAAAAAATTAAATTGTTTAAGGCCCGTATTCGAAAAGGTTACTCAAGTCATGAATCTAGTTTTAAAACTAATTTCAAGTAAAGTTTTGATTTTAGAACCTTACTTGAAACGAGATTCATGAATCAACAATCAGCTGAATTATTTCCTTATTCTAGAACGACGCTTGAGTACTAATCTATACTCAAGCAAAGATTTGATCTTTGTTTACGTCTGTCATGTCAAGACCACTCAGGTCCGTATTCCAAAAGGTTACTCAAGTCATGAATCTAGTTTTAAAACTAATTTCAAATAAAGCTTTAATTTTAGAACCTTACTTGAAACGAGATTCATTAATCAACAATCAGCTGAGTTTGTCCTCATTCTAGAACGATGCTTGAGTATTAAACTACACTCAAGCAAAGATTTGATCTTTGATTACGTAAGTCCTGTCGAGACCACTCTTGAGAATAGATCTAACGAGATTGTTTTCAATTTTTGGAAACATAGACATTTTCCAGAATATGAAAATTTATTTAATTTGAGCAGAAATAGGCTGTAATTGTCACTTTTTCGATAATCTAATTATAAATTTCTAGTGAGAGCAATATGCAATAAAAAATATTTAAATAAAATTAAAATTGATTTTGTTTTAATCATAGAAGTAACATTAACTAACAAAGATAATATAATCATTACCGTCTTCAATGATCCAATTCGGTTGACTATATTTACTTACTTACGTTATAACCACAATTATATTCATCCATCCCGTTTTAGGTAAGTACGTAAAATTGGTTAAAATCACTAAACACTATTACTCCGGCGGCTAAAACTGCGTGGAACGGATTATTATATTATCTGTGATTGTGTCAACCAATCAGAGGTCAAAATCTCTACTCAACATTAGTTTCAAGTAATAAGAACCAATCAGAGTTCAGAATCTCTACTCAAGTGATTAGAACCTAAAACGCATTCTATAATAAGATATACGCTTGAGTTATGATCTGAGCGTAAAACTAATCTCAAGTGAAACGTGATCTGAGTCACCTTCTGGAATACGGACCTCAATCAATCAGAGCTCAAAATCTCTACTCAAGACTAGTTTCAACTGATTAGAACCAATCAGAGTTAAGAATCTCTACTAAAGACTAGTTTCAAGTGATTAGAACTTAAAACGCATTCTATAATAAGATGTACGCTTGAGTTATGATTTCAGCTTAAAACTAATCTTAAGTGAAACGTGATCTGAGTCACCTTCTGGAATACGGACCTAAAACAGAGTCATCCATGTTATTGTCATGTCACACTGTCAACCACTCATTTCAACTGAATGACGCGGTTGAGCAATCAATAATCATTGGTTCAAGGTTGATCACAAAGAGTATAATAAAAATAATAATCCACTTCACAAGACACAGATCTACTTGATCCTACACTAAACTATAAGCTTGTGTCGTGGAAACCAAGCAAACGTGGTATTTACTATACTACACATATAATAATATACTATACTATAACTACCGCGTGTGGTCACAGTACAAAAATAGCGACGACTATGACGTCATACCGCCTACTGTGGATACTGCGGCAGTATACTGGAAGATATTCGAAACGAATTTCAGGGCACTGGGAGCACTGGGCCAGTGCTATAAGTTCATTTCGGAACATATCCTTTTTGGTTATTGAGGTTACGTCTTATCAGTCAGTGGCACATGACGCTGTCAACATGACAGTGAAATTTCTATCACAGATTAATAAGGAGAGTAATGGCGTAGTGAGATTATTATCCGTTTTGGCGGTGGGTCAAAAGTAGGAACTTTGAAACGCTTCTTATTAATTAATGGATATTTTTTTTTCTTTTTTACTTTGTTTAAGAAGGCCATATATCTTTATAATAGACTGGAAGTTTCCCAAGTGGACGAAAATCAAAAAGTAAAAAAAAGGGAAAGTTTCTCATTCCTTGCGAATTCGCTATTCTACTTTAATAACTTTTGGGGCTATTTTTTAAATTTATTTTTTACATTATTTATAATGTATTAGTGTAATGTGAAAACGGAGGTTCTAGTTTGGAAATCGATACGAACGGATTTCTGAATGAAATCGGATTTCAGTTAAGTTTTCAATTTGGTATGTCTCCTCTCCTGCCTACATGTTTTGAACTTTGAGGCATAGACATCGACGGAATGGAGAGTGAACTGTTTAATAATAAGTACTTACCTATATTTTAGCAGCTAAGTCCTAAAATTCAGATTTCCGAGTTTTTAGGCGCCTAGGTAGTAGGTACCTATAGCATTTTATAAAAAGAACATAGGTACCTACTTTTCTTTCAATTTTGGCGGGAGAGGGTGTCACAAAATAACAAGACTTAAGTGTTTATTACACTTTACAATTTGTCAGACACCAATCTAGGAAATCGGAAGGCGTAATCAAAGTTAGAACAGTTAGATTCCAATTTAGTGAGATTGGAGGGTCCCAATCGACATTTCCCCAAATTGGTTACGATTTAGGACAGTGTAATCGCGTCGTTTCAATTTAGGTTTAGGATTGGTGAGTGAGACAGAGAGCGAGTGATCACACTGCACTAAAATATACCCTAAAGTAGTTGATTTCTCTCGTATCTGATTTACTATATCCTTCTCGCCATATATTTACTAAACTTCTCCCCAAATTGGTTACGATACAGCGACTAGTTGGCGCACGCGCTTCGGTCCTTCGTAATTCGTATACGAGGTAGCGCGTAACGTGTGCAAATAACATGTAACCTACTTAATCACTACATTATTCAAAATGAATAATGCAGAAACGGTGGCAGTGGCCACTGAAAAAGAAGTTTTATTACATACTAGTTGTGCCCCGCGGTTTCACCCGCGTGAAAAATTTTTATGTAACAACTTTTTTTCCCGACAACCGACATCCAATTTGAATGAAATGTAGCTCCAGGCTAAGCTTAATCTACCTGTGAAAACCACATTACACTCCGTTCGGAGATTATCATGAACAGATAGACAGACAGACAGACAGAAAAGAATTTTAAAAACTCTTTTTTTGTGGTTGATTACTCTTCTTTTATCGCCCCCTGTCAACTTTCCTTAAAATATTCAATGTACAGAATCGCGGCTTCTACTCTTTTATTATAGTATGGATAGATAGATAAATATATGTACAAAAATTTTGAAATATTGAAATATTTTAAAAGTTTTTTACCAAATTTCGCCAGATCTGGTGAAAAGTAACTGGCTTATGACAGTCCAATTTAGGTGTAGTGTAATCATCTCGCTTCCGATTTCGCTTCCTAAATTGGTTTCCTGAAATTATAAAGTCTAATAAGTGCTTTATGAGGGTGTCATTTTCACAGTTGATTTTGATAGTTATTTGTTGCACGGTTCCCAACATAAGGGTGTCCCCCCCAAATTCAGGAAGTAAATATAGGCGGTGGGATTTTTTAGGAGTATTATATTTTTAGGAGTATTTATAAGGGTTTTTTGGATTCTGATATTTTTTTCTAATTTTATTTCTTATTTTTTTTGTTATTAATGGGGATGTGGACTACTTTTTAAAATCAAAATTCTAATTAGTCTGCCAGTTAGAAGATAAAAAAACAATAGACACGTATTTTTTGCGCATTAAAGTTTAGGTTGAGGGGGTCGTGAGTCGTGACGTCACTAACCACTAAAACCACCATACAAACTGTCAGAATAGTGACGTCACGCGAAATTTCAACTCAATATATCGCCGTTATTTTTTAATTGCGTAAAAAAAGAAAAATACGTGTCCAATATTTTTAAACTAAAAAATAAAAATCAGTCAACACTCAACATGCCCATTAAGGCCAAAGTTTTTGCCGCTATTTTACAGTAACGATTACTAATGTTGTCGAATTTTTGATTTTACAGCGAAAATATTGGTTGTATAATTTTTTTAAATTTTTTTTAAATAGTTGTAAAAGCCGTAATTTCAAAATTCTGATTTTTATAATTGGCAAAAATTACAATCACTATGAATTTTCATTTTGTAATTACGGAAAAAGTATAGGTCGTAAAAAAAGGTCAAGAGACATTTTTGCTTGTGATTAATAATTTTTTTATAGGAACAAAATTTTCGCCTCAGTTATTTCGAAACTAAGCCTAAAATCTTGGAGCTAGTTATTATTTAACTTTTTAGTAATATTTTTTTGTTTAAGGGGATTTAGGGGTTTTTGACTTAACCTTTAGGGGTAAATATTTCCGAGAGTTGGTAACACTGGTTTGTTGAACTTGAATCAAAGGGCGAGTACCCAGGGCCGTAAAATTATTTAAAAAAAAAAAAAAAGAACTTGAATCATGGCGATCTGTCAACTGTCGTCTGCTTGCCTGGCCAGTGGCCTTGTCGAAGCCAATATACACTTCCATGTTTCAGAGGTATTTACTTATTAAATTAACAGTGCAATAGTGCAATTAGTGGCGTGACGCGATCCATGCGGACGTTGGACAATGCGTGTAGCATAGGCGCGTCGGATATGGATAGCAGGCAAGGGTGGTCCAGTTACGAGGCCGGGTTTGACGTGTGCGACCCGTTGGGGTCTGTGTTGGAGTGGTCGGGGCGGTCGGGGCGCAGACCTGCGGTGCCGGCGCGTGTGCTACGCCGTCGCTGCCACAGCGAAGGCGTGGAGCGCTCGCCTTACGAGGATGCGAACTGCGAGTCCCCGCACCTCGCTGCTTGTCCGCCGCACCACCCGCGCCACCCGCGCCCGCTGCCCAATAAGACCCACTTCACTCTGAACTACTCGCCCGAACGTAACGCCGATAGGTTCCAGCACGAGTGTTCGCTCCCCGCTGCTGAGAACGGTGACTATATCATGGCTCACGAACACAACAGACTGCACAAGTGAGTGAGACTAACTACATAACCTGCAACTTAGATACCATGACAATAAGTACTTATCAAGATATGACAGTGATATATACCTTTCCTACTATTAATGTTTCCAAGATACAGTTGGAACCTATTTTAGGTCCATATACCTATTATTTGTATATTTTGAATAAAGGTCATGAACAAATGCTTTTAGCTTTCTTTATTCTAGCCTAAAAATGACATGTTCCAATACAAATGCTTTGTAATTTGTAACATCCAATAGTGTCATGCCACACTTATAATTTATTTTTTTGTTTATATTTATAGAATTATATTCTTGTTTCCTGATGTTACAGTTATTACCAAGCAAACAGACAGAGATACCAAAGGCTGAGTCCTACTAGACCATTATTAGTTACAACATTATCAAATACTAAAGTAGAAGATAACCATTTACCAAAAGTTGAAGAATTATTAGAGAAAGTTGACCATGAGATGACAGATATTGCTGTGGCAAAACAACCATTGAAATCAATACTGAACAATCCACTCCCAAAGTCTCCATTGCAAGGTATATTGAAAAAACCTAAAAGCAAGCTGTATCAAGACCCTAAAATGAGTGTCGAGGGACGTAGAAGGCAAAGAGCTGCTAGTGAATCTGACAACTTACACTGTAATGACCACTGTAACTTAAATGTTGCTGGCTGTGATAGGTTAGTATTTAAATATAATTATCTAGTCTGTAAACATATTTTCTAGTGATAATTTCAAGATATTGATAAACAACAGGTAGGTGGTATAATATAAAAGTTTATCAAAGAGTAATGTCTTGAAAATCATGTATTAAATTAAATTGTAAAATCAGGATGGTCTGCCCCCACAGATAATAAAATAGTCTTATCTATTGAAACACTTGAATAACTTATCTATGAAGCTTCATTGTCATTATATTTAATAGATAGGTGTATAGTATAATATTGTCATAAACATTAATACAATAAGAAAAATTTTTAGTTGGTTTTAAAGTTTGAAAAATGAACAGGTATTTAATACATATATTCTAGTGATTACCTATGTAAAATTTGAGTATTAAGTTAAAAAATAAATACTAAATATAGACTGCATGCCACTTCGTGTTTCAGTCATCTAGCAAGTAGCATGAAGCGTGCAAAGGACAATTCGGGAACAGGTTACTCCTATGGATCAGCATTTGCATCGCTAAGCTCTTCACCAACTCCAAAACCTATACCCAACTATTCCAAAACATTAAGATGTTCATGCAGAGACCAAGACATGGTACTACATACTAAGGATAATGTTGCCAACATGTACATTTTGAGGACGACAGCAATCAACAATGAAATGACTGATGAGGAGCCCATTTCTGAAGCCGTAAGTGGCAACAATGTTGTTATCTAGAAGTATTTTGATGTTACTCAACTTTTTTTTGTGGAAAGTGGCCACATGAAATTATATTATGAGGGTGAATAAAGCTTACAAAAGGTAAGGCCAGTGTTGGTTGCTTAAGCACACATCAGATATCAGTACCATTTGACTCTGTTGAGATCACAGTTCAAACCTAGCGGGTGGGGTGCACACAAATACAAACCGTGGTGTTTTCTTTGTTCCCCTGCAGTTTCACTCGCGGTAATTTCGGAGTTCCTTTCTCATGAATCACTTTATCTATTGATGAAAATTGCATGAAATCCATTGCATAGTTTTACAGATATATTACTTGGATAATGTAGCATTTTAATGGTGAAAGAATTTTTGAAATTGGTCGAGTAGTTTTTGAGTTAAATCGCAACAAACAAACTAAAATCAAATCTTTCCTGTTTATAATATAGTTTAGACAAATTATACCATTTGGTTGTGACATTATCTGACATCATTCAAAAATAATTTTGTATTTAGCATCATAATAATTTGTTAATTTGCCATCTTAGTGGAAAGATGCAGCCAATAGCTTAAATATTGTTGAATAAAGTGAGACTCCTAATACACATGAGTGTAGAGTGTGGTTTAACTATGTTCTGGCACATTTAGACGAAATACGAGTAATAATAATATTCGTTCAGCCACTTGTTTTTGCCCCGAATTAATATTGGTTTACCCAGCCACAACATTATTTGCCAAGAAACTTTCTATAGCCCGCTCCACATTCACGCCAGAATCTTGCGGGAACGCAAGAAAACCAAGAGAACGTGAATGTGAAGCCGATTTTCTCTGCCGTTTCTTGAGGAGAATTAAAAAAATTCTGGCTTCTGCATACCTAATTTTATATTCGCTTATCACACAGGGTGAACTTTTAAACTGAATATTATAAATCAACGGCTCAACGGATCATCATGAAATTTTGCATACACGTTTTCAGGGATACAGAGAAGGACATAGGGTACTGTTCATCCCGGAATTCCCGCAGGGACTCGAAATTACCTCGGATGAAACCGCGGGGGACAGCTAGTTAGAGGATAAATCTGAAATACCCAGATTTCTTGTGTTCGAGTGTAAGAAAAGAATCCATTGTAAATTAATTTCACTCTAATAAAAGTTCTGCGCTAACTCA
Source organism: Zygaena filipendulae (assembly GCA_907165275.2). Taxonomy (NCBI): domain Eukaryota; kingdom Metazoa; phylum Arthropoda; class Insecta; order Lepidoptera; family Zygaenidae; genus Zygaena; species Zygaena filipendulae. The sequence continues at coordinate 7,456,197 of OU015669.1, forward strand.
CCACTGCGCAGACGTGTGATAACATTTCAAATCAAGATAATATTTGTTGCATTTCCTTGCACTTGACCAGCCCCCCTAGTCAAATTGACATTCTTCTTCAGTTATGGCAATCTATCGCGATTTATCGCATTTAATTCTGCCAGTGTACCGATTTTTAGCAATTAGAGTAATTATGGCGAAACGGCAATGACAGTGTTAGATTGTTCCCCAAGATAAAACACGTTTCTCCTTTCTTGAAAAAGAAAATGGCTCCTGGACGGTGGTGAAAATATTAAATAAATAACGCGACTGGCGTCCACTCGCTACGACCTCCACCCGTCAACAACCCATCATTTTGCAATCGTCACGCATAAAAAACTGAGAAACGAGTCGTCATGTCACTTGGCCACGTAAAATAGTCCAATCAAAACTAGTTTTTCGTGACCACGTGGCCTAACGAATCCGCTCCTTAGGTTAGCGTTTGTAGAATGTCAATTTGGCTAAGGGGGCAGTTCTTATTATTTTCATAGATTTCGACCCTACTGACTTTATGTTTAAAAAAGTACGTGTCTATTTATAATGGTGTCATTTCACCTCGTGAGGTAATCGAATCTGGAAACCCACGCTCTGTACGTCCGATGTTAACCACAGTGCACAGCGCCAAATAGGTCATACCATTAGTACCAAGTATAATCCTTAGGTACTATTATAATGGGCTAGTTGGCCTTTTTTTTAGTCCGTCTTGTATTAATAAAAAATAAAGGACACGTTTTTTTTTCTTTTTTTACGTAATCAAAAAATAACGGCAAAACATTGAGTTGAAATTTCGCGTGACGTCACTAACCGGTGCAGTTTGTATGGCGGCTTATAGCGGTTAGTGACGTCACAAGCCCCCACCCTAAACTTTAATGCGCTTTATCTCTGTATATTTTCATTAATTTGAAAAAGCAAAAAATTGAATAGAATGAAATTTCTTTCTGCACGTGTCTATTGTTTTTTATTTTCTAATTGATGGACTAATTAGAATTTTGATTTTCAAAAGTCGTTTGCTACGCTTTCGCGCCTTATCGGCTCAACCGATCTTTATGAAATTTTGCATACGTGTTGTCAGGGGCACAGAAAAGGACAAAAGGTATTTTTTATCCCAGGATTCCCAAGGAAGCTCTGAAATCTATGCAGGTGTAAGTTGTAACCACAAGGAACATCTAATACTTAATTCATAACTGCTTACTTATACTATGCAATTATTTTATCTACGTACACATAAAACATAATATAATAAAATTATATCTCCAATAGAAGTGTCATCTATAGAGATATCGATAATAATATAATATTATAACTATAAATAACTGCCTATAATTGTACTTAGAGGATGATTTGCATGCTATTAAAACATGTACGACTAACCAATGCATCGTCAATCATGTATAATGACGACCACTATCAAGTTTTTGTCGGTCTGTTAACTGTTTGCTCGGGTTTATCTTTAGCACGGCCTACCTAGTCGATTTAAAAAAAATATTTGGTAAGTCTGAATAGTTTCACTTAAACTCTCCACTATTTTCTTGAATATTTCCAATGTACAGTCAGCATCGAAAATGTTTACCGGTAAATTCTTTCTCAATTTTTGAACTACTTACTATTTCAATAAGATTCAATGATTATCATAAGTGATTACATATTTCTGATGCCTATGCCTAAGACGTATGCTATAAGATATTCAAATCAAATCAAATCAAATATACTTTATTGCACACACAGTAGAAGACACAATATTTACAAAACACAGAAACATATGGATACGTACAATGAGGCGACCTATATTGCTGAAAGCAATTTTTTCATATTCTTGCTGAAAATGAAAAAAATATGTGACTACTCTCAATATTTCATTGAACGTGTGACTATGCATTACGTTTTTACAATTTTAACACGGTGACGATGCAATGTCGCACTTACTACTAAATACCACGAGAATTTTGTTATTGTCTATAGGTACTAAAAAAATAAAATTATGATGAAGATTCTTTGGACGTAAGTGCTAATCTCTGGAACTCCTGAACCGATTCTAAACATTATTTCACTAAAAGAAAGCTACAGTATCCCGAACCGCGGAGGGAACAGTAATTAGTGTTCAATATTTTTATTTTTTGGGATGTTTTATTTCGAGGTATCGTTATATTAAGATATTTTAGCATCACTGAAGTTGTTTTCGTACCGTGACGCGCTCCAGAATCTATTCAGGTGTTGCGCAGCGGCCGTGAGGCGCGGAATAGTGTCGTCCAGTGTGATTCCACATTGTTGTGTAAGGGTCAGCGCAGATTAGGCGGAAAACTGTTCAATCTCTTTGCCGATCGATGTCACTGAATTCGCATTATTTTAAGTAAGTACAAATAGATGTAACTCTCATCGCGCAAACTGACGCTTGATGTGCGTTGGATTTTGAACTTAAAGGGCTATGTCTAAAAATGATTATATGTATTATGAAAAAAAAAAATGCAAAACATATATCGTAGGTATCGGTACTATTTTGTAAACATCAGTTCCTTTTTATTAAAATAGGTCTTGAATTTGCGATTAAAATTAAAATTTTGAAGCAATTTGCGATTAAAAACGGAGACTGTATTATGTTGAATTTTGTTTATATCGAGAAACTTATGGTAATCGTCTTTTGGGTTTAATCATAATTCAAGTTCACGCTCAATTAGCATCAAAAATCAAACTTGAAATTGAGGTTTTTTTCATAGCCTTTTAAAAATATGGTAAACAGTAAACACACAGTTTTTTATTCAGTGTAAAGAAAGGTTTTTAGCAGGTTTCTGCCTTATCTACGCTGATCCTAAACCGGCTCGATTAATGATTGTCAAATGACAAAAAAGTTTACACTTTAAACACTTGAACATCAGTAAGATCGGTGACAGTATACATGCTTGTTACTACAGTTATGATAGACCAGTATGAAAGAACTTCCAGTAGGCTTTGTTTATTGCCGTTTTTAAATTGCATGAATTTCTGAAATTCCAAATTGCCCTCGAAAATTCTAGGATTTGCAGAGTAAAAAACAATTATACTGTTGGTTGACCTTAAATAGAAACTATCGGCGCTCCGAGTTTCATTCAAATCTGTCCAGTATTTTGTGTACTTATACCTACTGTGTCAGCGAGAAGACCAATAGTATATTTCATTATAAGTGCGGAAAGCCTGTCATTGCAAAGAGTTCCGACAAATGTCTACCCGAGCCGAGGCGCAGCCGAAGGTGAGGGTTGACAGTCGGAACTAGTTGCAATGACGGTTCCGCACGTGTACTGAACAACTATTTTTAATACAGTTGCGAAAAAAATGAAGAAATTTAATAAAATATCAAAAACACAACAAACTCAACTAAGTTCCAACTGTGATCAAGAGATGGCGCTAGTCGTATTAGTAATGCGAAACGTACGTTTCGCAATGCAAAAAAGTGTGTCAAAGTCGTGTCGCCATTTGACAGTTGGCAAAGAGAACGCACGAGTTCGGGAAAGGTAAACAAAAAGCTCGAGTATGTAATAGCCCACATCCCGAACGCTAAACGTCCCTGCAATACGCCACTTTTTGAGCAACTGTATTAAAAAAATTATTTTAATGCAAGTGACCGATCACTTTATTTGTATATCTTTATATTTATTCTCAACTAGCTGTGCCTCACATTTATAATATTAGTAGGATTAGGAGGAAGTCTTTAAAATTATAATAGTTTATGATACATTAATTAAAGTGTTAAAGTTTTGCATTATTTTTATCTATATCTCGTTCATCAGAAAATAGTCGATGTTAACAATATAATTAACCACTGTTCTTTAATATATAACAATCCATTGTCGGTTAAATTGGTACTCGAGATTTTATTGTGGCATCAATTCACGACACTTGGCTGCGAGCCAAATTGCGCGAAATGTCAATACGATGCATTATCACTGTTCCAACTGAACAAATCAATTGTATCGGTTAATAGCTTTTTATATTTTAAAATATATTTTTCATGAATTTTAATGAAGCTTTAATATATATTATATAGGTACCTAATCACTTTAATATTATTTATTGCTACGATGCAGTTTTGAAGACTTTGTGAAATATTTTCTGGCGGTTAGGAAAGTCCGCTCGTGTGTTTTGGTGCCCTTGACATATTTCCAACTCGGGTATATTTGAATGGAATTTTAACACGTGTTCGAAGTGTTAAAACAAAAAGTATTTTACGCACACATCGTAAACAATTAATTGAAAAAAATGTACACGGAAGCGGTTGTCGGTATCTACAGCAGTGAATTGGTGAATATTATTATTTATTTGCACGTTTTTGCCTCTATTTATCGAAATATCTATACCTACCTACATGCATTCCTGTTGCATCAGTTTGTTTTTATGTTGTAACAAATACGACGTTTCAATTTTATTTATTTAACAATTAATGTACACCAGGACAACATAAAAAAGAAAGAAAGTATAAAACTATTCATGTACAAGGGTCATGCTTATTCCATGTGGAATTTTTAACGGCAGACCCGTAATAGGAAAACATATTTGAATAGGTTGATCTGGTGTGCCTCCGTTCGACTGTATATTATGTAAATTGTAAATAATAAAACGAAAAATAATAACATAATACATTGTTGTAGTGTAAGTTGTTAACTTGTTATACACATATTTAATTAACAAATACTAAAATTATAAATAAATACAAATGATACAATAACTACACAGGCACAGATAGTTTTCCTTGACTCGCTTGTTAAATAAGGAGATAGTCCTTCTTACAGTCACGTTAGTTCTACGTTCTTTATGATGTCAAAAGCTGCATATTCGAGTGAAACTTTACTTCTACGTGCACCTTAACGTGTCTAACTCATTGCCAGTTTAATGTGTCTCGGTATATTATCATCATTAAATCATCCTCCCTCAAGGATCTACGAATGCCGGCCGGTCTTGAATTACTCTCATTCTCGCTGGTCCACCTACAAGGTAGACGAACCGACTATGTGTCTGAGGATGCGACTACATGTCAGCAGATGAGGTGTGGTTGGACAGCTGCTGTGGGCAGACTCACCTCACACCACATCTGCCACGTGGTCGTCATTCGAAAGCTTTGCTATCCCTTGAAGCATGTGCCCCGCCCACTTACAAAACTTTGAAATTCTTTCAGTCTATCTCATCATCAAGAGATCCACTCTTAGAATAAACTCAACACAGAGAAAATAAATTAACTAGATATGACATGTAGGGGTCAGGCGCGCCACGGTTGCAAAAGAAGTTAGAGCAAAAGCTCTAACTTTCCCAAAACTTCTTTTCCTAGTAGGTAATAGATATCCCAAGTATATTTTCCACAATATTCCCAAAACTGTGAATTTTGAAAATAATGTCTAAGTAATAACGTAACCAAAAAGCGTTTTATACATTTCTTTACGTTATTGAATGTTTTAGTGCGTGATAAATAAATAGAAAATTTTCACCTGTTTTCATAATGAACTAACTTAATGTCCCTTCTATCAGTTATTTTCTGTTCTGTGACTCAACACCAAAACATGTATTACAAAAATGATTACAAATCATGCTTGTGCCCTGCATAATGTAAGCACTAGACGAGGTCACTTCGAAAATAAACCATATAGTACTCGCGAGAGGGTGTTGTTTTTATTGAATAGCTGCATAATAGAAGTTTTAGTATGACGTGCGAATATGTATTGCGTAGACGGATCTCCTCAGTAATAAATTGCATTGTATAGTCGTGAGCTCATTTTTTGTCACATTTTAAGGGATTACCGAAATAAATAAATAGGTTATACTCCTTATTTGTAAAACATTATTTAGTAGCTGGAGCCAGCGGCTTCGCTTACGTTGATGTAGATTTCCGTTAATTCTCTCCGAAAGAGTATTTTTATGGATAAAAGTGCAATGTGTACCTATGTGAAGTTTGATTATGGTCGGTTGAACAGTTAAGGCGCCAAACCGTATCAAACTCAAATTCGCATTTACAATCATAATTACTAGCGATTCCCTGTCGTTTCACCCGCGTTAATTCGGAGTTCCCGCGGAAATACCGGGACAAAATCCCCTGACTACGTGTTTTCATGATTATTGGTTGTGTAGTCAAGACGTGAAAGCGCAACAAGCTAATGAACTCATATTTGCATTTAGGTACATGTAGGGTAATATTAGTTAGGATAAGTAAGGATATTGGAAATTTCAGTGATAAAAAAACCGTCAGCATTTTACTGCGACCGTAAAATCATTTGCCTACACACAACCTAAAATGAAAAATGCTTCTGCCGTACCGTCTCGCCAATGGGCGCCGGGCCTGTTCGATGTTCAAATCTGACCGCGCGTTCCCCCCTGCGCAGGCGCAGCAGCGCTCGTCGCCGACGCCCGCGTGCCCGGCGACCAGCCCCGCGCTGCCCGTCAGCTCCGTGACCGTGGTTCCCGCCAAGAAGACAAACAAAACCACCGGCAAGAAGAAAGTCAAGAAGCCGAAGAAACCGCCCTCCGGCAGGACGGAGTGCGGCGCCGCGGAGGGTGAAGACGAGTGAGTACGCATTACACAGTGTGAATGGAAATTTTGAACTTGCCACCGAAATCTTTAATAATAATAATAGAATAGGATGATTGGTAGAGAATGTATTAGCAATGAAATTCGCCTCTACCATCAAAGAGTTGATTTAACCTTGCTACCAAAATTTTGTCCATAGAAAATTTGACCTTGCTTGCAGTGTTTTAAGTCGAAATTACAAAAAACAAAATTTCGATGTAAGATTAGATTAGACTGTTAAACAGACGGTTGTAGGGCCTTAGAAAGAAGTAGGAATTAAGAAAACACTTATTTGCTGCAACAGTGAAGGTGGCTTACACAATATACAAATATCAACAGTAAGAGGTAAGGTTAGTTTTGTATAATCTGTGGAACTACTGAACCGATTCTAAAAATTATTGCACACACACCTACATAGGCTATTTTTTATTCCGGAACAAAGAATTCCCGAGGGAGTTCCGAAGCAACAGCTATTTGGTATAAAATTACGAGTAAATTAGTTTTAGTTTTCTCTCATAAGTTCGATGTCTTTAATGAATCAAAACATGTAATGGTGTATGGGAAGTATGTATTGTATAATTTGTATATAATATGTAGGTATATATAAAAATGCTCACACGAGTAAAACCGCGGGCATTATAGTGAGTAATATTATGATAAACAGTAGTTTTATATTTATTTTAAGCCATGATAATATAACACGACCGATTAGCATTTTTCCTCTACGTAGAAGCCGTATTAATGCAACTACTTCGGAATAGTTGTGATAAGTTCTGGCACGTGACTCGATGGCACAGTAATAACGTGCAGTGGGTGGTAAAAATAATCGTACCCCACTTATTATTATACCACATATATATTATACATACACCAGCTGTCCCCCGCGGTTTCACCTGCGGTAATTTCAGAGTTGCCGTGGGAATTTCGTGATAAAAAGTACCCTATGTCACTCAGGACTACTGTATCTTCCTATTAGTGAAAGAATTTTCAAAATCGGTTTAGTAGATCCAGAGATTACCCCCTACAACGTCACAAACAAACACGATTCACAGACTGACAAACTTTAGCTCTATAATATATCGCTGGAATAAGAGCTCATTTCTATGAATAAATGTAAACAGAATGACCATTTCTGTTTAATACAATGCAAACAAGTAAAAAAAATCGTAAGGGTCACTGCCAGTGAGTCACTGGTCATATTAAATCACTTTCGTGTTACAAACCCAAAAGTAAGTACGTTTGTTAGTTTGTCTTTCTTGCGAGCTATGACAGAGCGACTGATTGAATTTTCGCGTGCAGATTTCGAATGTTAAATATACATATATGTCGTACGTAATATACCTACGTTTTAATACACGTTTATTTCACTCTGTTTCTCTAAATTTTCTTACATGCTTTATTTATTTATTTATTGTTTTGTTATTAGGCAACATGGGCCCATAGATAAATACCTTACAAATACTGGCTACACATGTAATTTACAACACCAAAATATGTAATAAAATCTTAGAAGTCAATTTTGAGCTAATTTTAAGTATCCAAAATGATCCAAATGCTACCTATTATCCTACTAATATTATAAATGTGAAAGTGTGGATGTTTGTTACTCATTCAGCCAAAAACGGCTCAACGGATTTAGATGAAATTTGGCATGCACGTTGTCAGGGGTACAGAGAAGGACATAGGGTACTTTTCATCCCGAAATTCCCGCGGGAACTCCGAAATTAACTCGGGTGAAACCGCGGGGCACTGCTAGTAATATAATAAATCTGTGTCCAAATGAAACTTTGTAGTTCGATACCGACCATCGAGTTGGGGCGTTTTTTGGTTTTTGTTTTTTACTTTTAAATGGATTATTCCATTTCAAATTCCAGCGGCCGGTGTCGCTCGCCCTCCCCGGACACGACCCTCACGGACAGCACGTGGCAAATGGAGACGGACACTCTCATTGCGGAGTTGGACAAGTTGGACAAGGCGCCCCCCCCGCCGCAGCCGCCGCCCCCGCCCGCCACCCCCACCGCGGCCCCCGCCGCCGCCCCCGCCCCGGCCCCGCGGCGCGATGACGTCACCGAGCACGCGTCCGTCACGAAGCTCTCCAACAAACTGAACGGCGCTGTTGTGTCGCCGCCGAAGAAAGTGCCTTCTAAAGGTATGTGAGGATATACATATATTCGAACAAATATAATTTTAACGTCGTCTTTGCACAGACATGTAAAAAGTTATGAAATAACTTGCCAGTCGTACTGAACTGCTAAGTTTTTTGAATTATTTTATTTTATAACAAAATGTCATATTTAAATTTGGATTATATTTTAAAATAAAAACCCACTTAATATCAGTCCACAGCTTCGCTTGGCTACAATAATAATAACATTTTAGGGGGCACCATAAAACCATCCCCTGTTATTATAAATTGAATGAACACATTATCTGGTAGTTTTTAGACGTCTCGACTGATCTGATCCGATGGTCTTGAGTCTTGACTGCTGCCATCTAGATGCTAGAATGATTGTTAAAAATATTGTTCACAGAAAAGATGAACAAGGATCAAACATTCTTGACCGCTTTACACACCACAAATCCTTTCAAAACAGTACAACGCAAAGGTTAAATTTAATTGTTCAGTCTTTCTGTAATTGTTTAGAATATAGCTATGAGATTCTATTGATGTGTCCAGTAGTTTTATCGACTATCTTATATAGTGTTCGATGGCGAAGTTTTTTCAAAGATCGTTGCCAAATGAAAAACGACCTTAAATATCATGCCCGAAAACGTTTTTTCGCATGCCATCAAATGCAATTCCTCCCCTATAGTTTTTTTTGTACCCTAGCGCAAAAGCGCAAGTGAGTTTTTATAGTACATATTGTAGATATTTTTTACAGTTGCTAGAATTACGAAGTAATCGCAGATTTTATGTTATATGCATGTAGTTTGTAGGATTTTTCAATTTCTTAAGATTTTGTGTGTTATAAGTAGTGTAAAAAAAATGTACCAGTAACCAAAAACCAATTTCCATAATATCTCATCTTTACTAGTTTTTACTATTATTATAAACTAGCTGTCCCCTGCGGTTTCATCCGCGGTAATTTCGGAGTTGCCGCGGGAATTCCAGGATAAAATATAGATCTATTGGTGAAAACCGCATCAAAATCCGTTGCGTAATTTTAAAGATCTAAGCATAAATAGGGACAGACAGACAGCGGGAAGCGACTTTGTTTTATGCTATGCATTATGCAATGTAGTAATGTCAATGTGAGTTTGTTCGTGACGCTTAATTACTCAACCGTACATCATGAAATTTTCGTATATTGTTAGTTGTTAGAGGTACAGAAAATTACATTGGATACCTACTCTTATCCCGGAAATTTTAGTTTTTGCCCTGTAGATTAATAAAAAATATAAGACACGTATTTTCTTTTTACGTAATCAAAAAATAACGCACATACGTTGAGTCGAAATGTCGCGTGACGTCACAACCAAGTACAGTTTTATTAAACTTTAGTGCTTTTTATCGAAGCAAAATATACGTGTCTATTATTTTTTATTTTATTACTAGCTGTGCCCCGCGGTTTCACCCGCGGTAATCCGCGGGAATTCCGGGACAAAAAGTACTCTATGTCCTTCTCTGTACCCCTGACAATGTGCATGCCAAATTTCATCCAAATCCGTTCAGCCGTTTTTGTGTGATTGAATAACAAACATCCACACTTTCGCATTTATAATATTAGTAGGATGAACAAAAGTTTAGTCAAATAGCCTCTGAAACCACGGCGATCAGATAGTGTTGCAAACTATTTTTTGTGTATTGAGCATCGTGTCCAGTAGGCACGTTTCAGGCAGCGTGTCAGACAGTATTTGAACGTGCCGATTTGAATGTGGCCTCCTAGAGTCGCCGGCGTGCCTGCCCGAGGCGATAGCGGGCTGCCTCCGGCCGTCGCTGTTCCCGCGCGTGCCGCCGTACCTGCGCTTCCTGGCGCACGACGAGCCGGCCCCCGCCAAGCTGCCCGCCGCCATACAGAAGCACCTCAAGTGGAAGCTGACCACCATCACGCCCATCGTCGTGAAGAAGACGCTCGCCAACTCCGGCTTCAGGCTCGTCAAGAGCGAGTGCGACACCGCCGAGTGTCCGCAGGAAGGTAACCCCAGTTGATGGAATAGAATAGTATACTCTTTGCTGTACACCAAAATAATGTTACAGTGTGTTTACAAAAATTAAAAAATGAAAAGGCGATCTTATCGCTTTACTAGCGATCTCTGCCAGACAGCCTTCGTTAATAGGTTAAGGGCTTCAGGCGTCGCGTCGTCATGGTTAGTTTTCATACGAATTTCAGTTGATACTTTAATACACCGCTGTGCCCGCGGCTCCGTCTACGAATTAATCGATTTTCGATATCAAACATCGTCGCGTACAGCTAGTTAGTGAAATTTTCAGTGCCATCTCGTTTTCTCTTACATTTTTTTCTCTGTCCGTCCCATTACATAGGTGTGGGATAATATTAATTAAAATTCATATGAAAGCATAATTAAGAGCGTCCGATACTTCGGTTGGTTGTTTATTTTGGTAACCCCAAGTCCTATTAGAAAAAAAAGCTTGTCTTTATCAGTGGATAAAGATTCTATTTAAAATTCATTACAGAGACCGTGGAATGGATAGGCATTTGGGGTAAACACATGAAATCGCTGATGTTCCGGGCGATAAAGGACGGCCAGAAGATGAATCACTTCCCCGGCACCTTTCAAATCGGGAGGAAGGATCGCCTGTGGCGGAACCTGCAGAAGCTGGTCAACAAGTACGGCGCTGAGGAGTTCGGCATCATGCCCAAGACGTACGTGCTGCCCCACGACCTGAAGCTGTTGAAGCACGACTGGGAGAAGTACGCGGCCAACAATGAGAAGTGGATCATCAAGCCGGTGAGTGCTCCGAGAACTACCCCATAATACGTGACCCATTCAGGGGGGGGAGTGTCTTCATAATATCACGTTTGGTCATAAGGAGAAAGGGGGCGGGGGGTCCAAAAATTGTAGATGTAGATGGATTACGTAGTATGAGTCACCAGAACCTAGACCATTACTACATAGTATAAAACAAAGTAGCTTCCCGCTGTCTGTCCATATGTATGCAGTGCAGTTTGTATGGGGGCTTATATTGGTTAATGACGTCACAAGCCCCCACCCTAACTATGCGCTATATCTATGTATATTTTCATTAATTTGAAAAAGCATGAAAAACGTGTCCGTTATTTTTTATTTTCTAACTGACGGACTAATTAGAATTTTGATTTTAAAAGTCGTGAACATCCCTAATGGGGATGTGGACTACTTTTGAAAATCAAAATTCTAATTAGTCCGTCAGTTAGAAAATAAAAAAACAATAGACACGTATTTTTTGCTTTTTTAAATAAAGTAAAATATACAGAGATAAAGCACGTCGTGACGTCACTAACCGCTAAAACCGCCATACAAACTGTCAGAATAGTGACGTCACGCGAAATTTCAACTCAATATATCGCCGTTACTTTTGATTACGTAAAAAAAGAAAAAACGCGTGTCCAATATTTTTTAATAATCTACAAGACGGACTAAAAAATAAAAATTAGTCAACATGCCCATTGTGAGCGTCCGCCGTCCGCCGTCCCCAGCCGGCGTCGGCGCGCGGCACCGGCATCAAGGTGGTGTCGCGCTGGACGCAGATCCCGAAGAAGCGGCCGGTGGTGGTGCAGCGCTACGTCGCCAAGCCGTACCTCATCAACGGCAGCAAGTTCGACATGCGCCTGTACGCGCTGCTCGCGTCCGTGCACCCGCTGCGCCTCTACCTGTACCGCGACGGGCTCGCGCGCTTCGCCTCCGTCAAGTACAGCGACGAGCCGGGCTCGCTCAACGACCGATACATGCACCTCACCAACTACTCCATCAACAGACTGTCCAAGAACTACACGCCCAATGAGGACTTCGCCGCGTGCGAGGGGCACAAATGGTGAGTTTTGGTGTGAATACAGAGCATTTGTTACCGTACTAGCCGTTCCTCGCGATTAGTTGGGAATTCTCGTGGGAATTCCGGATATAAGTACCCTGTACCACTGACAACTTGTATGCAATATTTCATAATAATCGGTTGAGCCGTTAAGGCGTGAAAGCGTAACAGACAGACAGACTGAGTTACTTTCTCATTTATAATATTAGTAGAGATAGCAAGAGAAAATAAAATACTACTTCATTAAACTATAATGTGTAAACAAGATAAATAAAACAATTGTTTTTCTAGACTTTCGCACATATATATTTCAACTAGCAACAATATAGATAAATGATAAATGTATATTTTATTAACTTAACTAAATTACACTGGCTGAATACACTATGCGTAAATGTCCAAAAAAGGGAAATATATTTGCAATTTTTTTATTGCGGTTTATAGCGTAACATACAGAGTCTCAAAGCATTCAGTGTTAAGAGGTGACGCAACAACTTATTCATGACAAATCTAATTTCAGGACATTACAAACCCTGTTTCAATACCTAAAGACTGAAAAGAATGTTGACACGGACGCGCTGTGGGAGTCGATGAAGGACCTCGTGATAAAGACGATAATATCCGGCGAGGCGAGCATCAGCTCCCTGACCAAGGCCAACATCACCTCGCGGTACAATTGCTACGAGCTGTTCGGCATCGACGTGCTGCTGGACGAAGATCTGAAGCCATGGCTCTTGGAGGTGAGGTTCTGAGGCTATATATAAACTTTATTTAGAAGGTCCTTATTCACTATGACCAACAACATTACTTGCCCATAACGCGCGTCACAAAAACAATCTTGAACGCTCCAGACGCCAAAATATTAGAAATTAGTATTCTTTATTCCATAAGACACAAAAGTATTTATTTGAAGTAAAACTACCTTGACCACTAGGGAAAAACTATTTTTGGGACGCGTTATCTTAACGCGGCGTGTTATGGTCATAGTGTATAAGGACTTTGTGCGACTTAACACTATACAATACATCTGATTTAACTCACCACTATTTTATGATTATTATTATGCCTCTGGGGTCGCCGCTACGTCGTAGCGGGGCGCGGGGAGGTGTCGCCGGGGGAGGGGGGAGTGTCGCTTGTCTATTTATAGGCGCGCCACCGTTGCAAAGGAAGTTACAGCAAATGCTCTAACTTGCCCAAAACTTATTTTGCTGCCATCCCAAGTATATTTTCCACAATATTCCCAAAACTCTGAAATTTGAAAACAGTGACTGAGTATTTTCTTTATGTTAATGAATGTTTTAGTGCGTGATGAATAGTTTTGTGTGCGAAAATCACCCGGCGACACTGGTTTTCATCTGTTTTCACACAAAACTAAGTTGATGTCCCTTCTATCTGTTATTTTCTGTTCTGTGGTGTTTGACGTACCTCTCTACCTGGTGGGCGGGCGGTGCAGGTGAACATATCGCCGAGCCTGCACAGCGCGTCGCCGCTGGACACGCACGTGAAGGGCCCGCTGGTGAGCGCCACGCTCAACATCGCGCAGTTCCAGGTGCCGCTGCACACCAACCTCGAGGTGCTCTCCAAGGAGAAGCCGCACAAACTGGTAACACCACACCACAGTACTACAACTGTTGGTATAGGCTATTTGACTAAATTTTGGTTTTTAGTCCGTCCTGTATAATGTATATTCATAACAAATATTAGACACATACGTTTTTGTTCTTACGTAATAAAAAAATAGTCAAATAACCTATTATAGAAGGTACATACAAGCTTGAACGTGGGACTTATCAGTCGTATTATACAGAATGTAAGTTTGCACGTGGAACTTATTCCCAATTTTTCACGCTTAGATTTATTAGAAGAAAAAAAAGGAAAATACTGCTAAATAACAGAGAAAATCTTAAAAGTTCATTTACGGGTGAACGATCTTTACATTCACAGCAGTGCAAATGATAGAGGCGTTTAATGGCCGTTAGTTTGATTTTAAATTATTATTTGAGACGAAAATTAAACATTCTGTAATACGTTCCTCGTTGTAGCTTACGCCCTGTATTTATCAATGTGTCATGATGGTTGGACAAGTGATCATTGCCAATGTTTCATTGCCAATCTAAATGTTTCAGGCCGGCCTGCCCTACGACAGTAGATTATACACGGTGTACTTATCGAAGGAGGAGAGGGACAAACATATTATTTACACGAACATGGAAGAGAGAGATATGGTGAGTTAACGAAAATATTACAAATTATATTTTATTTTACCAAAGATAGTAAGTAACAGGGTTTGCATATAAAATATCGACTTGTTACTTATATTAAAATTTAGTAGTGTGTTCAACTAATTTCACTACATAAATCATAAAAAATATTGATATCATTAAATAATAAATTATAATCATGTATTTGTGTGTGCGTGCGTGTATTACATACATACAAGCGCACACTTACAAATCTACATACACATACATATATAAGGACTTAATGTTACTCTTAGCTATGGAAATGCTGAACACAAGTGGTTGCTTCAAGGTCGCAAGTAAAGCGATAAAACCGCCTTTTGTATGCCTTATTTATTTCCCAAGTTTTAGTGTAAACATATTGTAACATTTGGTGTAAAATAAAGAGTAGGTATTCTATTGTTCTTTTGAAAAAACAAAGTATAGAATTTTTCATCTTTTTTTCTCTCCACAATGCGTCAACGCCCCGCGCCGCCTGCCCGCAGTACCTGCGCGACATCCTGTCGACGCTGACGCCGGACGACGTGCGCCACCTGCTGCAGGCGGAGGACGAGCTGACGCAGGGCGGCCCCGGGGGCGGCGGGGGCGGCGCCGGGGGCGGCGGGGGCGGCATGGAGCGCGTGTTCCCGACGCGCGACACGCACCGCTACCTCGCGTACCTTTCCGGGCCGCGCTACTACAACCGGCTGTTCGACGCGTGGGAGACAAGATACGCGCACAACCGGGCCGCCGGTACGGAATCATTATTATTTAGTACGTTTACTAGCTGCAGCTGTCCCCCGCGGTTCGCGTTTCGCGGACTTCAGGAGTTCCGCAGTTCGGGAGAGTAAATATAAAAAAAAATCTATTCAGGCCGTCGGTTAGATGATGAAAAAAAAATAATAGAATTAAAAAAAAAATCTTTCAGTAAGTTTTTTTTTAATATTAGAATTTTTTTTTTGGCTTTCTCAAATTAATAAAAAAATAATTAAATGTATTAAAGTTTAGGTGTCGTGAATTCGTGACGTCATAACTATGTATGAAATGTGCATAGGGCCTAGGCGTGACGTCACACGGAATCGCAACTCAATGAATCGCCTTTATTTTTTGATTACTTAAAAAAAGGAAAAATACGACGTGTCCAATATTTTTTTCTTAATTTACGCGACGAACTAAAAGGGAAGATTTAGTCAACTAGCCAATTATGTGTGAACAAAGAGCCGGAACTGTTACAATGTCAATTTTTGTGTACAAACCAACGCGGTGTTCGTTTGCAGGCATCGAGCTGCTGCGCAACCTGTGCGACATCGGCTACCACCTGGAGGTGCCGCCCGTGCCGCTGAAGGTAACGCCCGCCCCCGTCCCCGCCCCCGCCCGCGTCCCCCTGACCCCCCCGGCGGCCCGCGGCCCCCCCCGCGCGCCCCCCGCCCGCGCGCTGGCGGGGCGCGGGGGGGCTGGCGGCGCGCGCGCTGCTCGACCTGCTAGCGCTCGGTCTGGGCATTGCGCTATCGCGGGTCTGGTGACCGAACGGAACCGTCACCATGTGTTCATGTTTCGTAGGGTAATCGAAAAAAAATGGGTACTTGCAACTCGCACTTGCAACATGACGTGATTAAAGTAAGGCGCTTGCAACTCGGTATGTACACGTGACCGACTGACTAAAGTAATGATAAAAACAATAAGGTTATTGCTTTTTTTAATTAAATTATCAAGTTATACATTAGTACAGTCAGCATCAGAAATACATAATATGTAATCACTTTTGACAGTCGTTGAATCTTATTGCAATAGCGATAAAGTTCGACAACTGACAGAAGTGTTTATATATCATTTTTGATGCCAACTGTACTGGCGCTTAAACTAGTTGAAACTGTGTTGCGATCGATCGCTTGTAGTGAGAATGTTCAAGGGCAAATCTTAATATAAGTATTTTAAACGACTCCGACGAAAACACGTTTCACTTTCGTATTATAACTTCCAAAATCGAATATTTTCTTCTTAAGCCTAGAATTACTACAGAGATGCGATTTGTACAACTTTTTTCGATTATCCTATGACGAATATGAATACTAAATATTTTTGATATTATAAGGTTAGTCAGAAAGAGGATAGAAAATGAGGATAAAATTAACAATACAAATGAGTTGAGTTTATTAGTTTGTACACGAGTAAAAAATTTACCCAGCTGTCAATCAAACGAATCAATCGAAAAAGTGATGCAACATGAGTGTGGTGTTTTACGCGAATTTTTTACGCTTACCATAGCCAAAAACATTTTGTTTGCAATAATACGAAAATTCAAAATATGGGTTAATATAGCTATTGCTGATATTACATATTTTAAAGTGCTCATGACCTTTCTGACTAATCGTGTATCCTACAATTAATTTTCTCGTACCTCTGCTCGAAATTTTGTACAACTTATGCCGCAAGACCAATAATTTTGATCATAAAAAAAGGAAGATTTTCATACACTTTGTGAAGTTTTCTACTGCATTTTTATGATTTACACCTGATTTTTATTTCACAATTCTAGCTTTGGTGTCATTGCCAAAGTGGTACGCAGGATTGTTAATTATTTATTATTTTCTGTATTTTTTCAAGTATTTAATTAATTTTTATTTAAAAATGACGTATATTTCTGGGCTACGATCTATAGCTACGTATGAAATGTGAGACTAACATGGGTTTCTTTTTAAACCTATTTTTCGGTCAGACATTAGTCCGTTTGGTCTGATAGTACCTAAGCGACGATATATTATGCTACTGTTAGACGACAATTTTTTTTCATCGTAGTTGTCGATCGAAGCCGTTTTTTTTTTTAAAAAAGCTATCCGTTGGTTTGCGGTGCGGCATTTTTTTGTTATTGTCTATTTATTTTGGTCGATTGATATATATTTGTGCTGTGTCTATGCGTATAAGCTCTTTGCAGAATGTTGCCGTAAGTTATAGATTGTTGGCATTCTGCGACGAACTTTTGGAAAAACTATTATTATGTATTTGAAGTTTATTTCTGAGTTGTTCGATTATTATAACAAATATAATTATTATTAAGTATATAATTAATAAATAATATGTATATTCAATTATAACATTATCCACAATACATAAGTACACTACTTGAAAAAGCGAATCGCTGCCTTAAATATAAGATTACAGTCATAGGATTTTAGGAATGAAACAGTGTTATGAATTGCAGGGGAAAGCTGGCGTTAGTGTGGTGAGAACATTTTATAATTCAACCAGCATGTTTTCTTCTATATTTAGCATTTTCTTCTCTCTAATCAAAAACAAGTCTTATCTTTTCACTAAAAGACATAATTTTGTGTGACAAAAAGGAAATTCAGATTAATCTCTATTTTAATATTTAATTTCACAATCAGTTCGGTTAGCACAAGTATCCCTTCATGACATTATTTTGAAAATCGTATAGAAAAGTACACGAAATATTTTAAGGTGTAACAAAATTCATTATACTTCCATAGTAAATATTATTTTCCTTGTCCTACAGAAATTTATCTACTTTAACAAAGTAAAAAATTGTGTTAAAATTTTGGTATGAAATTTTAATATAATATCTCTGTAGCGCTGTTCGTTACAAATGTGTAATTTTGTTACGCCTATTTGACGACAAGGTGTGATAGATTAGGGTGTGTTACTCAAAAACTGCACTTATTTACCTGTGAAATAGTTGTATTTCACACACATTTTGATATCAATGCGGATTCGCTTTTATTAAACAAAAATCTTAATATATTATACAAGTAGCATTTTGGCGACTTCAGACAAAAAATTCTGATGAAATAATATTAAAATTACCGAAATAGTAAAACTTGTTTAAGAAACAACTTTATTCTATTTACGCATTGATACTGTATATTTTAAAATAATACATTCAGTTTGTTAACATTAGGAATTTTAAGTACTTTGACATTATTAATATCACAGATAATGTAATACTCTCTTGCTCGCGTTTATCTTTTTCATTCTCTTTAAGAGGTAAATGATTGCTTTCCTAAAAATCTTTTGGAAAGTTTCAAGGATTTTTAACCCAGCTACAATGTAGAAATGTACATACTCATGATAATTTAAAAGCGGATCCGTGTGTCCAAACTAACTGCACTATAACACCGTTTGACGATATTAATAATAGAGAATATAAAATAAACACTTTAAAAGCACTTTACAATTTTAATATTAATATAGTTTTTTTTATTTCACTTTATGAGAAACCTACACGAGTGTTTAAGATGTTCGATTGTGACTGATCATCAGGGAAAAGTGGCAAGTGCGCTCAGGCGGGCCTACTTGGGTTGTAAGCACGTGGCTCACAGTAAGTGCGTAGTGACAGGCATACAAACAGACAAGCAAGACGGTGCCTTGTGTCCGGTTTGCGGGTCCGCCAGAGCTAGTGTTTTGTTTTTTAACAAGAAACGTATCAGTAATCATAGACGAAAGTTTAACCATAGACCGTCTCGGAGCCTTTAGGGGTCCGGATGATTGAATAATATAGACGTACGAAATAAAAAAAAAATTGTATAATAAAATGCAGGTAGTGCGCGAAAGAGTTGCTAGTTTAAAATAATATGTGTCTATATAAATTAGTTTTACGCTACGTTTTGTAGATTTACGTATAACTTTTGATTAGTTGGCTAATTTTAATAATGAAAATGAGGTGTTTTCTTGATTTTTAGATACATAGCTAAAAATCTGTCATAGGATTTGTAAAATTTTTGTATTGTTTTGTAAAAGGTGCTATTTTTAAATTGTATAGACATGCGACGATAAGATTAAGTCGTAAATTTTAAATGCATTAATTCTTCTCTTGATTAATTCAAAAAATTATCCGATTAAGGAAAAAACTAAAGAAAATTAAAATGTTATCTAGGTAATAGATGTTTTTCTATTGTTTTATCAGTCTAAACTAAACTGCAATTGTATGTATTTTACAATTTCCAAAATTACAAATTCATTGGAGTTTGAATCTTTAGTCACGACGGTGTTTGGTAGTGTATTAGTAATACAAATAGCTAGTCATTCCATTGTTAATTCAGAGGATTTGTTATTTATGATAATTAGGGGTCATCCATAAAGTAAGTCACACTCATTTCGTGATTTTTTGACCCCTCCAACGTCCTTGCCCCTATTGGTCACATTTGTGTTTAAAAAAGCAGTTCCGACAAAATAATCCCAACGTTAGTACGCCAACAAAACAATTTAAAGATGGAGTAGGGAATATTTTGAAATTTTTTGTTAATTAAAAAGCATTTTAACGCTTAGATGTTCAAGATTTTGAAACGTGACGTCACGCAACTTGGACCCCTCTGACCCTTTGTCACACAATGTCACACTTCGTCGACCCCCTCTCCTCATTAACGTATGACATAATTTATGGATGGCCCCTTTTAAATAAGAAAAAGGTAAATACTGCCAGAATTTAGCAATTATTCTAGTCATTTTATTATAATTTTTTGGTGACTGTAATGTTTTTACTGACATATTTTTTTACTTATTTCAATAATAATAAATAATCATTGCTTATTAAATAGATACTGAAACTCATAATGTAAATTATAGAATTCTTATATGTTGTTATTCAATTTATTAAATTAGACTTAGAAGTAATGTTATATCTAGTAGTAATATAGGTAGATGATTTAATAACACAAGGTTTATTATCAGTTATATAATTATTTACATATATATGTATGTACCTACAAGTGATTTATTTTTAGTATATTGATAAAATATTATTGGTATTGTACTTATTTACATGAATATTATTAGATATAAACGCTATTTGCTTTGAGCTCAAACCTGACATTTAAATATTTTAACATAATAATAGTTTGGTGTAATATATAATATTTTTCGAATGATTTTATTTAAACTATCATTAGAAAACATCATCATAACATAATCGACTCCGTTTGCATGATTGGGTTTTTGTTGGCATGGCTGAATTATTAAAAATTTCTTATTTCTTGCTTTAATTCCTTTCTATAATAACCATACTTTTCACGTCGTTATTATATTCTTTCTTTTAGTATTCATGAAACCCTTTTCTCTTGTCATTAACTAAAAAATCTATATAATATTTGTTACTCACGTATATTTCTGCTTGTATATCTGTATTCATTCGTGTCACGCTTTCGCAACTGAACCTCTTTGCCGTCTTACGTTTCAACATGTAAAACTTGTAATTTTCGCAGTAAATAATTCTTGTTATTAAAAATATATGATTTTATTTATACAATATATCTTAATTTCTTTTTTGTTTTTCTTTAAATTATTAATTAGAGGTTTCACTATCGATGTCGTCACTAGCCCTCGAGTTGTCCAACGACAGTCGTCTTACAAACGCCGGCTGACTGTTTCCGATCATGCTCACATCATAACCTTTCTGGCTCTCGTATTTAAGCACATATTCATCGTGGAACAGTTCCGATGGCGAGCGCGAGACGGTCATTGCGCTAGTTTGTAAGGCGATATCGTTAGGTGCCTGTGAGTAACGTTGCCCTTCCCCCCTCCCCTCCCCCGCCCGGCCCGGCCCCCTCCCGCGCGCCGACTCTCCCGCGCTCCCCCCGGCCCCCGCCCGCTCCGCGTCCCGCGTCCCGTTGCCCTGGTGTTGTAGCCGGCGGCGCTTCAGCTGAGCGCGTTGGATCGTTGCAGAATGATGTGGATGCGCCGACGCCTGCAGCTTCGGAGCGCCCCTCCGTGCCTTCGCTCGCGTCCCTGGAGCTGCTCGGCGCCTCGCCCTCGCCCTCGGGCTGCGGGGGCGCGGGTTGCGGGGCCGCGGGCGCGGGGGCGGGGGCGGGGGCGGGTCGCCTCTGCGGGGAGCCGCTCGCCGCCGCGCCCGCCGCCGCCGCCCTCGAGCCGCGCGCGTAGCCCCGCGCCCGCTGCGCCGCGGCGGCGGCTCGGGGCGCGCGCTGCGCACCTGGACGAGGACGGGCGCCGCGACCGGCCGACCGCGCCGCCCCGCCCGGCCGCGTCGCCGCCCTCGTGATATACCTGCACTTCGCGTGCCCCGAGTGACCCGCTGACGCCCCCCGCCCCCCATCTGACACCGCCCCCGCCCCCCGGCCCCCCGTCGAGGGAAGCGAACAAATTGACGAGTGACCGTGCCGAGTAAACGCAACTGTTATGATCACAAATCGCCGACGGCGGCCGGATGGAACTGGATATTATTTATTTTAATTTTAACTTTAACAAATTAAAGTTAGAAGTGGAGAGCTTAATTCATTACGATAATAATGTTGTAGTGATAAATAATTAATTATTGTGAGTGTTAAAATAATGTAGGTGACTCGAAATTTAGATTGACAATGTTCGCTGTTCAAACTGAAGCGAATCGCGCCGGTTCACGTCGATCGTCGAACCAACCAATTTTGTCAGTTGTGTATTATTGCAATAAGATAAAGACTCAAAAATGCTGATGCACGTTCTGTATGCTGGTGTTCGAATTGGCATAGTTCTGAGAATTAGATTCGTTTCGGTTTCAACAGTTTATTTTTAAATTAGTGTGCTCCAGCACTGTTATGTAAAATTTAAAAATTTAAATCCCATTCCACCTTTTGCCCCTAATGTGGTTGTAATAAAAAAAAAATTGAAAAATATTTTTAAAGCTAACTTGAAAGGCGAATACTTTTAAAAAGGCATTCCGTCTTTACTAATAGTTAAATGTGATTAATTGTGTAAGGAAAAATCTGAGAGTTTCTATTAAATCTACGTGTAACCTTAGATGAAATATGTAGGTATCTAATGTTGGAATATCAGGTCTAGTGTTAAATTATTTCAGTACTATGATCAAAATATTCTAAAAATAGTTGTGCAGTTTAGGTGTTAGTACTAAATTACAATGTGTTCATTGTATGACTAGTGTTGCTAGATTAGCCATTCGTCTCATACTTTCACCTCGATATTATGTACGTTTAAATTGTTTGAAAAAAATCCCAATCGATGTACCTACTGTTTGAGTGAATCAATTAAATAGATTTTAATAAATATTTACTTTCATTTGATTATGTTGAGTGATGTTTTATTCAAAATGTTTTTGACGCGTAACATAATAAAA
The DNA here is from genome assembly GCA_907165275.2 of Zygaena filipendulae. Taxonomy (NCBI): domain Eukaryota; kingdom Metazoa; phylum Arthropoda; class Insecta; order Lepidoptera; family Zygaenidae; genus Zygaena; species Zygaena filipendulae. Next base: position 7,478,999 of record OU015669.1, read on the forward strand.
TGCAAGAAACAAGGGACAAAGGATGATATTTTACACTTAAAAAGGAAGAGGAGGATCTCAATTCGACGCGTATGTTTTTTTTTTTAATGTGTGTTACCTCAGATCTTTCGACTGGATGAACCCATTTTGATGATTCTTTTTTTCTCTGTAAATATTTTTATTCATTTAAACTGTCAATTAAATAATTATGAAATTTTACTTAAAAATCTGGTGATGATGACTCCTAAGTGAATTCATATTTTCTAACCACGATTTGTTATGTTTTACGGTACAATTTGTGCCCACTGACGTTACATTGTCTTTGTTTGTGTTTACTTGAAACATCCACCTTACTTTACGTAGGTATGTATTTCAATGTGGTTGTACCCGTGACTCGCCTTTCGTCCTAAGAAACTTTATTAAAAAATGGAAAACATTAAATTTTTTATTTTATCTGTCAAGTTTTTCCCTATCATTTTTCATAATCTGCAATCTCTGAAAAAAAAGTTGGAGATGCCGGGGATCGAACCCGGGGCCTTTCACATGCAAAGCGAACGCTCTACCACTGAGCTACATCCCCGTGTACTATGGCTGTCTAAAAAGCGGATGGACTACGTACGTATACCTACATAATTATGACTGTGATAGCTTTTATTCATGGAGGACGGTCGTCCTCTATGCTTTTATTTGATCAGAATTTAGATAGTTTCAAAATAACATCCAAAAATTTTTATTAGATGAAAACCAATAAAACTAGGATTCGGACCGCAGGGAAATTATATACACACCGGCAGAATTAGCGGAACATAAAAAGGCAGAGTATAGAAATAATTACGTATATAATTAAAACAAATAATAATTAGACGTGAAGTAATAAACTAACATACATCTTTCAACATCGACTTTAAGAAGTTTTTAGTTAAATTTTATTAAAAGTAGGTAATCAAAATAAAAAAAAAATCTCTAGTTGAATCACGAAGGGGAAACACACGTTATTAATCGTTCATTTATTTAGTGTTAAAATCACAGTAATCTTTAATTTACAACATTATTTGTGTGCCCACAAATCAGAGAAAAAGTGTTTTTTTTTTATTATTATTTTGATAAAATTTAATAATTTAATTACAAACTTTTAAAGTTTTAAAAAATGTATATTAATTTATTACTTCACGTCTAATTATTATTTGTTTTAATATATATACGTAATTATTTCTATACTCTGCCTTTTTATGTTCCGCTAATTCTGCCGGTGTGTATAGTAGATATTATATGTATGTCATATTATTATTTAGGTTACTTAACGCCCGGAATCCGAAAGGGATTCTAATTACATACCTACTACTGTATGTTAATTTTCCTATTGTTAATTTTCGGAGCTTATTTTTTTTTTCCAAGTTTAACTTATTTTGTATAAACAATGATAAAAAGACGTTTTGATTTTACAAAAATATTTATTTAGATACAGCATTAAATTTTTCTTATCTTACTAATGAACTACCTCCGTCTAGAACGTAATTAGAACCTGTGATGCTTTTAGCTTTATCGCTGGCTAAAAATGCAATCATGGCTGCAACTTCATCGCCTTCCACCGGTTTTTTTAAAGGTATGTTGCCAATTACATTCTTCATAACGAGTTCCAACTGGTCTTCCGTCAAGCCTATGTCTTTCAGCAGATTGGTCTTCACAAAACCAGGATTCACGGAGTTGACTCGTACGCCGTCGGCCGCTAACTCAAGGGCGACGCATTTTGTGAAATGATCTAATGCAGCTTTCGATAAATTATACGCTAAAGTCATTGTACTCGGCTTCGTGCTAGCCACACACGAAATGTTAACTATACATCCCTTGGTTTGCACTAGATGTGGTACTGCGAGCATTGTTAAATGGTAAACTGAACGCATGTTGGTTGACATAACTTTGTCGTACGCTTCCATACTTGTCTTTTTTATGCCTCCCATCTCGACGACTCCAGCGTTGTTTACCAAAACATCCAATTTCCCGAAATATTCGACGGTTTCGTTGACTATTCTCTCCACGTCCGAATCTTCTGTGACGTCTGCTTTTATGCATAATGGTTTAATTCCTTTGTATTTTTCACAATAAAGTGCGATCCGTCTCAGATTATTCTCTTTTCGTCCGACGAGTGCTAATTTTGCAGCGAGTTTTGAGAAATAAATCGCAGTGGCCGCTCCTATGCCCGAGCTAGCGCCGGTGATTATCACAACTTTGTCATTGAAGTCCATGATTAGTGATCACTGTACAGAAACTAGAAAGTAGTAAGTACCTACCTGTATTCTGAGACTGTCTATTGTTTATTTGGTTGATACTTATTGTTTTTTTACGTCTTGACGGTTTTGACGCGTCACGTGAGGCGTGTGGTGAGTGGCGAAGTGAGTGCCGACGACGAAGCGGCGGTGACCGCCGCATGCACGGGGCCCCGAGTGCCTGCGTCGTGCAGTTATTCTCGTAATAAGTCGGACTCTATGAGATCACAACTAGCTATTTTTAGCGGTTTCCTGCGGGAATTCTGACATAAAAGTAACCTATGACGACCGTATCGGTAGCCACACAGATAAGGCGTGAAAGAGTAACTCACATTCGCATTATGAATATTAGGAAATGCACATCTAGCCGTATATTACGACAACCTTACGACAACAGTGCCGTATCGAGATTATCACTGCTGTGTCGACTGTTGACTCATGGTTGACTCATAATGTCGCCCTTGTCAATCATTGTATTCGTCTGTCTTTACCTGCCTAAACTTTATCATAACTTACTTTATTTCGTATTTATAACGTTTAATTAATATCGATCTTAATCAGTAGATATACTACATTTTTAGTGAAAACAATTTACCTAATTTTACAGTGGCAACACCAACTGCCAGTGCATAACATCAACATCTATCGGCGCGTGATAAATGTAGAATGTAGACGACCGCGACCGTGAGTTAAATCACTTTAGGTAGGTATTCTGTTTTCCTGTAGATGACGTTGAGATAATTATGTCTCGAATATTAAACGATAGAAGTTCAGGGGCCGTATTTTTGAATCGCTTGAATTAATTTCGCACACGAAATCGCAATTTAAGGATTCGCATTTGAATCTAGCGATTCCGTGTGCAAAAGTAATTCGAGCTATTCAAAAATATGGCCCCAGAGTGCGATCAACGAACAATGAAAAGTAAATAAAAAGTATTAAACAAAATTTTAACAAAAAAATAAAAACCGACTTCCAAAGAAACAAAACTAAAAAGCTAAAAATAACAAAATACCGATTAAATGGTAAATACCGGGTGACAAGCCCGCTTCTGTCTGTTGCTCTGCTCACGACAAGCTCGTGGAGTGGACTTAGCCCATCTACACATCTACTCCATATTTAGTTTGTCACCGACTTCAAACCGATCAGTGGTAGCACAAACCAATAATAATATTACGTGTATTATTGTCTTTTGGATTTAATCGGTATTTTGTTATTTTTAGCTTTTTAGTTTTGTTTTTTTTTGGAAGGCGGTTTTTATTTTTTCGTTCAAATTTTGTTTATTTCTCACTTTTAAGTGGGTTGGTTTGTAATTTATCTAAGTTACAATAGCCTAATGTCAACAGCTTATAAGTTATAACCTTTTACAATATATTGCTTTTCCCGAAGGAGGGACGTTAATTGTTGAGGAGTTCTCCTGGTACATCCCCATCAGCTCCTTTTCACCGTATGCATTGTGATACATAAATTGCTTAGCAAGCATTTTAAAGTAATCGAATGGCAAACCGTGAAATACTTATTATTCAGTAGTTCCGGTGGCCATCTATGGTCTTCATCATCAGTTCCGCTTCATCAATTGGCAAATGAACAATATACTAAAAGGAATTCTAAAATCGCTATAGGTGTGCCTATAATATTTGAAGAGTTCCGTCGATTTCTCCAAGATCCCATCATCAAATCCTAATCTCACGACAATGGGACCACCTCGGGAGTATACCGTAACAATCATACAAAAAAAAAAAAAACAAAAAACATTCAGACGAATTGAGAACCTCCTCCTTTTTGGGAAGTCGGTTAAAAATTTAAAATTCTACGGTCATTATTTTGATAGTAATTGTTGAACTTCAAAATGATTAAGCTTCTTTCGATGCTGATTGTACCTACGAGCAGGTACCAACTTTGAACTTGAACTTACCCATGATGTATCTAATAAGTATAAAGGCCAGGTACATAGTAAAATAAGTTACTTCACGAAACAATAATAATTGAACCGTTTGTTGGTTTTAGTCGATATAAGACAATCCTGTCATGAAGCGAGCCATTAATCGTGAACAGAGGACCGAATCGTGTATTCTGGGCCACGGAGTCGACCTCCCGACTGGCGTACAGCAATATTTTAATGTATCTTTTGTCTAACAATATTTATGTGCTTTATCTAATCCATGACTTAATTTTAATAGCAAAGTAAGTTGTGTTTTACCGATCATGATTTATTTACTTGTCTGTATCCAACCAAATTCCACTAAAATCTAGGATAACCTTTACTATAGCTATGAATAGCTAGTTGCCGTTGTTATAAATCATCCTATGTTTCTGGGCCAAGACATTCGTCTTATGTCCAGATTTACATATAAAACGTACCGATTTATCAATACGACCACCGAAGCAATTTGTGAATGGTTCCCATAAATAACTATTTCCCGCTTTGACACATGGCGACCGACCCAACTGCTCGTGTTTTCCCGCCATTATTTGATAGATGCGTTCGAAATTTGAAAACCGGAAGGATTTTTCAAGCGCCCTATCGACTCAAATCAAGTGTGAAATTCAATTGAGAGGCCATAAATTTGTTTCTGAAAAATGTGCTATTTTATTTTTTACGGAATAGGTTTCGTAGCGGTACGTACCTAACTGCGAAGGTTCGAACATTCGAGGGTGTCATTTATTTCCGATTTCCACGCAGTTTCGTACTCTTGCAAAGCGACTTCATCTGTTAGTAGATAAGTAGGTACCTAAAGATCGAACGCGGTATATATTTCGCAGGTAAGTTATAGTTTCAGGTGTGGCGTTGCACATAAATGATTCAATTTTATGTTTGCGGACGAGGCATGGTGCTATTAGCGCAATGTACGGCGAGTTGTGGCTGATCTATGGAGCAATATTTGGATTGAAACGATAGTTTTATGTTTTCCATTCGAAGCAAAATTGGCTATTTCACAAGAGTCGGCCTACTGCCTTAGAACATGTTTAATTACATTGATAGCCAGTATTCCCAGGGAAATACTGCTTTGGTTTGGGTTTTTCAGTTGGGCTTGATTCGTATTAATACCCCATGCGTTACTTACTCGTAGGTAATTATCTACCTATTTAGGTCATAATCTATAGTTACATATTTAAATAATAAAAATGAATCGTCAAATGTGTTGGTAAGCGCATAACTTACAAACGACTGCACCAAATTGGAAAATTGTTTTATTTTGTGTTCGTTATTGTCAGGACAAGGTTTATATAAAAGAAGTTTGGAGTTCCTGCGGGAATTCCGAAACTCACGCGGGTGAATCTCCGAAACGTTTGGACCGATATTGACGGGACTTTAACTGCTAATTAGCTGTTGTTATAAGGAGTACATTAGATTGCATTGGAGTTCCTGCGGAAATCCCGAAACTCACGCGGGTGAAACCGCGGGGCACAGCTAGTACTTAATAAAAAAAGTTGCATTTGTCAGTGTAAGCCTAGGTACACGGGCAAAGAGTAAACCCGCAAAAACTTATTTAAAAAACAAAACAACGGGACTCGGGAGAATCTTAAAATTTCATCAAATTCGTACTGCGAACCGGTGCAGTGCGCGGCGGCCCAAGCCATTCGACCACAACCGCAACTTCAATAGGTATCGTGTCTGTTGCTATCGTTTTCACTCAAAGTCGTAGAGCTTATCTAAACTAAAATGACACGCCCCACTACTCATTAAGCAGTTTTAGATGTGCGACACCATGACTGATAATATCTCTTTAATAGTGTGAGTGCGGCGACACTATGCGGCAACTGAGGACGAATGGCAAGACCAGATTTAGATATATGTCATTGTGTCGTATCGATATTTTAACGGTTGTGCGTGTGCGTATGCCCGATGGAGGGGCGCGTCATTTGAGCTTAGATAAGCTGTACCTATATGATGACTATTTCATTTTATTGAAATAAAAATGCAAAATTTGGAGATGCCGGGGATCGAACCCGGGGCCTTTCACATGCAAAGCGAACGCTCTACCACTGAGCTACATCCCCGATGGATTCGATTCGCTAAAGTCAATAACAGTTGCTGGGAAAGTTGCTCCGCTTTATAAAAATCTGGGTCAAAAATTATAGCATTCATTTTGCATAATAAAAGGCTAACAATTTGTTGCTTGTGAAGTGATTCAGGCACTTTATTATTTCTGCATTGCTAGGCGCTATCCTTACTATTGAAATTCGAAAGTGTGTAAATGCTTGTTTGTTACGCTTTCACGCCTTAACGACTCAACCGAAAGGGCTGTAGCTAGAGTCGAATTTCAGCTAGGGCAGCATTGGTTATAGGTAGGGCGGAAGTAAAATTTTTCCCATGATTTATCTGCCCTCGAAGCACGGGCCCTGAATCAATCACCATGTATCTATGTATATCACTGACCTCTAGGTCTATTGTGGGTAGGTATAATTGAAATTCTGACAAAAATCAAAACACGAAATTTTCTCAATATTTTCCAATGTAACCTTTGTATCGCACAAAAGTAGATATACCTATACATATAATCTGTTCAAGAAAGCGTTTAATGTAAATAGATGTTAATAAATGTTAGGTAGGTACTTATATTATGAAAAATAAACTTTTTCACAAACAGTAAAAACTGTCTGGAACAAGCTTAAAATTAGTAAATAAATAAATAAATAAATCCCTCGATTGGTAATCAAAAAGTTACCACACAGCAGACGTAAACACCGCGTTTGATGCCGAAGTCCTAAAACAAACGGCGAAGTTCCATTACAAACAGATTGACAATGTCGGATGTTGTCGTAAAACCGCCGAATAGGTGCACACCGGGAATGGGCGGCCGGGTCGGGGATTAGCAATAAAAAGTTTTTGAACAATCGACAGTGATGGGGCTTAGGCATGAGACGCTTCGTATCGATGACGCTGTTGAAAAAATATCATTAATAAAATATAAATAATTAAAAGATAATTAAGTGCGTATCGGATCACACACGGTGAAGGATTCCGTATTTGGGAAGAAAATTCACCGTTAATATTAAGTTTTTTTTTTCAATAACGACTAAAAACACCTACACGACTTAAAAATCATTCAACGACAAGATTCAACGAATGTGATTACGTACATATTTTTGATGCTGACTACTGAACATATCCATACTACGTGAACGTGACAAATTTTTTACAATTTCGGGGTTAAAATTACAGGTTTGTTGACTAAGGAATTTGCTTAAAATAAAGATAAGGTAGATAGATTTTCCATTAAGTTCCTATCCGATTATTTTTATACAGTTTGGTAACAAACTAGTTATATTACTTAAACTAATTGGATTGCCGATATAAAAAGTAGGTATCGATAACTCTATCGACCTTATTAGATATATTCCAAGACAAAACAACCCATCCCTAGCCAACAAAGAGGTTCGGAGCAATAATTCATGGCAATACTTCATTTGCATTTCTTTATTGGATAACGTAGGAACTGAGAAAAATTCACTGTATATCTATAGTCTTTTAATTAACTGCTGGTCCTCATTTTATTTCCTGATATATCATGAACCTTAGATACGTTTTCTAGTTAAGTAGATGCTAGGTTCTGCTATATTATCACAAAGTCGCTTCCCGCTGTCTGTCTGTCCCTATGTATGCTTACCGCCGCACTCAGAGTCGACTTTAATGTTTACTTAGTTAAGTATAGATTTTTAAAACAAAACTGCCGCAATCAGAGACGTTCAGTAAATTAATTTTAATCGGCATTTAATGAGATGTAACTTAATTAGTTAAATGCCAATTAACATTAATTTATTAAACTTGTCTGATTGCGGCAGTTTTGTTTTAAAAATCCATACTTAACTAAGTAATCATTAAAGTCGACTCTAAGTGCGGCGGTTAGATCTTTAGAACTACCTACGCAACGGATTTTGATGAGGTTTTTTTAATAGGTAGAGTGATTCAAGAGAAAGGTTTATACCTACGTATAGTGGATCCTGGAATTCCCGCGGGAACTCCGAAATTACCGCGGGTGGAGTCGCAGGGGACAGCTAAAGTTATATATTTTTTTTTTGTAGAAAATGTGTGAAATAAAAAATAATTCTACCTACCTATAGAGATTCATTCGGACGAAAATAAATAATCATATTACTATCTACTTCCTATTTACCTATTAATTTCGCAATTATCTATTATCTACATATAAAGACGCACTCAAAAATAACTGCATTGTAATATAGAAGTATTTAACAGGGTTGAATCCCTTATTTAGTGCGTGCAAATATTTTTATGGGCGCGCAAGAATGCCATCAGACGGCTCCGTCTGCTGGCTGCAGTGTCGCCCCTGACATAATTATGATTTAGAGCTTCACTACTGCATAATTTGACCGTAATATAATGGTAGAATTTTTAGCTGAAGGAACATTTCTTAAGATGAGAATATGAGTGATAAAACCTTTATTCATGTCCTTCAAAAAAGGTATCACCTGGAGTTATATTGTGTACAAGCTGATCCACCCGTTTTATCAGCGTTAGTTACAGAGTTCCCGCGGGAATTCCGGGCTAAAAGTCACCCTATGTCCTTTTCTGTACCCCTGACAACGTGTAAAATTTCATGATGATCGGTTGAGTCGTTAAAAAGGTTTCAACAAAATTTCAACGCTAAGAAAGTTTAAAACTCGGTAACTGGATGGAATAGACTTTCAAAATTAAAATAGACATACATATGTAATAGTAGATGTTACCTAATAAAGTATTATCATCGCAGAGTTCCCGAGGAGAATAACTAGTCTGTATAAATATCCAAAAACTTAAGTAGTAGGTACATTAAGATGTGCATATCGCTCTTTGGCAATACTTACCTTTTTACAACTTACAAGTTTGTGTTGACATTTGAAATATAATAATATTGAACAAAAACCATAATTAAAGGTGAATTGTATAAAAACAGCTGTGTTCTCAAAACCAATACATATCTAACTAGGTACTTTTAATAATTTTTTTTTTGTATTTTCGTCTCATGTTGTAATTTGTACTTTGTATATGTAGGGGATGTAGCTCAGTGGTAGAGCGTTCGCTTTGCATGTGAAAGGCCCCGGGTTCGATCCCCGGCATCTCCAAATTTTGCATTTTTGGTGGCATGATTTTTTTATTTGAAATATCTACCTACGTAGTACGTAGCTAACCAAAAATAAACTTCAGTTGAGTGTTGTTTCGTTAACTTATTGTTAGTTACATTTATTACTAATAGGTGTAGATATTTTGCTAAAATTCAAGTCAGGGCCCTTATTCACTATGACCAGCAACATTCCTTGCCTATAACGCGCAACCCAAAAACGCATTTCATGTCAAGATATTAGAAATTATTATTCTTTATGCCATAAGAAACGTTGTAAATGTATTTTTTTTGCAGTAGGTAAAACTTCTTTGATTACGAGGGAAAGAGTTTTTGCGGGGTCTTATCCGCGGCGTGTTATGGTCATAGTGAATAAGGGCCCAGCTGTGACTTGAGTCTTAATAAAAAAACGAGTTCTTTCTATAACACCGAAATCTCAAGACAGTCACATTTGGATGTCCAAGCTGTTTGGATATTTATTTGAACGTTTATGAATATTGTATCCACGTTGTCAGGGGTACAGAAAAGAACTTATGGTATTTTTATCCCGGAATTCCCGCAGGAACTACGATATTAACGCGGTTGAAAACGCGGAGAACAGCTAGTACATATACATTTGTGTGTATGTACGTTTAGAAGTAATTCCGGCCGGAAGGATCACGTCTATGGAACGTGACCGGCATAGTAGAAGTAACTCCAAGCCGAGGTGCTACGTATGGAGTGTACAGTCGGCCAACAAACTGCTCTTACAACTTTGATGACACGTTCCCACAAACCCAAATATCTCTAGGTTCAATTGATTATGTTAGTGTGATAATAGGAAATTTGGGTATGTGAGTTCACTTGCTTATTACGCTTTCACGCCTGGACCACTGGATCGATTATCATGACTTTTTGCATAGGTATTATACAATTACACATTTGTAGGGTACAGAGAACATATTATGACATTTTTAATCCCGAAATTCCCGCGAGAACTTTGAAATTAACGCGGGTGAAACTACCCGGAATCGTAAGTAATAATTAAAATCTGAAAAAATATAAAAAAATAATGAATGAATTTCCAAGACAAAAACGAAGCGTTTCCTTGATCTTTTTTCTTTTAGACCACTTTTGTTGGCGACTGTACCAGTGTATATTGTCGTATCTATATGTATAGATGTTTTTTGTTGCGAAATATAATCTTTCAGGAAACTATTGGGAATCGATTTATTTATTTTTCAATTTATTGGGTATTAAAACGAGTCGGCTTAAAGTGGTAATATTAGAGCAGGGGTAAAATAAATCGTATTCTTGCGAATAGATAGTTTACACGCAAAAATGTACAGTTTGAAGTTTTGAACAGTCATATCCTCACAGAAAATATAGTCTAGTTAAAGTAAATAATAGTTTGCAATGACTAACTAGATTTGATAGTTTCTAGATGAATAGCAACAATTATTTATGATTCAATTCAACAAAAAATAAAATCATTCCTCTTTATAATACCTAAAGATTGATTCAGAGACATAAAAAATTCAAAATCCAAATAATAAAAAGGTTAATACAGTATCAGATCATAGAAGAATTCCAATAAAACCAATCAGAAGTTTTTTCGGTTCATATTGAACGTTAGAACCCGAAAATAGGACAGGAGACACACAACCCTGAGGATAGAGTTTTCTCCAGCGCAGAGTCACCGCCATAATGATGCCACACCCACTTTTACAATCAATAGTTGAACTTTTGAGCGTTTTAACCGTAGAAATTTTGTTTATTTAAATTCTTGGAAAAAATATATAATATCTAATAATCATGAAATTCGTCGAGGCGTTGCTTGCGTTGCGAGCCTTTGTACGTACGTAATATTGACGTGGAGCGAAGTAATTCCGTCGGCGCCCACGTTCCGAGGACGTGACTCGAATGAGAGCCTCCCCCCGTCCCGCGCGCTCCCCCGCCCGCCCTTGCGACAAGCCTGCGTTATGACACCAAGGCGGGCGGGGGATGATTAGTGGCGGAGAGTTTTAAAGTGCCAAATGAAGTTTATATTTTGTAGTAAGTAAGTAGGTACTGTAAAACTGGCAACTTCCTTGTTCCATAATATGTTACAGATATAAAACAAGGAAGTTTTCAGCTTGTTTATGGTCATTGAATGCCACCCGGTTATGACGGATAAAAAGATGGTTGAATCATTTGGTCATTGTGCTGATAAAGAAGACAAATATGGCGCAAACAACGAAAGATTACAAAACTTAGTAGTTTACATAGCTTAACCTTATCTAATAATGCAAATGTGAGTTTGTATGTTTGTTAGTTTGTTACGCTTTTCCACTAGCTACTAACTACTTAACCGTTTGATATTAAACTTCACATACACATTAATAAAAGCACACAGGGTACCTTTCGTCAAAAGAAAGTACCTACTGTTTTATTATGCACATCACGGAACAAAAGGCAGACTTAATGCCACGGTGGCATTCTCTGCCAGTTAACCTTCTCGAGGGATAATAAATTGATTAACAAAATCTAAGCTACATATCGCGAGCGAAACGGTGGATATAGCAGCTTTAGACACTTATCTACAATAATGCTTACTCATATTAATTGAAAGTTTGCAATAAAGGATTAAATAAATTAATAATAAATAAATATGTACCTAATGTTAAAAAATATTAAAAACATTAAATAAACAGACCGGTATTTTGTGTACCTATGCCAAATTGATACTAAGCAGATATATACAGGTTGTCCCGTAAATCGATGTCAAGCCAGAACCAGGTGATGGCTAAGTCATAACAGCTGTTGACAGAAAAATAAAAAAAATCTTTGCTATGCCTATTTAGAAAAAAGGACATAACTTTGAAAAATAATTGTAAAGCTTCATTGGCAAAAACGTAATATTTTCTTCTGGACACGAACAAATGACTGTAAATTTTAAGCAGTACTTTTCAGAAACACTATTCAGGATTACACAATAAGAAGAAAATTTAAAAAGTTTGTAGTTTTAAAAATTTTTGTAAATGATCATTTTTTTAAAGATTATTTTTTTACGTTTTTCTATTAACAGTTACTAGCTTGACGTCGATTTACGGGACACCCTGTATACAAAAGGAAAGAGCATTTAAAAACCATACTAACAACAATTTTTATTTTGTGTTATTGTGTTTCTTTTGGGACAATAAAGTATCATATAAGTACATATTTTAATGTGAATTTTGAACAATATAAACGTATGTGTCAATTAATATTAATAATAATCCATATCACCACTTACTCCCATTAATTTTTTTCCTGATGTGAAGTCTCAGGATCAGAAAATTCGCAACACAAGCCGATAAATACAAAAACTATCGACTATAAAATCGAGATCGATCCTCAAAAGAAATAAAAAAATGGTAGGTATGTTAGCACCATCCATGGGCTGCGTCTACAAAGAAACGCAATTACACCGAATCTACAAACAATTGAAGAGAAAAAGTTACAGAGATGAAATAAAAAATCTGTCACCGTAACTAAGAGGCCGGCAACAAATTGTTTTTGTCCACACGTCAGGGGGACAGTGGCCAGTTTTTTGTTGGGGTGTGTGCATTAAAAAAGTAGCGATGTAAGTGCAATACGATTGCAGACGAGTGACATGTGTGTTGAGAGTGCGGTGGAGCCACGGATTCAGCGATGAAAAAATATTTTGACACAATCAGTCCGAACGCAAGTAGCGACGTGAATTTTTCAGTTGAAATTTCTTTGATGACACTTAAATTATGTGGTTAAGTTATTAAAAAAAAAAACCTTTCTGATGCTAAGAAATTTCCCTTTCAATTAAGTTGTGGCTTTGAGTAATTAGATTTTCTTTTTGCAGAAAGTGTAATATTTATTTATATTATGCGATTAGGTAGGTATATATATATTAGACATTTTGTGAGTATGCAATAGTTTTCCGCTTAGTTCGATAAAAAATAAGTTCGATGAAATAGTAGAGAATAGAGATGTAACAAAGTATTTACCTACAGGTGAAATTTTATGATGAAATTTGACGCGGCTGAAGTATAAAATAGCAACGATACCTAATACGTATTACATTTTTTTTTCTAAATTGCTTGTTTACTGGCCATCACTAATAGCTACATTGGCTACATAGAAAGAAGTGAGGAGGTTCCTTAATGGTATAAGGACGTTTTGCGGACTCTTGCGGGCTGCGGCTCGCCGCGCGCCAGACGTCGTAAATCATACGTAATCCGCGCGTCTGTGCCGCGGCGTGTGCACGCGGCTTTATTGCGGGCGGTCAACGTCTATAAGTCGATATTGATTGGTGAAGTGTGTGGGTATGGGAATCTTTAAGTAATTTATCCTATCTAAACAATATACGTCCTAAGTAGTATTATAAATGCGAATGTGAATTTGTCTGTTACGCTTTCATGCCTTACCTACTCAACCGATCATCAAGAAATTTTGCATGGACGTTCCTAGGGGTGCGGAAAAGGATATAGGGTATATTTTATACCGGAATTTCTGAGGGAACTCCGATATTAACTGCGGTGAATAGTAAACTTAGGTACGTAGGTATACCTATAATGAAAAGGCGCGTTTGAGGTTACGTAACTTTTTTATTTAACCGACTTCCAAAAAAGGATGAGGTTCTCAATTCGACTGTATGTTGTTTTTTTTTTTTAATTTTGTATGTTTTCAATTGTTGTATAAACAGATGATTATTATTATTATTAGGAAACTTTATAATAATAATAATAATAATCATCTGCTTAAGTCGAAAACTTTTTGGTTGATATTAATTGATGTGAAATAATATCACTCCATTAAAAATCTTTTCAAACGTTAAAAACAAATAGCTCCGATAAAACAAAGATTGTCAATTGGCATGTTCGTCAAAGCGGCTTAATAACTTTCTGGTTATTTCTCCTTCAGCGGTGCAGTTTTTGTTTACTTTATACCCTTCACCCGGTGCACTTTGTTATCAAACAAAAAGCAAACGCGTTTGAAACAGAACTCTGTGCTTTTGGAAATAAACTTTAATATCATTTGAATTAAAACTATAGAAATATCAAGATTTGTTTTCAAAAACTTTTAATATATTTTCTACCTAATTGCACGGTGTTTATGATCGGTTTTTGCATGCGTCGTCGATGGTAAGAGCTCGACGAGTGGATAAACGGCTTCTTACTCGTATTTCCGATTCACTTATTTTGTCCATACAAAGACAATGTATGCGGCGAATTCGCGGCGCGGTGTAAAAACGCACGCGTCCCTCGCGCAGGGTTGCCACGCGTTTGATGTTGTCTCTTCCTATTTTCATGATATATCTATACCTACATCTATACAAACATACATATATCCTACTAATATTATAAACGCGAAAGTTTGTATGTATGGATGGATGGATGGATAGATGTTTGTTACTGTTTCACGCAAAAACTACTGGATGGATTTAAATGAAACTTTCCAATAATATAGCTTATACATCAGATTAACACATAGGGTACTTTTTATCCCGGAATTCCCGCGGAAACTCTGAAATTAACGCGGATGAAACCGCAGGGCACCACTATACTTATGAATACAATTGAAGTATCTGTTTGTGATTCCAAATTTACAACTTTTTACTAAATGCATATGAAAGTATGTAGGGTACATAAAAAAGTCAACTTTTAAAATTTTTGTCTGTCCGTCTGTCTATCTATCTATCTATCTGTCTGTCTGTCGGTTTGTTCCGGCTAATCTCTGAAATGGTTGAACCGATTTTAACGGGACTTTCACTGGTAGATAGCTGATTTTATAAGGAGTAACTTAGGCTACTTTTATTTTAGAAAAAAATAGTTCCTGCGAGGATTCCGAAACACACGCGGGTGAAACCGCGGTGCACAGCCAGTGTATCATATGACATCTAGATAGTAAAGACGAGGCAGTGACATTAGATAGAGACTGCAATACGATCAAAGAAAGTACCTACCTATTTACTGTCTTGCTAACTTTGCTCTAAAATACCGCGTTTGGGTTCCTTGGTGCATCAAGCATCAAGAGCAATAGAAACTGCATGTCGGGCCTGTGTGCGTAGGAATATAAATTTGAACGAGGCGAAAGAGGTGTAAAGATTATTTAGAAAGTAAAGGTTCAGTCTTTTCCTATGTAAAGTCGGTCAGCTATGAAAACTCTCCGATCGAAGAGTTTTCTCATACGTCCATAAACTTACTTAACTTACTTTATGGACGTATGAGAAAAGATTAGATTTTAAATTTTAAAATCTTCTACTTCGTTACTACAACAGCTCACTACGTACATATGATCGAACTCATAACCCAATATCGATATAATTGTGAGCTGGAGTTTTTGCTATAAATGTTAAATGAACACAAGAAATGCAAAGTGACAACCTTGCATTCCTGCACTCCGCAGTGATAATGTCATAGCCTATGAAGAGGCCTCTTGAGTTCTTTAATTCTATTTTAGTTCTGCGACTATTTATTTATTCATTCACACATTATTGTCATCACAGTCGAAAACTAAAAGGCCGTAAATTAAACAATGACAGATTATTCCTACTATATGGTACCTGTACATATAGGTATTTAAACTAGCTGTGCCCCGCAGTTTCACCCGCGCGAGTTTCGGAAATCCCACAGAAACTATTTTTTTTCTAAAATAAAAGCAGCCTAAGTTACTCCTTATAGCATCAACTATCTGCCAGTGAAAGTCCCGTTAAAATTAGTCCAGCTGTTTCAGAGATTAGCCGGAAAAAACAGACAGACAGAATTTTTTTTTTTATGTAAGTACCTACCGTAAATACTTTCATATGCATTTAGTGAAAAGTGGTTAATTTGGAATTACGAACTGACACTTTAATTTTATTTCCTATATGTATATGTATATAGATTTCGAAAGTCTTTTATGGGAACGTTTTTAGATCTGTGTTTGTCTATAGGTATCTTGGATCAATATAATATGTCTAAATTAAATAATAAAAAATAATACACAAAAATTTTCTCTCTATAGTATGTACAAGGTTAGATATTTTTTTATTTTTCGTTTTTATTTTAACCAACTTCTATTACCTATGTGAAATTGTAGATTAGCTGTGGCCGAGACTTCGCGTGGTCTTAGTTCGTGGGAAAAATTCTCCCCCTTTTTTTAGTTTGTCAAAAATAGCCACAGTAACTCAATATACCTACTTTCGTGGTAATTAATAGTGCTATTAATTAGTTTGATCGGGTTTTTGTTGATGGCGAGACAAGTGTTTCGCATGCATAAATGTTGGAAAACATACGGTGTGTAAAGTGAGAAAATAATAAATATAGTTAGGTACATAATACATAGGTATTATTGGGATATTGACGACTTGTAAAAATCTAAATCCTAATTAGTCCGTCAGTTAGAAAATAAAAAAATAATAGACACGTATTTTTTTTTATTCAAATTTATAAAAATATCCATAGATAAAGCGTATTCAAATTTAGGATGGGGCACTCGTGACGTCATTATTCGGTATAAACCCCGTACAAACTGCACCGGGTTGTGACTTCAGGCGAAATTTCAACTCAATGTATCACCGTTGTGTCAAAAAATACGTGTCCAATATTTTTTATTAATCTACACGGCGGACTAAAATGTGTGTAAACGTGATATTTTAATTTTTTTTTTAAGTATGGTGCTTATTTTATGAGTTAATAATTATAAAAATTCATGAAATTATAAGAAAATTGCACAACTTATAAATGTCAAAAAGAAAAAAAAGTTAGCATAAAACTTCTGTATCTTGTGAAATGAGAGGTAGGTATTTTCTTGCTTCAACTTTGCAACATTTTTTAAAAGGTATAAATAGGTAGTTTGGTATTATTAGGGACTTGGTCATTTGTAGAGCTCACTATAGTTTTACAGACTGAAATTTTAGGAAGTAATTTTGGATGTCTTTCAAAAGAAAATACAGCGAGCTATGAGGTCCTCTCTGCATTGCAATCCCACGGAATTCTTCACACCTTCCAGTCATAACAGTCCCAAATTCTTATAATATTCGTCCAGCATTTCTTCTCATTGTTCCACTTTTTACACCCACAAAGGCACCGAAGCGACGGCACGCCGAGTATTCGAATGATCCACCGCATCGATCCAGTATCGATCGAACGGAATCCGCCGCGACAATGTCAAATACAAGTAATTGTATATAATTGGTAGTTCTCAAGAACAATGACGCAAAATTACTGTTTGAGTGAAATAATTACGGTCGGTGTGTTTTTTTGCACTAGTCCCGCAGCCCGGCTCGCCATGTTATTGCTTTGACTGAAGCCGTGGTGCCACTCGATTGTTAACGTTCGATTTTATTGACGCACATTCGCGAGGGAATATTGTCATTGTGTATTTTCGATGTTTGTTCCTCATACAAATTATGAAAAAAAAAAAACAATTGAATCAACCAAAAATTTTATTATTTATTAAAATGATCTACGCTAATATTATAGGAGAAGATTTGATTTTGTTGTATTTAGTTTGTTTTCTTTTTAAATGATTTGATATAGGTACCTACCTATTAGATAGGCATAAAGAATAATATATTCTGGATAGACATAGGATAGTTTTTGTACTGCAAGAAAGAGTTCCCCCCAAAATCCATGCAAGCGAGCGAATTCGCGAGGAACAGTTACGTAAGTTTCGTAGGAGTTATTTCAAACTCAACGATCAAGCCGCAATCAAAATATTCATAATAATATCATTGAACTAAGATCGAGCGAGCGAATACTGATATATCTCACGATGAAAATCTGAGCCAATCTCCAGCAACCATTCCGTTTTTATCAGACTTATGTTAAACTGTGGAATTCAAACTTTTTGCCGACCAACTGTTTATGTCAGCCCCCCGATCGCGCGCGGTTTTTCCGCTTTATTTAAAGATTTAATGAATAAGAATGGAGTTTTGAAAAAGTGCCGTCGTTTGATTTAATTCACCCCTTATCTTGGTGATTGGAGTGATTATAAATGGTGGACACAAAAATGGCGCATAACATGAGCTGCTATGCTATTCTGAAAAAGTAAATCATCTCGCAAGACATCTCCCTCCGCTTCTAATCGCACTAGTCTTGGTTTTTAAAGATAAAGATAATGAAGTGGCATTGAATACATCGAAATACTTACCTACTTGACACGAATTAGTTGGGTTAGTACCTACCTGTTAGGTATAATTATTACTATGTACCTAATAATGGCGTTGTTGTAAAAATGAGTTATACTTAGTGAATGAATATCGGTATAGTAAATTCATTTTTTTTTAATTCTCTTAATTTCTAAACATTTCATAAATTTGTTTGCTAAAATCGGAAGATCGCCTTGAGTTCGTTTGACGGCCGAAAACCAAAATCCACTTTTATCGATTTTCTTTAAATCAAATAGTACACCGGTTAGGTTAGACAATGTGGGTACATTGTCTAACCTACTATACTATACTATACTACTACTTGCCCAGCATACTATAAACTGTTCCTGTTTATACTATCGTGTAGGGACCCATTGAATTAATAACAGTGCTCTGTGGCTACGAAAAAATCCCTACTTAGGCTAGGCATTTTTGCGAATCCACAGAGCACTGTTTATAGGGCACGTTATTATTATTATTTCGTGATTCTTCTTTTCCGGACTACCTAGATTATTCCACCACTAGTTCATATGTCACGTGAAATCAGCTCTTTGGATCAATTAAGTAGGTACCTACCTATGTCGTGAAACCGACAAAAGTATATTTTTTTTGGAATATACTTGTCGTAACCACTGTCGTAACGTTTGTATATTATATATATGGACATAATACATAATCCATAAGTTATTTATTGCAAATAGATATTGCGATTATTTAATCATAAATTAATTTTTCGATGCATTACTTTTTGTATAAAATAAAATAATTATTTCGACAAATATCTACCTATATCTCGGAAATGTACCTACTTCTTGCGACCGTAAAAGTAGAAAATTGTGTTTACTCGATAATACGTCTTTTAATTACATTAATTGGGGCATCAATAAGCCGGAGGCAGGACGGCTACTTATCTGATCGGTTTAATTGAGCCTTACATTAATTACATTATAATTACCCATGAACAAAGACGCCACCTGTCGACGGAATACCGAACTAACGATCGATCGATCGATCGGTTCGGCTAATGCATAAAATGTGTGCGACCAACGTTGCTTGGGCACAATAATTAGTCGTTCTTATAATAAAAATAATTTAGGTACAAATTAAAATGTACCTACCTACCTACTTAAACTGCTGTTCCATGAAGTCCCAAGAAGAACGGCTTATAAGTAGGTACCTATCAGTAGTCCCTTTTGTGTAGGTATAGGATTGACTTTAGAGTAAACGGGTAAAATATTGAGAAAAATATTCAATTGCCCATAAAAATCTTATATTATGCACGCTAAATGTACCTAGCCCATATCGAAGCGTATCAATTATTATATGACTAAGCTAAAACTGAAGTTCAATTACAATTTGTAAGCACTCCGCTAGACGGCGCATAAGCTGAGCGAGCGTAACGAGCGCTTCGCGGCAGCAGTCAGCGAAGTACCAAAGTTTTTTTTTTGGTTTACACATTTTAATATGCAACTATAAAAGAATTTTATTTTGAAAAATAATAACAGAGACAAGGATTCTCTAGTCTATTGTGTGGCTAAATAACATCCTCTAATACAATAATTTCAGCAAATGATTGTTATTATAAGTTTACTAAAGTGTAATCGGCGCTTGTCAAAGTGTTATTTCCCAAGCAACATTTGACGAATTCTCAATTCATGAACGATAAAAAAAAGAATTCATCCCAATTAACATTTACTGTCTTAAAGATAACGAATTAATATGAGCAAAATTAAAACACAATTGTCGTTTAATATTCGATCTGATAATTTTTCGCGTTTGAAATACCGATCCATTTGTAAAACATTTCAAGAGGAGATGCGCGCGCGCACTCTCGATTCTACTCACGCAAAGTTCAACCCGCTCGACTCCAACTTCGATTAGGGTCTTCTCGCATATACTGATACTATTATACGCACGTTAAGCCGACCGTCCGTTACCAAGGGAGTATATGCGATGAGACCTTTATCAAAGAAGGAGCGAAGCAGAGATTTGTTCCACGCAAGTAGAATTAACGACCTTCAGTTTCACTAGCAGTCGGCACAGAACATAGATCACAAAAAGATGGGAGACAGAAGCTCAATTGCATCTCGATATGCACAAATTGATCATAATGTAAGATTTATAAAACAACGCCGTCGCACTATACCCGTGACGTGATTTTCTTGTTATTTAATATCTGTTGATGTTGAAACAAAAAAAAAACACAAAATAGTAAAAGTAGGTAGGTAAATGAAAAAAAGAATTACATTTGTAATTCAGTAAACACATGACGAAGCACAGAAGTGAAACCTTTTTGCATGAGGAAAGTTTTGTTTAAAACATACATACAGCCAAATGCATAACCTCCTCCTTTTTGGAAGTCTCTCTAATTTGACTGTGTTCGAAATGTGTCAAGTAGCAGTTAGCACTACTCTACTCTACTCTACTCTACTCTACTATACTCTACTCTACTCTACTCTACTCTACTCTACTCTACTCTACTCTACTCTACTCTACTCTACTCTACTCTACTCTACTCTACTCTACTCTGCTCTGCTCTGCTCTACTCTACTCTACTCTACTCTACTCTACTCTATTCTATTCTATTCATTGTTTTTCTGTTATCCTTGTTTAAAATTCAGTAAGTACAGAGCGCCCTCTAGGGCTGCAGATGAAATCGCGAGACTGTTTGCTTGTGATCCACGCGACAAAAAGCCTTCTTCTTCTTCTTCTTTCGAGTCGCATCGCCGCGAGCTCTATTGATACGACGTTGACGGATTCGGGGGAACGCCAATAGGGTTGGCAAGCGTTCACGAGTATGTTACGGAGTTCCATCTTATGAACAGAGAAGTTTACGTATGGTAACTCATAAATCGCCTGACAGGCGGTCGTAAGTTTTGACTGTTAAAACGAAAAGTGAATAAAAAATATAATATAATAATTAAAATTAGATCATAATAGATACGTACAGCATACTCAAAGGTGAACACTCAGTAGATAATGGCTAACATTGCTCTAAGCGACTTATCTCACAAAAGAATGGGTGTTCAGGGGATGAATTACTTATAGCTAAAAGACTTTAGGTTTACATTTTCAAGGAATAGAGCAGATAAGTTCACAAGATTTGTAGTGTGTAGGTAGCATTTGCCGAATACCAAATAACAAAATGCCTAAGTGTAAGTTATGATCCACCAAAAAAGGTCTAAACTATTAGTGCCCAATTTTGGAGTCGACTTGTCGATTTTGGAATTTCTTTAGAAATGAGAAAGCGGGATGAGGTGTCTGTATGTCGCTCTTTCACTCACTTAGTCATGAAAAATAGTCCAATCAAAAGTTCATTTTTTCGTGATAACCTGACATGATTTATAGTTCCTTAGTTTTATATAGATAAATTTATTGATTGCCAACTTGTCCAAGGCGCAGGAATACTTTAGCTAAGAGTCAGTGGAGTGAATGCAGAGATTATCCCTTATATCCCAACTTACCTACTTACTTTACCTGAAAATAGTGTAGAAGAGTTTTTAAGCCACCAGTGTCAACTGCCAACCCTATCGTAATATACATGGCACAGACGCCGCCCTGACATGTTTACGGGCCAATTATTTGTATGGATTCCGCCGCAATAATGATTTCTTGCGTCCACCCGGCCGTCTGTTCGTCCGATTTGAGCGCCTCTGAAGCTTTATTTATTCAAACTTTTTCTTTTTGAACTATCTACCAAGTTTCCAGCCAGCCGCATCCGGGCCTTCATTCACTATGACCATAACAGGGGTTTACATCGGTTCGATTTTCGCCTTGCGGCTAGTCGCATCAAAAATCGCCTTACCAAGCCGTCTAGACAAGACCTAGCCGAATTGGGTACCTATTTTATGGGGTATGAAAATCAAAATTCTAATTAGTCCGTCAGTTCGAAAATAAAAAAATAATAGACACATATTTTTCATTTTTTAAATTAATGAAAATAAACATAGATAAAGCGCATTAATAAGGTGGAGGACTCGTGACGTCATTATGCGGTATAAGCCGGTAAAATCGGTAAAATCGTGCGCCTTTAGTCACCCGTGTAAACCCTACTTAAAGCGCCACAAAATTCATCTTTACCTCGTGCTCAGAGGTGTCTCTACAAAAAAATAAGTTTACACCATGTTTTATGGCATACTAGAATATTTATTTCTAATATTTTGGCAATTTGGAGCGTTTCGGATTGTTTTTTTGGGACGTGCGTTATGGGCAAGGAATATTGTTGGTCATAGTGAATAAGGGACCTATAGGGATATCTCGTGTTAATCTGAATACGGAATTTGTATTTTCACACCTTACTTCATGACGAAGCTGAAGGTTACCTACTCGGATTATTGTGTTTGTAAAATACTAACAAACAATCATTTTTATTTAGTAGAATAATTAGATTGCTGAAATCATTTTGATAGATTAATTATGTACCTACCTATTGTTTGATACTATTCTTATATATGACACTTTTTTTCACATATCTAGTGTTTAACCGTCTGTTTAGTATATCTTTTACGAAGAAAAAAGTACAGAAGTTTTGTCAATTGCCTGGTATCCATAGTACAAGCTCTACTTAACTTGGGATTAGGTGGCGCTGACTATATCTATGATAATATCCAAGCGTTATTATGATATTATCACCATATTATCAAGAAGTTTAAAATCAATATAATCATCAATCATGTAGATATACATACTTAAAAAAATTCAAACTGCAACGGAAAAGTCGGCTACTTTGTTTTGACCGACTTACAGACATATTTTTAACTCTACATAATGTAACAGTAGAATCTGCGAATCTACGTCATTTTATTTTTATTTAATTTTTAACTTTTCTATTCTAAATTTTCACAGGTAGATTAATTTTTACGAGCTTGCTGGAGCATTGTTTCATGGAAATCGAAAGTTGAAAAATTTTATGTTTCTCGCGGGTAAAACCGCGCGCACCACCTAGTTATGATAATATAATAAAGTACTATATTATATCTTGTACCATATACGTTCTAATATAGCTGCTATGACTACAGCTGTAATGAAGTCTGTAGTCAAAGAAAATAAATTAGGTATCTATATTTACTCAGGTGATGTTCAAAAGGTAGAGCTGTTTTTAAGTATTATTTTGATCGACTACACCACAGGGGATGTAGCTCAGTGGTAGAGCGTTCGCTTTGCATGTGAAAGGCCCCGGGTTCGATCCCCGGCATCTCCAACTTTTTTTTCCATCAAATTAAAATCTCAATATACCCAGAAACAGAAAAGGGAAGAATTCTCGAAAGTCTTAACTCTACACATTTGCTAAAACTTTCAA
This sequence comes from Zygaena filipendulae, assembly GCA_907165275.2. Lineage (NCBI taxonomy): Eukaryota > Metazoa > Arthropoda > Insecta > Lepidoptera > Zygaenidae > Zygaena > Zygaena filipendulae. The sequence continues at coordinate 7,502,708 of OU015669.1, forward strand.
ACTTTTTCAAATGTAAATAAGGCAATCGAACATAGAACCTCCTCCTTTTTGGAAGTTGGTTAATTTTAATACCTTTAGTAAGTTTAGAAAATCACTAACTGAATTAGTCAAATAATTTTCACAAAATATTAGTCCGTAATTGGCAGTGGTATTAGAATTAAATAAATAGGTATTTAAGCGCTGTAGATTTTGGTAAATAAATAAATAATAGTGATATCCCCACATATAAGTACGAGTAATATCGCGTCATCATACAATAATAAAAAATACTTTAAAATACCATATATTTAAATCTATACATTAAAATGCTTTGTCGTGAATGGCTGACTGACGGATCAACGCATCAGCGCGCGGTTTACCGCTGATCGTTAAGATCTGAAACTTGAAATAAACAGTCAACAATTTTCTATAAACTAAGAACTATGGGGTCTAAAATCCAAGTTTATCTAGCATAATACCTTAATTCCACACAGTAGTACAGTCAACAGCAGATATTTCAGAGTATCCTAATGATTCAAATGATTTTACACTCCCAAAAAGAAAAACATCTGCATAACAATTGTATTTACATCGTATGCGTCAATATCATCTTAAAATTTATCAAATATTATATTTTAATAATAAATCTTCAAAATTTTTATGCCAACGAACTTCAGTTTGCTACGAAATATTTTGATAACGGGTACTTTTGGTGCTGACTGTACCTACATATACATCTAGGTAAAAATGTGAGTTATAGGTTTATAGCATTTGTACTTTTCAGACAAATAACACTGTGTTGACGTTAGCTTAGGCGCACTACGTCCAATGGGCATGATGAATAAATTGTAATTTCTAGTTCGTTTCACACATATTTTTCCTTTTTTACGCAATCAAAAAATAAAGGCGATACATTGAGTTGAAATTCCGTGTGACGTCACACCCAGGTACCTACACTCTATACCTATACTTAGTTATGATTTCTCCCACTCCTAAACTTTAATGTGTTTAACCAAGTATTTTTTCAATAATTTGAAAAAGCCAAAATTACTTTTTTACTATCTAATGAAATATAATTTTGATTTTTATACCTTGTCATCATGCCCATTCGTTAGGTAGGTATACATACATGTGCATCAAAGAATTCTAAAGTAGCACACACTTCGTTTTTATTTACTAGCCAACGTAGTGCTATGCGCTTCGCACGCTGAGCTAAAACACGTGGTTTCCCGCGATAACCAGTTGCTCGCTCGGGGTAGGTAGGTACTCGCAATGGCGGCTGGCTGGTATCTGCAGCAGCGGACGCGTGCTCTCGTCTCCACCCGCCAAACAAGAGACGTGAAAGTAATAATTTTATATATCAATTTTTTCTCACGAACGTACCGTCGTTACACCCGGCGGCACACGTGTGATAGTAGTGTACTTAGAACTCAAGTCACGCGCTTGTATTGATCGATGCGCTTACTGTACAGTGTACGCTCAGTACAGTTCGCGGCGTGATGAGGTGTTTCGTGTTTCCGAGACCGTCCAGTGCGAATGAGAGTATATTTATTTGTTTGTTACGTTTTCATGCCTTTACTATTTAACCGATCATCATGAAATTTTGCATCTTTTGACCCGGAATTCCCGCGGGAACTTCGAAACTAATGCGGGTGAAAGCGTGGGGAACAGCTAGTAAAAAATTAAAAATTTCAAGAAAATTTCACGCAACGAACTTCTCTTTCACTCAAAGGAATATATAGGAATAGGGAAAATGACGGGTTCAAAACTAAAGTGGTACAAGTGAAACCTTTAAGAAATGAAGAAAAACAATTTCGTAAATGATTCTCCAGGCTTTAATAAATAATAATAATAAATAATTTTTATTTCAAGTAACTGTGACTCAATATTATAGTTGGTAACAATTTTATCTTATTGTTGCTTTGATGTTAAAGTTACAATAAAGCATAAGTACCTTGTATTTAGTATAAAAATATAATGTACTCTATTGAGTAAAATATTTATAACATAATATTATTTTTTTCATTAAACAAATATTAAACAAATGGAAAAAGAAAATCAACCATCAATTTTCAGTTTTTTAACTTATACATGTACATACCTACCTCTATGGTTTCTGATTCAACCCGTCAAATATAGTTTTGTTCAAAGATATATTGTTATGAATGTTTGAAGGACCTAACATTTGTATGATAATCTTTCTCGATTTATCGCAAAATCTACTAACAAAGATTAAAGCTTTTCCTAAATATCTGTTCCTTGCATCGAACCCGCGACCCCTCGTTTCTACAGCAAGTCAACTATTTACAGGCTTCTATCGATTCTACCTACGTTTCTTGAATACCCAATGTTTTGGCACCACGTATTTTAACAATGCATTCCATTTGAGTTTTATCTATATAGATACAAGGGTGATTTTTCATTGTAACTGTTGTTTTTTTTATTTTTGCGTCTGATGATCGGAAGGTCAAATGTAAAATCGATATTTTAAAACAGGTGTTTATAGATTTGTATATTTTTATCAGTAATCAAAGGAAATTGTGGTAATTCACCGTTTATAAATTATATATTTTATATTCTTAATTACATTTTTACAAATACCTATATAAGTCATTTTTGTCCCCTTAATCTTAGAGGTACCTATTTTTATTGATGGTAAAATCTCGTCACTATCATGAGTATTATGTAATAACAACGAGTAATAATATTAACATTAATTTTGAGATATTATTGCAAAAACGTACCTACTTGTTTGTTATAATTTTATAATTATCATAAACTACCTGGCTTGTTCTACTTATTTTAAACTAATTATGCTATGGCGCCTACGCCGTAGCACCGTAGCGCTGCTACGCGACAGCGCTCAAAAGGGGGTAATTCTGTTACACTGTGTAAACTAATTTATTACTATCACTGACCCAGAATTTACACCTTATCACGTGACCACGCCCACACGCCAATGCCGCTCGCGCCACGCCCCCCCCCGCACCGGCTACGACCAATCGCGGTAACACGTTCTAAATTTAAAACGTAGCCGCCGATGGATAGCTGTTCTTTTCGCGCCCGCTGTGAAGACTAAAGTTTGATGAATAAATAGATTATGGATATGGATATTAAATTATTAAAAAAAAAAAAAAAATTATTATGTTTTTATTTTTTGAATAACGATTGTGAGTTGTGACTCAGATAAATGACGCATATTTAATTTTTGGAATTCTTGTTCTTTACTTACTATTTCTTATAAAATTGTTGACATCTGAGGAATCTATTAAACAAAATAAAAAAAAACAAATTTCATAATATGAAATGAAAATTTCTTGCACTATTACTTAAGGTAGTAAATCAGTCTTAGCGCCTTTTTAAGGTGGCTACTGAACGAAAACGACCAATTTCTCGAGACCTCACGTTACAATAAGTAACCAGCCAGTTGTTCGAATACAACAGCTCCACATAGAGTGGTATTTCTTCCCCTAATATTGCAGCTTTTTTATGAAAGAGTCGGGAATGCATGCACAGTCATGAATGGAGGGTGTTAATAAAGATTCATGAGATGCTTACTATCAGTTTACATATTTTCACACTGCGTCAAAGGGGTGACCAGTGCAAAAAATACTGATAATCGTGTAGGGAGATTTGAAGTGGAAATGTGGTATCAAGATTTTCCTAGCAACTTTCAGAAAAGAAAGTTTCGAAATGAAACTGTTTGTATGGTTCAAGACTTCTTAACTAGAAACATAGAATCACCATTATCATCATCATCACATCGTTGTAGTTCCACGGAGGGGTAGGTAGAGTTAATCTTTGGAGTACCTAAGCTATTATATTTCAAACTGAAAGGTGCATAGATAAACTTGAACTTTTATTTAAATATATCTCTTTTGTATATAAATTATTTATGAATATATCATTTGACTTTCCTGTGTAGAGATTATCTCTATACCAGTTTTTATTCAATGATGATGAGATGAGATGAATGATGAACCATCATAATTATTACTCTACAGTGGCCCACTGCTAGACAAAGGCTTCCCCAAGTTCTCATTAAAACTTAATTCCAAGACATTTTCATGCTATTTCCATCACATATCTACAATGGAAACCAAAAACCCTATATTTTTTTAAGGGCAATAAGTACGTACACCATTTTGTAAAACCAGCTTCTCAAAGCTGCTTAAGAGTAGTCAGTTGCTAATTATTATTATTAAAAAAATATATAAATAATTACGCACATTGAATCGTAATTTATTGTTAAAATTACCTAATTATTGCCAACTGGTTTCACCTTAATCCCAATATTAGCATAAGAAGGACCGGGTCAGTTCTGCTCATACAAAACACTACTCGCGCCTCGATCGGGGTCTCCCCACGCATGTCGATACTGGCACACTTTCATTAGGCCGACCAACTGTCGCGACGGGGGTATATGAGGGGAGACCCTTAGATACAAGTCGATCCGGTATTGTGTTTTGTGTGAGAATAATAAAAGCTAAAGCCTCACTAAGACAACTCTTTAGTTTTATTTTGCTGATTTCCGCGATTTTTACCATATCGTCTGTCTATCATGATCAAAAATTTGTAGGTACCTACATTTTATTTTTGATTTAATGGCGTGGCTTCAAGGCTTTTCTATCAGTTTACCATTTTTTTTGTGTTTTGCACTAGAGATGCATTATTATGTATTAGTCAACATTGCTTTGCTATTGCTTTAGACAACTTATTTCCAATTTACAAGATATTTGTTTAAAAATTAATTAATTCAATTTTTGTCAAACACCGCTACCTACAAAGGTGTTACACAAAGTAGTTATATTATTTAAAGATTGTTTTCTAGTAGGCATAATTGGGCACTGGTGTTTATAGGTAGCCCGAAAATCTTTGACCATAATTTCATAAACGATAAGTAAAACCTCATTTAAAAAAAAATAGTTGCTTTGTTTTTCCGTAGAGCAGCCGTATGACGCCCTGATGGAAAATCAATATTTTCTGCCATCCGTACCTACCGTGCGTTAAAGAACTTCATTCTGAACATTTGCAGTCTACTATGCCACAAAATAAACATACCGACACGTCACTAGCGAGGTTATGAACTGGTTACAGGTGAAGAGTTCGAGACTGTTCGATGCAATTTATAGCTTTTGAAGACATAAACAGACTAATAAAGGTAACAACATTCTGATAATCTATAAGCTATCTATAAAAAGTGTGTCAAATGTTTGGACATACTTGGACATTATCTCACAGCGCCACCTAGACCCAAAGTAAGTAAAGCATGTAATATGGGTAACAGACTGATATAATAATATCTAGGTACTAAAATACTTTTTTTTGTGAACACATAATATTTGTGATGCGGACTCAGACCAGACTAACAATATAAATGTATTACCCAGATGCGGGATCGAACCCGCGACAAAAGAGTCAGTCACAACTCACAGCGCTACGTAATCTATACATTATGTATATATAGCTAGACACAGACTCGAATTTAAATTATAATTATAATATTTCCATACGAACATCCATGTTGTGAACAGCTCAATAACGGAGACACCGTTACACATTAGTCACACGTGCGTCATTTTGCTTGGCAATTACAAGACACCAAACCGTTTAGTTCGACCTCTCAATCCAAGAACAGAAACCGTCAAAGTTCGTCTCGAAGCCAAGACTGAGCGAGGAGATGAAGCTCTCGGTACGCTGGCCGCTATTTACAAAGACTTGAAATGTAACTTTGACAGTTAGAAGTGTCAAAACGGCCCATTATGGGCTAGGTCACAAGGTGACGGGCTTAAAGCATGGGAATGTGGTGTATTTCACATGGTGCTTATGGTTTTAATAGATAAACGGTCTATTTTAGAAATGGTTTGTTATGAGAATGAATGAAAAATAGATTTTTTATTTTTCTCAGTAATATTTCGCGTATTTTTTTCTTATTGTGATAGTTTAAGTATCTATTTTAGGCAATTTCTAAACTAAATGCAACTTTTTGAGACTAAAATTTCAAGGTCAGACTTGAGTTTGAACTCTCACTGAAGTTTCGTTTTTTTCACGTGCATCTATAGGTACCTATACTGCCAATGGGTTGGAAATTTATTTCCACATTTCTGTTGAAAAATATTGCCAATATTTAATATTTGGTTATCCGATCATTACGGTTATTTATCTAAATTTTAATCGGTGAATAATTAAATCAAAAAATCATGATAAAAAAGTTTATTGCGCTTTCTTAAAAACCTATTATATCGTAGAGTTTGTTTTGTTAAAAATAATTTTTCGCGGTTCACTAAAAACAACAACAAACCAAAACGAAAGAAAAAAACTTCGTCAGCGAAAGTAATTAGGGCAGAGCCACACCCCGGCAACATCGCGGGCATAGCTCTACGTGACAGAGGGCAGTGTCACGTAAGAGTAACCCAATTACGCGCGACGTGATGTTCACAAATTCGACAGCACGCCCCGCTCGAGTGCCAACATCCACGGCCGAGCCAGCCGCGCCGTAGTGTAGCCGGGAGCTTGTTTCGTATGCCCGGCGAGCGAGGGCCGGTTCACTGCACACACCCAACCGCCGGCGTATAGTTTTGATAGCAGATCCTCAATGACCGCTGGACCGACAGACTCGGCACACGCGTTCTGCGCCACCGCACACTCGTACGAAATGCATGTGGTAAATAAACGCATGCACACGCGCCGCTGTCGCCGACGAAACGCGGGAAAAGTTTGACAGTTGTTTACATTCGCGCGTTCTTTTTTTGGTTTTCGTTTTTTTTTTCGTCGTGTGACCGAATGTGACCTGACAGTGATGTAGCGCGGATCTTTGTAGTGAGTGGATCGGGACTGTTTTTCATAAAGAGTGATTATTACTGGTGAATATTGCAGACTTTCCTAATGAAGGTGTGATAAGAATGACAGTGATTTATTGTATATGTCGGGAATTGGATTTGGCGTAATCTTTTGCGGTAACGAGTGATGTCGTGCTTTTGATTGAATTTATAATCAAATCAAATTCTAAACGAAGTATTTCAAAACAAAGTTCTTACTGTTTTGACTAAATTGATTTACCTAGTAGAATATTATAGGCCTATAATACAATATGAATGTAGGCTTTCATGCACATCCAGACTGCCCAAATTTTAATAATTTCTTGATATTTGAAGTCCATATAACCTAACTTTAAGTACCACTGTATAGTATTTAAAGTTACAATTTGTGGGATTTTGTTTATATTTCAGTATTTTTATATCAGCACATTTAGGTTGGTACTAACTACTAATACAATCGATTCAGTTTTATATATAAAATTTTAGTATTTTGACTAGATAAAGATATACTAACTGATGTTGTCTTGATATACAACACTAAAGGAAAAAATAATAATTACAATCATTTATTTTTTATCGACATCAAGTTCTTGTACTCAAAACAAATACACCTTTTATTAAAATCGATTAATAGCAAATATGTTAAAAACTAATTAAATAACACGTCCTAAAGGTAAATCACACAACACTTATTGCGTCCCATGCCCGCTGGACGCGCAGCGCCGCGCGCCGGCAACACAAACATGTGTTCGGCGAGTGTTGGTTCACAAACACAATAACCAACACACAAAAACCTGTAATCCCTTGAGGTTAACAAAACACTGCGCAATAAATAGTTTTTAAGCTTTGAGCAAATAACATATCGACTTCACTAATAGGTGCTTGATCTAACATAAACGAAAAACAATCGAATCGCTTGCGCAAACGCCGCCCGCCAGTGCCAACGGTCAACATATCATATTAACTTATGGTGTTCAAACAATATTAATATATGGTCAAATAATATTTAAGTTCTCTCGAGTAACTGTTCTTTTTTCAAATATTATTAAATAGTTTGAAGTTGGCACTTTGGTAGTTAATTGTTGGGAAGCGGATGTGCTTGTGTTGGCAACGAATGCTCGTTAGGGCTTTTATATAGTAACGGTAGATTTAACTTGAAGATATTCCCTCATTAGTTTAGTATGAAGAACATCTAGATAGAGTTTAATCATAGATTAGTGAAACTGTGCTGAGAACTGGTTTTGGTGTGCCTATAAGTAAAACCTATAGACATACTTTATAGCTTCTAACACAATCATATCGCACCATATTATGTTTTCTTGACTAATTCAAACAGCAAGGGGCTCTATATTAAAATATAGAGCTACAAATATCGAAAATTTAATTTTTTATTAATTTTAAATTAACACAAATTACTCTCAACTTGTATAAAATTTATAAACCTATTTACTCTTTTATAAAACGGAAAGTGTATTTTTGGTGCCCCTAAATCGTTTCTAAAAAATCTATCGCTGATTGATAATTCTTTTCTGTATCATTCCGTAATACCTATAGGACTTTTTATCGCGAAACAAAGAATCCAGAGGGAATTCATATGGGTGGAGATGTGAACAACAGCTATTATAACATAGGTAATTTATCACTTGAGTCAATAATTAAAAAAATAAATATATAGATTCCATTTTATTTTTACTAACAATTATTAACGGAATGCTATAAATAAACATAATACCTATGTAGATCTTATATCGTGATTTTTCCTACAGTTATTGGTTGATGCAATATCAAATGAATAGTCGAACCATAATGATAAACTACTGAGCCCTGTAAATAAAATAAAAAAATATAATGAACATAGAGCAATATAGGCGGTGGGTGGATTACATCCAACTCCCTTATAAGCGATCGTCTCCTTATAATTTCCCAGGTGTATTTTTTATAACTGCCCGTTTCACTTCTATAGCTTGAGTCTAGATAGATAGCTATTAAAATATAAATAGCCAGCTCTTGCCACTACTTGTCACTATAAACCACGTTTTGGACAGAGTTCTAAGGGATTTATTTATATTTGACGACCCGATTGGCGCAGAGGTCACCATGCCTACCCGCTAATCAAGGGGTTCCGGGTTCGATTCCCGGTGGGGGTGGACTTTGTGTGATGAACTGTGTTTATATAATATGTATAGTATAATATATAAGTAATTATATGTAGTATATACCACGTTTGCTTGGTTTCCACGACACAAGCTAATAATAGCTTACTGTGGGATCAAGTAGATCTGTGTGTTGTGATGTGGATTATTATTATTATTATTATTATAAAAAGCGTTACATCACTCGTTTTAAAACCTATTTTTGAAATTAAGTTTTTATCTAAAAATTTTAATTTGGTATTCTTATCAGAACCCTACCTGTGAGTGAAATTACGTCAAATATTAAGTTGCCGAAAGAACGATTACTTTTGATTTATGAACCACAAAATACATGGCTGTTGCAAGTTGTAAAAAGCTTGTGAAAACATAATGTGTAAGAAGTGAAACTTTTCGTATTACAACGCCACATATTGACGATCAAAAGTATTTAGTGGAAAACTCCTGAAAGTGTCAAATCGCCAACAATAAAACAAACGAGTTCAATGGAAAACTGACGAAGTTTTCATATGTGTAATGTAACGAGTTGCACGTAACGTAACGGACTTTTTCGTGACAAAAGCAGTTTTATTTTAGTAAATTTTAAATTTAATGAAAACCCCACCGGTAATGGGCGATTGAGTGTATGAATTCAGTGGGGTGTAGGATGGAGCCGGGCGGGTTCGGCTCGTCACCCTGGGCGGCCATGTTGGGCCACGGCATGCACGGCATGATGCAGCATGAGTACCCGCATGCGCACGCTCCTATGCCCATGGACCTGCACGTGCCGCAGCCGTTCCCTTACTACCGGTAAGTTGAATTGCATGTATCCCCCATAGCATTGCCCCACCAAGGTGGAAGGTGGACTGACGACTCAGTGAAGGTGGCGGACGCCATTAGATGCGGTGAGCGCAGGACCAGTTGTGGCGATCCTTGGGGGATGTCCAGCAGTGTACGTCTTTCGGCTGATATGAGGATGATGATGAGCACAGCCGCCTTAGCCAAGTTGACAATTTATAATCGTCATGCAAACTGGACTTTTTATTGCACAATTTTACGTGTCCTTGAAGGAACGTATCCTTAAAAACTATAACATTTTATAAACCTTATTGAAGTACGTCTGTGTCTAATTTTATTATTGAAGTTGAAAATACGACAATAACTTTCTTATTTCGCAACCAGTCAATATTTCTGATGACGGGCGAAGAAAAAAAACAACAAAACACGGTGGTATTGTGTACAAAAAGCGGGAGCGTCGGATAAGGTTAGTTATTAAGGGCGGGATGCCGTCGGCGGCGCGGGCGCAGGGTTTTTGCGTCGCTCGCGGCGCGCCCCGCGACCGGCGCGGGCGCACCGCACAAGCGGAGCGCATGAGCTATGTCGCATAACGCACGGCGAATGCGTCTGTACCGCGCCGTATTGCGAACAGCCTTCTTAGCCAAGCTGACAATCTCCTTCTTCTTAGTCGTTTCCTAATGTGGGTCGTGACTACTAGGTTGGCGCTCCAGGCAGCCCTATTCTCCGCCTGACGCATCTCCTTCACCATGTCAGTCCATCGGGATGGCGATCTTCCGCGACATTTCTTGCCCTCAACGTGCCGTTCTCGTCTGGTCACGTGACTGGAGTATTGTAGGAGTCGCTGCATACGCTGTGGAGTCTCGACTGGACGTTCAGTTCAATCAGGATCGACGTGTTGGTTCTTGTCGCTGCCCAGGGAATTCCCAATATTTTGTGCCAGCACCACATTTCAAACTATAGCCGTTAAAGAAATCTAATAGAACGTATCGTCAACGTAAAATGCGTAGATATAATAAATTCTAACCGGAGTTTGTTTGTTTTTTGTTTGTTACACTTTCACAGCTTAACTACTCATTCGATCGTCATGAAATTTGCATTCACGTTGTCAGGGGTGTGGAAAACATAGGTAGGTTATAGGTACTTTTTATTCCGAAAATCCCGCGGGAACTCCGAAAATAACGCGGTGTTCCACGGGGAACAGCTATTCGACACGTATTTTTTGCTTTTTTAAATAAATTAAAATATACAGAGATAAAGCGCATTAAAGCTTAGGATGAGGAGGTCGTGACGTCACTTACCGCAAAACCGCCATACAAACTGTCAGAATAGTGACGTCACGCGAAATTTCAACTCAATATATCGCCGTTATTTTTTGATTACGTAAAAAAAGAAAAAATACGTGTCCAATATTTTTTAATAATCTACAAGAGGGACTAAAAAATAAAATTAGTCAACATGCCCATTCCCGAAAGGGAACGCGATGGTTTTCTTGTTTTAACTATGGACTCTTTCTACGGTCCCTACAAGAATATATTTTTATTTTCTAACTGACAGATTAGGTAATTAGAATTTAAACCCTTCTCGACCGTTTTTCGTTCACAATTTCTAGAATATAAACCCTTCTCACATTACAAGCACCGGGCCAAAACAAAAAAAAAAACATATAAAAAGTTTTTTTTTTCCGTCCGCCAATATCAATTCAAATTTCGAATCGGATTACTGTCATTGTGTTCTGTTGAGTCTCATCTGCGATTGTATGTCGCCGGTCCTCACTAGCGAGGCTCGCGCTCGCACTATAATCTGCGCATACGCAGGTCTGAAATTATGCGCCAAAATGGCGGCAACCTTGTCATTTGGCACGTCCGTCGGTCGGTCGGTCACCGAGCACTCGGACCATTTACTAATTACACAGTTACGTTTGATCATTCATACTACACCACCGTTGCAAGGTGGGTCAGTCAGTTTTGATATTTTGTCACATAATCCCATAACGCTCTAAGTGTTGCTTATGTGAATAAGTATTACTTTGTCTAGGTATAAAGTAAGTAGAGTTGTCAACAAATGTCGGTATTTAAATAAATCTAGAAAGGTTTTTAGCTTTTAAAGTTTAAAAAGTGTAAAAACTGTAAATAAATCCATAGGCGCTTGATATGCCAGGCCAAGTTCCGACTCCCTATTTCCCTTGGTCACGGCATCACGCATTAACAGCTGGACCAATTTCACTTAATTCTTTTTTTTTTGTGTTTGTAATTGTAAGGAGAAGAAGAATACAAGAAGCTTGGAGTTCCAGCAGGAGTTCCGAAGCTCACGCGGGTGAATCTCCGAAACGGTTGGACCGATTTTGACGGGACTTTCACTGCTAATTAGCTGATGTTATAAGGAGTAAATTAGGCTACTGTGGAGTTCCTGCGGGAATCCCAAAACTCACGGGGTAAAACCGCAATGCACAGCTAATCTATTATATAAATAAAGTCAGTTGAAAGAGGTAAGACGTACTAACGCCAAATAAAAAGTCCACAACAAAGAGTGATTTTCCTTTAAAAATTGTGATCATTAAATTTTATTTCTCAAGTTCAACAAAACCTTAAAGGTATGTCAAAGCATGACGCAAACCTTATTAGGTATTAATTGGAATATTAAACAACTTTGCCGTGCAATTTTGTAACTGTAGATAAGAAAAACCTACTAATGAGGATTAGATGGGAGATTACCTAGTACCCGTTATAAATACTTTTTCTTAAGCGGTACCAACTTTACTCTCCGTTGCAGTAAAACTTAACAGCTCAGCAAATTCGAAATTCCTCGATACTTTTTATGCTTACATCATTTGAGACAATTCGAGTGGATAACAACCATGGCACGGCAGCCTTGAGCGCCTTAAACGGTCTTGCGAGTCACATGCGTCATAAATCGGAGGCAGCCCTAAAAAACCCTCTACTACCAACAATTGCTCCTTAATACCTTTTAGCGTGCATCGATCGTAAAATACGTCACAATTAGTCAGTTGGGAGAGGTGCTTTATTTATGTAAAAAATATCGCCGACCGAAGTTATAGATCCAGTTCGTTGCCAAATGGTTAATCAGCGTACATTGCAGCGGAGCGGAGTTGTTTTTATATTTTTTCAACTTAATAAAATTTGCCCAAGGAATTAATCGTAAGCGTCCTAATTATTAAGTAGCTACGCTAAATATAACTTTTGCTACGTTAAAATAGAGTCAAGAGAAAAACAAATTTACTTAACTTCACAGATTGACTTTAGTATATATAGAGACACAAGGCAGTTTTAAAAAATCGAAGGTAAATAAACGCACTATGCTAGAATTCTGTTTGAATTTTAACGCAAATTAGACTAAAAAAGTCAATAAGAGTAACTTTACAATTTTAATTTCATATAAAGCATTTTTAACTGACAGTAATCGCGATCAGGTTATCATATTTATGTTTAACTATTATGTATAACTATTATGTTTATTATCCTTTGTACACTTAGTGAGCAATAAATACTTGAATACTTGAATACATATATCTACCGTTGTGATTACCTTCTCTCTGATATCTACAGGACTTCGGAAGATAAAACCTATGTAGGTTTAATAACGTAAGTAGATATTTAAAAACAATAAACCTTTATGATGACAAACACAATTTTGAAATTTCAATTTTCAAAATCAACATGCCAAGAACTCCAGTTCTAGAACAAACGTACAGCTATTCTTATCACTGGCTGATTAACATAAATGGGTTCGAAATTTAAAAAATAAATTGTATAAATTTGCAGGTGTTCGAATTTGATCAGGGCTTTGTCTCCGATACTTACCTACCTATCTTGGAGTCATCGACGCTGCGTCTCGCTCAACAATAAATCTCTGCGTCAAGAGGCGAGCATCGAATCCGGTGAAGGAGTTATAACTCTATTGTGCACTTTATTTACTGGACCGTCGTGATCCGAGATCGCTCGGTGAGACCGACCGAGTGGACGCAATTTGCAACTGTGTTGTCTCCTATACTATATCCTGATAATATAAATATGATAATTTGGTCGAGGGGTTAATCTCTGGAACTAATGAATCGATTCTAAAAATTCTTTCACTGATAGGAAGTTACTGTAACCCTGTGTAAAAATAGTACATTGTTATCCTAGGGGTGAAAGTAACTTATTTAGTCCCGAGACGGGGTTTGGCGCCCGAGCGTAGCGAGGGCGCCTATAGATCGAGGGACTAAATAAGTCTTTCTCCCGAGGATAACACTGTGCTTTTCATTACGAATGCAAGGAAAGTCAAAATAAAAATAGGAATTAGCTAAAGAAAAAATGAGTGAAGATCGGATAGTCGCTTGACACTTTCCCACCTATTTCTTTTTCTTTGATCAGCTAGCTATTCAGCCAGTATTTTTTATTTACATTGTGGCGACCTAAAAAAAATATTATCTTTAATTATTAAGTATTAATTAAAGAAAATAAAAAAATATAAATAGGAATTAGCTTAAGAAAAAGTGAGTGAATATTATTTAAATTAATACCTACTTAAACTTTACGTTATTTCAATTTTACATCGCGCTGACTGTATAGAAAGTTGAAACATGGTTCAATAGAAATGTGAAAATAGACCTAGTTTTTTTTTAATAATTTGACAGTTGTCAGTTGAAAGCGATTCTCCCTAGGGCTGATTACTTTCAACCCGCTTCTCAGGAAACTTCAGACCTACTTTCCGAGTATGAGTAATGAAAAGGATATTTTTATACCGCTATAAAGGGATATCCAAAATACAAAAGCTTGTTATATACAGGAAGATTTTTTCAAGTGGGCCTAACTCGTCCTTAACTACAATGGATAGCGAAAAATGCTCAAAGGAGTCTCGGCGCCGCCAGTTTTGATAAAAACAAGGTAAAACTGTAGGTATACTCAGATTTTTAAAAGAATACATTTCTTAGCCGGAAATTGAACCCGTTGGTTTTGAAAGAAAAGACATCCTGTAACTATTATAGTAAATAAATAATTTTGTCAACAGAATTAGCACTAAACGCGCGGCTACCATGGAACCAATATAAATAATTTATTTGATATAATGACACTTTTCTCTTGGATTTTCCTTTTTAATTTTCTTGACAAGATCTTTACAGCATCTTTCTATTAGAGATCTCTGTCCTTAGCATACCAGGTTTAAGATTTTCACCAAATTAGTGTAAAAGCAGAATAATACTCGCTGAGAAGACCTAACATTAAATACAGCTTAATTGCTCTATAGAAATTAATTTGAACACCGTCTTGTCGGTTTGCAGATGGTCACTTGAATGGTGGGAAACGGCGGCATTAGCAACCGATACTTCTATGTCCACTTGAATTGATTTTCGAACGTCATTATTTCTTGCATGGTTTCTATGTTGAAATTAGAGTTTTGATAATTAGAAGAGTGTCTTACATTACACGCAAAATTGAAATTATTTACTAGTCATTTCTCGCGGGAATTCCAGATAAATGTGCTCAATCCCCTTCTCTGTACCTCTTACAACGTGTCAGGGGTACATAGAAAGACATAGGGTACTTTTTATCCCGAAATTTCCTTGGGAACTCCGACATTACCGCGAGTGAAACCGCGGGGAACAGCTAATATTATTTTAAAACAAAGTCTTCCACCGCGTCTGTCTGTCTGTTCCCGATAAACTCAAAAACTACAGAACAGATTGTCATGCTTTTTTCACCAATAGATAGAGTGATTCACGAGGAAGGTTTAGGTATGCAATTTGTCAAGGATTTTTGTAAATTGGTTGAAATAAAATGATAATTGCTGGAAGTGTCTGAGAAGTACTTTACTACGCTTTCACGCCTTGACTACTCAACCAATCATCATGAAATTTTGCATGCACACTGTCAGGGGTAAAGAAAAGGACATAATTATGGTACTTTTTACCCCAGAATTTCCATTGGAAAAACTTCTTAGTGGGATTTGAATCTACGCATTGCGGCGTGTGGTCCGATCGCTCCCACCATTGAGCTATAATATCATCGTTGTAGCTCAGAGTAATAAATGGACATAGATAAGCAACAGTGAGTTAACCCACACTGGAGAAATTTTGAGTAAATCGTGTTTTAAAATCATAGCGCCATTTTCTGTCAACATTTTTTATGTTCAATATTTAGTTACGTACATAAACAATGTAATAAGGTAAACACATAATTAAAAAACGTTCCTTAATTCTCAATAAATCGTTCTGAATAGGTAACTTAATTTTGTGGGTTAACATGTTATTGCTTATCTGCGTCCAAATATACTGTTGTAGTTTGTGTCCGTGGCGCTGTGGCCTGTGTGATAATGTCGTTATTATTATCTGCTCAGATGGAAGTTGGATTGGTAATGCCAATGCTAATGTCAACAGCAGGGCAATTATGTAACTTTTGTTGCTATCATATATTTCAGTTTCAATCAGAAAAATAGCGATTTTGTGATTAATTAATCATGTTAAGACAGCTTCTATTTTTGAAGTATGTTTGTTTTGGTTGACTGCTAGATATTGTAGGTGTCAAAAGGTGCATATTGTAATCTCAAAACCGCCATATTTTTGATTGCAACCGAAAAGTGATAGAAACAAAAGTTACATAATAGCCCCTCTGATTTCTATAGGTATTTCAGATCCACTACCTACAGTTAAACTACTTGAATTAGTGAACAAATTATTTAATAAACTCTAATTGGAGAGGATTAGCTTACGGTTGAAGTGATCATGTGGTTTTTGCACAATTTACTTTACTAATTGACTGTTGACATTGCGGTTTTTAACTCTATTTGCTTGGCATAATTTCTAAGTATACTCTCTACAAATACATATAATAAAAAGATAAAGTTTGTGAGGTTGTAGGGGGTAATCTCTGGATCTACTGAACCGATTTTGAAAATTCTTTTACCAATAGAGTGCTATTGTGTTTCTGAGTGTTATAGGGTACTTCTTATCCCGAAATTTCCGCGGGAACTCCGAACAGCTGGTATCTAATAAAATAATTATACCTAAGGCTAGAAAATGTAATAGGTAATATTTCTTTATTTGTTTTGAAAGGCCTATGTTTATGCCTAAATACCTACTTTTGTTTGAAGGTTTCGTAGTGTATTTATATCTACAATGTATCCAACCAAATGAAATGCTCTTTATCGTTTACAGAAACTCAGAAACTATTGTATTGTTTTTATTATTTAAAGTATCATTGATATCAGGTGGTACCCATGCCTAGTACAAGTTTAGCTTAGTTTGGGATCAATTAGTGGCGTTGTGTGACACTTATTATTTAATGGTTCTTAGTTATTTAAGAAATTTCTGAGGGAATCCCAAAATTCACGTGAGAAGCGTTGTATAAAAGCCAAATTAAAAACAATCGCATCAAAACATCCCCCTATAAAATGAGAAAAAGGGAATAAATTTTACAGTAACAATTAGTCCACAGTACCTATTACGTAATAGTCGTCACGACATTCTTTTGACTCAAACGCGGGGGAGGGCCGGGGTGAGGGGAAATAAAAAGAAAGTGTAAAGGAAATAAAAGGAATTGGCAAAAGGGACGCGACGATCGGGCAATTGAGCACAGATGAAAGGGCACCGGACTGGGAGGTGGATTAGGAAAACATCGGCCCCACGAGTGGCGTGGAGACGTCTCTTCATCCATAAACTATAATACAAACTTTATATTTTGATCGTAGTTTAATCCTACTAATGAAAGTGTGGATGTTTGGATATTGTTACTCAATCACGCAAAAACGGCTGAACAGATTTCGATGAAATTTGACACGCACGTTGTCAGGGATACAGAAAACGACATAGGGTAGTTTTATCCCACAATTCCTGTGGAAACTCCGAAATTACCGCGGGTGAAACCGCGGGGCACGGCTAGTTAATAATAAGTACACACAAAAATAAGCATGTTGCCGGGGTATGTAAATAAAAATTTTACTAAGTCTGTCAATAGTAGTTTTTTTACCTAATCACTTATTAACCGACGAATAAACGGACGGTTCTCAAATCGAAAAATATAATTTTTTTTACCTGCGTGACTACGCCTAACTTTTTACAGAGTAGTCCGATTTTGATAATTCTTTCATATGTATGACAAGCTTAGAAGTACAAATAATTTAATTTATCATAAAACAACATAAGTATCTACTATTTTTTACTATTATTTTGTCTGATAAAATGAATGTACCTATAAAAATTTGAAAAAAGAAACATGCGTATTTTTTATATATTATGCAAAATTATTTAATTAATAAGATAGATATTTATAGATATTTATTAATAAGAATAATGAATAAAAATCTAAAATATATAGTCTGAAAAATAATAGTGACGATGCACCTTACGTTATAGCGACAAATAGAAAAACGATCTATTTGAATAAAAATTGTTACATAGACAGAAGAAGACTATGCTAATCTAAATTACGACTGAATTATTTTAGATGTACCTACCATAGTATAAACTCTGTGTTTCGTTTAAAAATCTTTAATAATCATAACCATTATGTTCAAGGCACAAACCAAATACTTATGCAGATAAAGCGTCTCCTAAATTAACGTTGTTGTTTCAAAATAAATTTTAGAACAAAAAAAAAACGAAAAGAAAAAGGCAAATGTGCAGACATTTCCACCTAATTCCCGAATTGGGGTTGCACAGACTGCAGACAAATGGGGTGTAAGAATTAAAAGGCGCTCAGTGGCCCCGACCCGTCGAGTCGGCGCTAAGAGTCCGTCTGCAGCCGGCTTTATTAGCCGCCCGCCATTTGACGTTATTAACTCGCATTTAAAAAATGGAATTACGCAAATTTTTGTTCACATTAAAACACAAGTATGTTAACAGGTAATTTAAAATTGTTTTTTTTTTAAGTTATTTGACGACGAGGCAATTTTTTTGTGTTATAATAGGCTAGTTTCCTGGGTAAAAAAATCAAAATTCTATTTAGTCCGTCAGTTAGATAATAAAAAAATAAAAGACACGTATTTTTTGCTTTTTTAAAATAATGGAAATATGCATAGATAAAGCGCATTAAAGTTTAGGGTGGGGGACTCGTGACATCACAGCTCGCTATAACGTGCGAACAAACTGTAGCGAGGCGTGACGTCATGTGAAATTTCGACTTGATATATCTCCGTTATTTTTTGGTTACATAAAAAAAAAAAATACGTGTCCAATATTTTTTAATAATCTACAAAACGGACAAAAAAAAATTTAGGAAACTAGCCTATTATAGGTATGTCATGTCTATAGCTGTTCCCTTCGGTTTTACCTGCTTTAACTTCAGGATCACATTGATAACGCTCACTCTACATAAAAACGTTCAGAATGATTTTTTATAAGCAATGCTGAAAATATGTGGTGATTAGGTACACTGATATACTCCAAGATACACAATCAGAAAGGAAAGAAGAAACCTCATAAGATTGGAAGGTACTGTTTTTTAAAACGACGGCTCTATATTGATTGTTAATTGCAAAGTGTTTATTCATTGAAAATTTGTGACAATTGGTTTCGATCCCACTTTCTGAAATGACATTTACATGAAACTGTAAATTATACCTGAATTTCTATGATTTGTAAAAACAAGAATTTGTTAATTAGATCTAAGAAATTTGGATATTTTAACAGTCTACAAATTCTAACTTCAATATAAATGCATAAATTACTATTTGTCTGTTACCTTTCACGTCTAAACAGCTTATAATAAATTTCGAAAACATTTAAGGCAAGAAACTAAATAACCTACATCTTCAGGATGTAGGATGTACTTTTTTTCTAAGTACTAAAAATCCCGAGAAAATGACAAAATTCACGCTGGTTTGGAACAGGTGGTAGATTAAAAAACTTTGAAAAGTACCTAATTATTATGTACGTCAAGTAATTTTCCAATGTTTCCATAGACTTATATTTGCTCACTATTTTACGTAGGTAAATGCTGAATCAGTTATTTGTTTCGTACCTACATAAATAAAATATTACACTTTAAAAGTATAATTTATTTAACGCCTGTGTAAACACTCGATACCGACATTCTTAAAAAAATTTTGACAGATAATACCGAGTTGTCATACGGACACAATATTAAATTTAAAAACCATTATTTATGTACAGCCATTACACGGTGCCGTGTAACAGTGACAAAAGTCACACTTTATTAAAGCATATTTGTTTTATTGAATAAATATAATTTTATTATTAACGTTTGTCGCCGATGCGGTCGTGAGAGTTATGGGGTCGATTTAAAATCGTAGGCCGGCCGAGGTGTTAAGACAAATCGTTTGGCTGCAGGGGGCCGGCGGGGCGCGGGCGGCGGGCGGCGGGCGGTTGGAACTGGACGCTCTTTCTAAGGTTCCATACGCAGGTTGCCAAAAATCCTTACTATAATGATTGCAAATGTAAGTTTACTAGTTTGTTTCTAAGACTTTCATGCCTTAACTACTCAACCGATGATCATACAATTTTGCAAACACGTTTTCAGGTCGAGAAAGACATAGGGTAGTTTTTATCCATGAGTTCCACGAAGTATCTTATTCAAAGTCTATTTGAATAAGATACTTCGTGTAGTTTTTCAAGTACGGAATATTAAAAAAACAAGCTTTATTGTTTCAACGGTAAAATCGTTCTTCTCCACGACGGAACCCTTCACTGTACTTGGTCCGACACGCTATTGACCGGTTTCGTTTTAAAGTTTTGGTTGAAGAAGTCGCGCAATGGTCACGGTAGTTGAAAAATTAATTACAGTAAGTATCTACAATCTACATACATATAACTTAACAAATGAGAAAATTTGAGCTTTAGTATCTCAAATAGGTACCTACATAAAAATGTCGAAAAAAAGCTTTATATTTACACACCAATTGTATCCTACTAATATTATAAACGTGAAAGTTTGTAAGTATGTATGGATAGATGGATGGATGAATGGATGGATGGATGTTTGTTACACTTTCACGCAAAAACTACTGGTTGGATTTAAATTAAACTTTACAATAATATAGCTTATACATCAGATTAACACATAGGGTACTTTTTATCTCGGAATTCCCGCGGGAACTCTGAAAATTAACGCGGATGGAACTGCGGGGCACAACTAGTTTATAATATGTATCATTGACTTGTACTGTATCTTGAAATCTAACCCATCTTAATCTGTCCAGTAGACAGGTTTTTTTGTAGAGTTACAGTACCTAGAGACAACTTTTTTCACATGTGATTTCTCATTATATGGTTACTTAGGTTTATATGTATATGAATGTAGAGTGTGAAGCCATCTCCCTTCTACGGTCGCCACTGAAAATCAGCGTCGTGGAACTTAGTGCTACGGCATAATGCTGAGTGGTAGCCATTTTGGTACCAACTATTCTAGTTTAAGACTCACGGTTGTACTTATTTTTAACCGACTTCCAAAAAGGAGGAGGTTCTATGTTCGATTGTATGTATGTTTTTTTTTTTTTTTTTTTTTTTTTTTTTTTTTTTTATGTATGTTCACCGATTACTCGAAGACGGTTGGACCGATTTAGAAAATTCTTTTTTTGTTTGAAAGGGTTTACTCCCAATTAGGTCCCATTGCCACCAAGTCGGGATCTGATGATGGGATCTTGGAGAAATCGAGGGAACTCTTCAAAAATTATAGGCACAACTATAGCGATTTGGGTATTTTTTATAGTAAATCGTTCATTTGCTGATGAAAAGCAAAATTTGAAGAAGTGGAACTGATGATGAAGACCACGGATGGTCATCAGAACTACTTAACAATAATAACCTATTTCACGGGTTCCGATTGGAGCGATTTCAAAAATTGTTTTTTTGTTTGAAAGGGGATACTCCCAAATCGATTCCATTGTCACCAAATTGAGATCTGATAATGGGATCTTGGAGTAATCGAGGGAACTCTTCAAAAATTATAGGTACACCTATAGCGATTTTTGTATTTTTATAGTAAATCGTTTATTTTCTTTCGGAAAGCAAAATTTGAAGAAGTGGAACTGATGATGAAGACCACAGATGGTCATCGGAACTACTCAATAATAGGTATTTCACGGGTTCTGAATCGTTAACTTTGATATGGTTTGTAAACAATTTATGCCCGTCACAATGTATATGGTGAAGTGGAACTGATGGTGATGCACTAGGAGAACTCCTCAACAATTAACGTCCCTGCGTCGGGAAAAGTAATATTTTGTAAAAGGTGATGAGCAGTTGCCATTAGGCTATTGTAACTTAGAGAAATTACCAACTAAGTCACTTAAAAGCGAAAAATAAACAAAAATTTTTAACAAAAAAATTAAAACCGACTTCCAAAAACACAAAACTGAAAAGTTAAAAATAAAATGCTAAAATTAACAAAATACCGATTTAATCCAAAAGACAAAAACACACGTAATATTATTATTGGTTTGTGCTACCACTGTTCGGTATGAAGTCGGTGACAAGCCAAATATGGAGGGGGTAGATAGGCTAAGTCAACTCCCGCCACCAGCTCTTCGTGAGCAGAACAACCTAAGTGGGCAGATACCAGCGGGCTTGTCACCGAATTCAAACCGATCAGTGGTAGCACAAACCAATAATAATATTACGTGTGTTTTTGTCTTTTGGATTAAATCGGTATTTTGTTAATTTTAGCATTTTATTTTTAACTTTTCAGTTTTGTGTTTTTGGAAGTCGGTTTTAATTTTTTTGTTATCTTTATGGTATCAAATAAACTTTTTTCTATTCTATTCTATTCTATATTGGTTTGCTCAATTTACCTACTTACAGAGTCTATGTCTATTTCCCAGACTACCAATTCTTTTAAACAGCAACCAATTAGGTACCTATACAGAGTTTCAACAAAAACATTAAAATTTATAGATATTATCTGGTCCCCGCAGCTTCACCCGCAACAAGTTGGGAGTTCCGGCGGGAATTCTGCGATAAAAAATACTCTTCGTCCTTCTATATACTTCTCACAACGTGTATACAAAATTTTATAATGATCGGTAGAGGCGTTAAGGCGTGAAAGAATAACAAACAAACAAACTCACTTTCGCATTATAATAGTAAGGATTATAATGAGTGTACTTAGAGCGTTCGTTTCGTTTAAAACCCATTCGAAATTCAAGCACAAAATCAATCGCGCGGGTGCGCAGAACTACGTTCGCGCTGAGACGTATAGTAAGCTGTTTCCACCACACTGGAAATTCCATGACTGCTGGATGTGGTTCTGTACCTATTAATTCTGTGTCCCAGGATATCTCATTTGTTTGTTTTGAAATGTCGTTTTAGGAAAATAAGTGAGGTATGCTTGCACGCTGCGCGCACGGCCGTACCGCGACGTGTCGTGTCGTTTATTTGTCTATGCTTATTGTTTGTTTGTATGTAACATTATAAATTATTGTAACTTTATTGATGTTCTCTTTATTAGTAAGAACTAATGTTTTTTACTGGCTCTGTTGCTCTGTTATCTTTCTTTGCAAATAATATACGTATATAATATATAATATTTTATATTTTTGAATATGTACAAAACAAAACATACAAAAAAATCTAATCTTTTCTCTTTGTAATATTGGTATAGCTGTCCCTTGCGGTTTCACGAGCGGTAATTTCGGAGTTCTATGATAAACTACATAATATATGTATGTACGTATAAACCTTCCTCCTAAATCACTCTATCTATTGGTGAGAACCGCATGAAGATCCTATATCAGTAGTTTTTAAGTTTATCGCGAACAGACAGAAAGAAAAACGCGGCGGGAGACTTTGTTTTATAATAGGTATAGTATAGACATCTATACTTCACTACATACTATTAATTTAAATTTAAGAGTAAATTTTTATTGTGTGGCAATTAATCCGATTGGATTGCGAATATATCAGATTTGGCGTTATTTATATCTACCGTGCGCGTTATCTCGCCGCGATAAACTAACTAACAGTACTACAGTGGATTCTGTATAGTTAATTAGTATACAATCTCAACTTTATGCGCTGCGATTGCTATGGTAATCGGGCCCGGGGCGGCGCGGGCGCATCGCAAGGAGCGTTTTCGTCGATTTGTACTTGATTAGATTAATAAATAAAGTCCTTAATTTATTGTTTTGAGATAGAATTTTAGTTTATATGAGTTTTTTTAGGTTTTTTGAGAGAAAAGTGCGAAACTCCACGTGAGTTTATACATGCAAAGTAGGTATATATAATAGCAGAATATTCAAAAATGTTTTGGATTCTGAAATAGATATTTAGACTACTTGCATTATTTAATTTTTTTTTATTATATACTCTCTCGCTAAAAATCGAGAAAAGCTCGACCGATGTGAATAATTATTTTTTTGCTGGGTTCCTATTCCTAATTATCAGGAGAAGGTTTATATTAAAGAAAATTGGGAGTTCCTGCGGAAATTCCGAAACTCACGCGGGTGAAACCGCGGGCACATCTAGTAAGTATTAAAAAAGGTGCTAACAAAACATTTTTCAACTTGCAAACAAACTTTAAACGTCAATATTTTAAGTTTAGGTACATTAAAACTTTCTCTTGACTCTTGAGACACCTTAAACTTTAAAAAGTTGAACAGTTGATCTTGCAATCGTTCACATAATGACCATAAAGAATTCGCAATTAGGAAAAGTGATGCCAACCTAATTTGTCAAATGGAAATGAATGGAATCATCATCATAGCCGTACAATTTTGCCACCCGCAGCCAATCAAACGCGGCGATTGGATTCGATATGAGATTGTGGTACAAGGCACAAGTTTATAGCTGAATGTAGCGTTTGATCTATCTTTCATAATAGTAATACTTGTGAGTAACTAAACGATATTCTAACTAAACTTTAGTAAATATTATTGTAACATAGCCTAAACAACGTTGTCTTATATTAATGTAGAATAGAATAGAATAATTTTTTATTGCGCAACAGACACACACACACAAAACTTAATAACAAAATCACAAACAAATTCATTACAAACTAAACTTAAAAAGAAAAAAGATATTGGTTGGCTGGTTTTGATCGCGGTGTATCTCTGCTGCTGCAAATGGCAGCTGACTCGGCATATGCTGAGGATGGGAACCCTCAGCGCTGGTTTTCAGTCAGCGCCAGCAGTCCCACGAGCGTCCCAGAGTGCGGCGCAGCGAAGCAGAAAAATAGATACATAGATACATGATAATTAGTTCACAGTATAATTAAATAATAGATACCATCATACATACGTAAATAGAATACAAATTAGATAAATACACAATATCATAAATTATATACAATCATTTTATAATAACTCAATACATACATATGTAATATACACATACACATCATATCAATACGTAATATGCATATATACACACACACACACACATACACACATGTACATGCATACGACGCAAACACGAGATAGCCGAAAACGGACATTCCCGATGCAACCACGGGGTCAATGGGTCATAGTCAGTTACGGCGAGAAGTTTGGACAGGTAAGGAGAGATTCTGCTGTTCCAGCAGGTATGCCTAATGTAGTGTTTTTATTTAATGTGATCAGAGAAAGCGAGAAGTTTCGATGTCTTATTTAAAGTGTATATCATGAATCACATGCTTTTCAAATGTGGTTTATAATAATTTAAATTCAATGCCCAATACTATTAATACTGGTTAGCGCAGACGCGTTGCGACATTTTTTGTACGCCTATTTACGCCGTCCTTTTTTATATACCTAATATAAAATAATCTAACCTATAGAATATACATATTTTTACAGCATGACATACTTATTTGAAAAAGAGTTTGCCTATGTTAGAGTTGCCGAGGAAATCGAGAAATTTACGGAGATGAAATCTTAGGGGACAGATCAAAAGATAGTATGAAATATTGTCTCATACAGTCGAATGGCAATTTCGTGATCAGTGCATCCAAATTCGTGATGACACTACAAAATCGCTGTCGTTATCGCTCGCGTCTCGTGGCTCGACCCACACATCACTCGATATGAAGCGCCGATCGCGCCGCCCTGTAATTCCAATACTTAGGAACATTACCCCTCGGATGGCGACTATTATAATGTATTAAGGAATATTATTTTACGACTATGGCCCCGGTGCGCACATTACGGCCGTTTCGTACGGCCCGGTCTAAAAATACCGGGTGTAAGCACCTTTACGAGCGTTATGGTTCTCGCGAAGGGTGCTGTATCGAGTAAACATGTTGTAAATACCCATACCTATATGGTAAAATGTAATTTTCGAATTTTTCAAAAAAGGAATAAAAAAAATGGCTGTAATAAAAAGGAATAAAAAAAAAAAACAATTAAGTCACTTCAGAGAGATTCCACAATATGTCGACCTTTTTGTAGATAAACGGGAAACTCCGAAATTACCGCAGGTAAAACCACCGGGAACAGTCAATAAATAAATAAAAATACATCCTATGGTAGGTATCATTTTGCGTATTTATTGATTATTATACTAAGTTTGGAAATGATAGACAAGTCACAGACCAGAGATAACATTTAAAAACAGCTGAAATGTGTACGTACATGCATTTTTCTTTTTCTTTAGTTTATTGCTTCGGGCTCTATGTGTTGTCACAGTGGTAGTAAAAAAATAAATAAATTATATAACTCTTTGGTGATTCCGTCAATATCACGTAGTTAGGAGAATACGATGGAGTCCGATAAAAGTTATGATAGGTAAAGAACTAATTTAAAGGGCTCAGCTTACAATTAAACAATCTTACAGTACAGTAGAGTAATTGCTTGCGACCGAACAGATTGAACTCAACAAATCCTTGAAAATGTGACAGTTTGTATGAAAACTTTTCTAATACCGTTACTATGGCAACGAGTGACTCACCGTACTCGTGACCGAGCGCGCTACTAATGACAGAACTCCTCACAAATAATTACACGGCCAGTCATATCCACGCTCGTAAGGCGTACGTGATACAATTATGTCAATTATTGACGAACAATTATTTCGATTATTGTTGCATTGACACGGATTTATCGGCTCGTTTTCGATTGCTAGAAATCACCCTATGTAGAGACGGTGGGATTT
The DNA here is from genome assembly GCA_907165275.2 of Zygaena filipendulae. Taxonomy (NCBI): domain Eukaryota; kingdom Metazoa; phylum Arthropoda; class Insecta; order Lepidoptera; family Zygaenidae; genus Zygaena; species Zygaena filipendulae. The sequence goes on from OU015669.1 coordinate 7,529,449, forward strand.
CTTTACTGACTGTAAAGTTGATCGCACTTTAAAAAAAAAAGTCAATATTATCCTTTTTTTTTAATTGTAAAGCAATAGCTTATAAGACAGTCTACGTATAGGAAAGTCTACTAGTTATTCGCGTATAATACTTGTAATAGGGATATTGACTACTTTTGAAAATCAAAATTCTAATTAGTCCGTCAGTTAGAAAATAAAAAAACAATAGACACGTATTTTTTGCTTTTTTAAATAAATTAAAATATACAGAGATAAAGCGCATTAAAGTTTAGGATGAGGAGGTCGCGACGTCACTAACCGCAAAACGGCCATACAAACTGTCAGAATAGTGACGTCACGCGAAATTTTAACTCAATATATCGCCGTTATTTTTTGATTACGTAAAAAAAGAAAAAATACGTGTCCAATATTTTTTAATAATCTACAAGACGGACTAAAAAATAAAAATTTGTCCACATGCCCATTTCATTGGTTGTTTACTCAAACAAGATTTAGGTGGATTTCTATTTCATCCACATTAGATTACTGAATTAGCAAACAAAATATCATTGGCGTATACAGTAGATATACTTTAAGACATTGTAAGGTAGTCTTAAGGCCGCACTCAATCGTTTTAATGATTATTAATGTTAATTGGTATTTATCTTAAAACTGAATTATTATTTTTTAGAAGAAGGAGAAGAAGAGGAAAATACATTTATTTCAGCACAACACACAAGAAAAAGAAACAAACATCAACAGTGCCTAATCTTAAGAAACATAGATAATATCTCTTGCATGCTCTGCTGAAAGGGTCACCAACTCAGCATTAGCTAGGTGCACCTAGCGCTGGTTTTCAGTTGGCATTTAATGCCAATTGACCTTAATTAAATGAACGTCTCTGAGTGCGGCATTTTTGTTTTTAAAATCCTTACTTAAAATTAAGTAGATAATCATTAAAAAGACTCAGTGCGGCCATTAGTCGTATAGCGCAGTGTGTAGGACAGTATTGTATAGTAAACGACAACGTATACAAGCAAAAAAAAAATCACTTAATTTAGTTGGATTTGCTTTAGGTTTTTTGTTAGTTTTGGATTATTTTTTACGAGACATCAAATGTGTCGCGTCGTGCGTTATTTTCTCTTTTTTTTGTCGTCTGGTGTTTGTTTAAACAGTTTGTTCTCTTCTAAAATATTGTTTTGATATTACCAACAAAACAAAGCCATTACTTTTAAAAAATTGGAGTCATTGTTTATTTCTTAGTTCCACAGCTCTAACTGGACAGTCGTGCTCGCGAGCGGTCGGCGGGCGTCAGCGGAGGCGATTACAGACGTCTAGGTGTGAAAGGTTACGTCGAACGCGAAACCAGCTGGGATTATGAGAATTATCGTACTCAGTGCCTGTGCGCTGTGATTGTACGCGGTAGAGAGGGAAAACAGCGGCGCTGGGGTTAACATGGATATGCGAAGATCTTTAGTTAAAAAACAAAGTGAATGTATGCACGCGCAATAAGAGAAAAATAATGTATTATAACGTCATGTACCCATTAAAATTAATTTAAATGACATCACATAAAAGTGCAAAGTGCCACTCAACACATGCCTACGTAACGTATAGGTCTAGATATTTTGGCTAGATGTTCTCATACGGTAAACAGCACACAAACTACGCTTTAGATCGAATAACCATATTAAAAAAGTCTTCCAAAGGAGGCTGCTTTAAGGAACTTAATATTTCTTTATATCAATGAACCTGGGAAAGGTTTAGCAATTCTCTAGCGATATTATTTCCAAGTAGACGTGTTACTCTACAATATAGTCGGCATTTTGCGTTTATAGTATGGTACCTATACTTATTATTTTGTCATAACGTGCATGTTTTGTTACGAAAACTATAATAATTATAATTTTTAATAAAGAGCTTATTAGGGTTAGCATTGACACAATGCTTAAAAAAATCGCTACACAAATATAAAACAGAAAACCGATTCAACAAAAAATATCGATCACATCCACACAACTCTATCAATAAATCAGCGCTAGCTATAAGAGCATATAATCTTCTGTACAGTTATTGTTTTTTCCGATGCTAATAAGCGGTTGGCATCGGGCTCTGGTCATTGATAGGGAATTATTGATTGAACACTGGCAACACTCGAACTTAGCTCCATCAGACTGCGTATACACGGTAATGGTTTGTGGTGCAACTTATATACATAGGTACGTATTTTTATAGGGTACCTTTTTACGACTTTGTGGTTTATTTCACCTGTGGTGTATTTTTAGTGGTTATAATTCAGTGTTTTCTTTGTAATATCGATTGCTTTTGATAAATTTGTAGACTGATGCAATTTACAGTCATTTTTTTTAAGAAGTACTTATTGGACAAAGATAATATTATAATCACTACGGAATTGGATTTAGACAGTTTACAAACTCTCGTGGAATGGATGTAGTGATTATGTTAGGAATGGATATATTAAATATCGTAATATTTATTATGTCCATTTGTAACGTACCTGCATGCCCATAACAGAATTCAACTGAATCTTTTTTGATCGCGTTTTCACATAGCTGTTTGTTATTTTTCTCAGTATTTTTTATTGCAATCATTACGATCATAACAGAAACAGTGGCGCCTGGTAAAAAATCGATTATTTAATTCTATACCTGGTCATTTTCATTTTATTACCCACTCACAAAATATCAAAATCATTACGAATCCATCGACTCTGAATTATTTATTTTATTTAAACATTTTTTTTGCGCCGTTCGCGCTCGTTAAGATTCTCATTTTAAAAACATTTTCGAGCAAAATGAATTTACTGATCTGCCAGTGGCCAGTATCACAAACACACTGCCTAGTGCTGCGGAGGTGTCAGATATCTTTAAGAGAATATTTGCCTTTATCTTATCTCCATGCCACCGTTCGGCGAGTGTACAAAGATAATTGGCGGCTAATTGCCTTTCGTTGTAATTATAATACCCACTACTGTGTAACACTTAGCTAGTTTTGCTGTTGAGTGCTACTCAGCGAAGTTGAGAATGGCTTCTTGTCTGTTTGTTTTAGATTTTATTACGTACCTACACTTTTTTCAGAATATTTAGTAAATATATAGGTACTTAACACTAGTTGTTCCCCGCGGTTTGAATCGCGGTAATTTTGGAGTTTGCTCAGGAATCCCGGAATAAAAAGTACTTACCTCTTTTCTGTATACCTGACAACGTGTATGCAAAATTTCATGATGATCCGTTGAGCCGTTAAGGCGTGAAAGCGTAACAAACAAACAGAGAAACTCAGTTTCGCGTTAATATACGTATAATATTAGTAAGATTCTATTAATAATAATAATAATATAATTTAGAATTTGAGAAATTTATATAACTTAATCTACCTCAAATTCAAGCTCAGGTATTATAATTAAATAGAAGTAGGTGCGTATAATTTAAATTTTAATTGAACTGGATTCATTAGTTTAAATTTTATTAACCAGAGATAAAATTTTGCTACCTAGTTGAGTTAAATAGAAAATGTATTGGAGAAAATTCCAAAAAGTTTCTCCGGATGTGTTTAGCTCAAATATTTTTATTAAAACTAACTATCCTTGAGCATAAAATATAATAATTTGAATAAACGACGTGACGCCATACAGGCTCATTACAAGGAGGCTAGAACAACCGCCACTGTGATGCGCAAGGATGTGTGTTATTGCATTATTATGCCGTCACAAAGTGCCAACCCTACGCGCGTGCTGTGTTACCACGAAACGTGTTCCGAATTTGGAAATTTTAATTTGGGCCTCATAATTTTTGGTCGTAAATTGGTCGTGAGTGAGAAAAACATTTTTAACAGAAGTATATTAAACTTTTACTGAAAAGAAGTAAATTGGTTTTTAAAAAAATCTTAAATCTCTTATCTTATCTTATGAATTAAAATTATATCTAAAAAGAAGAGAAATCAAATAGTCATCATTAAGTGTTTAAATCATCAATTAATATGGATGAATACCGCCTAAATTTTATTCCAGTAAACAACGAACAGGAAAAGTTATACCAAGTTCAAAATTAGAATGTGATGTCACTGTAGATTTTATTTAGTTTTTGACAGTAGCACACAGAAATTATGCCCAATATATTATTATACTTTCACTGAACGTTCTGAAACATAAAGTAGGGAAAAACAGATTGCTAGTTACTATAATAAATGCAAAATGGGCAGGTCGCGAGTGTTGACAATTGCATCGTAACGATCAGCGCCAAGCGAGTGAGCGTTTGTCGAACAACGTTCCTAAACTGAATTCGATTACGTTTTATAGCAGTCGACGTTAGGAACACGTTTCCGAACTGCACTTCGAAGTTTGAATGTGCGTTAGTTTGCATTCTAAATTCAAATTATTGCGATTGGTTGATTTCCAATGATCAGAACAATTTTTGCCACATTGTTACCACCAGCTTGCTTCAGCTTTCATCTTTCTGGTTTCTTCAATAATAAAAGTTATATTACATTATTATATATTTTTTCTTACCATAATATTTGTATAAGATTGCTCGATGTTATTTTTCGACAAATTTACGCACAGCAGTAATAGCTAGTCAGTCGCTCAGTGGATGTTATGTAGGTGTTTTAATAAAATTCGCCAGGGAGTGTAAAACTGGCGTGCCATATTGGCATTTCGGTTACTTATGAAATTTTATATTTGAACGTGGCAAGCGGTTTATTTGGGGATATGATAAAATAAGTTTAGAACATGAGTTTCTAAAGTATTATATATGTATATATATGGTTTCGTTTATAAAGTGGGCAAACACTAAGAGAGGGTATTGGTTTTCATAACATTCTTAGTCTTTCTTGTTCCCATTGCTAGGTATAGGCCTACCCTAACGCTGAAGGTGATAATCAACAATAGGGTCTAAGTGCTGGGCGGTGGACTTGCTACAATGCTTTCTAATTACATCCTCGAGGTGTATTCCTTCCACCCTAAAACTTGTTGTGATCGTTTGGACTTTGGAGTAATAAATAGGTCAAAGATGACCGATACGCATCGCTTAAAAATGCGAATGAATACAGGTCTTCCTTTTTTGGAGCCGGTAAAAAATACGCGGCATCGTGTTTTTGCGAGGTTTTCGAACGCAAGGCGAGCGCCAAGTCGCGAGTTCCGTTCTAATATCGGAAGAGGTTCGCGTCGCGCATACAGATGCTGCATTACCGCGCAATTTGCCGGAGAGGGATACGGTAGAGCGGAACAGTGGCGCCAGCCGTAGTGAGAAAATGCGCGAAAATTTTTACTCTATTGTCGATGTCGTGTCGGTAGGTACGTATTCGAAAATTTAAAAATTATTGTATACTTTTTCAAATAAATTATTCACCAGGATTTGAATTAGCCTATGTGTTTCTTTATTTGAAAAAAAGAGCCCAAACACCGATTTACATGGTTTCAAAAATTTCAAAATTAAAAAAAATACCTATTAAATCTTAGAAAATAATTAAGAAAAACATACTTAACAGCAAATGCTAAGGAGTTTTGCAAAATTCCTCAGATGATATTGTAAAATATAAGTAATATAAGTAATAAATCCTTTCCTGACCTTAAATATTTATATATGTCATATTAAAAATATTGTATTTTTTATAATAAACTGTTTTTTTCTGAGGAAACACAAAAGTCGTTTGTAAAATTTAAAATTATGCGGTGCACAGCTAATTTATTAATAAATTTGATAGTTTACAAATAATTTTAAGTTATAATTTTTTTTATTAGCCTTGTGCTTTTAGTGTTCTGATATATATATTTTTTATTTCAGATATCGTGACGAGGCGTTGTGTTGGGCGGATAGGTAAGATAAAAAGATTTAATATATTTTGTTTTCATTATGATAGTCGTTGCTACATAAGAGCATCAGCCTATCCTTCTAAAATCAAAGTAAATCTTAATTTATTTATGCAAATAGTTTAATATTATAAATCAGCCCAGAGTGGGCGATCCCTATGGATTACAAGCGACGCAAACTGACCACTAAATATAGTAATATTTTAATCTCGACGTCTGTCCGTTGGTAAATATTTGCGCAAGGACACAGAATTGAGCCTCGGCTATCCCAAGCGTATTTTACATTCATTTTCTAATATTTATTAAATATAATAGGCATGATACTAGGGTATGAAAATCAAAACACTGTTTTAGTTCTTCAGTTAAAAAAATATGAGACGTATTTTCAAATTAATGAAAAAATAATTCGGTAAATTTTTTTTTTTTCATGCATCTTTTTATTAATTCCATAAGAGAATAGTTATCATCCCTTTTAAAATTACCAAGCATCCTATTGTACTAAATCCTATCGATTATCTCGTAAAATAATTACAGAAATTGCTGAAAAACCCGCGCATACTTAACACACTAGGACAACTGCAGAGAAGATCCTTCTTTTGAAGTTATTTAAAAAAAAAACTTCAAGTCGCCAAAAGAGGCTTTTTACGGTCTTAGATTAAATTTTTGGTTCTTATGCAGTGAATTTGGCTGCTATGTTCGATTAAGGTGGACCGGAGTGTGCCATCGCAATAGGTTGCACTTTATTCTCGAATTCAATTGGATTTCGACACTCATATTTTAGACAGCTTGTACTGTGGGCGAAACTTAACAATAATACTTCGAGGCTATAGGGTTGCCACAAAAGTACAATATGTATCTACACCTTTGAAGATATGGTTTTGTCAAACGATAAATGACTAGCTGTTCCCCGCGGTTTCACCTGCAGTAATCTCGGGGTTCCCGAGGGAATTCCAGTTTACAGGCCTATGTTACTCAGAGATAATGTAGCATTTTAATGGTCAAAGAATTTTTCAACTCAGTCCAGTAGTTTTTTGAGTACAATTTTAACAAACAAAAAATCAAATCTTTCTTCTTTGTAATATTAGTATAGATGAGATACCGATTCGAAAAACACAGTTAAATTACTACTACTTCGTAAAATAAAGTAACCACAAAATAAAACAGTAAAATCAATGTTTCAGAGTAAAATCATGATTATTAAAGAATCTAAGTATATTTATTTATTTATTCTTCTTGCATAAAATAGTACAAATATATATTGTTATAATAGTATATTGTTTTTTTTCAAGGATGTATAGGTGTAGTTTTATTTAAAAACAAATATTATTTAGGTACCTATAAAATAAGAATAATATAAGAAAACAGTTGGAAAAGATACGGAAATTAATTATTTCTGCCTCATTTCTATTCAGGAATGTTGCCGCAAATGGTTACCTATTGAAATATTCTTAGGTAACATCAAAATTCTTAAAATGAAAAAGTAAACCATTTCGTGTGTCCAAGATATTACTAACAATATTTACACAACCCTAAAACGCTATAATGGGTCAGAGCGGTCAATTCCGACGCCGTTTAAGTAAGGGTTAGGGTTACCACAACTGCGAGTTATGTGTACCCACAGGATATCGCGCGGTCAGCCTTGCAATTACGTCGGATTTGAACGCGTAGGTAAGGTTTTCGGCCGTTGCGGTCTGTGCATGAACCACCTGCATCAAAGCACATCCTGTAACGAAGTTATTGTTGTAATATAAGGCAAGTGACACTTTGAGATGGTACAATAATATAAAATTAAATCGAATATTCGTTATTGTGACCAAATAAAAAATAAAAATAAAATACACAAAGGAATACCTAATGGACAAAGCAGGTAACAAAGGGCGGCCGTACTGCTTAAGAGCAATTTCTTCTACGCAACTATAATTAATTAGACATAAATTAAAACTGTGATAGACAAAAATATAATATTTTATACAGAAATTTATCAATAAGCAATAAATGAAGAAGAATGGCATAGAATTATTAAAAAAATATACGTAAATATATAGGTCTTTTTTATAACATCTCTTTAGTGTAAGTACAGCTGTTATGGTGTTATAATTATGTGTACTTAAATAAATAAATAAAAAAAAACTACTATAAAATAGTCTAAAAATATGTGTTGAACGACTCAGCCACTAGTTTCGTCCAGTCCGAATGAGACGTAGTTACACCGTCGCGATTTGTGCTAAGGCCGCTATTATTGTGGTATAATGTAAAACGCGCACAGACAGCCACGCGACCGCGTTTTATTGTAGTTTAATTGTTTTTACGATCGTTTTCTGTTCGGATTGAGGGTTGAGAGCTGTGCAATGTTAGATGTCGCTAATAAGTTAGAACATCCAAGGAATGGGCAATTGGGCATGTTGACTAATTTTTTTTAGTCCGTCCTGTAGATTATTAAAAAATATTGGACACGTATTTTTTCTTTTTTTACGTAATTAAAAAATAACGGCGATATATTGGGTTGAAATTTCGCGTGACGTCACTATTCTGACAGTTTGTATGGCGGTTTTAGCAGTTAGTGACGTCACGACCCCTTCATCCTAAACTTTAATGCGCTTTATCTCTGTATATTTTAATTTATTTAAAAAAGCAAAAAATACGTGTCTATTGTTTTATTATTTTCTAACTGACGGACTAATTAGAATTTTGATTTTCAAAAGTAGCCAACATCCCCATTGATGCAAATAAATTAAAGGAAAACAGCTACTTAATAAAAATAAAAATTACATTCGATTTATAAGTCTTACTTAATTTTGTACTTATTAAGTACGTTAAAATTAGTGTAACAATAAATATGGTAAAAATGCAAAAATTGTTTAATCTAAAAGAAAAAAATGTTTATTAGGTAGATAAAATTTGGGCCACACCAATATCCTCATTAAATTTGTGGCCCTTACATAAGAAAAGGTGGCCGACCCGTGGCGTAAAAGATAAAAGAGAAAAATAAATTAAATATGAAACTAGTAAAGTAGTAAGTTAATTACCATTAATACCATTTTGTTAAATATATTGGTAATTTTGGCATATATTTAATACCCAGACACAGAATGAACAAAAATATTCATCACATTAATGTTTTCCCCGAGTCGAGGATCGAACCCGTGACACCCGGCGTAGCGGTTAGCTTCACTTACCACTACACCAACGGCGCTGTCAATGTTCCATAGTTCGGCATCGATAAACAATAGTGTTTTAACCCACACTAGAGAAATTTTCAGTAAATAGAGTTTTTATATTATAGCGTTATTTTATGTCAACATTTCATAATGTTAATTTTTTTTTTGGTATTTAAACAATGTAGTAAAAAACCTTCTATAACTCTCAATAGAGCGTTCTGTATTTTTAATTAATTTTGTGGGTAAACATGATATTGCTTATCTGCTAGCTATGGCAGGAAAGAGTAAGTAGAAACTATTTTACTTGCTTATTAACAAATACTTTAATCTTCATAATCGGTGGAATTTCATTCAATTACCTGTATGTACTTACTTGCTTTTAAACACAAACATTACAACATGAATGCAATTTAATGGCGCAGGAGTACCAATCAAATAACCGCTAACGCAAACCTCGTAAACTTAATCAATACTTATTAGCATTTCCCTTAGTATTTATATCGACAGAAATAATTGGTTAGAAAGATTCCGTGATATGAAAACTTTTATCATATTAATTTTAGTCGCAAAATTTGTTTTTTTTTTTTTTTTTATAAAAGCACTGAGCTGCGCGTACGCAGCCAGTACTTAAGTTAAACGTCCCAAACTGTCAGTAATTTGCAGTGGACTGAGTAAGCTATAAATCATGCTTAAATTATTTTTTCTCATCATACATTTATTACCCATTTGCAATTTTGTATAGAGCTGATATTCTATTAGAACGCTCGCTTGTTTTCAATTAATATAATTTTAAAGTTTCTGCGGGAACTCCGAGATAAAAAATATGTCCTTCTCTGTACCTATGACAACGTGTGTACAAAATTTCATGATGATCGGTTGAGCCGTTAAGTCGTGAATAGACAGACAGAGTTACTTTCGCATTTATAATATAAGTATAGGGACAAGCTGTTCCCCTCGGTTTCACCCACGTCAAGTTGGGAGATTGCGCAGGATTTCCGAGATAAAAGTACTCGACATCGTTTTCTATACCCCCCACGTGTAGTATGCAAAACAATATATGCAGTTTTACCCATGATAATTTCAAAGTTCCCGCGGGAATTCCGGGACAAAAAGTAGGTATGCTATGTCCTTCTCTGTCCTCCTGACAATATATTGTATACAAAATTACATGGTGATCGGTTGAGCCGTTAAGCCGTGAACGCGTAACAAACAAACTCACTTTCGCATTTACATAGTAAGGATATGTCCGCTTGAGGAGTGAAATTTGTTCGATTAACACACTAGTATCCATTACCTATACATCAAAATGACGTTAATATGGCAAAGTAATATATTGTGAGTTTATAATAAAAGCGATCACCTTTATTATAGTGGAAAAATAAAAGATAAAATCTAATATCGACGTATCTTTTAATCGTTGGCAGAACAACCCCTTGTTATTAACGGGTGGTAATTTATAAAAGGTGTTACTTATATGACAAGCACAAGAACCTGGTAATGAAAAATTATTTATTTTACAACGTTCTTCCAACGATAATAACATATTTTCCAGCCGAAGTAACCTACTGCATAATATCGTAGGTTTATTGTTAAATTTTACTATATTTCTGTAACACATTTTTTATAATTTAAAAATCAATATACTTAGTAACCAGCTGTGTCCCGCGGTTTCACTCGCTTGAGTTTCGGAATTCCCGCAGGAACTCCAAGTAGCCAATTTACTTATTATAACATTAGATAATTAGCAGTGAAAGTCCCTTAAAAATGGTCCAACCGTTTCGGAGATTCACCCACGCGAGTTTCGGACTTCCCGCAGGAACTACAAACTTCTTTTATAAGAACCTTCTCCTTAAAATAACAAACACAACAGAATTAGCGGATGCCGTGACCAAGGTAAATAGGGATTTATTTTTTTATTTATGTACCTATATAGATATTAATAAAACCAAGTTAAGAAGTAGGCACCTACGTAGTTTAATGAAATATGACATAAAAGATAATTCCTTAACAATAAATTAAAAACACACAAAAAAAGAAGTCCGCAGATGTGTAGCGGAGAAAATTTTACATAAACGCTCCAATTTGCGGGACGTAATAACACGTTCACATCCCGCTCTCCGTCGCACACGTGACAGGATCATCTGTCTTCCCTTTCACACATCTCCATCGATATCACCCGCAACATCCTCGCTCAGGCTGCGAAGGGCCAATAATTATATTAATTTCTCGCGATATGCTTATTATGAGTTGATTGTACACGATGTTACCTACATAGTTTTGCGGGTGATTTTGTACGATGCATGTTCACTCTTTTTCACTTGAATTGTATTTATTAACTCGGTCATAAAGCACAAAAAATAATCGGTTAAGTATCGACTAAAACCTAAAAGCTTTCGTAAATAGTAGGTACATGGTAAAAGATTCATGAAAATCGCTCATGCAGCAAAATTTACGAAAATACCAACAGCAATTTTCTCTTCAACGACACTCGGAATACATCAAAAATAACCTCTCAAAACGTAACGAATGTCGGAATAAGTCGGATGCTATTCGTCTCCATTGTTGAATTTCCATTGTTTTTGAGTTGCGCGCGAATTCTCCGCATCGCAGCGCAAGCGTCGCGCCCGGCCCGTCTCGTTGCGATCGAACGCTTTTTGCATCGAGTTTTATAAATCGAGAACTCGCAAACAGGTCGGCTTAGCCTCTGTTTTGACGACCATAAGTTTCGTATGGATAAATCCGTGAGCCTCATGGTACCTATAGTTAGAAATAGTTCACTAAACTTTTGTGTTCTCGGAGGGTGTAATTGACACGAATAATTTAAATAAATAAATATACCACTAGCCATTCCCTGCGATTTCACTCGCGTTAATATCGCGATAAAAAGTATCCCGTTCTATTCCATACTTAATATAATTCACCTCTGTGCCAAATTCCATCCAATGGGCATTTTGACGAAGTATAAAAATCAAAATTATAGGTATTTAGTTCGTCAGTTAGATACCTAGTAAAAAAATAATAGACACGTATTATTAGCTTTTTGGAATTATTGAAAAAATACTTAGAACAAAACGCATTAAAGTTTAGGAGTGGGGCGCTCGTGATGTCATAACGAAGTTACCCTATTATACCCTACCCTATTATAGTTACCCTATAAAGTGTACCTAGGTGTTAGGTACATCACACGAAATTTCAACTCAATGTATCCATCGCCGTAATTTTTTACCTATACTTTTATTAATCCGTTTCGAAATTTCTGTCAAAATGAATATTATTATGATTGAAATAATGAAAATTATACAATCAATGAATTAGTGGAATTCAGCGAATACTTACCTACCACCTACACCACAGCACACGTCCTCACGGAACGCACGGAAGCATCAGCGATCCCCACGACCTACGTCCACACGTAATGGCCGTCCGTCCGTCTTGGACATAGTCGTTAGCCAGCGGTTAACAATGCAGTGGGCATTTCCATCGCTGGCCGATTGAGTAGCCCGCAGCAGGTGTATCTCTATAGAGCTGACACGACAGTGGTGTGACAGGCGGCATTGATGCGCGACATGTAATTACTTTTATAGATAAGAGTTTTTCTAGCTGTAGGTAGGTATAGTAAAAAGTAGTTGGGTACAATAACTTGTTGATAAATAAATAAATTAGATACGAAAAGATTAATTTTAGTTGTGAATTAGCTACAATAGTAAGATTTGTTTTTTTTTTATGTAATTTGATTAAAAAACACCGACACAGTAAATTGATACGTTCCACGATAACATGCACACTGTACAATGTAATATTGCTTATACTATGCTAAGTACTTGTTTTCTTATCATTAAAATAAACAAGTTCATGTACAATTCATTCAAATGGAGAGTACTTTGTTAAAATGTCGATGTCGTGTAGATAGACGATGTCGTCGCACAGACGGACAGCCCTATCAGCTGTGCATAAGTTTATTATATATACCCACTTACCGCCTAATTTATGTTTTAAACAACGGGTAAGTATTTGACATATTTTTTTTTTAGTGTGTTTTTCATACCATGTTTCGTATAGAATTAACGTTTAAAAGGGATTGATATCTTCAACTTGGTGATGCCCTCTGTTAAGTGCAAGTTTTGGTGTTACCTCGGGAACCTTTGTTGTAACGAAACTAAAAAAGTTCTTTTCTAAATCCGTCCAGAAGTTTTCGTGGAATGCGAGCACAGATGGGTAGACTACAATTTTAAGTAATAGATTCAATTTTATGTAACAATTTTAAGTAATATTTTATATTGAGGTAATCCAGTCAGTGATCAAAATTTTCAAAAACTGTTTCACGAATCTGTCTCTTACCATTGATCGGTTTGAAGTCGGTGACAAACCAAATATGGATTAGATGTGTAGATGGGCTAAGTCCACTCTCGCCACGAGCTTGTCGTGAGCAGAGCAATCCGAGTGGGCAGACACGAGCGGGCTTGGCACCGAATTCAAACCGATCATGGTAGCACAAACCAATAATAATATTACGTGTATTTTTGTGTTTTGGATTAAATCGGTATTTTGTTATTTTTAGCTTTTTAGTTTTGTGCTTTTGGAAGTTGGTTTTTTCTAGTTTTATTTTGCATTAGCTGTTCCCCGTGGTTCCATCAGCGGTAATTTCGGAGTTCCCGCGTGAATTAAGGAAAATGCAAAAAGTTAATTACTTGAACTAAAATTTCTTCCGAGTAAACACGTTGTTCCATACAAACTTCGCAACCTCTTTTCACCCCCTTAGGGGCTGAATTTTCAAAATCCTTTCTAAGTGCACACTTACGTCACTTAAGGAATATTTGTAGAAAATTTCATGGTGGTTTCAGCTGCATGAGTAATGATCGACCAGTTGGTTTCTGCTTTTATATTATACTAGCTGCTGGTTTCACCCGCTGTAATTCCGGAGTTCCCGCGGGAATTCTGGGTTATTATAATATAGCCATTGATGTTACTCAGGGATAATGTAGCATTCTAATGTTGAAAGAATTTTTAAAATCGGTCCAGTAGTTTTGGAGTTAAATGTAACAAACAAACAAACAAACAAAAAATCTTTCCTCTTTATAATATTAGTATAGTATAGGTATATTAGGACTCTCAGGTTTAGGCGGACAAACTACGAATCTTTGACATATTACACTGCTTCAAGTTGTATACGTAAGTAGGTATTTCTTGGTTACCTGCTTCAGAGATTTCACTTGTGTTCCAAGTATTGTAAAAAGAAGGATTCCATCATTATCACATATTATTGTGTTAGTAAATGACCGCGTCAGTCCGTCATTAACTGGACAACGAGACGAGCTAAATATTGCGTGGTTTGTTGTTTAGTTCCGCGCCCGTGTGCCGCTCGCGTTGATGTCGTTGTCTTTGACGCGGTGCGGTGCTACGAAAATGCTACGAATAGTCTTTTTAATAGATATGTTTTTCTTATTTATTTCAAAGAAAAATAAGTATAAGAACTACAAAATATAATATACTATAACAAACAATATTTGGTATAGCTTCCTATGAAAGAAAAAAGTCCGTTATGGTAGAAAACAAAAATCAAATCTTTTCTCTTTATAATATTAGTGTGATATAAAATAATGTCTCAATCACAACTTTTCTCTCCAGAAGGAGTAAGAAAAAAAAAACATTCTTTTTCCCCACCGCAGTTTTGATTTGACGAAAAAGCTACCAGTTTTAACAGACTACATATATCTTAAACAATGTGTATACCGCGAGTGAGGTCTTTGTTTAGGCCGTCGACCGTCGCTTGTCCCACCGTCACCTGACTCGGATGATGGACAAAAGACAGTTTTTGTATATATGTAAATTACCATTATGTACACGACTTTAAATGCAGATTGAGGACGCTGAGTCGCGTCGATTGAAACTTTCAAAGTCTTCAAAAGTAACACCAAAACAATGCAACGTACCAAGTCATCTTTTGAAAAAGGATTATTAATGTTCACAAATAATTCTTTTGCATCATGTTTTTGTTTAATCTCTCATAAATGCTGTGACATGTGACATGTTAAAGGTATTTCTTACGTTTTGGCATGAAAAATACAAACAGTAAGTACTTTCTAGAAGTACCTAACAAGGAAGTCCCTAATACGTAGGTAAACTCCAATATATCGTTACTGTACAGTAAACAACATTAAACCTATACAATATACAAAATTTAGTTTAGTAATACAAATAACTATTAAATAAAGTTCCAAAGATAACTAACTGATTTTAGAGGGAGAAAAAAGTTTATCAAACTGTCTTTTCTAACTCTGTGCTAAATGCTTCTTGGGAAAAAAAGGTAAACCTTTACTAAAAATAAAAATTATTAGCATATTTATTTTTACGAAGCTAAACCTGCCAATTGCATAAAGTTAACGATGGCTATAGACTATAGAGTATAGGGCACTTGTAATGGTCTCCGGTGAGTGACAGCCCTCGCCGACCTCTGATGCGTGCGCTTTGCATTTCAAATGCAAGCATTGTATTGTATGCACATTTTTACCGACATATTACTTTCTATCTGAATGTAGCGTTCGCAAATTATCTGTTTACACCTGCGTTCATTCTGCTGTCCTCATTTAATCATAAAATAATTCAAAAGAAATATGTCTCGGTCTTTAATATGTTAACTGATTCACTTACCAAACACAAAGAAATTCGTAAAATATTATTATAGTAATTTAAGAAGCACCTGAAGCTAAAACAGTTTCATATGAAAAAACTAAAAGTTTCAACCGCTGTATTTTTGAATTTTTCTAAAGTAAACATAGTTGTTTTGCCAATAGTTGGCGCTGGAGCTGCTAGCCGTGCGTCAAGTAACGAAGTGAATGCTCTGTCGGCATCAAATCGCGGTGAAACGCATTTCGTTTAAATTGTGACTGATATCCCCCGTTAAGCCGCAGCTTGAAAACACTCCAGCTTAAGGGGCCTTAGGAACCTGCAGACCTAACTAGGTTTTAGCTATAAATTATACGCTTGGCTATATATAATTCTATTTATAGTCATATTACATTTCTTCACAAATCTTGATTCTATTATCTTAATGTATTGTATACATGGAGAAAAGGAATAAGACTGACTTATAATAGGGACATAAATTAAATGTATGGGCTGATCTTAGAAATTTATAAATTTAGCCCAGAGCTTCCTTTTATAATGAATACAATATAATGTATATACCTAAGCACTAAGACAAAACTAACTATTACTTCGGTTTCATTTGAGAATGTTAAACAGAGATGAAAAATCTGTCGAACAAATTAGGTGTTGTTTGTTTAATCGTCAGAATAGAACGAATTAATTTATCATACTTACTTTGTATGAAAGGCATTGGTATTGTTTGGATTAGAACCTTTATCCTGATGCAATGTATTGTCATAGAAGTTCCCAGTTGAACCACTACCACCAGCGAAACCACCCAGTCGTTAATATTTTAGGCACCACAAGAAAATATGTTCCGAACAATAAGATTTTTATTTGAATCTCTTTACATTCTTTAGGCATCAACCGAAAAATTCAGAGTTTTTTTTTTCTCTCAAATTACCTCCAGCCAGCATACGTCTCTCTCTCTCCACATAAATCCTCATTAGGGACCCCCTAGGTTTATGAGCGTTGGCTCCCACGGCGGCACTAAACCTGGTTTCCTGTATTACTATTGCATTACCCCTGACTTTTGGCACGGCTACACCGAAGGTAAGTGATTGAAGGCGTCTCGTGCTGATCTACTTTTTTTATGAGGCCAATGACTTGTACTTATTATTTAATAAGACAAATGAATTAAAAAAAAAGACAGACGGAATTTTGTATATTGTCGAGAACAAAAAAACCCGTTGTTTTGTATTTGCTAGCATCCAGACGTACAAAGGTAGTTTTGAACTGTGACCACATCACTCAAAAGATACTTTCCCGTCTTTGGTGTTATTCAAAATGCCGGGCCATTATAAACGGATGAATTGTGCGATGTGAAGGTGATATTTAATTTTTTATTTAAGACTCGTTATCATCTACCATGTTAAGGAAAATAAAACTAACGATACATCATCGCCTCTCTTATTAGGGGTAATGACACGAAACAGTGCCAAGTAATGGTGACAACAAAAACGTTATGAATTTATTTATGTCGCCAAAGTCGTTGTGGACATGTCATGATTCCATTTTCGAACGCTACAAGCTGTCTTCACTCCATGGCGGGTACGATAGTGATCGTACCTACTCGTTCGCTGGCCGCGAGCGCTCGAGATATTTGCTGAGATAATGTATTACTTAGGCGCGCAAAAAACTTATAATTTGATTGCATCTTGGGAATATTTGCATACTTGCTGGATAGTGCTCAGTGGTTTGTGATTTGCATTAATGCCTCATATTCTCAGTGCCATGAAGCTGAAATTGCTATTTATTTATCGGTTATAAATATGATACTTTGTGCATAACTTACCTACACTCTTTGACTTTAAAATTTTTGGGATGTAATTTACTTTAAAAAGCAATGAGTATGATAATTAATTTAAATATTGTTACAAAAATATCATGGTATAAAAACGACCGAAAAGCTAGCGAGGAAATGTTCCCAGTATATAACTAAGGTATTTTGCCGTAGGGGCCGATTTTAGATTAAATTTATTTTCATTTATTTAGATGAATTGTTGTTATTTTATTTAGATTTAATTTAGTTTTATTTATGATAAATAATTATAAGAGTTTTTATTTATTAATTTGAAATAGTATTTTTTAATTATTTTTGGCATTTAAAAGAATACGAAACTATTATAATCGTTAGTGCGTTTTGTTAGTGATTGTGTAATTTCTGAATGACTATGATATTCAATAAAAGTTGTGTCAATGATTCATAGCTATGGGGTAGGTATAACTTCCTCAAGCGGATAAAAATATTAGAATATTTTAATATTTACCGATCACATAATGCTTGTTTCTTTCAAAATTAAAAATAAACAAACAATTTAATATATATTTTTTTGGAAAAGTCGGATCCTGACACTTAAAAGTCTCACTTCTTTTTGTAAATTGCATAGCTGTTAAATATTTTTTATATAATAAATAGGCACCTATACTCTGAAAATACTTCTTTCCAGTTACTTTTCATAGATCACAATAGATTTGGGCACAAAACCCTAAATATGTTAATGTAAACAATATGAGAGTTTCATCATACCTTATTCCGATACACAAATCGGTAATAACTTTTCCTTCGAAACAAAAAGTGGGCAACTTACATAATTTGCGTATAAATAATTGACAATGCGCGAGTTTTGCGACCCGCCTTGGCATCCCCGACCGCGCGGTATTTATTATTCACGCGATGTTACCAGTGTTCTGTCATATTACCGCCATATTGGGGAAATATTTGCTACTCGTGAAGGGGAATGCGGTCGCCTTTTGCGTTTGTTTTCAGACCCCCCTATATTTTCTTTGGTTTTTTTTTTAATATAATTTATCACCGAATTTTATTCAGTGGTACAGTAAAATTCTCCTAGTCAAACTTTAAACAAATTAACCTCATTTTTTGTTCTGTAACAGTATCATACAGCTCTTAAAAAACATACAGTAGGTAAGTTGTCTAACAAATCTTTAAATTTAAAATCTTGTTTAATACAACGAGTAGGCATTAAATTATGTGATCGTAAAATATTTGTTGTCAAAAGTCAATTGACTAATTAAATCCAAATTAAACCACATTCTTGCATTCGATAACCCAAAAGCCAAAAGTCGAAACTTTCCGAACAAAACTTCCGGGAACAAGGAATTAATGAATCATTAAGGCGGTCCTCAATTACAAATTGTAATTTGATCAGGGACCTTTACACACACAAGTGCACCCAGAGATGTTGGGTGTGTGATATAAATCCTTGTACTACGCAATAGTGCAAGGGGGGCTGCGAATTTTCCATAGGGCATCCAATGTCACCACAATATCACGTGGCGCGCCGCAGCGAGCGGGCGGAGTGCGCGATTTCGGAAGGAAGTACGAAAGTTGGATATTCGTATTTAATTTCGTGCGAGTCTATTTAAAAAGAAATCTTGATAACATTTTCGTATGTGAACGTACATTCTATTTACAAAAACCTTTTTACTTATTCATAATTAAATAATAATACAATTTTTCATGCCAGTATCTTTAAGCAAATATTTACTTTTTTTTAACAATGTTCGTTATTATCTGCTGCAATAATAAATAATCTACTTGAAATAATATATTATTAACTTATTCGCAACGTCTTGATTCGAAGTCGGTTGAATCTCCTTATTCGATTACTCGTGGAATTTGAAGTTTTCGTCAGTTTTCTTAGAAACAAGCATTGTGGGAGTTCGCGATGTTTTTCTTTGTGCTTGCTTTAACATCGGAACGTAGTTAATGAAGACATTTATATTGACGTGTCTCCTTCGTAATTTATTTTCGGAATTTATGCATTAATTCGTGGTCTGATTAAATATTTTTTCAACTGTCTTTCGAATTCTTTGGAGTATTGTTTCATTATTCATTTATTTACGTAAGAACTTGATAATAACTTTATAAGTGAGGCAGTTTTCAGTACGTAATAATAATTATGACAATAAAAATAATATTAAGTCCTGTTGTTGATATGTTAGATAGTCAGATTTTTAAATTTCTTTAATCTAAACATTATCTGAAAAATTTGCAACAATATATCCATTGAGGCTAACATCAATACATTTACAAATAATTTGTAATAGTAGGTACTTAACTAAACTATTATGGGTATTAAATGTCTATAAAAAGTGTCAGTGCAATATAAAAAAGCGATCAGTAGCACTTTCCATAGCTAATGTCACTGCGGGTGTTTCTTTTGATGTTGCCGCCGTTATAGGAAATGAAAATCGAAAAGTAAATCAGAATCGAATCGATTGGAATACGAATCGATATGATTGCGGGTGGAAGATCAATTTGTGGACGGCGTGTGAGTGATCTCCAGTAGGTAGGATTAAACGATTTTGGTACTCCATAGAATCAAGATTCAATAAAATGATAAACTATGTAGTTTAAGGGATATATCATGTTTTTAATTTGTTATAATTACACATGTTTTTATGTTGATTATTTAAAATAAAATTTATATTAATTTCATGATTTTCATGACAAGTAGGTAATTTAAAAAACAAATAGAAGTAGATATAGGTAATTATTAACACCTACGCATCCATGTAATCAAATTGAGAGTAATTTCATCAAAATAAAACTAATACTAATGGTAAAATTAAAATAGAATGTCATGGTATAACTAGTGAGTTGTTTTTATGAAGCATCAATGCAATAACGAAGATTCAGTTTGAAGTATCTAATCTCAAATCCACCACATTACTTATTGAGAGGACTATTTGTGCAGCAGTTATGTCATAGAGTCGTTCAGGTAGGACAATTAAAAATAAACAAGCAAACTTGAAAGTTTTATCAATGTTTGTTGTGTCATTTAGAACTTTCAACTAACTTAACTGCAAGCGGACCTGACACGGCGCCGAAAATATAAAATTGAAAAACATTCAATCGAAAGTATCAAGATTTTTTCATTTAGAAACAACAACGCGTTCAAACACCAAACATTGGTACTGCTGGTTATGCAAACCGTAAATAATCAACTTAAATAGCTAAAAAGAACGAACACAACTCTGAGTAGTTTGTTACTTCGGTTCGAAAGTGTGCAACACAGTAGTTATTACTACCACGTATTGAGATAAAACTGTCGAAGTTCCCTCTCGAAACTGCTTAGGACTGAACTAAAACAGCGTGAACTTACATACCTACCCAGTAGTTAATAGATCAACTGTTTCCGCCTGCCCTTCAGAAGACAGTTCAAATGTGGCTTGGATAGGTCCAAGTCTGTATGACTTGATAACTTTCTCGCCTATCCATTTAGGTACGTAATATACAGTTACTAGACTTCCTGTGTGACTCGTGATAAATGTATTTTGTACTAGCTGTTCCCCGCGGTGTCGATTGCGTTAATTTTAACATTCCCGTAGGAATTCCGGGATAAAAAGTAACATATGCCCTTCTCTGTATTCCAGATGACAACGCGACGTATATAGGTATGCAAAATTTCACGATGATCCGTTGAGCCGTTAAGGTGTGAAAGCGTAACAAACAAAGAATCTCAGTTTCGCACTAATTTGTAAGGATTCTATTACTTAAGAATTATTATTTAATTTACAATGTGAGAAATGTAACTTTATCTCATATTCAAGCTATGATATTAATTACTTAGATAGAAGAAATTTCAATTTTACCTACGTAAAATTGAAATTTCAATTGAACTGGATTCATTACTTTAAATTGTAATAACCTGAGATATGTACCTAACCTGACATAGGTTGGTTTGATCCACTAAGTAGTTAGGGCGTGAAAGCGTAACAAACAAACAAACTCTCCGTCACAGCATCATAATACAAACTATTTTTAACAGCTTTTTATCGATTCAAAAACAAATGACGGATCGACAAGCGACTTTTTAGATTCGCGGTAAAAACTTCCAATTTCAAATAAGTAGGTATACTTACCTAGATTGGAAAAAAAAAATGTTCCAATTTTGAATCGCCGCATGTCGCTCGGCGTATGCGCAGCGGGCGTTAACGACATCTGTGGGACGCTAAGTGGTATTATTGTCTGATTCGATCCGGCTGAGGTCCGGAGTGACGCGGACAGTCCACTTCTCACAACTAGCCGAACGTTTAGTGACGGTTGCGGCATATTTGTCATACGGAATGTTACGTTTTTGTCGGCAATTCGTAGTTTGTATACGCTCTAAAGAATCTTTAACGTGTATTCGTTAATTTTGGGACTGTTTAGATCAGTTTAAGCCGACCGACGAGTAAACATAGGCCTAACTTACACAGCCTTAATATCGTAGGCATGAGATAAATGAGCGAACTACATTTCAAAGTTCTACATAAATTTTAACCGAATTCACAAAAGCAGATTTTCAATTTGTTTATTTTTTTAGTGATTGTTATACGATTATGTCCATCGATCGGTAGTAAATAGATAAAAAAGAAATTTAAAACGGCGATGTCAATTCTACCTTCTTCATGGTGATTCCGTATTTAGTTATGGAAATATGCTGACACTCACGCACTTTTATACTTTACCTATTTTTCTTTTTTTCATTAAACAAAATAAAAAATCTTATCCGTTCTGTCCATGTTCCAAGTATCATTTAATTTGATTCAGCCTTTGGCATGATTAATTAAGGAACATCATTTAAAACAGAACGAATTTGGACAAATACGCAGAGTAGGTATGTTATGGAATAACGCATTGGATACTTTTCCTTCCGGTCAAAGAGATCCTGAGGGAGTCCCGAAAATGAAATGGAAAACAGCGAAAAATCCACATCTATGGCTAAATTTCTATAGGCTTGCATATTTAGGTCATAGCTAAATGCGAAGTAGGTATGTAGGTACGATGCGATGAACGTTACTTTAGATAAACACTTTGCCCACTGAACTCATGATTAATTTGAACAAGTGAATAGTAATTAAGAATTACCATTGTTAAGTAGTGAAACAATATAAATAATTATAAGTTTTCAAGTGATCACAAAAGTCGAAGTATAAAACCACAAGTTAAGAGCGTTACCAGCTGCAAAAATGTATGCGGTACCTGTGGTGAACTTTTGTAGTCCATACCATCTCGGTGCCAATCATTATACCTCACATCCATCTGCACTTACGGATTCATATTGGATGTGAGTATTATATTGAAAACCAATTATATTATAAGTAATCATTGTTGAAAACTCAATTAAGGTGTGTTCTTCCTTCAGACTTCATCCTAGTTCCACTCGCTACCAAAGTTATCATATTTTCTAAGATGTCAATATCCAATATGTGAAATAGGGTAAATCAGAAGAAGTGAACACTATTTTTTGATATAGTTTTTTTGCAGTATTTAAACTATGTTTTTTCTTCTTAATACTAACAAACTAACTTGTAAACTAGCATTTTCTGGAAGAAATAAAAGGCTTTTTCATTTTATTATTATTTTATTTATTTATTTAAATAACTTTTTATACTTGAGAAACCAGTACCATTTTTGACAGTTTTGGCAATTTGGTGAAAATTGTTGGAACTAGTTGAAGGATTTTTTAGCCAGGCTGTCTCTATCCTATCGTGTCATCGCCCATTTTAATTTTTTAAATGTGTAAATCATCGTTACAGGAAACCACCAGTGGATGGCGTGGGAAATGCAGCATCAGTAAATAGTCGGTGAGTGGACCTTTAACTGTGATAAAATTCATATGCAATACCCTACTCACATCAAAAATGTTTTTTTTTTATCGTAATGTATCGTCCCATGATTTGCAAGCTTTGAGGTTAAAACTCACACCTTGATTATAAAAGTTTTAATAAATAGGTAGCACGAGCTAGAATAATAGGCGATCCGTAGGTTTAGACAGGTGCAGAGTAGCTAGATAATTATGGTACCTAATCCCAGCTAATATGAAGATTATAAATACGAAAGATTTTACGTGTGCATCTATACGTGTTTGTCATTATGGGTTGTGAATTTTTATGAAACTGGACAAATAGTTACCATACTTTATGTCCTCGAATACGAGTAGAACTTGAGATAGGTACTTAATTTTTTCGTGAAAAAACGTATAACGGGGAAAAATATGCTATTATTAACTGCAGTTCACTTGATACTAGAATTTATTAATAGGTACATCAACCAAGGAGCTCTTTACTAAGCAAAGCACAATTTGACACCGCCCAAATCGTGTTATTCTAACCCAACCTACATCCGAGAGCGCTTCCGAATCGATTTCGCGTCGAGATTAAAACAACCTCAAATCGGCAGGTATCCGCTAATCCAATCTGTAAAAATGGTAATTTTGTGTGAGCGCCCGTTCTCACGGACGAAACGCCGGATGAAAAAAAGG
The DNA here is from genome assembly GCA_907165275.2 of Zygaena filipendulae. NCBI lineage: Eukaryota > Metazoa > Arthropoda > Insecta > Lepidoptera > Zygaenidae > Zygaena > Zygaena filipendulae. The sequence continues at coordinate 7,553,331 of OU015669.1, forward strand.
GCTAAATATTGTTTTTTGTAAATCAAAAAGAACAAAACGAGGACACACAATATCCAATCACAATTACCCACGTCGGTCCCGACGTGTAATTTGACATCGCTTCGATTCAGATCGAAACTGGCTTGTGAGGCGTCTCTGAATCGCCGATGCGTTTTTGTTTAATTTTATTGTGTTATTGTATAAAATGTTACGATTGACTGTGTAATTTCTATTTATCCCTCCATAAAACTATTATAATGACACCCGTTAGGCGGACTTGTGGCCGCAGACAATCTTGGAAGTCGTTTGTTTTTTAATGATGTCTTATGACAGATACCTACTTCATATTATTTATAGGCAAACAAGAATTCAGTTCAGGAATGATTGCGGTACCTGTGATTTAGTTTACAGTCGTCATTGCGCGGAAAGTGTCAATCCTTTTCTAGGCATGACTAGGCGAAAAACTTAGTTGTGCCGAGTAAGGTTGTTAGTTCCGCGCATGAAGGTACCTATCAAACGCATTTTTAATACATTTGTGTGAAAATGTAATTAAATAATAAAACAAGCGAAAACATGATAAAGGTAGGTACATTTCTGCAAAAAATTTACTTGAATAAATAATAATCTGGAAAACAAAAACACTAGGGTAAAACTTAGTTAGGTACCATATAGGTACATACATTTGGCACGCTTGACATAGTTGCGGAAACACCTACTTTATGAGGACAAAATTGTACTTAATCATTATCAACGAATTTTAATCATATAATAGTAGGTACCTACTAGCTGCTCCCTGCGATTTCATCCGTGTTAATTCGGAAGTTGCCGTACAGGAACTCCGTAAAATCCATTCCAGCAGAGCTGTTCTGTAACCCTATAAACTAAACTGTCCGTCTTGTCAAATTTCAGCTTCATATACATATATCATGTAAGTCAGTGAACTTTCGCTTTTATATACGAGTATATAGACGTAAAAGTACCTACTATCAGATTAACATGAAAGTGAATAGGTAGATACACAAAGACAGACTGGATCTAATTTTTCGAGGCTTACCGCCGCCTCTGATGTGGTGGAGCTTTTTCATTATTTTCGAGCAGTGTCTTAAGCTAGGCTTAGTGACCGCACGTACAGAATACTAAGCAGATTTGTTACAAGAATATCGTCATAATATACCTAAATATACTTAAACGCTATTCAAGTTATATAAAGGTTATTATAAAAGTTATATTTATTAACTAGCTATCCCACGTGGTTTTACTCAATATTTCCAGAGTTCCCGCGAGAATTCCGGGACGAAAGTACTCTATGTCTTTCTCTGTACTCCCGACAACGTGTATGCAAAATTTCACAATGATCAGTTGAGAAGTTAAGTCGTGAAAGCGTGACAAATAAACTCACATTCGCATTTATTTAGGATTTGTTGAAACAAAAGTTCATGGTCATTACAATTTTTACTTAAATTTGTCTTATTTTACGGAAAACAAGCAGGAAATATACATTTCGGTATTACAGAGCCGACTTTTACAATAAAACTTATTTCGCACGGTTAAAATTTATAACTACAAGCAGAAAATTTACGACGACTTCAATTAAAAGATTACCTATTACAGTTTAAAAGTTAGATTTAAAAGGTGGAAAAAAGAGGTTCTCGGGGAACCCAAAAATTCACGCGACCAAAACCACGGGTAGCGGCTATAGCTGTTACTAATTGCCAATTAAAAACATTATTGAATTAGAGAGCTACGACTGCAATTACGGAACTCATAAATATTTAAACAACCCGAAGATAAATCTCAATAAATACAATAGTATCGATTAATTACGCGTTACCTAGTAAGGGAGAATAATCGAATGTCGCCGATCGATTCGTTGCATCGCCCGATGCCTTATTCGATTGCGTCGGTTTATTGTTATTGTTTTTAATCAAACATATTTGCATACGGTTGTTGTATGAGAGGATTTGTGCCTATAGCAGCCATTGATAAAAATTATGGTGCGTGCACTAATTTAATTCAATTACTACAAAAATATAGAATGGTAAGTTGCTGTCACTAAATATACACATTATACCTTTTTAATTTATCCTACTAATATTAAAAATGTGAAAGTGATGGATGTTTAGATGTTTGTTACTCAATCATGCAAAAACTGCTGAACGGATTTGGATGAAATTTTGCATGCACGTTGTCAGGGGTACAGAGAAGGATATAGGGTACTTTTTATCCCGTGATTCCCGCGGGAACTCCAAAATTATCGCGGGTGAAACCGTGGGGCAAAGCTAGTAAATTTATAAATGACTTTGGCATAATAAAGTTTCTTACAATACCTCTTATGTTACGTAGGTAAGCCAGCTATAGTGACATAAGCGTAATGTTATCCATCACGTGTATTTTCCCACCTAAATGTAAAGAGCGGTCAGTATCGAAAAAAAATCTTAAATAAACAGTTTTAAGTTCCTATATAATATAACTTAAGACACCGTAATCATGACGTTTATAATTTACAATGTTGTATCTATCAAAGTTTCGATTTATTAGTTTTATTTCCACGCATAAGAGGTAAAGTTTGTGAGTTTGTAATGTTTATTTATTTATTTATTTATTTAACGATTAATGCACCTAAGGACAACATAAAAAGAAAGAAAGTATAAAAGTAAACATGTACAAGGGTCATACTTATTCCATACAATTGGAATTTCTTCCTGCAGACCCGCAACAGGAGAACCGGTAACCGGTAACCGGTAACGTTGTAGGGGGTATCTACCTAATCTCTGGATCTACTGAACCGAATCAAAAAATTCTTTTACTTATAGGAAGCTACGGTAGTCCTAAGTGACAGGGTACTTTTCTCCAAATTCCTACGGGAACTCTGAAGCTACCGCGGGTGAAACCGCAGGGGACGGCTGTCATTGGCTCGCTTTTAAGTTTGCTACTCGTTGGGAATTACTTATTTTTCGCACTCGTATCATTAATTACATTTTTAAAATTACCTAGTTAGAGAAAAATATGATTTTTCATAATCCTATACATAGTACAACACATACTGCTACATTTTCGTATAATTAAAAAATAGCAAGACATTACGATACTCACCACCCATCTCTTTCACACCTAGATAGTTTAGCCTGACGAGTTTTCTCTCTCTTTCGCACTCGCGTTGCACGTGACCAGCATTTTAGTGACCCAAGTTTTCCCTGCTTTATGGCAATTTTCTTATGAAAAATCACCTGAAGTATGTGTATACAGTATACCTCCATAGTTTTATGAACTGAATGTAAGTAGGTGTATAAAATGAATTTTATGCAATAAATGTGAAGGTAAAGTTAAGGAGTTTTGATAGTTTGGAAGAATACCTACCTACCCACATACATATACATGTTTACCTACATATTTATAGGGTTTTGGGTAACTAGCTTATTTCTAATATTGTAACAAATTAATACAAGACATGCACTAAAAATAACGTAACATCCCTTTCTACTATGTATGTAGGATTACGAACACAAGCAATATAGCTTGATTGACATCACGAGCAAAATCTATATAAATCTACATAAAAAAACCAGCTGTGCCCCGCGGTAGGTATCTACACCAGCGTGAGTTTCAGAATTACCGCAGGAACTCTAATAAGTAGCCTAAGTTTCCTCCTCCTTATTACTTTCATCGCCTACCTGCCAGTGAAAGTCCCGCCAAAATCCAACCGTCCATAATCGTTTCGAAACAAATACCTATGTATTTTAAGAATCAGTATTTTGTTATTGCCCTATACAGGATGGGTACTATAATACGAAAATAAATGGAAACATCGGCAATAGTAATGAATGAGAAATTTCGATTTCGTGTGGGATTTCGATATTACCTAGGGCTTATTCGATAGTTTCACTATCTTACTTATATCACTATTGTCACTGTTTTCATTTATTGTCGCATTGTTGTCCTCAGCCTGTATACTAGTACTTTCACATTAACTTACTAAGGAGTACGCCAATTTTAAACATAACACTACAATTTTTTTGATAGCCCATAAAAAACTTATTTCATTTTATTTGAATTCATTGTTCTTCGTTGAGGATTGAAAAATTGGTGCTCAAAGATTCACATTTGTTAGTGATCTTTTATTATTATAATAAACTAGCTGTGCCACCCGCGGTAATTTCGGAGTTTCCGCGGGAATTCCGGGATAAAAAGTATCCTATGTCCTTTTCTGTTCCCCTGACAATGTGCATGCCAAATTTCATCCAAACCCATTCAGTCATTTTTGCGTGATTGAGTAACAACTAACAAACATTCAAAAATCCAAACGTTCAAACATCCAAACATCCAAACATCCAAACATCCAAACATCCAAACATCCAAACATCCAAACATCCAAACATCCAAACATCCAAACATCCAAACATCCAAACATCCACACTTTCACATTTATAATATTAGTAGGATTATAGTTATAACTAAAACTATTTCAGTGTACCAGTAAGGATACGGATACACAATAATGTACCTAAAAAGTCCTCTTTGAGTATTGCCTGGACATTTAATAAAAAAATACCCGAGAAGCGTTTGAAAGATACCTCATTCCCCAATTTGTATGGACATTTGCATACGAATGGATTTTTTCTTTGTTTACGAACAATATGCTTTTCACTTTCTTTCTGTTCAATCGCCTTTGGAAATGGTACAAATATTAGTGGTGTGAGGTTGAGTTGTGTAATCTGTTGCTGAGCGACGTTCTTGTTAGCTATATCTATCTATCTACTGTCCTTAAACAAGCAAGTCTTGTATATAAATATACAGGATGTGTCAAAAAACCTCCGAAATATCCGAAACTATGATATTACCTACACCAGCACGAACATTTTAGAGGTGGAAATTCAGCTGGAAAATCAACGATTTTCAAGATAGCCCCAAAGTTTCGTAAATTTTGTACTACTTATTGCATATTTACTGTACTATTATTGTGTAGGTAGTACATTGCGCGCTGTAAATTTAAAATCTAAAAATAAAATTACATTTCTCAACAATATGTTTACTGCAGAATGGATTCCTAGCGGTTATGTCGCCGGTATTTTTACACCTGTAGGCTCAGACGAAATGTTCAAGCAACCAAATGATGAAATTAATTTAATAGCACTTTTGGTTAAACATTTGTTGTCGTAAGTGTCCCATCCACGTTATTATTTCGCTCTGATACATATAATGAAAACAAAGTCTTATTGGGCGCATTAATTATGCCTTTTCTGTTCATTTTAACTTTTAATTTGTCCGCGCCGAGTGTTTTGCATAAATTCTTTTGTTTCTTGAAGAAGCGAAAAGAAAAAAAAATGTTTAAACGCCCCAATTAGTAGGGCGGGCGTAATTTATTAGGTCTTAATAAAAGAATTTCGAGGATTCCCTTTTGTTGATTATAGAATGTGGACATTTGTAAATTCTTTGAAACTTTCGATAGGTAAGAATGAAGATTTTGTGATGCGTAGTCATTGTTATACATATTCATTTGATTTGTGACTTTTGTTGATTGGTGATGACTGTTTGTACGTTAAGTATGTGTGGAACTATATTTGTCGATACTAATATTATAAAGAGGAACGATTTGTTTGTTTGTTTGTTTGTTTGTTTGTTTGTTACGATTTAACTCAAAAACTACTGGACCGATTTCAAAAATTCTTTCACCATTAGAAAGCTACATTATCCCTGAGTAACATAGGCTATATTATATATATATCCGGAATTCCCACGGAAACTACGAAATCATCGCGGATGAAACCGCGCGGGACAACTAGTTATGTATATTTGTGTTTTAACTGCTGCTGCTGCAGCTAGCTGTTCCCTGCGGTTTCACCTGCGTTTATTTCGGAGTTCTCGCTGAAATTTCGGGATAGATGAAACCCTCTGTCCCTCTCTGACAACGTGTTTCCAATGATCGGTTGAGTAGTTTAGGCGTGAAAGCGTAACAAACAGACAAATAAACTCACATTCCCATTTATAATAATTTTATTGTATGAGTGTGTGCGCTATGCCTGCTTGTTGAAATGCATTTTTAACTGTAGAATCGGTAAGAACTGAACAAAGTATCTTTATATCAGGTTCATATTTGGCGAATGCAGTTGGCATTTTTAAACTAAATAATCAGGGTAGGTATATTTTTGCCCATACCTGGGTACCACGCTGAATGCACTCCTATTGCCAACTGCCAATTTTTTGTTGATTTATTTGGATTGATTTAATTGGCTAAGTTTAATTTTTATTTTTTTGTACACCTTTTTGATGGCAATAAATAATTTTATTATTATTATTATTACCGATCTTTTTGGCTCTATAAAATTTAATGTCGCAACCACAACTATAACCACCGTCAATACATTTCCTAATATCATAATCTTACACAGAAATGCTTTTACATTTCCACGGTAACGTATTTTTGGCACCCCCAAAAATTATTTCGTGATACACTGTCTCTAACAAACGATTTCAAACTTTATTACATAGATGATTGAAGTTGGAATTTTCATTGGCACAAAAGTCCCGGTAAATGAAGTGAATGTGCCCCTCTCGGCTATTAGTCCCGGGATTAGTGAACTGATCCCAGGATCGGGATGACCAACGTCATATTATTAAAACCGGGATTTGGTCACTTGTTACACTTAATTCGTATTTCTATTGTCTTTTGGTTTGTTTTAGATTATTTGAACTCTCAGAACAATAACTATAGCATATTGTTCTGAGTTTGAACTCTATTTAGGCATAGTAACAAAATCCACAAACGCGGGATGAATTTTTTTCTTATTTTCAGGAAGTATTTTGTTTTCGAAGAAAATACCTACGTGCCAAGTTGAAAATAATAATTATTTATATCTGCCAGCAGGTTTACTTATGTCTTGGCGAAAGCTTTTTGATCTGGAACTTGGTCTTAGTTTCCATGACTATGTATTTTAAAAAAAAATTCAATAACTTGATACCTAAGCTTCTTTCAAAGTGACTAAATAAAGTGAGTAAGTTCAAAAAAGAAACACAAATCTCAAAGCTCCTGAACAATTAAGGCCGGACCACACTGTTTCGAATGACGCGATCGTCCGTAGGCGTCTTGCGCGTCCCGAGCGTAGCTAATTCACTTATAAATATTCATGCGCCTATTATAGTCGCCATATTGTGATACTTTGATTAAGTGTCTTCAACCCTCAGTCAAGCTCCTGATTAATGGAGGTTGTTTCAATTGTCCTGTCGGCACCTTTGACATGGCCCTTGAGATTTTTTTGACATTTCTCCGTGCCTTGACATGATGTAGCGCGGCTACTGTTATAGGTATCTCTTTTTTTCGTGTTCTCGTGACATCTTTGATCGACAATGAGTTTTCTGACTGCAGCTAACTTTTTATTTTTGATTTTTATTTGTGTAGGTAAACACATAAAATTTCGTTTTAAATAGCTTTTTTATAATTTTACTAGTGTTGTAAAGTTAAAGTTCGCATCTAACACAAGTATCTGACTACACTGAATTTTGTCAATTTTATCACGATCGTTTAAATAAATAGCATTCATCAATAAAATAAAAGTGACAAGCTTTAGCTCCGCACCCTTTGCAATATTTTCTTAAGGAGGGGTGCAAATATTTGTGCTGTTTAATTTTAATTAACCCCATCATTTTGATACGGTTCGGTTGACGTCGTTAATAAGTCAGTTGTCGCGTTTCGTGTCGCGCGTCATCGCTAATCGTTGGCGTTTTGTCTCACCGTGTAGTCTCACCCTTATTTTATTACCGGTTATACATATTTCTTGTTCGTAGTATGCATTGCGATGCATTTCAATAAGATATTATACTATAAAAATAAATAATTTATGTGCAAACTGATATAGATTCACGACTGGCGTCCCTATCCTCTATTATCTTAAAAAGTTACCTTACTGCACTTCTACTTAATTATAACTTGTGTAAGCAATAAAAACCAAAATTCCATCAAAGAGCCAAAAAGTTATAACAATAATTTAAATATTTATCAAACAGATTGGCAAATGCTAATTCGCGTTGTGGTATTGAGTCAAGACGTCGAACTTTGATAATCAAAGTGGTATCCCCAGACGTATTCACAGCGGAGGTGTCGGAAGTCTTTGTGCATATACCGTCATAGACTAGGTACGTTATAAGATGCAGTTAAGACTCAAGTCGTACAGTAAAATAGAGAGTAATAGACCAGAGAACCTAACTGTATACCTTTATTTATGATATATAATTTATTAATAATGTCTAATACAATCTAATATTACTGAGTAATATAAACTTAATATCTATATCTGATGGTGTAGTGGTTAGCAAACCCCGCATTAGAGATTGTGTGTTCAACATTTGTATTTATCTTGAATTTGTCTATAGGTATTTATTATATTATTATATCATATTATGAAGTACGTATTTACAAAAAGTATACAAGTTTCATATCCGTTGTTCGGTACCCATAATACAAGCTTTGTATTAATTTGTGACCGGTCGCGCTTTGTTATAATATCCATATATTGAAAAAAGGATATTTTTTTAAGGATAGCGTTCCATGTTTTTAGTCCATTGACTTTGAAAGGTATATATTACTCAAGATTTGTTTAATTCGGGACCGGTTTCTGATATAAATGTCCAGGCAGGTCAGAAGTTTTTGGTCCATTTGACATTGTCTATGTTTATTGCGGCATTGTTTTATGTGTAAATTAATGAAAAATTAACTAAAACGCTTAGCTCGTTTCCGGAGGAATGGTAGGTAGGTAGTTGTTTGACAAGTTCAAAGAATAATGTCTCTCTTCTTTATTTTATTCTATGAAAATCTTCATCTTTCCTACCGGATTTAGTTAACATATGTACTGCAGGGGCTGGAGCCCGGTTCCATTCCAGAGCTATAAATAATAATTCTTAGCCCGACTTGCGAGATAAATCGACATATGCTAATACGTTGCCAAATTATTTATCGAGGGGTAAACCTTATCGACACGGCCACTGCTCATAAGGGCGCTAGTGACATTTCTTACGATTGTAACGTATTTTTGTATGTTTCACAAAAGAGTGTTAGTAAATTCATAATTTCAAAAATTTAATTAATCATTATTTAATCTATCATTATTTACCTGAATTTTCAACGTGAAATTGCTTCATATTATTTAACTTATTGAATAGCTTTATTTAAAATTAGATATCAAAGGATAACTTTGCTGTCAATGTGTTCCATAGCAATCGGTTCACGGAAAGAGATGATAATATGTCATCGTCGGCGTCAACGTACTTACTTTTAAACTTTATATTAAACAAAAGCATGGACAATGACTAAGCTGGAATTTCTACGTAGACTATGTGTACTAATAGATCAATAGATCTACCATAAATATGTTATCATGTAAATAGTTTCTGATTGAACTAGATTAATTAGATAAATTTTATTTGATCTTTCTAATCGTTTTATATTTACATAATAAATCTAATTGATTAGGTATATTGCTATCTTCGTGACATGATAACTTGTGAATTTGAATTTAAAGTGAAACTAATTATTAAAATAAATATAATTTTTTCCTCCTCCATGCCCAGAGAGAGATACCCCATTTGTTTAAGAAGATACGTGCATCTACTTACTGAAAACATTACCATCTTTCTCTCCCAGTTACGTCCTTTTGCTATTTGGGTCTCGATAGTAATATGTTACACATGCCCCGTCGTCTGATAAACTGACTCCGTCTAAGCCAATACTGTGTTGTTTTATTGAAGTTATTTGTCAAATGCAATCTGCAACGCTGCTCTGTGCTAAGAGTCCCCTTGTTCTATCGACATTCGATATCTGATTGAGATTAATAAATGTGTAAGATTAAGATTAGAATCTATATCTTATACTTATATAATAATTATTATTATTACGTAAGTTGCTCTAATTAATAAATTGTATTTGAGGCGGTTTTTTTCATTAGAAAGTTTTTACACATAGATTATTCAATTATATTCAGTTGACAGTGAACAGGCGGTTCGGTACCCCCTTTCCGACTTACTTTGTATTAGTGCTTTTTGTTATTTTTTAATTTAATAGCAGCCAGTAACCAGTTTTTATATTATCCTACTAATATTGTAAATCTGAAAGTGTGGATGTTTGGATATTTGTTAGGTACTCAATCACGCAAAAACGGCTGAACGGATTTAGATGAAATTTGGCATGTAGGTTGTCAGGGGTACAGAGAAGGACATAGGGTACTTTTTATCCCAGAATTCCGGCGGGAACTCCGAAATTACCGCGGGTGAAACCGCGGGGCACAGCTAGTATTTCATAATCACACTCAACTTTGCTTAACCTGGCATATTGAAACTAGTAAAATAACAACCTCCAATGTCTCTATTTACGTAAATTATCCCATTCTCCATAACTCTAAGCTAAGTGATGTTAAACGGCGCGTTAACTTTCGAGCCATTACAGTTATGATGTGCAGTTTTAATCAACGGACGTTTAAAGTTAACTGCTCTATTTGCATACGGGCGACTTTTTCCAACGCATTGAACATGGTACGTTTAAGTAAGTTATTGCCTTATAAAAAAAAATAAGGATTTAGTATTCAAAATTAACTGAACAGATAATGTAGTTTTCGAAGGCGAAAGTAGATACAATACCGAAGCAACTTTCAAAGCTTTTAAACCTCTAACCTCTAATTTAAATCGATATACACCTATATATATTAATATACACAATATACCTACCTAATATATTTTTGTCTTATAATAACTTCTTTACATAATATAAAATGAAGTCGTCTGTTCGCAATAAATTCAAAAACTACTAAACAGATTTTCATGCGGTTTTCACCAATAGATAGAGTGATTTATGAGGAATTTTTATATTTATAATTTATCCCGGAATTCCAACGGGAACTCCGAAATTACCGCGGGTTAAACCGCGGGGGACAGCTAGTGAGATACCTACATACATCGTACTCATAGGTAGCGGTTTTTTCTATTTTAATAAACGTGTAATCGTTGTTTGGATGAAATAGCTAAATTATCTAAACTAGCTGAAGAAAAAATATTTAGAATAGTGTTGCATTTTAGTAGTTACCTAGTGGTTTTAGAAAAAATTGCATTGTTTTCTTGTTTTTCCTGTACTTACCTATTGTTGAAATAAACATTTGATTTTATTTTAATTTGTGTTAGTTGTGTATGGGTCGCTTATGAGTCTTGTTTTAATACGGTGTTTGAGGTTAAATTCGACAGTTTTCGGTCCATCCCACGCCTTGTAGACGTCCTGAAAAGAAGTTGAACAATTTGGACATACTGTACTATTTTGAGGCGGGTCACCATTAGCCAACAAATCATTGTATCAGTTTATTATTGCATACCGCGAGCAAAGGTTAAATATCTATGCATTAATAATGCCCATGGTGTCTGTGAGTTATGGCGTTCAGTTGAAAGGTGAATTGCCTTAAACCGCATACGTATCTATACAGGCTGTAAAAAGACCGGAGAAATAACCGCTAGGAATCCATATAAAATAGTAATTGAAGTTATTCTGCAGTAAAAATATTCCCGGTCTAAAATGTTCGTATACTTGGTGTAGGGAATATCATAGTTTCGGATATGTCGGAGGTTTTCTGACACCCTGTATAGGGTCAATTCAAAACTGCTAGGCCAGTTAGATATCACCGGTTCGATTCCCGGTTCGATTCCCATGAATTTGAGTGATTTTTTTTCAAGTGTACGTGAATGGCCAAATCCGGAAACTAGGTACAAGGAATAGCGGAAAAAAAATACCGTTCTAATTTTCTTAGCCGAGAATCGAACCCGTTCATTTTGAAGACCGTTTTACTCCATTTCATAGCGCCACTTATTCCGGGCAGTAATGTTGAATGGAAAACTAACGTAGCAAAGTATCCATGGCAACGAATTGCTTTTGTGTTTCATAAAATTCAAATAAAAGATTTCCACATTTTTTTTAATTTTGGGTACAATTTATGTTGTCAGTACTATTTATTTTGCTGTTCTCCTCCCGACTCCACCCGCGTATATTTCGGGATTACCCCAGGAACTCTTTGTGTATGCATGGATGGAAGTATAGGTACTCTACATCTCATACAACAACATACCGTTCTCAACGCACCGCACTTGCTGCACTTATCAACGAATAGTATTAATTTACATTTAAAGTTCAACCATACATTTTCTGTTAAGCAATAGGTAAATACCTATCTTTAATGGTATATTAAAATAATATTTACTATACATCAAGTGAAGCGTTTTATATGTTTACGCAGTGAATTTACGGCTCGGTTGCACGATAAAATTATAAAGTTTAAAGTATTAGAATAAGTATTTACTTTAGTCTTTGCAGCAAAGCCTGGCACATATGTATGTATATGAGGAAGTTATTTACGCCACTATTCAAATTTCATTTATCATATAGATAAAATAAGGCTTGTTGCAGACGGAGCGGATTTAATGCGCGATTTTTGAACGTGAAAAATGTCATTAAAACTAGTTATACATATGTAACGACGCGTTTGCCGCGTAAAAAAAAACGTGAGACCCCGATCAAACGCACTGAACGAATAAAATCGAAGTGTCCATCTCACCGGATTAACATAACGCTCTCAAAGCCACCCCCTCGACACGCAATAAAACTATAATTAAATCCTCCCCGTAATGAGTGCGATTCAGGGGAAAAAAATCCAATTTACTCTTACGACTTAGGCCTAGTGGAGACGACAGTCTCAGCAAAACTCCTATACCAATACGGCTGCCCTACGGAAAAACAAAGCAACTGATATTTTTTTTTTAAATGAATCTTTTTTTTGGCACATTTCACTCATAACAGACGTTCCTACATACTCATAACCATCAAAAAGCCGTAGTCTAAGAGAAATTAAAATTAAGAAAATCGTTAAACTATGGAAGGTGTGTTTTAAATCAAGCGATTTCCGGTTTTTAGCTCCTCCTGTAAAATTTATTCCACCGCTTCGTTTTTCCGTAGAATCCTTTCTATTGGTTAAAAGAAGAAGCATTTTTTAAATGAAGACCATTTCTGTTTAATACTGGAAATAGTGTTGTATATTACCTATACAGTTTAAGGATTATTATAATTATAGTGTAATCATTTGTAAACATATTTTTGTTGATTTACGACCTTACGAGAAATCTTTATCTAAATTTAGTCACGAACTTTTGGTATTAACATAAGTTGAAATTTGTATCATTAATTTTGTATCTGTGGGTAATTAATGGTATACGTACTTTTGTTCTTTGTTCTTTTTAAAACAAAATATTAAGGGAAAATAAAATTGTTCGTAGTCAGGTAGGTAGACTCAGTGTGCGCTAGATTTTAGTTCCCGTCGATTTTCACTCTAGCTGAGTGTGCGGCCGCCTTTACTATTTTTATTTCGTTTAAGGTTTAATAGTGCGGCGTAATTTTAGAGCTATGTTAATTTTATTTATTCGCAATGAACAAGTAATAAGTGTTAGTATTTTATATTACTTTAAAACTTGTGCGGACAGCTATAAAAGAGATAATGCGCGAAACTACAATCCTACTAATATTATAAGCGCGAAAGTTTGTAAGAATGTATGGATGGATGGATGAATGGATGGATGGATGGATGGATGGATGTTTGTTATTCTTTCACGCAAGAACTACTGGATGGATTTAAATGAAACTTTACAATAATATAGCTTATACATCAGATTAACACATAGGGTACTTTTTATCTCGGAATTCTCGCGGGAACTCTGAAATTAACGCGGGTAAAACCGCGGGGCACAACTAGTATTAAAATAAATACTTACGAAATTAATTTCCATTATCATTCTGCAATGGTAAGTTAACTAGGCACTTAAAGGGATGTGATTTTAAATTGAAGTAAAACTTTAGTATGTAAAAGATTATTTACTTTTCCAAAAAATAAATGTAATTTTTCCGAGAAAATCCTGAAATTCACACGGGTGAACTGTGAAAAACAGGACCCTTATTCACCTTTGCCAACAACATTTTTTGGGAAGCGCATTATGTACATAATGCGCTTCCCAAAAACACAATCCCAAACGCTCCAGATGCCGTAATATTAGAAATGCCAAAACACATGGTGTAAATGATTTTTTTAAAGTGAAACTTCATTGAGCACGACAGAGAGTCAATTCTCAAAATTCAACATCAAAACGACAGACTGAATCACCAAAATCTAGTTGGTCTACTATTCATACGTATAGTAACTACATGTAGGTTTATTGCCAAGAGCAAAATAGTCAAAGGTCCTTTCAAGACGACACTGTCAGAATCTCGTAGCGGGAAAGTGGAAAGTTGTTAAGAAAAGCGTCGGGAGTCGTTCGCAGTCATTAACTGTCATTAAAACCGACGGAAATGTCATTAACTCCGCCGTAAAACGCCGCCGGGGATCACACGACCCGCCGGGGATTTTTGTTGAGTCTTAAGTTTTGAAGGAGTATCACAGAGTTAAGATGTTAAGGATTAAAACTTATAAAGTTTTAATGTTAATCATAATTATTATAATGGCCATTTAAATATACATAATGCTATTCATTTGCCTATTTACGTCTTCAGTTATCAATTTTTTTCTGTCAATATACATTTCATCTCATAACTGGCATAGTATAAAAGATTACCTACAATAATTGTTATGTAGCTCTGAAAAAAAAAGAAATGTTCATAAAAGCCTCGGAAATTGTAAAGTTACAAGATTGAATATAATTATGGTGACGAACAGATACCTAGTTTATATTTCTCTAGTGCCAAGGACAAATTTTGGTGATGTAGTAGAAAAAGAACTTTGTTTTTATTAGGGAAGTTGTGTGTTGATGTTATTGATAGAAAGATCGCTTAAAAATTACTACAGATATATTCGATGTAGAGACACGCGGATTCTACTATATATTATACATAGTAACCTCTCTTATCAGAATAATGCTTACTTATTAAAATCCACTTGTGCAGTCTGTGTATATTTTTTGAAAATCTATATTATTCACTCACATTTGAATGTGAGTATTTCTAGGAAAAAGCAATAAAGTGCATTACACAAAAGCTCAACGCACGATCCGATCACACAATACACGCAACGGAAGGAAAACTCCTATACCTTTTCTTAAAAGACATTTTTCTGATAACAACACCCATTCAAAAGACGCATCTCCAACAATGCTCCAACACCATTATGAAGAACTGAATCGTCTCATATAAGGCGATTGGACTCCTTTTTGAGTATTTCATTTATGACCTCGCAGTCTATCTAATGATACATCTCAGTCGTTCAATTATCAACTTAAAAACCATCAGCATAAAGTGCAATGATTTAGGATCAGAGATTAAGTACTGTGAACACCATAGAATGGGAAACTGAAGCTTGTCACGGAGGCTTTAGCGTTTATATTGCATCAACTACGATATGTTGAAATTAAAAAAGTTGTCAAAAGGAATGCGATTTCGTGTCAGAGTCGACGTGTCGTTTAGCAAAATGTGCAATCATACAGAAATCTTTCTCGATAGTACAGTCGGCGGCCGAAGTATGTAACTCGACGGTGGTTGAATCTTTTTGCAGGAGTACTAAATAAAGTTGAACAACAGCGATAAGTGTTCACGTTATTTTTGATGTTGACTGTCCAAAAAACTGTAGTTATTATCTCGATAGTATTAAAGGTCCGGCAGGGGAGCGTTTGTTAGCGAGTGTTCGTGCGAAAAAGTATGAATTCTTAATGTCGTTTGTTGATGTTCATTTTGTTTAGTTATCGAATACCTACTCGACTTTGTGATTGATTTAATTAATCGATTAAGTATCGTCGCGTTGTCGAAATAGGATAGCACACGCATAAAGAGTAATCCGGTTTTCTGTACTTTAAGTCGAAGTATTGCGCTTTGTCCGTTGTATTTCTTTGTATTTTCCACTTTGAGTATTGACAAAACACATTCCTAATAAAAAAAAATGCTTAAATATTTTTTCTTTGACGTTTTTTTATATGTGCTCATTTAAATTTTGTCCTTGTTATATAAAACTTTTTGGGTAACGAATAATGGGGAAGGTTTCTGTCTGAAAAAGAGGCATGAAACTTAATCAGGGCACATCTGCTAAACATAAAAAATAAACGTAATAATTTTATTATATTTCAAGTATAAGATTAGTATTAATAATAAGATTAGTAATAATAAGATTAGTATTGGATTAGTATTTACTTTGAGTTAAAAGATATTCAATGTTCAATGTGAAGAAAGTTCAATGATAACTTTTGTTTAATGTAATTATGGGTTCTGTTATGTAAGTAGGTACATAATATATTCTCCGGGCGTCTAGTTTTGAAATAAAACACAATTCATAAATTTTTTATAAAATATATTCATCTTAAAATATCGACGCCGCTTGAAAACATAGGTACCATAGTAAACGAGATGAATAAAAATAAAACATGCGGCTATGGCGGGGCTCCGGTCATGGAGTAAGTATTTATTATTTATCAATAGTATAAATTATTGAATAGACAATATCCTCTGTGAGGAGGCTTGACCCCAAAATGGCGGGTTGCAATATGTGGGGTCAGTTTTACGAGCGCTCGTCATTTCATATTATACACAATTTATAGATAGAACAGAAATTTATCTACTCACAGTCTACTTTTATACTTTTATCTCGAAACTTTAGGTAATAGTAGAGTAAGTCTTGACACGATAGTGGTTTTTCTGCAAACCAGAAAACCTTGAAAACACAAAATCGACGACTTTTCTGGTGCCTTTAAAACAATATTGATGTTTTTTAAATAAACTAAAAATTTTTTTTTTATTATGTTGACATAGTAGGTGAATTTTCTTCTACTTCTGTATAAATATTTATTTAATTAAACTTATTCTTCAACGACAGAATGTCTTAATCACGGCCAAAATTAGTGGAGGTAAACTTTCTATGAGAAGTTATCTGCGGATTAAGTCGCGTGAGATTCGGATATTGGATATTGTATCTGATGGTTTAGTAGGTGTTGAGTTGCAATAGGTTACCGAGGTTTACTTATTTATTAAAACAGCACATTATACACATGTAACAAAATAAGAAAAAAAGATAGGTATCAAATTACATAAAAATTAATAATTTAATATCTTGTAGCTTTAATCTGGTGTGTCTACGGCGATATCAGTTTCGTATATAACAATTGCTAGGTATGCCAAAAACAATATTTTTGTCCGTACAAAATAAATAACAAAATCTACCATTAGGTACGCGTTTTTCTTAAACACTGTACCTTTTCACTGAGTATTTCCTAGCTGCTACTTTCCATAGATAAGTAGATGGGCACTTCAATTATCATAAACAATTGAAGCGGCCCTCGCAATCGACCTCGAATGACCCCCGAAAAACCTTAGGATACATTCATCCTAATCCTAAATACGTACTAAATTCGGTATACAATTGCTTTTTTATTATACAGCGTTTACAAGCGATCAGCGACGAGCGAGGAACACAAATATTGTAATCTATATACACATACTATATATATATATATATATATATATATCTATTACATATATATATATATATATATATGTATACTATCTATTACATATTTATCTAATATATGAAATAAATAAAAAGACAACAAAACAATCCGTATTTTCTTAATTTTTTTAAGCAATTACTAATTTGTCACCTGACATTAAACACCTCAAATTAAATCTTATAAATCAAAAAATATGTCAAAAACTCTTTTCCCTAATCTTACTTACATACTTTTAGCATACTTTTAGTTTTATTACAACTACTACAGCTAGCTATAAGTATTTGTAATAAAACTGAGCTGCTATGTATTTTATCACTAGCAGCAACATTTGATTTTGTACACTCATCACTCAGTCACACAACGTAGTTGACCAGGTTTTAAATATTCGCTGTCCATGAATTTGTTTCCTCGAAGTCGGTTCATCGGAGGAGATTATGTCATTTGGAGTAATGATATTGACGCTTACGCTTATAACTTGTACTGAATCGGGTTCCATTGTCTCAACCCAAAGTCGAATCCTCTAAAAATGCATCAGATACCCCGAGAGCAGTG
This sequence comes from Zygaena filipendulae, assembly GCA_907165275.2. Lineage (NCBI taxonomy): Eukaryota > Metazoa > Arthropoda > Insecta > Lepidoptera > Zygaenidae > Zygaena > Zygaena filipendulae. The sequence continues at coordinate 7,571,346 of OU015669.1, forward strand.
GTTATGTCACATAAACAGACGGTGGCACCGATAAACGTTTTGTGGTGGAGCATTGGAAACTATCGCAATCGGAATTTCACTGCAGTAGAAACGGATCGCTGAATTGGTACTTAGCAGTTTTTGTGGACCATCTGTGATGCTTCAATGGTGTTCATGGCTTTTACTGTGCATTATTCTTTGAATTTGTGTCGAGAAGAAGTGTATAGGGGATCTGTGGAAGTTATTCAAGAACCTTCAGGTCGAAAATGACCACTTGAGTAAATTAACGCAGGTCAATTCACAAAGATAGGAATAAAGGAGGTAAAAACACACCAGTAACAACTTTAAAATCTATTTTTTATTTTTTCAGATTTCGGAGCATATTCATGCTTACTTATTTGTAAAATTGGTTTGTTTTGTAAAAATTAAATACTATTATATAAAATGCGTCAGGAATACCTACCGAAGAACTAAAGATCATTGTGCAAATATTTTAAGGGTTACTTATACATGTGGAGTAGGTAGAGCAAGAAAACGAAGAAATAAATTTCTAATTTATATTGGTATTGTAATTTGGTAACACATTTGATCTTATTTGATCTTAGTAGGTCTGACATTATTTATAATACAGTTACTTTTTCGGAAACTTTTTCAAATATACCTACCGTATATGCTGCTTTAATTTCCTGGAGAGGGGTGAGAGTGAGTGGTGACGTAAAAGTGTAAGTTGAAATTACTCGATTAAGTTGATCGTACATTGAACATTGAAAATTAATATAACGTATAACTTCGTAATAGTAACTACCTCATGATAGTTTTATGTTCAGCCTGTTGTATATTTACTAAACAACTCTTGTCCAGTTCGAATGTAAAAACTACGATTTTAGTGACACAGTATATGAATATGGTGACACGGCATTGACTGACAGCTCCCGCTGTGTCGCCCTCACCGTCTTCAGACTTTTTACCCACGCGTTGACGTTAAAAGAATATCATTTCATAAGATCAGTTATGGAATATGTATTTTGTATGAAAATTATAATATGAATTATGAATTTATGAATTTTCCACTGGTTTTTTTCTTCTTAAATGGATACGTCTCATCAGAGTAAGCTTATTAATTTATTATACAGCTTTCAATATATTTTTCTTATGAGTTTTAATTGGCTTATTAAGTTTGACTGAGCTGTCTGGTTGATGAATTTTTGATAGTGATAAAAAAAGATTAATTTGAATTTTTTCGTCGAGAACTCAGAGTAATTATTAGAAGAAAATTATATTATAAGACGTGTCGTTGAAAAATCATTAAATTAAGACTAATCTGAACTTTTTCATTTGCAAAATATTCATTAAAATAGCTGCCTTACCGATACTTTTTACAAACTTACGGCCGCGCTCATAGTAATTTTAATGATTACTTAATTTTAAGTAAAGATTTTTAAAACATAATTGCCGCAATCAGAGACGTTCATTAAATTCATGTTAGTTGTCATTTAACTAAATGGAACTTAATTAGTCAAATGCCAATTAACATTAATTTAATGAACGTCTCTGATTGGGGAAATTTTGTTTTAAAAATCTTTACTTAAAATTAATTAGGAATCATTAAAACAACTCTGAGAGTGGCCGTTAGTTGCTATTTCCAGGATAATGCAGGAGATGCTTCAAAGTAGGTAATCAAAAACTTTTTGCTACATGTTGTCAGGTGTGATCAACCTTTTTAGGGTATCGACCACCACGCGTGGGGTATCGCCATAGTGGTCAGTCGATGGGCGAATTATGTAAAGTGTACGGTCGGTCATTACGGTGGGTACGCGGACAGTCCGTATTGACGGCTCAATCCTTAAGAGGCGTAGCACGATATATATGTTTTGATACTTCTTTATCTTTACCCAAATGAGTTTATGGTTTTTCCGAGATAATGGAGGCCTAATCAACATCGAATTTAAACAACATTTTTAAACTTATTTACAACGTTTCTAGTTGCCTATTTGTAGAAAACTAGTTCTCCGTGGTTTCACCCACGGTAATTTCGGAGTTCCCGCTGGAATTCCAGGTTACAATTACAATCCTAACTAAATAAAATAAATGCGAAAGTGAGTTTGTTGGTTTGTTACGCTTTCACTCCTTAACGGCTCGACTGATCGTCCTGAAATTTTGTATACACGTTATCAGTTGAGAAAGGGACATAAGATACTTTTTTTCTCGAAATTCTAGCGGAAATATTGAAATTATTTCGAGTGAAACTGCGTTCAATGTAGTATACATACTAGAGAAAAGGATATAGGTTGACTTGAAGAAATCCCCTCGTGGGATAAGTCCGCCATTGAGCATAAATTACCTACTTGTTTTGACATTATCAACTTGTAAAAACTTTGTTTATGCTCAATAAAGTATACAAACAAACAAACAAACATTATAGGGTAGATAGTTTTGTTCCGGAAACCCCGCGGAATTAATGCGGTTGAAACGTCGGGAAACAGCCAATGACTTATAATCTACCATTAAAAAGTATCAAAATTCCATAGTCGCACTATAAATAGAGTAGTAGGCGCGCACCGCGTGCAAGTTACTGCCCCAAGTAACATTAAGGGAGTTTTATTAAGAATTATAATTATTTATTTACACCGTCGACGGTCGATGGTCAGCAATGATGGTCTTTCAACTTTGCTGAAAACATGCAGTACCTAAGTAAAACTATTTAAACAAGCTTACCTACTGACTTAAACAGTAAAAGTTACTGGTCCGCTGGTGGTTAAACATTAGATACTATTAAGAAAAAGTGTCAAGACTTTATCTAGATATTCTAGATGGAAAAGGTCAACTCTACCAAAAAGGTAGAGCAATATAAAATAGTGCGGTATTATTAAGTTAGTATATTATAGCTACTTACTCAGTTCAAATAGATATAGTTTTGTTTATACACGCAGGATAATAAAAAAAAAGATCCCCTACAAAAAGCTTAGGACGTTGAGGATGATTTTTAACGAGTTTTTGTGCTTTAAGTTTAATGTCGACAACAAACCACACAATCTAGGTATCATAATTATTTAACTATGTTAGGCAGATTTTCGTGGACTTTTTTGAAACATAAACGTCGAGAACTGTACTGTTTTGTAATTTAACTAGTGGTTCTGCAATAATTATGCAATCAACTATACATAATATGTCTATGACATATGTTTTATAGGTTATAGATATGTAAATGAAAGAGGTATACACCGTTCCATTCGGCTGTTTATCAAAGTAAACATCCTCATCAGATGAACTCGCAATGTTATGCTAATCAGATTATTATTCATACTGTTTTTGTAGAGGGCACGTTACGGAAACGGAACGCTATAATCTTGCACCCTGAATCATTTACAAATTTACCACTTCCTTTCTTTACTTAAAGCTGTTAGATTTTGAACTTTACCCCTTACTGATAAGGTTGTAGAACTACTACATAGACGGCGATTACAGTGTTGTTTTTATTAATACGCTACTGGCTCATAGATGGCGCTGTAGGCAATGCAAATTTCCGATAATGTAATCGTATGATGAAAAATTTTGGGGATTTTCGTTGGAGAAAATCTGATTGGGAAAAACATCTGCAAGTTATTCAATGTTATTATAATGTAATGAGATTAAGGTGTGGCTGAGTCTTCGTTATTTGTAATGTTTATTTGATGCGGAGGGATAGAATTGTTGTCTTTTTATGTATTTTTTTTGAGTATCGTGTAATGGTGTGTTGAAATTAATTCCGCAACTTCGCTAATGGGTGTTTTATTTCGGTTCTGTGGATATATGAAATGAGTTTGAGAACTTTTTGTCGAGATTGGATATTTTGTTTTCAGTGTTGTTACGTTTTTATTACCTAATCTATTATTAGATAGACTAGCATAATATCAAATAAGATAATTGCTATTGCTTTTCCGAAAAGATAAACACAGAAATAACGATTATAATATTATACATATATCTGGAAGTCTTTTTTTTTTAATGTGAACTTGAAAGTTTATTGCGTTTAAGTATTACTTTTTTATGAGGTATTTAAAATATCTTCTATGTTTATCAAATGCTTAGAAAAAATATAGGTACTATATCATTGACGTCTCTCCGACTATTTCATAGGTAGGTAAATTATATTCCTTGTTCGATTATTAAAATATGAAATTGCAAATACTCATGGAATTCATATTAGACAGGCATAGAGCATAGAGCGAGGTCACAATGTGAGGTCGTGGGAAACACACACCATAAACTATAAACGCATGATGCAGTTACGAATGCCTTATAGGTTTTTTTATCTTCATCTTGCCGTAATTTCACATATTAAACTGTAATATAGGTACCTTGTAGGTACTTTATTATTATTCTAAAAATTATATCTTGTGATTTTGTTTATTGAGTTTTTGTTTAGAGTTATAATTTTTTTTTTTAATATTTTAAAAATTAAATTATGATATTCAACAATCCTAACAAATATTATAAACTCGAATTTTTTTTTATTTTTTACGCGTTTTACGTTGTCAGGCGGTACAGGATAGGGCGCATGAATGAATGAATGAAAGATAGGGCATCCTTCATTGAAAAAAAAGTATTGTTCCCAAAGAAAGAAACATCTACAATCTACATTAACGCGAGCGAAAGTAACTCTGTCTGTCTGTCTGTTACGCTTTCACGCCTTAACGGCTCAACCAATGATCATGAAATTTTGCATACACATTGTCAGGGATACACAGAAGGACATAGGGTAGGTACCTACTTTTTGTCCGGGAACTCCGAAATTAACGCAGTGAAACTGCGGGAACAGCCACTAAAAGATAGCCAGTAAAGTAGGTATAATAGTTTTTATATAGGTAAGTAAAGGTTTAACACGTAATTAGCGAAGTTCGTTTACTTTCTTTGAAGATTAATTACTTATAATAAATTATTTCCCATAAAATACAACAAACACACAATTATAGGTACCTATAAATGAAGACATACTATAAGTTTGCAGTATTATATTACTAGCTGTGCCCCGCGGTTTCACCCGCGGTAATTTCGGAGTTCCCGCGGGAATTCCGGGATAAAAAGTACTCTATGTCCTTCGCTGTACCCCTGGCAACGGGCATACCAAATTTCATCCAAACGTTCAGCCGTTTTTGCGTGATTGAGTAACAAACATCCAAACATACTTTCACATTTATAATATTAGTAGGATTATCTGTATTCTGTGGTGTAGGTATGAGGTCTCGATTACAATAATTTATTTTACTGTTACAAAGGATTTAGGTATTAATGTCATAACAATTAAAGTTTATAATAATTTTGATGACATTACAACACGGTGTACTATCGCGGGGTCAGACCAATATCGCCGGACATAAATCAATTCCCAGCGAGCTTTATTCGTAAGATCAACGAACAAACAGATGTACCTAGGGTAGGTATTCTAAAAAGCAATAATATTTATATTATAAAACGTAATGTTGATTTCCTGCAGATGCTTTTATCAACCTAACCACTGATGTAAAAATTACATACGACATTAAAAGAGTAAAAAAATCGGCCTGTGATTTCAGGTTTCAGATTACCTAAAATTGCGCACGTAGGTATAGCTAAGCATACTATAAATAAAAATCTCTCCTTTTTAAAGTCGGTACAAATTTATGAGTAGGTAGGTACGAATAGGTAAAACTTTCCATTCCGTTCAGCAGATTATAATTATCTGAAAGAGAAGACAAAAAAGGCAGAATCGTGACGATGTCAGCGTAGGTAACATTTTCACAAATCGTTTATTTGGTGGAATAAAATAGAATATTTCACAACTTTCCTGTGTGAACGAGGAAAAATACGATTTTAAAAAATTACATTTCACTCAATGTCCACAGCCGTCTCCATATTTTGGTCTGCATAAAATTTTATGTCTATATTATTACAGGACTGGCCACCTAGTGGCGCAAGTAAGAACTAAACAAAACTAACTTTGAGCGGCAGTAGTTCCGCCACTTCTTGATAGATGGCAAAAGTAGTTCGAAACTTGTCTGTGTTGGTGATTTTGTGTTGACTTTCATGATATAATGAAATTAATTGAATAAATAACTTGTTTCAGATACTATCCACAAGAAAACTGGTTAAGTAAATTTTACGTACCTACCTATATTAAAATAGTATTAATTATTATTTATTATAATTATAGAACACGATAAATCAAACAAGCTGCTTTAAAAAGGTGAGTAGGTATCTACGTACTACAATCCTTATGAAGAAGAAGATGAACAATATAATAATATTAAACATTTTGCTTAACATAAAAATATTTATTAACTTAGTTAAGGATTCAGTAACAAGGTATTTTAATTCCTCTTAATTTCTTAAAATCGTCTTTAACTGAGAGTATTTATTTCACGGACCATTCAGCATTAACCCTTCCGTAGCTAACTGGAACTGCTCTAAGAATTAAAAGTGTAATACCTATGTATAGGTATAATTGGGATTTACGGATTTTTATGTTACAACCGGGTGCAAATTGACCGTGTAATGGTTTGTATTTGGTTTATTCTATTGTGTATCTCCTTTTAGGTATACCTACCTAAGTTACACCAATGTTTTGTATAAGAAAGTATAGATAATATGTATACCTACCTAAGTTTATTAGAAATAACTAAAGAAAAATGCCGTAGGTAATTGGCAATTCACAAAATGATGTGGAGAGTTTTTCTTTTTCTTTTTATTGTTTATAGCATATTTCAGAAAAAAAATGAAAAACGCTGAAAATGTGAGTTCACGCGATTTGATTTTTGATTGCTTTAATTTTCCTCTAGATTTACCTACTTATCTAATTATTCAGAATGTAGTAAATAAGTGAAAATTTCTTAGTTTCTTTTTTGTAGGAAGGTATAGTAGGTATGTGTTAAACTGTTTACATATGCAGAGATTTACATCAAAACAGTAAAAAATTATATTAGGTACGTACCTGCACTATTTTTTTTGTTATTTTTAATATTTTTTCTAATACACCAAATAAATATTTCAGTAGTAGACTAGTAGACGATTACTCTGTTTTGAGGTGAGGCTGATATCTACCTAATTTTTTAATCCTATCAATGACCAATAAACGCGCAAGACTGTGAATGTGTTTATTTTTTAAAGCATTTTTTTATCATGACATATATTACGCGGTAGGTAGGTACACCTTTTTGAATTCGTATGGGATCAAAAACTAATTTAGTTTAACAAATATTTTTTATGATAATATTAATGCTTTTTAAGGATTGGATTGTGTGGTTTTTGAAATAAATAAATAAATAAATAAATAAATTATGAATCTAAATATCGAAAGATTTTGGACGACTAACTAGCACCGACGAAGACGTGTCCTAGTCGGGTAATTTGTGATTCCAAGAGCTGCCCTTCGTCGCGCCCCCGATGTTACGGCGTATCGACATCGACGGGGTTAATAATGTCAAACGTGACAGACAGCTAGGCGGTTCAAGGGAGATGCGGTGTGTTCAGCGTGCTAATATGTGGGGATCTCTATTGATAGATACTTGAATGTGCAGTTTTGTTTCCAGTTTCTATATTGAACGAATTGAGGACATCCTCAATTTTATACACAATATTAATTAGGTACCAATTCTTTAGGTATTGATAACTGTTTGCGGTCATATACCTACCTAAATAGTATATAGTATTTATATTTGTTTTGTCGAGATGGTGGTGTGTAGCTGTGTTAGAGGTTCCCGAGGAAATCTTGAAATTTACGCTGGTGAAATCGTGAAAAACGAGCAAGTGTTACTGCCTTAAGAAAATTAATATATTTTCCTCAATACTTCGTACACAAGACACAAGCTTGAACTCGTGCTACCCCTAATTCACTATTTCAAGACGGATTATCTCGCGGCGGCGTAACTTCAAAGCTCGCGAGGGTTGTCGCGGTATGAATTTTAACACCGAAATCTTGCTTAGAAAGTGTGCAGGTAGATTAAGTTCAAGTTAAGATAATCTTGAGGTTTATATTTAAGCAACTTAAAGTGGGTACAGTTAGGTACAGTTTATTGAACATTTAAAAGGAAGTAGATAAAGTAAAATCTTAAAATTAATAAATAAACTAATTATTCTCTCGTTGTTTGGCGCGAATTTAGAAATTTATGATTTTTTTGATAGATGAGAAAAAAATTAAAATATAAAAGTTATCTAGTAATTTATTAGTACCTAAGCGGGTATATAGGGTATATAGGTATATAGATGTCCAAAATATATAAAATAGATCAACTTGCGAGTTTATCTCTCTTCGTCAAAGCTGAGATGCAATCTATATGCAAATTTTAAATCATGCAACTCATACCAGCTATGAGATACTCTAACACTAACAAGTTATTCGAGGTTAGTCAGAACGCTAATGATGGGGTTAAAAACTCGATTCAGTTTCAATAGTGTGGTGTTTTTTGAAAAACAAAAAAAAACATCTTATGTAAAATTTACTCTTGGTCACAGATCTCTACCTTTTTTTTTGACTTACGACTCATTTGGTTTATAATATTGTTTTATTCTTGTAATTTTGTATTTTCGTCCACTATTTATTATATTTAGTTATTATTATCTACTACTTTTGGGATAGTATTGTAAGACATTGTATTTTAATAGTTAGATTAAATAAGTATAATATTTTACTGTAGTATTCAATGACATGCATCGCATTTTAAACTGTCGAAAATTGGTCTTATAAAAATATTATTAGTAGTGAATCCACTGATTAGGTATTTTGATTTAATTTAACAATTGATTTATTTTAGGTCTGAAACTCTATATAGCTATTGAAGCGTAAAAACTTGTAGCTATAAATAAAGTCGAATACAGGCAGGTGCGTAATTCGCTAAGTCTCAAGGGGCTGGTGTATACACCCTTGCATGAGCACAAGAAAAAAAGGATTACTTGGTTTATTATTTTTATTAGCACAGTGAATCTTGTACGCTTAATGGTTATATAGGGTGCACAAATACAATTAGAAAAAGAAGAAACAACGGCCCATCAAAACGGGCATGTGGACTAATTTTTATTTTTTTTGTAGATTATTAAAAAATATTGGACACGTATTTTTTCTTTTTTACGTAATCAAAAAATAACGGCGATATATTGAGTTGAAATTTCGCGTGACGTCACTATTCTGATAGTTTGTATGGCGGTTTTAGCGGTTAGTGACGTCACGACCCCCTCACCCTAAACTTTAATGCGCTATATCTCTGTATATTTTAATTTATTTAAAAAAGCAAAAAATACGAGTCTATTGTTTTTTTATTTTCTAACTGACGGACTAATTAGAATTTTGATTTTCAAAAGTAATCCACATCCCCATTCAAAATGCTTATTAATCACCTATGGATAGGTGATCAATTTACAGCGATGATAGCTCAATGATGTGTGCGTTGAGATCCCGCGCTGCAAGGCTTAATGCAATTGAAACCCAAAAAGGAGCTTGAGATGTCGGTGAAAAGCGTTGTGAGGAAACCATATTAACATAGTCATAGAACTAGTAGAGTAGGTATGTACTGGGACCGGCTGGCTACTTACTAACGTGAAATTGAATATCTGTCAGCAAGCATCTATCGGTGTGTTCCGGCAGTCGTGTCATGTTTGAAAGTTCCCTTTTCAGGCTAGGTGTGTTTACAATTTTCATCCACACCGTAACTTAATATCCCCTTACCCCTTATTCATTTATTTATTTATTTATAGAAATTTTACTGTAAATACACTGTATATGACCATAACACGCCGCGCTAACCGCAAAAACTGTCTTTCCCTCGTAATCAAAGAAGTTTTACTGCAAAAAAATACATTTAAAATGTTTCTTATGGCATAAAGAATAATAATTTCTAATATCTTGGCATCTAGAACGTTTGGAAATGCGTTTATGGGACGCGCGTTATGGGCAAGGAATGTTGTGGTCATACGCCTAGGTTATCTATACTAATATTATAATGAGGTAAAGTTTGTGAATTGTAAGTTTGTGACGTTTTAGGGTTTGTACTGAACCGACTTTGAAAATTCTTTCATTTATAGGAAACTACGGTTGTCCTGAGTGACATAGAGTACTTTTTATACCGAAACTCTCAAGGGAACTCCGAAATTACCAAGTGAAATCGCGGGGGACAGTCAGGAAATTTACATTTGTTTAGTGTTTAAAAAACTTAATTACTATTTCGTCAACATTTTTTTTTCCATAAAAGAGTTTCGTGAGACATTAGAGTTTTTGCAACATCCTGTTTATCAGTTTCGGGGACACGGAAATATGTTAAAACCGAGTAGCTCGCTCGCAAAATATAAAAACGCCGTAACCCGTGTAATGACAATTTAAAGCTCCCCGTTTCACTCCATTTGCTCCGCTCCGTATTGTCTATACCCACCAGTGGAGGATGAGCCAAAAACAAAGTCAAAACACCGCGTTCCTATTCTCTTTACGCAGTATCGCCAAAACCGCGGGAGTTCTTTTCGTTTCGGTCGCATTTATAGCATCTTCTTATTGTCTATGGCACTCGAATCATAGACAAGCGTTTTTATTATCTGCGGGGGCGTTTTAAAGTGAACTCGGTGCCCCTTAAGGGTTGTAACGTTTTGTAGTCTTGTGATGGGGCTGTAATATCTGTTTTGTTCTTACATGGAATGTTTTATTCTCGTTTTACCTTGCTCCAAATTCAACAAGAATAAAAGCTATTTTTTACGTTGTTTGTTTGTTCGTGTTTGGCACTTTGACCATGGTATTTGATACTTTTCTTGATTATAATCACATTAAAATGTATGATTAAGCAGCAATGTCGTTAATCAAACGCTGATTGGCTACGGTGAATAATCAATTATTGGTTGACGTTGAATTAACATAAATAAATCGTATTAACAAAGCTAATTTTACACTTGCATATTAATGTTACGATATGAGAATAGGAATATTACTGAAGTTTGTGACGATATTGCAGACATCAATCGCATAATTTATTCCACTCAGGATTTGAACCAACTACCGCTTCCTGTTGATATGACGGTTGGGTGATAGTTGGGCAAATCTATAAATGCAATAAAGTGCTGCCATATTAGCTTCAACATTCAATTAAATCTGATAAATCAGTAGCTCGTTTCTAAGATGGAATCGATGACAGTTTTTGGGGACAGTTTCGGCTTTTCCTTTAGGAGGGGAACATGTAATTTCCGTCTAGCCATACTTGTTTCCTTTTTATAAAACAACTAGCAGTTCCTCGTGGTTTCACCCGCGGTAATTTCGGAGTTCTCGCGGAAATTTCAGGATAAACTAAAAATATAAACCTTCTTCATGAATCACTCTATCTAATAGTTATTGGTGAATCTAAAAATCTAAGCATATACATAGGGATAGGGACAGACAGCGGGAAGCGACTTTGTTTTATACTATGTAGTGATATAAAAGTAATACCTACCTACAAACATAAAATTAATTTTATATTTTTTTATCAAATAACTAATTAGGCACTATACACCTAATGAATTATTACAATTTATTAGGTAGGTACAATCAATAAGAGCAAGTTTTGCAGTGGCGCTATTTCGCCATTAATCTATGTCTGAATTGAATTTACATAAAATTAATCATGAAAAATTAACAACCGTCATAAAAAAATCACAGTTCTTAAAAATCCCAACTCCCGAGAGCGTAGCTATCGTAGAAAATTTCCATACTTGTAATCTCCACTTTGTACACAAATAATAAATTCGGCAAAAAGATATGTAAATTTTATTCGTGTTGCAAAAAAAGAATTGGCAAAGGAAATCCACTGCGAAGCCAACTCGCTAAGTGAGTGGCAGAGGTGCGAAGTGACTCAAAAGTGGCAAAGGAATGAATTTTTTACCAGCTGTTTTTTTCCTTGTGGTTATTCTTTTAATGTATATTTATGCGTAGGGTTAGTGTTAGGTGCTAGGGTCCAAAGATGGGGCTTAATATTAATGATACCGCATAGATAGGGTGCGCTGTTTGGATATTTGTAGAGATTTGTCGATAATTGCGTTTTATTTTACACAATTATTTTTTCTTTTAACACTTCGTCCCCAATACATATCGGCGTTTTCTTTATTTACATGACATAGGCATTGTTGCTAATATATTTGGCAAATATTTGAACAATACTTAGGTATATAGTTTATTTAGTTTTTACACGGAGGTCTACGTATCTATATGGGTTTCTATTTAAATAATATTCACGTAATACGCATTGCAATGTAGAGAAAAACAGCGACAGAAAAATCTTCAACTTGTTTTCGAAAGAAAAAAGCTATACAGTTAACCAGAGTTTGATACCTACTTAGCTGTTTTTAAGACGTGCAGGAATTAGTTACTTGTGTTTTAAAAAAGGTACATATTTATAGACAATTGGCTCTAGGTAACAATTTCAAGTCTCATAATTCCCTTATTTTCCTAGAAAATGTACCACATTTCAGTCCCTTGTAAGAGAACGAGGGCAATAAAAAATATTCATAGTTTGTAATACACAAATCTCTGTTCATCAGACGGGGTGACGCGCTATCACCAGGATCCGACATGACAAATGATAGCTTTATCCTTCGTCCAGCTTATAGTGAACCCCTGATCTCCCTCTCTAGCACACAGCGCTGAAGTAAAAGGGGTAGAGATATTTCCACGGTAAGGTCTTTTTAAATTGGTCTCGGCTCCGCTTCATAATACGGAACGTTGATAAACTCCAGCGTCGCAGCTCTACATTCGCAACGAAATGAACGAATATTTTCAAAAAATTCTGTATTTAAAATTTGTTTAGCTTTTGTTTTTTTTTTCAGCAAATTGAATCGCCAGTAAAAATATTAATTTCGCGGTGTTTTTTTTTTTAAATCGACATGGTCTTAATTTAAGTAGCTTATCGTTGTACTTACTGTTGACGGTACGGCACTACTGTATATGTGATTTTCACAGGAATGTAATGCGCTCATTTTGCGCCTTATGCATAAGATATAGAGGGTATTAAAATAAATAAGCTTATTAATAAGCGTATCATGTGCCGCTACTGTCTGCATCACTGTCAGTCCACTTCGTATGGCCGGCGGGTGCTATATTTGAAATGTGCACTAACGGTTTGCGTGCGCGTGATCGCGTTCGAAATTTGATGTTCGGAGAAATTTGGCCATTGAAAACGGACCAATGGCATTCGTAGTTTGCATCTTTTCTCTTTTTAAAACAATAGATAGCAAAATGTTTTTTTCCTTAGAATACAGCACATCATATTGTAACAGTTATTTATAGGCAAGGCAAATATAATATATCCCCATAAACTAAACTTAAGTAGTGCTCAAGGGTCTGTGTGTATTATTGATGAAGTAGTGTTATTTATTCACACATTATGCTCTTCAAAATTGTTACTCTTTGATTACAACCCAATTTTGGCTACTTTTTTTTTTCTTTAACGATTCCTTCATCGGGTGTTGGAAATATAATATTAACCTTATATACATAAGGTAACACCCGGAAGTAACCCAATTTTTGCCATGACGTGCTTGCGGCGTCTTCTATACTTACAGAGCAGTACCGTATAGCACAGTAATTTTTAATTAGTCGATCATTCTCATTAGTCAGTCAGTACATTTTGTAATGTACGAGTGTAAGTAGGTACTAAGAAATTGTTATTGAAAATGCAGCCCCCTAATAGGATAAAAAACGGGGATAAAAACGGGGAATAGCTAGTATGTCATATTATACAGTACTGACAATTCGCTAGGTGTTGTCGGGCAGAATTGACAAGTTTAGTTTTAAAATTTTATGATAGGTGTCGCCACCGCTGACTTAAATCGCGCTGTCGTTTGGTTCTCCCAAACACATGAATAATGCCCTCTCAGTACATTTTGTTAACTTTGCGCAGAGGCAATATCGTAACCGATGAGGTTTATCCGAGGTGCGATTATTGCTAGTTGAAAACTTTACCAATACCCCGCCGTGTGGGCGTGAAATACCGCCCGCTATGGCAATTTTTGTAAGGCTGTGATGGCCTTAATAAACATAAATAACATAATAGCTAAGCATTTTTTCCCGGTCAAAGTTACAGTGGTTATTTAAATGTTGATTTTGAATTGAATTTAGGGACATGAAATTGGGTGAAAAAAATTGATTTAAAAATCGATTTTCAATAATTTGATTTGGTAAAATAGATTTTAGTTGGTAGAAATAATCGAATCGATATTCTTCGATATTCGAATCTATAGAATCGATTATATAGAAAAACCATTTTTTTTTTCTATTATAAAAAACTGCATGCTTTTCTTTATAGTAATAGCCCGAAGCAGTTACCTCAGCAAGAGAAGGCTTCAATGGTAGAAATAAGAGATTAAAATTAACAGTTTATCAGAATGAAAATCAAAATATAAAATTCTAAATAAATAAAAAATAACAATCAACACGATTTCAAAACTAAAAAACAAAAAAAAAGCTGTTTTGAGCCCTAAACTTTAAACAAGAAGTAACTAAAAATAAATAATTACTGCCACAAATATTCAGTGCCATTTCATATTTTATTAGGATCAAAATAAAACAGAATTGAAGACAAGTTTAGTAAGGAAATAACATTTTGGTTTCAAAAACTAAAATACTAAAACAAATCTTTTTGGAACTTCAACTTTACACAATAAAATAAGCGTAAGTAAATAATTGTCGCCAAAAATGTTCAAAGACATTCAACATTTTATTAGAATAAATAAAATCGATAAGTTTAATACAAAAAAGACAACCTTTTGGCCTCAAGATCTTTTCATGTCTTTTTTTAACTTTGGGTTTCCCCCAAATGATTTCTATAATCGATTTATAAAAATTAGATTTTTTTTATCAAGAAAATAAATTCTTAAAAATCCATTTTTTCTCACATAAAAATTATCGATTAATATAAAAATAGATTATATTTTTACATCCCTATAGACGTAATTCCAAATTCGGAAATTCTTGCAATCCCGATGTCGGGTTAGCTCTTCTTTGGCTCTACAAAGGCTCTACATTAAATTTCTATTTTAAACTTCGTCTTCCATTAGATGTAATGTGTATATCTAGCCCTATGCGTAGAGCTATATCCATATAATATTCACAACTAGTGCATGTGAACACTTGTAAAAATTGAGCAAAAACTATTTATATCTCTTTGCGCACGGCGAGGAAAAAACTACATACCTAGGCACCTATATTACAAAATAATCCTATGATACTTACTCTAAAGTCCATTAAATAACTTAACAACAGTATACATTATTACAGCTAATCTAAGACCGAGTTGAAAATATTAAATGCAATGTAGAGCCAAAGAAGGGAACTTTAGAATACATCCCAAAAACAATAAACTGGGAGACAATGTATTACTCTTAACTTGTATGTAAGATAAAGGGCACTAAACTTGCGCCAAGGGACGTCTGTGTCGCCAAACAAATCGTGCCCAGCCATATTCCGATCACGGACAAGACGCAACCTTTCAAATGTGGCCCGAGGTAAGACGTGTAAGTAGGAAATAAATGTTTTTGCGTACACATCGCTACACACAAGCAAAACAACTTGGTGTAATATGCAGAAGGCACGATATGCGTTGAGAATAGAAGAATAAGGAGCCACCGTTCTAATAAATTATAATGTTAATTAAATAAATAATTATCCTGTAAAAAACAATTGCTTAGATCAGTTTCACATTGGTCGAAAAAATGCACTGTTGAAACAAAAATAATGCGCTTAATAAAGTATTGAATAATATATTAAATAAAGTAAGATTTGAATTTATTTGAAAAAATTTTTTCATCAACTCTACATTTTGTGAAATTCGTTACTTTCACCCTTTTGCCTCGAGGAACTAGGGTCGGATGAAAAACGACTCCACAGAAATTAAGTTTCGCGCGTGAAAAATGGTTTTCCCGGGTGGACAGTGTTTAGGCTAGTTCATGTAAACGATAATACACCCCTGTATTGTATAGTGGGCCAGCTTTATTTTTGACATTTTAAAGATGACTTGAAAAAAAAAAGATAAAAAAAAGAAAAAGAAAGCGTAGCCAAGAAACATAACCGTCATGGAAGAGAAGTTCTTCTCTTTCTTTCTATTATTTTTTCGTGATTCGGATATTATCAAGATATATTATACTAGCTGTCCCCCGCGATTTCATCCGCGGTAATTTCGGAGTTCCCGCGGGAATTCCGAGAAATAAGTACTCTACATCCTTCTCTGTAGCCCTGACAGCAGTTTACGGTGATTAGCTGTTCCCGCGGGAATTCCGGGATAAAAACTATCCCATCTTTTAAGTTGGACCATATTATAAATGGTTGCAAAATTTTATCAAAATCCGTTCAGTAGTTTCGGAGTCCATCGCGGACAAACAACGTGACACGTGATTTATATATATTAGATAACGCCCATTGAGTGACTGTGACTCTCGCGCAATCTTGCACGAGAGTCCCTGTTAGCACCAAGAAAATTCGTGGGTCCGTGAAAATTCAATCCTTAAGAAAAAAGGGATCAAAAGTTTGTATGTAGGAAGATACAAGTAGTCTGTTTTATAGCTAGAGTTGGGGAATTCTGTATTTGGGTTTTTATTTTTGATTAAGGTAACACGTGGTTCAGGGTTTTAGGTAATTTAAATGGGGGAGAAACATCGCAGGGTCCAGTACCTATTAGTAATGTAGATACAATAATGAAATATATAATACACTAGCTGTCCCGGAGTTCCCGCGGGAATTGCTGCGGGACAAAAGTACTCTATGTCCTTTTTTGTACCTCTGACAGTAGTTTACGGCGATTTCCTGTTCCCCACATTAGTGCCGGAGTACCCGCAGGAATTCCGGGATAAAAACTATCCTATCTTTTAAGTTGGACCATATTATAAATGGTTACAAAATTTTATCAAAATCCGTTCAGTAGTTTCGGAGTCCATCGCGAACAAACAACGTGACACGTGATTTATATATATTAAGATAGATAAGCAATAGTGTGTTAACCCACATTGGAGAAATTTTGAATAAATCGTGTTTTAAAATCATGTCGTCATTTTGTTTCAGCATTTTTTTTATGTTTAAATTTTTTTTGGTATTTAAACAATGTAATAAGGTAAATACATAATTAAAAAACGCTCTATAACTCTCAATAAAGCGTTTTGAATAAATAACTTAATATTGTGGGTTAACATTTTATTGCTTATCTGCGTTCATATATTAAGTTTTACCGAATCACTCAAATTACCACAAAATTTTCAAATACAAAAATCAATTATGGGTGAACTCTTCTTGTTACTCGGTATTTTTGAGAAACAAGGTTTGTTTTTAAAGGTAGAGCTGATTTTTTAAATTTAAATGATGATAATAACAAAAATCTTTGTTCTATTAATAAAAAATCACTTATAATTATATAAGGTAATTTAATAATTGTTCTTTACCTTTATTACCTGCCTATCTAGATAAAAATAATGAACATGCTAACATTAAAGAGGTAAAATACAAATAGGTTGAGGACCTGGATTCTAAAACAAGCAAATTTGAGAATCTAAGGATGTCACCACGGGAACAATATCTAGTAGGACTAACAGACGATTGACTGATGACGGTTTATTTGATGGTAATTTCCCAGAAATACTCAACATTAATAAATTATTTAGCAGAAAACCATTTCGAAACTCTACACTATTTTGATATTTATCAATAAAACAATTTGCTTGTAATATATGACTTAATCGAATCCACACTTGCGGAGACGCACGGATCGACGGGATGGAGGTTTTATGGTTTTACATGGAAAAAAGGCGACAAATCATGTGTTAATATCCCATACCGTTAATTTTTATTGTTCATTTTTGTTTTCCACTCTTGGCCCTTTGTGATTAATTTGTCTGTGTTTTGACAGATCACTAACTTTTATTGATGCTTTTTTGTTTTCGTATCTATTTATTACTCAATAGATTTACGGTTTATTTTGACACGGTTCCTTGAGTAGCGTACAGTGCACGCTCTATTATAGATTGCTCTTAATAAACTCAATAATCGGTCAAAAACTTCAGATGAATTCAGGGAACATGGGAATAGCAGCGAAAACTCAGCTAGTTTATGGTTTTGCCTGTTCTTTTATCATAACATCAGCTATTCCCCGTAGTTTCACCCGCAGTAATTTCGGAGATCCCGCAGAAATTACGGGATAAAAGTAGCTTACATTTAATACAGTTTCATCCGCGTTAATTTTGAAGTTCCCGTAGGAATTCCGAGATAAAATTGCCTACCCTATGTCCTTTTCTGTACCCCTGGCAACGTGTGTGCAAAATTTCATAATGATCGGTTGAGCCGTTAAGGCGCGAAAGCGTAACGAACGAACAAACAAATAAACTCACTATTAAAATATACCTAGTTAGGATTGATAATAATAAAGTTTCTAATTAGGATGATTCAAATGAACTAACTACTAAGGAATATTAAGCACTGTGTAATTGTGACATTATTGTGTTAGGTATTCGAAAGCTGTTTATATAATATCTAAGTATATATTTACAATTTTCTTTTAACCATTTTTAATATTCTGACTATATGATAAACATGTTAGGTACTTAAATAAATGTCGCAGATTTTTTTCTAAAGGGCACGAGTAACGGCCGCACTCAGAGTGGATTTTAATGATTACTTAGTTAAGTATAATTTTTTAAAACAAAACTGTTGCAATCAGAGACGTTCAGTAAATTAATGTTAATTGGCATTTAATGAGATGTAACTTAATTAGTTAAATGCCAATTAACATTAATTTATTAAACTTGTCTGATTGCGGCAGTTTTGTTTTAAAAATCTATACTTAACTAAGTAATCATTAAAGTCGACTCTGAGTGCGGCGGTAAGTTCGTGATGTCTCCTATAGAGATATATAGATGTCATCACTTTAACAGTGGTTGAATCTAATTGCAATAGTAATAAAGTTCAACGACTCACAAGTGTTAACATATTTCTGATACGATCCTAAATTAACAGTTAATATAAAATTTTCTAGATTTACTGTTAAGGAATACTTCATTGTGCAAAGAATTCCCAGCGGAACCCTGAAGTTAACGTGGTTGAACAATTTGAAACACAATAACACTGTCGTTTCATTTAGAAAAACACGCGCGAAGAAGCTATAGCATATTAATACCGACTACCGTTTTTTAACACATACCGAGCCTTCTAGGAACATATAAAATATTTGTTTATAACAACATTAAAACAACGAGGAGTCTCTTAATAAAGTAATAAAATCTCGTAAACCGCCAACCTAAGGGGTATAATTTCTCTATTAATATTCAATTTTACCCCCACAACACTAGCTACTTCAAAGAAGTATTCAAGATGAATATCTAAGGGAGGGTGTCTACTTACAGTTTCTTAGTAAGAGTTTAAAAGTTGGTTACCTATTTGCTTAAGACGTTTTTTTTAATACTGACCTCGTTCTATTTAAGTATTTCCTATGAAATATAGTATTAATATTCACAGAAATCTTAATGGTATCTCCCTTCCGATGTAGACAGCTAAGCAGAGTTAGTGTAGTCGAAAGTAGAGATACTTTGATAGAAATATGGACAGGGTTAATAGTCAAGAAGAAGGGAAGTAGCTCGCGATAATTTGAATGTATATTCATGAACAATTACGGGTAGGTTCCTAGATAACTTACATGAAGTTATTTATTCAAAAAAGTTAATTATTTCCATAGTTAAAAAAAATTATAATGCAATTTGAAAGTCGCATTGGACTTAGTCAACTACTTATACCTTTTTTGATGAGGCTCACCACCATACACAATGACCTCAAAAAGGGTGATATGATGATAAATGACATTCTCTTTCTAAGTTTTTTTTAAGCTTGTTGATTATGTAATAAGAAATACCCGCTTCTAACTAAAAGCATCTCTACTTATGGTCGACATAATATTTAAATATTTCATAATACTTACTATTTATTAAAATGGTATTATCCAAAATGAAAATTTTTGTTACATTGTTGTCGTATGTGTTTTTATGTACATAATATAATATACGTATAATTTTGTGTACGTTTGTGTAGGTTCTTCTAAATTAGAGTTGATATTTTAAATAGCATGATAGAATCATAGGTGGGTTTTTATTACACCATATATTTTATAACGTAGGTGTCTTCATTGTTCACCAGCTATCTATCTAGGGCACTGTGTGGGCCTAATTAGAATAGATAAAACGAATTACAAAATTCCTCGAATACCACAAGCTCGGCTGTATGGAATGATTCCATAACTATTGTTATAGAGTGATTTGAAAAAAAAAAAAACTAAATTGTCAAACGAGAGCAGGTAAGGCTGGGACACCTGAGGGCTATAGTTTTGACAGTTGATTATCGAGCGATCATAATGTGCGCGCGCGCAGATTTACGGCGTCGTAAAAGGCGCCGCCTGCGCACCAACAATAGCCTGTTGACAAAACGGGTGCCTACGCGGGGCTTAACGAGTGTTTCGGTGATAGCACTGTAATGGATATTCCCAACTCAAATATAAAATATCTACACGAGAGTAGAGATTTTATATTTAAGTCTGGACTTTTGTATACTTAATATACTAACACATGTGTCGTTTTATATCTATTTAGTATTCATCGGGTAACATTTTTTTGGTCAATTTATCACATGAGTATGAAAAATTTGCGAAAAACACAAATAAGGATTGCTTTAATCTTTAAATAACGTGAACATAATTTTTTATGACTTAATATAATACGTATATGTATGTAAATCAATAAGAATAGATTCGCAATCAGTGTTCGTGCAGGAGTTTTGGAATTTGAATCGTGGTGGAAACATCTTACTATACGACACGTCTCAGCTCGTAACGTGTATCTAAGACGCGCCGCTCACGCTATTTTGAACGATTTTTTTTTACAAAACTATGTGTCGCTCTATCTCTATAGAGATAGAGAAAAAAAAAAGAATACCTATGCATTTATAAATTCTATAATCACATCAACACTATTCTTTCGTTTTATCCCCGAGATGAGCCTCAAAGTAAACACCACAATCATTTCGACTAACCTTTTGTTTATCCACAAACGGAACACACAAAGTTGAATGAACACTTCACCTCAAATAAAGCATCGATGATAAAGCCATAATTTTACATTTTTTATTTGAATTTTTCCCCCCGATTTTTACGACGTTTGAACCATGAGAACGGTAGCATTGTTCCACGATACTGGCTATTGATAAGTTCGTTTTTTATTTTCATTCTATTTTTAAATTTTTTGCGGGAATAAGTTAAGATATTCTATTTTTAAATAAAATATATTAGAAGACATGTATTTTTATAAGAGGTGGTGCAAGTTTGACACTATATGAGCTTTTGAGAAATCTTGAAATCTTATAAGAGTTATTCCATTATAACAAACGATGGGTATTAGGTACATTTAAAAAATCTTCAACCCTTAAAATTCAGCGGGGTGTAAAAAGTCATAACAAATGGGCGTGCGACATTTCCCAGCGCACGCTTGGCTCCGGCGATGATTAATGCTGGCCGAAATTAAAATAAGTGCGATAATGTTATTTTTATCTCGCTCACATTTAATTTACGACCGTCCCGAGACAAGACTTCCTGAATGATTAGAAAAAAAGAAATACATTTTTCTTCGATAATTCTAAGTCGGTTTATTTTATTAAAAAATACCTATAGGTACCTTTTTAAAACTTAATGCAAGTCTCGAGGTGATAATTAAAAAGTTGAAGTTTTGAATTTAAAAATGGAATATCGGTTGGTTTTGATATTCGAGAGTTTTATCACCATTTTCATTAAAAACGTGGAAGGAAAAGAACGAAGGTTTCGGTGCAGTTTTATAAGAATTGCAAAACGATGCCCATGGGCCTCCTATAGCCGCCTGGCAGCGAGAATTCGTGGAGATTTATTTGAATAAATTATTTTCACCCACCTGCAGCGAAGGGTTGCTAAGCGAATTTATGATTTTACACTTCATCTTGAGAATAATTTAAGAAATCGGTCGTCTCTTTTTAACTATGACACTTGCAAGTCGCAAAAAAATCATCTCGGGGGTACATAAAATGTGGCTGCGTGTTTTACTGTGAGTTCGCATGTGAATTTTTATAAATACATAATTTTAATATATTATTTTTCTTATACTATTATTATTTAGTACAATATTATTACTTCGGAGTTCCCGCGGGAATACCGGAATAAAAATTATACCTACACGATTTTCTCTAACCCTGGCAACGTGTATTCAAAATTTCATGATGATCGAATGAAAAGTTAAGACATGAAAAGCTAACAGAAAGACAAAATATAAACATACAGATAGAGTTCTGGGGTGAAAGTACGTTATGTTCTACTCGCTGTGCCCCTCACAACGTGTATGCAAAATTTCATGATGATCGGTTCACACCATGCGCAGAGCAAATAAATTAACTAGAGAGTACATATTGTATAGGCGGGCCAGGCGCGCCGCCGTTGCAAAGGAAGTTACAGCAAATGCTCTAACTTTCCCAAAATTTCCTTTGCTGCTATCTCAAGTATATTTACCACAATATTCCCAACACTGTGAATTTCGAAAACAGCGACTAAGTAAAAACATTACCAAAAAGCTTTTAATACATTTCTTTACGTTAATGAATGTTTTAGTGCGTGATGAATAGTTTTGTGTGCGAAAATCACCCGGCGACACTGGTTTTCATCTGTTTTCATATAAAACTAAGTTGATGTCTCTTCTATCTGTTATTTTCTGTTCAGTGGTTCACGCCTTAACTACTCATAGCTAAGGCGTGAAACGTTATGAAGTACCAGGTCTTTTTTCCGACCTTTCCAGCAATTAACGTTATATTTCAAACATTTTAAATAAATCTTTGAAAAATTATGAATTCAAACCTTCTTCATGAATCACTATATCTATTGGTGAAAATTGCATTAAAATGAGTTCAGTAGTTTTTTGAGTTTACCGCGAATAGACAGACAGACGCAGTGGATTCGTTTTAAAAGTAGGTAAGTAGTGATTTACACTTATTATGTAAAAACAGCTTAACGCGTAACAACGTGCTTCTCACTAAAATAAAAAGTCTTAGAAATGATTTGTAACTTGACCTAAACTAGTAGCTGCTTACTTACATATTGATTGGTGATATTTTCTTTCTTCGTGACTAGATCGCGCTGAAATAAAGCCTACTTTTTAAACTAGAATATAAACAATGGCAACTATAAACACTGGATGAAATTCCCGTATAGACACACGCTGGTGTAGGTACTTATTTAGTTTTGTTGATATTAAGACGCCTAGCAATATTTTATCTTAAAATCTTATTTTTAATTAAAAGCCCCAAGTCATAATTTTTACTACGTTATTTTTAGACTTTCAAGAATAGGCACTTATTTTTATGATATCATCGATAGCAGGATGGTATACCATCAAGCTATCACAGTCATCAGACCAAAGACAATGGGCGAAAGAAGCCTTTAGCAGGAAATGGTTTATATTCTTAAAACAATTGCGATAAACGGTTATAAACTCTAAATGCACAACACTAACTAATTTCAACTTTAATACTTAGCATTTAAAGTTCAACATTGATTTAAAACAATTTTAAATTTAAATAAATTTTATAGAAACGAAATCAGCCTGTAAAACGAAGGTCGCTCGTTTGAATTTTCGATATTCGAACGTTATGTTATAAGACCGTTTGTAATGTGAAGCGGTGATAGGTGGTTTCGAATTTGGAATTCCTCGCGCGAGCGTGGCTGATAGATCGATGATGGCCGACCGTCGTCGGTTGTTGCGTTTCGCTCGCAATGCATTTGACCAGAAAAATCTTGGAATACGTGGGTCATTATTTTCCTTTATTTGCTCCATGAGTTCGAGGGTGACATTCAATCAAAGTTTTTGTTTTGGAACGTCCATGTACCTACTTCAGTTTATAGAGCCATTCTGCGTAGGTATACAATCGTTCAGGAAGTCTTACATGATTCTTAAACCGTAAGTTTTAGTAGTTTTTGTAAGCAAAAAAATTCTTCGCATTATAATCCATTAAAAAACAATTTATACGGATGAATGGATAATGAAGTTCAATAGCATTAACGTTACTGTCAAATAAAAAAAAATACTACAACAAAGCAATTAGATAATTCGATAAAAAAAAGAAAGAAAAAGAAACTATTCGATTTCCAAACTGTAAATTTTCTGTTGGAGTAGTAGAAAGATTGTCGTCGTGCAACTAAAGTGGCTTGCAGTCTCCACTGTCACATCGCGCGGAGTCACTCGTGCGTGGATCGCGAGCGGGAGCGAGGGGCCGATCCACTTGCTGTGCGTCAAACGCCCGGCGACGCGTCAAACGCAACGATGAAACGGAACGTGCCGGGCGCATCTTAAGCAATATCTCATATTGTATAATAACTACTTTATGGTCAATACACAATAGGGATGTTGACAACTTTTGAAAATCAAAATTTTAATTAGTCCGTCTTTTAGAAAATTAAAAAACAATAGACACGTATTTTTTGCTTTTTCTAATAAATTAAAATATACAGAGATAAAGCACATTAAAGTTTAGGTTGAGGGGGTCGTGACGTCACTAACCGCAAAAACCGCCATACAAACTGTCAGAATATTGACGTCACGCGAAATTTCAACTCAATATATCGCCGTAATTTTTTGATTTCGTAAAAAAAGAAAAAATACGTGTCCAATATTTTTTAATAATCTACAAGACGGACTAAAAAAAAAAATTAGTCAATTAACACAGATATCTACTATGGCTTACTCACGATCAGTGTTAATAATACCTACGTCTCATGAAAATTAAAAAAAAAAAATATAAATTTAGTTTAAAAATAGGGAAAAATCACATTTAACCAACACATTATGTAAACAAGTTGATATGGCGTCCAGCGTTCGACGATAATATCCGGACTATATATACGCCGGACGGAAACTGACCGTCTCGATTTGCACGGAATACGAAAACGGCACAACGCTTTTTCTTGTACGTCGACGTCTACCAGTCATCTCCTGTCACGAGCCGCGTTAAAGAACTTCGTTCCATCAAAACACGCAATAATGCCATTTTTTCTCTTGCCTCGTCTATTTTCTTCTAAGTAAAATTCATTGACATACTATAGTTACCCAAGATACCTATTGTGCACAATCAGCGACGCAAAAACTTTCTGAAAGAAAAACACAAAATTGAAATCTATGAATAATCTGTAGCTTTTTAAGTTGAAAAAAATAAAATAAAAATAACTGCTTTAAGTATAGATAAACAGTAAACCAGGTTTATGGGCCTGGGCGCTTATGAACGTATGGACGTTTATCGGGTAACCCGGGTCTAAACCGGGTTGCTTGTCCAATGTCCATCCTGTTTTAAGTCGTGGGCGTGTGAATCAATTTGTGAAAATTGGTTTCGATGCCGCTTTCTGAAATGACATTTGTATGGAACTCAGCGTAACAAAAATTCTACTACTTCCATGTCACATATGAAACCGAATAGAAGGATAACGCAATGCAAATCAAATTGTAGGTACATAGTTCTTTTCGCATATTATACTAAAAACCCAAGAGATACGCCTGTGTTGCGGCAAAGGAGGCCGTATCGAAGAGAATCCATCAACGCCTTATAAGAAATGTCAAAGCACCTAATTCTGGTGCTGACGGCTTCATACCATCCAGATTTCCCAGTGGGTCTGTGGAGTGGGATCGGGATAGCATATACGCGTTGTATACAGGAGTGAACGGTAAAGCAGTATGGTCACGGGCGCGATTCAGATGATTGGTGTACGTGCTGTGACGACCGCGCCTCTACGTGACTACTGTGCTAGAGTAAGTATTCGAGACGTGCTCCGACCGATGCGTTTTGATGTTGGTAAGTGAAATTCTAGTGTCATTGAGATTTATATTGACTGTTTGTTGAAACGGATTTTGGAACATCCGCCGGATAAATACTAATAGATTTTTTTTGTCAGATTTTCCAAACATTGCAAAAATAAGTTCATTTTTAAAATTAAACATGCTATAGTCAATTTCTATGTATTAATTTTTTTATTATCTACTAGCTGTTCCTTGCGGTTTCACCCGTGTTAATTTGGAAGTTCCAGTGGGAACTTCGTGAACTCGTTCCTTAGTTTACGTCTCTTACCTATACACTATCTAGGTACCTGCCACGTTTGAGATTTACCTTAGATTTTGAAGTTTTGTTTTTAGATAGTGAAATTCATTCGCAAACATTTCGCTTTTAAATAAAATGTCTATAAAACTCAGCCAATCTAGAAAGTATGATTGAATCGTGTCGCTAATTGTTTCAATATCAAAAATCATTTTATCAACAGAGTTTCTTATTTTAATTATTATTAGTTAGTGATACTCTACGGAGGTAGGTACATCGTGTTCTTGTAACCACGTCCACCCGACGACAAGCTCCGTCGAAACGCAGATACAGGATTACATTCAAAACCACTTGCAAGTATCAAAACCTGTTGTTTTTGAGACGTATCCGTCAAACTTGTATTCAACTCCACTATCGGTTGCGGACCCGTCCACCTTCCACAGTCCACTCGGCGATCACTCAGTAGTCGCTGAGTCCATTCATTGTTTCATTAGCGGTTCATTTAATAGCACGATTGTTTACATTTTCTCATCCAACCATCCGTCCAATTTTTTCTCGTCACTGAATATAACTCGATGGTTCTTGACGTACCTACCGTTGGCCTTCTCAAATTTAAGTCAACACGAACCAATTTTTCACAATGATGATGCCTACTTTGATATGTCTGTTTTTGATGTAATTTTAATCAGGCATTTGTTTTATTTTAGCAAGGCAAGAGTAAAATTTTAACCTTGTGACGGAAGTGACGTGCTTATAATTCCTATGGTAATGGAGATTTAGCAGTATGAAGCTACTTTGGTTGCATGTCATTTATTAGTCACACCAAAGAAGTTATTTAGTAATAGGTGTAACTTTTCGACATGTTTTTTCTTCACTCACATAGATACATACTAATACTAGGTACTCTACATAGTGTTCATTACACGTGAGCCGTGACATGCCAAGTCGAGAATTTTTCTGTAATATACCTACATAGTACCTACATACTAATACAATTAACAAGTTTAAAGAAACCAAACCACTTTTGATCTAAGTAGAATAATGTTTCTGATCAAGTTTTCTTTATTAATGTTATATTATAGATAGGTAAAAAATCTACCAGAATAGAAATTAAAAAATAATAATTTACATCACAATTTTCATTTCATATTCACGGTCGACTCGACCCATAATGCAAAAGTCATGTTTTAAACAGGGTAAGTATTGCTTATTTTTTTCCAACAACTTTTTTCTACTTCGCTTAAAAGTCACCCACAAGACTGCCCTTTCGGCCGCCAAGAGTGAGGGTGGCGTTTAGCCCTCAAAAGGCAATAGACAAGACGTTGAATTAAAATCCAACAAATTTTTACGACGGTAAAACTGGTAAATATTGAAGTTTTGACAATATCTTAAATTTTCTGTAAATTGAAATCATAGGCATGTATACATGCCTATGATTTTATGAATCATACTCCCGTACCCGTACTCATGAATTTATGAATCATCGATCGATATTTCAGGTGTAGATAAATAGCCAGTTGAAAAAGACCCTGCTTTCAGGGTGACTAATAAAAGATTTTGCAAGTTATGTAGAAATAATAAATGGAACTTTTTCTTAGTGACATGTCTACGCGATTCATAGTACAGTAACACAAACAGACGGCGCGTGCAATTGTGGGTAGTAAATTTTTTTTTCGGTTGTCAAATGTCTTTGACACATACATTTTTTAATTCAATACAATGACACTTTTTTTCGCTCTACATTTTTTTACTTTAACTACTTTCTTACGAGAAGGTTTTGAGATAACGTGACGTGTACACTTGTTTCCTATTAAAGCCAATAAAAGTTTGCAGTTACAAAACTAATTGAAAATTAAGTTATTTTAAGCTAGTGAAAAACCATGAAACGTAGTTTTGCAAAATACCTACAGCTTTTAGAGACAATTTGTCAAAGATCAAATTTCGAAAGACAAGTAAAAAAATTTATGCAAATTGTGTCTCAAGTGGAGAGTTTTATGCAGAATGTAAAAACTTTTGCAGACCTTTATTTCAAAAACTAAAGGTCTGAAAAAGTTTTGTAAACTATATCGTTAACTAGACAACATATTTATTAAATTCATAATTTCTTCAGGTAAAAAAATCGAAAGCATTGATGGTTTTCAAGCATTTTTTTATTCATTGCATTCGTTTTTCTTAGGTATTTAATACAATTTGCGAAGAGGCAGGCCCTTTGTATATTCGAAAAATTGGACATACCTACTTATGAGAAAACTATATTCAAAACGAATTGATTAACTCTATAACATTTGCAGAGTCAATTATGACGATTCAATGACTAGTAATAAAGTACTCTACAATCCTTACTTGCGTTTTTTTAAATAGTTATTCCTCTTATAAACGGCGATGTTTTTATTTTAGCACAAATAGGATTTCGGATAAACATGCATAAAATCCTCCAAGGATAAGGTAAGTTCGGAACATCGCTCTAACACGGCCAATTGAAAAATTACCCTGTGTTATTAGGTTTCGGAACGTAACACGAAAAATTTCTCTCACCCTTATTATTGGCTGTTGAGAAAAAAAAAAAAAGAAAAATGTTCACTCTTTAAACTGAAGGGTAAAAAAAAAACCGTCAAGTGCGAGTTTTCATTGCGCATCGAGGGTTCCATAATCAGTTCTGACAGAATATAAATATTATGATCATATTATTATATAGGTAAGTGGTGATTAAACTACTGGTGAAATCTATGTTATATGGTATCTCGCAAAGTTTGCATAAAAATGGGTAAAAAACACAAACAGAAATCCTAAATTAAGAATAAATAAAGATGAGACCGCTTTTAGTTTTTTATGCAGTGTATTAGAGAAAAGAAAAAAAAATCTCTTTTCTTTTAAACGTTTTCCCATCTTGCGTACGGAACCATAGCAGCGGAAGCAGACGGAGCGAGAAAAATGTAGTCTAGTATTGAATGAGTGAGGGGAGGTGCTAATGTAATCAACCTTTTTTAAAACGTAAGTAGCAATTTGTTCGAATTAAATTTAAATTTGTGAACATAACTTTCTTTTTTTTTGTAAGCTCCATTATTTCAGCCAGTTCTACCTCAGTATTGAAGAAATATAGAGAATAAAAAAAAAAATACATTTTTACATAGTTATTTACTTAAAAAATTTAGGTTCAATATCTATAAATATTATGTAAACAAACTGTTGCGTTCATTGATAAACTTTATGCACTTTTAAATGCATATTAGGTAAATAAATTGATACATAATAGGTATCTGCTTCCCTGAGAATAATATAAAAGTTAGGTACATCAGATGCGACACCGGTTTAGGTAAGCATCTTGACTCTTGTTGTATATAGGTACCTACATATTTTATTTCTTGAACTATAAGTATCAAATAGAATTCTTATTATAAATGAAAATAGTACTTATCCTTCTCGATTCGGGCGAAGTTAAAAAAAACTTTTCGAGATTTCAACATGCTGCTTCAAAAACAAAAGTTATTACGAGGGCATCTTGGAACATTTCTGGCTAAAAATACAATAATAACGATCCTGGAAAGCCGGATATGAGATTCGGCGCTGCGAGGATCCGAGGCGATGACTCCATCTCGGATTCGGATCACGCGCCGCCCTCCCCCCCCCGTCTTACTCGCATAGTCGACTGTTATTGTATAGTTATATGTTCAGGCTGTATATTGAGGCTACAGTCGACTTCAGGGCCCTTGTTCACTATGACTAACAACATTTCTTGCCCATAACTTGTTGTCCCAAAACGCAATCCCAAACGTTCCAGTTGCAAAAATATTAGAAATTATTATTCTGTATGCCATAAGAAACGTTGTAATGTAGTGTATTTTTTTAAGTGAAACTTCTTTGATTACGAGGTAAAGACAATTCTTGTAACGCGTTATCTTAACGCGCCGTGTTATGATGATAGGTCATAGTGAATAAGGGTCCAGCTTGTACTACTGTATGTTGTGGATGAAATAGAATTATAGAACAACAGTGAGTGAAGCTATGTCTATTGTCTAGTCAGGCTAAAAAGACAGAGTATTTATGCTTTATAATAGTATAGCGTGATTGCCACTGATGGTAATTTTTCACCATTCCCCTCTCAAGTTTGAATATAACTATAGATTTATTAGGTATTTAAGTGAATTTTATTAGGTATTTTACTTTACTTTGTACTTTTTTATTTCTTTTTAACATGGCCCTAATTAAGGATTGGAGTTGTACCTACTACGGTTCCACACGTCTAAAACCTTGAAACTTTTGTACCGCACAAATATCATGATTAATGATATTAATAATAAATAAATGTGCTTTACCCCAACATTATAAAAGGGTTAAAGATCATATCGCGCTACAGGCGTTTAAATCTTAACCCTTCGCTGAAGGGGTTGTTTAAGGGTTGTTTTATTAATTTATTTACTCCCATACGAAGATACCGCTGCGATGGTAAATTTCAGTATAATTGTGCCAATATGCAAAGTTTGATGTCGCAAAGTAAATTTTATCTTTATTATAATACAGTTACCTACTTTAAAAATCTCATACAAATTAAAAACAATAAACCATGCGATTTTTTAGTAATATCTAATATAATATAATAATAGAGTTAGATTATATTCAAAGTCTGGTCTCAGAAGAATATTTCGCTTATTGATAACTATGGCCCAGTTTTCAATGCCTCAGTTTTTTCTCTATATTAACTAGATGTCTAAATACATAATATAATTATTTTCTCTCAAGTACACAATAATAATAATCTACTTCAAAACACACAGATCTACTTGATCCCACACTAAGCTATAAGCTTGTGTCGTGGAAACCAAGCAAACGTGGTATATACTACATTTTATTATATATACACGCCCAGACTGGAAAATAGAACCCTGTGTTCATCACCAAAGTTCACCCCCACCGGGAATCGAACCCGGAACCCTTGATTAGCGGGTAGGCATGGTGACCTTCTGCGCCAGTCGGGTACATATAGATAATTTCAGACCTACAGCTCTTATTAGTGAACGCCACTCAAGAGTCAGTCTGTACCGCTTATGATATTGTCTGTTTCGCTTATTGCGCTGGTAAATCAAAAAGACAAACCTACAGATTTGAATGCCTATTTAATGATTAGTATATATTAATAGGGTCCTTAGTTTTTGAATAACCTCTAGCAGTAACACATATAGTTAAAACAAAAGATTTGAACCTCGTTTTTATATTTTAATCTCTATTTTCAGAGATAACTCTACATTTTTTTTTCTAAAACAACTCTACAATTTCTCTCCGACATTAAAAATGTAACTATGAACAATATTATTTCCTCTGAAACAAAGAAAACCTCCGCACACTGGCAACAAAGTACGATTAAGCGTAAGAGCAATTAAAATTAGAATATCTTAATTCATATCAAAGTATCTGGGTTGCCATCTTAATGTGTATATGTTACCCTAATTCCGGGGTGGAGACGAGATAAGCTCGCGTGTTACATTTGGACATGTTTATTTGGACTTAAGTGAATGTTGTTTGTGTGTCTTGTTTCTATTAATGTTAACTATCTACTAAATAATAAATTAAATTTTAATATACACGATATTTAAATGCTTGTATTTCGCTGTCCATTTTCCAAAAGTCCGGAGATACCTAGTTGTAACATAGTTTTTATCTTGGTAAATCGAAGAATTCCTAAATGAAAATTCTACTTGTATGTTCCTCAGACTAGTTTAGCTATGAAAATAACCATTTTTTATTATTTTGTTTAAATTCTATCCAAATTCCAGACCAGTGACGTCATTTGACCTTCAATACTGTACAAACTGAAAATAAACCCTCGGAAGAATGAAATCGATTAAATCGATTTGTTACGTCATACTTATAACATACGGAGTCCGTATGACCATAGAGATTAACGAGCCCACACCCTACCAATAAAACGTAGGCCCTGGGTCATTGCACGCCCATCCCGCACCGAATGTAGGGCAAATGCGATCGATGCTGTTTAAAATTCACTATAGAACACTCACGTGGTGCGGGGGTGGGTATTAGCTAGCTAGAGAGACACAATAATTGATTTTTCGCAACAGTAAGATTTGTTAGAGGGGGACAGATGATTGTATGTCTATGAATGGGCAGATTAGTTACTAGCTGTTCCCTGCGGTTTCACTCGCGTTAGTTTCGGAGATCCCGCGGGGATTCTGAGGTAAAAGGACTTACTATCTTATATTTTTTTCTGTACCTACCTACCCTTGACAACGAGTAGGTAGTATGCAAAATTTAACGTAGTTTCTTTCGCGTAAATTTAGGAGTTCCTGTGGGAATTTCGGGATAAAAGGTAGCCTGTGTCCTTTGTACCTACCTGTCCCCCAAAAATTATTTATCAGCTTTGGGGTATAGACCCCTAATGCTGATAATGTTTAGGGGACAGGTGTGCCCGAAGTATACATGACCCACTTGACTTCACATGTTCCTAATACCTTGCAGGTTGGTTTCCTCGCAATGTTTTCTTTGCTGAAAAGACGAATTCGAAGTTCGAATGAACCTTCTAAGTAATAGCCGAAATATCTACTGCTGATCTAATTGTTGCTTTTTTCAATAGAAAATATAAAAGCTATGTATAAATATGGTATATATAGTCCATAAAATCAGCGAAAAAAACCCAATAACATCAATTTGACACAAAACACCGAAAAATATACACAACAGCATTGACGTTACCTCTTTTGTACAGGTTAAAGTAAATAATACTTAATAATAATAATCCACTTCACAACACACAGATATACTTGATCCCTTGTGGTTAAAGTAAATATAAGTAAGTACGTGTAGTTATTTATATTTAGAAATCTATTGAAACATACCTAGTCATCATAGTACCTACATCAGTTTTCCGCACTAAAGAGTTTAACGACCCACAAATTTGTCAACTGTTATTTGTGCGATAGTAAAAAAAAAGTCTATGTAATGTCAAGATCATGGACGTTTGAGCGACAGGTTCAAGCACCTGTTGCGATGGTAAAAGGCGGCAAAAAATGATGTAAAAATCACGAATTATCCAATAAGAGGCCAGTTTAGTGAGAGCCTTCTAAAGGGTTTAGGTTTATGATTTGTTGATGAGCGAGGCGGAGGTTTCGCTAATCAACGTCATTGTTTCATAGGTAGATAAAAACGTAAGTATGTTGGTTTCAAACCTCAGCATTCTTGTTTTATTTATTGATTTAGATTAGATGATTATTTGATTTACTTTGACTTACAGGTTTTTTAAAAACATTTTTTTTATCCTGCCCTGTTACGTTACAACAAATAATTATAATGTTTTTTTTTTTGCAATAAGAAAAGTATACCTACCTATAATACATAGTCAGCTGTCTGGTAGCCATAGTACGAGTTTCGTTTAGTTTAGAACCAGGTGGTGCTGTGTGGTGAAATTATAGCATTATTATTGGGATCTGTTCCTCCGCTCCCGCTCCCGCTCCCGCTTCCTCTCCCGCTTCCGCTCACTCTCCCGCTCCGCGCCACTGTGCCCGCACCCGGCGTACCAACGCGTCCGCGGTGCAGGAACGCTGCTTGCGTGACCGTGTCCGTCTCTTTATTGATTATACCCAGATTCCGGACCCCGTATTGGTAAACCGCAATACTGGCTGGTGACGACAGCTAATAGTGAAATTGATCTTAATTAAATAAAATTTGTTTTGATGAAAACACAACGTCGACGTCGTCATCACCGATATCAGTGGACAGACTCAGGTTCACTGATGAATAAGGACCTTCCCCAAGAAACGCCACGATGACCGGCGAAGCGCTACACTCACAAATTGTGCCACACTGTTGTATATTTTTTTAATTTGATTGTTACACTATGTATCATCATATTAACATATATATCGCCATGAATGTTACTGGTTGCTGATAATAGTAAATAAAAAAAGATAATATATTTTTTTTTACTAATTTAATTTGTAAATACCTACTTACTATTTAATTTGACTGAATTGTTGTAAATGACTCATTTTAGTTAATTTTTTAGTATTTTTTACTTTTAGTATATTAAAACAATTAGAGGTATATTAAAACAACTAATAGGTACCTAGGAAATGGTAAAAAAAAAATTAATAGTTATTGATTTAGAAATTTGGATTAGGAAGTGAACCCTACATGGATTTTAATAGAGAGCTAATAGTTAGGTTAGGTACTTATATGTTTTAACAACTGAATGTCGGAAATTACAATCCCACCAAAAACATTTTCATGTAAAATGATGCCAAGACAATGAAGGGTACTGTCAAAAAGTTATCAGAGCTCATGTAGAGCCAAGGTGATAACTCTACACACCCTAACTCTACAAGGCCTAACTTCTCAAACTCTACACCTTAGTGAGAATATGTGTCTTGGCCATTTCGATCCATTCACATGAGCGTAAAGTGAAAAATTTATCCACTGTTAATTAATTTTCTGTTATATAAAGGTTCTTGCAGTAACGAAACGGCCAAGCTACATATTCTGACTAAAGTGTAGAGTTGGAGAAGTTAGGCCTTACAG
The DNA here is from genome assembly GCA_907165275.2 of Zygaena filipendulae. Lineage (NCBI taxonomy): Eukaryota > Metazoa > Arthropoda > Insecta > Lepidoptera > Zygaenidae > Zygaena > Zygaena filipendulae. Next base: position 7,605,913 of record OU015669.1, read on the forward strand.
AGTTAGTTAGTTAGTTTTAGATATCAATAAAATCTAAAGTATGAGAGCTATGCAATTAAAACTTTATATATTCAACTAGATTCGCCCTGTGCGCGAGCTGCCAGCAGCTCGCGGGGCTTGGTCGCCCTGTGCCCGGTTGCCCCCCATTGACATCTATTTGTTTGAGCACCCCCCACCTGACTCTTTTAGTTTCGGAGATAATCGAGTTTGAATTTTGTTCGGCGGCCATGATTTTTTCCGCCATTTTGAAAAAAAAAATTCACTATTGAAATTTGCCCAAGGTGTGGATCAAACTTTGTAAGTAACAGTTTTACTTTTGATGGATAGTTTCGGCGGGCAGTCAACTCACTACCTGATGAGGAGCAGGAATCGAGATGTCAAGGTTTTCCCACAATCACAGAAACCTCCTTTCCACATCTTAAATACATTATATCGACCTAGAGATGCTCCTTCTGGGAGAACAATTATGTTTAACTTTTTTTCGCCAGCCATTTCGAATCCGTCCGCCATCTTGGAATTATTTATATCCCGATAGAAGAAGATAGTGCACCATATACCATATATTCGGCATCAGCGACCCCAAAAACCCCCGGATGCCGAACCTCACCCGGATCGGATCAACTTTTTTTTCAGCCGCCATTTTGAATCCGCCATTTTGGATTTTTACCACGCCAGGCGGTTGCCCCCCATTGACCTCTATGACATTTGTTTGAGCACCCCCTACCTGACTCTTTTAGTTTCGGAGATAATCGAGTTTGAATTTTGTTCGGTGGCCATGTTTTTTTCCGCCATTTTGAAAAAAAAGTTAAACTATTGAAATTTGCCCAAGGTGTGGATGAAATTTAGTTAGAAACGTTTTCACTTTCGATGGATAGTTTCGGCGGGCAGTCGACTCACTACCTGATGAGAAGCAGGAATCGAAGATGTCGAGGTTTTCCCATAATCACCGAAACGTCCCCTCTACATGTTCCATACATTATATCAACCTAGAGATGCTCCTTCTGGGAGAACAATTATGTCAATGAGTGAGTGGTAATCCAGCTTTATATATTATAATAAATCTGCTATTGACCACATATCCCGAAAATTTTGTTTGTCTGGTATAATCCCGACCTAAGTTACAAGGGTTCAAAAAAACGACGAAGCGCTTCGAGAAATGATAGGTAGTGCTCCCGCTTCGCTTGGCTCGTCTTGGGGGGGGCACTGCCGTGCCCCCAGATACACCAATATTGCATTTGGTGTGTTGTAGTGAAGTACATCATTCTAAAGCATACCGATACGATTTATAGCAAAACTATATAAACTCTTGCATATCATGTAGAAACCAAGCAATTAATACGTTTCAACTTTCATCATTCATTCTAAATTCTAATAACATAACGCACCTGTATCGTATTTTGCCAATGTTTGCCATCACATCGGTATGTATCGAATTACCAACATTAGCAACATCGGTAGATATTGTATATCAAAGTGCCAACATTAGCACACAAACGCGAGGACAATAAGCAATGGCGGACGGAAGCCGCAGCCGCACCCCGCTACCGGCCTGCGGTCGTATAACTGGACTCTACACCATCTAACTCGGTTTACTGTTTAGGACAATCTATTGATGGATCATTGAATCCACAATCCTACTAATATTATAAATGTGAAAGTGTGGATGTTTGGATGTTTCACAGTTTACCAGAGAATTCCCGAATAATAACTTACATTATAAACTCAGGAATTACCTATAGTTACTGTAGCTTTCTATAAGTGACCCATACTCTTGTACCCATACTAAGCCATAAGCTTGTGTCGTGGAAACCAAGCTTCGACTATCGAGTGTATGACACACCGGGTGGATATCGTGTGACCAAACAAAACATCAGCTGGTAGCCTCTCGGGGGCTGCGCCATAACTCCTTCGCCGCAGACCCAGCCGCATACTAACTGGCCACTAACGCTCGCTGGAGCCTTGAACTTTTGCTCTGCATCTATTGATTAGCTCGCTACAGGTTTGCTTGGTATAGACGCAATGTTTGTATCATATCTAGACATTGGATATTATAACATATATTATATTTGTTTGTTTGTCACAGAGTAGTAGAGCATTTCCTCTTTTTAATGTTAAGAACAGCTGATGAGATAATTAAGTCGTAAATCCAGCATTTTATTAGGTTTCTAGAATTTATTTAAGTTCTAAAAAAAAAAATGCTATTATTGTTAGTGGTGTCGATTAAGACGATTGCCAAATTTTGAAAATAGTCCAAATAGAGTACTTCAATCGAGATTTGAGGGTGGTAATGGCTGCTGGAACCGCACTTGGAGATACGTGAAAAATAATTATGAGGAACATAGGAATGATAGTTGTACCTATAGTTTCCGAAAACATACAGATAGGTAAGTAGGTACAGGTAGGTTTTAAATTGGCGTGTTTTTGTTGACTCCTTGCGGTGTTGGCAGACAGCTTGTCAATCGATATAGGTTGCGAGCCCACGGTGCATCCCAGCCCCGCCCACGGCACACGCTCATTCATCCGCACGGTTTAGCATTCAAAGCCCAGCTAAACAACCAGCAGCCAGCCATTAACGGTCACCGATGGAACAATTAGAAACCATCACGCGAATCGGGAACAAAACGGCAACACACCGCATCTTCACAACTGGCGCGCATCCAAACCTACAATTCACTTATTATATTCTATGAGCGCGAGCTATAAACGTATTCCTGAACATATCACGTAGACGACTACTACCAATTTCAACCAATCAGAGTGCGACAATTCAACTTAATCGCGCTGGCCACGCCCAATCACGTAACCGCCTATTACGGGCCGTGTAACGACGCAACCTTTTAACTTCGCGACGACGTCCGATCGATGCGCGTCCCTGTCGGCTGTAACGCTGCGTCCTTGTCTAATCACCGAACATTTTGTGTACGGAGTGTCTGGGCCCGAGTGTGATAGAGTCGCGTTTGGCGCGCGTGCCTGGTTTCAGTTGCACGTCCGAGGTCGAAGGAGGGGGACGCGTGCAACTGTTTTCGATAATCGGCCGCGCGTTCCGTACGTGGAAAGCGGACAGTATCCCGGCGGTCACGTGCGCGTAAAAACGGATATATGCCCAGAATATTTATTAAGTGGGTGGTTGTGCGTGACTTTTCCCCCGTGAACATCTAGCGCCGCAAATGATCGTCCACGTAAATAGAGCGGGGTGCTGGTTGTCTGATAACTGAAAACGTCTTCGGCTGTCCGAATTCAGCGATCCGGACTGAACTTTCCGAGACTTGTGAACGGTGTGAAGACTTTACGAACAGTGTAGTGGAGACTGTGGACAAATAAGTCGTGTTTACTCTCTGAACTGATGTGAACTGCAAATAAATACTGTATTCTTAATTTGAATTTCGAAATGGCGCGTGCGAACGCGCGGCAACTTTTGACGGGAGCTGTCAGATTAGTCTGAAATTGTTTCGACGCAATCGTATCGAGTGCTCAGTGAGAATGTTGCCGTATCAAGCGGTTGCGATGGACTACGCTGTGGCGTCAGGTTTCCATCACCACCAGAGGCCAGGGGGGCTGCAAGGAGTGATGGGCCTCCCCGGGCCAGGCGCGGGCCTCAATCCTGGCCTGAACCCGACTTTCCCGCATTCCTGGTTCGTACCTACAAGCCCGGATATCTGTCGGCAGCAACAAGTATCCAACCAATCGCATCTTGAACCTGGGCACGTTTCATTTTCTTTATTATTATTTTTAATTTTGAAGTAAACTAAGGACCTATCTTAAATATTAATAGCTTTTTAAATTTTGCATTGCTAAATTCACATAAATACTTCATCAACTTTAATAGGTATGGTTTAACAAACTGCATTAAGACTTCAAAGTTTTCTAGTTGAATTTGAATTCAAAAAGCTATTAATTCAAAACGAAGTATTCGTTTATATTTAAATCGCAAAGTTTTCTATTTTTTTGCAATTTAGTTCAATTTGTGTGCTTTTTATTGATAGAGCTTTTGTTATTAACTAATAAATTTGTTTAATGTTAAGAACTTATCCCAACAACTAAAAAGTAATACCTACGAAAGACATGTGGAGAGGTTCCTAGCAAATTCCTACACCAACGTTTTGGTGTTCAACACCAAATCATCAACAATATCTGTGTATAGATAACAGAATATATCGCAAGTTAACTAGTGATGGATCAAATTTAAATATCTAGGAGTATAAAACCAACAAAATTACACATTTAAAAAAAATATTCAATCTAGATGACTTTATTGTGCTTGCAAGTTCAAAGTTCATCATGATGAACCTAATGAGCAATTTAAAATCTGTCGCCTAGCACCTAACGGGGTGTTCCAGCAGCCTCGCTTGAAAGCCATGTTCCCATTCCAGGCTAGGTAGGTATGTGTAATCTTCAACCGCACTCAGTTAACATGAGGCGAGTAGTGGTCAAACGCCTAGCCCGTTTACAATTAAAGACAAAACCTAGCTTGTCCAGTTTATATTAATTCCATCTATCTACAATAGGCTAGTTTCCTGGGTAAAAAAATCAAAATTCTATTTAGTCCGTCAGTTAGATAATAAAAAAATAAAAGACACGTATTTTTTGCTTTTTTAAAATAATGGAAATATGCATAGATAAAGCGCATTAAAGTTTAGGGTGGGGGACTCGTGATGTCACAGCTCGCTATAACGTGCGAACAAACTGTAGCGAGGCGTGACGTCATGTGAAATTTCGACTTGATATATCTCCGTTATTTTTTGGTTACATAAAAAATAAAAAAATACGTGTCCAATATTTTTTAATAATGTACAAAACGGACAAAAAAAAAAATTAGGAAACTAGCCTATTCTCGATATCATTAAGTAGGTACTTATTATACAACGTGTTAATGAATTAACTGAAAACTAGAAAGTAGTTTACTCAGAATCAACTAGCGAATCGATCGCACTTTGTTTTAATATACTAGGTTATATTTTTTATTTTTACTAGCCCATGACTAAATTATTTATAATACAATATTGGGCACGTACGCCGCCCGCAGCAAAGATATTCGAACCGGTAGGCGCCGGCGTAGTGCTTGGTATTTCATAGAGAGGCCACCTCCAAACTATGTTGAATAGCTTTTAAAGTATAAATTTTTTCGACATAAAATATATTTTAATCATATTCTTGTTTATTTTTTTAAATGGGGTGTATCAGGTTTTCAGTAATTCATTAACACGTTGTATAGGTACCTAATTAGTAGGTAAAGGCATCGTTGCTAAACATGATAAAAAAAAGAAAAACTTTGGAAAATGAGTAGAACAGAATTGCATCCGAAATCACACGATTTCGGATGCAATGCACGAATTGAAAGTAATTTGCAATAAAATTTTTGGAAAAAGTACCAAACAAATCAAAGAGCAGAAAATACCAAATTTGCTACAGCATAAAAAATACCCAAATCGCTATAGTTGTGCCTATAATTTTTGAAGAGTTCTCTCGATTTCTCCAAGATCCCATCATCAGATCCCGACTTGGTGGCAATGGGACCTAATTGGGAGTAAACCCTTTCAAACAAAAAAAGAATTTTCCAAATCGGTCCAACCGTCTTCGAGTAATCGGTGAACATACATAAAAAAAAAAAAAAAAAAAACATACATACAATCGAACATAGAACCTCCTCCTTTTTGGAAGTCGGTTAAAAAATGAGGATGATAGGTATTGAATACTTGAATAAATAAATAAATATGTCGGCAAAAGGAGGCTAGAATCAGGAAATTTGCCGGAGATTCACAACTAGGTAGGTACAAGATTTTTGATCCATTGCACCACTTAAGCTCACGACGCGTTTATATTACTTGTATTAAATTGTATTTTTGTAAATCCAACAACTATATGCATACTTCCATATTTTACAAACGTGGACAGAACAAGTTGAGTTTGCGTATTAAGATGTTATCAGTTGACTTGAAGGCCCGACTATGGAGATACGTAGGCAAAAATTGTGAGGTTAACTTAAAAATAAGAAGAATTATGCTTATAAATATGAGTTATTAACAGAACTGATGCGAAACTCGGTCGATCTCTATTGTGTTTGAATTTTTTCAGACGTAAAAGAAATTGGTTTTTTCACAAGCGATCTACTTAAATTTTTACAAGACTGGGAAGAGTTTGTAATAAAAGTTTCATTGACATTTCACAAGAGCAATAAAGTCAGTAACAATTTTGTTATTATCTTATAAGTAAGTAGGTAAAAGTAAATTTAGGTACCTAACACCAAAATGTATAGTTAGTTACAATCGTAATAATTAAGTAAATCAGAAAGTTTTGTGCAATGCCAAAAATTCAGTTCTAAGTTAATATATATTTAGTTTGGAATATTATAAATGTAGGTAGGTACCTAAACCTCTACAAACGAAACAGAATTTCAACAAAATATACAATACACATCTAGTAATATAACATGTCTTTGTCATTATAATGATATCAAGTTTGCCTTCACAATTTGCCATTTTCCCAGAAACGAGTCGCATTGTCATTACTGTGTAATGAGATTAACAAAATTTTGTTACAAAAATAATGAGATGAATGATAGGTATACGAGAAGTTGAAAAATTACGGAGTCAAAAGTTAATTGGCCCGTTTTCGTCCTCGTTTAAGCTTTCTGAACTTAATAGAATTAGAGATGTTCTATATACCTACCTATTTCAAAACATGTTTATCTTCATTAAAAAATTTAGGTTGTACACGTTCTTTTTATAAAGAACCAGATTTGTATTATTTTGTATGTTAAAAATTAAATTAATTTCCAAAAACAAATGGATTTACTTTTACAAAGTGTATAGACATAAGGCAGAAATATCACTTACCTAATAAAAATTTTGGTCATAATTTTTTTATTTACATTCAATATCAGCAGTAGGTACATAGGTAAAGTACTTTTTAATACAGTTGCTCAAAAAGTGGCGTATTGCAGGGACGTTTAGCGTTCGGGATGTGGGCTATTACATACTCGAGCTTTTTGTTTACCTTTCCCGAACTCGTGCGTTCTCTTTGCCAACTGTCAAAAATGGCGACACGACTTTGACACACTTTTTGCATTGCGAAACGTAGGTTTCGCATTACTAATACGACTAGCGCCATCTCTTGATCACAGTTGGAACTTAGTTGAGTTTGTTGTGTTTTTGATATTTTATTAAATTGCTTAATTTTTTCGTAACTGTATTAAAAATAGTTGTTCAGTACACGTGCGGAACCGTCATTGCAACTAGTTCCGACTGTCAACCCTCACCTTCGGCTGCGCCTCGGCTCGGGTAGACATTTGTCGGAACTCTTTGCAATGACAGGCTTTCCGCACTTATAATGAAATATACTATAACATCCTTCATCCATCCATCATAATAAAGCAATCGTAAATTTGGCGCCAATTCAAATTTACATCCAGTTTCAGTATTTAAGTAGGTACGAGTAGTGTGACAGTACGATGGTGGTTCTATTGTTCCTTTCGCCAAGACGTTCGGCCGGTTTCAATGACGACACTGAGCGGGTCATTCCGTCTACATTACGTTGTACGTACGACGTGATTACAACGATTGTAGTAACCATAAACTTGAGTTTTACGCAATCCATATAAGAATTTACAAGAACTGGACCTTGGAATGAAATAAAAAAAAATATCAATTTCTTTCATATTCTTTGCTAAATCCGCGTGCATTTCAAAATTCCTTTTGTTTTTCTAGTGTATTAAAACTAAAGTAGACATCATATATGATATTGTGTCGAGACAGCAGAAATTTTGTAGTTTTAGTTTAGTAGGTGCAAAAAGCATAGGAATAAATAGGAACATATACAGAAGAAGAATACCTACATAGATCTATAAACAGACTTTAAAACGTTCAATTATTTTGTAATGAAAAAGAGAAGACATTTTTTGGATAAAATGAAATATAACTTTATTTGCCTTTTAATGGTTATCAAGTTGAGAATAGTTTTTTTGTTAAACAACCGTCCCTTTGACTCTATCGTTGAACAAGAAACCCTTTCACACTCTATCAAAATTTCAATGCGGTCACAGATAGCAACAGAATCGAAAACAAAAAAGTCCATATCCGTGTCTTCGAAAAGATATTTTGATTGAAAAATAAAGAGCGTAACTAAAATATTTCAACACGCATTCTATATTATCATGATAATGCACGAGGAGTTTTGTCGTATAGAAAAATGTTTAAAGTCTCGAAAAAGGACAGATGTTCCCGCAATTGCACCGAACACTAAAGAAAAAAAACAAAATTTCAACGACCCGTCACTTATAACTGCTAATATATTTCTGTGAATGTAAAATAACGAAACAATTTTTTCTAATATCCATTGATGCTTGATAAAAGCTAACTTGAACCAAATTAATTTAACCAAAAAACTAGCTACCAAAAAACGATGCTATTTATTGTATAGTTACAGTTCAAATGTAACGGATCCTAGAACAAAATTTTAAACCACAAAGATGTAACTACACTTTAACATAACTTAAACCATGACCTCATTCCTGATAAAAACTTTATTGCAACTTAACCATGAAATATTAAGATCTAAATTGTATGGAATAGTTCTGGTGTAAAAAAGTGGGTTCGTGTATCAGTGTCTAAAACTCTATAAAAAGTAAGTTTATAAAAAAACGAAACAAAAACTCTTACCATGAGGTTTTGAACTAACGCCCATGCTTATAACAAAACCTATTCTAGACCGTAACGACTTTATGTTATTAGTAGCTGTTCCCGCGTTAATTTCAGAGTTCCTGAGGGAATTCCGGAATAAAAATTATCCTTTAACCTTTTTTGTACCCCTGACCAACCTGTATGCAAAATTTCATTGGTTGAGCGTGAAAGCGTAACAAACAAACTCACAGTCGCATTTATAACCTATTTATAACCTTTCGGATACTATCACTAAAAACTTGACGTTTTTTTTTTTAAGTGGCAACAGGCGCCTTGGTTAGGTAGGGACCACAGATAATATAATGTAGGGACACTATTTATGTCAGTGTCAGTTAAAGAAACCGCAGTGGGCAGTTACAGAGTATGATTTAAGTTTGTTATAGCTTGTTTAAAGTATTTTTTGAGAAACGTATCTGTGATCGAAATTTCACTCCTGGCTCCTACTGACTGGCCAAAAAAATTTTCTCTTACAATCAGCTTACTTTTTAAATTGATTTCAAGTTTTACAAATCGACTAACTAATATCTATAAACTAATTTTATTCCGGTGCAACCATCCCGTACACCACAGTAGCCGACCTCGATCACTCAACTAACGCCAAGTCATCTGCATTCGTCACGACCTCTGTCCATTCTAGTTTTTATTCGAGATACATCCACCGCTGACAACCACATTTAAAGAGTTAAGAAATCGAACATAAATATTTTCTAGTTCAGCTGCACTGGGTCCTTATTCACTATGACCACAACACGCCGCGCTAAGATAAGACGCCGCAAAAACTGTCTTTCCCTAGTAATCAGAGAAATTTTACTGCGAAAAAATACATTTACAACGTTTCTTATGGCATAAAGAATAATAATTTCTAATATCTTGGCATCTAGAATGTTTGGAAATGCGTTTTTGGGACGCGCGTTATGGGCAAGGAATGTTGTTGGTCATAGTGAATAAGGGCCCTGATAGAGAAATTAATTTTAACCAACTGCACTATATTCAATTATATTATAGGTGTACGTATTGAGTCTAGTGCTTAATAACGTTTTCCACGCGGTCTTACCTGCATGATATGCAAGGATTTCCTTCAGGAGCTCTTTGTTACAGAATTAAATGCGGTAATCTAGAACATAATATGATGGGCTTGACACCAGAAATGACGCCGAATCGCCAAGAATGGCGTAAAAGTATCAGCAGGGCTGACCCCAAACTGCGAAAAAGCCAGGGGATTGATTGAATATACAAAATATGATAATATAGTAGTTAGTGCTTGTGGTTTTACTTACGTAAACATCGCAATTTGTTCGGAAACTGTCTTAAAAAGTATTAATACATAGCTGTGATTCTATCTGTGAGAGTCTTTGAACTGAACAATTGGTTCAGTAGTGTCATGGATTACACTCGTACAAACAAACATTCCACTTTATACTTGTATTATTATCTATATAGTGATAGAGATAAAAGAAGTCCCTACAAAGTACTTATGCTGCAAGTATATTACTTGTATATATTGTCACAATATGTCATGTAAATAAATATTGAAGTAGGTAATAGGTACTTCTTTTGGCATGTTGAGAATAAAATTTTAGTAGGTATGCAACGGAAGTGACGTTAGTAAAGTTAACAACGAGTGCCATATCTAGTGTCTGCGTGCCAAATTATCTTATTTTTATCAAAATTGTGCTTTGATATGACTTTAACATAGCCCATTTTTCTATTCTGTTGCACACATTTTTCGTCAAATAGTATGCCACAAATGTTAATTTTTTTAATTATGAATCGGTCAAAAATGTTATCCTTCGCTTAAATTAATCTCTAAACTTCTGTATACTTTGTATCGTAAGAATATTAAAAAAAAAAATCAGAACAATTTTCGATAATTTCTCGTTGCTTGCGGTTGCAACTGTAAAATTTATACTGCAGATGGTTATTGCATTTATCATGGGTTTTATAATCCAAAAAGATTGGTTATTGCAAGCGGTCTGAATACATGAACCGTTTTTACTAACGGGTATAGGTAATAACAAATATATGTATTATTAAGGGTTGTTTTCGGATGACCGAAGACAGAGGAGTGTTAAAACCTGATGAAGTTATTAATTACTAAACTAATTCCAAATGTTATCTGTAATTAGAACTTTAGCTACCTACATGCCAAATTTTATTTAAATATGATGAGTTACTGACAAATGAACAGATAAACAGATGAAATTCCAAAATACCGTACTTATTTTGCAAATCTATTTATTTCATTGAATTCCATTCAAATGTACAGGTTCATTGTATTATGTCATTACATTTTTTATTATAATCTTGAACTCCTACAAGCTAAACCAAGTCAGGCGTAACCGATAACTGAGTTTTGCTCTTTAATAAGATTTATCGGAAGAGAATGTAGTAGTCGATCGATCAGTCGCGGACAGTCTGGATTAACTGCGAGACAAGTGTACCGAAAATGGTCCATTACATTCCCCTTTACCTCATCACCGGACTCTTGTGCTGACCCCTGTTGTTTTAATACCTCCTTTTAGGGTTGAACGGGCTCCAATGCGGGGTAGTAAACACTATTATAGATGTCTTGATTGGCAGTCTTGTAATATCACTTGCTGTTACACCCACTTTGATTTCGAGTTCCCGAGGGAATTTCCGGGTAAAAAGTATGTAGGTGTCCTTTTTTGTACCCCTGACAACGTGTATGCAAAATTTTATGATCGATTCAATGGGTTAGCCGTGAAAAGTTAACAGACAAACAGACGGACAGAGTGAGTTACTTTTACTTATTTTGTCAAAGTATTATCTTATTTGGGGATCAATATATCAAAATTACCGAGTGTGGTTTTTGCATAAAATATCAAAACAGCGATGTAATTTCTCATTTTCTTTTTGCACGCTCATATTGTTATAGACACGATAGTAGAAACGATAAAAAATCAAAATAACATCAAAATCGTTAATGAAGCAAAGTAAAAATACATAAGTATACGAATAGATAAATGTGTGTAAGTTTATGAGGCAAAATACAGTAAAAATTTCCACCGTTCGCCCCGAGCGCAATCAGCCGTCCCTTCGGTCGATTATTGCAAATAACTATTATTTCCTTCTCCTTTCAATGGCAACGGATGCAAACCCCAACATTTTCTCTTTGTATTGCTAATTTCGAATAGTTTTATTTACTTGGGCCGCTACAAAGTTGCATTCGGTAGCTTATCAAAGTCAATTTCACTGTACAGTGAAAATAATGGCAGTTCTAAGAGAAAAGTTTCATTTTTCGACAAAACTTAACTAGCAGAGCCTTGTCTGACTCTGGGATATGATAATGCTAATACAAACATTTGTCCATCTGACATATCCACAAGCAGCCATCACGTGGGGCCGCTAAATCCAGGGGTATCACTATTTTATTCATCAAAAAGCTATCCCAAGTAAATCCCGGGTTATTGCATTTATAAATGAAACAATTTTCCAGTTTCACTGCGATTTTGGCAGGCAATTTGCTAAACAACCTACCACCATTAGTCATTCGCGTATCGACGCTTCTAGTGGATCGGTCATTTTTTGTCCGCAAACGGTAGGATATCGACGCATTGGGACGTAAAGATGTGTTGCGATTAGTTGACTAGTTCAGCACGCGACGTCGTTCAAATGGTCTTTAGATTTTCCCAATGATTTTGATACAAAGCTACAATGCACAAACTTTTTGTGTTGAAACTCTATATACAAGCATTCATGCTATTGACTGACATCAATTCAGACAGACTATAGAAACTGATATTAATGATTAGTTGGCATAAAATTACTGATATTTTACTTTTTGATAATTTATACCTATCTATTTTTCACGTGTTGATAATGTTTAAAATGGATTATGTTTGTTTGTGACTTGCAATAAGAAAATAAAATGAAATTATATAATTAGTAGGTATTTGTAAATTTATCAAAAATAAATATAAAAACTTTAAGCTAAATAGCAACTAGCCAGTATTTAGTGAGAATCCTAAATTGATATTCCACTGGCGTTTGTGAAAGAAAATTGGATATGACGTGATTATGAGACTGCTGTGTAAAGAGCGCCAATTTGGCGAGCTTACAAATCGTTTGTCCCACGGGACTGGACGAGGCAGCTGGCTTTATTTATTTTTGTCCACGTTTTCGCCTCAATTGCCATACTGGGCAGTTTTAATTTGATTAGTTCTAATCGAAGACAGAATTTGTGATGTTAGAGTTAAGTAGCTAATGATTAACATAATATAATATGGTTAGACAGTCTATTCTAATGTCTCAATAATTATGCTAAGTGTCAAACTTGACGAAGCTTGAAGGTGTACACTTTTATGTCTATTGGTGTCTCAATAGTTTTTACCCAATTTTCTTATTTATACTATCAAATATTTGGGTTAGTAAACTAACACTGAATTTCGTTTTCTATTTACAAATCGATTTGCTTTTCGAATTTCTATTTTTATGTTTTTTGTTCAAATAAATAAAAAATAAATATTCTTTAATAAAAAGTAAGTTATAAATACCATACCTAATGGGTAAACGATTAAAAATGATCAATGGTGAAAGCAGTTTTAAAATATCAAAACTCCTCACATTACCTTTGCCTTAAACGTCTCGAGTTAATCGAACTATTCAAGTAGCGGACGTCATTTGCCCCATGTCGTCACCTTCTATACTATTATTGGGCCTTCACGATTCGGTTCGGAAATTCGCCTAGTCATATTATGCTCATCTCGGGGGTGCGAGTGTAGTAGTGAAATGACTGGTCGGCACCGAGGACGGGACCCCGGCTCCCGTGAGACGGTGCCCTTTTGATTATTTCCGAACTGGTAATGGGGATGTCTTAGTTTTGATACTTAGCGCCAATTTCTTTTGTGTCAGTTTCGACAAACTTTCTTTAGGTAAGTGTTTATTTTTGCTTAGTAGATTCTCATACATCTGTAAGTAGAAGATTCTAACTACGCTACTGTGTTTTTACGATAAAAAAAAATATTAAAGGTATTTGATTTGTATTGATTTCAATGAAAAAAAAGTTTGATGTCGATGAAAAAAGTTTCCAATTCAACAATTTGTTTCCAATACATTTTTAGCTTATGTTCGATTTCAAAATAATATTCTTTGTTATTCATTAGGTAGTATTGTAGTAATCGTATTCGGTATCTGTAGAAAATTAAAAATAAATAATACTTTTGGTAACAATTTTTTTTCCTGAGCTCTAAGGAAAATATAAGATTGAATGAGATTGAATTGAATCATTATTCTCCAAGTATCAAATTGGATAATTGGCATATAAAATGAGATACTTTTGGAACGTTTACAGTTTTTGCTCAGCATCTCACTTTGGTGACTTAGTGTAATTTTACCTACAGATTATCTGCTTTGACAGTTTGACCTCTAAGTAGGTATACTGAAATTCCATATTCTTTATTTAATTTTAATTTATTCGTTTTTTTACGAAAAAAACTATGAGTATATTTACTGATAGTTACAGATCTAAATCAGACACTCGTCATATATTTTTTTTCGTCGGTCCCGTTACGTATTCGTAGCAAAATAAAAGAATAGATCCTAATCAAAGATGGCGGATATTGTCGTCCATATTAACATTGTCGCGCCGGGAAATAATCATCAATATTATCAATAATCCGCACGCGTAATATGGCCGTGACATTTTCATTTCCTATGTCAAATATGGTGCAGTGGACGCCCCTCTGTGCTATTTGTTTAATGCCCATTGTATAAATAAGGTGTGACGTCTGTCGTTAGATAGATCAGGGCCCTCATTCACTATGACCAACAAGATTCCTTGCCCATAACGCGCGTTTCTAAAACGCATTCCCAAACGCTCCAGGTGCCAAAATATTGGAAATTATTATTCTGTATGACATAAGAAACGTTGCAGGTAAATGTATTTTTTTTGAAGTAAAACTTCTTTGATTACGAAGGAAAGACAATTTTTGCGGCGTTTTATCTTAACGCGCCGTGTTATGGGTATAATGAATAAGGGCCCAGTTTGATAGTTGATCTGTATAGTGTTTTGGATTATTTCAATAGAATATTCATTATTCTGCATCGTTAAAATAATCTTAATACCAATTAACTGCATGTGATTACAAAAGACCTTTTCAAAAACAAAAATGGAAGACTAAACAGTGCTTACCACAGAGCAAATAAATTAACTAGAGAGGACATGTAGGCGGGGCAGGCGAGCTATCGTTGCAAAAGAAGTTAGAGCAAATGCTCTAACATGCCCAAAACTTCTTTTGCTGCCATCCCAAGTACATTTACCACAATATTCCCAAAACTGTGAATTTTGAAAACAGTGACTAAGAAAAAACATAACCATAAAGCATTTAATACATTTCTTTACGTTAATGAATGTTTGTGCGAAGATCATCCGGCGACACTGGTTTTCATGTTTTCATACTAAACTAAGTTGATGTGCCTTCTATCTCTTATTTTCTGTTCTGTGGTGCTAACTATAATAATAATAATCCACTTCACAATACACAGATCTACTTGATCCCACACTAAGCTATATAAGCTTGTGTCGTGGAAACCAAGCAAACGTGGTATATACTACACATATATATATATTACATATATATTATACTATAGATATATTTATACACAACCAGACTGGAAAATGGAACCCTGTGTTCTCACACAAAGTCCACCCCCACCGGGAATCGAACCTGGAACCTTTTGATTAGCGGGCAGGCATGGTGACCATCGCGCCAATCGGGTCGTCAAGCATATAATCATAGCATACCTAATGTAGGTTAAGGTAGGTAGGAAGGTTTTTAAAATTTTGTAGATACAAAGAGCAGATGCTCGTACCTAAATCGATAAGAATGAAACTTTGTTAATAAAATTTAGATTCCACATTTTCTGATTAATATGTAACTTATATCTCAAAAAACAAAAAGAAAAATCATTTTTACAAACAGTTGAAAGTTCAAACCGTAAAACTATTTAACACGACTTTCTAGGTTTTATGTTTTAGCGTCCTTCAGCACATTTGTGCCTATAGAATTATGAATATGAAAAATATTTCACACAATAATTTCTTCATAGAAAAAGCACTAGAACTCTACATACGTTAACCGTGTGCTCTACATTTCAGCTACAAGTGCATTTCTATTTATGCAAAGATATCACTATAGTTTCGTGTCAATTTATGTGAGTTTACCCGTAACTGACCGTGGGGTCTCGCAGGCCCCAGGGACGGGTTCCGGGGTTCAAATATCCGTGCTTTCAAAGAAACCAGCCGACCCTTAAGATGCCAAGTGTGAATTTCTCTTTGTAAGTAAACTTTTAGAAGTTATATAAAGGTCGTATAGGTAAGTTTTGGTTTTAGACTTTTGAAGGTTTTCACATTTGGCAAATATAGTCTGAGATATTCATCTTACATTTAAGAGGCACTTAATTTCGTATACATAACGATGTTTCTCTTCATAAAAATACATCGCATTTTTTACTTGTAGCGATCCTGAGATAATCTCTGAATTTAAAATTTTGTATGAAATGTTTTTAAATTAAATAGATGTAGATGTATGCTTTAATATTATCTATATACTAATAAAAAGGTAAGATTTGATTTTTTGTTTGTTTTTTTTTGTTATAATTTAACTCAAAAACTACTGGACCGATATTAAACATTCTTTCACTTTTAGAAAGTTACATTTTCCCTGAGTAACATAAGCTATATTGTGATTCGGAATTTCCGCGGGAACCCCAAAATTATCGTGGGTGAAACCGCGGGGAACAGCTAGTACCTTATAAAAGGTAGAACTAAAACCAAGATATTAAAATCTTCCTATAATATCAAAAAGCACTTCACAATATGAATGAGTAATAATACGTATAAGGTCTACTTATAACCCTCTAATTTGACGGATAATAATTCTCAAAAAATATTGTTATTGTTGTCATCGATAAAACATCCCCATTCAGAGCTCGAGTGGTGCTCATATTTCGTGACAGAACCACTTGAAAGCGACAATGTCATCTACTTATTCACTATATTTCATACATTTTTTATTATGCTTTCTTCTCTCTTCTTCTGTATTACTTTTAGGCGTATAGAAGTTATCTACCGTGTGACAATTTAAAATAAACTTATTTTACAGTGATCTTACTATCACCTCTATGGGTGTTATTAAACCTCAAATCGAAAATTCAACTTTATACACGGTGTGTAGTCGAAATTTAAACTGTTACATCGATGCTATTCCTCGTTGAATGTTTTTAATGTCGCTTCAATAAAACTAGTTATTTTCTGTGGCTTCAGCCGCATGAATTTCCGAGTTAACCCGGAAACTCCATCTCTGCCTTACTTAGCTGTCATACTCCCCATAAACTACCTATACGATCGACTGAAATTCATAGGACCATGGAAAATCTAAGTGCAGGCACCTTTTTGCGAAATTTCGAGGATTAAGATCTTACGATTCGGACTGTGCATTGATCTGTTGTCTGTGAATGAGTTTTCTTTTTTTTTGTACTAGCTGTTCCCCGCGGTTTCACCCGCGATAAGTTGGGAGTTCCTGCGAGAATTCTGGGACAAAAAGTACTCTCTGTACCCCTGACGACGTGTATGTAAAATTTCATTATGATCGGTTGAGCTGTTAAGGCGTGAAAGTGTAACAGACAGACAGATTTACTTTCGCATTTATATCATTAGTAAGGATATACCTATCGATTGAATATTAGTTTTGCAAAACCGTTTTATGCACAGATTGTCAAATAACAATAATAAATTTACAACACACCATATTATCCTTTACAAAGCCTATTATACTGCTACATTACATCGATGAAGCATAAACACATTTCGACCGCAACAATGAGAGACTATGTTTAGATTCGGGACTATTCAAGTAGAAAATACTTACATATAAATTCCCATGCGCAGTCTGTTATGTAGAGCGAAATCGGTGACAACGGCAAGATTACGGCCCCGCCGTTCGATGGGTTAATCAGGATGGTGTTGTGATCTTTTATCGTTAACCCTTCAGAGGCGACGGTTGACAATTAGACGTTGAATTAAATTGGGACATTTTTAATCTTTTGCTACCTGTAGCTATATTGGAGGATAATCTGTTGGCTGTTGGCATCAATGAGACCTATTTAACCTCACTTCTATAATAGAAGCGTTACAGTTAGGAAACTGAGCCGTGGTTGCGGTAGAATTCTCGCCTCTTGTTCAGAGGGTTCCTATCTCAGATTATATTTTCTGTAATGTACGTACGATGTAGGTAACTCTATGCAATATTTATTTTAAATGACTTTAATGTAAGAAATATAACCAGTTTTCAGATTTCTAAATTTATTATCTATATACCTACGTGGTGGACAATTAATTAGAAACACATGCATTCAGAAGGTAGGATACATTTCATACATTTGAAGGCCACATTTCATATGAAACTCATAGGGTTATTAGCATAATAACAATGTACCTGATAAATAAAAACAAACAATATTCGACGGCGAGTGCAGTTATTAAAAAAAAAAACAGAAATATAAACAAGAATTACAATATTCTCAGTACTGGCAACCTGGACAACCATATAATAATAACAAAATTATACCAAAAATAAGTGCCAGTCGTGCCATTATTTTAATAAAAAGCACTTTAAGCAATCGAACACTAAAAAGTTAATTTTATTGAACTGTGTAATTTCGATTCCAATCTCGATTTCCAAGTCGATACGTCAATGTCAAAATATTGTCAAGAGTGCGAAAAATGCACAAGATCGAGAAATCCCAATTTCAATTAGTTACATAAAATTCCACTGCAATCGAGACAAATCGTGCGCTAGTGTAAGAGTACCGATTGACAAGTTCTCGATCCTAATCCCAAATTTCAAATAGGATCGAGTGTCCACAGTAAGCATACAGGTCGCCGATATTGCATTCGTAGTTTCAACTATTAACTAAAGTTTTTCGCGTCATACACCGGCGTGGCTAATACAACGTAGAGCTGTTTTGTCGTGGGGCCATATTCCCGAGTCTCCCGGGACAGGCTAATTTTCGTACCCGGACACGGCTCAATTTGCCCCGGACACATTAACCGTAACTACTGCGACACGGTTGCGTACCTACTACCCGTACTTTTTACGACCTACCGTCGAGTTCGATTCCGAGACTTTTTTTCTCTCCTGAGTTTCTCCTATTTCAATTTGCAAGGAAATTCTTTTGTGTACTTTTGTAAGTTCAACGGAATCCCAGCGTTGCACCCGACGCCTTAGAGTCGCGTTTGCTTCGACAGCTCTTTGAATGTACATCGTTTTTCGGTCGCTACTCACCAATCATCACTGACCATTTCTATGGATGAAGTGGGTATGTAAAATGAACTTTGTGAGGGAAGTTTTAAGGTATATTTTGCTTCGTGATAATTAAGGGTGTTTTTCATAGAGGGTCAAGGCGTGAGTAGCGTATTGTGGGTTCGATTCCCAGGTGTACAGGGCGTCGGGACACGTACGCGAACACTTAAAGACAGCCACTTCTAAGATGAAGGGAGGTCCGTCATAAAAATTGGACAGGACAAAATGTACGGGAGTAGACCTTGCACCTTCATAATATTTTTCTTTCTTTTGCGTCATTAGTCTACTAAAGATTGAAGGAGATTTCTTTAATCAGCAACTATCTCGCAATTTAGCGAAATTATTTCTAAAAGTAATTGATTTAAAGTCAAAGAGAATTTATTCACTGCGTTTACGTTACAACACAACAATTACGATTTGCAACGACTGAATAAATAAAGAGCTTAAACAAAGAAAAAGAAAAATATATCTTTCTCTTTCTATCCATCTCTCTCTCTCTTTGGCACACTGACTTGCATATTATGCCTATACTAATCTATACTAATATTATAAAGAGTAAAACTTTATTTTTTGTTTGTTTGTTACGATTTAACTCAAAAAGTACTGGACCGATTTCAAAAATTCTTTCACCATTAGAAAGCTACATTATCCCTGAGTAACATAGGCTATATTGTAATCTGGAATTCCCGCGGGAACTCTGAAATTAATGCGGAAGAAACCGCGGGGAACAGGTAGCATACTATACATTGCAATGAAGAATAATTTCACTAAGTTTAGAAACTTGAAATTTTGCATAGGTGTGATTTCTTTTTTATCCTAGGCCAACACTATAGCGTTTTTGGAAATTCATACTTTTATTGAAAGTAATGGGGGTGAAGTATGAATAGAAATCCGTTAGTTTTCAAGGGTGATCAAGGGTGTCAATCATCTAAACACGGGTAAACAGTTAGCACGATTCAAACAGTACTAAATACTTTTAATACTGTGTGTTACAAACGTATTTTCGGAAATCGAACGTGAATGAAACCAACCAATGCCATCTCGACTATCTCAAGACAGGGGACTACTTATCCATTTAGCTGTAAAAGTCCTGAATGCGTCATAAAAACCGTTTCGTCCGACTCGGCCAGAGAAAAAGCAAAATGGAAATAGAAATCTTAGCTTCATTTTCCGATCGTTTTAAAAACAGAACTTCTATTTTTAAAATGATTACATTTTCCAACGTTGAAAATGTTGCCAGACGTTTTTAAATTTTTGTAAAAAACGTGGAAACAATATTTTACTCCTTTATTTATATACCTATCAATGAATATGACTCCCTAAATAGAGCGTAACATATAAAATAATACAAACCATTGTGATTAGTTACAGTAAATGAGTCAGTCCACGTAATTAAAATTAAGAAAAAAAAAACCCATTTCTTAGGTAGAGTTGGATAAATGTCAAATTTTATATTGCTAATACTCGATAGTTAAACATTTGAATACCTATACTTACGAAAGTTTAAGGTAAGTACTACTAAGTATTAGTAGATATTTTTAAGAGAATATGATTTTATCTTTATAATTTTTTCACTGCAAAGATGGGACATAGCGGTATCAAAAAAACATGTACCTATTTTTCGAGAGAATTGATAGCATTATGTTTTATTACATCTTAATTTGTTTCAATATATATTATTACATCTTGGGCATTATCACAGCGCTAAACTACAGCTCTAAATATACAGGTGACACCCATAACCCAATATTATCATTGCTATGAAATAAAACAAGGTAAATTGACATAATATGATTGTAATAGTGGAATTAGGTATGATGTGACGTCAGAAGTTTATTTGGCAGACGATTCTGGTATTATTACATTTAGCGAGGGGTAACTTGAATTATTATTATTAATACCTACGTAATATCCATCTATATCAGATAACATATTGATGTAGGTAGGTACGATGGCTCGATATTGCTAGACATATAAAATATTGATAAAATTTTCATATGAAACGAATTAGGTTTTGACTGAAATCAATTCTAGAGCAGTCTCTGTAATTTACAGTTTTTTTTTATATTAAAAAATTCAGTTCATCCAAATTTCAAATATAAAATCAATTTGTCGAAAAAATTTGCCCAAAGTTTAAATCTCTCGCTACGCTGCATAGACACTGCTAAGGAAGTCCACCAAGCTAGCTTCGTTGTTTTTTCCCTATTGTAGGAGGTAAGATCAATCGATTTGGAGCTTTTTTTTTTTAACTCAGTCTTATTTCTTTACCAATGGCCAGGGGTGCGTAACCCTTGGTCACTACAAAGTTATTTTAAACAATCTAATACCCTAATACTTTTACCCTTACAATGTTTAAGTTAGAACTGACCAACCCCGACCCCTGTAGCACATTAAATCAAGTTCAGCGGTAAGGCTGTTTTATGCTTTAACGGTTAGCTTTATCGGAAAATTCGATCTTATCATAACAAAAGGGGTTTGTTTAGATTTTCTTTATTTTTAAGAGTTATTAGTCCCAGAACTGTAGTTATGTTGCGATAAGGTCTATTTGATTGTACTTACTCGATGGAGTGCAGTCAATAGTAATAATTTAAAGGGGTTTTAGCTTTTAGTGCGACATTGTACTTTCTACTAATAATAAGAAATAAACTGTCGGTGTAAATGATAATAATAATAAAATTATTTATTTTGATCAGAAAGGTGTACAAAAAAACATGAGACATAGCCAGTTATAGGCAAAAGGAAGTGAACCAATATTATTTAATTGTAGTCGTAACTTCATTTCATTTCATTTCATTTGAAAATATACTTCTGTTTTTCTTAACTGATTGTTCAGTTTTGTAATATTTAGACAAATTAATGATAGCTAGCTAGAAAATTGAGGATATAACTTTGAATAATCGTCATTGGTAATTTATCAAGCTAACATAAGACGTCCTTAAGCTGGACCAAAATAAAAGTAAACTCAATCTGTTGTAAAAAACAAAAACACTCTCTTGTTCCATTTTCGAATGACCTTAGTCAGGTGCCAATAAACCGTAGTCTTGAGAGGTGCCAGTAATAGAGTGCGATCGTAAACTAGACCCATCGGAGGATCGCTTACGTTGCAACCCACTAGGTGTTAGGTTTAGCACCCCTGATAATAAAACGTTCTGCTGACAACCTCAGATCTTAATGTACTGAATTAGAAAAGGTCACCTTTTGTCATCTACATTGTATCATTTTTGTTGTAATATTTTTTTCACAAAAGTCATAATTTTATTTCAAATCATTGTTTCACAGATTAGAAGAGTTTATTAAACTTTTGTAAAGACAAAAATAACGTAAACGCGAGTTCAGATATTTCTATAAAATAGAAAAATATCAAAAATAAATTTGTTCAAGCATTATTAAATCATTAAATTATCCTTTCAGCAGCGTACATGATATATATGTTGCTATTATAAAGTTGAAGGCCGTAATTATTCGCCAATTCTTACTCATTTTGGTACCTCTTCCTTTTTTAAGGTCTCAATGATTATTACTTTAATATTAAACACTTTAGTTAAAATATTTTATTACAACAACTAGTCATTAAAAAAAAACCATTTACTACAGCAAAATGTGAAATTTACGCAGTAAATGTAGATTCTGTTTATAGTGCAGTTAATTTGTGATGTAAATTTGTCGGTGGCTAACAAAACAAGCTCATTAGCCACCCCGCCCCGGGATGGATGGGAGTGGCTACAGAACGCTACACCCACCCACGGTTGACGAGCTATGAAATCGAAGTTATAAAGAATATATTTCATCTGAATTTATTTCTATACACTACGCATTATTTTACTTAGATGATGATGTTTCAATTATCTTAAGTCTATTATAAAAAGGTCTTACACCACTGAAATTGTTTATGAAAACGAACACAAACTATTTTACGTTTATATCCTTCTAATTTATAATTAAGCTGTTTAATTTGTAATTAAAATCTGTGAATAATCCTTATTTTTTTAGTAAAAGATTAATATTAAATAGATAGTAATGTATAAATAGATAGTTTGATAAATGTATTATTATAGTTTATCACACCGATATGCTGTTTTAGTTTATCTAGTCGTAAGAACAACATCTAATCATCATTATCCTAAGTTTGACAAAAAAAAAAAAATTTCGTAACCTCAAAACTAACAGCTTCTTTTCTCTCCACAGCATTCTCGAGCTTCGGAAAGAGAAGAGTAGAGATGCGGCGAGATCTCGCCGCGGCAAAGAGAACTACGAGTTCTACGAGCTGGCGAAAATGTTGCCATTACCGGCTGCCATCACGAGTCAGCTGGATAAGGCTTCGATCATAAGGCTGACGATAAGCTACCTCAAGCTAAGAGACTTCTCCGGTCACGGGGATCCGCCGTGGAGTCGCGATCCGCCGCCTAGCAGCAAAGCTCTGAAGGGTTAGTAGATTTCTGTTGTTTTTACTGAGAAAAATTGCTTTGTCATCTCGATCCCAACCGCAGTTGTAACGTGCGGACAGTATTTGAATTTAAAGTTTAGTGAGTCATATTATTAACAGTAGATAATATCTATGTATTTAGAGCGGATTACTCATGGTAATTTAGCAACGGCCTGACATTTTTCGATCTGACATGTTTCGATCTGACTTCCTAAGTGTGGATAGTTTTTTGCTTGTTTGTTTGTTTTTTTTTTTTAAGTTAAATTTGACTCAATAATCCAAATACACAAGGCTCAGTAAACATAGTATTGCACCTGTAAGGTCATTGCAGGGGTAGCGCCACCAGCTATAAAAAATCATAAATCTTAAGAAAATCAATTTAAAAATAAACCTATAGTTAAATGTCGAAAATAGGGTAAATATAATTATTAAACTCTGCAGCATTTAAATTTGGTGTAAAAAGTTTTATCAAAAAGTACAAAAAAACTGTCACTTTTCGGCGATTTTCAATTTAACTTATTTGTAATACTGCGGAATAATCATCAAAAATACATAATTAATATTTTCCCAATTATTACTTTTTCTTCTATCGTAATAGAAGATATGATTTTTATGGTGGATGGGAATAGATTCACCATTTTAAAGGTACCTTAAACACGTTTCTAGACGTTAAATAATAGTCGCAGATAAATTATGACCGAATTCCCAAAACAGTAGCTACAATCTACAAAATGTTCTTCACCCTCTCTCAAACTATGCAAAACTGTGCGAGTACCGGCTGGGTTTAAAATAACTGAGGAGGGTCGACAAATCTGATTTGCGTTCGTCAACTCATTGTCAGCGCTAACCGCGTTACCGCACCCCGTGGCTGTACTGTCAGCAAAACAGAGCCCTTATTACCGCTGAGTTTATACGGTGGACAACGGTTTTCAATCTTCGTGTGACAAATTAATTAAATAATACCTCTTACGGCCGCACTCAGAGTCGACTTTAATGATTACTTACCGCCGCACTCAGAGTCGACTTTAATGATTACTTAGTTAAGTATAGATTTTTAAAACAAAACTGCCGCAATCAGAGACGTTCAGTGAATTAATGTTAATTGACATTTAACGAGATGCAACTTAATTAGTTAAATGCCAGTTCACATTAATTTTTTAAACTTGTCTGATTCCGGTAGTTTTGTTTTAAAAATCTATACTTAACTAAGTAATCTTTAAGTCGACTCTGAGTGCGGTCGTTAGTGACATATTAATTAGGTGATATAGGTAAAATGATAACATTTTCTTTTTTATATTGGTTTGACGTAAAGGGTTTTTATCAGTATCATTAATGAGAATAAATAAAAAAAAAGAAAATATTGATTTTTTACCTGCAATGGTTAAAAATATTTCAGAAAAAGCTTTCTATTCTAAAAACTGAAGTTTTTCTAAAAGATCTCAAAAACCTTTCTTTATACGTATGCAGTATCTGTAACGCACGGTGGGGCTAAATATGTTTTTTATGGAAAAAATAATGCACTACACTATAGCCGGTGGGGAAGAAATCACAAAATATTGTCAAGTAAGGCGTGCACGCAAATAAATGCGCCTTAGGGACACTGATTCACCGCAATACGTCAAACAAGTATTACCTATTCGCTATGGTGTAAAAGACATGCTTGTTTTGTGAGTCAGCCATACATGGGCTTGATTAAATTATTGAATCTGCAGCAAGAAAGTATACAGCAATACCTAAGAATATACTGATATAATACTTATATAATTATTTATTGTAAATCAAAAAATCAAAAATTAAAAATCAAAAATTATTTATTAATTTCACAATATGAACTTATAACTAGGTAAATAGCTGGAGCCTCCTTTTAGGCATAATTATGCCTGTGCCAGACTCCGCTCCTCATAACTAATTTAAAATTAACAAAATACACATCCGAAAGCATACTGATTTTATAACTTAATATTAAATAAAACGTGTGAAATCGTTTTGAAGTGTATGTGTGTGTGTGTGTATGTATATGTATATATATGTGTGTGTGTGTGTGTGTGTGTGTGTGTGTGTGTGTGTGTGTGTGTGTGTGTAAATTGATACATAGATAAATATAAATACTAAAACATAGGCTCGGGATTAAAATAAACGTTCATTACATTCGTGACACCGGCGTAGCTCTATTAAATTAAATATGGTAAACTTTTTACTAAGTTTAAGTATATTTCGATATAACTTGAATGCTTGGAAGTAAAATTTTTAGATTCACTTAAAATAATGTGTTTCTCTACTGTTGTAAAACCGAATCCATAAATAATAGGTCTATTATATGAGTACGTAAACTTAATAAAACTCTAACTAGAGGTGAGTTTTTGTAATCCACTTATGTAAAAAGCACTTTGTAGTACTATAAGAAAAACCAAGGGAGATATTATTTATGATAGGTATGGCTGTTTAAAAATCTTATATTTACTCAGCACAAAACCACATGCGACACGACATATTGACAAAGAGGTTTTTTAAATCGCACAGTGCACCAAAATTTGTAACAAGTGTACCAATAAAACGCCCCACGACAAATCCAATTTTGGCCCCTAATGCGCTTAATGCGACCACGGGGCGAATCACTACATACGCCACTGTCATTTTAACTCAATTTTGAAACAGGATTTCCTTACCTATAGATATTCAAATAAAAATATTCGAGACTATAAAACATAGGCATTTAGGGGGTGTTAAGATTGTCTCACAAATGCACTTGGGGGACTACATTTCTATGGTTCCAATATATCTGCGCAAGCAATAAAGAATTTAGTGGTAATTTTAACATAAACTGAGCAAATAACGAAACATTGAGTTATAAAAGGTCAGAAATGGAAACAATATTATCTACGCGAAAAGAAAATTTTTATGAAAACATTTCAAGGGTAACCAAACAAATTAGTACGACTAAAGAAGATTATTCAATAATGCATCTGTCAACATCGAAATTGTAAAAGACACCGCGTCATTTACATGGCAGAAAAAAAATCTTATTAATTAATTCACCGAGCCCTCACCGTAACAATACACCGCGAATTGGGCCAAAATTTTTAATCCGATCAATTAACAATCAGTGCAAGCGATATGCCGCTTGTTAGTACTGCTTATTTGACGAACGTGACTTGGTTGGTTTATTCAAATAGCGGGGCACGATCGACGATTTTGTCTGCCTGTTTAATTGGTATTACCACTGTGCATCTTGCGTTTGCTTTGAACGGATTGGACCGAGATGTTTATTGACGAAACTTGGCGCTGTGTGCATTTTATGTAATGATTTCGTACTTTGTTTATGCAATAGACAAATTATGGTAAGTAGGTGATAGGTAATAGGTGGGATGCAGAGTTTGTGGGTGTACCCATTTAATTTATGTACTATAGTGAAGATATCAGCAGCTTTGGTCACAAGTCTCAAGCAAGTAGAGGGCCTGCTCTATATACGAGTTTGCGACCATCTATATCTGTGGAGAGACCAAGGAGGGTAAGAGACCCTTAAAGTTGTGGGAGTGGTTTTGAGATTCTTTGAACCTCAATTTTATTTTTAATACCTACTAATAATTTATTTTAAATTTATTTCTTAACTATTTCACATTAAAGATATTTACTAATAAAGGAAAGGAAACGTTCAATAAATTTGCCTATTAGATTTTACGTGTCTGAAGGCAACTATCTCCATAATAATTGGAAAAGTAGTAAACAATTTCAATTTCTGTTGTAAAATATAATTCTGTTGTTATTAGCAATAACTACATAGAAGTTGACAATAGTATATTTCATTACAAGTGCGGAAAGGCTGTCATTGCAAAGAGTTCCGAGTTGACAGTCGGAACTCTTTGCAATGACGGTTCCGCACGTGTACTGAACAACTATTTTTAATACAGTTGCGAAAAAAATGAAGAAATTTAGTAAAATAATAAAAACACAAACTCAACTAAGTTCCAACTGTGATCAAGAGATGGCGCTAGTCGTATTAGTAATACGAAACCTACGTTGCGCAATACAAAAAGTGTGTCAAAGTCGTTTCGCCATTTTTGACAGTTGGGAAAGAGAACGCACGAGTTCGGAAAAGGTAAAGAAAAAGCTCGAGTATGTAATAGCCCACTTCCCGAACGCTATACGTCCCTGCAATATGCCACTTTTTGAGCAACTGTATTAAAAAATTATTTTACATTCGTATAAGTAGGTATGTATGACTACAGGGACCCATAATCTAGTTACCATGCAGCATAGCGTAAATGTCAACTACATATCTGTCAAATTAGTTCCAATTAGGCATGTGGCTGGTATCGCGTGATTTGCCTATAATTGAATGATAGTAGTCTATATTCCATCGGTCCGGGTTTACTTGAAGATTCGCCGGGTAACTGTAGATTCAGATTTTATAATAAATAAAAAATAAAAAACCATAAATCGAATCCAAATTATTCGTAAAAGGTATACGTGTATATTACAATTATACTAAAGTTACTAGCTTGCAAACTCGTATAGCTAATCAGACTTACGAGTAATTCCCGCTGTATCAAAATGTTTCAAAAGGAATTCCGAAACTCTTGAGCCTACTACTTGTACCGATAGGTAAGTCTGAAGTTTCAGTTTAAAATAAAAATTGGAAAGAGTATTCAATATATTAATATAATAAATATTCCTTTCTTCTTTCTATGTCGACAATCACTGAAAAGGCATTGCAGATGTTCATTTATGTTATCACTGGAATCTCATTACAGAGTAAACCCAGAGGTTAAAAACAAAGTAACGTATCTTTTCACAAAAGCAATATTTCTCAATACAATATCGCAGGAGACAAGTCAGATAAATTCGACAAATTAACTCCGGGGTAAACACATGTTTCGTACCCCATATTGCCGTGTGGAGGCTGCGAAGACTGATTTATGGCATTCGAGTGACGGCGCTCGCGGTGTGCACACGTACCTATGTTGATTCGATTGGCTATACTAATATATGTATATACCTATTGCATTAAATTATTGTCTAAAAATAAATAAGTTTTTGATGTAAAAATTTATATATATATATTTTATTAATAAGTTTAGTTTCAGGATATACCTAGGTATACCCAAATTAAATGCCTTTTTCTATTTAGCAATAAACTTTTACAACATTTTAAAGTTAGAATGTGCTATCCCGAGTTCAGACTATTTTATTACCCAAAACTAATAAAACTTGAATAAAATGTACCTACTGTTGGTATCACAAGGAGTTATTTTGTTTCATCTTTTAGTTTCTGTGCCCTAGCAATTAGCATAAAATTAGTTGTAATTATTATTACAACTTACTAATGCTAGTAAGTTGTAGGTAAACTTGATACAATATAGTATTTTTTAACGGAGATCTATAAAAGGAAAGGTTGTTGAGGATGATTTTGATGCCAAAGAAAGTATTCTTTTGGACAAATTCATGTTATATTTCAAACGTATACGCCGTCTTTTCTTAATACAAGAGCAACGTAAATCATAGTGCGGCACATCTGCCGGCGAAATAGAAAAATAACAATAAATAAAGGGAAAATATATCCGGGGCTGGGATGCCCCCGGTCCGAAGCGAGCGACACACGGGTTAACGCCAAATGTGTTGTGATACAAGAAAATACATTATTATATATTTTATCTTAGGTTTTAACTCATAATTCATCTTTTTTTTTCTACCTACCTATATTATGTTACGTAAGGTGTGATGGAAGGGGTTTTATACGACCTACGGCTAGCTCGTTATTAAATAAATTAAAAGTATCTAATAAAAGGTAGGTTGGGCATAATTTACATTGATATCACGATAAAAATATTAAGAATAATAATTTAGATCTGATTCGGCTGAAACAAAAAATGGGAAATAAGTACATGACTTTATATTTAGAAAAAGGAATGCTAAAATAGAATAAGAAAAATGCAGCCGTTTAAAAAAAAGGCGTAATAAAAATGGGGCAGGATATTATAATAACGAGTGACATAACGCGGCCTCGTCACATGAGTATGATGTTTTCTGAGTATATCATTAGCAGTAGGTATCTGAAAAGGTAAATAAAATATGTACAAATGGAGAGAAGAAAATCCTCACATTAAAGAAACTACTGGCCTTTTAATACTATCCCGGAATTCCTCTGCATCGGCTCAGCGAGCTAACCCTTCTGATAATCCGGGCTATAATGAACCGGGTACGCGACCCCACCCCGGACAACTGTGAGGTCGGTCCGAACTGTCGCTTTATTTTTTCCTAATCTACAAGACACGAATGATAAATTATGATAATAGCTCATTCATCGATCATATATATTAATAAGTTATTATTACAATGTAACATACAGATTTCTTCACCGGATAATTATTGTAAACAGATGAAAAATGTGAACCGAGAACTTCAACTTATAAAAGATCGAAATCGTATTACCACCAGCGTTTACAATTTATCCGAAGATAGGTAAATATCCATTTGTAAGACGTAGGTATATCGTTTTTACCTACCTAATCAAAATTGTACGTTAATATTTAGCGAAACTAACTAGCCAGTTCATGTTGCTAAATTAATTTAAAAGAAATGCAAGAAACAATAAATAAATAATATATATTATGTTGCTTATTAATTATTAGCAGTGCCTTGCGGTTTCACCCACGTGAAATGTTTTTATACGACAACTTTTTTTCCCGATATCCGATTTAAATGAAATAGAGCCTATATGTAGCTCCAGGTTAAGCTTAATTTACCTGTAAAAACCGCATGACAATCCGTTCGGTAAATACGGAGATTATCACGAACAGACAGACAGACAGAAAAAAAAAATTAAAATTTTTTTTTGGGCTTGGTTACTCTTCTTTTATCACCTCTCTCAATTTTAGATAAAAATATTCATTGTAGAGAATCGGGGATTTTACTCTTTTATTATAGTATAGATTTATTGCTACAGCGAGAAAAAGAAATAAAGCTACATCGTTGTACAATAATATCATGTTTTTATATTCGCTAGTACATAAAGGTACGTTTGTGTAAAAAAATAATTAGGTATACCGTATAGGTACTCCAATAGAAAGCATTTACCTACTTTCAATCAATAGGCTGACGATAAGCCATTTTTGTAGATCGTTCCCTTCATTCGGTGCATCACAATCATCGCCCAGCGCCATTTTATATTGACAGTACGTGTTCCGAATGTCCGATCATTTTCCGGATTTTTGTAGCTATTTTTATTTGGCATCGATCGAATTCGGACGGCTGGGCCGTTTTGACCGCGCGGCGGCAGTCGAAGGGTTGGCCACCCGTGTAATTGGTCAGTTACAATTCATTACACATACGGTATTTGAGATTTTTTTTGTATCATAACTAAAGAGCAAAAATGCAGTGTTAAATATGTGTGCTTTTAGTCACATCTTGATAATAGAGAAACAAAAGAAAGTCCAACATTGACAACGATTCTAATTTTGAGTTTTGAAATTTTTATACTAAAGAAAATCTTTCTTTCTTTCTTTCTTTTTTTTTATTATAGCTTTCGCATATAATGCATTTAGCCAGTTTCAAGTAAAATAAGTTAGTTAAATGCACAAAGTAACGTTTAGCATCGTTGTACGGTTTGAACTTGTAGGCCATGGTACTAAGTAGACTACAAGAACTTTCTCGGAGCTCTTGAAGGATACTGAAGAAATCAGCTCGAAATATCATTATCTTCTTGAGCACCCAAAAAACTGTCACTGTGAAAATTATTGTCCAATACAGCACCATAAAACACAACGAAATTAGCTTTTAACAATAATAAATAAATGACTGAACCGCATTTGTTTTTTTTTGGCAATGCACGTTGTCAGGGGTACAGAAAAAAACATAGGCTATACTTTTTATTTCGAAATTCCCGCGGAAACTCCAAAATTACCGCGGAAACTAACTATTAAGACTAATACTTATCATTAGGTAAATATTAGTTTTTACGTATCAAGTTGCACCGATTCTCCTTATGCAAACTTCATAAATACTTATAATGTTCCGATGGAACTCTCTGCTGGTTTAGTAAGCATATCTATTTAAAAGACGCCAATCAATAGCTCAGCGCCCTCGAGAGAAGAGTTCGCTCACAAAGGGCGGTAATTCTTCATTAGAGCTCACTGGTTCCGGTCAAGTATAGCCCTAGGGGGCCGGCAATCAACGCCTTTAAGTTGTGTTGTTTTTGAGGGGTCATATATCCAAGCTCAAAGAAAAGTTTAGTTTAACGGAAGGTAACCTTTTCTAGCGTAAACTGTGCAGGCTGCGATACTGTAACTCATCCCACTATCATATTGATCCGACACCAGTTATCCACCAGGTATTATAGTTATCTTAAAATTGCACGCCAACTTAATAATTTTGAATTATAGAAATTAGGTGAGGTGAAGACTAACTAGGGGCAGAGAGAACTGGAGGAAACTAGAGTAGGCCTTCGCCAAAGAGTTGACTTCCACAATTGAAGCATCATAAAAAAAAAAAATTGAATTCAGCCTGTATCTGAGATGTTGCAATTTTTTTCTCGGAAGGTAATAATAATATCGTACACCAACCACAATCGTGTTGGTGCGGGTTATTTAATTTGGCCTTGTGAAAATAGTGACCCTTCGGTGAACGTCGACGCTAAACCAACAAGACGCTCGAGATGGACAAATACGCCCAAATTATTGCTTTCAATCCGCTTTTTTCCCTCCGTTGTTTGCCAATGTGGAATATTAGCGTATATTGAGGGAAAATAACGTAATATTTTGCACTTAACATTTGTACTAAGAGGAACAGTAGGTACCTATCTTACAGAATTTGCAGTAGTTTAAGTGAAAGTAATAATTTAAAATATGCCGGAAACTTACCTACTAGTAAAAAATAAAAAATTTTGATGTAATTTCTTATATTTCTTATACCTATTAGTAGATTTCTTATAGTAGTTTCCTAATTTGGCGCCTGATGAAGATTATGATTATTATCCGCATAATTATGTATTTTAAGACATGTGAAACTTTGAATTTTTCTAATTTTCAATTTTGGTCTGTCTATACCTCGACTATTTCCGGGATTTTTCAACGGATTTGTACGAAACTTTTTACACCTACATCGTATGAGTATTATTTTACATCTGTAGTAACGTTAAGACAAGGAATATAGGATATACTTTTTAGATTCAGATCATAGGTTCTTTTATTGGTACTTGTCCACATGAATTTCAGTATTGTTTCAACCAGGTGGCTATACAAGTATAATCGGTAGTCTATGTGTTCATTCAGGATATTTTTTTTTTCAAAATTTCATCTAAATTCGTCCAGCTACTTCAGCGGAAAAGGCTATTTATCCTACTAATATTACACGTATAAATGTGAAAGTGTGGACGTTTGGATGTTTGTTACTCAATCACGCAAAAACGGCTGAACGGATTTGGATGAAATTTGGCATGCACGTTGTCAGGGGTACAGAGAAGGACTCAGGGTATTTTTTATCTCGGAATTCAAGCGGGAACTCCCAAATTACCGTGGGTGAAACCGCGGGGTACAGCTAGTATCTAATAATAGTGTGATTCTTCACTTTTATAATTTTTCACTAGTGTCGGGTAAAACAATTCTTAGATGCGTGTTTAATGGATGGACAATGCAGTTGAGAACGACCCACTCAAGTGGTCGTATTTTTTGGGGAGGTTTATTAAATTTGCCCGCAAAATGGACGTGCCACTCGTTTCGTGTATACTAAAGACCGCTGCAAAGGGAATGTAATAAGATTTCCATCGTTAGTGGCAACCCTGACAACTGTCTGATTTAAGAACAAAACGCCATGTTTCTTTTAAGCGACCGATAATGATGTGGTCTTTCTTTTTAATTCAAATCATTGCGCTATGATAAATGTATAGATACGTATATATTTTCATAATAATAAGGGTTATCACTTCAAATAAGATATAATTTCTTCCTTTCTTTTTGTGAAAAATAGGTACTTATGGTTCTTAGTCTTCCGCCATAATAATGGAAATTACATTAGGTACATTTTAGAATTTGGTTACCCTATAACTTTTCCTCCTTCAGTGTTTTAAATTTTTAATTAGCCACAAAAGTACTCACGTTTCACAATTCCCACCTCAGTGGTAGAATTACAATATTACAAACACGTGTTTTTTACCGAAAATAAAAGCCTCAATACCGATTTCTATGACTAATTTCATAACTTAAACTTAAGGGATGAATTTTCTAAAACCCTATAGCTGCTTGCGTTATGAAAGGAAGCCCTGTGCAAAATTTTCCAGTGTGTACAGTAACGCAAATTTGTATGCTATTCATATTACTATACTTAATTTGTGAATTTTTATTTGTAATAATTATATTCGTACATAAATAGTATAAAAGTATTTCTCAACAATTTTTTCGTTTAATAATAAAGCGGGAATTACATTAATAGACTTCATCAAGTCGCTATTCGCTAACGACATCGCAAATTACAGGCCATAAACGCTTGCAATATCTGACTTAAGGGTAATACCTCACCGTTTGGTTGTAATGAGAAAATTATTCCGCGACTTAGCGCCTTAATAAAAATTTGTTCGACCACCACAGGGGTTAGAGCTGTCTCAGCGATATTAATGGTTGTTTAGTACGTCTTAATTTGTGAGAAGAAATTATGGGAAAATGTTTGATATTATACGTATACTAGCTGTCCCCCGCGATTTCATCCGCGGTAATTTTGGAGTTCCCGCGGAGGTTGCGGGAAAAAGTACTCTATGTCCTTCAGTTCCCGAGTGAATTCCGGGATAAAAACTATCCTATCTTTTAAGTTGAACCATATTATAAATGGTTGCAAAATTTTATCAAAATCCGTTCAGTAGTTTCAGAGTCCATCGCGGACAAACAACGTGACACGTGATTTATATATATTAGATTTATGAATTTATTTTTTTAGGATAATAATCCTAAAAAACAAATACCCATAATTTCATATGATAACAAAACATAATAAATGATTTTTTAAGAGTAACTATAACTAAAAGATAATAAATAAAAGTAAAAGTATTTGCTGTAAGTCCCTAAACTACTTCTCTGTGGTGTAGGAATTAGTCTGTTCCATACAAAGTCCATGTAGCTAAGTAGCCTAAATGCTGGATGGTTCTTATATAGAGGCAAAAAAAAAATATGTTTTTTAAAATTGTATACTGAACATCTTCCATCAATAAGTTCTTCGTTCAACCTTGCAGCCTGTATATAGTTTAAACAACTTTAGTTTTCATAATTCCTTTCAAACCAAGTGAAAATATTTAACCTCGCCAAGTTCACATGACCGCAAATTTAGGCTGCTAACCATATTTACAACAACGAGATGCGGAGATAGTGCCCTTGCGTGTTCTTTATTACGATTTAATTCCACTGCACGGGTACTGCTCGCCTTTGATATGCCGAAACAACCTGCTTCTTTGCGGTGACCACACTTCGTAGATGTTGTAGGAGTTAAATGTTCTTTCTCAAGTAGAAAAAGACTGTTTATTCTCCATATAAGCAACTTTGTTGCCAAAACCAAGTTCTGAATAAAGCCCAAAATAAGATTGTCATATAGGTGTTATCGTACTTTTATACCTATTTAAAGGTAAAAACAAAAAAGTTCTTTTTAGTTCTCTCGAAATTGATTATTTCCAAAATATGTTTTACTTTATTATTACGCGTTGTCTCAATAATGATAAGCAGTATGGTCATATCACAATGTAGGATAGAGTCGTAGCAGTAACTGTTGTTGTTTTGTTCAGGCTTTGGTACGAAACTTATGATATTTTGATAAACTGATATACGTTGAACACATTTCTTACTTTATTTGTTTTATTTATTTATTTATTACAGTCAACAGTATTTTACAAAATAATTTCTTAAGACTTAGAAGTGATACAATAGTAAAGCCATTAATTGACTGCTATGTAATTTATAACAATGAATAGCTATACCAAATATACTCTATTTTTTATTTTCCCTTCTGTAAAATTTGTGTCCCGAACATAAAAATGTTTTTAGGTGCATAATTAATCGATGCCTAACAACCAAAATAGGAT
Source organism: Zygaena filipendulae (assembly GCA_907165275.2). NCBI lineage: Eukaryota > Metazoa > Arthropoda > Insecta > Lepidoptera > Zygaenidae > Zygaena > Zygaena filipendulae. The sequence continues at coordinate 7,641,385 of OU015669.1, forward strand.
GGGTATGTACAAGAATTTTAAGCACAGTAATTTTTTAAGTATATTTTTTGCCGATTATACCATGTTAAGTTGTGTGCATTTTTTTAAAGGTATAATAATATTTTTTTCGCTGCTCCATGCACCGTTGGTTTTGTGATTAAATTTTGAACGGTATTTTGAAAAAAAAATAAAATTGTATTTCTGTTTACCCATGTATGCCTAGTTACAGTTTGTTGAACATAAGTTTTCCATGATGATCAGTAACTTCTGTCCTGTACCAACCCTTTTGAATTCCTTCCCCGCCACTTTGAAAACATCTTTGCTCCATCTGGAAGCCGACGCAGACTTCCTTTACTACGATTTAATTATAGCAAATTAATTCACATGACCGTCGTTGTACTTACTCATTTAAAAGCATTAGACTAAGTAAGATAGAACACAGTTCATTAGACTCTCCACCGTCTACGCTACTAGCTATGTACAAAACAGTGTATTGTCGTGGCTGTCTGTCTGTTAGGTCTAAGCCGACGTCACGACTCCCCGTCACGACCGGCGACGTGTGTCCTTGCGTCTTGTTTTGTTTGTGGGACTTGCATCAAAATTTATGTTGAATTGTACACTACCAACACTTTCGTTTGCGCAGAAATTAAATATTTCAATGGCAAAGACTTAAGAATTACTAGGTATCCTAACTAATATCTATCTTCTTCTATCTATACTTATAATAAAACTGTAGAGAGGTCAATTCTGTACATTGAATATATATTCAAAATTAATATTGGAGGATGAATGGTGATCGATACTGATGCCAAAAATGCAATTAGTAATTTTTTTGTCTGTCTGTCTGTATGTGCACGCATGGGTCAAAAACTACTGAAGGAATTTTAACCAAACTTGGTAAGATTGTAGTCCATACTCCTGGGCAGGTTATAGGGTATATAAAATAACGCTAAAACACATAGGAGCTGAGCAGTTCAATTGGTCCATGGCGGTGACGATAAATTTGAAGCAAGTCAGATGAAAATGCGCTTTCCAGCTCTTATCCTCGCATACGTTTACTCAATCACGCAAAAACGGCTGAACGGATTTGAATAAAAGGCATGCACGTTATCAGGGGTACAGAGAAGGACATAGGTTACTTTTTATCCCGAAATTCCCGCGGGAACTTCGAAATTACCGCGGGTGAAACCGCGGGGAACAGCTAGTATTTAATAAAATAATAACACTTCATAGTTTTAATTTAAAATAACATAATATTCACACAAACTGACATGTAAAGTAATCGAAGCCGCGCTACTGTCGGGCAGGTCGTCGCGCAGCGCGATGCTATCGCGGGGTGTCGGGTTGCGGCCGCGGCTCGCAAGCGCACGCGCAGTTTACGACGACGTCCAGCCCAGCTCTTTGTTTCACTTGCTACAGGTTTATTTCGAGGAGTTATGACGTATGTTTTGTGGGAAGCCATGTTTTTTTTCATTAAAAGTGAGAGTAACTAAACGTTTGATACTTTGAAAGTTTTTTCATTCTGGTACAACGTATGCGTGTAAGTTTTTTTAGTTTCAGTATAAGTAGTACTAGGACCAAGACTAGGTCAGTAAAGTTATCAAATTCATAAAATCACATTAAGTATATTTCTGCTTAGTAAAAAGATAAATTTTATACGTACGGGCTTCATAAATACAACAACACAGTAGGTACCTACCTAACTTAAATCATACATAGCACTGTGGTTGGTCGATTTTTAGAAGGAATAATGAAAGAAAGAAAGATTTACTAAGCAAAATGAGACACAACACAAATGAATATGGAAAGAACACAAATGAAAATAATTTTCGTAAAAAAAGTAGATATTCTACAATGAATTTAGGTAAATAATATCTGAATTTGCTTTAGGAATCATAAAATTTTGTTTAAATGAGCGTATTTAAATAGATCTGGCGAATTTTTTCCAAAAATCTGTAGTTACATTACACGTGACTAACTTAACCTATGAAACTTTGAAATCTAAACTTTGGTTCTCCAACGTTTCTTCCCATTTTTGATTCCAATCCCGCAAAGAACTGGACCCCAAAAATTTCTCTATCCGTTGCCTTGGCCAATGGGACTTTGCCAATCGGCAAAGTGATTCTTTGCCCATTGACAACAGCATTTATTGCCGTGCAGAATAGTAGATGGATTTTTATAATAAAATTGCAGTTTTTGTTACAGGCTCCCAGAACAGGCGGACGTCGGCGGGACTCGCCTTGGAGCTGTTCGAACAACACCAAGGCACTCATATACTGCAGGTGAATACTCACAGAATTATTGATTACTATAGTTGTGCCCCGCGGTAGTTTTTGCGTGAAAGAGTAACAAACATCCATCCATCAATCCATCCATACATTCTTACAAACTCTCGCGTTTATAATATTAGTAGGAAGTAGAATTGATTATTGTAGAAAACCGTTAAAATCAATATTTTTAACTTATGCTAAGGATTGAGACCTTTAAATTATTCAATCGAATTCTAAAGTGCTTATGAAAAATTAAAATCTATAGTGGAAATCGATTCCGCAACGTTCTATTTCTCCTGAAAGTGTTGGTTTTAATTCAGTTTAGCGAGTGACTGACCTAAACTACTATTTTAAATGCGAGTGTGAATTTATCTGTTTGTTTGTTTGTTACGATTTTACGCCTTAATTACTCAAATGATCATCATGAAATTTTTATACACGTTTTCAGAAGAGGACATAAGGTACCCCGGAATTCTTGATAAAACTCCGAAATTAACCTACTTTTATTCATATAAAAATTTAGAACAAGTACAAAATGCGAAATAAAATTTGTGATCTGCATAATAATAATCTATTACCACAATATAAATATAATCAAACATTAAGAAATCCAATCTTACGTCTAATTATAAATGTTTACTTTCGTCAGCCGTAAAGTGTTGAGTAACGAGAAAAAAAAAAACGGTTGATAAAAAACACCTGACAACAAAGCCTTTGGCTATTCACATCCGAACTTGACTTTGCGTTGCATAACGCACTGGCCCACTTCCACTTTTTATAAGCGGTTCAATCATACCACCGACCACACAACAGTGCCAACTCAGAGTAATAAATATGTGCCAACAAGAAAGTTGGTAACACATAAAGAGACAATTTTACGAAACACCAACCGTAGTAATTCGCTGGTTTCCAATCGCACTATAAATTGAACACGAAAGTTGGTTTGTTTGTGTTTTGTGCAAACACATTAGTTAAGTAGTTATAGTGCTTTAGATCCATAGATTTGCACAATCACGCTGAGGTGGTAGTTGAATTGATTTGGGTTAAGTCGTAGAGGTTTCAACTTCTCCGAGTCCTAACGTAGAATGTCAGTTTCTTTTATTTTCTTTAAACACTGTTACGAATTTCTTAGCTTTAAGATTTTGTTTAGATACACACTTCTACATATTTATCTTTGCAAAACGATGTTATGTATATTATTTTTTATGAATATTCTATACTATACAATCACTACATGAGGAAATTATGTTATCACTATTATTAGTTATATTATGTTTTATAATTACATAATAAAAAAAAACTATTACAAAGTAATTAAAACAATCACGAATAGGTTTTTTGTAAACACACTGTCATGCATGCTATAAATTTTGTCATCATGTCTTCATTATATGTGTTTGTCTTAATATAGATTTATTGCGTGCCCAAAAAGTAGAAATAACAGGTATATGGATCGACACTTTTACTCAATATTTAAACATCGGAAAATCAAAGAATTAAACTTCAGTTTCACGTGGGTGACACCACGGGCATTAGTTAGTCTCAAATGTGACAATATTTAATAATTTATTGATTTCTCTCAAACGATTTCGTAACCGATATTAATCAAATCAAACAAACTCATACACGTTTTGCGGCGAGCTGAATAAAACGGTTGAGTAAAAAAAAAAAATCGATTACCGATCACGTAAATAGTATCGATTTGTGCAATCGATTCTGACTCATTACAATATTGTGGGTGCTGCGGTTTTGTGCTCAGCTGAAAATGCACGCAGACGTGGGTACGTGATAGTATTGTCTTATGGATTTTTTAGAGCATATTCCATTTGTTGCGGCACAATTTGTATACTTACACTTTTGTTTGAGGAAAAAAGAGACTAGGGCGTACATGAAGGTACGCGGTTTGTTCAGTAGATTAGGTAGGTTAAGGCAAATGTAAAAGATTTAAATTTTAAAAAGTATAACTTTTGTGATTTTGCACTAAAATTATCGTATCTCATTTAGAGAGCGAAGTTCCGATTTTAGGCCTGTGAAGTATGCACTATGCAGCCTGTATGTATATGGAACAAAATGATAATGACAAGTTTTATGGGGAAGGATAACAATGTAAAGATTGTAAGGAGCAATTTGTAAGCGTGTGTAAGCCATCACACCGCTCTAGGCCTGGGTGGTGGACTATCTCGTACAACCCCTCAGTGTTAGGGTAGGCCAGGACATTAAAAAGTAATCAATGTAATTTTTACATTTCCTTCTTGGTTTCACATCAATGTGTCTCTTTTTCAGTATAAAGGAGTATTATTGCTGAAACTTCTAAATTCAGCTCCTAGCTCAGGTCCTCTATAGTTATTACTCGCTGTTCCCCGCAGTTTCACCCGCGGTAATTTCGAAGTTCCGAAGTTCGATATTGATGCCAAAAATTCAATCAGTAAATTGTCTGTCTGTCTGTATGTGCACGCATGGGTTAAAAACTACTGAAGGGATTTTAACCAAACTTGGTACGATTTGTAGTCCATACTCCTGGGCAAGTTATAGGCTATATAACATAACGATAAGACACATAGGAGCTGAGCAGTGACGATAAATTTGAAGCAAGTCGGATGAAAATGCACTTTCGAGCTCTTATCCTCGCATACGCTTATTCAATCACGCAAAAACGGCTGAACGGATTTGGATGAAATTTGGCATGCACGTTGTCAGGGGTACAGAGAAATCCGAAATTACCGCGGGTGAAACCGCGGGGCACAGCTATCATACCTAAAACTCCCGGTAAGTCTCACTTACAGTTTTTTTTACTTATAAAATCACACTCCTACAATGTAACTACTATTTTTCCTTTATTTTCATTCACCTCCCGCTTTTTATAGACTAAAAAAGAGAGAGACAAAAAGCAACTTGTTTATACTTAAGATGATGATATGTCAGTTTGCCAACCAAGCATCTCATTAAACTTGACAAAACATTCTTAAACATTCTTCGAGAGCAAACCTAAAGAAATAGATTCTAGAAGTGATCAGAAAGATATTTTTTTTTGTTTTTTTTTTTATGTCATAGGGGGCAAACGGGCAAGTGGTACACCTGATGGTAAGTGACTACCACCGCCCATAGACATCTGCATCACCAGAAAGCATGCAGGTGCGTTGCCGACCTGGAATGGGGATGGGAACTGGCTTTCAAGTGGGGCTACCGGAACACACCGTTAGGTGCTTGGCGACAGATTTGCAACTTGAAGGTGGTAACTAGCCAGCCGGGCATTAGAGAGCGCCCTACCACCATGCTATGGTATCCTCACGATGTTTTCCTTCACCGACAGCTCAAGCTCATTGTTAGGGTTTGAACCTACACCTTGCGGCGTTTAATCCGAACGCACTAACCACTGAGCTAACATCGCTATTAACATCCCATAGAGATTATTAACGGTATTTAAAATTTGTTGCGATTTAAAAAAAAATATCTATCTAGTCATCATAGCCATTGATTAAAAAAAAAAAATTACGCTGGGAATTAGCATAAAAATGGTCAAGACTTTTGCACATTTGAAGTACCCATTTTTAATTACTTCCAAAATGATGCTCAAAGCTTTGCTGAAATTCAGAATCAAACCGTTGATAAACTGTAACAATATCTTTCATGAGTTGGAGTGCTAAAAGTTAGTGTAGAATATGGTCATTTTTTCTTGTTTTAAAGTAAAAAATTGATAGAGTTACTGAAAATCATATAAAGCAAGAACTCTATCTTGGACTCTATTTTCCTTTTATACTTTTCATTATTTAATGCCATATCTAGTGAAATGGTCAAATAGAACTCGGTCATTTGACTCGTGGCCATCTTTTTTGTTATGTAGATGATCATCAAACTGTTTGTTCAGCTTGTTTTTTGTGACGGATAGCGATATCAGAAGCTTGTGGAGCTGTTAGCGAGTAGTTCGTTGTGAATGTAGAGGCTGCAAAAAATACAATTGGCGATGGATCGGTTGTAAAAAAATTATTAGAAATAGATAAATCGTAAGTTCTGAATTAACGGGTAATGAATTTCATACAATTTTTACCATTTTCTCGTTAGTACCTTTGTTATTGTATTCTATGAGATACTACAAAAAACGAGCAGTTGTAACTCTGTAAACGTGACTAAAGTAAAACTTTTTTAAATCATAATGATTTTGTTATGCTCAATATTTTGCCTCAAAATTTTAACTCTCATCGCCTCCAAAGAAGTTTGACTTTATTTTGATGTAATGAAGACTATTCAATGACTGTTGGCTTAATGACTGTTCTGTTCTGTTCTGTTCGCATATCACATAAAATGTATGAGATCTTAATATATCAATCCTAATATAATTATGCTAAGTTGGGTTAACTTTGTCAAAAGTAATGTTTCAATTATGCAATTATTACATATTGCGTTAGCAAATAAACATCTTTTCTTTCTTTCTTTTTAATGAAAATGCAAGGGTTAGCCGATTTTACTCATTGTTACTTTGAAAAGTTGATGTTACTTTAAACAGTCTACTGATTTTGTAAACCTTACGCAAATAGGTATATGATCTATAATAACACACCATAGAATAGATAGCTGATCTGTCGGTGACCGCTCAGGCACCCGCGCGGTGTGCACGGGCCGTAAAATTGTTATTATTGTCATAGTTTTTTGGCTTTATAAACCAAATAGATCCATTAATAATACCTACATAATCTACCGTATACCTTGATAATAAATTGGTTTTAGTAATTATAATACACCGCAATTTCGCCAGTAATTTTACTTACTGCCTTGTTGCCAATTTATACATATAAAATTCTTTGTCCTGAATGACGTGACTGACGGATCAACGCACAGCCTAAACCGCTAATTGTAGAGACCTGAAACTTGAAGGGAGTGTTCTTTGTATGACGTAGGCATCCAATAAGAAAGGATTTTTGAAAATTCAAGTCTTAAGGGGGAAAAGGGGTTGCAAAGTTTGTATAGAACAATTCCGCGGGAACTCCGAAAGTATCGCTGGTGATTCCGCACGCGACAGCTAGTTATCTATAAAATGAAATAGTGCATAATTTATAGTCATATTTGAAGATCGTGTATTAGTATCTGATGTTATATAATAAAACTATTCCCTAATACGAAGATTTCATGAAGGAATCTTTGTGTTGTGTCAAATAAAGTTTTTTCAATTTCATTGGAAAAGTTCGTTGATGTCTATCCTATGAATGATAAAACACTTGTAAGTAATTATAAAACTGACAAGTATTAACGATATCACTGTTTAAATACTTTGATTTCACGGACTCAGTATGACTTGAGCTTATACCAATTTTATTTTTGGCTTATATATCTGGGACGAAATACCAGTCTTTACGGCCGTGAAAAATAGAAATGCATTGTACTATTTTTCTCCATAAAATCATAATATGCTATTTTAATTTTTACCTACTTTAATCAATTATAAATAATGTGTAATGGATATTCAGATTATTTCATTTTTGTACCCATAACCTATATATCTTTAATCAAATGTTTTTGAACAGACATATTATTAAATAAGTAGGTATAATAATTCGAATTAAGTTTATCTTGTACAAGTTATTATAGACACAAACAATTTTTTGAGGGATCGGAATAAGTCAACCACTAGTAATTATTATAATAGTAACAATTATTTATCTGATGGTAGGTATTTTTCGAGATATTAAAATAATAATATTTTTTAAGAATTATTGATATTATTATTATTTTCTTAATTAAAACAATTTTTTTCCTTTGTTTCAGTCTCTCGATGGATTCGCTTTATCAGTGGCAGCAGACGGGAGGTTTCTGTACATATCTGAAACTGTATCTATATATTTAGGATTATCACAAGTAAGTACTTTATGAATCCTAGCAATATGCGTATTTACAAAAACTTAATTTAAACACGATTCTAATCTCGACTTAATTTTAGAATTTTATTAAAAATTTAATTAAAAAAAATGGAATCTTACTATAAAAAAGAATGTGTGTACTTAAGTTACAAGTTAAAAGTATCCTAGACGTGAATTTGAGAATCGAACGCACCACCTACGTAAGGGTATTTGTGTTACTTCCGTTGACTGCCAACGACACACGCGCCATCTTACTGAAAAAATTCGTTAGCTGTGCGCGTCACTTCCGTTGTCTGCCAATATTTCTCCCTCCCACCAAAAGAAGAAGTTCACTCTCACTCGGCGCTATTCTTCGTCTTCTTCTTGTGTTGATGATCATTTCATTATAGTTGTGATAGATCGACGTTTCCACGTTTAGTCTGTCGTATCTCTAACACTACTCGATCGCTAAATTTTTTAAGCCGTGTTATGCTTTATCGTTGGTACTTCTTCAATCATTATAGGAAATTAAACCTCTAGGTTCATTGTTCTACATTTAAAAAGGCATAGCTACAGTTTTTACATCTATCCTTGTTGTCAACCAACTTTCTCACAGCAGTTTTTTAGTTAATTTTACCATAGATACCATCTATAATCTTCTTTATAAATAAAAATGGTTGTTTGTATGTCTGTCCTCTATACGTTTCGAAACCACTGGTCCGATTGTTATGAAGCTTTGGTGGGTTGTTCTGCCTGCGTCCGCAAAGGTTCCTGATCCTAAAACTCACGCGAATGAAACCGCGGGCCACAGCTAGTAATATTATAAATGCGAAAATAACTCTCTCTGTTACCTTTTAACCCCATAAATCCTTATCCGATAATCATGAACTTTTGCATACACGTTGAGAGGGGCCAAACTAAAAGACGCGAGTGTGACCGCGGGGAAGATCTATCAAGCTTTTATGAGGCACAAAATATAAGCGTAATTATATATTTTTCAATAGAGAATAGAAGTTTATCAATTAAAGTTTGTCAGTATAGTTAACACTCCGATAGTGCAAATAGCAGATTCTGATGTAACAACGACGGTACGAGGTTCTCGTGCACTCCCACTCTACTGCCTACCCCACACGGTTCAGAAGGAAGATTGTATCTGAAGATTTTCGGCGACGCTAGAAAGACATCCGGCGGTAACTTTAAACTTCGCTAGATTTACAGATAAACCCTTTTACACGTGTCGTGTTATGCCCCATACGTGGGTTGGGTTTTATGTTTTTTTTAACCTTTATCTGTTAAGGGCTCGGCACGAGAGCTGCGGTTATGTTAACAAATTCGAATATTGGCGTTTTAAATAGCTCTGTAGACTCTTTAATTTCCATTAAATGCTTGTTTTCCTTTGTAGTTTTTGTTTAGATTCTTTTATCACATTAACCTAGCCCTTAGATAATAACCATTTATTTCTTACTAGAGTTTAATACGTCGTTGAATACTTTTTTGTTGGGAATTAGTTTTATTTATTTATGATTAGGCATTTTTAGTACCTGATTTAAATGTAGCAAATAAAGAATTACGTTTTTAGATATTTACAGAAAATATTATCGAAATTTCCTTTTCAGTAAAAGTAAAAAAACGTATCATATACCTGCCTACCTAGATATTTTGTTTCAATTGTTTTTTTTGGTGCTGAGTTTTTTTTTTGAGTTGTAAAATAATATTAAATACAAACACACCATAGGTACCTACTATAAAAATTATATAATACATATCACAAAAAGACTATAAATTAAAATCCAAAATTAAATTGCAATCCCGAAAAAGTTCTAAACTGTGTGAGTACTTATAATTTTTGTACATCCAACATGGCTGCAGGCTTCGGGGGTGGTGTGACAGAGACGGCGAATGGGGAGAAAGGGACGATGCGACATGCCGGTCACGTCCCGGGAAGGCGCGCGCGTGCTCCACATCCTAATGTCGACTGACGCTCACACTCTAGGAACGCACACAGAAAAATAACCTCCAAACACACACCGACCCATACCGAAAAATATCGTCCAAACACACGAACTCATAAGTCTTCCTCAACGTCTGACGCCGGTGTGTGTGGACACATAAAATATACAAACTTCCCGGTAAATACCCTTACTTACAACGCGTTGTTAGCTACTCCTTATATTAAATGCTGTTGCTCCCATATTCCTGGGATCCGCAGCGGAGACTGATGATATCGTCGACAGTGGGCAAATCATATTTTTCTTTTGAAGATAGATAGGCGGAGGAAAATGGATTCTGACTGTTTTGTTATAACCCGCCTTGCTTTTTTCTTTGGTTAAATGATTTCGGCGTTTGTTTTTGCCTGAAGTTTTCTTCTACGACTTCACTCGATAAGTATCTACAATGGTTACTACATTTTTCTTATTAAATTTCATATGATATTCATAGTAGCTACCAACCATTTAATGACAATCTCACCTGCATTAATTATGGGAAGCCGAAGCGTCTGCCAAAGGATTTTACGTGGCACTATATATACAACATATGTACATAGAATGCTTTTTCGAGATCTATGAAGACTAGTTGTAGGTCTTGGTTGTTTTTTCCATCAAGATTCATTGGTACCAATCAACACGTAATAGTTTTTGATAATACCAATTTCTGCAGCATTCTTTTGTCGGCAAAAAGCATAATTATACGAAACGCCACTACATTGGTTTATTAAATTTGTCCATCACTATTTTGATGTATCTTCATAATTATCTTATAGACACTCATTATCTACGAATATGAAAATTTTAACATTAGTTTTTGGGTTTTAGCTAGAAGAAGACCGTCAAATTTTAGTTTTTAACTATCCATCAGCGAATCAGTGAACAACGTTAAAATGTACACCAGCATTCTTAGAAAGGACCACCATAATGTCACTATTGTTGATGGTTTTCACATGCAAGCCTTGACTGCGGATACACGCGGCATGAATGTTTAATACGATCCCACAATTATATTATTTTATTTGATAAATACATTCGTAACATATCACATTAGCATACGCCGGGAAAGGGTCAGCATGAAAGTTGCTATGTCTTGCTAAATTCAGCAGACATTTGCTGAGGATACATTAGTCATAACGATCATTACGATCATATCGGTACATTGCTGTCAAAGGCCGAAATAAAGCAAATGAAGGCACAGCAGTCTCTTTAAATGATTGGTTTCAATAATAACTGTATATCAGCTAATTCTTGTAGAGGAATTGTCTCTGAATTGACAGGAAATAATAGCATTAACAATATGGTATCAGGAAATTTCATTCGTGCCATTAGACCGGATAGTTTTTCTTTTTTTCAAAAATGAAATATTCTCATGGACATCAGTACTTCGCTAAAGACGCCGAGTTTTATTTCAATCCATTATAAATTCTCATAATTTTTATTATTGTTTCGAAGACTTACTTATGGCAATATACCAGGGCTTCTATTCATGAAAGGTTTCTTTTCTTTCGCCACGTATATGTACAATAATTAAGATCCACAACGAAATCTTCTTTGGGATTATGTTGTATTTATTAGTATTAATTTGTATGATTTTATATGATTTTACTAGGTTAAATGCCCTTAAAGTAACAATTACCCAATTATCATAAAGATCTCCCGTTGACAACCGGCTCGCTCGTTCCGCCTCATCCTTTTCGTAGGCTTCATCATAAATGTCATCTTCCTTATATCCGAGTTTTATTGGTGTCTAGCAGCCACCTGCTATGCGATGTTTGATAACAGACCGTTCATTCATAACGATGACAGTTGTACGTGACGGCTCATTCAACTGCGCTTGCGCCGGTACTCGCGACTCGCTCGAGAGACGTGTTGCCGTTCCGTTTTGTTTTTTCTTAACTACGGTGCCTATCGGTGGCCAGTATTCAATTAAACAAAAAAAAAATTGTGTTATTTACAATAACAACACTTTTTTCTTCATAATTGCCGTGGTGCTTTTTTTTAATTTTACGTCCCACTAAGCTCGAAACTCGCAAAATGTTTCTGTAAGTTTGTCTATCACGCATGTGGAAGTCACAAAAGGAATATATCTAGCAGTACCTAAACCAGAAACTTTATTATGGACTTTAATCTGCATCAACGTTCTTCACACCTTGCTAGGTCTTTGCAAGTTTACATTTTTGTAAGTCACATAATATGTTCGTTTGCGATATTCAGCAATATCGTTTCTGCTGGCTTCATCGGTCGGTCGGCTTGTTCGATCGTTGTTAGGAATTTGAATTTTTGACTCTAGTATGATACTACACTACACTACTATAATTTAAGTGTCTTATGTTAATCACTCTAGTAATAGTAAACAGCTGACTAATAATATCCTTATCTACTATTCAAATTGTTTAAGCCCAGAGTTCAAATAAAATTTTTAATAAAAAAATTGAGGTTATGCATCATTTTCCAATTTGAATTCATTTGTTTATCAGGTAGAAATGACGGGAAGCAGTATTTTCGACTACGTTCATCAAGCGGACCACGCCGAGGTAGCTGAGCAGTTAGGATTATCACTTACCGGAAGACCCGGCGGTGGTGGACTGAACAGTCCTGCCTCCGGCAGTGAAGAAGGCAGTCAGAGTGGCACACACAATCCTGATGGTGAGTTCAATAATTAATATGCTTTTAACTTACTCTTTGTCTTTGTATTTTTTTTTGGAGTTGGAGGAGTGGAGCACATTAAGTCCTTGTTACTCGTTTTATATAGATAAATGTTATTATTATATGCTATAAACCTCGCAGTTCAAATGTTTCCTTATTCTTCTTTGATCCTAAAATCACAAAACCACTAGCTGTTCCCCACGGTTTCACCCGCGTTAATTTTGGAGTTCCCGCGGGAATTCCGGGATAAAAGTATAAAAGTATCCCTGATATGTGTATGCACAATTTCATGATGGTCCATTGAGCCGTTCAGGCGTGAAAGCGTAACACACAAACAAAGAAACAAACAAACTCACTTCCGCATTTATAATATTAGTAAGGAAAACATTCGTACAGGGTAATTTCTAAAATCTGAACAACCTGGGCTGTTTTTTTGTTGTAAAACAAAAAGTCCCTGAGGTAGTCCCGAAATTAGCATAGGTGAAGTCGCGGAAGTGGTAATGTTTTTCAGCAATCAAAGCGTCCTAAATTTTCTTATTCAACTTTATTATTCATATAGCTAGACGCTAATGGCTACATTGTGAGATTGTTCCCAAAAATGATAGGAAAAGCAGACGCATGCGCTCCGTACAACTTCCTCATGATCACAACCAAAATGTTTTCTTAAAGTCTAGATCACGTAGACAAAATGTCATTGTATACGTTAAGGTTAATTTGGCAGCAAAAAATTATTGAATACAAAAAATAAATTAAATATAAGTTTAACAAAAATGTATGCTCTGGATTTAGTGCTAACGCTATCTGGCTGTGACAGAAATAACTGTTTTTTTTTTTTTTAATGAAACGTAAAATACGTCTCTTCTGTTTTTTTTTTAAATACTCGTAATATCCGAAATGTTCTTACTTTAAATACTTTTAGAACGCAGACACTTTGCTTTGACTTCCGAGGTTGTTGAACTATGTAGTTTCTCCGAGCTGGTATGGACTATGAATTCCGAAGTTTCACTCACTGTAGCAAACAGTCCAGTGTCGTCCACAATAGGTTTTAGATCAAATTTAAATTGGATTATGAGCACTTCATGGTGCATCGGTACTTTATGATACGGACAGTGGTGTCAGTGAACATTTATTAATCTGTAATTGATTCTCATTTGTAACACACCAGAAATAAATTGGGAGTGCACCAAACTAGAGCGTCACCGTACACTTCATTTCGAAAGTGGCCACTGGATATTACCAAATAACTTTTGTAATGCACCTGGGTGCTGGGGTCGATTTAATGCAGTGGTGATAAGCAAAAAAAAAGTAATTCGAATATAATTTTTACTATCAAATGTCTTGAGTTATCGCACGCTCCGCTGCTCCCGGAGTCTTTATCATTGTTGTGGTTTATTACTTTAAGTTGGATCGTTAAAAAAACCTCTTTAGATAATATTATACATTTACAACTTGAATGTTACTCAGATATTTTTTTTTTGTTAAACCGAGCTGCGGTATCTTTAGCTTAATTTTCGTTTACGATTCGATATAATTCGGTTTTCGGTTTCTTTTGCATCTGAAAAGTTTTCTTCGTATTTTAGTTAACGGTTGCCCATTGTAAGCTTGTACACTATAATTCGGCTCTTAAATCTTTCACATATTTTTTCGATGCGCTACTACATAGTTTTGATATAGCAGGTAATAATACCACTATGGCTAATTCCATTTTTCGTATAGCATGTTGTGATACAAAATTACTGTTAATTTATATTATAATAACTTTAAACTGACAGCGTGCTCCTAGAGAGTTTGTTGCGCGGCATCTTCTCTTCAGCCATAGCACTAGAAAGCTGTGAAGGATGGATATTATAAGAGTGCTGCATAATAATTCTAGTTTTATTGACGTCAAAAGAAGCCACACTGTGGGCGAACATTGAATAAAATGATTTGACTTTGACTTTGAAAACTTGAATAGACAAATTGATTGCTGATGATGACGTAGGAAACTAACATGACGGAAAATATCCACAGAATGCTTAAATCTAAAAATACAATGGACACATTTAATCACTCACCGTGACCAAAGTTAGTGCCTACTGCTAAAAATACATCCACCTCACTCAACATCAGACTGTGGAGTATTTAAAAAAATTAAACGAAAACTTTAAAGGGCTACCAATCAATTTCAATTTACACGTTAACAAAAACATGTTGATTGGTAAAAAAATCAATCAGGACGGTGTTGATGTGACAGACAGTGATTGTGGTGTGACGAGCGTGGTTAAATTATGTCACCCAACACTGCACCGTGGAGAAAATAACACATTGTCAAGTGAATACCATGAAACGGTTGATCTGGGATCGTTTGGTGAACTACGGATGATAGGTGCTAATGGTTCTTTAACTTTAGAACTTTTTTTGTGGAAATTCACTAAATTGATTTTTTTTTTTGCTTTTGAACTTTTCTGGCCAGTAGTGCTTAAATTAGAATTATCGATTCAATACTCTAGAGTCTAGTAAATAGTGGAAGGAATCTATAAATTGCTTAAAAACTATAACGACACAGACCCTTTATAATTCTATTTCCTAAATCTAAACTATTATGGTTAGCTACCTTTTGGTAATCTTGGTAGAAATCAACAAACTAAAATAAAAAAAACTAATGAAATTTATTGATGATAAGCAAAAATATTAATCAAATACACAATACAACAATTTCATTTTCAATATGACTAACAAAAGAACATCATTGTTTTACCGCAGTTATTGTTTCTTTGCCATTTTACGCAAGGAAAAACCACATACATAGGTATAAAATTTTCCTGTTTTGTTAAAAAAATTACAACAGTTCCAAGGTGAGTTTTAAGTTTACGCCTGAGTCATATACTTGCCTACTTACTTAGCCAAGTACAAAGACGTGATCTAAATGAACATTATTCGCTTAAAGCTAAAGAAATTAGTTACCACTTTCATAGAATTGCATTTATAGATTCGGCAAATTTTTTTATTCATTACTTACATTTAAACTTTTATTATGTTTTTAATTCGCAAAAGCCAGAGCACTGGTTAACATTTCCGATGTTGCTTTTAAAAAGAAACTTTATAATAAAAAATCTAAAAGTTTCAATCAGTTTTGTGAATGAGTAGACTAATTTTAGGAGCATCTGGGTAGACTAAAATCAATTATCGCGTGCAAAGGTGCAACGGACTGCTCCCAAACTGTCAGTGTACTCTCAGCAGGATACAACAGATCTTTTAATTAGAACCCGACCAACGGTTCTCACTTTGATTGAGTGATTGACACGGTGCCATCACAACTACAGTTACCGAATCACCTGGAACCAATAATCGATTTTTTATTACACTTCTCAAGGTGTTGACAGATGGCCAAGATACAGGCTCAGCCTAGTTTGGTCACTGATAGATAGTCTCGTAATTTTGTATTCACCGTTTCTTTGTGTAATAAATAAATAAATAAATAAATAAATATTTCGATTTAAATCCACTTTGTTTAAAAAAAAAGTTTTAACTCTTCCTAATATTCTAAGAGCGAGTGTGTGTTTGTTTATTTTATATACATGTATGCTTTAACTACTCAACCGATCAACATGAAATTTTACACACAGAAAAGGACATAGGTTACTTTTTACCCTGAAGCTCCCACGGGCACACCGAAATAAACAAACTGCGGCTAGTAATTAATAATAAAAAAATACTCAATGAAAAATGTAGATACATTATAAAGTTGTTTTTTTTTTTACAGTATCAGCACAAATGACTTTGGAAGCCAGCAGAAAGCTGTACCGAGGGATGGATAGAGCGTTCTGTATTAGAATGAAGAGTACGTTGACCAAGCGTGGTTGCCATTTCAAATCATCGGGATATCGGGTAAGAAACACAGACTTAAACATCGCTGAATTTTTTGTAAATGAAAATGACGTTGCAAATTCTATAATCAGAAAAACACTAATTAAAAATCATGTCATTTACTGAATATTTCTGAACACAACATTACAATTAATAGTTAGAAAGCATGAGAGTTTACTAACATTTCCTCCATGAAGGCATAAATTGTTAACACAATCGTAATAAGGACACGAAATCTTATCTTAAAATTTATGCACTCTCAACCCAAGTCATTACTAATGACCGGAGAGACTATGAAAATTTGAGCACATTTTTCTTCTTATCTAGTAAATATAATATTAGAATGAGAAATAAATGGACGTTGAATTTTCATTTTCAATCTAGGTTGGAAGAAGCAAGGAGGGTGAGCCATCCAGATATGGAGAGAATGGTGGCTGGCGGGTGGGTATTTTGTAAAGAAATGATAGGAAATGATTTTTGAAATTTTAAGGATACTATTAAAATAAAATTATATAATTTATATGGTTTGCAGACCAAAAAATATTACACTGAGTTAATAGATACTTAGTCTAGATCATAAACTGAATTCGTTCGATGCTTTATAAAGCCGCAAAATATTATTGGTTAGAATTGTTATAGCAAATGGGGTGCCCCAAGGCACTGCAATAGGTCATAATTTTTGCCTTAACTCGGTGTTAGAACATAAAACGTGATTATATCTCAAGCGACTTGCGAATTTTGTTACAACATAAAATTGTTACGTAATAGATTGTTTTTAGGGGAAAAAATTGGTTTATTGTATAACCCGGTCTTGTATCATGTTTATTTATGTCGTCAACTTCTTGAACTAGCAATAAATGCTGCTAATTTGAAATGACAAACAGCAATTCAATATAATATGCGTATTTGTTTTAATACAATATTTGGAAAAATATTTATTTTAACCTTTCTCATCTAGTGCAATTAATTTGATCAAGTAAATTATCTCGTTCACAGCGTATAACAACAAATTTTAAAGTTACGTCCGTTATTTGAGTTTATCTCGATCTTAATGGCTCATGCAGCTTGCTTGGATATCGATAGGACAATTAGTATTACCCATTAATATCTCTAAGTGTGGTTAAACGCTGAAGGCAATGCATTTATTAGGATTATTGGGAGTTCATTTCTATATCTGATTTTCAAAGATTACTTAGACGCTTATGTATGTTTAATACGTGCTGTATGATACGTTAAAATAATGTAGCTAACTTTTAAATTATTTAGGGAATATCTAAATTTTCTGATAACAATTCGAGTTGAACTTATGTGCTATGTATATTGTATTCGTATCCCTAAATAGGTTGGTTTATGTTTATATTGTTCGAGTTATTTAAACAAAGTTCTTACTCTTTATCTTTATTAACTTAATTAGTAATTATTATAATACCTGATGTTCAACCTACGGTTACTATTGAGAGAACTGTCAGTTGTCACAACTGATTCAGTTGAAATATCCTCTTTCTTTTGAATTGAATATACTTTCTATCTTTCCAGGTCGTACTGTTGCTGTGTCGCCTAAGGCCGCAGTACACATTCTCACACAGTCGCAAATCACCGCCGGCGCTCCTTGGAATGGTGGCGCTAGCCATCGCATTACCACCTCCTTCAGTCCACGAAATCAGATTAGAATCAGACATGTTCGTGACGCGAATCAACTTCGATTTCCGAATAGCACACTGCGAGCCCAGGTATTCGAATGAGTCACCTTTGTTATTTAGAAAGTTGAAGAGAAAATAGACTGCTTTGTATTTTAATTGAAACAATAGACAATCAGTTAATGTTAGTTAAAGAAGAAGATAATGTAGAATGCATTGATTTGCTTACGAGCAGATTTTAATTAAAGCTCCTCACACAAACACTGATGGCGTTTATTTTGACATATCGTTACTAAGACTAATAATCAATAATGTTGAATTTATGTATGGACGGAGTTTCTTTTTTTTCTTACAGCAGGGTATCAGAGCTGCTTGGGTATACGGCCGAAGAGTTAACGGGGAAGAATCTGTACGCGCTATGTCATGGAGAAGATGCGAACAGACTTAGGAAATGTCATGTAGATTGTAAGTATCTCCACTGTTCTGTACCTACTAATGTAAAACAGCTAAATCGATTCTAAGACTGATAATTCTTCCATTGATAGAGAGAGCTCCAGTATTTCTGAGTTTACGTTCATTCCGGAACAGAGTTACAACTGCAATTTTTAAATCGACTCAGGTAAACAGTTATAGTAGATATAGAAAAAAACTGCACAAATGCACAAACAATCCAAAAGAGTCCTTAGCTAGTACATATTTAATAGATCTCATCCTTCAATGAAGTCTTTATCCTTTTTACTAACATGCTCTTACATATTATAATTATTATAAACCACTCTTTTAATTTGACGATTCCAATCAGCATCACAATATGATGATGATGTCATCGTGTCATCATCAAAACTATTGTAATCTATGAATGTCCAGTTCCCATTAACTCAACATTGAAATACTTCGTCATCGATATACGAGTAGGTACATATAGATGTATCGTTCGCTGGTGACCCAATAATTCGATATTGTGAAATCATTCGGACTTCAGTGTGGTAACTTTCGATTTGTATTCAGTCCGGATCCTTTGGAAATCCATGTCAAGACGACTGGCAGCTCAAGGCGGTACGAGGAAAATTTATAGCGCCATCGAGTTTTGTGGGAAATTTGTTTACGACATCTAGCTCAAAATTCCGCTGTTAATTCAATTGTTTTGTTCATTTATTTTTATAAAAGACTAGCTGTCCCGCGCGGTTTCACCCGCGATAATTTGGAAGTTTCCGCGGAATTGTTCCATACAAACTTTGCAACCCCTTTTCATCCCCTTGGAGGTTGAATTTTCAAAAATCCTGTCTTATCGGATGCCTACGTCATACAAAGAACACACCCTCCAAGTTTCGTGTCTCTATACGATCAGCGGTTTAGGCTGTGCGTTGATCCATCAGTCATTCAGGATAAAGCATTTTATATGTATAGATAATTATATTATTTGTATTATTATTATTTTATATGTATAGTTTATTGCAAATATTTTGTCTTCTATTAGTTAAAGGTCATGATACAAAGTAGGTATCCGTCATCATAAATTATGCAAAACAACATTAGTTGTCAGTCTTTAGGATATTTCTGTTCTTGCCTCTTTATACAGAGTGTAAAAAGACCGGCGAGCTTACCGCTAGGAATCCATATAAAATAGTAATTGATGTTATTCTGCAGTAAAAATATTGTTGGGAAATATAATTTTATTTTTAGGTTAAAACAAAAAATTACAGCGCGCAATTTACTCGCAAATCTACACCACAGTACACAATAACTACCAAGTTACTTTAGAAAAAATATTGGTCACGTGATAAACTATAAAAATATGCAATAAGTAAAACAAAATTTCCGAAACTTTGAGGCTTAATATCTTGAAAACCGTTTATTTCCCAGCTGAATTTCCACGTCTAAAACGTTCGTACTATGGTGTAGAGAATATCATAGTTTTGGATATGTCGGAGGTTTTCTGACACCCTGTATACTTCAGCCTCTATTTTTCGACACTGTGATTTGATAATCAAAAACACGTAGATCTCACTAGAACTTCTCATGACTATTTGTCACGATACAGACTGATTACATTCCAATGTAACTCAAAAGTGATAAAATACCGTCTTGTGAATTTTGGGTTGCTTAAAAAGTTGACTGTTTTAACTTTACAAGTCAATTAATAAAATACTAATTGAAATAAACTAAATGCATTTATATGGTATAAGATGGATGGGCGTCTTTTTGATTTAATTTTCAAATCCATTTACGTCTCTGCCTAATGTAATTTACATTCGCATCGGCAATTGCTATCACGTCTGCATGAGCTATAGATGCTAGGATATCTGAAGATGAGTGTATATTTTATTATTATATGAAAAAAATAATTCGTTTTATTACGTCGCCACGTACTCTTTCTCAGAATATAATAGGTTTATATTATACACATATAAAATATATTTAGGTTTGACGCCATGCGCCGGTCCTTCTCTGTGATGCTTTGTGATTTGAATAATAATTTTTTTCAACCATCGTTTTGACTTCCTTTCTCTGGGCATATAGACGTGGGAAATGTTGTCTTAATTTTCTTTGAGATAGCATTTGTGTCTCCATCGGAGTTCGGTATCCTGTTTGTACATCTTTACGACTGAATAGATTCTAAACTGTGACGAGTACCTGATGTTTTTTTTAAGTTTGTTTTTTATACTAGATGTGTGACCTTGATTCTTTTGGCTGTAAAATTTTCTGTATGATAAAACACGAGTTGTACTTAAGTGAAACTTGAAAAAGATGGGCAATCAAACACAGATTTCCTAAACGCAATTGAAGAAACTTTTCAACATCTTTTATTTTGGATTTGACGAAAAGCTAGGTACAAAAGCTCATGAACCAATGTCTATGTCCAGTATGTACATAATTTAAATGTAGAATACCATAACAATACATAAAGCAAATCGAATGCTTATCACGTACACGTATTATTGTCGTCATCATGGTATTTCTTTAGCACCTAGCTGACGGCTGATGGTTGTACGAGACGAGCAATTTGAATTTAAAAAAAAAAAATTAACAATACCCGAATAGCTAGATACTGGTCAAATGTAGATAGACGTAGTCAGTGATGAATACCAATCGTACCGAAATTATCATAAAAGTCCGGGTGTTTGTTAGAAAGCGGGTAATTTGGTTGCGTTTTTATATGTCTGTTGGAAACAATGATGGCAGCTTTGACGACATTAAAGTGTATGAGATATCTAAACTACGTTTATGTAGGTAGGTACATAAGGTAATAAAATTAAATACCTACTTATATTATGTTAGTGACTTCCGTCAATAGCCCGAGGATGTGCAGGAATGTGCTTTAAAGAAATCATGGTTGCTTCACTGTTTTAAATAACCTTGTGGTTATTGTAGTGTCTACTTGCGAATATTTATTTAGATAATTTTAAGTAATCTTTGATCATTTAGAATTTAAACGGAGACTTTGTGACACGCAAGTAAACGTAACTAATAATCCAAACTTAAAATCCTGAATGCGAAAGTGAGTTTGTTTGTTTGATTTTTACGCTTTCACGCCTTAATGGCTCAACCGAGCATCACGATATTTTGCATACACGTTGTCAGGTGTACAGAAAAGGACAAACGTTACTTTTTATCCCGGAATTACCGCAGGAACTCTAAAATTAACGCGGGTAAAACTGCATTAAATTTTGCATGCCACACGTTGTCACGGGTACAGAATAGTATAGGTATAGGGTACATTTATCCCGGAATCCTCGGGGGATCTCAGAAATTAACGCTGACAAAACCGCGGGGAACAACTAGTTAATCTACATTATACTATCAAAAAGGCTGCATCTCCGAGTTGCTTTTTTAATTTACAAATCGAAAATTTCCAAAGCACGTCGCTACGTTCAAAATGACTTCTTTTTGTCCGATGCAAACGGAAACAATGAGCGAAAAAGTTTCCGAATGTTCCTTTTCGCCGACACTATTTGGCCGGCGTCCATACAGCATAATTAATAAATGGCAAAACTCAACAATGCACAATACATAAGCGAAACCAAAAACCGTGTTGGACTTAATGACTCACGTAGGGACAATACACGTGTTTATCACTCGAGCCTAGGTACAAGTGCGCATTGTATATTATGACAATTGTTTAGTTAATATCAACCAACACCATGATTGATGTGTAGACACTTGAAGGTCATACTTACTATTACTTATAGTTTAGCTCCTGAATTGGCATCTTTACTTCCAACATCAATCTTAACTCTCATGTCATCATATTGTGCAATTAACAAGTTATTGAAAGTGTAATATCTAGCCGACCGAGCTTCGCTCGTAGCGATCTGTTGTTGAATAGAAAAGCAGTACCAAGCACTCATTTTTCGTTGCCTGAAAACACGGATAAAACGACGTTTTCTAAAAATGAAACCTAATAGCTAGATAAATTTCATGAAAATTGTTGGAGCAGTTTCCGAGATTCAAATTATATATACATATACATTTGTATACTTAATACTTATACAAGAATTGCTCGTTTAAAGATAGAAAATCTTATATAGATATCAACAACAATTTTAAATCTCGTGTCATCATAATTATGCAATAAACGATTATTCATTTGTTACTTGAGGTGTATTAATGTACTTACAAGTTGCAGGCGCTATCTCAAAACTATTAAATGCGATGTCATAGAAGCAGATTAAAACACACTTATAAATATTTTATAGCAAATTTGTGTTTCTTCCGTTGCAGTAATGAATAAAGGTCAGGTCCTGACTCACTACTATAGGATAATGAACAAGCTCGGTGGCTACACGTGGCTGCAGACTTGTGCCACCGTCGTCTGCAACTCCAAAAATGCTGAAGAGCAAAACATAATTTGCGTCAACTACGTTATTAGGTAAGGGTCCATCATCACAAGCAATACTAATAAGATATTCAAACTTATTTAATGTTGTGAATTCAATCAATTAAGAAATGGCGCTGGCTCTTGACCTAGCATTATTGGTTTAAGATTTTTTGGTATTAAAAAGAAACATAACCTTTATTTTTTTTGACAGCGGTCGCGAGTACCCCAATACCGTGATGGATTGTTGTCAATTAGAAGAAAGCGTACAAGGAGTGAAGAGAGAAGAAGCAGCTGGTGACCCAGAAAACGGTCCGCCAGACTCCGATACTTCTGGCAACCCACCACCCCCATCCAGGCATCCTACAGAAAGAACTGAACCACCGACCAGCAACGAAGCCGCATCTTCTGCACCGGTACCAACGTCAGACGTACCACATTTGACTAGGCTAAATGAGACTCAACCTTTGCCTCTCCAAACGCCACAAGAAAGAACCTCACCGATGCCAACCAGAAGACTGAAAAAACGAAAGATTGCAACAGATTGCGAAGAAGAGACTGATAAAGAAGATGACAGACGGAAATCCTCTTCTAATCCAGGTGCTGCGATATCACCAGCTGAGCGTGACATGACCAAAACTAACCTTTCTTTACCCGAGGGCGCTTCAGACGCAACCTCAGTTAGAGATCTAGAGAACGCAATGTCCAAACATTTGCCTTCAGTAGCTATGGACGGAAAAGAAATATCCCATCGCCCCACTGACTTCTCCACGGATGCGTTGTTGAAGCAGCAACAGCAAAAATCAACGATACAATGGATAGGGACGCAAAACCATCATTTGAATCATTTAAACAGGCAAATGACCAGTAACCACACGCCCACCCCAGCATCAGCCCTACTGAGACAACTCTATGCGAATAGGGAAAGTGTGATTCGCAGTAACTTTTTAGGTGACGGTAGGACAGGAGGGTATTATTCCAGTGATGGCCAAACCGGCCCTTTACCTACTCCTCCTGGCAGCGAGGGATCAGGTTATGGCGAACAGCTGGGCCATAAGAGTACAGATATCGGTTCTTTAGCCTACGGAAGTTACGCTGACTACCATTCAGCGATGACTCCACCCGGCTCCGTCTCTCCAAGGGACAAACAGCAATACGCGCTGTCGTACGATAATAGTGCTTATTCGGAGGCTTTAAGGCACTCTTATTTGGGTGAGCCGCCGTTGCCTCTGAAGCCTCAGGCGTATTCGGCGGTCTCGGGCGCGTTAGAGTACGCGTCGTCGTTGGACCAATCGCAGTTCTTCCACCCGCCATCCTCCTTTCACCTGTATCATCCGCAAGCCCATTCTGCGCACGCGCCGCATTCGCATCAGCCCGTGGACAAATCTTCCGCCCCGCCGAATACCAATTGGTATTCTTCAGCCTCATAGCCGTGTTTCTACTCGAACATTGGCAGTTAGCTTGCTGTGTGTTCATATGTTTTCATATTACAAAAGTTCGTTTTACGTCTCTGTTGTGTTGTAAATTATTATTATTTTGTTACATTTGAATTAAACAAACATTATTAATCAATTATGTAAATAAAAACTTAAATAAATTACTGAAACTTTCGTTGTTTTTTGAACCTATATATTTTTTATCGGTAATGATAAATGCTAACTGATATTGTATACGAATTTTGGGGAAAATTTCAAACGATTTTGTTAATATTTCGGATTAGATAGCTAAGAAACATCTTAAATACTCACAATGGAACAAATACGTGACAATTAATAACTATCATATGATTACCTTTTCATTACATTATCCAATTCTAGTGCCAAAGTTTTATAGAAATTAAAAACATTTTGCTGACATTCATCAAAATGCCTTTAAGTAGTTTGTATAACTTACCTACTTGCAAACATTTTCGATTCAAAGGATTAATAAAAATGAAATTTTTAATTCGAAAATATATTTAATTTTAATATTTTTGGTCAATGATATTATAAGTACCTACTTACTCAAATATTATTGTTTTTGGTCTGTAAATTAAATTTTCTTTAAAATTTGAAAATTGAAAATAATGTATATTTTATAATAGTACCTACCTATATAAATAGCTTATTGACGTTGATCTCACAAAACAGAAACACAATTTACATTAATAAAATATTGTAGGTACAGTAGGCCACATAGACAAGTATACCACCTTGGAAAATTTATACTGGTTGTAAAATGTCTTTATGACGTTATAAGTTGCCGTTTTTGCAGCTTCAATATTCGATTTTCGTTTGTATTGGAATTTGGAACTTGGAACTGCAAAAACGGCAACTTATAACGTCATACAAACAAACGTTTTACAAAAAGTATAAATTTCACAAGGTGGTATACTTGTCTATGTGGCCCACTGTGCAATTCTTTTTTTAAGATTTTAAATAAAGACTAGGTACATACATATTTAAATAATTACAAATTTGTTTGTACAAAAACATATTTTCAACATTTATGCGAAAATATCGATTGTGAATCTTTATTTTTGTATGAGATCAACGCTTGTTGCATATCATTTTATTAATTAAGTGTAGTAAGAAGCTTTTTGTAAATTTTTGTAATGTAAATAGGTAATTATATATATTTAAAAAGTGCGTAAGTATTTAAATATGTGACTGTGGTTTTATACGGTCAAAGGTGTCTTTTTGTTTATTTTATTTATTGGTACTGTCGTGACAGTAGATATTTGAAACAATGGAATGTCTATTTAATTAACTGTAAAATATTATAAAATAATTATTTCTTAATTATGTAAATAAGTTTTATTATAAGAAGTTTTTTTTGTTTAGTCAGTGCTCAAAAGCGAACTAATTTTAAATTCAATGACAAATATTACATAGGTACTTAGGTTTATGGGTTACAACTACACTAGTTAGCAAAAGCAATAAACATAATTTTATATTATAATTTATCTAACAGGCACATACAATTATTTACCTTGAAAAATGTTTTTGTCATAAAAATACTCATTTTTTTTTAAACTTAAAAAAAAAATCGCAATTGGTACGATTATTTTTAACAAAATTGCAATTTGACAGTTATATAGCTTAGGTAGGTGTTAATTACGATTATTACGTAATACTTAATTGATTAAAACTCGATATATTATAATATTTATCATAATTATGTATTATTGTTAAATAAACAGTGCAATAGAGTTAAAATGTTGTTATTTTCAATTTCTTTTTATGCGCTTTGTTATTGTGTCGTAATTACCTACTCTTAAAATATAATAAAATTATCACTACCATAATAATTGTATTAAAGTTGTAATTATTAGTATAAAAAAGTTAATATTAATCGAACTCTTAAATAAAAATGAAAATGTCTGTTAAGTTTTATTTTTGAAAACAATTTTTTCATCACAAACATTCCAGTCTCATTGAAGTATCTTTTACGTACCAATTAAACTAGTTTAATTGGTCCATGGTACTTACCTAATTTTATAATTAAAAAAACACGTGAAAAGTTATCGTCATCACAAAAATAATGAAATAAATATTTTATTTCTCTGAATAAATTTAAATTAAGATTTTTACAAAAGTGTTGTTTTATTTAATATACCTACAATATTTCTGATAGACAGAAAGTTTCAACGAGCCAAATATATAAGGCTAAGCCATACTACAAATAGCTTCGCTTATTGCTAAGAGCCAAGAAACTCGCCGAATGACTAATCTTAGAAAACTGACATAATAATTATTATTGCATACTATCGCAGCTGGCCACTCTGCAAGCGACGCCTCTAGGTACTTATAGGTGCCTAGCTAGTTATCTAATAGTGTGGCCAGCTGCGATGGTATGCAATACTAGCTGTCTCCCGCGGTTTCACCCGCTATAAGTTCACGCGGAAATTCCGGGACAAACAGTACCCTATGTCCTACTCTGTACGCCTGACAACGTACTGTAGGTATGCAAAATTTCATGACGACTGGTTGAGCCGTTGAGGTGTGAAAGCGTTACAAACAAACAAACTCACTTTCGCATTTACCTATTAGTAAGGATTTTTATGAGTTACATAGTAATATGCATTATCGAGGGCTTAAATAAGGCCCGTAATAAGTAATAACTTTACACCCAAAATGGGTAGCCGTTTCGTCGTGTGAATTTCGGAACTCCCTCGGGAACTAAAAAGTATCCTAGGTAGTACTAGGTACGTCCCTCAGGGATATTGAAGCTTCCTATTCGTGAAAGAATTTTTAGAATCAGTTCAATATGTGAACAAAATTATCTTATCTTATCTTAATATATATAAATCACGTGTCACGTTGTTTGTCCGCAATGGACTCCGAAACTACTGAACGGATTTTGATAAAATTTCGTAAACTTAAAAGATAGGATAGTTTTTATTCCCGCGGGAACTCCGGAATTAATGCGGGGAACTGCTTATCACCGTAAACTACAGCACTTTTTACCCGTAATTACCGCGGGAACTCTGAAATTACCGCGGATGAAATCGCGGGGGACAGCTAGTGTAGGTATATATTAGGTATACCCGGAAATGAACAAAAATGAGCAAAAAACGAGCACGGATGTGTAGATAAGTACTAAATAGGTACCTAACTAGACTCGGGTAAACACAAAAAAAAATACGCGTTGAATTGAGAACCTCCTCATTTTTGGGAAGTCGGTTAAAAATAATATGTATTATATTGTGTCGTCTCACAAGTGGTTTGCCCTAACGCAAGAACTAACCTAGCGACACCTGGCGTAGTCATGATTCAACAACCACTAGTGCTGTCAGTTCAAGTTGTTTTCGAATTGCCAAGTTTTTATTCATTGCCTATAGATGGCGTGAATACATACTGTCGTGGAAATTTAGATGGGGTGGGCAGGAAGGGTAACTAGTAGCTACTACATGAAAACATTCTTATGACCTTAATTTTAGAGTGTGAGAGTGTACTCACTCATACATTTTGGGTAAATGTACCGTTATCAATAAAATGACCCAAAAAAGTGTGCTCGAGTGATGCAGTCACAAACGAACAAACAACAAACGAACAGCGTTAATTTTAATTTTAATAGATTATAATTTCATGAAAGACGAAGTAAATATTCATTGCGATACGCGTATTTCAGAAAAAAACTTAAAATGGGTAAGTTTGTAAATTTTCTTTGAAAACCAACTAACATAGTTACTAAATTTATGTACCTACCTAATGAAAGTAAATGAAATGGGCTAGTTAACTAAATGTTAGTTTTTACTCCGTCATGTAGATAAATAAAAAATATTATTCATTTTATTTTTTCATTTTTGAACCGACTTAATTACATCTCAGACGAAATAAAAAGTTTCGTCTGAGCATTACATAATAAAAAAAAACATACATACAATCAAACATAGAACCTCCTCCTTTTTGGGAGTCGGTTAAAACATAACGGAGATAAATAAGTGGAAATGTCGCGTGACGTCACGCCGTGCTACAGTTTATACGACGTTATGACCTCACGAGCCCCCACACAGTTTTGTCGCTTGTACCTCAATGTTTTATTTGTTTGTCAACTATACTTTTAAAGTACCTAAGTAGGCATACTTGACAACTTCAATAGTGATATGGGAAAAACTAAAATTTTTTTGGAATGTGGGACAAAACTTCAGGACGAACCAAAGACATTCTACATAATATAGGACGAAAGAAAAAAAAATCGGTTTTCAACCCGTCATATTTTATATTTGAAGGTATTAGAACATTTTAGAAAAAAAAAGACTCGCCTACGTGATGTGGCTGGGGGTTTGTTTGCGGGCGAGTTTGTCGTATAATCTCAGTCAGTCCACCACGAGCCACTTAACCTACGTGATACAATAAATTAAGTAATTTCTCTAAGTGTTTGGTTTGAAACCTCTTGCAGAGTAACTACTTTGGAGTTCAACTAATTACCGGTGAAAATGAAAAGATGTAGGTACAATTTTTTAATCTTTTTTATTTGATTCACATTTATTTGGTGCGCTAGGCTATAGGACCTATCAATATGGCGTTTTTCACAAACCTTTGTTTAACTAGCTTCGCTTAGAAAAAAAATCAATTAAGTAGGTATTTTTAAACCATTGAAATCTGGCATATTATTAAGGAACGAAGTTCGGTGACAAATACTATCGAGCTGGTCTGATGCTGAAGCCAGAATGTAGGGACTAAATTTTCCTGATGGAAAACTGTATAGGACAGTCACATCACGCGCGGTTACCGAGTACCTATGTTTTGTTGCCATGAGTATCTCTTTCCATTGTAAACGATGACTGGGACCTGGAGTAGGAAGATTGCCCCCTGATGTTGCAAAGATGTCGTCGAGTTTGGGTTCATGTGTTGTGTTCTCATGAATACTTTGCAAAATTTTAGATAAAGCTTGCAATAAAAAAAAACATTTAGGTAATTTTAAATTTTAGTAAGTAGGTACCTACCTACAATTTTGTAGACTGGACTTATAGGGATAAGAAGGATTAGAACCTAATACTAGATATATTTTAAATGACCTGCACTTTTAGTTGAATTTTACCTCAAATTTGCTTCGATACCTTTCTTTATTATCTGTAAGGTGTAGGTATGTAGGTGTTTTTTGCGGCAAGAATATGTATTTTATTTATACCTTGTGACAAAGGACTGGTCCAGGAAGGACCTGTCATTGATTTTAGAAAAACTATATTAACATTTTTTCTCTCTTTCTGTTGTATGTATTTAGATAGCGGCGAAAGAGACAGTTCTCCTGATTGTAAGTCCCTAATCACTATTAACTTTTTAAACAACTGGAAATTTCTTTGTAGATCTACCTACCTAGACTTTTGTTAGACTAGTCTATTTTATTTTATTAACACGCTTTTATAAGCTTGAACTAAAACGTTATATTGTGTATAGTAAACCGTCATTATGAAAAGTCTAAACGGCCGCACTCAGAGTCGTTTTAATGATTACTTAATTTTAAGTATATTTTTAAAGGCTACCGTAGAACAGGCGCGTTATTATAGTTCGATAATATCACATGCGTTATTGCGATAATGCGTCCCGACTCCTTGCACACAGTTGCGTTTTTATCGTCCGATATTTCAAACTGTCTAACTGTTAAGTACTAACGTTATTATCGCAGGTGTGTACGGTCGTTTGCGCCCTGACATAAAAACAATCTGGAACTCATATCGGAATATCGCAGGACGGAGAAACGCAACGTCCTACTTCCATTGCGGCGTTATATTATCGCAGCAATGTGTAACACCCATGGCCATCCACAAAATGTACTGAAAACAGTTATCGCAATAACGCATGCGATATTATCGACTGATAATAACGCGCCTGTGTGGTGGAGCCTTAAAACAAAACTACTGCACTCAGAGGGGTTTATTAAATTAATGATAGTTTGCAAACGACTCTGAGTGCGACCGTAAATAATTTAAATTTGGAAATTTGGTAGACGTAGGTATACGACAAGGAAATTCACAGTGCTTATAACCTTTGTCTTAGCTTAATATTATATTATATTGATAATAATTTCAAGTTTTTTGTAATGATTCGATAATGATTTTCAAGATCAAAATCATTTTTTGTTACTTTTTTGCAACTTTTATTTTATTATTGCATACCTAGTTCAAAAGTGAGAGAAAACAAACCAGTACAATGCAATCTCACAATTGAAGAAAACACTTAAATAAGTTTTGAGACTTCTAAGGGCCCGGGATTTTATTTTTGCTTCAGACGTTTTACATTTTCAGTGGAGCAAATTATAAAATTCCGGCGCAGTATTAATGCTGCCGCTCTAGGAGGCCTCACGGGTCAATGCTTAAAATTCGCTGGATCTATGCAAAAAAAAACCTGTCAGCTTTTCATACTACTGTTGCTTTTAGGCGAAGAGGACTTTGAGGTGTACCGAATTATGGTCAAACACCTCAAACGTACGAAGCCCAAAGCCCGTCGAGCCTTCAATTTTATATTCAAAGTTAAGGTGAGATTTTTGTTTTACAGGACTTATCGTTAAACAAGGGATATATTGGATCCCGCTATAAATTCGATACTCATTTTAAACTGAAAAATACATAACGCAATGAACGTAGAAACTGGAACTCACATTTCGATAACCTAACCTAACTTCATCATCATCATCATCACCAGCCCATAGCAGTCCACTGCTGGACATAGGCCTCTCTAATTGCCCGCCACTTTGCACGACTCTCAGCCTCCCGCATCCAGCCACCACCAGCCATCTTGCGAAGGTCGTCACTCCACCTAGCATGTGGGCGTCCTACACTGCGTTTGCCTATTCGCGGTCTCCACTCCAGAACCCGACGGCCCCAACGGTTATCGGTTCTGCGGATAATATGGCCAGCCCACTGCCACTTCAACTTGTTAATTCTGGGGGCTATGTCGATAACTTTGGTTCTCTGTCGAATCACCTCATTTCTGATTCGATCTAACTTACCTAAACATAATTACAACGTATACTAGCTGTTCCTCGCGGTTTCACCCGCGTTAAATTTCGGAGTTGTCGCGGGAATTCCGAGATGCAAAGTATGTAAGCTGAAATGACGCGCCCCTCCATCGGGCATACGCACACGCACAACCGTTAAAATATCGATACGACACATATAAATCTGGTCTTGCCAATTCACTTGTATTTTACTACAACAAACAAGGGTCAAATCTTGCAATTTGTAGATACTTAAGAATCACTTCCTCTTATCCAACCTTGTTGAATTTTTATAGATTGGTAAGTAGTTGATACAGTTCCGATAACAATGCATTTTTCCTGGCTACCCACCATTAACCGGGACCAGCTGCAGGAATATTTCATCGGTCTGTTCACCGGGAAATCTCGTGTATGTATAAACTACAGACGGGAAATTTTGGGTTGTGTACCTTTCATGACATTGCTACATTCAGGGTTGGGTCCTGACTAGAGTAGTCTTCAATGGTTGACAGCTTAAGCATGAAATGTTGTATACTCATTCAATTATAATAGTCCATCCCATAAGTATGTACACCATTTGAGGCTGTATTTACAACGTGTTCATGAATTAGGTAACTGAAAACTAGAAAGTAGACAGTAGTTGGCTCAGAATCAACTAGCGAATGGATCGCACTATGTTTTAATATAGGTTATATGTTTTCATATTTATTAGCCCATGTCTAAATTATTTATAATACTGAATACAATATTTGGCACGTACGCCGCCCGCAGCAAAAAAAATCGAACCGGTGGCGCGGGCGTAGCGCTTGGAATTTCGTAGATAGGTCACCTCCAAACTAATGTTGAACAACTTTTAAAGTATAAATTTTTTCGACATGAAATATATTTTAGTCATATTATCGTTTATTTTTTTAAATGGGGTTTATCAGGTTTTCAGTTAATTCATTAACACGTTGTATTATCGCTGATGCTACTAAACTCTTTAAATAAAGATTTAAAAAAAAGTGTCGCCATAACATGACTATTGTGCTCAATATTGACTCCTAACGAGGGAAATTTTGTATACCTACCTACTGTCCTATTTTTTTTTTAAATAACTTGTTAAGTTGTCATTTCCAAGCGAGATGGACCAATTAACCTGGATCACCGCTTTCGTCTCTTTCAGAGGCGTTTTGCGCGGAAACCGGATAAGGTTAAGCGCTTTCTGGATATAATGGAGAAACACAGGCGCGCCCAGCGGTTATCGCCCGCAAAGAGGCCAACTCCGTATGATTTGTTCGCGAAGGTAAGCAAACATACATACATATACCTAAGCTAGTCATATAAACTGTTTCTAGATTGATGTAAAACATTTTTAAGTTGTACCTAAATAGATTCACACTAGTAACAAAAAAAAGATTGAAAAAGTAAATTCTTATTACCTACAAGTCAAACTTTAAAAAAACTTATAGATACATTTATTTTTCATTTTTTGTGTTTTATGTTTGTATTTATTGCGTCTCTGACTGGTGTATCTGAGTAGTTATACTTAAGACTAAAGCCCGTATCTCAACTATAGGAAGTTAATAACAAAAAAAATAATACTGAAATAAAAAAGAACAACCTTATCTACGTCAAGATTGCTAAAAAAAATTGCGCTAAGGCCGCCTTTTTGCCTTGTTATTAATTTACTTATACAAATTTTGGAACTCTCAATGGAATTATTTATTTCAAATTTTTACAATATTTTTCATTCCTGCTCCACACCTATTGGTCCGTGGCGTGCAGATGTCATAATATAGCCTTCTTCGATAAGTGGGCTATCTAATACTGAAATAATTTTTCAAAGCAAACCTGATTTGTCCTGGTCCCTGAGATTAGCGCATTCAAGCAAACAAACAAACAAACTCTTCTGCTTTATAATAGGAAGTGTATAGAGTGGCATTTTATCTCAAGTGTATAGAGTGCCGCTAGTGGGGCATTCAGTACATAATTTTAAATAGCCGTAAATGGTGTGATTAATCACTTTTCCCGGCCATTATGAATAATGCCCACCTGGGCAAAGTAATAAAATAGGTGAACTGTGATTATCAATTTGGTTAATGAAATAAATACTATCCTAGTAATATTATAAACGCGAAAGTTTGTAAGTATGTATGGATGGATGGATGGATGGATGGATGTCTGTTACTCTTTCACGCAAAAACTCCTCGATGGATTTAAATGAAACTTTACAATAATATGGCTTAAACATTAGATTAACATATAGGGTACTTTTTATCCCGGAATTCCCGCGGGAACTCTGAAATTAACGCGGGTGAAACCGCGGGGCACAACTAGTTATACATAAAAACACCCCGAACACGCCGGGTTAGGTTGGGTTTGGACTGTTGACCACGACAAAATATGGTGATGATGATTGACCATTTGTATTCGACGCATCGAACCTACCTACTGTTCCTTAAAGTTGACGTTCCATTTGCAGATTAAGGACCTGTTCGACGGCAAGCACCCAGACCTGCTAGAGGATTTTATGGATTTCATGCCGCGAACTAGCGGTACTAGTCGTACTAGCGGCAGTAGCCGTACTAGCAGCACTGGCGGTACTAGCCGTTCTAGCGGCACTGGCGCTACTAGCCGTACTAGCGGCATTGGTGATTCTAGCAGTTCTAGCAGTATTAGCGTTGTTAGCGGTACTAGCGATAATACACCATCGCCATCTAAAAATAGGCGAGTAAAACAAAAGTGATGAAAATACTGGTCAATTTGCACTTATTTTTCCAGAATTCAAAACTCAAAACTCATTACATTATTCAAACCATTAAAATTAAATAGTACTTATTAATTGAATCGGCAACAGATAAATAATTATGTTATAATATAATATGTTTTATACTAAGAGTTAATTCGTGTTGTCGCCTTTACGGATATTATTAAACTGCTCATAATTAATGTAAAACATTTGAAAAAAATCGTGATCTTTTGTTTGAGTGGTTTTATTTTTAAATAATGTTTTGTACAGTACCTACTCAACACTCATGTCACTTCACTCTATCGAGAAAATACACCCACTACAACACTCAATATCGCTAGTGTTGTATAGTCGGTGTAGGTAAATTGTAAATTAGTAATTTAATATATGTATATACCTACGATATTGTTATAAAAATTATGTTACTATTTTTGTCATTGATGCATGTATTATTATGTATTTTAAATGTAATTCCTTGAAATAATAATCGTATCTTGAAAATTGAAATATTTTCGTTTTATTTCACACACTATTATAGCTGCTCCCCGTTTTAAGTTAATTTCATAACGTCTACCTATGTCCTTCTCTGTACGCGCGACGTGTATGTAAAATTTCGTGATTATCGGATAAGCAGCTGAGAGGTGAAAGCGTAAAAAAACATACTTATAGTACGGGAGCCCAAGAGGGGATTTGTGGATTTGCTAGAGCGCGTCAGACAAACAAAAAAAGAAAAATAAAGAAAAAGAAAAAAAACATCGTTTAACCCATATTAGCTGTTATGCATCGATTTATAGTTTATTCAATACTAGCTGCTTTCACCCGCGGTAATTTCAGAGTTCTCGCATGAGTTTCGGGATAAAAAGTACCCGATGTCACTCAGAACTACCATAGCTTCCTATAAGTGGAAGAATTTTCAAAATCGGTTCAGAAAATCCAGAGATTACACTCTCACAACTCGCAATTCATAAACTTTACCTCTTTATATATATTATAATATGTGAGTGACCGAGCTTCGCTCGTTGTGATAACTCCTCCCAGAGAAAGGTGCTTATAGCGCCATCAGTTGTTAAGTAGAAAAACAAACACTCATTTTTCATTGCTTGAATACACGGATAAAATGACATTTTCTAAAAATTAAACCTAGCTAGATCAATTAATCGCCCCCTGTTTACAATTTTTTTTGAAAATCGTTGGAGGCGTTTTCGAGATTCAGATTATATAATATATATATATACATATAAATTACCATATATATTATACTAACTGTCCCCCGCGATTTCACCCGTGGTAATTTCGAAGCTCCAGTGGGAATTCCGCAGGCAAAAAGTAGGTACTCTATGTCCTTCTTTGTACCCCTGACAGTAGTTTACGGTGATTAGCTGTTTCCCGCATTAATTCCGGAGTTCCCGCGGGAATTACGGGACAAAAACCATCCTATCTTTTAAATTGGACCATATTATGAATGGTTACAAAATTTTATCAAAATCCATTCAGTAGTTTAGGAGTCCATCGCGGTTAAACAACGTGAGACGTGATTTATACATATTAAGATGGTATCGAGTACCAATTTATCATGTGCGAGCACCCACCACAACGCGTTTTCTGTCCTCTGAATTTCACAATATTACCGTTATTTTACAAAGAACGGTTTTTACAATTTTACCGTGACATATATTGCTCGTTAAAAGGTAGACTAGATAGATAGATAATATTAGTAGGTATAATGTATAGTTGAAGGTATTAGAACATTTAGAAGATTTTGGTTCGTGATTGTGATGCAACTGAGGGTAGATATGCGAATATGTTAAAACCTCAGTCCGCCAGGAACCGCATATATGATAAAACTAACCTCGCTAAGTGCCATCGACAGATAAATTATATACCTACCTGCATGTAATTAAAAAAGTGTAAGTATATAGCTAAGGCTATAAGAGTTAGAAACATCTTGCAAAGAGTTTGGAATTGGTTTAACAAAATTCTGGTGAAAATGGAACAAAGTAGGTACCTACCTATACTTTATTTGGAATCTTTTATTTAGTTCACATATTTACGTTTAAATTAACTATCCCTTGCTTGTTTGTTCGTTTTTTATATATGTTTTCATAGTCAGTAGATATATTAATATGACTTTCCTATAAGTACTAAGGTAAGTGGTCCGATCAGTTTTTTTTTAATCACTTGCTGATATCCGATTGATATGAAATCTAGCATACAAATTTAAAAGATTAAAATTCTATGATACTATGGAGCTGATCTAATGATGGAGCCGGGATTGAGGGTCTAAATCGTATTGATACTTGATAGTAAAATTTAACTTAAATTTGCCTTGAAGACATTAATTACATAAAGCAAATAAAGCTGCTTTCTGTTTGGTCGTGTTCTTCTTAATTTGTCCTGAAGATATTGGGGCGAGAATATTGTTTGAATTTTAGATAATATATGTGACAAAAGATTGTCACTGATTCCAGAAACTGCTCTATGAAAGGAATAATTACATGAAACCATTTCTGTAGGTTCTTACGCTATATTAATGACATAAACTAATTATATAATATTTTTCTCTCTGTCTGTTGTATAACAGATGACAGGCAAAGAAACGGATCGCCTGATCGTAAGTACCTAATTACCATCACTTCAACATCTGGACGGGCACTTTATGCGGGATCTTTATAGGCACATAGATACTTGAATAAATAATATGTATACATACTGACATTTTTCTCTCTTACTTTGGTATAACTACTATTTTATTAAAACTCTCTTAGCTTAACCTTGTAGATATTTATTTTCATGAATTTCATATCTATAGATAATTTAAAAATTTAAAGTTCTTCAGACGTAGGTATTACTGACAAGGACTCATCACGACAGTACTATAAATAACTTAATGTGTGCTTATTATCAATATTTTAAAAAAGGTTTTTTTTTTTAACGAAATAGGTAAATAGGTAAGTACATATTCCATTATTTAGGTAGGTATATCCAACGGGTTTCAACATGGTTTTCAAGGTTACAATTAACAATTTGCTAACATATTTTAGTTCATTTAGTTAAATAATAAAAGAAAAAAAATCATGTAATTTAATCACACAATTGACGGAAAACTGAAATGATTTTAACTTTTAAGGGACGGCAAAAAAAGGTTTGGCTTTGATATCTTTTAGATTTTAGTAAACTTTTACGTTTTAGCGCCATATAGGTCCATGCTTTATGCGGCGGCTTAAATCCGCCACTGGACATTGTACGAGAAAACTCTGCTAGCTTTATAACCGACTTTATTGATCTCCTATTACTTTTAGGCGAAGAGGACTTGGAAGTCTCCCAATATATGACCATGCAGAACATAGAGGTCGAGGTCCGTCAAGCTTTCGAGTTTGTATTCAGCGTTGAGGTGAGCCCTTTGTTATACAGGATGTGATTTAAAACGAGGAATATATTAAAGGACGATATATCTAGACTCCTTATTTAATATGACCATAACACGTCGCGTTAATATAACGCGTCATTAAAAATGTTATTTCGTCGTGCTTAAACAAGTTTCACTTCAAATAATACACCTGCTACTGTCTTATGGCGTGCAGAATTTTAATACAATTTTTGCATCTGGACCGTTAGGGATTGTGTTTGGGGACGCGCGGTATGGGCGAGGAATGGTGAATGCGGCTCTGTATTCGATTCTTCTGATAGATAAAGTTTTATCTAGTTTTAAATACCTAGAAAACTAAACGCACGTGGTAAACAAAGTAACATGGAAATGGAACTTCGCGTTGAAAAATGCCCCAGCAATAGGTACATGTATCTACCTATATCTATACAATTGAATTGACCAAAAACCTTATACACCCCATTTAAAAAATAAATATTTATAAATCAAGTCGAAAAAATTAGTTTGGAGGTTTGGAGGTGACCTGTCTAGAAACGAGGTAACCTTTTAAGCGCTACGCCCGCGCTACCTGTCAATGACCGATTAGATTTCTTTGCTGCGGGCGGCGTACGCGCCAAATATCGTATTATAAATAATTTAGACATGGGCTAGTAAAAATGAAAAAATATAACCGATTAATAAATATAATCGATTCGGAAGTCGATTCTCAAACAAACTACTTTCTAATGTCAGTCAACACATTGTATACGTAATTACACCCTAATATAAAGAAGATTTTTTTAAGGGGCTTTCTCTGGAACTACTGACTTATATTGTAGTCTTTTAATGACAGATAGCTACAGTATGCCACTCCATCATCACGTGTTATATTAGGTACTTTTTAACCTTGAACAAAATATTGTACGGAATATTTAGTTAAATTTATCACTGACTTTTCTGTACAGGAGCGTTTTTCGCAAGAGCCAGATAAAATGCAGCGTTTCATAGATATTTTGGACGATTACGAGCGCACTCGACACTTGCCGCTCGCACTGCAAGTGACCAAGTATGATGTGTTCGAGCAGGTAAGCAAACAAACAGACCAAAAAACATTGTACTTTCGTTAGTCCAGTTAGATATCTCTTTATCTATTCTTCTGTAACGTTGACTTTCCATTCGCAGTTCAAAGTCCTCTTCGAGGAGCACCAAGACCTGCTAGAAATTTTCAGGACGCAGTTCATGTCCGACAGGACCCTTACTACTCCGCCGGTGCTATCAACAAGCCGCTATTTATCCGAATAAAATAAAAGTGATGAAATTACTAACCATCTATAGTCTATTTCGTTAGGAATTCAAACTTTTTGGAATATTCGAAACGTTAGATTGTAGGATATCTAATGATATAATCTAAATCTATATAATAACTAGCTATGCCCCAAGGTTTCACCCGCGTGAGTTTTGGAATTCAAGTTGGATTTTTTTTCTAAGATAAAAGTATACCGTTAAAATCGGTCCAGCCGTTTCAGAGATTACCCAGAACAAACAGACGTACAGACAGACAGAGAAAAATTCAGAAAATTGATTTTTTTTAATGTAAGTACCTACCTTGTATTATACTTTCATATGCATTTATTGTAAAACTGTTAATTTGGAATTACAAACACTTAATTTTTTTTTCTTTTCTCTTTTTTTTTCTTCACTTTTTATGTATTTTTATATAGAGATATAGGTATGTACCTACAGATTATAGCTACAAGAGTGTAATTTTAGAGAGTATTTTTATTATACCTACGTCAGAATATAATTGAGATGTGAATCGAATACTGAAAATATCCCTCGTCAACCTTAGGGACACCCTATATTATATTTTAAATACTATTAATATACTGGATGTTAATTTTGTATTTACGCCAACTTAATAATGAATGTAAATCAATAAAAAAAGCTCGATCGAACGTTTGTATTATTTTATGTTATCTATTTTTTTTTAATCTTTTTTTTAACCACGATAACAATATTACCGATAGGATCCATAGTGAATATAACTATTAATATTTTGATAATATAAAACTTTATAATCAATGTTCCTTTAAACACGCCGCGTTAGGATAAATCCACCAAATTAGCGTGTAATGGGTAGGTAGGTATTATCAAAATAAAAAAAACCGATTTCTTTTTTCGAAAAATACCAATGGGGATGTGGACTACTTTTGAAAATCAAAATTCTAATTAGTCCGTCAGTTAGAAAATAAAAAAAAACAAGAGACACGTATGTTTTGCTTTTTCAAATAAATTAAAATATACAGAGATAAAGCACATTAAAGTTTAGGGTGAGGGGGTCGTGACGTCACTAACCACTAAAACCGCCATACAAACTGTCCGAATAGTGACGTCACGCGGAATTTCAACTCGATATATCGCCGTTATTTTTTGATTACGTAAAAAAGAAAAAATACGTGTCCAACTTTGATTATAGGTATAGTCCCCAATATTTTTTAATAATCTATAAGACGGACTAAAAAATAAAAATTAGTCAACATGCCCATTATCAGATTATCTGTGCTAAAGTGAACGCGTCCTAAACATTAATAAAAATTGACTCGCTGTCATGCTGTGGGTACCCGAATATTTGTAAAAATCACAGCCAGTCCGTCATCTGTCGTTTAAGTGATATCTAAGTTTCCGCTGTACCTATACTAGTCTTTAAATAGGTACCAATTCTACCATCAGCAGATACTCAGTACTTAGATACCAATAGTTTTAAGGACTCGAAGATTGGAATTCCCCCTATTTAACGTGTTAAAATGCTACCAGGTAAGTACCAGGTGGTATTTGTAGTTATTTATGCAACTGTTGCATAATGAGGGGTACCTGTTAAAACACGAATGTGGGTGTAGGCGAAGCCGAGTGTGATAATAGTATCACATGAGTGTTTTAATACCTAATTATAATACAGTTGCATTCAAGACTTTATCTAAATCCATGATATTAATCCTCTATATATTTTAAAATTGCAAATCTTCAGAAAATGATGTACCTACCTACTCTGTGATATTTTCAAATTCATGAAATTCTTGGCACCTACGCCTTTCATATTGTTTCCTCGTCTTTTCTGGTAATAATTGGTTAGAAAAATGTCCATTCACGCGGGTAAAACCGCGGGTCACAGCTAGTTATTTAATAAGTATCTACAAACTGTTTCCAACTAATTAACCTTTTAATTAAGTAACGTTCTAGTCTTGAATGATACTTTTTATTTATTACTAGCTGTGCCCCGCGATTTTACCCGCGTGAAAGGTTTTTATACAACAACTTTTTTTCCCGACATCCGATTTAAATGAAACAAAACCTATATGTAGCTCCAGGGTTAGCTTAATCTACCTGTGAAAACCGCATGACAATCAGTTCAGTAGATGCGGAGATTATCGCGAACAGACAGACAGACAGACAGAAAAGAATTTTAAAAACTTTTTTTTTGGGCTTGGTTACTCTTCTTTTATCACCCCTCTCAATTTTAGGTAAAAATATTCCATGTACAGAATCGCGGATTCTACTATTTTACTATAGTATAGATAAATTATAGTATATAGTATAGATAGATATCTATACCTAATTTATGCAAAACAATAGATATGGCAAATGTCGACTTCTCGAATTGATTAATGGACCCACTTGGCATAATTTTTCTGTCGCTACTTTGAATTTAATTTGGTATGTGGGCGATTTAGATTTGATTAGATACCTCAGAGGAAAGAATATATTGATACTCACCTACCTGAAAGTGAATTTCCCTCGAGGGCTCATCCCAGTAGTCCCGTCACCACTGAACGTTGACAAAATGAGACATTTCATATGTAATAAAATGGACATGTTGACTAATTTTTATTTTTTAGTCCGTCTTGTAGATTATTAAAAAATATTGGACACGTATTTTTTCTTTTTTTAAGTAATCAAAAACTAACGGTGATATATTGAGTTGAAATTTCGCGTGACGTCACTATTCTGACAGTTTGTATGGCGGTTTTGCGGTTAGTGACGTCACGACCTCCTCATACTAAACTTTAATGCGCTTTATCTCTGTATATTTTAATTTATTTAAAAAATAAAAAAATACGTGTCTATTGTGTTTTCATTTTCTAACTGACGGACTAATTAGAATTTTGATTTTCAATAGTAGTCAACATCCCTATTAAAAAAATTCCTATTTGCCGGCTTGGGACGATTGGGAGACATCTCTTTCTACTTTGTACTGATGTTCACGCTATATCGCCCAGAGGACGAGCAGCCGCAACAAGGCAGAGAATCGCCCACTGTCAACGAAA
This sequence comes from Zygaena filipendulae, assembly GCA_907165275.2. Classification (NCBI taxonomy): domain Eukaryota; kingdom Metazoa; phylum Arthropoda; class Insecta; order Lepidoptera; family Zygaenidae; genus Zygaena; species Zygaena filipendulae. The sequence continues at coordinate 7,683,233 of OU015669.1, forward strand.
GGGCTCATCCTTTGGTCGGCCGTGCATTCGCATTTATGGATAGGGTAAAGGTGAGTTCATACCAATCGTGATACCGAATTTGAAGATTCTACGATCTAATACTGAACCGATTTTGAAAAAAATTTTAACTAATAGGAAGCTATAGGACGGTAGTCCTGAGTGACATACCGCCGCACTCAGAGTCGACTTTAATGATTACTTAGTTAAGTAGGTATAGATTTTTAAAACAAAACTGCCGCAATCAGACAAGTTTAATAAATTAATGTTAATTGGCATTTAACTAATTAAGTTACATCTCATTAAATGCCAATAAACATTAATTTACTGAACGTCTCTGATTGCGGCAGTTTTGTTTTAAAAATCTATACTTAACTAAGTAATCATTAAAGTCGACTCTGAGTGCGGCGGATAGGGTAAGTAGGTACTTTTTATTCCGAAATTCCTACAGGTACTCCGAAATTACCGCGGGGGACAGCCAGTTTGTAATAAACGATTTTTTTTTGTTAATTTTACGCCGATGGGGAAGGCAAAGGAAGCTAAGTCCACACAGCCAAGTCAGTAGTATCTTTCTTCTTAAGTTATTTACATCGAAATGAATTGGTGAGATGCATTTCGATGCTTTACCGGAACTTTTGGCAGCAACTCTTCACAGTTGAACCTTAATAGGACGCTCTGTGGGAAGTTGTATAGTAAAACGACAACCTCCCGATGAACGCCTCATTTCATCTTATTTCACTGTTTCCACACACTGTTCATTACTAATGGATCACTGTTATGCAATATCCGTCTATATATGACGGAGTTATGCCCCAACATTTAAGTATATAGAAATCTATATATTTATATAAGAAAGTCGTGTTAGTTACACTATTTATAACTCAAGAACGGCTGAACCAATTTGGCTCAAAATTGGTGGGGAGATAGCTTAGAACCAGGAAACGGACATAGGATACTTTTTATCCCGGAATTCCCGCAGGAACTCCGGTCGGTGAAATCTCATGAAATTTTGCATACTTAGGTACACATTGTCAGGGCTACAGAGAAGGACCTATGTCTATGACCTGTCCTATATGTAGGTACTTTGCATTCCGGAATTCCTGCGGGATCTCCGAAATATCCGCGGTTGAAAGCGCGGGGAATAGCTATAGTATGTAGATATATATAAACATCCGGATTGATAACCTCCTCCTTTTTAAAGGCGATTAAAAACGATTGGATGTGCGAATTAACGTTCGCAACGACAGACATACCTATTATATTTATTACTAGCTGTCCCGCGTGGTTTCACCCGCGACAATTTCGGAGTTCCCGTGGGAATTCCGGATTGCAGTATAGCCTATGTTACTCAGGGATAATGTATCTAGCTTTCTAATGGTGAAAGAATTTTTCAAATCGGTCCAATAGTTTTTGTTTTTTGTTTTTGTACAGTAGTTGTTTGAGTTAAATCGCAACAAACAAACAAAAAAACAAATCTCGCCTCTTTATAATATTAGCATAGATATAGATGGTGCCAGTACACTTTCAATTTGCGTGCGCTGATGCCTATTAATTCTATAACTCTACGATCCAGACGCGTTTCTCGCAGCAGCCGGCCAAGTACCAGCGTTTCCTGGATATAATGCGAGTGTTCACGCACGGCGACCCCTCGCGGCGCAACGGGCGGTGCCGGCGGGGGGACCATAGTTACACGCGCGCGCAGGTGAACATACACACAAACAACACAGCCATGCACAAACTCGGATCGAGAATTTCGTTCAGGGTCAGCAAGTGCGGGGACGGGGGAGCAAGCTTTCCTAGAAGTAGATATTATCTAAGGGCGGCGCCACAGTCTTTGCGGCGGCGGTGGCGGCGGCGGCAGCGGCAAAAAAAAAATGGTACACAACATCAGATGTTAGCCACAGCTTGCGCCGCTGATAGCTGTGGCCAACTTCGTATGTTGTCGACCATTTGTTTTTGCCGCCGCCGCCGCCGCCGCCGCCGCCGCCATCGCCGCCGCCGAGACTGTGACCAAAAGGGTAAACATGTAAAACAGAGTGGATACTACTAGATATACATATTATATCTAGTATGTGTATATCTAGTATGTGTATTTATATCTAGTAGTATCCACTCTATTTTACATACAAACTACAGCATCGACCGCTACCTAAGCTGTGGGGTTAGCCAAGTTGACAATCGTTAACGAATAGAAAACTTATAAACGAATCGTCATATTGTCGTCACGTTTATCGTCAAGTAGTCAGCCAATCAAAACTCAAATTTTGCGTGACAACTTGAAAACTAGGGCTTTGATTGGCTGACCAAGTGACATGACGATTCGTTACATAAGTTTTCCGTTCGTCGATTGTAGAATGTCGACTTAGCTAACCCCGCTGTTATCTTAAAAATTGATTGAAAAAGAAATTTATAGTAGGTAGAATGTATAGATAGGTACCAAATAGGGTAAATACTATTGTTTTATGATGGTTTTGCAACATTTACCATGTTATTCTTATTTATGTAAGTATTTAATATTAACACAGACGTCATGGGCATGATGACAGTATTAAAGGATCAAAGATAAAATGGTTCAAAAGAAAAATTTGTGTCGAAAGATCTCTCAAAAATTTTCATCTAAACATTGTGATTAATAAGATTTTCATTAAAGTAAAAGTAGATATAAGAATATACTGCAATCGGCCATGTTTGCTGAAACACCAATCACAGCGAATGATGTCACACCTAATTAACGCCGTGCATGTTATTTGAGACATAAGTCTAGATATTTTGTAGGTGGATAAATGGTGCACATGCAATGATGTGAAACCTCGCACATTCACCCGCACCGTACGCCCCGAATTTCGTACGCGAATGTGCGAGGCTATTAAGAAATGCAGTGCGTTCGGCGCGTATGTTGCTGACAAATCTGCGATTTATTGATGTGTTTTTACAGATAGGAACCGCAGATCACTTGTAAACTTTGGAATTCATTTTTAAAACACGATATATCGTTGACATTTTTCATCGACCATACAAACAATGCTATGTGAACTTAGGTAGTTATGACGTCACAAGCGGACGCCACTCACGCCAATAGTTTGCGTTAAAACTTATTTTAATGCTGAAATAACAATTTTTTCAGAAATAGTAGACATGTACCTGCGTTATAAAAGGGGATTTCAAAATTTGTCATCATGCCCAATACCTACTCACAGTCCGTTGTCAAAGAAAAGAAATTATTACTTTATTGTCCTTAAAAATATGAAAATCTCTTGCTGCTCACAGATGAAGAAGCTCTTTAAGGACCATGAAGACCTGTTTGAGGAGTTCCAGAACTTCATGCCAGAGACATACCGCCGCCGCCGCAACGATATTTGAAATAAGGTCATTACCTTATTTCAAATGAATTTAGAAGACTCCACTTTTCTTAAACAACTAGTTTTTATCGACCACTATCATTTGCAGGGAACGAAGCCAAGTTCGGTTTAGCTTCCCGTATACATATGTATGTAGCTAAAGAAGTTTCTATATAACTACCTAGTTCGGTTCACACGGCGCGGTCAACAATTGTCAACTTGGCAACCTATAACTACCCCCATATAGCTAATACTACTAGCGTAGTGTTAATTATTTTATTACTAGTTGATCCCCGCGGTTTCATCGGCGTTAATTTCGGAGTTACCGCGGGAATTCCGGGATCAGAGTACCCAATGTCCTTCTCTGTATCCCTGATACCGCAAAATTTCATATTGATCCGTTGAGCCGTTGAGGCGTGAAAGCGTAACAAACAAACAAATTCATTTTCACATTAAATGTGAAAGTGAGTTTGTTTTATAATAGTGAGGGTTATAATTTTTTTTAATTGTCGTTTTTGCATATTATTTTCTATTCTTTTCTCGCAATAGTAACTCTAAGCTCTCTAGTTCCAGCCAAATGGACAATCTTTGACCGTTATTGCCATAGGAAACTGAGATATTTTTCACTTATGTCATGTGGTCACGAAATATGCCTACGACTTTTTAGTGACCACGTGACATTACCCTATTATGTTCTTTGTGTATGATATAGAAAGTCGCGGTAGGTAGGTCCAGGTAGGTAGGTACACGTCGCTAAATGAACTTTCGTTTCGCTACATTCTTGGTGTGGTCTGCACTTTAGTATTCGTGTGCAACTGTACTTGCCCCTCCCCTAGGCGGACAAAAATTTTCATGGATACGAATTCTTAATTTGGTGCTCTTGTTTTAAATACTCTATGGAATATTTACAATTCACATAGTGTTAGCTATTTTTTTTTATCTTACAAAATGACAAAGAATAATGAAATCCATTTATTATTCTGCGATTGGGAAAGCGGTAAAAAGTAGGTGCTGAAAACTGACAAGAATCAAAGAGCTTAAAAAAGTTGTAAGGCTCGTCTTGGCGGGGCACTACCGTGCCCCCAGATTAATAATACATTTTTAGTATTTCAATGCAAAATACATTTTGATTTATAGTTTAGTTATCAGTCACTACAATAATAGCTAACATTAAACTACTATTGCTTTTTCTATTTTTTTTTATGTTATTGACAGCAATTCTGTATGTACTTACCTAATACTAACAATTAAATAATTAAATTTAATTTAGTACTAAAATCAAATTGGATGTTATTTATTTTCATACAACAATAGAAAGTTGTTTAATTTAAATATAAAATTGTAAATACACTAATATTTTTTTTAACAAATAATATGTTGTGAAATAAAGAAAACAAAATTTCTTAAATAAGAAAATACTTTCTTCTCGTTTCGTTTTGTTTTTTTACGTAGCTTATTATTTTTCGTTTTATTGGGTAGGTAAAACACATGCCCTTCGCTAGGTACCTTCTTTGTCTACCCAACGGTCAACTGGTAGAGAACGCCGCAAGGCATTAAGTTCGTTATTTATAAATTTTATGCAATGAAGAATAAATAAAAATTAAATAGTTATTATAGTAAGTACTGTCTATATCTATATCTTCTTTACTTATAATCAGATATCCTTTATTAGGTATATAGAATGTCTTTGCTTATAATAAAACTGTAGAGAGGTCAATTCTGTACATTGAATATATTATGTATATTCAAAATTAATATTGGAGGATGAATGGTGATCGATACTAATGCCAAAAATGCATTCAGTAATTTTTTTGTCTGTCTGTCTGTCTGTATATGCACGCATGGGTCAAAAACTACTGAAGGGATTTTAACCAAACTTGGAACGATTGTAGTCCATACTCCTGGGCAGGTTATAGGCTATACAACATAACGCTAAGACACTTAAGAGCTGAGCAGTGACGATAAATTTGAAGCAAGTCGGATGAAAATGCGCTTTCGAGCTCTTATCACACCAAAAGTATGTATTACAAAGATAATCGTTACATAATCTTCTTTATAAATGAAAAAGGATTCAGAAAAATAGTGATTTTGTGATTACCTAACTAATCGTTTTTAGACTGCAGCTTCAACTTTTGAAGTACATAATATGTTTATTTTGGTTAATTACTAGATATTGTAGGTGTCAAAACATGCATTATCTATTGTATCTAATCGCAAAACGAATGTCATATTTTTGGTTGCAAACGAAAAATTATAGAAACAAAAGTTACATAGCTAATAGCCCTTCTGTTTTCATTCATGATTTGATACCTTTCTATCTATTCTGTGATCCAAGTGAACGCATCTTTAACATTAATAAAAATTGACTCGCTATCATACTGTGGGTACCCGAATAATTTTGTTATTTAATACCGCAGCCAGTCCGCAACCTATCGTTTTTGTTAATTATTAATTATTTATTACCTAAGTTTGTAGTGTTTGTCTTTAAATAGATTCCTATTCTACCATCAACCTACAGTTTTAGTGGTTCGTAGATTGGAATTTCCCCAATTTTACGTGTTAAAATGCTACCAGGTAAGTAGGTAGTATGAGAAACAATTATTATTTAGTGATAACAAAAAACTGTTAACTAATATAATAACGTTCTAGATTTAAGTGGTACCTATTAACTTCCTGACATATTACAAAACAAAGTCGCTTCCCGCTTTCTGTCCCTATTTTTGTCTTCAAAACTACGCAACGGATTTTCATGCGGTTTTCACCATTAGATAAGTCATAAGAGTGATTCACGTGGAAGGTTTATATCTATATTTTACCCTAGAATTCCCGCGGGAACTTCGAAATTCCTCTGATGAAGCCGCGGGAGACAGCTACTTAGTATAATTTATGCAAAACAATATGGCAAATGCCAATGAATTGAATGACATAAGTAAGTACCTACCTTATAGGTAAGTTCGGTCGTTAATCATTATCCATGAGTAGACGGATGGTGGACGGTGACAAATTGGAAATTCATGTCTTATAAGATTTCCATTTGTGGGACGACTGGAAGAGATCGTGTTTGTTTTAATCCTACTATCCTACTAATATTATAAATGCGAAAGTGTGGATGTTTGGATGTTTGTTACTCAATCACGCAAAAACGGCTGAACGGATTTAAATGAAATTTGGCATGCACGTTGTCAGGGGTACAGAGAAGGACATAGGGTACTTTTGTCCCGGAATTCCCGCGGGAACTCCGAAATTACCGCGGGTGAAACCTCGCGGCACAGCTAGTAACTAATATGTTCACGCTATATATCGCTCAGACGATGAGCAGCCGCAACCCGGCGTGAATCCTGTGCAGATGTCCACCGCCTCGGGCCATCGTATTGTGTACAACCGGGTCGTCGTATTTCTCATTATGGTCAAGGTGAGAACTTTTATGGGTACCTACCTACCAACTAATGCGCTTTGCGATTAAAGCCGCGTTAATTTCAGAATAGAAACTTCTCATAGTATAATTATAGCTTTCAACCATACAACTGCCAAGATATTATGTAAAAGTAAAAGAAGCCTCCATCGAAACCAGTTAAGTAGGTAACTCTGGTTTTGCACACGGCCGAAAGCGAAAAGTTGTGATGATATTTATAATGTCATTGGTTAAGATGGTTTGTACAGACAAGAGAAAAAAAAATCTCGCCAACCAGTTAGAATCTAGATTGGTCAAAATCAACTCTCGCCATAGAAATTGTTAGGTAGGTAGGTACACATAGAGCGATACCTCAGAACAATAAGGTAGGTATTGTTCTGAGAGCGATACTTTAAATATAAACAATGTAACACAAAAACGATCGAATGTTCGTGCTGCCTGCAGGAATGGCGGGAAGTTACTTCCGCGCCGAGAGACATGGTAGATGTAGGAAACTCCGAAATTACTGCGGGTGAAACCGCGGGGCACAGCTAGTTTTAAAATAAATCGATAGAAGTAGATGAAATTTCCAGCATAATATTTATGTACAAACCACCGGCTCTCTGCGGTTTCAGCCGCGTTAATTTGAAAGTTCCCGCGGGAACTCCGTCAAATCCTTTCTCATGACGTCTTCCAGGTAGAAGAAACTATATACCTGCCAAGTTTCAGCTTCATCTAGGTAAAGTAGGTAGTTTTCGAGATTTCATAATAATTAGACTGTCAGTCGCTATTACCTACAACGCAGTCCAATGTCCTTTAACAGTACGGTTCTTTTGTTACACACAGATGGCGGAGCTCCTGGAGGGCAATGATGACCTGCTGCAGGAGTTCCACCACTTCATGTGGCTAGCTAGCGTCAACTTCGCACCACCGCCGCAGCGATAATAATAAATTGAGCTTGATCTTTAGACTGACCATAATTCAAATGAATGACGAAGACTCCAGTTCGTTCGGAATCTATATTCTTTGAAAAAAAAAAAGTACCTACCTACCTTTTTTATAATCAATTTGAAGTATTTGAAACGAGAGTAGGAGTACCTAACAGCCGCACTCAGAGTCGATTTTAATGATTACTTAGTTAAGTATAGATTTTTAAAACAAAACTGCCGCAATCAGAGACGTTCAGTAAATTAATGTTAATTGACATTTAATGAGATGTAACTTAATTAGATAAATACCAATTAACATTAATTTATTAAACTTGTCTGATTGCGGCAGTTTTGTTTTAAAAATCTTTACTTAACTAAATAGTCATTAAGGTCGACTCTGAGTGCGGCCGTAAGAGTCGTTTTAACTACCTAATATTACCTGATTAATTTTAAGCAAAGATTTTTACAACAATTTTGTTTTAAAAATTTTAGCATGTTTTACAAATTTTAGCATAATATGTTTTAAAATTTTTAGCTTATCCTTATAAACTAGTTTTTTATAAACCCTTTGTAGAACTTAGTCACGTTCAATTTCGATTAAGTGCAGCACGGGGAACAAAGCAAGGTTCGTTTAGCTTCGTCACAGATAATATAATACTATACTGCTTCGCTCATGTATATACAGCTATCGCTTTTTTACATTCAGTTCCTAGTGTAAACCAAAATGTTATGTTCAATTCATAGTTACACGAGCGAAGCAAAGAACTAAACCGACTCAAAACAAACAAAAATGCACTACACGTATGTATGTGCTACCTACTGATCGTTTCGAAGTCGGTGCCAAGTCAAATAGGTAATAGGTAGATAGACAATAGATATTGCAGACACGAGCGGGCTTGGCACTGACTTCGAAACGATCAGTGTAGGTAGCACTTACGTAGGTTATTTTGAACTTTTTAGTGTGTACACTTTTGTGAGTCAGTTTTAATTTTTTGTTAAATTTTTATTTATATCCTACGAAATGACAAAGAATAATGAAATCTATACTATTCTGCTATTGAAGAAGCGATAAAAATACTGACTACAAGACAAGCTTAAAATCGTAACAATAATACACAAGTATTTCATTGCAAAAACATTTTAATTCTGTACATATTTTATTTGGTAATTATTTAGTTATCAGTCAATTACAATAATGTAAGAACATATAATTACTATTGTTTCTTCTATTTTTTATGATAATTCTAAATGTTAATACAGGTACCTACCTACTGAAATCAAAAATAATATTGAAAACATTTTTTTATGTTATTTATTTTCATACATCAATTTTACTTAAATAAAATGTTACTAGTATTCTTCAAAGTACGATTTTAATTACAGTACTTATTATTTGCCGATTTTTTTTGATTTAAAAAAATCACCGGCAATAGGTAGGTACCTATTTGTCAAACATTATTTACAAAAATTTGCAGATTTTAATGTTTAAAATATACTGAAGTATAAATTTGTAAATTTGCAATAAAATTTTAAAGTATCTATATATACTTAACAATACAACACTAGTATTATGATAATGTTAATGAACAATACCAACATTTTATTAAAATTAATAAAAATACTTCTATAAAATATTTATGGACGGATGATTCAGATCACATTGTATTTTTTTATTACCTAGAAACCTAGTTTGGTCGCTGTCAAAAGAGAGAAAATTTCTTCAGTGAGTTAGTATTTAGGTACTTACGTAGTTTGGTAAACAAATTTGGTGGGTTTGTGGATTTATCAGACATTTGACAGAGGGGATTGTCTATCAATAGCATGATCTGTTTGTTTTAAATACTCTATTATATCATTGGTAAGTCTCACAACTGTACATTTCTTTACAAAACATTCTCTCAAACAACACTGTGACAAGTATTTAATAATAACTCACAGTAACGGCAGTCAACATTTAAGCAGTGTTTTAAGATACTTTCTTAAAAATAAATTTGATTAATATTCGATTAGTATTTCTATATTAGGCGACTGCATCTGTAATATTATTTCGTATTGAGAGAACACGCAAAGAAAGCAGTATATCTGAAAAGAGAAAGAAAATATTATCAATACACTGTCTAGCCGTACCCCGCGGCTTCACCCGCGTTAATTTTGAGTTCCCGCGCGAGAATTTCGAAACAAAAAGTACCCATGTCCTTCTCTGTACCCCTGACGATGTGTATTCAAAATTTAATGATGATCGGTTGAGCCGTTAAGGCGTGAAAGCGTAACATACAGACAGAGTTATCGCATTTATAATATTAATTAGGGATAAAACAAATATGTAAAAAGTTAGCGAAAGTGACTGCTACGTCAGGTCTCGTGAGTTCAATTCCCGCATCAGGGTAAACTACAATAACTATTCAATAAACTTTTCAATTCAAAATTTTACTTAGTCCGTCTTGTAGATAAATTAAAAAATATTGGACACATATATTATATTAATCTACAAGACGGACTAAAAACAAAATTTTTGAAACTAGCCTATTGTAATCAGCTCACGGAATGAGAAGTAAAGAATATTTTTATAGTAACAGAGGCGACATCAAGCGAACTTTAACACCACTTGTGCATAGTAAGATAAAAATAAAACCTATTTTTAACCGACTTCCAAAAAAATCTAAAATTCTAAATTCAAAATGTTTTTATTATTTAGGGCCGATCGGTACAATCATTTATAATAATCGTCAAAGTTCTTAAAAAAAAATGAAAAAAATGGAGGTTTTGCATTCGGCATTTATGTATGTATAAAATTAAAAAGATTAAAAAATTGAAATAAAATAAATCGATCAAAAAGAAAACAAGCTGTGAATGTGTTTGCTGCTCAATCGCTCTACCACAGATAATATATGTATGTATAATACTATCGCCGCGCGCCGCGCGCCGGTATCTCAAGTTCAATGACCTCGATCGAGCTGAACAGCTGATCCATCGCTCGCTATGTGCGTGGCGCGTGCCTTGTATACGTATAAGTGAGCTACGTGTATTGTGTACCTTGTGAATGTAATTATGATGATTTGAATGAAATGAATTTATTTTCCTCATATTCTAAAAAACTACCGAACTTATAATATTCCTTTTTTGCTTATCCTGTTTATTATAACGTATACTTTCAGCCCTGTAAATATTTGCAGTTGATTTTACCATATGTTATATGTATATACCATGTACACAATCGAAATGATAATAATTGACTACTTACATTGTACGAGAGCCATACAAAGTTGATCAAAGCTGCTAAAGTTGCCTCCAACTGAAAATGGACGATGAGTGGATTAGTTGAAGAAAATAATAATGGGAATGTGGACTAATTTTTATTTTTTAGTCCGTCTTGTTGATTATTAAATAATATTGGACACGTATTTTTTCTTTTTCTACGTAATCAAAAAATAACGGCGATATATTGAGTTGAAATTTCGCGTGACGTCACTATTCTGACTGTATGGCGGTTTTAGCGGTTAGTGACGTCACGACCCCCTCACCCTAAACTTTAATGCGCTTTATCTCTGTATATTTTAATTTATTTAAAAAAAGCAAAAAATACGTGTCTATTGTTTTTTTATTATCTAATTGACGGACTAATAAGAATTTTTGATTTTCAAAAGTAGTCCGCATCCCCATACTAAAGGCCCTTACAGGGATCAAACTCGTTCCCTATCCACAGTAAAAGGAATCATATCTTCTAAGCTATTCCGTTTAAAATTAATCCTTACTAATATTAGTAATATTATAAATGCGAAAGTGAGTTTGTTTGTTTGTTACGCTTTCATGCATTAAGGACTCAACCAATCATCATGATATTTTGGATACACGTTGTCAGGGGTACAGGGACAGACATAGGGTACTTTTTATACCAGAACTCCCGCAGGAACCCCGAACTTATCGCGGGTGAAACAGCTAGTATAAAAAGGGCAACGTAACATGAAAAAAGTTTATTAAAAAAAAAATTTTATCAAGTTTAAATGTTGACGAATAGGGTACTTGCATGAAATTTATAGTAAGAAATTGTGTCAATATTTCAAAAACAGAGCCTTAGAAAAGCGTTATCGTGAAAGATTTACTAAAAAATTTTCTATAGTTTCCAAAATATTCAACTTTTAATTTTGTGTAACAGAACGTTGCAACGAAACACCAATCACAGCCAAGCTTGACACATGACGTCACTTTAATTTTTTTAGGAAACATTTACCCCTTTCAGAGAAGGCAAAAGAAACTAAGTGCATACAGTCAACGCATATTTTCCATTTTCTGAAGTTTTTTACTTTAAAATGCATCGGTAAGATGCATTCCGATTCTTTACTGGAACTTATGGAAGTAAATCAACACAGTTCAACCTTAATTTCACTTTTGGATATTGAACTTATCTGTCTGTCAGTGTCACATGACCCTGTCAATACGACAGTGACATTTCTATCACAGATTAATAAGGCGTAATTTTGAACTAGTGACGTCATTCCGCGTTTCGGCGGTAAAGTCTAAAGTAGGAACTTTGAAACGCTCTATTTAATTAATTTATGCATATATATTTTTTCTTTTTCTTGCTTTATTTAAGTAGGCCATATATCTTTAAAATAGACTTAAAAAAAAAATTCATGCAAGTACCCTATTGTCACCAAAATTACATTTTTTAAATATTTATATTCATCTTTGATTTCTTTCTATTTAATTTATGAAAAAATCGAAAAAAAAATGTAAATTAACCTAATAACTGATACAAGTGGTCACAACGCGCCACCGCCACTTCGAAAACTAAGGGATCTGCTTCACTTACTGATGGATTCAGAATTACTCGTAATTAATGGAATGGAAACTATGAAATGAAAATGAATGCAATAAATCTAAAATCTCACTCACATAAATATAATATCCTCCCAAAAGCCACAGGCTGAACAGAAATTGGAACAGCAGAATGAGGATCATCAGACCGAGCCACGGCAACATCAGCCCTCGCATCCATATGTTAATTCCAATTACCTGAAATGACATATTTTAAGATAATACACATAAGCTCACACCTGTCTCTCAGAAGGATAGACAGACTCAATAAACCTACACTTGCTGTGATGATGACATATCTACTTTTTGGCTACGGTTTGACTTTTTACAAATATTTACATGTCCAGCTTTGTTAGTTATGTTATCAGTGCAAAACATCACTTCTATTATTAAAAAATAAAAATAAGTCAGTTTGTGTTTAATGAAAAATTACAGATTTAGTAATCTGTGTTTGTTTCGGCTATTAACGTTTGCCATTAGTATTTTAGCAGCTGGCAACTTATGTTTCCTTTGCCTTCCCCGAAAAGCGTAAACTTCAACAAAAAAAAAACATACCTACCTACAAACCTACAAAACCTAACTTTCACTTCACTTTCTTATTTACATTCATCATCCTTTTCAGACAGGTCTAGGTGCTTATTAAATCATAATGTATTATGTTAGTCCATTTCCTTATTTTTTTTTATAGAAATAGGATATTATGTTCATATTACCAAACTTATCAAGAACTCTTGAACAATTCACAAATTACATAGTGAGGTTTCAATCCATACAGTGGAATTTGGTTTTTGGATGACATTATTTTGCATTCAATTTTCAGCGGGGCTAAGATGCGCAACATGATAAAAAAAATTATCGTGTTGCACATCTTAGCACGGCAGGTCTTACAATGAAATACATAAATAAATGATTTTTAGCCATGTTTGTTTTGTATTGTTACATTTAATTTTTATTTATTCGTTTACTATTACATCCAATCCATCCATCCATTTCATCCAACCTTTAAACTGGAATATTAATAACTTTAATTAAAGTTAATAATAATATTTTTACATTATAAACTAACAAAATTCTCATAATATTTACCATCAAACCTGAAGACATGATGAGGAGTAGCAATATAACGATAAATATACCTCCAAAGATTTGAAGAGCTGAAAAACAAATGATGAGTCATTAAAACCTGAATAATGAAGCATTAAATGGCATAATAAGAAAATGTAATAACTACTAAACAAACTACTACTGTAGAATTACCCAGACAGAGAATGCTAACTTATGAATATACCTAATTCATCAGTTATTAAGATGCGAAAATTGTAAAATTATGTGGCCGAATTTTAGTACAAAGTTTCTGTAAATTAATTTCAACAATGAGGACAGTAGTACAGAACTTATTTCTAAACAAAGTTTTATAATATTTTTATTTCTTAGCTAGGAAAGTCTTAAGTGTAATATGCCTTGAGTTCCAGCCAAAATTTACAAAACTATCTCGTTGATCATCTACAGTACTGATTGTCTGGAGTGGCTTCAATCACAAATTATGTGATTGATAATTCAATATCATCCATCTTGTTCCCATAGTACAAGTTTCACTTAGTTTGGAACGGCTAGTGCAGTGATAATATCCAAACAATAAGATCATTAGCTACAAAACTGATCATCTCAAACTAGTGACTTTAATCACAACATGCAATTTGTCTACTTAAATAATATATAATAGATAATAAACTTACATCCTCTGACATCAGCCTCAAACAACGGATTCCACAGCTGCGTGGAGTCTCCTCCAGCCATTTGGTAGCCTATAAAAGTGATCAGCACCACGCTTATAGCCGCCGTGTATACGGCCACTGCCCGGCTCCCTGTCTTCACGTTGGAAAACCATATGCATGGAGACCAGCATGACTCGAGTATCGGCATATTCAACACGTAAAATTCCTACTTGAAAGCTTCTTGAAAGTACTAGTGATAAGTATTATTCAACTTTTACTTAGCTGAAAAGAGAGAAATAGGTATTTGATTTTTGAATACGAACACAAATTGGAACGAAATAACAAATAACAAGCTCACAACAAGATGCCACACCTAAAACTTTAACAGTTATTTTGCAGTTTTTAAAATAGGATAGTTATTCATGTGAATTTAAGAGTATAAATTAATCTAAATTACGCTAATGAGCTATAATTTACTCTACAAATATTACCAGCTAAATTGTTATTTACAAAACTTTTTAACCAAAGTTCAAACTATTGAATTCCGGAATTCCGGATTTTCCAAACAACATGAAACAAAATATTTAACAACTAGTTACTAGTGGTGCGCACAACGACTCCAAATCGAGAACGTGTTTTAGTTATCTGCTATATTTGAAGCACATAATATTTTATACGATTTAATATATTTATTATAGGTTTTATTATATTTACAAAAATATAATACAATATGTACGCCATATTAGGCGATGAACTAAACGCTGTGTTATTTACCAATAAAGTAAGGAATATCGTTGTTCTGATTTTTATGAAACACGTCAAGATTTGCATTTTTTAGATCAAGGTAGTTGTTGATGATTTAGTCACTCTCCATGAAATGTAGTCAGTTAATGTTCGTAGAGTTAATATTTCAAAATTATCATCTACCTTATGCAAAAAATAGCATATAGCAGAAGTAAATAAAACATAAAACAACTAGCTGTAGCTTAATTTTGTATTAGATATTTTTATCTAAACACCACTAAAGATAACTTGTACTTTTTTATGGGTCCAGACTCCACTGCACAGTCCACACGACGACCATTTTTTCCTATTTGCCAATGTCAACTAGAGTTTGGCTCAGTGTTGCCAACCCTCAAAATTATTTACCCCTAAAAGTTAAGTCAAAAGCCCCTAAATCCCCCTAAATACAATAATAGTATTAAAAAAAAAACTTTTTAGTTAAGTAGCAGCGCCAAGATTTTTGCCTAGTTTCGAAATCATTAAGGTGAAATTATTGGTCTTAAAAAAAAAAAAATTAATCAAAAGCAAAAATGTCTTGATTTTTTTACGACCAATCTTTTTTTCGTAATTACATTATGAAGATTTATTATCAAAATGCTAATACTGAATTTTTTGAAATTACGGCTTTCCTATTGATCGTAGTAAAAGTAAACCTTAATAGGACGCTCTGTGGAAAGTTGCATATAACGACAAACTCCCGACGAACGCCCCATTTTATCTTACCTATTTCACTGTTTCCGCACAATGAACATCACTAATGAATCACTATTAAGCAAATTTCACCACACTCACACAATATTAATAACGTTAAAGTAAGTAAAACAAAAAATAAAACTGACGTCCATTTCTGCTTAAATCCCGCCAAAAGTTCTAAGCATAGACAACGTAACCACAGTCGCGTCCTAACTCCTATCACCTGTACCTATTGTTTTAAACACTGATAATAAGAAAACTAAATGTCGTTTAAGCCGTTAGATCAACAAATAAACATGATTGGCTAGATTGCTTTACTTCAGGCCCTATATTTTTATACCTCTATTTTTCTTTATGAAAAAAATATAAGAAATAAAAATTTGAAAAACATATATAAATCAAAAAACCCCTAAAAATATAATACCCCTAAAAAAATCCCATCGCATTCACTTTCCTCCTAAATCTAGGGGTAAAACCGCTAAGTTGGCAACACTGGTATGGCGGTGCGTTCCGAAACTACATACCTACTCCGACTGAGCTCCGACCTCTGTGTGATTGCGTGGTTTTAATAAAACGCTGCGAGTTCGTGTGCATAATTGCATATGAAATGAATTATGAGTGATGTTTCGGAACACAGACAGGTTCATTCTTCATTATACCACTAGGCGTTCTTTATAATTTTGCCAGTGACAATATTTCATATTAATGAAATAACTTCTCTTCTCTTCTACTTCTTCAATTATGGAGAAAAGCCAAGGACAATGTTAGATCGATCCCCAAATTAAATGGTTCTCTCAAAATCCAGTTTTTCAACAACCCAGCTTGCTGACAATTTAGTCAGCAGGTAGGTAGGTGGGTACCTACCTATGCAAAAATTTGATCCGTTAACAAACAAACAAACAACTTCGCGTTTATAATAGTAGGTATCTAAGTAATGATGAGCATGTCTTTTTACCCAAGGATATCTTCGATGGTAAATATTTTTCTGCAGCAATAATTTCTTTTTGCTCGTACAGTGGCTCATAATACACCACTTTTAGATTCATACGTCTTCATAATGCAGCTTGTGCTTTCTGGTCTAGTTACGGTCTAGCTACATTATTATCGCACTGCTTTAGGTAGGCTTATAGGTTACCTATTGGTATATTTTTTTAAAGAGATTTTATAGTAAAATGTGTACCTACCTAGGTATTTAACTCTAGAGTAGTTGGGTAGCCAGTGATGATATTTAAGTATATCTATAGGATGGAATGTTAAGACTTGAGATAAAGCAGCTGAGCAAGGGTTTACTATCCCATCAACTTTCCATCCAGTATTATATAAGAACCTCACTATACTAAATTCAAATTTATTGCTTATGTTATCAGTTATAGTGAAATAGAATTACAAAGGTCAATCTCTGTAGAGTCTAGTCAACGTCAAGTGAAACAATCATCAAAACACAAAGCCTTTTCATACAATCTTTAGCCGTGTACAGTCAGCAACGATAAGAAGTGAAACCTGGTGGAGATTTGTTACCTTAAACCACAAGAAAATAAGAGTTAAATTCGTTAATCTACCTTTTTCGCCAGCTACAGCACGTAGCACATTGTCTCAATCTAAGTTCAATTAAGTACTACTATTGTTACAATAACAATGATCGTGCAAAGGTTATGCTTCTAAGAAACAAGTTTGATAAAAAATACTTTGCTAATCCATGTAGGCAAGTAGTAAGTATTATGATCTGATTTGGCTCAAATGATATTTTTTATGATTCCTGAGAAATTTTAATCTCAAATAGGACCAATTTTGATTTAAGTAAAGACTAGCTGATCCTCGCAGTTTCACCCGGGACGCGGTAATACCGGAGTATCCGCGGGAATTCCGGGATAAAAAGTAGGCAACGTGGCAAAGTAGGCATAGTAGACAACGTGTTTGCAATGATGACCCGTTGAGCATTTGAGGCCTTATTGAGGCATTTATAGCTAGGATACGCAAGTACCTAGGTACTTTGTAAATGCTAAAAATTACACTTTAAATTTTTCTTTGTTTCTTTGTTGCGTACGTGTTAATAATAAAAATTAAACATTTCTGTAAAAGCTGGAGATACTAACAAACTGTCCCCATTTTGTGATAATTACAGGCATAGAATTACCAAAATCGACTACCCTAAATCGACTACTCTAGGTTACATTTTAATGTATTGTGATTGCTCGCTCTCTCTCTCTCTCATTCACCGACCCTAAATTGTATCCGATTTAGAGCCCTAAATTGGTGCCCTGAAATTGCAAAGTGTAATAAGCGCATTAGGACACGTCTGTCTATGTATTTTTTTGAAGTGAAACTTCTTTGTGCCGGCAGGAAAAAAAAAATCACCTGTTAGATATGGGTTGGGGTGAATTGGGGTCATCTATGACGTTTGGTTACCTATGTATTTCGCAGTCACACGCTCACTTGGTTTTCCCATAGTGTAGGCTAATTTTGTGTCTTTCTGTCATAGTCAGAAATCAGGAGGACGTTACATACTTATAAATTATCGTCCTGCCTTTAGTGTACATGACCGATAACAAACGCTTTACTGTCGCCTTTATAGAGTTGCAATTGCAAATGTTTCTAAATCAACTTGACTCAAGCAGTTACTTGTATACGTAGAGATAATGTCTTCAAGGAATTGAAGCTTGCAGTGTCAATATGCGATAGTATTGTTGATATGGAGCTAGGTTTTATTGTACCTAATACTTACCTCTCTTTTTAATTTCCGCTTAGCTGAGTTCATATCACAGGAAATTATACAATACGTAGGTATGACTTTTTAGCCAAGGCGTTTTAAACTACTGTTATTTTAAACTAGATGATGGCTTATTTCTGGATTTTCTCAAGATCTCTTCGATATACCCACTGAAGTAATAATGTAATTATAAATTTTAGATAGATAGGTAGGTATATTAATCCCAATTATTTTAATCCGTTACGAACAAATAGTAAAATAATACGATGGCAAAAACGAAATGAACAGCTCAGTTTTATCATGATTTTCGTGATCAAAGCTTCAGTTAATATGATTTCAGTAACTTAAATCAATTCAGGTTCAGTTATCAGCTTATTTACATTCTTTCCATTATTTTTTTTTAGTTTAAATATAAATAGACACTGCTTATTTACATTTTATTATGTTTATAGATATAGAGATGCGTTAGGTTAGCTCTCTAACTCCTAATCAGAATTGGATTATGCATGTTCAATTCCATGTTTGGCCTGATAAGAATTTTTTGTTTAACGATTTTTATTCTTTAATACCGTGACTTGAAATGATCGGTTTTTCAAGCATTAACTGTGAGAGTACGTAGTTCACCTTATTATAAAATTTGTATCCTATGTAATATGTATGAAGACGGCACCAAAAGAGAGACAAAGAAAATAAAGGTACAGTTAGGTACTGTTATGTAGTTACAGCAATTATAACAAAGTATAATATAAATCGTATAAAATACGAAGTCAGCGGCGATATCTCGCTCGATCGGGCCCGGTCACGACTCACGATCGCACGCTTCGACTTCACACCGGTTGGATCAGTTTTAGATCGGTCTGCGCCCGCGCAACCGCGGCGTCGATCTCGGTTACCGGCTCCCAAACAAGATCGAATCCTTTTTGTTCTGCTCCAAACTGCACGGACACCCTCAACTCGTCTATTAAAACATATTCGATCGACCGAAAATAGTGCAACTGTGTCATGCTAGTGTTTATGTGACGACCGTTTTAGCTTTCGAGAACGTTTGCTAGGTTTTCGTCGTGCTGTTTTTTTTTTTCTGCATTGCAACTTTTGCATCCGAGTCCTGTGTTGTGTTCAAAGTTTGGTGCGAGTGAAAATTGGAATACTGGTTTTGGAACGTCGGTTCCTCGAGCGACGATCGGTTTTGCGAGCCTGGTTCATTGACGGTTTTCAGTGATTTTGTCCGGTGAGTCTCGTGTATTATTTGATGCACTTTCATTGTTGTAAGTGTTATGAACCAACGTCGGTTCATACCTAATTACCTATGTGTGTAAAGATGTAGAGTCGTAGACCAATGGGTACAGTTTGTACATTGTTACTTAGTGTTCTTAAGCTTACAAAGTTAGCAGAGTGCGAATGCAGGAAATCATGTTCCTTATAACATTATCGTCCAGCAATTATGACTGTGTAAAAATGTTTAATGTCTCTTAAAATGAAGGTTTTAATGCATCGAATATATAAAAAAGTATTATCTTCGTGTACTTTACTTTACTTTATATTGTAATTAACTTTTTTAGTAAAATAAAATTATATTCAAGATTATTTTACTATAGTTAAACCAAATAATTCAACATTTGGACAATTATTATCTACCTGTTGTTCTCGAGGTTTCATCCGAGATATTTTAAAAGTTCCCGCAGGAATTTCGAGATAAAAAGTATCATATTTGTTAAACCAGGTGATAAACTATCAGTACGCTAAATTTCATTTAAATCAGTTCAGCCGTTTTTGCACGATTGAGTAACAAACATAAAAACACAAAAACTTTTACATATTTTCAACTCTACATTTGGTAGAGTTAAAATAAAAGTAGGCTGAAGAGGCATATTTGGGAAAGTATTAGCTTTAGTATTGAATTCTTTTAAGAGAAAAGCGACTAAGCAATACATATATTTTAATGATATCGTTAATTGTACCTTTTAGTATTCATGCAAAAAAAAAGTTCAGAAATCAGAAGTCACGATTTTTAAAATATGCGAGATTTTACATAAATGGGTATTATGTAGTTTTCCGAACGTTTTAATATTTTTTTTCATCTGTGATGTAACATTATAACGGCTGTTAGTCTACAAATAAGTAACCGACAAATCTGTAAATCTGGGGTCTACATTAACAGACAGTGTTTATAGTCTGTATTTGGCTGATAGAGATTGCAGAGCATCTCGTGAACGGTTCCGGTTTCCAATCACAGTTACTCCTGTAGGCTATTAAATAGATAAAAAAGGATTTTAGGGAAATCCTAAAATGACATTCGTACCTATGTCTATAGTGAAACTGGAGTGGTGTAGTTTTGTTTTTCTTACCTATGTAGGTACCTCTATGGTTTTTCCTTATTAGAATTGAAGTTGTAAGATGTAGGTTAGCAGTAATATTAAATTGTTAATTCCATTATTTTTCTATGCTTATAATCATCTATGCTTACTGCTATTTTAAAATGGGTAAGTTTTGATACAAGGTGTAATTTATGGGACAAGTGAAGTAGGTAGTTCTAAAAAATCCTTCCCTTTATAGGAAGTTTAGAGAATCCTTGAGTGACATAGCATACTTTTTGGAGTTCCCGAGATGTTCTCGAAAGTCACGTAGTTATAAATATACCTACCTACTTATTATTATCAAATACTTAGTCCCTAAGGAGGTGTAAGTTCCGTAAAAATTGGGATGATATTGCAGAATATAGAGAATGCGTATTGATTGGGTCCACACTAAATGAGAGAGTAGGTATTTTAACAAATCTACTACAGAGGCCCTACTACTCTACTCTACTATCTCTTTAACACTGTTAATTTAACTTGACCAAACTTCAACCTTGCTCGCTGTGGATAAAGTCTAATTTTTAGCGGACAAAATTTGAATGTAATTATTATAGCTCACCTATAGAAATGGTGGTAGGGCCCTAGAAAGTAAAATAGTATAATGTAATAACTATTATCTTGGTATGAGCTGTTGTGTAAAGAAAATGATTAGATAAAGACATTTATCGATAACATTGTGTCTGTGAAATAATAAAAACGTGGTATTTAGTGATATAGGTGTGTTTTTATGATATTAAGTAGGTATTTAGGAATTACCTAATTAGTTATAAATGTATTTTTTGCAATGCTCTCTCATTAAAATTTGAGTAACAATATTTTGCCATGATCTTGAGTAAAGGGCATATCGCTACTAATATTATAAATGCGAAAGTAACTCTGTCTGTCTGTCTGTTACGTTTTAACGACTCAACCGATGATCATGAAATTTTGCATATTACGTTGTCAGTGATATAGAAAAGACATAGATTATAGACATACCTACCTTTTATCCCGGAACTCCCGCGGAAACTTTGAAATTAACGCGGAGAACAGCTGGACCGATTTTGAAGGAACTTTCACTCGCAATTAGCTGATGTAGGAGTAAATTACGCTACTTTGGAGTTCCTGCGGGATTTCCGAAACTCACGCGGTTGAGATCGCGGGGCACAGCTGGTATTTAACTAAATGTAACTACCTAAAGTCAGTTTAAAAAAAAAAACTGTTGTTTACGTTTGAAACCGTTTTCAAGCATCGCGTCGTTAGTATAGTTTTAATGTGTTCTGGTGTTGTTAATTAGTAACCTGGTGTTCATTGCGTGATCGAATTGCCAAATCTATACATCTATACATACATATAAATAAAATTGAAGTGTCCGTTTGTAATTTTAAATTAACAGATTTTCACTAAATGCACATGAAAGTACCTCTGTACGGTTCTTAGATAAAATAAAAACAATTTTTTGAAATCTTATCTGCCTTTCTGTTTGTTCCGGCTAATCTCTGAAATGGCTGCACCGATTTCAACGAGGCTTTCATCTGCAGATAGCTGATGTTATAAGAAGTAACTTAGGCTACTTTTATTTTATAAGAAGAGTAATCGCTGCGGGAATTCCGAAACTCACGCGGGCGAAATCGCAGGGCACAGCTAGAACAATACTTATAAACCTGATCCACATATCAAATAGATAAGAAGAAAAAAGAAAATACATTCACTTCAGCACAACACATGACAAAAAGTGCCTAATCTAAATTTGTAGACATAATATCACTTGCATACTCAGCATTGGCTAGGTGCGGGTAGGTACACCTAGCAATGCTTTTCGGTTGGCAGCCCGTTGTCACGCACGGACGGGGGGTAGCAAAAGAAGAGGAAAAAAACCGGCCAAGTACGAGTCGGACGAGAAAAAATCACGTTTTTTCTATGGGAGCCGCCTTAAATATTTACAGCGGCAACATAAATTTAGACTGTCCAACTATCACGGTTCATGAGATACAGCCTGGTGACCGACTGTCAGACAGACAGACGGACGGACGAACAGCGGAGTCATAGTAATAGGGTCCCGTTTTACCCTTTAGGTGCGGAACCCTAAAAATGATGACCAAAAATATAGGTAACTTGTAATAATATTGTAATTAGAGCAACTAAACATAAAAAATAGACTATGTACATATTAGACATGTCTGTGAATTTAATAAAACGGAGACTCAGCAGCAGTTATTAACTAGGTATAACTTATCTTTACAGAGTAGAAACCAAAGTTGAATTAGGTATATCTATGGTGAAAGATGATCTGACAAGTGGTCTCATCTCGAGAATATTAAACTCTCTTTCAAGCAAAAATTATCATAAAAATTGATTCAGCAACGACGATTTTCAACCTTACTACGTCTCTATATTTATAAACCTTTTTTTAAATGAATTTGGTTTGCATGTATGCGTTTTAATGAAAAAAAAAAATTGTTTGCGTGAGCTTTCGTACTTATAACACGTACTTCTGGATTAATACGTTAGGTACGTACTTTTTATCTCTATTACAGATAATATAATTCTCTATATAGAAAGAGTTTCCGAGCAACAGTGTTCTTATTAAAACATTTATAGTTGGATGCCGATAAGCAATAACGTGTTAACCAACAAAATTAAGTTATTGATACAGAACGCTTTATTGATACAGAACGCGTTACAGAATGTGATTTAATTATGTGTTTACCTTATTTACATTATTTAAATACCAACAAAATGTTGAACATGTCGGCGAGAGGGTAGTTTCGTTATCAATAACGTTTCCCGCCGACGTATAGTAGTCGTTCGTTCCCCCGCTCCACTCCATTGCCCGACTCGTCTTTGTTAGAACTCGATATAAATGCGGGTATGCGTTAGCCACGTGTCATTGTTACTTTGTGTTCGGTTCAGTACAGTTATAGTGTCGTATCAATCTAGAGTGGCTAACTGGCTATAGTGATTACGTGTGCTGTGTCATCTAGTTGTTTCCAGAGGTTTGCTTAAGTCGGGAGCACGGGCAGTGGAGGTGAGCGTTCATGCATTGTAAAGGGGCCCCATTAAACCTACACCTGGGTTGCAAGTCCCAGGCACTGCTCCGTGTTCCCTACGGATATCTGGTATGATGTATTATCTATAACTATGTTGGTGCCATTGCTTATTATAGTTCCACCTTCCTATCATCTATTCCCTACATCAGAAGTGGGGTATTCGGATACTTATGTTACTCTCCTTTTTGCTACAAACATAAAAAAATGTTGACACAAAATGGCGGTAGGTATAATTCTAAAACACGATTTACTCAAAATTTATCCTGTGTGCGTTAACACACTATTGCTTATCTATGTTCATCAGTTATAGGTTTACACTGGCACGAAAAGTCACTAAACGATCAAGTTAAAAATAAAAAAATAACAATAAAGTGTGTCACACACGATGTCGTTCTAAATACTATCATTTTTTATTTTTTTTATTTTAGTTCGACGCGAAAGCGTAACTGTGTCAGTGTTAGTATTATACCTATGTTATTGTTGACAAAATTTATTTTTACTTTTCACCTAGTAGAATTGAAAGACACAATGTCTAGGTACGTTAAATTTTCCACAAGAATTCGGTGATTTGTTTTTAACAACTATTGCTCGCTAAGGAATGTGATTATTAATTCTTTTGGGCTTTATAAAAATCAAGTTTGCATTCGGAATTATTTTTTGTTTGTGAAGATTGTATCGAAAAAAAAAATGGCTGCGTGTTTAACGTTTAAACAAGCGCATGGAGTTCGCAATGCAACCGGTTGACAACCAAAAGAATTATAGTTCAATGGAAAACTCACAGAAATGTGAAATGCAACGTGTAAGAATAACATTTCCTACTCTGCTTGAATAGGAATAGAAAATACGAATTACCTACTTATATAAAAAACGAAAGCGCGAAAAACGTAACTTAATGAATTTTTTTCTTCCACATTGCTCAAAGTAGTTTCACTTCAATAAAATATAGTACCTATCATCTAACTAGATGTAGCGGATAGTTAATAATACTAACATAATAATAATTGGTTTAATTTCTTGGTATACGGCACTTCTAATAGATAGTCAACTCAACATTTTTTCTCATACATGCAGATTAGTCAAAAGCCAACATTCGAGTACCTGCTACTTATGTGAGTACCTACAAGCTAGGTGCTGCGCAAAAAAACACTCATTAGGTACATGAACCCTCGCCGATCGATCGACAGACAGAGCGTAGGTTAAGTTTTTATCGATGGCATGTTAAAACCGTTTACAATCATTTATGATAAGTATCTTGCATATTGATAAGCATAAATAGATAGATAATCTAGACTCTTTGGCTATCAGACTAATAGGTAAGTACCACGTGTGATCTGTAATTATATTTTTGAATCGGTCACGCAACTTTCGCATTATGTGAAAAGAAATAAGATCAATATTTTTTTAAGACAGTGATAACCTTTTCTTTATTTTAAAAACTTATTTGTTGTTTTTTACTTTGTGGTTCTTTTATCGCCCCATCTCAATTTTTGGTAAAGATATAATATTGTAATCGATATGTGTAAAAGAATTACGAATTTCTAATCTACTGTAATACGAGAATATGTTAATGTATTTTATCGCAATGGCCACGTTTTCTGCCATCTTGAACAATCGTTCGGAAACGAATCATTGTTATTATTTATTATGATCATCATTCCACTTTTAATTAAATTTAGTTATAATTATGTCTGCTTAGTTTCCCCGATTCTTGAATATGGGTAGTAGAATGGGTCATTTACTTCATACACCACAACTTTGAACTTACCACTTGTACATACCTAATTCACAAGTCAGTTCAGTTTCTTCTTGCCTGTACTTAGGTACTCATAACAACAAAAGTATCGAAATAACCATAACAGTGAGGAGCTGTTTAAAGAACAAAATTCTTTAAGGATTTCTCTCCGAGATAATAATAAGTTATATTGGCAAAGAAAACTCTTTTTTTTTTATCTGTGCCCACATAACTAAGGATTATATGGCTGTTTGGAATTCCGCGAATGTTTCACGAAGGCATATTTTCTCACCTTCGATATGTTATGCAAACAGTGGACGAATCTTAACATATTTGCATGTCCGCCATGTCGTGTTTGGGAGGTGCCATGTTCAATGTCAAAAAACAAACAATATTTACCTACCTAATGGTTTTTATGAGAAACATTACCTTTCTTCATATAATACTAGCTGTTTCCCACGGTTTTCTCCCCCTTTTTTTGGAGTGTGTACCTACCCGTGGATGCAGAATTTCATGAGTTAAATCGTGAAGGCATAACAAACAAACACACTCACATTTGTATTGACATTAGGTGTTATTTGATGATATGATATTAAGCTTTAAGCGATGTAAAAGAATCGTTGATTAATTATTAAGTGAGTCATGAGATGTTTGTAAAATATTTTTTTTATAATATTTGGAAAAAATATCATATATATGATAATATCTCTGATGATTATTAAGAAGACACGAAGCGAAATAATTTAAGAATAGTAATTCAAAAATACGTTTATTGTTAGCAGTTCTGTCATCATCTTATTGTTTGAGGGTCTAATTAATAAATAATTCGCCTATACAAGAACCCAAATACAAAGCTATAGGTATTATATTTCCTATCTATTCTAATATATATAAATCACGTGTCACGTTGTTTGTCCGCGATGGACTCCGAAACTACTGAACGGATTTTGATAAAATTTTGCAACCGTTTATAATATGGTCCAACTTAAAAGATAGGATAGTTTTTATCCCGGAATTCCCTCGGGAACTGAAGGACATAGAGTACTTTTTTCCCGCAACCTCCGCGGGAACTCCGAAATTACCGCGGATGAAATCGCGGGGGACAGCTAGTAGAACTATATAAACTTAAGATATTTAAATATCTCTTGTAGATTCCTATCAAGATTAAGGAAATAAATTGGACCTCTTCCCTTTTTTCTGATTCCAATTCTAAGGTGACGATGGAGTTTAAAAAATTCATCGGAGAATAGGTAGGTACAAAAACACGAATCAAACTGCGGGGCACAGCCACTAAATAATGGAAATATGTTCTATTACTGATACTGAACCATCAAAATTTTTTTGCGCATTGCTTAAAAAATATTCCTGTATATTACCAATGCATGTTTAGATAGTTCTATTTCACTTATCTCACCTAAATACCTTCCCCTGAAGGAATTCAGCTGAACAAACAATGGATTTGTGGACTTTGCGAATGACAATGAGATAATGCAATAAATATTCACTACTTGGCTCGGTCGTGTTTGATATATGATAAACGATGAAAATATTGATACTGTGTAGCAATGGATTCTAGCGCATGGCAAATGAGGAGTCAAGGACGAACGCCGTGTCGTCTGTAGGTAGATGTCACAAAGAGAATGCTAATGTCGCAATGATGGAATACCTATAATTGTTTAGAAAATAACGGTATTAAAGCCGTCTTCAAAGTTTTTGTGTAGGATAATCCTCCCTGGGGGTAAAATAAAAAAAATATTATTATTTTTTTTTTTTAACATTACATTAATCGAACGTATGTAATTAATGTTTAGGGACGAATGAAGTCGGTTAAAAATATATATGTATAATATATATGTATAAGGGATATACATGCCTGTCCCTTATTATGTCTGTTCAAAATCATTGATATAAATGGGATCAATATTAAATACAAAAAAAAAAATAAGACGCGCAGGATTGAATTTTATGACATTGTCTAATTTAACCTCCAGTCTCCCACAAATAGTTTAAAATTGAATTTGTATGGACATATTTTGTAATAGTGGTTGAAATTAATTAACTTTTATTATTATACGACCCGATTGACGTAGTAGGTCACCAGGTAGCCTGCCCACTAGTCAAGAGGTTCCAGGTTCGATTCCCGGTGGGAGTGCACTTTGTGTGATGAACACAGGGTTCCACTTTCCAGTCCGGGTGTGTTTATATATCTATAGTATAATATATATGTAACTCTATGTAGTATATATGTATATATCACGTTTGCTTGGTTTCTACGATACAAGCTAATAATAGCTTATTATGGGATCAAGTAGGTTTGTGTGTTGTGGAGTAGTTTATTATTATACGCTTATTAAACGCTAGTCAAATAAGAGTGAGAGAGACAAATAGTGGTATGAGTGTTGTAGCCATATTTAAGAATTGGTCACATTATGAACTGATCACAAGTAGTGTCTAGTTACAAGTACTTTTCGACTCTAGGCATGGTGCACCCCGACATTCTCAGTTAGGTTAGGTTTGTACTGGTGACTAAGTAGGTATAGCGTGAGCCGAGCGAGCGTAGCGAGCGTGCCTCGGTAGCTGCCGGCGATGCGCCAAGGACTAAATTTATGGCGATTGGTGACACTGACACCCGATAATTCACATGTAATAATTGTGGAAATTCACACATAATAATAATTGGGGAATTCACACCATGAATTATTGCCATTTGCCAATTATTTATTAGATGTGGCCACGATATCACTAATGAATGTGTTGTGTTTTTGTTTAAAATATAAAATTAAGACAAATTCAGATAAAAAATTATTCATGATAATTACCTATACAACGTGTTAATGAATTGACTGAAAACTAGAAAGTAGTTTGTTCAGAATCGATTGCACCATCTTTTAATAAAGGTTATATTTTTTCATTTTTACTAGTACATGTCTAAAATATTTATAATACAATAATTGGCGCGCACGCCGCCCGTAGCAAAAAAAATCGAGTCGGTTTGATTGACACGTAGCGCGCGCGTAGCGCTTAAAATTTCGTAGATAGGTCACCTCCAAACTAATGTTGAATAACTTTAGACTATTAATTTTTTTGACATAATTTATATTTTAAACATACATAATATTAATATTATGTATGTTTATATTTTAAACATACATAATATTAATATTATGTATGTTTAAAATATAAATTTTTAATATTTAATATTTATTTTTTTAAATGGGGTGTATCAGGTTTTTGGTCAATTCATTAACACGTTGTATAAGAGGACTTTACCTTTAGTGCTTTTTAGTAAGTGCCCATTTATTGAATAAATAAGTAGGTAATTACTAATTAGTTAAAAAAAAAGAATAAAAAAACATTAATTTGTCACTCAGTCACTGGAATCATAACCAGATCCAACACTAACAGGGTGTTGGCAGCGGCACTCAGCCGCATTCTTCGTGCGGCATGCAGAACATAGGTATGGATTTTATTAATACACAACACCGGCAAATAATATATAATATTTAGCCGGTTTCATGAAAAATAATTCGAGTGGAACAAAAAATATTCTTAGGTATTTATTACCTACTAGCTGTTCCCCACGGTCTCACCAACGTTAATTTCGGAGTTCCCGCGGGAATTCCGAGGTAAAAGTACCCATGTCCTTTCTGTGCCCATGACAACGTGTATGCAAAATTTCATGTTGATCGGTTGAGTAGTTAAAGCAAATAATAGAGATTATAATTATAAAGAAACGAAACCCCGCCTCCCACGAATTTCATGCCTCCTCTTATTAACTCGCGACAGTTTTTTGGAAATTCCTAAGAAATTTTGACACATGTAGAATCTAGAATGTGACAATTATTCACTGACAGCTGACAGTTACTGTCAGCTCGCTGTCAACCTTACTATACACACACACGCACAATACGCGTACCTATACGTACAAGCCGGCCGTCTTTATACTTTTGTTTAAGTATTTGAATCAATTCATTTGTATGGAGTATCACCGGGCTGGTTAAGGTGTGAAATACGTAAAAAACGAACAAACAGAGAAATAAACTCACATTCGCATTTATATTAGGATTAGGGTTGCCACCCGTACTATAATAATAGATAATGTAGTATCGTACTATATTTCAGTCAATTGTACTATATATTATAGAAAAGTAATATAGTACGTAAAATACTATATTTTGTGACTGGCCTGAAACGCACCCGCAGCGCGGGGAATTTGAAAACAAAACGCATTCGCGGCAACAAAACGTCAACTGTTAAACTGGCAATGATTTGCCGATGAATGCTGCTCGATACCTAATGGTTAAAAAATAAATGGTAAAGGTCTATTCTCAGTGCTCTTTTTTCACTGCATTTCCCAAAAGTACCTATATATTTGCATCTTTTTTCGGCAAAATACTATATTTATATTTAAAAAAGAGGTGGCAACCCTTATTACGATATGCAATTGAGTTCGCATAACTGCGTAAGTCGTCGTTTGTGTGTCTTTTGGCGCCACCTTATGTTAACGAGGCGGTCAGTTTTATGTTGATACAGCTTTAAATTCGGTGAAGCACCCGAATATTGGTTTTGACATTGAGAAAGATGTACCATGTGCAGACGTGTCTACGTGCTTAAATCAACTTGTTATATACGTATTACATTGGATTGAAAACCTGTTTAAAATGTGTAAAAACAAAATTGTTGTCATCTCCCATATTTACAAATGTTTCCTCTTTGTAATATTAGTTTATAGATGCACTACATACTTCTGTAATAGGGATGTTGACTACTTTTAAAAATCAAAATTCTAATTTGTCCGTCAGTTAGATAATAAAAAAACAATAGACACGTATTTTTTGCTTTTTCAAATAAATTAAAATATACAGAGATAAAGCGCATTAAAGTTTAGGGTGAGGGGGTCGTGACGTCACTAACCGCAAAACCGCCATACAAACTGTCAGAATAGTGACGTCACGCGAAATTTCAACTCAATATATCGCCGTTATTTTTTGATTACGTAAAAAAAGAAAAAATACGTGTCCAATATTTTTTAATAATCTACAAGACGGACTAAAAAAAAATAGTTAACTTACAACCATACAAACAAACATACAAAATAATTTACTACCTCAATTTCGAATAAAACTATGTTCGTATTTTTACCGGATGTTTAGCCGAATACAGAACTTAATGCGAATATTCGGCCCATCTCTAGCGTGAATTCATAAATTTATGAAAAAAATTACACATTTCTTAAGCAGGTATCATTTTCTGTTTAATCGAGCGTACCTACTTGTATCGGTTTTGGAAAAAGAGAGTATTTAGAATCGCATTGTTGAGATTAAATGGGTGCAGTCAAAACAGTCACGCCTTCACGTTGTAGACAATAGTGCACTAAGCTGAGATTACTTAACCGACTTGAGCAATGTTTGTGTAAATCTTATCGATCATTATTAAAAGCACCATGTTAACTCACCCATTGTTTTAGTTTTTTGCCCGACTTAGGTACGTCTCAAAAGATTGTGGGTGCGTTAGAATAATGTAGAGCTGACTGAATTACGGAACGAATATATCCAATATTGTTGACGTAAAAATAAAGAACCCGTTATCTGGAGTAAATCCTTACTATTATCATAGTATAGTAATATATACTAAGTACTACTATTATCTAATATATATAAATCACGTGTCACGTTGTTTGTCCGCGATGGACTCCGAAACTACTGAAACGATCGTGATGAAATTTGGTCACTATGCTGTGTTTGGCCCAACTTAAAAGATAGGATAGTTTTTATCCCGAAATTCCCGCGGGAACTCCGGAGTTTGTGGGATGTTATCTATGGATCTACTTATTATAGATGGGAAGCTAAAGTGATCCTGAGTGACATAGGGTACTTTTATCCCGAAATTATCGCGGGTGAAACCGCGGGGGTCAGCTAGTAATATTATATTTATAAGCTTATGTTTATAGCGTCATGAAATTTAGCATACACGTTGTCAGAGGCACAGAAAAGGATATAGAGTACTTTTATACCGGAATTCCGAATCTCAGAAATTAATGCGCGAGAAACCGCGGGAACAGCTATAGTATTGTGTGATTTAAAAGTCTTATATAATCTAGTATAAGATAAGAGTAAAATCTAAGTAAGAAATCGTGATGGTTAAAATTAATTAAAATAACAATTTAATAACATTTTATTGCATAAACAACTACAGTTTACAATCTATAAAATTCCAACGTCAATTTTCTATCCGTAAACTACATATAAAAATTACATCTTCAGCCACCGCTGTTGTAGTTCGGCGCAAAAAAAGCACTTAACCCAAAAAGATAAAAAATCGCAGGATTAACACATAAATAAAAATATCTGTTTTACATACATAATTAGTTGACATTAAGATAGGTACACATTTGATATAAGATGTTTTAAAAGCTTGAAAACATTTGTTGGTTTAGATTTAGATGATAGTATTGTAAATGCGAATGTGAGTTTAGGTATTTGTTTGTTTGTTTATTGCGCCTTTAGATACACCTTAAAGGTTCACCGATTGCCATGAATGTTTGGATAGTCGGTTATTTCAAGGGTACTTTTATCCCGAATAAATATGATACGAGTAAATGCGAAAGACAAGAGACTTTGTTTGTTTGTTTGCTACTCTTTAATGCCTTAATGACTCCACCGATCATCATGAAATTTTGCATATACGTTGTCTGGAATACAGGAAAGGCCAAAGGGTACTTTTCACCCCGAATTTTCTGCGGGAACTCCTAAAATACCCAGGGTACAACGACAACCAAAGGGAACAGTCGTTTAATAAAAAATATACCTAGTAATTCATAAAAATTGCAACGTGCGCAAGGAATAGACCACCGACGGATTTCATACCAGAAATTTATCACAGTTTTTTTTTTTGTATTCTCTCCGACGCTATGCGCCGACAAATTAACTGCCAAAAACGCTGGTTCTACGAGGGTCAACGACCGCTACATTTTCTGTCCTTGTTATTTTAAATGTACCCTTACTAAATGCAAATGTGAGTTTAGGTATTTGTTTGTTTGTGTCGCTTTCACCCCTCAACTACTCCATAGATCCTCATGAAATTATGCATACACGTTGTCTGAGATACAAATAGGTACAATGTACAGAAAAGGTTATAGGGTATTTATTTTTTTATCCCGGAATTCCTGCGGGGACTATAAGAAATTTTACTCTACGTGTACCAAATCATTTATCACTCAAAAGTTCCAAATGCACTGTACAGTATCGTCGATAAGGATCGATCTTGATATTCGATTCATCATTCGATACTAAACACTAATATATTCCGTTCGCCTGGAACCGGCTTGATTCGTTACGCCTTTATACAATAAAATACCGACGATGTTTTTTTTTTCATTCGGACGTTTAAAATACTATATTTTAAGACGATACTTGAATTCGATTATGTTTAATTCGTAATTAAATAAACTTTTATTATATTATTGTGAGCTTTTAATACAATTAATTTACGACACAGAAGTAGGTATTATGATATTTATTAGGTGTTAAATCAAGTTTATGTTGAATAAATGTCTCTACCGTTTTTTAATTTGTATGGTTTTTGCGATTTATTTTATTATAATATTTGAGTTTGGGAAATCTATGTAAATAATTATCTTGTAGAGCAGGTTCATAAAAAAAATCTCCTACATAACTGGTAACAGTAGGTATACTCATAATTTTGTGAATCCATAACCGATTTGTTACATTCATCTTAAGCATTGATATCATGATAAATAATAAATTTCCAAGATATCAGCACAGATCAGCCGCCCTAGCCAAGTCGACAAACTACAACACTTTGCATAAAAACTAAGGAATGGAGTCGTCATGTCGCGTGGTCACGCTTAACATTGACTTTTGATTGGAGGATTTTACGTGGCCACGTGACGTGACGATGCGTTTCTCAGTTTTCTATGCGTTAACGATTCTGGATTGTCTACTTGGTTAGGCGGACAGATCAGATCAGAACAAACGTCCTAAAGAAATAAGCCAATTTTTTAAATTTTAAGTTTTAATACAGCTTTACATAAATCAATTTTCAAAAACTACATAATATATAGAAAAACAAAGCAATAACTTGAAATCTGTTTTTTTTTTTGTAATGAGGAAAGCAGCTTATAAAGCAAATATACAAGTTTGTATAAAAATAGGCAGCAAAAGATTTTTATCCAAAGTCTAGCTGTGCTCCGCAGTCTCATCTCGCGTGAGTTTCGGAATTCCCGCAGGAACTCCGAGTAGCCTAATTTAATTAACACACCAGCTAATAAGCAGTGAAAGTCCCGTCAAAATCGGTCCAACCGTTTCGGTTATTCATCCGCGTGAGTTTCGGAATTGCAGCAGGAACTTTTTTTTCATATTTTTTCATATTCTTCTCCTTACAATAACAAATACACCAAAAAAGAATTAGCGAAATTGGCTCAGCCATTCACGCGTGATGCCGTGACCAAGGGAAATAGGGATTCATTTTTATATTAGGTACCTATAGATATAGATTTTTTCATCGTTTACTATTTTTACAAATAGCGGCGATAATATAAATACTATATTTAAATTGAAATAAGGTGGCAAACCTAGACTTGACTCTCATTGAGTTCTTTTCTATATCGTTCGCCCATCTTATACCACGTCAATCAGTGCAAAAGGGTACTATCTGAAGTTTTTTACCCTAACAGCCTATTATGATGTTTCTGATCTTTTTCTTCTTAGGGACTCTCACATATAACACCTGCAAACCATAGTCTGCGAAATCTTTCTTGGAGCTGATTTCTTTGGTGTCCTCCAAGAACACCGAAGAAATCAGCTCGTAACGTCATTTATATCTTCTTGCGAACATAGAAAATGACCATTGGGAAAATCGAGTAAAACACAACAAAACCCATTTTTAACACTTTTTTAACTAACGCGAAAGTAAATGACGGGACCGCCATCTTAGATTTCCGCCACACATTTCCCTAAATGGTCCTCTATGAGTCTTATGTGACCCGTTACGAGGCCTTAAAAAGTTCTTAATTGCCTCAGGAATTTTAAAGTACTAAGATTAGAAGCTTGATTTTTGTATAGGTATAGTACGTTAATTGAGCGTATAATTGAAATACTTATTAAAGCCATAACACGGTTACGAAAAAATCTCGATAGAAATGAAAAACAAAAGTGCCTCTGATTTTTGGAGAATGTTTCTAACTTATAACTACCTAGTGATTTACAGAAATTGGAGAGTTGAATCAATAAAAAGTGAATATCTACTATGTACATAAATACCTATATCGATAAATACATAATATTGTTCGTTTTAACTCTATTTTTCGTTTACTTTTATCGCTTATAACACATTACCACCGTCTGATCACTATTTAATTATTTTTGACATAGCCCCTTAACTCGCAGTTCTTCACAGAAGCATATGAATAACAAAAACATATACATATGTATAACAGCGAGAATTTGTCATCTTTCAGATATTTAAATTATTAAAAAAATGCGGCGTGGGTGAGGTGTGTAAGAGATCAGACAAATTATAATATTTATAATAGTCTCGCTTGATTATAAATAAATTTTGCACGTGTGTAGATTCAGTTTAATAAGATTTATCTTTGATTAATGTTTCGTTTAACTGCCTGACGACGCAGTAACTCGCCATTTCATGATATCTACATAATCTAGTATTTAAATATCAAAAGCTACGGTAGTATCAAAGATAAATGGCCATGATATGATATGTTTAATTTTTAATTTAACTTTGGGTTATGAACGGGAAATTTTTATTTTATTTCAACATGTGTTTTATTTATGTGGCATTAAAATGCTAAAATCTAAAACCAATTTTCAATGAATCACACCACAAGGTAGCAAAAATTATAAAATTGAATTTTTGTTTTTGCGTGATATAAACAGATAGACAATAAACAGATAGATAGAAATTTAAAAAATGTCATGGTTTTTGATTGTGCTAGTGATATTAAATATGGTCTTCTGTCAGTTTTTTTTTAAATCTCTTCAATTTATAGACTTAGTTATCCTACTAATATTATAAATGTTAAAGTGTGGATGTTTGGATGTTTGTTATTCAATCACGCAAAAACGGCTGAACGGATTTGGATGAAATTAAGCATGCACGTTGTCAGGGGTACAACATAGGGTACTTTTATCTCGGAATCACCGCGGGAACTCCGAAATTACCGCGGGTGAAACCGCGGGGCACAGCTAATTTTTAATAAGTATTTACCTACCCATGCATAGCTGTTTTACTTTAGCGTTGTTTGGGTAAACAGATTTC
Source organism: Zygaena filipendulae (assembly GCA_907165275.2). Lineage (NCBI taxonomy): Eukaryota > Metazoa > Arthropoda > Insecta > Lepidoptera > Zygaenidae > Zygaena > Zygaena filipendulae. The sequence continues at coordinate 7,719,012 of OU015669.1, forward strand.
AGCAAATTCTTCTCTTAAACTTTTATTATATTTATAAAAAACTGTTATGCGCCAATATTTATTAACTGTCAAATTTAACTGTTTCTACATAAAATATTAGACATAAAATATCCAAGAATGTGCCATAATAGTTCATTATCAAGTATGGTGTATCAAAGGTAGTCAAAGTGCTTGCAATTAAACGGCGTCAGTAACTTGATATAAAACTATTCAAAGTATAATGTCTTACGCTCGCAGGAAAGGTCAAACCGCCGGTTCATTTAACTTTGAAGGCTAGCACGGTTCATGGTGTTTTGACATACGCAACAACTTACCATATTCACTCACCAAAAGTAACCTTAAACTTTAAACCAATGTGTCAAGATTCAAATTTCTCATGCAACTAATTTCATTGACGGTAAATTTTATAATGTTCTTGTAATATATTTAATTATTCTCGTACCTATATTATGTTTCGGTGCGGATCTTATGTTTATGACTGTAAGAGCTAAAATAGGAAGGTATCCAATTTATTTTTGTTTTAATCTTTGTATAGATTTTAATTTTTAATGCAATAAGTGGGTAGGCGATGTTAGAAAAAGTCGGTACATTAATCTTTGATAGAGTTGGTGGAATTTAAGATATATTATTGGCTACCGGACATTTTTCTAAAGAATTCTTTATTCAGAAACATTTTATTACATATTAGCTGTCCCGCGCGGTTTCACTCACGTTAATTTCGGAGTTCCCGCGGGAATTCCAGATTATAATAAAACCTATGTTATTCAGGGATAATGTAGCTTTCTAATGGTGAAATAATTTTTGAAATCTGTCCAGTAGTATTTGAGTTAAATCGTAACAAACAAACAAACAAACACAAAATCAAGTCTTTCCTATTTATCATAAAACAAATTTTTCAGAAGAAAACAATACAGCCAGTATTATATATAACATTGTACCTACCTACAAATTGATATCAAAAAACCCTTATTGTAAAGCAACAGATGTTCAATATACCTACTTAAAGATAAAATACGATTCGTATTATGCCAATTGTAATGCATTTGCGATCATTGATGATCACTTTTACATTGATGTTTCCATTTGTCGATAGTTGATAAATGCAATGTTCAATACTTACTGTAACAATGGCCGCTCTCTGCACTTTATGAAGACTCAAAGTCACCCAAAGGGCAACAGAGTGAACGATGTTCGGAGCTTCGAAAATATAGAATCAGAAATAATGATCATCCTACTAATATTATAAACGCGAAAGTTTGTAAGTATGTATGGATGGATAAAAATCAATCCAGTATTTTTTGCGTGAAAGAGTAACAAACATCCATCCATCCATCCATACATACTTACAAACTTTCGTGTTTATAATATTAGTAGGATAAAAACTCTTCCATACCAGCAGATGTGGTGTGAATAGGGTCTACATAAGAAACACTGACGAAATGAATGAGTAGCACAGGGTTGCGCTATTTTTGAACGATATTACCAAAACAAATCCGTGAAATGAATCCGTGAAAACCCTGACACTCGTTTTGTTTGGTCAATTTACTTCTAAATGAGATTTGAATCGTCATCTTATAAATAATAAATAATCGGCTCGATACGAAATTGTTTAAAATACATAGTAATAATACTTAAATATGTAAAGTTTCAAAGATTTTGTTTTGGTAGTGTCATTATTAAATATGTAGCGCTATCGGATTCCAAAGGAACGATCCTTGAAGGAGGCTTCGTCCAGTGAGGTCGTGGGTGAAGATTGCAACGCACGTGTACCTATGCAATATTATACGGGTACCTATTATATCCAGTGCACATTATAGTGCGACGTATTTATTTCCACACTTCCATAAATAATAAAAAACATAACTGGGGGCAATTTATTAACCAATTAGTGGTTCTACAACGCAAAGTAGATCAATTATAGAGCAATTAGTGGAGCAAAAATTTGTAAAAGTAATAAGTATATAAAAATTGCAGTAGCAACCGTGAAAATGTTGGAAGTGTTTCGACATTTTTTTTTGTAGACTTGTAAATTGTTCGGAGTTGCTCGAAGTTGTAGCGACAACAGTTACCCAATACCGCTCAATTCATTTAGTTTAGTGGGTACCTTCCTTTAGTAGATATTATGTTTATCAATATTTTTGGTGTTTGTGTGTGTGCGTGTGTGTTTTTTGGTGTTAGGTACCTACTGGTTAGAAAATTTGATTGTTGTGCCAAGTGTCGCGGGTTTGTATCCAAAGTACTAAACCATTTATAATATGTGTAGTACCTATAATATACCACGTTTGCTAAACTCCGAAATTTATTTTTGTTTAGTAAAAATGGCAATAGCTATAACAAAAAGTACTAGTTAGTAAATTACTCAAGTCCACGTTATTTTAGGAAGGAGAACCAAAGTACTTACCATTATATAAGAACAACACATAATCTCCAAATTCTTCATGAATCAACTGCCACATGTATGACGTAGCATCACTCAAGAACAGCTCGACCAATTTACTTGATTTCTTTTTGTTGTGTTTGTAATTGTTAGGCATGAAAGCAAAGTTTCGGGAAATACACAAAATAAAATGTAAAGTTGGAAATTCGGATGGAATTTTCTGTCTATTATTGAAATTTCGATTCCTTCTTATCAGGACATTGCTTAATATAGAGTAGTAGTCATCTAAGATAAGATTTCATCCCGTAGTTCCCGAGGGAACCCTGAAGTTCTAGTTCCTTATAAATCTCCGATACTGTAATATTGTAAGTAGTTAAGTAGGTACCTATTATTTTTTAAGAGAAGTGAACTCTTGATAATTTTGCAACGCAATAAATGTTAACACGACTATTAAGCGATAAAAAATTTAATTTCAACCTAATTTTGTTAAAAATTACTGCAAGATTATTTACAAATCCTGTTTTATTTTCGTATATGTTGAAACATTCAAACATTAAATGAGTATTGTGAATTGAATATTTTATTTCATTGACGAACCAATAAAAATCATTGTCCTCATTTATTTACTGCAATAATAAATTATGTAGTAATAACTTCATAATTTTCTTACATATTATAAATGGACGCAGATAAGCAACAACATGTTAACCCACAAAATTAAGTTATTGATTCAGAACAATTTATTGAGCGTTAGGGAACGTTTTTTAATTATGTGTTTACCTTATCACATTGATTAAATATGTAACTAAATATTGAATATAAAAAATGATGATACAAAATGGCGCTCCTACTTTTAAAACACGATTTACTCAAAATTTATCCAGTGTGGGTTAACACACTATTGCTTATCTATGTCCAAATGTTTCCGGCCAGCTGGTGTAACTAACCAATCAGCTACCCGTTACGATACACTATGTTTACTTTAAAAAATTCAACTAATTAATAATATAGTTAGCTAGGTAACATAAGTATTACTCCCAAAACAGAGTTTGTAAGTTGCCTACCAGACATTTGATATGATACGCATAGAGCTAAAAGTACTCGGAAAATGACCAATCATGAACTTGTTAAAGGCCATATCTATAGGTATACGTATGTGATCAAACTTTGAAGAATATAATAGGTATGTATTTATCACTAGGGCCCTTATTCACTATGACCAACAACATTCCTTGCCCATAGCGCGCGTCCCATAAACGCAATAAAAACGCATTTCCAAATGTTCTACATGCCAAAAGCACAAATAATATAATAAATTTGTATTCTTTATCCCATAAGAAACGTTGTAAATGTATTTTTTGGAGTAAAACTTCTTTGATTACGAGGGAAAGTTTTTGCGGCGTCTTATCTTAACGCGGCGCGTTATGGTCATAGTGAATAAGGGCCCTGTTATTATTATACATAGTACTAGTTAACTCTTAACGCTGCGTTAAAAAGAAATTCGTTCTAAAAATCACCAAAAAGAAACTTCTTAAAAAACAGCTCATAAAATGTCAAAATTGTCGTTTTGTTGATAAATAAATATATTTATTATCCTCGAAAGAAATCAAGTCGTAAAGACTAATAAAGTGATAGATAAGTATTGTCCGATATTTTGTATCAGTATTTTTTTAACGATCCTATTAAAATTCAAATTTTGAGGCAGACTCGCACTAAAGATTTGTGTACATAAATTTAGACGTACTTACTAACACATTTACTTTAAATCAGCTGTGGGATTCCCTCTCAAACTGTTTGTTGAGGGAATAAAAAGTATAGCCTATTCTATCTTACAGGTTTTATCGAAAAAAATAAATACCTACATATCTTTAATATTTATTATTAATATTTATTATTAGTCAAAAACATTATTAATTTTTCATTTATCTCTTGCCCGGACAAAAAGTATTTTGACGTTGGATCGGGTTAATAACGGGAAAAATGCAAAATAACATACGGACACTTCAATTGATTTATTTGTGTTGATGCAAAAAATTAATCAATTCTTCGGGTTTGTTAAAAGGATTTTTTAAACATTTGAATGTCGATAAAAAACATTTGGCAATCGATTAAAAGAAATGTCTAACCAAATTAAGACTTTACGTGTTGTCAAGCTGTCATTGGAAATTTGTTTTTATTTTGCAATCAAATTGTGTACAAGTCATGAAGGATTTTTTGCACGCGATGTTTGTCTAGTATGAGGTATTAGTTTATATTAATATGTAGTGGTTGTCGGTTGTTGTGGTTGTTCATTCGTGTGAAAAAAAAAACCATACACCATGTAAGATTAAATGAAGTTCAAATAAAAGGATTCAGTATTCAATTCTCGTCCGAAAAAAACGTTACGTTACGGTAGGTACTTTTATTCTGAAATTAACACGGGTGGAAACCGGGGTGAAGAGCTAGAATGTATTTTCATAGATTAACCGCTGCACTCAGAGTCGACTTTAATGATTACTTAGTTAAGTATAGATTTTTAAAACAAAACTGCCGCAATCAGAGACGTTCAGTAAATTAATGTTAATTGGCATTTAACTAATTAAGTTACATATCATTAAATGCCAATTAACATTAATGTACTGAACGTCTCTGATTGCGGCAGTTTTGTTTTAAAAATCTATACTTAACTAAGTAATCATTAAAGTCCACTCTGAGTGCGGCGGTGTTAATTGGCATTTAATAAGATGTAACTTAATTAGTTAAATGCCAATTAACATTAATTTATTAAACTTGTCTGATTGCGGAAGTTTTGTTTTAAAAATCTATATTTAACTAAGTAATCATTAAAGTCGACTCTGAGTGCGGCGGTAAGTAATCATTAAAGTCGACTCTGAGTGCGGCCGTAATAAGGATTATGTAAATTCATCCGAGTAATCCACTTTTTTGGTAAGGTTTTCCCTATGAATTAATATTTATATTTAAAAAACAACATAGGTACATACAGCCGAATGCAGAACCACCTCGATTTTGGAAGTCGGTTAAAAATGTTATATTTTATTACTTACATGCAATGTAAACATGAATTGTGCACTAAAATCACAGATAGCTTCAAAAAAATAGGAACCTAAAACAATTTATTTTAGACAAATCAATGTTTATCATATAAACATAATGTACGCGTCGAATTGAATGAATGCTTGCTTTTTTGAAGTTTGTTTTCATTATCTTTATATAGTACTAGCTGAGCCCCGCGGTTTCACCCGCGGTAATTTCGGAGTTCCCGTGGGAATTTCGGGATAAAAAGTACCCTATGTCTTTCTCTGTATACCCCTGACAACGTGCATGCCAAATTTCATCCTAATCCGTTCAGCCGTTTTTGCGTGATTGAATAACAAACATCCAAACATCCACACTTTCACATTTATAATATTAGTAGGATACAACTTCGCTTCGTGCTATCTGTACGCTTAGATCATTAAAACTGCGCAACGGATTTTGATGCGGTTTTCATCGATAGATAGAGTGATTCAAGAGGAAGGTTTTTATGTGCTGCTCATCCCAGAATTCCCGCGGGAACTCCGTAATTACCGTGGGTGAAACCGCTAGATATATCTACATAGCTACTTAATGCACATCCACGATACAGTTTGACTTATCGGCGGTAAGCTGCTCGATGCCGACCACTCATAGAGGTTATAAGGGCGTGTGCACACTACGTCTTTTCTATGTCAAATGTCGCGCGCTTTACCGGCCCCTTATTCATTATGACCAACGACATCCCTTGCCCATAACAAGCGTCCCAAAAACAGAATACCAAACGCTCCAGATGTCAAAATATCTAGTTTTCCATAAGACACTTTGTAAATGGATTTTTAAAGTGAATTTGTTAGAGAGAGATGGAAAGACAATTTTTGTGGCCACAAAATTGTCAATACTTAATTAGATAATGCCCAAAAGAAAATTATATAACTAAGCTAAATCTAGTTTTGGGTATCCAATAGGTTAGGGTACTTAGGTACTTATTTTTCCACAATCTTTTTAAAAACGTGACTATTAAATCGACCGTACTACATTTAAAGAGTTTATTGAAATTATTGAAATGAATCCGATTTGCATGAACGAAACGTCACGTTTGAACGATTAAAAGACAGGATAACGTATTGTATGACTGCATGTGAGAAAAACCGAGTTAAAACGCATCAAAGATCGTGACGTCATAACTAAGTATAAACTGTACCTGGGCGTGACGTCAAACAAAATTTCAGCTCGATGTATCGCCGTTATATATTGATTTATACGTAAAAAAAAACGAAAAATACGTATTCAATATTTTTTATTAATCTTCAACACAGACTAAAAACTAAAATTTAGTAATCTAGCTCAAATCTGAGGCTAGCATTTGTATTTGTAAATGGGCTGGTTTCCGGAATTTGACGAGTAGGCGCCTATAATAAAGCACTCTGAGGCTTTAATTTTTTTTTTACACGCGTTTACTAACTTGCGGCCTACATTGCGTACCACACTTGACTCAGTTGCATTCACGCACGTTCTCTGCCCGCCCCGTGAACAGTGTGCACAGTCCCTGTACAAGTAACGCGTGACCGAAGTTATTTTTATAAACGAACACAGCAATGCATCTCCTCGCCTACGTGTTAATAATGTAAAAATGATAGTGGGAGTGTACAGTCGACAGCAGAAATATGAAATCACTTTTGACAGTCGTTGAATCTTATTGCCATAGTTAAAAAGTTCAACGACTGACTAGAGTTCAGATATTTTTGATTCCGACTGTACGTCATGAACCAAAATACTCATACAACGGGAGCCCATACTGTGAACACTCAAAGGGAGCAAGTTTGATCGACAACAACAAACGGAGACAGAGCTATACTAACGTTTTATCTTCGTCTCGCACTTGATGGCGATTGCATTTGCGTAGCTATACAGTCGCAGTGACAAAAATAATATTTTATATTACCTATTACAATGTAGAAAGTTTATAAATCAATCAATTTTAATTGCAGTAGTTCCAGAGATTATCCTCTGCCTCCAAACTTACAAACCTTATCTCTTCAAAATGTATGGATGTTTGTAGACACTTAGATACAGTAACATTATATGGACTCAGAAATAGTCAAATAAAAGCTATACGGTAGCTCCTGTTAGTGATTGTAATTTGATAATTTACAACTTCGTTCTCATTTTATTTTGTTGCTTATCTGTTTCATGTTGATCATTAATAAAACTTTAGCGAGTGTGTGTGTGAACTAAAATAATTTACGACCGCTAAATTAGAGTTAGAAAAACCATACTTGTCTACAAAACCAAATTGATTTATTGGTGTATTTATTTTTAGTAGTACCATATTATGAGCGTTTTATTGTTTTACAAATTAATACCTATATGTTTTTTCTATCGTTAACTTTATGATGATATCTCAAGGACAAGTCCTGCTCTATTCTCATCCAACAATTATTTATAACACTTCATCTGTTACAGCACCGTTGGTTTAGTGGTTAGTGAACCTGTTTGCTACGCCACGTGTTCAAAGTTCGACCCTCGCTTCAGTCTTGATGTTTAGTATACTCACAATAAGTTGTCTGGTACTTACTTATACGTACCTATTACAAGCTCTGCTTAACTTTTGTTGCTATCCTATTTCAGTTTCAATAAGAAAAACAGCGATTTTGTAACTAATTAATCATGTTTAGACAACTTTAACTTTTAAAGTGCTTACCTATGTTTATTTTGGTTGATTGCTAGATATTATAGGTGACAAAATGTGCATATTTTAATCGCAAAACCGCCATGTTTTTGTTTGCTACCAAAAAATCATAGAAACAAAAGGTACATAACACCCCTCAGGTAGCGTTGTGTAATGAAATGCTGAGGACAAAAATGTGTTGTAGTAGGTGCTCACACATGTGAAATCGATACAATTTCACCATTAAACCTAGAATCTAACCAGGTGTGTCAGGGTGCACGCAAATACCTGTTTACAATCTAACACATATAGGTTCTGTACTGAAAATACTGTCAATGTACCTTTATTACTCACTAGTATTACCATCTATACACAAACGTTTATTAACCAACTTCCAAAAAGGAGGAGGTTCTATGTTCGATTGTATGTATGTTTTTTTTTTAACTCAAATGTATGTAGGTTGCTTAGATACTAGTTTCTTAGTTTTTTATTTGTTTTTTTTTTCTCTTTATTAGGTACTTAACTTGTTTTCCACTGCACGGTTTCATCGTTATGAATTTTGGTATTCCCGCGGGAACTCTCCGCCACTACAGAGTAAAAAACAAAGTCGCTTCCCGCTGTCTGCCCCTATGTATGCTTATAGATCTTTCAAAATACGCGACGGGTGTTGATGCGGTTTTTTTAATAGATAGAGTACTTCAAGAGGAAGGTTTGTACGTACATATAGTTTACTCTGGAATTTCCTCGGATATTCCGTACTTACCGCGGGTGAAACCGCGGGGGACAGCTAGTTCCGGATAAATAGTAACCTTAGATTATGTCTAGCAGAGGTACCTACTGCAGCTTTTAATAAAATACGAGTGAATTTAATAACTTTGATAAAATCGATTCCAGAGATTAACTCAATAGATCCAAACTAAACATTTTACGTCTTCCTTATTCCAAGAAAAATATTGCAACATAAAATAAGATACATTCAGTGGTCTTATCGCACAGCTGCGATCTCTTTCAGGCAACCCTTAGATATATGAAAGGAAAAATTATTTTAGCTTAGATTTTGCACGTTGCACTCATATAGGTACTCTATACGTAGAGCTATACCTAATACTAAAAATATCATCTTTTTTCTCAGCCCGGTTCATTTGCCACAGATCACTATCATATAGCAGAAGTTGTAAATGTCGATTCAGTTTTTATTTTACATTATTTTTATGATGTGTCTACCAATAGGTGCTGTGTCCATTGGAAGTAATTAATGTTTATAGATTCTCTTATTTTGAAATGAGATTAACAGCAGTAAAAAAAATCAAAAAGTAAGTTAAACGGCGAAAACGGAACACTGGTGTTTTCCTCATGTCCACACTTATTATTTTAAAATCCAATATTACGTGCTACAACTGTGAAAAAAATTTGGATTGAATTAATAAAATGCTTACTTATGCAATATGCTTATGAGTTATGACACTGTTATTCTTACAAACCTCTTAAAAGAAAATTTCGTCGTTTTGAGGGGCGGTTTGCTGTCACACAAAACACAATCCCAAACTCTCCAGATGCCTAAAAATTAGAAATTTATAGTATTACTAGCTGCCCCCCGCGATTTCATCCGCGGTAATTTCGGAATTCCGGAAAAAAAGTGCTGTAGTTTACGGTGATAAGGAGTTCCCCGCATTAATTCTGGAGTTCCCGCGGGAATTCCGGGATAAAAACTATCCTATCTTTTAAGTTGGGCCATATTATACATGGTGACAAAATTTTGTCAAAATCCGTTCAGTAGTTTTGGAGTCCGTCGCGGACAAACAACGTGACACGTGATTTATAGGTATATATTAGAAAAGATACCTATGTCTCGACTCCACCTGGTAGCATGGAAGAAATCGCAGAATGCACTATTTGTGTGGTGTTCAATAAAGTGTTTTCATTCATTCATTCATTATTTGTATGTCATAAGACACGTTAAAGTGCGTTATCTTAATGCAGTGAATAAGTACCAATAAAGAAAAAAACCCGCTAACGTCTTTCAGATTATTTTGTAAAGGGTCTTTCAATAGGGACGGGTCGATGTTGGCAGCCTGTGGCGGCCATGTTGTTTTAACGTCGTCTTTCTAACCTATATTTTTTTATTCAGTTAGTAATGCCAAATCACCATGGCAAGTTACACGGTTGAGCAACACGTCCAAATGTTAAAAATGTATTACCAAAATGAGTGTTCGTTAGTGCAAACGTTACGTGCATTGCGCCCATTTTACGGCAGACGAGGTGGTCCTTCAAATTGAATTGTGAATTGGCCACCGAGATCCTGCGACTTATCACCTTTAGACTTTTTTTTGTGGGGTTTTCTTAAGTCGCAGGTCTATACCAATAAGCCACAATCGACCGATGCCCTTAAAGTCAACATAGCTCAGGCTATCGCTGAAATTCAACCCGAACTATGCGGCAGAGTTGTTGAACATTGGACAACTCGAATTCGTGCCACCGTGAGAAGCCGCGGCGGACATTTAAACGATGTGATTTTCCACACATAATGGCATATATAGCTCTTTCAAATAAAAAAAAAAAATCGTTAAAATCTCACACACGGCCTTTTTTATTTCATGTCAAAATCGACCCGTCCTTATTGAAAGACCCTTTATATGTATGGACATTTTTGTGTCGCTGATTATAATTATTTGTAGGTATCTTGAGTATTGTATATCATTGACTAGTGCCATGTTTGTCTTTATAAGTGATTGCATTAGACATTGACACGTGGTTTGCTCTGGTTTCTAGCTCTACCGCACGACCGCATTGCAAGGACTATTTCACACTATATTTAGATCTATGTAGGTGCATACCTAGGTAAATAGAATACCACCTACATATATTTTTTATACGGGTGTAACCGCGCATGTAATCGTGGGATTCCCTCGGGAACCTCTATTAAACGTACACTTAAAACGGGGGTAATAAGAACTGGTTGAAAACGCCATCTATGAAAACTCGCATTAAACTAATCCGCCCGCCCAACATAGAGCTATCATCGTCGCCCGCCCAAAACATTACAACTGCCCAAATCTTTCAACATGTATTCCTAGAGGACGCCAGTTACACAGTTATCGCAACGTGAATGTTTTTAAAATAATATCTAATAATAATAATATATTTTATTTGCCTTAAAAAAACAATACCTACATAAAAAGAAAAAAAAAGTGATTTTAAAAACGAAGAATTTTTTTTTCCTAATATGTAACCTGCCGCTAAATTATCACCTAGCCAAAAAGTTGACTGGTAGAGAATGCACGGCAAGGCAATGCACCTGCATGCCTTCTGGTGTTGCAGATGTCCATGGGCGGCGGTAATCACTTAACATCAGGTACCACTTGCCCATTTGCCCTCTATGACAAAAAAAAAACCATTAGAATAACGAGTGTTTATTATTGTTGCAGATTCGCATGTAGGCGGCGCACGCAGCATGCGCGCGCGCGGCGTCACGTGACAAATGGCGTCAGACACCCGCCCCCGGTCGCCGCAAGATGGCGCGCGAAGGAGGCGAGACGTCATTAGGTCCCCTGTATTTACCGCTTTTATATGTTTACTAAACTATATTTAAGTATAGGTTTAATGTCAGATTCACTCCCTGAAATAGATTTGATATAATATAAATCCTATATTGCATGTAACATTGAGTAAAAGTTACAATAAACTTGACAATATTCAAAGTGTCAACGACAATTTCGGTACCTACCTCAGAAGAATAACTTACCTATTTAAAATTATCTTTTTATTTGGTGTGTAAATGCCTAAAAAATTTAGTTTTTATATTAGAAACTCGCAATTGAATACTTATATTATTATTGTATAATTGCACTAAAATAATATAGTAAAGCATTTCATTCGTTTCATCTAACACTGTGTCTGGAATCAAATAATCAAATGTTTTAGCATAATCCATAATTCGTCATCATTTTCCGTATCGGCAGTAAAAACGACCTCTGCAACTGAGGAATTTTATTGTAAACATTGTTACGAGGTCGCGTTGTCGCCAAAACGCCAACGTTTATCTATAAATAGTGGAAACGTCTTCCGTCTGTCTGTCTGTTTGCCACCTGCTGCCCTCGGCCAGACGTTTTCACACGTCCCATTGACATGCAAAATTTAGTGCTCTCTTTCTCATAATCATAAACTCTCCAGCGATCGTTACGGTTCCTCAAAGTACTCGATCCAGACACGAATCATCTGTTTCGTTATAACGCGAACAGCGTCGGAGTGGGTCGCGGGAAATCCTCCCGGAATTCAGCGGTGTGTTGCGGGGGACGACACGCCAGCTCTTCTAAATCGGTCGCACTCGCCGCCAAGCTTCACGGCGAGCCGCGCGCACTCACCGTCCGTCCGTGAAATTATATTATCGGCGTCTCCCGCGCAGGTCCCCCTACGTGACGCTGGGCGCGGTGCGCTACACGGTCCGACGAGCACCGCCGCCCAGGGCCTGCCCCTGCCGCTGTTGCTCCGAGGAGGCGGTGGCGGCGTGCCTCGGCCGCGCTAAACCCGATCGCCGCACCCTGGAGCGTCTCCAGCGGCGGCTGGGCCGCGGCTCGCGTGACGAGCGGCCCTCGCACCACCAGCGCCTGCAGGCCATCACGGAGCGCCTCCGGCCGCGGGCGCAGAGCGCTGCGAACGCCCCGCCGCCACCTCCGCCCCCGCCGCCGCCGCCCCCGCCGCACTCGGCGCCGGTGCTACCGCCGGTCCCCCCGCCTCGCTCCCGACACCGGCACAGTCCGCCGCGCGGTCTCTCCGCTGACCGGTACGATGACTTCGACGTCACCCTCGTCCGAGTCGAGCCCCGGTCGATAGTCGGCTCCTACGCGCAAAAGACAATACCGTATCGGAGTGCGTCGTTCTCTCAGGGTGATTGTGTGCAAGAGAAATACTATCGTGGCAATAGACAAAATTCGTTTTTTGACTTCGGGAAACGGAATTTAAAAACCGCTTTGGATAGAGCGGGCTCCTCGGCTACGAAACAGGATACGGAATCTGTGAGCCTTGTCACCGAAGAGACTGGAACCGAAGGAGGTTCAGTGGCATCCGTTGATTCCGCGGTGGGGTCAGACGAGGGACTGTTGGCTCATGTATCACCAGCCCCACGGTCTCCGCCACCGGATGCACCGCACAAGCAGTTCGGAACCCGCTCATTGACTCATCCACTGCCACGTCGTGTTCCTCCCGCAGGAGAGGAGACTGCGAGCGCTGGTGGTAGCCTGCCGGCGTTAATGGCGCCGAGAGTTTTGCACGAACTACGGGAAGAAAGCGACGGCTCACAAGCTGACAGTGCTCAGCCTCACAGCGAGGGAACGTCACCACTCGAACCCACTCAGCCTTTTGCATTTCCACCGCTCCCTGCTCCACCTATTAACGCATGTGCTAATGTGGACTGTGAATGTGTTAACTTTCCTGGTGATAGTAACAGTACGGGAAATACAGTCGGGAGTGAAATCCCTGTACCAGTGCCTGTGTACGAGTGTATTGTGAAACAGTGGTCGAAGGACTTATCATCGGAAGAGCAGCAGCGCTCTGACGGTGCGTCGGATGGCTCCCTAGATAGAGACAAAGAGGATGAAACGATAACAAGTGAACAGGTTGCAAATTTGTTAGCAGCTGTTAAGAACCCGTCAACGCCAGTTCCGATCGGTACAAGGGAACGACGTCGCCCACTCGATAAGACTAAAAGAAGAAAAGGTATTTATATAACGACAGCAAGTGACGACGGTGGAGAAGAGGAATCTCCTCCCATCAACGGCTGCAAGCGAGAAAGCAGCGACGCTTCTTTACAAGAAATGCGATTGTCAGCTGAAGCTAGAACTTCGTCATTACTTGGTGATAAGTCTGACGATTCATTCACAAACGGCCCGCCCAGTCCATCCGATACGCCATCAACGATGTGGCACAAATCTGAAGATACGAAAGCTCGGCGCGCAAGATTTTCACAACAGAGCTCTGATGAAAGGGACGAAGATTCCTATTACAGAGTAAGGAGAAAGTTTGGCGTCGCTTCCCGAGGAGATTCAGCTTCCGAAGCAGATAGTGACACTTGTTCACGGGACAGAACTGCGTCACCATCTCCTTTTGGGCCGTTAGATTTATTGGATGCTGATAATAAGAGACAGCCAGTGAGTCGATCGCCATTCGGAAGGAATCTTGAAGCGCCGGTATGTAGGTCTGCGGAAGTGGGACGCAGGAGCTTTTCGGATGCAACAGTGCCGGGACGAAAAACTAGTGCTGTGACAGTGGAGACCCGTCTCCGTGGACCGACTCATGTCCGTGCAACCTCCTCCCCATCCAAACTGGCGGGGGTGAGGCCCACACCCAACCCAGATCTGTTGGCAGAGCTTCTGAAAGGCAGTTCAGAAGCCCTCTCAAACTCATCAAACTTCGATAACGTCGTGTTGACGCTGCAGCAGTATAATGTGAGTATTTATGATATTATTTTCTATAATAAGTCAACATGCAGTGAGAGTAATTTCTTTATTCGTTGCCACATTTTCATTATATTTTATTCTATTGTTATACTTAATTGCCATCTCATGCCTTATGATCCGATTCTGGCATAAAAAAAGGTACTCCATTGTTAAACTGCTTAATAATACCTACGTATAAGTACCTAAACTGCTTAGGTCTAAACACTGTATAACAAATAATATTAAAAATAACAACAAAGTTTGCAGAAACAATTTTCTCGATTTTATTAGTAGATTGAATGTGTATATCGGTAGAAAATAGCTTGAAACCAAAAGAATTTTGGCGTCATTGCGCATATTTTTACAGATTTGTAGTTGAATATTTTTTCAATTTATTTTACTGATTTTTTATTATTTCGAACGCTCAAAAACCATTTTGCATTACATTTTTTGTTTATCAGCTATCAGATTCAGGGTCGTCTTATATATTATTTTTTGAAATCTCTTGTTACTCGGCATTTACTCGGGCCAATGTCATATGAATCACGCCACAGCTGTTCCAGAAACATTAAAAATCTTAAGGGCAACTGGATTTATTAATAACACTGACACTGAACTTAGGATCGTAACAAAGACAAAAAATACATTAAAAAAAAAAACAACAACAAGATACTGTTTATTGAAGATTTCATATTATAAATTTTATGTGGACTTTTACAACCGTACCTTTGCCTACACGAAACGCTGCAACTATAATTATAATATGTTATACGATGACTAAAATCATAATAATTCTATTTGCGCCTACATTTATTACATCGAAAACATTTTTTATCGAATCATATTTTTTTATTCGTCATATTCTCTATTAGAGTACCTATATAAAAATTAAATTCTTTCTTATAGTTTTTTTATAGAGGGTTACTTTATAATGGCTAATGTATTCTTTAGTCTTTAGTATTGTGCGTATAGATTAGTCTTAAAGCTTCGATCGATGAATCATTAGGTCAATAAACTATGCAGCGATTCTTTATATTTAGATTCAATCGGTACTTCATTTTCATTATTCATGAATACATTTACATGATGTTGTCACTAATATGCGTGTATTAAATGTTATTCTTTTGTAGGCACTTTGCGTACGATGTTCATTCAACCGTAATATCTAATCTTTGCTATTTCTGTTAATGCTAGTAATACATCATTTTCTTACCGTTACAATATTATCGGTTTAAAATTTTTTAGATGTTTTTTTTTTAATAATAGATCGGTAAATTAAATGACTTAAACTACAGATTTTAGCTGTATAATCTTATCATATATTATTTAAAACACGGGCAGGAACGAGCTTTCTTGCTAAAAATTGTTAGATTGATTGATTTTGATTTTGATTGATTGGGTAGGAAAATCTGATATGCGGAAAAATATTTGATGGTTTATTTTAAAGTTTAGAATTAGGTACTTTGAAAGTAAGCAGATGTTCACAAGCAGAGGTTATCTTTCAGTGGGCTTCATCATATTTTGAATGAACAAATTACTATACAGTTTAACTGATGTGTAACAGTTAAACAGTGTATCAGAAGATAGTGTGGTGATAATTTATGATTAAACGAACTTACCTGAAGTGATGTTCTATCATAATTATACGAAGGCTTTGTCCGAAGAGATTAGAGTATACTTGTAGTGGCAGGTACGTAAGGTCTCGCCATTTGTCCACTATAGTTGAAATAAAAAACTAAGTAAACAAATCCACTCATGGGGTCTCATCGTGTGCCATACAATCATTTAGTTCAAAGCTGCAATAATATTCCACTTCATGGGTTGCATAGGGTGGGCGGGAGCTAATCTCTTCGGACAAAGCCTTCGTATAATGGGGATGTGGACTACTTTGGAAAATCAAAATTCTAATTAGTCCGTCAGTTAGAAAATAAAAAAACAATAGACACGTATTTTTTGATTTTTCAAATAAATTAAAATATACAGAGATAAAGCGCATTAAAGTTTAGGGTGAGGGGGTCGTGACGTCACTAACCGCTAAAACCGCCATATAAACTGTCAGAATAGTGACGTCACGCGAAATTTCAACTCAACATATCGCCGTTATTTTTTGATTACGTAAAAAAAGAAAAAATACGTGTCCAATATTTTTTAATAATTTACAAGACGGACTAAAAAACAAAAATTAGTCAACATGCCCATTATGATAGAACATCACTCCTTTATAATGAAGAGTATGACATTAGTACGAAGAACATGTCACATTTCACTATAGTTCGTCAAATTCGCAGCTTTCACATTGCATCGGTCACAAATTATCATCTACTTTTATTTTATCCTAGTTTATGTATTTTAATAGGCTAGTTTCCTAAATTTTCTTTTTTAGTCCGTTTTGTAGATTATTAAAAAATATTGGACACGTATTTTTTAATTTTTTATGTAACCAAAAAATAACGGAGATATATCAAGTCGAAATTTCACATGACGTCACGCCTCGCTACAGTTTGTTCGCACGTTATAGCGAGCTGTGACATCACGAGTCCCCCACCCTAAACTTTAATGCGCTTTATCTATGCATATTTCCATTATTTTAAAAAAGCAAAAAATACGTGTCTTTTATTTTTTTATTATCTAACTGACGGACTAAATAGAATTTTGATTTTTTTACCCAGGAAACTAGCCTATTATCTGTAGATAATTTGCTGTTCCTGACGACTTAAAATCTATCTATTTAAGTTGTCTGAATAGAGTTTTTTGAATAGCTGATTACCTATAGCTGACTTCAGATGTGGACGGAACACCCACGAGATGGACCTATGATCCTAGTATGCAGGGTAGCGCAGATCGCTTGGGGAAGCCTGTGTCTGTCGGTCCATATAGGATGATGAATAACCGTTTACTTCTTTCTATCCAAAAGTGACCTATATCGAATACATGTTTAAAATATGACTTGTTCTGCATTTCAGTTCATATCGTAGCACAACCCTTGCTAGATGAGTCACGGACAAGTAGGTCAGTGGCGATGTACTCTATACGAGTTTGCACGTCTATGTTTGTTTCTAGGTTACATCTAGTGCAACGCTGGTATGTTCTGATCAAAACTATAACATTTATCTTCTCATATATAAAAATGAATTGCTGTTCGTTTGTCACGCTAAAACTCGAGGGTGGCTGGACCGATTTGGCTAATTTCGATCTTGAAATATTTGTGGAAGTTCAGAGAAGGTTTGAGAAGTAAATCCGAAACTCACGCGGTTAAAACCGTGGGGCTAGATTTATATATAAAAATCAATTGCTGTTCGTTTGTCTCGATAATGGCTCGACCGATGTGAATAATCCGTTTTTGTTGTGTTCGTAGTGATCAGGAGAAGGTTTGTACAAAAGAAAATTGGTAGTTCCTGCGGGATTCCGAAACTCGCGTGGGTGAAACCGTGGGGCACAGCTGGTTTGATAAAGTTTCGATAATCATAATATCTACAGCACGCTCACACGTCTCCGCACCTATGATTCCCGGTATACGAAACAGTTTATTGGTTTGTTTGTTTGCGGATGTTAACGTTAGCTAACGATTTCGCACACCGTATTCGTCTTTGATATACCTACAGGAATGTTAAGATCTAGCTTTCGGGATAGTGTTATTGTTTACGTTTAACATTATTAAGACAACAGTGCATCGAGTTCCGGCGTTATTGCTGCAGCTAAGCAATTTTGTGTAGGTATAATAGCTGTTAAATTGAACGAATTTCTCAATCACAGTTTTAAGACTAGATGTGCACATGTCAAAGTTTAATATTTTTATTTTTATATCGTACTATAGCTGTCCCCCGCGATTTCATCCGCGGTAATTTCGGAGTTCCCGCGGGAATTGCGGCGAAAAAGTTCTTTGTATCCCTGACAGTAGCTGTTCCCCACATTAATTCCGGAGTTCCCGCGGAATTCCGGCATAAAAACTATCCTATCTTTTGATTTGGCCCATATTATAAATGGTTACAAAATTTTATCAAAATCCGTTCAGTAGTTTCGGAGTCCATCGCGGACAAACAACGTGACACGTAATTTATATATATTAAGATTTAATTGGTTGAGTTGAATAACTCTAAAATAACACTTTTATATTTAAAATTTTCAAAAGTTCTATTTTGATTTTCTGAAGCCTTCTCTTGCTGCTATATAAGAGAGAAATTCAATCCAAACCGATCATAGTCTCTATATGATCGGCGCGAATCGAATTTCGGCTGCGAAACTTCGAAGATCGGCTTTCATCTAAATGAAGATGGATTTAAATATAAATTTCACTAAGTAATCCAAGATCTTTTTTTTTTAGTTCATATCGCTTTCATATCGTTTTATATACTTACTGTTATAAAAAGTAACCTAAAGCATTCATATAGTAATAGACTTGAAATTAGCATAAATATATTAATTTCTTTATTAACTTAATTAGAAAACAGGTACAATTCAATGCTCATTCTTGTAGAACAGAACACTGTCCCCTACCTTCTACTTCTCCAAGAAAAAAAACCTGTACTGCAGGGTTACTGCAGGAGTTTCCAACGAGAAATACTGCTAAGATCCTAACTATTATAAATCCGAAGTGAGTTGGTTTGTTTATTTGTTTGTTTGTTACGCTTTCACGCCTTAATGGCTCAATCGATCACCATGAAATTTTAAATACACGTTGCCAGAGGTACAGAGAAGGAAATAGGGTACTTTGTATCCCGGAATTCCCGCGGGATCTCCGAAATTATCGCAGATGAAACCGCGGGGAACAGCTAGTTATTGAGAGATATACCTAGAGATACAAGTAACCGTGGAAAGAGATTAAACAAAACTGGTATATAAAGGAATCTCGATTCTCCTGTTTGAATAATCGTACGTAATAGCATCGACACTGTGGGTTGCAAGCTCGTTAAACATTGCAACCGCAGTGTTTACACTAACAATCGAGTGGTCGATTTTAAAATAAAATAAATAAACTAATCCGTAGTATATTTGCACCACAGAGCAAATAAATTAACTAGAGAGGACATGTAGGCGGGGCGGGCGCGCCACCGATGCAAAGGAAGTTGAGGCTAGAGCAAATGCTCTAACTTGCCTAAAATTTCCTTTACTGCCATCCCAAGTAGGTATATTTACCACAATATACCCAAAACTGTGAATTTTGAAAACTGTGACTAAGTAAAAACATAACCATAAAGCGTTTAATAGGTACATTTATTTACGCTAACGAATGTTTTAGTACGTGATGAATAGTTTTGTGTGTGAAAACCACCCGGTGACACTGGTTTTCAAGTTGATATTCTATCTGTTATTTTTTCTGTGATTTGCACACACCACTGGCGCCACATAAATAATTTTATTTATGTTTAAATTAGACGCAAATAATTATATCATCGTAACCAGGAAATACAATGTAAAGGAAGACTACCTACTAAAATTGCAATCTTGTGTGTAAAATAAATTTTCACCAGTAACATAATATTGTAATAAAAACTTCAAATAGTTATTATAATTTAAGAAAAAAAAAATTCTGAACAGTTTTATGTGGGATTGTCAGAATCAGACATTTATAAAACGATCGTGAGGTTTTATAATGGTGACAATATGAGAATAGAAAAATACTTCAGTGGACATATAAATGATGCGTTTCGGTGTTAGAAGATAAGGAAGTGATGGAGGAATGACGAGAATTATCTGCCCAATGATTTTTAGATCTACAGTGATCGATCAAATAACAGTACACTTATAGAGTTTTATTGGTTCGAACTTCTTGTTATAATAGTTTCTCCAAGATTTGTTTTCGTTTATTTAACAATTTCCCTGCTTGCTCGTTTACACACTAAAAACACATCTGTAGTTTATTTAGTGTTTCCTTCACGTAAGGAACTTGCAGTCCCTGCAAGAATCAGTTCTTTCAGTCCTTTATTTCAGTCCCTATATGATTTTGATGTTCTTTATTTACGCTGAAAAATATCCATACCTAAACTTTTTTTCTTTTTACTCCTTTGGGGGCAAAGACATACCCATAGTGATGCATTTCGACGCTTTACCGGGACTTCTGGAAGCAATTCATCACAAGTAGACCATAATGGGATGCTCTGTAGGAAGGCGAACACTCCATTTCATCCTACCTCACTGTTTCCACACATGGTTCATCACTAATGGATTACTATTATGTAAATGTAAATTACACCACGTTTACACAATATTAACCACGATTTTGTATTAAGGCATACCAATAAAATTGACGTCCATTTGCTCAAATCCCGCCAAAAGTCCATATCCATAAACTACAAACGAAAAATGCCCTACCTTTGGTTTATTTGCTCTTTATTTACTGGAGCAGTGCGTTGGTGAATTTCTTAACATTTTAGGATCATCTGCTTAGTTTAAGCGTCAAATGGTCTGTCAGTAGGTAGGTATTTCATCTTGGGATTCTTTTTTACAAGGCATAGACAACAACGCAACGGCATCGTACAACATCGTAGTAGGTGTGTTTTAGGAATTTTTCATCACTCACGTCATAATATTGTGTCGAAGTTTTGTCTATCGGTATTAGATTTAAAAAATGCGCGGTGCGAAATTAATAATAGGTATGCGTTAACGGGCGCGGATCTAGGAGACGTGTTTTTGAATCGTTTGAATATCTTAAGTGTGAAATGAAACTCACTGAATCCCATTTTGTTACGTTTTTAACCGACTTCCCAAAAAGGAAGAGGTTCTCAATTCGTCTGAATGTTGTTTTTTTTGTATGTTTGTTACGCGATTTCTCAAAGACATTTGGACCGATTTGGAAAATTCTTTTTTTGTTTGAAAGGGTGTACTCCCGAGGTGGTCCCATTGTTAGAGGATTTGATAATGGGATCTTGGAGAAATCGACGGAACTCTTCAAAAATTAGATTTTAGAATTCCTTTTAGTTTATTGTTCATTTGCTTTCGAAAATCACCAATTGATGAAGCGGAATTGATGATGAAGATCATAGATGGCCACCGGAACTACTAAATAATAAGTATTTCACGGTTTGCCATTCGATTACTTTAAAATGCTTGCTAAGCAATTTATGTGTCTCACATACGGTGAAGAGGAGCTGATGGTGATGTACCAGGAGAACTCCTCAAAAATTAACGTCCCTGGTTCGGGAAAAGCAATATATAAAGGTATAAGATATATAAATGTAAAAGGTGACGAGCAGTTGACATTAGGCTATTGTAACTTAGATAAATTACAAACCAACCCACTTAAAAGCGAGAAATAAACAAAATTTTAACAAAAAAGTAAAAACCGACTTCCAAAAAAACAAAACTAAAAAGTTAAAAATAACAAATACCGATTTAAGCCAAAAGACAATAATACACGTAATATTATTATTAGTTTGTGCTACCTACCACTGATCGATTTGAAGTCGGTGACAAACCAAATATGGAGTAGATGTGTAGATGGCTAAGTCCACTCCCGCCACGAGCTCGTCGTGAGCAGAGCAACCTAAGTGGGCAGATACAAGTGGACTTGTGACCGAATTCAAACCGATTAGTGGTAGCACAAACCAATAATAATATTACGTGTATTATTGTCTTTTGGATTAAATCGGTGTTTTGATATTAATTTTGTTTTTTTGGAAGTCTGTTTTTATTTTTTTGTAAAAATTTTGTTTTTTAATCATACGAATACGGTGTTGCTGTTTTCTTAAACTCCTTTAGACTTGTTCCATTTTACGCAGGACATTTAAAAATCGGAAGCTAGCTCTCATAGATTTTAATAAACAGGTAGGTACTCAATCGGACTTGAAACGAAACGTTTCTGAAGTGATCAGAAAACTATCAGTCATGTCAAATTTTGAAAATGACGTTATTCCACTAAACGTAAACTTTTCCATGAATAGTGCGCCTATACCTACTGCCTGAGCCTACTTCTTTAGTTATTCTTCTGAGATACCTACCTATCCGAGGCGTTTGTTGCCATTTTGAAAAAAAAAGACGAAGAAGAAGTAAACTTTCGATCGATGAAATAAAAAAAAGTGGTCCGACCAAGGTCCGACCTACTTGGTTCAGATGTCACCATTTCAAAATTACTATTTCATGCATTTGCATGCGAATCCGTTATTCAAACGATTCAAAAATATGCATATTTGCATGCGAATCCGTTATTCAAACGATTCAAAAATACGACCCCCATGATTTGGTTGGGGGAATTTTAGAATAGGCATGTTGACTAATTTTAATTTTTTGGTCCGCCTTGTAGATTATTAAAAAATATTGGTCACGTATTTTTTCTTTTTTTACGTAAACAAAAACTAACAGCGATATATTGAGTTGAAATTTCGCGTGACGTCACTATTCTGACAGTTTGTATGCCGGTTCTAGCGGTTAGTGACGTCATGACCCCCTCACCCTAAACTTTAATGCGCTTTATCTCTGTATATTTTAATTTATTTGAAAAAGCAAAAAATACGTGTCTATTGTTTTTTTTATTTTCTGACGGACTAATTAGAATTTTGATTTTCAAAAGTAGTCCACATCCCCATTACTGCAGGGTCAGAGATTTAACTAACGTCGTCAGGGAGGGGCAAGCCGGGCAGTTTATTATTAGTAATTATCTCCAAAATTTCAGGCTTCGACCGGTTCTGAGTGAGACAAAGTATCTACAATATGTAGAATTAGATACTATACGATTAATCTTGAGAAACGGCCTGGGCTGTTTTAGACTCTTCGAGAGTCCTCCATTAGTGAGTGAGTAAGCTGCTATAGATATCTATTAATTTTAAGATTTTTTTTTTTCATGGGGTAAAGTTATTATAACCAGCTGCTAATTACATGTTTCTGAGCTGTGATTTCTGGTTAAGTCATTAGAATTGGGTCAGTATAACAAATAAAGATGCCAACCTAGTTTGAAACCAAGCTATATCAAGCCAAAAACTAAGCAGATATGTTTATTAGTTAGTTAAATAGTCCTGTTAGTTAGATAGAATTACACTGGTTCGTAATGGTAGGCAGATTTGAGGAGAATTAAGATAAGAACGGGTGATGGTTGGTTTGCGAAACTTGGAATATATTGTACTAGCTGTGCCCTGTGATTTCACCCGCGGTAATTTCGGAGTTTCCACGGGAATTTCGGAATAAAAAGTACCCTATATCCTTCTCTGTACCCCTGACAACGTGCATGCAAAATTTCATCCAAATCCGTTCAGACGTTTTTGCGTGATTGAGTAACAAACATCCAAACATCCACATTTTCACATTAATTATTATCTACTAGCTGCGGCCCGCGGTTTCACCCGCGGTAATTTTGAAGTTCCCGGTAATTTTGAAGTTCCCGCGGGAATCCCGGGATAAAAAGTACCCTATGTCCTTTTCTGTACCCTTGACAACGTGCATCCCAAATTTCATCCAAATCCGTTCAGCCATTTTTGCGTGATTAAGTAACAAACATCCAAACATCTAAACATCCAAACATCCATAGTAGGATACCTACACTACAAAGTTTCAATGTTACGGATTTTCGACACTTCAAAATTATTTCCTTCCCATATGTATAAGGTTAGTTGGCTTTAATTAGTTTTTGATTGAGGTTTTTGCCTACATACAATAAACGTGGTACCCGATTGGTCTAAGTTATAAGATTTCTGTTAGATTTTCTGTTAACATAAATATCTAATATACCTAGGTACTCTTCAACTCTATCCACCTATCTAACAAGCGGGTGATTTCTTTTCCGTAACTAATCGCTTTGACAAAATACAGTGATCGTCAATTTAAAAAGGACGTTATTAAAGTTATTTCAGTAGATATTTTTAATCCTTCCCTCAAAAACCATGTTTAATAGCTGTCGTAAATTAATGAACTTCAGCAAACTATTTTTACCTTTAATAGAGAATAATTGGAAATACCTACCTAAATTATTGTCAATTTTTTTAGAATGGTTTTTATACTAAGTACAACTATTAGTTATAGATAAATTAAATAATTACCTACATAGAGTTGACTTAGATCATCAAGCAAAACTGCTATAGTTTACTTAAGCTTTAAGATAGGTATATAGGCTATATTTTTGAAAGAAAGATCCTAATAATATTATAAACGCGAAAGTTTGTAAGTATGTATGGATGGATGGATGTTTGTTACTCTTTTACGCAAAAACTACTGGATGGATTTAAATGAAACTTTTCAATAATATAGCTTACACATCAGATTAACACATAGGGTACTTTTTATTCCGGAATTCTCGCGGGAACTCTGAAATTAATGCGGGTGAAACCGCGGGGCACAACTAGTATATTATATTATATTCTTTCTTTCTTGATATGTAATGCAATTTATCTGTAACATTAAGTACCACCCCGCTGATGTGTGATGCCTAAATTATAATCATTAAAACCCAAAATATATCCCTTGATTATCTCGATCTACTGAGTAGTATAATCATAATTATTATCATAGATCATATTCGTTATTTTCACACGAATTCATATCCAGCCGAGAAGTTACCATTTTGGACCGCAAGTCTATTTAATTGAGTGAAAAACGTTCTCATCTAGGTAAAATGTAGGTAACGACCCGATTGGCGCAATGGTCACCATGCCTGCCCGCTAATCAAGAGGTTCCGGGTTCGATTCCCGGTGGGGGTGGACTTTGTGTGATGAACACAGGGTTCCATTTTCCAGTCTGGGTGTGTATATATATATCTATAGTATAATATATATGTAATAATATGTGTAGTATATACCACGTTTGCTTGGTATCCACGACACAAGCTCATAGCTTAGTGTGGGATCAAATAGATCTGTGTGTTGTGAAGTGGGTTATTATTATTATTATTATTATTATTATATAGGTAAAATGTGCCGACAACACCTCGACTACGCTACGCCATAATTTACAAGGTGATTGGTCTCCTAAGTTGCAAGCTCTCTACCCTAATTAACATTCAATTTACCTATATTATTTATTTATATATTTACTTATTATAAATCTACACTAATGTTATAAAGAGAAGCTATTTGCTTTTTTATTAAATTTCTCTTTTAATGTAGGTACTTACTGTTTTTTTTAAGCCAAAAAAAAAATATTATTAGGTATTATTATTAAACTCAAAAACTGCCAAGAAGAGCCCAAATTCTTATTTCTATTTCAACTTGAAACCAAGCAATTTCACACAAACTTTCATACACTTAATAGGGGTTAAATTTCCAAATTGCTTGCCTGCGTTATAATAATAACAGGAAGCCTTTTTGCACAAGTTTCAAGTTTCTAAAACCGGTGGTTTGGGCTGTGCGTTGGTGAATCGGTTATCTGTGAATTGCTGTGAATAAAATCATCGTAAAACAATAATCCTTATATAAATACGAATGTGAGTGTGTTTGTTTGTTACGCTTTCACGCCTCAACTAAACAACCGATCATCATGAAATCATGAAAATGATTCGGGTATTCATGTATTTATTACTTTCTAACATGTAATAGTGTGCATTTACCTTTCATATAGAAAAATTATTGTTCCCGACGAATAGAAAATTGATTAAAAATGTACTATCTTTGGGTACCATATTTACTGACCAACCACAAAATCTCGAAAACTACCTACGTTACCTAAGAAACTGAAATCTGGCAGGTATAGGTGGGTATAAGTAGTTTATGGAGAGTAGATACTAAGAATTTCACGGAATTCCCGTGGTAAGTCACACACACACACACAGTCTTTTCTTTTTAAATTTCAAATTATTTTGTTTATTTCTTTGTTACTGTCTTAGTTAATGTTGGTTTTTAAAAGATTTGTTCTGAATTACGTGAGCCCTCTCTACTCCAGAGGGGAGTGATTGAAAACCAGCGCTGCTCGGGACCCAGGCCACGAGCAGCTTACGCTGAATCACTTCCTTTTGCCTATAATAATTGGCTAAGTTTATTGTATTTTTTTGTGCACCTTTCTGATGGCAATAAAATTTTTTATTATTATTATTATTTATTATTAAGTCCCAAATTAACGCGGGCGCATCCGCAGCGCAGGGACAGTTTTGTATGATTTTTCAATCGAAACTATTATTATATCGCACAGTTACAAATATTTTGCTATGCCAATAACCGCTGATTATTGGCTTTACTTTTGGAAGAATCCTCACTGTCTCCGAAGCGGTGATGCGTCTTATACCAACCTCTGGCGCAGCGCCAAAACAGCGATTATAGGTATACCCACAGAAAATATAATCTATTAGAGAGGCCATGTGGGGCAGGCCACCATCTTAGAACTTCCTTTGCATCTATCATCAAATGAAATCTTGTTTATTGTAATTAACAGAACAGGAATAAAAATACATAGAGAATTAACTTAAACAGGTAACAAAGGGCGGCCTAATTGCGTAAGAGCAATTACTTCCAGGCAGCCATAACTAGAACAAAAATAAACAAAAGCTATGCTGCTACTATTTATATAAATAGAAGAAGAAGAAGAAGAAGAAAATACGAAGAAGGAAATATAGTACCTATAAGTATTATAAATGCAAATATGATAAATTCTTAAAATGGTGAAATAAAAATACGTAATACGTAATTTCTTAAATACGTAACTAAAAGGCGTTTAAATAAATGTGTACGAAAAAAAAACATACATACAGCCGAATGCATAACCTCTTCCTTTTTGGAAGTCGGTTAATCACCCAGCGACACGTAGTTTTCATACTAAACCGAGTCGATATCCGTTTTATGTGTTCCGTGATTATACTTACGCGCCGTTTTTTAACAGAATTTTATTGGCACGCCATCTAAGCCGGCGCTCGTGGCTTTGTTTATGTCACATTTTCGTGTTGAAAACCATCAAGCGGAATTTGACCTTAGGATCATACATAGGAACAATCCTAACCTAAAATTATAAATGCAAATGTGTGTTTGTTTGTTTGTTCGGTACCTATGCTATACACCTCATCATGAAATTTTTCATACACGTTGTCAGGGGTACAAAACACTTTAGTCGCGTAGGTAGGTACTAATAATAATAATTTGTTGAAATTCTATTTCTTAACTAGCTGGGCCCCACGGTTTCCGCGGACCCGCGTGAGCTTCGGGATTCCTGCAGGAACAATTTTTTTCAAAGTAAGTTTAAAAGTAGCCTAACTTACTCTTTATAACATCAGCTGGCAGATGCCAGTGAAAGTCCCGTTAAAATTGGTCCGTTTCAGAGATTACGCGGAACAAACAGACAGAAAGACAGAGAAATTTTTTATAAAATTTGATTTTTTGATGTTAGTCCCGTATCTAATTCCGTAAGCATTTAGTGAAGAGCTGCTAATTTGAAATTACAAACAGACACTTCAATTTTATTTATATGTATAGACTAGCTGTCCTGCGCGGTTTCACACGCGATAATTTCGAAGTTCCCGCGGAATTGTTCCATACAAACTTTCCAACTTTTTCACCCCCTTTAGGGGTTGAATTTACAAAAATACCTTCTTATCGGATGTGTACGTCGTACAAAGAACCCACTTTCCAAGTTTCAGGTCTCCACGATCAGCGGTTTAGGCTGTGCGTAGATCCATTAGTCATTCAGGACAAAGCGTTTTATATGTATAGATTGTAATGGTACTTTGCAATAAATTTTACAATACAACAAAATTACAGGAACATATTCCGTACAAAAATTCAAAAATAAATCTCCGACTTTGTAATTCCGAAATTCATAAATATCACAGATAATATTATAATACTATACTTTAGGTAAATAAAGTTATATTTTACCTACGTACCTACCTACCTATGCCAAGTGTAAGTTCGCCTCTCTACTTATGGACTTTCGCCCGTAGTGTACCTATATAACAAGTGAAAGCGATTTGTAGTCACGTATATAGGTACCCATATACATACATTCTTCTAATTAAAACTTCTTTACCTATAAAATAGTGCCGCTGACTGAATCACTGACTCACTGAAAAACGAGAATAGAATACAGTATTTAGTTTACAAAAATATATCTAATGATTGCCATCATTACTTTTTTAATAGTCATTATTATTTTAGAAGTGCCAAATTATTTTACTGTTAAAGTGTTTTTTCCTTTAATAATGTATCATTTCGCTGTTTGAGTTTTTATAAACGGTATTTAATATCTTATACACTAAAATCTTCCCATAAATATGGTACACATCACTGTGAAAAAAAAAAGTTTTTTCCAAACAAATCGCACACAGACACATACTTAATATAAAGTGTGGCAAAATTCGCTGCAAATGTTTACAGGGTTGAAAGTATACACCGTTATAAACATGTTCATAAAATAAAAAAAGAATACTTTTTTTCTAACAAAATAAATAAATCAATAAGAAAACTACCCATGAAGGTGCTCGTCGCTCAATTATTTTACACACACATCGCCGTGCGCCGGTATTTTAAGATCAATGACCTGAGTAGTAATCGATCGCACTAACACAGCTGATGCTTCACTCGCTGTGTGCGTTGCGCGTGTCTTGTATACGTACTACTGAGCTACGTATATGTACACAATAAAACTTGTGAATGTAGTTGTTAGCTATTTGTAAGAGTGATGTTTTTCCAATACATTCATTTTTCTCATATTCGGAAAAACTACCAAACTTAATATAATATCATTTTTTCACTTATTCTGTTTTTCATAACGTATACTTTCAGCCCTGTAAATATCTGCAGCAAATTTTGTCACACCTTATATACATACGTACATACTAGGGAAACAGAATGTTTTTTTAAGTCGGTTATAAAATGAAAATACTCTTGGCACACATTAATAGGCACCGATTGGTACTGCGCTTCCATATTTAAAGTGTTCACACCTGCTGTTATATTTATAGTTGAAAAGTTGGGCGGCAGTATAGGTAGGTACGTAGCCATCGATTAGTCGAAAATATATTCGATGATATATCACCATATCTCGTCATTTATTGAGGAAGCTGGCTATTAAAATATACTATATAATATTATGTACATAATTATGGACGTTGAACTAATTTTTGCGTCCGCACATAGTATTCCATTGCGCATGCGGGAAATTTTAATGAAAATATATATACCTACTGCAGTCATATTCAAAATTCAACTTACATATCTGTCACAACTGTGCTTTTTCGACGGCAAAGGATTCAGGGCTCGTCCTTGTTTCATCTGACACACTGTTGCTTTCATTTTAAATAACTTAGGCTGTAATATTTTTAATAAATTTAGGTGCCAGATAAACACATGAAATCCAATAAGTTAGATAGTAATGTGTCGATGAATAAATATTTTCGTAAGTAAAAAAATTAGTATGCTTTAGACTACACAACTTTTTCTCTCTTACTATCTTTACCAACGTATATCTCCCACTCAACTTCCCTTCGCGTCGCCCGATTAGTTTACTCCCCAAACCCAGCGTGCGTATGGAAAACTTCAATAAATAAAATCTGTCTTGACGTGATTGACTTAAAATTGGCGTAGCTATCTTTCGAATCGACAAAACGGAGCGAACCTACGACCTCTGACTTCAACTCTTCAAAAACTAGCCGGTGAAAGGAATCATCAAGTCGTTTGTATAAAATATATGGGTAACTATTTAAAAGGCTTTATGTAATTTGCAGGTTCAAAAGCTATTGTGACATGCAAGTAGGATCACATTGATATGAATGAGCATAATTAACAAAGTGCCCAATGATGTACACAATTGTAAATTACAATTACCGCTAGCCGCTAAAATGACGCTCGAACTTTTACTTTAAGGCCCATATTAGGCCCACATCTATACATAATTACATACATACATGTAAATAAAATTGAAGTGTCTGTTTTAATTCCAAACTAACAACTTTTCACTAAATGCATATGACAGTATATATACGATACTTACATTAAAAAAAAAAAAACAATTTTTTTTTTGCCTGTCTATCTGTCTGTTTGTTCCGGCTAATCTCTGAAACGGCTAGACTGATTTTAACGAGACTTTCACTGGCAGATAGCTGATGTTATAAGGAGTAATTTAGGCTACTTTTATTTTAGAAAAAAATTGTTCCTGCGGTAATTTCGAAACTCCCGTACCTACAGCTATTAGTCATAATATTGCAAAGATTATTATAAACATCACTTTGTTTGTAATGGATAAACTACTTTACAGATCATATATTAAAAACTCTTTCACTTATACAAATCTACAGTGTTCTTGAGTGCGATAGGGTACTTTTAACCGGAATACCTACGGGAACTCCAAAGTTAACGCGAGCGAAACCGTGGGGTATCAACTAGTAATATTATTTATAAACTGGCTGGTCCTCTCGAGGTTTCTTCCACTCTAACTTCGGAACTCTTTCGGAAACTCTCGTATTACATATTAAACGTCATCAGAAATAATCAATTAATCAATCAATTTCTGCAAAAGAACCTTATAATGCATACAAGAAAATATTTTCTGTGTCTTAAGTCTGATTTGTATCATGATGTGCAAAAACTTGAAATAAAAAATGTGGTCTATGCCAATACCTTAACTACTAGTAACTACTTGCTATTCCCGCAGTTTTCTTTGTGTTCTTTATATTTTTGATGTTATTTCTTCTAACCAGCCTTAATTTACAGTACTTTCATTCTTTTCGTTTTAATCGATTTCAGATTAGGACGAATTTTAAAATGATTTTTAGTTAGGGTTCTAGGTTAGCCCCCATACAGTAATGAAATCTGAAGCTGGATTTAATTTTTTGTAGTCACAATTATTATAATCGTAACTTATTACATAGTTAGTGAAAGTATAATATTTTACATGACATTCGTGTAGATCGATTTGTCTACAATTTTTGAGTTTGAAACTTTCATATCAAAAGCTGTTATTGCAACTTTTACGTTATAGACACTTTGACAGGGTTCTAACGAACAACGATGCGTGATAAATATCTATTGAATAATTAATAAGCGAGTCGTTCAGTGTAGGCGTTTAACTGATAAACTGTGATTTTATCGAAGCATTTAGTATTGTATAGGTTAGGTAGATCATGATTAAATTTTGTTGTAAAATATAACGTCACAGTAAGCAATATCGTTAGATAAGATTACAAATTATATTATACTAGCTGTCCCGCGCGGTTTCACCCGCAATGATTTCGGAGTTCCCGCGGAATTGTTTTCAAAAATACTTTCTTCTCGGATACGTCTTACAAAGAACACACTCTCCAAGTTTTAGGTCACTACGATCAGCGGTTTAGGCTGTGCCGTCCGTCAGTCAGTCATTCAGGACAAAGCATTCTATATGTGATATCAGATGGAAGAAGGAAAATAAAATGTATCAGAAAATATTTTCCAGTATTTTGCTAGATTGACATCGGACATGAAAATGTATTTCGAATGTATAAAATTACTGTCCTAAGTTCAATTTTAACACTATATTTTTATCGCAAAATTAAACGTTTTCTTTTGCGATTCTCTATAAAAAATGATTAGTTTTTTTAAACCATATAAATTGTAATCAGAAATCCAAATAATATGATGTGGTGAGTGCGAAATCTTTGGTATGCGATTTTAAAGATACAGTTACAATATAAAAAATGTAATTTGGTTAAAAATAAAAAGAATTGTGTTGTCATACGTACATTCGTACATTTATTGTTGTGAAAATCTCGTAAAAACCACTTATATTTAAAAAACACAAAAATAGGCAAACAAACCTCTCTCCAAAACTCCGCAATCACGACGTTTAATTAAAAGTGATATGGGACTTTTTAATCCCGGAATAAATGATTATTATAAATACCAAAACTTCAAGAATATAAAGTGATCATGAAGCAAATGCTGACAACGAGATAGTTGGTAATTTTAGCATAATCTGTAGTGTTTCGCGACCATTTCGGAGTTCCCCCGGGAATTCTGGAATAGAAAGTACCCTGTGTTCTGTACTCCTGACAACGGTATGCAAAATTTCGTGACGATCGGTTGAGTAGTTAAGGCGTGGAAAACACACAACAAACTCACATACGCATTATAATAGGATGTTTATTAAAAGCAGTGTAGTGAAATTTTAGCGGCCTCTGCAGCGGGTGGTCTGACTATCCGATGGGCGAACTGCGTGACTTACAATAGTACAATAGTAGATAAGGCATTGAATGAGTATTGATGTGTCATCCAGCTTTAGGGTTACCAGTTTCCCGTTTCGAGCCGAACGCTTCCGATTTGTTCGGCGTTTTCCGGAAGATAGGCGACAGAAAAAAAAAACAAACATACAACATAGAACCTCCTCCTTTTTGGAAGTCGATTAAAAACAGAGCGATGGCGTGTTACTGACTGACCTATGTTTGTTCCGTTTTTATCTATATATTTTCATAGTATCATTATGGTGGTCAGTAAGCCTTGACTACAAATGTTACCAGTGGGCAATTATGTAACTTTGTTTCTAGCATTTTTCTATTTCAATCGGAAACATAGCGGTTTTGTGATTAATAAGTTACGTTTAGACAGCTTCAACTTTTGAAATATGTTTATTTTGGTTGATTGCTAGATAGTGTAGGTGTCAAAAAGTGCATATTGTAATCGCAAAACCGCCATGTTTTTGATTGCAAGCGAAAAACGATAGAAACAAAAGTTACGTAGTAGCCCCTCTGAGCATTACTGTAAACTTGAATTTCAAATCGTACCTATAATTTTTTGTCATAATTTCTACAGGATGCTTATATAGGATGGTGAAGAATATACTATACGAATATACTATATGTTTCTTGAAACATTGTTGTAATTTTTAATGTTACAAAATATATATAAAGATATATTATAGTAGTATAACATAGAGTTATAGATTAATTCCGCAGTTTATTAGCTGCAGTTTTCAATATAATTTCGGAAGATTACGGCTTCGAAACTCTCAGTCCGCCGTTAAGTTACAGAATTTATGGTTACTCTAACTTTAAGTACAACTTTTTTGTGCGAGTCGAATGAGGCCTCTACCTCGGAATTCGCGGAATGAATTCCCGCAACAACGTAGGTACTTGCGGTATCGAAATTGAAACATTGTTACCATTGATATAGTCGGTACATAATAGGCATAGAACATGAATGACAATGAGCACTAGCAGAGTGAACCTATTTCAAGTCAAGCTAAAAAGGCGTATAGTACCTACGTCATTTATTCGTGCTCCTGGGAGCGAGTCACTTAAGGTAAATAATAATTTCACGCCGTTCAATGCACATAATTAATGTTGATAAATAATTATTAATTTTTATAATACTACTACTTGTGCCCCGCGGTTTCACCCGCGTTAATTTCAGAGTTCCCGTGGGAACTCCGGGATAAAAAGTACCCTATATGTTAATATGATGTATAAGCTATATTATTGTAAAGTTTCATTTAAATCTATCCAGTAGTTTTTGCGTGAAAGGTTAACAAACATCCATACATCCATCCATACATACATTCTTACAAATTTTCGCGTTTATAATATTAGTAGGATAGACTCAAAACTAAAGTATTTGATTAACTCCGTGAACGTGTCAACAGTACGTAGGTGATTTTAATTAAAATATTTAATATACCATTACTAAATCGTGAGCCAGAAAAATCTTTGTTAAAAAAGTTGTAATTTTATATTTAGAAAAAAAAACTCGTATTTAAATTCTTATCTTTCGTTAATTTTAATAGAAAAATTCTAGAATTTTTTTTACAAGTAAAGAGTAACAAACAAACAAACACTCACTTTCGCATTTATAATTTTAGTTAGGATAAGTATAGTAAGGATAGTCTATTTAACGAATTAATTTTTAATGTAAAATTATGGCGTGATTCTTTATTAAATGGAATAATGAACATTAATCTTCTTTTTTAAATCAAACCAGCTGAAACTAATTGAAGATATAGGTAGGTAACGGTTCTTTTCTCATGCAAGATTTATAAAAAAAACACAAATCGAAAATATCGATAGCATATTGCCGATGGCTTGAAACATGTCTGAACTCCTGAAAATTAGGCACCTATACCTACTGTGAAAATAGAATTTGGTGATTGTACAATGACAGCCGATAAACACGTTTCGTTAGGCTCCAAATAAATCTTAACACAACATCAAATCACACGCGATGCGCGTCACATATTCTGAAAACCGCCAAAACGTCACGTTCGTAGAATTTTCCTTGCCATCCTACGGATCAGTGGTCGGCGGTTATACATATATATATTCGGTGGCCTTGATATGAGTACAATATAACCACGGCGACAATGATTTTAACTAGAGAGGCCATGTAGCAGGCGCGCCAAGCTCGCACAGGTACTTGAGCAAATGCTATAACTTAACCTTGCCTTTTGCGGTAAAAGCCTCCTCTAAGGCTCCTCTCTGATATTGTTTTTTTTTTTTCGTTATACTTACATATTTTTTTACTGTTCTTATTTTATATTGTATAAATACGTAACTACACAATATCTAGAGGACTATATTGGTTTCTTTTTAAATCCATTTGCTAGTGCCTCTTCGGTGATTGATGGAAGAGAAAATATTTTTATTTAGGTAACTAGCTATTTCCATACGATTTCCAAACATTGTTATTATTACTATGGACAAAACTGTTTGCAGTTATCTATTTCTGATGCTAAACGAAATGCCATTGCCAAGGAATTCCGCCCCTTACGTAATTACTGCGTACGTAAAACTGAACGTGATTCTTCAATAATAAAATATGTTTTCATTAACTTCACTTGTTTTTTGTTTCGTATGCTTGAAACTTGGGTAATTTTTTTATCATAGACTAGCTGTCCCGCGCGGAATTGTTCCATACAAACTTTCCAACCCCCTTTCATCCCCTTAGGGGTTGAATTTTCAAAACTCCTTTCTTATCGGATGCCTACGTCATACAAAGAACACACCCTCCAAGTTTCAGGTCTCTACGATCAGCGGTTTAGGCTGTGCGTTGATCCATCAGTCGTTTAGGACAAAGGATTTTAAAAATTTCATTCTTATTATGATACTTTTATTATTATTATTTTATTATTGACGATCATATTATCCTCTGACATTTTTATAAGTAATATAACTATGAAATTGATAATGTGAAATAAATGATTCTATTCTATTCTATTCTAAATATAGATACTAAGTACAGGTGTGCCCCGCAGTTTCACCCGTGTTTAATTCATGATTTCCCCATGATTATGATAGACATGAGAAACTCTAGCTACGCATCGTCGCGAGTCGTCTCAACAAAACAAATATTAACTTTTCAACTGATATTGAATTAATTAGTAGGATTTTTGTGACAGTACCTAACTTAGTAAAATTGATCAGTGGAATCAGGTTAAATTTGGTTTTTCGTAAAATATTGGTCTTAGAAATATATTTCTTGAAACGGAAGGATATGTACAAGTGTACAGTATTAAGTACAAATTCCAGCGCTTAAATTGAGTGCGATGAAATTTCAAATTGTCATTTCAAAGTTTTTCAGACTAATTTAAATAATTTTTTTTCAAAGCAGAGATTTCAGTTTTGCACGCATTTACCGAGTTGCAAGTGCTCTTTTTGATATATCTTTATAAATAAAAATGTATGTTTGTATGTCTGTCCTCTATGCGTTTTGAAACCATTGGTCCGATTGTGATGAAACTTTGGCAAGTTGTTCTTCCTGCGTCCGCAAAGGTTCCTGATCCCAAAACTCACGCGGGTGAAACCGCAGAGCACAGCTAGTTATCTATAAAACGCAATCGGCAAACTAACAAAAATAAAAATTAAAAACATTTCTAACGATTATAAATTTGTGTCTAAATCGATATTTGATTTAATCTTTGATGAGTCGTCACTTTGATTTCAATAGCGAGCAAAACAAAACAGCATCCAAAACCCGAATACTTACCGCCGTCGTTTTAGTACAAGAATCTATCTATCCGATTAATTTGGATTCGAGATGCGTACTCAAACTTCTGATATCTTTAATCGATTCTTTAAACTAATTAGATGGAACGAATCGAATGTAACTAAGCTTCGATATACCTGCGTGTGTAGTTGATTTGATAACGATCTAATTTTACTGCTGCAAAGCATCAACATCAGCGGTGCCAGTACAGTCGGAGAAATAATTGCTACATAGTACATACATGTCACATTTGGACATAGATAAGCAATAGTGTGTTAACCCACACTGGAGAAATTTTGAGTAAATCGTTTTTTAAAAGTAGGAGCGCGATTTGGTATTAACATTTTTTATGTTCAATATTTAGTTACATATTTAAGCAATGTAATAAGCTAAACACATAATTAAAAAACGTTCCCTAACTCTGAAATCGTTCTGAATTAATAACTAAATTTTGTGGGTTAACACGTTATTGCTTATCTGCGTCCATTTGTAACGATTTCTTGCTTTTTATAACTCACTAGATAAACCTGGCCAAGCTTCGTTGTTGTTTTGTCTGATATTAGATGAGTTCCCGTGAGAACTACTGTAGGTATACAAAGTATGTAGGTATGTACTTGCAAATCTTGTCAACATTTCAAGTTAATCCATACATTACTTATCGACTTTTGCGACCACAAACACATAGTATAGAATATTTTCTTTTAATTTTTTTTATTTTTCTTTTATTAGATTTTCCTATAATTTAGTGATATATGAAAAATGACACAAAAAAGTGGAATCCAACGGACGTAGATGAAATAAAATTGTACAATATAGATTATTTACAATTATTTACAATTGTATTTTTGTTGAAAATACAAACAAATAAATTTGAAATGGTTGCAATTTATTAAGTTTTCAGTTTTGACTTTTGTGAGATACGAATATAATAAAGTAAATGTTAACATGACATTAACGTAATGGGCATGTGGACTAATTTTTATTTTTTAGTCCGTCTTGTAGATTATTAAAAAATATAATTTAGCGGTTAGTGACGTCACGAACCCCTCATCCTTAACTTTAATGCGCTTTATCTCTGTATATTTGAATTTATTTAAAAAAGCAAAAAATACGTGTCTATTGTTTTTTTATTTTCTAACTGACGGACTAATTAGTATTTTGATATTCAAAAGTAGTCCACATCCCTATTGTTTGAAATTAATTAATAAACAAGTAACATTTTACTTAACGAATTTTGTCACGAACTATACCAAATGGAAATGGTCTGTCTGATTAACAGATTTTAATCTTCCGATACGTTTTGAAATAAAAACAAAACGACCGGAGACAAGGCATGCGAGTAGTTAAGGGAAACGACGTAACACCGTTCCCCTTTTTCTTTTATTGCGCAGAGGCCTTTATATTTATCTGTTATGTGAATCTAAAGATCTGTAATTTTTGACTGAACGCAGCGCAGGCGCATATTTCAGCTACTAGCTGATACCCGCGGCAGTGGCGTGTGAATGTTACCGGGGGGGGGATGAAAACTAAAACTCATCAGTTAGATTATAATAAAAAAATAACAGAAACGGATTTTTTATGTATTTAGCTTTTTCGTATTAATTCTTCCTTACTATCTATCTATCAATCTATATCTACTATCTTTTAACGTGCAATCTGAATCTCGGAAACGGCCCCAACGATTTCCGGAGCGATTAATTAATCTAGCCAGGTTTCATTTTAAGAAAATATCGTTTTATCCGTGTTTTGAAGCAATAAAAGACTGCTACAATATCATAAGAATACGTAGTTCAATTTCGCCACATTCTATACAAGATTATAATAGCTCAGGTTGTTAGGGACACAGCAAAGGATATAGGGCATTTTTGATTCCGGAATTCTCGTGGGAACTCCAAAACTAACGCGGGCAAAACCGCAGGCAACATCTCGTATGCCATATACGAGTAGGTAGTTCCCGGCAGTTCCACCCGCGTGACCTTCTGAACTCCCTCAGAAATAGGGATGTGGACTACTTTTGAAAATCAAAATTCTAATTAGTCCATCAGTTAGAAAATAAAAAACAAAAGACACGTATTTTTTGCTTTCTCAAATAAATTAAAATATACAGAGATAAAGCACATTAAAGTTTAGGGTGAGGGGGTCGTGACGTCACTAACCGCTGAAACCGCCATACAAACTGTCAGAATAGTGACGTCACGCGAAATTTCAACTCAATATATCGCCGTTATTTTTTGATTACGTAAAAAAAGAAAAAATACGTGTCCAATATTTTTTAATAATCTATAAGACGGACTAAAAATTAAAAATTAGTCAACATGCCCATTATTCAGGGGTGCATGTAGGTAAGTATCTTATGTTACAGGGATAGTGTAGTCACAGGACCGATTCGAAAAACCTTTTTATGATACGATATTTTCTATCAGTAAAAAAAAATTTCGAATCGGTCCGTACAAAAAAAAAAAACAATTATTATTTTCTCTTTTATTAGTATAGATGAGTGATATTTGAAAAAGCAACTTTTGTTATGTAGCCTATTTCGCCCACGCATTTGCTCGATATTCTAACAACGTAGGCTGTGTTTTTATTAATGGTCTCAAGTCTCTCTTGAGCCTACAATGCAAATTGTAATTTCGTTTATTCCATTTTAGATTATGCTTTAAAAACAAAAGAAAGTTGAGTGACACAATTACACAATAGGTGTCGACACGGCTGTTCTGATTCGTTGTTAGTGGGTAGTGAAGCCCCGCAGTCTCGACATACTTGTCGATGTGATCTTCTCGTTCGATATCGATAGTTAAGTTTAGCGAAAAAAATCACAGAAAAAAATTTAACAATTGATTTTTTGATGTAAGTAGGTAGGTACCTTATATACTTCCGCATGCATTTAGTGAAATCTGTTAATTTGCAATTACAAACAGACACTTCAATTTTAATTATATGCCTAGATGTATTGATTAGATGTTTTTCATCTTGTTCTCTATGTAGATTTTGACATTGCAATTTGCGATACTGAAAATATGTCTGCCCTGGGCCCTTATTCACTATGACCATAACACCGCGTTAAGATGACACGCCACAAAAATTGTCTTTCCCTCGTAATCAAAGAAGTTTAACTCCAAAAAAAATACATTTACAACGTTTCTTAGGGCATACAGAATAATTATTTCTAATATTTAGGCATCTAGAACGTTTGAGAAGGCGTTTTTTGGACGCGCGTTATGGGCAAGACATGTTGTTGGTCATAGTGAATATGGGCCCTGATGATTTACCCAAGCAGTGATCGTTCCTAGCTCGCGGCTCAGATGGGTGGATACTTCTTTTTGATCTTTTTGCCTAGTATGTTATTGCTTCTGTTGAAGCATTGCGATTCAGCCCACAGGTCATCGACCGTGACGCCTTATGGCCAGCACTTATAGCAACGTCTAGTGAGGTAACGTTCTTTAATACTTCCACGATGATATCACGGTAAGACATAATCGTCATAACAGCAGCCGTCATAACGTAATATCATATCTAAATACAACTTGTTGTGATTAATTTTTTTTGGCACTTGTATGTAGTAGTTATCTCCTTACCCCAATATTAATTTTGACCTTATATTTTTTAAAATTAAAATGCCAATGAAGGGACAGAAACAAAATCTCTATAACAGTGTAATTTTAACCTCACATTGAAATTTCAGCTTACTTGCCTATTGTTCTTAAAGTACAAATTACAACGAACATATTATACGCCCACTTGAACAATTCACGCTGTATAAAATGTATATAGATGAATATACAATAATAAGGACATTGTCATCAGCTATTATTATAGAGTTACATGACACTCTGGTAGTCCGGTAAGTTTTGTGCCGTCCACAGCTACAGCTATGGTTACATATTTGTCTAACTTCCATTGCAACCGTGACTCTCTTGCTCCATCTACGTTACCTTTCTACTTAATATGTATATTATTTTTTCTGATAGTTCAGAGGGCCAAGCCTGTTACGCGGACACACATAAACTAATGTAGAAAGGTAATATAGGTCGGGCGAGAGCGCACGAGCGTCACGGTTGCAAAGGAAGTTAGAGCAACTGCTCTAACTTTCCAAAACTTACATTGCTAATATCCCAAGTAGGTAGGTAGGTAGTTTTACAATATTGTCAAAACTGTCAATTTTGAGTTACGTTTCTGAATATTTTTTGGCGTGATGAATAGTTTTGTGTACGATAATCATGACGACCCGATTGGCGCAGAGGTCACCATGCCTACCCGCTAATCAAGGGGTTCCGGGTTCGATTCCCGGTGGGGGTGGACTTTGTGTGATGAACACAGGGTTCCATTTTCCAGTCTGGGTGTGTTTATATATCTATAGTATAATATATATGTAATTCTATGTAGTATATACCACGTTTGCTTGGTTTCCACGACACAAGCTAATAATAGCTTACTGTGGGATCAAGTAGATCTGTGTGTTGTGATGTGGATTCAAAACCTTTTTTTCAAAAAAAAATTTTTTGTCATACTTAACTGCGTTGTCCCTTCTATCTGTTCTGTGACAAGACCGCGCCACTTCCGCCTTGATAAGGGTCTGCCCACATCACCG
The DNA here is from genome assembly GCA_907165275.2 of Zygaena filipendulae. Classification (NCBI taxonomy): domain Eukaryota; kingdom Metazoa; phylum Arthropoda; class Insecta; order Lepidoptera; family Zygaenidae; genus Zygaena; species Zygaena filipendulae. The sequence continues at coordinate 7,759,873 of OU015669.1, forward strand.
ATAGTAGCATGTATCTCGAGTTAGGCCATTCAGCCGTCTTATCGGGGTATGTGAGGGGAGACCCTTATAGAAGCAGTTGTTTGAGTGAGCACAATATCAGCCCTCTGCAAAAGATAACAAGTTGCGATATAAAAACCAACGTAAAACTGCTCGATGAAAGGTATTGCCAACGAATACCAACACTTTAAGCTTTAATAAAATTTAGTATCCGTTCGTTATTTTTATCATTGCCACTACAACACACGTCTAATTTAATATCGAACTCAAGTTAATGGTTCTTAGTATTTTAAAAATAGAGAAGGGATAGAAATAAACTGTATCAACGTATTGTGATTCAAATCGGTTTTCTTGGAATCAAGGATGTTTTTTTTTTATTTTCAATAGGTACAATTATAACGTAGATATTATCGTCTACATTTTTACAAGTCTGCTTTTTTTGCTTTAATGACTAACGTAACGACGGTCGTCATACGTTAACTTGGCATATTATGTATGTCACGGTCATAGTGATGAATGGGTGAATTAATAGTAATTCCCGGAAATTATTATTGATAGCTATCTGTCCCCTGCAGTTTCACCCACGTGAGTTACGGAATTCCCGCAGGAACTATTTTTTTTCTAAAAAGTAGCCCAAGTTATTTTCCTATCATTAAAGCTTCGCAATAGATGGAGTGTTTCAACAAGCGACACAGCAGGGGCGAGTGGGGTACTTCGGTACTCCCTAAGTGTGAGAAGAGGAGAGAGTGAGGCAACGCGCATCTACAAGGCAACCGAAGCAAGGTCGGCGACGAAGTGCTATGTCGCTGAATGTTTCCGGACCTACCTTTATAATAATACTATCTGCGCCCCACGGTTTCACCCGCGTGAGGAATTCGCGCAGGAACTATTTTTTTTCTAAAATAAAAGTAGCCCAAGTTACTCCTTATAACATTAGCTATCGGCCAGTGAAAGTCCCGTTATAATCGGTTCAGCCGTTTCGGAGATTAGCCGGAACAAACAGACAGATAGACAGAAAAAAAAAATGTTTTTTATGTTATTTGTTTTGTTATATCTACTTTTTAATTTTTAATGCATATATCTACTTTCATATGCATTTAGTGAATAGCTGTTAATTTAGAATTACAAACAGACACTTCAAATTTATTTATATGTATAGATTACTAACGGAGCTGGTAAAAATTATTAATTTCTCACATTAACTTTGCTATGATAATGGTCGACACCATAATAGAGATGTTGTCTGCAGCGCACTTTGTTAAGCTGAGTTACATTTGGTTTGTGCCGTTAACCATAACCATCAGAGAAAAATGCAGAACACAGAAATAGGAGTACTGCTTCCCGAGAATTATTCAGATTTTCCCAATTACTTAAAAAAACTTTCACAGGTTCCCTTCTTCTTCTTCTTCTTTAATAATGGCGTCTATAATTATAATTTGCCAATGACAATGTTTCTTAATAATATCAATCTCTTCATCTACTTCTTCAATTATGGCGAAACGCCAATGACAATGTTAGATTGTTCCCCAAGTTAAAACATGGCTCTTTTGAAAGACAGTTTCCTGCTCAGGGTCCAAAATAGATGCTGAAAAGTGACTGAAATAACGAAAAACGTGACACGCGTGTTTTCGATACGGCTTTCACTCGTCTACAACCCACCTTTTTTCAGTTCATCATCTGTTTGCGTTTTGACAAAGGTCTCCTTCAACGTTTCCGTTTTCTTTATCTTATATTATCTATGTCCAGATTTTTTCAGTTTATAGTAAGTATACGTACCTACAAATATGCCTAAAGAACCATTTAAAAGCGACAAATGAGTTTTCACGATCGTCTTAACGCATACAATGCAATGTTTATACACCAGTAACGTTTGAGTAACTGCCAGCGTTTATGGGTCAAGAACACATCGCAGACAGTCAAACTTAACCCAAAAAGTTTGACATAACAGCACATAAATAGTTTGCTCTACATAGTATATATTATATTATCTGTGGCTCTACTATTTAGATCATAAAGGCTACGATACCAGCCCAGCGACACTCCCTTGAAGCAAAAGTTACTATGGATTTATGCGCGAACTTCTTTACCAACTTTGGAATACGTAACCAAATTTCTATGACCGCGTCATACACTGCACTGGTATGGTTGGCTCTAAATGCTTTCATAGAGCGCTTCAGCGATTAGTATGAAAGTGCCGACTCTTAAAACGTAGTGATTATTTGCTCAGTGTACGATACTTCACGGGATTTGGAGAATACTTAGGCGAAAGTCTTAAAACGATATTTATAAAACTTTTAACGATATTTATAAAAAACCTATAATAAAAGAATAGAATACGTGTTTCAGTATCTTCACAAAAAATTAAAAGGTATGTCTGTTTACGATAATCTTCGAAATTACTGATTGAATTTTAGTTTCGAGCAGCCACAGATAATATATAATACTATACTAATAGCATAGTAATGGCATACTTATTTAGGTATGGTTTCAGATTCCATTGTCACTCACGTGGGTAAAATCGCAGGCACTGATAAGTTCATAATAAAAACAGGTCCATTTTGTACTACAACCCCATCTATTTACAACTAAACAGTCTAATTTATTGAAAAAATGCTTGGATTCTCTCTGTCAACCCAATGCAATGGTTAACCGTTAAAGAATGTCGCAAGGCATTAAGTTCGCCATTTGTACCTTTCTGTGCAAGAATGAACAAATAAATAAATATAAAATGTAGAGTACTAACTATCTACATACGGTATATCTAGAGATTAAGTGAAGTCAACAAGTAGCATCTAAAAAGCACTGGATTCTAGCGAATGGATTTTAGTAAAATCTGAGCTTCGGGATTCTCTTGAAAATTCTGATGCATAGTATAAAAAATAAAACCTCAGATTAAAACCTTATCGAACAGCTATTGACTGTCAAACGAGACGGGCGCAGCGGCAAAAATATAGGACACCAATCATCTGCAGAAAATCCATTAGCGTTGATTGTTTCATGCAAATTAGACCAATCACAGTCTGTCTGCGCGTTTACTCGTCAGTAAAAACGGATGCAGAGCGAGAAACAATTTCCCTCGCATTTCCGTCACTGTATTGCCAGGTCTATTGAAATCGTGGCGCATTTGGTTTCGTACAATTTTGGGAGGTAACCTTATTTTACGCTAATCTATGCGTGTTTACAAATAAATAATGAAGATATAAATATAAGTACTTCAACACAACACGAGGTTTACTACACAGGAAATATAAAAGCATAGATATATAATTATATACCTATTATATGTTTTTTTTCGAAATGGTGAAAAACACACCATTAATGGCCGGTTTACACTTCCATAAGCAGTAAGTAAGTAAGTAAAAAATCACGTGTGGACGCCGGCCGGCAAGTAAGTAAGTGATTAAGTAGCAACTTGCCGCAGGATAGAAACCTTTTTTTTATTTTTTGGACAAGACAGTAGCGCGTACACCAGCCCGCTTTGTCTTCAGCTCCCAGCCAACTTATTACTTGCTACTTGCCGCAGTGTGGACGGCAACCGTCAAGTGAGTAGGTTGAAGAAATGAATTGTTGAACTTACTTACTTACTTATAGATGCTCACCTTTTGGACGTCGCTGTCTACTTTTCGATTAAGTAAGTAAATAAGTTGGTAAGCTGAACTTACTTACTTACTACTTATGGAAGTGTAAGCCGGCCATTACGTCACAATTTTTATTCTGGTGCACAGTTTGAGAAAAAGGGGGTGGATACAGATTGTTTTTGCATACATGCCATCTTGTTTTTTCGATATAACGCGAGTTGGGATGAAAAATACAGCTTTAATAAGATATTACATTTAAGATTGACTAAGATATTAGTATATCTATATATATTCTATACATATAATAAAATTGTAACAGGTCGATGTCTGTACATGGGAGATAAATAAGAAAAAATAAATTTAGGTGACGCTATGAGTGATATAGAAGCCGAAAATACCGTTTCTAGATTTTTTGTCTGTCTGTCTGTCTGTCTGTATGTTTGTATTCGTGCTACGCAAAAACTGCTACACCAAATTGAATGCGGTTTTTTTTTGTATTGCTAAGGGTCTAACTTAGGTATTCGTGTTTCGATTTTTTCGAAATTCCATCTGGAACTCGAGATATAAAAAAAAATGTTGGTACGTGGTATCAACACGTTCGCCAAGTAGGTATATATATATATATATTTTATGTCATAGGGGGCAAACGGGCAGGTGTTACACCTGATGGTAAGTGATTACCGCCGCCCATGGACATCTGCAACACCAGAAGGCATGCAGGTGCGTTGTAGACCTGGAATGGGGATGGGAACTGACTTTCAAGTGGGGCTGCCGGAACACATCGTTAGGTGCTTGGCGACTGATTTAAAACTTGAAGGTGGTAGCTAGCCAGCCGGGCACTAGAAAGCGCCCTACCACCATGCTATGGTTTCCTCACGATGTTTTCCTTCACCGACAGCTGAAGCTCATTGTTAGGGTTTAAACCTAGCGGCGTTTGATCCGAACACACCAACCACTGAGCTATCATTTGAGAATATATGAGTGCAATTTAAGATTTACGGTCCTAAATCGTCCTTCTTTCAGGTTTTTTTTAAATTTTTTATTTCTTAAAACTATATGAGATTTATGTTAAAATTGATTATGATAGTAATAAAGCATTTCCTAATCGAACGTTATTTGAAATAATAAATAATCTTTCTTTAAATATTTCGATATTATTATTGTTTTTCGTTAATTATTACGAATTAGGCAAGTTTACCCTATATATTGATACACGAAACACTTTACACGTGTTCACTCTTAAATTTGGACAAAACAACTCGCTATATAAATAGATTTATAATTCACAAGCTTCAATTATAATAATAACCATAGGAAAATTGTAAACAAGACTTAGTTATTCCCATTCTATAAGGATTTTTCTGATGAAATCGTTCATAAAGAAGTTGTTGACGTTCGATTCTATACGAAAAAAATACTTTTTATATATATAATATTGATTTATTTTTAAACTTTTAGTTGCCTACCAACAGAAATAACTAGCTCATTTAATATTTTATGGTATAAAATATTATGATATTCAATTCAAATTAAGAAACGCCATCATCAGACAAAAAATTGCACGGTATTATATGAAATGCCAGTCGTTAGTAAAGGGAAGAATTATTATATATTATATTATACCTTTAAACGAACAATTCTTGTATATATAATATATTATATAATCCCTACCATTATATATACCTATTGTCTTATATAAAAATATCTACGTTTTTAATTTTTGTCTCTCTGTCTGTGTGACAGAGAGATTGCTGGTTCCGGCTAATCTCTGAAACGGCTGGAGCGATTTTAATGGGACTTTTACAAGGCGATAGCTGATGTTATATACTCAAAAGCCAAGATCAAAGTAGGATTTATAGGTTTCGCTCACAAGAGCTGACCATGGTAGGTTCGGCACTGTCCTTTGGATGAGGTCTGTCCACACTTTCTGTTGGTACGTGATCGTTACAAAACCTTTTCTGCCACATCATCCGCATGGAAAGACGTTAAAATAACTCACAGCGAACCAGCGGGGCTAGCCAAGTTGACATTCTACAATCGTTAACGCATAGAAAACATAAGTAACGCGCACACAGTCGCGCCTCTTTAGTTTTTATTTGGTCTCAGGTGGCGCTCTATGATAATATCCAAGCATTATTATTATCAACGTATAAGTATTCCTGAAGGAATTTCGAAATTAGTGCGGGACGAAACTTGCCGGTCAACGATTTTTCCTCCTCACGATGTTCCTTCAGAGTTAACTCAGAATTAGTTCTGCGAGTTCAAATGAAAATGAAAATAAAAGATGTTGTCGAGTTGTGCCATTGACTGATAACACATATTATACTGTGAAGCCTTAGAACATTAGGTACATAGTGACGATAATCACGTACATATTATGTATACTTAGGTTTATAATATACTGGCTGTCACGCGGGGTTTCACCCTCGATAGTTTCAAAGTTCCTGCGGGAATTCCGAATTACAATATAACCTATGTTACTCAGTTTAGCTTTCTAATGGTGAAAGAATTTTTGAAATCGGTCCAGTAGTTTTTGAGTTGAATCGTAACAAACAAAGTAAAATTCTTCCTTTTGATAATGTTACTAGCTGTCCCGCGCGGTTTCCCCCGCAATAATTTCGAAGTTCCCGCGGGAATTCTGGATTACAATATAGCCTATGTTACTCAAGGATTATGTAGCTTTCTAATCGTGAAAGAATTTTTGAAATCGGTCCAGTAGTTTTTGAGTTAAATCGTAACAAACAAACAAAAAGTCACACCTTTCCACTTTATAATATTAGTATAGAGCATATGTTATTCAGGGATAATGTAGCTTTCGAGTGGTGAAAGAATTTTTGAAATCGGTCTAGTAGTTTTTGAGTTAAATCGCAACAAACAAACTAAGAAAAAATCAAATCTTTCCTCTTTATAATATTAGTATAGATATTCTGTACCTATCAGCCGGCTTACCGGCTTGTGAAATAAATCAATAAATAACAAGTGTATAGACGCCCTTTGTTCAGTTTGTTTACGTCTCTCTCTAATAAATTCATATCTCATATATTAATAACAAGCTGCGCCCCGCGGTTTCACCCGCGGTTATTTTGAAGTTCCCGGTAATTTTTAAGTTTCCTCGGGAATCCCGGGATAAAAAGTACCCTATGTCCTTCTCTGTACCCCTGACAACGTGCATGCCAAATTTCATCCAAATCCGTTCAGCCGTTTTTGCGTGATTGAGTAACAAACATCCAAACATCCAAACATCCAAACATCCAAACATCCAAACATCCAAACATCCAAACATCCAAACATCCAAACATCCAAACATCCAAACATCCAAACATCCAAACATCCAAACATCCAAACATCCACACTTTCACATTTATAATATTAGTAGGATTCCCAATTTATTAATTTTATCAACACAAAGTTCAAAAGTTTGGAGTTTACAGAGTAATAATTTAGCAGAGGGACGCTAATGTGAAGCAAACAAATGCCACATGCTTGATTCCCAGAGGTATATAGCTTGTATATTCTATGTTTTGTTTGCCATTGAGAGTAGAGTATTATTAAAGAATTGATTTTTTCAACGATAGTCCATAATATAAAAAGCCTTTTGATTGGAAGTCCTCAAGAACAGCTCCGATTTGATGGCTTTTTTTTAAATAGTTTTGTTTTTTATAGGTATTATTTAAAAATAGAAGCGGGACAATAGTACATTGTTATCCTAGGGGTGAAAATAACTTATTTAGTCCCGAGACGGAGTTCGAGTATCGAGGGACTAAATAAGTCTTTCTCCCGAGGATAACACTGTGCTTTTCATTACGAATGCAAGGAAAGTCAAAATAAAAATAGGAATTAGCTAAAGAAAAAATGAGTGAAGATCGGATAGTCGCTTGACGCTTTCCCACCTATTTCTTTTTCTTTGGCCAGCTAGCTATTCAGCCAGTATTTTTTATTTACATTGTGGCGACCTAAAAAAAATATTTTCTTTAATTATTAAGTATTAATTAAAGAAAATAAAAAAATATAAATAGGAATTAGCTTAAGAAAAAGTGAGTGAATTTTATTTTAATTAATACCTACTTAAACTTACGTTATTTCAATTTTACATCGCGCTGGCTGTATAGAAAGTTGAATTATGGTTCAATAGAAATGTGAAAATAGACCTAGTTTTTTTTTAATAATTTGACAGTTGTCAGTTGAAAGCGATTCTCCCTAGGGCTGAAAAGGGTTACTTTCAACCCACTTTTCAGGCAACTTCAGACCTACTTTCCGAGTATGAGTAATGAACAACTTAACAACTATTTAAGTACTAGCTGTGCCCCGCGTTTTCCCCCGCGGTAATTTCGTAGTCCCCGCGGGAATTTCGGGATAAAAAGTACCCTATGCCCTTCTCTGTACCCCTGACAACGTGCATGCCAAATTTCATTCAAATCCGTTTAGCCGTTTTTGCGTGATTGAGTAACAAACATCCAAACATCCACACTTTCACATTTATATACCTAGTAGAATTTATGTTACAGATGTGTTTTTCTTCATACAATATTTTTTGGAAGGTTATTTTGTTCAAATTACTATCTTCATCATCACTAATATTATAAAGAGGTATAAAGGTTGTATGTAAACTTCGAAACTGCTGAACCGTTTTAAAAATTATTTCAGTTAGAGGAAGCTACACTATCCCTGAGTACTAAGATATTTCATGTCGCAATTTCCGCGGGAATCCTGAAATTCATGCTGTTGAACCGTATTGAAGGGTTACAAACTTAGCCATTGAAGGTTTATAAATATCGTAGCAAATGGAGGTCTATAGTCACTGCCATTCTCTTCAGGAGACATGTAAAAAATAGTTGAAGTTATTTTTTTTTTTAATCTTGAATCCATAGCAAACATCCCCACATAAAATTAAGTTAGTGGGTCAATTTATTTAAGCAATTTATTTAATTTATTTAGTATTGATCACCGATCAGTGTTGCCAGTTCACTTGTGTTTTCTTCGAATTTGGGGACAAGAAAATTCACTTAACCTTTCGAGTGAAATTCAATTGAACACTGGCCACAAAACGGAATCACATTTATTGTGGTGTCTAAGATAAAAGGTTTTGGATACGTAATATCACACTATAATGCGAGGTTTTTAACAGACTTCAAAAAGGAGGAAAGGGGTTGATTCCGAAATGGTCCCATTTAAATTTCATAAAGAGTTCTGATGATGATGAGTTTAGAAAAAAGACACCGGAACTCTTGAAGTCGGCTTTAATTTTTTTTGTTGAAACTTCGCTTATTTTCATTTTAATACTAGTGGTCTCCACCGGTTTTGCCTAAGTGAAGTTGGTTACATAATAAAGGTATGAACATAAGCTTATAGATGATTGACAAAAAAAATTGGATAGTAAAACAAGGTTACAAAGAAAACGCTTTGAAAAGGCATTTTTCTCGAAAACCTGTTGTAGAGTTTTAAGAAAAAATACAACACAAGCAGAAGTTATATTTTGTTATTAGATCATGGAAAAATGTTATTATAGGTACCTTTTCGACTCGGAGTCCTCTTTTAGATTACTTTTGTCGGTAGGTACCTATATAAGAATAAATTGCTAATACATAATATTACATAATATTGTATAAGTAAATGAAAAAGACAAAAAACAAGCTATTCTTTTATGAATGCCTACTATAATAATATAATAATATTATAAAGACAAAAGTTTGTTTAATTTTATGAGGTAATTCCTAGAAATACTTTACCAATCCTAAAAATTCTTCCACTGATAGGAAGCTTCAGTATACCTGAGTAACGTAATGATATATACCTTTTATCGCAGAACTAAACATTTCCGAGGGAGTATCGACGAGTGAATCCGCAGGGAAAACAGGTAGTATGTATAATATGAAGTTAAATTTCAATGTGCTTACGTCAGGAAACAGAATTAAAGGTTTCGCCGGCTCAAAATTTCTCTTTGTACGACCAAACGCAACGAGATTATCTCGTAATCTTCAGCAAAGAGGCTTGTCGTCTCGAATGAAAAGCTCTTCAGGCGCACCGTCCTTCATCAAGACATTTAGAATTCAAAATTCAAAAGGAAAACCCTGGCACTTTATAAAAAAAAGCCCGCGTGAACGGCAAAACCACTTTTGATTTAAGCAGAAAAAAAAAACACCTTTCATAAACATCAAACGGGTTTTCGTGTAGTCAGTAGGTAATTATTCATGTAACGATTATATCCCGCCCCAATGAAACCGTGAACCACTTGAGTGAACGGAACAAACACGTTCGGGACAAAAGGGACATCCTGATACTGGCATGTACAAACCTAGATTTCACTTCAGTTGTGCGTTTCCTGTAAAAAACAATGGGAAATGAGCACTAGCGTTGTTGTTATAAGGTCGGTTGGGTGTTGTTTGGGGATGTGTCCATACGGAACGCTCCTGGCGGAGCCCGGTGATTTTCGTTTTCCATCAGTGCCGCTCGCGGCGCCACTGTTGACGGTGCGCGTCGTAACGCTCTCCCGTATCAACCCCGCGCTTTTGCATCTTCGCAATTTAAAAAAAAGAAATAAATATAAATTCGTTAATAAAATCACTCGATATGTCTCGTCTAAAATAGTATGTTGTTTGAAAAAGAAGTAGGTATTCTGTATTCGATTCGAGATTGCCAGTGATATTGTGTGAGTTTCACATCGTGCGTACGTACATACGACTTTGGTTTACAAATAACGATACAAAAATAGTGTTCCAAAATGCGTTTTACCGTATTATATCGGCGTTGTGGTCTAGTGTTATGAAATATTTCAAGTGTTTTCATTAATAAATTGCTCACAATGATATTTTGATAATTAAAAAAAAAACATAATGTTGACAAAGGAAATTCAAGTTGGATAAATACAGTACTACTCAGAGATATCTCATCATTTCAGGTTTAGCTTCAAGTTGAAAGAAGCCTGTTAAACGCGTACTATGTATAATGTAATGTATACCTTAGAATAATTATATTTGAACGCTATAAAATCCACAAAGTCTTCGTAATTACATCGGTTGAGCGATGTGTGGGCGTTAAGGTAGCAATAAATGTCTAATTCAATTCATTCCGATACATCAAACTCGTACGATATGCCTACACTATATATCGTTAGTACATATAAATAATATCTTCATTCACTTCGATATAACCTCGAATCGTTTTAACTGTATATGAGAAAAATCTCAGAGGTATACATTATACAGGCTGTGAGGTTAAACTTAGGACTTGAATTAAAAAAAAACGACACATTCTAATTTTCGACTTCGAAAAAATTATTTACGAAAATTGTGCGTGAAAATTGCCAAATTGACTGATCATAACTGTTTCCTTTCCACTGGCCAATAAATCTAAAGGTCATTCACCTGTGTAAACCCACGTTTTTATATAGGGTTTTCTCTTTTATTTAAGTGATATTTTTTTTAATTTACATTTTTTTTTAGATTCATGTAAGCATAAGTTAGCAGAGGTTGGAATTAATCCCTTGTTCAACCGTCCACCCCGTATAAATGTCAATACACAGTTATTTATACGGGCATAGATACGAGGAAAATCCAGCCTCGCTCAAGTGATTTATGCTTTTCAAATAATCATGACCCAGTTAGCTATCTCCTTTTTTCTCGCAATATTAAATATTTTGGCAATTTTATGTTTTTGTTTGTTGAATTAGTGTTTGTTCGTTATAACCAACAGATTTTAGTCATGTGAATACTTGAGTTTCCTCGGTAACTCCTTTATCTATATCTACCTAGATATTATGTTACTACATGCATTATTTTTAGGTTAGGTTAGGTTAGGCATAGATGTTTTTTTATGACGAAGACAGTAGTTTCTATAACAAAGGACCTTTCAGTTAAGGGGTTAAAACTGAATATTGTAGTTATGTTTTTTTTTTTGCCAAAAGCCTTACGAATAATACGAAATTTAAAAAAAGAATGCATTATTTCAGTTTGCAAAACACTCGAAAAGTTGTGTTCACAGAAAAATCTATAGGGTCTCAATTCAATCCAGGTGATTTTTTGCTAGCCACTATTCAAATATATATGTCATATTTTTTCCTAATAGCTGTTCCCCGGTTTCACCCTCGTTAATATCGGAATTTTTGCGAAAAAAAAAAGTCTTCATAAGAACCTTCCTCAGATTTCGTCGAAAATAAATGCTTACACAAACGCACAAAATTTTCCTTTTTAATGGTGTAAACTGTTGGTAGCTACACGTCTAATCTTGTTAAAAGTTTCTCGCTGTGACACAAGTGAAAATTTAAATTTTTATTGACCTTATTACGAGTTTGGCAATCTAGTGTCTACTACAGCGAAGCCGGTCGTTTGCGAAATACTGAAAAGACGTAGACCTCTTGTAGAGCCGGCTACGAAGTAATTACGCTTCTTTGTGTACCGCGTAGACCGGCCTACGCGGTGTCTACGCGGTTTTCAGATCCGCACAATTTACGATGAGTCGAGTGATGCGTCCCAAGTGCATGAGATGTTTTCACATGAAACGTCATATGCACGACTTTATATAATTAAAATAAAACCTTATGTAGAACTTCTCCCTTTTTCAAAGGCATCAAAGCCTTGGTTGAGTAGGCGCACTATTTATGCCGGTGTCAGAGAAAAGCAACCATTGACTTTTATGTCCCTTCAGGTCTCCAAGCCTCCCATTTTAATTCTATGATCGTTTATTGACATTATGTGGGACGGTTTTAACTATTTTGGTACCTAATCTTCACTACATAGTATAAAAAAGTCGCTTCCCGTTGTCTGTCCGTCCCTATATGTATGCTAAGATATTTAAAACCATCAACGGATTTTGATGCGGTTTATTTAATAGATACAGTGATTCAAGAGGAAGGTTTATATGTGTAGTTTATCCTGGTATTCCCGTGGGAACTCTGAAATTACCACGGGTGAAACCGCGGGGGTTAGCTAGTATATAATTATATATACAAGTATTGCTCATTTAAAGGTAATGGATTTGCGAAGGCGAATATCTCGGTTTTTCTCGAATAAATATGATTAACACTTTTGTTTAAGAAAAAATATATATAAATTTTATATAAATATAAATTATTAGAATAAAATTATTATTTAAACCTATTAATAAGCTTACAGGTCATGTGATGCGAAAAGAATCCATTCAATGTAGGCACATAATGTTAAGTCGCCATAAAGCCGGTTATACAAGTGTCCTCTGAACAATAGAAGGACGTGGCGTCTCGTTAGTAGACCTAGACTTAGCTAGTGTAACCTACCCCTTAGTCCTCATTACCTATGTCTGGCGTCGAGTATCGAGTTTCATCTGTCTGTGACTTACGCATTTTTAGTATACGAGTCTATCTCCGGTTTTGCTTGCGTATACATTTTAGTTTTCTTTTTAGGTTCGCTTTTGAGGTTCTAAAGAATAGTGCCCGTCATTATGAATTTAGGAATTATAACAATCGATTTGAAATTGGTTTCAACAACGCACAAGAAGTAAAATTGTAAAAAAAAAACAAATCTTCAACAACTGCTTTAACTAAATCAATAAACGATAAACTTTTTAATTAATTTTACGAGTTGACGCTGTCATAAAAAAACTCTTTTCCCCATAAAGTACAAATGGTGCCGCTGAATCCTCTTTCCCAGTCCCAGTTACTAAAGTAGTTACAAAACTTGATAAGAGTTTTCTACATCAAGAGCAATATTTTGGACCGCCTTGATAAAAAAACTAGTAGGTGTGACGTCAGACGACATCCGATTAATTATTTTCAGTTGTAGTGCAGCACGTCCCAAAACAACTATCAATCGCAGGCAGCCGTAGAATCCGGCTCCTAACGAACGAACGAATCGAATCCTAACTTAGCTCTATAAAGGTTCTTAGAACTATAAATGACCGTCAGTTCGGAATACGTCCTCTGCTGAGAAGAACTCAGCAGCGCTGTCTTTTAATGATTGTACTTATAAACTAGGAGAACAAAAAATAGTAATTGGATTGAGCAATTCATTTCCAAACGTCTGTATCATTTAAATAGTCTACTACACTATAATATGCTTTATCGCATAATCTGTGTTAATGCCTAATAAGGGTCTTGAATATATTAATTGACAAATTAATTACATCGTTTGGGATTTTGTTGTAAAAGCGTATACATTGTCCTTTAAATGACTTAGAAATTTTATGGAGCCTAGTCTATGTTTAGATTATGTAAATCACTGTTTTTCTTAAAATTGTCTAAATTTTTGTGAACATATAATAAATTCTCGTATATGTACTGAGAATGTAGTCATTATTTTAAACTCGCTGAATTTAGTTCTCAGTGAATCCCGATATATCCTATCATTTCCTATTCCTACGACCTAATTAAACCAAAATACCTACATGTCTTTTTTATTAATTTGAACACATGATGTGTGAAAATGTTCTCAATTAATTTTATTTTTCTAAAGAAATTATCTACTAAATCTATTTTTTTTCTTCTATTTTTTTGTGATATCTTTGCAATAGGTTGTTTTGTTTTATCGATTAAAAGCTTGAACACAGTTTAAATTCCAATCATAGTGAATTAATGGGCATGTTGACTAATTTTTTTTTTAGCCCGTCTTGTAGATTAATAAAAAATATTGGACACGTATTTTTTCTTTTTTACGTAATCAAAAAATAACGGCGATACATTGAGTTGAAATTTCGCGTGACTATCCGGACAGTTTGTATGGCGGTTTTAGCGATTAGTGACGTCACGGCCCCTTCACCCTAAACTTTAATGCGCTTTATCTCTGTATATTTTAATTTATTTGAAAAAGTAAAAAATACGTGTCTATTGTTTTTTTATTTTCTAACTAACGGACTAATTAGAATTTCGATTTTAAAAAGTCAACATCCCCATTGTCCCTGTTGGAACCTTTCAATAAGCGGCAGGGTATTACAAGTAAAATTATCACATTCTCTTCTTGTGACGAAACAAACCGTATGTTTTAATTTAATAAATAGGTACTAAACAAGATAGCTGTGAAAACTCGTATCAATTCCATTCTATATCTATACTAATCTATACTAATATTATAAAGAGGGAAGATTTTATTTTTTAACTATGTTTCTTATTTTGTTTGTTTGTTACAATTTAACCCAAAAACTACTGGACCGATTTAAAAAATTCTCTCACCATTGGAAAGTTACATTATCCCTGAGTAACATAGGCTATATTGTGATCCGAAATTCCCGCAGGAACTCTGAAATTATCGCGGGTGAAACTGCGTGGGACAGCTAGCTAGTAGATAATAATATAAAAAATATAGCATTTTGTTTTATCCTGTTCTTTTTAAATAACAATAATAAAATGTTGTAAGGCCTGAATATTATCAAAATAAATTAGATAACTGATACAATAGTTATTTTCTCTACTTGTTTTGTACATACATAATTACACACCCAGATTCTGAGTAAGCACAAATATTCGTAACATAATAATATACTTACGTAAATGTCTACCCTGATGCGGGGATCGAACCCGCGACAGCTGGCGTTCAACTGCAATCTCGGATATATAGGTATGCAGACTCGTCTCTAGCTAATAGATATAATATGATACAAAGACGCAATACAAGTGTTGCAGTCTTGTATTTACGAGCACAATTATTAGGTTAAATTACTTCCGATGTCCGCTGGCCGTCTTTCAAACGGTCTTTTATTGGCAACAAAGTAATAAATTGAAGCTTATGCGTGTTTACGTATATTTATTAATGTTATATTTCCACTGTTTAATATTACAACATTTTAAAATTTTGTTCTACATAAATCAATTAGAAATGTTAAAAATGGCGTCCGCATGCGTGATCTTTTTTGATATTGTAGGTTTTTTGAAAATTTAATTTAAAAAAAAAGAAGATCGAAGTTTTATTCTAAAAAAAAAAAATAAGATATCACTGTACAATCGCCATCAATATCATTATAATAACGACACCTCAGAACTTATCAAAAACGCACGATTCTATACGAAAATTCTTAAAGCTTGAATTAACTATAATTATGCATTATGATTAAAGGTAGATAGATACTTATAGACTTACCTACATAGAAATAGATACCTTAGGTATAATTTTTTGAACTGATGTTTCTTTGGGTATTTACTAGTGATTCTTGAGAAGTAACTATATTTAACTATATACCTACCTATATTTTAAATAAAAATAAAGTTTTATCTACGTAATTTTATTGGTAGGTATATAGCGAACAAATTAGCCAAAAATGTATACTAAAATCTATTAAAACCAAGTATAAATTGATATAAATAATATTATACAAAACCAAAAAACACTTAACATTCCGTTAAAACGTGTAACGATATCCAAAGAACTATGCCAAAAGTGCTTAAGTGATAAATTGACAAAAATGCGGCGCGATTGTCTCAAGTTGCGATTGAGTGATCCGAGTCCGGGGTCCGTCAGTTCGTCGTTCCACGCGTCGGATTCCGATGACGAGAACTCTGACCGGGGCAGCAGGAGTTCCCGGAGTGGCGTGGAAGAAGTCAGCGCCTTACCTATTTCAGTGATTCGTATACAGGTAAATTTTATAGTCAAACTTTCATACTAAAAAATACTTTAGAGACGCGAAAAGGAGGCTTAGTTACTGAATCTATTCAAGGCAGCCTTAGAAGTGAAAGAGCATTTTAATCAGTTTTTCTATAACATTGACTCAATATTTGTTTTTGTGAATGTCAGTTAATTTAAAATAGTTATAAACCTAAACGTGTCTACTGTCCATCTACAGGTTGTTTTATGAGTTTGTTTGTTACACTTTCACGCCTTCACTTCTCAACCCATCATCATATTTTGTATACATATTGTCAAGGGTACAGAAAAGGACATGGGCTACCACGTAATTTCCGCGCGGTAAAACCGCGGGGTACAGCTATTATTATTATAATAAAGTGAGTGAGTGAGTGAGTGAGTAAGTGAGTCTCTAAGTGAGACACGACAGAAGACAGTCTCTCTGGTAGTTTTATTATTAGTTAACCATAACGCTATATTCTCATTTTAACCTGTCCTCGTGGATCGGTTATCAATCATTTAGCACAACGTTGTCATGTCAAATTAACTACAAACAACATGGAGAGATAAATGGTTGTAGTCAAATGTTTCGACCGAGCCGTTGCATGCTATGTTTTGACTAATGACTAGCCGCAAGCATTTAATGATGAGAAATATGATAATTTTTAGTTACGTGGTTTTGCTGTCGGGGAGCGTTTTATGAGTTTCGGGTTTGTAGGAATATTATACGAAATTTAATTAAATAAAATATGTATTACACAATTATAACATATTTCTCAATATTTTGAAACGAAGTTCTTTATTTTTAGCAGCCTAAAAATAATACAGCACAGTTCATAGTAATTTGTAAATCGGAGAAACCGTTTGTTTTTCTTTTATTGGAGAAAAAAAAAAATATTTAATTGTCGATAAAAATTGTTAAAATGATTTTTTCTGTATTTTACAGTGCTGTATTGAATGAGTTTAGCAGTGGGGATTTTTTTATGTGTGCATATTTAGAGCACTGCAAACCGAAGAAAACATCCTTCGCTTCAGGGTTTTCTGAAAAAGATTTTTGCAAGCTATTTCACCCTAAATCGTAATTTGAAACCGTATACAATGATGCGAATATAAATTTATTTATTTTATTTGAAACTTGCTAAATGCCTTATGTGCGAACATCCTTATGAAGAGAACAACAAAATGATAATACTTAATAATATGTGTTGACAAAATCTGTAATACTTTTGAATTCTCGCGGCTCGGTAACTTCGTTCTCTCTGACTTATATATATGGGTACATTTTAAGAGATGAGGAAAACGGAATCACAAAATCTCTTTTATATTAACTGCGTCGTATATTGTAGAGCGCAAAATGCTTTACTCTCGAAACGTTATAGGGGAAGTACTAACAATCTCTGAACAAAAACTAAATCCTTCAACAATTCTCTCTACTTATACTCACATGCTTTGTTTGTTTCAGAGCGTCGTTATCTGGCTTGTTTTTCGCAGAATTATTGTAATATTGCCAAGCGTCGTTTTATTAGCAAAGTTTTCGAACCAAAATCCATTTTCCATCCACTTTACAGGATAAGTTACTTTACTGGATATATGTATACGTACCTAAAGGGAACATCCCCATACTACGTGACCCATTTTTATATATTTTTTTTCATACAATAAAAAATTAATGATGAAAATATAGCAATACTGCAGCTAGCTAGAGAAAGTAATGGCTGCTTGCGTGCGCGTCGAAATAAAACGAAAAAAAAAAAACTCAAAACTAAGTAGGTACATTGTAGGTACTTTTAATTTCTGAGATTTTGAAATATTTTTTTTTTGTAAACCAAAAATTTATTATTTAGCCATCTGTACTGTTAAATAAACTAAATGCATATGAAAGTATATACGGTACTTAACTAATGAAAAAATCATAAAAATGTATTTTTTAAAGATACGATAGATTCTGCGACAATTTCGAAACTCCTCGTGGGTGAAACCGCAGGGCAGAGCTAGTACATAATTTATTATGTGCGTGGTAACTCAGCGGTACCTATAATTGGATCCCAGAATTATCTAAACGGGTATTTTCTGGTCTATGTTATGACGTGTACGCGTATGGAAAGCTTCTTAAGGAGCTTCTTCTGCACAGGTATTGGAAGCAATTGAAAGCTTATATGTAGGTAATTTACTAAACCCAACCAGGGCCCTTATTCACTATGACCACTAAGATAAGACGCCGCAAAAACTTTCTTGTTTCTGTCTTTCCCTCGTAATCAAAAAAGTTTTACTCCAAAAAAATACATTTACAACGTTTTTTATTGTATAAAGAATAATAATTTTTAATATCTTGGCATCTAGAACGTTTGGAAATGCGTTTTTGGGACGCGCGTTATGGGCATGGAGTGTTGTTAGTCATAGTGAATAAGGGCCTAGATGAGAATTGAGATTAGATTAGATTTCACTGATGTTAATTAAGTTAAGTTCCTGTGGTATTTCCGTGATAAAAAGTACTCTATTGTTCTTTTCTGTACCTCTGACGTGCATGCAAAATTTCATCAAGTTAAATTATTAAGGCGTGAAAGCGTAAAACAAATAAATTCACGTTCACATTTATAATATAATTATAATACTAGCTGTACCCCGCGATTTCACCCGCGCGAAAGGTTTTTATACAACAACTTTTTTCCCGACATCCGATTTCAATGAAACAAAGCTTATATGTAGCTTCAGGCTAAGCTTAATCTACCTGTGAAAACCGCATGACAATCCGTTCAGTAGATTCAGAGATTATCGCGATCAGACAGCCAGACAGACAGAAAAGATTTTTAAAAACCCTTTTTTTTGTGGTTGGTTACTCTTCGTTTATCGTCCCCTGTCAATTTTTGTTAAAAATATTTAATGTACAGAATCGCGGATTCTGCTCTTTTATTATAGTATAGATAATAGGCTTGTTTCCGGGTATGAAAATCAAATTCTATTTAGACCCGTATTTTTTGCTTTATCAAGTTATTGGAAAATTACTAAGATTAAACGCATTAAAGTTTAGGAGTGGGGGCTCTTGACGTCATAACTTGTAACTGCTATAAATTGTAGAACGGCGTGACGTCACGCGAAATTTCAACTTAATGTATCTCCGTTATTTTTTAGGTGACGTAAAAAATGAAAAAATACGTGTCCAATATTTTTTATTTATCTACAAGACGGATTTAAAATTAAAATTTGGTTGACAAGCCCATAATAGTAAGACTTAATATATACACACCGGCAGAATTAGCGGAACATAAAAAGGCAGAGTATAGAAATAGTTACGTATATATATTAAAACAAATAATAATTAGACGTGAAGTAATAAATTAATATACATCTTTTAACACTTTAAAAGTTTGTAATTAAATTATTAAATTTTATTTAAAATAATAATAAAAAAAACACTTTTTCTCTAATTTGTGGGTACACAAATAATGTTGCAAATTAAAGATTACTGTGATTTTAACACTAAATAAATGAACGATTAATAACGTGTGTTTCCCCTTCGTGATTCAACTTTTATTTGCAACATTGTCTGAGTTCTCACAAACTAGAGACTTTTTATTTTTTTTTTAATTTTGATTACTTTTAATAAAATTTAACTAAAAATTTCTTAAAGTCGATGTTAAAAGATGTATATTAGTTTATTACTTCATGCCTGATAATAATTTGTTTTAATATATATACGTAATTATTTCTATACTCTGCCTTTTTATGTTCCGCTAATTCTGCCGGTGTGTATATTTAGATTGAAACAGTGTTTGTAGCCGAATAGGTATATTTCCTAATGAATACGCCGATAATAATATGAATTGGTTTTGACATTATGCGTCATATACAATGCCAAATTAACAAACATTAACACAAACCGACTCCGCACGAGCCTGTGCACGAACGGAGTTAAATGGACGCAGATAAGCAATAAAATGTTAACCCACAAAATTAAGTTATTGATACAGAACGATTTATTGCAATTTAGAGAACGTTTTTTAATTATGTGTTTGCCTTATTACATTAATGAAATATTTAAAAACATGTTGAAGATAAAAAAAGGTTGAAACAAAATGGCGGTATAATAATAAAACACGATTTACTCAAAATTTATTCAATGTGGGTTAACACACTATTGCTTATCTATGTCCAAATATGATAGTGCGTTGCGTTTCATGTAAGGGCATGTGCATACCTGTGTCAGTGGCGGTGTAGTAGCTCTACGAACATTTTGTGTAGTAAACATAGCTGTTTCCCGCTGTTTTACCCGCGGTAATTCGGGAGTTCCCACTGGAATTCCATGTTACAATATAACCTATGATGCTAAGGAATAATCTGGCATTGTAGTGGTGTAAGAATTTTTGAAAGCAGTCCAGTGGTTTTTGAGTTAAATCGTAACAAACAAACGAGCAAAAAATCAAATCTTTCCTCTAGTAGTATAGATGTAAACCTGTTACTTTTTTAATGAACTGAAATAAATTCTTAGCAGTATCTTATAGAATTTATGTATGTATTTATATTTTTCCAACAACGAAGATGATGCAGAGTGATCGCGGTGCTATTTTACAAAACAGCTGCACTAATTCAAATCTAACGCCGAGTACCTACTTTCGAATAGTGAAGCAGGTAGCTCAGACCAAATGAAAACTAAAGACGGAACGTCTAGAATAACGAAGTGAAGCCGGTTGCGTATGCATGTGGTGATTAGGAAAGTGTATGGATTTGCAAAGTTTTTCTTGTGTGTGCGTGTTTCTGTGTACGTGCACGACGATGGTGTCTTTTTCCTGGCTTCACTTGTTTGTTCTACGCGTTCCGTCTTTAGTTTTTATTTGGTCTAAGGTAGGTAGGTAGATATGAGTTTGAGTGTATGCATGCAGTTCTTCCTTACTATAAATGCGAAAGTGAGTTTGTTTGTTTGTTACGCTTTCACTCCTTAACTACTCAACCGATCATTATGAAATTTTGCATACACGTTGCCAGAGGTACAGAAAAGGACATAGCACATAAGGTAGATATGTTTTATCATGAAACTCCCGCGGAAACTCCGCGAAACCGCGGGGAACAGCTAGCACCTATACAATACATCTTATCTTAATATATATAAATCACTTGTCACGTTGTTTGTCCGCGATGGACTCCGAAACTACTGAATTTGATAAAATTTTGTATCCATTTATAATATGGTCCAACTTAAAAGATAGGATAGTTTTTATCCCGGAATTCCCGCGGGAACTCCGGCACTAAATGCGGGGACTACTGTCGGGGTACAAAGAACGACATTTAGTACTTTTTTCCCGCAACCTCCGCGAGAACTCCGAAATTACCGCGGATGAAATCGCGGGGGACAGCTAGTAATTATCTAAATTAAAATTAATTTATACCAACTTTTATGAAAACTAAATGACGGGACCAACAGCTTCAATTATCGACGAAAATTCCTCTGCAATATCTTAAGAGAACCTACTGTCACGACGCAAAAACATTGCGATTCCACAAATTGAAATCTGAAAAGAATAATTGTCGAAACTGTTTTTATCGTTACCTACAGTTTTTTTTTTAAACCAGCTCTATGTCGCCGATTTAAGTACAACGTGTTTATTCAATTTTAACTTAATTTTAGGAATGATGTATCCTCGAATTTTACGTGCGTTCAGTGAGCACACGGCCTTACTCTTATGAGTTATGATCGCTAAAGCACTCAGTCGTAAGTTGCTTATGTCATTTTGACGTTTCGCTTTTGCGTCATAGGTACGTGTTTGTTTACGTCTAGCTTATGTTACGTTACGTTTCAAGTTCGATAGGTGTCGTTATGGGATCTTGCTTCTGCATAGACTGATTTGGATTACTTTTGACTTGGAGATTAATCACATATTATACCTACAGCCCCGTGGTCAAACTAGCTTAATCCATAAAAAAAATAATAATATTATATTTATTTCATTTAGATTGAAATCGATAGGTGAAAACTATGTAAAGTAGGATAAATACAATTTTTTTATTACACCTACTTCTGCAGCATTAGAGTTATGAACAATAATTGCCAAACTTTTGGCGCTTTTTATATTTTTTTTTACTCTGTATGTTGTAATATTTTACAACATACAAAGTTATGAAATATCAGAATTGTCATAAAATTTGCATTTACACTAAGCATTTAATAGTAGATTTTACAACAAGTGCACAAAACGAACCATTGTTATCCGAGACCTTTAGCAGCCCGAGCCGAAGGCGAGGGCTGATAGTAATGCCGAGGATAAAATGGTTTTGTGGACGAGTTATAAACTCTGCTTTTCACTTCGATTGCGATATAAAAAACAGAAATATAACATAACATTTCTTTAATTAAAATTCAAAGTAAAATTAGTACAGTTTTGAATACTGAAGGAAATTGTTTTTCCCGGCATATTAACGGTATTTATGTCTTAAAAAACACATAAGGCAAATAAATTAAAGTAAATATTATAAAATAACAAATTCTATCTATGAACTTCTTGTTGTGTTTGGCTGTATGGCTCATTTTCTTTGCCTTAATATAGATACATTTTTGAGTAGATAAACTAACACTAAATTCGATTTTGTGCAGCCTATATCCTTCACAAATAGGCATTTTCCGAGCATGAGAAGTGAAAAATAATTTTTCAAATCGATTTATTTTTCAATGAAGTATCTGAGAAGATAATTATGATTATAGTGTTCACGCACACTACAGAGATACCTCGGTAGATATCAGTTTATCACTGACTCACTACTACCCCCAGATCCGAGCGCCGACGCACGTCTGCCTCGCTCCGTGCCCAACAAGAGACTCCGATCGGTTGATGTTGACGATCCTTATATACCCACACGACATTTCTTTATACCCTCTCTCGGGTACCTACATCAGAGAGACAATGTATTGTGTCCACTTAATAGTTACAAACACTACAATGATTATTTTATCGAGTTACTTTAAACTTTAGTGGAGACTTATCACTCATAAAATCAATAGACATAGAACGGCATTCAGCGTACGCAGAACCATGGTACTGAAAGTGTGGTGGAACCACAATACTATACCGTTTCTCGGCGCGAACGTAATTTCGCGCCGCTCATGCACGTTTTTGTGCTTTATTTTTAAACGGAATTCTGAATGAAACTGACGCTTTATATCACTTAATACTAAAAATACACGTATCACAAAAAAAAAATTAGGTTATCCCGTGGGAACTGATTGTACCCAGATAAAAACATACATACAGCCGAATTCAGAACCTCCTCGTTTTTGGAAGTCGGTTAAAAATTATCCTATATGTCACTCAGGGATACGTAGTGTAACTTTCTATCAATCACACACTATTTAGAAACGGTCCAATATTTGTTCCAGAGATTACGTCAGTAAAATATTGCAAGGTCGTAAATTTTCTCTAAATATACGTAAGTATTACTAATTCAGAATACGTAACAGCCAGTACTTTACGTGTTTAGTATGATTTGTTAGTTATCACTTGCGCTTAGCCAAAAAAATATTATTGAAGCAAAACAAAAATAATTATTTGAGTACCGCGAAAGCAATTCGGTCAAGGATGTTCTCAAACTGCGATTCGAGTTATAATTTATTCTTCTAATATTTTATAATAAAATTATTTCTGCAAAACTTCCACGTTTCGTTCTTTCTTTCTTTTTTTTTTGATATAGATTTCTTAATGGCTTGTGACGTAAAAGTTTTGACTTTAATTTATGTTGGTCATGTGCGGAAACAGTTTTAAAAATAAAATTGCATTGGTGTCGTTAACAACTGGCCGGTTGTAAAAATTTTAAAATGAAAAAAGTATTATGAAAATTTTGAATAGGTAAATAAATACTGTACTAACTTACTGGAATAAAAAAAGCAGTTGATAATTTCATTGAAAATTGAACTTGGAAAGTCATAATAGGTAATACTTATGACTGTAGATTTTAAAGTGTCCCTTGAGAAGGAAAACTTAAAAGGATGTTACTATCTAATACTAATTTGAGGAATATTTGTCGTATAAATATGAAGTAGGTACATTAAATTTAATATAAAGTGCCGTGGAGTTTTCGTCGTGTATTAGGTATATCGCCAGACTAATAAGTAGCAGTATCTATTATACTATAATACTATAGTCTAGGAGCTGATATGCGGTCATGGTACCTACTAATTGTTTACTTTATAACAATCGGCGGTGATTTCGGAGTTCCCACGGGAATAATATGTAAATATCTCATAATAGAAGGACAAGCTAGATATCGGTTATAGATATCAATCGGCAGATAGAAAATGGTTTTTACAGATTTAAAAACCATTTTTTTTTCCAGTTAACCTAAAAGTTTCTAATGCGTAAATTCTCACATGAGAAACCTTGGACAACAGATTTACTACAACTAATCTATAAAGTCTATGTGTGAAAACCACATTCTTTACATAGACATTAGGTACCGCGATGTGTTCGCGTTATCACGACGCAGTCCAAATAGATCGGACACCGCCGACCTCGGCTCTCGGACTCTATTTACTTATGGTGCCGACTACCGATCGATATTACAATAATAATGTCCGCTCTGTAGTCGGTAGTTACCATAGACATAGACATCTACACTTGAGATCAACAAAATCGAACAATACTTACTATCTTACTAATATTATAAACGCGAAAGTTTGTAAGAATGTATGGATGGATGGATGGATGTTTGTTACTCTTTCACGCAAAAACTACTGGATGGATTTATATGAAACTTCACAATAATATAGCTTATACATCAGATTAACACATAGGGTACTTTTTATACCGGAATTCCCGCGGGAACTCTGAAATTAACGCGGGTGAAACCGCGGGGCACAGCTAGTTAATTATAAAAACGAAAGTGTGTTTGTTTGTTACGTTTTCACACCTTAACCGCCCAAACCGATCATCATGAAATTTTGCATACACGTTTTCAAGGGTACAGAAAAGGATATAGAGTCTTTTTATCTCAGAACTCTTGCGGAAACTCCGAAAAAACGCGGATGAAACTGCGGGGAACAGCTAGTAATTTGGATAATATTTTACTATAGACTTTTGAATGGAATAAATTAATGTCTCTTTTCAAATCCTTTAATTAATTGAAAATCAGTATTAACTGAAATCGAATCTTAAATTATTGTTTTTAATCTTTTTCGAACACTCGATACTTTTTTAATTCAAACACTTGAGGAATGAGGAATGAGGAATGTGTTCGCTGAAAACTTTACCACATATTGTTTGACGAAGGTACTCGTAGTTATTGAAGCACGAGTTTGTAATGCATGTTTTGCGTAGCGCGTGTGATATCTATTGGATAAACACGGTTAATCGAAACTTTCAAATCTATATTATTTTTAATCTTTAATCATTTTGTACAGACGAACAGGTCGACTGACAGATAATATACATAACAAAAAAACATACGCACGCTAGGTTAAATTTGGAAAAAAATCACAAAACTCCATGTAACTTTTAAAATCGGTAGCGAGCACTTTGATTAAAACTTGTATTGATATATTATTATTATTTTTTTCAGGACACGCGGACGCACGTGGTCATCGAACTCTATGAGACCGAGAAATCGTATGTGGAAGCATTGGAGATATTGATCAAGGTAAAATCCTATAGCTTGATAATATTTAACAAAAAAAGACGCTATACCCTAATAAAACTAACACAAGAAACCAATGATGATTATGACAATAAAAAACATAGGTTATAGCAGAATACTAATGCGGAGTTGGCTAAGTCTCGAACACCTTATATAAATAGCTGTTTTTTTTCTTCCAATGACGTAGGTATCTGCATCTACTTTTAACTGTAATATCGTTGCCGGAATAAGTGCGAAATTCATGGAATTCAGTCAAGTGGTTAAAGTTATTTGTAGAAGTGTGAATTTACTTAAATCGAGCGTATGTAGGTAAAGATTTCGAATGGAATAAGACAAAGGAGTTTATGAATCGCGAATTTAAATACAGGTGTAAAGGTACCTTTAGTTCTAGTTGTTATAGTAGTATCTAGTTGTTTCCAACCCTTGTAGAAGAGATACCTACCTAAACTTTTTCTTCTACAATCAGTTTTAGTTACAGTTATAGTTTTTACTGAAATAAATGCTAACACAGCTTCTACGTATAATGAGAATAATTTATTTTATTTATTACTAGCAATGCCCTGCGGTTTCACCCGCGGTAATTTCGGAGTTTCCGCAGGAATTCCGGGATAAAAAGTACCCTATCTCCTTCTCTGTACCCCTGACAATGTGCATGTCAAATTTCATCTAAATCCGTTCAGCCGTTTTTGCGTGATTGAGTAACAAACATCCAAACATCCACACTTTCACATTATAATATTAGTAGGATAGAGAAGAACGATTCCTTTTAAAGTTTCGGAGCTCCTCACCTATGGGTCAGTATACTGATCCATCAATAAGTTGTATGATACAAAGAAATTCCAATAAGATATCATTGAAATATATTGGTAAAATACCTACTGTAGATTTTTACTCTTGAAGAAAACGAATAGGTCTGTTATAAAACTTTTTCTTCGTGAGTATAGGTACAATCTATACATATAAAAAAGTTGAAGTGGCTGTTTGTTATTTCAAATTAGCAACTTTTCACTAAATTCAAATGAAAGTACATAATTATGGTACTTACATAAAAATAATATTTTTTTTTAAATTTCTCTGTCTGCTTGTCTGTTTGTTCCGGCTAATCTTGAAACGGCTGGACCCATTTTAACGGGACTTCCACTGGCAGATAGCTGATGTAATAAGGAGTAACTTAGGCTAATTTTATTTCGAAAAAAAAAATAGTTCCTGCGCGAATTCCGAAACTCACGCGTGTGAAACCGCGGGGCGCAGATAGTATTATTATAAAGGTAGGTCCGGAATCATTCAGCGACATCGCACGTCGCCGCCGACCTTGCTTCGGTTGCCTTGTAGATGCGCGTTGCCTCACTCTCTCCTCTTCTCACACTTAGGGAGTACCGAAGTACCCCACTCGCCCCTGCTGTGTCGCTTGTTGAAACACTCCATCTATTGCGAAGCTTTAATGATAGGAAAATAAGAAAAAAAAAATAACACTGAGATATGCTGTACAATGGATTGTTAGTTTTATTTTGAAAGTTTTTAGGTCGTATTTTTCTTGTTTGTGCCAACTTAGAGGAAGAAGCGATGTATAAAAAAACCTTAAGTTATCTTAAAGTTTTTCTTTAAGTTTTAATTATTTTAATTGAGCTTTTATTTGAAATTTTCACTAAAGTCGAAACGTGATTTATTTCGATAAAATCACCACATATTATTAAATTATAAAACAAAGTCCTCCGTCGCATCTGTCTGTTCGCGATCAATTAGAAACTACTAAACGGATTTTCATACGTTTTTCATCAATAGATAGAGTAATTCTTGAAAAAAGTTTAGGAATATAATTTGTCAAGGTTTTTTGTAAATTAGTACGGACATAGGGTACTTTTTATCGCGGAACTCTAAAATTAAATTGCATTGTATTGTAATTGCATTTAGACGACCCGATTGGCGCAATGGTCACCATGCCTGCCCGCTAATCAAGAGGTTCCGGGTTCGATTCCCGGTGGGGGTGGACTTTGTGTGATGAACACAGGGTTCCATTTTCCAGTCTGGGTGTGTATATATATATCTATAGTATAATATATATGTAATGATATGTGTAGTATATACCACGTTTGCTTGGTATCCACGACACAAGCTTATAGCTTAGTGTGGGATCAAGTAGATCCGGGTATTGTGAAGTGGATTATTATTATTATTATTATTATTATTGTCTCTCAACTCGATTCAGTTATATCATATCATTAGCCGTCAGCTCAACACAAATACTTTCATACGTCTAAGCGTCCTCATTGACTCATCATAAATTAAACCAGAGCTAGAAACACAAAATTTAGTACTGAACTTCTTTTTACAAAGTAAGTAATCACTATACCAGTTATTGCCAGCGACTTGTGAAATTCAACTTCTGAGGAGGGAACAATTTGTATGGAAGTATCTACTGTCAGTTTTGAAGTAAAAAAATGTTAGCGATTTTGTAATTTTCCGTTATGTTTCACCTTGAGATGTGTCCTTCGCAATCTCGTCCGTACAATAGTGAAATCCCCCTTATTAGGGTGTCATTTTTGTAGACATAGGTCCAAATCCGGGTTTAGATCTGACATACATTCGGAGTCTATTTGAGACGTGGGATCTGATTTTGCTAGAAACACAAATCACTTTCAGGTAATATAAGAGAAATTTTACATAGATACAGTACGGAATCGCAATGTAACGACATAATATGAGGCTTTAGATCCAGCTCCGTTACTAGGCTACGATGCAAGTTAGACTTGTATTAGGTTTTTGGCGGGTGAGAGTCGTACCGAAAACACGCGTGTCACGTTAGCCTTTATTATTTCAGTCATCTTCTAGCATCTATTTTGAACTCTGACCAGGAAACTGGGCCCTTATTTACTATAACCATAACACGCCGCGCTAAGATAAGACGCCGCAAAAACTGTATTTCCCTCGTAATCAAAGAAGTTTTACTGCAAAAAAATACATTTACAACGTTTCTTTTGGCATAAAAAATAATAATTTCTAATATCTTGGCATCTTAGAACGTTTAGAAATGCGTTTTTGGGACGCGCGTTATGGGAAGGAATGTTGTTGGTCATAGTGAATAAGGGCCCTGATTCTTGAGATATAACTGATGAAGTAAAAAGATGATTATTATTACTAAGAAACAATAAAATAGATTATTAAAGAAGGAGAAGAGTTTTTTTTTAGCAGCGCGTGCCAAAGTCAAACATGATATTAGGCACGTCGTGCCCTGTTAGGTAAGTCGAGGCGTCGCGCCGCGCGTCATCGAGGTTTATATCTATAAGTACTTAATATTATAAAGCTGAAGAGTTTAGTTTGCTTGAACGCGCTGATCTCAGGAACTACTGGTCTGGTTTGAAAAAATATTTTAATACTTACGACGTAGGTTCAAATCCATAAATCCCAACAATGAATTTGAGCTATCAGTGAAGGAAAACATTGTGGGGTAATCATATTTATTTATTTATTTATTTAATCCTTTATTGCACATAAAATAACAATGTTACAGTAACCTAAAGAAAATATAGCTATATAGCTATAGCTGTCTCGTTTAAGTTAAAAATCTGTCGGCATCACTTGAAAGCCACTTCCCATTCCAGGCCAAGCGTGTTTACAATGTTCGACCACGCTCACTTTACATCAGCTGAGCTGTGGTCAAACGTCTAGCCTGTTTAGAAATAAACAACTTTTGATACACTCCGTGTTCTTTTGATCTACACTTTATTGTCTCTATTTATGTGTGACAATGGAAAAGCAAGAAATATCAAAATATCTTCACATCGATACCGCGCGAAAATGATCTTCGGTACTTGGATCTTGGATATACCTGGTGTTATTAATGCTCCTAAGAGCTTCCATTGCACTTACCGTTCGGGTCACCTACTTTCTTGGAGATTTCATGCTTAAATAACACTGTAATTATGATAATATTTCACACTGATCGTCCGTCCGTCCGGCGGCCCCAAATTAACCGTCGACGGACAAATTCATTATAATCATTTACTCACTCGCTGAGATGACACGGCGAAATTTCAGGGCTCCTATATCACTACATAATATTATAAAACAAAGCCATCCACCGCGTCTGTCTTTCTGGCTGTCTGTTCGCGATATACTCAAAAAATACTGAACGGATTTTCATGCGGTTTTCTCCAATAGATAGAATGACTGATGAGGAAGGTTTAGGTACCTATAAAGATAATAATTCGTCAAAAGGTTTTGTGTAAATTAGTTGAAATGAAATATAACTATTGCATGGTAGTTTCCGGGGTGTGAAAATCAAAATTTTATTTAGTCCGTTAGATAATAAAAATATAATAGACACGTATTTTTTCTTTTTCAAATGATTGAAAAAATAATAAGATAAAACGCATTAAAGTTTAGGAGTCGAAATTTCAGATATTTAGACAGACAAGACATTTAGACTTAATGTATATTTATCTCCGTTATTTTTTTATTTCGTAAATAATTAAAAATATGTGTTAATCTATAAGACGGACTAAGAACTAAAATTTGGTTGACATATCAAGCCGCCTACGTTGTAAGGAATAGAGAAACGAACATAAGGTACTACTTATCCCGGAACTCCCGCGGAAACTCCGACATTAACGCGGGCGATGCCGCGGGGAACAGCTAGTTATTTTCAAAACAAAACGCTTCATCATCGCGCTGTTATTTGTCACCATAAAGTTTTACTCTTTTACAATAAAGAAATAATCATGACACTTTATTAATAACGGTCGTAAACTTTTCGTATACATGCTTGAATATTTTCATTATTTAGATAGATATAATCTTCTTTGAACAAAATTGAATTTTTAATAGTGATCTTAAATAACCACAACAACACTGTTTTGTGTTTTGGTGACAATATTCGTGTGAAAATCCATATTTTTCGTACTTATTTAGAACCAGCTGTGCCCCGTACGTGAGTTTCCCGCGGGAACGATTTTTTTTTTCTAAATTAAAAGTAGCCTAAGGTACTCTTTATAACATCAGCTATCTGCCAGTAATAATCCCGGTAGAATTGATCCAATCGTTTAAGAGATTAGCCGGAGCAAACAGACACACAGACAGACAAAGAAAAATTACAAAAATGTTTTTTTTTTTTAAGTCAGTAGATACCGTATATCATTACCGAATATTCATATGCAGTATGAAATGGCCACATAGTCCTACAAATTTAGTGGTACGTTTTCCCAGTCCTACGCCTCGAAGTTTTCGATTCCATGGAACATTTTTAGCTACCCGTTTCGAGAATTTTCTTAGGAAAAAAGATTTGCGTCTTGTCGAAGTAAACCTATTTACGAAGTTTCAGCCTGTTATTAGTCACTGAGAAAACAAGTGCGGGGGCTCCTGGACTAAAATAGGGATTAATATCTCAGGTTTTAAGTAGGTAGCGCTAGTGTGGCAATGATTTTTTTATATCAATGTTCAAAAGAAGAGAGAATGAAAATAACAAATAGGTACAAAATCCTGTTCAAATGTGTTCTGTTCTGTTGGGAACAGATATAGAGTATTTGAGTAGGCATATGTATTATATTTTGCCTATTATTTTCCTCTTCAGTATAGTTTGCGCAAATATTTCTTGAAATTTTCCTGGTTCTGTAAGCGACAGGAAAGTTCTCGGCTGCTGTACGGAAAAATAAAGCAACTGTCATTTTTTTTTATTAAATCAGTTTTTTTGTATATTTGCCTCCTTTCACGCATCATACTCATAACCATCAAAAAGGTTTTAATCTTAGAGAAATTAAAATTTTGAAAATGGTTAAACTATGGAAGATTTTTTTTTAATAAAGCGATTTCCGGTCTTTGCTCCTCCTGTAAAATTTATTTCGCTGCAATTACTTCGTTTTTCCGTAGGGCAGCCGTATATGTTGATACGTAGGTATACTCTGTGCCGTCCCCTACACCCCACCCCACCCGTCACCGGTATCCCCAAGGCCCAAGCAGGGCCCTTATTCACCAACAACATTCCTTGCCCATAACGCGCGTCCCAAAAACGCATTTCCAAACGTTCTAGATGCCAAGATACTAGAAATGATTATTCTTTATGCCTTAACAAATGCTTTAAATGTATGTTTTTTGCAGTAAAACTTCTTTGATCACGAGGGAAAGACAGTTTTTGCGGCGTCTTATCTTAGCGTGGCGTGTTATATGGTCATTGTGAATGAGGGCCCTGCTGTGGTTTGTGTGTGAAGGACGAATTATTAATTATACACACGACATAGTTTCGGTAATGGGTGGACGAATCTAAATAATTCAAGTCTTCACATACTACGTATGACCTATAAATGTAATAATTTAATTAAAAAGTGTCGCATTAATGTAGTAAATTCAACGTCTCTTGTCCTCTTTGATTTTACTGTACTTCATCTTTGTTGTATGTACATACGTAATGTACACTTGTATGTAATGTACACTTCTATTATAGAAGTGTACATTTTTGGGATTCTTCTACCGGAGCTTTTAATTAATGAAAAAACTCCAAAGCTGTATTATAATTAAAATCTATCTTGCGTCGAATTTTGTCAAAAAAGATGAATCCTTTCTTTTAATTTAAACAAAGATAATTTTTTATCATCATAAATAATAATATTAATAATTCATCGTAGTAATTAGCAAAAGATTAAAAAAAAACTGGTAGAATGACATTGATTTTAGTAAATTAACATAATAGGTAAGTTTCAAAAGTAGTCAACATCCCAAGTAGTCAATAATCTCTCCTAGAAAAATACACCAGAATTAATTTTGAACTAAGTAAAAAAACTGTTAATCCGATTAAATACCACACAAGCCCAGCAGACAATTCTATAAGAATTGAAGTATGTCATCGAGAAACCTGTAAAATATAGATGGGTATTATGTGTGAATAAAAGAATGACTCGCAAAAGAACATAGTCCCTAAAACATTTCAGTGGTGGCGTTACAATCAGATTATAAGGGTCAAAGTGCCATTAAGGGAGAGCTATCAGCAGCTTCCGGAGAAGCAACGCTTCAAAGCTCTGAGTAATATGGATCGTTTGCAGAGTTTGGTTAAAAAGAGAAAAGGTTTTTGTACAAAAATTTTCTCCACCACTTTTCTCAATAAGAGAATCGATTGAGTAGTTAAGGCGTGTAAACGTAACAAACAAACTTATAAACTCACGTTTCGATTTATTATACTAAGGGTTTTAATGACATATGGTGATTAAATTTTCTATCTATGTAACAATGAATATCATCCATACATGTTATTGATATTATAAAGTTCTTTCAAAATTAAATATAAATAAAAAAATTGTGTTACTCCACCTTTTTTACACTTAAAACAATGCACATAAGATGTTATTGAATACCATTATAATATTTACCACATATATTACTGGTTTAGATGACTTATCGATAGTACGGTTACCCTTATAAATGAAAACGCTTTACAAACTATCACTCACTTTTTGATAAGATTTTCTGTGCTAAGTTTGGAGCTAAATGTACAGAACCCTAAAAAGAGTTTTGTATAAAATCTTATCATTGTACTATTGATACTTTTAAGTGTCAGTAGTTCAATTGAAAATTTGATTGAACTAATAAAACTGAAAGTGGTAGCAGCCAGCAGTACTTACCTAAAATCAATTGAACTGTTAATTGTATTAGTGAGAATAGACCTTTTATGTACTTATGTATATGCGTTATTTGATTGCAGAAATATCACCTACCACTGAAGGGACCTGAGAATGCTAACCTTCTAGACGCGTTTCTAGTCGACGAGATATTCTACCAAGTGCCCGGCATCCTGAACGTACACCACGACTTTCTGGAAAAGTTGAGGTTGCGATTAGATCAATGGAGTTTGCAGCAGAAAGTCGGAGATGTGTTTCTAGAAGTGGTAAGATTAGAAAATAATTATGCACTTTGATCTTCAATATACCTATCAGTAAAAATTTGTTTACCATGATATTGAAATGTTTTCGTTCTACTAAATCAACTCAAATTAGCTACACTTGTCGGCTTTAGACCGTCAAATAAAGATTTTTAATTTTCCTCTTCACTTTTACAAAAGTGGTTTCGAACAAATGAATTAGATTTTTCAAAACACAAAAACATGAGTAAATAGATATATAAATTTGAAATTGGAATTCCTAACCAAAGAGGAGATATTTGAGATCGAAGTGGCCAGTACGACAAAACGCCAATTTCATAATAATATGTAAGAACCTAATAATATTCTAAAAATGTAGTTTATTGGACAGTGAATTACTTTTACATGAAGTACTTTTACAAAAGAAAGTTATGAAGGGTTGACCGGCAAAAATTACTATTGTGGCACTAAGTCCGCCTTTCATTATACGTTCAAATAAATAATCACTGTCTAATTAACAATAACCGTTCCCAAAGAAATGTGCCGCCTACTAAGCGTTTTTTTTATTTATATATTCACAGAAAAGTCGGTACAAAGTTTTTTTACAAGGTCAGACGTGTATAAGGTGAAAGGCTGGGTATGAATATAGGGCCTAGTTTAAGACTGAACATACATATTTTAGCAGTAAGATGAACTATGTAATTACTAATGAACTTCCAAAACTTCTGAACAATGTTTCGTAATCTAGCTATGAATATAAAAGCATTAGAGCCGAGAACGCCGGCTGAGGTGGAAACTTGTATTAGTTATGCTATAAGTAATGTTATTAACAAACAACAGTTTTATAAATCTAAAAGAACACTAGAACGAGGCAAAGTTTATGTAAAACTTTTATTTAGTTTTCACTTTAAATAAACACTCTATGAGTGATAAAAATTCAAATTATCACTCTACGAGTAATATGTGTTTGACAATCATTTCAGTTTACAAAACCCACCGTAATGGACACCTATATGCCCTTTATAAACAATTTGAAGAAAGCGAAGGAGACAATAAAGACTGCGGCAGCATCGAGGCCGGCGTTTGCCAAATTTCTGGACGCAATGGCGAGGGACCATAAAGGGAAACTGTCATTGGATAACTTGCTAATAAAGCCAGTACAAAAGTTTCCCAGCTACAAGCTGCTGGTACAGAGACTAATTAAACATACAGGTTTGACGATCTCAGTATTTGCCTGATTTCCCAATTACAATACAGTACTCGTATTATTTAAGTTATAGAAAGTTTAAATCAGTTGTTTCCAATCAAAATTATACTAACGGTGCACGGTGGGATCAACTTTTACTTTGAATTAAACTTACAAATTCTTTTACAGTCAGTATTTTAACATTAACAGAACTTTGATTTAAGCTAGAATCACACTAAAACTGCTTCCAATTTATTTATTATTTCACCTAGTATAGTGGAATAAAGCAAAATAAATTAAAGCTCCAATAAATAATCTTTCAGATCAATCACATCCTGACCATAAACTACTTTTAGAAGCTCAAAAAGAAATTCATGAATTGTTAGAACTAATAAATTGTACAGAGAGAGAAAGTCTCGAATTAGAGCAACAAAAAGAAACATTAAGAGATTTAGAGCAAATAATAGAGGGTCTATCTAATCTGGTGACGTCAGAACGAGCATTTTTAAGACACGAAACAGTTACGATGCCGTCTCAGCAAGGGACTGTGAAAGATAGAGCTCTTTTCCTTTTCAACGATACATTATTGATAACTAGTGTGAAAAGGAGAACTGGAACCATAAAGAAACCCATTCAGTAAGCGCTATTTGTTGA
Source organism: Zygaena filipendulae (assembly GCA_907165275.2). Classification (NCBI taxonomy): domain Eukaryota; kingdom Metazoa; phylum Arthropoda; class Insecta; order Lepidoptera; family Zygaenidae; genus Zygaena; species Zygaena filipendulae. Next base: position 7,795,258 of record OU015669.1, read on the forward strand.
TTTTATTAAATTCATGGCGGTGGTGAGTGAGTTAAAGTGCAATTTGTTTGTCCTCAGAACATACCAAAGCAATATAGCAAGCCAAATGGAAGGAAATAAGTACAAACTACTCATGAGGATACCGCTGACAGATCTTGAAATCGTAAAAGGTGAGCTTGTAGTTCGAAAACGTCTTAATTCTTCTATCAACTTAATACAATTAGGTATAGAGAAAAAAGTATAGAAATTTCTGTATGTATATTCAATCTAGAACAACACCCATTTGAAAGAAAGAAAGAATGAAAGATTTATTTAAGCAAGAGGACACAAATTAACATATACAGAAGAACACAAATGAAAACAATTTCCATTACAAAGCGCTATTTCGAAACACAATGTCAATTATCCGATGTAAAATTTGTTGAATTAATCTTGAATTTACATTATTTCAGCGAAAGACGAGAATTTGAGGCGGATCATGCATGAAATGGAAACTTTAACGGAGGACGTGAAAACTCTGACACAGATATCGGAGCACGTAGCAGCATTGCACACTCAGCACTCACAGCTAGAGGAACTGGTGAGAGAGATGCTTCACACGACCAGCAAACAGTTGTCGGAGCGGCAAAACAGTGACTCACAGCTGTCTTGTATGGACATTAGTCTGAATACTACGTAAGTTGCAAAGTATTTTTAGTTGATGAGGTTCTAAAACTAATCACATTAGCAGATTCTGAAGAAGAAATATAAATGAAAATCAATAACGGAGAAAAATAACTTTGTGAAGACACAAATTTGCTTGTCCTTTGAAATTGCATTTCTGACAACCGAGACCTCAAAAGAAAGAGAGGCGAAGATAATTACAGAAATACGCGATTAGCTGATTCAACATTTCATTTTGCTATAATTTCAGGAATGGCCCAGAGAACATAACAATAATATTCCCATCGACTGATAAGAAAAGCACTTGGGAGAATCTGATAAACGAGACCAAACAGAAGTTATGTGAGTAGCGTTTTAGTTATGCATGTTGCTTCTTCAATGTCTACTTGTTTTTATTAATGAGCTATTTCTTACATATTCTTTGTAATTTCCAGGTATTTACGGCCAGGAGCGACATGCGCCGGAGTTCCTCTCACCGGTCCCAATTCGCAAGACTCGCGCTGGACTGCAGTTCACTTGCGCCGCTCCCACGTTGCCACCTAAAGGACAATCGCCTGATGTTTGGGTAAGGATCCCTTTCTGAAACTCATCCAGAAAAGTTGCCTTAAGACTTCTATGAATGTATGTAAATAAGGGGAAAGAGTAAGGAGCAGTTAATATATTTTCAAAATACACAAATCTCAAATCTCATGCCTGTTGTGTGTGTGTGTGTGTGTGCATTCAGGACAAAGCATTTTATATGTACAGATTATAAGGAGTAGGTAGGTATGTATTATTAATGAATGAATGAATGAAAAACACTTTATTGGGCACCACAATCAGTAGAAATAAATAACTAAAAATGAATAAAAATAGAAAGTTTTAAGTGGCTCCAAAGCGCGGCCTTATGACTAAAAAGCGATATCTTCCAGGCTACCAGAAGGAGTATAGAAATATTTATGAGAGTGAAAACCAGCATTCAGAAGCGAAAATTATGTAAAAAATAAAAAATATAAGTACAATAACACCTATTCTATTCTTTCTAAATAAAAAGTGCGACAACTATTTACTATTTAAAAATATTACCTGCAATATTAAGTTTACACTTTTTTACAAACTTTTTGGACAAAATTTTTATCTTCTTGATGATATGATGGGTTTTGTGAGTGAAAAAGAATCTATAGACGACAGTATTTGACAGTTTATGGTTGATGTTCTAATCTGATGTGTCCTTATTCTTCTGAGGATGTGTCACAATAAAAAAAAATACATATTTCATTCACGTTCTTCCAGGTGTGCAACAGCGATGGCTACGTGGGCCAGGTGTGCGTTCTGACGCTGTCTCCGAAGCCGCAGGTGAAGTCGTGCAACGGAGTGTGCAACGCGCGGATACTCTGCGTGGCCTGCGTGCCGCCAGCGCCCGCGCTCGCGAGGCAGCACACGCTCGACATACCGTGAGATATATTTATTTAGTTAATTAACACCTAAATGTATCTATTAAATGATATATAATCCTAATAATTATTAAATATATAATTATAAATGTGAAAGTGTGGATGTTTAGATGTTTGGATGTTTGTTACTCAATCACGCAAAAACGGCTGAATGGATTTGGATGAAATTTGGCATGCACGTTGTCAGGGGTACAGCGAAGGACATAGGATACTTTCATCCCGGAATTCCCGCGGGAACTCCGAAATTACTGCGGGTGAAACCGCGGGGCACGGCGAGTAATTTAAAATATTATCATTAAGTATATTTGTTGTTTCGACTTTGGCGGGCAGACTTACGGGCTCTTATGGGCTCTTCAGAAAACCTTCAGAAAACTCTTAATGTTACCTAATTCGTTCTTATTTCGGTAGCACGAGTTCTTTGAACAGCACTGGTTCAGTCAAGCCTGGAATAAGCATATCAGACACAGATGATAACAGCAAGAACATACGATTAGACAGGTAGATATAAAATCTTACTTCTATGATTAGGTATACGTAAATATAACAATAATATCACCAAAACCTCTAAAAATCACATAATGTCTCTGTTCAGAGATTTGCAGATAGACTAAGATACTGAAGCATTAGGAGTCCTATGTCTGCATTTTACACGACTGTAACTTTTGCTATGTGATGCAAGTCAGTTATAGCACCTATCTCCTATTGGTGGCACCATAATACACCTACTATGCCTAAAATTTAATGTATCAAGACTGTTTTTTGTATATGTAAATAATATTAAATATTGTTATCATTTCATTATTCTCTTAAAGAAAACCGAATTTTCTTATTGTAATTTTAGTTATGTTAATAATTGTCTGTCTTTTCTTTCGCTAACTAACACTGCCTTACTCCAAATACCGAATTGATCTTCTTGATTTTCTTATCTTTCTCTTGTTCCAAGTTTTCTGATCATTTTTCAATATCCAGTTCATCATCGAGCGACGAGGAAGACGACGAAACATCCACCAGCGAGAACCAAGACGCCCAATCGGAGAGGAGTCATGAGTCGGCCAGCCTTCGCGTGAACGCTCTCAGCAACCATCGCAACACAACGCTGACGCCCAGCCACAGCAAGAGTATGAGCACTCCGTACACGGGGCAGAGCATACAAGTGCATCCTGTCATGAAATCAAGTTCAAACCCAGCGGTCGACAAGCAAGCCATGGGGATCAGTTCTGGTAAGGATTTCGAATAGTGACTTCACCATCCGCTTTCCAAGAATACGACCTTGGATATTCTACTAAGTCTTCTCAAGTCAGAAACACGCATGTGATTTTTTGGATGATTCGGTTTATTGCATAGGCAAAGGATCGAGTTGTTTGGGAAAGACATACCGAAAATCAGAAATTCCAAACTTCTCTTGACTACATTCATACTTCAACAGCGAGATCTTTTTGTAGAGACGAATACGGTACCTAAGGAATTGTCCGCCCAAGCTGATCACCTGTAAAACTGTAAATAAGGTGCATCAGTTAATGATGATAATGGTTTTACCTTTTAGATCTTTGCTCGGCTTATTATTACATGTTAGTTGAAGGAAACCTCGAACAAAGTTTTGATATTTTAGCACAAATTTATCTAGTACACTGTTGTGGTTTTTTACCCTTTTCAGTTTTTGGTTAAGTTTCCAAAAATCTTTTCTGCTACTTGTTTAAGGTATAAAAAGAAACCTATCATTGAAATTAAAATTTCTTTCGTACCTAGCGGTTTCAGCTGTACGTTGATTGATTCATCAAATTCAATTCAAAATCAGTAAATTTAAGAGTAATGAACCAGCTATGTGTATAATGCAGGTACTCTCTCATCGCCAGCTAGCCGCCAGTCGTCGGAGGACAGTGGCACGTCGACCGCCAACCAGCCCACCATGTGGCTGGGCACCGAGGATGGTGGCATTCACGTATACAACTGTCTGGACAACATCAGGATAAAGAAGAACAAAGTAAAACTGCAGCACAATTCCGGTGTTCATTCCATTGTGTAAGAGCAATTCTGTTATTACGATTATTGACGGCCCGATTGGCGCTGTAGGTCACCATGCCTGCTAATCAAGAGGTTCCGGGTTCGATTCCCGATGGGGGTGGACTTTGTGTGATGAAAACAGAATTCCACTATCTAGTTTGGGCGTGTTTATATATCTCTACTATATTATACATATATGTTATTATAAATAGAATATACCTACCACATTTGCTTGGTTTCCACGACACAAGCTTATAGCTTAATGTGGGTCAAGTCTATCCGGAAAAATGATGCCAACTAAGTCATACAGTGTCCTTGAAATAATAGCGCTTGAATGAAGTGTGCAAGAATCTTAGGAAGGGTTGATGTAGCTTAGATTTAGAGAAAGAAATATACCTAGAAGTTACTAGCTCAGTCTTCTAAGCTTTAATGTCAGAGAAATAATCAAATAAGCACGTTGTAAGGATTTCTTTAACTCTCATAAAATTATGGTGATTAAAATGTGATCTTGGATTTCAGGTTCGTGGAAGGAAAAGTATTTGTTGCCCTCGCTAATGGTGACCTGGTGGTATACTGCAGAGATATCGGTGAGTTTCGCGGATTGATTTTAGTTTCAAAGGTTTAGACACTGAGCTAAATGTAGAAGTTTTTAGTTTATCAATCAACTCAAAGTAGTGGTCACCGTCAATAGGTGAACTAATAAATGAATATTGTATGAATATTAAGAAATAAAAACTAAAACTAAAAAGAAAATATAAAAATATTTCTAGGCTAAACATTTATCAACTCCGAATTCCGATAAAACAACAAAATTTTTACATAATTATAAATAATAATATGAATATATATATAATTGTACACCTATGACTGTTGTCATAGTGTGTACTTACAAAAACTATACGGTAAAAATGAGTGGACATATAAATAATCTCTTAAAAACCACAAAGGCTAAAAGAAAAAGAGGCAACAGATTGAGATTCTGATACCACATTGTCATCTACACAGATGGATCGTGGACTGAACGGTCAACGATCAGCGTGGGCACAGGTTCGAGTCCCGTCGGAAGCATGCTCCTATCTGAAAGCAAGCTGTGGTGCGCCACGCACGCCTCCATCAAGATTATAAACCCGCATACATTGCAGGTAACAATTGATTTTAAAACTACAGTAAGATATTTTTTCAACGGTCGATTTTGTTTATGCGTCTGATATTAACCATAAAAACTTATAATTTTTTTTTAGCTTCATTTCAAGTTAGCTTTATCGAGGTCCTGATTCACTATGACCAACATTTCTTGCCCATAACGTGAGAGCCTGAAATTCAATCCCGGAAGCTATGAATGGCGAATTATAATTTTTATGCTTTAAGACACGTTGTTAATGTATATTTGTGAAACTTTTTTTTGCAATACTGAACGAGCCGTTCCCCACGGTTTCACTTGCTATAATTTCGGAGTTCCAAAATTACCCTTCTATACCTACTCCTAAAAAGGTATATGAAAAATTTCGTGATTAGTACAGAGTAGCTACCTTCGGCATTTATAATATTAAACTGGATTGGAGAGAATCTTCGCACAGATATTTTAAAAATTAGCTCTGAGACTTATTTATACACCACAGGCACAGCTTCTTAAATATTCTTTAAGCTTTAATCTTTAAGCTTTAGGTGAAATGAAGTAGTTTAAGTTGATCTTGTAAATGACAATCACCATTTTGCCACCTAAACTAATTGCTGCATTCCTCTTCTCGCAGGTGGACGAAACATTCCAAATCAGTTCCGAGTGCAAGCCGATCAGTCAGATGGCGGTGGCTGGCGGCGCTATCTGGCTGTCGTTGAAGGACACGGCGCAACTGCGCTGCTACCACGCGCACAGCCGGGACCAGCTCGCTGAAATCAACATCACGCAGCAGGTCACCAAGATGCTGCACGGTGAGTACATCCTCTTTCTCTCTTACCATGATATACGCAGATCAGTGACAGAACCGTCAAGCGGTAAATCCCAATCCCAGTCATTTCTCTCTAGCCGCAATAGACCATTGGCAGAATCGTCAAGCGGTACGTCCCCATCCTTTATATTGTCGTGATGTACTAGTAACAGAATCATCAAGTGGTGGAGAGATTCCACTCCTTTCTCTCTAGTCGTGATAGACCAACGATATAATTTAATGGTCCTTCTTCGTCTTTTATGATTTACCAACTGTTTCGACTGTTTTACCTGCATGAATTTTAGGATTTCGATAAACTGTGAACCTCCATCTTGACAAAACATATTTTGTTGTTAGATTCTAGCCTCTTCATTTATGGTCTACCTTCTGTACAGTTTCACCCGCGTGGATTTTGGGATTACCCTGAAAGCTCCCTAACTATGAACCCTCATCATATTTTATATAAGCGGTTTCATCCGCATCAATCTTGATATTCCCTCGGGAACTGTTTCCGAGATTAAAAATGTCCTACGTCAATCAAGGATACTCTAGCTTTTTATCACTGGAAGAATAGGTTCGTTCATAGTTCCACAGAATTGACCCACCACATCTAAACTTATTTTATTTCTTGAATGTCGATGAATATGACCCAGATCGGTTCAATAACTACTGAGTTTAAGGTACACATATTAAAAGCATCTGATTTATATTGTGGACGTCACATAACAGTTGTAGTGCTTCTGTGCATTGCATACCGTCCGGTTACTTTGCATTCTACATAATATATCGTGAAGCCTGGATAAACTTTTGTTAGTGAAATATCTGGGCGCATTTGCTTTCGCACACGAGTAGCAACACTGTTAAATAAAGCCAATGTAGGACTTTTATCTTCATTGATGGTTATAATTGGTTGCCACCAGGTTGCGACGACATCATCCGTCAACACAAAGTGGCGTGTCTACGCGTCACCGCTCTGCTAGCCCACCGCGACACACTCTGGGTTGGGACCAGCGCTGGAGTCTTGCTAACGGCACCGTTACACAATTCACCCAATCCTAGGACAGGAGCGTTCACTGTTCCACAGCTTACTGGTAAGAATTGGATAGTTATTGTAAAATATTTTCAGAATCGGCTAGAGATAGGTAATTTATAAAAATGTTAGTGCTAGGATAGTACATAAAACACCTATTCAGTACCGTAGCATTTATTCTGCAGTTCGCAGCTTAAGGATAAACATTTTACTGTCAAAATTAACTGGGGCTATAAAAGTAACACTTGATAAATTTTTCTTTGTCAGGTATCACATATGGTCACACGGGACAAGTTCGCTTCTTGACCATAGTAGAAAATCCAGCGCCACAAAAACAACCGACTAAGCCAGTTCAGACGTCATTGAAGACTAAAGGTCTCAGCCGAAGATCGGCCAACGCTGAAAAACTACAAAAGCAAGCTGATAATACGCAGAATAACAAGGAAACTTTAATTATATCTGGTGGAGATGGCTATGAAGATTTCCGAAGTTCGACCATGACAGAAGACGCGGGTAGAGAGGATTCGACAAATCATCTTCTGCTCTGGAGAGTTTGAGCCAATCACAGCGGCTTACAGGGTTCTAGCACTTTCTGAAGCGTTCGACGGGAACGCGTTTTTGGAACAAAAACACTCTTTCGAACTGACGTTGTGTTTTTTTTCTGTAGTGTTATCAAAGCACTACCTACTCAAATGTTCGGAGAGTCGATGACACCGAAAGCCTAATAGGATAGATGTTTTCGTTCGAAGTGAATGTTAGTATTATTCCAGCTTTCTTTATGTAATAATAAAAGTGTTGATGTATTTTATGAATTAAATAAATTATGATCGAAAACAAACAAGGTTGGACGTAAAATAGATGAGTCTGCGTAGATTTTATTGTGCACCCCATAAATCACGATATTTCATCACGATCAACCAGTGACGGTTATTTATTGGTGTGCGCGCGAGTGGTGAAATAATTTATTACTATTTGAACACTCACAATGAGATGCATACTTACTCGTATTTAAATTTAAAATAGAAAATTGTCTGATTCATCCAAGCTTGGATCTTGTGCATATGTTTTGCGTTTCACAGAAGCATATTACTGCGTTGTGATGAGATTCTTTTTTTAGTTTAATAACATGAGATTATCAAAACGATATTTGCTGTCGAATATTTTTATTTAAATGCCATAATTTTAAATGTATAACTTAATTTTTTTTAACAATTCGTATTTTTAATATCATTCAGTATTAATGAAACTTTCTCCGAAATTAATGATAGGGCATGATCAAATATCGACCATAGTATTTATGACCTGTTATGTACCTTGAAATAAATAAAATATTTTACTTAAATAAAGTTGATGTGAATAATAATAAGAAAACAATGTTTTAGAGCCATTTACATGTACCATATCAGATAAATTAATTATTGTTCGAATAAAATACATAGTTGAGAGATGATTATAACTATTGTGTAATGAACAACTAAATATGTGTAGTTAACTAGGAATGTTTAGATCCCCTGTCCAAAATCACTTTTGATCATCATAAAAGATAAAAGTCCCTGATACACTATGACCATACATCACTTTACACGCCACAAAAATTGCTTTTTTCAGTTCCACATAAAAAAATGGACAAAAATTTTATGGAACACAAAATAATAAATTTGGGATTTTTTTAATTTAGAGCGTTCAGATTGTATTAGAATAAAAAAAATAAAGTAAACTACATTTATTTCAGCCCAAAACACAAGAAAAACAAACAAACATTGATCAAGTGAGTAATCTAAACCCATAAGTATCTTATGTGCTCTGCCGAAATCACAGGCACGCGCGTCGTAAGCAAGGAATATTCAGGTCATAGTGAATGAAGGACCAGCTTAAAAAAGGATTTTTTTATGAATATAGATTTCTTTTTATTAGGTACCTTTTACCCAGAATCAATATTCTATACAAAAATAAAATTTCGAAATGTGACATCGAAATAAATTTTCACATATTTTTATGCAGTAATACCTACAATCTTTACAGCTGTTTAAAAAAACTGTACTCATCGAAAGGTACTGTAGATTCTTCATAGATTTCAGATTTGTGATTTTTTGTGATGAAGGCGTTTTTGCGTCGCTGATTGTGTCTTGGGTACAATATGTTCTTTTTAGGTCACTCAATAAGTCCCGATCTATCTAATCGTAAGTATTACAAAAGTAGTGATATTTTAACATTGTTTACTTTGCACATATCGTAGATACCAACTTTCTTAAATATCATAGGAATTTTGTAATGAAAAATTTACATAGTACCTAGCTATATTTCGTGATATGAAAGCCTCGAGTCTTAATGAGTGACATGACATGAATACAAATAATAAAAATTACATTATTGAAATCAGTTTAAAAATTATGTTGTATGTATCAATATTGAAATAAATATATCCAATATGAGATAAAAAAATATTTGTATATTGCTCAAAAGAAAATATTTCGGATGTAACTTACCCTTGTACGAAGAACTAAATGTTTTTAATGTAGTATATTATTGGGATGACTGTACCCTTTAATAAATTATATCGCAGGTTAATAAAACAGAATTGCACTAATCATGTGTTTTATTTTTGTCTTGCCAAGATTTTGTTTTTAGAATAAAAATACAGTCTCTTTTCTAAATAAATTTCATTTAAAATTAACACCACCTATCTCTATTAATTTTACTTAAGTTTTTTTTTATTTTTTATGGCAATAGATGTAATTCATAACATTAATAATTCGTTACATGTTACATATTATCACAATGGAAAATACTCAATTACACATTTCAATTACACGATTCATGAATTCTTCTACATGTTCGTCGCTAATGTCGTTAGTTAAACTTTTTTTACCTCTGCTAGCAAAATACGGATCTACTTGCAATCGAGCAGCTAATTTTTTCAGGATAGTTCTTCCATCCCTTTCATCGACTTCCCTTTTCACTTTACCATTACTTTTTTTCTCAATTAGATCTATTGTGGCGCAGATTAGACCTTTAACTTTTACTAAGTCTTCGTAAACTGTGGCATTATTGCTATTCATGTAATTTTTTTTACCTCTGGCTATATAGTAAGGATCATTTCTTACAGATTTTACAAGTTCTTCAATAGCACCTCGTCGGCCCCTGGTTGCTTGTTTAAAATCTAAATCGTGAATTTTCTTTTTTCCTCTGGAAATGAAGTAAGGATCGTCTTCAGCTGATGATCGACTGCTTCTTTCAACGATGATGTAATATGGTTGTTCAGCGTATAATCTATCATCGTGTACTGTATTAGCATTAGGTTGTGTAAAATCCATAACCTTATTATTTGTTAATGGAAATAGGGTTTTACTTCGTGAAGGTCCATTAAATAGATATTTGAGTTTACTATTTCTTCCTCTATTCTCCCAGAACGATTTTCGACTCACATCTATATTATCTTTCTTTAATCTAGATAAAAAGCTTATATTTTCTTCTACGTTACTGATGGCACGGCCGATAGATTGTTTTAAATCTTCAATACGTCTACCTCGATTGCCCCAGAATGGTTCTGCTTCTCCTCTCCTACCACGATTACCCCAAAAAGGCTCAGTATCCTCTCCTTTCCCACGACTATCCCAAAACATCTGTGGGTCTTCTCTTCTTCCTCGATTACCCCAAAATGGATCAGATTCTATTTGTCTTTTTCCTCTATTTCCCCAAAATGGTTCGGTTTCAGTTCTTGCGTGATCATCAGAGGATGATTCAATTTTATCTTGTCTACCATGGATCCATAATGGATCTTTATTTCTTCTACCACGATTTCCCCAAAAAAGTTCATCTGATCGCCGTCCTCTGTTACCCCAAAACTTCACGTCATCTTCTTGTCTTCTACCTCTGTTACCCCAGAATGGTTTTTCGATTTCGTATATATCTTTATTCATTCGAGAAGGTAAAATTAGTTCAAGGTTCTTTAATACGCTATCTTTCATGCGTGTTCTTAATTTGTAATCCTTGTTTGGTTCTATCGCATCGAAAAACTCATCAGAAAAACCTAGTTCTTCAGATGACCGACGTCCTCTATTGCCCCAAAAGGGTTGATCTTTGTCGAATTTGTGATTTGATTTGATTATTCTTTCATTATTTTCTGTGGAATCTAGTTCTCTTAACCCATTACTAAGATCATTACTTACTCCTAGTACAAGTTCAGGTACAATCGCTGATCTTTTTCCGCGAATGTTATTAGCATGTATGGTTTTATGACTTTTATCAGTTTTATTTTTGCAAAAACTTTTAGTGCTTGAAATTATTAAGATTAGAAATAATAGACAAAGCTTTTTCCGCATTTTGAACGTATCTGAAAATAAGAAAAACATGTTTATACTAGGTACGTCTATTTAAAGACAGTAAATGCAATTTATGATTCTTAAATTTATCATACTATAATTTATAACACGAGTTATTGACAAAAATCAATGTTAGATGCACTAGAATACTTACAAACTTTGTTGGGTCAAAATCTTCTATTCATAATCACTTTGATACTCAATTTTTATTTATTAGAGAACGTGTTACGTGGATTCGCTTTAGCTTTGTTTCTGAGGACCATCACGTCTCTGCTTGAGCTTTTATAAAGAAACTGTGGGCCAGTCGTTTCTCCCTAGGGTTGTTACAACAAATACTATTTCATTTATTTTTTGTTTGCCACTAGATCCGAGCAGCAATGGGACTGTGTGACGGTTATTAAATTAAAACATGCTCCTTGCGTATTGCTTTGGACATGTGACTGCTGTGGACCAGTGGTTGGTTTTATTTTTCGAAGTACAGATTCCATTTTAGTATGATTTTTTGCTCATTGCTGACGTAAAACGTAAATCTACATGTAACCTTTATGATATACAGGTGTAAAAGTACTTATATTATACGCTGAAAAGTGCATAAACTACCCAAAAGTGCCTAAATGCTCATAATTCTTACTTCAGAACTAATGGCATCTTATAACAAACTTCCATCCTCCTTCTGGGGGTGAAAATCTGGTCATTTTTCACAGTACTTGCCTTTATTTAAAGTTTCTCAAAGCCTAGAAGTTTTCATAGGCGTCTAATCAGCAGTGAGCGATAAATAACAAATAATTTTACCCTTAAAGTTTATTTTCTATTTAACATTGAGCTGAAATTTTGTACCTGTAATATATATTGCACGATTTCGTTGCTTTGGAATTGTAAATTTTCATTAGAGATTCTTCAAACAAATATATGTAAACCTACTAGTTGTAATTAGATGGAACCAATTATAACTTTCTGATTGAATATGACGTCATTGAAACTTTTCAAGCTTTACAAGCAATGAAAAAATATTGCGAATTTTTGAAGTGAATGAATTTCACTTCAAACTGGCGCCGGTGTTGTTCTGGTCAAAAATCTTCTGGGACACTCGATTAGACGTTTTTACTCGTTCGTTATTAGGTTATCAGTTACTATGATAAAAAGGGTTGATCTTGGTTTTTTTGTAAATCACTGATATACAAAAAACCTAAGATACACGTCACACAGAGACGCAAAAATGTCCTCACAAAAAACCTGTAGGTAAAATGGAAATATGCGAGTCTTTTTTTATTAAATACAATTTTGGCGTATGAGCTTTTTGTCGTATGCTAATGCATAAGTAAGAATTATGCTCCATCGAGAATTATCTCAATGATTCAATCAAAATTATTTGACAGTTGGTCTTAACTATTCGTTGGTTTTTATCCATCGACGCCACTTTTGTAGGTATGGAACTGTGAATCTTGCTAGAACGAAAAAAAGTTTTTTTTTTATCATAAATTTCAAAAATAACTTTATAATCTTAGCTATTGAAGTGCTTCGGTAAAAAAAATATAATCACTGGGGTACCTAATGGGTAATGTTAGGTTACAGGTGATGTCACCTAGGTAACGCATTGCCTCACTCTTTATTTGAGTCATAGTGTGAAAATATAGGGAAGGGGCAGTAAGCAATATATTACAAGAATAGGGAGGGATGTTGGCGGCATATGAAAATCAAAATTCTAATTAGTCCGTCAGTTAGGAAATGAAAAAATAATGGACACGTACTTTTTGCTTTTCCAAATTGACGAAAATATACATAGATAAAGGGCATTAAAGTTTATGATGGGGGAAATGGTGACGTCATTAGTCGGTAGAAGCCATGTACAAACTGCACCGGGAAGTGACGTCACGCCAAATTTCAACTCAATGTATTGCCGTTATTTTTTGACTACGTAAAAAAAGAAAATATATAGGTACGTGTCCAATATTTTTTATTAATCTACACGACGGACTAAAACTAAATTTACCCAACTAGCCAATTACGTATCATGGACATATTATTCAGATAATAATTTATGTAACTTAGTTTGGATCACAATTTACTGCTTTTTGAAGGTATTTCAGCTGTCCACCACTTTGATAGGCTCTAATGCTACTGCGCTAATTATTAGGTAAGTATTATTATTAACATTTCGTTAATTCTGTTATTGCTATTTTAGTTCGATTTATATAGATTTATCTGGGCATAAGTATTTAACGAAAGAAAATAATATACAACGTGTTAATGAATTAACTGAAAACCTGATACACCCCATTTAAAAAAATAAACAATAATATGATTAAAATATATTTTATGTCAAAAAAATGTATACTTTAAAAGTTATTCAACATAGTTTGGAGGTGACCTATCTACGAAATTCCAAGCGCTACGCCCGCGCCTCCGGGTTCGAATTATTTTGCTGCGGGTGGCGTACGCGCCAATGTTGTATTATAAATAATTTAGACATGGGCTAGTAAAAATGAAAAATATAACCTATACTAAAACATAGTGCGATCGATTTGCTAGTCAATTCATAGCAAACTACTTTCTAGTTTTCAGTTAATTAATTAACACGTTGTATATTTATTTTCTTCTGGCCTTTGATGTTTATAAATCAATGTTCAATCAAACAAGCCATATATTTTTAAACGCACTGGTATAAATTGCTCATCAATGGCTAATGACATTTCAGGGAAATGTAATTATCCGTTCGCCCGTATGTAACGTTTATTTGGAAATCAAATATTATGTCATCTTCCAAAATTAGAGTACGTGATTACGAGCAAGCTCATGTGCTTATATATTTACATAGGAGGTATCCTAACTAATATTGAATGTGAACATGAGTTTGTTGGTTTGTTTGTTACCCTTTTATGCCATTATGCAGTCAACCAGTCAGTATACACGTTGTTATGGGTACAGAGAAGGATATAGGTTGCTTTGTGTAGGAATTCTCACGAGAACTCCGAAATTGAAGTAGGTGAAACCGCGGGGAACTGCTAGTAATCTATACTTCTATACTAACATTATAAAGATGAAATATTTGACTTTTTGTTTGTTTGTTACGATTTAACTCAAAAACTACTGGACTGATTTCAAAAATTATTTCACCATTAGAAAGCTACATTAACCCTGAGTATATTGTAATCCGTAATTCCCGCAGGAACTCCGAAATTATCGCGGGTGAAACCGCGCGGGACAGCTAGTATTATTATAAAAGCGTATTTGAGTTTGTTTATGGGTTACTCTATTACGCCTTAATTACTCGACTACTAACCGATCTTCATGAAATTCTACATACACGCTGTCAGGGGTAAAGTAAAGGACATAGAGCACCTACTTTTTAAGTCGAAATTCTCGCAGAAACTCCAAAATAAACGCTTGTTAAACCGCGGGAAAACCTAGTAAAATAATAAAAAATCAAAGTAAAGCTACTTCGGAGTACAAACATCACGACAACAAACAAACCCGATTCGCGGTCAGTTTGACGTTGGCGTTCTTTCCTTGATTAATAAACAAAGGGGACATGGGCAGTGTGGGGCGCGTCGGTAACGTACGAACAGATTAAGATTAATTTATTGCAAAGCTGCAATACTTGTGAAGCTGTGACCTTCGCGGACCTTACAAGAGTAGGTGTAATCGAATAAAAATGCTAAAGTTTTGACTGAAAACTATCCTTTTTTTGTTGGCATATTTAATTATCGGTATTTTAAAACCATGTGCAACAGGTTAGACAGTACCAATCCTAAAAAAATATTTATCGAAATGATAACGAATAAATTTTGCTTTTTCACCTAAAACGAAAAGTGAAATAGTAGAGGTTCGGAGAAATGTTTAAGAACCTATAACATCTTCTAATATATAAAATTCTCGTGTCACAATGTTCGTTCCCATACTCCTCCGAAACGGCTTGACCGATTCTCATGAAATTTTATATGCATTTCAGTAAGCCTGAGAATCGGCTACTATCTATTTTTCATCCCCCTAAAGGGAGTTCCTACGGGAATTCTGAAACTCACGCGGGTGTAACCGCGGGGCGCATCGGTTACTACCTATCTATTTTTCATCCCGGAATTCCCGCGGGTAAAACCACGGGGGGACAGCTATCTCTGGACCTACTGAACCGATTTTGAAAATTCTTTCACTTATAGGAAGCTACAGTGATCCTGAGTGACATAAGGTACTTGTTATTGTGGAATTCCCGTGGGAACTCCAAAGTTTGTGAGTTCGTGTATTTGTGAGATTGTAGGGGGTAGTTTCTGGATCTACTGAACCGATTTTAAAAATTCTTTCGCTACAGTGATTCTGAATGACATAGAGTGTTTTTATCCCGGGATTCCCGCTGGTACTCCGGAGTTTGTGAGGTTGTAATCTATGGATCTACTGATCCGATTTTGAAAATTCTTTCATTTATAGATAGGAAGCTAAAGTGGTCCTGGGTGACATAGGGTACTTTTATCCCGGAATTCCCGCGGGAACTCCGAAATTACCGCGGATGAAATCGCGTGGGTCAGCTAGTAATATATAAATTACGTGTCACGTTGTTTGTCCGCGATGGACTCCTAAACTACTGAATTGATCATGATAAAATTTGGTTAACATGTTGTAATTTGGCCCAAATTAAAAGATAGGATAGTTTTTATCCCAAAATTCCCGCGGGAACTCCGGAAGCGGAACTGATACAGGGAAGAGCTAATCGCCGTAAACTACTGTCGGGGGTACAAAGAAGGCCATAGAGTACTCTTTCCCGGGATTCTCGCGGGAACTCAGAAAATACTGCGGATGAAATCGCGGGGGACAGCTAGTTTTATATAAAAATGAATCCCTATTCCCCTTGGTCACGGCATCACACGTGAACGGATTGACCAATTTTGTTAGTTCTTTTTTTTGAGTTTGTTATTGTAAGGAGAAGAAGAATAAACGAAGTTTGGAGTTCCTGCGGGAATTCTGAAACTCACGCGGGTGGATCTCCGACACGGTAGGGCTGATTTTGACGGAATTTTCACTGCTAATTAGCTGATGTTATAAGGAGTAAATTAGACTGCTGTGAAATTCCTGCGGGAATTCCAAAACTCATGCTGGTTAAACTGCGGGCACAGCTGGTAATTTATAAAATAAATTTTATACACTTATTGCTAAGTCATGTGGGGATTAATAAAAGTAGCATAAAAGTAGCTCGTTTTATATAAAATATTTTTTGTAGTTTTTAAGAAAAAAAAATTTTATACTTACAAATTTTGAGAATGTTAACAGTTTATTCTTATTCCTTAAATAAAAATTTAATAATATAATGGAATAGATAAAAAATCAATTATCTTGAATCTTAATTAACTTACGTTATCACGGTAAAATACGCAAATAGAATTTTGATGACATAGTAGATAATTACTCAAATCGTAATTAAAACGACTACTTAGCTAATAAAATTTTGTGGATCGTATCCTGTGGAGTACCAGCGATATTAGGTTCTTTATCAAATAGCGATGGAACTGAATTATACCTAACACAATTTCCTTTTGCGTACACGAATTTCCCCGGCATGTCCGGTTTTCCCCAATCTCCCCTAGCTAGGCGAAGCAATTCTCCCGTGAATTTTACTGTAATAAGATTGTTTGTATACACATCACAAACGATCCGAACCTCGCACATGTGTGCCGTATAAAAGCACGGAGACTAGGCTAGCAGAAACAGTTGAATGCGATATTTCGCTTCGTAAAGTCCTTGATTCCAAAATATTTCATAACTTTAAGAAGCCACGTACCTATATTATCTTATATACGGTCAATGTGGTAAATGCGGGGATTATTAAAAACCATTGATAATTAAATTATTAAAAAAAAAATCAATTGTAGGTACCTACCTACCTACATAGAAAGCCACAGTATTCCTGAGTAACATAGCGTATTCAACATAGCGTATTCCAGCCCGGAATTCCCGAGGGAACACCGAAATTAACGCGAGTGAAACCGTGTGGGAGCGACTAGTGTTATATAAATGGAAGTCTAAACCCTGCGGTTTGTCTGGGCGTGTACATACGATAATAGATATCAAGGATAACCGAAACCAAAATGAATTAAAATAAATCATTATATCAGCCAAAAGACGTCCACTACGGAACATAGGCCTTCCCCAAAGATCGCCACAGCCTCCGCTCCTGCGCTTCCCACATCCAACGGCGTCCCGCGACCTTCACCAAGTCCACCCTATAGCGGGTCTACACCGTCACACCCTCCAAGGTTCAGGTCTCTACGATCAGCGGTTTAGGCAGTGCGTTGATCCATCTGTCATTCAGGACAAAGCATTTTATATAGGCGGGGCCACACACATACGGATTAAAATTTATGCATCTGAAAATACAGTGATTATAAATAGCTATATTATATTTTATACATACAACGAATACTGCGGCCTCCACGCCGCGTGGGCGTTAATGTTATCAACACTTCACACATATCAAAGTCTTTCGGCAAAACGTACTAACTGTAGCGTACATTTGCGTGGTTTTATAATAAGAAAATAACTTTTATGTCGTTCATAATAAAACAGAAAGCGCGCGTCCTTTACGGACCGTATCAAAGACCACAATTAATATATGTGACTGGGAAGGAAAATGCAGAATATTTTAATTTCATAAAAAATTTCGAATGTAAGGGTGCGTACAGACTATGTAACATGTTAGATAACGTGTGTTTTATAACACGTCCACAATATGTAACTTTGTTATTCGATATTGCAACATAAAACAATATCTACTGTACACATTAGAATAACAATGCAATATAACAATGTTATATAACCTTTTACCGTTTCTCGTTCTTTAGTGCTATGCTATCCACAATGTCATCGCGATAGGACGTTTTGCTAGCTGGGGCAGCGACTGTTCAACGAAAACCTCCCGATGAACGCCCCTTTTCGCTCCATGCGCTCCACGTTCATCACTAATAATAAATAGTAAGTTTATTTAACCACAAACGATTTTTACAAAATACAACTTGAACAATATTGTAAACTATTTATGGGATACCTACTTTTAAATAACAAAAGAAAAACAAAAAAAACTAACGCGACTAACGGCCGCACTCAGAGTCGACTTTAATGATTACTTAGTTAAGTATAGATTTTTAAAACAAAACTGCCGTAATCAGAGACGTTCAGTAAATTAATATTAATTGGCATTTAATGAGATGTAACTTAATTAGTTAAATGCCAATTAACATTAATTTATTAAACTTGTCTGATTGCGGCAATTTTGTTTTAAAAATCTATACTTAACTAAGTAATCATTAAAGTCGACTCTGAGTGCGGCGGTAAGTATTTTTAAATAACTTGTTATTTTAACATTCAGTGTCCACATTATCTGAAACATGTAGTCTGTACACACCGTAAACTAAGAGGTACTCTGCGCCTCAAAAATTTAAATGATTTTTCAAACAGAAAAGTCTTAAATACACCTCAACTATAGCGATATTACGAAATGAAATAGTAAAATATGTTTATATAAGTTACTAAATTGATTTGATAAAAATTTTTTAAAAATTTTATTAAAATATCGAATTAAGTACCTAATAAGTAAGGTTTTCCTACTGTCACAGATAATATAATATTATACTCTACTGTTAACTAGCAATTCTTAATTCATTACAAATAGAAGTCCGGTTAAAGCAAAAAGTAAGGTTTACTTCAAACTGGCAATTCCGATTTCATTTTTATTACCATAAAGGTCATCTTATAGTAATTTTTGGATTTAGAATAACTAAAAAATAAATAAATAAAAAATTAAAACCGACTTCCAAAAACCTAAAAATAAAAAGCTAAAAATAACAAAATACCGATTTAATCCAAAAGACAAAAACACACGTAATATATATTATTATTGGTTTGTGCTACCACTAATCGGTTTGAATTCGGTGACAAGCCCGCTGGTGTCTGCCCACTTGGGTTGTTCTGCTCACGAAGAGCTGGTGGCGGGAGTCGACTTAGCCCATCTTCCCCCTCTATATTTGACTTGTCACCGACTTCATACCGATCAGTGGTAGCACAAACCAATAATAATATTACGTGTGTTTTTGTCTTTTGGATTAAATCGGTATTTTGTTATTTTTAGCTTTTTATTTTTAGGTTTTTGGAAGTCGGTTTTAATTTTTTTGTTAAAATTTTGTTTATTTCTCGCTTTTAAGTGACTTAGTTCGTAATTTCTCTAAGTTAGAATAGCCTAATGTCAACTGCTCATCACCTTTTACAAAATACTGCTTTTCCTGACGCAGGGACGTTAATTGTTGAGGAGTTCTCCTAGTACATCGCCATCAGTTCCAATTCACCATATACATTGTGACGGGCATAAATTGTTTAGAAACCATATTAAAGTTAACGATTCGGAACCCGTGAAATACCCATTATTGAGTAGTTCCGATGACCATCTGTGGTCTTCATCATCAGTTCCACTTCTTCAAATTTTGCTTTCCGAAAGCAAAGAAACGATTTACTATAAAAATACAAAAATCGCTATAGGTGTACCCAAAATATTTGAAGAGTTCCCTCGATTACTCCAAGATCCCATCATCAGATCTCGACTTGGTGACAATGGAATCAATTTAGGAGTATCCCCTTTCAAACAAAAAAACAATTTTCGAAATCGCTTCAATCGGAACCCGTGAAATACGTATTATTTTTGAGTTGTTCCGATGACCACCTGTGGTCTTCATCATCAGTTCCACTTCTTAAAATTTTGCTTTCCGAAAGCAAATGAACGATTTACTATCAAAAATACCCAAATCGCTATAGGTGTGCCTATAATTTTTGAAGAGTTCCCTCGATTTCTCCAAGATTCAATCATCAGATCCCGACTTGGTGGCAATGGGACCTAATTGGGAGTAAACCCTTTCAAACAAAAAAGAATTTTTCAAATCGGTCCAACCGTCTTCGAGTAATCGGTGAACATACATAAAAAAAAAAAAAAAAAAAAAAAACATGCATACAATCGAACATAGAACCTCCTCCTTTTTGGAAGTCGGTTAAAAATAAGGTTTCGAACTAGCAATGCCGACTTCATTACGTATCCACTCGGTGCCATCACTCCTTCTGTAAGTGACGTGGAATAAACAAAACATAGAGTTGAAGAAACAACGATCTATTACGGCGCTGTTAATCATACGCAAGTGCCCACCCAGGAATACTGGGAATCGGCCGTGGATCGATATTTTTGCGGTTCTAATTATAAACAAGCCCGCGGGTTCGCGGACTACATTTTCCATTTAAATAATTGACTTTAACGTGTCTATTACATAGTAAACGCAAGTCAAATCAAATTAAAATTATCATACTCTAGGTTTCGATCGCGCTAATTTCGGAGTTCCCGCGGGAATTCCGGGATAAAAAGTAGGTACCCTATGACCTATTTTATACCTACCCCTGACAACGTGAGCAACGTACCTAGCACTTTCAACAATTATCGTTATATTTCAACCACTCACACAAAACCTTGACAAATTATATACCTTAACCTTTCTCGTGAATCCACCTATCTATTGGTGAAATTCACATGAAAATCCGTTTAGTAGTTTTGAGTTTATGGCGAACAGACAGACAGACGAGGCGGAGGATTTTGTTTTATAATATGTAGTGACGAGTTTCTGCAGAAATTCCCAAATTGACGCGGGCGAAACCGCGGGAAACAGCTAATATCTAATACCTAAAGGTCATTCACCCGCGTGAGCACCGCGTTTTTTTCAATGATTTATCAGTGTTTTTCTTTATGTTTATTTTTATTAGTTATATAAAAATATGAATTATCGAGTGCTTGAATAAGTTCCTTGTTTAAAACACGCATATTACGTTTTTAAAATACTTATACGTAAATATTGAGAACGAGCTCGTTACTGTTCGCATTTTCAGCGAGAGCACGCAAATATTATCCGATTACATCGCAGTGACATGTTTATATCTACTTAATAATACTGAGAATTCACCTTCGGAATGGTGATCTTAACCCAATTTCTCACTGATATTGGTTAACGCGCACAAAAATAGTTTTGTGTTTACAATAATGAGCCACGTTTTGAAATGTGGAGAGTTATGGAAAATGAATTTTTGGGTAGATAAAAAGTAGTTATTCCATTTTCTTTTATCGTCATTTGAAACATTCAGCTCTTTCAAAACTATGAAGTAGTGAGCCTACCTTTACAGGTACATACCTATAATAAGTATGTATAGGTATTGTTTAATAAATACCGGACAAGTGCGAGTTGGACTCGCGCACAAAGGGTTCCGTATCACCTATAAAACTGCAAAAAAAATATATATCTGTTGTATGGGAGCCACCTTAAATATTTGTTTTATTTTAATTTAAATATTTTATTTTTAAAGCGAATATATAACTTAATATTCTGTGAATATTTCAAGCGTCTACCTGTTGTCGTTATCAATATCGAGCAAAAACTAGCAAAAAAAAACACGTTTGTTGTATGGGAGTCCCTTCAAATATTTATTTTATTCTGTTTTTTAGTATTTGTTGTTAGAACAGAAATACATCATCTGTGAAAATATTAACAGTGTAACTATCACGGTTCATGAGATACAGCCTGGTGAAAGACGCACAGGCGGACGGACAGACAGCGACGTCTTAGTAATAGGGTTCGGTTTTTCTCTTTGAGTACGGCACCCTAAAACAAAGGGGGCTCTGTCAGTACATTCAAAATATTTAAAACGTTAATGTGAGTTTGAACGAGCATCATAAAGATTATAGTAACTTTCGTCGAAGTAGAGGTAGACCTACTTGCCTTGAAGCCAGCTCCACATTCTCGCGTGAATGTGGAGCGGGCATAAAACATTAAGAAGAAAGAAGAAGAAAATACATTTATTTCAGCATAACACACAAGAAAAAGAAACAAACAAATAACATAAGATAATTTTAAACAGTATGATGGGCACAACGGTGAATGCAGTTCTAATCAGCAATTCATATTTTTAATTTCTTAAGAGGCTATGTAAGAAAAACTTTTTAAAAGCCTCTAAGAAATTATAAAGTACTAAGATTGAGGAGTTTCATTTCAGATAGAATGTTAATTCAAGTTTAAAGTTCGATAAAAGCCAAAACACTGTTACGAGGAGTACATTTTAAGTACTATATATTTTATGTTATCTTTCCATTATAAATTTTGCTCCTTTTAGTAGTTTCTATTCACTATTTAATTATTTATCAACATACCCTTACAGTCTCACTCAGAGTCGTTTGATTGATTAGGTACTTAATTTTAAGTAAAGATTTAAAAATCAGAGTCGTTTATGAAATTAATGTTCATTGGCATTTTAATAATAAAGTTAACGAATTGCCAATTAACATTTCGTTAATGAACGTCTCTGAATGCGGTAGTATTGTTTTAAAAATCTATACTTAAAATTGAGTACACAATAAAACGACTCTGAGTGCGGCCGTTAGTGGAATTAGGTTTGTGAGGTGGGTTATGACGTCACTGCCGCTCTGACGTCACCGATCCCGGTGAGTATGCAGGCATCAAGGAATTTATTAAACGGGAGAAGAGCTTGAACAACGCCGAGAAATATTGAAATCACTCGAAGCAGTACGCGATGTGAGGTAGGTATATTAAGAGTTATACATACAGTTACTTATTGGGTACATACAGCCAGAAAAAGCTCTACTTATTTTGCGTACCTATCTATGGGCGCATATAAAAGCTTTTTATTGAGTAACTAGCTGTTACTCGCGGTTTTACCCGCGGTAATTTCAGAGTTCCCGTGGAAATTCCGGGATTGAAAGTACTCTATGTTCTTCTCTGCACCCCTGAGTATGTGTATGCATAATTTAATGGTGATCGGTCCAGCCAATCGAAACAGGGATTCATTTTTATATTAATACTAGTTGTGCCCCGCGATTTTATCCGCCGTAATTGCGGAGGTTGCGGATAGGATAAAAACTATCCTATCTTTTAAGTTAGACCATATTATATATTATTACAAAATTTTATCAAAATTCAGTAGTTTCGGAGTCCATCGCGGACAAACAACGTGACACGTGATTTACATATATTATATAAGATATTGACTAATGTAATTTGTAGGGATTTTATTGACTTATCAACGCAAATTAATTTGGACAGTATTTTCATTCATAAAGAAAGGATATTTTGAAATGCAACTCCCGAAGGATTGAATGGTTGCCAATCTATAATTTAATATACATAATAATTAAATTTTATATACATAGTAATCCCAAATTAACAGCTATTCACTAAATGCATATGAAAGTATATACGGTACTTATTTTTTTTTTATTTTCGCCTGTTTTTCTTCGTCTATCTGTCTGTCTGTTCCGGCTAATCTTTGAAATGGCTAGATCGATTTTAACGGGTATTTCACTGGTATATAGCTAATGTTATAAGGAGTATCTTATAGGCTACTTTTATTAAAAAATCAATAGTTTCGGCGGGAATTCAAAAACTCACGCGGGCAAAATCGCGAGGCACAACTAGTTATTATTAGAAATCATACACTTATTGGGAAAATACACTACTTCAAATATCTATTTGTTAAAGATTTATAAATAGCAATGATAAAAATATGTAGGTATGCGAAATAGCAAAAGTTTTATGTATTCTTTGAGTCGTTATTTAGCAATTGTTTGTTTAATTTGGTTATTTTATAGTTTTCCCTCGCCCACGCGTGGGCGAATGTGTTGTGATTGTAAATAAGACATCCCCGTTGTTTTGAGTGTATCTTTATGTATATTCAACAATAACATAACGATAACATTAATGATTGTTAAAAAAAGCTTTGGGTGCACCTACTTTGGATTGAAGAGACCAGGGACCCTTATTCACTATGACCATAACACGCCGCGTTACGATAAAGGCGCAGACCCACCCCGGCGCATGCTGTGCACGGGCACGCGGCGCATTTTAGCTGCGTGGATTTATTGGTTCGACAGCGTGGGTCTACGTCTCTACTGCAGTACACACTATACACGAATATAAAGATTATTAAAACAACACTTGTTAAGCACGTTGTAACCATTTACTTACGTAAATTAATTGTTTTAAGATAACCTAGTTTAAGAATTTATAAGCTATGTTTATCTATAGCGAGTTACCTGCAGTCAAACTGCGTAAGCAGTTTTGCGGGGCATGGTCTAAATGAAAGTGTGAAAACTTTTTGTGAATAAATATATTACATACATACATACATTAACTCACGTCCGTAGCGTGACCCATACAGAGTGATACGCTTTGTGGAAGTAGCCGTGCACCGCGTTCACAGCGTGCATAGCGTTGACATCGTTGAGCTATGTAAGCACCTATTCGAGCGAGCCACGCGTGTATCAATGACGTCAATGGGGATATGGACTACTTTTGAAAATCAAGATTCTAATTAGTCCGTCAGTTAGAAAATAAAAAAACAATAGACACGTATTTTTTGCTTTTTCAAATAATTTAAAATATACAGAGATAAAGCGCATTAAAGTTCAGAGTGAGGGGGTCGTGACGTCACTAACCGCTAAAACCACCATACAAACTGTCAGAATAGTGACGTCACGCGAAATTTCAACTCAATATATCGCCGTTATTATTTGATTACGTAAAAAAAGAAAAAATACGTGTCCAATATTTTTTAATAATCTACAAGACGGACTAAAAAATAAAAATTAGTCCACATGCCCATTGATGCGTGTCCATGGATCGCAGTGGACACGAGCACTCACATTTTCATGCAAAGCGACAGCTTACGACATGTGCGTAGCCTCTCCGTGCGCCGCGGTGGGTCTGCGCCTTAATGCGCCACAAAAATTGCATTTGCTGCGCGCTCAAAGAATTTGAATAAAAAAAATCTTACTTTTCTAACGTAAGTATTTAATGATTTATCGTGTATTTTATAAATAAAAAGTTTTTACATTATATAGTAAGTAAATTGGAAATGTTTTTATTTTTTCATTAAGTAAGTCAACTTCAAAAGACGCAGCACCCAAAACTCAACTGCTTATTTTATTTCAAGTTTTTAGTTGCTGCTGAATTTGATGATATGTAGATAATAGTGGTTGGTGCGTTCTGACCAACGCCGCAAGGCGGAGGTTCAAACCCTAAACAACTTGAGCAGTCGGTGAAGGAAAATATCGTATCGGCTGGGTAGCTACCACCTTCAAATTGAAAATCTGTCGCATAACATAATTCCATAATATTAGATTGAATCTTGCGGGAGGAAAGATCCGGTAAATAAGGCGAACGAAGCTGCGAAAGTAACTAAGCCTTTCTGTAACTTTTTCACGCCTTCTACTCAACCGATAGTCTTGAAATTTTGCAAATACGTTTTCAGGGCCACATGCAGAAAAATTAATTATTGATGCGATTAACAAATCGAGGTCTCTGTCTACAATTTTTGGAAACTCATACCTACGACAATTTTATGAATTTATTTGATGTTATGTACTCACGGATGGTTTAATTTGATTGATTAAAGTAAAATTTATTTTCATAGAAGCGCTGAAATAAAATGACATGTCACATGCAGCCTGCAGGCAGGAAAAATGAAAATGGCTACGAGAATATTCGTCAGTACCAAACAAGGTAGAAACTCTACACCCAACATTGGATAAGGTATATGTCACTCAGCCGTCATTATAGGCTAGTTGACTAAATTTTAGTTATAGTCCGTCATGTTGATTAATAAAATATATTGGACACTTTTATTACGTGGGTAATAAAAAAATAATGGCGATACATCACGCTTTGGTAGGTACAGTTTATATGGGGTCAATGACCTTCCTTAATCTTAATGCACTTGATTTGGATATTTTTTCATTAATTTGAAAAAGAAAAAAGAAATACCTATAGGTATTATGTGAACTTATTGTTTTATTATCTAACTGATGGACTAAATAGATAGGTATTTTGATTTTCATACCCTGGAAACTGGTGTCTACTACGAGATTTTTTTTTTTAAGAATTATGTCCGCTAATTAAGAGATCCCAAGATTTGATTCTGGGTAAAAACTTTGGTTAATGAACTCAGGGTAATGTGGGTGTGTTTATAATAATTAGATATGTCATCGGCTGATGTAATTGGAGTGTTGACTATAGATATACGTAGGTGCAGAAGTACGGTAGCACGCAAAAAAGTTTCTGGTGTCTATTTAAAAAAAAATTATATGAAAAGAGATCACTCTAAAGAGAAAACTGTAACGTAGGGGAATAGTAGGTATCTTATCCCTCTTTTATAGTGAATAAGAAATAGGTATCTTGCTTTTTAAAAGACAACGATGCCGTATCCATTACAAAAATTCTAATACCGCATCCATGTTCTTACTCGCATACGGTAGCTATAGATTTCAGGCGCTTTTCCCGACGGCAAATCCGCAAGCGCGAATGTATAGCCGTTTCTGTCTTTCATCGGGGAAAACGGTAATGCCGTTCCACTTTTCGTCTGACGCGGGAAATTTCGTGGCATTGCAGGCAGACCTGTAGATTCGCGTGCTTTGTGAAGACGTTTTTTTTTTATTCCCACACTTCGGGAGTCGTGTAGTAGAATACAACTTTTCTGCCTCTTCGATTACAATTATTTTAAACGTGTATATAAAAAAAAAACATTTATGCAAACAGTTGTATATTAAAAATATATCGTTCTAAATAATGTCTGTATTAAAGTGTTTTCATGTAAAATGTAATATAAGTGTTAATTAATAATTATGTGTCGACCAAAGAAATATTGAATGCTAACTTAATTTTCCTAATGTTAATTATTAAGTTTGTGGATTAAAATATTGAGATGTACTCAAATAGAGGAAGACATGAGTCAAAGGAAGACATTATAGTGAGGTAAATAGTTTTTCTTTGAAAGTACTTCACACACTCACACACACACACACACGCACAAAGTTATTATTTGAATATGAGCTACAGTTTCTTTATGGTTTATTATTCAGAGCTATGATACATAGTTTATTATAATTATGTAGTTTATATTATAGTTTATTCAGAGCAATTTACTTGTTTTCTTTCATCAAAAACTTAAAGATGATTGTGTTATATTTTGCAAACTATGTATATAAACTATGTATGTGAAAAAATTTCCGTAATGTAATAATCCTTAAGTTACAAGTATCTATTGGAAATAGAGGGGAACTCCGTATAATATAATACCTAATAACAAATAATTTTCCAAATTGTTTCACTGAAAACTGAAACAAGGTTTCGGAAAAATACTCACCTATTAGAAGTTTCATAACCAGGTACTTAATTACATTTAAAACTGTTATATAAAGCCTCATGTACAGACTAAAAGTGGTAAACTGTTTCCTTTATTGTAGGTTTTAAAACGAAACGTTAAAAAAATAATAGTTCTTGTTATTTGAAACTTTCAATTAACCTACAACGAAAAATAAAACGAAAAGTTTTTCAAACCAAGCGCATTTAATTTTCACAAGCAAAGTCGCGGGCACTCGTTGTAAAAATAAAGTTCTATAAGTAACTATCAAAAGATTTACAGTCACGCATCGTTCGCTATTACAAAAATAGCTACTATATTCCCACTATAAATATTATGCTATGATCAAAGTGGTTCATATTTTAATTCACAAATAAATAAATGTGTGAATGTGAAACCGAAAATGTATTTTCCGTTATTGGTTTTGACGCGTTAAATACTGATTTAGATAATTCAGTCACTGAGTCAGAATTAAACATTGTATTCAAGGTTCCCCTTTTTTGCAATTTCATACAATACGCCGATAAGCAGTAACATGTTAGCCCACAAAATTAAGTTATTGATACAGAACGCTTTATTGAGAGTTATAGAAAGTTTTTTAACTATGTGTTTACTTTATTACATTGTTTTAATCCTAAAAAAACGTTAAACTTAAAAAAAATGTTGACACAAAATGGAGCTATCATTTTAAAACTTTTAAAACACAATTTACTTAAAATTTCTCCGGTGTGGGTTAACACACTATTGCTTTATCTATGTCCAGTCATGTTTTACTCTTTTTAATCTGCTGGGTCTTGGTTCACTATGACCAACAATGCTTGCCTTTAACGAGTGTGCCTGCAGTGCTGATTCACATTAGGTATCTATGGTCATGTTTTTCTTTGATTAAAATGTTACTGGTAACTGTACTAAAATGGTGGTTGAGTCATTCAGCATTTAATCTTGTTAATTATTATCAAAAGTTAATTATTGTTTTATTAAACATAACAAGTCGCAGTCGGTATAGGTTTAAAATTATCACTATGTGTTATGACTGTAAGAAAATGAAGCTTGAATTATAATTAGATAATAATTATTATTGAAGTCTGTTAATTATGTCATTAACTATTTTTTTTTAATTTATAAAACAGTTACAACACAATCCCAGACGCTATAGATGGCAGAAAATTACAAATTATTGTAGATGGTATTCTGTTTGTCATAAAACATGTTGTCTATCCTTGTGAGTTTGTTTGTTACGCTTTCACACCTTAACGGCTCTACCGATCATTATGAAATTTTTCATATACTCGTACGTTGTCAGTGGTACAGAAAAGGAGATAGGGTACTTTAATCCCGTAATTTCTGCGGGAACTCCAAAATTAACGCCGCTGAATCTGTATTAAATTTTCACGTTACACGTAGTCAGGGAAGAAAAAGGAAAAATAAAAGGGTACTTTTATCGCGGATTTACCGCGGGATCTTCGAAACTGATGCAAGTGAAACCGTGGGAAACTGCTAGTTGAATTATAAATTAACAGTAAGGTAAAATACCTGGCTGGATAACCACAATATTGTTTATTTACTTACTTCAGGCGCCGCCATAGGGGCGCATCCCGGACCCGGAGAAAGACACATCGAGCTCCCAAAGGAATCTCGAAATTCACTCGGGTGAAATCGCGAGTAACAGCTAGTTTATAATATCACTAGGACAGGATTGTAGCGTTCAATTACAATGTTTTTGACGAAAAACTTCAATGAACACATAACTTTTTTTCAATTTACTTCTTTATAGATTTAATTACACAGTCTAAAGTGAGCTGCTGTAGTGAAAAAAAGTAATCAATTCTTCATCCCTCCTTCAAAGACTTTTGAGACATCGGTGAGAAAGTTTGTTTTTTTGAGAGAATATAAAATTACTAACTTCGAGGTTAGCTCATAAAAATTCTTTAAAAGAGATTTTTGAATAAAAGCAAAAAAGCACGTAGGTAACTAGACGTACGTACCTATATTCTCCCGACGCAGTTACCTCTGCTGCCTCCCCAAAGGGCAAGAGAATGCTTACGTACTACCTAGACGTATTTCTGATTATTATTTTTTTTGCAATAAAGGTTAAACATGTTTTTCTATTAGATTTTTGTTTATACTATTGCAGTAGAACATATTAGGTAAGTACATAGAGAAGAAAACGATTTGCTCAAGTTACACTACACTGAATAATACAGCACAAGAAACAAATAAAGAGCTTAATTGACACTAATACTGATAGTATTTATAAAGAGAAAACATTAAGATTTCTAGCATGTATGTGTGTTTGTTTGTAGGTGGATGGATAAATTCGAAAACTACAGAACAGAAATTCTTTCACTGATAGAAAACTTCAGCGTCCTTGAGTGACATTTATCTCAGAATTCCCGAGGGAATATTGAAATTCATGCTGGTGTATAGTTTTTACAGTGATAGGTCTTGGAATTGGAGTTATAGGGTATTTTTATCCTGATATAAAGAGATCCTGCGGAAATGCCGAAACCGCGACCGCGTTTTTTTTTTGGAAATTCAACCTTTAAGGGTTGGAAAAAAGGTGCAACTCCGAAGAACATAGTGTAAATAAATATTCAGATATAGAAAGTATTCAGAATTCCCTCATTAATTCTTTATAGCGACACGAAAAGAACTCTATGAAGTCCTATTCCAAGACCTAAATTACTTGCTACATACTTACAACAGGCCAAACACCTGGGTTCCCCGCGAATTCACCTCCATTAACTTTGGGTAGGTATCTTACGTTACTCAGAATTATTGTAGCTTATTGATAATAAAGAATTAATAGAATCAGTTCTGCAGTTTCAAACATTAAAATTGACAGACTTTACAGCACTTTATAGCGCTATAAACTCCCAATTATTAACTATCGATATTTGCCTAAAAATCATTATGCAAACCGAGCTTTAATGCCCAATACATATATATGTTACGAGTAATTAAGGTCTTCGAATGGAGCTCTGTAATATGTAATAGTACATTGTTATCCAAGGGGTGAAAGTAACTCATTTAGTGCCGAGACGGGGTTTGGCGCCCGAGCGTAGCGAGGGCGCCAATAGTTCGAGGCACTAAATAAGTTACTTTCTCCCGAGGGTAACACTGTGCTTTTCATTACGAATGCAAGGAAAGTCAAAATAAAAATAGGAATTAGCTAAAGAAAAAATGAGTGAAGATCGGATAGTCGCTTGACACTTTCCCACCTATTTCTTTTTCTTTGGCCGGCTAGCTATTCAGCCAGTATTTTTTATTTACATTGTGGCGACCTAAAAAAAATATTTTCTTTAATTATTAAGTATTAATTAAAGAAAATAAAAAAATATAAATAGGAATTAGCTTAAGAAAAAGTTAGTGAATTTTATTTTAATTAATACCTACTTAAACTTTACCTTATTTCAATTTTACATCGCGCTGGCTGTATAGAAAGTTGAAACATGGTTCAATAGAAATGTGAAAATAGACCTAGTTTTTTTTTAATAATTTGACAGTTGTCAGTTGAAAGCGATTCTCCCTAGGGCTGAAAAGGGTTACTTTCAACCCGCTTCTCAGGCAACTTCAGACCTACTTTCCGAGTGATGAACATGAGTAATGAAAAACAGATATTTTGCGTTGCGATCCAAAGGATTCCTGCGAGAATTCCGAAATGTATGCGGGTGTAGCCGCGAAGGGAACAGTTATCTAATAAAGCGAGTTAGGTAAATAGGTAGGTAAAATCTAATTACAAGTTTAAACCGATGTGAGCCTGAGCACGTATTAAAAATTTACCCTCTCATAAACGCAAGTAAAGTTTTAATAAAGTATTTTGGAGTACCTAGGTACGCGCCCGGCTTAACTTTTGGGACGCCCGCACGCCCGGTCAACTTGACCGGGAATGTCAAGATTGCCAATTGAATAAACCGCAAATTTTGAAGGAATTCAGAGCAAAGTCAAGGGAGGGATCGAAAATATTAATAAGAGGGTGCTTTAAATTTTATTTATTTTTTGTATAGTACCTAATAATTATTGAACTAAAACTTTTTTGAGTACTTAAGGGGAAAAAGTTTTTTTGCTTGTGTCTGTTGTTGACGTGACTCAGTCAAATATTATTTAGTTTCTTAGAATTAAATATTCAAAGCAGTTACGATTCATACTTTATGGTAGGTTCAATTCGATTCAAACTTATGGTAGCGTAACTCTAATAACATTTTTTTTTTAATTTATTTATGTTCTCTTTACAATCCAAAAATTGTAAAATTCACTTCATCATAACTTTTTTTCCACCAATTTAAAAATTTCTGCATTAGATTTTGGGAACCGTATTTGTTTAAACTCTTTTAAGTTTAATTTCTCACACAATTGACACACCATTTCAATGAAATTAGGTAAATACATACTTATTATGTTTTATTAAAATTAAAAGCTTTGTTTACTTCCACAAAAACTAACGGCCGTACTCAGAGTCGTTTCAATGAGACTCTGAGTGCGGCCGTTACGAGTAGACTTTAAGTAGCATTTAAAAAATATGAAGACTTTAAGTAGCGTTTAAAAAAATTAAAATTATGAAATAACAGAAAATGAAACGAATAAGTACCTACCTATGTATTTACTATGCTTATAATCTGGTACGTTGGATTTCAAAATCATTATTTCAAGCAGCAAATCTTTTCTATCAAAAGGTACCTATATAGATTACCTAGGTATGTCCTTAAAAGTAAATTCATAAACATGCAAGAGAAACAAAGAAGATTGATTGGGATTGTTTTTTGAATCCCTTTAAAATCATGCAATTAGAGTGTTTTAATTAAATTACTGTAAAATTATAATTTTATTCGCCTGTTAATACTTAAAAACTACACCTAAACGACATTAGAAAATATTAGATATATATTTGAATACGAAATTTTAATCCCTGAATGGTTGACGGTACATAATGTGTTTTAATATTAATTATATTTTACCGGCATCGGCAGATACAATGTTGAGTTTTGTTCAATTTTATGCCTACGCTGCATGAAAATAGAATCCTTCAAAATATTGTAGGTAAATCTAGGTATATGGTTGTTTGGGGTGAGTATCTATTTACCTACTTTGAAGTTTATTAATAGATTCTCACCCTTGACATTTTCGTAAAATAAAATAAATGTAACCTTTATAATATAGGTAGGTATATCTAGGTCCCACCCGATTCTTGTACAAGAAGAATAGACTCCTTAACTTTAATGCAATACATGAGATACAGCCTCGTGACAGACGGATAGACAAATGGACGGACGGACGGACAGCGGAGTCTTAGTAATAGTAGGTAATAGTAATAGTAATTTTACTTTTTGGGTGCCTATGGAAACCTAAAAAGCAAAATATACGTGTCCATTATTTTTTTGAACAAAAATTTAGTCAAATAGCCTATTTTACATGGTCCAGGAATTAAAAAGGGTAGCGGTAATAGTACATTGTTATCCTAGGGGTGAAAGTAACTTCCCTCCCTCGTAAGTAAGTAAGTAAGTCTTTCTCCCGAGGGTAACACTGTGCTTTTCATTACGAATGCAAGGAAAGTCAAAATAAAAATAGGAATTAGCTAAAGAAAAAAATGAGTGAAATTTATTTTACATAAATCAACCATTAGGTGTGCTATACTGGCCAGTAAGTATGCCCCCTATGACATAAAAAAAACAACTTGAGTTTCTGCAGTATCCAGCTGTCAGTTGAAAGCGATTCTCCCTAGGGCTGAAAAGGGTTACTTTCAACCCGCTTCTCAGGCAACTTCAGACCTACTTTCCGAGTATGAGTAATGAAAAAACATTTTTTTGACAAATATATATTTTCTGGACGTTTTTAGCTTTGTTTAGCACACCATGCTAGGACACCATGAATGTATGAAGTCTATGAAATAAATGCAATATGAAATAATGAAAATCAGCAGGGTTATTATGTAGCTTTTGTTGAATATGTAAACATCTTTGTCGATTGAACTTTACTATAAGGTACCTACTATTGCAATAAAATTCAATGACTGTTCCATATTCCTGACACTGACTGAATCACAGGGCAGTTTATTTCCAAATTCCGTTTGAAGTTGAAGCACAAAAACGGGCGTTGTGTAGGTACGTTACAGACGACGTAAGCTATTTCCACCACACTTGAAATTCAGTGAATAAAATTTATGCAATTTGAGCTGATAATTTTTATCCATATTATTAAAGTCTGACACTCGAACTCTTTTAATAAATGTTTTTTTGAAATTAAAATAAATACTTTTTTTTTGTTACAGATTTCGTGTAAGAAAATAAAACAAAATAAATCATCAATCGATTATATCATAAATACAATTAAATAAAATAACTTAAGAGATATAATACGTTATTTACCTATACCTATGTTCCCAAAAAAATACCATAGTTAGCCATAAAATAAAATAAGGGAATTTTCAACAATGAGAAATATGAAATTTAAACATTGTTTTTTAATAGATATATCTCGGCATAAAATAAAATACTCAATAAATTGAAACAAAAGACCGCGTTTTTCACTTTCAATGCAATGAAATTTTATTCGAGCCGGGACCAAAAAGTATCTACATAAATTAAAACTGCGCCACTTTATACAAAATATTTAACTTTATCTCCCCGAAACAAAACACGGTTTAATTATATTTGACTCCAAAATGGCGTCGCCTTCGAGCACACCAAAAGCCCCTTCGCCCCCACCCCCTGGGCACACCCCGAGCAAAATGGAAAGAAGAATGTCACACTTCAAAGAATACAAGTTCTTCAGAAGCTTCAGTGCCAAAGTGGAGAACTGGCCGATGAGAAAAGCTGAACAATTATGGCGGAAAATGCGGGAGCGTAAAATTGCAGGTAAGAATTTGAAACATGCTTTTTAATTTAATTTGCTTCACGATTTGCAATTTCAATGTTTAAAATTAGAACGAAAATTCCAAAAGCGTACTCAAAAAAGTGTCGCCCAACGTGGGGCTCGAACCCACGACCCTGAGATTAAGAGTCTCATGCTCTACCGACTGAGCTAGCCGGGCAGTCAGTTGCTAAGGCGAAATTATTGAATGTTGTTGTTATTACCTATACCCGCTTTAGCTGTAATATTTATCTAATTAATTTTAGCTTTAAAACTTATTTTACAATCTTCATGCTCATAAATATCTTATTCCACTGGAATAAAGTTCAAATAGGACAAACATGTACATAATGTATACGTAGGTATATGTATAAGGTTGAACGTCGCTAAAATATAAAATCCGACCTGCTTTTATTTTAACCTAATTTTTTATGATTATACCTACCGAAGCAAATTAGAATGTTGGTTACAACCTACTCTCCACCAACGTAGGTATATACTTACTCGTAATATATTAAATTTATTTTCACGTTCTTTTTTTACAAGGAAAAGCTCCACTTTCGCACGTAAAAGGGCTGAAAAGGCAATTTATTTTCCGGGTTTCCAAAAGTGTATGTCGTTATCTTAGTAAACCAACTTTATTTTTTGTATTACCACACGGATATTGTGTAAATAGGATTAAAAACTAGATGAGAGTAGTATAAATACGAAAATAAACTTAACTTTTATTTATGAAGAGTTAGGGATCAATGCAGGTACATACCTGTCTATTCAGTGTTCTAAGACAACATCCAAGATGTAATCAGAATCAAATAGTAATGTTAATCAGATGAAATTAGCTATGATAAAGTCACTGCCGCCGTGTCTCAAACCAAGTAACAGAGACAAAGGAAGTGTCACGACTGCACACAGAGTCGTTTCAATGATTACTTAATTTTAAGTAAAGATTACAAATACATAAATAATATTAAAACAAAGTCCTCCGCCACGTCTGTCTGTCTGTCAGTCTGTCTGTTCGCGGTATAAACTTAAAGCTACTGAATGAATTTTCATGCGGTTTTCACCAACAGCCAACAGATTCAGACAGTGATTCCAGAGGACGGTTTATCGGTATAGTTTATCCTGGAATACCCACTCCGAAAATACTGTGGGTGAAACCGTGGGAGGCTCTTAAATATAAAACTACAAGGACTATGTGTGTAATGTGTATGTGTGTACTTTAAGTAGGTACCTACACGTAATCTGAGTAGTTTATTTTAATTAAGTAAAAGTGCCGTGGTTTATTAGTAACGGAATATTACGTGTCTGGCGCCAGGACCACGTATAGTGATATTACGCAGATGGCGGTGAAAGGATTAAGGAATGAATCGTCATGCCACATGGTCTTATTGGTCACGCAAAGCTCGATTCTCCATCTATGTGTTATGACGAATCGGTCCTTAAGTTTTCTATGGGTTACCGCTTATACGTGCGGACGTAGATTGCCAACTTGGCTAAGGGAGCAGTTCTCGGGTGTAGACGCAAAAAAAGAACGTCACATCGTCATAAATACTCGTGCAGATTGGATTGAAGAGTCGACCATAAAAGCAGGATATAAAACTTAAACCTTACTAAAACCACTAACAACTCCTTGGTAAATGGTAACAGACGTTGGTGAGGACCACAGATTTATGTATAGTATAGATTACGCAAACTGTCTTTCGCGTGCCGCGTGTCTATTCTTATACTGGGGTTGTAATTGTCCGGAATAAATATGTAAAGATATTTTATAAGTCGTTAATTAAATTGGTGCAAGATTGAGACAGGCTTTTTTATTGTTTGAAAAAAATTAGACTACTTTAATTATAAGTAAAAGAAGTGCACGATTGTGCTCCTACGTGCTTCCAATCAAAAGAAAATTATTATTGAAACACAAAAAAAAAATGTGTATTATTTTAATGCATAGATACTTACACAAAAAAGAGCACTACAAAAAATATCTTCACTATCTTCCTTTTTTGCGATGTAGATTATTATCTTTGGTTCAATCGATTTGTATTGGGACCAAAGATTTTTTTTTTGTTAGATGGAATGGAGTACGAAATTGTAGCACGCAAAGTTTCATATTAAATAACTAACTTCCTATCTATTGTAATATATACCTGAGGTAGAGACATACATAAATGTTCTAGTCGACTTAATGGCCTCTAAAAGTCACTATCACACGATGGATCGTTTGTGTTTTATGCGAAAAATTATTGTGCAAATGGAAATTGCCCCCTTAGCTAAGTTGACAATCTATAATCGTTAACGCATAGAAAACTAAGTAACAAATCATCATGTCACCTGCCGCCTTACTCTTGACGCAATCGCGTTAGGATCAAATCGAACTCGAATCGAATTGAGATCGAAAATTAATCAAACTTTCTTACTTTTTAAGCTTTGAGATCGCGTCTCTATCGTATTCGTCTGACAAATTTCTCGATTTCATTAAATTGTCAACAAAAACAATCCATTTTTTTTTTTGACTTGTCGTCATCTTTTGACATTAACACGTTTACAAATACGATCTCATTTTGAACTTATTTTCAAGAGAAAGGCAGCTGGTGGCGTACAATTATTCAAAAGTTCAGTTTTGCGTGACTATGAGACGTAACGATTCCATCCGTTAGTTTTCTATATGCGTTAACGATTATACAACGTGTTAATGATACACTCTATTTAAAAAAATAAACAACAATATGATTAAAATATATTTTATGTAAAAAAAATATAAACTTTAAAAGTTATTCAACATTAGTTTGGAGGTGACCTATCTACGAAATTCCAAGCGCCACGCCCGCACCTACCGGTTCGATTTTTTTTTTGCTGCGGCCTGCGGGCGGCGTACGTGCCAAATATTGTATTACAAATAATTTAGACATGGGCTAATAAAAATTAAAAAATATAACCTATATTAAAACATAGTGTGATCGATTCGCTAGTTGGTTCTGAACAAATTATTTCCTAGTTTTCAGTTAATTCATTAACCCCTTGTAGATTATCAACTTGGCTAGGGGGGCTCATGTGCTAAGTCGCTAAAGAGAATGTTTTACAATGAAATCTGCAACTTTGCACGTGTAGATTGTAGTGTGTAGTAGGTATGCACGATGAAGAAGTGCTTTTACTTTTACTTTTGTCATTCATCTTAATCTACCAGTTTTTCCTGCTCGCTGTTCTAGGCGGGTTTTCCCTCGTGAATTGCAGGATTTCCTCAGGAAGTTGGGTATAATTATTGACCTTTGTGTTACCGTTTATGCGGGATTGAATAAAATAAACGTCTAAATAATTACTAGGGCCTCACACTTTTACATTTTATACTAATAACTAGCTCTGCCACACGGTTTCACTCGCGTGAGTTTTGGAATTGGCTACTTGACAAAAGTTTTTTTTTAGTCCGTCGTGTAGATCAGTCCGTCCGTCTTTTTACGTAGGTAATCAAAAAATAACGGCGATACATTGAGTTGAAATTTCGCGTGACGTCACAACCCGGTGCAGTTAGTATGGGGCTTATACTGAATATTGACGTCACGAGTCCTAAACTTACACCCACCCTAAACTTTATTGCGCTTTATCATGTTTATTTTCAGCAAAAAGTACGTGTCTATTATTATTTTTTCTAACTGACGGACTAATTAGAATTTTGATTTTCATACCCTGGAGAATACCCAATTCTCGCAGGAACTCCAAAGTAGCCTAATTTACTCCTCATAACATCAGCTAATTAGCAGTGAAAGTTCCGTCAAAATCGGTCCAACCGTTTCGGAGATTCACTAGCGTGAGTTTCGGAATCCCCGCAGGAACTCCAAACTTCTTTCATGAGAACCTTCGCCATAGTAAAATAAAAAAACACAACAAAAAAAATATTAGCGAAATTAGTCCAGCGGATATCGTGACCAAGGAAATAGGGATTCATTATTACTAGCTGTACCCCGTGGTTTCACCCGCGGTAATTTCGGAGTTGCCGCGGAAATTTTGGGATAAAAGTACCTAAAAGTACCCTTCTCTGTACCCCTGACAACGTACATGCCAAATTTCATCCAAATCCGTTCAGCCGTTTTTGCGTGATTAAGTAACAAACATCCAAACATCTAAACATCTAAACATCTAAACATCCAAACATCCAAACATCCAAACATCCAAACATCCAAACATCCAAACATCCAAACATCCAAACATCCAAACATCCAAACATCCAAACATCCAAACATCCAAACATCCAAACATCCAAACATCCAAACATCCAAACATCCAAACATCCAAACATCCAAACATCCAAACATCCAAACATCCAAACATCCAAACATCCAAACATCCAAACATCCAAACATCCAAACATCCAAACATCCAAACATCCAAACATCCACACTTTCACATTTATAATATTAGTAGGATAAAATAGATAATTATACTATAAAAAATATAGTATTATACTATAAAAAGTATAGTAGGTACCTATTAGTATTTTTTCGCGGTAAAAATATCCAGGATCCAGACCAATCGACGCAGTATTTTTTTTATTTAAATGATATAAAAACATTTTTATTTCCTACCTACTTCGATATATTTTGGAAGTCGTGGCCCGATCCTAGGAATGACCAAAACATGATTTAACTTCTTTCTGCGCTCTAAATGTAGCTCTGTAGGTACCTTCTACCAGCGAGTAGGTAAACTTGTGATGCCTGGAAGCAATAAAATTTCACGTCGCATTATTATAGCAACATCCTCTAATAGTGGAAGTAATTAACCTTGGTACTAATGATAAACAAGCCATACCTCTTGATATGTATGTGTGACTAAATTTTCCCTGAGATTTCAACCGTCTGGCTATGAAAATCCTTTTCGAGAAAAACTAAAACTGTATAATTATTCAGTGGTTTTTCCAAGCCAGGATTCGAAAGCGTTGATTTTAGCTAGCCATTAGATACCTACTTCCCAGAATTTGAGTACAGTATAATATCTTTTCTTTCAAAATGAACAGGTTTGATTGGTTTAAATTTTAATTGTCAACACTAATTGTCCAGTTTATTCAATTCAAAGACAAGTTGTTTTTTTTTTCTCAATAATTTTAACGCCTGCTAAAGTTAAATAGCAATTAATTTTTAAAAATATTGTGGTAACAATTATAAATCAGGTGTTTACGCGGTGACACGGTCAAACTATCACCATAGTAAGTACATTATCCAAATATCGGACAAATCGACAAACATACAAAAAACAACTATGATCAATTTGTTAAGACAAAATTGTTTTAGGCCTGATTTCCACTAGCTGCAATACTTTTGTTGGTTATTCCTATAACAGGTCAAACTAGGGTTGCCACCCGTACTATGTATATTATAAGTATACTATATTTTAGTCAATTGTGCTATATATTATAGAAAAATAATATAGTACGAAAAATACTATATATTTATCCCTAATTTAACTGTCGCGCTTTTTTATACTAACGGTGACTGGCAAGGAACGCAGCCGCAGCACAGCACGGAGAATTTCAGACCGAAACGCATATAATATATGCAGTAACAAAACGTCAACCGTCCAACTAGCAATAATTTGTAGATGAATGCTGCCCGATATTAAAATAATAATTATTAATTATAAAATTGATGATTAAAAATATATATTATGTAAAAAAAAATCCTGTATTTCCCAAAAGTACTATATTTTTTCATATTTTTTCGGAAAAATACTATATTATTTTTTCCAAAAAAAGGTGGCAACCCTAGATCAGACACGACATGCTTATCGTTTTATTATATTGTGTTGCAATACATATAAGTACCTAATATGATGATGATGATGATGACCACTTTCGTAAAACGACTACCTACCTACTTGCTCGATTTTCCCAAAATGACAATTTTTTTCACAAAACGTCCACAATCCT
The DNA here is from genome assembly GCA_907165275.2 of Zygaena filipendulae. Lineage (NCBI taxonomy): Eukaryota > Metazoa > Arthropoda > Insecta > Lepidoptera > Zygaenidae > Zygaena > Zygaena filipendulae. Next base: position 7,835,574 of record OU015669.1, read on the forward strand.
AAATCTAATGTTAATTGAAATAGATACACATGTAACAAATTAGTAACCAAGTAATTTATATTCTACGTGTCTATTTGCTGCTTGTATACCTACCTACCTAGGTAACTAAAAATCTGATTTGTTTTTGGTGAATGCAAAACATAGAACGTACAGTCGGCATCAAAAATGTAACCTAAATATTTTTTAGGGTTCCGTACTTACCCAAAGGGTAAAACGGACTATGACTTAGACTTCTCTGTCCGTCCGTCCGTCCGTCAGTACGTCTGTCACCTCATGTGGCTGTACCTCATTAACCGTGATAGTTAGACAGTTAAAATTTTCACAGATATGTAATTCTATTGCCGCTATAACTAACAACAAAGACTAAAAACCAGAATAAATTAAATATTTTTGCTCGACATTGATTCGACTTTAGGTAGACGCTTGAAATATTCACAGAATAATTAGTTATATACCTATTCACTTTAAAATCAAAGAATTAAATTAAAATAAAACAAATATTTCTACAACAGACATGATTTTTTTTGCCATTTTTATACCTAAATAATGGTACAGAACCATTTGTGTGCGAGTCCGATTCGCTCTTGTTAAGAAGTTGAAATTTATTCCTATTGGAATAAGATTCAATGACTGTTAAAATTGATTAGGTACCTACATATCTACTACCTATGTATTTTTGCAACAGTAAAAGTCAATAAAGGCGTAGTGTGCGTATGGGCTTGTTAATGTGTGTATGTGATTGTATCTCTTTGTGTGTGCGTGCATCAATATATCAACCCAAAGTAGGATCTTTACACAAGTCCTCCAACTCTCTAACTAAACAATCGTAGAGTAGAAACAGATTTATTAGACAACGATAAAACACACTCGACACGGTTTCACTTGAATATAATAAATACACATACCTACCTACCTATTTTTTTCATAATTTATGAGCTTACTATAAATTTTACGAGTTTAATAATAAACTCACAGTGAAGTATTCACCCAAAACCACTCTCGTAGTCCCGAGTAACTTTAGATCCGTGACTAATAACTATTTTAACCCGCATGATTGCTAGCTATTGACAGGTACAGTTGGCAACGAATTTCTGCGACCAAATCCCAATAAATTTACGTTTAAAATTATTACAATAATTGTTACGTAATAATTATTACAATAAATTTAAGTTTAAAATATAGCTGTTTTGTAGAGCTGCGAGAAAAATTGATAGCTACTCCCTACCACCCTACTAATATTTTATATGCAAAAGTGACGATGTCTGTCGATCTGTCTGTTACGCTTTTACGCTTTAACGGCCCCACCGATCATCATAAAATCTTGCATACACGTTGTCATAGGTACAGAGAAGGACATAGGGTGCTTTTTATCCCGGAATTCCCGCGGGAACTCTGAAATTATCGCGTATGAAACCACGGGGAACAGCTGGTACTAAATAAATTAGCTGTTGTTTTTCTCGATTTTACCTGCGTTATTTTTGGAGTTCCCGTGGGGATTCCGGGATAAATGTTTACCTCCGACAACGCAGACAACGTGTATGCAAATATTGATGTTCGCTTGAGTAGTTAAGGAGTAAAAGCGGAGGTAAACAACACACAAACAAACTCAAATTCACATTTATAATATTTGTTAGAATTCATAAGAAAGTTATTTGAAACATGCTGATTGATATCTATCTACTTATCAAATGGATAAAAAAAGCGACAAACGACTTCTGTTATCTCGTTACTTTTTCATAAATATGTTTTCGAACGAAACTTCGTTGCTAAAATTGTCCGTACTTTCTTGTACCTATTGCGTTTTTCTAATGTGTGTATGTGTGCTATGTGTGCATCTGTGTGATATGACTGAAATATTTTAAGGTCAAATTTGAGTTTTTATACGATTCTGACGCAAAGAGATTTTAATTCTGTCACGTGTACCTACTCAGTAGACAGTGTTCTTTTATGAATTTACTAGCTGTCTCCCGAGGTTTCACCCACGGTAGTTTTGGAGTTCATGCGGGAATTCCAGGATAAACTATAGATATTAACCTTCCTAATGAGTCACTCTATCAATTGGTGAAAACCGCATGAAAATCCGTTCAGTAGGTAGTTTTTGAGTTTATCGCGAACAAACTGCGGAAGCAAATTCATGAAGGGAAATTATCGTATATTTCAATTGTGCATAGTGTTTCGAGACTGACTGTACCAACATCAAATTTAGCACAGTGCGGCACAGTGTTAAATAATGCATAATTGTTACGTAGAAAAGTCGTAAATGTTGATGTAAAAGGAAAACGGACAGCGCAGTGAACAGACAGACGTTTAAACATAGGGCGGGGTCAAAGACCGATGTTCGGAGTGTTGTGGTAGGGTGACCATGTTTTGAGAGTGTAGATAAAAAATTAAAAAAGAATAAAATTTTCTTTGTGTTTTTGTAGGAGAGTAATCTCTGGGTCTATTGAACCGATTGTAAAAATTCTTTGACCGGTAAAAAGTTACAGTTTCTTTGAGTAGCAAAGGATACCTATACCTACTGTTTATTCTAGAACAACTAGTTTTCGAATTCACGTGGATGAAAATGCGGGAAAAAGCTATCTATGCCTAGTCTTGGAATAGGAGATAGGTTGCACATCACACAAAAAAACGGTTTCACCCGTGGTTACTTCAGAGTTCCCGTGGGAATTTCGGGATTAAAGTACCTTATGTCATTCAAAACTACTACTACTACTAGCTTCCTATAAGTAAAAGAATTTTTAAAATCAGTTCGGTAGGTCCAGAGATTACCCCCTACAAAGTCACAAACTCACAAACACAATTCACCAACTATACCTCTTTATAACAATATTAGTATATGGTATTTATATGTATCTATATAGGGCATAAAATAAAAATAAAAACAACAATTTGTTTATTATCAAACATGTTACGTCCATAGATGTAGAATTACATGATAAACCTTAAAAACTATTTAAGTATTAAAATGTATAAATTCATAGAGGAGTCATTGTTATGACATCATGGCGACTCTTCGCAGCCATTGATGCTCAGGAGCACGCACTCATTGTATGGTAATCGTGACACGCGTGCGTTCACATCACGCACTTGGCGTTTTAAGGGAGCTAAGTAGGTACGAGTTTAATCAAGCTGTTGTTCTTATTTTAAAGTTTTTTTTTTCTTCCTTTTTTCATAAATTAAACTAACCAGGACCCAAACCAAGCAAAGATTGTAGCACTGATTTTACTATGGATAATAATATTTTATAATATACAACTAAAGATGGGAAATTACCCGGTTTAAGCCCGGTGCTTGAGCTTAAACCTGATAAAAGCCCGTAAACTTCCAGGTTCAAACGAGTTTAAACCCAAGCACTGGCTTGATTTGCCCATCTTTAATTTACATACTAAACGCCCAGATTCAAGGTAAACACAAAATGTCCATGATAAATGATAATGTGATTTATTTACTCTGATGCGGCGACTGAATTCACGACCATTGGCGTAGCAGCCAGATCCGAAGTCCTAGACCAACGGTGCTTGTAGTTGCAGGTACCTTCTAAAGTTGGCGCATTGAGAGTAAAAGCAAGCCTTTTTGAAAGTTTCAAATCGGTATAGGAACGGAATTTTAGAACGGAATTCATACCGGGCCAGTGAGACTCGCTCTTACATATTATTCCTTTTTTATTTTTTTAAATATTGGAACACCAGCTTGTGTCATGTCGACAACACATTTTATTTCCTCTAGAATAAATAATATTGAAAAACCCAACAGTAATTTTCACCAATTCATAAAAAACTTGTTAGACTTACCTAATTACCTATACATAATAGTACATTGTTATCCTAGGGGTGAAAGTAACTTATTTAGTACCGAGACGGGGTTTGGCCAATAGATCGAGGGACTAAATAAGTCTTTCTCTCGAGGATAACACTGTGCTTTTCATTACGAATGCAAGGAAAGTCAAAATAAAAATAGAAATTAGCTAAAGAAAAAAAAGGGGGAAATTTTATTTTACATAAATCAACCATTAGGTGTGCTACTGGCCAGTAAGTATGCCCCCTATGACATAAAAAAAAAACTTGAGTTTCTGCAGTATCCAGCTGTCAGTTGAAAGCGATTCTCCCTAGGGCTGAAAAGTATTACTTTCAACCCGCTTCTCAGGCAACTTCAGACCTACTTTCCGAGTATGAGTAATGAAAAAAATGTTTTTGGTTTGCAAGATGCGTCCAGTAAATGGAAGTCTATAAGTAGGTAGGTACCTACATATAAATCACATTATACGAAATCTTCAGGTGACAATTACTGATAGGAATTTCTTCCATTCAGAAATACCTAAATGTTTTGATAGTTGTTTTTTTTTATTTACATTTGGCATCGTTCTATTAATATTTCATTGACTTTCGTTTTTTACCCCGCGATTAATTTTAGAAAACATCAATACTTAGTATTAATTTGGCAATAAAATTTTTTCTTACGTATTTATCAAAGTAGAAATCAATTTATACAAAATTATTTTACCTATCGATATTTATCTACGTGCGAATTTCGTACCTACGAACGTTGAACAACTTTCTACATAATGACAGGAAGACGATGTCAGCCGGCGAAACTAAATTGATAATAATTTAATTTAATTAAGTTTTGTATTAATAAAAATCGAATTATCGTTGACTAATAATATCGTGTTAAGCCGAAATATATCACAATATTTTGACCAAATTGAATTTGTAAGTAAACGGATCTCTTTCAAATTAATTTGTGTTAGACAGATATTTAACTACTTAATATTAGAATAGTTTTTATCATCTAAATTTAATATAAAAGGCAAACCTGCCTGACTCATCCATCAACGCACAGCCGAAACTACTGAACAGATTTCGCTGAAATTTGGTATACAGATAGTTATAATGACGTAAGCATTCGCTAAGAAAGGATTTTTGGAAAGTCGCCCCCTAAGGGGGTGAAAAAGGCGTTAGAATTTTATATGGAAGTCCGTCATTTTTAGATCTAGAAGTCTGAAACTTTGTTTTAGGTTAATGATTATAGAAATAAACAATTACGTGTCCTAGGTTTTTTGAAAATTCAACCCGTAAGGGGGTGAAAAGGGGTTTGAAATTTTTACGAGGAAACAATACTTACTTTTATTCATATTGATGGTTTCAGTAAAAGTTTTTAATATTATTATTTTTAAAAAACGAAGCGATGTGACTAGACAAGAAATCCTACACAAATTAATCTTTATTTTTGCTAAAAGAAGTGTTCTTAAAGCCTATTTTTGCATTTTATTTTATTCAAACACTTGAGACCATATAAGTAGGGGTACACTTTCATTACTCTGTGAACTGCTGTGTTAGGTTTAAGCCGTCATAGAGTACGAGGTTTTGGATGATTCGCACCTATCACAGACGAAATGAAATTTTCATCACTCATGCTCTTAAAGTAGGTCAAATAAAAGAGTAGGTAGGATCCGTGATTCTGCACATTGAATATTTTTACGAAAAATTGAGAGGAGCAATTAAAGAAGAGTATGGTGACCACAAAAAAGAGTTTAAAATGAACCTGTATGTCTTTCTGTTCGCGATATCTCCGAATCTACTGAACGGGTCGTCATGTGGTTATCACAGTTAGGTTAAGTTAACCTGGAATAACTTATAGGCGTTGTTTCATGTAAATCGGATTTAGGGAAAAAAATTTGTTAGGTATGTTAAGTATATAAAAAGTAAAAACGTTTCACGCGGGTGAAACTGCGGGGCACAGATAGCTTACGAATATCACGCCAAATGAATGGCAACAATTATTTTAAGTCAACATCTCAGTGAATAAACGAGCTAATAGCGTAGATTACCAAAACAATTGTTCGCATCAAGAATATTTATTCACTTTAATAGTTTTACAATGGACCAGTCCATTGTCAGACGGAATTGGATTGAAATGGAATTGGACAAAGCAGAAAATTGATTAATTTGTACCCATATTATGAACATATTATATACCTAGTTAATTGAAACAAAATAAGAGACGTATTTGAGGAGGATTTTCGTCTTGAATATAAAAGTATAATAATAAAACTTCACAAGAAACACAATATCTACTTGATCCCACATTAAGCCATTACCTTGTATCGTGGTAACCAAACAATCGTGGTGTATACTACAATTATTACAATTATATATTATTATAGATAACTACTAGCTGTGCCCCGCGGTTTCACCCGCGTGAGTTTCGGAATTCCCGCAGGAACTCCCTTTAGGGGGATGAAAAATAGATGTTGTCCGATTCTCAGACATACTGAATATGCATACAAAATTTCATAAAAATCGGTCAAGCCGTTTCGGAGGAGTATGGGAACGAACATTGTGACACGAGAATTTTATATATAAGATATAAACACGCCCAAACTGGAAAGTGGAGCTTTGTGTTCATTACACAAAGGCCACCCCCACCGAAAATCGAACCCGTAACCTCTTGACTAGCGGGTAGGTAACCTGATCGGCCATTTATAAAATTATGGAAATTAAGCACGCAAGTTGCCGACGCGCTGACCCTAGAGTTATTCAACACTCCTTTCCTTTGCATTGCCGTCGACAAATCAAAGGTGAAGGTCATTCACCCTTATTTTCTGTCAGGAGAGTTCTTTCTGTGATTCATCGCGGTGTGTTTTAATGTATACTTTTATTAAATAAGTACATTATAAGCATGACTTATCGAACGCTTGAATATGTCCTTCGTTTTAAAATACATCTTGTATAACAAAATAATATTAATAATAATAATAATAATAATCCACTTCACAACACACAGATCTATACTTGATCCCACACTAAGCTATATTGAAATTAAAAATAAATTAATAAATAAATATAATAATATAATTAAATTTATATTGAAATTATAAATTGCTCTTAATAAAATAATATTTTATGTAGTATACGGGAGATTATCACTATAGCTACATATTATGTACATATAAAACAAATTCGCTTCCCGCTGTCTGTCCCTATGTATGCTTAGATCTTTAAAACCACGCAACGGATTTGATGCGTTTTTTTAATATATGTATATACTGATTCAAGAAGAAGGTTAATACGCATAGTTTATGGTGGAAATCTCGCGGGAACTCCGATATTATCGTTGATGAAACCACGGGGGACAGCTAGTTATAATATAAACATGTTATAACAATACTGCAGGGAGTGTTCCAATCGGTTCGTTCACTTTCTTTTTGACTAATGTCAAGCGCCATTACTTGTCAATTATGTATGCCTCAATATTTATATTGCCAAATTCAACTAAACTCATAAAACAAAATATTATTAAATTGATTAAGTTTGATTTTAACAGATCGAAGTGTCGTTAATAACGAACGTACATATATTATTTTATTAAATATGATAGCGTGTTAAATTTCAAATTTATCACATTGATAATAATTTGTGTGAGATAAGACGCTCATTCACCATTGGAGTTGAATAAAATAACATAAATTAAGTGAATGTTAAAATATTTTGTACAAGCCCAGCAGTTTCACCAGCGTTAATTTCGGAGTTTCTGCGGGAATTCCAGGAACGTCACAAACTCACAAACTTTTGCTCTTTAATATTAGTATAGATGTGATTTTTACTGTAGGCGGTGCTAGTTTTACCGACTTAAGGGCCTTTACTGCGCGCATGGTTTTCCCACTGAACATTATAAGAGCTTTAACAAGAACCGTTTAATAAAAGAACAAAAAAACGATAAATAAAATCAATAGTGCGATGTCTTCAACAACTTTGCTATCCATTATATGTTACGGCACTTTTGCCAAACTGTTTGGCAATTATTCTTTTGGACGAGTCCCCGTACATACCCACAACTGCCTACGATAGAAACCTGCGCAATAAATCAATATTATAACTGGATAATGGATGATTGGAATTCGCATACGATTGTACCTAATACAAGTTACAACTTTGGATATTTTTTATGGCTTCATGTTATGAATAATATGTTTGTATGACTAACTTGTTTTAAACTAATTGGCGATTGACGACAAATTAATAACTAGCTGACCCCCGCGGTTTCGCCCGCGGTTATTTCGGAGTTCCCGCGGGAATTCCGGGATAAAAAGTACCCTATGTCACTCAGGATCACTTTAGCTTCCTATCTATTAGTGAAAGAATTTTCAAAATCGGTTCAGTAGATCCATAGATTACAACCTCACCAACTCCGGAGTTCCCGCAGGAATTCCGAGTTAAAAAGTACCAGATTATAATAGTTTTTTTTTTGTAAATCCTTAGGTACAAATGCGAAAGTAAGTTTGTTTGTTTGTTACGCTTTGACACTACAACGGACGCAGGAATTCCGAAATTAACTCTGAGGGGCTGTTATGTAACTTTTATTTCTATCATTTTTCGGTTTCAATCAAAAACATGGCGGTTTTGCGATTGCAATATGCTGGTTTTGATACCTAAAATATCTAGCAATCAACCAGAATAAACATACTTCAAAAGTTGAAGCTGTCTGAACATGATTAATTAATTACAAAGTTGCTATTTCTCTGATTGAAACTGAAATATGATTGCAACAAAAGTTATACATATAATTGCCCTGCTGGTGGAACATAACTGAATTTTGCATTGTACAGTATACACGTTCTCAGTGGTACAGGGAAGAAGATAGGGTACATAGGGTATCCCGGAATTATAACTCCGAAGGAACCCGGGTGAAACCGCGGGAAACCGCTATAGTACATACCTACATAAGAATATAGATCTTAATCTTAATATATATAAATCTTAATATATATAAATCACGTGTCATGTTGTTTGTCCGCGATGGACTCCGAAACTACTGAATCGATCGTGATAAAATTTCGTCACTATGTTGTATTTGGCCCAACTTAAAAGATTTAGACTTTTTATCCCGGAATTCTCGCGGGAACTCCGTAATTAATGCGGGGAACAGCTAATCACCGTAAACTACTGTCAGTGCAGGGGTGCAAAGAAGGCCGTAGAGTACTTTTTCCCGGAATTCCCACGGGAACTCCTCCGTACGGGAAGTACTACTATAAAGATCAATGAAGACACCTTTATCGATTCAATTTTCCTCTGCTATTATAATATAAGAGACCATTAACACGACAAGTGCTGAGTGTACAGTCGAGTGCAGCAACTGAGTTAATCCGCTGTCGCCATTACAACCTTAAGGAGGACTTGAAATGGTACAGTCGCTGTCGAAATAGCTCAATAGTTTGAAAAGCTCTTGAACTTTATTACAGTAGCAATAAGTTTGAAAGCGTTAATAAGCTTCTTTTGACTGTTTCAAAGCGGCATCATCTCAACACAATCCATCTTTGTTCTGAGGCAGTGGCGCATTTATATACGCCCTTGAAATTTTGATATCTTGACATAATGCAGACTAGAGAGACAAATGCATAAATGATATTCATATAAGCATATGTATTTCCCGCGGTTATGCATACGTATACAATAAGCTCTCACCCTGTCTCCTGGTAGACAGAGACAATGGACAAAGAATATCTACTACTTACGGCCGCACTCAGAGTCGACTTTAATGATTACTTAGTTAAGTATAGATTTTTAAAACAAAACTGCCGCAATCAGACAAGTTTAATAAATTAATGTCGATTGTCATTTAACTCATTAAATGCCAATTAACATAAATTTACTGAACGTCTCTGATTGCGGCAGTTTTGTTTTAAAAATCTATACTTAACTAAGTAATCATTAAAGTCGACTCTGAGTGCGGCCGTTATAAGCGACACTTGCTCCGTTTCCCGCCAACTCCGTACTTCCACGCCTTGTCACAACGTAGCCCAGGCCAGCGACACTTCCTTAAAGCAAAAGTTACTATGGATTTATGCGCGAACTTTTTACCAACTTTGGAATACTTAACCATATTTCTATGACCGCGTCATACATTGCATTGGTAAGGTTGGCACAAAATGCTTTCATAGATCGGTTCAGCGATTAGTATGGAAGTGCCTACTCTTAAAACGTAGTGATTATTTGCTCAGTGAAGTAGCCGTAATCCGAGGTGATAGCGCCCCGACGCAGTCGCCTCCGCTGCCTCCTCTGCTTACGAGATGAGGTGATGATAGCAATGTGTTGTTGCTGTGTTACTGGTGTGTGTATGTCGGACAATAACAACTTGAATGTGGAGCTCTTTCAGTTACTTGCAACATTTTTCATTGCTGCTCCGCTCCTATTAGTCATAGCGTGATGTTATATAGCCTATAGCCTTCCTGGACAAATAGAATATCCAACAAAAAAAAACGATTTGAACCAATAGTTACGGAGTTATGCGCGGCGCTAATGCAAGATCAACCAAACAAACTGTTCATTTTGTATTAAAATTAGTATAGATATACCAATTTTAATACAAAATTTTTTGTAGACAAACATTGGAAAAATTTATGATTATATTGATGATTAAATACCCACATTGTACCTATACGTATATGCAGGTGATACAATAATATAGAAAATTGAGATAACTGTAGGTAGGTACAATGAGAATTTGAAATATGAAAATTTTCATTGTAAATTACATTTGCAAACGCAACTAAAGCCGCAGATTTTGTGATAGAAATAAAGTAGAAACTTCACAACCTTTAATTAAGAAATACCTTAAATTAGTTCGCTTCTAAATGTGAGTGCAGAATATTCCATTTTACATAATATTATGTTATTTAACAACATTGTTAATTAATTAATTATGAACGGCGAATGTTTCATACGATTCGTTTCGCATTTTTAACGATTGGTCACACCGTTTTGAATGCATCGTTTTTTTTTTTTATTATTACCTATGGTAGATACATTTTTTTAGCAATTGTACAGTTTTCCGTGGTGTGATTTTTGATGATTTAATATAAAGTAAGAAGTATTCGCTGATGAATCACCACGAAAGTAGTGGTTTTGCTCTTACAATATTTTAATTTGTAAAATTTTAATATTATCGCTAAGAAAGGTGATTTAATATTATATTTATGACTTTCAATCCAGCGGTATTAGATAAAAAATCAATATTTGCGCAAAAAATTTTAATAATCTTATACTCAATTATAATTTTTATTAATTTTTCGTTAGTGGTCGCATCAACGCTAAGTGAAACCATTGAATAGAAACATGGGATCCTAGTTATTTTTTTGCGTCACAAAGATTCACTAAGAACACGAGGGAGTTTTGATGTGACACATCTAATGCGGATGGTTTGATCGGCTGTGGGCATGGCGACCTTCGTCTTTGTTGTGTAAATTTCAAAAAAGAATACCACAAACTCTAGACCCGATAAGTTGTGCTGTCGTTGAGTTCAGCCCATCGAAACTGCCTTGAAGCAAAAGTTACTATGGATCTATGCAGTAACAGTCTTACCAACTTTGGAATACCCAATCCTATCCCTCTGACCGCGTCTTACATTGGCAAGGTTGGCACAAAATGCTTTCATAAATTTCAGCGATTAGGTAGTATGAAAGTGCCGACTCTTAAAACGTAGTAATTATTTGCTCAGTGGTTGAGTTATTAATTATATTAATCTTGGTACGTCCACAGTTAGGTGTTAATTGACCATCTAACTTCTTAACGACTCGACCGGCTGAGATCAAAATCACACTTTTTTGTCGAGACAATGTGTTGCACTTATGTTGAGTTCCCAAAGGGATTCCGATATTCGCATGGTTCAAACTGTAGGGAATAGAATGTCAATATAACCAACGGACTGTGGACCGATGACTTAGTGGAGGTCGTTGCAGGACGCCATTGGTTGCGGGAAGCGCAGGACCGGAGGCTGTGGCGTTCCTTATGTCCAGCAGTGGACGTCTTTTGACTGATATGATGACAATCAAAATAAAAGGCAAACCTGACTGACTCATCTATCAATGCACAGTCGAAACTACCGAAAGGATTTAGCTGAAATTTGGCATACAGATATAGTTGTAATGACGTTGGCATTCGCTATAAGAAAGGATTTTTGAAAATTCGAATTCCTGCGGGATCCCCGAAATTTCTGCGGGTGAAACCGCGGGGCACAGCTAGTGATCTATAGTGTGGCTGTGACATTACTTTAACTGTATGACATTTATCCTCTTGACGATCACATTATCCTCTGACATATTATTATTATTATTTATAATGTAATTTGAATTTGATAATGTGAAATAAATGAATCAAATCAAATCAAATAAATAAAAAAATAATCTATAACACGCTAGAATCCTAGTATTGCTTGTAGGTATAATTAGGTGAATTAATTAGTTCCATGCATTGGATAGGTACGTGATTCATTTCGAATCCTTGTGAGGGGGTCGGAAGCCCTAGGTTTTTTTTTACCTTTTCGATTTGCACACGCTAAAAGAAGCCTCTGTTTTCAATTGTAACTTAATATTGTGATGACTCCTCAATATGCAAGTTATGAGAGACGATGTGAATCTATATAATTATATATATATACACAAATAAATAAAATTCAAGTGTCTGTTTGTAATTTCAAATTAACAGCCTTTCACTAAATGCATACGGGACTTACCGGATAAAATCAATTTTTAAATTTTTTTTTCTGTCTGTCTATCTGTCTGTATGTTCCGGCTTATCTCTGAAACGGCTGGGCTAACTTTGAAAATGTTATAAGGAGTAACTTAGGTTAGTTTTTATTCCGGATTAATTCCCGCGAGAAAAATTATACTATGGATGGTAACAAAACCAAAGAGCGATGGAATTCGATCATTATGCCATCTAGTACAAAGTATAAAACAAAAAAGTCCCACCTGTTATCCTGGAATTCCAGCAGGACCTCGGAAATTAACGCGAACGAAATCTCAGCGGGCAGCTAGTAGAATTATACGTGTAAATCTGCGATATCTCATGACTTGAACCGATCATCAGCTGTGGCCTATGACTCATTGACAGTTTCGCGTACGGCTCGCACGCGCCGCTCGTCACACTATATTTCCTATGGAAATACGATCGTACACTTTCGTAATTAACAATATCGGATTAAGAGGCTACGTGGAAAAATAATATAGTGGTGTAAATACGGTAACAGTTATTAGATCACTGCACGCGAGTGAAAGTGATAGCTGCTTGTCTCGATATTAAGCTATTGACCGCGGTTTAACTTGCATTGATTTCGGAGTTTCCGCGGGAATTTCAGGATGAAACATTACTCTATGAGGCATGAGCTCTTCTATCCCTGACAACGTTTATGCAAAAATGCGTGATCATCTGTTCAGTAGTGAAGGCGTGAAATCGTAACAAACACAAAGTGCAGACAATTGAAATTTTGCATGAATCTATATCTATACTAATATTGTTATTTTTTGTGCAATAAAGGATTAAATAAATAAATAAATAAATATAAAGAGGAAAGACTTGACTTTTTGGTTGTTTGATTGTTACGAGTTAACTCAAAAACTACTGGACCGATTTCAAAAATTCTTTCACCATTAGAATGCTACATTATCCTTGAGTAACATAGGCCGGTGTCACATGTGTCCGGAATTCCTGCGGGAACTCTGAAATTATCGCGGTTGAAACCGCGCGGGACAGATAGTATATTATATTAGTATATTATTATTATTATTGTAAGAATAAGAATTTTATTACCAGAAATTTTGTTTACGTCAAATGAGTTTTGGATCCCGCAATAGGTCCAACCTGAATCTGGGGATATTCATGTTGTCAGGTGAAAAAAAAAGGACGTCATACCTGACGTCCTTTCTGACGTCCTTTTGTCCTGGAATTCTCGTGGCAAATCCGAAATCCATGCGGGTGAAGCCGTGGACAACAGCTAGTTACTAGAAAAATACAATTAGGTATTGCACCACCCTTTTGTTCGTTCAGACGAGAAATTAAAGGGCACAAGGAAACTGAAGACCCTTATATTATTTATGCGGGCCTTTTTTGATTGGACAATTTCGAAGCCTGTGATGTTTGCCGGAATTTGATTTCGTATAATGAACATTGTATATTGCCATTTCGATTTTCCCAGGAAAATTTATGTAAAGAAATCGATATCAAAATTAAAATTCACTGAAATACCTAATTAATGGTATTGTGTGTTGACAAAGTAGGTACTGATTTTATTTTTATTAATTGAATAACTGATATTGTATCTTACGGCCGCATTCAGAGTCATCTTTAATGATTACTTAGTTAAGTATAGATTTTTAAAATAAAACTGTCGCAATCAGACAAGTTTAATAAATTAATGTTAATTGGAATTTAACTAATTAAGTTACATCTCATTAAATGCCAATTAACATTAATTTACTGAACGTCTCTGATTGCGGCAATTTTGTTTTAAAAATCTATACTTAACTAAGTGTGAGTGCGGCCGTAAGAGTAAAATTTTATGGTCAAGCGTATCTATCGTTTTTAACCGACTTCCAAAAAGGAGGAGGTTCTATGTTTGATTGTATGTATGTTTTTTTTTTTTTTTTTTTTTTTTTATGTATGTTCACCGATTACTCGAAGACCGTTCGACCGATTTGAAAAATTCTTTTTTTGTTTGAAAGGGTTTACTCCCAATTAGGTCCCATTGCCACCAAGTCGGAATCTGATGATGGGATCTTGGAGAAATCGAGGGAACTCTTCAAAAATTATAGGCACACCTATAGCGATTTGGGTATTTTTGATAGTAAATCGTTCATTTGCTTTCGGAAAGCAAAATTTGAAGAAGTGGAACTGATGATGAAGACCACAGGTGGTCATCGGAACAACTCAAAAATAATACGTATTTCACGGGTTCCGATTGAAGCGATTTCGAAAATTGTTTATTTGTTTGAAAGGGGATACTCCTAAATTGATTCCATTGTCACCAAGTCGAGATCTGATGATGGGATCTTGGAGTAATCGAGGGAACTCTTCAAAAATTATGGGTACACCTATAGCGATTTTTGTATTTTTTACAGTAAATCGTTTCTTTGCTTTTGGAAAGCAAAATTTGAAGAAGTGGAACTGATGATGAAGACCACAGATGGTCATCGGAACTACTCAATAATGGGTATTTCACGGGTTCCGAATCGTTAACTTTAATATGGTTTCTAAACAATTTATGCCCGTCACAATGTATATGGTGAAGTGGAACTGATGGTGATGTACTAGGAGAACTCCTCAACAATTAACGTCCCTGCGTCGGGAAAAGCAATATTTTGTAAAAGGTGATGAGCAGTTGACATTAGGCTATTGTAACTTAGAGAAATTACGAACTAAGTCACTTAAAAGTGAGAAATAAACAAAATTTTAACAAAAAAATTAAAACCGACTTCCAAAAACACAAAACTAAAAAACTAAAAATAAAAAGCTAAAAATAACAAAATACCGATTTAATCCAAAAGACAAAAACACACGTAATATTATTATTGGTTTGTGCTACCACTGATCGGTATGAAGTCGGTGACAAGCCAAATATGGAGGGGGAAGATGGGCTAAGTCGACTCCCGCCACCAGCTCTTCGTGAGCAGAACAACCCAAGTGGGCAGACACCAACGGGCTTGTCACCGAATTCAAACCGATCAGTGGTAGCACAAACCAATAATAATATTACGTGTGTTTTTGTCTTTTGGATTAAATCGGTATTTTGTTATTTTTAGCTTTTTATT
This sequence comes from Zygaena filipendulae, assembly GCA_907165275.2. Classification (NCBI taxonomy): domain Eukaryota; kingdom Metazoa; phylum Arthropoda; class Insecta; order Lepidoptera; family Zygaenidae; genus Zygaena; species Zygaena filipendulae. Next base: position 7,851,154 of record OU015669.1, read on the forward strand.
TTTAGTTTTTTAGTTTTTTAGTTTTGTGTTTTAAATTGAGAAGATTCTGACGTATTTAGGTTCAATACTGGCACGTGAATACTGAAAAAGAAATAAAACTACACCATATTATAAGAGCTTACTGAGTTCAGTCAAAGTTACTGGTAAGTTACTAATTACTTACCTACATAAATATAACGACCATACGTTTTCTTTCAAACCTCAACTGTTTTCAGTTAAGTGACTTTTACTGTTTAAGTCATAGTCATAGTCATAGTGATGCGAAAACGGTTGTATAATTTAAGTAGGTAGTAGACGAATAAGACAACGGATTTATAATTATTTGTATCTGAATAAACACAATGTCGATAAAATGTGTGTTACCTAATTTCATAATTAATTTCTTGGCAAATTCAGTAGGTATTCTTTGTTCCATCGAAATAATTTAAAAAAGTACAAGTTCTAAGGTAGGTAGGTACGTATTTGAGACACTCAAAGTGGATGGCGTCACATAAAAATAATTGGGCCAAAGAATTGAACGTAGAATAACATGTCAATAATTCCAAATAAAAAAAAAACAAAACAATGTTGCTGACGCGCAGAAAAAGAAAATTTTGAATTTAGATTAATTTGAATGAACATTAAAAAAACCGTACCACCCATTAGAACTAAGATACGATCTCATAATAAATTTACTGTTGCAAAATAATGAAAAGATAGTACTGTTAACAATAAATTGTAAAAAAGTCTCTCACAGAGAACAATAGTAAGAAAATAATGTTTTTACATAATTACGCGAAACGTTCCGTTAAAGTGTTATTACTGTCTATTGCAAAAGGGGTTTCTTCAAAAAATTGTTTAAATAAACAAAATGTAAAACAACGATTTTTGTTTTTTTTGTCGTCTGTATGTTTGTACGCATCACGTAAACGTAACTACGAAACAGAGTTTTCGGAGTTGCTTTGCTTATGTTTCAATTAAAAACATAATATGTTTTGTTACTTATGAGATATTAAGTACCTACTTATTTTACTTTAAGAGGAAACGATTAGGGAGGGAAAAAGAGTAAGTTTTTAACAGATCTAATAACTATAGATAGAATCATAGCTATAAGTGTCAGCGTTTGCATTTTTAATGTCGCTGGCACTGACAGTGACAGGTGACATAAAACGTCATGTGACAGGTGTCAGGCATAGAAGCTGTCAACGGTGAGTGAGATTGTTATTGTGAGTTCGTGAAATTGGCGGGAGTGCATTGCCACTCGCGCCCTTTTTGTGAAACAGTAATTAAAACAGTTGCTTAATGTATTAATCGAGTATTATTTTCTAATATTTCAGAAGTGCGATAAAGGAACCAAACATCCATGGTCAGGACTAAGGCGCTCCTGTGGTTGCGAAGATGCTGCCCAGCGCATCTAGGTTCTCAAGGCGCCAGGCGCAGACCGTGGTAGCGACGGTGCTGCCCAGCGCATCTAGATTCTCAAAGTGCGGTCTAACGACAAAACATACGACCGGAAAACCAAGTTAATCTGCTATGTAGTTATCTAACATATCTATACAGCGGTATTTACTGAACATATAAACGCGCCACTCGCGCCCTTTTTGTGAAACAGTAATTAAAACAGTTGCTTAATGTATTAATCGAGTATTATTTTCTAACATAAGAATCATAATTATTATTATGAGTGCCTATTTTAACTGTAACTAGGGCAGTGTACATAATTACAGATGTGAAGATATTGCAAGAAGTCATAATAAAACTGATGGTGAGTACATGGTAACCTCACAGACATAATGCTAATCTTACAGTCAGCATAAAAAGTACCTATTAGTTTTTTCGAAATCGACCAAGCCTTTCAACCACTTTTTCACTCGTTTCTTTATTTGAAACTAGCTGTGCCCCGCGTTTTCATCCGTGTGAGGCAGAAACTCAAACTTCTTTATTCTTCATCTCCTAACAATAACAAACGCAACCAAAAAAGAATTAGCAAAATCGGCCGCGGCCGTGACCAAATAGGGATTCGTCCTTAGTAATATTATAAATGTGAAAGTGAGTTTGTTTGTTTGTTTTCTTTGTACCGATCACCATGGAATTGTGCATGCACTTTTCAGGGGTACAGAAGGACATAGGACACTCTTTATCTCGAAATTCCCGCGGGAACCCCGAAATTACTAGTTTTTATATTTATTATTTATTATTTTTAGTTTTTAGTTTTTAGTTTTTAGTTTTTATATTTATTATTTATATTTATTTATTATTTATTATTTATTTATTTTTTAGATTTTTTTTACTATTTTTTAAATTTTTAGATTATTGTTGTTTTCTTTTTGTTTGTTACCACTGAAGTGATAAGTTTTAGTTAAGATTATTAATTTAATTCTGGTATCCGCGGAAGACCAGCGTTGTGGTTTGCGCCACAACAATGCTGAGCGGAGACCTTTTTTGGTATAAATTAATGTATAAAAGAATGTTAACTAGTACTAAGATTTTTGCCAAAATAAACTTTATTATTATTATTATTATTATTATATTATATAATAATGTAGATGAACAGAATAAAGGGAATGTGGACTACTTTTGAAAATCAAAATTCTAATTAGTCCGTCAGTTAGAAAATAAAAAAACAATAGACACGTATTTTTTGCTTTTTTAAATAAATTAAAATATACAGAGATAAAGTGCATTAAAGTTTACGGTAAGGGGGTCGTGACGTCACTGACCGCTAAAACCGCCATACAAACTGTCAGAATAGTGACGTCACGCGAAATTTCAACTCAATATATCGCCGTTATCTTTTGATTACGTAAAAAAAGAAAAAATACGTGTCCAATATTTTTTAATAATCTACAAGACGGACTAAAAAATAAAAATTAGTCAACATGCCCAATAGGTAACGATAATAATGTCTTAGCATTATTATTGTTAGATAATAATATATTATTTCATACAAGTATTAGGTAGGCAACTTAACTGACTGACTGTACATAACATTAGTGAATTGGAGTTATTTAACTGTTTTCCCGCAAGTTCCGGCGATAGTTGCTATCGTTATAGCATATCACAGTTTTGTTTTAACGATCAAACTGATAATAGCAACAAGACCAAAGCCTTACTAGGTATTATAAATGCGCAAGTGAGCTTGTTTGTTTGTTACGTTTTCACGCTTTACCGGCTCAACCGATCATCATGAAATGTTACATACATGTGGTCAGGAGTACAGAAAAAGACATAGGTTACCCACTTTTATCCCGGAATTCCCGCGGGGATCCCGAAATTATCTCGAGTAAAACCGCGGGGTTCAGCTACTTAAGATATTCGCTTTTCGAAGTTATATTTTTTAGGCGTAGGTATTAGAAAAAACCAACAGTGCGATCTATAAAAACGCCAAAAAAAATCATGTCTTTTGTATGGATTGGGAGCCCCCTTAAATATTTGTTTTATTTTAATTTAATTATTTATTACGTTTGTTGTATGGGAGCTCCCTTAAATATGTATTTTATTATGTTTTTTAGTATTTGTTGTAATAGCAGCAACAGAAATACATCATTTGTCTAACTATCACGGACAGACGGACAGACGGACATACACATGGACGGACGGACGGACAGCAGAGTCTTAGTAATAGGGTCCCGTTTTACCCTTGGAGTGCGGAAATCTAAAAACAGATCAAAGTTTAGGTAGGTACGTATTTTTTTTATAATGCTAAGTTGAGCGTTTTTTCTTCTTTAAATAATCAAGTTTTTGCGGTTTGTTATAATTTTTTTTTACTAACATTTAATAAGTTATATTACTTTAGTAACTTACGTATTAAATAAAATTAAGTTTAATCTTCTTCATAAATAAAAATGAATGCTTGTATGTTTGTCCTCTATGCGTTAATCAACCCTTGGTCCGATTGTGATGAAACTTTGACGGCTTGTTCTGCCTGCGTCCGCAAAGGTTCCTAATCCTGATATAAAGAGATTCTGCGGGAATTCCGAAACTCACGCGGGTGAATCTCCGAAACGGTTGGACCAATTTCGACGGGACTTTCACTGCTAATTAGCTGATGTTACAAAGAGTAATTAAGGCTACTTTGGAGTTCCTGCGCGAATTGCGAAACTCACGCGGGGCACTGCAGCTAGTCCTACTAATATTATAAATGTGAAAGTGTGTATGTTTGGATGTTTGGATGTTTGTTACTCAATCACGCGAAAACGGCTGAACGGATTTGGATGAAATTTGGCATGCACGTTGTCAGGGGTACAGAGAAGGACATAGGATACTTTTATCCTGGAATTCCCGCGAGAACTCTGAAATTGCCGCGGTTGAAACCGCGGGGCACAGCTAGTATAATACAAAATTTGAAGTTCACAGTAGGAATTTTAGTAGAAAAAGTTGTTACTTGTTTTAGTCAAGTAGGTAATGATTATTTTGTTTGTTCAACTCAGTGTTATCACATTTGCGTGACGAAACTTTGCTCTGGCGCATCATCATTCTAAATTTGGTTTATGATTACACATTTGTATATTTGAGTAAGATTATTATCTAGTAAGTTGTTCGTTGTTACCAACTAAAAAGTCGGACACCAAAAAATTATTTATTTTTCTATAAATAAAAATGAATCGCCAAATCGCTAGGCTCATAGCTTCAAAACGACTGCTCTCTGAACGACTGCACCAAATTGGATAATTGTTTTTTTTTGTTTTCGGCATTGTCAGGACAAGGTTTATATAAAAGAAGTTCGGATTTCCTGCGGGAATCCCGAAACTCACGCGGGTGAATCTTCGAAACGGTTGGACTGATTTTGATGTTACTTTCACTACTAATTAGCTCATTTTATAAGTAATAAATGCTACCTTGGAGTTCCTGCGGGAATTCCGAAACTCACACCATCACAGCCAATTTATAAATAAAGAGCACATGAAACTTTGTACCCGCGTCAGAAGCGAAACTCAGAACGAAATCAGAATTATAATATTGTATTTTAGTCGCATCCAAAGAAACAGTGCTTATGAAACTTGTTGCCAGTGGATCTTCTTTATTTTTAGTTGCATTTTAAAAGGTACCCACTCCCAATCTCCTCAACATTTTCTGTTGGAAATAAATATTTTATTAATCTATAAATAAATAATTAATCTAGAATCTCGAAAACCTATGAAGGTGAAATTTGGCAGGTAGATAGTATTGTAAGTAGGAGACGTAAGGTGAGAACAGATTTAAGGGAGTTCCCGCGGGAACTTCCAAATTAACACGGGTGAAACCGTGGGTAACAGCTATGTTATAATAAAGTACAACAATGGTTAAATCTTCACATACATATTGTTGATACCGACTCTACAATTTAAAATTAAGTAAATCATTCTTAATTTATATGACTTTATAATTAGAGAGCGTTAAAATTCAATTACTATCTATGATTATTATTTTGACATGTAGGTTTCCAAGTTTCTATTTGTTATTTAAAAAATACTAAAAGAAATAATACAGATTGTTATAATAACGTCATTACATTTTTTTAGTTAATTAACTATATTGAGCTGTTTTACAGACAATTTAGGTTACAATTTTTTTTCCTTAAATTCTGCCCATAAATTCTTATAAAAAAGAATATTCAATTCTTTTGCGATGTTTTAAAGTACATATTAGGTATATAAAAAACACACAAACTCGTAATGTGCAAACTTCTTCAAAAGAACTTTTTTGCGATAATCCCCTTAAAAAGATATAGTGATGTTACTGATGTTATCAATTCTATTTAGAGTTATCGCCCGGGGCGCTCGTCGCCGACGTTTTTCGTTACAAAATACTTATTGCACGTGCAAAACAATAACAAGCGCTTGTAAGAATAAATTTGCAACTGCATTGTTTGTTTAATAATACAGAAGCAGCTTCACTGGCACGGTAACCGTAATCCTTTATTGAGAACATTTCACAATAACGAATTTTATATGAAAAGTGTAGAAACACAAGACGGTAGGTACTCGCAATATATTGCACTCTGACCCGCAGTGGTGAAATTTTGTGGAGTAATAATGTTACTGTCTACAAAAATATTTATTTAATTAAAATTACGAGTTGCAACACCGACGAACTGAATTAAACGTGGATTAATTGTAGTTTTTTTTTGGAAGTGACACCGATATATTATAAAGTTAAACGACTTTTATGAAAACCTCCTTATACATGCTAAATAGCGCACCGTAGCGCCAAAGTTGAATTTATGAATGGAGAAAATAAGTCGATAGTAAAAATGGTTTAAGAATAAAATCCTACATATTATTAACCTTTATTCACTAATTAGTTGTAAATAAGCCATCATGGTCACCATCAATACCTATAATAAACTATAAATACGAAGTGCAGCCTGCAACAAGTTAATTTTAATCCAACACGAACACAATTCTGCTTCTATGCGATTTGCATTCCGATTTAATTCTTCACAGGCTAGTGTTTTAGTGATGTCGAATTTTAATCGTCTAAACAGAAGTTATCGATAAGGCATCGTTTTTAGGACGTGTCACACGAGTTGGCCCCCCGCTTAGTGTAATCGGCTGTCAAGTTGACTTGTCTCAGCGGTTCCGAGTTCAGTTCAGTATGCTTCGAGCACGCAACGAGCGAGCGAGTGTCGGTGCTCATGCGCAGGTTCGTTCACCTCAGCCGGTAGACCGCGCGATCCGCCGTCAACTGTCAAATCTTGACGTTTACTTAATATTCACAAACGATACACACTTATCGCGAATCTGTTACGTTAACCGCGATTATTGTGCGATTAAAAACGATACGTGAACGTGTTAAACTCTTTCATGGTGGTGCGAGGACGCAAGATATTTTCTTTTTTAATATTATATATATATTTTAACATTTTTATAAATAATTCAAGTGGGGCATAGAATTATTTTTAACATTCAACTGAGAGTGCGTGTAGTGATGTGATGATTTTCAAATATTGTGTATCGATCGTGTGTTGTATATGTGTGAAACAAATTTAGTAGCTACATCAGTTCTGATCAGTCTAGTGTAGTGGGTTGTGTTTGTTGTTATGCTGTTATCATGTCGCATTAATGTCTCTTCAAGCTGATATGTCTATAATTAGCGGGCTGCGATGGATCCAAGACGACGAGTTGTTTGCCCTGTCGTTGCAAAACGGTAAGTAGGCAACTTAATATTATGCGGAGTCGCCGTGTGTGAAATGTTTCCAAGTGTTATTGCACAACAAAGGTTGACTTTACGGTTTGTCGCTACCTTGAAAATTACTACGAAGTTGTTAGGTGGGGGCTTGAGTTAGTGCTAAACGTGTTCACATTCTTTGCATTCAAGGGGCAAAATATTGTAATATTATTTGTAGCATACCTTTTACTACTTATATAATATGTCAACATGGGTACAGTAATCAGACATTTTAAAATAATATCTATAGGTACCTATTCACATATTTTCAAAAAGATCAATATCACACTTTATATCCACAAAATATCCACAGCTTTATTTATGTTACCAAATTCAATAGCATATTTTTTAAAGCCCCTCACATTAAAGACTCAATATCGGTCGAATCGATCTTTTAATTACCAGGAATAGGTAGGTACATAGATAATAATATGCGAGTGCGCGCACATTCGAAAATATTTGATATTTCATAGTTAATTAATAAACCGAATTGAAATATCGGCCGATCAAAAGTCTGCATAGTGATGGGAATTCTCAGTCGTATAGATACTGCTATAATGTTCACGTCGCGATAGGTATATTGTCGACTTGAGCGGTAGGTAAGTAGGAAATAGTTGCCAAGGTGAGCTAGATTCTTGCATTCAAGCATTCAACTGACCCGCCTGTTTGTTTTTGGTTAACACATCATTATGAACACATATTGTAAAGTTATCGAAATCACTTGAACCAACATCTAGATAAATTTTGGATGTCTAGCTTATCCTCACGATTTCACCCACGTTAATTTCAGAGTTCTGCAATGTAAGCAAAATATAATGGTCGGTTGTATCAGTTAAAGCATAACAATCAAACTCATAATCGAATTTATAATATTAGTAAAGATTATTCCACCTAGGCGTGGATCCAAAGAGGGCTGTCAAGGTGGCATGAGGTGCAATTTGTGGTGCAATTATTCCCCCTTCGAAGTACCTAGGCACTTTATTTTGACCAACTTTATTTTTTAAATCTTCAATCAATCCATGGTAATATCCAGTTCCACCTCTATACCTACCCTAAATTGTGTCAGTGGCATGTAGGAGTTATAAGATAAGTAACAGATCATTGGTCAAATGCGTTTATTATAATTATGGCTATAACTTTATCAAAATATTTTTTACCTATAATTTTTTATTAGAACACAGGTCCTAGTCCGCTCTCGTCATGAAAGTTTTTATAATTAGGATAAAAAATATTTAGGTAAGGCGTTGCATCCATTGATCATTGATACAATTTTTGAACAATCCGAATAGAGATCTTGAAATAAACAAACAAATTATCAACTGCTTTAGTTCCTGCTTATCTGAAAAAGGTATCATTATGTTACATCCTATTCTCCAAATTTACTAAACTAATAAAGGATGTTACAGTGTCATTAGTTTTTTTATATAACAATAATATTTACATAGCCCAAATGATGTAATTTAAGTTGTGGCATTTGCAGCAAGTTCAAAGTAAGATTCACAATCCGGAAAAAAATACTAGTTTGACTGGAAAACAGCCAGATACTTATTTTTTGTACCGTCACTAATGGTTATTACCCATGTTTTTTTTTTGTTGCAAAATTAATTTGATATAACGTACTAAATCAAGCTGCAAAATTTAATTTATTGCCAAGTTTAATTCTTCATCTTATTGCTAAAACTTGCTATAAAAATGAAAAATCCGAAGTAACGGTGCGCCCCAGGGCGAAATTTTGGTTTCGCACATCACCAAAATATCGGAACTAGAAACTTTAGAAATAGACGCGGTTTTACGCAAATATTCCCTACTAATAATTATAAGTATATTATATCAAAATAATATTATAATATTTCTGCCGTGTTATATTTATAATGCCGTTATCTAACCAAACCCTTGTTTTGAGAAACGCGTGAAAAATGCGAGGGAACATTTAAACTGGTGTAATTTAACAATAATCGTATTGGATACTTAGAGGTACCAAAAAAAGATCCAGTAAAATACTTTCGAATAGTTTTAAATGATTTTAGTTACTTTTTAGTTATACCACGGCAGATTTACGGTCACCTATTTCTCGTTTTGTCATCCTTGCTTTCCTTGCATTAGTGCATAGCAGTCTGGAGAGTGGAGGTACATTATTATATTATTACTACAGAGTCGGATGAATTCCTTTGATAATAACAACCTTAACAGCATTTTGACACCCACACGCAGCAGCTGCTATTTACATTTCTAAGGGCGAGTACACAAACAAAGCTTATCATATATAATTACACGTATTCATAATCAAACAAAAAGTTATTAAAAGTATTTTATATAATATTTTAAAAAGTATTTCCCATGATTTTATCTGTAGGTACTAAACGTGTGTGTTTATTTTTAGGTTATCACTAGAACTTTTGAATTGATTTTTATAACCCTTTCACTAGTAAAAAGCTATAGTAAATCTTAGCACCTAACGTATTCACAGATGGAACCGAAGGGAACACGAGTATCTATTTAACATTTAATCCCGAGCCCCATTTTAATGCACTTTATCTAAGTAGTCTAACCGCCGCACTCAGAGTCAACTTTAATGATTACTTACTTAAGTATAGATTTTCAAAACAAAACTGCCGCAATCAGAGACGTTCAGTAAATCAATGTTAATTGGCATTTAATAAGATGTAACTTCATTAGTTGAATGCCAATTAACATTAATTTATTAAACTTGTCTGCTTGCGGCAGTTTTGTTTGAAAATCTATACTTAACTAAGTAATCATTAAAGTCGACTCTGAGTGCGGCGGTAAGTCTTTACTTTATATAAGTAAGTACTTACCTATTTTTTTTTCAGAAATTTTAAAAAGCAAGATATACTTACGTGTCCATAATTTTTTCTTATTATCTAACTCACGGACTAAATAGAATTTTGATTTTCATATCCGAGCAACATTCGGGGGGATAACGAAATTCGCGTGAGTGAATCCGCAAACCACAGTAGTGAATAAATACGTAATAACCAGTTCCTAACACAAGTTCCATGCGGACCACAGTGAAACAGGAAACGGTGGTAAATGCGCTGTTAAGTGCACTAAGCACACTTGCATACTTGATCAGAAGGCGAAATGATAACAGCCCGCCTAGCCAAATTGACATTCTGCAAACGTTGACGCATCGCATCGTTTGTGTTCAATTTTGGTACCGAATTAACCTCTATTCTATTTTATTCATACCCGATTGGCGTAGTGTCACCATGCCTGCCCGTCAATCAAGAGGTTCCGGGTTCGATTCCCGGTGGGGGTGCAGTTTGTGTGATGAACAAAGGGTTCCACTTTCCAGTTTGGGTGTGTTTATATATCTATAGCATAATACATATGTGATTCTATGTAGTATACACCAGGTTTAATCCTACTTAATATTATAAATGTGAAAGTGTGGATGTTTGGATGTTTGTTACTCAATCACCCAGAAACGGCTGAACGGATTTGGATGATATTTTGCATGCACGTAGTCAGGGGTACAGAGAAGGGCATAGGGTACTTTTTATTCCAGAATTCCCGCAGGAACTCCGAAATTACCGCGGTGAATCCGCGGGGCACAGCTAGTATTAGATAAAATATGTAATATCAGATAAAATATCTACGCAACCTAACATTACCAAGGAGGCTGATGATGATCTCACGATACCGTACAAAAACCAAGTTCAACTCAATTCGAGTTCAGTTTAAAACATGACTCCTTAATTAGTGGAGGAATACCTACTCAAGTTTTTTCTTTACAATTCCTCAAGGTAGAGGACCTTGGAACATCATTCATTTTAGCCTCTGCATCCGTTTGATTTAAATATACTTACCTCAAAAAATATATAATATCTAATATTACCAAGTTATTTTTAAAATTGATTAAAACCAGTATTACTTTAAAGCTTAAAGCATGTAGGTAACAGAAAATAAATGTATGCATTAATGCTTTCTTTGCTTCCTTTCAATTGCTGTTCGCCGCGTTTTCACCCGCGTTATTTTCGGAGTTTCTGCGGGAATCCCGGGAAAAAAAGTATGCTTTGTCCTTCTCTATACCCCTGACAAAGTGTATGCAAAATTTCATGATGATCGTTGAGCCGTTAAGGCGTGAAAGCGTAACAGTCAGACAGACAGTTACTTTTGCATTTATAATATTACTAGGGATAATAATTTTATAATCGTATTTACAAATCGTAAAGTCTACAATAATTTGATACTTGCTGAAAATGCCATCGGTCCATAGTAAATAAAATAATAAAATGGTTTATCTTATATAGACTTTTTGCACTTAAAGCAAGCAGCAAGTAATTATGAATCAGAAACGAGAACTCGATTCCAGTGGCGGGACTTACCACGGTGACGCACATCACTAGCGAAAGATTGCAACGAATGACCGCGAACTTCTAATCTGAGTTCAAGTCTCTGCTAGTGATGTACCATAATTATATTCTAGCGGATATTATGGTCGATGAAAATATTTTTGTAGTTGGTTTTGAAAAAAATTTTGGGCTGTTAAAAATTTATGTAACACATTGCAACATCTGATTTTATAATATGAATACATTCTTCTTCTACACGCTGTATAATATTAGAAATGCGGATCTAAGTTTATTTACTTATAAATGTATACATATTTGTTACGCTTTCATACCTAAACTGTTCATCGATCTTCATGAAATTTTCCATATACGTTGTCAGTGGTACAGAAAAGGACATAGGATATTAAGGAATTCCCGCGAGAACTCCGAAACTAACGCAGGTAAAACCACGGGGAACCGCTAGTATAATAGAGGACACGATCCGCACAGAATCAAGTTTTGAAAATTACTACGGGAGATAAATTGTGTTAATAGACTTTAAATAATAGACGGTAAAAATTAATAAGTTTTTATGTCTATTATTTTTATGCATGCTTTAAGATGTACCTACCTACTAGAATTATAGCACAGACAACTAAAAAAAAATGACGATCTTATAACCTTAACAGAGCAATTAAAGTTAGCCGCAGGCACTTAAGGCTCCTAATGTAAGTATTTAAAAGATAATAAAATGTAGCAATTAAATATGTACATACCTACTCGTAGATAGATCGATGGATAATGTTTTATAATGCTATTAAAACATGAAATACAAACACATACAAAAGGAGTTGGTTATTAAAATGTGATTATAAAAAGTTGTGGCCGCAATTTTTTTGAGAGTTCTTAAGTTTATTTATATCCCTATTAATATTATAAATGCGAAATATCATCATGAACTTTTGCATACCTACATATTGTCAGGTATAGAGAAGGACAAGGGTACTTTTTATCCTGGAATTCCCGCGGGAACTCCGAAATTAACGCGGGTGAAACAGCGGAAACAGCTTTTTTACGTGAAGAGGGGTGGAAGGTATAGAATTAACAATTGTTAGTTTTAAAATTTGGAAGAAATGAATTGATGAATACCGCATTGGACCAACTAGTAAAAGGAATCATTGCATCTCAAAAATTGCAAACATACGGGAAAACATAGAACAACCTTTTTTGATGGTTGCTATTATTATAAATGCGAAAGTGAGTTTGTTTGTTTGTTTATCTGTTTGTTTGTTATGCTTTCACGGCTTATCGACCCAATGTCAGGGATACAGAGAAGGACATAAGGTTCTTTTATGCCGGAATTCCCGTGGAAACTTCACAATTAAAGAAAGAAAAGAAAAGAAAGAAAGAAAATACATTTATTTCAGCACAACACACAAGAAAAAGAAACAAACATCAACAGTGCCTAATCTAAAGAAACATAGATAATATCTTGCATGCTCTGAAACCGCGGGATCTGGTAGTAACAAATGTGTAACATAATATGCATAGTAGGTAATACCTAATAATTTTTTAATATGTACGAAACAGAAATTTAAACAACCCGACCCCAAAAAAACTTCTAGTATCATAAAAGTTTACATAACTTTTGGAAAGATACAACAACTTTGTGTAGCGTGTTACAATAAGTATTGTTTAATAAGAGGTCATTTACCCCGTTTTAATTAGACACACTCATAGTTCACGCCACGCTCTCTGAATGGCTACTGGAATTTATGTATAATGCGTTCTCCTTGTTGAATAAATTTCAATTTTTAAAACGGAATTTAAAAAAAAGTGGTTTTTTTTTTGTTCACTTTAACCGTGGTTATTTCAAAACGCACGTACTCAAACGTGGTGGTGTCGGTTTTAAGAAGTTACTATGGAGTTGTATTGTTCTATCACAAAAGTAGAAATCGCTGTTTGTCGGCTCCTTTCAACGAGCATCACTAATAAACTACAAATCTAATCGATTGATTTGAATGAAACTTGTTATACAAATAAATATCTACTAGTTCAACATATGAGATGCTTTTCACCCTTATATTTTCGGACAAATTCTGAAAATCTCACGACTACTAACGCCTCGTCTGAGTCGCCTTCATTTAGATTTTAGAGCAACCATTTCACTGTCTAGACTTAATTTGCATAGCCTCCTATGGAAACGCGTAGGTATCAGTGGCGAAGGGTGAAATATTGAGAGAGGGAAGCCGGAAATCTACTTTAATTTCAACTTGTTAAACTATTAACTGTTCCCCGCGGTTTCACCTGCGATAAGTTCCGGAGTTACCGCGGGAATTCCAGTATAAAAAGTCCTTCCCCGTATCCCTGACAACGTTCTCAATTACGGAGAGAGATGTTGCGTCTGAAGGGAAGCCGGTGGGAATCGGCTTCTATGGTACCTTCGTTACTGGTAGGTATTATTATATTTTGGGGAATAAAGGAAAAGGAATTTTAAATATTCACATATTAATATTGAGTTAGTTGTTTAACTAACTTTAACACGCGTCACCCAAAATCTATTCGATATATTTGAATATATGTAGTTTTTATTCTGTTAATTAATATTTTCATTAAGCAATATTTTTCGGGTTACTTACCCAAAGGGTAAAACGGATCTCTATTACTAAGAATTCGCTATCCGTCTTCCCGTCCGTCTGTACGTACGTCTGTATCTCATGAACCGTGATAGTTACACAGATGAAATTTTCACAGATGATGTATGTGTTTCTGTTGCCACTATAACATCAAATACTAAAAAACAGGATAGAATTAATATTTAAGAGGGCTCCTGTACAACAAACGTGAATTTTTTTTTGCTTTTTTGCTCGATATTGATAATGGCAATAGGTAGACGCTTCTCTTTATTTTACTGTGTCATCGACTTTTGTCGGTGTTGAATTAGAATTTACTAAATTTATATATCGCACCAAATGGAGACTCGCTTACCTATCGATCGATTCCGTATAAATATTTATGATTATAACACAAAAAGCGAATTATGGTGTGATCGTGACCGCTCCGTGCTGCTGTTTGGCGCGATCGTGTGGTCCACAGACCAAAGACCATGGTCTATAACGTGGTCCGCTCTACGTACTTTATGGAGCACATTTGAAATACGGTCAAAGGGGGGTTACCTTAACTGTCATACACTTTTATGGTAAACAATTGTTTACTTGTTTCCATTTCTGATCGCTTTTAATAGGCAATAGTCACGAAAGTACTTTGCACTAAATTTGAACGGTGTCGGTTTTATTGTAGCTATGTTTTCTGTCGTTACTTTACTGTCATATGTATAAATCGAAATGGTTTCCATCACCCAGTGTCGTGAGTTGAAGAGAAGAGAATTTTTTAAATAGATTCAGTAGTTTTTGAGTTTATCTATTACAAACAAATATACAAGAAAGAAACAAATCTTTTCTCTTGTATAAAGCATACATATATTGGAGGTAATTTGATCTTGCAACGGCTAAATCGGTCTAATGCGGGTAAAGCTTGTCTAAACTAAAATGACGCGCCCCACAACTTAATTAGTAGTTTTAGATGTGCGAGATATGTAATGATAATATCTCTTTAACAGTGTGAGTGCGGCGACGGTATTTCGCACTTGTGATGAATAGACAGACCAGATTTATATGTGTCGTATCGATATTTTAACGGTTGTGCGTGTGCATATTATACGTGAGGAAACCCTTATCGAGCAAGGATTGATGCGTTTTTGTCTTGAGTCAGAAAAATTGACCGTCTAGGCCAGGCCGATGGACTAAGTAGGTAATCCCATACCATCAGCGTCAGCATCACCTGTATTCTATTCTATTCTTTCTATTCTAATTGAGAACCTCCTCGTTTTAAAGAAAGTCGGTTAAAAAGGTTGATTATTTATACAACGAAAAATTAAAATATCTTCTCGTTTTCACTCGCTATCAAACGGAGACGCGACGTCATAAACTTTTAAGTTTGTGCGTTTGTAGTTAGTAAGATGGCTCCGAATAAAATTTTACATTTATACAAAATACTTAAACAAAATACCTACTTTAGAATAAGCATAACTTTGAAAGTAAAATTAAAAGCACTTTTATCCCGGTTCTCAACTCTTAAGTGGATTTATTTCGGAGACGAAACAAGTATGGAATGTCAAGTTAAACTTGAGACAGAGTGAAAATTATTCTGTCAATTCAAAAGACTCGCTAATTTTTAAGGTAAATCTTTTAAGAGGATTAGTCAAAATCCACGAGTTTATAGCATTTGTAGACTTGTCTTTTGAATTGATGGCTGTTGGCCTCTCAAATACATTGATACAGACCGTCTCTAAAATAGCTTGACTGCACTTTGACCTCTGTTGTATTTTATTGCCATTGCAAAGAGAACAGCTGTCAAAAATGTTAATCTATATTTGGGTCGACTGTATCTATTAACACCTGTTTTATATGTGTTTTTAATAAGCCTTCGGGTTGGTCTCATATAAATTTGTTTAAATTTTTTTAATTTGTTTTCATTTTATGTTCTAAAAGTATTATGGTAACATTTTAACTAACAGAAAATAACCAACTTGTTGAAAGATTTTAATGGATGTGCAAAAAATTTATTGACTTTCATAACCTGAGTAATAGAATCGGAATGAAGATTTATTTATTTCGTAAGCTTACATAATAACTCTCAAAATAAGTCATAAATCACAATTACAGATATAATTAATGTATACAAATTTATCTGAGAAGAATGGGCGAAATTCTCGCGATTGTACTTTAAGAACTTTGTACTAAATTATAATACTAGCTGTTCCCCACGGTTTCACCCGCGTTAATTTCGGAGTTCCCGCGGGAATTTCGGGATAACGGAAGACGCAGGAGGTAAGACAGACGGTAGTAAGTAAAAAAATATATTTTGTTACTTACTTGATCGACTACTCTTATTGAATAACAAAATGTATTTATCCTTAAATATTACCATACTAGCTGTGACCCGCGTTTTTACCCGCGGTAATTCCGGAGTTCCCGCGGGAATTCTGGGATAAAAGTACCCTATGTCCTTCTCTGTACCCCTGACAACGTTCGTGCCAAATTTCATCCAAATCCGTTCAGCCGTTTTTGCGTGATTGAGTAACAAACATCCAAACATCTACACTTTCAATATGTGTTTGTTTTTTTTTGGAAGCCAGTGAAAAACACATACCAACTTCTAGTACTCAACACTTTTGTATACCTAAGTGACGTCTTTTTATATGTCATTAAGACGCCTTTGATGGAAGGTCGTCACGCCACATTCCCTCGGAACAGGTTTCGCTTCGACTTGGTGAATTAATTTGTCATGTTATGTTTGCGGTTCTACTAAATACTTGGTACCATACAAATGTAGTACGAGTAAATACATACAATATTATAAAGAAGAAAAGTTTGTACCTATATTTTTGAGGTTTCATCTCCCTCTGGAACTAATTAACCTATTCTAAAAATTGTGGAGCATCCCTCAGTCTGTTTGTCTGTTTGTCTGTTTGCGGTAAACTCAAAAACTACTTACTGAACGGATTTTCATGCGGTTTTCACCAATGGATAGAGTGATTTAAGAGGAAGGTTCATACTCCGAAATTACCGCGGATGAAACCGCAGGGGACAGCTAGTTATATTATAATTATTTGTAAACTGAAACCAAGAGTATCCGAGTGTCCCAAAACTGAAACATCTATTTGGTGCAGGTATACTAGTAATTCAGGTCTTCAAATAGGAGATAATTAAGGTGCTTTTCAGTCCGTTACAACATTCCTGATCGAATTCCAAAATTAGCGCGGGCGAAACAGCGGGAGAAACAGCTGCTTATATTTCAGCGTGAGATTGTGAATATCGCCAGTTTATAATAAATCGCGTGATATTATAAACTGGCGATAAATTGTGTACTGCACGAACTCTTTAGATTAAAATGCGCTATTTTTCGATGGGTAAACTATTTGATGTCAAATCATGAAATTTAGTTATATTTTTGGTTAAAAATTGTTTTAGATATCGCCTTGTCTTAATATTTGGTAAATATTCTTATTCGATAGCTAAAAATTATTTTATAGCTAAAAAACCTATAATACACCGTTCAATAGATTTTTTGCTGTGTGAATTTTTTGTCAAAACTTCCATAACCTTACCGATTTCGAATAAACTACATACCTATTAAGAAACATCTTTGGTAAAGAGAACGTCCGTCTACCCAATGGTTAACTGGTAGAGAATGCCGCAAGGCATTAAGTTCGCCATTTGTACTTACTGTGCAATAAAGAATAAATAAATAAATAAATAAAAAAACGTTAGATTTAACAATAACAGTTATGTAAAACATACTATCCCACAGATCACAAAGAACAATTACCTAATGTTAGGATATGTTATAACAAACATTTGCCGGAGAAGAAAACTTTTCACACGTTCAAATACTTAGGTGATGTAAAAAAATATGTTAGAATTTCACTATTATCATGGCCGCTCTCCAATAGCGGTGTTGACATAGTGCTGTGTGATGCCTTTTGCCTTGTAGGCACACAGTATTCGACGAAAGCACTGTTAAGGCGTATGCACAATGGTTACTGATAATAATAATAATGCCCATTTATTGTCAACCATTGTGGACAAGGTAGCGATGTGTGATAAAGTCCAAAACATCACCACATGGCGCCACCTACGACCATCTATTTTGACCCTTCATCAAAATTTTGTTCATTGTAGTTGCGACAGTGTACTTATACAAATTACAATGAACGAAATTTTGATGTACCTAAGATGTTAAAGTGATAATGATAGAGGATCCTGCGGGTACCAGAAACCAGACGACTGATAATACGATAAAATATAAATATGCAATAGGTATACAATAAAGACAATTCTCAGAAAGAAAATAAAATAAAATATTATAAATGTGAAAGTGTGGATGTTCAATCACGCAAAAACGGCTGAACGGATTTGGATTAAATTTGGCATGCACGTTGTCAGGGGTACAGAAAAGGACATAGGGTACTTTTTATCGCGGAATTCCCGTGGGAACTCCGAAATTACCGTGGGTGAAACCGCGGGGCACAGCTAGTAAATAAATAGATAATTCTATTATAGCGAAATGCACATTTGAACCTTTTTAATAGAAATCGAGAAAGCTGGCAGAACTCTAAGATTATTCCATTGGACTGGAACATAAGTGATTTTACAAATACCTAAATTTTAACAGAAGTGGTTTTACAAATACCACAATATCAATATGCAAATAAAATTTAAACTAGCCTTAATATGGCGTAGTGCATAAAACAATTCAGAACTCACACAACATCCGATTTGTACACAGACAGACAAGCATTAGAAAGCGAGAATTAAATATAAAAACTTAATAATTCTGCTGAAACACAAAAAAAACCAGCTTCCATGTGGGCAGGGCCTGTTCTCGAACATAAGTGTTTAACCAGTATCGGTTCTTTCATTTCACTTTGTTATTAAGCAAATTGGTATGTATTAGAATAAATTTTCTCACCGCAGACTTACTTAAGTGTTATACTGGTAATTTAATTTTCGTAAGTACAATGTGTGCAGCGTTCATAGATTATAGAAAAACAATTCAAAATGGATTGTAGCTATTTGTGAATAATAATTCATACCAAACCACACTTTTTCAGATTTGGCAGGACTTCATTTTCAATATTCGTCTTTATGATTGGAAACTTGAAATCGATTTTTTCTGATTGTTCCTTTTTTGTTCAAAAGTCTATTGTTGTGGTTTTTAGCTGTAAGTGTTTTTGAACCTATTTGGAAAAATTATAATTTTTCCATATATGTATGTAGGTTCAAAGGTTTGTATTGAAAGAAACAAAGCTGTGTGCTTGGAAAATCGATTGCATATACAAACTTTTAACCTCCATTTTATCACGGTTGGAAAACATCCCAATCGCTATTCAAGTATTCAATTCACCCTTCTTAACAATTTAAAGGTTGAATTACTTGCCTCAAAAAAAATCCAGGAAAAGTTGTTTTTTTTTAAGGAATGCCCAGATACTGTTTTCTATGACTTCTACTTCCACTTCCGCTCCTATACTTCCATACAAACTTTTATCCCTTTTTCATCTTCTTAGGTTTGACATTTGGGGTTCGATCATGCAATTGTTCGCATGGACATTTGTGTAATTTTATACTATTTACAAATGAATGAAGTTACCAGTTGCCTATTATGTTTTTAAGCATAAAAACTTTTTGGGTGGGCTCATCATCCTACTTAATGGAGTAAAGTAAGCCCGTTTTGTCGTCAATGAATGAAATAAAACCTTAAAGACTTATCTTTTAGCAGCCTACGGATCGCGTGTCTCAAGGTCAGCTACCTACTCAAAGTCACGAATCTTGTTAGTATAAACAATTGAGAACGAATGTGCATTCAATAAAATTAAAGTGTTTTTTTTTTGTTTTTAATTACAACATTGACATTCGAAATTTGACCTTATCTTTATTAATGTAAAATTGTATTAAAATGTATTTAATTATGTAATTTTAACAATAATTATTTTCTCGTTCATTTTGTTCTTGAATTTTCTAGGTGAACTTGTTATAATTAATTATGTAATTCTATACGTAATTGTGCGATTTATTGATGTAAAATTTAAAGGATCTCTTAATGTTCTTACTAATTATTACGACCTCAATACTAACTGTATTTAGATTTTTGTACATTATTTAAATTGGGTAGACGTTTTTATTATTAAACTTTTGTCTTAGAGAGTTGTTCTGTAACGGTCGTTTTCCAGATAAAACTCAGTAGGTATGTTTGGTTTTAATAAGAACTTTATAAAACAAATTTTTGCTAATCAATCAATAAAATAAAAAATAAATAAATTGATATTAGACATAATCATGAATAATTATCACAATTTTAAAGTGGCAGTTGTAAAATGAAAAAACTGGTTTGTTACAAAACTTGACGCAATTACCGACGAAATCTCCTAATTTTGCCTAGACTACCAAAACTTTTGAACACCAATTACGGTTATAATTTTAATTATAAAAAACTATTAAAATAAAAGTGGAATTCATGGGTTCCTGTCATTCAGTCAATTTTTAAATCCACTGCATTTATGGGCTAACTAGAAAATGAGTTCGAAAAATGGGGAAATCAAATGAATAAGCATTATTGTTTACTAGGTGTGCCCCGCGGTTTCACCCGCGTTAATTTCAGAGTTCCCGCAGGAATTCCGGGATAAAAAGTGATGTGTTAATCTGATGTATAAGCTATATTATTTTAAAGTTTCATTTAAATCCATCCAGTAGTTTTTGCGTGAAAGAATAACAAACATCCATCCATACATACAAACTTTCGCATTTATAATATTAGTAAAGATCTGCCGGACGGTACTCAGGTACCTACTGTAAGAGACCAAGAAGAAAGACTGATACATAATACCACTACAAAATAAAGCAGTAGGTACCCATTTTAATACCTAAATAATTGTAAATATGGGTGCGTCCAATTATAAACATATCAAAACAAAAGTCGTCTAACCAAAAGTCTTATTTGGAATTGAATATTATCTTCAAAGATAATAAAAAAAAAGTGTAGTAGGTACGTACGTACTAGGTATTATAATGCAAATAAGAAGCACAATAAACGTACAATAAGGAAGGATTACTGTCCATCGAAATGTATTAGCCGTCCAATAGTCGAGTGCTGTCAAGATTCAAATAGACAAACTTACGATTATCGCCTCGCTGAACAATAGCTTTTAGAAAATGAAATCTAAACATCTTAAAATAAAGTCGCATGTTGAAACAAAGCGCTTTAAAATGAGCACTTTGTAACTTCGCAATCGTGATACACACACTGGGTTTATTGTTCGCAAATATTTTGATTCGAACAATGATGATGGACTTTTTGACCGAAACGATTAAGTCTTATCATCTGAATGGTAAAGTTGAAATTGCTTTGGGTGCTTGTTAGCGGGATTGGGAGTTGAGTAGATGATTTGATCACGAGAAGTTCTTAATTGCAAATCCTTTTAGTGGTATGAGGAGAAAAAAAATTAGTTTCTTTGTCTCTCGTTTCAATTGTCCTGGGATTTGGGGCGCAGAAAAAAATGTTATTCGAAAACTTACAATCAAATCAATCAATTGTGATTATTCCGATACTGAAACAAGACTGATCTAAAAGGGGGCACTCAGGCGAAAGGGTATAAAATGTGAATTATATAATATTACTAGCTGTCCCCCGCGATTTCATCCGTGACAATTTCAGAGTTCCCGCAAGAATTCCGAGATAAAAAGTACCCTATGTCCTTCTCTGTACCTCTGACAACGTGCATGCCAAATTTCATCCAAATCCGTTCCGCCGTTTTTGCGTGATTGAGTTACAAACATCCAAACATCCACACTTTCATATTTATAATATTAGTAGGATTACATCCATTGAGCAAAACCTTCCATAGGTGCCAACTATGGGAAGTAAAAAGATTTTTTTTTGTATGTAGGTACCTATCTATGTACCTATGTATACCGAAGAAGTTTTACTTCAATCCCACCAAAAGGTTACACGCACATTTTGTTTTGTAATTTTTTTGTTCTTAACCGGTTTGGTTACATGAGAAATATAAATAAATATATTCTTTTCTGATCCTATCAATATTATACTCTTTGCTTTCATTCATTTGGAGCTATTTTGTGGATTCAAGATTTAAAAGATTCACTTACTACAGGTAAAAATTGTACAGCCATCTTAGTCCATTCTGACATCATTTGATAGATTAAAAGAAAAAAATTGGATAATTAATCACTCTTCAAAAAAAATAATACTCATTCATATTATGTTTGTCAGTGATATCTAATATATAAAATTCTCGTGTCACAATGTTCGTTCCCATACTCCTCCGAAACGGCTTGACCGATTTTTATGAAATTTTGTATGCATATTCAGTATGTCTGAGAATCGGACAACATCTATTTTTCATCCCCCTAAAGGGAGTTCCTGCGGGAATTCCGAAACTCACGCGGGTGAAACCGCGGGGCACAGCTAGTTAGTTATAAAGTGCTCGCGGCTTGGCACCTCGTTGCCTCCTAACTTTGTACGAGTAAGGGCGGCGCCACAGTCTGCGGCGGCGGCGGCGGCAAAAAAAAATGGTAGACAACATACGAAGTAGGGCACAGCTATCAGCGGCGCGAGCTGTGGCAAGGGGTAAGATACTTGGACCAAACGCTAATTCTATAAGATGTTGGTTTTTTTTTCATCAAAGCTGACTAGAATACATTAGCTCTTCGCTTGGTATCGCGTTTTTGTCTGACCATCTATTAGTAAATGTAAAGTAGAATTTCTACAATGTTACTTAAATATGCAGGTACTAATGTTGCCATATAATCTCCGTTATTGTTTCTGCTCGTTCTTATAATTAGGTATATTACCGAAGTAAGTAAAACGGTGAAAAAAAAAACTGTTCGTTTCGTGTATAAATTTTTCATAACGGTTGTTTGGATCGGTTCGAGTCATAGTTTCTTCCATAACTTTATTTTACACATTTCCCTTTTTTGGTTTGTCGATTGTTGGTTGTATTTTAAATTTTTTTATTATATCTGTATAATAAATATTTATTTTCAGTCTGTCAGTTTCTCTTTTTTAATATCCACAGGAAGTATTTATGTGATTACCTACGCGGATTTTTTTTTTTTACGATACTACCAGAACGTGTATAGTCAATGGAATTTTGCTGTCCTTACAATATAAAATAATTGATCGTACTATTATTTGTGGCACAGTTAGCTATTTTATTTGTAATGATTTTTTTTTTTAATCTTATTGTTACGGGCAATATTATATTTGTAACGGGCAATATTAATATTGTAACGAGCAATATTCAATTCTGGAGTTTACTATCTGTAGAGTTGTCACATATGTAACTCTAAAACATGGTATGTAGGTCTACACTACACTATACTACATTAGGCAGATAGTTGCCACCTTTTTTTTTGGAAAAAATATAGTATTTTTCCGAAAAAAGGTGCAAAAATATAGTACTTTTGGGAAATGCAGGGAAAAAAAGTACCTATTTTTTAATCATTATGTATCGGGCAGCATTTTTGACAGTTGACGTTTTTTGCCACGTAGGTACCTATATGCATTTCGTTCTAAAATTCTCCGTGCTGCGCTGCGGGTGCGTTCCAGACCAGCCACAGTTAATATAAAAAAGCGTGTCAGTTGAATTAGGGGAAAATATAGTATTTATCGTACTATATCATTTTATATAGTACGGGTGGCAACCCTAATTAGTGTAAAATAACCTACCAAATTCCCGTCACAGTAACCAGAATTTTTTTCCGTGTAAAATCAAAGTGTCTATTTGTAATGTCAAAATATTCGTTTTTTACTTAATGCATAGGTGTAATTGTATATAGTGTACTTATAGCAAAAAACCAATTCTTAAGATTTTTGTCTGTCTGTTTTTATAGTAATCTCAGGAACGGTTGAACCGATTTGGCCGGACTCTTACTGGCAGATAGTTGATTTTATAATGATTAACTTACTTCAATTACTTTTATCAGAGTTCCTGAGAGAATTCTGAAACTTAAGCGGGTAAAACCATGGAGACCGGGTAGTATTTTAGTAAAGAAATAGGATATATAATTAAATATCTATCGATTATCAGGTTTCAATTTCTCAGGTCGAACTTCATCCT
Organism: Zygaena filipendulae; assembly: GCA_907165275.2. Lineage (NCBI taxonomy): Eukaryota > Metazoa > Arthropoda > Insecta > Lepidoptera > Zygaenidae > Zygaena > Zygaena filipendulae. Next base: position 7,875,274 of record OU015669.1, read on the forward strand.
AATCATTCATTGTACCTAACTAAATAGGATTTTTTATTGCAATTTGCAAACTGTTTTCCTTTGTTGCCTACTTCTCAGAAATCAATCTGCTTGTAACTTTACTTCATCATAAAAACTTTGTATCTTTTCTATGAGGAAATAATTATTTTATTAACCGCTGACATTGAGTGGGCATGATGACTAAATTTTAATTTTTAGTCCGTCTTGTAGATTTATATAAAAAAAATTGACAAATATTGGACAAGTATATTTTTCCTTTTTTTACGTTGGTAATCAAAAAATAACGAAGATACATTGAGTTGAAATTTCGTCTGACGTCACACCTAAGTACACTTTATACTTGTTAGATAATTATGACGTCATGACCTCCCAATCCAAACTTTAATGCGTTTTTTATACTTAAGTACTTTTTCAATAATTCGAAAAAGAAAAATAAATATTATGTGTCTATTATTTTTTTAGTAAGTATCTAACTGACGGACTAAATAGAATTTTGATTTTAAACCTTGTCATCATGCCCATTTTAGCGCTGCATAAATATTGTTTGGATGTTTTGATTCTACGCCTCACCGATTATCCGATTGTATGAAGGTTTCTTAATATATAGTTGTAATTACTAATTGCTGGATGAACAGTCATAATACAGTAATTCTTATATAATATTGTAAATTAGGTAAAATGATTTTCATAAACGATGTTGACAGGTTTTGTTATTACAAGAGATTTTATACAAACTGTAAGATTAGATGAGGAAAGTATCGAAGTAGAGTAATTAAGTGTTCGATTCTCATCTTCAATTACTAATCTGCCGTACACACTGTATAATATGTAAAAAAATAATTAGACTAATCAGATACATTAACAATTATCTGTACAATATACCTATAATAATTTAAGATTCAACAGAAAAAACCTCGGTTTGAAATAACATTAAGCTTTGCATTTAAAATAATTAAAAAAAACTCGACTGCAGTCCAACACTTACCTATACCTGACTAATAGGGAAAAACCCAGCAGGAAAAATATTAGAACCCGTGACGCTTGGCGATGTAGTCAGGTTGTTTCTCTTTCTTTTTTATGGACTTTCTCATAATACATTCCACCAGTTTCAAGTAAAATAATGTATACTATTAGCATCTTTGTACCGTAAGCGGTTTGAAACTGCAAACCATGGTGCTGAATAGTTTACAAAACCTTTTCAGATCTCTTGGAGGACACCAAAGAAATCAGCACGAAACGTTATAGATTATATAATATCTTCTGCGCATATAAAAACGGCCTCTGTGAAAATAATTGTCCAAAACATCGTCGCCGAACGAACAATGAAATCCACTGTTTACAGTGTTTTACTGACATGAAAAAGAAATGACGGAACCGCCATCTTGGGTTCCCACCAAAAACACTCCGTAGTTAAGTTATAAGCATCGAGTACAATGATAACCAAAGAGAATAATGTAGTCACTAGTGATAACATCGAACTGCGATAGGTACTGTGTTCCAATGAGTCATTGTGAGGAACAAACGCGTATCTTGCGCCACACCACTGATGAAAACGCTAGTGGGCATAAAACATGCTAATTTATGGATAGTCACTCATATTTGCATTTCGTTTGTAACATTGATGGTTTCGTCATTTGCTGTTTTGATGAGAACAAACTGCACACCTAAATTATCTGTGTGGTTCGTAAACTCCGGGTTTTAATATGACAGGATGGTTTTGTTTTAATATTAAGTTTGAATTTATAGATGTTTCTGTGGTATCAGCCGCGTTAATCTCGGAGATCCGGCAGGAATTTCGAACAAAAGTACTTTATGTCCTTTTTTTGTACCTCTGACACAACGTTTATTCAAAATCTTATGACGATCGATTGAGTACTTAAGGCGTGAACATTTAACTGACAAACAGACTCACATTTGTAGCATTAGGATCGTGTGCATATGATCTCAAGTCGTTTAGAGGTAATCGATCATACGCCTATGATTATTATTGCTAACTAAGTATTATTTTTATAATAATAATAGCGTTTGAAGAAGCAACACCCTATTTGTCTCTCTTCATATTTGCAAAAAATAATTTTATTCTGAATCACCATGAGATTCAAACAAAAAAACGACAGATAAGCAAGCTGCCTGGCAGATGGTAAAGGTACTTCTGTCGAGACATCTGCAACTTTGTTGAATGTAACATTTAACAAAATGAACGTATCAAAGACCTTTTGCGCTTATTGAAAAAAAAGGGTCAACATGTTTCGGACATACCTGGAAAGGATCTAGCTCTAGAATCTATCTATTACGTCGAGAAGTGACCTTGATGATGGAAAGCTCTTTTATTACCATTTCCATACGTACTAGCTGGGGTCAACTCCAAATATTGGAAATACCTACGTGTTTTATATGAAAAGAAAAATGCAAATACTTTGAAACTCCAACTTCAAAACTGTCCGTACCTACCATTTGACATTTCATAGTTTTAGCTTCACCGTATCCTTGGCTGAATATTCTAAATTTAATTTTTCTCTTAGTCGTCTGAATAGGTACCGCAACGGATTTTGATTCTGTTTCCACCGTTTTCGGAGTTTTCGGAGTTCCCGAGTGAATACCAAATTTCGCACTCGCGAAACCGCAGGGAATAGCTGACTATATTATTTGTTGTTAAAATATTTCTTGTTGTAAACTGATAGAATCAGTATAACGGCCAACTGTGCCTATTAGTGCAGGATGTGGCCCACGCACTGATCTCTCAACGCTTACGAATTCTAAAATCAATGGCACTCATTGTATAGCGAGGCGTTATTAAGATCCAACTGCAGATTGAGCCGTGTGAAATACTCTCAGGCACTAATTCCGAACTCGTTTCGTAAGACACGGGAGAAATAGTGCTAGCTTTCATCCTGCAGAAGTACGAAAATGAGGTGAAAATAATGGCACAACCTCTGTGCGAGTGCTTAAACTTGCACACGAATGTGTCTTCTGGGAATGTCTTGCTTAAAACCAAAGGACTTAGGTTCGCTTTTAAGTTCACATTAGTTCTTTACTGCCGAAGGTTTTTGGAGTAGAGGGAAGATAAAGAATGAGTATGTTATTGCAAAGTCTGTCCACCCATTGCAAGATTTACCCATTGTTAAAACGACTTGGTTGAAGGTACATATTAAAAATAAACAAGTAGGTACAGGTAGTTTCAGCTTAGTTTTTTTATAAGATTTGTTTTAGAAAAAGGTTCAGGATTCTAAGAAATAGTTTCAGAATAGAACCTCTGACACCATTTGATACGGTCCGAATGATCTAATGCCGAAGCTGTTATAGTCAATGTAATTTGCGGTGCGAATTTTATTGTATGTAGTTTAAATTCTTAGGTTCAAATTCACACGGTAGACCAAAAGTTTATTCTTCTGTGTATTTCGTATTATCTGTGAAGTTAGATGGAATTTTATGAACATCGGCATCGTACTCGTTCCCTCAATACGATCTTTTCTGATCTATTCTCTAATTAGCAGGTTTACTGTGAAGGAAAACATTATGAAAAGATGCTAGAGTGAATTTTCATCATTTCAACAAAACAACACCACTCCTTGAAAGGGTCCACTAGTATATCTACTCATCGCTCAGCCATCGCAATAGGGGTAGGTATATAGAGAGCCTGTTTGATGAGCTGTGTTATTTTGTGTTTTTCGTAAGCAGAATTGGCCCTTCAAAAGCTCGTCTTATGCCTTATATATAGGTACAGATTGTAATTACTTGTCATCTAGAGCGTGTGTGTTATGAGCAAACCCTTACTACTAGTATAGTATTATATTATCTGTGTCCTTACTAATATTATAAATGCAAAAGTGAGATTGTTTGTTTGTTACGCTTTCACGCCTTAACGGCACAACCGATCATCATGAAATTTTGCATTCACGTTGTCGGGGGTACAGGAAAGGATATAGGGTACTTTTTATCCTTGGAAATACGAACGTAAAACCACGGGGAAAAGCTAGTAATGTCATATTAGCCCCGTAACACTCCGGACAAATAAACTGATTCAAGTACTTTACCACAAGTAAAAACGGCCGGCTTGTACGTATGTAGGTTCATATTTATATATATTGTGAATATCATATATATGTATATCATATATTGTGAAAATATCTGGCTTGGCCATTTCGCTACATTCACATGGGTCTAAGGTGAAAAATGTATCCATTGTTCATTACTTTTCTGTTATAATAGTTCTTTATAGTAACGAAACGGCCAAGCCACATATTTTGGTTAAGGTGTAGAGTTTGTGAAGTTAGACCTTGTAGAGTTAGGGCGTGTAGAGTTAGAAGCTTGTCTCTACATAAGATCTGATAACTTTTTGAAAGTGCTGGTATATGGTCTCGTCTTGGCAACATTTTACATGAAAATGTTTTTGTTGGGATTTCATTTCTTTTTGTAAGTCAAAATCGGAAGTCTCATACAAAATTCCATCCCCTAATTTAAGGGTTTGGGGGATAAAAGTTACAACTTTTATAATTTTTCTGTTGTTTGTGTACTAATACGAGCTTACATACCAAATTTCAGCTTTCTAGGACATTAGGAAGTACTCTAAGAGTATTGATGATCATCAGTGAGTCAGTGACGAAATCGGGGTTTTTTAGATATCAATAAAATCTAAAGTATGAGAGCTATGCAATTAAAACTTTATATATTTGATAAGTCTGCTATTGACAACATATCCCGAAAATTTTGTTTATCTGGTATAATCCAGACCCAAGCTGGCTCGTCTTGGCGGGGGCACTACCGTGCCCCCAGATTATTGTCTATTGGATAAATAAATAAATATAGTGAATCAAAATCCTCATTGACAGAAACAGCAACAAAAATTCTCCCAAATCTTGACTTTACATAATTTGATTCATCAAGCCAATGAAATTTTATGTATCAAAATTGCATCAAGCACTAACAAGAGTTACAATCTAAACTTTACTGTTTTATGTTTTCACGTGCATAATGTCCTGTAACAAGCTGGACCCAATAACAAAACTTACAGGTATGTACATCTACTTACCATAATCATTAAAGGATAAAATCGGGGTTACTGCACCTAGTTAGTATCCCTAGACGTCGTTAGAAAACATAATAGCAGTATGCAAATAGACTAAGACAACATGTTGTGATAAACAGACCGATGAGTCATGAAGACGCTATGGTTAATTGTAGACAACAATGTAACAAATATCTATATAAATAAAAATGAATCCTCGAAATGTACGTAAGTGCACAACTTCTAAACGATTGCACCTTTGGATACCTATAGATTTAATTTTTTTTTGTTCGTTATTGTTAGTACAAGTTTGTGTAGAAGTTTGGAATTCCTGCAGACTTTGCTGATGTTATAAAGAGTAAATTAGGATATACTTTGCAGTTCCTGCGGGAATTCCTAAACTCACGCGGGTGAAACCGCGGGACACAGCTAGGATGTTATAAAGATATAATTATATTACTCATAGTTAGTAGTGTGTACTTATGTAATAGCATAATATTCGTTCAAATTTACTACGCAAAATACCTACCCAGAGAACTTCATATAATATCTTGTTCAAACGCACGACTTTAATGAACGCAGACTACAAATGCTATCTTATTACATTGTTATTTCTTATTTATTCACATGCATATATATACAGAAGTAGTTTTTTTAATATTATGATTATCATTATAATCTATACTAATAACATTTTAAACCTGAAGAGTTTGTTTGTTTGCACGCGCTAATCTCTGTAACTAGGTATACTGTTTCGAATAGAAAAATTATTTTTGTGCTGGATAGTCCATTTATCGAGGAAGGCTATAGGCTATATAACATCACGCAACGGCCAATAGGAGCGGAGCAGCAATGAAAAATGTTGCATAAACGGGTAAAATTCGTTTTGGGAGCTTTTGGGAGCTTTCGTTGCGTACGCTGCGCAAACGGTAATAGCTGTTATATTATAGTAGGTAGTTTTCTCAAATTAACGCGGGTGAAACCGCGGGACACAGCTGGTAATATATATAGCCATATATATATATAGCCATTTCAAGCCCGGCCAAAAACGTATACACCTGTGTGGGTGGTACCAAGGTACTACTTATACGTAAAATTTCGCGCCGTTTCACGCACCCATCGGTTGGTTTCGATTTGGAAAACTATATATCTACGTATTTTAGTTTTACCATAGTGTAATAACTTATAAGTTATGGTAGTGACTACTTATATCACATTGATGTTTTATCGCAGCTCTTTATCGATTTTAATATAATCTATCACTTTATTATATCATTTACGATCTTCCGAGCTTCACAAAGTATTCAATAAAAAATAAATATAATTCGTCATCCAGTTCTCACTTTCATTTACATCGACAACTTTATCAGCTGTAAACGAAGCCGCACGGAAATCCCTGAAAACGTGATCGGCTTGGCCGACTAGTCGGCCGACTAATCGGCCTCTTTACAACCGACTAATCGGCTAGTCGGCTAGTCGGCCAAAGTCATGATCGGCATGAATTCGGTCGTTTTAAATTTTACTCGCTATTGAAAAAAATTACATAGGTATCTATCTTGATTGATTAGTTAACATTTCAGACATACCAAGTTTATATATCAGCTAACTCCTAGTTCTATACGTATAAACTGGAACGTGAGTCTGTTTTTTTGTTTGTTACCTTTTCACGTGCTAACTACTCAACCAACCGATCATTAAATTTTGCTTTTTATTCCGGAATTCCCGCGGGAATTTTAAAATTAACGCGGGCGATCGCGGGAATAGCGAGTACCTCGATAACGAAGCGAATGTAACGTGTAGTTGTTAACTATTTTATGAGTTTACCAGCTACTGTTATAATTAAGCCCTTTCCCTTCAGGCTATGGTGCTATTTGAGTTTATTGCTAACGGGAGCTAGTTTTAGTTACGTTCTAGTTAAATTAAAATTAGTTTAAATTAGCGAGTAATTTTAAAGGAGCTTTAATAAGATGGCGAATGTGTCTGCAACGTGGAGTGTCCATAAACCAAAAATTAGTTGCAAATTAGCAATTTCATAATTAATATATATGGTTTTAGTTTATTTCGTTCGTTAAATGGAGATAGCTATATATATGTATACCTAGATAGATACCTAACTCTTTATAGACACCACTAAAATAAATAATTCAAAAAACTTAGTATATAGGTACTTACTTAGTACTTAGTCAAAGGTACAGAAAAGGATATAGGGTACTTTTGTCCCGGAATTCCCGCGGGATCTCCAAAATTAACACGGGTAAAATCCTAAAGAACATCTAGTACTTAACGAAATAATGGCCCTTTGGTAATAAAGTTGAAAGCGATAGGTAATCCTAGATATTGAAACAAGCCGCCTGCAAAGTGCTAGATCGCAAATAAAACAGGAAAATAACATCCACTTACGAGTCGTAAGTAATACAACCTTTTAAATACAACCTTCATGATCCAAGAGCTTATGGGTTGACGTCTTCTAACGATTCGAATTTGACCGTGGAAGAGAGACAGACTTAGGAGTTGGTATAATACTCTCCCTTTTTCACAGACTTGATAGATTTATATGCATATGATGGTGTATAATTGTCTTTTATAACCCTAATAAATGACTTCTCATTGGTTTTTATTCAATATACGGCGCCTTTTAACCGTGTCTACAGTCTGAGTGCACTTGCTGTTTTGAATAGTAAACTATGTCACATATAACTCGATTTTTAACAAACCATATTCAACCTTAACCGTAACAAAGCACAGTCTATTCGTGAAGTACTAAATTGTGTCGGTATATATTTTTTTGTTGCTCACTGTCGCCAGTGACACAAAAGTTGATTTTTAACAATGCGTTCACGTTTCGTGAACACGTTCGCTTTTCAAATTGATCGATTTCGGCACAAGAAATTCAACTTCAATTGCCATTACGTGCCAGTTTCATGTCATTTGCGATAGCGATTCGATGCGGGTCGAATGAGAATATCGATTTTGAAGGAAAAACAACGGGTGATTTGTAGGCAATTGGGTCATCGATGTGCAACAATACAGTTGGAAAGTAAAAAAGTTAATATACTTACCGGATTAGTTTGTATTAAGTACAATATATGGACATAGATAAGCAATAGTGTGTTAACCCACACTGGAGAAATTTAAGTAAATCGTGTTTGAAAATTATAGCGCCATTTTGTGTCAACATTTTTTTATGTTCAACATTTTGTAACATATTTGGACGCAGATAAGCAATAACATGTTAACCCACAAAACGAAGTTATTGATTCAGAACGATTTATTGAGAGTTAGAGAACGTTTTTTAATTATGTGTTTACCTTATTACATTGATTAAATAATATGTAACTAAATATTGAACATAAAAATATTGAAACAAAATGGCGCTATACTTTTAAAACACGATTTACTCAAAATTTCTCCAGTGTGGGTTAACATACTATTGCTTATCTATGTCCATTTAAACAATGTATATGTAATAAGGTAAACACATAATTAAAAAACGTTATCTAACTCCCAATAAATCGTTTTGCATCAATAACTAAATTTTGTGGGTTAACATGCTATTGCTTATCTGCGTCCATATTATGTCTTGTGTTTGTTGAGTTATCATGCATGGCGGTAGCATGAAAAAGGAATTACTGAACGGTTCTTTGATAGAGTCGTAAAAAAGTTAAATAACAATAAAACGACATAAATGTATGACCTAAATACTTAGATCATTTGACATCTGAGCTCATAAAATTTGAATCCATTGAAACTTACACCAGCGCCGACGGGTCTTAATTGCCGTTAATTAATATGTAGGTATGGTCATTAACATAATATTAAAGACCTTGAGCTCGATTAATTAACAACTATTTTTTGTTGGTGTTTGTTGTCAGGTGGATCTGTGGTCTAGGTAAGTACATATCCTTAGACCCATTGAAATTAATTCTATGCTTAGACCATGATGGGTACAGTGGACCACAGCTTGAACACTTTTGATAGTGGTGCAATTGTATACTGTTGTATTATGGCCGCGTTTCAGTGCACGAATTATGCGCATAATCAATAATGCGTCTTCGGCATCGTTTCGCAACCTCCTGACGCGCGCCTTTACTGTATTATGAAAAGCTACGCACTTCCAGTTCGGCGAAGGCATCCAAAGCGCCACGCAACTGCTACTTTGCGCCAATAAAACGCAGAGTTTTCTGCTACCAATTCCTTCACTGGCCAGCAAAAACCAACAGCATAATATAAATAAGGCTCGATCTGAAGCGCTGAATCCGAAAACGCGGCGATTCGAAAAGAAAAGTGCTTGTGACTTGAAACAGGACTAGACATCTAATCTGTCAGAAATATTAAACCACTTTTGTAGTCAACTGTACCACGATTTTCTACCAACCATACTCTGATGACCTCTTTTTCATTCACAAATAGGTATCGACTATGAGTCAGGTCCTCGTTTCTTTATTGTTAATGACAAAATAAAATATGTATTCAATCATATTTGTTGTGAATAAACTATAAATTTTATGAGTCATTTTTATAATCTGTATAAAAATAAAGGCGAGTCTACTAGCGGAATTCATATTGACGAACTCTAAAATGGATGTTTTTAAAATATTTTCACTTTTTTATAGACCAAATTTTGAACATAAAATTCTTTTCATCACAATCGGTTTACGAAAAGAGCTACTGGAACTATTCCAGCGAAGCCGTGGGTTAGGTTAGGTTAGGTTAGGAATACGAAAATTCTTCATATCTTCATTTGGCGGTAATTCATGTGTGGAATGTGGATGAAGTCCTAAAAATACAGGCAGGCAAGCGGTTAGCGGGATATGGCATTTCGCACATTTTTTTTTTTCATTTCAGTAATACCCAGGTGCTGCAGAAACGCCTTTGCCTTTATACCTTTAACGTTGGCAAATATTGTTATGGATGTTAGAAATACCGTCAGAGACCTCATGGGTGTAGCACGTCACGGATTCTTTTTGTGACATAGTTATTTTGGATAATTATTAACTTAAAATTATTTATATATATTATTTAGATTATAGCGTATCGTAGATATAATAGTTTAGGAAATTATACGATGCTGTCATTATAAAAGCGTGGGTGATGTTGAATGTCAATATTGAATGAATGAATATTTTAAATTACCTATGGATAAAATATTACTATCGAAGTAAATATATTTTGACAAGAAATAAAGCTATTTATTTTATACTATATATTTTATTCTCATCGATCTAGCATCACCCAGGTGACAATTTCCGCGGAAAAAATTCTTAGTCTTTTGCTAAGTAGTTACCTAAGAAGAAACTTACCCAAATAAGAAAGTAACAAATTAACTTAATTGTAAAGATCATAAAAATTGTCAGAACCGTTTCCGAGAAACTACCTAATGAAATAGACATAAACCTACACTACTAATTTCTTGTTTACTCCAACTAATAAGATTAACAGGTGTTTAAAATAAATGGTTGTTTACACAATTATACTAATAAGGCATTAAACTAATTAACATCTTATAGCAATGTTGACTAACTGAAATACACAAAGGCGTTGACAAGAAAATAATTTTATGAAAACTTATGAAATGATCGGCATTATGAATAACATTCTGAATAACAAAAGGAATGAGCTTCCACTATGGCACATAAAAGCGGGAATAACATGTTTTTTTTTAATTATTAAAACACATGTCTTGCTGCAAGGAGCACAATCGAGGCCACCATTTTAATAGTAAAATTTTATATCCGAACACACATGCTGATCTATTTATATGTGACCGGATGCTGGCTGAAACAAAGCGGAGTTGTTATTTTATTTTGTTCAACGTTCATCATAACTGCACTTCGAACGCGGTTCTATATTTAAAAGTTAAATTGCGTTTGAAAAAGGAAATAACCTCGTGTTCTCAATTATAACAACACATTGCGGATCATTCTCGAGGAGGCATCGGAGTGGCAGCGAGAGGTCTACCTAACTTTCGTCGATTTTGAGAAAGCTTTTGACACCGTTCGATGGGATGGCATCTGGTCCCGCTTGGATGAAATCGGAGTTCCACCTAAGATCAGAGATCTACTGAAAGCCATCTATAGGAGATACTCTTGTAAGGTTTCGCATGACGGGCTTCTCTCTGACGACATTACGGTTCACGCCGGGGTTAGACAGGGCTGTCTCTTGTCGCCGCTGCTTTTTCTGGTCATCCTAGATGGTATAATGCATAGAGCAAACGACGGAAAGCGGCGCGGTTTGGAGTGGGGATTGACTGACCAACTGGACGACCTGGACTATGCTGATGATTTGTGCCTCTTTAGCCACAGAAGGGCCGATATGCAAGCCAAACTCGATGACTTGCAGCTCGAAGCTGCACGCGCTGGCCTCAAAATTAACTCGCGGAAGACACAAGAGATGCGCACCGCAGGAGCGAACTCGCAGCCCTTAACACTAGGCGCAGAGCGTATAGAGCGCATACGGCAGTTCACATACCTTGGTAGTGTCGTATCGGAAACTGGAGGTACTGAAGAGGACGTCACCTCTAGAATAGCTAAAGCCCGATCCACTTTTGCACAACTTCGGCCTATATGGCGCTCTAAGAAACTAAAGCGAGGAGTAAAACTGAAGATCTTTCGTTCCAACGTCAAAACTGTCCTGCTTTATGGGTGTGAAACGTGGAGGGTGACGAGTGATATCACGCACCGGGTGCAGGTCTTCGTCAACCGCTGCCTCAGACAAATCCTCGGTATCTACTGGCCCGAGAAAATATCTAACGAGGTGCTATTGGAGCGCTGTCATGAAACACCGATCGGCCACCAGATCAAGCGCCGCAAGTGGACGTGGATAGGTCACACACTCAGAAGGGACTCTGACCATATTCCCAGACAAGCGCTGGAGTGGACACCCCAAGGAAAGAGGAAACGTGGCCGTCCCAAACAAACTTGGCGGCGCTCAGTAACGGCGGAGTTGAGGATGGCCGGACTGACGTGGCCCGAGCTGAAGAGCGCGGCCCGAGACAGAACGAGATGGCGGAGCATTGTGGACGCCCTCTGCCCCACCCTGGGGACATAGGACAATAAGTCAAGTAAGTCAAGTCTCAATTATAAATTTTCCGTCACAAATGGAACGTCCGCACGGAACGCGTGGCCATTGTTGGAAAATAAGAAGTGAAACAATGAGTACGATTGAAACGCAGATACTTGGTACAAAGAAAAATTGGGTAGAACTACGCAACTCCGTCTAAAATCACAACAAAAGTTTACTGTGATGCAACTACAAGTAGCAGCACTATAGTGATGTAAGCTGTGCGATAGCGAATGTAAAGATTGTATCGATAAAATCCGATAACGCTTCAACGGATACATTATGATACAAAAGCTGTGTTATTTCGCTTTCATATTGTAAATTTGATTGCGATTATAAAGTTTTTTTTTAATATTATCTATGATTGTTATCTATTACAATATACTCACATCATTAGGCTAGCTATATAAATATTTTAATCAGATTTTTAATCTCATAATGTTTTCGTTGTTCACAGGTACGTTATAATTAAATTGGAGATAAATGAGAAAGATATTAATGTGGAGAAAGGTAAGCTTGTCAACAGCTAAGACAAGGCCATTGAAGGACGGCAACCTTTGATTCTGTACACCATGTGCTTTTTTAATATTGAACTAGATTTAAAAATAAGATACTATTAATTTTTAACCAAATTATTAATGAAATTTATTTTTATAAATTTTTAATTAAATAATTAACACTTCGATCTAAAATCAGTTGGCGTTTTTTTTTTTAAAAGATTTTGTTTTTTAACAATGTTAGGCAATGATTCGCAAGTCACCTATTTCAGGAAATCTCGTACATGATAAAGTAAAATTCACTAGCAAATAATTACTAGGTACATTTAAAGAGTCGGTACTTTCATAATAATCGCTGAACCGATTTATGAAAGCATTTTATGCCAACGTTAACCTTACCAATATAAGATGCGGTCAGGGGATTTGGTTAGGTATTTCAAAGTTGGTAACGAAGTTATTGCATAGATCCATAGTAACTTTGGCGATGGGCTGGTAAAATTTCCAGGTGGTTTTTTTTATTCTGACTGGTGTAAAATTTTTAGGCGTATTCTTTAATTCACTCGTTTACAAACTGCCAGCATTTTATACATATAATACTCAGGATAGAAAATAACTAATAAATTGGCACCATTTGACTTTATTGTCATCACGCTTCGAACTGCACCTGCTCCCAGCATTATACCTTCATACAAAATGCCTGCAATTTTTAAATGGTTGAATTGTACGATTTGCCTGCGACATATCGATAACGCTAACACCACCTCACTATCACTGTCTGTTTTGACCCATATCTTCGTAAAACACGCTTCCTCATCGGCGCACAATCGTTGCTCTGTTCCATACAGAGTTGTTCAGCTGAGGTATTTAGGCCATCAATACACGAACAGCTCTTTTTGGTTAGCCGCTGAGCGGTTTGTCTCTTGAGATCGGAAATGAAGATATGCGAGCGAATCCTTTGCGAACATTGGGCCCGATTGGGCCGCATATAAATACCAACATTATGTTCCAAAATAGTTGCACATGTTAAATGACTTTACACTTTTTTTAAAACCAATTTATAATAAAAAATACATTTTAAATTTAACTCTTTTTCAACTTATAAGTAGACATAGATAAGCAATAGTGTGTTAACCCACACTGGAGAAATTTTGAGTAAATCGTGTTTTAAAATTATACCGCCATTTTGTGTCAACATTTTTATGTTCAACATTTTGTTTGCTATTTAAATAATAATTTTAAAACGTTCTGTAACTCTCAATAAAGTGTTTTGTATCAATAACTTAATTTCGAGTAAGAAAGAAAAACCTTCTTAAATGTTAAATTGAAGTGACGCTCTTCTTAGCTGCCAGGTACTGAGCAGTCTAGAATAATTTTGTATGTAATAGGTACTAGCTGTCTCCCGAGGTTACACCAGCAGTAATTTCAGAGTTCCCGCAGGAATTCCAGGATAAAATATAGATATAAACCTTCCTCATGAATCACTCTATCTATTGGTGAAAACCGCATGAAAATCCGTTGCGTATAGTTTTAAAGATCTAAGCATACATTGGGAGTTAGGGACAGACAGCTGGATGCGACTTTGTTTTATGCTATGTAGTGATTTTGGACTCGCATTATTAATTAAATAAATAAAAAAGGCACTACCTAATATCATAGAAAATTGTAGAGTTAATTATTTTTCCAAATGTTTAAATATTAGATATCTACGCTCAAACAGGTTGGGCATCTAACTAACGTCATTTCCAGTCCAACGTTCAAGTCTCGTGTATTTTTTGTAGTTAACTTTTAATAAAAAAAAAGTGAAAACAAAATTTCTTTGTATGCTAATGTTGGTTGATAGCATACAATCTATGAATGAGATAAGAAGTATTTTTTATGATACCATCAGTTGTGCAGGTTGGTTCCACTGTATATATTGTAGTCGGTACTGAATTACAGATATAAAATAAATTTACTTAACTTTATCGCGTTTCCGCTCGCACTAGTTTAGGTACAGTCATCATCAAAAGTAGCTGAGCAATTCAGCTAAATTTAATAAAACTTAACAGTTAAGTAATAAAAACTCAAATAAAAACTTCGGGCGGATAAACGGAATTCCCGCGGGAACTCCGAAATTACAGCGGGTGAAACCGTGGAGAACAGCTAGTGATTAAATAATGGATAGTAAGATAAAAAAAATCTTATATATAAATAAATAAGATAAATTAACCAGTTTTGGATACCTACCTATTTGGAACAAGAATCTTATACTGAAAACCTTCCTTTAATTTGAGCTCCATTTCAGGTTACACGCTGTACCTAGGTATATCGCTTATAAAAAAAAATATAAATATTTTTTATTTAAAAAACATTTTAGGTAGTCAGATTTGGGTACGTTGCTTGATACTCAAATATTGACAGTTGATGTAATCTGCTGATTGTCGGTTTGTTGAGCAAATATTTGATATTGCGAATTGAAGCCTTGAAGGCAGGTGGTTGTTTTTATTCAATAACATTGAAATACATACATGTATAATATAGAGTTGAGTCAGCCAAGTTGTCTGTACCTAATCGTAAACTATTTCTCTAGAGTTTGGGGAAAATAATATTATAACGAGTGATAACGATTATTTACCAACTCTTACCATAAAAACTCCTTATGAAAACATTTTTGGCAGAGAGGAAGTTTTTAGAAGGTAATTTATCATGGCAATCGTCAGTCTATTGTTAAACTTTTTACTCTTGAAAATCCTAAGAAATTTTTTTATGAATAAAATTATAATTTCAACGTTCATTATTGTGATAAAATTTTTATCGCTTGAACTCTGCTACATGTTCGGTGCCTTTTAGAAACATGTAAAATGTAGATATTGATGTCACAGGAGTTAAAGAAATTTTGTATGTTTTAAATACATATATCGTCTGCACCTGGCAATTTACAATCGAAGGTTCACGAACGTTATTTTGGTACTTTCTGAAGACATCTTGTCCTTATATCGCCTGATGGAAAGCAAGGATATGGACTGAGGTATAGGTACTAAATGCCTGCCAGTTTGACACTTATATCTTGATGTTGATTAGATATAAGTAAAGATAAGATATAACTTTCTTCAGCAAAACCAAACACGTACACCACGCAACACACAACTTTACAATATAAAGGTAAATAAAAGTATGTGGTGCAGTGCCATCTTGAAATGGACTCAGCGCTGATTTTCAGTGGAGCCCCAGCGTTCCGCCTGCGAAATTTTCAGAAACTATCAAAAGTCAAAAACCCTATAAAAAACCTCATGACTCATAATACCTCATAATTTTTGACGCTAGCGGAGCCACAGGCAACAGCTTTAAAATAATTAACGTAAGTGAAGCTACTGGGGATTAATAAATATTTTGAGGAGTAACAAATTTAAATTTTCCATTCTTACTTTATTGCTTGCTCAGAGAAAAGATGTGCATAACATGGGGTGAATTTTTCAAGTTAGCGAAGATGTTCAAATCCAAAATTACTCAGAATGGCAAAATATGTTCTAAAAAATCTCGCGGCTGAATTTAATAAAAACTTGAAACTGTTATAATTCTGATTAAAATATACACATTTTTTACTATTGAATCACCATGTATCATGCATGTATCTCCTATTGTGCCGCGTATAAGGATCAAATTTCTATGCTTATTTATTCACTAGGTGTTCCCCGCGGTTTCACCCGCGGTAATTTACCCTATGTCCTCGTGTACCCCTAAAAACATGCATGCAAAATTTCATGATGATCGGTTGAGCCGTTAAGGCGTGAAAGCGTAACAAACAAACAAACTCAATTTCGCATTTATCGTATTAGTAAGGAAGTAAGGTTAATAGCTTTTCTCCGTGGTTCTACCCGCGTAATTTCAGAGTTCCCTCGGGAATTCCGGAATAAAACTACCCTATGTGCTTTTCTGTACGTCTGATAACATGACTGTATGCGAAATTAATGATTACCAGTATGAAGGTGTGAACGCGTACCAAACAAACAAACCAACTTACATTCACATTTATAATAAGTTACTTCCATAAAAAGGGATGTTTTATTCGTTACTCTCCATTATATTTTTTTTATAAAAATAAAGAGAATAAGATGATCTTTTCATGCTTGCAAATCAGCTGTCTTCACTCTTCAGCCTCATCACTGTGGTTGACGTCACTAGTTGCAGATTAGGGTCAAATACTTGTCATTCGTTTTTGATATGTATTAGATGCGCTTTCTTTTTGACGCTTCGCAAATGCGATTTGAAATGGAACTAGTATATTCGGAAAAAGTCCGAGTAGCGGTTTTGTCTGCGACCTTTGGATTTTTTTACTATTATGTATATATTATAAGCGGACTACAGTTGGTAGTTATGTGCTTTTTTGATAAGCAGTTTTTTGTTCTGACCCTAGTGACTTTTATGATATTTTAAGTGTTATCGGCTTTTAGGGCCAGATGGGTGCACTTCTAGAGTTGGAAATTATGTGACATAACTACTTGGTATGTAACACTGTGGAGGTGGCATTTAGAAGTTTGTTTTCATCGAACAAAAAAAGCGTTTCTGTTTATTATTACAACTAGACCATACCGAATACCGATTACCATTACCGATTACCATTAGATTTTGCATACACATTGTCAGGGTTACATAAAAAGACGTAGGGTACTTTTTATCCCGGAATTCCCGCGGGAACTCCGAAATTACCGCGGGTGAAACCGCGGGGGATAGTTATTTGAAATAAAATCAGTCTAGTTTTTATTTTTCGCCTTGAACGATGACGAAATAAATGATTTAGAAATAATTGAGCTTCATAACCCGTTTTCCATTCATATGACTTTAAAGTATTTAATTTTATTTGTATACCTATATATTTATCTTTATTTTAAATTATAACCTATTTCTGTATCGATAGGAAATTGATAATTACCTAGACAATTGTACAATATTGTAATACCAAAAACCTAAAAAAAATAACAAAATATTTTGACGGAGAACATAGGTAAAATGCGTGGTAAAAGTCGTCCAACTACCTATTTGCCTACCTATTTCGTCACGATTATCTTGTTTCAAGAAGTCTTTAAAATTTTAAACGCGTTTAAGGTATTGATAATATTTGCATACAGCCCGTAGGTATAATAAACACTTGTCAGTTAAAACTTATAATGACTTCATAGGTGTAGCGTGACTTGAATAAATTATATTTAAAAGGTACTTGTTGTTTAAAATACTTTGCACTTTTACATGCTATTGATGATTAAGACAACATTTTTTTTAATATGGCCGACCTTGCTAGCTGTACCCCGCGGTTTAATCATCGTTAATTTCGCAGTTCCCGTAAGAATTCCGGGACAAAAAGTACCCTATGTCCTTCTCTGTACTCCTGGCAACGTATATATATAAAGTTTCATGGTGACCGGTTGAGCCGTTAGGGCGTGAAACCAACAAACAAACTCACTTTCAGATTTATAATAGTGAGGATTTTTAGGTCTAAATATGTGTAACGACGGAATGAAGCTGAAACATTGTTATAAAATATAAGATGTCGTTATTATTTTTATTGCCATCGTATGGTACAAATTTTGGTTACAAATTTATGTTACCGAAACCAATAAAAAATATGTCCGTTTTGTTAATTTTTAATGCGTGGCTGAACAAAGTGCTCAAAGTGATATTCAATTACGTTTTTATGTTTGCGAACTGGCAACACAGTTCCCAGTATTGGATTTTGATTTAGTGCCTCGTTTAGCATGTAGTTAAGGTTTAACTGCATCCACAGTTTCGGGACTCAATGCATTTTGTACCAGAAAAAAGAATATTATGTATATTGCTGCACTGCCACTAACTTTTGGCGGTGTGGAATTAAATTTCATATACAAATTTTGATAAATTTTTTTTAAGTACTAAATGGATAAACGAGAGAGATACTAAAGGAACTTAGTCTTGTCTCAAATATGTAAAAAAAACATTAAATTTACCCACAAAAAAACCTCATTAAGCGCGCAAGTTGCCGTCGCGCTGCCTTATCATACCTACTCAAATGAAAGGGGATGAAACGGGGGTTGAATAACCATTCGACGCCCCTTTATGTCGTATTGCCGCTAACGCGCTGAAAAATCAAATGTATAAGGTCATTCTCTCGCACAAACCTTCGTTTTTGTTTAAGGTTTTCTCCGAGTTTTTCCGAGTTTTCTCCGAGAGTTTCTATCAGTGTTTTCGTTTATATTTATTACTAGCTGTTCCCCGCGGTTTCACCCGCGTTATTTCGGAGTTCCCGCGAGAATTCCGGGACAAAATGTGCCCTATGTCCTTTTCTGTAATCCTGATAATATATGTGCAAAATTTCATGATGATATCGGTTGAGCCGTTAAGGCGTGAATGCGTAACAGACAGACGGACAGAGTTATTTTCGCATTTATAATATTGGTAGGGATTTTTAGTTAGATGTAAACATACATTATCGTATCTTATACATCGTGTATATATAATTACCAAAGAAATTGTAATTGACTGTACCACATTTCTCTTCAGTTTAATAAAATAAAATAAAAAACAGGAGATGAAAGAAACATGTAAAAACGTCGCCTTTTATTACAAAAACTCACTAACGACAGATAATGGGCATGTTGACTATTTTTTTTAGTCCGTCTTGTAGATTATTAAAAAATATTGGACACGTATTTTTTTCTTTTTTTACGTAATCAAAAAATCACGGCGATATATTGAGTTGAAATTTCGCGTGACGTCACTATTCTGACAGTTTGTATGGCGGTTTTAGCGGTTAGTAACGTCATGACCCCCTCACCCTAAACTTTAATGTGCTTTATCTCTGTATATTTTAATTTATTTGAAAAAGCAAAAAATACGTGTCTATTGTTTTTTAATTTTCTAAAAGACGGACTAATTAAAACTTTGATTTTCAAAAGTTGTCAACATCTAGGCCAATATTCTGGCCAACAAATTTTTACCTACTCAGTTTACAAAAACTAGTTGACAATATGAACAAATACGACGTAAGTGTATTAAATATAAATGAAAATCGCGTCGGAATCCCTTGTGTACGTAGTTTAAAAATAACTAAGCACATAAACGTGTAGACATAGATAGTGACTTTGTTTTATACCTACTATTCAGAGAATATTTATTAGGAATATTATGTACATAGGGAGTGTGAGTTCATGCCGTTACGTTGCATCTTTAGTGACGTCACGCAACATCTGTTACAAACTCATGTAACTCATTTCCTCGCCTCAGCGCCATTGGTCTCACGTATTCGTACAATTTTAACTGCTTAAACATGCACCAATTGCCACATTTTATTTCAGTGACTAACAAAATACTGTGCCATGCCGAAAACCCGCGGCTCTGCGCCTTGTGTTTGGGTACATCGTCCTCACACACTTCCCTATTTTAAACTTAAATTGCCATATCAAAAATTCCATAATTAAATTTTTTATTAAAAAGTTAACTAACTATTTATAGAGTTAGTAGCAGTTTTTGCTAATAAAGCTTTATCGAAATTTATTCTGTGCTATTTCAGTTCGTTTAATATTATTTCTTGTTTATTAACCACAAATTTATTTATTCTAATTACTACATATCTGTAAACACACTGTAAAATTATTTTGGTGTACAATAAAGTGTATTCTATTCTATTCTATTCTATTCTATTCTATTCTATTCTATTCTATTCTATTCTATTCTATTTAAATAAGTAACTATCTTCTTCTGTGGTTTATCTTCTAGCTTTTTCAAATTAAGTTGCAATATATTTAAAAAAATAAACAAGAGCAACAACTATTCATTGTTCATATGCTGGATTAGCTATTATATAGTAAACGTAACTTATATTTTGTATTCAATTTACTATCTAACATACACGTATGTACGTTAACATGACAAAAGTACACGACAATAGCGACGTTTTGGCATTACCAACGTGTGGCCACAATATGGCTGCATGTGACGTCACTCTATTCATCCAACCGCTTATTGAGTTCGCTCCCAACAGGACGACCCAGTCCGGGTGTCCATGTTTTGTATAGTTGTTTGTATAGTTCATCGCTTAAGCGTTAACTTCGTAAAATCGGTTTTTGGCTGACGTCTCCTAACTATCAACTATCTACCTGATTTTCAGTTTCATATGTCAAAAAATAGTTTTCCAGATTTCGTGTTTAGCTCAGAAGAATAAGTTATTCTTCTGAGGTGTTTAGCAAGTGAGTTGGTTATAAAAGTTAAAGTAGCTTTTATAGTTATAATAGGGATGTTGACTACTATTGAAAATCAAAATTCGAATTAGTCCGTCAGTTAGAAAATAAAAAAACAATAGACACGTATTTTTTGCTTTTTTAAATAAATTAAAATATACAGAGATAAAGCGCATTAAAGTTTAGGATGAGGAGGTCGTGACGTCACTAACCACAAAACAGCCATACAAACTGTCAGAATAGTGACGTCACGCGAAATTTCAACTCAATATATCGCCGTTATTTTTTGATTACGTAAAAAAAGAAAAAATACGTGTCCAATATTTTTTAATAATCTACAAGACGGACTAAAAAATAAAAATTAGTCAACATGCCCATTATGTACATTAGCTGTTTCCCCAGTAATTTAATCCGCGTCAATTTTGAGATCCTCTCAGTGATCTCTTTATATCGGAATTAAATATTGTTAACTGTTGCAACACCTAAATTACTTGTATTTTTCTTTTTTTTTTTAAACTTAGAGATTCCATACCTTCCTGCCACTGAGACATTTTTTGTGGTTAATGGCAGTTAAATTTTACCCTGTAAGAGAGATGAAAAGGGAAAATACAGTATTGAAAATAGTTTTGAAGTTAGTCATGGAAATCAATATTTGAATATATATTTTCGAAATAGGAAAGATTTTTTTTTGCAATTAGATAAACCAAAAAACTATTTAAATAAGGAAACACTCCTTTTTAGGATGAAAAGGATCGGACCTGCGTAATTCTTACTGCAGTTGCGTATTATTAGGTAATTCAACACGTTTGTGCGTAAAGAGCATAGTGTTGCTGAATCATTGCAAAAGTTATTTGAAAGAAAAAAAGAAAGAAAAGGCATTTATTTGGACACAGAGACAACACAATTACAATTATTTTATACAAACATGATTTAACAAAAAAAAGTAAATAGTTAAATATATGACAATATTATGACAACAAAATATGGTGTATGCGTGGTGCGTCCCCACTCCCCATGACCAAAACCGTCACTGCCTCAGCATGTTGCTATGAGTGCGGGCACTCCTAGCGCTGATTTTTAGTCAGGACCGGAGATTCACAAATATAAGATTATACATATGTCACAATCTACACGCACACATCCCACTGTTTTTTTTTTTGGTATTTGGAAATCTATTTTATATTGCTGGATGTAGGTACTATCCCTACGTATTTAGACAAAACTGCTCGTAGGTTCATTATGTAATTTAGTTGGTCCATGACATTTTTCTCAGTGAAGAAACCTTGTTTACGTTTATCCACGTTACCTCGTCTTCAGACCTCCCGACAAAAGGTTCCCGGCTCAAGGTATGTGTGCGGGATCTGAATTCCAAATTAACCTTCGCTCCAACTTAAGGCGCATCATTATATTGTTGTCTTCTGATATATTTCTGTCTACAGCTCTCAGTCTACTTAAAGTTGCCTTGAAATGATTGCCTCTAACAATAAGATTTGTATCTCAGTTCTGGTTCAGGTATAATTTACGTGTATTTTGTATTGTATAAACGTCTCATGGACCACCAAGAACACTTTTTAAACATCGTGAAGGTAGAGAATAGACTAACTGGTAGAGAATGCCACTTTGGCATTATGTCCGTCTTTTGTACCCTGTTGAGCAATAAGCTTAAATAAATAAATAAGACTGCCTTTTTCTCTGTCCTTTCCGTTTATCAGTCCTATGTCTAGTTTAATACTTCTAGAATCCAGGGCAATAGAGTACCATGTTTGGATTTGAATTTATATTTATTAAAGAATTCGGCCGTTCTTTATTTAAAATAGGTAGAGGGTTTTTTGGTAATACTTCAGCATTTGAACATGACAACAACCAAGAAACTTTTTGCTCGTATTATTTTTGGACGTTGCAAAAACACTGTCGGTAAATATGTAGTAAAAATAATATTTTTCAAACAGCCTTATAATGGCTAAGAAAATTAATCAAAGGTTTTGGTGTTTTTTTTTTCTCTAGAAAACAATCATTTTTCAGCCAGTGGCATCGGTGTGAAGGGACAACGCGCCTTAAGCGCCGCAACGCTCATTTTTTGTTTTTACTATTCTATGTATTAGAATATTTAGGAGCAATAAAGTCGGACGACAACCGGCGCACGCGCTTCCAAACGGCCTTTTATCTGACGCGTGGTATTTTTGATATCTTGTTGTTATACTAAGAACCTCTTTTAGATAAAGATAAGCTTTACTATAAAGCATTTCAATGCTTATCTTTGTACTAAGTGTTGCTTGTGGGTTCGCTTTGTTGAATGTTTGAGATTCCTTCGGGAATCTCATCTATTTGCCAAGATAAAAATTACATAAGTATTCAAAAGTTTACTACATAAGTAAAATAATTCGTGTAATTTCTGTGGAAATATCACTTGTATTCAAACACGAATGAGAAACATGTCATATCATGCCATCCTTCCTTTTCTAAATTCAGACTTTTAGTAGTTGATTCTAAAGCCCAATTTCCTCTGAATCAAACTCCAAAACTGCGTGATTTTTTACTGAAAAGAAAACGGAGACGATTGCAGCTATAGAATCTTCATTTGTCGCAGATTCCGGCTCCTTAATGTCCCCTTTTGGAGTTCACAGGACTTCTTATACGTTTTGAAATTATTGCTCAAAATACGTGTTAAGATTTTTTCACACTATTTTCCTTCTTTAAAGTCTGTGGTTATCATTAGTGTGATTCGCACAAAGAATAGAAAATACCTTTTAGGTTCAAGTCTGGTATCAAACTCCCGATCTTTAAAGTCAACATTTACACCGCCTTCGCTACCACACCACGGCTTATACATATAAAAAACTAAAACCAACGACTTTGCTTATAGCGCTAGAGTTCGAGCATCAAACATCGCCTTAACAAGATCAGATTGTTCAATCAACGCTTCTAAGCGGTGACATTCCGATGCCTTGACTTATTTATTGCTGACGTCTTCTCATACTCGACAGCCAAGGTATACCTATACTCTGTCGTGTGAAATATTCCAAGGAAATTTAAGTTTTATTACGTAATCTATAAAATACTATTTTGAATAACCGTTTACATAGAACAGCACATTGTATTTTGCTACTATTTGTACATTGACAGCGTAAGTAAATTGTTTTTTTTTTTACAATAATCGTTGTATGGGTGACTCATATTTGCGTGTCACCAGTAACTTTAAAATGTAGATTATAATAATCTGAATTTGCTTAAAATATAAAATTCATTTGGGTTCTTTTACGAGCAACAAACATGATAAAAAAGGTTGTAATTGATTATATTATTTTTAACTTTGGACTTACCTTAAGTTTTTACTGCCCAATATATCGTATAATTAATTTATTTCAAGGTTCACCTACTAAATTCATCCAATCAACCAAAAAACACAACCTTAAAACATTATGTATGTAATAAAGTTAAAAGCAAACACATAGCATGCTCTAAATTAATTACCTAAATGAATTCTAAATAGGTATTAGTAGAATTGTAGTAACCGTTCCTAAGTAGTCTTAAGTATAATTTAAGGATTTTAATTTACTAGTATAATAGTATATTTTGCGGAAAATCTAGGTGGGTAAATGAGTAGGTAGGTATACTTACCTATCAGATATAGACAGTGTTATTTTAGGACGTAAGTGCTCTTTCCGTAACTTTAATGTCATGTTTTCTATTAGTCTTTCCTTATTTCAGGGAATTCTAGCATTATGTCATGGCAAGACTGTTATTTAGTAGGTACCCTCATTCCCATTTGATAAATTAAAGTAGTGTACGCCCACAATTGTTGGTGGGGTTGTGGGTATAAATACTAGTGTCAGCACAGAAGAGCTTCACCATAGCGGCGGTGACGCGCCTGTATAACGGTATCCTGCGCACGGGGCACTATCCCACCGTGTGGAAAACCGGCAGGGTCATCATGCTGCCCAAACCGGGGAAGAATGTCACTCTCCCCGGCAGCTATCGGTCCATCACGTTGCTGCCTACGCTCTCGAAGCTGTTCGAGTTGCTACTGCTGCGACGCATGTCTCCGCACATCACTCCTAGAAAGGAGCAGTTTGGGTTCCGGGCGGGACACTCCACCACCCTCCAGCTGTCGAGGGTGATCCAGCACATGACGGTGGCCCTCAACAAGAGGACAACCACCGTCGCTGTTCTCCTCGACATGGAGAAGGCGTTCGATAGGGTCTGGCATGAGGGTCTTCTGCTGAAGCTATCGTCGTCCGCGCTTCCCCGGCGTATAGTCCGGGTGGTGGCGTCCTTTCTATCCGACCGTCGCTTCTGTGTGGCGGTCGAGGACGTCACCTCGACTGAGCGTCCGATCGGGGCCGGCGTGCCGCAGGGCAGCTGCCTCTCCCCGGCCTGTTACTCCCGATACACCGACGACATCCCAGTGGGGGATGGGGTCGAGTTGGCTCTGTACGCCGATGACGCGGCGTACTACACCTCATCAATGAGCTCTGCGTTCGCCGCGAAACGGCTGCAGCGCACGCTCGACCTCCTCCCGGACTGGCTCTCCAAGTGGAGACTGTCGGTCAATGTCGGGAAGACACAGGCCATATGCGTCGGCAATCTTAAACGCCCACCGCCACCTCTCCGCCTCTACGGGCAGGACATTGCGTGGTCGCCTCAGGTAAAGTACCTGGGGGTCACGCTGGATCGTCGGCTCACGTTGAGGCCTCACGTGAGAAACGTCATCGCGAGCGCCCGCGCCGCGCGGTATCAGCTGCGCGGCGTGCTCGACTCTCGGCTCCCTTTGAGGGTAAAAGTCGGGGTCTACAAGACCTACATTAGGCCCCGACTCACCTACGCCGCTCCGGCATGGTACGCACTGCCATGTGCGTCCCTGCTCGAGAGCCTGCAATCGCAGCCAGCCTTGGCACTGCGTTCCGCTGCCGGAGCTCCTCGCTACGTGAGGAACTCCACTATCCAGAGGGACCTGAGGGTCGAGCCGCTGGATGAGTTCGTCCAGCGGCTCACCTCTCGGATGTTCGAGCGGGCGGATGCGTCGGACCACGAGCACATCCGTGGTCTGGCCCCCCTCCACACCCGTCCACCCGAGGGGAGGCGATATCCGCGCGAGCTTATCGCTCGCGATGACGAGCCAACGCAGCCCACCTAGCTTGGCTGACGGAGCCTGGACGCCGCCCTGACGGGCGGCGTCGGCTCCGCCCCGACGATCCACGCGGTCTGTAGACCGCCCCCCAGTTCCTGTCCGTAGTGGCGGACAGCGTGGGATCGCCCACTGCAGGGGGCTCTGCCCCGGACGCAGACACCTCTGCTGCCTTCATTCTAGTTACTCTGCTCGATTTAAGTGGTCATAATAAGTGTTCTATTTCTATTGTATATATAGTATATGTGCGGTTGTAATAGCTATAATAGTGAGAATAAAAGTATAGTTAACTAGAGGACCTCTTTTATTTACATTAATGAATTAGGTATGTGCGTAGGACATTCAGCTGCAAATAAAAATGGTGGCACGAAAATAGCCAGTGTCTTCTGCGTATTATTATAATGCAAATTGCTAGAAAATCTCGAACCACGTGTAGTTTACGCTACTACGGTTAATATTCGCATAATTGAAGTGGTATGTATATTTTTTTACACTTTAATTCGGTGTAATACCTAATAGTCATTTACCAAAATAAGTATACCTACCTACCAGCCTGCCAGGTAAGCACATTACGTTTGCATTGTACCTAACTTATGTCGCTTACAATATACCCACATAATGTAAATAAGTCATGGAAATCAGCTAAATATAGCATTGAGTATGAACTCAAGGTCAATATGTTTAAAAGTGAGTATATAGGTACCTAACTATATGTGTCGTGGCCACCTCTGATAATAATTGGCCAAACTATAGAATTTTGTCTTTGGGTCACCTAATCAATGGGCATGTGGACTAATTTTTATTTTTAGTCAGTCTTGTAGATTATTAAAAAATATTGGACACGTATTATTTCTTTTTTTACGTAATCAAAAAATAACGGCGATATATTGAGTTGAAATTTCGCGTGACGTCACTATTCTGACAGTTTGTATGGCGGTTTTAGCGGTTAGTGACGTCACGAGCCCCTCACCCTAAACTTTAAGGCGCTTTATCTCTGTATATTTTAATTTATTTAAAAAAGCAAAAAATACGTGTCTATTGTTTTTTTTATTTTCTAACTGACGGACTTATTAGAATTTTGATTTTCAAAAGTAGTCCACATCCCTATTTTGGAGTGCTCTCTACGCCCTGCCTAAAAAGTACTTGTACCTAACTAGACATTACGTCTTGTAATCAGTTCATGAAATGCCACATTCCATGAAATGGCCGGCCACAACAACGTGGCTAGAACATAATGATATGTACCTTCTAGAAAAGAATACTAAATACCCTATTTCAATAAGTCCTTCGATTTACCTTATATCCTGTATAAATGGTGGGTATAAATATTATAGTAGATATTATTTACGTACGTCAATGATGTAAAGTGTATACATAATCCTTACTAATATATAAATGTGAACGTGAGTTTGTTTGTTACGCTTTCAGGCCTTAGTTACTCAACCGATCATCATGAAATTTTGTATACACGTTGTCAGGAGTACAGAAAATGACAAACTACTTTTGAATGTGGAACTCTCCATATAGGTAAGAATATAATATAATTCCGTGGAACTCCCGAAGTAACGGACAGGTTATCGTAGAGATTCTAGAAGACGCTTTGCCTTTGGTTTTAAACAATGTAATTAAAGATACATACAGATAGATTTTATTGTCTATCGTTCATCAACAAACAAACAAAAAAAAAACACGTTTGTCGTCATTTTGAGAAGACAGATATCCGTCCACTACGTTCTAAATACAAATTAAACAGTCACTAAACACACCGCGTTACTGCACATAATAACAAATCGACGATACCGCTCGCATCAGGCGGAGGTCACACGGTGCGTTCGACATCCATTTTTCTCGTGTAACTGTGCCCGACACAGTGCATTGTTGTGACCGCGAAGCGACAGTTGCCCAATGGGCCCACGAACTGTCGAGTTGAGGGCTTTTCACACTAGCAGTGTAAACGTTGCGGTTCTCTTGACGTTTGAATTTTAAAACTCAGGCGTGTAGTAACTTTTATCTCTAGAAAATCAGTGCCGCGCCTCTATGCGAAACCAATAATTCGCCACTACGGTTTTAGACTATTGAGTAAACCACTTTGATACACAACTTGACATTTACAAAAAATACCTACTGCAATTTAGTAATGGAGATTTTATATTTTACAAAATCATATTATTTACATACGTTTAATGTCATTTGAAGAGAAGGCGTGAGGAACGATCGCACACTCTTTTCAACGATAATTTTGCAGTACCTACTTACGTTATATTATAATATAGCTGTGCCCCGCGAATTCACCCGTGGTAATTTCGGAGTTCCCGCAGGAATTCCGGGATAAAAAGTACCCTATGTCCTTCTCTGTACCCCTGACAACGTGCATGCCAAATTTCATCCAAATCCGTTCAACCGTTTTTGCGTGATTGAGTAAACGTATGCGAGGATAAGAGCTCGAAAGCGCATTTTCATCCGACTTGCTTCAAATTTATCGTCACTCCTCAGCTCCTATGTGTCTTAGCGTTATGTTATATAGCCTATAACCTGCCCAGGAGTATGGACTACAATCGTACCAAGTTTGGTTAAAATCCCTTCAGTAGTTTTTGACCCATGCGTGCACATACAGATAGACAGACAGACAGACAGAAAAAAAATTTACTGATTGCATTTTTGACATCAGTATCGATCACCATTCATCCTCCAATATTAAGTTTGAATATTTATTCAATGTACAGAATTGACCTCTCTACAGTTTTATTATAAGTATAGATAATTTTATATTAGAAATATTTATTTAATTGAAAACTGCCTAAGATGGTCCATTTTTACTTCGCTTAAACTTGTTTTAATACAGATTTTTTTTTATTTATCTCATTTATATCCGATAGATTTATTTTTAAATTTTAAAATATATGATTTATAGCTTGTGTGCCACGTAGTTTAACGGTAATTCCTCAGCTGAGTTTCTGTGACGATACACCGCGGCGTTTAACATGACCCGTCTGCAATGTACATAACAACTGGCAATAGTCACGCCATTAACTATTTGAGCATCGCATCGTTCTCTGGCGGACCAATATAACGGCACGTCTTTTTTATCATCCATTGCGTAACAGTGCTCTTTTTTCGCCATCGTCTACGGCACTATACAGTGTGTTTGACGATCACTATGGGGACCAATGCAATTATGGCAGACTAACTGTCCCCCGCGGTTTCACCCGCGGTAATTTCAGAATTCCCGTGGGAATTTCAGGATAAAAAGTACGGTATCTCGATCAGGAATACCGTAGCTTCCTATAAGTGGAAGAATTTTCAAAATCGGTCCAGTAGATCCATACATCACGCCCTACAACGTCACAAACTCACAGACTCACAAACTTAGCTATAGGCAGCTGCAGTGATCCTGAGTGTCATAGGTTACTTTATCCCGGAATTCCCGCGGGAACTCCGAAATTACCGCGGGTGAAACTGCGGGGGTCAGCTAGTAGTCTATATAAGTATAGATAAACCTTCCTGATGAATAATTCTATCTCGTCTATGAGTGAAAACTGTATGAGAAGCTTTTCAGTAGCTTTGAGTTTATCGCGAACAGACAGACAGACGTCGTGGAGGAATTTTTTGACGAATATAATATGTGGTCATCCTACGTATAGTTCGTGATGTTATGATTTAAGAACTAATTTAGAATAGAGCCACCGTTGTTCGAAGGTCAGCCGTAGAAGGAGAATGGTGATCGTTATCATTGTTTGCGGTGAACTGGCGTCTGGTTTGGATGAAAAGATTTCTTGTTTGATTAAGTTAATCGATTTATTGGGTATTATAGGTAAGTGTAATACTAATCGTTATTTACGCAGTTCCCGTAGGAATTCCGGAATTAAAAGTCCCATCCCCATTCCAGGTCGGCAACGCACCTGCATGCTTTCTGGTGTTGCAGATGTCTATGGGCGGCGGTAATCACTTACCATCAGGTGTACCACTTGCCCGTTTGCCCCCTATGACATAAAAAAAAACCCTATGTCACTCGGGAACACTTCTATAGCTACCTATAGGTGAAATGATTTTTTAAATCGCTAAAGTGATTTTTGACTTTATCCATTGCAAACAAACATACAAAAATCAAATCTCTATCACTAAATACCTACCTATTTTAAAATAAAGTCCTCTGCCAAGTCTGTCTGTCTGTTTGTCTGTTCGCGATAAACTTACTGAAAGGATTTTCATTTAGTTTTCACCAATAGATAGAGTGGTTCAAGAGAAAGGTTTATACAACGTGTTAATGAATTAACTGAAAACCTGATACACCCCATTTAAAAAAATAATCAATAATATTATTTAAATGTATTTGTTGTCAAAAAAATATATACTTTAAAAGTTATTCAACATTAGTTTGGAGGTGACCTATCTACGAAATTCCAAGCGCTACGCCCTACCTACCGCACCTACCGGTTCGAATTTTTTGCTTCGGGCAGCGTACGCGCCAAATATGGTATTATAAATAATTCAGACATGGGCTAGTAAAAATGAAAAAAATATAACCTATATTAAAACATAGTGCGATCGATTCGCTAGTTGATTCTGAGCAAACTACTTTCTAGTTTTGAGTTAATTCATTAACACGTTGTACATAGTTTATCCTGGAATTCCTGAGGGGACTCCGATATTAGCGCTAGTGAAACCGCCGGGGACAGTTTGTATAATCCATACTAATATTATAAATGCGAAAGTAACTCTTTAACGACTGAACCAATCATCTTAAAAATTTGTACACACATTGTCACAGGTACAGAGAAGGACATAATGGTACTTTGTATCCCGGAATTCTTGCCGGATCTCCGAAATTTCCGAGGGAGGAACCGCAGGGAACAGCAAGTATAAAATGTGTAGGTATAACTATAAGTATTAGCCACTGCTTGTCTTAAAGAGTGTAGCAGTAAGTGGTTACTTAGCATAACAAGGGAACCCCGTTGGCGCAACGAAAGCTTTCCTAGCGGGAGAGAAAAGATGTTTATTTTACGTCGAAGAAAAATCTTTTATGGAAATTCATAAAATTCATTATTATTACAAAAGTAAAATAACAACCGTACATTATAAATTCACTTATGCTTTTATATGCGACTCTTTATCTGTTATTTCAATAAAATTTTATAAAGGTATGTAATATAAACATGTTGAGGTAGAATAATTGCTATAGACTCAGGGTCTGATGATGTAAAAATATTCACCCTGACTACCAATGACTTACGTAATAAATCCAAACAGTTCGTTTAAGTGCTTGCGCACACTATGCGACATGTGCGTTTTGTCGGAACGACTTGTCGTCGCCGCAAGCGACAGCTCTGCGTCTTGTCCCCGCGACTTCACCGCAAACGGACGAGCGTGCTCCGACTCCCCTAGCTTGTCTTTGCGACTCAGCGATTCTTGCCGGTCACTCACATTCGCACAAAACGCATAAAGTAAACATTTGTGAATGATTATGCAAAGCTTTCGCTGTATTCGTGGTTTTCCAAGCAGTGTTGGTGACGCCTGGGAAAGAATTAAAAATTCATTTTTTCTTGCATGTTTCATTGACGAATTAAAAAAGAAGAGAAATTCTCTAATAGCTGCTTATAGGGAGCGTTGCACCGGTCCGCTTCATAAAGCATAATTAGTATGAGCCCAACCGCACTAATAAAATCATCTTCATTGTCCATGATTCACAAAATCGCAAGCAAGACTTGCATGTACAAACGGGTACAAACGGGTTAATGAATTGAGTATGCAAACCCATTTGCGTATCCGCTAAGTTTGCGAATGAACGTGTGACTGCCCTTCACATGCGTACAAACATTCTTGCAATGTACGAATGTATGCGCGCATGTGAGTTACCAGTGTAACGCCAAGTGTGCGGAGCTTTGAACAAAACAATTGGTATGTGAATTGTGCGACTCTGGCCACGGGAAGTGGGTAGATGTAAGGCTCACTCATGTTTTTGGCAACTACCCTCGAGTCTTGAACCGTACCGACGGCTCGAGTTGCCGAGCGGCCGCGAGACCAGTCTCGCTCCGACACCGCCGTGATTCACTTGCTACAATTTGTTTACCAACCTCATCTGTGGTTGAATTATCTACTGACTACCTCGAAAGTGCTACGCCGTGCGTGCATATGGTGTTAAGACCGTTGGAACTTTGTATTATTGTGCTTCTTCTGCCGTGATATAACCTCTAACGGTCAAGGCTGTTGGTGGAAGCTGGAAAGGTGAGTGGGTCAATTTATCCATTTACTTGTGGTTAGGATCGTATCCTGCCCCTTGCCTACCTCTTTCACACATGAATATTGTAGGCCGCAACCTGTCGTCGCGTCTAGTCATCGAGGTGTCGCTGTCGCGTTTCGCATAGTGTGCGCCGGCTCTAACAGTTTGGAATATTTATATCCAAACAGGTAGATCACCTTAGTAAGTCTAACAATTTTGAAGAAAAAAAACTTTCACGACACAAGCTTTTAGCTTCGTGTAGGAAAAAGTAGATCTGTATGTTTTGAAGTGGATTATTATTATTATTAATGTGTAGAATGTCTTGTTTTATGCTTGCAATGTTAAATAACAATGCTACATAATGTGGACTTGTTATATAACACAAGTTATCTAACATGTTACATAGTCTGTACACACCGTTACAAACTAACATGTATATAAATACTAGCTGTTCCCCACGGTTTCACCCGCGTTAGTTTCGGAGATCCCGCGGATATTCCGAGGTAAAAGTAGGTATTTAGACTTACCTACTCTATATTTTTTCTGTACTCACCCTTGACGTAGTATGCAAAATTTAACGTAGTTACTTCCGCGTTAATTTGGAAATTCCCGTGGGAATTCCAGGATAAAAAGTAGCCTACGTTTAGCCGTAAAAGCGTAACAAACAAACAAACTCACTTTCGCATTTATAATAGGTATTAGTAAGGATAAAATGCTGTACTATACTATATCACAACCCGTAAAAGCTAAAGCGAATGCAGAATGTAGGCAGGTGGGTAGAAGAATGTATCTACACGGAAGATGAAGAAGATTTTAACGCGCCTTTTTAACTCGCCCAATTTCGTCTCATCCCAAACGATGGGCGCACCAAGCACCATCATGTAAAACAAACAGTCCCATGTTTATTTTAATCGTTCAAAACTATTGTAACATGCCATTATACTGTGTTATGCATCCATTATGGTTCGAAGAATAACATTTGTCCGCTCCTTTCGTTATTGCGTGTGGTCGATTGCATACGGAATTAGAAATGGTAACGAAACCATATTTTTTTTTTGTCTTCGAACCGAAGTGGGTTAATGTAAATACACTGAACATGTACAGTTGTTTTGAAACGCATTATTATTCGCTTCATTATGTATATGTAATTATGCTAATTCATCTATAAATCAATGTTAATCTTATTATTATGAATAATATTGTTTCATGTCACAGTTCTATTTTATAAATGACTTGCGCCCGCGTTCGGCCGCGTCAATTTTGGGATCTCCTCAGGAACTCTCTTTCTTCTTTAATAATCTTTGTTTTGGGATAGCGGTATTCCACTTTATTAAGGGATAACATAGCTTGCTATTAGTGAAAGAATCTTTAGAAACTTATACATAGTTTATAATTTCAAAATCTATTTTTATTTTTTTAATAAGCCTTTGTTGCTGGTGCTAAACATTAATATAGGTATAATACATATAAACAATTTTAAGCGCAACTTAAATATTTAAGTTATAAAGTTATAAATATATTTAAGTAATAGTAAGAAAATATAAAAATGTTCAGCAATAAATCAGAAGTTCATCAGTTCTCAGAAGCAATTTTAAAAATTAATAACCCGCTAAATATAATACCAAACTGATCGTATGAAAGAGTTAGTGCCTGCTTACTCGTACAATTTTAATTTATAGTAAATAATATAACGAAATTACCCTTTTAACAGTGGAACTATTCTTAATGGCCGGTATAAAATACTTAAAGGCGGGCTAGCACCATGTCCCCAGTTTTATGGGAAGCCGCATGAGGCCGCGGAGCCGGTAGGCAAGTACCTACCTTCTGTGTAAAGCGTGTACCAGACTGTTGTAAACAAGCCCAAAACCAAAGTTTTCAACAAGCCCAAAACCAAAGTTTTCAACAGTGGTTTAAAACAGTGTGGACGGTTGTTTGCAACGAAATTACGGGCGACTAACGGTGGTTTTAAACCAGCCTCCCGCCAAGGTCACCTTGTGGGGAGGCTTGTTTAAAACAGTCTGGTAGAGCTTAAGGACTAAAGGCTGGTTAACACAGTGCGAGCTAGCGTACGAGTCAGCCTGCTGAGTAGCTGCACTGCAGTAACTCGCACTGTTTGTACGTCACTTACGAGTGACGTGCGAGTTGGACAGTAGCTCGCATCCGAGTTCCTTCAACATTTTTTTGTTTTCACTCGCATGCTCGCCCGCCAGCAACTCGTACATGACAGCAGCTCAGCCGTCGCTCGCATCGTTTAAACGCGTTCGGCAGTAACTCACCAGTGCGAGCGGGACAGTCATCATGAGCGGAACCATATTATTGTCATGGATCGTATCACCGTTTTTTTTTATTTCACTCGACATAAAAAAAAACGCGGCATTTATTTCACGCGGCATCTCGCAAGACTAGACAGCAGGTAAGTACTAGTATCATGTAGATAGCAAAGGCGAGCGCAACTACTGGCGTACGAGTAAACAAGTCGAGTAGCTGCCTACTGTCTTGGTCAGCAGCTCGCATCGTCTAAACTAGCCCTAACACTGCTTCGAAAAAATGGCCTCATTGTTAGAGGAACTTGGAGAGTTTTGTGTATTTCTCGAAACGGTGCGGATGGTTGATGGAATATCATAGACTAATTGATATTGTTCAGTTTTGTAACTTTTATTATCTACTAAATATATCATAGCTGTTCCTTGCGTTTTCACCCGTGGTAATTTCAGATTTCGGGAAAAAATTATCCTATGTTTTTTTTTGTACTTTTGACAACGTGTACCTATGCAAAATTTCATGTTGATCGCCAAGCGTGAAAGCGTAACAAACAAACAGACTCACAGTCTCATTTATAAATAAGTATTATTAGCATAATGTTTATGTCGCAGTCAAATTACACAGGAATTAAGGACCGCAAGGACTCCAACGACAGAAAATGCGTTGTGGAGGATGCTTGCGATCTGCGGAGCTAGGATGCGCAACATGATATGTTTATCGAACGAAAGATAAAATTGTCGACACGACAAATATTTGTGGGCGTCCAAGCAAAAAAGTGCAGTAGTGGGGTATTGAGTTAAGACTAGATTCGGTTAAACATTTTTTACCACTGGTAGACAAAACGATATATTATGTCGACGAGAATCGATAAAATGGCTCGATAAAATTTTATCATGCTGCGCATCCTAGCTCCACTGGATATTGGCAGAGGTCACATAAAAAGGTTTCATCCCATAGTAGTTCTCGAGAGAATTCCGAAATTTGCAATTTGCGTCGAAACCACAGGAAACAACTTTTCATAAAAAATATTTCCTCGTTTACACAAATTACAGTCGGTGCAATGACTGGCATATTTTTTTTGCTTTGTCTTCTACTAAGGTTTGTGATTACCCGTTTCGTTGTTGCAAAAAGGCTCCTTTTTTAAATTGTAAGGATAATGATGTCAAGCCGCTACTCATGGCGTTACGTCAGTCACGTTCTATACAATCATATAATGAATGGTTAATAAATATGACTTTGTAAAAGAATGACAGCGGACTTCCTAAACGCTAACCTACAATCCATAACAAGTGGTCGATTTTAATAATTTTTGCATCTATATTTTTACAAAGTGATATTTAGCGCCCAATTACAATTTTTAGTAGGTACTTAGTTTTACGAATTATAGAACTACTATTATAGAAGCAAAGAAAAGCCGACAAATAGGACTTGAGCTAATGCAAATTTGATGTAACGGGTACAGCGGTCTTATTGAACCCCTAAAAGTTTAAGCATGAACCTACATTTGTTTATTGTATGTTAATTTTATTAGCAAACATTTTATTTTAAAACTTCGGTTAGTGAAATAATCTATCAGTCTCATTGCCGTTAATCTTTATGAAACGTGAGCTGTCGAAAATAATCCAAAGAATGCTACAAAGGTTGTTGACGAGTGAAAGCAACACGCGCGAAAACACGCGTGTCACGTTTTTCGTTATTTCAGTCACTTTTCAGCATCTATTTTGGACCCTGAGCAGGAAACAGACTTTCAAGAGAGCCATGTTTTAACTTGGGGAACAATCTAACATTGTCATTGGCGTTTCGCCATAATTGAAGAAGTAGATGAAGAGATTGTGAAACATTGTCATTGGCAAATTATAATTATAGACGCCATTATTAAAGAAGAAGAAGAATGCTACAAACCGTGACGCAAGAGATTTGAAACACAAAATCAGGACAAATGACAATTGCGAGTAGGTCTGAAAATTTGCTATGGGTATTAGGTATGGTGTAATACAGATTTGTCGCCTATTTCTTGACAAAAGAGATAATCTATCTTAGAAAATAAATATGTTTTTCGATAATTTGTAATGCTACTAGATCGCTAAAGAGATGTTTCATATTTACCAGTTATATATTATAACTACATA
Source organism: Zygaena filipendulae (assembly GCA_907165275.2). NCBI lineage: Eukaryota > Metazoa > Arthropoda > Insecta > Lepidoptera > Zygaenidae > Zygaena > Zygaena filipendulae. The sequence continues at coordinate 7,911,754 of OU015669.1, forward strand.
ATAACTAGTTTTGCTGGTTGAAGAAACTTGATGGCACTGTGACGCTATAAAGATAAATATGGGCCTGTTGTTTTATTGTTTATGACCATATTTCTATCAACACGACATGCAGCATGCTATAAGCAGCTGCAAGCAGCGTCTTATATTTTCGTAAATGCACTAGTCATTACAATAATTTTCAAATTACAATTAAAATTGAAACTGTAAATCTACTTACCTATCAATTGTAATTAGATCTACTATACCTAATAATTGTAATAATATATTAACAGCTTTTCACTAAATGCATATATAAGTAGGTATATATAATTATGGTACTTAATTTTTGTCTCTCTGTCTGCCTGTCTGAATCTCTGAAATGGCTGGACCGATTTTAACGGGACTTTCACTGGTAGATGCTGATGTTACGAGGAGTAACTTAAGCTACTTTTATTTTAACTATAAATCTGCCTATTAATAATATAATAGCTATAAAAACTTTTTTTTTCTACCTTTTATTGGATCACAGCAATCTGCAAAAGTATGAAAGTATACTTTGTAGAAATCTCAAAAGGATAAAAATGAAAGAAAGAAAGAAAGACGTCTAATATTAAAGACGTCGAATATTATAAAGAGGAAAGATTTAATTTTTTGTTTGTTTGTTTGTTATGATTTAACTCAAAAACTACTGGACCGATTTCAAAAATTCTTTCTACCATTAGAAAGCTACATTATCCATGAGTAACATAGGCGATATTGTAATCCGGAATTCCCGCGGGAACTTCGAAATTATCGCGGGTGAAACCGCGCGGGACAGCTAGTAATAAATAAAACAATAAATACAGACTTAGGTACTTGATTTGTTACTTCTCATAATGTCGATGTTTGAACCGAAACTGTTTGAAAGAGGGAAGTTTGATGGAAGTTTTTGTGTTTACGTAAACTTATGGACTAATTACAGAATCCAAAGGGCCAGTGAGCACAAAGCGCCCTTTCAACAAACTCTTGAGTTGAATACTCCATAACAACACCCGAATTGTTTGCATAGCTACGGTGGCTTACAATAGTGACTTCGGAAAATGTACGTGTAGTATAGGTATCTGTTTGAGCTACTGTAACTATAAATTTCGTTCTAAACAAAAAAAAATATTTATACAAAATTAATTGATGATAGTTTGTCTCGCTAAAACTCGAGAAGGGCTCGACCGATATCAATAATAATTCTTTCTTAATTATTATTATTGGCTTCGTAATTATCAGGAGAAGGTTTGTATTAAAGAAAAATTGGGAGTTTTTGCGGGAATTCCGATACTAACGTGAGTGAAACCGCGGTCACAACTAGTAATTTATAAAAGAAAACTAACTGATTGATTGATGATAGATGCACATCTCAAATTGCTAAATCTAGAACCTCGAAATTTTAGAATAAGGTCCTCATGCGTATATTTCATAAGCATGCACTAAGGAAAGGTATTCCAAAATTCCAATCCCTATGAAATAGAAGTTAAAAATTTGTACGGAAGTATATATTTACAGAGTTCTATAAAGAAGAAATTCGACAGGTGGAGGTGCACTTTGTGTGATGAACACAGGATGGGTGTGTTTATATTATATGTTATACACATGTAATTCTATGTAGTATACCACGTTTGCTTGGTTTCCACGACACAAGCTAATAGCTCAGTGTGGGATCAAGTAGATCTGTGTGTTGTGATGTGGGTTATTATTATTTATTATAAAAGACAGAGAACCCGAGGAAGTCCCGAGATTCATCCGAGTATAAAACCGTCAGAAACAGCTAGTAAAAAAATAATGCAATATTTTTCCATATGACGATGACGAGAGATGGAGATAGATAAGCAATAGTGTGTTAACCCACACTGGAGAAATTTTGAGTAAATCGTGTTTTAAAACTATAGCGCCATTTTGTGTCAACATTTTTTTATGTTCAACATATTGTTACATATTTATAAAATGTAATAAGGTAAACACATAATTAAAAAACGTTCTCTAACTCTCAATAAATCGTTCTGTATCAATAACTTAATTTTGTGGGTTAACGTGTTATTGCTTATCTGCGTCCAGATGAGAAATAAATTCAGCTAATCTGGACTTGAATTAATAGGTGATATATTATGTAGTTATAAAACATAGAGTGGATTAATCATCCAAATTACGTCAATTTGTCTTAGACATAATAAGTCATTACGGATAAGTAAAATTGATGACCGACAAGTTAAAACATTAGCATCGGCCACCTGAGGTTGGACTACAGTTTATTAATTAACTAGCTGTTCCCGCGGTTTCACCCGCGTTAATTTCGGAGTTCCTGCGGGAATTCCGGGATAAAATGTACCATGTCAACGTGTAAGCAAAATTTCGCGATGACCGGTTGAGTAGTTAAGACGTTAAAGCATAACAAAGTACTTTTTCCGAAACTTTCGACAATTTTATTGTTATCGTTACTATATTTCAACAAATTTGCATAAAACCTTGACAAATTATATTGGTCAAAGTTATGAAATGTAAATGAAATGGAAATTGGTTTTATGTAATTGGTACCTGAAGGTTGACTGGCAGAGAATGCCACTGTGGCATTAAGTCCGCCTTTTGTACCATGATGTGCATAAAGTTTAAATAAATAAATAAATTGGTATATGTATAATGTATATACCTTCCTCATGAATCACTCTAACCACATGAAAATCCTTTCAGTAGTTTTTGAGTTTATCGCGAACAGACAGAAAAATAGACAGATACACGGCGGTGGACTTTATTTTCTAATATGTGAGTGATATAACAGTGAAGTTATAAATAATTCATTTAATTATAATATTATTATTAACTCAAGTATATGCCAGGCCTCAGCGGGAGTCCTTTCGTTCGGTGCTCATAACATTTTGGATATTCATTTAATGCGTTTCTCATATCAATTAGTAAACATAGTAATTAAGAATAAATTATCTGTTCGGTGTCATTTTTTTATTCGATAAAGGAATTTAAAAATAAAATCTAAACTCGTATTGACAGTCGACAAAATGTGAACCTCTAATTTCTCATATCTACCAATTGAGTTCATTTTTTTTATTAGGTAGGTACTACAAGCATAGAAAATACGTCGGTCGAACGGTAAGGGCGGCGCTACCGTCTCGATCGGCGGCGGCGACGGCGGCGGCAGCAGCGGCAAAAACAAATGGTAGACAACATAAGAAGTTGGCCACAGCTCGCACCGCTGATAGCTGTGGCCAACTTCGTATGTTGTCTACCATTTGTTTTTGCCGCCGCCGCCGCCGAGACTGTGGCCAATAATATTTTTGAATAGGGAATCCAAGAAATACACTCCAGGGTAGTCAAGTACCAGACAATATCTATCTATACATACATATAAATAAAATTGAAGTGTCTGTTTGTAATTCCAACTCAACCTGACGACCTGATTCCAACTTGACGACCCGATTGGTGCGATGGTCACCATGCCTGCCCGCTAATCAAGAGGTTCCGGGTTCGATTCCCGGTGGGGGTGGACTTTGTGTGATGAACACAGGGTTCCATTTTCTAGTCTGGGTGTGTATATAGTGTGTCTATAGTATAATATATAATATTATGTAATAATATGTGTAGTATATACCACGTTCGCTTGGTTTCCACGACACAAGCTTATAGCTTAGTGTGGGATCAAGTAGATCTGTGTGTTGTGAAGTGGATTATTATCATTATTATAATATGAAAGTATATATGGTACTTACTCCTACATAAATAAATCTCTGAAACGGCTGGTCCGATTTTAACGGGACTTTCACTGGCAGATAGCTGATGTTATGAGAGTAACTTCCTGGCGGAGTGGTCGTGATCACGAATAGTCTAGGGTCTAGGTACCGGTAAAAATTGCCTACTTTTATTTTAGAAAAAATAGTTCCTGCGGGAATCCCGAAACTCACGCGGCTGACACCGCGGGGAACAGCTAGTTTCAAATAATCCACTATACAGGTTTATTTTATTTCAAACGTGTCGATCCAATTTTTAGTAATAATCTTGCCTAATTAAAAGCGAGATATATTATTAAGATAGTAATTACCAGTCTATTTAGTCTTGGAAAGGTCGTATCCAAATCATAACTTTGTGGAACAGACTTCGGCAGATCATTTCATTCCCCTTGGCGGTTCGCACAGTGGAAATAAGAAAGCAATTAGCTGGAATGTCAAATGTAGATGATATAATATAGTATAGTAGGCGGTGTTGTAATACTTATTAATAAAAGATATAAAAATAAATAATTAACAGATATTTATCGTCTCTGAATTACAAATTTTGCAAAGCAACTCTATTTCTAGATCTATGATATGACTTATTTCATCGAAAACTATAGGTACAAGTAAATTATGTACTTAACTTTAATTATAATCCATTTCCAATAAATTGTTTTTACAAATTTTCGTCAAAATAGGTAATATATTTAAATAAAATTTAATTAATAGTATTTTCGCAAAGATAACATAGCGTTAAATAAAGCCGTTGTTCAAGATAACAGTTATTTTTAGCAATTTGTTATTGAAACTCATTAAAACGTTATCAAAATGTTAATATTATTCAAATTGGTTGTAATAAAAGCTAGATTAGAAATTGAGAATCTACTAAGAATATATACCTACCTACCCACTGAGGTAATTTGTTACGTAACTTATAAAAAAATATACCTAGATACGTATCTTTCTTAATTCAAATTGTGTGATAATTTTTTGTGATTATTTTTGCATAGGTAATCTTATTAAACTTAATTTTAATAGAGGCGTAGAAATTAATTTGTTTTGTTTTTAATCCTTGAGCAGATAGAACTTTCGAAAATTGCCATTCTACTAATATTATAAATGTGAAAGTTTGTGAAGATGTTTAGATGTTTGTTGGTCAATCACGCATAAATGGGTGAACGGGTGAATTGGATAAAATTTGATGCTAATATAATAACTAGGTATCTTATGGTATAAACGTCCTCAGGATATTTTCCTTGAGGAATTTCTGAAGAAATCCCGAGATTCATTGTGGCCGAACCTGCGTCAAAAAGCTAGTTTTAATTACATAATATTATTATTGTTAAATTATATATAATCAAGTTTTTATAGCTTTACACTGAGCTCTTAAAGGGTCGATTACCTTGAGTTTATGCCTTTTTTTAAAAGAACCGAAAGTAAAAACAAAAATTCACGGAAGCGACAAACTTGTTGGGTGTTCTTTCCTTTCTACAAAGCTCCTCGCCGCTCGAATTGGTTGAACAAGCTTGCCTTCTGTCCTTTTCTTACACGTCGCCGCTTCATCATTGTGTTTCTTGTGATTCCTAAACGGATATGAACTTCCTATAATTGGCAATACGTTCGAGACGTGTGAAGGTTCAAAGATGTTTCATCTGTTGGTCTTTTAAAATTAGGCGTTGTTATTTATGTGCTATCTGTTTAAAATCTCATATCCAATGTGTAAAGTCATTATTTTTATTTGTTCCAGGTAAGAGTTCATGTTACTACTACTACGAAACCATTAAATAAGTAAGTTGTATCGATATTACCTACATCTTCGACCTGTGACTCCGCTTTGATTCTACTGCACATCAGCTGTCTGTGGGCGTATTGATTCAACGTAGCACTGTTTGACCCACAAATTGCCTTGCACCTTTCATGCCCGGTACAAAAAAGTCGACCTTGGGTAAAAAAAAAAATTCAACCATACATTTTTCGTAAATCGAACTATTCCCGAGCGACTCAAAAGTCAAAACAGTCTCAAGTTAAGGATGCTTGCGATTTGAATATGAATTTTGATGCACTTTACATAGAGTCGATTTTGGATTATTGGATAGCTTTTAATTTTGGGACGGATAAATCTGTTTGGAACGAAAGCTTTATTGGCAGTTGGCACGTGGCCCCAAGAACATCTGCCCAACCAATTAGGGGTTCCTTTGTAATACGATGCAGTTGTTCCCACTTCCATGGGTTTTATACGTATCATAATATTGTTTTTGTTCCTTTTGTTTGGAGACTGTGAATAGGATATTTTTGTGTTTAGGAATGTTCATACAGATGTAATCTTGGCTGGATTCGAGAGGAGATTTGTGAGTTTAGGTACATAACACGTTGCAGATTTGTCTTTTTCTCCTAAATAACGATTTATGCGGTTTATTTGTGTTATGATTCAAATACAGTTTAATAGATAAAAATATAAAATTCTTGCCATGGAAATAATAATTACTGAGTTATTTGTTAATGTTTTGTTTTTTTTTTTAAACCAAAATTAGAATTATATAACGATCCGTTAGTAGATACCTCTGTAATTCTATAAAATATTTATGTTTTTTAATAACAAAAACATAAAAAAAGCTCTGCGTTTAGTAATGCATGCGTAAAAAGTGTAGAAAGTTTTAAAAATACTAGCTGTTTCTTGCGGTTCCACCCGCGTTAATTTCGAAGTTCCCGCGTAAAAGCAGAGATAAAATTAGGTACCCTATGTCCTTCTCTGTACCCCTGATAACGTGTAGGTAGGTACGCAAAATTTCATGGTGATCGGTTGAGCCATTAAGTCATGAAAGCGTAGAAACAAACACAAATAAACATACACTTGAATTTACTGTAAAGACATACATAAATTTTTGTATATCTGGACTAAGGTAATAAATCGCAATAAAAAGAGCACAAGCATAAAATCTGTACTGGAACTACGTTTTTACATTAAAATCCTTGAGCGCAACTAACAAAAAGTACCAACTATTTTAGTGAAATTAGTGAACCTTATTTCCCTGGAGTTAAACACGATTCTTGTTTCAATACATGCTGAGGCGAGACGAAGCGAACTCGCTAGCTAAGTAGGGCATGAACCCAAAAGCGTATTAATTAGAACACCGGATGATACTCTGCTTGTTAGACACAGATGTACACTAAGTAATTGTTTATAATAACATTTACTAGGCTGATGCAAGGTTTGTACATATCCTAGTCCAACCTGCATTCTGACATCAGTAGGTAAGTACCGGAAATCTAGGTGGGTAAGTACCTAAGTATATAAAACGAATCCCTATTTCCCTTGGTCACGATCACGGCATCACGCTAATTCTTTTTTTAATTCTTTTTCTAATTCTTTTTCTCATGTAAGAAGTTTGAAGTTGCTGCGGCAATCCCGAATCTCACGTGGGTGAATATCCGAAACGGTTGGACTGATTTTGACGGGACTTTCACTGCTAATTAGCTGATGTTATAAGAAGTAAATTAGGTTACTAATGGAGTGCTACAATAACATTATCAAAGTAAATTATAAAGTGTTAGCTTTCACTCTCTCGCAGTATGTTAATTTGAAGCCCTTGAAGCCATATAATATTATTAAGGGCGTGTTCCAGCCATCAACGCAATATTGTAAAGTATAAACATAGCAATATAAAACAATGCTAATGTTATGTTGAACATAATCGAATCCGGTACAAGGATGGGCATTGTGAGCGAAGCGCGTGGGCAGCGACCGCTAGGGAATTAATATTTGTGAGCAACTATACGTAATACCTACTAGCAAACTCACAACTTGGGCTCATAAACATTTAGATATTGACACAAATATTGGCAACGAATATTTGTAAAGCGAAAGGGTCGTGTTTGAAACACTCGGTAGACGAAGATCGGAAATGCCCTTAAAATATTGAACATTCACCTCGGAATCAATACGTGTACATATGTGAAACCACTATGGAGTGTCAGTCATAGAAACCACTATTGATAAAAACTGCTCGCGTCTTTTTACCCAAAACTTTAAAAACAAAAAATAAAATAAAATTTAAAATAGACCTTATAATTTTGGAATTTTGAGTTCGATGCACTAAACTCGTATGAATTCCATGGATACCATTTACTTTGAGTTATTTTCTAGCGCGAATGCGAATACCACGTTTCTTCATCAATAATGGACATGGATATAGTAGTGTGCAAAGATCTAAACAAATTTCTACTCCGTCGCTACATTCTTGATAGAGTCGTTTCGCATCGTTGTTTTTCTTGTGCATTCATGCGTTTGACCGTATTCTTTAGCTTGACATGGTCTTTGGTCAGTTCATTGGAAGAAAGATCTGCCTTGTTCTCACATCATCAAATCTTTCGTTCAAGGTTTTGTACTTTAATATATAAATATTCCATGTACGTACTACGTCCATGCATAAATAATTTAATTTTCGAAGATTACCTAACTAGTACTTAATTGAATGGTTATTAGTTATGAAAAGTACCTAGGGAATCCAGTGTGATTTTATTTTGTGTTTTTTTTTTCACGATAAATCTACCTAAAACAATTTTTTAATCCATCAATCACGATCGCATTGATACGGATCAGCAAAAAAAAAGGATTCTTAGGATTAAGATTATTTGGAGAATTTGTTACTTAAGTCTTTATCGTGGATATAGTATTAAAAATCTTTTAAAATAATAATTATGTTCTTTATTTAAAAATGTGAAAAATCAAGGCATGGTAAAAACGGTTAATGTCTGTTCCCAGCTGTTGTCAACCCAGGAAGTTAATTACGGTCTCTGTGTCCATTACAACTGACCGCAGTTTGCAATGTGCAGGGCGACCGCACATTGCGGCTAAAACATTTGCCGAACGGAAGCTCAAATGACCCATTGTTATTGGCCGATTGAAATTCTTCTCGTATACCATGGACATAATAAATTTATTGCTGGCCGTTTTATCGGTATTTTTGAATATGGAAATTTGTTGCGTTTTTCAGGCCTGTATAAACAATAACAAACTTTTTAATGACTTGTAAGGATGTAGGTATATTAAAATACCTAGGTACTAGAAATGGCTTCAATCTGCTTATATTGTCATAATTATCTAGGTATATGACTAGTCATGAATTGCCAAAAAAATAAAAGCTTGGTATCTAGATACCAAGCTTTTATTTTTTTGGCAATTCACCAACAGATTTTTTGTAAAAAAAGGTTTTTTTTGTGTAATTTGAATATCGAATATAATAAAGTCATTTTTAAAATGCGTTTAATTTCTAATAAACATGCTACTTTCTTTCTACCTTTCTACATTTGATATGTATCCTCACAAACGTGCAGACAAACTGTCGATCAAACTCTCTTATTTTCCACTTTCCATGTTAATTAATATTAATCACCTTTCTATTACATTAACGCGTTCTTATAACTCAAACATGAGACGCATCAGCTTCAAGTATTGAAAAAATACAATACTTTGTGTCATGATATCAGTAGGTATGTACTTTGTATTTCGTATTGAATAGCGAAAAAGATCGAAATTACGTAGAGATAATATTATACCTATTATTGGCTAAAAACATGCCCTGAGGTGCATGGGATAGGAGCATGTTTTTTTTTTTACTAAATAGGATTGCAAATTCTCAAATATCTTATGTATTTGCTCTCGACTATTTCTTTTAGATAAAAACAAAAATATACAGGAATTTACGTAAATATTTTATACTGGATGTAAGGTTATTTGGACGCAGATAAGCAATAACATGTTAACCCACAAAATTAAGTTACCTATTCAGAACGTTTTATTGAGATTTAGGGAACGTTTTTTAATTATGTGTTTAACTTATTACATTGTTTATGTATGTAACTAAATATTGAACATAAAAAATGTTGACACAAAATGGCGCTATAATTTTAAAACACGATTTACTCAAAATTTCTCCAGTGTGGGTTAACACACTATTGCTTATCTATGTCCATTTATGAGGGGCATATTTTTAAGGACGGTATTCGTCCTAAATAATAATATGTCTCCAAATAATACGTTGTTAATTGTTGAGGTAACTATACAATTTAAATATGTAATGACTATAGCTGTCCCGCGCGGTTTCACCCGCGACAATTTCGATGTTCGCGCGGAATTGTTCCATACAAACTTTGCAACCCCTTTTCGTCCCCTCGGGGGTTGAATTTTCAAAAAATCTATATAGATTTAAATCTACAAAGAATAGCGGAAATCGCTCAAAAAAGCCTCGCGGCCAATTTTGGTAAAAACTTAAACTGAGTACCACTACCTATACTCAGATTTTTTACAACTAATTTTCTTAGTTAGGATGTAATTTTTTATGTATTGAAAACAAACTAGAAATAGTGTCTATTTATATTTTTTTCTAAGTCAAACTTATTTCCTAAACGATTAGGTATTTTCTGCGTGAAAGATAAATATTCAGCAGGTTCAAATAAAAAATATTTTCGTAAGTAAAAAATTAAGGCTGTAGACGGATATTTTTATTTATGCGTAAAATTCGTGAGTCTTTGATCTTTTTTAATTAAAAGATGTCATGTCATGGATGATTGGATATTAAATTATGTTGAATTTTTGTTTTTTATCTCATCACGTTAACTCTGTTCAACAACAAGGTAATTATACTTTTTAACTAAAATGGCGATTCAGCACATTATGTACTTCCTAATTATATTTGTAAAGGAAAATAATTAATTATTATGTAAATAAATTTTGGTTTACTTTATTTGATAAATAAATTAAACTTTTTTGTAACTAAGGTTCTTCTCTTAGCTCAAACTTCTCTATTTACCACAGCTGTGATGACTGTCGTTTTTAGTTGAATATATAAATAAATAAACAGGAAATAGCTTCCACAATCAAATTACAGAGCAATATTCTACATTTCCCCTAAAAATGTATACCTACTCAGTGTCACGCCATTACGCAAACATTGGCCGGGTGTTTCTGATCAACATTGTCCAATAACCGCCAACTCAGCAACGATTATTGCCATGTTATTGGCAAACACAAGTGACCCGACTTGCCTTGACACACAGTCTATGAATGACTATTTACCTACAGGGCACGTGTGCACTGTACACTGGAGAACAGCTTCTAGATGTGGTTACGATACGGAAGTTTGAGAAGGCTCACTTTGCCCCCTTATTTATTTACTTTTTATGGGTAAGTACTGGCTGATTGGTAGTGGTCTGTAGTTGAAAGTCGCACGTGGTCGCCACGCGAGAGCTTTTGAACGTCCATGCCCGTCGGCTGTACGGGCAATAGTGACTCGCCGTGGACTCGCCCACAGCAACTCAAGCTTTGCAAATCTTCGAGCCTTATTGGTTACTTTGGTTCTTCTAGAGTTAGGTTCCTTATTCAAACACTCACGGAAGATTCGAATACATGATTCAAATACGTCGAATACAGAAAAAAAGTGTAAAATCACGTTGTTAAAACCAAAAACATTTTCTCTGAATCTACATAATATCTCATAATATTATAAGAAGAAACCATCGACTGAGAAAGAAAAAAAGAGCAAAACTAAGATTCCTTGAAGGAAAGTAATAAACTTTTACCTTGCCATATGTCATTCTCCATAATTATTATATACTACTAGCTGTGCCCCACGGTTTCACCCGCGTGAGTTTCAGAATTCCCCCAGGAACTCCAAAGTAAAGTTTTGTCCAAAAATAATTGATTATGTTGATTAACAAATACGTAATTAATATTATACCTTAAATTTTAAGGTAAATAAGACTTGTTTGAAACGCTCTACTTATATTAAAATTTGAAAGTTTGTGAAGATCACACATTCTTAAACGCCACGTTATTACGCGAGTGTCATAGGCAATTTTTAATCCTGAAACTCCGAAATAACAGCGGGTGAAATCGCGGGGAAACAGCTAGTACCTAATCAATAAAGCTTCGAGACTCATTAATTTTTACCTTCAGAAACTTAGTGGGATACTGACATGAGTATTTTTTATTGTACAAAGGATACGTCAAAAAAAGATTTGGAAACCTTTGGTCTAGATAAACTGCCTTTAAGTATAAATTACTCATACAATACTTACATTATAAATATTCATACGACGTCCCGTCAGCCTTGGAGGTAAAATGGCATTATTGTTTTAAAATTCACAGCCCTATTGTTAAAGGCATAAGTAATGTTGTGTTGAAGGCATAATGCCAGATACTATCTTTATTAATGTTGCCAGTGACAAAATTGTGATTGATCGTGTATCCATTGCTTTTTTGGCACTTTGACATTGATTGTTACAATGTATATTGTTATTTTATACATTATGGCACGTCAGCGTCAAGCTATTTAAAAAACAAACTGTTTCATAAAAGTTTTTGTGTGTCTTTAACCGTCTTTATCAAGAAAATAAGGTTGGCACTGATATTTCTACACCAATCACAATATGCAAGACATATATTAAAGATATAAAAAAAAGCTTATTACCTACGTGGAAAGATAAAGATATTTATTGTGGGTCTTGATAGAAACATTCTATTTTTAAAACTTAGGTAACACTAGCTTTCCCTTTCGGTTTCACCCGCGGTTATTTTGGAGTATGTGGAATTTCAGGATAAAATATACGTATAAACTATAAACCTTCCTGTTTAATCACTAAAACCTTATCGAAATCCGTTGCGTAGTTTTAAAGATCTAAGCGTACATATAGGGACAGACAGACAGCGGGAAGCGACTTTGTTTTATACTATGTAGTGATACGATGATATTTTTTTTATTCAGCTAGTGATAATAATATCCCTTGCATTATTATCTTTTAATAATTAGGTACCTGGATGAACGAGCTTTACTCGGTATTTTTTTTTGGTAAATCTTTTTTTTTGGTAAACATCGCCAATTTTATTTGCTCTGTGGATAAAAATGAAACCTCGCTCGTTACGCCATATCTATGTTGTTAAGTAGCAAAACAGCACTCATTTTTCATTACCTAAAAACACGGATAAAACGATCTTTTCTAAAAATGAAACCTAGCTAGATTGAATAATCGGCCCCGAAACCCCCTGCATACAAAATTTCATGAAAATCGTTGGAGCCGTTTCCGAGATAAAAATAAAAATAAAATTGCTCGATTGAGTCAACTCAATGTCTACTCAATGGTTAACTGGTAGAGAATGCAGCAAGGCATTAAGTTCGCCATTTGTACATACTGTACAAAAAGAATGAACAAATAAATAAATAAACTTTATTATCCTCAATGTACAGAGTACAGAGTGTACTAGCCTCTGTAATTGCAATTATAGTATAATTATATACAGATAAATAAAGATTATAATATAGAGAGGGGAAGTTATTAAATTTAGTAGCAGCAGTTGTATTATTTCGTTATTTCAAGTGTGTTTTAATCATCAACGAAACGCTCTTTCGTGGTCTCTGTTTAGGTTTCACTGGCAAAGAACGCCTCGGGCCTTGCACATGTTTGACGCAATAGGTTTGGTAAATATTAAATTAATCGTTCCACTGTAATTTAATTCATGATATGTCTGTTTGTTTTATATCTGTACTATAATAAAATAGTAGAATCTGCGATTCTGTACATTGAATATTTTTACAATGATAAAAGAAGAGTTACCAAGTCCAAAAAAAAGTTTTTAAAATTCTTTTCTGTCCATCTGTCTGTCTGTCTGTCTGTTCGCGATAATCTCCGCATCTACTGAACTGATTGTCATGCGGTTTTCACAGGTAAATATAGGCTTTGTTTCATTGAAATCGGATGTCGGGAAAAAAGTTGTTGTATAAAAACCTTTTATGCGGGTGAAACCGCGGGGCGCAGCTAGTTATTAATAATAATACATATAGAATGGTGGGTTAATTACCGTCTGTTCTTGAGACGATAACCGTCGCGGGCAAAGGTTATTGCACCATGACAATGTAGGACCGGAAAATACACTTCAGTTAGCCTACATAAATGCCTGAATATGTACCTATATTACGAATGGATTTCTCAGACATTGAATGAATTTTCAACTTCGATTTAAACAATTATGGAGATTTAAGTATCTGAACCGTAATCAGTGTTGGCTATAGCTTGTTGGCGTCCTCTTCCGATATAGCTGCCATACCTATTCTTTTTTAAAGTCAGTTAAAAAGTTAAATCAATGGTCACAATCTACAACCGTTGTGAGTTTTAAATCAATAGCATAAATTTTGTAGTTTTACTTGTTATAACCACTTATTGGTGATTATTTCTAAGGCAATAAAGCCATAGAAAATATATTAGAGCTTCAAAAGGAACGTCAACAATAAAATGTGTATAATTTAAATTATCAAAACGTTAATGTTCTCATTATAAAAGTTTACAAAAGAGTTTTAACAGTTTTTAAAAATCATTTTAAATAAACCGATGATAGCATAAAAGATATACTATACATACTGAAAATCAAAATTATGAAACAGAAAAGAAATCAAAATCATTGATGTAAACCAATTTAGGTGAAAAATCTAAAACTTCACTTATTTTACTTATTTGATGTGGAAACAGTGTCAAAGATGCGTATTGCGTAGTGTGCCTGATTAGATTTCATCTAGACAAAGCCTGTTTTATGCACGCATTGCAATTTTCAAAGGGTAAAAAAGTGTATAGAATTTGTATCGACTTGGTCAAGAAGGCGTTCAGATGGAAAAAGCCAGGAGAAAATTAGAAGGAAAAATGGTGGTAATTGTGAGTAAAGTTCTATCAAGTGAAGATCATTCTTAGACAAATTCTAAAAAACATCTATCTTGATTTTTGCCCTCTAACCGCCGCACTCACAGTCGACTTTAATGATTACTTAGTTAAGTATAGATTTTTAGAACAAAAATGCCGCAATCAGACAAGTTTAATAAATTAATGTTAATTGGCATTTAACTAATTAAGTTACATCTTATTAAATGCCATTGCGGCAGTTTTGTTTTAAAAATCTATACTTAACTAAGTAATCATTAAAGTCGACTCTGAGTGCGGCCGTAAGTGACCGAATCATTTCTGTATTCATCTTTCTATTGCATCAAATCGTCTAGAAAGAAAATTTAGTACTGAGTACAAACTACACTGCTCTAGTAACTAAATTGTTTATTTATCAGTGAAAAATGACTGATCAAATTCTGTATTACTCTATTACGGTTTATGCTCGATAAGTATACGCATTAAGTTTTGCAACTGATATATTTATAACAAACAAGCTTGTGTTTTAATGTAATCAAATGTGGTTAAGCAGTATGCTAGGCTAAAAAAATAAAACATCGGCAAAAACATCGATATATCGCTTTTATCAACGATGTTTTTGCACATCGATATTTTTCATGCAAATATCGATGTTTTAAAATATCGATGTTTTTCAGAACGATGTTGCCCCCCTGGGTTGTAGGCACACCAAGATTATGAGCAAAAGTTTTGGGAGGTCATGAGGACCTCCCAAAACTTTCTAAATTAGCATCCCAAACATAATAATATTCGATAATACGTTACCAGATGGCAACTTAAGTACTTTTTTGCTGACTGTATTTGTGTATACAATGATTTATCGTAAAAATGACTAATCATGCGCATTACGAATTAAATACTCAACCAACTGGATATTATTTATAACTATTACGCAAAATATTTTATAGCAATGAGATCCCTAAAAAGATTAAAATTCAAATGCCAATAGTGTCATATGACATTCAGCATTATCTTATGATAATGTTTAGAGTTACATAAAAGCTTTGATCAATATTCAACTTTATTTATAGACCAAACTAAGTATTTGTTTAAGTCAGATAAATATCATTTATATATTATATATAGATCACTGTGATCTTACAGTACGGAAACAATACGGAGTAGGTAGATATATAATATATTTTTTTATAACTAATGTTGTTTGTCAATCATCTAGTCCTTACAAATATTATGTACTATACCTATTATTATAAAATAAAGTCTTCCGCTACGTCTTTCTGTCTATCTATTCGCGATAAACCCAAAAACTACTGACCGGATTTCCATGCGGTTTTCACCAATAGAGGAAGTTTTATCCCAGGATTCCCGCGGGAACTCTGAAATTACCGCGGGTGAAACCACGGGTGACAGCTAACAGCAGATAAGTTACAGTAAAATTGGTGACGTAATTTTTAAATTAAATAAATAAATCATTAAATATTATATATAGATATTAATCAATAAATCATTCCAGAATCCAATGTTAAAGGATAAAGTAACTTCTTTTGTACGTCCAAAAAGAACAATACTTTTAGGCGATCCCATCCATTTACCAATCGTACTGTACAGTTGGTAAATAGATGAGTTTCTTGCAAGGAGGTTTCTTGCTTAACTTTTACCTATATACTTTACGATCCGTGAAAATTTCACCGCAACTACTACGGTAATGCCTGATGCAAAATGAGATACTTTGATACGTATAGTTGTATCACCGTATTGTTGTTGTATTGTATACGTAAATAATGCTCAAAACCATTCTTGAGTTAAAAATAATCTAATTTCTATTTTTTACGTTAATTAAAGTTGGTTTGCTACGAATCTCGTCATAAATGATTGACCGTAAATGATTTTTAATTTATTCAAACAGCAATGAAACTTTAATCATATAGTTTTCAAACTGGCAACTTATTTTTAGTATTCTTCTAAACCATAGATCTAGGTAAGCATAATTAATCGGTTATGGGAAAAGATTTTGCAATCGATTATTTATTTATTAAAAACGTGGCAGTTATCTTTGACTTTACTTGATAATATTACCTAGCGCAGGTTTTTAAAGACTGTAGATGATATTACTCTTAATTATCTAGTAAAAGTGAAAGAACTGGATCGATTAAAAACCTACAAAATTATATTCGATTAAAACTCGCGCTGTGAAAGCGCGTGGTCGAAAATCGAACGAATCGAATCGCCCGCGGTCGCTATACAAGCTGCAATTAAAGAAATCTATACGACATACACAATCAATTTTATTAACTGGATAATAATTACGTACTTAATTTATCGTCTAAACATTCAAAGATGGACCTGTTATGTCGAAACCATGTTATGTCACATGACGTGGGTGCGTACTGTGCACGCCAAAATCACTGACAAGCAATTTTGGCGTATGATTTAGTTGATTAAGTTTAAAATTTATGCGGTTGTGATACCTAGTCGTTTGCGTTTGTAATTTAATGATGGTTTACGCAATGATTCTTGGTGTTCGATTTATTTTTTGAAAGAGTATTTCGTTTTTGTATTATACAATGAAATAAGTCAATTATTACAAATTTTTTTATCGCAGAGATACCACAATACCGACCATTATTTACTGCGAATTTATAATCAATTCAATATGCGGCAGTAATTTTCTTTGGCGTCTCAAAAAATAAGTTAGCAGTATTGGGAATTCTACCCTCTAAGGTGGTGGTAGAGGGAAATGAAATTTTGTATTCATACCTTAACCAACGTATTTAGACCCTTGTTTTCGAATAAAGAAACAGGTAGGTATTGCAGCGTTTTTTGCGATACAACCCAAAAAGGTGAAAAAGGTCATATTATGTGGGTGAAACCGCGTGTGTCAACTATAGATATATAGTACTAAATGACATCTTATTCAAATATTATTCGTATATTATCCGTTAAGATGATGTAAAACAGAAAGAACCCAAATAAAAAAAAGATGTGTTAATGAACAGACCAGACCCGTCTAGTAAAATTTTTTCACCACCACATTTTTTTGTCTAATCTCAGATTCTAAATATTCACTGATCTAACTTATTTGAAAATATGTACTATAATTTTAAAATCAATCACAAAATACAATTACAATTTTACGTACAAAGCAGAGAGAAGGTAATCACTACGGTACAAAGTATAATTTTGTATATTCAAAAATTTGAATAAATATTATTTTAAATCAAATTTTCGGTTACGCTCTCTTTTCATAAACATTTCATAGCCAATTCCAATCGAGTAACTTTCTAGAAGTGGTTTTGAGTTTGTTTTCTTTTAACTAACTGGAAAGAGTTATTTAATTAAAACGTGATAAAGTACCTAACTGTATTGTATGTGGCAAATTTTGCAAATTACATGACGGAGTACCTACATAACGATATTTTAGTAAATTAAATTATGTATTTCATTTAGTTTATAAATATTTTATAAGCAACTAAAAGTGAATTGTTGTTAAAAGTGATGTATAATTCCGATGACTCACTTCATGTATACAAACGATCATTTATAAAAATATTATAAATTCACGGTAACCCCAAAATTATTGAGTGTTGTTACATCTTCAATCAGTTCATAATAAATTGCATGAAAAATCGTTTATTATTAATCGTATTTACGCGCCACGATTAATTGGCGCCATTTCAAATTTTATGTAAAGAATCGTGTCGATTTGTAAATGTTTGCGGCCAGTGTTATTGTAACCTGCAATTATTACTTTCGTTATTCGATTTTTATGAGTCGATGTTTCGATTCCATTCATCGCCTTCCACAATTCTTTCGTTATAATTATGGTTATATAAAACCTATGTGAGGTGTTAATAATTTTGGCTGAAGGCAATTATGTTATCTCGATTAACAATATTACATCGAGCTTGTTAGTTGAGATCTGATATATTAGCTTAATAATGTAAAGTTAAGGATATGTTTTTTAACCGACTTCGAAAAAAGGAGGTTCTCAGTTTGACTTGTACCTTGTGTTTGTGTTGAATGTTTTTTATACTTTATCAGTTAGAAATATTATTAACTGTATTGTAAAATTTATGTTAATAATATTGTAAAGTTATATTATAAAATATTGATGATAGGAACTACTTCGCCCTTTGGTAATCCAAGATTCTAAGTCGAAATTTCCATGGATATTCAAGTTAATAATATTGCAATTGTGTATATAGCGCAGTTTTGATTGCACAATGTGCTTGTCAATCAAATTTTAGTTTTTAGTCTATCTTGTAGATTAATAAAAAATATTCGATACGTATTTCTTCGTTTCTTACGTAATCAAAAAATAACGGAGATACATTAAGTCGAAATGTCGCGTGACGTCACGTCGCGCTTCAGTTTATAGCACGCTGTGACGTAACGCGACACGCGACGGACTAAATAGAAATTTGATTTTCATACCCCGAAAACAAGCCACTGATTAAACCTCAACATACTCATAGAACTAAACTTTGGATATCTTTATGTATCTGAAAAAAATAAAAGTGAGAATACCTATAGTCTTTCCGAGTATATGATAAAATTTGTACGATTAGGTGCGTCTTATATTATGCCGTATAAAATTTTCTATAAGCATATGGATTGAAAACAATTTCTGTACAAATAAATTAATATGAAATTTAATTACAGTGCCACATAACTCAAACAAGCGTAAGTGGGATGACAACTATATATATAATTAATGCGGCAAAACCCGGTGCTTGCGTTTAAACCCGACAAACGTTCGTAAACGGCTAGGCTTTTATCGGGTTTAAACTCGGTGCTTGGGTTGAATTCTCATCTATGATGACAACCGAAAGTGTGACAGCCAAAAATACTCATTTAACACAAAATCTTCCTTTAAATACATAGTACATTGTTTAATAACTTAATTTCATCTCTTTTTAATCTTAAAACACACTGGCCACACACAATGTCACCATATAAGGATTTCGAATAAAACATTCTGCATGCGTACAATCGATCACGTGATAATTAAACCCGGAATCGAACACTCTACATTGAAACTTAAACGTTATATTCTCCTACCAAAGGTTCAAAACAAAAAGGATATATTTACAATGTATTATGCTGTGATTTTGGGGTCGTCACCGAATCTTTTGTTCATCGAATTTGGTCGCCACCATTTTTGGGTGGGCATCATAGTTGTTTGTGAAAAAAAAAGGAAATGTTTTTATTTATTACCGCATAATATTATACCGAAAGTTCGCATGTAATAAGTCGTGAAAGTTACATGTCTAGGTAAATGATTGTAAAGCATATTCTTTGAAAACTTATCTGCGAATATAAACTTATCAAAATTATACTTACTTACTTTAAAAATAAAATAGTAAAGTTCTTTCCTAGTAAATAGTACTTAAATATTGACGACTTTTGATAGTAAAAATTGTAATGAGTCCATCAGTTAGAAAAAAAAAATTAATAAGTATTTTTGGCTTTCAAAATAATGAAAATATACATAGATTAGCTGTTCCGCGCGGTTTCACCCACTATAATTTCAGAGTTCCCTCGGGAATTCCGGATCACAATATAGCCTATCGTCGCTTATACAACAATACCGCGCAAGTCAAATTTGCTTAGTTTGCGCGAGAGACAAAAAAACTTATTTAAATGATTCTTTTTATACAATACATACATGATAAAAAATTTCATATATAATTGAATAACCGCGCTTTAATTGGATAATATTACCTCCAGTGTGAGCCCATTGGATGCACGGAAAAATAATCTACAAAATTGTATATAAACATGGTCAAATTTTTACTTACGCGGTATTGTTGTATAAGCGACGCTATGTTACTTAGGGATAATTTAGCTTTCTAATGGTGAAAGAATTTTTGAAATCGGTCCAGTAGTTTTTGAGTTAAATCGTAACAAACAAACAAACAAAAATCAAATATTTCCTCTTTATCTTAGTATAAAACGCTTCTTTATTTTCTTTTAATCTCTAGAGCGAAATGTGAAAGAGCTGGAATACATAAGGTAGCACAATGTTAATAGCGTTTGGAAATTCGATTGAGACCCGGGAATAGTTTCGGGGGGCTCGTGACGACATTAATCTCTGTAAGGTCGCTCTACATTACCTACTTCTTTTATAATACTACTAGTTGATTCCCGCGGTATCACCCGCGGTAATTACAGAGTTCCCGCGGAAATTCTGGGATTAAAGTACCCTATGTCCTTCCGTGAACCCCTGACTACGTTTTGGCAATATTTTATAAGATTTTACCCATGTTAATTTCTGAATTCCCGCGGGAATTCTAGACCAAAAGTAGCTTATATCCTCTCCTGAAAATGTGTGTGCACACGATGATCGATTGAGCCGTTAAGGCGTGAAAGCATAACAAACAAACAAACACATTAGTAAGGATAGCTATTGCTTTCAGTTTCACCTGCTTAAATTTTGGGATTCCCCTCAAAAAGTCCTGTTAATAATGAAAACCGCATTAAAAAATCCGTTGCGTTTTTAATAATTATCACGCAGACGTGCACACTGCACAGTGTGTCTGCCTGTGACTGTGTGTCTGTGTATCTGACTGATTCTACTCTCCATAAACTACCCATTTGTTTAGTCAGTGAATCAATGACCTTCAGCTTTTATAAAAATAGATTTTATTTTTAAAATACTTCAAGTCACGATATATCCGATCGCATTATCTGAAACCACAATATCCAGTTTTATGTGAACTGTTTCTATCTAGATTTTACTGCAACCACCGCAGGACGTCCGACAGACTTGCGACGAAATTGAAAGTCGTAAATGTTGTCTAGAATGTGAGAGATAAAATTTTGTGTGTGAAATATATTTATTTTCTAAAAGTAGGGCAGTTTTCCTTTGGCTTATCAAGAAAATAAAAATAAATCCAATCTGACTGCTACATTGATCTCAAAAGTTTCCACGGACAATATCCAGACTCAGGGTAAAGAAATGTTCAACACATAATATTATACTAGCTGTTCCCCGCGGTTTCACCCGCGTTAATTTCGGAGTTCCCGCGGCAATTCCCGAAAAAAGTACCCTATGTCCTCCTCTGTACCCCACAACGTGTGGTATTCAAAAGGAGATTGAGCCGTAATATATGAGCTCCGTCCCAAACCTTTTCGTGGATGGCTTATTTTAAGGTTATCATAATTTATAATAGCTGTACCTTGTAGTTTTACACGCGGTAACTTCGGAGTTCATTTAACACAGAATTTAGGCAATAAGTGACAGTCAATATGTAAATGATCCTGATTTCAACATGAATCTATATACCTACTTAACCTACACATTCGATCAAGGTGATGTGAGCGGTTACATCTCAAATTATGTCCAAGGTCTATGATTTGGTAATTATGTCCATATCCACTCATATGACGTACATATTTATGAGAGTTTAGCAAACATTATTATAAGTTAAAACAAAGAGTTTGATATCACTGGCTATAAAAAATTACCAAAGACGAAGTCAAAAAAATATTTTGTGTCAAACTATTTTGTAAAGAAAAAACAACTTCTTTAACCTGATTACAATTAAACGTTTTTAGGGAATTATCAAATGGCAGCTTAAGTATACTTTTTAAATAAATAAAAAAATTAACTATGTTTCACCTTACTATTTTTTTTCTTTTTATTCTTCACCTCTATTATGGTTTTATTTTTTATACCTGTGAAAATTTTGTGTTTAATTTGTTGTTGGTAAATTGACGAAGTTATTGTAATAAAAAATAATAGGTATTCATATTAGCAAATATTAGCACCTAACTACCTAAGTATCCATATGTATTACGTTAAAGTGGAGACTTCATTGGTTAATGTAATATCATTGTTTTCATGATGTATAAGTATCTAATACAGATAAAACGTTTTGTCTTCCCAAATACACAAATAAATAAATCAATAAATACCTCAGGCAGTAAAGTAAGGAAGCCTCAGCTGAGGCTTTCTTATTTACTGGCCTAGGTGTATACATACTATTTTTCAGATTAACGGAGGAGAGAGTTGCAGACGTGATTATAAGAACTACTTTACACTACACTGTCGTTAAGTATACGAGGCACTCAAGTATCATGCACGTGTACTACGTGATGTCAACCATGACACTAGAAGTTTTTCCTTTTAAACGATAGCAAAACCACAATAACGTCGTTACTTAACACGTAAACGAGAACCGTTCGCCAACACGTTAGGACCCCGATCTGTAACTTAATCCGATCGATCGCTCCGTTTGTGAACTTAACCTTTTCACTTGGCGATTAAACACAAAAATCTATGTTACCGACATTGACACAATACACTTGACCCCAACCAATAAAACTCACAATATAATCTTCGTGAGAGATCGTTACAATATCTTTTTCGTGTTACAACTTCGTTTGTCTCGATAACCGACCGTTCTATAACAAACAATGGTATCTGATCGATAAAATGTTAAAAATACTGATAGGAGAATTGTTTTTTTTAGATTTAATTTTAGTGAACCGCCTATTGGGAAGTTCCGTTCTAACCTTGCCTTAGGATATTTTAAGAGAAAATAGATACATATTGGATAAATCATGGTTAAACAGAATGAAGCTCCGCTAACAGGCCTACGAGTACGTCTTTAAAAAGAAAAAACATAGGAATCACGTAAATCCGAAGAGTTGAAGTAAAATTAATTTCTGCGTGAATAAAAGGTAAGGTAATTGATTACTTTGGCATAAGGAAGCATGACGGATATAATATACTAGCTGACCCCCGCGGTTTCACCCGCGGTAATTGCGGAGTACCCGCGGGAATTCCAGTATTAAAAGTACTTTATGTCACTCAAGATCACTGTAGCTTCCTATAAGTGAAAGAATTTTCAAAATCGGTTCAGTAGATCTAGAGATAGCTGTTCCCCCGTGGTTTTACCCGCGGAAAATTCGGAGCTCCCCCGAGAATTCCGGAATAAAAACTACCCTATGACACTCAGGATCACTAGCTTCCTATAGGTACTTACGTACTGGCACGTATAGGTACTTACGTAGCTATAGATTGAATAGTGTCATTTTACTCGGATAATATGGGAGAGGCCACGTGCAGTGCTAGTAAATATGTAATTCTGCACAATAAAATAGTATTTCAATACGAATAGCATTTCTATTGTGGGCATATCAGATCATTGTGACTTGTGACGGCAGGCGCGCATAAATACAGTGTTGGATTGCGCCGGTTTCAGCTCTAGTAACAAGGTGTAAGCGTTAAGCGATTTACAAAATCTAAGTCTGGCCTGTGACCTTTACCTGAAACTTGAGCCTTTAAAACCTAACTTTTTTATTGTATCTCGCAAAACTTCTCGATAAACAATAGTTTTGTCAAAAGACTTCCTTTACATTGTACATTTAGAATTTCACGAATTTTCTATGAAATAGGTACATTCCTCTGATTGTTGACAGGTGGCGTAGTAACATAAATAGTTTCACTTTAACAAAAAACTTAAACACGAAAATAAAGACGGCAATTCAATGCGTGAATAGCTTTAAAATTTTCATATCTTTTCATCATCGTTTCAATCGTGTGGAAAATTTTCGATTCTTTGTTGGTTTTAAGTCTATATCAGTTGGCTTGCTTTCTGTATGTTGGTGTACCTAATTTACATACGCTAATAGAAGAAAAGAATAGAAGTTTATTTGGTACCAATATGAAATACAGTGTGGCTTAAATAATTAAAACAGACAAGGCACCTACCAAAGTCGCTACCACTCAACATAATACGTATATTATGCCACGGTAGGTACCTATACTAGACCCACAACGCTGATTTTTCAGTGGCGACCATAAAATTTCTCATTCATTTTACATTTACTCGGGAATTTGGAGAAGAATACTTTTGAAATTCTCATAAATTAATAGCTACGCTTTTGATGCCTCGCTATTTTCTTTAACTTGGGCCACATACCAACACTGACTCACGAGTATTGATGTCACTCCTAGTGTTACCATCGTCACTTCCTATTTCTCAAGCTAACCCCCAATAACTGCAATATTTATTCGTCACAATATCAATAAAATGGGCACATTAAAATATGGGATCTCTCATAGATCACAATTAGTATACATAGTCGTTGGGAAATTATAATCCATTATTTGCAGTTTTAATAGTTTTGACCATCGGTACAAGTAAGTTAGCTTAGCTAGCTATTTACCTACTTTACTTACCAGTAATCCGAAGATTGTTGGTTCGTGTCCTGTCACGGTCGCCAGATGTTAAAAACTAAAATTAATAAGTTCAGATTTGGAACCTTAAAGAAAACGATGCAGATAGTTGATGCAGAATAAAATATCTCCAACTATCTAAATCGTTTTCTTTAAGGTCCCAAACCTGAACTCATTAATTAAAGTTTTCAACACTATGGTTAAAACTAATATGTAATGCAAAAATTGGTTACTAATTTAGAAGGATTGTTCCTCAAATTAATGCAGGTGAAAGCGCGGGGCACAGCCAGTACTCTCATCCTGATATAAAGAGTTCCTGCGGGAATTCAAAAATTGGACACCGTGTAAAATAACTGACGCCGGCGAACTTAATAGCTAGTTATTTTTTTTTTAATAGCATAAAATTTTATTACGTTTCCAATCGACTACTTTATTGCTGTAGAAACATCGTGTGTGATAATAGCTTGTTATGAAAGCTATGCCTTCTCACCTCCCGGATATGTAAGATCGTGACTCTTACGCGATAAGATAGTAACAGGTAGCTATTTATAGCTAAGATTTACTATCCGAAATTTCTCACACTACTTCACTACCGTAGGTTGTGTTTAAAAGATATAATAAAGCAAACAGTACTATTGTATGTGTTTTTTTGTAATTAACACCTTTATAGGAGTTTCAAAATTCACAACTTAAGTTTTGCAGTGTTGTCTATGACGCAATTGGCTACTTGACAAAAAAATGTTTTTTAGTCCGTCGTGTAGATTAGTAAAAAATATTGAACACGTATTTTTTTTTACGTAATCAAAAAATAACAGAGATACATTGAGTTGAAATTTCGCGTGACGTCACAATTCGGTGCGGTTTGTATGGCGCTTATAATGAATATTGACGTCACGAGCCCCCCACCCTAAACTTTAATGCGCTTTATCTATGTTCATTTTCATTAAATTGAAAAAGCAAAAAATACGTGTCTATTATTTTTTTATTTTCTAACTGACGGACTAATTTGAATTTTGATTTTCATACCTTGGAGAATACCCAATTGTTAAATAATAATCCATAGATACTTAGATATTTAGATTTAATAATATTTATATTATTGGCACACCAAAAATTATAAATGTGAAAGTAATGTCTGCCTGTCTGTCTGTCTGTCTGTTACGCTTTCACGCCTTAACGGCTCAACCGATCACTATGAAATTTTGCATACACATTGTCAGGGGTATAGGTGAAAAGAAGAACATAGGGTAGGTACTTTTGATCCTGAATTCTCGCAGGAACTCCGAAATTACCACGGGTGAAACCGCGGGGAACACCTGGTTCCAACATAGATATATTTTTTTAATTAATTAAGTAAGTATGATGGTTTTTGAAATAAATAAATAAATGGTTTTTTGTTAACCAACCAAAAATGTTATTACCAAACCCAATTTTCTGTATCTATAAGACAACAGTTAAATTCTTCGTGTCCGAAAACTAGAGCGAGATTAACCCAAATACAGTAAGGCGATTAGAGAAATCGACTCTTAATTCTTTATAACGTTAAAAAAAATCAAAAGCTCTGACAGTTATTTTGAATCTCGCTAACTTGTCGCTTGACTGAAAGCTCGGAGATGACAGAAAACAATTTGAAATCGATTTATAGCTTTCGTAAATAGTGTTTGAAATATTCGAAATGACAACTTTACGATCCGACCAAGTTAGAGTCGAGACGGCCATAAGACTTTCCTCAATATAATAGGTATGTGGTTTCACTTTCGATCGAGATTTTTTCACAGTAATCATAGTTTAATATAGTTGTTTAATGTATATTTTATATTTATATGCGTTTTTATTTTGTGTAAGCATCCGCGACTTTATGATATTAAGCTATTAGTGTGGTGATTTCGTTCAAATGTGTTTTTTATTGCGAAGACATAGGTTTTTAAAAGTCGCCCGTTTAACTCTATCGCACATCCGCTACTGAAATATGGTATTGGACATTTACGAAATTATGTTGATAATATCTCTCTATTAATGCAATCCACAACTTTCAATTTCGCCGATGAACTGCGATAGAATTTTATTATCGAATTGATTAATTAAATCGGCAGTGATTCAACACAATTTATTTATACAAAACATATTTACCTAATATAAAGAAACTGACTGACTCACTATCGTGTGAAATTAACGCACAGTTAAAACAGCTAAGGTTAAACTTTAAAGTTAGACATAAAGGTTCCTTATTTATACCTAGGTTTTCCAAAACTGTACCCTTAATATACCTACAGTGAAACGGGGGTTCAAAGTATAGACACTTTTACATGGACCTATACGAATCTAAAATAAGGTTATTTATTTCCATTACCGAGTTTTTGAAAAAGTCCCGAAATGCACTTGAGATACGTCTAGGAGAAAATAAAAGTCTTACTGAAAATAAAACTTTATAGCTATTGCAGTATTTCATCTCACTTAAAGTTTTTACACTAGGTATTTTATGATTAAAACAAAATCTTTTTGTAAAGATCGATATCCAGGTAACCTAAGCCTAACCTACTTGTTTTGTAGGGTTTGTCTGTATTATACTAATTTTATTTCCACTTCAAAGCGCCATCAAAGTTCAAGTTGACAAGAAACAAAAAAAAATCCGACTTAAGCGGTACTTGGGACTTCAAAGGTCCAAGTTACTTTGTTTTTTTGAAACATGATGCGAAATTGTGGAGGGTCGCTATCCCGACATTCGCCAGACTATAGAAGTATCATTTCGTAATAATTAAAACACACCTTTAGATGTTTTCAACAAAAATTCGCTTTCATCCGTCTCCATCTTTACTGTGCAGACTAAGCTGTGCCCGCGGTAAGTTGCGTGTGTTTCGGAATTCCAGCAGGAATCCTCAATATGAAATCGGTCGAGCTATTTTCGTGTTTTTGCGAGACTAATGCACTTCAGCAAATGATTTTTATATATATACAAAGATCAGGTGTTCCCTACGGAAACTCCGTGAAATCTTTTCTTAGCTGACTTCAACTCTGCAAAAGTTAGCTTACGTGCCAAATTTTTCATTCATTTAGATCATGTTAGTTCAAGATTTCGTGTCTAGTCAGCGAGTCCGTGAACTTTCGCTTATTATTACGCAGGTATATTGAAGATAGATGTTCCTTTTTAGTGAGCCCAAACATTTCCAATACCCAATTATGCCTTAATAGACTTGTTGTCAGGACTATCAACGTCGAAATAATGATTGATACGGGTTGGGCTATTGAATTTCGATACAAAGGTCAAAATCTCTGCCCTATTATAACACTTGTAAATGGAAATTATTAACTACGTAGCTACAGCTATTAAAATACTAAAAAAACTTAGCGCTAATGCAAAATATTCGAATTACCGAATAATATTAAATTTGTAGAGTTCTGCTGCGCAATTCTGTAAGCGCTTACAACTCATCATTGAAAAATGTACCTATGTTTGTTCACGCTAATATCCGAAACTACTGGACAAATTATCATACCGTATTAACAACTAGCTTGAGATAATAATTATCATAAGCCTTTTTTCTTCGAAATTGGATGCGGGGATGCTTAGCATCGTTAGAAGGAGTTTTAAGATATATTTTTTTTCTGGAACTATACCTATACTAGTTGTCATGGCAACGCGGGTAGAACCGCGGACCCCAGCTCGTATTTTAATAAACAGCACAAGGTTTGTTGAAAAAAAAAAGTTTTATTTATCGTTTCGAATTGTTTCAATCTCTCGATTCGCTCACCTAACATCACAACATCTATTTTTAAAAGATGAAAAATAAAATTCAAGTAAGTATCTTTACAAACATTGCTTTAGTTTATATCACGAGTATCTACGCTAGGAATCGATCGCACAGTTTAAGACAGGAGGCGTTTGATCTAATTATAGTCGTACTTATATCTCGGTACCTACCTATCGATATAAAACACGGGTCGATTCGTTTCCCTTCTGATCTCCCAATCGATTGTAAACACTAATAGATATTAATACTAACGCATGACGTACCTACCTATATTGTTTAAGTACTTTGTATGTAATGTTTATTTCAGTAAGAATTATTTACTTGTATTTTTTTATATTATTTATCTTTTATATTTTTATTTTTAGTTGGTGTACTTGTATTTATATGTATAGTATCATTTTTTTCTATGCCTCGTCTTTTGTTACCCCCGTCCGTGCGCGACAGCGGGCTGCCAACTGAAAACCAGCGCTAGGTGTACCCGCACCTAGCTAATGCTGAGTTGGTGACCCTTTCGGCAGAGCATGCAAGAGATATTATCTATGTCTCTTTAGATTAGGCACTGTTGATGTTTGTTTCTTTTTCTTGTGTGTTGTGCTGAAATAAATGTATTTTCTTCTTCTTCTTCTTCTATATATTGTATTAAAATTTGTATCTAAATAATGTAATCTTGTATCGAACTGAAATGTATTTATTCAATTAAGACGCCTCATATTTTTTTTTTTATTTACTTTCACGAATACAAACAACACATACAAAAGATTTACAAAAATATGATAAAGTGAGTTTTAAATATGTGTCAACATAATTACAATACTAATGGGTCATAATATTACATATATATACCTACTATCACTTTATATATCTAAAGCCATAGTCTATAGTAGTTGATATAATAACAGGGAGCGAAAAATTTTAAGTAGGCAAGTGAATTATTATAGTTATTTAGATTAACTACCTATCGATTCCAAACAAAAACATTTTTAATTTGGTGTACAATAAAGCGTTATCTATCTATCTATTACTTAAGATCGGTTCGTAGTCGTACAATCACTTAAAATCGTCAGCAGGTTATTGAATTGAGTTGAAACGATTAATGTCAGTTCGGTACGCGCCCTATAATATTCCTACCGTAATTTTTAATAACTAACTCAATAGCTAATTATAATGACAGGCATAACCCCTTGTAAGCTTGTAAGAAAAAAAAATAGTATGTTTTTTGTCTGCCTTTTACCATTACAACACCGTTACTTTCCGGAATGCGATCCTTAAAGACACCATGGAATGGCGTAATAATACAGGATGTGATTTTTTTCCTTTGACGCGTTTACTCCCGGCTAGAATAGTATATTTCATTACAAGTGCGGAAAGCCTGTCATTGCAAAGAGTTCCGACAAATGTCTATGTACTCAACTAAGTTCCAACTGTGATCAAGAGATGGCGCTAGTCGTATTAGTAATGCGAAACCTACGTTTCGCAATGCAAAAAGTATGTCAAAGTCGTGTCGCCATTTTTGACAGTTGGCAAAGAGAACGCATGAGTTCGGGAAAGGTAAACAAAAAGCTCGAGTATGTAATAGCCCACATCCCGAACGCTAAACGTCCCTGCAATACGCCATTTTTTGAGCAACTGTATTAAAAAATCATTTTCAGAAAATTTAAGAATACACAGTTTTGATTTTCATCAAAATCAGCCCCGAGACTCCTTTGTTTGCTATCCCTTGCTATTTTTGTATTTATGGAAAACACCCGTTATTATATCTATATTAAATCATATATCTTGGTAATTGAAATTGCAATTGAAATTAGGTACCTATTACTTACACATTGATTACAGCATTTAATTATTACCGCAGAAAAACGCTACCAAATTCACAATTTGCTCGCTACTACATTGTAACAATAAAAATCTATCAAACTATCAATCAACCAATCCACTGACGAATTGTAGGTACTATACGAAATAATATTTACAACAATAATGACACATTTGTCTCGGAGTTCGTCGATGTATTGAAATGTATGTCAACAGGTCGAATGCGTGTGGGCTTCGGTGTCTTTAAATACTATAATAATATGGCATTTTAAGCACCTACACAGTGTTATTGCGTGCAAGTAAGTACTTAAATAAATTTTGTTTCAATAATCACTTTTGCAAAAAATACAAAAAATAATAATTTAGGTATAGTAAGGTACAGATTGCACATCAAAGGCAATATATAACATGCTATTTTATTTGAGATATTTACGTATTTAACAAAGACCCTCTGTTTTCAATTAATTGCAAGGCAAAAAAGTTTTTTTTTTTAAATCTCTATTTATTTATCTATATATTTGTTTATATTCAGAAAAACATAATTGCTCAAAACTATTAACTAAAAAGTTAAATATTGCCAAAATAAGATGGCAACGGTCGTCATGGCAACAATGACAACAATTCATATTACGCATGAGAGCATAAAAACCGTACACGGAGAGAAATCAATCAAAGATGAAAGAATGATGTTTTGGCGACACAATATCAGTGACCAGTAGGCACAGCGACCGACCCCGCGCGACGTTAATGAAGTGTAAACTATAGATGAGTTTACTGACCAAATATGGTGCATAATCGCTCACCGGTAGCAGAAATACTGAAGACCGATCTTCGGTGGGGAACTTTCAGTCGCCAACCTTCCCGAACAAGCTCCTATTTTTATCTCAGTGTATGTCTATTTACACTCAGCATACAGTACGACCCGATTGGCGCAGTAGGTCACCATGCTTGCCCGCTAATCAAGAGGTTCCGGGCTTGATTCCCGGTGGGGGTGCACTTTGTGTGATGAAAACAGGGTTCCACATTCCAGTCTGGCTGTGTTTATATATCTATAGTTTAATATATATATGTAATTCTTTGTAATATATACCACGTTTGTTTGGTTTCCACGATACAAGCTTGTAACTTAGTGTGCGATCAAGTAGATCTGTGTGTTGTGAAGTGTATTATTATTATTTATTATTAGTAAGGGAAATACCTAATGTTTTTAAGACGTTTAAAAAAAGAACAGTGTTCTTTAGACCGCATAGAAGGAACCAAAATCCTTAGCGACCACGTAGATATGATAACAGATGTAATATGGTCTTACCACAAGTTCGTCACGCATGCTTGTTAGCGAGATTTTTCACAGTAGACAGGTGTTCGTGTGTGCATAGAAGTTTTCACTTCGATTAAGATATCGCTCGAAACTATAACTGTTCCCACGATCGATCAAGAAATACCTGACCGAATTACAGGCAGGTTGGACGTTGCCCAACGGCGAGCACTTTGGGCCACCTAGCGGCATGTTTTATGCATCATAACACGCTCAAAACATTAATTTTTAATGAACCACCGATTGTGTCGTTAAAACCATAAGTGAATTCGTTCGGTTTTTGATTATACAAGCCTTCTTCTATGGATTTTCATACTTTATGTTGTTTTTGTCCACTAGCTGTGTTGTTGTCCATCTCTCAGTCATGATTTTACAAAAGACGCACCAACGATTACACTATGAAGATTATTATAAAGTTTGTAGCCGTTACAATTAAACTTCAACTGACAGCAACAAACCTTTGAAATTCAGAAATTCATATACTAATATATAAAAAATGTTTCATGTATGTAACTAAAATGAGAGGTTTTAACGGTTTTAAAGAAGTCGCAGAATTAGGTACCTATGTAAGTTTAGTTTCCGAAAATTACAAATAGGTTGGTTTGTGGTTTGTACCTACACTGTACACGTACACTGCTCAAGAATTTTCGTAAAATAAACCAAATTTAACATATTTAAACAAAATATCACAAAAATAATCGAAGAAAAAAGTTATAAACGCCGTATAAAGGCCTTTATAAAAAAAAACAATTACACATAAACATGATATACAGACGGCATTTTAGCGCTGCATTTCTAGAATCTAGATTGACAAGGTGACAGATATGGTTCGGTTACACTCGGAGACTGCCTACCGTTCACAATTTTGTCACCTAATATCTACATGTTGGTCGTACCGGTTTTGTTTTTATTGAATTCCTAACTTGACCATAGTTTATTGCGTATCGTATAACCATTCTGAGAATTTATATCAATCTGAAAACAGATTTATGAATCTAAAAGTGTAATATTTCATGCTAGTTTTAAAAATCAATCGATTTGGTATCGATTTAT
Organism: Zygaena filipendulae; assembly: GCA_907165275.2. NCBI lineage: Eukaryota > Metazoa > Arthropoda > Insecta > Lepidoptera > Zygaenidae > Zygaena > Zygaena filipendulae. Next base: position 7,944,277 of record OU015669.1, read on the forward strand.
ACTATAGGTAGTGGATATATTTTATTTATTTACTGTGGTAAATAGACTCATACACGGTCGCACTAATATTATTATTTCATTAACAAAGTAGTGGAAACAGACAAATATAGAGTAAATATTACATAGCTGTTCCCTTTTTTTCACTTGTGTTAATTTAGTTTTCGTGGAAATTCGGAAATGAAAAGTACTCTAAGTATGTTCTTTTCTATACCACTGTCAACTTGAGATTAGTTGAATTTAATAATTAGGTATGAAAGTGCAACAAACAAACAACCTGACATTCGTATTTACTTATAATTAGGATCAAACTTTGAATCATTTAAGAAAACCTCCTACTGAAAGAGGCAACTAAAACAAAATTAAATGCCAAAATCATAATAAAGTCAGTCAAAACAGTAAAAATACAGCTTACACAATTTTAGTCACTTTGTACACATGGTAATGATATTGTAATAATGAAAGATTCAACTTGCAACTGTTGAATTAAAAAGGCATTGGAAAATCTCTAAGTTCAGTAACTTGTGGTGCCAACTGTACATATTGCATAACTCGATTGCAACATGGAGCTAATCAATAAAAGATTATAATGAGTAAGGGAGTCAATAACACAATACTATCTCTGACAAGATACAGTCCAGATATAATTCGCGACCACTTAAACAATCCTTTATTATATTGATTAGCATCTACCGCTACTCTAGCTTCTCGATTGAAACTCGAACTCACTTTTATGTTTTTATCCTAAATAATATTTGATCTCTACTTTTTATTAATCTTTGAACGGTATGCTTCAAAAGTTAGTTATCAATTTCAACCGTTGCACAGTACGAATATTTTCAACTTTTCAACGACAGCATCAGCAGTGTTTTAAAACAGGGTAGCATTTTAAACATCACCTGTAATAGCAGTCTTATTTTATTCTTACTTTGATTCTTCTTCCATTGAAATGTTGAAGGACAAAAATGACAGAGGGCTAGTTTCGAGGAAATCTTATCTAGACTCTAGATTCTAGAGACTTGTCTGCCAGCTCTTAACATAGTGATTAAGTTTTGAAGCAAAAAAAAAGATTTTAATTAAATGAATTGGTGGGTGAGAAGAAAAAAAGAAGAATAATTATTGAAAATCTTAGAACAATAAATAAATAATGTCTAAGTATACTTCTATACCAATATTATTGTAGACGATTTAATTTAGGACTGTACTTTGAATTTATTATTTAAATGAAAAACTGCAGCGTACGTAGCAAAGCAAAAACAATTTATTTGGAACAGAAAAACTAAAAGTCAAAAGCGACAGATTCCTATTTGAAAAATCTAAACAAAAGAAAAAGAAAAATATAATTTTAAAACTAAAAGGAGTTTGCAACAATTATTGTTATTTTTTGTTTTTTTTTTTGTGTTCTTTTGGTTGTTGGTCATGGATAAACTGAAAAACTACTTGACCGATTATAAAAATTCCTTTACTTGATTGGAAGCTACAGTGTTCCTGAGTGACATAGGTGACTTTTATGCAGGAAACGCCAAAATTAATTCGAGTGAACCGTGGGAGATAAACTAGTTATGTATAAAATACAAAAAGCTATTTCTAGTAGTAGTGGTCATTCTCCTATTGGCCGCAGAACCTAAGCTTTAATTTAACATTACTGTACGTTCCATCTAGATTATTGATAGAGATAAGATAATTACAATTGGCTAATACACAATACTGAATCGAAAGTGAAAGGAGCTAAAAACAACGCCCAGGCCCATGTGTGCAGGTAACATATTGAAGGTTATTAATTAGATTTTTGTAATATTAAAAACAACAGTTTTAATTTTTATGATTGACTAGCTGTGCCCCGCGGTGCACCCGCCTGAGCTTCGGAATTCCCGCAGGAACTCCAAAGTAGCCTAATTTACTTCTTATAACATTATAGCTAATAATTAATAAACAAAAATAACTGACCTCAATCTTCTCTTATTGGACTCCTGAAAAAATTGTATTATAAATAATATTTTAGTCCTCTTGTAAGTTCATTCGTAATAACAATTGTAGAGCATGTTTATTACCAGGATAGCCTGGAGGCTTTCGTGATTAGTTTTGATATGGTAGACAGCCAGACGCGGCTCGCGCTTGACTGTTCTACAATTTATGGTTTGCAACAGTCTCGCTTAAGGCTCTGCTGTCAGAACCTAGGACTTTATAAGGTAACCTTAGATTAACCTCTTCAAGTATTGTACAATTTTATGTATGCCTCGAACTTTAATTGTATAAAGGTGTAATTGTATTATAATATACCGTGTACACATATTATTGAACATTTAAATAGAAAAATAGCCAGGAAGGTTAAAGGTTAAACTAATTCATTCATTCATTTCGACACTTCGTTTTGGAAAATACAGTGTCAGTTTATTTGGTTTTGGGATCGTCCATTTATCACGTGAGGCTCGAAAGAGGGCGAAGGGGATCGGAAAAAATTACGAAATATGACAGGGAGGGGGGGGGGGGGGGAAATCACGTTCTTATTTTTATACTAGTTGTGCCCCGCGGTTTCACCCGCGTTAATTTCGGAGTTCCCGCGGGAATTCCAGGATAAAATTACCTTATGTCACTCAGGATCACTTTAGCTTCCTATCTATAATAGAAGAAGACGAAGAAGAATAAGAAGAAAATACATTTATTTCAGCATAACACACAAGAAAAAGAAACAAACATCAACAGTGCCTAATCTAATAAGTAGATCCATAGATAACAACCTCACAAACTCCGGAGTTCCCGCGGGAATTCCGGAATAAAAGTACCCTATGACACTCAGGACTATTGTAGCTAGTATGCTGTATAAGTGAAAGAATTTTCAAAATCGGTTCAGTAGATCCAGAGATTACCCCCTACAACGTCACAAACTCACAAACTCCCAAACTTTTGCTCTTTATAACATTAGTATAGATAACGTAGGTGTATAACGCGGCAACGCTCTTATATACCTACCTACGTATTATACATAAATCTAGCGTATTCATTAAAAAATTATGAATGAACGAACAGCACGGCAATTAATAACATGTATGTAATTAACTCCTTAATTGTCACATTCAACTTTGAAGTTACGATAAAACAACTCGTTAAGATAAACTTGACTGATAATGTTGTTGCTAATAACGTCACAGTGTTACTACACCGAGCGTAGTTGGTTTGTAGACGGAGCTATACAGGCTGTCATTTTAAACTAAGATGCCCTGCCCTAGCCTGCTAGTTCTATCAACTAACATTAGCTAACATTATATGGATATAGATAAGCAATAGTGTGTTAACCCACACTGGAGAAATTTTGAGTGAATCATGTTTTAAAAGTTTAGCGCCATTTTGTGTCAACATTTTTTATGTTCAATATTTAGTTACATATTTAAGCAATGTAATAAGGTAAACACGTAATTAAAAAACGTTCCCTAACTCTCAATAAATCGTTATGAATCAATAACTTAATTTTGTGGGTTAACTTGTTATTGCTTATCTGCGTCTAGATAAAGTTTTATAATGATGTAATTGATAGATATTGATATAGATATTGATAGATAAGGTTTTATAATGATGTAATTGATATTGTTTTAGGTAAGCATACCAGTTCCAACAACTTGCCGAAAAGGATCTGAGAAGGTATCGAAATCCAGTAAATGCTCGGACTTGTATATTATAATTATCATAAACTAGATGTCGCCAGCAGTTTTAACCTCGGTAATTTCAGAGATTCCGCTGGAATTCCAGGATATACTATACCAATAAATCTCCTTCTGGAATCACTTTCATATAAGTACCTATTAGTGAAAACCGCATGAAAATTCGTTCCATAGTTTTTGAGTTTCATAATCACTTCGAAAAATTGTGATCAGAGCTCACTGAGGCAAAAAAAGACTGAAAATTTCAAAGAAAACATCTTAAATTGTCTTAACAAAAACTTAAGTAGGCACATATTATTTTTTAATATTACTTTAAGTAAATTTTGTTCTATTATATTATGAGAATTTATGGCGTGATAGTATTTTCCTTAGCTGAGCTTTCTCGTAGTCCTTTATATCCTCCCTGTTGATATTTTTGACAAGAAATGTTGTTTGCCTAATGTCAGGAACAGACTTCTAAAGATCAATGCGTTCAACAAAGGAATATTGAAGTTGAAACGGTATTCCGACCGTGAAAATTTAATTTCCCGGAACGTAGGTAGAGCCAGAGGTAGGTAGAACATCTTTACTGGTAGACTTGATCAGGGCCCTTATTGACTATGACCATAACACGCCGCGTTAAGATAAGACGCCGCAAAAACTGTCTTTACCTCGTAATCAAAGCAGTTTTACTGCAAAAAAATACATTTACAACGTGTCTTATGGCATAAAGAATAATAATTTCTAATATTTTGGCACCTAGAACGTTTGGAAATGCGTTTTTGGAACGCGCGTTATGGTCAAGGAATGTTGTTGGTATTAAGGGCCCTATTAATACCTGATAATATAAACAAACTACTTTGGTGTTCTTAACTACTTTGGTACTTTATCTAAATTTTTCATAATTTGCGCAAAACTTACCCTTAAGAGGATTATAAAGTACTTTGCGCTTTATTTAAAGCACAAATCGCTAAAAATATCGCACGTTTATCACATACTTATGAAAAATGTCATACCCATGTCATAATATCTATCACAGATTGATAAAAAAATTCTACAATTTTACCCAATTTTTTTAAAAAACCCCAACACGTCATCATTTTTACCTATCCAATTATGTATTATTAATAAAAGATCAAATCTTTAAGGGCATGTGGCACAAAGTAATCTCCTTATACTACAATATTTTGTAGTTCGGGCATAAGGAGACAAATCTCGTTAGATTGTAAAACTGCTTGTACTATGTATTATGTCCTCATTTTATCCAGTATTGAATTAACCATGTACGTTTATATAAAATTACCATTTAAAAATGTCCTTCGCTTACATTCTACAGTCCATGTACGTATGTGGATCTAAGCCAGCATTACATTCTTTTTCTGCTAACGTTAATTGTGCAAATTTGAGCTCTCTGTCTCGGACGTTAAGGTTGGATTTGTTTGAGTGGTGGTGGTCGATTTTTTTTGTTTATTTTCACGATCACGGCCGACCTGAGAGCCGATTCTGATCGCGCAACACACAAAACCTCAGCCTAAGGGTTTCCGCAGAGTAGACTAGAGTAGTAAAGACCGATTCATGTGACAGGAGTTGGGTAGTATCGGTATATGTGGGGAAAACCTTATGGGTACAGAAGCGGTGCGGTTTGTTTTCCGTAGGCAGAATCGGTTCTCTGTGCACAGCAGACTGCATGACGCGCGGGCCGTGTTGTGTTCGCAACTTGGCCATTGCAAATAAAGGTAGTGTTGTTACTTGTTACTAACTAACCTGTAATGTCGATACTAGTGTCGATTCAAAAGTGGCACAATTTAACTTACAAACTTAAAATTGCTTGACTGTTTATCCAAAATTATAAATGTGAATTTGAGTTTGTTTGTTTGTTATGCTTTCACGCCCTGACTACTCAACCGATCATTATGAAATTTTGCATACACGTTTTCAAGGTACAGAGAAAGACATAAGATACTTCTAGTCTGGAATTCTCGTGGAAACTCCGAAAGTACCGGCATTTTTCGAATTCATCAGAAATTGCTCTCAAAGAAATTTTAAAATTCATCGGCGAGTATCTATCTATCAGCTTGTGAAGAATAGCTTTCCATTTCTCGCATAGTGATAAAGCAATGATACGATAGTTATTATAATTGCAAGTAACAGCTTGTGCTATCCAAATGTCAGAGGTTATCGACTCGATGTATGTCAATGAAACTTATAAACGCGATGCACTCAATGAATGAGTGCTCTGGTTATATTTTTTTAGTCACACAATCAAATGTTCATTAGGAGATTTTTTTTCTGCCAACACAAGTGCTCTTCGTCCGACTGATGAGGTCAGCCAGTGATTTCTCGTGAACGTCAAACAACTCTCCATTTGCGGGCGATGTAAAAAAAAAAACATTTTTATTTGTCTTTCTTTGTAGGTAATCTAAATTTGACAGTAGAAACTATAACAGATTCATTAGAAGCACAAACATTAACCGTTTCATTTCTCATGTCATCGTCATTTCAAAACGTCAAGCATTGGTGTACTTATTTATAATAGCAAAATTAAAAAAAATAATAATCAAATGTTTTAAGTAGCAAAATGGGTTCTGGGGCCCTATTTTTGAATCGCTCGAATTACTTTCATACAGGGAATCGCGAATTCACGTGCGAATGCTCACACATTTTTTAAGCAATTCCGTGTGCGAAAAGTAATTCGAGCGATTCAAAAATACGACCCCTGATGCGTCGGTGCTTTCAAGTTTGTCATGACTCATGTTTTAGAATGATGTAATAAGAGTTATTGTAGGCGAGAAAAATGTGTATTTATAAATCTTGAATCATTAAATTGATGCTGCTATCATTTCAAGTGTAGGCAGACACGAGTAGGCACTATTTTATTTTATGAAATTCTGCAATTGCTCCACTCATACGAGAGTGAAATGAAAAATCTATTTTATAAGGCAACAGATTACAAACCACTTGCTCGTGATCCCCAAACTAGGCGTAACTTGTATTGTGGGGGAGAATTAACATACACATAATATAGGAACTTATTTTCGTTTTTAAACTTTTTATATCAAACAAATCTACATGCAAAGAAATCATAAAATTGACTTTACTACACTTACTGCAGGTCTCCGTCAAAATTCTTCTGCAAATATTTTTTTTTAGCCCGTCTTGTAGATTAATAAAAAATATTGGACACGTATTTTTTTCTTTTTTTACGTAATCAAAAAATAACGGCGATACATTGAGTTGAAATTTCGCGTGATGTCACTATTTGGACAGTTTGTATGGCGGTTTTAGCGGTAAGTGACGTCACGACCCTCTCACCCTAAACTTTATTGCGCTTTATCTCTGTATATTTTAATTTATTTGAAAAAGCAAAAAATACGTGTCTATTGTTTTTTTATTTTCTAACTGACAGACTAATTAGAATTTAGATTTTCAAAAGTAGTCCACATCCCCATTGTTGCTTGTTCATAAACTAAAACATGGCTGCTCCCTTTTTATGGCAGCTTTCCATTTTTTGTAATGTGTGTCCGTGAAAATGTAAAATTTTACCTTCAGGCTTCAGCCTTACATTTCAAATAATTGCGGTTCACTTTTGCGCATGTAAGAAACTGACACACACATTCTTTTTTAATTCTTGTGTTTCATACAAAATAATGTAACGATGTGATGTTTAAAGTCGGTCTTTACTATTTGTTGAAAAAAAGGTTATTATATCGATACCATTAATTTACTGAGAACGTAACAACACTAAGTAGGTAACTCTGAGGCCACACCGGTAACATGGCGCGAACAAAACGGTATAATAATATGAGAGCTTTTAAAGTTTTCCACGTCCTTTGGACCTACATATTTGTTTAGGTATTAAAGTTTCGTGTTACAACCTTTTAGCGCAAAACGTGTTAGTGAATTGATGAGATCTATAGATGTCCGTCCAACAAGGTCTTAAGTTGCATCATCGACATCCATATTTCATTGTTATTGGATACTCAATAGTACGTCACAATTATTATTGAACCTTCGTGGGTCGTTTCGCGTTAGTTTTACGATAGGGTTACAACTGAAAGACTAGTTTGTAAGTGGGTTTATCTGAGAATTGTGTTTCAAAGGTATTGCAAAATTGTTTTTCCCTTCGCGTCTCGTTTCGTTTCTTTGTGGTTGTTTGATTATTTGTAAAAATATAAAATATAACGTTTAAAAACAAGTATTCTCTATTCAGTCTAGAATTTGCGCGTTAACGACTTTCTTTTCAGACACTACACGGTTGAGTTTTCATTAACTGGGTTGATCTTTGTATTCCTTTAGAAATGTTTTGGCCTATAGATCAAAGTTATAAATACAGAAACTGATTCATTTAAAAACGAAAATATGAACTTATTTCAACTTATTTCAATAAGTGATTTATGCTAATAACTAGGTACTCTTAATTAGAACAGAACTGCATGAATGCAATATACCGAGGAAATATCTGCTAATATATTTCGAAATTTAAATATTTCTTAAATAATCAAGTTATGGATACCATGTAGACAGCTATCTTCACAGTCATGTGGAAGTTGGAAAGAGAAATATAGAACTCTATGGCGACTAATAACTGAAGAAAGAAGAAGAAGAAAGAAGGAAAAGGAGTTTATTGGTTCCCACACAAAAGGTACAAAATAAGAGACAGTAAAAATAGATATTTTAACAAATGGACGCAGATAAGCAATAACATGTTAAACCACAAAATTATGTTATTGATACAGAACGATTTATTGCGAGTTAGAGAACGTTTTTTAATTATGTGTTTACCTTATTACATTGTTGAAATATTGAAAAATATGTTGAACATAAAAAAAGGTTGAAACAAAATGACGCTATAATTATAAAACACGATTTACTCAAAATTTCTTCAATGTGGGTTAACACACTATTGCTTATCTATGTCCAAATATTCTGAAGGGTGTGCTGTGTGGGGGCCAATCGTTCACTGTCTCAGCATAAATGCTTCATTATGTTTCTGGGGCAGAACATAATGAAGCGCTGGTCTTCCGACAGGGCCGCAATACAATCGCGTCACAAAATGGCTTCACTGTTATTGAAATACTTACACAAATACATACATACATACATACATATACGCACATACACACACATACATACACACACACACACACACACGTACAAAGACAAAAATACTCAAGTACAGAGGGTTATATAAATGGACTCGATTATTGAACGATTTTTCGCGACTACGTTACATGACGATAAGTTATTTAGTTTTCTATAGCGAAAACGATTATAAATCTTCAACTTGACTAAGGGGGCTGGTTCGTGTGTGTTTTATTTTGTTCTCCACTATCTGCGAGCGAGCGTGCGCGTGCGCGAGTAATTAGCCCAGCCGTTGTTTATGACCGAGCCTAACTCGAGAACACTAGCGCCCTCTAGCCATTTTACGTTCCGAAATTAAAAGCTTCCACTATTACAGGAGGTGTGCACTGAGCTGCAGTTCAATAGTAATTTTGTAATTGAAGAACACGTTTATAAGAACAGTAATTTGGTAGCGAAATTTATGTATATTTTGTAGACTTTTTTGTTTCACAAGTTTATGGGGAGGTAATTGGCCTTTTAGTCCCACCTACGCGATCTCTTTGCTAGTTTTCCTTTTGCTGTTTTGCTACCTAGATTACTCTTGCTCTTAAGATTGCTCTTGTTTTTATCAAAAATAATATAGCTGTTTTTTTTTTATAATCTAGCAGAATGTCCAAAATAAAAAAATTGTTGTCTCTGAAAATCAATAGAATAATCGATGCTAATATGAATGAATTAATAATTTTACAAGTAATTAAATCTTAATAGAATTAGAACAAAGTTGAACCTAATCACGAAAAATTGTAAATATCCTAAAATATTAAATTAATAGACCTGAAATAGAATAGAATATTCATTATATTATGATTTTACAGAGCGCTGCATTATACTTTTATAGTAAAAAAAAAAGAACTCAACGAGATGTGATCGAAAGCTTGATCGCTAAGCAACCTTTCAAAAGAGACTTTATATAGAGTTAAGAGTAATAAAGACTTCTTTCTGCCATAACTTCATGTCCATCATCGCCAGTCCTTTATAGCGACGAAAGAAAAAAAACTTCAAAAACGAGCAAAGTGAAAGCGAAAGTTTCGAACCAAAAGTGCTAATAGTATCCATTCCCTTAGAAGTTTTAGCCACTTTGCTGGAGTTTTTCGTTGTTTCATCGCCTATTATTATGAGTGCCTTTCGTTGGTGGAAATTGTAAGGGACTAAACCGAAGAAAATTGTGGCGATTTTACCTGCACATTGCACGATGTAAAAATATTACGTTATATATTTAAGTTAAGTAGTTCTAAAATCAAAGCCATACCTACTATTTCTTCGTACATTGTAATAAAAAAAATAATTGTAACAATGCTTGGACTGTCACACAGCGCTTTGTTCACAAACTAAAGCAGAGCTTGTACTGTACATTTTTCTACATACATACCAATCGTGTTCCCAATCACATATTCTATGTTTTATATTATCTGTATTTGAATTAAAATAAATCGTCATTTGCATTTACATTTTTAAGTTCATATAAACAGAATTTTATCTAGGGAAATCTATGTAATTAAGCTTTTTTTAGACTTAATTGTGGCTTGATGCCAGTTTGAACGCTATCAAAACTTCATTTGACTTTACTAGTATCAAAATGGTTCGCTGAAAGCAGTTTCGAAATCAGTTTTAGCGTAAAGAATTTGTTGCACTCATCGTAGTTATGAACGACATTCATTTCAAAGTCGTTGGATGAATGTGATCTAAAATTCCAATACAAACAATACATTCACAATGCCCGCTAGAAGTTATCGCGCCATCTGTTTCCACAGCACGCCGTCGACACCTCTAGTGCTGTGAAATTGCCATCTAAAAGTGTCGATAAACTAACTCGAGGGTGAACTTATCGCCTTTATCGTGTTGCTTGACAGTTGGCATGAAGTTGCTCTAACTTTGCTAGTTAGCGTACAAAGTTCTATAAATACAATAAAATAACTTTGTACCAAAATTCATTGAAGCGTTTGTAAAGAAAGTTTTTCATAATATAATAATCTTAATCGAATTTAGGAAATTTTGAACAGTTTTCGTTTTGGATGGTTTGCTAGACACAAATTTAATAAATTCGTTAGGTGAATATTTTTATTAAGCACTAGCTGAATTCCCCCGGGAATTCCGGGAAAAAAGTACTCTATGTCCTTCTTTGTACCCCTGCCAGTAGTTTACGGTGATTAGCTGTTCCCACAATAATTCCGGAGTTCCCGCGGGAATTCCGGGATATTTTTTTTTATGTCATAGGGGGCAAACGGGCAAGTGGTACACCTGATGGTAAGTAATTACCACCGCCCATAGACATCTGCAACACCAGAAGGCATGCAGGTGCGTTGCCGACCTGGAATGGGGATGGGAAAAAAACCTATCCTATCTTTTAAGTTATAAATGGTTACAAAATTTTATCAAAATCCACTCAGTAGTTTCGGAGTCCATCGCGGACAAACAACGTGACACGTAATTTATATATACATACTAGCTGTCCCCCCCGATTTCATCCGCGGTAATTTCGGAGTTCCCGTGGTAATTCCGGCAAAAAAGTGCTGTAGTTTACGGTGATAAGCAGTTCCCCGCATTAATTCCGCAGTTTCCGACGGGGAATTCCGGGATAAAAACTATCTTTTAAGTTGGACCATATTATAGATGGTTACAAAATTTTATCAAAATCCGTTCAGTAGTTTAGGAATCCATCGCGGACAAACAACGTGACACGTGATTTATATATATTAGATTAAGATTATGTATTAAGTTAATATAAATGAAAAACCTTGTACTTAGAAGCGAATGTCTTTGAAGCTGTGATGTCATCAAAAGTGAAACGGAAAATCTACTAGTTTATGGTCAATCTAAAAGATGATAATAGCTTCCTTTCAACGCTTCATTCATGCAGTTATCGATATCAGATGGTCCTATAGAAACTAAATAGCCATCACTATATACGGTGACAGGTCAGGAAATGATGTGTGGTGCAGTTGTATTGATAACTAGCCTTACAATATTTGCTCGGGTATTGTGAGATTTATCTACTATTATACGTTAGTTTGTTATTGATGTTTGTTTGAAAGATAAATGCACCGCCAAGTAAGCTCTCTGTACTACCTGAAGGTTGACTGGCAGAGAATGCCACTGTGGCATTAAGTCCGCCTTTGTACCCTGATGTGCATAAAGTTTAAATAAATAAATTTGAATCGGTGCTTTAAAAACCATACAAATATTAAATTCTAGTTTTTCTCCGCTGTTTCTCCCGCATAAAGTTCTAAAATCCCGCAGGAAATCCGGGATAAAAAGTACTCTATGTCGTTTTTTATACCCCTGACAATATTTATGCCAAATTTTGTGATGATCTTCAGTAGTTAAGGCATGAGAGCTTTACAAATAAACAAACAAACTCACATTTTTTGAAAATGCCTTACTCTTGAAAATGATCTGAGGCTGATTTCGATTTTGATTTGATTTCGATCTCAAAAGTATGTACTAAAATCGAGGTGAAATCAAATCGAAGTCAAATCAAAATCGAAATCAGCCTCAGATCGTTTTCAAGAGTAAGGTCCCAGTTTCACCGCAAATTGCTCTAGTCGTATGCATTACCTTAGTTTTGTCATTAATAACAGGTTGTTAATTAAAATTTATTGAATCGATTAAAGTAGTTGTAAAACTTGGACTTTATCATACACCCAAGCACAGCTCGGGTTTATAATTTCTTCTTTGGTGAAAAATGAAGCAGTTACACTCTTCAATGAGGACTCTCCGATCCTACTCAAAGAAATCGTATTGTGTATTGGAATTAGAAATACTTGTTTTTTTTTTTGCTGTATCTAATGATTGAAAAATACTGATTTAAAAACAATTTGTATCTTAAACCGTAAAATAACGGATACGTCTACGGCACCATCAGTTCGCTTCTTCGATTCATCCAAGTAAGCCAACAAAATACAGATATTATTAATTATATTAATTAAATTAAGCTTATATAAACACGTCGTTAAATTGTTGTTTACGTAGTTTGTCATTTCGAATTGATACGTTCCTCATTTTCTAAACGAAAGTCTGCAATATAAACAACAAATCATCCGCACACAGCGTCTGCGATGGCGTCCAACTTTTACCACCTAACGACGATGCAACGATCCTTCGGCGCGATAAGTTATCTGATTGTCAGATGTGCTCAGCGCTATGCACCTACCTCTATGTGCTTACTTCTATGTGACCAGGGAACGCTTATGAGATCTGCAGGAACTGCGGTTTGTATAATGTATATGGGTAAGCGGCGACATCGTTTGCTGTTTCTGCTGGCATATATACTCACAAGCGTTAATTGAAAGAAGAAGAAAGAGAGAAAGAAAGAAAATAAAGTTATTTGCCAACACATTTAGGTAAACATAATATTATGCACTTAAATAAAACGTTATAATTGTTAATGATAAAATGGTCCCGGCTCAACATAATGCTATCTCACCTCACACATTTTACTATGTGAGGTGGCGCTGGTATTTACCCATGTCCTTTTTTGTACCCCTGACAAAGTTTACGCCAAATTTCTTGACTATCGGTTGAGTAGTTTTTCGATGAATATCATTAATACCTATCGTTTTTCGATTTTTCGATCGATATTTTCTAGTCTATATAAGTACAATAAATAATAGATTAATAAAAAAATATTGGGCACGTATTTTTTCTTTTTTTACGTTATCAAAAAATAACGGCGAAACATTGAGTTAAAATTTCGCGTGACGTCAGAACACGGCATTCATATTTGACATCACGAGTCTCCCACCCTAAACTTCAATGAGCTTTATCTGTGTTTATTTTCATTAATTTGAAAACGCAAAAAACGCAAAAAATGCGTGTCTATTATTTTTTTATTAGAACTTTGATTTTCATACCGAGTTAAATACCCAATTTGACCGCGGTACTTGATGATAGCTAAATGCTCTGCGCGAAAGTTTGTTAAAAAGAGACGAAGAGCCATCGCAGAACCTACGAGTGTCTAAGTGGCCCGAATTGTAGGTATACAATACACGGGCTGCCCTACGGAAAAACAAAGTAATTGCAGCGAAATAAATTTTATAGGAGGAGCAAAAAACCCGAAATCGCTTTATTTAACCTTCCATTGTTTAATGATTTAGTTAATTTTAATTTCTCTAAGATTAAAACCTTTTTGATGGTCAATGCAACTGAATAAATTTAACAGGATGTGCAAAAAAACGGAAATCGCTTTATTTAAAACAAATCTCCCATAGTATAACGATTTTCTTAATTTAAATTTTTAGCCTTTTTGATGGTTGTGAGTATGAAGCAAGGTCCGTTATGCGTGAAAAGAGGCAAAAATACAAAAAGCTCATTTCGAAAAAAAATGTCAGTTGCTTTGTTTTTCCGTAGAGCAGCCGCATGGTGTAGGTATGTTCTCATTCGCTATTGGAGATGATAATTGTGACCCACTTCATAACAATATGGGTGTTTGTGACGTGCTTCATTTTAATTAATATATAACCCATAAGTGTCCGTTTCTATTATGTTCCAAATTTTTGTGATTGGATAAATAGGTTAGTCTTATCGATGTCGGCAGTCAGTATGTAGACAAAATCAAATCCAAATATGAGAGGAGGCGATAAAAGGTAAGCACCTACCTAAAGAAAAAAATAAAACTATTTGAAGTATCTTTCTGTTCACACTAGTCTCGGAAACTATGGAACGGATTTTACTGTTTTTGCAGGTAGATTAAGTAGATCAAGCTTAGAATTGATTATAGCAACATACGGCTTTTCATCTAAATCGGCCGTTAGAAGAAAGTTATCATCATTTATAGGCATTTTAAGACACTTTTTATCCCGGAGTCAGAGTATATTAGTGATATAATTATGACTTTGTTTACATGTGACCTTTATATGTATCTCATTAGCTTTTGACCTTACTAATATAAAAATTATCGATTAAATTAAAATTGTCAACTCTTAACAAAGAGATAATAGTTAATAACAAATACTACGCAAACTAATTACGGACATTAATCGCACCACGATCCGTAGTGCTTACAAGCGTAATAAATAAAGTATCGATGTTTATCACGCTCCGCGTAGCGACAACAAAGACGATGAATGCATCGATAAAAATCGACTAGGCGACATTCGCGAGGGCAGTGACTCCACGAATGGAACTCGGTGGCCGATACCATCGGCTTCCGTCCGAGATGGCGATCGCTTGTCGCTTCGTGCGAACATGTCAATATTGTTAATGTAGCGAATGCGAGGCGTGCGTGATAACAATGATATTGTGATTATCGATAACGAGCTTATAATAAATCTATATAAATCACGTGTCACGTTGTTTGTCCGCGATGGACTCCGAAACTACTGAACGGATTTTGATAAAATTTTGTAACCATTCATAAAATGGTCCTACTTAAAAGATAGGATAGTTTTTATCCCGGAATTCCCTCGGGAACTGAAGGACATAGAGTACTTTTTTCCCGCAACCTCCGCGGGAACTCCGAAATTACCGCGGATGAAATCGCGGGGGACAGCTAGTAGTATATAGTTTTTGCTTGCGACTTCATCCGTGTGGAATTTATATTTTACAAATTAACTTTTGGATCGAGCTTCGAATTATGATACCACGTGCTAACACGTAGATTGTTGCAATTTTGTGTTTTTATTTTGGAATCTCTCTACGCGACTGCTTCGCATGAAATTCCGTCACGTTATTCTCCACCTAGCATTACTCTACTAGCTTACAAAGAGAGATTGCTTTTTGAGGTTGGCAGCATGCAAAGTTTGACCTGATGAATATGTTTGAATTTGGAATTAGGTATAGTTTTTCAAAATTGATCGACGACAACTGGCTGTAAACTTTTGCCATTGGCACCATGGAACTAATCCGGACAGCATTCACGGCCCAACGTGCAATTTCACGCGGCTCGATTTTGAGAACTACCACAATATCATATAATTTTTATTTTGAACTTAATATCTTCCGCTGTTGAACTGCTGGATAAATCAGGATTGTCTTTAAAAAAGTTATACTACTCAGAGTTAAAATATTTAAACCTCTTTATTAGTGTTTACCTACTAAAATCTCTACAACACAAAATAAAGACCTTTACGGTTTTGAAACGCGAGTAACGTTTAATGTTTATCCTAAGCCTCTATTATTAAAATAATTGTTGTGAAGATAATAGCATTAATGTAACAAACAGGTGTGTTTTTGTGTGGTGTTCAACCTTCATTGGTGCCGTGTACTTGCAGGTATAAGTACAACTTTCATAGTAACGTGTTGAGTAGGTAATTTAAAAACGCATTGTATGTAAGTACACTGACGGTCTTTTATTTCGTTATAAAGACTGGATAAGACATAATAATCATAAAAGCGAACAAAAAAAGTGGCGTTGATAATTTTGCTCTCGGCATACATATAATAAGTTAATCACAGTCACGCTATGTAAATTTACTCATATAACCATTGCTTATTATATTGTAGTTGAAACCACCACGCGATACTTAAATTTACATTACGAAATGTGGCTTTAAGCATATTAAATTTGCGTGTCAAATAAAGACAACGTTGTATAGGGAGACGGTGGATTATTATCAAAATTCAAAATCTATCGACCCGTCGATCGCAATCTCAATCAGATGCTCGTGCGTAAGACTCAATACGAGACATAGTGGTGTATTTATACCTTTCTATTTTGTTTATCGATGAACGGTAGCGGACACTAACGAAACGATTGCGCATCGATTTCGCTCCGGACAATAAAGCTTTTCACTATCCGTTACGAACGAATTAACGCATCCATAGATACGTGATATCCCACGAATGTTTGTTCAAAAAGGTGAAACTGTTCGAATTTGGAATGGCGTATTTCACAATTGACCGGTGGCAACTGGCTGGCAGTTGTCTTTGCCATCGGCGGCATGAAAGTGATCCGGACAGCATTCTGGGACCGACGTGCGATTTCACGCGGCTCGATTGTGAGAACTGCCACTTATTATTGAACATGTTTTCCGCTATTGAACCGCTGGATGGATTAAGTGCTGTGTTCACACGATTTATGCGTAGAATTAGCAATTACGATGCGAACTGAAGACGGGTTTACGACTCCCCCGGGTATCGTATCAGGCGTATGTGACAAGAGACAGTAGCGCACACAAATTACGGTGAATGGCGTCGTCGAATTTAATTCAATTTTCAACTAAATATACTTAATAAGTTTTATTGAGTGACCTAAAATGTTTGTCGTGGAAATTGTTGTTTTGAAAGATGCCACACAGATTTACAACTCGTATAAACAACAGTTCAGGTACCTTAAAGGGACACAAAGGACAAAATTTATTTTGCTACTGATCAATTTTCAAGAAATATTATAGGTTTAAGAATGGGTTTAAGATTTAAATCGTTGTTATTGTGAAAGTTGTTTATAAGATATTAGTATAATTTGATTAATTCTTATTCCTTTTGAGATTGAAATGTTATTCTATTTTATTCTTTATTATTCTAAATGTCGTTTCGACAAAATTTAAGAAGAATTTTAGTTCTTTTTTCTCCTAAGTTTTTTTTGCCAGTTTCAATAAAATAATATAATAGAATAAACCGCTTTATACCACAATCAATTTTATTTAATTTTTCATTTCCAGTCACTTTGTTAGGTTGCCATAATGAGAAGTGTTTTACCATGGTTTTACCTTAAATACTGGCACTGTAACTTTATATGGGTAATCCGTTATGGCATCTAAATAATAGATAACATTGCATGCCTCAACGTACTAATGAGCACTTAGGCTTACCTAGGTATTATATCAAATACTGGGTCAGTCTAAACTCTAAATATGCTTGGTGATGCTATGTAAGAAGTCTTTTAGGGTTTGTTTAATTTCCAAGTTCTACTCGTTCCGATTCTACTGGAAGTTTATTAGATTCTTGCTGTTTCTTATAACTTTGATAAGAATATTATTATATCTCAGTTATTAAAAATGCCTATTTACAGAAAGAGTTAATTTACATAAATTTCTTTGTACCTAATATTTCTCGATTAGATTACACATGAGATGGAAATCATTTTCACTGATTTTTATTCGAAGTTTATGGCTTAAGTTTGGGCCAAAATTTTTGTTCATGAGTCTGTTGATGTTTTAGCGAAAAATGAAATTCTGAAGATAGAGTTTTTATCATAGTTAAGTATTACCTATATCACTAAGATTTCCAGGTGATTGAATGGTTTACCGACCAAAAAAGCTTGCTACTTAGCCATGCGCTCGAAGAACACATTTGTTCAATGAATGTCGAGGATTTTCGTATTCAGTCTATGAGTTGAAATCATCACTATTTAGTTGTATTTGCTCCACATTGCTATGTGATCCATCACATATCCCATTCTTGCGGGCAATGGTACCACATAATACTCTCAGTGGACGTTTATTTTCTTAAACTTTCTATTTCTTGACACAAACATATCATTATCCGAAAATAAACTAATGAACAGACTTCGGATCGCAATTAATATCATGGCCCGTGACTGAAATTGGAACTTAGGACCGCAGATAATAGAAGCGTTAATAGGGGCTGAATGATTAGGGGCCTTTGCCCAGAATTTATGGGACATAAAAGCTGCTTTGGAACAGAACACTGTCTTGATTGAGGAAAGCGGAGACTTGAGTATAAAGGTTAATAGCTTCCAACGCTAGTAAGTCCACAGTCACCCACTAACAGGGTATTATCCAAACACAAATATTATCCTTTATAATATATATAGTAGCTGTCTCTCGTCGTTTCATCTGCGATAATTATGAAGTTCCCGCGAGAATCCCAGGATAAACTATATCTACAAACCTTCCTCTGGAATCAGTCTATCTATTAGTGAAAATCCGTTCAGTAGTTTTTTAATTTATCGTGAAGGAGACAGACGGAGACTTCAATACATAGTATAACACAAAGTCCACTTCCCACTGTCTGTCCGTTCCTATAAATGCTTAAATCTTTATCTTAAAACTACGAAACGGATTTTCATGCTGTTTATATCTATATTTTATCCTGGAATTCCCGCGGGAACTATGAAACTACCGCAATTGTAACCGTAGATGAACGGCTAGTTGTTTTATAATATGTAAGGACTTGGTACGTTGCGCACCCACCGCTCAGCTCTCTGTCACCTTAAGGTTGCCTTGAAAAGCATTTGAATTTGGATTTGAAATAGGTATAAACCAAAGATATTAAAAGAGAATAGAGTGACAATATGCTCGGCGCTAAGCTAGATGTGATTGGTTTTTATTTTGATCATTCCCCCGCAAAAATTGGTTGACGTGGATTGCATAGTAAACGTTTGTATTGTTCGTCTATTCTCGTATAATGTCTTTGGTATCAACCATAGAAGCCATCGCTAACAAAAGTGAAATGTGAATTGTAATACGAGTTGATTGTTTTAATTGTAAACACTCGTATCAAAGGGGAAACGGCAACATTGAATTAGGAAGTGCTCGTTTGTAGATGCGAGGGCACATATTCATTAATTTTAATTGAGGGCCACTGCAAAGTTAACTGGGGGCAGTCGTCAACTGTATCGCATTTGAGATAGATGTATAGAGTCTATTTTGAATTTTAAAATAGCTATGCCTACTTACGTCTCTGAATGTTCTAACCATCCTGTGGCTATTCTCTGGATTCATTGGTATGAATGTTTTTTTTAAGTTTTGTTAGCATTTTACACTTTGACTTAAACATCGAAATATCGATAGGTATATCAAAACTTTAACATTAATAATATTGGTAATAGCTGTAAACTATCTGTCAAAGTAAATTGGAAAAACAATATTAATAAACAAAAAACATACCTTATAAATAATTAAGAACTAAATCCATTCAGAGTTTAATATAATGACATAGTCACTAGTCACTAAATAAAATATAATATAGGTATTAGTTGGTGTAGTAGTTTTGCAGGGTCAGTAATTCGCAACAAACCTCCGGCCAGTAACTAGTGATTACAAATAGCCATTCTACACAACAAAAGGCCTCATTTCATCTCCGATATGTGGTTCGCATCGCGGGAGAATGTGCCGATAAAAATAGATGGTAAGTATCAGAGAACTAACACGCACAGCCCGCATGTAGGCAAAGAGGAGTTTATCGATGTCGATTAAAATTCATTTGGAAACGCGCTTAATTTAAAAAGTAGGGTTATTTAATTTTTGACCGAAAAGATTAGGTCTTTGGACCTAAATAAAACGGCACGGCATATTTTGTTGATTCGTGCTATCAGGTTATCGTTTAAAATGATTGGATCCCTTTGAATACAAAACTTAATTGGTTTTTACCCAAGATACCAAAAGATTTCTGAAATAGTATTAATATTGGTCAATCGATATCTAGTGCAACTGCAATGCAACTGCAATCGTGACATCACTATTATGACAGCCCTTTACTCAAGCGGCACTACAAGTTCCCACTGTGCAGTGGGAACTTGTAGTGGTCGATTAAAAATAAATGTATCGAGAGAGAGAAAAGAGTAAAATTTTAAAATTATACTAACTAATAATTATAAACAAAGCAATTATTTTTTGTACTTACACATTGCAACGCGGTGCTCTATGGAGGCAGTATACGTTCTTTTTTCATCTAAATTCAAAAACGTTTATCTTAGTATGTAAAGTATTTTTTTCCTTGATTTTTTACGCTGCATAAAGCAACCAAAATCAAAGTTTGCAGCATTCAAATTTGCTACAACAACAAATCGGGATGTTGCTCCTCCTGACCTAACCATTCCATAATCGGAGCGAAGCGGAACAGTTTTTGGGTGATTATTCCTTAATGATATATGATATAAAAAAAAATCTTCCACTTGGACATTGCCATAGCCACTCTTAATCAGCATCAAAGTTGGATTTCAACTGTCAAACGGTGTAGGAGGAGTTTGCGAAGGACTTTTCCACTTTTTGATCGCATAAGGAGCTCTGCTCGCTTCGCTCCAATAATAATTAATTATATTAGAAATACTGATTAAATTAAATATTTTATTATAACAAATGTTTTTTCCTTAAATTACTGCTTCTAAAAACGATTTCGATCACAAGTAGTTGCGCTAAACTCAAGTTGGATAATATATCTAATATATATAAATCAAGTGTCACGTTGTTTGTCCGCGATGGACTCCCAAACTACTGAACGGATTTTGATAAAATTTTGTAACCATTTATAATATGGGCCAACTTTAGAGATAGGATAGTTTTTATCCCGGAATTCCCGCGGGAACTTCGAAATTAATGTGGGCAACAGCTACTGTCAGGGGTACAAAGAACTTTTTCCCCACAATTCCCGCGGGAACTCCGAAATTACCGTGGATGAAATCGCGGGCGACAGCTAGTTTATCTATATTTTAAATCTCATATCTTGTGGCGCCATAGCTATCCAACCATTAATTTGTCCTATAAATCCAGCTCGCGCCGTGCCGCGCCGCACGCGGTGCGAAATTTGCAGTCGCGGCATTTTTATTATAGACCAAAGTGAGCCAGCCAGTAATTATTTAAAGCTTAATTTATAAAAATGGTAGGGCTTTTTGTTTTTTTTTTTGTTTTAGTAGCGACGTGAGTTAACTGCAAACACGCCAACGCCTAGTGAAGGCCCTAGTTACCCGACCTACCAGGCAACGACACTCCATTGAACCAAAAGTTACTATGGATTTATGCGCGAACTTTTTTACCAACTTTGGAATACCTAACCAAATTTCTATGACCGCGTCATACACTGCATTGGTATGGTTGGCACAAAATGCTTTCATAGAGCGGTTCAGCGATTAGTATGGAAGTGCCTACTCTTAAAACGTAGTGATTATTTGCTCAGTGGTACCTACATACGTAACATAAGTACTTTGATTCCCCATGTGAGTACAAAACAAACCACAAATAAATACAAAGAATCGCCTTTCTATTTTAAAAAGTTAAGAAAATATTTAAGTATAATTACTGTACTAATAGCTGCCTCAATTCTATCTGATACTAGCTGCCCCGCGCGGTTCCACCCGCGATAATTTCGGAGTTCCCGCGGGAATCCCGTATTAAAATATAGCCTATGTAACTCGGGGGTAATGTAGCTTTCTAATGGTGAAATATTTTTTGAAATCGGTCCCGTAGATTTTGAGGTAAGTCGTAACAAACAAACAAACAAACAAACAAACAAAAAATTAAATCTTTTATCTTTATAATATGCATAGATAAAAAATGCCGCAACAAACGCGTCGTAGGTTTTAAGTAGGTATAGGTACGGTACGGTAATAAAAAAGCTACTTAAGGCAAGTCTAATCTAGAACAATGATTTGTAAGACTGTGTACCTATAGTATGTGTGAACTCGCATCACGCAAAAAAGATGTTATCATTACATTGCAACATCCACTAATCTCTAAAAGATAGAACAATAGCTGCTAGTAGACGGTTGAATAAAACAATAGAACCAACGAACCATGTACATAATAATGTACCTAGTTATATATCTTTCTCGTTTTATAATATCAGTAAATTTATACAAATAACAAGATATGAATAAAAATCTGTACATAAATAGAAAAGAAAATAATCTAGAGGTATTAAATAAAATCTCTTGCGGAATCCAAAACAATATCACTACTATAAAATAAAGTGCTTCGCCGAGTCTGTCTGTCTGTTCGCGATAAACTCAAAAACTACATAACGGATTTTCGTGCGGTGTTCACCAATAGATGAGTGATTCGAGAAGAAGGTTTATAGGAATTCCCACGGGAACTCCGAAATTAACGCTGGTGAAGTCGGGGGCAGCTAGTTATTTATAAATTGCAAATTCTTTTTTAACTATTTTTAAATTTTACCGGTTATTATTTAAATTTTTATCCGTAGATAATAATTTATTGGAAATATTTAGGTACATGTCACAATCGGTAGAATATGTTATACCTAAGCATGTTACACTATTTTTTGAACTGTATGTTTAATACCATATTCTGTCAAATAAATGAGAATGCGGTTGCTCTTAGTTATCATTCATGAACTTATGTTTTACATTTATTTTGTATGCTTGTAACTTTTGTAATAGCACCCAAAGAGTTTCCCGCTAGTCTCTTCTCTTTGGAAATCTGCTTTCCGAGCGAGCGGTAAATATCTATACTATTGTACTTTGACTGAATTCAAATGTTATGATGTAACTAAACGAGTTCAATAATTTTTTTGAGTTTGAGTTTTAATCAGGGTTTTCGCGGTGGCGCTCTTTAGTCTGGCATTTGTTTTATCGCAGTTGGTTCACAGAAGAGTATGACTATGTAAACTAAACTTACATGTACTACTGTAACTACTACTATACTATACTACTATCAGCGAGAACTCTAGACTGCCGTGTCGGCGCAATGCTAACGTGATGCGAACGATGCCGCAGTAAACAGCTGTGTGATGTAAATTTTAACCCATTATACCTCCGTATCAGATTACGGATTGCTTTTCGATAATGATTTGTGTTATACAGCCTTTGACAATACAACGCGACAGAGATTTATTATTATTGATTTGTAGAACAATAAAAAGAGATAAATAATATTATATCTAAAAAAAAAGGCGAGGAAAAACGATAAATCTTGTTTTCGCTCATTATGCAAACCTAATTTTACCAAAATAAATTTATAGTATGTACATACTAGCTGTCCCCTACTGCAGTTTTACTCACGTGAATTTTACTGTTTCCCCGTAAACTTTGCCGCGATGAAAAGTGCCCTATATCGTACTCGTATTTCGAGAGTTACACTTTTATCGCATACTTATAAATTGTCATAAAAATTCGTTCAGCCGTTCCGAAACTTAACCCTGTCACACACAGAAAAAATGCATCTCACGTTTTAAAGCATCCAAATAACCCTTTGGGTTAACCTTGGGGGGTTTTATTTGACTGAAGACAAGTATCTCAACTTCGATATGGATGTTGAACAGGATGTTACAGAACGGTGTAGTCACGTTCAAAGTTAGGGATTAATTAGTAATCGTATCAGTAATCTGACATTTCACAGCCAATTTACGTACCTGTATGAAATGTTTTTATCGGGTACTTCCACGGAAAGGCAAAAATGTGATGCCACTAGCGAGGCCGTTGACCAGTCATAGGTGATAAGTTTGAGATCGTTCGATCCAATTTATTGCTATCGAACACCAAAACAAATTAGACTAAGAAAGTTTAGAAAAGGCCCGCAAAACTTTGGAACTGCTGTAATTTTATTTTATCATCCTTTACTAGTGTTTTCAAATTCAAATTCAATTTCAAATACGACTACATCTTTTTGTAACAACCTGTATACCAAGTGAATTTTTTCTAGAGGATAGCCAAATTTGAAACTACAAATAATATATTATGTACTTTTAAGTCAAACTACATACTAAAAGCTTTTGAATATTTTCATCGAACCACAAGCAGCGTTCAAAAGACTGAACACAGATGCGATCATACAAGAAATAGATTAGCGAACTTGTCATTAACAAAATGAATTTTCCTCACAACAGAATTGGGGCATGAACGATCGGTTCGCACGCTCCGATCGTTTGATGTTTTTAAGGATAGAGCACACGAGCGGACAACCGCAAACATAATGCGCCAACGGCTGTGTAAAATCTAGACTATATCTGGACATAGATAAGCAATAGTGTGTTAACCCACACTGGAGAAATTTTGAGTAAATCGTGTTTTAAAAGTAGGAGCGCCATTTTGTATCAACATTTTTTATGTTCAATATTTAGTTACATATTTAAGCAATATAATAAGGTAAACACATAATTAAAAAACGTTCCCTAACTCTCGATAAATCGTTCTGAATCAGTAACTTAATTTTGTGGGTTAACATGTTATTGCTTATCTGCGTCCATCTAGGAATCATAAACATCTATGGATTTAACTGCGCACCTAATGAATAAAATTAAATTATGATAATTCATTGTGAACTCTTATTATTGACAGTCACTATATCTTTTATTATTATTATTCTTTTAAATATAGTACAGATACAGTTATATAGGAATAATGGTGTAGATTAGTGAGAAAGTAATTATATTTTTGTAAAAAAAATTTGGACCTTATATAAAATCAATGTGAAACTCTCTAATCAATGGTGATTCTACAGACAAAAAATGGAAATTGTTAACATCCTCTGGCATATATAGAGTATTCCCCACACGCTATCGCGTCAAACTAAAACCACACATACACACGTTTTGCTCACATTTTACTAAATATGATCGCAAACATTGGTTGCTGTGAGCTTCTAAGAGCTTTAAAGATTACATTGATTATGAGAAAAATCGCATTCGCTCTGTTACCTTACCATCGGTTTCTGGCTGTCTATCGTATCATTTCTCGAAAAAACGAAAAAAAAAATATTCAAAAATGATTTTATTAAAAAAATTACTTGTTATATAGTTTTTGTTTTCTCTTTGAAGTTTGAGGTTTAGTTTATCGTATATCTTAAATCTTCTTTTATTTTCTATATCTCTTCTCTCGATTTGAATTCACACATAATTCTGCTGCAGCTACCTAATTTTAAAATACTTACATAGTTTATTTTTGATTCCATGAATAATGTTGCTATAGCTACATTAACTTCTTTTGTACCTTAAGATTATAAGAAAACAACAAAAATTACAATGGTTTTTTCCAAAGAATAGAAATGGCATGACATTTTCATGAATCAGAAGATTTTCAAGATTTTTTTTTACTTTTAAAATTTATAATTTTTTAGTCAATTATAATAGATACTACGACATTTTCAACCAACAACATGAGAATTTCTGACTAATCACATAACATAACACCGTCTACTTACCATATTCTGGCAAATATGAAGTAAACGAATCGAAAAATCGTAGTGTCTAGTTGCACACATCGAAACTCTGCTGTGGACATGAGCTTAATGATCTAAGCGACTGTATCTTGTTTTGTGTCTGAATTAAAAAAAAATATATATGTATGTAAATAAATAAATAATTGAAGTCTCATTTTTGTTCTATTGGTTTTAAGTTTTACTTGGTTAATGGACGTAATCCTCGTGGTGAGGGTACTGCTTACTAACCGTATAATCACACACGCTCGGGCGACCGCGCCGTACTACAGTGACCACGCACAATGGGCGTCGACGCTAAAGCTCCTGTTCACCCGCTGTTGAGCACTCAGCCTTGCATCAATTCGCTAATATACTTACCTAGCCAGTGTCATTTTAAGGTATAAAGCGTTGAACGCAATCGACTCTATCGGTTTCGCTCGCAGATCACTGAAACCTCGAATTAAAAGAAAACTACACAACAATAGGCATGTATCTACCGTGTTTTAATTTAAAAGAAAAGATTATTCCGTACAAACTTTAACATCCCTTTTTAACACCTTTAGAGTTGAAGTCTAAAAACGAATTATATCAAAGTTTCAAGTTTCTGAAAATGCCGGTTAGGGTTGTAGAGTGTAGGTACCTACTTTGATCAAGTAAAAAAGTCGCGTGACGTCAGTTTCTACGACGTTACGACGTCACGAGTCCCAACTCCTAAAGATTTTTTTTGTATAATTTGAAAAAACCTAAATATAAGTATACGTAGGTAGGTACGACTAATATTTTTTACTAATCCACATGGTCTGAAAGTTTTGATTTTAATTTCCCGGACACATGCCTATTTGCCTCTGTTCGTACACGAATGATTTATACAATTTGCCGACCAAGTATATATAGGTATTAGGTAGATAAAGATCATATTTTAACTACTTATTTGGTTACATCTTGCAATACGTCTATTTACTTACACAAACAACCATTATTTCTGTAAGTATCCTGACAAACTACTTACCGTCCGTGGGGAAATGCAACTATAATAAAAATAAAAAGCTAAAAATAACAAAATACCGATTTAATCCAAAATACAAAAACACACGTAATATTATTATTGGTTTGTGCTAAGTGTCGCATTACTACGAAACGATCGCTTTCTTGGTAAAACAAGAAAGAATAAGTTCGAATATGTAGTTAGGTACCTACTAAAAGGTAAATCATCTAAAACCACAATCTTTATCAAGACCAATCAAACGAGCCCCAATTCCATGGGGTTGCACAGAGTTCACACGGCCGTCTTAATGATAATAATAATACACAATAGTAAATATATTTAATCCAACACAACAGCACGATAAAAAAAAAATTGAAGACTATGATGGGCATATAGGCTTCCATTTTTACATGGTCTGCTGAAATGATCCCCAATTCACCTAAGTGCAAGTACCGTGCACCAACGTCATTTAGGGTTGCCACCCGTATATTATATAGTATGATACTATACTTCAGTCAATTGTACTTACTATATATTATAGAAAAATTATATAGTACAAAAGTACTATACTTTTATCCCTAATTAAACTGTTGCGGTTTTTTATATTAACTGTGGCTGGTCTGGAACGCACCCGCAGCGCAGTACGGGCAATTTTAGAACGAAACGCATGCAAGCGCGACAAAAAACATAGTGTCAAAAATGCTGCCCGATAAAATAAATAATGTTTAAAAAAATATGTACTATTTTTTTCCCTGCATTTCCCAAATGTACTATATTTTTACATCTTTTTTCGAAAAAATACTAAATATTTTTCCAAAAAAAAAGTGGCAACTCTACCGTCATCGGTCGTGAGATAGATTCATGAAAATAATATAATCTGCATCATCACTAAAGTTATGAACGCTAAGATAATATAATGGAACTTTAGTGATTTAGTCGCGCAATTAATTTGACAGTTTTTCCGATTTATTCGTTTCTGATTCGATATTGCGAGGTAAGTCCGTAATTGCTTTCCCCTTTAAAGCGATATCAATTCAGAGGTCAGGCGAATAAAATATTCGTCAAGCTAGCTCGATCGTTCAGGAGCCAATTTTGGCTAGGTAAAGCTTCATTAAGGAGAAAATCGGAATAAAATAGAGAAATCGTATTTACATCGGTATAGTTGGCATTAAAAGTACATAAAACTTTTGTCAGTCGTTTTGTCACGTATATAACTATTAATAAGGAAGGTTGGGTTGAGGATCCTTGTGACCTCAGACTAGCTCTCGAGCGCTAGTTACATATAATTTAAATTAAATATCATTCTTATTTAAATAATGAATATAGATTCTCAGTTGTGGGAATATAATAATATTATTATCAGGAGCTTGAAGTCTTAAAATAGAACGATAGAGAATAAAATATATAGTTATAATGATATCGAAGACTAAAATAGAATAGGTATAGTAGATTATTAATCAAGGGGATAAAGCAGTGTCTTCTGTCGCAGGTAACGATTTAAATCGCGAGCGTAACGAAGGACTCGAGGTTTACTCCCGAGCGTAGCGAGGGTGTTAAAAACTTAAATCACGAGCGAAGCGAGGGCTTCAAGACGACTCCTGAGTGTACCGAGGGATTTAAGTTCACCCAAGACTAAGACAGCTTTATCCCCTTGGAAAATACTCTACTTTTCGTACAATTTGCGAAAAAATTAACACAACAATAATATGAGATAAGCATTTATTAAAAATAATGACAGTTAAAAGTAAAAGTTAACCTTCGAAATATTGATCCAACTAACCAATCAATCAATGCTTTTTTTTAAACTGTTGGTTTATTTTGTAAAATTTCTTGCTTTGTAGAAACGAATAAATAAATAAATTAAAAAAAAAAAAAATTAAGAATTGCGCGCGTAATTTTTTAAATTTTTCATTTGCAAACAGCCTTTGCCCGCGAACGCCGCATATGATTCGAAGCGTGCAAATGGTCAAATGTATGTATAATGCTTTATATACAAACTCAATGGTGTAAACACAGATGTAGTTCAGTATAAATTTCGGTAAGTATTCCAAATTTAAATCACATTCTCCCCTAGAGGATGAATTTTCTTTCCCTGTTTTTAACAGATTAAAAATGACTATTGTTATGTTCGCTTTTTGCGGCATAGAATGTCACTTTTTTGAGCAAGCGGTACGAAAAAGAATAATATTTGAATTAGAATATTTTTAAGTTAATAAAAAATTGATACTTCTTTGAATATAATACAGGTACTAGAGACTGGCAATATCAACTGTCAATATCCGTTAATCTGGGACACGTGCTCATTGCAATTCTAATAGCGATGCGCGTACGTTGCGCGTCGCGTCGCTGTGTCACGATGGTTTTGTTCTGTATTTTGTTTCAATTTCAAGCTGACTGCGAAAATAAAACATCGGATTGATAAATATATGTAGTCGTCCAAGCAAAAAGGTACCAGTTCTCGGCATTTAGCTTCCGAGATATAAGAAGCTTTGTAAAGTTGGTTGAGCAAAATTGCATCCGCGATTTTAATTGATTATTATAAATAAATGCTCAATTTTCTACTATTTCATATTTCTTAATCTATAATAATATATAACAATCTATGTAACAAGCAAGTAGAAGTGTGTTTTGTTTAACTCAAACTTTTAAAATGTTTTATCTCAAATAAAGCTTTTTCAGAATTTCAACTTCAAATGTCTGAAAAAAGAAGTTGTGCCAGTTTTTGAATATTTTTTCAATCCTCACAATCAATTGACTATTCTAGATACCGAATCTTGTAACTTAATACTCCACTACTGTTACTTTTTGCTTGGATGCCCACATAATATAGGTATCAAAGGTATGCTGAGTTGGTGACCCTTTCGGCAGAGCATGCAAGAGATATATATTGTGTACAAATTTAGATTAGGCATTGCTTGTGTCTGTATCTTTTTCTTGTGTGTTGTGCTGAAATAAATGTATTTTCTTTCTTTCTTTCTTTCTTTCAAACCTAAATTATGGGTATTGCAGACTTAGAGCATAAGGTTTTTAGCCAAATAGTCATAAATATTTGAATATATCCTCCTATCTATAGATCTCTTCGCATATAAAAGTGATGTACCTACTCACTAAATATATAGATTTCAAATTATTGCATTAGTTTACTTGATATCTAATTAAACTTTTGCTTTGTTTCAGGTAAGCCGTATTCAGAAATCTGACAACACTTCAACAACACTTCCTGCAGGCATCACTGAGAGCTATCAAAATGTTCTTGGTGACATAAGCGTGACGGAAACGTGCTTGGAGTAGTTTCCGTTAAATTAATTGCCTTTTTTAATGAAGTGAAAGCTTTTTTAGGCACGTTGAGCAGTGGGCACTTTTGGGATGGGGAAAAAGCACCTAACTCCATATGTACAGATGTGTGTATGTGTAATACATAATATATCTTTACTAATATTATAAATGTGAAAGTGAGTTTGTTTGTTTGTTACGCTTTCACATCTTAACGGCTCAACCGATCACCACGAAATTTTGACATAAACGTTGTCAGTAGGTACAGAGAAGGACGTAGGCTACTTTTTATCCCGGAATCCCCACGGGAACTCCGAAATTACGCGGAAGAAACTACATTTAATTTTGCATACTACCTACACGTTGCAAGGGTAGGTACAGAAAAAAATATAGGGGTAGTAAGTACTTTTATCTCGGGTATTCCGAGTTGGTTCGGAGTTTTCGGGTATTGCGGGATCTTTTAATTAACGCGGGTGAAACCACGGCGAACAGCTAGTAGGTATATAAGTTAATTTTGTTTCTGACTGTACAACTACGACCCGTTTAGTTTCTGTTATTTCACCGCATTGTACCCGCAACATTCAAAAGATGATTAGTAATTCTCTCTCTTCGTGAACAAAGCATCGAGTACGTATATATTTTCACAAATATTTACACGGTTATTATGTTATTTTCCAAGAAAACCAATAAAATTGCATTATGTTTAACGGTTAGTTTCTTAAGCATTGGTAAAATCACAAAGAGCACAGACAAATTGTTATTTGTCGTACATAACGCGAACTTTCTAGGAAAGTATAATTTCGAATTGTGGTGAAAATCGCATGTCCCAACGATTATTGCCAATAAAACTATTATTCATTGTTAAATCTATCCTATAATTAACAACTTGTGTTATTGAATGATTTTAAAGCCGTAGAAACATAAAATTTAATAGACAATTATTTTTTAATATCCACTCGAGCCGAAAATATTATCTATTGGATAACTATCAACCTTCTGGAGATCCTGTACAAACGGACTTTTCGTTCAATTTAATTTTGTCTTGCTTAAACATATCAAACAGTATCATATCTGGACATAGATAAGCAATAGTGTGTCAATCCACAATGGAGAAATTTTGAGTAAATCGTGTTTTAAAAGTAGGGGCACCATTTTGTATCAACATTTTTTATGTTCAATATTTAGTTACATATTTAAGTAATGTAATAAGGTAAACACATAATTAAAAAACGTTCCCTAACTCTCGATAAATCCTTCTGAATCAATAACTTAATTTTGTGGGTTAACATGTTATTGCTTATCTGCGTCCATCTATCAAAAACCCTATCGTGCGAATATAACTCACAGTATTGTTAACACTTAAACACATCATTTTCAACTTAACATACTTTATGTGGTTATGAATATGTTAAAACCGGATATTAACTAGCCATTATCGATCATCGATATTAAGACCGGATCCTCGCATATAAATTAGTTCGCCGCAAAGCAATCAGTGAAACAAAACTGATTGCAATGAGTACCAGTTTGAGTATTGCTAGGGTACAAGGAAGCTGTGAAGGGCATGCGTTTTTGTGGAAACTGTCACAAAACTATTTAGTTGACGTCACAAAGAGACACACTTAAGGTCAAATTCCAAAAAAGAAAAACAGTAGGTATTGTATAATTTGATTTTAACGTACAAAAGAATGAATTAATACTGATTGTTTGCAGTGTATCGTTGCGTGGCATTGGACAATGCAATCAGTTCTCTGTAGGCATCAGGCAATACCACAGAGAAAATAATAATAGAGAGGACATGTAGGTGGGACAGGCGCGTCACGGTTACAAAGGAAGTTAGAGCAGATGCTCTAACTTTCGCAAAACTTCCTTTGCTAGTATCCTAAGATGGGTATATATTATCTACAATATTCTCAAAGCTGTAAATTTTCAAATCCGCGTTTAATTAAAAACGTTACTAAATGACCATGGCGTTTAAAACAACTAACTAATTAGTACAATTTATACGTTAGTGAATATTTTTGGGCGTGATGAGTAGTTTTATGTAGGAACATCACCCGGCGACACTTGTTTTCCTTTGTTTTCACACTTAACTGTGTCGGTGTGCCCTTCTATCTGTTCTGTGGGCGATACGATGCATTACGCATGAAATGCCTTCAGGAAACGGACGAACGGACAACTGGCACTTTTATTATTATACAATATAGTATGATTGTGTGAAGCGGACACATAATGTATTTATTCGAGGGTTTAATGACCGTTAATGCTTTTTTTTTAGTGATCCATTAATTTTAATATTTTATGCGCGAAGTATTTTTGTGATATTCGGAATGGTAGGTGTACCAAAACATAATTAAATTCGAAGAGCAATGACAGGAGCTAGTTTAGACTAAAATAAATCTATATTTTTTATCCATACTACTAGCTGTTCTTTGCGGTTTCACCCGCGTTAGTTTCGAAGATCCCGCGAGAGTTACGAGATAAAAGTACTTACTGCCCTATATTTTTTTATGTACCTACCTACCCTTGACAACGTGTAGGTAGTAGCAAAATTTTATTTAGTTTCTTCCCCGTTTATTTCGAAGTTCCCGTGGCAATCCGGGATAAAAAGTAGCCTATGTCCTTCTCTGTACCCCTGAAAACGTGTATGCAAAATTTCGTGGTGATCGGTTGAGCCATTTAACAGTGAAAGTGTACAAACTAATACACACTCACTTTCGCATTTATCTAATATATAAAATTTCTTGTGTCACAAGGTACTCCTCCGAAACGGCTTGACCGATTTTTATGAAATTTTATATGCATATTCAGTATGTCTGAGAATCGGACAACATCTATTTTTCATCCCCCTAAAGGGAGTTCCTGCGGGAATTCCG
Organism: Zygaena filipendulae; assembly: GCA_907165275.2. NCBI lineage: Eukaryota > Metazoa > Arthropoda > Insecta > Lepidoptera > Zygaenidae > Zygaena > Zygaena filipendulae. Next base: position 7,976,933 of record OU015669.1, read on the forward strand.
AAACTCACGCGGGTGAAACCGCGGGGCGCAGCTAGTAATATTAGTAAGAATTATGAGCATCCTAATGAATGTGATTTGTTTGTTTGTTTAGCTTTCACCAATGATATTGTAAGTAAATATCATTGACTTTCACAGCTTAAGGGGTCAAACGATCATCATCAAATTTTCCATAGGTAGGTACACGTTATCAGGGGTACAGAAAATAACATAGGGTACTTTTTACTCTAGAATTCCCGTGGGAACTTCAAAATTATCGCTGGTGAAACCGCGAGGTACCAGCTAGAGGGTATATAAAAAGGCAATGATAGCTATGCTATACGTATATCTTTCTATGTCGGATGTACGGAATTTCCGCGGGAACTCCGAAATTACCGCGGGTGAAACCGCCTGAATAATTTAGTGTGTCCTCAGTAATGTGGGTCCGGCCAAACTGACTGAACTGTCCCGCTATTAGGTTTGCAGGCGACCTGGCAACATTACTCCCGACCCGACACTTTACTAATGTCCTGAATTTCTTTTCCTGCTGTATGTAGGTAGGTACTACTCGTGTATTTGGGATGTGGACTACTTTTGAAAATCAAAATTCTAATTAGTCCGTCAGTTGGAAAATAAAAAAACAATAGACACGTATTTTTTGCTTTTTTAAATAAATTAAAATATACAGAGATAAAGCGCATTAAAGTTTAGGATGAGGAGGTCGTGACGTCACTAACTGCAAAACCGCCATACAAACTGTCAGAATAGTGACCTCACGCGAAATTTCAACTCAATATATCGCCGTTATTTTTTGATTACGTAAAAAAAGAAAAAATACGTGTCCAATATTTTTTAATAATCTACAAGACGGACTAAAAAATAAAAATTAGTCAACATGGAGGCTTATTTGTTGAAGCTAAAATAATACAAAATTGAGTAACTTGTTGTTTTTATTTAGCTAATCAATCAGTGTCGCGCTCCGCCACGTTTCTGTGTTGACTCAATTAGGCAACTTCTTGTTGGTCGGTGCGCCCTGTGAAATTTATTTAGTAAATTAAAGAAATAAATTTCACTTGAAAGTGAAATTAACTAAAAAAAAAATAACAATATACCTACTATTATAGGTAAACATTTTATCATTGTGGGTAATTATTTTAAAAATATTTTCTAAATTGGACATAGATAAGCAATAGCGTGTTAACCCACACTGGAGAAATTTTGAGTAAATCGTGTTTTGAAAGTATAGCACCATTTTGTGTCAACATTTTTTATGTTCTATATTTAGTTAGGTATATATTGAAGCAATGTAATAAGGTAAACACATAATTGGACATAGATAAGCAATAGTGTGTTAACCCACACTGGAGAAATTTTGAGTAAATCGTGTTTTATAATTATAGCGCTATTTTGTGTCAACATTTTTTATGTTTAACATATTGTTACATATTTAAACAATGTAATAATGTAAATAAATAATTAAAAAACTTTCAATAACTCTCAGTAGCAATAACTTAATTTTGTGGGTTAACATGTTATTGCTTATCTGCGTCCAATTAATATTGTAAATGCGTAAACTTCTAACTACTAACTTAATCTGTATATCTGTTACCTTTTATACCTATGATTGTTTTTAAAATCTTTAACTAGCTGTGCCCCGCGGTTCACCCGCGTGAGTTTCTGAATTCCCCGCAGGAACTCCTATAAAAATTCATTTTTATATGTATATTATATACTTACTTAGGTATGTACCTACAATACATAATTGTATGTAACCGACTTCCTAAAGAAGGAGAAACTGTATGTTTTTTTTTTACCCTTCAATTTATTCCTGCAAATGATAATATGATCGCCATCGACTATGGTACGGCTCAACATTAAGCAGGGCCGGGGTCTGCTTTCAGTGTGTTTTCATAATAAACTGAATGTAAACAGAATGACTAATGCTCAAATTTACTTTGACACAGCTTTTGTTTACTGTGTTAAATTAATATGCGGATTTAAACAGATTTATCTATGCCAATATACATTTGATGAAAATACGAAAAGCATTAGGATTTAGAATTGTAATTTAAATCAAAACAAATATCAAATTAGATTTTAAAATGTTATTACCTATCTTATATTATCTTATTTTGTATTCTTATACCGAATTCATGTGGGTTCTATTATCGTGACTTTTTTTATTGAAAACAGTTAGATTTTCAAGATTTTACAACCATAAATTTTTTAGTATTAGTAATCTAATAAATAAAATTCTCGTGTCACGGTGTTTGTAATTTAACTCCTCCGAAACGGCTCGACCGATTTTTATGAAATTTTATATGCATATTCAGTAGGTCTGAGAATCGGCTTCTATCTATTTTTCATCCCGGAATCCCCGCGGGAACTCCGAAACTCACGCGGGTGATACCGCGGGGCACAGCTAGTAATATTATAAAATTAAAACAGTATGAGAAATATTTTTGTATTCCGGACTTATTTCATACTAGTCTACCCGTGAACTGTGATTTAGATTCATAGAATCCCTTCGATGTCCACACTCCACGTAGTATATTATTTATACCTGCCTATGATACATTAGAAAAATTTAATGCTATTCACTGATAATTATCTTATTTAAAAACGGCTGGATCATTTAGGCTAGTTTTTAATGTTTATTAATAGTAGTCCGAATGAGGTTCGAAGTGAAAGAAAACTTGGAAAAATTCTCCGGAAAATCAAAAATATCAGGTTAAAAAAGTACTTTTATAAATTGTTATTAATTTATTTAAATCGGTACAGGACAACGACAGTCAGGTCATTTTTTTTAAAGCACATCACCCATCCAAGTAATTTCGTCAACTATTGCTTAACTTACACAATCGATTGCAGTTTAATGGGTGAATTAGTCTCGTTTGACTTACTTTTATAAGGACGCAGATAAGCAATAACATGTTAACCCACAAAATTAAGTTACCTATTCAGAACGATTTATTGAGAGTTAGGGAAAGTTTTTTAACTATGTGTTACCTTATTACATTGTTTAAGTATGTAATATTGTATTGTATTGTAATATGTAATATTGAACATAAAAAATTTTGACAGAAAATGGCGCTATAATTTTAAAACACGATTTACTCAAAATTTCTCCAGTGTGGGTTAACACACTATTGCTTATCTATGTCCAATTTAGAAAATATTTTTAAAATAATTACCCACAATGATAAAATGTTTACCTATAATAGTAGGTATATTGTTATTTTTTTGATAATTTCACTTTCAAGTGAAGTTTATTTCTTTAATTTAGGTACTAAATAAATTTCACATGTCCATTTATTACCTCATCCAAGAAACCATAAACCAGTGTCAAAAATTACATCAATCAAATGTGATTCAATAAAAAATACATATCATAATAACTGGTTCCTCCTATATTTTTCTGCTAGCTGTTCCCCGTAGTACCTCTGTTAATTTCGGAGTTCCCATAGACATTCTAGATAAAAGTACCCTATGTTCCTTTCCAATATGTATGCAATATTTAATGATGATCAGTTGAGTAGTTAAGGCGTGAAATTGTAACATAAAATTAAACAAACCCACATTTGCATTTAAAACTAGCTGTTTCCGCGGTTTCACCCGCGTTTATTCCAGAGTTCCCGCGGGAATTCCAGGTAAAAGTACCCCATGTCCTTTTTTGTACCCTTGATAACGCGTATGCAAAATTTCATGATGATCGGTTGAGCCGTTGAACTAAAAAAGCATAACAAACAAACAAACTCACATCGCATTTATAAATAGTAAGTACCTACCGATTAAGGATTTCACAAATGCGAGGGTTCAGACTTCAGCGTGTTCATTTTACAATCAGACAGCAATCATTGTTGCTCCTCTAGCTATAAACCACAAAGTAACAAATTTCACCATGACCCAAGTCAAAATAAATAGCTACCAATATATTATTGGAGTTACCAAATCTATCTCCGCTCAGCCCCCCTAGCCAAGTTGACAATCTACAATCGTCAACGCACACAAAACTAAGTGTGACGACCCCTACGCCACAAGTGACGAACTACAACGAAGCGACGAGTAGGTACTGGCTATATGGAAGCCCTGAATCGCGCTAACGAAGTTTTCACACTGCGCTGCATATACACGTCCTCCGACGATCTACAGTCGGAGCCGCGGTTCCCCGAGCATACCACCTCGCCCGGCGGGAAGCTTCCCCTTTGGTGGCGGTCAAGCCATATCACCCATCCTGCTCCCGCTACATAAGGAACGGACTACGGAGTCGTTATGTCACGTGGTCACTGGTCACGCTAAACTTGACTTTTGATTGGTCGATTTTACGCGACCACGTCACGTTACGATTTGTTTCTCAGTTTTGTATGCGGTGATGATTGTGGATTGTCAGCTTGGCTTGGGGGGCAGCACCAAGAGCGTATAGCGCAATAATAACTCGTGACCCCCCACAAACGCCCACGTGTCATTGTCTAAATACGTACTTCGTACTTCGGCATTGCTAAACTCGTTCCGTTCCGAGTAATAGAATCACTTTTGTGGGAAAGTCTTCCGTTTACTAGATTTTACTAGATTCCCTGCACGGTTATACAGGTTGTTTCCAAATGTTAAATGCCATAATAGGCTAGTTGACGACAATTTTTTTTAGTCCGGTTTGTGGATTAATTAAAAAATATTGCATCCGTATTTTTTTTCTTCTTTTACGTAATCACACATTTTGCTACCTTGTTTATTTTAAAATTACTTACCTAATTAAGTTTGTGTTTTATTTTGGTACCAAATAAGCCGCTATTTTATTCTATTCTAAAAATTAACGGCGATACATTGAGTTGAAATTCCGCATGACGTCACTATCCGGTGCAGTTTGTACGGGGGCTTGTAGCCGTTAATGACGTCACGTGGTCGCCGTTAATGACGTCACGAGCCCACCCTAAATTTTAATGCGCTATGTATATTTCCATTAATTTAAAAAAAATAAAAAATACGTGTCCATTGTTCAAAAGTCGTCAACATCCTAAAGAACTATTGAAAAAATACAAAAAGTAATACCAAAATCGGCGTTATAATATCTTAGGGGAAATTTGTTTTTAATTCTCATCGTTTAAAACTTAATTATTGCTATAATCATTGATATGACAAGGTTAAATAACCTTTAATATGGTTTAGTTGAAGTACGCGGTCCATTATTTAGGCGTCAAAGTAACAAAACAAACAAAAAGCAGCGATGCAACATAACGGTTGAACTCCCGCGCATCGGGTCGCCGATGGCATCGTCAGACGTCTTATTCAGAATCCATACCACAGATAATATCCATACCAACTAATATCCTATTTGATATTATAAAATTATAATGCTACTAATATTATAAATGTGAAAGTGTGGATGTTTGGATGTTTAGATGTTTGGATGTTTGTTATTCAATCACGCAAAAACGGCTGAACGGATTTGGATGAAATTTGGCATGCACGTTGTCAGGGTACAGAGAAGGACGTAGGGTACTTTTTATCCTGGATTTTGAACTCTGAAATTGCTGCAGGTGAAACCGCGAGGGACAGCTAGTTATTTGATAAATAAAAGATTTTCTATATTCTATTTTAACCTTTTACCTACAACTAAAAGTGATGTCCTATATACACACATATCTATTATGTACTAGAATAAATCTTGTTAAATGAAAGAAAGAAAGAAATGAAGGAATTTTTATCTATAAACACATCGTACTTTATAAAAGCTTAGGTGAGCACTACTTCGTACTTTCTAAAAGTTAGGTAATAACCTAACTTGTAAAATTACAATACATACAGTTTTTTTGAAACCAAATGTAACACATCCGCCAATTTAATATCATTCTAGTGTTTCTCAATTGCCAAATAATCTTCACTACATAGTTTAAAACAAAGTCGCTTCCCGCTGTCTGTCCCTATGTATGCTTAGATCTTTTAAACGCAGCGGATTTTCATGCGGATTTCACCAATAGATAGAGTGATTCATGAGGAAGGTTTATATCTATATTTTATTCTGGAATTCCCGCGGGAACTCCGAAATTACCGCGGGTGAAACCGCGGGGGACAGCTAGTTATTTGGTAAATAAAAGATTTTCTATTTTTTTTTAATGGGTAATGAGACTTTTTATAAGTCACTATTATAGTGCTCAAATAGAAAAATCTCGGGACGCCCATCTTTAGCTGTCTCCTTTGATCGAACACTTTTGGGAATTCAAGTAGCAGAGAAACATGACCGCAGTTGTGCGGAATAGAGCCGTGGTTGGCTGCGCGTGCGCCGGCCGCCGGGCGTTCTTGCGTAATGTGACGTGAACGAACTACTGTCTATCACGCGTTTGTTTCTTTTTGGAATGTCTTATTGTTATTAGATTAGACGTTCATTTTGTTGTTCAAATGGAAGGGAATCTAATGCAATAATTTAGGATTCCCGCGAAGTCCTTCGCTGAGGCTGCCATCGAAACCAGCGTATTAGGTATGCAACTTTTGGTTCTATCATTTTGTGGTTTTCAAAAGCATGGCGGTTTTGCGATTACAACATTAGACACCTGAGTACAATATCTTTCAATCACCCAAAATAGACATTGTTCAAAAGTTGAAGCTGTCTTAGCCTGATTAATTAATCTCAAAATCGCTATTTCTCTGATTGAAACTGAAATATAATAGCAACAAAAATTACGTAATTGCCCTGCAGGTGTTCGCAATTATTGTAGCTTAGAAAATGAAATTTTATTACTTGTACGAAACTGGTTTTGATAAGGTTATATAGGTATCATATCATAACCTCTGTAATTCAACGATGATGGACATTAATTTTATTGTAGATATTATTGTCAATAAATCTAATATCTTTTGAGTAGGTATATCTGCCTACCCCTATTAGAATCTATCGAAATCGCTGAACAGTGACTGATCTGAATTTGACACCTTGATTTGCTATTCAAAGATACTTTTTATGCTGGTAAAAAGACTCACTTAGAATGCTTAGTCCATCCCGAAATATATACATATAAACTAAGCGAACTTGAATCATAGAAAAGTACCCGTAGTACAAGCACTGCCTTAGTTCGGGATGAGGGGGCGCTGTGTTATAATGTTCAAGCAGTATATTACAGACCAACTTACAATAAAAGTGATTTCTATTAATTTTGCTTACTCTTAATTGAAAAGTTGAACATATAGTTAAATAATTATAATAATTATCAACTTGAGCCCTAAATAATAACCTACAACAAACTCCCCGTCTCCCACCTGTCCTGTTGAACCGGAAGTGGTATTACGTTGAATAATTACATCGTACCGGATGTAAGGACCATCCATCATGGCCGCTCTATTTACCGACGCTTTAATATTAAAACGCTTACTCACGCCCGCCGATTGTAATTTGCCCCTAATGTTGCGACGAATTTCATATTATACAATATTTTATTCATTATAAAATGTATTATACTTGCGCTATTGTTAAAACATTGCTAATATCCTGTCATATTATTATTTTATTTTATCCAAGTATCCTATCTATACTCTATTAGCTGCCCCTCGCAGCTTCCTCTGAAACCCACATAATAAAAGAGAAGGTATCCTATTTATTAATTCCAGAACCTACTCTATACATTATGTCTATCAAATCTTCAATTTTGTTTTACCCTTTTATGCATGACCAACAAACAGCATAATATGTTTACAAATTTTTACATAAATACTTTTTATAATATTTTAAAATATTACTCCTAGAATGATATAAGAAGAAATAATCCGAGTCTTAAAACGAGCGAGGAGAGTTAAAGAGATAAGAGAATAAGAGAATTCAACGCCAATAATATCTTAAAAATGTGATCTAACAGAGGTTAAGGTTTCTTTTTAATGTGTAATGTCTTATGTATATGTATATGTTGTTGAACGAGCTGTGCCCGCGGTTTCACCCACGTGAGTTTCGGAATTTCCACAGGCACTATTGTTTCTAAAATAAAAGTAGCCTTAGTTACCTACTCCTTATAACATCAGTTATCTGCTGTCCAGCTGTTTCAGAGATTAGTCGTAACAAACAAACAGACAGAGATAAAATTAAAAAACTTTTTTTTTATGTAAGTACATGGTGAAATTTTTGTATTGTTTACTATTTTAGAGTCCGTCGTTACTAACACTATTGATCTTTAGGAAAATTACATTCATATGGATTTAGTGAAAAGCTGTTAATTTGGAGTTACAAACACACACTTCAATTTTATTTATATTTATAGATGTATAGATATAGATTACCTTGTAATATGTACCATCGAAGCGCTACACGCGTAGTACTATGATGACATGCTTTTGGTCCAATTAGTCGTCTACCATGACCAGTAGATTGCCTCATGCATCTGCCTGATTGCTCCACCTGTAGGTATTGGGCACGACTGGCCCTACATCCAACTGTCATCCAGCATTGATGGATCACGTTCCGCAGTGACATGACAGCGCGAGCATTGTAATAATCTTAGGTTATTAATGCACTAATGAGTAACAAGTAGTGACGAGAATAACTGGATTTATGCATTATTTCTACTGAGGATTAGTAAGAACTGTATTAAAATTTAGCTCATCTGTTCCAGGCCCTTATTCACTATGACCATAACACGCCGCGCTAAGACGCCGCAAAAACTGTCTTTCCCTCGTGATCGAAGAAGTATTACTGCAAAAAAATATATTTACAACGTTTCTTATTGCATTAAAAATTCGAATTTCGAATATATTGGCATCTAGAACGTTTGCAAATGCGTTTTTGGGACGCGCGTTATGGGCAAAGGATGTTGTTGGTCATAGTGAATAAGGGTCCTGGTGTCCGTGTTATATTATTGTTAAGATCTTTTAATAATACCAGTAGCTGTCGGTCCCCCCCCCCCCCCCCCCCCCGGTTTCATCCTCGTTTCATCATTTTCATCTTTCAAGAGGTTGAAATAATGTACATACATACATGTAGTATGATACTTTTAATACATTCTGAACACTCAGACTCACGGTAAACACCTGGCGTAGCAGTCAGATTCTCTAACCTCTAAACCAACGGTGCTATTGTAAAATTGTCGTCTATGGCTATTATGTTGCACACAATACTGGAGATCGGTGTCGTCATACCAACAATTCGACCATTAAACGGAGCAGAGTACCTACGAGAAATTTGCATTTCATATCCAATTCACTGGGTGATACTCGATTACTGGCCGTACACATACTGTGCAGTGTGGCATTTACGAGCGATATCGATCCGTTGTAACGGAAGCGGGTAACATAAGTGCGTGTACCGGTACTGCAACAGATGCCCTTTGCAAGCCACATCAAAGGCGGTCGCATCAAAGTCGACCTCGCCGATGTTTGAATTACCTATAACCAAGTTAAGCTCATCCCCTCGAGACCCTGATGGCACGAATATAGAATCATTTTACGATTCATTAGATACGAAATTAGATATGCGAATACATATTTATATATATATTTATAGCATTAAGCGTTATAAAGATAAAATATGAAAAATAAGAAAAACGTTTGTATTGAAACGAAAATGAAAATAAGCAAATACAAAAAAAAACGAACAGTAGGATTCCCTGTGTTAGAAACTATAGAATAGAATAAAATAGAATAGAATACAGGGCATAGAACAAAAATTTTAAAAAGCATAAAATTATCTTATATCAAGTGAGAAAGACATTATTCTACTTAGAACTCAAACTTAGAAATAAGCGATTTTCATGAGAAAATTGTTCTTCTTCTTCTTCTTCTTTAATAATGGCGTCTATAATTATAATTTGCCAATGACAATGTTTCTTAATAATAACAATCTCTTCATCCACTTCTTCAATTATGGCGAAACGCCAATGACAATGTTAGATTGTTCCCCAAGTTAAAACAAGGCTCTTTTGAAAGTCAGTTTCCTGCTCAGGGTCCAAAATAGATGCTGAAAAGTGACTGAAATAACGAAAAACGTGACATGCGTGTTTTCGATACGGCTTTCACTCGTCAACAACCGAGAAAATTGTTTCTTGTAAAAGATCAACGACATTGACTTATTTTATTGACTTACTAACTAACTGAATACAACTGTCACTTCTTACGACATCCAAACATTGAGAAATTGAGAATTAACAATAAAATTGACAGCTGTGCAGTTGGTCTTATGACATTTATGTGGTTCGATGTAAATTTCGGATTATATGAGATTGATCACATCACATATTATAATTCAGTGGTTTGACAAATTGATACTTGAAACTCATGATTTGACACGTTCTACAACCATCCGCTTGTCTGCTAACTCTATAATACCTATCTAATAAGTTATTTTATTTCATAAAAGTCAACTTTGATTTTTTTACAATAACGATAGGGTCTGAGTCATTGACTGCCAGTAAAGATCTGTTTTATCTATTTTACACAAACTGTATCGTCGGGGATAGTGAAAATCCGCGTAATTATAGCATTATTAGATAAAACCTCGTAATATGTGATAAATCCTTTAGGTCGCTCGATAATGACTACTTTCCTAAAATGTCCACAATTTTAGAAAATTAAAAACAACGTATCGCACCGCCTTAATAAATAACATTAACACATTTGATCAATTGTTAACAATAAACAGAACAGATAAATTATTAATCTCTGCATAAAACTGAGCCCAAGATCTGTTAAAATAAAAAATATACCGACCTATAAAGTACCTTCTGTAAACATATGTGTAGGGCAGATACGCGCTCCTTTAGATATACATACATGTAGTAGATTCGCGGTTTTACACTATCCCCGACGATAATGTGAATTTATATACGAAAGTAATATGTCTTCCGATAATTAGTTTAACATACATCCCAGTAATACACACGTAGTTTCCAACTCCCCAGCATATAAATGCTTTCAGCCGAATTTTACTGTAGTTAAGTAATTAGCAGAGCCTCGTTATTGCACTGCGGTAAGTTTGTAAACAAGGCGTCCAGCTGAGTAGCTCTAATCAGTAAAGTAATTGAATTAGAATACCTATTACCTCTTAAACACCGGGTGATTCGCAAGATAGCTCCGGCGTTTAATCAAAAAGACACGCTAGACGTTGCGCGATAGATAAAAAACTGGCTAGTAAAAAACAATTACGTAACCAAAGGTATTAAAAACGGCTTCAGATTTTCATAGAATCTTAACTTAATTTATACCTATAGGGATAACCCTGGAGGTAAATTTTAAATATTATCATTATTTTATACATAAACCTATTCAAATCTATACATAATATTAGTAAAATTGAAGTGTCTGTAAATCCAAATTAACAGATTTTCACTAAATACATATGAATGTATGCGGTAATTACATAAAAAACAGTTTTTTTTATTTTTTTCTCTGTCTATCTGTTTGTTTGTTCCGGTTAATCTCTGTAACGGCTGCACCGATTTTAACGGGACTTTCACTGGCAGATAGCTGATGTTATAAGAAGTAACTTAGGCTACTTTTATTTTAGAAAAAGAAATAGTTCCTGCGGGAATCCCGAAACTCACGCGGGTGATACCGCGGGGCACAGCTAGTCTTCCCGTAAGTTCATAGACCAACCCACTTAAAGGACATTAAAATCACAAATCACAATCATTGATTTTGTTACAAAATCGTCTACATAGAAACTTACTAAGAAAAAGAAAACCTTCCTTTTTCGAAGTCGTTTAAAAAAAGGCTGTTCAAGTTACAGATGCCTTTGCCCTCATCACACATTTTACGAAGATAACAGTAACGCCCAGCGACCGGCGAGAGAGATAGTAACTGTAACGTAATTTATTGGGATCATACCGTTAAACGGGCGTTATATCTATAGTTTATACGGCACACGAATCGTGGGAATAAACACTTATTAGATTACCAATGCCCTTTGATATTCAATTCATCCGTTTGACAATAATTACTACGCACCGTACTCATGTTTAATTGACACGTTCTTGCCCGGTCCAAGTTGCAGAGGAAAAGCGGAAAAGTTAGAATAAGCGGGTTGGAATATCGCTATTTACTACTGGAGCCTAGGAATTCATCAGTTTCAGTGTTGAAATTCAATCAGGAGCTTTGTTGTATTTAAGTCTGCCAAAGAGCTCCTGTAGTGCTGCTGGCTCACCAAATAACGTTATCTGTATACAAAAATCAAGCTGATTTATTGACGACGTTATAATTGACATTGAAATAATTAAATAAATCACCATCATGCATTAAATACAATGAAACATCATTGAAAAAAATATAATATTATAATATAAATGCGAACGTATGTTTGTTTGTCTGTCTGCTATGGTCATGATTAATTTTGCGTACCTACACGTTGTCAGTGGCCAGTGCTACAATTTCAGAGCGAAAAATACTCTTCGTCATTCTTGCGGGAACTAACTAATCTGAGTAAAAACCTGAGAAACAACTAGTACTCAATAATGTAATCTTACTGACATTTTAAGTCGCTATCGCTTATCGCTTTATCCTATCGCTTGTAACACAAACCAATTGGGAGAGCCAATTAATATCACAAATTAGGTTCATGCTCAAATAACTCGAGACACATAACTATCGAAACTATAATAATTTAGTACATCTATTACTAAGTAAACTATCGTCACTGATAGGATACCGTAACCTGGGTAATTTTAATATATAGAATAAACTCGCGCTTGTCTCCTAATATAGGTACCTATACAGCGATAGGCAGAGACTATAATATAAATCTATACTTCTTAAGATAATGCTTTTGTCACTTTTTAAGCTTATGAAATTGTTTACTACATAGTTCTAAGAACATTGATGTCACGCAATTGGTTGCAACTAAGGATATCCCTGCTAATATTATAAATGCGAAAATAACTCTGTCTGTCTGTTAAGCTTTCACGCCATAACAGCTCAACCGATCATCAAGAAATTTTGCATACACATTGCCAGGAGTACAGAGAAGGACATAGGGTACTTTTAGTCTTAACCTTTAGTTAGGTTAAAGCTCTTGTGAGCGCGTTACTCAAATGGATTTAATATAGAAATTGCCTTATTAAACTTCGGTACAATATCGTTTTATCTATAGAGAGAAGTCCAACACCCTGTTCTAGTTCATATCCATCCTATCTCAGTATAATCGCCCGCAATAGATCGTTATAAGAATACGGTACTCATAAAATATCATAAACGATTTCTTTGATTTCTCTCATTAGAAGCTCGACATTATAAAAATCACATAGCTCATGTTCCAACATAATTTATACAACTATTTTACCTTAATGGAACTTCTGATTTACAATGTTATTCGATGGTACATTACCGCTAGTTAGTAGTGATTAAAATTATATTAATTGCTTTTTCTCTTTTTTTTCATTACTAATTTGAATCGATCGCACTAACTGCGTACCTATGTCCGTAGTAGGTTAGAGAACAAATTGAAAGATATATTAAAATGATAGCTGTATTGATTTATTACTGAAAAAAAAAACATATTTGGTTGTTGTTTATGATTTTGTTTTGAAGTTAGTTCGCTTGTTATGTGTAATGAATGGTTCAATTTTTATTGAAATTATCAAAAAAAAAAATTAAAAAAATACTGTATGTAAGTATAATTGAAAAACCTTTTAAGCATTTTAATTTAATACATAGTGTGTATATGAAAAGTATTGTAAACCTACAATGAAAATTATTAGAAGAAAAAATCGCATCACACAATCGAAAGTGAGCTCACATTACTTAATTTAAATAAAACATGATAGGGGTTGGTCCAAATAGTAATTTCAGATTTTAACAGCTCAAATAAAGGGTTGGTTTTATTGGAGAAAAAAAACTTCCTACAGAATATGATATTGTATAGACGTACAAACAAACAATGGTCGTGCATCCGTCTGCGGCACAATAACCCGACCACAATACCCTGTTACCACTCGCGATGGGGTGACGATTAAAAGCTGCTTAATTTTTAACCTTTGTTATTGAAAACATTGATGTCAGAAAATAAATATAGATGTGTCAATTTTTAGAAAGAAGAAAGACAGAAATCAAAGTGATTTATTTGGAAGCAGAGACACAACGCAGTTAGGTGCAATTCGTTTAAATTAGAACGCGATTTAACAAACCCTACTAATATTATAAATGCAAAAGTAACACAGTCTGTCTGCCTGTCTGTCTGTCTGTCTGTTACGCTTTCACGCCTTAACGGCTCAACCGATCATCATGAAGTTTTGTATACACGTTGTCTTGGGTACAGTGAAGGACATAGGGTACTTTTTATCCCGGAATTCCTACGGGAACTCCCAGCTTTTCGTGGGTGAAACCGCGGGGAACAGCTCATATGAGAATATTTGGAAATTACATAACGGAGGTGTTTTTGTGACAAAAATTCAGGATGGAATTTTTTTTTTAGAATTTTCCCTGATCGCTCTTCATCAACGCGCCAAAAAAAGTACTTAATGCTATTTCGAAATATATACATACTATAATTATAGAGGAAAGATTTGGTTTTTTGTTTGTTTGTTACGATTTAACTCAAAAACTAAGGGCCTGATTTACAAAAATCTTTCACCATTATTGTGCTACATTATCCCTGAGTAATATAGGCTATATTGTAACCCGGAATTCCCACGGAAACTCCGAAATTACCGTGGGTGAAGCTGCGGGGAACAATTATGATATTAATATCTGGGCGACCGACTTTCACTCGTAGCGCCATCTGTTGTTGTGTACAAAAGCAGTAGTACCAAACACTCATTCTTCATTGCCTGAAAACACGAATAAAATGACGTTTTCCAAAAAATGAATCCTAGCTAGATCGATTAATCGCCCCCGAAATCCTCTGCATTCTAAATTTCATGAAAATCGTTGGAGCCGTTTCCGAGATTCAGATTATATACATATATGTATATTTATATACAAGGATTGCTCGTTTAAAGATAGTAGATAGATGTAGGTACTTACTTATTTTTTATCTTGCCTTACCACATATTCTGTAAGAATCGTAACTCCGTGTTCCATAGGGTGGTTATGTTGTTCCGAGCAAACAATAGCTCTATTTACGTTCCTTTATCTCTTATTTTTTTTCCTTTTATTTTTTTAAAGAAACAGATAATAATATCCTCGTAATTGGATAGGGACGTAGGAACTGAAGATTAAAGGTGGGACGTGACCCTTTGTTCGCAGTGGTTGCATCGGATTGAAAAAAAATCAGATGTTTTGTGGTGATGTATTTATTATTACAATGGAGTTTACAATTCGTGTTTTATTTGCACGTAGATTGTTTAGTATAATTTGAGTATTCTGGTGGTATTAATTTAGTTTTTTATTTAATTTATAATTTGAATCGTATATTTTACTAACTAACCCTTAAGGCTGGATTAATACGGGTTAACACATTAATATAAGTACCATATCTGACCAGACTTTACTCTGTGGTTATCAAATAGAATTGTTTTTGGGAAAGAATAACGGAATGACCGTTATTCTTTGCGGCATTTTTGATTCTATAAATTCTTTAGGTCAAAAATGACCACTTTCCTAAAATATCCACTTACCTAAAACGTCCACTTTCCTAAAACGTCCACTTTCCTAAAACGTCCACTTTCCTAAAACGTCCACTTTCCTAAAACTTCCGCTTTCCGTGCACTATTGTTGATATTAAAAAATTAACTAAGTAACTATGTTTTAAAAATGTAAATCAATGTTTTAACCACTTTACATTTCTTTTGTTTCAGGTAAGAGACAGACACTTGGGAAAGTAACATAAGTACAAGAATACCTTATTATAGGTAATAGGGATGTGGACTACTTTTGAAAATCAAAATTCTAATTAGTCCGTCAGTTAGAAAATAAAAAACAATAGACACGTATTTTTTGCTTTTTCAAACAAATTAAAATATACAGAGATAAAGCGCAATAAAGTTTAGGGTGAGGGGATCGTGATGTCACTAACCGCTAAAACCGCCATACAAACTGTCAGAATAGTGACGTCACGCGACCTTTCAACTCAATATATCGCCGTTATTTTTTGATTACGTAAAAAAATAAAAAAATACGTGTCCAATATTTTTTAATAATCTACAAGACGGACTAAAAATAAAAATTAGTCAACATGCCCATTGTCTACATCCTTTTATAAGATTTGTAAATATTAAAGTATAAATACCGATGATAAGGTAATAGAATAATGTTAATGACTTCAAATCGTACCAGTATTGTACTTAACTATTTATAGATATCTAATTTCTTAATCATAATAATATAACTAAATAGTATTATTTTGTGTCTGTACCTACCTTCATCTAAAATCTAAATGACAGATCACAATAGAGCGACAAATTATTGTACTTTTTATATCAACAATTTATTCTTGTGATCTAAAACCATGATAAATAAACAAATACATAAAATGGTTATAGATAAAAATAACACAATATTCATGTAAAGTTGACATTAATGGAAAGCGGTAGCTTTGACACCCACCTCTCTACTGAATTTAAATTCTTCTATTCAAACAGAATTGGTCGACGCTTTTCCATAGCATGTGGGTCAAAATTGTGATATGCAACTAAATTGCCACTTACCAAATAGGAAAATTACATTTTTATTCATGTTAAGTTACTTAACAGAGATATAGCGGTGGAGAAAATATAGTTGTATGCATTTGCTACGCGTGATAAGTTTTAAAAGTTTAATTCGCTCGACCGAGCTTAAAAAATGTGATATTTAGAATAACGACGCGTACCACAACTCTTTCTTTAAAGTATCAATCTTTGGTGGTGAGTTTACTTAGCTAAATAACAACGAACAAACTGATAACACACTCGCTGAAACCAATTTTATTTCTTTTCTCTTTTATTCTTTTCTGTGTTTCGTTGCTTTGTGTGCATGAGAAATAATTTTCATTTGTTCTATATATTAAGCGCTTGAAGTCGCGGGCTAAGGCTTGTCTACTAGCCTAGACTTCGTCCGCGTGTTAGTCGAATCCAGACATTGGTTGGGTCTAGAAATTTTTAGACTATGAACTGTTTCGACATGAATATTCCAAGCTGTAGACTACCTACTCGACGAACTGTGCCAGTACTAAAGATATCATAAAAGTATTTTATTACAGCTTATCCGTAACACAACAATATCAAGCTTAGGGCCTGTGGACAAATCGCTTTTCATAAACTCTAGCTACCGACAAAATATTTTAATAATCTCCAACGAAATCCGCTTCCATCGAATGAGAACTAATAGATAAATAATGCTTTCTGTGGTGAGTTCAATTTTAATATTGCCATACCTTTAGTTCACAGGTTGAGGTCAATTTTTAATTCATAAATCTTTTCACTTTGCTGTTAAGTTTAGGCACTTATATCGGATACAAAAGTCCTTAAATCTGCCTCAATGAGGTTTTAATATGAACTCCAAGAGAATATTTACCTATGAGTACTGGAAAGCCTGCACACACATAAAGGCGAAATTTTGTCATCATTCATGCGTGTGTGTGTGTGTGTGTGGTGTGCGTGAGTGTATGTGTGCGTATAATATCTCTAAATATTTATGTTTGGTTTTGACAGTACGTACCTATATTTTTTATAATACTTACATAATATATTCATCTAGTTGAAATTAAATAATATATCAAAACAAATGTTTACAAAACAGCCTGTATACAACGGTAAGTCAAATGGATCAGGCGGTGCCGTGTTCCCGTATAAAATAAGCGGATTAGCCTCATAAATATAGGCACATAATATAAGCCCTCAAGAAGCCATGCCCATGAATCTACACAACTTTTTATTATCTCTTATTACTATGCAAGTTTGAAAAATGGTCTAGCAGACATGTTATTGTTGTGTGAAGACAAATTTTATGATAACTACCGAGTACAATCAGCTTCGGAAATATTATGTTCGAGAGTTTAACCTTTATACCTGTTGCTATGACGTCCGACACAGAAATAGAGCATCAATAGACAATATCATCAACTCATTTATTATGAAAACAAATTGAAATCAAAGCAGCGGGCTGATTTCCGCACACGAAACCGCACACAATCCCATTTAGTTACATACGTATATTTACTTACTAATTGTTTTCCAAATTGACAGTCTTGGAAAAACTGTGGACTAGCTCTACAAACCGTATGAGTTTCAGAATGTCGTTAGGAACTCGTACTATAAAAAGTAACTGTTCTGTAGCTTTTTACCAGTGAAAGGGGTTTATGAGTTCCACTCACAGTTCAAGATTCCCTTCCCTTCCCTTCCCTTAGGAGCTACTAACTATACTGAACGTTTGCGAAGAAAGTTTTGGAAAAGTGCAACGTGTTAATGAATCAACCCGAAATCTGACACATCCTATTTAAAAAAATAAACAAATATAAATTATGTCGAAAAAACTAATAGCTTAAAAGTTATTCAACATTAGTTAGGAAGTGACCTATCTACGAAATTTTAGGCTCAAAGTTCAGTTTTTTTTTATGTCATAGGGGGCAAAGGGCCACACCTGATGGTAAGTGTTTACCGCCGCCCATGGACAGCAACACCAGAAGACATGCGGGTGCGTTGCCGACCCGGAATGGGTTTTGCGTGATGTGACGTGATATAATAATTCTATTTCTTAGTTTTTTATACACTATCGATCATAGATTGTCCTTGGCTAAGGGGGCAGGTGTGTATTTCATCTTTCACAGGATCAGTTCTGGCGTTCAGTAATAAACACAAAGCTTAACGCAATGAAAGATTTATAAGTCGAAAAAGATGAAATAAACCAAACTCAAACGTGGAATTAAATCTCCTGTAATGAGCAGAGTTTTTACAATCGTGCACAGAACGCCTGTGCTTCGTAAATAATTCAATGGACAGGCTTCGTTTCGTTTGTGGCGACCGCCGGTTTTCGATTTACGACGCGAGTTTTGAAAAAGAAGCACAAAAAGTTCTGTCCGTCCGTCTATCTTGTGTCACTCAAAAAGTTTGATTATCAAAGCTTTTACCTCTACTGAACTATCTGAAAGATGGACTGGACAAGTCGACTGTACTAGCTTCTATCACGGTACCAAAGACTAATAACTATTTATACATAAAAAGGCGGCACTCTTCGCCCCTCGCCGACTGCGTGCCTCCCGCGCCTTGCTACAACGTTTAGTAGCAAGCCTAGAGGTCGCAGCGGTATAGGTTGGTGCTGCTGTGTGTCGGACAATATCACATTGACTTTGGAACTCTTTACGCCGCCGTACGACACACATACGCACTGGACGTGTGCACACAAGCCGGCCATCTGTAATATTAGTAGGGAGTTGATCGGTTAAAAGCACTTAAAACCATTAATATTATTATTAAGGAATCCTTCCGTAAGAAGAAAAAGAAGAAGAATACTCTTGCACTAGGATAGTACGAGACTGTCGCTAGCTTTATTACCTATTCATCCATATCTGGATGAATAATAAAGCTAGCTAGATTCATCCATGTCGCTATATTTATTATTATTTTGGCCTTTTTAAAGGGATATCTATTCACTAGAAAAAAATTACATCTTAGAGCGCGAACGAAGTCGTAAGCATAGGTACATAGCTAGGGTAAATGAAGTCTTATCGAAAAAAGAATGAAATCAGTACATACCAACCTCATTTTTATATACATACGTGTGCTTGAACAACCACCGCATTTCACGTATTTTTCATTCACACGTATAAATGTCGTTTCGAAACCACCCAAATTCGTTTAACGGGAAATTCGAGTGTACATCTTTTTTGCCAACCTCCATTCAGAAGTCGCGCATCGAGTGATGTTTGATTTTTTCACGATCGCAATATCTTCGTGGAGACACGTCCCTGTTTCGAAAAGTCACGTACGTCGTCTTTGGATATTTGTGCGTTTCGAGAAATAAATTTTTGAGAAGGGTCAGAAAGAAAATGGGTAAAAATAATTTCATGAAAATTGCGTTCGTTACTCGTAAAATAGGTAAAGTATGTCCCATCTATTTGATCTTTCATTATTAATTCTTAGATTGCA
Source organism: Zygaena filipendulae (assembly GCA_907165275.2). Lineage (NCBI taxonomy): Eukaryota > Metazoa > Arthropoda > Insecta > Lepidoptera > Zygaenidae > Zygaena > Zygaena filipendulae. The sequence goes on from OU015669.1 coordinate 7,996,867, forward strand.
AGATAAAGGGAGGTTATCGGTACTTGCCCCATGTCCGAACTTACCTGAACATAATTTACACGTCTAGGTACCTATATAATTTTTTCACACTCTCTACTTATATTATAACAGGTTACGTTTGACTTTTGGGATTATTTCTAGAACAACTGAAGTGATTATAAAAATTCTTTTACTTATTCAAGTTACAGTATCCTTCAGTGACGTAAGATACTTTTAATCCCAATTAAATTATGATTAATTAAGAAAAAGAGAAAGGTGAAAAATAATTATAGCCGTTTAAATCTAAGAAATTTCAATTCATTAATTAAAAATTTATTTTTTTGCGGGGTACTTATTTTTTCTTCTATACTAAGTGCAACAAAGCTTACAAAGTACTGGTTGAACTGGTTATTAATATTTTTTAATATTTCTAACTTTGATGTATAAGTAATTACATTTTATTACGATGACTTTTGCGTTTTAAGCATAAATGAAAAGTAATATTAAATATCGACTAACTCACCTGCTGACCGTACCTGAAACAATTGTCCACTTTTTCTCAGTACATACTTCGTCCGTAGAGCCATAAACTTCGCATTCGTACAAAAAGCATTTAATTCAACGATTTTACTCAATGGCGGGATACGAATACCGTTTTAAAAGTAAGTAGGCATCGAGTCCATTAAATTTTCATCAACCTGCCAACAAATAAAAGAATAATTATCATAATTGAATAATGTTAAAGTTTATTAATTTTGTTTTTATTGAATAATTACCAGTTGTTTGCCGATGTTAATGAGCTGGTGATCAAATATAACTTGAATTTTCTCAACTTCGAATCCCTCATTTTTATAATTTTGCATTTTGGAATAAAAAAAACGAAATCAACTTTGTTACCTTAAACGTAAAAATTTGGAATAATTTCCTATTTTTTCTTTCATTTTCCCCTCGAATTCCAGTTTTAGTACGTAATTACGTGTGTTTTGACTAATAATAATATCACAAATGTCAAAGTTCGTACGTGTAAATGATTGTCGCCGCTCAGCCGCGTAATGACTTAATGAGTTTTCATTGAAATTTGGAAATTTAGATTTCGTGAATTTTGGAATATTCTTACATTAGTAATTGGTAACAGCTTAGTATTGCAATACTGTTCAATTATTTGTTGATTGTTGCAAAACGTGCTATTTATATTGATAGATATACAGAATAGACATATATTCTTTGATTTCATCTGTCAATCCACTCTAGTAATCACTTGGTTAACTGATAAACTTACTGTTGGTTGTTGACGAGTGAAAGCCGTACCGATAACACGCGTGTCACGTTTTTCGTTATTTCAGTCACTTTTCAGCATCTATTTTGAAACTGACTTTCAAGAGAGCCATGTTTTAACTTGGGGAACAATCTAACATTGTCATTGGCGTTTCGCCATAATTGAAGAAGTAGATGAAGAGATTTTTGTTGATAAGAAACATTGTCATTGGCAAATTATAATTATAGACGCCATTATTAAAGAAGAAGAAGAAACGTACTGTTGACGGATCGCTTATACCACTCAAAATGGCTGTGGTCATACAAATGTAAATAAATCCCAGTAGGTATAACTTGTAACAACTTACTGATTCCCGTGGGCTATCCCACTTCTGATGTAGACCAATCTAATAATTTAAAAAAATAAGTTTGTTCAAAAACTAATGATTTAAAGTAAACTAGAACATGACATCCTTTTAAGTATAACAATACCTGTGTTAGGAGACCCCGCTCTTCTATAGCTAATTACAATTATATTTCACAGTATCCTCATTATTCAATCAAACTTATTACTTAAGAATAAGAAATAGTATTATAAATTTAGAAAAATAATTAATACATACCTACATATCAATTGAAAAACTAACTTCATCAGGACGAGAAAAACCAGGGACTTGAGCCACATGTGTCCCTTTTCGATGCGCATAGTGGAGGTCAACCACTAGTGGGGAAAGGAGTAATAAGATACCTACTCCTCCCCCAAAACCTGGAATGCTCATATATCGCTCTGCGAGGCGAGTAACCAAGTGGCGATAAAAATCAACCTAGTTGCTCTGCGAAAGGAGTCGCTAACACAAATTAACAAAAGTATCGATCGAACTATTTATCTATATATATCTTAATATATATAAATCACGTGTCACGTTGTTTGTCCGCGATGGACTCCTAAACTACTGAACGGATTTTGATAAAGTTTTGTAACCATTTATAATATGGTCCAACTTAAAAGATAGGATAGTTTTTATCCCGGAATTCCCACGGGAACTCCGGAATTACCGCGAGTAAAACCGCGCGGGACAGCTAGTATATATATATATATATAAATCTTAATATGTATAAATCACGTGTCACGTTGTTTGTTCGCGATGAACTCCGAAACTACTGAATCGATCGTGATGAATTTTGGTCACTATGTTGTATTTGACTCAACTTAAAAGATAGGATAGTTTTTATCCCGGAATTCCCGCGGGAACTCAGAAATAGCCGCGGATGAAATCGGGGGAAAAAATCCCTATTCCCTATTCTATTCATCACGCGTGAACGGCTGGACCAATTTTGCTAATTCTTTTTTTTGTGTTTTTTATTGTAAGGAGGAGAAGAATAAAAGAAATTTGGAGTTCCGGCGGGAATTCCGCAACTCACGCGAGTGAATCTCCGAAAAGGTTGGACCGGAGTTTTGACGGGACTTTCATTGCTAATTAGCTGATGTTATAAGTAGTAATTTAGGCTACTTTGGAGTTCCTGCGGGAATTCTGAAACTCACGCGGGTGAAACCGCGGGACACACGCGGGTAATCAATAATTATAAATCAATCTATACAATACTTTATATCACGACAGCGTGATGCGAATGCGATGCGCCGATATCATTATACACTTACACAAGTATTCGACCCACAATTTGAGGGAAAGTGTGGTACGATACATAAGAGATTCTATGTTGTTCTATATATTGACTTCTTCTGAAACTTTGCGAGAAAAAGTAATAGTATTTTTGTTACGCTTTACCTATTATATGTACATACTACATACAGAAATTTTGTGAGCTTTCCATGAAATTAATTCGCTTGTTCGATACAGGGTGGCATCGTGTTTTTAGATATTTTTTTTTACTCTTCCAATAAATGAATTCTTTTAGTTTTATAAAAATTTCACTTCTTGCGCTTGTACACACTGATAGCGTGTAGCAGTGGATAGGTACACACGACAGAGTATCTACATCATAAAAATGTAGATACTCTTGAAATATTAATTGCCGCGCATCCAACGATGAATAAATGCATAAAAATGTATGGAAATTTATTTAAAAATAAAAATAAGTAAATGAAACTAATCGCGTATCGCTTCCATCTTTCGGACTTTATAGACAGTCGCGTCGTCATTACGATGGAATTGCAATTCAATGCGGCAAAAAAGACACGCTGTCTTCTGCGCTGTCTGTGACCATTTCGTATTTGCGAAACTGGACGCGCTTTTAAATGTTGCATTCAACCACTTTTTTCTTTACAAGAGGTATCCTACAGGTATACCTAAGGGTTATTTATTGAAGTTTGTTTTTTTAAAGGAATTATTCTGAATGTCACTTTACCATATAAAATAACAACAAGAGTTTTTTTTTTTATAATATTTGTCTATAAGCTAGAGGACCTTCAACGAGATAGTGACATTTGCAGTTCTGAGGCGATGGGATGGAGAGAGATGGCCAGGGACCGCTTTGATAACGGTATATCAGAAAAAATAAATAAACTGTTTCCATCTAAAAATAAACCATGAGTACCAGTTAATAATATAAATCGTATTATCCCAAAATAACAAAAAAATAAGTATATAAAAACAACCTAGTAATAACTTACATTTTCATAAAAAATGACTGCACGTAATACGTATAATGCGTGACCTGACTTTTTTCAATTCTTATCGTAAAATTTAAGGGCAATTATATTGATATCAAGCACTTCTTGTTTTTTCACAGTATTTTCTTTTTTGTCGAAATCAAAAGTTGACCTAATTTAAGATTTGTTTATTCGTGATAGTGGCGGATGTTTGTTATCTGAAAAGGTGCATAAATATCATCCTATCAATAACGTGTACCGTAACACCATACAAAACTATAAAAACTGTATGCGGATTTAGATAATTTCATTATTAATTACAAATCTTAATCGCTACTTTACGATCAAAAAATATTAAATACTAGCCGTGCCCCTCGGTTTCCCCCGCGTGAGTTTCGGAATTCCCGGAGGAACTCCAAAGTACCTCAATTTACACCTAATAACATTAGCTATAGCAGTGAAAGTCCCGTCAAAACTTTTCAAACCGTTTCGGAGGTACACCTGCAGGAGTTTTGCAATTCCCACAGTAACTCCAAACTTCTTTTAGGTATATCTACAAACCTTGCTCTGACAATAACGCAGACAAAAAGAAAAAACAATTATCCAATTTGGTGCAGTCGTTTGGAGGTTATGCGATCACATATACCTACATTTCGGCGATTTATTTTTATTTGAAATAACCCTTTATAAAGCGTACCAAAAAGAGCTCTATTGGTTTTGAGGACTTGTGGAAACCTATTTGTGTCTAATTAAGCATTTAGTTAATTGCCCACGCCAAGCCACGCACTTTATATAACCCGTGTAAGCGCGGAATTTCGAAAGCACACCCACTGGTTAGATATCCAGGCTTTGCCTGTGAAAGCACTAACTTCGTCATTGTAATTGGCGAAAGTCATGCTAAAGCCGAGTCACATTTGAATACAATGAGTATGAGACACGCATATATTTTGCCATGAATAATACATGTAACAAAGCATACCTAACTATTGGTTTCAATGCAATTTTTTTATGCAACATTTATTACTTGTATTGTATAATGAAATGATATAATTTTATTCCGTTCTTGTATCATAAGTGGGTGGCACGTTGCTTAAATACCGCCTTAAAAGCAAGGTGGAAGGCATCTTTTGTTATGCAATCTGCCGTATTGGGACGCACCTTAAATAGAAAAATAATTGCAATTTATCAAGCGGATAACAAGATTTAAAGTGCCGGTCTGATTTTGGATATTAATTACTATCTTAAATAGTAAATACAAAGTGAGTGTACGTTTAGTTCTTGTAAACTTTGCAACGGATCGTGATTCGGTTTTTACTATCATTTGCAGTTTTTCCCGGAAATGTATCTACTTAGTAGATAATATACTTAATAGGTAGGAAATACCGATAGGGGATTGTGAAACTCATACGGATGAAACCGCCGGAAACGGCTAGTAAATATTGAAAAAAACAGATAGGTAAGGCGTAGTAAAATGAAAATTTTTTTTTACCTAAGTACCTATGCAGTATTTGTATTTTGTATTTCAAAAGTCAAAAGCTGTATCGTGACGCTTCCATATAGAATTAACCTGTTGACTAACCATTTATCAGAATAAATGTGAAAATAGTAAATTGAGTTTATTGTATAGAACTACTAAAATAAACTGAATTTATAATTTTGTATATTTATTCAGCTATTAATTAATTTTTAAAAATACTTCGTCCAACAACATTTTATATTAGCTTTCATATTATCTACTAAAAATAATTTCTTAGGGCTAGTTTGATGAATATCCATTTGCTTTATTGCGTCTTTCCCAACTTAGTTTTTATTAGATTTTTTCTTAATATTATAAATTAAAATGTCGGTTTGTTTGTTTCCCTTTCACGCTTTAACCACCCAACCGATCATCATTAAATTATGCGTGCAGATTGTCAGGGAAACAGAAAAGGACATAGGGTAATTTTTATCCCAGATTCCTGCGGTAACTCCAAAACGAACGAGGTTAAAAACGAAGTAAGGGAATAAAACGATGGGCGTACTTTCTTTTTCGCTTCTTACCGTGCCTTGAGAAGTTTCATTGCAAAACACTGCGAGCATGAGTACCTTATCTTTTGTCTCTGGTGCTTGTATAATATAAAATATTATCTCAGCTAAAAAGTGAAATCCAAACAAACATTGCGCAGTGTATTGTCTAACATGACCCGAGCTTACAACAAAGGGGCATGTGATCAATGAGCGTCATTAAATCCATTATCGACTGGTACAATCGTGGACGGTAGGCGCTTTACTATCGGGCAAATTTGACAAATCACAGACAACACTGACAAATAGACGGAGCGAGTCGCTCGGTGTGCGCTTGTCGCCGCCTATTGTTTCAATGCACGTTGCCCTCCGCTGTTAATATGGTGAAAACACCTACCGTTGGTTCTGTGAAGTCGCGGTACACTTTTTACAGACATGCATTTATTTTTCTGCATTCAAGTTGTGTTATACTGCGACGTTGCATCCTCGAGATTTATTAGAGATGTTTTACTATGTAGTCCATTCTTCAATGTACTAGCATCGCACACAACTATTTAGAGCTATAAAGGAGAATCAAAAATAAAAAGATATTCAATTGACTACTGTGTACCCCTCCTCCCCGCCCCACCCGGCGTAGCGCCTGCGTTGCCGCACGCCGCCGTGCCAGCTCATTCGTTTTTTGTGTGCCGGCATCGCCACTACTAAATAGGTTTTTTGTAATCTTGAGCTAAAATACTTTTTATTCTACCTACAAAAAATAATAAAATAATGTGAAGTTAAAGGTTAACTATGGGTAAACGTACAAACAAAGAGAAAGAAGCGAATATCTCAAAACGACTACAACGCATTGAGCTTTACCTTCGTCGGTCCCTGTGCATCAGACATGCGATGGTAAGTCGTTGTTTACTCACCTTTAGGTGTCACATTATTATAATTCAATTAATAAACAAATAAATGGAAAGCTTTGATAATATGCATTCATCGTAAAATTACCCACCTTTGTGTGTTCTTGAACCATCGTTTTAACGAGTATAGCCATAATAAAAGCACAGCTAATGTAACATTGCTAGCATACCCACTTTTTATTTCAGTTTATGCTTTATTATGCTTTTATTTACGTATGATTGCTTGTATTTACGTGCCTGTTATTTATGTACTGCTATTATTTACGTGATCATGGTTGATAACAAGATACTCTGACGAAAGAATGGAATATGGCTATTTTTCCTGATGCAATCATGGCTAAGCTATACTACTTGACGTGTTCATGATAAATAGCTTCATCCGTCTCGTGTCGTAACGTGATTACGCCCAAAGACGTTAAAATATTCGAGTGCTTCAACAGCTTGTGCACTACATTTCCAGGATCGTGTCGACTCTAAGCTATACTACTTGACGTGTTCATGATAGATAGCTTCATCCGTCTCGCGTCGTAACGTGCTTACGCCCAAAGACGTTAAAATATTCGAGTGCCTCAACAGCTTGTGCACTACATTTCCAGGATCGTGTCGACTCTAAGCTATACTACTTGACGTGTTCATGATAGATAGCTTCATCCGTCTCGCGTCGTAACGTGCTTACGCCCAAAGACGTTAAAATATTCGAGTGCCTCAACAGCTTGTGCACTACATTTCCAGGATCGTGTCGACTCTAAGCTATACTACTTGACGTGTTCATGATAGATAGCTTCATCCGTCTCGCGTCGTAACGTGCTTACGCCCAAAGACGTTAAAATATTCGAGTGCCTCAACAGCTTGTGCACTACATTTCCAGGATCGTGTCGACTCTAAGCTATACTACTTGACGTGTTCATGATAGATAGCTTCATCTGTCTCGTGTAGTAACGTGATTACGCCCAAAGACGTTAAAATATTTGAGTGCCTCAACAGTTTGTGCACTATATTACCAGGCTCTCGCGATCGAAATGAGCACCGCTTAAAGTCCAGATCACCCTTAAAGTACTTTCCAAGGTCAACTTCATGTCGCGGTGATTAAACAAGTGCACCCTTACACGAACGATCTGGTTCGAGATTTCTTTCCATAGAAGAGAATTGGGCCTTCGGAGATGAAAACCGAAGTGAACAGCGAAAGGTTCACTCCCTGAAATAACTCAGAAGGAGACGACAGTGCTACTAGCAACTGAACAACCAGACGCAAGCACTAGTATGGTAATTGAGGATACCTTACCTCGAAAAATCCTAAAATCCCTTGGTGATCAAAGAAGTGTTTGGCCATTCCCGACAAGATCTCTAAACGTTGGGGATGGCTTCTAGTAGACGGCCTTACATAAGAAGAAAAACAGGATTTGCTATATAAAAGACAAAAAAATCATTATTATACGTAACGAACGTATAACGTCAGTAACGACCAAACCATACAAACCGTAATAACTGAGGTAGTATCCCACGCAGGTAGATTATATCGTCTACATCTACTAAAAAGCAATTCGTGTATATATATATATACATTAGCTGTGTCCCGCGGTTTCAACCGCGTTAATTTAAGAAAAATTCTTTACTGATGCAAAATATATTCCATAACTACATGATTTTTGCGTAACTTTAACCGTTCAAGTAGCGTAACGGAATATTTTTTCCGTTCTTTGTAACATTTTTCATTGCTGCTCCGCTCTTATTGATCTTAGCGGGATCATATTATGTATTTGTATAGCTTTTCTCGATAAATGGGCTATCTAACACTGAAAAAATGTTTCAAATGGGACCAGTAGTTGCTGAGATTGGCGCGTTCAAACACACAAACAAACTCTTCAGTTTTATAATAATTATTAGTATGGAATCTGTGGTATAGATACATATTATACTTATAATCTGAATCTCGGACGCGACTCCAAAGATTTTCATGAAATTTAGTATGCAGGGTTGTTTTATCTGTGTTTTCAGGCAATGAAAAATGAGTGTTTGGTACTGCTTTTTCTACTTAACGACAGATAGCACTACGAGCGAAGCTCGGTCACCTAGATATTTTTAGTATGAGTATGAGATATACTCATACATATAGAGAGTATGATCAATTATAGATGATTTAGTCGTTTTAGATGTAGTTGTTATATACCTAATTATGTAAGGAGCTTTAAAATTCCTTTTGATCGCACTGTATTCCAGTTTACGGTCCCCGAATATAACACCTTAAGCTCTACTAAAAGTTACCACCTAAATATTGCAATATCTAATCCACTAAGTTATACAGTCATTGCAGTGCAGTTTTGACAATTTTTCAACACTCAAAAGTTCACTTTATTCTTAACTAGCTGTCCCGCGCGGTTTCAACCGTGATGGTTTTGGAGTTCCCGCGGCAATTCCGGATTAAAATATAGCCTATGTTACTCAAGAATAATGTAGCTTTCTAATGGTGAAAGAATTTTTGAAATCGGTCCAGTAGTTTTTGAGTTAAATCGTAACAAACAAACCAAAAATCAAATCTTTCCTCTTTATAATATTAGTATAGACTAGCTGTTCCCTGCGGTTTCACCCGCGTTGGTTTCACAGACCTCGCGGGAATTCCGGAATAAAGGGTGCCCTGTGTGTTATTCTGATGTATAAGCTATGTTAATGTGAATTTCATTATAATCCATTCAGTGGTATTTGCGTGAAAGAGTTGCAAACACACACTCTCGCTTTTTTAATATTGGTAAGAATTTCAAACGAGTTAACGAGAGTTAACGAGTTTATCAAGTCAAATCCTAAAATGGAAGACCTACGGACTAGTACGATACTTGTGTTTTAAAAACCGCTTATGGCGACCATAGACCTAAAAGAAGCATATTTATTGGTTTTCAAACAGAAAAATACTGCCATTAGACAAACAATCCAAGCTGTTGGAGAGAGTTTTAAACAGTTTTAAAATCATGCCAGGCAGGTACTTCCCTTGAATCAGTTTTTTCATGGTGGATTAATAATAAAATATTAGGCATTCAAAAAACAAAACTCGTAAGAACCGTTAACACTTTGGAAATATTCTCCGCTGCCTCTCCAACAGGTTGGGGTGTACCTATCGTGCATCGGTGAACATCGGTTTATGGTCTAATGTGCTTTGCAAAGTTTCCGACAGATCAGGAGACGCGAGGGAAGACTTCTTTTGATCTTCACGTCGCGTCGTACATAAATTTAGGAAACAACCGCGAAGCCGATGTGGAGTCTTGACATAGTATATTGACTGATATTTTATTTATTTACAGTAAATGTACTTTTTTCCGTTCAAAATTTTTTAAAGGTGTTAAAAAACCTTTGTCGGATACCGAGTGGAGTTTGACTCATTCAGTCTTTAAATTGATCATCGATATTAATTTTGCTTTGCTTCCAAAGCCAAAGAAAAGCCCACTTTATTTATCTCGGCATATCTACAGACGTTTTAACGCACTCATGGTAGATTGGAGTATCTAGTACTTCCGTTACGATTTTTTTTTTCCCCTCTCTTCTCTCTCTTCAAATGCTTAAGAAAATTAAAAAAAAAAAAAAAAAAATAAGCTACCGATAGAGCATCAGGCACAATGATAGTTCTAAATCGGCCAAGTAAACCTTGGTTACGCCTCTTCCTGAAATAATATTGATTGCTTTATCGCTGATATACCTATATCTTTAAATTTTTCAATATAACAAATTAGTACCCAAAAGAGAGCCTTCCGCTCGAAAAACTAACCAAGAAACGAATAGCTCTACTTGCGTTGTCGACTGCACAACGTGCAGAGACGCTGTCCTTGATCTGCTTAACCAACTGAAAGTCAATACCTCTAATGAAAAAAAAAAAAAAAAACTTACTAAATACAGAAAATTATTGACCACGAAACGACCTATTCACAATGCTTTAACTCACAATGCCTTAACTTTATCCCACTGTATCCCATAAATGAGGATAGACTCTTTGCAGAAGCAGCTTACAATAATGACTCTGATTAATAAACATTTATATAAATACAAGATAAACAAAATATATAAATATTTTGTAAAGTTATGGGGTAGAAAACTGGCAATTAGTTCCAACCTAGAGGGCGCCAAATGTTTGTTACACAAGATCTGTCAATCTACATAGAAACTGAGTGTATTTTTGTTGTTTTTCACTAGTTAATTAAATTATGGGACGCTGTTGTAGCTTTTGATTGTGAGGAAATAGGTGTACACCAATTCCCAAGTGGTTTAACATTAAGGAAAGAGTGATAAATAAATCAAGGGATTTTTTGAGGTTATGTAGGAAACATTTTAAAGAAACTGATTGTGAGACCACGTCTAGAACATACATATACATCACGAAACTAATTTAAAGACTTAACAAAGCTAAACTAGTGCTTAGAAATTCAAAAAGCCAATAATCAGTTGTTTTAAAAGTGTTTTGACAGGTAACAAACACACAGCGCCCTCTGCTTAAAAGCTTTGCATTTTCTTCCCGATTCGTACAAGTCTAATTATATTTTTTCTCTACTCGTGTTCGCTGATTTAACTTGGTTTATCATCGTTCTTCTTTCCCTATCTTTTACCTATTTCATGGTGAGCGCTAAACATCTACATAGTAAAACATCTCTAATAAATCTCGAGGATGCAACGTCGCAGTATAATTGATGGTTAAACAAACTTACCTAGTGATGTTTGACCATAATTATACGAGACGTTGCATCCGAAGAGATTTATTACCCTCCCTGCCCATAGGTTTCGTTAAAAACTTATACATCTATAAGTATTAACGTTACCCCATGCCATGAAATAGGTGCTCTGAAAAAATGAGCTGGCACGGCGGCGTGCGGCAACGCAGGCGCTACGCCGGGTGGGGCGGGGAGGAGGGGTACACAGTAGTCAATTGAATATCTTTTTATTTTTGATTCTCCTTTATAGCTCTAAATAGTTGTGTGCGATGCTAGTACATTGAAGAATGGACTACATAGTAAAACATCTCTAATAAATCTCTTCGGATGCAACGTCTCGTATAATTATGGTCAAACATCACTAGGTAAGTTTGTTTAACCATCAATTATGCGGTCCAATACAGTTTTCATACATACATTCATTAAAAATTATTTTTCATTACTCATACTCGGAAAGTAGGTCTGAAGTTGCCTGAGAAGCGGGTTGAGAATCGCTTTCAACTGACAGCTGGATACTGCAGAAACTCAAGTTTTTTTTTATGTCATAGGGGCATACTTACTGGCCAGTAGCACACCTAATGGTTGATTTATGTAAAATAAAATTCACTCATTTTTTTCTTTAGCTAATTCCTATTTTTATTTTGACTTTCCTTGCATTCGTAATGAAAAGCACAGTGTTATCCTCGGGAGAAAGACTTATTTAGTCCCTCGATCTATTAATGATACAGCCCGTCTCGGGACTAAATAAGTTACTTTCACCCCTAGGATAACAATGTACTATTTTTCCAAACTATAGTTGAAGTAAGGAAGTGTAATGGAACTAGGTACTTCTTTTAAAACAGAATTAACAATGACTTTCGCAACAGATAATTATGGAAAGACTGAGACTAATATATTTATACTCTAACAGCCGCACTCAGAGTCGACTTTAATGATTACTTAGTTAAGTATAGATTTTTAAAACAAAACTGCTGCAATCAGAGACGCTCAGTAAATTAATTTTAATTGGCATTTAATGAGATGTAAATTAATTAGTTAAATGCCAATCAACATTAATTTATTAAACTTGTCTGGTTGCGGCAGTTTTGTTTTATAAATCTATACTTAACTAAGTAATCATTAAAGTCGACTTTGAGTGTGGCGGTAAATGTCATTTTGTCTGGTGAGTTGTGAGTGTCGTTTTACAATCGAGAAACTGTGGTACGGGCAACGATCTAAACCCGCGTTCATATCAAAAATCGATACGGCTCGATGCCACTTCCAACACTGCACTTCCTTGAGAAGTAATGGCGGCTAAACGATGAGGCAACAAACAACAATCGAATTTTTTAATCTGACTTGCTAGGTAACTACTCTATGAATAGGTAAGTACCTATCTATCTCTATTATTTTTGATATCACTTAAAGTTGTCATCCGTTCTGTCTTCCTTAAACCTTTCCTGCTTTATAAGGGACCTGACCCGTCCTGATATAATAAAATTATAATTATGTACACTAATATTAAAAAGACATAACTTACTAGATACATTTAATTAGTTTATCCAAACTTATAATAATACCGAACCAATGCTGGAAATACTTCGTTGATAGGAGGCAACAGTGTCCTCGAGTGATATGCATTTAAGAGTTCCCGAGGGTGTCCGTAAATTAAGGCCGGTGAAACCACTGAAGTACTTGTATTTTAATATACTGAAGTCTGTTTTTGCCATTTGGCTACAGAACTCTAAAATAATATTCAAGCATGACCTATAATATTCATGCAGTTTCACAGAAACATGCAAATATCTGCTTGATTTTTTTTTTGTATGCGCTGCATAAAATAAAATATTCCTTTTTTAATACATACTTACATATTCACACTCATTTTTCTCACAATTCTCGAAAAACGAGAATGTCTAAAAATAACTCGCACTTGACGTCTAAAAAATAAACATTACGATGCGAAAAAATAATCGAAACCGCATCAATGCGCACCTTTAACGATCGAAGTAATATGATCTGGAGTATTTTGAATCTTATCTCAATAGAATTAAGGGTCACCACACCACACAAACAAGTTGCGTGTACTTGAAAATTTGCATATACAAGCAAACAATGTCCGAACAATGACCGTTCGTCCAGTTTATGGACAAATACGACGGGCATAAAAGTAAAGAGATTGGTCCTTCGAGCCCAGGGCTTCTTGTAGGAGAGGTTCTGTTTTGCTCACAAACACAAAGATAGCAAAGGAACACAGCCTCTGGTGTTGACGGAGCTAAAAATGAAACGCAAACGTGTTATTTTACTATTCTTACATTGTGGTTTGCTTATCATACTTAGGTACCTAGTTTCTCACAATATACATAGGTATCAATATGATATGCAAATCTGAAGATAAGAGGTGAGCAAAAATAAATTATTTGAATTTCTTTTTTGCTAATAATTAATATTTAAATGTAAAAAATTCAATCTTTAATACATTATAATAAAATTTTAGGAATGGATGATCTATACATTGAATTTACATAAAAAAGAAAATAAGATATAGGGTAGGTATTAGTATTTATTACTGGTAGAATAAAAAAAAAGTTTTTTTTTTTTTAGAAGAAATATGGACAATTGGAAACTATGTAGACCACTAAAATTACGCCGGCACACTTCTAACTACAAGCTCTGCACGGATAGAATCGTAGACAATAGCTAGTAGTATAATATTTAAAAAAACATACCCTACAGCCGAATGCATAACCTCCTCCTTTTTGGAAGTCGGTTAATAAACTTAATATTTCATCAAATTTTCGTCACGTCATTGATGTAAAAAGAAAAAAAATTAATTCATGTCACGTACCGTTTCAAAATCCACACCGACTGGCCAAATACAATTTGGAAAAAAAGGAAAAAAAAAAAACGGTATTACTCGTAACTGGAAAGCTAATCGCAATGTCGTTTTTGCTCGCTGAAAATATGCATTGAATTATAAAAATCTCGCAACACGCCACGCTTGGGCGAGCAAAGTGTTCGGTGCGGTGGAAAGACAAGAAAAGTAGCTTTTTATTTTAGGATAATCTCGCAAGTTGATGATAAGAACGAAAGCGGCTTCTAGAACCTACTTACGTTTTTTTTATGACGTAAAATAAATTACGTTGAATCAATATACATAATATTATATATAGGTACGTATATCTGTATATAGAATACCATAGCTATGCCCCGCTATTTTATCCGCGTGAGTTTGTAGACTGCCTCAAAACTTTTACAGGAAAATAATACGATTTTCCTACTCATGGATGTTGTAGCTTTCTATCGGTGAACGATTTTTTAGTATTGGCTCTTAGTAGTTATATAGTATGTTGTCCAAAAAACTGTCTTTATTTATACACAAGAAAATCCATTTTTAATTTTTATTAGCACAAAATCACTACATATTACAAAACAAATTCCTCCAACGCGTCAGTCTGTCTATCTGTTCGCGATGAACTCAAACGCTGCTGAACGGATTTTTATGCGGTTTTCATTAATATATAGAGTGCTTAATGAGGAAAACTTGGGTATAAGTAATTTGTCAAGGTTTTGTTTAAATTGGTTAAAATATGACGATAATAATTAGTTATTGTTAGGAGTGTCGGAACAAGTTAAGCCGCTTACGTTGTCAGGGGTACAGAAAAGTACATAGGGTACTTTTTTTGCCGGAATTCCCGCGAGAACTCCGGAATTAACGCGGATGAAACCGCGGAGAAAAGCTAGTTAAATGATAAAATTGAATGAATCGAACTTTCGATTTCCGCCATTAACGCATTTTCACCAATCTCGCTGTGAACAAAAGGTAAGTCATCATTATTTACCGATTATATCCATATCACAGATACAAAATGTGTAAAACAAACACATCATAAGTTTCACTCTTGTGCGTTAGCGTTTCGTAAGTGCAATTGCGATAATAAACAAACAGTGCACGTAACATATTTGCGTTTAGATTTTGATCTATGAGACGACAAGTTATGAGCGGAAGCGAGAGCGGGAGCGGGAGCGGGAGCGATTAAGAAATATCCTTTTATTTAGCAGTTTTTTTGAAGTGGTACAATATCTAATAACTTTAAAATCAAACAGGCGTAAATTTCCTGTTAGCCAACATAATTTGTGATTTTCAAACAATATTCTGCAATTCGCTTTCGTTTCTCACTGCATCAGTAATTGTATTTAACTTTGATCTTTTCATGTAGTGTAATATTAATCACTTCGTTTAGATTTTGCACTTTAAATACTGTGAAAAATGGTAAACTGTTGCTTGTTAGTTTTTGACTTTGCCATCGCAATACATTTACGAAAACCTATTATATGTAAAAAAAAATATAAATTTGTTTAAGAAACATAGTGACAATCATAATTATAATACTAGAAATAATGACAAACTTATTGGTTGTGCAAGTAGACTGCACTAGATTGTTAAATCGTAGGGCAAAGTATACAACTTTTTAATAAAGTTCCCACTGACATCCAAAATCTAACGATGGAAAAATTTAAAACAACGATAAAGCAAAAACTCTGCAATAAAGCTTACTATACAGTATCTGAATATATATATGATAAATTGCCATGGGATTGAGAAGCCCTTAACTTTAATTTTATTTATTTATGTAGTTATATTCCAATATTTTATAATTGCATTGTAAATTTACAAATTCAAGTATGTTGCACAGTGCACATTGATAAAATTTAATTATAATTTTAATAGCTGTGACATATTTCAAGAGTTATTATGTAACCTACGAAATAAAATAAATAAATTCTAATTCTAATTCTAAATTCTTTAATTTGAATTCATGAATTGTAAGATAAATTGATTTTGTAAAGGTATAAACAATACAATATAACAATCATTCTCTTCTCAATTTACCTCGATGGTATTGTATTTAGAAACAGCTCACTCTCGTTCTATTATATATTAAATCGCTTTTACGTGTGATTAAGAGGTCCACTTTTCAATTCGCATTCTCCTGTAACTTAAACCGCAAAATTAGATGATGTCATTCATCTCACTTTTGAGTGTTTGTTCTAAAGCTTACCCAGGGGACGCTGAATGAGGAATTAAAACTCTCGAGAATCCAGTGCTTTGTGTGTGAGTGGCTTAAGAGATAGATAACAACGAGTTGTAAAGGTACTATTACATCATGATGCAAATCAAATACGAGTACTTACCTGCGTTTGAATGATAAAGGTATTACGAACACGGAGAATTATCGTCTTTAGTTTGTCAGTACAAACCGAATCTATACATAAAATTAACTATCTAACTACCTAAGTTATCTAATATATATAAATCACGTGTCACGTTATTTGTCCGCGATGGACTCCGAAACTACTGAACGGATTTTGATAAAATTTTGTAACCATTCATAAAATGGTCCAACTTAAAAGATAGGATAGTTTTTATCCTGGAATTCCCGCGGGAACTCCGAAATTACCGCGGATGAAATCGCGGGGGACAGCTAGTAAGTATATAAAAAGGAATCCCTATTTCCCTTGGTCAAGGCATCACGCGTGAATGGCTGGACCGATCACCATAAAATTTTGCATACACGTTGTCAGATGTACAGAAAAGGGCATAGTGTACTTTATATCCCGAAATCCCCGCGGGGACTCTGAAATTACCGCGTGTAAAACCGCAGGCAACAGCTAGTCACTACATAGTATAAAACAAAGTCGCTTACCGCTGTCTGTCTGTCCCTATGTATACGCTTAGATCTTTAAAACTAAACGCAACGGATTTTCATGCGGTTTTCACCAATAGATAGAGTGATTCATGAGGAAGGTCTATATTTCATCCTGGAATTCCCGCGGGAACTCCGAAATTACCGCGGGTGAAACCGCGAGGGACAGCTAGTTAAGCTGTATCTGTACATTGAAGTTGTTTCTAGCACGACCCTCTGTGCTTTTAATATCAATAACAGAATCTATTACGATTATTTTAAAAACCTCTCTCTACATATCTTACGTGCGCAACGCAAAAACAAGGTACTGAATAATAACAGCAACACGGAGTCTTCAGTCCCATTACAATTCAGCTTTGATAAGTGAATTATAGGTACCCTAAAGTTTAGCTTCCTTTTTGAAATAGGGAATCGAAGTCAGGACGTTAAGCTTTTGCCTGTTTTTTCAGTGGTTATAAATGCACTGCCAAAAGCGTATTATTCATTGCCCAACAACTTTCCACACTTCATATCCATTGCCACACACATTGGTTTATTTGCTAATTTACAAGCATTTAACAGAAAATTACTTAGCTGAGTGTAACTTGTACTGTGCTTTATGCCTATTGAGTTTTATGCTTCTCCCATTTCTCGTTAACGAGGGTAAAAATGTTATCGGCCAACGTTTCTTTTTTCCTTAATAGATTACATAATAATTTTGTTATGAATTAAAAATTCCATATTTGACGACATTTTCCAGACGTAAAATAAAATCTAATTATAACAATTTCACAAGCCGCCAACGAAATCGGATTATTCCGTAGCAAAAAAGTAATTAACGTGTTCTTTTGTTTTTGTATTTTTCTTTTTAATCTCTCTCTTTTGTTCAATCTTTTAAAACTTTTTTTTCCAAGATAACTTTTTAATTACCTCAACTGTACTGCTGCTATTGTCTCACTAATATTATAAAGAGGTAAAGTTTATTTATTTTATTTATTTAAAGAACTTTATTGCACATTTATGTACAAAAGGCGGACGGAAGTTTGTGAAGTTGTAGGGGCTAGTCTCTGGATCTACTGAACCGATTTTGAAAATTATTTTACCATTAGAATGCTGCGTTATTTGTGTGTATCATAAGCTATATTGTAACACGGAATTCCCGCGGGAACTCCGAAATTACCGCGGGTGAAACCGTGAGGAAGAGCTTGTAGTTAATAAGGATTTCATTAAGTTTTTGACATTGAAACTAAACTGAGCTTAATGTTACTACACGTTTCAGAATTACCCAATAGGTACCTATGGATTTGCATTCAGCACATCTAAAATCATGGAATTTTAAGTGTGGTGGAAACAAATTACTACGTATTGACGCGAACGTACGCACCGCTCTAGCAGACATCGATTGTTTCAACGGAAATTTTAATGAACTCTATGTGCAATATCTCTATGACATTAGCACTATCCGTGGGATTTTTTCATCGTAGGATGTAGTAGGTACAATGATGTCAATATGTTACAACATGTCTTTCCAACGTGTGTTTATTACGAACCAACGGACCACTTTATTGCAATTCCGAATAAATACCTAATGTCATCGTTTCGCAAACCTATTAAAAGCAAGGATTTAAATATTTGTTCGCATGTGGGAGTTTTATGTGTGCATTTTTTGTGCATTAACACAATAATAAGTACCCAATTTAATACAATATGACGTAATAAACACGAAATGTATATAATAATTTTTCATGTTAGATGTCACTGGTGGCCCAAGTTACTAATTAATTACTACATATTTCTATTAACCACTTATCTTTGAATAGTTATATGAAATTAAGATAAATCCTAACGCATAAAATACAGATAGCGTAGGTACCTAGGTATTCTAGGAAAGTGTTTTATTACATCACCTATAACCGAGCCTGTCACTTTCCCCAGCCTTATAATGTCAGTTTATGTAGGTTCTTGTTAATATATTGACCAGTATCATTCTGGATTTTAGCTTCGGTGAAGTGTGGTTAATATTTTACGTTGGTAAAATTAGATAAAACTCGTGGATGTCTTAACTAAAAAGTAAAATCAAAGAATAGAGATTATTTAGAAGTGACATTGGGCTTGTCAACCCAACTTTAATTTTTAGTCCGTCTTGTAGATTAAAATAAAATATTTGACCGGTTTTTTTTTTTATTTCGGTTTAAAAAAGGGATACTTTAGGTAGAAATGTTGCGTGACGTCACGCTGTGCTACAGTTTATCAAAAGCCCCCACTTATAAACTTTAATGCGTTTTATCTCAGTAATTTTTAAATAATTTGAAAAAGCAAAAAATACGGTTCTTTTATTTTTTACTAATCTACAAGTCAGATTAAATAGAATTTTGATTTTCATACCACGGAATCAAGCCTATTCTTTAATGTTGTTTATAGGCATACCGCATTCAGCGAGTTTGACTGAAGCTAATGCTCTATATGTCTGTCTCTATGATTTGTACGAATTTATAATGTTTCAAATAGTCCGTAAAGTCTTAAACTAATTCAAATGGTATTTTACACAAAGTCTAAATTAGTGAATGGGATATTCTGTTATATCCTATATATATTAAATTGAAGTTAGAACTTTCACTTTTCAGTAAGTATACCTAGAGATTTTTATAATATTTTTCAACATTATTATGATAATAAAAACGTATCTATAAAATAAATTTAAATTAATTTTCATTGTTTATCTGAATGACGCAAGTTTTATTGCGATTCTTATGTAATTTAATGTAATTTAACTCATAACTTTTATAGTTAATATTTATTTAACGATGCTGATAAGAGCTTATTAAAGTTAACACTACAGAGATAAGTGAACATCTGCACATGAATTGTGTCGAGTCGAGTCTCGTTGGGTAAATACGTAAACATAAGTTAACAGAGAGTTCATTGACTTTATCATTTAATGTTTTTGTTTTAACTCTAAAAATAGCTTTAGCTCCCGTTTCTTGTCCGCTAGGAACTAGAATTTTCCAATACAACTTTTAAATTCTTCTCCCGTGACCTAAATTTATGACACACATAATTTCAAATAGGTATAACTCTTCGAAATTGTGTATGCCAGCAACGCTAAAATCCGCTGCTAAAATTCAAAATCCATGCACCTAATTTGCATTCCATGTGCTTGTTTAAAAAATCAAAAGAATCGTACTGCAGCAAGGTATAAAGCCAAAGATCAAGGTCACTGTTAATAACTTCATTGTTTTTCACCAGCGCCGTAATAATAACTTGCAAGTTGCAACCGATAACTGGGCAGTTAAATTCACTTTAACTATCGTTTCGCACTAAAACCGGTGTGATTCATAAAATTTACAATTGCAATTGTTGAACCGACTCGGTCGTAAAGTTTACTCATTCACTTGTAACGTTATCGGTTTTATCGATAGGTTGGAATATTTTTTATTTGCACAACACTAAGTATGTACACATAGCGTAAGTATTATCTCAGCAGTATGAGATGACCGATATTAGGTTTGAGAGGCGATATCGTGTGATTCATTCAATATTATATAATATTGTTATCGTACTTACGATCTCTATCTGATTTCGTTTTCATTGATAAATTCTACCGTCTTGCGTCTTAGTCAAATTAAGAAAAAATCACAGGTTGATTCAACGCTAGAGATGTTTAAAGTACCTACCTACACACGTGACTTTTACGATTATCGGTAAAGTGAATAATGAATGAGTAAGCTATACGTTATTAGACAAATGGAATGAACCGCTTAGTCTGTGTTCTCTGAACTCTTCAACAAGGATTTTTTCCACACTGGACTGAATTAGGTGATAAAGGGAAGTATACCTACTTAAGTGAGCAAATATTATCTTCACCGATATAATTTTTATTATAGAATAGGTTCAGTAGTTCCAGAGAATACCACTGGAAAAATAAATATAATAAATAATTATGTGAAGATTGAACTAAATGTTATAACTTATATAAAAGTTCGCTGGAACTTACAGTAATTTGCTTTAACACTTCTGTCAATCAATAAATTTTTCCTTGCAATTTTTTTGTTGATTCCAGAGCATCCCTTATTAATAACTAGCTGTGCCCCGTGGTTTCACCCGCGTTAATTTCAAAGTTCCCGAAGGAATTCCGGAATAAAAGGTACCCTATGTCCTTCTCTGTACCCCTGACAACGTGCATGCCAAATTTCATCCAAATCCGTTCAGCCGTTTTTGCGTGATTGAGTAACAAAAATCTAAACATCTAAACATCCAAACTTTCACATTTATAATATTAGTAGGACTAGTAGGATGAGCCGATCTCAAGATATCTTGTTCATTGCAGTGGAAAATGAAGAAGACAAACTAGTAGGTACTTGATAGGTAGGTATCCAGTTTAAGCTAACACTAACACTAGTTTCTTAAGTTAAATTTCTTTGTACTACTAACCTACTTATGGAGGATATCTGAAATAAAAACTTTTTATTTTATTTATTTAAGCGAAAGACTAAGAGATATTTACTAAAATACCTGCGATTTTTTACAAATATGTATCAGCGATTAAACTTCCCCAATCTTATAAAAAGTAAGTTTTATTGATATAGATGCGTTCAAATAACTTTTTTTATACCCTAAGAAAATGTCGACATGATTTTTGAAATAATATCTTTCAAATGTGAAATACTAACATAGCATAATGAACTTAAATTCATTAGTTGTAGAGTTGATAATGTAATGGATTAATTGGAGATAGAGATACGTGCCCCGGCGCATTGCCTACACAAACCATGATAACTCTCGGTGACAGAGCTGATAACACGTTATAACCAAATATTTTAACTTAATTCTCAAACTCATTCGTTCTGTGGGTCAGCGATCTAGTAAACTTTAAATGGACAACGTTTTTCCTGTAACGTTACAAAATAATACTACAAGTGCATTGTTTCAGTAAAAAACTAATGGTGCTTTTATATTAGTTTTTTATCGCCGATTTCATAAATATTTGAAGCTATGACAACTCCAAATAATACTTACTAATATAAATGCGAAAGTTTGTATGTATGGATGGATGTTTGTTACTCTTTCACTTAAAAACTACTGGATGAATTTAAATGAAACTTTACAATAATATAGCTTATAAATCAGATTAACACATAGGGTACTTTTTATCCCGGAATTCTCGCGGGAACTCTGAAATTAACGCGGGTGAAACCCCGGGGAACAACTAGTAATATTATAAAAACAAATTTCGAAATTTTACTAATTACCTACTATTATTATTTCTAAATGTAAAACTAGATATTGCTCCACTAATTGCTCCAGGGTTTTACCACTAAGCTCAGTAAGAATCACCGGGTAATCAATAGCTCTATTACCCGTGTAAGAACTACAATTGGCTACTTGACTAATTTTTTTTTATTTTTTTACCTAATCAAAAAATAATGGCGATACATTGAGTTAAAATTTGATTATTTTTTTTATTTTCTCACTGACGGACTAATTAGAATTTTGATTTTCATACCCCAGATAATATCAAATTAACTATTGTCCGTGGCTCCAATCGCGTTCTCAAGTGTCCTATCAATTTTAAATATTTGTCTATTGAAATTTCCATCTTGTCTGCTCTATGTGTAAAGTCGCAATTACAATGGACGAAATTTCGAGCTAAGTTTAATACAAGGCTTTAAAAAGATGGTGGTATGACCCCAGCTTAACCTTATCAGTCTGAAATTCAAATTCACCTTGTCTCAATCCCTACTAATATTATAAATGCGGAAGGAACTCTATCCGTCTGTCTGTCTGTTACGCTTACACGCTTAAACGGCTCAACCAATCATTATGAAATTTGGCATAGGTACACGTTGTTAGGGGTACAGATAATTTAAGCAGAAACTCCGGAATTAACGCGGGTGAAACCGCGGGAACAGCTAGTTAGTAAATAAGACTGAAATTATAATAAACGGAAACGCAATATACCGTATCAAAAAAAACCTGCTTCGTTTCTCCTACATCGTAGCGAACCACGGCTATCGATGACGTAGCAAGCGATTAAAGGACGTAAATAACGAGCATTTGTGATAAACATTGATAATCTCATTCGGAGGCAACACCTTCAGTGCGCGCTACGACTCCAATACTTCTTGGCTCTATGTCTTGCGTTCCACTTTTAAAATCGCGACAATATTTTTCTTTTTAATAAAAAAAAGTGCGTTTTTTAATTTCAAAAAAAGAATAGTTTTTTAGTGTTGTGTGCGAATCGTTATATCATTTTTTCAAGTAAGTAATAAAATAGAATTTTATGTGACCAAAAACAACATTCAAAGTGAAAGTGTACATAAAATCAACGAAGTGTGACACGAGCCTATCGTAAACTGCAGATGAGTTTTCCCAAAAAAATATTAACCAGTCAATTGCGTAACGTATTGGAAAACGGTTCGTTGGAATAAGGTGTTAATTCTATTTAGTTACGCTTTGTTAACAAAGCTTGTAATAGGTATGAAATTTGAAAGTGTTTTGTTTTGCCAGAGATGCGCACGCGCACACAGTTACGCGCTTCTGTCAAATTAACCGTAGTGAAGTGAAACAATGAGTGTGCCCAATTTGGATAAAATAACAGGTACCTAACCTAGTTTTTTTTTTTTGTATTTGGAACGTTTTTCTTTTTTTATAACTTAACATACAGTTTTAAAGTGCAGCCCGTAACAAAAGCGTCCCTTTATACCAGCTATTGACTACTGAATACTACTCAGAATGGGTGACATCAATTTAAAAAAAAATTGGTTGTTGTATTCAACTTTTATGGATACATAAAACTTTTGCATTTGTTTTATTTTTATCACAGGTACTTCATACGCACTTATAACGTTAGGTTGTACTTTAACCGCAGGTAAATACAGGGTAAACATCAGGGTAGAAAATTGTGTTTACCCCAAGTCGGGGTATTTACTGTTTAGTTAGTATCATAAGTATCTATATATTATTAAAAAAAATACGGTAAGTATTATATCAGTTACCTGACTACCAGTACATCATACACAGTAAGAGAACTGCTTAGCTTGGGAGCAAGGGCCCCATAACCATAATATTATGTTTAACAGTCAATTTATAACGTTATATTCAAATTTATTTTGTTGAAATTCCGACCTTATTTATGTATTTTATAGTTAATTAAACGGTAAACCAAATTACAAAATCAACATACATTATTGACGTATACTTTGAGTTCATTCGTTAAACAGACAAATTAAACTTCTAATCGACGACGTCTTCGCATATTTACTAAGGAAAATCACATGAAGTCATCATCTCAGTCGCTGACAAAATTGGCGCTGTACCCTGAGAGAAGAAAAGGGGTTTGTTCGATAAAGTTTGCGACCGAAAGTTCCCCACCGAAGGTCGGTCACCAGCATTTCGTAGGGCACCATCTTCCATCATCTTTTGTCTTTTCACTTGACTGACCCCGCACGGGTTCGGTCACTCTGCTGGTCACTGATATTGCTTCGCCAATACATCTTTCGGGCAAACGTTTTGGTTTAGGTCGCCCTCTAACTCTTCGGTCTGATTGATTTCTCTCCGTGATAGTATGATGGCCAAGCATATCGATTTATCCTACTAATATTATAAATGTGAAAGTGTGGATGTTTGGATGTTTGTTACTCAATCACGCAAAAACGGCCGAACGGATTTGGATGAAATTTGGCATGCACGTTGTCAGGGGTACACAGAAGGACATCGGGTACTTTTTATCCTGGAATTCCAGCGGGAACTCGGAAATTACCGCGGGCGAAACCGCGGGGCACAGCTAGTTATTGTAAATATTTAACTCACAGTTTTGAAAGACGTTCGCGTACCGATCGGTGACAACTGACAATCTGTTGAATCTTCATTGACCTCGGCACGGCACAGCGGCCCGTCAGAAGTTTTATTCTCATAACAATCATGTCAGAACACTGTTTACTCGTATAAACAAATTGTTCCAATACAAAAAAAACTGAAGATAAACCATTACATCATTCTTAGACACTGCAGACTGTTTTTTGAACACTTTGAGAATACAAGTAGTTGACATTTCAAAGTTAGCCCACTGTTTTAAAACAATAATATTTAATAACTAGTTTCACCCGCATGAAAGGTTTTTATGCAACAAATTATTTTCCCGACATCCGATTTCAATGAAACAAAGCCTATATTATGTAGCTCCAGGTACTATATATATTAAGCTTAATCTACCTGTGAAAACCGCATGACAATCGGTTCTGTAGATGCGGATATTATCGCGAACAGACAGACAGACAGACAGAAAATAATTTTAAAAACTTATTTTTTTGGCTTGGTTACTCTTCTTTTATCACCCCTTTCAATTTTAGGTAAATGTACAGAATCGCGGATTCTACTATTTTATTATAGTACCTATAGATAGATATAATGCTTGAACCTGGTCCCACACTGACAGAGCCTAAACTATGGGCACCAAACAACTAATATAATAACTTAAATACTTATTTATTGTTGTAAAATACACACATGAGATACCAAACAACCAGATTCCAGGCCCAGAGTAAACTAAAATTTCCTTCGTATAAATGTGTCAAGGGGGTCAAACACGCGACTCCTGGCGTAGAAGTCAGATTCGCTAATCACTAGTAGTATTTACACAAAGTATCATTATTATTTTTTTAACAAATCACACATTGATGTTATAAAATACCATAATCCGTTAACTATATTCAAAACTCCGTCTATACCGATATTGATACACGTTATGAAACCACTTAACATCACAATAACAGAAGTTATTAATTCATCTAACTGCAGTGTAGCCGGTGGCAGATATGCTATACAAATATTGAGTTCAAATAGTGTGCTGTGTAGTAAATGAAGGTGCATGATGAAAAATAGCTTCCACGCACATCGCCACTTAACTCGAGACCTCTGCCGACCTAGAGAACCTTGGATACGTTATTGGACTGTTGGATATGGTATCTTAGTGGTCGTTGTTATTTTATTTTAGGTGTCGGTTGATCAGATCGATACGACCATTAAACAGTTTACGTTTGGTATCAAAAGTGTAATTAGAGTGGAGAATTCAAAATAAAAATAGGGGTCCATTTATCATATCCACTGATCAAGCTGTAAACCATTATACCACAATTTTACGATTAACTAAGCTAGCATAGAATCTTCCCCAATGCTTAAAGGATTTTTTCCCAAAAATACATACATAAAATAGCTATTCCCCGCGGTTTCACACGCGTTAATTTCGTAGTTACTGCGGGAATTCTGGGACAAGAAGCACTCTGTCCTTCTCTATACCCTGACAACGTGAGTGCAAAATTTCATAGTGATCGGTTGAGTCCTTAGACGTGAATGTGTTACAAACAAACAAAGAAACTCACAATAATTATTGTATTTATAATATTACCTACTTAATTTGTAGAGTAGCTAATACGCTTCTATTAGTATAGTGGTACTTAATACACAATGATAATTTTTATCTATTGATATAATAATGACAGATAATTATCCTTCCATTAATAATACTTGACACTATTACCTGAATAAATATCTAAAAAAGTAATAGGTAAATGAAATACTCTTTCAGCTACATAATTAAATAAAAGTCAGATTAAAAGGTTAGCCAAGTTGACTTTCTACAATCGTTAACGCATAGAAAACATAAGTAACGAATCGTCCTGGCACTTGGTCAGCCAATCAAAACTCTAGTGTTCAAGTGGTCACGTGAAGCTGGAGTTTTGGTTGGCTGACCAAAGTTTTCTATTCTCATTTTCTATGCGTTAAATATTGTAGAATGTCAACTTGGCTAACCCCGCTGTTTCGAAAGATCTTTATTGATCGTACCGGCCATGCCGCATCCACAAATCACGCATCCTCTTCGCACATCATAATTACAGTGCGTGCCACATTTCTATCTACTTTCCTCGCCATTATTTAGACATTTGTAGACGTCACACGCACAATGGCACTGATTGGGATATGGATAAGCTCTGCACTCTGGTCTAACTGTAACATTAGGCAGAGCCCTTTGACTTCTCGTATTGGTGTTGAAAATACTTCCATGGAGCGAAGAATGAATCATACCAACTTTACAATAACAGGTATCTATTTTCGACGCACAAATTCGACAGGATGAGATGGTACTCGGTAATGAAAGTTCGTTGAATACGTCTTTTTTTTCAAATTCACTAATTATCTGTTTATCGAATTTGTATAAATTACCGAAGTGGAAAATTCAACAGAAAGAATATGCGACCCGTACTCTGTACAATTTTAAAATACAAAATTTGAAATATTTGAGACAAAGTACATCTGTTGCGAATCTACTGACCATTTCCCTAATACTATTTCTGTATCTATATTTAATTAATTTTGAGACAAAGTACATCTGTTGCGAATCTACTGACCATTTCCCTAATACTATTTCTGTATCTATATTTAATTAATTTTTTGTATGTGTGTGGCGATTATAGTTTCTGCATTTATATTTTTGAAATTTTATAGTGAAGTCTAATTAAAATTTTGAACAAAATATTTTACCTTAACTAGCTGTTGCCTGTTTCACTTATGCCAATTTTGGAATTTTAGGATTAAAAATACCCTGTCCTATTCCAAGATATAAATTACTGGTAGGTATAATACCTAGTCCATAGTTCCAGTCGAGCGCAGGTGGGTGGCTGGTAGTAACTGGATGCGGGTGGCTGAAGATCGGGATAGGTGGCGAACCCTTGGACAGGCCTATGTCCAGCAGTGGACTGCTGCAGGCTGAAATGATGATGATGATGATGATAGTCCTCCAGTCCAGTCATAAAAATTCAGTACTCCCTCGGAAACTTCTTGTTCTAGGATCCTATGTTACTCAGAATACTACATGCTAATGTAGCTTGCAAATAAAATAATTTTCATAATACTCAACAGCAAAACTAGGTACTTAATTATAATACTAATTATAATATTATAATAATAATTATTTAATTAATTATAATAATAATTATAGTACTAGTTTTATTACTTTTTCCTATGTAGATGGAGCAGTAAAATATCTAAGAATTAACTTACTTTGTCATTGTTGCAGAGATCGAAGCAGCGGAGGCTTGCAAATGGTTGAGAGCCGCCGGCTTTCCACAGTATGCACAGATGTACGAAGGTGAGTGTACTACGTTCAAATGAACTAAAGTTACTAGCGCTTACAACAAAATGTTATATCGCCTCAGTCAAAGAAGCAACTGTGAAAACTCCATTCAGCATGTAGGTACTACGATACGAAGATAACATGGAAGCTTTTATTCAAAGCTACTATAGTCACTACCCTTGTCATCAAACAATATAATTCAATAATAAGATCATTTTTTGATTGTACAAACAATAGGTAACTTTGAGTTAAATAAACTAAACTCGTTCGAAAATGGGTAGGTACTTTGGCACAGTTTACGCTACGTCGTTTTCCAGTGCAAGTTAGAAGATTTCTTTGTCCATAGATAGATATATAGAAAAAAAAAGATTTTGCACTCGAAATTTCTACAATACTTACTAATATAGATAAAGATACAGAATGTTTCAAAGGAAGCATTTATACGAGTATAATGACTAAAGTAAATATATCTAAATACTAGCTGTCCCCTGCGGTTTCACCCTCGGTAATTTCAGAGTTCCCACGGGAATTCCGGGATAGAGATTACCTTATGACACTCAAGAACACTGTAGCATTCTATGGATGAAATAATTTTTCAAATCGGTCCAGTAGATCCAGAGATTACCGCTACAACCTCAAACTTACAAACTCCCCACGATTCCACCCGCGGTAATTTCGGAGTTCCTGCAGGAACTATCTATCTATGACACTTAAGAACACTGTAGCATTCTATTGGTGAACGAATTTTTCAAATCGGTTCAGTATAAATCCAGAGATTACCCCCTACAACGTCACAAACTCACAAATTCACAAACTTAAGCTATAACATGTATTAGTATAGATAGAAAAAAAGGTAAATGCATCGTGAGCAAAAGCTATGTCTTTAATACCGATTGACACAATTTCCATCCAACTATACCTTCGATAATAAATTTAGTTTCCATACAAACGGCCTTTCCTAGAACGTCGCTGTGAAGGTTCCGAATAACGCTCGGTCTTGACCTGTCCCGGCGAGACTATTAATCAAACTTCGCTCTCTTGGAATTGCGTGTGTCCTACGTCTTTGTATAGGTTCGCAAGTTCCGTTATTCTGTTTTAATACAAGCCTGACCTATCATTTGCCGTGCGCGCACGCATTTCTAACTAGAAATTATGTATAGGTACAATATTTTTACAATACTTTCACCGACGTGAATTTTGGCAGTTCCAAAAAAATCCTGTCATCTTAGTTTGCCCTGAAATTACCCCCTAGGTCACCTTTCGCTATTTCCTTTTTTTTTTGTTTAATTTTTAGTTTGTTTCTTTTGGAACAATAAAGTATATTTGAATTTGAAAATCATATCTAATGTGCTAATACAGAACATATTTTATATCTGTGCCAAATTTTATCTAAATACCCAATTAATATAAATAATATATTATGTGTCACAGGGAAAATTCCAGAAAT
The DNA here is from genome assembly GCA_907165275.2 of Zygaena filipendulae. Taxonomy (NCBI): domain Eukaryota; kingdom Metazoa; phylum Arthropoda; class Insecta; order Lepidoptera; family Zygaenidae; genus Zygaena; species Zygaena filipendulae. The sequence continues at coordinate 8,026,546 of OU015669.1, forward strand.
AACATTATATATTATTATTCCCTTTGCCCCAGATCTGCCGGACTGTGTAGTTAATATTAAACATATAGATAAAAATATGTAAAGGTACGTGATAGGGAATAAAAGAAAAATACGAAAGCTCATAATAATAAATATTACCTATATTATGGCTACGATAAAGTATATTATGGTTAGTTTACGCTTTCGGGAACATCCTGTTATGGGATGTAATTAGATGGCCACGGCCTGAACTGCCAACATGAAAGCCGAGTCCTTTCTATTAAAGATATGCATAATATGGATATACCTACCTCGGCAGTTTTAAAATTATAAATAATAATGAAAATTAAAAACCGACACCTTAATCTGCTTACTTTGTCAATCATGCATCAGCTAGCTATGTAACTTTTGTTGCTATCATATTTTAGTTTCAATCAGAAAAATAGCTATTTTGTGATTAATTAATCATGTTTAGGCAGCTTCAACTTATGAAGTAAGTATCGTTACTTTGGTTAATTGCTAGATATTTTAGACCTCAAAAAGTGCATATTGTAATCGCAAAACCGTCATGTTTTTGATTGCAACCGAAAAACGATAGAAACAAAAGGTACACAATAGCCCCTCAAATGTAATCCATATGAAATTATATCAATTATTATGTAAGTGTACGATACGATATAATCCAAGCCGATGGCGGTTTGACATAGTTTAATTAATAAAATGATTTACAATATTCATCAATTTAATTTAATTTTTATAATATTAAATGTTAAAAGTATTGAGTAGACCATAAATATCTGTCTCTTTTATTAAACGAGTAGAATAATATTATAAAATTAAATTTGGATATTTGTTATACTCATAAGTGACAAACGAACTGGCACTGATTGAATATTTTCTGGCCTTCTGGATCAACACATATAGATTTATTTTTACAGTGACAAACGAACTGGCACTGATTGAATATTTTCTGGCCTTCTGGATCAACACATATAGATTTATTTTTACCTGGTCAAATATGTACCTATAGCTACCGAAATTCAAACGGATGGCGACCTCCGGAAAGAGTATATATATATTTTGTAATCATTTTAATTTTATGAGTTTCGTCATGTCCTCTTTATTATTACTTCTATCGATGACAATATCAAGTAAATTATCCTTTGATAGCACCGAGGGATAGTTGCTCGGTTGCTATCCCATATTTATGCCACAAACATTAATTCATTGCTGTATCCAAAAGGGACAGACAGACAGTCAGACTGGTCGGTTATTTATTACCAAGGTTAAGCTTTAATAATTTGGAGATCAACGGTTTAAAAAAAACTTATGATAAAACTTCTGTCATCTAATGATGTATAGACATAATTCATATCATAACAGAATGAGTCAGATTGCTGAGTCAGAATTGAAAAGACTTGAGGATAGATAGATGGAAGAAAGAAAGAAAAGATAAGTGAGACTAGAGGAAACTTCATAAGATTTGTTATACCGAAGAACATGTAGAAAATGTGAGTGTGAATGATGTTAATTTCCAATTAGCTATTTGATAGACAATGATGGGTAGATATTTGAGCAAAATAGGTAGTCATTATCATTTTCATGGCTGACAGTCGCCCGCTCTTAAACAAAGGCGTGCCCAGTGAAACTTCAAGTTATCTGGTCATGCGCAGTTCAACTTGTGTACGATCTGCTCAGACTAAATCTGAGAGTATGATAAGGAGGGTTAGAGGCCGACACAGGTATTTCCGAACAAGTTTTGAGTTTTCTTACCTATTATGTTGATACGGGGATCGAACCTGCAACTACTGGCGTAGAAGTAAGTTACCTTATCGCTACACCAACAGTGCTGTGCTGTCTAAAGTTGGGAGTCAAATTGGTATTGTTGAACTAATCTAAACGTGTGTAACTTACCTATACCTAGTTAATTAATTCAATGTACCTAATCTAATATTAGTTCAATGTACCTAATATTAGTTCAATGTACCTAATCTTATAATTTTGGTTGTGGTGGTAAATTCATTCCAAAATAGAGAGATCTGCCTCGTGTTTTGCCTCTAATGTCGACTTTTATGTTTACTTTGTCAATATAATAAATAATATGTAGTTAAATGAATAAAATATGTTACTAGATTTTAAAATTATCTGTATATGGGTCTATGATACTTTTCAAGGTGCCTATATAAATCCAAAAAAAATCGATGTATCATAGAAACATGACCATTAGATTGAGTATGCGAAAATAAAATGTCTGGAGATATTTGTAGATATCCTTAAGAATGCGTTCACATAAAATCTTAACTGTAAAATTTCTCTTGTACTCTCAAATGTTATCAATAACGTTTTGGTTCTTCTTTATAAAAATAACTGTCGCGACTTACCTTTATCTATTATCTTTTGTTTTCAACAACGTTCATTCGCAGCAATTAATTAACTTTGATCTTTAGCTCTTTAACGTTAAAGTCTAAATTAGGTCATTCCTGTCGCCCGTATTTTTCTTGTCATATCGCAAAGGGCTCCATAGATCACTTTGGAGTCTCCATCATAACTATTCCGATAAGATTAACCATGTCTACAAATTATAGTGTTTTTGTTTACTTTGGTGTTATTTTTTGGGTTCTTTAAAGTTAAAATTATGAACCTTTGTGTGTGTCAGTCATTCGTCATCAACAAAATGAATGAAGGAGAGTTTTTGGATAAATAGTAGGTTTGAGCTTTAGAGGTGATTCCAAGCTGTTAAGATTTGGATTTTACTAAGCTGCTAATGTCTAAAGCAATAATGTTTGACATTGTTTCACAGTGCGGCAAAGCAGAGCTTGTAATATGAAATACCAATAGGTATCTCTATTGGAGGGGATACCAATGGGGATACCAGAAAACCAATACTTATATTATTTTCGTTGTACATAGTACATAGTAACAACCCAGACTCAACGTGAACATAATTCTGGACATGAAAAGCATAATATGGTCGGATTTCAACATCCGGCCAAACTACTTTTTAACACTAAAATATTTTAGTATTTTAGGGTTAAAAGTAGTTTTGGTCTTTAACACTAAAACTACTTTTCAACAAACTACCATGTCCAGAAATGTTCATCACATATAATATATTCCGTAATCGAACTCACGATGCCTGTAGCCATAGCAGTCAGTTTCACATACCTACCTACCTGCCTACCACTTCATCAACGATGCTGTCATTGAGCTTAAGATAAGTTAAGTTGTAATTTTCACCATCTCGAGCCTAGACCTTCGGTGACTGCTGAGAGATCCGACAAATATTTATCGGGAGATAAGTACACTTCTATCATGTTGGATTCTGAGGTTCCTGGTAAATATCGTTTACTCCAATAAAGCCGAGCAAAAATCTTGGTTGATAAGGTTACCTAACCTGCAAGTACAAGAAATCCTTAACTTCGTTTCCTTTACTTAGTAACTAAATCGCACACGATGTCATCGTTATGTTATGTCAACAAAAATCTACAGCTCATTTCTTTAACTGATTGTACTACGGAGCCCTTCTTTTATATTCTCGAACACGTTCTTGCTCAACTTTTATATTACTTATAATATTTTTACAAACAACCATAAGTATATCCGGGATCCCGATGACGACGCACAAGTCACTTGCTATCACACTTTTATTACGAGAAGTTCGTTTCTGTGATTCAATAGAAACGTGATATCATTTTGTTTATCTATGACTAAGTTTCTATTGGATATTGTGGATTCTGTGAATCTCAGACTCTCGGCAATCAGGTATCTGGTATGTTAGTGTTCGAGTACCTGGTCTGTTATTGTGTATACCTGTTGAGTAAGTATTTACTCGAACTGAAATCAATTTTGTAACTGGCTAGACTGAAAATTGTTATTCCTTGAACCGCAGTTATTTAAAGATGCCTTAAGTATGCATGATGATACTCGTATTTGTGTATGTTACTACCTATCAGCTGCTTCGATGTTTAGTTAGGTATACCTGTCACTTTGAATCTACTTTTCTTTTGATAAAGTTGGAAATATCGAATTCAATAAGTATTTATTAAAGCTCAAACGATAATAATAATAATAATCGATCGGATTGACACAACGAAACCAATTTTTCGAATGGTATCTATCTACATAATTCGTGCAGCAAATACTTACTCTAAGCGGAAATAAACATCAATTTTGCCAAAAATGTCTCTAATACGTTTAATAAGGCTCTTAAGTTAAACCGGAATCCTCAGTTAAGCATACATAGGCAAAGATAGGTGAATATTAACCTCCTATGTAATAAATTCTCTATAAAATATTTAGGTACCTATTATGTTATTTTTTATTCTTAAAGAGCGAGGCTTATACATATTTACTTCAAAAAGACATAATTAAGTAACTAAAACACTATTATGTTTACAAGTTTAATTTTAATAACTATTGCCTATTATATTTTTTTGCTTATTTATTTATGTAAATTAAGTCATATTTTTCACGTACGTAGCCGCAGGTGTCTCGAAATGTAGATCTGGAATTAAATTATAAAGTTTAGTCATAAATAGGTCATTTATATTATATCATCAAACAAACAACACCACCCATAAAATAACTAACAGCTGTATTACGCTCAAAACGTAGGATGAAACCATTCTTATTGTATGCACAAATTAAAAAAACAATAATTAATAAATCTTTAAAATTACAACAAATACAAGTCTTTTAAATGTTAGTCAACAACACAACTGCCGAAACTTGTTTTTATTATTATTTATTATTATTAGTAGTTCAAAATCTATTCTCATCGAAGAGTCGTAATAAAACAAAAATGAACTCGCAATAAATAAAAAAAAACAAGGAATTTATTGGCACATTTCGGAAACTTTGCCAAAAAGTTGTCAAGTGCGAGCCAATAATTGTTAGAAAGGGTTTCAGACCTTTCCTAATTATTAATTATTATCGACTTCCGGAATTCCTAATGGATTTCGTAGGAATGCAATGAGAAAAAATAAAAGATATTTGATCTACATCAAACTCAGATTTATGGAAAAGAAAATGATTGTATAATGTTGTAAAGTTGAAATTACCTATGTAAATAGTTTTGAAAAATTACTTGCATGTGTGGTAGGTACATTTCTTATAGCTACAGATAATAATCGATGCTTCCATTATAAAAGGCATTGATGACAAAAACAAAACATTATGTTCGATAGAGGCTTCTGTATTCGCATTTCTAAGTAGGGAACCCTTAAAAACTGCAGTGAAAGTACTCGCTGATCCCCGTTAGGTATTCAATATGACAATAAAATATCGTTTACGTCACTTTTATACTCAAACAAAACATAACCGATTAGCTTTATCTCAAAATACAGGTAAACAACACTCAAATATGTCTACATTCCTACAATTTTGCCATTTTTGCGAGCGAATGTCGATCATATGTGCTGATCTTAGAATTCAAAATCGATTTGCCAGCAAAATTATGTTTGTTGGTTTTGTGCCATTTTATAAATGACCCGCCAAACGGCAAGTTCAAGGTATAATAGCCTTTATGTATTGGTGTAAAGGACTATCCAGTAAGTTACTACGGGCGTTAGGCGTTGCACGAATCAACAGGGGGTCGGCATTTTTGACAAGCGTTTAGAGAGCGTGATATCAGTACTTTTTTTTTTGGCTGGTGTTTGGTTTACCCCCGTTCGGTTCAGGTAAATTATACCAGTCGAGTTTTCAAAGGCATACGGAATAGTCCTTGGCAAGGCTGTTAGAAAATTGAGTGAAATATGCAAAAAATAAATAAAGTTGTCAAAATGTTGTGTGAATCGGTTAGTTCATAAAATAGGCGCGAAAATTTAAAATCTAGTTGTTGTACACTGTATATTTTTTTTAAATCGATTTAGAGCTTTTCTATCATGACGGTTTTATTTTGCCAGTGATTATTTTGTTTAATGATTATTTGATTCTGTGGTTTATCATGGAAGTAAAACCAGCAAAATTGCAACGAATCTTAACAGATTTTGACAATGGTGAGTCTGATTTTTTTGCTAACAAATATGTTAAATCTTCTTCCCTTAAATCATATTTTCTTTCTTAATAAAAAAAAAATATTAAAAATTGTTGGCAAATAAGAACGCTCCTACATTTTTGTTGTATTGGATGTGAAGGTTTGTAGGCATACAGCCACTATAGAACCCCCTTGTCTTGTCATTCACCGTGACACGGGTTGGCGCCAAATTTGAATACAGTGGTTCGTTCTTGGAATGAATCTAAAAATACATTATCATGGCTTGGTAGCGAAAATACTTCGAAGTTATATTGCGGTATTTCTTTTTTTTTCAATACAGCCAGTCCTCTAGTTATTCCAATACGAACCAAAAAGTATCTGTGTCTGGCTTTTTGCACAAACTGAACAAATATGGTGCAAGACCAGTTATGTACATAACGTAGGTATTGGACATACAGAAAAGTAGTTAACAAGTGTACAAACAGTTCACAGCAAACTTCTTGTGGTATTTAATATAAATACAGCCTGTATCCATGTTCCACATGTGGAGATCGACCTTGACTGTTGCGTTTGAAGTCTTTACTTGTTGCAAACGAAAAGATTCAAGCGAATGGCGGTTTATCACCACTGTCCAATATATTTTGTAAAGCTGTAAAGTTTTTGTTAAAGCCCTTATAGGGGTGAAACCAGCACCATCTGTCTTTTAAACACGCATTACAGGTATTTTTTTAAATTTAAAGTCAAAAACGTCTAACTTTTAGAAGTATAACTCTAAATATTTACAAAGTAAATTATCAGGATGGATTTACGTAAAAAATATTTTTGCTTACATAAAATCTCGAAAATATAAAAACCTCATTAGATCGCTTCATCTTGCAAATCGAACCAAACGTGCCAACACGGTTTTAATATGTATGTTACAATGAATGACCTCGCAACCTTTGCATCGGTCTTCAATTAGACACTGGGTCTTGGAAGTACAGTCGGAAAAAAAATCGTGAGCGCACCCCAGCTGGTTGTCCATTTGCGTCTGCTAATTCATGGATGCTTAGTACTTAAAACATTCAAAAATAGAGTAGGGGTAAGTTTTGAGGGGAGAAAAACGTAGCGAGTACGAGTAGCTGGTACTCGTTCGTCTTCGTTATTCCAGTCACCTTTCAGCATCCATTTTCAACCCTGACCAGTTCTCCATAAAACGGTGTTTTAATTTGTGGAACAACCTAAAATTGTAATGTTCGTTTCTCCTAATTAAAGTAGACTTTTATTAATAGATGCCATAACTAATCAAATAAAAAGAGCAGGTATATGTAAGCGCTCTTTTACGCCAAAGTATGTACCTACATAATATCACATGAACTAAGAATTCACGTTGGTTTAAAAAACTAGTTGGCCAAGAGATGTCGGTATATAATCTGTGGTCACAATCACCCGTATGCCTGCAGTGTACCTAAATACTGATTATTTTTTTCATGAGTGTTCTCATCCCCATTCGAAATCGCCAATAAATTTTAATAAAATGAGTTCCTTGCTATTTCCATTTTCAACTCTCCAAGGTTCATCCTAGTTTAAATTTTTACTCGCAGATTCTGATATAACACATAATGCGATTAAACAAAGAAGGCGGTTACTTAATTATTTTGTTGACTGTACTTGTAATGTCGGCTATAGTTTGTTATGTAGAAAAGGCTACTGTAGCTATACTGTAACAAATTATAAAGAATATCTTTATTATACAGTTGTGAGAAGGTTATAACTTCATTTCGATCTATATATAACTATTTGTTACTTTTTAAAAACTTTTTTCACTTCTCATGCTCTGAAAGTGCTTGTTTATGCAGGATATAGGCTGCACAAAATCGAATTTTGTGCACAAGTACGTTAACATATCTACTCATAAATAAATCTATATTAGGGCAAAGAAAATGAGCCATACAGCCAAACACAATAAGAAGTTCATAGATAGAATTTGTTATTTTATAATATTTACTTTAATTTATTTGCGTTATGTGTTTTATAAGACATAATTACCGTTAATATACCGGGAAAAACAATTTCCTTCAGTATTCAAAACTGTACTAATTTTACTTTGAATTTTAATTAAATAAATATTATGTTATACCTACTACTGTATTACTTCCTCGCAATCGGAGTGAAAAGCAGAGTTTATAACTCGTCCATAAAACCATTTTATCCTCTGTATTACTATCAGCCCTCGCCTTTGGCTCGGGCTGCTAAAAGTCTCGCATAAAAATGGTTCGTTTTGTGCACTTGTTGTAAAATCTACTATTTTTTGTTTCTCAAACAAAAGAATTTGGTCATTAAACTAAAGGCGCAGTTTGACATTGTTTAATTCACCTTTTACTGTTTCCTATCACATTCGGTAAAACAGTTGTTTCTTTATTTCAAAATAAGAGACTGTAATTACCGATATCCACGTCCTTCAAGATTAACGCTAATCCCATACGAACTTTCCTCCGCTTTTCATCTACTTGGCGGTTGGAAGAAAACCTTTCTAGCTTCAGTTGTTTTGGTTGGCGTTGATGAGTCAGTAAGTTGTTTTTCATTACTCATACTCGGAAAGTAGGTCTGAAGTTGCCTGAGAAGCGGGTTGAAAGTAACACTTTTCAGCCCTAGGGAGAATCGCTTTCAACTGACAGCTGGATACTGCAGAAACTCAAGTTTTTTTTTATGTCATAGGGGGCCATACTTACTGGCCAGTAGCACACCTAATGGTTGATTTATGTAAAATAAAATTCACACATTTTTTTCTTTAGCTAATTCCTATTTTTATTTTGACTTTCCTTGCATTCGTAATGAAAAGCACAGTGTTACCCTCGGGAGAAAGAGTTACTTTCACCCCTAGGATAACATTGTACTATTAATAGATATTTGAAATTGTTACATTTACACTGAACGGAAACTAATAGCTGCTGTAACATTTCCGTCACGCTTTCGTCGTGTAGGTAGGTAGAAATATATCATTATTTTACCATTTTAATAAAGTCAAAATATCGCGAAACATAGGATGTTTGCGCTAAGCTCATCTGTATTCTTAACAGTAAATTAAAATATTTGCTTTATAAAAAAAATACGGACTTTCAATTCTACTGATGATAAAATGAACACATCATGGCCAATTAATGATGTTAGCCTGACGTTGCCTAATCCGTATGAGTTGCGCTTAACTCAAGGTAAAGCTCATATTACCTATGACAAGGTTAAATATCTTTAGACAAGGTTACGTCTCATCTCGTTTGATCATTCTCCAAATTATAATAACTATATAGTTTTAACAGCAAAAAGTGCTATCCATTGTTTAAGATTCCCATCGAGTTTTTACAAATAACTATTATTAGGTAGGTATTACTACGAGCGAAGCCAGGGTTACAAATTGTGAAGCAATTTTTCACCCTAACTAATATTATAAAAAAATGCGAAAGCGAGTTTGATTGTTTGTTACGCTTTCGCTACGCATTTTTTGCCCATAAGTTAAACCCCCCTCCATACAATGAAAACACACATTTTCCTCTATCATTAGAGGATCTATAACACACATTTTCCTCTGTCATTAAAGGAAAAATGTGTATGTGTTTAGAAAACGAATAAACTGTTTGTTCAACATCACCAACAAAACCAATAACACCGGTCGATAGGCCGACTTAATTACTCGTAGATAGAGAAAAGTCCACGTAAAACGGTCGAACCCTCATTTCTATTTATATAAAGGGGTTAATCAAGTGTCCGGTTGAGTGAGCACGGGCCTTTGTCGGTGGTCGGCAACGTTTGGTTCGTGTTTATTGGAAACACACGTGAATACAAAAACCATGTTTTGTGACCACCGTCTGTCTACAGGGTGTATCTAATGGTGAACGAGGGACGTACCCATTGATGAAAAATGAATAATAAATTACATTGGACGTATCAAGATTCATGCATACTTGTCTTAATCTAAATCTTCTAATATATATAAATCACGTGTCACGTTGTTTGTCCGCGATGGACTAAGAAACTACTGAACAGATTTTGATAAAATTTTGTAACCATTTAAAATATGGTTCAACTTAAAAGATAGGATAGTTTTTATCCCGGAATTCCCACGGGAACTCCGGAGTTAATGCGGGGAACAGCTAATCACCGTAAACTACTGTCAAGAGTACAAAGAAGGATATAGAGTACTTTTTTCCTGAATTTCCCGCGGGAACTCCGAAATTACCGCGGATGAAATCGCGGGGGACAGCTGGTATACGTATATAAATTACGCGTCACGTTGTTTGTCCACGATGGACTCCTAAACTACTGAATCAATCATGATGAAATTTGGTCACTATGTTGTAATTTTTTATCTCGGAATTCCCGCGGGAACTCCGTAATTAATGCGGGGAACAGCTAATCACCGTAAACTACTGTCAGGGGTAGGTACAAAGAAGGCCATAGAGTACTTTCTTCTCGGAATTCGAGCAGGAACTCCGAAATTACCGCGGATGAAATCGCGGGGACAGCTAGTAGTAATATAATAATGTGTAAGTTTGTTTGTTACACTTTCACGCCTTAACTACTCTACCGATCATCACAAAATTATGCATACACGTTAAAGAACATAGAGAATTTTAACATGAAGTAACCCCTTGCACCACACCTGACAACTTTCCATTTGACAGCGGCTAAAAAGGAAAAGGTCGGACAGTACTTTCAGCTTGTTAAACTTCACTGAAAGGGTAAGAACCGGCAAAAGGGATTACCTACTTGAAGTCGGCTCAAGTTTTTACAAACGTAAATTAGGCACCAGTTACTCAAAGTGAATAGAATTGCCGACTTGGCATTTATATTTCAACGGTTTATTCGTCATTTTGCAGTAAACTTTGTTTCAGCTTTCCATTCAGCGTTGGGGACCGGCAGATTGATAGAAACTCTATAAATCTTAAAAATTATGTGCGTAGTTTAGAAGAACTAAGCGAATATATAGACAGATTACCAACATAGACAAACTACGCACAGAGTTTTTTTTTTTTTCAGTTTTTTTAGTCAATACCTAGCAGTATATAACAGCTGTAGCAAATAAAGCTACAAAAATTAACACGACTAAAATCGAAAAAAAATGTCATATCCACCTTGAGGATTAAAGTGGCAACCTCTGATAAATCAGACAACAATAAACGAAAACTGTTCGAAACAAAGATATAATATAAGTTCGAAAGTTAAATACTCAAATAATTTTTTTCTTTTCAACCTTCACAGACACATTCGAGATTGGAAAAAAAAAAGAAAACAGCATTTATTTTTTGTAAATTTCGAAATCTAATTCTGCCGTTGACTTCCATGAGAAAATAGAATATACGCATTTGTACACAAGTCCATTGTACGCGGGAAAGTGAAAGCGAAATTAATTTGTATGGACAACAAAAAATGGAGCTCGAAAGAGTCGGAGGCAGGGAAATTGATGGAAAGCCGTTGTTATAGGATACAGTGAATGAGTCTTGTAATTGGTTTCGGATATAACAGCAAATTGATATCGCTGACTGTACGTACCTATGTATATAACCGCTGGTACAATGGATATTTTATAAAATCTAATTTTAGAACTTATTCTTGGGCATTTCTTAGGTTAGAACTTTCCTAAGTATCTAAGGATAAAATATCGACCTTAAAACGACTTGTTTGAATTTTACTTTGATGTTTTTAAATTTTAATACAAATATTATGATAATAATTTGGATAACAATATTTAAAATATATACCGAACGACAACACACAGCTAAATAAAACAGCGTATCGTGTAAAATCATAATAATGTGTTTGCATATTTAAAAAAATTAGCGACATACAGGCCTCGAAGGGTTTGCAGCTTTTAGGATGAAAGCTCGGAGCGTTGGAGCGAGCTTTTCATGGTCCAGTGGCTTCAGCTAATTGAGTACACAGGGGCATGTGGACTGGCAGGCTTATGTTATTAGGTAACAGCAACGTGGCTCTCATCATATTGTAGATCTATTGAGGATTTGTGCTAAAATGCAGTTATATTAATGCATATCAAAGCATATTTTGTGTTAATATTCATCTTAAGAGATGACAATTGTCGAGTTTGCTCATTCTGAATCATTCGTAACTATAGTATAACTATAGTACTTTAATAATACACAGACAGCCAAATTGTTTTTAATTATTTATCTAATTATGGTCTTAAAAGTAAGCGTATTCAGTAAAAGAATTTATTAGGTAATGTTTCGTTAAGCATGCCTGAAAATGAATATACCTTCGACTGAAAATCCTTATACCTAAATATAATTTTGTGATATAAGTATTTGATCTAAACTAATAGTAAATGGCTCACCTCAACGTCTTCATCGTACTAAATAAAACGCCTATAGTCATTGAAGTTTCTACAATTAATGTACAAAAGTTTTATATTTTGATTCATTTCAATACCTAATATTTTATTTTTTTATAAATATTAAAAATATTAAGATTAAATAACGAAGTTTTATATCTGAATCATGGAACTAGTTTATCTCCACGGCTAGGGTGAGCCGGCTAACAACACGACCTATATATCGGACAGCCAGCGCTCAAATACGTCGGATGAGTCGGAACTTACCCCCACCACATCCGCTTCTCGCTCTGCATCCGACTCGCTAGAACTAACAACGTCATTCTGATGCAAACGTGACATCCATACGATGCGATAGCAACTCCGTCTGTCTCTTTTCCTTACTCAAACGATCATCATAAAACTTTGCATAGGGTAGATAGGTACTTTTATCTCGCAATTCCGGCGGGAAATCTGAAATAACCGCAGGTGAAATATCGAATGAAATTTTGCAATTAGGTTATTAGGGGAACAAAATAGGACAAATGGTACCTACTTTTTATCCTGGAATTCCCACGGGAACTCCAAAATTAACGCGGGTGAAACCTCGGGGACACCAAGTAATTAATATTATTATTCTATCAACAAAGATAACGACAAAGCTCTCATTAAATTCAAGAACGTACCCATGTACCTACAATTTCACTCCGCTTTGTATCACAATATCCCCACGTGTAGGTTTAGTTTCAATTAGAAGTCCGTCTGGGCTGAGCTACAGCAAAGCAAATGCAAGGTTACGTTGTAATGTGTTCGGAGTTCGGATGAGCACACACACAAAGTAATCATTGTTTTGTTTGGTACCTACAAAGTGTTTAGACTGAGATACCGATTTACTTAGTATCAAGAGAGGACTGCCAAAACTGCCTACTTGTCGCGTTTTTTTATCAGAAGTCCTAAAATTTCTAAAGCAACGGGATCACGTCGGGAAACTGTTTCCCCGATCTATTTACACAAAAATAAATGATGCTTTAAGCCTTCTGTTCCTGTTAAAAACTCAAATTTTCCTTTATCAATTTCATTCTTTTTATTTCTCATACGTATAAACTCCATATAAGTATAAACTCCAATAATTCACATTCCAATTGCGTATTAACAAAATTCAACCATTTTGATTTTTCTTGTTAGGTTGCGGTTGTGTTTTTCAAGTAAAACTAGTGATGTACTTTTTGTGCTATACGCGACTATCTGAATGCTTCCAACTACCATTTTAATTAGTTTGTGGGGTCAAAGTAGTTACGTAGCGTAGGTACTGCGACTGTTAACATAGAGTTGTGAGTTCCAAGTTGTCTCTTTTTTCGATTACAGAAAAAATTATAAAATAAAATTGATATTCGATACCTATCGCCGGATCTCATTTTATTTTTAATGACATTCTTTAACCAATATCGATTTGCTCACACCACCCTGGAAGTACAATTTTTTTTATTGCGTTTATGTCTGTCAATGACGTAGGAAAGGTAGATAGTAGATACGTACTTGTGCCTCCTGTTACTATCATATTATCTTTATTCGAATTTGCGTTGGCAGCCTTGCGTAATGCTTCTTTGATCGATCAACTTTATACGGAAGGCTTGATAGAAAAGGCTAAGGTTTATAGTTAAAATCAAAATTTATGAACCTACTTTTAATGAACTTTGTATTCGTTCTTCAAAATTGTGATTTATTGTATTTACATGTAAATTGTATTTAGGTACTAATTTTGGGGATCCTTAATTTGTATTGTTCTATAAGGATCTCGTCAATCTAATTTCGGGGCTTACAAGTACCTATAAATTAATGCCTTTATGATTTCCAGTCTTTACTGCTTAGTTAATATAACAGGGTCTTAAATATTAATACAATGGGCTTAAAACTTAATTACCTTTTTCTGGTCTTGCAACAATAATAAATGACCTACCAACCTTCAAGTTACATAATAATATTATGTAACATAATTTCTCAGTTTATTATTTTACACTCAGTGGTCTTAATGGCGCTAGAACAATGTACCGTATAAGTCGTCGAATAATTGTAAGAACCGTTAGTTTACAAAATAACCATAAATCATCAGACTCAAGGTAAACACAAATACATACATACATCCTAATATCTAATATATATAAATCACGTGTCACGTTGTTTGTCCGCGATGGACTCCTAAACTACTGAACGGATTTTGATAAAATCTAATATATATAAATCACGTGTCACGTTGTTTGTCCGCGATGGACTCCGAAACTACTTACTGAACGGATTTTGATAAAATTTTGCAACCATTTATAATATGGTCCAACTTAAAAGATAGGATAGTTTTTATCCCGGAATTCCCTCGGGAACTCCGGAATTAATGCGGGGAACAGCTAATCACCGTTAACTGCTGTCAGGGGTACAAAGAAGGACGTAGAGTACTTTTTCCCGGAATTCCCGCGGGAACTCCGAAATGACCGGGGATGAAATCGCGGGGGACAGCTAGTACTTATGTATATATCTATAAATCACATAAATATTTAACCTGATGCCGTGATCGAACCCGACACCGGACGTAATAATCAGGGTAGTTAACCACTACACCACCGATGCTGTCGTAGCTAAGTACCTACATATGGACGCAGATAAGCAATAAAACTAAGTTATTGGTTCAAAACGCTTTATTGAGGGTTATAGAACGTTTTTTTAATTATATTATGTTTACCTTATTATTTAAATACCAACAAAACGTTGAACAAAAAAAATGTTGACACAAAATGGCGCTATAATTTTAAAACACGATTTACTCAAAATTTCTCCAGTGTGGGTTAACACACTATTCTTATCTATGTCCATATTATATTTTATGTACCGACCTAACACCATACCAAACTTAAGTATTGCTTAACATCGCCTATATAATACATGGCACACCCATTCTAAACAAAGACTCCTGTTGAGTTGGATCCCATTCAATGGTTACAACGCAAGCTCCCAAACTGACAGCAACTGACGTTTCCTTACATTTCGACAACAATGGTGACAGCTTACCTATTAAGCGGTATAATATGATAATGAAGGCAATGGCAACACAACACGGTTTAGTTAGGTGCGTGTACTAAGAGTCGGCTCCAAAGGGCATGTACTGGGCCGTAAAACTATTAATAAAAAAAAAATTAGGCGCGTATTTAGTTATAGTTCACAACTACATATTATATCTCTAGTTAGCAATAGAATAGCCCGAAATTGATTAAAAATTACTATCTATTTGATAACATGTTTCGATTCAGTGTTAAAAATTAAAGTATCAAAATTAAATATACACATTATCTACAATTTAACCGGTTTTTTAATTTATTATCACGAGTATGTCAAATATATTTTAGTTTATTTAGCACTATGTTACCGCAGTAATTCCGGATTCTAATAATATAGCCTGTACTTTATATGTTACTTAGGGATAATGTAGATTTCTAATGGTGAAAGAATTTTTGAAATCGGTCCAGTAGTTTTTGAGTTAAATTGTAACAAAAAAAGCAAACAAACAAACAAAAAATCAAATCTTTCCACTTTATAATATTTTTAGTCAATGTTTTACCCTACCTTTTACATTGACTAAAAATAATTTGAATTTACTAAATCCGAAATTAACGCGGTTGAAACTGCATTAAATGCATGCACGTAGCATATCATCGTATTATCAGGGATACAGAAAAGGATAAATGGTGCTTTTATCCCGGGATTCCCGCGGTATCTTCGAAATTGACGTGGGTGAAATCGCGGGGAACAGCTAGTCGCTCTACAATATCGAAATAACTGCCTTCCACTTAATAGGTACCTATATGGGGACCATTTGCATTTATTGTTACACCCAACTTCACACTATTCGTGTAAATTCATTTTTTCTGAGCTGTGTTCCCATTAGTGCGTTATACCTACTTACACTAGCAGTCCCGCGCGGTTTCAGCCGCGATAATTTCGAAATTGCCGCGGAATCGTTCTATACAAACTTTGCAACCCCTTTTCATCCCTTTAGGGGTTGAATTTTCAAAAATCCTTTCTTAACGGACACTTGCGTCATACAAAGAACACACCCTCCTAGTTTCAGGTCTCTATAATCAGCAGTTTAGGCTGTGCGTTGATCCATCAGTCATTCAGGACAAAGCATTTTATATCTATAGATTAAACTGATTGGTTCGGTCTTGTTCGCAGACCTGCAGTTCCCCATCGACGTGTCCGGGGTGCAGAACGATCATCCCTTCCTGGACGCGGACTCGCTCCAGTCCCTGTTCCGGAGGCTGCAGGCCCTCAACCGGTGCGCCAACATGAAGCTGGAACACCATCACCATCAGAAACGATCGGTAAGTCAGGAACGAGTAGCCCTCCTATAGCCAAGCTTACAATCTAGTTTGGTTAACTCATAGAAAACTGAGCAACGAATCGTAATGTCACGATGGGCACGTAAAATCGTGAAAACTGCTAGTGCTTATATACTTTCTGTTGTAAATACATACTTATGAGACATACTGATCGCCCAAACTCAGGGTCACACAGGCTTTTATCACATGTTTACCCTAATGCGCGGAACAACTCATGGAATAGTAGGCAGTAAAATTTAATAGAATAGCGCAATGTTTTCCGCCGTTTCACCTGCTTTTACTAAGGAGATCCCAGGAGTTTTTTGGTGGCAATCAAAGATGGCGGTTCGGTCATTCATTTTATGTCGATAGAAAATGGTTAAAAGTGGATTTTGTTGTGTTATGAGGTGCTGTATTGGACAATAATTTTCACAGTGACGGTTTTTTAAGCGCTCAAGAAGATATAATTATGACATTCCGAGCTGATTTCTTCAGTTTCCTCCAAGAGCTCCGAGAAAGTCCTTGTAGTCTATTCAGTACCATGGTCTACAAGTGCAAACCGTACAACGATGCTAAACGCTAATTTGTGCATTTAACTAACTTATTTTACTTGAAACTGGCTAAATGCATTATATGCGAAAGCCAATAAGAAGAAGAAAGAAAAAAGAAGGAGATCCCGCGTGAATTCCGGAATAAAACGTACCCTGTGTCCCTCAGGAACACTGTAGCTTTCTATGTGTGAAAGGATTTTATAGCGGTCCAGTAGTTTTTGAACTTATTCGGTAAAAACATACAATAATACAAATTTTCCTCTTTATAAATATCTAGCTGCCCCCCGTGGTTTCACCCGCGTTAATTTCATAGATCCTGCGGGAAATCCGCGATAAAAAGTAGCCTTAGTTACTCCTTATAACCCATCCAGCCTGTCCAGCCGTTTCAGAGATTACCCGGAACAAACAGACAAACAGACCGATAGACAAAGAAAAATTTTAAAAATTGATTTTTTGATCATAGTAACTTACCTACCGTATATACTTTCGTATATGCATTTAGTGAAAGGCTGTTAATTTTAAATTACAAACAGACACTTCAATTTTATTTATACTACTAGCTGTCCCCCGCGATTTCATCCGCGGTGATTTCGGAGTTCCCGCGGGAATTCCGGGAAAAAGTACTTCATGTCCTTCTTTGTACTCCTGACAGTAGTTTATGGTGATTAGCGGTTCCCCGCATTAATTCTGGAGTTCCCGCGGGAATTCTGAGATAAAAACTATCCTATCTTTTAAGTTGGACCATATTATAAATGATTACAAAATTTTATCAAAATCCTTTCAGTAGTTTCGAAGTCCATCGCGGACAAACAACGTGACACGTGATTTGTATATAATAAGAAGATATCTAGATATCAGTGTAGATTTAGCCTAACTTAGGTATACATTTACTTACGTGGCTAGTAGCTACGTACCTGCTTTATGCAAGAAAATATGTTTCTTCATAGTTTCACTTGCAATGTCGCGTGTTGCTTCCTCATTTATTAGAAGCGTTGGCCACTCCGGACTCCGGCCCTTGGGCAGTCGGCGACATTTGAACATAGGCGCACGTAATCTCTTTGGTTTTATGGTTAACTAACAAATAAATATAGCATTTAACGATAGTGAGCTATGCTGCTATGCTACGTTCACAAAGGAAAGTCTACTTAAGCTATTAGCTAAAACTTTAACAGTTCACACGCAAGTATCGAATAGTTATTTGGTTATTTTATCGTTTACTTAATAATCCTTACTAGGTTATACTGTAAATGCGAAAGTGAGTTTGTTTAACTGTTTGTTTGTGACGCTTTCACGCCTTAACAGATGAACCGATCATCATGAAATTTTGCATACACGTTGTCAGGGGTATACAGAGAAGGATACAGGTATACTTTTTGTCCCGGAATTTCCGCGGGAACTCCTAAATTACCGCGGCTACCTAGCATATAATATAGAGCAAATTTTTCAATTTTCAATTATGGGCTACCCAGACAATACGAGTGAATATGAATACAAAAATGAATATGAAAGCACGGTTAATCTGTCAATTTACGCAATAGGGATGTTGACGACTTTTTAAAATCAAAATTCTAATTGGTCCATCAGTTAAAAAACAATAGACACGTATTTTTTTGCTTTTTCAAATAAATGAAAATATACAGAGATAAAGCGCATTAAAGTTTAGGTTGGGGGCTAGTGACGTCACCAACAGCTATTAGCCGGCATACAAACTGCACCGGTAAGTGACGTCACGCGAAATTTCAACTCAATGTATCGCCATTACTTTTTGAATAACGTAAAACAAGAAAAAATACGTGTTCAATATTTTTTATTAATCTACAAGACGGACTAAATAAAATTTAGTCAAAATGTACATTAAACGAACTGAAAAATAAATACCTTCTAATATTTTAAAAAGGTCCCTGATTCCATTTAGGTTTGAACGCGTAACTCCTTAACCTAATAGGCAGGTTTGCTAACTATACTAGATCTTTGGTGCTGTTAATTTATAGTTTTTTTAGCGACTTGAGCCAGTAACTAAACAGTGTACACGATCCGTACTTTGTTCGAAACAAGTGAAAATAATTTTTAGTACCTACCTATTTAGTAGTACCCACTATCAAAAGGAAAACTATAGGTACAGCTATTTTCCACTTATTAAATCTGCATAGTGTCCATTTAAAACCATTTCTAACTCGGTTTTATTGGCCACAATGAATTTTGTAGCAAGATTACGATTCTCAAATTCACATAAAAGCAAGTTCCATGAAAGCGATCGGTGTCCGATTTCATTTCGCTTTTATGATAATCTAGATGCACATTTAAAAACCACTTCAATGTATTTAATAGGTTCTCAGATAAATTATAGAATTAACTATACCTACTATAATAGAGTATAATACGCGATTCTATGCATTGAATATTTTTAACAAAAATTGACAGGGGGCGATAAAAGAAGAGTAACCAACTATATATAAAAAAAAGTTTTTAAAATTCTTTTCTGTCTTTCTGTTCGCGATTATCTCCGAATCTACTGAACGGATTATCATGCGGTTTTCACAGGTAGATTTAGCTTAGTCTGGAGCTACATATATAGGCTTTGTTTCATTAAAATCGAATGTCGGGAAAAAAGCTGTTACTTATATAAAACGTTTCACGTGGGTGAACCGCGGGGCACAGCTAGTCTTTAAATAATTGTAATATTTTTTTATATTGGTTTACATAATGTTTAATTACAAAAATCACTTACAACAAAAAGTACCTACTTAAAACCGATTTCAAGTTGCTATCAGTTTAATCGAACCGGCCACAAACCTTTCTAATTAAAAAGTATACCTACTTAACTAAAGAAATCGGATCGCAACTAGTACCTACTACCTACATCACCGGAACCCACTTTATAAAAAAATTAAAAGAATTGAGAAAAACATAATACGAAATTAAGGGAAATTGAAATTTTTAAGTCAAATCTATACTATATATTATAAGAATGTAATCTGCGATTCTGTACATTGAATATTTTTACTAAAAGTTGAGAGGGGACGGTGAAAGAAGAGTAACCAACCACAAAAAAGTTTTAAAATCCGATTGCCATGCGGTTTTCACAGGTAGATCAAGCTTAGCCTGGAGCAACATGTAGACTTTATTTAATTTAAATTTGATGTCGCAGAAAAAAGTTGTTATTTAAAAACTTTTCACGCGGGTAAAACCGCGGGGCAAATTTAGGAAATTACATAAATTTGCAGCCATTGTCTTGACCCAAGTTTTTCTGTTATCTCTTTAACTAGTTATTTACCTTTACAATAACATTCAGTACAAAAAATATGGCGGCAACATTCACCGATTACACTGTCGTTCATTTTGCAACAATGTAAAACAATTTCAAGCATGATCGCCCATTTAGAAAACGGGTTAATCACATTTTAGGGTTGCCATCGTTCAATCTTACACAAGAGTCGGCTGGAAACATTATAATCAGCTATGGTGCTTGTTTTTCAAACCGCAAAGGCATTTTACATTATTTCTCTTGCTTAACGTATGATTGATTGTTTAAAAAGGTCATGCACTAAGCCATAAGTCGTGAGGTGAAGTTACGCTTCAAATTATGGGAAATATTTTAATGTGCTTTGCATTTTTTCCGCGAGCAATTTATTGTTTTCTTTTTTGTTTTATTTTATTAGACTGGCTCCAATGTTGATTTTTGCCCGTAAGTGATAGAGTGCGATTTATATAAAGTTATTTTATTCTACGTACACATTTCAAAATTATGATTTGACTAATAAAAAATTACGTGGTCTGTATAAGAAATAAAAACATTCGCCATGGATTTTTGGACGGAGATTTTTCCTTGAGAAAATCCGGAAATTCGTGCAGGTAAAATACGTTTAACTAGTTTTAACATTTAGATAAAAATGTATCTCAATTAAATAGTTTTAAAACGAAATATTTCAAATCTGATCGGCCATTGTTTGAGTGTAGGTATGAATGGAGTGGTTGTGTACCTATGCTTGTGTATATACCTATGCTAATTTTGCGGTCTTGTTAATCCCAGATCTTTGTTCGACTTCAAGCATTATTCCGAGCTGCAGATATAATGTAAATACATACCGTAAGTTGGTTAGCATGCCTATTACCTAATCCCATCTTATCCCACTATAAATTCACTAGTTAAGACAGGTAAGGTATTTGCTAACCAATCACTTTAACACTTTAACTTATTTTAGATTAATATATCTCAACTAATACTATACTAATTATAAAGAGGAAAGATTTAATTTTTTGTTTGTTTGTTACGATTTAACTCAAAAACTACTGGACCGATTTCAAAAATTCTTTCACCATTACACAGCTACATTGTCCTTGACTAACATAGGCTATATTGTAATCCGGAATTTCCGCGGGAACTTCGAAATTAACGCGGGTGAAACCGTGGCGAGCAGCTAGTATATGTATAAAAGCAGAAACTGACTGATCGATCAACGCACAACTAAAACCGCTGGGTCTAGAACTATGACATTTTGCACAAATATCCTTAAGTGACGTAAGTGTGCACTAAGAAAGGAATTTGAAAATTCAACCCCTAAGGGGGTAAAAAAGGGTTGCAAGGTTTGTATGGAATCCGCGGGAACTCCGAAATTATCGCGGGTGAAACCGCGCGGGACAGCTAGTCAATTATAACAGCGGTTGACGACGTTTCCTTTTTTAAATTGAGAACTCAAAATAATGTTTCTATTAAAGAGGAGTTAAAAAAAGGAAAAAAATCAAATCAAATATACTTTATTGCACACACAGTAGAAGACACAATATTTACAAAACACAGAAACATATGGATACGTACAATGAGGCGACCTAAATTGCTGAAAGCAATTTTTTCATAGGCAGCCTCCTCCGGTAGAGAGAGATGTAAAAAGGTAGATAGAATATGTAAAAACTCTCAGAATTTATTAGCATTTCTCATCGTTTTTCATGTGACTGTTTTTTACTAAGGTAATTTTCATTGCCCACTAAAGGTTTCAAGGAATTACTCTACATTGTGTCATGATTTTCCTACATCCTCACAATTATTTTCTCAGTTCATCCTAAAAATGATACCTATCTACTTACTTCGTGACTACTATTTTTTAAATTAAAATTAGCTATGACCAACCTATTTTTCGTGCACGGTTTTTGAATGCGAATAATAATAATTATGTGGGTGCTAATATTGATCAAAATGTTCCATAAAAATAAATAAATTATTTTTTTATGTACATGTATGACAAATGTCATACATGTCGGAAATTTTTTATGTATGACAAATGTGAGACAAATTGGTGATTTAACAATCGCATGCGCCGCCGTCAAATTATTTATTAAAGGATTAAGTCGCACCATTTATTATCTTGATTGTAACGTGTATGCTGTATAACTGTAAACAAAAATGTTTTTTAAGCCCACACCACATCTATTTTTAATCCTCCTAAAGGGAGTTCCTGCGGGAATTCCGAAACTCACGCGGGTGAAACCGCGGGGCACAGCTAGTAAAATATATTATTGCAGCCATAAAAACTAACAGAGACTATATTATATGCATCTTCAATTACTATGATGTTTGCTGATAACTACAGTCATCTTCGAATACATTCGAATACTATATTACCACTAATAATATTCATACATAGGTAGTATGTATTACATACATATGGGCGGGTATCCTTGCTCTATATTTGCAAACTTCCTTACTCTACGTTTATTAATCCTTTTCAAATGACCAAAGTATCTAAGCATTTCTCTTCCCTTCTTTTAATAAAATAGACATGATGACTAAATTTTAATTTTTAGTCCGTCTTGTAGATTAATAAAAATATTAGACATGTATTTTTCCTATTTTTACGTACCTAATCAAAAAATTACGGCGATACATTGAGTTGAAATTCCGTGTGACGTCACACTTAGGTACACTTTTACTTAGTTAGTTATGACGTTGCGATCTCCCACTCCTAAACTTTGATGCGTTTTATATGTATATAATTTTTGAAGAACTATTATAATAAATTTACACTTATAAGTAATATTTTTTCAATAATTGGATAAAGCAAAAAATACGCGTCTATTATTTTTATACTATGTAACTGACGAACTTTTAATACTATGTATCTTGTCATCATGCCCATCACAGTTAGTAGGTATACGATAAGTTTAAAAAAATTCCAGATTTTGAGTCCGAAATCCATATCGGTTAATTTTGTGCGGTCGATTTTTATAAGTAAAAATCGAAAATTATCCAGGTGTCTCCGGGTCCACTGAATACATATTTTATTCATATAGAGCTAAAAATACACAGTCTGGCTTAGAAAATATTTTGCTTATAACAAGAAGTCTAAATGTCTGAAATGAAAACAACTACCGAATTTGTGCTCCAATGTACCCATCATGCGTCACTACCCACGCAATATGTCATGCATCTTCATAAAATTTTTCACACGTCATCTCAACAAATTGGGAGTCCGTTTGCATAAAAGCATCGAGTTTATAACCTATTAAAAATGACACATCTCTATAATCTCATGTCAGAATGTAACTTTGATACGTATTGTAAGTAAGTATCTAACGAGGTTTTGACACGTGTTTATTAATAAAGATTTAAAAACGTTAGTGTTTAGGCTCTGAATGAATGTAAAAAAAAAAAACATATTTTTGCAGTCAATCTTAATCTTCAGTTATGATATACAAAATATTTTCTCAGCATAATACGTTTTTTTTTTTTAAGTTTTTTTCTGAATAATCATAATAATCCACTTCACAACACAGACCTACTTGATGCCACATTAAGCTGCGTATAAGCTTGTTTCGTAAACACGTAAGTAAACGTGGTACATAATGTAACTTATCACTAAATATATTTTCTAGTATAGATTTATAAACGCGACAACATTGGAAAGTGGAACTCATGTTCATCACATAAAGTCCATCCCCACCGGGAATCGAACCCGGAATCTTTGATTAGCGTGTATAGGCATGGTGACCCACTGCGCCAATCGGGTCGTTGTTCATTTGTTTTGTCTTATTGCGACATTGATATGAGTAGATAGGTATGTTTAATGTTTGTATGTCTGTCCTCTATGCGTTTCGAAACCATTGGTCCGATTGTGATGAAACTTTGGCTAGTTGTTCTGCCTGCGTCCGCAAAGGTTCCTGATCCCAAAACTCACGTTGGTGAAACCGCGGGGCACAGCTTAAATGTTTGTCTTTCTGCTCCATCTCCCTTCCCACTGACTTAGAAAAACAATACGTCTAAATTTACCTTACCTTACAAAATTTTTCTTAAGACTTTTCATTGCTTGCATGAATTTTTTATTGCTCTCTGAAAATAAGGTAGGTATGGACCTTATTTTCAGAGAGCAATAAAAAATTCGTTACTTCGCTATCTTCTCGATTTCCCAAATGTCCTGGATATAATTAATATAAAAATTTTGAAACCGAAATAATTTCATGTACCGTGAAATATTACAAATTTTTTGTGTTCGTAATCGTTTGTAGGAAAGAAATTTTTGGAAAATTCACGGGAAACGTTGAAAATTTTGATGAACTAAATATTTTTATATGAAAATTGAATAATCAAGAAATTTCGATAACGATTATATCCTTGAATCTTGATGACATTTTGTCAGGAGTACCTACAGAAACTGTCATAGGTTACTTTTAATGCCAGAATAGGTACGTGCGAGAATGCCGAAATCAATGCCAGTGAAATCGCGAGAAACAGCTAGTATAAAATAAATAAACAAATATGTACTTAGTACTTTTTTACACACTTTTTACTGCTAGTAAGCTTCACATGTATAGGTAAACAGGCAATGTAATAAAATCTTAGAAGTCAATTTTAACCTACTTCTACTGCCGTATCGAAATGAAACTTTTATGTATACCCATTAGGCCATTACCCATGTGGTTTGGATGACAATGCAATATTATTATGACATGGAGCTGATCTGATGATGGAGCGAGGAGATGTCCATGTGAGCTCTGTAAAAGTCATGTTGACTAATTTTTATTTTTTAGTCCGTCTTGTAGATTATTAAAAAATATTGGACACGTATTTTTTCTTTTTTTAGGTAATCAAAAAATAACGGCGATACATTGAGTTGAAATTTCGCGTGACGTCACTATTCTGACAGTTTGTATGGCGGTTTTAGCGGTTAGTGACGTCATGACCCTCTCACCCTAAATTTTAATGCGCTTTATCTCTGTATATTTTAATTTATTAGAAAAAGCAAAAAATACGTGTCTATTGTTTTTTTATTTTCTAACTGACGGACTAATTAGAATTTTAATTTTCAAAAGTAGTCCACATCCCCATTAAACGACACAACCTAGCGATTTGGGGCTCGTTTAATTAGCCTTGACAAGGACTCCGTAGGGGGAGCACGAATTTTGTCGCTCTCGTCTAGTCGATATCGAGCATTTTTTTTGTATGGAAAATGAACAGCGCCATCTATCCAGTGTCGTTCATTTTCCATACAAAAAAACGCTTTGACATTACGACGATATCGACTAGACGATAGCGAAAAAATTCGTGCTCCCCCTACTGGTCCTAGATGATAGTTTTTTAGTTCAGTTCACTCATAAAGCATAATTTTTGTTTATTTTTTTTTTAACTGTTAACCTTATTCATCAACAGAATGACTCCGACGATGAACAATGTGCCCTCAGCGACAAGTGGCAGTTCGAGAGGAAGTCCCGGAGGTGGTCCCGGGTGGTGGAAATCACACCGCAAGCTCAGCGGAGGTTGCAGGTTCGAATCTACACTTATATATAATAATTTACTACTTACAAATCCTACAGTTCAATATTTGACATTAATCTTCTTTAATTTTGCTAGAAAGAAGTTTCGTTATTCATAGTACGGAGCCCAAGAGGGGATTTGTGAATTTACTAAAGCGCGTCAGATTTACATAGGGGGATATTATTATTTTTACTTAAGGTATGAGGCAGTATCTATGAGGTGTTTTTAAATAATTAAAAACCTACGGTATGTATCTAAAAGTACACCTACGTGTTATAAAAACTGGGGTGCTTTTAAAAAAACATTTGCATATTTTCATTTTGTATTGTGCGAATAATTTTGTTTATATTTGCATAAAAATCTTGGTTCCGCACATGGAATTTTGATGAAATAACTCCCACGGCTGAATAATCTTTGAATTTTACCCGTGCAATGTAGGTTGGCGTGTATTTGGTAGGCGTTTTATTTACGCACGATTTAATTTACTCAGTGTTGATGTAAATTGTATGCACAGTCGGCTCTCCCGTATTCTTTATGCCAAGATATGACGCGTAACGTACATATTATTCTTAATTTCCTTTTCTGGCATTTGCATATAAGACTAGTAAAACTACCATTACTGCAGTAGCATTCCACGCTCAGAACTTATTTATAAGAAATCTAGCCGTCCCCCGCGATAATTTCGGATTTCCCGCGGGAATTCCAGGATAAACTTATAAACTTCCTCTTGAATCAATTGATTCAATGGTTGATAGCCGCCGAAAATCCATTCAGTGGTTTTTGAGTTTATCGCGAACAGACAGACGCGGCGGAGGACTATGTATAATAATCATATATATGTAGGTAGTAGGTACTTAGTGATTTTTTTTTTCGTCATAAAGATATCGTAATGAATATACTTAATAGATATTATGTACCTATTAAAAATACTCCCAGATCGACGATGCTGTCTATCTTCTCCCAGTCAGCAGATGATCGTCTCTATATTTGATTACGGCCATGCAAGACAGCAAAATACACAATTGGACGTAGATAAGCAATAACATGTTAACCCACAAAATTAAGTTATTTATTCATAACCATTTATTGAGAGTTAGGGAACGTTTTTTAATTATGTGTTCACCTTATTACATTGCTTAAATATGTAACTAAATATTGAACATAAAAAATGTTGACCCAATATAGCGCTTCTACTTTTAAGACATGATTTACACAAAATTTCTCCAGTGTGGGTTAACACACTATTGCTTATCTATGTTCAATTATTTTCCCAACGAAGGCCTTAAACTAAATAATCCTTAACCCTATACCCTTAACCCTTAAACAGGTGATAGCAGCCCGTGCGTTAGCGGAAAGGGAGGCGCGGGAGGCGAGGGGCGAAATCGAAGATGACGAGGACGAAACTCTGCCCACCATCAGAGTGGGGCTGGTCGACGCTGATGGCCACTACACCGACGTGGAGCCTGACATGTAAGTGATAGCTGTGTGACTTTTACCAACCAGCGACAGTATATTGTTTTTTTTTTTGACCAGCGTTTGACCACTCGCTTAATGTTAAGTGACAGCGTAGTCGAAGATCTTAAGCACACGTAGTCTGAAATATAAACTGACTCTTAAGTGACGCTGCCGGAACACACCGTTGAGTACTTGGTGGCAGATTCTCAACTTTAAAGTGGTAGCTAGACAGTTTAGACAGCCGGGCAATAGGAAGTGTCATACCGCCATGTTTGTTGTAGGATTCTAAAAATGGAGACTTTTCGAAACGTCCATGTTTCAAACGTGAAACGACAGTTACAAAGTAATTTTTTTGCATTTTGAATTTGGAGTTTGAATTTTGAAGTCCTTCATATAAGCACGATAGCTAAGGTCCAAAGCGTGTTAAACCAATTCAAGTAATCTGAAGAAAATTATATATTTATAATTACTTCTGGTACTCATATTAAATTATTAACTTGAGTAGGACATGGTTTGTAAAGATAAAGATAAAAAATCGAGTCACATTTGCTTACAAGTATATTTATGAGTGAAAGTGTTTTACTCATAAATTCTCATAAAAGACGGCATCTGAAATCAAAAGCCATTAGAAAAATGTCTTTTAAGAAAATTGTCTTTACATTAAATTCTTTACGGATTAATTTGTGAGTTATTACTTAAAATTACTTTGGGAGTTTCTCCTAATTCATATTTATCTATAAAGTCAAAACAAATTCATTTAGACACGACCTTTAAAAGTTAACTCTCTTATTTTGCTTTACGAGGTTTTCTTTAAGTGAAGGTTTTATTCGTGTCGAGACTTGGAAATTTGTAGAATATTTTTTTATATTCCAGTCTTTAATATAAATTGGTTGAGTAGGTAAAGTTTGACATTGTAACAGCAGCTTAAATTCTAAATTTAATTTATTTGGCTTGGCTTTAGCATCTAGTCTGCCGTCTCTTTGATGATGTATCAATCATCGATGTGTCTACTCCCTTTATTAAACATATTTAATTTTTGAAAGAGGAAGTTACCAAAAACGATACACAATGGGAAATCATTTTACTACGTCATCGTCTTGGCATCAATCAATAAAATCCGACACACCAAAAAAACTAGGCCCTCATAATAAAGAACCCTAATCTTAACGAGCGACTAACAGTACTCGAAGGGTTCCCATCAAAATTAATTGGGCCCGCGATATTACATAAGTTTGATTGAAAAGTTAGATACAAAAGGTATCATCTTTCTTTATACGCCCAGCCGAAATTTCGAGATCCTTCTTAAACTTTACATTGAACGAGACCTTATATAAATGTTCAAAAAGTGATAGGTCATCTTAAATGGTTGTGTAGCGCCGGTTACTGTATGAATTAATATACTTTAACAGCTTTCCCGGCACCAGCGATGCTACTTAATCGTTTCAGATACAAGTGTAGTTAATTTCGAATCAGTTAACGTGTGTCAAACTTAATGGACTTAATATTGAATGAGTTTGTTTGTTTTTTGTCTTCAGATAAGAACCGTAAAAAGGTTTAAAAGCGGTGTCGAAACTGATTCCGTTGATAAAGTTTTTATTTCTTTATTATAATTTAGTGTTGTAATGGCAGAGACGGGCCCTTTCGGTTAAATTTAACTTGCCTGCTACCTTTCTAATGCTTTTAAGTTTATTAACTTTTATAATATATGTATTTTTAAATAAGATCATAATGAAATACTCACGAAAGTTCTCAATTTATAAAGTAACGCAAAATGGTTTCTTTGTTATCGTACCCAAAGCAGTTACACATGAAAAAAATTTCGATTCGACTCATAGGTACAAATCCCAGGCAAATACAGGTGTTTTGAAACATAAGCGAAACATATGGAATCCGCCCTTCGAGGTTCCCATTAGACTGTAACTCCGTGACTAAGCTATTGCGGTGAGGAATTCTACAACACAATAACCATAATTATGTTCACAATATAAACCATTTGTTCTACTTACAATTTGGGTACTTAGCCCTTCACCTATCACGTTTCCATGTTGAATTGCCAAACCATAAGTAATAATGATAGGCTCTTTCTATAATGTTTGGTCACACTGTAAGCGTGCTTATAGCAAAGAGATCTAAATACGTACACCTTGTCTTTTTTAACGCGTTAACAAATAATGTGAGTACCTAAATTTAAAAAAAAACATAAACATATAGGTACCTACTTATTCCAACCTGATTTGGACCTTATCCCAACAATAATAATTATTTACACTACAAAAATAATACCTTATCATTAATTACTTTTTATCCGTAGACTATTACAGAAAAAATAAATGGCGCATAATATGTTCCGGGACTTGTTGACTGTTACACCTCATCTCTCATCATTTCATTCAAGGGGAATAATTGCAAATACATTTCATTAAATTGATTTTAAATATTATACTTTGTTCATTTTTAAAAATGCATCATGAAAATTAGAAATGCATAGTTATTTTTTTTTAGTTAGATACTTACTATTGTTTGAGAATGTAACGCTTACTTTACAACCACAGCCTTATATTTATTGGACCAGCTCCTATAACCTACATAAAGGGTATGGTGTACTTTAGAGCGGAAAGCTCTCAATGTTCGATTAACACGTAGTATGAATGTGAAACTGAGATTTAATCAGTTCAACCATTGAGTAAGACCGGCGGCAATCCGCAATAAACGAATAAGGTTTTTCACTTCCAAACTTTACAAAATTTTTATTGAAATCGGCGGATTTATGTAAAAAACTTCAATTGTTTTGGTGTTTTAGATTGATGGACTACTCAGTCAAATGAGAATAAAAGGATAATTGAAAAAAAAAAAACTGGGATAATCCTTGGACGATAGCAGAAGAACAACCTAATCTAATTAGTTCTTTGCTTTGGTCATGACATAGACATAGACATTTGCTTTATTTCACATTACCTTTCGATGTTAGGATAAACATAACTGTTTCCCGCGTTTGTACCTCCATGAATTTGTAGATACTACTACTTCTAGACAATCTGGGATAGAAATTGTTTCTTAGCTGACATCTACCCAAGAAAAAGCTTTGCAGATACCACCAGTTTCGGGGTGGGTTCAGTGGTTTTGTGACACCCCTTCTTGATCTACTCAGGAGATGAACTTGAAAAAATCTTATTTTAATAACTTCACATTTTTTATGTCGTCTCGATTTTCTTTTCTAGCTTCAGTAGTTTCAGCTGGACGTTGATGAGCCAGTGAGAAAATCTCTTTATATATAGATAACAAGCCGTTTAATTTCCAGGTTAACGGTGCCTGGACAACCAGTCATACAGTTACCGAGCGACAAAGAAGACGAAGAGGACACGGGCACGAGGTTCAGAAGAACAGGGTCTGAACGGCTCAGAGATGGCGCGAAAGCGTTACTCCGGAGGGTAGAATCTCTGAAAACAAGAAGAAGAAAGCGACAAAACCGCACAGAAGTCATAGTCTCATCCCCGCACTTCCTAGACGTTGAGCAAGACCGATATCCAGATCTGAACTACATCGACATGACCCCGACAACACCTACAGCATTCCCATTTCCTTTGCATCCAAACTATAATAGCTCTCCATTACATGCACCGGCGACGCGCACTCAGCCTCCTTCTCCTATGACGATAATGCCTCCATCGCCTATCGGGCCAATGGAGCAGTCGTATGTTTTGCATGCCCCATTCGGCGACGACAGCTCGAGTTACGCGTCCGATGGCAGCATGAGTTCAAGCAATAAAAGCTCCAAGTCTCGATTGGGGAGAGCGAAGAGAATATTCCACAGGGGGTTGAAAAATGACGACACAGCTTTAAGTGACTCTGAATGCCAACCAGCAAGTTGGAGACACAATTACTATAGGGATCATAATACACATCACAATAACGAGGTGAATTATAATAATAAATTATTTATTTATCAATTTTTTATAATCGTTTGTCGGCTGACATGATGAAGATGATAAAGTATCAGTCCAAATCTTAGCTGCATTTCGCGCTTGAATGTGCCAAGTCAAGTGTGCAAGCTTACGTTTGTAATCCAATCTAGGAATTAATAAAGGAATACATTTTGTTAAGAACGTATTCTTTCACTTTTCGACAGTTGATTACGACATTTCACATTACTATTTAGAAATAAAATCATCGCGCGCTACACAAAAAACGCCCGTTAGGGAATGTTGGTAGGTATAAGCAAATGTTTATAGAAATTAAACAAATTTCTTGCATTCTAGGTATATGCTGAACCACCATCACCCATAGAGCTAAAAGCAGACCCTGAAGTACTGAGAGAAGTTCAGAAATCACCAGCGCATACTACGCATAGACGACAAGCCATTAGAACCAGTTCGCTCAATTTGGGAAAAGATGGACAAAAGTAAGTGCAATCTCATTCTATTTTTTTAATTTATTTTTTTATTTAATTTTAATTTTAATTTCTAGTGATATCCTTGGAAGCTGTAGTTTTATTTAATTTTTTTGCATGTACTATGTATTCTATACATTTATGATGTCTAGAGGACGTTAATAAGTCACTTCGCCGTAGTACAGTTTTTACTAGTACGGGGAGTGGCTGTCTTTTCTTGTGTTAAGTAGTGATGTTTTTGTGTGAATAAACTATTATTATTATTATTATTATTATTATTATTATTATTATTATTATTATTATTATTATTATTATTATTATTATTATTATTATTATTATTATTATTATTATTATTATTATTATTATTATTATTATTATTATTATTATTATTATTATTATTATTATTATTATTATTATTATTATTATTATTTCTCATTATATATTTAGTATTGTCTAGTATCGTCAGAAATCCTCTTAAATGCTGTACAAAACCTTAAATTATCACATGAATTACGTCAACCAATGCCATAACATTCATTAATAATAATAATAATAATCCACATCACAACACACAGATCTACTTGATCCCACAGTA
Source organism: Zygaena filipendulae (assembly GCA_907165275.2). Lineage (NCBI taxonomy): Eukaryota > Metazoa > Arthropoda > Insecta > Lepidoptera > Zygaenidae > Zygaena > Zygaena filipendulae. The sequence continues at coordinate 8,058,895 of OU015669.1, forward strand.
AGCTATTATTAGCTTGTGTCGTGGAAACCAAGCAAACATGGTATATACTACATAGAATGACTTATATATTATAGGTACTATAGATATATGAACACACCTAGACTGGAAAATGGAACCCTGTGTTCATCACACAAAGTCCACCCCCACCGGGAATCGAACCCGGAACCCCTTGATTACCGGGTAGGCATGGTGACCTCTGCGCCAATCGGATCGTTTCCCCTTTCGGACAGTTTTCCCTTACAAAATGATATGCATGGAATCTACTAATTATACTCGATATTCTAACCATAGTTTATGATCGCATGAAAAAGTAGCTATGGGTGTAGGTTAAGGTACAAAATTATATTGTATGTAGTTGCGCATACTATTATGTCATCTTTGATTCGCTTGGCTCACCATAGAAACACTTCTTGTATTTTAAAACCCCAGTACTTATCCAACAGCTGCAGTTTTAAAATGATTTATTAAAGATCATCTTATAAACTCATAAATTTCTATCCTTAACACAATAATGTCTTGTGTTTCTACATAATGTTTTCCTGTGCTAAATTAATTTTTTTCCAAGATATCTTTGATCTGATTGATTTTGATTGAGATTTGCTACGCTTTATAAGGAATTTTCCCTAAGTAGCTGTATCACACATCGATACTAAGCATTTGTATCCATAATTTAAAATATCATATATTTACAAGCATCGGAATCCAATTCGTTTCCTTAAAAGGCCAACTAAAGCGCCGCATTATGATTCCTGCGACGATTATGATCATAACGGTCCGACTTGAACGTTGGAGTGTGGATGTTAAATACAAATAAATTACTGTCTGTAAATTACCACTTTAAAGGAATTCGTAGCGTGTACACAGCACAGACTAATTGCTCCGCTAACTAGGCTTCATTAGTGGTAACACTAACCGATGGTCTATGCTGGGAGCGTAAAGGCAAACGATATGTTATAGTTATGCTAATTCATGGCACTGTCAGACTGATGTATGGCCTATTTTAAACGAGAAAAAATGAACATTAAAAATGTTTTCCAATGTTCAGTGGAACGCATGAACTGTTGAGCAACTATAATCTTCTTGATTTAACAAATTGTGATGCAATTAAAATGATAGCAATCTTCATAATTATGACGTGCATACTTAAGAATAGACTCGAGAACTTCACCGCGTTAAAGCTGCCAAATCAACTTTTCTTCTATTATTTAGCAGCTAATACACAAGTAGTATTTGAAGTATTACTCTCTAATGCTACTTATACAACTAATTATAGGTAAAAACAACATGCTTTCACGATAACTGACTAGTTAAAACTGTATGTTACTCGATTTAAAAGGACTATAGCACCTAAAAAATCTATTCTAGATTTCGTGATAGAAGCAGGGATAAATCCGCGTCGAGGAGTTCCGATCTCGACGGCAGTCCAAACTCAGCGGGGTCAAGGTCTCATGATGGTGACCAAGACGATGACGACGACAGTGTTGATATGAAAACCAAAAAGTAAGTAAAAAGTACTAGGTACATATAAACAAAAAGAGCACTCGTAACCCAGTGACTGGTGATGGCAGTAGCATGTGAAACCTTTTTGTCTCCGAAACGTTTCGTACAAAAACGTTATATTGAGTATTATATATAAAAAAGACATTAAAATTGAAAACCTCCACCTTTAGACTTAGATCTGCTCTTGGTTGGAAAGGACAAATTAAGTTGATTTTTCCTCCATTAATTACAAATTTCACGAACCAAAGACATTAACTCTGTTAATGCAATCATGTAACAAGTACGAACTAATAAAGTTGACATAATCTAATAATGTTAAGTTCAAAAGCTGTTCCCAACTTGGAAAAGCGTGTACCATCGTGTGACCGCAAGTTTGATAGTGGCAAACTTTCCCTGTTATGAAGCCTTGTGAAGTGTTGTAACTTAGTACAACTTTTACGTGATGTGATTTTGCTTGATTGCGATACCAAAACGGCACCTCTTGACAATCTTGCTGCGTGTATATGAAAACGAAATGTCATTAATGTCAATATAAAGCAATCTTTGAATACCTTCACATAGTAAAATACATAATGTTTGGATGTTTGGATATAATAATATCTTCCCACGGAAAAGTTCTTTTGTTGATGACAACTATTTAAATTTGGAAAGTGAAACTTTAGCTTTATAAAATTGCATCTAAATGGTTAGAAGTGTAATACTAGCTGTTTCTCGCGGTTTTACATGCGGTAAATTCGGAATTCCCGCAGGAGTTCTGGGTTACAATATAGCCTATGTTACTTAGGGATTATGTAGAATTCTGATGGTGAAAAAAATTTTGGAACCGGTCCATTAGTTGTTGAGTTAAATCATAACAAACAAACAAAAATCAAGTCTTTCCTTTTTACAATATTAGTATAGATTTGCTAACTTTAAGCAATAAATAAGATTTACTATGCTCTTAATCAAATTGATTAGAGACTGAGAAGATAAGGTCTTTCCTGTAGGTGCCAATCTTATTTTTTCAACTGCGAACCTCATATTTTTCCCAGGAATAATATACAGAGATGGTATTCGTTTCGGACGAATGCACTAAACGGTGGACCCAAAGCAAATAATACTTTACAACCAGCTCCGAGCCAAAAGGATCCCGAATCGTATCGTAAGTTCACAAATTCATTAATCACGAGACATAATAAAGAAAAATAAACCTTTGAAAAATTTACAGTGCATTTTTAAGTTTATATGGAAACCATTGCAGGCACAAGGTTCTGTTGCTTTGTCATCTTGTGATTTGATTTTACATATAGGTAATATTTTTTTTTGTCAGTATCTCGTCCGATGTCGTCCCTATCTTGCGGTCAGTTGCATTTGTTAAGGAAGTTAGCTCTCCTACGACTCACGGCGTGTATGGAGCGATATTGTCCATCACATAAGTCGGGGTGGAATTGGGAGCTTCCAAAACTTATAAGGAAAATCAAGACGCCTGATTATAAGGGTAAGTTGTTAGAATTGTAGGAATTGAATAAGTAACTAGTGTAGAATTTAATGTTCGTACCCATGTCTTTATACAACGTGTTAATGAATTAACCAAAAACCTGATACACCCCATTTATAAAAATAGACAATAATGTGACTAAAATATAAATTATGTCGAAAAAATTGATACCTAGTTCAAAAGTTAACATTAGTTTGGAGGTGACCTTTCTACGAAATTTCAAGCGCTACGCCCGCGCGTATCAATGATCGATTCGATTTTTTTGCTACGGGTGGCGTAAGCGCCAAATATTGTATTATAAATCATAAAGACATGGGCTAATAGAAATGAAGTAATATAACCTTTATTAAAACATGGGGTGATCGACTCGGAAGTTGATTCTGAGCAAAGTACTTTTTAGTTTTCAGTTAATTTATTATCACGTTGTATGAGGTTTTTGTACAGGATCTTTTCGTCACTTGTAATAACGATGTTATGAAAACGAAACGATCATAGTAATAATCCTGATAAATATAGGGATAGGAGACCAAGGTGTATCCTCAGGAACTCTTCAACGTGCTAAAATAGAAAATATCTTAAATATTGACTCAAAACCTAAGCTGCCGCAACAAGCAAAGTTTCATTCAAATCTATCAAGTAGTTTTTGTGTGTGGTGTACTCAAACTAAATTTTGACTTCTTTTGACGCGTTATGAGTAAAATTTTAGTACTTAACGAAAGTGGCGCCTACATCTTGCAAAAGTGCGTCGGTACCTCTTTTTCCCCATACCTATATATAGATATTGACAACATATTTAGGTAGGTATTATATCTAAAGCGGCTTACTCACGGTGAAACGGCTGGACAAATTTTGGGCTTATTTGCTGGCTGGACATATGTATTTTGATTGCAACCCAAAAAAATTATAGGAACAAAAATTACATCAGAAGGTTGCGTGTTCAAATCACGTCGGGGTCACCAATATGTGGCCACTAATAGATCACAATTTATTATACCAATTAGACTCTTTGAAATATATATTTTATACGCTTAACTAATGTATCATAATAATTTTAAATAAAAATCTTTTTTGACTAGAAGAAAAATCATCAACTTTTATTTGTCAATCACTTTTTTTTACAAAAAGAACTAAATATCTATATTATGAACATAGAGGTAGTATACTACAGCTCCACACGTACTGTAAGGGCGGGCGCCCACGAGCAACTTTTGTCTTCGCAACTAATTTGTCTTTCACATCAAGTCTACGGGTTAGTATGAAAGTGCGCACATGTAGCGACGCGACAGTCAGGAGACTTTTGACGCACTTTCATACTAACCCGTAGACTTGATGTGAAAGACAAATTTGTTGCGAAGACAAAAGTTGCTCGTGGGCGCCCGCCCTAATTTTGGTTATTTACTATAGGTACTTAGTTACTTACAAATATAAATTTCCTTTCAGACAAAACGGTATTTGGTGTACCTTTAACGGTGTCACTGCAAAGGACGGGCCATTCTCTGCCAAAGCCGATTCAGTGCGCGCTGAGTTGGTTGAAAAACAACGCGTTGGATCAGGTTCGTATTCAAATTCAATTTTGTACAAATCCTAATTGGGTTTGTGCGAAATTGAATGGATCGTGAGGTTGTTTCGTTAGTGAACGAGATAGGTATTGCTTTTACGCCGTAGATTGAAACAGTAGGTACATCTAAATTAACTCATTAAAGTAGTTATACTTAGGTATCTAGATACAACTCAATACTCATACTGTTTTTATTATAACACTGGCGGTGCCTCGCGGTTTAATTCATTTCAGCCAGTTCATCTATCTACATATAAAATGCTTTGTCCTGAATGACTGATGGATCAACGCACTGCCTAAACCGCTGGTCGTAGACAGGCCAGCGACACTCCCTTGAACCAAAAGTTACTATGGATTTATGCGCGAACTTTTTTACCAACATTGGAATACTTAATCAAATTTCTATGGCCGCGTCATACATTGCATTGGTATGGTTGGCACAAAATGCTTTCATAGATCGGTTCAGCGATTAGTATGGAAGTGCCTAATCTTAAAACGTAGTGATTATTTGCTCAGTGGTCGTAGAGACCTGGAACTTGGAGGGTGTGTTCTTTGTATGATGTACGCATATGAAAAGGATTTTTGAAAATTCAACCCCTAAGGGGATGAAAAGGGGTTGCAAAGTTTGTATGGAACAATTCCGCGGGAACTTCGAAATTATCGCGAGTGAAACCGTGCGGGACTGCTCGTCTAAAATAAATGTAGGTATATCAATTATCATCGTTGTATACTTTGAAATTACAATCACCATGCTATACAGAATGAAAAATATGTCTAAGTTCTTGGAGGACACCAAAGTATATGACGCTTCGAGCTGGTTGATATGATATTTTTGCGCACATAAAAAACCGCCACGGTACAAAATTACTTTAACCATATTATTTTGTCAATACGAAAATAAATTGCAGAAACATCATCCTCGATTCCCGTTTAAAACGCAGTTTTTTTTGTTGTAACCTCACTACGCTTCTTTCACGCCTTAACGGCTCGGCTGATCGTGAAATTTTACATATAGGTTGTCAGGGTAAAAGGAAATCGAGTAGGTACTTTTATCCCGAAACTCCAAAATTACCGTGGGTAAAACCGCGGGGAACAGCTAGCAAATATATAAATATGTGTTTTGTCCAGTTAATCACCCATCTCGATCGTTTCAGATGGGTATATTCCGAAAGGCGGGTGTCAAGTCCCGAATAGCGAAGCTCCGTGGCCTGGTCGAAGCGGCCGGCGCAGCGAACGCTACGTTCGCGATAGAAAACATGAACACCATAGACCAGAACCAGTCGAGTCTCAACTTCGACAACGCACAAGCGCACGACGTCGCCGACATGGTCAAACAATACTTCAGGGAGCTGCCCGATGTGCTGCTGACCAACAAACTTAGTGAGACGTTCATCTCTATATTCCAACGTAAGTATTTTGATCACAATAACTCATTCTTCTTTGACTTCCATCAATCACGTGAGGTTTTTAGTAACTTTTCAACTTTTTACAGTTTTTTTTTAATATAGGTAGGTACGTATAACAAAAATAACTAACCAGTCATAAGTCACAAATCTGTTTGACCTACACTAAGCTTAAATTTTGTATAGCTACCGAGAAAAATTCTTATGAGCAGTAGAATAATATGGTTTTGCTCCAAAGTAAGCTTTGAAACACTTCCCTTGTTAACGTCACCTTTATACATAATATATCACAATAATAATTATGTACGCCTGCTCTTTGCATTTTACAGCTTTCAAAGATATCTCAGAAGCTTAACATAATATTTGTCTCTTTAGTGAAAAATTGTAATATTATACTGGCTAGTAATAATCATTTATTTTTTTATTTCAATAATTAATCATTATTTTTCACGTTCCATTTAATAATTTGAGAGGGCTTGTTACCTCTTTGCAGTTGCGACCTACTTGAAAAAGTTTTTACATCAATGGTTACAGCGACATTTTTCCTTGTTTCCAGACGTCCCGGAACCTTTGAGGCCGGACGCGGTTCAGTGCGCGCTATTGCTGTTACCTGAAGAACATTTGGAGGCTCTGCAATCTCTTCTCATATTTCTAGCTGAGGTTTGTTAGCCCCATCGTCTATACATCTATACACATAAATAAAATTGAAGTGTCTGTTTGTAATTCCGATTTAACAGCTTTTCACTAAATGCGTAATATGAAAATATATACCTGCGGTACTTCATAAAATTTTTTATCTGTCTGTTTATTCCGGCTAATCTCTAAAACGGCTGAACCTATTTTAACGATACTTTCACTTTAGCTGATGTTATAACGAGTAACTTAGACTACTTTTATTTTAGAAAAACATTGTTCACGCGGGAATTCCGAAACTGACGCGGGCGAAACCGCGGGGCACATCTAGTTTTATCATAATATGTTTGATAGGTACCTTAAAATATCGTTGTTTTTTTTTATTTTTGTTGAATGTTGAGTGGATTTCTCTTAGGATATTACATTCCTTATTTTTCCACTCTATTCTTGTTGCAATTGGCTATTAATTTTCGGTGACCTCTAACGTATAATGTTGAAAAATCTTGGTTGGAGTGTATTTTGATTCAATATGTGATCGTACCTTTTGATCTATTAATCAAAATCACTATCATTTGAAGCTAATGGGCAGTGAATGCTTTAAAATATACTTGGGGACTTCGCTGGAGAACCCTAAGTGGAACGAGCAAAAAAAAAATATCGTTAGTTTATTCTTTCTTTTGTAAGTAGGTACCTACCTACTAGAATAAATCATAAAGTGTATAAACTCACCCACACACCCTCAGCAAAAAAGGAAATTGATAATAATGAAAATTGTGACTTTATTGATTTTTTTTCTAGGTGGCGGAACATTCGGCGGTAAATCAAATGACGGCCTCGAACCTCGCAGTGTGTCTGGCCCCGACTTTGCTCAGGCTACACCACGCCCCGCCGCAAACTGGCAGCACCAAAGAGGGGAATTCTAATCGGTATGCCTTTTTTTTACACTCTTTACTTTTATATTTGCTATTTTCACAATTCTCTATTTGCTACTAAATGTCAAAAGACAACAATAGTTAAGCTTAATTAATTGTAAAGCTTTAGTAATAAAATTTGAACTTAAAACATTTTCCCCTTTCGCACCACCTGGATTTCACCGATTCATACCTTTAGTCTCTTTGAGTATAGGTAGGTATCTACTATTTATAGGATACTTTTTATCGAAACTAGAAGCTTTCTTAACCTGGTTCTACTGTAGCTCTATACTAGGTAATCGTATGAAACAAGTAATAGAATTTTTAGAATCATTTCAGTTGTTCCAGAGATTACTCCTATCAAACTAAAATTTTAACCATAAAACCTTTTCCCACCCATATTTATAAGATAATTTTATTAATGTAAGAGAAATTGGTAGATAGATGGATGAAATGGGTATGGATCTAGGTTTCCGACCCCAATAGTTCTTCCTAATCTAAAATTAAGAGTCTCTATAGAGAAATTTCATCTACGAACTCTATCATTACGAATATGGATGTGATGTGACAAAACGCTAACCTCCACTTCGCTCCCCAGGATGGTGATAGAGAGTGTAGCGGACCAGAGACAAATAAGCGAGAGCAGAGCGGCTCACGCTTGTCTGTTGCTGCTGATACAGAAACACAAACAGTTGTTTATGGCACCAGCGGATATGCTGGCTCGGTGCAAGTTTAATTATTTCGAAGAAAGTGTTCCGGTGAGTATTCTAACGATATTAAATTGCTATAAATAAATAAGTACTTATTAAAAATAATTCTATACGGGGTGAAAAAAATGTTTTAAATGGAAATCCAGAAGTAAAGCAAACCCTGGCGGTATCCGAATCGTTTCCGTGTTCCATAATTTTTATATAAAATGTCCTAAAAAAAAATTTATTTCATTCATATTTATACTATCCAAAACTTGGTGTTTCAAAAAAGGTTTTTTTTTATTAACCTACATTTATTTTTGGCAAACTTTTTTTTGTTTAAAACAAAATTTAATGATTAGTAATCTTTCGTAAGTCGAAGTTAGACAAAAAATACCTAACAGAAAAAAAAATACGTACAGAAAATCGGAGAACATTCATATAGAGTTGTGTATGCTCTAGCACTAGATTTTAATATGAAATTATACTTTGAGATAACTTGTATTCATTTTTTAATGAATTCCAGGTGGCCCTTGAAGAACTTGGTGCTGATTTCAACCAAGACTGGAAGGGTTTCCAACAAGCCTGTATAAAAGCTCTACTCAAAGAAGCCAAAGAAAAGTAAGTTCTATGCTACATTGTCACAAAAACAGTTTTTCTCTCACAACTACTTCGTATTTACTATCGATTGAATTCGATTTTAGTATATTTTTGTACAAACTTTTCCCTCGGTGAGAAAATTCTTGATATCTCATTTACTTACCTACTACTATTCTCATGCAATCTCTATTCTCGTGCTTCTTTTAGAATCTGTGGCCGATCAGGAAAGAGGTGAGATCGATGTATAGAGCGTCTCTCTCATTGACCTAGCCCATCGATGTACTTGCCCACAACATACCTATTTATAATTTGTTCTTGTTTACAATATTACTAGCTGTCCCTCGCAGGTTTCACCCGCGGTAACTTTGGGGATTCCCGCGGGAACAATTTTCTAAAAGGAAAGTAGCCAAAGTTACCTACTCCTTATAACATCAGCTATCTTCCAGAGAAAGTCCCATTAAAATCGGCCCAGCCGTTTCAGAGATTAGCCGGAATAAACAGACAGATAGACAGAGTTTTTTTTATGTAAGTACCGTATATAGGTACTTTCATATTATGCTTTTAGTGAAAAGCTGTTAATTTGGAATTACAACCAGACATTTCAATTTTATTTATATGTATATAGATATTACTAGCTGTCTCCCGCGGTTTCACCCGCGGTAATTTAGGATATTCCCGCGGGAATTCCAGAAAATATAGATATTATAAACCTTCCCCATGAATTCTATCAATTGGTGAAAACCGCATGAAAATCCGTTGCGTAGTATAGTTTTAAAGATCTAAGCGTACACAGGGACATACAGACAGCGGGAAGCGACTTTATTTTATACTATGTAGTGATTATTTATCATCAAGTTGTACGTTTATCGTACAGTTGGAAAAATCAGCTTTGTTTTGTTTACTGGCACAGAAAGTCGCATTTCGTATCTTGAGTGGACTTCGAAATCGAAAAACATAAGAGTCGAATCGCATGAAAATAACAGAAATTGAAATAAACAAAGAACAAATTGTAAATGGGTACAAATTTCATTAAAATTCAGTCATAAATTGTCACCCACATCATTGTCATTTGTATGCCACTTGGATGTATCTTAGATTTTAGTAGTAGTAGTAGTAGTATTTTTTTTTAATATTGTGATTACATTAGTGTATATACTGAAAAAGGTTAAAAACTGAAGAAAAAAAACCGTTAAATTAATAAATTTCAACGATTACTGATGTAAATTAATATAATCTCAACGAGTATCACTAGTGACATTTACAATGATTAAAATTTTAGTTTTGAGCTTGTTAGACCATTAAACTCGAGGTTGGATTGCGGCCCGAGCTGAAGAAAATAAAATAAACAATATGAAAACTCTATTTTAAAATTGGTAAAATTACAAAACTAGTGCGGTAATTTTTAGTAGAAACACACTCGTTCAAAAAGTACAGTAATATAATAAAAAAACACACTTTATGAACATAAAACGTTGCAATAGGTAACAGTCGCTTCACGAGCACGTGTGTTGAAAAATATCTGATTGCATATTGCACCCGTCTTCCAGAACTCGCGGATGGATGTCGGTGTCGGGGGCGGCGCCTCATGTTGAATTGTGCTACAAGAAAGTGGGCGACGGACACCCGTTGCGGCTGTGGAGAGCGACCACCGACGTGGAAGCGCCGCCACAGGAGGTTATGCAAAGGTCAGTGATCAGTCAAGTGCCAGTAGGATGCAGACCAGCGACACTCCCTTGAACCAAAGGTTAAGCGCGAACTTCTATACCAACTTTGGAATACTTAGCCAAATTTCTATGGCCGCGTCATACATTGCATTGGTATGGTTGGCACAAAATGCTTTCATAGATCGGTTCAGCAATTACTATGGAAGTGCCTACTCTTAAAACGTAGTGGTTATTTGCTCAGTGGTAGGATGTAGCTTTCCCTCCCGCAATAGGTTATTTGACTATTTTTTTTTTCTAAATTCTATTAAGTCCGTCAGTTAGATAATAAAAAAATAATGGACACGTATATTTTGCTTTTTCCAATTAATGAAAATATACTTGGATAAAGGAGAAGAAAATACATTTATTATTAGCGCGTTAAATTTGGGAGGGGGGGCTCGTAACGTCGTATGCGGGTAAAAACTGCACCTGCTTGTGACGTCACGCGATATTTCGACTCAACGTAACTCCGTTATTTTTTGCTTACGTGAAAAAAGAAAAAATACTTGTCTAATATTTTTTATGAATCTACAGGACACGACGGGCTAAAAATAACAATTTAGTCAAATAGCCTATTTCATCCGCGTTACGAAAAACGTGATCCTCTACTTGAAAATATCCTTTAGGACTCACAATAAATACCGTTACAGTTTAGAAGTTACTGTATATTAATAAATTTCCAACTATGAAACTGACGGTACTTCGATACTAATAATAGTTTTCAAATTACTTAGAAGTCGCCAAGTACCTACTTAAGCTGGTTAGCTACCACCTTCAAGTTGCAAATCTGTCGCCGAGCACCTAACGGTGTGTTCCGGCAGCCCCACTAGAAAGCCAGTTCCAATCCCCATTCCAGGTCGGCAACGCACTTGCATGCCTTCTGGTGTTACATATGTCCATGGGCGGCGGTAATCACTTACCATCAGGTGTACCACTTGCCCGTTTGCCCCCTATAACATTAAAAAAACTTAAGTTAATTTTGCAGCATGGCGTAGCAAAAATTTAAATTTTATTAAATATAAAATCAAGTATATTGAGTATATTTTACCGTTTTCAGGATACTCCGAGAGCGGCACATATGGGACGACTCTCTAGTAAAATGGCGGGTCGTTGAAAAATTGGGTACAAATGCGGAAGTATTTCAATATATTACCGCGTCTGCGATAAATCTGCTCTCCAGGGATTACTGTGTTCTGAGGTGTGTATCCACTAATTTGGCAACGAAAACTCGAGGCTGGATCGTGGTTAAAATTTCTGCACTAGTGTGGTAATGTTTACATTATACTAAATAAAGAGCCTTAAATTAGCATTATTTCACTAGTGCACTAAGATAATTTAAAAAGCACGAATGTACCTATGATAAATGCCTTATAGAGCAGATAGCTTTTTTCCACAGCTTCGCTTGCGTAGATTATTATTTTTATTATTCCTCGAGAACAGTATTTTTTTTTCTGGATCAAAGGTAACCAACGAGTATACCAAATTGTATACGAAATTTCTAATAGATATTATACATTTGTCTAATTTATTTTTAAACTGGAAACTGGCTAAATGCATTAAATGCGAAAGTCCTTAAAAAGAAAAAGAAGAAGGCGCCAACGTTTCCGGTTCCCGCCAAAACTGTCTATATTCCTTCCAGGTCGTGGCAGCAGGGTGGGGGCGGGGGCGGCGGCGGGTGGTACGCGGTCGCAGAGACGTCGGTCGCGCACGCGGGGGCCGGCGGGGGTAGTGCGGGGGGTGGTGTCGGAGGTGCAGGGGGTGGTGTGGGGGGTACAGGGGGCGTTGCGGGGGGTACAGGGGGCGGTGCGGGGGGTGCGCGGGGTGTGGTGCTCGCGTCGCGCTACCTCGCGCAGCCGGCGGGCAAGGGGCGCAGCCGACTGGTGCATCTAGCTAGGGTTGACACCATGTGAGTATCTCACTTATATGTATAAGGTGTGGCAAAACTAACTGCAAATATTCACAGGGTTGAAAGTATACACCGTTATAAACATGTTAATAAAATAAAAAATATGTAAAAAATAAATAATAATATAAAAAAGTTAAAAACCTTTTTTTTTTTCAAACAAAATAAATCAATCTAAAATAAAACAACCTTAAAACTTAATTGCATTAAACTTTGCATGCTACTTGTTTTCAGGGGTCCAGTAAAAAATATAGCGTACTTTTATCCCGGAACTCCGGCAGGATCTCCGAAATTTACGCGGTTGAAACCGCGAGGAACAGCTAGTTCCACTCGTGTTAATTTCAGAGTTCCCGCGGGGATTCCGGGATAAAAAGTACCCTATGTGTTAATCTGATGTATAAGCTATATTATTGTAAAGTTTCATTTAAATCCATCCAGTAGTTTTTGCGTGAAAGAGTAACAAACATCCATCCATACTTACAAACTTTCGCGTTTATAATATTATAATATAATATAGTATACTATTATGTATTATTATTACTATTGTTGTTGTTATTGTTGTCCTTCATAACAGGGGCAGAACACCGGAATGGTACAACAAGTGCTACGGCCACATCTGCGCCCTGTACCTGGCCAGGATCCGCGCCTCCTTCAAGCACAACACCGAGGGGCCGGAGTCGAACGTATGATCCAAGCAATCGGCTTAAGCGTTGACAATATACATACTTAGTTGACGCTTAAGTTCAGTAATGTAACTTAACTCGAACTTCATGGTTCAAACATGAAATATAATAAGAATGGTTCTGTTTTAAGTACCTCAGTGTTTAGATTTATGTTAAAGGTATGATCGATCGATGAATTAATTATTATAAGATGTAAATACTTTGTTGCATTTTGTTTTGTATATACTATGTATGTATTTCAGTTGAAAAGAACAGTTTTTAGATAACACTGCTATAAACATAATCTATAATAAATCTTGCATGCTTTTTTTTCAAAAGTATATTATAATAAATAAAAAGTAAAGCATTTGACCAAAATTTGTGTTTAAGTATATATAAATATAGTAGATAAATATATAAGAAATTAAATTTAAAATTACCTAGGTACTTATTTTGAAAATTTAATAAAATAATTCATACCTAACTAAAAATAATGATAATATTAGTTAAAATAATTATGATATTATTACATTATAATATCACAAATATCAAGAGATTTTGCAACCTACCTCGTTCAGTCAACTTATTTTAAAGCATCCCTTCCGGGAATGAATTCCCATTGCAACCTACCAAAAAGCCTTCGTCGTGAGTTACGAGTATAGGTTTTATCATAATAAATATTAAATACCTATATAATTGCACATTCGCAATCCACCCGGTGCTTGGGCTTAAACCCGTTTTATGCCCAGATTACGTGCATTTATCGGGTTTAAGCCCAAGCACTGTGTTTAAGCCGAGTTGATTGCCCTTCTAAATATACCTACTTACCGTATATAATAATAATTATTGTTCTCTACTCAATTTGCGATGTGTCTATCATAAAAAGGTATATCATCCAGTTTTATTAATACTATATTATACAGGATGTATTTAAATGAGGGACATAATTATTGAAAGAGGGTATTCGGTATTCGATTCTCATATCAACTTCTTGAATAGGTATGTATTCAAAACAACATAACCTTTTAATGGGCATGTGGACTAATTTTTATTTTTTAGTCCGTCTTGTAGGTTATTAAAAAATATTCGACACGTATTTTTTTCTTTTTTTACGTAATCAAAAAATAACGGCGATACATTGAGTTGAAATTTCGCGTGACGTCACTATTCGGACAGTTTGTATGGCGGTTTTAACGGTCACGTCACGACCCCCTCACCCTAAACTTTAATGCGCTTTATCTCTGTATATTTATTTTATTTAATAAAATAAAAAAATACGTGTCTATTGTTTTTTATTTTCTAACTGACGGACTAATTAGAATTTTGATTTTCAAAAGTAGTCCACATCCCTATTAAAAAAATACAAAGATGTGCCTCATTTAAAGCTACATAGTGTTTAATGTCATCGTAAAATTGTAAAAATCATTAGTTTGTAAACTAACGGTAACATTGTAAAATGCTGAGGATAGAAAATGTTGGTGGGTGCTCGTACTGTACGAGTCGTACATGAGAAATCGATACCATTGGTACCATATAAGTTTGTTGTGGTCAGATTTCTAACCTAACTTAAATACCTCGACAGTGTTTTACAATTTTACGGTGACATATTATTGGTAAACTCAATAATAATTAATTTAAGTAATCTCTATAATTTTAAATCCGCGGCGTAATAGAAAGTGAATTTGTTTTTATTTTATCATAAAAACTTGTAAAGTCGCCGTTACATATCACTAGTCATAGTTGTTATTAAAATAAAATCATCAAATAAAATAATATGAAAACACAATTCAATAATATTATCCGTACCTGCCCCTGTGTTCAGGAATAATATCGTAGGATTACATTAATTAATTATCAAGATTATCAGGCTCAGTTTTCGAACGAATTGCAATGAATTAAATGCCGAAATATTTTGTCGTATTACGGCAATATTTAATTAAAATTTAATAAAATTATATTAAAATCTATACTTTTTCTTCGTAGATTTTGATTTTGGCAAAATAAAAATCATATAATTAATTATATTGTATTGTATAGTAATTTCATTAATAAAAGTACAGCCGTAGTGTGGAAAAATATCTATTGTGATTCAACTCGTATGAAAACTAACCCCGCCGTTCCACCTTAATTATATTTATTTATTTATTTATTTATAATTCAGGCAGGCAGTTAAAGCAATTTTATTCCTATAAAATATATCATTGACATTCGATAAATTTAATATTACCTCTGTTTCAAATTATATAATGATATAATAGATAGTAATTTTCAATCATAATAAATATTTAATAGGTGTTTTATCTTTGACGATTACAAAATAATGTTAACTGTTCCGAGCTTTTCGTCGTTGCGAGACGATTTGAAAAATTGTAAAAAGTCTGATTGTAAATAATTAATTTGTAATGTTATATATTTTTGAAGTAGTTATGTACTATATACTTTTAATTAACTTAAACAAGCTGTATAAAGAATTACATTTTATATATATTATCACAATTCTACATTAGAATTAAATTTAGTATTATATGCACGTGACATATCTCGACAAAACTTAAAATCTCGTGAGCCCCGAGATTTCAAGATTATCAAGTCAATTTTTTTTTGAAGTCATAACCTTAGTAGTTTCTGAATAAATATAAGTAAGTAATACAATATATTTAATATCGTTATTTACGAGTCTCACCATTACAACTTTGTAAACATAATTTTTTTCGTATTAGATATAGTATAATAAAATTAGTACTTACTAAGCCAAATATCACAAAATAGTTGTAAATATTTCTAATAGAATTTATTCATAAAATAGGTATTATATTACATGAAATGATATTTCAAAATGATTTCAATTTGAAATAATTTTTATGAAGATGATCATAAGTTACCTGTGAAATCACAAATAGATAGGTAGATTTTATTATTAGGTATAATTGGTGCGAGTGCAAATATAATAAATACTATACAATTTTAATAGGTAATTATCATTAAATATAACCGTGGATTAAAACTTAATATGATAATTAAAGTATACGTCGTGATAGTATCAGCTGTAGAATTGACATAAAAATTAATTATTAATATGTAAAATTTTATTTCAAAAGTTATAGGTACTCAAATATTTACAAATCTGTGTGTATTATTATTATTACGTGTATCTTTGGCATTATAATATATATATATATATATATATGAGACATAATATGCTTGGTTTTCACGATGCAATTTTATATATCGTTGTAGAATCAAGTGCGTCTGTGTTTTGTCAAAAGTTCTAATGATATATAAAAAAATATTTATGTAGAACATATTATGTGGTTATA
Organism: Zygaena filipendulae; assembly: GCA_907165275.2. Classification (NCBI taxonomy): domain Eukaryota; kingdom Metazoa; phylum Arthropoda; class Insecta; order Lepidoptera; family Zygaenidae; genus Zygaena; species Zygaena filipendulae. The sequence goes on from OU015669.1 coordinate 8,075,251, forward strand.
CTTATCTACAGTTGTACATAAATAAACAATTTTCATTACAATTGTACCGATATAAGATTACAATCGTATAACTATATACAAAGTGGAGACGACAATACGATACTAAATGAAAACACCGGCAGTACTAATATATTAGAGTATAATGGAATTATCAAATAAGTCCTTATATCAAAATAGTTTTTTTTTTTTTAACAAACTAAATAGGACCAAAATTAGGACAAAAAAAACGGAACACCATTTGTTATTATTGGTTCATTAACCCGCGCCGTGATAAGAGCGGCAACAGCGCGCGCGCGGTGCCATCTGATTGGCGCCGTGCTCGCTGCAAGTCGCTACGAGTTGGCAACGTGGCGTATTTTTACAATACGGAGGTTTTACTTATCTGTGATAACAAAAATTACAGGATCAAGAATTTTTTTATAAATGGGGAATCTTCGATTTCGATTAGAGATTATTTCATAATTTCACTTTACTCTTATATTAGTAGGTACTGCCGGTGTTTTCATTTATTGTCGTACTGTCATCTCCACCACATAATATAATTTACCACAAAAATGTTAAAAAATTCATTAAAATACCATCACATTTTAAAAGTAATAAGAAAGACTTTGCACTACATACAATAGTTCTATATGATGTAGTAAATTTCGGATTTACATATTTTATCAAAAATATATCAAATTTGTTACAAAACCTATATCAAAAAGTTTTCTGTAGATTATTTTGTTTTAACGATATACCAAATTCAAGAAATTAATATTCTTGTACTACTTACATAATTTTGTTTAAAAATTGATTGTATATTGAAGAATTGTTAAGAGTAACTACGTTTTTATTTCCACCTAGACTCATACCTAATACGGTTGAAAATGGATTAAATAAGTAGGTAATGTTCTCCTTTTAATACTCCAAAATGTTCGTCATGATATTATCTACTATTACGTAATGTAAAAGAATATACTTTTAAATTATTATTACTATGGACTAATGCATTGTGATTTATTCTTTATGAAAATATATTATGGACCATTATATTAAACAAAACTGTTTTGGAATTTTACTATACAAACACCTCCAAAAAATTTATTTCTTTTTATCTAACCTAAATTATAAAGGGGCAAGATTTGATTTTTTGTTTTTTTGTTACGATTTAACTCAAAAACTAATAGCCTGTTTTCAAAAATTATTTCAACATCAGAATACTACATTATCCCTGAGTAGGTACCTAACAATAGGTCATATTGTAACCTGGGATTCCCGCGGGAACTCCGAAATTAACGCAGGTGAAACCGCGGGGAACAGCTAGTCTATACTAATACTAAAATATACTAATGTAATATTATAATGAGTTAAAGTTTGTGAGTTTGTGACATTGTAGGGGGTAATTTCTGGATCTACTGAATCGATTTTGAAAATTCTTCCACATAGGATACTTTTCATGCCGGAATTACCGCAGAAGTAAAACCGCGGGGGATAGCTAATTGAAAATGTACACCAATAATAATATTACGTAAGTATACATTAAAAAAAGATTTAAAGTTGGTTTGTACAGGACAATAACTGGGTATCGAGACGATTCTTAAAAAAATATTATATTAGGTAGGTACCTAATACCTATCGTTATGTAGGTAGATAAAAAAATACGAAAGTTTTTTTAAAATCTGCGCAGGTATGTTACCCAAATCGCACATTTAGAATTAACACCGCACCTGACTCAAATAATATAATTTATAGGAAATGAGTACGAATTCCTTCACATAACATCTATTCATATAACATTTTATGAGAAGACATTCTTATTGGTGAATAATGTGATCAACGAAAGTAAGTGTAAAAGTGTAAAAGTAAGTGTTAAGTGTCTTTTTCACCCCCAGGGTATAACCGCAATTATTATGTTAATTGGCATTTGACTAATTAAGTTAAATTTAGTCAAATACCAATTTACAGTTTTGAGTGAGGTCACTTTCATTTTAAGGGTAGGTACCTACGAAACATTTATTCATAATATTATGTGTCGTAATTTTGTAATAAAAGCAAACATGAGTTTCGGGATTCCCAAAGAGTTTGCCTCCAGGTAAAAACAATCCCATTGTTGTCCTCCGTCTGCAAGAAATTTCAAAAGTTGCGTCAGCCATATATTAACCAATCGGAGCCTCTAGTGAGAAACATTTTACAATTGGATATCGTGTTGTTGCCAGTAAAAAATAACAGTTCACAGTGTAACGTTCCAATTCACGGTATCGCGTGCTTCACCAACTGTTTTTCTTACCTATGCATGTGCAAAATTAACTCAATCATAATTTCTTCGAAATGAAGTACAAAAGACAGCTTGAAAGAAAATAATTTGATTACCAAATTCTAAAATAAGCGAATCGTAAGCGGCTAGAGTTGCCATTTTCTTGCTTTTTTAAGCGAGTTCAATGACAGTTTGACAGCGGGCGCCGGCCACTGACATCAACTGACTCGTTCCGCTCAGACCGAATCACACTGAATTCGGCGAATCGAATGACAGCTTCAGTCTGGAACTGTACAGCGCAATGGGCAGTAGTACTAGTATATTGATGAAGCTGTTAATCTAACGCAACGCGTGTTAATTATAAAATCGCGATGAGACATAAGTATGTATAAAGTGTAATAATGACTTAAAGTGCACCATTTCCCTATGATTTTATCCAACAAAATTGTGTTTCCCAATTTCATCTCATAAATGAAGATTTCGCGTTTATTATCTACAAAAGTGCAAACAGTAAAGAGAAAGTACCTACATAAATTGCACACTGGATCAATATACCTATCTACCTAATAATTTTTTCCCGTGAACCTTTGTAATGGAAAATAACACAAACCTCGACATGAATAATTCTGAACATACCTCAAGGACAACATTGAAAATAAATGATAAAGAATTCATGGAGAACGCGCGGAAGCAGTCTTTCTGGGTTTTCGGTTACGGATCTCTGTGCTGGAACCCCGGCTTCGAATACCAGCAGGCGGTCACTGGATTCGTCAAAGGTTTTTCAAGAAGATTCTGGCAGGGGAACACGACCCACCGCGGCACTGAAAACAAGGTAAAAAAATACCTACTTAATCAAGACGCACTCACTGTCAACAAGTGCGTAAGGTTACAAAATAAAATTTCACGTTTCTATTTTTTTTTTATATCTGCTGCAAGTTGTAACTTAAAAGTATTATGATGTATTATTATTGTTAAATAAATACTTAGGTACCTACTCCATATTATAGACATGAAAATATCTAAGTATAATATTTACCCGAAGCCGTTAAATCAATTTAAAAAAAATTACAATTTAATTTACCTACTAGCTGTTCCCGGCTGTTGCTCGCTTTAATTTCGAAGATCCCGCGGGAATTCGGGGATAAAAAGCGCCCATGTGCTTTTCTGTTCTGACAACCTTTAGTAGGTAGGTAGGTAGGTACTATGCAATAATTTATTTAATTTCACCAGCGTTAATTTCAGAGTTCCCGCGGGAATTTCGGGGTAAAAAGTATCCTCTGTGATATTCTGATGTATAAGCTATATTATTGTAAAGTTTAGTTAAAATCCATACAGTAGTTTTTGCATGAAAGAGAAACAAAAATCCATACATTCGTACATAGAAACTTTCGCGTTTATAAAGTATTAGAAAGGATTTAATATGTGCTACTGAGACTTTGACTAGATTTCCTCAAAAGTATCTACCTTATATATATTTTACAGTTTTCGTCCACTCGGGGATTTTTTTTTTAAAAACCCTTTCTAATGGATTAAAGGAAGCATTAAATTTTTAAATACAATTAACCTTCGTTTGGTTGGCAACTCACACCGATAAACGGGTTGCCGACTTCACGTATGTTAGGTATCAATAAAAATATTCTTAATTTGGGTATCGATACTTACTTCATATCTTAAAAAACTTGATAGAAATAATGAAGTTAAAAACAAAATTATACAAATAAAACAGAACACAACAAAAATATTGTGTGACTAATTCTCGTAATTTTACGTAGGTACCTATAGCTACTTTAACAATAATATTATTTATTATTGTTGAATAGTCTGCACTTATTGTAAAATAGATAATATTTAGTACCGCAATCAATCAAATAAATCAACAGAAGTCGGAATTGCGCAATATGAAAAGAGAAATCTAGTTTTAAGGCATTTACAGGACTTTCAATACCTATGCTACAAAAAAAATTTATAATAGATTTGTACAACCTACCAAAAGCGGATCACTTATGGCGGTTTTAATTAAACTTATTTATAACAGCGCTGATTTATTACACTAGTTTGAAATATAGTAAGTAATTATCATATTATCCTTCTATACTATAAATGCGAAAGTGACTCTGTCACTCAGTCTGTCTGTTACCTTTTTACGTATTAACTTCTCAACCCATCATCATAAAATTTTGCATAGATACACGTTGTCAGGGTATGGAAAAGTACACAGGTACTTTTTATGGCAGAATTTTCGCGGCAACACCGAAATTAATGCGGGCCAAACCGCAAGGAAAAGCTAGTAAGTAAGCACAATTTTATGCTGATTGCTAGAGTGGTTAAATCGTGAAAGTGTAACAAACAAACAAAGAAACAAACTCACACCCACATTTACATATAATATTAGTTAGGACATTTCGTTTTTATTTCCATTTTTGTGTGTCATTATGACAAACAAGAAAATAAACCGAAAACGGGCTCTTGACATTAGCACAGCACTGTGTCAAGATCGCTGGCGATTATCCAAAATCTACTTTCATGTTTTCATCTCCACGTGTTAAAATATTATTAAATATAGAGCTGTCTTCCGCGGTTTCACCAACGGTAATTAGGAAGTTCCCGCGGGAATTCTGGGATAAGAAGTACTCTATGACACTCAAAAACACTAGCATTCTATTGGTATAAGATTTTTTTTTAAATTGGTTCAGTAGATCCAAAGATTACCCTCTACAACGTCACAAACTCACAATTCATTCACAAACTCGCAAACTTTACCTTTTTATAATATTAATATATAAGATAGGTACAAAAAGAGACTAATTTGTAAGAAATGAGAAGAGATCAATCGCTATATTTCAGTTGATATTACAAAACCGTAAAATGGTACAACGTAGTTTATTTTTTGTTTACGTAAATGGTAAAATTTAAGTATAATTTATTTTTAGATTTACTTTTGACACTCGATCAAATACGTTTAGAGGCAAACCAAGTTGATCTTATAAAATATGAGTTAAATCTGTAACGTTGAAATAATCAATATGAAATGTGCTTAAAATATTGATTTTTTTTGTGGTTTTTTTTTGGTAACATCTTTCCAAAATAGCGCGATATGTATGTACCCTAATGATTCGTAAACAGTGCAACAGGCTGTCGGGAAGGAAGCATTCAAATAGACATTGCTATCTTTTACCAAAACTGTTAGAGGTGATTTTTGGCAGGTTTAGATTTGAAACTTTATGCTTTTCATATAAAAAAATACTGCCTGTTTGTTTGATAGTATACAAACTAAGACCTCACCTGAGGATTGTAAAATCGCCCTAGAGTTGAGCCACTGCAATGCTAGGTATCTTATCTTACCTTATCTTATCTTAGACAATGGGGTGGGCAAGTAAAGCCTCGGTACTTCGACCCTTGGGATCTTTTGTACCATCCCCCATCCTGTGCTCCTCCCTCTGCTCCCTGAAAACCTCGGTGGCGAAGGTTATTGTGCAGTGGAGGGGTAAGAGCCTAAAGTCCTCTGGTTCTGGTCCCCAGAAGGTCCATACGTTTACGAGCCAAGGCATAACACTCGCATATAAGATGTGCCACTCTTTCCTCTTCTACGTCGCACTTTCTGCAGGATGAGTCGCTTGCGAGTTTCATTTTTGTGAGGTATTCTTTTGTCCCGAAGTGAAGTGAAGTGTAAGGGGCTGTAAGCACACCAGTGATTAGGCGGGCTTGATTGCGACTTAAGAGAAGTATACTGCAATGCTAGGTATAGTTTATGCGCTACGAGAAACCGTTGGATTATGATTGATTTTTAATTGATTAGACACGACAGTCATGGTTATGTTGAGATTCGACAATGATTGCGTTTTATTTTACGAAATGGCTGTAGAAATTCATTTTTACCGTACCTACTTCAAAAGCCAGGTTCTTTTTCTATTAACACATTACACCAACTCACTGAGATCCAAAGCTTCCGGTGTTTTCTTTATTTGTAGAAACAAACAAAAAAACCTTGACTTTTTCAAAAACTACAGTGTTATATAAACATTTTAGTGAAATAATCTATATTATGCGTATAGGAGAATTTTGATCGAATAATAATATTTTTACCTTCTGTTCCCGATAAATTCGGTTAAGATCTAGTAAATAATATATTGATTATATAAATATTTTATTGATTTTTTATCAACCGACATTTTATTTTTGTTGCAGCCAGGCCGAGTCGCTACGCTGATAGAAGATCAAGAAGTGAGTATCCATTATTATTTCAACGACGCAACAGTTTGATATTAAATATCTACACTCGTCTCTATCTATCTCTATACACTTGTCTCTAAATTTATACACGCGTATCTGACTAAGTATAAATCCCAATAAGTTTCTATCTCCTGCTTATAATATGGATTATATAGGTACACCTAAAATTTACTTTTACTTAGCTAGCAACTTGTAAGGTTGTCAATGATAATAAAAATAATGAAAATGTCATTATAAGCATGGTGACGGAGTATGAAAAACTAAATTCTTATCCGTCAGTAAAAAAAATATTTATGAACAGTTATTTTTCTTTTCGTAGTAATTTAAAACTTGAAAGTGGGGGCTTGTGATATCATATACTCTACAAGGAGCTACTATACTAATTATTTTTATTCTCCTATCATATTTTTGGGTTTGAACCAAATACAGCTCAGATACCTCCGAGTTCCTTGCATTATTTTAAAATAAAAAAAAGATGTAATTGATCTCGTGATTTAAAAAATAAACACTTTTGTTTCTTTGTTTTTCTGAGAGTCACTTATTATTTTTATCCTATCACATATTTTGTGAGCACGTTTTATGCGTTTTAGGCCCTGCGCAGACGACAGACTATCCGTGACGCACTTTTTAGTCTGTGAAAATAGAACCTATGCAATTATAAGCAGTAACGCACACGACGCGCAAAAAGTCCGGCGCACAAAAAATCCGTGTAATTCGGGCAGACCGCAACGCGCCGCGGCGCGCCGCTCCGCACAAAAAGTGTGTGAAAAAAATTGAACGTTTGCTTCAACGCGCGCTAACGCAGACGGCGCACACTTTAGTCGGCAATCTGCATTTGCTAGGGGTGGACGTAACGCACGCGATCTATTATCACCTCCTCATTGTTGTTTCTGAATGAGTCAAAGCAGGTCTCAAAATAAATAGCAACTCATCAAATGTATTAACAGACATTTTATAAAATTTGAAAAAATTTGCCGGATGTTGTTTCAGAATTGAATGTTTAGTATGGAACTGTCCCTTCAGTAATCTTTCCGAAAGTATAGGATACACCCAAAATTCTCTATTTCTTCTTCTTTTTCTGTACTTCATGTACAAAATAATACTTCGCGATCTCTGCACGATTTCCATAGCGTCTACGTCCCTACAGCTCTGCCGACAAAATGATCGAAGATGTGCGTCGTGTGCGTTGAGTCTATGAAAAATCCGCGACCGACTTTTTGCGCGCCATGCAGACTTTTTGTGCGCCGCAGACTCGATCGCACAAAAAGTGTGCCGTCTGGGCAGGGCCTTAAGGTTAGCTTTAGCGTTAGACACCAAGACATCAGACTGTCAACAAAAACTCAACAAAATCTTTTTTATGCCTTTTGGAGTAGAATTAGAAGTGCTTTAATCTTTATACATTTACTTATACACTATGGTAATTTATGGCCACCGCTGGATCCCCAAATAACATAAACCTCAGACAAGAGTTTCCCTTCAATCCATGGCTATAGTCTCCAGTTTAACCTATGCCCCCAAAGCATCATACTCCAAGCAGAAAAACCATGTTATCTTTAGGATGCTTCCCTTTTGTTGGGAGCAAGGTGCAAATAAATTACAAAGTATACGTATGAGCCATAAATGCCAATGAAATTTGCCAGAATTATTCAGCCTTTCTTTGGCTCTAAACTTATAGATGCTCGCCAAAATTCAACGTTACTTTATTGGAACGGAAAATTGGTGTAGAGATTGGAGCGGAAAATTGTGTACGGAAAATAATAATGGTTTGGTTAGTTAGTTTGTTTGTTATGGTTGCACGCTTTAAAGGTTCAATCGATCATGATGAAACTTTGTATACACGTTGTCAGAGGTACAGAGAAGGACCAGGGTATTTTTCATCCCGAAATTCCCGCGGTAACTCCGAAATTATCGCAGATGAAACAGCTAGTAAAAATATATTTTCAAACGCTTTTTTATTATGCATTCTGTCAAAGAGCTTTGCAATGTAGACAGTCGCCCAGTCTGTGACGCAAGAACGTGGGCGCTCATAGTAACAAAGATGACGTCAAAGAACCCTGAAGACTACCCCGATCTCGATCGATAATGTTGCTGTTGTGGCGAGGAATGTTCCCCTCCTTGCCACAACGTGACCTCCGGCTAAATCTTGAGTTGTGGTTATTTATATTTATACTTACATTATAAAGAGAAAAGATTTGATTTTTTTGTACATTTCTTTGTAATGGATAAACTCGAAAACTACTGAACAGATTTGAAAAATTCTTTCAATTATATGAAGCTACAATTTTCCTGAGTGAGGTTTTGTTTACCCCGAGATTCCCTCAGGGACTCCTAAACTAATGCATGAAAAGGCAAAGTGAAAGGGAATTGACTAGTGATAAATAAAGTTGGTACATGAATTTATTTTGAGATAAAGATAGTAAAAAGTAATAGGTATATTAGGTACGTCTTGCTTATATACGTAGTATGTTTTAGAATGTAATAAAGTAAAATATATTATATACTAGCTGTGCCCCGCGGTTTCACCCGCGGTAGTTTCGGAGTTCCCGCGGGAATTCCGGGATAAAAAGTACCCTATGTCCTTCTCTGTACCCCTGATAACGTGCACAGCAAATTTCATCCAAATCCGTTCAGCCTTTTTTGCGTGATTGAGTAAACGTATGCGAGGATAAGAGCTCGAAAGCGCATTTTCATCCGACTTGCTTCAAATTTATCGTCACTGCTCAGCTCCTGTGTGTCTTAGAGTTATGTTATATAGCCTATAACCTGCCCAGGAGTATGGACTACAATCGTACCAAGTTTGGTTAAAATCCCTTAAGTAGTTTTTGACCCATGCGTGCACATACAGACAGACAGACAGACAAAAAATTTACTGATTGCATTTTTGGCATCAGTATCGATCACCATTCATCCTCCAATATTAATTTTGAATATATATTCAATGTACAGAATTGACCTCTCTACAGTTTTATTATAAGTATAGAAGATATAGATATACAAAATTTATAATACCTACAGAATACAGGTATACCTATAAGAAAGAAGGATATCTTATCGAGTGGCTCACCGCCGTCACGTTACAAAATACTATTAACGATTGTTTGAAAATAATATCGTATTTAACGAAATCAGGAACTGAGTACTACAGGTTCCTTGAAGAAAACCTGTGCCAAGATTTCTATCTTATTTCTTAGTGTCGTAAATTAAACTCGATAAGCTGGTTTCTCCTGTATGAAACATCTTTAAATGGCAGTACCTTTTTCTCTACATCCGATTTCGATGACACCTAAATGTTGCTTCAAGGCTAGCTAATCTTTTTTTTTTTAACACAACCTTTCCACTATCAGTTGAAAGACCATGATTGGAACTCTTCAGTGTATAAGCTATCATTTTGAGCGAGAAAGCCATTGCCTTCGAGCCCCTTTAAATAATTTATCTCCTTTTTAAACGTTTGGTGACATTTGCGGTATTAAGTAAATCAGATGCAAGGTGGTTAGGATGGGCTGCAAGACGACGAATCTGATGCAAATTATGTCGGTGAATCTCGGATAAGACCGTTGGGAAGTTGAGGTAGGTATTCGTGGAATTTGTCATTTCTGGTATACCATGGTGCATTTACAATAATTACAATAGATCGAAGAATATCTACAATTCTGCACTCGCTGCAAACTTGTTTTGTTAGAATTACTGGCCACTCCCCAATGCTGAATGCCATGGATTCATATAGGTTTCAGAATGGAGTTATAGATAAGGATCTTGTTATCAACAGAAAGCACAGAGTTTCTACCCATGAGTCAGTAAAGGTTCTTAAACTTGCAAGTTGTCTGGTCTGGCAAGCTAATCTATCAGTGAAAACCGCATGTCAATGCGTTCAGTATAAACGAATAAGAAAAAGAAGAAAATACATTTATTTCTGCACAATACACAAGAAAAGACGAACGAAATTTTTAAATGTTTAATGATGTTCTGTTATTTTCTTAATTACACACATCAAAAGTGTCTAGGGATCAAGTACATTTTTTGCTATAAAAAGAAACCCAATTAATTTAAATCTAATCTAATCTTCTGGGCTTGTTGCCTACCTTATTTCCCAAATCTAAATTAACAACTAATCCCCACATTTTGAATAAATTAAGAAAATATTCATTTTTTGTAAGATGTGAGAAATTGAACCAATTCCAAGTCGCCAATAAAATTGCAAAGAAGGCAAAGACAGGGGTTTTTGAAACTTTTATTGTAATGTATTAACAAATTAATAATCTGTGTTCGTTCCATTGACATGAATCACACATTCGCAGCGATTTGGTATGCTTAAAATCAGTTCATCAAAATCACTTTGAGGAATGGCCACCCACGTTCTTTGTAAGAAGTCAAAAAGTTGTTGTGGGGTATTTACGGCGTCCATACTCGGCAGAGCTCTTCTTTGGAGTATATCCCATGCGTGCTCAGTAGGATTTAAGTCTGGTGATTGAGCAGGCCACGGCAGGACGTTGATATCAGCATTGGCAAGAGTGCGTGTTACGACTCCAACAGTGTGTGGACGTGCATTGTCGTGCATAAGTTGAAACGAATCACCCAACTGGCTTCGCAAAGGGATGATTACATCTGATACAATACTTGTCGCATAAATTCGAGCATTAAGGTTGCCCCTGATCCAAATGAGATCGGTTCTTCCACCGATCTAAATACCCGTTAAAACCATCATTGTTCCCCCTCCATATGGATGAACTTCCTAACAGAATTTCAATCGTTCTTGACGTCCAGGGCTTCTCCAAACTAATGTACATCTTGTATCCGGCCTCATACCGAAACCAGATTCCTCGGAAAAGCAAACACCACGCTAGTCTTCTTCCTCCTAATTACTGTCTTCGCGAGCCCATTGTAAACGGGCTCTACGATTGCGGGGCGCTATTGGTGGAACTCTCAGAGGCCTTCGGGATCGCAGACCCACTTCTCTTAAACGATTACGTATGGTTTGATCGCTTATCAGAAAGCCTGAAGCGCTGTGAAGCCTCGTAGTTATCATCATGGCGGTCATAGTACGATTTCTTCGCGCTGTATTATGGATATACCGGTCCTGTCTTCGAGTGATGATACGAGTTCGCCCTCCATGTCGCTCGGCCACACTGCCCGTGATGCGATAGCGTGTCCATAGGCGGCTTATGACGCTCTGCCTTGTCCCAACAGCAGTAGCCACAGTGCGTTGCCTGGCGCCAGCTTCCAACATTCCAACGGCTCTCAGCATCTCTTCTCTAGGCAATTGGTGTCATCGCTCCATACCGATGCAATTTTTTTCAGTTACGATGCAGAAATTGTAATGTTTTTGTAAAACCGCCATCACACGCTTTTATAGGGATTTTTAATGACAGTTATTTTTAAAAGTTTAAACAAAATTTGAATAAAATTCATTATTGAAATGGTGAAATTCAATAAAAAATTTCAAAAAGGATCCAGAAAAGTTACAATAATAATCCCAATTGGCGGCAATTCTCTAAAATGCACTTGATCCCTAGACATTTTTGATGTGTGTATTTTGTCGCCGCTCCCAAATTTTCTTAAATATATTCAGTCGTAAAGACACGTGGATTATGCTGTTTTATTGTATAAATCAGTTTCTAACACAATATTATAAATACCTATGTTTTTATCACGTGTAGAGGTCGTGTGTACGCTGAAGATATTTTGGTTGTGTATTTTTTTGATTACCAAATCTATATAGGTATCACGTGTTAATAAATGAATAATTCTTTACTAATTTTCAATTTTAAACCGGTTTTTTTGTTTTTTTTTGTTTTTTTTGTGTCGCAGGGGACAAACGAGTGGTACACCTGATGGTAAGTGATTACCGCCGCCCATAGACATCTGCAACACCAGAAGGCATGCAGATGCGTTGTCGTCCTGGAATGGGGATGGGAACTGGCTTTCAAGTGGGGTTGCCGGAACACACCGTTAGGTGCTTGGCGACAGATTTGCAACTTGAAGGTGGTAGCTAATCAGCCGGGCACTAGGGAGCGCCCTACCACCATGCTATGGTTTCCTCACGATGTTTTCCTTCACCGACAGCTCAAGCTCATTGTTAGGGTTTGAACCTACACCTTGCGGCGTTTGATCCGAACGCACTAACCACTGAGTTATCATCGCTGTAAAGTTTTTACAAAATCTGAAATGTCATCCCATATTCATTGAATATGGAACTGTTTACCGCGGCTGTACCCGCACGGATTTCGGCATTTATAGATATGAACACGTTGTCACTATGCTAACTGTAGGTATAATACTGTAGTATTGGCTCAGGCACAACGACGATAGCTCTTGTGTTATAAATTAATTTGCTATATGCAAATATATTATAGCCCAGTCTAAAAGCAGTGTAATGCGGAAAAGAAAACGTCAATGTCGATAACATTTGCCAGTAGCACAGTTTTTACAAATATCACTCGTATGTTTGTAGTCGAAGATAGCTTTTTGACCTTACTGTATACAAGCCACGGGGCGTGAGTCAATATTATCTCTAACTCAGACGAAATAAAAACTCAAGACGGAGCGCTGTCAACAAAAAAGTGAAGCCGGTTTCGTAAACATGTGGGCATTTAGTGAGTGTTGCTGTGCAGTGAAAACTTATTACCCAAAATTGTTAAGTTCTAGAAAGATGAAAGGATAAGTAAGTAGATATGTTAGTATTTTTTTATGTTGTATACCTCGGTCGTGTATTCGAGAACCTTAAAAACATAGGTTTCGAAGTTATGATAAAACATGGAAAATAAAAATTAACGCCTATTTACACTTACAGTAATTTTATGAATATTAAAAGTTAAAATCGAAATAGGTAAATGAACGTGTTACATTACGTTCCACGTCACATTAACTTACCCAAAAAACGGGGACTATTGTGACGCTCACTAGTAGCAACACTTATGAAAGTTGTGGAGGTTTTGTGTTCCAAGTTGTCTTAAATTAATAAAATTGATATTTCATTAAAAATGTGGTTCTATCCTGCTTTTTATTTTTCGAAAATTGGTTTTTAACCCTCTCACCCACAAAATTCGCCATTTTTTCTTTAAAAAAATAGGAATTATTACAGCGTGACATTCCGCGCGCCGGAATAGCTTGACAAATAGATTGACAAGGTAAGGCGTAGTTTCGTTATATGTGTGTGCGTGTAACTGTGCATGTACACGCCGAGGCGTAGTTTTATCGGCTTCACTTCTTTGTTCACAGCGCTCCGTCTTGAGTTTTTATTTCGTCTGAGATCTCTAAATTGCTAATTGTGACTTGTCGTCATTGTATCATGGGAATCGATAATGCCGGTGCACCGGGCAATCGAAACAAAACAAATTACAGTGTTATTATTACCCAATTTATTTAACTGAATATTTTATTGTGTTGATATTATAAACATTGATAAAAGAAATCAAAAATATTACATTTTATTTATACGACTATAGCTGTTCCCCGCGGTTTCACCCACATTAAATGACACAAAGTATGACCTTTTCTGTACCCTTGACAGCGTGTTACATGCAAAATTCGATGAGATTTCACCGGCGTTAATTTTGAAGTAGAAGAAGTAAGAAGAAAGTAGGTAGGTACTCTATGTATTCTCTGTACCCCTGAAAACGTGTAAGCAAAATTTCATGATGAACAGTTGCGCGGTTAAGGCGTGAAAGCGTAACAGACAGACAGACAGAGTTACTTTGAACTTTCGCATTTATAATATTAGAGGGGATTAATGTTAATGGGGATTAAATTTTCCTTACGACAAAACATAGATATTTCTTCTGTTTTCTTCTTGCATTCTTCATGCGCAATCGTCTTTTGTTAGCGGATTATATTTTTTCTTCATTGATAATCACGATTAGTCCGGATTTTTACAACCATAATAATCTATGTATGAATCTCTTTCAGCAACCGAATGTTCTCATCACCGCTCGTCCAATGGGGATGTTGACTACTTTTGAAAATCAAAGTTCTAATTAGTCCGTCAGTTAGAAAATAAAAAAGCAATAAGTAGACATGTTTTTTTTTACTTTTTCAAAAAACTAAAATATACAGAGATAAAGCACATTAAAGTTAAGGATGAGGGGGTCGTGACGTCACTAACCGCTAAAACCGCCATACAAACTGTCCGGATAGTGACGTGATGCGAAATTTCAACTCAATGTATCGCCGTTTTTGATTACGTAAAAAAAGAAAAAATACGAGTCCAATATTCTTTATTTATCTACAAGACGGGCTAAAAAAAGTTAGTCAACTAGCCCAATGATCTCCTCTTAATCTATAGATTATTTATTAATCGAAATTACTTACGTCATCCTTCGAAATGTTCTTCCTCTCTATTGCTTCATGGCCGTCCATTAGCGTTGTCGTTCTGTCTTCTGGGCCGAATTGATTATCGGCAATTTATATTAATTATTAATATCAACGGTGACTTTTTGAACGCACGTGATGTACAAATCTTCGTGGATTAGCTCCATCTCTAGTAATAAGGTCGATCTTCAGAGTTAGTTTGTATAGGTACGAATTTCAATGGATATGTATTTGTTTGGCCTTATCTCATGGATGCCTATTAAAATTTTATAAAATATTTTTTTACAATGAAATTTTTTTTTTTAATGTACTTATCAGTACTTATTTACTGCAGTTTTACCCACACAATTCTCGGAGTTTCCCGGGGAATTCCGGGAAAAAAGGACCCTATGTCCTTTTCTGCTCCTTCTCGGTTAAAAAACCTGTGTAAAATAGGAACAATACAATTTTTTGGTGAAATTACTCGGCAGTATATTCTTATTGATTAATTAAACATCTAAGATAATAGAATAGTCAGATACCCAAAATGTCCTTCAAAAAACTTGTAAAATTGAAATATATACCGGTTTTTTTACGCCACTTTGTGTAAGAATATTTGTATGTACCTAACTGTGAATCTAGATACAACATTGGGCCTTATATTGTACTTTATAAGAAATTTTCTTCTAAGACAAAATGACTTACTTAGTATGCGCGTGTCTTATCCGATATAAGAAAAAATTTCTTGTATGTAATATGTAATATGCATGGTCTCATATAATAATCAAGACATTTGTTATAAGACACAAGAAAAAATTCTTATAATGCGCAAAGAGCGTAAGAATTGTCATAATATTCTACTATTGATTAATTACTATTTTTAATCCTACTAATATTATAAATGTGAAAGTGTGGATGTTTGGATATTTGGATGTTTGGATGTTTGTTACTCAATCACGCAAAAACGGCTGAACGGATTTGGATGAAATTTGGCATGCACGTTCTCAGGGGTACAGAAAAGGGTACTATTTATCCCGGAATTCCCGCGGGAACTCCGAAATTACCGCGGGTGAAACCGCGGGGCACAGCTAGTTTAATATAATATTAAAGGTAGGTAAGTACGATTGTTTATAGCGGGTGGCACATTTCACCCATGTTAGCGCCTTAACAAAATAATGTGCATAAGTGTATTCATATATTCTACCGTCTGTCTGCTCTTAACATATCAAGCAGGTTTCGACGATTACATAATTAAACACGTGTAATTGTTGTTTACCCACATTTTAATACGTCTTATGTTGCTTCTACGCCATAACAAAATGCAGATACGGCTACGTGATATTTCATTTGAATACAATTTACATATATAAATATATATTAATTTTGTAAATATAAATTAATCAGAGATAATTATGTTGTCAATAGTTTAATTCTTTGAGGTAATAATTTGTTTAAATTTGTTTGTTTGTTTGTTACGCTTTCACGTCTCAGCTGAGCTTAACGGATCATTATGAAATTTTGCATACACGTTGTCAGGGATACAGAGAAGGACCGAAATTACCGCGGGTGAAACCGCGGCGAACAGCTAGTAAGGAATAAATGTGAAATAAAATAAAAACAACTATCAAAAAGTATGAGCTTTTATTTAAAAATTTTGGTTCTCGTGGAAAACAGCTGGTCTATGTAACTAAAAACGAATTTGTTAACGTTCTTCCCCTGTGCGTTCCTTATCAATCCATCCGATTGTGACGAAACTTTCACGGGTTGTTTTGCGTTCCTGATATAAAGAGTTCCTGCGGGATTCCGAAACTCACGCTGGTAAAACTTCGGGCACCGGATAGTAAATAAATGCCATTGTTGATTTGATTGACGACAAAAGCGTTCTTCCAGACGCCTTGAATGATAAAATATTAAGTTGCAACATCCGCCAATTTGCGAATCGGCAGCGGTGTGACTGGTGAGTGTCGGATGCAAGCGACTTTATTTCTTGCAAACAATCAGAGCTCTTGGAACTCGTCTTGGAAATTTCATGGTTTACAAACCTTTTAAACAAAAAACGTTTACAAAAACGGATGGTCCAAGTGAAACTTAATAAGTGCCAAGTCTATAAATTAACCATAATATGACCACAAAACGAGTATAATAATGTTGTTTTTAATGGTAATTCTGTTGAAAATTTTTAAGCTTAAATATCTACCATAAACGTTCACTTTTAGCGAATTTTCAATTTTCATTTTGTAACACTGCCGAATTTTCCTCATCTTTGTATTTAGTGCCCATACATAGCTATACTCCTATTGGTTTATTTTTAAATGATATTTCATTTGGAAGACAAGCTAGTGGACCATAACGCCTCAGGCAAATATAGTGTGTGAGTTTTCTTAAACTTACCTTTCTATAATATTTGTCATTGGTTTAATTGCATACTTTAACTATTTGAAAACATCGCGCCATGATATTAAAATATGTAGAACGGGCAGGTATTTTCATTTCAACAATCAGGTATCTATTGAACGTGATCTTAATTAATAAATTCTTTATTACGCCATATTATTTCTATTATCGCCTTCAAACAAAACAGTGTTTATTTCCAAAGGTCCTTATATCACTGTGGTCATTGTTTAATAACAATGAGGGTTTTTATTTGCCGCCATTGGAATTATATCGGCATAGTATAATATCATTTATTCAGTTTTAATCTCTTCTTCTGTTTCTGTCACCGGAAACAGTCGATGTCAAGAGTGGAAAACCATATACAGCAAAGAACCTCATCAAGAAAAATAAAATGGACCAATATCTAGTCAAAAACAAAGATATGAGCACAATATCAAGATCTCTTCTACGTCATAAGACAGACAGCTCCTCTTCTGCCAGTGAATGACACTTAGCAGCGACCGCCCAACGTCCCCCAATACGGCCGGTCACCGCGGGGGTCTATGACTACAACCCTCCCTCCACTCCACATACCTAATAATTGTGCATAATATTAATATTGTTCGATATCTACTACACGAAAAGCTACTAGAACTTATACGTATATTTATAATAGTTTCATCTGTAATCAAAATTGTAATTTCACTGTGATCTAATATATTTAAAAATAAATGGGAAAAAACATAACAATAAAAAAATAAAAAGGAAAATTGTCATAAGTAAAGAAAAATGGAGGAGGCCTTTACTCTGTTGAAGAGGTCCTTAATAATAGTGATTTTGTATTAATGATGAAATAAATAAGTAGGTAATAAATAAATAAATAGAAAAAAGTAATAATGGAAATAATAAAATAAATAAGTAATAAATAACTAATAATGATTTGCATAGAATAATGATAATAATCTTTGTATTTTGTTAAATTTTAATTCTTTATTAAGTATTGTAATTGATTTCTTCATTAAGTATTGTAATTCAAATTTAAATTAATTTTAAATTATCGAATTGTATTTAATATCAAATTATGTAAGTATATTAAGGAATAAACAGGGCTTTAATAATAATAATAATCTCTTCTCTGCGCCGTTGGTACAGTGGTTAGTGAAGCTGGTAGCTGCACTAGGTATTACGAGTTTGATAGTCGCATTTGAATAAAAATGCACGCGATAAACGTATGTATTTACCATTCACACTTCCATAAATATAAGCACAAGTTATTAACACTAGAACACTTTAACTCGATGCATAGTCGTTACGTATTAATTGTAATAACTCGATATCAGAATAAAGTCACTGACATAATTATTAACCGATAACGACAAACCTCAGCCGTGCACAATAAAACCCTCTTGAAATGATCTACCTACTTATCTAAATAGATAGATTCTTTTTTTATTTCTTTTTTTTATTCTAAAAACTGTTGGAATTTTAAAGAAATAACTGAGATTTGGATCTTAAGTACCTACCTATTCAGCATCAATTAGTACTATATACGAAAACTTCTATTAACAAGGTACATACCTATGTACGTTCCCTGTAAATACACACATCAAAAGTGTCTAGGGATCAAGTACATTTTTTCAAGATTTTTAGCATGCCAAATTGCTGCGAATCTGTGATTCGTATCAATGGAAGGAACACAAAGTATTAATTTGTTTAGTCATTACAATATAAGTTTCAAAATCCCCTGTTTTTGCCTTTTTTTGCTATTTTATTGTCAACTTGGAATTGGTTCAATTTCTCACAACTTACAAAAAATGAAATTTTTCTTAATTTATTTAAAATGTGGGGATGAGTTGTTATTTTAGATATGGGAAATAAGGTAGGCGGCCAGTCCAGAAGATTAAATTAGATTTAAATTAATTGAGTTTCGTTTTATAGCAAAAAATGTTCTTGATCCCTAGACACTTTTGATGTGTGTACTTACATCATAATTCATATCAACACGAAAACAGATAAAAAATCGATGTACAAGCTGGGCCCTTATATATATGACCATAACACGCCGCGTTAAGATAAGACGCCGCAAAAACTGTTTTTCCCTCGCGATCAAAGGAGTTCCACTTTAAAAAAATACATTTATTTATGGTATACAGAATATTAATTTCCAATATTTTGTCACCTGGAGCGTTATGGGCAAGGAATGTTGTTGGACATAGAGAATAAGGGCCCTGAAATAAAGAGATGCAAAAGTGTTACAATACATACGAGTAGATACGCTCTCCCGATGAGTTTTTGAGCGAGTCGTGACACGCGTATGCTTCAATATATGAATGAGTAGGTAGGCATGTAGATTTCCGACTTCCGTTCCGTCACAGGTTTTTGTTTTTATTTTTAAAATAATTTTCGTGCTTAGTATATTTTATCAGATAATTGGGTTCAACGAAAATTAATCGTGTATAGTCAAGTTAGATTGTGTACGTGCCAGATGGGCTGTCGGGCAAGTGGACTGTATGACGATTACTCTGTCCACCTGACTCGTACGTAGCTATTACTGGGTACGGAGACACAGGAATCAGAACGGCGAATGCCAGTGATAACGCTCTTTTACTATCTAATCAGAGCGGCACTATACCCGTGACCACTAGCGTATGCAACGAGCTTAACTAGGAAATACTATATCGCGAATTAATTCTAATTAAACTTGTCTGAACTATATGACGCATTGTCTT
The DNA here is from genome assembly GCA_907165275.2 of Zygaena filipendulae. Lineage (NCBI taxonomy): Eukaryota > Metazoa > Arthropoda > Insecta > Lepidoptera > Zygaenidae > Zygaena > Zygaena filipendulae. The sequence goes on from OU015669.1 coordinate 8,095,102, forward strand.
TCTAATATTTGGCGAACTGTAAGGTTCCATTTTCAATAACTAATATTTATAACTTTTTTCTAGTGCGCGTTTTGCTAGTGTTCGCAGGAAATAAATGCAGTTTCTGTTTATTTAATTTTCACAATCTCAATTAATGTAAGCTTACCCATTGGTCACAGTCAATGGCTATCAAAAATGACGAGTCGAGGACATCAAGCTCACTGCTATTCGTGGCTCCTATTGGCCAACGGTTTTTGCTCGCTATACTCAGCGGGCGGATGCGATTCTGCATTTCCGATAGCATCACAAAACTGATATCCTTTAATTTTCGTAGTGTTTGTGTTCTATGTATGTTTCTCCAATTTCATCTCAACGTTACTTTATCCTTACATACATAATATTATAAAACAAAGTCCTCTGCCGCGTCTGTCTGTTTATCCGTTCGTGATAAAATCAAAAACTACCTACTGAACGGATTTTCATGCGGTTCTCATCAATAGATAGAGTGATTCAAGAGGGAGGTTTATACGTACATAGTAATTTCGGCGGGAACTCCGCAATTACCTACCGCGGGTGAAACTGCGGGGGACCGCTAGTCTATAGGTAGGTATTGATATTATAAAGAGGTAAAGTTTGTGAGCTTGTGAATTGTGAGTTTGTAACGTTGTAGTGGGTAATCTCTGGATCTACTGAACCGATTTTGAACATTCTTTCACATATAGGAAGCTACGGTAGTCCTGAGTGACATAGGGTACTTTTCATCCCGAAATTCTCACGCGAACTCCGAAATTACCGCGGGTGAAGCCGCAACGGACAGCTAGTTGTTCATAAACAAAGACGTAACTCATAAGTACTACCACAGTTATATTTATAACTAACTCTTTGTCTCATATTATGTTGTTTAGTTTGTTCGTAGGTATATTTTATTTATTACGTTACGACTTACGACAAAGTGCAGCTGTTTATCGTTTTTCTCTTTGTATTAAAGGCGTTGTTTAAAAGGTAGACGTACTTAGTACATACCTACTTATATATAGTTTTAAGAAGCGCGTACGAAACTATGACACAGCAACCATAAGCAATCAGTTAAGTTATTGAAATCCCGCAGGAATTCCGGGATAAAGGTGTCCTTTGTCCATCTCTGTACCTCTGACAACGTGTAATGCGAAATTTCATCATTATCAGTTGAGTAGTTCAGGCGTGAAGGCGTACCTAACCAACATAAACAAACTCACAGTCGCATTTATAATCTTAGGATTCACTCACTTTTGTGTTTCAGAGCATGGACTCATTCGTAAATTCACGTTTTCGTTTATTTTGGTATCAATTTGGCATCCTTGGCTTATATTGAGGTCATTAAGATAACGAAGCGGTGAAAATATGCATATAAGTGAATTGACTAAAATTTTTTTAAGCCCGTCGTGTAGATTAATAAATAATATTGAACACATATTTTTTTTTTCGTAATCAAAAAATAACGGCGATACATTGAGTTGAAATTTCCCGTGACGTCACAACCCGGTGCACTTTGTACAGGGCTTATACCTACCGAATAATGAGGTCACGAGTCCTCCCCACCCTAAACTTTAACGCGCTTTATCTATGTTTATTTTCATTAATTTGAAAAAGCAAAAAATACGTGTCTATTATTTTTTTATTTCCTAACTGACGGACTGACTGGACGGAGAATTTTGTTTTTCATAACCCGGAAAACAGCTAATTATAAATGATAATTAGACATTTTCCTTATATTAACCCTTATGTATGTTATGTTTATTTTGCTCAAATTCTTGATTGCTTGATAATTTGATACGTTCTGTTATTATACTTTAATATAATATACGTAATTAATTAATTTTATCGTGAAATGTCTTCTCCTGAATACTGATAAGCAAACTCGCAATAATATCGCGATAAGACGTATTGTCTAGACTATACGAATTACGATTACGTAACAACGAAAAAGATCCTCTTCCTTAAGTAATTACGAAAACAAATTGGCAATACGGATTACGGACCAAAAACCGAACATTGGCGCAAAAGCCACAGTTCTTCCACTAAAAAGTTGACGACAACAAACAGGAATTCAAGGAATTCAAATTTAAATTAAATAAACAATTCTTACTCATCCCCTTGGTGACATGAAAGGGAAATAGGTGTCTATTTTAATTGATCCGTAGCCTCAGAACAATTGTTCTGAGTCCGTAGCCTTCCTATTCCAAATTGTTTCTTTCGTTCCAAACGTCAAATGAATACCACATGTTTTATTGAATTCAAATGACGACGGTTCGTCGTCTTTTTTTTATGCGTATGATTAACATTTCTTTGTCTTTGGTTTCAGGGTATCACATGGGGGAAAGCGTTCCTAGTAGCCGCTGAAGACACGACAGCATTGCCATATTTATCCACTAGGGAGTGCCAACTTGGAGGATACAGAACCTATATAGTAAATTTCCATCCTCGATCGTCCGTATTGCTGCCTTCATCAGCAACCAAAAGCAACCACGCCGTTGAAAAAAAAGACGCAGTGCTATATATAGCTGTACCCGACAACCGCCACTGGCTGGGTGCAGCTCCGTTGTCCGATATGGCAAAGCAGATCCTAGAATCCAAAGGTTCCTCTGGACACAACGTAGAATATTTATTGAAGCTTGCGGATTTCATGCGCGAAGAAATACCTGAAGCGTTAGACGATCATTTGTTCTCGTTGGAGAGATTGGTTAGAAAATTTGCATCAGACATGAAGGTATGCTTGAACAGTCTAATGGGTGTGCCTGCAGAGGGTCAGGATGAAGAAAAAACTGATCCCAAACCGTCGCCGAGCTTCCAATTCGCTTCGAGAATACCGGAGAAGAAATTGAGGTGCGTGAATATGTGATTGTCTCTTATCTGGATGATCTGTAAGAGTAAAAGATAACCAATAGAGAATGTTGGACGCGTCAAATATTCTCAGCCAGTTGGTCCATGAATCTGTTAGGTAAACTATTGCTGACAGTAACCAAATACGCAGATACATATATATTATATTTTCAGACGTTTATTGACCTTTGAGTGTAGCATATTTCGAACAATAATTAATTATGGAGGACGCTAAAGATACTATCTGTTAATCATTTATCGTTGGTTTGGTTTATTAACGAGTATCATCGGTTTAATTGATTTAACATTAAGGTAACCCCATTTTGTCGCATTACGGTTTATTTTATGCTCTTTTATATAGAGAATATCGTTCAGCAACTATGTTATTAAATAGTTCATTCCCTCGACTTATGATTTGCCTTTAGTTTGTAATTTTAGTTGCCGATTGTAACCAGACGGACGTTGGCGCTTGATAATGACAAAACTATGACCATTGTCTGTCACGTACAATAGAGCGAAATGATTACAAAATAATGTTAGAAGTGTTATGATTAGTATAAGGGCGTTATGACAAAACAATAATGCATCGATATCCCACCTACAAAGAATAGAGGAGAATTTAATTGAATCTATAAAAAATAATGGACACAAAATGTTTTTACTAAGTAATCTTTTTATTTTACGTCAGCTGAGAGATCGCCCAGTGTACCCATGTTCCGAAATTCGAGTCTGAAGCACATTTTGTACTTTTTGATTTCTCATTTCGTAAAGGCAGACAAAAAATGTTTTGGCATTGAATAGAGTCAATGTGTCGAATTTACTAACGGCATCAAAAGCCATCATGGCTCCAAAAGAGTTCTAAAGTGACTGACAGAAACTTTTTACTACTGCAATAACCACGATTTTGACCTTTACTAAGAATGACATTTTTTACTTTCTACCCAGTAATATAAACACGGATAAAAATATTACGCGGTAAAGAGTTTTGACGGTATTCTACTACATAATTTCATCACTACTTACTTACACTATATAATGACATCGTTCTATGCCCACATTTTATATCTTCTGTTTGCTATTTAAAAATGTTGAATATTAAACGCCTTACCTACTGTAATATCTAAGGAAAATTATACTTTAATCAACTATAACTTACATACTAAGTAATTAATAGCAAAGAAATAATATTGTTATTTTGCACAATTATTATTACTGTTATAATCCAGTTGTGTAACTAATTTTAGTTTACTAGGTAAATAATTTGACAAGTATTATTTGACATTTTAAAACAAAGTTTAAACTTATGTTTCTTTTTAATTATGTTAATAATAAATAAATAATTAACCTATTAATTTTATATCGTTGTTGTATTGTGACTGTTTTTTTAGATCCTAGATAATACCTATTATGTTTGGCAACTATACCTATCTATACCTATAAAACACATGAGAAACATTAAATTGATTTTGAAGTTTTGTGATATTTTTGTTTTTGTAGTCTCGCATAACGCTTATATTTTTTGCAACCGGAAGTAAATGTTCATCGTAATTAGGTTTATAGATGTATGTAGCACATTGTCAGTCGTTGAACTTTAGGTATTGCAATAAGATCAACGACTGTCAAACACACTAATTTCTGATACTGTACCTACTCGTATACGGTCCAACCCTGGAGGTAACCCCTTTTATATAGTTATCAATATTTTAAGTACTAAAACCTTCCTTGTACCTACTTAAATGACCAAATAAAAAAAAAACATTAAAATCAGTCTGAAGATATTAGGGAACGTAAACCTTTTTTGAAATCGGTTATAAACCACTCGGATTTGTCGAGGATGTGTGCTGCGGCTAAATAAATGTAAATATTTTGTAAAATTACTTACCTACTTACATAATATTTTGTTTTCTTTTGTCTGTAATTACACCTGAAAATCTATTTTTGCGCGTTTTGTTTTTCTTATCTTAATGTGTTGGAGTTTTAGGATTATTGAATGCTGTAATTCTGCAATGATCACAAGTAATTAATAGATAATAATATTGTGATAAAATATAGATAACTTTACAAATAAATTAAGACAGGTTTAACGTATACCTAATTAATATTTTAGCTTCATATGCAATGTTCAATTAGACAGTAATTTTTTTAATGAAATTGGAAATTTGAAAAAAAAAATTGTAAAGAAAACCAGAATTGATTGTAAGACTGCATCTATAGATGACTGATACCAACAATCGAATAAAAATCATTAACGTATATTTTTGTATTTTTATTTGTTTATCTTTAACAGTGGCTGACCTTTTCCTCAGATTGACCCAACCAATTCTTTATTGGCTTTGTTTATATTTTAGGAAATATTCTTCAAAAATTCCAAGTCTTTACTTATGCTGCCCTCTATGGAGTAGGTAATAATTATTACAGACTTCTCCCTTACAGAATTCTTTTAATGGATCTAGTTTATTTATAGATTACTAGATGGTGCTGTTTATTATTATGATATGTTAAAATTTTACTGGAGCAACATATTTTATTTTCTAGTTATTCTTAGGACATCAGTAGTAAAAGCAGAATAATATAATTACTAGCTGTCCCCCGCAGTTTCACTCGCGGTAATTTCGAGTTCCCGCGAGAATTCCGGGAAAAAGTACCTACTCTTATGTCCTTCTTTGTACCCCGACAGTAGTTTACGGTGATTAGCTGTTAATAAAACAAAAAAATCAATTTGGTTCGTAGCACTTTACTCTTGTAGGTAATAATAATTTTATAATACATAATTAAAAGATAAACGTATATAATAAATCAGAGAAGTGGGTGTATTTTCTAACAATATTAGGATGGTTTTAATTTAAACCATCGTCGAATAAAACAAATAATAATTACTTCCATAATATACAAACAAACTTTCAATGGTTCAACGGTACAGAAACTTAAAAGAGAATGGGCATGAGCCTACTCTGGATACCTATAGGTAATAACATGATCGTCGATTGATCAATCGACTTAATTTTGTTTTTTTTTTCTATAAACATACTCCTCCGTTGATACGCTAGTAGCTATAGGTAGTATTTTCATAAATGACAATGACGAAAAGTCTTGTTCTAGGTACCTAAGGCTTTTCCCATTCTCCTTTAAAAAAAAAAAGATTTTTTTTTTTTATTTTTTTTTTGAGGACCACGACATGCTTTTGTAAAGAAATGTAAACTGTAAAATCAATAGATAATAATAATTTATATATTGGATACGAATATTCGGGAAATAAAATGACATCAAAATATGTATAATAATTATCCCTACCTTATTCGAATCATTTTAAAGAGTAAATAATTATTTTAAAAAATATTTACAATAATTACGACACCTAGAGTTTATAAACAAATTTCTTATCAACTTCCTAGAAAACTTAAAAAGTTGTTCATATTAGATACCTATCTGCAAATAATCTAGGTATTTTAAATATAAAAAAATATCTATCTAGTTAAGTACATTCAAATAGTTTGGTGGTAAAATGCATTAAACACATGAAACTAACAATTTAATTATTTCCATTAGATATGTATACCTACACACCATCATCTCTGTGTCAACTCAAACCTCACTAAAGCGTCACGACGCGATGCAACACAATAATCGATTAAGTAATCGATAAAAACAGAGGCCACTTTGGTTAATTTATCGCACCTATATTAAACAGAATTGCAATAGGCTATTTGACTAATATTTTTTTTTAGTCCGTCTTGTAGATTAATAAAAAATATTGGACACGTATTTTTTCTTTTTTTACGTAATCAAAAAATAATAGAGATACATTGAGTTGAAATTTCGCGTGACGTCACTAACTAATGCAGTTTGTATGGCGGCTTGTAGTGGTAAATGACGTCACGAACCCAAAACTTTAATGCGCTTTATCTCTGTGTGTTTTCATTTTTTTGTAAAATAAAAAAATACGTGTCTAATGATTTTTAATTTTCTAAAAGACGGACTAATTAAAATTTTGATTTTCAAAAGATGTAAACATCCCTATCATACGTTTAAAGCCATTTCCTAACTTTTAGTACCAACTATAAGTGAATAATTTCCGAGGTTTGTTATAATATAATATTTTTGTACATAGCGTCCCTATGAGGACGTCCTATTCCTGATGGGTTTAACACACACTCGCTCTTAAATACGGTTTGGTATAGTTTTTACTGCTAAAAGAAGATCTAGGTACAAACTTATGTTAATAAATTTAAATAAATACTTAAATAACAGGTGCCTTATATAATGTAGGTATCTATGTAATAAAGAAGTCGAAATATAAACGAGTATTTTCTCTATAAAGGTAGGTAAGCATCATTATCATTTCCTCAATACCGAATGACATTTTGATTTTGTTTAATATTCAATTAGGACTATTAACGATAAAATCTTTACAAAATGTAATCTAATTAATAACTATATAATACAATACCTGATTATTATGAAAAAGTATACGTTATTGAAGCACACAGCATTCAGTAAGGTGGGAAAATACGAGTTATACATAATAAGTTATAAGTAGGTATATAATTTCACTCGAATTTCAATAAAATTCGCTAATTTCATCACAAAATACCATAGGTACTTATTATTTTACTAGCAACTTAGTAATAAATTTTTAATATACACAAAAATAGTCGTTCTAGTAACTCTTCAATATCGAAAAACTGCAGGAAATTAAAAATACACAGATTGTAATTGAACAAATCCTAGGTCTTGGAGACTATTTTCCTATAAGGTTTTATGAGTTTAACCAATTTAGCCACCAATTTACCACTTTTTTCTTCTTTTTGTAATTTTTTTGTTTGATTAAAAATCCTTCAAATTGGTCTTGAGACAAAGTTGAAGTTGAAAAATACCTAATTTCATTACATAACAGGTACTATGTTGCTTGAAGCGTGTAGTATGAATATTATTATAGAAACAAACAAACAATTTGACAAAACAAAGTCTGTTCCATATCACAACACAGTAGATACCTATATTATTATTGTTTATAAGTAGACTAGCTGTCCTGCGCGGTTTCACCTGCGATAATTTCTAAGTTCCCGCGGAATTGTTCCATACTAACTTTGCAAACCCTTTTCATCCCCTTACGGGTTGAATTTTCAAAAATCCTTTCTTATCGGATGCCTACGTCGTACAAAGAACACACCCTCCAAGTTTCAGGTCTCTACGACCAGCAAAGCAAAGCATTTTATATGTATAGATATATGCAGCACTGTCTCTGAACGCCAGGAATGAAAATACTATTGTACTATTTCACCTCTATATAATAATACAATTACAAAATATACTTGACATAACAACACAAAATTTTGAAGGAACTTTTTTCGTCGACAGTCTATATATATTAGATACCATCACTGCTAGTCATTCACCATAATGTTCGAGTACAATCCACTGGTATCTCAGCACAACACAACCCTGTCCACTCTAGAAGAAGACTAGCGAATATCTTACTTGCAGTCTTACAAAATTGTTATTGAAATCATTAGACAACTCCAAGGTCGCACTAAAGGCTCACACAAAATCTCTCTTGACAGTCTATGTAAGTGAGCCGCTGTATCTACCTTCTACTACAACAAGTGACCGCCTGTTTGCAGTATGTGTGCATTTGTCGTAGTTGATATTGTCCAGCAGCAGCAGTAGCAGCGACAGCCCACACCGCTATTACCTCTAGGCCCGCCGCTACGTCCTAGCGGGGGGCGAGGAGGCACGGAATCGGCGGAGAGGCGGAGTGTCGCATCTTCAAGTAGTAACAGTATTCTTTTTTTTACACCGAATGCAATGTTATTGGTAAAGGGCGATTCACTTTGGCTCTAACTAATGAAGGGGAATTCACTGTCGCTTTCGTCGCCGGACCCGTCGTAGCTTGAAGGTGGGGTGTCCAGTTGTGGCAGCCCCAGGTCCAGGTACTCCTGGTTGGCTGTCACTGTGAGGATCTTGTCCAGGTCTTCGACCAGCTCGGTGAAGGACGGCCGGTCGCCGGGGGAGAAAGACCAGCATTCCCGCATCAGCATGTAGCTGTTGAAAATAAAGAAATGTAGAGCCACGACCAATAGAAATGGTGCAGGAGTATTAAAATCAGAATTCTATTAAGTCCGTCAGTTAAGTGAATAATAAAAAAATTATGGACACGTATCTTTTGCTTTTTTCAAATTAATAAAGAAGCACTTAGATAAAGCTCATTAAAGTTTAGGAATATGTAGGTAATGTAAAGAATATAAACTACACCAATTCGTGACGACAAGCGATATTTCGCCTCAGTTTAACGCCGTTATTTTTTGATTATATAAAAAAATAAAAAATACGTATTCATAATCAACTCTGTGTACTTCTAAAACTACTTTCACCTGCACTGAGGTTGAATCTCTGAAAACCCATACATTCTCACTGAGAGATATTGTAGTCACGTGATCTCTAGTTGTTCAACCACACTTTCGGTTCCCTTCTATGTCTATTAATTTTATGGGTAGATACATAATAACTATATTCTGCAAGTGGTGTATCAAAATCCGTAATGGAACACAGAAATTTTTGTAACTGTCCACTATTTTCCGGCCTACTCATGCAAGGCTTTTGATGCCAAGTGGAAAAATGAAGAAGGAACGAAGTAATCTATTCGACTTACATTTCAAGACTACAGCACGGTGGCTTCTCCATGCGATGGCCGGCGCTGAGGTGCTGGTACATGTACTGTCCCGGGACCGTTGGGTACGGTGTGCCGCCCAAGGTCATGATCTCCCACAGCAGCACACCGAACGACCATCTGCAACAATGGAATAATGATTAACATCAGCATCTACAATGGTTTACTCATAGCTAGCATAGTATAATCTGCGCTCACCAGAATGGTCCAACATAAAGTCGAAGGGTTAATGACACTTGACAACATACAGACCTACTTATAAGCTACTCCCACAATATAAGCTAGTATCGTGGAAACCAGCTAACGTGGTATCCACCAAATATTAATACATATATACTATAGAATAGATATATACGTATAAACACGCCCAGATTGGAAAGAGGAACACTTTATTCATCACACAAAGTCCACCCCCACCGGGAATCGAACCCGAAACCTTCTGAATAGCGAGTAGACATGATAACCTACTGCGCCAATCTGGTCGTCAAATATACTCACACATCAGTCTGTGTGGTGAAAACTTTGTGATAGAGCGATTCAGGCGCCATCCACCGCACCGGGAGGCGGCCTTCAGTCTTTTTCCTATAGTAGTCGTTGCTTTGGACATCCTTCGCCAGACCGAAGTCGGCGATCTTGAGGATGCAGTCGTCGGAGACCAGCACGTTGCGTGCCGCCAGGTCGCGATGGATGCACTGGAAAGTAAAACAGTGACTGTGATTGAGACGTCCAATAAACATAAAAGCACTCAAAATGACATGGCCTCTTAACTCTAAAATGTTCTTACCCTTCTAGATGCTAAATATTCCATCCCCCTCGCAACTTGGTACGAAAACGAAACCAAATCCTTCTGGGTCAGAGTTTTCTTCTCTTTCAAATTCTCTGTTGAAGATTCATATCTGAAATAACATAAAATGCATTTAAAGAATAGTGTGATAAGAGACTTGCACCACAATGTTATGAAAAATGACTCAGAAAGATCATTCGGAAAGATGGAGAAAGTAAAGTGAAATAATATTTATACAAACCCGCGTGACAGGCATGTATAGGAAGGAATTATGGATGCAGGTGTGTAAGGATCATAGCAAATAGAATTGGATCTAGGTAGCCATTTTATTGATATTTGCCTACCTCCATCAAATGATAAGCATAATATGTTTAATTTAAATTGGTCCAAATGCTTTACCTATTAGTTCCAGGCCTATGATTCCTCAAGAACTCTCTCAAGTTTCCATTTGGAGCGTACTCCACAATCACATAGAGAGGCCCATCCTGAGTGCAGCACCCCAACAGATTGATTATATTGACGTGTTTCCCGATCATCTTCATCATTTCCATCTCTGATACGAGTGCCATCATTTCAGCATCGGTGTGACCCTCTGAAATTATGAATAAACGTACGTACGTATAAATTTTATGCACGTCTTACAAAAAATTGTCAATAAGTTAAATGGGATTTAGTTAAAGTAATTTCAACCCTATCTGCTTTAGAATTTAAGTTTAAAATTGTGTCATATAACTCAGGCCATATGTAACAGAGTACAAAATATTCTATCATAGCTTACCCTTTAACATTTTAACAGCGACAACAGACTGGACTCCTGGTTTCAATATACCGACACATTCGGCCTTCACCACTTTGCCGAATTCGCCTTCACCAAGCACTTTGCCAAGAGAAAGGCTTTCTCTCGGCACCTCCCAGTCGATATCCACAGGAAGCTCATATTCTGACATCATCATGGAATCACTCGTATTGCTATGGACTTGTTGTAACTTTTGTTTTTCTATCTTCACAACGGGCATTAACTGTAAAGAAGACGACTGAAAATGTATAGTCGAAAAAACCCAGAATCTACATGAAAAAATGTTACTAATAGGCCTGTTACACTGAACATTTGTCGTCATCCAAATCGCAAGTCAAAAATTAATGAGATTCAAAAATACATTTTTTTGCACATAGCAAGGTTCAACTAGCGTGAATTTTGGGATTCTCTCGGGAACTTCTGGTTCACAAATAAAAAGGAATGTAGGTACCTATTATCTATATAAACCTATTCCAATCTGCAGCCACAGATAAACTTGTAATTCTGTAGCTGCAACATAGGGAATTTAATTTTAAAATCGGTTCATTGGTTTCAGAGTCTCCCTACAAAAGAAAATCTGTTAATATCACTATAGACTAGTACAGACAAATATTAGACAAACTATTCTTGTTCTGTTATGTGAATCTAATCAAAATCATAGACTTATAATAGTAATTATACTCACCAAACCTTCACTCAAAGCCGTAGCAGACCCGTTCATCTGTGGCTTTTCGACCGTCACTTTCTTTGTCCAATGTGTGACAATCACTGCTCTTGCCGTCTCTAGAGCAAGCTGCTTTTCCATTTTCTCTCGTTTGAGCCTTTTAAATATCATCATCACTATCAAAGCTGCTACGAAGAATAAACCTCCAAATACAGCTGTCACAATATTTATCCATACCGCGTTTGGTCTATCCAAAGGTTCTTTTTCGGGAAATGCTAATAACAGTAAAAAAAGGATATTATTTAATAATTATGAAACAAATACTGGTGTGAACGTAACTTTTTGAAAAAAAGCAGCTGCTGGTCCTTTTAAAGAGTGGCTTGAGTGTGAAATATTATGAAGAACCAACAAAAACACCCTGAAAGTTGTGGCGGTAATAAATGATAGTTCAACCCCGCAGCATTGAGTGTGTGTACTCAGGGAAGACTTCGTAAACTTCACTAAGATTACTACATAGCCAAGAATGATTACTAATGTAATAGAATATTCTATGGACTCTTCATCCAAAATTAAATAGGTACTATTAAATGCTATGCTGATGTGAAAACTAATGTAGTTACTATAAAATTACGAACTCTTACACTTGACATTTATTTTCCAATTCTAACCTAGTTAGTTAAATAGTTAGAAGTAAAGAAAGTAATGTGGATTACTGCATTGACGTTAAAGGCCATAAGATTGTAAACCCAGATCTTTTATTTCACTACGATTCAGTCTAATCATATTCTGCTTGAACACTCACATTTTAAAACCGAAAGATATCCTTTTGCAGTCGCATTACCCAGAGAGTTCAGTGCTACACAGACATACCATCCTTCATCTTCTTGAGTAACATTATATAAAGTTAGCTGTTCGGGCTTATCCGATGCATTTTGAGACTGAAATTATAAAAAAAAAACAATTTACAAAACTGTGATAACTGTTTTTCATCATCCAGTTTATAAAACATTGATATTTAAGTACACGTATTGTTAGAATCAGTTATTTATGTATTTAGTTAATAGCAATACAAAGTTATAAGCTAAGTATACTTAATAAAGGACCGCAATTTATAACCCTGACTTTAATAAATACACGTAGCAACGAAGTTCCTAACGATTTTAGCAAATTCATAAAGCCCGAATACATGCTTTAGTGATACAACCCTCACCGATATTATAGCAGAAGACTCTTTTGGCTCAACATATTCATCCCTTGAGAAATATGCCCAGTAGACATACGAGGCAATGTCAATGAGAAATTCACAGTTAAATTTAACTGTCTCACCCATTAACACAGTTTTATTTTCAGGGCCTTGTGTTAGCACGGGTTTTGCATACAGACGTTCTAAAAACATAAATGATAGGTACTCTATAACAATGCGTAAATGTATTACATAAATACTTAAAAGGAAATAACAAGATTGGTACAGCTGTTAAAGAAGTTGAAGTGTTGAGAAATGAAGAAATTGTGTGGAAATGAAAAATAAATAAACAATAATAAATCCAACACCAATAAAATGAACACCATCACCATACGTAATAATATTCCTGTTTGTTTTATAGCTTATTATTAACCATAACCGAATTAAAACACAGGTTTATAATATAATTACCTATCTACAAATTTACTTTTACACCCGATTAAGTTACCATCACAGCAGAAGAAAGAGACATAAGACCTTTTTCACTATTACACTAATACACCAATACCAAAGACGTGTTAATGTGCCAATTCAAAGAATTTTAAGGTGATTTAAAAGTATTCCGAAATATTGAGAACAAACGAAATGAGCCTGCACCGAATTTATTTGAATATCCTTCACCGAGTTTAAAATTCATTCGAGACCTCAACAGGTATGAATCCAGGCGGTATGACAATATTGAGTGGTCCGACCATGGTTCCGTTATAGGTTTCGTTGGAAGGTCTGAGCCACTGTAGAGTAGGCTCCAAATCTGATACTGGCGGGCACGATAGTCGTACCGTGTCATTCACCAAAACTGTTTTATTTCCTGGATAACCTTCCTTTACGTACGGCTTCGATGGGAAACGCTCTAAAGAATTTAAATATAAAGTTAATCTAGCTTAGGTTTAAGTGTTCATATTGTATAATGCATCCTAAGCCTGACTGAATGATTGACTGATTCAATAACGCCCAAGAACAAACCACTGGGTGTAGAAACTTGAAATTTTGCACAAAACTTGGTAGTTCAATCCCTAAAGAAATGACATCTGGGACCGTAAAGGATCATCAAAATCGATATTTCTCAAATAAAAAAATAAGTGTGTCACGATATTTGATAATAATTTAACCCTTCAACTGAAAAAGGGAATAGCTAGCTTGTTAAGGTACATTTGATGAAATTTTATAATAGCATTTAACATTATCTTTATTGAGTGACAATTTTTGACGTAATATTCACTAAGTGGCAAAAAATACTGTTATCTATATTTATTAGTGGGTAATAATTTACCTAGTACGGTCAAAGAGATGGTATGGTTAATACATCCTAGTGCATTGCAGACAAGACATGTATAATTTCCACTGTCTGATTTTGTCAACTCCTGGAGATCTATCGACCATTTGCCATACGTTGGTTGGTTGTAATCTCTCGAAATTTCAACGCCTGTGTTGTTATTTTTGTACCACGTTATATTTGGCGGTGGATTTCCTGGAATGAAAAAGAAAATTATTAGATATTTCATTTTTTATAATATGATTCAAAGTCAAATAACTTTATCCAAAATTGGCCCTTAATGTGGCTCTTTTTTACGTCAAAAAAAAAAATTACAATTTTCATGACAGCACCCATAAAATGTCCACCCTTCACAGCTTCCTATTGCTTTAACTGAGGAGAAGAAACTGTGCAACAAACTCCTCAGTAGCATGCTGTCAGTTCAAAGTTAGATAATAGAAATCAAAATTACAACCAATTAGGTACGCACGAACAAAGAGTCGTAACTAAACAAATTAATTATAATCTCATTACTTAAAAGAAATTTTAATATGAGTCTAACCTTCAGCGGCACATTTGTATTTCACGGAATTACCAGCTGGTTTCATATCTATATCGAACATAGATTTATGTTTAAAGACTGGTGCAGATAAATTGGCATTATTCTCCACATGACCATGTACTAAATGCGATTTATTGTTCTTTTCATTTGGATCTTCTTCCCTTGTATTTTCATGTTCTTTCAACCGTATATTTTTGGCGTGTCTTCTCCGTTCTACGGGAGCCGTTTCGTCTAAAGTACTATTAGATTCTAAAGCTGCAGCTTGATGTTGTGCCAATATCTCCAGCACAGATTGTTCAGCCACATCTGATTGATATCCTGCAATTTATTCAGAAACTATTTGAGGAAGATCTAAATTAGATGAAGAGACGTGGATTGCATTAAGGTTTTTTTTTATATTTTTAGCTATCGTGCTATTAATAATCACAAAATCCATCTGTCTCTCATTCATCTTGCTACGTTTGTGTTCATTCATATTATCGTGATGCATCAAACGTGATTCAGAAGTGAAAAATGCTGATCCAATAATCTTTTTTTCATAATTACATCGCATTAAAATTGGACAAATTGATACCACACGGAAAGTGAAATCAGTTATTTTAAATCAACTTAAAACTGGATCTTCACATCATGTCATTTTGAAAATACACAAATGTATATTTAATAATGAATTGATAATATTTCCGCGCGTGTGCAAAGTGCATTCACGTCGAGTTTGGAATCCGAAACAGAAATGGCGGACGGTGTTTACACATCTGCATGATCAATAAAGATGTCAATAAAATAATGTGTTAAAATAGGATTTTACGGATATAATCCCATACCAAACTTGCACGGTCTCATAAAATAAAAACAGTGTGTTATAAAAATACGTTTTAACGACTCTTCAACTGAGAAAAGCTATTCAAATTTTTCCTCTATCGAGCTGGCGTGCTTTTGTGTTTTTACTATGAATAAGTAATAAACAGGCTTTTGGGAACAGAATAGACCTTACCTTCAGGAATGAATTCATCCTGTGGTTTGTGTTTGACGACCACGTTCAGGCCGTCGATATTGTCGTCGCCTATTCTGCACGAATATACTCCTGCATCGTTCACCCGAAATCCTTTTATTTTCAACCTGGAATAGAAATTCCCACATGTACAATAAAGTATTTAGATAAGTACTACTACTACTGCTTTGATCCTTACTTACTAATGTTTAAGCAACTTTTCCTGTGGGAAACTATTACATTTCCATTTTCCATTTACTTAACCGCAACTATAACGTAGGTACGGTCTAGATATATAATCGCAACTTCTATCACCATTCTCCTAACGTAGTTAAGGTATTTTCTTGTTTTCTTTCTAACATCAAACCGGGACTGATTTGTGATGTTATTCCGATTGATCGAATGTTTTGAAATCATTCGAATAGAATCGTATAATACACGCGTTGCATTTAAGTTTGGTTTATACGTAGATGCGGATATTTTCTGCATCGAAACCAAATAGTGTTGTGTAAATATTAATACTGACGCAGAATGTATTCGCTGATTATTAAATTCCGGCGCATTATTTTTGGCTCGATCGTGGATATCTTTGCCTTGATATTCTAACGTCCCGAACTAATCTCTTCTGAGAATTATGAAGCACGTACACATTGTTTAGCGTCTCGTTTATTTTTCACTTTCAAGCGTTTTTATTTCGCCTATCTACAATTGATTGCGGTTTCTTTTTTACGAGACTGATAAAAAAACTGTTGCTAGCTCGTTGACCACAACATGTCTACCAATAGTAATTAATATAAGAGGTAAGTAAAATTTGAGCTTACTGTCTGAAACAGTACCTACATGTGGCCTGAAAATAGTTAAGGCTTGGGGCAAAATATTTTAGTAACTATCTGTTCTACCTGCGTTAATTTCAAGTTAATTTTGTTTAGTTGTAATATAATTTGATCGTACTTTATTTATTTAATTTCCAATTTGACTTATAATTAATATTATGAATAAAAATCAGAATCTGAATCTAAAACGATCTCAGAAATTCTTGGATTTTATGAACTTTATTAGGAATTTATGAAATCTATTATATAAACCTAATTTTGGTTTTTTTTTTCACTGGAAATCAGATAGGTACCTACATAGTTCTCGAGAAAATCACAAAATGCACATGGAAGCCTAATTATATGGATCAAGCTCCATGTTTTCAAACACTCATTGGATTTTCTCACCATTGTTTTTGTCTGGAAACGCGACTCCTGGGCCTCGGATCCAACAGCTGCCCATCCTTATACCACCGAAGAGTGTGGATTTGATTTCTTGCTGTTTGACCACAGATCAATCGGAGCCGCTCATCCGTCGCCGCCTCTACCACGTTGTTATCGCTGTTATCTGTAAAAGTTACAAAAAAATATATTCAAGTAGGTAATTTCTTTTGCTCAAGCTGATAACCTAAAACCTGCTGATTTACCAACAGAGAAAGGAATATATTAAATAGAGAGGCAATATGGACGGCTCAGGAACACCACGAGCACTGATAATCTATATCTATACTTATAATAAAACTGTAGAGAGGTCAATTCTGTACATTGAATATATATTCAAAATTAATATTGGAGGATGAATGGTGATTGATACTGGTGCCAAAATAGCAATCAGTAAATTTTTTGTCTGTCTGTCTGTCTGTATGTACACGCATGGACCAAAAACTACTGAAGGGATTTTAACCAAACTTGGTACGATTATAGTCCATACTCCTGGGCAGGTTATAGGCTATATAACATAACGCTAAGACACATAGGAGCTGAGCAGTGACGATAAATTTGAAGCAAGTCGGATGAAAATGCGCTTTCGAGCTCTTATCCTCGCATACGTTGATCATACACCAAAAGTATGTTTTACAAAGATGATGGAATGATGAATGATGGATATCCCGGAATTCTCGCGGGATTTCCGAAATTAACGCGGGTGAAATACAATTAATTATTGCATACTACACGTTGTCAGAGGTACAGAAAAGGACAGAGGTATTTTGTCAGAGGTATTTTTATCCCGGAATTCCCGTGCGATCTCCGTCATTAACGCGGGTGAAACCGCGGGGCACAGCTAGTATAATACTATAATACTAATAATAATACTATACAATAATACTATAATAATATAATACTATATTTCCAAAACTTGTTAAACAGTTGCTTGTTAACTTTCAGTCTAGTTATGAAAAAAGAATTTAAAAAAAAACTTATTCCCGCGATGTCACGCGTTCATTTCGGAGTGCCCGCGGGAATTCTGAGATAAATAGATAGATTCTATGTGTGTGTGCAACTGTTCATACACTACAATGTTTCATAATGATCGGTTAAGTAGTTAAGGAGTGAAAGCGTTACAAAAAAACTCTATGCTTTTTTTCCAATTTCAATAACCGTCCTCGGAATTCAACGAATATTTGAGAAAGAACTCAGCCGATTTGGTCCAACCGTTCTCTAGTTTTGCGCTAAGCAACACGTAACTGTTTTTCGCTTCAAACGCTTGATACCTACTCGGGATTACCTCATACTTACCAGAAATTACTAGAAATCGCAAATAGCATGAAAACAGCATAGCGCAATTTGGAAATAGCATTCATTAAATTTGTAGCAGAATTTTAAACAGTTTCTTAGGTTCGATACTATATACAAAGTTATTTAGTATGACTAAACCAGTGCATCCATATCATCGATATCATCCGTTAATAATAGTAGATTATGCACCGAGGGAGTAAAGCAGTGTCTTACGTCACGGCCGGCATATGGAATTCTGAGCGTAAGGAGGGACTCCAGAGTTAACCCCCGAGCATAGCGAGGGGAATAAAAAATTTAACTCCTGAGCGAAGCGAGGGGGTTATGTAGAGTCCTGAGTGAAGCGAGGGGTTTAAGCTGACCCGAAGACAGGCTTTATCCTCGAGGTGCATACTCTACTTTTCATACCTACTGCGAGACATACACCCTCTTTACACGGGCAGACGGTTTATTCGAAAATAGAATTGGCCACCACAGGCAGAACACTAAAAAGAAAAAAAAAACCCTGAGTTTTCCTACAAATAACGTTCCAAACTCAAATCACTTTACTCCCTTGGGAGTTTTATGCAACATTACCTCCCTCTTTTGAGTTGAAATGTAATGCCTTGCTTTACATTGCCAGCCATAAATAAATCCATAAATCTCATGAGATTACGTGATATGTAATTGAACATTATCGAGCAGGTGGTATGAAAAAAAGATTATCTAACACTGTAAGAAACAAATGCATTTGTGAATATCAATAATAGCGTCGCTTTTTTTTCCTTTCAGTCTAGTAAACAAACGGTTGATGGTAACTCCACAGGTAAATATTCTGAAGTGGAGTACCTACCGGGCAGTCGAGACTCAAGAACATTACAATAATACCTACCTACCTACTCGTGTATGAAAATTTATGGCTTTCAGGTGCTCTGTTGCAGGCTTCTGGACTATATTTAGACGTGATCTCCATTTTAAAACCAATTTTACTATCTCGGCGGGTACTAAAACGGTTTTGTACTAAAACTGATTTTAGACGGTGGTATTTGAGCGTGCAAAATGCTATGATAACTTTCAGTTATATATTTTTTGGAGTAGGCACTAAGAATGCTAAAAATATGTGTGTGCTTTGTGATGGTTATCTGACTTAATGACGATGATTTTTGAGGATAATGTAATAATAATCGTAATTTAACTTCGGTTAGGTACTAGTCATGGGATTACTACAATTAGTAAACTTAATTATCGATATAAATAAAAAAACTTGGGACAGCGTTCCGTAACATATAACAACGTGTTACTGTTTATCGATAGTTAAAGTTAATAATATAACAGTCTTACCGCCGCACTCAGAGTCGACTTTAATGATTACTTAGTTAAGTATAGATTTTTAAAACAAAACTGCCGCAATCAGAGACGTTCAGTAAATTAATATTAATTGGCATTTAACGAGATGTAACTTAATTAGTTAAAAACTTGTCTGATTGCGGCAGTTTTGTTTTAAAAATCTATACTTAACTAAGTAATCATTAAAGTCGACTCTGAGTGCGGCGGTAAAACAGATATCCCTTTTATAAGAAAGAAAAAGAATAAAATCCAATTGTACTTGATAAACTTGTTAATACCTATGCGAAATGGGCATGAAATGACGGATCGAGAAGTGGTATCAGAAATTCATATTTCTGTTCTTAAATATATCTGTGTTAATACAAGTTGGTATTGTTTTGTGATTCTCAAGTTAGACACCAGGGCTGGACCGTGTTCATTTGCTTTGTTTGCGAAGTGGACTCGGTTGAAACTTTTATGGCCAACGAGATTTGTGGCCTGTGAATTATGGCATTGCCGTAGTGATGTAAAGAGTTCTCATATCGATATTGATGCGATTTAAATTATAAACTAACAATATTTATAATACCATTACTTTTATATCGGTATATCATCATGTATGTTTTTTTTTATTTATAGGTACGTCTTGTTATGTCCATTGATAGAGCAAAACTATGCTTTACAGTTTATTCATTTCTACTCGAGTAAAACCAAAATATTTAATTTTAGTTTATTTTAAATTTATTAAGTAGATAAGTGAAAGATACGATAAAATTCACAAACAAGATAAGCATTGCCAATTTGTCGATAAAACAAAACATTACACAACACTATAAGTCAATGCGAGCTTCCTAAAATGACAATTTAGTGGTTGCATATGTCGAACAGATGCAAGGCGTACCCCTGGGGTCAGAAACGAAGAAAAAACATTCCTCAAGTCTCAATTGCAAAACTTTTGGTTGTTTTCAAAAACAATACAATGTGTCGTTAAATATTCGAACAGTGAGAAAAAAATCATGACTTTTTAAGTATTTTTAAAGGCTTACAAGTTGCGGAGTACCTAAAGATTTCTTAGTTCACATAAATTTATACACCTGCGCAATGCAACTAGCTGTCCCCCGCGGTTTCACCCGCGGTAATTGCGGAGTTCCCGCGGGAATTCCAGGAAAAATATAGATATAAACCTTCCTCATAATTCACTCTATTGGTGAAAACCGCATGCAAATCCGTTGCGTAGTCTTAAAGATTTAAGCATGCATAGGGACGGACAGAGCGGGAAGCGACTTTGTTTTATACTACAACTAGGTACTACTACGTAGTGATAATGAATATTTGAGTAATTTGAACAACTAGCTATTCGCCGTGACTTCACTTGCGCGAAACGGACATCTTTGTCCAGATGTGCACAAAAAAGTGGCAAGGTAGGTGTAGGTAGGACACTACTACACAAACACACACACACATACACACACACACACACACAAACACACTCAGTCATACAAACATCTACGATTTATATTTTATTTATGTTTTTTTTTAAACTTCTTTATTTTAAATGTATAAAACTGTCTCTTATTCTTAGGTAATAAGGTTAATTGAACAAAGAGGATACCTACTGTTAAAAATATAATTGTAATTAGTAAATAAAGAGCGGGGTCTCCTAACACAGGTATTGTTATACTTAAAAGGAGACCCCAGTCAT
The DNA here is from genome assembly GCA_907165275.2 of Zygaena filipendulae. Classification (NCBI taxonomy): domain Eukaryota; kingdom Metazoa; phylum Arthropoda; class Insecta; order Lepidoptera; family Zygaenidae; genus Zygaena; species Zygaena filipendulae. The sequence continues at coordinate 8,116,452 of OU015669.1, forward strand.
GTTCTAGTTTACTTTGAGGTTACCTGTTGAATAAACTTATTTAAACTTATTTAAACTTATTTAAACTATACCCTCATTCAATCGGAGAGCTGATGAAAAGTGTGGAGACAGATTTCATCAGCTCATGTATTCCATGTCACTGCTGTCAGCTCTGTTGATCAATATAGCCCTGCTGACTATACCACTTACCTAAGTTTTGCAAATTAATTTTTGGTTCTATCTTTTTGAGTGTCTTTGAGCGTTTTTACTAGGCTCATAGTGAGTGCCGTATGTTTTGTAGCACGCACTCAAACACATTTGTTTCTGAACTTGTTTGTAATTACTGTAATATGTATACTTGGTTTTGGTTTTTTATTATTAAAAAAAAATCAGACCACCAAAAGACTAAGACTGCATTAGATTTGAAACCCTATTGTTTTCTAAATTGTCCCAACACAATTTAATAGCAGCCGATTGCATGTTACAAGCGTATTTCATTGTTTGGACTCATTTTCAACATGTCGGGGGCTTATGATTGCGGTGACAAAGGATTATTGTGAAACCGGATTTTGGACCCAATAAGATCCCAACCGCTATATCTACTTAATCAGTTCGTCATGTTCGAACCGGAAAAAAATGCAGCGAAAAAGTCGATATTATAATAAAAAAGTTCAATGATGATGCGTTAAAATAGTTCCCTTACATTTGAGTTTGGAAAGAGTAAATTTGCATTTTTATTTTGTGTACATTTATTGCTTCTTTCTCTCGTGCATGCTGTGGCGACCTATAATTGAGGCAGCGCCATAATTTTTTCATTATAATATTCTATATTGTATCACTACCAATGTTACGGTGTATGCTTTGTTGGTCGTTCTTTTCAATAAATAAATAAATAAATAAATATTATTTTCTATCGACTCATAGATACAAATAAAGTAAGTAGTATATTAAGATCATTTTTGCAATATTTGTCTGTTTGTCATGAAAATCCTATAGAACGAATTAGAAATTAAACTTGGCGGATAATGACGGTACTGTCCTCCATTGTGTTCATTTACGATACTTTTTTTAAAAGCTTTTATTTAACTTGCAATGTATGTATCTAAGTAATGTTTGATGATGATGTTTGTAGGGTTGATGTTTGTATCTTGTTACTCAATTTTGAAGCAGATATCTTCAACCGATTGAGCTGAAATTTTGTATAAGTACACGTCATGTAGGGTAAAACCAGGATAGTTGCCCTGGGGATATAGTTGCCCCGATTGTAATTACTCTAGTTTCGCAGATGAATCGCGTGCTATTTTATTTATCTATCAAAAGACTTTCCAACTACTATTAAGTGGACCGCGTCTCATGTCTCTGTGAGATTGCACGGGAACGCAAGGTGCGATCAAAGATTTTTCGGGATAGATGCCTTGTTTCCCGACGGGGCGTCTATCCTAAATGTAATTTATATGGACTAGGCAACTATCCCATATATGGGATAGATGTCACAAAAAGTAGAGGTCCGTAAAAATCGCTAATACTCTAGAAATTTCAAAGATAATGTCTTTTACATTTAATAAATTTGTAGATAAAGAACCAAAGTACTTGTCAGTTTAAGAAATAAAATATTTTGATTTATGTACCGGGAGATATAAAACGATTTCGAAAAGTGTGGCAACTATCCGGGTTTTACCCTAGTTTGGATGTTTAAAGAGTTATTGACGAAAACGTAAAATGTCATCAGTGTGTAAATAAGTGTATGGTAATACAGTTACAATAGAAGGATGTCAGTATCGCTTTAAATAACATTGTGCCTATGTGTGGATCCTTAAATAAAATTATGAGCAAATGAACGCAAACGCATAACGCGTATGATACATGGACTGGAACATGCGAAAATTCAGTGTTGTATTGCTTTTTGATTGCTTGGATGCAATCCAAAGTGAGTTTTTATAACGCGTGGGCATACATTTTAGAGTAGGTATGACTGCTTCACCGTATACTGTTTGTTGAAATCGTGAGTTAAATGGATGGTCAGTATCAAGAAATAGTAGTAGATATAATATATATGCTACCTTGATGCCTATTGTAAAAATTTTCTGGCTAACTACATTTTTTTTAAATGAATTATATTTTTCATAAAAGAACGCGTCACTTTTTTACTGTTACTGAAAGAACTTGTAAATGACCAAATTTTTTGGTTCAATAAAATTTTGGTACATTTATGGAAAGGCATTTAAGCCTCAGCTTCCTTTGGATGAGTGTTCTATACTTATCTCCTAGTATTATAGAGAATGTTTTTTGCTATACACGGTTTTATACAGGATGAAAAATTTAATATTAAAAAAAGCAAATGTGACTTAAAGAAATGTCCTAAACTTCTTGTATTTTGAGTTTATAATTTAAAAAATAAATATTTAACACCCGGTCTTTAATAAAATGTTAAATGAGACAGAAAAACTAAACAATAACCAATCGCAACATGCACGAGAGAAAAATCTGTGGACAGGTCGACGATAACAATCAAAATTTTATAGTTCCGACGTGTCTTCTTAACAATTGTTCTGAAAATAATGTTATTAACGGCACTCCTGCGCCGCTTAGTGTCATCTCTGTAATATATCGCGCCATTTGTCTTTTGGCGTTAATGATTATTTTTTTCAAAACTCCCTCGTAACTCATACTTTTACTTCACTATCAAAAGAAAACTGTCTGAATAAAATATTTATTGCGTAGACCTCCTTTTTTATGTTCTCTTACCAAAACACTCATTTGCTCCATTTGATGGGTCGTTTTTAGGGTTTCATTGCAAAATTGCAATAACGAAACCCATTTTATAATTTTGTCATGAGCGTCAGTCTGTCCGTCAATCCTTCTACGATTTTAGAAGCGGATATCTTCCCAACTAACTCAGTTTGAAGTAATTTTATGCTCAAGATCTATATACCTAGCAACAAACCACACAAAATTATTGTCTAGTTTATGTATGTATATAGTATTTAAGGAACGCATTGCCCAACCATCGGTTTCTATGAATTTTTTTTCTTCCTTTCGCATCGTTGGTTACCTGGAAGAGATCGCAAGTATGCGATAAGACCGCCATTTGCATTTTCCTTTTCTTTAGATGTTGCAATATTGTTATTTTATGTGCAATAAAGAATAAAATAAATTATAAATAAAATATATAAAATATGCGCAAAATTTTTTTCCTTCCGTCTCCCACATGTGCAAATTCTACTCCTAAGTATTATTTTTTGTCCAAATTTCACTACAAAATTATATGCAATAAAATATCAGGATCTTCAGTTTTAATTTCTTGCTTGTTCGATATGTTTTTTGGGAAGTATGGACAAACCATGTGTGGCCATAAAACCTCTCTAAGTGGTACCATTGACATTGCAGCATAAAACTCTTTGTCTATGCGTAAACAATGTTTGATGACTTCCGATAGACTACAGAGGAACATGAACGAGTAATTACTGATGATGGGAGCCAAGAATTACATGTTTCCTGTTTCTATTAGAGTTTACTCTTGACCATTGACAAAAAGACTTTCCTGTAATCTATATCACATCTCTAATATCTTTACATCCTAGTTAGGACTAACATTATAAATGCATCAAATATAAGTTTGTTTGTTTGTCACACTTTCAAGCTTTGACTTCTCGACCGATCATCATGAAGTTTTGCATACACGTTGTGGAGGGGTAGATACAGAAAAGGAAATTGCTATTGTTCCAACACCCGTAAAATTGCATCACTCTGCGGGCGCTGGACGCGGTTCTATGCCGTGGACATCCTTGAGAAGGCCTTTGGTGAGTAGTGTACGTTTGTCTACTAATGCGATGTTATTTTCAATTTCGCAAATAATTGTACTGGTTGTTTTTTTTTTTTTGGTATTGTTCACCCTTTTCGGGGAAGGCAAAGGAAACTTGGGCAATGCCAATTCAGATGATTATTTTCTTCTTAGTCAATTCAGATGATTTTTTTCTTCTTCTTAAGAATTTTGATATTATCGTTAGTTAAATTTCTTATATCATAGCTAAATGTATTCGTATAATGGTTTGTAGTTTATTCTGTTTTCTTGAGTAGAGCGCGGGAAACTCTGAGAATGTTCGTAAGGTTGAACGCTAGTGAAGTCAAGCTTCACGTCCACACTGGCTGGAAATTGGAAGTAAGTAAATATTAAACAGAAAAGTACCTAAATAGCTTTCTGAATTTAAGTTAGATCTTGTTCAGTTTTTAATTATGATGAAAGTTTAGAAATAGGATACACAAATTTGTTTCCCTTTGAATAAAAAACTTATGGAAACCTAAAACTAAAAAAGTCTTTCAAAAACTTCTAGTGACTAGTTTTCTAATTCCAGAACGTACCTACAAGTATCACATTCAGTTCAGTGCCTCTCGAAAAGTCAGCGAAGCCAGGCTAGATCAAAACAATCAACAATTACTACCACCGATCCAATCTTCCTGCTTCGAGTGCCTTATACAGCTGTGTTTAAACCAACGCATCCATTACTATCGGTAGCAGGGCGAGCTGCCGACCATAAGTAACGATGCATTGTCACCTTAATCATCCTATACGATGGATAAGGCACTCCATAAGCGGTCTGTATAACTGACTTTATGCAAGAACAATAAACGATATTAGTGTAGCTTAGAGGAAATAAACTGTTTATAGATCGAAGCTTAGAGAAGCAATAAATGTTTGTGTTTCCTGAAGTAATGGATCGTATCGAAGAAAAATCAGAGATCGCGTGTGGCTTGTGCCACCAAACAAATTTTGATTAAGTGTAATTTGACTCCAAACCAATGCAAGCAATGTCAAAATTGAACGCATGATTACGCTGGAATTTCAATTAAACTTCATTAGGGACTCCTACATTAAGTCGTGATTCTTTTAATATTCCTAAATCGACATTCAATTATCAGTACGAGACACGTGTGGTAATGGTATTAGTGTTGAAATTTTAGTATATTAAATCAATGAAATTTTAGGGGTGTATTTTGTCAAAAATAGCTTATGCGTTCCTTCTTAAATAACGTTTCACAATTTCACCTGGCAGAAAATTATACGATCACTTAACCGCAGGAAACGGTGCTATTTCAAAACGTCATATGCTAAAACGCAACGTGACGTTTGTCACACGATACTCCCCAACCCGGAGCGGGGACGCTTTACAACTCGTAAACGTCAAATAAATCTTTAAAAACAAGGGGATTAGGCGGAAAATCAAACGGCAAGTGAATGCTAAGACCGCAATACAACATGCGGCGACTGAAGTATCGTTTTTAGAACAGACATTGATACTTGACGCCTCTGTCTATTTCACGTGCAGTTTTTTAATCACCAACAGATTCTTTTTTCGGAACGTTTAAAGTGTTTTGCTTTTAAAATATCTACCAAATGGTTTCAGATAAAAAACCTATTACGTTATTTAAATATCGTATGGACGTGTCGCGAATGTTTTCAATCTATTTAGCGTTATGAAGTGTTATAGGCCAGTGATATGACATCTTAGAAGATTATGGGGAATCACGAAGATGTATGTAGAAAACATCAAACGCGTATTATCGAGACATAGGAAGCTATTACATGTCCACCTACTTAAATCCGTCGTCGAAAAGATGAAAAGAGAACTTTATTTTTAATCACAACAATCCTAGCCGCGGCATGAATATAAAATAGAATTTATTAAAAAGGCGACACCGACACATCCGCTTCCTCTCGTATTCAAAATTCGAACGTATTTCGGCGCGCTTTTCCCCAATTAAAGATGGCGGACTGACGGAAGATCGCGCACCATCGAAGTTTGGAATCGAAACGTGATACATTACGACTTCCGATGTTATGTCACAATATTTGGTTTCTGAAATGACAGTTGTAGAAATTTCTGCATTCTTTCGGCATGTAGGTAACCATCAAGCGACTGCATAATGTATCCGTCAACGACATTGAATTAATAAATCTTAAATAGATAGGATAAACTTTTGCTTTTATGCAATAAAACCGCCCTTTGTTACCTGTTTTAGTTACCTCAATATGTATTTTTATTCGTATTCTGGTAACAATAAAGAATATTTGATTTGATTTGATCTGATAAGGTAAAATTATTATGAAACTGACAATATTTATAATAATTACTTATCATATCATTCAATAGACGCATGCAACTCACTTTAAGTCGATACTAACATGATTTTATGTTTTAACTTTAGATTTGAAATTAATTATTTGATTCAGATTGAATCTTGGCTGAATCTAGATAATAAATAGATCTAGGTTGCCCTATAGAGTGCACGAAATCTGTAACTCAGTAACTTCACGTAAACTTTTTGAATTGTTCCAATACCTATACCTAGACTTAATAGGTACGAGTACTAATGAAGAGATCTACAACGCATGGGAACATAGAGATACCGTTAGCAAGTTTTTATTCAGCAGACAAAAAATAGACTATAGGCTAGTATAGCATATATTATCGGTGCTATAGGGCTAATTACGGCTTATCTACCTGACTTAAGAAAAAGCCGCCATTTTGGCATCTAAACATTTGCCGACTTAGTTTAACGTTTAACGTCATTATTAATGTATGCATATCTGCTAATAGTTAATAAGATGCAGGCATTTTTTTTACTAATAAGTAATAATTATATCATTTGGTAATATTTTTTGTTCACCGCGCACACTCCGTGCAAAGGGTCGTCGGCCATTTTGGATTTATTTTTAGAAGGTGCGCTCGCGCCGCTTTCTTTTACTTGTAGTTGCGTTCAATTAGAATTGATTTGTGGGAAATCGATTTCATGGAAGGCACGTTTCTTGAATTACGTAGACGCACATAAATTTGAATATGTCACTAATGCTTTTACTGTGTTCATTAGTTTGATGGCAAAAAAAGTAAGTATGTTCTATAAAAGTGGCTATGTAGCATAGGCGTTTTTCCAACTTAACTTTCTTTTGTACGGTCTAGGTTTTTATTATATTGACTTCTTTTTGGAGTTGACTAGTTTTATTATGACATTCAAATTTCATTGTTAGTGATTAAGGCGGTGTTCTGATTAGTATTATTTTAATTAAACTAGGTACCCTCCGCGGTTTCACCCACGCTTATTTCAGAGTTCCCGTGGGAATTCCAGGATAAACTATACGTATAAACTTTCCTGTATCTATTGGTGAAAACTGAAAACCGAATATAAATCCGTTCAGTAGTCTTGAGTTTATCGCAAACAGGCAGACAGACAGACAGACGCAGCAGAGAACTTTGTTGATAATAATATGTAAGGATATTATCATCCTGTTGTATAAATACTTACTTTAATTAGTCATTCGGGGAATTCCGTTATACGGTTTGTTGGTACGAATTTCCACCGGGTTACCGACAGATCTTCACACAAGCTGCCATGGCTGGCAACCCAATCCGTCTTTCAAAACAAACTCGTTACCAAATCTACATAAACATCCCTTCGTTATTAGCTAATTTAGCTGTCGCCGACTGCCGAATAATGTGCGAGGAAGTCATTAGTCACGGAGCATGTTTTCCGGGGCTTGCGACGGACGGACGTCACAAATCCTGGATTCACCTTTATTATTATACTAGCTGTGCCCCACGGTTTCACACGGAAGTATTTTTTTCTAAAATAAAAGTAACCTAAGTTACTCCTTATAACATCAGCTGGGTCCAGCCGGAACAACCAGACAGACAAAAAAATGGATTTTTTTTTACAAGTAGGTACCGTTACTTCATATGCATTTAGTGAAAAGCTGTTAATTTTGAGTTACAAGCAGACAATTCAATTTTATTTAAAATAGATGTGTCGATTTGCACTGGCTCATCGTGCCCTCAGAGAAAAGAATATTAACTAGACAGGCAATTTAGACGAAGCGGCGCGCCAAAGTTATGAGCTGCACATGCTCAAACTCGCCAAAACTGTATTTGCTGGCATTTCAAAGACATTTTCGTCAATGGGGATGTGGACTACTTTTGAAAATCAAAATTGTAATTAGTCCGTCAGTTAGAAAATAAAAAAACAATAGACACGTATTTTTTGCTTTTTCAAATAAATTAAAATATACAGAGATAAAGCGCATTAAAGTTTAGGGTGAAGGGGTCGTGACGTCACTAACCGCTAAAACCGCCATACAAACTGACAGAATAGTGACGTCACGCGAAATTTCAACTCAATATATCGCCGTTATTTTTTGATTACGTAAAAAAAGAAAAAAACACGTGTCCAATATTTTTTTATAATCTACAAGACGGACTAAAAAATAAAAATTAGTCAACATGCCCATTATCCACGCAGAAATCGAAAGCAGCTTAAGTAAATAAAGCTCAAACGGTACATTTCTTTACATTATTGAATGTTAGTGTGTGAGACAAACAGCTTACAGCTTCGTGTGCGAAAATCAGCAGGCGCGGCGACAATGGTTTTACATAACTATCTCTTCTATTTATGTTCTGCTAGCCTATTATGTAACTTTTGTTACTATCACATTTCAGTTTCAATCAGAAAAATAGGCATTTTGTGATGAATTAATCATGATTAGGCAGCTTCAACTTTTGAAGTAGGTATGTTTATTTTGGTTGACTGCTAGATATTGTAGGTGTCAAAATGTGCATATTGTAATCGCAAAACCGACATATTTTTGATTGCAACCGAAAAATGATAGAAAAAAAAGTTACTTTATTAAGTAACTTTTGTTTCTATTATTATTTCTAGGGGCTATTGCCCCTCTATATTGTCGTGCCCAAAGTCGATAATTCCACATCCACCCACTAATAGGTAAAGCCGGTGGATTGGGTGGTCGCCACCCATAATTCACATGTTAAGTTTCAAAGTTTCATATCTCCACTTTACGGGAACCGATTGCGTAGAAAACAAAACCTATGTAACATTTTAAGATCTATCGTAACTATGACGACTCCATTGAATTTTTCTTCCGTGATTTTTGATTTAATTCTGCGATTTTTACGTGATGCGTGCACAAACAAACCGATAAACGCATAAACATACAAACATTCTATTGGATGGCTGTTGGCTATCCTCTGATACACCCCGCTATTTTTTCATTTTAAATTTCAACGTATTGATAGACACGTCATGTTGACAGTTTTATTATAAGTATGCTTGGATAAATAAATATTATTTTTGACAAATCTAACGACACTATGATGAGAATCACTGTTAAAATTAGCTGCAATGTTTTTGAAAACACCCAGATAATTTCAACTGTGTCAACCACTCTAAAAGTTACTACGTTACATATACCTACCTCACGTTATTTACTGGGGTTTTATTAAGATGTTTTCGTCTGCCCATTTTTTTAGGCCGAAGGGTCAACGACTCATTTATAATTGTTTACAAGAAAAAGTCGAAAACCGTTAGTTGTAAACTGATTTACTATAAAAATATACCATACCCGACTCTCTGTTTCGTTTCTTAGCGAACTCATCAAATAAGCGAGTGGGTGTACAATATGAGTCATTTTTTTTTTAATTAATAATTAGGTACGTACAACGTTTTTATAACGTTTCTTCGATCTTAGTATAATATGTATATTGGCCGTATCGTATGTTTCATCAGGTTAAAAACGTTTGAGGTTCTACATTTTTGCAAGTAGGCCCTGACTGACGCACCAGATTGGATACTGAGACCAAAACAGAATTGAATGGTATTCATTCCCGATGGCAAGCACCCACCACTGCCCACCACAATGCAATTGCTGTCCTCGGCATTTTACAAAATACCGACTGTTGTAAACACATGCATTGTACAAATGGCCTGCTACATAAATATAATGGAAAATTATCACAGTCTGAAGCACTAATCAGTTCGTTGGAACTTTACCTGTACTGAAATGAAACCAAATGATAGTAGAAGTTCTTTCGTTTCCGAAAAAAAAGTTGATTAACATAATGTATACTAAAGATCTCTATATCCCGAGAACATGAGTTCCCGAATAGATACCAAAATTCACACATATGAAATCACAGAAATCGATTAGTGATTAACATAAATTAATCATGACTGATCGATACAAAATTAAAAACAAATTCTCTTCGTTTTTAACTGTTATTCGATTAGTACTCGTAAATATACGAATCGAAAGCTACATCTTTTGTATTTAAACAATAATGTTTTATTGTATGTATGTCATTGTAACACTTCCCTGTATAAGGTATGACCTCGAATTATCATACCAACATTCCATAACGCGCGTCACACTGACCTATAATTGTCTTTAAAATAAAATCAATATGCAAATTTAACTTTGCCTATATTTTCAACAGTTAATCCATACTGATACTGCGAAAGTAACTCGGTGTGTCTGTTACCTATTCACGCCTTTTAAAACTAAACATCATGTATTTTGACATACACGTTGTCAGGGGTACATTTTATAACATTACGTGAATTGCAAGTTTCGAGTCGAGCCCTGCATTTAAGGTAATGTTGGTTACTGTATTGATGTTGATCGTTATGATTTTTGGGTCCCTAGTTAACGATCGATACGATAACGTTGTCAAAACACTGTTGAGACTGGCGGCCCAGGAATAAATTAGCTATGAATGAACCATCGACTATACAAAACAAATAATAATTTTCTATGTGAATATCATCAATCGGTCAAGTCGTTTGCTGTCGATTCGTCAAAGACTCAAAGGCATAATTCATCAAATTCAGATACAATGGTTTCACCAGACAAACTTATCCGGGTTCTTTGCTACTAGAAGAGACTTCTGACAGCGTGACTCTCGATTCACGATTCTCTAATTACGATAAATTCTAGTATTTGAGATTATTACTATTTTATTACTGTTTTAACAAATAGCGACACGAGCTTTGAGTTCTGACTCTGTTCTCATGTCTTTTGAACCTGTCTTTGAATTAAAGTTTGCAAACTATACTTAGTCGTAATTCATATTACCTGATGGGCGACCAGTGTGGGACAAAAGCCTTCCACAAGGAACCAGATCTAGGATGCAAGGTCCATTTTGCAGCAGCTTTGCACCACATCTGCCGGCACGTGGTCGCTACTCGATAGCGTTTTAAACTATCGTTTTGTCGACGAGAATTGATAAAATGGCTCGATAAAATTTTATCGTGTTGCGCATCTTAGCCCCGTAGAAAGCACAAGCGTCATTATTGGTATAATCGAAAACCGTCCATAAATGAAAGCACAGACACATACCTACATGAAATTTGACGTCACTGATTAAGTAACTACGTCAGATGTTAGGTACGGGTTCGATTACCGTCTTAGGGTAAAAACTTATGTAATTAAAAACTATATGAGTGTTTACCCATAGTCTACTGTTTTTTTTATAGCCAGCCTAGGCGTTTGAGCACAGATCACCTGATGTTAAGTGAATGTGGCCGAAGATTGTAAACACACCTAGCCTGGAGGAAAAGGAACCTAGCCTATGAAAACTATAATATTAATTTAGGACCAGATGGCGCTGTGTGGTAATTTCCAAGGTATTATTATTATCATCTATACTAATATCATTTAAACTAAAGAGCAAAAGTTTGTGAGTTTATGAGTTTGTGACGTTGTAGGGGGTAATCTCTGGATCTACTGAACTGATTTTAAAAATTCTTTCTTATTTAAAAAGCTGCAGTGATCCTAAGTGACATTGGGTACATTTTATCCCGGGATTCCCGCGGGAAATCTGCAGTTAGTGACGTTATAATCTCTGGATCTACTGAACCGATTTTGAAAATTCTTTCACTTAAAGGAAGCTAAAGTGATCCTGAGTGACATAGGGTACTTTTTATCCCGGAATTCCTGCGGGAACTCCGAAATTACCGCGGGTAGAACCGCGGGGGTCAGCTAGTATATTATACAGGCAAGACGTAAAGATCGAGGAAGTTTTTCAATCTGCTTCGTTATCAACCGCACCGCATCCATTAAAATACCACAACCAAATACCGAACGCGATTAGCTCTATATCGCACATTACCGGCCGGAATTTGATTATTTCAAAAAAAAGGAACGAGTCGAACACATTGCAACCGTAGCCGGCGGGCGGCGCACGTGTTAAGTGCTAACTGCTAAACCGATGTACTAATGTACAGATTAGGAATTTCCGTTCGTCTGCTCCCGCGCATCTCAGATTCTTAGTCTATGACTCAACTATTCTTATTACATCTCGCACTAGATTCGAAGTCTTTGTTGTTGGGAAATGAATTTTTCTTTATCGATTGAAAGAAATTGAAAATTATTCTTAATGCTGTAGTATTTAATGCCTGCAACTGAGTCTATAGATAAGTACATACATAAAATTTTGCACAAAGCTTCTATAATGTTAATAGGCAAGCAAGGAAAAGGTTTGTGGAAATCAAATCACTAAAATAATGTAAGTTTTCATAGTTTTGAATTTAGAGTCACGAAAATCAGTATTTTTGATCTTTTTTCCTATATGAAACACGCATTTCAAAGAGTTTTTGATAATTAAACCTTTGATTAAAACCACGGAGGCAAACCGCTAATTTTAATCATCTTTCACACATTTAAATTTTCTACATCTTAAAACTTTTTACTAACCAGTTCCACAACCTAGAGTATGTTTCAAAATAATAAATACGTCTTTTAACGAATGTAGGCCTATTTTTTTATTGTTGTTTAACCGTTTGGTCAGATGTCAGATTTGTCCACGTCCATAATCTCACTAAAATCATTATCTTACGCCCGCAAAGTGTCAGTTGAACAATGTAATCAATTAAAGATACTCGTAATTAGTAACTAATAACAAATTTTGGTACAATAAGCATAGGTACGTTACGAATCATCTTTCTATTTAATTATTTTAACACCTACACGGCCCACTTTCAGAGACACTGACTTAGCTTTTACATCTGAGGAATTGACATAAAGAATTGAATAGGTAACAGCATGAATCAGTGTCAGTTATTAAATCTCTACATACATTATCACTTACCATTTTTTGGGACTGTAGAGAAAGCAGAGGGTACTTTATATTCCGAGACTGAAAATTTCCGAAGACAAATCTTAAACGTGGGTTTGCGCAGGTGAATGACCTTTACATTGTATTTGTCGGCGCGTCAGCGACAATATAAAGGAAATTATTATCTTGATTTCGAATACTGAATTTCCTCCTTCAATACCATCTTCGTTTTTATTAGGCAGAGAGGCATTCATATGCAGGGTGTAAAGTTATTTACACCCTGCATATGAATGCCTCTAATTTAAAAAAACAAATTTTACAGTTGACAAATTTTATGTTCTAATTAAAAACTAACACGCTATAGTTGTAGAAATGTGTCAGGAATATGATTCACATGCCCTCGTTCGACAGACGGCACCGAGACGCACGGCCAGACTCCAAGGAGCAAATAAACTAAAACCCAGTCAGTTAGTCACGACGACATGCGTCTGAACTGTGAAGCACACTCGAGTTTGGGGACAAGTGGCGAAAGTTATGGCCGACTGGTGATTGGGTACCTAGCGATAATTGAACGTCTGGTTCTTTGAAAAAAAAAAACAGGATCCTGGTGCGTGAATTGTACATGTACAAGAAGCTAAGCTAAAAAAACAACTTGGGGTTTGAACCGGCGCCAATAAGCAGCTCAGGCCGAATGAGTTCGACAAGTATCAAGCATTCAAACGTCACATGGCGCAGGACAACACAGTAGGTAATTGGTGTAGTAATTAACAAAACTGATTGCTGCGTCAAATTTCCCTGCGGAAAAAATGTATTTAAAACATACATAGGTACATACAACCGAATGTAGAAACTCCTCTTTTTTGGAGGTCGGTTTAAAATAGGTAGATAGGCTCAGTTCGGGAGCAGAAGACGCTATGTAAAAGTGTCCCATAGCATTAGGTAATATGATTAGATAGTTTTAGGGGCAAACTCGACTAATCTTTCTGGACTACTTTTACTACGGAACCATTCCCCATTTACTGTAACTTTTCTGTCTCTTTCATAATAAATCTTACACGGTAAGTTCCAATAAAAAGTGTAAACCGTTTAACTTAATGAAATTTATATTTAATTCCGTTCTTTCTACTTAAAGGCTAGTAAATACCTACCTACCTAGTACCTAACTATCACTAAATGGTTTGTCTAAAAATAATGAAAAAACAACACAAAGTGCCACTACTTTGGTTCTTACGTTCAAGAGCTTAACAGCATAGATGCTTCTTTGAAAACCAAACACAAGCTACCGTGGTCGAAAACAAATAAAGGATCCATGAGTGGTCGTGCCTTCGCCTTGTCGAGTAAAAAACAAAAATATCGTTATTGTTTTTTATCACATTACAATGAGCTACCTACGTGTTTGTTTGCTTTCCATTTAATCTGTACATACCTATTAAGGTGTTATTATGAATTGGAATTTTTCATAAAACCTAAACCTAACTTAAACCTTTCTTTCAACTTTTAAAAAGGGGTTTTCATATCAATCTGATATAATAGAAAACAAGGCAAGGTCTTGGGTTGCACTTTTCAAAGACTTCGTATACCTACTTATCATTTATACGACACGATTTATTTATCTACTTAATCTTATTCGGACGAAAAATTATCTTTAAAAAATCCTGATACAAGATATCTAAATAATAAAGGCAATCCAACTTAGAAACTCACACAAACTATTAACATACTATTGTTCAATTTCAACAATATTACATACCTACACACAGGTCTAATTGATAACCTCTTTTTTAAATCGGTTAAATAAGTAAAGAAACAGTAGCGCATGAGTGATCCGAGACTTTTGAACACGAATGCAATTTAATTACAACAAAAAAACCAGACACGCAAAAAATACTGCAACCAAATCACTTGTACACAAAAAATCATGTAACATCGTGTGATTTATTCTTTACAGACGATGTAAAAAGAGAGGCAACAACAATTTTTAAGTACTAATTTAGACTGACTAGGTGTATTATTTTCGAATTATGTTGTTAAAATTTAAAAAAATTACCTACTTATATGTATAACTACGATCAATCTGAGAGACTTCGTTGTCGGGATCCACTCGAAAACTGTTTCGAGATTAAAGTAAGTACCTACGTAGCTACTCTTTGTGTTAATCCAGGACATATTATGTGCAAAATTTTATCCAAATTCGTTTAGACGTAGTGTATACGAGTGATTTATTTATTTATTTATTTATTTACTAATTTACAAACATTGTAACAACTTGACAGTGCTACATAAGCCTTTTTCGGTTTTTCCGTGCACCGATTGAATCAGAAACATCCAAACATCTTCACAAACATTCTATTTAAACGAGCACTTCTTGTATATCTATATCTGACTGATGGATCAACGCACAACCTATACCGCTAGTCGTAGAGACATTAATTTATTACTACTAGAGACCTGAAACTTGGAGGATGTGTTTTTTGTATGACGTAGGCATCCGATAATAAACGATTTTTTTTAAATTTAATCCCTAAGGAGATGAAAAGGGGTTGCAAAGTTTGTATGGAACGATTCCGCGGGAACTTTGAAATTATGGCGGGTGAAACCGCGTGGGACAGCTACTATATGTATATGTATATTATATGTATACATATAATCTCAGGAACGGCTCCAACGATTTTCATGAAATTTGGTATGCAGGGGGTTTCGATCTATAACTGGGTTTCAATTTTAGAGAAAAAACATTTTTTTTAATTAAATATTATGAATCCGATGTAATTTGTTTGTAATACAAAAACGTGAATCATAAATCATAGCAAAAAATATGTAACTAGAATTGATTCTATAGAAAATGTTAAATGTAGTTCAATGAAGGTACGTCGTGTAAAATAAAAAAAAAACGAATTAGCGAAGGGGTTCCAAACTAACTAAATTTCTCTACTTTTTATATTTTCTCATTAGTATTAAAAACAATAATAACACTCGCATAATCGCACTATTTCGTGCAATTAACTACACACTTTTAATTGTAAGTAAGTCAAATATATTTCAAAATAGCGTTTTGGATTAAAGTTTTAGGTTAGCGTCAAAAGCGGTCTGAAATTTGTACGTGTGTCTAGCCCATAGTTGGATTAGCTGGTGTCTCATACTTTTGCTTTGCGAACATGACTTACATACTCGCGGAATTCTGATTGACCCCATTAATTTTAAATGTTACTTAATTAATCAAATGCCAATTAACATTAATTTAATCATCATCTCTGATTGAGGCAATTATGTATAAAAATCTTTGCTTAAAATTAAGATCTACATAATCATTAAAACGACTCTAAGTGCGACCGTAAGTGTAATAAAGTCCCTGAAATTTACCTCTTCAGGCACTATAGTCCAACAGTGATTCCTTTGCAATCTATTTCCAGAAGCCAACACTTCCAAGACGGTGTCCCTTTTAACCCATTAACAATAAGTTCAAGGGCGGTATTAGAACGCCGATTCCGTACAAATATTTACTTAGTGGCCGCCTTCTGCTGGTACAAAATTAACGCAGACGCTACGGCCATGCTATCGCAATCTTTTCTTCGACGCATTGGTAAGCTCAGACCAAATAAAAACTACAGACGGAACGTCTCGAACAACGAAGTGAAGCCGTTTGCGTATGCATGTGGTGATTAGGAATGTGTATGGACATTATTCTCATCGCAAGATTCAACACGTGGCAAACGGCAAAAATTTTAAACTCCTTCCGAAGCCGACTCTTACTAAACAGATTCTAATGAAATTTCGGACACAAATACACAGGTACCTACTGGATTTGCGGATTAGGAATTATCTAATCCGCAAATCCATCCATTATATAATATATATTATAGGATATTAATTAGTAACTTGCCTTTTTTACAATCTAACTTAGATCCCAATTCTTTATACAGTTCGTTCTTTCATTCTTTCCTTAATGAGTTTAACAAAATATTTAGTTCCAAGTTGATTACAGTTACTGACAGTCCGGTCTTTGGCGAATGGGCTACAGTAGGAATACATAAAAGTAGGCAAATGTTATACAAGTTATACTACGAAAGACAGTTCAACAATAGTGAAGAGTTTAAAGAGTATGTAAAATCATACTCAAAGATTTTCAAAACTGTGTGCATATTGGCTAAATCGCATTTTATCAGTTCTAAGATCAAAAATAGTAGTGATAAAATTAAAGCCACATGGAAAGTAATTAATGAAGAAACTGGTAAAGCAAAATTTAATGACACCACTTTTGAGTTATGCGTTAATGGCAAATTAATTAAGTCGGATTTGGAAGTCGCAAATGAGTTTGAAAGCTTCTTCGCTAAAATACCAGTTTCTTTAACCAGCACTTTAGACTCTTCTACCTTAATTGCGGAGTCTCTTCTTAAGGCTAATGTTCCAGAATGTTCTAGTGAATTTAATTTTAGCCACGTAAGTGTATCTGATATTTTTAAAGTTTTTAAGACAATAAATCTTAAGAAAACCGCCGATCTGTGGGGGATTTCTGTTACGATTATAAATTCGTTGATTCAAATTATTGCACCAGATTTAGTTATTATATTTAATAAATGTGTAGACTGTGGTGTGTTTCCTGACCTAATGAAATATAGTAAGATAACGCCTTTGTTTAAAACAGGTAATACATCGGACCCTACTAACTTTAGACCAATTTCAGTACTACCAACATTTAGTAAAATATTTGAAAAACTTATGCTAGACCAACTTAACTTATATTTTTATAAAAACGACTTACTGCATCACAAACAGTTCGGTTTTACTCGTGGTCGCTCTACAACTGATGCAGGAATTAAATTGATTGAAAATATCTTTGAGGCCTGGGAGGAGTCACGTGACGCTTATGGAGTGTTTTGTGATTTGTCCAAGGCATTTGATTGTGTTTTGCATACAACGTTGGTCAGGAAATTGCACTACTATGGAGTAAGAGGCATGGCTTTGGATCTTCTTACTTCCTATTTAAGTGATAGGATCCAAAGGGTTGATGTCAACGGAAAACGATCAAATGGATCTGCCGTAGTGATGGGTGTGCCGCAAGGATCTATATTAGGACCATTCCTGTTCCTTGTTTATATAAACGACTTGCCTTATTTGGTGAGGGAGAACCATGAGATAGTATTGTTTGCAGATGATACATCTTTAGTATTTAAGGTTAATAGACAGCAATCGGCTGTAGACGATGTGAACAATGCTCTCTCTAAAATAGTACACTGGTTTAATGCCAATAATCTCTTGCTAAACCGCAGTAAAACTAAATGTGTAAGATTTGTAACAAAAAATGTCAAACAAGTTAAAACTAGTGTAAAAATTAACAATGATGATTTGGAACTGGTCGATGAAACTGTCTTTCTGGGTATAACACTAGACGCAAAATTACAATGGGGCCCACATATAGGAAAGCTATCGGGCAGACTAAGCTCAGCTGCTTTTGCTGTTAAGAAAATTCGTCAATTAACTGATATTGATACTGCGCGTTTAGTTTATTTTAGTTATTTCCACAGCATTATGTCATATGGTATATTGCTATGGGGTAGTGCCGCGGATATCGAGTCTATATTCGTGTTGCAAAAACGAGCTGTTCGGGCTATCTATAAGTTGGGCCCTCGGGAGTCATTAAGAACTAAATTCGGCGAGTATAAAATAATGACTGTATATTCTCAGTACATATACGAGAATTTATTGTATGTTCACAAAAACTTAGGCAACTTTAAGAAAAACAGTGATTTGCATAATATAAACTTAAGAAATAAAGACAAACTTGCTGTGCCCACTACTAGGCTCCATAAAATTTCTAATTCTTTCAAGGGACAATGTATACGCTTTTACAACAAACTACCGAACGATGTAGTTAATTTGTCAATTAATAAATTTAAAAGCTTAATTAAACGCATTTTGTGCGATAAAGCCTATTATAGCGTAAAGGATTATTTGAATGATACAAACGTTTGGTGATGAATTGCTCTTTTCGATTTTTTATCTTTTATTTTTGTTTGATGTGATGTGTGCGAACAACGTAGCCATTACCGGCCTTACATATTGATTAAATTAAGAATTAATTTCATTGACACGATAGTGGCTAGATTATGTCATGCTCACTCAAATGTCCCGCTGGCGGTGGCGTGTGAGTCGGGTCGCTCGGTTCCCTCTAATATGGTTGAGCGGGGCGGGGCTTACGAGCACGTCATACTCGTGAACGGGTGCCGTCAGTTGGTACTGGTCATGTCTGGTCTACTATTAGGTATAGATGCTTAATCCTAATGTCTCTATAGTTAGCTGTACCTGCCGCATGTAGTTTATTGCTGGTTACGGCTCATTATTCTCACATAATTAAAGTTGGGTTACCACTAATATTATAAAATATATATTATAATTTTAAATTGACAGCGTGCTGCTGTAGAGTTTGTTGCGCAGCTTCTTCTCTTCAGCCATAGCACTAGGAAGCTGTGAAGGGTGGATATTTTATGGGTGCTGTCTACTGTAAACTGTAATTTTATTGACGTCAAAAAGAGCCACATTATGGGCCTAATTTGAATAAATGATTTGAGTATTTATTATTTATTTGAGTATCATGCGGACACAAAGAGCTGCAAAGAGAAATTATACCTAGTATACGGTATAATATACAATTTTGATGGATTTTTATCTAATTAGATCTTACTTTGTATTTTAATTTCAATGGTAGTCAGGTAACTGAATGTTTGTAAAATCTTTATATAAAAATGAATCCCTATTTCCCTTGGTCACAGCATCACGCGTGAACCAATTTCACTAATTCTTTTTTTATTGTGTTTGTGTTTGTAAGGTAAGAAGAATAAAAGAAGTTTGGAGTTCCTGCGGGAATTCCGAAACTTACGCAGGTGAAACCGTGGAGCACAGCTAGTAATTAATACAAATAATGACAATTTATCGATACAAAAACGCTCTACTAATCCGAATTATTTCTACTCTCTACTATGTTTACTATATGACATTACTTGATGTCTATTGTCTATATGTATGTATAGGTATGCCAAATCTAGAAACCGATCTTCGCCTTTCAGCATAGTCGAATGACAACATACACACACACATTTTTCAATTTTATTAACAGTTAGCACGTGACGTGATGTGTGCGTTTTGTCGAAACAACCTAGTTAGCGGAGCGGAATCATTTTGATTACCTTGGTTGTTGTATTTTTGATTGGCATCTACGAAATTTGACCTAGATAACAGGCGAATAATTTTAGTGAGATTTTATAGTACGAAATATCGTTCTAAAGAAAAAGTTGGACAAGTATGATCGAAAATGACAAAAACTAATAAATAATAATAATCTATAGTTTTAGTACACAGTACAGTATAGGTACACTAATATTAAAAATAGGCTTTTGTAAGTAATAATAATCCTAATAATATTATAAATGCGAAAGTTTGTAAGAATGTATGGATGGATGGATGGATGTTTGTTACTCTTTCACGCAAAATCTACTGGATGGATTTAAATGAAACTTTACAATGATATAGCTTATACATCAGATTAACACATAGGGTACTTTTTATCCCGGAATTCCCGCGGAAACTCTGAAATTAACGCGGGTGAAACCGCGGGGCACATCTAGTGTACATATAATCTCTGGAACTACTGAATTGCTTTAAAATATTATTTCATTGATAGGAAGCTACAGCATCCCTGTGATGTAGAATATAATCTTTAGAGTTCCCGAGAAAGTCACGAAGTTACGTGTCTCAGCTATTGAATACTTGAGACAGCCAACAAAAAGTGAATGACAATATATTATGGTTTTCACAGGTCGATTAGACTTAGCCTGGAGCAACATATTATAGGCTTTGTTTCATATAAATCAGACGTCGTTGGGAAACAAAGTGGTTATAAAAAACGTTTCACGCGGGTTAAACCGCGAGGCACAGCTAGTTGCTTATAATAAACACAAGCATTGATACATTTATTTATTATTTATTTATTTATTTACTTTAATCCACAGCACTTAAAAACTAATTAACAGTACTTTTATACATTACCTACTTGCTGCCAATTACGGACTTACATTTTGTAAACTAGACATAAAAAAAAATACCATTACAATTTGTTGACACCTAGTTAGAATACAAAGCCTCCAAATTAAACAGCACTATTATTATACATGAATAGATACAACGTACAACGAGAAAAAATGATAGTGTGTGTGTGTGTGTGTGTGTGTGTGTGTGTGTGCGTGCGTGTGTGTGCGCGTGCGTGCGAGTGTGCGTGTAATATATAACATAATATTATAATACCAAATACCCAAAAATTAAAGCCTAAACGTAATACGGTATTATATTGTTACAATACTGCCATTTTGTTGTCTTAGAAAGTTGATACAAAAATTAGTTACAATACAATCTCGGTGTTTGTTCTGTAAACATGCGCTTCTAGTGAAATGGTCGGAACAGCTGTTGTGGTGTTCACGAATTTGAAATTGTATCTACCGATTTAAATAGGTTAGACAAAAGACTGAAGGGAAATTGAGCTTCAATATCACGTGACCAACGAAACAAATCGTATTATATTGAGCAAAAAAATAATTGATGTAGGTAATAGGTATCCCAATCCCAAATACATGTGATTAATATTATAACGTCTCTTATAAGGATTTCATAGATAATCTCCGCGGGACACCGCGACATCCTAACTGATATTATAAATGCGAATGTTTGTTTTGTTTGTTACGCTTTCACCCTTAATCTAACTTAACCAATCACCATAATTTTGTCAGAGGTACAGAGAAGGCTATGGGGTACTTTTACCCCGAGATTCCCACCAGAACTCATAAACTAAAGTAAAACTGCGACGAATAGTTAGTGTTTTTATTTTAAGCGAGAAACAGACTTTAAGGCGCGACCCACGGTCGTGGCTGAGTCATGACTACAATATACAAACCGCGACGACAAACGAGGAGATCGATTCACGGCCGATCTCAATAGTTCAAGCTGTTCCCGGTCACACCCCTTAATTTAGGAGTTCCCGCAGGAATTTTGGAATAAAAAGTACCCTGTTGTCTTTTTCTGTAGGTACCCTTGAGAACGTGTTTGCAAAATTTTATGACGATCGGTTGAGTATAGTTGAGGCGTAAAAAAGTAACAGCCCGACAAACAGATATAGTGTGCATACTTCTACGTAATGCTATTGGCCATATACACCCATAAGCCTCGACCGTCAGTGGCGACCCTAAGTTGCATCTCATAATCTTATAGGTAGTGGGTTACTCGCTTGAATCGTTTGTGCGTCTATAATATAGCGATCGTGTAACTCCTGAACAACTTGACCGATGTATGTTCATATTATTCACACAGTATATTTGTTTGTTTCAGTTATCACAGAGCCAAGGGGTAACAAACGCATCCAAACCGAGAAACATCCTAATATAAGGAATAGATTTATGCACTGAGCGTGTTAAAACGAAGTTTAAATTAATGCGTCGCTATTAAAATTGAAAATTGCTAACGTAACGTAAGATTGTTAGCTTTTTTTATATGCAACTTGACACCATGTCTTTTTATGCATAAACAAAAGCAGCAAAAAATCAAAGCAGTAAATCTGCAGGTCAAATATGACGCCCATCGAAATGAATGGAATCGCAATCATAGAACGATATTTTATTTCAATGAAAAATACTAATGAGGAAAACATAAAGATGCTCGGCATAAAAAATAAATAAATAAAACCTATTATCATAAAAAAGCAAGGTCTTGATTCGCTACAACCAATAATTGTTTTTCCCCGCGGACACACACGCATAGACAAAGTTACACTTGCATATTATGGCATTCTGAACAATAAATGGGAGTTTTTGCCATTCACAGCTTTTGTTACAGACATGCGCATATTGGGAATATGTTGTTGGTCATAGTGAATAGGGAGTCGGGACCCAGAGCCAAATATAAAAAAAAAACTGCAAACGTGTCTGTAATGCAAAGAAGTCTCCATAGACGTGTTGTTCTGCCACGCCCGACGCCACATGTGCTCGTCGTGAGAAAAATATCAATACACATAAAGATAATATAAAGATGCATTTCTTTGTGTAGCCGCTAGCTGCTAAGCAGCTATGATAGAATATGGAACGAAGTAGAATCTATTCAACATTGACCAAATATTTTTGCGACTCCAACTCGAACAAAGAGTATTGCGACTAAAACTAATAAAGAAATTATTTTATTTTATCACTTCTACATAAATAAAGCAAATTTGATGCTCAATAAGCGCTTGCAGACAAAATTATTTATCAAATATCTTTAAATAAGAAAATCTTGAAAGACGGCAGTAAAAAACAAAATGACAACGGAATGACTGCTATTGAATTTCTTCCATCTACTCAAACGCATTAAGATGACAAGTTGTTTATTTTACTTCATCGTAGCGATGATATACGTAGGCCACCAATAGCACACTGACACAAAGATTAAAACCGTGCCAAATCATCAATTAGTCAGTGCTCCATAATTGGGATCAAGTTCATACCATAAGCAATACAGAAAGAAAAAGAGTAAAGCTAATAAATTCAGACAGATGTGTCCAGAGAAATCGAGTAAGAAGACGTATCGCGACTCGTGTGTACTGCCTTAGTTATAATTCAGCAAAATGAAAACCAAAACGCTTCCTTCGACATCTGGACACCTGAGCCGAAAATATACCGAGATATCGCGGAATATGATTCCTAGAATAGCAGCAGACTGTTAAATGAACATGGAGACACCATGTGCCCTCAAAAACTTGCACAAACTCAAAACAAGCTATAGTTGATTTTAAAACGTCGCACACATAGACATAAGGGACAAATTATCTCAGAAGATGCAGTGCTTAAAAGCAAAATATTGTTAATATTTGTAAGTGAATAATTTGTCATTTGCATTGGACACTGTTGACGTTACGTCTCGCCCTTTTGCTAATGTACATTTTGGGCGGTAGAAAACGGTTATAGGTTTAAGTGGAAAAACTCATAACATTCATTTGGGATTCTTTTGATGCGGAGATTTGTCATCTGTCACACTTTTGCTTTTATTTGATATCATAATTAATTTATGGTGATATCAATCGGTGGGAAATAATTTCAAGTGTTGTACAACAAAAACAAATATATCAAGTTGACTGTTTCTCCGCGGTACGCTCACGTCAATTTTGGAATTCCTTGAGGAACTCGATTCAAAAAGTTGGATAAAAATTACCCTATCTCTTAATTCAAGATCGATATTACTCATGGATACTCATATGCCAAATAGCTGATTTCCGCGGTCCGAGCCTCATGAATCGGGACTTCCTTGCGAAATTTTTATTCCAGGAGAAAAATATTTCTAAATGATGAATGAATGATGATGATGAATGAGTATTAATTATGAAAAGAGATCGAGAGATAATTCAATTTAGGCCATGAGATGCCAAAATTGGAAGTATGAATAAACTCAATTACCTAACTTACCTTTGGCTGACAGCGTCTAGGCATGGCCTATTTCTAAGCAGTTGACAAAATCGAAAGCAGTTAAACTATTCATAGACATATATTGGCCAGCTGAAGTTGGAAATAGATATGAATAACTGCAGTTTCCCTAACTACGACCATGAATAGATCTTGGGGCTCAATGAACTGCAGCTCATATCATGGCGTGGCGTGGCAAATATTTAGAGAGGGCAGCTGCGCGTGCGCAGGTCTCCGTGCAACTTGCAACGAATACATCAATGACAAACATTAAGACTTGTGCACATGTCATAATTAACATTTTGCGAGAACTTTCGGATAAGAATAAATGTTTTAGACAACTAAGTATGAATATGAAAAAGATAATGTAATGAGTAAATTCGAAAATAAAATATTGTCACACCCAGTGATATAAATAAATTGAAAAATTATAAAGAAACTTATATTACAAATTCAAATTAATCTCAATGATTCCACTAAAGCAATAAAATACATAATAATCACCTAAACTATAATAGTTTAAAAGTTTTCAGAGAACTTTAATGTAAAATTGATTTGAGTTCAAGACAAAAGGAGTTAGTGAAACAATATATTATAGAAAACGCCTAAGCAAAAACGTACCATAAATTATCCAGCAGAGACGAACATAAATTATGTTAAACTGGTGCTCGTACATTGGACATTATAAATGCTATATTCTATATTTAATCAGATTTATTAGCTGATGATGTTTTAAATACACTCAAAATAAATGCAAAAATACGCAAATAACACTATGATTCATGCTAGAAACGGGGGAAATATTAAAATCTTTTTAACCATTCACGATTTTAATATTATTTCAACACTATTAGAACTTAGAAGAAGTACTGCTAAACCTATTAAAAGAGAAAACAACGAGAAACGCCAAATATTTAGCCTTTATAAGATTACTTTGAGCAATAAAACCCTTTTCAAAAACTGAATCAAAACATTGAATTTAAGAAGTAGATTAAACGTATGTAAACATTTATTTAAGCGTTCAATTATTTAATAATGACTTAAAAATAATGCAATGTGAACATGCCTTAAACGCATAAGTCAACTATCGACAGCTGACTGAAAATTGAAATCACAGCGGCGAGTTATTTAGCTTCAGTTTCAACTACTGTTATAGCTTTCGACAAAAAATACACTTAACAAATGACCATGGTTTGAAAATGTTGAATTACGTATAGTAAGAGATCGGATACTATGAGTTTTTGTTCCGTTTATCCCAAGGTCATCCGCATGTTATCATTTGAAAAACTTTCGGTCACAGACGACTTTGATGGATTTCCCCCAGAATATATCAGATAGATCTCAACTACGATTTCATTTAGTGAAGAGAAAACAGCTTTTGAAAACTCTGCTAACTACGTAACACATCGGTTGCTTATGGGTTTCCTTAACATCAATCCTAAGATTGCAAACTTCACACTTCATTTCGCGTTACCTTATTAATTGACAATCTTAAATGCACATAATGGCCAAGTTTGATATTTCACACTAACATCCATTTACAACTAACTCGTAGTTTAATGCCATTCTTCTTTCTATAGCTTTTACTAGCTGTTCCCCGCGGTTTCACCCGCGTTCATTTCAAAGATCCCGCAGGAATTCCGAGATAAAAGTAGCCTAAGTTACTCCTTATAACATCAGCTATCTGCCAGTGAAAGTCCCGTTAAAATCGATCTAGCCGTTTTAGAGATTACCAGGAACAAACAGACAGACAGAGGAAAATTTTAAAAATTGTTTTTTTTTATTTAGTAAGTACCGTATATACTTTCGTATGCATTTAGTGAAAAGCTGTTAGTTTGAAATTACAAACAGACACTTCGATTTTATTTATATGTCTAGATAGCGTTGTTTATTGTTTTATCGGAATTTGTGAAGGAATATACGATTGTTTTTTATCTTCGTAATTGTGATTTTAATCAGCTTAATTAGACGAATTCGCTCTCACCGAGATGTGAGTATAATATTGTATTTTTGGGGGAAAAATACATCGTCAATCAAAACTTGGTTGGCTCTGTCTTTATTTCAGCCTTCAGGGTATATTTAAAATTTTAAATCATTACTTTTAATGTAATTGAATTGTTTATGACAAGTTTATTTACAACTGAAATATTAGAAGTAGACGTAGTTATAACAGATTTTATAAATAGTTTTATATTTATTTTTTCTGTAGGTAATGTTTTAACAAATTTGTTCTATGTCTAACGAAAAGTGCGTTATATTCTAATGTTTATACTAATACTTTATATCAAATCTACGACTTGAGGTTTTGAATAAATAAGAAGCATATTATTATCTTGTTTATGCGTTTGCCTCTTGATATTTTCATCGTTAGTTTTGCTCAGCGTTATCTCATTTGTATATTTCCTTTGAAATTATACGTTTTTTTATTATTTCCCCAAGTAAAACTTGAGTGGAACGCACACAGAGTGAAACTATTTATTATCTTTTGGGTTTGTGAACGTTTTACGACAGTTTAAGCATCGCATTCTGCACTTTCGGACATTTCATGACACTGTTCTTATGTGTACGTACATTTGTTTTTCTTTCGATTTAATGGGATTTATACTGGGTGTGGTTTTTTATGAAGTTGCTTCGTGAGAGAAGACCTTTTACAAGTTTTAAATAACAAGTTACAACACTGCTCATGTTTTTAATTAACACAGACCAATCACTTTTCGCATATATTTGTCCGTTTTTTTTTCCAAAGTGAAAGGTTTTTGACGTGCTATTTATTCACTATCATTTACTGAATTACTTCCGAAATATTGTGTTTTATGTAAAATAAGCGGTTTTTCCTTTCCCCTCGGGGGTAACCCAAAATTCACGCTGATGAAACCCGGGAACAACAAGCAAATTTTATCATGAAGTCGGTGAAAATGTATCGTAGCAGTGTAATTAAAATTATAATAATATGAAAATCTATTTTTATTTCAGTGACAACTGTTTAATTCTACTCAAATTATAGATAGGTACAGCAAAAAAAATAAATTTCGAGTCATCTGTTTCTATATTGTGTGTCTATGTCAATGTGTGAAGACTGAACATCATGAACTTTCATAAATATAACAACAGCAACAAAACAAACCTGTGTCGTAGGAATACAAATGATAATCCTTCACGAAGATACCAAGGCTGCGTAAAGGCACGTCCCGTGATATCGAATAATCACGATTTTCCCAGCGAATATTATTGCAAATGCATCAGGTGTGCCAACATTGTGGGCAAAGGATGCGCGACTGCACCGCTCGCGTCCGTCAAGATGGCAGCACTTTTGCAAAGATACCGACTTCCGCCGCCGCACACGCTTATTGGTATTCTTTTTGTGAAATCGTGGCATTTTATCATTAGGTTTTTTTTTTATTTATCAACACTTGCCTTAATTTTTTTTTTATTCGTGGTTGTCATGAGCTATTGGACATTGTAAAGATTTATTTAGGATCGGTCAAGTCAAATAGTTTTAGTAGATTAGAAAGATATCAAAATGTATCTATAACATAGATATCGATAACAAACGCTTCGCC
This sequence comes from Zygaena filipendulae, assembly GCA_907165275.2. Classification (NCBI taxonomy): domain Eukaryota; kingdom Metazoa; phylum Arthropoda; class Insecta; order Lepidoptera; family Zygaenidae; genus Zygaena; species Zygaena filipendulae. The sequence continues at coordinate 8,144,355 of OU015669.1, forward strand.
ATCGATATTCTATATATAAGTTCAAAAAAAAAATTCACTCGAAATCCAATCTCAATTTAAGACTGCAGTTTTTGCTTATTTAGTACCTAAAGTATTATAGGATTATGAATAATTTTTTGTTCCTCCATCAATTAAGCCTTTATAATCTAAACATCCTGGATCTTTTAAATTATCAGGACAACAGAATTACGCATAGGACGTAACATTTAATAATTCCTGACGGCCGACGTAAGAAGAACTCTTTCCTCCCTCCATCTCGGACGAGACTCGTCTGAGCCCACGGGCCGGTGTGGGATAAGACAGCTCACGTTCAACTGGCCATCGTAATAATTGTCTGGCGCATCCGGAGCTCTTAATGAGAACCAAATGAGAATGGGTTTGGATTATACCAATCGATTTGTCCCCGTGAAGTAATAACGCTTTCCGCCGCCGGGATTTTTATTTCGGTGTTAATTTGTGATGATAAAATTGAAGATGATGTTAATCCTACTTAATATTATAAATGTGAAAGTGTGGATGTTTGTTACTCAATCACGCAAAAACGGCTGGACGGATTTGGATGAAATTTGGCATGCACGTTGTCAGGGCTACAGAGGAAGACATAGGGTACTTTTTATCCCGAAACTCCGAAACTCCGAAACTCCCGGAACTCCGAAATTACCGCGGGTTAAACCGCGGGACGCAACTAGTTGTTAATATTTATCTTGGGTATTTTTTTTCGAAGGTATTTCAAATTAATTTACCTACGAAAATCTTGGATTAAGGCCTTTACAGAAGTGAAACAATTGTCTTCCAAAACAAAAACAGTGGCAAAAACTTTTGGTGGTTTTAACTAAACATTTTTGCAATTCAGTTATCATCAAAAAGTAGTAGGTACTAAGTATTCTATAGTCGATTTTTTTGAATACGTACCTACCTAAATCTGTTAGAAAAGTAATATTTTAAGTCATATTTTATAGCGGGTCCTGCAAGGGCCTTGGGTATAGGGTTGCCGTTTTAGTAATTGTAGAACAACGGGCACTACTTGTTATATCATAACTAGCTGTCCGCGCTTTCACCCGCGATAATTTCGGAGTTCCCGCGTAAATTCCATTATTATAGCTATGTGTTTCCTGAATTAATAAATAAATAAAATATTCGCACAAAACTTTCTCTTGGCTTACTCTTGGTGAAAACCACATGAAAATCCGTCGTCCTATAGTTTTTAATTTTATCGCGAACAGACTGAAAGACGGCGGAGGACTTTGTTTTAGTCACCGACTTCCCAAAAAGGAGAAGGTTCTCATTTCGACGCGTATGTTTTTTTTGTAGGTACCACAGTTTATGTAGGAAGGCGCTACTACGTAGGGTATATATCATCCCTTGATATCATCACATCTGGTTTACCCATTGACATTTGACGAGAATTTCATCCCTCTGATAGTTCCACGTGGCCCTTTGATGAGTACTTCCAGTAAAAAAAAATACATTTTGGTCACAGAATGCATTCAAAAAAAGAATGGCGTCTCAAAGATTCAAACTGCGCCAAACGTCTCTTCATTTATTTGCGATGAATAATGATTAATGATGAATGAACATAACCAAAACAATATCCGATCGCCGGAAAACAAAACATCAACGGAGAACTCAATGATTTTTTGGCAAATCGATTTGTATGCGAAACCCCGATGCGTTTAAATCGAATTCTCGGTACTCGTGTATCATATTATCGTTGTTATTGTTAATTTGTATACCCTTCGGATGATAAGGGAATACGTGATTTATATTAATTCATATTTTATCAGCAATACAAATTCATCAGACGTAACATACTATATTTAAAATATTCTCGACTAATGACTTTATCGATTTTGCATTATATGGCGCCCGCGCCATTGAGGTTTTTTGCACTAATGCAAGTAGGTAGGTACCTATATGATGAAACATGAAAAATTCCTATTGCTTGATTTTAACCAGTCTACTAACAATATCGATGTAGGAGGGTCTAGATATTTCCACGGTTATTCGCGCGTTAATTTCGGAGTTCCCGCGGGAATTTTGGGATAAAAAGTATCTTATTTTTTTCTGTATTTCTGTCAATGCACATGCAAAATTTCACCACGATCGATTCAGTAGATAAGGCGTGAAAGCGTAACAGCTAAAATAAACTGAAAGAGTTACCCAGCTACTTTCACATTTATAATATTACAGGCTGATCCACATAGTTTCACCCGCGGTAATTTCGGAGTTTCCACGGGGATCTCGGTACAAAAGCACCTACCCTATGTCATTCTCTGTAGTCCTGACAACGTGTATGAAAAACTTCATTGTGATCCGTTGAGTGTTGAAGCATAAAAGCGTAACAAACAAACAAACAAACAAACTCACTTTCGCATTTATAATATTAAGGAAATATGGATTTACCTACAGACATAACATAATATGTTTACACTTTTAAGGCGTAGATAATATAATATCAACAAAAAGCTAAAGCTAAAAACTCACTTACCCAATATAATATCTCGGTCAAGCTCTCTGGCAGGAGCGACGCAGGCCGTTGCCAGGAGAACGAATGTGACGGCGATTGGCATTTCGCGCCAAAACGCGACGGTGGCGCGCCTCATGTTGCCAGTGGAAACTCAACGCCGCTTGTTCGGATCCATTAGTTTCTGTAACAGAATAGGCATTTTATATAAATAAAGCGTTGTGAAATTATAACACACTAGCTGTCCTCCGCGGCTTCACCCGCCGTAATTTCGGAGTTCACGCTGGAATTCTGGGATTAAAATACGCAGTCACTCAGGATCACTGGAGCTTCGTAAAAGTGAAAGAATTTTCAAAATCTACAGATCCAGAGATTACTACCTATACAACCTCACAAACTTTACCTCTTTATAATATGATTAGCTGTTTTCCACGTTTTAACCTCCGTCAAAATTTCCGGACAAATTTTTACATTTACATATAGTAGAAATAGTTGTATTGTAGGTATCCCGCGGTTTCACCCACGTACAGTGGGCCACATAGACAAGTATACCATCTTGTGAAATTTATACTTTTTGTAAAACGTTTGTATGACGTCGTAAGTTGCCGTTTTTGCAGCTCCAAGCTCCAAATTCCAATACAAGCGAAAAACGAATATTGGAGCTGCAAAAACGGCCACTTATATAATAATAATAATAATCCACATCACAACACACAGATCTACTTGATCCCACAGTAAGCTATTATTAGCTTGTGTCGTGGAAACCAAGCAAACGTGGTATATACTACATAGAATTACTTATATATTATACTTTAGATATATAAACACACCCAGACTGGAAGATGGAACCCTGTGTTCATCACACAAAGTCCACCCCCACCGGGAATCGAACCCGGAACCCCTTGATTAGCGGGCAGGCATGGTGACCATTGCGCCAATCGGGTCGTCGAATCGATATAACGTCATAAAGACGTTTTACAAATAGTATTTTTACAAGATGGTATACTTGCCTATGTGGCCCACTGTACATTTTGGCTGAAGATTCTTGGAAATTAATTGTACCTACCGGGGATAGAAGTTTTGTGTTTACAATACATTTTCTATTTGTGTTCAAAAATGTAATGCAAATCCGTTTTATGACGTCACGTGTATTAACTAGTAACGATGAGTCACCAACATGCAAATATCCTATTGTTGAATTTAGATGCAATCGGTATACTCTTTTCTAAATTAGTAGCTTATAAATCATACATCTATACCTATCTATACATATGAATAAAATTGAAGCGTCTGTTTGTAATTGAAAATTAACAGCTTTTCACTAAATGCATACGAAAGTATACGATACTTACATATGAAAAAATCAATTTTTAAATTTTTCTCTTTCTGCCTGCCTGTCTGTCTCCGAATCGGCTGGACCGATTTCAACAGGGTTTTCACTGGCCGATAGCTGATGTTATAAGAAGGACAACTTTTATTTTAGAAAAATATTGTTCCTGCGGCAATCCCGAAGCATACGCGGGTGAAACCGCGGGGCACAGCTAGTCACTACATAACAACAAAGTTCCCCGCCGCGTCTCTTCGGGGTAAACTCAAACACTTCCGAACGGATATTCAGGCGGTTTTCACCTATTGATAGCGTGGTTCAAGAAGAAGACTTATAAGTATAGAATTGCCGCGGGAACTCCGAAATTAGCGCCGGCAAAACCGCGGCGGACAGTTAGTAATATGATATAGGGAAGTATAAAATAAATCTTATGTCCATGTCATTATTTATTGTACGTCAATGATTGTTATCATAGAGAACGGAGCTTGGTGATGTCTATGTTTCCGTTTCTTAAGTCCTACTACTGTGATAATGTCATGTCATGTCGTCGTACTGCATTAAACGTACCTACCTAATTGAGAATTATATCAATGTCTTTAAATAATAAACAATTTACATCCTCAGAAGAATAATTGTTCTGAGTTTACATCATAAACTCCTGTCATATAGATAGAGTATAAGACATTTTCTATTCAAGCGCGTGAAGTAAAAATAAAATAGATGGAAGAGATTCTATATATTGTGCCTAGAAGTATCTATATTTTATTTTAATAAATAAAATATTTAAATCACTGTAAAATAATAAGACTAATTTGTCGTCTTACGTCGACTTATGAAAAATAATAAGTCAGATAATTTTGATATATGCTGCAATAAATTATATTTATTTCGTATTTTGGGTCAAAATTGACGATCAGTTAGCTCATAAATTATATTGACGCTACAAATGACCAATAAATTTAACAAACTGAGTCGAACAAAATGTCGACTCCAAAAGTGGTAGAGTTTCTAACGAAATGTCAATAAATTAATAAAAATTAAACGTTTGTGGTAAATATATTATCGTTTTTAATTAGGTTCCAACTCTAGGTTCTATAAGATATTTCTAAATATCTTATAGTGAAGTCCAATATAGTTTTTATTTACAATCTTACAAAATATAATGCTAATATCATACCACGTATAGAACAAGATATTGTACATAGTAGCTTTGTGTTTTGCAGTTAAAGTTCGAGTGGCTGCGATATGTTGTAAATCGGGACAGATTTAAAAAAGCCCAGAGCGCATCGCAATACTTATGCGAAATGGATTCCGGCTTTTCTGGAGCACGTTTACATTTCGGTACGTAATAATATTTCATGTTAATTATTTCCTAATTATATTTTTAACCTGTTCCCGCGTACGTCTGTGTGAAAGGTCGTCGACATTGTATAAAATTAAACATTAAAATAAACAAGCGCATAAATGAAATAAGTCAGACATTTGATTCACACGTTGGCCACGTGGATCAATGAAAGGGGAAGTTTTATAAATAACACTGTTTTCTCCGTGATACGTTGTTGTCATATAATCATTCTTTGAATAACAAAACGTTCTGTTTCAGTTAGAGATTTTGTGTTAAAAATTTCACTGATCTACACCGCAACGATACATAATAATATAACAGCTGGATAACTGACATAATAATAACGCAAAGTTAAAACAAGTAAAAATAATGAAAAAATGCATTATCATGAAAGCAATTTTAACTGTCGCTAGCGCAGTGATAACGAAAGTTGCCATTAACGAAAATGAAGAAAAATTATAATACAAAATAGAAAACACAAGAGCTCGTATTTCAAAATAAAACTTCAAAGAGTTACCTATCGTTTTTATTCAAACGCAGATTTATGCAGGTCAAAGCTATATAGTCTTTCAGGTTTAGCGGAACATTATGATTCGTTGGTAAACTGAAGTGAATACTGAAATAAAGTTTTTCTTAATTTTTTTCTTTTCAGATAATTTCAAAAACTACAACACCTGGCATTAAAATCTCTACAGTTTTACGACTTATCGTAAACATAAATAACATGGTTTCACATAAATAGGCATCTTATGAAATTTTGTATCAGTTAAAACTCTGTTTTATGTTGTTTTTCATTATATCATATAGCACGTGCCTTCAGATAATATATCACGGGTGTTGAAGGGTTAACCTGGGCTGGCAGTTGCCACATTTAAAAATGGATACATCAAGCATTGGAGGGTTGAATAACTTTTTATTGTAGCGTTGCATTATTCTAAATATAGAGCTTTCAATGTACTCTCTTTGGTTGATTTATTATATAGAGTTAAAATGACTGTAAATATTAGAATCATTATTCGGCTGTCATTTTAAACAATACAGTTTATAAATAAACTAGGTACCTACTATAAAACAAATTTCTTTATAGTTGTTTATAATTCCTTGGTATTTTTCCACCTACAAAAAAGGTAAAGTATCCCTGAATGACGAAGAATAAGAACCTACTTTTTATTGCAAAACGAAGAGATAGGAATGGATAGGATATTCAGGAATTTCTGAATTCGTGCGGGTGCATTCAAATAAAATAAAATATCCTACTTAATATTATAAGCGCGAAAGTTTGTAAGAATGTATGGATGGATGTTTGTTACTCTTTCACGCTAAAACTACTGAATGGATTTAAATCAAAGTTTACAATGATATAGCTTATACATCAGATTAATACACAGGGACTTTCTATTCCGGAATTCCCGCGGGAACTCTGAAATTAACACGGGTGAAACCGCGGGAAATAAAATAAAAAAATGTACCTACAGCTGCAAGTATTAGGTAGGTATATTTTTATCAAATTACTACTGTCAAATCAATTTTATTCTCTGAATAAGTAAAAAAATATCACGTAACACCCTTAAACCGTACAATAAACCTATTTGTTTACTACAACTGAAACATAATAAGGCTAGGTAGTACAATATATTATACTATTATTATGTTTTTTGGTGCGTAAAACAAAATAAATAACGCCAGAGCGCGGGTTCCAGATGGCGTGTGCGGCGAGATTTTTTTACACCGATATTAGTAAACATTGCTCTCACAATAATGTAGTAATATAGGATGATCACTTTTTGTTTAATATTATTAATATGTTGACAATCTACAGACGTTAATGCATAGAAAACTAAGGAACAGCGTCGTTATGTCTTGTATGGTTACGCTAAACTGGATTTTTGATTAGACCATAATGGTCTACAATTACATGACAACTAATACATGACCACACGATTCGGTTCTCAATTTTCTATTCGTTAACGAATTAAGATTATCAACTTAGCTAGGGGGGCTTATCGCTTTTACCATAAAATTCTGCGATAAAATAACGCGCCACAAAAATTGTATACGTTTTGTTACGACTCACGAGCCCAAAGAAGTTGTACTTTAAAAAAATACATACCTAGTCATACGAAATACTAATTTGAATTTGAATCGTCTAAATTGAACACTGTGTAAGGATGACTATTTTGGCCATATAATATTGTAATCTTATAGTACAAAAATAATGTATGTACTTACTACTGTTGTCTTGAATAAATTATAAAAAAAATTGTTGTGTTACAGGCTGCATGCGTTATGGGTGAGGAGTATTGTCGATCATAGTGAGTCGGGACTCTGAATAAAGGTGTAATTTGTCCAAACATCAATGTATGTAGTTTAAATCACACTTTCTCGGTTTCTTTCTCCAGACCCACCCAACTCATTGGCAACTTATTTGCATGACATCGGCCGCAATTAGGTACAGTAAGTAGGTACATCGAACGTGGTGCGGACGAAACCGCAACGGTTCGTTTGATACATCAATAAACGATAAAATGACACGACCACATTTTTACGTGTCTGTAAATCCAAAATTAAATAATCTATATATATAAAATGCTTTGTCCTGAATGACTGATGGATCAACGCACAGCCTAAACCGCTGATCGTAGAGACCTGAAACTTGGAGAGTGTGTTCTTTGTATGACATAGGCATCCGATAAGAAAGGGTTTTTGAAAATTTAACCACTAAGGGAATGAAAGTTTTTATGGAATAATTCCGCGGGAACTTCGAAATTATCGCGGGTGAAACCGCGCGTCTCGCGCTAGCTAGTGAGATTCTAAATTTGTTGAGATTTAATCATTTCCTTTTGATACCTATTAAGTTTCTTTTTTTTTGTCAAATACTTAACAAAGTGCCTATAGAATGTTTGCTATAGCAGCTGCTGTTGTTTGCTGCTGTTGTTATTCTTTCTTTTAATAAACCTATACAAATAAATAAAACTCAAGACGTGTCTGCTTGTAATTTCAAATTAACAGTTTTCACTAAAGGCATACAAAATTATATACGGGAGTTACATTAAAAAAAAAATCTGTCTGTCTTTCTGTCTGTTTGTTCATGCTAATCTCTGAAACGGCTGGACCGATTTTGACGGGACTTTCACTCACAGATAGCTAATGTTTAAAAAAAAAAATCTGTCTGTCTTTTTGTCTGTTTATTCCTGCTAATCTCTGAAACGGCTGGACCGATTTTGACGGGACTTTCACTCACAGATAACTAATGTTATAAGGAGTAACGTAGGCTACTTTTTAATCCGAAATATCCATGGGAACTCCGAAATTAATGCGGGTGAAATCGCAGGGAACAGCTAGTAAAGAATATAGTCACAGTCATTCACCACTGTACTAGTTATTTACTAGTCACAAATCTTCCATCAAGCTTTTGAATCAGGTTGCACAATTAACAATGCAAAATAAATCAAATCTACACTATATAAAGAGGATAAAGAGGTAAAGTTTATAATTTTGCACGTTTGAAAGCTTGGAACTAATTACCGAACCGATTCTTAAAATTCTTTCACTGATTGTAAGGTTGTAAGGTTACAGTACCAGAATACTTTCTATCTCGGAACATAGGTAGAGTTCCCGCGGAAATACCGAAGCTCGTGCGGGTGAAACCAACTATTTAGTGTACCTACCTATAGTAACGACTATTTTAGGAGATATGGTACTTTCATCCTGATATAAAAAGTTGATAAAACACTAGAGATGAAAATATTAAAGAAATGCAGGGATTCCGAAACAGCGGACGACACCGTGGTGTGATCAGCTTACCCCCCTTTTACAACTAATCGTAGGTAAATCGTTTGTAATTACGCATCGGTGTAAAAGCAGCTACAAGTAAATGACATCAGCAAACAAACGTTTGAGTTTGCGATTCGAGTTCATTCGACTCGTTGTGCTGTTACCGATTGCTATTGGGAATCGGGTACGAATTCTTAAACATCCTGTGCCAGGGAAGCGCACGCACGTGCTCGACAAACTTCCTGCGCGCGCGCACCTCATACTCAGCTAGCGCCGCGACGGCGCGTTAAGTTCTCCCCACGTATTTATACTAGCTGTTTCCCGCGGTTTTCCTGCGTTAATTTCGGATTTACCGCGGGAATTTCGGTATAAAAAATACCCTATGTCCGTCTCTGTACCAGTGAAAACGCGTATGCAAAATTTCATCATGATCGGTTGAGCTGTTAAGGCGCGAAAGGGTAACAAACAAATAGGGTAGGTTAGGGTAGGGCAACAAGCCCAACAAGGGTAACATAGGTAGGTATACGTATTTATTATCAAGAACTGAAACAGAATCGGCCGATCTGAAAATTCTTGCTTTCGAATGCATCGATGCATTGTGAACTGTGAACGAAAAAAAGGCGTCGTGCTTGACGATAAAATTTTACCTAAATATGATACTAGTTACTTCTATACTTTACCCAAATGCAATATTTTTAATGAATACATTGTAAAAGCTTATTGTAATCTATAAATAATTTACATCAATACATTATACATATACACCTTGATTGTTAGATATATGTGTATTACAAACTTCAGACCTTCAAACTAATTGCTGGTGGAAGTGATTCAGTAGCGAGGTGTATACTGTACAGGCCTACGTATTCTCCAAGCGAACCATGAACCCAAGCCACTGCAATTGGGGTTCGAATACGCTCTTGAAATTCTAAATTTAGAGAACGCATTAAAATCCAGTCACCAGGTAATGCACCCTTTACACGTCGGCTGCACCAACTCTCAAATTAAACTTGCAGCTAGCTTGCTGTACCATCAAGTATTTTTGTATATAATGAAGCGTATAAATAAAAGAATAGTTTGTGTGTCGCAAAAAAAACTTTCATTTAGTATTTAAATTATTAATTATTCTAGGCGTTATATTATTGTTTTTATTTGACAGGTCCTTTTTACGGAGATGTATAGAAGAAAGCACTACCTACTGTGTTAAGAGATACCTTTGTTAGGATTTAATATGGAATCAGAGATACTATTTACAATTCAAAGCGTGGGTACACGTAGGTATACCAGCGAGAATAACGCTCGAAAGGTGTATGCAAAATTTCATGATGATCGGTTGATAGTTAAGACGTGAATAGGGTTGCCACCGTTTTCTGAAAACAAAGGTAAAAAAGGTACTTTTGGGAAATGCAAGGAAAAAAATAGTAGGTACTTATATTTATGTTTGATCATTTATGTACCCATCGGGCAGCATTCATCTACGAATTATTGCTAGTTTGACTGTTGACGTTTTTTTGCCGCGTATGCGTTTCGTTCTGAAATGTCCAACCAGTTAATATAAAAAAGCGCGACAGTTGAATTAGGAATAAAAATATAGTTTTTTTTGTAGGTAGGTACTATATTATGTTTCTATAATATATAGTACAATTGACTGAAATATAGTACGATACTATATAATATAGTACGGGTGGCAACCCTAGGCGTGAATGATAACCGAGAGACTGAGTTACTCTCGCATTTACATTATTAGCATGGATTTGTAAATATATGTATAGTAAACATTTGAATAAAAGATAATAACAATCCGATAAGTAAGTATGTAATTTTTAATTAAATTAATTATTTAAGTAAGTATATTATGTACTTGTACGTAATAGGTACCTACCCATATATCTATTTCTAAATAAACTAAAACAGGTACAGTTCAAAGGTACTCTAAGATACAAAAATAACGATAGCCATTACAAGCGTTTAAGAGATACATATAAGTATAGATAATGAGTTAAGGGGAACTAGCTTATATGTATATAATGGCAGTAAAAGGGTTGTACTTACTTAAAAACAAAGCACTTATCTTAAAAACTCACCTTGAGATATATTTGGCTCCTGATTATTATTGAAGGGTTGAAACATAAGTACACTGAGATACCGATCCCATCAAAAACATAAATGTGAAAATGGAAGCCAAAGTTTGTGCTTATTTGTCGAATTCACCGACAAAAGAATTGATATCTAAATAGGTGCCAAGTTCTGTAGATAATCCTGAAATATATTCAAAGGAGCATACAACTTGACTAGTTTTCACACACAAGTTATCTTATATTTGGCTAAAAACTATAGTATAAATATTTTTGATGTTGACTTGTTTTTACCAAATATTAAAGGGGTAATATCTATTGACCTTACAGTATAAAAACAGTAACTTGCTCATAATAATATAAAGAAGATACATAATTCGAGTAGCTAAAGATAACTTTAATGTGAAAACTAGCCAAGTTCTATCCTCCTTTGAATATATTTCAGGATTATCTACAGAACTTGGCACCTATTTAGATATCAATTCTTTTGTCGGTGAATTCGACAAATAAGCACAAACTTTGGCTTCCATTTTCACATTTATGTTTTTGATGGGATATCACTACTTTTTGTACAGAAATTATTAGTAGGTATTAGGTACTTGTTCATAATAAAATTAATACCAAATGGTCTCTGTTAATCTATTGTATTTCAATCCGTATACGGGGTAGTAAGTACCTACTGAAACTAACATGTTTGGATTTAAAACAAATCACTAAGTAAAGACCATAACACATAAACATATACATAAATATGTAAAGACCATAAAATACAAAGACCGGCTGTCATCAAATTTTGATTGATGATTCTTACATTACAGGCAGAATAAGTAAGGGTTCGTGTAATATTACACACAGTGCTGCTCGCCAGTTGTCAGCTTGAACTCGGCTTAACATCCTACAGCGTGTCTAGATTCAATAGATCAAATAATAAATAAAACAAACACGAATAAAAATAGTTACATTTATAATTAAAACGTATTTTGCTTACATTTAAAGAAAACACCGCATGCAGTAAAATATTTTGGAGACATGACACTACAACTCTTGTCGACAGACAGCACCTGTATAAACGATTATATTTTTTTTTCCCCTGATCGTGTATCGCTCCTATTGCGTGACGTACTAACGAGTGAAGAATCAAAGCTTCTATTTGAGAATACGTGATTCATATTGACATGTTTATGTGAAATAGTTTTTGAGTTATGACGGGGTCAAAAGTTACGCACGGTGCTGCTCGCTAGTTCTGAACTTGGCTTGACACGCTACTGCGTGTCTAGATATATAGGTCACAATATTATTGTATATTAACAGAAATGGATAAATGAATCGGAAAAGAAAAACTTTTTACAGAAATTATTAGTAGGTACTTATTATTCATAATAAAATGGTTTTTGTCAATTTAGTTTATTTTCCTACGTTTCCGTGGTATAACGACTTTTTATTTCGTCTGAGGGTATAACTATCTTTTTTGTGTTTTCTGTATTTTCTTGGACGTTTAAAATGTTTGAGTGAATCGCCCATTCAGTATCCGGTTTTTTTTTTTACGAGTTTTCTGTTTATAGTTAATTTGGCCAAGTCAAGGCGGTATAACGTGCGCAGGCGGTTGTACTCTACAATAGAGCTCTCTTGTGCCTTGATTTGACTTGGATCTAAATTGATAAGATGTACTCCATCTAAGGTTTTAACTCTAGAAAGTCCAACGTAAGCCTGCCCTTTACTAAATATAGAGGAGCCTATGTCGAGAAGAGCGCTGTCAAGGCTAAGGCCTTGGGATTTGTGGATAGTAATAGCATATGCTAAGCAAATAGGGAATTGATTAGATTCCCTGTAAAGAGCAAGCGCTTTGTAGGATATCTCTCTTCGCCGAACAAACCAAGCAGAACACCATCCTGATGATATACTTCGATCTTAATGTTATGTAAATCTACTGCAGTCTTTAATTCAGAAGCAGCTCCATAAGTTGTCGAACAAAGCATGCTTGCTCGATACTCTTCTTCAGAACAGTAAGGATCCCCGTTAGGAGCACTAGTATATACACTTAAATCTTTCCAGTTACGACACACATACTCTACTAAAGTCTCACGTAACTTATTGGTTTGTTGTATATCATTATAGTTAAATAAACAATATGCAATGGAATGGAATAGGCAGCTTCCATCGGGAGGCATTTGAATGATTTGGTGTAGCGTAAAAGTGTCACCCACCAGTAATTCGATTGTACGACTCATTGTAGCTACGTAGTAAATAATTAATATTTAAGACGATCAAGACGAAGACGACACTAAAAGAATACACTAGAAGACCCGGTGAACTTCGTATCATCTACAAGACAACCAAGTGACACAATTTTTTATTTCTAAAATGATAAAAGAGATCGGACTTCACTTAATCAATTCTTTTGCGACAAGTCAAAATCAAAGTCATAGTCAAATCGTTTAATCAAATTTGGCCAATAATGTGTATCTTATTGACGTCAATAAAATTACAGTTATTATGACAGCAGTCAGCAACCATAAAATATCCACCCTTCACAGCTTCCTAGCGCTATGGCTGAAGAGAAAAAGCTGCGCATCAAACTCCAGTAGCACGGTATATTACGTCACCATGCGCATAAAGGTGCATATTGAGGACTTAAGCCTCCTAGAAGTCGAAGTGGAATTGCAGCTATTGAAGCATCTTCCATAACTTTGCCTATATCGGCTAAATCTTGCACAGTGTACATGACTGCAATTATTATTATTATTAAATCCATGTTGCCATTCCAAGTGAGAAGAATTGCTGGATTATGCCGTTAATATAACGAGATTCTTCTGTACGGTCGCAGCCTGAAATTTTTGAGGAGGTCAAAAATTTATTGCACAATACACAACTTTATTGCACACTAGCTGTTGCCCGCGGTTTCACCCGCGCTAATTTTGGAGTTTCCTTAGTAATTCCGGGATAAAAACCCCTACCCTACCCTATGTCACTCAGGAAACTCACCTACATGTATATCTCTATATTGGAGTCAAAATCATCTAGACAGTACCTGTACAGTTTCTGTTCGAGGATTATACGTCGCACTTGTAGGCGGACAAAAGAGTCAAATAACCGTCTCTATCCAGAAGCAGTTTTATTCTTGAAAAAGAATTATTTATTCATCATTTTTACATACAGAACTTTCTTTGTCAAATGTGAATAATATGTAATGGATATTTGCGTGAACTGATGAAAATATTCACAGATATTCATAAATTATATACGTATTACGTCGTACGTAAAACAAACGCTGATTTACTTTTAACTTGAGAATAGCTAGTTTTATACGTATAAACCATAGAAAAATTCGTGTTGATAACGAAAGTTTGACTCATTGTCAATGTTTGACCCAGTTTAATGGAGTGACGTAAAATACATCATTAAGAATACTTCAAAATTTTGATTAGCCAGTTATATACTTCAATACTCGACTTTGTTATATTACCTTCTTGATAAGGATATATCTAAAAACTGAAGATATTGATAATTATCTTTTTTTTTAAGTTTTTCCAGTTTTCAGATTTTTCCCTTTGTTGACGCCTAAAAGTCTACCTCGATGCCAAATATCAAGTTCCTAGGTCATCTGGAAGTCGGTTATAATTTTGGTCTATAGGTCAGTCAGTGATAAAAATCACGATTTTTGGACGTTAATATCTAAAAGCCCGTTTGAGGTGTGCTTATGAAATTTGGAGCACATGTTTATCTCGCGAGTCTTAATACATGAGCCAAATTTGACATGTTTATGTTAAATAGTTTTTGAAATATGGAGGGGTGAAAAGTGGCTCCAAATGGTTCGTGTAATATTACACACGGTGCGGCTCGCCAGTTCTGTCAGTTTGAGAACTTTGGCTTGACACGCTACCGGCGTGTCTAGATGTGCATTGTGCATTTGTAGGTGCAATGCATTGGGTATTACGTATTTTTTGGATAATATGGCAATATTATAATAATAATCCATTTTTTTTTCAGTCAAAGTGTCACTTAATAAAAATAATAACAATTAAATAAAAGCAATTAAGAGCGATATTACATACTACCTACTGTTAGTCTATACAAAACTATTGAAGGTCGATCGGTTCATCGAGGACTTAAATAAATACATAAATAAATATATTGTAACAAAATAATATCATTTGTTTTAATGCAAAACCGAGTTTGTTTGTTTGTAACGCTTTCACGCCTTACGGGCTCAACCGATCACCATGAAATTTTGCATATATTGTCAGTGGTAAAGAGAAGGATATAGGGTACCTAAATTTATACCGAAATTCCCGCGGGAACTCCGAAATTAACGCGTGTGAAAGCGAGGGGAAAGCTAGTAGATAAAACTTAACTTTCTTCTATTACATAAACATGTGATTTATTGCACAGAAACTATTGGAGAGCTGGGAAGTGGCAGTTAACTATTTCCCAGTAAAAAAAATACTAGGGAATCCCAAAATACACCCAAATGAAACCAGAGGTAGGTAAATATGTAAAAAAATATGAACAAAATTTACACAAAACGATGACTTTTATTGGGATTAGCTAAATCGAGCTGTAACTCAAAATCAAGAATAGTGCGTTACGATTATCGATATCATAAATATCGATAAAGCACACCCTATAAAGTCGAGCGGCGAACATATTGCGCCGATCATTACCCGGACAGAAATAACATTCGATATAATTCAACGCCGTGAAAACTTTAACATAAATAATGCGAGGCCAGTAACGAGATTCAAATCGACTATGTTTATGTGCTGAGATTTGTAATAGAAATATTATTATTATAATTTATTCGGATACATATACCCAATGAAAAACAATAGTCCAATTTTTAAAAAAAATCTCGCTATAGATAAAAAAAATATTTACTAAATGTAGAGTTGAATAATATTCATATGATATTACGTAAAAAAAAATCTTACAAGCCTTAGAAATTCCGATCAAGCCCAAAATACAATTCCAACAAAAATTTTTAGTTAAAAAATTTAAGAAGCCTTTTTTTTCATAGAATGCTTTCGTAGTAAATTTATTCAGTAATTTTAAATTTGAGTTACTAAAAATAGATTGTAATTGTTTAAATATTGATTAAACATAATCACAATTAGAATTATTATTTTGGCCTTTTTCTCGTCATGGATGCAAACCCCCATCACTTTTTTTTTATACAATCACATAGTACAGTATTAATTTCTTTTCACTGCCCAATGATTTCTCGACATAGACCTTTAAGCTTAGCCTAATTTTATTTCTATTAAATAAAACCAAACATTCAAATGCAACGATGATTCAAATCCGTCATATTATTATTCAATTTACGCTCGGGCGGACCCCAAAAGACAATCAATACAATGTTATTCTCCTCAGATGTCAAACTATTGCGCATCGCGTAATTCTATTCACGTAATTGATAGTAGCAACCGTTATGGCTTGTAGTACCGGCGTGCCCAATTGAATAACGATTCTGCACGGCCTTAGGTCACAATAATGCTGTAAATTGTGATATCGATAGAATTTGAATTATTGTACAGGATAAAACTCGGCGCAACATACCATTTTATTATCGATGTCGATAAACAAAACATGACAGTTTGTTTTATCTTTTGAATATAATATTATAAAGCTACTATAATTATGTACCACTCAATGTTGGTTATAGTATTTTATATAATTTTATTGTAGTTATTCGGAAAATGCTGAGTCAGTACACAATTTTAAAAAAATACGGGAAAATCAAAATTAGCAAAATAAATATTATGTAATTTGGAAGATAAAATTTGCAAAATTAGAAAGTATTAAATACTCAATGTTGAAAACCTCCACCGCCTCCGATTGAGTAGCTGTTTTTAATGTTTTCACCGGCATGAACTTTGGAATTTCTAAGGGAACTCCTCGCATACCTATGAACCAGCGTATCTACAAATGAAATATACTGGGTGCACTGCAGTCGGAGAAATTGGTCATAACTTAAACATATACTATGAACGAAGAAACTACGCGTATAAAATATTTTTAATAATTGATTAGTCCAGGTTAGGCAGAGGAGTCAGTGAACCCAAATTAACGTTTCCTCAGTATACTTTCTTTGTCTGGAGCTAGGAGTCAATCAGCTGATGTCAATTTTTCAGAAACAACAATGGCGAAGGAATAATGACGTATTTGGATAGTACCTAAGTCTATGCTTTTGCTTACTCAAACCTAATACATCATGGTTTGTAGTTGTGATGCAAAATTATGATTGCTGACACATAAACAAAAACAGAAGAACATAAGATAATATGTAACCAGAATATTATCATGACTAGATTTTTGGTGGAAAAAAATCTAACATTTTTTCATCGTTATTTTGTCCATCACTATTAGATCTCGACTTGTATGATTTACAAATCGTTCCATCGTCTGTCTGTACAATAAGCCCGCTCTTCGCATAGGGGAGTTTCTATCTCGAGGTCAATTATTATTGAATAAATCGATTGTTAATAGTCAGATAACACAAAACGGAAGCTTTTTTAATCAATGTTATAGTTTATTGAAAACGTATACTTATAAGTCACACTAATGTAATTTGAATGTTAAAAGCATTCTACGTTAGTGCGTGCGTAAAGTTACAATAATGTGAGAGTAATATAGTAGGGCAGCCCACGCCTTGTTTTCTTAGTGACTAATAACAGGCTGAATTTTCTTGAGTATAGGTGAACGATGGACGAGACGTCCAAGCTTTTCCTCTGAGACAATTCTCGGAACGGGTAGCTAATTAAGTGCGCAGGTGAAAAACATGTTGATTATACATTATACTTATAGGTAGCTGACTCACGAGGTTCCACACGCGTTCCACTCTTTTACAGAACCCTAACAAAAGGTTTACCTGTGATACTAACTACAACAAAGACTTCCACCACTTTGGAATCGGACATAGATAAGCAATAATGTGTTAATCCACACTGGAGAAATTTTGAGCAAATCGTGTTTTAAAATTATAGCGCCATTTTGTGACAATATTTTTTTAATATTCAACATTTTGTCGATATTTATGCAATGTCATAAGGTAAAGACAGAATAAAATACGTTCTTAACTCACAAAAAACGTCCTGTATCAATAACTTAATTTTGTGGGTTAACATGTTATTGCTTATCGGCGTGAGGCATCCAATTTTGAATCTTAGTGAGGCTATACTTTGCAAAAAAAACTAATCAAAATTTTATGTTTCAGTAGTTTCGGTTGGACGTAGTAATCCACGTCAAACTGAAATCTTATTTATATACATACCTAATTACATAGATATATAGATTTTTTTAGATCATGTTCACACTTTTTTACAGTAAATTAATGAAAATTCTGTCCTTACTTTTGTGTTAATGGAAACGAAATGACTCACAGTTATCTAAGTCTAGCAACTACTGCTAAAACAAATTTGGTCTAACTCCTAATTAAAAAAATTAAAACCGATGCCAAGTTATTTATTTCATTGTTTTTTTTTTCGTATTTTTTGCATGTACCATTCGTACTGACGTTTCCACCTATTGCGCAGGACATTTAATTGCTTATTTTCACTTAATAATACAGTGTTAACAAACTAATTTAGGTTTAAATTTTGCAGAACGCGCAGACAGACACAAAACAGCCGCCGACGATTTTATCTATATAAATGTGCTCCAGAAGCCTCGTTTACTAATGAGCTAAATGGAGAAAATTCAGTGCCATATAATGCAGTACCTGTTACTTACCTGCTTTTTCGTCAGGAAGTGCGTCAACAGATACTGTATAATAATTATACTTAAATCTGTATTTTTTACTTATAAAGTTAAATAAAAAAGTATTTTTTTTTTATCATCGTTCATAGGTAGCTGATAAGACGAGGAAGATATAACAAGCAAAAGTTACATTTTTCTCTCTAATCAGTTTTTAAAAACTTTTTGCCGACTTATATTTTTGTAAATTTAATTTCTACCTTCTGAGTTTAAGTATAAAAGGTTTAAAGAACAATTTACTCTCAAAAAAGGTAAAAATCGCTTACATGAGAATATTTAAAATCTTAAACATTAAAAAAGTCTTGAATATATTAATCATCATCAAAGATACCTATTAATTTAGATAGTGGATAGACAAAAAGAATAAACATTTGTGACGCGATTAGTAAAATTATAAGGTATCTGCAGCCATCGTGCTAATTCACTACTGGCAAGAAAATTTCAAACGCAGCATAAAGTATACAACCTACCAAAATAGATTGCAGGCACAGCGTCCAAGATTTGACCGATCGCGTGAACATTATAATAAGACACAAAATATTGTATATTATAGATAAGAAGACACTAAAGATACCTTCACATTGTGCCAGACATAATACTCAAAAATAATTTGAAAGAAACAATGTCGCGAGCGGCGAAAGCTTTATAGCGAAATGAGATATGATAATCCACCTGAAGATTCTTAGTCTGTTGAATGTTATCTGTCCCCGCGGTTTTATCCGCGGTAATTTCGGAATTCCCGCGAGAATTCCAGAATAACTGGAATCACTCGATCTATTGGTGAAAACCGTATGAAAATCCGCGGCAAAGGACTTTGTTTTATAATATGTAAGGATTCTCAAAGAAAAAAAATTCAGAAGCGATATTTTGCGTTCTACTTATATTTTTTCCATGGTTTTCGGTATGCAACTACCATTCTATGTACCTACCATCCACATCCATGTGTTTTAGACACTAAGGTATACCTAATAATTTACGATGTAAAACTTCCTCAAAACAAGAACATTTATACACAGACCAGATACACAGTATCTGATGTGTATAAATATAGCTGTATATTTCCTAAAAAAATAAATAAATAAATAAACCTCACAAAATTGGAAACTGTGAAGACTCTGCAGTTGTTTCGATTAGTGTATACCTACTTTCTTAAAAGTCACATCTTTATTTCTTTTACTTTATTTTTCAACGGTGGCAGTTAGTCTTGATGACACTTTTTGAAAATTCTAGTATTCAAGTAGGATTACCTTCTCTCTGGGTACATTTATTGCTCACTAAGTGTAAGTACATACAAATCACATTCTATGGAAGTGCGAATTTGGGTGAAACGTAAAAAAAAAAGAGATGTGCATCGTGTCATGACCATGACTCGATTGACCTGTCATTAATCCACCATCAATCTGTTTCCAGCCCACCCAAAACACTTGCTAAAGCGCGCGATATATTTCCCGCCAGAACTAAATGGAGCATTTGAAATCACTGAATGTCCGATTCAATTACAGTTATCTACTGTTCTTCGGCAATTTATTTTGCCGAAGCATAAAAGTGATATCAAAGGCCGTCTTACGAGTATATTTTGATGTATGTTGTTATTCTATGTTAAATCATTGGCTCGCAGCCCCGGTTACTGGATTGGTACAAGGTCAGGAAATCCGCAAAACAAATTTGTATCTGGCTGCGAAATTGAAATCTTATAGTGTAAAAACCACAAATGGACATAGATAAGCAATAGTGTGTTAACCCACACTGGAGAAATTTTGAGTAAATCGTGTTTTAAAATTACAGCGCTATTTTGTGTCAACATTTTTTATGTTCAATATTTTGTTACATACTTTAACAATCTAATAAGGTAAACACATAATTAAAAACGTTCCCTAACTCTCAATAAATCGTTCTGAATAGGTAACTTAATTTTGTGGGTTAACATGTTATTGCTTATCTGTGTCCAAGTGTCTGAGCACTCGACTTATTACGACTCTACGTTATTGCGATTGTTTTACCTACTAGCCGAGCAAGTTTCCGGTGATATGTGACATTGAAGGGTCACTTTCGTTCTACAATTCGCAAAAATTAGAATATGAGTTAATATTTCGTATATTTAATCAATATTTGGGACTATCGCAGTCGACTCCTTTGGAACGAAATTTAATCTCAAACTACTTTTTTTTTCTTTAAAACTAGTTTTTGCCCGTGACTTCGTCGGCGTGGCAGTCGAAATCCTTCAAAAATGATTGATTTGGTCTAGAAATTTCTTGACCTGAAATTTCTTCCAAAAATTCCAGTTGTGCCATACAAACTTTGCGACCCCTTTTCACCCCCTTAGTCGTATTTTCCAAAATCGTTTCTTAGTACACACCTACGTCACCTAAGGAATAAGGACTTGGTGCATTTATGGTTCTAGACCCATATCAATCGATCATTCAGTCAGTTTCTGGTTTTATATAGGTACGAGCTGTTCCCCGCGGTTTCACCCGGCGTTAGTTTCGGAGATCCCTAGGGTATTACGAGATAAAAGTACTTACTATCCGATATTTTTTTCTGTGTCTACCATTGACAACGTGTATAGGTAGTATGCATTTACTGTAGTTTCTTCCGCGTTAATTTCAAAATTCCCGTAGGAATTTCGGGATAAAAGTAGCCTATGTCCTTCTCTGTACCCCTGACAGCGTGTATGCAAAGTTTCGTGGTGATCAGTTGAGTCATTTAGCCCTGAAAGCGTAACAAACAAATCAACTCACTTTCGCATTTATAATATTACTAAGGATTAGTTAGATTCGAAAGAATATTGTTATATGAAATAGCATATAATTTTTAAGGGAGTAAAGATACAGTTGATTTTAGACCGTCCACAAGTGAACAAGAAAGCACTTTTAAAAATATTTTGCACCCTTTACCGTCGAATTTCCTTGGTTATTCTCGACAGTAAGACAAAATTGATCGAAGACAAGATTAAACATAATGACACAACCACTAAAATGTTATTACAAACTTGTTCGATTCGATTTGTTTGCATTAAAATGGCGTACGTTGATCGAATATTTTGAAAGGTCTCATTCATATTGTACGCGAATGTTTCAGGGTATGCTGTCACGAATTTAAAAATATCCGCCAACCTAAGCAAGTTTCTCAGAATACCGCGATAAACTTTTATATCGAGTGGTTTGTAATACTGCAAATGTTTTACATGTACGTCAAGCTTTATAACCCACAAAATTAACATGGTTGTAAAGACAACCTGTAATCAACTAGGTGCTTGAAATATTAATTTTATTAATAACTAAAAAAGGGAGAAATACAAACATACATATATATTTTATATATTGTTTTGTTTGCACACCCCATCTTCTATATCTCTCCGTCTACCCAATGGTTAACTGGTAGAGAATGCCGCAAGGCATTAAGTTCGCCATTTGTACTTATCGTGCAATAAAGAATAAATAAATAAATTAATAAATAAATATACAAATATACGAGCACATACCTACATACACTCATGAAATTCCGCACACATGTGTAAAAGCTGGTATAGACCAATAAAATAAAAAATATTTTTAAGCGATTTCAAAAGTTTTCAAGGAAGTTTTCAATCCATCCCGTATATACACACATCAAAAATGTCTAGGGATCAAGTGCATTTTAGAGAATTGCCGCCAATTGGGATTATTATTGTAACTTTTCTGGATCCTTTTTGAAATTTTTTATTGAATTTCACCATTTCAATAATGAATTTTATTCAAATTTTGTTTAAACATTTAAAAATAACTGTCATTAAAAATCCCTATAAAAGCGTGTGATGGCGGTTTTACAAAAACATTACAATTTCTGCATCGTAACTGAAAAAAATTGCATCGGTATGGAGCGATGACACCAATTGCCTAGAGAAGAGATGCTGAGAGCCGTTGGAATGTTGGAAGCTGGCGCTAGGCAACGCACTGTGGCTACTGCTGTTGGGACAAGGCAGAGCGTCATAAGCCGCCTATGGACACGCTATCGCATCACGGGCAGTGTGGCCGAGCGACATGGAGGGCGAACTCGTATCACCACTCGAAGACAGGACCGGTATATCCATAATACAGCGCGAAGAAATCGTACTATGACCGCCATGATGATAACTACGAGGCTCCACAGCGCTTCAGGCTTTCTGATAAGCGATCAAACCATACGTAATCGTTTAAGAGAAGTGGGTCTGCGATCCCGAAGCCCTCTGAGAGTTCCACCAATAGCGCCCCGCAATCGTAGAGCCCGTTTACAATGGGCTCGCGAAGACAGTAATTAGGAGGAAGAAGACTAGCGTGGTGTTTGCTTTTCCGAGGAATCTGGTTTCGGTATGAGGCCGGATACAAGATGTACATTAGTTTGGAGAAGCCCTGGACGTCAAGAACGATTGAAATTCTGTTAGGAAGTTCATCCATATGGAGGGGAACAATGATGGTTTTAACGGGTATTTAGATCGGTGGAAGAACCGATCTCATTTGGATCAGGGGCAACCTTAATGTTTGGATTTATGCGACAAGTATTGTATCAGATGTAATCATCCCTTTGCGAAGCCAGTTGGGTGATTCGTTTCAACTTATGCACGACAATGCACGTCCACACACTGTTGGAGTCGTAACACGCACTCTTGCCAATGTTGATATCAACGTCCTGCCGTGGCCTGCTCATAGTGCTCAATCACCAGACTTAAATCCTACTGAGCACGCATGGGATATACTCCAAAGAAGAGCTCTGCCGAGTATGGACGCCGTAAATACCCCACAACAACTTTTTGACTTCTTACAAAGAACGTGGGTGGCCATTCTTCAAAGTGATTTTGATGAACTGATTTTAAGCATACCAAATCGCTGCGAATGTGTGATTCATGTCAATGGAAAGAACACAGATTATTAATTTGTTAATACATATAAAAGTTTCAAAAACCCCTGTCTTTGCCTTCTTTGCAATTTTATTTTCGACTTGGAATTGGTTCAATTTCTCACATCTTACAAAAAATGAATATTTTCTTAATTTATTCAAAATGTGGGGATTAGTTGTTAATTTAGATTTGGGAAATAAGGTAGGCAACAAGCCCAGAAGATTAGATTAGATTTAAATTAATTGGGTTTCTTTTTATAGCAAAAAATGTACTTGATCCCTAGACACTTTTGATGTGTGTATATAGATAATATTGTCAGATTTGCAGTTTTTGTATATCATGTTAGTCTATGCCAGCTTCTACACGTAGGTACTTAAGTCGGTTTAATTTTTTTTTACTAGGTACATTTTTATCTCTAACCTATGCATAACCATTGATAAATTGGATAGTAATGCCCAAGATGCAGAGTCAGCGACGCAAAAATATCCTCCAAATATAACCATAACATCAAAATCTTTAAGGTCATACAGTATAGATATTAAAAAACCGAACTCCGAGTACCACTTCCTAGTTACTATTACTGTTATGATTAAATGAGAAACAGAAAGCTTTAATTTGAAGAAAAAAAAGCGAAAATAAACATCTCAACAGGATATCTATAAACGTACTTACCATATTTTACGGTCATACATCTGAGAGTTTTGGGTTCGGCAGAGAGATTTTATGCGGCCGCAGGGAATCCAATCGCACGAAGTGCGTCAGGCCAAGTTTCGTCCAACGCACACATCGTATAATTTATTCGTTCTCAAACTCCTGGTGTTTTAAATACATATATAGGTACATATTATAATTTTGAAGTAAGAAAATGCCTCTGTTTTGTATAGACAAAGTTAGCGACGTGCTAGGTAAGGTTGAGTTCAAAATCTATGACCATTAAAAGTCAACCGCACACACTAAAATGCATTTTGTGTAACTTTGGCAATAATACCTACAAAATGCTTATATTTTCTAAACTGAGAAATATTTTCTATCCAATTTCCCTGTATCATCTATATTGCACGACCCAATTCAAGATGGTCTAACACTTTTATAAACTCGCACTTGTTTATGATAACGATATAAAATTTAAAACATGTTTAGAGAATAATCATGTAGAACGCTTCATACGTGTTCCCAGAAATTGTGTCCTAGTTATTTTAAAAACTTTTTTGGAAAATATTTTCCTGTATTGGCACGGAAAGTCGCAATTTGACACGGTGTTTTTTTTATTACTTGCTGAGTTAGGATGAAGATAATAATGTGTCAGATTGAAAACAATAATATTTTCGACACGACTTGGCCATAAATTAGATCACACTACTTTTATAAACACGAAACTTATTGCTTTGGTAGTTGGTCGTTTGTTCACATTTAATTTTTGTTGGGATTTTATGTTACGCAACACACATTTGATCATACATGATTTTAAAAATATCTCTCGTTACTAATGGCAATGCGCTGGTACTGGTAAATTACTCATTACGATTCGAGGAAGCTTAGTAATCAGTTGGAAATCGGTGCGAATTCATGACGAACGGGGAAAATAACGGATTGTTGATATGTTTATGTTTATCACACCGGATGGAATAGGCATTTCTGTTCATTTAAACTTTTATAAAGAAAATAATATCAATTTAAAATAAGGAACTTCGTTCCAAAAACGGATATCGTGCTTTTGGCAATTCATATTTAAATGATATTCATACATAATTATTCTTAATCAATATAATTAATGCGAAATTTCAAATGTGTGTTTGTGTGTAGGTACATATTTGTTACAACTCAGACTTCATAGAATAACTTACTTGAAGTTGTGGAATAACATTTTCATCGGTTAAATATTGTCATCTGTGAAATACCTACCAGGAGACTGGAGAGTGAAAGTAGAGGTTCAACAATAAGCGGAAAATTCTAATTTTATTAGTTTCTATTTTGACACTTTAGATTCGCAAGCGAAATCGCTAGTAACAACTAGTTAACACTAAAACTTTGCGAAGGGTACTCGTAACTAGATATCTCGCATTAATTCCGTTCCAATATTATATTCGTATCGCACTAAATAACTTCTAATAAGATCGGAAACATTATTCATAATGCCCAATTAATAGGATTTATTTACAATTTTTCGGGCAGGATGTTGTAATTTGAATACAACTTTTTTTTTTACATAGTCCAGACATCTCGAATGATGTTCTCGGAATATATAGGTCGGTTTGGTAACTCCAAACGTGTTCGTATAGGTGAGTGAACAATGGGGGATTATGTAGGCCAATAAATGCTCCTAGAGTGGTTAACAAGCAGTGTTCTGGTTTAGAACGTTTAGTCTCGAGTGGGATTGCCACGTGTCAGGCTTAAGCCGGACATATTTGACTTTTTACGGAAGTGTCCGACCAAGTGTTACCTCGTCCGGCTTGTCCGGCTTTTGTTAGACTATTTATCGAGCGCAAGTTAAAGCGCGACTTTTTTTTAAATTATTGTTTTTTCATTATGAAATACTAGCTGTGCCCCGCGGTTTCACCCGTGGTATTTTCGGAGTTACCGTGGGAATTCCGGGATAAAAAGTACCCTCTGTGCCCCTGACAACGTGCTTGCCAAATTTCATCCAAATCCATTCAGCCGTTTTTGCATGATTGAGTAACAAACATCCAAACATCCACACATTCACATTTATAATATTAGTAGGATTGTCCGGGTTTAGTCGGATCTTTATAAAAACTGTGATTAGCTTTTAAAATGTATGCTCGGCTTTTAGGGTACAATATCCAGCCGAATTAAGCACCAAGTCCGACTTTTGCATTTTTGAATCTGGCGACCCTACTATCCGTACCTACATTATTGTTTAGGTACCAACCAACTACCAACACAATCTCGGACCTACACAAAAATTGTTGGAGTCATAGCTATTTGTTGCTGCGTACCTAAATTTCAACTCAAAGATTGGCGTCTGTTGAATGTTTGTGAGAAACGATTTATAAATGCGACTGTGAGTTTGTTTATTACGCTTTCACACCTTAATTACTCGACCGATCATCATGCAATTTGCATGTACACACGGTGTCACAGGTAGAGAAAACGATATAGCGCACTTTTTATCCTGGACTTCCCGCGGGAACTCCAAAATTAGAGCAGGTAAAACCACAGGGATCAGCTAGTAGGTACTATAATATACTAGTAGGTATGTATTTAGAGTAAAGTTGCTAAATAGAGTTTTTTATCACTGTCGGTCTAAACTGAAAGACAAACAATTAGGCAAATACCATGAAAGTGTAACAAACAAACAAACTCGCATTCATTTAAGTAAAATATTAAATAGATTCCGACCATTCTTTGAGATATAACTTTTTTTTACCTAGCTACTAGATTTTCGTTGGATTTTTAATATTTTGCATTTTTTTTAAACCACCTTAAAATCGTTGCCACTGACTGATTCCTATTGAAATCCTAAACATTTTGTATTTGAGTAATGTAAGCGAGAAATGACTCGTCTATTGCAACGATTGGCTCCAATTACCGCAAGGCCGTATTCTAGACTGATGAATGCATGCGTTCATCACAAGACAATTAATGTGTATTTTTTATACTTGTATGGAGTAAAGCGAGTAAAGCACTGCAATTGAAGCTACACATAGTAAAAACCGAGATAGTGAGCGCAGAGTGAAACCATCGAAGTAAGGAAAAAAAGTTCGATTACATCTGACTTTCTTTTTTATAATAAGCTAGCTATTTGTTAGTTAGCTAGTTGATTGCCAAATATTTTTGTCAAATTTATAATAAAAGCTATGCCTACGTCACCTATATCAATGCATAAAGGTAAAAAAATATATATATACAAAATTATACTGTCGTTCAAATACATCATATTGCAGTCACACATAAAATACACCTGTGACAATTGTATAGGATTTTTTTATAAAAAAAAAGGAAACATCGTCCTCAATTTCCTAGAAGCAAAGGTCTTATTCTGGATTCAGCTCACAGCGATCCGCTCGAGAGCACGACGCGCGCGCACCAAGCCGAATGACAAGCAGTAACTCGTGCGATAACATCTTGCATAGATTATGAGATTATAACTTTTTTTTTTTCATTTCCACCAGTATGTGGGGAAAGCACAGGGGTGTCTCAATCGTTTCTGTATTCTGTAATTAGGTTTGAATAAAACATAATAAAGCAGCCCAGAGACATCGGTCAAGACTCAAGAGATTCGACTCTTAACACTACAGATTTTGCAGTAGACAAAATTTAGTTTTTGGAGCTTTTAATTAGTTTTGGAAGTAATGAGCACAACAACCGAAAGAGTTCTTTCAGTATTTTATTTTATTTTAGTTTTGTTTATTTAGAACAACAACAGCTACAAGCACATAAATATATTAATTCTATAGGTTTTAATGTTACAGTATTTGCCAATGATAGTTATTATCTGTAGTCAAACCTAGCGAATAATCCTTTAGTTCGGCCACAGTTCAAAAGGCTAAACAACTAGAAAAAATTAAGTAAATAGTACCTAAAGTCGAAATTGCTTATTTTCTTGCTTGCAGGTTTTAGAGTAAAAGGTCATAAGGATTTTAAAGGATATGTCTTTTAATATTCTATGCACCTACAAGATCGCACTTCACACGCGAAACAAATATTTCACTAAACGCGTCACTAAGAAACAGTTAATTAGTGAAAACTATAACTAATTAACAAATTAGTACAATTAGAAACCTTTCGCTTACTCTAGGAAATTGTGAATTGCCTCGGTGGCCTATTTTCGATTCAAACGGCGTAAACTTCGTGTTGAATTCACACTTCAACACTGATCATTAGCATTCTATGTGTTTGCTTCGAATTCTTGAGCCTTGTGCGGCACATATTATACTGTCTTGTTAATGTCCAACGGTTTATAGAATAGTGCTCCATATTTTGTTGACATTTCGTCACGTTATTGACAGTGGGAATTTTTGGCGACTCAGTTTGATAATTTTCCACTGCTGTTTTCTCTTACTGACACTGGCATAAATAGTAGGTATGCCTGACCTGACCAACGCGTCTGTTGTCAGTTTATAAAGAAGAAAACGAAGATGGTGGCAGCACCCTCGTTTGTGTCGATAAATAATTGTTAAAAGCGCATTTTGGTTTAACGGTTTAATTCTTTTATTTCGTCTGAGTTTAATTCTAGCAAAGGTGATTTTGTAAATGCGCATGCACAAATAATATGTATGATATTTCGGTGTGGTTCCTTCGGTGTCCACCGAGAGCTCCGAGAAAGAAATTGATATTATGCACCCATAATTCCAATTTTAAACTGTAGTTACAAAGATGCTAATAAAAATAAATTTATTTTAAACGCATTCTTTGCGAAGGTTTATGGGAAGAAAAATGTTTTCGACAGTTGCTGTTGATCTTTCAAGTGAAATTTAACAGTATCTTTCAAATTGTATAGCGCATTGCACATTCAATATGACGTATTTATTGTTAAAAACAAAAACGGAGTCACTGTGGCACACAGCAGGTATCCAAAGCTATAGATTAAAGAAGAAGAATTATATAATTTAAGATCTTAAATAATATGTATAAACTTAAGAAACATGTAAAAAAGATGTCGGAATGTCTGAAAATATAATGCACAAAATCTAAAAATATTTTCTTCATAATGTTCAGTCATAAACTTTCACTAAAGTACTGTTATGACGAAAAGAGTCGGTTGTGAAATGAAAGCGTCATTAATACAGAACTTTTAAAATAAATTTTGCTTTGAGATAATTTTTTATGACAACTATGACGACTAGCAACGACTGTGTTTTGTAATTTTTACATTAACTGCAGGGAACACCTAGTTTTTAATTAATAGAAGAGAAATTTCTTGCGTCATATTATAATCCGATGTATTCTCGTTCGTCCCACTAAGTATAGGACAGCAAACAGAGGGGCTATTATGTAACTTTTGTTTCTATCATTTTTCGGTTGCAATCAAAAATATGGCGGTTTTGCGATTACAATTTGCACATTTTGACACCTTCAATATCTAGCAATCAGTCAATATAAACATACTTCAAAAGTTGAAGCTGTTTAAATATGATTAATTAAACATAAAATCACTATTTTTCTGATTGAAACTGAAATATGATAGTAACAAAAGTTACATAATTGCCCTGCAGGAATACATTTTTAAATAAAATTGGACGCAGATAAGCAATAACCCACAAAACGAAGTTATTGATTCAGAACGATTTATTGAGAATTAGAAAATGTTTTTTAATTATGCGTTTACCTTATTACATTGTTTAAATATGCAAGTCAATATTGAACATAAAAAATGTTGACACAAAATAGTCCTATAATTTTAAAACTTTAATTTACTCAAAATTTCCCCAGTGTGGGTTAACACACTATTGCTTATCTATGTCCAATTATTAACTGGATTTACGCTCGACTTGTGGTTGGTACAATAGGAAAATAGATACCATTATTTAATACTTATACTGCTTATACAAGTACTTAATTAAAGTATACCTATGGGATACATCTTGCTCTGTCCGAATTTGGATTTGTTTTGCGCTGTGCCCTATAAACAGGGTCCATAAAGAACTGTTTACTAACTACCTCAACACCTTTTGTTACTTAATGGATGTACAATAAATAAATAAATAAATAAAGCGATCGCCCGCCTTCAGTTATAAATATTTTCTTCTTTTTTCTACTAAAGGGACGAATTAAAATTGCAATGTAAGAACTGGAATATATATACATAGGACATGTATATGAATTGGTATGTACATAGAAAATTAAAGGACACCTAACGGCAATATTAATGGGCGATGTATCCAACACATAAGGTGCGTAAATCATTATTTACAACACGTACAAAACCATTGCGTACCGCGGCATTTGATCGCGAAGAATGATTGATTTTGTAGCAAATAGTACAGTTGGTACTCATGCGTTAAACTTCATATAACCTACTTGTTTAAGGGCTACTTGTTTAAGGGTCTACTTGTTTAAGGGTCTACTTGTCTAAGGGTTTCCGAAGAAAACACGTCTAATCTAAAATTATATCTAAAGGGTAAATATAGACCTTAACTTACATCTCAAATATTTTAATGAATGAAAAAAAAAATTAATTCGTTGTACAAAAGTGAGCTTATTTCTAAAAAGAATATCGTGCAGCTATTTCGAAAAAATTAAAATAAATCGATTGCAATAAAAATCCTGACAATTACAGAAATAAAAGAGATCTCTCCATATAAATCTCTGTTCTCGATGTTCTCTGGCTCCGAGACTGCATTAAAAAATCTTTCCGATTCCTTACAAACCAACTTTTAAAAATAAGTAAATCTTAGTCCTCAAGAGCTGACTTCAGAAATATCGACTCGATGCCTGCCGTAACTCATTTTCATGTCGCCAAGAAGCCATTAAAACTTCAGCTACCTACAACGCTCATGAAGGCAACCATTGTGCTTTCTGTGGGTGGGAGTCTAAACTCAATCGCTTCCAATGTACAATATTTTGTGTTCAAGTGCCTAAAGCTTTTGTTTCTTAATCACTTTACATTGTGATTGAAGAGGGGTTTTAAAAATTAGTATCGGAAGTATATTTATTATTTTGTTAGCTTGACATTTAATTTTTGCACTGTCGAACATGGCTGAAAAATAAGTAGGTACTTTTTGTTTTTCCTGTATTAAAAACTAGCTGTTCCCCTCGGTTTCACCCTCGCAAATTCCGGATATCCCCCAGGAATTCCAAAGTACCCTATGTCATTTTCTGTACCTCTGACAATGTGTATACAAAATTTCATGATGATCGGTTGAGCCGTTAATGCGTGAAAGCGTAACAGACAGACAGACAGACAGAGCTACATTCGCATTTATAATATTAGTAGGGATAAAAATCTGATCAAATAATGGCTGACTTACTTAAATTCCTCAAAAGTAAACAGCAAAAAGTTCTTTAAAATTTTAAAATTTTCGATGAGGTGTGAACCACGCCACGTCAAAGCTATCGATACAATTCGACCAAAAGAGAAATAAG
The DNA here is from genome assembly GCA_907165275.2 of Zygaena filipendulae. Lineage (NCBI taxonomy): Eukaryota > Metazoa > Arthropoda > Insecta > Lepidoptera > Zygaenidae > Zygaena > Zygaena filipendulae. The sequence goes on from OU015669.1 coordinate 8,175,990, forward strand.
TACCTAAGATTTTACACACCAAAAGGAGATTGACAGGGTATGGACCAAATGCTGCCCAGGAGTAGGACTACCTTGACTGAGTTCCTTGCATTGCTTTATATTGAAAAATTATTTTTTTTTCAAAATCGGTCCCGGAGAAAAAAAATTTACGTCAGTTTTGTTTGTACGTTTTACATAGTATGTATGTTCTCCGATTATTCGAAGACGACTGGACCGATTTGGAAAATTCTTTTTTTGGTTGAAAGGGTATACTTCCGAGGTGGTACCACTGTCATAAGGTCAGGATCTGATGATGGAATATTGGAGAAATGGAGGAAACTTATCAAATATTATAGGCACACCTACCAATTTTGGGTATTTTTTGGAATATTTCATGCATTTGCTTTTGGAAAGCACCATTTAGTGAAGTGAAACTAATGATGAAGACCACAGATGACCAGCGGAACTACTCAATAATAGGTATTTCACAGGTTGCGATTCGATTACTTTAAGGTGGTTGCTGAGCAGTTTATGCTCATCACAGTGCATGTGGTGAAGTGGAGCTGATAGTGTGTATCAGTAAAACTCCTCAAAAATATACATCCCTCCATCGGGAAAAGCATTTATTTATTGTTATTGTAATTAAGTATTTATTTTTACCCAATAAATAATACCTTTTTTTCCCACGACTCCTAGGATGGAATTAGACGCGCTTTATTTTACTGACTACTACTACTATTAGGAACATATTGTACTATGTCTACATCCTGGGCAGCACTTGGTCCACCTTCCATGCAAGTTTATTGTTTCCCAATAAATCTCAACAAAAACTTTTTTTTTTTCACGACTCCTGGGATAGAATTAGGCGCCCTTTATTTTACAAACTTCTACTATCCTAAGGAACATAATTTACTATGTCTACATCCTGGGCAGCACTTGGTCTACCTTCCATGCAAGTTTATTGTTTCCCAATAAATCTCAACAAAAACTTTTTTTTTCACGACTCCTGGGATAAAATTATGTGCCCTTTATTTTACAAAGTACTACTATCCTAAGGAACATAATGTACTATGTCTACATCCTGGGCAGTACTTGGTCTACCTTCCATGCAAGTTTATTGTTTCCCAATTTTTTTTTCACGACTCCTGGGATAGAATTAGGCGCCCTTTATTTTACAAAGTACTACTATCCTAAGGAACATAATGTTCTATGTTTACATCCTGGGCAGCACTTGGTCTACCTTCCATGCAAGTTTATTGTTTCCCAATAAATCTCAACAAAAACTTTTTTTTTTCACGACTCCTGGGATAGAATTAGGCGCCCTTTATTTTACAAAGTACTACTATCCTAAGGAACATAATGTACTATGTCTACATCCTGGGCAGCACTTGGTCTACCTTCCAAGCAAGTTTACTGTTTCCCAATAAATCTCAACAAAAAACTTTTTTTTTTCACGACTCCTGGGATAGAATTAGGCGCCCTTTATTTTACAAACTACTACTATCCTAAGGAACATAATGTACTATGTCTACATCCTGGGCAGCACTTGGTCTACCTTCCAAGCAAGTTTACTGTTTCCCAATAAATCTCAACAAAAACTTTATTTTTCACGACTCCTGGGATAGAATTAGATGCGCTTTATTTTACAGACTACTACTACCCTAAGGAACATAATGTACTATGTCTACATCCTGGGCAGTACTTGGTCTACCTTCCATGCAAGTTTATTGTTTCCCAATAAATCTCAACAAAAACTTTTTTTTTTCACGACTCCTGGGATAGAATTAGGCGCCCTTTATTTTACAAACTACTACTATCCTAAGGAACATAATGTACTATGTCTACATCCTGGGCAGCACTTGGTCTACCTTCCAAGCAAGTTTACTGTTTCCCAATAAATCTCAACAAAAACTTTTTTTTTTCACGACTCCTGGGATAGAATTAGATGCGCTTTATTTTACAGACTACTACTACCCTAAGGAACATAATGTACTATGTCTACATCCTGGGCAGTACTTGGTCTACCTTCCATGCAAGTTTATTGTTTCCCACTAAATCTCAACAAAAACTTTTTTTTTTCACGACTCCTGGGATAGAATTAGATGCGCTTTATTTTACAGACTACTACTACCCTAAGGAACATAATGTACTATGACTTTATTCTGGGCAGCACTTGGTCCACTCTTCATACAAAGATTGGCATTGAAAATCGAATTCTTTAAGTCATAGAGACATAGGTAGATTAATAAAAACTCTGGTGAAGACAGTGATGTTCACAAATATCACATCAAAAACAAGTGGATTATAGTCTTTTGGCTACCAAAAGACCTAACAGCTACAATTGCAAAGTCACCGATATTAATTTCGAAATGGTCTGTAAACAAAATGATAAGTCAAAATTACGTCTAGTCCTTTCCACAAGTCAATGACTTAAGACAACCGGAAACTTCGACAATATTCCACTAGCCACCACGAATATAGATGATTGACTGCAATAAGTCGTTACTAGCATATATATCGGTCCCTTTCCAACATAAACACATCATCGAGGCCCAAGAAAGAGATGGTCAATAACCAATAAAATGCACTCCACGTACAAGGAAGCGGGAACGATTTCTGATGTCAGTATAGAAATATTAATCGACCAAGCTTTCATATAGATGTTGAACGATGAATTTTTGATAGGTTATGTAATTTATAAAGTGAATATATGATGTGTGCATGCAAATTGATCGTTACTGAGATATTGCATGGTGACCAGTGGTGACTGAAGCCATTGGCTATGCTTATAATCCGTCCATGGACTTGTCAACGATCGGTTGAATAGTTATTTCTTAAAAATGGAAGCCAACGGAAATACGAATTAATTGTTTATGAAATCCAACAACAAAAATTATAAATTGGTATCGAACGCCAAACTCATCCTTTTTAAATCTTTTAGATTTAGCTTTTATGTTGCACATAACATGCCGTCAGTTAAAAAGAAATGTACAGCAACAATACCAATATAGGAAGAGATTGGTCATAGCCATTATATGTATGTATAATAATAAACCTATTATAAATAAATAATTATAAAATCACAACCTATACAAAATAAAAGTAATTAGGCTTTTATTTTTTGGTATATCACCAATTTTAAGTTATTGACACAAAAACAATAAGGATTTTTCGAGGCTCCGAAACTACTTGATAAGTCGTAAGTTGTAGATCCGTTTATTTCTCAAACAAGCTCACTTGACTGTCTGTAGGAGGCTTAGCATCACACACCTGGCTTATCTTTGTTTCAATAGCATAATAATTTCATACGAAACAATAGAAAATAAACGTTTTATTCGTCGGCTATCCATCAGTTAGTACGGGTGATGAATCAAGCAACTTCCAACGCTTCGGATCTATAATGATCGTGCGATGACGTTGTTACCATGAAAATGAGATAAAAACTTGAACATTTTCTAACTTTTTTTTTTTTTTACCTACAGATTTATTATATTTCGATAACTTTATAAAATTATGTAAGATTTAAGTAATAATTATTAATCTAAACTTAACATAACCTAAAATTAATCTAAAATATATTATTAAAAGGAGTCCCTTTAGGCAAGGTTCCGAAGATACTGGCAGCGTTCCCCCTTTGAATAGCTAGGCTAATTCTTTGTGCGAGGTAGCTGCCAGCTCTTCGGTCTCCTGTGATGTCGACTAACCTTTTTGCTATTTCCTTAAAAAGCCTTATAGCGCTAGGACCCCACGGACCAAGGGTCTCGACACCGAATGGCACAAAATCATATTCAGGGCCTAGACCCCTGTATTTGCGTGCTTTAGTATTTTCAGCCGCTTCGCAGGCCGCACCAGCTCTGTTGTTGGTTACGCCTTTGGCTACGCCCTAAACTGAAACTTGCAACAAAAAAAATACAAACCTATATAACTACGCAAGTTTGAACTCTATCTTCGTCAGTGAACTCTATCTTTGCTATGAATTTGATATTTTTAATCGTCAGCTTCGTCCAGAAGCAGTCCTTGAACTGTTCACACTTCAGACGATACGCGTTAACTTCATGTTGAAGGATTTCCGTTGGATGTGCGTGTCATTTCCGTTGCCTGATAAACGCGCGAAAAGAAATGTCGAGATATCAATTCACATGTTTAGGTCAATCGAAGGTTTTCTTGAAATTTTATAATCAAATGTTTGAGTAAATTAACTTACGGCCGCACTCAGAGTCGTTTTAATGATTACTTAATTTTAAGTAAGGATTTTTAAAACAAAATTGCCGCAAACAGACTTTCATTAAATTAATGTTAATCAAAACGACTCTAAGTGCGGCCATTATTTTGTTTATTATTTATGATGGACCATTTTATTTTAATTTTTGTCTTTTTTTTTTCAATGAACCAAAAACCGATGTCTAGATGCTTTAGCTAAGTTTATGTAGGTACATAGTATTAGGCATTTTTTTAGTAAACTATGTAGGTAGGTATTATTGCCACAAAAGAAGAAAATCCGAAGCGGCCTAGCCAAATCTCAATCGTAAGACAAACATGCTTAGCCTGTCGGCGGTATTAATTGAAATTTATTGCGTCTCATCCTCAATTCGGATCGAAAAATGACGCTTGCTGCCCATGTCCGCCCACACGAATCTCAATTCTAACGCGCAGATGACAAGGCTTAATTTGGCGTGTAATATTTTGACAGGCACGTTCCTTTTCCTAAGTCAGATGCATAATATTTACTGGCCGTTGGACAATCGAAGATAATGTCCCGCACTCATGTGATTTGAGACAATCTCCGACCGTTTTTGTCTCATTGAATTAGTTTAATACAAGTTGTTTGTTTTCGTGCTTTTATGGGATTGTATTCGAGTACCTACTTTGATTTTTTTATTGCATTTTAAACGGCATTCGATCGATTGAAAACGCATTTGCCATGACATGTTTTAATATTTTCCACTTGATCATTCAATTTTCTAAAGTGCCTTCCTATAGAAATGTTTTGTTTTTGAAATTATACAAAGACGGTTCCCCCGAATGAAATCCTACATCATGATTATCTAATGTATGTAGGTATTTGAAGTTACGAAATACGACTAAAATAGGCTGGTAAAAAAATATTTATAGTAATAATATGTAAGTAATTTATTCTAGTCATGAAATAAATCCATCGGTAGAATAAAAACTAATGGCAAATTATTTTGAAGGTTATAGTTAGGCCCATACGAATTTGTATGGCCCATTACAATATATCACCAAAATTTAAATTCAAGGAAATTCATTGAACCTAAGTCAGTGAAGATTTTTTTAGTTTTCCTGTCTTTGGTTATTCACAATTCTAGAGAGTCATTTCAAAAAGTGTTACACTACACTTCAATCTAGCTATTGCTATATTCATGACATATTCTATCTGTGTGTCTTTCGTCCTATCAGTTACTGAGTAAGTAACAAACACAAACGATCACTTTTATTATTTTTTTAATAAGATGACTATTTTTTTAAATAAATACCGATTGGTTTCAAGAAATCAGAAATGGTCATGGAAAACTAAAAATAATCCTTAGTAACTTTGAGAATCTTTTCAGTGATAATGTCCACTGATTAATGAACTTCATGCAAGTGAAATAAGGTTCAATTTTTATTGTAAGCACGGCAACAGATCGCAATGTAGAGCTCCGCGGTTTCAGTACAAGTGAAGGGCGATGAAGCGCACTGGTCGAATAGAATTCCAATACCAAAATAGAATGCACATGACAAAGAAAAGAAAAAAAAAACGAATTATAAACATTTCATTCTATAATCGAATTTGTTTAAAAAAATTGTTTTTAAAGTTCGGAATCTCATCTTCGTAACGTCACGTTCCGTTTTACACAAATAGAACAGTATTTTCATATAATGGTCAAATTATTGCTATTCTTTTAATAGCGACTTTTAGCGTAGACGATCTTTGGACGATATTATCACTAAATATGTATTTAAAATACATACGAACAGAGCATACGTGGCGCAGGTGTCGCGATAGTTATCGTCAAACAATCTTCAGTATCTAGATAATATATTGCATAAAAATCAGAGGTTACTAGAAATAAAATTGGACAAAAAATTTATGAGACTCAATTTCATGAGAATATAACTAAAATTTGTGATAGTTATCAATTTTGATAAAATTTATAACATTATCAAAACGATATCCTAACATTAGATATCATATACTCGTATATATTAGTGCGAATGTGTTTGTACTCAACCGATCATCATAAAATGATGTACTTATTTATTATACTCTATCGAATGTCATCATATTTTGTCTTTGGCGCATCGCTGGCCGCCACCGCGGCACGCACGCTACGCTCGCTGGACCGCAGGACTTGGGTCACCACTCACAAGAACAAACCTAAAACCTAACCTAACCTAACCAAGAATTTTGGGGTGCCCTACCCCTGCCTAAAGTCAGAAAGTACTTGTACTTACATAGACACTATTAATTTGTAATCAATTCATGATGATGTGGCCGACCATTTCGTGAAATGTCACCATTTTTTAACAATCCCCAAATCATTTAGTTCCATGACGTCGTTATTTTCGTGCAAGTAATTTTCTATCAACGCAGGAAAACATAAATTGAATTATATTTATAGAAAAACTTTTCACTGAACTTTTTAAAAGTAGAACGTAGGTACCAACATTATGTGAGTCACTCGAAAAATTTATACACTACTTGGAACCATTAAATGTTAATGATTGTAGAGCGAATAATAAAATTAATCATGAAAAAATATGACGTCTTTCTGCGATAGGTATACGTACCTATTATGCCAGAATTTTTATCTAATAGAACTTTCTTTTCTAGGTAGGTACCTACAATATGATAGAAAACTATTTTTAGGGTTGGTAAAAATTTCCACGTAAAACTACGAGTAGGTACGTATGGCTAAAGCAGCCCTTGCCAAAGCAGAGGTTAACAACCAAATAGGTACCTACTCAAAGATATTAAAAGCAAATAATTATGTACCTATCTACTTATACCTAGGTTTAAAAAAATTAAGCGACTCCCATAATATGCAAAAATAGGTTTTGTAATCCGGAAAAATCACTTACAGCTATACTAATTTAAAGGTTCTATAGCTAAGAAAACCCAGAACATGTTATTTTTAAACCATTTAAAAAGAAATTGGTGTAAGCTATAGAAATGCAAAAAAATTACACTGTATTTATGGCCATCTAGCAATTTACCTCGTCAAAAACATTACTGAAAGTACATATTAGGTCGGTACTCGTCGAATTGAGAACTTCCTCCTTTTTTGAAGTCGGTTAAAACGATACTTTTTTCTAACGTGCTGACTGACGTACTCTTTTCTTTTTTATTAAGAAATTGTCAGCTGTTTCTTAACTATTTGAATATATATTTACTTTTTGTTCCCGCAGGAATTCCAGGATAAAAATACTCTATAAAATTTTCTGTACTCCTGATATGTGTGTATACTGTATGCATTTAATGACGATCAGTTGAGTAGTAAAGGCGTGAAAGCGTAACATAATACAAACAAACTCACATTCGCATTTGTAATAATAGGTAGGACTAGATTGCTTTACAAACTAATGGATTTTCTTTTGCTGCATTCATAATACATAATATAACCCGTCTAGTCGTAATTTCTTCATTCGTTACTCGGTTCCTATTAAACTTAAAAGCACTACATTTATATGACCGCATAGCTCAGTATAATAACACTGTTTCCTTCTGGTTTCTCTTGAAATATAAAAAGAATTATTTCACATTAACATTTGAAGGAGCTTCGAAGAATTCCTAGTAAGCATAGCCATGGTTTTTATAATTCATAGTAAAATATTATAAAATATTATAAAATACTTCCAGGAAGTGTGATTACTGAAAACAATCTATGGAATTTATTTAATTAAAGTTTTATATTGACAATGATACACATTGTTTAACAGCTGCTAGATGTTGGTAGTTGTCTTATTTGGCGCAGATTATATTGTAACATCACCATTTGTGTCTTCTGTCCATTTTTTTGCTATCTACCTACGGAACCACGTGTTGGGCACACGGTGTCTGTTAATGGATAGGACATAGACGGTTGTGGGGCTAATGGCGTCGGCATTATTGTGTTGAGACTTTTTTTAATGAGTTTTGTTATCAAAATGTAATTAAAGACCTGACGTAGATAAACATGAAGTATAAGTGTTTTTTGATATTTTTGCTTGATATGAAATGCATGATAAAAACGAGCGATTTATTTGGTTGGCATTAAACTATACGACCCTTTTCGTTATATCTATTAACTCGTTCTTTCAGTAGCTATCTAGTTTCTCAAAAATTAAACTACATAGTTTTAATCACGGCAAAGAAGTCGAACATAAATGATGATCTCATTATATTATGTTTGACTTCTTTGCCGGGATTCAAACTAGTTTAATTTTTCAGTAGGTATAAGCTCCCAAATTTATTTTTACAATAATTATACCTACTTCACTTATTCAGCACTACTCTTGTCACATTGTTATCGGTCTATCAAAAATACATAGAAGTAGATGAAGAGATTGATATTATTAAGAAACATTGTCATTGGCAAATTATAATTATAGACGCCATTATTAAAGAAGAAGAAGAAGAAGAAATACATACCTACCTATATTATTCGTTTAAGAATTAATTCCACTCGACACATTTCTCTGTTCCATTAGCAACAAAAACACATTGTTTGACACGTGTTGCGCGTTAGGACGCTGGGTGAATGCTAAAGGGACCGGGGTTCGATTCTCGCGCTCAAAAGATTCTCTGCTTCACCAAAACGCCTTTAACGTAGGCCGATTGTTTGAATTTTGTCACGGACAAATTGTTTTTGGATTTAAGTTACTTTAAAGACAAACATACATGATCGGACTCACAATTTGTGTTTGCAGGTAGGTAAAAGTTGTTTTTAAAGCATTCCGCCATATAAAAGTTCATTCATATTTCTTGAGGTGATTATGTAATCTATCAACGTGTCGAATATTAGCATTTTGAGTAAGAACACAGGGATCGTCTATAGTCATAGAGACGCACCACACAAACACTCCTGTGATATTGCTCACATAATATCCTTATCTGTAAATACTTATGTATTTTTTTAATTGTGTTTTAATGTCAGTATTAATTAACCGTAATTGTGTTCTCTCTATTTCCAAATAGGTCAAATAGGTAAATGTCTTTACTTTCTTTCTTTCTCACAAAATAACCACTTTTATTCTTATAATAGTCTTGGAACGTATGAAAAAAAGCGCTTAGAATATTGTGAAGGCGGCTTTGAAGTTCCCATTCCCCGACACAGCTCTATGTAATTAAAAAAGTCACTAGGAAACAATTCTGAAACATTTACCTCTATTTTCTAAGTAGGTACGTATACGCACTCATTAAAATAATAATAATGACAACATTACTCATTTCTTCTTCTTCTTCTTCTTCATTATCATCATGCCAGCTAATCCCAAGCTAAGTAAAACTTGTAACTACTCTGGGTACCAGACAAGTGATTGTACCTAATCTATATAAATTCGTTTTATGCCTATGGTTGGTACATACTAATCAATCAGACTGAGGGTAAAAACAAAATGTTCATCAGATTAATGGGGATCGGAATGGGGATCGAACCCGCAACACCTGTTTAGTTTCATGCTAATCCTACATCTTTATGTCTACACTAGCTGTCCCGCGCGGTTTCACCCGCTATAGTTCCGGAGTACAAGCGGAATTTTTCCATACAAATTTTCCAACCCCTTTTCATCCCCTTAGGGGTTGAACTTTCGAAAATCCTTTTCATATGCGTACCATAAAAGAACACACCCTCCAAGTTTCAGGTCTCTACGACCAGCGGTGTAGGCTGTGCGTTGATCCATCTGTCATTCAGGACATATTATTTTATATGTATAGACAATATGTATTTATCTAGCAGTCTGTTTCAATATTCCCTAGACCAATGCTATTGTAGAATACAATAAATACAAAGTAACGTACGAAATCGTTCCTTGTTAATAGAGTCGATATCAAAAGTAAGGAAAACTAGGTAATTGATAACCGATTATTTATTGTTGAAACAAACTTTCAAAAACATCAACTATCAAAACTGTCAGTTTGTTTAATGTTTTCAATTTCAATTGTAACTTATGAACTCACCATATCAAAATATACCTTATAAACTCATCATAATATGAATAATAATATGAAAAAATGTAGCTCTATATTTTCTAGACAACAGTAAGTATTGTAGTAAACATGGGTGTCAAATTTAATTGTGCCTTGATATTACTATTCGTCTTGATTTAACATCCAAAGCGTCAATTTATTTTAAGAAAAAACACGCATTCCGTACTATCCATTATGAGTTAATTACTTAATCTAAAAATAACACAAACAACTTACCGACTGCACAGAACGAAGATAGTCCCGCCACAGGGCATCCGCAAAATCGAAACTATACTATAAGTTTAAATGTCACAAATGAAAATAAGTCTGAAATAGAAAATTATAAACTACAAAAAAAAGTTTCGGAAGTCACTGAAATGTAACGAGAAAACACTGTCACCAAGTCACTGTCACTTTAATAACGGCTTAAGTTCCCAGTAATCCGCTGAAAGGACGAATGTCATGAAGTTAATTAATTTTTTCAGGATCTATTAGCGTACGCGTCGACACGACCGCGAGGTTCGAGCTTTTCGTAGAGACTGAAGCATAGAACGGGCGAGCTTTCAGCGTAGCGATGCGCGTGCGATTCGACGCTTGACAACGAAACACTCGTGATATATCTATCTTTTTCTACGCCACCGCGTAGCAACTTCCAGCGTGCTAGTTGTTTTATCGCTCGCCTTGTCTAACTTTATGTTCGTGCGTGGAAATTAAAGGAAAACGACTGTGTTGCATTATATAATTGTCAGGGGTACGGCTATGATTTATTTTGCCTTGTGATTAATGTGTTCTTGTGTTTTCATTTTGTTCTTGTTAATTTTGGCGTGTGTTCAATGTGACGCCAGACGATACTCGTTTCCTCGTTTGTGTCCCCCGGGGAGTAATAACAGGGACCTTTACTTTCTTTTTATCTTTTTCTTTTATGTCTATCTATAAGATATTGTCTATTTGAGTTGTCTTATACAATGGGCATGATGATTAAATTTAATCTTTTAGATTAATAAAAAATATTGGACAGGTGTTTTTCCTTTTTTACGTAATCAAAAAATAACGGAGATACATTGAGTTGAAATTCCGTGTGACGTCACACCTAGGTACACTTTGTATTTAGTTTTGACGTCGCTACCTCCCACTCGTTTTATCTAAGTATTTTTTCAATAATTGGAAAAAGCAAAAAATAAACACGTGTCTGTTATTTTTTTACTATTTAACTGACGGACAAAATAGAATTTCGATTTTTATACCTTGACATCTTGCCGTTGTATAAGATGGTAAAGACAACTCAGATAGAGTCGTGTTATGTATGCACATACATACCATATATTGTATAATATGGTACATGTTGTCGGCATGCGAAGTATAGGTAAGGATATGCTTTCACATCTTAACTACTTCACCGATCATCATGAAATTTCGATAAAACTAAGGAATGTCACTGGATCACCAAAAGTTGGAATTTTCGATTGAACGACCACCTGACCACGTAACATGAGCGTTCCATAGTTTTCTATAGCGTTATCGACCATAGATTATCAACTTGACCAAGGGTGCTGAAGTTGAAGCGGACGAAACCGCACGAACTAGTTAGTTCAGTAACAGACGTGTTACTATCGAGAACTAGCACATACCGCATTGGTTTCCTCAACTCGGTGGAACGTTCTGGGAATATGAATTTCTATGTATAAATCCGACAGTCTGTCTGTGTCGTTCTGGCTTCCGCGTTATTTAGAATTACCATGAAATGGTTTCACGAACTATGTACGTTTTTGTAGAAGGAAACTTCGAATTTATCTTAGCAAATAATGTATATAATATACATTATCTGCTAAGATAGGAATACTTTGCCTACCTCTATGGGCAGTAGTCTTGAGTTGACCAATATTATGGAGGTTAAATATTCCATTGAATATTATTAAGATCGATATAATCAATTAGGTTAATATTATAATGAATACTAGCTGTGCACCACGGTTTCACCCGCGGTAATTTTGGAGTTCCCGCGGGAATTCTGGGATAAAAAGTACCTTATGTCCTTCTCTGTACCCCTGACAACGTACGTGCCAAATTTCATCTAAATCCGTTCAGCCGTTTTTGCGTGATTGAGTAACAAACATCCAAACATCTAAACATCCAAACATCCACACTTTCACATTTATAATATTAGAAGGATTAATTTAATCTATTTTATTGAAATTGCCTCTACTCTCTGCCATTCTAAAAATTAAATAGTAAGTATATCATAATAGTAATTAATTATAGTCTTTCTGACCGACTTATTATTAAAAAGAAAAAATCTCTAGTAGGTAGGTACGTCTTTTTTCCCATATAAGGTATGTTACACGAAAGGTTGCACGATCTCTCCGTACCCACAGGTACCTAAAGTATTGTTAACTAAAGTAGGTAAGTACCTACTTAATTCTGAATTTATCAATACTTAGGTTTTTTAAAACAATTTATTTTTTTCGTTTAACGATGAATTTTTATTTAAAATGGTTTTACTTTTTTTTTAATCTTATGAAAATTTTAAATTAGTTTTCATCATTTTTGTTGTTCCAACAGTGACTACTTCTTTATTTATTGATTACATGGTATATTGGTAGTACCTATTAGGTACCACGTTTGCTTGGTTTCATGTGGGATCAAGTAGATTTGTTTATTATGAAGTGCATTAATTATAAAACCGGTTTCAGCTTTGACTATGTTATTTGTTATTTTTTTAAAACGCTAGCGAAATACTTTGCGTCACACAGGTTCGATAATATGTCAAAAATTTCGTTAGAAACCGTGCCGACAGCATCTTGATAAGCGACCACAGACGTAAGCAAAAAAACACCAAAACTATTCCAGAAAAAAGTACCAGCTACATCCGCATAATATCCGAATGCGCCACGTGCCGAGACGCTTTTAGAGCTTTGATTTGAAGTTGGAACACCGGAAGCGGATACTTGTGAATTTAGTTAGGAACAAATTCGTGGCACGCTCCCCGCCAGTGTGGTGCTGTGACACTGGCGATTGATAAATGGTATGTCTGTTATCTATAGGTATACAAATTAAAAAAAAAGTTACAATATATTATGGTGCTATAGTTCATGAAACGAAAATTGGATGTTTTTATTTTTATTCTGTATTTTTTTGTACCGTTTGTTTCCCGAAAAATAAATAAATTCTTAAAGTCATTGTTTTAAAATCTGCAAGCACCTAATAGACATTCTTTTATTTTAATAGGGTTATCAACCATGTTTAACTTTTCACTATAACGAAGGTATTAAAACTCAAACTTCCTATAAGTATATACAGTAGATTACCTCATTTAAAATAAAGATTTTTTTGGAAAAAATTTGTAATACTTACCGCCGCACTCAGAGTCGACTTTAATGATTACTTAGTTAAGTATAGATTTTTAAAACCAAACTGCCGCAATAAATTAATTTATCTCATTAAATGCCAATTAACATTAATTTACTGAACGTCTCTGATCGCGGCAGTTTTGTTTTAAAAATCTATACTTAACTAAGTAATCATTAAAGTTGACTCTGAGTGCGGCCGTTATTAGGATCATAACTCAGGTACTGGTTCCGGAACTTTTTCGGAAGACCTGAATATTAGCATATCGATGCCGTTAGGTACCCACAACACGGTATTTCAAGCCGAATGTGTGGGCATCATAATGGCAGCAAGAGCAATTGCGGCTAGGAAGGTGGAGAACCACTCGATCCGCATTATTTCAGACAGCATGTCAGTATTACAGGCACTTGGGAATCATGCGATTACCTCGAGCCTAATACACGAGTGTCACCAAGCATTGACAGAGGTATGCAATAATAACAACAGCATTACCCTGCAATGGATAAAGGGCCACAGTGACTCTCGAGGGAACGATGCGGCGGATGAGCTGGCGCGCAGGGGTTCCGACACGGCTATTTTCGGCCCGGAACCTATAGTGCCCCTACCATTCGGCTGGATCCGAACACAACTACGCCAAAGAACTGGACAACAGCACGACCGGACCTGGAGGAGGCGTGGGGACTGCGGGCAGGCAAGGGCGGCCTTACCAAGGGCCAATGCTCGCCTCTCCCGCAGTCTCCTGCGGCTAAGTAGAACCCAGCTCCGCATGGTAACGGGTGCCCTCACAGGTCATGGCCCTTACAACAAGCATTTATACACTATAAATGTCACAGATAGCCCCCTCTGCAGGGCATGCATGAGGGGTGAGGAAACAGCTGCCCACATGCTACTAGAGTGTGATGGAGTAGCACCATACCGGGTCAAGCACCTGGGAGCACCAAGTTCGCTCCCGGAAGCCTTCAGCGACATCAGGAAGTTGCTGGGCTTCCTGGAGGAGCTTGGCTGGTATGAATAAGCGGCACAATTCCCACCACACGCAAAATAGGCGCCTAGTCGTCGAATTGCGGAAACCGGCCCGTTTACAAATACAAATACAAATAGGATCATAGAATTTTTTGAAACTTAAGAAAAACTGAGGGAAAGTATCGTATTTGGCGGTGTAGTTTTTTTTCGGTCATAAAAAAATCCTTAAAGTGGGTTGAACCGAAGGAAGTGGGTTATTACAACTGAAGATGCCAGCTAATATGTGTCCATCCGCGTTCGAGTTTCCACATCTGTTGAATACGGTAGTTAAAGGTAATTACTAACGCGTAACGAGTTAGTAGTAACGACTCTATTTCGTCGTAAGCGGAATTGTGTAGTTCGCTAACATTGTATTGTATGTAATACACTCTACAACAATAGGCATACACTATTACTAGCGGCGTGCTAATTTGAGAATTTCCCCTGATTTTGAAAACTTTATTTATAGACTACTAGCTGTTCCCTGCGGTTTCGCCCGCGTTAATTTCGGAACGTTAAGTTTATTCAATTTTATTTATTTATTTTGTGATGATTTTTTTTTGTTTAATTTTAGCTCCAGGGGTCATGTCAAGTTTAAAGTATTCTAGGCATTTCGTAACCAGCAGTATAATGCAGCTTATGAACAAACACAATGGGCCATTCTCATGCAGCTACGTGAATACACCCATTCATAATGTCGCTCAATATTAAAATCTAAATATAGCAATCGTTCAATAGGTGTGAGCTTTTTATAGATTTCATTCAGTTTGTCGATCAAACGAACAAATTGTTTACACTTGAGGCGTCGACGCTTCGCT
Source organism: Zygaena filipendulae (assembly GCA_907165275.2). NCBI lineage: Eukaryota > Metazoa > Arthropoda > Insecta > Lepidoptera > Zygaenidae > Zygaena > Zygaena filipendulae. Next base: position 8,191,302 of record OU015669.1, read on the forward strand.
TATAGCTGTTGCCAACTTGCAAGTAGTGGTTTTACCTGCGGCTTTACCCGCGTGAATTTGGAAATTCCGTCGAGAACTCGTTGTATCCAGAACATTATTTTTATTATATTTTGTGCCAAATTTCATCAAAATCCCTTCAGCCGTTTAAATGCATTTTTGAGTGAACAACATCCAACCATCTTCATCAAATTTAGCATATTTTATCATTTATTATCACGGTGACACTCCGTAAAAATGAACTGATTCACGTACCTACTCTCCCACAAGGAAAGACGGCCGGCTTGTACGTACACGTATTGTGCGTGTGTGCGGTTGACAGCGAGTTGGCAGTAACTGTCAGCTGAACAATTAGGAATTCTCCAGGGTATGAAAATCAAAATTGTAATTAGCCTGTCAGTCAGAAAATAAAAAAGTAATAGACACGTATTTTTTGCTTTTTTAAATTAATGCAAATATAGATAAAGCGCATTAAAGTTTAGGGCGGGGGACTCGTTACGTCGTTATTCAGATAAAAAATGATTTATTTATAACGGATGCCGCTAGGTTCATCATTGTGAGAGCGTCAAAATGCTTTATTTTTTACTACTTCCACGGTCAAGTGGCTTAGTTGTAAGAAGCATTCTGTTACAATAATTTTCATTGTACTATCATCTAAAATTATAATGAATATAAATATATAATGCTAATCAAGTATGTATATATAAATATCAATAATGAATTAACTATCGCAACTTTACCTCGTTAAATTACAGAATAATGTATGTAATGAAGGATAAGCCCTTAGCATTTTTAAGTTCGCACCGAGCATACTTTTATCCTTGGACCGTTGCGTGCACAAACAACATTTCTCTGTAAGGGCATACTGCTCTATTCTTAGCACAATAGCATTACGAGGGCACAAAAATATTTATTGCAATACGTTTGATTTACATTTTACAAGCTGTTGTTGAGGCAATTTTTTTGTAATTTAAAACAGACAAGATTCCATCTTAGGAGTACAGTCGGCAGAAACGTCTGCAATTTTATACACAACTAACAGTTTCCCCGCGGTTTAACCCGTGGTAATTTCGGAGTTCCCGCGGGGATTTCAGGATCAGAAGTACCCTATGACAGTCAGCAACACTGTAGCATTCTATTGGTAAAAGGATTTTCTAAATCAATTCGACTTGAAAAGCGATTCGATCGAAGTGAAAAGCAGAGTTTATAACTCGTCCACGAAATATATCTACTATCTATCTACTATCAGCCCATGCATTCGGCTCGGGCTGCTAAAAATCTCGGATAAAAGTGTGTAAAAATAACTTTACTGCTCGGTCGTGTCCCTAGTTACTTTTATCATAAATAGACTGGTCGTCTATGGTTTCACCCGCGTGAACCTCGGGATTCCCTGAAAGCATAACTTTGAACCACTGTCTCCGCAAATTGTGGTCTCAATCTTTCAGAACTTCAAATGTTACACAACAATAAAAGACGCGCAAACTATTGGAATTAAAAGGGAGCTTTTAAACATACCATACAAGGCATAGATATGCGAACCTTACACCCGTGTAGGTACTCATAGATTTAAGCTTATCGGCTTGCGCTGGGATGACCTTTCGCCCACGCATGCAATCACACCTCACGCAGAGCCTTAAAATTGTTTTGTTATAATAACATTACACTACATAATATTTTATCGACGTGCACTTTTCGAGAAGCCAAAAGCCCAATAATGTGGAAGAACACCGTTTTATTTTCTCATACAGATATTGTAAGGGGCGGCGAATCGATGTAATCAATATCAGCCAGTTTTGCTGACCGGCCGGCAGTCTCGACAACGTTTTTATCGTATCGATCGTTAACTAGTATTTAATTTTAAGAAATTGAGTCCTTGGATCACATTGTCTTCAACTGCCCTAAACTAAATTTCTTGCTATATGACGGTTCCTCGGTCTACCTTGTGTTTTAAACTATCTCCTCTCCTTTCCTAATTGGCGCCCCACAAAATCTAATCTTAATTAGTTTCTTTTCCATTACGATACCTTTTTATTTTCTGTCCCTTGTGTAATATGATGTAGTTTATAATATACATGTGGGAGAATAGAGGGTAGCTTACAAAATAAAATGGTAACGAGTGACGGTAGTAGTTGTCGCAAGTACCTACCACTTGATTCCTCCCACTACGTCATCGGACTAGTTATAAAAGGCCGCGTGCCCTGTCGACAGATCAGAAGTTGTCCTGCGTTGGACACGGTACAACTTGTGCTCTGAACTGTCAGGTGAGTTCTATCCTTATTAAAGCGTAACTATGTATCTGGTTGCTGTATTTTCCCGCTTAATTATAAAATACATTTAGATAATTTAGCTGATGAATTTCCTTAAATATTATTTTATATTCGTAGCTAAATATCAATGTTGATCTACCTACTCGACTTTGATTGAAATATATTCTTATTTTCATTGAACTCTTCTTTTACTTGCTTGCTTACCCTTCTACGCGCACATCAGAATTGGGATCGTAAACACGTTATTCTCTGTTTATATAATTTTTTCATGTGTGATACAACGATGAGCGGTACGCCTGACTGTACCAAGCCACAGTCGCCGTCTAACGCCGAACAAGAGCCTGAGCAACGTTCCCGACCGACGTCACCGATCCTCGCACAGCAGTCGGCATGAGCCACCTTGAACACGGACACCGATGCGCGGCGGTCCATCTGGCAGCAATGAAAATACAAGGACAGGTTTCGTTCCAATTGATTTAATTAATTCCAATTGATTTTGATGCATGAAATGATGGTTTTGCTTTTACAAACTACTGCTAACGAATTTCGCGCTTCTACCGCTAAGGTGGTTCCGCGTGTTCGAAACTTTGATCACTTTCATGTCCTGCGGCCAATCCGGGCGATAGAAATTAGACTTGTTATTGTAATTTAGATGAAGTTTAATCGGAATTTAACTAAAATTAACTTTTTGTAATCAAAAAAAAAAAAAAATAGATAAAAAGTTTTAACAAATATCGTCCTTTTAATCTTATATGTCTACTATCTGTATCAGGGCTGTAGAATGTAATACACATTTCACCCCGTTGCAAGTGCAACTGGCTAGGTGGGTAGACATTTTCATTTTTCACATAACCCCATATCACGGTAATAAATTATCTATCTTTGCTATTGTACAAATATTATGCTCAGTGTTGCTGAAAATAAGTAGTATGACTTTGTCTAGGTACAAAGACAGTAGTGTTGTCAGCAAATGTCGGTGTTAAACTTACAAAGGTTTCTTTTAATATAATACCCTTAAAAAAAAATTACAAAGTACAGAACTTAAAACATGACTATTGAAACTTTTGCAGTTGAAGCCCGTTACTACGACCATTTAGTGCTGCTGTGGAATATACCAGCAACCAGGCTACCAGCCTGGCAGAGTACACAACAAGGAAATGGGACCTTGCAAAAAGGTGTTTGGTGTGGCGGTGAATTAGGAGCAGTTGGTGGAAGCTGTTTCTGGTATGTCAATCTTATATACGTTCGGACTTGCTACGATTAACGCCTAAAGGTTTGCCACGTCGAGTAGCAATTCTTACAAATGTAAAAAAAGGCCCAATAGTGGCACTGATCACAACATCCCAAACAAACGATCACGGCCCTCTGTCGCTGATAGGTCACGTTCAAGAAGATTGTCGTTAGAAATTAATTTCTTCCACAAGTCCACTGTAGTTTAATGCACATCTTGTAGCAAGACTTTATAATTTCTTTTAAATAACGTTTATTCATGATAGCATTGGCGACTCGATTAAAAGTAGGTGACATTGTCTTCTGCGTTTCACAAAAAAAACTTTGCGTTGTTAACGGTCTCAAATCTCAATATCAACCTAGGTCTCTTGTAGGCAGGTAGTTTGAACTCGTGCCCGATAACAGTCAATAGGATATTTTTGGACAAGACTTGTTGGACATACTCAGGAATTCAGGTTTTCCGTGACTCCTATCGACACGTACCGTTAGTGTGGTTCAGCAAACTGACGCAAATTTCCATAACATTAATGACAATGTTGACCTTAAGTATAAAGAGCTGCTTTGCGGTCGGATATATTTACAACAGAAAATGCGGTATCCCAATGTAAATATTTACAGACAGAGATCGAATATTTAGGCAGAATCATATCTCTGCCGTGGTATGATTAAAAGGTCGCTATCCGACGGCTAAAATTTTTAACTTCTAATGTTACGTATATTATCTGTGGTATGCCATTAATACTACCTCGTCTGCGTATTTGTGTTCGTTAAGGCTAAAACCACACTATAGTTACCAAGCTTAGAGATAAACCTCGTATCAATCTGTATTTGCGGTTCTGTATATCTTAAATAGTTCGCATTTCACTCGATGATCATGTTTTAAGCAAATAGATAAATGAAATAAAGTGATTCATAAGATTTTAGAAACACTGGTAATTAACTAATACGCAAAAATGTTTAAGTGACATTATTTACAATATAACAAGCGAATCATTGAAAGTATTTTGCATGAAGAATTTTTGTAACTTCCAGTACCCAATCGATTTTAGTTAACCGGTTCAAATGTTTTTCACACGTTACTCAATACAAGGGTTTACTAGATAACGGTGTTGTGGATATAACACGGCAGACGTGATGTTAAAAATAGGCCTGTCCCGGGCAAAGTTTTATCTCGTCTTCACTCGCCTGTACCGACAACGGTCAAGCAAGTCCGTCAATTCAGTGGCCTCGCAGGATACCTACTTTTGGAAATACATCCCGAATTCAGGATACCTACTTTTGGAAATACATCCCGAATTCTTTCATTAACGGTGATTCAGTTTTACAATCTGACTCAAACTGGACTGATCTGACTTGACTTCGGAGCACGAGCTTTCTAGGAATCTTATGTTACCTTGCATCAGGAACTAATCTTGACTCTGTTCAACCCAACTAAACCTATTGAGCTTCGTACTGATGAAAACAAGTTTAGGCGTCGTTCTTTTCCAAAAACATCAACATGTTAGCATATTTTAGTATGCGCACCACCAAAACCATAAGCTAGTATCATTTATTCGTATTGGAAACCTTTTCAAATTGTAACGGATTGTAATTCTTTGAGGGCATCGCGTAAACAGAAAGAATTACTTTCGTGAGTTCATAGGTGGTGGGCATACCTACAATCATTTGATTTCGAGATCAATTAAAGGAGAACGTATACCCCACATTGTTTTTTTTTTTTAAGTAACAACCGTTTTTGCTAAATGAAAAACAAATTTATGGTTGTAGCGATTGGTTAGAGGCTCTTCCGAAACTAGATACATAATCGTATCCCTAAATAAATAGTACTGCTGATGATGCGGCATCCAGTTATGAAATTTTCTATTTGGTACCTACCTTTAACACTAAAGATAATGTTAAAAAAAAATGCCTTTGCGTCCCCAAGAGCTATCAGGGGCATCTCATATATACGAGGATTAAAAAATATATATATAATAAAATTGAGTTTTGGTTTCCTAGTATGTCAAAAATATGCCCGAAAGCTTTTCGAATACTGTCTCACGTGCAAATACATCTCACTACATCCTATTGATACCTCCCGTACCTTTTCATCTTTACGCATGGACAACACTAGAAAGTGTTTATTGACGCAAAATATTGTTCCATGCACCCGGTTAACCTGTAAATTACTTACACATTGTATTTTGTCGCATCTAAACGAATTATTTGTGATCAAGCTACTTCTTATAAGCAGCGCCTCTGACAAAGAGTTTAGAACATTTGGTAAACTGTGGTCTATAGAACTACATTTTATAGCCAGTGGCGTTAGTCGTGCAAACGAACAGATTGACGGACGGACGGACATGATGAAAGTTTTAACGAATAGTTTTATCTTTGTTGACAATACCTCGAAAAAACTTTAGAAGAACGCAGTTAGCGATAGGTACAACTGCTATAAATAGTATATTTAATAAAAGTACCGGTCATACTGCTCATGAATTGCGATCAGGCACCTCTTGCTATATCAGCTTTATCAGAAAGCGAGGTACGTTTGGACTTAGATGCTTGCTGTTTAGAGTCTAAAGGCAGGATGGACGAGCGTGCTGTCAACAAACTGGATAGCAAGTATAGAGGTCCTTGCGTCATCACGCAGATCAATGATAATGACAGATATAGGTGCTGTCAGAGTTTATGAAACCGGTAATAAGTTGTTGTTGTATAATGTTATACGTATTTCGTGATCATTTCTGCGTAGAATCCCCTAACATGGGAAGTGAACTGAAAGATTCCTTCAATAATTAGTTAGCGAGTTATGGTTACCTGTAATGACTGTTTTGTGTGATTGGTGGTTGTCTGGCCAACAGTCTCCAATTATACTGGCGGTCTTATTGGTAATCCTGATAAGCTCACCTGCCATGTGATTTGGCATTAGTTTTAGGGTCATGTGATTTGACCACTGCCATGTGATTTGGCATTAGTTTTAAGGTCATGTGATTTGACCATTGCCATGTGATTTGGCATTAGTTTTAAGGTCATGTGATTTGACCATTGCCATGTGATTTGGCATTAGTTTTAAGGTCATGTGATTTGACCATTGCCATGTGATTTGGCATTAGTTTTAAGGTCATGTGATTTGACCATTGCCATGTGATTTGGCATTAGTTTTAAGGTCATGTGATTTGACCATTGCCATGTGATTTGGCATTAGTTTTAAGGTCATGTGATTTGACCATTGCCATGTGATTTGGCATTAGTTTTAAGGTCATGTGATTTGACCATTGCCATGTGATTTGGCATTAGTTTTAAGGTCATGTGATTTGACCATTGCCATGTGATTTGGCATTAGTTTTAAGGTCATGTGATTTGACCATTGCCATGTGACTTGGCATTAGTTTAAGGTCATGTGATTTGTCCACTCCCCTGTTGTTTGGGGTTAATTTAAGGTTACTCATTATGTTATATAATATGATAGCGTGTTTTTACCATTGCTATTGCAAAACTTGGTCATGTATTTCTACTGAATTTCTGTGATAGATTTTTCGAGCACTTGATTAATGATTGTTTTCGCGAGCCAAAAGGCTGCTCGTCAGAATGGCCGTGTGGGAGAATAGAGGGTAGCTTACAAAATAAAATGGTAACGAGTGACGGTAGTAGTTGTCGCAAGTACCTACCACTTGATTCCTCCCACTACGTCATCGGACTAGTTATAAAAGGCCGCGTGCCCTGTCGACAGATCAGAAGTTGTCCTGCGTTGGACACGGTACAACTTGTGCTCTGAACTGTCAGGTGAGTTCTATCCTTATTAAAGCGTAACTATGTATCTGGTTGCTGTATTTTCCCGCTTAATTATAAAATACATTTAGATAATTTAGCTGATGAATTTCCTTAAATATTATTTTATATTCGTAGCTAAATATCAATGTTGATCTACCTACTCGACTTTGATTGAAATATATTCTTATTTTCATTGAACTCTTCTTTTACTTGCTTGCTTACCCTTCTACGCGCACATACATAAAGCTTTTTGTGAGTCCAGTGTCTTCATTGTATGGATTATGACTTAAATAAAGTTTACTAATCTTATCTTATCTTTAGGGTAGGCAGATGAAGCCTCGGTAATTCGACCTTTGGGATCTTTTGTACCATCCCCATTCTGTGATCCTCTCTCTACTCACTGAAGACCTCGGCGGCGAAGGCTGTAATGGAGGGGTAGGAACCTAAAGTCCTCTGGTTTGGGTAAGCCATCCCCAGAAGGCCCATACGTTTACGAGCCAAGGCATCGCACTCGCACACTAATCAACTGAAATCATTAAAATATTTGTAACCGTCCGCTAACTAACATTGGCATGAATATTGCGCCAACTTATCCAAGGCGCCTGTTGCCACATTGAAAAAAAAAGAAGAAGATAAAGATGGTGTCAAATAATGTCCCTTACTGATATATTTCATCTGTGTTATCTACACACTAAAATCTTGTCGATGGATGTAATATTTTATATATGTATGCATAATCTATGACCATACAGAAAACGTCTTGGTATTTTATTGGCGAGGTATTCACTAGAATATCCTAAGCTTTCTATTAGAAATCAATAAATAAAGCTGTAATTTAATATATCACTTTATAATTCCTTCGCAATGTCGTTGTCGAGTCACATTAACTTTAGCAAATCCCCGCCAGCTTAGTCTAGGGTCAGAGTGATAAATTTAATTCCATTTCCAATAGTTGTAAGTATCCTTGAAATTATACCCTTGAAATTATTATCAATAAACTAACTATTTCCTGCGGTTTTACCCGTGTTTTCTTTATCATTCTCTCTAAGTCAAGAAAGATAAAAGGATCGATTTGATTAAAATATTATAGTACTTGGACATTATAACAAAACACCACCCGGTGCCATTACTAAGCAGTACTTGTAATACCTATACATCATTAATATATCAATGACCTACATACGTATATGTAGGTACCAAATAACTGCTGTAATACAAGCTTATTTTTTGTACATATTTATATACAAACATCTTCATTCAGGACAAACAAATATTTATCAGTTGATTTTTTACTCTGATGCGGGTAAAAAACCCGCGACCCCTTCTGTATCAACAAGTCTTACTATTATACTTACTACACCAACAGTTACTGTCAACTAAATGGTAAATATCGGGAACTAAGCAATGAATTCTGAGGTTGCGACACATAAAATATATAAACGGACAGTACCCTTCGATCCTTTGTAAGGATAGAACTCGCGCTCATGAAATATGGTACCTAGGTATCTGCATTAGAGATAAATTCATAACTCATAACACGTACTATTTAACTCAAACTAAACGATGCACGTGACTTCTCTCGGGTGAATTTCCAGAGTCCATCAGGGATTCGGGAATACAAGTATTTTATGTGTCAGTCCTCAACATATTTCATCTGTGTGTGTGTGCCAAATTTTCTGTACCCGTGACAACGTGTATGCAAATATAGGGTAACCTTGCATCCAGAAAAAGTACCTATTATTCCCGAGGGATAGAAAATTTATTGAGAATTTACGACGTTGGCACCAGCTAGTAGAAGAAGAAGAAAATACTTTTATTTCAGCACAACACACAAGAAAAAGAAACAAACATCAACAGTGCCTAATCTAAAGAGACATAGATAATATCTCTTGCATGCTCTGCCGAAAGGGTCACCAACTCAGCATTAGCTAGGTGCGGGAACACCTAGCGCTGGTTTTCAGTTGGCAGCCCGCTGTCACGCACGGACTACAAAAGACGAGGCATAGAAAAAAATTATACTACACATATAAATACAAGTACATAGTAATACAATACATACGATAATGTTATATAGAAAACTGCCAATAGTGGCTGATTTTGGCAGTTTTAGTTGCTTTTTGTTGTCAATGTCAAATATCTATTTTATATTAAATCATATTTCAGTATATCGAAACAAAGTGCATGGATATATATTTTAAAATATTTAAGATTGAAATACCATATGCAAGATAAAAGCTTAGCAAAACTGCGACATGAACTAACACACATTACAACTCGTTCATGTTATTACACAGTACACTGTAGGTACAGTTAGCAGCATCAATATGTAAACGCTTTGTCAGTCTTGGAACTTTATTATTATTGCAATAAGATTCAATTACCACAGAACGTGTTTACACATTTCTGTCGCTGACTGCACATTATGATATCGACAGGTCAGATATATTGAAGAAAGGTTTTTTTATAATTACATCTATCAGCTTGATCCCACGCTATACAAGTTTAATGAATAACTGATCATATATTAATGATGCTTGAAGAGTGTTTAATTTGTTTTACACCTACGAAGGTAAACCCACATGAATTTTTATTTCTTACAGTTACATGTTACAATTAAATTTATATACTAGCTGTGCCCCGTGGTTTCACCCGTGTGAGTTTCTGAATTCCCAAATAAAGAAACTCCAAAGTAAAATTTTGTCCAAAAAAAAAATCCGGGTACCCTTATCACCTTGGGCTATAAAAATATCCTACGACCTATTCTCAGACCTACCAAATATACACAAAAAATTGCATAAGGTCAAGGCGTTTCGGAGGAGTTCGATACACTGTGACACGATTTTTATAAATTAGACTAGCTGTACCTTGCGGTTTCACCCGCGGAAATTTTAGAGTTCCCGCGGGAACTCCGGGATAAAAAATACCATCCATACATACCATTCGTTCGGCCGTTTTTGCGTGATTGAGTAACAAACATCCAAACATCCATGCTTTCACATTTATAATATTAGTAGGATTACTATGTAATGTAATTCTATTCCATTGCATCCCATTCCATTCTATTCTACTATGAGATTTAAGCTCATGATACAATTTTTTTTATATTCTATCTAGCTGTTCCTCTCGGTTTCGCCCGCAACGCCCACTAGACGCCAAAAACAAACTAAATTTAATTTAATTATTTCTTTTTTTTTCATTTATTTACAGGAATAACAATACTAAAATATAAATTACAAACTAGGTGTTCGTCCTCGACATTGTTTTTTTCCTTTACACGACTTGCGCTAGGAGTTAAGTCGTAGAAATCGTCATGCGTCACGTCAAGAAAAAGCGTTCATACAAATCGTTCGGTTCGGATATTATCGTCGAGCGCTGGTCGCTATAGTTTCTTGTAATTGTTTTTATTATCTCTTCAAAAATTACGTTTACTTACAATATTGTTTGAATGTTTACGTACTATTTGCCTGCATAGATACATAACGGGACAAACTTTGTTTCTGAGTGTTGTCCCCGAACGCACACATTTTTTTTTAAACAGAAAAAGTGACTACTCCGCTATTCAACTTGTTGAACCAACAGTCGGGTTGTGTCCTTGGTCAGTTCAGGGTATGCGGTTGCATAGTAGCCACTAAGCCAAGTCAAGAAGCTAATTACCTCTGTTTATTCAACGAGGTGTTCGATAGGCAAAGTGGCTCTTAACTTTCCAGCCAGTAGCCGAGTGTCCAAGTAGCGTTACTAATGACATCCCATACGGGTCCCCGTCTGTCATTACGTGTCACGAGAAATCGAAACGGGCAGCGGTGGTTACTGACTAGTGACTACACTGGCTAAGTATGGAAGCCGTTGCCTTTTAGCCGTATTAGAAGATGTAGAACAGATTTTTATTGGGAAACGTTGTCATTGGTAGAATTATAATAATAGACGCCATAATCACAGATAATATAATACTATACTAGTACGATAATTCAAGAAGAAGAAACAACACTGGCTAAGTATGGAAACTGTTCTGCAAGTCAATTATGTAGGTAACTTTTGTTATTATCATTTTTCAGTTTCAATCAGAAAAATAGGAATTTCGTTACTAATAAATCATGTTTAGACAGCTTTAACTTTTGAAATGTTTAGTTTGGTTGATTGCTAGATATTGTAGGTACCAAAAGGTAAAACCACCATGTTTTTGACACGGTTTTTATTGTAACCGCAAAATGATAGAAACAAAAGTTACATACTTAATAGCCCCTCTGATTTGCATGTGAAGATTTAAAGTTGTAATTCAAATCACTAAACTTGAATAAAATAAATTCGAATGTTATTCATCATAAAGTTTATGAGTCTAAATAAATGTGCCAGAATCGAAATTTCATCATTTAAGCAAGTCTTTCTATCTTTATCATCAAAATGAAGTGAATTAGTTCTACGACCATTACTTACTAAGTTCTTTATTTTTAATAATATTTTTAAACTAGATTTTAATAATTGCCTCAATTTTCTTTTTAATTTTGAGAAATTTATTATTACCTACTTACGTATATTATGTGGGTATAGATCGAACGAAAATAGTTAATTCAGTTGACATTTTGAGACGTCATCTACTCGCCATTTGCATGGTAAGGTTTATCTAAAGTATTCGTCGTGATTAACCCCACAATAAATGTAGGTAATGCTGGATAAATTACTCTCTGGTAGTTATTTCACATATAATATAATACTATACTAGTTAAGTGTTATTTATGCTGTAAATACATATACTTAACCATTCCCTCAACCGTTCAATGGAAAGCATTCCATCTCCATACTTCCTTACCACCGAAGGACATCATTAAGCATTGGACTTAACTATTTCGGCCGACGGATACCTACCTAGTTAGCAGAAGAGAAAAAATACAATTCTAAATGCGGACTATGGAAAAAAATTCGTTGCGCGCGCGCATGTTGGTATGTATTGAGAGATTTGTACGACGGATGCGCACGCGCGTCGCTTGTTTTAAAGGATATCTCTTTTTAACAATTAATCGCTTCCTCGGCTCTAGGCTTGTTCACTTCACTTCCTATTCATGTCAAATGTCATCCGAAAGAGAACGTACAGTCAACAACGAAAGCGAACGAATATGCTGCAGCGTGTTGGATGTTTTAATCCTACTAGGTAATATTATAAAAATGTGAAAGTGTGGATGTTTGGAAAACTCCCGCGGGAACTCCGAAATTACTGCGGGTTAAACCGCGGGGCACAGCTAGTATACTAATAAATAACGAATCGAACGCGTTGTTGGTAAGGAATGTTGTAGATCACCATGCAATCAGGGCCCTCTTCACAAGAAAACCAACAATTTACTGTGCAAATACCAAAACCCATGACCGTATCTCTTATAGAGATAAAACGAAAACCGGTATCTTGGTAAAGATACAATATTCACTATCGTCCTGCGACATATTTACCGATAGGATGAAAGTAGACAGTTCCGATTGCCGTTATCGTTAGTAGAATGTAGCATGTAGGTACATAGCACTGTGTATCCGATTGACGCACGTAATTGCTATGTCTATGACGTCAGTGCACTTTTTAGCAACTTTAACCTAAATCAGAAGATTAATATCTGTAAGATGGTTAAAAAAAAAATTTCATAGATATTTTCTGTTCTTTGTCTATGGATAAATGTTATTTACCCTAAATTTTAAACCGTAGGCACATACTTATAGATTGGATTGAAGACTTTTGCATTGTACAAATTTCATCGGAATCAATTTAAAAAACATTATTTAAATTATATTACACGCATTATGTGAATAATGTGACATTAAAACAATTTATTGTGACAATGTTAGAACGCATTTTGCATGCATCGTGCATCATCGGTACATTCATTAACAGTAGGTATGGGAAACAACCTTGAGGCAGACGTTTTTACTGTGTGAACCTCATACGTATACAAAATGTTATCAATTCATTTATTTTAATCGATTTTTATTTTTTAATATTTTTATTTTGAGGTTACACCTAATCACGGAATTATTCCTTCCGAAAACTGTGGTTATAATCGCAATTTACCTATGTAGATAGTAGATTCTACTAGGTTTTAACCGTGTTCATTTCGGAGTACCTACCTTGTAGGTTGACAATGGGTAATCCTTCCTTTACTATAATCTATAAGTAACATTATAAATTCGAATGTGAGTGTATTGGATTGCCAACTGATCAGCATGAAAGAGTACATTTTGCCAGGGGTAGGACAGAAAAGGACATTCACGGCCGCGCTCAGAGTCGACTTTAATGATTACTTAGTTAAGTATAGATTTTTAAAACGAAACTGCCGCAATCAGACAAGTTTAATAAATTAATGTTAATTGGCATTTAACTAATTAAGTTACATCTCATTAAATGCCAATTAACATTAATTTACTGAACGTCTCTGATTGCGACAGTTTTGTTTTAAAAATCTATACTTAACTAAGTAATCATTAAAGTCGACTCTGAGTGCGGCCGTAAGTACTTTTTTCCATAATTTTTAATTTGAATTTGCGCGGGGAACACGATATATTTAGAAACTATGTGCTTAGTCCATCTATATCGTTCATATCGTGAACAGAACCGGGTCATTGGTCTGACAAAATTTTCCCTTGTGACACAGTCTCCGTATGACGAAGTTATTTCCATACTGTTATGTAATATTTTAACGAGCTTTTCCTGCGTCGGTGTCCGCAACGTTTCAGTCAGACGTAAGACGCGAAACTCTGATCTTGCACTCGCTTGGTGTTTATTTATTTTATTTATCTACACAACGCGTAGCCGATTTTTCGGCCACTTGCACTATCTATTCTACTTTATTTCTGTGACTTCACTTTACATTATCTAGGTTATTTTTTATTCTGTTAATGTGCACTGAATTAATAGGAATTAGCACCGCGTTCAGCGCGCTCTGAGCAATGGAATGTAAAGTGTGGTAGAAACAGCTTACTATACGTCTCACGCCGTGTCTAATTATTACATCGACTACTTTTCTAATTCTATTTCGAATGGAATTTCGAATCCTAACAAATACTAATATTATAAATGCAAATGTAAGTTTGATTGTTTGTTACGCATTCGCTACTCAACCGATCCTCATGAAATTTTGCGTATACCTTGTCAGGGGTACAGAGAAGGACATAGGGTACTTTTTATCCAGTAATTTCCGCGGGAACTTTAGAATAAAAGCAGGTAACAGCTACTAAAAATTGAAATATAATAAAAAAAAAACCTGCCGTTGGTTCCCAGAAGTAAAGCTTCAATTGTCCACTATTAAGACGATTACACGCCAATTGATTGGGTAGCTCAATGATAATGCTCCACCGTGCCCACATTTACTGTAGGAACATGTAACAAGCCTACTACAATACGTATTGAGAATGAAAACTACCTAAACTTCGGTTATGTCGAAACCAAATGTACGAAATCCTAAAATCTGATATTAAAAATTCTAAAATTATTATTCAGTTTGTTTGTTTGTTGTTACGCTCTTACGCCTTCACATCTCAATTAACTGATCACGTAATTTTGTATATACAATATACATAATATATCCATACTAATATTATAAAGTGGAAAAATTTGATTTTTTTTGATTGTTTGTTTCTTTGTTACGATTTAACCCAAAAATTACTGGACCGATTTCAAAAATTCTTTCACCATTAGAAAGCTGCATTATCCCTGAGTAACATGGGCTATATTTTAATCCAGAATTTCCGCGGGAACTCCGAAATTAATGCGACTAAAACCGCGGGCAACAGCTAGTAGGTACGTCATATATAATTATATTGATAGGGGCGCGGAAAAGGACATGGTATACTTTCTTCAGTTCTTGCTCACACGCACCCATTTTACATGGTACATGATAATAACTATACCGATATATTTTTCTATTATAATTAGGTATATTTGTTTGTATTAGGATATCAAAAAATAAAATTGTAAAGTCATAAATCTAAATTAATTATGTTTTTTTTTATGTTTATAATAAAATTATTTAATCACTTGATGAGCGAGGAGGGAAGAAATTTTTTTTTTAAATGCGAACTTATGCATATCTTTGTTTATATTGACACAGATTGTATCATTGCATCAGCTGAACCGTCTGTTAGCAATAAAAAATAAAAAAACATCAAAAATAAATCACCAAGAATTTATTTGTATTTGATATTGAGATTATTATAAGGCACGTACCTACATTTATCCATAATTCGCAGTTTGTTTAGGATGGCAAACACAATGATCTTCAATACAAATATATTATTTGATAAGAAAAAGTTCAAATAAAATACGTGTGGTATCTAACATACAATTTTTTTAATCCATTGAATTCGATCAGCTGATCTAGATATATTACGTTAAGGTACATAATAACAGTGAAATCCGCGTGTCCGTGTATCGATGTGTGCATATTTATCAAAAATTCAGACGGGGCAATAAAAAAAGAGTAAAAAAAAAATTTCAAATTTTTTACTTGTCTTTCTGATGTATCACGCTAATCTCCGAAATTACTGAAGGGATTTTCATGCATGGAATGATAGATTATGTATTATGTAACTGCTTGCAACTTAGATGATAGGTAGGTAACATACGCGTGGCAGACATGAAATCTCTTTGCATCGGAATCTTTTCGTTACAATAAAATTCTAGCTTGAAATTTTACTCTCATCGCGGCTAAAGAGGTCATTTTTATATTGTCTTATCTTACTTAAAAAGTCATTTCTAATTTTATACCTACGTATCTACTTATACCTACTGTGTTTAAAATAGCGACATCCGATGAATTCGATTTCCGATCAACATATACGACTTCAAAAAGTTTATTAACTATAATCAGACAACAATACACGACTTTAATACAAATTTTGTTCAATAAAACAAGTGCCGGTTATAAAACCGATTCCGGTTGTCCAAAAATATAAAAAAAAACATGCAAAATCACATTATTCGCCCATTGTTTATCGATTTTAGTATTCATGCGTTCCGTCGATTCGATGCTCGTCGGCAAAATCGATAGTCGAGATAAAAAGCTCATAACAGTGCCGGAATGAATAGTTTATAAGGTGCGAGTAGCGAATCTGTGGGAAGTATAAGATCGTTGTACGAATTTTTACGTGGACGGATATGCATTTTTCTTGTAAAAAAAAAAACGTGGGAACTATGGGAGTTTTGACGGGAATCGAAAGCGTTGTTTGCGTCATTTATTTTGTGTTAAAATAGAGGTCGTCCTAAGGATACCACCGTGGTTGCTTAAAAATCAGGGTGAATTAGTAGGTACTGCTCGCTATAAAAAAAAACATAATTTTATTCTAACCGCCGCACTCACAGTCGTTTTAATGATTACTTAATTAACTATAGATTTTTAAAACAAAACTGCCGCAATCAGACAGGTTTAATAAATTAATATTAATTGGCATTTAACTAATTAAGTTACATCTCGTTAAATGCCAATTAACATTAATTTACTGAACGTCTCTGATTGCGGCAGTTTTGTTTTAAAAATCTAGGTATACTTACTTAATTAAGTAATCATTAAAGTCGACTCTGACTGCGTAAGTATTTAATCTTAATAGAAATCGTTAATAAAATATGTCAAAAGAGTGAATAACATTTTTTGATATGACAAAATATTAAGTATCTAATAGGTATTGAAAAATCGATGTTTGTTCGTATTTTATGCGCTGCCGTATCGTTCATCCGATTGTGATAAAACTTTGTCAACTTATTGCTCGCACTTGCGTGAACGTTATAGGAATAGTAAATTAGGAGTTCCTGCGGAATTCCAGAAACTGCAGGCACAGCCATAGTAATTTATAAATAATTATAGAAAACCCGCCAAAGCTGACCTTTTTTTAAATCAATTTAATCGTTTTATTTTGAAATGAAATATCTTAAAAGATATGATTTTTTTATTTTATTTTTATTTTATTTTATTTTAGAACGTTTGACGCTAATTTTACCACTGTCAGAGTCATAGCAAACACAAATGTCCCAACACTATTACAACCTGATCTAGGGATGGCCAATAAATATTTTAGAGTGGTTTCTTTTACACCGGTTTATGTCCCAAATTTAAATTTTTGTAACCGTTAATAAACTACGTTGTAAGTTTTACGACACGATAGCATTTCCACGAGGAAATATCGTGCCATTAGATTTTATACACATCGTGTTGCAACCGAGAAATAATATTTCAACACTGTCGTTAAGAGTCGGCGGAAGCAGACATTTTTAATGCTGCCATTTCTTTTAGAGTTGATGATGACCAACATTGGTTCTGAGAGCTTTAGTAAAATTGGTGGCACTAATTAGTATCAGCAACTTCTTGTATTATGAAAGGTAGCCATTTTGAAATTACTTACTCTAGTATTATCTAAGTAAATAAATACCTAGTTAAAAGTAAATAGTGACGATAATATTATGATTTTTTTTTCGAATAGACCACTTATAATATGTATTGATACACAAGAATACAGGAACACTACATTTAATGTGCTTTTATCCAAGTGATGCACTTAAGATAAGATAAGATAAGTAAGTAGGTATAGATACACAACTGTTGTCTTGCAAAGTACCTATATAACTTATACTGTGTCTAATAGCACATAGAATGTAAGTAAAATAAAATTAAAAATCTTTTAAAAATAAAATAGTAAATGTTTTTTTTTAATCACATGAAATCACAGGCAGTTTAAATCTTTGATTGCCAAACTATCCCGTATCCACTCCACACGTCTATTGTCGCGAATTTGTGGGTGCCCTTCAAATTAGTGACGTGCACCACTTTTCGCATAGGCAATGATATCTAATATCGATAAAAAAAATCGAGTAAGAGCTCTTTACTGCTCAAAATAGCACGGTTTCACTCGCGTAAACTTGGGTATTCTTACAGAAACTCTTCGTTCCAGTGTAAACAGTATCCTATGGCAATCGAGGATACTGTGCCTGAGTGTGTGAAGAAAATATATTTTTAAAATCAGTTCTGTAGTTCCACAGATTTTGCCTTAGGTCACATCTAAACATGCATACCTACTTGACCCACTTCTTTATAACATTAGTGGAGATAGGTTAAAGAACATACCTCTTCCTTAAATGTTATCAATGTTATCAAACATTATATGCAGTCATTAAAGTCAGGAAAATATATTTAGAAGTACTCGCATGTATCTATATTTTTATTTTATTCGAAACCTGCAATGCACCTATTTTTGTAGTAGGCTGTTATTTTAAAATTTTATTATGTGTTCACGTAAAGCCTTGATAAATATTTTCAGTACGTATAGTTTTATTGTAAAACTGTGGAAATACGTGGAAGTGATAAAACAAGAATCTCTCTCGGTTTCGCATTTATTTTATCGATAAAAAATTTAAAAAGGTACAACACTACCGGGAGACCCTTGTCCACGGTGTTGCTATTAAAATCGTTATTCAATTGAAGCCGACGACGCACGGTAGGTATTATGAACCGATGGCGGCACTTTGTCTACTTGCTTCCATATGGTTTAAATTGTATGTTATTTATTCAGCAATTTTATTCGGTTACCTACCTATTGTGCGTAGACGCGTAGTGCGTAGCATATAGATGGGCAGAGCTTAAACTCAATGATTAGGTATTAAAACCCGATGAACACCAATAAACGTCAACAAACACCCAAAAATGTCATGTGTTGCATTTTTTTTTTGTTGTTTTTTGCAAAACTTTCCTGGCGCGCGCTCAACAACTAACCAAAGTTTCATCGCTATCAGACGAATGGTATAGCTGGAACACTATAGAGACAAAAAAACACTGAAACCGTGGTGTTCGTTCATCACGAAATGCGTGATTTCTTGCCAAAAGTTTTGCTGCCTTTGAAATACATGGAAGCGAATTTGTGTAAACAAAAAAGCATCAAAACCGAAAATTTCTCCAGTTGCTAAGAGATTCATACATCTTACTAACTGATTAGAAAAAAATCTCAATCTTGGAAGCCTTTGTTAATAGGTTAAAAAAATTGCCAATTAAGGAAAGGCCTCTGAGTAAACTAATTAAACCCCGATTTACCTATACATAATATACCATTTCGAAACCACGTAATGAATGCACTTGGATTGTTCTGCTGTTAGCGTTTATTAAAACTCGAGCAAAGACCAAAGCAATCTCAAAAAAATTATACTGATTAAGAAACAAAAAACAAAGAACTAAAAGTAATAGATAAATTGTCTCTGTGTAAAAACAGAAGTAAAATTTTGTACTTAGCAAAGTTCATTATTTGTATGTATATTATTCATAAAAACTATGGAGAACGTTTTTCGTAGGTTCGATAACAAGTAATTGATTTGTTATACCTACCCTACCTACTGCCTACTGGTCATCTTTATACCTACCAAGTTTCCGACTTCAAAATTGACGAGAGGAAAAAGCTAAAGAGCCCTAAATAGGTTACAAACACAATAGGCGGATATTACACATCCATTTTTACAAAAATCGGCTTCAACTCACTGAACTCGTATGTCCTACTTATGCCCAATCAATTGGGACCGGACACTTAAAATCGTATACATTATCCCCAAAATCAGTGCATTCGGTGTTCGCCCACAAAGTGTTCCTTGTGGAGTTACATAATGTTTACTTCTCTCCCGACGTCCATCAAATCGAATTGAACATCACAAGCGCTGACTGGCCAGTCTTTTTACTTTTCGCGGTGGCGCCACTGTCTACGCCGTGAAGTCGAAAGCGTGCTCTATTCCTATGTAAATAAAATTAGTTCCGAATTCGTCCGCTGCATAGAGAAGATGCCAGCTCGGGCTTTGCGTGATCCCACGCGGACGTATCAAAGGAAACTTATCGTGAACAAAAGAAATCTGTGGGTGGTTTAATGTTGAGTCGAGTTCATACCATCAAAGTAGCACAGCTGTCGTAATTAGGTATTATCAAGTCTGGGTAGAGTCAATGAGAGTTTTAATGGACTGATTTTGTACGTACCAAAGGTAATAAATTACACAATGAATTCCAATCAGACATCTCCTGAATCCTAACTTCTGAACACTAACCTCCTTGTTTTTTTTTGCCTGCTACCGCTGCTGCCGCTGCTGCATTATATTTGTTTTTGGGTCATATGATTAAACAAAACTTACATGAGTAGGTAAAAAATAAAACACGTCATAATATCGAAGATTAGCGTAGGTTTGTCCAAATGCTATAAGAATTATGAAAAATAACAAAATTAACAATACTTATCTTATAAAAGATATTTATAAGAAAATATGTTTGATGATGAGACTGAAAAAAATCATTCTTTTTAAACCGATTATTTAGAAAAATTTATATTTCTGAACCTGCAGCAAGCAACACCAAAAAATTATCTATAGTATCTCGTACCTACTTACTAAACCATCATACTTGTTTCAATTAAGAATAGCGGGCGTAGAGTCAATAAGAAATGTATTAAATTTTAATACAAGTAAGTATTGGTAACCAGACGTATCTAATTGCGAATTGATTTATTGGACAGTCTGTTGCATTTGTACCGCCTTAGGGGAACGCGGGGTAATGGGAGCGGTCGGGTAATGGGAGCTACGGTGATTTAACGGAATGCAGACATATTTATGCAATTGTAATCACTCGGCCGCGTCCGTCAATCTTCGAGTAACTTCGCCTAACCAGCACGAGCTGTTAGTGCCGTGCGTTAAGTCACGAGGGACGGTTATGTGTTTTTTGCTCGGCGCTTATAAAAAATTGTGGATTGCCAGCGCCAAGATAAGCATGAAGTTTTATTGTTATTTTACTGTGTTTTTTTTTATTACATCCGTAGATTCATATACTAACTAGTGCAAGTGTTAAATTGCGATTGCAATTAGAATTACATTATTTATATCATTAAGTTTCAAAATGGCAGTCAGCGGGAAATGGGAGCCTAGGAAGGCTCTCACTAGCCGACATAGTTCCTATTACAGATCCCATACAGTTCCGATGCAGAAATTGGGGGAACTGGGCCCATAAAGAATGTTCTGGAAGTGATAGTCCAGTTTCTTATATTTGTACGTTTTGTTTGGATCCATAAAATCTGGGTCATATGGTTTTCTTTGATAATTTTATCTTTATTTTTCTTGTTTTCGTTTAAAAAGTTGATTTTTTTATTGTGTTACAATAAATAGTAGTGACTAACTAAGATCACATTTAAAGTACGTTTAGTTTAACTTTTGCGCAATACTAAATATTATGGCTCCCATTTCCCATATGAGCGTGAAATGGGCTCCCATTAACCGCACGTGTCGGGTAATGGGAGCGATTGACTTTTTTTGTAAAATCGTTATTGTTCCTTAATATATGGCTGAAATTAATTCTAACTGTGATTAAAACATACCTAAACGATTATTCTAAGAGTTCCTAGTTAAAAATTATAAGAAGGTTAATAAATGTGGTTTTTATGCAAGCTTTCCCTTAGTAGGCTCCCATTACCCTGCGCTCCCCTAATTGCTAGGTATCGGTTGTGAACTATGAAAGCTGGTTTGTTTCGTACAGACCAAATAATACGCACCCTTCATGCGTCTCGATTTTATTACAAACTAGCGGTCCCCGCGGTTTCGCCCGCGTTAATTTTGGCGTTCCCGCGGGAGTTCCGGGAAAAAAGCATTCTATGTCCTTCTCTGTATCCCTGACAATAAGTAGAATGCAAAATTTGATACACTTTTACCAATTTAGACAAAAACTTGACAAATTATATACCTACTTAACCCTTCCCCTTGAACCACTTTATCTACTGGTGAAACCGCAAGAGAATCTGTTCAGTAGTTTTCAAGTTTATCGCAAACAGACAGACGCGGCGGAAGACTTTGTTTTATGTAGTGATTGACATGGATATTGCAACAAAATTTCATTAAGAACACTTGATATAAGTAATTCATAATATAATACCTCCCTACTCAGCTCTTAAAGTGTTTTGACTTGGAGAGCAGCTTCGAAGTAATTTGATTGACGCTCTTCTGCAGATAAACGAGCATTTTCTCACAGTTTATTTCGCAGTAAAATTATATGGCAAATTAATTTGATTGAACCAATTTACAGGGTGTTCTAATAACTAAAGTTAAAAATAATATTAAGTAATGGACTAACGAAATAAATTAGGTATTTTCACCAATCCAATGCTACTGCTCCACCTGCGTGTTAACGCGTAAATTAGTGCGCCAATTTAGATGTGGCCAACATTTTAACGCGTTAACTTACCAACATTACCACGTTGGACATTAACATCAACGTTAACGTTAACGCAGGTGGAGCAGTAGCATTACGGATAATTTTCAAATATGGTTTACCCGCGTGAATCACGAGTGAGTTTGTCTATATAAATAACGTGTAGTTTTTATAATACCTAACGTCGTTTTTTAAAATAATATTTTAGGCATATTTCGCGTTGATTATTTTAAAGATGAACTCTTATTTATAAAATAACCTTTGCCTGAACTTGAAGGAGCGTCAAAATCTTAAGAAATCTAAAACAAATACTATGTGAAATTTGATAATTTTTTTTTTGTGATATCGTTAAAAAATTAGCGCGATCGGCCGACCCCCTGTTTTGTATCATTTGTTTGAATTTGACCTGGACAAAAATTATATATTTTTTGGCCAGTGAAAATAGTTTTTTTTTAATTTATTTTATTAATGCTTATTTTCATATTAAGTATGTCTTAAGCAAATAATTGATTTATTATAAACATTGCAAGATATTTATAAAGACATTTAGTATCTTTTAATATCTATCTTGTTCAAAAATAGCGCGATCAGTCCCGCCTTGAGATACAAAACAGTTCTTAAAAAGTTAAAACTACGCGGTACGCATACTAAGGTCCGTATTCCAAAAGGTTACTCAAGTCATGAATCTAGTTTTAAAACTAATTTCAAGTAAAGCTTTAATTTTAGAACCTTACTTGAAACGAGATTCATCAATCAACAATCAGCTGAGTTATTTCCTTATTCTAGAACGACGCTTGAGTACTAATCTATACTCAAGCAAAGATTTGATCTTTGTTTACGTCTGTCATGTCAAGTCCACTCAACCAATCAGAGCTCAAAATCTCTACTCAAGACTAGTTTCAACTGATTAGAACCAATCAGAGTTCAGAATCCTTACTCAAGACTAGTTTCAAGTGATTAGAACTTAAAACGCATTCTATAATAAGATGTACGCTTGAGTTATGATCTGAGCTTAAAACTAATCTCAAGTAAAACGTGATCTGAGTCACCTTCTGGAATACGGGCCTAAATGTAGTTTCGAGTTCAAAGCGAAATAAACTTTTTTATAATAAAGACATAAATCATATTCGCTGTTATATGATTAAATATTAATAATAACAACTTTTCACAACACACAGATAGACATATTATACTTGATCCCACACTAAGCTCATATGCTTGTGTCGTAAAAACCATAATTAATACGTATTATGTACTTTCATAATTTAGTCTCGTCAATGAATACGTATAAAAGGCAATAAATAATAGTTGGAAGTCCTCAAAAAACAGCTCAGATTTTGATGTTTTTTTTAATACTAAATAGAATCTAAAACTTTTTAGAGTGGGGAGTGAGGACAGAATTATTCATATTGTTTAAACAAAAGTACCTACCCTATAATATTATGTACCCTTCTATATGCCCCAGATGACCACCGCTTTAGTAAATAAGGCGTGAAAGCATAAAAAAAATGGACATAGATAAGCAATAGTGTGTTAACCCACACTGTAGAAATTTTGAGTAAATCGTGTTTTAAAAGTAGGAGCGCCATTTTGTGTCAACATTTTTTATGTTCAATATTTAGTTACATATTTAAGCAATGTAATAAGATAAACACATGATTAAAAAACGTTCCCTAACTCTCAATAAATCGTTCTGAATCAATAACTTAATTTTGTGGGTTAACATGTTATTGCTTATCTGCGTCCAAATAAACTTTACTATTCGCATTTATAACATTTATCTACTAGGATTCTACCGAAGCACTTTTTTAATGAAATATCTTGGAAGATAAGCTTCTTTCTTTTGGAAGACTGACGCGCCTTATGAGAATGTAGAAACAGTTAGATATGTCTTACATACTACTATTGCGTAGACAATAGTAAGTAGGCGATTGCATCCGGAATCCGATATACACCGGAAATACATTACCTCTTAGGATTATATACCTACCTACAGAATAATAAAATTGAACATAATTTTTTAAACTGTATACTTTGGTATTTACTGTCACCCATGATGCGGTAGGTACACCTTTAATACAAATAGAGTTGTTAAAAAAACCTTCTCATACAATTTTGAGGAGACTGGTCATTGTTCCCATTGAGACTATATTTTACTCTTGATGTAGGTAGGTACCTACTATAGAATTACAAAACTATGTAAATATGGGAACATTGTTCAAATTGTGACCTCTGACCTCATGAGTGTCGGTTATAATTAATTAAAGATGCTACTTGTTGCTAAGAATTGAGTTAAAGTTAGTAAAATGAATTTAAATATTGGATGTTGAATTGGATCGCTGGCATAAGTGTAGGTAGGTATATCTGTCGTAGCCACATCTAAATAATAATTGGCCAATTCATAATGTGGGCGGCCATTTCATAAAACGGAGGCATTTCGAATGACACCATCTTTTACCTATGGGCTATGGCGCATCCCCGGCCGCTACCTACCGCGGCACGCTCGTCTCGCTCGCTCGACTCGCGCTATACTCAGTTACCAGTACAAGCCTAACCTAACCTAGAATGTCAGGGTGATTTACGCCCTGCCGAAAGTCAAAAAGTAATTGTAACTAAATACTAAGTACTTGTAATCATTTCATGATGTGGGCGATGTGGCTGAAATGCCAAGATTTGGTGAAATGCCACCATTTCATAAGATGACCGGCCACATCATGAATTGGTCAACTCTTAGATGTGGCCACGACATGTCTAGGTATTCTTTCGGGAGGCGCCAACTTTGGATTTTTGGATGAATAATAAACATCTTGTGTTTTAGTAACCAGTTCTCGAACATAACATTATTACTTAGGATTTACTTTAGCCCCCAATGTAACACAGGTCTATATACGATGCCGATTCACTGAAGCACAGATATAATATAATACTATACTAGACTGAGGAAACTCATGCGGGTAAAACCAAACACAGCACGTATTTTTCCAATATTGTGCAGAATATGGTACTTGCATGAATTTTTTTTTCAGTCTATTTTAAAGATATATGGCCTACTTAAACAAAGCGAGAAAAAGAAAAAAAATATATGCATAAATTAATTAAATAGAACGTTTCAAAGTTCATACTTTAGACCTTACCGCCGAAACGCGGAATGACGTCACTTGTTCAAAATTACGCCTTATTAATCTGTGATAGAAATGTCACTGTCGTATTGACAGGGTCAAGTGACACTGACAGACAGATAACTTCAATATCCAAAAGCGAAATTAAGGTTGAACTGTGTCGATTTACTTCCAAAAGTTCCAGTAAAGAATCGAAATGCATCTTACTGATGCATTTTAAAGTAAAAAACTTCAGAAATATGCGTTGACTGTATGCACTTAGTTTCCTTTGCCCTCTCTGAAAGAGGTAAATGTTTCCTAAAAAAATAAAAGTGACGTCATGTGTTAAGCTTGGCTGTGATTGGTGTTTCGTTGCAACGTTCCGTTTCACAAAATTAAAAGTTAAATATTTTGGAAACTATTGAAATTTTTTTAGCAAATCTTTCACGATAACGCTTTTCTAAGACTCTATTTTTGAAATATTGACACAATTTCTTATCATAAATTTCATGCAAGTATTATCTAAGATCTTTGATACGAGACAGTATGTATCTATCAACGAGTTCAACAAACTGTTTAAGTAGGCAATAAATCAACGCACCGTTCAATGTGAGCACTAGATCGCTGCTCGAACTTCCTGTGTCTATTTCATGAGAGGAAGTCGCTAAAATTCGCATAGAATTTTAAGTGTGGCAGTAGCACTAAATCTTTATAACCTACGCTAAATTTATTTTAAGCGTGTCATTATTGTAATCAGTCGCTTTAAGCTCGCATGGTTACATACATACTTACATAGATACATAGATACCTTCTACAACTAGACCTTGAAATAGCGCCGGCGCTATGCAGCGAGAATCTACATAGTTATCTATTTGGCATCTATAGTTGGATTTTAAAGTTTTGTAAGATACCTATATTTTATCACTACTATAGCTGTTCCCTGCGGTTTCATCCGTTTTAATCACGGAGATCCCGTGGGAATTCTGCGATAAAAGTACCCTATAACCGTATCCCTGACAATGTGTAGTGTTCAGGGTTCTTGCGCACAAGCAGGCGCAGTTTTTAGCTGCTTAAGAGGTTACGAGACCCCACTCCTAAACTTTAATGCGTTTTATCCAGGTATATTTTCATTAATTTGAAAAAGCACAAAATACGTGTCCATTTTTTTATCATCTAACTGATTGCATACACGTTGTCAGGGGTACAAAGAAGGACATAGGACACCATTTCTCCCAGAACTTCCCCGAAAAATTCGAAATTAACACGGGTGAAACCGCCGGGAGCAGGTAGAAGTAAGGATAAATTAAAATTTGTAGTTAAACTTTATTAGATGTGATAGATACCTACTTCTTGCGGACTTGGTAGTTACGTTACCTTGCGTTATTCGAATACTGAATACCCTCCTTCAATTCGTCCCTATAGTGTAACCGACAAGATATTATGATAATATGTACCTAAGTTTTATCCAATAGAATGAACGCTTATATAGATTTTAACAAAACGTTTGATTAATAACTCCAATACGGTCGTGCATCTCTCATTTGCCAGTGATTAGTGATGGCTGCAGCCACAGAGAAAGGAATACCTATATCAACTAGAGAATCAATGTAGTCGGGGCACGCACGTCATGATTAGGTACGAGCAAATGCTCACAACTTATTTAATATTTCACTTATTAAATAAGTTATGAGCAACTCATAATATGACTCTGAAACTACAATTATTACGCACAATCAGTTTATAATAATAATAATAATAAAAAAGTTTATTTTGTTAAAAATCTTAGTACTAGTTAACATTTTATTTTATTTATTTTATTTATTTATCATTTAATTTATACCAAAAAAGGTCTCCGCTCAGCATTGTTGTGGCGCAAACCACAACGCTGGTCTTCCGCGGATACCAGAATTAAATTAATAATCTTAACTAAAACTTATCACTTCAGTGGTAACAAACAAAAAGAAAACAACAATAATCTAAAAATTTAAAAAATAGTAAAAAAAACCTAATAAATAAATATTCTTTGTAAGTAAATAAAATGTAGGAAATACTGAGTGAATGCGTGAGATATTGGTGGAACCTGGTACTAGTGAACTATAAAAAAAATGATAAAAACTGCGACTCATAGTATCTCTAAGTAGTTTGTGCTGCGACTCTATAACTTTTGCTTATCTAAAATGTACTTTTTTAAATTTATTTTAAAGGTTTTAATGGTTTTAATGGTTTTAATGGTTTTAATGGTAATTAAATTTCGAAAACAGCCTAAGTAAATACGTAAACAAATGGCGTTTAATACATCTCGTTTTGTGTGTGTGACAAATAGCTGATTTGCAATGATTTGACTTGAGCGTGGTGCTTATCTACAGTGAAATTGTTTTGGGCTTCCTGTATTTTTGTTATTTGTGTGCATGTTGTGTTCTATTGTAATTTGTAACTAATGAGTCAATAAGCATAGTATTATTATATGTACATGAATTTATTATAAATATAAACATTTTACTCATTGTTGGAGAACGTGAAAAATTAAATAAGTAAAGAAAACAAAATCAGCCGGCGACCCTGGTTTTCAATTTTCATCTATTTTCATACACCGAATCTATGCCCCTTAGTATCTAGTCTGTGGTCTCAGCGGAAGCGCGCACATTGCACAATTGCCATCATCATTCTGTTAGCCTGCCACTAATTCCATGGGGCTGCTCACTTAACTAATCAATACTAATAAGTAAAAATCAAACGTCCGTCTTCCCGTCGGTGCATCGCAAGTGGACGCTTTCTATTCTCTGCCATGCCTATACAGAAGCGCACCATAATCAACGTAGAGCGAGGTTGTCTTTCTGCGCCCTTTGGTCGATGCTTTTACGAGGTGAGTGGGATGCTCTATAAAAAACTTTAAGTACGTATAAGTAGGTAATATTTTTTGTTAGAAAAACAAGAGGGGAAGAAAATTATGCTTAATTTTATTGGATTAAATTTTCATTTTAATTCAGGGTAATCCCGCGCTTCTCAAAAGGCGCCATAATAATTACCTACCCATATTTTTCGCTGAAAATAGTTTTTCGTATTTGTCGCGTCTTTGCCACCTGGTGCTTATTGAGCGACTTGATATTTTGCTATCTATCTCTCTACATAATTTATGATTATGTAGAGACTAGAGAGTAGATATCTATATCTCTACGTTATACTATCTACATATTATAGAGCTGCGGGTACTTAAAAAAAACGTATTCTACCCTAATATAAATAGAGTCGAAGCAACATTGACCTTCGCCTTCTTTCTCGTATCATTCCAACACAATCCCGCCTCTAACAGATAGCACCTGTTGGCTGAAAATAGACAATGTTTAAATGCGAATAACAGTAACGTGGTCGGCGCTTTTAACTTTTACCTAATACTGGCGTAGGTATCTAGTAACGTACTTACGTGACGTAGAATATGGATGTTATAGTTAAGTTTTTGAACTGCGTAGGATAATTTCATTTTGGATTTTATAATAATAATCCACGTCAATAGGTATATACAACGTGATAATGAATTGACTAAAAACTAGAAAGTAGTTTGTTCAGAATAGACTTCTGAATCGATCGCACCATGTTTTTTATATATATATATATATTTTATATGTTTTATATTTTTTCATTTTTACTAGCCCATTACTAAATTATTTCGAAATCTGCGACAGTATAAAAGATTTGAATAACTCAGGAACATAAACATAGTTAGAGATCATGTAAGCTAAAACGACGCGCCTCTCCATCGGATATACCTACGCACACCCACAACCGTTAAAATATTATGGATAGAGGAAGTAGTGGGGCGCGTCATTTTAGTTTAGATAAGCTCTACATTATAATATTTACATTTATTAAACTTCGGGCAACTCTAATAGTTCTGTTCCTGAATAAAGTTGTTCCCCGCGGTTTTACCTGGGTTAATTTTGGAAATGGATCGAATCGAATTTTTGCGGGAATTCCAGCCTTCGCAACCTTTATAGCCAAGGTGCAGGTGCGTTGTGGATTATTCTGTGTTTTGCGAGAACAGAACCGACCTTAAGCTCGCTCCACATTCACGCAAGAATCTTGCGAGAACTCGAGAAAACCTCAAGAAACAAACGATGGAGAACATCGACTCCACCTTCACATTCTGGTGGTCTTCTCGCGTCCTCGCAAGACTCTCGCGTGAATTTGAAGCGGGCTGATTGCGTGTCGTTGCGTTCGACTTCGCTACTCAAACATCCTGCGAACGTGGAAATTCACAAAGCGTGTTTCTGCCGTGTAAACTTCCTGTTGTACGAACGTGCGGGATGCAGAAGTTTCTGTGGATAAGGTAATACAAGTCGTATTGTTGGCAGAAAAAATAAAGAAAGAAAGAAGAAAAGATAATTAAGGCATTAAGTTCGCCATTTGTACTTATCGTGCAATAAAGAATAAATAAATAAATAAATAAATATTTATTTGTAGGTATAAATTAATATAAGCAATACAAAGAGAGTCAAAAATAAGAATCATGCATCATTTTTGAACGTAAGGATTTGCCTCTATTTACACTTTATTAGATAAATATAAAAAGTAGCTCGTAAATTCCTAAATTTTACAGCCAACATTCCATTCTACATGATAAAGTAGTCATTTTTACAGCAAATTTATTTCAATAAAATATTACTGAACGCCTATAAATTTCATATCCATTTCTAAACTAAACAATATTCTTACATCCACGCATTTGATATTTTAATAATAGAAATTGCTATAACTTACAATCAATGTTAGATATGTCATAAAATTTCCTTCAAAAATATATAAATCACAAAATGCTTCACATATTTTAATAAAACAAAAAATATTGTTGTACAAATATCACTTTTATTTTCAAAACAGTAGAGTTTATTAACGCTTGATCTTATTTTTAACCTTAATTAGTCTATTTTAGGAGTGACAAGTTTCGCGGCGAATATATTCACGCCTTGTTAGCAACGTATTCGCCAAATAAACGTATAAATTTTGTTGATCTAGTGATGTGCATCTAAAATTATGTGACTTCTGTTATTTATGGTTGTAGAATGTAGATGGAATAATTAATTTATGACTTTCTTGTGATCTTTCACCAAAAATACAAACTTGCGTCCTCAGCTTGCGTCCCTTTGACCTCAGGTGACTGCCACACGGAACTTACCTAACCCTCTCAGGGTTGAGTGTCCTTTGTGGAAAAAAAAACTTCTATTATATCTATAGGTAGGTCTATTATAAATATTAATTTAAAAATAAATCAAACATTTTAAAGTACGGAATTGACTCAAATAAATAAACACTTTCTCAAGAATCTTCGTAAATCATAAATTGAAGATGTAAACGATGAATCAAGGGCAAAAACGCGGAAACTAATGAATAGAAAATATAAAAAAATTCGTAATTTAAGAAAAAAACAAAAGGAAGTCTTTATTCTGTATAGATGGCTAAAATTATAACACGTAGGCTGTACAAGTGGCTTAAAAAAAAATTTCCGTTTGTGTTTCATTAAAAAAAAAACAACAAAAGTCATCAGTTTTCAATAACGGTGCGTACACGTAGTGATTACCTTCTCTCTGGGTGCGTACAGACTACATAACAAAACATGTCATATAACACTGTTATGTAACTTAGTCATGTTAGTTTTTTTTTCTAAAGTCCTCATGGAATAGCACTGAAGAACGAGAAACGACAAGAGTTATACATATTACATTGTTATATTACATTACATTGTTATTCTAATGTGTAGTCTTGTTTTATATTGCAATATTGAATAACAAGGTTACATAATGTGGATGTGTTATATAACACAGGTTAGGTATCTGACATGTTACATATAGCCTTGGCCATGATTGCCTCCAGGCTGGAGTCTGGACTGTCCTTACATTCGGCACAGTTGCTATATAGGCATGTGACAGTACCTGTGCCGAATAGGAGGTACTAGGTAAATAGGTAGGTACTTATTATTATTGTATGTTTTTGTTGGACATTTACCTATAGATTTTAAAGAAGTTTTATTTATTTAATTTGATTTAGTTTATTTAATTTACTTAATGAAATTTTTATTTAGTCTAATTTAGCTTATTGAATTTAATTTTAATCTTATTTTAATTTTATTTTAATTTTATTTTAATTTCATTTTAATATTATTTTAATTTTATTTTAATTTTATTTTAATTTTATTTTAATTTCATTTTAATTTTATTTTAATTTTATTTTAATTTTATTTTAATTTTATTTTAATTTTATTTTAATTTTATTTTAATTTTATTTTAATTTCATTTTAATTTCATTTTAATTTTATTTTATTTCATGAATGAATTTATATGGGTTATTTTGCCTGAAATAAATGAATTATTATTATAGTCTGTACGCACCGGAAGGTTGAAATTCGTGTAACCACTCCCATAATGTATATTTATCTACTTTTCGATCGTTGATCATCATACACTCTACTCGTGCGCTAACAAGACGTCGCGTTGGTACTTGGTACCTACTAGATTCGATTTACCGTCTAAACAAACAATATTGTTTTATGATGTACACCTGATGTACACCCTCCGGCCACCGGCGCATTCCCGCCTGAAATTTGGCGCGAACAAATAAACATGAAATGGGTGTTAATTGGTTTTGCTGTGTGCATTTAGTTTGATGCACACTCGACAATAGTTTTCATTTCCCCTTCGCCCGGGTAAAGTTCAGACATTCCTTCGGTAATTGGCTACATGACTGAATTTTTTTTAGTCCGTCGCGTCGTGTAGATTAGTAAAAAAATATTGGACTAATTTTTTTTTTTTTAATAATAAAAAAATAACGGCGATACATTGAGGGTGAAAAATCAAAATTGTAATTAGTTCGTCAGTTAGAAAATAAAAAAATCAATAGTAACGTATTTTTTGCTTTTTCAAATTAATGAAAATATACATATAGAGATAAAGCGCATTAAAGTTTAGGGTGGGGGCTCGTAACGTCATTAACCGGTATAAGCCCAATACAAACTGCACTGGTTAGTGACGAAACAAAAAGAAAAAATACGTGTCCAATATATTTTATTAATGTACAAGACGTACCTACTAAATAAAATTGATCCAATAGGCAATAGCAGCATAGCAGCTAGCTCCTGACGATAATATCCAAACTATACGCAAAATCTATTTTCATAGAGGGGGCATAACGCTTTTTACTTACGTGACGCGCGATGATTTCTACCAGTTAACTCTTACCGTGAGCCGCGTTAAAGAACTTCTTTCCAAAGTACCCTATGTCCTCGTGTAGGTATGCAAAATTTCATAATGATTCAGTATTTAAGGTGTGAAAGCGTAACAAACAAACTCAAATTCGCATTAATAAATAATAAGAGTACCTAGTTGGGATAGTGTAGGTTGTAGAATGTAATTAACTAGTTGGTACCCGCGTCTCCACTCACGTGACGTTCGAAAGTGCGCCGGCGCCGATGTCGCGCCCTCGGATAAGTAATTTGCAGAAAATGCAGTGTATCTAGACACTAGACAGTAGGCACGTTTGTTTGTTCGCACGATAGATAAGGGTCCCAGAGCGGTCCAATTAGCGTGTTAGTGCTGTGCCTAGGCAAATATCTGGAGTCCTGAGCTGAGATTTACGAGTAAAGATTTGCATTTTGTATAGGTAGTTAGGTATAGGTATGGGCTGTTCCACGCAGTTTCATCTAGGTTTATTTTGGTGTTCCCGTGGGAATTACGGGATAAAGTACCCTATGTCCTTCTCTGTAACCCTGACAACGTGCCAAATTTCATCCAAATCCGTTCAGCCGTTTTTGCGTGATTACCATAGCACGTCGCGTTAAGATAACGCGCCACAAAAATTGCTTTTCCCTCATGCGCAAAGAAGTTTCACTTCAAAAAAATATTATTAGGTACAGCGTGTGTAGGGCACACAGAATATAAATTTTTAATATTTTGGCATCTGGAGCGTTTGAGATTGTGTTTTTGGGACGCGCGTTATGGGCAAGGAATGTTGTTGGTCATAATGGCCCTGTGTGTTGTGAAGTGGATTATTTTATTATTATACCAAAATTCACGCGTGCAAAGTCATGAGGACAGCGAGCATTATCTAATAACCACTTGTGCAAATGACCGTATACTTACATTGTAATCCATTCGTTTTCCATCCAAGATCCTATTTTTACTAACCGTTAACCAGCCTTGAACTTGAGCTATATTAATTCTAAAGTTCTTCGCCGAACGAAATGACGAAAGCCAAACGAAAGTGTCATGGAGTCACTACGCCGCGCCTTGGAATGTTTCGCTTTTTTTTTTAATTTTAATCTTGTTTCAATATGACAAAGATGGACAAAGAAATTATTATGCGCCGCCGCAGCTTCATCGACATAAAATACGGTAGTCGGTACCTACTTGTGCTTTATGTCAACACTCTGATATTTAACATGAGTTGTGGCGATAAATAACATTGAGATGTCCACATGTTTTAATTGGCGCTTATTCAGCTCATTCCGGGCTCATACGGTTTGAAAAATGGAAAAGAAGTAAAAGAACACATAACTTTTTTCTTTTCAATTTCACACTAGGCACAGGCTAAATCATTTAAATATGGATGACACCGCCAAATATTACTTTCTCTATTTTTTTTGGTATTTTCTATATTTTAGTTAGCTTACCTACGTGCCTGTGCTGCGTCAATGAAACAAGTTTTCTGTAGTTACTAGGTAGATACATAAGTGCACAGATACCTACTCCACAGATAATATAATATTATAATACTACCTACTCTTCATCTTGGCACAAAGTTCCTGAAGGGATACCGAAATTCAGACAGGTTGCGTCTTGCGAACTATGGAAGTAAAAATAGCAACTAGATTAGCGCGCTCCGCAAACGAAGAGTTCCAGGTTCGGATCTCGGCAGGGACGAACTTGGGTTCCGTTTTCCAATTTGTATACGAATATTATTATATCATAATTGTACTATAATAATATAATATAGGTATAGATAATATTATATCTAGTATTAACGTACAACATTATAGCTTGGGTTCAATGATAGATAGGTATACGTCTACCTACTTGTGTTGTGAATGTCAAGTGTAAAAAAATACCTCTCGCGCCTCTGTCTCAGTATTAAATCAAGTAGATCGCACATAATCATGTAGGTACCTACTTAGTGTTAAATATTGAAAAGGTAACTAATTATTAATTAGTAGTTTGTCGTCTACTTAGAACAATTAAGTAAGTATAAAAAACTTCACCGCTATACTTTTCAAGCATTTATCTTGTTGGTTGGTATTCTGTAGGTAAACAGGTAATCGGCAATCGCTTGGATTCCAGAATCTAGCGGTGTTGCCAACGTGGGCGATTTTTCACTATTTAGGCTACTCAGAACGAGAATCGACGAAAAAATTTTGAAGGCGACTGGTCGCCCAGTAGGCTACTTCAGTGACAAGTTATTTAAATAAGTCGAATCGCAAATAAGCGTTCTTTTATTAAATTTATAATATTGTATGTGTGTAATATAGGTAAAATTTTATTTTGACATGGTCACCCTTATTGAATAAGTCGTTCGTTTGGGGAATACCCAGAATTTGTGTTAGCTATTATGTAACCGAATTTAAAACGAAATAAAGTAATACTATTTTCATTGTGAATAATGACTACCGTAATTATTTGTATTATACTGACTGTACTATAGGTAACTAATCTGGTTGATATTAAGGGTGCGCTCTACCGTATGACGCAGCTCCCTTCCGATAGAGGCCGCGGACGGCGCCATAAAAGAGTTTTCTCAATTTACAGAGAATCACAAGGTTAAAAAATAGATTTTGATGATGGGTGCGAGAGGATGAGTGTTTAATACATCTTTGATTTAAAATTTTTATATGGCTTTACGCGCATTATTATCCTTTAACTACACGAAAATATCGAATAACCGGCCGAAACGTAGTCACACACACATGCAAATCGATTAATACTAGACGAATAAGATTCGTAATTTGGCTATTTCAACAAGAGTCTCGGTGGCGCTGTGGTGTAATGCGTCTCTTTTTGTAAACTATGAATCGTGAAAATCTTGTGTTCAAACCTTAGATTTCGATTCCACTTTTTGTAACTATTTTGTCAAACTTATTTATACACACTTATTTATAAACGATTTATTTTTCGTTCTTTCTAGGATTTTAAACTGTAATGAAAAAAAATTCTAGGGTATAGAACAACAATATTTAAGACTAGCTGTGCCCCGCGGTTTCACCCGGGCGAAAGGTTTTTATACAACAACTTTTTTTCCGACATCCGATTTCAATGAAACAAAGCCTATATATACATATGTAGCTCCAGGCTAAGCTTAATCTATCTGTGAAAACCGTATGACAATCGGTTCAGTAGATGCGGATTTTCATGCGGTTTTCACCAATAGAGTGATTTATGGGGAAGGTTCATATCTATATTTTATCCTGGAATTCCCGCGGGAACTCCGAAATTACTAGTTTTTCATATTTATGAGTTTCATCAGTACGTTGGATTTGTAAAGTATTTTATATTCTAAGTACTAGCTGTGCCCCGCGGTTACACCCGCGTGAAAAATTGTTATATGTACCTATACATACTTATGTAATAAGTTTTTCCTGCCATCCGATTTAAATTAAATAAAGCCTCCAGGCTAAGCTCATCTACCTGTAAAAACCGCATGACAATCTATTTAGTAGATCCAGAGATTATAGAGATTATCGTGAACAGATAAAAAGAGTTTAAAATTATTTTAAACTTTTTTTTAGTTGGTTACTCTTCTTTTATTTTGGTAAAAATATTTAATACTAGCTGTGCCCCGCGGTTTCACCCGCGGTAATTTTGGAGTTCCCGCGGGAATTCCGGGATAAAAAGTACCCTATGTCCTTCTCTGTACCCCTGACAACGTGCATGCCAAATTTCATCCAAATCCGTTCAGCCGTTTTTGCGTGATTGAGTAACAAACATCCAAACATCTAAACATCCACACTTTCACATTTATAATATTAGTAGGAAAGTAGGATTACGATGACCAGATTTTTTTTTTATATCTCGAGTTCCAGATGAAATTTCGAAAAAGTCGAAACATGAATATCTAAGTTAGACCCTTAGCAATACAACAAAAAAACCGCATTCAATTCGGTGCACGAATACAAACACACACAGACAGACAGACAAAAATTCTAAAAACGGTATTTTTGGCTTCTATATCACTCTTAGAGTCGCCTAAATTTATCTTTTCTTATTTATCTCCAATGTACAGACATCGACCTGTTACAATTTTATTGTTTATGTATAGATAGGTATATAAATTGTACAGAATCGAGGTTTCAGCTCTTATCTATATCTATAGGTATGTATATATAAAAATGAATCCTTATTTCTCTTGGTCACGGCATCACGCGTGAAAGGCTAGACCATTTTCGCTAATTCTTATTTTGTTGTATTTGTTATTCTAAGGAGAAGGTTCTTATGAAAAAAGTTTGGAGTTCCTGCGGGAATTCCGAAACTCACGCGGTTGACACCGCGGGGCACGGCTATTAGTATAGATTTGCTCAAAATAAGGCTTGACTGTGGGTTTTGGCAATTATTAGGGGAGTAGGTATATCCTTACCATTTATAGCAATACTAGCTATGCCCCGTGGTTTCACCCGCAGTAATTTCGGAGTTCTCGCGGGAATTGCGGGATAAAAAGTACCCTATGTCCTTCTCCGTACCCCTGACAACATGCATGCAAAATTTCATCCGACTCAGTTCAGCCGTTTTTGCGTGATTGAGTAACAAAGATCCACACTTTCACGTCTATATAATAAAAATGAATGGTCAAATGTATTGGTAAGCGCATAACTTACAAACGACTGCACCAAATTGGAAAATTGATTTTTTTTTGAGTTCGTTATTGTCAGGCCAAGGTTTATATAAAAGAATTTTGGAGTTCCTGCGGGAATTCCGAAACTCACGCGGGTGAATCTCCGAAACGGTTGGACCGATATTGACGGGATTCACTGCTAATTAGCTGTTGTTATAAGGAGTAAATTAGACCTGCATTGGAGTTCCTGCGGGAATCCCGAAACTCACGCGGGTGAAACCGCGGGGCACAGCTAGTTTATAATATTAGTAGGATAACCTCACTATAAATGTGAAAGTAAGTTTGTTTGTTTGTTACGCTTTCACGCCTCATCATCATGAAACTTTGCACACACGTTGTCAGAGATACAGAGAAGGACAAAGGGTACTTTTATCCCGAAATTCCCACGGGAACTTCTATCTTATTACTGGTGAAACCGCGGGGAACAGCTATAAAAATATACAGGTATTGGAAAAAAAAACCCGGTCCCGTCTAATCAAAACTTCAAGTCCAGTCAATATTTCAAGTCAATCCATCGCGATAGATCGTTTTCGAGTTTTGCGACTACTAACATGGGATACTTTGTCAAGTTGTTATCTATTATAATATCACTCAGGGATACTGTAGTTTCCTATGAGTAAAATATTTTTTACAACTGGTTCTTTACTACTTCATAATATTATTAGCTATACAATATAGAAATTATAGCGCGGGTTTTTCGGAGTTCCTGCGGGAGTTCCTGGATTAAAACTACCCTGTGTTCTTCTCTGTGCCCCTAATAACGTGTATGTAAAGTTTGTTAATAATCGGTTAGGTAATCAATCCGTGAAAGCGTAACAAACAAACAAACAAACTCACATTTCTAATAATAGGTTTGTCTAGAAGTGTGAATAATAATCTACAGAAAAAACAGTATAGATTTCAAATCGTAAACATTGCAATAAAAAATGACAGATAACAAAAAAAAAACATCTTAGTATAACAGTGGGGGCTGAGATTTGAACAGGGGCCTTACAAAACTACTACGACGTCTTCGCAACCCGTTGTTCTAGCCACTAGACTTATCGCATAGATCCTTCTGTCGAAAAACTTCTATACATTCAGCCGTCATGCGTCATTCTATTTCATATTGATCTTCTTTTATTTAGTTCGTCAGTGCGTTGGGAAGTTGACAATAATAATATTATTATAAAAAGGGAAAATTTTATTTTTTGTTTTGTTGTTTGTTTGTTACGATTTTACTCAAAAACTACAGGATCGATTTCAAAAATTCTTTCACCATTAGAATGCTACGCTATCCCTGAGTAACATAAGCTATATTTTTACCCGGAATTCCCGCGGGAACTCTGAAATCTATATAAAAAAAATTGAATCACTCAATGTACTGCTAAGCGCGTAACTTCCAAACGACTGCACCAAACTGGGAAATTATTTCCTTTGTGTTCGTTATTGTCAGGACCAGGTTTATATAAAAAAGTGTGGAGTTCCTGCAGGAGTTCCGGAACTCACGCGTGTGAATCTCCGAAAGGGTTGAACCGATTTGGACGGGACTTTCACTGCTAATTAACTAATGTTATAAGGTGTACATTGGACTACTTTGGATTTCCTGCGGGAGTTCCGAAATTAACGCGGGTGAATCTCCGAAATGGTTGGAGCAATTTTGACGAGACTCTCACTGCTAATTAGCTAATGTTATTAGGAGTAAATTAGGCTACTTTGGAGTTCCTGCGGGAATTCCGAAATTAACGCGGGTGAGTTTGTGAGGTTATAATCTCTGGATCTACTGAACCAATTTTCAAAATTCTTTTACTTATAGGAAGCTAAAGTGATCCTGAGTGACAACGGGTACCTATTTTTTATCCCGGAATTCCAGCGAGTGCTCCGAAATTACCGCAGATGAAACCGCGGGGGTCAACTAGTAAATAATAATGAGTGAACTATTACATCATTTGGAAAAAATTACAATAGTAAAATCTATCTTATACAGGGTGTAACGGAGGGTATTTTTTTGTAAAATGGCATTTAGTATTCGATTCTTGTCTGAAAAAATAAACTTCCGAAAATTTTACCACGTCATCACATAGATATCACGAAAACATGAAGTTTGAGTACCAACACGATGGGTCTGTAACTTGTAGTTTCTGAGATACAGGCTATCGAAAATTTGACCACGTCATCACATAGATATCACGAAAACATGAAGTTTGAGTACCAACACGATGGGTCTGTAACTTGTAGTTTCCGAGATAAAGGCTATCGAAAATTTGACCACGTCATCACATAGATATCACCAAAACATGAAGTTTGAGTACCAACACGATGGGTCTGTAACTTGTAGTTTCCGAGATATAGGCTGTTGAAAATTTGACCACGTAATCACATAGATATCACGAAAACATGAAGTTTGAGTACCAACACGATGGGTCTGTAACTTGTAGTTTCCGAGATATAGGCTA
This sequence comes from Zygaena filipendulae, assembly GCA_907165275.2. NCBI lineage: Eukaryota > Metazoa > Arthropoda > Insecta > Lepidoptera > Zygaenidae > Zygaena > Zygaena filipendulae. Next base: position 8,231,117 of record OU015669.1, read on the forward strand.
TCGAAAATTTGATCACGTGATCACATAGATATCACGAAAACATGAAGTTTGAGTACCAACACGATGGGTCTGTAACTTGTAGTTTCCGAGATACAGGCTATCGAAAATTTGACCACGTGATCACATAGATATCACGAAAACATGAAGTTTGAGTACCAACACGATGGGTCTGTAACTTGTAGTTTCCGAGATATCGGCTGTCGAAAATTTTACCACGTGATCACATAGATATCACGAAAACATGAAGTTTGAGTACCAACACGATGGGTCTGTAACTTGTAGTTTCTGAGATACAGGCTATCGAAAATTTGACCACGTCATCACATAGATATCACGAAAACATGAAGTTTGAGTACCAACACGATGGGTCTATAACTTGTAGTTTCCGAGATATAGGCTGTTGAAAATTCGACCACGTCATCACATAGATATCACGAAAACATGAAGTTTGAGTACCAACACGATGGGTCTGTAACTTGTAGTTTCCGAGATACAGGCTATCGAAAATTTGACCACGTCATCACATAGATATCACGAAAACATGAAGTTTGAGTACCAACACGATGGGTCTATAACTTGTAGTTTCCGAGATATAGGCTGTTGAAAATTCGACCACGTCATCACATAGATATCACGAAAACATGAAGTTTGAGTACCAACACGATGGGTCTGTAACTCGTAGTTTCCGAGATACAGGCTATCGAAAATTTGACCACGTCATCACATAGATATCACGAAAACATGAAGTTTGAGTACCAACACGATGGGTCTGTAACTTGTAGTTTCCGAGATATAGGCTGTTGAAAATTTGACCACGTCATCACATAGATATCACCAAAACATGAAGTTTGAGTACCAACACGATGGGTCTGTAACTTGTAGTTTCCGAGATATAGGCTATCGAAAATTTGATCACGTGATCACATAGATATCACGAAAACAGGAAGTTTGAGTACCAACACGATGGGTCTGTGACTTGTAGTTTCTGAGATACAGGCTATCGAAAATTTGACCACGTCATCACATAGATATCACGAAAACATGAAGTTTGAGTACCAACACGATGGGTCTATAACTTGTAGTTTCCGAGATATAGGCTGTTGAAAATTCGACCACGTCATCACATAGATATCACGAAAAAATGCAGTTTGAGTACCAACACGATGGGTCTGTAACTTGTAATTTCCGAGATACAGGCTATCGAAAATTTGACCACGTCATCACATAGATATCACGAAAACATGAAGTTTGAGTACCAACACGATGGGTCTGTAACTTGTAGTTTCCGAGATATAGGCTGTTGAAAATTTGACCACGTCATCACATAGATATCACCAAAACATGAAGTTTGAGTACCAACACGATGGGTCTGTAACTTGTAGTTTCCGAGATATAGGCTATCGAAAATTTGATCACGTGATCACATAGATATCACGAAAACAGGAAGTTTGAGTACCAACACGATGGGTCTGTGACTTGTAGTTTCCGAGATACAGGCTATCGAAAATTTGACCACGTCATCACATAGATATCACGAAAACATGAAGTTTGAGTACCAACACGATGGGTCTGTAACTTGTAGTTTCCGAGATATCGGCTGTCGAAAATTGTACCACGTGATCACATAGATATCACGAAAACATGAAGTTTGAGTACCAACACGATGGGTCTGTAACTTGTAGTTTCCGAGAAACAGGCTATCGAAAATTTGACAACGTCATCACATAGATATCACGAAAACATGAAGTTTGAGTACCAACACGATGGGTCTGTAACTTGTAGTTTCCGAGATATAGGCTGTTGAAAATTTGACCACGTGTCACATAGATATCACGAAAACATGAAGTTTGAGTACCAACACGATGGGTCTGTGACTTGTAGTTTCCGAGATACAGGCTATCGAAAATTTGACCACGTCATCACATAGATATCACGAAAACATGAAGTTTGAGTACCAACACGATGGGTCTGTAACTTGTAGATTCCGAGATACAGGCTATCGAAAATTTGATCACGTGATCACATAGATATCACGAAAACATGAAGTTTGAGTACCAACACGATGGGTCTGTAACTTGTAGATTCCGAGATATCGGCTGTCGAAAATTGTCCCACGTGATCACATAGATATCACGAAAACATGAAGTTTGAGTACCAACACGATTGGTCTGTAACTTGTAGTTTCCGAGATATAGGTTATTTGAAATTTGACCACGTGATCACATAGATATTACGAAAACATGACGTTTGAGTACCCATATTATGATGGGTCTGTAAGTTGTAGTTCGGAAATATAAGCTTTACAAAAAAAAAATTGAAAGTATGAAAAAATTGCATCACGTGGTCACATAAGACACAATAAAAAATTTTTTTTTCATTGCATGATTGCATCGGAGAATTTGGAGATAAACGCTGAATTTTATCACCCCGGGCCGAGGTGAGATACAACCTTTCGAAAATATGGTCTCTCTCTTTTACTCATCGTGAAAACAAGAAAGAGATAGCAAGAATTTATTCAACACAATAATGTAAAATACTTGTACCCGTAAGTTATACCTAATTGTACGTGACGCAGAACCAAAACGTCTTTTTTAATACAGTTGCTCAAAAAGTGGCGTATTGCAGGGACGTTTAGCGTTCGGGATGTGGGCTATTACATACTCGAGCTTTTTGTTTACCTTTCCCGAACTCGTGCGTTCTCTTTGCCAACTGTCAAAAATGGCGACACGACTTTGACACACTTTTTGCATTGCGAAACGTAAGTAATACGACTAGCGCCATCTCTTGATCACAGTTGGAACTTAGTTGAGTTTATTGTGTTTTTGATATTTTATTAAATTGCTTAATTTTTTCGCAACTGTATTAAAAATAGTTGTTCAGTACACGTGCGGAACCGTCATTGCAAAGAGTTCCGACTGTCAACCCTCACCTTCGGCTGCGCCTCGGCTCGGGTAGACATATGTCGGAACTCTTTGCAATGACAGCCTTTCCGCACTTATAATGAAATATACTATTTTAATACAGTTGCTCAAAAAGTGGCATATTGCAGGGACGTATAGCGTTCGGGAAGTGGGCTATTACATACTCGAGCTTTTTCTTTACCTTTTCCGAACTCGTGCGTTCTCTTTCCCAACTGTCAAAAATGGCGACACGACTTTGACACACTTTTTGCATTGCGAAACGTAGGTTTCGCATTACTCAGAGAGAAGGTAGCTAATACGACTAGCGCCATCTTTTGATCACAGTTGGAACTTAGTTGACTTTATTGTGTTTTTGATATTTTATTAAATTGCTTAATTTTTTCGCAACTGTATTAAAAATAGTTGTTCAGTACACGTGCGGAACCGTCATTGCAAAGAGTTCCGACTGTCAACCCTCACCTTCGGCTGCGCCTCGGCTCGGGTCGACATTTGTCGAAACTCTTTGCAATGACAGCCTTTCCACACTTGTAATGAAATATACTATTCCAACTTTCCACAAGTTATTTATATTCGCTTCGGCTACTAATAGGTACCTACTACCTACTACATCAGTAATAGGTATATTTTCAAATACAATTTTAAATTATCTTGGTAGGTAAAATTGTCAAAACTCACGGCTCAACGCCGCGCCACCTTGTGATCTTTTTGGAATTCACTACAAACTACTGCATTCGGAGGACTTGAGGAGGACTCAGTCTACAGCCAAACTACAGCTGTTTATAGACCGGGCCGCCATTTTCGTGCACTTATAGTGTATTCGTTCTCTCACACAAGCAAAGGTTCGACCGAAATTTAATTCATTTTGAAATGATTGTAATTATGTTATTTCTTCACTATATGCAAAGATTTTGGGCTGTGCGTTATCGTAACAAGTAGTAGTATTTTATTAAATGAAGTCTAATAAATAAAAACAGGCGGAATGCCTTTAATATAGCTACGGCAGTTTGTATGAAAACTAGACCTTTAGACCCACCTTAATATAACTAGCAGAAGGCGATTTGGAATCATCTTAATTTGTTTATTTCTAATTTTGTTTTAATAATTCTTTTGTTTTTTCATGATACATAAATAAATTGATAAAAATTACATTTTATTTTATTCATATTGATATTATTTTGGCGTTTGGGCTACTTAAGGCTACTGTAACTGAAATTTGGCTACATTAGGCTACTTTATGCATGAGAAACGGCGATATTAGGCCATGCGGCATGCGCTGTTGGCAACACTAGAATCTAGGTAGTAAGCTGCGGCATATCAAGCATTCCTCTCACGACGCGCATTGATGAAATTGCACTCTCCCGCCGTTTTTTATTCTATTTCTATGTAAGTTAGGTTAAGTTACCTGTAGTCTGTAGATTACCTATCTACATATACCGAGTAGATACTTACCCATTATAGTACGGACCGCCAAGAGGGGATTTGTGGATTAGCTAAAGCGCGTCAGATGAACATAAGGGGGGTACCTTGCACCATGTTGAGTACCTCCACCAAATATAGGCCCTCTACACTGGTGGGTGCGTCTAGAATAACCGATCAGATTAGTAAAAAAAAATCGATAACTCGAAATACTCGAGCGCGTCAGATTAAGATATGGTGGGTTAATTACATAGTGAGAAGTATGTATATGAATAATCTGACCATTTGAACGTGACGTAAAGGAGTTAGAGGATCACAAACTTGCAAAAAAAAAACGCAACTTCGACATTCTCGAGCGCAGTTGATTTGTTTTTTATTTTAAAGTAAATAACTCAAGGATAGCGGGAAAAATATAATCTGCCGATTTTCATAAGCCGAAGAAACAAAAATCGTCTTCGAATCGAACGAGCAGCTGCAGTGAAACATGTACCTATTCATATCTCTGTCTTTCTTTCCCTTTTACTTTTTCTCTATCTCTCACTCTCTCGCACCGTCCTCACACTACTTTCCGTCGCCATAACGTCATCACAGTATACCACGGCGCTAAACGTGTCGAATTATAACTTTTTTTGGTCGGTTAAAATACATATTAAAATAAGTTAAGGTAAGTATTACATCAAACTATAGGTTCACCTATAACCTTTCACTTTAATGTAATTATATATATATTATATAATAAAGCTCATCACAAAACAACGCGTTCATGTTATTATATGTAAAACAAAATGGCTTGTTTGTGCTTTAAAGTTAGTTTTGTGAATAATATTTTGTGAGCTTTTACATATTTCATAGAAATATAAAGTGTGTTTTTTGTGAACAAGAAATAGCTCATAAAGTTATTAAACTTACATCAGAAATAAAAAAAAAATTTAAAATAAATCATAATTTTTGTTTCTAGCAGTCAGATTAATAATATCCCTCAAAATTATTGTCAGATTTTAAGCCAACATAACTTGGACTGCAAGCTGAACCTTCTGTAAAATAATCTGACACGCTCGAGTATTTCAAAATTGAGATTTTTTTTTGCATTTTCAAAAATTCGCTACTACCTTGCGTCACCTCCAAATCGGCAGATTTTCGAAGGGGTGCATTTTTAAGGCTCACTTAACATCCCCTTTGAATATCTGACGCGCTCGAGTAAATGTTTTTTTTTTTCATTTTCTCCCCTTCCGGATGGCCACCCCCACCACGCAAATGGGCAGATGAATATATTTTCGATATCAGAGACACCTTGGAGTATCTAAACTACAATATCTGACGCGCTCGAGTATTTCCATTTTACTATTTTTTTTTACATTTTTGAAAGCCTGTAGAAGCTAAACCCACCGGTGAATGAAAAAATATCATATAACCTTATTTTGTTTATATCTCCTAATCTTCAAAACCCAATAGGTCCCAACGACGCTCGAGTGTCTCCCGAATTAGCATCGGTATCTCCCGTACTATTACAGATAGGTACTTCCTTCAGTTAAGGTCCACATTGACGGTCAGTTTTTCGCATCAGTTGAACTGACGTCCTTCCAAAATTTATTCGTAAGTTTTCCAATAATATGATTTTTATTGTTTTATACTTACAAATTTTCAACAAAAAAATTAAAACTGACTTCCAAAAACACAAAATTAAAAAGCTAAAAATAACAAAATACCGATTTAATCCAACAGACAATTGGTTTGTGCTACCACTTTTCAATTTGAATTCGGTGCCAAGCCCGCTTATGTCTACCCACTTGGGTTGTTCAGCTCACGAAGAGCTCGTGGCGGGGGTGGACTTAGCCAATCTACCTACTCCAAATTTGGCTTGTCAGGGCCGTCTTTACCAGGGGGTGCAAGGGGTGCGGGGCACCCGGGTGCGGAGCGCCCGGGGGCGCCTGTCAAACGCTGAATTTTTGGATATTTCATTGAACTTAACGCCATTCAGTCATTGCACAGTTTTATATACTTGTTACTTACGACAAATATGTATGCGCAAGCAAAAAAAAAATAGTCATCAACAATAATAATATTTTTTTTTTACTTTTATTACGCTTTGCGCTTTGCAATAACAATATGAAAGAATTTTGGAGTTCCTGTGGGAATTCCGAAACTCACACAGGTGAATCTCCGAAACAGTGGGATCGATTTTGACGGGATTTTCACTGCTAATTACCTAGCTGATGTTAAAATAAGCTGCTTTGGACTTCCTCCGGGAATTCCGAAATTCGCCCGAGTGAAACCGCGGGGCACAGCTAGTAATAAAGCCCGTCGACTTGATTGGAAAAAAATCTTTGGTAGGTAGGTACCCACTTAGCTACGGTTTTATGTGGACCTGGTATAGGTACATCAAAAATAAAATAATATAATTTTGATGTCACTTAGAAGTCGCCAATAGTTAATGTGCCTCGATAAAACTGGTAAAAGTTCCATTTAAATTTTAATGTGATCGAATTTACATTGCGGCACAGATAATATGCGTCTTAGAGGACGTAAAAAACGCGCGCCAGCCGCCAGCCCATATCCAAATTAACTAGACTTGTCCATATTGCGATGTTAGCGCCATCCACTGAGCAAATAATGTCTACGTTTTACTTTTCAACGCCATTTTCCGTGTAGGCACGGCGGATATATAGGTACTTAATTATATAGGTAATTTTTTTTTAACAGTTTTGTTTTCTGTTTCCATACAAGGTGTTTATTTCTGGTATTATTACCTGTTTAAACGGTTAGAAAAAATACCTGTGACCTTGGCAGAATCATCATCGTAAACAAGACACTTCTGTTGCCATATTGAAAAAAGAGGAGAACGCCACTTGTCACTGAAACGTCAGGCGTCAGGAGGTTATTTGCATGCAGATAAGCAATAACATGTTAACTCACAAAATGAAGTTATTGATTCAGAACGATTTATTGAGAATTAGATAACGTTTTTTAATTATGTATTTACCTTGTTACATGGTTTAAATATGTAACTACTTAAATATTAAACATAAAAATTTGACTCAAAATGGTGCTATAATTTTAAAACTTTAATTCAATCAAAATTTCTCCAGTGTGGGTTAACACACTATTGCTTATTTATGTCCATTTAATATTTTTATCGTCAGCGCGTTGCCAGTATCGGCCCCTGAAGGCGATCAAAGTAAAATATTATGGTTGGTAGGTAGTAGATTTTTGTACTGTAATAATGTTATACTGTTATAGTCAAATGTCAGTTCAAAATACTAAATTCAAGATAAAAAGGGTAAAGATTTTTTTTTAATATTGTTTTAGTTTCAATTTTATTTATGTACACGCACCCAATTTTTATATTTTCAGATATTTTTCTTCTATATCAGCGTTCCTGTCAAAAAAATATTCTTTTGAATTTTCTCATGGAAACACTCCACTGGCCTGAGTAAAGGCCGATCCGCACACAACAGTGCCGACACGTGACGGACAGTTCCGTACCGTACCGTTCCGTGAAGTGCTATTCGCACATGTCAGTACCGACGCGACGCGTGCAGTGATTTTTAGTACCTACCTTGCAGCAGTTTGACGTGCTAGTAAAATGCCTCGATATTCAAGATCACAGTTAGCTGCGATTGCTTTATTATTAGATGAAGGCGAAGAAAATGTGAGAAGAAAGAAATGGGTTCATAACGCGTGGAGGAAAAGGGAAGACGAAGGAGAGTTCGCCACCCTTTATAAGCATCTGATAGATGATGAATTAAAGTTTTTTGAGTATTTCAGGATGTCAAAATATTCTTTCGACATACTTTTATCTAAACTCAATTAACTTTTCGTCGTCCATCTTGAAACACTGCGACCGTATCAGGCAAAATATTGTCCGCCACAAATTCACGTCGGATCACGGCGAATGCCGGAACAGCACTGACATCACTGAACGTCACTGTCACTGACGAGTGCGGATAGCGTCGTACAAAATGTATGCTACAATATCATATTTCACTGACACTGACTGAACGGCACGTGTCGGCACTGTGCCGGCACTGTTGTGTGCGGATCGGCCTTAACGGTTCCCAACTTAGGGGTTTTCCCCCTAATTTTAGGGGGTAAATGAATGCGGTGGGATTTTTTAGGGGCGTCTATCATATTTTCAGGGGTATTTTTAGAGGTTTTTTAGCTTCTTATATTTGGTTCTAATTTTTATTTCTTATTTTTTATTACCAATTATTATTACTTTATTATAAGGGGCCAGGATTTATGCCGAAATTTTTAAATAACAATAAGTTTTTTTGGCGGCAAACAAAGATGGTGGTTCGGTCATTTATTTTGATATCGATAACATAATATGGTTAAAAGTGGATTTTGTTGTGTTATAAGGTGCTGTATTGGACAATAATTTTCAGTGACGGTTTTTGTGCTCAAGAAGATAATTATATGACATTTCGAGCTGATTTCTTCGGTTTCCTCCAAGAGCTCCGAAAAAGTTCTTCTAGTCTATTCAGGACATGGCCTACAAGTTCATACCGTACAACGATGCTGAACGCTAATTTGTGCATTTAACTTACTTATTTTACTTAAAACTGGCTAAATGCATTATCTGCGAAAGCCAATAAGAAGAAGAAAGATAGAAACAATTGTCAATAATGTCGAATATACTTAATATTGGTCTTAAAAAAAATTTTGCTTTTGATAAATTTTTTTTTTCCAATTTTTTTCGCCCTCTAATATTTCGAAATTTAGGCAAAAATTTTGGCGCTATTTATTTTTTGTAAACTTTTTAGGAATAATTATTTTTTTTAGGGGTTTTTGACTTAACCTTTAAATTAGGGGTAAATGTTTTCGAGATTTGGTAACACTAGCCTGAGTTTTGTAATTTGTAATTTTGTTGTTTGTCACCATTTGTCACGTAGCTTATAGCGCAGCAAATACTTAGTTTTGTGATGAAAATAATTGAAAGTAATTATCAGTGATTATTAGACCCAGTTAAATTAGGTTTCCAGCTAAAGGTGAGATATTAAGTATTCTTTTTTAAATTATTTAACTAGGTAATTATCTTGACTCATCGTATTTTTTGCTCGTGATCGACAATATAAATTTGGCATACCTACCTATATTTTTACTTTGGATTACAATTTACAGTAGGTAGAAATGTCTGCAGTCGCGTATTTCTTCAAATTATTGCTGACCCCACCTTACGCCACTAATGCTTGGATACCTAGGTATTCCTTCCTATTGGTACCTACTTCCTGGCAAAATTAAATTACTATAATTAATTAGAAATTTTTTAGAATTTGTTACTTACCTGCCTTTAATTTTTATTTACAATAATGTCGGTAGGGATACATTTCATATGAACTCAAATACCTACCTACCTAGTGAATTATTAAAATAAAAACCTTTGTTATTTTGAACACTGCAATGTATTGTATTGAAATATACAAAGGTCTTTGGTCTGATAATTAAATCTATTTAAACAATGCGTTTTCCTGTTAAACTTAAATAAACTTAATTTTGCACAATTTAATGCTTTCTATAACTTATTATGGTTTTCTCGTGAATTTCTTCCTTACAGTACACATAAGATAATGAAGCCTGGCTTGTAGCTGCAGCAGCAAGTTTCTGCGCTAGCTACAACTTAGACTACTGTTAACAACTGCTAACAAAATCCTACTAATGCAACTATGGCACTATCTAAATCTACACTAATATTTCAAAGAGGTAAATTTTAAATGTAGGGCATAATCTCTGCAATTACTGAACCAATTCTAAAAATTCTTTTTTAACAGAAATCACTATCACTGAGCGACATGGAATATTGCTCTCAATACAAAGAGTACCCATAGGATATCCAAAAATGACTCAGGTGTTACCGGTACTACTAAATAAACTTCTAAGAAATTTATTATCGTTCTAATTTCCCAGCATCAAAATGTCAGAGCGAGAACCAATAAGCGGATCAAGCCGAGACTATGGGTCGACAGCGCCACTCCCAGCCGTCGGCTTCGCGGATTTCAGTCCCACAGAGCTGTACAACCTAACAGAGGCAATAGCTGTCAATATCAACAGCATCAACAGTGGCCTAAAGTCTCTGGAGAAAATGATGAAGCAGATTGGTGGCACCAACGATAATATAGAGCTTAGAGATAAAGTGTAAGTTATTTTTTTGGTTTAATTAAGAAATGTTTTATTCATTTTCTAAGATCCAAAGTACACTAAAACAATTTTATTTGAATCTTACCAAGGAGATTCTTTTTCCCTCACTAATGTGTTGAAAAGCATCTTCTGTAACGCATGAGGATTTCACTCACTTTTATTACTACATTTTCTCAAGTATAAAAAAAAATACTGTTTTTGTCTGTCACCAATAGAAGTTATTCAAGAGGAAGATTTATAAATAGGTAATAGGTATAGTTCCTACAGAAACTCCAAAATTACTGTGGGTGTTGTGGTGCGTTCTGTTGTGGTGCTTCTCAAACTTTACTAAATGTATAAAACCGACATACTTCTGTCTCGACACAACACGACACAACACAGATAAGTATGTTTCTGCCTTAACAAATGCCCCTTTCTTCCGCCTGCAGCCACAGCACCCAGCAGCGGGTGAACAGCTCGGTGTCAGCGACGGCGCGCGACATCCAGCGTCTGGGCGTGGTGGTGCGGCGCGGCGACAAGCCACAGAAGCTGCAGGTGGAGCGGCTCACTCAGGCGTTCAAGGATACTCTGGCTAGATACACCACTGTGCAGAAGGTATGAGGTTACAGCTATTGGCTACTTGACAAAAAAATTTTTTCGTGTAGAGTAGTAAAAAATATTGGACACGTATTTTTTCTTTTTTTACGTAATCAAAAATAACAGAGATACATTGAGTTGAAATTTCGCGTGACGTCACAATTCTGTGCGGTTTGTATGGCGCTTATAATGAATATTGACGTCACGAGCCCCCCACCCTAAACTTTAATGCGCTTTATCTATGTTCATTTTCATTGAATTGAAAAAGCAAAAAATACGTGTCTATTATTTTTTTATTTTCTAACTGACGGACTAATTAGAATTTTGATTTTCATACCTTGGAGAATACCCACCCGCAATAATTCCAGTGTTAAATATGGATATTAAAACCTTCCTCATGAATCACTCTATCTATTGGTGAAAATCGCATGAAAATACGTTGCGTAGTTTTATAGATCTAATCTAAGCATACATAGAGACAGACAGACAGTGAGAAGCGACTTTGTTTGATACTATGTGTTAATGTGAAAATGAGTTTGTTTGTTTGTGTTTGTATGTTATGCTTTCACGCCTCAACGGTTCAGCCGATTGTCGTGAAATTTTATGAATACACATTTTCAGGGGTACAGAGAAGGACATAGGGTACTTTTTGTCCCGGACTTCCCAGAGAACTGCAAAATTAACTCTGGTGGAACCGTGGGGAACAGCTAGTCAAACTATAGTTAGTAAATATGTATGTATATTGTATAATGTGGAAGGTATTGGAGGAGACAATGAGTCAGTAGCTAGTAGTAGTAGTAGTTGTAGATATAAAAAAAATTATAATTATGGATTAATTGTAATTATTATGTTCACACTAAACTTGGTGAGAAGATAAAGGCTTTTTATCATTATTAATTTATTAAATATTCAATAATTCCCTGCAGTTTGATCCGCGTTCGTTTATTTCAGGATGAAAGTACCCTATCAACTATTCCAAGACCTAACTAGTTTCACAAAAACCATAAAGTATTTCAACAAATTAATTTCGCACTCTTCTTCAAACTATCGACATAGTGAGAGAGACTAATTTTGAGCGAAATTATAATCGTATACCTACGTTTTTTACCTTTTGAATACAGAAATAAAAACAGACAAGTCGAAAAAGTGATAATTAGGAATCTAGTTCTGCTAAAGGGCTTTTTACACTATCCAATTTAGGGAATCTAAATCAGATACAATTTGTTTACTCGATTTATGATCAGCGAGTGAGAGAGAAAGCGAGTGATCACACAACACTAAGTACACTAAATTATACCCTAAATCAACTACTTTAGGGTAGGGAGGTACACTCGCGCTCTCTCTCACTCACCGATCCTAAATCGGAACCAACTGTTCTAACTTCGATTACACCTTCCGATTTCCTTAATTGGTGTTTGACAAATTGTAAAGTGTACTATAATATTATGACGCATCAATTCTAGTACCTGCAGTATCTACGATAAGTTTATTTTGGCTGACCTTTATATTTCAATGACAACAGATAACCTCATCAAAAGCGGCCGCAAATATCCAACCAGACAAAATAAATATAATTTAGAAGAAAAAAAATTATCTTGATATAATCACTATATTACGTTTATTCCAACGATGTGATGATATCTCTTATTCGATATTAAACTTTATCGTCGTCGCTTATGATTCAAAATCAAATTACTGATATCAATTGATTCGAGTTATTTACCTATAATACGTCATAGTTCAATCATCCATATCAATAGACAGACGTACATCACTCGAAGAAATTTTCTCCAAAGCTCTACAAAGGCCAGTGATTAGAAAGAATCATGTTTTCTAACACATATTAATACTAGCTGTCCCTCGTGGTTTCACCTGCGGTAATTTCGGAGTTCCCGCGGGAAAGGTATCGCATGAAAATCCGTTTTGTAGTCTTTGAATTTATCGCGAACAGACAGACAGACGCGGCGGAGGATTTTTTTTATAATAAACTAGCTGTGCCCCGCGATTTCACCCGCGTGAGTTTTGGAATTCCTGCAGAAACTCCAAAGTAGCCCAAATTACTCCTTATAACATCAACTAATTAGCAGTGAAAGTCCTGTCAAAATTCATCCAACCGTTTCGTAGATTAACCCGCGTGAGTTTCGTAATTCCCGTAGGATTTATTTATATCAGGATATGCGGACGCAAGCAGAACAACCCGCCAAAGTTTCATCAAAATCGGACCAATGGTTTTGAAACGCATAGAGGACAAGACAATATAAACATGAATTTTTATTTATAAAGAAAGTAGAAGATAATAAAATGTAACAAAGTAACTTTTGTTTTTTAGCAAGTAACAGAAAAGATGGCAGCTCATATGCCTAAGAAAGCTCGAGTAAGGAATGACCCTCAGGCCTTGGAGCAACAGGCAATAGCTGACGATGAGGAAGCTCAGCTGTTGGCTCAGGAGCAAGCTCAGGTAACACCATTGAAATAAATCACTCCATGCACTGTTTAGTTATGAATATGATTAAAATACAGATATGCCATACTTACATTATACTAGTATAGTGTTATACTAGCTGTCCCCTGCGGTTTTACCTGCCATTTCAGAGTTGCCGCGGGAATTAAAGGATTACCTATACGTATAAACCTTCCTCTTGGATTACTCGAAAACTGCATGAAAATCCGTTCAGTAGTTTTTGAGTTCATCGTAAACAGACAGGCAGACAAACAGTCAGACGCGGCGAATTTATAATCTTAATCTATCTAATATATATAAATCACGTGTCACGTTGTTTGTCCGCGATGGACTCCGAAACTACTGAACGGATTTTGATAAAATTTTGTAACCATTTATAATATGGTCCAACTTAAAAGATAGGATAGTTTTAATCCCGGAATTCCCGCGGGAACTATAGTCTATGAATAATTATAATTACCATATTATACCAATACTATACTATATCTATATACTATATACCATACCATACTATACCATATACGATACCATTTTTCGTAATAATGTGCAATTATTTCAATTGCAATGTTAACATTTCTAGGCGCGCTTAGTGCAGTTTGAGACAAGCATGCTGCTAGAGAGAGAAGCGTACATCAACAAGCTGGAGGCGGATGTGCTGGACGTCAACCAAATTATGCAGGACCTGGCGGAAATGGTTCACGCCCAATCGGAAAATATTGGTCAGTTTTGTTATTTTAGATAGTATGTAATAATAGTAATAATTCTGATAAGGTCTATAAATTACCATATTTCGTTTATTCGGTGTATTTTGTCTTTGATATCATTCATAAAGTAATCTATGCCAAAATTTAACTATTAACGAAACTCAAATCATTTCCACCTCTATCTGTATGTACATAAGGCTTAAATTGTTTTGTTGGCGTACTAGGGTTTAAATTGTAAAAATTGCAAAATGTGTGACGTCAAACTCGGGAGGGGGGGTCGAAAAATCATGAAATTGTGCGATGTACTTATGGATGACCCCTAATGTTGGTTACTGTAATGATGTTTATCGATATGATTCTTGGGTCCCTAGTTAACGATCGATACGATAACGTCAAAACGTTGCCGAGACTGCCGGCCCTGCTGTCAATGCTTACAATGGTAATCGTTAACAATAACCGTGTGCACGCATAGGCACGAACGTAATTACCGTTTGCACAAAATGGACCGAACCCTAAATATATTTCTGACCTCCATAGACAATGTGGAGTCGAACGTGGAGTCGGCGGGCGCCAACGTGGAGGCGGGCGTGGACCAGCTGGCGAAGGCGGCGGAGCACCAGCGCCGGTACCGCAGGAAGCTGTTCATATTCACCCTCATCGGCCTCGTGCTGGCCGCGCTCATCGTCGCTTGGATCGTCAAGGCGTTCAAGTGAGCGTCGAGCCTTATTATATTATAAGGGTCATCTTCTAGCGCCGAGTACGTGTTGCACGCTTTATCTGTTCACCGATTTCGACTGTATTTTTATAATAACAATATCATGTTTCTTTTTTTTTAGTTTAGCCTTTTCGGCGAAGGCAAAAGAAACTTAGTCCATACAGTCAAATCTGTGGTTTTCTTCTGAAATTATCATTTACATTGAAATGCACTGATGGGATGCATTTCGATGCTTAGCGATTAATAAAACGACCGTGTGCATTCAAACAATAGACTGACTATTTATTGAAATCTCACATTCCATGCGTGGTTACGCTACATGAACACAGATGTCGCTACTCGTAGCATACATGAACAAATTATAATATTTTGATATTCTTACATAATGTAGCCCCACTATATCAAAATGTTACACAGTAAATACAACGTATTAAGACACTAAATTATTTAAGTACATCAGTTCCAAAAACTTATTGATAACATATATTTGATAAGATTTTGTTAGACATCTGCAGTCATATCAGTTGGTAGGTACTCTACTAATGATGTTGTTTTCAATGCATTCTCTTCCAAAATGTGCCATGCCATTATTCACAGATTCCTGATCCTTGCCTTCAGGTACAACCTCTATGGGTCCATAAGGATCATTGTGCACCACATTTGATAGTTATGTGCTTCTCGTACCAACATTTATTGACGACCCGATTGGCGCAGAGGTCACCATGCCTACCCGCTAATCAAGGGGTTCCGAGTTCGATTCCCGGTGGGGGTGGACTTTGTGTGATGAACACAGGGTTCCATTTTCCAGTCTGGGTGTGTTTATATATCTATAGTATAATATATAAGTAATTCTATGTAGTATATATCACGTTTACTTGGTTTCCACGACACAAGCTAATAATAGCTTACTGTGGGATCAAGTAGATCTGTGTGTTGTGATGTGGATTATTATTATTATTATTTATGAAAGGTAGCCGACACTGTTCCACACAACATATCTTGTGTAATGAATGATTTGCAAATTTCAATTTTCTCAACGAAATCCATTCCTGCTAAAGCATTCTTCGTTTTCATCAAGCTATCACTGTTCACTTGATCTGCGACGCCAGATGTGACCTGAGGTGGTGGCCGCAGCTACCGACCTCTCTTGTGTGTTCAGTCTATAGACACCATTCAACAATGTAGCAGTAGCACCTAAATCTCCATCTCTGTTTTGTATAAGACAGCCATGCTTATTGAAATACACTCTATTTCCTTTTTCTATCAATTTGCTCACGGAAATGAGGTTAATTGTCAGTTCTGCTACACAAAACACATCTTCGATGTTGATGTCGATTTCACTGTCATTCACTGTAGTTATTATCTTTACATCGCCAGCACACGTAACTGAAACAATTTCGTGATTTGCAACTATGATATCTTCTTGAACTTTACGGTATCGGCTTGCTATCCAATCTGTGTTAGCGGTTAAGTGGACGCTAGCACCGGAATTGATATACCAGTACCTTTTATTGAAACTTTCGCTTAGAAATACAGCTGAAAATGCCTTAGTTTGTTTACGGTCTTCGTTTTTATTGTTTGAATTCGAGTTATTTGGTCGGTAGTGTCCGATTTGTTTACAACGATAGCATTTAACATTGACAGTTTTCATGTTGGCAATTGGCACTACTTGTCTTTGGCAAATTCGGGAACGAGGCGCCATCTTTATTCTTACACAGTATTAATATTAGCCGGAACTTTTTCCAGCAAATATTCACAGTTGAACTTTAATAGGACGCTCTGTGGGAAGTTGTAACGACAAACTCCCGACGAACGCCCCATTTCATCTTATTTCACTGTTTCCGCACACTGTTCATTATTAATGGATAATTTTTTATGCAAAATCCACCACACTCACAATATTAATCACGATAAACTAATTTGTAAAACTAAGAAATAAAAGTGACGTTAATTTCTGCTAAAGTCCCGCCAAAAGTCCTCAATGGTATAATTATGGTGGCCAGACCTCCTTTAATCCATTTTTAGCCCTAAATTTTGAAATAAGCACTAAAAGACTTTTGATTAATATAATTATAATATCTTCATTGAAAAACAGAAAGTTTTATTGAAAACAACATCATGTCCCATATTTCGTTCCTTAGTTCTTTATTTTCTCCTAAGAAATCCTCTAAAACACAAAACAGGAGCTGGCAGCCCTAGGTATAATACTCAACATCGGTGAACAAGGAAACGTATGTAACTTGCGCTAGAAAGTGACCCTTAAATCCACGCGAACCAAGGATATACGGGAAAACCGCTCGTCATAAAAACTACTTGCGTCATTTTGACCCCTACTAGTCGTTTTGACCCCCACTAAACTTTCCAACCGCCATAAAAAAATAACATATCCTCTGAGATATTTGTTTCATTTCAAGAGAAAACTGTCACAAGAGAAATCAGAAAAATGGGGTAAATGCGAATTTTGATGATAATTAATTAGTGCAGACGTTGCGGTTTTTGTTTTATACTATCCTAAATTATTAAGATTTCTTATGAAATGAAAGATAATATTTTAGAAAATATGTTTTTTATAGCGGTTGTATTTATTTTTGTTTCATTTCTGTAAGAACCTTAAAAGATAGAACAAAACAGTTTCAAGAAAAAAAATTCGAGTTTTCGTTGTATGTGTGATATAAAATATAAATACAATTAAAACTCGACATTATTCTCATGAATTTTGAATTCAATGCACAAAACTTGTTCATACATAAGCATACCCCGGGTACACTTTACCTTGAATTGTTTCTAGCGAATCCCGTATTTCTTCGTTCACTGATAAAATATTCGTGGATCATCTGTCTATGTATACAACTTGCTGTTGATCGGTCGACCGGTGACGTCTATTTTCGTTTTGTTGGTTATTCGGCCGGAAAACTTACATCGATCTACTTCTAGTTGAGTTCTAATCTGAATCAAAGCTCAATCGGCTAGTCTACAAAGGTTACACAGATAAGATTTATAATTCAGTTTATACAGCATTGAATGGAATTGAAATCTCCGGTTTTTTCGCCCATTTTTTTCAAGCTTTTAAATTTCAAGTTAATTAAGCTTGATTCGAAATTAGACTTAACTAAATCTAGATAAAAATTTGCTCGCTGGTACGGATAACAACGCAATAAACTCTTTTCATTTTCGTCGATTTGGATGCGAGCTATTTCGCCATTATTTAAGGACCAATTTCTTATTCTTGCCGCATTCTTGTTTCACTGCTTTCTTGACTGTTACTTTGCGTAATTGTTTACTTAATATCATTGATAATTTAATATTTTCTAATCCATTACGTCATTATATTTAGCCAAATTTAGAATAAAGCATAGAATAAAAAAATAGATTCTAAGATATTATAAGATGATATTATTGCCATGTGTGTACTGCTCTATCGTTTATTTTATTTGAATGTTAATCTCTAAGATATTATTTCTAACAATATCGGAGTATTATAAATTATGATTTTATTTTATTATTCTTGTATGATTATGAAATGGCAACTAGTTGTATATAAATTATAATAAATACATATTATATATTTCACAATATTTAGTTGGCCTAGAATGTGGAATGTAGCACGAATGAAATGAATAAATTAAATTATATATAATTATTTTAGTATTCTTACTATTGTAATTTTTGGTTGTGGCTTGAGATTGTTTAAATATTCAAAATGGCGGATGAAAATCGCCATCTTGTCTACAATACATTAAGCTTCTTTTGAATAGACAGTTTGCGGATCATGTTTTTTATTTCAACAGAATTCCTTCGCGATAATTTTATTTAAATCATTAAAACTCGTCTTATTTACTCACAGTTCTTATCTTAATTAATATCTTTGAAGAATATAACGTTAAACCGTTTCTGTTTAGAAGAAGCTAAATTGTTTCGAACAAGATGTTTTTTTAATATTAACATTTTGTTGATTAATAAAGCAACTATTTACAATATGGGATTTAAGAATATAGATATGTAAAAGTTTAAACGATTGTATTATTAAGTTTAGAAGTAATTCCTTCTTTATTTCTCTCTTTTGGACAATTGAAAAGTCAATTCTATCTGCATTTATTTCTTCGCTTGAAAATATAGTCTTTAGAAAAATGGGCGCGTGCAATATTTTTAACATTGTGCGAAAAATCATAAATCCAAACAATAATGCAGCGTAAGTTGCTATAAAGAAGTAATTATGTATTAAAAATCTCAAGCAAATGCGAAGACCGCTTCGCTTTTGTTGGAATAAAATCGACCTTATTGATCTGTTATTATTATTACTGTTATTGTTGGCTTATTCCGATGTCCATGATAATTCCAGGGAGTATACTTTCTCTGGGCGTTTAGTATTATGATTTATGAACTTCATAATTATGTAGGTATATGGGTGTAGTAACACTTCTATACCTATAGTCGTATGGGATATATCATTCCTTTTTTAGATTACATTATTATACTCATAACTCAAAACGGAGAAATATATAAATTTAAAATGTTCCTACCGGATTTAAAAATAGTATATTTCATTATAAGTGCGGAAAGCCTGTCATTGCAAAGAGTTCCGACAAATGTCTACCCGAGCCGAGGCGCAGCCGAAGGTGAGGGTTGACAGTCGGAACTAGTTGCAATGACGGTTCCGCACGTGTACTGAACAACTATTTTTAATACAGTTATGAAAAAATTAAGCAATTTAATAAAATATCAAAAACACAACAAACTCAACTAAGTTCCAACTGTGATCAAGAGATGGCGCTAGTCGTATTAGTAATGCGAAATCTACGTTTCGCAATGCAAAAAGTGTGTCAAAGTCGTGTCGCCATTTTTGACAGTTGGCAAAGAGAGCGCACGAGTTCGGGAAAGGTAAACAAAAAGCTCGAGTATGTAATAGCCCACATCCCGAACGCTAAACGTCCCTGCAATACGCCACTTTTTGAGCAACTGTATTAAAAAAAATATTTACTGACTAATTTGTGTACAACTTCAAACCTTTCTGACTGCGCTGTGAGATTGAAGCGTGAAATATTTAAAGAATTTGCACTCGATCTTCAGAGTTTTCGATACTAAACTATTACAATTAATTAGAAGGTTATTAGAATTTTTTAGCATAGACTTCATGTACGAAACATTTGCATCTTCACGGTTTTATCTTCGCAGTGTAGTCAGAGGTGGGTCTAACTAAACTTTAACTCAACAATCCAATAGTAACAAATTACTCACAGTATGGCCAAATCAAGATCTTTTTTATTTCGTGTATATTATGATATTCTAAAACAATATTTTGGGGCGGGGTTTCGAAATTTACAATAATTAGTGGTTTTTTTTTACTGATCTAGGTACAGGGCCGTCTAAACGGAAGAGTATTTGAGACAGACAAGGGGCCTGACCAACTCTACCGAATGCAATAGAAAGTTTTCCAATAAGTATTAACATTTCAAAGTTCAAACACATACTGTAACGAAACGCGACACACGCGTGGCTATAATATGTATCGAAATGACGGGCACGTCGGTATTTATATCTAAGAAGACTCTCAGGTCTTTTATAGGACAGTTATTTATCTATTTATTCTTTATTGCACAGTAAGTACAAATGGCGAACTTAATGCCTTGCGGCATTCTCTACCACTTAACCATTGGGTAGATCGAGAGATATAGAAGATGGGGAAGTTATATTTAAGATTCGGGCCTGTACCTTAAAGACTGCCGCCCCTCTTAGACAGTTGACTTCAGGGCCAGTTAGATACCTTAAGACTGCCGCCCCTCTTAGACAGTTGACTTCCTTGCCTGTTAGTTAGGTACCTTAAGACGGCCGGGACTGTCGGTTACCTTTGACTCCCGGTTTTAGAACTCTCGCCCCTCTTAGAAATTTGACTCCTGGGCCTATTAGACAGTTGACTCCTGAGATTGTAAGTTTTTTTGTGCGACTGATTATTATTTATTTACAAACTTCCTTGCAATAGGACAAAAGTGAATTTCAATTATGTCCGATATAATTATGTTGATTGAACTTTTATAAGATATAATCTGACAAGTGACAATACACCTAGTAAGCACAGTATAAATATATCCGTACAGTATATCAAAGGAGGCGATCTCGACCTGCGAGGATGAGTCTAAACAAAATATGATGAATACTATTTGTCTATGTATTTAAAAGTATACTGTCTAGTGTCTACCTATGATGAATGTACGAATTTATTCTCTATGCTAGTTATTACGTTATTGTTTAGAACTGTATAATCCGAAATTGTGTTTAAGGTATACAATAAATAAATTAAAATAAGATTTTTTTAACTGTATTGTATGCATTGAAGTGATACGAATAAATAAAATATTATTGAAGAGATTTATTTTGTTTTTGTGGTATTTCCTGATAGTACGTAGGTACCTACTGACTAGATCTAATAACTAAAAGTGTAATTTAGTGTAAGTTCTCTCCATTTATTTTAATTTAGTTTGACTTCCTTTTTTCTTAAACATGACACAGCAATCAAGAATTCTTTGTCAAAGATCTTTGAGTACAGTAATTGTAATTTGTCTTAAAGCAATATTTCCTTTTATTTTGCTGTCGTTCCGCTGACTATTTTATTTCATGTGTTTATTACAATACAATCTCCAAGCAACGCTTTATGGGATACTTCACTATACAGGTAATTTTGCATTATTTACGGACATTTTATGTGCTTTTAAAATAATTTGTTATATGATAATATTTATTATTTTATTAGTTATTAAAATATAATAATGTTGCCTAATTACCCAAGTTGGTCTATTTTTTAAACTATTAATAGCACATTGTCAAAGTGGAAATCATAACCTACCTATTTGAATAGAATATTTTTATTGCACAACAGATACATCACATACACGGAAAGTTATAGGTCATTCGTATATTTGGTAAAAGCGTAAATAACTTTCATAGTGAATATCTGAAGGTCTGAAGGAGAAGAAAAACTACAGAATTATAAAAAAAAAACTTCCATTTTTATTGTGAAAGGGTTTCATTACATCGCGTCGTATAAAGAAATCGACATACTCAAAAAAAATATATAACAATTATTTTTAATGCAATTCAAAAAAAAAACCTAGTTAACGTAAAGAATAATAATTTAAGAAGTTCCAATTTAAAATAATAAGATTCATTGGACACACAGGTAACAATATACTAGTACAAATTTTAAATAAACAGGTACAGAAAATATTTTTAGTACGACGCTCAGTGTTTGCTTAGGCTAAAGCCACACTACAAAGACCTTCACTTATTGCTAAGAGCCAAGCTACTCGCTGAGTGACACATCCTAGTGACCAGACATACTGCATACTGTCGCTACGCAGATAACGTCTGTTCACTAGGATTAGTCGCTCTGCGAGTAGCTTGGCTCTTATCACTTAGCAGCTCTTTAAAGTGTGACTTTAAGTTAAGCCTTAGCTTTACAGTTAAAGACAGACTTCTAGGCAGGCACCGATGTCAAATTAGGAATAACTTGTGTATGGTACGCGTTTATTACAATTATTTTATTCTTTAGAGTTAATAGAGCCTTATGCTTTTTTTAAACGTAAACGCAATCGAATAGCTAAAAAATTGCACAAAACTTATGAGAACAAAGTGTCTATTTATTTATAATTTACAAAAATCGAAAATCAATAAAAAGAATATCGATTTATCAGATTCGAGCCGAGATTTCCTCTAAATGTAGTGATGCGTGAGTGTAAATTGAGGCGTTACTATACTTATTGGATCTACTGTACCTATTTATTCGATTTCCGCCTACCACTAATGATATTACAATAAAAATTGGTAGATAAGTAAATTCATGAGAAGTCTGGAACAGCGAACGAACACGGCTGCACTCAGAGTAGTTTTAATGATTACTTAATTTCAAGTAGATTTTAAAAACAAAACTGCCGCACTCAGACGTTCATTAATGTTAATTGGCAATCAACTAATTATGTTAAATTTAGTTACGAGCATGATCTTCATTAGTTCAAGTCAGACTTTTGTATTTGTTTTTTGGTATTGAATAAACTTTATTCTATTCTATAAGCTGCTATTCAGCGCGATTTTAGAAAGCCACTTTTCAATCTACTCGTTTTTATTGTAACACCAAGCGAACGAAGAAAACCGTGGAAACAACCGCTCTTGATATAAACTACCCGCGTTTTTTGAACCAAAAACTCTTCAAAAAACAACGTATCTACTTAGTTTAAAAAAAAAACTAGGTACATTGTTTTTTCAACCCCTCGGTCGAGTGTTCATTGACGCACGCTAATTAAAATTGGACCTTATGTCTTTGAACTTTGAGTTCTATGCACGTAACCCGTTTTACTGTTACTGGGTGCTGTTAGGTACTGTGAGAGCGATTTCCATATGTATTTTCTTCGTTCACCCATAATACCAATACCACCTAACCCACTAGTAATTTGACAATGGTTCCAGCTAAACATGAAGAAAACGTGTTTGATTATTCAAGATAGAAAACCATGCGAGATATTTTTCAGAAAAATAGAGTAGATAACAAAGTCAACAATACTTGAAAAAGGAAAACCCGAATCTTTTAATTTCTTTTTCTTGTCTATCAATTTTAAGCCTTGTTGTTTTTTTTACTGACCAAATGAAAATAGTACAACATTTCTGGTAAAGTTTGTGCTTCAATGAAAAATTAATCATTTAGTTGGCATTTATTATTACATACAGACCATTTTATTTCTTCCAATCCTACATTATTATATACATTTTTATTACACGAGACACAAATTAGTGCGAAAGGTTACAAAAAAAAAGATGCGACTTTCTCGTCCTTAACATTATTACTAAATAAGATATTATTGTCGCAATTTTTTTAGATATGAATTTATACTATAGAGACAGTGCCCGCGTGTTTGCAATGTTGATATAGTTTATCGTGTAACATTCGTTTTTGCAACGTTAAATGAAAATACGAACACAATTATACAATAACAATTAATCTTCCATAATTTAACCATTATATTTTGTCACCGTAAAATTGTAATGACCGTTAGTTTGTATAAAATTACGAGACAGAAACTACGTTGTAATGTGTGTTCGCCTATGACAAATCGGTAGGTACAATTTGTCTTTTCTGTGCTTACACCTCAAACCTAACCTAATCTAGCGTGTCGGGCAATGGTGCTAAAAGACTAAAGTAGATACTTTAACTAGATTATCAGGCCTTAGAAACCCCAAAACCAAATCCTAATCCAACCGTTTACAATCTAACGGTTTTTACAATTTGACGGTGACACATTTATTTTAAAATAAATCAGCTTCATAATTCACTTAATAGGTTACACAATTACACAACGACGATCGTTCGTGATACAAATAATAAGTATTCAACAATTTTATTAAAAAATTATTTCTAGTAGGTAGGTAGGTACTTAACGTTTATTGCAAATAATACCCATTTTCCACATTGTGAAATGAACTAACTTATTGTACAAAAAGAATCGCAAAGTTCAAGGAAAGATAAGATCTATTGATTTAATGAAAAAAAAAACTATTATTTTTATTTAAAGTACCAGTCTCATGTGCACAATCTCTAAATTAATCATAATAATTATTGAAAAAAGCGTCGCTGTAAACCGATCGCCTGCTGTTTCAAAATAATGATGTGCTAGCAAAGAATAGAGATTGCCTATATATAAAGAAGCGACACTCTCTGCATCCCACCAATTTCATGCTTCCTCATACCCCGCGAAAATGATCTTGGTAAAGACCAAGGACAATTTGACACATGGAGAATTTACATGTGACAATTAGACACTGACAGCTGACAGTTGCTGTCAGCTCACTGTCAACTTTACGGTACGCACACGCGACACGCGCACAACACTTGTACAAGCCGGCCGTGTTTACATGTGGGAAAATACTTGAATCAGTTCATTTGTATGAAGTGTCACCGGGCTGGTGCTATACTCTATCCACGGAGACAAGTTAATAGGGACAACAGTCTCGTTTGTGATTGGTCAGCGATAACCAATGCAAATTTACTCTGTTCGTGATACCCGTACTGGCATTCGTGGCATTCAAAATACTTTTCATTACTCATACTCGGAAAGTAGGTCTGAAGTTGCCTGAGAAGCGGGTTGAAAGTAACCCTTTTCAGCCCTAGGGAGAATCGCTTTCAACTGACAACTGTCAAATTATTAAAAAAAAACTAGGTCTATTTTCACATTTCTATTGAACCATGTTTCAACTTTCTATACAGCCAGCGCGATGTAAAATTGAAATAACGTAAAGTTTAAGTAGGTATTAATTAAAATAAAATTCACTCACTTTTTCTTAAGCTAATTCCTATTTATATTTTTTTATTTTCTTTAATTAATACTTAATAATTAAAGATGATATTTTTTTTAGGTCGCCACAATGTAAATAAAAAATACTGGCTGAATAGCTAGCCGGCCAAAGAAAAAGAAATGGGTGGGAAAGTGTCAAGCGACTATCCGATCTTCACTCATTCTTTCTTTAGCTAATTCCTATTTTTATTTTGACTTTCCTTGCATTCGTAATGAAAAGCACAGTGTTACCCTCGGGAGAAAGACTTATTTAGTCCCTCGATCTATTAGCGCCCTCGCTACGCTCGGGCGCCAAACCCCGTCTCGGGACTAAATAAGTTACTTTCACCCCTAGGATAACAATGTACTATTACGCCCACTGACTCTTTTTATCTTTGTCATTTGTCTGTGACTACGTGACAGAGAGAGCGCTATACGTTGTCTCCGTGAATAGAGTATAGTTTGTCACACACATAGCATGTTTTACAGCTATGAGCATAACATATTTGAGCAAGTGACTACAGTTAGTGCATGTTTTTTTTTTAAAGTCGGGTCGAGAACTGGAATCAGCGGTCAAAACACTGAAACCCCATAAAACAACACCAGTTTTTGATTTGACAATGGCGATAGATTTTTACTGATAGTAATAATTCTAAGCCTTGCATTGTACGAACGGGTTGGCGGTTTGTTAGCCCCACTTGAACCTGAATACCATGTGTTAGGACTCAAAATGTGTACAACGTACATAGCGAAAATCTTTTCTATGATTAGTATAAATTACAAAGAAAAATGCGTTTTTTGACCACTAGTTAAAAAACGAAATCATAGGTATATCATCGAATCCAAATTGTTATTATTGGTAGAACGAAATGCATTATTTCCTTCTTTATTATTTCAATAAAACTAATATGATATCGTCTAAAATCTAAATCATGCTCTTTTTAAATACTTAAATTATTTTTTGTGATGCCGCGTGTATTATGTCCGATTTGCTATTGCCAACGATTCGTGCTATAGATAGATTTATTGTTTTCTACAAGTTTTTTTCGATTAGTTACGGAAACATCCGAGTGTACGATCTGTGTTTAACGCACCACGTGACGTGTCGATGACCAATTTCAATATACAATGGAAATAGGCAAATGTAGCAAATACGCTTTACTCTGTGTCGAGTGGACCGAGGTCGGTGGTTACTCAGTCTTTTTTTTCAAACAGGGGTAGGTGGCCATTTAGTGGTGAGTGGACTGAAGTCAGTGGCCATTCAGTAGTAAGTGGGCCGAGGTCAGTGTTTACTCAGTAGTGATTGAAGATAGGGTCGTGGTCACAGTGGTGGGTGGACAGAGGGCAGTGCTTACTACGTGGTGGGAGGACGGTAAGTAGCCATTCAGTGTCGAATGGACCGAGGTCAGTGGTAACTCAATGGTGGTGATTGAAGCGAGGTCAGTGGTCACTCAGTGGAGTGTACAGAGGTAAGTGGCCATTCAGTGTCGAGTGGACCGAGGTCAGTGGTCAGTCAGCAGTGAGAGGTCAGCGATCGGCCCGCTACTACCGCAGCTTGGCCTGCCGCTGCTGCCACGCGGCGTACTTGGCGCATGCGGTGTCGATCATCTGGTTCATGTGCCGCGTCAGCGATGTCGCCAACGGCGTCAGCTCGCGGAGCATTTTCTCCTGATCGGAAAATTTATAATAGCAATCAGGTACAGTTTCACTAGTGTTATATCCATAGTTCCCACGGCAATAAGCATGATAAGGTATAAAATCAGAATTCTATTTAGTCCGTCATCAGTTAGTAATAAAATTATAGACACCGAATTTATGTTTTTTTAGATTACTGAAAAAAATATTTGGATAAAACGCATGCACCTAGGTGTTTCGACTCAATGAATCACCGTTTTTTTTTGATTACGTAAAAAAAGAAAAAATACATAGGTATCTAATATTTTTTATTAATCTACAAGGCGGGCTGAAAATAAATATTTAGTCCTCCCAGCCCCATTCCGGGATATAAAGTATCCTATATCCTTTTCTGCGTAGCGAACGAACAAATAAACTAACATTCGCATTTAGAATAGCAAGGATTGTCAACTTGACAAAGGGGACGGGTCGGAACCCAGAAGGGGGGATACCTCGAACGGCCTCAGCTTGACGTTCTTGAAGCGCAGCAGCGCCTCGTAGTAGTGCTGCGCGCGCGCCGCCGCCTCGCCCGCGTCCGCGCCGCCCGCGCCGCCGCCCGCGCCCCCGCCGGCGCCCGGCTGCGGGAAGCTGCGCCACAGCTCGCGCAGCAGCTCGCCGCCGGACAGGTACAGGCGCTGCAGCTCGCTCTTCACGTCGCCGGGGATCAGCTCTGCGGGCGCATCGGTCAACCGTTCAAACAATTAAATAATGAATAATAATTAAATAATTTAATAATTTCATTAAATAATTAAATAATGTATAACAATTGAATAATGGATAGCACATTTGCCTCCCGTAGAATATTAAGTCCACTTTGAATGGAAAAGGGGAATGACGAAGTAAAATGTTTCCGAAACTAACCTACACATCCCTACTTTTGAGGAAAAGTTGCAGAGAGTGGCACTTAACCCACTAACGAGTTTATCTTTGTAGCCACACAAGCCTGCTGTGAACCTAGCCAAGTGCTCACACTCACCACCGCCCACTGGTCCGCGCCCGCCCCCGCCCACACGTGGGGTACTCACGCGCCATGGACGCGGCATGGTGGTGCCGCATGAGCGCGCCGCCCGGGCTGAGCTCGCCCAGCGCGCCCACCGTCGCCCACTGGCCCCACCCGCCCCCGCCCACACGTGGAGTACTCACGCGCCATGGACGCGGCGTGGTGGTGCCGCATGAGCGCGCCGCCCGGGCTGAGCTCGCCCAGCGCGCCCACCGCCGCCCACTGGGCCCACCCGCCCCCGCCCACACGTGGGGTACTCACGCGCCATGGACGCGGCATGGTGGTGCCGCATGAGCGCGCCGCCCGGGCTGAGCTCGCCCAGCGCGCCCACCGTCGCCCACTGGCCCCACCCGCCCCCGCCCACACGTGGAGTACTCACGCGCCATGGACGCGGCGTGGTGGTGCCGCATGAGCGCGCCGCCCGGGCTGAGCTCGCCCAGCGCGCCCACCGCCGCCCACTGGGCCCACCCGCCCCCGCCCACACGTGGGGTACTCACGCGCCATGGACGCGGCGTGGTGGTGCCGCATGAGCGCGCCGCCCGGGCTGAGCTCGCCCAGCGCGCCCACCGCCGCCCACTGGGCCCACCCGCCCCCGCCCACACGTGGGGTACTCACGCGCCATGGACGCGGCATGGTGGTGCCGCATGAGCGCGCCGCCCGGGCTGAGCTCGCCCAGCGCGCCCACCGTCGCCCACTGGCCCCACCCGCCCCCGCCCACACGTGGAGTACTCACGCGCCATGGACGCGGCGTGGTGGTGCCGCATGAGCGCGCCGCCCGGGCTGAGCTCGCCCAGCGCGCCCACCGCCGCCCACTGGGCCCACCCGCCCCCGCCCACACGTGGGGTACTCACGCGCCATGGACGAGGAGTGGTGGTGCCGCATGAGCGCGCCGCCCGGGCTGAGCTCGCCCAGCGCGCCCACCGTCACCCACTGGCCCCACCCGCCCCCGCCCACACGTGGAGTACTCACGCGCCATGGACGCGGCGTGGTGGTGCCGCATGAGCGCGCCGCCCGGGCTGAGCTCGCCCAGCGCGCCCACCGCCGCGCCCGCGCCCACGCGTATCGGCCGCGCGCACTGCTGCCCGCTGCTCCACGCCTGAGAACAAACACACTCATAGACACGCTTGCTTACAGAAACAAGGGAATGCACCTCCTACGTGACCCGTTCAGAGGGGAAAAGGGTCTTCAAATTCCTCGCATTTTTACCCGCGGTCATTTAGGGGTTCCTGCGGGAATTCCGGGTTACAATAGAGCCTATGTTACTCAGGGATGATGTAACATGGTGAAAGAATTTATGAAAACGGTCCAATAGTTTTTGAGTTAAATCGTAACAACAAACAAACAAAATATTATACAGCATTTGCTCCTATTGTAATCTTAGGGCCTATGCACACCACA
This sequence comes from Zygaena filipendulae, assembly GCA_907165275.2. NCBI lineage: Eukaryota > Metazoa > Arthropoda > Insecta > Lepidoptera > Zygaenidae > Zygaena > Zygaena filipendulae. Next base: position 8,260,430 of record OU015669.1, read on the forward strand.
TTTTTTAAACGCACCGTCGACGCGCGTTTGTAGCTATACAGACGCGATACGAACGCGAGTCAGACGCAGCCTGTAGACTTTTGTAGGAAAACAACAACTTGGAAAACAGTTCCTAAGAACCGTAAACAACGCATTTCGTAACGTTAATGAAGGTTTTTGTGCGTGATCAATAGTTTTGCGTGCTAAAATCGTCCAGCGACACTGGTTTTTATCAGTTTTTTTTTTTACTAAAGAGAGTGAGTTCAGGTTCAGGTTTAAGAATCTTTATTCTCAAAAGAAATTTTACAACTTTACTTATATGAGAATATAAATAATATGAGTTGATGACCCTTCTGTTTTATGCTCTGTTTACCTGACATATAGACGCGAGCGCAGACAGCGGCGGCGGTTTGCTTGTTTTTGTACTCGTATTACTGATTTGCGAGGATGGTCCCATTAAATACCTTTCTACCTGAAAAATTAAAATAGTAATTTGAAATAAAATCCGTACAAATCAACAACTAACTCTTTATTACTTTGGATTTGTTGTTATTAGAACTACAAATTACTGTCAGGTCGGAACATGTCCTTTTTGTGTCGCCTAACGCCTTCTAAGTCCAAGTCGAATAATATTATTCAAAGTTAAAAATAATTATGGCTCTTTTTGACTTCAATAAAATTACAATTACAAAATTTAAAACGGTCAACTGGAGACCAACACAACTTATTAGAAATCTAATTCTACCTCCATCCATCGTTCCATTCCTGATTCCATACCTTGGACAATTTCAGTTCTTGCACTTCTTCTTTATTATCATCCTCTAAATCCTCGTAATGTAACTTCTCTAATATCCTTCTCTTCTTATCCACCGGTTCTGGCCCTTTATCTTCCGCGGGCCTCTTTTCCACGCCATTGGTATCTTTAACACCGTTCTCTTGGAGTTTATTATTGTTATTTGTTTTACTACTACTACTACTACTATTTACATTACTAGAATTTGTTTTTTGACTAGCTTTGAGCACCTGGAAAAAAAGAATTGGTAACACTCAGCAAATATACCAATTAACTGTTTAGCAGACTTATTATGTGCTTTCGAAGACATAAAGCGTAACGATAAGGGTTAAGAGACAAGTGTAGACTTTGGGTAACTTCTCTCAACGGTCCAGTATTTCTCTATGGTGATATTGCCTCCAAACGATTATAATCGCTAGAAAATTTACGAAACTCTACAATGGAGACAATACCCTAAATACGGTTTTTTAACCTTTTCACCGCCACATTTTCGGTTACACGACTCAAATTACGTGTACTTTGTTAAAAGTGCAGTGTTTTGTTAGTAATGGAATATTACGTGTCTGGCGACAGGGTTAGCGATAGAACTCACCATAATAGAATGTTGATTGAACCTCTTTATCATGTTCCTGTGTATCGAAGTGCTGTCTTTATCTTTCTCTGGTGGGCACTCGTCCTCAGTGGGCAGCAGCGGTAACGGTTCTATGAACTTCGGCAGATCCACCTGTCATGTCATGTCATCATTACTAGTATAAATGCGGAAGTGTGTTTGTTTGTTAAGCTTTCATGACTTAACGCCTCAACCAACCATAATGAAATTTTGCATACACACTGTCAGGGGTATAGAAAAGGACACAGGGTACTTTTATTCCAGAATTCCCACGGGAGCTTCGAAATTATCGCGGGTGAGAGTCGAGGAACATTCTATTCGTAGTTCCTATACAAGGTGTGCCCGAGGGAATCACTTAGCAACATACATACCGTTAGGTCCAATGTAGTCCGCTTCATGGCCGATGCGATGGCGTGATCGTCCATTTTAGCACATTCGCCGAATAAATCTTTACTCGATGATGATGCTATGCGATCTCTGCATTAATAATAACAATATGACTGTTATGAATAATAACAATATAATTATTATGATTAACTATAACATTTTCAGTTTCTGTTAAATGAAATAATATATTAAATACCCAAAGATATTGAAAGAGAATAGATAGCCAATACGCTCAGCCGCTAAGCTTACTCCTTGAACCACGCAGTGGTCAAATGATCTTATGCTAACAAAATACCGTTGGCTAGCAGAGACTATATTGTCTATAGATACCACGTGACGGAAAGCGATGTGATTGGCTATTTGAAATGTACTTTGTGGTGACTGGTATTTGATTGTATCGCAACGATGTGATTGGTTTTATTTTGATCATTCTCCCCGCAAAAATTGGTTGACGTGGATTGCATACTAAAAGTTTGTATTGTTTATCTTAGAATGTCTTTGAAAATACCTGTGAAAATAATGAGACTGAAAGAATTTTGTCCAGAATTCAGCTTCAGTCATCTTATTGGGTACATAGTCGACATGTTTCTTCCTCACTGCCGGGTAGGTTTTGAATATAGCATCTATTATGTCCTGTGTAAGGTTATATTTAAGACCGTTACAGCCATCGGTTTGTGGTTGTATGTCAGCTAAAAATGCACCGGACACACCTGAAAAATATAGAAGATAAAATCTATAGATCTTATAGATGTTTGTTCATAAGATAAAGAGATAGGACAATTTTGAAAAATAAGTAATTTCTGTCTAATTATTTTTTCGGGCTATACTTAAAAACTAGAGCAGCAAAAAAAATTTACTTGCAATGTAGGTAGTTATCCCTGTTTTTCAACATTTATATTGGGATACTTTTAATCCACATCAGTGAGTTCAAGAGGAAATCCTGAAATTCTTGAGAGCAAAACCTCAGGCAAATGTCAAGAAAATTTACTGCATTGAGTTCATTGAGGTGGATAAAACATAACTACTTTACTGGAGTCAATTGAAGTGCTGCTTTGGGCGCCATGTTAATGTCAGCATTAAATCAATGTTCAATATTTTTAAATGATTTTATTTTCACAATGAATCTTCATTCACTAATTTTTTAGTTTCTTGTCTAATTTGAAAACTTAATTTCCCTTTAAATACTCACCAGCTTCTTGTTTTATGTTATTAGATTCAGTATACTGTTTCAGTGTTGGAGTATTCCAATACTCTTCACTATTTATCACTTTTGATATCACTAAGTCTTCGTACAAATGTTTCAACACTGGATGAAGAGACAATAATCTAGTAAAGGAAAAAAAAACATCATCACAAGTACCAAACAATACACTTCGAAATATTTTTTTTCCTATTTATTTCATTAAAAAATAAAAGGGAGGATATAAATAGGGTAAATTTTAAGTTTTCAATTACTTTTTTATATTTTTTAAATAAAACAAAATAAAAATATCGTTTTGTAATAGTGCAGAATTATGAGCCTCCTCCATTCATTTCTTTTTTGAAATAAGTATCTGAGGAATTGTCATTTTAATGAGATACTATATTACTGTAACGAATTGGTAATTTGAGTGCAAAGGATATCATTGAGTAATATCAATAAACATCTATCATCAGCAACAAATTCTTAAATTATGACACAACAAAAACATTTCTTGCATATAATTTCACTAAGCTAAGGGTTAATTTTTGTTAATCATTTAAATTGTTTCCCAACTGTAACTGTATATTGTTAAATTCTAAACATTTACATAAGATACAGGATTACCGATGGATATCTCAATTGACCTGTATGGATGATAGTATGATTATATTGATATTGATATTGTTGAATGTTTGTGCACGATTATTTCGTGTTTGGCTGAACCAATTTTGGTGCGGTTTTCAGTAGGGGGAGCACGAATTTTTTCGCTTTCGTCTAGTCGATATCGTCGTAATGTCAAAGCGTTTTTTGGTATGGAAAATTAACAACACTGGATAGATGGCGCTGTTCATTTTCCATACAAAAAAAGTGCTCGATATCGACTAGACGAGAGCGAAAAAATTCGTGCTCCCCCTACAGTTAAGTATTTGTTGCATTCTGGAGAAGGTTTTGGTATAAAATTTTCATGAATTGGTTCAGTAGTCTTTCAGAGTCCTAAAAAACTGACTGTTAAAGTTTCCTTTCATTAATAAACATTTTTAATGTATTTTATTTACACTTAATAGTTAGTTACAAACCTAGATTTCATCTCAAGCTCTTCATCAATCTGCCTCTTAAATTTTGGCAGTAGGTTTTGCAGTAGTGCCTTCACCTGATCTCTGTCTTTAGCTTGGGCATCTGCGCCAGCCGGATTTACAAAATGAAATGTTGAACATGTACCATCATGCAATACCACTTGAAGTTGTACTTTAGGTTTGCCAACTGGTGATATTTTTTGTGCTAAAAATAGAAATGAGTATTTTTTATGCAAAACATTGTTTTCTTTTGATTTAAAATGGTGTTATAAAGATTCTAATAGATACTTCCAAGACTATATACTAATACACCAACCTAATGATATGAAGTTAATTTGTTTGTTTGTAGGGGTAAATCTTTGGAACTACTAAGTCCATATGACAAAAAAAAATCCTTGATAGGAACTATCAAGAAAACATTATTTCAAGACAGAGTTTCTGAGGGAGTCTAGAAATTAATATGAGTTGAGCTATAAATCATAAAATAATTTAAATCTTGGAATGGATTTTCTGAGGGATTTCAGTCATATACAGGAATGAAGTTGTGAGGAGGAAGCATCTAATTTTAAGTCAAATAAAAAAGTCACTGAAAAGGTCCATTGCAGTTAAATGATTAATTTTAAGGTTTTATGTCAACTCAAAACACAAATACAATGTCTACAAAAAGCAAATACACCTCTTAGGACTAGTAGTCACTGTAGATTGACATTTTCTTGATAATAATGATGAATTATGCCTTTACCCAAAGGGTAAGACTATTACTAAGACTATTACCCTATTACTAAGACTTCACTGTCTGAACCATGCTAGTTAGACAGTTAAAATTTTCACAGATGATGTATTTCTGTTGTCGCTATAATGACAAATACTAAAAAACCATAAAATTAATATTTAAGGGGCTCCCTTAAAACAAACGTGATTTTTTTGCTGATTTTATAGATAATGGAATGGAACCCTTCATGCCCGAGTCCGACTCGCACTTGGCCGTTTTTTTTTATAATAATTATAGCAGAACACTAGATCACATTATGGTTTTGAATCCATATTTGCAGTTTGCACTTACTTTTTATATCGGCGTATTTGTGCGACACCGCAACAGTATCACGATTCTCCAACATCCATGCTAACCTCTGGTTCATCACATACAATGTGCCATCACCCTTTTTGTACCTTACAAAGCTTACACTTAGCAAAACATCCTCCGAAGATGTAGTCATTGTAGTGACACCCAATCGGATTTTCAGCAATAATGTAGGTACTAATGATTACAATCGAAAACTTATCAAGGATATATAGTTATATAGTTCATGAAAATAATCTTTGGGAAACAATAATATTATTGCCACTTCTAGACAGAGTACAGAGAGGCTTTATCAAACTTGTCGTAAAGCAACCCACGAGCTTCTACTTTTACCTTCTTTCAGAAGGGTATTTTTTTGGTGATTTTATGAAAATACCTATCAAAATCTCCGACCGATATCACAAATATACTACAATTCACTTGAAAAAAATGAAAATGAATAACACTATTCCTTTTCACATCCATCCATCCAGCCACAAATTAACTAGACTTAAAATCCAGCTTCGGAGGTTAATGACATTAGTATTTTTTTACTCCTTTTGAAGAAGGCAAAGCAATCTAAGTCCATACAGCTTTGGTAATAAATAGTAAATAATGGGACGCTCTCTAGGAACACCCCATTTCGTCTTATTTCACATTTACACAATATAAACTACGATAAACGGTCTGACGTCCATTTCTGCTAAAATCCTGCCAGAAGTCCCTACAACAAATAGGCTTTCTCTTACTGCATCCCGGAAAGGTGACTGCTTCGGGGCAGAGCCCCCTGCAGTGGGCAATTTCACGCTGCCCGCCAATACGGACAGGAACTGGGGGCGGTTCACAGACCGCGTGGATCGTTGGAACGGAGCTGGGTGGGCAGAAACCAAAAAATACCGTTTATAGACGTCTAGGCACGGTCCCGATGCTCTATTCACATTTCACAGTACACGCTGCTCGGCATGTAGCCATAAACAGAAATAAACCGCGAGACAAAATATTCTTTCTGCAAATACATTCCTGGCCGGGCACAGCCCGTTTCTATCAGCATCCATGGCTGTGTTACGATAGATTAAACGTTAAATACGTTAATACGCAATATAGGATAATAATATTATTTTGTAAGCCACTGAACGTGTCTGGCACTCTCAAAGTTTAAGTGTCGTAGCCGCATAGGTCTTCGGTTGATGACTAAAAACCGTTAGATGTTGGCAACCCCGTGAGTTGCAACTTGCCGTAGATGTTCTGGAAATCCAGGCGCGTTCCGTGGATTCGCACGAATGCACTCGAACGCGCTCGAGCGCGCTCTGTACCCGTTCTGTGGCTTGCTGAAATTTTACTCTGACAGCTGTATGTGACGCCTCAAGACTATGCTTTTACTACATGCTACAAGTTACTATACAACATCTTTCAAATTCATGAGGTAAAAATTGAAAAAGTCAGTAGTAATTTGGACATAATTTGCACAATAACTAATACTTACAAAATTATTAATTTAGTGTTTAACATTAATAACTTAAAATATAAGCACATTATTTGTTTTTTTATCAATACGAGGTATTATTAGGCTTTATTACCTTTTTTCATACGTCCCCAAAATTTTGAGTAAAATGTATAATTTTAATAATTTTAAATTGGTCAAAATAAAAAAATCTCATACGGCAACCCTGCCACTTGACAACCTAAAATGCAATCATGGCGCACGGGGTACTGTGTTTTTAGGATGCTGAGAAGTTTTTACGTAAATACTTCATTATTTTGCAATAAAAGTGTTTTATGCGTTTTTATAAATTATTTGTGAGTTCTAAAGATTGTAGTAAAGCATACATGTGCGCCTCAAACCTCAAGTTTATATCAATTCGCAATATCGTCTCGGTACTACTAGACACTTGCAGGTATTGAGAATCATGATATTTGTTGTTTTCAATATCTTGTCGGATTTTATTCAATGATACTGAACTATTTAAAGAACAAAGTGTATTCTTTGGAGGTTGAAAGCACTCAGCTGTTCAAATAATTGTTATAGTTTCCGTTATGATCGTTTGTTCCAGATAACTTTGTTGGTGTCATAATGTCAGAGGCGTACGCCCGCGAAATACTACGGAGGAACGTTGCGCAAATATGCCAAATTGTAGGTTGGAACGGTATAAACTCCTCACCATTGGAGATTCTGACACATGTATTAGAGAAGTATATCCTGACAATCGCAACTCAAGCTAATAGAAATGCAGAAGAATTCAATAGGACCGAACCAAATTTACATGACTTAGGGTTAGCTTTACGTGATTTACATGTCCAATTGCCAGAGTTAGCTGAATATACACAGTGTGTGCCGCCAATTCCACAACCAGTCAATATTGACAAGTTCCCAATACCTAAAGAGTCGAATCTTAATTTTCTCAAACCGGGAAGTCATGAAGTTGTTACTAGACCCATACACGTTCATGAACACCTACCTCCAATGTACCCTGAAAAAGAAAAGGAGACTCCTGTTGCCAGTACAGCTGAAATTCGACAAAATGGCATTGACAGTCTCGAAAACAGTAACAGTGTTAGTCCAGAAATATCAGTCACAGACAGTCCAGAAAAATCTAAGGAAATCTTCAAGAGACCAACTGACCCGGTTTCCTTACCCATCAGTAAAAAGCCTAGGTTACGTTTGGAAGAAGAGGAAAGAACAAGAGAAATTAGTAGTGTGATGATGACTATGTCAGGTTTCTTGTCACCAGCTCGTGAAGGAAAATTGCCTGAAGCTAAAGCTCCTACTACAGTATCAGAGAAGCATGACAAACACAAGGCAAATTCACACCATTCTAATGTTCCAAAAGTTCCGTTATTGGAGAAGGCTGACAAAAAATCTAAGAAAAACAAATCCTTGAATGGTAAAATAATGAAGAACAAAAGGAAAGACAAGAGTCATAAAGGTGAAAGTAGCAAATCTAAAGAGAGTAGCAAATTAGATAAATATCCTCCTGGACATCCTAACAAAAGTAAAGATATTCATTCTACACATCATAACCATGTTACAATGCCAGCACCAAAAGTTTTGCCTCCAGCTATAAAGCCAAAAATGCCACCACCTGCGATACCACCTGCAGTACCACCCATAATATCACCTACTATGGATCCAATTAGGCCTGTTATCAAACAAGAACCAATTGATCCACCACAAGTCGTTAGAAATTTGGTACTTGGCGAAGAAGCTATTCCGGTGCCAAGAAAAATACCAATTTCAAAGTCACCTCTTGCTTCTAATTCCTTACCTGTACAGTCACATACATCAAATAATTCATTAATACCAGAAATAGAAATTAAGAAAGAAGTCATTGATGAGGAAGAAAAACTAGCCTCTCAACCAGACAGATCAAAAATTAATATATTCAAAAGAATCACGAACAAATCAAAAGAGGATAGAAGCACTCCCGAGGTTGTTGATAAACAATCTGATAGTATGATCTCAAGGCTGCAGAATGCTGCGCCCGAAAATGGTAATGAAACTAGACCATATGAAAATGTCAGGGTTAAAATTGAAGAGCCAATTGTGAACAATAATGATAATAGTGCTGTAGATATGTCAATGGATATGGACTTGACAGCTAATGAAGTAATAAATGTAGATGAAGACTCAATGGATACAAGTGCTCCATCAAGGCATAGTTTAACACCATTTGAGTCAGGTCCGAATATATCTATCAACAAATCATTACAATCACCATATTCCAAAGTAGTAGCTAGAGATAGTCCGAAAATTAAAAAGGAGCGAAAACATAAAGAGAAAAAAGAAAAACCAATTAAATTGACAAAACTGGAAGCTAAATTAATTAAGCAACAGCAATTATCATTAGCACCAGAATTGGCAAAATTAGAGAAACCTCGAAAAATTATAAAGCCTCCAAAGCCTAGTAAGTCTAAGAATGATTCTAAATTACCACAATTACCACCTGGTTTCCCATTCTTTCACACAATGCCTCATGGCAGAGCTATGATGCCTGGTCCAGGACTGATACCGACTTCTGGTTTAATTCCTGGTAGTGATTTCCTTGCTGGAATTGCCAGTAATCCAGCTTTAAGAGGTTTGCCAGCACATAATTTACTGGGTAATCCATTTGCGCCCGGATTAATTCCTGGACCTAGTTTCTTACCTGGTGGTTTAGGTCCAGGGCTGCCAAATCATCTCATGCATATGGGAAATTTCCCTCACACATCCAGATCATCTCAGAGTAAAATTCCTCCCGTTCTTCGCCGCCCAAGCTTAGAAGTCATTCCAGTTGAAAATGACAACGACAGAAGTCCCCAAAAGTCTCCAATGATGGCTCGTGAAAAAGATCGGCATGATAAACACAAATCTCCCACCATTCCAAACATACTGCAAAAACATAAGCCTAAATCACATAAAGATCATAAATCGAACATGTTTAAAATGCCTCCTATACATCCAGATATAACTATAGAATTAAATCCCCCTAAGATGGATCAGATAAAACAAGAGGTCGTTAAAGCCCCCCAACCAACATCCCCTCGGTCTCCAATACCAGAACCTATCACAATACCAAGTACCGAACCACAAGCTTCAAACTCTGAACAAGAAACCTCACCAGTGGCGGCAACTTCGGAAAAAGATAGTGATAAATCGGATAAGAAAAAAGACAAGTCACACAAGAAAGACAAAAAGGACAAGGATGGCATAAAAATCAAAAAGAAAAAAGATAAAAAGGACAAAAATAGAGACAAATCAGATAAGAAAAAAGACAAAGAAGAGAAACAGGAAATAAAGGACAAAATCAAGAAAGAGAAAAAGGAAAAGAAAAAAGATAAATCTGCAACAGATGGCTTAGTGCCGAAATTGACATTGAAATTAAGCTCTTCTAATTCGAATTCGCCGATGCCGCCGAGTTCGCCGGATGTTTTCAAGTTGAACATCAAGCCCGTCGTTAAAAAGGAGGACGATGGCGATTCGTCTACCAAAGACGAGCCGGTCTCGCGCGAACACAGTCGCTCGCCGGAGCTAGCCCAAATATCCGCTCTGGTGACCAGGCCGCCGAAACAGAAGCATTCTAAGCACAACCACGTGACCGAGCCTCAGGGTCAGGCGTCGTCGCCGCCGCCATCGCCGACGAGGAAAAACCGCCCTCCATCGAGTCAAGCGAAGTACAAGAGGATACTCTTCAAGCCTCTGCCTAAGAAGGGTAACGTTGAGCACTTCGACGATGACGTGTCGATGGTAGCCGACGAGCCGGCACCGCCGCCGCCCGCCCCTCTCGCGGCTGACAAACCGAGCGGACCTCTGCCGACACCGTACTACATGGACGAGCAAGGGAACAAAATTTGGGTGTGCCCCGCGTGCGGGACGCCCGACAACGGGTCGCCGATGATCGGCTGCGACGGGTGCGACTGCTGGTACCACTGGGTGTGCGTGGGCATCACCGAGGAGCCGGGCGCGACGGAGGACTGGTTCTGCAAGTCCTGCTTGGCGAAGCGTGCCGCCATGGCCCTCGCCGGCGTCACCACGTCGGGCAAAAAGCGGGGGCGGAAGCCGAAAGGTGAAAAAATCAGAGACTGTCATTGATATGGACCTTGTTGTTGATGAGATTAGTTATAATTTACTATATTATAGGCGCGAGTAAATGAAATGCGGTTTGTTACTGGATTAATAATATAAGTAAAATTGTTGAATGATATCATGAAAATAAAGTTTTCAATCATTATTGTGTTAGGTATTTCATAGGCTATATTAAATAAGTATAGGTAATTGAGGAATATTGACATAAAATGTTAAATATAAAGAAGTAGTGTATTAAAACCGGTAAATAATGACGATGATATCGTATCGTTTTTCTTTTGCTAGTTACACCGAGCGAGGAAGGTGTCATCTTTTCCGCTTGTAACATAGATCATAAAAAAGTAAGATTCTTTTTATATTGTACAAAGAAAACTGAATTTACTTAAGATATTGGTGATGTATAAAGTAATATAGTGTATAATATTAAATGAAAAGGCTGGATGTATTTTCAGTCGATATTTGAATATTTTCATATTTTAATTTTAATGTGACATGTTTTTTTTTGTTGAATTTGTTCCTCCAAATTTTTATGTACCATCGTTATGCATGGAGAGTGGGGACAAATGTATTTCTTTTTTAATTCAGCAAGTGGCCAATTAAATTGCATTGGTACATTAATTTGTGGTAATTCTTTTCCTGCGTGCAGTTGAAATAATTCGTTTTTTTCCCACTAGCTTTATGTAGATCATTCTTGATAAGTAACTATTTATTAAATTAATAAAAAGCTGCATAAAGACGTCTGATTTATGAAACAATGAAAGGTTTCAATTTTCAATAGCCTTTAGTTGTGAAAGTGGCGTCACTCTCTAAAAAACAGAATATCTTCTAACATATTAATAAAGAAATCGATCGTTGGATAATATAAACATTAAGATAAATACTACTTTGTACTTTTTGTTGAGTTTTAGTGCTGCAGAAATGTTATAAAAAAATTGGATATACCTACTCTGCTGTACATAATCCAACGATCGATCTAATATGATATTTTGGCGAGTAGCCTGTGGCGCCACTATAAGACCTACACACCTTAGGTGAAGTTCACAGAATTGATTCGCTCAATTCGCATTTTTTGTACACTGAAATAATAATGTATGATGTTCTATTCTTAAATTACAAGATATAATGGCCGATGTCGCACTTGCACTGTTAGCAATTTATTAAAGGTATAGGTGTAGATACCTGTAGCCTGTCGTCACTATATTTACATTCTTATATTTTATGCTTTTATCATAAATGTGCATGTCTAGATGGACTATGGAGCATCGTAAACAAAACGAAGGCATTTATCACTAGCTAATAGCTACTAAAGACGATTTTCAAATACGTATAGCAATATGTAAGTACGTTGGTACCTACCTACAAATACAAATTTGTAAAATCAGTAGAGTTGGTTTGTTTAACCCAAACTCCATCTAGACATGTAACACATGAAAGATTATACGCATAATTATTTTTTTATAAATTTAAATATTTTTTTCTTTTACCTATATTTTTTTCTTAGTTCAAATGATGGTCGGCTGGTGCCTTTCCATAAACCATCGTATGATTAAAGTGGATACAATAGGTGAAAAATTGTATCTTTCGAAATAGGTATGGTTCCTTTGAATGTCTATTTGTTATGGTGCTTTTTTATTGCAAAATAGACAGCAGCAAGTAGTTTATTAACTAATCAAGAAGAGCAATAATTTTACAAATGAAACGAATAAATGTTCTTATTTGAGTAAAGCTAGGGGATCGGTTTCAACATTGTTTTTTTAAGTGATTTATTCTTTAGACTTGCTTATTATAGGTAAACTTACCTACTTTAACACTCAGACGAAATAATCGTCTGAGCTTTAACATAAACAAACCATTTGATTCTCCCATACTTAACGTTTTTTATATTTATAGCAATAGTGAAACGGGCTTATAGAGTAAGAAACAAGAAATAGAGGTAGCATTTGAAAGTTTTAATTATGTTTGAGCATAAAGAAAATCCTCTAAATCGGGAATTATGCTTGTTGATGATTGCCGCCCTATATAATTCTTTTATAATTCGCGGCATTACAGCGTAGGTACCCAATAAGCAAGGTGCGAGATTCGAAAGATGCTCTATGTAGGTAAACAACTGAGAAATAGGTAGGTAGGTACTCTTTCTGTGCTCTTTGAAGTTACTAATGCCACTATTTATTTCTTGTTTGTTTGAGCCAACAGATTTTTAATTGGTTTTTTAATATATCAATGTTGCTAGCTGTGCAATTTTGTAAGCCTAGAACTAGAAGTCATTTAGCTTTTATATAGGTACCTCAGAACAATATGCTTTAGTTATTCTTCTGAGGTAGGTATCTATCTTATTTGAACAAACATCGATCTAAGTTTGATCAGCTCAGCTCCTATAAGATACGTCGTAATGATAACAACGTGATCGAGGGAAAATACAAGTTGATGTTTTTTTTTATTAATTTTCTATACCTACGATACAATTGTAAATAGCTACTTTTAATTGTTGTATAATATTGTATAAAAAAAAAACAAAATATTATTAATAAAAATAATTTTAACCTTGTTTGTAACAATAATAAAAGAATTGATAAATACTAAACAATTTATTTATTTTACAAAAAATGGAGAAGCACATTACAAATTAGTGTTTTTTATATAATTTTTGTAAATAATTTATTTGTGCTTCGAAAGTACAATATTTGAAAACATGTTATCTATATAATTAGGTATTGCAAAGTTAACTGCGTTTAGTTCTGTGGAATTTAATTATAGGTACATTTTTTTTCTCCTCCGACTGCAGTAGACTGAAAGCTCCAAAATCCAATTGTCTGTATATACATTTCTGTTGGTTTTGTTTCCAATAACAATTCAAGCTCCCACTACAACAAACAAATCTAAGTCATGTCACACACACATTGATGAAAATAACACAACAAAAAAAAAATGCCTTTTTAACTTAATAAATAGTTAATTAAAATATTTTATTTCACATAAAATTGACTTTAACTCGAAATCTACAAAAGGAAGGGCTTAATCTTTACTGGCGTTTGCGCTGGTAGGTATTGTGGCGGTCGGCGTTGCCGTTGGTGTTTTCTCCTTGTTCCAATCCTTGAGACCCTCGGGAAGAGATGTGTCCTCGTCCAAGGATCCCGTCCCTTCAACAAACTCCTCGTAAGTACTCTTCTCGGGGAACGGCCTAGGGCCCAACAGCTCAATCATGTCGTCCCTACTCAATATCTCCTGCTTCAACAACCTCTCGGCGACTTTGGCAATGTTCTCCTTGTGCTTGGTGAGCAGTTCTGTGGTGTGCTGATGCGCCGTGTTGATCAAACACCTGACTTCGGAATCGATCAGCTCTGCCGTTTTCTCCGAGTACGGTTTGTCGATCACCATCTCGCCCGGTTGGGGCATTTCGAACGAAATGTTGCCAACTTTCTCGTTCATGCCGTAGTGTACGATTTGCGCGTACGCGCTCTGTGTGATCTTTTTCAAGTCGTCCTGTGCGCCGGTTGTGATCCTGCCGAAGAATATTTCCTCGCTCACTCTGCCCCCCAGCGTCATGCACATCCTGTCGAACAGTTGCTCCTTGCTGTACAGGTACTGCTCCTTGGGCAAGTACTGGGCGTAACCGAGGCCCTTGCCGCGCGGGATGATGGACACTTTGAGCAATGGGTCCGCGTGTTGCAGGAACCAGCCGGCCACAGCGTGCCCTGCCTCGTGGTAGGCCACAATCTTCCTCTCTTCCGGCTGGAGGACGTTGGATTTCTTCTCCATGCCAGCCACGACTCTCTCTATGGCCTGCTCGAAGTTCTTCATTTGGATATTTTTCGCTAGCTCCCTGGCGGCGATCAAAGCGGCTTCGTTGCACACATTCGCTATGTCTGCACCAGTGAAACCTGAAAACAGCTTTTTTTTTAAATTATCTACAGCAAAAAACATAATAATATGATCGGACATTATCATACAGCGCTACGTGGTGACATAATATTATATACCAGACAACTGATAATTACTATTATAAATGCGAAAATGAGTTTGTTATGTTTTTGCACAGAACTCCGAAATGAACGTGGGTGACACCGCGGGGAAAAGCTGGTGTTAAAAAGCATTTTTAATTGAAAAATAAAAGAAGGTATATCTATATTAAAAACTCAGAGTAAACACAAAATATGTTCATCACACAAATTAATGTTTACCGTGATGCGGGAATCGAACCCGCAAGTCGCAACACCTGGCACAGTAGTCCTTACCACTACACCACACAACAGTCTGTCTCCAACATATATATATACACAGTAGGATTTTTTGGCAGCAAATCAAAATATACACGCATTTTACTTATAATAATAGCAATTAGCAATGCGTTCAGAGATTTTATGATTATAAAGTTATTCCTATCGGCGGCGGCGGTTAAGTTATATCTACTCTTAATACTAAATTCGTGAGTTTTAATTTTCTGTTCTTGTGTGAAAGGAACATGCCCGTATATAATAAAACCCGCTCCACAATTCACGCGAGAATCTTGCGAGAACGCGAGAAAACCACGAAAACGTGAATATGGAACCGATACTCCGCCGTTTCTCAGGCTTTTCTCGCGTTCTCGCAAGATTATCGCGTGAATGTGGAGCAGGCATTAGGGTAATGGCTTACAAAGCTGGAAAACATTTTAGGGTGTTTGAGGCACTGTAAAAACTTTCCCAGTAGTTCTTTTGTGACGGAAAATGCTTCTCAGCTCTCCTGCTAAATCAATCTTCGGTTGAACTTTATTATTACAAATTTAATATGGTACATAAACCGAGAACGCGAGAAAACCACAGAAACGGCGGAGAACATCGGCCCCACATCCACCTTCGTGGTTTTCTCGCATTCTCGTAAGATTCTTGCGTGAATGTGGAGCAGGCATAAGAAATTTAATATAATGCCGTGGCTGCACCGCCCCGCTTCCACGGGTCGCCTCATTCATTGGACTTTCACACATTTGAGAAGTTATTTCAATTTCAATGCTTACTGGTACAAAACCTTCGAAGGTTTTGTACCAGTTTAATATTATTTAAACCTATGGTTTAAATAATATTTGAAGCACCCTCCTGTAAAACTAAAGATTGCCTTGTTGTCGATAAGTTTGAACTTAATTTCTCACTGAACTTTTACCAATCTGATAAAACATATTATATTGAAATCCTATGCAGACATTTTTTCGCAGCAAATCAAAACTAGGTTTGTGTTCGATTTTGCACTTTAGGGTATATACAGCAATAGTTTTATATTCAATAATATTAAAAAAGGAATTCTTTAAAAAACCTAGTTACCTGGAGTCAATGCAGCCATTTTACGTGCTAAATTCTCTTTATTCAATGTTGTTTTCAATGGACCCAAATGTACTTTGAATATGGAAGCTCTGCCTTTAATATCTGGTGCTGGGACGAAGATCTGTCTATCAAATCTACCCGGTCGGAGCAAGGCCTTATCTAAAATATCAACTCTGTTGGTTGCAGCCAAAACTACCACATTTGTTGTTGTATTAAATCCATCCATTTCAACAAGAAGTTGATTTAGTGTATTCTCTTGTTCAGAATGACCACCGAAACTACGGCCTCCTCTTTTTCTACCGACAGCGTCAATTTCGTCAATGAATAAAATGCATGGTGCATGTTTACGGGCCATAGAAAACATGTCCCTGACTCTCGATGGCCCAACACCGACAAACATCTCCAAAAATTCTGATCCGGAAACTGTGATGAAAGGTACATTTGCTTCACCAGCTGTTGCTTTAGCTAATAAAGTTTTACCGGTACCTGGAGGGCCTGTCAGCAGAGCACCTTTCGGGATTTTAGCTCCTAAATCAATGTATTGCTGGGGATTTTTTAAGAAATTTACAAATTCCATAATCTCAATCTTTGCCTCTTCACAACCAGCTACATCTTGAAACTTAACACCTATGTCAGTTGGATTTATAAGTTTTGCAGTGGACTCCATGACACCCCCAAACAAACCACCGCCTTTGCGTCCACCGCGACCCATCATATCTGCTGATCTTCTCATCATATAAATGAAGAAACCAATAATAAGAAGTGTGGGTAGTAAACCAGTTAAACTAGACGCTTCAACTTCTGTTTTATAAATGACAGGAATAAAATTAGGTGGCTCAACACTTAACTCGACTTGAGCATTCTCTAAGTTTCTCTCAAAGGTGTCTACGCTGCCGATTGCAAACCAAATAACTTTTCCTTCGAGGGCAGAGCCAGGTTGCAGCTTAACACGCACCCATTTTTTATTTATCACTTCTAGTTTTTCAACTAAGCCTTTGTTTAAATATAAATTAACGAAGTCCCGCCAGCTGATTTCTCTGTAGCGGAGTTCGAAATATGCAATTGATGCTAATAATGTCACGACACCCATGGCTCCGAACATCATCCACTTCTCTCTTTCTTGGCCGTCGTACGGGCCCCGGCCGCCACTTCTCCCACCCCCTGAAGTATTTGAAAACATGTTCATATTCCATTTGTCCGATGTTGAACTCGGTTTTGTTGGAGGCGGCGAACTTTTTGAAGGTGCGGGAGTGTCTTCTTTATCAGACTTCTTTTCATGTTTCTGACTAGTCCCCGGCTGGAAATACTTCTCAAACCCCTTCGGAGGCTTCTTACAAAATTCGTACCATTGATCTAATACGGAATCTAGCGCTGGAACGCCGAGTGACTGTAGTTTATGTCCACTAAAATGTAGTTTTGTTAGGTGTGATTGTGTGAGCCTTAAGCCTTTCCACATTTTGATCGTATAACAAATTATTGATAATTCACAACAGTATTTAATGTTTTCAGCAAAATTGCACAATTTATAAAATTATATCACAAAAACCGCAGTTTGTCATCATGTGTGACATCTTCTTTTTCTTCTTCTTTTTTAATATGACTTCCACTCACAGTGACTCCGCCAATGTCACGTATAGCTAGGGAGCTGGTGGCAATTTAGGTATATGATTTCATCGTCGTTGATACCAAGACGTAATGGAGTCTGGACTTATATTAATTAGAAAAAATAAGTGACGAGCTCAGGTAGCTCTGATTTTTTTTTATAAATAATTTTGAAATTGTAATTAAAAAAGAAAACATATTAAATTATACTATCGTTTCTGCCATCAATTATATCTTATTAAATACGTTTCATAGATAGTGAAATTAAAGCTGGCAGAAGTCAGGATGGTGGGAGTTTTTATTAAAATAACTGTATGAAAAATAAGCTGAGATGCTGAATTAAGAAAGACCCTGAGCAGGAGGGAACTGGCTTTTAAGAGAGTCTTGTTTTAACTTAGGTAACAATCTAACATTGTCATTGACGTTTGGCCGTAATAGGGTACTTGCATGAATTTTATTTTTTCAGTCTATTAGATCAGATATATGGCCTACTTAAACAAAGCAAGAAAAAGAAAAAAAATGTATGCATAAATTAATTAAATAGAGCGTTTCAAAGTTCCTACTTTAGACCTTACCGCCGAAACGCGGATTGACGTCACTAGTTCAAAATTACGCCTTATTAATCTGTGATAGAAATGTCATTGTCATATTGACAGGGTCATGTGACACTAACAGACAGATAACTTCAATATCCAAAAGCGAAATTAAGGTTGAACTGTGTCGAGTTACTTCCAAAAGTTCCAGTAAAGAATCGAAATGCATCTTACCGATGCATTTTAAAGTAATAAACTTCAGAAAATGGAAAATATACGTTGACTGTATGCACTTGGTGTCTTTTGCCTTCTCTGAAAGAGGTAAATGTTTCCTAAAAAATAAAAGTGACGTCATGTGTCAAGCTTGGCTGTGATTGGTGTTTCGTTGCAACGGTCCGTTTCAAAAAAATAAAAGTTGAATATTTTGGAAACTATTGAAAATTTTTCAGTAAATCTTTCACAATAATTCTTTTCTAAGGCTCTATTTTTGAAATATTGACACAATTTATTATAATAAATTTCATGCAAGTACCCTATTATTAGACACTTCGAGTGATCTCGTGATTTCGATTCGATGGAAAAGAAGAAATCAACCCGGTTTAGACCCGGTGCTTGGGCTTGAAACCGATAAACACCCGTAAACGCCCAAGTTTAAATAGAGTTTGAACCCAAGCATCTGGTTGATTGTCCATCTATAATATCTGGGTCACCAAGCTTCGCTCATGTATAACGCCATCTGTTGTTAAGTAGAAAAACAAACACTCATTTTTCATTGCCTGAAAACACGGATAAAACGACATTTTCTAAAAATGAAACCTAGCTAGATCGATTCATTGCCCCTGAAACCCCCTGCATACTAAATTTCATGAATATCGTTGGAGGCGTTTCCGAGATTCAGATTATATACACATTGCTCGTTTAGAGATAGTAGATTCCGAACGAATTTTTGAAGTTTGAACGAATACTCCGAGTCCACACCGAATATAAACTACTTTGCCAGATGGTTTGTTAGCGCACCAGTGTGAATCACTGCATGTTTCTGAACCGCTCTCCCTCAAGAGAGAGTTGAGGGCACACAGCACGACGTGTGAATCCATGTGCACACGAGTGTCGTTTCGGAACGCAGCCTTACTTTGTCTATGCTCTTTTTTTTTCTTCTTTTTTTTCTCTATGCTCATTTGACATTTTGACAAATGACAGGTTGATAAATGAAAGTTGTCACTTGTCAGTTCACATATCATCTGTGGGTACTGGGTTGTAGTTTGTACTTACCGTTTGTAGATTGCTATTTTCTACTTGTTTCTACGTAGGATTGTAATTTTAAAATTTTACTTATTGGATACCATGAACCTATATTGTTCACCTATTCTCGCAATAAGCTCTCTGCTCTAGCAATTTATCTATCTGCTAAGTTGAACCCAGTTCATTCTAACGCTCAACAGTGCAGTTTGTGTTTGTGTCGACTGGTTCGCATTCGTCATCATGGAACCAGATAAGTCAGAAAGCAATATGAACCATGGAAAGAGAACGAGACCTTTGCTACTGCAGCCGAGTCCTAAAATAGCTCGATTGTCTACATACAGCAGTTCCACATCTAACGGCGCGTTGAAGAATTCCAAAAAATTCAACAACAAAAAAAGCAAGCTCCCTTACAATAAGAGCGATGTTCCCTCAGCTGGTACTCCTGTTCCAGAAAAATATGTTCGCAGAGCTGGATGTTATTTATTAGGCCCTAAATTAGGACCGAGTCCTGTCAAAAGTATAGTCCAATGTTTGGCAAGGAAGGAGAGGACAGATGAGTTTTATCAAGTCAAGATATTAAGTCTGAAGAATGAAAATCAGACGGAAACACAAGACGATAGGCAAGGGAAGATGTTGTTACACACCGAGTATTCATTGCTGTCATTGTTAAAGGATCAAGATGGGGTAGTGCATCATCATGGTTTGTTTAAGGTATGAATATTGTATAGTTACATTATAATTTTTATATTCTTATTCAGATGATCTCTTAAAAACAATATTTTAGCAGATTTAAGAAAAAAAAATCATGTCTTTTTATGTCAAGAGTAGACTAGTGTAGTAGACTGAAAAAAAAACTGCTAAAAGACATTTTCTTTACTATTAATAAAATTACTTATGTATTAAGTCTGAGCACAGCTACAGTGCATGATTTATAGTTAATATTATAATTATTAATATGATAAATATTGTTTATTCTTATATTCTTAGTGCTACATATTTTCTAGAATATTCCTCTTAAATGTTTTCATCACTTTGCTAGCACATTGCACAATGCATAAAAGAAACTAAAAATCTGATAAATTTTTCAATACTCACCGATTCAAGGTCCCATGTCTAGATTTTATTGGTAGCTGATGGGTGCATACCTCATTCATTATTTCAGGATCACGCTTTAGAAGAAGCACCTGACCCATCGGGTGTTGGGTCCGTCTACACCGGACGGGTCCGCCAGAGGCTCTTCCTTATCCTAGACTGTGTCACAGCACACCAATTTAGCGAAAAGGGCAGCGAGCTGATCAACCTTCAACAGTACGTCACAAAAGTTAAGAAGGTGCCAGAACGAGAGGCGACATTAATATTCTATGATATAGTCAGAGTTGTGGCAAATTTGCATAAGGTATGTGTTTTATTATTTTCGATGGGTTGTCTGAAAATATAACAAGCCATGATTCTGAGTTTTACCAATACATTTTTTCAGAGGAACATTGTCCATAGAGACTTGAAATTGGGCAATATTGTATTAAATCAGAGGACTGGCCGCATTACAATTACCAACTTCTGTCTGGGCACCCATTTGGGTAGCGACAAGGATTTGTTAAAGGATCAAAGAGGTTTGCTATTTCCTATAACTATCATTATTATTTATCACTATGCGAAAATCTTTAAAAAGAAAATAAGAGAGTGATTGATTATTATTATTATAGCCTTTATTCCACATTTATTTGATTTATATATAATTTTAATATCCTGGTTTTATGTGATGCCTCGACTCAAAAACCCAGAGCCTCCCATGTTCTCCTGTCGTTATGTGCTTGTCTATTTTTTGTATTTCATCTCTCCATGTTATTTTTTGTTTGTACTCTTTTTGTCCACCTATTATTATATTTTACTAGCTGCGCCCCGCGGTTTCACCCGCGTGAGTTTCGGAATTCCCGCAGGAACTCCCTTTAGGGGGATGAAAAATAGATGTTGTCCGATTCTCAGACATACTGAATATGCATACAAAATTTCATAAAAATCGGTCAAGCCGTTTCGGAGGAGTATGGGAACGAACATTGTGAAACGAGAATTTTATATATTAGATTGATTATTAAGTAGGTCGTCAAATTGTTATTTGTGGCGCTGTGGCGCAGGCTCCCCGGCGTACATATCGCCGGACGTGCTCATCTGCAAGCCGTACCACGGCAAGCCGTCGGACATGTGGGCGCTGGGCGTGGTGCTGTACACGATGCTGTACGGCCAGTTCCCATTCTGCGACACGAGCCTCGCGCAGCTGTTCAGTCGGATACAGGCCGCCAACTATAACATACCGCCGTTAGTGCCGCCTCAATTCAATCTATCTGTATCTGTACTAAGACTAGCTGTTCCCCCGCGGTTTCACCCGCGGTAGTTTCGGAGTTCCCGCGGGTACCTATATCGAAGTACCCTATGACACTCAGGAACACTTTTGGTTCTTTTCACAGGCATTCTTTTGGTAAAAGAATTTTCAAAATCGGTTCAGTAGATCCAGAGATTACCTCCTACAATCTTACAAACTCACAAACTTTACCTCTTTATAATATTAGTATAGATAAATACAAAAACAATTTTACTGATTAAAAAAAAAACACTTATAGCCAGTTAAGTTTTCCTGAGTGACGTTGGATACTTTTTTGCCGAAATAAATTAAAATATACAAAAGAAAAGATACTTACCGATAGATAACAGAGAAAATCATAGCAAAGAAGGTGGGTTTGTTTTTTCTTTTATTTTTTTGATACATAGATTTGTGTATCATACAGAATAATTAACAAGCGAGGGGTTTTAGTAGGTTCTAATGACAATATGGCCTCAACCAAAAAACTACACATATTCGTGGCAAATTAATCTAACAACATCATGTCAAAAAAAAAATTCGCCCAGGTTCATAGTTCCATTCAAATGTCATTTCAAAAAACGTCACTAATTGTATGTCTCATTGCAGCGACGGCAACTCGGTGCAAGTGTCGGACAGCACGGTGTTCCTGATACAGAGGTTGCTCGTCAAAGATCCCAAGCATAGACTGTTGGCAGATGAGGTGAGAGCAGTGTGGTGGTAACGCACTAGTTACATGGGGGCGTTGCACCCTGCAGTACCCTGCAGTATGTTGAAACCTATGAAACCTATGTAGAACCTACTTTTACTCGATACAGTATCGGTTGTAAAGTATCAATACTTATTCAGTATCGATAGAAAAGTATCGATACTTAATCTTATCGAATTAATAACAACGGCATAGTTTTTTTTTTCTTTCGGGCGTCTACAAACAAGCTTGCCAACTGCACAAAATTAGGAGAAGGATAATATTGAAAAAAATCAATAAATAATACCCAAAAAAATCTTTACCACAAACATGATAGTTTAAAATGAAATCTTAATATTGGTATACCGATGCGAGTACTTTTCATCGATACCTATTTAGTTAACTTAAAGATCTACCAGACTGTTTTAAACAAGCCTCCCCACAAGGTGACCTTGGCGGGAGGCTGGTTTAAAACCACCGTTAGTCGCCCGTAATTTCGTTGCAAACAACCGTCCAAACTGTTTTAAACCACTGTTGAAAACTTTGGTTTTGGGCTTGTTTACAACAGTCTGGTACACGCTTTAGTTACAAAGTTTTTTTTTTATATAATTTTGCCAAGACTTTTGCCAAGGGGTAACATCTAACATGCGATCATCGCTGCACACTGCCAGTTGTTTTAGTGGACACGTACTGTATAGTTGTTAATAATACATAGTGCAAATAAAGGAGTCATTATTATTATTATTATAAAATTTCCAGGTGTTAGATCAATTGTCCAGTATTATAGCCAGTTACGTGATCGTGCCAAACCCACCGGAAGACTTGCAAGTGGTGCCGGATGTGCCCCTCAACGACGAAGCAAACGACAAAAAGCCGCACAGCCACTCGCCCATGGATGTAGACAAGAGATCATTCCTGATACAAGATGGCGGCGGGGAAAGGGCGCCCAGCGTTACTGTTAGTACTCAATTATATGCATACTAATATGGTATTCAATCCTTACTATTATAAATGCGAAAGTGAATTTGTTTGTTTATATGTTTGTTTGTTACGCTTTCACGCCTTAACAGCTCAAGCGATCGCGATCGTCAGTAAATTTTGCATAAACTTTGTCCGTACCCCGTAATTCCCGGGGTAATTACGAAATTACCGCGGGTGAAACCGCGGGGAACAGCTAGTTAAGGTATAAAGTCAAAGTAACTCTGTTTGTCTGTTACCTTTTACGACTTAACTACTTGACCGATCATCATGAAATTTTGCATACACAGTCTCAGGGGTACAGAAGAGGACATAGGGTATTTTTTTATCTCGGAATTCCCTCGGCAACTCTGAAATTAACATTCGAGGATATTACAGCTTCATATTAGTGGTTCAGTAGCTCCTCCCGAAATTATTATCGATAGTTCTGAATAGTAGTTTTTAAATATATTGAGAAGCAATTTATTGCTATTTTTGAATGTGGTGTAGCGTGTTGGTGTTTTTACATTAATTACTACCTAATGTATTTTATATGTAATGTATGTATATTCGTTATGTATGTAATGTATTTATAAAAAAAATTTCTTCATAAAAACATTAGCAGTTCCCCACGGTTTCACCCGCGTCAGCTTCGGAATTTTCGGAACTATCTTAATCTTAATATTTAATACATATACATATAAATCACGTGTCACGTTGTTTGTCCGCGATAGACTCCTAAACTACTGAACGGATTTTGATAAAATTTTGTAACCCTTCATAATATGGTCTAACTTAAAAGATAGGATACTTTTGTCCCGGAATTCCCGCGGGAACTCCGGACCTAATGCGGGGAACAACTAATCACCGTAAACTACTGTCGGGGTACAAAGAACTCCGAAACTACCGCGGATAAAATCGCGGGGGACAGCTAGTATTAGTATAGAAAAGTACTAAGCCTATGCCAATTTGTCCGTGATCGATCGCGATCGGCCAGGAGGAGCTGGGCCTGTTCTGCGTGCCGCTGCCGGAGCTGCTGGCGCTGAGCTGGCCCGCGGCGGCGCGGGGCGGCGCGCAGGCGGGCGCGGGGGGCCGGCCCGCCGCGGACCCGGCGGCGATCAGCGCGCCGCTGCAGCCCGCGCAGCGCCGCATCGCCGTGCAGCGGATAGGCCGGGACGCGCGGCTGCTGCAGCCCTGCGAGATAGCCAGGTACACCGGCCGGCCGACAGTGTACATGCCCGTGATCAAACATAACCGATGTTATTTATCTTTACATCTGTACAAATAAATAAAAATTTAAGTCTGAGAAAGTCTGTCGAAAATTGGTCGAAACTATTGGTATATATTGGATTTAAATCGTACTAATGGGCATGTTGACTAATTTTTATTTTTTAGTCCGTCTTGTAGATTATTAAAAAATATTGGACACGTATTTTTTTTACGTTTTCAAAAAATAACGGCGATATATCGAGTTGAAATTTCGCGTGACGTCACTATTCTGACAGTTTGTATGGCGGTTTTGTGGTTAGTGACGTCACGACCTCCTCATCCTAAACTTTAATGCGCTTTATCTCTGTATATTTTAATTTATTTAAAAAAGCAAAAAATATGTGTCTATTGTTTTTTTATTTTCTAACTGACGGACTAATTAGAATTTTGATTTTCAATAGTAGTCAACATCCCTATTACAAACGCGAAAGTTTATGTATGTATGGATGGATGGATGAATGGATGGATGGATGTTTGTTACTCTTTCACGCAAAAACTACTGGATGAATTTAAATGAAACTTTACAATAATATAGCTTATACAGCAGATAAACACATAGGGTACTTTTTATCCCGGAATTCCCGCGGGAACTCAAATTAACGCGGGTGAAACCATGGGGCACAACCAGTACACTATACATGGGTGCCGGAACATCCGATACTAGCTGTCCCCCGCGGTTTCACCCGCGTAATTTCGAAGTTCCCGCGGGAATTTCGGGACAAAAAGTACCCTATGTTCTTCTCTGTACCCCTGGTGTGCATAATTTCATGATATTCGGTTGAGCCTTTAAGGCGTGAAAGCGTAACAGACAGACAGACAGAGTTACTTTCGCATTTATAATATTAAGTGAGGATTATCTATACATCTGTACAAATAAATAAAAATTGAAGTGTCTGTTAGTAATTTCAAGTTAACAGTTTTTCACTAAATGCATACGAAATTATAATACGAGACTTACATCAAAGAATCAATTTTTAAATTTTTTCTCCATCTGTTTGTCCGTTTGTTCCGGATTATCTCTAAAACGGCTAGACCAATTTTGACGGGACTTTCACTCGCAGATAGCTAATGTTATAAGGAGTAACTTAGGCTACTTTTTATCCCGAAATTCCCGCGAGAACTCTGAAATCGCGGGTGATACCGCGGGGCACAACTAGTTCTAAATGTATATGTTCGCAACCTGGCCAGGTACCAGCACATGTTCGCGTCCGGGCACACCCAGCCGCGGCGGCCGGACGGGCCGGGCCCCCAGGACGCGGGCAGGCCGGCCCCCCACGAGAACCCCAGGCTGCGCGCGCTCGCCCAGCGCATACCGCGGCTGCCGATAGTGCCGGCGCCCCCCGGCGGGCACGGCGGGCACGGCGGGCACGGCTCGTCGGCCTCCTCCAGCGGCTCCGCGGAGCTGCGCCCGGTGCCGTGGGCCGGCGCCGGCGCCCGGATCATGAACCCGGCGCCGGTGCACGCGGTCAACATGGAGGCGCTGGTCAACAACCCGCGCCCGCCGCCCGCCGACGGCGACGACAACGAATGAGGTTCGCTGCTCGTTTTTGTTCAACACAACAACAATAATAATAATAATAATCCACGTCACAACACACAGATATACTTGATCCCGCACTAAGCTGTAAGCTTGTGCCCAGCGGAGCTAGGATGCGCAACATGATATGTTTATCGAACGAAAGATAAAATTGTCGACACGACAAATATTTGTGGGCGTCCAAGCAAAAAAGTGCAGTAGTGGAGTATTGAGTTAAGACTAGATTCGGTTAAACATTTTTTATCACTGGTAGACAAAACGATATATTATGTCGACGAGAATCGATAAAATGGCTCGATAAAATTTTATCATGTTGCGCATCCTAGCTCCGCTGGAAACCAAGCAAACGTGGTATACAACGTGTTAATGAATTGAATTAAATGATAACCCGATACACTCCATTTAAAAAAATGAACAATAACAATAGATTTAAAATGTATTTTATGTAACAATAAATTAATAAGTTATTCAACAGTAGCTGTGCCCCGTGGTTTCACCCGCATGAAAGGTTTTTATACAACAACTTTTTTTCCCGACATCCGATTTCAATGAAACAAAGCCTATATGTAGCTCGAGGCTAAGCTTAATCTATCTGTGAAAACCGCATGACAATCGGTTCAGTAGATGCGGAGATTATCGCGAACAGACAGACAGACAGAAAAGAATTTTAAAAACTTTTTGAACTTGGTTACTCTTCTTTTATCACCCCTCTCAATTTTAGGTAGAAATATTCAATGTACAGAATCGTGGATTCTACTCTTTTATTAAAGTATAGATTAGTTTGGAGGTGACCTATCTACGAAGTTCCAAACGCTACACTCGCACCTACCGATTCGATTTTTTTTTGCTGCGGGCGGCGTACGCGCCTAATATTGTATTATAAATATTTAGACACGGGATAATAAAAATGAAAAAATATAACCTATATTAAAACATAGTGCGATCGATTCGCTAGTTGATTCTGAGCAAACTATTTTGTAGTTTTCAGTTAATTCATACATATTATTACATACAACATGTTAATCAATTAACTGAAAACTAGAAAGTAGTTTGTTCAGAATCGACTTCCGAATCGATCGCAACATGTAATCTATCTAATCTATATAAATCACGTGTCACGTTGTTTGTCCGCGATGGACTCCGTAACTACTGAACGGATTTTGATAAAATTTTGAAACCATTTATAATATGGTCCAACTTAAAAGATAGGATAGTTTTTATCCCGGAATTCCCTCGGGAACTGAAGGACATAGAGTACTTTTTTCCCGCAACCTCCGCGGGAACTCCGAAATTACCGCGGATAAAATCGCGGGGGATAGCTATTTAGGTTATATATTTTCCTTTTTAGTAGCCCATGTATAAACTATTTTATTGGTTTTTGGTCAAATCATTAACACATTGTATATATTATACTATTTATATATATATTTTATGCATGGCCTAAGAAAGTAATTTATATAGTACGTCATATTTATGATATAAATAAATATGTACCATAGAAATTTTTCACTCGTCTTTGATGGATAAATGGGCTTACGACAGAAAACATTGAACGGTGATTCCATCAATCAACTATTGAAAAAGTTGTTTTTCAATTTCGATATAATGTAGGTACATTGTTTATTGTTATGTTTACCTCGTTGTGAGAATAATGAAATGTTGCCAAGCTAATTAGAACCTTAACATGTAAATAGTGAAGTAGATATTATTTATAATAACTTAGTTTCTTCAAGTCTGATATATTTTTTAACAATACTAGCGTAATCCGGGTGGTGGGGCCCGCTCACATTAGTACATACGATTTTAGACTTAAACATCGGGGATTAAGTTTGATATTACATTTTGTCATTCACTGCCATATTGATATAAAATGCCTACGGTCATGAATGCATCTTGAGCAGTACAATCCACACACTACCGTATCTTTATCGGCCGCACTCAGAGTCGACTTTAATGATTACTTAGTTAAGTATAGATTTTTAAAACAAAACTGCCGCAATCAGAGACGTTCAGTAAATTAATGTTAATTGGCATTTAATGAGATGTAACTTAATTAGTTAAATGCCAATTAAAATTAATTTATTAAACTTGTCTGATTGCGGCAGTTTTGTTTTAAAAATCTATACTTAACTAAGTAATCATTAAATTCGACTCAGAATGCGGCGGTTAATATAATTTCAGGTGCAAAAAAAATATAAAATATAAGCACTTCGAAATGCGCATTGTAATTTTGACTTTACAGACCACCGTGTAAGGTTTAAATTTCAATGGATGAAATTTATAATTTGTGTTAAAGATGGCGGTAGGTTTCCTGGATCCAGATTCACTATGACCACAACACGCTACGCTACGATAGCGCTACAAAAGAAATTCCCCTCAAAAGTTTCACTTAAAAAAATACATAGACAATTTGTGTTATGGAATACAGAATACTAATTTGTGATTTATAACCATCCAGAGCTTTTGTGAATGTGGACAAAGAATGTTTATGGGTCGTTGAACACTCATATTATATTAGTAGTTTTTTTTTAAATCTCAATCGTAGGTATTCAATGATGTTATCATAGGTACAGATCATATTAATTATATTTTAGCACTATTTTATTTGTGTCAATAGATTAGATTAGATTCATTTATTTCACATTATCAAATTCATAATTACATTTAATTATAATATGTCGAAGGATAAAGTGATCGTCAAAAATTAAAATTCCAATAGATATAGGTAAATGACACAATACAAAAGAATTACACAATTACGTATACATAATGTCATAAATGTCAAACAATGTCAATTAAAACCAAAAATAAAATAAAACTGTCAAAATAAATGGATATATAAAAAAAAGGAAAGAAATAAAGCTACATAATGTAGGACTCACAATGTCTAAAAATTAATAAATTCGTTTACCGAATAAAATTCATTTTCTAACAAAAGATTCTTTAATCGGCGATAAAACGTTTCGTCATCAGTCACGTTCCTCAGATCTGCGGGTAGCCGCTCGTATACAAACTACTGGCACAATATCTCGTGTATTAATCAAAGAGAACATAATTACCGCCTATCGGACAAGCAGCGCAAGTGAATGTCAGGGATTAAAACTCGAAAAAAGGGATGCTTATCATGTTTTGGCCTAAAAACCTAATAACCGCCAATGTTTTCTCTGAATAGTGCACCTAGATAACTCAGGGGGGCTAAGATGCGCAAGACGACAAAATTTTATCGAGCCATTTTATCGATTCTCGTCGACAAAGCCATACAATATGTCGACGAGAATCGATAAAATGGTTCGATAAAATTTTGTCGTCTTGCGCATCTTAGCCCGGCAGGTCAAATTAAAAAAATAAGAAGACGAAGAAAAAGAAGAGTTCCGTAAAGTTAGTTAAAATTAAATCACTTATTCAAATTTGGCTCTATAATGTGGCTCTTTTTTTTTGTTAGTTGACAAGATTGTGTGTGGCAAGTGAACAAAAGGGGTGCGTTCCGAAACCCCCTCTTTTCTCGTACTGTACGAGAGACGTTCGTAAACGTGTTCGTTGGTCATAGTAAATCATGACTTTTAGGTTTGCAGACTAATTAACAAAAACGCTACGATTGACTATGAAGTGTTTCTGTACCGTCGCTTATTAAAAAAAAAACCAGACTAATTTCGAATCGCTTTGTAGCAGTCTGTCTGATTCGGCCTATAGTTTTATCCTCAATCGTAACACCATTGTTTTACAATCAATCAATGTACTCGTATGTATCCGGCTTAAGGACTAGCTTCCATGGCCACGTAATAAATAAAAAAAAAAACAATCAATGCAATTCCTTTTAAAATATACATATTATTATATAATACAGTAGGATAATATAAATAATTTGTACAGGTATTTATAGGTCATAAGTAGCCCAGTAGGTATTTTAAGTACTTAGTTGATTAAATTTCTTCGTCCTCCATCGATTTTAACTTTAATTATTGTTTTGAATTTGTTTTATTTAACTAATTATTATAATTATTATTATTGTTTATGGGTACTTTTTATTATATTAATAAGGTAAAGTGTATTTTTGTTAAGTAGGTACAAATGAAATCGATATGGTAATTTATTTTGCTAGCCTGAAAAAGCAATGTCACTTTTTAATTTAATGAATAAAGACAAAGAATACGTCATGTATTATGTACATATTATTATATTATGCCGTCATCAATTCAGGCATATCGAGATAAAGGCAAAGATTATAGGCCTCCGATTAGACAAAAAAAATATTATCACAAAACCTACCAACAAATTAAAAAAGGGGTAACGAGTGTGTTTAACAAAATGTAGTCAGCATAAAACATATGTCAACACTTTTGTCATTTAAGCGTGTATCTACATTGAACTTTACCATTATTGCATTAAGATTCATATTTTTCATTAAGATCAACTGTCAAACGTGGTTATATATTTCTGATGCTGATGTACACGCCCAAGAAGTTTTTTGTGTCACAACGCCATCTGTTGACAAGCAGACGAGTTAATGTAACGTAACGAATTACTTTTTTCTATAATGTCAAGAAGACGTTTTACTTAAAAAAAAAGAATATTTTCAATAATTTTAGCGTTTCGCCCTCAATGTACTTTTTTTTTATAAATAAATAGTTTAATAAAATATATCGACAGTAAAGTTATTTGGATTTTTTTGTCGAGAGTTCGTTAAAAATATTTTTGTCTCTTACCTCTTATTAAGTTTAAATAGTTATTTCGGTTTACTTTATTAAGTTTTTGTTGGGCCTAGCTAGATAATACATAATTTAGATTATAAGTAGATCAATTTTGTTACATTTTTCCTAATATCACAAGGTGATAAAAGTGTATTGTATATTTAAATAACATGAAAATAAATTGTATTTTACAAGAAAAAAATTTTTTTCATTGCTTGATAAATTTGAGTAGGTTCAAGTGTTTTGTATTTTGTTTGTTTGTATTTTGTACATAAATAATTACACAAAACTATAAGCATTATGTCGTTTCTATTAAACAGCTATGAGGTACGTACGTACGTACAGACAGACATTGAGCACATACAGTCTGCTTCTAAAAAATCTGTTTTTTTAACAGTTGTAGAGTCAATGCTTTCTAAGTCGGAAAGTTTCTTAATACCTATTTATTACCTATAATTAATCAGAGCTCAGAATTATTTTTGACAGGTAAGTATGTCAAAAAAATATACAGGTATAGTCAAAAAAGTTCAGAATTTCCGGAGGACTCCAAATTTATTGTTTTCATAAAATAACAAGTTAAAATCATTAGAGTCATTTTCGAGCTATATATAGAGCTAAGCTTTAGATGTTTTACATAAGTATAGTTTATATAAGTATTAGATATCATCAGTACGTAGTATAAAACAAAGTCGCGTTCCGCTGTCTGTCCCTATGTATGCTTAGATCTTCAAAACTAAACCTACGCAAACGAATTTTCATGGTTTTAACCAATAGATAGAGTTTCACGAGGAAGGTGTATAATAATCTATATTTTATCCTGGAATTCCCGCGGTAACTCCGAAATTACCGCGGGTGAAACCGCAGGGGATAGCTAGTTTAAGAAATATGAAATGGAAAAGTATGAAATATTAAAATTAGTTTTCATTTAAACGGGGTTTAAGGCTGACGCGAGTTAACGGCGTGTCTGGACACTGAAAAATTACAGCTCATAGCTCTGGCTGGAATTTGCAATTTTGCGATATTAGTTGTGTACACGTCAGGAGGTACCTAAGTACGTCAGAATAAAAAATCTAGGTACCTATTATTTATCTCGCTCGCAAAAGCGGACGCGTTTATAATAATTTTATAATAATCCACATCACAACACACAGATCTGCTTGATCCCACAGTAAGCTATTATTAACTTGTGTCGTGGAAACCAAGCAAACGTGGTATATACTATATAGAATTACTTATATATTATACTATAGATATATAAACACACCCAGACTGGAAAATGGAACCCTGTGTTCATCACACAAAGTCCACCCCCACCGGGAATCGAACCCGGAACCCCTTGATTATAATGAAGTTGTAACTTGTATGGAAAGAAGCAAGCATCCATACTCCATACTTATTTTAATGTGTAGGCAAACGTAGTTGCCTTTTTACATACGAAAACTGGCCGAAATAAAAATATGTTACGTCGTGACACGTGGGGCTTTATTTAATTACTTGTAAAAAAAAGTAAAAAAATATCGTGATTTTGTAGATGGCTATTTACTTTGTACCCGTCGGTATATGTGTATTGTACCTATATTCAATGTATCTACCTTAAACTAGATACTAGATAATGATAAATGGCTTCATGTGGGCAGCGTCAATATCGGGCAATTCTGATATATGGCCGCTGTTATGATTTATGATCGTCACTTCATTAGCATGCCACTGATTCCCTACATAATCAATGGCTTCGTTTAGCTAAACGTCTGAATTGACTTGCCGTTGGACATAGATAAGCAATAGTGTGTTAACCCACACGGGCAGAAATTTTCAGTAAATCGTGTTTTAAAAGTATAGCGCCATTTTGTGTCAACATTTTTTATGTTAAATATTTAGTTACATATTTATGCAATGTAATAAGGTAAACACATAATTAAAAAACATTCCCTAACTCTCAATAAATCGTTCTGAATAAATAACTTAAGTTTGTGGGTTAACATGTTATTGCTTATCTGCGTCCCGTTAAGGTTTGTGCTAACTATACTCACCTATATAGGAAGAAGGAGTTATTGTTAAAGTTTATTTTTTAATCAATTTCTTCTCTTTTATCGTAGGTAGTTACCTCAGAAGAATAACTAAAGCATATTCTTCTGAGGTAGTTACCTAAATTACTTTTTGAATCGCCGTCGGACTTGGCAACAGAGTAAAAATATAGCCACTGATATCTTTTCACCTCTCTTCTCTCTCTGCCTACCAATGGGCATGTTGACTAACTTTTTATTTAATAGTCCGTCTTGTAGATTATTAAAAAATATTGGACACGTATTTTTTCTTTTTTACGTACCTAATCAAAAAATAACGGCGATATATTGAGTTGAAATTTCGCGTGACGTCACTATTCGGACAGTTTGTATGGCGGTTTTAGCGGTTAGTGACGTCACGACCCCCTCGCCCTAAACTTTAATGCGCTTTATCTCTGTATGTTTTAATTTATTTGAAAAAGCAAAAAATACGTGTCTATTGTTTTTTTATTTTATAACTAACGGACTAATTAGATTTTTGATTTTCAAAAGTAGTCCACACCCCCATTCTCACTAATTATAAGTATATCAACACGTCATATTCTCTGGTACCTACTTTTAAACCTTCGACACAAAGCTGCTTACACAAGAACAAAAAGTGTACAAATAAAAAAATATTTATTCAATAAATATTATAAATATTTACCTCATAGGTAATTTGGTTAAATCCTTACTATCATAAATGCGAAAGTGAGTTTGTTTGTAACGCTTTCACGCCTTAACGGCTCAACCGATCATCAGGAAATTTTGCATACACGTTGTTAGGGGGTAGATACACAGAACGACATAGGCTACTTTTTATCCCGGGATTCCCGCGGGATTTCCGAAATTAACGCGTGAGCAGTATTATATTATCTGTGGCGAGAGTGAAAGAGTGGGGAACGGCTATTAAATAAATAAATAGGTATTAT
Organism: Zygaena filipendulae; assembly: GCA_907165275.2. Lineage (NCBI taxonomy): Eukaryota > Metazoa > Arthropoda > Insecta > Lepidoptera > Zygaenidae > Zygaena > Zygaena filipendulae. Next base: position 8,294,209 of record OU015669.1, read on the forward strand.
AAATAAACTTACCCATATTCACATTTATAAAATAGATAGAAAATTATTTCAATATGAAAAATATATGTCAAAAATATACAAGTAAGTACGTAGGTGGAGAAACGTAGGTAACTAGGTATACTTAGGTTCTTTCTTAAGTGTTGCTATCCATAATCTAGGGGCGGGCCACCTCTGTCATTCGCCATGATTTATGTGTTCCCAACGATGTTTTGTGCTAATGCGACGGCGTGTCTGTAGCTGAAACAAATGAAAAGGTTTAATGCAGTTTATCAGTACTTACTAAACTTGTATTTTTGAAGTTACGTGTACTTCTTTTGGCAGTAGGTAGCGCAGCGGAAGAAATTACCACAGAACAGAGAGTAACATATAGAAGGGACATCAACTTAGTTTAGTGTGAAAACAGACATGAAAACCAGTGTCGTCGGGTGATTTTCGCACACAAAACTATTCATAGCGCACTAAAACATTCGTTAACGTAAAGAAATGTATTAAACGCTATATGGTTATATTTTTACTTAGTCACTGTTATCAAAATTCACAGTGCTGGTAATATTGTGGTGAATATACTTGGGATGGCAGCAAAATAAGTTTTGGGCAAGTTAGAGCATTTGCTCTAACTTCCTTTGCTACGGTGATGGCGCGCCCGCCCCGCCTACATGTCCTCTCTAGTTAATTTATTTGCTCTGTGGAAATTACGTTGATAAATTACGTAAGTAAGTCATTGTCGCCCAGCGCCACCCCTATAAAAAAGATTTATCCTGTCATTTAGAAATAAATCTATAGTAGAATATAGAAATGTTGTTGACGAGTGAAAGCCGTACCGAAAACACGCGTGTCACGTTTGTATTCGTTATTTCAATCACTTTTCAGCATCTATTTTGGACCCTGAGCAGGAAACTAGCTTTCAAGAGAGCCATGTTTTAACTTGGGGAACAATCTAACATTGTCATTGGCGTTTCGCCATAATTGAAGAAGTAGATGAAGAGATTTTTATTATTAAGAAACATTGTCATTGGCAAATTATAATTATAGACGCCATTATTAAAGAAGAAGAAGAATATAGAAATAAGGTAAGTAAATAAGTAAGTACAATTTTTTTGGTATGATGATCCTTATGTAATAATAGCATGTTTCGTTAATTTACTGAATGCCAACGAATTTATACATTCTCATTTGTCATTTAATTTTCACGCCGATCGTGTAATAAATTATACAAATTTTGACACCCACACTAACTTTAATAAAGCTGCACGTAGCGCTGCATCGGTTGCAATGTATAGATATTTTGTTGACTGGCTACCCATTAATCATGTTTTACGGTTATCCCTCGCATGTCGCGGTGAGTGTGGTGTTGCCAGCTTCCGCACTATAACTACTGCCTTCCAGCTACCTACCCACATAATGAGCTTAAATAAATTAGATTTGTGGATTTGATTGCGTTATTTCAATGGAAATGTTGTATTTTAAAAACAAGAGTATTATTTTTTAATAGTGACGCTGCACGGAGAGAAAACAAAATAGGCGTTTCTTTGGACACAACCGATGTTCGGTTTGCCAAGTTCCCCACCGAACATCGGTCACCCAGCGTGTTCGGTCAGAAATATCTTTGGTCGACCGAAATTTTTGTGCCTCCGATGGCCAGTCCCAGTGCCCTGGGACCCAATTCTCGCCTCCTTCGAAAAAATCTCGAACACGAGATTGCTGTTCGATCCCTATGTCGACCACAAAATCTCGATACCGAACCTGTTTCTTCGTATCTCCTATTCTCAACACAAATCGAACTAGACTTCGAGTTTATAGTGTAAAATGTTGCCAGTAAAAGCTTATTCGAAGGCCGTATCCATTCCATTCTACACGATTCATCCGGAGTTAAACGGCAGCAGCTTTTTATAGTTTTTAAATAGTGTGCATCGTTTTATATCAAGAACTACATCGACATCGACATGTCGAGAATTGCTCAACTTGACTTCATCTCGATTTAATGTTCGAATTCTAACTTTATCTCGAGTTCGAGTCTACTTCAAATGTGTGAGAATTGCCCCCCTGATCGATGATCGGTCTGTACATATTATGTATAGGTTACCTACTTCAATATTGGTCTCATAGATATAGATCATGAAATAAAACTAATTTCATGTGTTTTAGCATCCGTAATGACACCCAACCTGGGCCAAGTTGCAAGTTGCAAATTCATGCTTGTGATGGTGACTCTTTGGCGGATACCTGTAACTGTCCATTTATTCAGAAAGTCGAACAGACAAAATATCTTGGGGTTTTACTGGATTTCCGCCTTTCGTGGCACCCTCACCTCGACTACATGATGCAACGAGTAAGAAAATTGACCTGGGTTTTTAAAACTCTTCGGCACGTGGTACCTGCCATGTCTCACTCTGAAATAGACCCCAAAATGCCCCATAACGACCTCCTAAGGACTATATATATATCGTTAGTACAGTCAGTACTGACGTACTGCATATCAGTCTGGGGTGGCGCCACGAAGGTAAAATTCCTTGAGCTGGAGCGATCACAACGAAGTCTACTAAAAACTATGTATTTCAAAAAACGAAGATTCCCCACAGATAGTTTATATAAGCTAGCAAATGTGCCGTCGCTAAGGAAATTGTATATAACAAATGCAGTTATTAGAAAACATAAATATATACCGTATGACCCTGGTATAATTAGTAAAAGACGCAAGGACATAGTCGCTAATGTACCGTTGGTAAAAAATACTTTTGCTGACAGACGGTTCACCAAGCGCGCAGCCAAACTTTACAACACTATTAATAAAGAGCTACACATATACTCGAAACCATCTTACGAATGTAAAAAGTTACTAATCAAGTGGCTGGAACCAAAATCCGCCGAGCAAATTGAGGAGCTGGTCAGCAGCTGGTAGTGCATGCACTAGCTTGTTACTGATCCCAAGATGCTGAACATCGTAGGGCTGGCTTCTCTTCAGCTCCTCACTTACACTTACTCTCTTCTCGTAAAATGGGTAAATGTCCGTTTTTCTGGCAACAGCTTTCAATCCTATATTTATACCTAAATACACACGTTATACACAGTGTATCATACACATGCAAATCTTGCATATTGCAAGTTATACATATTACACTCATCATTTAATATATGTAATCATAATACCCATACACACAATCTCATACCTACGCACTCACCCACTCGACACACTCACCCTACCGCACGACACACACACAAACACACCCACCCTCACACACCCATATACACACGCACACTCGCACAATACCCTACCCTCAAATTAAATAACTATGTTATCTCATACACTTCCACCTCGTCTCCCTATTCCCCCCATCCCCTTCTTCCCTTGTCTCCTTGTCTACTTGTTCTGTACTCCTAGCTTAAATTCAGTAAATTGTCCATGTTTCCTTTTCTTAAGTTAAGTTAGAAATTACTTAATTCTGTATAATGATATCCTGTTTCTGCATAAGATTGGAAGAGCGGTGACTCCCAACACGGGCGCAAGCCTACTGGGAGCTCCTGCCACTAGTTTTTAAGCAACCATGTAAGAACAAATAAATAAATAAATAAAAAAAAATGTTATTACATTTTACTTTGTTCAAAAAGAAAGGTGCCTTGAAAACATTGCCTCTAACGAAAAGGCCGCCGTCTTTTCATTTTGTCAGTCTTATTTGTGGATTCAAGGAAAAAATACCTAAACGTGAAAATAAACAATATTGATTTATATTCCATACCCTGAATACACAACCAGCGATGCAAAAACTTCCCCGAAAAACGAATACTTACCCATAGGTAGGTATCTGACCATTGTTCCTTTCGATTAGTGTAGTACATTTTAAAAATAGCTTTATGCCAACTTTATGCTGTATAACTTTCAAAACCACAGGCCACTTTTTGAAACAACATTTAACCTACATGAAACTGTGAATCTGGAACTGGAAATGAAATGAAAAACACTTTATTGAACACAACAAACAATAACAAAAAATTTAAAAACAGAAAGTATTAAGTGGCTCCAAATGGCGGCCTTATCACTATGAAGCGATCTCTTCCAGGCTACCTGGATATAACTTTCTTGGTTAAAACCAGTTAAAACATATTTTATTTGATGCATTTTTTTGTGGAAAGCTGGCTAAGTTCTTTCATGCCCTTGCCACCATTGCTATCAGTCCCCTCAGTCATGTTGTCAATCTGTGATGCAACGTGGTCACGAAAAAATGGATTTTTGATTAGACGATTTTAGGTGTATAGGTAACCTACCTACGTGTTACGTGAAACGATACTAATATTAAAGTGCAATGTTTGAATGCGAAATTGTTTTGCGGACCGTCCACCTTAACTAGGGCTGCCATCCGTACCTACTATAATAAATAGTATTGTACCTACTATATTTCAGTCACTTGTAGGTATATTATAGAAAAATAATATACCTACTACGAAAAATACTACTATTTTATTTCGCTCTTTTATATTACACGTGACTGATTTGGAACGCACCCGTAGTGCAGCACGAGCAATTTCAGAACGAAACGCATTCGCGGCAACAAAACGTCAACTGTGAAATTGGCAATAATTTGCCGATGATGCTGCCCGATGCTTATATTGCCTACCTGTACGGCTACTCTTTTTTCTCTGCATTTTCCAAAAGTACTATATTTTTGCATATTTCTCCGGAAAAATACCTTCTATATATTTTTACAAGAAAGGTGACAACCCTAGCCTTAACACTAAAACGCAACCTGGACATTAGCATGCGAAATTAACCCGGCACTGTCCACAGCTGTCGCCCGCGCCGGGTCTGTATGACCACTCGGTTGACTGAAACATCCAGATATGTGGAGCACGTGACGTAGAGTACATTGTGTAGTTTAATTAATTTTGCCGCTGGTGTGCTTGAATGATTTAATATGGTTCTTTTTGACGTCATTCGAATTACAATCATACATATAAAATGCTTTGTCCTGGATGACTGACTGACGGATCAACGCACAGCCTAAACCGCTGCACTGATCGTAGAGACCTGAAATTTGGAGGGTATGTTCTTCGTATGACGTAAGCATTCATTAAGAAAGGATTTTCCGAAATTCTACCTCTAAGGGGGTGAAGAAGGGGTGCAAAGTTTGTATGGAACAATTCCGCGGGAACTCCGAAATTATCGCGGTTGAGACCAGCAGAACTCAGCAGTTCTGCACCCATAAAATGTCCGCCCTTCACGGCTTCCTAGTGATAAGGCTGGAGAGAAGCTGCGTGATATACTACCATGTATAGAAGAAGAAGAAAGAAGAAAATAAATTTATTTCAGCCCAACACACAAGAAAGAGAAAAAAATTAACAGTGCCTATCTAATTTGTAGACATAATATGAGTTGGTAAATGAGTGTACACATTGTACACCCAGAACTGGTTTTCAGTTGGCAGCCCGCAGTCATGTGTCATATCTAGCACACCAATAAATAACTTATCTGTAAATATATATATATTTTTAAATAATTACTAGATGTTCCCTGCGGTTTCATCCGCTTTAATTTCAGAGTTCTCGCGGGAATTTCGGGTTAAAAAGTAGGCTCTATCTCCTTCTGATTTGTTCCTGTTTCGCCTCAAGTTTTCGTCCCACATTCCTAAACATTCTTGTTTCGCTCTGTACCCTTGACAACATATTGTATGCACAATGTCATGGGATTTCACCCGAGCTACTTTTGGAGATTTCGCGGGAATTCCAGGATACAAATTACAAAGTCACCTATGTCCTTTTCTGTACCGCTGACAACTTTTATGCAAAATATGATCATCGGTTGAGCCATTAAGGCGTTAATCCTTAACAAACAATGATAATAATAGATACATAGAATTTCATTGATAACAAACAAACAATCGAAAACAAATTTATTAGAATCTATAAAAATAAGACCAAATTACTTTTAGTAATAGGTAATTTTTGCAGCTCCAATTGTATAACTGCTTAACTTTACTCACCTTGAAGCGCTATCTAGCGCGTATATCTCACAGAATGCCTATTTAACCCTAAAACACCCTCTAGTTCCAATAGCCGTACGAATAAACCACAAGGCTTGGGAATTTTCGTGCAATATTGAACAACAAGCATGCATCGCAGTCCACCACCGACCACCGTAGAGTATTGTGATATAGCTAGTGTAGGGTTAGACGAGGCTGTAAGGTACGTACGGTACAATAATACTTTGAGGATATCACACAACGCCACCCATATGTTGAAAAATATTTTATATTTATGACATCTCATTCACATATATTACGCAAGTATCTATTCTTTTATATGCATTTCCAACCAGTGTGGGTGTGGAGGCAGGATAACTCTACAGCATGGCAGCCGTCAACCTCGCACAGTAGGTTTTATTTGCCTAATATACATATATATATATTTATTTTATAAATGACTGATGTAATGAAAACTGGCCAAGTCAAATCTAACCGACGATCTCACATTTTTAAATAACAGCAATTGTTATAGGTATCCAATAAAGCAAAGAAATAGAGTTTTATACTTATTCATAATGTTATTTTGTTCCTATAAATACATATTTCGATTTTGCATAGAACTTGGCACTCATTTAGATCTCCATTCTTTTTGCGGCGAAGCCTACAACCAAGCTTAATTTTTTTATTGAACTTGGCTCTCCTTTTTTACATTTATGTTTTTGGTGGGATATCATTACTTTTTGTTCAGAAAACTTCGCAGGTACCTATTGAGATTGCGGTTATAGTATGACAATCATTTAACTCATCGTTGAGAAAGAAGCAGGATGAACATAAATGTAATAAAACAATAAATAACGAAATCGGTATTCGTAAGCGGTGCCTATGTTTATGTGTTGCTCGAGAGCGTTTTTATGTAGATTTACTTCTGTTCTGTGTATAATTATGTGATGCCGAGCGCCACCGACGACACACCGTTGGCCGGTTGTTTAGCGCGTATTACAAGTTTTTTGTATAGGAATAAGTACCACTTATTTTTTGACTTTTTTATTTTTAGATTTTTTCCTACGCTTACACACAATTACCGAGCTGGATTCCAAATTTCATCCTTCTAGGTCATCTGAAAGTAGGTTAGATTTAGGTGCTATATGTCAGTCAGTCTCTTTATATCTTTATATCAGTATCTTTATAACCGTTTGAGCTAGCTTCATGAAATTTGGGTTTCTACATGTCCTTATGGGTATAATTAAACACACGTAGTTTTATATGTCTACGTTAAAGAGGTTTAAGGGTCAAAAGTGGCACCAAGTGGTTCATGTAATATTACACTCGGCGCTAGCTAGCCAGTTCCTTTGCTTGAACTTGACTTGACACGCTGCCGCGTGTCTAGAATGTGTTCTTTAAAAAATGTCATTCATTCACTGTGGATGGATTTTTTTAATCTTTCCTAATTTATTTATTTTATTACTTAAAAAAAATTAAGATATGAATCAATTCTTATATTCTGCAGGAAAACTAAATGGAAACTTTACGTTTTATCTCCCTGCTCGCTCCTTGGGAGTGAATGATTAATGTTTTTCCACTATCGGAGCATCGTATCTTCCTATTTAAGCTCACAGAACCCTTTCAACTAACGACTTCGCGTATTGTTGTTAAGATTTTAAATTAATGAACCCTAAACATTGTCTACGGGACAATGGGAACGAATATAAATTAATTCTCTTGTTATGTACGCTCGCTTTTTTTTTATGTGATTTATTATCAGCTTCTCCGTATTTCAGAAAATTTATTCAATATTAAAAAGAATCTATAAAATACACATTTTTTTAAGTGTCTCCTTAGGTAGGTATATCTAATTTAATTTGTATGTGATGTTAACGTTAGTATTTTCACCATTTCCTTTGTTCAAAATCTTAATTGTTCGAAAATTTTTCACCGATTAATTTATAGGTTTTATTTGATTTGATTGTATCGTGTATAAATATATTTAAGTAGGTACATCGCCTTACGGTCGCCACTGAAAATCAGCGTCATTTTTCTTCTTTCTGAGATGGCGGCCATTTTGGTACTTACCAGTTATTTTTCGTTAGTTTTAAGACACACGTTTGCATTTGTTTTATCAAATTTTGGTATCAAATAAACTTTTTTCTATTCTATTCTAATAGGAGTTCCCGTAGGAATCCCAACGTACACGCAGCTGTAGCCCTGAAGAAAAGCTACCTATCTCTCTAATAAAACACATTAAATAAGACTGTTTAATATTATATATCCACTTATTGTCAACACACTCGAGGAAACCTCTCCGAAGCGAGGCCTTTTGGTGAGTAGGCGCGTATCTAATATAAATGTAAATAAAATATTTCTAAGGATCTATCCAATTTGTTGGTACAACGCAAGCACCCACTACTCTTTTTCAATTGTATGACTATTCCATTCGAACGTAACCTAACGATATTTAGTTAAGGTACCCCCCTGTTTGCTTTCTATTACGGCTAAAATCTTTTCAAAGCGACTCGGGTGAGTAAATCGTATGGTAGATGGTATTAGATATCTTCTATCTGTGCTATGACATTTATGTGATGAACATAAATTATATCAGTTGCAGTTCCCGCGGTTTCACCCGCATTAATTTTCCGAGTTCCCGCGGGAGTTCCGGGGTAAGGTATATGCAAAATTTCATGATGATCGGTTAAGCCATTAGGACTTTAAAGCGAAACATAAAAGCAAACAAACTCACTGTACCATGGACTAATAAAAGTCCATGCTGTATACTAAGGAAGTATCGACTATAGTAGATTGGTCATCACGGTCATCACCATAGAGGTAGGCTCTAGAGGTAGGCTTTATGGTGATGACCGTTAGTGTTTAGCTTAAGTCTGACTATATTTAATATTACCTAATTTTAAACTATGTATCTGTGTCAGTTGTCTGATACCCATATAGTACTGCACTTTTTCAGCACATTGAATTGAATCGAATTGAATTGAATTGATAAACTTTATTTGACACAACACAAAGATTTACAGCATACGTATACAACAACTAAACATATACATATATAACAGGTATTGAGGGTACGCTTCTCAACCGACGGACAGACGCCGCCAGCCGAAGATCTGTGGGCGGACTCCATTCGATGGCTGAGAAACGGACACCTACTTAAAATAACGGAGATAATTATTTGAATACTGTGATTAGACACCGTGTTGTAACAAAAAGGCGGCCAGCTCAGCATAAGTCGGGTGGTTGTAAGGACCACCCGGCGCTGGTCTTCCGCTGGAGCCCTGCGGAGGCGTCACATCTAAACTCACTGGTTCTATTAGATACAGTATAAAGCGGCTGTTAAAAAGCCGTGTCCGTGAGTTATAGCATGGTCAGTTTGCCTCCTTATTTGTATTTTACCTACACCTTTACCTACTTTGGGACGACTTTCCGCAACCTAACCTACGTTAGGTTAAAGTTAAAAGTACCTACTTAAGTACCTACCTTATCTTCGCCTCACAAGAATGTATTGAAAAACATCATAAGAAAGGTACACGTGCACATTCGGCTTCACTCCGCCTCGTGTGTTGTAACCAACATTACGCACTCGTATCGTAATGTACTATTACGAGTATAATGATTGACAATGGAACTTAGAAATTAAAACATGGGTCGCCATTGAATAAATATCTTAACTACAAAACTTCTTTGGCCTCAATAATACTAAACCTACGTTCAATACAAAATGATATTAATATAATATTATAAGAAACTAAAACTAAATTCTTTTATCTATAGATATACTAATATTATAAACAGCTAAAGTTTGTGTTTGTGAATTGTGAGTTTGTGAGTTGTTTGTGACGTTGTATCTGGATTTACTGAACCAATTTTGGAAATCCTTTCACTTATAGGAAGCTGCGGTAGTCCTGAGTGACATTGAGTACTTTTTATCCCGAAATTCCCAAGGGAACTTTGAAATTACCGCAGGTGAAACCGCGGGGGGCAACCAGTACCTATTTCAATAATTTGATAACCCGCCCCTTTAGTTGCAGTATCGACTGTGATTCTATGCAATAATCTCATTTAATTCAGACGAATGATTTAAATAAGTAGTTTTATTCAAAGTTATTTAAAACCAATCAGAGTGTAAACCTTACTACATTGTAACCGAGTAAACTCATTGATAAATCCGACTCAATATATCAGCGGGCTTCGAATACAGTGGAGGCCAGTAATTACGCGTCAAACAAAGGGACGTATGTAAATATAGCGATATTACGTGGACAGACGGACGTATGTGAAAATTATACAACACAGTATTTAGTGGACCGTTCCCGTGAATGTAAACTATTTTGACCCACACACAATACGGTAGAACAGATGGATGTAGTTTTAATGGAAGAAACTATTAAAATAATTGGATGTCACAGACGTTTCTTTTTGTACAATTTTAATACAAAGCTGAAATTGTCGTAACTTATTTTTTTTAAACAAGAAACATTTTGGTAAATTATAATCGCGGTGAGATTTTTATCGAGATAAGACTCAAAACACCAGGATTTTGTTTTTTTATAGGTATGACTTAATTTATGACTCCTACAGTACTTCGGACACGTGACCAGACGAGAACCTGACAGCCTGGAGCGATTGATTGTTGTCGGGCACGTGGAGGGCAAGAGGGGCCGCGGAAGATCGCCATCGCGATGGACGGACATGGTGAAGGAGGCCACGAAGTGCAACATCCAGGCATCCATGCGCCAGGCGGAGAATAGGGCTGCCTGGAGAGCCCTGGTGAAACGTGTCGTCCAAAGTAGTCACGACCCTCAGCCATGAGGAATCGACTAAGAAGAGAAAGAGACTTAATTTACTGTAGAAAGAAAAAAGTCCGTAGGTACTTATACTGCATGAAATGAATTTCGGCATGTAGGTAGCTTCTGTGCCGTTTAAAGACTTATGGAATACCTACATTATATTCTAGTAGCAGTAACAAAAATGTCCAGAAAATTAGTGAAACTGTGGACCTCAGCTGCTAAACTTACTATAAAGCAAAATAATGTGTATAATTAATTATTTATTTTTACTTTCATTCGGAGTGATTTGATGCTTTAGATCCAATTCATCTAGATAAGATACGAGTGAAGCTATGTAAGTATATTAGATACCTACATAATATCTTCCGGGTTCACATATTCCGGGTTCGATTCCCGGTAGGGGTGCACTTTGTTTGATGAACACAAGGTTCCACTTTCCAGTCTTGTCGTGAATATATATATCTATAGTATAATGTATTTCTATGTAGTATATACCACGTTTGCTTGGTTTGCACGACACAACCTAATAATAGCTTACTATGGGATCAAGTTGATTTGTGTGTTGTGAAGTGGATTATTATTATTATTATATTATCTAATTTTTAAATGTTAGTACAATATTTCAAACATAATATACGTGGTAATACTGGGCCTAACGCAGTCACCATAACGCAAATACTCTCTGAAAGGCCGGTCATTAAACAAGGATTTGAGGGGTCGGATGGGTCGAAATAAAGTTAGTCCCGGGCCTTAGTCCAGGATAGTGACTAGCGTACGACTATTACCAACCTATTGAGGAGTTCCATTTGCAGACAGGTAATTAAAGTGATGGTTTATTACCGTAATTACTGTTAAATCTTAGGTATCATTCGCGCGTTATTCGAGTGGGTCTCTTTGTATACCATCAACCTAAGCTCTTTAGGATTTTTACATAGGATCTTTAGGAAAACCGATAGTATAAGCCTTGACGACCCGATTGGCGCAATGGTCACCATGCCTGCCCGCTAATCAAGAGGTTCCGGGTTCGATTCCCGGTGGGGGTGGACTTTGTGTGATGAACACAGGGTTCCATTTTCCAGTCTGGGTGTGTATATATATATATATCTATAGTATAATATATATGTGTAGTATATACCACGTTTGCTTGGTTTCCACGACACAAGCATATAGTTTACTGTGGGATCAAGTAGATCTGTGTGTTGTGAAGTGGATTATTATTATTATTATTATACCTACGGATTGATTTAGAAAGGAAAAAATAATGGTTACAACATAGAATTAATACACGCAAGATATACAATGAAAATTGCCTGTATATGAGTTAAAGGGTGAAACGCGAATAAAACCACGGGAACAATCTACTATTCTATAAAGAAGTTGTAAACTTAGATGTAGACGTGGTAATCTCTGAGACTATACTGAAAAGATCATTCACTGATTATGGGAAGATACTTTATACTTGAGTGTCATATACTTTTTAGAGTTCCCGAAGGAGTCCCGAAATTCATACTTACAGATACCTACAAGCTCGCCTTGTGTAAAATCATAATGTTAAGAGCGAGTATACGTCTTAGTCGTAAATCGTGTCTATATGTCGGTTTGTCTGTTACCTTTGCATGCTTTAACTACTCAACTGATCACCATGAAATGTTACATAAACATTTTCATGGTACAAAAAAGGACACAGAGAAATTTTCGTTCCGTAATCCCCGTGCAAACTCTGTAATCACCGCAGGCGAAACCGCGGGGACCAGTTAGTCACATATCATATAATCCTGCTGCATGTATATTATAAGTCCATCCCAGTTTGGGATGAGTTGGAATATATAATTTACGACAGAGACGTATGCTGAGCCATGGTTGAGCCACGGTAACGGCGATGCAGTTCCGACTGGTATGCAGTGATAAACCACAGTTACGAGCTTACGTGGTCGGAGTGCACAACTGTATATACAGAGTGTAGTTTTAAACGAGGCAAAGAAAAGAAAGAAAGAAAGAAAAGTCCCTGACAAAAAAGTACAAGATAATAAATATTATAAAAAATAACAATTTAACAAACAATATGAGGAGGGACGGCTGTATGTATATTGTATAAGTGACTATGAGTCCTTGATAATTCATGTCATGTAGTTAATAAAATTCATTTAAACAAAAAATAACACTAGGTAAGCATAGATAGAAGTGAAACCTTTGTTGGATTTACTGTCACGTCAGCTGAAATACAAAGGAAAGATGACGTTGTATTGACGTACACATGATGTAAGTAAATATGGCGCATAACGCTTCTTCTGGATGTGACGATTTCTACGAATAAACTCTTATCGCAAGCAAACCACTTCGTTCCATAAAACCATATTACAAAAATCACAGGAAATACGTCAAATATACCGCAGCAGCTTTGTATACAAAGCAGTCTGTAGTTTGTACTAGAAATATCTGTTTTCTATTTCATTATTAATATTTTAATAAGAGAAAAGTAAACTGTTGTTACTTTAATTTGGTTTTTTATTATTATTTATTATATTTCATTCAGACTACTATCAAGTTTAGAGTTTCACTTATTTTGTCGGGCGTTGCGTCGCATGATAACCGATAGATTTTTGTTCGTCTCATTTAATCGAACCTAAATATACTAAGAATGACGAGTTACTGATAGGTTAATCCTTTCTTTTCAAACGGTGGTCGGTTTTAGTTTGCTAATCAAGCATATTGAGAAAAGTACCACGCAACCAGCTCTATTTGCATCTGTGTTGATCCCAGTTTTAACCTAACCTGCAATGTCGGTGCTAAGACAAACTGCGTGGTTTCTCGGTAGATTATTTGCGTCTGGCGCTTCACCAGCTGCTTATGTTCCCAGTTCAAACCTAACTTAACCTATTTCAGCAATTCGATAAGTAGGCACAATTTTGTAGATTTGTTATTATTGACTAATTCAATTCAAACCTAACATATACATATAAACTAGTGATTTTTATCATCGTGATTGTTCCCATTTTGTCATCTCTAGGTGGCTAGATAAAAAATAAAATCAGTCATAATGATAAAAATAACTAACCTAACCTAACCTAGCAAATTTCTCAAGTACCACGTGGTTAACAGATTTGATTCTGTGACACAAATTAGAGTTCAAAATAGTTTTAAAAAAACAGGCTTAAAGAGTAAATTAAAAAGTGCCAGACTCCGTCTCAAGGCTAATAAGATGAGCCCGAACCGAACCCGAACCAGCCGAAGTATTCCATCCAGTTCTATCGATAGTTGTAACAATGGAAGTACTTGGAAGAAAACATCCAATCTGTTCTACTACAAACGAGACGTAGAACATACTGGAATTTTCCCACTGATAGTTCTAGTAGCAGAATTACAGCCATTGGAAGCCATTAAACATAATTAATTTTATAAAATATGATAAAATAATAATTAGGAAATTAAAAGTTTAATGTATATTTTGAATTTTTGAGGTTATTTTCTACTATTAGTGGTAGTCACTTTACTATTCTGGCAATCATTCCCGTTTTCATTTTACTGGCAACCCAGACGGGTCTGGGAGTTAACTGGCCAAGTGATGGGACTCTCAGCCAGTTGACTCCCAAACCCGCTCAGAAGAAGATGAAAATTGGGAGAACCTAATTTTTAATTTGTGAATTTAGAGTGAAAAGTATTTTTTGTTCGTACCTTCAACATCTCAAAGGTAAGGATATACAGGTGTAAAGTAAAACGAGGTACATATTGAAAGAGCACTTAGATATTGAGTAATAATTGATTTTTGTCTCTTTTTATTTATTTTTTATTTATTTCCATTATAATTGCCATCAAGTTTAGTTACACATTTGTCGGGCGTCACGTCGTTACAATATGATGACCGATAGTTTTTGTTCGTCTCATTTAAAGCAACCTAAATATACTACGAATTACTAGTTACTTATAGATTGATTCCTTATTTTTAAACGTTGGTCGGTTCTTTAGGTTTCGTAACATAACTTAATCTAGCAATTATTGAGAAAAGTACCACGCAACCAGTGCTACTTGCATCTGTGTTGATCCCAGTTCTAACCTAACCTAACCTGCAGTGTCGGTGCTTAGACAAACCACGTGGTTTCTGGGTAGACTATTTGCGTCTGGCGCTTCACCGGCTGCTTATGTTCCCAGTTCAAACCTAACTTAACCTATTTCACAATTCGATAAGTAGGTACAATTTGTAGATTTGTTATTATTGACTATTTGTCTCTGATGCAACATCATCATCTTCAGTTCAAACCTAACATATATAAACGAGTGACTTATGTCATCGTGTCCGTTCCGTTTTTGTTATCTCTAAGTGGCTGAATAAAAAATAAAATCAGTCATAATTATAAAAAGACCTAAACTAACCTAACCTGGCAAATCTGTCTCAAGCACCACGTGGTCAACAGATTTGATTCTGTGACACAGATTATAGTTAAAATAGTTTAAAAAAAACAGCAGATTTAATAGTAAATTGAAAAGTGCCAGACTCCTTCTCAAGGCCAATCAAATGAGCCCCAACTGAACCCAAACCAACCGAAGTATTCCATCCAGTTCTATCGATAGTTGTAACAATGGAAGTACTTGGAAGAAAACATCCAATCTATTCTACTACAATTAATGAGACGTAGAACATACTGGAATTTCCCCACTGATAGTTCTAGTAGTAGAATTACAGCCATTGGAAGCTTTAGCTTTTTTTTAAATAATAATAATATTTAGGTACTTTTATAAAATATGATAAACAGATAATTAAGAAAATTGAAAGTTTCATGTTTATTTTGAATTTTTGAGGTTATTTTCTACTATTAATAGTAGTCACTTTACCATTCTGGCAATCATTCCAGTTTTCATTTTACTGGCAACCCAGACGAATCTAGGAGTCAACTGGCCGAGAAATGGGAGTCTCGGCCAGTTGACTCTCAGACCCGCTCAGAAGAGAATGAAAGTCAAGAGCCAAAGAGCCAAATTTTGAATTTGTGAATTTAATGTTAAAAGTATTTTTTGTTCGTACCTTCAACACCTTAAAGGTAAGGATACACAGGTAAAGTTAAACGAGGTACATATTGAAAGAAAGTAGAAAGTTAGATATTGAGGTACTATTCGATTCTTGTCTCAAATAACCAAACTTTTTGTTGTGAAAAAATGTTCCTTAAGATTAAGCGCGCAAGTTGCTGACTTGCTAATTGATCATACGCTAAGGGTGATTCAACATCCCTTTCCTTTATATCGTCACCGACGCGCGTCGGCAACAAATCAAATGCAAAGGTTTTTAATCCGCGTAAATCCATGTGTTTTTTTATTTATTTTTTGATTAGTTAAAAGTTAGCATTATTTTAAGAAGGCTTCCTCGGATGACAAATTTTGTATTTATTTAGAACATCTGTAATTTTTTTTAGACATAGATAACGTTTTATTTGAATGTCTTAAAAAGATTCCCGTAAAGTTTTCTGAACATTAGTGACAAAACTTTGCTTAGCTGCCACCCATGTTAGGTTTATATTGGGTTGTTAGACCTCCAGTTAGCTTGCACTAAAACTTTGTAGAAATTAAATGATTTATAATAATTCACAGAGAAAATAATAATATTATGAATCACGACAAAATTTAAATAACAAAAGTAGAAAATACAGTAGTTCAATTTTAAAAAAGAAATTCCAAAATCAATGAAAACAGTACCTGGTTTTAAAATTAAAAACAATAAAAACGAGGCAGGATATTATAACGAGAGGCATAATGCCACCTCGTTACAATACCCCGCTCGCCGTGGAAGAAAAAAAAGATAAACAATCTTTAAAATTACCTGGGTAAATAAAAAAAAACGGACGAGGATGAGTTTCCTTGATGGCGTGTTGAAACGATTTTTTTTGGTAGCTGCAGAGGAAGATTCTATTACGGTCATTTAGTCAGCGTTCAATAACATCTAGCATGGTTTACGGGAAAAAGCTGCAGTCGTTATGAAAAACAAGGGGTGCATAATGCATATTAATTGTGTGTGTGGTCGTAGCTCGAAGATGCGTTACGCGCTGACATCGTCGCCGGAGCTGAGCCCACAGCAGAGCGGCGCGGGCGGGGATGAAGCGGGCGCGCAGTACGCCGTGCGGCTGCTGGGGGCGCTGGCCGACATGCGGCGCGACGCATTGATGTGCGACGTGCAGCTGCAGGCGGCGCCCGCGCCCGACCCTAGCGCCGCTGCCGCGGCTGCGCCCGCGCCCGGTTTCGGCGCCGCCGCCGCGCCTGCGCCCGCGCCCGTCCCCAGCGCCACCACCGCGCCTGCGCCCACGCCGCTGGGCGCACACCGCGCAGTGCTAGCCGCCAGCTCGCCCTACTTCCGCGCGCTGCTGACGCGGCTCGACGAGCGTGCGCAGCCCGTGGTCACCATCCGCGGCGTGGAGCCGGCCGCGCTCGAGGCGATCCTGCGCTACGTGTACGAGCCGGACTCGCTGCGCGTCACGGCGAGCGGCGTGCTGGACCTGCTGAGCGCCGCCACCATGCTGCAGGTGGAGGGCGTGCGCACCGCGTGCTGCACCTTCCTCGCCGCAGCGCTTGAGCCCGATAATGCGCTCGGAATCCGGGCCTTCGCCGAGCAGCAAGACTGCCCCGGCCTCGCGAAGCACGCGCTAGCCTACGTGCAGCGACACTTCGTCAAGGTACGTGTAGTGCTGGGGGTGGCTGCTAAACGCCAACCTGATCTAGGCCCACGGCAGTGTGTCAGCCAAGTTCCTAAAGCATATGCTGACACACGGGCCATGTGCTATATTACACGAACCCATAATATCTAGTAGTAATAATAAGAATAATAATAATAATCCACTTCTCAACACACAGATCTACTTGATCCCATACTAAGCTATAAGCTTGTGTCGTGGAAACCAAGCAAACGTGGCATATCCTACACAATACACTTATTATTACATTACTATAGATATACATATACACACCCAGACTGGAAAATGGAACCCTGTGTTCATCAGACAAAGTCCACCCCACCGGTAATCCGGTTTAAAGATCTTTATTATACTCATTAAGACACAATGCCACTTAGATGAGTACATTAATAAAATTTAAAATCAGTCACACAGAACAAAATTGATAGGTAAAAAAATCAACATAGTGTAGGGTAGGTCAGTTGCAAGTTAGCTGCGAGGAGACAATATTTCAAGTGCTGACAATATAAGGCGGTGGTCCAAGTTATAAAAGGTCTTGTTTTTTAATGTGGTCTAACAATTTTTTTTTTTGAAGATATTGAGCGAACTTGCATCTTTTATAATAGGCTAGTTTCCTAATTTTTTTTAGTCCATTTTGTAGATTATTAAAAAATATTGGACACGTATTTTTTTTTTTATGTAACCAAAAAATAACGGAGATATATCAAGTCGAAATTTCACATGACGTCACGGCTCGCTACAGTTTGTTCGCACGTTATAGCGAGCTGTGACATCACAAGTCCCCCACCCTAAACTTTAATGCGCTTTATCTATGCATATTTCCATTATTTTAAAAACGCAAAAAATACGTGTCTTTTATTTTTTTATTATATAACTGACGGACTAAATAGAATTTTGATTTTTTTACCCAGGAAACTAGCCTATTGTGGGAAGTTCATTATATAACTTTTCTCCCGCAAACGTAACGGCATTTCGTCCATAATTAGTACGAACACTGGGTAATACAAGGTGGTTTGCGCGACGTGATGAGTATTTTTGTATATTTCCTTTTGTGGTAAAATTTATATTTGTGTGGATCATGTTATGTGTGATTTTATATATTAGTATACAAGTGTTATAGGTGTATAATTGTTTGATGTTTAGCAATTTTGTTTCATGGTATATTTTTTTAGGGGATGTTAAAAAGTCGTAATGATATAGAATTTTAATTTATTTATTTTGCAGTATTTGTATCTTCTGATGATTAGTCTTGGTTGCTGTTCCCCATATAATAATAATCGAACGCGGAACCTCTTGATTAGCGGGCATGCATGGTGATCAATGATCACCAATGCCAATCGGGCGTTAGTAGTAAGACCGTCTTATAATTATCAAATCTAAAGTTTCAATTAAACGAGGTAAAGGCGCAAGAATTTTTTTATATCAACGACCTTTATTGACGTCAAAAAAGTCACATTATGGGCCAAATGTGAATAAATGATTTTGACTTTTACTCCCGTATCAAAATGTTAGAAAACTTCCAGACGAGTCGACTGCAAGTTTTCTAACATTTTTAAATTGGGGGTGGAGGTGGATAATGCATGTGGAGAACTTAAAAAATGTCTTTAAATCAACTGAAGAACGTTTAATATACATGACAGGACTTCGAATGGAAATTGAAACTTCAGTAGATCTCACTTCTTTATTAGTGAAGCCGTTCTTGGCAAGAAGATTTTTGCGACCTTGGGTTTTTCCACATCTATGTTTTTATTGGGATTACTTCATCTGACGTCACGTTTCAGGTCATCGAGACGGAAGAGTTCCTAGCGCTGTCGGCGGACACTTTGGGAGAGATTCTGGACAGTGACCAAATCATGGTAAGAGAATTAGACATAGGTAACTACTGTTTGTATGGACAATGGGAGAAGAAGTAAAACATTCGCTCTCTATACAATGGTTGCTGATCTGTACTCTCGCGGAGAGTAGAATGGTCGTGACTCCACTAGTTGGAGTCTTACGACCACAATAGCATTAACTGTGAACAATTTAGATCTTCAGAGCAATACAATTATACATTCTGTGCTATTTATAGCAATTTGCCAATCATTGGATGCGTAAGCGACATTCGTTTTGGTTTCTTTGACAAGATGACTGCATTACTAACTGTAAAGTGTAAGTTTTCCAAAGTAAATAAAATAAAATAAATTACCGGAGTCTACTTAACTTGACTGTCTTCTCTCGATTTGACTTCCACGGTTGCGAATTAACGTGCCCCCCCTGGACCGGTGCCGTTTGTCCGCAGGTGCCGGGTGAGCAGATAGTGCTGGACGCGGTGTCTCGTTGGGCACAGCACGCGGTGGGTGGGCAGCGTGCGGCACTGGGCACGCTGCTGGGCCGATTGCGCTTGCCGCTGCTGCCACGTGCTCAGCTGGTCAAGCGTGCGCTCACCGAGCCACTGGCCAGCGCGCCTGACCTGGTAGCTGACGCGCTCCGCTACCACGCAATGGAGCCCGAGCAGCGTGCCGCCGCCACCGCCGCAGCTGACGCACACCGCTATCGGCCGCGCCGGCGCTGCAAGGTGCTGCTGGTGATGGACGTTGGGTCCGGCGAAGTGGACGCATACCATGTGGACGCAGCGTACTGGGGGCGTGCGCCGGCCATACCCTGGCTGTTTGGGCCCGCATCGATAGCCTCCGTCGGCGGAAAGGTGTACGCAGTGCGCAGATACGAGGTCCGCTCGAGCGACAAGGTGCGTCCTGACCCCATCAACCCCCTCCTTATGGACAATCGTTCAACACATTTAGAGTACCTACGCTAACTCGGTCCAGGTGCAGCACAGCGTGGTGGTGTACGACGAGGCGACAGGAGTGTGGGCACCGGGCCCGCCGTTGCAGTGCAGCCACAGCTCCTCGGGCGTGGTGGCGGTGGGGGCCACGCTGTACGCGGTGGGCACGCTCGGCCTCGACTCAGTGGAGGCGCTGGACACGCGCGCGCCACGCGCCGGCTGGCGGCACGTGGCGCCCATGAACAAGTGCCGCGAGTGCGGTGCCGCCGCGGTGCTCGACGGGCGGGTGTACGTGTTGGGTGGGCAGAACCACGAAAAGGTGCTGCGCTCGGTGGAGTGTTATGACCCGGCGCGGGACGCGTGGGAGCCGGTTGCCGACATGAGCCTGCGGCGCACCTACCCCGCGGCGGGTGTGCTGCGCGGCGCGCTGTACGTGGTGGGCGGTTACGATGATACACTAGTGCACGCGTCCGTGGAGCGGTACTCGCCCGCTGCGGACCGTTGGCAACGCGTCGCGCCCCTGCGGCACGCAAGGTTCGGGGCTGGCATCGCCGTCTATGAAGACAAGATGTACGTGCTAGGCGGGTACGACGGTGAACACAGGTTCTCCAGCGTCGAGGTGAGCGTCCCCCCTACACCTCTACACTGCCCCCTATTTCCCCCCTAGCCCCACTGACGCGGCCACTGCCTGCAGGTGTACGACGCGGCGACGGACGCGTGGACGGTGCTGGACGCGCCGCTGCCGGCGCCGCGTGCGTTCGTTGCTGCGTGCGTGATGGACGCGCCCCCCGACCCGGGCTCACCAGCGCCGGCGTCGACGGAGCTAGACGAATGCAGCGGTTGAATCGGTTTGTTTTTAGTTCACAAATTACGTCTTTACTATTTATTTTTTACTATTTATTTGTAAATAATTTTATTGTATTGTTAGGTTAGTTTATTAAGTTGTAAAAAAAACTAAATTTTTTTGTTTGTTTTCTCCTTCGCAACGCGGCACCGATAGATAAGATAAGCTACGCAAGTTGAAAAAGATAGACGATTGGGTCTTACCAGTGTTTCTGATCCGATCCGATCTTTTAAGAAACTACAGTATCTTTCTGAATTTACTGGTTTAAAAAAAAAACGTTTGAACAAGTTTTACTCTTTTTAATGGAGTGCAGAACAAATTATAATAAGATAACAAAGAAACGTTCAAATGCAAATATTGCGACGATCTCTGACTCTTTCTATTAACGCAACGGGTTCCTGATTATCTGAGAGGGCAAATAAAAAGATTGGATGACTCCGGCCGCTCAATATTTTTTTTATAAATACTGTACGGAAAAGAAGTAAAACGAATTCGCTCTTTGTACGATAGCGGCTGAGCGCGGAGAGTGGGATGGTCGTGACTAGTGACATTTGTTTTGGTTTCTTTTACGAGATGACTGCATTATCAGAGTCTACTTAACTTGACTGTCTTTTCTCGATTTGACTCCCACGGTTGCGGATCACCGTGGCCTCCCCCTACACCGGTGCCATGTTCCCACAGGTGCTGGGCGAGGAGACGATGCTGGGCGCAGCACGCGGAGGGTGGGTGGCATGCTGCGAGGAGGCGCTGATACACTCGTCCGTGGAGCGGTATCGCGGTATCGGTACGCACGGTTCGGGGCCGGCGCCGCCGTCTACGAAGACAAGATGCCCCTGCTGGACGGGTGTGACGGCGAACACAGGCTGTTTCTGTTTGCTACAGAACATGACGTATTGCGAAAAGCTACGCAAGTTGAAATAGATAGACAGTTGGGTCTTGCCAGAGTTTCTGATCCAATCCGATCTACTGAGAAACTTCAGTAGGTACCTATCTTTCTGCATTTGCTGGTATCATAAAAGAGATATGTTTGAAAAGTTTTACTCTTTTTGATGGCGTGCAGAACAAATATATTTATATAATGAAACGTAAAAATGCAAAGATTGCGAAGATCTCTGACTCTTTGCAGCTAGTGTTAAGGTTATCATTTTTAACGATCATAGAAGGTTTTGTGAATAGTGTATCATATGACTGGAATAGTTATATTGCCCACTGTCCGTGTTAGGGACGGTTTGGGAATAAAATCTGGGAACCCTTTTGGACCACTAAATTATGATGCAAGCACTCAGGTAATGATGCGGAAATGGAAAGAAAAATATCCAAGTGGTGATTGGCCTTTTTTGGCATTTAGTGCCCAGTGCAAAAAGAAAATAGTGGTTTACAAAAATACATGCAGTGGAATAACGAAATTGCTAATAAAACTAAAACTTTTATATAACAAAATATGAGTGGAGGTGGTTTTCTTGGTATTCATATACGAAATGGACAAGACTGGATGAAAGCTTGCAGAAAAACATCATTGCTTACAGACATGTACCGATAGCCCTACGTTATTTTCTGCACCACAGTGCATTGGATATAAAAAATGAAAGGGGTTCACTGACCTTGTCTATGTGTTTACCGGATAAATCCGAAATCAATAAACAAATTAAAAGAGCTCTCAAGAAACTCAGTGGAATAAAAAATGTGTTTGTTGTATCAGATTGGAATCACATGATTAAAGAATTAAGAGATGCATTGCAACGTTTTGAAGTAAATATAATCAGACTGTTGCCTCCTAATCCACATTTAGATTTAGCTATTTTAGGGCAAGCTAATTATTTTATTGGTAACTGTATCTCTTCATATTATACTGCATTTGTAAAAAGGGAAAGGGATGTAAAAGGCTTGCCATCGGAATGTTGGTCATTCACCCCAAAAAAAAACTAAACATGATAAGCTTTAGGCGCACATAACGGGCACTACGGATGTGCAAAACAAACACAAGTTAGTGAAGGAGTGGACATTGAAATAGTACCAAGCAATAATGGATTTCTGTGCAACTCTAAGTATTTGGTCTCACTACAACAGTAAAATTACTAAAATTACTACTAAGTACGTGGTGGGCGGTTACGATGATACAGTAGTGCACGCGTCCGTGGAGCGGTACTCGCCCGCTGCGGACCGTTGGCAACGCGTCGCGCCCCTGCGGCACGCAAGGTTCGGGGCTGGCATCGCCGTCTATGAAGACAAGATGTACGTGCTGGGCGGGTACGACGGTGAACACAGGTTCTCCAGCGTCGAGGTGAGCGTCCCCCCTACACCTCTACACTGCCCCCTATTTCCCCCCTAGCCCCACTGACGCGGCCACTGCCTGCAGGTGTACGACGCGGCGACGGACGCGTGGACGGTGCTGGACGCGCCGCTGCCGGCGCCGCGTGCGTTCGTTGCTGCGTGCGTGATGGACGCGCCCCCCGACCCGCGCCCCCGGCCCCACAGCCGCCCGGGCTCACCAGCGCCGGCGTCGACGGAGCTAGACGAATGCAGCGGTTGAATCGGTTTGTTTTTAGTTCACAAATTACGTCTTTACTATTTATTTTTTACTATTTATTTGTAAATAATTTTATTGTATTGTTAGGTTAGTTTATTAAGTTGTAAAAAAATCTAAATTTTTTTGTTTGTTTTCTCCTTCGCAACGCGGCACCGATAGATAAGATAAGCTACGCAAGTTGAAAAAGATAGACGATTGGGTCTTACCAGTGTTTCTGATCCGATCCGATCTTTTAAGAAACTACAGTATCTTTCTGAATTTACTGGTTTAAAAAAAAAACGTTTGAACAAGTTTTACTCTTTTTAATGGAGTGCAGAACCAATTATAATAAGATAACAAAGAAACGTTCAAATGCAAATATTGCGACGATCTCTGACTCTTTCTATTAACGCAACGGGTTCCTGATTATCTGAGAGGGCAAATAAAAAGATTGGATGACTCCGGCCGCTCAATATTTTTTTTATAAATACTGTACGGAAAAGAAGTAAAACGAATTCGCTCTTTGTACGATAGCGGCTGAGCGCGGAGAGTGGGATGGTCGTGACTAGTGACATTTGTTTCGGTTTCTTTTACGAGATGACTGCATTATCAGAGTCTACTTAACTTGACTGTCTTTTCTCGATTTGACTCCCACGGTTGCGGATCACCGTGGCCTCCCCCTACACCGGTGTCATGTTCCCACAGGTGCTGGGCGAGGAGACGATGCTGGGCGCAGCACGCGGAGGGTGGGTGGCATGCTGCGAGGAGGCGCTGATACACTCGTCCGTGGAGCGGTATCGCGGTATCGGTACGCACGGTTCGGGGCCGGCGCCGCCGTCTACGAAGACAAGATGCCCCTGCTGGACGGGTGTGACGGCGAACACAGGCTGTTTCTGTTTGCTACAGAACATGACGTATTGCGAAAAGCTACGCAAGTTGAAATAGATAGACAGTTGGGTCTTGCCAGAGTTTCTGATCCAATCCGATCTACTGAGAAACTTCAGTAGGTACCTATCTTTCTGCATTTGCTGGTTTCATAAAAGAGATATGTTTGAAAAGTTTTACTCTTTTTGATGGCGTGCAGAACAAATATATTTATATAATGAAACGTAAAAATGCAAAGATTGCGAAGATCTCTGAGCTAGTGTTAAGGTTATCATTTTTAATGATCATAGAAGGTTTTGTGAATAGTGTATCATATGACTGGAATAGTTATATTGCCCACTGTCCGTGTTAGGGACGGTTTGGGAATAAAATCTGGGAACCCTTTTGGACCACTAAATTATGATGCAAGCACTCAGGTAATGATGCGGAAATGGAAAGAAAAATATCCAAGTGGTGATTGGCCTTTTTTGGCATTTAGTGCCCAGTGCAAAAAGAAAATAGTGGTTTACAAAAATACATGCAGTGGAATAACGAAATTGCTAATAAAACTAAAACTTTTATATAACAAAATATGAGTGGAGGTGGTTTTCTTGGTATTCATATACGAAATGGACAAGACTGGATGAAAGCTTGCAGAAAAACATCATTGCTTACAGACATGTACCGATAGCCCTACGTTATTTTCTGCACCACAGTGCATTGGATATAAAAAATGAAAGGGGTTCACTGACCTTGTCTATGTGTTTACCGGATAAATCCGAAATCAATAAACAAATTAAAAGAGCTCTCAAGAAACTCAGTGGAATAAAAAAATGTGTTTGTTGTATCAGATTGGGATCACATGATTAAAGAATTAAGAGATGCATTGCAACGTTTTGAAGTAAATATAATCAGACTGTTGCTTCCTAATCCACATTTAGATTTAGCTATTTTAGGGCAAGCTAATTATTTTATTGGTAACTGTATCTCTTCATATTATACTGCATTTGTAAAAAGGGAAAGGGATGTAAAAGGCTTGCCATCGGAATGTTGGTCATTCACCCCAAAAAAAAAACTAAACATGATAAGCTTTAGGCGCACATAACGGGCACTACGGATGTGCAAAACAAACACAAGTTAGTGAAGGAGTGGACATTGAAATAGTACCAAGCAATAATGGATTTCTGTGCAACTCTAAGTATTTGGTCTCACTACAACAGTAAAATTACTAAAATTACTACTAAGTACGTGGTGGGCGGTTACGATGATACACTAGTGCACGCGTCCGTGGAGCGGTACTCGCCCGCTGCGGACCGTTGGCAACGCGTCGCGCCCCTGCGGCACGCAAGGTTCGGGGCTGGCATCGCCGTCTATGAAGACAAGATGTACGTGCTGGGCGGGTACGACGGTGAACACAGGTTCTCCAGCGTCGAGGTGAGCGTCCCCCCTACACCCCTACACTGCCCCCTAGTTCCCCCCGAGCCCCACTGACGCGGCCACTGCCCGCAGGTGTACGACCCGGCGACGGACGTGTGGGCGGTGCTGGACGCGCCGCTGCCGTTTGTTTTTAGTTCACAAATCACGTCTAGTTTTTACTATTTATTTGTAAATAATTTTATTGCATTATTAGGTTAGTTTATTAAATTGTAAAAAAACTAAGTTTTTTTTGTTTGTTTTCTCCTTCGCGACTAGGCAACGAATCAACGATAGATAAGATAAGCTACGCAAGTTGAAAAAGATAGACGATTGGGTCTTGCCAGTATTTCTGATCCGATCCGATCTCCTGGGAAACTACAGCATCTTTCTGATTTTTTATTTTTTTTTTATTTTATTTGGGTCACCAAACAATTGCACACAAAATATTACTTAATACACAAAATATTACTTAATAAATTTGCGCCTGACCTGGTAGCTGACGCGCTCCGCTACCACGCAATGGAGCCCGAGCAGCGTGCCGCCGCCACCGCCGCAGCTGACGCACACCGCTATCGGCCGCGCCGGCGCTGCAAGGTGCTGCTGGTGATGGACGTTGGGTCCGGCGAAGTGGACGCATACCATGTGGACGCAGCGTACTGGGGGCGTGCGCCGGCCATACCCTGGCTGTTTGGGCCCGCATCGATAGCCTCCGTCGGCGGAAAGGTGTACGCAGTGCGCAGATACGAGGTCCGCTCGAGCGACAAGGTGCGTCCTGACCCCATCAACCCCCTCCTTATGGACAATCGTTCAACACATTTAGAGTACCTACGCTAACTCGGTCCAGGTGCAGCACAGCGTGGTGGTGTACGACGAGGCGACAGGAGTGTGGGCACCGGGCCCGCCGTTGCAGTGCAGCCACAGCTCCTCGGGCGTGGTGGCGGTGGGGGCCACGCTGTACGCGGTGGGCACGCTCGGCCTCGACTCAGTGGAGGCGCTGGACACGCGCGCGCCACGCGCCGGCTGGCGGCACGTGGCGCCCATGAACAAGTGCCGCGAGTGCGGTGCCGCCGCGGTGCTCGACGGGCGGGTGTACGTGTTGGGTGGGCAGAACCACGAAAAGGTGCTGCGCTCGGTGGAGTGTTATGACCCGGCGCGGGACGCGTGGGAGCCGGTTGCCGACATGAGCCTGCGGCGCACCTACCCCGCGGCGGGTGTGCTGCGCGGCGCGCTGTACGTGGTGGGCGGTTACGATGATACACTAGTGCACGCGTCCGTGGAGCGGTACTCGCCCGCTGCGGACCGTTGGCAACGCGTCGCGCCCCTGCGGCACGCAAGGTTCGGGGCTGGCATCGCCGTCTATGAAGACAAGATGTACGTGCTAGGCGGGTACGACGGTGAACACAGGTTCTCCAGCGTCGAGGTGAGCGTCCCCCCTACACCTCTACACTGCCCCCTATTTCCCCCCTAGCCCCACTGACGCGGCCACTGCCTGCAGGTGTACGACGCGGCGACGGACGCGTGGACGGTGCTGGACGCGCCGCTGCCGGCGCCGCGTGCGTTCGTTGCTGCGTGCGTGATGGACGCGCCCCCCGACCCGGGCTCACCAGCGCCGGCGTCGACGGAGCTAGACGAATGCAGCGGTTGAATCGGTTTGTTTTTAGTTCACAAATTACGTCTTTACTATTTATTTTTTACTATTTATTTGTAAATAATTTTATTGTATTGTTAGGTTAGTTTATTAAGTTGTAAAAAAAACTAAATTTTTTTGTTTGTTTTCTCCTTCGCAACGCGGCACCGATAGATAAGATAAGCTACGCAAGTTGAAAAAGATAGACGATTGGGTCTTACCAGTGTTTCTGATCCGATCCGATCTTTTAAGAAACTACAGTATCTTTCTGAATTTACTGGTTTAAAAAAAAAACGTTTGAACAAGTTTTACTCTTTTTAATGGAGTGCAGAACAAATTATAATAAGATAACAAAGAAACGTTCAAATGCAAATATTGCGACGATCTCTGACTCTTTCTATTAACGCAACGGGTTCCTGATTATCTGAGAGGGCAAATAAAAAGATTGGATGACTCCGGCCGCTCAATATTTTTTTTATAAATACTGTACGGAAAAGAAGTAAAACGAATTCGCTCTTTGTACGATAGCGGCTGAGCGCGGAGAGTGGGATGGTCGTGACTAGTGACATTTGTTTTGGTTTCTTTTACGAGATGACTGCATTATCAGAGTCTACTTAACTTGACTGTCTTTTCTCGATTTGACTCCCACGGTTGCGGATCACCGTGGCCTCCCCCTACACCGGTGCCATGTTCCCACAGGTGCTGGGCGAGGAGACGATGCTGGGCGCAGCACGCGGAGGGTGGGTGGCATGCTGCGAGGAGGCGCTGATACACTCGTCCGTGGAGCGGTATCGCGGTATCGGTACGCACGGTTCGGGGCCGGCGCCGCCGTCTACGAAGACAAGATGCCCCTGCTGGACGGGTGTGACGGCGAACACAGGCTGTTTCTGTTTGCTACAGAACATGACGTATTGCGAAAAGCTACGCAAGTTGAAATAGATAGACAGTTGGGTCTTGCCAGAGTTTCTGATCCAATCCGATCTACTGAGAAACTTCAGTAGGTACCTATCTTTCTGCATTTGCTGGTATCATAAAAGAGATATGTTTGAAAAGTTTTACTCTTTTTGATGGCGTGCAGAACAAATATATTTATATAATGAAACGTAAAAATGCAAAGATTGCGAAGATCTCTGACTCTTTGCAGCTAGTGTTAAGGTTATCATTTTTAACGATCATAGAAGGTTTTGTGAATAGTGTATCATATGACTGGAATAGTTATATTGCCCACTGTCCGTGTTAGGGACGGTTTGGGAATAAAATCTGGGAACCCTTTTGGACCACTAAATTATGATGCAAGCACTCAGGTAATGATGCGGAAATGGAAAGAAAAATATCCAAGTGGTGATTGGCCTTTTTTGGCATTTAGTGCCCAGTGCAAAAAGAAAATAGTGGTTTACAAAAATACATGCAGTGGAATAACGAAATTGCTAATAAAACTAAAACTTTTATATAACAAAATATGAGTGGAGGTGGTTTTCTTGGTATTCATATACGAAATGGACAAGACTGGATGAAAGCTTGCAGAAAAACATCATTGCTTACAGACATGTACCGATAGCCCTACGTTATTTTCTGCACCACAGTGCATTGGATATAAAAAATGAAAGGGGTTCACTGACCTTGTCTATGTGTTTACCGGATAAATCTGAAATCAATAAACAAATTAAAAGAGCTCTCAAGAAACTCAGTGGAATAAAAAATGTGTTTGTTGTATCAGATTGGGATCACATGATTAAAGAATTAAGAGATGCATTGCAACGTTTTGAAGTAAATATAATCAGACTGTTGCCTCCTAATCCACATTTAGATTTAGCTATTTTAGGGCAAGCTAATTATTTTATTGGTAACTGTATCTCTTCATATTATACTGCATTTGTAAAAAGGGAAAGGGATGTAAAAGGCTTGCCATCGGAATGTTGGTCATTCACCCCAAAAAAAAAAACTAAACATGATAAGCTTTAGGCGCACATAACGGGCACTACGGATGTGCAAAACAAACACAAGTTAGTGAAGGAGTGGACATTGAAATAGTACCAAGCAATAATGGATTTCTGTGCAACTCTAAGTATTTGGTCTCACTACAACAGTAAAATTACTAAAATTACTACTAAGTACGTGGTGGGCGGTTACGATGATACACTAGTGCACGCGTCCGTGGAGCGGTACTCGCCCGCTGCGGACCGTTGGCAACGCGTCGCGCCCCTGCGGCACGCAAGGTTCGGGGCTGGCATCGCCGTCTATGAAGACAAGATGTACGTGCTGGGCGGGTACGACGGTGAACACAGGTTCTCCAGCGTCGAGGTGAGCGTCCCCCCTACACCCCTACACTGCCCCCTAGTTCCCCCCGAGCCCCACTGACGCGGCCACTGCCCGCAGGTGTACGACCCGGCGACGGACGTGTGGGCGGTGCTGGACGCGCCGCTGTCGTTTGTTTTTAGTTCACAAATCACGTCTAGTTTTTACTATTTATTTGTAAATAATTTTATTGCATTATTAGGTTAGTTTATTAAATTGTAAAAAAACTAAGTTTTTTTTGTTTGTTTTCTCCTTCGCGACTAGGCAACGATAGATAAGATAAGCTACGCAAGTTGAAAAAGATAGACGATTGGGTCTTGCTAGTATTTCTGATCCGATCCGATCTCCTGGGAAACTACAGCATCTTTCTGATTTTTTATTTTTTTTTATTTTATTTGGGTCACCAAACAATTGCACACAAAATATTACTTAATACACAAAATATTACTTAATAAATTTGCTGGTTTCATAAAAAAAAATACGTTTGAACAAGTTTTACTCTTTTTAACGGAGTGCAGAACAAATACATTTATGTAAAGAAACGTTCAAATGCAAAGATTGCCAAGATCTCTGACTCTCTTTTGATTGACGCAACAGGTCCCTGATTATCTGATTATCTAAACTTTTAGTACAAGAGTACAACCAAACACCGAGATTCGGGTCAAAACTAGCTACCTGTTACGCTCACAGTGGACAACCACAGCGTTGTATACCAGAATTTGAGATTGCAGCATTTATGGTACAAATGGAGGCCACCAATACGTGTGGTGATAGCGGAGAGATGAAATATTGCATTCAGACTTCGGCCAGTAGTTCATCCAGGTCCTGTGATTTGTGCCAGCCGGGTCAATTATCCAGCTACTATCTGACAGATTTGCATCACGAACAAGAGAATCCCATCAAAAACAAACTTGTAAAAAAGTCCCAAGTCTCGCAACTCAGTTCTTCTACAGTAAAAAGTTGTGAGATCAATGTAATACCAAGTCGGTTAATTTATTCAGTGCCTACTTAAGGGTCCTTTTGTCTAAAGTTATCAAGTTATAAGCTAATCTAATAACATTTTATAGTGACCATATCAAATTTAAAAATCTTTTATGTTTTAAATAGATTGATTGGCTTGGCGATCACGTGAAAACACAATATATCTCACATGTAATATATAATTATGATTCTAAACAATCTAATTTAATTATAATATGTATTATTTGTGAGATACATTGTGTTTTCACGTGATCGTCAAGCCAATCAATCTATTTAAAACATAAAAGATTTTTAAATTTGATATGGTCACTATAAAATGTTATTAGATTAGCTTATAACATGATAACTTTAGACAAAAGGACCCTTAAGTAGGCACTGAATAAATTAACCGACTTGGTATTACATTGATCTCACAACTTTTTACTGTAGAAGAACTGAGTTGCGAGACTTGGGACTTTTTTACAAGTTTGTTTTTGATGGGATCTCATTTCTTTTTGTAAATGGTCTTCCTCCTTTTCTTTTCTGGTACTACTTCTTGAGCTTCAGCTACAGTTTTTCGCAAAGCCCACTCCCTGTCTCTATGGATTTTTCTCGGAGGTAAGTCTGGACGGTAAATGCTTCTTAGTCTATTGTATTCACAAATTGAGGATTTCTGCGCTTTAATATGAAATAAACACGAACCATTGCCAGGTATAGGGACAACCCAGTGTGGGCAAGGCTGGTCATTCACGTAAAGTATTTCCGAATCCATTGCGACAACGCAAGAGATTTTTTGTGCAAGAATACCTACGATTAATATATGTATAAACCGAAACGTGACTTTAGTAGGTAGGTATGTTCTTAAAATATATTATTATATTTTAAAACTGTCCAAACAACATCCAAATCGTATGCAAATAATATCAATAAACCAATGAGTAAGCCTTTCAAGTAGTCAAACTAATATCGCAATCGAAACTAAGAACGAGAACTTCAATTTTCAAATTATAAGATTTCAGAATTCAGGGCACATTCGAAGACGAACAACAAGGTCGCTAACGCTCACAGAGTGCTTTTAAAATATCTGGGCGTGATTTTTATTAGACTATATACTATCAATTGGTAACACTTCGATAGCTTGAATTAAAACAAGGTAGTGACATCTATTGTTCATTTATTACACTATGTAGTTACATTATCATTATGAATAATGATTGTGTATGTAAGATAGATTAAGGAGGCTAGGCTATTTTATTTTGGAGTAAAATTTTAACAAAAAAATTAAAACCGACTTCCAAAAACACAAAACTAAAAAACTAAAAATAAAAAGCTAAAAATAACAAAATACCGATTTAATCCAAAAGACAAAAACACACGTAATATTATTATTCGTTTGTGCTACCACTGATCGGTTTGAATTCGGTGACAAGCCCGCTGGTGTCTGCCCACTTGGGTTGTTCTGCTCACGAAGAGCTGGTGGCGGGAGTCGACTTAGCCCATCTTCCCCCTCCATATTTGGCTTGTCACCGACTTCATACCGATCAGTGGTAGCACAAACGAATAATAATATTACGTGTGTTTTTGTCTTTTGGATTAAATCGGTATTTTGTTATTTTTAGCTTTTTATTTTTAGTTTTTTAGTTTTGTGTTTTTGGAAGTCGGTTTTAATTTTTTTGTTAAAATTTTGTTTATTTCTCGCTTATAAGTGACTTAGTTCGTAATTTCTCTAAGTTACAATAGCTTAATGTCAACTGCTCATCACCTTTTACAAAATATTGCTTTTCCCGACGCAGGGACGTTAATTGTTGAGGAGTTCTCCTAGTACATCACCATCAGTTCCACTTCACCATATACATTGTGACGGGCATAAATTGTTTAGAAACCATATTAAAGTTAACGATTCGGAACCCGTGAAATACCCATTATTGAGTAGTTCCGATGACCATCTGCGGTCTTCATCATCAGTTCCACTTCTTCAAATTTTACTTTCCAAAAGCAAATAAACGATTTACTATCAAAAATACCCAAATCGCCATGGGTGTGCCTATAAATTTTGAAGAGTTCCCTCGATTTCTCCAAGATCCCGCCATCAGATCCTGACTTGGTGACAATGTGACCAATTCGAAAGTATCTCCTTTCAAACAAAAAAACAATTTTCCAAATCGCTCTAACTAGGACCCCTGAAAGACGTATTATTGTTGAGTAGTTCCGATGACCATCTGTGGTCTTCATCATCAGTTCCACTTCTTCAAATTTAGCTTTCAAAAGCAAATGAACGATTTACTATAAAAAATACCCAAATCGCTATAGGTGTGCCTATAATTTTGAAGAGTTCCCTCGATTTCTCCAAGATCCCATCATCAGATCCCGACTTGGTGGCAATGGGACCTAATTGGGAGTATACCCTTTCAAACAAAAAAAGAATTTTTCAAATCGGTCCAACCGTCTTCGAGTAATCGGTGAACATACATAAAAAAAAAAAAAAAAAAAAAAAAAAAAAAAAAAAAAACATACATACAATCGAACATAGAACCTCCTCCTTTTTGGAAGTCGGTTAAAAATAGTAATGATACTTGCTAATAAATCCTTACCTACATCTAATATATATAAATCACGTGTCACGTTGTGTGTCCGCGATGGACTACGAAACTACTGAACGGATTTTGATAAAATTTTGTAACCCTTCATAATATGGTCCAACTTACCGCGGATGAAATCGCGGGGGACAGCTAGTAATTAATATAAAACAAAGCCCTCCGCCGCGTCTATCTGTCTGTCTGTTCGCGATTAACTCAAAGACTACTGATCGGATTTTCATGCGGTTTTCACCAATAGATAAAGGGATTCAAGAGGAAGGTTAATACATATAGTTTATCCTGAATTCCCCCGAGATCTCCGAAATAATCGCGGGTGAAGCCGCGGGGGACAGCTAGTAAATGCGTATATAACTAAGTACATCTTAATCGACACTTCCTATTAACAATATATTACAGACTGCTTAATCAGGCAATAAACACTTAATTAGATACCTGTGATACATAATATACCTACTTTATTATAGAGCAGCAATCCCGGACAGGTCATTAACCGCTTCACTAACTTGTCATGGACATTAATTGCCTCCAGCCATTGGGCATTAGGGAAAAAATCAAACAAAGAAAATGATTATTCTGCCACGGTCCATGGATGTAAGCTTGTGTACATTCGAAAGTGGCCAGTTGACCGGAAAATTGTCATATCCCTACGTTTTTAATTTTAAAGCTCTTTTTCCTTAAGCGAAAATAATTAGGCGTTCGGAGATATTGAAAGAGATATTGTATTCATTTTGTAGCTAGACTTTTGGGGTACTTACCCCCAAAAATCTTCAGTATAATTTGTATAAAATTCTGTAAAGTCAGTGGTATAAATTAGCAACAGGAATCTAAGAAATGCAAATCTCTGAACTCATTATATTATAGGTACTCGTAAGCACTTAAAAGTATACTTTATTCAAACGATACAGTTATTGTAATAATAATTAACAAACATTAAATAGAGCCGAAACTGTCTACCTTCACATAAACTTCAAATGATATGATGTCGGCTTCGGAAGATAACCAGAACAACTCCCTCTACCCCTCGATCCTTTGTTGCTGCCCATGTTGCTGCCAGTGAACAATGAACATGTTCTCCGGACCGTTTTTCCCGCTATCTCAGATAACTTATCATTTACTCTTTACTCTATGCATTTCACAATGCCATGGACATGTCACCGTAAAATTGTAAAAACCGTTAGTTTATAAAATAACGGTAATATTGTGAAATTCTGGACCGAAAATGCCTTGTGGATGATTCTCGCACACGAGAAATCACCATCGGTGCCATTCGAGTCTGTTGTGGTCACACTTCAAACCTAACCTAAACTAGTATGTCGGGTTGCACAATTTTACGGTGACTGAGATACATAAATTTAATCTTTAATTAATCATTGTTATTATTATTAAAATTAAGAATAACTTTATTTCTAACAAGTATAAGGTACCTATTCTAACAACATAGTACTATGATGACACATTTATATTTTATTATTAAGTATAATGCGTAATAGATGGTTGCAAAAAAAAAATAAAAAAATTAAGGTACACAGAAAAAATCTACCCACCCTCCGTACTAGTTAAAAAACTGTATTACGGCAAGGTGAATCATATACTCTTTGGGTGAATCACAATGCATAATATAAAAATCATAATAGATATTATTATTAATCAATTTGAATATATGTACCTAGGTATTAGTACGGAGTACCTATAAATTACTATTCACACTTATATCTATCAATTCATTTGCTAATGTACGCGTTAAGGATGAAAACAAATAAGAAATGACAATAGTTTAAAACATTATGTTAGGTACGCATTTAGATACTTCAGCCTGATAAGTTTACCATAATATTATTTTCGTGGAAGGTCGCGTGTGGATAAGACGTCTTTTACAAAAGGAAATCCAATTTACAAAAAAAAAGAAGTCTGAAGAAGAACCGATCGTAAAAGTTGTGTCAATTAAAAAAAAAAAACAGTTTTCAAAAACGTAATTACAGCAATGTCGAAAGTTACAATACACCCGAAAACAAAACTGATCATACCACGCGCCGATAGCATCCAAATGCCAAAATTGGTATATCAAACAATAATATTTGGCATCACATACTTCGTAGGGATTGAAGTCAAATCAAAATTATTACAAATATTACTGAAAATATATGCTTTAACGGTAACCGTTGCGGTGTCTGTGCTCGCGTTGCTGTACTCCGACAAAGTGTGTGGTGTGCCAACACTGCTTTATGTCATCGAATACGTCGTCTCCGTTATAATTTGCGCTTTGACCAGCGATTATCGCCACCGCATCGTAGTGAAAAACATGATATATATCAATGAGAAACTGCAAATCGATTACATTGTGAAAGTTAAGTGGGTAAATTTCATCGTCACAGCATTCTTCGTTTTCTCCAGACTCGCTTATACATTCGTGATATACAATTTTCAACCGTCTCATAGCATTATCACTATTTTCCTGTCGAATTTTATTTTAATAGCTATAGATATCAATCAAGTGCATCGATTGATTGTTGTTTGCATATTCAAATTTAGATTGACGATGCTTAGAATGAAAGTGCAAGAGTTGTTCATGAAACACACCGAATCTGAAGCTGATAATTTACCAAAATCACAATATAATACAGAACTTTGCAGTTTAACTGAATATCGTGATGTGTACAGAAAAATATTGGACAGTAGCGATGTGATGTTCGACTTCATTAGTCCGTTGGTAAGAAAAAATAACTTAGGGTGCGTGCAGATTTTGTAACATGTTAGATAACTTGTGTTACTTATATAACGCGTCCACATTATGTAACCTTGTTATTTAACATTGCAACACAAAACAAGACTGTAAACATTAGAATAACAATGCAATTTCACACATTTATATAACCAGTGTCGTTTCTCGTTCTTCGGTGCTATGCTATCTACAATATCGCCACTGAGAGGAGATTTTACTGGCTGTGGCAGCGAATGTTGTAGTTTTAAATAACAAAAAAAAGAAAAACAAATAAACTAACGTCACTAAGTTTATATTAATATGTTATTATAACATTCAGTGTCCACAATATCTTAAACATGTTGCATAACAATGTGTAACATGTTAACATCGTAGGTATAACATGTTATGTTATATAGTCTGTACACACCCTTAAAAATACGTCTCATAATATTTTTGCAGAAAAAGATTTAGAAAAAAATGACGGATGCAATGATAGATAGGTACCTACGTAACGTAACGCAACGTATATTATAACATGGAAGAGATCGCTGTGACCGATAAGATAGCCTGTTGTTACACTTGTTACTTATGAGAAAAAAAAATGTTTTTTAATTTTTTCTTTAGGTTTAGGTACCTACCATCTAACGTACAAAGGCTTTTTAGGCTACTATTATAACCATTAATTGATTTTCCTTTCAGTATCTTCTGAGTTTGCTGTGTTCTTTTCCAAAGATAATGTTTATGCTGTATGAAATACTTGTGCTAGTCAATAAAGGGGTGAGTTCTAATATAAACGTTCAATAAAACTTTTCCTACATAAAACATGATTGAAACCAACCGTCACAAATTTTGAAATAAACGCGTACCTACTTTTTATGACATAAAGTTGTTTTTATGAAAACTCTTGGTACAAATCAATCTATACAATATAAATCTTCTTTTATATACAAAATGCTTTGTCCTGAATGACTGATGGATCAACGTACAGCCTAAACCGCTGATCGTAGAGACCTGAAACTTGGAGAGTGTGTTCTTTGTATGACGTAGGCATCCGATAAGAAAGGATTTTTGAAAATTCAACCCCTAAGGGGATGAAAAGGGGTTGCAAAATTT
Organism: Zygaena filipendulae; assembly: GCA_907165275.2. Classification (NCBI taxonomy): domain Eukaryota; kingdom Metazoa; phylum Arthropoda; class Insecta; order Lepidoptera; family Zygaenidae; genus Zygaena; species Zygaena filipendulae. Next base: position 8,331,311 of record OU015669.1, read on the forward strand.
GTATGGAACAATTCCGCGGGAACTTCGAAACTATCGTGGGTGAAACCGCGTGGGACAGCTAGTTATATTATAAAACAACCTAAAGACTTCACAGATTTCAAGAATTTTTTTACGTCGCTGATTTTTGTATCTTTTTGGTATTCGAGGCTACATGTAATAATTGAATCATGAAATATCGAATTTTGTCTTTACCGACTTGGTCACCAGTACAAACTTAACCTAACCAAGAATGTCGAGGTGCTCTACGCCCTGCCTAAAGTCAAAAAGTATGTATTTGTAGACACTACTTGTAATCGGTTTTACCTCGCCCATACCTCCTTTTTACGGGGAAAAGAAAGGGATGAAAAAAAACCTAAATCCCCAGAAACCCGTTCAGTGTAAACAAACCACGAGCAAACCGGAAGAAGGCAAAACGTAGCGTGGCAGGGGCAGAGAATTTAAGTTTCTTTTTATAGCAGTTAGTTTTAAAGGTTACATATTATGTTAATATTAATAATCAATTAATCGAAGTGTAGTTTTTTTAGTTGAGGGCAAGGGCGTTTTGTTAACTTTTAGAACAGGTTACATACCAGATTAAAAATAGATACAGTTTAACTCAACAGTGTTTTAATCTAGTTAGTTCAAGGATAATACAGACTAACTTTGTTCTCACTTTGAAGACATCTTCCCGCGGTCCGGCGATAATTTAGAAGTTCCCGCGGGAATTCCATACGGGATAAACTATACGTATAAACCTTCCTCTCAAATCACTCTATCTATTGGTGACAACCACATGAAAACCCGGTCAGTAGTTTTTGAGTTTATCGCGACAGACAAACAGACAGACAGACAGCCAGACCCGGCGGAGGAGTTTGCTTTATTAGAAAACACGCGTAGTGTTTTGCGACACAAGTATCATACAAGTACAAAAACGGTAGATACAAACTTGTGTCAGTTGTCCTTGTGGATACGAAGATATGTATTTTAAACGGACCATAGATCCACAAGTAAAACCGTAGATTAAAGATCGTAACAGAGGATATAGGTACCAAACCAATCGTTGTTATTTTTTTCGAATAGATGAAGTGAATCATCAGTTGATAAATAATTTTAGGAGTCTACCATCCCTTTGATCGGATTTTGCATGGAAGTTCTTCAAAGAGGTTTGATACCCAGTCTCCCTGGATTTGCGATGGCTATGGCTGGAGCTGATGTGGATGGAATTAGAAAAATATTGATGGAACAGCGTCTTATTTGTAAAGGTAAAATAAATATAAATTATAAAAAGCTTAAATAAATATTATGTTATGTAATTTAAGCATATTAAACAGTATGAAAATGTATGAAAACATTAGGACATAATGTTGTTTGTAGAGCGGCATAATAAAACAAAGTTGGCCTTAGTGCTTCCTTTCTAACTAATTGATTTCTATGTAATTTTTAACCGACTTCAAGACGGAGGTTCTCAATTCGACGCGTATGTTGTTTTTTTTCAGATTCGAAACAGCAGTTCGAGTTGGACGAGTTCATCTATTACACACATATGCGACCATTCACGTACCGCATATACAGGATGATCACTATTGACATGTCGCTGCCTGTGGGTCTGCTCAGCTTGTGCACGACTTATCTCATAGTTATCATACAGTTTACACATATATTTTAACACTACTTTGCTGCGGTTTCAAATTCGTGAATTTTGTTCCCTCCTGTTTGTATCGAGACAAAAAAATATAGTATTCCTAACTAATATTATAGTGTAAATGCGAATGTGAGCTTGTTGGTTTGTTAGCTTTCACTATTACCTAACTACTCAACTGATCATCATGGTAAAATACACGTTGTCAGGCCGTGCCCCCAACGACATAGGTAGTATATTTTATTCCCGCGAGAACTCCGGAATCAATACGGGGAACAGCTAATCACGGGAACTACTGTCTGGGGTAGGGGTCCAAAAAAGGACATAATTACAGTACTTTTTCCCGGAATTCTCGCGGGAACTCCGAAATTATCGCGGATGAAATCGCGGGGGACAGCTAGTGTAAGTATAAAATTGTATTCTCATACGGTAAGAGTAGCTCTTGTATCTACAAAATGCTCTAATAGTTACATTTCGTTTTGTAATTTATTAATTTATACCTACACTAACAAACAATCATATCCGAGCAGCAGGTTCGCGACACCGATCTAACTTAGCCAGATACACTTCTCGCACTTCTCCTCGATTTCATACAATCATATGCAGGAATATTTTTTATTCAGTGCGCAAACTTTTTCAAATTAAACTTAAAGGAGTTTTAATAAACACCTTCTTTATTTTGATAGGCTTAGTACAAAAAATCAAGTTATCGTGCTCGTTATCGGCTAGGCATCGAAGAAGAAGATCGTAGAAGCTGATCGAAGTCGTTCACCCCCGCTGCAACACGCCCGCGTACGCCGCACGGCGCGCGCGCCCATTGATATTATTACGAATATATAGTGTCCATATTTTGCTAATTTAAAGCCGTATAAAAAAATATGAAAAAGTTTTGAACAAATAATAGAAATGTGTTCTATTACTGATACTGAACCAACAAAATTTTTTTTCGCATTGCTTAAAAAATATTCCTGTATATGTATACTCTCTTGCCAACGATATGATTGCGTCCCGACCCTGCTCGAGACCTCAGGCCAGCCCTCTGCTCTTATTGGATGTTTACTACGTACCTACCTAGTACTAAATACACTCAGTGATTGTTAGAAAATAATAACATTTTGCATAATGGTTAAAAGTACTTTTAAATATGTAATAAACAATCAACTCGTTTCAAACTACTTGCTTACTCTGACATACAAATATAATCTCTGAAAATTAGTTAAAATTTTTTACTAGCTGTGCTCCGCGTATCATCTAATTATTTACCAGTGAAAATCCCGTCAAAATTGATCCAACCGTTTCAGAGATTCACCCACGTGATTTTCAGAACTCCCGCAGGATCTCTTTATATCAGGACCTTTGCAGACGAAGGTAGAACAACCCGCCAAAATTTCATCACAATCTGACCAATGGTTAAGAAACGCAAAGAGGACAAACATATAAACATTCATTTTTATTTATAAAGATTTGTAAAGATTTTTGAGATTGCTCTAATACAATTATTATTTTATATAAGCATTTAATTTGTGTGATAATAAATAATATGATGTGCTAATTGAATACGTTATTATTTCTGTAAAGTCACTGGCGATAATTTTGGAGTTCCCGCGGGGATTCCAGGATAATTTTTACCTCTAAACCTTTCTCTGGAATCACTGTTATTATTGGTGAAAACCGTATGAAAATCCGTTCAGTCATTTTAGAGTTTATTGCGATTTTTTTTTTATAATTTGTAATCAAATATTTCACTAACAAATTTTCGAACACTAAAATATAATATAATAATAGAATCATCCATTTTATAATATTATAATGGGTAAATACAGAAATTTAATAAAAAACAGTAAAAGGTTATTATAAAGAGTGGCATACTCTTCCGAGTTCCGACCATAAAAGTGAAAGCTATGTAGGTACCCATGAGCGTACCCAGGTTCTGGGCCAGGGGAGGAAAATCAGATTGGTTTCGGTCAGGGGGGCAGATCAGATTGGTTTCGGAGAGGGGGACAGATCAGATTGGTTTCGGCCAGGGGGGCAGATCAGATTGGTTTCGGCCAGGGGGGCAGATCAGATTGGTTTCGGAGAGGGGGGCAGATCAGATTGGTTTCGGAGAGGGGGGCAGATCAGATTGGTTTCGGCCAGGGGACAGATCAGATTGGTTTCGGCCAGGGGGGCAGGTCAGATTGGTTTCGGCCAAGGGGCAGATCAGATTGGTTTCGGCCAGGGGGCAGATCATATTTTTTATAAGCAACTAGTCAAATAAACATAAATAAAAGAGGTATTATTTATATAAATTCTTTAATTATTATGTACTTACAATTTATTTATTTTACAAGTTTTTGTTATGTATTGAAAAAAAGGTTCTTTTTCTTAACGATAAAATCGACAAAAGTAGGTAGTAGAGACGCGCTCGTTTATAAGATCCAGGAAGGGGGGCAACTCGGTACGCCCATGTAGGTACCTACTCTTTTGAGTTTGTACCTACTTCGTTCTTTAAATTGTCAGAATTGGACTTTTTTGTGTCCTACTGCTACATTCTGTTTTCATTAGTGTGCTCGGTATAAGGATGGCTATCATTGCTAATGAATGTATGTACAAAAGAAACAAAATAAAATATAGATACTTACCTACCTATGTTCATATCTCTACTAATATGTATTATAAATGCGAAAGTAACTCTGACTGTCTGTTTGTTACCTTTCCACGCCTTAACGGCTCAACCTATCATCATTTTTGTCAGGGGTAGAGAAAACGACATAGGTACTTTGTATCCCGGAATCCCGCGGGAACTCTGAACTTAACGCCGGTGAAATTTAATGAAATTTTGCATGTAACACGTTGTCGGGTTATAGAAAAGGACATAGGGTACTTTGTATTACGGATTCCCAAGGGAACTCCGAAATTAATGAAATTGCAGTAAATTCTGCATACACGTTGTCAGGGGTAGGTACAGAAAAAGATATATAATATTCTTCATCTCGGAATTCCCTCGGCAAATCCGAAATTACCGCAAGTGAAACCGCGGGGGACAGCTAGTTATGAATATTAATTGAATTATGTTTACCCTTGAATCCATCAATCGTAATAATAACGATGATGACACGCAAAGAAAATTAAAAAAAAAAATACGTATGATCGATATAGGTAATCATTCTTTAGCTGTGCTAACGTGTATTAGTTTGAAACTTTCAGTGAAATAAAAGAAAAAAAAAAATATTGTGAAGAAATGGCGATAATTCAAGTTCAAGGAGCTCCTGCATCAAAAGGGTTTAAATTTAAAAATCTTCAGTCAATTTCTATTATATTTTTATATCCATGTTTGTTTGGAATTGTAAATTTCATATGTGTAAATCTTGAGTCGATGCTAAAAAAAATCCTTTTGAAAATCTATTCTCTGTCAATTGTTTTAACTATATCCACACTAGCACTTATTTATACTAGTCGCATTTCCGTGGTACCAACACATATTTTTGTATTCGAGTACCTATGCTCATTGATTTTAATCAACTTCACCAATGAAAAAGTGTTCAAGAATTTTTTTAGGATAATTTCCAGTGTAGACGAGACATTGAAAACTGGAGCCGTATCTCAAATGAAATGGATTCACATCGGCATTTTGATATTTATTTTAATAACAAGAGTAATTTATACAATCGTTTTGTACGATAAAAATAGAACAGAAACGACATTTATAATATTCATAACAAATTTCGTTTTGATTTCGATTGATATCATTCAAATCCAACGAGCGGTTGCATTTTTTATGTTACAAATTCGAATGTCCGTGTTGAAAATTCAAGTGAAGAAATTGTTTAAGAGAAATAAGAATGTATTCTTTACCAACGATGCTGCGAAAATTCGGAATATAGCTCAATGTCTTGATATTTATAAGAAAATACTGGATTGTTGCGATATTATGGGTAATTTTATGAATCTTGTGGTAAGTTCAAACAGTCAAATAAATGTTTTAGCAAATAAATTCATCACATAAACTGAGGCTGCGTCAGTTGGTGGTTCGAACAAAATTGGTCAAAAGTGCCGTGTTGAGTAACTTATCACATAATAGGTGAGAACTGAGAAGGTAAATGTGAGGAATAAAGTAGGTAATTTTAAACTGCGCCTAAAGAGCGAGGAAGCAGATGTCACTGGTACAGATAATAATAGTTTTGGAAATTCAACCAGAGAACAGGGTGAAGTTTATACGGAAACTAGATTCGCCCTGTGCGCGAGCTGCGAGCAGCTCGCGAGGCTTGGTCGCCCTGTGCCCGGTTGCCCCCCATTGACCTCTATTTGTTCGAGCACCCCCCATCAGACTCCTATAGTTTCGGAGATAATCGAGTTTGAATTTTGTTCGGCGGCCATGATTTTTTCCGCCATTTTGAAAAAAAAGTTTCACTATTGAAATTTGCCCAAGATGTGGATCAAACTTTGTAAGTAACAGTTTTACTTTTGATGGATAGTTTCGGCGGGCAGTCAACTCACTACCTGATGAGGAGCAGGAATCGAAGATGTCAAGGTTTTCCCACAATCACAGAAACCTCCTTTCCACATCTTAAATACATTATATCGACCTAGAGATGCTCCTTCTGGGAGAACAATTATGCTTAACTTTTTTTCGCCAGCCATTTCGAATCCGTCCGCCATCTTGGAATTATTTATATCCCGATAGAAGAAGATAGTGCACCACCAACTGTACAAATTTTTTTTCAATACCCACGGCCGATAGTTTCCGAGCCAGGGCCGAAACAATTTCCCCATACAAACAACTAATGTTCGGCGGCCATCTTGAAAAATGACGCAATCGAAAAACTGATTCGATATTCGGCATCAGCGACCCCAAAAACCCCCGGATGCCGAACCTCACCCGGATCGGATCAACTTTTTTTTCGGCCGCCATTTTGAATCCGCCATTTTGGATTTTTACCACGCCAGGCGGTTGCCCCCTATTGACCTCTATGACATTTGTTTGAGCACCCCCTACCTGACTCTTTTAGTTTCGGAGATAATCGAGTTTGAATTTTGTTCGGCGGCCATGTTTTTTTCCGCCATTTTGAAAAAATGCGGAGGGCGGAGCAATTAGTTAATATTCTACCTTATTTATAAATGTTGGTTTTAATTACAGTATCTTCTAAGTCTTGTCTGCTGTTTTCCCAAAATCATGTACATCCTGTACGATATACTGTTGAAAATTAAAACTGGTGTAAGTTGTTTATTAATAACTAGCTGTGCCCCGCGGTTTCAGTCGCGGTAATTTCGGAGTTCCCGCGGGAATTCCGGAATAAAAAGTACCCTATGTCTTTCTCTGTACCCCTGACAACGTGCATGCCAAATTTTATCCAAATCAGTTCAGCCGTTTTGGCGTGATTGAGTAACAAACATCCAAACATCAAGACATCCAAATATCCACACTTTCACATTTATAATATTAAGTAGGATTAGCAGCTGTTCCCCGTGGTTTCGGAGTGGCCGCGGTAATTTCGGATTTGCCACGGTAATTTCGGAGATTCTGCGGTAATTTCGGAATTACCGCAGGAATTTTGGGATTAAAATACTCTATGTTCTTTTCTATACTCCTGACAAGAGACAATATGCAAGTATAGAAAATTTCATGAAGTTTCACCCGCGTTATTTAGGAGTTACCACAGAAATTTCAAAACACAAAATACCCTTTGTCCTTTTCTGTACCTCTGACAACGTGTGTGCAAAATTTCATTTTGATCGGTTGAGCTGTTAAGGCGTGAAAAGGTAACAGAAAGACTGACAGACAGAGTTACTTTCGCATTTATAATATTAGTATGGAACAGTATACTAAATAATAATAATAATGTAAGTTTACCTACTTTGACAGTTAGAAGAAAAATCATACATGATGTATTAATCACTAGTAGAATTCATTAATGTTCAGCAGTTGAGCAAGTCAATCGTTAATTCAGATCAGATAATTTCAGACTGATTACTACATTATCTTACTACATTACTTATCCTGAATAAGAAAGTTTAACTTTTTAAACGTTGTTGTAGTCTCCACTTTTGGGAATCATCGTGTTGGGAGCAGAAGCCTTGCAGTGGGGCCTCATCCCCTGCGTCCCAGGGCTAGCGGTTGAATTGACCAGTGCCGATGTTGAAAATATGAAGAAGTTCCTGTTGAACCAATATTTGAATTGTAAAGGTTAATGTAGTTTAAAACACATCCCATCCCCATTCCAGGTCGGCAACGCACCTGCATGCCTTCTGGTGTTGCAGATGTCCATGGGCGGCGGTAATTACTTACCATCAGGTGTACCACTGGCCCGTTTGCCCCCTATGACATAAAAAAAAATAACTACTCTCAATTATTTTTTTGCTTAGTTATCTTAGTCGTCGGGGTATCTGAGACATAATATATAGGTATCATTATTTCGGTATCGGTATTTAATTCAAAACAAATAGGGATGTGGACTACTTTTGAAAATCAAAATTCTAATTAGTCCGTCAGTTAGAAAATAAAAAAACAATAGTCACGTATTTTTTGCTTTTTCAAATAAATTAAAATATGCAGAGATAAAGCGCATTAAAGTTTAGGGTGAGGGGTTCGTGACGTCACTAACCGCTAAAACCGCCATACAAACTGTCAGAATAGTGACCTCACGCGAAATTTCAACTCAATATATCGCTGTTATTTTTTGATTACGTAAAAAAAGAAAAAATACGTGTCCAATATTTTTTAAACTAAAAAATAAAAATTAGTCAACATGCCCATTATATTTTTAAGTTACAAATAACATTAGAGTATGGGCACTAATGGAAAATTATTTGTTTAGATGAGAAAAAACGCGCGGAGATCAGACAGTTTCTACAATATATGGAGAAGCGGCCGTTCAGTTACCGTATATACAGGATAATCACAGTCAACATGTCCCTGCCTATCGGCCTGATCAACTTGTGCACTACTTACCTCATCGTCATTATACAATTCACGCATTTATTTGGATGATTTTTTGGTTTCTATCTCGTATACTATAAGGTGTATTAAAAGCAAGTGTTTAACGGCCGCACTCAGAGTCGACTTTAATGATTACTTAGTTAAGTATAGATTTTTAAAACAAAACTGCCGCAATCAGAGACATTCAGTAAATTAATGTTAATTGACATTTAATGAAATGTAACTTAATTAGTTAAATGCCAATTAACATTAATTTATTAAACTTGTCTGATTGCGGCAGGTTTTATTTTAAAAATCTATACTTAACTAAGTAATCATTAAAGTCGACTCTGAGTGCGGCGGTAAATGTTTTGTTTTAAAAACTGAATTATGAACGACTATGCTGACTTCTACACTAATATTTTTGATATTATGAAAGAGAGAATTTAAATTACAATATATCGTAGAATAAATTTTCCCATGGTGTTTTTCTTGTATTTATGATTCTGTGGGCTTGAATTGGATTGTATTTTTGGTATTGTAATGTGCTCCTTGTACATATTAATAATTTGATTGATTTTATTTTATATTAAGGCACATAATTCTATTATATCAATGAGTAATTAGTAAACATCCAGTTGCCATAATATTTCATGAATAAATGATTCAGGTTAAGTAATTACTCTTTATGTTGTTCAAAGATAAATACCTACTATGGATGTAGAAATTGTTTGTCTAGGACGTCAACAGGTGTATTGATATTATTATACAGATATGTATTTTTAATATTGGGCCAACGCACGCAAACAAATTTAATAGTATATGACAATGAATTACTGTGAAAGTGTTTGTTTTATTATGGAAATATAGGTGGCTATATGAATATTATACACTATCATCACATCATAAATAAAATTAATAAGTTAAAAAGTGTCGATACCACAGAATATATATAACGTATATATGTTACTAGGCTCCATAATATTTCTAAGTCATTTAAAGGACAATGTATACACTTTTACAACAAACTCCCAAACGATGTAATTAATTTGTCAATTAATAAATTCAAGACACTTATTAAACACAGATTATGCGATAAAGCATATTATAGTGTAGTAAACTATTTAAATGATACAGACGTTTGGGAATGAATTGCTCTATCCAATTACTATTTTTTGTTCTCCTAGTTTATAAGTATGATCATTAAAAGACAGCGCTGCTGAGTTTCTTGTCAGTTCTTCTCAGCAGAGGACGTATTCCGAACTGACGGTAATAGGCTAGTTTCCTAAATTTTCTTTTTTAGTCCGTTTTGTAGATTATTAAAAAATATTGGACACGTATTTTTTTATTTTTTATGTAACCAAAAAATAACGGAGATATATCAAATCGAAATTTCACATGACGTCACGCCTCACTACAGTTTGTTCGTTCGCACGTTATAGCCCACCCTAAACTTTAATGCGCTTTATCTATGCATATTTCCATTATTTTAAAAAAGCAAAAAATACGTGTCTTTTATTTTTTTATTATCTAACTGACGGACTAAATAGAATTTTGATTTTTTTACCCAGGAAACTAGCCTATTGCAACCAATCCTAAGTAATAAATAGCTTTTGAATTTTGAATTTTTTTTTTGTTATTTTTACAAGAGAATAGAGAAATACAAAGAGAATAGGACTCGGTCATAATTTAGATCTCAAACTTTTAGGGACCGAAAATTTTTGGGAACTCGGCCTTGGTTTCAAAAAAATTTCTTAAATGGAGCCGGTTTTATAGTGTTCCAGATAAAAATAATATTTTTTTTTATTACTTGTACACATAAGGTCCATCGCAAGACACCTTCATGTTTACGAGGGCACAATCCAAAATACAGTTCACGAATACCTCCGGTACAAGTCCTTTGTGATGTGCAGGGGGCAGTTTATGTCAGCACAAACTTGGAGTCAATGATTAATCTCCAAAGCGACTTTTGACCAAGCTGAAACATTCTAAAAGTCTGGATATGCTTTGTTTTGTTCCGACGAAAAAGGTCTTGACCAGGATCAGAAACCAAACCGACGACATGACAGATGTTCAGGTCCTTCAGATGTTCCTCATATTATGCACACAAAGTTCCCCGCAACTCGCCATGTTGCCTCAAGCTTTTCCTCAGGGGTTTTGGGTGAATGCTGCTGTCTAAACTGAGGTTTTAGGAACTGTTGTAAAACCGTGGATACAGTGTACGGTGAGAGGCGATACGTATTCCAATAGGACTTTGCACCTTCACACAAAGTGTGAAGTACCCCGAATTTATGGCCACCGAACTCTCCAGAACTGAATCTTGGATTTCTACGTATAGGGCGTTATTGAACGAGACACCAATAAATATCCCCATAATACGCTTGAATCCCTTAAAACTACTATTACCAGAGTTATGCCCCAAATGAATAAACACATTCCGACAGCGAATTGAGGAAGGCGATTTTATTGAATAATTGTTTAGCTCAATCAGCGCTAGGAGTGCCCGCACTCATAGCAACATGCTGAGGCAGTGACCGTTTTGGTCATGGGGACGCACCACGCAAACACCATTTGTTCTCATAATATTGTCATATATATAACTATATACCTTTTTTTGTTAAATCACTTTTGGATAAAATAATTGTAACTGTGTTGTCTCTGTGTCCAAATAAATGCCTTTTCTTTCTTTCTTTCTTTCTAAGAGTAGTTTATTTAGTAAAAAATGCAATTGGGTTCTACAAAATTTTGTAAGAATTATCAACAATTTAGTTCTGATATCAGTCCTCAAATACCTGGCGCACCCTGTATCTGTACAATTATACTAATTGAATTATGTTTGCCTTTGAATCCATCAATTTCAATAATAACCAAGAAAATACGTAATACATAAATATAATTCATTCTTTAACAGTACTAACGTGTAGTCGGAAAGAAACTTTTGGTTCCATTAAAATTAAAATAACAAAATGACTATAATTCAAGTTCGAGATGCTCCTATACTTAAGGGGTTTAATTTAAAAAAATTCCAGTTGATATCTTTTATTTTTTTATATCCATGTTTGTTTGGAATTGTGAATTTCATATGTGTAAACCTTGAGTCTATGCTAAAAAAAATTCTTTTGAAAATCTACTCTCTGTCAATCGCTTTGACTATATCCACACTAGCACTTATTTATACTAGTCGCATTTCCGTGGTACCAACACATATTTTTGTATTGGAATATCTATGCTCATTGATTTTAATCAACTTCACCAGTGAAAAAGTGTCCAAGAATTATTTTAGGATAATTTCCAGTGTAGACGAAATATTGAATACTGGTGCCGTATCTCAAGTGAAATGGATCCACTTTAGCATTTTGATGTTTATTTTAATAACAAGAGTAATTTATACAATCGTTTTGTACGATAAAAATGGATCACAGACTACATTTATAATATTCATAACAAATTTCGTTTTGATTTCGATTGATATCATTCAAATCCAACGAGTTCTTGCATTTTTCATATTACAAATTCGAATGTCCGCCTTGAAAACTCAAGTAAAAAAATTGTTTACCAGAAATAAGAATGTATTATTTACCAACGATGCAGTGAAAATTCGGAATATAGCTCAATGTCTTGATATTTATAAGAAAATACTGGAGTGTTGCGATATTATCGGTAATTGTATGAATCATGTGGTAAGTTCAAATAGTCAAATAAATATTTTATCTAATAAATTGATCGTCATAAACTGAAGCTGCGTCTGTTGGTTCAAGCGAAACTGGTCGAGTGTTGAGTAACTTATCACAAACTGTTGAGTCATAGGTGAGAACTGAGAAGGCAAATGTGAGGAATAATTTTAAACGCAGAAGAGCGAGGAAGGATAAGGAGGAATATGAAAAGAATGAAAAGAAAGAAGAAAAAGGAGTTTATTGGTCCCCACATAAAAATACAAAATAAGAGACGGAAAAAATACAAACTTAACAAATATTATGAAGGAGATAGAAGGGTGTGCTGTGTGGGGGCCAATCGGTTACTGTCTCAGCATAATGCACAATGCTTCATTATGTTTGTGGGGCAGAACATAATGAAGCGCTGGTCTTCCGACAGGGCCGCCATACAGTCACGTCACAAAATGGCTTCACTGTATTGAAATAAGTACACGTATACATACATACACGTACATACACACACATATGCATACATACACACAAACACTCTACTCAAGTTCAGAGGGATATATAAGAAATTGTATATTCACAACATAAGTGTAAACAGAAGAATGAAACACATAAAAAGTGTTGAAAAAAATAAATAAATAAAATAAAATATATATAAAAAAAAATGCAATCATACCTAGGACGTATTACACCCATCAGTGGTATAAATTGGTTTGGGACCCCTAATACCAGTTTGTGTACTTGTTGTTCTATATAATGATGTGTTAGATATAATTCATGTGTCGTGTAAAATAAAGTTTTTTCAACCTCAATTTGCTATTTCAAATTCAACCAGAGAACAAGGCGAAAGTTTTATATGGAAATATTGTTTTAAAGTCAGTGTCATGGTAATTGATATACCTAATGAAGTTTCAAAAAAAGAAACACACATTTCATTTTTGGAAACTTGACCCCGGGGTGCAACTTGAGTGAAACCGTGGGGGGCGGAGCAGTTAGTTAATATTATTCGAATAGTGTTTAACCACACACCAATTTCCGTCTTTCTTGGTATACGTACAATGTACATTACATTTTTATCTAAAATAATAATGGCACATCAAAATACGCACATGAAAAGAAATCTTGATTTGAGGCATCGCTGACCGTTGCCGTAGCTCGCTCGTTGCGCTTGCTGTTCAAACCATAACTTAACCTAATAGATCGGAATGCTCGCAAATCATATTTTTAATATGCGTATACGTAGAAATGTGCTATAGTTATAGCGAGCTTAATTTTTTTGCTTTAAATATTTCCGTTATTTTTCTAAGTCCAAAGTGACAAAAGCTGCTCTTCCTTTCTTACATGCATCTTTATCTATGGCTTCTTTTACTCATTTCCATTTCAATTTATATCAAGATTATATCATTAATCGTATACTTAATTAATTAATGTTTGATTTTAATTACAGTATCTTCTAAGTCTTGTCTGCTGTTTTCCCAAAATCATGTACATCCTGTACGACATACTGTTGAAAATTAAAACTGGTGTAAGTTGTTTATTAATGACTAGCAAGTAGCAGCCATTCCTCGTAGCTTCGGAGTTGCCACGATAATTTTGGAGTGACCGCGGGAATTTCAGGATAAGAAAATGTACTTTTCTGTACCTCAAATTTCATGCGATTTTACCCGCGTTGATTTCGGAGTTGCCGTGGGAATTCGAGGACAGGAAGTATCCTATATCCTTTTCTATATACCCCTGACAAGTGACAACGTGTTCTTACGTAAAATTTCATAAAATTTCACCGAAGACGTTAATTTCGGAGTTTCCGCAGAAATACAAAGTACCCTTTGTCCTTTTCTGTACCCTTGACAACGTGTGTGACAAATTTTGTGAGATTTCACCAGCGTTAATTTTTATGCAAAGTTTCATGATGATCGGTTGAGCCGTTAAGGCGTGAAAAGGTAACAGAAAGACACACAAACAGACAGAGTTACTTTCGCATTTATCGCGAATAAGAAAGTGTAACTTCTTGAACTTTGTTGTATAGTCCCCACTTTTGGGAATCATCGTGTTGGGAGCAGAAGCCTTGCAGTGGGGCCTCATCCCCTGCGTCCCAGGCCTAGCGGTTGAATTGACCAGTGCCGATGTTGAAAATATGAAGAATTTCCTGTTGAACCAATATTTGGACTGTAAAGGTTAGTGTAATTTAAAACACCACTACTTCCAATAATTTTTCTGCTTAATTAATTATTATCATAAACTTTACTGATTATCTCAACTGCTCCTGTCCATGAGACTTTTAAAACGATTGGTATATTTTATCAAATGAGGGTTACGATGCGAAATGTTACCGTTTGATGTTGGCGACCGCAATTGACAACGGTGACCAACGGCCACGACTGGCTACGGTGACCGACGTGCACGACCAGCGATGATGACAAGCTGAGGAACTTATCGTCATGACACGTAGTCATTAAAAATTGACTACGATTTCTAAAATTGTCAACTTTGCTAAGGCTGCTGTACAAGTTGCTAGGCGACAGACGATTGAGGTTGCGGTCGCTTGTCACCGTCGCCCGTCGCCGGGGTATCTGACACGTACCTTTACTATAGGTATCATTATTTATTTAATTCAAAACAAATTATATTTTTAAGTTACAAATAACAATAGAGTATGGACACTAATGGAAAATTAATTTGTTCAGATGAGAAACAACGCGCCGAGATCAGACAGTTTCTACAATATATGGAGAAGCGGCCGTTCAGTTACCGTATATACAGGATGATCACAGTCAACATGTCCCTGCCTATCGGCCTGATCAACTTGTGCACTACTTACCTCATCGTCATTATACAATTCACGCATTTATTTGGATGATTTTTTTGTTTCTATCTCGTATACTATAAGGTGTATTAAAAGCAAGTGTTTAACGGCCGCACTCAGAGTCGACTGCCGAATTTAGTGTCCTTAAGTGTTTAGGGAAATTGTTTTATGATAATTATTTAGTGAGTGCTAAATATACCATATTTTGAAGTTCTGTATCTAGTTAAGTAACCACATATTATAAAACTTTCGAATATTGTATGTAGCATTGTATAGCCTCTTCGAAACATATTTTAAATTTCGTATCTATTACTTAACGTGCTTTTGAATTCACAAGCTTTTGTTTCCATAATACTAAGGTATCTAGGTAGGTACTTAATTTATTTTGTACTCTCAAGGAATAATTCAAAGGTCTTATCTAGTCCGCTTTCTAACACCTAGAGGGCAAAGCTTTGCGGCTTGAAATCGAGAAACGCTTCGGTCCCATAAGAAGACTGTATTTCAACTCGCTACCAGACCATATTATCCCCTATCAAGGTTTCGTTACAGGAAACTATACCTACACTCCAAACAATCAAAAAACGCACCGAATTTTCACAAAGGACTGAACTGAAGTCATAGATCCGTTCTGTCATATTTTGTTTTCATGAAAATAAAAAAAAACTGTTTTAATTGAATTTTAGAGTACATACCTAGCTGCAGCAATAGTGAAACTGCATGGAAATCTGTTGCGAATTTCAGAAGAACTACGCTTATTCAGACAGACGCTTTTTTATACTTTTTAAACTTTAAAAACACATAATTAGTTACTTACTTCAATTTGGGAAGTTATTCCCCATGTTCAATGTACCTAATTGTTTTTTTAATTAGCTATGACTTTATCAAGTAAGACAGTCAGTAAAAATTATAGGATTTTTAAAAAGTATGCACCCTTAGTAAGGGATTGAAAGTCAGCTGCAGGCGAAACATGCATTATGTATAACTTTTTGCACACCGCTTCAGAAAATGCAATTTGAAACAAAGTATCAAGTTTAATGCCTTTCGAGATTATAGAATACAATGAGAAAACATAGCGGAGTGTAAAATGAATTAGCTTTCTGACGTATTTTTATTTTAATACAAACAAAATTTTAGACATTCGCAATAAAAACAAAAAAAGACAAAACACTAATTACATCTTAATCCTAAAGAAACATTCTCGCTAATTGAAGCCATTAATTTTAATCTTCAATTATAACTTCAAGGTGTATTTTTTATTGCATTTTAAATTAAAATCCGCCCGGATGTAATCTGTCAGACGGGCGCCAATGCACGTCATCAGAAGTGGTCCGCCATTTTTACTAAAGCGAAGCACAAGATGGCCGCAGCTGCAACAGTAGGTACCTACCTCATTTGAAGCGAGGGAGACCCCTTCTTATAGATAGATGTTAGTAATCAACAATGACCTGAAGATAGCTCAAATAGCGACTCGCCGACCTAGGACCAACGCGCATGACAAAGAAAGACGACGAAAGAGAGCGTATATGACTAGAAATGTTGATTGAAGATTATACCTAAACACACCTAGCCTGGAATGGGAACTGGCTTTCAAGTGAGCTTGCCTGAATACATCGTTAGGTGCTTGCTTGAAGGTGATAGCTCGCCAGGTGGACATTACTCACTAGAAAGTGCCACCATTAAACCACTATCACCATCACCACTACCACGACCCGATTGGCACAATAGGTCACCCGCTAATCAAGAGGTTCCGGGTTCGATTCCCGGTGGGGTTGGACTTTGTGTGATAAATACAGGGTTCCACTTTCCCGTCTAGGCGTGTTTATATATCTATAGTATAATATATATGTAATATACGATGTTTGCTTGGTTTCCACGACAAATTTTGCTTATAATAGCTTACTGTGGGATCAAGTAGATCTGTATGTTTTGAAGTGGATTAAACATAATTGACTAAAAATAATTAATCAATGTGTATAATACATAGATGAGTGAGAATAGCTAAGCGAAGCAGTGCAAAGTTTGTAAACTGGACACTAAAGAGCTCTGCAACCAAGAAACCTCTATTTTCACCTCTACTACCGCCATAATCCAAATTACTAAGGTCTTTGGTACTTTCAAACAGAATCAATACCAAAAATGAGTGAGGAATAGCGAAGCTAAGCGAGGCGAAACCATAAAACCCTATTGAGTGTTCAAATCGTAAAGCGAGAGAATTTTCAACACGATTGCACTTGCCGATCTATTCATGACGTTTTATTGCATCCAGTCACTTCTGAACCGTTAAACTCCCGTTCATGTTTATTGTCCTTATATGCAATATAATTTGCCATTCAACTTTTCTGTTAAGATGTCGGAAATGTGAAATAGGATTTCTTTATTTATTATTTTTGTTTCATATCTACTAGCTGCCGTGCGGTTTCACCCGCGATAATTTCCCTTATCGGATACGTCATACAAAGAACACACCCTCCAAGTTTCAGGTCTCTATCAGCGGTTTAGGCTTTGCGTTGATCCGTCAGTCAGTCATTCAGGACAAAGCATTTTATATGTAGGTATATAGGTAGACGAATGATAAGTATTCATGTTATCAATATTTAAGATTGGATCAGAAAATGACACTTGAATTCATTTATTTTTGGTTTACCTTATCCTTACAAATGCGAATGTGAGTTTCTTTGTTTGTTTGTTACGCTTTCACGACATAGCTACTCAACCGATCGTCCATCCGCAAAATTGTATCACTCTGCGAAAGCCGAATAGGGATGTGGACTATGAAACTACTACTAGAAAATAAAAAAACAATAGACACGTATTTTTTGCTTTTTCAAATAAATTAAAATATACAGAGATAAAGCGCAATAAAGTTTAGGGTGAGGGGGTCGTAACGTCACTAACCGCTAAAACCGCCATACAAACTGTCAGAATAGTGACGTCACGCGAAATTTCAACTCAATGTATCGCCGTTATTTTTTGATTACGTAAAAAAAGAAAAAATATGTGTCCAATATTTTTCAATAATCTACAAGACGGACTAAAAAATAAAAATTAGTCAACATGCCCATTATCGAAAAACAAAAAACTATCGCTAGCTAGTTTTTCATCTTTAATTATTTAACTACTAGCTGTTCCCCACGGTTTTTTCCCGGTAATTTCGGAGTTACCGCGGTAATTCCAGATAAACTATACGTATAAACCTTCCTCTTGAACCACTCTATTTATTGGTGACAACTGCATGAAAATCCTCTTACTAGTTTTTGAGTTTATCGCGAACAGACAGACAGACAGACGCGGAGAAAGACTTTGTTACTATTCATATACATAATATACTAATATTATAAAGGGGTAAGTTTGTGAATTGTTAAGTTTGTGACGTTGCACTTTGTAGGGGGTGATCGCTGGATCTATACAACGTGTTATTAGAATTAACTGAAAACCTGATACACCGGATTTAAAAAAATAAACAATAATATGATTAAAATATATTTTATGTCGAAAAAATTTATACTTTAAAAGTTATTCAACATTATTTTGGAGGTGACCTATCTACGAAATTCCAAGCGCTACGCCCGCGCCTACCGGTTCGATTTTTTTTGCTGCGGGCGGCGTACGCGCCAAATATTGTATTATAAATAATTTAGACATGGGCTAGTAAAAATGATAAAATATAACCCATATTAAAACATATTTATTATTAAATCGATTCGCTTGTCGATTCTGAGCAAACTACTTTCTCGTTTTCAGTTAGTTCATTAACACGTTGTATAGAACCGATTTTGAAAATTCTTTTGCGTATAAAGGTGTTCGGAAGGGTTCTTTTTAGTGCCATTTGGTTATGGGACCCCGAAAACGAGTACCTACATATTTTTTTTTAATTTAGAGCGGTCAATTAACTAAGTTCAATATCTTTAATGTCGACAGTGCTATATTTTTATGTGGTATCGTTAAGAACAATAATGACGAGATATAAAAGCAAAAATTCTACTTATTCCGTCAGTTAAATAATAATAAAAAAATAATAAACACATATTTTTAGATTTTTCAAATTATTGGAAAAAAGTTTAGGAATGGGAGCTAGTGACGTCATAACTAGGTATAAAGTGTACCTTGGCATGACGTCACACGGAATTCCAACTCAATGTGTCATCGTGATTTTTTTATTAAGTAAAAAAGGGAAAATAGGTTTAGTAATCACCCATATAGGGTTTCGGTCACCCTCCAGGGCGACCGAAATCTCTTCGGTCTGATTGATTTCTCTCCGTGTAGAGCGAAAGATGATCAAAAATATACCTAATACAACTCGGTTTCAGATGCACCGACAAACGTCGAGGTGAGACGCCTCCTGAAGTACATGGAAGCTCGTAGCCTCATTACCAATGTGTGGGGCGTCGTACCCATCGACTTGAGATTACCAATGGCTATGTGCGGCTTCTGCGTCACTTACATCATACTGCTTATTCAATTCACCCATCTCTTCGATTAAAACAAAATGTGATGTAAAATTATTGTAAAATAGAATAAAAAAAAAATTCAATTTGAATATCCTCAACTCATAGTTTTGTTATCTGGGGGCACGGCAGTGCCCCCGCCAAGTCGAGCAACAAAAGCGGCACGGCCGTACTATCCTTTTCTCGAAGCAATTCAGGCCATTTTCGACCCCCTATAACTTCGTTGTGAATAAAACTAGAAGCCTGAATTTTTAGTAAACAAGCAGGTATTGTATAAAGACGGTATAATTTAAATTTCATTCGATTTGAACCAGTAGTTTAAGAATTATAACTAGTCAAAGTTTCTTAATTTTGTAGGTCACTCACTCACTCACTCACTCACTCACTCACTGACCGATCATCAAAATTCTAAGGCACTTCTAGCAGACATAGAAGTTTGAAATTTAGAATACAATTAGTGTTTATTGTATAAATCAAGGAAAAATTAAAATATTTAGCAATTTCGGTCCAGTTTTCTAGATACACTAACTGCATAAATAACTTTGTAATCCCATATAAATGTATGGAATTACAAAGTTATATATGCAGTTATATGTACCAACTGCACAAATAACTTTGTAATCCCATATAAATATATGAGACTAGCTGTTCCCCGCGGTTTCACCCGCGTTAATTTCGGAGATCCAGCGGGAATTCAGAGATGCAAAGTAGTTAGTACCCTATATCCCTAGGTTTTCTTTACCCCTGACAACGTGCATGCAAAATTTCATGAGATTTCACCAGCGTTAATTTCGGAGATCCTTCGGGAATTCCGAGATAAAATTACCCTAATCTGAATGTTCCAACGATTTTCATGAAATTTTGTATACAGGGGATTTCGGGGGCCATAAATCGATCTAGTTAGGATTCATTTCTGGAATTCCCGCGCGAACTCTGATATCAACGCGGGTGAATTAATTATTGCATACTACACGTTGTCAAGGGTACAGGAAAGGTCATAGGGTAGTACTTTTATCTCAGAATACCCGCGGGATCTCCGAAATTAACGTGGGTTAAACCGCGGGGAACAGCTATTTAAACCGAGCGAAGCTCGGTTGCCCAGATA
This sequence comes from Zygaena filipendulae, assembly GCA_907165275.2. Classification (NCBI taxonomy): domain Eukaryota; kingdom Metazoa; phylum Arthropoda; class Insecta; order Lepidoptera; family Zygaenidae; genus Zygaena; species Zygaena filipendulae. Next base: position 8,351,839 of record OU015669.1, read on the forward strand.
TTAATAAATAATAATAATAAGTGTAGCTAGTTACCTACCTAGATATAAAGTGTAGATACATAGTTACCTAGACATAATTATGTTCAAAGGTACCATGGTCAACGGAATGAAAAAGCAAGAATGGGGCATGTGTTTATATATATTATAAAGTTGTACCAAAATCTTTCAAGTTATTAAAGTAGACTAAATTGCTCAAAGGAGGAAGACCATTTACAAAAAGAAATGAGATCCCATCAAAAACAAACTTGTAAAAAAGTCCAAGTCTCGCAACTCACTTCTTCTACAGTAAAAAGTTGTGAGATCAATGTAATACCAAGTCGGTTAATTTATTCAGTGCCTACTTAAGGGTCCTTCTGTCTAAAGTTATCATGTTATAAGCTAATCTAATAACATTTTATAGTGACCATATCAAATTTAAAAACCTTTTATGTTTTAAATAGATTGATTGGCTTGGCGATCACGTGAAAACACAATGTATCTCACAAGTAATACACATTATAATTAAATTAGATTGTTTAGAACCATAATTATGTATTACATGTGAGATATATTGTGTTTTCACGTGATCGCCAAGCCAATCAATCTATTTAAAACATAAAAGGTTTTTAAATTTGATATGGTCACTATAAAATGTTATTAGATTAGCTTATAACATGATAACTTTAGACAGAAGGACCCTTAAGTAGGCACTGAATAAATTAACCGACTTGGTATTACATTGATCTCACAACTTTTTACTGTAGAAGAAGTGAGTTGCGAGACTTGGACTTTTTTACAAGTTTGTTTTTGATGGGATTATGATTTCAGTTGAATTTTAAAGTTTTCATACATCTTTCAAAAAATACTGCATACTTAAATGATTCGATAATTGTCTCAAATAATATAGTTAAGTAAGAAAAGAGTCGCTTTTAAGGTTGGTATATTATGTAGGTACCTAAATATAACGAAACTGCACTCGTCTACTAGTATACTTAAGCAAAATTAAAACAAAAAAAATTAAACCGACTTCAAGAGTTCCGTTGTCTGTCTCCGAAACAGATCTTTATGAAATTTAAATGGGACCATTTCGGAATAAACTCGTTAAATGAAAGAGTTTTGCCGGATCATATATAAAAAATACCTTTTCATTACTCATACTCGGAAAGTAGGTCTGAAGTTGCCTGAGAAGCGGGTTGAAAGTAACACTTTTCAGCCCTAGGGAGAATCGCTTTCAACTGACAGCTGGATACTGCAGAAACTCAAGTTTTTTTATATGTCATAGGGGGCATACTTACTGGCCAGTAGCACACCTAATGGTTGATTTATGTAAAATAAAATTCACTCATTTTTTTCTTTAGCTATTTCCTATTTTTATTTTGACTTTCCTTGCATTCGTAATGAAAAGCACAGTGTTATCCTCGGGAGAAAGACTTGTTTAGTCCCGAGACGGGGCCAATAGTTCGAGGGCCAGTTACTTTCACCCCTAGGATAACAATGTACTATTTTGTTTATATATCTGGCCAGTGGACACATTTAACTTCGATGCTCCTGGTCGGTGTTTTATGCGAATTTTAAATTAAATTAAGCTTAGCATGAAGTAACATAAATACACTTTCCTTTATTGAATCCAATTCCGATGAGAAGTTTTCGTGTAGCATATTGCAGGATCGAAAATTGTGGGTGAAATCGCGGGCATCAGTTATAAACCTCGCCACTCGAGAACTTTCTTGCTTGCTCCATCAATCTTGATGTTAGCTATTCTTCAGGCTGTGTCAGTAATCTTAATTCGCCTACGGATTTCCATAGCCCTTTGAGGCCTATAGTGACCGACCACGTCTCAATAACGTAAGTCAAAGTATATGCGTATTATTTACATAAACAGTCATTGCCAGGGTCGAAAATTCACGCGGGTGAAAACGCGGGCACCAGCTAGTAAAAAAATAATAGACGTCACACATATTTACACATTTTAAGATTTTTCAAATTATTGGAAAAATGTTTAGGAGTGGGAGAAAGTGTACCTTGGCATGACGTCACACGAAATTTCAACTCAATTTGTCGCCGTAATTTTTTAATGACTTAAGTAAAAAAGGGCAAATATAGGTTTATTAATCTGCAAGATGGACTAAAAAGTAAAATTTAGTCATCTAACTCAATTAGAAAATGAGTTTGGTCCTCCATTCTTTATTCAAATATTGACCAAAATAATATTATTGTTACCCTTTAATCATTTAGGCAAATGGAATTAATTCCATATGAATTCTAGACAAAAGTCTGTCTACGGCAAAGTATTGTAGACCCGTTGAGCAACGATTGGAAAAATATTATGATTCGAAATTCTTTCCAAATAATGAATTCATCCACGGAAAATTTATTCAATATACACAGTAGAAATGAAAAGCGTGTCCCATTGCTATTGGGTATACATTTTTTATCAATGCAAGTAATATGCGGTTACAATTTCGGTTTTCAAAAAATATTCAGAAGGGTTGTACAAAAAATCATTATGATCGTGTCATTTCTATTTTTTATTGTAATTTCTTTGTTACAAATTTGGCCGGTGTATACGTTGACCCATTACAAAAATGTCATTGAAGAACATGATTTTATACCAGGACTGGTGTGGAATTCGACCCAGATAATACAATTATTTGTGTCATATTTCCTTATACTCATAACTGACTACAAATTTTACGACTACGTGAAAGATGTTTCGAAAATCGGTAATGACGTGAACAAAAGAATCGGAGTTTTTGCAGTTTTCTACACATTTGTAATGTTTTTCATCAAGTTTGGTACATGTGTGTCATTTCTGAACGATAACGATGACTATAGTTCTTATTTTCCTGCCTGCATTTATGCAATTCCTTGGTTAGCACAAGATGTGACATCGGCGTTACAAATCGTGACTTTTCTCTATGTTTATTATTCCCTCAAACACCTAAGCACACTTTTGGAGACATCGAATATTAGTGTACTGGAAGTACAAAAATATTATATGCATCTTTTACGAAGTTGGGAAAAAATAAGACCGCTTACCGATAAATTTGTAAGTACACAAATTCAACAATTACCAAAATACTTTCGGTGAGATGTTAAATGAGCCACATTATCTTAGGAACTAACATTCTTTTTATTTTAATTTTTTTACATATCAATTCTTATTTTTAACTTTTGTCAATTGTAGACGGATGTTATATTATCTATTAGCGCATTAGCAAAATGGCAAAAGTGTACTTATGGCCGCACTCGGAGTCGACTTTAATGATAACTTAGTTAAGTATAGATTTTTAAAACAAAACTACCGCAATCAGAGACGTTCAGTAAATTAATGTTAGTTGGCATTTAATGAGATGTAACTTGATTAGTAAAATGCCAATTAACATTAATTTATTAAACTTGTCTGATTGCGGCAGTTTTGTTTTAAAAATCTATACTTAACTAAGTAATCATTAAAGTCGACTGTGAGTGCGGCGGTTAATCACTTATTTTTCAGTATTTTTTCAAACTTTCTAAGGTATATAAGTAATATTTTATCCATCTACGCTTTCAAACATCGATCTGACTTCTCCTTTGATCTTTAAATTTGATTCTTTCGCTTAACCTCTAAAGTATTAAAAATGTTTTGTTTATTTAGGTAATTATTTGAATAATAGAGGTATTTCCGATAAAATTCGGTTCTTTTATTTTGTTTTGCAGATGATTTTGATGTTGTTCACTACTATTCCAAAAATAATGGCTATGCTGTGGCATACACTAGTAAACATTAAGTTAAAAGTAAGTCATATAATATTGTACATATATGTACCTATATATACTTTCGGGTTCGGGTCCTCTCCGGGTTCGATTCCCGGTGGGGGTGGACTTTGTGTGATGAACACAGGGTTCCATTTTCCAGTCTGGGTGTGTTTATATATCTATAATATACACACCGGCAGAATTAGCGGAACATAAAAAGGCAGAGTATAGAAATAATTACGTATATATTATGTTAAAACAAATTATAATTAGACGTGAAGTAATAAATTAATATACATCTTTTAACACTTTAAAAGTTTGTAATTAAATTATTAAATTTTATTAAAATAATAATAAAAAAAAACACTTTTTCTCTAATTTGTGGGCACACAAATAATGTTGCAAATTAAAGATTACTGTGATTTTAACACTAAATAAATGAACGATTATTAACGTGTGTTTCCCCTTCGTGATTCAACTTTTATTTGCAACATTGTCTGTGTTCTCACAAACTAGAGATTTTTATTTATTTTTTATTTTGATTACTTTTAATAAATTTAACTAAGTAAAAACTTCTTAAAGTCGATGTTATAATGTGTGTATATAATATATAAGTAATTCTATGTAGTATATACTTACCACGTTTGCTTGGTTTCCATGACACAAGCTTATAATAGCTTACTGTGGGATCAAGTGGATCTGTGTGTTGTGATGTGGATTATTATTATTATTACTCAAATATATCAATAATTATGTGTTTGTCATGCGATAATTTTAATCCATTTTCAATTTTGTTTAAGAATATTTGGGCAGCGTACATCCTTCGAAATACATTCACTATTAGTGCGGTAATTCAGATGAGTCTACCATCAATAATTGTCCAAGTCGTGAGTCTACAAATTAACGCCATCAAAATGGTGCTATATGATAAATTGATGAATGACAAAGGTATCCATTCTAATATTATAAAATACGAGCTGTGACCCGCGGTTTCACCCGCAGTAATTTCGGAGTTCCCGAAGGTATTCCGGGATGAAAAGTATGTCCTTCTCTACTCCTGACATTGTGACTACCAAATTTCTTCCAAATCCGTTCAGCCGTTTTTGCGTGACTGAGTATCAAACATCCAAACTTTCACATTTATAGTATTAGTAGGATGATAAAGTAACTATGTCTGTCTGTCTGTCTATTATCTTTTTACGGCTTAAGCTAAGTTAACTTAGCCGATCATAACGCATCGTCATGTCACGTGGTGACGAATAATTGGACTTTTGATTGGACTATGTGACGTGACGATATAAGTTTCTTACTTTTCTATTCCGATAGCGACTATAGAATTTCAACTTAGCTAAGGGGGCAGTACCAACACCGAAAGATGATCAAAGATACAACTCGGTTTCAGATGCACCGGCAAACGTCGAGGTGAGACGCCTCCTGAAGTACATGAAAGCTCGCAGCCTCATTACCAATGTGTGGGGCGTCGTGCCCATCGACTTGAGACTACCGATGGCTATGTGCGGCTTCTGCGTCACCTACATGATACTGCTCATCCAATTCACCCATCTCTTCGATTAAAACAAACCACGAATCTTGTCGAAATAATTATTATAGTATGTACAATAATTAAAATTCGAAAAAAGTAGTCAGCACAATCAGTATTTTTTAACTGACTTCTAAAAAGGAGGAGGTTCTACGTTCGATTGTATGTATGTTTTTATACATTAGTATCTAGTACCTATTTAATACCTTCACGATTTTATTCTATTACTAGCTGACCCCCGTGGTTTCACCCGCAGTATCATTTTAGCTTCCTAACTATAATAAGTGGATCCGTAGATAACAACCTCACAAACTCTGGAGTTCCCGCGGGAATTCCGGGATATAAAGTACTTACCCTATGCCACTCAGAATCCCTGTTGCTTCTTATAAGTGAAAAAATGATCGAAATCGGTACAGTAGATCCAGAGATTACCCCTACAACTTCACAAACTCACAATCTCCGGAGTTCCCGCGGGGATTCCGGGACAAAAGTACCCTATGACACTCAGGATCACTGTAGCTTTCTATAAGTGAAAGAATTTTCAAAATCGGTTCAGTAGATCCAGATAAAGCTGTTCCCCCGTGGTTTTACCCACTGGAAATTCGGAGTTTCCGCGGAAATTCCGGAATAAAAAGTATTCTATGACTTTTAGGATCACTGTAGCTTCCTATAAATGAAAGAATTTTCAAAATCGGTTAATTAGATCCAGAGATTACCTCCTACAACGTCACCAACTCACAAACATTTGCTCTTAGTATAGATTTTGCTCTTTATAATATTAGTACTTATAGATAAAACATTTCATAATGGTTTTGGTCCAATAAGCGTAATATGGTAGATATTATGATTCTGAGAATCGTTGAGAATAATTTAATATTATTGTAAAAAAGAATTTAAAAAAATGCATAAAATTATCCTCAACTCATAGTTTTGTTACTGATTGCAGCTGTTATTAAAAATACCTACCTGGATAAGGTTTATGGTTGGTTGTAAAGTTTTCATACATTTTTCAAAAAATACTGCATACTTAGGTACATATATGATTCGATAATTCTCTCAAATAATATAGGGTCGTGTCTTAAGCTAACGTTTAAAGCAAAAACCTGTTGGAAAAGTGCTGTTAATGAAACATTTTCTGGCAAAATTATATCATTTTGAAAAGACTAATTAGCTGGAACCATTGATATAATAAATACCTCTAAACTCGTGACGCAAAAATGTTCTCGCAAAAAATCTGTAAAACGGAAATATACAGGTTTTTGGATTATTAAAGTTTGACGTGTGAGTGTTTGTGTCGTATGTATAAGTGCAAATCGAATTTTGCTTATTTAATAATAAATAAAAAAAAAATTTAAAAAATAACAATTGGTAAAATTTTTAATTTTTATGTTATCTACACTAGCTGTTCCCTGCGGTTTCACTCGTGTTAATTTCGGAGTTCCCGCGGGAATTCCGGAATAAAAAGTACTCTACGTCACTCGTAGAGTACTTTCTACCGTGGCTTCCTATAAGTAAAAGAATTTTCAAAATCGGTTCAGTAGATCCAGAGATTACCCCCTACAACACACAAACTCACAAATTCACAATTAACAAACTTTAGCTCTTTATAATAATAGTATAGATATCGACGCCACTTTTTAACCAACTTCCAAAAAGGAGGGGGTTCTACGTTCGATTTTATGTATGTTTTTTTTTTATAAGGACATTTGTATGGAACCGTGCAATCTGTCCAATGCAGGCCAAACTTTAAATTGTTTATTACCTGAATGGCTGTAAGACATCGTTAAAGCTATTATCTAAAATAAAAGTATCCCGTAGTTCACAGAAATTTTCTACTTATTGTTTGTAGAAAATTACCAATAATATAGCTACGGTTCTACTTAAGTAGCAGGAGATTAGGGAGTAGATAAGTTATTTTAGTAAACGAGGAAACACTAAAAGATAATATAATATACTACGCAACGGATTTAAAATCCGTTGCGTAGTTTTAAAGGGAGGCGACTTTTTAACCGGCTTCCCAAAAAGGAGGTTCTCAATGGGCATGTTGACAAATTTTTTTTTAGTTCGTCTTGTGAATTAATAAAAAATATTTTTTTATTTTTTTACGTAATCCAAAAATAATGGCGATAGGTACCTACATTGAGCTGAAGTTTCGCGTGATATTGATGGACAGTTTGTATGAAAATGTTTTTGGTGGGATTTCATTTCTTTTTGTAAGTCAAAACTGCGGAAGTCTCGTACAAATCCAATCCAATCCATCCCCTAGTTTAAGGGGTTGAGGGATAAAAGTTACAAATTTTATAATTTTTGTATTGTTTGTGTACTAATACTAGCTCACATACCAAATTTCAGCTTTCTAGGACATTAGGAAATACCCTAAGAATTTTGATGATCATCAGTGAGTCAGTGACGAAATCAGGATTTTGTATATATCAATAAAATCTAAAGTATAGATATATAAGAGCTATGCAATTAAAACTTTATATGTTTAATAAGTCTGCTATGGACAACATATCCCGAGTATTTTGTTTATCTGGTAAAATCCAAACCCAAGTTATAAGGGTTCAAAAAAACGAAGAAGCACTTCGAGAAAAGGTAGGGTAGTGCCCTTGCGCTTCGTTTGACTCGTCTTAGCTGGGGCACTGCCGTGCCCCCAGAAACGTTATTCTTGTATTGCGCTTGAAAATGCAGAAGCAAAAGTCAATCTTGAGAGCGTGTCCAGTTGGCTTGTGTTCATTATAGGGATGTTGACAACTTTTGTAAATCAAAATTTTAATTAGTCCGTCTTTTAGAAAATTAAAAATCATTAGACACGTATTTTTTTAATTTTTCAAATAAATTAAAATACACAGAGATAAAGCGCATTAAATTTTAGGGTGGGGGCTTGTGACGTCACTTACCGCTACAAACCGCCATACAAACTGCACTAGTTAGTGACGTCACGCGAAATTTCAACTCAATGTATCTCTGTTATTTTTTGATTACGTAAAGAAAGAAAAAATACGTGTCCAATATTTTTTACTAATCTACAAGACTTGTGTGAATAAACTATTATTATTATTATTATTAATCTGCAAGACGGACTAAAAAAAATTAGTCAAATAGCCTATTGTATACATTATTTATTTATTTATTTTATTGGCACACCAACTGCTTACTGGCAAAGCATTATATTAATAACTAATTATAGGTAAACTAAGACAAGCCTTTATGAGCTTAAGGGTAATTTTTTTAATATCAAACAAAGTTTTACCTGAAATTTCAAAGTGGAACTAGTTTGTATGAAATGGAACTCTCAGACGAACAACAAGCATTTGTCAATTGAACAATCAGTCCGACCCCTGATACGTATAGTTTTTAACCGACTTCCAAAAAGGAGGAGGTTATGTATTCGATTGTATGTATGTTTTTTTTTTTACTTACAACCAATAAAAAAATGCAACGCTACACGCTTGTCTGCGTTTTTTTTTTCTGAAAATAAGAGAACATCACAATTAAATGCCCAAATAATTATTATTCACTATCTGAATCTCTGATCTTGGGGCTAAACTATTAAAAACTCTTTGAGTCTAATTCCGATTTTGATTCAACTTCTCTCGATCTCACCTCGATCTCATTTTGAACAAGATCGAAATCAAATCGAAATCGCCTTTGGAATCGTGTTTTAAAAATGGATGGTTTTCGTTGATAATTTTTTGTAATTTTTTTGAAGTCGATTTGTCTAATTGATATTTTAGTCAATATTATACCAATTTATCTAGACTCTAACTTTTGACAGCAATAACGTCACTATTAATCTATTAAGCAAATGAAATGAATTTTAAATCAATCAACACTTATGTGTTATTGGGTGGACATAATCAGATGTCCACTATCTTTTGTTTTTGGTGGCAAAGTAGTCGTGTCCTGTGAATATTACAGTTGGGGAAAAATGGTCCGAAATTCTTCTAAGATAGTGCATTTGCGTCCCTTAAAAATTTGTGTCAGACATGGTAAAAAAAGAGAACAGCGACTCCCCTTGTGTTTGCGCATATTTTTCCTGTCCATGCAAGTAATATGCGGCTACAACTTTGGTTTTCATAAACTATACCGAAGAAGAATCAAAACTTTCATTTTATTAGCTTCGTTTTTATTTTTTATTATTATGGCAACTTTAGAAATTTTGCCGGGTATTTTATTTATTTATCGTACCCCTGATACTGAAAGTCATGATTTCAAAGCCGGCCTAGTGTGGCACATGTCACAGATAACCCAATTTTTTGTTTCTTATTTCGTGCTCTTGACCAATTATAAATTTTACGATTTCGTTAAGGAAATTTATGAAATTCGTGAGAGTTTGGAAAGAAATATAAATTGTCGAATGGAAATTTTTGCTATTATGTTCACATTTACTTTATTTTTCATCGAATTCGGAACTACTTATTTGTCGTGTTTTGTGAATTGGACTTCTTGTGTGAACTACTCATTGCCTTACTGGCCTGCTTATATGTTCACTTTTCCTGTATTAGCGCTATACGCTACCTCCGCATCTCAAATTCTAATATTTCTTTACGTGCAAAAAATTCTTCACGAAATTAAGACACTGTTAGAGACAGCAAAAATCAATGTAATGGAAGCACAAAAATATTACACGGCACTTGTACGTAGTTGTGAAAAAATTACACCACTAAATGATAAATTGGTAAGTGTGTAAACCAATGTAAAATTTACTATTTTTCAATTATATTTTTAACTAGCTGAACCGCGCGCTTTCACCTGCGGTAATTTCGGAGGTCTCGCGGGAATTCCAGGATAAAATATAGTTATAAACCTTCCTCATTAATCACTCTATCTATTGGTGAAAACCGCATCAAAGTCCTTTGCGTAGTTTTAAAGATTTAAGCATATATAGGGATATAGAGACAGAGAAAGCGATTTCATTTTATACTATGCAGTGACTAGCTATACCCCGCGGTTTCACCCAATTTCAGAGATCCCGCGGGAATGCCGAGATAAAAATTAGCCTAAGTTACTCCTTATAACATCAGCTATCTGCCAGTGAAAATCCCGTTAAAATCGGTCGAGCCGTTTCAGAGATTACCCGGAACAAACAAACAGACCGACAAACCGATAGACAGAGAAAAAATTAATTACAAACAGACACTTCAATTTTATTTATAAGTAGATAAGTCTAGATGTTTAGACTAGATTTAATTAAACTATCGATAGCAGAGTTCCGACAAAATTTGATTTACTTTTGCCTATAATTGGCTAAGTTTCATGTTTTTTGTACTCCTTTCTGACAGCAATAAACAATTTTATAATTATTATTAAGATGAGTCTAAAAAAATGAGACGGGTCTCAGTCAAACATCTACTCTTTTTTTATTCAGACGAAAAATAAAAGAAGAATAAATCAGCTAAGATCACGTACCAATCCAAAAAGTTTGAGGATATTAGTTATGAAATCAAAATTTTATATAGAAGAACTTGACTTCTTCTATATTATATATAAAGACTTCAAAAGTACGTCTTTTTTAACTTGGGACGCTTTTCTTATAACTTAAAAATTCTCTTGTAAAATGGGCTAGTTGACTATATTTTTTGTTTAGTCTGTCGTGCAGATTAATAAAAAATATTGGACACGTAATTTTTCTTTTTTTACACTATCAAAAACTAACGATGATACATTGAGTTGAAATTTCGCGTGACGTCACTAAGCGGTGCAGTTTGTATGGGGCCTATACCGGTTAATGACGTCGCGAGTCCCCCACCCTAAACTTTAATGCGCTTTATCTATGTATATTTTAATTAATTAGCAAAAGCAAAAAATACGTGTCTATTATTTTTTTATACCTGACGGACTAAATAGAATTTTGATTTTCATAAGACATCAACATCCCTATTGGGTGTTAAAATGAAAACGAGTAAATATTAGCCTGAAAAGAGCATATTTTTTGCAGATTATTTTGATGTTGTTGACTGCAACTCCAAAATTGATGGCATCAATCTGGTATACACTGACAATCTTCAAGACAAAAGTGGGTAATAGTATTCTCCAAGAAGATTGAATGCTATAAAAAGTTATAACTGGTCTGGTTTTTTAACTGATACTCAAATTATAAAAAAAAACAATGTGTCGCACCAGGTCGCACCTTTAGAATTAAATTGACGTAACTCAAAACTCCTGTAGGTAACTGCTATTATTGATATAGATTGACTAAAAAAAGCTCTAAAACCATGTGCCGAAAAGAGCCTGGAATTATGAGTAGTAAGGGACAAGTATCGGTCACTTTCGTTGATCGCATTATTCACCAACGCATGGCATGTAAAGACACTTCTGCAGGGCAATTTGTAACTTTTGTTGCTATCATATTTTAGTTTCAATCAGAAAAATAGCGGTTTTGTGACTAATTAATTTTAATTAAAGTTTAGGCAATTTTGGTTGATTACTAGATATTGTAGATAGGTGTTAAAACGTGCATATTGTAATCGAAAAACCGTCATATTTTTGATTGCAACCGATAAATAATAGCCCTTCCTAATTGCAATTTTTGTTTTAGATCACTTTCATTCTTAAGGTGCGATGTATGCTATCATTTGTGCCTAGATTGGTAGATGGGGTTGAATTAAATATTAAAAACGTATATATTTTATAGGTAAAGTGTTCAGGTGAAAACCTCTTCGTGTTTTAGGTTACCTCTTTATAATATTAGTATAGATTAGTTTGTATAGATGGCATAATAATGGAATTATATCGCACTATGGTCTTGTTACCATCTATAGCATAACAATTTGTAAATAAAACATTCGTTCCTCGCAATAAATCCTAGTTTGACCCTCGTAAACCTGAAGTTTTGATTCGTCTTCATAAAGCAATGGAAAAGGGTTATTTATTAAATAGATGTTTTTATATCGAAAACTTGATTGAAATCTTACAACTACTACTCTTTTTTCAGTTCAATTGGGTAGAAAATCTTTTGGAAAACAGCCTTACGATGAATATGTTAGTTCAGATATGCTTACCCTCGGTGATCGTTCAAATTGCCGGTATACGAGCGATGGCTTTCAAAATGGTGCTTTACGATAAGTATATAGATGGCAAAGGTAACAAGGTTAAAGTTAGAGATAAAGAAAATTGACAGAATATAGTCAGGAGTCACCTGTCTCAAATTAATTTTTTCTCAAATTTCAGATGCAATAACGACCGTTGAGGTTAACCGCCTTCTCAAGTACATGAAAGCTCGCAGCCTCGTTAACAACGTGTGGGGGATCGTGCCCATAGACTTGAGACTGCCAGTATCTATGTGCAGCTTCTGTGTCACTTACATCATATTCTTAGTTCAAATCACCCATTTATTTGATTAAAATGTTTCTATACAGTGTGTCTATTATGAATTTTCATTTGTAAAACTAAAAACATCAAGCATCAAATTGCTTTTCTGGTACCTATTGGTACAAGATTGTTCTTATACTTTTTTATATTATGTAAACTTACTACTTAATTATATATACTTTATACTTACCCTTTTTGATTATTGTATATACCTATTTTTTTATATAAATATAATTTTGTATAGGTACGTATAATACATATTTCGCGAATACTCACGGTAAACATCTAAATCAACACACAGCCGAAACTACTGAACGGATTTCGCTGAAATTTGGCATACAGATAGTTGTAATAACGTAGGCATCCGCTAAGAAAGGATTTTTGAAAATTTGCACCCTAAGAGGGTGAAAAAGGGGTTAAAGTTTTGTATGAAATCCGTCATTTTCAGAGTTAGAAACCTGAAACTTTGTTTTTAGGTAAAATTCAACCCCCAAGGGCGTGAAAAAGGGGTTGAAAGTATGTATGAGGAAACAAGATTAGTTAAACTATTTTAATCGAAACTTTACAGGAGTACAGTCAACAGCAAAAGTAGATGATCAAAATCAGAAATTCAATACTAATCAACTGAGTTCGCGTCAGAACTGTGTGGCGTCGAAGTGATTCAAAAGTATATGATTGTAAATTATACCAAACATTTACTACTAGTACAGCTGCCATATATTTGTGATCAATTTTGACTCCAAAACTTATAAACTCAATTCGCATCAGAACTAACAAGTGAAAAAAAATAATTAAAACTTGTGAACAGTTAAAATCAAAAACTAAATGATGAAACTGAAGCCACGGGCCACGGTTTAAAATTAGTATACTAAAGCAGATTTCCGTTAAAAACGTAAGAAAATTAAATTTCTTGAACATTTATAATATTTGAATGTATGAATTAATAGCAACATTTTAATTTTCTTTTATTTTTGTCCTCTGCTCCGTGCTCCTTGCTGTTTTACCGTAAAACAACAAATTAAATTAGTGGAATAATTATAAAATAAGTATGGATGAACTATTTGTCGCATGATTGTGGCCTCAGTTCATCATTTAATTTTTGATTTTAACTGTTCACTAGGTTTGATTTTTTTTGTTATTTCTTAGTTCTGATGCGAATTGAGTTTATAACTTTTGGAGTCAAAACTGATCACAAATATATTAAAACAGCTATACCTACTTATAGTAAATGTTTGGTATAATTTACAATCACATACTTTTGAATCACTTCGACGCCACACAGTTCTGACGCGAACTCCGTTCATTAGTATTGAATTTCTGATTTTGATCATCTACTTTTGCTGTTGACTGTACTCCTGTCAATAAATGAGTAAACAAGACGTGTTTCTGGCTCTTTCAGAATTCAACCCCTAATAGGTGGAAAAGTGTGACATATACCTACTGAAAATCAACATGTGTATCGTTCTCCATGCGAACGAAGTCGTGGGCAACGGACAAAAGCTAGTCATAATATAAATGTTTACTTTGACGCGTATCGAACCCATGAATTACAGTAGCCATGTTCACTAACCACTTAGAACAAAGAAGAAAGAAAGAAAATACATGAATTTCAGCACAACACACAAGAAAAAGAAACAAACATAAACAGTGACATAGATAATATATTTTGCATACTCTGCCGAAAGGGTCTCCAACTCAGCATTAGCTAACAACGGTCCTTAGGTTTAAAGTCAGTTATAAGTATAGTTTTGAAGTGGTTTTGAATATCAACCGTCTTCACCAACCAATACGCTTCCACTGCTTAATCTTTACCCTACATGCGAAAGCAAAAAATCCTTATTATTTATGCGAAAGTGAGTTTGTTGGTTACGCTTTCACGCCCCAACGGCTCACCGATCACATTGTCAAGAGTACCTGCAGAAAGGGAAACAGGGCACTCGTATTTCGGAATTCCCGCGGGATGTCCGAAATTAACGCTGGTGAAACCGCGGGGAACAGCTATAGTTTATGAAATATAATTTCCAAATATAAAGAGCATTACTTATTTTTAAAGCAACCATATTAATTATTTTTAAAGCAACCATAAAAAAATACATGATCCCGGTTCGTTCGTCTCTGCTCTGATCGTTTCCTTCTTCTCTATTTTTTTATTTTTTATTTTAACAGTACTAACATAACTTTAAGTTTTATTTTAACGACCTAACAGCTTTTTATTTTTATTTAATAATTGCGTTTACTATGCTGTGCCCACATTTCTGTAGTAACAGTCTAGCTCTACAACTTTGTATTATAATTTTAGTCAATATTCCGATTGTTACCTGTTTCGTGAGCCCAATAAATAAATAAATAAATAAATAAATAAATAAATTACAAGTATTGCAACTTCCGAAAACAGAGTACCACAGCAACGTCTAAATGATTAATTATTGTATTTTATTATTGATCAGAACTCTATCAACATAAGTACTCTGAAATGTAATAATATCAATCTAATAAGCAAATGGAAACAATTTCAAATCAATCAACACCTACTTCAGGGTGGAAACAGTAAGGTATCTAAGTAGTTTATTTTGTAGTCCTGTCTTGTGGAAACACACGACACATTCTGGTAAAAATGATCCGAAGATCTTCTAAAATAGTGCATTTGAGTGCCCAAAAAAATTATGTCAGACATGGTAAAAAGAAAGAACAGCGCGTTTCTTTGCGCCTGCGCACATTTTTTCTGTTCATTCAAGTTGTATGTGGCTACAATTTTGGTTTCCATAAATTATACCGAAGGAGAACCAAAAGTTTCATATTAATCGCTTCGTTTACATTTTTCATTATAATGTCGACCTTACAAATTTGGCCTGCGTTTAAAATAATTTTTTTAACTACAGATATTTCCCGTCAAATATTCATAGCAGGCCTATTTTGGTACGGGACTCAGATAATACAATTTTTTGTGTCATATTTTATTTTGCTTCTCACAAACTATAAAATATACGATTTCGTGAAGGATATTTATGAAATTCGTGACAGTGTGAATAAAAACACAAACAGGATTGAAACTATTGCTATTGTCTTCACTTTTATATTATTTCTCGTCGATTTCGGAATCAGTTATTTGTCATGCGTTTCGGATTGGAGTGATTGTTTCGACAACTCGTTTTTTTACTTACCACTGTGCATCTTCACATTTCCTACATTGCCGCTATATGCTACATCAGCATCACAGATCTTAACATTTCTTTACGTGCAAACATTTCTGAACGATATTATGTCACTGTTGAAGACAGGGAAAATCAGTTTGTTGGAAGCAGAAAAATATTACAGGGAACTTGTGCGTTGCTGTGAAAAAATTACACCGATAAATGACAAATTGGTAAGTATTTTCTATATTATTATTGTTGTGAAGAGGTTTTTATAAACTTCTTTGGGTACGCAGGGAAAAGGATTGATGAAAGTTTTGTTACGTATTAAATACTAGGTGTTCCTCACGTTTTCACCCTCGGTAATTTCAGAGTTCCCTCGGGAATCACTCTAAACCGCATTAAATATCCGTTCAGTAGTTTTCGAGTTTATCGCGAACAGACAGACAAACAATAGACACGCCGTAGACTTTGTTTTATTATAATATGTAGTGATGTAGGTATATAAGATTTTCATAGCGACTTAACTTCATATTAAGCAAATAGTTAACGACTTACGCTTTTTTACACACTTGTGCTTAGGTACATGTTATAGACAATGTAATAGGGGCGTGAATTATATCAGGAATTATTAATAATTATCGAGTCTATTGGTAAATAAAATAAAATAAATAAAAATAAAAGAGATCAATAAAGAGAAAATATACGCTATAGCCTGGTTATATAAATAATTATCAGATGGGTTTTTTAACGTAACGTAGTAATGATGACAACGATTGCGACTAAGATAGCGACAACTAGGTAAGCAAAGACGATGACGACGATGACAACTATGACGAAAACGATGACGATACTGACGATGACTATGACGATTACGACCGCAACAACGCTGACTACAACAACAACGACAGTATTACGACAGTTTTACGACAGTATTACGACAGTGTAGCGGAGGTATTACGACCAACAATATCACGATATCTTGAAGCATTTTCCTGGCGTTCTCCGACCCATGTCTCTTAAGCAGCCAGCCAAACATGACGTCGCACATCACGTCGACAAATGCCAGTTTGGAGTTGAAACTATAAACTTCCTAGGCTACGAAGTCTCCGCCAGTGGTATCAAACCTACGATAGATCGCATCGAAGCAATTTCCTCGTATCCGAAACCGAAGACAATCGTCGAACTACGACGCTTCCTAGGCATGCTTAATTTTTACCGAGACTGCCTACCTCATCAAGCCGATCATCAACACGAACTCAACAAGTTTCTTCACAACAAGAAAAAAAATGACAAAACGCCATACTGGATTCCCATGGCGGGTAAAGAAGATGCACAGAAAACAGCCATAATCACTCCGTTCGGGCTATACGAATTTACATGCATGACGTTCGGTCTACGCAACGCAAGTCAAACCTTTCAAAGATTCATGCATCAAGTTCTCCGAGGTATAGAAGACTGTTTCTGTTTCGTCGACGACATTCTCCTATTTTCTGAAGATGAAAACAACCATAAGAAGCTTCTCCATCAAGTCTTAGAACGTCTCGACAAACACGGCGTCACACTCAACGTCGACAAATGCCAGTTTGGAGTTGAAACTATAAACTTCCTAGGCTACGAAGTCTCCGCCAGTGGTATCAAACCTACGATAGATCGCATCGAAGCAATTTCCTCGTATCCGAAACCGAAGACAATCGTCGAACTACGACGCTTCCTAGGCATGCTTAATTTTTACCGAGACTGCCTACCTCATCAAGCCGATCATCAACACGAACTCAACAAGTTTCTTCACAACAAGAAAAAGAATGACAAAACGCCACAACAGTATTACGACAGTGTTACGACAGTATTACGACAGTATTACGACAGTATTACGACAGTATTACGACAGTATTACGACAGTATTACGACAGTGTTACGACAGTATTACGACAGTATTACGACAGTATTACGACAGTATTACGACAGTATTACGACAGTATTACGACAGTATTACGACAGTATTAGTATAACGAAAACGACGACGACGGCGGCACCGCCGTATATATCTTATTTAATACCTATATCTTGTCCCTATCCGCTAGTATATCTTATTTAAAGAATTCACCTTCAAAGTAGTCTTATACAATACGTTTTTTTTTTCAAGATTTGATGAGAAGAGTTTCACTTCACTATTGTGCAATGCCGATTGTTTTTTCTTGCAGATTATATTGATGTTGTTCACTGCGACCCCAAAGTTGATGTCATCAATTTGGTTTACGTTGTCAATCTTCAAGATTGAAGTAAGTATGATTACGGGTGAACCATGGAATCCGCACCAGGCGTTAAATAAAGACTTGACGTAAACAGTTTCACAGATAATTGATATCATTTAGGTAACGCATCACAAGTGATGTCAATAACAAAGGAAAGAATCAATAATGGCGAATTCAATTTTGAGATCAATAAAAAAATATATCACGCAGACGGAGCAGCCATAAAACAAGAATACACTTTAAAAGGAAGATTTGCATTTCCTAGATATACAATACAACCATTACTCTTTTTCCAGGAGTTCAATTGGGTAGGAAATCTTTTGGAAAACATCTATACATTGAATATGTTAATTCAGATATGCTTACCTTCGGTGATCGTTCAAATTGTTGGTATACGAGCTAAGGCTTTCAAAACAGTGCTCTGCGATATATCGATTGATGACAAAGGTATTAGTATAAACATTCTGAGCTTAATTGAGTATAGATGGATTACAATTGTCCGTCATATGATAACAAATTTTAATAATCAGTGACACTAAGATAGTCGTTAATTGATGACAAATATGAGTTTCTATATTTCTTGAGGTTATTTTAGGAGATGAAAGTTTGCTTTATCACTTTTGTACACTTTGATCTAAAACAAAACCTTTAAATTCCAGATCCAGTGACGACTGTCGAGGTGAACCGCTTTCTCAAGTACATGAAAGCTCGCAGCCTCGTCAGCGACGTGTGGGGCATCGTGCCCATCGACTTGAGACTGCCAGTGTCTATGTGTAGCTTCTGCGTCACTTACATCATATTTTTAATTCAAATCACCCATCTCTATGATTAGTATGTCTCGATATTAATCGAACAAGAAATCATGTACTTAGTAAAGTCCCTATGAAACTTTGTCTGCAATCCTAACAAGAAACAGCTTGCAACCCCTAAAAATACTTATAATAATTAAGATTCAAAAGGATGATTTAATATCAATATTGATTGTAAGCTAATGTAGAATTACTACGAAGATAGAAAAAAAAAATTCACTGCTGGGACCGCAAATAAAAACGTCGAATGGCATACTACCTAATATATTAGTGCGTCGCACATTGTCTAGAATAGCAAATTAAATTATACGTATGGAAGTTGTGATAAAATTAGCTGCAAATATTTACAAGGTTGAAAGTAATCGTTATAAACAAGTTCATAAAAAAATAAAATTCAAACCAAAATAAATCAATCAAAAAGAAAACAACCTGTGAAGGTGCTCATCAATCAATCAATCGCTTTACACACACATCATCATCTTAAGATCAATGACCTCGATCGTCGTTGGATCGAGCTGAACAGCTGATGCATGGCTCGCTGTGTGCGTGGCGTGTGCCTTGTATACGTATTATAGTGAGGTACCTGTATTGTGTATCTTGTGGATACATTTGTAATGTTTTTTTCAATGAATTTATATTGTTCATATTGTAAAAAACTACCGAACTTAAAATATTATTTTTTCGCTTATCCTATTTGTTATAACGTGTACTTTCAGCCCTGTCAATATTTGCAGCTCATTTTACTACTTCTTATATAAGTAGGTATCATCCTTTACTTATGCAAACGTAAGTTTTGTTACGCTTTCGCGTTTTTTTAGTAACCGCATTTGGATGATTGTCCGACACGTGATTTAATTTGACCTTATAAGTACCTATATTATTGTTTTATGGATTCTTTTTTTGCTCCATCAACCCTTTCACCGCCATCTCAGTAATATCACGGTCTACGAAGGATATTTATACGTAATTAGCCTAAGGTGAAAGGATGAAACGTGGTGATTAATTGTCTAAGGCGGTGATTTGTTTTACCTAACATTGTACAAAATATAATTGTGGTCAATAACAGTACTATAAATCTTCTTTATGGTTACTCGTATGTATCTTACTTCTGAAGATTGTTAACTTAGATATCAACTGTTTTAAAATGTTAATTGTATGAATATTTTATTCATATTTTTTAATTATGTTCGTAACGAATAAACTATATTTCATTTCATTTCATTTCATTTCATTTCATTTCATTTCATTTCATTTCATTTCATTTCATTTCATTTCATTTCATTTCATTTCATTTCATTTCATTTCATTTCATTTCATTTCATTTCATTTCATTTCATTTCATTTCATTTCATTTCATTTCATTTCATTTCATTTCATTTCATTTCATTTCATTTCATTTCATTTCATTTCATTTCATTTCATTTCATTTCATTTCATTTCATTTCATTTCATTTCATTTCATTTCATTTCATTTCATTTCATTTCATTTCATTTCATTTCATTTCATTTCATTTCATTTCATTTCATTTCATTTCATTTCATTTCATTTCATTTCATTTCATTTCATTTCATTTCATTTCATTTCTATTATGTCAAATAACTGAAGCTAATTATTGTGTGTAATCGACCTACAAAAAGAGTGTTTTGGGAAAGTTCTTCTCTGCGTCTATCGCGATTAACGGCATTACTTAGTCACTGACAATGTTTTAGTAATAAAGATATAATTACACATAAAGCGGTAGTTTCATTCAAATTAGCTTATCTATCGAATCGACATTGAAGCACAAAAATAAACGATGTGAACTCATGTGGTTCCACTACACTTCCAGTTCCATGCATGACACTGCGTGCTTCGAATTCCAGTTTTTGCTTACTAATGCTATGGCTTTAAAATAAAAGTATTAAAAAAGCAACGTTGTACTGTTTAATTTGTTCCCAAGATAAAACATGGTGCATTTTTAGCAACTAGCTTCTTGTTCACAGGCAAAACAAAATGGCTTCTATATTCGAAGCACGAACGCAACACGTGTGTATTTGGTACGTCTTCCACCCGTGACAGAGTTCGTTGTGCTATATATTTTTCCATCAATTGCCAGTTGTAGAATTTTCATCATCGCCTATACCAGCCAGTACGCCATTGTAATTAAAAAAAACTTCCAAAAACGGAAGATTGCAACGCCTAAATTATTATTATTAAATTCTAGCATCATTCTCTGATCTCATCTTAAATATTGAAAGCACTAATATTATTAATCAATTAGGCAAATGGAAGAATTTGAAACCAATCAATACGTTGACACTGGGTGGATATAAACCGGTATTTCTTTAGTTTTTTGGTGGTCAGAGAAAGAAGTCGTGTTCGATGAATACTAGAAACAATTGGGGAAAAATGATCCACAATTCTTCTAAAATAGCGCATTTGAGTCTACAAAAAGTTTATGTTAGCCATGGTAAAATAAAAGAACAGCGCGTCCCTTTACATTTGTGTATATTTTTTCTTTCCGTGCAAGTGATATGTGGCTATAACTTTGGCTTTCATAAATTATTCCCAAGATTAACGAAGAATTTTATCATGTGTGTCTCATTCATATTATTTATTATTATGTCAGTTTTGCAAATTTCTGCGTTAATTATATTGACTCATTTGTATATAAAAAATAATGATACATATGATATTACGAAAGAATTCATAGCTGCCATGATGTGGCACATGACTCAGATAATCCAACTTTTGGTTTCCTACTTTCTTATTCTAGTCACGGATTATAAAGTTTGCGATTTCGTTAGAGATATTTATGAAATTTGTGAGATTGTGAATAAAAATGCAAAATGCCGCATGGAAATTTATGCCTTTATGTATACATTGTCATTATTTTTCATCGAACTTGGATGTACTTACGCGTCATGCTCTTTAGAATTGAATCCTTGTGTTGAGTACTCGTTTTTGGGATTGCCTATATTTTTGTATGTACTTCCTACATTGGCACTATATACAATATCAGCATTTCAAATCTTAATATTTCTTTACGTGCAACAATTTCTCCACGATATTAAAATATGGTTGAAGACAGAAAAAATCAGTTTATCGGAAGCACAAAAATATTACAAGGAATTTATACGTTGTTGTGAAAAAATAACACCGCTAAATGATAAATTGGTGAGTGCATTCACGCTCAATCCATTTCGTAAGCTTTTATATGTAGATATAGACATGTAATTCGGATGACAATGCAATATTATGACATGGAGCTGATCTGATGATGGAGCGAGGAGATGGCCATGGGAACTCTGTAATTTAACGATGTAAACCACACCGAATTGTGGCTCGTTGGATTGGTCGTGACTTGTTATTTTTTAGTTCAGTATACTTTTAAAGCATGTTTTAAGCTTTTTAAATACAGTTTTTTACAATTTTCGTAACTCGTCCGTTTAAAAATTTGAAAGTTATTCTTATACCTACCTACTAGATACTAAGAATGCTATGGATAAATAACAAAATTTATATATTCTTCAATATACAACGGTTGTAAGTACATTTGAAATTGAATTATATTGTTTTTTGCAGATTATTTTGATGCTGTTGACTGCAACCCCAAAATTGATGGCATCAATCTGGTATACATTGTCAACCTTCAAGGCAAATGTAAGCAATCACATGGTTTGATAATCCTAATTAAATTGATAAATGTCAATGTGAGTTTGTTTTTTTGATACGCTTTCACACCATAATTACTCAACCGATCATCATAAAATTTTTGTATACCTATTGTTAGGGTACAGAAGAGGATATAGGGTACTTTATATCCCAGAATGGGCTTGTCAACAAAATCTTAGTTTTTGTTCCGTCTTGTAGATTGATAAAAAATATTGGACAAGTATTTTTTTTATTTTTTACGAAATTAAAAAAAAAAACTTAGAAACATTAAGTGGAAATGTCGCAAAACGTCGCGCCATGCTACAGTTTATAGTACGTCATGACGTCAAGACCCCCATTATTAAATTACTATTAAACTTGAATGTGCTTTATCATCGATAATTTGAAAAAGCAAAAAATATATGTCTGTTATTTTTTTATTATCTAACTGATGGACTAAAAAGAACTACTAAACTAAACTACCCTATTCCTGTAGAAACTCTGAAATTAACGTGGGCGAAATCTCGAATAATTGCTAGTAGGTATTTTATATTAGAAAAAAGAAATGATACTTAATAAGTAAGCGTGTACGAAAGTAATAGCCTTGATATATTAGAATGACTGGTACGACCGTGGATCTTGAACTGATAAACTCTGTTAAGTTAGTAGGTAGGTATTAAAAATATAGATTTTTTGTAATGTTAAAATTACAACACACTGAACACCTTCCGTGAATTGGTCGCTCGTGTGCACTTACAGCCTGTTTACTAGGTATATGGTGTGAACTGTGAACCAAGTGATAATATGATATTACTTTATTTTGACATATTATGTTAACGGAGCGAATCCTATCTCTACATACTACCTGAAACCTGATTAGAGAAAGTTTCTATTCCGGAAATTTACTGTGGGAAAAAAAAATATAATAAATAAGCCCGTAGTACTAGTTATAGGTATAATTCCAAAATATGTATAATATGTAAATGTAGAATAACATTAGTGTAGTTATAAGACAAAGACAGTGTAAAATTTGTAGTTCAAACTGTACGTATCAATCACACCTTTGCATCTTGGAAATTGACATTATATACTCGTAGAATATACAATTGTTTTTTTTTCCAGTACAGCGGGACAGAAAGTATTTTTCTACATATATTTACAGTGAATATGTTAGTTCAGATCTGCTTACCCTCAGCGATCGTTCAAATTGTCGGTATACAAGCGAAGGCTTTCGAAATGGTGCTCTGCGATATATTAATAGATGAGCAAGGTAAAAAATAAAAAAATACTATTCAATGGTCTTCGCCATCATGTATGTTGTTGATTTTATCTTAAATTAAGAGATCTATTAGGATTTCCAATGTGTGAAACCATATGTGAGGAATACAACAAACTACGACTGTACTAAACAGAATGTTCGTGAAAAATAAATCGGATTATATCGCTACTTCCAACTCAAGTCATTCTTCACACTATCTGTACCTATATTTAAAAGAGAAAGGTCACTCACTGACTTAATACTAAGTCTCGAAAATTACTTGACCTATGAAGTTGAAGTTTGGCAGGTAGATAGTTTTTAGGTAGGAGATATTAGCTAAGAACGGATTTCACGAAGTTCCCGTGGGGACTCCCAAATTAATGCGGGCGAAACCATAGGGAATAGCTAGTCCATCTATTTTCTTCTATCTTCCTCTCTCCACACATCCACTCACCTCAAAGCTTACTTCATTTATGTTCCATTTTTAAATATTATGATACGCTACTAATATGCGATGAAACCTTTGAATTTCAGATCCATATTAGCACAGGATAAAGTCAGAGAGGATCAAAACTGAAGGAATAGAAGAATCATCTCTACCAATTTTTTTTCAAATTGCAGATGCAATGACGACGGTCGAGGTGGATCGTTTTCTCAAGTATGTGAAAGCTCGCAGCCTCGTCCATGACGTGTGGGGGATCGTGCCCATAGACTTGAGACTGCCATGGTCTTATTAATAAAAATCGCTTACTCCAAAGTAAATCCACCGTTACGCTTGGATTTGTTACTCCGAGAGTAACAAAGTATTAACTTTGTGATTAGAACGTTATTAATAAACATCGAGTAACCTTCGCGTAACAATACATTCCTAACACCGGGATTAACACGAATGTTATGGCAACCCACATAATTTAAAAGTAAAAAGAGTGAGCAATTGAATGAACTGAATGACAGATGACATTAAACGTCAACAGCAGACTGTCAAACTCGTTGAAAACTGACAGACAAGTCGTTGGTGTGTTTCGTTTGTTGATTTGAAATATTTGAATTCTTCGTTCGTTTCTTTCTTCGTTCTAATGAGGCAATCATTGAAGTAAAAGATTTATTAAATCCTGCCGAGCTGTTAATCGATCATAATATATATGATTCAGACGGAATTATGATTGGAGAATTTGAACCAACCATTATTGTAAGCGAGACATTATGTAATGGGACATAATGTCTCGCTTACAATAATGGTTGGTTACAAAAATGGATCTTTGTTGTCCGAAATAAATATTATATTATTATTATTATTATTAAAACTACAGTTTACTTCTTTAAACTGTCAGGCAATAATAATGAACATTTATCAACGATAGATAACCTAAACATTGTCTTTGTGTGGCTTACTTGTTATTTTTGTTTTTATTCTAGGATTCTAGGACAATAACAAAAATATTCACACGCAGACGCACCCAGAGGTTATAATCACTCGAAACAAACATCAAAATAGACAGCTACTCCATGCTTACTCAGTCGTTAAACTATGTGGCACCTAGGATTAACTTTAATTCCAAGAGTAAAGTCGGATTAGTTTACTCCCTGCTTACTCCGCATTTATTAATGCTGAAGTGAATTACTTTCAACTTACAACTTGGAGTAAAGTTATTCTTGCTTTAATCTACGTTTATTAATAAGACTGCCAGTGTCTATGTGCAGCTTCTGCGTCACTTACATCATATTTTTAATTCAAATCACCCATCTCTTTGATTAGAATGTTTCATTATTAGTAGAACAAAAAATTATGTATTTGTTCTAGTAAACTCTATATCAAAGTTTATTTGCAACCCTAACAAGAAACAGCTCACCACCCGACAAATTTTGTACCTAAAACAATTAAGATTCAAAAGAACGATTTAAGGTCAATATTGATATTTTGTAAGCTAATGTGGAATAACTACGAAGATATAAAAAATGGCAATTAAACTGCTGGAACAGCAAATAAAAACGTCGTATTCATAAAAGAAAAAAAAAAAACAAACCAATATAAATCAATAAAAAAAAAACAACCTGTGAATCCATCAATAGCCGGTTTAGACGAGTGCTAGTCCGGGGGCTATTATGTAACTTTTGTTTCTATCATTTTTCGGTTGCAATAAAAAACATGGCGGCTTTGCGATTACAATATGCACGTTTTGACACCTGCAATATCTAGCGAATAACCAAAATAAACATAATATTTCAAAAATTTAAGCTGTCTAAACATGATTAACTAATCACAAAATCTTTATTTTTCTGACTGAAACTGAAATGTGATAGCAACAAAAGTTACATAATTACTCTGCAAATATAGAATTTTCATTGCCGCCTTCGCCAGTCAGTGCGCCGTTGTAAAAAGAAAACCTACAAAAACGCAAGATTACAACACCTTAATTATTATTATCAAATTCTAGCGTCATTCCCTGATCCGACCACAATAACGTTATTAATCAATTAAGCAAATGGAAGAATGTGAAATCAATCAATACTTGATATTGAGTGGGTATGAACCGTTAGGTATTTCTTTAGTTTTCTGGTGGTACAGAAAGTAGTCGTGCCCGATGAATACTAGATATAATTGGGGAAAAATGATCCGCAATTCTTCTGAAATAGCGCATTTAAGTCCGCAAAAAATTTATGTAAGACATGGTGAAATAAAAGAAGAGCGCGTCCCTTTACATTTGAGTATTTTTTTTCTTTCCGTGCAAGTGATATGTGGCTACAACTTTGGCTTTCATAAATTATTCCCAAGATTAACGAAGAATTGCATCATGAGTGTCTCATTCATATTATTTATAATAATGTCAGTTTTACAAATTTCTCCTTTATGTATATCGATTTATTTGTGTTTAAAAACTGATAATTCTTACGTTATATCCAACGATTTCATAGCTGCTATGGTGTGGCACATGACTCAGATAATCCAATTTTTGGTTTCCTATTTTCTTATGCTATTCACGCATTACAAAGTTTACGATTTCGTTAGAGATATTTATGAAATTTGTGAGATTGTGAATAAAAATGCAAAATGCCGGATGGAAATTTATGCCTTTATGTTTACATTTTCATTATTTTTCATCGAAATTGGATGTACTTACGCGTCATGCTCTTCGGAATTGAATCCTTGTGTTGAGTACTCGTTTTTGGGATTGCCTATCTTTTTGTACAAACTTCCTGCATTAGCACTATATACAACATCATCATCCCAAATCTTAATATTTCTTTACGTGCAACAATTTCTCCACGATATTAAAATATTGTTGAAGACAGAAAAAATCAGTTTATCGGAAGCACAAAAATATTACAAGGAATTTGTACGTTGTTGTGAAAAAATAACACCGCTAAATGATAAATTGGTGAGTGCATTCACGCTCAATCCATTTCACAAGCTTTTATAGTAATATTTGCTTTTTTTTCTCTTCAAATTAAAATCTGCCATGAAACAATTAAAAGTATAAAACTAAACCTAAAACTGTTTACAGAAATAATGTTATAGATAAATAACAAAATTTATATATCCTTCAATATACAACGGTTGTAAGTACCTACTTTTGAAATTTAATTATATTATTTTTTGCAGATTATTTTGATGCTATTGACTGTAACCCCAAAATTGATGGCATCAATCTGGTATACACTGACAACCTTCAAAATAAATGTAAGCAATATTTACACAGAGTATAAGCATATAATCCTTACATATTATAAAACAAAGACCTCCGCCGCTTCTGTTTGTCTGTCTGTTCACGGTAAACTTAAAAACCACTAAACGGATTTTCATGCGGTTTTGACCAATACATACGACTTTTTCTAGTTACTAAGTAAGAAGGTATACTTAAAATAATATACGATGATTGGTCGCTGGTTCCTGAAATCAGAAACTTTGCACAGTTTATTGAAAATATTAAAATCATGTGTAGGTATTAAAATTACTACAAAATAGCTACATTTCATCAATAAATCTTTCGTTTAGACAGCCTGTATAATTGTTCTGAACATAATGATTATTAAAACTAATGTCACCCAATAATTTGGGTGACATCTTCAATTATGAAGAAACCCCTCTCAATAAAGATTACAAAAAAAAAACTATTAATTTTTTTGACCAAAGTAGACGGAGCGGCTCCTATCTCTGTATACTTACTAAAACTTGATTAGAGAAAGTCCATATTTTGGAAATGTAACGCGGGAAAAAATCTTAACGTAATATACCTATTGCAATTATTGGGTGCAATTAGTGGGTGAAATTTTTATTTACAACTGCTATAATTATTATATATTATATTTTTATATTATATTTTACGCTGACGTCGTCTAAACCTATTATTTGTTTCACATCTTTGCGTCTTGGCAATTGGCATTATAGAGAATCGAAAAATTTATAGATAGATAGAAGTGATGGAATAGTACATTGTTATCCTAGGGATGAAAATCCCTCGAAAACCCCGTCTCGGGACTAAATAAGTCTTTCTCCCGAGGATAACACTGTGCTTTACATTACGAATGCAAGGAAAGTCAAAATAAAAATAGGAATTAGCTAAAGAAAAAAATGAGCGAATTTTATTTTACATAAATCAACCATTAGGTGTGCTACTGGCCAGTAAGTATGCCCCCTATGACATAAAAAAAAAACTTGAGTTTCTGCAGTATCCAGCTGTCAGTTGAAAGCGATTCTCCCTAGGGCTGAAAAGTGTTACTTTCAACCCGCTTCTCAGGCAACTTCAGACCTACTTTCCGAGTATGAGTAATGAAATAGTACATTGTTATCCTAGGGGTGAAAGCAACTTATGTAGTCCCGAGACGGGGTTTGGCTAATAGATCGAGGGACTAAATAAGTCTTTCTCCCGAGGATAACACTGTGCTTTTCATTACGAATGCAAGGAAAGTCAAAATAAAAATAGGAATTACCTAGCTAAAGAAAAAATGAGTGAAGATCGGATAGTCGCTTGACACTTTCCCACCTATTTCTTTTTCTTTGGCCGGCTAGCTTTTCAGCCAGTATTTTTTATTTACATTGTGGCGACCTAAAAAAATACTATCTTTAATTATTAAGTATTAATTAAAGAAAATAAAAAAATATAAATAGGAATTAGCTTTAAAAAAGTGAGTGAATTTTATTTTAATTAATACCTACTTAAACTTTACGTTATTTCAATTTTACATCGCGCTGGCTGTATAGAAAGTTGAAACATGGTTCAATAGAAATGTGAAAATAGACCTAGTTTTTTTTTAATAATTTGGCAGTTGTCAGTTGAAAGCGATTCTCCCTAGGGCTGAAAAGGGTTACTTTCAACCCGCTTCTCAGGCAACTTCAGACCTACTTTCCGAGTATGAGTAATGGAAAAGTAATTTGTCACTTTCAACTATTTCTATTTCCTTTCAGTATGGCGGAACAGAAAGTTTTTTCTTAAATATCTTTACAGTGAATATGTTAGTTCAGATATGCTTACCGTCGGTGATCGTTCAAATTGCCGGTATACGAGCGAAGGCTTTCAAAATGGTGCTCTGCGATAAAATAATGGATGATACAGGTAAATAAGAATCAATCCCTACTAATATGTATTATAAATGCGAAAGTAATTCTGTCTGTCTGTTACGCTTTCACGCCTTAACGACTCAACCGATCATGAAATTTTGCATACACATTTTCAAAAGTATAGAGAAGGAAATAGAGTACTTTTTATCCCGGAATTCTCGCGGGAAATCCGAAATTAACAGTGGTTAAACCGTGGAGAAAATAAAATAAAAATTAATTAGAATAGAATAGAATAGAATAGAATAGAAAAAAGTTTATTTGATACCATAAAGATAAAATAAGTACAATCGTGAGACTTAAACTAGAATAGTTGGTACCAAAATGGCTACCACTCAGCATTATGCCGTGGCACTAAGTTCCACGACGCTGATTTATTTATAAATAAAATTTGAAATAAAAATGTTAAAGTCACATAATATTATTCAGTGATCTTTGCATCATGTAGGTACGTTGTTGATTATAAGATTGCCAAAAGTAAATTACTACAGAATAGCTATGGATGAACTAATGAATCAAAAAGACCAATAGAATTTCAAGAAAAAAAGTAAATTAAGGGTGCTTTTCCACCAGAAATGTACTATGCTACGATGCTATGGATGCGTTTGATATCCACCAATATTCATTGCTGCACATAGCTTAGCACTGGTGGAAACAGATTCAACTAAGATATGTTTTTTATATGGAAGGATGCGCGCTATAGATGTTTGCTATGGGCCATCGCGAGTGGTGTAGCTATGTGCAGTTTTTTAGTTCTAGTTTCCCTACTATCGATACATAGCATATCGAGATGCGCATCTTTCTCGCACAGCTACTTTGCGGCGGCGCATCTTCGTAGCGCATCTTCCTCGCACAGCTACCTAGCGTAGTATTGGTGGAAACAGTCACATATTTTCGTAGCTTTTAAAACTTCGCAGCATATAGCTGCATAGTACATCTCTGGTGGAAAAGCACCCTTAATGTGGCGATATGGCAACGTAGCAAATATCCTATGCGGGCGAAACCGCAGCGAAGAGCTAGTCCATTATTTATTTGACCTTCCTCGAGAGGAACGAAGCTGAAGGAATCATCTCTTCCAATTTTTTTTTTTCAAATTGCAGATGCAATGACGACTATCGAGGTGAACCGTCTTCTCAAGTACATGAAAGCTCGCAGCCTCGTCAGCGACGTGTGGGGCATCGTGCCCATAGACTTGAGACTGCCAGTATCTATGTGCAGCTTCTGTGTCACTTACATCATATTTCTGATCCAATTTACTCACCTTTTTGATTAGAATGTTTTGAACAGAGATTTTTCGTTTAGCTAAGGTCCATAATAAATGTGAAAATCTAATATATTGCATATTCATTGAAACATATTCCTTTTTAAATTCTTTATTAATTTCACAAGGCGATTTCGCCGCAAGGTTGGTTAAAAAAAACGACGCTCGACCAGGGGGGTCTATTCGATGTGTTCACGAGGAATTGTTACCCTCGACGCAAAAGCGCTGGCAGTGGGTCCACGGGGAAAAAATATTTTATATCAACTCGTGATTTACACATTATTTAAATAATGAGAAAGAATTTAGCACTCATTACTTATTAGTTTTTTATTTTTATTTATTCATAGAAAAGTAGGTACCTAAGTAAGTATATAGTATTTTTACAGACACAAAAATTCAGTAGGGTTTATTTTGTGTCACATCTAGCATTAAAATACAATATGCACTTACAAAAAGAAGGTTCACTTGATAAGTTTGGTAATTTACCCAATGTTATGTTAGGGCATATAGAATGTACATAAAATTAGAGCTAAAAGCGTTGCCGGAAATGATTAGATATAATTAACACCAGTGTCATATTCTACGAGTAATGTAATTCAAATATTGACATCAATAATAACAACAATTTATCACTCAGGAAAATGAAACGAATCCGAATCGAATTATCTAGCACTTATCGAATGAAAAAACAATATTTCCTATTGTTTTTGTGTTCGGTAGTTAAACACAGTATCCACTAGTGTCCTGTAAATTGGTCATTTGAGATAAAAAAAATAAATAAATCCTGAAACTGTACATTTGAGAGATAAAAAAATGTATGTGGGACATGGAAAAATAAAAGAAAACAGTATTCCTCTATGTATGCGTATATTTTTCCTATTGGTGCAAATAATATGGGGCTACAATTTTGGTTTCCATAAACTATTCGGAAGCAGTGCTAAAAAATTTATTCTAATCGTTTCGTTTACATTTTTTACTATAATGACTATCTTACAAATTTCTCCGCTATTCGAATTGTTTGTATTTTTAAACAACAATGAAATTACAATAATAGAGTTGATACCAAATATAGTGTGGCACGTGGTTCAGATAGTGCAATTTATTGTCGTTAATTTGCTTTTGCTCTTTACGAATTATAAAATCTACGATTTCCTGATAGATATTTACGAAATACGTAGGAGCGTAGATAAAAATATCAACTCTCGGATGGAGATGTTCGCTATCATCTTGACTTTATTGTTATTCTTCAATGAATTTGGAACTGCTTATCTATCATGTGTATATGAATGGAATTCTTGTCTGGACTACTCACAGTTGTACTTTCCCGTCTACGTGTACACATTTCCAACATTAGCGTTGTACACAACATCGACAACTCAAGTTCTGATATTTCTTTATATGCGACATTTGCTGCTCAATGTTAAAACACTAACAAAAACATCGAAAATCTCTATATTGAAAACACAAAAGTATTACAAAGATATTATTAATTGTATTGAAAAAATTACACCACTCAACGAAAAATTGGTAAGTGGCTGTTAAATCCATTTAGGTATAATATGTGAAGAGCAAGCTGTTTCCTGTGGTTTTATCTGCATTAATTACGAAGTTCCCCGCAGTAATTCAGAGCTTAAGAGTGCCCTTTGTAATTTGCTGTGACCCTGACAACATGTATACGATAATTATATGACCGTTACAGTAACAGATAGGCAGATTTACTTTCGCATTTATAATAATAATAATAATAATAAACCATTTATTTCCAATCACAGTGACTTATACACTACAGCAATAACTAGACTTAAGGACACAAACAATATGAAACATGTAGCTAAGCCAAAGTGAGAGATCGGAATCCGTACTAGGAAACCCCGTGTTACAGGATTCCGGCCCCCATCTTCGGACCAAACTAAATCCAGGCAGATAAATTAAAAAATAAGGAGAAAATTAACGGTCGTATCGGCTGATTGTAAATAAAAGAAACTGTTTCTGACAAATCTATAGTTGTTTATTTCTGTGTTCACGAGCTTACTGTGTAGTACTTAAAGTTAGTTTACAAGGTGCGCGAGCGCACGCCGCAGAGGCTAGGAGGGGTCTGTTGAGACCGCGGCTCGCGTTCATTAGCATAACCAAAAGTAGTGCGTCAGCGTACAAGATTGCTGAGACGCTACATCATTCCCCCCTTTTTCTAAAATTTTGAGGAACAAAAAAATTTTCCAAAACCTGTTACGCTAAAATTTATATAAAACAAAACAAAACGCGCATACCCTATACTCTTAAATTAAAAAAAAATTCACATTTTGCGCGACCGTCTCACTTATCGCTAAACAATAACACGGTGTATCATTACATGAGTAGGTACATGGTCGCTTATTGCGCTCTCTATGTTACAGAGTTATACATTGAATTTTTTACCATTTGATATACTATATAAACATTACACATCTTATATCTATAGTATACGACTACAAATTCGGTATCTATTAAATTGTTAAATTTGCCATCCAATTGAAAAGTCATTGCTCCAAAAAATAAAAATATATGCTAACTCATCATTGTGTCAAAATGCACAACTGGCCAGTTTGTACATTGCAACACAATAATGTTTTATGCAATATTCTGTACCTAATCTAGAACACTAAACATGCAAACCATAAATTCTTAAAAAATAGGTTTTATAATTAAACACATAGTACACAAAGACTCTGCAATATTATATAGGTATTCTCATAATATTACCATACATGTGTGATTGCGTAATGTACGACGCAAAAAACGCTGCGCTGCGAATAACTCTTTGCGAGTATCATCGCATGCAGTGATGCTACGCTTTCAAACAAAACAAAATATTGAACGAACGTAATGTCGTGAACACAAGTGTTATCTAATACATATATATTACTGACAAAAAAAACTGAACAAAAGTAATATCGTAGACAAAAGTGTTACATATTATCTATATTATTAACAATCTATGTCGTCGAAAAATCGTGTTCTCTTCACTACTCGTCCACTTCGCGTGACGTAAGGTAACTTCTCCTTGGAGGAAACAGGATTTTTCGAACGATTCTTATTTACTATAACATCTGGAGTAACATTTAAATTTCCATCGTTTTCTACCACTGACTCGTCATCCAGTACAAAAGCTGGTTTCAATCGATCGATCGAAACGCATGTTTCTCTGTTCGGAAATTCGACTACATAATGCTTGTCTCTCCTTCTTATGACGCGGTAAGGGCCTTCATAAGGAGGTTGTAACGGTTTACGGACGAAATCGTTCCGAACGAAAACATATTTACACGTTTTCAACTCTGGATGAATAAAGGTAGTACGTTTCCTATTACTTCGAATAGAGGTTCTAAAGTTGCGTATTGTTTCTCGCAATTTACCTACATATGTTAGTATATCGTATTCTTGATTCGGAGAATAAAAATCACCTGGTAACCTCACAGTTTTTCCGTACGTTAACTCTGCGGCGCTATATCCGGTATCACTCCTAACAGCTGTTCGCAAGCCTAATAAAACTGTAGGTAATTCGTCAATCCAGGAATTTGAATCTAATCTAGCCATTAAAGCTACTTTCATCGATCTATGCCATCTCTCCACTATTCCATTACTCTGTGGATGGTACGCTGTGGTACGTATCTTTTGTATACCCATTACCTTCATTAATTCCTTAAACAAATCGCTCTCGAATTGCCTGCCCTGGTCACTCGTAAGTTTAACAGGACAACCAAAACGTGAAATCCATGTCTCGAATAACGCTTTCGCTACGTTTTCAGCTGTAATTTCTTTCAAAGGAATGGCTTCCGGCCATCTGGTAAATCTATCAATTATCGTAAGGCAATACCTAAAACCATCTTCAGAGATTCGCAACGGGCCTACAATATCTATGTGTATGTGCTCGAATCTATCCTGTGTGGGAAACTGTCCCAAGTCTGAGATAGTATGTCTCTGAATTTTCGCTTTCTGACATGCTACACAGGTCTTGGACCACCTGCTTACATCTTTATTCAGCCCTGGCCAGAAATACTTCTGCGAGACTAATTTCTTTGACGCTCTAATGCCAGGGTGGCTTAAATTATGTACACTATCAAAAGCTTTCCGCCTGAAATTTTCAGGTAAATAAGGACGAACTCTATCTGTTGAAATTTCGCAATAGATCGGTTTATTACATATCGGACTTTGCAATTTCTTTAAGCGTACGTGACTATTACATTGTTTTCCAGTCGCTAGAATATGTGTAATATAATCGTCTGCTTCCTGTGCCGTGGCTAATTCTAGGTAGTCGATAGGCGCTGGACAAAACAACTCGGCGACACGTGAAAGCGAGTCAGCAACTACATTGCTCAACCCGGTAACGTGTCGGATGTCAGTTGTGAACTCACTAATAAATAATAAATGTCTCATGCGCCTCGGCGTTTCATTACTACTATTTAATTTTGAAAAAACGTAAGTCAAAGGTTTATGATCAGTAAATATAATTAATTCTCTACCCTCGAATAACTTCCTGAAATACTGAACTGCCATGTAAATTGCTAAAAGTTCGCGATCATAAGTACTATACTTCCTCTGTGTATCCGACAACTTCTTAGAGAAATAACCTAACGGTAACCATTTTCCGTCAATCTGTTGTTGTAATACCGCACCTACACAAGTATCTGATGCGTCACACATTAAAGATATGGGAACATCGCAACGAGGATGTGACAATGTAACTGCCTTTTGCAGGTCGAGCTTACATTTATCAAACGCTTCGTTCGCTTTACTATCCCACTGTACCTTAGTCTTATCGCGTTTCTTCGAATGATGTATATACTTATTAAGTTCCATTTGCGACTCTACTGCGTGTGGAATGTGTCCTCTATAAAAATTAACCATACCTAAAAATCGCCTTAATTCTTCAACCGTCTGAGGTTTAGGAAAATCTATTATCGCCTGCACTCTGGACGGCAAAGGCGTAATGCCACTTCGGGTGACTTCAAATCCCAAAAAACTTACTTTTTCCTGTCCGAATTCGCATTTCGAGAGATTAATAGTAATTCCGAATTCGCTAAACCTCTTGAATATAGCCTCTAGATGCTCTACATGCTGTTGTTCGTTATCGCTAGCTATGATTACGTCATCAATATAGGAAAACAAAAAATCTAACCCTGCTAGTACAGTTGTGCTCATAAATCGCTGAAACGTTTGAGCTGCGTTCCTTAAACCGAAACTCATTCTGGTGAACTCGAATAATCCGAACGGTGTGATTATCGCGGTTTTTTCTACGTCGTCGGGATGAATCGGTATAAAATGATAAGCTCTATTAATATCTAACTTAGTAAATATAGTTTTGTTCGCGAGTATATATGTAAAATCATGCAACCTAGGTATTGGATAACGGTCAGGTTTAGTTTTCGCGTTAAGACTTCTGTAATCACCACAAGGTCTTAACTGGCCATTAGCTTTAGGTACACAATGTAAAGCACTAGACCACGGACTTTTACTAGGCCTACATATGCCCAACTCCTGCATGACTCGAAACTCTTCCTTAACCCTAAGGTAGCGATCAGGCGGTAACGGCCTTGCCCGCGCGTGTACCGGTGATCCGGTCGTTTCGATGTAATGAAAAACCGAATGCTTCGGGGGCTCCTTGAAAGATGTGGGCCTGGTAATATCCGGATACTTAGATATAACATCCTGATATTTATGATTACACTCTAAGGTTTTTAAAGAGGGTTGTAAACTACTTACAATAGAGGTTACAACGTTCAAATTCGTGACCTGATCGATCAGCTTCCGGGCTCCTACGTCCACCAGCAGCTTGTGGAAGCTCAGGAAGTCGGCGCCGATAATGGGTTGCTGTACATCATTCGCTGCATAGAGTTTATAAGCACTTTCCGACGGTAATTTGCTTTTCTTCGTCGCCGGAATCACGGAAACGTCGGCTCCGGTATCCTCCAAAAAATCGGTAATTTGCCCGATTACGTCGGCGCTTAATTTTGATACCACCAGGTCGAATTTGGAGACATCCCCTAGCCTCTGCGGAGCCAGCACCGCTTCAATTCTGTAGAACCATAGTCTGGGATGTCTCGTCCAGAACTCGGGAATAGTCGATGCCAGCGAAATCGCCGAGATATCGATTATCTCGCGCGTTGTCTTCTCTTCAGCCATTTCGATAGAATTCGAATATTCGGTAAAAACTCACGAATAAGCACGTAGTCTATCGCCAAAAATCCGTAGGTTGATCACGAAAAATCACTTAGGTAGATTGATCACGTCGGGGTCACCACTTTACTGCACTGTGCTCGTATCGGCTGATTGTAAATAAAAGAAACTGTTTCTGACAAATCTATAGTTGTTTATTTCTGTGTTCACGAGCTTACTGTGTAGTACTTAAAGTTAGTTTACAAGGTGCGCGAGCGCACGCCGCAGAGGCTAGGAGGGGTCTGTTGAGACCGCGGCTCGCGTTCATTAGCATAACCAAAAGTAGTGCGTCAGCGTACAAGATTGCTGAGACGCTACATACTTGTATCACTATAACAGAGTATAATTAAATGTATAAGTGTATGTTAGGGAATGTGTTTATTATTGTGAATTTGTGTTATCGCGCGGTAGACGCGCGCGCGCGCGTGTGTGTGTGTGTGTGTGTGTGTGTGCGTGTGTGTGTGATGTGGGTGTGTGTGTGTGTATGCGTGATAATGGTACACGTAATAATGGTATGGATCGTTGATCGGTCTAAAAAAAGTTTTTTTCTTAAGGCTCGTGGTGTCGCCAACGACCTTGGGCGTTGAGGCGTGGCCTAATTTTCTCGCCCCCGCTACCCGCACCCAAACATCGCGCGATAATGTACGTAGGGTCAGTGGAACAGTTATCGGCACTCCATCAAATCTATCATTATTTTAATTGATATTACATTGAGTCATGCAAATATTTTTATATTGTATTTTTTATGTTTTATTTTAATACTTTAATAATGAAGGTAAATAATTATTGATGTTTATTTTTATTATATTGTAATTTTACTATAAAGGATTAATGATATCAAATTCGTAGTTAAATAGGTAGTTAAATTAATTTATTATTTTACAATTTAGTACTTATTTAGTACAATTTAGTACCTATACACAAATTGATTTTTTTCTTTTCACATATTTAGTGTACCTATTTGGTACCTTTAGGTACCGAATTTATTTTTAATTTATATCGTCCCAGAAAAAAGTAGTAGACTAATCAAAATTTTCGCCGTAAGAAAACATATTTGCTGTAAGTAACAAAACACCAACTTTTCACCAGAAACATTTTTTTTATAAAATTGAAAATAAAGCAACTTTTTAACAAGAACTGACAGAATTATGATTTTTTTTGTACATAGTTTTGTTAAGTTAAGGGTGCGCTCCGCCAGATTATGCAGCTCTTATCCGATAGAGGCCGCGGACGGCGCCATAAAAGAGTTTTCTCAATTTACAGAGAATCACAAGGTTAAAAAATAGATTTTGATGATGGCTGCGAGAGGATGAGTGTTTAATACATCTTTAATTTAAAATTTTTATATGGCTTTACGCGTATTATTATCCTTTAACTACACGAAAATATCGAATAACTGGCCGAAACGTAGTCACACACACATGCAAATCGATTAATACTAGACGATTAGGATTCGTAATTTGGCTACCTCAACAAGAGTCTCGGTGGTGTGCGTCTTTTTTTGTAAACTATGAATCGTGAAAATCTTGTGTTCAAACCTTAGATTTCGATTCCACTTTTTGACCACGTGATCACATAGATATGACGAAAACATGAAGTTTGAGTACCAACACGATGGGTCTGTAACTTGTAGTTTCCGAGATACAGGCTATCGAAGATTTGATCTCGTGATCACATAGATATCACGAAAACATGAAGTTTGAGTACCAACACGATGGGTCTGTAACTTGTAGTTTCCGAGATATAGCCTATCGAATATTTGACCACGTGATCACATAGATATGACGAAAACATGAAGTTCGAGTACCAACACGACGGGTCTGTAACTTGTATTTTCCGGGATATAGGCTATCTAACATTTGATCACGTGATCACATAGATATGACGAAAACATGAAGTTTGAGTACCAACACGATGGGTCTGTAACTTGTAGTTTCCGAGATATAGGCTATCGAAAATTTGATCACGTGATCACATAGATATGACGAAAACATGAAGTTTGAGTACCAACACGATGAGTCTGTAACTTGTAGATTCCGAGATACAGGCTATCGAAAATTTGACCACGTGATCACATAGATATCACGAAAACATGAAGTTTGAGTACCAACACGATGGGTCTGTAACTTGTAGTTTCCGAGATATAGCCTATCGAATATTTGACCACGTGATCACATAGATATGACGAAAACATGAAGTTTGAGTACCAACACGACGGGTCTGTAACTTGTAGTTTCCGAGATATAGGCTATCTAACATTTGATCACGTGATCACATAGATATGACGAAAACATGAAGTTTGAGTACCAACACGATGGGTTTGTAACTTGTAGTTTCCGAGATATAGGCTATCGAAAATTTGACCACGTGATCACATAGATATGACGAAAACATGAAGTTTGAGTACCAACACGATGGGTCTGTAACTTGTAGTTTCCGAGATACAGGCTATCGAAGATTTGATCACGTGATCACATAGATACCACGAAAACATGAAGTTTGAGTACCAACACGATGGGTCTGTAACTTGTAGTTTCCGAGATATAGCTTGTTGAAAATTTGACCATGTGATCACATAGATATCACGAAAACATGAAGTTTGAGTACCAACACGATGGGTCTGTAACTTGTAGTTTCCGAGATACAGGCTATCGAAGATTTGATCTCGTGATCACATAGATATCACGAAAACATGAAGTTTGAGTACCAACATGACGGGTCTGTAACTTGTAGTTTCCGAGATATAGCCTATCGAATATTTGACCACGTGATCACATAGATATGACGAAAACATGAAGTTTAAGTACCAACACGATGGGTCTGTAACTTGTAGTTTCCGAGATATAGCTTGTTGAAAATTTGACCATGTGATCACATAGATATCACGAAAACATGAAGTTTGAGTACCAACACGATGGGTCTGTAACTTGTAGTTTCCGAGATATAGCCTATCGAATATTTGACCACGTGATCACATAGATATCACGAAAACATGAAGTTTGAGTACCAACACGATGGGTCTGTAACTTGTAGTTTCCGAGATACAGGCTATCGAAGATTTGATCTCGTGATCACATAGATATCACGAAAACATGAAGTTTGAGTACCAACACGATGGGTCTGTAACTTGTAGTTTCCGAGATATAGCCTATCGAATATTTGACCACGTGATCACATAGATATGACGAAAACATGAAGTTCGAGTACCAACACGACGGGTCTGTAACTTGTATTTTCCGAGATATAGGCTATCTAACATTTGATCACGTGATCACATAGATATGACGAAAACATGAAGTTTGAGTACCAACACGATGGGTCTGTAACTTGTAGTTTCCGAGATATAGGCTATCGAAAATTTGATCACGTGATCACATAGATATGACGAAAACATGAAGTTTGAGTACCAACACGATGGGTCTGTAACTTGTAGATTCCGAGATACAGGCTATCGAAAATTTGACCACGTGATCACATAGATATCACGAAAACATGAAGTTTGAGTACCAACACGATGGGTCTGTAACTTGTAGTTTCCGAGATATAGCCTATCGAATATTTGACCACGTGATCACATAGATATGACGAAAACATGAAGTTTGAGTACCATCACGACGGGTCTGTAACTTGTAGTTTCCGAGATATAGGCTATCTAACATTTGATCACGTGATCACATAGATATGACGAAAACATGAAGTTTGAGTACCAACACGATGGGTTTGTAACTTGTAGTTTCCGAGATATAGGCTATCGAAAATTTGACCACGTGATCACATAGATATGACGAAAACATGAAGTTTGAGTACCAACACGATGGGTCTGTAACTTGTAGTTTCCGAGATACAGGCTATCAAAGATTTGATCACGTGATCACATAGATATCACGAAAACATGAAGTTTGAGTACCAACACGATGGGTCTGTAACTTGTAGTTTCCGAGATATAGCTTGTTGAAAATTTGACCATGTGATCACATAGATATCACGAAAACATGAAGTTTGAGTACCAACACGATGGGTCTGTAACTTGTAGTTTCCGAGATACAGGCTATCGAAGATTTGATCTCGTGATCACATAGATATCACGAAAACATGAAGTTTGAGTACCAACACGATGGGTCTGTAACTTGTAGTTTCCGAGATACAGGCTATCGAAGATTTGATCTCGTGATCACATAGATATCACGAAAACATGAAGTTTGAGTACCAACACGACGGGTCTGTAACTTGTAGTTTCCGAGATATAGCCTATCGAATATTTGACCACATGATCACATAGATATGACGAAAACATGAAGTTTGAGTACCAACACGATGGGTCTGTAACTTGTAGTTTCCGAGATATAGCTTGTTGAAAATTTGACCATGTGATCACATAGATATCACGAAAACATGAAGTTTGAGTACCAACACGATGGGTCTGTAACTTGTAGTTTCCAAGATATAGCCTATCGAATATTTGACCACGTGATCACATAGATATCACGAAAACATGAAGTTTGAGTACCAACACGATGGGTCTGTAACTTGTAGTTTCCGAGATACAGGCTATCGAAGATTTGATCTCGTGATCACATAGATATCACGAAAACATGAAGTTTGAGTACCAACACGATGGGTCTGTAACTTGTAGTTTCCGAGATATAGCCTATCGAATATTTGACCACGTGATCACATAGATATGACGAAAACATGAAGTTCGAGTACCAACACGACGGGTCTGTAACTTGTATTTTCCGAGATATAGGCTATCTAACATTTGATCACGTGATCACATAGATATGACGAAAACATGAAGTTTGAGTACCAACACGATGGGTCTGTAACTTGTAGTTTCCGAGATATAGCCTATCGAATATTTGACCACGTGATCACATAGATATCACGAAAACATGAAGTTTGAGTACCAACACGATGGGTCTGTAACTTGTAGTTTCCGAGATACAGGCTATCGAAGATTTGATCTCGTGATCACATAGATATCACGAAAACATGAAGTTTGAGTACCAACACGATGGGTCTGTAACTTGTAGTTTCCGAGATATAGCCTATCGAATATTTGACCACGTGATCACATAGATATGACGAAAACATGAAGTTCGAGTACCAACACGATGGGTCTGTAACTTGTAGTTTCCGAGATATAGGCTATCGAAAATTTGACCACGTGATCACATAGATATGACGAAAACATGAAGTTTGAGTACCAACACGATGGGTCTGTAACTTGTAGATTCCGAGATACAGGCTATCGAAAATTTGACCACGTGATCACATAGATATGACGAAAACATGAAGTTTGAGTACCAACACGATGGGTCTGTAACTTGTAGTTTCCGAGATACAGGCTATCGAAGATTTGATCACGTGATCACATAGATATCACGAAAACATGAAGTTTGAGTACCAACACGATGGGTCTGTAACTTGTAGTTTCCAAGATATAGCTTGTTGAAAATTTGACCATGTGATCACATAGATATCACGAAAACATGAAGTTTGAGTACCAACACGATGGGTCTGTAACTTGTAGTTTCCGAGATATAGGCTATCGAAAATTTGACCACGTGATCACATAGATATGACGAAAACATGAAGTTTGAGTACCAACACGATGGGTCTGTAACTTGTAGTTTCCGAGATACAGGCTATCGAAGATTTGATCACGTGATCACATAGATATCACGAAAACATGAAGTTTGAGTACCAACACGATGGGTCTGTAACTTGTAGTTTCCAAGATATAGCTTGTTGAAAATTTGACCATGTGATCACATAGATATCACGAAAACATGAAGTTTGAGTACCAACACGATGGGTCTGTAACTTGTAGTTTCCGAGATATAGGCTATCGAAAATTTGACCATGTGATCACATAGATATCACGAAAACATGAAGTTTGAGTACCAACACGATGGGTCTGTAACTTGTAGTTTCCGAGATATAGGTTATTGGAAATTTGACCACGTGATCACATAGATATCACGAAAACATGACGTTTGAGTACCAACACGATGGGTCTGTAACTTGTAGTTCCGAGATATAGGCTTTACAAAAAAAAAAATTGAAGGTATGAAAAAATTGCATCACGTGGTCACATAAGACACAATAAAAATATTATTTTCATTGCATCGGAGAATTTGGAGATAAACGCTGAATTTTATCACCCCAGGCCGAGATACAACCTTTCGAAAATATGGTCTCTCTCTTTTACTCATCGTGAAAACAAGAAAGAGATAGCAAGAATTTATTCAACACAAAAATATAAAATACTTTTACCCGTAAGTTACGTTATACCTCATCGTACGTGACGCAGAACCAAAACGTCTTTTCCAACTTTCCACAAGTTATTTGTATTCGCTTCGGCTACTAATAGGTACCTACTACATCAGTAATAGGTATATTTTCAAATACAATTCTAAATTATCTTGGTAGGCAAAATTGTCAAAACTCACGGCACAACGCCGCGCCACCTTGTGATCCTTTTGGAATTCACTACAAACTACTGCATTCGGGGGACTTGTCAGTCTACAGCCTAACTACAGCTGTTTATAGACCGGGCCGCCATTTTCGTACACTTATAAGTGTATTCGTTCTCTCACACAAGCAAAGGTTCGACCGAAATTTAATTCATTTTGAAATGATTGTAATTATGTTATTTCTTCACTATAATATGCAAAGATTTTGGGCTGTGCGTTATCGTAACAAGTAGTAGTATTTTATTAAATGAAGTCTAATAAATAAAAACAGGCGGAATGCCTTTAAT
Source organism: Zygaena filipendulae (assembly GCA_907165275.2). Classification (NCBI taxonomy): domain Eukaryota; kingdom Metazoa; phylum Arthropoda; class Insecta; order Lepidoptera; family Zygaenidae; genus Zygaena; species Zygaena filipendulae. The sequence continues at coordinate 8,395,267 of OU015669.1, forward strand.
ATAGCTACGGCAGTTTGTATGAAAACTAGACCTTTAGACCCACCTTAATGTTAGTTGCAATTAAAATATTTTCACTAAAGTTACAAGGAAACAGGTTTTACTACTTACAGCATTCTTCGATTTGTATGCAGATAGAAAATTGCTGTATATTTTCCGATATCTAAAATGCTGTAGCTGTATATTTTTATTTTTATTAATTTATTGATTAATTTAGTAAAAGAAAGTAATAAAACAAAAATGTGTTTATAAAATTGCCTTTTGTTACAAAAAAATACAATGAACCAATAATTAAAATTCAGTGAAGTCCAGTTGCCCAACTTTTTGCAGCTTTTTTTTTCGTGGCATTTTTGATGTCGCTACCTTATTTTGCTCACAAAATTAATTTGGCGTAACCAAGCGGATTGCGACAGCGCGACGCACAGCCTACCCGTTTGAATGCCAGCGCCAGACTGACTCCCGTCGCCCGCGCACGGACCCGCTCGTGACCATTTGTAGTGAATGTGGTATAAAAAACATTTCGTCAAAACTATGTATTATTTTGGAACGATAAATGCTCAGTTTTAAGTTAAACAAGTAAGCAATCTTTTCCTGAAAGAATCGTGAAATTATCACTTGTAGTTTAGAAGCAGTAGCGTATTTCAAGTTGAAAACAGCTTCATTTCAATGTTTTTTTTTGAATAGTATTTTGTAGACTACAATTTATTTAAATGCTCAGATTGAAGTTCATATATCAATCTTTAATATATGTTAATTCTGGAATCGTCAGTAGGCTAATTTATGAGCTTTAGGGCCTCAAAAATGATCGTTTCACGACTCCATGCGCCTTAAAAAAAAATTAATAAAACGGTCAAATTTCTCCCTGAAAATCAATTATGTGCCATAGTCATAGATCATACAGGTCATATAGGTTGCGATGCGGTGGCCCGGGGGGGTTCGCCTGGGGGCCACGGGCTATCGTATATCTTCGAGGAGAGGAAGGTGCGACGGTCCCTAGCCACAAAGAAACGCTCGGTTTACGGTAACTGAGGGCGGCTGCCCGTTTATTATAATCATGCACGGATATATACACTCGCAAGCACTTAACACTAGTACACACTTACGGCTAGCTTAATTAGGGTTTACACGGGCCCTACGGTCGGCGGAGACGGTCGGGGAGCGAGACGGGATGGTAGACGGGGGGTACGGGCGCCGGGACGGCGTCCGGTGTGTTCTGGAGTTACTAGGCGTGTCGGTGCGGGTTAGTCCCCGCGGGGCCGAGGCCAGCTACACCACGGGTCTGCTTTTGCCAACGCTCGTGTTCACGGGCCACGGTCCGACGAGGTGTAGTGTGTGGGACCCTCGACGAACCCGAAACTCGCCACGCCGGTCCCCCGGTCGTCCAACGCAGGTGTGGTCGAGTTGGAGTTCGCCGATACGTCGGGTGTCAGGTCGGGCGACGGTCGGCAACGGGAGCGTTACCGGCCGAAGCTCGTAGTTGTGATTATGTGCGTGTTGTGCTGGACGGGGTCTGTATGACAGGGAAGACGGGATTACGGGATTCACCGGGCTACGGGGCTCGTTAAGCGTGGGGCGTCGCCGGACGGCGCGAGAGCGGCGTCCGGGTAGGCCGACAGAATGCGAGCACGTAGCGCGGCGAAGGTAAGGTTTGGACGGTGGATGTTCTGGAAGCGGAGGTGGATAGTCACCACACCGCTGGGCTCGAGCGTCACCGGGCACGTGCGCCTTGCGGAGAGGTACGAAGCGAACGTGCGGTAGCGCAGGAATCCGTCGGTGAGTGACTCCGGCGCGCCGGTCGCGGCGGGTTTTATAGCCGCGGTCGTGGGGGCCGGGCGCGCGGGGGTGGTCGTCGCCCGTCGTCGGTGCATATCCGGGGCGCGAGGTGGGGCGTCGCTGGCTGCGTGGCGCGCCTCGTGTTGCTAGGCGGATGTCGCCGCGGTGCGCATCTGGGGTGTGAGGTGGGGCGCCGTCGGCTGCATGGCGCGCCTCGTGTTGCTAGGCGGTTGTCGGCGTGGTATGCGTCCGGGGTACGGGGTGAGGGGAGCGGGCACGCGGCGGCCGCGTGTCCGCTTCCTTACACTCTCCCCCTCCGGGTGAAGATTTTTCGGCAGGAAAAATCGCCGGTGTCCGCGGCGCCTGTAAGTAGAAAACAAGGGGGGGGAAGGGGCGGGGAGGTGGGTTGTTCCGCGGACCCGTGTAAACTTATCCTTACCTATCTAGTGGGGCACTGCCCATCCTATGTTCGAGTGCATCGGTTTATTTATCTAACTTGTTTGCGAGGGAAAATTAAACTTAAGCACTCACTACTTCTACTGCCCTCTTGCGTTGGCTACCCGAGGTGACCCCAGCGCGGCTCGTCGGTTACTCTTCGGGTGAGTTCCGGCTGACGTTCGCTAGGTGGCATTGTACTAACGGTTAGGATCAACTCCGTTGTGACTTGTGGGTCGAAGTTGAGCCTTCTTGGTGGTCACCTTGGTTAGGTATCGATCCTGCGGGCGTCCGCAAGGTGGCGTTGCACAAAAAATCAATTTCGATCCTGGGTCGGCGTTGGGCTTTCTCGGATAGGTACTAGTCTTACTGGTTTCCGCCAGGTGGCGTTGTAATTAAACGGGATTTTACATTTGGTTGGATCGATCGTGGGTCGAAGCTGCCGTCCCAGTCACGTGCCAGTCCTGCGGGTCCCCGCAAGGTGGCGCTATAACTAAAAATATGGCTATGCCTAGCACAAATACTATAATAATCCTATTATGGGCACTATTATGGGTACCTATTCAAGTTATCGGCTGCTCCCCTCCGAGCGGCCGTACTTGTTATACCTACTTGTCTGGCCTATGCTATTCTTTTTCTTGTTGGGATGACCGCCTCCGCCTCCTTTCCTATTTACCGGGTCTCCGGATCCCATCTACAGGGTGTGTTTCTACAATTGTTACCTTATTGGGTTATGGATTCCTGTCCTGCGGGAATATATTCACTGGTATGCTGTTTTTGAGCATCGTCGCACTGTCACCCTGATGTTCCGGGTTTCTAACTTGCGCGGGTTTACTGTGACCTGGTGCGGTTTGAATACATTCTCGCCTTGTCAGGTTTCCTGGTGTTTATAAAAACAATATTTTAACGTCCATATTTTGTTTACGTTGCACTTGAATTATTTATTTTCAATTTAAACTACTATTGCCCGATTTCCCGATGTTCTCTTCTGTCGCCCCCCCGGCTTCCTCCGCGGCGGCCGCCCTGGCTCTCCTTAGTTTCTCCCTTCCTTGGTGCCTCTTCCTGGTCCTGTTTTTTCCCCCACGTCTCTTCCGGCTCGTCCTGTTTAGCGCCCGTTGCACGTCTTCTATCATCGACAGGTATGTCGGGTCGTCAATGCTGTCGATAGTGTCGTCCTCTATCTGGATCTCGAGCAGGTCCTGTGTGTTCTCCCTTGTTGTGCGGACCGGTTCCGCCGTTGTGTTTTTTGTTATCGTTCCGTCGGCGAGTATCCGGATCTCCCCCGGTTTCCCCCGCAGTACACGGCTCCCGCCTGGCAGCGGTGTCGGTCTTGTTGGTTCTACTGTAGCCTGCATGGTGGTTGTCTGTTTCGCGTTTCGCGTTCGACTGTTTTGCTGTGTACGTTTGTGTTGTAGGTATTGGGTTGTTTTCAACCTGCGGGTACTATATTTTTTTCATCTACCCCTGTTTGTTTTGCGACCGCTGCGCGTATGCAACGTATGATTATTTTCGTCGCCTTTCGGTAGGTGTGATGTGGCCGCGCGCGGCGGCGGGCTCGGTCGCCGCGGCCGTCGTCGGTTCGAACCTCCGGTCGGCCAGTTCGGCACGGGTGTATCGGATGTTGTTTTTCATGTTTCCCCCTTTCTTTCCGTCTTACTTCCCTTTGTCTTCTTCTACAGGGAAGCCTAAAGGGAGTAAGTATTTCCCCTCCCCCGGTGGTGTCCACTTGACATGATTCCTTATTCGACGTGTGGAACTGAAAAACTATGTGCGTTGTGTTGTCGTGCCGTACCTCCCGAACTGTGACTTATTGGCGGTGTTGGGTTGAAAGTTTCTTCTGTATGTTGTGCTGTCTTGCCGTAGCTACTAAACCGTTACTTATTGGGAGCGTTGGGGTGATCTGTTCTTATTATGTTGTGCTGTCCTGGCGTAACTACTAAACCGGTTATTCGGGAATTTTTGGGTTTTTTTTTTTTCTCTTCGGGTCGGGTTGCTTGTTATTCCTGTCTGTACGGTTTCATGTCTTTTACGTGCGCCGTTATCCGTCTTGTTTTGTTCCGTGGGTCTTGGAGTTTATATATAACCGGTGATATCTCTTGTACTATTCTGTATGGTCCGGAGAATTTTGGGGCCAATTTTGCTGCGAATCCCTTTTCCGCGTTCGATATCGGGAAGTCTTTTTTCAGGACCCAGTCTGTCGGTTGTGGTTTCCAATTTCTTCTCCTCTCGTCGTAGTGTTTTTTTTGTTCGTTCGACGCGGTGTCTTGGTTTTTCTTGACTATCTCGTAGATGTCCTGTAGTCCCGTAATTCCCTGCACTTGTGGTGTTGGGAATATGTTCCTGTCTCCTGGCAGCCTTGGTTCTCTCCCGTATAGCAGGAATGCAGGGGAATATTTTGTTGACGCCTGTTTTGCCGTGTTAATGGCGAAGTTGACTTCCGGTAGGTACTGATCCCATTTTTTGTGGTTCCCGTCTATAAAGGCGGATATCATGCTTTCTATTGTCCTATTAACTCGTTCTGTCGGGTTGCAGTGTGGGGAATATGGCGCGGTGAGGCGTTGTTCGATTCCGTATTTTGTTAGTTCGTTTTTGAACTCTTTACTTATGAACTGTCTGCCGTTGTCGCTTAACAACACTCTTGGGCAGCCGTAGCGCATTATTATTGCGTTTTTTAATGTTTTTATTACCGCCCTACTTGTCGCCGTTCGGAGGGGTATAATCTCGGACCATTTGGTGAATTTGTCGTGGTACACTATTATCCATTTATATCCGTTTGTCGAGCGTGGCAGGGGTCCGATCAGGTCCGTTGTTACTATTTCCCATGGTTCCTCTGCGTTGTTTATGTGCATGAGTCCCGGTTGTCTTGTTTGCGCGGGTTTGTTTTTTTTGGCACACTGTGCATTTTCGTACGTATGTAGCTATATCTCTGTACATCCCCGGCCAGTAGTATCGCTGCGCTATTCTGCTTAGTGTTTTGTTTGTTCCTAAATGACCTGCGTTTGGTGCGTCGTGATTTTCTCTGCATATGGGTTCCTTGTCCTTGTCCGGTACGCACAGTTTCCATTGTGATGACGGTTCTAATTTGGACCCGTATATGGTGTTTTCAATTTTTTTGTATAGTTTTTCCCCCTTGATGCAGTAATCCGTTTCGTTATCCGGTTGTTGTTTTACCTTTTCCAATTTGCTGTCGTACCAGTCTTTTTTTGTGTGTCTGCTGTGCACAGTGGGTTTCTTGATAGTTCGTCGGCTTGGTTTTGTTTTCCGCTCCTGTATATGATTTCGAAGTCGTATTGTTTCTTTTCCAGAATTTTTTTTTCGGTGTTGCTCAATACTTCGACGTTTGGGGTCTCTCCTTCCCCTGTGGGCCGGTCCTGTTCATCCCCTGTAGGTTCATCGTTACCCTTCCCCCAATCGAGTCGTAACCCCAGCCTTTTTAGGATGTCCATCCCTAGTATGATGTGTGATGCGGTGGGTAGTACGTTTACTACGTGTTTCAGTGATGCGTTGCCAAATTTCAGTTCTATTGGCACCGTCCTATTCAGTTCTATTTCGGTTCCATCCGCTAGTATTACTTTCTTGTTTTTCCCCGTGTTGTTTATTTTGTGTTCCTTCAGGTTGTCTATTACCTTTTTGTTTATGTACGTACTGTTTGCCCCGGTGTCCACGAGTGCCTTGTATTGTGTTCCCTCGATGGTTACGTCGATGAACTCTCTGTTGTCTTTGTCTGTGTTTTCCCCTACTATCGTACTTGTGTGTAGTTCCTTCCCGGCGTTCTTACAGCACCTCGTACTTAGTATGCCTATTTTGCCACACACACTGCAAAACAACGTTTTGTTTCCCCTGCATTCGCTCATTGGGTGCCCTTTTCTGCCGCAGCTCCAACAGCACGTTTTCGGGTCATAATTCCTCATGTACCTTTGTTCTTTACTGGCGTTACCCGATCTTGTCGGTGTCCTGTTCATGTGGTTTGACCGTTCCTTTTCTTGGTTATTGTTGTATGATTTGTGTTTTTCGTTCTTGGTTTTTTCCATGTGAATTTTTTCGTACTCGTTGGTGAGCATTATAAGCTCCTTTATGTTTGTAAATTCGTTTCTTTTGACGTATAGTTTATACTCTGGGTTCATATTTTCGTATATTCTCTCTAACTTTTCCTTTTCTGATATGCCTCCGTGTCTTCTCATTAACGTTTGCATGTGGTTCAGGTAATCGGTAAATTTCTGGTTCTCGAATTGTCGGTTTGATATAATTTTTGTTAGTAAGTTTGTAGTGTAATTACTCGGGAAAAAAAATAATTTAAATGCCTCCTCGAATTCCCGCCACGCATTCCAATCGTTGTTATTACGGTACCATGCTAGGGCTTTCCCGGTGAAAATTTGTGGTAATATTTTTAGTAAATGTTCGGGACTTACGTTGTTTGCGTCCAAAAATTCGTTCGTTCTCTCCAGGAATTCCACGGCGTCGTCTCTTGTATCGAATTTTATGTTCCATTGGGTTACAAGTTTGGCGGTTTCCCTCATCGGTTTTTCTGATTTCGACATGTTCGGGTTTTCTACCGGTTCGTCACTCGCGTTTCCTGCGTCCTCGAATTTGAGGTCTTCTTCTTCCCGAATGTGTTTTACCAGGTTTCGTCTCAGTTCCTCCACAGTAAGGTCTTCTACCGGTAGGTTGCGCTTGATGGATTCTTCTATTAGTTCGTTCTTTTTCTTGCTGTAGACCCACGAGAACATTTGTTTTTACCAACTTCCCTTTTTTTTATTTTCGGTACCGGTTTTTTCCTGTTTCTTCCGGTTTTCCTGTTTTCTTATGGTCTTACCCGATTCTTACGGTTTTAATTATTGTTCGGGTGTTGCGACGCTCGCAGTCGTCACAAAACGTCTATTACGGGGGTAGCTTGTTTTAGCTATCTACCTGCTGGTTTTTTCGTTCGGCGCCGGTGCGATGCGGTGCTCGGCCGTCGCACGGCGGCGGTTACTGCGGGGCTGTCTTTGTTCGTTGTTTCTTGTTCTGGGCCTGGTGCGCTGCCTCTTTCTCCTCCCGTGGGTTAATTTCGTTGGGCGCCAATGCGATGCGGTGGCCCGGGGGGGTTCGCCTGGGGGCCACGGGCTATCGTATATCTTCGAGGAGAGGAAGGTGCGACGGTCCCTAGCCACAAAGAAATGCTCGGTTTACGGTAACTGAGGGCGGCTGCCCGTTTATTATAATCATGCACGGATATATACACTCGCAAGCACTTAACACTAGTACACACTTACGGCTAGCTTAATTAGGGTTTACACGGGCCCTACGGTCGGCGGAGACGGTCGGGGAGCGAGACGGGATGGTAGACGGGGGGTACGGGCGCCGGGACGGCGTCCGGTGTGTTCTGGAGTTACTAGGCGTGTCGGTGCGGGTTAGTCCCCGCGGGGCCGAGGCCAGCTACACCACGGGTCTGCTTTTGCCAACGCTCGTGTTCACGGGCCACGGTCCGACGAGGTGTAGTGTGTGGGACCCTCGACGAACCCGAAACTCGCCACGCCGGTCCCCCGGTCGTCCAACGCAGGTGTGGTCGAGTTGGAGTTCGCCGATACGTCGGGTGTCAGGTCGGGCGACGGTCGGCAACGGGAGCGTTACCGGCCGAAGCTCGTAGTTGTGATTATGTGCGTGTTGTGCTGGACGGGGTCTGTATGACAGGGAAGACGGGATTACGGGATTCACCGGGCTACGGGGCTCGTTAAGCGTGGGGCGTCGCCGGACGGCGCGAGAGCGGCGTCCGGGTAGGCCGACAGAATGCGAGCACGTAGCGCGGCGAAGGTAAGGTTTGGACGGTGGATGTTCTGGAAGCGGAGGTGGATAGTCACCACACCGCTGGGCTCGAGCGTCACCGGGCACGTGCGCCTTGCGGAGAGGTACGAAGCGAACGTGCGGTAGCGCAGGAATCCGTCGGTGAGTGACTCCGGCGCGCCGGTCGCGGCGGGTTTTATAGCCGCGGTCGTGGGGGCCGGGCGCGCGGGGGTGGTCGTCGCCCGTCGTCGGTGCATATCCGGGGCGCGAGGTGGGGCGTCGCTGGCTGCGTGGCGCGCCTCGTGTTGCTAGGCGGATGTCGCCGCGGTGCGCATCTGGGGTGTGAGGTGGGGCGCCGTCGGCTGCATGGCGCGCCTCGTGTTGCTAGGCGGTTGTCGGCGTGGTATGCGTCCGGGGTACGGGGTGAGGGGAGCGGGCACGCGGCGGCCGCGTGTCCGCTTCCTTACAAGGTCATATATACTTTTTTGCAGGTTATGTTGATGTTATTGACTGTGACCCCTAAATTGATGTCATCAATTTGGTATACATTGTCAAACAACAAATTGCGGGTGAGCAAAAATTATGTGGAAGATGTTTTTTTAAATCAATATAAAAATATTTGTTTGTTTTAATCGATTAATAAAATAACACTTATGTTATTAATTAATTAAAAGGAGATTGGAATCGGGAACAAGAAAACAGGGCTTATAAAGATCAGAAGGAAGAAAGAAATCTTGTTGAAAACTTTCAAATACTTTTCGTTTTTCAGTACAACGGAACAGAATATGTATTAGAGAACACGTTTACTATTAATATGATAATTCAGATATGTTTACCCTCGGCGGTTGTCCAAATGGTCCAAATGCAAATGATGGATTTCAAAATAATGCTACATGATATATTGGTGAATGAAAAAGGTAACAGATAATAATCTATACAACGTGTTAATGAATTAACTGAAAACTAGAAAGTAGTTTGGTCAGAATCAACTAGCGAATCGATCGTACTATGTTTTAATATAGGTTATATTTTTTTTTTTTACCATGTCTAAATTATTTATAATACAATATTGGCGCGTACGCCGCCCGCAGCAAAAATTTCGAACCAGTAGGCGTGGGCGTAGCGCTTGTAATTTCGTAGATAGGTCACCTCCAAACTAATGTTGAATAACTTTTAAGGTATAAATCCCTATTTGCATCCCCCTCTTGTCTAACAAGGGCACGATCCAACTCGCCAGTATGTCGCACCTTGACCGTACTAAATGCTCTCCTGAGGGCCCACCCTGGGTCTGATTTGTTTGCCGATGAGTGGATGGAACTATTGTCTGTGTGTCTGAAGATGTGCGAGGAGTTGTATGCAAGGCCTACTAGTATTTGTTAACCATTGTAATTGGTCCTGTACCGTATGTGTTAACAATAAATAAATAAATAAATAAATTTTTTCGACATAAAAGATATTTTAATCATATTGTTGTTTATTTTTTTATATGGGGTGTATCAGGTTTTCAGTTGATTCATTAACATCGTTTAACGAATTCGTCCAATGAATGCCTACATGCACTTCTTCACTTTTTGAGTAATTAATATAGGTACCTGTAGATTAAAGAAGAATTAGTTTCAGATGCACCGACAAACGTCGAGGTGAGACGCCTCCTGAAGTACATGAAAGCTCGCAGCCTCATTACCAATGTGTGGGGCGTCGTGCCCATCGACTTGAGACTACCGATGGCTATGTGCAGCTTCTGCGTCACTTACATCATACTGCTTGTACAATTCACCCATCTCTATGATTAAAACATATTGCAGATTTTCAGGTGTTAGAGGAAATATAGAAATGATTCGTTCAGCAATTCTTTATCGCACACCACCACACCACGTGTTATTAAAAAAATAAATGGAACTAGGTACACCTAATATTCAGTATGTGGCACCTATAGAGGAATTTATCACTATCAATAATTGGAGGAGATGAGATAAAAAATACGTTGTATTATATTAGATTTGCAAATAAATAATAATTATCTATACATGTAAAAATGAATCCCTATTTCCCTTGGTCACAGCATCACGCGTGAACGGCTGGACCGATTTCGATAATTCTGTTTTTGTTGTGTTTGTTATTGTGAGGAAAAGAAGAATGTGAAGGAATTTTAGAGTTCCTGCGGAAATGGATCTACGAAAAGGTTTGGACTGATTTTGACAAGACTTTCCTGCTAATTAGCTAATGTTATAGAGAAGGAGTAAATTAGGCAACTTTGGAATTCCTGCAAGAATCCCGAAACTCACGCGAGCACAGTTAGTAGATATATAATAAGTAAGGCTTGATTGTAAAAGTATGGTCAATATTTTTAATAAAAATTCCTGAGTTTTTAAACAGATGTCAAAATTTTTAACAGTAATTGTTCAGATATTTGTATCATATTTAAAATTTTAACAAAATCTTTCTTTTTATCACGCACTAAATAACTTAGCGACCTTCGTATTTTTCCCCCAATCAGGTTCATTGAAATTCGTATCCATACCATTCTATCGAATGCAGTCGTTCAACATGTATTATGTAAACCGATCTGTTTTTTTTTTTTTTATTTCACGTTTATTTTGACTGTTGTTAAAACGTGAGTAAAAAGTAAATTTAGCATAATATAGGCAACCTCGACTACGGTACCTATGCCGACGAATCCAGCAATGTGCCCCGAGCCACAATAATTGGAATATACGGAGGTATTCCACGCATCGTATTACAGCCATGTTTGCGTAAAAGTAGAGAAAATAAAAGAAAGTACATTTAGCCTACGGCTTGCATACCAATGGGCAATGTGTATTTTTATACGAGGCTACAAATATGCGTGTTTCAGTAGATATGTAATTCATGGAGGATAGATATTTTGTTCTAATAAGAACGATTATATGCGCTTTTCACCTACGGCAGGTGAAATATTATACCTAGCATAAGTATGGACTTTGCTACTATATCGTAAGTCTGCGGAACGCTGAACTTGAAGGAGAATAAGCACCAAAACAAAACTAAAATCGAACACGTTACATTATACGGTTTTGTTTTCCTAAGCTCCTTCGGCAATTTCTTCGAGCAGTAATGACGTGGTTCGAACAAGATGGATGCGTGGAGAGAATGGTTTGATATAGTAAGAAGAATTATACTATCATACGCTATACAAGGAAGGAATTAAAACAAGAAGAAGAAGAACAGATTTTGTGAAGAAATCGGCTACAAAGGAATGAAAAGTGCTGCAGGGCTCACGTATTGGGCTCAAATACCGCCAGCATTAAGTTAGAGCCTTCCAGCAATGGGAAATTAAAAAGGTTGATTATTATATTGTGTACCTATATGTTGAATACTATTTCTTTGGTTACCTACCTAAATTATCCTGTTATTGTTAGTCTTAATTTTGAATATTGTACACTAAATTTTATACCTGAATATAATAATATCATTATTTTATTATAGTTAATTTTTCCTGTATCTCTTGTCCTGACTGCAGAGTTCATTCAACTTTATTTATATCCTAAAAATGAAAACGCGGATACTGTGTGTACTGTACTGTATAATAATATATAACATAATATAGCAAAATACTTGCAACTTCTAAACTCTACCTAAACGTCTATTCCTGTGAAAGGAGTAAATATAATTTACGGCGAGTGCATGGAGAGTATAATAATATAATTGCGATCTCATAATCCGAGCACGGCTCAGACTCTCTCTAGGCTAATTATTCTCTCAAGCTCAACATATTTGATCTCATATTTTAATCTCCGTGCTTCCCAGAAGCGCATCATAATTTCCCTCCTTTGTTTTTGATCGCTCTTTTTTATTGTGCTCTGTATTGTTTGCTTCGTTCAATACGTTGCAGTAGTCTTGTAAAATCCTAACATATTATAAAATAACATATTATAAAACAATGTCCTCCACCGCGTCTGTCTGTCTATTTGGGATACACTCAAAAACTACTGAACGGATTTTCGGTTTTCACCAGTAGATATAGTGATTCCAGAGGAAGGTTTATAGGTATAGTTTATCCTGAAATACCTGCGGGAACACTGAAATTAGAGCGTGTGAAACCACAGGGGACAGCTAGTCTACAATAATAATAAGTGAAAATACCTATTTAGTTTATATAATAAGAGTATAGTCCACTTTCAACAACAGTGTAATAATTTAATGAATGATTTTCTTTAATCAAATGTCAAATACATTACCTACATAAATCATTTTAATTTTATGATAATTAGTACACCTTAAACCTACTCTAAAAGTGTCATTTAATCCAGGCAATCACTACTAATATTATAAATGCGACAGTAACTCTGTCTGTCTGTCTGTTTGTTACGATTTCACGCCTTAACGGCTCAACCGATCATCATGCAATTTTGTACACACGTTGTCAGAGATACATAGAAGGATAAAGGGTGAAACCGCGGGGCACAGCTAGTATTTAAGTTATGCAGGATCAAAGTTTCAAAATTATTTTCTGTAATAAATTAGTTTTTGGGATCGGTGTGACTGTATGTTGTCGCAAGTGGACGATATTATTTGCTGCCGTGGAAACAAATTTCAATATAGTGAGTGAGTGATATCATTGTATTTTTTTGCATCCAAGTGTGTGTATTTGTTTGAATTAATAACAGATCCAAAAACAAACAGCTCTTGGTTTTTTGTATCCACAGATCACCCATCAGCGGTAAGAGTAAAGACATAAACAGGATCTCTGTTAACGTCCACCATAAAAAGGTCGTTGATTGCAAAAGCCAGTTATCCATTGTTTGCGAAACAATGTTGCACTTTGAATCCATTAATGCACTACGCCGCTGGTGCTGTTACGATGGTTCCACAAATATGCACTGCTTCTACAAATATGCAATGCGAGTGGTCATAATATGTTGCAAGGATTTTAAAACAAAAACCTGTAGATAGGTTATCTAATAATATGTTGAAATAAGCTGTTTTGTATATTTAACTTATTTCGGAAAAATGTTGAAATAAGCAGTTTTGTATATTCAACTTATTTCGGAAAATTTTCTAATGTTCTGGGTAATATTCTGTAATTAGATAAGTTTATTCAAAAATGATGTATTTCTTGGAATAATGCAATTTAACAAGAAAAAAAAAAACATTCTTAACACCAACTAGATAGGTGTTTTAGCTACTTAACAACAGATGGCACTGAAAGTTATCACAAGGAGCTACGTTATCTTGTTGTAATTTAAAATGAGATATCGACAGTTACAATATTTCTTTCTTTCTAATTTCAAGGACGTATTTTCACTAAGTATAAATTGTGATGAGTTGGCTTGTGCAGCTATTTTTCTAAAATTATAAATTTTTCTTGGTTTGGTCAGGGGTAATTTATTTTTAACTAGCCGTTCCTCGCAGTTTGTTCCCGCGGGAATTCGGGAATAAAAAGTACCCTACGTCCTTTTCCGAACCCCTGAAAACGTGTATGCATGAAAGCATAAGAGACAGACAGACAGAGTTACTTTCGCATGTATAATATTAGTAGGGATTTGATCTGTAATGCGATACCATACTATAGTTATTTATATGTATTACGTTGCAAATCTAGTTTCTAATATTACAAAATCATTGGTCGCGGCCGTCAGCAGCAGTGATACGAGTGGACTCGTAAAAAAAGGTTTACGGTTGGCTTTTAATTATAATGTAAGTAATTTACTACTATTTAGTTGTGACGTGTGACGTCTGCTTTCAGACGAGCAATAAAATTACACAATTCCCGGCAACTTTGACGTCAATGTCGTATATTTTTCCAATTGGTGCAAATACTATGGGGCTACAATTTTGGTTTCCATAAACTATTCGGAAGCAGGGCGAAAAATTTTATTCTAATCGTTTCGTTTACAGTTTTTACTATAATGACAATTTTACAAATTTCTGCGCTATTCGAATTGTTTTATTTTAAAACAACAATGAAATTACAATAACAGAGTTGATACCAAACATAGTGCGGCACGTGGTTCAGATAGATCAATTTAACGAAAAAAAATAATTGTGAGCGAAGCCGCAGAACTACTTTGAGCTAACAGTTTGTATACTTAGACATAATAGTATACTTAGAGATAATTTGATAGGGAAATTGGCGAAAATATCAGAATTAATGTCCGTTATTTATCATTGAGAAATAATAAAATAAACACAGATAGTATTTCTCCTCGATCGGCACATTTGAACCGCAAAAGGGTTCGAGATATGGATCTCGGTGCAGGGTTCTATGAATAACTGAATATGTCAAAAGGTAAACACCAATTTTATCTTGACAATCAAACCTTTTCAGTTTACTGCCGTGTGTGTCGAGGGACCCTTCAGAGAATAGTGCTGACGTATCATGTAGGCTGATAAGCAAAAGTGCGTTTTACTGCAGACACGATAAGTACGGGATTAAAAAATGTGTTGAGTTACCAAAATATGGAGTAGAGATTTTCCGTTAACAGATAGATATAGGTATGTATCTACACGTAAACGTTTCAAGTTTCAAATTGATGCAAATATCCCTAACAAATACAACATTTTACTGGCAAATATATTATAAGATGATTCATTCTCGATAGTTGTAAAGATCTCCGATGTTTACTCCAATATCTATCATATTATATTTCTTTCAGTATCCTAACTTCATTTCCTATTTGTTATTTCTTTATTTGGTTTTTATGTTATTATAATAAATACAACGGCTCCGTAATCAGATTTTCATGACAATTGATGTTTTAGGAACCCTCAAAATTTCTACAGAGCTTCCGAGGGAATCTCGAAATTTTTTCTATTCTATTCTATTCTAAAAATTGAAAAGGGTGAACGTCGTTGTGATAATAGGGTGGTCACATTGCTCATTTTTACTAGGTACCTATTTTGAATCTACCAATTTTTTTTCATGCGATTCCAAAACCGATTAATATTCAAAACGAAATACCTATACCTAGCTGCGGGATATTGTAAAACACAAAGGGATCATGTGAATGGTGTTAACAGTTATTTAGCTGTGAAGCAGTCTTATGAACAGATAGACAGCCCTCGGATAGTATAGATTAGCTGTGACTGTGAGCAGAGGGATCCGCCTCCCACCATTTTAATGCCTCCTCATACCCGACGAAAGTTTTTTTATGTACCAATTCGTTTTAAGAAAGAGACATCGGCGCCCCCAGGGAATAAGCCGTAATATCGAAATGCAAATTTTACTGGAAAAATAAATACCATTGTAATACAATAATAATACAATAATAATATAATAATAATGTAACGAATAATATGATTCTTATTCGATGTTTATATTGTTCGTTAAAATTAAACAGGTATTACTTGTGGTTATTGAAAAAACCCGTATTATGTCGCGTCTTTCGTAATTTCAACAAAAAAATCTTAAAAAGAAATTAAAAGATGTAGGTACCTATGAGTTTGGCCTAACTAACATAACGGTGTGTTTCGGCAGCCCCACTTGAAAGCCAGTTCCCATCCGCCATTCCAGGTCGGCGACGCACTTGCAAGCCTTCTTCTTCTTCTGTTGCAGATGTCTATGGGCGGCGGTAATCACTTACCATCAGGTGTACCACTTGCCCGTTTGCCCAAAAAAAAAAACCCCGTTTGACATAAAAAAAACCCTATACAACGTATTACCGGTTATTCCCTGGGGGCGTCGAAATATTATAACTTTTGTCGCAACCAGTGTGGCCCAAAGTTTCGGTAGGTGCTTACTGAAATACTGGAAAGAAAACTTTTTAGGCACTCTTTCAAATAAATCTCCTTGCGTTAAACTGAGGTGCAACTGAATTAGTTGGATGATGAAAGCAACTGTAAAGTAAGTATATTTGTTAATATTTTTACCATTCTATAACTTTATAGCTCTACAACGCCCCGGCAGCGGCTGTAACCAAACAGCGCATCAATCAAACCCGCAAATTGCTTCGCGACAGCTTTAAACGCAATCCCTCGCGCAATGTTTTAGGTGTTATGTATCGTGTTTTATGACGTATGTTATTAAGCTGTTGACTGTACGTAGCCAACTTTTGACTGTTCAATCATCATCGTAATTATAAATGTCAGTTATAGGCGAGAACCGGAAGCGTCTGTTGCGTTTTTTATAATATTATTACAAAAGGAGAAGAAATTTTTTATTTTCTTTGTGTTTTATACCATATAACTCAAAAATGACTAAGCCGATTTCAAAAACTTTTTCACCATTAGAATGCTATACTATCCTTGAGTAACACAGGCTATATTGTAACCCGAAACTCCTGCGGGAACTCCGATTACCGCGGGTGAAACCGCGGGGAACAGCTAGTTTGTAATTAAAAATATTTAAAAAAACCGTTATCTAACATACTATCCTGTTGAAAAACAAGCTTCGTGCATCTCGGTTATAAGGGTCTTTCCTCACATAACCCCGTCACAATCGCCGATCTTAATGCGAGTACCTATAGGTAGCTACCTAATACCTATTGATATATTGGGGAAGATCCTTATTACAATAAAACAAGAGAAATGCTGTTTTGTGTTCTGCGTGACAAGAATAGGGATGTGGACTACTTTTGAAAATCAAAATTCTAATTAGTCCGTCAGTTAGAAAATAAAAAAACAATAGACAAGTATTTTTTGCTTTTTTAAATAAAAGTTTAGGATGAGGAGGTCGTGACGTCACTAACCGCAAAACCGCCATACAAACTGTCAGAATAGTGACGTCACGCGAAATTTCAACTCAATATATCGCCGTTATTTTTTGATTACGTAAAAAAAGAAAAAATACGTGTCCAATATTTTTTAATAATCTACAAGACGGACTAAAAATAAAAATTAGTCAACATGCCTATTAGACCCCAAAAATGGCTGCAAAGATATCCTACATACCTATACCTTAAATAAATCATCACAAATGACTGTAGGCATCTCTTTTTCAGAATGTCTCGTTTCTAAACTAATATTGTAAAGAGAAGAAAAATCGATTTTTGTTTCTTTGTTACTTACCTATATGGAACACAAAAACTACGAGATCAATTTAAAAAAAATCTTTTACTTACAAGAAGGTACAGTTTTTCTGAGTATCAAAAGGTAATTATTCTGGGATTCCCACAGGAACTCCGAAATTAACGCGTTGAAACTGAGGGAGATCGACTAGTACCTATCGAATATATGCATCGTACTATATGTTTGTCTTTTCAATTTAGATATACGATAATACACTTTGTAAATTGAACAAGCATGAAACCATAACGTTATTAAATCAACACATGTCCACATATCAAAGTCTGAATATTCTCTTTAAAGTACGCTCAATTAATACGTGCGTATCGCTATCAAGCGCCAGCGATCACAGACCTTTGGCAGGTTAAAATTTATAACGCGCCCTTTACGCGCCAAAGGTTTGGCGGGGGAGGATCAAAGAGTTGATAGCTTATTCATTTGAATGGAAAATGTTTTTGAATAACTTCATAGATTGACTAGATGTGGCATTTTCAGTCAGGTAAAGCCGTATGTTTAGGAAATTGGGAATTGTGAGAAATAGAGTTTGGATTCACGTGAGCATCTTTGTCTTTCTTATCACTACATTACTTAAAACAAAGTTCTCCACCGCGTCTGTCTGTCTGTTCGCGATGAACACAAAAACTACAGAACGGATTTTTGCGCTGACAACAACAACAACACTAAAGCTACTTAGTACTTAACAATAGATGGCGTTATTAAAATGTAATGATAAAAATATATGCTTACGCAAAAACTGTAAAATTTAACAAAAAACAAAATTCATCCTGCAGGTACCTACTGATTTTTTTCTTAATAGAGTATCTATCTATTGTGCTATCGCTTCCATTGAAAACTATAGCTTTGTGCGGCTGGTCCGCACATATTGGGTGTTTATTGAATTAGGCTGCTTCTTTTTTTTCCCATTCACAGCAGTATCAGGGTTTTTGTGGTTATGCGACGTTTTATGAGTCTGATGGACTTGTGAATGAATGGTTTTCATGGTTTTCAATGCAAAAAAATGCAGAAAATGGAACAAATAGATAGATAAATTCTTTATTGAACACTATAAAAGAAAAAAAAGATAGCTTTTTCTTTAGTTACAAGTGCAATAGGCAGTCATATCGCTCACAGCGATCTCTTCCAGACAACCTTAGGGCGCATAACAAAATTGCAATGAAGTGGAAAGGCAGTGTTTTTTTTTATAAAATTACAATAGCAGCTGGTTTTATGTTTTCTATTAACGATATCCATTTTCTTTTTACTGTCCAGTAGGTAGTTATTTATTTTATGTGAACCATATTTGTTTCAGTAGTTTTCGAAGTTCATTTAGGTAAGTAGAACTGGTACCTAAAACAAGCATTTAGTTATGAAAAAATTATATCTTAGAACAAGATTTAGAATATATTTCACTGGGACACAAAAGCGACTTAAAGAAATTTCGAAATCTAGGAATAATAATAATAATAATCCTTCACAACACACAGACCTACTTGATCCCACACTAAGCTATAAGCTTGTGTTGTAGAAACCAAGCAAACGTGGTATATACTACGTATTATTACATATATATTATAATATAGACATATATATATACACGCCCAGACTGGAAAATGAAACCCTGTGTTCATCACACAAGGTCCACCACCACCGGGAATCGAACCCGGAACCCCTTGATTAGCGGGTAGGCATGGTGACCTCTGCGCCAATCGGGTCGTCGATATACATGAAACCAACAAGTATAAGTAAGTATTATATAATACATTTTATATCCATTCAATTTTGTAATTCACTTTAGGAACTCTAGGGATAAAATTAATACCTACCTTTTTTTTAGTATAGAAAATATAAAATATGCAATGGAAATTTTCGCGTTGAAATGCGTATAGTTATGTGTTACAGATTTCCGCATATACGACCACCCCAGCATTATAATTACAAAAGACAGGGGAAATGGGGTAGTAGGTTTGTACACTGTACAGACAGGCGCATAAAAAATATATAAAATATGACTGTATATGTACTATCTGTGTTTAATTTGGAAGTTCCGAAGAATTTCGAAAAAATCGCAACATAAGTAGGTATCTAAGTTAGACCCTTAGAAATACAACAAAAAAAACCGCGTTCAATTTGGTGCAGCAGTTTTTGCGGCGCACGAATACAAACATATAGACAAACAGACAGATAGACAGACAGACAAAAATTCTAAAAACGGTATTTTTGGCTTCTATATCACTCATAGAGTCGCCTAAATTTATTTTTTCTTATTTATCTCCCATGTACAGACATCGACCTGTTACAATTTTATTATAATCTTATCTAATATATATAAATCACGTGTCACGTTGTTTGTCCGCGATGGACTCCGAAACTACTGAATCGATCATGGTGAAATTTGGTCACTATGTTGTATTTGATCCAACTTAAGAGATAGGATAGTTTTTATCCCGGAATTCCCGCGGGAACTCCGGAATTATTGCAGGAACAGCTAATCACCGTAAACTACTGGCAGTGGTACAAAGAAGGACATAGAGTACTTTTTTCCCGGAATTCCCGCGGGAACTCCGAAATAACCGCGGATGAAATCGCACGGGACAGCTAGAATACATAACTATGTATAGATATTAGATAGATACCTAAAGATAATATCTGCCTATACTTAACCGAAACAAATAGAAAGTGAGATAGGCGAAGACTAGTTATTCACTAGCAACGGTCTTAACATCTCTTTCAATTCATTCAAATTCTTGAAAAGTGAATGAACAAGTTAATGCCTTTGACTGTACTTAGTACATAACATTAGTCCCCCTGCCCGAGATTATGATATCCGCATTAAAGCTATGTAGATGTTTGTCGGTAGTTGCCGTAGGTACATAGCAAGCACTTTGCATGTAAGAAGGTGATGACGATGATCCATAAGGTACCTAGGATTATTTTTGTACGGTGACACCACTGAAAGTTTCGACTTGAGAACCTGCGAACGAGTGCATGCAGCCGAGGAAGCTTTTAGACTGAAACTAAAAGGGCTAGTTTTTAAATTAAATCAAAATTTATTAAATACGAAATTAATATGAATTGACACGGGCCTAGTTCTTTATCTAACTCAAAGGTATGACATTCTTTTGTATAAAAATAAAATTATTAAAAAAAATCCAGCCAGTAGGATTGGTAACAATACACAATATAGTAAGCATAACTTTTGTTGATACAGCTAAATACAAAATACAAAAAAAAGGACAAAATATTATAAGTTTCTAACAATCACAACTCACACGAACAACACCGTTGGTACAGTGGTGCGTGGTGTCGTGGGTTCGATTCCGGCATCAAGGTAAACATTTTATGTGGCAAACACAGAACATTTGTGTTTGCTCTGTCTGATGGGTGTTCTTGTGTCGAATATGTATAGTAAAAATGTATTTACAACAAATTTTTTGTGGTCAAAAGTTGGCTGGTGGGTATGGTACCTTTCAGCTCTGCTTACTAGTTAGCGCTGTGTGGTAATGTCCAGATTACTATTTATTAAAAGGTATTATTTACTATTATATAATACATAATTTGCTTGGTAGGTACTTTTGCTTGTAACTATTCGTTTGCTTGATAAAACTTTAACGTAAATGTCTGATGATCTCTTTGAGGGTCACTGCATATTATGCAAAACACAAAACCTCACCACAAATATCGACAAGTTATTTAATGAGTGAAGACAAATGCAGAAGCGGTGTGGTTTCTGTTTTGTCGTAATCAAAGTCGACCATCTGACCAATTCAGAGAACTCTAACAATCATCAACGTGACCAAGTTTATGTGGTTGCATATTTTACATCAAGTTTCCCCCATCTTTCCCCTATCTGGGGTAGTTGACAAAGCACGCTGGTGAGTGATTGCAGGAAAGTGGGGGAAACTGGGTCAGTGCAGTTGCCATGGGGTTTAATATAGAGTTGCAGATGCAAATATTAGTAACGCCTATATGAAAAACTACATTTCTATCCGAAGCAAAAGGGGAATTTTTAATCATGATCGTAAGAAATTCTACCCTCTCTACTAATTTTTGCATTCTAAACCAATGAATTTTATTTAAGAAAAAAATCTCAGCAGATATTAAGATAGGAATCTCGAAGTATGGTAACAACTATAGAGCACTTTCAAGCGGGTAAAATTACTAGTTGTTTTGTAAAAACAAACTAATTGTTTGTACATTATTAAGGGTGACATATAGGGACGCATATATCTATACATCTATATCTATACATATAAATAAAATTGAAGTATCTGTTTATAATTCCAAATTAATAGCTTTTCACCAAACGCTTATGAAAGTAGGTAGGTATAATATTATGTACGGTACTCAAATATTTTTTTTTTATTTTTGTCTGTCTGTATATTTGTCTGTTTGTTTCGGATAATCTCTGAAACGGCTGGACCGATTTTAACGAGACTTTCACTGGCAGATAGCTGATGTTATAAGGAATTGAATTCAATCGGATGAAAAAACTTAGGCAACTTTTGATTTAGAAAAAAAAAAATAAGAAATATAGTTCTAATAGTGAAATCGCCGGGCACAGCTAATATAAGTATGAAGGTATATACGTTGGTCAATCCGATATCTATATTACAGTACATAACAGCATCAACAGACCGGGTGGTATAACCAAATTCCATTGCGTCTGCCGTTTCACCACCCCGTCATTGCAATGTCGAATGACGTCATTGCGTCGCGAGATGGATTCGTCCCATAATTTCTGAACACAAACCCTCATACCACCGAACAAGTGTAATAAATCCACATCTGCGGTATTTTCCTCACAAACAGCGTACAATGCTGCTACAGTGCGAACGGCAATTTAGATGGTGATACTGAGCAGGCAACGTATGTAATTTGGCGGATGGTCGAGGGCACGTTGTGCTTTGTAATTGGAGAGTGACGTGCACCATTTAGGGACCTGATGGACAGACATTAGGCCGTCTGCGCCGTTGTGGGCCGAATGACACCATTTGTTAAGGATTCAGTGTAATTTCCCTAAATGAATGCCAGCAACGGGTTGTGTGAAAAAAAAAAAAAACAAATATCCACCTAAGAGACAATGGCAATGTGACAAAAACAGGTTTGGGGAAATAACACCTTTTTTGTTTTCGCAATTCGAAATGGTAATTTCTTTTCACGCTACGTATTTTAGGGAAGAAAATTAGAGGGCATTTTTTGAATAAATTTTTGGTGTTAATAAAATATTTTTTAATACAATTTGTTAAAAACGGTCACATTTAACGGATTTCAATTAATATTTTTATTTGCAATACTAGCTGTGCCCCGCGGTTTCACCCGCGTGAGTTTCGAGATTCCCGCAGGAACTCCAATCTAATTTACTCCTTAACAACAGCTAAAGCAGTGAAACTCCCGTCCAACCGTTTCGGAGATTCACCCGCGTGAGTTTCGGAATTCCCGTAAGAACTCCAAACTTCTTTTATATAAACCTTGTTTTGACAATAACGAACACAAAAAAAAACAATTATCCAATTTGGTGCCGTCGTTTGGAAGTTATGCGCTTAGCAACACATTTGGTGATTCATTTTTATTATATAGATTACAAAATTATAATAAATACGAGTTTTGCTCAACGGGAATATATAAATATTCCACGATAACATAACGGTAGGTATTTGTCTAAATGTAGCTTTTCATATAGCTTTTGCAGTAAAAGAAACAAAATTACAGCTAGTTAGTGCAGGTATAGGAAATAAATACAAAAATTATGATAATAACATCAGCTTGCTTCGGAAAATACGTAGAGAGAAAATCTATGACATCATCAGAGAGTCGAGTCTAAAATTTCCGTTCTCAAGCAACTTAACAGAGATAAACCTTGAACTATTCACAGTGAACAAATATCTACGGCTCCTAGAAACTTGTATTCTGCAATAGCCTTGCCCTTGCACTGTTAACTGAATAAGTCGGTTTTCAATGCCCGTATTGTTATTATTTCCCTTTTTTATTATTATCAGAGAATCAAAGATAGTCAGGACGTATATCTACAGCTCTCTATCACCTTAAGGTTGCCTTGAAAAGATTGCCTCTAGCAATAAGGCCGCCTTTTGCTTTGTCTTTACTTTTATATGTTTTAGTTTTGATAATCTTTCCTGGGGCAATAAAGCATATTTGAATTGAATTTAAAATTGAATTGAATTGACATATTAGCATTTGAGCTCCCTGAATGACGAAAATGTGTCGAGAATTTGGTCAAAGAGATTTTAAATTAAATTACGACCCAGTGTTCTGACCGAAATTATGACATGATGTTTAAACCTATTCTACTTTGAACTTTTATCTATTTTTTAGTACATTAGGTTGTAATTTAGATCGACCTTTTAAATTGGATCTTCATTTCTATTAATCCGTAGATTTTTTTTAATCAAAATTCTTTCACTATTTATTGTAATTTATAAGTTTTCGGTGGTTTTCCATAGAGATATTTTTATTCTGAGATAAATGTATCAATGCGAATATCTAAAACCACGCGAACACAGCCACGAGCACAGTTAGTTTATAATTTTATCACGTCTGTCTAGTGAAATAAGTGATTTAGTAATTAAAAAAAAATATTCTTAACATTATACCTACCTACGAAATAAAACATTTGTACGATCGATATTCAATTCAATTCAATTCAAATTATTTATTTGAACAAAAGTGTCATATTATTAAGAAATTACAAAATATATATAGTTAATACATTTTACCTGATTATTTAATTAATTGTCTAATTATATATTAATAAGTCTTATTATCTATAATATAATAAGACTTATTAATAACTTATTAATAAAATGTACGATCGTTTTATTGTAATCATATTTTTTATTTTCGTATTATTCATTGGTCATTTTCAGAAAGTGTTGTTGATGACAACAAGTTTATTTTAGAATCACTCAAACAGTTTCTTTACTTCGTTCTGTTTCAACAAAAGTAAGTATATAATTAACGTGTGTGTGAGAAAGTCTAAGCATTAATATTGTTAAGAAAAAAGTATCAAGTCTACAATTCCGAGAAATACCAGTGTTTACAACTGTATATACGATTTTGAAAATGGTCACGCATTTGAAATGACATGATTCATTGTACAGGCTCCAGACTTAGAGGATTTAATACGATTTTCTATGCGCACAAGTCTAATACAATTGGGTATTTTCCGGGATATGAAAATCAAAAAGTCCGTCAGTTAGATAATAAAAAAATAATAGACAGGTATTTTTTGCTTTTTAAAATTAATGAAAATAAACGTAGATAAAGCGCGCTAAAGTTTAGGGAGGGGGACTCGTGACGTCATTATTCGGTATAAGCTCCGGTACAAACTGCACCGGGTTGTGACGTCACGCAAAATTTCAACTCGATGTATCGCCGTTACTTTTTGATTACGTAAAAAAAGAAAAAATACGTGTCCAATATTTTTTATTAATCTACACGTCGGACTAAAAAAAATTTGTCAATTAGCCAATTAGTAGTTTTTAGTAGGTAGTGCCAAAGACAGTTATGATAAATCTATCGCCTTACTTGTTTAAAAAAAAGAAAATATTATCTAATTTTCACAGCGTAATCGAAAACAGACTAACAAAAGTCCTTGACATTCATCCAAGGTTTCTAATGCAGCAAGGGATAGAGTGAAGAGACTCGTGTAAGTTTATAATACAATTTAATTTTACACTCAATAGCACTCTTAACTTAAATGCCATAAGGCTTATTTTAGTTTAAAACTAAACCTCTTTTACACTGTATTCATAACACAAGTACTTAAATAAACATTAAACTAACATAATGCTGAATGCATAACACGATGCAGTTTTACTTTATGAAGCTGTATTTTATTCAAGAAATGAGGAAAAAAGAAGTTATTAAAAGTCACTTTAAAGTCACACATTTACGTTTTTTTTTAATTTACTAGTTTTTTAAATTAATACTTGCTGTTTCCTGCGGTTTTACCCCCGTTAATTTCGGAGTTCCTGCGGGAATTACGGGAAAAAAGTACCCTCTGTCCTTCTATGTACCCCTGAAAATGTGTATGCAAAATTTCATAATGATGAAACAGACAGACAGAATTAGTTTCGCATTTATAATATTAGTAGGGATTACCTATTAAAAGTTAAAGTTTGTGAGTATGTCAGTTTGTGACGTTGTAAGAGGTATAATCTCTGGATCTACTGAACCGATTTTGAAAATTCTTTCATTTATAGTAAGTAGGTAGGTAGTCCTGAGTGAAACAGGGTACTTTTTATCCCGAAATTACCGCGGGTGGAACTGCGGGGGACAGCTAGTTCATAATATGATTGAAGCGAAGTTTACATTTAATACGTTTCAAAATATTATACCTAACAATGCCCTTAAGCTAAAACTACTTGTTTCTTGTTAGACATATTGTCAAAAGCAGATAAAAAATGAATAGGGCGGAAACGCCCCGAGCTTCACTTTGTAATAGGTTTCTTGAAAGGAATAGGTAAGTAGTAAGAAGCAGAAAAATGCACCGATTGTATAAGATGAACAAAAAAAATGTGTTCCTATCATAATTACGACTTAAAATAAACTATAAAATAACTAACTATAAAATATAAAAATACCTATTTTATTGTTACTAATGTTTAGAAAATGTAGAGACCTTTAGAGAAATCAAACTACAAAATTCGCTACAAAAAATGAAATCTGCTAAGATTTCACCATAAAAGAAATCAATAGAAGAATTTGACTTAATTCTAAAAAGTACCTAAAAGTAGCACATAGGTATTGAAAAAATTGAAACAACTTTTATCAATAATTATTTATTTATTTATTTATTTATTTATTTATTGCACATCCATTAAGTAACATAAGGTGTTAAGGTAGTTAATTAACAGTTCTTTATGGACCCTGTTTATAGGGCACTGCACAAAACGATTCAAATTCGGAGAGAGCCAGATGTATCACATAGGTACTTTAAAATTTAATTTTTATAAGTATTATTTATCAATTTTAAGATTAATTTAAAGTATAAAGTTTATACTATCTCTTTTTATAATAATATTCTATTTATTTTGCCACTTTTGTTGATTCTTTCTTTCTATGATGTTGCAATGCTACAGAATTATCATCAAAGATATGTTTTTTATGGCAGATGGCGCCAGTTATGTTATAAAATTAAACTTTGTACTTATTTAGGTGACCTGCAGTGGAGATCTGCAAGTAGTGCGCGAAGGGACCAAAGTGTACATAATAATATGTACTTATATATTCTTTAACCCCCTTTTACAACTCAAAGGAAAGAAAAGCGACATCATTTACATATTTCTTTCTTCATTCGAACAGAAACCTGAGGGGACCAAGCAAAGTGTACTTTGAATAATTGAAAGAATCCTCAAGGAGATGGGGTCTCGGAGGCCCATGTAGGTCAGTGGTGTGACATGGGGTTGTGCTATGTGGAAGGGTTGAAAGTGGTTAGGGCTGTGGTGTTAAACATGTCACACCTAGTACCTACCTACGTGTCTCATGGAACGTCCTATGGATTCAAGTGAAGCCGCGGGGAAAAGCTAGTAGTATAGTAGTAGCTCCATGACAAACAACATAGGTACCTACCGAGCTGGGTACCCTTTCGGCGAAAAGTTTAAGTTTTTTTTTCTATTATTATTAATTAAAAGCTTTTATTAAACTTGCAATGTATGCAACTATGTTTGTACGAGTGGAATCTTGCAACTCACTTTTGAAGCAGATAATATATTCAGCCGATTGAGCTGAAATTTTGTACGCGCGTTTAGTTTGGATGACAATCCATTGTTTATTCTTTCTAAAAAAGTTTTTAGTAATTAATTTTTTATGCCAAATAAAGGTAATTTTTTTCCTTTCTTCTGCATTAAATTTAGTTATTGTTATTCTGTGCCGTAGTTTATTACTCATGTTATATATCGACATCGATTGAACTTATATAACATAGCCCACGTGGTTTCACTCACGATAATTTCGGAGTTCCCGCGGGAATTGCGGATTACAATACAGCCTTTTTTACTCAGGGATAATGTAGCTTTCTGATGGTGAAATATTTTTTGAATCTAGTAGTTTTTGAGTTAAATCGTAACAAACAAACAAGCAAACAAACAAAAAATCAAATCTTGCCTCTTTATAATATTAGTATAGAAGTATAGATGATAAATACGAAAGTTTTTCTGTTTGGTACGCTTTCACGCGTTAACCACTCGACCTATGTACCATCATGAAATTTTTTATACAAGTTGTCAGGCTAAAGAAAATAACATAGGGTACTTTTATCCCGAAAATCCCGCGGGAACTCTGAAGTTAACGCGGGCTAATTCGCGGGGAACTGGGTAGCTGATGTTTTTCATTTTACTTATACCTACATATATTGTTAGCACAATAAGTTCCGTGAACAGTGTACGTATTAGTACATTTTAAGCCTACCTACCTGTTGTTTATTGTATGTGTATATATATATTTGTGCATATCCGTCTGCTGTATGTTTACGTAGTCCCAATTCGTTTTTGTATCTGTTTTTTGTATGTAATCTAAATGCCGCCCTCTCTACCTTTCTCTTCTTCTCTCCCTAGAACGTTAGAACGTAGGTTGCCTATGAAATATTGCTCTTAGCAATATAGGTCACCTAAATTGTACGTACCTACTACATATGTAACTGTGTATTTGTAATATGGGTTTTCTTACTGTGTGCGTGCAATAAAGTATATTTGATTTGATTTGATTTCATTGTTGGTACAATATACCTATAAGTAGGTAAAGTGAATTTAATTCTGAACCGTTTTTATAATAAGTCAGCTTTAGGGTGTCTATGCAAAACCATCACCGTCGAAGAGCCAGAGCAAAAAACAAAACAAAAAAGGATCAGACAATATTTATGTCTCATACGACCCATTGAACATTTTGAAAACGAATCCTCAAAACGTATGCAAATTCCGTCCAAAAAATTCATTCAGCCCACAAAAATGATTTGCATAAACGAACAGCGTTGTCTGGATGCATATTAAAAATGATTAGACGATCCATATTTTTAAGCGTCGCTCATTTACACATACGGACGCTTGAATGTTAATTTATCATTCTAATGACGACGAATTTTACTAAGCACTTGCTGTGGCCCGCGGTTTCACTCGCGCGAAACGCTTTTATATAAAAAAAATTCCCGACATCCGAGTTAAATGAAAAAAAGCCTAAGTATATGTTGGTGGTACAAGCTAAGCTTAATCCACGTTTGAAAACCGCATGATAATCTGTTCAATAGTTCCGGAGATTAGCGTGAACAGACGGACAAACAGACAGAAAATAATTTACTAAACTTTTATCGTAGTTGGTTGCTTTATCGTCTCCTTTTAATTATAGGTAAAAATATTTAATGTGCAGAATCGCGGATTGGATTCTATAACTCTTTTATTATAGTAGGTAGAAACAGATTAGCTGTTCCCCGCGGTTTTACCTGCGTTAATTTTTAAGTTTCCGCGGAAATTGCAGGTTCATGTCCTTTTTTATACCCCTGCTAACGTGAATGCAAAATTTTACATCGATCAATTGAATAGTTAAGGCCTGAAATCATAACAAAAACTCACATTTATAATATTTTATTTGCATTAGCTGTTTCTCGTTGGTTCGCCCGGGTGAATTTCTGTAACCTCTTTGTAACTTTTTGAAGTACTGAGACAAAATCTGTCCTATTTGTTGAGTCAATTAGCTAATTTTATGACAAGTTTCAATCAAATCCGTCCGGTAGTTTTTGTGTGTGATGCACATTTATACAATTATTCGAAAATTATCGAAATACTTAGAATATTATAATTATATTACATTTATAATACATCATATATTATGATATTCCCACCACCTATTTTCTCATAGAAGAGAATAAATTGATAAAATAATACAGAAAAAAAAAACACCATTGTAGAGTTTGAATTTGCTTTCTGGAGCGTTTTTGATTGTTTTAGTGAGTTATTCATTAAAATATTTCATTTTCTTTTTAACAGATGGTGTTGTAATACATTTACACTTCTTGCACGCACTAATTTTACTTTTATTTTTAATCGTACAGATGAGTGAATTGTATAATGACAATGATATAAGTAATGCACACACTGAACATAGCGGCGGGTAAGCGGAAGTCGATCGGTATCACTCCGAAAGCTCGTGAGGCTAGCCGTCTTGTCTCTATGTAGCGAAGCAAACGGTACACTCGCTGAGTTTGTCTCTCGTCTGGAACAGATATTGAATACAGAAGACATTAAATTGTGACAACAAGTCGTCTTTCATTTGAAATAGCATCGTAACTGTGATATAAGTAGTCTTCCTTCCAAAAATGCAATTTTCTTACAGTCAAATCTATACTTTTATAATAAAACTGTAGAGAGGTCAATTCTGTATATTGAATTTATATTCAAAATTAATATTGGAGGATGAATAGTGATCGATACTGATGCCAAAAATGCAATCAGTAAATTTTTTGTCTGTCTTTCTGTCTGTCTGTATGTGCACGCATGGGTCAAAAACTACTGAAGGGATTTTAACCAAACTTGGTATGATTGTAGTCCATACTTCTGGGAAGGTTATAAGTTATATAACATAACGCTAAGACACATAGGAGCAGAGCAGTGACAACAAATTTAAAGTAAGTCGCATGAAAATGTGCTTTCGAGCTCTTATCCTCGCATACGTTTACTCAATCACGCAAAAACAGCTGAACGGATTTGGTGAAATTTGGCATGCACGTTGTCAGGGGTACAGAGAAGCACATAGGGTACTTTTTATCCCGGAATTCCCGTGGGAACTCTGAAATTACCGCGGGTGAAACCGCGGGGCACAGCTATAAATAAACAAATAAATAAGTGTACCTACTGTTAATAAAGTTCTATAGCTATTTCGTTTCCTTATTAAAATTATTTTATATCCACACATATTGTTGATAGTGAACAATTTAAGTAAAAAAATTACAAAGTAACAACAAATAAAATTAATGCATTTACTGGTTTCATGACCTTATAATATAGGTACTCGTAGGATATGGTATTTTAAAGCAATAATGCTAAAACACAGTTAACTGAAACCACGGACAATTAGCTAGATAACAAAATGGAGTAATAATATTTAATTTTCTAACAATAAGTAATGTGCAGTGCACTTTACCTTTGTAATTCATGTTCAAAGAGAATTCGCTGTCTATGAACTGGTCGTTCAATACTTGCTTAAGCCCGCTTATTTGAGAGCGTACCATTTGAACGGTTACCGTCGGTGTGCAAAGTTGTAATGTAAGAGTCACAATATACGTGATTTCATGAAACAGGAGCCAAAAAGTCATCTGAATAGGAGCAAAGAAAGAAAACTTTTTGAAGGAAGAAAAAATATTTTTTTTTTTTTTTTTTTTATGTCATAGGGGGCAAACGGGCAAGTGGTACACCTGATGGTAAGTGATTACCACCGCCCATAGACATCTGCAACACCAGAAGGCTTGTAGGTGCGTTGCCGACCTTGAATGGGGATGGGAACTGGCTTTCAGTTGAGGTTATGAAGTCATTTCAAGATCTCTCACATTTGCTTTCGTCTACTTACTTTCGACTTTATCAACACTAGGACAATCCAGAGGTTACATAACAATTTTGGTGTGTCAGTAAGCACGGTGATCAGTACCTGAAAAACAAAGATTTTTATTTTTAGTAATGTGAAAACATGTTCCAAGAGTCAAAAATCAAGAGTCAAATAAACATTAACTTTAATATGGATTCTAAACAATTTATGTTCGTCACAATGTATACAGAGAAATGGAACTGATGGTGATGTACCAGGAGAACTTCTTAACAAATAACGTCCCTGGATCAAGAAAAGCAATATTTTGTAAAAGGTGATGAGTAGTTGACATTAGGCTATTGTAACTTAGATAAATTACCAACCGAATCACTTAAAAGTCGGAAATAAACAAAATAGTAAGAAAAAAATTAAAATCTACTTCCAAAAACAAAAATGCACCATACTAAAAAGCTAAAAATAACAAAATACCGATTTAATCTAAAATACAAAAATAGACATAAAATTAATATTTTCGGTTTGTTTTACCACTGATCGGTTTGAAGTCGCTGAAAAACCAAATATGGAGTGCCTATCTAAGGCTAAGTCCACTACCGCCACGAGCTCGTCGTGAGCAGAACAACCTAGGTAGGCAGACACAAGCGAGCTTGGCACCGAATTAAAACCGATCAGTGGTAGCATAAACCAAAAATTATAATTTTACGTCTATTTTTGTCTATTGGATTAAATCGGTATTTTGTTATTTTTATATTTTTTTTAAATGCAATATTGTGGGAGGACCAAGAGATATATACACTGGTCATGGAATTGAACAGTTTAAGTGGCAATTAGTTCGTAAGTTGTCGGGTTTGCAGACCTCGCTCAAGACTGACGATCTAGATAGCATAGAGTTGATCGTCGTAGAGAATTTTGGGGGATTTTTGTCCCGCAATCAACGCCTATCCATTGATATAACGATCATGATTGAATAGTGAGATCAACTTACCAAATGATCATAGAGAGGTTTTATCTTATCACAACACGACGCTAGACCCTTGTAACGCTTCTGCACTTCCCTGATGCTTAACTCATTTTTTATCAGTGCTTTTTTCAAGTACTTAACATGAAGATATACATTATAATAGACAATCATTTGTATCACCGACACAAAATCCGTTGTTATGAAGGGCAAAACTTGTATACATATCGGTATATGATTTTGTTCATTGAGCCTTTCGCAAAATGCCGGTATTTTATAACAATAAATTAAACATGAAATAAATTTAATAAACGAAAAAAATACACATAGAACCGACATTGTAATTTCTGCGTTACTACTGTTGCCGTCCCTATTTAAGTGACCGAACGATTGTATTTCATTCAGAAAGGTGAAGATCGTATATTTCTTTTTTAAAAGTATCGCCACATACGAAAAATATTGGAACAAACAGGACAAAAACCAGATACCACTACCGAAAGTCAAATAATCGGAATTCATATAAATCATGTCATACAACGGCAAAAAGATAATAACTGACATGATTGTGAAACTGACAAATGAAATAGTATTGAGAGCAATCCGCACGTTTTTCCTCAAACCTGCGCTGAAACCACAGTTTAAACAATAAATCGCGTGATAAAATAGGAAAAAAACCATAATACTCTTCGATACTGAGCTGTTCGATTCGAATACTCCAACTGCCATGCTTTATATTTGAATTTCAAGAGCTAGCTAATACGTCCTTTGCAATGTCAAATAAATGTTTGTCTGTGAATGCTCGTACTTATTACATAATGTAATAAGATTCCGACCCTATATATCTATAATGGATTCGTTATTGTTAGACAAATTGATTTTCAACATAGTCGTTTCGTGTAGTCTAAGTTCATATTCTGTCTGTTTATAGGTTTTCAATTTGTGTAGGTACATATCGAGCACGTATCCAAAGAAATTTAGTATCTAGCTAGTCATTTAACTGTATTAATATAATCGCATAATATAGTATAAGCAGAAGGGGAATTTTTACCCAATCGGTGCCTACAGCAAAGAATTCTTGTTCCCGTAATTGTACATGAGTAAATCCACAGGCAAAAGCTACTACGTAAACACATAGTTCTGCTGATGGAATACCTATAGGTACATTGAGATTATCTTTGTTTCATTATATTAAGTACGGTAGGTGCAGTTCGTTTTAAAATCGTTAACATCATCATCATCATCATCATCAGTAGATGAAATAAATAATAATTGCCTAGCTACTATCGAAATAAAGAATGGAGACACAGTTTAGTAAAAAGGTCCAATTATCGGTAGGTATTTAGTGAAAAGTGAGTAGATACGACAGAAATTAGCAATAAAAATTAAAATTACATATTCTTAGTGTATTTATGAACTAACAACATAACAAGACAGGTTTGGTTATTATTCATTATTACCTTTTATGAAATCACATAACCACTAACCAAAATTATAGACAAAAAATATTCTATTTGGTAATACTAAACTTTTACCCTTAAAGTTTCTAGTACTTACGGCCGCACTCAGAGTCGACTTAAATGATTACTTAGTTAAGTATAGATTTTTAAAACAAAACTGCCGCAATCAGAGACTTTCAGTAATTTAATGTTAATTGGCATTTAATGAGATGTAACTTAATTAGTTAAATACCAATTATCATAAATTTATTAAACTTGTCTGATTGCGGCAGTTTTGTTTTAAAAATCTATACTTAAATAACCGCCGCACTCAGAGTCGACTTTAATGATTACTTAGTTAAGTATAGATTTTTAAAACAAAACTGCCGCAGTCAGACAAGTTTAATAAATTAATGTTAATTGGCATTTAACTAATTAAGTTACATCTGATTAAATACCAATTAACATTAATTTACTGAACGTCTCTGATTATGGCAGTTTTGTTTTAAAAATCTATACTTAACTAAGTAATCGTTAAAGTCGACTCTGAGTGCGGCCGTATGTAATAATTAAAGTTGACTCTGAGTGCGGCGGTTAGAAACATCGTACTTACCTACTATATGAAATTTTAGATAATTAAGCTCTTAATAATTATCAATTAAAATCGTGAAATGCAATTTTATCGCCCAACTTTACAAACTTATAGGTAATCTCAGAAACTAAATTTCGAGAACTGGACTCTTTTTGCTGCCCACATTTGTCATGAATTTTCCATTGACTAAGATTCAATATTTGGGTGCAAAGTAAAAAGCAAAAGGCAAGAACTTGTTTATGAGGAAATATTACAAGGTATAATAAACCATAACTTTTCAAATCGCAACTTCATTTATTATTTTTAAATTCAGCATAGAACTATGACAATCTCTTACTATAATATTTTCTAACCGTACAGATGGGTGAATTGTATAATAACAATGATGTAAGTAACGCACACACTGAATATAGCGGCGGGTAAGCGGGAGTCGATCGGTATGACTCCGAAAGCTCGTGAGGCTAGGCTTCTCGTCTCTATATAGCGAAGCAAATGGTACACTCGCTGGGTTTGTCTCTCGTCTGAAACAGATATTGAATACCGGAGACAATACATTGTGACAACAAGTCGTCTCTCTTTTAAATTAGCATCACAATTGTGATCATTAAGTAGCCTTTTGGCTGGAAAGGACGTTTTATTAAAGTTAAATAATAACCAACTTAATGTTTTTATTAGATTGAAAAAAAAAACTTAAAAAATATGAAAATGAACAAAATATGTAGAAGGAATAGTGGTGTGTGGTTCTATGACAAAATATTTCATTTCATTCATTTCATTTCATTTCATTTATCCCCAGTATTAAGTGTTCAGATAAATAATAAAGTTCTGTAGCTATTTTGTTTTCTAATTAAACCGTAATAATATCAACACATCATCATTATTGATGACAGCAAATAATTTATTTACATTAAAAAAAATTTACAAAGTAAACATAAACTAACCTAACTAGTTATAAAAACAAAAATTTACTGGGTTAATGACTAACTTTGCTTAACATGATTGCGGCAGTTTTGTTTTAAAATCTATACTTAACTAAGTAATCATTAAAGTTGACTCTGAGTATATAGGATTTAAGACACTTTTTATCTCGTAGAGTTTCCAAGGAAATATAAGTATAAACACGGTCGATTGAAACCAGGGCCATCACCGGAACAAAAAAGTAAAAATTCAATTTTAAACATTAAGTTAAATGCACTTTACCTTTGTTAGTCATGTTCAAAGAGAATTCGCCATCTATGAACTGGTCGTTCAATACTTGCTTAAGTCCGCTTACTTGAGAGTGTACCATTTGAACGGTCACCGTCGGTGTGAAAAGTTGTATTGCAAGAGTCAAGACATACGTGAATTCGTGCAACAGCAGCCAAACAGTCACCTGAACATTAGTGAAGAAAGATACGACGTTTTGAAAGATAACAAAAAAATGTAAAATCTGATGCTATTTTCTGGGTGCTATGTGTCATGAAGTCTGGGTGCTAGGGGTTATAATAATAATAATAATAATCATTTATTCCGGGATTAAAAGTTATGAAGTCATTAGATCATTACATCTTCCACCACTGCTTTCGTGTACTTACTTTTGATTTTATTAACACAAGGACAATCCAGAGGTAACACAACAATTTCGGTGTGTCTGTAAGCACGGTGATCAGTACCTGTAAAATAAAAATTGTTACATTATAAACTTATAGTGACGTGATGGTTTATTGTTTGTAATTATTTACACAGACATTTATCATGAATGTATTTTTAAATAAATACTGTACCGTAGGTAAGTATTGTATTCAAGTGACCAAAGTTCCAAATTAGAAATTATCGCGGGTGAAGCCACGGGGGATAGCTAGTATTTAATAAACGAAAAAAATACTCATAGAACAGACATTATAAATTCGATTTTATTACTAGGAAAGGCCCCTACATATTATGTAACCAAACTTGTCATTTCGAAAGATGAAGATTGTATATTTTTCACCGACTTCAGAAAAAAAAGAGGAGGTTCTCAATTCGCCTGTATGTTTTTTTTGTATCTTTGTTACACGATTACTAGAAGACGGCTGGAAAGATTTGAAAAATTCTTTCTTTGTTTGACAGGGTATACTTTCAAATTGGTTCCATTGTAAATAAGTCAGGATCTGATGATGGAATCATGGAGAAATCGAGGGAACTCTTCAAATATTACAGGCACACTTATAGCGATTTGGGTAGATAAATTGTCACTTTACTTAAAAGCAAAAAATTATTATTATTTTTAGTTTCTTGTTTTGTTTTGTTTTTTTTATGTCATAGGGGGTAAACGGGCTAGTGGTACACCATGCGTCGTCGCGATTACCATTGTCTTTATGTGATTACCATTGTCTTTATGTGATTACCATTGTCTTTATAGGATTACCATTATCTATAGGGGATTGCCTATGTTTGATTACCTCTGTGTGATTACCTATTGATTCAGATCCTGACAATGGGACCCACTTCAAATTATCTTTCAAACAAAAATATTTTGTCCAAGTCGGTCCAGCCGTCTTCGAATAATCGCGTAACAAAAATACACAAAAAAAACAACATGCAGTCAAATTGAGCTCGTCCTCTTTTTTGGAAGTAGGTAGTGAAATAGTGGTCGTGGGCCGTGGCCACATCTAAGAAATGGCCAATTCATAATGCAGCTGGCCATTTCATGAAATGGTTAACCACAATAACATGAAATGATTAGGTAAGAGTAGTGTCTGGTTACAAGTACCTGAGTTCAGGCAGGGCGTACAGCGCCCCCAAAATTCTTGGTTAGGCTAGGTTTGTACTGATGACCGCCTAAGACAAAATATGATGACATTCGATAGTTCTGGATGTGGCCGACCATATCATGGATTCTCTAGTTATTAGATGTGGCCACGACATATAGATATATAGATATATATATACAAACTTACCAAATGATCGAAGAGAGGTTTTATGTTATCACAACACGTCGCTATAAACTTGTAATGTTTCTGCACTTCCCTAATGCTTAGCTTGTTTTGGGTCAGTGCATCTTTTAAATACTTAACATGAAGATATACATTATAATAGACGGCCATTTGTGTCATCGGCACAAAATCCAGCGCCATGAGAGGCAGAAATTGTGCACACACCGGTATATGGTATTTTTCATGAAACGTTTCACAAAATTCCGGTACATTATAACAAAAAATAGCACACGAAAGATATTTGACCAACGCAAAAAAGAAACATACAGCCGAGATAATAATAACAAGTTTATTACTATTGACGTCCCTATTTAAGTGACCGAACGAGTGTATTTCATTCAGAAAAGTGTAGATTGTATATTTTTTCACTGAAAATATCACAACGTATGAAACATATTGGAGAATACTTGTTATTAACCAGATGCCCGCACCATAGGCTAAATGATCTGTATTATTGTTGATAATATCATACAACGAAATCATGAGTATGACTAATACAGTTGCGAAGCTAACGAATGAAATAAAACATAGTGCACGCCGCAAGGTTTTCCTCAAACCTTCGTTGAAACCACAATTTAAACAGTAAATTGCGTGATAGATCAAAAAAAGAAACGTAATGCCCTTAGATACCGAACTGGTAGATCGGTGTACTTTGATTTCCATGACTTCAACTCGAATTACAAGATCTGAGACGTCCTTTATAGTGGCGAATGTATATTTGTCTGTGCTGTATATTACCTAACACATACTTAGGTCGGCCCTGAGCGAAATTGAGTATACATTATTATTGTTAGACAAATTGAATATATGGATTTATCTATTAAGTGTCTACTACATCATAAAACCATAAAAATTCCGTGTCTGTATATAAAATATTTTTTGAAAATTGTGATCACGGTTGACATTGTCATCGTAATGAAAGTCAACATAGCTATTTTTGCTACTTCCAATTGCTGTCTGTTATTGTGTCTAGGCATACAGCACTAACTACTATCTGTAGAAGATGTATAATAAGACGAATCCAATGAAACTTATTTAGGTCTTAGGTGGCTAAAAATTTCCAGTTAGTTTAGTAGTTAGTTATTTTACCCGAAAATGAGATGAGTCCACGGGGAAAAGCTACTCAGAAAAAATATTTTTTTTTGTGTAATTCATCTAGTAAAAGGAAAATGAATATTGTTTACGAATATTTGTTTAATGATGTACTCAATATATAAATTGAGTACGTAATCAAAAACAATTTTTATATTGTATAATTATAAATGGGGAAATACATATATTTACCAAGGTGCCGATCAAAATGGAGCAGCAAATATTTTTAATTAAAATAATATAAATTGACTTTAAAACAAAATTAAATTCACTTATTTTTCAAATAAGCTACAATCCAATACACAGTAGTGTACCGAAAGAACTCGAAAAGTTATGGTTGCCTTGGCGCACTCGGCCGCAGCCTGCAACCAATTCGCAGCCAGATAGATGTAAACAGGTAACAAATACTTTGCTACATTTATACATTCATGATGTATATTCATCATTAATAATATCTTAAATAATTTTATTTTTATTTTTGTGATTGAATAAATATCTCTGCTTGTGTAAAAGTGACCGCAAATACAAAGGAGAAAGAAAGAAAAGAACTTTATTTGCCAACACATTTTGTTAAACATAAATGGGGGTTGCTAAGATTAAAGTGAAAGAGATTAGCGGGCTAGATAAGGATGACGATAATCAGCTGTACATGTTTTTGAAGCTATTGCGCATGCGTCAGTGGCTAGGGTATAAACGCTTTTTTAATACCCTGAAGAAACTGCCTCTAGCAAAGAGCAAGAGGTTCAAAAATTGTACATGAATGAATCCACGGGCAAAAGCTACTTCATAAATATATAATTCTATTAATGAAGTACCTGCACAAAGATATTATCTTTGTTTCATTACATTAAGTACGGTAGGTGTAGTAATTTAATGATTGTTAACATCGTATCAGTATCGAATGATCTTTGCATAAACGAGTAGCAGTAGACGTATTGAGATGTCCACTTTAGGGCAAAGGTCACAAACAAGGCTCTCACGGCTAATTTGATGAATATGCCCCACACCACTACCACATATTATGCATATTTAAGATTCGCATTAGAAAACGGTGAACGGTTATTGTAGAAGTGGGACCGTTTCTAATGTAATTATTATTGTATTTCATTAGCATGCACCCACAACAAGTGCGCTGTCTCTTCTCAATGATATTGATAATAATAATAATGATAAGGTTGACTGGTAGAGAATGCCTTAGGCATTAAGTCCGCCTTTTGTACATAAATGTGATAATAATAATGATAATGATAAGGTTGACTGGTAGAGAATGCCTTAGGCATTAAGTCCGCCTTTTGTACATAAATGTGCAATAAAGTTCTATAAATAAATAAATAAATATTGCCAAAAGGTACCATAATCTAGACGTGTTTGCAGATAAAACTGGGTTTTTTATGACCGTTGCCTATAAGTACTTATGTGAGTTTGTTAATTTGACTTAATTTTAATTATTTTACCATGATAATCGGATTAATTAGACTTAATATTAATTAATTATTTATTGTAACATGACAACTTTATATTTTAAACTGTGAAAGTATGTACTCGCTGGTGCTTTGGAAGATTCTGTAAACCACTTGTAATTTGAATAAATAAATAAATAAATAAATAAATAAATAAAATTAGATATACCTCTACCTAATCGATAGGGACAGTAGATTTTGAATAACTATCGGTAATAGTTAGAAGCTCATACGGGAGACGCTACAGTAATTTGTAAGTAAACGCAAAGCGGCCCCCGATATGTCTATTCAATTACTGCTCTCCTTTTGTATCAGGATACAGACGTGTGTGACTTGCGTGTGTGAAGGCAAATAAATACGTATAATCTTTGTACAAACTAAACCTTTTTTTTCTCTCTCACATAACCAATTTCAAGGGTATGAAGACGGCAGAATCCGTGACCGTAACGGTATACGGCGGCTCTTCGGTTTCGCTACATTCTCATAGGCGTAAGGTGAAAAATTTATCCACTGTTCATTACTTTTCTGTTAAATAATAATAGTTCTTGTACTCGTAGTAACGAAACGGCCAAGTCACATTATTTTGACTAAGGTGTAGAGTTTGTGAATTTAGGCCTTGTAGAGTTAGAGCGTGTAGAGTTAGGAGCTTGGCTCTACATGAGATCTAATAACTTTTTCACAGAGCGAGTCATATGGTAGGCTATTGCAATTTCCTGATACCAAAACTCCTAATATTGATTACAATACCATCAATACAAAACCTGTCTGTTCTCGCGCATAACTTTAACTAATAAATAAATAACTAACTAATAAATAAGCTTTCGTTTGTGAACTTTGTTTTGTTTGGATTTTGTTGACTTTGGCAGAACATCGACCATTTTGTGTTTTGTGCAATCGATCAGTAGTTAACGGAAGAACCGATGCTCTATTCGAGGTAATGCCACAACTGTGTCATTATAGAGCACGGCCACTAAAAACATATTAAGTAAGTTAAGGTAACGTTATTTCAGGCGTACTGCCAGTGTCTGTACACCTGTCAACTGTGGACCGATTTTCGGCGGCGTTCTATGAGCACCATGAGTGTGCAGTACAATGACGCGTTCCGCATCCTCATGGGGCTGCCCCGATGGTGCAGCGCATCGGGTATGTTCGCCGACGCTAGGGTGCCCGATTTCTTCGCCCTTATTAGAGCGCGTGTGGCATCGTTCTGGAGGCGGCTCCATGCCTCAGAAAACTCTATACTCCGGGTTGTGTGTGAGGGGGTCTCCAGTACTATTTTCAGGTTCTGGCTTTCAATTCACTGCGACTCGAATCGGAAGTAGCTACCGGTTTATGTTTTATTAAAATTGTTGTGTTTATTTTATACCGTATTAACGTTTTATTATTTGTATATTGGGTTTTTTATGCCTCTGAATAAATGATTATTATTATTATATTCAACAGTATAGTTCTTATAGTTTCGGAAAAAAGTGGCTGTGATATACGGACGGACAAACAGACAGACAGACATGACGAATAGTGCTCTTGCGCTCGCTTGACTCGTCTTGGCGGGGACACTACCGTGCCCCCAGATTTCCCTGCTAGCCAAAACGCCAATAATAATTATCCATATTTAAATATTAAAAGCATAGCACACCGCACACGCGATGTTATGAAGCCGAAATTTTTTTTTAATTTTTTGGCTTGGTTTGCTAAAATTATCAGTTCAATCATATTTGTTTAGCTTAGTTATGCTATGATTATTTATTTTTGATATTCTCCATTGGTTTATATCAAATATTTAGGTGAAAAGGTAAGAAAAACGCAAAAAATAGAAACTATTATATTAATTAAGAACAGAATTTTCTTAAATACTAATTTCATTCAAATAATAATAATAATAAAATTGTTTATTGCAATCAGAAAGATGTACAAAAAAACATCTCTTACTAAAAATACCTTCTAACCATACAGATGAGTGAATTGTATAATGACAATGATGTAAGTAATGCACCAACTGAACATAGCGGCGGGTAAGCGGAAGTCGATCGGTATGACTCCGAAAGCTCGTGAGGCTAGCCGTCTCGTCTCTATGTAGCGAAGCAAACGGTACACTCGCCGAGTTTGTCTCTCGTCTGGAACAGATATTAAATACAGAAGACATTACATTATGACAACAAGTCGTCTTTCATCTGAAATAGCAGCACAACTGTGATCATAAGTAGTCTTCTGTCTGAAAAAGACATTAAAGATGTGACTCATCTGAAATATACATATTATTCTTAAGATTTACTTGCGTAAACCTGTATAAACCCAGTTATAGGTACTTACTAATTAAGAAAAAGGATATTTGACTAAAGGCATCGATCACATACAGAAGCCAAGCAAAGGCTTGGTTTTATCTAATCTACTGGTCTTATGTATACCTTATGTAATTAACATATAGAATATATTATGATACCAGTTGGAATATTCATTGTGTTGCTGCTGGAAATAGAGGAAAGTAACCTCAAAAATTAAACTTAACATAAAAACATTCATTTTCATTTATTTATAAAACTGTTCAAATTTAAAAAAAAAAAAAAAATGACCATGCTCATAGTGGGGTTTTACAGTAACGCTTTTGTCCGCGCGGGTGGTAAGCGCGGCCGAATTGCCGTCCGCGCGGACCATCCGCGCAGTATGTAAAGACGCAAGAGACGCTAAGCTCATGGCCCGCGACGCGTACCTACCGCGCTGGCGAACGTGTGACTGTAAAATCACTCTTACGGCCGCACTCAGAGTCGACTTTAATGATTACTTAGTTAAGTATAGATTTTTAAAACAAAACTGCCGCAATCAGAGACGTTCAGTAAATTAAAGTTAATTGGCATTTAATGAAATGTAACTTAATTAGTTAAATGCCAATTAATATTAATTTATTAAACTTGTCTGATTGCGGTAGTTTTGTTTTAAAAATCTATACTTAACTAAGTAATCATTAAAATAGACTCTGAGTGCGGCGGTTAAGAACATAGACAGGGAAAACAGGCGAGTGAAACCGCAGGCATTAGATTAAAAAACCGATTTCAACTACTATCTTCCATGCATGAAAGACCACTTCGCTCAGCCGCCAACCTTCTCTTGAGCATACCTTCTCACCGTACTAGTTTCGTCTCCAATTCGTTCACTCTTCAGGCTATTCAGCTCTGGAACTCGCTACCCACTGACATTCGTCTGGCTCAAACTAAATTTAGTTTTAAATTTAGAGTGTATCGGCATCTCCTCAGCAAGCAATAGTTTGTATTCTATTTTACTATATGTATTTAAATTTTCTATTTATGTTATTGTGTAAGTATTATATTATATGTTTATTTGTGCTCGATGTGTTTCTATTATTGTGTATGCTTCGTATTTATGTATGTATGTATGTATGTGTTTGTGTATGTATGTATGTATGTGTCTGTGTATGTATGTATGTATGTATGTGAGTATCTATATCTATGTAAGTTTTTATCTAAATATATATCGTAAATGCACCGCCAAGTGAGCTCTCTGTACTACCTGAAGGTTGACTGGCAGAGAATGCCACTGTGGCATTAAGTCCGCCTTTTGTACCATGATGTGCATAAAGTTTAAATAAATAAATAAATAAATAAATTAATCAAACAAGTGTACCTTTGTAATTCATATTCGTAGAGAATTCACGGTCTATAAAGTTGTCGTTCAATACTTGCTTAAGTGCATCTATTTCAGAGCATACGGTCTGAACTACTACCGCTGGTATGCACAGTTGTGTTATAAGGGTGATAATATGCGTGATTTCATGCACCAGGAGCCACATTGTCACCTGAATATATTAAAAATAATAGTTAACTACGCTTGGAGCGTTATTTAAAGCCTTTAAATTAAAGGCTAGTCGTCCACTAAACGGACGAATAATAATTGTCCGCTAAACGCAAAACGTATTGATCTTTCCTAACGTTCTTTTTTTGTTACGAGTTTGCACTCCTGTATATCATATAAAACCTTTTTATATGATATACAGTTTTCGTCAAAAAGTAAATTGTAAATGTCACTGTAAATTTGTAAATACTGTTAGATTATATTTCGCGAGATTGTAAATTGTCAAAAAATCGTGAACCTTAACACTGTCTTTGACGCATCGACAGCCGCTGCCGTGGTACGCTCACTACGCTCGCTTGGCTCGCGTGACTTGGTCAGCAGTAGGAACCTAACCTATCCCTAATTAGGTATAATCTACCGAAAAATAATGCGTTAAATGCGTTAAATTGTAAGCAGTATATTACGGTTCACAATCTATTGCTAGTTTACAATCTCGCGAGATAGATTATGATCTAATGGTATTCACAATACATTGACAACCTCTTTTGTGAATTTATATAGTTTAGTGGACGACTAATAATAATCCGCTTAGTGGACGACTAGACACTTCGTTATTATTTATAGTAAAACTAGCTGTGCCCCGCGGTATCACCCGCGTGAGTTTCGGAGTTCCCGCGGGGATTCCGAGATGAAAAATATATAGTAGCCGATTCTCAGACCTACTGAATATGCATATAAAATTTCATGAGAATCGGTCAAGCCGTTTCGGAGGAGTATGGGAACGAACATTGTGACACGAGAATTTTATATATTAGATTTATCACACAGCGGTCCCAAACCAAGAAGAGTTTTTACTATTGTGTAACAGACAACTCTAATAATATTCATAATATATTTTATAAATATATGATACTAGCTGTGCCCCGCGGTTTCACCCGCGGTAATTTCGGAGTTCCCGCGGGAATTCCGGGATAAAAAGTACCCTATGTCCTTTTCAGTACTGCTAACAACGTGCTTGCCAAATTTCATCCAAATCCGATCAGCCGTTTTTGCGTGATTGAGTAACAAACATCCAAACATCTAAACATCTTCACATCCAAACATCCACACTTTCACATTTATAATATTAGTAGGATTATATATACACTCATAATATATACTGAACACACCGACTCAAGGTTATCACATACGGAAGTTTAAACTGATGAGGGAATCGAATCTGACACTCCAACGTTCACATTTAACGAATTTATACCTACCTTCTTTTTTATAATAACTAGAACAACCCAGAGGTTACACAGCAATTTGGGTGTATCAGTAATCACTGTGATAAGTATCTGTAAAATAAAATTTGTAACATTATTATGATGTGGATTATTATTATTATAATATATATATAAAGCTTTGATTAAATATATATATATAGGGACTATATAATCAAAGGTATAACGTTTGGACAAACGTCGCCATGAATAGTAAAAATAGTCATTTTTGGAATTTTTATTTAAACTTTTTGTTATCATGTTTATACACGTACCTACGAGTATGTTGCAGAATGATTTTAAAAATATAAATAGTATGTTTTTACGATAAAGAAGTGAAATAAAAATAGTTATAATAACTTACCAAATGATCATAGAGAGGTTTTATGTTTTCACAACAAGTCGCTATAAACTTGTAACCTTTCTGTACTTCCCTGACGTTTATCTCGTTTTTGGTCAACGCATCTTTCAAATACTTAACATGAAGATATACATTATAATAAATGACCATTTGTGCCATCGGCACAAAATCCAGC
The DNA here is from genome assembly GCA_907165275.2 of Zygaena filipendulae. Lineage (NCBI taxonomy): Eukaryota > Metazoa > Arthropoda > Insecta > Lepidoptera > Zygaenidae > Zygaena > Zygaena filipendulae. The sequence continues at coordinate 8,439,850 of OU015669.1, forward strand.
GCCATGAAAGGCAGAAATTGTACACACAGCGGTATATGGTTTATTTCATTAAGCGTTTCATAAAGTTCCGGTACATTATAACAGAAAACAGCACATGAAAGATATTTGACTAACGCAAAAAAGAAACATACAGCGGATATAATTTTAAAACTACTGACATCCCTACAACCTAACGATTGCATTTCACTCAGAAAAGTGTAGATTGTATATTTTTTCACGGAAAATATCACAACGTATAAAAAATATTGGAGAGTACATGTTAAAAACAGTATGCCCCCACCATAATCAAAATACTCTGAGTTAAAATGGAAAATATTATCATACAATGGCGTTATGAGGATAATTGACATAATTGCGCAGCTAACGAATGAAATAAAACATAGTGCACGCCGCAAGCCTTTCCTCAAACCTTCGTTGAAACCACAATTTAAAAAGAAAATTGCGTGATAGATCAAAAATAACAACGTAATGCCCTTAGATACCGAATTGTTAGATAGTACTCTGATTTCCATGATTTTCACTCGAATTACAAGATCTGAGACGTCCTTTATAATGGTGGATATATATTTGTCTGTGTTATGTACTCAGTCTGCCCTGAGTAAAACTGAGTACCTACTATGTATTATTGTTAGACAAATTGAATTATGTGTTTTCATCTATTAAGTGTCTACTACATCATAATACCGTAAAAATTACGTGTCTGTGTGTAAAATATTTTTCATTACTCATGCTCGGAAAGTAGGTCTGAACTTGCCTGAGAAGCGGGTTGAAAGTAGCCCTTTTCAGCCCTAGGGAGAATCGCTTTCAACTGACAACTGTCAAATTATTAAAAAAAAAACTAGGTCTATTTTCACATTTCTATTGAACCATGTTTCAACTTTCTATACAGCCAGTGCGATGTAAAATTGAAATAACGTAAAGTTTAAGTAGGTATTAATTAAAATAAAATTCACTCACTTTTTCTTAAGCTAATTCCTATTTATATTTTTTTATTTTCTTTAATTAATACTTAATAATTAAAGATAATATTTTTTTTAGGTCGCCAAAATGTAAATAAAAAATACTGGCTGAATAGCTAGCCGGCCAAAGAAAAAGAAATAGGTGGGAAAGTGTCAAGCGACTATCCGATCTTCACTCATTTTTTCTTTAGCTAATTCCTATTTTTATTTTGACTTTTCTTGCATTCGTAATGAAAAGCACAGTGTTACCCTCGGGAGAAAGTAACTTATTTAGTGCCTCGAACTAATGGCGCCCTCGCTACGCTCGGGCGCCAAACCCCGTCTCGGCACTAAATGAGTTACTTTCACCCCTTGGATAACAATGTACTATTTTGAAAACTGTTATCATGGTGGACATTGTCATCTTAATGAAAGCAAAAACTAACTAAACCTACTTCTATTGGTAGAAGATGTGTACGAATCCAATGAAACTTAAATCAGGTAGCTAAACATTATAAAAGGGTATTTTACACGCCGTATGTGCCCACGAAAAGAGTTATTTTTCCCGAAAATTACATGGGTGAAACCACGTGGAAAAGCTATACTCAGTACTCACTGTCAGTAAACAATTTTATTAATAAAGTTTGTGCAGTTGTGTATAATTCATCTAGTAAAAAAAAAACGATCAGCGTCTTGTATTTATCTATTATTATAAAGAGGAAATATTTGATTTTTTGTTTGTTTGTTACGATTAAACTCAAAAACTACTGGATCGTTTTCAAAAATTCTCTCACCATTAGAAAGCTACATTATCCTTGAGTAACAGGCTGTATTGTGATCCGGAATCCCCGAGGGAACTCCGAAATTAACCGAACGCGGGTGAAACCGCGGGGAACAGCTAATTATGATATTATGATGAGCACAGAAAAAGACCGGTTCACAACGGGTTAACGGTAATACTGTAGAATGCTGAGGATAGAAAATGTTTGAGTCTGTTCTCTCACAGTTCAAACCTAACCTAATCTAGCGTGTCGGGATGCACGAAAATACCAACCGTTTACAATAGTACATTGTTATCCTAGGGGTGAAAGTAACTTATTTAGTCCCGAGACGGGGTTTGGCGCCCGAACGTAGCGAGGGCGCCAATAGATCGAGGGACTAAATAAGTCTTTCTCCCGAGGATAACACTGTGCTTTTCATTACGAATGCAAGGAAAGTCAAAATAAAAATAGGAATTAGCTAAAGAAAAAAATTAGTGAATTTTATTTTACATAAATCAACCATTAGGTGTACTACTGGCCAGTAAGTATGCCCCCTATGACATAAAAAAAAACTTGAGTTTCTGCAGTATCCAGCTGTCAGTTGAAAGCGATTCTCCCTAGGGCTGAAAAGGGTTACTTTCAACCCGCTTCTCAGGCAACTTCAGACCTACTTTGCGAGTATGAGGAATGAAAAATATTTTTTAAAAAATAATTTTAATATTGTAAGCGCAAAAGGAAATTTTTAAATAGTTTTATGCCTAAACAGCTAAATAGATTTCGATGAAACTTTCACGGAGATTATTTGCATCATATACCAGGTTAAATTTTGAGTTGGAACAAAGAGTTCACGAGTAGAGTTGTCTGGCTTTTACAGACGTGTTCAGTGAAATATTTTCACGTTCGGCTTGTCCGGCTTTGGAAGGCTTTTAGTCTGGATGTCGCGAAACTCGAGTTCAAGTAGGTAAAGGCATGACTGATCCGAGCGCTGATAGAAATTATTTTGATTAAGTAATTTTTTTTATTATAAAATATTGTCCTACTTATGGAAGTTAAAAACAACTTTTAAAAAAATTTGAAGAGCTTTTAGGATAAAATGTCTATTGAAATAGGGATGTGGACTACTTTTGAAAACAAAATTCTAATTAGTCCGTCAGTTAGACAATAAAAAAATAATAGATACGTGTTTTTTGCTTTTTCAAATCAATTAAAATATACAGAGATAAAGCGCATTAAAGTTTAGGGTGAGGGGGCCGTGACGTCACTAACCGCTAAAACCGCCATACAAACTGTCAGAATAGTGACGTCACGTGAAATTTCAACTCAATATATCGCCGTTATTTTTTGATTATGTAAAAAAAGAAAGAATACGTGTCCAATATTTTTTAATAATCTACAAGACGGACTAAAAAATAAAAATTAGTCAACATGCCCATTATACAAATAGGTATGCGCCGTGTCCGGCCTTTGTGTTTTTGGACTTGACAACCCTGTTGCTGTGGAATGATTCTACAGCTAGCAAAATACGTAGGAAGGTTATGTTTACGGTTGTCTTGGTTTCGTCAACGCGAAGTCAATATTAATCCATTACATTACAAATAGAGTTAGGTACATTAGAAGGATTGTTGCCGCGGGCAAAACCACTACTTAGGTACATACAAATAACAAGACACACTATCATTTTGTATCTACTGGGAGTAAGGTTAAAAGAGGGACGTACGCGAATGTATAACTTATATATTATATCGACTTCTTCTCCGCGGTTTCATCCGCGTTCATATGGAGTTCCCGCGGGAATTCCGGAATATCTTTTCCTGTACCCCTGATAATGTGTATGCAAAATTTCATGACGATCGGTTGAGTAGTTAAAGCGTAGAAGCATAGTAAACAACCATACTTTTTTTAAATAATTCGCATTGTTACTACTCATCTGATCATCGTGAAATGTTGCATACACTTTGTCAGAGGTGCAGTTGTTCAACCATGAGAGAAAAATAGGGGCTTGTTCGGTAAAACTTGCGACCGAAAAGTTCTTCACTGAAGATTGGCTAATAGTATTTCTGCTACCGGTATTTGGTTAGGCACCATATTTGGTCAGTATATACTCTCCCATAGTTTGCACATTATTGACACTGTGCGGGGTCGCCTGCTGGTCATTGATATTGTGTCACCAACATATCCTTTGGGCAACGAAGGACGACCGAAACCTCTTCGGTCTGATTGATTTCTCTCCATGATACAATTCAAAGATAAAACAAGCACAATGATATAATAAGATCAAATAAGATATCACGTAGATCATATATGGCATAACGACATCAGGATGCAAGTTCCCGTGTTATTTGCAAGACAAAGACAAACAAATGACGTCGATCAATCCCCCGCTTCGCCGACGGTGAATAAAGGCCTAATGTGCCCCATCACATTTGCACACGCGTTCCAATTCCATCTAATAACATCGAATTATGAATAAAAATGGATGAGCGATGAAAAAACAAAAAAAAACTTTTTTTAATACCGTAATATATTTAAGTACCTACCAACTTAATTGTTGGTAGGCACGTATCATATGAGTAGTTAAACTATCAATCAATCAATCAATCAATCAAATATTCTTTATTGTCACCAAATACATAAATATAAAAATAAAATACATGGTGGGAAATACAGGCAACAAAGGGCGGCCTTATTGCTTAAAAGCAATTTCTTCCAGGCAACCTGTTTTGGTAAAACTATTTTGGTATAAATAAATAAAAAATAATAAGATTTACAAATAATGATCCAGCTAATTAGAAAATGCGGTCAATGCCATCTATTGTGTTACATATCGTATATCGTAGATATATTTTTTGTCTAAATAAAATACATGAGTCATAATATGCTTCGTACTACTTTACATAGTTCCGATTTTATTCCTAACACACCAAAATAAACATAATTTTTTTTTTATATAATCTCAAGTCATTCACTTTGAAATCTCAAGAAGCCAGCTATCTAGGTACCTCGATGGTTCAAGATTACGTTTTAGGGTTGGACAAATTATCGATCAGTAACGACTGCTCCACCTTTCAAAATAATGTATGTATTATAGTGTCTTATAGTTAAAACTAAATAAAATTTGCCGCATCCATTAAACTAGCAAAAAATATCGATTCTGAGGAAAAATTTCTCTCTCGGGGAACAAAATATAACAGTCAATATTTTAAACATGTCTATCTCAAATTTTATTTATGTGTTCTCATCGACGCAATGTGCATAATATTGTTATTTTATTAAAATACTAGCTGTGCCCGCGGTTTCACCAGCGTGAGTTTTGGAATTCCTGCAGGTTCTTTAATGCAAACCTTCTCCTGATAATTACGAACCCAAGAAAAAAGAATAATTCACAACTGTCGAGCCATTCTTGAGTTTTAACGAGACAATTAAACAGAAATTCATTTTTATTTATTAGATTACGTATTTTAGTTAGATTGTAAGTGCGAGGGTGACTTTGCTTGTTTGTTAAGTCTTCGAGCCTTAACTATTCAGTAGATTACCATGTTTATTAGGGGTACAAAAACGGAAATAGGTCATTTTTCACCCCCGGAATTCCCGCGGGAACTCCAAAATTAACGTATAATAAAACTGCGGATTACAGCTAGTTATTAATAGTTTGTAATACAAAAAAAAAAAACGTTCGAATCATAATAATATATTATCATGAAAATGATTCCAGCCTCCTTTCTTGGATTTCAAAACTCCTTACCTTTTCTGCTGTTCCTTTACTCTTCCTTCTTCCCGTACTTCACGTCTTGGCCGACGCCTCTGCAACTTCGGAGTTCGGACTCTACTACAGATCGCGAAGGTGAGCGACTATTTTGAGTACATAATATTTGGACATAGATAAGCAATAGTGTGTTAACCCACACTGGAGAATTTTTGAGTAAATCGTGTTTTAAAATTATAGCGCCATTTCGCGTCAAATTTTTTGGTATTTTAAACAATGTAATAAGGTAAAAAAATAATTGGAAAACGTCCTATAACTCTTGATAAAGCTTTCTGTATCAATAACTTAATTTTGTGGGTTAACATATTATTGCTTATCTGCATCCATTTAAACTTACCCTTCTGTAGTGATTACTCTATTTTATGAACCGAGTTTTACTTACGACCCGTATCAAACTCCAATATCAGCGGGTGAATCTGCGGAGAACACCAGCTAGTACCTAGTATATAAGCCATATATAAGCACACTTTCAGCTCAAGAATCACACGTATAATATTACGTGTTTCCCATACGATATTATTGTCCTTCACCTCTCTAGTTTTAGTTTTCTCCTTTCTCGTGCCTTGTATAAGTAAACTATAAGTCAAAATAATGTTGGGTTTTATTGCTCGGTCCATAGAATGAATGGTTCTATAATAAGTATGGAATATTCGATGGCGATTCTATCTTTAGCGTGATTTGTTGCGTTATATTTCACCTGGGAATATTTTTTTGCTACGTGTGGTTTATTTGGCGTTGTAGGTGCATGGTTAGTAAAAAATGTACCTTAGGTACTTTCTTGTTAGTTAACATTACACACACACACACACATTTTTGTAAGTTTTTCACTCGTATTATTTTATTTTAAAGTTTTATACTATGTATTGAGGACTAAGGACTAGTATTCCGCGCGGTTTTAGCCGTGATAATTTCGGAGTTCCCGCGGAGTTGTTCTATACGACTTTTGCAACCCCTTCACCCCTTTAGCGTTAGAATTTCGGAAAATCCTTTCTTATCGGATGCCTACGTCATACCTACAAAGAACACACCCTCAAAGTTTCAGGTTATACGATCAGCGGTTTAGGCTGTGCGTTGATCCGTCAGTCAGTCATTCAGGACAAAGCATTTTATTAATATATGATTTATAAAAGCATAATATGTACACTGTACAATATCCATAATTATAATATACTAGCTGCAGTGCCGCGCGATTTCATCCGCGGTAATTTCGGAGTTCCCGCGGTAATTCCGGGAAAAAAGTGCTGTAGTTTACGGTGATAAGCAGTTCCCCGCATTAATTCCGTAGTTCCCACGGTAATTCCGGGATAAAAACTATCCTATCTTTTAAGTTGGACCATCTTATAAATGGTTACAAAATTTTAACCAAATCCGTTCAGTAGTTTCGGAGTCCATCGCGGACAAACAACGTGGCACGTGATTTATGTATATTAAGATTTTACTATATGATGAATATCAATTAATATAAATATAACGAAGATTGTCATAAGTTCCTTCTGTACAATTTCCCTGATGTATTAAAGTTACCGTCTTATAATGCCGCAAACAGATGAAATCCGACCATCGATCAAAGTCACCCGGTCCCGCGAGGCCCGTCCGACGGTCCTCGGTTCAAAAGTTAAATTGCTTTTAACTTTATCGTTCGAAATTCATTATTTTATTTAGAGGTCGTAATCTTGTATAAGGAAATGATAACTGCAAAACCGTCATCAGATGTTTAATTAAAAGATTGAATTAAATCGGACATATTATCATTTTATACGTTCGTATTGTTTGTTCCGGTTAAAATTTAAATACTGATTAATACTTTTCTTGTCACACGTTGAGCTGAATTTTCAACCTTTCTAAGTGACCGGACCATCTAAGAAGCATTCCTGTCTCTATTTTAATCAATATCTACCTCACCTTACATTAAATTATAAATAAAATTAAAGAAGGATTTCTTTTATTGAACCATTTTTAATCTCAATCGCGGAAGACAGCAATTTATTTAAATAAAATAGAATGGTTTTTGTTTGTCCTCTATATGTCCTTATTCCTTTTATTCGCGTCCGATGAAACTTTGATGAGTTTTATGGGTCCGAATAGGAACAATTATAGAAAACAATATCAAAAAAAGAAACTGCTTCGTGGCGCATAAAGCCACAATAATTAATTTGAATAGTTCAATAAATAATATTAATTTTACCAATAAGAGCTGGGCAATGAAAATATAAAATCTCTAATTTAGTATAAAAATCTCGTGTCATAGTGTTTGTTATCACACTCCTCCGAAACGCTCGCCCGAATTTTATGATATTGTGTATATTTGGTAGGTCTGAGAATAAGTCGTAGGTTATTTTTTTATACTCCTTGGTAATAAGGTTAGCCCTTTTCAGATTTTAATTTTTTTTAATTTTTGGACAAAATTTTACATTGGAGTTCCTGCGGGAATTCCGAAACTCATGTGGGTGAAACCGCAGGGTGCAGTTATATGCAGTAAAAATTGCATATTACATCAACACGCGTACAGGGGTATGAAAAAAGTTTAGATAAATTTCACAGTAGAAAATAAACATTAAAGTATTTGAGTACAAGGCACGAAGCTTAACTCTTCAAGAGGGTTACTTGAAATTAGACCCTTAAAAATAATAATAAGAATGCAAGTAACGGGGGAGCACAGATAATCCTTTCCTACAGTTTCTTGCGATTTTATATCTCATTTTATTGTTGTCTTAAAACGGTTCAAATTTAAGATAGCCCATAAACCTGGATTATATTCATAACAGATAAAATATTTTAACAGCATCCTAGTGAGTTTTATTTGTTTATGTAATCTAAAATTATTGCTGTTAGACGATTTTTATTATTGCGTATATTTTTTACACATTTTTTTAGAAATTATTTTCATAAAACATTCTTTTTTTTTGCTAAATATAAATATTATGACTGGGGACGTAATAAATATAAATTTTTACAAAAATTCAATGTTTGCCACATGTAGGTACGTAAAAATATATTGTTCTCGTACTGCCCTATATCCTATATCCCCATACGGATTTAAAATGACACGATGTGATCTTAAAAATGATTGATCTTCATTTTTGTAAATGAGATTTACTCGACCATTTTGTTTTGAGCCTTCATCTGAAGATTGACTTTCAGTAACATCGGATCAGTATAAATTTGATTTTTGTCCCGCTGAGATTTTTTTCGTTGCTATTTTATTTCGCACCACAATGTTCGAAAATCGAAACGTATCCGCTCTTTATTTTGGTCTTTTGTAAAAATGTATTCGGCGACATTTTATGAATAATTCATTTAATTTTTATTGCATGAAAATCATACCAGTTGATGATGTGTCACATTATTCACAATTTGGGCATGATGCTTTATTCGGTATTCATTTTCATATCACTCGCTTCTATAATCTAAGATATAACGCAGGTTTATATAAGTCTTGTTACTTTACTAACACTTAATGTTTTTTAGTGTGTGTGCAATGTTTATAAGTTTTGTTTATATGTAACTAATACTAATTGTTCTTTGCAGTTTTAACCACGTAATTTCGGAGTTCCCGCGGTGCGCACGTGCAGTATGCAAAATTTCATGATGATTGGTTAAGTAGGTACTACAGCGTGAAAGCGTAACAAACAAATTCAAATTCATATTTATAATGTTTGTTAGCATTTATTATAGTGTATAAGCAACTGCATATCTTCAGGTAATCCTTTCACGTCGCTTTTACCAGTCTCGAGTAATAAACCGGTTTTCGCGTCTTCAAGCCAGCATTGCTCGTAAATTACATATTCTGACGATAAAACTATCCACGTGCATGGATAAGTTTGAAGTGGTCCAGTGTGCTTTTATATTACCTACAGCACGGGTTGAAGCTTTAGTGAATTGTAACTTACTCTCCTTGAAATGCAAATAGACTTATTAATAAATGAAGATTTGACCAACCACTAAAGGTTTCAGAAAATGTCACATTCAATCTTCAATTACTTCATCACTTTAATTTTATTTATATGTATAGATGGCTTCAAGTCCACCAGTATACAATCCCCAAAAATAGAAAACTGCATCTCAGATATAGTTAATTGTAATGACATTTTATTTATAACACGCGACCAATCAACAAATTAATGATTTTATTCTATGACTAGCTGTGCCCCGCGGTTTCACCTGCGCTAATTTCGGAGTTCCCGCGAGAATTCCGGGATAAAATGTACCCTACATCCTTTTCTGTACCCCTGACAACGTGCATGCCAAATTTCATCCAAATCCGTTCAGCCGTTTTTGCGTGATTGAGTAAACGTGTGCGAGGATAAGAGCTCGATGGCGCATTTTCATCCGACTTGCTTCAAATTTATTGTCACCTATGCCTCTTAGCGTTTTATTATGTTATATAGCCTATAACCTGCCTAGGAGTATGGACTACAATCGTACCGAGTTTGGTTAAAATCCCTTCAGTAGTTTTTGACCCATGCGTGCACATACAGACAGACAGACAGACAGACAGACAAAAAAGTTACTGATTGCATTTTTGGCATCAGTATCAATAACCATTCATCCTCCAATATTAATTTTGAATATATATTGATACAGAATATATATTAATGTACAGAATTGATCTCTCTACAGTTTTATTATTAGTATAGAAGATATTGATGTCGAATATGTTACATCACGAAGAGCCTTAATCGTAAAGATGAGACAGCTGAACTAGGGCTATCAGTAGTGTGATACTGATGCTGATAATAGATATCGGTAGCTTCAAGTCCACCGGAATAGTTCCCAAAACATTGTACGTCTCGCATCTCGCGTTCATATAAAACAATAATTCCGATATAGCGGCGCTTTTGTTTCCCTCTGCAAAATAAAAATGTTTGTGTAAATTATTACATACTAGCTGTACCCCGCGGTTCCATCCGCGTTAGTTTCGGAATTCCCCCAGGAACTCCAAAGCAGGCTAATTTACTTGTTATAACATCAGCTAATGCGCAGTGAAAGTCCCGTCACAATAGGTCCAACCGTTTCGGAGATTCACACGCGTGAGTTTCAGAATTCCCGAAAGAACTCCAAACTTTGTTCAAACTAAGAATTACAATAACAATACTACAGCAAAAGAATTAGCGAAATCGGGCCAGCCGTTCACGCGAGCTGCCGTGACCAAGGGAAATAGGTATTCATTTTTAAACAACGTGGTAATGAATTGTCAAAAAAACTGATACACCCCATTTAAAAAATAAACAATAACATTATTAACATGTATAAACTATGTCGAACAAATTAATAGTCTAAAAGTTATTCAACATTAGTTTGGAGGTGACCTATCTACGAGTCAATACCTGCCTTCGTGTTAATGACCGATTCGATTTAATTTGCCACGGGCGGCGTACGCGCCAGATATTGTATTATAAATTATTTGGACATGGGCTAGTAGAAATGAAAAAATATAACCTATATTAAAACATGGTGCGATCGATTCGGAAGTCGATTCTGAACAAACTACTTTCTAGTTTCAGTCAATTCATTAACACTTTGTGGTTTTTTTTTAATGTCATAGGGGGCAAACGGGCAAGTGGTGCAACCTGATGGTAAGTGATTACCGCCTTCCATAGACATCTGCAACACCAGAAGGCATGCAGGTGCGATGCCGACCTGGAATGGGGATGGGAACTGGCTTTCAAGTGGGGCTGCCGGAACACACCGTTAGGTGCTTGGCGACAGATTTGCAACTTGAAGGTGGTAGCGCTAACCGAACACTGGAAAATGGCCTACCACCATGCTATGGTTTCCTCACGATGTTTTCCTTCACCGACAGCTCAAGTTCATTGTTAGGATTTGAACCTACACCTTGCGGCGTTTTATACATACATAATTATAGATTTACATACTTTTTAACAAGAATGCGTGTTCAAGAGGTTATATAAATATATATATTTTCTTGAAACATATAGATAAAAATGTCACCGGACATATACAAATGTGTTTGAATATTATAAATATATGTGCATAACTAGCTCTTCTTGAATCACCGCACTTGAAAACCGCATGAAAATCTGTTCAGTAGTTTCGATTTTATTGCGAACAGCCCGACACACGCGGCGGAGTAGGTACTTTGTTTTATAATATTATGTAAGAGATGCAAATGTATCTGCGGATATCGTGCGAATTTGCCAAATATCTTGTAACAGTTTTAGCCCCATTTCGAAACAATATCCTAATATTGTGTTGTAAAACAAGGAAAAAATTCAGTACCTCTTGAAGTTTCCAAGCGACGATGCAAAATAGTTTTTATATCATCAGTTTCTAAACCAATCAAAGAACATATTGCTGATGGTATAAAAAGCGATGTAAATACGCTTACAAATGATACCAATTGAATCAGACTAGTGGTATTTATATCCTGCAACATGAAAATAAATTAATAGTGTACCTACTAGATATACAAAGTTAATATATTACTCGTAATAAGCGAAAAATTATGTTTAGTAATATAATTTTTCGCGTTTATAAATTGTATCGGTTCTGTTGCCCTGAAAAAAAAATGTAGGTAGGTACTAGCTGTTCCCTGCGGTTTCACCCGCGGTAATTTCGGAGTTCCCGCGGGAATTCTGGGATAAAAATACTCGATACTCGTACAGTTCGCAGCTAAAATTGTGCAAATGTAGAGCTTCGGAAAGCTCTCCCGACTCTATATAGACATCCAATATCGGCAGCTGACTCTACAATGCTTCAGTGCTAAGTGCTCGTATCCTTTTCTGTTGCCGTGACAACGTGTAGTGTGTAAAATTTAATGCAATTTGATCAGCGTTAATCTCGGAGTGCCCGCGGGAATTTCGGGACAAAAAGTACCTCATATCCTTCCCTGTATCTCTGAGAACATGGATGCAAAATTTCATGATGATGCGTAGAGCTGTTGAGGTGTGAAAGTATAACAAACAAACCCACTTTCACTTTTATGATAGTAAAGGTTGCCCGCAGTTCCACCCTCGTAGAGTTTGATAGTTAACCGGCATCACTGTTTAGCACATTTTGCAGTTTGATTTTCAAAATTTCTCTACGTTATCCGATTGCAATAAAAGTAGGTAGTAGCTAAGCTAAAACACTTCTTTTTTGCATTATTGTTAAGTTTCTTTCTCTCCTCTGTCAATTAAATATCTTAAAAACGAGTTCATTATTTTTGATAGCATTAAAACAAAGTTTATGTTTTAAGTTATAGTTTATGATAATTCAACACCTAAAGTAAAATGGGTGAAACGTGCCTGAAACATAAGGGAGGAAAATCAACTATTAATTGTATTATGATAATTAATTATTATTCTCTGAATTGATCTTATTATTTTCCATGTTCTCACTGTCTCGTTACACAGAGTCGACTTTCTCAATCATTCGGCGCCATTTTGTAGTGTAGGTATCGCCCTAAGACTCAGTCTCATGAGATCGCGCCGGATACTTGACATTCATATTTTGGTCTTTCTCGTCCCCTCTAATTTTATTATTTATATGGTCATGGCAATGGCAAAGGCGTTGTTGACGACACAATCGCCAGATCTTCCTACTCTGTTACTTTGTCAATTATTGGAACAACCTTAAAACTTCCCCTTTTGTGCTCATTGCGCACCTTATATATAAATGTTAAAAGCTATCTAACTAAATAAATACCTACTTACACCAGATTTCCACCTCAGAAGTGTTCCGTACGAAAAGCACGTTAACTTGAAACATTCAACTAACGCAGTCAGCACGACCTGAGGAAAACAACAACGGCTATTATTTTAATGGCTGGTAAATTATGTTGGTGTTTTGAGCAACAAGAAAATGTATTTGTCAGCAAATATGGTTATGATGCAGTTAGGTAACTTTTCCAAAAATGATGCAAAAAAAATTCTCCGTGGAGTTGTTGATTGTATCATAAAAATTGATATTCCGATGGCTGACATTCCATAAATTCCATGAGTTATGATGTGTTGAAGTTCTCATTAAAACTCGAGAAAATTTCGAATATTTAGACATTTACCTATGTTAGGGAAGAAGGAGGGGGTGTATACCTACACACACGCACTCAGACCTGAATGTCTGAATGGGATGAAATATAACCACTAGAGCATCATTCTATGTTAGGTTAGGAATGTACTGCTGACCAAGTCGCGCGAGCCGAGCGAGCGCAGCGAGCGTGTCGCGGCAGCGGCCGGCGATGTGCCAAATACAAAATATGGTCAATCATCATAGCTAGATGTCATCATAATTTTGTCTTCATAGTTCATAATGTGGCCGACCACATCATGATTTGGCTTATACTACTAAAGGTAGGTACTACCGATATTAAAAATGCGAAAGTTTTTGGCGATGTTTGAATGTTTCTTCCCTAACCACAATAAAATGAATTTGGTTAAAATTTGATTTACAAACACAAAAGTTCCCTGTATCCACATCATGAATTGGCCAATTATTAGATACGGCCACGACTTATATGTATGTTTATAGAGACATACATACAAATAAACAAATGTAAATAATAAAGCTGCTTTAAACATACTCACAAAACCACCGTATTTAGGCTTCATTCTTTGAAAACAATTCACGGTGATCTGAATGCGATTTTTTACTCTTTCAAGATTGATATCGCCATTCTTTAAATCACTTTTGATATATTTAAAACTTGAATAAACGCAATAACCCACCAACACTTGTAGAAATATCATCATATCCATAGCAATGATTGGGATGCAGTGTATGAAGGGCGGTAAATAAAACACAAACGTAGCGCAATCATCAGAATCAAAACAGCCCGCGACACATTGAATGATATTGTTTATGAACGAAGTCAACATGAAAACGAATCCAAATATTGTTACGCGAGTCATATCATTGGGCAATGGTTTTTCGATTTGCAAAAGATCGATCAAAAAATTTCGAATTGAATAACTGTCAATCGAACAAATCAGAGCAAATATGGCGAATTTCATCACGTACGCTATGAAATAAACTGCGATGGAATATTTGGGCATTCCAACAGCAAATTGTGTGGTCATCGTGTATAGAAAAAACATAGACACGATCAGCGATGCAATCCTAGCCCACCGACGGCGCTCCCGCGGTAGCAACTCGAAAAATCCATAAAAATCGATACCGAAAAAGAGCATCAAAGAAAAAAACACGATTAGAGATTTAGGAATACGTTTCTCGTATACTTGTCTATTAACATCGTCAGAAAATCGAACATTTCTAGCGCCCGGTGATAAATACATTTCGATTTTTTATGCTGACGTTTTACTTTTGTTCAATGGTCAAGCCGACTACAAACAACATTTAAATAACTCGCCAAGCGCATGTTGGATCACAGAGAAGGGTTCAGTAGAGAGGAAGAACGATCATTGTAAAATTCAAAGTTAATGTTTTTCCTTCAAAAACATTTCATATTACAAAACTACATGACACAACGGACTTAATGCGGTTATATTAAATTTATACTGTGTATCTGCATAATATATTGATGATACATTAAGTCTTAGATGTCTGAGATGTAGAGTCTATGATAAGATATAATGACATGGGTACATATACATTATAATAATAATAATTCATTTATTTCAGGCAAAATAACCCATACAATTAAATTAATAATTAATAAGATTAATCAAATAAAATTAAATTCAATAAGCTTAATTAGACTAAATAAAAATTAAATATGTTTAATCAATTAATTATTTATGTTTTTCTTGAAAAGAAATAAACAAAAAAATTATGTACATATATTCATTTTGGTAAGATATTGTGGTTACTGAGTTATTGAGTGGGTAAGTTTACAAAGTGCGTCAACAAACTTATCCTATTAATATTATAAATGTTAAAGTGTGGATGTGTGGATGTTTGTTACTCAATCACTCAAAAACGGCTGAATTGATTTGGATGAATTGTCAGGCACGTCAGGGGTCCAGAGAAGGACATAGGATACTTTTTATCCCGGAATTCCCGCGGGAATCCGAAATTACCGTGGGTAGAACCGCGTGGCACAGCTAGGATTAGAATATTATACAGGAACCAGCTAATATTATACAGGAATATTTTTTATTCAGTGCGCAAACTTTTACAAATTAAACTAAAAGGAGTTTTAATAAACACCTTTTTTTATTTCGTAAGTCTTAGTACAAAAAAGTAAAGTTATCGAGAACGAAAGATGTATACTTTGCAATTGATTTATTGGCTACTCTATCCGCCGCCGCCACCACTGCGCGCGAAGCGCTCATTCAGCTAGGTATTTACGTGGGTAACAATGCACTGACAGCTCATCGAGGTCGTTCACCCTCGCTGCAATACCCCCGCGTACGCCGCACGGCGCGCACGCCCATTAATATTATTACGAATAGTGATAGTGTCCATATTTTGCTAATTTAAAGCCGGATAAAAAAAAATAAAAAAGTTTTGAGCAAATAATGGAAATGTATTCTATTACTGATACTGAACCATCAAAATTTTTTTTGCGCATTGCTTAAAAAATATTCTTGTATATTCTGTTACCGGATTTTAGTGTAGGTAGTTCATTTTTGTGATTTTAGAAGTCGGTTTTAATTGTTTGTTAAAATTTTGTCTATTTTTCGCTTTTAAGTGTGTTGGATAATGATTTATTTATTGTAAGTGACAATAGCCTGACGTGAACAGCTTATAAACTTTGACAAAAAATGCTTTTCCCGATGCAATTGCGTATATTTTTGAGGAGTTCTCCTGCTACTTCACCACCAGCTTCACCTCACCATATGCATTGTGAATTTGTGACACAAGTGCCTAGCAAGCATTCTAAAGTAAATTAATCGCAAACCGTGACTTTTTTTGATAGAAAGTAAGGGCCAACTGTCACTGATTTGTTTTACTGGTTATACTGACAGGTAGAAATGATAAAGGTTTTATTGATTCCCATTTGCCTATGGAACCCTAAAAACCGCCCACATTTTTAATCATGAAATTACATATAACTGACCGATACCTATCTCTATAGTCAAGGTTTAAATAATGTGAAAGGTAGTTATATTATTAGCTATTTAAGTACTTACTTAACTTTTGTTTTTATTCATAGGTATACCTACCTAACGTGCAGTTAGATAAATAAACTGTGAAACCTTTTCTCGAGGATTATCGTCCCCCTTCTGACACAATTTAAATTAAATTTAAAACCACGAATATTTCAAAATAACCACGCTCGTTGATAAATAATCAACTTTTACTAACTTTTAAAGGAACGGAGGATATTGCCGTACACGTAAGCTTAAAATGTCGTTATTACAAAAGTAATCATCAAAAAATTAAATAAACAATTTTAATTTAATCCCAATTAGGTACACTTTAGATATAGTAAACATGAGAATATAAAAACAACAATCACAACAGATAAAGTACTTTAATTGAAATCAGTATTTGTACGGTATTAACCGAATCAAGCGGGTAACTCCGCACGCCTAATCGGCTAACTTCGTACATACATATCCAACCCTTTTATTGATGAATAAGCAAATAAAACACTGAAAATTTACACAAATATATTATATAATATTTAGGATAAACGGTAACAAAATTTTAATCTTAACCATAAACCTTTACTAGGCCTTACGAACAAAATCCACAACAATAATTATCAGCAGAATCATATCCTGAACACAAAGCATGCGACCAGCTCCCACAGCTTACACACCTGTACCACAATTCTTTATCCTTCCCAAAATCACCACATATGACGCATAGTTCCTTAACACCTGTCTCACCTCCGATTACTTCAGCAAAATCATCATCTAGCTCTTCTTCGTCATCACATAAAACATGTTGTTCTTCATCAGAAGATGATGAAATCTCCTTTTCCATTTGTTTCTTCAAACTTTTTTTATTTTTACTATTCTTATTTTGTCTCTTTTTAAGATTTTTTGTAATAGTCTTAGTGTGTTTTTCTGTTTTCTTTTTTTTGGCAGCTCGTTTATCTTCAATTTCTTCTAAAACAGATTTCATAGGAGTCGAAGTAAGTAATTTTGATTGTTGTTTAGTCCTTTTACCTAGTCCTTTCCCTTTTTGAATATGTTTCTTTTCAGGAGCTGGTGATATTTCACTGAAAGGTATTGCGCGTTCAGGTGTTTTACTTCGCTCAAAAAGTTGTCGACTGACTTGCTGAATTTTTGCCTGAGGTTGATAAGTGGTTTTGGTTGTAGACGTTGATGGAAGTAAATTATAAGCTGTGTCTGGTTCTGGATTTTCACAAAGTAGAGAATTTTGGATTCCTGGTGTTGATGGTCGTCCATCATATGCTATATCTGGTTCTGGATTTTCAGGAAGTAACGAATTTTGGATTCCTGATGTTGACGGATGTAAATCATCAACGGATTCATGTGATTCATTATTTGTAGGTAACAAAGACGAAATCTCATTAAAATCCATCGGTATATCTAGAAGACTGGCTGCACCTAAATTTTCAGACTCCGTCCTTATATTTTCAACCGCTTGTTCAGCGGAAATCCTGTCAGGAGCGTTTTCATTTCCTTCTTGTATTAATTGGCTGAAGACGTTGGGATTGAAGGGCCAAATGCCTGATGCTCGGAATCCACTAACTGCTTTTTCTGCATTAGCTACGTTAAAATATGCTTTAGTGAACAGTGGAATCAATTGCAGTGGTGTTAGTTTTTCATATTGATGGAGTTTCATATAGGCATCGCATTCTTTATACAAAGCTGTTTTCAATGGACTGTACACTGTAAGATCCAGCGGTTGGGTCCTGTGCGACGTATGAGGTGGTATTGTCAACATGATAATGCCATTTTTGCGACAAAAATCATAAATTCTCACAGAAATGTGACTACTGTGATTGTCTAAGATCAATAGTACTGGGTCTTCCATTGAGGGTTTTGTATGTTCTGCAAAATGCACCAGCCATACGTAGAATAATTCTTCTATCATCCATCCAGACTTATTACATCTATAAATTGAACCGTTCGGGCCTCCTTGCTCTAGTGATGGATGCATTCTTATCCGAGGATATATAATAAGTGGTGGAACATACTGACCTATTGCGCTAATACAGCAACAGACAGTAATATTCTTCCCACGCTCCCAACTGGTGGCAGCTCCTACCTGCTTAATTCCTTTAGGAGCAAGTATTTTTCCCGGTTTATGAACAGCGTTGATACCTGTTTCGTCGACATTAAATATTCTATGAGGACGAAATTTATATTTGTCGTATGTTGATGAAAGATTGTCAAAGAATATCTGTAACTCTGTGGCATTAAAGGCAACAATTCTATTTACGCTGGTAGGTTCCGGGCGCCTGATACTTATTTCAGGGTTTCTTTTTAAAAATCCATACATCCAGTCCTTACCAGCTTCTTTTTTATCTTTATTGAAAGAATGTTTAATTTTATTAGACTCGGCATAAGTAAAAACTGCTGCCTTTAATGACTGTGGCGTCAATCCATAGAACATGTTTGCCAGAAGCAATATTTGGTCTCTAATTTCTGTCTCCTGTTCAGGAGTAAAAACGGGTTTTCTTCCCATTCGAAAAGAAACATCATAGTTGTCCCTTTTTGAGTAATCAGATAAAGTCATAACAGGAATACCATACAAAGCAGCTGTCGGCCTTAACTTTGCTCCACCACGAATGGCCCTAATGGCACTTCTCATTTTTCGGGGGGACCACGAACACTTCTTTTTAGGCTCCATCTGAAAATATAATTTTGATTTACTTACTGATAACAAAGGTCTGGGTAGAAAAAATTGGATTAATATAATACGTCTGGCCAAGCCTATAATAAGTATTCTGTACTTAAAATAATAAAATGATTTACTAAGACAATTTTAGAAACAATTTTATATTATTCGGACACATGTTATTTCGATGCGGCTAATACCGTACACGTGTACGCACTTAGCCGATATAATGCCCGCCATGTCTAACCGAAATCATGTGAAAGCGGACGTAAATATTACTTTGAAAACAACTAATTTCAATAAAAATCAATGTTGTGGCACTATTTTAACAATAAGAACAAGAGATAAATACACATTAAAGTACTTACAATTCAATTTCCGAAGGTAAAATATTATATCCACGATCGCAAAAACACAAATCATGCTCCCGTCGCCATGTTGCTACGCAGACTGTCGCGATCATTTGCTATGACAGCTAACTCAACAAATCCTACGCGTGCAACTAGGACAGGTTGCTTTCTGTCATTATATTCCTGTCTATCTTAAATGTACGAAATTAGCCGCCGTACGGCAATACCCTCCGTTCCCCTAACTGATATATGTCGAGGGGGGGGGGGGGGGGGGGGGGGGGTTAGAAAAGGACATTGGACACTCTTAATCTTTGATTTCGAAATTAATGTGGGAGCAGCTAGTTTAATAATATAGCAGCAGCAGCATACAGCGACATGTAGGGCGATAAATGTTTCTTTAGCTAATGCGAAACTTTACCGTGCACGGTGCAATTTGTGTAAATTGCCTCTCCTCACTTCAATTCAACTATTATTGAGTCACACAAACTCCTAAGATACGATATCGTTAGCTAAGATGCTGGGAACTTGGGAGTCTTAACTGTGTAATTGCTGGCGTAACCGCAATTTATTCTGCTCTGCCAACAGTTGACGTCGCTTTGGTTAAGCAACTGCTTAAAATAGATTGTGTGATGATATTTAAATAACATTACTTATAGGTATTGCACAAGTCGATCCCCCACTCAAGTTCATTTAGAAGTTCCCGTAGACAGTCCTCGCTAAAAATACCCTATGTCACTTACCACCGCACTCAGAGTCGACTTTAATGATTACTTAGTTAAGTATAGATTTGTAAAACAAAACTGCCGCAATCAGAGACGTTCAGTAAATTAATGTTAGTTGGCATTTAATGAGATGTATCTTAATTAGTTAAATGACAATTAGCATTAATTTATTAAACTTATCTGATTACGGCAGTTTTGTTTTAAAAATCTATACTTAACTAAGTAATCATTAAAGTCGACTCGGAGTGCGGCGGTTAGCAACACTTTAGCATTCCATAGGTTTTCACCTATAGGATTTAATGTAACCTACCCTATAGTTTTTAATGATTTATCTAATAATTGTAAGTATTCACCCTTATCACTATGACCAACAACATTTCTTGTCCTAACCCGCTTCCCGAAAACGCAATCTCAAACGTTCCAGGTGGCCAAATATTAGAAAATACCTATTATTCTGTTAGCCATTAGAAACGTTGTAAATGTGTTTTTTTGAAGTGAAACTTCTTTGAGAACGAGGGAAAAACAATTTTTGTTGCGCATCATCTTAACACGCCGTGCTATGGTCATAGTAAATAAGGGCCTTGATTGTCGAAAGGAAATGAACTATTTATTTAAAAAAAATATCCAAATCGCTGCAGGTGTGCCTATTTATATTTGAAGAGTTCCCTCGATTTCTCCAAGATCTTGATTCCTGATCAACTTGGAAGTATACCCATTCAAACAAATCGGTCCAGCCGTCTTTGAGTAATAGCGTAACATACATTCGAATTGGCAACCTCGTCCTTTTTTGAAGTTGGTTAAAAAAACAAGCAATTCACTTTATTAAGTTTTATTGATCGACAAAAATAGAACAATTTACAATAGTGTTTCTAAAGCTATATTCTTTTCAAAAAAACAGTATCATCGAAGAATTTAAAAGCTTAAGGTGGATAGCCACAGATATACAATTTCAGCTTTTATTTTCTCACTTTACGGCCTTTTCTTTATTGGTCATACTTTCTTTATAATACGACTATTTTAGTATACCCACACTAAAAATCACCTTAATCAAAATTAAGAATCGCCGATGCTTGGGAGAGGTTTTAGGTTAGGTTGTCCTAACGAGTTTGCCCGAGAAGACCTAATTTGGGTGATGTTCAAAAATTTTGCGCTAACCATTCACATTTACAATACCTACATTTAAAATCCAAACAATGCTACAAGATTTTTGTGAATTGTGTTTGCAAAATTGTTTTCTCATTAAGAACTCTACAACTCCAAACTAAGTTTTTGCTAAAACATTTTTCTAAAGTGCTTTTGAGTTACATGTCGCCTTAAATAAGGGAGAATTGTAAAACATAGAACAAGAACGTCATACAAAGGCTAAGCACTCCTACCGGTAGCTTCATGTCGATTGGTATCATGCCCCATATTTTGTAGTTCAGATCGTGCGCTTCTATGAACTTGAGTAAACAATAAATTTCGAAATACTTCTTACGATCTGAAATATAAATAATAAAGATAGACGGGTAGGTATAATTATAACAATAACAATAACACTTCACAACAATCACAACACACAGATTTAATAAGCTTGTGTCGTGGAAACCAAGCTAACGTCGTATATGTTAAGGTACAATACATATTATTATTACATATATACTATAGATATGATAGACACTCCCAGACTGGGAAGTGGAACCCTATGTTCATCACACAAAGTCCACCACCGCCAGGAATTGAGTTCGGAATCTTTCGATTAAGCATGGTGACTTACTGCACCAATCTGGTCGTAAGTTTGTGAAAGTACGATGATTATATTATTATTCTTTGGTAGATTATAAATTATGGTTATTTTGCAGTTTGGTAGATTTTCCGAAAAATGGTGGGATTTTGGAATGTCTAGTTACAAATACTTTTTTACTTTAGGCAGGGCATAGACCTCGACAATCTTGGTTAAGTTAGGTTAGAGCGAGCGCAACGAGCGTGGCGCGGCAGCAGCTGGCGAAGCGCCAAAGACAAATGATGATGATTGACCATTTGTATTTAGCGTATAATTACCTTAAGTATTAGTAATCTTTAACAAGCACCCTGACGTAGCAATTTAGGCTTGCACATTCTCCAAATCTAATTTGAAAACTATAATACATAGTAGGTAGACATATTGAGATGGCGCGCGGCGGCGACCTTGCATTTAATCGTTGATCAGGGAGGCTCATCTATCCATACAGGTTCCCATATATCCCATACTCCTCCGAAACGGCTTGACTGATTCTCATGAAATTTTTTATGCACATTCAGTAAGCCTGAGAATCGGCTACTATCTACTTTTCATGCCGGAATCCCCGCGGGAACTCGGAAACTCACGCGGGTGATACCGCGGGGCATGGCTAGTTTATCTATATTAATTATTATCTATGCTAATATTATAAAGAGCTAAAGTTTGTGAGTTCGTGAATTGTGAGTTGTGACGTTGCAGGGAGTAATCTCAGGATTACTGAACCGGTTTCGAAAATACTTTCAGTAATAGGAAGCTACGGTAGTCTTTAGTGAAATAGAGCACTTTTTATCCCGAAATTTCTACGGGAACTTTGAAATTACCGCGGGTGAAACGGCGGGGGACAGCTAGTATTCAACGAAGCCTGACGCGGGGTTCGAACCCGCGATACCCGGCGTAGTCGTTAGTTGTCAGGTGCTGTAAAAAGAAAATATATCACCTGAACACATCACCAAACGTCTATGAATGATTGTTTTGATTTCACGAATTTCAGCATTGGTCATTTCCACTACAAATGGTGATATCATTAACGCTATTATCGAATGTATTGCGTATAAACTCGAGATAAATGCGTAATTCCCTTGAGACTGAAAAAGAAGAAAAAATTAACTAATAATGTTATTCTCCAAGTTATACAGCGTGTACATTTAAACGTGAGGGTATTTATGTATTAATGGATTTTCATAGAAAAATATTATTCATTAAAATTGAGCGCGCAAGTTGCAGACGCGCAGATGGATCATAACTTATTTGACGTCCATTTTCTTTGTAGTATTGCCGCTAACAAATCTAAGTCTTTTACTAGCGTAAACAGTTACAATTTTTTCCATGGTTTATCAGTGATTTTTAATTTATAAGTACTTCTATTAGTTAAATGTGAACATGAATTATCGAGGGTTTGATTTACACCCTGTAAATTTTAAATTGAAATGCGATAATAGCTCTGTGCAGTGGTTGGTGCGTTCGGAGATCGGACCAACCACGCCAGGCGTAGGTTCAAACTCTATCAATGAGATTGAGCTGTCGGTGAAAGAAAACATCGTGAGGGAACCACAGTATGGTGGTATGGCATTTTCTAGTGCCCGGCTGGCTAGGTACCACCTTCGAGTTGAAATCTGTCACCAAGCACTAAACGATGTGTTCCGGCAGCCTCACTTGAAAGCCAGTTCCCATTCCAGCGGAGCTAGGATGCGCAACACGATATGTTTATCGAACGAAAGATAAAATTGTCGACACGACAAATATTTGTAGGCGTCCAAGCAAAAAAGTACATTAATGAAGTATTGAGTTAAAACTAAATTCGGTTAAACATTTTTTGCTGCCATGTTACCACTGGTAGACAAAACGATATAGTATATGTCGACGAGAATGGATAAAATGGCTCGATAAAATTTTATCGTGTTGCGCATCTTAGCTCCGCAGGATAGGTGTGAATGAATAAATGAATGAAAAACACTTTATTGAACACCACAAACAGTACAATAAAAAAAATGTTCACAATCTTCACCATACTCACTTAACATCAGGGCCCATATTCACTATGACCGTAACACGCCGCGTTAAGATAAAACTCCACAAGAATTGCTTTTCCCTAGCGATCAAAGAAGTTTCACTTTAAAAAAATACATTTACAACGTGTGTTATGGTATACAGAATATTATTTTCTAATATTTTAGCATCTGGACCAGTCGGAATTGTGTTTTTAGGACGCGCTTTATGGAGAAGGAATGTTGTTGGTCATAGAGAATAAGGGCCCAGGTAAGCTGTGGTAAAACACCTTTGGTACTTGTTCACAATAAAAAAAATTAAAAGAAATAATTGAAAATAATAATGTTAAAAATATACATACTTTTAGGTGAGTAAACAAAACAAACATGTGTAATAATAGCTCTGGTACTGTGACCACCAGGTAGCCGGTTATCTGTAACGATAGAATTTCAATCTGTAATAAATGGAGATCCAAAAACTAGTCTTAAAAAACATCCGCCGCTCTGTTGTTTGTGGCAATTTGTCGGCTTCACTAGACATCTCTACGGAAACACGAATAAAGCTGGTCCAAAATATACACACCGGCAGAATTAGCGGAACATAAAAAGGCAGAGTATAGAAATAATTACGTATATATATTAAAACAAATTATTATCAGGCATGAAGTAATAAACTAATATACATCTTTTAACATCGATTTTAAGAAGTTTTTAGTTAAATTTTATTAAAAATAATCAAAATTAAAAAAAAAACAAAAAAGTCTCTAGTTTGTGAGAACACAGACAATGTTGCAAATAAAAGTGGAATCACGAAGGGGAAACACACGTTATTAATCGTTCATTAATT
Source organism: Zygaena filipendulae (assembly GCA_907165275.2). Taxonomy (NCBI): domain Eukaryota; kingdom Metazoa; phylum Arthropoda; class Insecta; order Lepidoptera; family Zygaenidae; genus Zygaena; species Zygaena filipendulae. The sequence goes on from OU015669.1 coordinate 8,464,637, forward strand.
TAGTGTTAAAATCACAGTAATCTTTAATTTGCAACATTATTTGTGTACCCACAAATTAGAGAAAAAGTGTTTTTTTAATTATTATTTTAAATAATTTAATAATTTAATTACAAACTTTTAAAGTGTTAAAAGATGTATATTAATTTATTACTTAACGTCTAATTATTATTTGTTTTAATATATATACGTAATTATTTCTATACTCTGCCTTTTTATGTTCCGCTAATTCTGCCGGTGTGTATATATATATGTAACTAGCTATTCCTCGACGGTTTCACCCGCGAGAATTCCGGGTTACAATATAGCCTATGAAACTCACAAATGACGTCGCTCTCTATTGGTAATAGTACATTGTTATCCTAGGGCTCAAAGTAAGCTCGCTACGCTCGGGCGCCAAACCTCGTCTCGGGACTAAATAAGTCTTTCTCCCGAGGATAACACTGTGCTTTTCATTACGAATGCAAGGAAAGTCAAAATAAAAATAGGAATTAGCTAAAGAAAAAAATGAGTGAATTTTATTTTATATAAATCAACCATTGGGTGTGCTACTGGCCAGTAAGTATGCTCCCTATGACATAAAAAAAAACTTGAGTTTCTGCAGTATCCAGCTGTCAGTTGAAAGCGATTCTCCCTAGGGCTGAAAAGGGTTACTTTCAACCCGCTTCTCAGGCAACCTCAGACCTACTTTCCAGGTATTAGTAATGAAAAATAATTTTCAAAATCGGTTTAGTAGATCCAGAGATTATCCCCTACAACCCCACAAACTCACAAACTTACCGCCGCACTCAGAGTCGACTTTAATGATTACTTAGTTAAGTATAGATTTTTAAAACAAAACTGCCGCAATCAGATAAGTTTAATAAATTATTGTTAATTGGCATTTAACTAGTTAATTTACATCTCATTAAATGCCAATTAACATTAATTTACTGAACGTCTCTGATTGCGGCAGTTTTGTTTTAAAAATCTATACTTAACTAAGCAATCATTAAAGTCGACTCTGAGTGCGGCCGTTTACCTTTTTATAAGATAAGTAGGTAACTATATGTGGGCGGCCAAGCTAAAAGATACCAGTTCTCGTCATTTAATTTCCGAGATATGAAAAGTTTTGTAAAGTTCGTTGAAAAAATTGCGTCTGCGATTTTAATTGCTTATTAATAAATGCTCAATTTTCTGTAATTTCATATAATTATCTTACCGCCGCACTCAGAGTCGACTTTAATGGTTACTTAGTTGAGTATAGATTTTTAAAACAAAACTGCCGCAATCAGACAAGTTTAATAAATTAATGTTAATTGGCATTTAACTTATTAAGTTACATCTCGTTAAATGCCAATTAACATTAATTTACTGAACGTCTCCGATTGCAGCAATTTTGTTTTAAAAATCTATACTTAACTAAGTAATCATTAAAGTCGACTCTGAGTGCGGCCGTTAATTTACAATAATATTTATAAAAATCTATGTAACAAGCAAGTAGAATTGTGTTTTTTATTTCACACAATTTTTTAAAATTCTTTTTCTCCAATCAAGCGTTTTCAGCGTTTCAACTTCAAATGTCTGTAAAAAAACCGTGCTAGAATATTTTTTCAATCCTTACTATCAATTGACTATTCTAGATACCGAATTTTTTTTTATGGCATAGGGCGCAAACAGACAAGTGGTACACCTGATGGTAATGAAAATGAATTTCTGTATATTAAAAAAAAACATGATGCAACCAAAATTTCTCCCCCCCCCATCCAAATTCTAGATCCGCGCCTGTATGCACCAACGCACGCAAACAAACACACCCACTTTTTTCTACATAATTGACAATCACTTACACATTTGTTGTATACAGGCTTTATTTTATTAAAGTAATCGGTAATTTCATTATAATATTTAATTGCATCTTTTCTATCCAACACTCTACTGACCAGCAATTCTTTGAAATTTCTCACGTACAAGAATATTTGAAAATTAATGAACGCCGTAATGATCGGTGTTGAATCTAAGCTCACAATAGATAAAATGTAATAACAGTATCGGAATTCGCGGTCGTCGGAAGTGCACGCATCTAATTCAAACTTACAACTAAATAGACACAAAAATCCCCGAAAAAAAGTCACGGCAAAAATATAAAACAAAGCTTTTAGTATGAAGTAGAACTGTTCTTTTTCGTATCTCGTCGTTCTGTCCATAGAGTGAATTTCCACCATAAAATCATAAACACTGTATTTTGAGAAAAATAAAACCAAATTTATAAAAAAATACTGGACAGCGTAAATCGCAATAACAGTTGACCTGATGTTATTTTTGACTGTCAATATGGGATATATAAATAAACTGAGCACATAAAAAGTAGCTGCCAGAGAAATCAACTTCCCCAATGGGCGCCAATAATACGGTAACAACCGGTAGAACCCATGGTCTATGCCCAGCACTATGTTCAAAAATGAAAAAAATAAAATCACTGATTTAGGTAAAACAGGATTGTTTTCCATTGAATCACCGTACAATGAAAACGTTGGAAAAATAAACGGCATTCTTATAACTCAGGGTTTATCAAGAATGAATTGTTTCTTTATGTTACGTATACTGCTGTGTTTTAGTAGGTATGTCAATAATATTGACTACGAAATGAAGTCTATTTCGGTGAGGTGGCCGCGTCATGCGATTACACTGGAGCATAATATATGATAGTTTAACCGTTTCACCGCCACTTTAGGTTAAGGCTACGAAAACTTGGCCATTACTTCCAGACCACACGCTTTAGGCATGATCTCTCCTTGTGTCGGGAATGCTTAATATTTATCATTTAATCTAATAAATATAAAAGTCGTAGCAGTGGTTTGTTAGTAACATATTATTAGAGAATAGAGATTATACAGGATTATTTTAATTCAGTGTGCAAACTTTGACAAATTAAACTTAAATGAGTTTTTATAAAAAACATCTATTTTTATTTTGATAGGTGTTATTACAAAAAATAAAGATATTGTTAAAGATGTTTACTTTGAAATTTATTTTATGGCTACTCTACTCGCCGCCGCCGTGCCCAGTCCCCATTGCTGCCCGAGAGGGGTTTCACCCCCGCTGCAATACTCGTACCGCCGCATACACCACACGGCGCGCGCGCCCATTGATATTTTGCTGATTTAAAGTCGGATAGAAAAATTAAAAATGCTTTAAACAAATAATGGAAATGTGTTCTATTAGTGATGGAGATGCCCGGATTGAGAAGGCCGGGCAATGAGGGGTGAGGGTGAGAAATAAGGATAAATACCTTTGAGAGCAGGTGCTGGTTCTCCTTCGGTTCTTCTTCGCGATGTTTCTATTACACTCAGTTTTAATTACACCATCAGTCAATGTTCAGTACACTTATTATACTAGGCCTAGTTTTGCGGTGCAGTGCGGTTTTAGTTTGATGCGCGGGCGCGGGGCGGTTCTCGCCGTGGCGGCGGACGTACTTTCGGGTCGAGGAAACAGTTGGAACTGGGCGTATTCATTTTCGCAGGGTATCTTATCTTATCTTAGACAATGGGGTGGGCAAGCAAAGCCTCGGCACCTCGACCCTTGGGATCTTTTGTACCATCCCCATCCTGTGCTCCTCCCTAGGGTATGCCTCCTCATACCCTGCGAAAATGATTTTGGTAATGATCGAAGGAAGTTTGACACAATACGTAGAATCTACATGACAATTATTCAGTGAAAACTGACAGCTACTGTCCGCTTGGTGTTAACATGATACGCACACACGCACAACATGTACGTACGTAAAAGCCGGCCATCTTTACTTGTGGGAAAGCACTTGAATCAGTTATTGGTATGGAGTGTCACCGGGCTGATAATATTACGTAGCATGTCTTTCGTAGATCGTTATACTATGGGTATGGCGGTGAAACGGTTAAGTTATTAGACAAAACGACGATTGTAATTTGTTAGATGAAAATTTACGGTGTGTTAAGTACCTATATGTATAAACAAAATTTTAACAAAAAAATAAAAACCGATTTCCAATAACACAAAACTAAAAAGTTAAAAATAACAAAATACCGATTTAATCCAAAAGAAAAAACACACGTTGGTTTGTGCTACCACTGATCGGTTTGAATTCGGTGACAAGCCCGCTGGTGTCTGCCCACTTGGGTTGTTCTGCTCACGAAGAGCTGGTGGCGGGAGTCGACTTAGCCCATCTACCCCCTCCATATTTGGTTTGTACCTTACCTTTCCAATATTTTTTAATAATCTACAAGACGGACTAAAAAATAAAAATTAGTCAAGATGCCCATTGATGTCTGCGGCACTACCATGAAATGAATGAGCAGCATGCCGTATGACATAATGTTGTGGAAATAACTGAAATGAACTGCGGTTCCAATACTTATCAGTTAACTGACGGATTTTCTTAAATAAGCGGCTGAGTTAAATCTGCCTGATGATGATTTGCGTTAATTTCGCAGCTTTCGCGGCAATTCCGGGTTAAAGTCTCCTTCTCTGTACCTCTGAGAACGTGTAGGTATGTACCTAAAATTTCATGACAAATCCACTCGACTTCCACTTCACAACACACAGATCTTCTTGATCCCATAGTAAGCTTGTGTCGTGGAAACCAAGCAGACGTGGTATATACTACATATAATATTATACTTTATTTATTTAACGCCCCAGTGGAAAGTAGAACCATGTGTTCATAACATAAAGTCTATCTCCACCGGGAATCGAACCCTGAACCTCTTGATTAGCGGGTAGGCATGGTGACCTATACTGCGCCAATTGGGTCGTCGCCAGCTACTTCTGAATAATAAGTAAATATTTACGGTTTGCGATTCGATTTATTTAAAATGATTACTGAGCAAGAAAGAAAAGGAGTTTATAATTATGGTCCCCATCAAAAAAATACAAGGAAAAATTAAGGCGCGACGGTATAACAAACAATCTAATATTCGCACCCGCCTTTATAACGAGAACTATTTTTTTGGATTTACAACTCCAAAAATGTCATAGGTCCTCTCCTAAAATGATTTGCGTTGACTTCAAGAAAATTTATAGAATAATCTAGAAACTTCACAAAAACTTTAAGGAACTTCTAAAAACTTCAAAAATTCTTCCAAGAAATACGATCTAACCTTCTCTAAATGTATACATACTTTATGATTGGTATATATTTTTTATCATATTAATGCCTACTTGGCATAAACCTGACTGGTAGTTGAATTAGTAATTATTTGTTAATTTTGTTAGCGTCTGCATTTTTAATATCGCTGGCACTGACAGTGACAGGTGACATAAACGTCATGTGACAGGTGTCAGGCATAGAAGCTGTCAACGGTGAGTGAGATTGGATCGTGAGTTTGGGGAAATTGGCGGGAGTGCATGGCACTCGCGCCCTTTGGTGAAAGAGTAATTAAAACGGCTGCTTAATGTATTAATCGAGTATTATTTTCTAACATTTCAGAAGTGCGATAAAGGAACCAAACACCCATGGTCAGGACTAAGGCGCTCCTGTGCAATTTGTGCTTGTGCATCACACACAGGCGCCAGGCGCAGACAGTGGTTGCGAAGGTGCTGCCCAGCACATCTAGGTTCTCAAGGCGCCAGGCGCAGACCGTGGTAGCGACGGTGCTGCCCAGCGCATCTAGATTCTCAAGGTGCAGTCTAACGACATAACATACGACCGGAAAACCAAGTTAATCTGGTATGTACTTATCTAACATATCTATACAGCGGTATTTACTGAATATGTAAACGCTGGATGAGTCTTTGTGCTCGATTTTTGATACAAACTTTATATGCTTACACAGTATGCACAGTTAAATTTATTGATATATAGCGGTATTTACTGAATATGTAAACGCTGGATTATTCCTTCTTTTTAGTAGTCATTCAGTATAAGTTTCAGACACTAAGTATATAGTTAAAATTGATACCTACCCACATAGCAGTGTTTACTAATAAAACATACGACCGGAAAACCAAGTTAATCTGGTATGTACTTATCTAATATATCTATACAGCGGTATTTACTGAACATGTAAACGCTGGATGAGTCTTTGTTCTCATTTCTTGATACAAACTTTATATGCTTACACAGTATGCACAATTAAATTTATTGATACACAGCGGTATTTACAGAATATGTAAACGCTGGATTATTCCCTCTTTTAGTAGTCATACAGTATGAGTTTCAGACATTAAGTATATAGTTAAAATTGATACCTACCTACATAGCAGTGTTTACTGATAAAACATGCGACCGGAAAACCAAGTTAATCTGGTATGTAGTTATCTAGCATATCTATACAGCGGTATTTACTGAACATGTAAACGCTGGATGAGTCTTTGTTCTCGATTCTTGATACAAACTTTTGTGCTTACACAGTATGCATAGTTAAATTTATTGAAACATAGCGGTATTTACTGAATATGTAAACGCTGGATTATTCCCTCTTTTAGTAGTCATACAGTATAAGTTTCAGACACTAAGTACATAGTTAAAATTGATACCTACCCACATAGCAGTGTTTACTAATATAAATGTTGAACTTTTCCTTTTTCTGAAAGTCATGGTGCAAGTTAATAGTTTGAATTTTGAGGATTTGTTACTGTTGTTTGTAACTGAAATAGTTTGGCAACAGAATTATTACCCTATTACTAAATGTTAGTTTTCTCTTGTGCTCATGCTGGCCCTCAGGCTGATAGCACTTTGCCAGATCTGATACCCTATAGTTAATTCTGTTAGGGTACTTGAATAAAGTACCTAATAATCATGCAGATAGGAAAAGTTTTATTGAATCATTTAGTATAAATCTGTGGATGCAGTAATGACATTTTTTTTAAAGAATTGTCTAATCTTAAGTCTAGTGTAATAATACTGTACCTGTGCTTTAGAAATCATTCCTTATTCTTCTTATAATGAAAGACTAATATTAGTGACTACCTTTAAACAAAAATAGAACACATTATATTATGTAAACGCGAAAATCTAAAAACCTTAAAAATAGAACATCCGTTTTGTGACTGAAGTATTCACTCATAATTCATTTCACTGCCTTTCCCATGTTTCTAATATGGGGTGGTACTGCTCCTATCTGAAGTCAAGATCTAACTTTACTGTGGTTATTTCTAATAAGAAAATATTTGGTGAATTAGACAAATTTTGAAACCTGCAACTACTTAAATAGTTTAGTAAAGAGTCAATCAGTTGTACCTAAGTAGCAAATAACACTTAGTGACTAAGGGTGGAACACCCTAGTAGGGGCTTGAGCTTTTATCCCTAGGAGATGTAGTAAGACTCTCAAAATGCAGTAATAAAATGAGACTAGCAAGAAAAACTAAATAAATTCAAAAGAAAATCATCAAAGTTCCAAAAAAAAGGGTTTCAAATATCTATTGATAAGTAAAATTTTGATCTACTTACTACTTACAGTCTTTTGAGTATTGAAAAACTAGCAGTACTCTGCGGTTTCACCTGTGTTAATTTGAGGAAAACCCTACAAAAATATATTTTATCAGGTACAATAATTTTGATGTGTATGGTTCTAGATCTAAATTAGGACTTTTAAGTCCATCAAAACACAACGAAAATACAAAATCAGAATATAAAATGAATTTATAAAAAGAATGACATTAGAATACAAAATATTATAATAGGTATAGGCAATGGTGCGTTAACCCACACTGGCAAAAGTTTGAGTAAATTGTATCTTAAAATTGTAGCGCCCTTTTTGTATCAATTCTTTTGGGTTCAACATTTTGTTGATATTTAAACAATGTAATAGATAAGGTAAATACATCATTGAAAAACGATCTATAACTCTCGATAAAGAGTTTTGTATCAATAACCTAATTTAGTTGATTAACATGTTATTGCTTATCGTCGTCCAAATGTAACATAATGTACATGTGTGGTATGTATCGCTGGCACTGACAGTGACAGGTGACATAAACGTCATGTGACAGGTGTCAGGCATAGAAGCTGTCAACGGTGAGTGAGATTGGATCGTGAGTTTGGGGAAATTGGCGGGAGTGCATGGCACTCGCGCCCTTTGGTGAAAGAGTAATTAAAACGGCTGCTTAATGTATTAATCGAGTATTATTTTCTAACAATTTTAACTAGAGTTCTAAGTTTTTTAAACTGCAGAAATGAAATCTAAGGTCATCAATGTTATTCCTGATATCTTTACAAATATAATTCCATTAAAAAATCAATGATAGACTAGACTAAGATAATCAATCATCTTTATTATTTTTGTCAACAACAAAGTAGGTACAAATTGAATTAAACTACTTAATGAAATACCATTTCAGTTTACTTGCAATCTACTAAGGCTTAACACTCCTATTGAAAAGTATAATAGATAGTAATGCCAGAACTATTTCCTGTAATAAATAACTTTTTTAAACAAAATGACAAGAATAAAAGAGAGATGCCCAAATCTCTAATTGTTTATTTCACATTGGTAAATTTATGTTTTGGTGTTGATTTAGGCGTCGCCAATTTGTTTAATAAGAAATTGACGCATTTTGTTAACATTGTTTCCGTCATGTTGTCCATTTTTAGCATTTCCATCTTAAGCTTTCCGTTGATATACCAAATGATGATATTTGAAAACATTTGGCAAGCGAGTGTAGTATTGCAGTATGTCTTAAACTTCATGATTTTGTTCTTAGCTAAATATAAAGTCATTAATTTTGTCAAAGATATTCATTCAATTGATTTATTTAATTGTGATAAAGATGAAACTCGAGCTGTTAAGATTAAATTTGCATACATAGTGATTGTGGAAATTTTTGCCATTGGCGTTTTTATGTATTTTAATCGTGCAATCATTGATGAACGAGTATTTTTGTTGAAGTGTACATCTTGCGTTATTCAAGTAGGTTTGGATCTGATACCTTTATCTCAAGCATTCGTTGCGTACCTGTTGCGCTTACGCATCAAGTACTTAAAAAAAGCTTTGTCAGAATCGAAAATCAACTTGGATACTGCTCTGAAATTTTATATGAAGCTAGCTGATTGTTACGACAAAATAAAGCCGTGGTACAAGAAATTTGTAAGCATACCTATTTTTGATTTGATCTAAAAAAAGCTCTTGAAGTGGTACCTAATAATAACTTTGAATGAAATTTATTGTCATAATTTGCTTTTTGATTTAGAACAGTAGAATAAAGACGCGTTGTTGTTTAATTTTTATAATTACAGGTCATTGCAAGTTTCTGTGTAGACACCCCGATCATTATGACGTTTTCATGGTACATTCTACACTTGTCAAAGAATAACGTAAGTCAATACATTTTTATTTATAAACTAGCTGTGCTCCGCGGATTCACCGGCGTGAGTTTTGGGATCAGGAACCTTTGCGGACGTAGGCAGAATAACCCGCCAAAGTTTCATCACAATCGGACCAATTATTTAGAAACGCATAGAGGACAGACATACAAACATTCATATTTATTTATAAAGACTGGATTGGGGATTTCCTTGAGAGCTCGTAGTTCGAGGATAAAAAGTAGGTATGTTCAAACACCTTGAATTGACGATAACTCTTTTCCCATATCCGATTTCGACAAAACTAAGCCTATATATTGCTCCCAAGTCAACGTTAATTGGACGCAGATAAGCAATAACATGTTAACCCACAAAATTAGGTTATTGATTCAGAACGATTTATTGAGAGTTAGGGAACGTTTTTTAATTATGCGTCTACCTTATTACATTGCTTGAATATGTAACTAAATATTGAACATAAAAAACGTTGACACAAAATGGCGCTCCTACTTTTAAAACACGATTTACTCAAAATTTCTCCAGTGTGGGTTAACACACTATTGCTTATCTATGTCCAATTCACCTATGAAAACTACATGAAAGTCCGTCGAGTTACCAGTAGTTTCGAAGATTATCGTAAACAGCTAATCCTAATTATTTTAAAAGTGAAAGTGAGTTTTTTTTTGTTTGTTTAGTAACTACGCTTTCATACCTTATCAACTAAACTGATATCAGGGGTACAGAGAAGGATATAGGGTACTTTTTTCCTGGAATTCGCGCGGGAACTCCGAAATTAATGCAGGTGAAACTACATAAAATTTTGAATAGAACATGTTGTCAAGGGCAGGCACAGAAACAATATAGGGTGTTACTTTTATCTCGGAATACCAGCGGGATCTCCGCGGGTGAAACCGCGGTAACAGCTAGTTATAACATAACGGTGGTCACAATAAGCTTATTGCAGTTTCATCCTACATACGTGAAGTCATCGCAGTTTGTATTTTTTCAGGTACCATACATGGTGTCGATTTGTAAAATAATCCAAGGAATTAACATAATTATGCTTGTTGCTTTGCCCCCAGTATATATTCAGATGTTAAAGTTAGAGATTGACAGTTTAATTGTCGTTTTGCACCACGAAATGGCGATCAGCACAGGTAAGGAAAGCAATGCGAGTGAGCTTGAAGAAATAATAGTAGATTTTACAACAAGTGCACAAAACGAACCATTTTAACCCAAGACTTAGCAGTAATGTATGTCGAAGATAAAATGGTTTTGTGGACGAGTTATAAAATCTGCTTTTCACTTCGATTGCGAGGAAATAAAACAGTAGTATAACATAACATTTTTTTAGTTAAAATTCAAAGTAAAATTAGTAAAGTTTTGAATACCGAAGGAAATTGTTTTCCCGGCATATTAACGGTATTTATGTCTTAAAAACACACAAGGCAAATAAATTAAAGTAAATACAATAAAATAATAACTTCTATCCATGAACACCCTATTGTGTTTGGCTGTATGGCTCATTTTCTTTGCCTTAAAATAGATACATTTATGAGTAGATACGTTAATGCACTTGTGCACAAAATTAGATTTTGTGCAGCCTATATCCTGCACAAACAAGCGCTTTCAGAGCATGAGAAGTGAAAAATATTATTAAATAACTGTCCCCCGCTGTGTCACCCGCGGTAATCTCAGAGTTCCCCTGGGAATTCCAGGATAAAAGTACCCTATGTCACAAAGGACTTATGGAGTCGACCCCGCACGAAATTCACCTTCTTCGTATTCTTTCCATCTGCTTTAGAATTTAATTGGTCAATTGGGATTTAGATTATACTAGTTGTTCCCCGCGGTTTAGTTTTGGAGGTAGGTACTGGGTAACTCCGGGATAAAAAATACCTTATGTCCTTTTCTGTACCCCTGACAACGTGTATGCAAAATTTTATCACGATCGGTTGAGTAGTTGAAGCGAGAAAGCGTAACAAATAAAAAAACAAACTCACATTCGCATTTAAATATTTGTTGGTATATTTTTTCTAGATGAGCAGAAAATATCTAAGTTGCAGCGTTTGATGCGGTATATAGAGGCTCGCCGCTTGACTTTCAACGTGTGGGGCGTCATTCCCGCCGACCTCCGAATTTTCTTCACTATGATCAGCGTCAGCACCACTTACCTCATTGTTCTCATACAGTTCACACATCTCTATGGTTAAACGTTATATGTCAAAATATATCTACCGCATACACATTAGTACTTTAAGCTAAGTTTCACTCCTTGTCCACATCAGCATTTGCATTACCTACATTGAACTTTTTGTTTTCTGGTATACAGTGTATCTATTATCTTTAAACGAGCAATTCTTGTCAATAGGAATGTTGACGACTTTTGAAAAGCAAAATTCTAATTAGTCCGTCAGTTAGAAAATAAAAAAAACAAAAGACACGTATTTTTTGCTTTTTTAAATAAATTAAAATATACAGAAATAAAGCGCATTAAAGTTTAGGGTGAGGGGGTCGTGACGTCACTAACGGCAAAACCGCCATACAAAATGTCAGAATAGTGACGTCACGCCAAATTTCAACTCAGTATATCGCCGTAATTTTTTGATTACGTAAAAAAAGAAAAATATGTGTCCAATATTCTTTAATAATCTACAAGACGGACTAAAAAATAAAAATTAGTCAACATGCCCATTCTTGAGCAATCTGAATCTGGGAAACGGCTCCAACGATTTTCATGAAATTTAGTATGCTGAGTTTCTGGGGCGATTAATCGATCTAGCTAGGTTTCATTTTTAGAAAACGTCGTTTTATCCGTGTTTTCAGGCAATGAAAAATACGTGTCCAATATTTTTTATTAATCTACAAACCGGACTGAAAATAAATTTAGTCTATATTACCTCTATTGGCTAACTTATCATCTGTTTCTGCCATTTCTAGGCAAAAATGCTTTCTTTGATAGATAGTACGATTACGTTTATAAAAAGAAGAATAAAAAGAAAAATATGAAGAAGACCAAATTTTTTTATTCAAACAACCAAGAAACATGATGGGAACATATTGTATTGTGCAAAAAGATTTATTAAAGTTATCTACAACGTGTTAATAAATTAACTCTAAACCTGATAAGTACACCCGATTTAAAAAAAAAAAAATAATAATATGATTAAAATATAAATTATGTCGAAAAAATTCGGAGGTGACCTATCTATGAAATTTCAAGCGCTATGCACCGCACTTAACGTGTCAATGACCGATTCGATTTTTTTTCTATACGCGGCGTGCGCGCCGAATAACATTATAACACATTTAGACATGGGCTGGTAAAAATGAGAAAAATATAACCTATTAAAGAATGGTGCGATCGATTTGGAAGTAGATTCCGAGCAAACTACTTTCTAGTTTTCAGTTAATTCATTAACACGATGTACCTATATTTTAATGTACACACAGTATACACATAGTGCCCTTATAATTATATTGTTTATCACCAAATGATATTTACTTTTATGAAAATGTCGAAAGTGCATAACATCCTTTTCCAACTTTTAACATCCTTTGTGTACCTTATAAGTCAACATTGTTAAGGGTACCAACTGCATGTAACTTGACTTCCAAAAACACAAAACTAAAAAGCTAAAAATCAAAAACAATACTGATTTAATCCAAAAGACAATACACGTAATGTTATTACTATTGGTTTTTGCGTTTGAAGTCGGTGAAAACCAAATATGGAGTAGATGGGCTAAGTCCACTCCCGCCACGAGCTCGTCGTGAGCAGAGCAACCCAAGTGGGCAGACACAAGCGGGCTTGGCACCGAATTCAAACCGATCAGTGGTAGCAAAAACCAATAATAATAACATTACGTGTATTGTCTCTTGGATTAAATCAGTAATTTTGTTATTTTTAGCTTTTTAGTTTTTTTGTTTTTGGAAGTCGAGTCACATGCAGTTGGTACCCTTAACAATTTTGACTTATAAGGTACACAAAGGATGTTAAAAGAGATATAGATATCATGTCATTGTCAGATCATAGAATTGATATTTTTCATGATGCGACCAACTACATATATTCAACCATTTCATGATATGGCCAGCTAAAACTGATTAATTATTATCCTTGAAATTTCAACGTATATGATGTTATGATTGTCATATTATAATAATGTAGGGTGCCCATAAAAGATGTATAATAAAATTCGATATATCATCCAAATGTAACATTCTAATAGGTGAGGTTGGGTTTGTTTGTACTGTGGACTATAATATATATATTTTATTCCATAAGCGATGCAGATTATGCGTAATCGATTATTGAGACTTAAAATAGATTAATAAAGCTAACAGAAATATTAATTATTATTATCGATTTACACAATCAAATAGGACAAGTAAAAAAAAAATTCTAATTATTATTAAGTACATACGTTTCCAATGAAAACTCTTAGTACATTTCAAATAAATGCTCTCAAATAAATTACTATACTTATACCTATCTAGAAAGAAAAATAAATTTCTTTAGCGATGGCCCGTATCGATAAAAATAATATCGATTTTAATATAAACAATGGAAGCATAAAATCCATAATGAAGCAGGCAATTCCATTTTACTAATTAGCAAGGAATGGACGATCAGGGAAATGGACCTTTAGGGAAGTGAACTTTCAGGGAATGGAGGTTCAAGGAAATGAACTTAACGAGTAGACTGGTCATTCCGGGAATATTATCTGAAGGAGTTTATACAAAAAAATTCATCATTAGGTATTAATCACAAAATTTACATAGAAATTTCATCTATTTCAAATTTCGTCCTAACTCAAACGGATACTTTCACGGAACTTTCATAAGATGAACAGGATGAACTTTTATATTGGTTAGATTAATTTTTTATTAATAATAATAGCTTAAAAGGTAATCTCTTCATTATATTGAGTATTTTATACCCTATCGTATAGGTTTCAGCTTCTTATCAATTAAATAATTTATTTCGGTTGTAAAATTATTTCTTGCAAAAAACTTTTCCTCTATAAATATGTAATACCTACTAGCAGTTTCCCGCGAATTCTCCCACGTTAATTCAGGAGATCCCACGGGAATACCGGGGTAAAAAGTACCCATGTCCTTCTCTGTACCCTTGGACAATGTTTATGCATCCGACACTTCCAAAAATTTATCGTTATGTTTCAACCAATTTACGCAAAACCTTCACAAATTATGCACCTAAACCTTCCTCATGAATCGCTCTATCTATTGGTGAAAACCGCATGAAAATTTGTTCAGTAGCTTTTGAGTTTATCGCGAACGGACAGACAGGCACAGCGGAGGACTTTGTTTTATAATAAATAGTGACAATGTATTTATAATAATCGAATAAAACCAAATATTCTTACATATAATTTTTTGTAAAATACGAGTAGCCTATACCTGCTCGTATACTAAAAGTTTTAGATATTATCTTACAACAAATTATATGTATATTTGGTCTTATTCGATTATATATACCTACATTGTCACTACATGAGATACGTATGTTTTGGCTCTATAATGAAACGAAATGAAACGAAAATAAAATAAAAAATGACTTTCGAGAATACTTCCCAAGGTGTTTTTGCATCACTTTGCCTTACTTGTAGCAAGTGTGGACTGTAATATGGTGAACAAGCACGTCATACATTTTGCGAACTAACTTTACAATATTACGTTGAATCTAGGTATATAAATAAAAATGAATCGCCAAAATGTATGGGAGCACATAACTTTCAAACGACTGCATAAAATTAAACAATTCTTTTTTGTGTTCGTTATTGACAGGACAAGGTTTGTATGAAAGTTGTTTGGAATTCCTGCGGGAATCCTGAAACTCACGCAGGTGAATCTCCGAAACGGTTGGACCAATTATGACGGGATTTTCACTGCCAAAATTAACTATTGTTATAAGGAGTAAATTAAGCTATTTTGGAATTCCTGCAGGAATTCCGAAACACACGCGGTTGAAACCGCGGGTCTCAGCTAGTTTTCAATAAAATCTTCCAATAAAACATGCTGGTAAGATTTTTTACTATCACCTGTTTCGCTACAATTCCAAGTGTTATCTACTCATTATAAAATTCAGTGCATTAATAGTACCTAAGTGCAAGCAAAGTTCCTAAAGTTCAATATATGCTGCGTTTTGGCTACAAAATATCCCCTAGAACACTTTCCAATATGCTTTTGCATCACATTTTACATTAAACACTAGTTGAGAACTGTAATATATAGAACAAGCACGTCATACAAAAGGTGAGCACTCCTACCGGCAGCTTCATGTCGATCGGTATCATGCCCCATATTTCGTAGTTCAAATCGTGCGCTTCTATGAAGTCGACTAAACTTTTAATTTCGAAATACTTCTTGCGATCTGAGAACGAGAAGAAACGATAAGTGGACATAGATAAGCAATAGTGTATTAACCCACATCGGAGAAATTTCGCATAAATCGTGTTTTAAAATCATATCGTCATTTTTTTTCATCATTTTTTTAATGGTTAAATGTTTTCTGGTATTTAAACAATGTAATAAGGTAAACAAATACTTAAAAAACGCTGTGTAACTGTCAATAAAGCGTTTTGAATCGATAACTTAATATTGTGTGTTAACATGTTATTGCTTATCTGCGTCCAAGTTTAATTCACAATGATATTTGAGAGAGCAGAATATACCTCTATTTGGCAAGCTATATACAAAAATGGATATAATATAAGAATAGAAACCCGGACTTAACTTTGAAAAAAAAAAGCCAGGAAAAACTACACGGTGAAAAATGTTGCTGGGACAACAGTTACCTCGGCCATCGGAGCTAGGATGCGCAACATGATAAAATTTTATCGAGCCATTTTATCGATTCTCGTCGACATATCTGGGGGGCACGGCAGTGCCCCCGCCAAGTCGAGCAACAAAAGCGGCACGGCCGTACTATCATTTTCTCGAAGCAATTCAGGCCATTTTCGACCCCCTATAACTTCGTTGTGGATAAAACTAGAAGCCTGATTTTTTAGTAAACAAGCAGGTATTGTATAAAGACGGTATAATTTTAATTTCATTCGATTTCAACCAGTAGTTTAAGAATTATAACTAGTCAAAGTTTCTTAATTTTGTAGGTCACTCACTCACTCACTGACCGATCATCAAAACTCTAAGGCACTTCTAGCAGACATAGAAGTTTGAGATTTAGAATACAATTAGTGTTTATTGTATAAATCAAGGAAAAACTAAAATATTTTGCAATTTCGGTCCAGTTTTCTAGATACACTAACTGCATAAATAACTTTGTAATCCCATATAAATGTATGGAATTACATATTATAATTAAATTAGATTGTTTAGAACCATAATTATGTATTACATGTGAGATATATTGTGTATTCACGTGATCGCCATCTATTTAACACATAAAAGATTTTTAAATTTGTTATGGTCACTATAAAATGTTATTAGATTAGCTTATAACATGATAACTTTAGACAGAAGGACCCTTAAGTAGGCACTGAATAAATTAACCGACTTGGTATTACATTGATCTAACAACTTTTTACTGTAGAAGAACTGAGTTGCGAGACTTGCACTTTTTTACAAGTTTGTTTTTGATGGGATATCGTTTTGTCTACTAGTGGTAACATGGCAGCAAAAAATGTTTAACCGAATTTAGTCTTAACTCAATACCTCATTAATGCACTTTTTTGCTTGGACGCCCACAAATATTTGTCGTGTCGACAATTTTATCTTTCGTTCGATAAACATATCGTGTTGCGCATCCTAGCTCCGCATGTAGGCGCACTATTTATGCAAGAATTAGTAACAAGCAACATCTGATACCTATCCATACATTCCACGTTATATTTAGAACAAAATTATAACAAGTCTTGATAGTATTAACAAAATAACACAAACATTATTCATTTCTATGTACTCGTCTACGCACATCACGCTTTTACTGTTATATAGAGTTGAAAAGATTTTTGACACAAGTAAAAATAAAATAAAATCACCTGAACACATCACCATGCGTCGGTGAATGTGTATTTTGATCTCACGAATCTCAGCATTGGTCATTTCCATTACAATTGGTGATATCGTTATCCCTATTATAAAATTTATTGCATGTACACTCGGAACAAAAGCATACCGTGTAAACTGAAAAATAAAAGAAAAATATTAATATACCTAATATGATGGCCGCACTAAATTTTATTTAACAATTTGTCTAGTTGTCCACTAAATGGATTACACTGGTCTACAGCATTTTTGCGCACGGGTTATAGAAACATAGTTTATTTTTATTGCTTTTATATCTAGAATTAAGAATAGGAATCAAAAATAGTTCTGAATTTGCTTTTATACCAAGAAAATGGGAAAATTAAAATCAATTAAAGTACATAAAAAATTGACAGTTCGTCAAATCGCTCAAAGTTCAAAGCAAATATTTTTTATTAGTAATTACATTTTTTTATATATGTGCATAGCAAAATGAGAATATATTATGTAAAACCCATGTGCAAAAAAAAAATTTGTTTTGTTGACCGGTGTTATGTGTCCACGGCCTACTTAACTACATTAATTAACAAAAAAAATTGTCAATATATTGTAAATATATCACCGTACAATAAAATTGTAAATACCGTTAGACTATAATCATCTCGCGAGATTTTTAACTGTCAAAAGATTGTGAACCGTAACATACTGCTTACAATTTAATGCATTTAACGCATTATTTTTCAGATTACAATTTTATTATGGTTTGGTTAGGTTTGTGGCAGGTGAGCAAGTCGCGAAAGCCGAGCGAGCGCAGCGAGCGTGCCGCGGCAGCGGCCAGCGATGCGCCAAAAACAGTGTTACGGTTCACGATCTTCTCGGGCGATCTAACGGTATTTACAATTTTACAGTCACATATAAAATTTATTTTTAAAACTAAAATTGTATATCACCTAAAAAGGTTTTTAATTCGCCGCGCAAATCTCGTAATAAAAAAAGAAAGTTAGGAAAGATCAATACAATTTGCGTAGTCGACAACTAATTAGTCGTCTGTTTAGTGGACGACTAGTCACAGCCATTATTTAATAAATTAAAATTAGTTTAGTTCAGATTTACTACTATAAAACTAAGTATATTTATTGTAATACGTACATTTGGTATTGAGTTCTTAAACGAAAAAAACAGTAGTGATAATAACAACGGTGTCGAAATAATCAGGTACACAAGTAGCTGTAATGATAAGAAATGTTTTTATTTTAGCACCACACACAAGAAAAAACATGCAAATAGCCGAATGCAGAACCTCCTCTATTTTGGAAGTCGGTTAAAAACAAACATTGTACATTGTACAAGTGCCCAATCTAAACCCACAGGCACATCTCTTGCATGCTCTGCCGAAAGGGTCACCAACTCAGCATCAGCAAGGTGATGGTCCACCAGCGCAGCACCGGTTTCCTTTTATTTATTTATTTAAACTTAATGCACATCACGGTAAAGAGATGGACTTAATACTTAAGTGGCATTCTCTGCCAGTCAACCTTCAGGTAATACAGAGAGTTCATTTGGCGGTGCATTTACGTGTTGGTAATTTGTTTATCTATAATACATGCATATTATATTCATATTCATATGGATTCATTTGGAGTCCCCGCGGGAATTCCGGGATAAAAAGTATACCCTATGTTCTTTTCCGTACCCTCGACAACGAAGGCGACTTGACCTTATCTGACACTTTCAACAATTACCGTTATATGTATTTCAGCCAATTTACAAAAATATTGACAAGTTATACACCTAAATCTTTCTCATGAAACAACCTTTCTATTGGTGTAAACCGCATGAAAATCCGTTTACGGTTTTTTTTAGTTTATCGCGAACAGACAGACAGATGCAACTGAAGACTTTGTTTTATAATTTATGTAGTGATTAGTCAAAGTTTTATTTGTATATTTTTTATATTAATGTAGTAAGTCACAAAATAGAACTAATTATTATAATATGCTATGGCTGTTCCCCGCGGATTCGCCCTCGTTATTAATTAACCGATTTTGATGTAACTTAGGTACACTGATTCGTAAGATGAAGGATACTTAATCCAAAAGGAGAACTATTGCAATCTAACTTCTAGTTTCTGGGAAACAAACCTACACACGTAGGTAGATATGTACGTAGGTACGTACGTACAAATTTGGCACACCTGCCGGGCTAAGATGCGCAACACGATAAAATTTTATCGAGCCATTTTATCGATTCTCGTCGACATATTGTATGGCTTTGTCGACGAGAATCGATAAAATGGCTCGATAAAATTTTATCGTGTTGCGCATCTTAGCCCCCCTGGCTAGAAGGACTAACGTATACGGATATTGTGCAATTCCAACAATATTACACACACACGGGTCGAATTGGTAACGACCTTTTTTTGAAGTCGGTTAAATAACAGGACGCAACCATTTTGAAGTTATACTCCTAAAAAAATCTCAAAAGTAAAATTGTCAACTTAACGATAACTTACTAATTTATTGTATGTGGGCTTTATTTTATCCAAGATATTGACTATTTCATTATAGTAATTATTTGCATTTTTCCCGTCCAATATTTTGCTAGTCAACAATTCTTTGAAATGTTTCACTTGTAAGAATATTTGAAAGTTGATCAAAGCTGTAATGACTGGCGTTGCGTCTAAGCTTACAATGGATAAATTATGATAACAATATGGCAATTCGCCGTCTCCAGAGCACGGCCCTAAATGTATCGTACAACTAAATAGGCACATAGAAACCCGGAAAAAGAACACAGCACAAATTAAAAATAAAGTTTTTAATACGAAATGTAGCTGTTCTTTTTCATATCTTGCTGTTCTGTCCATAGAGTGGATCTCCACCATAAAATCGTAAATACTGTACTTTGAGAACAATGAAACCAAAGTGTAAAAAGAAAACTGCAAAATATAAATCAAAATGATCGCTTCGGCTAAACTTCTTTTTTTCAAAAAATAGTTTATGAATAGATAGAGAATGTGAAAAGCAGCAGCAAGAGAAATGAACTTCCCCAATGGCCGCCAGTACCTCGGCAGCAACCGGTAGAACCCATGGTCTATGCCCAGCACTATGTTCAAAAATGCAAAAAACAAAACCATTGATCTTGGTAAAATAGGATCGTTTCTCATTAAATTACCGTACAATGGAAACGTTGGGGAGATACGTGTAGAAGGCATTTTTACCGGTATATTGGTTATTGTTTACTAAGTATGTACACTGCGTTTGTTCGTGGTGAAATTTTTATTGTACTGTTTGTCTCAATATTGGTTACTGAGTATTAGTGTGCGCTAACCTATCAGTAAACACTATCGATTGTACGGTATGAAGTCTAATTTGGTGAGCTGATTGCGTCATGCAAAGGCATGGGAACGTAATGTTTTAAGTATAGTTTAAGTTATTGGATACTTATTTGGATTGTACATAATCTCATGAATAAAGAGGATGTTACACAAGTTTTACTTTTACGTATAAACTATTAGTACGGGAGCCCAAGAGGGGATTTGTGGATTTACGAAAGCGCGCCAGATTAACAATGTTGAGTACTTTCATTAAATATAGGCCCTCTAAACAGAGCCGCGCGTCTAGGATAACCGATTAGAATAATAATAAAAATTTTGATAGCTAGAAATACTCGAGCGCGTCAGATTAAGATACGGTGCGTTAAATACATGCTGAAAAATGTGTAAAATACTACCGTAGCGCCACACAATTTGTAGCTTCTCGGCGGACACTTTTCATACACAGGGAAGGTTCTCCTTATCTCTATCTTCCATACCAAAAGGCTACATGTTGAAGCGGGTTGCGATGCAAGCGCGCGTTTCTCAAAACATGTGAGTAGAAACGTTGCAGAGACGTTATTTAAAACTTGCTGTGCCCCGCGGTTTCACCCAGGTGAGTTTCGGAATTCACGCAGGAACGATTTTTCGCCCTCTAAGGTACTCATATTCGGCGACCTTAACCTTTATAGTGCCAGTAGTAATATAAACGACTACTTTAACTGTTTTAGAAAGCTATGCAATTTAGAGCAATATAACCGGGTGCTAAATTCGAATGAGCCTATATTAGATGTAGTGATGACGAGCCCGGAGCTGAGCAGAGCGGTGCGCGTGCGCGCTGCCGAGCCCGCCGCGCCGAGGTGAATACAGCACCCACCCTTGCTGGTGAGCGTTGGATACAACTTCTCCAGGGAGGTAATTACTAACACTCCTTCTAACATTCCCCTGGAGAACGACTGGAAATTCCAAAAGGGAGACTATTACACACTTTATTGCATGATAAGAGATACTGACTGGAGTGTACTTTACACATTCACAGGAGTCGATGAGGCTTTGGATTGGTTTTATAAAACTATTTACATCATTTTTAATTACTGTTTTCCTTTAAAAAATAGGAAGCACTGGTACTCTCGTTCCTACCCAGTCTTCTACACCAGAGATATAATAAAAGATATTAAGTGCAAAGCTGAGTGTCACCGTGTATGGAAACGAACCGGTGATAAGAATGCTGATGCACGTTTTAAAGCATTGCGGTTTAAAATAAAAAAGATATTAAAATTGCACACGCTAAGTTTACACAAAAGATATCTGCTAACCTTTGTAGTAATCCGAAAGAATTTTGGCAATACGTCAACACTCTCCGCAGCCCCGGCGGCCAGGAGGCGCGTGTGATGCGCGGCGAGGATGAGTTCTCCGGCGCCGGCGCGGCCGGGGACTTTGCGGCGCACTTTAGCTCCGTGTTCCTGCCGGACGCGCCGGCGCCCGACCCGGCCGCTGCCGCCGTCGCCGCGCCTACTGACCAGCGCTGCGTCGACGTGCGCGCGTTTCACCGCACGCATGTTCGTCGCGCCCTCTCTAAACTTAAACCAGGCACCTCTCCTGGGCCTGATAACTTATCGGCGTTTCTATTGAAGGGTTGTGTTAATGAGTTGACGGAACCGATTCTATTCCTATTCAATCTTATTCTAAACACCTGCGTCCTTCGATGTGGAAAAAGTCCCGAGTAACCCCTATCCCAAAATCGGGTTCTAAAGCCAAGGTGGAGAACTACCGCCCCATTGCTATATTATGCTCACTAGCAAAAGTGTTTGAAACGGCGATGCACGGTCTTCTGTTGCCGCAGTGCCTGCCACACATTACCGCCGCGCAACATGCATTCCTGCCAAGGCGCTCGGTCGCTACTAACCTAGTGCAGCTAGTTGACCAGATATCGCGAGAAATGGATAGCAGGGGACAGGTAGACGTGGTATACCTAGACTTTCAAAAAGCTTTTGATCGTGTCGATAACGACACTGCTATTGAAGCTAGGTGTTATGGGGTTCACTCCCAGACTGCTAAACCTGTTTGCTAATTACCTTTCAAATCGGCAGCAGTACGTGAAGTATGGCCCGTACCTATTTGGCTGTTATCACACGCGCTCAGGTGTCAGTCAGGGATCAAATTTAGGGCCCCTCTTATTTGTCCTGTTAATAAATGACTTGCCTGATGTGGTGAAAGAATCCTCAATTTTAATTTTTGCTGACGATGTTAAGTTAATCAAGGAGTGCAGGACACGAGCCGATTGTGAAGCGCTCCAGCGTGATATAGATGCCGTGTATGAGTGTAGTGTACTCAACAAGCTGTACTTCAACCCCAATAAATGTGAGACGATGACGTTTGCCCGCTGCGTGCGGCCGCTGCTGTCCCAGTACAGTGTCGGCGGCATGGACGTGGCGCGCGTCCAGCGGGTACGTGACTTGGGGGTGTTGTTTGACCCCAGCTCACCTTCCACGATCATGTGTGAGACGTCACCGCCACCGCACACCGCCGCCTCGGCTTCGTGCTAAGGAACGCGGCTCCGCTGTCGTCTGCAGCGACGCGAACACTATATGCGGCTCTAGTCCGCAGCGTATTGGAGACTAATGCAGTGGTGTGGAGTCCCCATGAGGATAAATACATCCTCATGCTCGAGCGAGTCCAGAAAAAGTATCTCAGAAGTGTGTATAAAAAAAAATACTCGTTTTACCCATATATGTATCCGACACTTTTCATCCAGGGTCAGCTGGGGTATCAATCCCTCGAGGTGCGTAGGTCGCTTGCCCTAGTGAAGTTCGTGATCTGTGTACTTAGAAATAAAATCGATTCGGTAGTATTCTGGGTATGTGCCTCGCGCTGTCTGTGCCCGACGTGCGGCGCACGGCCACACACCACCGGTGCTCGCCCGCCGTGCGCGCCGCCGCTCTGCTCAACTCCGTGCTCGCAGCGAACCCGCAGAGTGATTTGTTTGTGACTGGGATCGAATGTCTGATGAGAGCGTGCCAGAAAGTGATAGAAGCGAGTGCGAGAGAGACTTCCATAGTATAATAAATACTAAGATTTGACCTGTTCCATTCGAACGAAATTGTACTCTTGGCCGTTCAATTATGAATTGCACCTATCATTATTAAATACCATGACATTATTATTATTAATTATCATAATGGACTTGTAATTAATTAACTTAAAAATACCTATTTATTAATTGTATATAACGCGTTGGTCCTTTGACTGTAATGTTATAATTTTGTAGTATTGTAACGAGGTGGCCGTATGCCACTCGTTACGATATCCTGCCTCATTTATATTACTTTTTATTTTTAAAAATGTTTTGTATTCTAATGTTCTTTTTATAAATTTCAAATAATTTTTGTATTCTGATTTTGTATTTTATTACGGACATTACGGACTCCAATTTTAGATGTCAAACAATAAACACCTAAATTATCATTGTATCAAATAAATTATTTTACCATTTTATTATTTTTATTGAGCTAGCCGAAGGCCTTATTGTGAAGTGGATTTTTATTATACTAGCTGTGCCCCGTGGTTTCACCCACGTGAAAACCTTATGTAACAACTTTTTTTCCCGAAATCCGATTTGAATGAAACAAAGCCTATATGTAGCTCCAGGTTTAGCTTAATCTACCTGTGAAAATCTACTTTTCATCCCCCTCTATGAGAAAATGAAACAAGAAACCACTGTAATATATTTTTTAATACAGTTGCTCAAAAAGTGGCATATTGCAGGGACGTATAGCGTTCGGGAAGTGGGCTATTACATACTCGAGCTTTTTCTTTACCTTTTCCGAACTCGTGCGTTCTCTTTCCCAACTGTCAAAAATGGCGAAACGACTTTGACACACTTTTTGTATTGCGCAACGTAGGTTTCGTATTACTAATATACGACTAGCGCCATCTCTTGATCACAGTTGGAACTTAGTTGAGTTTGTGTTTTTATTATTTTACTAAATTTCTTCATTTTTTTCGCAACTGTATTAAAAATAGTTGTTCAGTACACGTGCGGAACCGTCATTGCAAAGAGTTCCGACTGTCAACCCTCACCTTCGGCTGCGCCTCGGCTCGGGTCGACATTTGTCGGAACTCTTTGCAATGACAGCCTTTCCGCACTTGTAATGAAATATACTATATTTGTTATTAAATATAATACAAACCTAAATATTTATTGCGTCCATTTTCACAGATTCCGGTGTTAATATTATGCTCTCTTCACTACTGGACGAATACATTTTGTGAAATCAATAAAATTGCAATATCAGATAAATAAACATACACAGCACATCAATTGCCGC
This sequence comes from Zygaena filipendulae, assembly GCA_907165275.2. Classification (NCBI taxonomy): domain Eukaryota; kingdom Metazoa; phylum Arthropoda; class Insecta; order Lepidoptera; family Zygaenidae; genus Zygaena; species Zygaena filipendulae. The sequence continues at coordinate 8,489,541 of OU015669.1, forward strand.
CTTTCCGCCGCACTCAGAGTCGACTTTAATGATTACTTAGTTAAGTATAGATTTTTAAAACAAAACTGCCGCAATCAGACAAGTTTAATCAATTAATGTTAATTGGCATTTAACTAATTAAGTTACATCTCATTAAATGCCAATTAACATTAATTTACTCAACGTCTCTAATTGCGGCAGTTTTGTTTTAAAAATCTATACTTAACTAAGTAATCATTAAAGTTGACTCTGAGTGCGGCGGTTTGTCTTTTTTTTTGTGTGAGGCGTGAGTCTCACCGGCCAGTACTTTATACATACAATAGGCTAGTTTCCTAAATTTTCTTTTTTAGTCCGTTTTGTAGATCATTAAAAAATATTGGACACGTATTTTTTTTTTATGTAACCAAAAAATAACGGAGATATATCAAGTCGAAATTTCACATGACGTCACGCCTCGCTACAGTTTGTTCGCACGTTATAGCGAGCTGTGACATCACGAGTCCCCCACCCTAAACTTGCGCTTTATCTATGCATATTTCCATTATTTTAAAAAAGCAAAAAATACGTGTCTTTTATTTTTTTATTATCTAACTGACGGACTAAATAGAATTTTGATTTTTTTACCCAGGAAACTAGCCTATTTGACGTTCGACCTCCTTGGTCGTTTCTGGTGATAGACATTACAAGTTTCATATTCCAAATTCACATTTCATTATTACCCGCTATTTAGCGGGTTAAAATGGACTGAAGGGAACCTAAACGTTCTACTTTAGGTGCCCTTATCTGCGAATAAAACGTCAGTTTTTGAATATATAGGATGAAAAGTTTATTATAATTCTCAAGTTAATGTTACACACTTATTTATTTATATAGGTATCATAGTGCATATTTGGTTTTGCATAATTGTGGATGTTTATTTGCATTACAAAATTTATTAATGATAGTACAATAGGCTTGTTTCCGGGGTATGAAAATCAAAATTCTATTAAGTCCGTCTTGTATGTAGATCAATAAAAAATATTAGACACATATTTTTTTTTTAAATCTATAAGACGGACTAAAAACTAAAATTTGGTTGACAAGCCCATTGTTTAAGTATAGTTACGGATAGTTATTATAGATTTTGCGCACTAACTTTACAATATCACGTTGAATATACATATATGAATAAAAATGAATCGCCGAAATGTATGTGAGCGCATAACTTCCAAACGACTGCACCAAATTGGATAATTATTTTTTGTGTTCGTTATTGACAGGACAAGGTTTATATGAAAGTAGTTTGGAATTCCTGCGGGAATCACGAAACTCACGCGGGTGAATCTCCGAAACGGTTGGACCAATTATGACGGGATTTACAGTGCTAAAATTAACTATTGTTATAAGGAGTAAATTAAGCTATTTTGGAGTTCCTGCAGGAATTCCGAAACACGCGGTTGAAACCGCGGGTTACAGCTAGTTTTCAATAAAATCTTCCAATAAAACATGCTGGTAAGATTTTTTACTATCTCCTGTTTCGCTACAATTCCAAGTGTTATCTACTCATTATAATATTCAGTGCATTAATAGTAGGTACCTAAGTGCAAGTAAAGTTTCTAAAGTTTAATATATGCTGCGTTTTGGCTACAAAATATGCCCTAGAACACTTTCGAATGTGCTTTTGCATCACATTTTACATTAGATACTAGCTGAGAACTGTAGTATATAGAACAAGCACGTCATACAAAAGGTGAGCACTCCTACCGGTAGCTTCATGTCGATCGGTATCATGCCCCATATTTCGTAGTTCAAATCGTGCGCTTCCATGAAGTCGACTAAACTTTTAATTTCGTAATACTTCTTGCGATCTGAGAACGAGAAGAAACGATAAGTGGACATAAATAAGCAATAGTTAACCCAGATTGGAGAAATTTCGAATAAATCGTGTTTTAAAATCATATCGTCATTTTGTTTCATCATTTTTTTATGTTTAAATGTTTTTTGGTATTTAAACAATGTAATAAGGTAAACACATAATTAAAAAACGCTCTGTAACTGTCAATTAAGCGTTGTGAATCAATAACTTAATATTGTGGGTTAACATGTTATTGCTTATCTGCGTCTAAGTTTAATTCACAAAGATATTTGAGAGAGCAGAATATCTACCTCTATTTGGCAAGCTATATACAAAAATGGATATAGCTTGCCAAATAGAGGTTCAGTCCGCACAATCATAAAACACCAAGATAAGACTATCATTCTTTTGTTAGAATGAAACCCGGACTTAACTTTGAAAAAAAAAGCCAGGAAAAAGTACACGGTGAAATTTTCGTATTGAAATTTACTATGGAAGCATTTTAGAGTCTGGTTTTAATGCACTATTGAGAATTGGAAATAACAGGCATTGTCAATAGTATTATTGAAGACGGGCTCTAAAATGCGTCCATAGTAAATTTCAATACGAAAATTTAACCGTGTAGCCAAAAAAAAATATTAAATGGGATGGACACATCAATAAATGTTTTCATGAAAAATTTTCTTGAAATATTCCCTAACATGGAGCTTCACGAGGTATTTTATTTAGCGTTGTAGCACATGACTGTCTTTCTTCGACTATGCTCTTCTTTGCGAGACCTGTGCCCAAAATGATGTCTCAGATGTCACAGATGTGAAGATGACTTCACTCCAATCTTGTTTTTGATTTTCCTTCGCCCATTCAAGTCACTGTTCAATAATATGCTATTGCTATTTTTTCGCTAAGGTTTCATGCGTATACTACGCCATGCTCCAGTAGCCGTCATTTGATTTGTTGTTTGTTTTGGTGAAAGGCACACAATTTTTTATGATTTCTCTAATAACTTTATAAAATTTATTGATCATGGTAATTAACATCATCCAAACTGAAAAATAAGGCAGTCCATTCTACTTCTGATAGCTGCGTTGTTATTTTTTCATAATCTGCTCTATAGAAGTTCCGTTTTCCGTGGGGATCAGCTAGTTGACAGTAATCCTCGGTAGATTCTGTTGTAGGTAGGTACGCAAATGTTGCTGCGACAATAGTTACCTCGACCATGTAGCCCAGTCAATTTAGACATTCGAAGTTACATAAAGTCCAACAAGCTGAATTTCAGTGAAATAGGGATGTTGACTACTATTGAAAATCAAAATTCTAATTAGTCCGTCAGTTAGAAAATAAAAAAACAATAGACACGTATTTTTTGCTTTTTTAAATAAATTAAAATATACAGAGATAAAGCGCATTAAAATTTAGGATGAGGAGGTCGTGACTTACCGTTTTGCTGAAAATCGCGAAAAACTCATTTTTTTGACCTTTGACCTTGAATAATTTTTTTTCCATACACGGGAATGATGGGGAACTTCTAGACATTGTTTACAATTATGTTTTGAACAATTTCACTGAAATTCAGCTTGTTGGGACTTTATGTAACTTCACTCTCATTTTTTGGTCTAAATAGACCGGGCTAATGTAGGCGCACAATTTATGCAAGAATTAGTAAGAAGCAAGATCCTCCTAACCATACATTCCACGTTATATTTAGAACAAAATTATAACAAGTCTTGATAGTATTAACCAAATAACACAGATATTATTCATTTTTATGTACTCGTCTACGCACATCACGCAAAAACTGTTATATAGAGTTGAAAAGATTTTTGACACAAGTAAAAATAAAATAAAATCACCTGAACACATCACCATGCGTCGGTGAATGTGTATTTTGATCTCGCGAATCTCAGCATTGGTCATTTCCATTACAATTGGTGATACCGTTATCCCTATTATCAAATTTATTGCATATACACTCGGAATAAAAGCATACCGCGTAAACTGAAAAATAAAAGAAAAAATATTAATATACCTAGTATGATGGCCGCACTAAATTTTATTTAGCGATGTGTCTAGTTGTCCACTAAATGGATTACACTGGTCTACAGCATTTTTCCGCACGGGTTATATATAGTTTATTTTTATATCTAGAATTACGAATAGGAACCAAAAATAGTTCTGAATTTGCTTTTATACCAAGAAAATGGGAAAATTAAAATCAATTAAAGTAAGTACATAAAAAATTTACAGTTGGTCAAATCGCGCCAAATATTTTTTATTAGTAATTAAATTTTTTTATCTATGTGCTTATATCATCAGAATATATTATGTAAAACCCATGTGCAAAAATATTTTTTTTTTGTTGACCGGTGTTATTTATTAGTCGTCCACGGCCTACTTAACTACATTAATTAACAAAAAAAATGGTCAATATATTGTAAATATATCACCGTACAATAAAATTCTAAATACCGTTAGACTATAATCATCTCACGAGATTTTTAACTGTCAAAAGATTGTGAACCGTAACATACTGCTTACAATTTAATGCATTGAACGCATTATTTTTCAGATTACAATTTTATTATGGTTTGGTTAGGTTTGTGGCAGGTGAGCAAGTCGCGCAAGCCGAGCGAGCGCAGCGAGCGTGCTGCGGCAGCGGCCAGCGATGCGCCAAAAACGGTTTGCGGTTCACGATCTTCTCGGTCGATCTAACGATATTTATAATATTACAGTCACATATTATACAATTTATTTTTAAAACAAAAATTGTATATCACCTAAAAAGGTTTTTAATTCGCCGTGCAAATCTCGTAATAAAAAAAGAAAGTTAGGAAAGATCAATACAATTTGCGTAGCCGACAACTAATTTTGTCGTCGTGGACGACTAATCACAGTCTCTATGTAGTAAATTAAAATAAAATTAGTTTAGATTGAATACTATAAAACTAAATAGATTCATTGTAATACGTACATTTGGTATTGAGTTCCTAAACGAATAAAACAGTAGTGATAATAACAACGGTGTCGAAATAATCAGGTACACAAGAAGCTGTAATGATAAGAACTGCTTTTATTTGCGCACCACACACAAGACAAAACATACATACATCCGAATGCTGAACTCCCTTCTTTTTGGAAGTCGGTTAAAAACAACCATTATACAAGTGCCCAAATATCTAAACCCACAGGCACATGTCTTGCATGCTCTGCCAAAAGGGTCACCAAGTTCACCAACTCAGCATTAGCAAGGTGACGGTACACCCAGCGCCGGTTTCCTTTTATTTATTTATTTAAATTTTATGAACATCACGGTACAAAGACGGACTTAGTGCCACTGAGGCATTGTCTGCCAGTCAACCTTCAGGTAGTACAGAGAGTTTACTTGGCGTTGCATTAACGTGTTGGTGATTTGTCACATACACACATCAAAACTGTCTAGGGTTCAAGTACATTTTAGAGTATTGCCGCAAATTGGGATTATCATTGTAACTTTTCTGGATCCTTATTGAAACTTTTTATTTTAAATATTTAAAAAATCGGTATGGAGCGACGACATCATTTGCCTCGAGAACAGATGCTGAAAGTCGTTGGAATGTTGGAAGCTGGCGCCAGGCAACGCACTGTGGCTGCTGCTGTTGGGGCAAGGCAGAACGTCATAAGCCGCCTGTGGACCCGCTATCGCATCACGGGCAGTGTGGCCGAGCGACATGGAGGGCGAACTCGCATCACCACTCGAACTGCTGGAGTCGTAACACGCACTCTTGCCAATCCTGATATCAACGTCCTGCCGTGGCCTGCTCAATCACCAGACTTAAAAAATCCTATTGAGAACGCATGTGAGCTTTGCCGAGTATGGACCTGTAAATACCCCACAACAACTTTTTGACTTGTTACAAAGAACGTGTCCAGAAGATTAAATTAGATTTAAATTAATTGAGTTAAGTTTTATAGCAAAAAATGCACTTGATCCCTGACACTTTTGATGTGTGTATTACACTCGGCGCTGGCTAGCCAGTTCCTTTGCTTGAACTTGGCTTGACACGCTGCCGCGTGTCTAGATGTAGTGATTAGTCAAAGTTTTATTTGTATATTTTTTATATTAATGTAGTAAGTACGAATTAGAACTATCTATTATAATATACTATGGCTGTTCCCCGCGGATTCGCCCGCTTTAATAATTAATTTACCAATTTTGATGTAACTTACACTGATTCCTAAGACAAAGGATACTTAATCCAAAAGGAGTACTATTGCAATTTGAATTCTAGTTTCTGAGAAACAAACAAACACACATAGGTACATACGTACGTATGTACGTACAAATTTGGCACACTTGGCTAGAAACCCAATCAGACTAACGTATACGGATATTGTGCAATTCCAACAATATACACACACATGGGTCGAATTAGAAACCACCTTTTTTTGAAGCTATACTTCTAAAAAAAAAACTCAAAAGTAAAATTGGCAACTTAACGATAACTTACTAATTTATTGTATATGGGCTTTATTTTATCCAAGATATTGACTATTTCATTATAGTAATTATTTGCATTTTTCCCGTCCAATATTTTGCTAGTCAACAATTGTTTGAAATGTTTCACTTGTAAGAATATTTGAAAGTTGATCAAAGTTGTAATGACTGGCGTTGAGTCTAAGCTTACAATGGATAAGTTATGATAACAATATGGCAATTCGCCGTCTCCAGAGCAAGGGCCTAAATGTATTGAACAACTAAATAGGCACATAGAAACCCGAAAAAAGAACACGGCAAAAATTAAAAATAAAGCTTTTAATACAAAATTTAGCTGTTCTTTTTCATATCTTGCTGTTCTGTCCATAGAGTGGATCTCCACCATAAAATCGTAAATACTGTACTTTGAGAACAATGAAACCAAAGTGTAAAAAGAAAACTGGAAAATATAAATCAATATGATCGCCGAAGCAAAATTTCTTTCTTTCAAAAAATAGTTTATGAATAGATAGAGAATGTGAAAAGCAGCAGCAAGAGAAATTAACTTCCCCAACGGCCGCCAGTACCTCGGCAGCAACCGGTAGAACCCAAGGTCTATGCCCAGCACTATGTTCAAAAATGCAAAAAACATTACCATTGATCTTGGTAAAATAGGATCGTTTCTCGTTAAATTACCGTACAACGGAAACGTTGGGGAAATGGCAGCCATTTTTATTGAAAGTTTACTGAGTAAGTACACCGTGTTTTTTCTTGATAAAATTTTATGGAACTGTTTCTCTGAATAATATTCCGTATATGTGTGCTTATCTAGCATTAAACAATATCGACTGTACGAAGTCTATTTTGGTGAGCAGACCGCGTCATGCAAAGGCATGGGAACGTAATGTTTTAAGTATAGTTTAAGTTATTGGATACTTATCTCCATTGTATTTATTCACATGGATATTACACAAGTTTTACTTATACGTAGGATAAACTATTAGTACGGGAGTCCAAGAGGGGATTTGTGGATTTACTAAAGCACGTCAGATTAACAATGTTGAGTACCTTCACCAAATATAGGCCCTCTAACCAAAGGCGCGTCTAGGATAACCGATTAGAATAATAATAAAAAAATCGATAGCTAGAAATACTCGAGCGCGTCAGATTAAGATAATATGGTGGGTTAAATACATGAAAAATGACACTTTCCATACACAGAGAAGATTCTCCGTATCTCTATCTTCCATACCAAAAGGCTACATGTTGAAGCTGGTTGCGATGCGAGCGCACGTTTCTCAAGACATGTGAGTCGAAACGTTGCAGAGACGTTATTCAAAACTTGCTGTGCCCCGCGGTTTCACCCACGTGAGTTTCGGAATTCGCGCAGTAACGATTTTTTTTGTAAAATTAAAGTAGGTAGTCTAAGTTACTCCTTATGACATCAGTCATTTCAGAGATTAGCCGAAATGATCAGACAGACAGACAAAAAATATTAAAATATTTTTTTTATGAAAGTACCGTAAATAATTTTATATGCATTTAGTGAGAAGCTGCTCGCGCGGGTGAAACCATGGGGCACAACTAGTCTATACATATACATACTACATAGTACATACATATACATACATATAAATAAAATTAAAGTGCCTGTTTGTAATTTCAAATTAACACATTTTCACTATAAATGCATAATGTCCACGTTCCGAAACCCACGCGAGTGATTCTCCGAAACGGTTGGACCTATTTTGACCGGACTTTCACTGCTAATTAGCTGATGTTATAAGAAGTAAATCAGATTGTTTTGGAGTCTCCGTGAGAATTCCGAAATTCACGCGGTTGAAACCGCAGGGCACAGCGATGTAAAAATGAATCTCTGTTTCCTTGGTCACGCCATAACTTGAGAACCATCAAATTTAGCATACCGTTTTGAAGGGCACAGAGAAGGACATAGGGCACTTTTTGTGGGATTCCCGCAGGAACTCCAAAATTGCCACAGATGAATAGCTTTTTTTTTTTTTTTATGTCATAGGGGGCAAACAGGCAAATGGTACACCTGATGGTAAGTGATTACCGCCGCCCATGGACATCTGCAACACTAGAAGGCATGCAGGTGCGTTGCCGACCTGGAATGGGGATGGGAACTGGCTTTCAAGTATGGCTATAATAATTCAGCTTCCTAATTTTAGTTTACGTACCGTTTCAGTCAAATGTTCATTTCAACAATTATAACGTGAAAATATTCTTCTCTCGCCAGAAAATCTTACGTCCGTATTCCAAAAGGTTACTCAAGTCATGAATCAAGTTTTAAAACTAATTTCAAGTAAAGCTTTAATTTTAGAACCTTACTTGAAACGCGTGTCATCAATCAACAATCAGCTGAGTAATTTCCTTATTTTAGAACGACGCTTGAGTACTAATTTATACTCAAGCAAAGATTTGATCTTTGTTTACGTCTGTCATGTCAAGATCACTCAACCAATCAGAGTTCAAAATCTCTACTCAAGACTAGTTTCAAGTGATTAGAACCAATCAGAGTTCAGAATCTCTACTATAGACTAGTTTCAAGTGATTAGAACTTAAACGCATTCTTTAATAAGATGAACGCTTGAGTTATGATTTGAGCTTAAAACTACTCTCAAGAGAAACGTGATCTGAGTCACCTGGAATACGGACCTTAGACCATTAAATGTATCGAATCTCAAGCACAGCAGAGAGAAAACCATGGCATTTTAACTTCTTTTTTTATGGACTAAACCTAAGTATTTTAATTCCCATAAGATACACCTATAGATAAGTTGACCTAAAACTTAAGAGGTACATACAACTGAAAATAAAGTCGTTGTCAAGCCATTTGCTTAATGACATAAGTATTAACTAAATATAATATATATACGGGGTGTAAGGTTAACCGAAAGAACTACTTAACTCTCGATAATTCACGCTTACATGCATGTAAGCAATAAAAATATAGAAAAAAAACAGTGATAAATCACAGAGAAAACTATACGTTTGAATCACTCACTCTTCTTCTTCTTCAACTATGGCAAACTATCGCGATTTATCGCATTTAATTCTGCCAAATTACGTATTGAATCACTCTATCTATTGGTGGAAACCGCATGAAAATTCGTTCATCATCACCCGGTTTTTGAGTTTATCGCGAACAAAAATTGGACATTGGAGGACTTTGTTTTATAATGTTTAGTGATACAGTGCATTAGTGGCGATGTTGCGTTGATCCATTGACTTCGGCAACTTGCGCGTTCTATTTTCATGAATATTTTTTTCGTCATAATTAAATCATGTTATTTTATATTTACTTATATATATGTTTAGTTGTTGTATACGTATGCTGCAAATCTTTGTGTTGTGTCAAATAAAGTTTATCAATTCAATGGGGAAGAAAACGCAAAGCCTTTAAGCAGAGGGCGCTGTGTGTTTGTTACCTGTCAAAACACTTTGAAAATAATCGATTATTGCCTTATATTAATCGATTATTTTGGTGACCCTTTCGGCAGAGCATGCAAGAGATATTATCTATGTTTCTTTAGATTAGGCACTGTTGATGTTTGTTTCTTTTTCTTGTGTGTTGTGCTGAAATAAATGTATTTTCTTCTTCTTCTTCTTCTTTTGAACTTCTAAGCACTAGTTTAGCTTTGTTCAGTCTTTAAATTAGTTTTGTGATGTATTTGTACGTTCTAGACGTGGTCTCACAATCGGTTTCTTTAAAATGTTTACTACATAACCCCCAAAAATTCATTGATTTATTTATCACTCTTTCCTTAATGTTGAATCACTTGAGAATTGGTTTACACCTATTTCCTCACAACCAAAAGCTACAACAGCGTCCCATAATTTATTTAACTAGTGAAAACAACAAAAATATACTCAGTTTCTATGTAGATTGACAGATCTTGTGTAACAAACATTTGGCGCCCTCTAGGTTGGAACTAATTGACAGTTTTCTACCCCGTTCAATTCAATTCAATACTTATTTTAAACGAGTATCAAATATAGAATACTCACCTTTAATACGTCCTTCGTTTGACCTTACACACTGTATTAGGATAAAACAGTCAATTTACGATATTAAAAATGACGTTGCATAGATACCGAAGTAAAAGTGAAACAGTGAAACGAAATGTCCAACTGAGTGTTTTGTTTACTTTTCATAGAGGTACATAATGGCGTCGAGGTCTAGATTCAATGTAAAAAAGCATACGATTGTATTTTTTCTATTAGTGCATGTGTTTTTCTGTTTAAATTATGGTTTCAACGGTACCCTGCGTAAATGTCTAAGAAAACCAGCCATACTTCTGTCTTATTTCTCATTGTTGTTGAATTTATTCATACTTGCGGAACCTGTATACATAATAGCATATTTAACAGTACATAACTCTAACCAAAAAGACAGTACAATTTCAACGGTATCATTCCTTGTATATTCCTTATATTTTGCGCGATATATAGGTTATGTGACAATATTATTACTGTGTAATTATAATTTATGTGAATACCTGACGGACATGTATTATGTGGATAAAAATGAGAGTTCTAACAAATTAGATTATTATGAAATTTCATTATTTATATATATTTTATTGGCGTGTATAATTACGATAACGTACTGCGTATTTAAATGTTATTTCATGAATGCGTGCGGGCGTACTTGGTGGATATTTTCCGAATGTGTTAACTGTTATCCCTTCGTCACTTCTGATATAATAACCGCCGTAGAAATATACTTGTACGCTAATATTTATATACGTTTGAAAAACATAAAACAATACCTGAAGAGTCAGCAAATGAATATGCGGAATGTCATCAAACGATTCGTACGTTTAACGGATTGTTACGATCGTATAAGACCACTGTATCACAAATTTGTGAGTATAATATTGCACTAGCTGATGGTTTCGCGGGTTCACTCGCGTGAATTTCTACGCCCCTTTGGAAACTCCTTATCTAACAAGCCATCGTATCGGTCAAGCTGTACAAAAGTTAGAGAATCCCAAATAGACTTACCAATATGGATAACTTAACCACAGGCAGCGCCATCTATCGTATATTGTGGTTACTACACCAACACAATATTGTAAATGACCGATGTTCACGGGGTACCTTCGGTAACTCTTTGATCGTGGATTTAATACAATTTTATCCTATTTTATTTAGATATCCTGTCCTACCTCTACCATATCAAGTTTCATTAAAATTCGTACTGTAATTTTGTACTATTGTACTGTAAACGTAGGTAAATAGACTTATAACATAATTTTTTCGCTCATCTTGTTTGTCAAAACGTATACTTTCAGTCCTATAAATATTTGCAGCTAATTTTGGAGCATCGTGTATAGTATAGATAGGGTTTTTCATAATAATTTGTAAAATGTACATTTATTACAGACAATTTTCACGGTGCTGACAGAAACACCGAACCTTATATACATTCTGTGGGGGCTGTTTTTTGAATTAAATAAAAAAGTGAGTGAGTATTAATAGTACGATATCAGGACTGAATGAAACGCAACCGAACGGCACGGAACGGAGTAAAATAGTACTTACTTTAGTAGCCTAAATAAAAATCAACTTAGCTACTTTAGTTGCGGAGGACTTTGTTTTATAAATTGTAAGGGGTGTAAGGAAGTGTTAAAAATAACTAATTCCCAACGAGTAGCGATCTAGGCACGAGTGAGTGACGATCTAGTGTTTTATAAGCAATAAATAGTTGGTGTAAATTTCAGAACTCCCACAGGATGTCTTTATATCAGGATGAAAGTTCCCTATATCTCATATTCCAAGATTACACATAGCTAACTATACACCAATCTCACCGTGGTTTTACCCGCACGAACTCAGGGATAAAGTAGCTTTCTTCCACAAGCGAAACAATTTTTGGAAACGTTTCAGTATTTTTTTTTTGCATTACATTACATGTTAAACATTTTTTATTACATTATGCTTCCTAAATTCACATCCTACTAATATTATAAACGCGAAAGGTTGTAAGTAGGTATGTAGGTATGTATGTATGGATGGATGGATGTTTGTTACTCTTTGACGCAAAAACTACTGGATGGATTTAAATGAAACTTTACAATAATATAGCTTATACATCAGATAATGTAGCTTATACATACAATTGGGACTTGATATCATTACAATGGGCTTCAAACCTAGCTACCTTTTACAGGTTGCAACAATATTATATGACTCACTAGCTGTCTCCCGCGGTTTCACCCGCGTTATTTCAGAGTTCCCGCGGGAATCCCGGGATAAAAACTACCTCATGTCACTCAAGACTACCGTAGCTTCTATAAGTGAAAGAATTTTAAAAATCGGTTCTGTGGATCAAGAGATTACCCCTTACACAAACTCACAAACTTTGGCTCTTTATAGGACCTAATACTAGCTGTCCCCCGCGATTTCATCCGCGGTAATTTCAGAGTTCCCGCGGAAGTTGCGGGAAAAAAGTACTCTATGTCCTTCAGTTCCCGAGGGAATTCCGGGATAAAAACTATCCTATCTTTTAAGTTGGACCATATTATAAATGGTTACAAAATTTTATCAAAATCCGTTCAGTAGTTTCGGAGTCCATCGCGGACAAACAACTTGACACGTGATTTATATATATTAAGATAAGATTATTAGTATAGAAAAGTAAGTAAAATACTAGGCTTCTAAATAAATACATTTCAAGAAATTAATTACAAGATTACATTACTTACATTATTTTCTTCACATACTCTATATTTTTAAGATTATTACATTATATGGAGTACATTTTAAATTTTAATATACTTTTGCCAGGTAGTTACACCGTATTCGAACGAGTTGAACGTAATTAATACACTATACCTGGTTATTCGGATAGGCTTGCCTACGATGATGGTCCAAGTGGTCAGCTTTGAAGTGAGCCGCATCAGAAACATATTGCATGGTTACCTGCTCAACCGAATAGGTAAGAGTTGCCTAAAAATCTCTTAAAAAATAAATTAAAACCGACTTCCAAAAACACAAAACTAAAAAGCTAAAAATAACAAAATATCAATTAAATTCAACAGACAAAAATACACGTAATACTATTATTGGTTTGTGCTACCACTTTTCAATTTGAATTCGGTGCCAAGTCCGCTTACGTCTGCTCACTTGGATTGTTCAGCTCACGACGAGCTCGTGGCGGGAGTGGACTAAGCCAATCTACCTACTCCAAATTTGGCTTGTCACCTACTTCAAACAAAAATAAGAATATTTTCCGAAATCAGTCCAACCGTCTTCGAGTAATCGGTGAACATACATTAAAAAAAAAAACATACATACAATCGAATGCATAACCTCCTCCTTTTTGGAAGTCGGTTAAAAAACCATCTGATCTTCATGTCAGTAGTTGGCAACCCGCGGTTTGCAATCTGCATGCGATCAAAGAGTTACTCCTCAGCTGCAGCTCTTCCACGAAATGTCAAATGCATTTAGTTACTTATCGATTATCTTGCCTTGTGAGAGACGAGTAAAAATTTAATAATGTCTCCTATTAAAACCCGGCTTAAGTAAAAATAAAATGGCTCTTTGAATATTTGGCTCTTTTGGATGATAAGGTGAAGAGATTCTCTGGGTCAACAGAAACTCGTTCGATTGCCGACTGTACACCGGCTGAAGGAGATGTTCAACGATCCATTAACCATGTCCGTTGGATGTGGAAGCTCGAAATTGTGTGTGTAGCTTATGGTCTACTATGAATTCTGGTAGAATGTTAGCCGGCAGTCAGGTCGGCTTCTTATAAAATCAAACTCAAACTTGAAAAACTTTGAACTCAAACTCAAAGTTGAAAATCCGAGTTTAGATTTTTGGGTCTAGCTGACCTAGCTGAGCTTGACCTTATGGTCGTGAAGCATCTTACTTAAGTATACCATACCATATTCTAGTACTCATCAAGTACTATCTATCGATGTCTCATATACCCAAAAAACCTCTGAAATTTATAGAAATTCACATTTTTGTTTCTTTGCTTTTGGAATATTCCACATTGTTCTAGCTAGATGCTTATGTTGTTTATTTTTGTCCATTAAATTAATTAGAGTTGTTCTTAAAAGACAAGCAACGACGACTTTGCATAACAAAAAGTTTAAATTTTTTTTTTTCATTCTTTCAGATCAGAGTGAAAAGTTCGAAATTGGCCGCCTGCTCGTACACATGGAGGCACGAAGTCTGCTGCCCAGTATTTCGGATATCATGCCATTGGACTTGAATCTTTTCTTTTCTATAATTAGCTTCTGCGTCACTTATATGATTAATATCTTACAGTACACACACTTGTATGATCAAGTGATGTGATGAAGTGACGTTTAGTTAACTATTACATAGGTGGCGCTAAATTGTATTCCTTAATAAGGATATTTCCTTTACTGACTTCCGGGGATGTTGCGGACTCAGACGAAATAAGACTTTTTGTTTCGTCTGAGGTAGCGGATGCCAATTTTTCACATCCGTGGATGTGAATGCGGATGCGAATTTTTGAAGGCTCACATCCAAGGAAGACTCATTGAAATATCATCAAACCAAAAGGTTGACTGGTAGAGAATGCCTTAGGCATTAAGTCCGCCTTTTGTACAATAAAGTGCAATAAGTTCTTTAAATAATAATAAATAAATAAACAATGTCTTTCTCGGATAAACTCCTCCTTCGCTCTATACTATATTTTGCTGTCTTACTTCTGTGAATCTTTCGAAATGATCGGACCATTTCTAAGCATTCATTCATTTTCAAAAGTCGCTATAATATCATCAATTATTTTTATTGCATCTCTTGTCACACTATTTCTTACTCCTTCTTTCAAATTACAGTTATGGGTAGTAATCGTTTTTGTGAATTAAAAAAAAATACTATTCGTATTTTGATACCTACCTACATTGTTTTTACTGTCGTTTGGTACATTATGTGTTGTTTGGTACATTCGATGGAAAAACAGATCAATAAAGTAATTCAATTAGTATATTGATGTAATCTTGTTACTCATGTTCAATATCATATTGAACTAAAGGCAAATCGATGTCTACTTCAGAACTGTGGAGAATCAAGACGCGTTTTGTCATCGGGTTAACTTTAAATTTAATTAACACAGTGTGGATTTAAAATGCATTCGACACAAGTAATAACGAATTGTTTCGTTCATAATAAACCAGCAGAAAAAAATAAAATACCTAAGCTACTTATAATTTTTTTTGTAATACAAAACCTATTTTTCGGCATCGATTTTGGTTTACAAGATTTATTTCCAAAAAGATGCCAGAGAGTTGTAAAAATAATTTCTTATTGTATTTCTTTGTATATTATATCAGTGTTGGTTGTCACGATCGTAGAACTCTATATGTATTATAACATTGTAATGATGTTGTTTCTTTATTTGAGTTATTTCTTTATTCTTAACTTCTCAAAGTACACTGTTTACAACTTTATAGTCGACGTTCGAAGTCTGAAAAATCTTAGTATTGTTAATCAAGATTCGGGTTTTATTAAGGCGTTGTTTATCATATATGTTTGGATATTTACATTGCGGTCTATTGCTTGTAAATTGGCTTGCAGTAATGACTTCAGGTTTTGTCTTAAAACTTCATTTTTGCCCGACTGTTACAACTATATAGCAACCCTCGGTATGGAAGTGATACCATTAATACAAACTCTAATTAATTATTACATCCACATACATTTAAAACATTTGGGGAGCGCATTGCAGCGAAATGAAATAAGCGAACAAATGACATTGGGGCGGTACAAAGAAATCATGGACTGTTTTGACAAGATCAAACCTCTGTACGATAGACTTGTAAGTAATTTTACGATATTCAAAGCCATATTCGTATTTAAATTGTCTTTTTGGATCAGTTGAAGCTTTTAAAAGACGCCTTTTCCACTCCGACCAACTAAACCTGATCAACTAAAACTAATCAACTTTTTTTATTCCTAACGAAACAACTATTCAGTTGATTAGTTAGGAAATAATGGGTCAACTCTTTTTTATCCCAACGGCACAACTTATAGTTGATCCTTTAGTAACAAAATTTACATCACAAAATAGTTCCTAACAAAACAACGAATTATAAATACTCCTTAGATATCTAACGTTTCTATAACTGGCCACTTGTGAAAAAGGTAGGTAAGTGTTGATTAATCTGAAGTATGTCATTGAATTTCTGTACATCCTGCTTTTCTTAATGGTTATCTAACTATATCAATACAAAATAAATAATAATAGCTTTTCTGTCTTGTGAGTGATATCCAGAACCATGAGTGAGAAAAATCAGCCATTTGATATATTTAAAAAAAACGGGGGTATAATTTATATACATGAAAATTACCAATATACTAAAGTGCGAATGTTCAAAGGTGGTGCAACTTATTTAAGGTGTTCCAATTATAAACGACAAAAGTGCATTAAAAGAAATAAGGCTTGTTTCTAACGTAACATTTAATCTCATATAAATAATAATTGGAACAATATTGAGTTTTTAAAGGATGAATATTGAATTATATTAAATAATTAATTAATAGTTTTTCAGTGTTTATTTACCTTTATTATATTTAATATTTTTCTTATAGATGGTGACAAGGCTTGTCTTAACCACCCCAGCGTTTGTCACACACTTGTGGATGACGCTTTTGCTGATGAAAGATAGTGTAAGTGAGATTTGTGGAGCATGATAAACGCGCGCGTTTTAGCTGGTACTAGCTACTGCCGGTCAGCTGCCATTTTGTCTGGCTTGAGCAACAAGTGGGGAGCAATATATCAAATCCAAATTAAAAAAAAAACATTACCTACTTAGAATCAGCCGGTACGGTAGTATATTAAATACGTAATAATATATAGTATATACCACGTTTGCTTGGTTTCCATGACACATTAAGCTCATAGCATGGGTGAGATCAAGTGGATCTGTGTGTTGTGAAATAGATTATTATTATAATCATCATCAGGTTCTTAAAACGAAATCAAAATGGCCGTCAGTTTGGAATGCGCCCTTTACTGACGAAATGAAGGACTGACAAGAAACTCAGCGCGGTGTCATTTTTATGATTGAGAAAATTATACAAAATATGAGTATCCAAGGATCAAACCTGTCTAGTGATATTTGCTACGACAGTGTGTCTAAAGATTGATCGTCATCATGGTTATCATCCACTTCACATAGGTCAAGTATCTGTCGATTCTGTCATAGGTCATCGCTCTTTCTGATGGTCTCCAGCCCAAAGATAAACTAAATTAGCAGCCATATTTTATTAGATCCTTCCTACGTTGATATTATTTTTTGCTGAAATTCGAGTGAAATCTACTTTCTAGTCACTAAATATCAATTAAAGGTGTTGATGTAAGGTGAAACTAGCGTTAAAGAAAAAAACTCTAAGATATTTAGTTTTAGAAAAATGCAGTTTTGCAACATAAAACTTAAAAAGGTGGCCTTTTTGGCACTTTCTTTACAATTTTTTTACATGTTTAAAAGCTGCAGATTTGTTACCTGAAATTATTATGTACCCTGTTTATTTATTAATGTGAGGATCTTAAAGCCTGTAGAATATCTTTACAGTTATACAGCCAGTCATTCCTCGAGCATGGCTGTACGTTACAAGAGTTTGTGTTGATCGGCGCTCCACCGCTTGTCATCGAGATGTCTAAGTCACAGGTCGAAAAAATTAAACTGATACTGGCTGATAGATTAATTTACGCTTCAGGTAAAATCTCTCTTTAAAGTTTTAATATTAATTAGCTGTCCCCTGCGGTTTCACTCGCGGTAATTTATTTTTATTTATAGAACTTTATTGCGCTTTACCGTATAAAAGGCGGCCTTAATGCCTAAGGTATTCTCTACCAGTCAACCTTTTGGCTAGGTGATAATAAAATTTAGTGGCAGGTTACAGAACAAAAAAAAGAAAAAATAAGTACCTACCTATATATATACGAATTTCGAAAAAAAAAAATTGTTCTTGCGGGAATTGCGAAACTCACGTGGGCGAAATCGCGCTAGTTAGTACTACTGGCATGGTCGGTAGGGTTGGAATAATTGAAAAGAAAAACAGATGCAACTATAACGAATGTTTTAGATGAGAGTCACAAAGTCGAGCTGAACAGCGTGCTGCGGTATATGGACGTGCGTCGGCTGAATCGCAAAGTGTTGGGCGTCCTTCCTGTGGATATGCAGTTGCCTGCGGCTGTCCTAAGCATTTGCACGACATATCTCGTTGTCGTTATACAATTAACGCATGTGTATGATTAGGGGCCGTGTTTTTGAATCGCTCGAATTACTTTTTGAGCACGTAATTGCAAGATTCGTTTGCGAATGTGTGAAATGGTGTTTTTTTTTTATTTCATTCCACGTAAATTCTGCAATAAGTGGATCGGACCTATCTTCTTTTTCTTCTTTAATAATGGCGTCTATAATTATAATTTGCCAATGACAATGTTTCTTAATAATAACAATCTCTTCATCTACTTCTTCAATTATGGCGAATCACCAACGATAATGTTAGATTGTTCCCCAAGTTAAAACATGGCCCTTTTGAAAGTCAGTTTCCTGATCAGGGTCGAAAATAGATGCTGAAAATCTTATTTGAATTCATCAATCGAAAGTTTGACGTTTAGTGGCATAACGTCATTTCTATAATTTGACATGATCGATAGTTTGACGTTTAGTGGCATAACGTCATTTCTATAATTTGACATGATCGATAGTTTGACAACTTCAAGAACGTTTCGTTCCAAGTACGACTAAGTACCGGTTTATTAAAATCTATGAGAGTTAGCTTCCGGTTTTCAAAAATTTTGCGTCAAATGAAACAAATCTAAGGGAGTCTCAGAAAACAGCAACATCGTATTCACATGATTCAAAAATATGACACAATGGGATTCAGTGAATTCAATTTTCACATGTGAATTGATTTCATTTAAAATATTCGAGCGATTCAAAAATACGACCCCAGGTCAGACCACTCTTATTTGAATTCATTGATCGAAAGTTTGACGTTTAGTGTCATAACGTCATTTCCATAATTTGACATGACCTATAGTTTGAAAACTTCAAGAACGTTTCGTTCCAAGTCCGACTAAGTACCGGTTTATTAAAATCTATGAGAGTTAGCTTCCGGTTTTCAAATATTTTGCGTAAAATGAAACAAATCTGGGAGTCTCAGAAAACAGCAACACCGTATTCAATTGATTCAAAAATATGACACAGTGGGATTCAGTGAATTCAATTGCACAAGCAAGTCACTATCTCATTAATGAGCAACCGAGCTTTAAAGAGAAATATTTATTTCACAATTTTTTTTTACATTTAACGATGCGATGAACTCAAAAGTATATTGAATATTGAAGTCTTCGACCGTAACTTCACATGTCATGTGAATTGATTTCACTTAAGATATTCGATCGATTCAAAAATACCTCCCTAAGATGTCTACCTTACCACCACAGCTAAGCCAGGTGGTGTGGGTCACATCCCTGCATTGGAGTAATTGAGTAAAAATTTCTCAATAGACATTAATGTCAATATTGTTCATTTCCCTAATTCAGCACACCTAGGACTAGGAGCACATAATTTCGAATATATAGGTAGGTACGTACCTACTGGAAGTGTCATATACATAATTACTATATATAGGTAGGTACTTAAAAGGAATAAGGTACTGGAAGTGTCACATAGGCAACAGCCGAAACTAACCGCACCCTTAAAGCACTGTAAGAATCTAGTATAAATAAAAGAATCGTAATACTATAAGACAGCAATTCTTATAAGTTCTACTTCTTGTAAGTTTCTTGAAAACTGTAACGGTTCGGATGAAATTTTGTATTTAGATAATGTTTTCTTTTTCTCATTTAGGTATTTATTTATTCTCATTTATTTATTATGATTTTTATTAAAACGCGATTTGTTTGTATTTACCTATGACGTATTTTTTTTTGTAATGCATGTCACGAAGCGCTCTCTATTGTATTTAAAGAGATATTATATTATAATGATGATATTAAAGTTGAGGTTTGAGAGTAAAATATTAATTTGTTTCGGCTCGCTTGCAAAAAAGGGGGTTTTATGTTTGAAATAATAAATAGAAAGAAGAAAAAAAACTTACGATATTTTATTTAATTAATCAAAAACAACAAATGAACCTAGAGTTCATTTATAGAAAACTAGCTGATAACCGCGGTTTCCACGCGGGAATTTCGAGATAGTAGGTAAGTAACTACCGTTTGTCCTCTTCTGTACAATACGATTGTAAAAAAATTATAAATCGGTGAATCAGTTAAGGCGTGAAATAGCAGACAGATTGACAGACCGACAGAGTTGCCTTATTTATATATTACTAGCTGTGCCCAGCGGTTTCAGCCGCGGTAATTTCGGTGTTCCGGCTGGAATCCCGGGATAAAAAGTACCCTATGTTCTTCTCTGTACCCTTGACGTTGCATGCCAAATTTCATCCAAATCCGTTCAGCCGTTTTTGCGTGATTGAGTAACAAACATCCACACTTTCACATTTATAATATTAGTAGGATTATAATATTGCTGTGGATATTCTGGATTAACAAATAGGACACTTTCATTTCGAGGGGAATCCTAAATTCATACCTACAGGTGGAATCGGCAAGTTAATTATATTTTATTTTATTTTTATTTTCTTTATTTCAACATTAACAGGTATTTAACATTGATAGGACAATACACAATTACAGTTTGACATGCACTTAAACTAATTAAATACCCTTAAACAATGCTGATCTATAAGACAAATTTATGGGACGTTGAGAGAGAGAAGATTAAAAAGAGAAAAAATACAGGTTGAAGGTAGTTTACAATTTTGAAAGTGAAGAGCGAAAAGCGGTAAATGTGTGAAATAAATCTATATTAGATGAAGTTTTGGCACTAACGTCATTATATATTGGTCGGATAAAATAATTAAAAACTGGAAACCTGTCTTTTATTTTTTTTTCCCTCTCGACATCGAGACGCTATGACGAGTTCTATATCATTTGTCAACGTCTCGTCTCGAGTCGCTATCTAACAGATTACAGCGTGACATCCTTATTTCCGTCCGTCCCCATGTTTTCTCGTCTATTCACTTGTAACTCGCCTTTTGGCCGTTGCTTTTGTGTCATTAATCGGTGACGTCATTAATTACCATCAACTCGACTTAATTCATTAGCGGATGTTGTTTCAATTATCTCGAGAGATTCTCGTTTTTGTTGCTGTGCCTAATATTATAATCTCTTGATCTTTTATCTTAATCTCTTTCTTTTATATTTTTGGTTAAGGTACAAGTAATATAATTACTATATTATATGTATATGTGTATTAATAATACAAGTAGGTATACGATGGAAAAAAACATTGTCTGGAATAAAGGAAAAGTACCTACCAGAAAATAGAAGAAGGTAAGTCAATTTTACTAAAAAGATAGTTAGCCTATATATACCTATAGGTATATAAAATGAATCCCTATTAAATAGTCACGACATCATGCGTGAACGGCTGGACCGATTTCACTAATCCTCTTTCGTTTTGTTTGTTATTTAAAAAAAATAATAATTAAAGTTTGGAGTTCTTGCAGGAATTCCAAATCTCCGAAACGGTTGGACCGATTTTGACGGGGCTGCTAATTAGTTGATTAGGCGTAAATAGGCTACTTTGGAGTTCCTGCGGGAATTCCGAAACTAACGCGGGGAACAGCTAGTTTCAGTATAGTCACGCTATACAACGTGTTAATGAATTAACTGAAAACTAGAAAGTAATTTGCTCAGAATCAACTAGCGAATCGATCGCACTATGTTTTAATATAGGTTATATTTTTCACCTCCAAACTAATGTTGAATAACTTTTAAAGTATAAATTTTTTCGACATAAAATATATTTTAATCTAAATATTGTTTATTTTTTTAAATGGGGTGTATCAGGTTTTCAGTTAATTCATTAACACGTTGTATAACCGATAACATAAGTACAGAAGGAGGCATGAGATGAGATTATTCAATCTCTAGAAAACCTTTCGCTCCTCCACTCAAGAGTGTCGGTTCATTTCCCTAATTCACAGCGCTGTGCTCTTATATACCCAGTGAGAATTCATGCGGACCTGATGCATTTTCATCTGCATTTTTATTAGAATCCTTTCAGTATGCCCACTCAGACACACCTGTGCCACGTCTGCATTTGTATTAAGTATGAAAATTTTCATACGATCTTGATCAAAATGAAGTTTAATATTAGGTAGGTATATTTAATTAAATAACTCTACATCTTGTTTAACCAGCTGGACTGCCTCGTCTTTATGAAGATGAACGGAGCTAGTCATTGGTTATACATAGGTATTGTACCTACGTTTTTAAACTAGCTGTTCCGCGCGGTTTCACCCTCGTCAATTTCGGAATTCCCGCGGAAATACCGCGATAAAAAGTACCTATATCCTTCTCTATTCCCCTGACATATTATGTATATGCAAATTTTCATGACGATCGGTTGAGCCGTTAAGGCGTGAAAGCGTAACAGACAGACAAGCAGATAGAAGAAAGACTTTCGCATTTATAATATTAGTGGGGATTAAAGCTTTAAGGATAAAGGTACTAGCAGGCACTTTATTAAAAGTAGTTTTCCCCGAGTTTCACCTGCGTTAATTTTGGAAGATTCCTTGGACACGAGATTTATGTCTTTTTTTGCATCCATGACAACGTGAACCTATGGAAAATTTCAATGATAATCCGGTTAAGTACTTAAGGGTTTAAACCGTAACAAACATTCGCATATGATATTAGGATAGCAAGACTGACACCGATCCTAACTTATATTAAAAATGCAAATGTGAGTTGAGTTGTGTTTGGGGTCATTCGTTTTGCCATGCAGTTATTCACCTTCTATTACCTACGCATGATTACTCTTGTTTGAAATAAAATGAGATATTTCATTCGATAACGTATGAAATAAATAAAAATATATAAAATATTGAATCCCGTCTCTACCGACGGATCCAAATGGTTGAACAACTTTTATTGGTCCATACGGCTTCGCTGGTTTTAGGTATCTGAGAAGTGCATTGCCATGTACAGAGAATGGTTTTTGAATAATAAAACATACATGTACAAGTTTTATGCCATCGTAATCTTGAAGGCTATAGAATACTTAAGGTGTTTCAGACACGCGCGATTGGATAACAATAAAGTTTGGCATTCGTACCTGCTATCTATACATACATAAATTTAATAAATAAATACTCATGCACTGGTAGAAAATGCCGCAAGGCATTAAGTTCTCCATTTGTAAATTTTGTGCAATAAAGAATAAATAAATAAATAAAATTTCGGCAGCATTTCAACAGAATATTTTTTTTGGATTTGAAACAGCCGTAGGGAATTCCGGGATAAAAGTACCCTATGTCGTCTGTACTCCTGACAACGTGCACGCAAAATTTCATGATGATCGGTTCAGCCGTTACGGCGTGCAAGCGTAACAAATAAAAAAAATCACTTTCACATTTATAATATTAATAAGGATTTTGCAATCGATTTCATTACAAGTGAAAATCTTGGAAGATATTTTTAGCGCCCCGTTAAATTATAAATGTGAGCTACAGATAAAGGATATTATCAATCCATTAATTACTTTAAAAAGGTAAACTGAAAATATATTCAGAATAGTGATATTCATAGGAAACGTATTTCTTATATAAAGAAAAAACAAAAGCAATGATAAATAATTATAACGTTACATTTATTGAAAAGCATCGAAATAAATGAAGCCATCACAATAATTTGTGAACGCTAATGAATGTTCCATACTGGTAGTTATACTTAACTAATGACTGTAAATAACAGGCTTCACCGCAAATTGACACAGATGCACGGAAATACCAATCAAAATCATATTAGTTGCTACAGAAATAAATTTTGATTCCTAGTGTTTCGTTTTATTTTTAACCAGTGTTTTTTTTTTAACGAAATTTAATAGTGTTTTTAACACTTCAGTAATATAAAATTAAGAAGAATCATATTTTTTTCCCATTTCCAAAGACGTAGGTACACTATATTTTATGATGGGTTCAGAAACCTACGAAAATATAAGACAATTTTAGGATTAACTAATTTGTTATAGATTTAAAGAATTTTTATTTCTCACGAGCTGTGCCCCGCAGTTTCACCCACGCGGGAATTCCAGGATAAAAAAAATAGCCTTAGTTACTCCATAAAACATCAGCTCCAGCCGTTTCAGAGATTACCTAGAGCAAACAAACAGACAGAAAGAGAAAAATTTTAAAAATTGATTTTTTGATGTTAATAATATACATATAATTTTATAAATGCATTGAGTGAAAATCTGTTAATTTCAAACAACAAACAGACACTTCAATTTTATTTATACATACTTATGTCTAGACTAGATAAGAACGTTATAGATCACTTAAAATCATTATTATCACATTAATTTACGTCTACAGTGTCTGTTGTTTGTTTATTTATTTATTCAACATTAAAATAAATAAAATAAGTCCGCAGGGAACAGCTATTTGTTTAGATCCTTAGGTCTTGGACAAAGGATGCTTTTATCCCGATATTAAAGAGTTTGGAAGCTGCATGACGAAACCGAGGCGGAAACAGCTAGTCGTTAAATAACTATTTAGCTAAGTATACAGAGTGTCCCGTAAATCGACATCAAGCCAGACCCAGGTGATAGGTTAAGTCATAACAGCTGTTAACAGAAAAATATAAAAATATTTACTATGCCTATTCAAAAAAATGACAGTCATTAAAAACTGACGAAAGCAATAATTTGGAAACTTCATCGGCGAAAGCAAAATTTTAAGCAGTAGTTTTCAGAAACCCTATTCAGGATTACACTATAAGAAGAAAATTGAAAAAAAAGTAAAGGTTTGTAGCAACAGGAGTTAAAGAACCGTCGCAGGGTGTTATAAATGACCATTTTGCGTCGTATGCATGTACATGTGTGTATGTGTGTGTGTGTATATCTGCATATTATGTATTGATATGATGTGTATGTGTATATTACTTATGTATGTATTGAGTTATTATAAAATGATTGTATATAATATATGATATTGTGTATTTATCTAATTTCTATTCTATTTACGTATGTATGGTATCGCTTATTTAATTATAATATGAACTAATTATGCATGTATTTATGTATCTATTTTTCTACTTCGCTGCGCCGCACTCTGGGACGCTTGTGGGACTGCTGGCGCTGACTGAAAACCAGCGCTGAGGGTTCCCATCCTCAGCATATGCTGAGTCAGCTGCCATTTGCAGCAGCAGAGACACACCGTGACTAAAACCAGTCAACCAATATCTTTTTTAAGTTTAGTTTGTAATTAATTTGTTTGTGATCTTGTTATTAAGTTTGTAAAACTTGTGTGTGTCTGTTGCGCAATAAAAATTATTCTATTCTATTCTATTCTGTTCTATTTTTTTAAAGATTATTTTTTAACGTTTTTCTTTTAAGTTATGACTTAGCCTATCACCCGGTTCTGGCTTGACGTCGATTTACGGGACATCCTGTATAATATTCTAGTTTTGACCACACGTACAAAATTGCTAACGTTAACCCTCTAAAGTCTCATGCGTCCGACGGGTCTTAATGAGTTTGCGTTTCGATTTAATTTAATATCAACTGTTGCAGTGAGACGTTGGTCTTAGACGTTAGTTTGAACGGTTAGTGCTGAGGCTGTACAGACGAGCGGATTATCTTTCACGCAAAAACTACTGAATGGATTTAAATGAAACTTTAGTTGTGCCCCGCGGTTTCGCCCCCGTTAATTTCAGAGTTCCCGCGGGGATTCCGGGATAAAAAGTACCCTTTGTGTTAATCTGATGAATAAGCTATATTATTGTAAAGTTTCATTTAAATCCATCCAGTAGTTTTTGCGTGAAAGAGTAACAAACATCCATCCATCCATCCATCCATTCTTACAAACTTTCGCGTTTATAATATTAGTAGGATTAGTAGGATATTGTACCTATATCCCTACTAATATTATAAATGCGAAAGTAACTCTGTCTGTCTGTATGTCTGTTACGCTTTCACGCCTCAACGCCTCAACCGATCGTTATGAAATTTTGCATACACGTTATCAGTAGTACGTAGAAGGAGATAGGGTACTTTTTATCCTGGAATTTCTGCAGGAACTTCGTAATTAATGCGAGTGAGACCGCGGGGAATAGCTAGTAATATATAGTTAAGAAAGTCGTGCTAATTACAGTATTTATAACTCAAGAACGGCTAAACCGATTTGGATGAAAATTAGTGGGGAGGTAGCGTAGAACCAGAAGACGGTCATAGGATTCTTTTTATCCTGGAATTCCCGCAGAAACTCCGTAATTAATGTCGGTGAAATCTCATAAAATTTTGCATATACATTGTCAGTTGGTGTTCAAAACGTAAATTTTTATCTTTCTATTTAATTATTTTTATTTATTTTAATATCTTTATTGCAAATTCACATACAAAAGGCGGACTTAATGCCTAAGGCATTCTCTACCAGTCAACCTTTTGGCTAGGGGATAGTTTAGTGGCATGACACAGAATCTATCTATTTAACGAAAGAATTCCGAAGAGCCTGAAATGGTGAGTCACCGCAAGACTGCACGACTCTACCCAAAGTGCTTTCCCGAGTATGTACCTTCGATCGGCTGGCTATGTGCTGTCGCCACCAGACGCACTGTTAATATGACCTGGGATTAGTCCCAAGACTGTGTCGACAATGTGGTAACTATTTTAGAAAGAAAGAAATAAAATTTATTCTGAAATAGAAACACAACACAATTATATATTATTTAAAACTAGCTGTTTCTTATGCGAGCTTATAGCTTAGTGTGGGATCAAGTAGATCTGTGTGTTGTGAAGTGGATTATTATTATTATTATTATCATATTATCTCATGTAGTCACGAAAAATTGTGAATGATTTTTTCGTAACCCATGGACATGACGATAAGTTTCTTAGTTTTCTGTAGCGATAAACAATTAACAATTGTCAATTGTAGGATATGCATGTGTTATAGTAAGTATGTATAGTGAGTAAATAACTATTCAATATTATGTAACTTTATCTTACGTCTTTATGATTTAGTTTATTAATGTAAGTATCTAGTATGACGACCCGATTGGCGCAATGGTCACCATGCCTGCCCGCTAATCAAGGGGTTCCGGGTTCGATTCCCGGTGGGGGTGGACTTTGTGTGATGAACACAGGGTTCCATTTTCCAGTCTGGGTGTGTTTATATAATATCTATAGTATAATATATAAGTAATTCTATGTAGTATATACCACGTTTGCTTGGTTTCCACGACACAAGCTAATAATAGCTTAATGTGGGATCAAGTAGATCTGTGTGTTGTGATGTGGATTATTATTATTATTATTATTATTAGTATTATATTATTGTTTTCGTTTGCACACCCCATCTCCTATATCTCTCTTTCTACCCAATGGTAAACTGGAAGAGAATGCTGCAAGGCATTAAGTTCGCCATGTGTACATGCTGTGAAATAATGAATAAATAAATAGGTAAATAAATAAATTTGGTTAAAGAGGCAGGTGTCGGTTTGCGGCATCTGTTTAAAATGCAAATCAATATTCATTTTTGTTTAGAATATTCATTTGTGTTTAATAGACGTAAATTTTTTTGTGAGATACTTTGGACCTTCGATTATTAAATTAGTAGTAGTAAGTTCTATGCTCCACTAAACAACTTTTAATTAATAGCGCAGTGAGTACTAATCGAATTAAAACTGCGCTTCTGCTTACCATCTGCGTAAAAAGGACTAACGTAACTTAGTGGAATGTAACCGAATTATGCGTAATTGGATTATCTACATTGTTCGACACGGCGCGAGCGGCTCCGTGAAACGGAGCGGAATCCGCGAACGGCACGTCGTTTAACCCGTTACTACTAAATAGGGTAGAGATTTGTTATAAGTTATACATTTTTTTAGTAGAAGACTAAAATGACAAAAAAAAAACTCACTTATTGTTAGTGAAAAAAAATTATAAAAATAAAACAAAGCTTTAAATACATCCTGTTATAAATACGAATATGAGTTTGTTTGTCTGTTACGCTCAAGCGATCATCACGAAATTTTGTATTCACGTTTTCAAAGGGTTCAGAAAAGGACATATGATACTTATTATCTCGGAATGCTCGCGGGATCTCCGAAACGCGGATGAAACTGCAGTAAATTTTGCATATTACATCGTTGTCAGGGTTACTGAAAAAGATGTAGGATACTTTTTTCATGAAATTCCTGCAGGATCTATATGGACAGACACAAAAAATTTGGTAAGAAAATATTGTAGTTTACCTAAAGTACACTTTTATTGCGAAATTAAGAGTTCCCGAGGGAATCCCGAAATCTACTCGAGGTACACCCAGTTTTTAGTATGAAAAAGTATTAGTATTTTTTTTTTAATAAAGTATCAAAATATATTCCTTTACCGTTTGCGTATAAGTAGGTAGGTATGTCTATATAATTAAAAAAATTACCTTTAATTTACCAAAAAGAATGAGAGCTTTCAAAAATATTAAAAAACATGACAAACCTCACTCGACGCTTGTGAATTTTTCAAACATCCAATCTAAATACATTATCCTTTCAAATATTGTAACGGAACAAAAAAAAAAAGAAATATACCACCCGATACGTAAAGGGAAATGCTTTTGTATTTGTCAACGTCACATCCGTACGAGCGGGCCGATAATAATACAGACAAAAAATAAAAATATGAGAGAAGAATTGGTGACATTTTTTTTTTCACAAATGAACCGTGTCGACGGTTCTGGCTTCTCTTATTAGATTAACAGGTCGATTTGCAATTCCGTGTGTGTTCACATTTTCTATGTTGCGATGTTTATTTTACGGAAATGAATCGCAATTTAGTTGAGCAGGGGTCGGTATTGTTGACTCGGCATAATGCTGTGCTTATGTTTTATTTATTTTTTCCAACGATAAGGTATGCACTTGATACGTAATATACACGTGTGACCGTTGGCAGGGTTAATTTGTGTTAAAAGTGAGGATAATTAGATAAACATGCAGGTGTTTATTTTAGGATGTGTAGGATAATTATAGGTATCTATATACTGTTGGGAGACTCGGCTTGGAGAGCGGCAACACTACGGGCAGCGCCATGACAGCGGTCGGCGCGTGAGACGGAACTACGGAAGTAGTCGCTGTGTGCAAGTCATTCCGTCGCGTCGTCGTTCATCGATAAGTGTCGTTATATTAGAAGTTTATCATTTTTATCTGTTTTTATAATTTATTTAGAAATTGAAGAAGGCTTACCTAAAATCAGAATTGGGATTGTCTCACGGTCCACAAGTATTGGCATTCTGACATGACAATTTAATATTTGTGTAACTACCCGTTACTTATGGTTTGTCATTTTTATTGGTAAGTTTCAAGTGTGATTAAAATTATTTAAAAATAGTTCTTCGTGTCTATTTTCTGTGTGATTGTGTGATTCTTATTATGTTTTGAAGTACCTTTGTCGAGTTAAAAGATTGCGACAACGTCAACGAAGTTCGCGCGATCGAACGTCTTGTACGATGTAATCGCAGCAATACCTATTGTTGTCATTCGTTTTCTGTGTCTGTGTAAATAAGTAGGTACTAAGCTACTTTCTCGATCTCTTTCTGCCGGTTAAATGTGTTTCTCCAGGAGTTTAAACCCTGATGCAAACGTTGAGTGCGTGCGCCTCCACGAGTGCAGGCGCCGCCGCGTCACTGAATCGCGACAGCGCGGCGTTAGCGCTAGCGGAGCGCCTCGCGGCGCGTTGCTTGGCGCGCGACAGTCTGGCGCCACTGCGATGGAGTTGCCTGGGAGCTGACTCAGGGCAGATCACCATGTCTTACGGTGACAATACCTTTGTCGAGTTAAAAGATTGCGACAACGTCAACGAAGTTCGCGCGATCGAACGTCTTGTACGATGTAATCGCAGCAATACCTATTGTTGTCATTCGTTTTCTGTGTCTGTGTAAATAAGTAGGTACTAAGCTACTTTCTCGATCTCTTTCTGCCGGTTAAATGTGTTTCTCCAGGAGTTTAAACCCTGATGCAAACGTTGAGTGCGTGCGCCTCCACGAGTGCAGGCGCCGCCGCGTCACTGAATCGCGACAGCGCGGCGTTAGCGCTAGCGGAGCGCCTCGCGGCGCGTTGCTTGGCGCGCGACAGTCTGGCGCCACTGCGATGGAGTTGCCTGGGAGCTGACTCAGGGCAGATCACCATGTCTTACGGTGACAATACCTTTGTCGAGTTAAAAGATTGCGACAACGTCAACGAAGTTCGCGCGATCGAACGTCTTGTACGATGTAATCGCAGCAATACCTATTGTTGTCATTCGTTTTCTGTGTCTGTGTAAATAAGTAGGTACTAAGCTACTTTCTCGATCTCTTTCTGCCGGTTAAATGTGTTTCTCCAGGAGTTTAAACCCTGATGCAAACGTTGAGTGCGTGCGCCTCCACGAGTGCAGGCGCCGCCGCGTCACTGAATCGCGACAGCGCGGCGTTAGCGCTAGCGGAGCGCCTCGCGGCGCGTTGCTTGGCGCGCGACAGTCTGGCGCCACTGCGATGGAGTTGCCTGGGAGCTGACTCAGGGCAGGTCACCATGTCCCACGGTGACAATACTGCGTTCGAGGTGCTGGATATGCTCTTAAGAGCTAATGATCGCCGAATATTGAGTAAGACGTATCCATTACTACAGTCACATCGGTCAATCGGTATTGACTGCCGATGCAAAATTCCATTGATTTCACATTACACTTTGAATGAATTGGTTAAGGTAACTAAATACTTATGTTGCATAGTAAGTTACCCGAAGGAAGAGTATCACTTATGTAACTCCAAAGAGTAAGCTACCAAAGTAAAAAAAAGATGAAAACAAAACATTGAATGGATAAATTACATCTTAACAATTGTATTTCTAATAAACATGAAATGAATATTTGTGCCTATAGTAGACTTATTGTCTGTCTGTAATCTGTATGTACCTACCTGTATATTGTTGTCTTGAATGTTGTGTGATATTTTCTTTTGAATAAATTTCATCACAGATTTATAAAGCTGCGTACACACGAGTGTTGCTTTTAATAGTATGGGAACATCATGTTAAATATATGTAGGTAGCATGGAAATTATCAAGTTTGTGTCTCCTATACTTCTTGTACCTAAGCATTTTATTGAAAAAAAGGAGCAGATATGAGCTAATTAAGCTCATTCTAATAATAATTAGCAACTTATGTTTTTATTCATTGAAGGAATATTTTGATGACTGATACTGATATTTTGACTGAGCTTGACTCTTGTGATGAAATAATTTGTGATGAATTACATGTTAAGTTTATGTAATCAGAAATGTGAATCTGATATCTAGATGTGAATTTAATGTTAAGTTTATGTAATCCGAAATGTGAATCTGATATCTAGATGTGAATTTAATGTTAATTTTATGTAACCTGAAACGTGAATCCGATATCTAGATGTGGATCTAATGTTAAGCCTCTATTCTTCTGAGTGTTAAGCTTAATGTTCATCTGATGTATTTAAAAACATTAATCTGAGTAATGTAATGTTGTAGTTGAACTGAAATGTAGTTGTGTAGATGCCTAGTAATTTAATTACTAGTGCGTCCTAATATTTTTGGAACACCTGTAAAAGATAGCTAAGTCTTAAGCTCACTGTAACAATGTATAAGACTCTGTTGTGCTATGTACACTTAGTAAGCAATAAATACTTGAATACTTGTTAGAAATGGTCAGGTTAGGCCGAGCTCAAGAAAGATCGAAGCCCTTGTGAAATTACTTAAAATTACTAAAGTTATGCAATTGTCAGTTCTACGACTTGCAGTTTACTCTTAGGATGGATATCTGAACCGAATGCTGGAACCAATTAGTGTCTGAAAGGAGTTCGACGTGGGACTCCAGTATGCACACGCCCGTACTGCCACGGACGTGCTGCTGCATCGCTACGCTATAGTGCGCTGGTACAAGTTGAGGCTGTGTGTTGTGTCTTGTGGGCGACATTACCGCGCCACCGTTCATCGTCGCTGTACAGATCGCGTCACAGCACGCCGTTGCGTCTGTGTCGGCGAAGCGTCACCGTCACCGCACTGTTTTGCATTTTGACTGTATGGTACTGAGGTCATCTTGAAGCCAACCTACGAGTGGGTCGCTACGTTCGATGGTGATGACGATGAAGATGAGGATAGAGATGATGATGAGGATGAAGATGATGCTGATGGTTGTGGAATTCTTCGTTGAGCGAAGTGTTACTGGGCACCGGATCCCTGCCCGGGTTGAAACCTTTTCGTTATGCGAAGAGTCGCTGTGGTACCTGATCACTACCCAGTGTGTGAAAGCTTTTCGGTAATGGCCTAGGCCGAAGAGTCGCTGAGTGCGACTGTGAGAGTGTGCGACCGTGCAACGAAGAGACTCTCACAGTGCGGCTCAGTGTTGATTATTTTGCATGTGGTTGTGGATGTAGACGTAGATCTTGGTTTTATTTTGGTGTTGGTAATTCGTGTGACGAATATTAATTTGGATGAATATAACTGAAACTAACCTAACTGTGTACCTAAAACCTTGTCACTTTTGTTGTATCTGCGAATGTTGTTTAAATTTTGTTGCATCGCTATGACGAAATTGGATGCAGTCTGGAGACCCTTGTTAACCGATCTGTTACATGTACTGGATGTGCGAGACGAGTCTGATAAGACCTTATCAGATTGATCCTGACGAGGACGTCAGGGTGTCAGGAGAGGCCGTGTTGGGAGACTCGGCTTGGAGAGCGGCAACACTACGGGCAGCGCCATGACAGCGGTCGGCGCGTGAGACGGAACTACGGAAGTAGTCGCTGTGTGCAAGTCATTCCGTCGCGTCGTCGTTCATCGATAAGTGTCGTTATATTAGAAGTTTATCATTTTTATCTGTTTTTATAATTTATTTAGAAATTGAAGAAGGCTTACCTAAAAATACTAATATTGCGAAGTTGAAGAGTTTGTTTGTTTGGTTGAATGCGCTAATCTCAGGAACTACTGGTTTTAATTGAAAAATTATTTTTATGTTTGATAGTAGGTACATTTATTGTGGAAGGCTATTTAGGCTATAATATATCCTGCAGACGTGGGTAACCTTAATGCGGTGAACACGTCAACTGGGGTTCTGCTTTGCAGTCAAGGTGTATACTTACATTATATATGCAAAGTGTATGATTACTATTTCCACTAAACTATATAAAAAAAAAAACAAATTTAAAAAAGGATAATTTCCAACTTGCCTTTTTTTAAAAGTAGTGGAGTCAGAATAATGACCAATTTTTTTTAATACAGTTTTTCGCTGACCGGTTCCAGTTATTTTTTATCAAAGACAAAACAAAACATACCAAGTTCCCTAATAAAGTACTAATCATACCTAATATTTAATTCCCATTAGGAAATAAATAACATCTCGGTTGGATATTTTCTGTTATGAAGTAAGTAGGTATAGAAAAGGTATAGAAAAACCTCTCAGCGGGTCACGTGTCCATTTGATTAGTACACAGAGGTCATTAGATTTGAAAACAACAAGTTTCAGTTAGAAATAAACCTTATTTGACTTTTAACAAAGTCGATTATTTATCGGATCAACTATTTTGATCGGCTATCTCATTTTGAAAATTATGTGATTGTAAATTGAATCTTAAACTCATATGATCAGAGTACGTTTTATGTTTGTATGTATATAGTAATCGGGGTGGGATAATCCCTTGTTCACAATGGAATTAGTTGACCGCCCGCAGTTTTTGCTACTACAATGCATTCTAAAGGCGCGTGCACTTAAAATATTAGCTTGTACGATGATACGTCAGACGTCGGTGAATCATAAAAATCACTTTTGGTGTTCTGCCTCAAGCATTTTGCTTTACTTCAAACAGTGTTTTTGGAAATAGACTGCTGATAAGTCTATTAAAAAACACAATCTTACCAACACCATTACACATTGCTACTATAGGTCTAAAGTTGCATCCACTTTTAAAAATAACTGGCTGTGCCCCGCGGTTGCACCCGCGGTAATTTCGAAGTTTCCGCGGGAATTCCGGGATAGAAAGTACCCTATGTCCTTCTCTGTACCCCAGACAACGTGCAGGCCAAATTTCATCCAAATCCGTTCAGCGATTTTTGCGTGATTGAGTAACAAACATCCAAACATCCAAACATCCTCACTTTCACATTTATAATATTAGTAGGATTATGACCTGCATGAATCTGGACAATGTATCTATGTCGCGGCCACATCTAAGAATTGTCCAATTTATGATGTGGCCGGCCACCTGCGTTAATTTCAGAGTTCCCGCGGGAATTCCGGGATAAAATTACCCTATGTGTTAATCTGATGTATAAGCTATATTATTGTAAATTTTCATTTAAATCCATCCAGTAGTCTTGCGTGAAAGAGTAACAAACATCCATCCATCCATCCATCCATCCATCCATCCATACATACTTACAAACTTTCGCGTTTATTATATTAGTAGGATTACTAGTAGTGTCTAGTTAAAAGTATTTTTGAACTTTAGGCAGGGCGTAGAGCACCCCGACATTCTTAGTTAGGTTAGGTTTGTACTGGTTATCGTGTCGCGCGAGTCGAGCGCGCGTAGCCATTATGCCGCGGTAGCCATCATGTATTGGCCAAAATTTTTTTTTTTTATGTAGCTATGACATCATAACATATGAGGTCATAACAGAAAAATGTTGTTAACAACGACATTTTGAAGGAGACAAACTTGAAAACGACGTATTGGGTACAGTACCTAAACTACATATTTTATCATATAGGTAGGTACCTGTGACAAAAATATAAAGATCAGCTAAAAAGTAACCTACAATTTTCAATAAGTTAACCCGTAAACGCCTGTATACCAGAGAGAAGTTTGTAGAGCTGAGATTAGCGTGCATTTTATGTGACATTTAACAATATCTGTCAAATGGTAATACGATAAAATGTGGTCCCACCAATGATGCCTAGTGACGATTGCACGCAGGCTTCACAAGGACAGCGTTGTACTGCTAGCAGAGATATTGTAAGTGTGCAGTAGCGTATACTATAAAAAAAAAAAACATACGCGTCGGTTAAAAAAGCGGTGTGTATGTGTGTGTACCACATGAGAAGGTACGCACGTAAAGAATATTTTATATTTAATTTTATTTTTAATTAATTTACAATAAATAATCTTAACAGTATACCTACCATGACAATTCTATAACAATGCAACACAAACATTTTATGGAATATCGTAATGATTACTTAGTTAAGTATAGATTTTTAAAACAAGACTGCCGCAATCAGAGACGTTCAGTAAATTAATGTTAATTGGCATTTAATGAGATGTAACTTAATTAGTTAAATGCCAGTTGACATTTATTTATTAAACTTGTCTGATTGCGGCAGTTTTGTTTTAAAAATCTATACTTAACTAAGTAATCATTAAAGTCGACTCTGAGTGCGGCGGTTAATCATTCATTAGTTGGTAAATAATATTTCGCGATCCTTTCAGTGGATGGTGTACCTAGTGACCGGTATAACGGGCCTCATCTGCAACGAAGGGTTAAACTGTTATGTGGCTATTGCGAATAATGAGCGGAGTTTAAAAGAAATTTACTGCCCCCAGGGCGTTTTTGACACGTCGCCCGCGTTACCGTTAGGGTTAAAAAATTGTGCGTCTTGTAGCAAATGGTTAACCATTATGGCGAATTAAAAATTCAATTTGGCGTTGTTGTGCTGCGTTTTAGAATTATAAAGTAAATATAAAATGAATAATATAAATGTTGGAAAAATTTGCAGATAGTGAATAATAATAATTTTGTTACCTAATTTAACTGTTTTCTTCCTGTTCTATCTGTTTGTTTGTTTGTATACTTTATTGAACATAAACGAAGTTTTTAAAAAATGATAAAATTTAAATAAGCAGCTAATTTATGCCCAAAGGCGGACTTATCCCGCGAGGGGATTTCTTCCAGCCAACCCTATGTATGTATAAAATAATTATACATATACACAGGGTTGCGATACTACAATAGGGAATTACGTTGCTCAGCTTCTCTCCAGCCATAGATTGCTCTACGAACATTTTATGAGGGCTGTCATAATTATCTATTGTTTTCTTATTGACCATGAAAAGTCGTTGTACCTACTTAAAGGTTAAATTTGAATAAGATTATCGACTTTGCTTTTGGCTATAGAGGTTATCTCTGCAACGACTAACCTGTTCTAAATCAGAGATTCTCAAACTTATTTCTTTTACCGCCCCCTTTGAAAATCAATTGTTTCTCAGCGCCCCCAATTTTATGCACTCCTAAAACCTTAAAAAAAACACAAATTCATTACCTTAATTAATTTAGTTATAGTGTGCAATATTAGTTGGTTCTGGTGTTTAAGCTGACATTCTAAACTAGACATTTTTGCCAGTGATAACAATCAAAACACAACTTTATAATATTAAGAATTTGTCGGCGAGAGGGTAGTTTCGTTATCAATAACGTTTCCCGCCGACTAATAGCGGTTGTAGTACGTTCGTTCCCCCGCTCCACTCCATTGCCCGACTCGTCTTTGTTAGAACTTGATATAAAACGCGGGTATGCGTAAGCCACGGTTCATTGTTACTTTGTGTTCGGTGCAGTGCAGTTATAGTGTCGTATCAATCTAATAGTGATTACGTGTGCTGTGTCATCTAGTTGTTTCCAGAGGTTTGCTTAAGTCGGGAGCACGGGCAGTGGAGGTGAGCGTTCATGCATTGTAAAGGGGCCCCATTAAACCTACACCTGGGTCGCAAGTCCCAGGCACTGCTCCGTGTTCCCTACGGATATCTGGTATGCTGTATTATCTATAACTATGTTGGTGCAATTGCCTATTATAGTTCCCGTGTTCCTATGCTCTTTTCCTACAAATTTATTATAATCAAATTAAAAGAAACATTATAGATAGGTAATAAATATAAACTAATTATTCGATATTGAGTAATAGGCAGGTTTTAATTTTAGTGAATTTTAAAGTATAAAGTAGGCTTAAATGAAATCACAAATCAATCACAAGCATTTCCTCAGCCTGCGTTGAGTTTCTTTAATCATAAAATATTCTTATACATATATTATTATGTTATCTTATCAGAAGAACCTAGTAGTTTATTATGTATTGATATATTACTGTATATGCAGATATGTATTTTATTTATATTCTTATATATTATGCCTTCCTTATTTTTTCTTATCTATTTATTTTACAACTTTTCTTTTATTTCCTTTCCTTTTTTATCCCGTCTTGATTCTATCAAACCATTATTTTTATGTTTGTCAACCTCCTTTCTATTTATCTCTTCTCCCGCCAATGTTTTCTTCAATTCCATTCGATTTTTCAAAGGTTGACTGGAAGAAATCCCCTCGCGGGATAAGTCCGCCTTTGAGCATAAATTACCTATTTGTTTTGATTTTATCAACTTGTAAAAACTTTTTTTATGCTCAATAAAGTATACAAACAAACAAACAAACAAACAATCATCGTCCCTTAAACCAAGCCGATGCCCCCCATTTTTATCTGGGCCCCTTAATGCCCCCTGTAGATCTCCAACGCCCACAGGGGGGCGTTATCGTCCACTTTGAGAAAGACTGTTCTAAATGCACATTTTATTGACAGTAATCATAATACGATACATCTTTTTGTCCTAGAAAAAAGGGCCAATATCCTCGCGGGTGGAACCACGGGAAAAACTTCTTGGTGTATATAATTAAGTTTTGGAATAGTACATTGACATTCTATGTACTTACCAATAAAAGCTGGAAAATAATAATTTCGGAGTTCCCGCGGGAATTCCGGAAAAAGTACCCTATGTTATGTTATGTATGTTTCTCTGTAACCTTGACAATGCATGTGTATGCAAAATTTCATGATGATCAGTTTGAGACACTTGTTACACAGTTTGAGTTACTTTTGCATTTAATAATATTAGTAGGGAGGGAGTAAGAGGTAGGGATAAACACAAACTGAATATTGTCTACAAAGATACATAAGATATGAAACTACATTTATTACGGTTAAATATAAATCCCATTTATTGCCTATTATATTCTACAGCGTAATAATGTCGCCGAAAACTAATCCCTCATCAGGAGCGATCGTAAAACTGAAACAGTTAGCATTAGAACCTTAGTTATTGCTCGAACAAATGAGATAATATAGGTACTTACTCTTATATACCTACGTCTTATGTTATTCGGTTACTCTACACCGGTTTGTGGTTTATGGTTTACGTTAACGGTAGGTACGAGTAATTATAAAATGGGAATAGGATACGGACTAGCGAGGTAAGGTAAGGTAAGCTTGTATGTATCAAGTAACATTATTAATTAACTTTAAAGGGACATAATAATCACAACTACCTATATATATAAATATGTAATAATAATAATAATAATTCATTTATTTGCTGAACATGGTGTACATTAGGATGTTACATAAAAGTTCGAGGCGCATATTCGCTGTATTGGCATGAAAATTTTTACTGAAATTTTGTAAATACAGTAAATAAATCTCAAAAATATGCCTAAAAAAAAAATTAGAAGTCAAAATTAAATTAAATTAATCACAATTATGAAGAGGTAGTACAATATTATGTCAAAATAAAAAATATGTTAGGTAGGTCCCATTTTTAGTCATTTCATTAGTAATGTCAACATAGCAGATTTTTACTGAATGCATGTGAAAGTATAGCTACTTTATTTAAGGTACTCAGAACAAACTAGCTGTCCCCTGCGGTTTCACCCGCCGTAATTTTAGAGTTCTCGTGGGAATTTCGGGATAAAAGTATCCTATGTCACTCATGAGTACCGTAGCTTCCGATAAGTGAAGGAATTTCCAAAATCGGTACGTCACAAACTCACAAATTTATGCATGTTATATATTATCCAGTTATTAATGCCACACTATCTACCTTTCTTTTTACTTCTCTCTCTAACGGAGGAGGCTGCCTATGAAAAAATTGCTTTCAGCAATATATGTCGCCTCATTGTACGTATCCATATGTTTCTGTGTTTTGTAAAAATTGTGTCTTCTACTGTGTGTGCAATAAAGTATATTTGATTTGATTTGATTTGAAATTTTACCTCTTTTTAGTATTAATATTTGTAGACAACGATTCTTAAAATTGACACTGACAACACTGACAGAGTTAGATACTTTTGCATTTGGTCGGTGTTCATTTCGGCATCACAAAAATTTTTAGGCGAATTTTGTTTAAATGTATAAATTCTGTCACACATTTTTTAATTTTTTGTGATGCCGAATAGAGATATTATGGCTGTCTATGTCATTTATACTACGTGTTCCTTGCAGTTTAATCCGCGATAATTTCGGAGTTCCCGCAGGGGTTCCGGTACGAAAAGTAGGTACCCTATGTCCTTTGTACCCCAGTCAACGTATATGCAAAATTTATGATCGGTTGTGTAGTTAAGCCTTAAAAAACAAACCAATCAATTCACATTCTCATTTAAAGGACGATAAGAATAATAAAGATCATAAGGATAATATAGGTTATTACATAGATTATTTAAAATACCACTGGTGCGTTTGTCTGAAGTATTCGTGCATGTAACTTCTAAATGATTCAACCTATTGAAGCGTTATTCACACAGTATATTTGTTGTTTTGAGAAGACGATGGTCCATGCTTCTCAAGAGAATTTAGAAATTCACGCAGGTGGAATCATGAGATACAGCGTGTAGTAAGTATATACCTACAGGTTGTAATTTTTAACGAGGGAAATGTTTAGGTGTTCGATATTTCATGCTTAATAAGATTGTAATTAAACAAAAATGTTTGTTTGTTTGTAATGGATAAATTAAAAAACTACCAAACCAATTTTAAAATTATTTCACTTATAAAAAGCTACAGTGTTCCTGAGTAATACAGAGTTAATTTTATCCCGGGATTGCTACGGGAACGCCGAAATTTTCGGGAGTAAAATCGTGGGCAATCTACTATAAAAAGATACATGAATAAAAACTGAGAGAGAGAGAGAAAGAAAACCCTAATAACCTACACTAAGAAAGGGGTTATGCGGGTACTTTTACATTTGATTTGTCAGTGTCATCATCATACATGATTATTAAATGATAATTACATAAACAATTACGTATTTTTTTTTAGATATTTGAAAAGAGAATCGAATACTGAAAACCTTGTTTCAATATATCACTATAATTTAAAGTTACATCCTGTATAAATTTTAACTCTGTATAAATTTACACCCTGTATATACTATGTAATGCAGTATATTATATCCCGATCTCCACTCGTCTTAATCAAGTGTTCACCGTAGCGAGCTTCCACAAACAAACAGTGTGAGAGACGTCGCCTCTGGGCATAATTGGTTAAGTGGCGACTGTGTACAACCATGTTGATTTTGTATTAACATCGCTGCCGAACATCCGTGCCTGACTGTTGGCGGACGGGAATGTTATCATAAAGAATTTAGCCAAAGTATATAAGTGTATGTTAAGCCACTACAAATTCTTAAGCAAGATAATAATAATGATGATCATCATGCTTGAACATTTTTTCTTTCTTCCTTTTTATGGACTTTCGCATATAATGCATTTAGCCAGTTTCAAGTAAAATTAATTGGATCAATGTATTTTCTATTAGAATGCTTCATTGTACGGTTCTAAATTGCAAGTAACGGTACTACAACTTGCAAGAACTTTCTCGGAGCTCTTGGAGGAAACCGAAGAAATCAGCTCGAAATGTCATTTATCTTCTTGAGCACACGAAAAACCGTCACTGTGAAAATTTGTCCAATACAGCAACCTTATAACACAACAAAATCAATTTTTAACGAAATCATTATTTTTATTTTTTATTTATTTTATTCATAAGCCATCTTTGATTCTCGCCAAAAAACTCTACACTTGAACATTATCACACGTTTGAAATCAATAGATATTTTAAAACAAAGTCCTCCGCCACGACTATCTGTCTGTCCGTTCGCGATAAATTCAAAGACTATTAAACGGATTTTCATGCGGTTTTCACCGGGTTTATACGTATAGTTTATTCTGGAATTCCTGCGGAAAACCCGAAATTACCACGGGAGAAACCGCGGGAGATTATAGTACCTTATAAGTAACTAATATTATATATATTATGTACTTTTCTTGTAAATACACATACTAGGTACACAAAGTAGACA
Source organism: Zygaena filipendulae (assembly GCA_907165275.2). Taxonomy (NCBI): domain Eukaryota; kingdom Metazoa; phylum Arthropoda; class Insecta; order Lepidoptera; family Zygaenidae; genus Zygaena; species Zygaena filipendulae. Next base: position 8,531,051 of record OU015669.1, read on the forward strand.
CGAATAAAAGTTAAATAAAAAATAATATAAATAAAAAATTCATAATTGCCCTCCAGATTCACTTCCAAAAGATATACTTAATATTATTACAGAGACAAGTCTACATAGTAGGTATGAAATAAAAAAAGAACAAACTTATTGTCATTTTTGGTAATGAAATAAAACTACATTTAATATGGAGTAAAAATTTTATGAAGTTATTGTAGAATGAAAAATAAATATCAATTTTATTATTCTTACCGCCGCACTCAGAGTCGACTTTAATGATTACTTAGTTAAGTATAGATTTTTAAAACAAAACTGCCGCAATCAGACAAGTTTGATAAATTAATGTTAATTGGCATTTAACTAATTAGGTTACATCTCATTAAATGCCAACTAACATTAATTTACTAAACGTCTCTGATTGCGGCAGTTTTGTTTTAAAAATCTATACTTAACTAAGTAATCATAAAACTCGACTCTGAGTGCGGCCGTTACCCCGAGGCTAAGACATTCTCAAAAGGATTTAAATTTTTACTATTACCATTCTTTGATAACTCAAAAATGATTGCTACGTGAATGAGAATGGCAAAGATGGCTCATTAAAAACAGATTTCAAACTGTGAAAAACTGTAAAAAGTAACGACACTGGCATGATTCGGGGAAATGCGAGGAAAGTTCTAAAAACTGGTGATTTTCCACAGATCGGAAACGGTTTCAATGGCCGATATTAGCAGTTAGCACTAAAAGTTACGAAGATAACTGTTTTTAGATTTGTAAAATGCACTAAAAATTTCTACCTATTACACTTTATTCAATATAAATTTTTGAAAAAAACAATGTAACGGTTATTTTTTTTTTTGTAAGATTATCCTTTTACATTTTACTTGGTTTTTGAAAAAAAAAAAATGTTTAAGAGATTTCAGCTTTTATTTTTCTATTTGAAAATATTAAATTTTGTTACTAGAAATTTGCATAGTTCCAAAAGTATTCAAAATTCTGTGAGATAATTTTTAAAAAGTCCTGCTTTTAGGTACACTGAGCAAAAAATAGTGGGCGGAATTTTCCATCACGCTTTCTTCATCAAATAGAATTAACTGTTATTTACCCTAAAGATTTCCTGTTTTCGGCTATACGTTGAGTTTTGGAACATCATGTATATACTCTTATTAGTAGTCCTTACTTTCAATCAGATAAAGTTTCATACTTTATACTGTGATCTATGAGAGTACCTTATGACGGATTTCAAGCCTAATAAGTAATATTCTATCATTCCGAAAGATCTCTTTAACATGCACGGAACTTGTTTTCACAACACTGAACCCATATTATTCATATTTGCGTTTCCCAAACATTCCACATGTTTAACTTTGAATTACAAATGTTATAATTTATTTATAATTCCATTAATACCTGAAAGGAACCTTCATACATTCACATTTTGTTCTTTATTGCTTTAGTAATAGAGTGTTTTGATGTATGTAGGCCAGTTATTCTGATTTGTGATTCAATGAGGTAGAAATTTCTTTGATGTCCGCTTATTTGTGCTGATAAAATATCATTTTGATTGAGTCAATGGTACAGTTTGCGTCTAAAATATTGATTTATGCCTATTGAATCCCATTTTACTGACAAACTAGTTTATTTACTGAATAGAATAAAGATTTGCTATATCAAATTTTTACCTATATGTCAGCCATGTATAGCCAAATTACTTGTAAAGAAAAAAAGCATTAAACACAGGTCACTTAGCGATTTTATGCAATAATATGTCTGTTCACTAAGATTAGTCATTCCGCGAGTAACACAAAACGTGCAATTTAGCATTTTTAAAATCATAGAACCAAATACCTACTGCTTGATGTTCTGCGTTTTTAATTATGAGTGTTTCAGTAAATCAACTCTGGTAACATAAATTTTTATAAACTTCATCATCATCATCATCATAGCGGCCCTTATGTCGTCCATGAGCGGACGTAGGCCTCCTCCAAACTCCTCCACGTCCGGCGATGTTGGGCTGTCGCCATCCAGTCTCTGCCTGCATGTCGTCTGATATCGTCGACCCACCGTCTAGGTGGCCGACCTGGCGATCTGGTGTTGGCCCAAGGTCCACCCTAGCACTTTTCTGGTCCATCGAGCCTTGTCCTATGTGCCCCGCCCACATCCACTTCCGGTGGGCTACTTTACAAACTTATTATTTGTTATTTTATAAACATACTACGATAATATTACCAAGACATACCTACGTTAACATAGGTAGGTACATATTTTACGTGCACATTTGCTACCTTCAACACAAAGCAGTTGTAAACAGGAACAACTTGTTAATTTCTCTTCACTTTTTTCCAGTGTAGATTTCCAGCCCTCCACAAAAAAGTCGAAAAAAGGAAACCATGAAAACGCATCCACGTGTTACCGTTAAAATTTCAACCGGCAACGGTTAGTGGTAATAACATGAAGCTCAGTTAGGATACAAGTTTTATGCGCTATAACTGTTTAACACGTGACGTTTTATACGTCATAGCGTACCTACACGTGAATAAATTTAATCGTCAATCCTTAACGGTCGCCTATAAAATTTCGCCTATCTGATTGCATTTTACGGCAATAGTTTGGTTTTAGTTATAAAGTTTCGAGCAATCACAAGTTGCATTAATTGAGTAATGGTAAGCATTTAATTACACATAAACTATGCCGAATAATTAGGAAAACGTAAAAATATTTTGCATCTGTTTGCCACAGAAATGAAATTAACACCACCCACTGTAAAAAGTCAAATCTTCTGAGATATTTAATTTAAAAACAAACCGACAATAGAATGGAGTAAATAGTTTTTTGGTGATAATTCTGCCAAAGAAGTTTTATTAAGCTCCAGAGTTATCATCTAAAGTTAGTATTTACCCCATTCTACATATTCTACCAACGATTTCTCTTTAAACGAAACGTCTTAAAGGACATGATTTTCTATAATGGTCATCGCTAGATTTCATCATCATCATCATCTTCATCATCACTCCTTATTAATTTGGAATCCCCCGCCGCTTTAAATTTCTGAACAAGGATCTCAGGCACGTTCGAAATTATAGGTAATATATAGGTCATCAATCTGGCAACCAGAGCAAAAACGCTAGATGTTTTGTTGTTAGAGGTGCAGGGTACCTACACTTTTCACGATTTTAAAAGCACCTAGTAAGTTTTTCCATTCCCCAATTACATATAATTCACAATTAAATTTGAGTAGCGGTTCATAGATCCTCTCTTTTATCTATCTACTACTTTTGAACCAGCAATTCTTGTATAATATAATTATAAAAATAATATTTCACTTCACTTGGTACTGCTTTACCGACACAGCAACACTAAAGATACTTAACAATAGACGGAGTTGTTAAATTGTGATGATAAAAATATGTACTTACGTAAAAACTGTAAAATTTACCAAAAAAAATACCGAGCAAACCTCGGTTGTCCAGGTAATATATCGCAAGTAAAATGACTGTGTTATACAGACAGACAGATGTGACGATTTTATAATGGATCCATTTTGACGTTTAGCTACACAACCCTAGTAGCTGCTTTATGTCGCTAAATTTATAAGAAGGTTGAAATTTAAAAAACTTTAAGCTTCAGCTGTAAAATATTTCCAGCGTAGCATATCTGGATATTGTGCAAATTGTACAGCCACGTGACAACCTGTTATAAGGATATGGTAGCACTATCTACATTTGCTCACACAAGTCGATGTGAAATACATTAATCATACGTTTTGCATACTGAAAATGCACTCGGTGAGTTGATCGTATCGATCTTTGATTTAAGAGACGTAAGAGTATTTTAAACAGGACGTGGAGTCAAGAATCACTATATTATAAAACAAATTCCTCCGCCTCGTCTGTCTGTCTGTTCAAGATAATCTCCGAATATACTGAACGGATTGGCATGCGGTTTTCACAGGTAGATTAAGCTTGGTCTGGATAAAGGTTTTGTTTCATTTAAATTGAATGTTAGGGAAAAAAGTTGTTGTATAAAAACGTTTCACGCGGGTGAAACCGTGGGGCACAGCTAGTTTCGTAATATTGTTCGAAAATGTCACATCTTTTACCTTATCTATTCCCCAAATAAATTTTCTTCTTACCTCCAAATTTACAAATGCAAGGAAATGCAAAGCTCATGGCCGCCGCATGTATTACGTCGAAGCGAACTTACTGCGCTAAGCAAACTTATTGCGACTGTGAAGAAACTTCCAGAATTTAATATTGTTTATGACACGTCTGCTTTACATTCGTGTTTATCCAGTTTAAAGTTTTACGAGTAAAGTAGGTATTAAGTTTCTTAGCTTAGTTATAAGTTATAAAATAAGTACGTGAGAAGGTTTTTGAGATACCTACATACCTAAATATTTTTTGAAGGCTCATAAGTTTTTTTTTATCCAAATAGAACGACCATAGAGAAAAACGAACAAAATATGGACCGTACCTTTAGTAGTGATTTTAATATTATAAAAGAAAATTTATGGCGCTGCCTCAATTAAAGAAGGTCGCCACAATATTTTTATTTTCAGTAACTTTCCGCTTTATTTATAGTATTTATGGTTACATCCTTACTAAATTACTTATCTACTTATAAATGCGAAAGTGTGTTTGTTTGTTTCTTATGCTGAAGGCCTGAAGGCTTTAACGGCCCAATCAGTCATCACGAATTTATGCATACTATATATACGTTGTCAGGGATAGGTACAGATAATCACATAGGGTACTTTTTATCCCGGAATTCCTGCGGGAACTCAGAAATTAACGTTGATAAAACCGGGGGATAAGGGTTGGTTTTTCCAATCAAATTTAAATTCAATCAAAAGTCAACCTGCAGAATTAGTGTAAAAATTAAAGAATTATGTTTGGGCTATCTACCAAACGCCGAAATTTGATCTGCCAAAACATCATCCTTAGTAATATTATAAATGCGAAAGTAACTCTGTCTGTTTGTCTGTCTGTCTGAGTGTTATGCTTTCACGCCTTAACGGCTCAACTGATCATCAGGAAATTTTACATGCACGATGTCAGGGGTGCAGAAAAGGACAGAGGGTACTTTGTACTTTTTACCCCGGAATTCTTGCGGGATCTCTGAAATTAACGCAGATGATGTGTATTAAATTTTGCATACTACACGTTGTTAGAGATAAATAAAAGGATATAGGGTAGTTTTATTCCAGAATTCCCGGGTGAAACCGCGGGGAATAGCTAGTCTCTAAATAAATGTATAATTATTCTAACGATAGACAAAACAGATAAACAAAAAGCGCAAATAACAAATGAATGCGTCTTTTTATATAACAAAAATATTATTACGCATTCATTTATTACACAAACAAAAAAAAACGGACAAAATGAATCATCCGTCTCGATTCGATTTGCGAACATCTTTCTTGTTCTTATGTATTATTCAGTGAACGCCAGTAAATAAGTTTAGTTTCGGACAAAATGTTCCCAAGTGACACAGATACAAAAAAATTTACAAACGTAACTTTGCTGTACAAAAACAATCATGTATCTTTTTTTAGAACCTGTCCATAGGGTTCAAATTTGTATTTTCCTGTGTTCACGTAACGGCATCAACAAGTTGGTTTCTGTATTCTTTGCGGGGGAAACTGCCCATCCGTCAAAGTCCGCTTTATTTATCGTTTTAGTTGAATTTTATCGAACTAATAGCTATGGAGATAAATTTACTATCGGTAAAGGAATTCTACGGTGAAAAGGGTTGATTTTCCGAATAAAACCACTTATATTTTAGTAACAACTCTTTAGTAAATCAAATATAAAAAGTTATATTGGTTGTTGACCTAGTTTAATATAATGAAATAGTAAAACTTGGACATTATCACACAGCCCCAACTGGTTCCAAACTAAACAGAGCAGGGCCCTTATTCTCTATGACCAACTACATTCCTTGCCCATAACGCACGTCCCAATTCCACATTTCCGTAGCAGCCATGATTTCTAATCACTAGACTAACGGTGCTGTCAGTTTAAAAAATTAAGAAATATAAGTTTGCGGTGTGTCAATAGAATCTAAACTTTAATTGTAACATTTAACGTTCAATGTAATTATACTCGTACACTCGCACGTTTGAATTCAGAAAATACTCAAATCAACTCTGTATTTCTTCTACTATTCTCTTCTCTCTTTAGAAATAGATAAAAAAAAACTTTTTCCAAAAGCATTCCAAGAATGCAATTCTAGATACTGGCAGCTCCAAGAGTTTTCTTACACGTCTTTTGACATCTTTTGCCGCAACCCTTCCGCTGCGGTGGACATTTTAATTTATATGAATTATATCATTTCATTTGTCTGCGACAGAAAAAGACACTTATTCCGACTTCAACCCTTTGCGATGAAAGAAAAAGATACAATATACTGAACTTTTAACTTTGAATTTTTAGTTATACGTTAGCTACGAATCTAAAAAGTGCTTATTTATAAGGCCCTTTTAAGATTGCTGTAACTAAATAGTTTGGCTGTGTAACTTTTATTTAATATTAGGTACAAGTGCATTAACTCCTAGTAACTGTATTAAATAACTTTTTAATTACCTAAAGCTTTATTTAGACCAAGTGATAACTGATGATTAACAACTATCAGTTTCCGCTCAGTGTGGTATTTTTTTTAATTTATTCTTCATATTTATGTAAATTATTTACTATCGGGGAAGTTTTACTTCAACCACGCATATTTTTTTTACACATTTTGCAAAAAAAAAGTTCTCATCTATTCTAATAGTTTTTTTTCCTGAAGAATTAGTCTTGCCACATAATCATTTTCATTACAGAAGGTGTAAGTACTTCAATAAACCTTCATATTTTAGAATGACTGATTTTGAGAATTTTTGATTACCCATGAAAAAACAAATAACCAAAAACATTCTCTGCACAGTGGGGACGAACATCGAATGATTAGATACGAAAATTAATGTCTCAAAAAGTATTATAAATCGTCATACGTGATACGAGAATGTGTAAAACATGGGAGTCAGTGTAGCGCATGCGGCACATACATCACTACCGCTTGCCAGACATCAAATAAACGTCTGGTGTTGCTAACATTTTTCATTTGGAAAGATGCCCCGATACTGTTTCTGTACCTTTTTCTGGTATTTTGTGCTGTCTCATTGTGCTGGGCAGTGATTTGTGGATCATTTTGTTCGGTTTTGGCAGGAAATAGAAATGGCTTTAAAGTTTTTGAAAATTTATTGATAGAAATTCGATCTGTCGTTCTTTAAATTGAACTTAAAATTAATGGTTTTGTACTTTTTTTTTATTAACCTAAAGCATTTACAAATATAAATTACATATTATATGGATTTATCTCGCTCGTTAAATAAATTTTATTTTATTTTATCTCTCTTTTATTCTTTGTCGCCATCGTATTTCACCACAATGTTCGGAATTTTAATCTCAAATTCTAGGTATCAGATCTTACTTATACATAATCTAGCTCTAGGTAGCTCATATTGGACCAATTAAATTGATTTGTTACTTTATTGCTTGCAGTAAAACTTGGCCACTGAATCGGATTAAGTACTAAATTTGGTATAATAGTAATTATTAACTACTGCTCGGTAAGTTATCTTAAGTAATATTCTTTGAACGTTATCATTCTACTGGCAATTTCTCTGCAAATACCTTTCTTTTTTTTAGATAGCAGAAAAAATCCGTAGGTATTCTTTTATCAACCCAAAAGTCTTTTTCAGACGTCTGTTTACTGTCGTTGATATCGGTTGAAGTACCAACACAAAACTTTGCTACTCTATTATGCAATGTAAAAGCTAAGAATTGACATAAATGAAAATAAAAAAGGAGACAAAGATTACATACTAGCCAATTCTGGCTAACTCAAAATTCCGTTCGAAATTGCAGGAAAACAAACGACGTGTGCGTAGAATATGATCTCTAGTTGTTCAACCACAGTTTCATGACTCTGTGACACTGATTGTCGTTCTATGCCTTTCTATGGAAATATGAATTCAGATTATTTTAGCAGTTGGCGCTTGTATGACGTGTGTATGCAATCCCTTAACGACTATTGTTTGTTATGCTAAAGCTTAGCTGGTTGATAGTGTGGCCACCTGCGTTAGTACCTATGCAATAATTGTGTCTGCTTACCAGGATGTTACTCGGCGAGTTTCTGGACTCTTAGCAATAAGCAAAGCTCTTTGTATTGTGTCTTTAGCCTTAACAGTCAGTATACTCACCGCCTCTAACTTTAATAAATACTTACATAAAGGTTAAAATAGTGCATCCATTGTGAATGCTTTCGTCGTCACAAAGGTGATCGCCAGACTGTGAAATGTCCGTGTATTTATCAAACAGTTCAACACTTAATATACTTTTGCATGTTATTTTAGTGAAATGGTATTCTTTAAACCTTTTACTCTAGATAGTAACTATTTTACTATCTAGAGATTTGTAACAAACAAAAGGTTGCAGTTCATGAAGTGTACTAATACTTAACTAATAAAAATAATTGGATATTATTATTAGTCTAGAGCAAAAATTAACTAGGTAGCTATTGTTAGTTGCTTAGCGCATCGTGAGCTGAACCAATTTAACTTATGTTTAAATAGGTACAATAATAGTCCAAACAAGCTTTTAATAAAACATAAAATTAGGTACCTACCCAAAACGATTATTTTTATATCTTAAAAAAATATATATATTACTTTTCTAAGTTATATACTTGCAATATAAATCCTTTTTTACATGTTCTCTTATCAAATTTTAAAATTAAATTAACCTATCTATAATGATTTTAACATCGCATCTTTATATTTATTTTGATCTTATACTACAATTTTAGTCCTAGTAAGGGTCTTAAGATAAACCAGCACAAAACAATAAAATCTTAGGCGTGAAGCAATAAGTAAAACAATATTAATTACCAAAACTCATAGATATTCGTATCACAGCACCACCGTAGACTCTATTCGCTGCGAAATAAGAAGCATTCTTGAAAAATTTCAGTTGGAAATAAAGTTGTGAGCGAACTGATGCGCCCCATAGGGCAAGGGACGGAAGAACGCCTAATATATGGTGTTTTAGGTAATTAAATGTCACATAGATCAGAGATTAATGATGTGTTACTATGTGTGAGAGATGTCGAGTGAACTCTGTATCATTGTCGTATAAACAATGTATATTTCCTGCGACTATACTATTGCCATTAATTTCTTTATACGTATTCAAATTAATTACAAATTACGAGAAATCTCTATTTTGTTTTCCGCGTAATTTACAATATATAATGTGCTCAAAACCCGAAAATCTAAAAACTTTAGTATAAATCTCGTTTATAAACTCAGTTACATCGCCTACTGTATCTAGCTGAATACGCTGATGATCGGACACCCGGCTAAAATGCTTAGCATTAGGTACCTAAGTATCTATTTGTATTCATGGTAATATTCTATTACCTATTTCATTAAATATGAGTTATTAAAAAAGAGACTTTTATCATTATTGCAGTGGACCCTTCAATTGATAAGCACATTTAACTAATTTATTTCAAATGAGTTCTTAGGTATATGTACATTGTACAGTAACATAGAGAACATAGAGTTCTGTCTAATCAAAATTCCCATTACGTTTCGTCTATATGATGGAAGTTATCATTTCAACGTGACGTCATAAAGTCGGCACTAACACTAACTATAGCAGTAAAAGTGCAGAAACACAGCGCTCCGTGCACTAATTAAAACTAAAATTGCATTATTTTAGATGATCACTACTTTTTACTGTACTAATTTTTGTTTTTAATTTGATTTTTGTGTAAAATATATTGTGAGTAAAAATATTCCGAGCTAACATAATATAATACATGACCAATGAGAACTATACATATAATAATACTGTAACGAGGAGGCTATATGCCACTCGTTATGATATCCCGCCTTATTTCTAATACTTTTTATTTTTTTTATAATCTGTTCTTTTTATATTTAAAAACACTTTTTGACAGATAGAACTAGACTTACCTAGCTTGTGAAAAATACAACTCAAAATTACAAAAAAATATTATCTTTTATTTTGAGCTAGCCGCAGGCTATCGTACTTCCGAACCTCACAATTGGCGCCCAAACGTGGATTTACCACCTACAACAACATCACTAGCTGCAATACGGCAGCGGACTTCAAAACACCGGGCACCCGACCTGACCAACAGCAGCAGATACAGCGCGACAGCAGCGCCAGCCAGAGCTTATTTTGAGCTAGCCGAAGGCTATCGTACTACTTCCGAACCTCACAATACAATTCATTAAGCCAAAAACAGGGAGTCAAAGTTTTTCATACCTAAGTCAAACTAGCATCACTATAAAAAAAGACATGTCTTCTAAAAAAATGGAAAATAGAGTACCTAAATATAAATTTCTGGTGATAATTACACAGCATTGAAACTTAATATCAAAAAGTTTAAGAAAGTGCCAAGAAGTCTTTTTTTATGTCGCAATACTTCAGAATTATTATCATCAAAAATTACCTACCTGTGCATCTAAAATTCAGAAATATATTTATTTTGATATAATTAGCTACGTTCTCATTGTAATGGTACATATGGAGTATCTTAGTGGATATCCTTGCATCTCAAAAACTCCTAATAAGTATACAGTAATAAGAAAAACAAAAGGGAAGAAAACATAATATCCAAGATCTCAGTCTCCAATAGTTCTTAGATCAGAGCAGCTAATAATACTAAAAGTATGTGAACTGTTAATAATGTTTATTAGCATAGGATATAGTCACCATTGTTTTCCCCCCCGGCGCCTCTCGACGGAACCGGATGTACCGCCCGAGCCGGATACCGGAAGCAGCCGGATGTAGGTGCAATAATTATTAATTGCGATCCGCCAAGACGCTACGGCCGTCTTAGACGAACCTCGCGACGGGTGGCCAGTGGCAGAAATTATTTATTGAAATTGTTTGCAACTAATATAATTTTTGTTTACAATTTGCAGATATCTTTTCTGTTGTGTTGTAATTATTCATTTGGAAAACATCCTAGTTCCTGATTTGAGTTTTACACAGCTGGTATATAGACATCATAATTATTGTAGGTATATATTATTATACTAGCTGTGCCCCGCGGTTTCACCCGCAGTAATTTCGGAGTTCCCGCGGGAATTCCGAGATAAAAAGTACCCTATATCCTTTTCTGTACCCATGACAACGTGCATGCCAAATTTCATCCAAATCTGTTCATCCGTTTTTGCGTGATTGAGTAACAAACATCCAAACATCCAAACATCCGAACATCCTGCAAACACATTTAAACATCCAAACATCCACACTTTCACATTTATAATATTAGTAGGAAGTAGGATTATGTATACAGGAAGGAAGAAAATAAAAGACAATCATTTTTGAAAATTTGAAATTTGTCTGTCTGTTCGAACGCACTCTACGTAAAAATTACTGGACGGATTTGAATCACAAAGACTGACACATTGAATAAATACAGAGAATAGATACTTTTATTCCGATATAATTAGAAGTTTTCGATGAAATTCCAAAACTGATGAGGGGAAAAAGCGGCAAATTTATTAAAAATTTACATATTATGCATTTTCGTAAATTCGTCTTAAATTTTAATAATTTCGAATGATATTGGATATAACAAAACCACCGCCCTTACAAAGCTAAATGCACCAAACCCCATGGTGCCCTTAATTTATTCTTTCATTGCGTCTTATTATTTGCAAATGGTCTATTTGTCGCGACTTAACCCTTGCAGCGCAGATGGGGTCCCATAGACCGCGGATTAGGGACGGCCGCCTCAAACCGTCAAACGACGTCGTACGCTATAAACGTTCACAATTTATTGACAAGGACATTGACAGATATTGTCGGTGGTCCCGTAAAATGCAAGCGCCAGATTAAGGGTTGACGAGAACTTGCAAATGGGACCGGTATTTGCAGGTTCGAATTCATTACGGATATAGGGATTTCGTGCGCGAAACGGTTCCCAGTTTATGGCCTTTGTTGTGAGCGCACCAACAGGTTTAGGCCTGTAATTTATCTATAACTGCACAGTGTCTGTGCGAACTTTTTGCAGCGTTTCCGATTTTAGGACCAAATTGCGTTTTTTTAAACGATTTCAACTTGGAAAATACTGTATTTGTAGGTAAATTTAGAATGTGATGTGTCAGTTTTTTACTATGAAATAGGGGTTAAAAGCACGTTACAAGCATTGGTTTAGTTTCTAGCAGACCTTGCTGTAGACATGACATGAACCTTGGATTTTAGCTTACAATGCATATTTTCGTTAAGGTAAAATAATGTAGGTACAAAGTAAATACAATTTTACCAAGAGAATCATTTAAGGACGGCTGTGTCAATTTGGCAATTGTTTTCGTGATAGTATGAATAAGGTTTATTGAGGAAGTAAAATTGGAAAAGTGATGAAGTGATTTTTGGTGTGATTTTTCTATTGTCAAAAAAAAAAACGTCCTATTAGTTAGGATGTAACTAAAATTATAAATGCGAATGAAGTTTGTTTGCTTGTTCAACGTAATACGCTTTCACGCTGTAACTACTCAACCGATCATCATAAAAGGACATAGAATAATTTTATCTTGGGATTCCCGCGAGAGTGCTGAAATAAACGCGGGTGAAACCGCTGGGAATGGCTAGTAGATACATAGATAAAAATTCTTTGAACAGGAAGCGTTCGCCACTTTTCATATTGTATGTCATTTCAGCAGACAAGTCTAATGGCGTCTTAATGAGAAACGAACTCACTGGAACCGCGCAACGCTGGCGTGAACATATTAATTACCTCTCGTTACTTTAATGCACGTCTCTGAGATGATTAATGCACAAGACGAACGACGGAGAACGTGGCAAGAGATTGTGTATGAAAAGTACCTAATGTAATTTTGCATGAAAATATTTTTAAAACTATAAAGAGATTAAGACTAAATTTTTCTAAAAGCAAAGATAGTAATTATTCTATAGGTATTTATTTTGGTACTTATATCATACTAGCTGTTCCCCGCGGTTTTACCCGAGGTAATATCGGAGTTCCCGCGGGAATTCTGGGATAAAAAGTACCCTATGTCCTTCTCTGTACCCTTGACAACGTGCATGCAAAATTTATGATTAATGGTTGAGCCATTAAGGCGTGAAAGCGTAACAGACAGATAGACAGACAGAGTTACTTTCACATTTATAATATTAGTATGGATTATAAAACATAGTCCTCCGCTGCGTCTGTCTATCTGTTCGCGATTAACTCAAAAACTAAAATTTCACCAATATAGTTAAAGTGATTCATGAGGAAATGTCAAGCTTTTGAGTAAATTATTTCCTCTACCTACTCTTTTTAACATATCGGAAAACAATTTGGATGCAACCTTGTTCAGCATTCAGTTATTATTTTTTTATATACTTATTTTATATAAGTATAAATATTTTTTTCCTAATGACTTCCGAGTTGGTCTTATAACTAAAGCGGTGTAAAAAATGATAAACAGACTTACCACATCAACTCTTCTGGCATTTTAAAAAATATATATAAATCTATACTGATCCACACTAATACTACAAAGAGGTAATATTATAATCACATTATAATAAAGAGGTAAGTTTGTGAGTTTGTGAGGTAGTCTCTGGATCTACTGAACCGGTTTTGAAAACTGCATTATCCCTAAGTAACATTGTAACTCGGGATTCCTGCAGTAACTCCGAAATTACCGTGAATTAAACCGCGGGGAACAGCTATTACATATATTCATAAAAAAGTTATACAAAACATTATAACTAAAATGGTGTTTCGTCTCTTTCATATTATGATTTGTTACCGACTAAATAATACATAGAAGTGTACTAAGTGAAAGGGTAAGACAAATTTTTCATATTTCCCCAAAAAAAAATCTTATAAATAAAAGAAACTGGAAGCTAATGTTGCATCTAAAACTGGGCAATTTATTGATATTGTACCGTGAAAATAATAAATAATAACCAATAGTAGAAGGGTCAAAAATACGCCTTTTTTACATAATAGTAAGTGTTTGGTGGACACACGGAAGGGGTGAAATCTTACCCTAGTGGAGGGGAAATGTTGAATTTATCGTCAGGAACTGGTCATTGAAGGGTTCTGTGGCGGACATCACGATATTTTCGTCGGCTTTTGTGTACATTTTGCCACTGATTTCCTTATGAATAGCCGACATGTTGTGTGGGACAAGTGAGAAGCGCACAAGACTTCCTATGGCTCGACACGAGATTGAACTACGGTTTGTGCGTCACGAGGATTATTTAGTTATTATTATACCTATCTTCTCAGTTACTACTCAGGCACATTAAGAAAATAAATCGTTACGCGTTGCTACGCGTTCGGCAAAAATTCGCGACGGGAAGTTCCCCACCGAACAAATCGGTCACCAGCATCTCTGCTACCTACTTAACTAACACCCCACGGGGTCGGTCGTTCTGCCTGCTGGTCACTGATATTGTGTCACCAACACATCTTTCGGGCAACGATTTTGTTTGGAAAAATTGGACATAAAACTAGCATTGCTGTAAACTCTTGGAGGTATGTACCTAACTACATTATTGTTGTCTTTATTTTGAGCCACTCTTGTTTCTTTAGACTTGTAGCACAATAATATTCGGTTCAAGACTTTTGCCCGGCCGGGCTCTTTTTTACCCATTTTCCGTGCAATAAAACAGCTTTGAATTCGACTCGCACTTCAAGGGTTACGTGGCTGGAGTGAATGGGAATTTAATTTGGTGTTTTGATCTCTCTGTAGAATAATATTTTTTGCGACAGTTTTTCGCGTTTGTTTTTGGCCGTTTACCATAAAACAGACGAATCATTAACTTCTATCATTAGGTATGAAACGAAAAAGAAAAGATGGAACCTTCTTAAATCTTTTTAAGCTAATTTGTTTATCAGATTTCATTATAAATCTTTATATATAAGATAAATGTAGAAGCCTTTTTTCTTTTTTAATAATGTGTAATTGTGGCTATAATGATTTGAGAACGTGGAAGAAAATCAGCCAGTGTTACAAGAACTTTTAAAGCTAGATGTTTTTTTATTACTTTTATACAATAAAACGCACAAAACATGAATATTCACAATATATTTTTCCATATATTTTTCACTGTGAAATAATATTCTACGACATTTAAATTTAAAGAGTCTGTAACGAAATTCCTTAGTATGCTTTCGAAAAAGACATACCTAGAGTAAAAAAATATTTTGAATTATTTATTTATTTAAAGAACTTTATTGCACATTTATGTACAAAAGGCGGACTTAATTCCTAAGGCATTCTCTATCAGTCAACCTTTTGGCTAGGGGATAGTTTACATAATACATACACACACACACATATAAATATATATATATATATTCCGGTTCTGTGTAATGCCATTATTAGGAAATTATAATAATAAGGAAATTATTATTATAATTCAGACGTTAATGTTCCTACTGCGGCATAATTTCTTCTCTGTAATTTGACTACATTCGAATTCAACTAAAGTGTTAAGTAAGTAACTCTGTGACCAGCCTTAATAACATATGAAGCAAGATTGTTCAATTATCTTAATACCATTAGAGCTGTATTAAATTATTCATTCCATTTGCCAACCGAAATGGTCAGCGCAGTGACCAACAATAGTTCACCCCTTAACCCTTCAATGTCCACTAACAAAAACATTGTTAACATTACATTCTGTATGCAGATTGAATTCTTGTTAATTCCATAGCAATCGTCGTTAAAGTGTTAATGGATTTTGTTGTCCAATTGTTTGATATAACTGATTTTATGTAAATTACTATTGTGCATTACAACCAAGATTACATAGTGATGAGTAGGTATTTATTTAGGCATCAGCATCCAAGATACATACGCGACACGAAAGTTTCACAAATATACCTGCTTCATTAGTAACTTTCTATAATTAGCCTCTCCCTGAGTGAAATCAGAAATTCTCTGTGATGAGAATCCAATCTTACCTGAAGTCTACTCTCCATACCAACTGACAAATTTCAGCTTCATAGGAACATTTATAAAAGTACCCATGCAAGCTTTGAACCCTCATATTAGGGGTTAAATTTTTGAAAAGTGTGTTTAAAATGCCAAATTTTTCGTGGATCCCCAGTGGGTCTAGCCGCTGAGTCCACGGATCGTGTGTCACTTTATTGCCCCAAGAGAAACACTAAAAATTAGACAAATAAAATAATAAAAAAGGATAGAGCAAAAAGTGGCCTCATTGCTAGAGGAGATATTTTCAAGGCAAACTTATAAGGTGGTAGAGAGCTGTAGATAGAAACGAGATATACTTAGTTAAGCTATATACATATATTAAGAAATTCCTGTGCCAGATTACAAGATTCTATATGTAAATCGGTTTTTTTGTTCTTTTAAATAAATGGATTGAAATTATGTTTGTAGTGGTCACAATTATCGGTAATTTTTAGACTGAAACGTAGAGAATACATCAAAAAGTCCTTCATGGGACTTAAAAGTACTTCTTCGTATTTAAAATCAGCTTATACGTTTTTAATTACGTACTTAGATAGTTTGTAATATAAGGTAGATTCACTATTAATTGACCACTACAGCTCTACATCCGATTTCGCTCTCATGTCGACAACATAATTACGTACACCGGAATAATTCCAGTTTATGTCAATAGAGCTCGCTGTCTGATTGCCGAGCTCAGCTTAATTATAGATGGATTATTGTTTCTGCAATTAGTTTGATGTATTTCGCTCTAAGTCAATAGTTAATACAGTATAATTAAGAACACACTATACACAAAAAAGGAAGCAAATATTTCTGCTACTCAAAAATTGATGGACGTCAGTTAAGGCTTTCGGAGAGTTCAAACTACCCTGTATAAAAAGATATATTACCGTCGAAGATAATCTATTTAGAAAGAAAAAGATATAAAAGTGAGTAATATAATAGGGTTAATATGACAATTTTATAGAATTAAAATTTATATTAAAAACTTCATATTATAAAGTTTAATTTAACGGCCTTGTTTTGGCGATTTCCAATTATCACTTATACCTACATACGTTGCACACAAACATTGCAGAATAACATACAAAATTATTTCAACCTATTTTGAATACTCTGCTTACTACTTAAGTAAAATTAAATATCTTAAGAGATATGATTTTATATGGAAGATGTTTGAGGCCTCAAAAAGGGTCTATAGGAGAATAATAAGTAAAAAAGGCTAAATTTTTGTTCCTATTTTTATTTTTAAGTCACAGTCAAATATTTTTATTCAAAGTTGGCCCATAACACTTGTTTTGATGTCAATGAGATTACAGTAATTATGACAGAGGTAATATTGGCAATAACGAGAAGTTTAACCCATACGAGAGCCATAAGCATAAACATTACGAAGTATCTAAATAAAAACTTTGAGCGTATTAGAATAACTGATTTATATATAATTCTCATATATCATTAACATTATTTGATACTAAATATTTCCCCTGGTTTCACCCGCGATAGTTTCCGATATCCCGCGGGTAGTCCGAGATAAAAGTACTTACTACCCTATATTTTTTTCTGTACCTACCCTTAACAACATGTAAGTAGTATGCCAAATTTTATGTAGTTTCTTCCGTGTTAATTTCAAGTTCCCGTAGGAATTCTGGGATAAAAAGTAGCCTATGTCCGTAAGCCGCCTAAAAAGTAGCCTAAATTTCGTGGTGATCGGTTGAGCTGTTTAGCTGTGAATGCGTAACAAACTCACTTTCACATTTATAATATTAGTAAGGATTAAGGTGTATGTATAAGTATATTATAAATAATACTTCACTTACTAATATCACACTGATGAAAATGGAAAAAAAAAATCTTAATATTCTCATACATTTTCAGAGCATCATTATGCATCATGATTAATGATACAGGAATGGCAGTTCAATTTTGTGTAAACTGATTCGGTGTTAGCAATAACTTCCCATGTATTACAAAATAGGGTGGCACCGGTGATAGCAAAATATACGTGTGTTTTTTGATTTTTTTTTCCACGGGGATGCTTAAAAACTCACACAGTTTTAAATACTGTATAAAAAAAAAACAAAACGTGTGAATTTTATGTACTAAAGTAAAAATCCATTAGGCAAAAACGTGGCGGAAACTTATAGCAATCAGTTTCCGCTAAGAAAGCTGGCTAATTCAGAAATACCTAATAGAAATTCTACTTGAAAGACCACCTATTATAATAGCTAGCACCTAGCTGTGCCCCGTGGTTTCACCCGCGGAAATTTTGGAGATCCCGCAGGAATTCGAATTTTCAAAAATCCTTTCTTGACGGATGCCTACGCCATATTTACAACTATCTGTATGCCAAATTTCAGCGAACTCCTTTCAGTAGTTTCGGCTGTGCGTTGATAGATGAGTGAGTCAGGTTTGCCTTTTATATATTTAGATACTAGTTGTGCCCTGCGGTTTCATCCGCGGTAATTTCAGAGTTCCCGTGGGAATTTTATCCAAATCCGTTCAGCAGTTTTTGCGTGATTGAGTAACGTATGCGAGGATAAGAGCTCGAAAGCGCATTTTCATCCGACTTGCTTCAAGTTTATCGTCACTGCTCAGCTCTTATGTGTCTTAGCGTTATGTTATATAGCCTATAACCTGCCCAGGAGTATGAACTATACAATCGTACCAAGTTTGGTTAAAATCCGTTTAGTAGTTTTTGACCCATTCGTGCACATACAGAGAGTCAGACAGACAATAAAAATACTGATTGCATTTTTGGCATCAGTATCGATCACCAGTCGTCCTCCAATATTAATTTTGAATATAATTATATTCAATGTACAGAATTGACCTCTGTACAGTTTTATTATTAGTATAGATATAGATGAACAGAAAAATTACAATGCCAACAACCCTAACTACACTCAAACAAAAAGTAATACAATATTTATCCATTATAACGATTGCATTCCTGTTCACTCATAAATCACAGGCGGAGTAGTGACATCCGAGTTTTTGACAAATAGCCCGCAGAAACAAGTGACGCGCGTAGACAAATGGTGTGCAAATCTGGGGCTCGCACCTCACTCGTACGATATCTCACACATAACGATACAATAGTGGCGACTTTGTGTATGTATGATTCTCATTTAACCTAAAAATTCATGCCAAATCAGTAGTTCACTACTACTAGAATTTTCAAAACGTTACTAATTTAATTTAATTTTTTTCACACATAATATATTCGCTTAAATTGAATACGGGTAAGTGTTATTTAGGGTTATATTTTGACAATTGTAAGGAAATCAACACTTTGAGTTGACCTAGTACTAGTAGAGGATTTTTTTTTATGTCATAGGGGGCAAACGGGCAAGTAGTACACCTGATGGTAAGTGATTACCGCCGCCCATAGACATCTGCAACACCAGAAGGCATGCAGGTGCGTTGCTGACCTGGAATGGGGATGGAAACTGGCTTTTAAGTAGGGCTGCCGGAACACACCGTTAGGTGCTTGGCGACAGATTTGCAACTTGAAGGTGGTAGCTAGCCAGCCGGGCACTAGAGAGCGCCCTACCACCATGCTATGGTTTCCTCACGATGTTTTCCTTCACCGACAGCTCAAGCTCATTGTTAGGTTTTGAACCTACGCCTTGCGGCGTTTGATCCGAACGCACCAACCACTGAGCTATCATCGCTGTAAAAATGATCCGTAAACCATAAATTTGCTGCTAGATAAAAAAAATATTTGCAGCCTACCATGTGCTAGTCTGGCTCACACTTGGCCATTTTTTATCCCCTGTTCCTACTGACTGTCTTGTATTCTTTACTTCAGTAGGACTTCAGCTAAAAATCAGGCAAGTAAGCGGGTAAAATTGTGGGTGACATATAGTACTTTTTATCACAGAATTTTCATGGGAAATCAAAAATTAATGAGAGTAAAACGGTGAGGATCGACTAGTTATCAATAATAAGGTTCAAAAAAAGTGTATCATCTCTTCGAAAAAAAAAATGAACAGGAAAAAACATTTCTCTTATCAAACAACCGACACTACAAGTAAGTTTATCCCGAAAACAATAAATTGAATCGAAACTACCGTGCGCTGGGTTAAATAATATATTCGAAGATATACACCTTAACGGCAGGTCCCTGCTGTGTAATGCTGTACCGAAACTGGTGCAATTACCCTGTAATAGCCATGTGAATGCGAAATACGCGTGACTAGAAAGTTTTAGGCTTGCGGTTATAATAAAGTTTAGGAAAATAGGACCTCTATTTTGTTTGTTACACAATACTTTTGCTCTGGTCTAACAACCTGTATTCGGAAGAGTGGACAGAGATAATGGACCTCTACATGCTGTAATAATTAATTAAACGCCTCTTCCGCCTCTTTTACATTCATCATACTTCTTACTGTCTTAAATTTGACTGTCTTACTAATAAGCCTCCTTATATTAATAATGTTATCTAAGTTACAATAATTGAGATTTAAGTGAAGTACCTATAACAGTTATCTATCTATTTTTATGACGCCTTATAAATGTGATAGCAATGGCATTGGGATATCTATATGATATAATATACCTACCTGGGGTCCCGGTCTGCGCTCCTCATAAATGTCCCTGTGGCAGTGATGTCGACAAGCTAGGACATCACGGACTGTCATGCCAAAAAAGTGCAGGCCGCTTCTCGAGACATGCCGCACTTAACGATATCATACGCCGGTCCCTTGCCACCGTCAACGTGCCAAGTCTACTTGAGCCGACTGGCATTGCAAGAGACGATGGCAAGAGACCGGACGGTATGAGTTTGATTCCATGGAAGATGGGGCGGGTGCTAGTATGGGATGCAACCTGTTCAGACACGCTGGCCCCTTCCCATCTACATGGAACCAACAACAGAGCTGGTGCGGCCTGCGAAGCGGCTGAAAATACTAAAGCACGCAAATACAGGGGTCTAGGGCCTGAATATGATTTTGTGCCATTCGGTGTCGAGACCCTTGGTCCGTGGGGTCCTAGCGCTATAAGGCTTTTTAAGGAAATAGCAAAAAGGTTAGTCGACATCACAGGAGACCGAAGAGCTGGCAGCTACCTCGCACAAAGAATTAGCCTAGCTATTCAAAGGGGGAACGCTGCCAGTATCTTCGGAACCTTGCCTAAAGGGACTCCTTTTAATAATATATTTTAGATTAATTTTAGGTTAAGTTAAGTTTAGATTAATAATTATATAATTTATGTCTCCTACCTGTAATAATGGGGATGTGGACTACTTTTGAAAATCAAAATTCTAATTAGTCCGTCAGTTAGAAAATAAAAAAACAATAGACAAGTAATTTTTGCTTTTTCGAATAAATTATAATATATAGAGATAAAGCGCATTGAAGTTAAGGGTCAGGGGGTCGTGACGTCACTAACCGCTAAAACCGCCATACAAACTGTCAGAATAGTGACGTCACGCGAAATTTCAACTCAATGTATCGTCGTTATTTTTTGATTACGTAAGAAAAAAAATACGCGTCCATTATTTTTTAATAATCTACTAGACGGACAAAAAAATAAAAATTAGTCAACATGTCCATTGTTATAGTTTTTGGTTAAATAAATAATTAAGCAACTAGCTGAGTAATAGTATAGCATTTCGAATTCTACACATGGATATTATATTTTGATACCTAGCCAGAGTCTAGCTCAGACCGTATCCAAGGCTGTGATTAACGACGTACTGCCGATGACAGCCTGGGTGCGAGGTGAAACTATCCATTTATATACAGGGTGCTCGCTTAATGCTGTTTAATGAAAACTAAACGTGGTCATTAGGGAAAACTACGAAAGTTTTAATGTCTTTTTTTTGTATTTTTACAATTTTTCTCTTATGTAATGATTCTTGATTATATTTAACTTAGTAAATAATCTAGTATTATAATTTAATTTGGCTTAGAACATAAAAGAAATGCTGTTATAATACCACTACAACAATATTACTCGAGGAATATTTTGGTAAGGGACAATCTTTTTTGCAATTATTTTGTTTTTATTTATCCATTCTCTTTTTCATTCTATTTTTTTGGGGTAGGTTACTCTTTTTTTATATCATAGGGGGCAAACGGGCAGGTGGTGCACTTGATGGTAAGTGATTACCGCCGCCCATAGACATCTGCAACACCAGAAGGCATGCAGGTGCGTTGCCGACCTGTAATGGGGATGGGAACTGGCTTTCAAGTGGGGCTGTCGGAACACACCGTTAGGTGCTTGGCGACAGATTTGCAACTTGAAGGTGGTAGCTAGCCAGCCGGGCACTAGAGAGCGTCCTACCACCAAGCTATGGTTTCCTCACGATGTTTTCCTTTACCGAAAGCTCAAGCTCATTGTTAGGGTTTGAATCTACGTCTTGCGGCGATTGATCCGAACGCACCAACCACTGAGCTATCATCGCTGTGCATGATAGCTCAGTATATTATAAGACTTTTAAATTTAGTCATTCTAAAGCTTTATTTCTTTCTAAAGGTTACACTACCTTGTATCTTTTGGTTCTTTTGGTTTAAGGAAGCTAAATACAATCTATCAATTCTCTGGCACCCTGTATACATAGCTGAGGTATATCTAAGATGAGTCGGCATGTCTCGCAGCCAGAGGTCGCCACTTGAGCTGTCAATTAGACGATATCGATGATTGACGAGCAGAGTTTACAGCTAGAGTGTATTCGAGTATGAAGCAACTGAGATTTTGAAATACGAGCAGTAGCACAGGCATTTGTTCGGGCGGAAGAGATTCCTTTGCGTGAATTTTGGAAACTGTTAGTTAAACCGCACTAAATAGTGCCTATCTTAAATCATAAATGGGAACACAAGTAAGCGATATGCTATGTTTCATTTAAATCCGTCCAATTGTTTTTATGTATCTTGCCAATTCTTTCATTGAGGTAAACAGACAGAAAATCCATAAATTCGTTCGTCTCTAGACTTTTGTCAAGATTATGCAACTTCCATTTAATTTTCTGAAATTTATTCTTAATTGAATGTTAAAGCTTATAGCTCAAATTAACAAAACAATCAATATAATACGTACTAATATGACACATTATACTTGCTTTATCTTTTTATTTAACAACAACCAAATGTGTTTGGCAAAAACCATTGGAACGATCTGCTTGCGTAATCAAAAGTCGAAATAAATGACTTACCGCCGGGTCGTAAATCAGTTTTGAGCAATAAAAACCCACACGGAATCCGAAGCTGGTGTAAGCTATAAACAACAATTGGTCACAGCAATATGGTTACCACAAGCAATAAAGCAAACCTATGATTAACAGATCGTCGGTTAATAAACAGGGTACTGATTCAAGTTCTCGTAATTCGATATTTAAATTTTGGCAACAAATCTAAATACTTATCTTTACAAAAAAACGTAGGTTTGCGTGGGTGAATTACCTTTGTATTCGATTTGTCAGCGCAAATGATCCATATTAAGGTATATAATATGTCAGCAAGTTGGCAACTTGCGAGCTCTCTTCTGAAAAAAATATAATATATGGATGATTACCCATGTCATACCGCCGCACTCAGAGTCGACTTTAATGATTACTTAGTTAAGTATAGATTTTTAAAACAAAACTGCCGCAATCAGACAAGTTTAATAAATTAATGTTAATTGGCATTTAACAAATTAAGTTACATCTCATTAAATGCCAATTAACATTAATTTACTGAAAGTCTCTGATTGCGGAAATTTTGTTTTAAAAATCTATACTTAACTGAGTAATCATTAAAGTCGACTCTGAGTGCGGCGGATAATTGTGTTTCTTTTTTTTTTTAAATTTAATGCCAAAACAAAACTGTAAATAGGTAAATATAATATTATTATATTTTATGTACATTTCGTATCGTAGGTGATCCCTTCGCATTTACATACATACATATATTTTAATGTAGAGACACGGCATGGGCATTTTGAGTTACAAACAATCTATTACAAACAAATAAACATACAAGAAATTAAATAGTTTATCTATAAAGTTAATATCTGTATGACAATGTGAGTTAAACTAACATAGATTTGGTTTACAAGCTAGTTGGTACTTAAATCGATAAACTCATTTTGAAATGTCAATACACTCGAACAAAATTGAAACAATCACATCAAAGAGTTAAACTGAACAAAAGAAAACAGGGAAAAAAGAAATCTTTGATATCCACCATTAATTAACGTCGACGCCAAAGGGGTTAACTCTTAAACCCTTTCTTTGAGATGGCGGTAAAAAAATGCCCTGAAGCAATTTTTATGCACTCATAAACTCTTTCGAACTTATTGTTTCCTTTAAAAAAGTAGACTTTGAAATATTTCGATTATTATCGTTTGATGTCGTTTGCCATTTGACGCACTCGGAAATGAGTTTTTTCCATTTCTGTTTTTTTTTTTCAGTGTTTTATATACAAAGTAGATAATTATTATGTATTAATATTAATCTTGCTAATATTATAACTGTGAAAGTGTGGATGTTTGTTACTCAATCACGCAAAAACGACAGAACGGATTTGGATGAAATTTGGCATGCACATTGTCAGGGATACAGAGAAGGACATAGGGTACTATTTGTCCCGGAATTCCCGCGGGAATTCTGAAATTACCACGAGTGAAATCGCGGGGCAAAGCTAGTATAGAATAAATATATTACTGGCTGGTGCCCACGGTTTAGGAATTCTAAAAGCACCTTAGGCAAATACATGTTTAAGACACAAGAAACTTACTTACGGCGTACTTAGAGTATAAATAAGACCATTTGATTTATTGTTAGAGAAACTGAAAGATGACATTGCCACTAAACTTAAGTCATGTAATTAATACAACGATTTTTTTTTAATACAACGAGTAGGAACTAAGTAAAATAAACTCATTTGCTCTTCCATGAATCTCCCTTCCTTTATTAGTTGTTTTTTTTTTTTAAATCGCTCCACGCCACAGACAGTGGCTATTCGACACGGTCGTGGATCGCCGTATTCCATTTTCAAACGGAAATACCGTTGACAGAGAACACTCCTTTGTTCTCTCAACGTTCTGTTCCATTTCCAAATAGAATTTTAAATCTGGCACGTGCAGTGTTGGTTAAAGAGTGAATTTGATAAATTAAAAAACAATTTAAAACAACAAATACCTATGTACTTTAACTACCAAGACTTATGATTCTATATACTTAGTATTTAGAGGTCTCAACTTCTTGCTAACATTTGACCCTACTAAATATGCATTCGTAGTGATAAATTAGTGAAGAGATGTCAGTGTCATTAAAAATTGTACGTTCACACTCTAGAACTCACATTGCATTTTTCTAAGGAAAAAAGACGTAAGATGAGATTAAGTTTTTTTAATACAGTTGCTCAAAAAGTGGCGTATTGCAGGGACGTTTAGCGTTCGGGATGTGGGCTATTACATACTCGAGCTTTTTGTTTACCTTTCCCGAACTCGTGCGTTCTCTTTGCCAACAGTCAAAATGGCGACACGACTTTGACACACTTTTTGCATTGCGAAACGTAGGTTTCGCATTACTAATACGACTAGCGCCATCTCTTGATCACAGTTGGAACTTAGTTGAGTTTGTTGTGTTTTTGATATTTTATTAAATTGCTTAATTTTTTCGTAACTGTATTAAAAATAGTTGTTCAGTACACGTGCGGAACCGTCATTGCAACTAGTTCCGACTGTCAACCCTCACCTTCGGCTGCGCCTCGGCTCGGGTAGACATTTGTCGGAACTCTTTGCAATGACAGGCTTTCCGCACTTATAATGAAATATACTAATGTAAGAACTCCACAGCAGTCGCTTCAAATTTTTACTAATATTTACCCAAATAAAACCCAAAGTTACTAGGTCGCTCACTTATTTACAATGTATAAAGAAATTCATCAGGGAATAATGTTATGGATATGAGATATTCTGATGTGATATTCCCAGCACTGCAAACAATCTATGTGCAAAAAATAGATATCTAAGAGGCTTTAGTGACGGGAAATACGGACAAAAATGCATACACATATATATATAATTATACTATACACACATAATTATATAACTTAAGGTTTACGGAACTTAAACCTTTTAGCTGTGTTTATGTGGTTACGAGCTCTTGGCGTGCTACGGCAGTGCTACGAAGTTGTAGCAAATACGTAGAAGCTGTAGACAACGCTACGAAAAACATATAGGTATTTTATTTTGCTCTTTGTACAAACCTGTTTAAAGCCACTCCACCGTATTCGTATCATTGAGAATAAACCTCTTTTCATATTCATTCCCCATTCTATATTATAAAAAAGGTAAGGGACGTCGCGTCGCGTATTGAAATCAAAGGGATACTTTGGCATGTTGACAAATAAACATAATATCGGACTAAAATAATATCTAGTCGCCAAAATTTATGGAAAATCAATCCTTATTTCAATAGCTTTAAAGCTCACACGGAATTTATATTATTTGTAATAATCTAAAGGTCCTTATATTGCCCTGGGATTTACGGCGATTTGTTGTGAAATCGTAAGTAGCCGGTGTGGGTTTATTTTTCTAAAAGTGTATTTTGTTATTATGTTATGAACGACGGGGTATTTTATTAAGCTCCTTATTTTTGACTGCTTCTATAAAATAAGTCACAATGGACATCGGCCAATTTTCTGCATAGCTACCTGAATTCAGCACAGAGTAAAAATAGATCCAGTAGGTCAACGTCTTTGAAGTCATGTTGACTTCAACTGGAAAATCACTATCTCTGGAGTCTGGATATACTAGCTCTGGTCGTTATTCTATTTAATTTTCAAATTTGCATTATCTACTTAATTCTATAAGAATTCATTGCGGCAAAAAAGCCTGTGTTTATGTTTAAAGTAAGTAAGACTACCTACGTAAGAAAGGTTTATTTATTTTTATTTAATTCACTTTTTGCGAGATGCACAATGAAATAACTGACAAAAAATATTATAATTTTATCAATATATTTTTGGCTTAGCATAATTTTTAATTTTTTATTAGTTTTTCGAGGCTTGCAATGGAGAGTCAGAGTTCAAGACGTCAAGATAAAAAAAAAACTTATAAAATCTGTGGCTGGTTTATTTTAATACTAGTTGTGCCCGCGGTTTCACACGCGTTAATTTCAAAGTTCCCGCTAGAATTACGGGATAAAAAGTACCCTATGTATTAATCTGATGTATAATATAGCTATATTATTCTAAAGTTTCATTTAAATCCATCCAGTAGTTTTTGCGTTAAAGAGGAACAAACATCCATCCATCCATCCATCCATACATTCTTAAAAACTTTCGCGTTTATAACATTAGTGGGATCTTCTTTTATGATAAATCTGTTAGATTTTTAAAATGGCCACATTCCATAGTCACATTAGAATAATTTAAAAATCACAACACATTTGACGATACACAGTAGATACATATTATTCAATACGCCGCGATAAGCCGCACACCGATCCATCACGAAGAAAAATAAACCATCTCTCATAAAACAGCTCGGCTAATGTTTAAAACATCCCCCGTTCCGGTGTTGCCAGCGTATCATTCTCCCCGGGGAGTAGCGACTTTTTCTCGGTGTTGCAACAATACACGGTGAATAGGTTTTTGACGGATGAACGGATTCACCGTCCGTGTCTTATACTAGTAATATCACTTCGGTCAGTGAACTGTGACGATTTTGTTTTATTTATACCATCGGTACTATCTGCTGTCATCCGCAGTTTTAGCCCGTCAACTTCGGAGTTCCCGCGGGAATGGGCTAGTTGACTAATTTTTTTTTACTAGTCCGGTTTTCTAGTTTGATAAAAAATATTGGACACGTATTTTTTTTTCTTTTTTACGTAATCAAATAATAATGGCGAAACATTGAGTTGAAATTTCGCGTGACGTTACTATCCGGTGAAGTTTGTATGGGGGCTTATAGCAGTTAATGACGTCACGAGCTCCAAAACTTTAATGCGCTATATCTATGTATATTTTCATTAATTTGAAAAAGCAAAAAATACATGTCCATTATTTTTTTATTTTCTGACTGACGGACTAATTAGAAATTTGATTTTCAAAAGTCATCAACATCCCTTTTACAAGATAAAAGTATCCTGTATGACTGTGTCCTTTTCCGTATCCCTTACAATTCATCTATGTATATATAAAAATGATCCCCCATGCGAATCGATACGTTTGGTTCCGTCCGGCGTTGTTCGGATTTTTAACAGACTGAATATCGTCAAACGCTGGGTGCAATATTTGTTTAAATAATCAGGTAGATATATATAAAAATTAATCTATATTTCTCTTGGTCACGGTATCACGCGTGAACGGCTGGACCGATCACCATTAAATTTTGCATATCCACTGTCAAGGACACAGAGAAGGACATAGGATACATTTTATGCCGAAATTCTTGCGGGAACTCCGGAATTGCCGCGGGGGAAACCGCGAGCGATATCTAGTAATATGAAAATGAGGTGTATCAATACGTACCACCTGAGCGGAGCCGCGAGCAAAAGCTAGTACCTACATGGCAAGTGACCGTAATATAATGTAGATAATTATTGTCATTATACCTACCAATGTTATTATCCCTAATTGCAGTACGGGTTAATGAAGCGAATCAGTGGAACAGAATGTATTAGCGGGACTCATTAGACGGTTTGCATACCATTATATTATCATGGGGTTGGTTGGTAATTACATCACATAGTGGTCGGATAAGTAGGTTATATGCTACTTAATACTTATACAATATTATTGTATAGGTAAAACAATGGGCATGTTGACTAATTTTTATTTTTTAGTCCGTCTTGTAGATTATTAAAAAATGTTGGACACGTATTTTTTTTTACGTAATCAAAAAATAACGGCGATATATTGAGTTGAAATTTCACGTGACGTCACTATTCTGACAGTTTGTATGACGGTTTTAGCGGTTAGTAACGTCACGACCCCCTCACCCTAAACTTTAATGCGCTTTATCTCTGTATATTTTAATTTATTTGAAAAAGTAAAAAATACGTGTCTATTGTTTTTTTATTTTCTAACTGACGGACTAATTAGAATTTTGATTTTCAAAAGTAGTCCACATCCCCATACTAGCAGGTTAAAATATACCAAGTAGTCCGCTTTATTTTCGGAGTTCCCGC
The DNA here is from genome assembly GCA_907165275.2 of Zygaena filipendulae. Classification (NCBI taxonomy): domain Eukaryota; kingdom Metazoa; phylum Arthropoda; class Insecta; order Lepidoptera; family Zygaenidae; genus Zygaena; species Zygaena filipendulae. The sequence continues at coordinate 8,560,186 of OU015669.1, forward strand.
AGGGATTATGAGGCAGTACCGTATGTCCTTGTCTGTAGGTACCTCTTTCAACGAATACGCAAAACTCCATGATGATCGGTTGAGTCGAAGACGTGATAGCGAGGCAAACAAACAAACATTCACATTTAGGATATTGAGATAGGCTACTAGGTGTTCCTCTGGCGGTTTGGACCGCTTAAGTATCGGTGCTCCCACGGCGAATCTTTGTTACGAGATAAAAAGTATCTTATATCTATCACTAGCTGTCTCCTCGGTTTCACCTGCGGTAATTTCGGAGTTCGCGCGGTAATTTCAGGATAAACTATATACATAAACCTTCCCCGTGAAAAACTATCTATTGGTGAAAACCGTGTGAATATAAGTTCAGTAGTTTTTGAGTTTATCGCGAACGGACAGCGGAAGCGACTTCATTTTATCCTCTGTAAAGATCGAAAGATGTTTGAGAATCGGATCTGTAGTTAAATAGATTACCGCAACATCCAAACCTACTTGAGATGTATAGATACAACCACAAAACAAATAGAAAGGGCATCACCTCAAATCAATATGAATGGACGAATAAAAACAAATGGACGTAGATAAGCAATAGTGTGTTAAACCACACTGGAGAAGTTTTGAGTAAATAAAAGTTTTATAATTATAGCGCCAATTTGTGTCAGCATTTTTTATGCTCAATATTTAGTTACATATTTAATCAGTGTAATAAGGTAAACACATAGTTAAAAAACGTCCTCTAACTCTCAATAAATCGTTCTGAATCAATAACTTCATTTTGTGGGTTAACATGTTATTGCTTATCTGCGTCCAAATGAAAACCAGTGTCTGCGGATGATTTTCGCACACAAAGCTATTCGTTGCTCACACTTACATTCATTTTGATGGTCTCTTTGTACAATTCCGTACAATTTCATCGTATGAAAAAAATCAAATTCATCAAATTTTTGCTTTTAAACAGTGAAATAAAGTTCAAAATTTTACATTTGAACTAGTGACCGTCGATTTATTTAACGAAATTTATTAAACTTCATTTGATTAGATATTTTCTTACGTATGGTTTTTATTTTCAAAATGGACAATGTGTGGAATATTATAGAAAATACATTTAGGATGAAGGCAAAAAAAGATTTAGCAATGAAAAAGTGCTAATACTTGCAAACGTTGCCTGTCTAGTTAATAGATTGAATAGTCTTTATTGTACGTACACCAAAATAATGTTACAGTGTGTCAACAAAAAAAAACTTATAAAAAAAGGCGTACAAAAGGCGGTCTTATCGCTTTACTAGCAATCTCTTCCAGACAACCTTTAATGTTAATTATTTTTAACGTTAATGTGTTTGTTCTTTTCTCTGTGGATACATCATTTTATCTTTAATCTAATTAAACACAGACATTAACCCATTGTAACGTGAAACATAAGGTATGCGCGTATTATTGCCCATCAAAGGCACAGTAAGACCACTCCCAATTAAGTAGATTGAACAAAGTTAACGACATGGTCATTAAGCAGCGTTTAAATAGTGAATAGGACAGTTTATGGGCTGGCTTTGAGGTGCTCGTACATTTTCGAGTGCCTTAAGGTATTGTGTGAAGCTTTAGGTGCTCTCTATTCTGTCAGTATCTATTGTTATTTGATAATTTGTTTATAAGTCAAACAATAGAATGATTAAAAGGTCTCTTCAACTATCAATGTAACTTGGACCTTAACCCATATTGTTACCTTTATGTAGGTATGGTAGAGGTAGTTAAATCGCTGTTTAATTTTAAACCTCTTGTCGCAAAAAAGGTTAACAATCAAAAAGGCAAAAGACGGATATATTTTTTGTATATTATAGAGTGACAGTTTGATTCAAAATTCCTTTCCAAAATTGAAGCAGTAGAAACAATCAAAATATGTAAACAATCGATGTGTGTGTTTACAAATGCGCGAAATTACAAACCAAAGTGATGTAAGCCTTTTTAGCCTGAGTTAAAATAGCGTCGTTTTGCTTGCACTCACTGTCGTTGTATGGCTATTGGTATAACACTATGGCAAAATATGCTGATTAAGTTGAACCACTGTTTATAATATACAACGTGTTAATGAATTCACCAAAAACCTGATACACCCCATTAAAAAAATAAGAAATTTCAATAATTTTTATTAAAATATAAATTATGTCGAAAAAATTGATAGTCTAAAATTTGTTCAACATTACTTTGGAGGTGACTTATCTACGAAATCTCAAGTGCTACGCCCGCGCCTACGTGTCAATGACCGATTCGATTTTTTTTCTACGGGCGGCGTACGCGCCAAATATTGTATTATAAATAATTTAGACATGGGCTAGTAAAAATGAAAAAATATAACCTATATCAAAACATGGTGCGATCGATTCGGATTCTGAACAAACTACTTTCTAGTTTTCAGTTAATTCATTAACACGATATATAATCATGTTTATTGCAGACTAGCTGTTTTCCGTGGTTTCACCCGCGTTAATTTCGGAGTCCCACAATAAAATAATAGTAAATATAAACAAAATTCGATTGATTTCGTCTATCACGCAAGGATTTCAATACATTTTTAGCCACTTTAACGAAGTCAGATTCCGGTAAACAGATCCCTCGCGAAACCCCAGAAATAATCATGTGTGTCCACTAAAACGAAGCTAATATATCCTTTGCAAATAGAAAATAAAAATCTATCGCAATAAACAAGGGATAGGATAACATCAAAGAGAGATATTCTTTTTAAACCAATACCGCGTCCGAGATGCTTAGGATTTCACTCAATTTCGTCCTTCGGTAAATTAAATTGCGTCTACTATTATGGGGGAGAGTTTTAAAGGTCTTCACATGTCCGATTTTGTATATTTCTTTTAAAATATCACGTTTCGTGGGCGTTTTTTGTTCGCCTTATTATGTGTGGACGTGGACATGCTTGTAATAAGGGAAACCTTAGACGAGAATGGAATTTCAATAGAGCTTTTTTTTAAGGAAAAACCTACTTAGGTACTTTTTCGCTAGATTTCGGTTGGTACTGATTTGAGAATTTTATGTAAATGTATATTTATGTAATCCGAAAACCATTAACCCTATTTGTTTAAAAAATCTTAAAAAAATTATTTTACTTAAAATTAAATAGATATTTTTAAATATTTTAGCCACTTATAAAGAAAGGGTGCAATGAAAACGCAGCATTAAAAATTCAAAACTACAGTGCTGTAAAACATTCAGAATTGCCCTTTTTTAAGTTTTTCATTCTATCTGCAATGTGTTGATTTAAGAAGTAAAATTACCTTAGAAAATAAACGTAAGAATATAGTTATTACAGCAAGTGGAATTGCACTAATGTGACCAGATCATGCGCCAAAATTTTAGTAAATGTTAAACGGAATCGTCGCCAGCGGATACTTGTATAAACCAGAGCCATCTGGATTTATATGTACAATCAACTCTTCCACACTTCCACGTACACTTTTCGTATTGTAAACGTTGAGTCACAGAACAGTAACACTGTACCTACTTGCGTTTCGCAGAACAATATCATTAACAAACATTTGCCAAACTCTCCCAATAACCTTTATTACTATCACCGCAAGGGTGAAACTCTATCGAGATAATGTTCTACGAATGACAAGGTTATATTGGTGTTGCAACAATTAACCCCGTGAATTTGCACCAGTGTTTGCAAATGGATTGGATTGGATTGGCGATGGTGCGAAATGGTTCTTATACGATACATTGTTCTCAGTTATCTTTGACTAGTTTATTGAACTTCGGTTTATTATTGAACGACGGTAGCGTTTAAATATATGAGTAGTTGTTACGAGGTGCTAAAAGTTAAGGAACAGTTGGCCAAGCATTACATATATTAACGTATTAATTACTACAGGAGATTAGGTATTTTAATGAGAAAACATGATTCGCTTGAAAAAAATTCTCCAACAAGCAATTCACAAAAAATATTTACATTTCACTAAAAAACATTAAAATTCTGACCAAGTCAAATTTAATAAGAAAGACGGTAAAAGGAAAGTGTCTATAAGAAAGATAAGAAAAAAGCTATAATAGCATAGGAACCTACCTAAGGGTAACAAAACAACTATTGTATTATGCCATTGTACACAAAACGCCGGATATTACCCGTGTAAAAGTTAGTTTTCCCATTATACGAACTGTCTGGCCGGGATAAAATACATAAAATGCACACGAAGCCTGTTATTCTGATTAAAGTAATCCAGAAAGATTTTTCATAGCACACTTAGGCTCGACTTCAGTTGTTACGTTACGTTATAGTTTAGCTATAGCTTTTATCAATAACTACTGAAATACCGTGGGAATATCGGGTCTCCCTCGGGAACTGTAGGTAGACAATATTCTGATTCACTCAGGAATATTGTAGCGTCATATCAGTGACACAGTTTTTAGAATCGGTTCAGTAGTTCCAGAAATTGTTTTACTTTCATCCAAACTTAGAAAACAAACTACAAAAAACTTAACTCTTAATAAATTATTATTGTTTGTTTGTTTGTATACTTTATTGAATATAAACAAAGTGTTTACAAATTGCTAAAATTAAATTAAGTAGGTATTTAGTTTATGCTCAAAGGCGGACTTATTCCGCGAGGGGATTTCTTCCAGTCAACAAAACCAACATATACTACTACTGTAGAAAGATATTATGAGAGTGTTAAAATGACTTGCTTAGCTTTTTAAAATAAAAGACAACTGATCATTTTTGGGTATTTCTTTTCTGATGGAATATTTTATTATCTACATTATTGCTTCACTTATTTGAGCTTTTTTTGTTTTGCACAAAGGCACAACTAAATTCTGCATGTCTAGTAATTATACTAAGTGCTGTATCTGTTCGGAGGAAGCAAGCAAAAACCTAGTGATTAATAGCATCACAAGCTATCAGTCTAGACGGCTAATGCATTCTATAGCGAACTCATTTTACTAAATAGTCTATGATGGTGGAAGGTGATGGTGCATTTCTATTGTCGATGGTCATTTCGCTGTATGGAACGAAATACTTGATCAAAATCTAAACCCTTTCGGCAATTTCAATAATGTTATTGTGAAAGCTTTAGTTAAGCAAAATACTAAAGATTATATAAATTGTCAGAATATTTTGTAGTTTTAACAAAGAAATTGCTAAAAATATTAATTTGCTGTGATAAAAATTTATCCAGCATTTAGATTTGCCTCCAAAATATAGGCACCACACAAATATTAAACAAACACAAAATATAAGTTACTCTTAACAACATATAAATTTTGATGACTTTAAATAATGTAATAGGTACTTATACAAATATTTTGTACAAAAAGAAAAAAAATCATGAAAATATATGCAAGATTGAAGTAAAATCCCTTTTGTAGTGTTCACGCACACTACGGAGATACTTTGGTAGGTATCGGTTTATCACTGACTCACTACTACGCCCAGATCCGAGCGCCGACGCACATCCGCCTCGCTCCGTGCCCAACAAGAGACTGCCAGTCGGTTGATGTTGACGATCTTTATATACCCACACGATATTTCTTTATACCCTCTCTCGGGTACCTGTACATGAGACAATGTATTGTATCCACTTAATAGTCACAAACACTACACCTTTGATATTGTGAGACATATTTTACGTTTAACGCCTTTACAGTCAGCGGAAACTGATAGGTAACTGTAACGTTTCCGTCACGCTCTAGACTCTATAGAGTCTTAACTAAAACCAAAATATTTTAGTATTTTAGTGTTAAAAAGTAGTTTGGTCGGATGTTGAGATCCGACCATATGCTTTTCATGTCCAGATTTCCTACAAAAAAAAAACTATAAAAGTACTAAAATTTTTCGTTAAGAACAACGTTCGTTTTTACTAACAACAATGTAAAATGTAGTTTATTAAAAAGTAGTTTTAGTGTTAAAGACCAAAACACACACTCTTAACTTAAGACTAAAATAAAATACTAAAATATTTTAGTAGGTGAGTAGGTAGTTAGTTTAGTTTAGTTTATTTTATTTCGTACTATCAGTGTTAACAAAATGTCAAGATAAAATGTCACAGAGAATAGTACAATTGTCAAATAATAATAATAGTATGATGATACAATACAAAAATAATAATATTACAAAATAGTAATAAAATAGAAATGTCAAGTAAATTTAATATCTAAAAATATGAATAAATTCTATTATATAGTTTTTACATAAAATTCATTTATGGAGTAATATGCTTTATCCAATAAATAGGCTTTCAATCGGCGATGAAAAGTTTTGTCATCATTTTCTTTCCGTAAATCTGCGGGAAGCTGCTCGTAATATGTAGGTCCAATTACTCGCGGGTTTTTACTTGCTAATTTTGTTCTTCGTGATACAGTCTCAAGTTTTTCAGTATTACGAAGATTTCGCCCACCACCCGTTCGGCGTCTGAAGTCAGTCATGTTTTGTCTGACATATTTTACTACCTCAAATATGTAAAGTGAGCACAACGTCATAATTCCTTGTTGTTTAAAAAGGTTCCTACACGACTCTCTTGGCTTTACTCCCGCGACTATCCTCAGTGCACGTTTCTGAAGGACGAATACCCGTTGATGATCAGTGGAATTGCCCCACAACATAACACCGTACGCCATCACAGAATGGAAGTGTGCAAAATATACCTGACGCATGATATTTTTTGAGACTAACGGGCATAGTCTACGTAAGGCATATGCAGCACTACTTAGTTTGGCGCAAAGAGCATGAACGTGGGATTTCCAGTTGATGTTGGAGTCTAAAGTGAATCCGAGGAAACGGCATTCGTCAGATAACGGCACAGGGCAGTCTAACGTAGGTGTAATTGAAGGTGGTCGCGCGGAAAATAGCAATAGTTTAGATTTTGCCGTATTTAATATCAGGCCGTTCACTGTGAACCAGTCGAGGAGTTGTTTGTGAGTGTTTATTATTTTTGTATTAAGTTGTTCATATGTACGTGCACTGACCACAATGGTTGTGTCATCCGCAAACAAAACAGCTAAACCATTTCTAATGAAATTTGACAAGTCGTTAATGAAAATCAGGAATAGTGTATTCCCTAAGGATGAACCCTGAGGGATACCGATGGTGACGTCACCAGTCTTCGACCTAATTTTGCAGCAGTCTGTAGCTACTTGTACTGTTTGGGTTCTATCAGATAAGAAAGATTTTAGTAGCTTATGACAGTTATTTTGAATACCATATAATGATAATTTGTCCAGTAATAATTCTCCTTGTATAACATCAAATGCCTTAGTGAGATCACAAAATATTCCTGCAACCTTATATTTATCGTCAATACCTGTTATTATCGAATCAATAACTTTGTGAGCTGCTGTATTTGTGGACTTATTTTTGCGATATGCAAATTGCTTTTCGGACAACAGATCGTTTTGTTCTAGATGTTCCATGATGCTTTTGGATATTAGGGACTCGATTAGTTTAGAAATACTGGGTACGATCGTAATGGGTCTATAACTATCTACCTGAGCTTTGTCACCTTTCCCTTTGAACACTGGGCAAACTCTGGTACTTTTCAACACATATGGATAAATTCCTTTTGCAAACATTTCATTAATAAATGCTACTAACATCTCAACTATGACTGGCCACACTGATAATAAAATGTTCAATGAAATGTCATAGATGTCCAGAGTGTTTCCAGTGTGTAACATATCCATTAATAGTTTTGTCAGCATATCATTTGTTACGGTAGGTAAATAATATTCCGGAGGATTTGTAGTGCTGGAATAACGAGTTAGGTATTCAATGGCCTTTCCTTTGTTCGGTTGTAATGGTAGATTAGCTGTAATATTGAGAAAGTAGTCATTGAACTTGTCTGGGATTTGACTCGTTGTTACAATTTGACCTTGATCAATCAAACATACATTTTGGGATTTATTTTTAGGTGATATTTCGCTATTAACGACTCGCCAAACCTCTCGAGAATGGTCTTTAGTTGTCATAAATTTATAATCAATGTGGTCGCGTTTGTCACGTAGACTTGTTAATTTAATTAATTCTGAGTAATGATGTATACATTTGTTAATCAATTCATTATCAGGGTACTGGCGTTTGATTTCGCAAAAATTATCAAACTTGCGTATAAAATCTGCTAATGTGTCGCTTTGCCACGGTATTACCCTTTTCTTTTTAACTAGAATTTTTTTAACGGGAAAATGGATATCAATATAATATGTCAGTATAGTAATTAATTTATTAAATTTTTCATTAAGACTAATGTCATGGTCAATAAATTTCCATTCATAATTTGCAATGTCAGTATAAAATTTATGTATTGAGTCGTCAGTAAATATCCTTTTTTTTATATATCTATTTGACCCGTTAATTTGTTGTGTGATAGGTAATAGAAACAGCTGTGCGTTGTGATCACTTATAGGTGTATCTATTTGTTCGGCAGTGACGGTATGATCCTTACAAGCAACTATCCCACAGTCCAAAGAACTCCTACACTGTGATGTTACACGCGTAGGAAACTTCACAATATTTTGCATACTATAACTATCCAACAAGTCAGACAATCTACGTCGCTCAGAGCTGTCCGTGAGGTAATCCACATTTATATCGCCGACTAAAATATACCTTTTATTTTCGTCAAAAATTTTACTTAATAATAATTCTAAAGTGTTTAAGAACTTTTTGTAATCTCCATTTCCGGTTCTATACATACCAATAATGACTAACTTCACTTTTAACAATTCAATCGCGCTAAACTCACAATGATATTCATCCGTTAGGTTTTGCAAGTCGGGTCTCGGCCGATACGAGATCCCGTGACGTGCAAATAGTGCGACGCCACCGTGTGCGATGCGCGGACGACAGTACGCATTTGCTAATTCATAATTATTTAACCTTACGTGATGAATCTCACTGCTTTTACACCATGTTTCCGTACAATAAAAGTAGTTTGGTCGGATGTTAAGATATGTTTTTCATGTCCAGAAATATATTCTGAAATAGCGCAGATCCGCATCCAGTATTCAACTATAAATCTATGTGCAAAATGTTTACTAATTACGAAGAACAAATTGAAATTAAAATGTCGCAAAATTTATTCACAGCACACACTCGCAACAACGGCGAATGAAATTCAAAATCAAGTCAGCACAAAACAATTGCAAGTACACTGTACGTACGTGGTACGTACAAACGATTTCGTACCAATCGCAAAGTATAAAAGAAAGTAACGGAAAAAACTTAGCCGAATACAAATGAATCTATTAGTTGTGATACACAGATGTTTAGTGTATCAAATAATACATAGTCTTTTACTAAGAAAAAAAAAAAACAATTTTTATTTTTAATCAGCTTGCCAAACAAAAAAAATACAGATTCTGTGTTTCTCTAACATATGCATTCTGCATTATATACTATGTGTGTGTATGTATGTATACTATGTTGCAGGAAAATGGGCATGTTGACTAATTTTTAGTTTTTAGTCCGTCTTGTAGATTATTAAAAATATTGAACACGTATTTTTTCTTTTTTTACGTAATCAAAAAATAACGGCGATATATTGAGTTGAAATTTCGCGTGACGTCACTATTCTGACAGTTTGTATGGCGGTTTTAGCGGTTAGTGACGTCACGACCCCCTCGCCCTAAACTTTAATGCGCTTTATCTCTGTACATTTTAATTTATTTGAAAAAGCCAAAAATACGTGTCTATTGTTTTTTTTATTTTCTAACTGACGGACTAATTAGAATTTTGATTTTCAAAAGTAGTCCACATCCCTATTGCATTGAGTCATCTGTGTATTAATGGCCGTTATGTTGTATAATGCCGAGGACACAAAATACCACTGTTTTGTATTTGAAAGCATCTCGATGTGCTAAGTTACCACCAAATAACACAATAGGAAAAAAGCATTGTCAGATCGAGGATTATTGTTGTTGAATCACGAGTTCCCAGGTATATTTTCGGTGCTTAAAATTATACAAAATAAAAATCACTTTAAAGATATAAAATTTTTGTTGCTCATTCATTTCCTGACTCAAAAAAAAAATGAGGTGGCATGTTTCAACTTTCCCAAGACAGTAAAACCATAAATATTGTACGAACTGTCAGTCCGTATGTATCGAACCCGATAGTCTGCCAAAAGCAAACACTACCGACTCAATCGTACTGGGGTAGTTTACATATTGTTTGCTGAAACACAAGCAAAAATGTCCGCTACATGCATGTCCAATTGTCATCCTCTTTATCTGTTTTTTTTTTTTTATAAATATAGCATTCTATTGTTACAGTATTATGTTTATGTAAACAGAAACAAATGAAATTTTTCGGAATTATGAAAAAACTAGCTGTTCCTCAAGATTTCACCCGTGTTAACTTCGGAGATCCCACGGGAGTACCGGAATAAATTACCCTATTTCCTTTTGGTTACCCCTCGTACTATTGCAAACTCACATTCGATCTATAAACTTAAATAAATAATAAAGCTAACCTACTAAATCTATTCCGTGCGTAAAGTAGTGTCTAAGTAAGTAGGCAAATAACTCACGCATGTTTTAACATCATCTGCGTTATATATCTAAAACTAGTGAGTTTATAGATGTGTTTTATGAAATAGTGTGTTGAAAAATAATTGAACGGCTCTAAAAATTGATTAGATACCTATTTGCAAAGACATTATAAGAGAATAGACGAACAATATATTATTATTATTAATTTTTACTATGCAATCCACGTCAACGAATATTTGCGGGGGATGATCAAAATAAAAACCAATCACATCGTTGCGACGCAATCAAATACCAGTCACCACAAAGTACATTTCAAATAGTCAATCACATCGGTTTCCGTCAAGTGGTATCTATAGATAATAGTCTCTGCTAGCCAACGGCATTTTGTTAGCATGAGATCATGTGACCGCTGCGCGGTTCAAGGGGAAAGCTTAGCGGCCGAGCGTATTGTCAATCTATTCTCTTTCAATATCTTTGCCTATTTGTACAAAAGTCATTACAGACTGTATAATAAATGCTGACGTAATGACGTAGATCGTAACCAAATGACGAATTCTGCCATTTAAAAGATATGAGATTTTATGCACAAACTTTTGGTATAACGAAAATGTTTAGCCACGATAACACTGAAGCCTTGCCGCTTTAATAACTGCCGCTGAAAAGTGCTTCGCCGATGTTAAGGATGGCGGTAGCAGTTAATGTTTAGCTTAAGAAGTTTACAGCTCATCATATTTTGACGACTGCTTAAATCTTGTGATGTTTCGTTAATCACAAATGGGGTGTGTGGTGGTGTTTTGTTTTATACTCTTGCTCGTAGACGACAAGGGTCCTACCGCCAAGATTTGAAACAGCAACGTTATTAGCACGCTGTCTGTAAATTCGAAATTGCTTAAGTTTTTTTTTTAATGTAGGTAAGTTTGTATAGCATCGTTGCTTGTTGTTATCTTAATATATATAAATCACGTGTCACGTTGTTTGTCCGCGATGGACTCCGAAACTACTGAACGGATTTTGATAAAATTTAGTAACCATATAATATGGTCCAACTTAAAAGATAGGTGAGTTTTCATCCCGGAATTCCCGCGGGAACTCCGAAATTACCGCGAGTGAAACCGCGGGGGACAGCTAGTATATGTATACTAACTAGCTGTCCCACGCAGTTTCATCCACGGTAATTTGGGAGTTTTTGTAGTAATTTCGGGATATAAAGTATCCTATGTCATTCAGGACTACCGTATAGCTTCCTACAAATGAAAGAATATCTGGATTATTATCTGAATGTAGGAAATCCCTGGATCTCCAGAGATTATCTCCTGCAACGTCACAAACAAACTTTACTTCTTTATAATATTAGTATAGATAACGTATTTTGCATTTCCAGTCATCACTTTTAACAGACTATAAAAAACTTTAATTTTAAAATTCTGGTGTTTTGTACTACCTACTTGTGATTGTCATTTGTTTTGTGATCTAAAAAAAACTATTACTTATTTATTTTTAATGGAATAGCCTTATGTCGTATTCTTAAACCTAAAGTACTTATAACTACATAAGTAGCCGTTTTCTATACTTCAAAATTCGGGAACTTCAAAAGTGAGGTGTGATGTTTCAGTGCTTAAAAAGAGTTCGCGAGCATTACGAAATTATCTCGGGTGAAACCGCGGGCACAACAGCTAGTATTTGATTACTGTGGGCTCAAGAGACGCCGTTGAAAGTTCAAACACGTAATAATTACTTTAATACAGCGTTAAACCGAGCATGTGTCTTCTGATAAAATTAACGGTGCGTCGTTTAACGGCGGAGTAACGCGAGATTTAACGGATGTTTTAATAATAAAAGGTTTTAGGTGCCACGTGCGGAGTAGGTACGTACTAACGAGTTTTGTGTTTATTGTTTAGGGAGTGTTGATTATATAATCGTAATACGAGTAAATATAAATGACTAGCTGTTCCTTGCGGTTTCACCCGCGGTAATTTTCCCAATTCCCGCAGGAATTCCGAGATAAAAGTACTCTATATCTTTTTCTGTACCCCTGACATGTATGTCAAATTTCATGATGATCCGTTGAGCCGTTGAGGCGTGAAAGAAACAAACTAACATTTGTGATAACAAACTAACATTTATTTATTTATTAAATTTAGTCAAATTACAATTATTTTACTAGTCATCTTATCTAGATATATCATATTATATAAGTCGGTAGGTACACTATAACAAACAAAGTCACTTTCACATTTATAATAGTAAGGACTTTGTATATAATTTCACCTATTTCAATATCGGGATCCCTTCGGGAACTCATCGTATAACTATAAACAGTATATCTTCTTCTAAAATCTAAATTACTCGAATGTGAGTTTGTTTGTTCGTTACGCTTTGACTACGCGATCGATCATCACATACCTATGTACAATATACATGGGAACAGGTAGCAAATACATAATGTATTTCATGCTCGCGTCATCCAAAGCCTTTTTACCGCTAAAATGTTCTGCCACTGGAACATCCGATTAAAATCCGGATCCGACATTCGACAAGTGGGAACGGGCTGTTAGTCGGACTTAAAGAAGTTTTACGTCAAAAAAGAATTAATAACTTCGCATCAGATTCACAATTATAAAATTCCTTCAGATTCAAAGAGCATGGTAATTATTTATTAAAAATTCTTAACAGGCGACATAACAGGACATCATTGATGATTTGCGAAGCGGCGGCGCGTGACGCGCTCAAAGAGACCTCTCCCTTTGACGTGCCCTCATTAGAACGTGTCATTTTTATTTTTTAATTTCGGCCAGTGTGAAAATAAGGCTTAACATTTTAATTGTTTTTCTTTTTTTTGAGTGTTCCGGAAAATTAAGGTCAATTTGACGGGTGACATCATCCGGATTATTTTTGAATTAAGAAGGATTATTATTGAATGTTTGAATGTAGGCACATGCCTATGGCAAAATGACAGTTTTCAGGAGACGTTAAATAAAATAAACATATTTTTTATACTACTGTAATCTAAACGTTTAAGTAAAATTTAAGCGTCTGTAATTCCATATTAACAGTTTTTCACTAAATGCATATGAAATACGGTACCTACTAACTTAAATTTAAAAAATTAAAAATTTTCTCTGTCTATCTGTCTGTTGGTTCTGGCTAATCTCTGAAACGGCTGGACCAATTATAACGGGAATTTTACTGACAATTAGCTGATGTTATAAGGAGTAACTTAGGTTACTTTTTTTTTTGGAAAGAAAAACATAGTTTCTGCGGGAATTCCAATACTCATGCGGGTTGACCCGCGGGGCACAGCTAATGGTGAATATGAATAAACCTCGATTAGTTTTTAATACAAATGAGTAAAATTAATTAAAACAATGACGTAAGTTGTACACAAATTAACGAGTTCTAGAGGCAAGGTGGCGTTAATGGGCATGATTCTCCATATTTTATAACGGAAATTTCTTATTTCTATGTATTTTAAAAAAGTTTCAATATTTTTTTTGACTGGATCATCTGAAAAAGAAAAAAATGCATTAAGATAACGGTGAGGTAAAATTTATAAGATTTCTCTTTGGTTGGTAGGTGGAAATTTTGGCGGGTATATTTTCATCGAAAGTATTATAGCGATTGATCTTCCGATCGAAAGATTGCAACAAAGTTGGGCCGTGGTTGGACTGGGCCTACTGATTTTTGCGAAAGACCACGAGTTTAACTAAGGTAATAAACCTCACCGTATAGAGTATCACAGCATCACTCCTGAATAATTGCATCTACACGGGTCTCCTTTCATAATACTATACCATTTCGTTTTAGCTAAATTTAGAATGAAGGAGTAATCTTCAGAAAAGTATGAGAACAGAATTGAATTGAATTGAAAAAACTTAATTTGATACAACACAAAATTACAACATACGAATCTACTATCTTTAAACGAGCAATTCTCTGAATCTCGGAAACAGCTCCAACGATTTTCATGAAATTTGGTATGCAGAGAGCGATTAATCGATCTAGCTAGGTTTCATGTCTAGAAAACGTGGTTTTATCCGTGTTTTCAGGCAATGAAAAATTAGTGTTTGTTTTTCTACGCAAGAACATTGGCGCTATACACAACGAGCGAAGCTCGGTGACCCAGATATTAAGAATATAATGCCTAAAATACCTACTGACCTTTTTCATCCAAGAACTTATGAATCAGATACAGTTTAATATTGTCCACTTCAACTGAGTACCACTCGGCCACAATGCAGGGAGAAAATAGAAATACGAATATTTGAAATAAATGCATCATCACGAAACCCAATGTGAGGTATGGTACCTGAAAAATATATTTTTCACCAATTCAAACATTTGTTCTACACTTTTTCTATATGATAATTGGACGCAGATAAGCAATAACATGTTAACCCACAAACTTAAGTTATTGATTCAGAACAATTTATTGAGAGTTAGGGAACGTTTTTTTATTGTGTGTTTACCTTATTACATTGCTTAAATATGTAACTAAATATTTAACGTAAAAAATGTTGACACAAAATGGCGCTAAAATTTTAAAACACGATTTACTCAAAAAATTTCCAGTGTGGGTTAACACACTATTGCTTATCTATGTCCAATTACTAATCCTAATTTATATTATAATTTGAGTTTGTTCATTTATTAGGTACACTTTCACTGCCTACTCAACCAATCATCATGAAATTTTGTTGCTGGACCGATTTTAACTGATATTATAAAGAGTAACTTAGGCTACTTTTATTTTAGAAAAAAATAGTTCTTGCGGGAATTTTGAAACTCATGTGGGTGAAACTGAGGGGCACAGCTAGTATGTGATAAAATTGAATAAATGGTGGGTACTACTATACTATGGGTCCACTGGTCACAACTGATACCTTACCTTACTTACCTTACTTTTACCTTAAAGGTACCTACTATACTAAAATCTCAGCTTAGGCTAACTACTAAACGAAAAAGTAAAAAAAAAACTTAAGTTTTGTTATAAGTAGGTAGTACTCACATGTTTTTCAATAGCCAGTAGTATTTGGTAAGCATTTAAAATCAGTTTCGGCAGACTGCAAATGACACTCACAAATAGCTGAAATAAGTTTTTAGGAACCAATTCAATTTGTTCGACATAGTATTTGTTACCTTGCAAAAGTGATTTTCCAGAATAAAATTTAAATTCGAAGAACTTTATTTGACACCACTCATCCCCAGAGTTTCACCCGCATTAATTTCGAAGTTCCCGCGGAAATTCCTGGGTAAAAGTATCCTATATCCTATTCTGTACCCCTGACTACGTGTATGCAAAATTTCATAATGATCGGTTGAGTAGTTAAGGCTTGAAATCGTAACAAACAAACAAACTCACTTTGGCATTTATTATTTTACTAGCGGTCCGCCGCGGTTTCACCCACGGTAATTTCAGAGTTCCCGCCGGAATTCCAGGATAAATTATAGTTATAAACCTTCCTCGTGAATCACTCCATCCATTGGTGAAAACCGCATGAAAATCCGTTTAGTTTTTGAGTCTATCGAGAAAATTCAGCGGAAGCGACCTTATTTTATACAACATATTTTGTAAAGTTAAGTTAGGGTTTCCAATGGTTAGAAATATCTTTTGATTACTCCCATTAATAACACTTATATGGACCACGTCATAAAATTTTGATTTAACATACAGAAGCGTGCAATTCCGGTGAAATCACATCCATGACGTCAGCTAATTTTCTATACAGATTGAGAAAACATCTAATTTTGTCTTCCCTCATCGCTTTGTTATTCAACACGTATAAATAAAAATCACAATCTGGCAACTCCTGGATTCGTATACGAAGCATTTTCAAGCGGTATCTTATCATTTCAAATAATATGAACCTCCACACCCTGTATATGTCAAGCGCTAGCAACATTAATTGATTTATAAGAAACAAAGAGATGTTTTCGTAACACGCATACGACATGCAATAGAATGCTGTGTACACAATCCTAATGATCCAAATCACGATGGTACAAAACAACATTTTTTTCTTAGCATTTACGTAGCGACGCCTATTGATCCTTAAACACATATCAATTTCACCCAACATGCGAAAGAATTGCAACAATTTATTTTTGTACAGCAAAAATATCATAACGGTTGAAACATATTCGATCAAAGACCAAATTTGCGATAGTTCCTGTGATATACAACACGTCAGTGTAGCGAACGCGGCGACAATAACGAGTGTGGTGCAATACAGATAGCACAGAACTCTTGTTAAAAGTACGCTTTTGTAAAAATGAAAGTTGTAACCGCATATGAATAGAGTTATCAGCATCGGTTTGAAGGTTTGCAACAAGAATTTGTGGTTCTTCGTGATAAGCATTTCTTTAGCCAACATTGTTTATACTAAATTAGGATACTATTTACACAATTTAATATAATTATATGATTATTAGTAAACAGTCAATACTGTAGTCACAAAGTGATGTCAACTACGTATGCCGTGTTGTGGAATTTTGTGGAATTGGGAAATGTCATTGAAAACACAATGCTTTGAACAGTTGCATAGTTACATTTTAACCGTCGAATTCGACATTGTAAAATAAATGATTAAAAAAAAACAAAACCGGTGGAATCATATCCAGAATGTGCCACAATCATATCCACATAATATTATATATATTTTTAATATTTTAAATTGTTATTAATATTTAAATATGACGTAAATAAAGAAGAAATGGCATTTTTTTATTTCTTGTCTCTATTGCCCTTTTCTACTTATTTGTCAAATGTGCATAATAAGTTTCAATGAGGGCATTAAAGTAGCTACCTATATTTTAAAATGAATAATATTTACTAAAAAATCATGAGTTTGAAAATTAAAAAATGTAATGGGTTGAATCAATTTACAGCAATGCGAGTATGCTAGAGAAAGCACAAAGCGTGTAGTGAATTTAACGCTACAATCGAATCGCTTTGACGCGGCGGTCAACCGAAGCTAACACAAAGCTCACACGGAGATTTTAACTTGCTGATATTCAACACTACAACAGCTATTGTACAGAGTTTTCCTTTTCAAATGACGAATCCAAGAAAATATGTTGTATATTTATTTAGTCATTTACTATAGAAACGTATGGCTACAAATCATAAATGAAAAAAATTAAACTCTGCATTCGCCAGTAAAGGCTTTACAAATAAATGTTTGTTATATACCTAATATATTTATTTATTTATTTATTTATTCAATAGCATTCCACAGCACATGACATGATGTCAGGCAAATTTTATAAAACCATGTTTTGTCCATTAGGGAATGACATTATGTTACCACAACATAATATACACATTGGCAATTAAAGAACAACTTAAAGAAAATATGAAGTTGATCCGATTCGCAAATGTAAAAATGTTTTTGTGATGAGTGTTTTGGTAAAAGACAAAGTTGATTTCATATTTATAAAATTAATAAATATGTATTAATAAATATTGAGTTAGTATAATGCATTGTCAAAAAAGATAAAGTGAAGGAAATGATGTCAAATTTGACACTGCAGTCTGATTACAAAATAAACACCGCTTTTTCAAAATTCAGTCGGAATTTCCAGCACACAAATTTCCTCTGTTGAAAATTTGACGAAGTTGACAAAATTTCCATTCTTTTTTTTTTAGTTTCGCGTACCTACTAAAACGTTAAGGACAAAGTTAGTAGCCATCAAAGGTATGAAAGGTTTAAAGCACTAACTTTCAGTAGAAGGAGATTAACTCTTTACTTTCGTTCTTTTTTTATTTGAAATGTTTGATCGCTTTGTTGAAACGGAAGTTACAAAAAGCCTTTGTTTCACCGCCAATGACCGCGGTTTCGATTCTGGATTGACGAAGTAGGAAATTTTTGGAGTTGGTACATTATTAAAATTAATAAGTTACTGATAAAACTAATCTGAGTGAAGTGATGCCATCAGCATATTAATCGTTTTTGGAACTCTGATTTGTATATTTGTTTGTCGGTATTTTTTTGAGTGCGCATTACTTATATTATGTCTTGACTTATAACATTTTGAATACTTTGTATCTGGTTATATCAAAGAGTTTTAAGGAATTTCTATTCAAGTAAACGAAACCGTGGGAAAAGGGGAAAAGATAGCTGTAGCTGTAGTAAAATAAAGGTTTAAAACTCACATTGTTTAACAACAAACAAGTTCTCTAGAACTTCAATACCTATCTGTTTATCTTTTTGTTTATTTTAGCAATAAAAATAATTATGCGTATAATACTAAATAGTCAATTTCGGACGTCCCAAAATATAAAATATAATAAAACCTACCTGTTTTTACTTAGTTTATGACCACATGTAATCCGCTACTTGTTTTTCGAGAGCAAAATTGCTCTAAGTTTCTTTGTCCGCTGACCGTCGGGGCTAGCGTTTGAATTTTCCACCGCCGAATCTAGGTACGAGCCATAAGTAGGTGCTTAACCATGAGTTGCATAAATGAACGCACATTATAGGAATGTTGCCGAGGCATGAAAATAAAAGTTTAATTTTTTTTTTTTTAGTTACGTACAGCCTAAATATTTTGCCAATATTTTTCACTTTCTACATGAAAAATTTAGTTAAAAAGCCTATTTTTAACAGTGGAAATTCACTGCGACATGTTGTGTAATAATTATGTGTCTTTTACCAATAAGACCGAATAAATAATAATAAATAATAAAGAAAATAATAATATCAGATGGTGAATTAACCATTTTACTTTTGATAGATTTTTCTTGACACTTTTCGTTTTCGTTTATGCGTAGGTACTTTCAGTACTATAATTCAATACTATTTTACCAAAACGGTATTAAATTTTATTATACGGCTGTAAAAAATACTCGTATATTAATCTGCATAGGTAATTGAATAAGTTTTTGTGACTAGATATAATAAAACTATACGGTTAATCTTATAAGTACCCTGATTGTCACTCATACATTATAATATTATTTTTCATTACTCATACTCGGAAAGTAGGTCTGAATTACCTGAGAAGCGGGTTTAAAGTAACACTTTTCAGCCCTAGGGAGAATCGCTTTCAACTGACAGCTGGATACTGCAGAAACTCAAGTTTTTTTTATGTCATAGGGGGCATACTTACTGGCCAGTAGCACACCTAATGGTTGATTTATGTAAAATAAAATTCACTCATTTTTTTCTTTAGCTAATTCCTATTTTTATTTTGACTTTCCTTGCATTCGTAATGAAAAGCACAGTGTTATTCTCGGGAGAAAGACTTATTCCCGGGCCAAATCCCGTCTCGGGACTAAATAAGTTACTTTCACCCCTAGGGTAACAATGTACTATTGTTTAGTAACTCATGGTAGCGTTCCAATTTGCTGTACTATAGTAAATTGTTCGTAGGTATTTGAGATTGTAATACCGCTGTAATTTTGGACTCTTTACGGATCGTTTCGCGTAAATGCTCGTGTACTTTTCAAAGGTTCAAGTGGATGAAGATTGTCTCGAGTGCTTACTCGCAAAAATATATAAAATAAAACTAAGTAGATACCTGTTTTATCATAAAAAAATTCTGTATGAGTTTCGTTTAGTATGAATAATCCGCGTAGTCAGTTTCGAATATACTGAAATAGTTAAAAAAGTTTCTTGTAAAAATTATGCTCTTTGATTTAACACAATTCCTTATCCTGGTCTTTAGCGAACTTGACTTCTTCTCCAGGTGTCACGGGTTCGATCCCTGGAATCCCTTCTAATATTATAAATGCAAAAGTAACTCTGTCTTTCTGACTGTCTGTTTGTTACGCATTCACGCCTTAACGGCTCAACGGCTCAACAGATCATCAAGAAATTTAGCATACACGTTGTCATTCATTCATCTCCAATCTCCAACCTCTCATTCAATATACTTGTAGACGATAAAAATCTCATGTTACAGACGGAAAAATCTCAATTATACTCATATTTCTTCCTGACTTGCGTTGCTATGACGACCATGTCAATTAGAAACTAACAGACGGACTCACAAAAGACCGATGTCCATATAATGATCGGTATTATCCTCTCTGACCACTTACCGGGTATTGTGTCCGGTGATTTGTGCCGTCAATAGGTTGCACTTGAGTTGGGATATTGTGTTGTGCTACATTCGCCATGTTTTGATACGTGGGTTATACAGCGTGTCCCAAAAAATACGTACAAGCGGAAGCTTAAAGGTAACCGCATCATTGTTTCTTCCGCGATTTTTCGTAGTTTTCGCATTACGATATTTTATTTTCCGTTATAATTTGATTTTCAATCTGCGACTGATAAAATTGCTTTTCTTATGATTGTTGCGATTAATGCAAATGTGAGTTTATTTATTTGTTTGTTACGTTTTCACGCCTCAACGACTCAACCGATCGTAATGAAATTTTTCATACACTTTTTTTTTATGTCATAGGGGGCAAACGGGCAAGTGGTACACATGATGGTAAGTGATTACCGCCGCCCATGGACATCTGCAACATCAGAAGGCTTGCAGGATTGCTTTGTCAAGGCTACAGAGAAGGAAATAGGCTTCTTTTTATTGTGGACTTCCGTGGTAACTTTGAAATTTATACGTAGGTGAAAACGCAAGGAACGGCTAGTAGCTATACCTACTGTATAACTCCGAGCTCAGTTCATGACAAAGTCCAATTTTAAAGGCACAAAATGTTAATCTCATTGCCTTTACACTGACTGTGACTGACTGATTTTGCGTTGCAAATGTACTTATCATGTAGATTTTCTATGGACATTATAATAAAAAAGAAGAATAAACATTTTTCTACTTGTCACTCTCGTTATTTATTCAGACCCACTAATAAACCTTAAGAACACGTCACAAGTACAAAATGTATTCGCCTTAATATAGTGACAATAAGAAAAGTGTTATTGGACGCATTCTTGGCACCGTCTTTATAGAAGTTTAGGTCTTTTAAATACTTATTCATTTATTTATATTTTGGCAACAAACATACATCTTCTTTTTTACAATATGTCATATTACTATACATATAAAAAATTATACAGTATACAGTATAAATGGACGCAGATAAGCAATAACATGTTAACCCACAATACTAAGTTATTGATTCAAAACGCTTTATTGAGAGTTATAGACCGTTTTTTAATTATGTGTTTACCTTATTACATTGTTTAAATACCAAAAAACATTTAAACATAAAAAAATGCTGAAACAAAATCACGATACGATTTTAAAACACGATTTATTCAAAATTTCTCCAATGTGGGTTAACACACTATTGCTTATCTATGTCCAAATGAGAGATGGCACATAAGTTATCATCGCTGCCATAGGCACTTGCCCAATGCCCACTCATTCTCACGAACCGTTACATACTTAAATTACATTTCTTAAATTACTTGCATATACATATTATGTACTTATTGTTACAAATTTTGTCTATTCACTTTTACATTATTATAATATAATGATTTACCTCTTGGGTATAGCAATTAACATAGGAACAAAAAACTAATGCACTCACACCGCCACAAACTAACTTATAACTTAGAAAATTACGTATTTATGTAGGTATAGAACTTATTCGTCGGCATTAATGATAAATATTAGGGCGTGATCACAAGACGATCATTTAAAAAGGGTGTCGACACACATCCGACTGAGATGGATCGCGGGCCGGAACGGGAAATGGTGTCGCTTCAATGGCAGAGCTACTCTTAACAGATTCATTTTTCATTCACAATGAATAGACATTATAAAGACAGGCTTTAACCATAGTAGGTACCTACTATGTTTATCGTCCGAAATTCAAGTTCCCTTATGAACTAAATAGAATGCGACTGAGATGTATCAAATAGTTCTTTAACCCTTTCTACCGCCAGCCGTGTTATCACAGCCCTGTACAGTGTACACACTACACATGCTCCTGGGACCTAGCACGAATTTTTACGATCTCGTCATTTCGATATCGTCGTAAGGTCAAAGCGTTTTTTTGAATGGAAAATGAACAACGCCATCTATCCAGCGTTGTTCATTTTCCATAGAACGTTTGTTCGATACAGAAACCTAATATTATGATACGAACAAACCACTGTTCTGACTTTAATATATTTTATTAGATTTAATGATCGGTTTTTAGCATTCTCAACATAAGGAGAAATCATGCCTAAAGCGTGTGGCAGTAGAGTGGAGAGAGTAGAGGTAAGTTAAGGCTGCCAAACCATGGTGGTTAAAGGGTTAAAATTTTTCATTTTTTACTAGCTGTTCCCCGCGGTTTCACCTGCATTAATTTTGAAGTTTTCGCAGGAATTCCGGGATAAAAAGTACCCCATGTCTTTCTCCGTACTCCTCACAATGTGCATGCAAAATTTCATGACGATCAGTTGAGCCGTTAAGGCGTGAAAGCGTTACAGACAGACAGACAGACGGAGTTACTTTCGCATTTATAATATTACTAGGGATAAACTCTTCGAAATGACCTTGAGAACTCTTTATTTCGAGAGGAAAGGTAGAATTTCAAGTTTTTTTGACAATAAATGGTTTTTTATTTTTTTATTTAACACCGGGTGAATCTCCTTCTCCTTCGGGAACTCTAAAAAGCCTCCTTTGTCACGCAGGAATTCGCTTTCAACCAGTGTAAGAATTTTTAGAATCGGTTCAGTAGATCCAGAAATTACCTACTCCCTACATCTAAATTCACAAACTTACAAAGCTGGTCTAGATTTGACGAAAGATTATTTTACAACAAAATCTTACATATTTTATACTGTAGTAGAGACTTACCTATCACCTAGACAGAGGTAATGATCCAAATAGACAAATGAAGCGAAACGGTACAGAGCTTATTCAGTTATTGGCACGGTTTCAAATTCCATGGAGAAAAATCTCATTTATAATACATTTATTTGTTTGAAAAATGAAAGATAGATTTGTTAAAAAACACAATGGAATAGAAATGATAACATTGAATTCGCATATTCTATAAAACCAAACTATAACTATACTTAAATGGACGCGTCTGTAATTAGGTAAACATTTGTGAACGAAGCCGCGAGCTAGCTAATATGCAGCCATTATCTCTTTAAGAATTTACCTAAATCTGTCATAATAGTTTATTTAAAAAAATATCTAAAAACACTGTTTAACAGGTTCAATAGATACTTTAGCTATGTGTTTTTATGGAACTTTTTGATTTGATTGATCAAGATTTTAAAATAAACAACCTAATTTCTAATTCTACGCAAAATAAATACCTATAGTTGATTTAGCCGTTAAAATGATATTTTAACACATTCAGACTTAGACCTACCTTATATTAGTAGGATGAAAAGACATTTTGGGAAACAAAACCCGTCCCATTTCTTGCATACATTTGAAAGCACAGAACAAATCTTATCTCCGCTGAAACGTATCCAAGAACGAATAAATCAAATGAATTAGGAAGAGCCGACAGCGTCTGCGATTAGCAAGTTGTCGTGATAAATACCTACATGGTATAAGGAGGGACAGAGAGAGAAGTTGAGTGTGAGAAAAGGATGGCGTTGGAAATAATTATACTTTAATCCGTGAGTCATAAATCAAGAGAGCAGCTACTTAGCACACGATTAGCATTGAACAAGAGGGTGTAAATCATTGTGGCACTCCGGCCCTCCCACTTGAGTGTGTTGTTGCTGTCTTGTGTGCAAATTCAGATAGGTATATAATATTAGCTATTATATTATAGCTATAATATTGTCGTAACAAATAAAGTTTATTTCATTTCATTTCATTTTCATTTCTATTATTTCGAGTAATATAAGATGTGAATGTGAGTTTGTTTGCCAATCTTTCACGCCTTAACTACTTAACCGACTATCGCGAATTTTGCACAAACATTGTCAGGAGTGCAGCAAATGATAACATTCCACATTCCACATTCTAATCCAGAATTTCCGTGGGAACTTCACAGTTAAAAGCTTGAATTGTGATTATAAAATTTCCCACTGAAGACCCATTTTCGTTTACTCATTCACACTTCTTTAATCTAAAGAAATATTCCATAACAAAACCCAACGGTATCTCTATAGCTGTTAATATAACGTTTTTTTGTTCGCCATTCTTAGTTTGTCTCGTGGTAAATGGTCAAAGCAAACAGCGGTGCTGTACGCTTCCAAGCCATTACACCGGTACACGAATGTTAGCACAGACCGAGTTTACGAGCTCCGCGAAAATCTGATACGGACAACGTCCACCTTCGATTGTTGTTACTGTTGCTGTCACTAGTATTAGATACTAGTCGATCCCTCACGGCATGATACAAAAGTACCTCATGTCACTCAGAAACATTGTAGTTTTCTATAAGTTGAATAATTTTTAAAATCGTTTAAGTAGTTTTTATCAAAGTCATCATCAGAGTTAGATAAGAAATAATTAATATCAATATTTCTATGTACGTGCATTACTTGTGTTAGCATAAAAAATTTAATTCGGTAATACTTACTCTAGCTATTAAAAAAAAAAATAATAACTATAGCTGTGCCCCGCGGTTTCACCCGCGGTAATTTCGGAGTTCTCGCGGGGATTCCGGGATAAAAACTACCCTATGTCCTTTTCTGTACCCCTGAAAACGTGCATGCCAAATTTCATCCAAATCCGTTTAGCCGTTGCGTGATTGAGTAACAAACATCCAGACATCCAAACATCCACACTTTCACATTTATAATATTAGTAGGATTTTGAAGGTCATTTTCAACATTTTTAACTTAATATTTAAATAAAACCTTTGTCATTGTGACCTTTGACCTTGAATATCCTGACTCACGTATACGATGAGACTTAGATAACATAAAATATTATAAAACAATATTTATGCATGTATTTTTTAATTACTCGTACCTTTTAATACGAGATTTTGCTCACTTTGACTAGACTCAAGTACATTTAAAACCATGTTAGATGTTTTGAAAGAATTGCTACTAAGGTACTGAATACAATGTATTCAACGGGAATGCCACTTGATGTCTCTGTGCAGCGATTTAAGAAGACAAAGGGCAGTAAAACGGTTGATTGCACAACACAGCCGACCACAAGTCGTTGTTAACTAGAAGTTAGACTTCTTAACTGGGAACGATTTCATCAAGTTTTTAAGCAAATTTTACCTTTTGGCTTTCTTAAAAGTTTTTTTTTATATCAAGCAAATAAAACTAGCTTCTAAACATGATCGATACAACAAAATATTAAAGTTAATACAAAATAACATGAGAAATCACTGACCAATTTAGCTAATTACTTTTCTGTAGTGTTCGTTATTACCTACCTACATATTACAACACCTAGATATAACGACATGGATTGCATGAAAGAAATTTTTTGGAAGATCCATATTTTTTGTTACATAAAACTCACTGACTAAATAAAAATTTCGAAAAAGATTTAAGACAGCTTGATTTGGCAATCAGTTAAGAAACAATTAATTTTTGTCCCGGAGTTTCTGCGGAAATAAATATTTAGGTACGTGAGACAAGAAAGAAAAGAAAAAATAAAACGGACTCCAATTAAACATTTGCTTTAAACTATTCGTGATATTTATCTAGAAACTAAGTAGCTGTGCCCCGCGGTTTCATCCGCATTAATTTCGGAGATCCCGCCGGAATTCCGGAATAAAAAGTACCCTAAGTTAATCTGATGTATAAGCTATATTATTGTAAAGTTTCATTAAAATCGATTCAGTAGTTTTCGCGTGAAAGAGTAACAAACATGCATACATGCAAACACACAAACTTTCGCATTTATAATATAAGTATGGATAATAGTAAGGATTCAGTAAACCAGTACCTAACTATAGACAATAGTTAGGCACGACGCAGCAGAACGTGATTAGTTTGCAGTGTGCACTGGCGCTATCGGCGAGACAATTATTTTCTACTCAACCGTGTGCGCCCCGCCTTACATAGATCCACATCACTATAGCGCGATGTGTTTATGCAAAAAAAAACAATTTGTGTTCATTTTGATATTTGGACAAAGATAAGCAATAGTGTGTTAGCCCACACTGGAGAAATTTTGAGTAAATCGTGTTTTAAAATTATAGCGCCATTTTCTGTCAACATTTTTTATTTTCAATATTTAGTTACATACTTAAACAATGTAATAAGGCAAACACATAATTAAAAAACGTTCCCTAACTCTCAATAAATCATTCTGAATAGGTAACTTAATTTTGTGGGTTAACATATTATTGCTTATCTGCGTCCATTTAGAAGTTTTAACATTTAATACCATTTCGTATATGAGAGATGGGATATAACTAATATTTTATTCGTGTTAACTTTGAACTTAGGGGTACTCCTTATAGTACTGCACACTAATTTCGTGATTTTTTTACCCTTTCCCCGTCATTGTTGTGACACATTGTGTGACGTCACAAATTTGGCAATTTTAGATCTACCAACAAAACAATTTAAAACTTAGTTCAGCAACAAAACAATTGAAACCTTATGCCCCATACAGATAGAGTTTAATTTTCGTTAATAGTTAAAATTTGGCATGTCACACTTAGATTATAAGGTTTTAAAATGTGACGTCACGAAACTTAGGACCCCACCCACCCCTTGTCACAAAATGTCACACTTCGTCGACCCCCTCTTCAACTTAACGTGTGACGTATTTTATGGATGATCCCGTAGCCAAAAATAAATACGTAATATTATAGTAAAAAAAATCTATGATATTTTAATTCCAAAGGAATCGTATATAGTGAGTGGGGGGAAGATAAACAACGGGGTAACACAAAAAATCGTCCATCACGATCTGGCGTGATGAAAGATTTTTTGTGTTGCCCCGTACTCATCTTCCTTCTCACTCATCTTCCCCCCACTCACCTTACCTACATTTGATATGTAAAATAAGGAAATATTTTTAATACCTTTAAAGCATTGTTTTTTTTTAGCGATTGGAATTGGAACTTTTATAAAACTACTTTTTACTTTATATCTACTCCGAATTTTTATTATATAATTAAATATCTAGGTATAAATTCACAATATTTTTTGTTATTTATTATTTTAATTAAAAATGGCATGATTTTGCATAATACCATCATGCCCTATTGGTTAAATGCAAATCCGTAATAATCCATTAGTGCCCTTGCATACAGAGCTACATAACTGAATGTACGTGAATAATTATATGTATTGAAGGGATACTAAATCTATATTTATTTACCTATTTGTTTGGTGAAAAAAATAAATTGTGGTCATTAAAGGACACGACAATAAATACCTTATTTACTTTATAGACAAACTAGCCGTCCCCGCGGTTTCACCCGCGGTAATTTCCAAGTTCCCGCGGGAAATTCGGGATAAAAAGTACCCAATGTCACTCAGGATTACCGTAGCTTTCTACAAGTGAAAGAATTTTCAAAACTGGTTCAGTAGATCCACCACTACAACGTCACAAACCCACAAATTCTCAATTCACAAACTCAAAATGAACCAACTCATAAACTTTAGCTGTTTATAATATTAGTACATAGTAGATATATATATGGACGCAGATAAGCAATAACATGTTAACCCACAAAACAAAGTTATTGATTCAGAACGATTTATTGAGAGTTAGAGAACGTTTTTTAATTATGTGTTTAACTTATTACATTGTTTAAATATGTAACTAGATATTGAACATAAAAATTTTGAAAACCTTTGTCGCTATAATTTTAAAACTTTAATTTACTCAAAATTTCTCCAGTGTGGGTTAACACACTATTACTTATCTATGTCCATATTATATCAGCTATTGAAGATATAGTTTTTTGGTTTTTTTTTCAATACCTTTGAAACTTAGCAGACCAGCAGTACACTAACAAGATTCTTATTTCAATTCTTTTAACGTATAGGATTTTAAGCACAGGATTGAAAGATGATGGTTACGTGATGGGATATCCTACATACAAATTAGATTTGAATGCCTCAAACATAAAAAGTGGTAATGCCTGAAAATCCTATTAAGTAGGTAGTGCAAGAATAGTAGGGATTTTTTACTAGAGATAAAGCGCTAAAGCGCTGATGCTCAGAAAAATGTTTTTCAAGTTGTTACTGAATTTTTACACATTTTGAACATTGCTCGCTAATATTTTACTCGTATCGCGCAAAAACAAGTTTACCTGTCTGAATATTTGAGTAAATGTGAATGTGAGTTTGTTTGTTTGTTACGTTTTCAAGCCTTAACTGCTCAAGCGATCATCATGAAATTTTGCGTACACGTTGTCAGAGGTACAAAGAAGGACATAGGGTAATTTTTATCCCGAATTTCCCGTAAGAACTCCAAAATTTACGCCATTGAAATCTCATGAAATTTTGCATACACATTGTCAGGGGTACAGATAAAGACATAGGGTACATTGTATCCCGGAATTCGGCGGGAATAGCTAGTATTACATAAACCCACTGGGTTTGCGTGTCTAGACTGTATAAAAAACTATGTACCTACTTTTCTTTTGAATAAAAAAAAAAAAATTTGACAGTTTAAAAAACAGCGCTGCAGCGCTCCATTTCGCCACGATAAATTAATAACGTATTAGTTTCACTATTTTCAATTAAAAGCCGGGTAGTTAGGGGAGAGTGGAACAATGTGCCGTGGTAATGGAACGATAATCCAGTTAGCCAGTCATCAGGGAGTGATTGGGCTCTGATGACTGGAGGAAAATGACTGCTGTAATCTTTTTAATACCGTCTGGTGGGTACAGACGGCGAAAGTGAAAATTTTTCATGATGGCGTCCTGTTGTCGCATTTACGAGTCAAGTTTCGAATTGTCAAAACTCCTCTTGTCTATGAAAGTGTTGGTATAGGTATTGTTAACTGTCTGAAGCCCCTGGCTCTACTCGCGTGGCATTCGAAAGTACCTATGCTGGCGACAATTTACTTTTCAAGTCTCAAATAATCGTAACTAGTTTCCGTGAACTGAAATTCAGAAATTCCATTCGGTTTAGTAGTTATTGTATGATGCAAGGACAGAAAAAAACATTGGTTAAGATTCTACTAGCAATATACTTAGTGAATCTATACTAATATTATAAAGAGGAAAGGTTTGTATGTAAGTATGTTTGTAACGAATTGGCTCAAAAAGTACTGGACCGATTTTAAAAATACTTTCACCATTTGAATGAAATGAAATTTAAATACATTTTGACTGATAAATATAGGCTATATTGTAATCCGGAATTCCCGCAGGAACTCTGAAGGTGAAAATGCGCGGAACAGCTATCTCTAGATCCACTGAACCGATTTTGAAAATTCTTTCACTTACAGGAAGCTACAGTGATGCTGAGTGACATAGGGTACTTTTTATCCTGGAATTCCCGCGAGAACTTCGAAATTGCCGCGGGTGAAACCGCGGGGAACAACTAGTATCTGATATTTTTATACTTTCTCAAATGCACTGTTTGAAGAATATTAAATTATGCAATTATGTAATTTGGTACTTGCCTAATAACGTCATCTGAAGTTTAATCAATAGGTGTTATTACACTAACGACGTTATTTGAAAATCACTCGAAAAAAAGCAATAAAACACATCCGAATTTATCAGTCACACCTGTAATTTGAGTCAATCAATCCACGAATTTCGTTTAAAATTTAAAACAAACGATCGTCAACTTTAACACATTGCAATTGAATTGTAAATTCAACGGCATACGGAAGCTAATGAAGTTGTTTTAAATAACGACTCGGTTTCGTGTTCAAAAGTTTTCGATGATGGGTATGTAATGATTTTGTCATTATTTTACATTCGAAAGTTGTAATTGACGTAAGTCAATTTAAGGTATCATAATTATTTTCGGATTACCCGACGCCAGCTTTAAAAGAATTATTTATTCAAGTATTTTATCAATCAATTGCTGTTTTAATTGAATATGCTCGTCACACTTATGACAGAAACAATTCAAGTTTTCTATAGAACTTAACAATTATTATCTATTGTTATTTTACTTATTAAGATTATATTTGTATCAAATAACAGTAAACAAAACAAAATAACGCCTACATTTCTCAGTACGTACAGTTGTACATACGTAACAAAAGAAACTTATACAAAAAAAATGTGACCAATCAACTGCGTCACCTAACCGATCTCTAACCGGATATCCTTAATACCGTAGATACCTATCATTGTGAAAAACAACTAAATATTTCCTGGCGTGCTCAAAAAATATCCACTTCATGAAACTGATCGTCGTTACTTTTACATTGTCCTAATACAATACCTACATTAAAACTGAAATTATCATTTAAGAAAATAACCAAAAATGTATCTGTAATGAATGTGTTTGAGATCTGAAATATACGTATACAGAAGTCTTAGCAGGTTCAGTCTCAATTTATGACAAGAAAATGGATGACAACTCAAAAAAAAGAACGAAATGCCATCGCTACAAAGCTTGGTACACAATGGCGTAGTAATTTTTCGAAACACTCAGAACAGCGTAATCGCCGGTCTCAGAAGACATAAATACGTAGATACCAACGAAACATCAAGCAAAATACAAGCATTATGTCCGTCCATTTGCTGAGCACCACTCGACTCGAAGATGAGAAAGAATCCCCGTACAATAAATTTGGTAACTGACGTATAAGTGCTCGGGACGAGCGGCCACATTATGGAGGCAAATTGTGAACACCCTACGACACTGGGCTAGTACCAAATCCAATTTCGTGGATGTACAAAAATTGGAAATGTTTTTATGCCTCTACGAAAGTATCTCATGTTTCTAAATAGCTTAATTCTTATTTGGGAATTGTGATAAAAGAGTAATTACTCCAGGTAATTTATAAGAAAAAAAAAGAAACAGAAAAACGTGAAAATTCCGAAACCCGCCAACCAAAACGCAAAATGGTTTTTTTTTTGCAATACAACTTTTAAGAACCAAAGGAATTAATATCTCGTGTCGAAAAAATCGTATTAAGTAATGCTAACTATGTAGTTGATTACAAAAAGTGATTATTTAAATGAGAATCTACATGTTTCCAATGTAAAATAAACTGATGACTTTTCCAGTAATGCTGTATGTCTACAGTACGCACCCAGTAAACGACTCGTAAGGAGGAGACATAGCTAGCTATAATCTGTGGAATGCGACCCCTGTAGTGTAATACAGTTGC
This sequence comes from Zygaena filipendulae, assembly GCA_907165275.2. Taxonomy (NCBI): domain Eukaryota; kingdom Metazoa; phylum Arthropoda; class Insecta; order Lepidoptera; family Zygaenidae; genus Zygaena; species Zygaena filipendulae. The sequence goes on from OU015669.1 coordinate 8,591,779, forward strand.
CACCCTTGAGACCCGTGGGCCGCAGCTCAGAAAGGCGTAACTTCCATTTCATAATTTTCGATTTTCATTGGAATGTAATTGAATCATATCGATATCGGATTTGATTTTGTTAGATTTCTGAACTAGAAAAAATCTTGAGTAAATCTTAGATAAGCTTGTAATACAAATCCTATAATACCTTATAAAATCTAAGCATTTTTATATCCCTTAACCTAGGCTAATTCTTCAAAATAAGCACAAATACCAATAATAAAAATAATAATAAAGTTTTATTATCAGGCATCATGGGCCCATAGATAAATAATAAGTGACCGAAGTGAATATTAAGAACCAAAGAGGAAAACATTTCTATTTTTTTTTTAACAAATAGATATGAACATAGCAACTTACATAATATGGTTGTCTCCTTTTCTCTCTGAAGGCTAACTAAATTTTCCGTTCTTCTAATAGTTATTAGAATCTACATAGTAAGATGTTAGATAGTCTCAAATTCGACGAATTTGAAAATTGAATTTTAATCATCGCGTCCTAAGTTTCGCTACATAAAAGTTGCCTAATTATAAACCAAATCTTATCATCTTGGTATCTAAAAGCAAACAAAACGAAAAACTCATTTACCTCCCTCTAGTCTCTAATCCAATATCAACTCGACGTCCAAAAGTAAAGAATTCATTAGCTCGTTCCAACCCACTCGACGTCACTTGGACTTTTGATTGGGGAAATAAAAAGCCTGGAGACATCGTCTAATTCAAGAGGCTGTGAGAAGCCGAAATTGTTTGAATTGTTTGGTGGAACGTGACTCTACCAATTTTGCGGGCAGATGTTTTAGGGAGAAAGAAAATTGGAGTTTTAGGTCTCCTCTAACGCTTTAGTAGTGATAGAATATATTGGAACAAGAATAGATACAGCTGCCACTGATGTGAAGTGAAGTGTGCAAGCCTGAAATAATATTTTAGTGTTCTTGAAGGTCAATCAAAACCAACGAATGAACATAAGACCATGAAAAAAATTAAAAATCTTAAAGTTCTAATCAATTTTTACGCGCAACCAAACTTTCCTTTGTGACCTTTTTTGAGAACTTTCTTACCACTAGGAAACGTTTTAAAAAATGACGCGCTGACAAAATTTACTTAAAAATTTAACTTTTTATTCAAATTTTTGTCGTAAAAAAGTCCAATTTTCAAATCAAGCGGTTAAGTTTGAGCCATTCATTTATCGTTATATCATTAACCATAAAACAGTCACGAGCACTCCCGCAAAGTGTTCCACTCCTAAATCACCTGCTTTGAATAAACGATCGATTTCCCGTACATGGATCGTAAAGCATAAGACCATTTTCAAACTCGAACACTTCTAGAGACACTGTTTTACGGTGAAACTGTGAACTACGTAAAATTATCTGACAAATAACATAAATTTGCAATGTTATTCATTTTAGGCTTTTTCTTGCTTAGTCTCTTGGATAGTTTATTTACTTTATTTCTTTATCATCATCGAAAAAAAATATAACAATGAAAATTACATAATGTTTTTATAAATATGAAAAATATGAAAAACAATTATGCAGTTCAATCAATATTTATTATTTTGGAAGAAGTTCAAAACGAAATTTAAAAAAAACTATAAGGAACTGCAACAAAGGACAAGTTCAAAATTTGAAGGCAAAACATCGACGCGGTAAAACACAGTGCAGCGCTGTAGGAAAACCTTATAAGCATCGACGTATGTGATCATGGCAAGCAGATAGAATAGATGTGAGGCAATATCCATAAAGATTTTATTGTTGAACTAGGAGGATGTGTCGTAAAAGCGTACCTTACTGTGAAATATTCAGGAATTGATAGATTATGTGAGACCTTGCATAATGATTTCCTATTCAAACACATAATATAACAGCTTGAAGAACGAAACAGAATAGAAGAGCCAATAGAAAATATAAGTGTGTAAGATAGGTAATTCCTGACTAGTGTTTTATACGATATCAGTTGAAAATAAAAAAAAACAATAGACACGTATTTTTGGATTTTTCAAATAAATGAAAATATACAGAGATAATGCGGATCACAGTTTAGGGTGGGGGCCATACAAACTGCACTGGTTAGTGACGTTACGCGAAATTTCAACTCAATGTATCACCATTATTTTTTGATTACGTAAAAAAAGTAAAAATACGTGTCCATTATTTTTTATTAACCTATAAGAAGGACTAAAAAAAAATGATTCAAAACATGCCCCTTATTTTTTTCATAAAGGTTTCACTCAAACAGCTAATCGAAGTGCATGTTAGGAAAATCGTTGATGAATAAGTGAGTTCTCTATAAATTATTATAATCATTATGAAAACTTAGCTCTATCGGTATTAGTACCTTCTATGTCTGGTAATCATACATCAAAAATACCTACTCATTTTAAAACGTCAAATTTTCCATTTAAATTCAAAATCCAATCTATACGCCGAATGATCTCAATACACTCGCCGTAATCAGGTATAATAAGATCAACTGGAAAAAAACAGCAGTCCCATTTGTACTGTCGCCCACATTTGTCTGTCTGTCAGACCAATAAATAAGGAAAGAAAAACTAGTGGCCAATCCCGTCTGTGCCTTATCAGCTCTCATTGCTACGAATGAATGTGGACGGTGAAAAAGAAAGAAGGTAATGATATCTAAAGAGTGGACACAACAAATTTAAACTTTTCCTGAGGATACTTATCCGCAAAAGAAAGTAATCACCCGATCACAATATTATTTATGTTAGTACGTGAAATATTGTCAGTATATCTACTGATTTATGCATAAGTAGTCTATCTCCCATGGTTTCTCTTGCATTCCCGTCGGAATTCCTAATTAAAAGGTACCCTATGTCAGTGAAAGAATCAAATAGTTTTTGAGTTTATCCATTACACAACAAATAATCAAATATACGAAAAAAAAATTCGATTTGTATAGACTATAGATAATATAGAAGTTAAACTTCGCTGGGTATGTCGGAAAAAAAAATTACGTTGCTAAGAACGGTTGACTTTTTGTAATGTGTTTTAATTTTGCTTGCTGAGATTTGAAAGTGTCGTGGTATAAGCAACCCATGCCTTCTAGTAAAGATAGTAGGTATAATAACTAGAATAGCTGTCGTTTCTTCAGCTCTTTATAGATATTTTTCAAGTAAAACATTCATTGAAACAGTTCAGGATCATTACTCTTTGCCCTCATTGTCCTCAATTGGGTTTGTGTTGCCAGAAAAACATATTTTTTACTTTATAGCAAATCATTTTTCAGTGTGACCATCGCCAAATTTCGTAATTGCAACAAGTTACTAGTTAAATTGTGATCAATTCAAATAAAAAATGTATTTTAGGAGTAAGTATACTATAAAGCTGAGAATAGTCAGTTTAAAAGCAAGTGACGTACAAACTACAGGATTTTTCTATTATTTTCTAACAAAGCTAACTAAATTTTAGTAATTGTTCCATCATGTAGGTTAATAAAAAAAATATTGAACACGTAGGTATTTTTTCTTTTATACGTAATCGAACAATAAAAGCGATATCGCGTGACTTCACGCCTTGATAACAGCTTTTTACGTCGTTATGATGTCAATGCTTATCATAATTTAACTGCCGTTGTTTAGTAAAATTCATTAATGACGAAAATTATTTTAAAATAAAAAAAAAAATCCTTAAAATGTTCATCACAATTAAAACCAAAACGAAATAAACAAACGAAGATTAAATTTATTACCCGTCCATACAATTCATTTGAATAAGAAGGAACGGTCATAAAAAAATATTCTAATGAAATCCAGACAATGGAAACCCATCAAAAGTTTTCTTTCAGTCCATTCGGAATCACGAGCGACGGTGCAACGGCAAGTTTTTTACGATTTCATAAAGCAACGAAACCAGTTTTTCATTTACACGGGTTTAGTGGTGATAAAATATAATTAAAATATTTTATACGCGACTGTACTTATCTCTGTTGTTGGCTTTGCTGGTTCTGTGCGAGCCGCTTTTAAAGAAGTGCTTTAAAGCTAGTGACACAATGGGAATTGAAAAAAATTTATGACAGCCATTTCACACACAAAATATAAAAAAAACCGCAGATATAATAAAACTTTTTTTTTATTTATTTATTTATTAACTAAATATTAGGTACATTCACTTATAGAAAGTTTAATTCAAAATTCCATTTACGATTCAACCAAATCAATCAATGTGTGTAAAACGGCGTGGTGGGAGCACAAATGCGTATACATATAGTACGGCGATTTTAAGTCAGATTATAAGTATAATACTTAAGCATTTTTAGTCTGACTTAAAATTACTTCGTTATTTTTCGTTTTCATTAGAAAATATTAATAACTATTCTATTATATTTGATGGTTATTTTAAAAAAAAACTTTTTTAGTTATAATAAAATAAGAAATGATTAAATATAGGTGCCTAGGTAGACCAAGAAGTTTTATGTGAAGTGTGGTGGTGTGAATGCTATACTATACCACATCTTTGCAAAAAATAATTGCTGCAGCCAACTGTGCCACCGACCTAAGTAGTTAGGTAGTGGATATAATCAAAAGTGCTCAGTTTCACGAAATTAACAATTCTCCCGGCGCGTTTTATATTTCGCTATAAACATTAAATAATGTTATGTAGGTACGAGCTTTCGTTGTTTTAAAGAAAATGTTTATTTTTAAAATACCGTTCAATGTATTCAAATATTAAATGAAAAGTTAATTTAAAATGAAAAGAAAAACTAACTTTTCATATAACTTGTTATTAAAATTTAAACCAAAAATATAACTTACTATAGTTTTAATTAATGGTAGTGTGTATAGTGTATACTACATACCGTACGTTGCACATTATTAAATCAATAAAGCCTTAAGCTGCCATATTTTTTAAGATATTGTTTGAAAGTTAACTTATTAAGCTTACGTCCTTGTAGATAATTTTTACATAGAGAAACTGTTGAGGCAGTTAATACACAGCAGATAAATAGGTAAAATAAATATATTGGAAAGTAACACAAAATACGACATACAAGGGGAATACAATTTTTTACCAAACATACTGACATAAACTAAAAGTAAATGTTGCTCGATGAGACATAAGAGAGACCAGGAAGGTGCTCTATCAAACAGAAACAAAGGTGATGTTACAAATAACTCATGTAATTTACATAATTGTATGTCACGACCGCGACTGGAAATTTTTAACATGCGCTAAATTTCTCTCTCAATAAAGCGACCCGTCATTGCAACCAACGGAGAAGGATGGTAAGCCATGTAGCTCCTTGGGGAGAAAACGATCATCTGTCATTCGCGACGAACGCATAATTGGCAACGTCTCGTTTCTAATTAAAATTCAAATTGCTTTACAATTCGATTTCGTTTCGTTGAAACTTGAACTTAAGTTTGAGTTGATTTTCAAATAAATATCTATTAATTTTTTTTTGATGTTTTTATTTTATTACGATACAAATAATTTAAATAACAAATGAAATTTCCAGTTGGAACATGTGCGTGTTATAAAATAAATTACTCACACTACATCTATACTTATAATAAAATTGTAGAGAGGTCAATTCTGTACATTGAATATATTCAAAACTAATATTGGAGGATGAATGGTGATCGATACTAATGCCAAAAATGTAACCAGTAAATTTTTTGTCTGCCTGTCTGTCTTTCTGTCTGTCTGTCTGTGCACGCATGGGTCAAAAACTACTGAAGGGATTTTAACCAAACTTGGTACGATTGTAGTCCATACTCCTGGGCAGGTTATAGGCTATATAACATAACGCTAAGACACATAGGAGCTGAGCAGTGACGATAAATTTGAAGCAAGTTGGATGAAAATGCGCTTTCGAGCTCTTATCCTCGCATACTACTCAATCACGCAAAAACTGCTAAACGGATTTGGATGAAATTTGGCATGCACGTTGACAGGGGTACAGAGAAGGACATAGGGTACTTTTTATCCCGGAATTTCCGCGGGAACTCCGAAATTACCACGGGTGAATCCGCGGGGCACAGCTAGTAAAGAAATAAAATAGTAGGTATACGAAAGAAACTATATCCGATAGTATATTATTTCTACAGAGATGTATTGTACAATAATTGATTTAATTTAAGAAAACTAACTAATTATGTAGGTGCCTACCCACTCAGTTTCCTCGAAACAAGCCAGTACCGTAATCCAAAATGCCCTCAGGTTAGAAATTAGCAGCAATTGAAAGAAAAAAAATAATGAAATCAACCAACCGTTCGCTATCTTCAAAGGCAACACTTAAATCTGCGTCTTACACACCATAAGGAAGCGTATTAATTCAATAATTAAAACTGGCAAGTGCAGACACTTTGCTAATTTAACACCTGAGTTAACCCTTTTAGAGATAAAGGGTGCGCCGTTTAAGGTGTACATTTTTAATCGTTTCCACTTTGCGTTGCGTAATGGATGCTTTTGGGGTTTATAAAAACATTTTTTTTATTTTTTTTTTATTTATTCGTTTGCTAATTATGAAGCTGGTTGAACGTCGCTTGCAGCTTTGAAAATTTAATAGAGAGCTTTCATTAATTTAGTGAAAGAGACAAATTTTACTGAAATAAATAAGGAAATTTTAATCCAATGGTCTGGCAACATTTCACTACGATGAGCTATCATACTGAGAGTAGGTCAAGTTATTGTATTGATGTTAAATAGTTTTACAATCTATTGTATTTATTATATCAATAGGTTACTGAGATTATAAAGTATATCATTTATTCAGTTTTCATATTTTAAGTGAAAAATTGCTTTAAAGCAATCTCTGAGCTATACTTTAGAGTTTAGAGGTTATATTCTAAGATTTCTCTTCTAGACTACGTAAGTACTTAGTTTTGACAGCATAGATTTGTAATAAGCACGAAAAAGTTGAATGAACATCGAAAATAGATTGCTAGTCATCACAGTGTCGAGTCAAACGTCATTCATCTTCCGGCCATTTTGCAAAAAGTAAGCATAGACCGTGGCATAGACTAAATAAGGCGCGGTCTTAGGAATTCAGCCGTTAAAGCGATTTAAAGCCATTATTTAATTGATTAGTATTATGCTTTTTTCACCAAAAACTTACAAATTCAACTACTGTCTTTCATTTTATTATACACTTTGCTGTTTTGTTATTCTTCGAACTGCGTTCATTATTAAATAAAATGTAAAATTTAAAGGTATATTGAGAACGTAAATGAACTCGATAAATTTTTTTTACATTTTCAAATCAATGAAAATAATACTCGCAGTTTGATTTAAATAGAAAAACTCATGTAAAACTATAATTTACAATTTTTAAACACGTCTGTGATAAAATATGCGCTTCGAGCGCCTGCATGGTGTTTGGTTGGTGTACCTCTATGATAAAATAACATGCATCACAATGACATGTAGAGTGTCTACATTTTGTATAGAATAATCGCTCAATGTTTCTGTAATCAAAATAATCTTAATTTTTTTCTTTTGAAATCAAATAGGTATATTTGAGCAGAGGGCAAGTTTTTTATTTAAGCTGCTTTGTTCTTGAAATAAGCAAATTTTTAACCAACTTCCAAAAAGGACGAGGTTATCATTCGATTGTATGTATGTTTTTTTTTTCATAATTGCGTTGTGCGTTGTGTGAGGGTGCTTGACCATTCATTATTTTTTTATGAATTTCACTACTTGTTCGTTTACACACTGATATGTACATGCATTCATCTATTTTAAATTATTTTTACAAAGTAACGATTAAATCAATCAAAATCCATTAACACAAAAATGACATTTCAAAAAATACAATACTTGCCAAAGAACATCGTAAAAATTCTGAAACTTAATTCATGGTGACCCTACAGCGCATGACGGACGGCGGATATGGCAGGACTAATGCCCTGTTTATTATAACAAGTGACGTTGCATTACACTAGTGGAATTTAAACGCGATTTATACAGTTCAGGAGGTGTGGCGCGAGTCCGCAGACAGACACACCCTGTGTTTTTGCAACCATTTGCATACTGACAGTCGCAATAAAAGGGGGATTTGAGACGATTACTAGAGGAAGCTTTGAATTTTTCGTGAAAAATATTTTGTTATTAAATTTTTTTTTTACAAACACTGGCTGTTTTCGTAGTTTCATTGCTTGAATTTCAGGATTCGAATTATTGCGACATGAAATATGGACAAATAAATACATAGAATAGATAGATGTTCTAAATACTTTACAATTCGCGAAATGCTAGCTGTTGCCGGCGGCTCTACACGCTTGAATTTTTAAAATTCGTTTGAAAAGTTTTCGATTTTAGCTTAAAAATATTATATTAAAATGAAAAGATTTGTATGTTTGCAATGAATACTCTAAAACTACCGGTCCGAATTCTTTCACTATTAGGTAAAATGCTAATACCAACCCAAAATTACCGCAGGAACTCCAAAGTTACCACGGGTGAACCCGCTGGGAACAGCCAGTATTATATAAAAGAGCTAGCACAAGATAGCAATATATTATATTAGTATTTACGACCTTTATTTTATTTTATTTATTTTTAGGAAGACCAACAGCTTTAAAAAAAAAACCCGTTATTATTCCTAATCTTCTTCTTTATAAATAAAAATCTATGTTTGTATGTCTGTCCTCTATGCGTTTCGAAACCATTGGTCCGATTGTGATAAAACTTTGGCGGGTTGTTCTGCGTGCGTCCGCAAAGGTTCCTGATACCACAACTTTCGCGGGTGAAACCGCGGGGCACTGCTAGTATTGACTATAACTTCCTCTGTTTTTGTTGGTAACTTGTAGTCCATGCATCCGTTTATTCGTTCATGTTGAAGACCAGTGTTTATAAAAATAGGGGTCGCTTATCAAACCTCAAAAAATTGGAAAGCTAGTTCCTCCGATACAATAATGACACATCACCACAAGCGCCTCTTTAACATGGTTACCAAGCCCCTATAGGAGAGTGATATTACCAAATGTTACATGAAAAGGGAGTCGTGTCGGATGTCGATCGTAAAAGTTTACGAACTAGCGCCCTCTGCGACGTATCGGCGACAATCATCTTAGTTGCACAGAGTACAGAGGGAAATTCAGACAGATCATTTAATACGCCTATCAGTTTAATTTTAATTTGAATTATTTTAGAAAAAAGTAAATGATGAAATCGGAATAGCGAATCGGATATTTTGATTACTTATCTTTGAATTCAATTTGCACTCTATATCCTAATTGTTTAAATATTTCGATAATTTAAGGCTTAATACATGTTTAAAGGAAAATTTACTAAATTATTGCATATATTTATTTACAAATGGGATTTTGACTAGTTTGTCTTTAGTGTCTGTTGATTGGATAGCTAGAGGTTAATATTTGATCCAAGCTGCGAGCTGAAGCTTGAAGTGTTAACTGGTCCTTAACATATTTACTTAATATTATTCTTCTTCTTTTTTCTTTCTTTCTTCTTTCAGTCTTTCTATTTACCACCTCTGAAAAATTGAAACCGAGACCTCTCGTTTCATAGAACTCGTGGAATGTTGTTTTTTACGCACTTAATTTTATGTTTTACTTTTAAAGTTAAAAGTAAAACTTCTTTGGGCACAGTGATAGGAAAATTTCAAGCTTTGTAACATTTTCAAACGAAACGATTCTGACGCACAGTGATTTCTCTTCAGTCAAGTGTGCTGCGTTTCAAGCGGTTTACATTCTAATTATTCATTTACATTAAGTACCCATTATGAAAAACGATGCCTTTAAATTACATATTTGGTGGTGATGTTAAGTTTTAATTAATTATGCACCTGCCTTACCCCAGTCTTTTTAGTACCTACCTACCTAGCCTTAATTTAATTTATACACAGAGAATAATGTAAATTTAGCCTCAAACCGTCGCAGTGCACAGACAAACCAAATTTGGTTTTTGTTGCACTGGAAATATGTGAATTTTTGTATTTTGTACTTATTGGTTTTTAATAAAAAAAAAAAAAAAAAAGTAATAGTATTTGATTTGATGTGAATACATAAGTCCTCTGTACATTTCCACAAGTCTGTGCGCTCTTGCGCTGAGATTTCAATAAACCTTGTCAGCCCTGATTGCCGCGTCTCAAGACATCTCTACATAATCGCCGTTAACTCTGACAGACTGACGTCGTTCACTCACTTTATAGTGGCCGTAACGTGTGTAGTTCCCATCGGTATATTCAATTCCGTTCGAGTTCCAGATTAGATAAGCGGAATTGTGGTGGTTTTGTAAAAAGGCGATATACAATATTTTCTGCCGATGGTTATGAAAGTTTCATCTTTGAAGTTTCATCATCTTGGTTTTTTCCGCGGTAATTTCAGAGGTCCCGTGGGAATTCCGATATAAAAGTACCCTATCCTTTTCTGTACACCAAATAACGTGTATTTAAATTTGATCATCTAGTCAGTTGAGTATGAATAAAAAATAAAATGAAAAACATTTTATTAAGCACCACAATGACTAAAATCTTATGAAACAGAAGTTAATAAGTGGGTCCAAAGGGCAGCTTTATCACAAGTATTTATCGCTCAATTTATTATCACTTTGAAGCGATCTCTTCTAGGCCAGGTGGAGTACCTACAGATATATTTATAACAGTAAAACAGTATAGGTAGGTGGAGTGGTTAAGGCTTCTTGAACTATTAAACAAACATTTGTATTTATTTATCCAGGTAATTTTTATAACATTTCCCTCCAAAAGAAATTTCATGGAATTTTAATGAATATTTGAAAAAATGTTCCGAAATTGTTTAACGAAATTAAAAAAAAAGAAAAAAAAGTCACGAATTAGTCCAGCCGTTCTCGAGTTTTGCAATTTGCGACAAAGGACAATGCCAATCATTGTATGAAGAGTGGACCAAGTGCTGCCCAGAATAAAGTCATAGTACATTATGTTTCTTAGGGTAGTAGTAGTCTGTAAAATAAAGCGCATCTAATTCTATTCCAGGAGTCGTGAAAAAAAAAAGTTTTTGTTGAGATTTATTGGGAAACGATAAACTTGCATGGAAGGTAGACCAAGTGCTGCCCAGGATGTAGACATAGTACATTATGTTCCTTAGGGTAGTAGTAGTCTTTAAAATAAAGCGCATCTAATTCTATCCCAGGAGTCGTGAAAAAAAAAAGTTTTTGTTGAGATTTATTGGGAAACAGTAAACTTACATGAAAAGTGGACCAAGTGCCGCCCAGGATGTAGACATAGTACATTATGTTCCTTAGGATAGTAGTAGTTTGTAAAATAAAGGGCGCCTAATTCTATCCCAGGAGTCGTGAAAAAAAAAAGTTTTGGTTGAGATTTATTGGGAAACAATAAACTTGCATGGAAGGTAGACCAAGTGCTGCCCAGAATGTAGACATAGTACATTATGTTCCTTAGGATAGTATTAGTTTGTAAAATAAAGGGCGCCTAATTCTATCCCAGGAGTAGTGAAAAAAAAAAGTTTTAGTTGAGATTTATTGGGAAACCATAAACATTCATGGAAGGTGGACCAAGTGCTGCCCAGGATGTAGACATAGTACAATATGTTCCTAAGAGTAGTAGTAGTCAGTAAAATAAAGCGCGTCTAATTCCATCCTAGGAGTCGTGGGAAAAAAAGGTATTATTTATTGGGTAAAAATAAATACTTAATTACAATAACAATAAATAAATGCTTTTCCCGATGGAGGGATGTATATTTTTGAGGAGTTCTACTGATACACACTATCAGCTCCACTTCACCACATGCACTGTGATGAGCATAAACTGCTCAGCAACCACCTTAAAGTAATCGAATCGCAACCTGTGAAATACCTATTATTGAGTAGTTCCGCTAGTCATCTGTTGTCTTCATCATTAGTTTCACTTCACTAAATGGTGCTTTCCGAAAGCAAATGCATGAAATATTCCAAAAAATACCCAAAATTGGTAGGTGTGCCTATAATATTTGATAAGTTCCCTCCATTCCTCCAATATCCCATCATCAGATCCTGACCTTATGACAGTGGTACCACCTCGGAAGTATACCCTTTCAACCAAAAAAAGAATTTTCCAAATCGGTCCAGTCGTCTTCGAATAATCGGGGAACATACATACTATATAAAACGTACAAACAAAACTGACGTTAATTTTTTTTCTCCGGGACCGATTTTGAAAAAAAAATAATTTTTCAATATAAAGCAATGCAAGGAACTCAGTCAAGGTAGTCCTACTCCTGGGCAGCATTTGGTCCATACCCTGTCAATCTCCTTTCCTTTTATTTATATACTCGTAGATTGAGATGTCTAAAACTTATAAAATCCCTTTTCACTATATCACTCTAAAAGAGTGTGTTCACTTTCAGTAAAAAAGTGAACTTACAGCTGCATATTTTCTGCCGCTAACACAGCAGCCTACTTCCATAGTCAGCGGCGTCTGAGCCACAAATCGGCGACATGTTTTTTATGTTCAACAATTTTTTGGTATTTAAACAATAAATATCTAAGGTACACACAGTTAAAATACGTTCTATAACTCTCAATAAACTCTCTATAACTCTGTATTGACAACTTAATAACATGTTATTTCTTATCGGCGTCCAAATAACATTTGATGTAGCGTAACTTATTAAAAGAGTAACAACACTCTAACGATTTAAGCAATTTTTACTCTTTGTTTCTTATTTCCTAATACATAAATTACAGCTAAAAAGCTTAATTATAATGAACTTATGTAAGGATAAAAGATATAAAAATACACTTGGGAAAAGGGGCACCCGTGACGAGCTCTTTTATTAAATTTATGAATATTCTTAGTTAATGAGGCTGAAATTTTCCGAATCGTTTTAGTAATATTTCACGGGGCGCTAACAACTCGTGAAAGGGTAAAGATTAATTGCTGACATTTTTGCTCTGCACGTTTCAAAAGTTGATTAATACGATCCGAGACAATATTAGGCTTTTTAATCAATATAGAAACGCAATAAAAGTTAATCTAGACATATAAATAAAATTGAAATGTCCGTTTGTAATTTCAAATTAACAGTTTTTCACTTAATGCATGCAAAAGTACTTATACCTATACGATACTAACATCAATAAATCAATTTTTAATTTTTTTTTTCTGTCTGTCTGTCTGTCTGTCGGTCTGTCTGTCTGTTTGTTCCGGATTATCTCTGAAACGGCTGGACCGATTTTAACGGGACCACTGGCAGATAGCTGATGTTATAAGGAGTAATTTAGGCTACTTTTTATCCCGGAATTCTCGCGGGATCTCTGAAATTACCGCGGGTGAAACTGCGGGTAACAGCTAGTAATTTATATTTCTTTTTACAGCTATTCCTAAAGTTCTGTGTTTTCACAATACAACAATATAATTTTATTGCATCGAATTTTTTTACAGTATTTATGTAGAGTAAAAACATGGCAAAAAGGCGGCCTTATTGCTAGAAGCAATTTTTCAAGGCAACCTTAACGTGATAGAACTTATGATTGATATCAGTAGATTTCACTACGACCTTGCTCATGATTAAGATAGGTTTATCTTATCGCAATCGGTACTCGGAAAGAGGAAAATGGAATGTTTAAAATTTTATTCTGGAAAATAGGACTGACAGTGTTGGCGTCAGTGCACTATCAAATACCACACAAGTGGAGCCGCGAGCAAAAACCAGTTTGTAGTAAGTTAACGGTAACAGAATGCTTTATTTTCTCTTCTTTTATATCTTCAAAATACTTCATAATATTTATCCGAAGACTACGTCTTTCGAATTTATATGAATGGATGTAAACATAAATTCGTGCATTTATTACCATTTCATGCAACGCTAATAAAGTGCCGTTTTGAAATTTATATTGAAAATTCAAAGGGAGCGAGCGCGTTGGATGAAGATTTTCATAGGATACATTAAAATCTGTTTCTACCGTCGCTTTGCGACTGCGGTCCAATTCAAAAGCGACTTTGCCTTAACTTAAAATCTATACACACCGGCAGAATTAGCGGAACACAAAAAGGCAGAGTATAGAAATAATTACGTATATATATTAAAACAAATAATAATTAGACGTGAAGTAATAAATTGATATACATCTTTTAACACTTTAAAAGTTTGTAATTAAATTATTCAATTTTATTTAAAATAATAATAAAAAAATACACTTTTTCTCTAATTTGTGGGCACACAAATAATGTTTTAAATTAAAGACTAAATAAATGAACGATTAATAACGTGTGTTTCCCCTTCGTGATTCAACTTTTATTTGCAACATTGTCTGTGTTCTCACAAACTAGAGATTTTTTATTTTGATTACTTTTAATAAAATTTAACTAAAAACTTCTTAAAGTCGATGTTAAAAGATGTATATTAGTTTATTACTTCATGCCTGATAATAATTTGTTTTAATATATATACGTAATTATTTCTATACTCTGCCTTTTTATGTTCCGCTACTTCTGCCGGTGTGTATATCTAGGTACCATATTAATATAATCCTGATACCTATTATAAATGCGAAAGTGAGTTTGTTTGTTTGTTTGTTACGATTTCACGGCTTAACCGCTCAACCGATCACAATTGTGAATGATCACTGGTTTACAGAGAAGGACATAGGTTACTTTTTATCCCAGAATTCCCCGGGGAACTCTAAAATTACCGCGGGTGGAACCTCGGGGCACAGCTAGTAATATGAAAAGTTCTTGCGGTCATTTCGAAATAGACGCAGGCGAAACCACCATAGGACCAGCTGGTAAGTAAAACATCCAGCAGTACCTACTTAAGCAGCCTACAAAGATTTGACAAAATAAAACCAGAAAGTTTGGATCCTTGAAAATCTGGATGACATAATCAGCTAAATGAAGTTAGATGAATACATATTAATGACGTTCTAGATCAGAGGTTCCCATACTTTTTTTTCTCATAGACCACTTTAAAAATTTTGCTGGATCTGGTGGACCCCCTGCAGCTATTACATTTACTAACTCACTTCCGAAACCCGAAAAAAGTATATATCTATGGCAATCTGTGTTGTGGCTATTTTTCAATCAACTATGAGTTAAAAGTTTTCGAAAAAAAGGTGAGAATTTATATTGTTTTGATTATGCTGTGAGTGGATTTCATTTAAGCTAAGTTTCAAGGTCAGTCTAAAAAGCATCTTCATCCAACAGTTGTGGACCCCCATTTTTTTTCCACGCAAGCGTAGACCCCTGTCGGGCTCCCGTGGACCCCTGCGGCCTCTGGACCTCTTTGGGAATCAATGTTCTAGATTAACGCATAGACATGAAATGTTTAGAGTTCCAGAGGAATTCTTAAATTAAACTGGTTAGTGGTTAGTTAAGTAAGCCAGTAAGGACTGGAGTAGCACTTCTTCTTGTACCAGACTCCATGTCCGCTGGGAAGGCAATAACAAGACCATAAACCGTTTTTACTGCCTTTGTTCGACTAAATCTATGTAGGTTTTGACTTTTTAAACAATGACCGTATTTTCGTATAAATATACGGACCATTCTTAAGATGTTTTGAATGAACGGAAAATTATAGGTGCCGATTCTTATTTCAAAAGAGACCGGAGATCTTAGTATGATATTTTTTTTTTACTTGTTAATTTGCTTTGGAATGACAGTCATCTTGTTAATGACATATCATTTCATTTCATAGGTTGCACTAAATTCAGTTGTTTATATCTATGTAAAATTAGTTATTTGTCGTTGAGAAAAGTTTGATTCCATTTATCCCAAACCAAAAAAATATTCCACTCTTATCAACGCTAGTTAAACTAGGATAGTTAATAGGCCCAGATTGCAGAAGTTCAAATGAAGCAAAAGTTTTAAAACTTCAAGTAGGTATTTTAAGAATTTCATCCACTAAAGAACGGTTCCCATGAATGGCAGGATGATATAATCTTGTCAGTAGGTTAGATATGTCCTCAGACGGCGTTATTATCGGATTACCTAAACTACTGCCCACGTTGGCTCCTTACAAAAGAAGACTTAAAAAGAAATAGACAGAAACCCAATATTTCACTTCAATAATGGTGCACATATTATATTAAAATAGCAAAAAAACATTACAACTATTGACATACTACGTTTTTCATCTCTAATTCGTAGAAAATATGCATGCATGACTTCTGGTGTTGCAAATGTCCATGGGCAGCGGTAATCACTTACCATTGTTGTGCTGCCTGCCCGTTTGCCCCCTATGAGATAAAAAAAACATTTTTTTTACAAGTATCGATAATAATTGATAGAAAAATTAAATACCTATGTGGATATTTTTTTTATTATTACTATTTTTTATCTTTTAATTATTATTTTCGGTAATAGTCAGTATATTACTACTACATACTACATAAATAATTATACTACATAAATAAAACGAATCCATTTTAATTTGAAATTAATAAAACAATGAGAACAAATTGTTGTTTTAAAACACAGTTGAGTTGAAAGTTTAGTAATTCAGCTTAGGTAAGTATGAAAAGCAGAAATGTGAAAAAGGAAAAACATACATTTCACTTGTTGAAACTTGTTTTGTTTCTCCTTTTATATCCGAGACATAAGTGCATAAGTTTAAAAGCAAGAGATAATCTTGTCTGAATTTACTAAGTGCAATAACACTGGAGCCAGATTTTAAACCAGAATGGTTTTAGTCTTTCAAGCTTCAGTTGCAAAAATGACCCGCTCACTACTAGTTCTAATATTTATTGTTGAAATAATAAGTAAAATCGAATGCAAAAGTGATGCCAGTAAAAAATGCAACGGTTTCCAAGCCAATTTCGATATGAAAAGCGTGATTGGACCATGGAATGTGGTTGCTGTAATTCCTGAGAAAATATTTCCCCACAACGAAAGTATTACGTGTTACAAAGTTGAGTTCAGTGAAACTGATGAGGTAAGGGTAGAATAATTATTTCTAACGTAACTAAAACTCTTCAATCCTACTTCCTACTAATATTATAAACGCGAAAGTTTGTAAGTATATATGGATGGATGGATGTTTGTTACTCTTTCACGCAAAAACTACTGAATGGATTTAAATGAAACTTTACGATGATATAGCTTATACATCAAAATTAACACATAGGGTACTTTTTATCACGGAATTCCCGCGGGACCTCTGAAATTAACGCGGGTGAATCCGCGGGGCACAACTAATCTTCTATATAGCATAGATTAAAATAAATATTAACATCGCCCACGTAGCAATAAATACAAATTCAAAATAATATGTTTATAACTTAACTCAACCGCTTGTGTGAGATTGTAAAACATCCAAACTTCTTCACAAACTTACACACTTGTATACCAGCTGGTCTTCGGTAATTCTTAAGATTTTAATATCTAATAAATATACTATGAATTTATAACTATAGAAATTTGAACTGGTTTATATATAAAAACGAACTTTACATATTTTTCTTCAGGCAAGTCTCCGATGGTTAGCCAACACCACAGTCGAAACGGACTCGCTACCTGAAATAATGGACAACATCAATGGCACTATAATAAGACAGCGTTATCATTCCGAAAGACCATTCGATATCTGGTCGAAAGCTATAGAAAACGTCAACGGGTGCTTCCAACAAGTCTTGTCTTTGGATACCAAAAAGGATAACATTGGTGGGTATTAAAAAAAATCCAAAGGTTCTTTAAATAAAATTTAATTTATCGGAGACATCAATAGTGATTTTTATTCATAAAAAAGCCATTTTTTTAAGAATCAAATGTTATGATATTCGATAAAAAATATACCTGCCATTACTTTACCTTTTACTTACCATCAATTATAACAAAGAAATTTCAGTGTTAATAATCAAAATAATAATAATAATATACAAAATATATATAGTAAGGGAAAAAGTGTTTCAAACGAAATATTAATAGATAAAATAATAATAGTTAAGACAATCATTAACAAAATAGTTATAAACAAAACAGAAGTAGACGAAATGATATCTTCTCTTCAGCCGCAGCACTAGGAAGCTGTAAAGGGTGGATATTTTATGGGTGCTGTCATAACTGTAATTCTGTTGACTTCAAAAATAACCACATTATAGGCCAACTTTGAATAAGTTATTTGACTTTGAGTTTGACTTTGACGAAATATAAGTAGGATAATGTGTCACAAACTTTACACCGCAGGCAAAACTCTATCTCGAGATGCGCTGATGCAGTTACATATTGTGGACACAAATGACAATTCTGGTCCATTTCTGGTACAAATGCTGTGGGGAAAAGTGTTGTCAGCCGTTGTTTATCGTAGATATCAGGTAATGAGAACCAGCTCACACCGCTTTAATATAAGAACTATATGTGAAGATTAGCAAAAAGTCAAAGACAACTCTTAAGATATATGGACGCAGATAAGCAATAACATGTTAACTCACAAAATTAAGTTATCGATTCAGAACGATTTATTGAAAGATAAGGAACGTTTTTTAATTATGTGTTTACCTTATTACATTGCTTAAATATGTAACTAAATATTGAACATAAAAAATGTTGATACAAAATGGCGCTCTTAGTTTTAAAACACGATTTACTCAAAATTTCTCCAGTGTGGGTTAACACACTATTGCTTATCTATTTCTTCACAGTTTAGGTTCTTCTTAAGCGCGCTAGTTTTGACAGGGATGGTTTGACTTTCTACTCTTTATCTCTACATACTCGTACTTTAAAATGAAGTAGCTTCTGCGGTCTGTTCGCGATAAACTCAAAAAATACTGGACGGATTTTCATGTGGTTTTCACCAATAGATAGAGTGATTCATGGGGAAGGTTTGTATTCATAGTTTATTCTGGAATTCCCGCGGGAACTCCAACATTACCGCGGATGAACTCACAGGGGACAGCTAGTTTGAAATAAATTACTAAAAAGTTTGGTTAACTTGGTTTACACTAACATATTATTATTGTCTTATTTTGTGTGAATGATGCAGGTGGATGCGATAGAGCCACGTAAGCTAATAGACAAGAATTGTGTTCGAATCTCATATAATTTTTGATCTTTTTCAGGGTGTAACACTTTACCAGCTCAAACCTGTAATAGACTTGATGTCAAGATTGCGGGGATCCCACAAACCTCCAACTATTTGCTCACGTCTCCCGGATCTCCTACCTCCGCTTCCTGTATTTTAAATTTTGCAATATACTGGCTCGTATTGACTAACATAGGTTCTGCATTGTTTCCACAGTATTGCTACATATTATAAAGAGTTGAGAGGCAGTTTTGGGCAGTTATATGTTTTTGATATCACCTATTTTACACTGCATAAATATCAAGTACATATTTACCTTATTTAACATAACTATTTCCCTATAGATCTGCTAAACTTTTCAGTTTTTTTTTTTAACTACATAGATAAGGTATTAGCTTAAGTAACTAAGATAAGGTAATAAGTGCAACAAAGTGCTGTTTCTCGATTAAAACAAACTAATTAATTTTAATTTATGGAGTTCTTAATTATAAAAGTATTAGATTTTTTTTTAATTGTTTGAACAATAAATAACGAAATAAATATAATAAATATATACAGTCGAACGTGAAACTTCTTTTTGTTACCGCATAACGATTGGAAAACAATACATCTTTATGGTAGTTAAAGGTACAGCACGGAACCAACGTCCAGTCTCTAACAAATGTTGTACACTCACGCTATCATACTAACCACGATACATTGCACCGAAGGTTAGTTTAATAAATTAAAATTATATTGCTATGTGCTTACTCGAATGCCAGCTGAAAAGATTAAATTTTCAAATAAAAGAACCGAAACTAACTGAATGGATCGTACAGGTTAAAGTTTTGAACTAACGCTGTTCGAACATGCTATAGTGCAAAATATAATGTGAAACAAGTTTAGGTACATATATGTGAAAACTAGCTGTCCCGCGCGGTTTCACCCGCGATAATTTTGGAGTTCCCGCGGAATTGTTCCATACAAACTTTGCAACCCCTTTTCATCCCCATGGGGGTTGAATTTTCAAAAAACCCTCATAGTGCACAACTAAGCCACTTAAGGAATGTTTGTGCAAAATATCATGGTTCTAGATGTGAGTTTATTTTTTTGTTACGCTTTCACGGCGTAATCATGAGACTTGGCACACACGTTGTCAAAGGTCATAGGGTACTTTCTATCTTGGAATTCCCGCGGAAACGCTGAAATTAACGCGATTGAAACCGCGGGGAACAGCTAGTATGAGAACATTTGCCAGAGGGTTTTTAAGTAGGTATGTCATAGTTTGAATGGAACTATGGAAAACTAAGGAAAAAATTGTGTTTGAAGATAGCACATATGGTCTCAGAGGTATATTCACTAACTTAAAATCACGGGAAAAAGTTTTATAACTGACTAGCTGTTACCCGCGGTTTCACCCGCGTTAATTTCGGAGTTCCCGCGGGATTTCTAGATTAAAATATAGCCTCTGTTACTCAGGGATAAAGTAGCTTTCTAATTGTGAAAGAATTTTTGAAATCGGTACAGTAGTTTTTGAGTTAAATCCTAACAAACAAACAAACAAAAAATCTAAGCTTTCCTCTTCGTAATATTAATATAGATATCTTGTTTGAAGTGTTTTACTAGGTATTTTCCGCGGTTTCACCAGCGTTTAACCATTTTAACTCCTGAGTGGATTAACTTACAAAAACTCTTTCTTTGTGCTTGCTTAAATTATAAAAGAAAATTTTGTGCATGATTTAAAGTTTATATTGGTTTGAGCTGTTTATTGTATTGTATGATTCCGGAACTGTTTTATAGTTATAGATAGATAGACACACAAACGGGTAGTCTGATAGCATCAGGTGTCCGACAGAGAAGCCAATGATTGATTTCGATTCGGACACGACTTATACAACTGTATAATTATACAGGGTGTCTAAATAGCCCGAACATTAGTAGCTGTAATAATTTAGCTGTGATCCATCATTGTTAGTGTGTTATTGAGAATGTACGATAATTTCATATCATGCTGTTTAAAAAACAGGTTGCATCAATCAAAAATGATATCATCAGTTATAATCTACTTAAGACGTAATTTTTTTTACGATTAATGTAAGCTAACAAAACTTATCATAATAAATAATAATCCTTAATCCTATACTAATATTATAAATGGGAAAGTGTGGATGTTTGGATGTTTAGATGTTTAGATGTTTAGATGTTTAGATGTTTAGATGTTTAGATGTTTAGATGTTTGGATGTTTGGATGTTTGTTACTCAATCACGCAAAAACGGCTGAATGAAATTTGGCATGCAGGTTGTCAAGGGTACAGAGAAGGACATAGGGTACTTTTTATCCCGGAATTCTTACGGGAACTCAGAAATTACCGCGGGTGAAACCACGGGGCACAAATTCGAATGTTAGTTTGTTTTTTTGTTACGCTTTCACACCTTATCGGCTCAACCGATCATCATGGCATTTTGCATAAACGTTGTCAGGGGTACAGAGAAGGACTTAGGGTACTTTATCTTGGAATTCCCGCGAAAACTCCGAAACTAATGCGGGTGGAACCGCAGCTAGTTATTCCCATAAAAAAAATTAGGTTCAGAAACGGAACCCGCTGTAGTGTAGTGACAAGCGTGACGGGCGCTGACTCCGCTCAATACTGAAAGGGGAGTTCCACCTCACTCGTTTTATTTCTATTGTTTATGGCACGGGGTTTGATGGAATACCTTTAACTAGATGTATGTTTTGAAGCGTACCTATTTCAATACAGTTTGGCGATAACCTTCTCAGTACACTAGACATAGACTTAGACATAATCATCTTTATTTGGCATCGCAGAAAATAAAAAATATATGTGACCTACTCGCCACCTACTCGCCAGCTTTTTCCCTGTAACTCTGTAAATCACGTAAACGGAATTCTTTCGGGAACTTCAGGATGAAATTCTGTTTTTGCTCGTCTATGCATCTATTTTTATGTAGCTACCTACCTTTTTAGGCTGTACAGGTCGTCTTCAAGATTTCATAACCTTTCTATGTTAATTGTTGTAATTGTGTTATTTTATCGTTATAATTAACTATAAATAAATAAATAAATAATTAGTCATTGAATGATTATAAATATACTTGTGGATATTATCACAGAGCGCTATAGATGGGCGATCAACCCGGCTTTACGGTTTATGGTTAAAACCCGGTTCTTGCTTTGATTACCCATATATACACAGCGCACATTATTTATTTATTTATGCCCACCAGACACATCAGGTACGTCTTTAATATTATAAATGAAAACGTGAATTATTTGTTTGTTTATTACGATTTCGAGCTTCAATTACCAACTCAACCGATCATTATAAATTTTGCATTCACGTTGTCAGTGGTGCAGAGAAGGACATAGGCTGCTTTTAATGCGAGAATTCCCGCGGAAACCCCCGAAATCAACGCGGGTTGAGCCGCAGGGAACTGCTAGTGATATAATAATTATAATGTCACATTTTGAGAAAGTACAAGACCTGGAGTCTAATCTATAGTTCAACCTGTAGGTACCTACCTACAATTAATCAAATCTGCAGAAGTATCATAATAATTGAAGCCCTGCGGCTTAATAGTAAAGTTATAACCTTAGAAGCAGGTGCCGATGCCGCTGACCAAAATATCTCAATCCACTTGGAACTTTTAATAGCCCTTTAACTCTTGAAATCTCATCTTCCTCACCAGCGAGCAGTCCCGTGACGAAATTACGTAAAGTCTTTTAGCAATAAAATTGCACATAAAGACCATTTTATAATAGGATCGTAAAACTGACTGTTCCAGCTCCAGGATAAGGGCGAACAGTCCTCCCCCGGGGTTTTTCTAATTTTACGGGACGTTTTTCTGCTTTTATTTTTTATTTAAAAGTAAAATAAATCTCCATTTGGATAACAGCACCTGCTTCGTTTTACGTTTTGTTTGCATCTAAATACCTACTAGTAGATGCAATGTATGCGAATTGCAACATTGCAAAGTTGCTATAGCCTTATTTATGTGTCCATTGCGATTTTCACAATTATTTAATAACCTATGTAGATTGGAAAATCTATATAATTTTTGAAGTGTAAACGTGATACTGAGAGCATAGTAGGTAAGTTATAAATTACTCATAATTATAATAATGCTCTATACAGACTGGGATGAAAATTGACAGTCCACTCTTACCCGTCGTTAAGGTTATGATTTTGTTTGAAGAGAAAGAACATTGAGCGATACCTAGATGAAATTGGAATAGTACATTGTTATCCTAGGGGTGAAAGTAACCTCGATCTATTGGCGCCCGAGCATAGCGAGCGCCAAACCCCGTCTCGGGACTAAATAAGTCTTTCTCCCGAGGGTAACACTGTGCTTTTCATTACGAATGCAAGGAAAGTCAAAATAAAAATAGGAATTAGCTAAAGAAAAAAATGAGTGAATTTTATTTTACATAAATCAACCATTAGGTGTGCTACTGGCCAGTAAGTATGCCCCCTATGACGTAAAAAAAAACTTGAGTGTCTGCAGTATCCAGCTGTCAGTTGAAAGCGATTCTCCCTAGGGCTGAAAAGTGTTACTTTCAACCCGCTTCTCAGGCCACTTCAGACCTACTTTCCGAGTATGAGTAGTGAAATTTTTTATAAATGACCATTTTTTTTAAAGTTTTTCATTTTACCTTTTTCTATTAGGTTGTAACTTAGCCTATCACCTGGTTTTGGCTTGACGTCGATTTACGGGACACCCTGTGTAATACTAGCTGTTCCCGCAGCTTCACCCGCGGTAATTTCGGAGTTCCCAAGAAAATTTCGGGATATAAATTACCCTATGTCACTCAGAACTACCGTAGTTTCCTACAAGAGAAAGAATATTCAAAATCAACGTCACAAACTCACAATTTTCAAACCCACAAACTCACAAACTTACCTCTTTTGATATAAGTACAGCTTATGTAACTTTTGTTGCTATCATAATATTTCAGTTTCAATCAGAAAAATAGCGATTTTGTGATGAATTAACCATATTGTTAAGACAGCTTCAACTTTTGATTTTCGAAAAACCGCCATTTTTTTAATTGCAACCGAAAAATGATAGAAACAAAAGTTACATGATACCTAGCCCACAGACATATATTTTATAAATATTGCGTCTTTTGCGCAATAAAAAATATTCTATTCTACATAATATAACCTTTATATAATACCAGTTGGGTATATTATGGGTAATTCAAACACAGAAATGACCCGTGGCACCCAATTAACACGGTCAGCTGATCACTTTCGGTGCCCGGATTCTTTCCGCGCTTCCGGACGATTTTTCATTAACTCGACCGCACGCTGCCTCGGAGAGATTATTGAAAGTCGCTCATGCAATTAATTAGTCGCCCGTGTGTAGGGTGCCTTTGAATGTACCGATAATTGTTTTTGAACATACGTAAATGTGAATATACAATAGTTATATAGAGTGTAAGTTTGAACGACAGAGGTAGCCCTCGATATGTCAAGCTTTCGCGTGTTCATCCTACTAATATCATAAATGTGAAAGTGTGGATGTTTGGATATTTGGCTATTTGGATGTTTGTTACTCAATCACGCAAAAACGGCTGAACGGATTTGGATGAAATTTGGCATGCACGTAGTCAGGGGTACAGAGAAGGACATAGGTTACTTTTTATCCCGGAATTCCAGCAGCAACTCCGAAATTACCGGTGAAACCGCGGGGCACAGCTAGTATAAAAATATAAAAAAAAAATGTCGTGGAACACTTTGTTAGAATGGAGTTGTTTCTATATTCAACTGAGTCCGTTATGTCTATTAGGCGTGAAAACAGGCAAAAAAAAAAACTCATTTAAAAAATATTGCAGTTTCTTTGTTTTTCCGTATAGCAGCCAGGTATGACGCCGTGACGGAAAATTAACTTTTAGGTACTACCAGCCGTACTGTGAGACAAATAACTTGAGAAAATGACTGATTATTTAAACAAATTCCCTGTCGCCTTTTAATAAGGATACAAATAGATTAAATTTTGCAAATGTTGCGGAACTTTTAACTTTAAAAATTCCATTATTTCCAAAAGGTATCAACCAAATTCCTTTTACTGGTATCACAATGTGTTTGGTTACTGCAATGGTATAAAATGAAAAGTCGAAATGGTGCTTTAGCATCTTTGTCCGAAGCAATTTAGAGCAATGGATGCAATGAAGTAGAAACATTAAATTTAACGAACACTAACCTGATGCTATAAAAACAAGTTAATCTCAATACACCGATAGCGCTTATTATTTCTAGTGATGTGCAATCGTCGACAACAATTGTTATAGGTTTTATCGACACTCTAGGATGCTTAGTGATATACAAAATTGAAAGTAAATTCGTCATGAATTAAACCGATGCTACCAGTCCAATATTATACCTACTTACATCACACAATAATATACCTACTTATATTCACAACTAGCTGTCCCACGCGGTTTCACCCGCGATAATTTCGGAGTTCCCGCGGGAATTCTTGATTACAATATAACTTATGTTACTCAGGGATAATGCAGCTTTCTAACGGTGAAAGAATTTTTGAAATGGTTTTTGAGTTAAATCGTAACAAACAAACAAACAAAAAATCGCATCCCTTCTCTATCTATATAAACTACCTAGCTACTAAATTTCAACTTCATAGGTCAAGTAGTTTTCGAGATTTTGTGTACAGTCAGTGAGTAAGTGATTTTTCGCTTTTTAAGCGACGTACAAAAAGGAGGAGGTTCTATGTTCTATGGTATGCTTTTTTACATTTTATAGATTACAAAGCAAGGTTGAAGTTTTTACGTTACCCAACACTAAACGGAAATAAAAATCGTAAATGAAGCCATTTCAGTTCCGAGTCGGTCTCCAAATGCGATTAACTGCGTTTTTGGGACCATCCACGTTTACTGTCCTTTTATTTCAGGTGGAAACGTTATTTATTTATTTATTTATTTATTTACTGCACACTACCAAATGTAGGGTCGGTCGTTACCTTGCTAAAACAATTTATTTTTATTTTATATATATTACCAAAGGTTTTCTATGTACCTACTATGTAACATACCGAAGTAATTAAATACGTATGTATGTATATTAATCAATAGATATTGATAATTTTTAATACCATAAATAATCCTACTAATATTATAAATGTGAAAGTGTGGATGTTTGGATGTTTGTTACTTAATCACGCAAAAACGGCTGAACGGGATGGGATGAAATTTGACATTACATTACATTCGGGGGGACAAAAAAGGACTTAGGGTACTTTTTATCCCGGAATTCCCGCGGGAACTTCAAAATTACCGCGGGTGAAACCGCGGAGCACAGCTAGTGAAAAATAATTAAATAAAATGATTTTGTGTAATTTACCTATAGCTATTATCTGTGCCAATAGTTTATTTAATGATATTGCAATAATTATATTATCATTGCAACCATCTCGTAAATTAAACAGGTTTTTGACAAATAGAGAGGTAAAGTTTGTGAGTTTGAGAGTTGTGACGTTATAGGGGGTCATCCCTGGATCTAATGAACCAATTTTGAAAATTCTTTCACTTAAAGGAAGCACGGTAGTCCTGAGTGACATAGGTAGGTAATTTAAATCCCGAAATCCTCACGGGAACTCCGAAATTACCGCGGGTAAAACCGCGGGGAATAGCTAGTTTCATATAAATAAAACTTTACTACGGTCTTGTATTTCTTTGTTAAATAAATTGTAAATATTTTCTTCGCTGACAAACAAAAACATTTTAGGCTTCTTCAACTTTTATGTAAGACCAACTTCAATCTTGTCCATTAACCCTTGTTTCAGAAGCATATTACTTCAATTTCCTTTCACCGCCTCCGTTTATTCAATTTGGACCTCATTCACTTGGGGTCAGCGCAGGAAGTCCGGTTCGATTCGGTTTGTGAGCAGGTAAACATGTGTGTTGGAAGACAAATTGAACTAAGTAACGACATTTCATGCATTTTGATTTTAACTCACAAATTTAACGATCGCTTAGATATGTCAAAATAGGTTGGTACATCGACAGATCTAAGACTGAGATGAGAATGTATGTAACACGCTGCCTCTTGATCGTGAAGCGGCGTGGCGGCCAATAATCCTGGGCCCTTATTCACTATGACTAACAACATTCCTTGCCCATAACGCGCGTCTCAAAAACGCATTTCCAAACGTTCTAGATGCCAAAATATTAGAAATTATTATTCTTTATGCCGTAAGAAACGTTGTAAATGTATTTTTTTGGAGTAAAACTTCTTTGATTACGAGGGAAAGGCAGTTTTTGCGGCGTCTTGTCTTAGCACGGCGTGTTATGGTCATAGTGAATAAGGGCCCTGGGCCTTTATTTAATGACTGTAACACGCCGCGTCAAGATAATGCACCACAAAAATTGCATTTCCCTCGCGCTCAAAGAAGTTAATATACATTTACAACGTGTCTTACGGCATACAGAATAATAATTTCTAATATTTTAGAATCTAGAACGTTTGGAAATGCGTTTTTGAGACGCGCATTATGGGCAAGGAATGTTGTTGATCATAGTGAATAAGGCCCTTGATGCAGACATCGATAGTACCATATCTTAGACCAGTAGATACTCAGATTAGAATTCTAAATTCCACGAAGATTAAACCGAGTTATTACAAAAACAAAAATGAAATGCGAAGTCAGCTAAAATTTTATTAAAAGAAAACATCCGTAGAAGTTATGACAATAATTTGAATCTATCAAAGCTTTCAACGCCGCCATCTCATTAATTCCCTACCTTTCGGTATAGAGCTTTGAGTACGGCGAGATTCAGCGACTGATCATTTTGTGACAAAAGCTAGTCCCCGAGGAAGGAAAGCTTTCAGTTTGTATGTAATTGTTTATGCGGGCGGCACATCAAACGAATGTAGCGTGTCCACAAATTTCCGTAAAGGGTAAGTATATAATAATATTCGCTTGGCCCGCAATAATTATTTCGAATTTTTCGAGCTTTATTTTCGTAATGCAATGACGAATAGTCAGAAATTTAAAAACATGGGTTAGTTTTCGCGTGAATAGAAAATATTAGAGCACTATAGCGTGACCTCTAAGTATTAATTATAATACTGATAATGTATTTAATATAAATCATTTAAATAAATTTTTGCTGGTCGAAAAGAAAAACTAACTGCTATAATAAATGGTCACCCTACAGCGACTCCATTGATCTCACCGCCAAAGACAAGCCGCCCGAGAAAAGCCATCCGGCGGCGACTGCTTCCGCTCGTACGCACCTTTAATGAACTAAAAACGAAATATTAGGAGTGGTTCAAATTGATATTTAAACTCAGAAAAGAAAACCTTTAGATTACCCACGCAACCTTTCAATGAAGAATTATTATTAACAAACAAACTTAATAATTAATTTGATATAGCATGTAAAAAACTCATTATTATAGAAGCAACATAAATAATTCCTAAACCTTTAACATTCTAAATGATTTATAGGAAGCCAGATTATTAAGTGCTGTCAATCAATACTCATAAGTATTACTGTTAAATCACTATGAATAAATTAAAAAATATTTGATAAAACTTATGTAAATGAGTTCTTATTTATTACATAGCACAATAAGCTTTTAAGCATATAGAGATACCTAATATCAAGTTGAAAGCAGCCATTATGAAGTTTCGGAACCATAACTATTCTAGATAAGAAACTTACGTAAGAAACAAAAACCGCGCGTTATTGTTCGGTTAGTATGAACGCGCTCTTAGTGAAGTTTTAGTAATAATCATTTGTTTTTTATCACTCGGAAATAAGGGTGAAAATGATGTGGTGGAAACAGAAATCTTTTGGCTTGTTTTTGTTATTTGAAGGAGACAAATGGATCCAGTCTGAATATTTGATGGAGTGTTCTCATGCAGCAAACATTGAAATGTATATGCAGCGTTGGTACTGTTATATGGCCGTATATTTTTATGAGTAACGCTATAATAATAATACTTCTTGTTATTTTTCTGTTTGTCTGGCATTGAGCAGTTGATGAATGAATGAATCCGTAAACATCCGACTTCTAATAGGCATACCTACCTAAACTGAACATAGCAGGAGCAAAGTAGCTAATATTAGAAATAATAGAAAACTAAACTAAATTTTCACGTGGTCACGCGAAACTAGCTTTTCATTAACCAAGTGACATGACGATTCGTTACTTAGTTTTCTATGCGTTAACGTTTGTGCATTGTACAATGATTATAGTTAACTAAACATTCTAAGCTATACAGTTCCGGGGACACATACAAAAGTGCTTGAGATACTCCCATTTCCTGGTATTAGTACTATTTTCCCGTCGGAGTTTTGCAATAAAAGTACGTACTCTATATCCTTTTCTGTACCTCTGACAACGTGTAAGCTAAATTTCATGATGATTGGTTGAGCCGTAAGGGCGTGAAAGTCTAACAAACACACAAACTCATATTTG
Organism: Zygaena filipendulae; assembly: GCA_907165275.2. Lineage (NCBI taxonomy): Eukaryota > Metazoa > Arthropoda > Insecta > Lepidoptera > Zygaenidae > Zygaena > Zygaena filipendulae. The sequence continues at coordinate 8,621,166 of OU015669.1, forward strand.
CATTTATGAAGGATGAAAATCCCTCGTTATAAATTAAACATAAACACGTGGACAAAGTCGGGGGCACGAGCAATATCACCCAATAATCTACTAGAAATAATTGACTAACAAATTGAACATTGGCAGACCACCGTGAACCGATAAACTCGAGTTAAATCGTGAAACCGACAAATCGTTTTGCGAAACCAAATTTATAAGCAACGTGCCAGAGAAAACTCCTAACGAACAGTTCTCACTTGAACGCGTCGGTGAGCCCGTGACGGCTCCGGGAAAAATTGTGTTAAGGGCTTACTTACTTCATCACAACATTCACGAAACGTCTCACGAAGACTCTATTTTTAAAGGGATAAAGCACAAATTCCGAGCACGTGCACGTAGCAACCAAGTTTGTTGTGCGACTCGATTGTGGGTATATTTTATTACTTCACAATGTTACAATTGCAGAAGTTTTACCTTTATTAATAGGGCAATAAGAGTGGTTTTGGGTCGAATTACATATGAGAGATGATCGGTTACAGGTAAATCTCTTCGGATGTTGAATGTTGGGTCGGCTGAAGAAAATTTACTCTTTATTTGGGGGTTGGCTACGGTTTACTTCTATTTTTTGTATAGTACTTACTGATAGTAATTTGTTACGTGTATCATGATATATATTGAATATTTTAGTACTATTAGATCTCAGTCGTTTTTTTATAAATCTGCCCCTGATCAAACCTTACCTTTCTAAGCATATTGGCCAACGTTAGAGTGCTCGCAAACACAAAACAACGAGCATTTCTTATCCAACGAGTTACAATACATAATTCGCCTGTCTGACAAACAGTTTGTAAATGAGCGAATTGAAAATGGCAAATTATTATAGATAGATTGATAACCTCTTTCTTGAATGGTATACCTGTTATTGAAGTTATTTATATGTTATAATATGTACTTATTTATTCTTATAATATTATATGCTAGCTGACCCTATGAGCAATGCACTGGTCAAATTTCAATACATATAAAATTACCATAGAAACTAGCACTTTAAATTTTTCGGAAAATATTTCTCACCAGCTGTGCCCCGCGGTTTCACCCGCATGAAAGGTTTTTATACAACTTTTTTGCCTGACATTCGATTTCAATGAAACAAAGCCTATATGTAGCTCCAAGCTAAGCTTAATCTACCTGTGAAAACCGCATGACAATCGGTTCAGTAGATGAGGAGATTATCGCGAACAGACAGACAGACAGACAGAAAATAATTTTAAAAACTTTTTTTTGGACTTGGTTACTCTTCTTTAATGACCCCTCTCAATTTTAGGCAAAAATATTCAATGTACAGAATCGCGGATTCTACTCTTTTATTATAGTATAGATTTTTACTACTATTATACGATCATAAAAAAAGTCAAATCTATCTATTCGTTCTCAAGTCATACGGTCATCAAAGAATTGAATTCTCAATTTTTATTCTTTTTTTCATTTATCTGAACTGCTTTTTTTACAATTTCCCTAATTGTTATTATTAATTATTAAAATGTTTCCAACTAAACCAAACCAAACTGCACCTAAGCCAGCTAATTCCGACTCAGGTGTGTTTGTAACTTGATAGCTCTATCAACACCGAGATTGCCTTCACAAATGTCCTCAGTTATAACGAAACGAAACTCTTCGGTCACATCTGTTTACGGAATTTCAACAGCCATTATATAATATCACCGGTCCAATTATTAAATTGCTCGTGATATTCTAAAACTAAGTGCACAAATCGTTGAAGAGGTGATTTAGCTACAGAACATTTTCCCTACATTGACAGTTGCAGAATAATTTTCAAATCAGTCTGTTTTCTTTTCACAATATATTTCCGTTCGATTTTATTTATGTATCTATTTAAAACTCAGTCGTACTCTGCATGAAATTCACCTGAGCTAGAGGTACCTACTTTGTTTGCACTTATTCAAGAACCAAGCTTTTTTCGAAAAAATGCGACTAAAAGAGTTTGTTTGTTTGTATACTTTATTGAACGTAAACAGAGTTTTTACAAATTGCTAAAATTAAAATAAGCACGTAATTTTTGCTCAAGGGCGGACTTATCCCGCGAGGGGATACCTTCCAGTCAACCTTTGAAAAATCGAAAGGATTTGAGGTAAACATTGGCGGGAGAAGAGATAAAGAGAAAGGAGGATGATGATTAAGTATAAGCATAAAAATAGTGGTTTGATAGACTCAAAACTGGGGATAAAAAAGGAAAGGAAATAAAGGTTGTAAAATAAATAGTACCTAGTATAGTCATTTAATTTGTAGAAAAGCTGATTCGCAATGTCTAAATTTGAAACCTTCTTCTTCTTGGATGTTTCCAAAAAGAGAAATAATTGACTTAAACTAGCTGGTTTTAAGCAACAGAGGAGCACTTCCTAAGTGAAGTGAATTTAAAATTTTGTTTTGTCAATTCAGGTTCACCAGTGTGCTAAAAGAAGTTCTCGGGCACGCAATTTTATTGCAACCATAATTAATACCCAATTAACACGAACCATGTGCAATATTTCTCTAATTAATTAACATTATTCTTCTAAATCATTGAAACGTTATCCTATCCGTAGCCTTTCTCCCTTATCGGGGCAAAATAACATGCGTGCGGGGAGAAAATGGGTCATGCGCACATGAGTTTTAATCTCTTTAATTAACATGGAAAAAAATGGTTCAATTTTCAGCCCCCGAGGGAATAAGCTAATGACGTGTAAATCCTCATCGTATGATATTATAGGAAAAATAACACGGTCGGTTCTAATATTACGTTAATTAAGTCCCATACATATAATTTGTTTTTTAACTGACTAAAAATGGTAAGAGATTCTTAAATTCATAAGGTTTTATTTTATTGTGTAGCGATATCTTAATAATCAGTTGTGAACCGATTTATTGGAATAAGTTTATTTAAAAAGTATACGATAGGTACTCGAAAATAATCAACTTACTATTTTAACTTACTATCAACGAGTAATTATTACATAAACTTACTATTTTAACAATTTGTTTTAACTTGAATACTTACTGTTTTAAAGAGAATTTTTGATTCTGAAAGTGTCACGCAACATTTTCATTGGTTTTTATGATTGATATTTAATTTTATAATAGTAAAAAATAATTTAACTCTGAATAGGTAAAAGAGCGATATTTAAATTTAATAGTAAACAATAGTAAAACTCTACAAAAACATGTTCATACAAAAGGAAATATTTTAAAAATACTAGCTGTCCTCCGCAGTTTCACCCGCGGTAATTCCGGAGTTCCCGCAGGAATTCCAGAATAAAATATACATATAAACCTTCCTCATGAATCACTCTATCTATTGGTGGAAAACGCATGAAAATCTGTTGCGTTGTTTTAAAGATCTATGCATACATAGGGACAGACAGACGGGAAGCGACTTTATTTTATACTATGCAGTGATGAATAAAGCTCCGGCAATAGAAATAAAAAATCATGATACCGATGCTTTAACTAATAGGTACAATTGCAAATGCGCTTTTATATTAAGTAGAAAAGAAATTGATTCCCTACTCATTACACATCAAATAATACCATGATATTATATAAGATAAGAAAATAATACACAAAGCGAAACAATAAATGGAAAAAGCAAAATAGCGTAACAATAACAAATTTGTGCAAAATCCTTCCACGAAAGAGGGAATCGCCAAATCTCGTCTTCCACTACTGCGCTTGAGCGATCGCATGACAAATAGCCTGTCACACAAGCAACCCTTGCTCGCCGTAATCCTGCCAGGTAATAGATGATTTATGGGCCACAAATAGAATATTGCATTCATAATGCTGTATTTTTTTTGTCGTACCATACATTTTATATGGTCGGAATGTCATAATGCCATTTATGCGAATTTTACTTTTGGATGATAAACTGAATATAAAGGTTTTTATATAAATGTATACACGCTACGAGAAATCGTTAAACAATAGGTATTTAATATAATAAATATTTGAATCGTTTTCCGTCAAACCAGAATCTTCAATGGCAATCTATCGCGATTTAGGTTTAGGTTTTAAGTGTTTATTTCTCATAAGAACAAATTACATATTATTCACTTAACATGACAAAAATAGGACTATAAAACAAATGTAAGTAAATAACCATCTGAAACATGCAACACTTCACGTCCGTTTGACACGATTTACTAACTAATTTAAATTTTTTTTTATAATGTGAGCTTTTAGTTGAAATTTGAATTTTGGCAGTGATTCTGAATCCTTTTCATAGTTTGGTAGCTGGTTAAAGAGTGAGATAGTGATCATTATTATCTTTATTTATTGATCTTATTTTTTTGAATGATTAATTGAAATTATATTATTAATTTTTGATGAAATTACTATATGAATCTGAAATATCTTTACAGAAAACGTTTCCAACGTCACAAGTCTCGAGTAATATGTGATAAATAAAATTCATCACTTTTCCCGCAGACTTCAGAGAGACAAAAAAGCTAAAGTGGATCATAATATTCAATTATCTTCGTATCCTTGTATCTTGTGATTTGATTAAATCTCCCTTTTACTTCAATTTAGCAGAAATAGTTGCATCTAACCGCATTTTGGGGAGAAACTATACGGATTAGTAATCGATTTTGGGGTGAATATTTTTTTCCCGTTTACAAATTTCATTATCATAATACTATAGGCATATTGAATATTATCATCTCATTTTGATTGAGATTTAATACCGTTTTTCTCTGAACATGCAACACATCTGGTTTTATGGTAGATAGGACGAAATTACGAATATTATTATATTATACATTTATATATAATATATTGTTGCATTCAATTAGTCATTTTAATAATATTAATTTCTTATCTCTTTGGCCATCATTAAAACCGGATTGTCATTTCGAAGTCAGATTTTTTGTTTGTCGTCCGAAAGTCATAGGTACTATTTTTTTATTCATCGGAAATATTTTGGTGGGCAACCCTACTCATCGTTTAATACAACTTTTGCAATGATACTGATATAATATAATCATGATAAAATAACGCTTTCATTTAGTTAATCTAGTTGAAATTTATTTTTATGAAAGAGCTGTCTTTTTTTCTTCGTAAACAACTTTTGTATATTTGCTTGAAATTTTATTCTGACAACAATATCTATGAATTTGAATTGTTTTTTTTTTAATATAGGTAATTAAAAAAAAAACACACAAATTCAATTTAAAAATAGTACCGTCCGTCGCGTAGTGATTACCTTCTCTCTGAGTACCGTGACAAACCACATCTGGCAATTGTAAAAATAAGATTGCTTAAATAAATAAATACCTATTTAGGTACTTATTTTTTGGTTAATTTAAAAAAACATGGTGGTTTAGATACATAAAGATTATGATAATGAATTCGCCTGTATTCATTGCAATCAGACACACTGGTCAGTGATCATTTTCCCAGTATATTAGATTGTGGAGATGATATTTCCTCAATATCCTGCGAGGAGTCGGCGCCAGCTGCCCTGACATAATTCTTGTTAGGCCCCAATAGAAACAAAAATAATTCTTACTCAGAGGTATTTGTGGAAATCCACTTACAAACCTCCGATGTACAGGATGAATAAAATCTAATTTCTTGTAGTAACTAATTCTTGAAAATAAAATAAATTATGCGTTTTATATTTTTTAGGTGTGCACAGTTATATTATATATAATAATTTTCATCATCCATGCATTGATTTACAAAAAAAAAACCTATAATGCGTATAAAAAACGTGCTGCATGCTGCATTTCATATTATTTTTATGGTATAAAAAGAAAATGTAAGTTTTGTAAAAACAATGACCATGTCGAAATATGCAAGTACTTAAAAAGTACTTAAATAAATATTTTTCAATAGTTGTCATGGTATCAATGCTTGGCACCAGCTTTGCTTACGAGCATTTTGGGACCAGGTGGTACTGCAGTGTAGGTATATCTAAGCATTATTATTATACTGAAATGTAATATTTATGTGAAAGCTGATAATTTGCCTTATCTATTAGAATAGATAGAGCAATCTATATCTATTATAGATTGCTCTATCTATTCTTTTTAATCTACTTTTGTATATCTAGCTGTACGCTTTCCAAATAAAACAAAATAAAATAATATTAAACTTCAAAGAAAGCTATTTTGGCATCACCCTGTACAGTCCAATAATTTCTATGAATGTTGCATGACGTCTTTTCGCGCGCTGATATTATTTACCGCACCCCAGCTATAAACCTGTCGCCAATGAAGACAAACTGCCCCGGACATCTTGGCGAAGCACTAGTGTTTTTTTGCTTGACCCTCCGCCGCCCTGCTCCGATGGACCTGCGGTTAATTCGAGCTACATCTTGACCATTATTTCGCGGGGATTGAGTGCGTGCGCCTTTAGGATATTTTTATCATTTTAAATTTACTGTCGCACTAGCTATGCCCCGTAGTTTTATCCCAAAAGTAGCCTAAGTTCGGGACCTGGAGACTTATAATACAGGTTTACCTAGATTAGGCTCCAGATCTCCTACTTTCTGTAATTAATACACATTTCATGTACTTTTTTGGAGCCGAATAAATGATATTATTATTATTATTTATAACATCGTGAAAGTCCTGTCAAAGTTATGCGGAACAGACTGGCAAAAATTTTAAGAAATTGTTTCTATCTTTACAAATACCTACCGTATTTACCTACTTTTAAATAAATTCAGTAAAAATTTCGCAGTTCTCTTGGGAATCCCTAGATAAAAAGTACCTTATATCCTTCTGAAAACGTGTATGCATAATTTCATAATGAAAGCGTAACAAACAAACTCACTTTCGCATTTATATGTAATAGTAAGGAAATAAGGATGTAGGATATTAAGCTTTCACGTCTTGACTACAGAACCAATCATCATGAAATTTTGCATACCTATGTGTTTTCAGAGTACAAAAAAGTACATACTTTTATCCTTGAATTCCCGCGGGAACTCCGAAATCAACGCCGGTGAAACCGCAGGGAATAGCCATTAAACAATAATTACTGTTCATCTGATCATAATCGATGGTTTAATTAAATGTTTTTAACAGCATACTCTACAAATATAGCATAAAGTGATTGATACAAAGCATCTTATCTCAAGCAATTAAGCTCGCAAGACTTTAACTCTTTAATCAGTGAAGTGTAAAGTTCATTAATTTTAACTGCAAATCACTAATGTAATTACTTCAAATGAAATTCAGAAATCTGCTATATTAATTTTCTGTATTTCTTGGAGAGTAGAAACCTTATTTTACTGGGTATTATTAATAGCTTATATAGGCGTTTCACCATAGCTCACCTGATGGAAAGTCAGGGTGTAGTCGAAGATTTGTAAACACATCTGGCTTGGAATGGAATGGAATGAAATCGTATTTTTAATAGAATAGAAAAACAGTATGAATTCTAAATTAAATATCACATTAGTTTTATTAACGCATAATTTGATAATTTTAAAGATAAAATGATGATAGAACATGCATGAAGACTTATAATAACCGTCAGTTAAAAAAGTATTATTCTATTTAAAAAAAAATACTAATGTATAAAAATATAATAGTAAATTGTGACTTACACCAAGAAAGAAGATTGAAAATAAATGTAATCCCCGCGAACAGCAAAGCGGCACGTGTTGTGAAATGTCCTCGCATGGCATATGCAAATAGGACACGAGATAAATCTGCATGCATGATATAGTGTGGAGTTTTATTTAAAATTAATGTGCGAATATTTGAATTTTGATATTTTACTTACATGAATACGAAAATTATGTGAATGGAGTTATTAACATTTATGGTACATGAATGAAAAATTAAAAAAACAATGTGTGCGTGCAATTATTAATGAGTGAGCGAGCTGAAAAAGTGAAACTGGAACAAAAGATTGTTTAAATTTTATAATCAACAAGTTCAATTGTGACATTAATGCTCGCATAATTTCGGTTGAATATTAAGTATGGCAATAATTTAATTTCATTAATTACTAGCTGTTGTCCCGCGGTTTCATCCGCTGTAATTTCAGAGATTCCGCAGGAATTCCGGGATAAAAAGTACCCTGGCTATCGTAGCTTCCTATAAGTGAAAGAATTTTCAAAATCGATTACCCCCTACCCCTGTCACAAACAAATTCACAAACTCACAAACTCTACCTCTTTATAATATTACTGTAGATACCTAGGTATTTTCGTTTATCGTTTTAATTTGTGTTTTTGATAATAGGTACTTACACCTGTGTAATTCGAAGATACCTGTTTTTATTGTAACAAAAAAGTACTTCAATAAATTGTTTGGGATTTTCTAAAATTTATTGAAATATAATGGTTCTTTACTAAATAAATAAATATGAATATAACCATTGAATTCCTTTTTTCGAATAGAAAGTTCAAAAATTGGGCAGAGAAATGGAAGAATGGCGATTTGTCTCCCAAACACTTGGTCCGTGCCATCTGTCTTAATTTCATGACAACTCTGAGTATCGTGGATGACACTTCAAAGGAGCGATCGCCTACTACTGAATATTTATGAGGAAGCTGCTCCTAGGGCGATATGATATACTGGATTACGAGAATCTGTTACAAATTTGAAGGAAAATATTTTATTTTTAAAAATAGTTACATAAATCTTGGGACAATTGTCTGTGAAGGTTGACCAGTACAGTTTGCGTTGTTTGCGTCCGTATTATGGCTCCATGGTAAACTATTGTGTGTATGTATAGTCCATAATAATTCTTCTTTGGTCTAATTCTAAACGGTTAGTTACAAAATTTATTAGGAAACTCATTCATCCATATAAAAATGAAAAGTGACCACTTACATACCTATGTAAATCTAATTCATGGAGTCGAAAAAATGTATGATATACATCACTTAATAGATAGAAATAGTAATAAAGTAAAAAGCATAAAAACAAAAAAGAAAACCCTAATAATTTTAAATGTATTGTAATGTAGCTATTGCATAATAAATTTATTGAATAGACATGCCTTATTTAGACTTATTAAATTCAAATCAGAGTTATTGTAGCAAAATTATTAATGCAAAAAAACCACTGAATTTAAAATAAAGGAAAGCGAAACAAACGCATACGTTCTGTTTATCATATTCTCAGATTGCAAAAATTAAAAACAAAATTGTACGACATACTACACCGCTTTTAAAACAAGGCACTCGTCTGAATTTTTTATATTATTACTGCTAATTTGCCTCGTCTCCCTTCCGTTGTATCTCGTTCCGGCAAAAATGCCTCTTTTTATTTTTCTATTGTTAAAATTTCTGGATTATCTTTTCCTTTACCTGATGAATTATTATTGTTTGGTTTTTTTTTCGCTTCCTGCCGTGCCTTCATTCGAAGCTGCTCTAATTATTTCCTCTTGAATAAACAAAGCGACTTTTATATTTGCTCCGAGTATCATTTCGTTGTTGTTTTTCATTCTTATATTTTCATCATCAGTGATATTGTCTTGTTTACGTACAACACTAGTAATTGACTAAATTTAGTTTTTTTTTTAAATTCCCAGCTCGATAGTACTGTCTACATATTAGTTTGAATAGTTTATTAAATATTATTACTTTTGCAATAAAATTTTGAGTCGTCATCTATTGTATAAATAGTTAAGAAGGTATATTTACAAAAAATGTTGAAATGTTGAATTTATACCGACTCTACATAAAATTAAAAATATGATTGTTATTAAATCATCTTGGTAATATTACATCAGCAATATGCGAATACAGGTAGGTTTTTACATAAATAAGGAATATTTAAAATTTATTCTTAAACTTCAGTTTTGTTGGATGATATTGTTATAAATAAAATTGTCGAAAGTTCACGGAAATTTTTGCTATTGAATCACGCATACATGGCTGAACGAATTTTGATGAAATTTGGCAAGCAGATGAATGATTTCATTGATTCTACATCAATACAATTTTAATCCGAAACATGCAAATCTTGCTAGGTAAATCATAAATAAATACTTATAGATAAATAACAATGTTTTTTTTGTAAAAAATCTTAAAAACTCATAAATCAAACTATGTATAATGGATAGTCGACCCGGATACAACCCGACACTGATGTATCACTTATCCCTCAAATGTCCCCTCCGGAGGACCAAAGGACCTCCGTAATCCGATGCCAACATCTTCACAATTACTTGCCCTAACATTCACACTCAATATTGCTCCAGAACACAATAGAATCCCAAGGATAACGTCTCTATCTGGGAAACTAGAAACGATATGGGTTTTCACAAAATATTATAGGCATAAGTAACAAAATTATTCCAAGATGTTCAAAACATGCAAATTAAAATAAATTCTATAAAATGCATCTATTCTCATCCAATGATTAGATTTTTTCTTAAGCTTTCTAGTTTTTTAGTACTATAACAAAATAATAGGTAGTCAAGCTTATCCTTCTGAATTTCAGGATTCCTTCAGCAAATATATTTATTATGTGTGAAAACTTTCAATTCCAGAAGAAGAGCATTATTTTTAGATTTATATTTGTAGATGTGTAGGTATAGAAAAAAAAAGTATGTATTCTAAAAAATAAGTCTGTATTCTTATTAAAAACATGATTCATTAATGTGAAGAAACTCAAATAATCACAATAATGTAGGTATACATACATAAAAATTATGTAATGATTATTTATTATTCTATACTTCTACAGAGTTGATCCAATATCTAAAATCTCATGTCCTTTCTAGTCAGTCTTGAGTATCGTTGTAAAAGAACACAATAGGGAGAGACTTCGACGTCGCGCGAATTTATCGCGTGTTGATTCAATCATAGATTCCTTTTTTAAAATTTGACGTTCGGAAACCAATTTTGGATTACGACGAATGGCGCTGTGTATTTTTCTTCTCTATGTGATACGGACTAGAGCCACGTGTTTCTGTTTATTAAAAACATTATTCGTTATATTTGTGTGGAGAAATCTTTGGTACTGTTTCCGAAGAGATATTATCTACGATATTATTATTTTTTGATCGATATCAATAAGGTTAAAAACGTTTAGGGCATTTATAGTATGGCGCAATTCACCTACCTAAGCTTTTTTTAAATAGTTTTTTCTTCGCGCAAAAAACTCATCAAGGATACAATGACACAATTTTTTTTTAACTATATTGTTTTTTAAACTTCTCAAAATTGGCTTTATAGTAGAAGGCACATATTAACATGATATTTTAAATTTCCATGGTACCTACAAGCAAAAACTTACAAATATAAATACACGATACCTATCTGTTTTGACATTGGAAACCAACACTAACAACAAAATTTCAGCTGAAACTTAATTTAGTATCGCAGAATAATAGGAAGCTATCTGAAACCTTGAGGGGTAGACGTGTCCCGATATCCGAGACCGCGGTTTGTTGCCGACTGACTACGAGTTAATGTATTCCCGTGTATTGTTTACGACAGACAGACAGATTACGAATGCAGTTAATACCGGATTTTGCTTCTGGTTGGATAGAGCTTGACTCATTCACTTATCGATTTCAAAATATTAGTATACTATTTAAAAAATATTAAGTCAAATATACTTTGTGCTTTAAATTTCATTTGCTTTTTAGATTTTTACCGTGACAAAGATCACCGCTATACACCTTTTCTTTTATAATTGGTTAAAAGCGGCCTTTTTGAATTCCAGTATTGTTTTAATTTAATAAGTAGGCACTTGATGTTTTCCTGTAGCCTTAGAGTAAGTATGAATTTACTAAAAAGTGAAAACTCTAAATTACGATCCTTTATTTGAAAAAAAAGGGACTCAAAATATATGAATGACACTAAATGAGAAACTAATGATACTTATCTGCGAACTTTAACTTACTTTTTCACTTATTTAGGTGTTAAATTTTCAAAGAAGATCAGGATGGATAAGTCAGTAAAGACTTGTTATTATTTATATTTGCATATTATTTACTACTATTATATTATAGTATTTGGACATTAGCTTCTATCTAAGCATTATTATAATCAACATTTACTCCTTCGACTCAGTAAGATAATTTATTTCCAAATCCAAGATCTTACACCTTTGTAACATCGACAACTTGCCTCTCAAGCGAATTGCCAATATTTCAAACACTACGAGCGACGATATGGTCAAAGGGACAAATGTCTGCAGTCTGCAAGATGGTAAATAATTAATTTGACTAATGGAACAATTTGCTCTTAACGTTTTGATATTTGTCACAATGGCAAATGCTACGTTTGTTCAGGATTGATGGCGTACTTTGAAATGGTTCTTAAGTGAAAACTATACGAGAGTAACTATTGTTAAATGTAATACCTATTGATCGCTTCACAACCTTAGGTTTTTTAAGGAGCTATGTTGAAAAATAATTGAGTCGAAAGACAGTGAAAGTGGGAGAAAGTGCGAGAAAAATATAGCTTCTAATTGTATAAGTTTTAGGATATATACCATTCCTAGTTTGAGTATATTACAATAACTTAAATATTACTGACAATTCGCCTGTAATTATTTGCAGGCGTTTTTTTTTTTAAACACAGACTCTTTCAGGAACGTATTTGACAAGATATCTTGGTGCTTTGTTTTTAAAATATAATAAACATCTTCCATGTTAAAAGATTTTGTTTCCAATTATGTTATTCGATCGACTGTAAAGTGATATAGTAGATATTTTTATCGAGACACAACAAATAATAAACAAGAGAAAAACAAAACAAAATGTCCCACGTTTATTGCCGAGGAAATCCTTCGTACCCAACAATATTCTTGACATTGCCTACTGTGTTTTATACACAGGTTCACTCTAAAATCACTTCAATAAATCGGCCCAACATTCATTGCCGCACAAACTGACTGTTTTGAATTTCACGAACATTTGCAAATGGGAATCTGAAGTAAGTGCTTAGACACGGTTCGCTTGGCTACGCAATACGGTCACTCCGCTGAGACAACATTAACAATAATATGATCTAAAAATAAACTTTTTTAAGATAGAGAAACATCATTGGCAATCCTTACTTTTATAAATGCGAATGAGAGTTTATTTCTTTGTTTGTGTATTTGTTACGCTTTTACGCCATCGCTACTCAAGCCATCATCATGAAATTTTGAATGCAGGTTGTCTAGGGTAGAGAAGGATCTATCGCCCTAGAATTCCCACGGAAACTCCAAAATTAGTGCGGCTGAAAACGTGGGAATAGCTATAGTCATAATATATTGGTTAGTTAAATGATTAAGAAATATTTACAATCATAATTATCAATTTATAACTGAAATAATATATTATGGAGACTTAAAAAATAATAATACGATATTAAATTCAACCGATTCAATCAGATTCTATATCAATAACCAGATTCAACATTAATAAATAATAAAACTTTTTCTGTACCTATATTATTCTAAATCTCTAAAATCTGTCTGTTGAAAACTTAGTATGAAAAAATTGTATTGAAACTTTCCTTCTTTCATATTTAGCGTAATGCTCGCGAAACTCCACAGCAGTGTGTCGCAACATCTTATTCACAAATCCGAAGACATTTCAGGGCATCGTGCCGTAACAATAAACTAAGGCAAAGGCGAAGGGCCTGAGCTACTCGTAACTATTTACATGCGTATCGCTAAGTCACTGGCGAGACGTTTCAAATGTTTGACAGTTTAGCTGTAGATGCTCTATTGTTTCGTTAAGAGGTCTAATCCTTTGATGAATGGGAGATGTTAATCATTTCGGTTACATAAATGTGTTGTAGTTTGAGGCAGCATCCATGAGTATTATTGAGGTGCCTTCTGTTATAGTTTCATATACGATCGATTTGTTTAACACCAACGTTGCAGGCTTGAGACGCGTACTATCGACTGTGCTTCTCAAATCATATTACTAGCGACCAGAATTCATAGATTCATTGATCATGTATTGAAGTGATCAGCACCCATAGTAATGTCAATGTCCCTAAAAACAATTATGTACTTTTGTCCTCAACCCTTTATATATTTTGTATATTAATTGTGCTTGTAAATTCCGCGAATGGCTTTTGTCTGCCATTTTATATATTTGATTTAGTTACATTAACCGTAAGTTTTTCCTTCAAAATAAAAAAAAATGATAAATAAAAAAAAAATACTTGTATAGGTCAATTATGTGAAAGTATTGAGGCAAATCATTATTTTTTGAAATGACTACGGCTGGAAATGGTTTTCTTTGACATTTTTTATATAAGCACACCACACCACACCACTCGATTCTGAACTAGACACAACAAGCTTATGTGAATAACACACTTATGGTAGGTACATCACTAAACATCCATCAGAGTACACAAAATTGTTCATGACAAGTTTATCCTGTTTCATAGGGATCGAACCCGCGACACGTAGTAGCATTCAGATTCGCTGACCACTAAACCAACAGCGCGTCCGTCCGTCCGGTGTGTCATATACCTAATCCTATATAAAGGCGAAAGTGAGTTTGCTTGTGTGTTTGTTGGTAACGGTTTCACGCCTCAACGGCTTAACAGATCTACTTGATTAATAGATATAGGTACTTTTTATCCCGGAATTTCCGCGGGAACTCCAAAATTAACGCGGGAGAAACCGCGGGGAACAGCTAGTTACTCTATAAAGATTCTCTACGTACTCTAGTAGGTATTAAAAGTATATCAAAATCATTATTTTTTATATTATGTTCCATTCTTCTAGTTGATTGATTGCGTATATCGGGTAAATTATATTTTGCAGCTCTATCACTAAACAAATAACGATCAAAATCTCAAAAAATATAATTATTTCCATTTGAATTCGTGCCAACCGACATCTCATTCAGGTCTTATGACTTGTGTGAGGAAGTGATCGGTTCTCGCGACACGCGTTCGTGATCAATCAAAAATAAGTCATGGAAAAGATACTAATATTATTGTATTTTTATCTTTTATGTAATAAATTTGTTCGAATCAATTTTATTTTGAACTGTAGTTCATCGATTGAATATTCGTATTATATTCAGGGGGCAGGAGTTCTATCCAAGGTTCACTGTAATGGGTCTTTTGTGACCTGTGTGCTTCGACCAGTGATAGTTCAGTATGGTATTCTCTGATTTTATTTAGAGGGCAGGGTTCCAAGCCCGCACAAATGGATCTCTTGTGGTATACACAGGCTTTTCGTTAAATAAAAACATCTTGAGGAAACTCGCATAGCGCAGCATATACATAGATACTAAGTAGGATCAGTTTTACCCAATTAATTTTAAATATTTAACAAGATGAATGTTACTGCAAGTACTGTTATATACAGTATAACGTCACTGCACTGCAGTTTGGAATTTGACATGCAGCTGGAAGTTGCATGCAAAACAAAGGAGACAATATCAAATGCAAATGGGAGAAGAGAAAATCTGTGTACAAAACTTTAAGCCCAACTGATATTTTAACGTACAACTGCGTCCATATTTCAGTCTGTTTCGGTTTGTATTTGTAGCTTAAAATACCATAAAATTTAATTTTGATAGAAACGCGAAAACAAACATGGAGCTAAATATTATGGATAAGATCAAAATTGTATCATATATTTGCGTATAATCTTTTTGTTTGTGGATGTTGTCTACGGCTGCGCTCGTGTTAATTTAGGGATTCCTTCAGGGATCCTTTGCTTCGGGGTAAGTAGCATCTTATTTGTGTCACAAATAAAATCTATACATACCTACGAATAAATAAAATTGAAGTGTCTGTTTGTTATTCCAAATTAACAGCTTTTCACTTGTATATGAAAGTAGGTACATATATACGGTACCTACATAAAAAAATCCATTATTAAAATTTTTCTCTGTCTGTCTATCTGTTTGTTTGTTCTGGCTAATCTTTCAAACGGCTGGACCAATTTTAACGGGACTTTTGCTAGCAGATAGCTGATATTATAAGGAATAACTTAGGTTACTTTTACTTTAGAAAAAAATAGTAGTTTCTGCTTCGTTCCCATTTTATCTGTGTATTTTGAATTTCATCTAAATACGTTTATGAAGACCAATGGGGCAACAGTACTACATGTACTTTATTAGGTCTTTCAATAATAAAAGGCGTCATTTCTAGTATAACTTTAAATATCTGACAACTCACAAAGGCTTTGCTTGTCGCTAAGCCCGAAGCTCGGATCAACCGAGCTTTGTACGGAGGCGGGGCGTCGCGAGCCGTTTACACTAATTGCGAACCGATTCCGGCGTGGATTCCGTCGATTTCAGATTTGCATCCGCGAGATAAGTCCTACTTAATTGTCACTGTGCCACCGGCTTCGGCTTTACGCTGCGCTAATTAACACGAAAGTAGCGGGTAATGATGTGATTTGTCAAATGTAAATGAAACGCTTTGGTGTAGCGATTTTGTAGAAGTGAAGTTCTGGCAGTCCCACTTGAAAGCTAGTTCTCATCCCCTTTCCATGTCAAGCAACCAAGCCTTTTGCTGTTGCAGATGTCCATGAGTGGCGGTAATCACTCACCATCAGGTGTACTACTTGCCCGTTTGCCCCCTATGACGTAAAAATGGGAAAATTTCAGGTTCTTCGTGTATTTCACAATTAATTATTATTACACATTTAAATATGCATAATTATTGGAAATATTTTTCAATTTTAATATCTATATCCTGAAACAAAAATTGCCTATTCAAGATGCCAACGGCAGGGTTTGTCCTAACCACGATGTCAACAATTGGTTTTTATACATAAAGATATAGCACGTCTTATGCCCGTTTTCATCGAGATCCTATAAGTTTACGGGATTACTTTAACTTGTTAAGTTTACACAGATTATGCGATAAAGCATATTATAGTGTAGTAGACTATTTAAATGATACACATGCAATGAATTGCTCTATTCAATTACAATTTTTTTTTGTTCCACTAATTTATAAGTACGATAATTAAAAGACAGCCCTGCTGAGTTTCTCATCAGTTCTTCCCAGTAGAGGACATACCCGAACTGACGATAATTTATATGTAGTTCTAATAACCCGCTAACGATTATAAGTGATTGTAACAACCAATCCTAAGTAATAAATGGCTTTGAATTTTGAACTTTTTATTTTAAACAATTTAATTTAGTGACTTGTTTAGGGCAGCTTTTAAGTGAAGGATCACATAGCTACATAGATCGCACTATAACTATAGGGGATTTTGTTAAAAATGGGCATTAGTCCTCATAATAATTGAAAAACTAATTATATTATTGATACAAAACAATCATAGAGAAACCTCAATCTACAAACAAAAACTATTCGCACAAGTCGATAAAGCATGCGCTATTAGTCTCGTCCATTCATTGGGGTCAGTCGGACCACCATCCATCAACGTCCCGGCTAATTCCTGGCCGGGTACACGATAGGAAAGTTAAACGTTCGGTACGTGGCCTGGTGCCGAGTGAATTGGATGTTTTTCCCCAACTAGGGAATTATTTAGGAGTGGACAAATAGTTTTCAAATGGCAAACTGAACAAGGTTTAAGATAAAGGGATTATGGGTGCGTTAGTTTTACAAATAGAATTGACAAAAGAATGTGGTCTTAATTCATCAATCGATTCATAGTAGGTAATTATCCTACTAATATTATAAATGCGAAAGTGTGGATGTTTGGATGTTCGGATGTTTGTTACTCAATCACGCAAAAACGGCTGAACGGATTTGGATGAAATTTGGCATGCACGTTGTCAAGAGTACAGAGAAAGACATAGGGTACTTTTTATCCTGGAATTAACGCGGGAACTCCGAAATTACTGCGGGTGAAACCGCGGGGCACAGCTAGTAATATTACTATCTACCTGACCCTAAAAAAAAGGCAGCGTCCATCCTGCCCCTTGCTAGTGGTACACTAGATTTAATAACAATAAAATTTGGCATGCTAACAACCAACTCCTAAGAATTTCTATAATTTTAAATTTACATTAGACGAACTTTTTTTGAAAAAATAAAAGAATTATTCATACAACATCATAATTATTATGGCAACACACATAAGAAAGAAAAGAAAATCTAAATAAGAATTGGAATCGGCAAATTCACTATAATGATACAAAAAAGAAGGATTTATGAGAAACTCTTATTAGATTTTTTAAGAAGATGGATTTAAGGCATCATAATATTATCATACAGTCCAGCACCAAAGTGGTAAAATTTCACCATAATTACGTTCTTACGTTATATTGTAAAACTAGCTTTAAAGAAAAAGTAATTAAGATCTCTCTCACGCTCTATCCAATATATAATAATTTACACTCTCCCAAATCGCACTTAAAGTACGTGCACGCGTAAAAACATATTGAATTTTTCTCATGACTGTGTTTATAGAATGCGTAATTTATGTATTTCTTTCGTTATATTTGTGATCCGATGCGTGATCAATTGAGTGTTATGGAAACCATTAAACATGGCTAAACAGAAGCGTTGACTTCTCAACAGCACGCCCTGCAGTTTACATTTCATTTGGATTTAAAACTATTTGATATTAAGCCATTATAGCACCTATTTTGTGTGAAATAGAAGCGTTAATCGCGTATCATAGGCTAATTTTATTTTCTTTTGTCAAAATTTTACTAGCACGCGTCTTAACACATGAGTGGATTATAGTCGTTTGTCATATTTAAAAGTTGTTAGATATGTAATTATTTGCTAATGTTTAGGGCGTGAGAAGATTTCTTCATAGTTTTTGTTTTGACCCAGCGTATACGTTGATTTATGGATGGTTGTTTGTAAAATTGAAAACTTTAAAGTCTCATTGAATTCCGTGTGAAGTGTTGTTGAACTTTTTGAGTAACATTTTAGTGGATAAATAAATTAATCAGTTTACAATAATATGTTCCCCGCGGTTTTCAGAGATCCCGCGGGAATCCCGGGATAAAAAGTAGCCTAAGTTACTCCTTATAACATCAGCTATCTGCCAGTATAAACGTCCCGTTAAAATCGGTCCAGTCGTTTCAGAGATTACCCGGAACAAACAGACAGACAAACCGACAGACAGATAGAGATTTTTTTTTTTAATGTTAGTATCGTATATACGTATACTTTAATTTACATTTAGTTAAAAGCTATTATAATTTTAAATTACAAACAGACACTTTAATTTTATTTATATACATATTATCTAGAAAAGTGCTTGGACATATTAATTACTTACTTTTATTGTGGTTGCTCAGTGTTGACAACCCATTTAAACTTGACGATGATATCGTTCTGATGTCCAATTTACATCCATCGGCACACCAAATCCAGTTATTTGCGTCATTAAATCTACATACCACCGATACAGCGAACGGAGCCGTTTTAGGAATTCTGCGTCCATCTATGTCTAAGACACCTTGTACATCAAAGGAAACTGTCCATTCACCGACCATACCGTCAGTTCCACTAATTGGATTATCCAACTGCAATATTAGTTCAATATCCTGGTGACAGGATTCAGCAGTGTCAAAGTACAGTGACCCTAGCGCGTTACTACAATCTACCTACTAGGGATGTCATGGATATTATATTTCGGATCTGGATACGGATATGGATATAGGAATAAAATTATATCGGTTTCGGATACGGTTACGGATATGTAATTATTTCGGATTAGATATACGGTTGTTCCGGATAGTTTCGGTTACGGATATTAGATTAAAATAAAAATATAAACACAAATAGTATGCAATAATTTGGTTTTATTTATAATTTTTGTCTAGTCTAGGTATCAGCATATTATAGACAAGTAATTATTATACATATATCTATTCAATTTTATGTTTTATCTATCAAAATAAGAATACAATAAATTTAAGAGTTGAAAAAAAAGATCCGATCCTATCCGAAACTTGTGAAACGGATACGGTTACGGATATATTTTTAATTCGGATATCCGATAGTTTCAGTTAAAGTTACGGAGCTCCATAACATCCCTGCTGCCTACATAGCGTGTACGAGGGGACCCGTGCCGCAGGCGCTGTGTATTGAACTGTGGGGCAGTCAGTGGGATGCGTGTGGTTGTAACAGCGACGTGTGATTATGGTTTGATTTGAGATGCGGATTTTAGATAAATGTTGTTGGGTTATAACAATTCTTACGCAGAAAAAATGGAAGCTTTTGCTTTGTATAAACGCAAAAATAATCGTAATCTATCCACATAAAATAAAATTTAAGTGTCTGTTTGTAATTCAAAATTAACAGCTTTTCACTAAATGCAAAATATGAAAGTATTTACGGTACTTATATAAAAAAAAACAGTTTTTAAAATTTTTCTCTGTCTTTTTCTCTGTTTGTTCCGGCTAATCTCTGAAATGGCTGAACCGATTTTAACGGGACTTTCACTGGCAGATAAGTGATGTTACAGGAGTAACTTAGGCTAGTTTTACTTTAGAAAAAATAGTTCCCGCAGGGATAACGAAACTCACGCGGGTGAAGCCGCGGATCACAGCTAGTTAATATTATAAAATTTGAATGTGAAAATTTTCAATTGAATAAACGCAATAAAAATCTGTATCATCAAAAGAAAATGATTGATGCAAAAAAAGCAATTCGTAATATCATTAGATATAAAATTGATGAATCAACTTTTATGTGTATGTAACATCAAGAAGTTAATCCATTAGATATACTCACTATCATACATTGTACAATCTATTGAGCATACAAAATCACAGACACGTCTGTCATTAATCTTTCGAGATGTATGTAAATTTTGCCCTGATAAATCGTCGGTCAAGCGGGTTCTGTACACGTCGGGTTTATGTTACCCCATCCATTATTTCAGGTCCACTTTAAGGGTCATCAGTCATTCGCGACTTTGAAAGGTTGCGAAGTTTTTTTGTTTTATTTTTAAGTTTTTGTTAATTAAAAGCAACGTTATCTTATGATACAATAAACAGTGCATTGTTTCTTTTCCTTTAAAAATGCCCAATTATTGTTTGGAGGAAATACCTAATAAGTTTTGAAGCATAAAAATTTAAATGATTAACGATACGATAGGTACGATACGTTATTCGAAATTGAAAACTGTCGAATTTCTACCAAAATGATTTAAAAACATTTTTAACGTACTGTAAGAGTAAATACCATGTTGGTAGTACTGTCAAGTAAAGCTATGGAAGATCTTGAGTCTTGAATATAACAGAAGCAAATACCGCTCATTGTCACATAGAAAAATGCACCGAACCTATTATTTTCACGTAAATCGTTTAGATTTAAAATGTTTCGAACCAACGTCCGATTTCCAATTCAACAAAACGCTAGTCCATCCCTGATGGATGTCCACGGGTGCACTAGAAAATAGCTCGGCATTTATTAATTTTCAACTCTATTCAGAAGACGTTAAAGTTAAATACGGTGTGGGTAATTTTAACACGTTTGGTCAGATTGGAGCACAAAATGTGACGTCGAAGAAAGATCAGATAAGAACAGTTAAAAAACGAGTGCAATCACTCCGGGAGTTATCTGCAGGATTTCCAAAGTTGAAGCGTCGACGGCGAATGTCGGTCGGAATCGTTAAAAAACAGGGTTTCAGATGTCAGTGTAATCTGCCAATTAAAATGTAACACAAAACCATTTGTTAGCTGTCTCATTAGAATTTTGTAAAATAAATGCCATGGAAATTTTGGACTTAATGGCCAATAATAAAAATCTAGTAAAATACGATACGTAGAGTCGGTCAGAGTCATATTTTATAGCATTTGCGTAGGAAATTTCACTTACTTTTGTTTCGATACTGAGCTGAAGTCTGTGGGATGACTTCGGGATTTTCTCGGGGAATCTTGGAGGAATTCGGATAACCTGAGAACGTCATTTTTCAAGTGGTTAGCAGTTGCGGGTTCGGTCCCTGAATCAGGGTATAAACATTTGTGTTTAGCTCGAGTCTGGATTTTTAATCTGGTTAGTTTGGGATCAAGTGGCGCTGTGAAATTATGCTCAAGCATTGTTTTGAATGTTGACCTGATCTTATGGTGCATGCAGAGTTTTTACGTGATAGAAATTAGAACATAGAAATAGAAAACCGACAAACAAACAAAAAAATCCAAAATGATAAGTTCAATGACTTCTCATGCATGACTCTGGTATTTTTTATCATTAAAATTTGAAAATCGGATTTTGGAGGATCTAGCTAATTTAACAAACAATGATCGTGAAAATCATCCAAGTCAACAATATGCAGATGAGGAAATCGAGGTTTCTATATGCGTATCATCACGCTACATAAGTTACGTTTCCTATAAATTATGTACGTTGCACTTTGAAAGCAATTACCAGGTTTCCATTACATAACTCAACGATGATTACTCGCTCAAGATAGGTTAGGTAAATATGGAAAGCACTTTTGTTGACTCTTAACTTAGACTAACTTATAAAGGTCATTTTTATAAAGATGGTCAAAAAAGGTCATTCTTATAAAGATAAAAGAAAGTTAATTTGAAAGAAATATTTCATGATATATGATGGCACTCTCGTCTTGACAAAATCAATAAGTATCATCAAAATCTGTGATATAAAAAGAAAGAAACTGACTAATAAGTGTAATGTTGACAAGTTTTTGTAAACATAATTATGTACAGTCTCTTCTGATTCATTAGCCATATAATGAATCAGAAGAGACTGTACATAAGAATCTGACTAATCCTGACTCCCTTACTACTATGAAAAACGTAAAACATTTTCCTTTTTTTCTTTTTAAATATATATTTTATTCCCGGTTGAGATTCCAAGGGAATCCCGGAATAACTATAAGTGAAACAATAAGTTCCAACATATATAGGTAGGTACATAATAAAAACCAAAAGTTTTATATTATAGAGTCCATCGCAACACTATGCTAACAAATCTCTTGACCAGCGCACTCTCTAATAGCGGTCTACTGAATAGCAATGCAACGCACATAAAATTTCAATAATGACCGCGTTAACTGCCTCCAGATGCAAATGGGATACGAATTTACTTGTAAGTGATGTTAAAAGACCCTTCTCGCGGGATTTAACTGAGAAAATTCAGAACAAAGTTTGCGAAGTCCGTTTGTCATTTCTTTACTTTAATTGTTTTAAAAGATCATCAAAGTGCGAGGTGTTTTTGTTTAGTGATTTATAATTTGCATTGAAAAACATTATTTAAGCGAAACTGCATTTTTACGCTACAGCGCTTGAACTAAAAATAGTAGATATAAAACTAAAAACAAAATTAGTTAAATTAAAAAAACAAAACAAAGTGTCAATCTTAAGTCTACATACTTATACAAAAACTTATACCTGAGGGGATTTTTGTCCTCTAGTCTACGTTCGCGTGTCATATGGGGGCTTGCTCAAAAATTTTAATCTACTTCTGGGACTCTTTTCTGAGTTGTTATTTACTTGTAATGCTTATAGGAAAGTTAATCTTATAGCTAACCTATAAGATTAACTTTCCTTTACTTTCACATCACTAGTTATAAAATGCAAGATACCTAATATCAATCCAAATATTTCTAAAAACAAAACATTGTCATGAAGTAGGCAAAATGAAATTTTGGATTCAATTCAATTTTAATTAAATTGCACAACGAATCGCGCAAAAGCATTCCCATAATCCTTCAAAACCGTATCCTCAACTAATCCATTTCATATCTGCCTTTAATAAAGCTGCGACTTGCCCTATCTAGGTCTAATACTAAACAAAGACGTGGCATTTACAATCGTATGGCCTTTCTGAAATTCAGCTCTGTCCATTGTCCATTTGCCCGCAGGGTGCCGCCGATCCAACTTGAACCCGAGCACGCGATTTGCGGAGTATATTTAAGTTTGAAGTTTAATCTTCAGGCGGGTCAGTTTGAAATGGTTGCGCCGATGTTCGAAACACATGTAAGGGGAGAATATAGGAATATTGCGTAGCAATAGCAACAGAATGTGGTTTCCGTATAGGTAATATGAAATGGTGACATCTGATAGGAGTGTATCAGCGTATCGGCGTTAAATAGTGCGGCGCGTTGAAGATATCGACAACTAACTATGAGCTTCGTAAGAAGGCTCAAAGTCATCGAAAGGACTGCGGAGAGGGCTGTGTACGAAGTTTTATTGCGTGATCGAATCAGAAATAAGCAAATCTGCAGGCGAACCAAGGTTGCCAACTTTAAGTGGTAGTAGACAGAGCATGACGCTCGAAGAACTAATGACGCAGCAGGTAATGTGGATCGAAGACTTGGTGAAGGTGAAAGGGACGCCATTGGATGCGGAAAGCTCAGGACCAGTCGTAGTGGCGATCCTTGGAGAGGGCCTATGTCGAGCAGTGGATATCTTTTGGCTGAAATGCTTGTGTGATTATCACACAGCGTCATAGGATCTCAAACTAAACAGAGCTACCAGCCAATTTGATATAATACTTACGGCCGCAATTATTTTAGTAATTATTTAATTTTAAGTAAAGATTTTAAAAACCAAACTGCCGCACTCAGAGACGTTCATTAAATTAATGTTAATAGGCATTTAACTAAATTTAACCTAATGAGTTCAATTTAATTAAAGTCTGAGTGCGACAGTTTTATTTTTAAAATATTTACTTAAAATTGTGTTAGCACTAAAACGACTCTGAGACCTGAGTGCGGCCGTTAAATATTTTTTGTATAGATATTCTCATATAAATATTTTATGAGAAACTACACTAACTGATTTTAATTATTTATTTTACTGGGGTTATCTATAATACACGCATAGATACATTGACTAAAAATAAAAAAATAATAATATCGATACGCAAAAAGTTCATCACTAAAAACGTATCGTAGTCTATTTTGGAACGTATTTAGTCCACTGTATTACAACTGATCTATAAATTACGGAATAATACCTACCTACTGAACATAACCGAATCAGGTAGTATTAGCAGAGTAGTTACTTGACCTGACCAAAACAGTATAATATACACAGGATATTATGTTTTTACAAGTTTCCACATACAAAGTGGGTAACGAAGTTGAAAGCAGTTTTTTACGACTATATGGACGCAGATAACATGTTAACCCACAAAACGAAGTTATTGATTCAGAACGATTTATTGAGAGTTAGAAAACGTTTTTTAATTATGTGTTTACCTTATTATATATACTTACCATTATACTATACCTTATATTATATTGTTTAAATATGTAACTAAATATACTAAATATTGAACATAAAAAATGTTGACACAAAATGACCCTATAATTTTAAAACTTTAATTTATTCAAGTTTTATTATGTTTTATTATTTATTTATTCAATCTATTTACTCAAGATTTCGCCAGTGTGGGTTAACACACTATTGCTTATCTATGTCCACATAATATGTACCTAGTAATACTAGATTATGTTCGAAAGATGAATCGCTACGAAAATAATTACTTAGGTACTTGTTTATATTATTATAATAAATAAATACATAAGTATATGAATTATACAAAAGCTTAAACTTGTACCTGAGCGTCTCGAGCACTAGAATCATATCGCTCTTGAAAATAACAGAGTTTCAACTATTTGAGACGCTTTTATTTCTTTGAGTATAGAGGGGAAAATAGCTAAGCAGGAGTGTGAATATAGCGTCGTGGAAAACAAATATCGCCATAATTAAAAGAAATAAAAATAAAAATCTGTATTTTCTACTTAACACATTTTTTTCTGATTCATTTCAATTGTTTTCAATGATTTAACTATGTTAGTGTTCTCTTCTCTTCTTAGTCGATTCCTCATGGCTGAGGGTCGTGACTACTTTGGACGACACGTTTCACCAGGGCTCTCCAGGCAGCCCTATTCTCCGCCTGGCGCATGGATGCCTGGATGTTGCACTTCGTGGCCTCCTTCACCATGTCCGTCCATCGCGATGGCGATCTTCCGCGGCCCCTCTTGCCCTCCACGTGCCCGACAACAATCAATCGCTCCAGGCTGTCAGGTTCTCGTCTGGTCACGTGACCGAAGTACTGTAGGAGTCGCTTCATGCACACCGTAGAGAGTCTCGACTTGATGTTCAGCTCAGCCAGGATCGAAGCGTTGGTCCTTCTCGCAGTCCAGGGAATTCCCAACATTTTGCGCCAGCACCACATTTCAAACGCATCGATCCTGGACCGAATTCGAGCTTTTAGCGTCCACGTCTCCGAAGCGTACATAAATATGGAGAACACAAGTGCTTTCATCAGCCGTAATTTAGTATTTCGAGCGATTCCTCTGTTCCTCCATATTTTCTCCAAGCGCTTCATGGCGGCTTTTGCCATCTGAGCTCGCCTAATCACTTCAGCCTCGCAGTCACCATCATTGCGTATCATTGACCCGAGATAGACGAATTGAGTCACTGTGTCCAGGTCACGTAGTTCGAGCGTTCTTTTCATCTTTCCTGCCCTGTCAACAAACATCAGCTTCGTCTTGTCCCGGTTGATGCGAAGTCCGTATTCGCCACTCACAAGCTCGACCCGACGCAGTAATTCCGCCAGCTCACTTTCGTCAGTGCCCACGATAGTAGTGTCATCGGCGAATCGAAGGTTATTGATGAGGCGCCCTCCGATCTTGATTCCCCCCTCCCAGTCTTCCAACACTCTTCGCATGATGTACAATATGTTAGTGTTAATCTTGTTTTATTGTGCATATAATAATTTTGAACACCAAATATTTTCTAAATGTAATAAAAAAACTAACGCGTGTTTTTACTCATGAACTAATTATGGATATAAGAAAAAAATTGCCGCAGTATAGAGAAAAGAAAATGCTATTCATTGCGTCGAGATAATTAATCCGTACCAAAATCCAACTATAAAAGTAGATTAACGGACAGACCACTCGGACAAATTGTGTATTAATATTTTATGGCGATGTTCACACCCTGGCCTGGTGTGCAGGGCCCCAGCTATAAAACTGTCATCGTGAGAAGACAAACTGCTGTGGACTTCTTATAGGAGATTTAGGGCTTTGTAGGCACTGATGTTACTATTGGTTACGCATATTGTAGCCTAGTTTTGTTTCGAATTCATGACTCCCTAGTCATCCTAGTTATCCTTTAATTAATTGCAATGCAAGTGTTCCACTTTTTTATCATTTGTGGTCTGTATAAAAGGATCTTATTGGCAAACCTACAATTATTTTATAGGATTTTAAATTTCAAAGTTGAAGAATTTTGAAATTTTTCAAATACTTTCGGTTTGTAAAAAATTGCTTACAACCAATCTTCATCATCGAATTTGATATTCTTATTCGATTTACTGGTACATATTTTGTTACATTGTTATATCCGTCCGCTATGTAACAAACAAGATTATGTTTCTAAGTCTGCGTAATTTCAGATGTCTCATTAGCAACATCACCTGCACGTGTTGCTGTATCGACCTGCCATCTCATTAACGCTACATCCATTGCAATGGCTACATCATTATTCTAACGGTACGTCTTAGTACGAAATTATATTCACTTTTTCTTAGAAAATACCGGCTATTTCACCCGCTTGAATTTGGGGACTCACTTCAACTTTAAAATAGGTACCTATCCTATGTCACTCTGGATACTGTAGCTTCGTATTAGTGAATGAATGGGCATGTTAACTTATTTTTTATTTTTTAGTCCGTCTTGTAGATTATTAAAAAATATTGGACACGTATTTTTTCTTTTTTTACGTAATTAAAAAATAACGGCGATATATTGAGTTGAAATTTCGCGTGACGTCACTATTCTGACAATTTGTATGGCGGTTTCAGCGGTTAGTGACGTCACGACTCCCTCACCCTAAACTTTAATGCGCTTTATCTCTGTATATTTTAATTTGTTTGAAAAAGCAAAAAATACGTGTCTATTTGTTTTTTTATTTTCTAACTGACGGACTAATTAGAATTTTGATTTTCAAAAGTAGTCCACATCTCAATTATTGGAATGGTTCAGTGCGTATGTATGATAAGATTAGGTACTCGCTAGTCCATAGATCTTTACAAACTATACCTACCTATAACACCTCTTGTAATATTAGTGTGGACAAGCTGGTGTCCGCGGTTTCACCCGTTTAGGCTCTTACAAAGTTAGTTTATGTTAAATGCCTATAGGTACTTATATGGCGATAACGTTCGCACCATGCGATTCCGATGAAACTGGATTTATATTAATTTACCAGTGAAAATCACATAAAAATCCATATCAATCCGAATAGTTTCTGAGATTAACGTGAGCAGACAGACAAAAATATTAAATTGTTTTTTTGCGTTCCGTAAAAATATTCAAGATTGCGTTCGAATAGTTTCGAATATCAGCGTGAGCAGACAGACAAAAAAACTCAAACTGTTTTTTTGCGTTCCGTAAAAATATTCAAAGTACACGCGTTTTCTACTGTTCCCATAATATATTCGCCTTCAGCAATGATATATTAAAAATGGCCATCCGTCAAAATTTTCTTATTTCATGTATAATGTATATATCACCTACAAACCATCCGCTGGTCAAGTGTAATACCGACGGTAGAGCAAATAATCGAATAGCTGAGAGGATACATTGTACTAATTAAATACAATTAGGTCCCACGCACACTGCGCGCCAATTTAATCGGAATGCCACGCGTGGACGTCAAATACATCCGATGTCTAATTACAAGTGACATCTGCAACTAGCACGCATCGTTGACGCAAAAGGTGCAATTAGTGGCGGTGCAAATGCGGCCGGTGTCACGAATAAGGCTCCAAAAATGTTGGCTAAGTAATAGACAAATAGTTTCTAATGGAATCCAGCAATTTTTTACTAAAAAATCATAGGTTCACGTTGCATGCCAAATTTCATCCAAGTACCTATGCATTTGCATATTTGAGAGATTGAGATTATTATTATTATTATTTTTAATTTAAAAATTACTTTACAACTATCTTTACAGCAACTAATCATAAATGTAAAAGTGTGGATGTTTGGATGTTTGTTACTCAATCACGCAAAAACGGCTGAAAGGATTTTGATGAAATTTGGCATGCAAGTTGGCAGGGATACAGAGAAAGACATAGGGTACTTTTTATTTCGGAATTCCCGCGGAAACTCCAAAATTACCGCGGGTGAAACCGCGGGGTACAGCTAGTAAGTAAATAAATATGCAATGACAAAAAGTAGTAAGAGCAGCGTGTCACAACAAAATGGCAACCAGCTCAGCATAAGCCGGAAACAATCAGGAACCGACGCTGGTTTGCCGCTGTTGCCTCATGCATTCAAGGAAAAAAATATTTATTTACCTTCACCAGGTCGTCTGTCCATCGTCGGTCAGTCGTGATCGCCACTCAAGAACTTTCTTGCTCCATCGGTTCATCAGTAATTCTTCGAGCAAAGTACAGCGCCCATAGACAACAAATGAAGACAAAAGGTTTTGGTTCAAGGATATACCACTTTACCTTATAAATGACATCACAAATATTTGCTAAAGATATTTTTAGTTAGTTCGTATAGAAATTAATTATTGTTCATACAAGTTTTCGAACTGAATTTCAACATATTAAAACTTTACTATTTTAAACTTTTTTCACATTTTTTCAGCTCGAAATAGATACAGGCTTACAAAGGCTGATATAATTTCTTTGATCAAATTATTATGGCACCGATATAAAAAATTTAAAGTAATATTCACCTTTTTATTAAGCTGAATGCAATTTAATACTGCACAAATTGCATTACGGAGGTGCCGTAGTAAATCGAATATTTTACAGTATAAAATCCGTGTACAAAATTTGCATGTTTATTCACCGGCTCGGCCATTATTCGATTTGGGCGGTTTAGGTGATAAATACATTCTCACTTAGTGTGATTAAAATCGATGAAACGCCGCAAGCGTTTGTCGTTTGTGCAATGGAATTTACTACGTTTGTAACATACAGATATTATTACAAACCATATACTTACCTAGTAAATAAGCATAGAACCGCATTCAGTGCACGTATAGACTCATGTAATTTCAAGTGTGGTGGAAATAGCTCAATACCACAGCACGATTGTACACTGTTTTGTCACTACTCATAGTCAAAAGTTATCAAATATATCCCTTTTTAACGATATTTTAGGATCCATATTTATTCAAGTTCGTCTGAAGAGGCGATCACATCTAAAGATATTGTCTGTCTTGCTCATTGTGCTGAAAAATGCAGAAATCAAACTAATATTAGAGTGCATCAAGTTTTGTTAATATAGGTCTAAGTTTGTAGATTGTAGATATCGTCAAAAATATAACAGTCATGTAAAAGTTCTTGTTAGACCTGTGACACTATATACCAAAAAAATAATTTTAATCAAAAGCACCACTGTCCATTGAATTGCTTAAATCTTTTCGTTTTCTGATTCATAATTCCAAAATATGTTTTTATTCAGGTACCCATATTGCCATAATTTTTATTCAACTTCAATTTTTCTTTCCATAATAGATACTCAAAAAGATTTTATTATTTCATAACTATCAATAATAAGTAGGCCTTTTACTTTGTTTATTCTTCTTTTTTGTTTATAAGTAAGTATATAATTGAATTTCAATAATTAGTTATCACTTAAACTGAATTCTGAAATTTAATTAATAAATCGAACAAAGAACAATTCTATTGCATTTCATAAATTTATAAATAAAATAAGTGTTTGATTTGATATACATACGTACCTAACTATAGAAATCATAAAACGAGATAATACCAGGTTTATAGTTGAAACCACTTCCGGTTGAAATAACGAGGGCCAATCAAAAGTTTATGCTAATGGCGTGTGCGCTGTTAAGCTTATGTTTTCAGATGAAATTGCCGCCGGAACGATGGCTTCTATCACTTGCTGCGATCCGGTAAACCCACAGTTACCGTCGTAAACTATGAACAGAATCTTGCAGTTAAATCAAACACACCTGGATAACTGACAGTACCTATATACAAGTTTCCTCATATTTATTAACCTAATATACAGGGTGGAAACTTTAAGAGTGCACAAAATAAATAAATAAAAAAACATTTGAAAAACATGTCGTCGTATATGTAGAATGTGTACTTGTGCGGATACACAAAGCGATGCACTTTCCATAACACTTTACAATTTTGCAATACAATATCTTTATAATAATGTTTCCACTCTGTATAGACGTTATGAGATTCAAACTCATAACGTCTATACAGAGTTCAATTCACTGTTCCTCTAAAACCTACTATTTATTGTTAGGTATTAGAAGAACAGTCAATTTTTTTATTGTGTATCACAAAAAGATAATTAATTCACTACGAGTATACAGTTGGACCGATCGCACGGCATCATTGCGTGTATTTCTAAACTCCATTGAATGTACCTACATACCATTTGAAACAACAATTCTACCTTTATAGTCACATTAAAAATTAAAAGAACCGGAATAAAACTTCATCGATTCGCGAATGTTTCTTCGGGGAACACTATATCTTACGACTCAGTGCTGACGTCGATGTAGCAAAGTAACTACCTACTGCATTTGTGCAAAATTTACAATGCTTTTAGTCACACACCAGCGATCAACTCGCACGTTTGCAGGCGATCTGTTTTGGTGGCAGCAACTCGGAACTGGCATGGAACTTCAAAGTTCGTGGATAGGGCATCAAAGTCAAATCATTAATTCAAATTAGGCCCATAATGTGGCTCTTTTTGACGTCAATAAAATTATAATTTACAGACAGCACCCATAAAATATCCACTCTTCACAGCTTCCTAGTGCTATGAATGAAGAGAAGCTGCGCAACAAACTCTCCAGCAGCACGCTGTCACTTTAAAATTATAATATGCATAATATTATTGGTAACTCAAATTTAATTATGTGAGAACATTGAGCCGTAACCAGCAATAAACTACGTACGGTAGGTACAGACTATAGAGACATTAGGAGTTAAACAAGGATTAAGTATCTTCCATCCTTACTACAATCCTTACTAATATTACAAATTCGAAAGTGAGTTTGTTTGTTAGGTTTTCACGGCTGAACTACTGAACCAATCATCATGTTATTTTGTATACACGTTGTCAAGGAAACAGAGACGGACAAAGGGTACTTTTTATTTCGAAATTCCTGCGCAAACTCCGATATTAATGTGGTTTAAATGACATGACATGAAGCTCTCAGCCCATCAATTCAAGCTTTCATGTGACCTCTTCGTTAAAAAACGTAGGTACCTATGTGTGTAGTGACGCTGGTCAAATCAAAATTTATACCCTTCTGTCAAAATAATCTTTACCTTAAAAACTACAGATTTATTCTTTTAAAGAAGTCATATTAATGTAATATACAAAATGTTACAGAAAGGTGTAGTCATATTTGACAATTGTGTTCACATTATCGTTTACAATGATTTGACACTATAGTAACTGACCCGAAAAATTGAAATAAATATTCCTAGGATTTGCTAGGTTTGTTGTTATTAACTTGTCATTGCACCCTGACGGTGATAAATTGCATTAAATAATGTAGAATCTGTTACCTGTGACTAGTTCATGGTCTACCCAGTGATATGACATATTTATTTTGTTGCGGAACTAGTCGATGAAAATATTTTTTATTTTGGTAATGAAATTGAATGAAAACTCAAAAACCTTACTTCAAAGGTTTTTGAGTTAAATACCACGGTCAAATTATTTTATAAGATTGCCAGATTACAATCTTCAAATATGACTACACCTTTCTGTAACACCTTGTAGAAGAAAAATTCGTATTCTTCATAAATACCATATCCAAATTGCTCCAAGTCCTTTCGCAATTCACAGAACCCGTACCAAAGGCAAAGGGGAAGATGTAGATTTTCCTTACACCATTAACATGTATATTGCCTTTAATTTATTGTTACTAAGCTTTTTGATAGCGCGACAAACGTTGTATTTTACGCGAATCCATTCTACAAAATGTTTTCAATGATGTACCTAATGGAGCATTCTTGTTTTTATTGTCCTTCATCTATTTAATGTTATGTTATTAAAAAATTGTAAACATGCTGTCTGAACATTTTTCTTTTTTTTCACACAAAAAAAAAGAAAAAATTAACACTAACGACCACACTCACAGTCATTTTAATAATTAAATTTTAAGTAAAGATTGATAATAGATAACTATCGTACTCAGATAAGTTCGTTTAATTATCTAGTTCGTTTAACTATCTAGTTCGTTTAATTATTAGATGAACGTCTCTGAGCGCGGAAGTTTTATTTTAAAAATCTTAACTGAAAATTAGTAATCATTAAAACGACTCTGAGTGCGGCCGTAACAGAGGATAATATAACGTCTTGATCTTGAACTATAAATGCACTAGCTGCTCCGCACCCTAATTTTGGAGTTCCCGCAGAAACCCCGGGGACACAAAGTACCCTATGTCTTTCTCTGTACCTTCAACAACGTGTATACAAAATTTCATGATGATCGATTACGTCGTTATAAGGTGTGAAAGCGCAAAAACATTTTGCATTTACAATAATAAGAATTCGTTCTTGTGTTATTTTAATCGAGTACCGTACAATAAAAATCAGTACATATCACTGCATTATATTATAATTCCAGGCTAAATGTCTTTCATATTTGTATTAGAAACACAACGCTATACAGTTAATCTTGACTACTTCATAATTTCACCATTTATCAAAACTTTAAACAACTCCTAATAATTAATGCAGTGAAAGTCGCTTAAAAATTAACTCTGTACCTGAAACATAATAGAATTCATTTTGCTTTAACGACTCTACGGCGACTTGCGCAATCAGTTTTCATTTAAGCCCCGGGTAATATTTATTAAGTTCAATTTCAAAACAACGTTGAGCAGAACCTTTGGAAAATACAAAAGACTATTGTGATACTGTGAGAGTACACGCCAAAGAACGTTGACCTCCCTACCGCCATTGCAGCGCTTTCAATTCCTATTAAAATCGAAGTATTTCTTCGGACCTTCTAAACCTGGTCGTCTTTAGACGTAAAGTCACTTGTACTCTCAGCATATTTTCAGTGGGAAATCTCGAATATCACTTAGCCAGAGAGGTTATATCAATAAATTTGGGATAACATTTAAATGCGGGCTTTTGGACCGAATAGGGCGTTGTTATAACGGGTCGCTTAACACGGTAATGTGGGTTTGACGAAGGGTTTTTCGTTTTTTTAAAAGCATTGAGATATCAAAAATTTTCAGGAAATTTTTTATACTAGCTGTTCGTTTTTTCCGCGTTTACGAAAATTTAATGGGATTTATTCATTACTAGCTGTGCCTCGCGGTTTCATCCGAGCTAATGTCAGAGTTCCCGCGGGAATTCCGAGATAAAAAGTAGTTTATGTCCTTCTCTGTACAGCTGACAATGTGCATGCCAAATTTCATCCAAATCCATTTAGCCGTTTTTGCGTGATTGAGTAACAAACATCCAAACATCCACACTTTCACGTTTATAATATTAGCAGGATTATAATTTTTGTACCGGTATAAACTACCCACAGTATTCTATGACGTGTTTAAGATATAACAAATTTTATCTGTATGCCAAACTTCTCCCTCGACGTGCAGCCGTTTATTAAGTGATTTATCGCTAACAGAAAAAAAAAACTTCTCAAATCTACAAATCAAGATCAACGGATCGGATAGACAAAGATGAAAGTTGGTGGGATTAATTTTCAAACGGCTGATGATAAGTTAGAAGGAATGTGTTATTTATTTACTTACTATTAAATAAATTAATATTGCTTTCGGAGTTATTAAAATTAAAAATCAAACTCAACAATTTTATAAGTTTATTTTTCACCCGCGTGAGTTTTAATAATAATAATAATTCATTTATTTCGGACAAAATAACCCATACTATTCCAATAAAATAATAAAAAAATAAATTGCATTAGATTGATTAAATAAAATAAAATAAAAATTAAATTCAATAAACTAAATTAGACTTAATAACATTTTCATTGAATAATTAAATAAACTAAATCAAATTAAATAAATGAAAACTTTTAAACGTTTTGGGATCAGGAACCTTTGCGGACGCACGCAGAACAACCCGCCAAAGTTTCATCACAATCGTACCAATAGTTTCGAAACGCATAGAGGACAGACATACAAACATTCATTTTCATTTCTAAAGAAGATTGCACGCTTATCTCAAGAAAATATTAATTTATTAACATTGAATAATACTGCATACGGCCGACATAATTACAAAATGTCATAGAGGCAGTAATCAATCAGATTCACATACATTCATTCACCGAAAAGGCGAACGCCCATTTTTAATTTACACCCCAACGATCTTTCCGCCGACTTATCTATCCACAACAAAACGCGCGCGAATCATGAATGAATATAAATGATATGAACATCCGAGAACCGCCGAACCGCAGCCGGAAATGACCGAAGATTTGTCATTGTCGAATTTGAATGCGAAAAAGCAGGAGACACAAACGTCATCTGTTTTGTGACTTTGTTCTATTTTATATCTACACCATATTATGTATTGTGTTATTTTTTAATACTTTAGGGCATTCGTAGCCGATAGTGTTGAGTATACTAACGGAGTATACGCTCAGAGTCGTTTTAATGATTTATTTAATTTTAAGTGAAGAGAGAGAGACGTTCATTAAATTAATGTTAATTGGCATTTAACGAAATTTAACTTAATTAGTGAAATGCCAATTAAAATTAAGTTAAAGGTGCGGCAGCTTTGTTATTAAAATCTTTACTTAAAATTAAGTAGGTTAAGTAGGTGTTGCAGAGAATAGACTTGATGTTGAGGACTAACTATGAGTAGGCAGATAGTACTATTCAGATACATCAATGTTTAGGATTTTTGTTCCTACTTCCTTTATGCACCACACATGTTACCAAAAATTATATCCGTAGAAAATTATTTTCTTTTTCCTTCAAATTTTCAAATAAACTAAACCAAATACTGTCGTGAGCGAGCCCGTTTATTTATTTTTATTTAAGCCGCGGGGAACAAGTACCAACTTTCATAACAAACAGACACTGCAATTTTATTTATATGTATAGATGTATAGATAATTAATCATGTCAAAATTTAACTAATTTCATAGTGAAATAATTAAAATTATCACAAGAAATCAACAAAACCATGTGGTTTAAGAAAATTTACATAAATAATTACGAAGCGATTTTAAAATAAAGGGCAACTATCTCACTTTTACCCTATATCTACTCATTTTGATCTATATTGTTTTTTCTACTAGTGTAACAAAGAGAACATTTTTAGTTCTACACCTTTTTTCGAATATAATCCCGATACGGAAATTCGAGATCTGTACGGTGTGTACGAAATTGGCGAATGAATAATGGCATGTCTTCATAATTCCTGCAGGATTTTTGCAGACTCATCTATTATTTAGGCGGAACGGAGGCTTCGTACTGAAATTTACAGTTTCCGCTTCGACAACACATCGAGTTGAACACAGCGCCTAAGCCACGTAGGCACCTACCTATTCATCTGAATGTAATAAATTCTATGTATGTGTCGTTTAAGGTATTGGCTGACGCACCTGTGTTTCGTTTCGTATAGTAATGTAATAGGGTTTTTTTTAATTTCGAACATAAATTATCATGGCATCCATTTTTTGTAAAAACGATTGTACTAATCATGTAATTTGGATTTATTTTATACTAGCTGTACCCCGTGGTTTCTTTTGGGCGTCCCTAGACGGCACTGTTTTTTTATGTGCAGACATTGTCTTTAATCTCACTCGGTATATGGCGGCGATACGGACTCGCAATCAGCCGACTTACTCTTTACGCAATCGAGTGAGAGTCATACTCTTGACTTAATCTTGTTAGTATCAAATCGAACTCGAATCGAAATGAGATCAAAACGGAATCAAATATTGTTACTTTTAAAGCTTTGCGATCGTGTCACAATCGAATTTATCTGTCAAATTTCCCGATTTCAATATAGGCGTTGTGTTATTGACTTGTCGGACGTCATCTTTAGACATCAACACGATTTCAAATACGATTTGATTTCGATCTCAAATGTATGTACTAAAATGGTGTCAGGTGAAATCAAATCGAAGTCAAATCAAAATCGAAATCAGCCTCAAATCATTTTCGAGAGTAAAGCAACAGATACTTATATAATATTTATAACGGGTGTCAATTAAATACCTTTTCACTAATACAGTGAAAAGGTATTTAATTTCTTTGAAAATTATGATTTGACCCTCATCAAAAATACTTTGATGAGGGTCAAATCATAATCAGACCCTAGCTAGGTCATACCTATTAGCGATTTATAAAATGAGAGGCAGCAGAACATCTCGATTGGATTGGTGGAACATCTTACAATGATTTCTATCAGTTCGATTCGACAACGCTCTTGATAGAACCCACAGTTTGATAGGAAATGTAGGATATTGATCCGCATCTGAGTGCAAGTCAATTGGGTATTTTCTGGTGTATGAAAATCAAAATTCCAATTAGTGCGTCAGTTAGAAAATAAAAAAATAATAGGTAGACACTAGACACGTATTTTTTGCTTTTTTATATTAATGAAAAATAAACATAGATAGGTAAAGCTCATTAAAGTTTCGGGTGCAGGGGGACTCGTGACGTTATTTTTCAGTGTACGCAAACAGTACAAACTGCATCGGGCTGTGACGTCACGCGAAATTTTAACTCAATGTATCGCCGTTATTTTTTGATTGCGTTTACGCGTTAACTATTTATAGTTAATAAAAAATACGTGTCCAATATTTTTTATTAATCTACACGACGCGACGGACTAAAAAAAAATTGGCAAGTAGCCAATTCCACTATAGCAACTTCCAAATACGAACGAAGTCACAGGCCACAACTGGTTAGTATTAACAAAGGCATATTACACCTTATAACACGATTCGAGTCGCATCATCTCTAATCTTTGTTATGTTTTAACCCTAAAATGTCCCAGTTTTTCAGCGTGTAATTTATCAACTATACATTAAATAAACACTCGAATAATCTTCTTTTATCCAGTGCCGGTGCATAGTGACCAGAGAAGCAGGTGTTAACCAATTTTGAACTTTATGAGTAAGCAATTAAGACTTAGATAAAATAGCGTAAGGATAACTGTACGTGTGAGAACGTTAATCATGTGTAGGATTTTATGTAAATTCAACTAAGTGCTGCTGATAAATGAATGGTCAAGTTTGGTCAATATGGCAACAACGAAAGCTTAGAATTCAAGTAGATATAGTAGGTACGTATAACTTAGCGAATAAAATGTGCTCTTATAATTTTATTTTAAAATTTTCATAGCATGCGTATTTGTAAAACTATAGGTAAGTATTTTTGTTTCAATTCCGTATAGTGAGAAATCTTAAATCCTGCAATCAATAATATTCTTTCTGTACTTGGTCTGATATTTTTAGAAAAATATAGTAATTTTCGTAGATATTTTAGTTCTAAATTAGTGTTTTAAGGCGCGAGTATGAGGATTTTAACATTATATACCAATATTCTTAATATCGTGTTATCTGATTCAAATCCGGCTCAAAGGACCAGTTGGTTGCTGCAGTTTAACCTTGATGAACTAATCAAATCATCCGAACATATCGTTACTTAAAAATAACGTACTTAATACATAATATTATTCCTCGACATCAATTATGACTAAGCCACTGTGGATAGTAATTTTAATAAAAATTATGCTCCATGAAACTTAAAATTTTTGTATTTTTTTAGTTAATTTCAACATCAAAAGTTGCGTAGCTCCACAGTGTTCGCGTGCAAACTTCTTCACGCACTGTCCACTTCATTTCATTTTTCATTCTTATACCGTTTTGTTTCGCTGACAGGGGTTCCGCCTGTTCATTGAGAGTGCTGGTTTGTTTTTGCTGCCTACTGGACCCTTCTCAATCAGCTTTATGGGACTCGATGCTGCCTTGTGCGACGTGAATCATGAAATTGTAAATTATTCAGACCGATAAAAGTATATAGTTTTTGCATATGTAGACTTACTACGTAGGTAGGTTAGGTACCTACTGCTGTTTTAAGTAGATTTCATTGCCACGATTTTCGGAATTTCCTCGAGAACTCTCTGATGTAATGATATAAAAAGTATGCTAAATATCCTTGATCTCTACAATATGCTAAGTTACACTCAAATACATGAGTATAGTTGTTTTAACCGGTTGCGTGTTAAAAAAAACCGATAATGTTTATTTTTAGGATTGTTCTTTTTATTTATACTGTAGGTACATAATAAATTGTTATTTTTTAAGTTTTTGGTGTCAAAACCATATTATAAATAAACTTTCCTATTATATTTGATATAACATTTTGTAATTAATCAATAAATAAATTATATTATGGATATAAATAATTGTTTCCAGTCCCATCTATCTATTTGCATCTAAACTAGACATGTGAAATACACTGTTCCATACAGAGGTCAACGTTCAGAGACTGAAAGTAATGACGCTTCACCCGTACCCACCTACCGCATAAAGCATCCTGATTGAAGATAACCTGCTACTTTCTCAGATAATATGGACAGGAGAATTAACCCTGCAACGTCACATCATTTATATACCATAACAACGTCTAGCTAATAGCACACTATATCACATTGACCAATACAAATGACGTCACTATAGGTCAAATAGTACGAATTTGTCTCGCTGCTCGCATCTCAATCATACAACCGTGATACAACGATGTACTATTTGTCATTTATTAACGGCAGCTATGGAGTTTGAATCGAATTAGGTTCTTATTGCATTGGATTTAGTTCGATTTTGCAGTGTTAAGTGTTGGAGCGTGATGTGGCAAGTTTTGTTTTAATTTTGAAGGGTTGTATTGTAGTAGTAGGGTTAGGTAAGTTGGGGTTGAGGAAGTCAAAATAAGGTTACGAATTGCGATACTTTTTAAATTGCCAGTGGTATGAATATGGATAAATAAGTATCTATTTAATTTGCATGCGTTATTTTCTGTTTTACTTAACTTCACTAGTAAAGTCAGTTCGATTATTTTAAATACATACTAAACTTATTTTATCCAGACGTACGAGTATATTAATACCTTAACAGTTACTAGTTAAAAATGTATTAAAAAGTGCATAAGCAAAACTATCAAAAACGTAGTTTCTTTGTAAAATTTATATTTTTATTAATTGTTTTGTTAACAATGGGTATACATGTGATTTATTTACTAAAGTAATTGTTCATAAACCTAACATGCATTATTTCAATCAAACACACTGTCATATTTCGACTTAGAGCTTATGCCCCCTGAAAAGTTATTATTATGACACATTTTAATTATAAAACGCATTGGCAATTTTAATTTTAAAAGATAATCCGCTTATGAGTTTGTGGCGCGCGCTTTTAAATTATTAAATAGTGATGGGACAAATAAGAATCGAAATTTCCTATTAAAATGTAATGTGTGTTAAAGTATGTAACAACTTTTTTTTTTACTTTCCTAAAATAATAAAAAATATATATATGTAGGTATATTTTATGCGCTGACTGCCGACCTTAAATATGATATAGGTAGATTTTTTATTACAAATGTGAGTCCAAGAAATTAATAAACAATTAAAAATAAACTGTCGAAGAATAAATATAGAACTCATTTTCCCTTAAATTGTACGACTATGCATAGTAAACTTTATTGCCTAATATTTTGCTGGCTTCTTCCGCGTGAACTTTGAGATTCCCTCAGGAACTTATTCAAATACAACGTTGTGACAAAAAGTCAAAGATGTGAATAAAAACATTTCCCAAACAAATTCTAGAAATTATATCGATAGTTTCATCTACATCATCCCAACCCTATCAGCGAAACCGTCGCGGTGACAATAATAACCACAATTAACATCGCCTTAATCCTCAACCGACAGGTTTCTTATTAAGGCCATTTGTTGGCGACTCCAGCGGAGTGGGAGCTGGATTATTTAAAATTATCAGTAGCATCTCTATTTGCGCCGTCTTAGCGGTTTATAGCCGAGGGCGATGACAGATGTTAAATTATTATGAAACAGAGGTGTTGTAATTAGAAAGCTGCGGGCTAATTGTAGCTACCAACGAGTTGATTAGAAGCGTTGTCGGAGACTAAAAACCTTTCTTTATTTTCTATATAATTTATGGCT
The DNA here is from genome assembly GCA_907165275.2 of Zygaena filipendulae. NCBI lineage: Eukaryota > Metazoa > Arthropoda > Insecta > Lepidoptera > Zygaenidae > Zygaena > Zygaena filipendulae. The sequence goes on from OU015669.1 coordinate 8,662,172, forward strand.
GTCCCCCGCGATTTCATCCGCGATAATTTCGGAGTTCCCGCGGGAATTCCGGGAAAAAAGAACTCTGTTTCCTTCTTTGTACCCCTGACAGTAGTTTACGGCGGTAAGCAGTTCCCCGCATTAATTCCGGAGTTCCCGCGGGAATTCCGGGGTAAAAACTATGCTATCTTTTAAGTTGGACCATATTATAAATGGTTACCAAATTTTATCAAAATCCGTTCTGTAGGTAGTTTCGGAGTCCATCGCGGACAAACAACGTGACACGTGATTTATATACATATTTTTAGGTAAGCCTTCTTCAATTTCCAAATAAATTATGAAAACAGACAAAAATGATAAACTTCCAATATAACAACACTTCTCGACGAACGACGATGCGACGGAATGACTTGCACACAGCGACTACTTCCGTAGTTCCGTCTCACGCGCCGACCGCTGTCATGGCGCTGCCCGTAGTGTTGCCGCTCTCCAAGCCGAGTCTCCCAACACGGCCTCTCCTGACACCCTGACGTCCTCGTCAGGATCAATCTGATAAGGTCTTATCAGACTCGTCTCGCACATCCAGTACATGTAACAGATCGGTTAACAAGGGTCTCCAGACTGCATCCAATTTCGTCATAGCGATGCAACAAAATTTAAACAACATTCGCAGATACAACAAAAGTGACAAGGTTTTAGGTACACAGTTAGGTTAGTTTCAGTTATATTCATCCAAATTAATATTCGTCACACGAATAACCAACACCAAATAAAACCAAGATCTACGTCTACATCCACAACCACATGCAAAATAATCAACACTGAGCCGCACTGTGAGAGTCTCTTCGTCGCACGGTCGCACACTCTCACAGTCGCACTCAGCGACTCTTCGGCCTAGGCCATTACCGAAAAGCTTTCACACGCTGGGTAGTGATCAGGTACCACAGCGACTCTTCGCATAACGAAAAGGTTTCAACCCTGGGCAGAGATCCGGTGCCCAGTAACACTTCGCTCAACGAAGAATTCCGCAACCATCATCATCATCTTCATCCTCATCATCATCGTCATCACCGTCGAACGTAGCAACCCACTCGGAGGTCGGCTTCAAGATGACCTCGATGCTATACAGTCGAGATGCAAAACAGTGCGGTGACTGTGACGCTTCGCCGACACAGACGCAACGGCGTGCTGTGACGCGATCTGTACAGCGACGATGAACGGTGGCGTGGTAATATCGCCCACAAGACACAAGACACAGCCTCAATTTGTACCAGCGCACTATAGTGTAGCGGTGCAGCAGCACGTCCGTGGCAGTACGGGCGTGTGCATACTGGAGTCCCACGTCGAACTTCTTTCAGACACTTGATTCCAGCATTCGGTTCAGATACGCATCCTAAGAGTAAACTGCAAGTCGTAGAACTGACAATTGCATAACTTTAGTAAGCTTAAGTAATTTCACAAGAGCTTCGATCTTTCTTGAGCTCGGCCTAACCTGACCATTTCTAACAAGTATTCAAGTATTTATTGCTTACTAAGTGTACATAGCACAACAGAGTCTTATACATTGTTACAGTGAGCTTAAGACTTAGCTATCTTTTACAGGTGTTCCAAAAATATTAGGACGCACTAGTAATTAAATTACTAGCCATCTACATAAATACATTTCAGTTCAACTACAACATTTCATTACTCAGATTACTATTTTTAAATACATCAGATGAACATTAAGCTTAACACTCAGAAGAATAGAGGCTTAACATTAGATTTACATCTAGATATCGGATTCACGTTTCAGGTTACATAAACTTAACATTAAATTCACATCTAGATATCAGATTCACGTTTCAAGTTACATAAACTTAACATTAAATTCACAACTAGATATCAGATTCACATTTCTGATTACATAAACTTAACATGTAATTCATCACAAATTATTTCATCACAAGAGTCAAGTTCAGACAAAATATCAGTATCAGTCATCAAAATATTCCTTCAATGAATAAAAACATAAGTTGCTAATTATTATTAGGATGAGCTTATTGCTCATACCTACTCCTTTTCTCAATAAAATGCTTAGGTACAAGAAATATAGGAGACACAAACTTGATAATTTCCATGCTACCTACATATATTTAACATGGATGTTCCCATACCATTAAAAGCAACACTCGTGTGTACGCAGCTTTATAAATCTGTGATGAAATTTATTAAAAAGAAAATATCACACGACAACAATATACAGGTAGGTACATACAAATTACAGACATACAATAAGTCTACTATGGGCACAAAAATTCATTTCATGTTTATTAGAAATACAATCGTTGAGATGTAATTTATCCATTCAATGTTTTGTTTTCATCTTTTTTTTTTACTTTGGTAGCTTACTCTTTGATTCACATAAGTGATACTCTTCCTTCGGGTAACTTACAATGCAACATAAGTATTTAGTTACCTTAACCAATTCATTCAAAGTGGAGTGTGAAATTAATGGAATTTTGTATCGGCAGTCAATACCGATTGACCGATGTGATTGTAGGTATCTAGTAAGTAATGGATACGTCTTACTCAATATTCGGCGATCATTAGCTCTTAAGAGCATATCCAGCACCTCGAACGCAGAATTGTCACCGTGAGACATGGTGACCTGCCCTGAGTCAGCTCCCAGGCAACTCTATCGCAGTGGCGCCAGACTGTCGCGGCCAAGCAACGCGCCGCGAGGCGCTCTGCTAGCGCTAACGCCGCGCTGTCGCGATTCAGTGACGCGGCGGCGCCTGCACTCGTGGCGCACGCACTCAATGTTTGCATCAACGTTTAAACTCCTGGAGAAACACATTTAACCGGCAGAAAGGGATCGAGAAAGTAGCTTAGTACCTACTTATTTACATAGACACAGAAAACGAATGACAGCAGTAGGTATTGCTGCGATTACATGGTACAAGACTTTAAAAGACGTTCGATCACGCGAACTTCGTTGACATTGTCGCAATCTTTTGACTCGACAAAAGTACTTCAAAACTTAATAAGAATCACACAATCACACAGAAAATAGACACGAAGAACTATTTTTAAATAATTTTAATCACACTTGAAACTTACCAATAAAAATGACAAACCATAAGTAACGGGTAGTTACACAAATATTAAATTGTCACGTCAGAATGCCAATACTTGTGGTCCGTGAGACAATCCCAATTCTGATTTTAGGTAAGCCTTCTTCAATTTCCAAATAAATTATGAAAACAGACAAAAATGATAAACTTCCAATATAACAACACTTCTCGACGAACGACGATGCGACGGAATGACTTGCACACAGCGACTACTTCCGTAGTTCCGTCTCACGCGCCGACCGCTGTCATGGCGCTGCCCGTAGTGTTGCCGCTCTCCAAGCCGAGTCTCCCAACAATATATTAAGATAATATTTCAATTTTTTTTTGGTAACAGAAATAATCATGGTATTTTTTTCGAAGCCAGTACCGAACTGTGTGTTTTGGTAACTTATACGAGTTTACCTAGGTAGGTATTTCCTGAAAATTTTGTCGGAATATGTTGGTGTAATAGTAGGCATGAATCATCTTTTTTGTACTTGATTGGAACATTAAGCTGGCATATAATGATATATTATGATATTAATATTATACTGATATATGGTAGGTATTATAATAATATTATACAGGAATACAGAATCATAAATATTTAATATACGTATGAACATTGAACATGTTCACTTCTTTACTAAATGGAAATTTTGTAAACTATAAAAAGTACAAAAGATATTTCATTATTATACCTATTATAAGTTTCATCAATATTCGAAAATCTTACTGAAATACGATCGAAAATAAGCCATAAGCATCCCATGTACCTATTAGATAACAACTTCGGTCGACGCCATTGATTTGTATCAATGATGCTTTTAAAATTTCTCGCAGCTTTGCATCCCTTTTCTAACAGTATAGGATGAGTTCCAATATTATAATATATTATACAGATATATACAATCTGAGGGTGCTAAAGATTCAAATATGCTTCAATCTCTGATCCCTAGTATTAAGCGAGATTGGTATTTTGCTTTGCATATTAAAGGATTTGATCTTAACTATAATTAATACTTCGACGCGTCGAATTGCGATTCTGAAATGTGTCGAAATATGGGGGGGACTTAAAATTCATTTTGATAATGCTAATATACCATTACGCTGTCGACGACCAAATAGAAAATATTTAAAGACAATATACAACGTGTTAATGAATTAACTGAAAACTAGAAAGTAGTTTGCTCAGAATCAACTAGCGAATCGATCGCACTATGTTTTAATATAGGTTATATTTTTTCATTTTTATCAGCCCATGTCTAAATTATATTTATTATAATATTTGGCACGTACGCCGCCCGCAGTAAAAAAAATCGAACCGGAAGGCGCGGGCGTAGCGCTTGGAATTTAGTAGATAGGTCACCTCCAAACTAATGTCACCTCCAAATTATTGAAAATTTGAACCAAACCACCCATATAAACTGTTGTGCCTATCTAATATATAAAATTCTCGTGTCACAATGTTCGCTCCCATACTCCTTCGAAACGGCTTGACCGATTGTTATGAAATTTTGTATGCATATTCAGTATGTCTGAGAATCGGACAACATCTATTTTTCATCCCACTAAAAGGAGTTCCTGCGGGAATTCCGAAACTCACGGGGGTGAAACCTCGGGGCGCAGCTAGTTTTAATATATCTTCGCTTATGCAAAGACAAAAATAATATTTAAAATGTGTTAATGAATTAACCAAAACCCCATATATTTGTGTGGTTGTTTATTAACAATGTGACTAAAATATAAATAATGTCGAAAAAATTAATACTCAGTTTAAAAGTTATTCAACATTAGTTTGGAGGTGACTTATCTACGAAATCTCAAGCGCTACGCCCGCGCCTACGTGTCAATGACCGATTCGAATTTTTTGCTACGGGCGGCGTACCTGCTAAATCCTTAGTACCTAATATTATAAATGCGAAATAGTATATTTCATTATAAGTGCGGAAAGCCTGTCATTGCAAAGAGTTCCGACAAATGTCTACCCGAGCCGAGGCGCAGCCGAAGGTGAGGGTTGACAGTCGGAACTAGTTGCAATGACGGTTCCGCACGTGTACTGAACAACAATTTTTAATACAGTTACGAAAAAATTAAGCAATTTAATAAAATATCAAAAACACAACAAACTCAACTAAGTTCCACCTGTGATCAAAAGATGGCGCTAGTCGTATTAGTAATGCGAAACCTACGTTTCGCAATGCAAAAAGTGTGTCAAAGTCGTGTCGCCATTTTTGACAGTTGGCAAAGAGAACGCACGAGTTCGGGAAAGGTAAACAAAAAGCTCGAGTATGTAATAGCCCACATCCCGAACGCTAAACGTCCCTGCAATACGCCACTTTTTGAGCAACTGTATTAAAAATGAGTTTGTTTGTTGGTTCCCACGGGAACTTTGATATTCCACGGAAGAAACTACATTAAATTTTGCATACACCTAACACGTTGTCAAGGGTTGGTACAGAAAAAAATATAGGGTAGTCCCAAGTAGGTACTTTTATCTCGTAATACTCGCGGGATCTCCGAAACTAATGCGGGTGACAGACACCGCGGGGAACAGTACCCAGTAACTTTTAGTACCTATACTAACTATGCCCCGCGGTTTCACCCGCGTGACTTTCGGAATTCCCGCAGGAACTCTAAAGCAGCCTAATTTACTTCTTAAACCTTCCCTGAACTTCGACAAATATTTCAAGATCCATATTAGCCTAATCGGTCCAGCCATTCTCGAGTTTTAGCGAGACAAACGAACAGCAATTCATTTTTTATATATATACCTAAAGAAGATTATAAGTTGTCTGGTAACCGTAGTGGTACAAAGTTATCTCAGTCTATTATTACTTTTATTACTATCGGAGATTGAACTCGGTTCACCCCTCCGGGAGACGTGCGTGACTATATTGCGTCTATAATCACAAATACGACAAACGTAATGGTACTTCAAAATTCAAAAGGCCGAACAATTGTCACAAAATATGCCCACTATCAATCACAAGTAAAGCATGAAAAGAAACTTGTTATGAAGCTTTATTAACTCTCGGACACTATCTGATCTCGTATTATATTAGATGGGTGCCATCTAGAATTAAATTTGGGCACCGTTGACAACCCTAGTCGAGCAACAATGCCGTTATAAATTGTAAGTCATCATTCATTAATTATTTTCAGATTTGAACTTGGTATTTATAGACTAGATTGAACTTTATTGCATTACTTGCTTTTGCCCGCGGCTTTTCTAGTAGGTTTTTTCAGTCTTTGTCGATGCTTCGGGAACAGTACCTACTTTTTCCTGGACGAAAGGTAGGTATCCTAAATCATGTTCTGAACTGAAAACGTGTGTGAAAATGTTAACCGGTTGAGTGGTTAAAACGTGAAAGCGATCAAACAAACTCATAAGTTTAATTATAGTTCTTTAAGTTCCAGCTAGACCAATTCGAGAATTATATTTTAACGATTGAAATATTTCGACACTTACCTCATCGGGGGTGTAACTCAGTGGTAGAGTGTCTGCTTCGCATGCTGAAAGTCCTGGGTTCAAATCCCAGTACCTCCACAACTGTTTTTGTCATTGTAACCCAAACTTAACGAAAAATCCACACTGACAGTTTTGGGGTTTTATTAATTGAATACTAGGTAGTTTCTGTTCGGGCGGCTGCTCTGCGGAAATTTTTCGAAATGAGTTTTTTTGTATATTTGCCACTTTTCACGCATAACGGACGTTTCTACATGCTTACAACCATAAAACAGGCTTCGGTCTTGAACAAATTAAAATTAAGAAAATCGTTAAACTATGGAAGGTATGTTTTAAATAAAGCGGTATCTGGTTTTTTGTTTTACCGCCGTAGGGCAACCACACGTTTTACACATTATAATGGAATCTCTGATTTGCAAAAAAAAATGTGTCGGTCCATTCCTGTATAGTATTTTAGCTGGTACCCGTTAATTCTTGCTGCTTTATAATTTTCAAATAATCTTTGTTTTACCGGGATAAAAAAATTCTCATAAAATTAATAAAACACCTAGTTTGTGTAACTCTCAGTTTTTTAAAACAAAGCTGTGTCATGCGTAATTTATGAGAATTTTTTTATCCCGGTAAAACAAAGATTATTTGAAAATTATAAAGCAGCAAGAATTAACGGGTACCAGCTAAAATACTATATACAGGAATGGACCGACACAATTTTTTTTTGGAAATCAGAGATTCCATTATAATACGTAAACCGTGTGGTTGCCCTACGGCGGTAAAACAAGAAACCAGATAAAACAGCTTTTAAATAAAACAGCCACTTACCAAAATTTCCAGAGAGAATCCCGCAACCCATAAAGAAAAAAAACCGGAGGAACAAGCAAAAATGTCAACACGCTGTGAGCAAACGTCGCCGCAAAAGAACAAAATTGCTAATTTATTTTATCAGGCGTTATCTAATCATAAACCGAGACGTTTGATTATATTGTCTGACAGAAGTAAAAGCGATATCGTAACTTATTATGACCACTGCATGTCACATTTATATCCCTAGCTCGTCGACCTCTAGTTGCCAGCACAGCGGGGTGAAATAATAATCCTTCTTGAAATCACTACCCCGACCCATCGTTGGCTGTCGTTGAGTATGGCAATGGCATGTTGCATAGAGATCTGTTTTTTACGATTTTTAGGAAATGACTATAATTAACAACTAAGAATCTGGATTGAAGAGTTAGCTGAGAGACCTGTGTACTGTGAAGTGGATTATTATTATTATTATTAGCTCATAAAACTAGCAAATTTATTGATAAAGGTAGTTGATATAGAATAAAATTAAATTGGTACCGAAGTTCTAGGTGTAGGTACAAAATATAGAGGAAAGAAAGAAAGAAAATACATTTATTTCAGCAATTGTGTATTGACACAAGAAAAAGAAACAAACATAAACAGTGCCTAATCTAAATTTGTACCCATATGATATCTCTTGCATGCTCTGCCGAAAGGGTCACCAACTCAATGTTATTTAAGCATTTAACTAAATGCGAAAGTTTACGAATTTATATACAACTGAATATATTTGGATATTTTTTTTCTAACCACACTTTATTTCATTTTTCATGGGTTCAGTATTAAAAATGTAAATACTTAGTTTGAAAAAAGTCCGATGCAAGCTTTTGTCTTTTAAATACAACACGACACTTATTTGGCTTTTACACAATAGCACAATTTCAGTTGGCCAGTGTTGAAAATCCGGACAGTTTCAAAAAGACCGTGGTTACAAATCTCCAAGCGACATCCACTCGTACCCGCTCACAGAACATTCGTACGTAACGTTCGTAACGCGCAATATTAAGATAGGGCTAATCCGCACATAACTAAGGATCAAGACCGTTAAACGCGGTTTAGACGCCGCTGACCATTGTCCTGCGTTTAATTTAAACTGTATATTGTTACCCGACTTCCCCGGGTAATGATTTTACTATCCTCCAACAAATGCAACTTTGCTTTTGCGCAACGTATTCGTAGCTCTTGTTGTTTGAGCAACAACGCTGTATTTTGCATGATCTGTGGAACTTTAGGGTTGTCGACAACTTAGTTTTGAGTGTCGTAAGATTTTATGCGTGAATATCTTTATGCAAACGGTACCTCAGGGTGATGTTTTGGGTTTTTAGCGCTATTGAAACTTGAGCGGTGTGCGTTTACCCTTATTCGCTTATTAGCTCGTAAAGCATTATACAATTTCTAAATGGAAGTCTGTTTTGATTATTTTAATTGCAATGACCTGGCAGTTGTACCTACTGATAATGATGAACAGATAAACATAGCAATAATATCAAAATTTAAATATAATAAGTACTTAACGGAAACTACAATGAATATGAATTTAAATATTATACCTAAATAAATGCTAGCTGATCCCCGCGGTTTCACCCTCGTTAATTTCGGAGATCCCGCAGGAATTCCGGAATAAAAGTAGGTACCCATATTCTTTTCTGTATCTCTGACAACGCGTGTATGCAAAATTTATAAAAATTTAGAAGTTCCTGCCGTAATTCCGGGATAAAAAGTACACTCGGTTCCAAAAATAACGGGTCGGTCACAAAAGTTAAGATATCTCCAGAACTGTACGAGCTAGATCATTGAAATAAAAAACAGAATAAAGAATCTTTAGTTGCGTTTCTTGTGAAGTATTTTTTATACTGTCTGTTAAAGAAAATTTCTGTAGAAAAAACTAAATTTCAAAAAATGAAAATTTTCGAAAATCTAATTACTGTTTTATGTCATTGCGGTATCATTCCATTTTTATTCTTTCACATGAAAAATATTGTAAACGTCTTACACGACTACTTAAAACTATTCTGTGAGGTCAAACATGGCAGTCACCTTGGAGGAATGTACCAGGATCCTGACTTTACTGGAACTTGGGCGGAGCCAGCGAGAAACAGCTAGACACATTGGTGTATCTTTGTCGACTGTTCAGCGGGTAGTCCAGCGGTACCAAGAGACCGGATCCCATCTCCGGAGACCAGGAAATGGCCGGCCAAGATGTACAACGGCCAGAGAAGACAGATTCATTGTGTCCACAATGCTCCGAAACCGTTTTCAAACTTCAGTAAATCTGAAAACTCACTTTATGCGCTTTGGAGGAGGCAACTTAAGTGCACAAACAGTGAGGAGACGTCTTGCTGAAGCAAACTTAAAGCCAATGAGGCCCGCAAACGGCCCAAAACTGGAACGGCATCATAGGATTGCAAGACAGAGATACGTGCGTGAGCACTTGTACTGGACACTGGACGATTGGTCTAGGGTAATGTTCACGGATGAGTCAAAATTCATGCTTTTTAAACATGATGGAAGGCAGTTGGTGTTCGGAAGACCAGGGGAGCGCTTTCGTCAACAATGTATAGAAGAAAAAGTGCCGTACGGCGGAGGCTCAGTATTGGTTTGGGCTGGGATATCTGCCGAGGCTCGCACCGAGCTGGTACTTATTCAAAATGGAACACTAACTGCAGAGAGATACGTGGGCGAGATCCTCAATGAACATGTGGGACCTTTCATGGCTAGAATGGACCGGGATGGCATATTGATGCATGATAACGCACGTCCCCATACCGCTAGAATCGTGCATGATTACCTTCAAGATGTCGGTATCGAGCTAATGCAGTGGCCAGCACGAAGCCCAGACCTTAATCCCATCGAGCACGCCTGGGACGAGCTTTAACGATGTGTGAAGCGCCGAAATCCTCCGCCAATTACGCTTCCCGAGCTCAGACAAGCGCTGGTGGAGGAATGGGATGGCATTCCTCAAAACCGGCTCCGAAATTTAGTAAACAGCATGCCTAATCGCCTGGAAGCTGTAAGAAGAGCTCGTGGAGGCAATACAAAATATTAAAATGAAAAAAAAAAGAGTAAAAACAAAGAAAAAAATGATTTTAATAAATTTTAATTTTATGAGAAAGATAGTGTTTAAGTTTTTTAATTTTAATTAATTTAAGTAAACCTTTTTTTAAGTTAATGTAAGTACACCAATTTATTATTTTTCTGTACCATTAAATGCTTTATTGAACAGTTTTCGTTTCATTAGGATATCATACGTAGTTCGCGAGATATTAGGGTTCATGTTACTGACCCGTTATTTTTGGAACCGAGTGTATCTACTCTATGTCCTTCTCTGTACCCCTGACAATGTGTATACAAAATTCCGTGATGATCGGTTGAGCCGTTAAGCCTTAAGGCGTGAAAGCGTAAAAGACAGACAGATAGGTGAACATAAAATCATTCACATATAAATTTAATAACAAACACAACAGTGTCCAAAAACTAAAAAAAAATCAATCCGCGTCGAATTGAGAACCTCCTCCTTTCTTGAAGTCGTTAAAAAGCAGAATTGAAATTTTCAAAATTCAAACATTTCTCGGGTTACTGATTTCACGTAAGTTTCAGATTTTAGAACTGTTACTAATATTTTTTATCCTTTAAGGTTAGTAACCTCTAAGTCTACAACTCAAAACAAGCTATGTATTTCAATGGATTTATGAACCAACCGTTCCTCTCAGCACCCTCTGGTTTCCGCCTCGTTGAACGCGTCTCTAACTATTAATAATGTTAATTAACATGATTTTTCTCATTTAGTATCATTAATGAGTCATTACTCATACAGTTTTAAAGTGTCACAAATAGAAATAAATTACATATCTCACAACAACTGTCGGTTCCGCCCAAAATCTAAAATACTCGACTTGTATTCGAAAACAAATTCGTAAATTGTAAAATAAGCATTTTTATATTTGTGTATTTCTTTTTTATTTTGTACACTACACAATATTGTATTTATTCAAACTAAATTAGATGAGTTTAAGAACTTTATCGCGTTAGGAGTGGTGCGATTTTGCTTGATAAGTTTTTTTTTATACGTAATCACCTTACAACACACATATCTATGTACCTATTTTTTGATCCCACACTACACTATAAGCTTATATCGTGGGCCCGTGGTATATTACTACATATTATTACGTATGAATATTATATAGATATATAGACTGAAAGTGACACCTTGTGTTCATCACACCAAAACCGCCCCTGCCGGTAACGAACCCGGAACTTCTAAATTAGCGGGTAGGCATGGTGACCTACTGTGCCTATCGGGTCAGTAGAAATTAATACCTACTCAAATCCTTGGAAGAGATCTTCGTCCAACAGATGATATACTTATGTATTTTAATCTTAAATTCACCTGTTTCAAACGTTGGTAAGAAACTAGGTATTGTCACAACAAACCATAAACCGTTTCACATTATAATGGCGGTCGTTTACATCAAACAATGGCGGCGGGGGGGTGAGCACAAGTGTAAAATTTAATTGATTGTGCTGTATTGTCGGCTTGACGTTTAATTTTCACTGATATATGGACCTGTATCAATTTTGTCTTTGAATTTTAATTGAGGAAGTCCGATTTGATATTATGACTGTTTGCGTCGTTACTGTAGGTACGTATTTATACGTACTATTACGTAGCTAGAAGGGCAATTTTTTAATAAAAGCACCTTTGGTTTAGTGGTTAACGAACCTTTTTAAAAGGTTCAATCTCCGCGACATCTGAATACACATTTATGCATGTTTTACCTCGCGTCTGTTTGTTTAGTAGGTATGTATCGTATAATATGCGTACACATAGGTACTACAAGTTCCGCATAGTTTAGTACCAGATGTTGCTATTAGATCGCTAAGCATTATTAATATTAATTAATAGAAAATTGAGGCAATTCTATTATTTTATGTTTTATTATACACCTGCCGAAAATAATATTATATATACATATTAGATACAGTGACTCTTGAATTGAATATTGCCCGTTACAATATGAATATTGTCCGGTACAATATAATTAATAAATAATTAATCATTGCAAATAAAATAGCTGACTGTACCACAAATCATACGATCAACTATTTTATATTGTAAGGACAGCAAATAGCCATTAACTACACGTTCTGGTAGTATCTTAAAAATATTTTTTCCGTGTAGTTTTATGAAAATAAAAGTATGATTCATAAAATATATTGTATTGTATATTTAAAACGAGGATAAAGTAATTGAAGTATAAAAAAATTCACAAAAAGTATGCTCCCCGTGACAGTGATAACACTGCCGTGACCAGGATTCGAACCTGGGTTACTACGGCCACAACGTAGGGTCCTAACCACTAGACGATCACGGCTACCGGAGCGGTGTGAGTGAATGCGAAATTGTCGACCACATTCTAACTGGAGTACACGTGTGACGTAACAATAGACTGGGATTGTGCGGTCGAGTGATTTGGTGTCGAATTTTCTTCTTTACTTTATTATTGTTGTGAAAAAATTATGTACCTAAAGTAATAAATAATTACATAAATAACTTTTGCTAGGTACACTTTTTTCAATTATGCCAGATAGGTAATCTTTTTTGCATTTTTATAAACATTTTATTATAAGAGATTATTTAGTTTCTTTTATTTTGGACATGTAGGTAAATTGATTTTATTATAACAAAGATAAAACAAAAAAAAAACATACAGTCGAATTTGAGAGCCTCCTCCATTTTTGGAAGTCGGTTACAAAAGTGATGAGTTTAAATTAATTACATACTTAAATAAAAAGTTACAATGGGTAAGCAATAAGTATCTGCTATTAACTAATAACAAAACAAATTTTAAAATTGACAGCTCCATTGGTGCAGTGGTTAGCTACCCTGACTGCTTGGCCAGGTGTCGCGAGTTCGATCCCCACGCATCAGGGTAAACATATTGTGATGAAATGTCTAGTAGGTATGTATATTTTTATATGTATCTATCTATTTACAAAAAAATGTATAATTTACCTATATCATATAAATTGTTTGATATCCATAGTACAAGCTTTGCTTAGTTTGGAACCAGGTGGCGCTGAGTGATAAAGTCCAAACATTGAAATAAGAAATGAAATCAAATAACTCTATTGTATACTCACAAACATAAAGGATAGCTACTTTAACAACTCATAAAATCACCAGCTGTCCCCCGCGGCTTAACCCGCGGTAGTTTTGGAGTTCCCGCGGGACATCCAGGATATACCATAAGTACGTATAAATCTTTAATCACTCTATCTATTGGTGAAAACCGCATTAAAATCGGTTCAGTAGTTTTAAGTTTATCGTGAACTAACAGATAGACAGACAGACGCGGCGGTGGACTTTGTTTTATAATATTATGTAGATACGGATGAGGCTACAATAGACGACAAGCATTACTATTATATAATATAAAAAATTAGGTATGTAGGTATAGGTACCCATTTTAATTTCTATCTGTAAACAAACAACAACACACAAAACTAAACATCAATAAAACAATACTATTACAATTACTCACATTCAGTTGGACGACAAAATTGGTATAAGTAATTTGATGTCTAACCAAAATTGCTGTCAAATAACTCGAGCACGTGTCCGTAATTCGATGTTTATCAAAGGAATTATATTATTGTGATTGAGGTAACTCTAATTTTAACCGATTTGAATAAACAAGGATTCCATTCCCAATTTGTCTTTTATTTTGTTTTTTGCCATGTATAGTACCTACCTATGTTAATTATGCGATTTTTTTGATTAGAACTCAGGACCGTTATTTTTTTTTTTTTACTTTTTTCCACGAAAAAGTTATTGAAGAATAAAAAATTTAAACAGCTACAAAATAAACCTAAAATGATTTGTTCTGCTCATCAGTCTTTACAACCATAAAAAGTAACTGCTTCATTTTCCGATAGGCTAATAATACTAATACATAAATAAATAATAAAATTTGTAGGTATGTATAACTGCGGAACAAAAGTTGTAATTATAATCAAGAAAGGCTAAATTTATATGAAAGAGATATCAATACTGAGACATAGTGGTGTATGTAATGTATGTACTTGAAACTATTCTAAGTTAATTTAGGTACATAAGAAACAAACAACTGTATAGAAGAAACAAAGAACTAGATAGTATGTAATTTCGAAAGTTAATTTGTGGTCAAAAAGACTCAAAACTCACCCATTCACTTTAATAGGGTTGGCGAGTGAATATTTTATACTGACTCCGTCGTTAACCCTCGATGCGCGGGCGGGGTTAACTTTACCCAAAATTATACTGGACTATTAAATTTTTTTAACAACCGTAAGTTCATTAACAAAAAGCATTTTCTTGTTGTTTTAGGTATAACAATATAATAGGATAGTGATTCAAAACATAAAAAATAATTGCCGAATTGATTGCATTTTTTTTTCTTAATTCATACACATTTTAGAAAAGTTATTGATATTGAATCACACTTATACAAAAATGTGTTTCCAAGTTATTGTGTTTGTTACGAACTCCACGATGAAACGGCTGGACGAACTTGGATGAAATTCGTTATGGATGTCGCCTAAATTCGCTTATATCGTGAGTTAATTAATAATCCTACTAATATTATAAATGTGAAAGTGTGGATGTTTGGATGTTTGTTACTCAATCACGCAAAAACGGCTGAACGGATTTGGATGAAATTTGATATGCACGTTGTCAGGGGTATAAAGAAGGACATAGGGTACTTTATATCCTGGAATTCTCGCGGGAAATTCGAAATTACCGCGGGTGAAACCGCGGGGCACAGCATAGTAAAATTATTATTCAATTTCAACTTCCTTCTGGAGTGCCCAAGGGATTCCCGAAATTCAGGCGAGTGAAACCGCAATGAACCGCTAGTATAATATACATCTTCTCAGATCACCAAAGAGTTTCTTAACTGACGTCTAAACAACGTCAATCGTGGCTATTAGTATTACCTACTTAGATGAGTGATCGAAGGCGTGACGGCGGCTTTTGGTGCAAAAATAAACGTTTTATAATAAAAGAAACATGCAATCAACAATAACGATGCCACCGGCGATTCGCAAACTACGCAAATAAATAAAGCGACTAAAATTTATTGGAAGCCATTGCTTCTCTTTAGCGATCACAGCGGGATGGTTATGAGCTAAAGTTCTGAAGGCAAAGACGGACAGATTACAACCCTATTTCTACAATACAGCCTTTAAAACGTCTCTCTGCCAAAGGGAATAAGGATCAGGGAACGGCAAAACCATCTTTGTTTCCATGTAATGTCATCAATTTGTAACGTATTGTGTTTTGATTGCTCACGTCAGTTCGATACTATAGTTGGAGTCGACGGATGATACTCGTATGCGAACAGGAAATGGTTATGTCCTCAAGATCCGAAGCCAAGTTTCGAATGGTCCAAAATGGTGGAATGTTATCTTTCGCTCCGTTAGTTTAGTTTATTGTCTCCAAGAGTCTTTTGAAGCGTAAAATCTATGGGTAACGATGAAGGAAGAATTGCCTTTGAAATATTCGCTTGGCTCGCTGAAGATTTCACGAAGGCTTTATGAAGTGTGAACGTTTCGGATGATCTCGGTTTTATTCGTGAGACAATATGAAATTTATGAATTTAAAACATTTTTCGTTGAAAAGGAAATATTTTGTGATATGAGAAATAAATGCGGCTTGAAAAATTTCCTGATGCACGGTAGTTAAGTTATGGATTTCATAATATAAACAGCACCGTTGATCTAGTGGTTAGCAAAACTGACTGGCATGCCGGGTGTCACGGGTTCGATTCCCGCATCAGGGTAAACTTATAGTTTACCTGATGAATTACTATAGTTCATAATAACATTATAATTCTAAAAAGTGTTACATTCCTTTATAATTTTAAAGTCATACGTCTAATATTGACATCACGATACCTGCTTGACATCGTATAGAGCAAGAGAATAAATTCCCCTTTTATATCATTTAATATCCATGCCGTCATGAAAAGACGTGATATTGATGGACATTGTATTATAAAATCACCAATATAAAACGCAGTCACTAGAGTTATGAGATTATCTGTGTCATTCATTCCAGAAAAGGTTGATCCTATTTTCGATATCGGTTAGAATTTAGCTCAAAATGTATCGGAGTATATAGAAAGAATACAACCCCTGACAAAGTGCACACCGAACCAAGTATCATTTAAGATCAAACACGTGATAATGGCCATAAGAGCGCCCCTATTATTTGATACAATAAAAGTGAAGTGCCGACATACTCCGCATTCTACTGCAAAACGGCAGCGATGGTAAATCTAACCGAGGTGATATTTTGCAAGAATAGCACATTGAGTCTTAATATGAGAGGGTCATAGATGAATTTGGAGTGGCAACTGAAGAAACCGGTGACAGATTTTAGGGTGACGAGGGCAGAATGCATGCTGATATCTGGCGCATTGGAACGGCTGGTAGGCGCAATAGATACGGACTAATGTTGATTGAGAAAAATATAGCTCTCGTCTACCTAACGTCAGTACAATAATTCGTGGTTATGTCTTCATGAATATTGAAGATACGAATGGCGATATTTTTATTTGATTACACTTTTAGTACGGCACAATAGTATCGACGTTAACGGACATCATAAATTGATGTGACGTGTAGCGGATGTCTGTTTTATTTTAACAAATAAAATTGATTTTATCTGATTCCTTTCTTTTAGAGCTTCCTGTTTCGTTGCGTAGTGAAAGCCATGATTTTTTTATTGTACTGACTGTATTATTTTTATTTTACTTTTACTTTTACTATCGATATAATATCATTGCTGGCACTGTGTTCAAACCATCTAAATAATTCCAATAAACTATTTTTTATTTATCATGTCAAATCTGATTTATTATTGAGTACTATACGAATAGAAATATTATACTGTAACGTCTCTAGAGATAAAAACTTTTGTAAGCTGTTCATTGAACCAGTCCTTATCAGGAATATTATGAAATACTAAAATTGCTCTCCAAAATATAATCAGGGGTATTAATTACCGAATTGCACACGCATTACTGGTTCAGACGCGACACTTTGTCGGTGTTATTAAATTTATTCACCCCGTCTTCCCCTTCAACCCTTTTAGGTTAGTCGACTGAGTGTACAATACTTGCTTTTAGGGTAATCCTGTGAGATTTATGGGTAACAGATAAAATTTAAAAATTAGTTCATTATTCTGGCAAACTAACCTGAAACTATTTTTGTAGAAAAAATATATAACCAGCGGGGTTAGCCAAGTTGACATTCTACAATCGTTAACGCATAGAAAACATAAGTAAAGAATCGTCATGTCACTTGGTCAGCCAATTAAAACTCTAGTTTTCAAGTGGTCACGTAAAGCTGGAGTTTTGATTGGCTGACCAAACCTTTCTATTCTAGTTTTCTATGCGTTAACGATTGTAGAGTGTCAACTTGGCTAACTCTGCTGTTTCGTTAAGGGATAAAATCAAGCAAAAAAGAAATTGGCTTACCCTGCTGTTTCGTTAAGGGATAAAACCACCATTTGTATAGTAAAAGTTGAATTCTTTTATGACATAAATGATTCATATAGACTCATCAGTAATAAAATATCCAAGCAATTCTCCAAGAAAAAAATCAGCTTGCGTGTTTCCTATCTGTTCATATCCATTGGATCCTGTCAAAATAAATTTGAGAAAAGATTGATGCGGTTATTCAACACTAATTTGAGAACATTAAAACTTCGTTAATGGATGGGATCGTGCCGTGAAATTAATTAACTGATGTTTATGCATGCAATTACGATATTTATGTTGGCTTATCTCCTCTAAGTAATTTCGTTCTAATTATGTATGAACAATATAAATATATGTATAAAGTAGGTGGAGTAGCTTGTATATATTACTATCTGTCCCCTGCGGTTTCACCCGCGGTAGTTTCCGAGTTCCCGCGGTGATTCCAAGATAAACTATACGTATAAACCTTCCTCTTGAACCACTCTATCTATTAAAAAAATCGCATAAAAATCCGTTGCGGAGTTTTAAAGATCTAAGCATACATAGGGACAGACAGCCAACGCGAAGCGACTATGTTTTGTATTATGTAGGTAGTGATTTTCATTACAGAAATGTAAGATTACCTGACTATGTTCCTTTCTCTGTCAATAAAATCTGTAGATTTTACGAAGAATCCAAAACACCTACTCGTTAGGACGAATTAATTGATTGTGATGCAGATTCCAAGATATAAAATAAGATTGGAAACTACAATTTTAAAATTTGCAATAACATCAATAAGAAATAGAAAAGCTAATACGAAATTGAAAACTTGCAGAAGTTTGTTAGTTTCAATAACTTTAAATTGCGCAATTTCTGGCGACTTCGATTGACGTTTAACAAAATTAATCCTTCAGGTCGAAAATGAGCACTTTCCTAAAATGTCCACATTCCTAAAACGTCCACTTTCCTAAAATGTCCACATTCCTAAAACGTCCACTTTCCTAAAATGTCCACTTTCCTTAAATGTACACTTTCCTAAAATAACAACATTCTTGGGGAAATCTTGCACATTGACTAAATTTCCGAAAGAAAGTTTTCATCCATCGAAAGGCATGCTTTGTCAAAATAATATTTTATCAATCAATTTTTTTTTTATTGCCGTCAGAAATTTCACTTTCGAACATAATAATTCTTAAAATAAACATACTAACATACTAAATACGTATAACAAAACCAAATAAAACTAACAGAATCGAATTGTTTGTCGCATAACTAATAGGTAATAATCGCCCAGTAATTCCATTACTAACAAATTCGATTGTCAGAAGCTTACTCGTTATTGGGGTTGACAATTTTCGAATTGCAATCCCCATAATATGTAAATTCACCCCACGTGTCGAATACAATGTTTGGTTGGTGGATGCGTTGTAATCGAAATATAGATAATGTTTATACAGTTTTTGGGTAAATGGAAAATAGATAGTCAAAATTATTTAATACGACCCAACCAATTGGGATTTCAGCTTTTTACCCATTTAAGAGTTAAGGGTTGCGTTGTAAAAAACTCTTAGCTTACTCACATTATAAAAGAGAGTCGTGTGCTAATTGTAAAAGTTCTGAATACCTAAAACTAGACATAAATCAATGAGTGCTTGCGTCCGCCATTTTGATTATTATTAAATGCTTAATTTTCTTCAATTTCACACATCTTAATCTACAATAATATATAAAAAAATATGTAACAAGCAACTAGAAGTGTGTTTTTATTTCACACAAACTTTTGAAATACTTTTTCTTAAATCAAGCTTTTTCAGAGTTTCATTTTCAAATGTCTGTAAAAAAACTGTGCTAGTTTTTGATCTGTGCTAGATTGTATATGAACCATTTGAAAAAACTGGTCTGTCTGTCTTCGGACCTTGTCTTGTAATATGTCCCCTCTTTATTTACCGTAGTAGTTCAAACGTCCATATGGTAAGCTAACAACGACAGATTTTCGGATAATACTCGTACTGACTGATACCTCAAATTTCTAATTTGAATCAGTAAAACGATATTGCCATCAAATATATTTAGGGTTGCTCAAGTTGGACAATCAATCAGAAGAATTGCTTGGATATTTTATTACTGATGAGTCTATATGAATCATTTATGTCATAAAAGAATTCAACTTTTACTATACAAATGGTGGTTTTATCCCTTAACGAAACAGCAGGGTAAGCCAATTTCTTTTTTGCTTGATTTTATCCCTTAACGAAACAGCAGAGTTAGCCAAGTTGACACTCTACAATCGTTAACGCATAGAAAACTAGAATAGAAAGGTTTGGTCAGCCAATTAAAACTCTAGTTTTCAAGTGGTCACGTAAAGCTGGAGTTTTGATTGGCTGACCAAACCTTTCTATTCTAGTTTTCTATGCGTTAACGATTGTAGAGTGTCAACTTGGCTAACTCTGCTGTTTCGTTAAGGGATAAAATCAAGCAAAAAAGAAATTGGCTTACCCTGCTGTTTCGTTAAGGGATAAAACCACCATTTGTATAGTAAAAGTTGAATTCTTTTATGACATAAATGATTCATATAGACTCATCAGTAATAAAATATCCAAGCAATTCTTCTGATTGATTGTCCAACTTGAGCAACCCTAAATATATTTGATGGCAATATCGTTTTACTGATTCAAATTAGAAATTTGAGGTATCAGTCAGTACGAGTATTATCCGAAAATCTGTCGTTGTTAGCTTACCATATGGACGTTTGAACTACTACGGTAAATAAAGAGGGGACATATTACAAGACAAGGTCCGAAGACAGACAGACCAGTTTTTTCAAATGGTTCATATACAATCTAGCACAGATCAAAAACTAGCACAGTTTTTTTACAGACATTTGAAAATGAAACTCTGAAAAAGCTTGATTTAAGAAAAAGTATTTCAAAAGTTTGTGTGAAATAAAAACACACTTCTAGTTGCTTGTTACATATTTTTTTATATATTATTGTAGATTAAGATGTGTGAAATTGAAGAAAATTAAGCATTTAATAATAATCAAAATGGCGGACGCAAGCACTCATTGATTTATGTCTAGTTTTAGGTATTCAGAACTTTTACAATTAGCACACGACTCTCTTTTATAATGTGAGTAAGCTAAGAGTTTTTTACAACGCAACCCTTAACTCTTAAATGGGTAAAAAGCTGAAATCCCAATTGGTTGGGTCGTATTAAATAATTTTGACTATCTATTTTCCATTTACCCAAAAACTGTATAAACATTATCTATATTTCGATTACAACGCATCCACCAACCAAACATTGTATTCGACACGTGGGGTGAATTTACATATTATGGGGATTGCAATTCGAAAATTGTCAACCCCAATAACGAGTAAGCTTCTGACAATCGAATTTGTTAGTAATGGAATTACTGGGCGATTATTACCTATTAGTTATGCGACAAACAATTCGATTCTGTTAGTTTTATTTGGTTTTGTTATACGTATTTAGTATGTTAGTATGTTTATTTTAAGAATTATTATGTTCGAAAGTGAAATTTCTGACGGCAATAAAAAAAAAATTGATTGATAAAATATTATTTTGACAAAGCATGCCTTTCGATGGATGAAAACTTTCTTTCGGAAATTTAGTCAATGTGCAAGATTTCCCCAAGAATGTTGTTATTTTAGGAAAGTGTACATTTAAGGAAAGTGGACATTTTAGGAAAGTGGACGTTTTAGGAATGTGGACATTTTAGGAAAGTGGACGTTTTAGGAATGTGGACATTTTAGGAAAGTGCTCATTTTCGACCTGAAGGATTAATTTTGTTAAACGTCAATCGAAGTCGCCAGAAATTGCGCAATTTAAAGTTATTGAAACTAACAAACTTCTGCAAGTTTTCAATTTCGTATTAGCTTTTCTATTTCTTATTGATGTTATTGCAAATTTTAAAATTGTAGTTTCCAATCTTATTTTATATCTTGGAATCTGCATCACAATCAATTAATTCGTCCTAACGAGTAGGTGTTTTGGATTCTTCGTAAAATCTACAGATTTTATTGACAGAGAAAGGAACATAGTCAGGTAATCTTACATTTCTGTAATGAAAATCACTACCTACATAATACAAAACATAGTCGCTTCGCGTTGGCTGTCTGTCCCTATGTATGCTTAGATCTTTAAAACTCCGCAACGGATTTTTATGCGATTTTTTTAATAGATAGAGTGGTTCAAGAGGAAGGTTTATACGTATAGTTTATCTTGGAATCACCGCGGGAACTCGGAAACTACCGCGGGTGAAACCGCAGGGGACAGATAGTAATATATACAAGCTACTCCACCTACTTTATACATATATTTATATTGTTCATACATAATTAGAACGAAATTACTTAGAGGAGATAAGCCAACATAAATATCGTAATTGCATGCATAAACATCAGTTAATTAATTTCACGGCACGATCCCATCCATTAACGAAGTTTTAATGTTCTCAAATTAGTGTTGAATAACCGCATCAATCTTTTCTCAAATTTATTTTGACAGGATCCAATGGATATGAACAGATAGGAAACACGCAAGCTGATTTTTTTCAGAAACTTTTGCAAAGAAATGAGTAAGTACCTAAATAAAAATTCATACTGAATAACGGAAAATGATCAACTATACTTAATATATTAACTGTTTCCCTCGGTTTCACCCGCGATAATTTAGGCTAGTTTCCTAATTTATTTTTTAGTCCGTTTTGTAGATTATTAAAAACTATTGGATACGTATTTTTTTATTTTTTATGTAACCAAAAAATAACGGAGATATATCAAGTCGAAATTTCACATGACGTCACGCCTCGCTACAGTTTGTTCGCACGTTATAGCGAGCTGTGACGTCACGAGTCCCCCACCCTAAACTTTAATGCGCTTTATCTATGCATATTTCCATTATTTTAAAAAAGCAAAAAATACGTGTATTTATTTTTTATTATCTAACTGACGGACTAAATAGAATTTTGATTTTTTTACCCAGGAAACTAGCCTCCCTTTTCATCCCCTTAGGGGTTGAATTTTCAAAAATTCTCTCTTATCGGATGCCTACGTCATACAAAGAACACACCCTCCAAGTTTCAGGTCTCTACGATCAGCGGTTTAGGCTGTGCGTTGATCCATCAGTCATTCAGGACAAAGCATTTTGTATATTGTATGTACAGACTAATAGTAGTAGTATAAGTATAATAATAGTCAAGATTATTATCTTCTATGTCACTAATAATCCATTTACATTGTCCATATCGCCTAATTAACAAGTTGATTGACCATAGTTATAGGATGCGATACAAACTTACCGTTAATTACATTCGCTACATTGTACATTTGGATACTCTATACAGTACTAATCCTTGAGGTATATACCTACCCATTGTGAATGGTGTACTTATAGATAGGCTCTTTGAGCATTGTGTTGTAAATTGTAATCAGTTTTTTAACGGCATAATTTTTCACTAGTTTATAGCAACTTGTAATCGGTAGTGTTACTATTATATAGAATAGAATAGAATAGTGAGACTTATTAATCTTAATGGGCATGATAACAAGGTATAAAAATCAAAATTATATTTAGTCCGTCAGTTAGATGGTAAAAAAATAATGCTTTTTCGAATTATTGAATAAATACGCATCAAATTTAAAGTGGGAGGTCGCGACGTCATAACTATGTAGGAAAGTGTACCTAGGTGTGACGTCACACGGAATTTCAACTCAATGTAGGGATCACCGTTATTTTTGAATTACGTACAAAAAGGGAAAATACGTGTCCAAGAATTTTTATTAATCTACAAGACGGACTAAAAATTAAAATTTAGTCATCATGCCCATTGTGAGCCTGGTGCTACTAGGTTCATAGAGCCCGTGTCACCAGGCCCTTAAACAATATGTATTGAAGATTCTCTTTGTACAATTTACTCGCTCGTCTAAAAGTTTTATTGTTAGATCTGTATGAGGTAGGTACACATAGAATTCCCAGTTCCCAAACCCCTGAAATTTTAAATCGGGCAAATAATTTCGATAACACTTAACACTTCACAGATCGCGGACCTATCTCAAATGAGCGAATTTTCGTCTATGCGGGCTTATTGTGTCCAGGCTTCTCAAACCACTCAATCAATCAACTTCAAGCTGATTCTACTCATTTGCATATTAATTCTGGTTACTTATACCCTCATTCAGGGTTTAGCGCGTATTAAATGCCATAATATGTACAGGTTGTTCTAACTTTTGGTTTTCGCAAAAGCAATAATTATATTATAGATATATCTATATTGTAGCTTTAAACTGACAGCGTGCTACTGGAGAGTTTGTTGCGCAGCTTCTTCTCTTCAGCCATAGCACTAGGAAGTTGTGAAGGGTGGATATTTTATGGATGCCGTCATAATAACTGTAATTATATTGACGTCAAAAAGAGCCACATTATGGGCCAAATTTGAATAAAGGATTTGACTTTGACTTTGCAAATTGTAGCTTTGTCCCACACAAAATATAACCTATAACACAACAACTGATTCTCCCACTGGAAATACCAATTGCTGTGTTAGTTTTAGTCTAGTTAGATATTAAAGTAGATATAGATAGATAAATTTCAGTATAATATGCCATTGAGACATCATTAATCAATTCAGTTTAAATAAAAAAATAAACGGATTTTTAAACGACACTTTCAAAAACGTCATACCTAGGTATGACGTAAAAAAAAATTAGTAAGTACCTACTCACACTAAAATAATTTGGTATAATACTTAGTCATAGTAGATATCTCGTTAGTTAGAAGTGGTCTAACCGTAAAACAACATCCTTTATGTGGCTTAGCATCTGATCTAAATAATCATTTATATGCGGGCTATTTAAGTTTAATTCCTATACTATGACATTTAAGAACATAATATTATGGCTTTGCAAAATATGTAGATAGGTACCTAATTAAAAACTAAGTAAGTAAGTACCTACCTAAATAAAATTGACCAATTAAAATTTTAATATTTCAAAATGTAACTCAGTCGATTTATTTGGAATTTCTTTATCACGGACTACAATATAATTATTTAAATATACGTCAGAAATCACAGGATAACACGAACTCATGGTATGATGCAAGGCACAGTTCATAACTTTGCTATGACAATAATATCAGGCGTTTGCAAAACTAAACTAAATAGTTATTGTATGTATTTCATACTTAGAAGCAGTACAAAAGTGATGAAAATGCAATTCGAACATCATAAATCCTCTCATTACAGTTCTGTATGTAATCAGTCTTGCATTTGAAAAGAAAATCACGCCTATCCGTCACGAAGACCCCGAGTGACGGCGAGCTGAAATTAAATATGCATAGAAAAGGGTTAACGTTCGGTCACATTCGCCACGCTTTCGGTATTAATATCTTGATCCATCAACCGTCGACGGGTTAAGATGAATCAGTGCCAGTCATGCTAGGGTTAACTGGGGTGGCGTTCAAAGTTTCACCGAGATAAGAATCATATTATAATCATTCGTTTGTAAAATTGTTGAGGCTTATCTAAAAGTATTTTATGGCAATTGGTTTGGAATATTTAGTCACTAAATAAATATTATTTTAATATTATGTTTCTTTCTTTATCTATTTCAGATACTCTTTGCTTTACCTTGATCCATCAAAAATTGATTTTATTTTTGGCTATGTATTTTGTTTTTTAAATAATACCTATAGGTAACTGTGCCCTACGGATTTACACGCGCGAGCTTCAGAATTCCCGGAGGGACTTCAAAGTAGCCTAATTTAATTCTTATAACATAAGCTAATTAGCAGTGAAAGTCCCGTCAAAATAGGTCCAATTGTTTTGGAGATTCACCCGCGTGAGTATCGGAATTTCCGCTGGAACTCTAAAGTCCTTTTATTCTTCTTCTCCCTACAATAACAAACACAACAAAAGAATTAGCAAAATTGGTCCAGCCTTCACGCGTGATGTGACCAAAGTTTTCTATTTCTAGTTTTCTATGCGTTAACGATTGTAGAATATCAATTTTGCTAACCCTGCTGGCTAAAATCGGATTTAAGCCCTACAAGCACCGCCGGGTTGATCGCCCATCTATATTCGAATAAACACTTACTCAAATACATTATCATATGCTTGTAAAAGTCACAGATTCTGAAATGCTTGACTAGAAAAAGTTTGGGAATCTGTTGCATGGGGTGGCAATTATTCATCGCTGCACACAAAGGGTTAAGTTTCCATTAATTAACGAGATTCTTTTACAAGCTGCTCCGAAGGGGAGCTCGTAAGCCTTATTTTTATTTTCAAGTGCAAAATACTTTCGTACCCAAACTACTGACCTAAAATACATAAGTATTACAATAATGTCAGTGACAAAAATGTTAATAGTTTGCGGTCAGAGCTTCGGATTTCGATAACCTCGTAATGTAAACCTACGCTTTATCAGTAGTAGGTAGGTATACATAATTAAGTAGAGGTAAATCATAGACAAACAACAAATTATGGAATTTTTTGTTTGATTTTGATTAAGTACATGATTTAACTTGTAACAAAACCAAAAGTAAAGTTGTTTGTTTCTTGATTATAAAAAAAAAAAACATTATTTCTCCAGAATAATATAAAAGATATAAAATTTTAGGTGGGTTTCAAAAAGAGGCATCAACCGTATATGAGTCCTAAAAAATCTGTAGATCACAAAACAGCACAATGGAGTTGTGACGGCGTGAAATCGCACCCACCCACATAGATTGATGACATCAAATGTACCAACAATGAACTGAGCCGGGTTTTTTGTGCGGATCCCTTTTCGATTTAACAGCAATTAAAAAGTTCTACAAAGCATCGAAAGGGTTAACTTCATTTGGTTATAATTGGTCCGTATCGTTCGAGCTCGCTTCGATGGGAATTGTGTCCTCGGCTCCTTAAATAAGATACGATTACGATACTACGACATTTTTAATAGTTATCGTTTTACTATCGTGTACTTATCGTGTGGCTGACATTACTTTAAAATTTAATCTCGAAAAACACTTTTTTTTTCCCATTTCAGAATTTCACTGCAATATAAATAACTAATTTATAAGCTCGTATTATAATTACTCACACACGTCATAGCTCCTCGTTTATTTTCGATTTGTTGGATTTCATAGGACCTCCTCGATCTGTAGGTGCTCCTGGCTTCACTCTTTCTGGTGCTATCCCATACATTTTTTAACTTATTAATTTTATTGTAGTATCTACTATATTCATAAATAGGATACTTTTACAAACTGCTCCGAACGCCTTAACAACAAGTTTACAAGTTAGTCTTACACAAATTATTCCCACTAATCCTCCAATAAAAAGAGAATTATTTTTAAGTTGTATTTTTTCTACAAAATCTGAAAGTGTAAAAAATCAAGTACCTACGTCTTGTGTTTGATAAAAACAGATTTATAGTAAGGTACGTCTTACTTAATTTTTCAAAATTAATTTGAATTTCGAGCGTCTCCGTTCGGTCACAATAGGGTGGTCTTTCAGTCGCTTTCTTAATTGATTCAACACAGGTCCATGGATTCGAAACACTCTGGTGGTTAAGGGTTAAGTCACAATACGCGTAGATTCTTCGTAACAAAATTGTAATTGGATTTTGTTTTCGCATTTTGGCATTCACAATCGAAAATGCGATACGTTCGCTTCTTACATAAAGTACTTTGGTAATTAAATAACGAGTTTTTTTTCGTCATTCAATTTGTGAGTCTGCCCTTTTTAATAAGGGCTTTGTCTAATTACGTTTGACTTCGCTTATTATACAAAATTAATTTCAACGTTAGAGAATGGGAGTTTATTTGTTTGTTAGGCTTTCACGCTTTAACGGCTCAACCAATCGTCATGAAGTTTTGCATACAGGTTGTCAAAGTATAAAGGAGGATATAGGGTACTTTTTATCCCGGAATTCCTACGGGAACTCCGAAATTTACGCGGGTGGAACCGTGGGGAACAGCTAGTTAATAAATAAAATAAACACTTCATTTTGGAAGGCAGTCTAATTCTTTAACTGCTCTAGCATTTTAAGCATTTTTTAAACAAAAATTACTCCTTCGAGCCGGATTTGAACCAGCGACCTATGGATATCTACACTTAGTATTCAGCTACAGTCCACCGCTCTACCAACTGAGCTATCGAAGGTATGTTTGCTTATTTGAAATTTAACCACGAGTTCTACTTATCTCTTTTCTTAATCTTAAGTGAAAGGTGTTCTTGATAAGTATTACTTACCTACGTTCATGCAGTAAATTTTTTATGCTATATGTATGACAGTTATTTATACTACATAATGTATGTTTACTTAGATGTCTATTTGATTACAAAATTTAAATTCGGGTATAGTTTTTTTTTAATAAGTTTTATATAAAACTGTAGGTAATATTTGCACTGGCCTCAATAACGAGATTTAAATTACAAAAATGCAAATAAATAATATAAACGAATTATCTTTTCGTAATAAATAGAAGTAGAACCTGCGACACCTGCTGTGGCATTCAGGTTGACTAACCACTAGACATATGATGCTTTCATACTTTATAGGCATAGGGCAATTTTCGTACCCGAGGGATTCCAGGAGAAAACAGCTAGCTAAGAATAAATACGACTAAACAAAACGGTTCAGTAACAAAACGAGAGCTATCACGATAATACATAATAACGATATCGCCAGCAATCAACGTGGTTCCGTACAAAACAAGGATATATATTTCATCGTGAGTGAACCACTAAATTATCTAAATAGAGATCACTCCCCAATCATCGGAGACGCTGAGACGGCGTCACGGATGCTTTGGTGATACTGGAGGAGACAGAAAGACTCCAAAAATAAATAAAAAGCGGCCAAGTGCGAGTTGGACTCGCCCATGAAGGGTTCCGTAGTAGCAAGTGACATAATATAAATGTTTGTAGTTCGTTGTAAATTTGATCGATGTTTTAATAATAGTGTATTTTTTATGACGATTTATGACGTTTAGAAAAACTACGTCTAGATCTCGTTCAAACCAATTTACGGTGAAAGTTTGCATGATACATCATACAACATATATTTTTTTTAGTTTTATCATTCTCTTATTTTAGAAGTTATAGGGGGGGGGGGGCACATTTTACCACTTTGGAAGTGTCTCTCGCGCAATCTATTTAGTTTAGAAAATATGATATTAGAAACCTCAATATCATATTTTTTAAGACCTAGCCATAGATAGGTACCCAACACGTATGGGTTTGATGAAAAAATATTTTTGAGTTTCAGTTCTAAGTATGGGGAACCCCATAATTTCTTGGTTTTTTTTTCTATTTTTGTGTGAAAATCTTAATGTGGTTTCCAAAGTTTCGGAAAAAAGGGGCTGTGACATACGAACGGACAGACAGACAGACAGACATGACGAATCCATGAGGGTTCCTTTTTTGCCATTTGGCTACGGAACCCTAAAAAACCTCTTAGTTGGGTAAAAAGAAGTTAGAGGTGCCTGGAGGTAAAACTTGCATCTAAGGTTATAATTTTGAATAGTAGTTTTTTTCAGTTCTTTATTGTTTTATATACTTATTATGTAAATCTTAGGTGGTTTTATAGGT
The DNA here is from genome assembly GCA_907165275.2 of Zygaena filipendulae. Taxonomy (NCBI): domain Eukaryota; kingdom Metazoa; phylum Arthropoda; class Insecta; order Lepidoptera; family Zygaenidae; genus Zygaena; species Zygaena filipendulae. The sequence continues at coordinate 8,691,665 of OU015669.1, forward strand.
CTCTGTTCAAAATAAAATTAAGGAACTACAAGTAAGTATGCTAAAATTAACACAGATAGGTAAATTAATAAGCTTTTAAAAATAAAAACCTAATAAAATAAAATATATGATTTAAAAAAATGTGCTGTAAATTTCATTTCGCCAATTTCCAGTTAAAGGCGGTCGCTTGATGCCTTTGATTTTTCTGAAATTCTTTGCAACTTAAAATATGTTTGTTTTTAACTTTTTTGATACTTAAAGATACTTTTTCTCGTCATATCCAGTGAAAAATTTAGCAAAAAACATTTTACACCCGCGTCCGTGCTGCAGCGAAAGATGGCGGGCGGAAACTCGTCGCGCCTACTGTCATGGCCGCCGGAAGTCCTCGTGCCATTTGATAAATAGTTGTTCTTCAACAGTTTTTCTCATGCAAATGAGGGGTTCACGGATGACGGATAGCGTTTGTGACAATTTTCTGGGATGAATTTAATTTGAGATTTCGGTTGGGGTGGCAGTTTTGGGAATTAGTAATCTGTGTTTCGTCGCTCGACGGTGATTTCGCGATGTGAAAATGCTGATTGGTGGAAATTTTGGAATCATTTATCTTCTTTCTTATACCTAATCGTATTTGTCAATATAGGACTGAGTAGGTACTTCAACGACTTGGATTTGTCGTAAACTACGTAGATACTTTCTCAACGTGGCAGGTATGAAATCATGAAATTTTGCATACACGTTATGAAGGGTATAGAAAAGGATATAGGTAACTTTTACCCAAATTCCTGCAGGAAATTTAAATCAACGTAGTGAGAACCCAAGGAACAGCTAGTACCTAATATTCTTAATATGAAACTGTGTATGTTCGCTGAACCAATTTTGATATAATTTTATATGAAATTGTTTATTACCCCTTACAAAAGACAAATAAAAATCAATAGTTAACGAAGGAATACCGAAATTGTGACGTACGAAAACGGAAGCTATGTTCCTCATATTTTTATACAAATATCTTATAAAATTGCAGGCAAAGTTAAACAGAAATTATTTTAATAAACAATCGTATGCACTGAAGTGAAAGCTCAGTGATAAATGACTAATAACATAAATTACACAGCACAGCAGTGGCGAAGGTACCATATAAGCCGATTCCCACCGGCTTCCCTTCAGAAGTTGGGAACACAATCACTCTCTCTGCCGTAATTTAGAAATAGCATAATTAGTAATTTTTGTAGGAAGGATTTCAGTAGAATCTACTGAAATATTACAAAAATTATCTCTACTGAGTAGAAAATATTACAAAACGCCTAAACTATCAACAAATTTGCTCTTCAACAATAAATTGTTATAAAATAAGCCGGTGGCGCGATCGGCTTTTTGGCAGTTAAACTTCCATACAAAATAATGCCGTGACGTCACATCAAGGTCGCAGGCAGCCGGCTAAAGTAGCTACTATGGCAAGCCGCTGCAAATCGAGTTACTCCCTCCGTCTTGCTCACGCGCACGCATTTTCTATTACTGTCTCATCAAATATCCTTATTGGTCCTAGAAATTCGAAACGAAGCGGACATTCTGTGTTGACTGTTGACAGACAACTTGAATTTATGATGAAAACATTGAAAATTTATAGGTATTTGAATTTATTAGTTAGTGTCACGTGTTAGAATATATTACTTGGTATTAAATAGTGATTAGTGATTAGTATTATAATTGGATTTTTTTGTTTGTTGTGTGTAATGATAGTGAAAGCAGTTACGCAGACGTACGTTGAAATTAGGTATTTGCGGTAAGTAGATAGTTGAAATTACGTATTTATAGTAGGTACCAAATAGATTTCCGGGTTGCCTCTCTCAATATTTCACCCTTCGCCACTGCTGCTGGTAATACACAGCCCGTATGAAACGCAAGTCACACTACAGTTAGTCGGAACTGGCCGGGACACATCTGCCGTGTAGTTGGCCGTTTAATTAACTTGAAAGTACACGTAATCATAGTATATTTACTGTTGGTGCAATAAATTTATTGCATTTTAAGTAATAACATAGCAATATCAATGCTTGGACATTACCACACAGCGCCAACTGGTACCAAACCAAGCAGAGCTTCCATACCAACAATAGGTACCAATTTTTTTTTAAACATATATTTCTGATTTATGCTAAAGCAACCAGATTCCCCCATATTATTTATCACATCCTATTATAAATGCAAATGTGAATTTGTTCGTTTGTGTGTTTGTTACGCCTTCACGCCTTGATGGCTGCACCGATCATCATGAAATTTTGCATAGATGGTACAGAAAAGGAGAAAAGGTACTTTTTATCACGGGGTTCCCGCGGGTGAACTCCGAAATTTACGTGGATAAAACCACGGCGAACAGGTAGTAAATGATAAAATTAACTTAGATGAGAAAAAATGTTATCATCGCAGCACCTGTTTTTTTCTCATCAAGATATTCCCCGTATTACATATAAAATTATATATCCTGACTGACTGATTGACTGATTTGTTCATCAATACATTTGAATTATCAAAGACCAAACCAAACGCCTGAAAAGATTTCCTTTTGAAGAGAAATATTCTGGAAATTCATCTCTTATGAAGGTTAAAGGTTGTATAGATTAATGATTTATCTGACATTTTAACATTTACTGTGTACTTTCTAGTACAGAAAAATATGTGCAATTTTTTTTTTCTCCACCTTTTTTGCCCGCACGTCACGTGTCTATATGAAGTTAACAAGAAACCTAAGGGCTTAGCGTAAAGTTATTTTCAATGTGTGGTCAGGAAGGAAATGTTCATAGTTTAACGGTAACGTAAAGGTCATATACAAGACAGATGTTTGCGACACGGTATGGTTTAATAGTTGTAAAGCTGAAAAACTATTGCATTATAATTCTTGAATAATGATTCCAGTTCAACCGGTAAACTTATACTGACATTAAAACACTTTTTGTTTGAGTAGGAAGGAAGTCTTTGGAAATACCGAACCGATTCTAAAAATTCTTTCACTGAGGGAGATGAGGGAGAGCTGCGTAAGTATCCCTGAAAAAATGGATTGTATTTTTTTTTTCAGCACAAAGAGATTCTTTTTTTATTTATTCACAAAAGTGTACATAGTTTTTTTATATAGTCCCAAGGGAATCCCAAAACTCAAGCCAGTGAAACCAATGGCATAAGCTTTAAATCATTTTCTAGGTTAACATCTCATCATATATTTATCCCACCATTTGAAAATCACTGGATAGACAAAAAATACCTTAAAAGAAAAAAGCTGTTATAAAAGCTATAATACGGTTGTGACCACGATAACTATTATTTAGTAACCGTTTCTAAGTATATTTCGAAAAAAAGTGACCACGTGCCTATTTGACCTTAAGTACTTGTGCCTCACCAAAGAACACCTTTTCCCGTGCGTTACCGACCGTAAAGACACCTGGACACCCTACTAAACTCAGACTTATTGCAAATTGAACTTTAACGTAATGCATTTAGGGTTTACGACAGCCAAACGTTGTAAGTGTAGACAGGTGTGAAGTCAAGAAAGTGAATGAACGTTGACTTATGAACTCAAGTTGAGGAATAGAAGATTTTTTGCAAATAATTTGTTTTAAGTACGTAAAATTCAGCTATACAGCAGTTATACAACCTTCGGCTAGTTAGCTATAAAATATGTAAATATAGCAATTTAAGTACATACTGGAGAAGATTTTGTTTGTCGTTTTGTAAAATCTGTAATTCTTGGCAGTACAAAAAAAATCGGGTAAATAATTAATTATTTGATTTAAGTTATTTTAATTTTAAAATTGCGCTGCCATAACTTGAGTGTAAGTTCAATTTAAATAGGTACCTACATAAAACACGATCTGTATCACAATAAACACAAAAGCTATCCCTTGTCTCCTTCAAACGCTGGTGACGGAAGCCATCAATAATTTTATACTGAAAACAATAGACAACAACTCTTCTGGCTGCACATATAAAGAACCTTAATATAAAGAGATTAATAACTAAAATGCCTCGAATAAAATCAGTAAGCAAATTTAAATAGGTACACTCGCTTTGCAGTTGATTTAGCTTTTATTTCAAATGACAATAAGGTTGTAATTTCTTTGTGGAATGGTAAAAGTAAAGTGATTTTTATCAAGGGTCCGAAATGAGGGCACGGTGTGGAGTCAATGCGTTAATTTGCATGATAAAAGAAATGTTTTAAATATGTTCCGTCGGGCACACGTACGCTTAATTGCTGGATGCTGGTGGACCATCAATTGCGAGATAGAGAAAAAACTGTCCACTCGATTGGACGCGTTTTGGACGAATAAGTTCTAGGAATTTAAGAAAACAGAATGTAATGGAGTAGCTATTATAACAGCATAAACATCAATGTGAAAATGGGAGCAAAGTCCAAAATTAAGAATATGTTTGATTTTCGACTATACGCCGATGTCACGCCGCTTCTAATCTAAACTACAGTTGGAAATAATGTAACAAAAACTAACTATAAAAACCTAGTCTAAGAAATACCGTAATTTTTATCTGGATCACACTTTTCAGTGTTTTGATTTAATTTTCACCTTTAAAAATTAATTAAGCGCATTGGTTTAATAGAGTGAGCAATTTATCTAAGTTTCGTTTGTTCCAGTTTGAACCTGTAGACTTTGATGTTACCCTTTAAATGACGCATCAAATGAAGTCGAAGAACTGGTGACCAATGGAGGAGAAAAGTTCTCGAGTGGCGAAAACGAAATGGAAGACACAGCGTGGTTATATAGGCCTCCTAAAAGGTGCAGTATAGGACCGGTCGTTGTCGTGATCCTACGGGGAGCTTATATTCAGCAGTGGACGTCTTTCCACTGATAAATGAAGTATATTATCATAAGACACAAACAAATTAAGACTACTCCACGCCATCCGAATTTTCTAATAAAAGGGTTAGCTGCAAACCGCGGCGTCCGTCCATCTCCTTTGTAGCACGCAAATGACCCCAAATAATAATCATCTATTCACTGCCCGCTCCAGTTTCCCATAGCTTGAGGATACGGGCGCACTGATTCGCGATATTTGAATACGATCATTATGTGAACGGCTAATTAAACCGATTCAAATTGGCCGGACATTTATGTGTTTGCATCGCCTTTGATTAGATCGTCTCTATTGAACATAATTTTAATAGACGTCCGATATGAATTTGTTGTATTGTGTTTAATTTGGTCTACCTATTCAAAGATGTAAGGTATGAGCCTCCTTAAATTTGAAATGACAGATTAATTTATTTGAGTGTATAGCATATTATTTTCCTAAATTAATGTATGACATATTTATATCAAAAGGAAGGACATATTTATATTTTTTTTTTAAACACCTAGATCACAGTTCATCTGATACAGTTACAGTTTCGTCAAAAATTGTAAATCCACCTATCCTGAAATAGAAACCGGCTTTTAAGTGAGCACACCGATACATAGGTCCTTTTCGACAGATTTTAAACTTGAAGGAGGTAGCTAGCAAGTCAGTTATTTTATAGTGTTCTATCTGCACCTATATGTAATGATTTTCTCAAGATATTTTCCTTCGCCGGCAGCTCAAGCTCATTGTTGGGATTTGATCCCACGCCTTGCGGGCGCTGTGATCTTCAACTACTGAGCTATGGTCGCTTTAAAATATTATACGAGTAGGTTTATCGCTATAAGAGATTATATAAAACTATTCGCAGCTACCAAATTAAAAGTACCTAACCCAATGCACAACTACACTACACACACGTCTCACACTAAATGGGACATAACAAAATAAGTCATTAATAAAGCTAGGTACCCACGGAAGCGTCGATCGTAAACCTTTTACGACCCGTGCACTGTGCTGTGCATTCGTAAAAATATTTCGGAAACGGTCGCGAGCGTGACGTCATTATCCTCGGTAACGTTTATTGGCAGATAGATCCACTGTGCGGGCTCCATTTACGTTTTACGCGTTTATCAATACTCGTTATAGAATAGAATAGAATAAAATTGTTCTTCCAAAAGTAAAAACAATAATTTTGATTTCTTAATAATATAAATAATAATATAAGTATTCTTTATATATTCGTACAGTTTTAAAATAAAAATGAACTCGGGAAAAATGAACTCTGGAAATTACCAATGCAATTATTTATTTATTTTATTTGATTTTTTATTAAACTACACATTTTCCTGTAAATTTTTCACAAATGGATCTTTTTCTACAATTTCTATTAAAATCTTATATAATATTTCTTTTGAATTAAGTACACGTACATTATAATGATAAAGGTAAAATTAATATCGGAAAAATTGACAAAAAATATATTTGTAGTTATGTAGGACTTCTTTAAAAACATGAAATTTCACAAAAGTAGGATATAAATAAAGAAAAAACATTATAGTATCTAAAATATTAAAAGGAGTCCCTTATTATCAAAATAAATAATGCACAGTTCTTTTTGTCAACAAACAAAACCACATAATACACAATATTCTATAATACGAAACGCGAAAAAAGGACACAAACCAATCCAGCATCAATTACAATTTCACCCTAACGATTTGCGTCATAACATCGCGACGCGTTCACATATTCCGTCGTAATAAATGTCGGCGCGGACCGTTTGTCCGGACGCGGAATTTACGAGTCCGCGTGCCGGACACTTTATGATTATGTCCCGATGTTGATTGAATGGTGTTGGACACCCTAGTGGGTGGTTGGAGAGCGGCGGTATAATCGCATGCGATAATCGTTTACGAAGTAATTGTGGACGGAAAACAATTACGTAATAACTGTTGAGTATATAATATAATATTATGGTACACTTATCACGTATGTACGTTACATTGTCTATGAGTTAAGCGCTATTTTCTCTTTAAAGAATATTTAAATTTCGGTGAAGATTAAAATTTTTTAGTTCTATACTAGCGCCATTCTCTGACAAAAATCATAGGCAAAAAAAAATTTTTCATTACTCATACTCGGAAAGTAGGTCTGAAGTTGCCTGAGAAGCGGGTTGAAAGTAACACTTTTCAGCCCTAGGGAGAATCGCTTTCAACTGACAGCTGGATACTGCAGAAACTCAAGTTTTTTTTTTTATGTCATAGGGGGCATACTTACTGGCCAGTAGCACACCTAATGGTTGATTTATGTAAAATAAAATTCACTCATTTTTTTCTTTAGCTAATTCCTATTTTTATTTTGACTTTCCTTGCATTCGTAATGAAAAGCACAGTGTTATCCTCGGGAGAAAGACTTATTTAGTCCCGAGACGGGGTTTGGCGCCCGAGCGTAGCGATTGTTATCCTAGGGGTGAAAGTAACTAAATAAGTTACTTTCACCCCTAGGATAACAATGTACTATTATATAAAAAAAAGAAATCAATAAGACGTATTTATGAGAGTAAATTAGGATAAACATAATTTTTTATATGGTAATTAATTGATATTTAAGCACTATAACTATACATTGGCAAAGTGTTTACAACTCTAGAGGGAAAGTTTGTATTATAGCGGAAAATACAAAAAAGGAAGCGTTAGAAATCGCAAATTTTTCCTCCCAAAATCACCTATAATGCTGAAACTTATCATATGAAATGATAGGAGTGTGCTTAGCCAATTCGCGAACATTATTCCCTTTTTGCAGCTCTCACAGGAAAACGTATAAGCGAGGACGATGAAATACAACTATCTCTTAGACAAATGTGCTAAAAAGACAAACGTTTTGTTGCTTCACCCAAGTCTGGGACATATGATAATAGCAATGCATTTGTGTCTCCTACCATGAGGTCTGTCAATTAACTCGAACTTTATATGGGATAGACTTCAAGTTTTGTGGAATCGACATAACATTGTGTTAGCGCTGTGGTTAGGTAGTTGTCAAATTAACGTCTGTCATCGTATTCAATATGTTTCTCTATTTAAAATTTCGTGAAATTTTCTAAGCTAGAAAAACTTTTATGGGACAAACTGTATAATTTATTATTTCACACAGTTTGATCTTGTTAATATTTTGCCATTTGCACTTTTATAACAAACGCTATTCGCGCGGTTTCACCCGCGATATTTTCGGAGTTCCCACTAGAATTTCGCGTTGAAAAGTATCCTATGTCTTTCTCTGTACACCTGACAACGTGTATGCAAAATTTCATTGTGGTCGGTTGAGCCAGTAAGGCGTGAAAGCGTAACAGATAGACAGACAGAGTTACTTTCGCATTTATAATACTAGTAGGGACTAAGAAAGAAAGAGTGAAAATACGAATAGAATTTTTTACAGAATCTTAAGCCCTCCGTAACATTCATATTATTAAGGTTTATATAAATTCATGTAAATTTCTAATTTTAATTTCGGGAATCGTATAATACCTACTGTTAGAAAATATGATTGTGTTTAGTTTTTTTTTTCAGAAATTTCTACTATGAATTACTTTTTTATATGCCTGTGATTTAATAAAAATGGTTATTTTATATTTTCATCGGCTAACACAAATCGATTGGTCGCAGTTCTTTAGAAACTCATGGTAGTGGTACGTTACCTTTAAATTTGCTTCTAGCAAGACTTGTCTCTGGAGAATATTTTGTGAATAAACTTTATGTTATATCTAGCTAGTTTTCTTTATGCAACACGGAACCCATTTTTAGTTTGAAGGAGTTTCTTACATTTCATATATTCCCGGAGAACTTAAGTAAATATGCGCTAAGTGAGTCACAGATAAAATATTATTTTCTTTCTAAAAAGAGTGTAGAAAGGAAGCACTGAGAATTCATTGTATTTATTTATGCTTTGGTTACTAGTTAGTGTATGTAGGTAGGTACTTCCGCTTGAATTTAAGGTAAAATGAACTTTCAATACAAATCCCTATTAATATTATAAATGCAAAAGTAACTCTGTCTGTCTGTCTGTTGAGCCTTCACACCTTAACGGCTCAACAGATCATCATGAAATTTTGCATACACGTTGCATATGCTTTTCTGATGTTATTCTAGTCTTTAGTAGAAGTTTGTGTAATATTTTAGTCTTTTTACAGGACATAAAAAGCGATAAAGTTTTGTTATTTGGCCAAAATTGCATAATACACCTATCGAATCCAAATAAAGCGTTATTAATGAACAAGCAAGCTTAATAAGTCATGTCAAATTAATTGGCCCACCGAATGGAAAGGGGTTGAATAATCTCCTACCGTCTTGTTGGTACGTGTAATTATTTTGATAGGGATTTGTGCAGTCCCATAGGATCGAACAGAATTATACCGGACTAAGGAACGACGCGTGTTTTAATTAGTTTCGGATTATTGTTGGTTATGTAGATATGTGTTGATTAATTGGGCAAGAAGTTAGCAGACAGCATGGATTATAAAATTTCGTTATTAATTACTTTACTTTAGATTGGAAAGATGAAGTCATAGTGAATTACATTGGGACTGTTCAATAAACAAAACAAGTATTGATGTAATTATTGTTCTTTAAAATGTTACTTTAATATCTGATGTTTGTTGTGATATCGAAAGAAAAAAATCTATAGCTTCTAACCTTCATTAGATCACCTGAAGGTAAACTTTTTTTAATATATTTATTTATTCATTTTTACAAAGTAGGGAATTTACAAGAACACAAACTTCCATAAGTTTCTCCTCACACTAGATGATGCGAGTCGGTAAGCAACAGTTCTACGAGTTCTACGAAAATTTAATAATAAAAACTGTCGTAGAACTTTATTTTAATTATTGTCAGTAAAATATTGTAGTACGGACTACATAAAACGAATTAAACTTGAAAAAAATTGTACATACGTACACATTTTTTTGAGGTCGGATGACAAACAACACAAAAGAATCAAAGGTAAAGGCGAAAATATATTTAATAACTAGCTGTTCCTACTGGTTTCATTAATTTCGGAGTTTCCGCAGGAATTCCGGGACAAAAAGTATCCAATGTCTTTCTCTGTAGCGCTAAAAATGTGTATGCAAAATTTCATGATCACCCGTTGAGCCGTTTAGGCGTGAAAGCGTAGGCGAAAGTAGGGATTCTTTAGTCGTGAAACACGTTAATATCATATACGTAAATTTTATTACTCTTACGGCCGCACTCAGAGTCGACTTTAATGATTCCTTAGTTAAGTATGGATTTTTAAAACAAAACTGCCGCAATCAGAGACGTTCAGTAAATTAATGTTAACTGGCATTTAATGAGATGTAACTTAATTAGTTAAATGCCAATTAACATTAATTTATTAAATTTGTCTGATTGCGGCAGTTTTATTTTAAAAATCTATACTTAACTAAGTAATCATTAAAGTCGACTCTGAGTGCGGCGGTTAATGTGATATCTATTTAAAGTAGTCCTTGTTAAATAAATATGATAAAACTGTCCAGATCAAAGTATACTATCAAATATTAAACACGCAATCGACTCCAAAGTCCAAACTTCAAACACCGCCCGCACAAATGACCAGCACTAGTTCAAAAGCAATGGCGTCCCAAAGACCGCAATCACAAAAAGGGCCACGACTCAAGTGCTGTTCACACAGTATTGGTTGTGACGCTTCGACGCCCCGCAACGGAACCCTCGTAAATGTATTCTGTGAGGACCAAAGGGCTTCTGTTATGCTCTCTTGTCAACTGAACTAGTGTTTCGCATCGGAGAGACCTCGACGCAAATTGAGTTTTGGCGGTAACTAAAAGTGGCAGGTCACATTTTGCTTTCGTGTGAAGCAGTTTTACCTCATCGCTGCACTGATTTTGAGTTCCTAGGAGGAATAAAGATGTGACCTATACGTTGACTCAGGGCATAAACTACGACATACTAAGTTTGATGCTAATAAATATAATATAATATATAAAAACGTAGTTTGGATGTATGGGATAACCTCTGGAACTACTGAACCGTTTCTAGGAGTTATTTTACCGATAGAAACTGTCATCTCTGAGTGACATTATATAGTGATATTTCCTCTCGAATCACTCTATTTGTTTTTGTTAACACACTGTAACATAGTAAGCTTTACATGAAATTTTTAAAATACCCATCACAAACTGATTTTAACAAATTCAAAACTATTGAGGTATATGATCAAACATCAGCCGCCTTACTCTTGAGGCGCAATGGCGTTAGGATCAAATCGAACTCGAATCGAAATGAGATCGAAAAGGAATCAAATTTTGCTACTTTTTAACCGACTTCCAAAAAGGAGGAGGTTCTATGTTCGATTGTATGTATGTTTTTTTTAAACTTTGAGATCGCGTCTCTATTGTATTTATGTGCCAAATTTCTCGATTTCATTAAGTTGTCAAAGAAAAAATCCATTTTTATTGACTTGTCAAACGTCATCATTCCAAATACGATTTCAATTCGAACTCAAATCACAATCGAAATCAGCCTCAAATCATTTTCAAGAGTAAAGCAGCAGAATCCTACTGTTTCGAATTTCAATATACCTTCATCATTCGATCATACAAGGAACACTTGAACTGTCCCCTATATATCCTCGTCTGTCTGATTCATAACCACCTATTGAAATTGTATGCAAATTCAAAATGTCACTCCCAAAAGCACTTGTCTTGAAACGCTTGCGTTTGATATAGGTTCCAACTTGGATAGAAATACGGGTTTTGTTCGTGGGGCAAATGAAGCATTTAAAGTCATGATTATCATTAAAAAAAATAAGGTAAAACAAATCTTCTATACGTTCATCTGTACCAATAGATGATACTTAATAGAAAAAATTAAAGGAAATATAATTTCGCTTGCTTTCTTAAAGTCAGTAAGAATGGAATTCAGACGTCTTCCCTACTAAATGGTTTTTTACAGAGTTATTAGTTAGAATGTTGAAAATTTTCCATTTTCTCATGGAATCTATAATTAATTCACAGTAGTAAAACCCAAACAAAAAATCTAGAAAAAACGATGCAGATATTATGGTAGTAAATTCTCAATCGTGGAAAAAAATTATTGACTTTAAAAATCCATCTCATGAGTATACAAAATAATATAAATAGGGGTTTTTTTGGTCCAGAATCTTTTTCTGGTATTTTGGTTTTCGTAGCTTAGTGGTTTACGGTTGATATGAAGTAAAATTATAACAATCTCATGCATTATTTTACATTGTATTGCTGAAAACAGCGTTAAAAGCACAAGATGAGTAGTATCAGTGATTTTCAATTATATTAGTGCTGTTTGATTTATTAATTAAAAATTGGAACTGGCAGTGAAACTCAACCATATAATGGCAATCGGACGATTTTCCACGCTGTTAATATTTCACAGTCAGTGTCAATATAAAATTTTCGCACGAGCACCAATTATCCACACACATCAATTGTCAGTCAAATCCGACGCAATCCGAATGCATTTCTTTCTCTACTACCTACCACGACGAATCGTGACGAGGTTTTTTAAAGTGTCACTTTAAATTAACCCTTTGAGAACGCATCCTAATTCATTGTTGTCGTGGGAAGAATCTAAATTGAATCCTTTGCGAAGTATGAATTATATACCGATCGCATAAACCAAAGAGAACAGTTTTTTTTTTTTAATTATTTATAATTGAAACTTTAAACGTTCTTCCGAGCTGCCAGATTGATGGAGTCGTTTAATTTTTACGGCGATAGTTTTGCATTTGTTACTTTTACGATCTATATATCAAAAAAGATCCAAAAGTCATCATTGACGTCATTAGCATCATCACCGGGCTACTTTGCATTACATCTTTCACTATGGTTGTGCATTTAACGTTTGTCTATTAACAAATCAACCGTTACAAATTATTGTTTACCATCATTAGCATATATTACAATGAAATCACGTGTCATCGCTGCATTAACTGTTTCGTATTATGCAAAATTTGCAATAACATTACTGCGTCATTAAATTCTTTGAAAGCAATATTTTTTTTTCCTTTTAAACGATTAGTTTTTACGACATTGATCGATCAATAGAACTTAGGAAGAAATCAATCTGCTTATGCAAATTTCCTTTGCGAAAATCACAAAATACTTTCTAAATTAATTCATTAGGGTTGCGAAATGAATGGATCGTTCATAAAAATGACGTTCGATCATAAATTGCTATTTTATTGCATCATTCGGTCTTGTCGCTTAGTTAGGGTTGGCACCAGACATTCGCAATCGTATCTTCCGCGTCGATACTTGCTTTGGCGATTTTTGAAAGCAATATTTTTAATGGTATGTCAAATTAATGTCGTTTCTCTTTCACAATACGTATCGTCAATATGTCGATAGGGCTGCAGCTAAAGGAAATCTCTCCGTGTTGTACCAACGAACCCTTTTTAAAATTTCATGCCAACGCTTTATGTTACAAATCGAATCACTACAATGCTTTTGTTCCCTTCACTATTTTATCCATTCATTGTCGTTACATACCTAAATCTGTGTTCTGTGTGTTAATTTTAAAATTTATTTGACAAGAAATATTAGGTTGAATTTGTTATTTGCAACTGTGCTGTGACTTAAAAAAATAATAACGATGTTGGTGACATGACCGCTACGAATCCGTTGCGATGGATTTTTAATTTAGATTATACCTATTATATTATTTGGACGCAGATAAGCAAAAACATGTTAACCCACAAAATTAAGTTATTGATTCAGAACGATTTATTGAGAGTTAGGGAACGTTTTTCAATTATGTGTTTACCTTATTACATTGCTTAAATATGTAACTAAATATTGAACATAAAAAATGTTGACACAAAATGGCACTTCTACTTTTAAAACACGATTTACTCAAAATTTCTCCAGTGTGGGTTAACACACTATTGCTTATCTATGTCCATTTACTAGTTGTGCCCCGCGGTTTCACCCGCGTTAATTTCAGAAATCCCGCGGGAATTCTGGGATAAAAAGTACCTCATGTGTTAATCTGATGTATAAGCTATATTATTGTAAAGTTTCATTTAAATCCATCCAGTAGTTTTTGCGTGAAAGAGTAACAAACATCCATCCATTCATCCATAGATTCTTACAAACTTTCGCGTTTATAATATTAGTAGGATAAATATAAGGTTTATTTTTATAGGAAATAAACTTAGAATAATCAGCCTGTATATATCTACTGGGTACTTAGTTATGTTTAATAAGTAAATAGATCACCAATAAAAACTAAAGCCAACTTTGTTAATACTTCCAATCATTCTAACTAAAATACAGCAATACTCAACAGAAAACAAGAGCAATTTGTTACAAAAATAAGGTATACTAGTACTGAAATATCGCTTTCAGCGCCATCACATAATACAAACACGGAAAATGAAATGAAAATACTTTTCATAACAAACGGTGCAAGAAACGTATATTATTTGTAAAGTAAAGTGGTTCTGTGTATTAGCTGGTACTCATCATAGTGAATTTTATTGGATACTTGAAGTAGGTGGAAGGACTCATTCCAAAAATCTACTTAATTACAAAAAAAAAAATTTTGTGATTTGTGGAACGAACAACTGAAAGTAGAAATATGAGACGAACATACAAACATTATTTTTTAATGTAGGTGAGTAATAACAAATAACTTTTGGAAAGGAGTGAAATAGGGTTATGAGTGTGTAGAAATTCAGCGTAATTTTTTTTGTTACGATGCAATACTGGTACAATAACCTACAATATTTTTAAGTATACAGACTCTTTTTTTAAATGTATACAAAAGTTAAATTCTTAAGTTAGCGATTCCATATTATTTGTGGCATTTTATTTAAGTACTTAATGGCTAGCATCATTATTTCAAATCAATCGAATTTTTATGGACAAAAAACACTGAAGTGCCATGAAAAAAAGTCTAAAATAAACCTACTGAATGAAACTGTCAAAACTAGTGATCAAACATTATTATTATATAGGATACATTGTAATGCACTGATAAAATTTTATTGCGGCAAAATCGCTTGTGCATGTTTATTTTTAACGTTACCAAAAAAATATCTTTTGTAACTGCTTCCTATGCTCTTCAAAAGCAAACAGAGAGCACTCAAAATGCCTCTCAATTCATATAAATTTGCATAGACTAAGATGTTGTGCATTAAATTCTCTAAGCCTCGGGGTCTTTGATGACCTTTCGAGTGGTGTTTAGAGTATGCGGGCGATCTAAGATCGTTGACTCGAGTGACTTTTGTGACTCTTATGTTATACTTACGAGTATATTGAATATATTGAAACGTATAACTCATGTGTTATTTGCTTGTATCTAATATTATTTGATTTCACTTAAAAGCTTCAAAAAGATTTGTTTGAACAGTTTTATTTGCTAAGAAAATTGTACTACTTACCTATTGTACATTTTAGATCGGCATCGACAGTAAACAAACAACTAGTTGGTCCATTTCAAAAACCCATCCGATATAGGCAGCTACCTACTTAGATGAAGTTAAGGTTGTATAGTTAGCATCGAAAATAGCTTAACTTATGCTTATATATTATTATAGCTTATGCTTATGCTGAGCTGGTTGCTCTTTTGTTGCGACACGCTATTTAGGCTACTTTTATTTAATATTATTAAATTATTATATTATTTAATTGTGGTCGTAACGAATAAACTATATTTCATTTCATTTCAACACATAAAATTACTTAAACTTGTATGATATCGGTTCCGTTACTTAGTTTTCAAATCAATTGCTATAAAAACATTGGAATGAATTTTTTTTACTGTAGCGCTGTTTTGGTTTGAATGCATTACCTAGTTAGAATATTTTGAAGAGTCGAGTTGATTCCTTCGTTCTCCAATAAGAACTTCAATAGAGATTCTGCAGTCGACGGCACCATTTCAAAATCGTACAACGAGGTTTAAAAAAATAAAGCTAGCATAAAACTTTATCTTTAATACCTACTAGCTGTTCCCTGCAGTTTCATCCGCGGTAATTTTGGAGTTCCCGCGGTAATTCCGGGATAAAAAGTAGTTTAAGTTACTCCTTATAACATCTGCTATCTGTCAGTGAAAGTCCTGTTTAAATCGGTCCAGCCGTTTCAGAGATTGCCCGGAACAAACAGACATACAGATTTTTGGATGTTAGTATACCGTATATACTTACTTTCGTATGAATTTAGTGAAAAGCTGTAAATTTGAAATTACAAACAGCATTAAATTTTATTTATATGTCTAGAGTTCTAGATGTTTATTCTAAGGTAGCATCGCAAAGTAAATATTCATAATATTCGTAATCCTTTCTGAAATAATCGCCTCGTTGCAATTAGATAGTGTCATCAACCGCAGCTTTGCTCGTAAAAAAGGCTATAATTTCTTTTGTTTCAGATCCTCCAGGGAGCTGTTAATGTCAAGAAAGGGTTTACGAGTTGTTCCGTTATAGCCGAAAACAGAATGAAACATGTTTCTTTATGGAAATAATTTGATTAAATTTCATCGAACTTGTGGTAGTCTTTTAATTATTCTTCAACTAGTTGTGCCCCGCGGTTTCACCCGCGTTAATTTCAGAGTTCCCGCGGGAATTCTGGGATACAAAGTACCCTTTGTATTAATCTGCTGTATAAGCTATATTATTGTAAAGTTTCATTTAAATCCATTCAGTAGTTTTTGCGTGAAAGCGTAACAAACATCCATCCATCCATCCATCCATAGACACTCACAAACTTTCGCGTTTATAATATTAGTAGGATTGATCACTAGGTATTATAAATAGGTTTTCAGCTAATACCTACTTCCAAGAATGCTATTTCTTGTAAGTTATATAATTTATATATCTAAGCATTTTGTGCTAATACAATATATTTTACAATTCGACAATTTGAAATCGATAGATTTTATACAACCTATCGAGAAATTATACGTTAAGTTTTAAATTCACAATTAGATATAGGTACGGTCACAAACTTAGTAGGTATCAGGGTATAAATGGACGCAGATAAGCAATAACATGTTAACCCACAAAATTAAGTTATTAATTCAGAACGATTTATTGAGAGTTAAGGAACATTTTTCAATTATGTGTTTACCTTATTACATTGCTTGAATATGTAACTAAATATTGAACATAAAAAATGTTGATACAAAATGGCGCTCCTACTTTTAAAACACGATTTACTCAAAATTTCTCCGGTGTGGGTTAACACACTATTGCTTATCTATGTCCAAATGTAGGTTAGACAAAAAAATTATAATACGATTGAAGTAAATATAGATATTAAAGGTTTTACATAATACCTACGTATACCTTTACTTACATACCTAATCCTTATATTATGTCGCATATCTCCTTATCCTAGCTTATTTTCAAGAAACGAACAAAAAAATTAAAACCGACTTCCAAAAAAAAACACATCACTAAAAAAGCTAAAAATAAAAAACTAAAAATAACAAAATACCGATTTAATCCAAAAGACAAAAACACGTAATATTATTATTGGTTTGTGCTACCACTGTTCGGTTTGAATTCGGTGACAAGCCCGCTGGTGTCTGCCCACTTAGGTTGTTCTGCTGACGAAGAGCTGGTGGCGGGAGTCGACTTAGCCCATCTACCCCCTCCATATTTGGCTTGTCACCGACTTCATACCAATCAGTGGTAGCACAAACCAATAATAATATTACGTGTTTTTGTCTTTTGGATTAAATCGGTATTTTGTTATTTTTAGTTTTTTATTTTTAGCTTTTTTAGTGATGTGTTTTTTTTTGGAAGTCGGTTTTAATTTTTTTGCTAAAATTTTGTTTATTTTTCGCTTTTAAGTGACTTAGTTCGTAATTTGTCTAAGTTACAATAGCCTAATGTCAACTGCTCATCACCTTTTACAATATATTGCTTTTCCCGACGCAGGGACGTTAATTGTTGAGGAGTTATCCTAGTACATCACCATCAGTTCCACTTCACCATATACATTGTGACGGGCATAAATTGTTTAGAAACCATATTAAAGTTAACGATTCGGAACCCGTGAAATACCCATTATTGAGTAGTTCCGATGACCATCTGTGGTCTTCATCATCAGTTCCACTTCTTCAAATTTTGCTTTCCGAAAGCAAAGAAACGATTTACTATAAAAAATACAAAAATCGCTATATTTTTGAAGAGTTCCCTCGATTACTCCAAGATCCCAGCATCAGATCTCGACGTGGCGACAATGGAATCAATTTAGGAGTATCCCCTTTCAAACAAAAAAACAATTTTCGAAATCGCTCCAATCGGAACCCGTGAAATACGTATTATTGTTGAGTAGTTCCGATGACCATCTGTGGTCTTCATCATCAGTTCCACTTCTTCAAATTTGACTTTCCAAAAGCAAATGAACGATTTACTATAAAAAGTACCCAAATCGCTATAGGTGTGCCTATAATTTTTGAAGAGTTCCCTCGATTACTCCAAGATCCCATCATCAGATCTCAATTTGGTGACAATGGAATTGATTTGGGAGTATCCCCTTTCAAACAAAAAAACAATTTTTGAAATCGCTCCAATCGGAACCCATGAAATAGGTATTATTGTTAAGTAGTTCTGATGACCATCCGTGGTCTTCATCATCAGTTCCACTTCTTCAAATTTTGCTTTTCATCAGCAAATGAACGATTTACTATAAAAAATACCCAAATCGCTATAGGTGTGCCTATAATTTTTGAAGAGTTCCCTCGATTTCTCCAAGATCCCATCATCAGATCCCAACTTGGTGGCAATGGGACCTAATTGGGAGTAAACCCTTTCAAACAAAAAAAGAATTTTCCAAATTGGTCCAACCGTCTTCGAGTAATCGGTGAACATACATAAAAAAAAAAAAAAAAAAAAAAAAAAAAAAAAAAAACATACATACAATCGAACATAGAACCTCCTCCTTTTTGGAAGTCGGTTAAAAAATATCTTTGTATCACGTATTTGTGAAAAATATTTAGTAGGTCTATATAGGTATTATTTCTCAAAAGATTACTACACGCACAAAACACGAGTTTCATTAACGTCGTGTAATTAATCAATGCCCCTCGATTATTGCTTTGCCGCAGGTTGTAAACCCCTGACAATTTCATTATCTTGCAAACATTACGTAAATACAAATTAAGAAGGCCAGATGTTGTCACGGCGCGGGTCGTAACTCCTTTTTATTTTGTTTTATTACCGACAAACAGACATACTTTCTTATAGTCTCCTGTGGAACTTCTGCGTTTACGTAATTAAAACCTGTAAGAAAGTATAAAAATAAAATTATATTTTGTCTATGGGCTCAATCGATTGAAATTTTTAGGTTTAGAATTTGACAATGTAATATTACTTTAAACATTTTGTCCGACATAGAGATAGACCTTTATGGTTTTTTTATATTTACTGTTGCTAAAGAAGAAATCTATGGAATCAAATAATATGAGATATGCTATGAATATGATGAGCTATGAATAACAAGTATCGCAAATGATATAATAATAAATAAGCACGGGAAAATTTCAAAATAATTTCTTTTCAATCCTACAAGTCAGACATCAAAAGCTGAGGACAAAAAAGGTTGGTAAAAAAATAAGTATAGAAAATAACACAATTAATTACGTATTTGACACCATCCGACACATTGACACTCCATTTTTCGATTGTACAAAGATAGCGCTCCCCAAAATTGCGTGAAATTATTATCTTTAGTAAATCAAATCGGAAAGGAAGAAGATAATTAGACCAATTTGTCGCACCCCCTGTATACAGCAAGAGGTCTTTCAGTATGGTCTTTTTAATTGAAAATCTTTTTATTTTCCTTGCCTTACAATTTTGAACTTTTGTTTTTCTTTTGCTAATTTTCTGGCCTTTAATTTTGTATTTAATGAATCCATTTTATCTTCATTTTCTTTTCTTATAAAGTTTTCTGACTGGCTGGTAATATTCGGTGACTGCGATTTTTTTTGCGTAGAAGCGTCTTATACCTATATTTCACTAGCTATGCCCTGCGGTTGCACCCGCAAAAAAGAATAAGCGAAATCAGTCCAGCCGTTCACTCTCTCTAAAGTGACGAAAGTGAAGCGTTAAAAGTCCCAAGTCAAAAAATTTAGTGACAAAATGACAAAAATACGTATTTATTAAAGAAATCGTTATCAGGGGTAACAGAAAAGGACATAGGCTTAGATAAATGAGGGAGTTGGAGCGCAACCAATCATTTATCTATAAGGACATAGGGTATATTCTTTCATCCAGAAAAACTACTGTCTCCGACGGTCAGAAAATTAATTAACATTAACGTGAACGAAGCCGCGGGCAAAAGCTAGTTTCAAATTACTACAAGTGGTAATTACACGATAACGCCCGCCATGACTAGATCCACACGTGCATGTTCAACCCTGTTTGTTGCGTTACCGAAGTTAATCTACATCAGCCAACCGATAACATTAGCGGCATATGTCAGGCATTATTGACTGAAATTATATCGTTTTTGTCACTAAACGCAGTCGTTTTCTAAACTTTAATCATACAAAAATTATAGGGTTAAAGATGTTTGTAAAAAAAAAATATAATAATCATTTTTTCCATCGAAAAATAGAAATGATTTGTCGACTTTGGCAAGGAACAGCAATGGTGGTAAACCATTTTAAATACCTAATAACATTGTTCAAACTAAAACTTTCCCATAAATTAAAATCAGTTGCTTGTTTTATTGAAGTCTATTAAAACTGCAGATATGTAATACTTAAACTATATTGAAGGCTGTTTCCGTACGCTTTCACCAGTGTGAATTTCGGTATTCCCGGGGGATCTCTTCGTACTGAAATAAAAAGAGCCCTATAAGTCACTAGGGAAAACTGTATACTTCCTTTGAATGGATTTATAGAATCGGTTCAGTAGTTGCAGAGATTATTCTCAATATCCAAACTTACAAGTGATATGTTTATTATAATATTTGTCAAGTAAGGGTATAACACACTCTATAACAAGCCTGTCTGTCTGTGTCTGTCTGCGTGTGTCCAACAAAGTAGCATGCTCGCAAATTGCTTTCATTATAGTCTTAAATCTGAAACACGTGTTATGGTTAAGTCAGTCAGTTATATGAGAATGTACGCATTATTCCGTCAATGATGCCCATAACAAGCCATCCCATTTTCATTAACACAGCGCATCCCGCCAGAGAGTTGGTCACCTAATTCAATTATGTTTACATAAAACTTATATATAAAAATTAATAGCTGTTCCTTTGTCTCGCTAAAATTCAAAAACGGCTGGATCGATTTGGCTAATTTTTATCTTGAAATATTTGTAAAAGTTCAGGGAAGGTTTATAAAGTAAATTTGGAGTTCCTGCGGGAATTCAGAAACTCACGCGGGTGAAACCGCTGGGCACAGCTAGTACTGTATAAAGTTTTATTGTTCAATGGTTAGATACAAGATGGTTTTATCCTTTTTTATTTAATTTCGAGCATCCAATACTGTCACGTTAAGTAAAGTTCTTCAAACATCTATTATACCTAAATCTGAACTATCACATTAATAATATTCGTAGGTAATATAAAATCAAAGACAGCAAAACTTTCCTCGTGAATGAAATCAATGTGTATAAATTTCCACTTCGAATTTCAGCAAAGCACACAAATTCCCACATAAACATTCAAATACATTCCAACCACTTTGAATTTCAACCATTCAACGACCGAGCCCAATGACTGTTCCACCATAAATATGATTTTCTGGTTGTCTGTCACCGAAGTTTAAGAGTATGTCTGTGATAATGCACGTGCGCAACGCGTTATCGTAAAATTTTACGATATTCCATGACCTAACCGCGGTCCCCGCTGGACTTCCGGTGGCGAATATACACATATTTTAGTCGTATATTGTCAAATAGTATGGTTAGATATAGTTTGCGGAAATGCATGTTGACATTTTTATTAAGATGATATGCGTTAAGGTGGTTTAAGGCTTTTAGAGTACCAAAACCACTCGCTAAGAGAAATCATTTAAGAATTTTTAATCAATAACAAATATATTGTAATAAAAAGAAAAAAAATATATTGTAAAAAATCTTTGGTGCAATAAAGTATATATACTAAAACTGTGTAGTAAATGGTATTGTATAACTTAAAAATAGATAAACCTCCACCGGCCACTATATGAGCCAAAAACCTGAAGCAGTTTTCAATAAAACTTTATTATATTGTGTCAATGCTACTGAAGTAGGTATAATACGTAGGTATCTAAAGATAATTATATTAAAGAATTAATCTAGTTTCCCCAAACGGTGCCTGATATAATGGTAAGGACTATAATTAATGTTACACAATTTCTAAGCTCATGAAGTAATATTGAAAATCTTGATAGAAAAATTCAGTTGTCAAAAAGAAAGAAAACTCATAGAAAACAAATTAAAGATAAACCTCCTAATTTTCCAAACTAAACGAGATCCGGAAGAAATAATCCCAGACGATAAATTAAGCTGAAA
This sequence comes from Zygaena filipendulae, assembly GCA_907165275.2. NCBI lineage: Eukaryota > Metazoa > Arthropoda > Insecta > Lepidoptera > Zygaenidae > Zygaena > Zygaena filipendulae. The sequence continues at coordinate 8,713,982 of OU015669.1, forward strand.
AAGCGACGTTATCACGCAATACTACTTCACAGTTATTTGTGCCACTCTAAAAACCTATAACCAAACAAATAATAATATCCCAAAAGAGAAATGGAGTAAAAATGTGTTAACAAACAAAAAGATTTATTTTCAAGTGGCAGACAAGTTCGTTTACAGTTTCCTGTGCAATCGTAGTAGAACGAACGTTAAATAAATAAAGTGGGAAACTCAATAAAAGTATATGGCCTAATCTCTATCCAATATTTTCCTTTCCGTTTTCTATGAAGGTTTTCCTTTTAGGAAACGTTTGCGTTGCATTAATGTAGATGAGACGTGATACTTTTATTTGTGCTTTAGCACTCTATTTATCAATTACTAAATAAATTCTAATTAATGAATAACGTTGTCATTTTGATACATTTTATAATAGGTATACAAAATTGTAAAATCTTACAATATATTTCTAAGTTGGTGATCGAAAAATCAGCTTTATAACTGGTGCAGCTAAGTGGGATTAATTTTATCCAATATTTAGGCCAAGATAAAATAATTTAACAGTTCTAGATAGAATTCTTTTTTATATTAAGAAAAGCGAAAAATTTAAGACATACTTACCTGTAGGTATTGTGTTTTTATCACAATTATTGTCTTGATTGTTAACTTTAGGAAGTAAAGCATTATTTATAACATGAAGACATTTAATTTTTCAAATTTTTTTTTATTTATTTATTTATTGTTTTGTTATCAGGCAACATGGGCCCATAGATAAATACCTTAAAAACTAACATACATATATACAAATATAAAAAACATTCTATTTTTGACACTGTGTCGCTCTGGTGGTGGCTGTCGGTATCCTGCCCCGGAATCGCCTGTAGACCACACCTTTCGGCCAAAAGTCTTCCTTCATAAAGGTGTCCAATTTGCTTGTCGGGACTCGCACCACAAAAGCCTTGAAACTAGCATTATGACGCGACTCCAGCAGTTCGGTCCTCAGAAGAAAGTTGCTCTTCGTCTTGATATACTCTATAACATCTTGCGCTGTGGTAGTGTGGGACAGACGTGACAGGTACATCGGCGTAGTCGGCGTTGCGGCTCGCAGCAGGAAGTTAGGCCCCGTCGGTGCGGTACCGCAACGGTTTTTACTCGTCCTCTGACTGCGCGCTTTCTTGTTTTGGACTAAGACTTAATTACCTATCATTATTGAAAATTAAAATATAATAACTTATACAGTCTCTACATGTATATTGTATGTCCCTATGTTTTTCTTTATACTTTTACTTCTTTTAATAATTCTTATCCCTAAATACCTTTCGCCTCCCTATCTCAGAAGTGCTTCCACCTTCTGCTTTTATCGTAGTTAGGGCGCTAGCGTTATTGTTACCGATATCCTCACTCGGCGAGCGGTTATCTGTGAGATTGTTTAGGAGACATTCTGTTGCCAATGAAATAAACACACTGACATTTTTCGTGATAGGAGTTTCGAGTGTTTTTATTTTTATTCTTTATGATTACCTACTTTCATTCAGGTCGATCACTTTTGTTAAAGTTGAGTGAGTCTTCGGGGTTTTAAGCATAGTTTTAGACTCAAGTCAGCTCTCAGTAATATTTAGAATAGAATGTTCATATCATTGTTTCTAGCTGATTCCCTTGCTGTTACCTACATTTGGCACGTTGAGTGTCTGGGTCTTTTCGTTCACATGAACACAGCACAAAAACACTAAAGATTTAAATGAAAATTCGCTTATACATTGTGTACGTTCTGAGTTGACGTATTGGACTATTAAAGTTCTTGAAGGATTTCTTTTTAGATGTACCTACTAGTTAGTTCTTGTAACGAAATAAATAAAATGTTCCCACATTGCTTAACCAAAATTTAAAGGGATTAAGATAACCCAAATTCGCCAAATGAAGTGTAAACGTGTGAATTTTGCGAACAACCCTTCGCTTGACCACTGGTCACGTTGGTTCGTAGGTAATCCGATTTCATACCGCTCAGATAGAAATCGTGTTATTTCTCCATAATAGTTGTGGGAATGCTACCCAATTTTCCACATCTCTATCAATTCTTGTATTTGTTGAAACGTGTCACTTTAATTTTTAGGTATCTTATTAGTGGCGTTTAGTGTTCAGTATAGAGAGCCATCATTCCGCTAATCTGGGCAGAAGAATAACTATCTTATCTTATCTTCTTATCTTCTTAATATATATAAATCACGTGTCACGTTGTTTGTCCGCGATGGACTCCGAAACTACTGAACGGATTTTGATAAAATTTTGTAACCATTTATAATATTTATTTATTTATTAAATTTAAATAATATTATGATTTTTAATATGGTCCAACTTAAAAGATAGGATAGTTTTCATCCCGGAATTCCCGCAGGAACTTCGGAATTAATACGGGGAACTACTTATCGCCGTAAACTACAGCACTTTTTTCCCGGAATTACCGCGGGAACTCCGAAATTACCGCGGATAAAATCGCGGGGGACAGCTATTATCTTTAATATATATAAATCACGGGTCACGTTGTTTGTCCGCGATGGACTCCGAAACTACCGAACGGATTTTGATAAAATTTTGTATCCATTTATAATATGGTCCAACTTAAAATATGGGATAGTTTTTATCCCGGAATTCCCGCGGGAACTCCACCACTAATGCGGGGAACAGCTAATCACCTTAAACTACTGTCAGGGGTACAAAGAAGGACGTAGGGTTGTTTTCCCGGAATTCCGGCGGGAACTCCGAAATTTCCGCGGATGAAATCGCGGGGGACTGCTAGTATAGTATAAAACAAAGACGCTACCCGCCGTCTGCCTGACCCTATGTATGCTTAGATCTTTAAAACTGGGCAACGGATTTTTATTGGGTCTTCACCAATAGAGTGATTAATGAGGAAGCTTTATACCTATATTTTTCCTGGAATTCCCGCGGAAACTCTGAAATTACCGCGGGGGACGGCTAGTTTATTAATAAAGTAAAAGTTGAAATTAATATCTATAGCGGCTTACTTTAAAACTACGTTACTTTAAAACGGTAACTTTAAAATCAACAAAGATACTCGTTACGGTTTCTTCTAAGTTAGATTTCCGTACGAATTTCAATATTAAATAAAATAATTCGCCACCATTTATCCATGAAAATAACAGAAATTCATAATGCAATTTTATTTAAGATATCACGTTAAAATTATAACCATTATCAGTTGATACGATCCCTACTATCTGCTTTATAATATTTGTTAAGTTTTTATTTTTTCTGTCTCTTATTTTGTACCTTTTATGTGGGGACCAATAAACTCCTTTTCTTTCTTTCTTTCTTTCTTTCGTTCTACGGCCAAATACTACAAACACAAAAGACTCTGTACCTACCTAAGAATACGAAATTCTTGACCAACGCGCTAACCCAATTATTCGATTTCACAGCGGTCATCGAGTTATATTAGAAATACGAGTATAATAGAATTTATATATCGGATAACAAAGTTCGCACCGGTGTTTGTGTGAACTATCATTTTAGGAATTCTCACGGGATAATTTATTGGTACATATTTAGCGCGCCTGATGGTTCTTCTTTCCCACTTTGTCTACCTACTTACAAAGGAAAAATTGGTTTATTTCGAAAAAATCTTGACCAATAAAATAAAACATGTCAAGAGCGAGTCAAATTCGCATACCTAATTAGGGTTTTTTTACTCTACATAAAAGGTCACTTTTTGCATATTTTTAGCTACATATAAGTACTTATTGAAATTGTAAAAATAATATAGTTTGAATCGATCAAACACCTAACTCAATAATGTTAATTTATGTTGGTACCATACCGATCACCTATATTAAACAACTTGTTCCAATGTCTTCGTTACTTAGTTTTCGAGAAAATCCTCAACAGACGAACAGAGACGAGAGAAATCTTTAAAGTGGTTCGCTTTTCTTTATGGGCTAAACTACGGTATCCTAAAAATTGCGAAATCTACATGGTGCCACAATATTTAAATTAAAAGTAGACACGAATGCACGAACTTCTATTCTTTAGTATTATCCAGACACATATCTAGTTGGTGACAAAAGATACATGTTTTCTTTTTTTAATAAAAACCTCCCTTATGCCCGGAACACACCGAGTTTAATCCCTCGACAGTCGTAAATGTTTACGACCGGTACTGGCTGCGGTGTGAACGCGTCCTTATGACGCCTAGTGCTGTGAAAACGAGCGATTAAGATGTGATATATAAAGATCAGTTGAGGACAGCAAATTATGCTTCAAGATTTATTACTTTCTATAATCTTAATTAACGTGATGTAAATAAAAAAAAAACGATTTCATCCTATTAAGCTTAAAGACGAAATGTTTCTCTAACTTTTGTTTTTATTAAAAAAATATTTTTAATCTAATAATATGTGTAGTATATACCACGTTTGCTTGGTTTCCACGACACAAGCTTATAGCTTAGTGTGGGATCAAGTAGATCTGTGTGTTGTGAAGTGGATTATTATTATTATTATAATATATTTTCAAGAGAGAATTTCCAAACTCACATGGGATATACCGCTGGTTGCTCTTCAATTGATGATTACGATTACGAATTTTTATACTTGATTGCGTAAGAATTTTTTAATGAAACCTTCAGTTTAAAATATTTTTCGTCAATAGTGGGGAACTAAAGCTATAAAATGATATTAAATCATGAATTTTGATAAATAATTAAGAGAGTTGCCACAAAAAAAACCATGCATTTTACTTTTCAGTGTACCACCAACTTTATGTAGTCGCCGGGCGCATCGCAGTCCACGACAATATTGCCACTTATTGTATTTTTCCTTCTTATTATTTACCTCATTTTTACGAGTGTGTATCGTTGATATTTTTGAGTGATTCCGGACAACTTAAAATTTTATTACGCAGTTTTCCGAGTCAATAATGCCGATATATTTTATTGGGTGGCAATAAAAATATTCCTGCTTTTATTAAGTTTAATTAGATCGAAGTAAAATGTATACTATCTATCTTCGATTGTTTATTTCACTTTATAATACTATCTTACGACTGAGAAAGTTGTTTGATTATTTCTGATTTAATTGCTAGTAAATAATAGGTAACCGCTGAAGAATATGGATGCAAGGTACCTAGATGTACAGACAGTTCTGGAGTAAAAAACAATAGTTTTTATCTCATTACAGAGAGTTCTTGAAGGAACCCGAAACTCACAGCCGAGTACAGCTTTCAGTTATTCTATACCTAGATCAGGCGCGGTCCGAAGGGAGGGGAGTCGTCACAGGGGACATGACCCCCCCCCCCCCAAAAAAATACATTTGTTTTTTAATGTGTGCAATAATATTACGTATTGTGCAATACAGTCTAATTTACTCGATATATTTTATTATTAAGTGACCTCCTCCAAAATTATTATTAGTGACCTCCAAAATTTCAGGCTGCAAACGCGCCTGACCTAGATATAACACACTTCAAGCAAAACCTTAAGTAAGTATACGTATTTATTATAATATTCCTAATGACAACTTCAACTTTTAAAAGACATAATATAGAAGTAAACGTATAGTATCGATTTCCCTTTTAAAGTGAAATCATTTAACAATACGATCGAATCATGAGAAACTGCAAAAACCTTTCATCACACCATTTGTCAAGCCAGTATCCATAATACAGTCAGACTCAGTAATAACGACTACGTTAGTACATTCAACGACATCATTATGAGCAGATTATATGTTTTGACAGACCATTAAGTTCGAAATTTGAAAGGAGTTTGACAGCTCACAATCTATCGAGCGCCCATTGACAGATATTTAACAGTTGATGTCATTTTTATAATGTTCTCAAAATTGAGTTTAAGTTGAGTTTGTTTGAAACTATATTTGACGTGTTGTGATATTTGCGGCAAATCGATATCTTTCACATTACAATCTAAAATCCAAAACAAATCTGTAAAGATATTAAATCCAACTAATATTATAAACTAATATTACGAAAGTTTGTAATTATGTATGGATGGATGGATGGATGGATGGATGGATGTTTGTTACTCTTTCACGCAAAAACTACTGGATGGATTTAAATGAAACTTTACAATAATATAGCTTATACAGCAGATTAACACATAGGGTCCTTTTAATCCCGGAATCCCCGCGGGAACTCTGAAATAAACGCGGGTGAAACCGCGGGGCACAACTAGTTAGATAATAAATAAGTGCTACTGTACCTATATTATTATATTATTGCTATGTAATTATACTTTGTCAAAATACGCTTAGGTGAACCCCCAATGGTCAACATTCAAACTCAAAAACAATAAATGAACAGAACATAAAAAATTCTCCTCCTCTTTGTTATTTTTTAAATGTTTTCTGTGTTTTGTATGTGTTTTTCTACTCGGTGTGCAATAAAAAAAAAAACAAATAAGATTTCATAATTTTTAAAATAATACCAATTGTGCAATAAAATTTATCTAATGATTTCATTCGCAATACCTTATTTGTTGTTTTTTTTTTTGTCTATATGTACTATGTCCAATTGTATCTTCTAAAATATGGATTTTAGTTTGTCTAAGTATATGAGATTTGCCACACGAAATAGTAATTCCCGAAGCAAAAAGTTAGCGTGGGTCAAACCGCGGGATACAACTCTGTTATTCAGTTTAAAATTTACTCAATGAAGGAAAATGTCCTGATGCGTAAGTTTTACTATTAGTAAGTAGGCAGCGCACCAATTAAAATAGATGAAAAGATAAAAAAACATTAATTAAAACCCACATCACATGTCAAAAATGTCATGTAACTGTCACTTAGTGATGGGCTAGATAAAATTGGTCCGGATCGGATAGCGAATTAATTAAGTAATTAAGTTTGATTACATTAACCCTTTACTGGTTATTTAACCCTTTATTATTATTATAATTATTCAAAGTGATGGAAATGTGTTTTCCTGGCACATTTTTCTAAATAGATATTTATTACAGTCAACAGTATTTCAAAATAATTTCTTATGATTTAGAAGTGATACAAAAGAATAGCCATTAATTGACTTCTACGTAATTTATATAATAACTAGCTGTTCCTCGCGGTTTCACCCGCGGAAATTTCGGAGTTTCCGCGGGAATTCTCTGTACCCCTGAAAACGTGCATGCAAAATTTCAAGATGATCGCCTAAGCCGTTAAGGCGTGAAAGCGTAACAAACACACAAACAAAATCACTTTCGCATTTATAATGTTTAAATAATATTTTTTATACCAAATCGCATAATAAGCGGTCAGAGCATGTACAAACACACGTCCAAATAAATAAATATATACATTACTAAATGACACAGAGATTAATCGGAAAGAAATGTGCCGAATCAAAATAAAGTAAATTTTTGCCAAGAAAAACGTTTTTTGTTTTAATTTAAGAAATTGAGCATAATTTTGATCTTAACTTATCTGATGAAACGTACAGACTTGAAACTTGGCCTTATTTCACCATTTATGTTTTTTGTTAAGCAGAGAAGTTTTACGAAAATAATATCTATCCAATCGATATAAAATGTTTCTAGAACATAAAAAACATAATATAAGTACATATTATACCTATACAGTGATTCTTAGAGATAACTACAACAAAATGCATAAATTTTGTTTAACCCCTCAAAATCTGTTCCGTAACGATTGCCCAATTACAGTACGTGACGGTCAGAATGACCCGCACGTGGTCAAAAGATAATTATGATCAACAAAGCCTGAATTTGACCGTGACCACATCTCTTAATCAATGTGCGGTTTGAATTAAATGTTTTGGACTAAATTAGCAAAAAAAACTAAAATTTATCTTTATATTAAGGGTTTTAATTGAAAATTAAGTTTGTGATTTATATCACCGGTTAAGTTTTATGAATAAAAAACATAATAAAATATATTTATTTACCAACAGATGAACAGATGAACTTTAAGTTGTAAAAAATTTAATTTCCTAAACTAACTTTAACTACTATTTAGGTTTTATTTTTAAAGGCAATGGATTAATTTCTATTGAGATTTGTTAACCTCGACCTCCGGCTATTATTAACACTATAAAATTAGGTGTGACCGGGTCCGAACGACCCTAAAGTTTACGGACAATATATTTTTAAGGACATTTTCGTCGTGTTCAAGTGTAAATGTGATAAATTTCGTTCCGGTATCTCTAACGAGGGGTCAATTTAAAAAAAAATCCAAATTCTTGTTTTGGCCATTTGAAACATGACATATTTATGTTTTTCGCTAACAAGCGTTTAGATGTGGGTGTATAGGATTGAAGCTATAAATTTTTACTTATTACGTAAAGCGTGTCAATAAAATAATATCTTTGTTTATTTATAACTGCCAATTTTGTTCTTTAAACTCTGTCAACAAATCTAAATAAATACAATTATAACGCACATTTTTAATCAAACGAGAATATTATACAGAAATCGGAAAGGTGTGGCCACATTATAAATAAAATTAATGTTCTTTTGTTGCTTGTATAAAAAAAAATTAAATTAAACAACCCAACCATGATCGTCTTACCGCAAACAATCTATTGAAAAACTGTAAGCAAACGATTAATCAAAAAAAAAATTGAAATCAAAAAGTAACAATAAGTGCTCAACGTATATCTAGCTAAAATTATTTTATGATGTAACAATTGGCAGAGAGAAGATAAATGTGATTCCAATGTTATTATAGCAAAGCGCTGTAAGGGTTAAGTTTGTGCCAATGACACTAATGCTTTCTACGCTCCAATGATCACGGAAAGGGGAGACGCGGGCTGAGTAAAAAAAAACACACATTTCCTTTTTTTTTACGAATAAATCGAATTTTGACGGGAGGATATTACCAAAATTGGAGTGACCGAAGGGAAGAATAAACAGAATTATTGAGTGTGGAACCGTTAAAAGTGTTTATTGGATTAGAATGGACGAATGGTTTTTTGTGTGAACAAGTTTATTTGTGCTCGGAAAATATATTTTTTGCAAAAAAAAGGGGTTGAAATTTGATAAAACGACAGAAAATATGAAATATTACAATTAACGATATATAGTAATATGTTTAGTCATTTTGATAATTCTTCTACAGAATAAGGTATGTATAAAGTAAGATAAGTATATTAATGAAAGGGGACCAAGGGACCAGACCATATTCCACAAGCAGACCACTATCAGTCGCAAACGTGACGTGGTTGGTCACCGAAATCACTGATGTTCAAAACCTACTTTTTTAAAATCAAAGAATTTAATAAAATTCCGAAGAAATAGAAGTGCAAAAAGTAGGGAGAGGGAGGCAGTTACCGTCTCAAATCAGAGTGCCAACAATTCAACGAATTTAAACCTCATAATGTTAAATGGAGTGTGATACAGACCCCGAACATGTGTACTTGCTTACGAATGCCTAATGGATTTAAAATTTATTACATCCACTTTACACTTGAAACTTGAGCTATAGGTATTACTCTAGCTATTAAATAATTGCCCATAAATCGTAGGTGACAAGATATGTTATCAATTAAGAGATATTATTAAAAGATGATAATAAACTGAAATGATATTTTGATGTGTGTGTTCAAAATATTCTCTTTCTCTTGGAATTTTAAACTTTTTTTTATGGGTAACTTTGTTTTTTTTTTATTTATGGCAAACTGACTTCATAGCACATTTAAAACAATTAATATAACAGCTATAGTTAGATCAGTGTCGTTAACAAAGTTAGAAAAAGTATTTAGGCAGTAAAAGTGGAAACTACTCTTATTTATAGAATTACAAAATATAAATAGATGACGAGTGTGTTTGTTTGTGTGTGTATGTGTGTGTGTGTGTGCGTGCAAATACATGTTTTTTTTAATACGTTGGTTCTCGTCTAATCACTGAGGTAACTTCGGATGCTGTATAGTGCTGAAATCACCTGGAGAGAAAGTAGACTTTAAAGATTATTTTTAATAAATTAGGTATTCTAAAATCGATTTTACTAAACTTACTATGATCAAAGCTTTTCGCCTTGTCGCTTAGAATCGTATTTCATCGACATCTGTTGACGTTAATTTCCCGGAAGTTGGCCGTAAACTTTTACGATATAGACCATTGACTTCCGAAAAGAATCTACTGGGAAGGGTTGTTGTTTACTGTAATAGGTAACTTCAGGCTGTATTGTAATACATATAAAATTGAAACTAGACGCGAGCTTTTGAAAACAAGTTCAAACATTTTTAGTAAATAATAAATATTGAATAGGTATTTTTCGTTTGCATATCATACGGAACTGTCTCAACTAAACAAAATTTATTTCACAGCAATCGGTTCATTGATAGAAAAAAATATTTTGTACCTATCATTGATATATCTACTAAATACCTGGTTTCAAGTATTTTTTTTACATCAATAACTACACATTATTCTAACACTAAGATTATTACGATTATTTAAAACATAAAGCCTAATAATCCCGCGCTATGTACCTTACCTAGTTCTTTTATTTTCTTTCCTTTCCCTCACTCTTCTCTAGAATGGCTGAAAGAGATCGCTTCTGGCAATTTATATCACCTTACTGTACGTACCTACTTACATGTTCTGTTTTTTTGGCAATGCTCATCTCTACTGTGTATTTTCAATAAAGTATTTTTAATTTCATTTGATTTGTTTTGATAGAAACCAAGGTGCTGTGAAAACTTAATAGGCTGGATAATTTTATCACCGTCAACTACCTAATATCCAAATTGTGTCACACTCTTGTCTCAAAAGTATGAGTCTATCATCATCTAGTCATCCAAAAGTGACGAATGACTAATATAAAGCTAGTTGCTATACCAAAACAAAGATTTTCTTCAACTAGACTGTGTTTTATGTGCCAGCATTATTCAAAGGTTTTAACCTTTAACTGCGTACCTATCGGGTCTTTTAATACCCTTGAGGAATAAAATGGCGATGTTGGTTTAAGGTTCGTTAGAAGTCGTATTAGACGCATTTATCGACGCCGTTAACGCGAGCTAAACTGTTTTCAGCTTCTAGTGTTGGCGTTTGTCAAAGTTTCCACATTTATTCGATCCAAGTAAAGCTTTCCGAGAATTATTATGTAATTTTTTACTTGTAATTTTTTCTTAATTTCTTCCAGAAAAAAGATAAGCCGCTCCAAGGTTAAAAAAATATTTTTCTTTATTTAGGTGCTCTCAAAAATCAGTAAAAAAATCAACAAAGTAGTAGTTCCCAAAGTAGTGCACATGAAGGCTGCTCTCGTTGCCAACTCAATGCGTGTCACTTTCGTCTACTCCATGCAGGTGACTTCTGTCTACTCCTCGCGTGTCACTTCCGTCTACTCCTTGCGTGTCACTTTTGTTGACTTCACGCGTATCACTTCGCGTCACTTTATCAGCGAAAATTTTCCTCTTGACGTGTCAAAAGAGGTAATTTATAATTTTAAAAATAAATATAAAAATATTTTGGTCCAAAAAAACATTGAGAAGCGCACCTCGCGCGAATTTGTTAGAAATTTAATAGTGCAACTACATCAGCATCACAATGGCCGCCAGACGATGCGTTTGCGGATGCGGAGTTGTAAATTTTTACAACCCGCTGTCGCTCGCAATTACCGTTGCAAGGGTTAGGGTGGAATAGGGCACATACGTCTACCGGTAGACGTACATATAAAAAGTGCACGCACATTACACCCGCCATCGAGATTGTAATGTTGATCGGTGTTTATTATTATATTTGCTATAACTCCGAGGGAAACGTAGACGCTTTTCTCTATTAGATGATTTTATTTATTTATTTATTTATTCTTTATTGCACAATGTGTACAAATGGCGAACTTAATGCCTTGCGGCATTCTCTACCAGTTAACCATTGGATAGACAGAGAGATATAGAAGATGGGGTGTGCAAACAAAACAATAATTAATATACACTAATAATTAGTAACTAAAACATAAAGATGCAATTTACTCACAATACATACTAAAACACTGCATGCATATCCTACACATACCGACAAAATAAAATACATACACACATTGTTACATATAGTAGATTAGTGATAGATGAAATAATACAGCATGTAAGATGGTATAATCATATTTGAAGATTAAAAGGCGGAGTCACTGTGGAAACATACCTAGTTCCCGAAGTCATAAACTAAAGAAGAACAAGAAGATTATGTACTGTGTCATGTACATTGTATAGTATCAAAATACTTACTGCACAATTACCTACCATACTTTGACACTGGTATTTAACCTGTAAAGTAAAAATAATTAAAAAAAATACTACTGACTACTTGTATTTACTATTCCCGCATCCAAATAATCCTACTACATGACGTGTTTAACTATTTGAGCAGCCATTTGTCGACAAAAAAAATAAAACATACAAATTAAATTTCAGTAACATTGTTAGTTTGTTCATCGAACCCAACACAAACTTTAACTAAGCTGTCGAAAAGCCCAAGATTTGGTGGGTCGTCGAACACAAAACAAAGTTACTGACGGTAACTGAACCGTCAGAAAGAACTAACTCCGAAACGTGAATTGTCACAACGTCATTGCGCAAGATAAGCTGGCGATATTAGAAATAACCTCACTGAGAAATTGAACCTAGCTAGCTTCTGTTGGAAAACTCCCATGATACAAAACACTACGCTGGAAGAGATTAGAAAATAAATTTCTATAAAAACGAGCCTAGGTATCTACCTAGGCGAGTACTAATGTTTCACATAGAGTTTACAAGAGTTTAACACAGAAAGATGAACTCAGATATGCTTAATTTTAATTAAGACCAGATTGTCTATGTAAGAAAACCTTTAATTATTAATATCAAATACATCCAGTATTTTGTTTTATTAATTTATTACGTACTAGTTGGACTCGGTTTCACTTACGTTCATTTTCCGTGGAAGTCCATAAAAAGTAGCCTATGTATTTCAAGACCACTGTATTTTCCTTCCCCTCATCTGTTGACCCCATTTCAAGAGCGCGACAAAAAAAAACTCATCTATGAATCGCGTTCCTGGAGATAGACCGCGTTTCGATTTATATTTTAGGGTGAAAGAATTTTCAAAATTGGTCAAAATCATAGATAGCCCGAAGAATAGAAAACCTCAAGTGTCAGTGGGCAGGGCACATCGTTCGAAGAACTGACAGCCGATTGAGCAGGAAACTTCTTGAGTGGCGACCACGAACTGAAACGCAGCGTGGGTAGGCCCTCCACAAGGTGGACCTTAGTGAGGGTCGCAGGATGCCATTGGATTCGGGAAGCGCAGGACCGGTCGTCTCGGTTATCCCTGGGCGAGGCCTATGTCCTACTGTGGACGTGTTTTCTCTGGTATGTATGACGACAGATAGCCGAAGTAATTTCTATGTGTTTATGCTTTCTATTGTCTTTAGATCTGTGAAAACATTAGCATAACTACGTCAGGGTCGGATTAGTATCTCGCAGATCTATGTCGAAGCCCGAGGCGTCCCGTTTGCATAGGAAACGTGAGTTTGTGTTAATAAGGCACGATTATCCATGGTAACTATACACTGTAGAGACAGTATTAGGTTTGGATGCTTGGAGAGGTTTATTAGAGTAATACCATGTATTGATGTAATCTCTCTGAAGGTATAATAGGAATAATATTACATACTGGTGGTTGCCCTCTGCCACTCGGGTGGGTTTTGAAAATACACTCCATCCTCATTTCACCTTATTTATGAAACCGTTTCTATTAAAGAAAATCTTATATTTCAAAGCAACCTGTAAGAGGAGCCATTTTAAAAACTATTTTTAATTTCGTATCGTAATTTTTCCCCGTGATTCGTGTACAAACACAAATTGTCAAAATTTTTAAAAAATGGTATGTTATATTTTTATTCTGAACTAAATTTAAGTGTGGCTATGGTGGCTACCTATATTTTTGAAGTCAATTACAATTGACAGCATCCGTAAAAACTATCCATTTGGTGCTCTGTGGAGATAAAGTTAAAATTACTTAACTAAAATTACTTATGATAAAGGATCTAAGATCATTCCAATTTGATATATACAAAGCGTGATTCAGAGATTAACTATATATATATAGTTACTTATATGACTTTTGAATTTACAATCCACACATCGCACCTACTCGAGTGTTCACAAATTATCGTGTTTCAAATACAATTTCCCACGTATTAAGAGACACGTGTTTAATACTTCGATGGTCCTCCAAGAGGGTAGGGTGTGTCCTCAACAAATATTGTCTTTGAGGACACCCTATTCGAATGCGGACTTGACTATTTAAGGGTTGTGAATTTGGTGACAACAATAAACTTTCTGTAGCCTATTGTTTCTGGTTCTAGAGAGTTTGGTTTGAATAATATTGTTATTTAGATCCAGGAAGACACAGCATGCAAAAGTTGTGAATGTAAATTTCTTTTTATTATACCTATATTTCAATCAGCAATAACCAGTTATACATTGAAATATATACATACTAAAAATTAAAAAGAGACGATAAAATGAGAGCAATAAAACAAAGAAAGATGACGGGCTATCTGTTGTTGAAGAAGTTAAACACCAATCCTAGTTCCTTTGTTTTTATAATCGCATTTTTTTCACGAAAGAAGAAGAAGAAAGAAGAGATATAGATTAACTTAAAATCAAAACCTTATCTAAATACGAAAAATCCGAATCGTTCAAATAATTTGTGTTTCTCCCATCAAGGTAAAAGAGATGATACCCAAATGATTACCGCGGGTCAGCTAGTTCCATAAGATATTTAAATAAAAAAAAAACCGCTTTATTTCCAGCCTAAAATAACCTAACAGATTTTCTACACCCAAACACAGATTTCACGTCATTACATACGAAATACAAAATAATAATGACTCGTAAGTCCCACAACAATGCGCACTTGTGCCGAAAGAATCCCTTGTTAACCGTACAATATCGCGTCCTGGACAATGCGATACCAATAATCTCGCCTCCCCATTAATTATAATTGACATATTTCGTACTTCACCAGCAATTTGTCGAACATCATTGAACGGTCACGTGGCGTGTCCAAGTAATGTTTGTTTTGATGTCCAAGCACCAAACGTGCGCGCTTGAGGGTTTATGATTTCATAGTAGAAGAGGTCTTTTTCTCTGTACTTTAGTGACTGACTATACAATTAATATAAATAAATAAATAAATAAATAAATAGAATCGGCGCTCGGCAAATCGAAAATCGAAAGATCCCGGGTTTCGTTCTCAGTGTGTTTCCTGTATTCATCACACCAGACCATAACACGCCGCGTTAAGATAAGACGCCGCAAAAACTGTCTTTTCCTCGTTATCAAGAAGTTTAACTCCAAAAAAATACTTACAACGTATTTTATGGCATAAAGAATAATAATTTCTAATATTTTGGCATCTAGAACATTTGACAAGGCGTTTTTGGGACGCGCGTTATGGGCAAGGAATATTGCTGGTCATAGTGAATAAGGGCCCAGGTCTACTTGATTGGATAGTTGTGTGATAAATTCGAGGAAAGTGATTAATTTCCACATTAGCTTTGCTACGATACTGGTCGACTCTACAAATGATAATAATATGTACACCGATATCCATTGTTTACTTTTTGAGTCATGATTCGAAGTTAATCATAAATAGCTTTACGCTTGATATTTATTTCATATGGTAAGACTAGAATTAATACTTTTGGCAGGCGTGTTATCTTAATATATATAAATCACGTGTCACGTTGTTTGTCCGCGATGGACTCCGGAACTACTGAATCGATCATAATGAAATTTGGTCACTATGTTGTTTAATTTAGCCCAACTTAAAAGATAGGATAGTTTTTATCCCGGAATTCCCGTAGGAACTCCGCAATTACCGCGGGTGAAACCGCGGGGGACAGCTAGTACTAAAGTATATATTTTAAACTTATACTTATCATGTATCTGTGTTACTATATTGTTTCCTACTTCACCGCGCCACACGCTAAGACACTCGTGGCACTGCTGGCGCTAACTGAAAACCAGCGCTGAGGGTTCTTATCCTCGGTACATGCTGAGTCAGCTGCTATTTGACTAATTTTGTTTTTTAGTCCGTCTTGTAGATTAATAAAAAAATTTTGGACACGTATTTTTTCTTTATTTACGTAATCAAAAAATAACAGAGATACATTGAGTTGGAATTTCGCGTGACGTCACTAACTAGTGCAGTTTGTATGGCGGCTTGTAGCGGTAAGTGACGTCACGAGCCCCCACCCTAAACTTTAATGCCCTTTATCTCTGTGTATTTTCAGTTATTTGAAAAATAAAAAAATACATATCTAATGTTTTTTTATTTTCTAACCGACGGACTAATTACAATTTAATAATTTGTAATGATTTTGTGTTTTCATTGATTTTTTTTTTTGTAAATCTTTTAATTGTTGAGTATGTTTGTTGCCCAATAAAAAAATTTCTCTTCTATTCTATCTATTAAAACATATTTAATGACCAATATCCCCATTAAAAAAATGGTAATTACCTAATTTGGGGTCGTAGTGCAAAGCATTTGAAAAAAAAAAACTTCCGATAGTATCTATTGCATTAGCCTATTAGAAAATTAACCGATATAATTCCCACGTACAAATTCGTTTATCACCCTCCATTGCGCTAATTTCGTAACATTCACTTGACTGCGGCAATGAATGGTGCGCCACGCGATCGCTCCGGGCGATTTCGTGCCCGAAACGACAGAAAAAAGTGTAACAATAACGTTAATGTTTAAAAAGTGCTTAATGAATAAAACATTACAAATATTCCGGTTCGGAGGGCTCGATAAATTGTTATGTTGATGTTGTGTTTAAGAGTTTGTTTGTCTTCGATAATGTGAATTGTGTTCACATTACACACGGGAGGTCGGTTCATGTGGGATGTGGCTTCGGGCGATGAATCTGTACATAGGAGACTCGCTGTGCCCCACGGTTTCACATGCGCGAGTTTCGGATTCCCGCAGGAACAATTTTTATCTAAATAAAAATAAAAGTGCCTAAGTTACTCCTTATAACATTAGCGACCTGCCAGCGAAAGTTCCGTTAAAATCAGTCCAGCCGTATATATCATACTTTCATATGCATTTATTGAAAAAAAAATTTGGAATTACAAACAGACACTTAAATTTTATTTATATGTAATGTATAGATTTGAGGGAACACAAATCGTTGACGATACAAATAACTCTTTCTTCTCAATACTCCTTTTATTTTTTCTGTCTCTTATTTTGTACCTTTTAAATGGGGACCAATAAACTTCTTTTCTTTCTTCCTTTCTTCTTCAATAGTTGGTTAAGGCTGTGTAGCAGGACTAAAGGAACTGACACCGCTTGTAGTATAACAAAGGACCTGTCGTGACTGCTACGCCGGGGTCGTGGGTTCGATCCTCACATCATAGTTAACATTTAGGTAAAACTTTAGTGTTTATTCCGAGTCTGGGTTGTTTAATATGAATTATAAATATCTATTTACATATAAAAATATATTAGATAGGTACTAGCTGTTCCCCGCGGTTTTATTCGCGTCAACTTCGCAGTTCCTGCGAGAATGCCGCGATAAAAAGAATCGTACCCATATCCTTTTCTGTATCCCTGACGACGTGTAGTGTGTAAAATTTGATGAAGTTTACCCCGCGTTAATATCGGAGTTCCCGCGGGAATCCCGGGATAAAAAGTACCCTACATCCTTTTCTGTACCCCTGACAATGCGTATATAAAATTTTATGATGATCGGTTTAGCCGTTAAGACGTGAAAGCGTAACAAACAAATAAACTAACTTTCACATTTATAATAGGTAGTTACTAAGGGTAAGTAAATATAAAGCTCTGCTTAGTTTGGAACTGGGGCCGTTACGTGTGATTATGTCTGACACTGAGAATTATCCTTACTATTATGAATGCAAGTGCGCGAGTTTATATTTTGTATGTTACGCTTTTAGGCCTTAACTACACAACGCCTTAATTGCACACACGTTGTTGTTCCCAAATTTTGCAGACACGTCATTCCCTGCGCTTTCACTCGCGTTAGTTTCAGAGTTCCCGCGGGAATTCCGGGCGAAAAGGACTCTTTGTTCTTCTTTTTACTCCTGATAATGTGTATGGAAATGATGATCTCGGTTGATTAGTTAAACCAACAAATACCAACAAATCGACACAAACAAACAAATAAGCAAATTAACTTTATAATAGTAAGGATTTAGGGATATCATCACAATATCATCAAAAACAAAATAACACAGCTCACTGTGCAAAAATAAATAAAACGACAACAAATGAATATATTCAACGCCCGAAATTCTCTTCGTAACTCAAACCTTCCATTACAATTCACTGCGAACCTTTTCACATGAAATGCGTACAACACAGCAGCCTTAGGGCACGCTCATACAGGACGGGGGCAAATAATTGTAGTTTATTATTACAATAAGAAAGCTCGGCCGTCCCGCAGTGCGTCCTCCTGCGGTTATAGCTTCTATGTGATCGATAATTATGTTTGATGCAATATTGTCCCGTCCTTTGTTAGATATACGCAAGTAATTGATTAGAGTATCATAATATAAAGGTAAAAATCTATCACTATTTGAGCATGGAAATAGGATTTATTTTTAAAATTTAGATTAGTATCTCTCAGTGTTTTAAAAAATTGTAAGAAAATGTTTGGTTTTGTCTAAATTTATTTAATATGGTATAAGTAAAAAGAATACATAGTTTTTATCAGTTGGATAGAATGGAATCGTTGAACAGTTAATTAATAAAAATAAAATAAAATTATTGTTATTAAAAACTAACCGTACCCCGCCGTTTCACCCGCGTGAGTTTCGAAATTTCCACAGGATCCTTCCCTGAACTTCCATAAACATTTCAAGATCAAAATTAGCTAAATCAATCCAGCCATTCTCGAGTTTTAGCGAGACAAACGAACAGCAATTCATTTTTATATATAAAAAGATATTGGATGCTCAACATATTAACACAAAGTTACAAGTTAGTCCACACCAATCCACGCGTTGCATAACCAAAACAAATAAACAGCTTAGTCCATCTAAAAAATAATAGAAAACAAAATACAAAAAAAAACCCACCAAAACTTACTACAGAAGACACCCTGCATAGAAAAGCGTGCGCGCTGCGACAACAAAAGGTATGGAGGGTCCGCAACACGGACAATACGCGGAGTGAGGAGGCAGGGGCGTGTTGCGGCGCAGGGGGGGACAGAGGACGTCAGGTCACGTGACCGACACGTGATCGCGAGCGTGATGGGCACCGTAAAATTGATGCGCTGGTGGACTGCGATCAGTGTGGAGAGGCCTTTAGAACTTTTCTATTTGATCGTTTTTCTTTTTAATTTTTATAAGACAACTGACTAATAATATTTATATTTAGTAAATTATTACTCACTAAATAGGTAACTAAAATTCATTAGTATGTTTTTCTTTGTTTGGCGATAATAATTTCCTAATATCTTTCTGCTTTTATACTAGAGGAGTAATTTTGCTAGTTTATTATTTGGTGTTATTATCTAATGTAATAATGTAAAACAGAAAATATTAAAAATAACATAAAATACGAGTATAATAAATAATACGTACATAAATTACTATGTACGTACCTAATGCTTATTAAAAAAATAAAGAACATCACGTCTCTATAGATTTCACTATTCACACATCAACATCTTCCATTAAGTACGTTTGATTCGATTCTGATTTTGTCAAAGCCATCGTAAAACAGTAGAAGCGTCGTGCAATTGTTTTTATACAATCTACTCCGAGCGCTCTCCTCTTTATACAGTCATTTAGACATGGTGTGTGCAGTGTGCGCTCAGCTTTATTCGGTTTGATTTGCGAATGACACTTTTTTGTGTGTTTGTTGTGTGTTATTTTTTAACATGTTTTGTTATAATATTGTCGAGTTATCTGTTCCTTTAGTACGAGCGTGTCATAGTTTTGATTGTCTGTCAAATTTACATCATAATGATTTTGACGGGAGCTTTTTTGACAACGCGTGAGAATGTTTTCGTTTCATTTTGGTTCGGGTGATGTTCTTTGATCGGATTCTAATGGGTGTAGTTTAGGATATCTTGTTTCAAACTATACAATAGACTTAGTAGTGGATGCTTTTAATATAATGATAATATATGAATTTCATAACATCAGTTGGTAACAGTGAATGTGGTAAAATAAAATAAAATCATTTTGACATTTTTAGGCGAGACTCGATATGCTTGCCTGGAAGATATTCCTTATAAGCCATAATGCGGTCCTTTCTTGTCAGATATATTTAAATACTTTTGGATTTTATTTCTTAGTAACGAATATTAGATTTTATTTCAGACGTATCAATTTACCTATACTATAATATTATAAAGAGAAAATCCTAGATTTTTGTATGTTTGTTTGTAATAAATTAATTTAAAAACTACTTAGTCGATTTAAAAAATTCTTTCATTTAAGCTACCTGCAGTGTTCCTGAGTGACATATTATATTTTTTTGTTTTTATTTCGAAATTTTAATGAAAATTCCGGAATTATTGCGAGAAAAAATACTTATTTTTTATCGCAAATAGAAAATACTGTATAATAAATTTAATAAAAAAGTGATGCTATCTTTCACTCCAATCAATCTCACACACGATCTCTCTCACTATTCGGCTAAACTCATTAAACCCACCACGCATCGACTGTTCTAAACGTGTCCCCCCTTTCGATCCAATAATTACATACGTTTTAACCGATAACCACCCTTTCAATATTTGAATATGGTTTCATTTCAATTGCCATACTGCGAGTTCTTGGTGCTTCAGAAAAAATTAAGTTCAAGTGAAATTCAACTTTATTTTTTTATGTCGAAATTTCTTAATCGTTTACCAACTAATGTGAGACAAGGATGAATATGCTTTGACTGGTGATTGGGTTTTTTTTTAAATGAATTTTTGTTCTTAAAAGCGTAACTTTATTTGTAGCATTGTCACTGCCACTTAAAAGGCCACATGTCGCCTCGAGGGCTATTTGATTTTTATATTGTTTAAATAAACTTTAATTAAATTTTATTTCTATTCTTAGTGTCGCAAATTGTCGGAGTCATGTTGCTATGATCTTGAATTGGCACGTGACTGTCTCCTATTAGTAGAGCGGCGGAGACCAGATTTTGTAAAATCTCGTCGGTATCTCTTATGTATACCTACAACAGGTATGGATGTGTTCAGGGCGTTGTGTAGATTACGAAACTGCTTGTTGTAATGTTTTTTAGTGGTGGAGGGGATAGCAGTGACGTCATAAACATGGCCGCCAACGGTTTTTGTTTTTGTTAATTACATCGCACCTATTAGGTCTATTTGCTTGTGTGTGGTGTCATTTGAAAGCTTATTAAATGTTCTTTAATTTATTTCCCGACATCTAAAGCGTATCTATTATATTTAAAAAAATATTTGACAAAATATGATTTTTTTTAAGTGATTTCAAAAATATTCTCTTTTTACTGAGAAACCGCTACACTTACGGTAAATTTGTTTAATATAAAAATTAAGTAGAATTTTATCACCTATTTAAAAATGCCAGTTTTGTTAAAATAGGACTTAAAACAACTGAGATATGTCTCATTTTGTGGCGCAAGGAGCAAGGTTTTGTATCGTAATCTTATAGAACTGCTGTGCGTTTGTCGCGCTAAAACTCGTAAATGGCTCGACCGACGTGAATATTTCTTTTTTTATTGGGTTTTTAACTACCAGGAAAAGGTTTGTAAAAGAAAATTGGGAGTTCCTGCGGGAATTCCGAATCTGAAACCGTGGGGCACAGCTAGTTACGTCACATAAATATTACTAATTCATGCTGTTAACCAGAAGTGCTTTCTTCATAGTACTGCCTTAAATAAATTATAAATTGTAGTTGCAATTGTGCTGTGTTAATAGTGAACAATCAAAACAATAAGTACTGTTATAAAATAATAGCTGTCCCACGTGGTCACACTGCACCCGCGAGAATTCCGAAATTCCCGCGGAATTGTTTCATACAAATTTTGCAACCCCTTTTAGTCCCCTTAGGGTTCAAATTTTTAAAAATCCTTTGTTATCGAATGCCTATGTCGTAAAAAGAACACACCTTCCAAGTTTCAGGTCTCTACTATCAGCGGTTCAGGCTTTGCGTTGATCCGTCAGTCAATCATTTAGGACATGGCAGGCATTTTATATAATATTTGTTAGTATCAGGCAATTATGATAATAGGGTTAAAATAAGCTAAAATTCATTATTTAACTATCTCGAACACAAAAATTGTATTGATTGAAACAAATCTCATCTCCAAAAGGACTTGCAAACATTCCTGTTCCTTCCTGACATACAGCCGCATTTTGCTGTACGACAACCAGCACTAATTACTGTTTTCACCGACATCCCATACGTTTACGGGATCCCCTAAGCGTTGTTTTGTGACCATTAGAAGATTGTTTCTGTTTCTTCACTAACTTTACTAACTTTTGCCGCTTGATCGGAAATATGTTATGAAAGAAATTCATTAAGATTTAATTTATTGACCGAAAAATATAAAGATATTCGTAACATTACTATCGTTAACATACGATAATTTGTGCCTCGTGATCGTACACATTTATGACAAAAACTAACTAGAAGATATGTCTAAATAGTCATAATCCTGATAAATAATGGTTAACTGATAATTTTACGCCCCTGGTACTCTGGTTGATATATAGTAGAGCGGCGGAGACCAGATTTTGTAAAATCTCGTCGGTATCTCTTATGTATACCTACAACAGGTATGGATGTGTTCAGGGCGTTGTGTAGATTACGAAACTGTTTGTTGTAATGTTTTTTAGTGGTGGAGGGGATAGCAGTGACGTCATAAACATGGCCGCCAACGGTTTTTGTTTTTGTTAATTACATCGCACCTATTAGGTCTATTTGCTTGTGTGTGGTGTCATTTGAAAGCTTATTAAATGTTCTTTAATTTATTTCCCGACATCTAAAGCGTATCTATTATATTTAAAAAAATATTTGACAAAATATGATTTTTTTTAAGCGATTTCAAAAATATTCTCTTTTTACTGAGAAACCGCTACACTTACGGTAAATTTGTTTAATATAAAAATTAAGTAGAATTTTATCACCTATTTAAAAATGCCAGTTTCGTTAAAATAGGACTTAAAACAACTGAGATATGTCTCATTTTGTGGCGCAAGGAGCAAGGTTTTGTATCGTAATCTTATAGAACTGCTGTGCGTTTGTCGCGCTAAAACTCGTAAATGGCTCGACCGACGTGAATATTTCTTTTTTTTATTGGGTTTTTAACTACCAGGAAAAGGTTTGTATTAAAGAAAATTGGGAGTTCCTGCGGGAATTCCGAATCTGAAACCGTGGGGCACAGCTAGTTACGTCACATAAATATTACTAATTCATGCTGTTAACCAGAAGTGCTTTCTTCATAGTACTGCCTTAAATAAATTATAAATTATAGTTGCTATTGTGCTGTGTTAATAGTGAACAATCAAAACAATAAGTACTGTTATAAAATAATAGCTGTCCCACGTGGTCACACTGCACCCGCGAGAACTCCGAAATTCCCGCGGAATTGTTTCATACAAATTTTGCAACCCCTTTTAGTCCCCTTAGGGTTCAAATTTTTAAAAATCCTTTGTTATCGAATGCCTATGTCGTAAAAAGAACACACCTTCCAAGTTTCAGGTCTCTACTATCAGCGGTTCAGGCTTTGCGTTGATCCGCCAGTCAATCATTTAGGACATGGCAGGCATTTTATATAATATTTGTTAGTATCAGGCAATTATGATAATAGGGTTAAAATAAGCTAAAATTCATTATTTAACTATCTCGAACACAAAAATTGTATTGATTGAAACAAATCTCATCTCCAAAAGGACTTGCAAACATTCCTGTTCCTTCCTGACATACAGCCGCATTTTGCTGTACGACAACCAGCACTAATTACTGTTTTCACCGACATCCCATACGTTTATGGGATCCCCTAAGCGTTGTTTTGTGACCATTAGAAGATTGTTTCTGTTTCTTCACTAACTTTACTAACTTTTGCCGCTTGATCGGAAATATGTTATGAAAGAAATTCATTAAGATTTAATTTATTGACCGAAAAATATAAAGATATTCGTAACCGTACGATAATTACTATCGTTAACATACGATAATTTGTGCCTCGTGATCGTACACATTTATGACAAAAACTAACTAGAAGATATGTCTAAATAGTCATAATCCTGATAAATAATGGTTAACTGATAATTTTACGCCCCTGGTACTCTGGTTGATATAATAATAAGCTCGCTTCAGGTTGCCGACACTAGTCCCATTTCGTTGGAAAAGGAGTAGTAGCGCCCGTTATCTTATATTCCACAGGAGTAATAGACGGACTCCTCTTGTCTCTTATCCCGGATTTTATGTATGTTCAAAAAGCACATGCGGTTTTCACATTTATCTCGTTTTGATTGCGATTGTTCTTAAAAAAAATTTCCACAAAATCATCAAAATTTTTGGTAGTTTTTGGTTTACCTACGAGTATATTTTGAATTAGCGTCTGACCGTCAATTAATTTTGCAGTTTTGGGCTTAGAGGATCCAGAATCCAAAGAACTCAGTGTTTCTCCCTTCTCGTGTAAAATAAGCTAAAACTGAGTTTGTGCATTGTCGAAGCCATCCGTTCGGAATTTCGTATTGAATAGAGCAGTGGGCGAATCCCTTAACTAATTTTTCAAAATTGTTTTCAGGTCCAGGTTTCGTCCATTTTTTGATGATTAAATAATAAGTTTTGGCTTATATTTTTATAACAGTACCTAACTTATTGTTTTGACTGTTCAGTTTTGACATAGCACACACGCAACTTATATGTAGGTATTTAATAATTTACTATCTGCTCCCGGTTAGCGGTTTCACTCGCGGTAATTTCGGAGTTCCCAGGGGAATTCCGCAATAAAATGTACCCCTTAAAACGTGTATGCAAAATTTCGTGGTTATTGGTTGAGCCGTTATGGCGTGAAAGCGTAACAAACAAACAAACACACAAACTCACTTTCGCATTTATAATAGTGAGGATTTAGGGCAGCATTATGAAGAAAGCACGTTTGGTTAACAGCATGATATAGTAAGATTTATGTGACATATTTTTACATTACATTACATTAGCTGTGCCCCATAGTTTCACCCCCGTGAATTTCGGAATTCCCGCAGGAACTCCCAATTTTCTTTAACACAAACCTTCTCCTGGTAGTTAAAAACCCAATAAGTAAAAAAAAGAAATATTCACGTCGGTCGAGCCATTTGCGAGTTTTAGCGCGACAAACTAACAGCAGTTCTATAAGATTACGATACAAAACCTTGTTCCTTGCGCCACAAAATGAGACATATCTCAGTTGTTTTAAGTCCTATTTTAATGAAACTGGTATTTTTAAATAGGTAATAAAATTCTACTTAATTTTTATATTAAACAAATTTACCGTAAGTGTAGCGGTTTCTCAGTAAAAAGAGAATATTTTTGAAATCGCTTAAAAAAAATCATATTTTGTCAAATATTTTTTTAAATATAATAGATACGCTTTAGATGTCGGGAAATAAATTAAAGAACATTTAATAAGCTTTCAAATGACACCACACACAAGCAAATAGACTTAATAGGTGCGATGTAATTAACAAAAACAAAAACCGTTGGCGGCCATGTTTATGACGTCACTGCTATCCCCTCCACCACTAAAAAACATTACAACAAGCAGTTTCGTAATCTACACAACGCCCTGAACACATCCATGCCTGTTGTAGGTATACATAAGAGATACCGACGAGATTCGGTTTAGAGAAGGAATTTTCTCAGTTCGCCGCTCTACTAATAATAATAAGCTCGCTTCAGGTTGCCGACACTAGTCCCATTTCGTTGGAAAAGGAGTAGTAGCGCCCGTTATCTTATATTCCACAGGAGTAATAGACGGACTCCTCTTGTCTCTTATCCCGGATTTTATGTATGTTCAAAAAGCACATGCGGTTTTCACATTTATCTCGTTTTGATTGCGATTGTTCTTAAAAAAAATTTCCACAAAATCATCAAAATTTTTGGTAGTTTTTGGTTTACCTACGAGTATATTTTGAATTAGCGCCTGACCGTCAATTAATTTTGCAGTTTTGGGCTTAGAGGATCCAGAATCCAAAGAACTCAGTGTTTCTCCCTTCTCGTGTAAAATAAGCTAAAACTGAGTTTGTGCATTGTCGAAGCCATCCGTTCGGAATTTCGTATTGAATAGAGCAGTGGGCGAATCCCTTAACTAATTTTTCAAAATTGTTTTCAGGTCCAGGTTTCGTCCATTTTTTGATGATTAAATAATAAGTTTTGGCTTATATTTTTATAACAGTACCTAACTTATTGTTTTGACTGTTCAGTCTTGACATAGCACACACGCAACTTATATGTAGGTATTTAATAATTTAATATCTGCTCCCGGTTAGCGGTTTCACTCGCGGTAATTTCGGAGTTCCCAGGGGAATTCCGCAATAAAATGTACCCCTTAAACGTGTTTGCAAAATTTCGTGGTTATTGGTTGAGCCGTTATGGCGTGAAAGCGTAACAAACAAACAAACACACAAACTCACTTTCGCATTTATAATAGTGAGGATTTAGGGCAGCATTATGAAGAAAGCACGTTTGGTTAACAGCATGATATAGTAAGATTTATGTGACATATTTTTACATTACATTACATTAGCTGTGCCCCATGGTTTCACCCCCGTGAATTTCGGAATTCCCGCAGGAACTCCCAATTTTCTTTAACACAAACCTTCTCCTAGTAGTTACAAACCCAATAAAAAAAGAAATATTCACGTCGGTCGAGTCATTTGCGAGTTTTAGCGCGACAAACTAACAGCAGTTCTATAAGATTACGATACAAAACCTTGCTCCTTGCGCCACAAAATGAGACATATCTCAGTTGTTTTAAGTCCTATTTTAATGAAACTGGCATTTTTAAATAGGTAATAAAATTCTACTTAATTTTTATATTAAACAAATTTACCGTAAGTGTAGCGGTTTCTCAGTAAAAAGAGAATATTTTTGAAATCGCTTAAAAAAAAATCATATTTTGTCAAATATTTTTTTCAATATAATAGATACGCTTTAGATGTCGGGAAATAAATTAAAGAACATTTAATAAGCTTTCAAATGACACCATACACAATCAGATAGACCTAATAGGTGCGATGTAATTAACAAAAACAAAAACCGTTGGCGGCCATGTTTATGACGTCACTGCTATCCCCTCCACCACTAAAAAACATTACAACAAGCAGTTTCGTAATCTACACAACGCCCTGAACACATCCATGCCTGTTGTAGGTATACATAAGAGATACCGACGAGATTCGGTTTAGAGAAGGAATTTTCTCAGTTCGCCGCTCTACTATATTGTTTCTGGTACGTGACTCCATAAGTTGTTGAAAATTATTTTATTGGTAGAAAAACCGAATCCTTATCCTTACTACATATAATATTATGAATGTGAAAGTGAATTTGTTCGTTTGTTTGTTACGCATCCTTAACAGCTCAACGGTTTATCATGAAATTTTGCACAAACATTATCGGGGATACAGAGAAGGACATGGAGTACTTTTTATCCAGGAATTCCCGCGGAAACTCCAAAATTAACGCAAATGAAACTTTATTAAATTTTATATACTATATACACGATGTAAAGGATCCTATGGGAACAGAAAAAATAAATGGTAGGTAGTACTTTTATCTCGGAATACCCGCGGAATCTCCGAAATTAAAGCGGGTGAAACTCATTACTTCTCACCGGTGAACAACAATAGGTTAAAACGAGTCCGTGTACACGCGAAAATAGTAATTTTAAAACACGGTAAATAATTTGGTGTCTCAAGTTCAATAACGCTGAGAGCAAAATTTGTTTTTTACTAGCCACTAGATGGCGCTGTACCTTAAAAACAAATGTTTGAAAACTCTTAACGTTTTCCGAGAAAACCTGGCAAAAAACGTTCCACTTCAGAAATGTAATGAGAGAATATCATTAGGTACGAGATTATCCAGTTCCTATATAAACCACTGAAAAACTGACAGCGCTATTTTATTTCAGTTTCAAACTGAAAGAAATCTTACTCAGCCTCGGGGCAATTTAAATGTAAATAAAACTTTAGTCGAGTTTAATAGCTTTCAAATCGCCGTAGCGAATGCGGGAATGCGCTGGAAATATTCGCTTTAATGGACGCCCCCGGTCCGTGGACGAACCGCAAAATGTGCGGACACGAAACAAAACTTAAAATAATTGGTTCGCAATACGCGCCGGCCATAGTCACCCGGTTGTACGCGGTGTTAGTGGTTTTGATACTTTCAGGAAAAGTTTAGAGACTACGTGAACTACGTGACTACGTGAACCAATGTTAATTTATCCGATCGGTTTGAAGTCGGTGCCAAGCCCGCTCGTGTCTGCCCGGGATCGATTTGGCTTGGCACCGACTTCAAACCGATCGGTATTTTGTTTTTATTTTTTTATTTTTAGTGTAAGTGCATTTTTGTGTGTCTTGAAGTCGGTTTAAATTTTTTTGTTAAAATTTTATTTCTTTAAAGTCTAATGTTTAATCTAAAATACTTTATAATATGTTTTAAAATGTATGTCAATATTAAAAGCTAGCTAGCTTTTGAATTTTCTTTAAATACCCTTTGAAATACAACCATACACGTCGAATAATCAAAGTTTAAGGATAGCTTAATTTTATTACGTCAAAAAAGCGTCACTCGCTAAAAGTATATCATATTCTATTCTAAGAGATTCTATTTAAAAATAAATCGATGGTTGGATAGGTACCAATTTTTCATAATAGATTTACAGCATTTCAGGATACCTAGTAAATTGTTAAATATACTTACCTAAGAATTGGTATTGCCTTTCTTCTTTGACTTTTACATTGTAATTTTTGTATCAATGAATCAAATTAATATTATTTTTTATAAATCACGAAAATAATTTGTATTTTACCTTATTTATTCAAGTATCAAAACCTATAATACCAACAAAAGAGGTCAATCGAAAGAGTTATATCCAAAGCCATTCTATATAGTGGATACTGACGCGGATAAGTCATTAACTAATACAAATAAATTAGATTTACGGCAAAAAATGGCGGATCGTAACGGTAGACGGTAATACCTCCCGAGGGACATTGATGTACTGGCCTGCTGAACTCATATACAGGGTGTTTGTTGATAATTTCACCCTAGGACTTTAAATAAAGATAACGCTGACCATATATAACCATGTTTACACCAAATAGATTAATGAAATGAATGAATAAATGAATGAAGAACTGATGGAGCAAGAAAGTTGAGTCCCGGCCATGAACCGGACCTGGCGTGGTTCGGCCCGCTACATGGTGGACCTACGACTTGGTAAGAGTCGCGGGACACCATTGGATGCGGAAGCGCAGGACCGGTCGTTGAGGCGATCCTTGGGGGAGGCCTATATCCAGCAGTAAACGTCTATCGACTGATAACATGTCGATGATGAAACCATGCTATTTTTTTCTTTTATAAATAATGCATATAAATGGGCATGTTGACTAAATTTTTTTTTTTAGTCCGTCTTATAGATTATTAAAAAATATTGGACACGCAATCATCAGGGTGTGCCACCTGCCCGTTTGCCCCTATTCCATAAAAAAAAAACACGTATTTTTTCTTTTTTTTACGTAATCAAAAAATAATGGCGATATATTAAGTTGAAATTCCGTGTGACATCGCTATTCTGATAGTTTGTATGGCGGTTTTAGCGGTTAGTGACGTCACGACCCCCTCACCCTAAACTTTGATGCGCTTTATTTCTGTATATTTTATTTTATTTGAAAAAGCAAAAAATGCGTGTCTATTGTTTTTTTTTATTTTCTAACTGACGAACTAATTAGAATTTTGATTTTCAAAAGTAGTCCACATCCCCATTATGAAGCTTACATATAGGTTAGGTTTGTTTAGGGCCCGGATATAAAACGGATGAAGGAGAGGTAAAACAAAAGCCATAATTCACTGATAAATATGGTATGCAAATCATGCAGTTTTCTCATGACTGCACGTTAATTTTCTCTGAAATTTTCCCCGCCAGCAAGATTTTCATACAACAAACAATCATTGAGTTAGGCAGTTAATTATCACAAATTTTACGTACACAGAGCTTCACGTACCGAGTAACAATATCCAATTTATTTAATTTCCACAAACGCACGAGGGAAAATAAATAATTCTCTATTTATTTTCCCTCGTGCGTTTCCTAGCGTTCCAAACTAGACTGGCGTTTCATTAAGTTGTTAACGAAAATGTTTGTTGGAAATTTTCGCAGCGCACACGTCGCCTCGGTACGACGTGGGAAAACCTTCTGTTGTTTTGTCTATTGTACAAATACTATACCGTATTTGAATAACACTTGATAGGTTTTTGTTTTTTAATTCTCATTAAGTGATTCAGGTTTTATATAATATGTATCTAGTTTTTTTAGGTCATATTATACGATCGTACATCATTGTTATTAACATAATCGAATCGGGTACTACATAAAATAAAGGAAATTGATATTTTTGGAATGCATTTTACGAAAACCTACATCACCATAATTTTATTTTCCAGACTAGCTGTCCCCCGCGGTTTGAAATGTAATAATTTAGGAGTTCCCGCTGAAACTCCGGGTTGAAAGTATACTATATTCTTCTCTGTACCACTAAAAACGTGTAAGTATGCAAAATTTTGTGGCGGTGATCGGTTGAGCCGTTAAGGCGTGAAAGCGTAACAAATAAACGTGTCAAAATTTTTATCAAAATATATAAAAAGTATCCTTAGTTAAGTTAGCTATCTGCGAGTGAAAGTCTCGTTAACATCGGTCCAGCCGTTTCAAAGATCAGCCAGAACAAATAGACGGACAAACAGACAGAAACACAGACAAAAAAAAATTTAAATTTTTTTTTTCAAGTAAGTACCACATAATGACATGAAATTACAAACAGACACTTCAATTTTATTTATATGTATGTATAGATTTTAAATCAAACCGTCCTGTATATACACCAAGTGCAAACTGACACATTCCTAACCTTTCCGCAATCTAATTACTCTGAGTGCTTTCCTCTCTTCAGTTATATGTACTATAGACATCAAAACACATTTAGTGTAAGGTATGAGCGGTTAACCATTAACTTATCTGTCTGTTTATCCGTCCGTCCACCCGAAACTTCTTATACGATGTTAGTATTCGCGCTTAATGCTGCGTTACTTTTTATCTCTACCATTTATATGTGTGAAAATAGATCTCTCTCTCGCGATAGAGAAAAATAAAGAAAAGAGAAATTGTCTAAAACTTTCTTTATTATCTTTAGACTAGCTGTCCCCCGCGGTTTTATCCGCGGTAATTTCGAAGTTCGCAAGGGAATTTCAGGATAAAATCTCTACTAATATTATAAATGCGAAAGTGAGTTTGTTTGTTTCCATGCCTTAACGACTGAAGCGATCATCATGAAATTTTATACACATTTTCAGGGGTACAGAAAAGGACATAGGGCAATTTTTATCCCGGAATTGCCGTGGGATCTCTGAAATTACGCTGGTGAAACCGCGGGAAACAGCTTGTATACGTATAAACCTTCCTCTTGAATCACTCTATCTATTAGTGAAAACCGCATGAAAAACCGTAGTTTTTGAGTTTATTGCACACATACAGACAGACAGACAGACCCAGCGGAGGACTTTGTTTTTAAAATGTAAGAATCTTTTTAATGTCGATTTTTCGTTTCATCATCAATGATTTTTTTATTAATAAAAATAAAAGAAAATCTTAAGTTACGGACGTTTTTCCCGGTTAGGGTACCCCTCCGCATCGTCCCATAGGGAAATACGTTCCAAAAAAATCTCTTGTTTTTTATTTATTTCTTTTATATAGCGTGTAAAACTGATTGATGCATCTGTTTTTGCTACAAAATAAATCGCTATTTCTTTTCATTTGTACCATAAAGCTTGGGTACGGGTTAAGCACAGTACCGATTGAGGTCATATAATTCGCGCTCATTTTGCCTTCGGCCAAGGGTCACCAACGGTTCGCAACAATATGCCTTGTAATTATTTTAATTACAATAGTAGCCAACGCATCGTCATCTAGCTGATATACTTAGAGATTAATTACTTAAAATTAATTATTACGTAGATATGAGTATAGCCACTTATTAAACAATAATAATAATAATCCACTTCACAACACACAGATCTACTTGATCCCACACTAAGCGTGTCGTGGTGGTGGTGGTGTCGTGGATACCAAGCAAACGTGGTATATACTACACATATTATTACATATATATTATACTATAGATATATATATATACACCCAGACTGGAAAATGGAACCCTGTGTTCATCACACAAAGTCCACCCCCACCGGGAATCGAACCCGGAACCTCTTGATTAGCGGGCAGGCATGGTGACCATTGCGCCAATCGGGTCGCAATGATACAAGAGGGATGTTATTTAAATTTAGAGTAGGTAAGTAAATAAAAAAAACAGTAACAATAAATCTTATGGTACCAAATATTGATAAACAATTATAATATAAATTATGTAATGTCATTAGTACTAAAAATCAATATTCAATTGAACAAGTCGCGTAATGTAAGCATTGAAATGTGGTCATTTCACCATTTAGTTACTTAAATTAATTTAAAATTTTAATTTGCATGTTATGTTGTTTAATTACTCCATACCTACTGTTCATTTATATTTAATACGTACGGTTAAATTACATCAAGCAAAACCAATCAATAAATGCTAGTGTAATAAATCAGAAACATAGGTACATATATTATTTTTAGTGTTATTACTACTCTATCATGGAATTATAAGTCATATAATGATGATTGATCATGCATGATGTTTAAGCATTTTGAAACTCATTAATTCCACCTGATAAAATATACCTACAAATTATACAACGTGTTAATGAATTAACTGAAAATTAGAAAGTAGTTTGCTCAGAATCGACTAGCGGATCGATCGCACTATGTTTTAATAAAGGTTATATTTTTTCATTTTTACTAGCCCATGTCTAAATTATGTATAATACAATATTTGGCGCGTACGCCGCGCCGCCCCGCCCGCGGAAAAAAATTCGAACCGTTAGGCGCGGGCGTAGCGCTCGAAATTTTGTAGATAGGTCACCTCCAAACTAATGTTCAATAACTTTTAAAGTATTAATTTTTTCGACATAAAATATATTTTAATCATATTATTGTTTATTTTTTTAAATGGGGTTTATCAGGTTTTCAGTTAATTCATTAACACGTTGTATATTATTTCGGCCAGCATTCTGATTCAATACACATAAAGGAGCAGTGCATTATCAAAATTGCAAAATCATACTGTAATTTTCTGGACAAATGGATACTCAATATTGCAATAAACATCTATGAAATGCAATAATGCTAGATTATAATCAATTCTATTAACTTAATGATGGTGTAAACACAATGCACCACGTTGTTATCGAAACGGGCACTAATTTTAAAACAATCAGCTAATAAGTTAATGACACACTCATCCCACCCCACTATGGTTATGTCGCAAATGGACGACACCGACACTATATTATGATACTTGAAAACCTAATGCCAATCAATTTTTAACCTTATTTCTATCTTATCAAAGTTTAAAGATTCGAAGCGATAGAAAAGAATTAATTTAGTAAAAATATTATTTCAAATTTTCTAGCACAGCATCTGTCACACTGACATTTGTCACGTGATCAGAATTAATTAGACGCACTTACGTGAATTTGTGTCGACGAGGTGTAATTATTGAATTAAAAATGAATTCCACCAAAAAGGTTTGTGATGACTATTAAATTGTTTTCGTTTCTCTTCAATGAGACAAATGTTGTTTTATTTTTATTGTTACATAATTTCAGTGGAGTTATTGATTTACATAGTTTTGGTAAGGTATATTGATTGTTGCTTATCTAAATTTACCGGAGAATTAAAGAAAAATATCTTCTTTATCATGCATGCTTTCAACCAAAGACAGGGCCCTTATTCGCGTGTTAAGATAACGCGCCACAAATATTGCCTTCCTCTTGTACTCAAAGAAGTTTCATTTCAAAAAACATATTTGAATTGTTTTTAGTGGCATATAGAATAATAATTTCTAAAGTTTGGGCGTGTTTTTAGGGAGCGCATTATGGGCAAGAAATTTTGTTGTTCATAGTGAATAAGGGCCCAGGTCAATTAGTAATCTATGTGTAGCAAATTGTCTATACTAATATTATAAAGACGTAAAGTTTGTGAGTTTGTGAATTGGTCTACAACGTACAGGGGATCTTTGAATCTACTGAACCGATTTTGAAAATTTTGTCACATGTACGAAGCTACATTCGTCTTGAGTGACATAGGGTGCTTTTTATCCTGAAATTCCCGCGGAAACTCTGAAATTACCGCGATTGAAACCGCAAACGACAAATAGACAAAGATATTTTTTTTGTAAAACACCGTACAATGTACTTGCCTATATAATGATGTCGTCGGGGAAATTCAAACAAAGCGACAATTAGCTCTATAAGGAGAAGCAAATAAGCCATTTGTAGGTATTTCAATTTTGCGCCGCTATTTTTTCTTCTTTTCTTTTCTCCTCATCGTGGCACGTAAAACAAACGCAATTAACTCATGTAGTCGCAAAGCCTGCGCAAATATACTATATTATCGGGTTTTGCTCAAGTGTTTGCGAAACAAACATACAGACAGCCCGTGATCTTTGTCCTAGCGCTAACGAGACCAAGTGGGTTCCTGAAAAAATATTTTCACACGTTTCAATGTTGGCTTTATTAGGTTCGAAAGTGGTTTGGCGAGATGGATAATTTGGTTGCGCAAAGCTTTGTACGGTTGTATTAAATATTATAATGTAATTATTTAATTGCCACGTTGATTATTGCTTTGGGTAAACGTACTTTAATAATTTAACATTTCACAAGTTATATTATTACCCGAATTCTTACGTTGTTTTAAAAAAAAGGGAATCTATGTTTTGCAATTATCTGAATTTCATAAAACTAATTAGATTTTAATCTTTCATTAAAAATGACATTTATATTTTATATCAAAATTTAGCAAGTTCACAAAAGAGATCAATATGGTAAAAATAAAAATTGCAAACTTGACCAAAACTGACAACCAATGCTTAGTACATACTTAGCAGCATTTACATTATGAAAAGAATAACTAAATTTGTAGACCAAGCGTTAGTTTATTATTTTGGTAGAATCTTCATTAATATAGGTAAATATATAAATCCAGTTTGTCAGTCTCGAAGAAAACACGCAAACGCAACTTTAAAAAAGAAATCAAAATAATAAATTAAAATCCCCAGCCTATATTTATGCGCAAAAAAAAAATGTGACACTTATTATAGTTAAAAGATATAAGTAATAGATTGAATACCACAATATTTGTTACACTTAACACATTAAAATCCAAAAGATAATTGAACAGATGTCCTCACACTGACGACGGGAGAATTAATCCAAAACGCTGTCATTGAAAGAACGATAATCCCTCTCAGCAACAATGTCACTTGTCACCAGAAACCACTCATGCGCAATTGTGGACCAGAATCGAATTCTTTTCGCCACTAAAAGTACAAACGTGTTTTGGAGCGCTTTCAGCGCTTATTATCCTGATGTTTTAGAAAAATATTTAAGGTGTTAGGAAAATAGATATTATAATTTCAACTTTCTGATTACTCTGGATATCATTTCCTATATTAATTATTGTGTAGGTGATGCTATCCAAAATATTTTATGTTCCTTTTTTAGTTTAGAATATCTACACTAAATAAAACAAAGAGGTGTTTGCCAAATATTGGAATTTCATAGTTTCCTTTGCCTTCTACGAAAAAGAAAAAAAAAGAAAACCGATCTTTTATAAAAAACTAGTTGTTACCCATAGTTTGTTACCCTATGTCCTTCTCTGTGCCCCTGACAACGTGTATGCAAAATTTCATGATGATTGGTTGAGCCGTTGAGGAAAAAACAGACTCACTTTTACTTTTATAATAATAAGGACAATGAATAAAAATTCAAGCGCTTTAAAGAAAATCCAGCGAGCTTTGGCATCGCACCTAAAAATATGTCATCTGAGATTGAATGGCTTGATTGAAAACACTTTTTTCGCTTCGAAAACTCCCAACAAAGGCTTCGTTTGATTGACAATACACAGCGCACTTGCGGCGTGGACAAGTGTTGCCAAATTAGAAATATTAGTACCTAACTTTTTATAGCTTTAATACTATTTTTCCTCCGTTCTTATGGTGTTTGAGAATACGTCATTATTTTTTATCTATACTGTACATCTATCTATACATAATAAAAAGGGTAAAGTTTGTGAGTTTGTGACATTATAGGGGCTAATCTGTGAATCCACTGATCTACTGAACCGATTTTGAAAATTCTTTCACTTATCGGAAGCTTCTTCTTGCCCCAAAATTTCCACGGGAACTCTGAAAGTACCGCAGGGAGACTGCGGGAGACAGCTATGTAGATATACCTGATAATTTAAAATTGTCATAAGTCATAACTCTTTTCGTTTGGTACACCATTGGATTGAGAGTAAACTTATATTTTAGGTTAGATCATAAGAAAGGTAACGTAATTCCATTCAATATTTTATGTCTGATAAAAACAGTAGATAGAAAAATACAAAGATAAAGTATTTTAAAGCTAAAATATATTTTTATTGAATCTGTCATTGACTGAACAATAAGAACCCCCGTGCCGTGAAAATATTTTATAGAATAGAATAGAATACACTTTATTGTACACCAAAATAATGTTACAGTAATGAAACATAGATGTTTCTCTCATAAAGGAGCAAAAGAAAAGAATAAGAAAAGAAGAAAGTAAAAGAAAAGACCTGTAAAAGTATTGTAAAAAATATTTTTTTTTATATTAATTATTATGTTTCATTAAAGTCATTAACAACTTCGTAAGGCATGTGTCGGGGAATGAAATTTTATATTAAGTCCTTCAGTTAGATAATACAAAAATATAGACACGTATTTTTTGATTTATTTACATTAATGAGAACCTACTTAGAGATAAACGCATTAAATTATAACTTATTAATTTGGAGAGAAACTCGTGATGTCAAAAAATAGTAGACACGTACATATATTTAGCTTTTTCAAATTATTTTAAAAAATACTTTGATAAAGCGCATTAAATTTTAAAAGGGGGCGGATTGTGACGTCACTACATCGTATGAACTGTAGCAAGGCGTGACGTCACGCAACATTTTGACTTATGTACCTATCACCGTTATATTTTGATTAAGTATGTGGAAAAAAATAAAAAATAATTGTCTAATAAATTTTTTATTAATCTACGTGTAAACCAAAATTTAGTGAACTAGTCTATTACAGAAACACTCAACATAATAGGTATATCGAATTTTGACACGACATATAACTTCTTAGTTAAGACGAGCACTTGTACTATAAGCGATTTCAGGTTATGAGTCAACTGGGCGATGTGAGCAGTTAACCGGGATAGCCAAAGAATAATTTATTTTTGTCTTAATAATTGGAGATGAGACAAAAGTAATTTACCTAATAATAATATTATAATTACTATTATTGTATATGATCACACAGCGCTACCTGTTCCAAACTAAGCAGAGCTTGTACTATACCAGACTACTAATATCAGTAAGCCTACATACCTAGGTAGGTGCTTGATTTTTTTGTAAATACATAGCGTCGTTGCACGTGCGAATCCGCGTAAGTGCAATTTGTAAATACCGCGTAAGAGTAGAACGCGCAAAGTTCTAATAAGTGACTTTGTACAAAATCTAAGAAAAAAATCGGGTAAATTTAAGTTATTTTCCAATAAAGAAAGTTATAAAGCACAATCTGTTAAGTTCAGTCGGTAATAAGAATTGAAATCGCCGAGATATCCTCCTGTCAAAAAGCAAGTACGCGGTCTTTACAAGTTGCTCTTACGCGGATTCGCACGCGCAGCGACGATAGGATCTTGAGAAACAAAATATTAAATAGCCAGAATCAGGGTTTACCGCCTATCTCCATATTGTTGTGGAAAAAGACTATGGTACTTACCGATTTTCAATATGCAAGTATTTACCATAACGTATTTTCTGTTCTTGGCATTTTACAAATGGTTCACGACCCGACTAACTCCATCTTTATCTATACTAATGTTATAAAGGGAAAAGATTTGTATTTTTGTATATTTTTAATGAATAAACTCAAAAAATTCATTCACTTATAGAAAGCTACGATAGTCCTGAGTGATATAGGGTAATTTTTTATCCCGAAATTCCCATGACAACTCCAAAATAAGCGCGGGTGAAACCACGGGGAAAAACTAGTTAGCTATTCAATTAGTTTCCTTTAGTTACTTACTCTGTTTTCGATTGATATGATTAGATTTCGCGTCCTTGTTTCTAAACGAATTCTGAATAAAAAAAATGGATAGGTATTAAGGATACCAAGTAACCCTCTGCAATTTTATAATTATTTAATCTTTGTTCTTATATTGGGTGAACTTATAATTGAATTTCTGTTAACTGCACCCGACTGACTGTTATATCTTGGCCATAACTTGATCTCATGTGAACTCGACTACCGACAAAGCAGTCGCAAACTCAACGGTTTGTCCGACGACATTGTATCATGCTTTTTACATTGTTCACACAATTTGTTTATCGTTTTGAGATGATTTTTTATTTAAATACGAATATGAGTTTATCTGTTTGTTTGTTACGCTTTCACGCTCGATCGTTCGTCATGAAATTTTGCAAACAAGTGTGTTGGTTTGTTTTCAGAAACAAGCGTGGTACTTCGACCTGCAGTCTTGTTATAGCTATAAACACAGATAATACCTGTACTATCAAAATCGTGCCGTAATTCACACGGTTTGACACACTGAGATTTGCATCCGGAACTAACATATAAGTCTCAAACACAGAACATATATAGGTAGGTAATAGAAGAGACATGAACTCAGTTTAGCATGAAAACAAATGAAAACCGATGTCGCCGGATGATTTTTATACATAAAACTATTCATCGCGTCCAAAAATATATTTATTTACACACACACCACGACATAAAACAACAAAATATCTAACCAAAATAACAAAAAAAAATATAAACGTTTTTTTTTTACGTTACGTTTTTAATTAATCACGGTTGCAGAAATTCACAGTTTTGAGAATATTGTAGAAAATATAGCTACTAGGAATATTACAGCAATACGTTTTTAATTAATCACAGTTGTCGAAATTCACAGTTTTGAGAGTATTATAGAAAATATACTTGGGATACTACCTACTGCAAAAGAAGTTTAACGAAAGCTTGAGCATTTGCTCTAACAGCTAACTTCCTTGGCAACTGTGGCGTGCCTGCTCCGCCTACATGTCCTCTCTAGCTAATGTATTATTTTCTCTGCGGTCCCAAAGTTACGTATATCACCGCAAATCCTTAACAATCTAAGCGCAAAGGCACGGTTCCGTATATTTCGGGATTTGTGCACTGAGAGACCGGTGCGGGAGTGTCGGTAATGATTAATGTGGTTCAGTACACTGGCGTGCTCTGATAACGTCTGGGATGTTGCGCTGTTGTTTATGTACACTATACGTATCTATCCAGGATCCTTATTCACTATACCATAACACGCCGCGCTAAGATAAGACAAAAACTGTCTTTGCCTCGTAATCAAAGAAGTTTTACTGCAAAAAAATATATTTACAACGTTTCTTATGGCATAAAGAATAATTATTTCTAATATCTTGGCATCTAGAACGTTTGGAAAT
The DNA here is from genome assembly GCA_907165275.2 of Zygaena filipendulae. Lineage (NCBI taxonomy): Eukaryota > Metazoa > Arthropoda > Insecta > Lepidoptera > Zygaenidae > Zygaena > Zygaena filipendulae. The sequence continues at coordinate 8,753,817 of OU015669.1, forward strand.
GCGTTTTTGGGACGCGCGTTATGGGCAAGGAATAAATAAAAAATAAAAAAATTATTCACCAGCACATGTGGAATGTTGTTGGTCATATGGAATAAGGGCCCACATCCTACCGGGTCGGATTCCACCGGTCCGGATAGTGACGTCATCACGGCCGAAAACCTGCACTGTCCCCTAATTTATTAAGAAGTTTCAGCTTAATGAATCCACTTGCTATGAATCGAAGTTTAACTAGCACTTCCATATCCTTTACCATTGTATATACACTGTGGATATGTGTTTACTTGTTTGTTTCTTACCATTTTACGCCGTAACTACTCAACCGATCCTCATGAAATTTTGGATACACGCTGTCACGGGTACAGAGAAGGACATAGAGGGCTTTTTATCCCAGAATTCTCACGGAACCTCTTAAATTACTGCTCGAAACAGCTACATAACATAACAATTTACTTTATTGCACGGTCACGCCAGCAAAATATTATGTAAGTGATAAACATAATTATGTATTTTTAACACACATGGTAAAGTGACTCTAATTTATCTACCAATGAAAAGGCAGTGTCTGTTTTGATCATGGGCACTCACCACACAAATATTTCTGTGATTTTATTGTTTTATTTTATGCTCATTGAATTGTTTTCTCTAAATATTTTTCTTGATTCGTGTCCTCATATAAATTCAAATTAACTTTGGCATTGTCTCTATCTCCAAATAAATGGTTTTCTTACTTCCTTTCTCATTCTATAAATAACTCCTAATCTCCTAAAAAACTATCTGTACCAGAATATATCTCTCGACCCACCATAAAAATGGGAGCAATACACAAAATTATGAACACGTAATCGGCTGAAGCAATATTTTCGATAAAAAAGAACATGTTTTAGTGACATTTTATTTATTCGGAGAATGTTACCGCATTATTTCTAAAGAGATAATCCGTTTGATTTATGCCTACTTGTGCATTTGATTTGTTGGATTTATTTGCTAAGTTTGCGATAAGATTTTTTTTTCTTTTTCTTTTTCGTTTTCTGTTTTATGTTGGACACTTTTGGCGATATTTATTTATTTGAGAGTAAGTACTTATAGAATTACGATTACACCTACCTTTTAATTACATACTCTTTTCGATTGAATTCTTAATACCCCTTATTAATGGTTGTCTATATATTTATCATTAAACTAGCTGTGCCCCGCGGTTTCACCCGCTATAATTTCGGAGTTCCCGCGGGAATTCCGGGATAAAAAGTATCTTATGTCCTTCTCTGTACCCCTGACAACGTGCATGCTACATTTCATCCAAATCCGTTTAGCCGTTTTTGCGTGATTGAGTAACAAACATCCAAACATCCACACTTTCACATTTATAATATTAGTAGGATAGAAGTCATAATATAAAAAGATCTAGTTTGTAGAGCCAGTGCTTTTATGGGCTAATCATCAATTAAAAAGAAAACCGGTCAGTTTCTCCTTTAATATAGGTATATAAATGATCTGTTAGACCTGCTGTTTCGTCCAGGATGTTATACAATTTTTTCACTTTAGATGTCAAATTACCAATAACCTAGAAATTTTATATAATTTATTTTATAATAAATTATATAATAGTTTTTCAATTTTTTAAAGAATCCGTAAAAAAATCATCTAACTCCAGAAGTGCACCTCCTAACTAAACTTTCATCTGTTTTTCATTCTCTTGGTGGTTGAATTTCCAAAAAGTCTTTCTCCACACAGTAAAAGGCTTGCATTTGGTCTGAGTATTCATGAATCAGTGATTTCGTGTAAGAGAGCCTATTTGTAAAATATAGCTTCTTTGATCCCATAAGAATGCAATAAGACACTGAATGTGCACCATATGAATCTACTATTTACTATGGTATTTCAATTAGATACAATTTATATCTTCTCGGTGACCGTGGGCATTCGTATGTCGGCAAAATGGACATTAGAGAGGAAGGTTTAATTAAAACGTCACCCAAACATCGTCTGATGTCCAATTTGATGGTAAAATACGTTTATTGGGAATTTCTGGGGAAATCAGTACTTACTGTATAAAAATCTATATAACTACATATAAATAAAATTAAAGTGCCTGTTTGTAATTCCAAATTAACAGCTTTTCATTCAATTCATACAAAAGTAGGTACATACGGTACTTACATAAAAATATCAATTTTAAAATTTTTCTCTGTCTGTCTATCTATCTGTTTATTCCGGCTAATCTCTAAAACGGCTGGACCGATTTCGGCAGATAGCTGATGTTATAAAGAGTAACTTAGGTAACTTTTATTTTAGAAAAAACAAAATAGTTCCTGCGGGAATTCTGAATTTCACTCGGGTGAAACCGCGAGGCACAGATAGAATAGTGTAAGAAAATTCTAATTAAATTAAATTAGACATAGACATAGACATAACTTTATTTGGCATCACAAAATTTCTTAAAAGTAATACATGCATCAAATTTAAAATGAATCGTATATAGTTTCCGTGATGCCAAAATGGACACCGTCTCAGCATATGCTGTCGCATAAAGCGCGGCAGCGCTGGTTTTCAGCGGAGTCCATACGTTAAAGCTAGGATACATAAATGGATAGATAAATAGACAGTTAAACTTCTTTATCAAACAGAAACAATAAGTTAAGCTAGGGAATTGTTTGTTTGTAAGCAAGCAACAATCTCCGGAATTACTGTTTTTTTTACTAATAGTAACAAATTAAATACTTACCTATGCATCCGAAATTTTTTTATCTCAAAACAAAAAGTTTCAGTGGATTAGCGATTTTTTTTTCGGTCTGTCTGTCCGGATTAAAATGTAAACTTTTTATCAAAATAAAATTTATTTTTGATTTAATTCGGTAGGTAAAGATATCTTATGTCCAAGATTAAGTCAAAGAACCTACTTTTCATTCCAAAAAAAAATATCAAAAACCAAGGAGAAAAACCGATAAGTATGAAAAAACAAAAACGTAAATACATATAACTTTTTTGTGCTGGCTTTGCAGACTGCAAACTATAATTATTGATTCGAGTAGAAGCAGCGGTTAAAACACCATTAATACAAACCGCAAATATAAAAAGATTATTTTTCACTATAGAAAAATAAGAATGAAAGGACTTCAGGATGTTAATACCTACTTAGTGACTAAAACAGAATGCAAGCAAAAAGGTAAAAGGAAAAAAGAGACCGGTATACGTAATAAAGCATAACTACATGGATGTAGAGTCTCAACCGAAAGTACACGCCCCCCGGTGACTCATCACGTCATGGCTGCTAGTGGCGGGCCGGTATCGATAGATAAATCATTAATAACATCGATGTTTTTCTCGTAACATATATTTTTATTTATTTATTTTTTTATTTCTGTCGATTTTTCATATTGTTCACCATAAGTAGAAAAAAGTAAAATTATTTAAGAAAGAATAATAATTTTTTTTCTAGATAAATGTCTTTGCAAATATGTATTAAATAAATAGAATAGAATAGAATAGAAAAAAGTTTATTTGATACCATAAAGATAAAATAAGTACAATCGTGAGACTTAAACTAGAATAGTTGGTACCAAAATGGCTACAAATTTAAAGTTATTCTGAAAAATTTTAACTAAATAAATATGGTTGATAGATTAAAAATCAAGATTATAACCAATAGATTTAAAACCAAGTAAATATATTGAAAAAGAAACGTAGGCCCACGCTGGAACACTGGAACACTTAGTTCCACTTTGGAAGAAATAAAACATTTTAATTTTGGTGTATATACTTTGTCTATTTTTTTCGTTTTAGATAGATCAGGCCATTTTTTAGGAAAATAATATAAAACAATTCAATCCAATGATATTATTATCTAGAATATTTTGAAATCTATCCGATTCTCTACAATGAACTATTGCTTACTTATAAAACGAAATTAGTAGGTAAACATCATATCAAACGTCACAACATAATTAGCGCGAAATCGTCGTCATCCCGCCAAAACAGATCTGTCTTACACAAGCTGAATTAGGGATGTGAATAAATAATTCATGATATTATCGATATAGTGGCGCACCGCGCTAACAGCCGGTAAAGGGTGTCCGACGCCGTGTCGCCGCGGTAACTGAGGGCGTCACTATGATGTAGGGTTGTCGATGATTGATTTCTATTGGATTTTTATGATAATTTAGATTTTTTATTTAATACTAGGTATATACATCTTTTTTTTTTCATTAAAAAACTAATGTGTTAACCGTGTCGACCAGCGGACGTTATTATTAAAATAATATAATATCAACAATTCAAGACGTAAGCGCAAAGGAAAATTACATATAAAAAAACCATGTCAAATTACCGAAAAACCTACTGCCTACTTCAAGAACTTTCTTCTAGCAAACCTGCAAAAATAAATAATAAAATTAACAGTATTATTAGGTAGTTACGTGTGTGATTATTATTATTTGTAATAATAATTGCGTTCTTGCGTGAGATTAGAGTAGATTGATACTAGATAGTGAGATTAGATATTATATAGTGATTGGAATAAAATATCTAAATCCTTGTGTTGTGTCAAATAAAGTTTTTTCAATTCAATTCAATTCAATTCAATCTAGAACAAAATACTTACACAGTATTTTGTTTCTTCAAAACCTTTCGTAATAAGGACAAACAAACAGGAGTTCTGTTCAATCTACACCATTCCAGATGGTACGATGACAGTTGATTGATCTTACATATTTACTAGCTGTGCCGCGCGGTTTCACCTACGGTGATTTAGCAGTTGAAAAAGTACCCTATGTCCTTCTCTGTACCCCTGACAACGTGCATGCCAAATTTCATCCAAATCCGTTCAGCCGTTTTTGCGTGATTGAGTAACAAACATCCAAACATCCACACTTTCACATTTATAATATTAGTAGGATTTTGGCAACCCTATCGCCTGAAGTAGGAGGAGGGGGGGTCACGGCGGTGCTGCAAATATTCGCTTCACACCGGCACCGGGGTGGTGGTCGGTGGCCCTATTGTCCGCATCCGGGGGCGATATATCAACGTTGAATATCAATGCGGAGGCATCTATCCCAGTGTAGACTTATTGAGTACAATTTGCGAACGCTCGCTTCTGGATGTTGCTTGATGGTGTGATTATTATGATATACTAGCTGTGCCCTGCGGTTTCACCCGCGGTAATTTCGGAGCTCCCGCGGGAATTCCGGGATAAAAAGTACCTTATGTCCTTTTCCATACCCTTGACAACGTGCATGCCAAATTTCATCCAAATCCGTTCAGCCGTTTTTGCGTGATTGAGTAACAAACATCCACACTTTCACATTTATAATATTAGTAGCATTGATTACTTGATTACTGTCGCACTTATAATAGAATTGAATAGTATTGGTTAGTTTTTGTACGCTGATTTCAGCTGAAAACGGTGCACGGTGGTTGCTACTCGAGCTGGGATTGAAGCAGTGCTCCAAACTTGCTCTGTCAGCCTTTGTTGACAGATGATCAAGTTAGAAGTTATGTGCAACTAATTAAAATACCCACTAACTTCTAAAAATGATTGAGCCTGAAAACTATATCCCTAATCCTTACCGTACTATACACAAGTAAAAATAAATGGCTCCAGAGGATGAAAAAACTCTTTTAGAGCCTTGTGCTATATACACCTTAATTTATAAGAATCTCTATTGAAATCGTTGAACTTTATTATCTTCTTTTGCAATAATTTCGATACTAACATAAAGGCGGTAAATAATTGTAATATTTCGCTTTTGTATACCTACATATCGTTTTATATCCTTTTGGACCTGAAACTGACGAAAATGAAGATGAAATTAACGCACGTAAAACCGCGGGAAACAGCCTATAGGTAGGTACTAAGTAAAAAGCAAAAAAGGGGTAAAAGTTTGTTTGTTTTTAAGGATGTAATCTCTGAAACTACTGAACGTATTTGACGTGATTGGAAACGCGGGGCGAACAACTAGTCAAATGTACGAGCTGTCCCCCTCGGTTTCACCTGCTAATTTCGGAGTTTCCGCGGGAATCCCAGGATAAACTATACGTAAAAACCTTTTTCTTGAATCACTATCTATTTAAAAAAGCGCATCAAAATCCGTTGCGTAGTTTTAAACGCATACGTAGAGACAGACAGCGGGGAGCGACTTTGTTTTCTACTATGTAGTGATGTATAGCTGAGGCACATATACATAATTATGCTGTCAAAATTATAAATAACGCATATATATAATTACTTATTAGCATTAATTTCTTTAACTGTACACCTGTGTTTAAACTTCACATATAAATAACGAAAAAAAGTAGGCACTAAGCAAACAATTTCGACGTAAATAACTAAAATTAAAAGGTCAAATAGGCGATCTGATATAGTCCGTTCACGAGATGCCAAAGTTCAAAGTGGGGTAGGCACGGACAAAGGACTGGTTGGGTTTAACACAAAAAAGATTTTATATTTATTATTTATAACGTAGGCATATTGTAACTTTTAGATTAAAAAAAGTTTGTACATTTTACGTAATTAGATCTAAAAACAAAAGGTATGATAAGTTGCGTGTTGAGAGGTATAGGAAAGTACCTACATTACAAAAAATAACAATTAAAGAACCGAAAATTCATGTTTCCTGTTATAATACTATTATATATATATATAATATATTATATATATAAAGTCATTATCATGACTTTACATGTAGGTGCGATACAACGGTCTAACTCCAAAATAGGAAAAACGAAATTTTGTTTGATAGAGAATAAAAAAAATGGATATGAAATATACGTTAATATTTAAAATGTTGCAATCAGACGCTTTCATTATTTTTAATTATGTGATTTCCCAGACAAATATTACAAAATCCCATATAACAGCTCCATGATAGGTAGGTAGGTACATAGTTTAGCAGAAATAATAAATTTCTAAATAAAATAGATTACAATAGACAGATCAGTACACTTTAAACAATAAAAAAAAACGATAAATAATATTTATCGTGCTTATGAAATTCGCATTTGTTAACACATTTACACAAAAAAAAACTAGGTACAAATTATTGTAAAGAAGTAACACAGCTTTATGTTAAAGACAAAAAGGGACTAGATTCCTTTCTCTACAAACAGGGGTTAGAATAAAACATGTGTAATCTACATTATTTATGGTCAATTATGTCTTACAAACGGACATTCAGAAATTATGAGGGGTCATTAGTGATTTACCATTTTTTTACAGATGGACATTTCTATTCGGAGCTGTCTGGACTAGTTATAGAAAATACTTAAAAGCTATGGAGACTTCAAATAAGTTCAAAATACAGTAGAAACATATTTTTCATATATAGATTATATCAAAATAAGACCACAATAATCTTAAGGAATGGCTCATAATATTTTTATAATGAGGAGTATATAAAGTTTATATAAAAATTCATTCTTTTACTACAAAAAATTGTAAGCGTAGAACTGATCCTATATATTTTTTAATTTGTTAGGAAACTACAGCATCCTTGAGTAAAATAACACTCTTATCCCGAATCCCGATACATAGAGTTTCAAGGGAATTTTAAAAATGACGCAGTTGAAATCCATACTAATATTATAAATGCGAAAGTGACTCTGTCTGTCTGTCTTTTACGCTTTCACGCCTTAACGGCTCAACCGATCATCACGAAATTTTGCATACAAATTTTTAGGAGTACAGAGAAGGACATAGGATACTTTGTGTCCCGGAATTACCGCGTGAACTCCGAAATTAACGTGTGAAACCGCGGGGAACAGCTAGTATGACAATAAATAAAAAATATAGTAAATAAACAAACCGACTCTACAGTATTCATAAGCCAATAAATAGCAAAAATTTGTCCCAGTAACTCAACAACATTGTCAAACTACATAAAGGTGCGCGCACGCATCACGTCCGAAAAGAAACCGTGTCTCATTTTATAGGACTGCTCCGAGGTCATAAATTCGCTAGTTTACGACCTAGGAATAATGATTCCAACTCATTACTGGCTATTCTTAGTCTTGCAAGGGTATTTTGTTTATGGGTCAAGAGAGAGTTATTGTGTGAATTTTGTATGGAGTATTTAAAGGGTTAATCTTTGGATAGGGGTTTGAAATTTTTTTAAGCATTTGTATAGGATTTCGTATTTGTACCTGTAATCTGTTAACAATTGCCTTAACATTGTTGTGTTCGAAATAATTATAACTATAAACTTTTTAGATCGAATAACGAATGCTTTTGTAACTTGTTTTTAGAAAGAAATGTCATGGAATATCATAATTATTTCTATCTTCTCTCTTTCATTGCATCATTAAAAAGTATTGTAGTAGTACTAATTACTCAAAGTAGGGAATAATTGGGAAACTGACTAAGTAAAAAGTTTTTCATCTGCTCTGAACTACTCATAACATTTGTGGCAGTATACGATAGTTGTAGTAAATTTAACATCATAATTTATTTTTCATTACTCATACTCGGAAAGTAGGTCTGAAGTTGCCTGAGAAGCGGGTTGAAAGTAACCTTTTTCAGCCCTAGGGAGAATCGCTTTCAACTGACAACTGTCAAATTATTAAAAAAAAAACTAGGTCTATTTTCACATTTCTATTGAACCATGTTTCAACTTTCTATACAGCCAGCGCGATGTAAAATTGAAATAACGTAAAGTTTAAGTAGGTATTAATTAAAATAAAATTCACTCACTTTTTCTTAAGCTAATTCCTATTTATATTTTTTTATTTTCTTTAATTAATACTTAATAATTAAAGATAATATTTTTTTAGGTCGCCACAATGTAAATAAAAAATACTGGCTGAATAGCCTGCCGGCCAAAGAAAAAGAAATAGGTGGGAAAGTGTCAAGCGACTATCCGATCTTCACTCATTTTTTCTTTAGCTAATTCCTATTTTTATTTTGACTTTCCTTGCATTCGTAATGAAAAGCACAGTGTTACCCTCGGGAGAAAGTTACTTTCACCCCTAGGATAACAATGTACTATTATTTTAACCGTGTACATACGTTTTAATAATATTAATTTACCTACTTTTGCAAAATGAACCAAATTGATAGCTAAATAAACTATCAAAATCTTAATTTCCATACTACTTTTGTGAAAAGTAACGAATATACTGGCTGATTTTTGGAATTCGAGCAAAAGCTAGTAGTGTTTCATTATTAGAAATTAATTAATACTGGCAAAGTGATGCTTTCGTTGATAACACTCAAACAACAAAATGTGAAGAACTATGTATTTCATATTGGTCATGGAATAATGATGTCGTATTCAATGACACTGATACCACCCACAGAGACCCGTGACCATTACGTCTGCACAGCGATGTCACACGATATAAAATACACACAATGCAGAGATAGAAATCAAAAGATCCGTCGCAAATATGTGTCAAACCAGTTATTGAAATAACGAAACTCAACTATACAAAAGCTTATTACCTTGTTTAATAAACATTGCAACATTGTTGATTGAGAGAAACCGGTTAGGAAGCGATTAAAATATTGCCTTACACCAAGGGCTCGGGCCCTTTCTAGTAAACACGAGTGAGAAATGCGCAAAAAAAACTAAAACTAACAAAGAATAACAACCAGAAGTACATTTTAATGCCCTTGATATTACAATAGATTACAACACAACACTTGAAGTAGTTACAGTTTTAATGGACAGTAAAGATCTTTTCAATACGACGTTCGATGGGAAAGTCATTAATTTGCACAAATTTTTCGCCATTTAAGTCAAGATTATTAAAGTAGATGTATGAGTACAAAACTTTTTTATGACTATGAGAAATTACGCTGTAAATAAATTTTTAATATTTGAATTAAAAGTTTTAACTGTCAAGTTAAACTTGTGTAGTTAACTCTAGCCATAAAACTAATACTCGTTGACAAATTTCATTGAACATGTTACGTTTAATGAAGTAGTTTTGTATACCTGTACGTTAAAACGTTAAAAACTCTTTATAATTTTTAATTAAACCAAACCCAAACCTGAAGATCCTTACAGTATCCATGAGAAATAATAAAAATAATTTTATTTACACATTTTCACGCAATGTAATCTGGTTTCAAACTAAGCAGAACTACAACCGGTTTAAAAAATTTTGGTACATAGGAAATATTATATACACCGAGACTCTTTCAATAGTCAAAGAAACACTTTTTCTAAGACAATAAATATGGACATGAAAAGCATATGGTCGGATCTCAACATCCGACCACTAGAAGTAGTTTTGCTCTTTAACACTAAAACTTTTTTCAACAAACTACTTTTTAACAATAAAATACTAAAATATTTAGTAGTTTGTTAAAGTATGTATTTAAGTATTTTAGTGTTAAGAAGTAGTTTGGTCAGATGTAGAGATGCTTTATATGTCTAGAAATATAAAAAGTGGGGTGATAGATGTTATCAATAGTCTTTTACATACCTATTAACCAAAAAATATATTATATAAAATTTATTAACATGCCTCTATCCAGTTCTTTTATAATAACACTTTGTGCAAAGAAGAATTTCAATACACAAAATACCGTTGATATGTATAATAATTCGTCAATGACAAAAATGTTAATAATAGAAGGGTCATTATTTTGTAGTATATCCGTTACACCATTAAAATATTCCATTCGAAAAATATCTCGAGCATTTAACACGGAAGGGCAAAGATCGCACATCATTAAGTCTGAAATGGTCAAATAATGACCATGAATAAATAATAAACTGAGATAAGGGTCTTTATAAGGGTCCCATATAAACTGTAACAATGGGACCCCAAGGTGTGCCGCAAGGAGACGATTCGGGTCCAACATAATTAATTATCAGTGACGAAATCGTATCACAATAATATGAGTAAATTAAGTCCGTAGATTGATGCGTTTAATAGACTACAGTGAAAATTTATACGAATACTAGCTGTCCCGCACGGTTTCACCCGCGATAATTTCCGAATTCTCGCGGAATTGTTCCATACAAACTTTGCGACCCCTTTTCGGCCCTTAGGCAATCTTCAGCAGGTCTAATCACACCCTGTCTGATGGTGCGTGGTCATCACTCCAGAGTTTTTCTGCCCCAACGGCCGTCAGCTCTACGATCTATGATCTCCGCTCACTCGCACTTTGGCTTTATAAGTTTGCCTTCCGAGCGAGTAAACTTATGTTTTAACTGAATTTAATTGTCACTAGTTTGAGTTTCAACTCTTACGGTAAACCTTTCTTTGGTCTCTCTTCTAAATATTTTGGTAGGTGGTTTGGTAGAAATTTAACTTTGTGTTTTTGAGGATCTCATCAAACTATTTTATAACATGAAGTTAGTGATTTTTCCTTATTTATTTTCATATTAAATTCGAAAAAAAGGAAACACAGATTCCAATACACGCTTTGACGTCACCTTTCTCAAAATGACTCGCCTTTATCCGTCAAGATTGAAGATAATCTCTTTTGAGATGTACGACCCCCGAAGGATAGTTGCTTGCTCTGATTTCGTTTATTTTTTAACCACGATAAAAGAATAGAATGCCACTGGTTCACAGGTCATAATGTATTCAAAATATTCATTGTGCGATACCTTTTTTTTAAGTATAAAATTTAGACAATAGCATTCTGATGAAGATCCCGGCTTTTGAAATTTCAAATTTAATACGGTCGGTGTCGGTAAAAAAGTGAATGAAAGGAGAAGTGTATTGGTGTATTTAATGACAGGAAGGGTTAATGGTTGTTTAGCGATGGACAAATAATTTATACATGCATCATTAAATTTGGTGATAGAAATCATGAGAGGTGTTTTAATGAGGTTTTTTGTTGTACTCGTATAGTAATAAAGTTTGTTGACACGATTTCTCGTGAGAAGTACTATGGTTTTTGTGGTAGTGATGATGATGAAAGTTGCAATTGGTGCAAGTTTTAAAAATGTTCGCACTGTTTTTATATTGGGTTTTTCATTTTCTGGTTGGTTGTTGGTTGGTCATTTTCTGGTACATGGATCTAAATAAAACGTCAATCTAAACAGTAAAGCGTGATCTACTTAATACTTACTCAATCCTTTTCAATAGAGCACCAGGAAGACAGATCGGATCATCGGTCTACATTGGTATCATATCAAAATTGTGGTTTGCTATTTTTGCCTCTTTAATTTCAAGGTTAACCAGCTGGGCGTTTGACAACTGCTCAGCTGATGTCAAGTGACGGTATGGTTGAACATTGGATATTGGATTTCGAAGGCTGCCAGAACACACCGTTAGGTGCTTGGCGGTAGCTGTTCAACTTGAAGGTGGTAAGTTACTCTGCACAAGAAAGTATTCTATCACCGTGATATTGTTTTGTCGCGATGTTTTCCTTCACTGATAGCTCAAGCTCACTCTCGGTCTTTCAACCCACATCTTGTGGTGTGTAACGTACTAGCTAGAACGGAGAGACACAAAAAAATAAAATATAAAGTCGAACACACACTGCACTGGTTTTTTCCCCCCAACCGCACACAAGATACAAATGAAAATATTTTGTCTCCCATCCTCAACGTACCACGAGGCAATAAGGATTTCTTGAAAGGAATATTATTTACGAGCACTACAAGTAATATTTAGCTATTGCGAGTACAAAATTTCTACACGCTTTGTTACATGTCCTCATAAATTGTCTCGTGAAAAAGGTTGCTAATAGTGTATGTTGCGACTGGCTTTCCGGTTAGAGGTTTCATTTGCTATTTGAGGTAGGTTTTTTCTTAGGAAATGTTATCTCTAATTCTTTTTGTTAGAAAGAAAATCGGGGTGCATTGAGGACATATTATATCTTATACCATGGTTTTTTCATGAATTTCACTTCATTTTATAATAGTGGTTTAAGTCGTACAATCCTAAGTAGATATACTTCTATAAATGCAAATGTCAGTTTGTTTGTTTGTACCTCACCTGAACTACTCAGCCGATTATCTATTTATCTATTTATTTATTTATTTATTGATCGTCAACCTAATGTGCACCCACTACAACAGAATGAAAAATTTTTGTTAGGGTACAGAAAAAGACCCATGGTACTTTTTTACCGACTTCAAAAAAGGAGGCGGTTCCCAATCCGACGCGTATATGTATTTTTTTTATTCCAGAATTCCCTTGAAGACTCCGAAACTAACGGGTGAAACCGCAGTAAATACTACAAGGTAAATAATATCAACGGATGAACCGAAAAACCAAGTGTCCACTGCGGTAGGTATGTGATCATGGACGTCGATGTTCGTAATTAAAAATTTCAGTGCAACAGTTAATATCTGTAACCACATGTTACCTACAGTTCTACGATCGCTCCCAACAATATCACGCACTGCAATGGTGTTGAAAAATTAATTTAAGTACTTAAGTTTAAAACGTAAAATCAAAAAACATTAAAAAGTATTTAGATCGATCGGATAGTTCGATCGGTTTAGTTCATTTACGAGTATTCGACATAGAAAGTAGAAGATATAAAATTCAAAAAAAAAAAAGCTATTTATTACTTAGGATCGGTTACAATCACTTGTAATCGTCAGCAGGTTCTTAGAACTATAAATTACCGTCAGTTCGGAATACGTGCTCTGCTGAGAAGAACTGACAAGAAACTCAGCAGCGCTGTCTTTTAATGATCATACTTATAAACTAGGAGAACAAAAAATATAATTGGCAAATTCTAAAAATGATTGTCTTCTTGTACCAGTGGAGCGGCGATTTCAATTATTATAAACATTTAGATTTTTTTTACTGATTGGTCAGACATTTGTCCATAATCTCGCCAGATGGTAAGCGAAGATATGGATAGGGTGTTACATGTCTGCCAATTAGATACCTATTCACCCTAGTCTCGAAAAGGCCAAATTATAGTTCTTGGAAAACCCAGACTCCAGTAGGTCATTTCAATCCCTAGCGGTAGGTACGCATACTATAGCAAATCCGTGTCTGTATGGTATATCAAATATTCATAAACTAGCTGTTCCCCGCGGTTTCACCTGCGAAAATTTCGTAGATCCCGCAGGAATTCCGGAATAAAAAGCACGTAGGTACCCTTCTCTGTACCTCTTATGACAACCTGTGTACAAAATTACATGATAATCGGTTTGGCAGTTAAGGCGTGAAAGCGTAACAGACAGACAGACCGACAGAGTCAATTTCGCATTTTTAATATTAGTAGGGATAATAGCGAAGGAGTCAAAGGAATATAATATTTAATATCCTACTAATATTATGAACGCGAAAGTTTGCAAGTATTGATGGATGGATGTTTGTTACTCTTTCACGCAAAAACTACTGATGGATTTAAATAAAACTTTACAATAATATAGCTTATACATCAGATTAACACATAGGGTACATTTTATACCGGAATTCCCGCGGGAACTCTGAAATTAACGCGGGTGAAACCGCGGAGCACAACTAGTATAATATAATATTTTGGATTCCAATAATCTGGATCGGATTATTTATTTGTTTTTATCAACGGTGAATGTTTTTTACAGCTCATTGCCCAGCCGAAAAGCGCTTGAGTAGTTTTTTTATTATCTACTTAATAAATTATTGTAGGTATTTGGGAAATATACATTGTAAAAAGTCAAAATTAATAACAAATACAAAGAACTTGGTTACTTCTATGCTTACTTATGCCATATAACTTATGTGAACCTCATATAATATTGTGCCAAGGATTATTTAGTTTTCGCGTGACTATTCCGCTTTATACAAGCTCCGTACGAGCACGATGCAATAAAATGGATACGTTAACCATAAAGTTTAACAGGTTCGATGCTCCAAATGTCTGGAATTTTGATAACGATGACCGATATAATTGCAGCATAATAAACACATACGTAATATTATTATGTAATTGTGAAGGTACAATTCGAAACTTAAACGCTTTGGTAGGTATAATTATGGGACCTGTTTGATCTTTGCCTCACTCACTGACTAATCAATATATTTTCACTAGCTAACAAAAAAACTCACATTGCCATTTAAAATATTAGTAACTTTAATACAACACGCTCTTTGCTCGTGGTACGGTTCAGTTCAGTACGGAAAAATAATATTTTCCATAGTATAGTTGACCAGACTACAGAAAAATAATATTTTCCATAGTATAGCTGTTGACCAGACTACGGAAAAATAATATTTTCCATAGTATAGTTGACTAGACTACGGAAAATTGATTTGAAACTTTCGTTAGTTTGAATTTTTTATTTAATTTGTTTTCAAGTACCTAATTATCATCAAAGTCATATTTAATTGCAACTCATAAACGAAGAAATTATTTGAGGTCAGGATTTTGAGAACCTACAACCTGTGGACTCATTGCAGTGGCCCTTGTGGTCTTCATCATCAGTTCCACTTCACCCAATGGTGCTTTTGAGTAATCAGTAAACATAATATACGTAATGCATCGCAAATCGTATTGATTGAGTTTGTTTTTAAAAAACAAGATTTTCTGCTATAGCAAAACTCCGTTTAAAGTCTATAGAAAAGTTTAAAGAAGGTTTAATAGTTCGGTTGACTGTTGAATTGAGGATATGAATGAGTTTGTAAAGCAATTTAAATTGGACTTCGCAATTCAGTCACAGAAAGAAAAAATCAAGTTGGCTGATCCATTTTGAGTTTTTGCAAGCTTAACGCAAAGCAATTTACTTTTATTACAGATATTGCTTCTTATATAAAGGAAAAAATGTAGTAGATACATCACACACAACATTACAAGTTTGAGTAGACATAATGAAGTTAAACTTTTATTCACTAATACGCGAATAGCGTGGCCGTTCTGATTGGCTTTTAGTTTCCGGCGACTAAGTTTGTATCGCGGTTAACCACGCCCATAGACATAAGCTTTTAGAGAGCTCATTAGTTGCCTTTGGCTCATGTTTCGTCAAATGTTTGTCCAATATCCCCATAGATTTAAAATATCACCGTATATCGGCGTGGCAGAAATGAAAATGAAGCGTTTCTCATACAGATGGAATATAATTATTTTACTACTGATGGAATTTTATTTCTATTGGATTTTATATGTCGGACTTTCAAAATTAGTTTGCACATCATTTTCTAATTTTTTTTTATTTAAGAAAATTTTAAATTTAGGTATTGTAATTTTTTTTGTCTAAACCACGCGTCGAAATTTATCAATTAATGTATTATGTTAATTGCAGTAAATACGGACTGATATTCAATTAAAACAGTGCGACAGTTACTTAAACTCAATTTAAAATAATTTAATATTTACGGGTGGCTCGTCTGAATTGAAAGAAAATAGGATTGACGATGTTCGACGTAGTCGTGGAAATATTTGTTCAAATGTTTGCCATAAGTAACATACATATATTGGACAGTACCTACATTAGCACTAAGTGGCAAGGGAACAACTGCGAAACATGTTATAAATTATACATCACAAACAGATTAACTAAAAGCAATATTTAAAAATAAAAATAGTAAGTTAATCAAAGCATTCTCTATTCGTGATTCGTGATCGTCAACCTTATAAACCAATACGTCTAAATTTCATAAAATAAAGCCTCAAAAGGTTTAACTAGGTTACTTAGTATTTTTTTTAATGAAATTGGTTTTCTTGGGTCTTATTCAATACTAACTGAGCCCCGCGGTTTTACCCGCGTGAAACACGTAAAACCTTTTTTCACCTAACATCCGATTCAAATGGAACAAGGCCTTTATGTTGCTCCAAGTTGAGCTTAATCTACCTGTGAAAACCACATGATAATCCTTTCAGTAGGTCCGAAGATTAAAGTGAAAGACTCGCGGATTACTACTCTTTTAAATATTAAAAAGTAATATGGAAGAATTAATGAGACAGCTAGTCTCTCTATTATTAATGGAATAATGGTAGATAAAAATTCATATTTTTTTAAAGCCAGTAATTTAATTATTTCATTAGCGTTAATATTTATCAGGAAAAAACCAGAAATCTTGTGTTTATTGTTTGTGAACTAAATAAATAAATAATTAAATTAATAAATAAATAAATATACTAATTTTCCTATCCGATAAACTTGATAATTATTTTATTTCTTAACTATACCGTAACTGCTGGACCACAAGTCCTAAGATTTTAAGTTACTGTAGCTATCTCCGCTGCTTTTCCCGCATACGTTTTGGTGAATACCTTTTGAGATATTGTAACACCGAAGAACAGCATTTCTGGTCATGGTCAATAATAATATATGAAACATACAGCTCAACTATATACATTTTATTAGCTTATAATACATAAGATTCCTGATTTTACATTCATTACAAACTATAATGTTTATGATTTAAATTAAACAAAGGGCCATAAAGGGGGATGAGTTTTTTTTTGCAACACTTGAAGAATGTTTGCGACCTATTTATGTCACGAACTGCAGTTTTTAACGATCCACTTCTCACACTTTTTTCTCGAAACCATAGAGACTTCAGTGGGATTAAATTTTATAAAATAATATTGCAAGTTCTGTGTAATTTTGCATATATAAAATAAGTATCAAAAACCAGTATTGTATCGAGTATGTAGGTTTTTTGGTGCCATAATTAGTCCAGCTTTTTGCAAGATATAAGACTAGACAACACAGGCACACCATTTTTTAACTTCAATCACATAAGTTTGCGTTGTTTAAATTATCTGAAGAATCTAAATTGATGGATTAAATGAATGTATTGTCCAAAGAGTGAGGTGATGATTATACCAACCCTTTTCTTACAAAAATCTTCAAAGCTCTTTTAACTCAAATTCAATTATTTCGTTTATACAAAAATTGATTATTTACCAATAAAATATTTTGCTTACAAACATTGATATAGGTAATCAATGCTTATAATTTTTTCTTTAGTGCACTAGTATCTCCACAGCACTCCTGTGCCGTGAATCACCCGGGGAGTGACTCATGCATTCCAGCTAGCTGCAGCGGAACAGTGCACCTGATGAAATCATAACCAGAGGGCGCATTGACCTCGACGAGCGTAGAGCTGTGGACAGAGGCCTACGGGGTTACGGAATTGAACGATCTCTCTTTTGTGTCAGGTGAATCACCGTTGGAACAGCGTGGTATAGTGTGTCACTTCTTTTCCGCGTCGGCATTTGTTTTGGAACGCAATCGTAGCATCCCCATATTTGGATGTGGAGGAAGATGTTTTAAAGATAGGTCAGCGGTTGGTGCATTCGGATCACCCGCCGCAAGGCTTGTGTTCAAATTCTAAAAATAACCTCGAGCTATTAGTGAAAAACCAGCATTTTCGGAACAACCTAACATTGTCATTGGCGTTTTGCCATATAGTTAGTTATCAAAATATTGTCATAGGTAAAATTAAATGCGAGAAACCACCAGCTTCAAACCGAAAATATGTCGCCAAGCACCTAACGGTGTGTCCCGGCAGCCTCACTTCCTCACTTAGAAGCCTGCAGTTTCAATTTCAAGCTAGGTGTTTTTACAGTCTTTGACTAGGTACACCTATTGTACTGTGTTCAAATACTTAGCCTGTAAGGGGTCATACATTAATTACGTGAAGCAATTTTGCCCCCCGGTGAGATGTCATGAGATTTTTCTGGTGAGATTTTTGAAAATGAATATTTTTAATGTAAATAGTTCAATATTGTGTGCTTTTGCGTTGGATTTTTTGAGTAAAAATTTTACAATGATTCTCGGGGAAAAAAAAGTTCACGTAAGATTGGGTGAGGTTTGGCTTGAACCCTCCCCCCCCCTAAACGCCTCACGTAATTAATGGATCCCCTTGCCTCTTTATAATATTAGTGTATAAAAAATCGAAGACGCCCGAAGTGACTGTCATAATTAAAATTTACTTGGAAAATCAATAGGTATTACATCACAATAGTTATCAAATAGACGTCGACGTGCACATAGCGGGTTGCGTCATGGTTGCTTCCTGAAAGAGAAAAAGGTTGTATACAATATTAAACTGAAAGAATGAATTTCTGCGTAGCAAAATAGATGGGTCCAGAATTTTGGAAAACTGCACTCAAATTAGAACTCAAAAAGTTAAAAATTAAAATGAAAATATTCGGTAATTATTATCATTCAAATAAAATTAGTTAGGCATTTAAGAAGGATGAAGCCTTAATAATTCTTAGAAAATTATAAACAAAAACTAATATTCAAGAAACTTTTCCGGAAGATTGTTCATTTTAATCTAAAAAAAGTCAAAGGTCTAATTTAGAGTTTCAATAAAAAAATCTCACACATTCAAAGAAAAATAATATCGGATCAAAGCACAAAATATAATGTAATGTTTGTTGTTTCAAATCATAAAAAATGTTACTATTAACGTTGTAATCGCAAATTATTACAACAAGAATACTCTGTACTGGATTGACTGCATAGATGTCCTGCGCAATCCCTTTCAACACATTTCGATATGAAAAAAAAAATATCAAGTACAAAACGCCTTCGGCTACATTGTCTTCGGAACTGTCTGAACCAGACACACCCTCTACAAACACGCAATTTTACTAACAAAAACAACGCAAAAATTTAATTGACATCAGTTTTTTTACGAAAAAAAAAAACAAAACGAAACCCGTACAAATGCATTCATTTACCGACTTCAAAGAGTCTTGCACCGAATGGCCGAGTCGGTGTATGAGTCACAAACGATTGAAACGTTGTTGGGTCCAATAAAAATATTGAATAATACCGGCCAAGCGCGTGCCGGACCACACACAATGAAGGGTTTCGTAGTGAGGAAGAACGATAACCGTTATAATTAAAAGGTATGTATTAGTTATTTTATTCGAGAATATTCTATATTAAAATAAATTACACACACACACACACTACATTTTCCATTGTGTAATTGAATAAACGGGAAGCACAGTTTTTATAATATCCATAATCAAAAAAATAGTTTAAATCAACATTATTTTTCAAGATGTTTTTATGTGTTTTTATTTTTTTTACAGGTTAGGTGTTTGAGCTTTCTAAAAAGACTTAGAATTTAAGTATACTTCTCACAGTACATTACAAGGAGTGCGAGTTTTAATTAATTTTTAAATGTAGGTACACTATACCATTTTTACCTATTGTTTAAGTATTCATTGAATGAAAGAGAAAGAACATGGCGAAATTATAAGGTTTTCGTATTCGATACGGATCCCCAAAAACAAATAATAACCAGTGACAATTTACCGACACACAATAAATAATCGTTTTACAACAATCGAAGCCAATTTTGAACCTTAAAGCAAAGACCTAAAACTAAGATTAGTAAGGAGAATTAACTACCTGAAAAAAAAGCACGTTGGGTGGCAAAGACTGCAGAGGCGGTACGTTTGCAAACAGTGGAGCGATTTTTAACAAAAACAGAGAAGAAATGGGCGTTGCTGGAGTTAGTAAAAACTATAAAACTTTCAATAGGTAAAAATACGGTGAGTCTCTCCATTGTGGGTGAAGAATGGAAATGGTGGAAGGAAATGTCCCGCTGGGACGCTAAGAAAGGGTCGGCACGTAACGTCTTCACTGTTGACCGTACCTTACATTGTCCGAGCGTACGGAATCCGATAGGGTTGTCACACCGCAATCCATCAGTTGAGCGTAAGCAATAATAATAATAATAATAATCCACTTCACAACACACAGATCTACTTGATCCCACACTAAGCTATAAGCTTGTGTCGTGGAAACCAAGCAAACGTGGTATATACTACATAGAATCCTAATAGCTTATTTTAATTTTAGGGTCGATTATAAACGGTTCGAAAAAATTTTAGAACGTATCAAGGTTGAATTTGCATGCCGCAATGTGATGAAAGTAAAAATATACCTAACAAACAAACTTTTGTACCTACTTTCTTTTGTAATAAGTTAACCCATTAAAATAATAATGTTTCACATAATTACATAATCATAATACTATATCTATTTTACATTTTAATAACACTCAATTATCAATTCAATTCAACCAATCAGATCAGTGTTTTTCAACGCCTCACATTACAAAAAATATTTCCAGTAGGTACGATCATAAATTTATTTTCCTCAATCTTACTAGACATAAAACGCAAATTATATTGACTGATATTTTAAGAAAAAAAAAGGGCATTACATTGAGCAATCGTCAAAAAGCAACCTGTTGACAACCCTATTATCTTTAAAACACAATGACCGATATTTATTACTACTCATTTGCACGTAACAATGGCTCTAAGAAGTTCTTTATCGAACTTTATTATTTAAAACCTTTTGACAATCAACTCTACTTAAGTAAGTATGGATATTATCAGTAAATATACAATGTAATAAGGTAGTATAATAAACGTTTTAGTGAGCGCTTTTAGTATTTTATAGAGGTAATTAGTTCCCATTTTCATACTGTACCGTTCAATATTACAGTTTGAGTAGTCGCGCGATATAGTGGCATACGTCAGTCAAATGAACATAGATAAGCAATAGTGTGTTAACCCACACTGGAATTTTTTTGAGTAAATCGTGTTTTAAAATTATATCGCCATTTTGTGTCAACATTTTTTATGTTCAACATTTTTTTACATATTTAAAAAATGTAATAAGGTAAAAAAATAATTAAAAAACGTTTTGTAACTCTCCATAAAGCGTTCTGTATCAGTAACTTTATTTTGTGGGTTGACATGTTATTGCTTATCTGCGTCCAAATATTATAGCATATTCGTCAGTTCTAAAGAATCTTGTGGGTTTTTACTTTTTACTACCCCAAAATGTTGGGTTGGGTTACCCCAAATGTTGGGTTAGATTTGAACAGTCATCGATCGTGAAAGTATCAAATTGTACAGTAGGTACTACAACTTAATTTTTGTCCTTAGCTTTGTTTAAAATGTCGAACATTAATTGTAAACGGTCAAATTATAAAAATTGCCTGCGACATACTTCCTGAATCCTTACTATTATAAATCCGAAAGTGGGTTTGTTTGATTATTTGTTTGTAACGCTTTCACGCCTTAACGGCTCTACCGATCATCATGAAACTTTACATAGATATTTTCAGGGGTACAGAAAAGGACAGAAGGGATCATTACTTTTTATCCCGGAATCGTTGCGGAAATTTCGAAATTAACGCGAGCGTAACCGCGGGAAACAGATAGTATTATAATAATTGAGGATTGGATAGTTACTTTTGACTGTGTAAGGGAGGAACCTCCTCACACAAGCAATTATTGCTTACTAGTTGTGCCCCGCGGTTTCACCCGCGTTAATTTCAAAGTTCCCGCGGGAGTTCCGGGATAAAAAGTATCCTATGTGTTAATCTGATGTATAAGCTGTATTATTGTAAAGTTTCATTTAAATCCATTTAAATCCATTCACTAGTTTTTGCGTGAAAGAGTAACAAACATCCATCCATCCATACATACTTACAAACTTCCGCGTTTATAATATTAGTAGGATAGGGAGACTCCAAACTTTACAAAATAACTAGACACTTATACCATACGTACTTGATGACACAAATCTTAGGGTCCATTGAAAGCAGGAAGTTGTTAAGACTGTTCTCGCAGTTGGTGTACGCCATACCGAAGCCCAGACCTCCTCCGATAAACATGGGCCACCTTTTAAAACTCCTCAGGAAGAATGTACCCATCATACTTCCGATTACGCAGCCGGCTGCTGTAAAGAAAATTTGATAAACTTTATATGTAATATACTTACGGTGCCCAGTTTTGCCCGCGTGAGTTCCCCCTTTCGGAAATCCCGCAGGAACTCCTTTAGCCCAGTTGACAATATATTATAATCGTTATCACTATAGCCAACTAAGGAACTTATCGCCGTGGCACGTAGTCGCGAAAAATCACCAAAAGTAATGATTCACATCACATCACATTACAAGCTGTGCCCCGCGGTTTCACCCGCGTGAAACATTTTTATATAACAACTTTTTTTTCTGACATCCGATTTAAATGAAACAAATCCTATATGTAGCTCCAGGCTAAACATAATCTATCTGTGAAAACTGCATGACAATCCGTTCAGTAGATTCGGAGATTATCGCGAACAGACAGATAGACAGACAGACATAATTTTTTTTTTATTTTTTTTTGCAGTTGGTTACTTTTCTTTTATCGCCCCTGTCAACTTTTGTAAAAAATATTCAATGTACAGAATCGTGGATTCTACTCTTTTGTTATAGTTATAGATAGATGTTGTGTGTTCACTGTTCAGTATTACCCAAATATTGTGTTGTATTTTACCGAAACATTGTGTTGAGTTTTATCCAAACATGGCCGCTGTTTTACCTAATATTTTTGTTATATTTTGCCCAAAATTGTGTGGTGTACCTATTATATATAATAAATTAGATTAGGCTGTGTTTTACCACAAATTACAAAATAAATGTATTTAAAAAGACATTTTTGGTTTTAGTTTTACTTCTAATATTTTTTTTTTTGCACCTTCCCTAGTTGCCTATATGGCGATGACAATTATAGATTGTCAGCTTGGCTAAGGAGGCAGAAGCCTTAGTGGGCGTGTGAAGAACAACCCCCAAAAGTTTCATCACAACCGGATCATTGGTTAAGTTGGTTATAAAAATGAATACCTATTTCCCTGACTCACGGCAACACGCGTGAACGGCTAGATCGATTTCATTAAATCTTTCGTTTGTGTTTGTAGAAGGTTCTTATTAAAGAAATTTGGAGTTCCTGCGGATATTCAAAAACTCACGCGGGTGAATCTCCGAAACGGTTGGACCGATTTTGACGGGACTTTCACTGCTAATTAGCTGATGATATAAGAAGTAAATCAGGCTACTTCGGAGTTGCTGCGGGAATGGCCAAATTCACGCGGGTGAAACCGTGGAGCAAGGTTAGTATTTCAATAAAAATTTACGTTGGGAAAACTATTCGCATACCTTCTTACAAATAATATCTGTACTCTTACCTATTTTCATACCAAAATCCAGGAAACAAGCCGAGTATCTAGATTCAAAGTCTCTCTTGTCCGGTCTACTCATTCTTCCACAGCACTACGTTACGAAGGACAATATTGGCACACAAAAACTGCACATCTTCCTTGAAACAAACTTGATTTTGCAGATTGTTGATCGTGAAAATAAATTTAATTCGATTAGAAAAACAACAGTTTACAGCGATTACAATACGACAGAACACTGGGCATAAATTTTGGACATATTACAAAACGTGACGTTGACAGCTGATGTCAGTGTTTGAAAATTTCTTCGTCTTTCTATATATTGATTTTTTTAAAATTCGTTTTTGTGTTGTGCCAACTATTTTTTAGTGTTACTTTAAAAAAGAAAAGTCTCAATATTTCTGTTAATTATTTTGACAGTTACACCTTTAAAAATTACTTTCAGGTAGGTACCTAGTAGTTTTACAATAATTTATTTCATAAATAACTTACTGTTCCCCGCGGAATCCCCACGTTAATTTCGGAGTTCCCGCGGGAATTCCGGGATAAATAGACTCTATGTCTTTTTCTGTACCCCTGACAGTATAGGTGACTTGACTTTTTCCGATACTTCCAAACATTAACGTTATATTTCTACTAATTTATAGGAACTTAATCCTTCCTCATGAATCACTCTATCTATTGGTAAAAACCGCATGAAAATCTGTAACGTAGTTTTTGAGTTTATCGTGAACAGACAGATAGACGCGGCGGAGAACTTTATTTTATAATTATATTCAAAAACAAGTAAATTCAGTAGCATCAATAATATGTAAACAAATATTTTGACTTTGAACCCTATCATTATTGCAATAACTTTAAGTAGGTACTTGTCAAAAATGTCAACATTCTTCTGCCGCTAGCTATACCTATCTAGATATTCCGTCTGTGTTCTTGATTAGGGCTGTCAATTTTGCTTAACTGACAGTAAACCGCTTTGATAAGACATGTAGATTGGATTATGAACAGTGGCAACCCTGTTCCGGCACTGATTGTGTCTGCATATCGGGTCGGTTTAGATAATGTCTTCCAGTCTGTCTCTAGTCTAGGCATATTCGTCGATCTAGATCAATTAGTACTTTATTGATAATGATAGGAATTCAATTTTGAAAGATCTATGAACTACGTCAGCACTGGATTAGATCGCATTCGTATTTCAGCTTTTCCTGAGAATTTTTTCTGTTTGTAATTTGATCAAACTCAAAAAGTAATTAACCGATTTTAAAAATTATTTTTACTTATGCCGTAATTCTCATGGAAACTTTGAAAATGTGATTGAAACCATGCGGGATTGACTAGTTAGTTAGTTATCCTACTGATAATATTATTGAGTTAAAAATATATTTTAAAGAACGCCTTCAAACGCCTTCGTAAACATAAGCTGCAAACTTTGAGTCGCTCTTCTATCTCAAAGAAACTATAATATAAAGGCGTAAAATCGGCATCAGATTTTTAAAACGTATTCCAATCAATTTATGAAAATAGGTACTTAAATAGGACAAATATCATGACGTAATGTACTATACACGTATATGTACGTTTTCCGACACTTCGACCGATTATTATCGTTATAACTATTTCAACCAATTTTCACAAAACCTTATATACCTACTAAACCTTCCTCATGGATCATTCTATCTATTGGTGAAGACAGCATGAAAATCCGTTTAGTAGTTTTGGAGTTTATCGCATACAGAGAGAAAGAACGCGCGTGGAGGATTTTCTTTTGTAATAATATGTGGTGATATACGTATAAAGTCCGGCCAAATCTATAGCGTCTTGGCCCTAAACCTAATCAGGCTACCTGTCTCCTGTGATTGAAATTATAATTGACCTATACGCTAATTGTATTAAGGATTACGCTTGATAATACGTATTAACAAAGCTCTCTGGAGCTTATTGGAGCTTATTATACAGCTTTTAGCATTAATCCTTTGTCGTTACTTTAAATAATAATATATTTTCGAGAACATGAAAATAGATGCAAATCATTGGCAATTATTATTTGTCTTTAACTTTTTATTTAACACTAGCTGTTTTCTGCGGTTTCATCTACGGTAACTTCGGAGTTTCCGCAGGAATTCCGGGTTACAATATAGCCTATGTTACTCAGGGATAATGCACCATTCTACTGGTGAAAGATTTTTAACAAAAAAAAAATATAATCTTTTAATAATATTAGCATAGATTGTAAAGTGTATACTTAAAATGTAATATCATTTTATATTGTACGTCCGTACGTGTAACGTTAAACAACATTTAATATTTAAAGGACATGTCAGTAAATGTCCCTTAAATATTGAAATAATGAAAAAAGACATGTAGAAGTCATAATAGAACTTTTGTGATCGCCCAAACTGTTCTAAAATATGCATTCTATTTTAATTAAATTTCTAATAAAACCACACTCATTTCGTAGCTCATTAGAATTCAACGCGTCATGTTGTGTGCATCACCCTTTATTGCGTGGAACAAGAATTTTTCAATATGCGACGTCCATGGTCAAAAAACAAACTTAATAAAATGACCGTTATTATTTTTTAACTAATCGTCTCCTGTTGCTGTGTGTTCAATTAAAATATTATGGATTTTCGTAATTAAACTCTTCAGTAGAGTAGGTTGTTTTTTGCTTAGCGAATAGTCTAGCTGTAATTATTACGACCTAGCTGTGGTATGCAGTTTCTGTGACGTGAATTTTAAAATTCCCATGGTAACGCTTTGTTGAACTGAGATAAGTGTACTTATCCTATCAGTTGATACAAACTCTACTTCATGTACAGACAGCCTAGTATATAAATATATGTACATTATATATTTTATGTAGATATATTTTATGTTGTGTAAGTTATACAGAGTGTAACAGAAAAGTGTGGTCATATTTGACGGTCCTGTTCAGGTTATCGTTTCCAATGATTTGACAACAGTAACTGAACCGGAACCATCAAATAAACTTTCGCAAATTTTGCTAGGTTTGCTGTTATTAACTTGTATCTGTACCTCAACGGTGATAAATTGCTTCAAATGATCTTGAACCCGTCATCAGTATATTTTGATGCAGAAGTGGTCCATTTTTTTTTTATTGGTAATGAAATTTTTGATCTAAATATCACGGTCAAATTATTATTGTATTACATTGCCAGATCACAATCTTCAAATATAACTGCACCTTATGGTAACCTGCTGTAGATTAAAAAAATCATTTTGTTTATTAGGTTTATAGATATGTAGGTACGTAAGAAGTTCACATACATGAGGAAAAAAAAAGTTGCGCTTGCCGTCAACTTCATATACGTTAATACCGTTGCCTGCAAAAAATTTATTCTCAACATGCCAAAAGAAGTATATAGAACTTCAAAAAACATTTACTACGGAAAAAAAATTGTTATTTAAAATAACTCTCCTTTAAAGCTAATAACAAAATCCACCCCTACATTCAAAATATTGTCATTAAACATTATGCAAATGCCTTTACTAGTGATCCCTTTGGAAGTATAATTTTGGCTAATTGTCAAATCCGCTCGGAGCTATTTGTCATCACTCAAGATCTATTTAGGTGCATTAGGCGACTTTATTTAAAACAATTTATTAAGCTTCAACTCTGTATACATTTAAAGGATTAGCCTTCCGGCAAAATATTCGATCATCAAACGATATTATCATGAATTATCATGCTTTAGATCTTTTCCGTAGGTACAATAAATAATACAATAATAATACCTTTAGTAAAATATTAAGGAAGTTATGATGTTTGTCAGCGCAATTGGGTATTCTCCAGGGTATGAAAATCAAAATTCTAATTAGTCCGTCAGTTAAAAAATAAAAAAAACAATAGACACGTATTTTTTGCTTTTTCAATAAACACAGCTAAAGCGAATTAAAGTTTAGGGTGGGGGACTTGTGACGTCATTATTCAGTATAAGCCCCGCACAAACTGCACCAGGTTGTGGCGTCACGCGAAATGTCAACTCAATGGATCGCCGTTATTTTTTGATTACATAAAAAAAGAAAAAAATACGTGTCCAATATTTTTTACTAATCTACATGACTGACTAAAAAAGAAATTAGTCAAGTAGCCAACTGATATAAATGGGATAGAGGTAAGTGAAATTGACTGCTACCCTGGAGCAGCTGGTTCGATTTCCGCTTCAGAGTAAAAATGTATGTAAGTACATATATAGGTAGGTACATAATAAGCATTGAGTTTACCTTGAGTCTGTATGTTTAATATAGGTATATCATAAGTATTTATTTTAAAAAAAAAGATTTACAATTATATCGTCGTCTTTTGGTGCCAAAAAAGTACCCCCCTAGTACCTACAAGTTCTTCTTTTTGAAACCAGCCCCCTTAACCAAGTTTACAAATTATGATCGTTAACGCATAGAAAACTAAGGAACGGGATCGTTGTCATGTTATCACATAAAACTGAACTTTGACGCGCGTGACATGATGATTCGTTACTTAGTATACTACGCAACGAGTATAGATTTGTAAACTTGGCTAAGAGAACTGGATTGAAGGGACTTCACGGGATCAATTGGAACAAAATAAGCAACCATTTTAACACTATTCTAACCTATTTATTTATATTTCAAAGCTAAATAATTGACGTGTTCAACAGCTCAACCCATCATATTTCCAAAACTTCTAACAACCATTATTTTTCCATGAGTAAATATAAATAATTCACATTCCAACTCATTTATAACCCAAAAGCTAATTGCTATTGTCACCGAACACAACTCATTGGTAGTCACAACTCCGGGGTGATTCTGTAAACGTACGAAAATTTCACTTTACTTCACGTGATGTTATGGATTTTAATAGTCCAGTGGCGCTAGGATGCGTGCCACGATATATTTATCACACGAAAGATAAAATTGTCGATACGACAAATATTTGTGGGCGTCCAAGCAAAAAGGTTCAATAGTGGGGTATTGAGTTAAGACTAGATTCGGTATCTAGAATAATCAATTGATAGTAAAAATTGAAAAAATATTCAAAAACTGGCACATATTTTTTTATTAGGCATGTGATTCTGGAATAATCTTTATTTTTATATATTATTGTAGATTAAGGTATTTTATGAAATTGTAAATAATTGAGCATTTATTAATATAATCAATTAAAATCGCGGAAGTATTTTTTTCACTCAACTTTACAAAAGTCTTATATCTCGGAAGAAGGAGCCTTTTTGCTTGTACGCCCACGTTTATCACCGTGACAAGAAATGACAAAAAATTTAGTTTTTGGCAGGAACCATAGATGGCGGTTTTATCATTTATTTTCGTGGCGATTAAAACAATTTTAAAAGTAGATTCTGTTGTGCTTATGAACAATAATTTTCGCAGTGCGGGTTATTTCTTAAAAGTTAATAGTTCCTAACCAATTTTAGAAAAGTTCTAAAATCCTTTTCTAACCGCGATAGACGCCATAAGGCAGTCGCAAGTAGGTAAATAAATAAAAAATACCTATACATATACAAAAAATTTACACTAAAGTTTGATTGCTTTAGCAGATAAGATAAATGGGAAGAATTTATAAACTACCTACTTTGATGGTCCCCCTGTTATATTACACGAATCAATTTCGGGGTTCCCACAGGAACTCTTCGTGTCAGGAGGAAAATCCTATTTCCTATTCTAACGGCCGTACTCAGAGTCGTTTCAATGATTACTTGATTTTAAGTAAAGATTTTAAAAACAAATCTACCGCACTCTTTCAGAGACGTTCATTAAATTAATGTTAATTGAAATTCAAATAATTAAATTTAATATAATATATTAGTAGATATTATATATCAGTTTAATATTACTCAGGGATAATTGGAAATTTATAGATTTTAAGAATATCAATTTGAAGATTTTACTTTTTGAATTTAATTTATTTAATATAATTTATTTATTTAATTTAATTTATTTAATATAATTTATTTATTTAATTTTATTTATTTAATATAATTTATTTATTTAATTTTATTTATTTCATATAATTTATTTATTTTATTTAATTTATTTGATGCAATTTATTTATTTAATTTAATTTATTTAATCTAATTTAATTTGTTTAATCTAATTTAATTTACTGAATTTAATTTATTTAATTTACTTTTTGTTAAATTTTATGGGTTATTTTCCTGATATAAATGAATTTTAATTTAATTTAATACTACTACTTTGCATTTTTTTCGCCTTTCATTCCTCGTATTTCTAATATTTTCGTATTATTAATATTATATATATTACTAATATTGAATTCTGATTGAATTATAATAAAGTAATACCATGTTATTCGCAATTAAGAACGAATTTTCATTTTATCGCGCTCACCAATCGTCGACGATAAAAATGTGAGAAAACAACGACAAAGTAGACAAAAATACATTCAAAAGTGCCGCATGTTAGGGATTGTCGACAATTTTATCATATATCGTTTTCTGCCATACAAACATTTTTTGCTGCCATGTTACCACTGGTAGACAAAACGATATAAGTACGAGTTTGTCGACGAGAATCGATAAAAGGGCTCGATAAAATTTTGTCATGTGCCGCATCTTAGCTCCGCAGTTTATCTGGGGGCACGGCAGTGCCCCCGCCAAGTCGAGCAACAAAAGCGGCACGGCCGTACTATCCTTTTCTCGAAGCAATTCAGGCCATTTTCGACCCCCTATAACTTCGTTGTGGATAAAACTAGAAGCCTGAATTTTTAGTAAACAAGCAGGTATTGTATAAAGACGGTATAATTTAAATTTCATTCGATTTGAACCAGTAGTTTAAGAATTATAACTAGTCAAAGTTTCTTAATTTTGTAGGTCACTCACTCACTCACTCACTCACTCACTCACTCACTCACTCACTGACCGATCATCAAAATTCTAAGGCACTTCTAGCAGACATAGAAGTTTGAAATTTAGAATACAATTAGTGTTTATTGTATAAATCAAGGAAAAATTAAAATATTTAGCAATTTCGGTCCAGTTTTCTAGATACACTAACTACATAAATAACTTTGTAATCCCATATAAATGTATGGAATTACAAAGTTATATATGCAGTTATATGTACCAACTGCACAAATAACTTTGTAATCCCATATAAATATATGAGACTAGCTGTTCCCCGCGGTTTCACCCGCGTTAATTTCGGAGATCCCGCGGGAATTCAGAGATGCAAAGTAGTTAGTACCCTATATCCCTAGGTTTTCTTTACCCCTGACAACGTGCATGCAAAATTTCATGAGATTTCACCAGCGTTAATTTCGGAGATCCTTCGGGAATTCCGAGATAAAATTACCCTAATCTGAATGCTCCAACGATTTTCATGAAATTTTGTATACAGGGGATTTCGGGGGCCATAAATCGATCTAGCTAGGATTCATTTCTGGAATTCCCGCGCGAACTCTGATATCAACGCGGGTGAATTAATTATTGCATACTACACGTTGTCAAGGGTACAGGAAAGGTCATAGGGTAGTACTTTTATCTCAGAATACCCGCGGGATCTCCGAAATTAACGTGGGTTAAACCGCGGGGAACAGCTATTTAAGCCGTTGCCCAGATATTAATAAATAATAATAATAAGTGTAGCTATAGTTACCTACCTAGATATAAAGTGTAGATACATAGTTACCTAGACATAATTATGTTCAAAGGTACAATGGTCAACGGAATGAAAAAGCAAGAATGGGGCATGTGTTTATTATAAAGTTGTACCAAAATCTTTCAAGTTATTAAAGTAGACTAAATTGCTCAAAGGAGGAAGACCATTTACAAAAAGAAATGAGATCCCATCAAAAACAAACTTGTAAAAAAGTCCAAGTCTCGCAACTCACTTCTTCTACAGTAAAAAGTTGTGAGATCAATGTAATACCAAGTCGGTTAATTTATTCAGTGCCTACTTAAGGGTCCTTCTGTCTAAAGTTATCATGTTATAAGCTAATCTAATAACATTTTATAGTGACCATATCAAATTTAAAAACCTTTTATGTTTTAAATAGATTGATTGGCTTGGCGATCACGTGAAAACACAATGTATCTCACAAGTAATACATATTAGATTGTTTAGAACCATAATTATGTATTACATGTGAGATATAGGTATTGTGTTTTCACGTGATCGCCAAGCCAATCAATCTATTTAAAACATAAAAGGTTTTTAAATTTGATATGGTCACTATAAAATGTTATTAGATTAGCTTATAATATGACAGAAGGACCCTTAAGTAGGCACTGAATAAATTAACCGACTTGGTATTACATTGATCTCACAACTTTTTACTGTAGAAGAAGTGAGTTGCGAGACTTGGACTTTTTTACAAGTTTGTTTTTGATGGGATTTTAACATCTACAAGTTCAATGTTACTAATTCTAAATATACAATAAATATGTTTATTTTGATCATGTTTGTGACTCAATTACGCATATAGGTACGGCATAAAATTCTATATTTTAAATACTGAAATTAGTTTAAGGCCCTTTAGTGATTTATTATTATTTTTGCTTTTTAATTTTAATGTAATAATAATAATAATAATTTCTCTATTCATTAGACCAACTTAGATCGTTTTCTTAGTAACATGATTGCTTAATCTATTGTTAGTGATGAAGGTATAAGTTTTTGTCAAAAATCTTTATTAGTGATTTTAGTTAAAGTTTCGTGTGAAATTATATAAGTGTTAATTTTAAATTCACTTGAAATTCACTTAGAATTTCCATAATAAGTCAGCTTGCGCAAAAGATGTCATGTGTTTTCAATTATAAGCAACATTAAATTCCACGGTGATGCAAATGAAATTTCAACAGAAAGCACCGAATTGAGATATTCTCGTCACTTTGTTGGGGTAACTCGGGTAACGCGAAAAGACAACGGGTGATAAATTGCGTTTTGTGCCGATGTTTTGGTTGATAGAATAAGAATGCACGGGGAGTTACCGTGGGCTCATTAGTTATTGGCATGTTATACCGCTAAAATTAGTTTCACGTGTATTCAAAACCCGCGTGAGTTTCGAGGTTTTCTCTAGAATTCTGAAATAAAAACTACACATGATTTTCTGAAACGCCTCACAAAGATATTTTTAGTACCTATGTTTAAATTATTACAGAAAATAATCGGTAGGTATAGGTAACTACAAAAAATTAAGGCAACGGTAAAACGTGCCTCAAATTTCGGCGACGCACCGAAACGGCTCGTAAATTAAATGAGGACATTCGTAGGCTAGATAGGACAGACGGTTAATTATACGTACTAGTAAGTATTGACTTATCAAAATATAAGGGATTTGCTAGTTTTAGATGTGATTACACTTTCTTTGTTATGTATTTTTATCATGATCGGTCTATTGATATTACTAGGTATTTCAGCTAACAAGCACTTGACTGTTTTTCTGTTAAATTATATTTATTTGCATGCTTTTATTAGTTTAAATTGTAACTGACAAACAATTTTTTAAACTACTTCTAATTCTCGTAGTGAAATGAAACTTTATGTAATTACCTATATGTTGTTCGGATGATAAAAGTACTATATACAACGTGTTAATGAATTAACCAAAAACCTGATACACCCCATTAAAAGAAATAAACAATAATGTGACTAAAATATAAATTATGTCGAAAAAATTAATAGTTTAAAAGTTATTCAACTTAGTTCAAGTTGTTCAATTTAGTTTGGAGGTGACCTATCTATGAAATTTCGCGAAATTTCAACGCCTAAACCACTTGTTTTAGAGACATCTATTCTGGAAAAGGTTGGTTTATTTTTTTAAATCTATGATAAAATAGTTGCAAAACTTTTTTGGGTAAATATGTACATATTAATGATACATACCTACTTAATTAACACCCAGGCTCAAGATAAAACACAAACTTTCATCTCATAAATTTTACTCTGAAACGGGAATCAAACCTGCGACACCCGGTGCATTAGTAGGGTCTACTAACGATTGCACCAACCGTGTTGTAAATAATCTCAACAGTAGCGAGGATATTAAGAATTATCCCATCAGGATCAAACGATTCATTTGGGAGACAATAAAATGCGTCAAATTTTACAAACGCATCACAAAATTTGCATGAAACTCATATAGGGTAGAATTTATGAGTGGCTTTAATTTCAAATCTGCTTTATTGACATGTGCACACAAATTTACTCCTAAGTCCTGCATCCTGTCATCAAGAGATAAACACAGATAGGTAAATATGCATATGGATAGCTTTTATGAATTTCACAACTTGAAAATTTAAATTAAAAAAAAACATGTTTATTCCAATAAACTTAGGGGTTTCACCTCTAAATGTGGTATATTGATGAGCTACTTAAAAAAAAATTGGTAGTCTAAACCAGACCTTTGACTCTGAATGTCTTAAGACATGGAGAGGGGCACAATCTTAAAAGGTTCAAGTTTGTAATGCCAGAACAAAGGATTTTACTAGTTTATACCATAAGTTTATAGCTCTTTCATTCCGAGGTTAGCTCAAATGACTGATTTAGTCTAATAAATTTTAATAACTTGAACTTTGGCTTAACGATTTACTTCAACTGTTTTAACTGTTTTCAGATTGCTAATTCTGTCAGTAGGCTCATCGTGCAAAACTATTTTAGTGGGAAAAGTACTAAAAGCTTGTTTTTTTAAGTGTATTAACCTTACCAGCATGTATTTTATGTTTTATTTCATCTATTGAAGTAGAAAGATCTGAGAAAGTTAACAAGCGGATTTAATCTGGCAATCTTCACGCCTGCAATATATTGGAGCTTAGATTTTACTGTCCAATCCAATGCTACATTTGCATAGTCGTAAAATTTACTACCTATGCATTTTGTCTGCTAATCCGAGCGTTTCGGCGCACTGTGCGTGCTCGACACTGAATGAGACGTTTCCGACACACTTCAATAAATTACAGTTAATCTTATGCCGCAGTCAATAAAGGTGAATTTGCAACTATTTTGAGAACGACGGCCGGAAATAAAAAGTTTGCTTTGCAAAGAAATGCCAATTTGTCTTTGATCTCGCAGGTTGGGTTAAAGATTACAAGTTTTATGTGCTGTTTATATCCGTTTTATAGTAAAAATATTCATGTAAGAATACTATGTTGTCACAACGCAGTATTTCGGGCAACTCGTTCTAATCAGATGGATAGTAAAAACAGAAAAAAATCAAAAGAAAAATAAAAAATAAAGAAAAGTTATAAATTTTTCCATGAAAAATGTAGTAACTGACGATTAAAATATTTTAGCTTATATTGAAATAATAATGTTATTATTATATAGGTTTAGGTAGATTCAATATTGATTAGTAAGTAGTTTTGTTTTTTTTTTTATAACTTAGATACGTACGGTTATATTATTTTATTTGTGTGTAGTTTGGTTTTGAAAAGCAAATTAGTAAATAAAACATTGAATACCTAACAAAATTGCCTTAATTTCAGCCAAAATACTTTTCTACATTTACTTATAGGTACCTATAAATTAAAAAAAAATTAAGCCAAATTGTAACCCAAAAACTTTCGGGCTGTTTCCATTTGTCATTTTATTTTTGATTTATACTCATATTCAAAAGTATTAAGAAAATCTGCACTGTAAAGTGTATACTCAACAAACAAAACAACAATGTACCCCTCATACCCACTAAACTAATAAAAGCGATGGAAGATAAACAAGTTTACGTTGGCGGGATTAAAAATTCGATCGTAAACTGAGCTTACGATAACAAGTGAAGGGATGTGACAACTAACACAAAGTGACGTAAGGTTATACGGCAATAAGTTGTTGGCACCCTCGCCAAGACTTCTTGCCAATGCGTCAAACGACATGCTAATTTGCTTTTCAAAATAAAAGTTGTACCTACTTTGTTGAGCTTTGTGCGTGTGATAAGTTAATATTGAATCATTTTAATTATCATGGCCCAAAGTGACCTATTTTTAAATAAGTCACCTTCGATCTAATTTAAACATGACTTTTTTATAATAATTGTACAAAATATAAAGCAAGATACTATGAATTGACAGTCTTATTTAAAATGATGCGTCAGTTTCGAGATTCCTGGAAAACTATTAATT
Source organism: Zygaena filipendulae (assembly GCA_907165275.2). Classification (NCBI taxonomy): domain Eukaryota; kingdom Metazoa; phylum Arthropoda; class Insecta; order Lepidoptera; family Zygaenidae; genus Zygaena; species Zygaena filipendulae. The sequence continues at coordinate 8,789,740 of OU015669.1, forward strand.
TATATTAATAGTCATAAACCATCGTCTCGCCAAAAACAATAGGTTTAGAAGTCACGAGGTCACAAACAGACGCACTAATAAAGATCCAGAATTTTGTTATTTTTTTTTTGAAGTGGTTTTTACATAATGCTTGTTCAAACAAATTGACAAACAGGCAAACTAACAAATTTTTTAAACGTCATCAAAATAAATAGATCATTATTTAATCCCACCACTATTTTTTTTATATTTTCAATATTCAGAAACACCAATATACCTATATGTATAGATTGTAAACATAGGTTAGAAGCGGTAAACATCAATTTTATCTATTTAATAGAAGCATTGGACTAGTAATTTAATTGTTAGCCAAACCCACTGATTGTATTTTACTGTCAAACTCAAATTAAATAAAATCGACTCGCAGTGATCCAATAGTGTAAATTTAAATCAAAATAGGGTTTCAGCTTTTGTTGAATTCCTCCCTTGTCCGATGAAACGTATCATTACCTTTAAAAATTACCAACAATTTGACAGGACTCGCTGTCAACGTTTAATTAAATACGTAAAAAAACCCTCGAATCACATCTGAACCTATCATCAGTTTCAATTATACAATTATAATTAGTCACGACAAATTTAATCGACAACCAGTCTTTTGACAAGCAAACAAAGATCAAAATGGATCGTTCGCAAATTTTAGGAAGGCGTCCAACGAAAAGCTATCTGTTAAAACTCTATGTAAAGTTTTGAAAAGGCAAACATTACGCGATGAACGATTTGATAAAATTAAAATCGTCTCTATTTCCTGTAGTATAAAGGCCAAAGTGCAGTTTATTACAAGTATTAGTGAAACTTGCGCTAGTTTATAGAATACAATAGCAAAACTCCACACACTCAGGTGCGTAACGAACTAATTAATTTGAATGCCCGCATTTGATTACACAAATCAAATGGTTTTATTGTGCGGAGGGGTGAAATGAGAAATCGCTAAGAAATTTAGTTCGTCACGTTCCGAGCTTGTTTCCGGTGCTTTTTTGTCAGCAACGGCTCATTATAACGCCCACAGTGCACGAACGGTTTTAGAATGTTTTTCACTGTTCAACACTGCCATTTTTTTAAACTTAAATAAGCGCTATTTTGTGTAGATTTTTTTTTTAAAGTTTCGGTTTAGCCCATTCAAAATTAACCAGTTATTAAAATAGAAAAGTGGATTTCTTTATTTCAGATGGGTACTAATCTTTGTTAAATCTTTAACAGCCGTTGCCTTTACGCATCAAACTCCTCATGATAATTATCTCCTTGTTGTGTAAATCGATTGCAATGAAGCTAGTTAAACAATTTACGTTGATTGTGTGAAAGAAATCTCATTGTATATTTGAAAGAAATCTCAATAATTTTGTTCTGTAGATTTGCACGTACAATCATGCATTTTGTAAAAATCGTGTTATATTTTATTTAAAATATAGGTAATATCGTGAATGTACAGATTCACTGCTCTAGTTATAATTTTATTACGTCTGCTAGTTTACAGATATATCGTTTTTTTTTAAGACATATTATGAAATTAGTTTCACAGAAAAAAAAATCCACTCAATCTCGAAAAGAGTACCTACAGTTTCTCTGAAGAAAAATTTAATCACAAAAAAATTACCATTCTGTCTGTTACCTGCTTAGCTCTGTAATAAGTCCATACCATCACCCCCAGCACAGGTGCCGTCAATTCACACGCGTTCGTATACAGCCAACTTTATGATATCTCGTTTATTATTTTGTCCAGTAATTATTTGATGCTCGCCCACTGGGCGGTCACGAATCGCCTATGTATGTATTTTCTGGCTACAATTTGTATTATTACAGTTATTGATTGTGATAACTTAGTTTATAAGTTTTTTATTTTAAATACGGTAAGTTTTCGATGTTTCGCAGAGGAATCCCTTAAGAATCTAGCAATGGGGAAAACTTACTCAATATAGGTACATAATTATATTAATACTAGCTGGTGTTCACGCTGGAACTTTTAGGTATAACAGAAACCTTTGCAGGTGAACGCCGAACAACTTATCAAAGTTTCATTAAAATCGAACGAATGGTTTAGACATAGCGAATATACATATATAGAGGATAAACGTACAAACAACAAACGTACATTTCTTTTAACTGACTTGAATATTATCTGGCTGTTTTTTTTTTCTCGAAAAAGTTAGAACACAACTTATAGAAATTATTTTCCATCGCGAGCAAAACCAGCAGTTGAAGTTATGCCATTCTCCTATATTTTTAAATTCTATCTTAATAGAAGGTTTCTTTCAAAGTTATCCTTAAATCAAGCCCCTTTTTGACATTTTCATGAATTAAGAATAGAAGAGCTGTGGAGGCAACCTGAGCCAGTTATCGATTCAAATTCCAAACAATTGATGACCAAGATAGTTTAAATTGATCCTGTTTTTCTCACCTGGCATAAATCTGTACAAAAACAGAGTAAAATTAATTTTAGGTATTTTAATGTTGGACGAAAAAATCGTGAGAATTGATCATGATCTATATAAATGGGGCGAAAACCACATTGCGGTTAATTTCATTTTCGTTTTCACAATAAAAAACGGCGCATGCGCCTAATCGTTGTTTTATTACACGTTTATTTTGTAATCATCGTTATTATGAACAATTTTATACCAATTAATCGATAAAAGAATTTTTTTGTATTCGTGCAAAGTGAAGGGCGTGAAGGTGAAAGTTCAATTGCATCCCTATGTACTACGAAATGAACTAAGCTCGTCCCTATGATGACGTCATTTCTCTAAAATGTTAGAAAAAAATCGAGAAATACAATGAAAATTTCCCACGGAATAAAAATAAATTATTTTGTATCATTCGTCCGAAGAGAAAGAAAAATCACAATATTATATCGGTGAAAATTAATATCACTCTATACAATTTTTCCACCGCATTAGTTCTACAAGTGCGCAACCTGCTGGAACGTAAAAATAAAAAATTATTAACATCAAAAAAAAAAAACTCGGCACAAAAAAATAACGCTGTCCCATAACGATACGGTTTTAATTAAATTAATTGTAAGCAGTTGCGATATAAATGACGAGCTATGAAATGGACGAAAAAAAATTATTGTAGATTCTCTAAAGATAAAAGCAATAATAAAACACTTCCCCTGTTGAGTGCGGGCTCACTGCGCCGAATCGTTAACGGAGTTGTTTTTAGGAAAAATATGCTCTTAAATGCAGTATATTGCATCAGTGTATAAAGGCAATAGAGTTTTGTGAAAAGCGTAGAGCAAGTGGCAATTCCCCTATCGGCCGCCTACGTAACCGGTTTCGCAGGAAGAATAAATTTTCTTTTTCGCAACTAGTAACGTACAAGGACATTATATTATTCGTACTGGAATTGTACGAGCTAGCTTATCACTATTTTTAACCTACATTACACGCCACCAATCCTTGTGTATATAGCACATATTGAAAAATAAAGATCGTGTTCTACGGTGATAGCCACTTAGTACTTGTTTACTTCTATCCTACAACCCGTCTCTTCGACATCACCAGTCATAGACTCTGTGCAAGAGCTGACGACCCCCAACAATAATAGTGCCAAAATTTATTTGTAATGGCTCCACTACATTCTCGCTGAGTACAGACGATTATGCGCGAGCACGATAGTGTAAGAGGGCATACTCGGCTGTACTCGCCGATCATCGTCTACGATCGCCTGCGACGTCGGTTTTTGAGCACGCATCAAAGGGAATCGCCTGTGATCGCGTTGAGGTGTCCACATTATCGCCGATCACACGATCAACGATCATCGGCGATAATGTAGTGCAAGCATTAGATATAAAATATTCGACGCAGCAAGCCGGCACGCAACCCGCATGATTCGAAGCGTCGATCACAACTCGGATACTACCATTTACAACGCTGGACAGCGAATCGGAAGGTCCACCATGAGTTGTTACAGTAGTTGTGTAGGTATTGGCTGATAAACTTATTAATTAAATTTAAAATGTGCCAAAAATTTTAGGATAAGAAGGTATAGGAATATAAAAAAATATGATGAAAAAAATATTTATGATATTATCTACTCATAATGAAGTACCTACATACTTGTATGCAATACCTAGGTAGGCTGGATCCACTAATTATTTTTGAAAGTCTTTGTGTTCTTCAGCTTGGAAGAGCTCACATGATTAGTAATAAATTATTAGTATTACCGAACGGATTTAAATATAAAATAAAAAATAGCATGTATGTAGGTAGGTAGATTTTGTCATGAGTGGAAAAACACATTTAATATTACAGTCAGTAATATTATGTTCAAGATTTCTTTTTAACCTAGTACTTACTTAAAAAGAAACCCCCCAAATTCAAGCTCTAAGTAGGTATACATATAGTAGTATATTATGGTAATTCCATAATTCTTATTATTCTTTCTATTGCATAGGTAATTTCTATGACTTGCATAAGGAAATTTTTAGATAAGTAAAACAGTGCTCTATCCAATTACTCTATGAATTGCTCTATCCAATTACTATTTTTTGTTCTCCTAGTTTATAAGTATGATCATTAAAAGACAGCGCTGCTGAGTTTCTTGTCAGTTCTTCTCAGCAGAGGATGTATTCCGAACTGACGGTAATTTATAGTTCTAAGAACCAGCTGACGATTACAAGTGATTGTAACCAATCCTAAGTTATAAATAGCTTTTGAATTTTGAATTTTTTGAATTTTGAGTGTTAAAACCTCATGGTAGAGCCAACAGATATTAATCACTACACTGCAACTAACCATTACCGGTGTTTTTGGGAAGCTTTCCTTTTTGGGGCGCTGTCCGTTATCTGGGGGAGATTTACCTCTCTTCAATTAGTTTTCGACAAAAATAACATATTGTTTACAAAATATATATCTTTCTTATATATATAAAAATTTCGTGTCTCGATGTATGTTCGCGATAAACACCGAAACCACTGAATCGATCATGATGAAATTTGATCACTATGTTGTAATTTGGCCCAACTTAAAAGATAGGATAGTTTTTATCCCGAAATTCCCGCGGGAACTCCAAAACTAGTGCGGGGAACAGCTAATACCCGTAAACTACTGTCAGGGGTACAAAGAAAGACGCAAAAACGGCTGAAATTAGGCATGCACGTTGTCAAGGGTACAGAAAAGGACATAGGGTAGATACTTTATTCCCGTAATTCCCGCGGGAACTCCGAAATTACCGTGGATGAAATCGCGGGGGACAGCTAGTATATATCTAAATCATTACATTATCTGTTTTTTTTTTTTAAACTAGCTATTTCCCGCTTGAATTTTGTGATTCTCTCAAAATTCTGTGATTTTATTATACCTATGTTTATTATTACCACTACTTAACAAATTTTAATTTTATAATTTTTTTTCACTTATAAGTCCAATGTCTTTTAGTGAAATAAATATAATATAGTCCCAGAAATCCGAAACTCTGAAATTAACAAGTAAATAAATACATAGCAAGCAAATCCATGAGAGATCGACTTGTAAATAATATATAATATTAAATTAAGAAAAATATAATATGTTTACCTATGTGTAACAAAAAAAAAATCGACAAATACGTAAGTAATCGACACTGTCACCGACAGTCAAACAAACAAACAGACATTGACAAGCAGACTGAATATTATAAAGCGATTACAAACGCCGTCTGATACACGGCGTATCAATATTTGAACAACACGAATTAGGCTAAACGCAGACGAAATTTACGTAATTGCCTCCCCACGTCGGGAAAATTAAGTACCACAGTTAAAACCGCTTTCAGTAGAAAAACAGTCGGTAAACCGATGTGAAATCGTACTGTTATTAACTACAACCTAGGTACATTGACCGGTTACAAACTTTCAACTTTATGGAAGGTAACAAAAATTGTTTTTATAGTGAAACGCGTGTGAAAAGTGTGTGAATATGTCTAGGAAAATTAATATGATTATTGATTTTTAATGTTGGTTTTTTCTATAATAAGATGACATAGTATCATAGTTTTAATACGTCATTAAATTTTGATACCTACTTTCTCGGTATCTGACCGGGTAACCAAAGGTTGTGAGCCAAACAGCCAAGTCCGTTAATTTTTATGCCCGATCAAATTTCCAAACAGCTGACAAATTTCACATTTTAAGTATTTTATATCTACTGTTAATTTATTGCTTATAACAATTATTCTGGTTGTTTAAAATAATTAACAAGTTGTCATCTATTAATAACAAATAATGTTATTTTCCTTCACAAGTTTTCATTTCACATCTTTATTCGTCACACTTTCGTGGCGCAACAAAAAAAATATTTTTTTAAGTCACACACCTCATTTACACCCCATTTTTGGAGTCCCAAAAACAACAGAGTTACACAAATCGTGGCTCAACATTAGTAACAAAGACACCGTCGTTGTATCCACCCTCTAAATAAATAACTAGAGTTCTTATATCAATACTTTACTGTCAATGTATTCTGAAAAACCAGCTGAAATAGACACCCGGAACAAAACTGTTTAGCTCTTTTTACCATTGCCTTAAGCTTGAGAATTTATTGAAAATTTATTCTTATGCGAGTTAAATTATATCGGTGACTCTATGTCGTGTGTTGGGTGGTGTCATTTGCATCAATCTACGTCGAATTAAGGGAATTCTTATAAACTGGAGATGAAAAATGTGTCTTACCCTAATTTGTTACTGTTGATATAGAATTATATGAAATGAATTGAAAGGACTGTTTAATTTCATCTTTGGTACAATTAACTCCAGTTTAGGGGACATTTTAAAACTACTCTTCAGTGTCCATAGTCTCTATGACTAAAAACATTTCTTGCCCATAACGCGCGTCTCAAAAAACAAAACCAAACGCTCCAGATACCTACTAAAATAATCCTACTAATATTATAAATGTGAAAGTGTGGATGTTTGGATGTTTGTTACTCAATCACGCAAAAACGGCTGAACGAATTGGGATGAAATTTGGCATGCACGTTGTCAGGGGTACAGAAAAGGACATAGGGTACTTTTTATCCCGGAATTCCCGCGGGAACTCCAGAATTACCGCGGGTGAAACCGCGGGGCACGGCTAGTATAATATAAATTATTATTCTGTATGCCATAAGACAAAAATTTAAATATACCTTATAATTCTTTTTAAGTGAAAATTCTTCGAGTACGTAGAAAAATCAATTTTTATGACTCATCATATGGTGTCGTGTTATGGTCACATAGAGTAAGTAAGGGTCTTACTTAATTTAGGACCAAATAGAATTGTATGATAAGGTGCAGGCATTATTAAAATAAATATTATTACTTTTAACTTATTTCATCTTTAATACTAATGTTAAAAAGGGCATGTGTTGGATCACAAGTAGGTATAAACAAAATGTCCGCCAAACATAAATTGCTGTCTTCGAAACCCGTTAGCCAATTACGTGTTTACGGCGAAATTGCTTGATATTTTAAAGCGTATGATATTACTCGTCTTTGTCTTTTGACATACTGACCTTCTGTGATTTGTGATGCGTGCAAATTCGCAAAAAAAAAATTAAAATTAAAATGCAATTTTTAAGCGTCCCGTGTTGTCAAATTATATCTTTGACTTCAACTTTTTACGTAGTTCTCAATGGGCGTGTGGACTAATTTTTATTTTTCAGTCCGTCTTGTAGATTATTAAAAAATATTGGACACGTATTTTTTCTTTTTTTACGTAATCAAAATATAACGGCGATATATTGAGTTGAAATTTCGCGTGACTTCACTATTCTGACAGTTTGTATGGCGGTTTTGTGATTAGTGACGTCACGACCTCCTCATCCTAAACTTTAATGCGCTTTATTTCTGTATATTTTAATTTATTTAAAAAAGCAAAAAATACGTGTCTATTGTTTTTTTATTTTCTAACTGACGGACTAATTATAATTTTAATTTTCAATAGTAGTCAACATCCTTATTATTACGGGCGAAAACCTGACAAAAATTTTTGTTTGTTTTATTTTCATAAGTTCCACATCAAAGTTATGACCTGTGGCATCAATAAATAAAAAAACTATTAAAACCAAAGTTTGTTTGACAGTTTGTTTGAATGCCCATCAAGCATAATGACAATAATAATAATCCACATCACAACACACAGATCTACTTGATCCCACAGTAAGCTATTATTAGCTTGTGTCGTGGAAACCAAGCAAACGTGGTATATACTATGTAGAATTACTTATATATGTATTATACTATAGATATATAAACACACCCAGACTGAAAATGAGAAAAATGGAACCCTGTGCTCATCACACAAAGTCCACCCCCACCGGGAATCGAACCCGGAACGCCTTGACTAGCGGGTAGGCATGGTGACCTACTGCGCCAATCGGGTCGTCGTTACATAGGTTGGTGCCTATAATACAGAGATTTCAATAAAACTTCATTTTTGTCCTGCTCTACACAAACATAGTAAATTAGTACAAGTACAATTCGTGTGATTAACCGCCGCATTCAGAGTCGACTTTAATGATTACTTAGTTAAGTATAGATTTTTAAAACAAAACGGCCGCAATCCGACTAGTTTAATAAATTAATGTTAATTGGCATTTAACTAACTAAGTTATATCTCATTAAATGCCAAATAACATTAATTTACTGAACGTCTCTGATTGCGGCAGTTTTGTTTTAAAAATCTATACTTAACTAAGTAATCAATAAACTTCGACTCTGAGTGCGGCGGTAAAACTACAGGACATGTCTATACTTTTTATAAATTAATATTATGAATATTATAAAACAAAGAGCTCCCCCACGTCTGTGTATCTGTCTATCTATCTGTCTGTTCGCGATAACCTCAAAAACTACTCAACGGTTTTTCATGTGGTTTTCTTCAATAGATAGAGTGATTCAATGAGCAACGTATAGTTTTATAATTTGTGAAGGTTTTGTGTAAATTGATTGAAATATAACGATAATTGTTGGAAGTTTCGGAATAAGTACTCACTTTGTTACGCTCTCACGCCTCAACTACTAAACTGTTCATCATGGAATTTGGCATACACGTTATCAAGGCTACAGAGAAGGTCATAAAACTTTTAACTCCGGAATTCCCGGAGGATATCCGAAATAAACTCGGGTGAAACCCCAGGGAACAGGTATTATGAAATAAAGTGAATTTTTGTAATAAATATTGTACAAATTGCTTGACTAAAAGTTAAAAGCAACTTAGCTATTATAAATACATATTTTTGTAGGTACGTTATTAATAATTCTATCAGCCTACTCATAAAATTAAAGTGTCAATAAGTGAATACTTTATCTGAGTAAGTCTTAAGCACCTTACCTACAATTCAACCACACCAAAATAGAAAGGTATTTCTTAACAACAAAAACTAATGGGGGCTGTCAACAGAATGAATGTAGTATGCCCTAATAAGTGTTCGAGATTTTGTGTTAATTTTATGATAAATGCCCAACTCATTTACATAACACGTCGACGCCATATGGCATGGTGTGCATGGTACATTAGAGTTACTGTAAAAATAGTTTTTTTTTTTTTAAAGTCCAACCTACAGCGTAATTAACAATGATTAAAATAAAATAAACGAGCAAAAAACCAAACGGTTTTTAATTCTGATTATGGCCGTTTTAGATAACCTGCCAATGGAATAGTTTTTGATCAGTTTATTAAGAGTGCCCGTTTCTTCTAATCTATCTATCTAATATATATAAATCACGTGTCACGTTGTTTGTCCGCGATGGACTCCGAAACTACTGAACGGATTTTGATAAAATTTAGCAACCATTTATAATATGGTCCAACTTAAAAAATAGGAAAGTTTTTATCCCGGAATTCCCTTGGGAACTGAAGGACATAGAGTACTTTTTTCCCGCAATCCGCGGTAATTTCGAAATTCCTGCGGATGAAATCGCGGGGGACAGCTAGTTTTGAGATGAAAAAGACGAGGTGGTTTTATTTTAAAAAGCACAAGTTCTATTAAAAAGAAATCTTATGTTTCTTTTTTATAAGAATTGACTAGTGCGTTAAAAATAACGCTTTTTTGTGTTTACAACGAGTCAATTTTCAATAAATTTTTGTATCACATTACATGCGTTATCTAAAAGAAAATCACTAGATTAAATATTGCGGATAGCAAACAATAACTAAAGCAGCTATTGAACTTGTAAATATGTGATAAACCATTTTAGCTAAAAACTAATAAAAATACGCTTTTTTATCGCTCTTCACCTATCGGGTTAGTACAAAGTACAGCGGCAACGTTCCAATACAGTGTTTCAGGAGTATTGGATACAGTGCACTCTTAAACAGACGCTGAGCGGATGTCGTAAAAGGCGATCAAAAGATTAAATCTTCGGCGGGTAGCACTAATATAATTAATTAATCTTAATTTGGTTATGTTTAAACTTGAATCTAGTTAAAGTACTTATATCAGATGGAATTTCACTAGATATGTATTTAGTATGGATGGTAGTCCCTATCCTCAGTAGAATATATTTTTTGTTCCTTCTATCATCTTTCTTGTAAATTCTAGTTATCCTTTTATAATACCTATATTACATATTTTACGAACTTTTTGATGGAGGTACCAGGACAAAAAGTAATACTATATTGACCTAGGACATAATTTTATTACATGCCAGTATTATTAAATTTCTATAGAATTTATTTTTCATTTATTTTCCCTATTCTTTTAGAATTCTTTTATGTTTGCAACTACCTATATATTTATCTTGCGTTTCGTAGTGGCATATTAAATATTCTTTCCTCCTTTCTTTCTTTCTATGCAGTATTACAGACAGAAAATGACGTTTGTCAATGAAGTAAATAAATAAAATCAACCTTTGTACCTATATATGTATATGCCCGGTTACGAAGTTACGAGTGTTGCCAGTTTAAAATAAATATCAATCAAATTTCCCCCAATTAGCCACAGTGTAAACTGTAACACCTGATTTTATTACTCTAATAAAATAAAAGAAATCGACCATGACAAACCTCGTCCAGTGACGTGCCATATAATTTATCATGGGGAACGCAACATTCGTTACGATTGAGAATTGAACAAGTGCGCACGAGTTGATTCTAGTAAGAGATACATAACTTACTGTGAGGTGAATAAAATTTTCATAAATTAAAACTTTGTTTATTCATTTTTGTCTTTGGACAATATGTCTTTACTGCACCGTGCTCGTATCGGCTGATTGTAAATAAAAGAAACTGTTTCTGACAATTCTATAGTTGTTTATTTCTGTGTTCACGAGCTTACTGTGTAGTACTTAAAGTTAGTTTACAAGGTGCGCGAGCGCACGCCGCAGAGGCTAGGAGGGGTCTGTCGAGACCGCGGCTCGCATTCATTAGCATAACCAAAAGTAGTGCGTCAGCGTACAAGATTGCTGAGACGCTACATCATTCCCCCCTTTTTCTAAAATTTTTGAGGAACAAAAAATTTTCCAAAACCTGTTACGCTAAAATTTATATAAAACAAAACAAAACGCATACACTATACCCTTAAATTAAAACATTCACATTTCGCGCGACCGTCTCACTTTTCGCTAAACAATAACACGGTGTATCATTACATGAGTAGGTACATGGTCGCTTATTGCGCTCTCTATGTTACAGAGTTATACATTGAATTTCTTACCATTCGATATACTATATAAACATTAACATCTTATATCTATAGTATACGACTACAAATTCGGTATCTATTAAATTGTTAAATTTGCCATCCAATTGAAAAGTCATTGCTCCAAAAAATAAAAAATATATGCTAACTCATCATTGTGTCAAAATGCACAACTGGCCAGTTTGTACATTGCAACACAATAATGTTTTATGCAATATTCTGTACCTAATCTAGAACACTAAACATGCAAACCATACATTTTTAAAAAATAGGTTTTATAATTAACACATAGTACACAAAGACTCTGCAATATTATATAGGTACTCTTATAATATTACCATACATGTGTGATTGCGTAATGTACGACGCAAAAAACGCTGCACTGCGAATAACTCTTCGCGAGTATCATCGCATGCAGTGATGCTACGCTTTCAAACAAAACAAAATATTGAACGAACGTAATGTCGTGAACACAAGTGTTATCTAATACATATATATTACTGACAAAAAAAACTGAACAAAAGTAATATCGTAGACAAAAGTGTTACATATTATCTATATTATTAACAATCTATGTCGTCGAAAAATCGTGTTCTCTTCACTACTCGTCCACTTCGCGTGACGTAAGGTAACTTCTCCTTGGAGGAAACAGGATTTTTCGAACGATTCTTATTTACTATAACATCTGGAGTAACATTTAAATTTCCATCGTTTTCTACCACTGACTCGTCATCCAGTACAAAAGCTGGTTTCAATCGATCGATCGAAATGCATGTTTCTCTGTTCGGAAATTCGACTACATAATGCTTGTCTCTCCTTCTTATGACGCGGTAAGGGCCTTCATAAGGAGGTTGTAACGGTTTACGGACGAAATCGTTCCGAACGAAAACATATTTACACGTTTTCAACTCTGGATGAATAAAGGTAGTACGTTTCCTATTACTTCGAATAGAGGTTCTAAAGTTGCGTATTGTTTCTCGCAATTTACCTACATATGTTAGTATATCGTATTCTTGATTCGGAGAATAAAAATCACCTGGTAACCTCACAGTTTTTCCGTACGTTAACTCTGCGGCGCTATATCCGGTATCACTCCTAACAGCTGTTCGCAAGCCTAATAAAACTGTAGGTAATTCGTCAATCCAGGAATTTGAATCTAATCTAGCCATTAAAGCTACTTTCATCGATCTATGCCATCTCTCCACTATTCCATTACTCTGAGGATGGTACGCTGTGGTACGTATCTTTTGTATACCCATTACCTTCATTAATTCCTTAAACAAATCGCTCTCGAATTGCCTGCCCTGGTCACTCGTAAGTTTAACAGGACAACCAAAACGTGAAATTCATGTCTCGAATAACGCTTTCGCTACGTTTTCAGCTGTAATTTCTTTCAAAGGAATGGCTTCCGGCCATCTGGTAAATCTATCAATTATCGTAAGGCAATACCTAAAACCATCTTCAGAGGTTCGCAACGGGCCTACAATATCTATGTGTATGTGCTCGAATCTATCCTGTTTGGGAAACTGTCCCAAGTCTGAGATAGTATGTCTCTGAATTTTCGCTTTCTGACATGCTACACAGGTCTTGGACCACCTGCTTACGTCTTTATTCAGCCCTGGCCAGAAATACTTCTGCGAGACTAATTTCTTTGACGCTCTAATGCCAGGGTGGCTTAAATTATGTACACTATCAAAAGCTTTCCGCCTGAAATTTTCAGGTAAATAAGGACGAACTCTATCTGTTGAAATTTCGCAATAGATCGGTTTATTACATATCGGACTTTGCAATTTCTTTAAGCGTACGTGACTATTACATTGTTTTCCAGTCGCTAGAATATGTGTAATATAATCGTCTGCTTCCTGTGCCGTGGCTAATTCTAGGTAGTCGATAGGCGCTGGACAAAACAACTCGGCGACACGTGAAAGCGAGTCAGCAACTACATTGCTCAACCCGGTAACGTGTCGGATGTCAGTTGTGAACTCACTAATAAACAATAAATGTCTCATGCGCCTCGGCGTTTCATTACTACTATTCAATTTTGAAAAAACGTAAGTCAAAGGTTTATGATCAGTAAATATAATTAATTCTCTACCCTCGAATAACTTCCTGAAATACTGAACTGCCATGTAAATTGCTAAAAGTTCGCGATCATAAGTACTATACTTCCTCTGTGTATCCGACAACTTCTTAGAGAAATAACCTAACGGTAACCATTTTCCGTCAATCTGTTGTTGTAATACCGCACCTACACAAGTATCTGATGCGTCACACATTAAAGATATGGGAACATCGCAACGAGGATGTGACAATGTAACTGCCTTTTGCAGGTCGAGCTTACATTTATCAAACGCTTCGTTCGCTTTACTATCCCACTGTACCTTAGTCTTATCGCGTTTCTTCGAATGATGTATATACTTATTAAGTTCCATTTGCGACTCTACTGCGTGTGGAATGTGTCCTCTATAAAAATTAACCATACCTAAAAATCGCCTTAATTCTTCAACCGTCTGAGGTTTAGGAAAATCTATTATCGCCTGCACTCTGGACTGCAAAGGTGTAATGCCACTACGGGTGACTTCAAATCCCAAAAAACTTACTTTTTCCTGTCCGAATTCGCATTTCGAGAGATTAATAGTAATTCCGAATTCGCTAAACCTCTTGAATATAGCCTCTAGATGTTCTAAGTGCTGTTGTTCGTTATCGCTAGCTATGATGACGTCATCAATATAAGAAAATAAAAAATCTAACCCTGCTAGTACAGTTGTGCTCATAAATCGCTGAAACGTTTGAGCTGCGTTCCTTAAACCGAAACTCATTCTGGTGAACTCGAATAATCCGAACGGTGTGATTATCGCGGTTTTTTCTACGTCGTCAGGATGAATCGGTATAAAATGATAAGCTCTATTAATATCTAACTTAGTAAATATAGTTTTGTTCGCGAGTATATATGTAAAATCATGCAACCTAGGTATTGGATAACGGTCAGGTTTAGTTTTCGCGTTAAGACTTCTGTAATCACCACAAGGTCTTAACTGGCCATTAGCTTTAGGTACACAATGTAAAGCACTCGACCACGGACTTTTACTAGGCCTACATATGCCCAACTCCTGCATGACTCGAAACTCTTCCTTAACCCTAAGGTAGCGATCAGGCGGTAACGGCCTTGCCCGCGCGTGTACCGGCGATCCGGTCGTTTCGATGTAATGAAAAACCGAATGCTTCGGGGGCTCCTTGAAAGATGTGGGCCTGGTAATATCCGGATACTTAGATATAACATCCTGATATTTATGATTACACTCTAAGGTTTTTAAAGAGGGTTGTAAACTACTTACAATAGAGGTTACAACGTTCAAATTCGTGACCTGATCGATCAGCTTCCGGGCTCCTACGTCCACCAGCAGCTTGTGGAAGCTCAGGAAGTCGGCGCCGATAATGGGTTGCTGTACATCATTCGCTGCATAGAGTTTATAAGCACTTTCCGACGGTAATTTGCTTTTCTTCGTCGCCGGAATCACGGAAACGTCGGCTCCGGTATCCTCCAAAAAATCGGTAATTTGCCCGATTACGTCGGCGCTTAATTTTGATACCACCAGGTCGAATTTGGAGACATCCCCTAGCCTCTGCGGCGCCAGCACCGCTTCAATTCTGTAGAACCATAGTCTGGGATGTCTCGTCCAGAACTCGGGAATAGTCGATGCCAGCGAAATCGCCGAGATATCGATTATCTCGCGCGTTGTCTTCTCTTCAGCCATTTCGATAGAATTCGAATATTCGGTAAAAACTCACGAATAAGCACGTAGTCTATCGCCAAAAATCCGTAGGTTGATCACGAAAAATCACTTAGGTAGATTGATCACGTCGGGGTCACCACTTTACTGCACCGTGCTCGTATCGGCTGATTGTAAATAAAAGAAACTGTTTCTGACAATTCTATAGTTGTTTATTTCTGTGTTCACGAGCTTACTGTGTAGTACTTAAAGTTAGTTTACAAGGTGCGCGAGCGCACGCCGCAGAGGCTAGGAGGGGTCTGTCGAGACCGCGGCTCGCATTCATTAGCATAACCAAAAGTAGTGCGTCAGCGTACAAGATTGCTGAGACGCTACATGTCAGAGTTTATACCTAATTTATATTATTTCCATTTGAATAAAAACAAAAATTTGGCTAAAAAGTTTGAATCTTAGTTTTTTTTTCCAGAAATACCTAATTCTTCTACTTTTTTAGACGACGATGAAGACTTGTAGTCTGAGCACCGATGTTGTTAAAAAGTTGATCGGGGGAAAATAAAATTAAAAAGAAGAAAGTATATGTATTTATTAAATACATAATACGAGCATTAAGATGTGCCACAAAATAAAATCAGAGAGGTGTTTTAAGCACATTATAAAGCAACATTGACATATTGTCTTTATATACACACCGGCAGAATTAGCGGAACATAAAAAGGCAAAGTATAGAAATAATTACGTATATATATTAAAACAAATTATTATCAGGCATGAAGTAATAAACTAATATACATCTTTTGACACTTTAAAAGTTTGTAATTAAATTATAAAATTTTATTTAAAATAATAATAAAAAAAAAACACTTTTTCTCTAATTTGTGGGCACACAAATAATGTTGCAAATTAAAGATTACTGTGATTTTAACACTAAATAAATGAACGATTAATAACGTGTGTTTCCCCTTTGTGATTCAACTTTTATTTGCAACATTGTCTGTGTTCTCACAAACTAGAGATTTTTTTTATTTTTTTTTATTTTGATTACTTTTAATAAAATTTAACTAAAATCTTCTTAAAGTCGATGTTAAAAGATGTATATTAGTTTATTACTTCATGCCTGATAATAATTTGTTTTAATATATATACGTAATTATTTCTATGCCCTGCCTTTTTATGTTCCGCTAATTCTGCCGGTGTGTATATGTGTGTGTCTATAAATGTACTTTGTGAAATAAATACTATTATACTATTACTATTATTGTAGAGGTTTGAAAGGAATATTTCAACAATCATCCTTAAAGTCAATCCATTCTATAGGGAATGTTTAAGAAAAATTGGTGAAAAAGTTTATGAAAAATTGATTCGCTACTAAACTCGATAAGGATGGTACAAGAACTACTTATCTACTAACTTAATACATACTTGATGATCATTAAAATCATCAGCCATTAATTACTCTTCGAGACTCCTTAAAACGGAATCTAAGATTACTGAGTTGTCTTTAAGCATTTATATAGTAGGTAACAAAACTAATCGAATATCAGGTAGCGTTCAAATCATTTAAAATTTTACGGCCATTGGCGTGCGATTTAAACATATGTTTTTTTAGATAAAAAGGACATAAAATACAAACAAATTTATTCATTTATTCGACATTATGCTAATTTTGTGAGGCGCCCACGTGCTCCGTTCACAGGCCGTGCCATGTGTTTGCGGTGATAAGTGAAGAGCTTTGGTCATATGCCTACGTCTTCATGCATCGTTACCTACATTTTGTTTGTAAACGAGACCCTCAATGTTATTGTTTTGACTTAAAACTAACTTAAGTCGCTGATATTTAAGTCACTGATACTATAGAAATTTAACATTGGTACAGGAGAATTTATAGAGAGGACTGTAAGGATGTCCTCTAAAGCAGTTATGATTTTAGTGGAGGCGAAAGATGTGTACCGTATCAAAGGTCTTTAGTTTTTGCCTGATCTTATAACTTAATGTAATGTCCTTACTGACTAATCGATGCCTAGTATATCTACTTAAAATTTTATACAAGGTTTCTTTTTACAATGTTTGTGGGCCAGCGGCGTAAAAAAGTTTTTTTTTATATTGACCCTTGGAATAAAGTTGCTGAAAGTTTGCACATAAGTACCAATGGTTATGAATTCGTTGCTTATAAATCGATATTTTTTTTGGTTCGTTTTTCAAATGCAAATTTCAAATTTCAAAGAAGCATGCAGACACTAAAGGATTTTAAGATACTTTAAGTTTAAGTTGAAGAGATGCGGTGTAATCGCGGGCAGTCTATTAAAATATGTAGGTATTTTGATTTGACATTATATTGCTATACTCTAAATAAGGTTGTGAACTAATCATAATTATAAATTAATTTAACATATTATTATGTATGGTAATATCTTAAACAAAAAAAAAATTCCTTAGGTGGAACACAATATGATATTTTAAAATGAAAAAAAAAATTGAAGAGCCACCCAAGCGCAAAACAAGCAACAATAAATACTTCAACAAAAACACATCTATTTAGATTTTAGGATCTTAACCCCCAATTTGCCACACCTTCGTAGACCACACAGCGAACGTAATGGACACATTTGATCCGAAACTAATTTGGGAGCAGAAATCGGCGCCTTGTCAAAAAGTGACCGATAAAGCTATAAAATATAATGCGAAAATTTAACAATGGACAGTCGTAAAGGGCCGTAAATTTCAATATTGTCTGTCGGTGGACACATCGCCGTGCGTGTTGACATTGTTGCAACTTAGCGTTCTGTAATGGTCGCAGATTTGAAATTGTTCTTTGTCGTGTTTACGTATTAAAAAAATAAAAAGAGGACACCTATAATATCAGTCAAAAATTCAGCCACCCACTGTGACTTGTAGTGTTTGCCAATAATAATTATAGTAATCCTAGGACATCACTAAATAGTATATGAAACAAAGTTGCTTCCCGCAGTATGTCTGTCCCAATTCATGTATGCTTAGATCTTTACAACTGCTGAAAGCATTTTAATGCGGCATGTTTTAATAGATAGAGTGATTAAAGAGGAAGGTTTATACTTATAGTTTTTCCTGGAATTCCTGCGGGAACTCTGAAATTACCACGGGTCAAACCGTAGCGGACAGCTAGTTACAATATTATTATAGGTACTGGTCATTGGTCAAGTGATATAATAATCAAATTGTTAATACATAGACACTTCTATTTTTTCAGATATATAGATATTTCTTATTTATATTTCTTGTTTGATAGTTTTTCTAAGAAAAAACAACCGAGAGATATTTTTTACTTTAGACCAGTTAAGCCCACTGTAGAAGAAGCCACACTGCACACGTGCGAACAATGTTAACCCTGGAAAGATAATCTGCGTAAAATTGACGCATATGCGTTCGAAATATTGCTCTCTCGTTTTTAATTTTGCGAATCTGTTGCTGTGCTTTTAGGACATCTCTCACGTTGCTTAGACCTTCCCTGAGGCGCATGTCTCACTGAGGTAAGTGTCATCAATTTGGAAATATAACTACCACGTGAGTCAAAATGACGCATGATTATCTTTTAAGTGATTTTTGAGATTTTGACCTAAATAGACATTTATGCTGTTTTTTTATCTGATGATACTTGTTACTTTATTTTATGTATTATTTATATATTTTCGTAGATATCCTGATAAAATAACGCGATAATAGACAGTAGAATTTTGGGTGAAGATCGAATCCTGAGCGTTTTTTTAGAGCGTGATGACGAAGCCGTCTGTGAGGACATGAGAGTGAAGACGACGTGCAGAGTGACTTTGAAAAAGGTTTTATGACTAAGGAGAGAGAAGACAAGGCGACGTCCAGCAGAAACTAACCCTTACACGAAGAAATGATTCAACAACTGGCTTCTTCCTCGGCTTCTCATCGAATACTAAACTTGCCAAAGCGGACTGTTAGAGGCAAGGATTGCTGGTCGACTTTGAAGGTCACAAGACGTAACAGAGTATCAGCACTGAATATTGTTAGATGTCAAAGGAGTCCGACATGTATATGATCCTCTCAAGATTAAAATTTTTCTACTTATGAAATGATATCTATCAAAATTGTAAGATGGACAAATACCGAGATATCGTTGGAACGGAAATCTATGATTGTTGCTACATTTCGTGACAAGAATGAATGAATCCGTGCTTTGATTGGCATCCTGATGATGACAGCAGTGAGGAAAAAATACGACGAAAGGCAAATGCATCGTGAAAATGCAAAAAAATCTATTTTCCGACAACATAATATACCTGGATATGGAAGAAAGTTGTATCTGAATCATTGGAATATAACTGTATGTTCCTATCATGTGATATATATAATATCTTTATCACTGAGTTAATAACTTAAAATGGCTGATAATTTGGAAAAAAAAAATTAATTGTGATAAAAGAAAAAATATTCCAAATTTTTGTTGATTTTTGAAGACGTTTTATAGTTCGGTCTTGTTTTTATATAATAAATAAATATAAATATACTAATTATGGTATTTATCATTTTATCAGAGTGTAAAAAAATAATACTGGTAAAGTTTATTTAAATCAATAAATAAAAAATCACATTACTACTACTTAAAACTTATGCGTCAATTTTACGCATGATTATCTTCCACGTACATCAAAATATGATTATCTTTCTAGGGTTAAATATTTGTATACGAAGCGAAGCTTTCAAATTAGCACTTTAATATTAAAACTTTAAAATACGAGCAAATAAAATTCATGTGACTTTATTTGTTTCTGACGTTACAGTGTTCGTAATGTAAGAGCGTCAAATGAATTAAATTGAATTACTACAATGATTATTGAGTAAACTGAACTATTGCATTAATTAAACATTACATTTTTCTATTTTCACTGCAAATTAATAATCATTACAAATCGATTAAAAATATGGGAACAACATTTTTTCTTGTGTTAGGTACTTTATTATTATTGACATTTTACTCTTACTTTTTTGAAGTCGGTCAAAAAATAAAGTCAAAGACAAAGCGAAAAAACAATTTCCATAAAACTATGTACTATAAATGAAAACAATATTTCTAGATTATGGAATGCCCACATGTGCTCCATTTCATACCCCACTTAACCCTAAACCGCTTCGAAAACACAATGCGAAGTTTAAAAGTGAAACTTCGAGTCCCGCAAATACTTAACGTTGGTAAATCACTAAACCCCCCCTCAATATTTCACCCTTCACTAAACCGGTGCTGAGCGGTAAGATAAAACGTTTTGAACTTTCAAATAACTAAATTCACCATAACCGATCTGTTATAAAGATAAAGCTGTTGATGCAGTGTGTTTTTTGTGCGATTATTGGAAGATATAGGTACCTCTTTTTGCAGATTGCGTGAATAAATTTAGCGAGCAACGGAAGTGACGCACAGGAAGTTTGCAACGAGCGTCACATTTATTCATCCACTTCTAGGAAGTTACCCGCGAAAGTTTCTTGGTGAATTCCGAGGAAATTTTGTCACATGTGACAATTATTCACTGACAGCTGACAGTTCGTGCCAGCTCGCGGCTAACCTTGCGATACGCACACACGCACAACACGTGTACGTACAAGCCGGCTGTCTTTACTTGTGGGAAAGTATTTGAATTAGTTCATTTGTGTAGAGTGTCACCGGGCTGGTACCTTTTTTAGTATAGACAGGCATCTACTTGTGTAAATAGGTATTTAAATATTCATGTAGTTAACTAAGGTTGAAGAAAAAAAAATCATAATTAGGTAAATTATCAAAGAACACAAATATTATATATTCATGCATATAAAGCGTAACACGGAATATCATACTCTTCTTTCCTATCGTGTCCAAAGAAAAACGCAGTAAAAATCCGCGCCCGCTATACCACAAGCTTAAGCTGATCTCGTAGAGATTTCGGCTTAATACCGATGGATAGATAGCAAATGTTATATTTCGAGTCACGATGACTTCGCCGAAGTGCACCTATCCTCTCTAGCAGGGGCTGATGGGGCATGATACAGTGTCTGATGCTTCAGATAGGTGGGGCAAGTCGCAAATTGATTCTGATATTGATGTTATGTATTTACCGTTGATGCAGCATAATTTTGCGATATTGTTTAGGTATCGCAATATTTTATATTCACTGTGTTGTTAGATGTTTTTTAGGAACGTAATATTTGAAATTGAAATCACATAGGTACATAAAATGACATGAGTTTAAAAAGTTTTATTTTGATTCTATAAATTTGGTAGGTACTTAATAAAAGAAAAATAAAGGATTTTATTTTAGAAAAAACACAGTTACAGTTGGTCTACACTTGCATGGAAAAAAGGATTTAACGAAAATATTCGGAGCTACAATAATATATTAATATTCGTGTACAGTAAATAAAATAAATAAAAATAAATAAAATAAATAAAAATTAACATAGATATTTTAATTATTCGCACAGTCTGTCGCACTCTCACTATCTCCGTCCTGTTCACTCGCATGAGCAACAATAGAAGCTGCTTAGCCAATGAGGAGCGTTGCATCTTCCGTTCGTGACCTCAATGTACGTTGAAAAACAGAGCTTCAAAAATATTACAAATAACTAAACATATAACAAATATTTTCTTACTATTTTTTGCCAAGTGATTGTGCTAACTGATATTGTGATTTATTAACTAAAAAAATAGAATTTTATATAAAAAGCCGCAATTTTACTAATCAGCTCTATATTTTTTTTAGTTAAACTCTATATTACATTTTTTAAAACCCTAGCTGTACTAACGTGTTGAATTTTAAGGCTATCACACAAACATCTACTAGATCTATAACTTATTTCGTCCTGGCTCAATCTGTAGTATCATCTCCGTTATCAATCAAACAGAAAGTGGATATTTTTCCGACGCCTTAATTTCCTGCTCTTATTCGATTACCGCATTAAGCCGTCCATATTGCAAAGTCAGCGGTTACTCCATTTTTCTTTCGTACAACGCGGACCCCAAAAATTTTTGTATCAACGTATAGGTCTCTATAAAGCTCGGGGCTAATTCATCACAGTTACAGTCAAATGTTGGGAGTGATGATGCGGAATAGTTTTTAGTGGTATTAAATGCATGGTAATGGAGGTTTACAATTGATTGGATAAGTTAAAAGAGGAAAATTATTGTACTGGAGATCAAGATTTTTTGATATTTTTTTACGTTATTTGGTCTAAATGAATTTAGTAATTTCCTTGGGAACTCTTTCCTGTGCCAACAGGATATTGAGTAATATTGTATTTTATATATTTACTACCTGTGCCCTGCGGCTTCAACCGCGTGTGTTTTGGGATCTGCGGGGTCAGCCAAGTTGACATTCTGCAATCGTTAACGTATAGAAAACATAAGTAACGAATCGGCATATCACTTGGTCAGCCAATCAAAACTCTAGTTTTCAAGTGGTCACGTAAAGCTAGAGTTTTGATTGGTTGACCAAAGTTTTCTATTCTATTTTCTATGCGTTAACGATTGTAGAATATCAACTTGGCTAACCCCGCAGTAACCTAAAGGACGCAGGCAGAACAACCCGCCAAAGTTTCGTCACAATTGGACCTATTATGGTTTCGAAATGCATACAGGACAGACATACAAACATTCATTTTTGTATATAAAGATTACATATACTAGCTGTTGGGGAAAACCGCGGATCGAGTGCGGTGCGGTGATCTTCACACAGGTTTTTAGATTGCTTTTAATGGGTGTGCAAGTTTCCTCACGATGTTTTCTATCACCGATGGTAACCTAGGGATCAGTCAATTTGAACTTTAAAATCTCAAAAAAATATTTATTTATTTACCATAGATAGGTAGAACTTCCAAGTGCCATTTCTCTCAAAATACCAGCAATCTCCTAACAGTCTACTGCAATTTTGCCAATTTATGGTATCATTGCACAAATAATATTATTTCGAGTCGAATGATTCACTGAACACAAACAATCGAATGACATGATCGTAATCGACATTGCACTATAACAACAGATGGCGTTAAGTTGCAAATTACCGTACTAATCTGTAATGACCTCACCTGTTACCCTATGGAACATAATTAGATCTACACCCGATAGCGGCGCTAGTTTCTACGTCAATTTTTTTATTTCATACATCTATGTATGTTTTTACATTAGTTCAAAATTTCGCCACCAGTAAAATATAAATTGGCTACGAATTATTTTATATGACGTTGAGTAATATTTCGACATATAGATAGGGGAGTGAGGCAAAGTTGGCACAGTGAATTAATGATCTGTGTTGTTGTATAATGCGGTGACTTTTGTTTTAGCAAATGTTATTTTTACCGATGAACAAATAAAGCAGTTGAACAAAAAAGTGCTTAGTTCAAATAATAATATAAAAGGACCAACATTCAGTTTATTTAGTCTTAAATATTTGGTGTAGATAAAATTACTGTCTTGTTATGTAGAGATTATACATGAAGACCCAGGCAAACAGACACGGATCCGTCTGGCCGTTTGGAATTCAATAGCGGGTTTAATCCTCATAGCGAACGACGATGTGTCTACTGTCTACTGTTCCGATACATTTCATTATCATCTGATGCAGCCCGTTTTTAAGCTAGCTCTTGACCACTAAGTGTCGAGGTGGAAAACTCCATGATTTTTACTTCAGTGACTTCCACATAAGAACTGGGTGAAAATGGCAGATCAGTAGATTTATTACCACTCTGAAGTATGTTACATAAAATACATTTTGTAAAGCTATGATTTTCTATTTAAAGCTTCCATCTACGAATGTAAAAGAACAGACGGAAGATTGACATGCCTAATCATTACAAAGCAATATTCACTGAACAGAAAATCATTAAAATAAACTACAAACATGTAAATTACAAACCATTTGACATATGACACCGCGAATATTCAAATTAATGCATTATCGATATGAACAAACGTGCACTTGAGTGGAAAAAGGGAGGTTTTATGACACCTGTATTCATTTCGCCCCCGCCTCCTCTGAAACCACAGAGTAAAAGTTAACCATATATCAAACGAAAAATTTCTCAGTATACTGTCCAAAAATGTTCTGTGTTTTTTTAGCCTGTGATAGGATTTAACAGGGCGGTGGAGGGTTAAATGTACATGCGAGTTATGACACGTAATTTGTGCGTAAATCAAATTTGACCGGTGGGTGTATTCGTCTGTCTAGCACATATGGCTATATTTTCCATACCTACCGAACATCGTGATTGTTACATTTCTAAGTGCTATCGTGTGTAGGCTTGACGCTCGGCTGTGTTCGTGTTAAGGAGGCATAACATTTTGTATTCTGTTCGTTATTTCGCCCTTAATTCTATCGAATTGAAGGGATGGTACCTACTCCTTTGTGAATTGTTTTTTTTTTAGGTTCATTATTATAATATACATATAATTCAGTATGAAAAACGAATTAATTAAATTTACGTACATATATTTTTCCCTATTTGATTACTTAATTACTCGTATTGCAAATTGCCACCAAGCCTCGGTATCATGAGGTTTCAGGTTCGATTCCTGGTAGATCCGTCCGACTTTATGCATTTTGCATGGTGTATATGCATCGTGTTAATGACACAACTGAAAACTAGAAAGTAGTTTGCTCAGAATCAACTAGCGAATCGATCGTATTATTGCATATTAACGGTTATCTTAACGAATAAAGTTTATTTTATTTCATTACTATGTTTTAATATAGGTTATATTTATTCACTTTTACTAGCCCATGTCTAAATTATCTATAATACAATATTTGGCTCATGGTACGCCGCCCGCAGCAAAAAAAATCGAACCGGTAGGTGCAGGCGTAGCGCTTGGAATTTCGTAGATAGGTCACCTCCAAACTAATGTTGAATAACTTTTAAAGTGTAATACATGACATTATTTTTATATCTATCTATAATCTACAATTAATAAAAAGTAACACCTAAATGTTAATAAACTAAAAATAAACTTTTAAAGAATATTTTTTAAAATAAAATATATGTCGGCGTGAGGGTAGTTTCGTTATCAATAACGTTTCCCGCCGACGTATAGTAGTCGTTCGTTCCCCCGCTCCACTCCATTGCCCGACTCGTCTTTGTTAGAACTTGATATAAAACGCGGGTATGCGTAAGCCACGATTCATTGTTACTTTGTGTTCGGTTCAGTGCAGTTATAGTGTCGTATTAGTGTCGTATCAATCTAATAGTGATTACGTGTGCTGTGTCATCTAATTATTTCCAGAGGTTTGCTTAAGTCGGGAGCACGGGCAGTGGAGGTGAGCGTTCATGCATTGTAAAGGGGCCCCATTAAACCTACACCTGGGTCGCAAGTCCCAGGCACTGCTCCGTGTTCCCTACGGATATCTGGTATGCTGTATTATCTATAACTATGTTGGTGCAATTGCTTATTATAGTTCCCTATTTCTATCATTTATTTCCTACATCAGAATTGGGATATTACTTGCGTCCACATTTCTGCCAATAAGTTTCCTACGTTCGGTTTCTCTCGGTCAAATATTACGTTTTACATAGATCCTGACGTTTTACTATTTTTTATTATTTCATGTAAAATGAATTGCTGTAACTAGTAAATGTGAATTATTTGAATCGAATTTCAGAATTTCAAAGGTTTCGATACCTTTGTCCATTAAGTTTTGTGATATAATCATATCTACCTAGTTGTTTAGAATTTTGATGCGTGCTGCAATATTTTAACTGTTTTCTCATCCACCCGACAGTTAAAAAGCTTTGTCCGTAACTCATTACTGGAATTCCAACCGTGGGGTTGAAATCTTGTTGATTTCAACTTTTGTCCTTTGTGTAAGAGAGATAATTTTTAATCTACCCACGTACCCAGCCATCGTTATTCAGGTTTTAAGGCTGTAAATTCTAGAAAATCAGATTGAATCTTTCGTAATCACCGATTACCTACGTCCTGAATGCCGTTGATTCTCTCTTCTTCCATGTGTAGTGTTTCTGTAGGGTAGTTGTGACTTTTTACTACCGCTTGACAGAAATTGTTCGGTTGTTAATGTGTGAAATAAGTAATCCGGTTCGTAGCATTTTCAATTAAGTTTTACAATAGTACGAGTAACACTCGGAGGTTGGTCGGTGCTCGGTATTGAGTTAATGAGTTAACGTTCAGTTTGCGACAGTGAGGATAGCGTGTCGGCGAGTTAGTAGATGAAAGTATGTAGTTCAGTAGAAAGTAACAAAACGTAGATCAACAAAAGACAAAGACAGACAAAAAGAGAATAAAAAAAAAAAAGAAAAAAAAAACCCTAAAAGAATGAGAATAAAAGAATGAGGATAAAACAAAGAGAATAAAACGAAAAGAAACTAAAAAAAAAAAAAAGTTTTGTTAAAAAATAAAAAATGTGAGTGATTTAGGAAAGGGACAAATGGTCCATGCAATCTCGAATGAGATTGAACGTAGCTATAGGAACATGTGGTTCGGACTAGCGATGGTAATAGTTAGAGGAAAAATCGATTCGGACTAGCTATTACGCTATAGGGACAATGGGTCCGGACTAGCAATGGTGACTGTAGTTACAGGAACAAAACAATTGGTTCGGTCGAGCTACGGTAGCCATAGGGACAATCGGTTCGGACTGGCAATGGTGAAAAACTAGTTTGAGATTCTGAGAAATCGTTAATACTTTTTAATTTTTGAATGGCTGAATTGTACCATTGCAATTAAGGTTGACGTTAAGTTCTATGTCAGGATGAACGAGCGTTAACATTAGTTGTCTTTCTCAAATGTCTTCCTGTTCTTAAAGCGCACGAGGATGTGCGCATGTCAGTATGGCCGTGTCGGTGTGAGGGTAGTTTCGTTATCAATAACGTTTCCCGCCGACGTATAGTAGTCGTTCGTTCCCCCGCTCCACTCCATTGCCCGACTCGTCTTTGTTAGAACTTGATATAAAACGCGGGTATGCGTAAGCCACGATTCATTGTTACTTTGTGTTCGGTTCAGTGCAGTTATAGTGTCGTATTAGTGTCGTATCAATCTAATAGTGATTACGTGTGCTGTGTCATCTAATTATTTCCAGAGGTTTGCTTAAGTCGGGAGCACGGGCAGTGGAGGTGAGCGTTCATGCATTGTAAAGGGGCCCCATTAAACCTACACCTGGGTCGCAAGTCCCAGGCACTGCTCCGTGTTCCCTACGGATATCTGGTATGCTGTATTATCTATAACTATGTTGGTGCAATTGCTTATTATAGTTCCCTATTTCTATCATTTATTTCCTACATATATTTTAATCTTATTATTGTTTATTTTTCTAAATCAGGATGTATCAGGTTTTCAGTTAATTCAGTAACACGTTATATATATATATATATAATTATATTATTAGAGCATGATGTAGGATCAATTAGTTATATGTTAGATATATTTTCTGTTTATATTATGAAAGATTATTGCAAATAATGTTTTGTATCTTAATTTAAAGAGTATTTTTAAATGAGTCAACTGCTGATATAGATAAATATAATCATCTAGTAACTTTATTACGGATCTCTATACTTATCTAAAAATATATATAATCAGCTTAGCATTATACTAAATACGGGGAAAAGTACCAAAGTGAATCCTGCACAATACAGAGCGTTATCCTTCAAAATAACCACTTATTAAGTCAGCTCCCATTTTACGCATACACTGGCGGTCACAAAAAACGCACGTAAGCCACCCCACAGTTTATTTAAACTCCGAAGTCGTGAACACCTGCGAGGTTCCCTTACAACTTGGCCAAAAGCGATGGCAGCCACTTGTCCTATTAAATATACGATAAATTAGTTTGCGGCAATTTTGTTTGCTTATAAAGACAAGTATAGAAATAAAGAAAAGATAACCGTTTAATGTAGTAAGTATAACTATAGTAAAAGAAAAAAAATCTAGCTTATTTTACAATCACTTTTGCTTTATAACTTATCTATTAAATATATTGATTCTAATGTTACTTATACTTGGACGTTAATCACAGCGACTGCTGGCCCAAAAAAAAAAATGTAAATACCTACAGGATACAAGCTAAACACGTACCTATAATCACTAGGTACATAGTAGGAAACAAAGCCGCTTCCCGCCGTCTGTCTGTCTATGTGTATGCTTAGATCTTTAGAACTACGCAACGGGTCTTCATGCGATTTTCACCAATACATAGAGTGATTTATGAGGAAGGTTTATAAACTATATTTTATCCTGGAATTCCCGCGGGAACTCCGAAATTACCGCGGGGGACAGCTAGTATTATAACTAAAGTTAAAAAAGTTAGCTGATATTCTTAAAGTAACGGCACCGCTTTTTCTTCGTTTACTTGGTTTTAATAAGTGCACTCTATTTAGTCATATGCGTTTTACGAACCCCCCGCCGTAATTGTAATGAAGAATTATTGTTTTTAACGTCACACTCCAGTGTTTTGTGACGCGGATTTCCCTTTGTATAAATCTCTTTGGTCTTCGAGCAAACACGTTTGCACTTGCAACCCTGTTTTTGTAGGTGTTGCTATGTTATGTGACACATTAAAAAAAAACTATTTGTAACGTTCGAAGTATAAATTTGAATTCTCTTAATAGGACTCGTGTATTTAAAGGTTATTTTTAACCGACTTCAAAAGGAGATTCTCAATTCGATGCGTATGTTTTTTTATGTTTGTTACCTCATTACTTTTGACTGGGTGAACCGATTTTGATGATCCTTTTTTATTCGATTTCCCGTGGTAGCACATACCAATAATAAAATTACGTGTGCTTCGTCTTTTGGATTAAACTGGTATTTTGTTGGTTTTATCTCTTTAGTGTAGGGCATTTTTGTGTTTTTTGAACTCGGTTTTTATATCTTGATTTCAGTTAACCTGTTTATAATTAGTAATTACCTAATTTTAATTTTATTTTGATTTATTAAATTTGTTTTTATAAAAAATACGCATAGATTCGGGTAAGTAAAAGTTTAGAAGTCACGTTGCTAAAACATAATAATTGGGTATTTATTGTGAAAATCAAAATTCTAATTTGTCCGTCAGTTAGAAAAAAAAAAAATAATAGACACGTATTAAAGTTTAGGGTGGGGGACTTGTGACGTCATTGTCCAGTATAAGCCCCGTACAAACTGCACCGGGTTGTGACGTCACGCAAAATTTCAACTCAATGTATCGCCATTATTTTTTGATTTCATAAAAAAAGAAAAAATACGTGTACAATATATTTTATTAATCTACACGACGCATAAAAAAATTTAGTCAAGTCCTACCTATTAGGCACTATATGTATTTTTGTTCACAATGATAAACATTTGATACGGGGAATATCTGGTGAAATATTTCCCAAAAACTATTATCACAATTCATCGGCTCCGATATCTCGGAAAATATATAACTATGATATATCACATATATTTTTTTGTAAGGACACTGTCCGGGCATTATCTACGATGACTTGTGGTTACTTGCCCCTAGCAAAGTGGACTGACAAATAAATCATTGCTTGCACACTATTTTTGTCTTTTTAGCCATTCTCTTAGTTACAAAAGTCGGTACTTATAAGTAATAAAAACAGTCTATTTTTACTATTACAAAAGCTTTTACTATAGTTTTTTATTCCGTAATAGATATTTTGGGCATTGTTGATAAGCTCTAGATGTTAAAGTAGAGAAAAATTATACTGTTTTCTACGTAGCTTGATTTTCTGACCCCGCGGTTTCAAGTCGTGAGTTTCGGAATTACCGCAGGAACTTCGCTTAATTTTTTTTTAAAACTTTTCTGGATTTCCACAAATATTTGAAAATCAAAATTAGCCAAGCCGGTCCAGTCATTCTCCAGTTTTAACGAGACAAACGAACAGCAATTCATTTTTATATACAGGTATATAGATAAAAATTATGTATTTGTTACAATACTTACGATATTATTTTAGTTTTTTATGTATTTTTTCACGTGTTTTTATCTAAGATTTACTAAGCCAAAATGTTTACTGGTAGAGAATGCCTAAGGCATTAGTGCTGCCACTTGTGCGTTAACGTCTTTAAATAAAACAATAATCGTTGGATAGCTGCATGAAATGAGGTACATTGTTGAATTTTCAGAAAATAAGCTCCCTCTTGATTATCTATACATATAAAATGCTTTGTCCTGAATAACTGATGGATCAACGCACAGCCTAAACCACTGATCGTAGAGACCTGAAACTTGTAGAGTGTGTTCTTTGTGTGACTTAGGCAATAGGCATCCGATAAGAAAGGATTTTTGAAAATTCAACCTCTAAAGGGGATGAAAAGGGATTGCAAAGTTTGTTCGAAATTATTAATATATTAAATCGCCGGTGAAACCGCGCGGGACAGCTAGTCCTTAACATTATAAAAGCGAATTAGAGTCTGTTCATTTGTTCGTTTTTTGTTAAGCTTTCACGTATTAAATAGTCAACTGATCATTATGAAATTCTGTTCTTTTCTGTTAACCGTTTTTAGGGATACGGAGAAGGACTTAAAGTACTTTCGATCCTGGAATTCACGCGGAACTCCAAAATGAACGTGAGTGGAACTTCGGGATAGAGTTAGTGTTTTCATGTACCTATTGTTATAATATTATCACTGTTTTGTATGATGTCTGTGTGCATTAAGAAGTATGAGATATACATGGTGAAATTTTCGCATTGAAATATACTATGTATTATGGACCCTTTTTAGAGCCCGTCTTTCATAGCTCTAGTTAAAATTTTAGTATGTTAATTCCTGGCATTCCGATAGAAACTCCTAAATAGTACTTATTCACTATAAAGACAGGTTCTAAAAAGCGTCCATAGTAAATTTCAGTCCGAAAATTTCACCGTGTAACCACGCGTGTGTGCATGTGCGTGTGTGTGTGTTTGTGTGCGTAAGAGACAGTGCAAAGTCATTGAAATTAATTTACAATTACGCGCAGGTTGAGCCTGCCCAAATAGAAACTGGTACATAAAGCACAGGATTTGAATATATCTGATCAAATGTTTGTGCTTTGGGCGGGCAGCACACCTCACTCGACTAACGACGAACCCAGCACTGTGTAGCACTGTGCGTTAAATACGTATAGTAAGCTCAATCGAAGGTAGTAGTGGTTTGTGTGTAACTGGAAAACGTTAATACGGACCAAGTTACGGATAGTGTATGCTTCAATCGAGCGAATAATACGCTGATTAGTGCGAGCAGTCGACTTCTCTCAATAGTAGGATGTGGGTAGAGTCAGAAGGGAAAGCTATTCACAGGTGACTTGGGAAGCGATGTCCAACTGTAAAATTCAAATCATTTACATATAAGGATTCTTAATAATTATGCAGTATTAAAAAAGTGTGTGTGTGTATCAGCATGTACACGCGCAAGAAGTTAAACTTCTGAAAAAAAAAAGCTGTAACTAAATGCACGTCATTGACTACAACTGCTAATATGTATGCTTAATACGAAATACCTACGTGACGTAAAATTAAAATGACAATGTGTAGCTTTGGGTCACCGATATACCTAACTACGTATATTGTACAAATTTGAAGCCTGTACTTCTACGGTTTGGCTATAAAACCCGTGTGACAGACGACGGACAGACAGACGTACACGCGATCGACAGCAATAGGGCTCCGTTTCGACCCTAGGGGTACGGAACTCTGAGAACTCTGTGATCAAAGAACTTTCACTCCCAAAAATCCTTTTTTTTTTTTTATGTCATAGGGGGCAAACGGGCAAGTGGTACACCTGATGGTAAGTGATTACCGCCGCCCATAGACATCTGCAACACCAGAAGGCATGCAGGTGCGTTGCCGACCTGGAATGGGGATGGGAACTGGCTTTCAAGTGGGGCTGCCGGAACACACCGTTAGGTACTTGGCGACAGATTTGCAACTTGAAGGTGGTAGCTAGCCAGCCGGGCACTAGAGAGCGCCCTACCACCATGCTATGGTTTCCTCACGATGTTTTCCTTCACCGACAGCTCAAGCTCATTGTTGGGATTTGAACCTACACCTTGCGGCGTTTAATCCGAACGCACTAACCACTGAGCTATCATCGCTGTATAAGTTTACCTATATTATTTGTAAAATAAGTCCGACAGAACTTTTTTAAAACACTTAGCAGCTAACAGCGCGATTCTTGGGATGGATTAATTAAGCTATTGCGTGAAACAAAAATACACGTATCAAAATCCATATTTACAAAATTTATTTCAGCTCCCTTTTTTTTTTCTCTCAACCCTACCACCGCAAATCCTACTCAATATCCGCTTGCTTACTTTGATATTTGTGCGGGGGCTTAGCATGCGTTACGGTGCACCACTGTCTGCGCAGTGTCTGTTTGCCCTCGCATACACACGTAATAAACGGCCCGCTGATTCCCGTCGCCGTCAAAGGCCTGTCTATATATCGTCCGTAAGAAGATTATCCGTTGCTATTAAAGGGTTAACCAACGTGGCTTTCACTTGCATAAATTATGGGTATATTTGTAACAGAACAAATAGAATGGACATCGATTCAGTTTGGAAAGACACATTAGTGTCGCCGGTTAACTTTCGCACACAAAACTATTCATAAAAACAATAATAATTATAGTAATAATAAAAATCCACTTAATAACACACAAATCTACTGGATTCCACACTAAGCTGTAAGCTTTTGTCGTGGAAAACAAGCAACACGTCGAACCCGGATCCTCTTGATTAGCAGATAGGCATGGTAGGTACTGCGCCAATCGGGGCGTCATCACATCGGCTCATCGCGCACGAAAATATTCGTTAACGTAACGAAATATAGAAACCATTTGGTATTTTTACGGAAGAAATGGCAAAACTGGTCGAAAAAGAAACCAGAATTTCGGTCAGTCACTACCTATTGTTTTAAATTAGTCACTATCCACGAAATTCACCAGTTTTGGGAGTATTATGGAAAATTTGGTGCCAGGAACGGAAGTTTTGCGAAAGTTAGAGAAAATGCTCTACACGGAAAATAATCGATCAGAAAGAAGCGGTTTTGGTCGCCCTTTGTTGCCCGAAAGATAGTTTTTTTGGAAAAACTGATAACAAAAGCACATATATAAACTCACATTAGAACAAAGAATTGCTTTCACGGAAATAGATAATTACAAGTGATCTTTTCAGGATAAACTTTATTTTTCAAATCTATCCTTTATTAAGTACCATAATATATAATGTATAACTACACTAATCCCCTAAAGGCATCATCTATTGCCCAAGTCCATTGAACTCGTGGAGGCAAACAACTTTATAAAGTTAGGCGGCAAGGGAGTGTTAATCCGAGAGCATTTGAAAGTATCACTGATAAGTATAACGTTAAGCCTAAATAAAAGAGTCAGTTATTCATTTGGGCATGCATGGTCAAATCTGAAAGTATAGGTACCTTCATATTGAAATTGAAATGGAAATAGTGAAAAATGCTTAAAGAAGTCACAGCCAAACCCGTTGACTAAAAAAATCCTGTAGGTTTGCATCATAAGATTCGAGAAATTTTTAAGACTTCTTTATATTTTGGAGAGATTTTTTAACTTTTAAGTTTACACAGGACCTTTAAATATAAACAAAGCATGTAAACAGGGTTAAAATGTAAATATTTTCTAAATCATTGAATATTTTTTTTACGAAAACATAGGCTTCAAATTTTAAACCTTAAAATTTTTCTTAACATTGATATTGACGGCCCGATTGGCGCAGTAGGTCACCATGCCTACCAGCTAATCAAGACGTTCCAAGTTCGATTCCCGATAGGGGTGTAGTTGGTTTCCACGTCACAAGCTTTTAACTTACTGTCTATTGTGAAGTGGATTATTATTATTTTTTTGTGTGCCATATAAGCTCGTTACCCCTTTCGGACTAACCTCGTATAGACACGGGTACTCACAGCACAGTTATATTGGCGCGTAATTGTTTAACATAATTCTAGGCATAATCAATGCACTGTGCTATTATGCGTTGAAGCAGACATGCACGTAATCCGTGGACCGGTCGCGAAGTCACGCCTATTTGTTATACAGCATGTTTCCGTTTTATTTATTTATAACCTAAACGACAAGATATTAGAAATTTTCCAACTGTTATACAAACAAAAAATACTATCTATGATTTTCTGATGTAAAACTTACACAACAATTTCCCAAAGCATACAATTTTATCTAAATATATCTATTAAATCGGATAAATAGACAAATTATTACTTACACACTAGACAAAAACGCATACACACAATACATAGTTTCATAACTTTCTTTGTTCCATTATAGGCAAAAAATACTTCGATTCAAAACTACTCACATAACCTTCTCTATACCATAACTGTGATTAATACAATGTCTTCATAGATGATTTTTTTATCATCCAACATTATTAAAATTTCTGTGATACTTTCTAAGAAATAATAATAATAATCTTTGTTGTAATTACTAAAATTAATTTTACTGCACGTCACAAATTGTGGAATCCCGATCAGCGTTGAATGTTGTATCTACTTAATAATAAGTAGGCAATAATAACAATATTAGGTAATCATTTTTCAAACGCTTTTAAAATGACTAATATTTGTTAAAATGGTTTTCAAGAACACGCTGTGTACCACGAAGTGCGTCGAGCCGTCATTTATCATCGGGCAGATTAACCTCAACTGCTGTGAGCACTTGTTCCATTTAAATGTGCAGTTCCTCGATTTCTTTGTTCTTAAAAAAGATAACTGTGTTTTTTTTTCTTTCCACGGAAAATAAGTAATGGCACCTAATATTTTGTCATCAGCCAGCAATTTCAACATTTAATAGTAGGTAGGTAGGTAGGTACTTATTTTGTAGCAAGTAGCAAGTCAAGAAAGTTGTTTGATATACCTAATACTCGTACTACTAATATTATAAATGTGAAAGTGTGGATGTTTGGATGTTTGTTACTCAATCACGCAAAAACGGCTGAACGGATTTGGATGAAATTTAGCATGCACGTTGTCAGGGGTACAGAGAAGCACATAGGTTACTTTTATCCCGGAATTCCCGCAGGAACTCTGAAACTACCGCGGGTGAAGCTGCGGGGCACGGCTAGTACAGAATAAAAGAAAAAATAAATAGATATTTAAAATAAACATCGAAATATCAAACAGGAAGCTGAATGTACTTAAACATTAGGATTAAAGTGCCAAAATATAATTAAATAATATAGTTACGCTTCATTGAATGTGAAATAGGTATGTAGTTTCGTTTGGGGTCAAATAGTTAACTAAAAACGTTTTTAACAACTAAAAAGCGATGTTGTATCGGTTTGTTAATTTGTACCTAGTTAATAATGATAATTAATTGAAACACAGTTTTTAAATCCAAAATTTATTGAAACCCGTCTTTTAGTTTTCGAGTGATGTGAATTTTTTTTTACATAATAAAAATTTATTGTTATCACTACACTGTCATAGTATAAAACAAAATCGCTTCCCGCTGTCTGTCCCTATGTACATATGCTTAGATCTTTAAAACGCCGCAACGGATTTTCATGCGGTTTTCACCAATAGATAGAGTAATTCATGAGGAAGGTTTGTATCCATATTTTATCCTTGAATTCTTGCAGGAACTCCGAAATTAGTCATGTTAGGACGCGACAAATATCTGGATTAATAATATTCATCTAAAAATTTTATTCAATTTTCTGACGCCTTTAACGCATCTCTAAATTATTATTATTATTATTTATTATTTATTTATTTATTACACAAAGAAACGGTGAATACAAAATTACGAGACTATCTATCAGTGACCAAACTAGGCTGAGCCTGTATCTTGGCCATCTGCGAGTGCGGTTAACAAATACGGTATACCTAATAACTACACAGAGATTTGAGAAATGTATACAACATGGACTTAAAAAATTATATAATCTATATGTGTAAGTGTGTGTTTGTGTGCGCGTGTATGTGTGTGCTTGTGTGCGTGTATGTGTGTGTGTGTGTGTGTGTGTGTGTGTGTGTGTGTGTGTGTGTGTGTGTGTATGTGTGTGTGTGCGTGTATGTGTGTGTGTGTGTGTGTGTGTGTGTGTGTGTGTGTGTGTGTGTGTGTGTGTGTGTGTGTGTGTGTGCACTGGTTGTTTCCTAAGTAAATTTATACTTTTTTTTTTTGCTACCGTGTTAAAACTCGACAGAATTCAAATATGACAGTCATTTTCTATAATACATCGACTTAAACAATACTGGAAGACATCAAGATAATTGTGTTGTGTCACCGTCTCCGAATAAAAGCTTTTTTCTTTCCCTCAAAATTACAGTCTGCGTAAATATAACCCTAATACGGTTTTTTTTTGCGGAAACCAAATAGTAGTTCCGTATAATTATTGATGATGCGGTTGTCTGTTTTTTTTTCTCTTTCCCTAGGGCACGACTTTTTGGCGCGGGGGCTCGAACCCAGTAAATATCGGTTGGAGGTTTTTTGTATTCCCATTACCGATCTATGAGTAAGTTTGTCATTAAATGTCAAAGTATTTTTATGTTTCCATTGATCGGAACGATTGCGTACGTACGGACAGACAGACGGCGTGAGAACTTTGTTTTTTCGACGAAACGTCACGTAATGATGACGCCGATGATTTTTATACGACACGATAAAACATTGTCTGGATTGTATAAAACGTGTAGCTTTTGTCCGTCCTTCGTAACAGTCTCTAGAGATTGCGTTTGTAAAAAGCAAGAAGTTTTAAATGTACCAAGCCTATCATATTTTCGCCAACATATTTAAACACAATATTATGTACCTATTAAATTATTTTTATTTCCAAAATACTTTCTTATAAAATATAGTTTTTCATTTAAAGATTTACCAAGGTATATTCTAAGATACTACTCCCAAAAAAATACATGTTAAAAAAATCGATGCAAAAACATTTACCTCCTAAAATAGAGCAAACCCTAATTTTTCAATTTCAATTTTTGTGTTTATTGATGTCCAATTTAAATTTTACAGATTTTCCAAACTTTATATTTACCATCATCGTAGCAGTAGATTGTAGATATTTAGGTAATAGTTTATTGCTAGATACCCAAACATTATTTGAAAATTATATTTAGTTTTCAGTTCATGCACATATTTTGTGAAAATTCATAAATTCAAAATTCATTCATGTCGATAAAAAGATATGGTATAAGATGTAAAGTAATTTACATACACGCTCACTCAACAATTTACACATCTGAAAATTGAATCCATAGCTCGGATCTATTAGGCAAACAATTGGATCCTCCGAAACTTACTTCAGCCTGCCAAAACCCATTTCTGCATATATCAAAACAAAAACACATCACACTAACAGGCAACATCGAACACACAGTTCTCATCTCTCTGCACAACTAATACGGTCTGTTATCCTTTGGGATGCATTCGCAAAATTTGTTTGTATGGCCTGTTATGAGCATAACAAAGGAACAATACGGCTAATGGCAGCGGATAGTAGATGCAATACGTTCAACTAACAATTACCGAGTTGATAGAATAAATAGAGTAATCAGGCCACTTCAGTACAGAGCGGCGGCTCCGAGTGGGTTGGTACTGTCCACGCGTTAAATTGCAGTGTGTTACTAGACTAATATATTTTTCATTACTCATGCTCGGAAAGTAGGTCTGAAGTTGCCTGAGAAGCGGGTTGAAAGTAACCCTTTTCAGCCCTAGGGAGAATCGCTTTCAACTGACAACTGTCAAATTATTAAAAAAAAACTAGGTCTATTTTCACATTTCTATTGAACCATGTTTCAACTTTCTATACAGCCAGCGCGAAGTAAAATTGAAATAACATAAAGTTTAAGTAGGTATTAATTAAAATAAAATTCACTCACTTTTTCTTAAGCTAATTCCTATTTATATTTTTTATTTTCTTTAATTAATACTTAATAATTAAAGAAAATATTTTTTTTAGGTCGCCACAATGTAAATAAAAAATACTGGCTGAATAGCTAGCCGGCCAAAGAAAAAGAAATAGGTGGGAAAGTGTCAAGCGACTATCCGATCTTCACTCATTTTTTCTTTAGCTAATTCCTATTTTTGTTTTGACTTTCCTTGCATTCGTAATGAAAAGCACAGTGTTACCCTCGGGAGAAAGTAACTTATTTAGTGCCTCGAACTATTGGCGCCCTCGCTACGCTCGGGCGCCAAACCCCGTCTCGGCACTAAATGAGTTACTTTCACCCCTTGGATAACAATGTACTATTTCATTACTCATACTCGGAAAGTAGGTCTGAAGTTGCCTGAGAAGCGGGTTGAAAGTAACACTTTTCAGCCCTAGGGAGAATCGCTTTCAACTGACAGCTGGATAATGCAGAAACTCAAGTTTTTTTTTTATGTCATAGAGGGCATACTTACTGGCCAGTAGCACACCTAATGGTTGATTTATGTAAAATAAAATTCACTCATTTTTTTCTTTAGCTAATTCCTATTTTTATTTTGACTTTCCTTGCATTTGTAATGAAAAGCACAGTGTTATCCTCGGGAGAAAGACTTATTTAGTCCCGAGACGGGGTTTGGCGCCCGAGCGTAGCAAGGGCGCCAATAGATCGAGGGA
The DNA here is from genome assembly GCA_907165275.2 of Zygaena filipendulae. NCBI lineage: Eukaryota > Metazoa > Arthropoda > Insecta > Lepidoptera > Zygaenidae > Zygaena > Zygaena filipendulae. The sequence continues at coordinate 8,828,633 of OU015669.1, forward strand.
CTAAATAAGTCTAAGTTACTTTCACCCCTAGGATAACAATGTACTATTACTATCTTCTCCTTCCACGATCCTTCATCTTCGTCCATAAAAACGGATGAAAGACATGCTGAAGCTGGTGTTTTAATTACTTTTACGGAATTTTTGTTCCTTTCTTAATGGATCATTATTCTTTACGTTGTAAAAGGAAACTACTGTCCAAATCTCATGTTTCTATCAATAGATTCGGTTTGACGTTATTGAGTGAGTAACCATTAGCTTTCCCGCTGTTCTTTCTATGGTTTCACCTTCGTCTTATTGGAAATTCCTTCAGGAACTCGTGCTGTTCCAAAGTCGAAATAACATGCTTTTTTACTTGCCGCGAGAGTAAAATATAGGGGCAATACCATATCAATTTCAACAAAATTTCTGAAGCCTGAAGCTTCCAGCTTACGATTGAGAAGAAAACGTGCACTCGTATTGATAGTGTGTGGAAAACTTTACACGAAGACAAGCTAACCAAATCCTGATAACCGAGTAGATAGGTATATGTACCTACAATCCACATTGTACACCTTTTGTTAGGGTTATTTGGATGGTAATGTGTTAATTATCGTTTTGTACACCGAATACGGGTTGAGAGCCAAATGAATATGGAATTTAATAATAATATCATGAATATTGTAATTTACAATGATTTACACTTGTTTTAACATTGATTTTTAACCGACTTCCAAAAAGGAGGAGGTTCTATGTTCGATTGTATGTATGTTTTTTTTTTTTTTTTTTTTTTTTTTTTATGTATGTTTTTTTTTTTTTTTTTTTTTTTTTTTTTTATTTATTAATCAATAAAAGTTACAATATACCGTTGATTTTTACAGCGCACATTTAAGCTCTTTCGAGTTTGTATTTGCGCAATAGCAGTCATCTGTGTTATTTAAAATACAATATTACCAAAGATTCTATATAATAAAGGAATGTTACGATATTTATAAGTACCTCATTTTTAATTTTTATTACTACCCGCTAAGTCATTTATGAGGAAGTCATCGCATATACAGGTTGATTTTTTTGTTAGCAATTTAATTTTATAAATTAGCAATCCATACTAATATTAAATATGCGAAAATAATTATGTATGTCTGTCTGTCTGCCTATTAAGCTTACAGGCCCTAACAGCTTTACCGATCATCATGAAATTATGCATACACGTTGGCAAGCTATTCTTGACAAACCATTTTGAGCCTTATAAATTATTAAATATATATGATTTTAGTTTATATTTTATATTTTTAATGGTAAATTCACTTTTTGTCTGGTCTGGTATGTCGTTTAGTATTGAAGCCAGCACATTTTCGGTAATTCTTTTTCCATAACAGGATTCCATAACATAACAGTTCACCGATTACTCGAAGACGGTTGGACCGATTTGAAAAATTCTTTTTTTGTTTGAAAGGGTATACTCCCAATTAGGTCCCATTGCCACCAAGTCGGGATCTGATGATGGGATCTTGGAGAAATCGAGGGAACTCTTCAAAAATTATAGGCACACCTATAGCGATTTGGGTATTTTTGATAGTAAATCGTTCATTTGCTTTCGGAAAGCAAAATTTGAAGAAGTGGAACTGATGATGAAGACCACAGGTGGTCATCAGAACAACTCAAAAATAATACGTATTTCACGGGTTCCGATTGAAGCGATTTCGAAAATTGTTTTTTTGTTTGAAAGGGGATACTCCCAAATTGATTCCATTGTCACTAAGTCGAGATCTGATGATGGGATCTTGGAGTAATCGAGGGAACTCTTCAAAAATTATGAGAACACCTATAGCGATTTGGGTATTTTTGATAGTAAATCGTTCATTTGCTTTTGGAAAGCAAAATTTGAAGAAGAGGAACTGATGATGAAGACCACAGATGGTCATCGGAACTACTCAATAATGGGTATTTCACGGGTTCCGAATCGTTAACTTTAATATGGTTTCTAAACAATTTATGCCCGTCACAATGTATATGGTGAAGTGGAACTGATGGTGATGTACTAGGAGAACTCCTCAACAATTAACGTCCCTGCGTCGGGAAAAGCAATATTTTGTAAAAGGTGATGAGCAGTTGACATTAAGCTATTGTAACTTAGAGAAATTACGAACTAAGTCACTTATAAGCGAGAAATAAACAAAATTTTAACAAAAAAATTAAAACCGACTTCCAAAAACACAAAACTAAAAAACTAAAAATAAAAAGCTAAAAATAACAAAATACCGATTTAATCCAAAAGACAAAAACACACGTAATATTATTATTCGTTTGTGCTACCACTGATCGGTATGAAGTCGGTGACAAGCCAAATATGGAGGGGGAAGATGGGCTAAGTCGACTCCCGCCACCAGCTCTTCGTGAGCAGAACAACCCAAGTGGGCAGACACCAGCGGGCTTGTCACCGAATTCAAACCGATCAGTGGTAGCACAAACGAATAATAATATTACGTGTGTTTTTGTCTTTTGGATTAAATCGGTATTTTGTTATTTTTAGCTTTTTATTTTTAGTTTTTTAGTTTTGTGTTTTTGGAAGTCGGTTTTAATTTTTTTGTTAAAATTTTGTTTTAAATGAATGCATTACGATTTTCATCAGCCATGTTCATAGCTAAAGTTTTGTAACCAGCTACGAAAACAGGTATTTTATCTCGCTAGCTCAAAAGTGGGCATTTGTTGCCAATAAGCATCGTTTTTCCCCCTTAATGAAAATATACATTAATATTCTTAATTTTAATTCAAATTGATACAATTTACATAGATAGAATTCCACGATAATTTCGGAGTTCCTGCGGGAATTCCGGGATAAACAGTATGTACCCTATGTCCTCCTCTGTATACCTTACAACGTGTATGCAAAATTTCATTATGATCCGTTGAGCCGTTGAGATGTGAAAACGTAACAAACAAACAAACTCACTTTGGAATTTACAATAGTAAGGATTCTCTGTTTGAAAAAATAATTTTGTAAATTAAATACAACAATATATATCACACAAAAATACTAATAATACAAGTCTTTATGGAACTTTCATTATACCATGATTAAAGTACATAGTTATAATTTTATAATTAAGGTATAATTACTTAAGTAAAAATATAATTATAAGCTAGATAGCTTTAAATTAGGTAGGTATTGGAAGGAAGTTGAGTGCCTAGTACTTGTCATAAATAGTTTATTACAATGTATTATTTTATCCTTGGTTTATTAGCATAGTTTGCACTCTACAATCTTGTCTTTTGTTCATGAGTATATCGACCAAATAAAAAAAAATAGTACATTGTTATCCTAGGGGTGAAAGTAACTTATTTAGTCCCGCTACGCTCGGGCGCCAATAGATCGAGGGACTAAATAAGTTTTTCTCTCGAGGATAACACTGTGCTTTTCATTACGAATGCAAGGAAAGTCAAAATAAAAATAGGAATTGGCTAAAGAAAAAAATGAGTGAATTTTATTTTACATAAATCCACCATTAGGTGTGCTACTGGCCAGTAAGTATGCCCCCTATGACATAAAAAAAAACTTGAGTTTCTGCAGTATCCAGCTGTCAGTTAAAAGCGATTCTCCCTAGGGCTGAAAAGTGTTACTTTCAACCCGCTTCTCAGGCAACTTCAGACCTACTTTCCGAGTATGAGTAATGAAAAAAAATTTTTCACGTTCGATTAATATGAGCTTAATTTCGCACCAGTTATATCCCTGGAACCTTCCCGATAGATATTAACAATGTAAGTCAAAGTGCTTGACGCAAACACACTCAAAATAATTTGACACACTTTAATAAGCATTGTGATCTACTTTGACAAAGTAATATTTTTTTTCTTCAAGTTCATTTAATATTATGAGTGCCTTGATATCCACCGTTTACGGGTTAACCGTGTCGGAGCAGTCAAGGGTTAAAAGGGGGCCAACCATTGATGTAGAAAAAACTTAATCAATGGGGCCAACACAAAAATATAGTTACCCATTATAATACTATAGTGACAAAGTAATATTTAGCACCCCATATATTTTATCCAACGTTTTTTTATCATCCCAACCATAGATAAACGGCGCTCACGTAATAAAGAAAAGAGCAGAGAAGAAAAAAAAACAAAAACCGTTTACAAATTTTTATGTTCGAAATTTAAAACTTTATTATTTAATAAAGTGTTCGGCGTTTGAACTGTATTTAAAAAAAAACGAGCCAAGGGGTGATGCAAAAGCCATATTCATTAGGGGCAATAAAAAAGTAATGTTCTATTGTAATCGATCGATGAATTTTTCAAGATGATTTTGCGACTTTTTTACGATCCGTTTTTCGTGAAACTTTTTACGATAGTATTTAGTGGTTATAATTCCGTGCGTGAGAATGGCACTGGAGGATGCCAGGTGGCGTTTGTGAGGAGAAGTGATAAAATTTTTGTCAGACCAATCAATGTATCATGAATCATTCCGACGGTAAATCCTCTAAAGATTTGCATAATAAATATGTATAAATCTCACCTATTGCGATACGTTAAAAGTCTGTTTAGTCGGTTTTCGTAATCGCACCCTTGCCTTTCAAAAGTACCAACTAAATATGTAAAGTCCTGAATGAACCTCGAGTCTCCGGCGATACAAATATAAAAAGATACTATCGATCCTACATACATTACCTTAGAAATCTCTATTTCAACTTAAGTGCATATTTTTTATTGAATTTGTAAGTGATAAAGTCTGTACGTCAATCAACGAAACTTCGGTAACGATCACTTGCGAGCAAAAAATACGGCCCGCCAATAACATCCTAATATTATAAATGCGAAAGTGAGTCCGTTTGTTTGTTTGTTACGCTTTCACGCCTTAACGGCTCAATTGATCATCATGAAATTTTGCGTAAACATTTTCTGGGTTACGGTGAAGGATATAGGGTACTTTTTATCCCGGAATTCCTACGGGAACTCTGATAATTAACGCGAATGAAACTACAATAAATTTTTCGGACCAAGTACACGTTGTCAAGGGGATTAAAATAGGGGTATTACTTTTATCTCGGAATACCCGCGGGATCTCCAATTCAATGTGGGTGAAACCGCAGGAACAGCTGATTTATAATATTTCTAGTGCCGAATTTTAAACTGAGATATGACGGGAGAGCTGGGCCCTTATTCACTATTATGACCAACAACATTCCATGCCTATAACGCGCGTCTCAAAAACGCAAACCAAACGTTCTAGATGCCAAAATATTAGAAATTATTATTCTTTATGTCAAAAGAAAAGTTCTAAATGTATTTTTTTGCAGTGAATTTTTTTTTATTACGAGGGAAAGACAGTTTTTGCGGCGTCTTATGGTCATAGTGAATAAGGGCCCTAATTGTTTTAGCTCGCAAGTGTTTTAACCATAAACAATCCATTTGAACTTCGAACACAATCACACCCGCACGGTAAGTGCAGAGATAAAATGTTAGTTCACATCAATCTAACACTTTAATAACAGTTTCTATGCACATAACTGCACATCAAATAATTTAGTCCGTCTATTCAATACACCGGATTTGTTTTTTAAAACCATAAATTTATTAGCTCCAAACACGTGATGTAAACGCCCATGTTTAAGTCGGGTCTCGAAGATGTATAATTTTACTAGATTAGACACGTATCCTACTAATATTATAAACGCGAAAGTTTGTAAGAATGTATGGATGGATGGATAGATTGATAGATGTTTGTTACTCTTTCACGCAAAAACTACTGAATGGATTTAAATGAAACTTTACAATAATATAGCTTATGCATGAGATTAACGCATAGGGTACTTTTTATCCCGGAATTCCCGCGGGAACTCTCAAATTAAGGCGGGTGAAACCGCAGGGCACAACTAGTCTCCAATAAATAAATTATTCAATGACAAACGTGTATTTTTCCACTTCTAGTTTTTGCAATGTTAAGCACTAATCTACCTTAGATTAGACTAGATACAATTTTTTTCGTAATATCTGATTCTTTATACATTATAATAAATGTAGTATTTTTTTAGGTGGTCTGAATTAGCCTCTTCCAGTATAGCTATATAAAGTTACACAACATAAGGGTCACTCATAAAACGGAGAGCAAGAAATGAGTTTTTAACTACGGGTATTACATGTAAATAAATTAATGACCGACACGCATTAATTTAATTAAAAAAATATTATACTTATCTCTACTTCCATAATGTGTCTAGATACAAGTGCGTACAGAAAATTTACTAGTTTTTGTATTACTAGATGTTCAAAATTCAAAAAATTCAAAAGCTATTTATTACTTAGGATTGGTTACAATCACTTGTAATCGTCAGCAGGTTCTTAGAACTATAAACTATAGATTGCGCGAATAGCTCGCTTCTGCAACACGAATATAGACTCAATATCCGCGGCACTACCCCACAGTAGAATGCCGTATGACATAATGCTGTGGAAATAACTAAAATAAACTAAACGCGCGGTATTAATATCAGTAAGTTGACGGATTTTCTTAACAGCATAAGCCGCCGAGCTTAATCTACCTGATAGCTTTTTTATATGTGGGCCCCATTGTAATTTTGCATCTAATGTTATACCTAGAAAGACAGTTTCATCGACCATTTCCAAATCCTCATTATTGATCAGTACTCTGGTTTTTACTTGTTTAACATTTTTTGTCACAAATCTTCCACATTTGGTTTTATCACGGTTTAGTAATAAGTTATTAGCATTAAACCAGTGTACCTACTATTTTGGAGAGAGCATTGTTCACATCGTTTCCCGCGGTTTCACCCGTGTTATTTTTGGAGTTCCCGCGGGGATTCCGTGATAAAAGTGCCCTTTATCCTTTTCTGCGCCCCTGACAACGTTTAGTGTGCAAAATTTAATGCAGTTTAAAAAAAAACGTGCAATAAACAGTTGCTTGATGATAAAAAATTATACTGTTCAACTTTACAAATATTATCTAACACCATATCAGTATTCACACGACAAAATCTTTCATATTTAGATAGGTTTAAGTGTTGTATCTTTATAGATATGATTTTTATAGCAGGTGACTCTATTAGAGCTTTAAGCTTTGCAATTCTTTGAGCTATGTCGGTTATCTTGGACCTTCATGGTTATGATTATGACACTCATTTGATTGAAAAAAATAATTATTAACGATCTATGTATACGATGGTAATTAATTAAGTCAAAGTGTAGAAAAAGATAAAACTCCATGCATAGATAGAGTATTAAACATGCTCCACTCTGATTATACCTGCTACAGTTTTCACTAGCACCATATCTTTAAGTCTTATTATAACCTTACATAGAAATTTTAGCCATCCCAATTTGGACTTTACATACAATGTGTAAGATCAAAGTCTCAATGGATAAAGTTTTGATGTAAAGTAAAAATAAAGTGGTTAAATAGACGGTAGTAGGGCCTCTACCATCTCTACCTCTAGCCTCTAGTTCGTTTAAATGAAATGCGGGATTTAATACTAAATAGGCACCGATAATTAAAGTTGTGGTAATAACTACTACTTGTTCTCGAAGGTAATTGCACGTGTTAAGGCGAAGTAGAATCGACTTTTTATTGTTAACAAGCTAGACATTTGATCACAGCTTAGGTACGTTAATATTAATACATGATAATATTTTATTGATATTTTTCCTACCTAATTGGATATTTTCTTTTACAGTAATGTACCTACTGCTATTTACAGCTTCAATATTTTATTTCCAGACCGATTCAGACCTGTTTGGAAGTAAATAAAAATAAAACGCTATTTTTAACATCCAACGCTAAAATAGCGGGGTATTGTAAGTTTGACGTGTATGTGTGTGTGTGTGTGTGTGTCTATCTGTGTCATCTAAGCTCCCGAACCGATTTCAATCTGTTTTTTTCTGTTCGAAAGCCAGTTTAATCGAGATGGTTCTTAGCATTGTTTGATTAAAATCGGTTCAGTAGTTTAAGAAATATTTGAGTATACCTATTATAGTATACTTAGTCGGGGGCTTTTCTAAAATTGTCAATTGACGTGAATAGGGATGTTGACTACTATTGAAAATCAAAATTCTAATTAGTCCGTCAGTTAGAAAATAAAAAAAAACAATAGACACGTATTTTTTGCTTTTTTAAATAAATTAAAATATACAGAGATAAAACGCATTAAAGTTTAGGATGAGGAGGTCGTGACGTCACTAACCGCAAAACAGCCATACAAACTGTCAGAATAGTGACGTCACGCGAAATTTCAACTCAACATATCGCCGTTATTTTTTGATTACGTAAAAAAAGAAAAAATACGTGTCCAATATTTTTGAATAATCTACAAGACGGACTAAAAAATAAAAATTAGTCAACATGCCCATTGTAATGTAATTGATTTCAAGGTTCGAATTCGGAATAAATTGTAGTTATTTATATGGTATAACATTTTTTTTTGTTTTTGTACCAGTGTTATAAATAGGCATTAATTAAAAAACAAAGATCAACAGTACTGTGCCTTAATAAAAACGCGTTGGTTCTCAACATGACATTGTGGGATATACTTTTGTGTTTTTGATACGATGCACCTATACTTACTTACTGTATAATAACAGAAAATTGTTTGAAGCGCATCCTTTGTCAGACGAACTATTCCAATCACGGATCCAGATGCTGTGGGAATTAAAAAGATACAGCAACTGCAGGAGATGCCTACATTATTTCTGCTTTAAAATACGTTTCAAGGAACGGGATTGCAACCGTCATTTTTATTCACATTCTAGCTGTGCTCCGCGGTTTCACCCGTGTTAATTTGAGGAAAAAACTAACAAAAATATTTTCCACCGTTAACGCAGCGTACTTACTCTCAAAAGGAAATTTTTTACCGTTTTAGCAACATTTTTTATCGCTGCTCTGCTCCTATTAGTCTGAGCGTGACGATATATAGCCTATAGCCTTCCTCGATAAATGGGCTATCTAACACTAAAAGAATTTTTCAAATTGGACTAGTGGTTCTTGAGCTTAGCGCGTTCAAGAAAACAAACAAACTATTCAGCTTTATTAGTATAGACTAGCTTTTGCTGCTTTGCTCACTTCAGTCACATCCTGACAAACAATATGATTATTGTCTGTTAAGTAATTATATCTTATCTATCGATATTTTTCTGTTTTAAGTGTTTTAATGTTGATTAATTTGGAAAATTGGGATAAACTGAATGTGCTTTTTTCTAGTGATGGTTTTTATTTATGTATTGAGTTTTAAACAGGTTTTAGATCGGGTAGGTTAGTCATCATACAGAAAATGAATATTTTATTCCCTATTTAAAAATTAAATTTGCGCTTGATGTCAAAATTAAATAAATTCACTAAAGAGATCTATACTGTAATAAAAGAGTAGAATCCGCGTGTCTGTTCGCGCTAATCTCCGAAACTAGCTGTTCCCCGAGGTTTCACCCACGTAAATTTCGGAGTTCCCGGAGGAATTCCGGGACACAAAGTGCTCTATGTCCTTCTCTGTTTCTCTGACAACGTGTATGCAAAGTTTCACGATGATATGTTGAGCTGTTGAGGTGTGAAAGCGTAAAAAGCAAACAAACAACCAAACTCACTTTCGCATTTGCAATATTAGTAAGGATTCTAAGACTCAAGCTAAGGACCAGTCCTTAGCTGATTTCATCAAAAGTGATATCATATTGTACGATATTAAACAAATTGAATTACATTTATGTGTTGTTATACTCGTAAAAAGCTAATACCCACGTATCATAGTAACACTTGGAACAAATGAAATGTGCACTCACAGGAAATTAAACCATAAAACTAGGGTGGTAATGAACGTTATTTGCCTGGCTGTATTTCCTTTTGCATAAACTACTCGCTGTTGAGATAATGAGATGTTTGGAATAATATTGTAGTTTCGTAATGAAATCATGAAACTATTTTTTGAAATGAAACTTCTCTGTGAATTTTTTTTTTATGTTCGCGTTAAAGTGTTCCTAACTTTTTAATATGTAGTCTGGTTAAATTGATATTCAGCTAATGTATGAGGCCCGTTTCAAATCACGATTTGTCTGAGGACTTTTTGTTTTTTTTAACCGACTTCCCTTTTTGGATGTTTGTAACACTCGTTCTTTATTAATGCCTGTGCAAAAAATACTATATGAATTTTAATGGAATTTGGCTTGGTATTTAGCTATTTTATGTCCCACGACATTAATTATGATATTATATGTAGGCTATTGAGAGAGATATATGATATTATGGAGATAGTTTAAGAAATAAAGAGAAGAGAGAAAAATCTCCACACATTAAAATTAAATCCTAAATGTCATGCCAATTAAAATCTAAAGAATTAGCAACATTCTATTTCAGAAAATTAAATCTTTCGAATAAATGTAATGATGCAACTCGTACATAAGTTATACCGTACATAAGCACTCACATGTATGTTCCTAATAATCTGCAGCAGCTTCAAATGTGTTATGTTTGACGAAAATGGCCGTGAATCCTCTTATCTTAATCCCGACACCGAAAGAGCGGTTGAGTCATTAAAACGGCGGACTCATAAGGGTCTCCCGCACAGCAAAAATCGCCGTTTCCCTGTCGGCTGCTGTCTGCTCAACGCGTCGTCAAAGGTGAAGAAGTCTCATCCCAAGAAGTCTTTTTCACTTTTATTGCAAAGACATAAAGCTTTTCCTAATCAGTGTAAGCCGAAATAGAAAATACCATATTTTGTAAATGGGATCCCGAAACAAACGTACACGTCTCTCTTGCAAAAAAAATTGCTCGTAAAAGTAATAAAAATAAACCAAAAGAAATTTTACAAAATTCGTTATACGGTAAGTAAGTAAACTCTATAGTATGATTTTGACTAAGTACTAGGCACAATAGTTTGTCCCAATATTAACACAAACTATCTATTTTTTACATTTTGAACCAAAAGTTATAGTTACTTATAAGAGATAACAACTTCTAGTGAAATCCGTTAGGTACTAGTTCAACATAATATTTAGAACTACCTATTTACTATCCGTCGAAAGTAGGTAAGTTTTAAAATAAACAGCGTGACTCTTATCCGGTGAGCTCATAAATCACAAACATCGCTTTTTTCATGGCCGCACCCAAAGACTGTTGCATTATTAAAGTGTCGCTTTTAATGTGTCGGGGAAATTAATGAAGTGGGAGAAGTTATCTCGTACAAAGTAGTCTGATGAGCTATGAAATATTATAAGACGTGAGTGTTAAGGTACATTACTTTTCATTTTATTATAATCACAATTCGCTGTAAGTGCAACTTGCTCACTGCTATTTATCAGGTTAATTATTGATTTTACATCAGTCAATTTGTTACTAACTTACATATTTGCCCGGTAGCCTGGAAGAGATCGCTTTATAGTGATAAGGCCGCCTTTTGGAGCCACTTAATACTTTCTGTTTCTAAATATTTTTTTATTGTACTGTTTGTGGTGTTCAATAAAGTGTTTTTCATTCATTCATTCATTCATTCATATTTGAATGAACGTGTAGGTATGTGAGTGTGAATTACGAGATTTCCAATAGAACTGTTTGTTCGTGGAGAAATGTAACTTATTTTCTATCTCAGGATGTCAAGAGAGAGAACTAAATATTAAATTTGTCAAATTTTATCAAAATCTGTTCAGCGGTTGAAAAGATAGCAGAAAAACAAAGTGATACTTTCGCATTTATAGGTAATATGAATGTAATTTTTTTTAGAGGAATTTTTGACAAAAATAAATTTGCCCGATAGGTAATTACTTAGGTAATTAGATAACTAATTAGGTAAAACCTACATAATACGAGAAGCAATTTTTTTCCATGTAGAGCAATCGTATTACCCTTTTGTTGTAATTATTATTTTAATACGTATATTATGTGTATATTATACTCGTATATCTTTCTCTTTAAATTGTAAACAGTTTGAACAGTTTTTAAGTAAGCAATATTTTACTATGAAATAAATTATCAAGTTAATATTATTAAATTAATTCATTTAAATACATAACTGCAAAAGGAAATTCGTAAATATCCCTTCAATTTATTTTCCGCACGTAACAATTCTAATTTAAAAGTCGTAAAAATGAAATCGAATCGCTCGAAATTTTATGGCGTAAAATAGACATTTTGTTTATAACTTCCGAATTGAGGAAATATTTGAATTTTTACAGCTATAAGTTTAATTATGAATAACTTTTGGACGGGACTATGGGTAGAAAATCAATACTATATAATTATGGATGTTTTTATTCAGTAACGTACAAACGACCCAAATGGATTTTTATATATTCTCATTTACCTATTAGATCTCTCAAATGCACGCGAGTAAAGCCAATAAAGAACAGCTACTTAAAACGAAAAACCAATTAATTAAAGAGGATACAAAGTGATTATGGATACAGTTTGGCGAATAACAGATTATATTTGTGATATTTCAAAGTTAGTTTGAAAATCTATACATATTATGTATGCTTTGTCCTGAATGACTCATGGATCAACGCCCAGCCTAAACCGCTGATCGTAGAGACCTGAAACTTGGATGGTGTGTTCTTTGTATGACGTAGGCATCCGATAAGAAAGGATTTTTGAAAATTCAACCCCTAAAGGGGTGAAAAGGGGTTGCAAAGTTTGTATGGAACAATTCCATGGGAACTTCGAAATTTTCGCAGGTGAAATCGCGCGGATCAGCTAGTCTTAAATAAAAACCGACTCGCGTTTTGCATAACAGAATATTTTGCACCGACCGCAAACAAAACCAATTATTTATTAACAACTTCCACTTTGAGAAAGTTCGCATCGAAAGAAAATAAATTAAGCTGAATGTAGGTACGTTCTCTAAAAATAATTCAATGTTAAAGTGAATTTCTATGTTACAAGTTCCGTTACACCTGGGACTAACGCCTCGCAGACGTCTGTAATAACATTCCGGAATATTCGACGGGAATCGAGCTGCTATTTTTTCTATTACAAAGAGCAAGAAACTGCTCTTTGCGTCCTCAGCTTTCACTCGTTAGTGTGCAATCTACTTAAGGTAGAGTTTCAATATTGAGCCATTGTAGGTGTTTTCTAATAACATATTATTTATAATTATTATTGTCTAGCTGTTCTCTGACTAAAGCGCTACAATTTTGGAATTTTCTCAGGATTCAGGAACCCTTGTATCGGGATGGTTAGGTATCCTATGTCACTTAAGGATACTTTCACTATCTACTATTAGTAAAATGAGTTATTTCTAGAGATTATACCCTATTACCCTACCTCTAAGATCCCCTACATCCTAACGATTTCTGTTGTGTTTGTTTATTGTAAGGAAAAGAAGAATAAAATTAGTTTGGAATTCCTGCGGGAATTTCGAAACTCACGCGGGAGAATCTCCCAAACGGTTCGACCGATTTTGACGAGACTTTCACTGTTTAATTAGCTGATGTTATAAGGAGTAAATTAGGCTATACTTTGGAGTTTTAGTGGGAATTCCGAAACTCACGCGGGTGAAACAGGTAGTATAAAACTATTTGTACACTTAATGACCTACCCATATTTTCTTATTAAAATATGATTCTATATCATTGTTTAACAAGCTCTTGTAAGGTAAAATAAATCATTGAACTTTAAATGACATTTTAATCGGCAGAAACGATACACCAGTTTGCATACAGACGTCGGTATCGACTAATTCATAAATAATAATGTCTGGCGAAAACGATTCGTCATGCACAATACTCTAATGCGATATATAGGGTATGTGGGAAATCTATATGATCACTGTAAAGAAACACTAACAAACTGAAAAACAATACTTTAATCACTTTAATAATTGTTATAATATAATAATGTTGGATTAAGAATCTAGATTGGGACCAAACACTACCTGATGACCTTATTAAACCAGTCAAAGAATGGTTGCGACAGATAGATGCGCTGCCTTTGTGTCGTATCCCTCGTAGGTTGAGTTTGCACAATTTGATTGATAGTGATAATACTTTACATATATTTTGTGACGGAAGTCAATCTGCGTATGCCTGTTGTATTTTTCTACGCTCAGAATATGAAGGTGTTGTATCTGTTCAATTAGTTTTTGCCAAAGCACGAGTTGCACCAACGAAATCTATTACAATACCTAGAATAGAACTTCTTGCCGGGCTTATGGCATCTAGATTAGCAAATGAAGTTAGAAACAGTCTAGAGATCAATTGTAAGGAATTTTATTGGACAGACTCTACTATCGTGTTAGCGTGGATAAAGAAGAGGACAGGTTTTAACGTCTTTGTTCAAAATAGGGTTACAGAGATAGCATGCAGGACTAATATCGATGATTGGTTCCACATACCGGGTGAGCTAAATCCCGCCGACCTACCGTCACGCGGCTGTAACCCGCAAGATTTACTCAAAAGTGAATGGTGGGGAGGACCAGATTGGCTTAAAAAACCTAGCTCAGAGTGGCCGCTATCTCTAGAATTAGCTGATGAGTTTGAAGTTCTGAAAGAGTTAAATAGCTCTCTTCCTCTAATGATACAAGATAGTGATTGTTTTTCAAATCGTTTGTTGTATTTTAGTAATTATAACAAGATTGTCAGAATGATCGGTTGGTGTTTAAGATTTATTTATAACTGTAGTAATAAAAACAATTTAGTAAATGGTAATTTATCCGTAAAAGAATTTAAAAAGGCTGAGATATGCTTAAGTAAAGTACTTCAATTTGAAAATTTTAATAATGACGTACTTATGAAATTAGGATTAAAAGTATTTAAAGACGATAATGGTCTTCTGCGTGTTAAAACTCGCCTGACTCTTAGCGATAATGATGATTTTACGATGCCTATTTTGCTTCCCGGTGTAAATATTGTAGAGCGGTTAATATTTCAGAAGCATAAAGAATATCTTCACGCGGGCTCTTTAACATTGCAAGCCAAGCTGCGTGAAACATATTGGATAATAGGTTGTAGGAAAATTACTAAAAGAATTGTTAAAAACTGTATAGTCTGCAAACGTTTTAGTGCTAAAGCATGTAGTGCTCCTGTTCCACCTTTGCCGGCAGATCGCGTACACTGTGGGTCACCTTTTGAAGTGACAGGTATAGATTTTGCAGGTCCTTTATTTTTACGAACAGGGGAAAAATGCTGGATATGTTTATTTACATGTGCAACATATCGTGCAGTTCATTTAGAATTATGTGTTTCGTTAGCAACTGAAGAATTTTTATTGGCTTTGCGTCGTTTTTTAGCCAGAAGAGGAAATGTTAAAATAATTTACTCGGATAATGGTACCAATTTTAGAGGAGCGAGTAATGTTTTAAATGATTTAGATTGGGCTAAAATTGAAAACAAAGTTAGTAAGATTCAATGGCGCTTTATTCCTCCCGCAGCGCCATGGTGGGGAGGGTTTTGGGAGCGCATGGTGCGCACCGTAAAACAGTTGTTGCGTCGAGTGTTAGGCAAAGCGATGCTTCGTTTTAATGAATTGTACACTGTACTCTGCGAAGTTGAGGCAATCGTCAACTCCCGTCCCCTTACATACATGGCAACAGACTCAGAGCTTCTCCAAGCGTTAACCCCCGCGACTTTTCTAAATTTTTCAAAAAGCTCCGGTGATGTTATAGATATAAATTTAATTGATGGAAAAATTTTATCGTCACGGTGGCGCTACATTAAAAAATTATGTGATGACCTGAAACAAAGTTTTCGTAATCAATATTTAGGGGCATTGGTACACAGGTCATCAAATCAGCGACATATTAGTGTTAGGCCTGGGGACGTCGTACTCTTAGAGGACAGTAACAAGAAGCGTGTAGAGTGGCCGTTAGGGCTAGTGCTGGATATCCTTGAGGGTGCAGATGGGCATAAAAGAGTTGTCAAAGTAAAGACAGCAGCAGGAGAACGTTTAAGAGCAATCCAGGCGATCTATCCCTTGGAGTTATCAGCCGATGAGCATATTGTGTTGGGGAGTGGTGCCCGCCCCCCGCGGCCTGTTGTCTCTACAACGCGATCTCCTACTAAAACACGTTCTGGTCGACTCATTAAAGTACCGGACAGATTTAATTTTTAATTTGTGTTAATTTAATTGTGTTTGTATATGGCGCATTTTTAAACTGTGTAAACTGTATGTATCCTCATGCGCCATGGTGGGGAGGATGTTGAGAACTCCTTTTTGGTTATTTTTATTTTTATATATATTTCTAAATTTGAACATTGACAACGTTCTATACGTTTATAATGAAACAAAAAAGGGTAATGGGATTTCGAGAGTCTTGTTGAGATCATTGATTTTTATAGGAACACTACATTATTATATTATAACAATTATTAAAGTGATTAAAGTATTGTTTTTCAGTTTGTTAGTGTTTCTTTACAGTGATCATATAGATTTCCCACAGGGTAAAACCCGGATAGTTGCCACACTTTTCGAAATCATTTTATATCTCCCAGTACATAAATCAAAATATTTTATTTTTTAAACTGGCAAGTACTTTGGTTCTTTATCTACAAATTTATTAAATGTAAAAGACATTATCTTTGAAATTTTCAGAGTATTAGCGATTTCTACGGACCTCTACTTTTTGTGACATCTATCCCATATATGGGATAGTTGTCTAGTCCATATAAATTACATTTAGGATAGATGACCCGCCGGGAAACAAGGCATCTATCCCGAAAAATCTTTGATCGCACCTTGCGTTCCCGTGCAATCGCACAGAGACATGAGACGCGGTCCACTTAATAGTAGTTGGAAAGTCTTTTGATAGATAAATAAAATAGCACGCGATTCATCCGCGAAACTAGAGTAATTACGATCGGGGCAACTATACCCCCAGGGCAACTATCCTGGTTTTACCCTATCTGTAAATTTTCAATGCATTACTTAAAATTCTACTACATATTTCTATTTCTCAGTATTTCCAATCAATAAGTAACTGATAACCACACTGCATGTTTTAAAATTTCACAAGAAATTTGAATTGTTTTTCTTCCCTTGAAATTACACCAAATGTTATTTATTATTATTTCAATTAAGTCAGTGTTGTTCATTTGAAATATTATAGAATAAATAGAAAAATACTTCTTGACCCCAGAAGAAGACCCTGAGTCAGCGAAATATTACGAATAGTAGATTTTATCATAGAGTTAGATATTATTTGCAAGAAATAAAATTGAGAATGATGTTTCATTGTTATTATTAAGTTATAATGTAGGTTGTATTATTGAATTACCTACGTATTATATATAAGTTTTTTGTGTAGTTTGTTCATGTTTTAGTTTGTTTATTATGTGTTAATCATATCATCGAATTAATAATTAATTATTATCAAGAGCCTACAAGCACCACCAAACACACTTTCTGCAGATCTTGAAGGTTGACTGGCAGAGAATGCCACAATGGCATTAAGTCCGATTTTGTACCATACTGCGCAAAAAGTTTAAATAAATAAATAAATATTATTGAGTAGATGAGTTTAGGTATATAGTGTAGGTAATTAGGTATATTATAATATATAAGCTACGCTATTATATACCAAAGAAATATGAGTCAGCGAAATGTTCTCATTGCATACTTCCGTAGTAATTGAAGATTATAACTTGAGGTAAAACAATTCAAGGAAATTTTAACGGGGGTTGTGGTTTGCGGTTTGTTATTGTTGACTATATTTTTTAATAATATTAATTATTATTATATTGGTTATATGTTTCTTAGAATTTTCTGGTCATTCATTCAAGTTCTCTCTGTATAAGTAATGTAGGTAACACAATTATAGTAGGTATGGGCACGGTATTTTATATCACACAGAAAAAAGTCTACCTATATGTTAGTGATAAGTAATCTTTGAAACTACTGAGCTGATTCAAAAAAATAAATTCAACTATTGGATGCTTGAGTAACATAGTTATACGTTGTCAGGGATACAGAAAAGGTCACAATGTAGATATTTTTTATCCCGCAATTCCCGCGGGAACTCCAAGATTAACGCCTGTGAAACCGCGGAGAGTAGCTAGTCATCCCTACTGCTACAAATGTGAATGTGAGTTTGTTCATTTGTTTCTTACGCTTTCACGGTTCATCTGCTCAACCGATCATCATGAAATATTGCATATACGTTGTCAGAGGTACAGAGACGGAGATAGAGTACTTTTTAACCCGGAATTCCCGCGGAAACTCCAAAATTGACGCTGGTGAAACCGTGGAAAATAGCTAGTCATTAAGTTATTTCATAATAGTAAAGACTAAAGTATTATTAGTAAAAAACTGAAAAATATTAATTTTATTATTTCATTCATAAATTTTACTTAAAGTCTTGGTACCTCTCTGGAGAGAATAAAATATAAACAACAAATAAACACAAAGTACGTAGTCTTCCTAAATAAACGGATAACAGTCTGCATCTGCAAGACATTTACACTTTACATTTCCTTGGCAACTATAACAGCTAATTGGACTTTATATCTTGTTCCGTGAGATGCAATGAAGACTATATATTTACTATATAGAAGCTACAGTATATTTAGAGGCCGCGGTTTTACTCGAGTGAATTTTGAAATTGTCTCCAAAAATCTTTCGAGATAAAACTTTGAAAAAGATTAAGTAAAAATTTGTTTGGGATTGCGAATTCTGTTATATCGTAAAATGTATATAACTGAGAAAAAATTGTTTAGTGTATCTTTTAACCAGTAAAAAAAGTGTTGTTTGTTTTTAAGGCTACCGGCTAAAGATTTGACTACACCTCACTTGATATAAGGTGATGGACTGGTCGAAATTGTAACCTACCAAGCTTGGAATGGAAACTGGCTTTCGAGTGAGACTGCCGGAACACACCGTTAGGTGCTTGGCGACAGATTTTCAACTTGAAGGTGGTAGCTAGCCAGCTGGGCACTAAAAAGTGCCCTACACCAAGTTTTTTTTTTTAATTTATTTACTTCAGAAAAAAAAACAAATACATTAACAGTTGTATGACTCTTTTTAATTTTGATGCATGTATTATTTTCAAGTAATTTTTTGATGTCAAATAAAGTTATGTCTATGTCTGTTTATGTCTATGGTAGGGCGCTGGCGATGTTTTCTTCACCGGTAGCTCAAGCTCGCAGCCAGGATTAGAATATCTTACGGCATATGATCTGGACCACTGATAAGATGTATTAAGTTATAAAACTATTTCAGTATATAGCTCCAAAGATAGATTTCCAAAACTCGATTATGGTCCCAAGAATCTGTATTAACCTCATCCAGCTAGGCCTGGAGACCTTCACGAGATCTGATGAGGCTTTACCAGTTTATACGCTACACCAGCTGTTCCCGAGTGATTTCATCTGCGAAAATTTTGCTTTTTACTGCAATCAAGCTAAACCGGCTGAAACCAATATCATCATCAAAGAAAAAAAGCTAAATTACCTACTAACATTTGAATTTAGCAAGGTATAATAATGGTATTTGCTGGTTTTTAGCATTATTTCCAATCATATTATAAAGTAAGTATACACAGGCGCCCTTTAAAAGGCAGCCACCGTGTCATCAAAACGTACATTACCTACCCTAGCTGTTATCCTTTTTTCCGTCAAATCGCCGTACACAGCGTCGGGGAATCGAACCTCGGTCCTTTTGTTCGACGGACACCTGCACCATACGACATTGGGTGCTCTTTACAAACACACAGACGAATTAACGACGTATGTGCTCCGCATAGATGAGCGATTTTAGGTTCTAACTAAAAAAATATTAAGTCGATAATACAACTAGTATGACTGAGTTAATATTTTTAAATATTCTATATTAATTTAAATAATAGTGATGTCATTGTATAGGCAAATTTTTATAGTAAACTTTCGTTTTAAATGTACCTAATAGTATTAAAAAATTATTACGTTCAGACTCTATGCCCTATGGGGTAGTTAAATTAAAATTAATTATTAAAAAATCACAAATTATTATCTTTCTTTCAAAATAAAGCATTACAAGTATTGATGCTATAACAATAAAGTCTTTAATTTCATCAGCGATGACTCAAGTTAGTATAAAAAATAAATAAAATAATGATTACCTATGGCTGTCTGGTTCGATCGTTTGCGCTGATCAAGAAAGAAAAAAACAAATTCAAAACATTACTGACCCCGAACAACTTGATGGCGCGGAAACAAAAAGAATAAAGAAAAAAAAAAACAAAGTTTTGGTACTCCCTACAAAACTGGTCTCCATATATGGAGAAAAACCGCAATGCATAACTATATATAACAGTAATATAGCTATGTACCAGATATGATGGAGATCCTTAGAAGCCACGCTTGAACTAAAAATCCTCCTGATTTATAGGTTATAGAAGTTGAGATCAAAACAAAGTCAAATAATTATATGAAATTTTGCTCATTATAAGATAATAAATAATTTCTGTACGTCATATAAAATTAAATTTCAAAAAGTTTAAACCAAACCTTATAAGGCCAAGCCTATGGTAATGTATAATTTATGGAAGCACTAAGAAGGGTTTTTTGGATATTCAACTTTTTAGAGCGTAAAAAGGGAGAAAAAATTGATATAGAAGTAGCGTTAGGAAGTCATAGAAAACACGTGCAATTTTTGGAAATTTAACGTTAAATATTATGTTTTATCCAATTACTAGCTGTATCCCTTGGTTTTACCCACGTAAGTTTTGGAGTTCCCGCAGGAACTCCAAAGTAGCCTAATTTACTCTTTATAAAATCACTAATTAGCATTGAAAGTCAAAATCGGTCCCACCGTCTCAGAGATTCACCCGCGTGAGTATCGGAACTCCCGCAGGATCTCCAAACTTCTTTTATTATTCTTCTTCTTTCAATAACAAACAACAAAAAAGAATTTGGTCCAGCGATGCCGTGACCAAGGGAAATATAGGGAATTATTTTTATATCCTACTAATATTATAAATGTGAAAGTATAGATGTTTGGATGTTTGTTACTCAATCAGGCAAAAACGGCTGAACGGATTTGGATGAAATTTGGCATGCACGTTGTCAAGGGCACAGAGAAGGACAGAGTACTTTTATCTCGGAATTCCCGCGGGAACTCTGAAATTAGAAAAGAAAAGAAACATTTATTCAAGCAGGAGGAGAAACAACACAAATGAACACATACAGAACAATCACCGCGGTCGAAACCGCGGGGCACAGCTAGGAAGTAATATTAATACTATACCTAGATAGATATTTTACCTAATGTTAATAGTAATATAAAAAGTAGTAATATAAAAAGATACGGAACTGTTAAATAATAAATTTAGGACGAACGAAGAATACAACGAAACCCTGACTAAGAGAATGCGAATGGTTTCCGTTCTAGCACCAATCAACTTTTTGCTCAAACGTTGTCTGAGCTTGATTGTATCATAATTTTTGCTGTAGGTATATTTTTATTTTGACAATAATGTTATCTGAAACTGTTGCTAAGATTCAATACTATAAATAGAATGGACAAGCCGTGACTTTAGCTTCTAAAATTAAGGATATTTTTTTAGGTTTCTTTAGAGTAAGATAATTTGCGTAGATAATATAATCGGAAGGTTAGAACCCTCGCCTCTTGTTAAAGGAGTTCCATTACATGCTAGTTCTTAGGTCCTATCTAATCAATATAGCTACGCTGAAGAAAAATAACGTAAACAAATCCTAATCAATATTGTATTATAAATGCGAATGTGCGTGTGTTTGTTCGTCGAAAACATGATTTCGTTTGTCTAACGCTTTAATTAAGGAAAACAATTAATGTTCACATTGTGAAAAACTAAAATTTTTGAAATTGAAATTTAATTTCAGTCTCGCCATTGTCTACGAAAAAATCGGTTACTATTGCTAAAAATAATACAATTAAAAAACGGAATCCGAGTAACTGTTCCGTCTTTTTTTTAGTGTATTTAACATACAAAACTAATCATGCTTGTAATTCACGTGCGAAACCACTTCGCCTGACATGTTCCCATATCGTTATTCGAAAAGCTCGACTCAACCTGTAGGACTTTGTCGTTTATTTATTTAAATTGCAAACCTGTTTTATTCAATCTCTTTCGTTAGTAAACAGTTTTTTTCTTCTATAATCGTCTTCGTAGCTACAAAGTGTTCATTTGAATCAAATATCAATATAGCAAACGACTTGTAAGTCTGTGTGTGGTTACTAATCAAATTGACCGTGTAAAATATTCAGATTGGGGTATAGCTCATTACAATATATAAGTCATCAATACGTACCTCGTGTGAAAATTGACACCTTTTTCACATGATTATCATATTTTAATTTTGAACTTTGGGAGGTGGTGAGGGGGAAGCTCTTTTTTTGTAGCTTTTTAGTGCGTTTGTATCAAAGTTTTTGTGCCATAAACCAGTTTGCTTTTTTGGAATTTAAGCGACTTTTTTTATATTTTCAATTATGCAATATTAAAATCAACATATAGTTACAATATTTTTACAAAGGGCTTTTAGTTTTTTAAGACAGGTAAATTATTACAACAGTTTTATTGTATTCCAGAAAACATTGTTTAAGAAAAAAAATTATCAATACAATCTTGAGGTGATAACAAAAATTTTTTTTTTTTTAGGTTTAGGTTGACTGGTTCCATTATTAAACCTTTCACCACCACGTTTTTCTAGCCTTAATAAGTAATAAGTAAAGGCTACAAAAATATGACCATTACCTCCAGACCACACGCTTTAGGCATGATTTCTCCTAGTCTCCTAGTCAATATCTATCATCGAATTAATATATAGATTATAGGTATACAAGCCAGTGTAGTAGTTTGTTAGTAACGGAATATTACGTGTCTGGCACCAGGGGCACGTCGTTCGTAGATCGTGATATTGCGGGGCCCGTGGTGAAAGATTTAATAAACAATATGCTATGAGTTTAAAATAAAACCTGTATCCCAAATCAACGACACTGCTTTTAAATATAACTCACTCACTGTAAATAAACTTGCAAATTAAATCTCAGCTCGAAATATTCCACCGATCCCTCTTCTAATGTACCGTGAAAATAAAAAGTATTACATTACAGAACTCAAAAAGCGCACACTGGGAAAAATTTCACGTCGACGACAACGATCCGAAAAATCCTTCCGCATGCATTTTTGTATAAAATCCTCATTTAGATGAACCCTGATCAGTCAGATTGCAGCCGCACTGCAATTTGCATTCATCCCTCGCATACCTTCAGCTAAATCGGGAACAATTTAAATAATTTGCCCATGACAAATGTTGTATCATTAGAATATTGTAATTTTCATACTCTCCTCGACTTGAACAATCATCAAATTGACCGTGAGAGTTTTTGTTTGCACTGTGGTGCAATTGTGTTCGTAATCTTAGACAAAAATATTGCAAGGTGTCAGTCGAGCCGTGAGTATGTAAATTTGACATTTCATGAGAAGTTATTGACATATTCAAATGTATAGAAGCTCGGATTGGATTTGCGGACAAGTGTGTGAATTCGCAATGTGTATGATTCTCAAATTTAACAAGGGATTTATTCCTTGAAAATTAGTTTTCTATGTAGATAGTGAACGTCCCAATGTGCTTATTTGCAAATATTTGTAATACGTATATACATGTCATTTCTCTACATTTGGCGGCTGAATAACCAACGAGATTTAAATAACTATTAATCAAAGTTTAATGTATGGTAAATTACAAAATTATATGAAAAAATATAATTAAAAAAACTTCAATATTAAAAGTATTTATTAAAAATCTTTATCAATCTCTAACTTTTTGTGTGTAGATTCTACACCAATGGTATTATAAACAAAGTAGAGTTTGAAAGTTTAGAAAAAAAAAAAAAAACATTGATTAATTTACAGCATGGAAATGACATATACTGAAATAAAGAGTTTAAAAGTAGTTTAAAAAAGTATTGTTATTTCACTTTGAAAGTATCTGCACTAAAACATATAAAAACTAATTATAATACTAATGGTATTTTAATGATGATTAAACAACAGTAAAAATCAAAGTGAAACAAGAGCAGTGGCTTCCGAAAACATCCAAAAGGCGGGTCGTGGCTCTGTCGTTTTGACGTATTAATTTAATTAAACTTGAACCGTTTCAGAGCAGCCTGTGTATATTACAGTTTTCAGCAAGTTTTTCCATGCGATTGTATCGTTGTTGTCGGTGGAAATTACCAGGGCTTCATAGACGCAATTAATCATTGGTTACCGTGACAGGGTTGGACAAAAGCGGCTGATGCACGCCCGATAGGGTTGTGCGCTGTCAATTTTGTTGTTTTTAATGTCATTAGTGGTAGATCTTTTTGAGGGTCTTGAAGTTTTTATGTTAAACTAGCTGTGCTTGGAATAACGTTGAAATATTCTTTGATTTTGAGATGTTAAGCCAAAAAAAATACAATATTATAACACTACAAACAGACACGCATTTTAATTTTATTAATAATTAGTTTATTGGTTTATCTTTTTTTTCGTCATTTCAGTGTCAACCAATAAAATCCTCATAAGATCATGAAACTCCTTTCCAAAGATGCTGGTAAGATTCTTTAATTTTTCTCCTTTATTTGTAACTTTGTTAAGCTCATCTTAGTAAAGATACGCATATTTTTTCAATTGGCATGTGACTAATAAAATATAACTGATACCTATAGCCAAATCAGTCTAGGCATTCCTAAGTGATGCTCCGTCAAACATGTGGTAATTGATTTTGATTTATAATAATAATAATATTTATCTTTATTTCTCTATAAAGTTGTTACAAATAAAAAGTTTTAGAAGTAAAGAGCATACTTTGTGGGAGACAGGAGCCTAAACTAGGTAAACCCTGTATTATAGGACTCCTGGCCCCCTTTATGTATGCTATCTATTAATAAAAAGAGAAAATATTTAATTTTTTGTGTGTCTTTTATATTTTATAGAAAACTACAATGTTTCTCGATGACATAGAGTACTTTTAATCCGGAATTCCCCTGCAGGTACTCCGAAATTAAAGCAAGTGAAACCTTAGGGGATCGGCTAGTATGTAGATTCATAAATTACGTAAAACAACTTGCGTCATAATATCATCAGAGGTGTCAAGAGTTTCTCTTTGCTGACCTTTATTAGTCACATGCCAATTGTAAAAATATGCGTAACAAGTTTACTATGTATTTATGAAGGTGTAGTATATGCTGTATTGAGGTGAAAACTAAGATAGGTATTCATGTCAAGATCACTGTGTCAGATGAGTCACATTTGAGTTGTGACTAACTTAATATTTTGGTTAAATATTATGACGTACTTTATATAACCGTGCACTGTTTTCGTAAGCTGATACCGGCAAAAATAATGCACCTAAATACTTATAAGGCGATTATTATTGTGACATTTAAAAAGAAGTATGATGATATTTCGTTCTGTCTTTTCCTTTTTCTGACTTTCATCAAAATATAAAAACATACCTACATACTACTTATATACCTACTGCAGATAAAATTGAAGCTTTTTTTTCGAAAATGTCGAACAAAATGAAACTGACCTAACTCAAAAATTGCGACTTTGTGTTGTGTAAATTTAAATATTCTCTCCCGTTTTTTATTGGAAAGCATTGATTTTGTGCGAATTTATAAATTGATATTTTGTCAACAACACATTAAATATAAATGTATATTGAAAATATATTTTGTCATTAAATACACAATTTTGACTTATGCCACTTTCATTTCACGGGTGCGAAGAGTAGCAACGCTAGATTACTTCGATGACTTTTAAAATTCGATCTTTACTTAACTCAGCATCAGTAAAGTATCTTACAATCACTTGCAAAAGTAACAAAAAAAAATAGCGTTGTTGAAAAATATTATTATTGT
Source organism: Zygaena filipendulae (assembly GCA_907165275.2). Taxonomy (NCBI): domain Eukaryota; kingdom Metazoa; phylum Arthropoda; class Insecta; order Lepidoptera; family Zygaenidae; genus Zygaena; species Zygaena filipendulae. The sequence continues at coordinate 8,854,386 of OU015669.1, forward strand.
TATCAAAAATAACACATTCCATTTCCAACGTTTCAACCCTGCCGACGTGGCGTAATGCAACAGAACCGCGCCACGAAACCTTAGTACAATGGCGTGCATCAGCGTTGGCGCGAATTAATAGCGGGTGTAGTAAGCCGCGTTTAATGAATATTGCAGCCAAATGCGAGGTGACTGATACGTTGCCTCCGCTGTTTTGTGTTGCGCTTTACAATTATATTGACTGAGAGTGTACTGTGTCATTCGCACATAGACACAACAATAATAAAACGTATATTAACCATGATTTTGCACACAAATTGCACTCAGCATGTTCCTTTATCTGTCACAGCTGTTACACTTCAATTTCGAGATTTCTCCAGAAACTTTCAGCTGTAACAAGTACGCTACTTACATAAGAAATTTCATTGACATCCGTCAATAAATTTCTGTGCTGCGTGTAGGTACGAACTGACAGACAGACAATAGAAATAAAAATAAATGAAATAATTTTTTTCAAGTTTTGACTCTTTATTTTTCAGTTTTTGATATCACCGAAAAACGAGCTTATTTTCCATTAATGGCACCAGATTTAATGCCAATGGTGATTGACAAGAAGGCTTGGGAAAATGGAACATTCTGTACATAAGGCTATTTTTCTTTCAATTTATTCCTTTTTTTTATTTACCATATTTCCACTTACCTCCACGACTGTACACAATGACTCCCTATTGTCTTGCGAGTCGACTGCTATTGTAGCAACATTTGCATGTCACTACCGTTTCTGTGTGCGAATGTAGACAGACTTCTGGCGAAATATGATGCTCGCTTATGAACCATTTAGCTAAGCGTTTCGCTTTTAGCTTACCGGCGTACTGAGAAATTGGATGTGCATGATTACCATCATTTGGATAACGCTTGACTTATAGTAACGGATTACATAATCGAACCCTATTGAAGTGTAGGTAGAACTAATACTGATATGTACCTAGAGTAGTTTTCCTGGATGTATTGATAGTACCTCATAATGAACGTGTGCTTGGGCGCAAAACACTAGCGTGTTTTCCGATAGTAAAAGTTTGTGTGACTTACAGTTACATTTAGTAATAAAATAACCAATCGGAGATAAAAATCAAAGTAAATAATTAAAATTCAATAGCTTTTGAAATACCACATTTTGCCACGGTACTTAAAATCATTGAAAAAAACATCAATCATCTTAAAAAACTCGGTTTAAAAAAAGTAAATTTAACATTAGCTAATGCCCCTTTTATACTTGAAACATCACGATAAATTTTATTAGACCGTATGATTTTAGGATCTCAAATTATTGTTATTTGTATTAAGAGAGAAAGTAATTCTTAAGAAGTTAAACTTCATCTTCGATGTCGTAAAAGATATAAGTAAAAAAAGACGCTAACCGATTCCTTGTTACCGCCAAACATACGTATTTTTTTAACCCTTAAATATGCATCAAAAATATACAAAAAGTTATACCTCAAACTTCAGTTTTAAAATAGAAAGTGTTACGCGTGCACATCAACGCGTGTTTCAGATATTCAAAAAGTTACCTATACGGTTCTACCTACACTATATGGATGACAATACACTGTCAACGCACAATGGGGCGAAACGCACAGCGCACGGACGCAGCAAGGAAAAAAAACAACCGAATCACTTGCACACCTGCGATTGATTTCAATGCATCCATCATTGATCGATTAGTTACGAAAACGTTTAACAAAAAACATCGTACCCACTATCATCCAAGTTTGTGCCCTAAAAACGTTGGGATAAAATTAAGTTTGCATTGCAGAGATGAAAATTTGAATACAATGTAGTAGATTATTCAGTGACAGTTTGTCTGTTGCCAAAAAAGGGTTGGTGTACAGAAGCTGAAATGACTAAATTAACTCGGCTTCACCATCCATTTGTTGGATGACGTATCGAAATTGGTGGTCTGTGCATTTATTAACGTAACATATTGAATGATGATGTGACTTGCAGAGGACTAATCATTGTTTAAAAAATATTGGAATGATGCTATAAATAGTTTTTTGCGTTCATTAATAGGAGTAAACTTATATAAAAAAATATTATTACAATGTATGTAAGTAGGTGACATAAACAATGATGTAGCATCATTAATTTAATGAATACTATTACTATTATGATTATGGTAGGAATTAAAAGTATTTACACCTTTTTGATAGATTAGTTGATGATTGAATTTGATAGATGATTTCCTTAGTTGTGGGCGATAAATGTTTTTGTCATACTTTTTTATTTGGCTCGTTTCCTATAGTAGCGATGCACTATTGGTTTTTTGTCAAAACTTTTCTCGGCGTACGCACTACAACATACGTTTTATTGCAAACGGATGAACTGTATGGAAGCGTAGGTATACAAGACAAAAAAACCAAAAACATTTCAATCTAACAAAGACAAGTATGTAGTGATAATTTTCCACATTTCCACGGCCCGTATTATAAATGCGCTTATACGACTCACTTGCGTATGAAACAATAACGACCTTCAATAATGCAGCGCATTGACATAAATATTATAAAATATACATTATTTCTAGCGGCGCGACCTTCGAACCACTGTGCAGTTTCATGTTTGCTTCAATTGATTTTATTTTAATAAAATTATTAATCTGCTTAGTAGTATTTTTAATCTGTGTTCATATTTCAGTTATTTTTTATTCTTTCCATTTATTAGGTAAATAACGCTTGTAAATTTGTTTTATAGATGTTCCGCAATTTTCCAAGCGTTTCAACATAGGTAAAAAAAATTTTTGAGAACCGCCCAAAGTGGCCATAACCGACTTCAAAAAAAGAAGGTTCTCAGTTTGACCTGTAAGTGTGTTTGTTTGTTTGTGCACGACTATCCCTATTTTGTCATCAATTCATAGTTATTATAAATGAATATTGTAGGTCATAATTTAGGAAATTCTCAAAATTTAGTGAACGATTGATTTAACTTAGAAGCTAGCTTTGTGTTCGCGAGTGGAAAGCGCTTTAATAACTAATGAAAGCTTGTCTTTAATTATATCTGTACTATCTCTTATTATTATTTTTGTAACGATCCTTACGGAAGAAACAAAATGTATTTTTGAATGCACGTGAGTTACCTGTATGTAATATTTGAACACACCTTAGGTGGCAAAATAATCCGCAGTGGTGTTAATATTAAAATAAACATAGGTACTTCGGTGTTATCTAAAGAATACTCAGTAATTTATATTACACCAGGCACACTTGAGCAACCATTTAGCTAATGGGATCACTAATGTATGGTAATTGCGAGTTACAAATAGATACCGGCTGGTGATTCATCAAACGTCAACACTTTACTAAACGGACATGTTCAAAAACAATGACATTCAAAGTTTAATAAAAAATTCGATTTTATCATGAACTGGCTGTCCCGCGCGGTTTCACCCGCACGAGTTTAAGGTCCGTATTCCAGAAGGTTACTCAAGTCATGAATCTGGTTTTAAAACTAATTTTAAGCAAAGCTTTAATTTTAGAACCTTACTTGAAACGAGATTTATCAATCAACCATCAGCTGAGTTATTTCCTTATTCTAGAACGACGCTTGAGTACTAATCCATACTCAAGCAAAGATTTGATCTTTGTTTACGTGTCATGTCAAGACCACTCAACCAACCAGAGTTCAAAATCACTACTCAAGACTAGTTCAAGTGATTAGAACCAATTAGAGTTCAGAATCTCCACTAAAGACTAGTTTCAAGTGATTAGAACTTAAAACGCATTCTATAATAAGATGTACGCTTGAGTTATGATTCGAGCTTAAAAACTAATCTCAAGAGAAACTTGATATGAGTCACCTTCTGGAATACGGACCTAAGTTTAAGAATCCCGCAGGAACTCCAAAGTAGCTTAATTTACTCCTAATGACATCAGCTAATTAGCAGTGAAACTTCTGTCAAAATCGGACCAACCGTTTCGTTGATTCACCCGCAGGAACTCCAAACTTCTTTTACGAAAACCTTGTCCTGACAATAACGAACACAAAAAAAGGTTTATCCAATTTGTTGCAGTCGTTTGCAAGTTATACGCTTAGCAACATATTTTGCGATTTATTTTTATTTATATAGATAAAGTATAAACGTCTAACTAATGAGTTTAAAAAAAACGGGTACGTGTATCATTTTGTACTCCCGTGCCCAATGAAGTTTCACTTTAAAAACAATTCACATACAAAATACTTAAGGAGTTGGCTTTAACAAATTAAGAAAACTCATTAAAGTAAAACTTTTCTAATTTCTCTAAGGTATACGTGTGTTTTTCTTCTTTTTTCTTTTAAAGACACCCAATACCTACGTTTCCATAGAGAGTACATACTACAACACAATAGTGATAAAAATAGGAAAGTTAGTGTGTGTATGAGTTATATAAATTGTAATTGCTTCTCGCTAAAATTGTGGAATTAATTTGAATGAAATTTGGAATATAGAGATAATTTATACCCTGAATTATCACATATATACCTGTTTACTTTTTCATGCTAAGAATTGCTCGATAGATAACGCTTCACAATATAACAAGTAGAAGAGTTTAAATTTCAATCATAACTCCTGTGTTTTAAGGACGCTAATGGCGACCAAGGCGATGGCTTCGGCTTTGTTAATCGCGTTGTAATTTTTATTTTATATTGTGATAACGAAAGCTTTACGAGGTTGTTCAACTAAAGTCGGCGTTAGTTTATTGACTTGTTTAAAATAGATGATTCATTTAGCTAACGTCGATGTGTTCAAAGTTAACAAAGATGACTCTATAGGTATAAGTCAATTATCTCCGCTAGTATTTTAAACTAGCTGTTTTGCATGAATTTCGAACTCCAGGACAGTCGAAGTCAAAGTATTTTTGACGTCACTAAAATTACAATTATTATGATAGCACTCATAAAATATCCACCCTTCACGGCTTCCTGGTGCTATGGCTGGAGAGAAGATATGCGCAGCAAACTCCAGTAGTACCTACGCTGTCAGTTTAAAGTTAATATTACTAGTGTTAACTCATATTGCAATTAGGTAATTATGTAAGAACAAAGAACTGTATAACTAAAAACAAACTAGTTGTAAGTCATAAGGAGTTAAAAGGATTCATTCTGTACTCTGTACAAATAAATAAAATTGAAGTGTCTGTTTGTAATTCCAAATTAACAGCTGGTAAATGTGGAAATTACATACTGAATTACATAATAAAGCTGTTTGTTATTTTAGAATTACATACAGATACTTAAATTTTATTTATATGTATAGATATACATAGATATTGTGTTTCAATTTTATTTAGATGTATATTATGTGTAGATATAGATGTACAGATAGATGTAGGCTTACAAATTGCGGTGGTATTGTCTTGAAATGTCAATGCACTTTTTTTTCTCATGAATTTTGGTACTTACAAAAACCTAAGTCATTTCTAAAGAAAAAAAAATACTTAGTAATCGAGCGTTATGATAAATCAAGGCATATCGAAAAAACAAATACCTAAATGTCTACAAACAGAGCAGTAATAGCTTATATGAAGCTTGCGTTTCTATTTTATGTCTAAGCGGTGAATGAGTTACAATGTATTTTATGTTATGGCACAAAACTCCAACTGTGTTTTATCTTTGTGTGATTTATATATGTTATTGTTGTATTTATAGTAATATAATTATTGCTTTTTGTTGATTGTACCTATGTTCTATAATTTTAGAGATCAATTTTTTAAGCTATTATTTTTCAGTTCAGTTGTGTTAATTGAATGTCTAGCACTAGGCTTTCAATCCCATAGGAGTGAAAAAGTTGTATGAAAGTAATACTGCTAGTTTTTGGGTGAAGTCAAGAAGTTATTTTAATTAAAAAAAAACCACTTGTTTGACGGTCTTTGAATTGGGGTAACTAATATCTATAATCTATATATATAAAAGTAGAAACTGACTGACTAATCGATCAGCGTACAGCTGAAACCATGAAGTTTTGCACAAATATTCCTGAAGTGACGTAGGTGTGCACCAAGAAAGGATTTTTGAAAATTTAACCGATAAGTGGGTGAAAAGGGCTGAAAAGTTTGTATGGAACAACGTGTTTCTTGAAAGTTTCAAGACAAGAAATTTCTAGACCCAACCATTTAATTTTTTGAAGAATTTTGACTACCACGCAAACGAAGTCGCGGGCAAAAGCTTATATGGTAACTCTAAATATATCTTCCATAATATGTCATAGTAAAGTCAACTATTTTCATAGCGGCTGGCTTACGTTCTTCAAAATACATATTATAAAAAAATGAATAGCTATTTTTATGGATCTTAAAACAATTTTTTTAAACGTTCGCTCATCATAAAACTTGAATAAGGAAACAGTTGAACGCAACTATTTTGTTTCGAATCACGTGATTTACGATTCGCAATAAACTTGCGTTGTCTATTGTCCTGTGACGGGTCTGTCCCGTTAAATAGATCAAAAATCCAAAAGTCACGTATGAAGACGGTTTACGAAATTAAATTTTAACCAAACGATCGATTCGATCGTTATTTCTTTTTGTATTCGTTTTACAGTCGTTACAGAATAATAATAAAAAATACAATGTAAGTAAGTCAACGTAAAGAAAAACATATTAAACGTAGCTCAACGAATAAATCAAAATTTTACGTAGGTACCTAAGTATATCTCTTCTTTTTTACTAATATTGCAAACTGATAAGCAACAACACATTAATCCACAAAATTATTTTTGCTCGAAATTTCTCCAGTGTGGGTTAACACACTGTTGTTTAGTGTCCTTATTATAAAGACAAAAGATTTTCGTATGTTTGTTTGTTGGTCATGGATTTCTTAAAAAACTAAGTTCAGCGACTTCAGAAATTCTTTCATCCTACTATAAACTCGAAAGTTTGTAAGTATGTATGGATGGATGGATGGATGTTTGTGCCTCTTTCACGCAAAAATTACTGGATGGATTTAAATAAAACTTTACAATAATATAGCCTATACATCAGATTAACACATAGGGTACTTTTTATCCCGGAATTCCCACGGGAACTCCGAAATTACCGCGGGTGAAATCGCGGGGTACAGCTAGTTAATAATAAACTACAGTGTTCCTCAGTAAGATAGCGTATAATTTTATCCCGGAATTCCCACGGGCACTTCGACAATCTCTTTATTATATATTTAAATCAGTTTTTACCATCGCAATTGTGTATAATATATCTACTTTAAAAAAAATCTGCATAAATTAATAGATACGAGTAGGTACTCCCCAAATACTGATGCAATTTTTTTTCTCTATAGTTAAGCCTCTATACAAACTGTTTACTACGAGTATCAACGGGTGTGCAAAAAACAAGTGGAAATCCTTACCTGAAGCTACGACAAGTGTGAAAAGTCATAGTAAGTTATTAGCGTGTACACACAAATTGTCTGTCGTTTCTAAACATTATTTATTTTTTAATTTCTATACCATTGTCGTGAGAGTGTGTTTGACGATCGGGAGATGACTCACTGCGCCTGCGCCGGTCTGGTGCCCCGCGCACTATACAGCCTGATCAAATTATGATTTCATTTAAAATTTTAAATAATAATTAATACCGATTTATATATAATTTTATTTTCATAAAATTATTATTATCTAACAGAAAGTACGTTGACAATCTCTAAAAGAATTTAAAATGCATCCGATAAGTAGGTAGTGTAGAGGTTGAACGCTTGTTAAATCAAATTCCATGTCCACAGTGGTTGGAAATGTATTATATTTTGTATATAAATTGTATTTTTGTAAATCTTTTGTAGGTATGTGTTGTTTGTATTTTAAAATTACAGTAAATAAAAAATAAAATAAAAAAACTTTTGAATTCAAATGAGATGTAGTATAGTTAGAAGATTTTTTACAATAGAAGCTCAGGAATATACATGGTTTTCATGTGAAATAAATAATATTATATTAAACTAAAATCTGAAAAAGTCTTTTATATTACAAGCCCCCGGAATGTTATATTACCTAGGTATTTGAAATCATAATATCATTCCACAGATCCTTTAAAAAATCCTGTCACAAATATTTTTCCGTAAAAATTATGTTTAAGTAAGTACATATTCATCTTTAGACTCTCCAAAATTAAAAAATCTACACAACTATTATCCGTCAATTTATTTAAAAGAAATGCAAATAACAGTAGTGAAAAGCCGTCAAATATGTCAATATTTCTAATAATTCTACAAAGCAATATACGACACGGCAAACTTTGAAACTAAAATCATTAGTTTAACACCGGCATTGCCGTACAGTTTAACGACGACGGTGCAATATTTGACAGTTGACACAGACGGATTGACGTGTCTAGACTTTGTATGCCCGTCGGACGCCGTAGATTAGCTACAACCCGAGATTAGGTGTCACGTGGTTTTATATTGGATTTTTTATAGAGCTAAGAAAATATGTTAATCAAATTTCAGATCTGTCAACCTTACATATTATAAAATAAAGTTCTCCGCCGCGTCTTTCTGTCTGTCTGTCTGCTCGCGATAAAATTAAAAACTACTGAACGGATTTTCATGCGGTTTTCACCAATAGATAGAGTGATTTGAGAGGAAGGTAGGTATAGTTTATCCTGGAAATCCCGCAGGAACTCCGAAATTATCGTGAGTGAAACTGGAGGGATAGCTGGTTCTTTAATTTATTTAAATCTCAATATATTTCGATGTGATGGAATGGAAACATTCGAAATTGCGTTTTTTATACCTGATTAATAAAATTATTTTAATCTTGCTGCGCTTTAAATAATCGAACCTAATCGAAAGAGTCAGCTCAATATTGTTTTTCTCTAGATACTCTATCAACTCTCTACCATGCTCTGAGGTTAAAAAAACGTTAAATGAAATTCCGTTCAAAACATATTTTTAAAGAGACGTCTTTTTCGTCGTATTCAAGATTTCCTGAAACTAAAAAAAACTCCAAAAAAAGAACGAAAACAACGTTCCAATTGAAAAAAAAATTCAATTTAAATTTTTGGCGCTCTTTTTACAAACCTGTTTGTATATCTTGGATGTTTTGTTATAAATACACCATTATAATTATGGTTATTTAATATCTTATTTAATATCCCTACTAATATTATAAATGCAAAAGTAACTCTGTCTGTCTGTCTGTTACGCTTTCACGCCTCGACGGCTCAACCGACCATCATGAAATTATGCATACACATTGTCCCGTAATTCCCGCGGGAACTCCGAAATTAACGCGGATGAATCCCCGGGGAACAGCTAGTGCAAAATAATTGTAATATTTTAGTATTAAAAATAAAAATCACTCTGTAAATAATCTGATGCAAGAGATAAGGTGCGTACACACTATCGTTTGCTTTTTTTTTCTCGTCCGCACCGGCACTGCCTCGCACCACCGTGTTCTACTTCTGCGAGCGAGTGAGTCATCGGGCGAGAGACGGAACACAGGAAACCCTAGAGATGCGACACGCATAACATAATTTTCCAACAACTAACGCTAGATAGTTTTAATCACTACATACATAGTATAAAAAAGCTTCCCGCTGTCTGTCTGTCCCCATATGTGCTTAGATATTTTGAACTACGCAACGGATTTTCATGCAGTTTTCACTAATAGATAGAGTAATTTATGACGAAAATATAAATCTATATTTTATCCTGAAATTCCCGGGGAAACTTCGAAATTACCTCGGGTAAAACCGCGGGAGACAGCTAGTTTACGAATAAAGTCCGATCAAACTAGGGCAGTCTAATGAGTTTTTGAAATGGTACTCTTTGGCCTAATGAGAGATTTTTAGGGGCTTTATTTTTAAATTTAGTGACGGTTTTTATTTGACAACTACAAAAGACTACAAAAATAGATTTAACTACCTCTTCATGATACCTATATGAGATAGTAAAAATAGATAACGTCTAAATTATTATATTTAGAAGAAACTAAGTAGAATTTTAGAAATTTCCTTTTGATGTTAAGGTTATTTAAAATAATTTTTAAGGACATTATTTTTATTACAGAATTTTCAGTCAATTCATTTCTCTGTTCTCACGCTCTATTGACCGATCTCAAGTCTATGTATTCAAACAACTATTTTTTTTTCACCGTCTATTAGACGCCGAAAATATTTTACTCCTAAACGATTCAGATTATAATTAGGACCCTTTGAATATCGGAGACCAACCACGACTGTGCCCAAAACAAGATGGCCGTCCAAAAATCGACGTTACTAAAGAACGTTTAGAGTAACCTGTTATTTTTTGCGGTTGTAAGAATTTGTTTTGTTCATAACAAAATCACTTCTTCGGTTGACTCCACAATATTAATACGAGTCAAAATGACCATATATTAATCCTCAAATGTCACCTATTGTAAGTAGATGATTACCTTCATGTTGGACTATGATTTGAATTTAATATTTTATTAACTACTTATTATAGGCTCGTATTCCTATTGAAAGGGTTGTGGAAGAGACGTCGCGTCGGTGGGATGACATTTTAAAACGTGTGACACTGACAAATTGGATTTAATTATGTTATTATTGTATCCTTAGATGAAATTGGGATTAAATTACTTGAGATATGTGGTTTCTTCGTAACTAGCTGTGCCAGGCGATTTTACTCGCGTGAATTTTGGAATTACAGCAGGAGATCCCATAGATTTTTCCCTCCCATAGATATCAACCAATAATTTTCTTTACTATCAAACTTGCCCGGATAATGGGGATGTGGACTACTTTTGAAAATCAAAATTCTAATTGGTCCGTCAGTTAGAAAATAAAAAAACAATAGACACGTATTTTTTGCTTTTTCAAATAAATTAAAATTTATAGAGATAAAGCGCATTAAAGTTTAGAGTGAGGGGGTCGTGACGTCACTAACCACTAAAACCGCCATACGAACTGTCAGAATAGTGACGTCACGCCAAATTTCAACTCAATATATCGCCGTTATTTTTTGATTACGTTAAAAAAAGATAAAATACGTGTCCAATATTTTTTAATAATCTACAAGACGGGCTAAAAAATAAAAATTAGTCAACATGCCCACTACGAACACAATTGCCATTTTCGAGTGAGGAATTTTTAAATTATTCGCAAAGACCAAATGAACATATCTACAGGAACACATTCTAGATGCAAATATTTAGCTTTAACGCAAATTGAACTGTTAGAACCAACTTTGAACTGCGCTCAAACTTTTCACCGTAACACCTAGCTGGAGCAATTCACTAACGACACACAACTCGGTGGCTAGTTTCATTAGTGCAATGGTGAAACTCGGAATTTGATCAGTTTCCAACTGTAACGGTCTCCCTCTGCATCCAAGTGTTAGGGCGGCGGTGTTGATTAGTTCCAGTCAGTTTACCACACGAGCGATCAAATTGAATATAATATATAATACTAGCTGACCCCCGCGGTTTCACGCGCCGTAATTTCGGAGTTTCCGCGGGAATTTTGGTACAAAAAGTCCCCTATGTGATAATCTGATGTATAAGCTATATTATTGTAAAGTTTCATTATGCGTGAAAGAGTAACAAACATCCATCCATCCATACATTCTTTCAAAATTTCGCGTTTATAATATTAGTAGGACCCGCGGTTTCACTCGAGGTAATTTCGGAGTTTCCGCGGAAATTTTGTGATAAAATGTACCTTAAAGGTCACTCAGGATCACTGTTCCTGTAAGTGAAAGAATTTTCAAAATCGGTTCTGTAGACCCAGAGATAGCTATTCCCCCGTGGTTTTACCCGCGGTAAATTCGGAGTTTCCACGGGAATTCCGTAGTAAAAAGTACTCTATGACACTCAAAATCACTGTCGCTTCCTGTAAGTGAAAGAATTTTCAAAATCGATTGGGTAGATCCAGAGATTACCCCCTACAACGTCACAAACTCACAAAATCACAGACTTTTGCTCTTTAGAATATAAGTATAGATATATTTATATATACCTATACACAAGTATCATAATGAGAATTCGATATTTTTAATTACTACACGGAGAGAAACCAAACAGACCAACCCGTTGCCCGAAAGATGTTTTAGCGTCACAATATTAGTGACCAGCAGCCACAGCGACCGACCCCGCGCGATGTCCATAATGTTTAACAAACTAATAATGCAAATGTGAGTTTTTTTCCTTGTTTGTTATGTTTTTATTTCTTAACTTCTCAACTGATCATCATGAAATTTTCCATATACATTGTCAGGGATAAAATAAAGGTCGTAGGGTACTTTGTATCCCGAAAAAGAAAAAAAAATGCCCAGGGAATCTCATTTTTTTTACGACGAACATTTGGTTCTATTTTTGTTATAGGTAATAACATACAAACCAGGGTTAATGAAAATAAATTTTCGGTCACACAACTCACAAGTTTTAATTAATATTTTAAAGTGTCACAAAGGTTGTATACAAATTGTACGCAACGTTTATAACATGTTTAATAACAATATGTTATGGGTACAAAAATTAATTAAGTTCTCTTTGACACAAACCCACCACAATTTGAACTAAAATGTTGCAGTCAAAAGTTGTACCTTCATTTATTATTGAGGTTTCCTCCTGAATAAAATTGTTACAAAATAATTTATGGTAACAAGTACCCTTCATTTTGCACGAAATAAATTATCTAATATTAATTTTGAGGAAATATTTGATTTCCATCATGTAATTCCATGTACTTTTTTTCGTTACAGCTTGACCAATATCACCTAAAATTTTAAGCTATGTTAATTAATGATTAAAATATTATTTCATTCTGGTTTTATTAATTTTAAATAAATGAACTAATAGGTGAAACAGCAACTAATTAGCTTTATTTCTGTAAAAAACTGGACGTTTTCTGATTTTTATGATTACTTAATTAGTTTTCACCCGCGTTAACTTCGGTCCATTTCTGTACCTCTGCGAACGTATACAGGATGTCTCGTAAATCGACGTCAAGTCAGAACCGGGTGATAGGCTAAGTCATAACTACTTTTAACAGAAAAATATAAAAACCTTTGCTATGCCTATTTAAAACGTAATAATATGCGGAATTCGGAGTAGTTAAGACTTGAAAAGTTAATAGAGAGAGTTACCTACTTTCGCATTAATATCTATTATTAGATAGTGTAGATTTTTGATTTGTTTTTTATGTTATCTTGTTATTGAAGACTTTTATACTATAGCATATTAATAAATCAATATCGTCTACGCCTAGAAAAATCCATTCGTTAATTTGATGACTTCATCAAAAGCGGGCGAAAATACATAGGTATATGAACTCGTATCATCTCATTTAAAAGTCACTCCACGTTTTGTGGCATTTGTATTTCTAGTGACCAGAGTGTATTTATTACAAATCAAACATATCATTTAGGCAGAGCAATAATAGAGTGTTTGATCAATGTGTTGGAACGTAATAGTGATCGTTAAACAAAAATGTCAAAGTGATTCTCAAACAATGACATGTGGTCACTTTTAAAAGGTTAACAAAGGCATAAGATTAATTGAGTATACCTACTTGTGTTAAAAATGTCTAATTTTATCTTCCGAGTAGCTGTAACCTCCGATTTCACTTGCGTAGGTAAATTTCGGCATCGTTTTATAAAGCAACAAGTAAAAACCCAATAGTTAATTGGTACCGTCATAACTTATAACAGTTATTTGAACTGGTTTTTTTTTATTTTTTTTTAAATCGCTATACCTACCTAATTTATCTATAGTACATATAGGTTTAAGCAAAAACAAAAGATCACTGACTAAACACGAAACATACGTATCTAATTAACTGCTTGACATGTGGACGCAGATAAGCAATAACATGTTAACCCACAAAGTTAAGTTATTGATTCAGAACAATTTATTGAGAGTTATGGAACGATTTTTAATTATGTGTTTACCTTATTACATTGCTTAAATATGTAACTAAATATTGAACATAAAAATGTTGATAAAAAATGGCGCTCCTACTTTTAAAACACTATTTACTCAAAATTTCTCCAGTGTGGGTTAACACACTATTGCTTATCTATGTCAATGTAGAGCTATTACTAGCCGAATATTACCTACTAGCTGTTGTTCATACCTACTACTTATAATTTCGGAGTTCCCGCGGGAATTTCCAGAATAATAAATACCCTATGTCCTTCTCTGTACCCCTAACGATGTGTATGATTTCATCATGATCGGTCAAGCTGATCAGGCGTGAAAGCGTAGGTAACAAACAAACCTACAAGTAAACTCACATTCGCATTTATAAAAAGTAAGGATGTCAGGAAAAAGCTTTATAGAAAAATAATATCAATCTATATAGGTACATATAAAAAATTGTAATGTTTGTTTGTAATTCCAAATTAACAGCTTTTCACTAATTGCATTTAAAAATATATAGGTACCTACGGTATACTTGCATGAAAATAATTAAACAATTTTCTGTCTGTCTGTCTGTCTTTTTGTTTCGGCTGATGTCCGAAACGGCTGGAGTTGGACCGATTTTTTTCAAGGGACCTTCACTTGCAGATAGCTAATGTTATAAAGGAGTAACTTAGGCTACTTTTATTTCAGAAAAAAAAAATTCCTGCGGGAATTCCGAACCCACGAGTATAACCGCGGGGCCCAGCTAGTTAATTAATAATAACACTTTACCGAGCAGAATAAATTTGTACAATATAATATAATAATTTATTTTTACAGTTAACTTGGTGCATAATATAAACATTAAGCACGTCCGATATTTCAGCGACGCCGTGTTAGTGGAGTCGTATCAATGTGTCATCAGCCTGATCGGCTGATTTAGGTCATATTATAGACTGAGACACGATATTCAGATGCTTCTTAATTCAAAATATCTGGGTCGCCGAGCTTCGCTCGTTGTATATAACGCCATCTGTTCTTACTTAAAACAACAAACACAAATTTTTCATTGCCTGAAAACACGGATAAAACGACGTTTTCTAAAAATGAAACCTATCTAGATCGATTAATCGCCCCCGAAACCCCCTGCATACTAAATTTCATGAAAATCGTTGGAGCCGTTCCCGAGATTCGAGATTTTAATATATACAAGAATTGCTCGTTTAAAGATATTAGATTAGAGTAAAGTAGAGAGTAAAGTAGTAAAGTAGTAAAGTAGATTAAAGTAGATTAGATTAGAGTAGAATTTCCATTTTCAAAACCCAAAATCCTTTAAAAATATTTCATAGCTGTGTGGCAAACAGTGGAATGTACGTTGGGATTCAACTAGCTTCTCCCACTATAAACAATAATACATAATATTATCTTTTAAAATATTTCATTCCAAAAGAAATTGATCCTACTAATATTATAAATGTGAAAGTGTGGATGTTTGGATATTTGGATGTTTGTTACTCAATCACGCAAAAACGGCTGAACGGATTTGGGCGAAATTTGGCATGCACGTTGTCAGGGGGTGCGGGTGAATTCGCGGGTGACAGCTAGTCGATTATAAAATCAGAGTACAATTTAATATTAAAAACTTTACTTCACATCTTAATTAAGTATTAATTTATGTATTATATAGTTGCTAGGCAGTTTTTGATTTAAAACAAAACGTAAGTAAAGCTTCTATGGTCCACATACCTACTTAGTACTTACCTAATAGTAGTCTGTAATAGAAACGTCACTACGTGGTTAGTCATCCATACTCGAGTGTTACGGTAACAAACATCCAGTATTGCATCAGGTTTTTGTGTTTTGTTTATTTATATACTTACCTAACTTATAGCTTACTATGAAGAGTATGTAATGTTATTCCTTTCTTTATCTCTATTTCATGAGTTCTTTGAATATGAAATGGAATATACAAATTAATTCCTCTTATTAAAATTATGATAAAAGGCTAATGCAATTTATATCGACAGAAGTTGGCAATTATGAGAAATGATAATGAAAGCCAATTACAAATGTATTAAATGTATATTATTTTTTAATATTTATAGATTTGACAAATTTCAAGAAAGTATGTAATTATAATAAAAATAATGATATAACAAATGAATTTATTTTAACGAAAGTTTATCAAGAAAAATTGACAATATAATTATGTTGAAGTACAAATAAAATTAAGACACGTAATGGAATAGAAAAGACGCATAACAGAAAGTAAAAAAAAAATTATGTTAATTTTTCGATAGACACACTCAGTTTTGTCTTTTTTACTGAATCCTGAAAATTATGATTTCCTCAATTTTATTTATTACTTAGTAGGTATATGTTTTAATAATTCTTACTCATCATCCAACTAAAGATTAGCTATTTGCCTTTAGCTGATTTCAAGTGTTCAATATGAACTGGGACCGATATTTCAATCCCCATACAAAGGCTTACCAGAGAATAAGTCAAAAATGTTTAGTGTGAACTATCAGATTATTAATGATTTTTGTGTTCTTTGAAAAAATAGTCAAAATATTTGGAAATAAATTTCTTTCAACAGCCTTGATTACCAGAATTTTAAGCGAGAATGTAGATAATTGCATTACAGATATCGATCACAATTTTGATACCAACGATTCGATTTTTTTTTCAGCTCAGGTACCTACCTACTTTAAAAGTCAGATATATTGATGTAGTATTAATGATTACTTAAACATGTAAATTCAATTAATTAATAGCGGAAACCGCACCTCGTTTTCTATAGTCAGATGAGTCAGAATGGATACCGTACAGAATTGACAGTTAATTCTTTTCCAACTGCTAGCTGTAGGTAAAGTGTATTGTAGCCGTAGTGTAACAAATATGGTGTATTGTAATTGGTTACTTTCATGATGACTCATAATACAGTGGTAACGGTCTGGTTACGTGGCGCTGGTGGAAATGGTGGCAGGTTTATTGCGAGCTTAACAGTCGTTATTGTTTTTATTGTAAGCGAAACTTTTGTAGCTTTCAAAGAATACGTATAAATGTATCTAGGTTTACATTATCTGGTGATAAAAATTTGGAAAGAAAACAAAATCTTAATGTTTAAATGTTAATTCCAGTTTGTTTTTTACGCTTTCACACCTTAAATACTCAACCGATCATCATTAAATTTGGCATACACGTTATCAGGGGTACAGCAAAGATAACACGGTATTTTCTATGCCGGAATCAACGCAGGAACTCCGATATTAAGGCCGGTGCCGGAGCAAAAAAAAACAGAAATGCTTAGGCAATTCCATCATTTAGAATCGATGAACTAAAAGACTGAAAAAAAAAAGAAATTTAAATTTTCGGATTACTACTGTAAGTAAATATACAATTTTTTTTTGTAACTTCAGCAGGAACTGAATAATTCCCACATTTTTTAAAAGATAGGTATTATTTTATTGTTAGTTTTTTACAAAAGTACGAAGCATTTTTGCTTAATATTTTGTTATGTGAACCGTTAAGGACTGCAGGGAACTGCCGAAGTCTGTCCTCTAAGCGCTTACACTTGTTACCGATATACTAATTGATATTGTTGTTTTACATTGGGCAAGATTATGAAAAAATATCTGGCTGGCTGGTTAAAAACTGGCACTGAAACGAAAACTAGGTATATAGGCATCAAAATATTTCTAGCTTTATGTACCTACCTATTAAAAACATCGACCACTAAGGTTGACTTGACCAAGCGATAGTAAATCTAAGCATTTTAACGCTAATTTGCTACATTTTGCTATCTATAGTAAAAAATTTGAGGTAAGTAATTATTGCAAAACAAAGAGAAAGGACGTACCTATATACTTATAATGTAAAACTGTAGTGAAAATAACAATCTTGAAGTTTTCAAATTTTCTGTCCAGTTTTACGTAGGTATATTACTTTCATACCAACAGCAAGCCTTCAAGCGCCTACTTTCGTATGTACAGCAACATATCTTGGAGCGAAGAAGCCTTTTCTCTCAGGTTAAGGATACATTTGAAGTGAGCTTTTAACTGAAAGTTCGATTATGAAAAAATATTTTTATATGATATCTTGGAGCAAAGAAGCCTTTTCTCTCAGGTTAAGGATACATTTGAAGTGAGCTTTTAACTGAAAGTTCGATTATGAAAAAATATTTTTATATGAAAGGTACCCTATACAAAAAAAAAAATATCTGAATCTACTTGAACATGCATGATAGTTGCTAAGGTCGTTTTTTTCTTTACATTTGTATAAATTTGTCATTTGTGGTGAATAATGAAGTAACTGTAGTTTCAGACACTTCATTTTGGAAATTATTTCAGATTCACTGATTTATTTAGCTAATTGTGTTTGGTAAAACCTCTTTATTCACGTATGTATATCTATTTTTACCATGATAATATAGTTTCATTGAAACTTTAGTATATTTAAAGCCAAAAATCTAATTTCTAAATTAAAACGACTTCTAAACCTAGCAACGGATTTGTATACGGCCACTTGCACAACGTTTATAATAGGTTCCTGAGGGAATCCCGAAATTAATTTAGTACAACCGCGAAAAAATGTGACCAGGATAGTATAAGATATGAGAAGAAGATAAGATGTAGAATAAGAATTACATTGGGATTAATCCAACGATACTACTCGGTGACATAAACGCATAAAGATAAGCAGACTGTATGATACCTAAGTAGCCTAAACAAATGCTAATCGTCGGCTATTAAAAAGCCACTGCGTCGGTGATTGGGTATTTGCTACGTAAGTACTAATATTATAATCTATATCAAATTGACCTCGCTAAGCGTATCATATTACAGAGATAATGACGGACGCGCATAATGCACCATTGTTGGCTAGTTGTTGCATCAATTTGAATAAGTTTAAGGATAGCGATACAACTCGCTATTTTCAATCGTACGACAGGATTAGTTGTTTGAATACAGCCATGTGTAAATGTGATAATTTTATTTAAAATAGTGACACAATCGATAAATATCGCGTTAAATAATATTATAAATGTGAAAGTGTGGATGTTTGGATGTTTGTTACTCAATCACGCAAAAACGGCTCAACGGATTTGGATGAAATTTAGCATGCACGTTGACAGGGGTTCAGAGAAGGAAATAGGGTACTTTTTATCCCGGAATTTCTGCGGGAACTCTGAAACTACCATGTGTGAAACCGCGGGGTACAGCTAGTAAATAATAACTCAATAACTTCCGAATCTAATTGCTACAGAAGTAGATAGCGGTGAAGCAGGGCACTACATCTTTTTATCTTGGAACTTCAGTCTAACGTAAAAATGTGCTTCCAGTCAAGCTGTGCAGATCTTCGCTTTATCTATTACGTATCTACATTTGACCTATGACTGGAAAGAAAAATAATAATCTCACACAAAATCGCACATCTGCACAACCTGTAACTGTAATAGAGTAACAAATGAGCTAGGCATTAAACAATAACAATATTATAAGTTTTAATGTGAAGTTGTACTCGCACGTGGTGATTTATGTCTTCATTCGTGATGTAGGAAACTTCCATTTATGCAAGATTTAAAGTGGTAATACATTTGTAAATCGCATTGATTTCGTGCTAATGTTTTTTCCACGTATAATATTTTATTTTACCTTTTAGCCTTATATTTTTCCTACTTAAAAAATTGAGAATACTTCCTTTTAATTTATTTACGTTACCATCATATTCCTCTGGACGATTTTTTTGTATCAGCAGTTTAAATTTTATCGCAAAAATCGATTTTTATTTTAGAAAACTAACATTTCTTTGAGGTAACACACTTATTTAAAAAAAAAAAAAACAGAATTTAAAACAATCGCAAAGAGCATCCGATGTCATTAAATAATTGCCAACATGAGTAATCAGATTCAACTGTAAAATGTTCATCACAAAGACCGTTTTAAAAACCATCAAAATCCTTAGCGAATGCATTATTTATTTGCATCCTAATTACAGTTACACTTTTATTCTCACTCACTGAGCGTAACACGTAAATTTCGTGTGTCAGAATTCCAGCTAATGATTGCGCTGATATCAGCGTCTGCAACTATAATATTTCCTGTCATTAAATGCTTACAACACTTTTGTTTCTATCGAAATAAGGTCTAGAATGGTAGTGAATTGTGTCACGGAAACATCTAATGCCATGTAGTTTCTGTGACATGATAATAAAACCAAAAAGATTGGAGTCAACACTATGCGATTTTTAATCGTGCGATTAAATTTTCACATAATTCCTGTTAAAATCATGTTTTTTGCACAACAATAAAGCTTAAACGAATATTATGCAAATTTCAAAAGATTCGGGATAGGATTAGTAACTAGTGTAGAAAAGGACTTGGCATTAAAAATATACAATTCAAACCGTGCATGTTCAAATCCGTTATTTTGTATTTAATTTATTCTTAAATTTATTGTTCTTTTGTGCTTTTCATTTTAATTTAAAACCACAAACATAAGATTTGTAATCAAAAAATAAACAAATACATCTTAACCAGCATACAATACGCTCGAAGTTTTAGCCCTTGATAACACGAGGAGACTTTAATAGAAATCCTTATGGCACGGTTTTTTGCAGGGCTTGTAATTTCCTTCAGAGCAGAGATAAGAGCGAACTTTTTTAGCCAGGGGACAATCCAATCTTCCACACGGACCGTGTACGTCTCGTTTGTTCACAAACGAGCCATGTTGATACTTTCCTTTTATAGTTTCGCCATGAATAAACTGGTGCTGACTACCTCTATAATCCATTCTTTTAGGACAATTAGTACCACCACAGGGCCCTTTGGGAAAGCCCATTGCAAGTATCGTCAATTCACTCTCAGTAAATGGCGCAACAAATTCTTCGTATACTTTAGGTTCCTCCACCGGTTTTATTGGTTCTCGTGATATATCCGGAGCACCAAAGAAGTATGCAACAGGTGGAACGGAATCTATAGCTGTACCTTCCCAATGTCTTACCACTTCTACATCTTTCAGTTTCAGATCGTCACTCAAGTATTTTCTCCCAGGTAACCGTTCCATTTCCGGTAGAGACACGAAATAGCTAATAACTCTGTTGCCGAGACATGAAAGTCGAACGAAAAATTCAATTTCACCTGAAGTTTTTAGATCCTCCTCGCATTGCAATGGCCTCGTTAATTCTACCGTGTTAGTTATCATTTCTGGTTTAGATGTTGTTCGGTATTCCGCTTGATCCATGTTAACTGGATTTAATTCGCCAGCACGTTGTAAACAAGCAAAGAACGATTCATGCCATTCGACTACACAGAAACCAATGCAGTTCATTTCTTGGTCTCTGTTCCAGACTGTGATATAAATTGGTGTTTTCTTTAACATTTCTTCCAATTTAGAAGGTCTTGATAAAAACATTACAGAATTTCCGACGCCAAAATAAGGTGGTTGGGGCAGTGGTTCTGAAGGCAAGACAATTTTCTTTGGAGGCTGCTTCCCTTTTTTAGGTTTTGGTGGTTTCGCTTTTTTACCAGGTTTCCCAGGCGGTGGAGGTGGAGGGGGCGCAATGAAATTATCATGAGCTATATAAAAATCGAATAGTGGCAAACAATTCATCTGCATAGTGCATGTTTGCATGAATTTCATTTCTTCTTCAGAAGGCATTGGTGGTTCTTTTCCCTTCTTCTTAGGTTTTTCTTTGCCACCTTTCCCTTTCTTGCCTTTTTGTGCGGCTGCAGCAGCTGCTGCTGCTTCTGCTTCTCTCTTCCTTTCTTCTTCCTCGAGTTTGAGTTCGTACTCATCTTTTGGCGGTGGTTCTATCTTTAGTACAATTTTCTTGACGAACACTTCGATCATAAATATTTGCTCCATTATGACAGCCTGCAATAAATATAAAAGTCATTTAAAATACAGGTGTTCCATCAGGTGATGGGTGTCTTGCTTCTCCCGTTGTCTGTGTAGGCTGCCTTTCTATTGAAATAGAGTAGAGTGAGAGAGCAGAGGGAACAGTTTTGTGGATTGTTCTTTAAACATCTGTCGTGCGCTCCTTTTTTTGAATGTGGCAGCTTTTGGCTACTTAATTGAATTGAATTGAAAAAGTTTTATTTGACACAACACAAGAATTTACAAAACACGTATACACTTCACAACACACAGTGTACAATAACAAGTATTGAAGGTTTGCCTATCAAGTTCTTTATTTCTTGGTTAATAGAATAATACTATATATATTAATTATAGTAATCTATATAAATAAAACTGAAAGTTTGTATGTCTGTCCTCTATGCGTCCCGAAACCATCGGTCCAATTGTGATGAAACTTTGGCGGGTTGTTCTGCCTGCGTCCGCAAAGGTTCAAGATCCCAAAACTCACGCGGGCTGTTAACAACGATAGAAGCGCAGTGGGGTTAAGATGTAAAATTCTGCTGGTCAAATCTCCACTCCGCTCATGTCCGCTTCATCGGCTTTTTCTTCGATCACTGATGAACATGCAGCCTTGGAATGGCCATGCAGCCAATGTGGAAATAAAAATAAAATAAAAATAAAAAGTTTTTATTTCTGATATCCTCCATAAGTAGGTTAGTAGTACAAAGAAATTTAACTTAAGAAACTAGTGATAGTTTAAAATAAGAAAAAAACAAAATTTGTAGGTATGACCACCACTGGACCAGACTGCATCAAGTGAACTTAGTAAAACTGAAGTATGTATGTTAGTATGTAAGATGAATTTGTCTGAGTTCTCCCAGATAGTTCAAAAAATTATGACTGGGTAATGATTTTTACTGTCTCACCTTAACTTTATTATCTATCAATACAAGTTGATTTAATACTTCGTTTCCGTATCCCGATTGTAAATGAAAGCATATTTTGTCCCACTTGAACAGTAAAACAATTAATTTTGAATCATTATGTCCAAAAACGGAGTAATATTCACGATTTGGTACCGATAATTTTGATGTAGCCAACCATTGTGAAATTTTTACGTCATTTTTTGACAAGATTTTACTTTTAATTTTTACTAAAAATTAAGACACTTATTCTACTGAAAATAGAATCTTTTTAAAAGTCCTTTTTTATGACTACAAAACTATTCTTAAATGCGAGCACATAATATTATTGTTATCATTAGATAAATTTTATTTTTCAAATCTCTTTTATGTCGATAGTAGGTATTATGATATGAGTACTAAAGAAACAAACTTAATAAGTTAAACTACAAGTAAGTTGATACCTATAGCGCAAAAACCGCATAAACTGCACAGCAAATGCGATTCTAAATTTAAATATCAACGTGCGAGAGAGATAGAAATATATTCTCGCGTACAATGTGCCAGTGATTCAAAAAGTACCTACTGGAAGAGACCTAGTTAGTAAAACTTTATGGGAACTTGTGTAGTACCTACGTGATCTCAACTATGTGAAAGTAATTATACTCATGTTGAAATCGAATTGTGTTAAAAAATATTTAAAAATCATAATATGTATAGATATAGATAAAAGATTGCTTAATCGTCTTTATGTTCACTTTTAATCTGAAGATTGAGAAATCATATAATCACTTGTAAAAAAAATGCATAATGAATAAAATAATTTTTTTGAGGTTAAACGTTTGCTAGTAACCTGTAAAATACAATATGCCAAATTTCTGTCACAAAATTATTCACATCCAGTCGTTTAGATCCGTAACAAAACAGACTTGTCTTGCGCAGGCGCATGTTCGTGTTGCCCCCGTCCCGCCCGCGTCTCTCCCCCTCTACGCTACCCGCGTGCGTAAACGTGACCCTGCCTGATGAACTCTAAAGAACTACTGCGTTGCTTTTGTTTATTTTTATTTATTTTTTTATATTATTATCGGTGGACGGGTATTCGATGGAAAGTTTTTTTTTTTAATCTGTAGTCTGTTGAGTTCTATTTAGTGTACATTCACTGGATGTAATGCACGTAGGTAAATAGGTACCTACTTAAAGTTCATAATAAATGATTATAGATACCTAGTATCTATTATCTATTGTTTTAATAATTATGCACAGCAATTAAACTCTTTCCTCACCACCCAAAGTTTGACATGGTAGAGAATGTGAGAATTCTACTGAACTATTAAGCTATATTATTATACTGAGTTTAATAGCACACTTTTAGAGTTTCCAAAGGAGTCCCAAAATTTACGCAGATATTAGCTAAATAATTTAATACTTCAAAAAGGAAGACAACATGACAATATGATATGATGATGATGATGATGTCATGAGATTTTTAAAAAGAAAATATACATTAGCCTAGCATTAGACATGAAAAAAGTGTTTGCCGAATAAAGATAGTTATTTCATTTCATTTCATAATATTTATTATGAGAACGAGAAAATGATACTCAACTAGGTTTTTATATATTATCGTCATTACAAAAAAGATATTCAGCTTAATGATCCATTTCATCTCGTCGTTGTGATCGATACTCCCCCCCCCCCCTCCACTCCCTGCGAGGTAAGTGGGGGGAGCCGTTATCCAACAAAACCGGTAGCCGCCGAGCGCCGTGCAGCTGCGCTTGCGATCATTGTAAAGCCAAGTTTCTAATGGAGCTTGTATTCGGTTCGTATTTTTTCTCTCGAAAGAGGTAAAGTTTGTATGTTTTTTTTAGTTTTTAGTTTAAGGGCCTATAGGAGGCTAGAACTGCCCCACCTCTCACTTTTGAACCTGTATATCAATAAAAGTATTCAATCAATAATATTGAAAAAAATATATAGTAAAGTTAAGGATATACACTAAGTCCTATGTGATGTTAAAACACGATTACTAAAAATTTTCTCGATAGAAAAAAATCACAAACTTCCCTCTGATTTATACAAATAAACCGCAGAAGTCAATGAATCATTTATCCATACTAATTAAACTTTGTATAGAAACTCAACATAATACAATACGTGTACTATGTGATCTCAAAAGAAAATTATGTTTTTTTGTTTTTTGTTAGAAATTAAATTCTGATATATTGCGAGTTCACCGCGTTCACCGTTTGAATTCAGTCGCGCTCCGGCGTTCGAAAGGGGAACCCGCGTCGCTTGTCGTCTCTTACACCGACTTATCACCTAAGAAATTAAAAGTGCAGTGAAATGGGAAATAATCGGAACAAGAAAAAAAAAAGACGGAATTGGAGAATAGAAACCGCTAAAAACATGAATAAAATATTAAAGTAAGTACCTATCTACGTATATATATAATATAAGTTATAAAATGTTTGTTTGCACCTACCTACTTTGTGTCTGATTATGGTTTGTTGACATGAAACATGATTAAAAAAATGAAATAGGTAATGTACCTATTTATAGTAGTGTGATGAGCAAATAAGTAAAGTAGGTAGAACTGTTACGTAATCGTATTGTTCCCACCTAACTGCAATACATTGTTCATTTTCAGAAATAGACAAATATTGCTCGAAACTGACTGTAATAAAGAAAATGTACCTGAAGTGGACCTGTGCCCGTGAGTATCATCTAGCTAAGTAAATAAATACACAAATGTTTTCAGAAATAGAGTAACCACAGGTTCTTAGGTACTTACCTAGGTGCTAGGTAAGTAGGACCTACCTAGTAACTAGGAACCTAAAAACCTACTAGGTAGGTATATAGTATGTCTAAAGTGAAATGTAATCATCTTGTTTGTTGAATATGTAACTCCATACACCTACCATCTCTAAATATTAGGGTAATCATCCCAGTAAGTTGCCACGGTCACATTATTTTAGTAGTATGAACAAAAGAGAAGTAATAGCCTATTTTGTTACAGAATGCAAATACCAACGGAAGCCATGGTTGCCAGTAGTTCCAAAAATGCAAACGAACCTGATTTTACAACGTTACAAACTGTAGAATTGTGAGATTATCTGTCTAAAATTTTATAACATATTCATACATATATTCATAACCTTGTACAAAACCTGCTCTTAAGTGTAATAAATACTTTTCCGAAAACCGCATCAAAATCGGTTCAGTCAAAAGCAAGATTATCATGGAAAAACATAAATACAGTCATACAAGTCAAACAGAGAACCTCCTAAAAACTGTACTTTTCTGAAAACTGCATCAAAATCAGTTCAGGCAGATGCATGATAATCGCGGACAAACATACATACATACGGTTCAAACTCATAACCTTGTACAAAACCTGCTCTTAAGTGTAATAAATACTTTTCCGAAAACCGCATCAAAATCGGTTCAGTCAAAAGCAAGATTATCATGGAAAAACATAAATACAGTCATACAAGTCAAACAGAGAACCTCCTAAAAACTGTACTTTTCTGAAAACTGCATCAAAATCAGTTCAGGCAGATGCATGATAATCGCGGACAAACATACATACATACGGTTCAAACTCATAACCTTGTACAAAACCTGCTCTTAAGTGTAATAAATACTTTTCCGAAAACCGCATCAAAATCGGTTCAGTCAAAAGCAAGATTATCATGGAAAAACATAAATACAGTCATACAAACTGTACTTTTCTGAAAACTGCATCAAAATCAGTTCAGGCAGATGCATGATAATCGCGGACAAACATACATACATACGGTTCAAACTCATAACCTTGTACAAAACCTGCTCTTAAGTGTAATAAATACTTTTCCGAAAACCGCATCAAAATCGGTTCAGTCAAAAGCAAGATTATCATGGAAAAACATAAATACAGTCATACAAACTGTACTTTTCTGAAAACTGCATCAAAATCAGTTCAGGCAGATGCATGATAATCGCGGACAAACATACATACATACGGTTCAAACTCATAACCTTGTACAAAACCTGCTCTTAAGTGTAATAAATACTTTTCCGAAAACCGCATCAAAATCGGTTCAGTCAAAAGCAAGATTATCATGGAAAAACATAAATACAGTCATACAAACTGTACTTTTCTGAAAACTGCATCAAAATCAGTTCAGGCAGATGCATGATAATCGCGGACAAACATACATACATACGGTTCAAACTCATAACCTTGTACAAAACCTGCTCTTAAGTGTAATAAATACTTTTCCGAAAACCGCATCAAAATCGGTTCAGTCAAAAGCAAGATTATCATGGAAAAACATAAATACAGTCATACAAGTCAAACAGAGAACCTCCTTTTTTGAAGTCGGTTAAATAAAGAACAACTGGTTACCTTATTGTTTAAAAGCAATCTTCCGGGCTAGGTATTTTACATTTTTTATTGATTTAAAAATACAGTCATTTTACTGTTACTTACTATGATTGTTACAATAAACAAATTGTATGAATAAATTTTTCTAGTAAATTTACATAGTTTTATTTAATATTGTGATGATATTGTGTGATAAAAGAACAATGGCAAAATTTCTATAGGAGCTGGACTTGACTTTTATTTTTCATTGTCCTAAAATAAACTATAGTTAGATTGATTTGTTTTTATGTTGTAAATACCATCCCGTTTAAAAATCATATCTAAATAGCCACAATTTTTTAAAATAACATCGTAAAATCCACAATACATTTGAGGTTAGAATCAACAACTACCTTTTACCCGACCGAAAAGTGTAGTTAGCATAGAAATAATGTAGTCACAAGTGGTAGTGATCAGTCCGTAAAAATGCCTAGGTCAATACGACAAAGGAAATTCAAAATAGAACAGCAAGTCAAGCGATTAAAATGCGTGATTGCCGGGTGTCATGTCAATTGCCAATCAAATCAAAATGACAATCACTGGCGCGGTTCGATGACCACAGATTTAGTAATTTGTCAAAGACAAATGACGTTCCGATGTACGCAATTGAACAAAATGCTTATACTTACTATGAACCTACATAATTTTTTTTTATGACAAGAAGCACACACAGTTGTTGATTTAATGCCTACATAACTATCTAGTAAAACTATTCAGAAAAACGTGAATAATTATAGTCTTTGAATACTAAGTCACGTCATACGCGAAATGAATCGTCAATAGATGCGTTCTGAAACCACATACATGATGTCGTAGAAGTTACAAAAACACAAATAAATTGATATCTTTTTTTTGTGGCTACTTATAGAGATATTTTTTGTGTTTTCTTAAATCTTAAAAAATAAGGATTTTTTTCATATATATATCATATATGGACACCATTGTTTCGTATCGAGTCCGATTTGGCCATCCTTCTTTGTGCCTGGGCTCCGGGTCTATAATGGTAGAGCTTGTCTAATCTCCCGCTATCGCTTGCACCGCAGTTTATTGTAGTACGAGGAAAATCTGTTAGATGTCGTTCTAAGCATTATAATTAGTAATAGTAATACTTTTTAAAAGATGGCGCTTTTATAACTCAAATGTCGTAATTACACAGAGGTGAGTCAGGTAGGGTGGGACGAAAGAAAGCTCGCGCGCCCAAGGTCATTGGCGTGGGGGAGC
Source organism: Zygaena filipendulae (assembly GCA_907165275.2). Lineage (NCBI taxonomy): Eukaryota > Metazoa > Arthropoda > Insecta > Lepidoptera > Zygaenidae > Zygaena > Zygaena filipendulae. The sequence continues at coordinate 8,882,602 of OU015669.1, forward strand.
CTCTTAAGGCGTAGGGGGTAACTTCTGAAATTACTGTATCGATTTTAAAAATTCTTTCGCTCGGAAAGTTACAATATTCAATAGGATATCTTTTATATTGTTTCCTAAGACAGCTAAAATTTTTCATGATTTAAAAAAACTTGTAGTGTTTTTTCAATTTTTTTTTTAATCGCAATTTTCAAAAGAAAATTTTGAGATCTCAACACTTACGACCTTAATCTTCAAAAGATCAGCAATTAGTTCGCTTTTACTGAACAGAGAAACCCTCCCAAAGCGATATCGAAACGTCGCGCGTCGTTATCAATAACAAAATGTTTATTTCTATTCATTAAAACGAGAGGGAAAACACGCCACTTAAGCAGTAAGTATGCGGTTTGGGCAAACGGTATTTATGTCTTAAAAACCACATAAGGCAAATAAATTAAAGTAAATATTATAAAATAACAAATTCTATCTACGATCTTCTTATTGTGTTTGGCTGTATGGCTCATTTTCTTTGTCTTAATATTGATACATTTATGAGTAGATACGTTAATGCGCTTGTACACAAAATTCGAGTTCGACAAGTACTTTCAGAGCATGAGATGTGAAAATAACATTTTCACATAACGCGACATTGCCGTTCGAACAAAATGCAACTTGGACATGCATTATGCTATTGTTCGCATGTGAGAATAAATAAAATTGAACTCTAATAAATTTAAAAGTGACTAGCTAGTTAATATGGCTAGACAAACTACTTGTGCTTGCTACTTCTACACTAAGTCGTTATGAATTAAAAATTCATAAGTCATGCTGACACATTGAGTGTGGCATTAACATGGAAATGCAAGCTGAATCATGTTTTACTGAAAATCTAATAAGCATGTGTTATTTAAAACTCTATTTCAATTCAGTACTTATGACTTTTCTTTGTTTACTTTGTTTGTGTTCAAATTTCGTTCAAAATTAGACATAGGTAGGTACCACACCACAAATTAGGTATAACGTAAAAAAAGTTAAAAAAGAAATATTATAAATAAAGGAGCTTATAGAGTAGGTAACATCCAAACAATAAACAGTTGCAGACTGATTGGTGTTAAAAAAAGTATTCTAGGTCATTTTACGAAAACGCAATACCTAAAAAGTACTATATTTGATTCCATTTTGTTACCTATTGCGTAATCAAGCCACAGACAATCAAATATTTTAAATCAGTAGGAATTACATTATGGGCACATTAATTGATTACAGGATTATATAGCAGAGTAAATCCATTCATCTGAAGGTTTTAATTGCATTATCGTTAGTAAAAACTCGTTCCATAAAAAATAAGAAAAAAAAACCCAATGAAATTTCACTAAGTATATCTACTTAGTGTTTTAAACACATTTCTTATCACTAATTTGTAGTCAATGTGGGCCTTTATTTACTAAGAACATAACACGTCGTGTTAAGATAGCGCTCACAAAAATTGATCTTCCTTCGTGCTCAAAGAAGATTCACTTAAACAAATATACTTATTCACAACGTGTCTTATGGCTGTTATGGCATACAGATTATTAATATTATCTATTATTTTGGCACCTGAAGCGTTGTTGGGACGCGTGTTATGGGCAAAGAATGTTGTTGGTCAAAGTGAATAAGGGCCCTCTTGTTTCCGATATGAACACACCTCAACCAATCATCTCACTTGTACTTGTGCTCAAAGCGCTACGTTGCTGTACATGAAACTAATTCTATACGAACAATAATAATATAGCTACCTTCTGTTTGACTATACTATATATAATACACTCGAGTGTGTATAGATATAGTTTACAAACATAGTAGAAGAGTAGCTGGACTAATTTAAGGCCCGCATTTATAAACCCTACTCAAGAGTCGATCTCAAGATATTCTCTAATAGTGGATCGCGGTTTCACTAGCATTAATTTCGGAGTTCCCATAAGGATTCCGACATGAAAAGGTACCTTATATGTCACTTAGGAACACTAGATTCCTATAAGTATAAGTCAAACTCTGATAATAAAGTAACTCATTATAAGCTATATGCCAGTGCAAGTCCCGTCAAAGCAGTTCAAACATTTTGGAGATTCCCGGAACAACAATAGACAGACAGACAATAATTTTAAGAATTGACTATTTGTTATAAGTACATATATAGTTACTACTAGCGGTCCTGCGTGGTTTCACTCGTGATAATTTCGAAGTTCCCGCGGCATTGTTCCATACAAAGTTTGCAACCCCTTTTCATCCCCTAGGGGTTGAATTTTCAAAAATCCTTTCTTATCGGATTCCTAGGTCATACAAAGAACACACCCTCCAAGTTTCAGGTCTCTACAATCAGCGGTTTAGGCTGTTCGTTGATCCATCAGTCATTCATGACAAAGCATTTTATCTGTATAGATATCACATACATTTTATTTATATGCAGGTATAGATTAGCTTTACCTTGCTTCCAGAGTTTCAGAGGAAAACGGCCCTCTGGAACTCTGGATCGGAAATCCTTACTTGACCAACGTCTATAGGTACCCTATTGTGGACAATCTACGTACTTACTATTTTTTCTCTAGAGATTTCAAATTAAATTAGCTATAATTTTCTTCGACGTGTAAAAGTTTCATCAAAATTGATATTGACGAGCGATATGATTAATCCACGGGGATTATTAAAAGTTTCAAGAAAAATATGTGTACAGTCACATTCGAAAGTACATAATCCTACTAATATTATAAACGCGAAAGTTTGTAAGTATGGATGGATGGATGGATGGATGGATGGATGGATGGATGGATGGATGGATGTTTGTTACTCTTTCACGCAAAAACTACTGGATGGATTTAGATGAAATTTTACAATGATATAGCTTATACATCAGATTAACACGTAGGGTACTTTTTATCCCGGAATTCCCGCGGGAACTTTGAAATTAATGCAGGTGAAACAGCGGGACACAACTAGTATAGTAGTATAGTATATAAATTTGACATTACAGATCTAATTTATCTCATACACAGCCAATATTACTTAAAGTTTTATTTTTTATTTTAATTAATTTATTAGCTGCAGTTCTCCCTGTAAATTTACCCGCTGCCCAGGAACTCTACGTATCGGGATTAAAGTAGGTATTCTATACTGTAGCTTTCTATCAAAGAAATAATTTAAGAAAAACGGGTCAGTATTTTTACTAACTTAGGGCCGATTTTTCAATCCTCAGATAAACAGTTAGATAGTATTTATTCAACAGATAGCAAAATATTGCATTTTTCAATCGTCAGATAGGCTCTATCTGGGCAATAAGGGCCCTAACTGAGGAATAAATCTATCTGCCGGTTTGACGGCCAGATAGGCGGCTATTCGATAGATAAAACAGATCCATTGACGTTGAGTTTGAGGTTATTTCTTCTTTTTCTAAAGTAATATGAAAATTATGAAAGTTTTCGATACTGTTGACGATCTCGCAATCGAAGAAGAGGCTATAATGTATGAACATTTAAAACTGAAAGAAAATAAAGAGTAGTCAGACCAAGGCCGGACCAGTTTGCTATGTGGGATTCAAAAGAAATTCATAGCCGTTTCAGACTTAAAAGAATACTATATACTATATTTGCTTCCCCTGATAAGGGATAAAATTATACACGAAACACAAGTAAAGTCCAGCAAATTTTTACAATAAATAATAGTAAGTTAGCAGCTAGGCAACGGGATGCACCACGAAAAAAAAGGTTGGATTTGCTATCCTCTTCTAATACAGTACGACATATGCGTCTTTCACGCTCCTACAGTATTACAGTGAAGTTGGCAACAAAAATCCTCGGTTAGCTATTCGCTTGCTATCTAGCCATTGAAAATTGCAACAGTTTTATTTGTCCTTTTATCAGTCAGATAAATTTATTCGCTAGTTAGTTATTAGTCGAGTTATTTGACGATTGAAAAATCGGCCCTTAATCTATGTAAATATGTGGTGATAGACAAGATAGAAGAGGGCAATATACAAAGGCGTGTCATTTAAAAAAAAATCTGTACACGCACTTTTGTGAATGACTGTACTTAGAGTTTTGTAAAAAGTACCGACTTTATTTTATACTTCTATGAACTTTTTGAAACAGTTCACACCAGTGGGGTCATTAATTTTTTACGGATATTTTAAACTGTCAAATTCTTTTGGACAGTTGTAAATTATAACATACGATAATAGTACGTAACTGCTAGTCTAAGTTTTGCAATTATAAAGTTTTTCCGTTCGAAAATCCGTCGGAAATTTAATCAGAATATTCGTATTCGACTCGAATTCATCATGAGGACAGAGGAAACACTGAACGATGTTAATTATAATAGTGAACTGAGTACGTGAATTTTCAAGTTTTGAAACAGGTGCCGTGTTATTTATATATTACTCGCTGTGCCCCGTGGTTTCACCCGCGGTAATTTCGGAGTTACTTACTTAGAGACTTAGAAATTAACGTGGATGAACGGAGTTTGGAGTTCTTGCGGGAATCCTGAAACTATCGCGGGTGTATCTCTGAAACGGTTGGACCGATTTTGACAGGACTTTCACTGCTGATCAGCTGACGTTATAAGACGTTAATTAGGCTACTTTGAAGTTCCAGCGGGGATTCCGAAACTCACGCGGGTGGAACCATGGGGCACAGCTAAATGCGAACGTAAATTTATTTATTTGTTAGTTACTTTTTCACGCCTCAACTACTCAAGCGATCATCGTGAAATTTCGCATACAGTTATCAGGGGTACATAGAAGGACATAGGATATCTTTATTCCGGCATTGCCGCAGGAACTCCGGAAATTTAACGCAGGTGAAAAGCTATAATCTGTCTATATTTTAACTAGTCTGTACTGTATATTTTATACTGTAATATCATTGATCAAAACGTACAAATCAAACAGCGCTCGCAGGTGGCTCTGTTTTCACAACTTTGACTCTGAGCCATCGCTGTTTGCGCTTCAATTAAAACGTGGAACAATAAACATTGGCTCATTTACATAGCTTTAGCCGCAGTTGGGTTTGAAGTTAACGACTGCAGCGGCACAAAGTACGCGCGGCAGCGATTTGACGTGGTGTATTTAGTTACAGTAACAGTGAATATCTAGATGTAATTTTTAAGTCTTATTATAGTCATATTTTGTAATTTATTAATCAATAAATAAACATTTGTTTCACATTGACATTTGACATTTTACTGATTGCTCTCCCAAGTAAAATCTCTTTATTATAATTACAGTAGCAGTAGCTATACTGTCTTTTTCAGACCCTTTGTCTATCCGATTTTTTTTAACACTTTATCTTTCAAATAACAACTTACTTTATATAAAAATATTACGTAGGTATATGAAATGAATCTCTATCTACTTTACATACATACATGATACAATAGCACAACATAAAATGGAAAAAGTTGTCTTTTGTTCACCACTGATTCTAAATAAATAATATCTATGATTTCTTCTGCTATGGTTCTAGTCCACACAGGAAGTAAGAATTTTTTGTAGTTATATGATTCATTTCTTTACTAATAAGGATGTTAATAAAATTTAACTAGAGCTAGCGGATTCAATGAGGGAAATTATATCATTTCACAATGTCGCCTTCCGCTTATATCTTAAAACCGACATAAAAGTAGAGCCGAAAGAATTTATTGGTTACGATAGAAAATATCGTGCGTGAGTCAGTCAGTGAGTTTTATTATGCTTCCCTAAATAAGGATTGCCAATGATGGCCAATAATGTCTCTAATGAATTATAAAGATGACTGTTAGAACAGTGAGTAGACTTTATAGCATCAGTAGATTTATTGGGGCTTTCGAAGGTATGTTCGAAAAAGGAGACGATAAATAAAGTTTAAGATTAACTTAAGATACTTTATTATGCTAAGGTTAGATAAGATTGGCGGATAGAAGCCATGAAGAACGCACGCGTTTGCGGCCGCAGCTACCAGCTAGCCGCCATTTTGTTTATCCTGACCATCAAGCGACTGGTTCTCGTCAGAAAACAGTGTGTTAGCTCGGGGAGCAAACTTTTTGAATAATTTATTTATAATTAGTATCAAGTTTGGCGAATTTCCTCATATCCGCGCTGAACAAACACAAACACCAATTATAAAAAATAAGAAGAAAGTTCTTCTTCTGCTTCTTTAATAATGGCGTCTATAGCTATAATTTGCCAATGACAATGATTCTTAGTAATAAAAATCTCTTCATCTACCTCTTCAATTATGGCGAAATGCCAATAACAATGTTAAATTGTTCCCCAAGTTATAATAGGACTCTCTTGAAAGCCAGTTTCCTGCTCAGGGTTCAAAATGGATGCTGAAAGGTATATAACTGAAATAACGAAGACGAACGTGACACGCGTGTTTTCGCACGGCTTTCACCCTTCAACAACCAAGAAGAAAGTTAAGAAACTGAAGGTGATTATATCTGTTACACTGTAATCAAAATTATATTTATAACTAGTTGTGCCCCGAGGTTTGCCCGCGCGAGTTTTGGAATTCTCGCAGGAACTATTGTTTTCGAAAATAAAAGTAGCCCAAGTTACTCTTTATAGCATCAGCTATCTGCCAGTGAAAGTCCTGTTAAGTACCGTAAATACATTTAATGAAAAGCTGTTGATTTGGAATTACAAATAGACACTTCAATTTTATTTATATTATGTATCATCGGCAACCAGTACTGAAATCAAATTCGAATTATGAACTTCTTAATTGTTTAAAATTCTAATTACATTCAAATTCAACAATATTTAGTGCCACAAAAGAAACGAAAGGGCAGCCTTATTGCTTAGGGAAATCTTTTTAAGTCAACCTTATTATGTCTCTTCTCTCCGCTTTTGGAATTATGAAGTTTTGTCAAAATTTACGAATTTAAATGGGCCTACACTTAAATTAAGTATCTAATTACTAATTTGGCGTCTCTATTTCACAATTTTTACAAAGTTTTCATTTTATTTATTTTTTCTTTGCTATAAATTCTCTAATCAAAAATGCTGATTTCGGGACATAATAATGTAGAAGCTAATTTGACCCCCATATTTTTATCAATACGTGTTGAGTCTTGACACATTTATCGTACGTATGGATAATGACTAAGCAAAGAAAGATAAGACGTGAATAGTAATTACGTATTTACTAATTATGTACAGATAATAATAACTATAGATAGCTTAACTAGCAATTAATTATTTAACGTAACAACAACAAACTTACCTTTTCTTAAATGAGTAGGTATTAGACACAAAGTGGGAGCTAAACCAACACCTTTTGAGTACACCTAAGCAAACTTAGGACCAAATAAACATCCTTTGAGGTTGGTTCCAAAACATATACTCACTTTAAAGTCGTCGGTTAATTGACAATCTAAATTTGTTATTTTGTTATTGTCCGTTAGTTGGTCGATTTAAGTAAACATTTGACGGTTTTGATTAAATAGTGGTATGGAAAAGCCTTTATGGTACAGACAAAGAGAAAAGTGCATTTAGAATAATATATATTAAAAACAAATGTTAATTCTAAACGAAACTGCATTGTTATGATTGTAGCCTGTTTGAAAACAAATCTCATCTCATACGATTTTGTAGTAGAAACTATGAAAGCAAATTACCTTTACTATAGGTATATATAAAATCAGTTGTTTTTGTAATAAGAAAACTTTGGTTACGTAACGCGTTAAAATACTCGTAAATTTTTCATTAATGAATCTAAAATTTATTTTTTGCGCACGTTTTTACTCTTTAAAATTAGATACTTCAGTTCTCGTCTGTACCTTGAGTGTTTAATCAATAGGAAAAACACTCAAAGCTCCCTTTTGCGTACGCAAACACTGCCGCTGGCATTTGCTTTCATATTCAATAAGCTATACAATAATAACACTTATGACCAATGATTACGGTTAAATTTGTCCTGAGAATATTTAAAACTTGGTCTGCAACTGAAAGATATTCTAAGCTATTTGGTCCCAGCGGTGTCACCATTTTCCTCCAGTTAGGGGTTGAATTTTCAAAAACATCCGTGTTGCTTGTCTATACCTTAAACTGAAAATGCACCAGATTCTATATAGAGTTTCTAGACCCGATAGTCTTAATATGGGCTTTGAGGAGCGATAGATTAGGTACCTACGATTTTGTGCTTCTATGTGAGATTTATGTTTAAGTATGGTTCGGGACACAGAGCAAATAAATTAACTAGAGAAGACATGTTGGCGGGGCAGGCACGCTACCATTGTAAAGGAAGTTAGAGCAAATGCTCTAACTTGCCCAAAACTCTTTTTGCTGCCATCCCAAGTATACCTATTTACCACAATATTTCCAAAACTGTGAATTTTGAAAAAGTTACTAAGCAAAAACATAAAGCGTTTCATACATTTCTTTACGATAATGAACGTTTTAGTGCGTAGTTTTGTGTGAGAAAATCACTCGGCGATACTGGTTTTCATCTGTTTTCATACTGAACTAAGTTGGTGTCCCTTCTATCTATTATTTTCTGTTCTGTGGTTTGGGATGACATTTGGTACACAAATAAAATGTGTTCTGGATTACATAGATTATTTGTATTCGGAACAAAGAGCTTTCAAGGAAGTCCTGAAATTCACGTGGGCAGAGTCACGGCGAACAGTTAGTGTATAACAGGTAGGTAAGATATAATATCTTTCACATTGTGCAATCGGCTTTTGTTAACTAGATAATGTTGATTTGGTATCTATTGCCTAAATACAGTAGTTTTTAAAATAACTAAATTATGAAAAAAAACATGAATAATATGATATTAATTATATCTTCAACTGTTTACAATTTTTGTATTTAGAATTTGGATAAATTGTCAACTTGAAATTCTACGCAAAGTAAGTGAGCTTATTAAAAGTCGGGAACAAATAATCTTTGGAGAGACCATGAGATTTCGTAAGGTTATGATAAAATGATAAAATTTTGAACATCTTCACACAATGCCACTCAAAAGCAGAGCTTGTAGGTACTATGGTTATCAGACAATATAGCTGGTGCCATGAAATTTTGCATGTACACGTTGTCAGGGGTACTTTTGAACTGATTGGTCAGACAATTCTCTCGGGAACTCCAAAATTAACATGGGTGAAACCACGGGCAACAGTATGTCAATAATAGCATAGATCTATACAATATATGTTACTAATGAAGTTTTATCAAGTGTTTTGTTTTGTTTTTTTTTCGTCTCGTCTCTACAGCTTTCTGTAGTCCCAACTCAAGTACCAGTCGTCTGTTCTAGTTTGCTAAAACTAATTGGTTATGCAAAAGTAAGTGGCCATCCACGTCGGAGGCAGGACGGTATGGAGACAAACATTTGGCGGCGTCTGTTGTAAAATAATTGGGCGACTCCACTTATGTGTAGGTACTTTACCTATGTTCCCGTCGGTTACCTTCAATTTTATTAAGTCATTGTACGAAGGTAGACTTGTTGTTGGCCACGGCTTCACCCGCATTAATTTCAGAGTACCCGCGGGAATTCCGGGACAAAAACATCCTTCTCCGTACTCCTGACCACATGTACCTCTACAAATCTTCAATATTTCATTTTGATTGATTGAGTAGGTAGTTAAGGCGTGAAAGCGTAACAAACAAAGAAACTCAGATTCGCATTTATAATATTAAGAACTAGCTGCCCCCTGCGGTCTTAATTTAACTCGCGTTAATTTCAGAGTTTCCGCGGGAATTCCCTCACAGCGTGTATGCAAAATTTCATGACGATCGGTAAAGCCGTTAAGGCGTATAAGCGTAACAAACAAATAAGCTCACATTTGCATTTATAATAGAAAGGATTTCTTACTTTTTTCTGATATCATCAAAATATCAGTGTCATAAAATTGAAAAAACGCACTTGTCATTCTGAAGTCGTCATCAAAAGTGACCTAGAGACATTCGAATTTCAAATGCCGTCACACGTCATCAATTCTGGCCATCATCACGAATGTCCACCATTTTGTTTTTGAAAGTACAAAAAAAAAAAATCTTTTTAGAGATACGTATAAAAATAAATGAGGCTTCGCTTACATTGGGGCGAGCACAATAGTTAGGTCATTATACTCGGTCATTTGGAGCGGCTATGGTTTCGATTTAACGGGGAAGGGTGAGCGGGTCAGTACTCTCGTATATAACCTGTATTTGGGGGGTCGAAAAACATAAAGATTTGTTGATAGATAAAAAAAAATTATCAATAAAAATAGCAATACTTATTGCTTTCTGATGTTCATGTGTTGTAAAGAAATTTATTTGAGAAATAATACCCCCTTTTATTGCCTTAAAAAGAATCGGTAATTTATTTGATATATTTTATTAAATATAGTAAAATTATTGAGATCTAAAACTAGCTAATTCAATAAGAATAGCTAAAGCTAAAGTTTTTAATATTTCATATTTTAATCCTTGTTGAGTCTTTAAAATATCTTGCAGGAATTAATAAGAAATTTCAATATTTTAATCTAAAAATCTTGGCCAATCTCAATCTTTTTTTTTAACTTACACAATACAAAATTAACGATACAGTCGCTGTAAAAAAGTCCAAACGATTACGGAAAAATTTATGACAATCGTAGGCAATATACCGAAAATTATACCGTTCCTGTATCGTCACATTAATTTTAATGATAAAACCACCGACATTCCACCAGGGCACTTGTCTAAACGGGGGACGCAAAGAGCTCCATTCAAAATATTGTTGCCATAAAAAAAACAACGGAAAATCTCCCCATTAAGTGGTAAAAGGAAATGTGTATAATTGTAATAATAATTTCAAATTAATTTCACTTTATGTAGGATTGAGCGTTAAATGGATTGAGTAAAATTATGTCATGATATTATGAATTATGTTAGCATCTAAGATTGGTTTATGGGTTTCATTAATTTAAGTGAAATACTGATATTTTTGTGCACTTATTATTGAAACATTTGACAGAACTGCTGGTGTAAACCAAAAGGACCCTGAAGGTATATTTTTTCTGTACAGCCCTGATAATGTAAAATTTCATGACGATCGGTTAAGTAAGTAGTTAAGGCGTAAAAACGCAACAAACAAACTTACAGTTAGTTAGGTAGGTACGTTGGTCAACAAACTCACATTCGCACCTTTAAAAATATTAGTTACGATTTCGCTAGATTTCTCTAAAGTTCGTTCCAAAAACTAATTAGTAATTATTTTTTTACTTTATTAACACTAAATAATTATAACATTAAGAAGAAAACAATGCAGACGCGGATATAGCGCGTGTCTTGAAAAGAGTGGAAAAAATAATTAACCCACCTAAATTACAAAAGTATTGGTGCCAGTTCAAAAAGTAAATGTAGATCTTAATGTTTTAATTACAAAGACTATAATTGAGTTGAAAAACGTTTCTATAGCGGCATAGAATGCACCTGAAGATGTAAATAATTATGAGCTTATAGAAAACAATGATCGTGGGAAAAATTCCAAAGTAACTGTAATGGAACTAGATAAAAGCATTAGTGTGTGCAGATTGCAAAAAGATGGTAAGTAGCAAAAAGTAACACTCAGGTTTTTCATGTAATTAAAAATAAAATGTGTATTATTGTCATACTAAATTCAAAATATTCCATGTTGTCCAATGTTCCATATTTTTGACCAACCAATGAAGTTGGATTTTAAATATATTCGAAAAATTTTACATAAATCAAGTTGATAATTAATGTTTTGAGATACCTACTGTTTTGCCGAAAATTATTCGATGGAAACAAAAAGAAAAGATAAAAGTACTCTGCATTTTTTTTAAATGAGTGTATTTTCCCAATCAAGCAAAAAATAGCAGGTGACGTACCTACAATAATACATTTTATATATAATAAATACCTCGTTACAGATACATACGAAGGTGTCTTTAAGAGTACTTCACGTACTCTACTTTTCGAAAATTCATAAAAAGTAAATTTTACTGCGTATCTACAATATTTTTTTAAGATCGTAGGTACTTTATAATTTAACACAATATTTCGAAAATAGCGAAAATTCTAATTTGTAACTTACTCACTTTGACTCGCCGAAGCCGTCGCGTGCGCATAACAATAGTGTAATCCGGCTAGCTTTCTTGTTTGTAAACTATCATCTTCTAACCACTTACTTTACTCTAGTTCTTATTACCTACGTAATAGAACATACAATAGGTAGTTGCAAATGTGTTTGAGCATTACTGGAAAACAATGGATACTTACAAGTTTTTTCTATAAAATTCTCCAGTTGTTGGGTCAAGTTGAAACCTGCATACGGTTAAAGCGTAAACGATTGTTTCTTGGCCATTAACTATAACGGACCCGTATTTAACGTCTGCAGAATAAATTAATTTATCACCTAAGTAGTGCATAATTCTGGAGCATTTTTTTTTAACCTATCTACTTACTGCGGCTATGACAATCCTACTAATATTATAAATGTGAAAGTGTGGATGTTTGTTACTCACTCACGCAAAAACAGCTGAACGGATTTAAATGAAATTTAGCATTCACTTTGTCAGGGGTACAGAGAAGGACATAGCTTACATTTTATCCTAGAATTCCCGCGGGAACACCAAAATTACCGCGAGTGAAACCGTGAGGCACAGCTAGTGTTATAATAAAATTATTAAATACATTTTCAATGGTTTCTTGGCCCAAAATTAGTTTCTTTTGTATTCAATGGTGTTGGAGATAATCTTTAGAACTACAGAACCGATTAAAAAAATTCTTTCACAATTCTTTCAAATTCTCTCGCAAGCTGCATATAGAGTTCCCGAGGGAGTCTTGATATTCACGCGGGTGGAACGGCAGGATAACAGCTAGCGTTAAATAACTAATTAAATATTATCAAAAACAATTATTTAACTAATTACGTACCTAAATTTTGTTTTAAAGATTTTTCTCATTCTTCTAATTTTTTATTAAGGTTGTAAATGGTATGTCAGAGAGAAAAAAATTTACAATCGGAATTGCATTTTCAAAAGTGTTTGAAAGATCGTCGGACTAAATAATAATGTTTTAAATTTCAAACTTCTATACCATCCCTGATGATGCCAAACGTTTTATGTCTTGAATGAAGCAAGTCTCCCTTAAAATCGTGATCTAAGGTTTTAGCATTGGTCCTTTATAATTACATTGTCAAGGCTTTAAGACCTGTTTACTGCCCTTTGTCTTTATTACAAGATTGTCGGCTCAACTGTTTTATACTTCTTTATATTGTTTAACTGTTATATCGTTTGGTTTATTATTTATCACATTTTCTACTTTTGTATTCGATATTTACTAGAAATATAATATGCTTTTGGATATAATATTAAGGCATCTAACAAAGGTAGGTAGGGTAGAGTACCATAGGGTCAAAAAATTCTTGAATTTAATATTCAAGTACGTAAAGTACTTCAAGAATTAAGAATGTATTCATTTAAAACTAAAGTTGCAGTTAAAAACGTTTGTGGAAACTATTCTAAATATAATATTTTTATCCCGAAACATAAGCTACACGTAAACTCTATAAATCTTTCAATGATTTTTTGCATGAAGCGCTTTCAAAGACAAACTCATAGTTTACCCGTAACACTTATTTTCTTCTTTTTTTGATGACAGATATCGCATGTTTATACTTTTGTTGAGTATTAAGATATTACACGAACATATAAGACCGTTCTTGAAGATTCACTATGAGTAAGCCATTATAGATATTAGTGTTACTGGTACGAAACGGTAAACACAACTATGCTACAGGAACTCTATATTTTCAACAACAATTTATTTAAACCTGGCTATAAAAATGCAGTAATGCTTAGCCAACAATCCACTAAACAAAATAATTGTCAACTAGAACGACACCTCGTAAGTAACGCATAGTTTACGTTCTGTTTATTATTAAAAGGATACGGTAACTAAGATTCTTAGTGGAACTTTAAAATTATCTACGTCATAAACATCCGAAAGTTCAGTTGGTGTCCTTTGTCTCCTATACTCTAGAGGTTCGATCGTTTGCGTCACAATAAACGCTGTAACTTGTTGAAGCTTTAAAATCAATCTTTCAACGGATTAACGTCGTTACTAACAAATCAAAGAGATTGTTATTGCGTTGTTAAATCTTAAAATTACTACCGAGATGCGATGTTGATGTTTGTGTTTATATTTGTTTGAAAATTTACTGTTCATTTGACGAATGTTTGTTCGAAAATTTTGCGGTCTATTATTTTTTATTTTAGTTCATTAGTCAATTATTATGGTGTTCCATACTTATAAAATGCTCTTTGGGGTTGATAATATTATTTTTATATTTTTATTATCATTGTTATTAAATATTCTTCATAGTTTTTTTTCACGCAGAAATTGAAACCTTTTTTCTAAATTTCAACACATCACAGGAAACAGCTTAATGTCTAGGATACAAACCTATAGGATACTTTCATCCAAATACTAAACTACTGAGGTAATCACGAAGTTGACGCCGTAAGAGAGAACAGTGAGAGAACAGTTTGTATTTAAAAGATATCTAAATGTACCTAGTCATATATTTTTTGTTAAGTAACAAAGTCATTGATCTGCGTCGCCATCGCCCATTATAATAATCCTAGAGATGGATAATAAAGGGACTTTTATTACCAATAAAATATTTAACACCAACAAAATCCATGAAGTAGCTAGATCGATGATGTTTCGTGTTTTTTGGTCCCCTGTCACGCATTATAAATTGATCTCCATCTGTAGCCACCGTTTCATTTATGACAAAATTTTTTGTACGCAGTTCAGGGGGCACGGCGGGTCAACTTACACCGGTCTGTTGGGAGACGTTTTTATGATACTATTTTAAATATGGCGTCTCGACTCACGACTACTCGGCTTTACAATTTATGATGACCGTAATTTTTGTTGGTTTAAGACAATGGTTTAATTATTCCGGGTGATAACTGTGAGCCAAATGAAACATTTTAGTGTCTACTTTCTTTTATTAGAGACTTTTACAGATATTACATTTTTTACAGTCTTAAATAAGTTATATTATCTAAGTTTTCGAACTTAATACCTATCTTAATTTCATTACTAGTGGATGATGTTCTAATATTTTAACTTCAAAGATTTATATATGTATACAAATAATACTGGTTAGGTCAAACAATATTTTGTTTTACCAATAGAAAGCCATATTATTTGTGAGTGTCATAGGCTATATTGTAACTCGGAATTCCCGCGGGAACTCCGAAATTACCGCGGGTGAAACCGCGAGAGAACAGCTGGTACCTAGAAACTTAGTAAACTCACATCAATATTTTTTAATCATTTCTAAAAATACATATAACATAACACACCTAAACACTAACACTGCGATCGTAAATAATGCTTAAAGAATCACCATGTATCAGGTTGTCATGAATCACCATGTATATGTCAGATTAGAACAGCCGAACTGGAGTTATTTTATTGTGACTGTGTTTTATTAACAATAATAAACTGTTGTGGGATGGGCGTGTGGTTCCCTCATGCTCATTCTTTCTATATTGATCCAAGACGTAAGAGTCTAAATTCGTTTTGTGTTTTGGGCACTTAGCGGTCATAAATAACGCTCACTTGTAGGCGAGTTTAATAGAGAAGGTTTATAATTAGCTAGTTTGAGAGTCATCAGCGATATATTACAAACGGAATTCACCTTATTATCTTGTAGCATAACAAGTTGATAGTTTGGATTCATAGATATTCTATTTAAAAGCTATGAATTGGCTTGCTAATTGTGATAATAGGCTCTTTCAACTTACCTGTCTATATGCTAACATCCCTAATTAAAATCTGATAAGTCTAGGGACACTTCTGTCATATACAGAAAATTTGATAGTATGTTCAGGGACTCATTCATCATTTATAGATATAACCTATTTACCTATACACATAACAAATAACAAACAATAAAAGGTAAAATAATTGTATTTAAAAATACTAATGCCAAAATGTTTCCTAAAGTATAGGAAACATTTTGGCATTAGTATTTTAGAGACCTTGGATTAACTATGATGAAGATGATTGAAATTCAATGGCCGAAAAAGTGCAACTTCCTTAAATTAATTCCAGTGACAAAGCTTTGTCTTTGGCCTATCGTTCCAAAATTTTCTGGTCCAATTTAAACTCGTACCTTCTACGGATCTTTCCTATCGAACTATTTTCGTAACAGGTCATGCCTGCTGAGATCAACCCCTAATCAAGGGTAATATTGCATTACGCTACCTGCATGGGAAAATCCAGAAACGATACCATAACTAAACCGATGTGGATCATTAGATTAACGATGTCGCAGTAATTGAATGTCCCATGCGATAGAATTATTAAGTTTGTCCAGCGATGAAACTCATTAGTGCCACCGGGTATTTGCTGCCAGTAATATTACTAGTAATGGTGCTTTTAAACATAAAAAATCTTTATATCGACTTTGATCATCGATTAGTTACATTTGATGGCACCGATCAGAAAGCTCTAGCCTTGTTTTTCCATAACATGTCTTGTATTTTATATTTGCCTACAGTAGAGGCAGTTTTATAGAGAAATTACCTATTATTATTAATTGGTTTTGTAATTTATACGCTACCGTGGGGTAGAAAAATTTGACTAAGACCATGTGCCGGTAGACGTGGTAACTATGAGATCAGACTTCCCACAACATAGATCTACAATTCGGTGAACATCCACAGGCCCCATTGTCTGTCGGTTGATACAATAGTATTGATGATGAATTTTATCATCTGAAGTATCTATCTAAAAACAGGTGAATTTAAATTCCTTCATTACAAAATTTCTCTACTTCTGCTATTTTCAACAAGATTATCTACTCTTATTGTGGATATCGTGCAAGAATTTTTATATTAGGTATGTTTATGATTGAGTCTCACTATGTTTGTTTATGGGTTTCATTGAATAAAATCAATGCGTAAATTCTATAATTTAAGTAAAGAAATCATACCCGTTATAACACAGGAAATGTGAAGTAATTTATAAAAAAGTCCTTTTCATTACCGTTTACGTCTATCTACCTATTACAAGCCTAACTGTGGTTACGTGCCATTAGTTAAATAGTTGCTCATATCCGGTTTTGTGGGCATTAATTTTGCTGCAACTTAAAACAAGTGTAATTGTTCTTTCGTTTACAATATTTTGACCGTTATTCAATGTTCATAAAAGTGTGTGTTAGTTCATATGTGGCTCAATCCAATACAAATTAGTATCAGAGACTTTCCTATTATTACACATAGTAAAGACTTCTATTTCTGTCGCACATCTTCTCTTGTTTCTCTTTTTCTCACTGGGTTGTTGAAGAGAACTCTTTTAATTTCAGAGTTAAGTTTGTCCATTAACTCTTCATTTTTCTTATATTTATTGTTTAGATTTTGTGTGATACATAAAGAGTACTGATACTTTTCTTAGTAATAATTTTACTATATCTTTTTTCTCCAACTTAGGTATTTCAGTTCTTCAAGTAGGTACTTCATTATTCTAATTTCACTGCCCTTTGGTCTTAGAAGTCAAGGAAATGTTATCAACAGTAGTTTGAAGTAAATAATCATTACAATACTCGTGATTCGTTAAACTCCCAATAGTCTACAGTAGATAATCATTTAAAAAAAAAACAAAAATGATCGCACCTAGTTTTGTCTTTCAGAACCAACTGCAAACTACACCAGCACCAACACTACACTTTGTTAACCTAATTCATTTCTCTGGCAAATAAAAAAAAAAAAATCCACCCTTCTTGTACGCAACAGGTAGAAGATGTTAACCAAATTAGCTAACTGTCAAACTAGCATGAATATTGACTCTATCCCTTCGGATTATGGTCTATTTATATTGAGAAGTTAAGATTGTTGAAAAGCTCCATTTTTTTTGTACAAAATCTGACCTGCTGACTGGTTTCTGCAAGATTTTGTTGTGTGTTCGGGAAAAAAATATCTTTTGTGTTGCATGCACGTGTTAAGGCTTAGGATAGTCGTGTTCGTAACAGTCACAAGTGTTCTTAAGTTTTATTATTCCCTTTTTTATAATATTAAAATGCGTTTTGTTGTTATTGTTAAAATAAATGATGCTTTGCTTAAGTAGGTACTTGCGTTTTTTTTTTTTGCTTTAAGAGACACTTTTTAGAAATATCGTGAAAAAAGTGGCGTTGCGTAGCTACAAAGTCATGATTACCCATTGATATTATGTACTTACATCTAATTTAAAATAAATTTACGCTTACTTTTTTGGTAAGTATTTTCTTTGGACTAGTGGATAGAGAACTTGATTTCACAGGTTCGATTCCTCCATCAGGGTAAACAATTTTTTGGGATAAACGTTTTGTATTTAATAATGATTTAATACCTACCCTTTAACTGGGGATCAAGTATGTATCTCAAAAATGTACGTATGTATTTACAAAATTAAACACATTATTATTTATGATTACAATATCACTCGTCTGGTATACCTAGTACAGAAGCATTTTCGTTTAAGACAAGACGGTTCTATGTAATAACAATTAATCATTATTATTGCAATGTAGGTTCATTATATGTATGTAGTTGTACTTTTAGTGTACATTTTACTATACTACCGGCCGCACTCAGACTCACTTTAATGATTACTTAGTTAAGTATAGATTTTTAAAACGAAATTTCCGCAATCAGAGACGTTCAGTAAATTAATGTTAATTGGCATTTAATGAGATGTAACTTAATTAGTTAAATGCCAACTAACACTAATTTATTAAACTTGTCTGATTGTGGCAGTTTTGTTTTAAAAATCTATACTTAACTAAGTAATCATTAAAGTTGACTCTGAGTGCGGCGGTAAAAATACAATTTTTCATCAGTGATGTATCGTGATAGACTCCCACACTGGATTAAAGGATCACAAAAACTGCTAATACGTCCCACAAAAGGCTCAGGCCTCAGCTGTGTAAACATCGCATAGGCCTGCGGGATCAACTGGTTTTCGATAGTCAACTTGATCCAGAGTATAACCTACTTGGGTTTCGATGTCACTCGACATCAAACATGCATAAATAAAGATTTTAAAATGGTGAAATATCCTACAGAAATAGTTTAACATTATATTTACTAAGATTTTTATATTATTTATTTGCAGGTAACTATTTGCTGATTTTTATTGTTGTGTATATTTGTTGATGTATAGATTTATTGCATGTTTAAATTATATATTTGTAAATAATTTAATATGCAAGGAATGGCTTACAATTTATTTTATAAAGAAACTTAAAAATAAAAAAGGTAAAATTAAACTTTCGTGTTCTAAAGAGCTTTTAAGTTTTTTTATTTGAACAACTGTAAGAATTATTAATCATATAAGTACTAAACTGTCCATTTTAAAGTTACCTGATAGAGATTGCTCGTAACGGTAAGGCCACCTTTAGTTACTTACCATCACTTCATTAAAATAAAACAAAATTATTCTTAATAAAGAATAAAGACTTCTGTGTCTATCCGTCCATCCATCCATTTTAACTTAAAAATAAACCCGAAAGCTCTTAATTTCCAATCAAATCGATACGCATCTAAGAACATTTATTGACGATTACCGTCAAACAATTCAACGTAATTGCGGTACGAACGTTCAAATTTCTTACGTTATAGCCGCAGACACATAGCACTTGCAATTTGCATTCTGCGCCTTAATTCGTCGTCCTTGACTCGATTCACTGTGCTATGTATAATGTCAACAACCTACCTATTCAATTGCATTCGTTCGGTTCTGTTTTGCTATGAAATTAATTCTTCTTTTTTTTACTTATAGGCTTATACTTGTTGAAACTTAAATAAACTTTTAATTATAATAATAATAATGATCCACATCACAACACACAGATCTACTTGATCCCACAGTAGATAAGCTATTATTAGCTTGTGTCGTGGAAGCCAAGCAAACGTGGTATATACTACATAGAATTACTTATATAATTACGTATATAATTGAAAATTAATCTTTATCGATCGTTTTTGGAAAAAAATAGTTTGTTTTGAGGCACATCTACAATCAACTATAAAGAGGTAAAGTTTGTGAGTTTCTGACATTGTTGGGGGTAATCTCTGGATTTTGAAATCCCGAAATTCCCTTGGTAACTCCGTAATTACTGTGGGTGAAACAGCGGCGTAGATACAGCTAGTCATTTATAAACTACTGGATAGATTTGAATGAAACTGAGCATAAAGCTACCTCATGTCTTAGGTATTTTATATACCTAGTATCGCAAGAACAGTCCCTGAAGGAATCTCAAAATACACATGGATTTTGACTGTTTCGATTTAAACATAACCTAACAGAAGTAGATCTAGACTTGATCATGGAACAAGTCTTAACTACTAACTGCAAACTGTCGTTCAATCAACCTAGATTCGGTATTAACTGCAGGCCATGGAAACCCTTTGTTTAAACTTTAGCCAGTTGCCCGTGTGGTAGTTAAAATTTATGTTTCCTAGACGGTTCCTAGTATTACAGTTAATGTTCGCTTACAGTCTTGATAATTTCTTACATAAGCGACAATTTAGCGATTATATCCTAGACATATAAACAAAATTGAAGTGTCTGTTTGTAATTCCAAATTAACAGCTTTTCACTAAATGCATTTAAAAGTAAATACTTACGGTAATTTACATTAGAAAACCAATTTTTAAAATATTTATCTGTTTGTCTATCTGTTTGTTCCGGCTAATCTCTGAAACGGCTGAACCGATTTGAACGGGACTTTCTCTGGCAGATAGCTGATGTTATAAGGAGTAACTTAGGCTCCTTTTATTTTACAAATAAATAGTTCCTGCAGAAATTCCGGAACTCACGAGGCACAGCTAGTATATGTTTAGTGTATTCAAGATGAAAGTTGAGAATCTAGTGTTAACACAATCGTAACACAATTTTTTTTTAATTCTTTCTCCTAATTATTATCGTAATAATCTTGTGATGTGCTTTTATACCTACGTATGTATCTGCTTTTATTTATTTTAATATACTTGGGGTAATATTATTTGTTTAAGTATTGGTTGACCGGTAGAGAATGCCTTAGGCATTAAGTCCGCCTGTTTACAATAAAATGCAATAAATTAAATGATTAAATAAATGTGCATATTTATTAAAGATACGTGTAATAATAATAACTTGACTTTTTATCTTTTTCTAATGGGACTACCCTTATCTTTTAATGGCCTCACAAAGTTACTACGTGTTTTTTTTTACAAATAGTAACTATAGTAGGTAGGAGGCAAAGGTTTATCGTGTGTTTTTTCGTCAAAATATCCATGCTCTTTTGCGCAGTAGTTTTGTGTGTTTCGGGTAAAAGACATCACTGTCGGTATGGGTTGGAAAAACTTTTTTCTTCTTCCGTTTGTATAAAAGTGATTCGAAAACTGTTAACATTATAAGTAACAATTTATAATAAATATATTTTTAATATTGACTTATTAAAAAGAAAAAACTTACAGCACAAGGTGTAAATAATAAACAATAATAAATATCGAGTGAGGATTACACTGATTTACTTAGTGTCTCAAAGTAAGAAATACACTCTCAATATTTCAAACAAAATCACAAGTGTCTTTCAGCCCTAAAAGTTTGGTTTGATAGCTTAGAACTTAAAAGCTTTTATTTTGTTAAAATCAAATAAAATCAATAAAAAAATAAAGTTTGTTTTATTTGTATGCGTAGGTATTTTATTAGTTGTGACCAAAGACGTTAAATCACCCCCCGCTAAAATTTATCTTCTTTGGTTAAGTACTCTAAGATTTCATGTAAGTTTTCTGTGTAAAGTTTCTGTAAATTTTAACAAAAATAAAACGACTGTAAAACAGTAATCAATAGATAATAAATACAAAACCATTCTCATGAGATTATGGACGGATAAGATATCCATGATAATATCGTGACGTCAACAACTGTACCATTTACCCTAAAAAAAGGTTTATCTCTAGTCCACAACATGTCCGAACTTGTGTCAGAAAAAGTTGTGTTTACATTTTTTGTGAACTCTCAGCTGTGGATAGTGTAGGCACGGTTGTAGGTAGGTACAGTTGACAAAACAAATAAATATAGAACCATTTCAATTACTATATTTTCTATGAATTGTACCAAACAGCCAAGGTTCATAACTGCATCAGAAAGATAGTAATATAACTATTACAGTTAAAATGTATTTTTGGTAAGTAGATAGTATTCTGAAATCAAAGTAGGTTTTAAAACTCTATATTTTTTTTTGTTTTGCTTACGGTACCTTCAGCCTATGCAAGTATTTTTTGCTGCCAATACATGGGTACAAGGTAAGTCGAGACGTCGTAAATTTACCATGGCTCCTTTTTTTCCAAATCCTCATCTGTGGAGAGGTATAATGACAAAGCCAAATTAATTATTTATCGTTCTTTTGAGATACATATCAATCAATCATCATAAAATAGAAGTGTAAAACGAAAGTTTCATTTCAAACATGTAGATGTACCTATAGGTATATGTATATTCATATTTTATATGTATTATGTTTTTATATGATAGCCAGGTGTTCCCCGAGGTTTCACCAGCGCTCATTTCGGAGCTCTGTACTCCTGAAAACGTGTAGGTATGCAAAATTTGATGATGATCGGTTGAGTAGTTAAGGCGCGAAAGCGTAACAAATAAATAAAATCACTTTCGCATTACCATGTAAGGATTAAAAAAATGTACGTATACGTACGTACGTAATATATATACTCTACATACTTTTATACATTTATACTAGCGGTCCCCTGCGGTAATTTCAGAGTTCCCGCAGGAATTCCAGGATAAAATATAGATATAAACCGTCCTCACTGCTGCAAAACTGCTTGATAATCCGTTGCGTAGTTTTAAAGATCTATGCATGCATAGCGACAAACAAACAGCGGGAAGCGACTTTGTTTTATACTACATATATTATATATATATATTATATATATATGTATTATAATTATGTATCAAATTATTTTTATTTAATTTCTTTTCATTTTTGTGTGCGGTTTAAATAGCATAATAGCAGTTTATTTTCTGTACAAAAAGTCATTTTGCGCGTTATTTTGGATTCAAGTTCCCATTGAGTTAGATAATTTGGGCCAATAACTTTTTTTCGCGTGAATTTTGGAATTCTTTCAAAAATACTAGATGTACTGAATGTAATGTCATTGATATTTATGGATGTCTAGTAAACATAGAGCGGGGCATTTTCTAGAAATGATTGTCGGAAATGTAGATTTCATTTTCGTTTCCCACAGCTTTCCCTGTCAGGCTCATCCTACTGTGACAGCGTTAAAACGTAGTTTTTAACGTCACATCGTAATAAACGAAGCGTACAGCAAATAACAAGGATTGGAGAAATAACAGGTGGTGTGTATGAGATGCGATCTCCCATCATAATTCTAGTTTGCGTCGGATTACGTATCTATACAGAGTTGTTGTACCTAACCACTAACTAGAACTAAATAGACCAGAAATATACATTTTTTTCATTTGAAAGAAGATAAATATGTAGGTACTACAATAATCGTATAGTTCTATGGTCTATACTGATGCTGACTACACGATTTTTGTAGATTGAAATTGAGAAATGCTTAGTCATTGATAAAAAACTTATGAAAGATTAATCAAAAATCTTATCTTACCTTTTTGAGGCACCTAGTTTGATGCTAAAATCATTGTTATTACGGGAAATCGAACTGGGACTAACCCCTTGTACCAATCATCAAAAATATATTATGTTACCTATCACATAATGCACAATATAAAAATTATCACGTGTTACTCAGGGAATTTCAACTTCATATCATAGCAAGAATTCTTGAAATTGTTTCGTTGTTTCCAAAATAAATCCCCTTTACAAACAAACAAACTTTACCCTCTTTACAATATTAGTTATATCAGTATAGATAAAATCTGTTCTGCAAAGTTAATATACTGTACGTTTGTATATTATTATGTATACATTTCGCATATTATTATAGATTTCCCTCAAACTCACAAACATGGCAATTCTTGCATCAAACCTCAACTAGTGTCTCAGTCAACCAATTCACTTCATGAGTCAGTCAGACGGTACCGTCCGCTCTGTATAGTTACAAAACCACATGAGTGGAGCAATGAACTCTTCGCGGGCTGCGGCCACGCTAATCTGTGCACATCGTCCGCTCTGCAATTTATTAACTCTGTGGTAAACCCCGGGATACGTGGACACGCGACGTTTTTAATTGAAACCTTTAACCGTTTTTTATCATTTTTAAACTTATCGTCCAATAGGTCAAAAAGCTTGATCCTTATTGTAATCAATTCATTTGGTGCAATAAAGTATATTGTATTGTATTATATAATATTGTATTGTAATATTACTAACAGTTCCCTACAATTTTACCAGCGTTATTTTTGGAGTTCCTACAGGAATTCCAGGTTAAAATGTACTTTAGGTGTGAGAATGTAATGTAACTGTGAGAATAGCTAGTCTAAAATTACTATAAATAAGTACTTCACGGATTTCAATTTTGTAATTCTTTTTTAATAATTTTTTTCATATACTTACATATATAGTTACGTATCTTCGGCTGATAGAAATCCGATGATGATGACAATCCCTATTGTTATAGGTAAGCAAAATTTATTTACAGGCACTGGCTCCTAAACTAACGTAAGCTATGTGTTAGATGTCAGTTATCATAAATTAAAACTATGAAAATCCAACTTCATTTGTGCTAACAGAATTAATAAGAAAAATAGTTAAAGATATTGATATATGGTGATGATTATGGTAAAGTTCCGTAAATTTAATAATTATGCTATCATGACTACGTGACCTAGGTCTTGTACGTCTTGGATTGTGTTAAACGAGTAGCAATTATGATACTGTTGAACTTAGAGTACCTATACACATCTAACTGGAAATTATTTATGAATCATTTCCATCCGTTACCTTTTTGCAGCTCATGCTTTTTTTTATTTGTATGCGTATTTTATGGGTTTAAAATTGCATTTGCATACCCTACTATTATAAATGTGAAAGTGAGTTTGTTTGTTTATTTGTGTCTTTATTACGCTTTTACGCCATAACGGCTCAACCGATCGTCTTGAAATTTTGCATACGTTGTCAGGAGTACCTACAGAAAAGACCAAAGCTATTTTTTGTTTAGGCTAGTTTCCTAAATTTTCTTTTTTAGTCCGTTTTTTAGATTATTAAAAAATATTGGACACGTATTTTTTTTTTTTTTATGTAACCAAAAAATAACGGAGATATATCAAGCCGAAATTTCACATGACGTCACGCCTCGCTACAGTTTGTTCGCACGTTATAGCGAGCTGTGACATCACGAGTCCCCCACCCTAAACTTTAATGCGCTTTATCTATGCATATTTCCATTATTTTAAAAAAGCAAAAAATACGTGTCTTTTATTTTTTTATTATCTAACTGACGGACTAAATAGAATTTTGATTTTTTTACCCAGGAAACTAGCCTCCACTGCTGTCTGCTACATCTTGGACTTTATTTCCATAATGGGCATGTGGACTAATTTTTATTTTTAGTCCGTCTTGTAGATTATTAAAAAATATTGGACACGTATTTTTTCTTTTTTTACGTAATCACAAAATAACGACGATATATTGAGTTGAAATTTCGCGTGACGTCACTATTCTGACAGTTTGTCTGGCGGTTTTAGCAGTTAGTGATGTCACGACCCCCTCACCCTAAACTTTAATGCGCTTTATCTCTGCATATTTTAATTTATTTGAAAAAGCAAAAAATACGTGTCTATTGTTTTTTATTTTCTAACTGACGGACTAATTAGAATTATGACTTTCAAAAGTAGTCCACATCCCTATTTATTACTTATTATAATTTCTTTTTTTACTGAACTGTGGCCTTTAGCCAAATATCACCTTCATTTAACATTAGAAAGCAGAATATCAAGCGTTGATGCGTTCGCTAGTGTTATTTACATTTTTAGGTTGAGGAGAACTCATTTTGATAGTTACTCTATAGATGTATTTTTTTTACACTTCCGTCCTACGAGTATTAGTTACTTACGTTAATATGTAAAACATAAAACTTTTTCAATATTTTATATTGTATAGTTGCCAATATTGACATATCCTGGCATGATTGCTCCCCCATCAGTTTTGCGTGCGTTGTTTAATCCTAGACTGTTTTCAATAGTTTTTCAGCCTATTCACCCCTGCGTATTAATGAAAAAATTCATTTTCATTCACTACTAGCGAGAGCCCACGGTTTCACCCGTGTGAGTCACAGAATTTCCTCAGGAACGCATAGAGGAGAAACATACAGATGTTATTTTGCTAGCTGCTTCCCTGCTGCTGTTTATCTTCAAGATGCAAAATCCATCACAAGACATCATCAGGGCCTTTATTCACCACAAAACGTATTTCCAAACGTTTAAGATGCCAAAATATTAGATATTATTATTCTTTATGCCATAAGAAACGATGTAAATGTATAAAAATAAATTTTTTTGCAGTAAAACTTCTTTGATCGAGGAAAAGACAGTTTTTGCGGCGTCTTATCTTGACGCAGCGTGTTATGGTCATTGTGAATAAGGGCTCAGGCGGTATCTAACACGATCGATGTTAATTGAACGTTAATAATTCAATTGTCACGGATGCTTTTCGGCAAATTAGCATATGAGCACCATTAATTTCGCCCAGCACTGTACTTCGACGGTTGTAATTCAGTGCGACGGTGGTACCTACACCTGATGTCAGTCCGATTGGTAATACATTACGATAGTCCAGATATACGTGCCTACACTGCTGTGCGGAGACGAAATCCTAACTAATATCATAAACACGAAAGTGAGTTTGTTTGTTTGTTACGCTTTCGCGGCATTTTGCATACACGTTGTCAGGGGTACAGAGAAGGCCATACGGTTTTTGAAAGCATAACAAACAAACAAACGAACTCACATTAACATTTATAACAGTAAGGACTAGCTGTTATTGCAGTTACTTTCAGAGTTTCCGCAGGAACTCCGCCATAAAAGTACTCTACACCGTTTTTTGTAACCCTGATAGCTTTATGAAAAGTTTGATGATGATCGTTCGAGTAGTTAAGGCGTTTGTAGGTATTTATTTATACATATATCTATAGTTTAATATATCTGTGTAATAATATATATAGTATATATACAACGTGTTAATGAATGAAACACTACCTACCATGTTGCTTGGTTTCCACGACACAATCTATAACTTATTGTGGGATCAAGCAGATCTGTGTTGTGAAGTTTTAAAACGTATTTCAGGGTTTTTGGTGATTCAACACTTACAAAGGTTCAGCTAGTCATTGATAAAACGTCCAACTTTCATCATCATTGGAATTTCCCCCATCGTGCATTAACATACAAAACAGTTTATAAATACTCGTCAGCAAAACTATACGTATTTTGTGCACAGTGTGCACCCTGCACTCACTCTGCACCCACCCTGCACTATTCCAATCAACCGATGTGCACTCAATCTATCAACGCGTGTGATCATACGTAAAATTGATTAGTGTTAATTTTGTTGTTTTCAACATAATTATATCATACTAGCTGTGCCCCGCGGTTTCGCCCGTGGAAATTTCGGAGATCCCGCAGGAATTCGAATTTTCAAAAATTCTTTCTTAGCGAATGCCTACGTCATTACATCTATTTGTATGCCAAGTTTCAGCGAAATCCGTTCAGTAGTTTCGGCTGTGCGTTGACAGATGAGTCAGTCAGGTTTGCCTTGTATAGGGTAAAGGCGTGATAGATGCCCCAGTGGGATAGATGCCTCATTTTCAAAAAACCTAACTTCCCAAACTCGCGACTACGAAACAATAGTATAACTAAGAACTGTAGTCACCCCGCACCTTATTTAGCCACAGATAGTCGTTTAGTAAGGAAGAGTTTCGCTAGTGTGTGCATTCATCTCCGCGGCAAACTTTACAAACACGTCAAAGTTTTAAAGGTTAGTATTTGCTGTTGTATAACTTTATAAGTAGTCATTATTTCTGTTATATTTTTTATTACGTCAATATACTGATTCATCAATTATGCATTTAGATGTAAATAGTTGCTCTTTTGTTTTTTATTTATTTAAAAAATACTTGGGCAACTATCCCTATCAAAAAGGATAGTTGCCCTGATTTTTCGAGGTATAGGTGCCCCTAGGGGCATCTATCTCTCCATAGACTATGTATACCCATATGCATATTTCAGTGTATATTTTGAACCTATTTTTGTGTTCTGTTATATTTTTTATGTGTTTACATATGTTTACATTTGGAATTTTTACTGATTGTAGCAGAACCATGCCACGAAAATACCATAGAAAGGAAGGAGTGCGAGCTCGAGTATGTTCTTGGACTACAGAAGAAATGCAATCAGCTTTCGACGAAATGAACAGAAATACCATGGGGATAAACGAAATATCCCGACAGTTTGGGATTCCATCAAGAATATTGAGACGACGTTATGCTGCTAAAAATACAGTGAAACACACACTGGTATAAGGTATAAGGTCATATTATTATACAGGATATTAAAAACGTTTATTTAGTTAATTGTCCAATAGATTTATTAACTTTTTTTTTTGTAGGAAAACATCCTATCTTGGATTTTGACAACGAAAAGAAGCTAGTAAAGCACATTCTAAAGCTTGGAGATGCAGGATTTCCCCCAAATAGGCAATCCATACGTATGTTAGCTTATTATAATTTGCTGAAAAGCAAGAGCTAAAACATAATTTTGACCACGAAAACGAAATGGCTCGAGCTGCATGGTTCAAAAGTTTTATAGAACGTAATCCAGAGCTGTCTATTAGACAAGCTGAAGGTTTATCTGAGGCTAAAGCCAAGGGTCTGCGTAGAAAAGAAGTAAATAACTTCTATGATCTTTTGATCAAAGTCTTGACCGAAAATGACATGTTGGACAAAACCAGAAAGATTATACAATATGATGAATCCGGAATCCAATTAAATAATAAACCCGGAAAAGTCATAGCGAAAAAAGGTGCCAAAGTCGTCAATTCAGTCACATATGCCGAGAAAGGTGAAACAATGACAATCGTTGGCTGTTGCAATGCAGTTGGTAATTCTCTTCCACCAGTTCTTATAATAAAAGGTGTGAATAAGAAACCTGAATTTGAAGATGGACTTCCAATGAGCTCAAAAGTATATATGAATAAAAAATCGGCATATATACATTTACTATTGTTAAAAAAATGCTTGTAGAATTTTATTATGGTTATTTTATTTGATCTCAAATTATGTAGAACTATATGGTAACGATAACGATTAAAAGATTAAAAAAAATGCAAAATGCTTTTCATTATTAGGCCCATGTTTTTTGA
The DNA here is from genome assembly GCA_907165275.2 of Zygaena filipendulae. NCBI lineage: Eukaryota > Metazoa > Arthropoda > Insecta > Lepidoptera > Zygaenidae > Zygaena > Zygaena filipendulae. The sequence goes on from OU015669.1 coordinate 8,911,911, forward strand.
AAACAATTTCTGTTGTTGGAGTAGCCTGCTACTGCTAAAACACCAATTGTCCTCCAAACCTCATAAAAGTTTGGTTGAGTTTTTCGCTTATACAGCACGGAGGGCATCTATCCCGCGCCACAGGCATCTATCCTTCTTGGTATTTTCATGTTGGGGCAACTATACATACGGGTAGGCATCTATTCTCAAAAAAGGAGTTCCACAAAAAGCTAAAATTTGCAAAATCTGTAATTTGTAGATCCAAAAATACAAATCACAATTAAACATAAAGGATTAAACTAGCTAAATTCATAGAAGTTATTTATATAAAATTGATATTTTAAAAAATAGGAGGATATTTCAAAAAGTGGGGCATCTATCCTGGTTTTACCCTACTGTATTTGGACTAGCTGTTCCCCGCGGTTTCACCCTCGATAATTTCGGAGTTCCTGTGTAAATTTAAAAAAAGCCTACCCTATGTTACTAGGACCTTCCTATAAGTGAAAAATTTTCAAAATCAGTTCAGTTGATCCAGAGATTACTCCCTACAACGTCACAAACTCACAAAAATTCACAAACTTTACCTCTTTATAATATTAGCATAGACAAGCTTCTCCTGTCATATTTAGGTACTTCAGATTCTTTCGATTACTCAAAAGTTGACTGGAAGAATAACCCACGCGGGATTATTCAACGTAAATGCAAAATTTCATGATGATCGGTTGAGTAGTTAAGCTGTGAAAGCGTAACAAACAAACAAATAAACTCACATTCGTATTCATGATAGTAAGCAGTCAATAAGAAATTATGATAATTTTAATCCAACAAACAAAATCAAACTCCCTTTGCCCACCACTACACTAATTAAGTAGGCAAACTACACCGATTAAGTAGGCACCTAATTCTTTTATGAGGCAATTTATGTAACGCTTCTACAACACGTCACTGACTAATGAACTTGATCTTTCGTTTGAGGCTCGTTAGGGTTTAAGTCAATTCAGTGTTTAACTGTGCAAGATATTCCTTTCATTTCATTTAAAGTTAGGAGTTTTTTTTTTAATTTTAAAGTTAAAGCAAACCAATTCCATAATTTACGAAGATTCGGTGTTCATTTACACCGCTTTTCTTCAACACAAAAGGCAATCACCAACGTTGCGAGGGCGTGAAATCGAACAGTAGCTGCCACGGCGTATCAGAGTTCAAAAGACAAGACGGAAAAAGAAGAAAAAAAAGGTCTGCCCAGCGCGAGCTTGAATTGAGCGCAAAGGGTTCGGTAAATTTTTTGGAACTTTTATCAAATAAACAATACTTTAATAGGTGCTCTCTGTGATTTCACCCTCATGAATTTCGGAGTTCCCGCAGGGATTCTGGGATAAGAAGTAAGTAGGTACCCCTGACAACGTGTGTGAAAAATTTTATGATGATCGATTAGTTGGTTAATCCGTGAAAGTGTAACAAACAAACTAAATTGGGAGTGTCCTGGTCAAGGTCCAGGTCCTTATCCACAGAGCAAATAAATTTACTATAGAGGACATACAGGCGAGGTAGGCGCGCTACCGTTTCAAAGGAAGTTAGAGCAAAGCTCTAACTTGCCCAAAACTTCTTTTGTTGCCATCCCAAGTATATTTACCACAATATTCCCAAAACTGAATTTTGAAAACAGTGACTAATTAAAAATATAACATAAAACGCTTTAATACATTCTTTAATGAATGTTTTAGTGCGTGATGAATAGTTTTGTGTGCGAAAATCACCTGGCGACACTGGTTTTCATCTGTTTTCATACTAAACTAAGTTGATGTCCTTTCCATCTGTTATTTTCTGTTCTGCTATCTTAACCGTATAGCCATGTAAAATTTCATTCAAATCCGTTAAATTGTTATAATTTCCAAATGCGGTATGTAAAGTTTTGTTGTTAAATATTTGTAGGGCTTTTATAATTGTTGTTATTAGCAATGTCCCAGCTGCTATTGAAGTCTCTTTTGAATTGTTTTATTTCGAAAACATCATTCAATTATCATCTTATATATTCCTGCCATTGTTGTTGTAAAAGAAGTCCATTGGATCTTTTGGTGACATACAGAACCCTATTAAATGTAGAGACCGAAATACTAATACAAACCTGCATTTGAAACGGAGAAACAAAAATTTGATTGTCTTGATGTGTTAAATAATTTGGTGTGACAGTTTTTTGTATCAGTACTCAGTAGTGATTACAAAATTACCTATTAAAAGAACCAAAAAAAACCTGTTAGATAAATCACAGGAAATATAACTAAGAATTCACACTTAAATAGTCAATGACCTATGTCCAATAGGTTCTATATTTTTTTTATGATTAACTGCTTCTAAACATGCTGCTCCGCCTGGTTTTTTCCCGCATGAATTTCAGGACTCTCTCAGGAACTTTAAAGTATCCTGACACTCAGGGATACTGCAGTTTCCTATCAGTGAAATAATTTTTAGAATCGTTTTAATAGTTTCTGATTACTGTACCCATATAAATCCAAATAAAAAACTTCACCTATTTATAATGTTATTAGTATATATTAAAATTAGTCATTATAATTATTATACCCACATTTAAATTAGTGGAAATGGACGACTTTTTCATGGTTTACAGTAATTACAGTACTCTACATTGTAGTTTTTGATGAACTACAGGTATTGTGGATTGCTGAAATACCAGTAGCGCCATCTATCGTCACACCTTTTGGACCATTGTTTATGGCAGCAAAATCGCTATGAACAACGAAGGCATATTATTAATTTTTGACACATAAAAGTACGATTTTTTATAATCATAAATGCTTTTTCTGCTCTTAAACTCAAAGGTTCAATACTCAACATCCAAAAATAATGCAACGGCAATGCCTGTCTCTATGTAAATTAAAAAAAAAACCTAAACAGTATGGATGCCTGTAGTTTTTTTTTTATAATACATAATATAAAACGCCTTAGTCATTCGGTGACCTACTTTCATTTCTTCCGCTTGTTTGAATGTTCGAAGAACATGTTCGAACTTGATATCCGAGTAGGTACCTACCGATATTAAAACATGCTTGTTTTTACAACGTTATTGTATAACTCGAATGAGGTGTGAAGATAGGTTTTTTGATTTTGAACTTGATGTTATGCTCGCTCCGATTTCTTCTTTATCTTTATAGCTTTATGATCTGTGATTACAAAGGTACTATTACATGCTGTGCCCTACGGTTTTGCCTATGTCATTTTCGGTATTCCCACCATAAAAATACCATACGAATCTTGCTGTGGATCTTCCTTACCTTAGGTGTCTTTCGTTTAAAATCAGAGAGGGTAGAACATTGACCAGCTCTGAGCAAAGGCCCAGGAGGAGGTTTTAGGAGGTTCCCTAACCGTAAATAATTAGGTGATTTGGTGTACTTATACAAGATTCTACATGACTACCTATATTGAGTGCCCCACACTAATAAAAATATTCTTTAATAAACACACATATTCTGAAACTTTCAACCCTTTGTCCTGAAAGATATCTATAATACCTCGTACTTCCCTTAGGATGTGCAGATTTTAAAAATCGGTGGCTGCTTCCTGTTTGAAACTGGACATACGTGTGTTACAAGCAGTGCATAGACATTTTATGTTTTTTTTTCTCCTTTAAGTATGTTAAGCTATATCCTCCTCAGCTAGTTTTATATATATAATATTAATACTTTTATTAAACCTAATAATACATGTTTTTGTAAAATCCTTCCTTCACAGTTATTATTTTGTGTGTCCAAATAAAATGATATTATATCCGCTATTAATGTTTCATAATAACATTATAAGGATAAACATTCATTGATATCTATTCGCTTCTACTGAACAGTCATGCTTTGGAAATAGCATTGTTAAATAACTTCCATAATTAGTTCGTGTTAGCTAAATGCAAAATGATTTTTCAAATATAGGTACGTATTGATTTGTTCTAATGTTTCGTATTATAGTAAATACTTCACATATCTACTTACTAATCTATATTCTTTATAATTTTCTCTACATTTTTTACAATTTCATAAATCTTTATCTACATCAATATATAATAATCTATGTAACAAGCAAGTAGAAGTGTGTTTTTTTTTTTCACTCAAAATTTTAAAATGCAATTTCTCAATTAATCAATACATATTTTGTCGGAATTTCATTTTCAAATGTCGAATAAAAAAAGTTGTACTAGTTTATGATTGTTTTTTCAATCCTTACTATAAATTGTCTATTCTAAATACCGAATCTAGTCTTAACTGAACTACTGGTTACTTTTTTTACCACTACTGCTACCTTTTTGCTTGAACGCCCACATATAAAGTTCTTTATGATACGTCACGCTGACGAATGTTTCTGATGTACAAGGAAATATTACAATGTCATAGTTACATATGTACTTACATACGATAATAATTAATTAAATATAATTTACTTAAATATTTCTATCCGAACCTCAATAACAATGACCTTAGTCAACTATAACGCCTTAGTTTTAGACTTCCTTACTGAGGTTTAATCGTTGCTTTTTGTTACTGCCTTTTGTGTATGTATAGCACCCGTGTTAATTTTGGAATTCCCTCAGAAGTTGTGTGTATAAGGTTCATAAATACCATAAGGGTACTGTCAATCTTCAGGACTTGTTTGAGATCTCTTTGTTTCGGGATCAAAAGTATTATATTTATGTTACTTAGGCATAATGTGGATTCTTGTTAATTTTTTTTTAGAGAATCGATGCAGTGGTTTTAAATAGTTTCACAGCCCCTACAAACAAAGTTTTCATCTTTATAAGTTGTATAGATATGAACCTTAGAATGCCTACCAACATATCCTGCAAACAAAAATGTATCGGAGTGTAAAAAAAAAAAGCAGGTACGTTACTACTCTAATAATAGTTTTATAATTAAATCTATATACCTACCCATATACGAATAACGACGGAAAAACCTAAAAAAGTTTATGTAGCACTGTCAAGTTGTTACAATATTTGTAAATTGGTAAATAAATAAATAAAAAATAAAATAAATACAAATATCTCTCTTATAAAACTTAGGTTTTGTGTTTAGAGATCATTTGATTTCATTTAGATATGAAGACTAATAGTAATTAATACGAACCTTATACAAAGATTTCTGTATATCTATTAAAAACAAAAAAAAATATAAATTTATAGAGAAGATTCATTTCATGTTAGAAGGCATTATGACAATATTGAGAATTTTGTTGTGTTTTTTCCATAAATGGGTAACATTTATTTAATTTAGTTTAATTGCAATTTATGACTCCATAATTGTAGTCATTGTAAGAGCGATTCCTTATAAACTTACTATGTATGGTTTTTTTTGTTTTTTTTTTACTACATATTAGATATACTACATATCAGTTATTTATTTTATTTATTTATTAAATCCGTTACAAAATATAATTACAAATACACAAATAATTATTATTATTGTTATTTATTTACATTGAAATTTATTTCGCACTTTAGCGAATTTAGCCACATATTTTGACAAGTTGGCCTGGTAGAGTTAGGGCGTGTAGAGTTAGAAGCTTGCTCTACATGAGATCTGATAACTTTTTAACAGTGCGAGTAGTGGCGGGAACTTCTTTCAGCTATTCTTTAGATTACCCCAGATGGAATAGTTAAAAATTTAAAGAATTTATCATTCAACGTTTTAATAGAACGCAAATAACCCTCCGAGCTCAAAACCAGACATTTATTTCGATAATACAGATCAGATGGATACCTCCATTTTACCTAACACCGCGATGAGTAATTCCCGGCGGATGGTGAGTAAGTTTTATACGCCTTTACAAAATAAATGGGTGTTGAAAACTTCGGCATAAAGACACCTAATTCGATGACCTGTCTTAGTGTGTTTCAAGTGTCTTCTAGAGTCAGTAGTGCGAGAGATGCAGTGCAAGATTTTTATACTTTGAAATCTGATGAATAAAATTGGAAGCGATGCTCTATCTTTACGAAAATTGCAATTCTGTTAATTGGCTTTGTGAATTTTAAGGCTATTGAATTAGACATCGCTGTTTGAGATCAATTTTCTTTCGCAATATTTCGTGCAAATTAGATTCATCGATATATCTATCTGGTGAGTACCTACCTATCATGTTTTCATTATCTGTGTAGTTAATTTCATGCTAATCACTAAACTGCTTACCTTTTTTGTAATTATAATCTTGTGGATTTATCAAAACCTGAAAATCATACATGGATTTTTTTTATCTCCACGACTCGCGTTTCTGGTTAAAAAATGATGACGATGCCCTTGTTTTTTATTAATTAAAAATTAGTTTTTACATAGTTTTTTCGTAATTTTTTTATGACACGATTTTTAATTGAATACTACAAAGTTGAATAATTCAAATTTTTGTCGTAACACATTTTTGATATTAATTATTATTTAACATTATACCTTGAATTTTTTTAGTGACCCACAACAGAACTGTTCAACTGGTCTTTTGTAATAAAGATTTTAATTTTGCTTTGACACAACAAGCTAACCAAGAAACGTTAAAATTATATATTTTATCAAACATCTTTACTGAAAAAACCTTCAGCTGTTCTTTTTATTACCCGCATCGAGTCAGTGTCTAAACAAAGATTTCCACTCTGCCCTAAACGCCAATAAACCCAAAATCACCTCACACAAAACCGCGATAGTAAAATCCGTTTTATATACGCGAACGAAACATACCATTAACAAATTACAACGAATAAAACACACGCGCTAACTCCTGTCACAGTATCGTATAACCCGATCCTAAACTTGCATTAAAACCGGCTTTACGGACCGTCTATCTGCAAAACAAAGAGCCGTTAAAAGCTCGCGAGCAGCGAATAGTCGTATCACGGGCCAAGTTATTATAGATGGTCTGCGGTGGCGCGCTCGGAGTCGAGTGAACGCACTCCGTTTAACAACCCCGCGGTTTCGCGTCGTCGTCCTTACGTCACCTCACCCCATATCAATCGAGCGATCCGATTGGCCGATTCGCTTTGGCGCGCTTTCTCATCACCGAATCAGGTAGAGCAAAACTTGTCGCGTTCCCTTTCGCGAAGGGCACGCGGCCCGGCGCGAGAGGGAGAAAGCGACGCTCCGTCGGTCACTGTTGTAACATGATGTAACCGGTTTCGGAGAGAGAAAGTCAGATAGGGAAGCGGCTAGGTTGGTGAGCGATAGGGGATACGGTGTCGAAGTTGATTGTAGTGGTCGTGTGCGAAGGGAACGTGCTACCGTGCGTTCCACTATTTATAATCAAATAGGTTTGCGTTAGTGTGCGAGTGTGTGTACGTTATGCACCTCACCACCACACCGGTGGGTAGCGCATCGAGGCAATGATGTGCTCGGAGTGTTATCCCTTATTACACGTTTTGCTTCCGCGCTGGTCGCACGTCCGACGCTCGTCAGCCGGCCAGCTCTTGTTGTGCGGAGTGCGAACTTGATTCTACTTGTTTACATCTAATTGCCGGTGCGATGCCCAGTGCGTTAGTTAGAGCGATTGTGTCATCGAACGTTCACCGGCTATCGCTGAATTACGAGTGAATTATTGCGAACGATGCCCGCAGCCAAGTTTTTGTGACGGAACGTAATATTAATATTTTTTCGTTTATTTTTACGCGAACTCGAATTTATGAACTCTGTGAACTTTCGTGGTTGATCCACATTTGAAGAAAAGAGTGATCTCGATAGAGCCAAATTTTTTCCATTCGTACTATGGACATCGTAAAACTTTTCCGATTTAAGAAAATAGTGTGCTAATTTTTTTATTGCCAACGAAATAAACAGTGAAAGTGGGACGTTGTGGAAAATTGCGCATATTTTCAAAAAGACAATTTTGTAAAATAATATCATCGAAGCGAGAAGCGTGTCGAAATTTTTCGAAAAAACTTTGTCGGACCAAAAAATTATAATTGACTCTACACTATTTCTGCGTCGACTATTATTGTACGAAACCTTGAGTCGATAAGAAGGATAAGATATAAGAACTTGAGAGCAACTGGACACTTAACAGCAGAGCATTTATGCCTGCAAAACAAACGACGATCTACCCACGTAGCAAAAGTGTGTCCGCGAAACAAAGATGGCCGTAGCGTACGTTGAGGGAGAATCGACGGAGGAGAACTTTTCGCGGTTGAACCGTCTCCTCGCTGAGCTATACGAGGTTCTGTGTCATATTTTAGTTGCTCGACAGCCTGGGGCGGAAGTCCAGGACGAGCGTCGAGGTGAGTGCCCTCAAGAGCCTAACACACCACCTTACCACTTAAGATGCAATTCGACCTACATCGTGAACCTTGTGATGGTTGTAGCCATCATAAAGGCGTCTCTCGCTTCCTCGCTCTTCAATACTGTGAGATAAAAATGAAGACTGTTCAAATAGATAAGGTATTTGTTGACAGTGATACTGCAAAGCAGATTCTGGACTATGTTATTGTTGTTGTTGTATTTTTAAGTCCGTGAAACGAATGTGTAATTTAAAAAAAAAATGCTTTTTTGCCGAAATTTTGTTTTGTGTACGACTGAGATGTTGTGTCTAACTGCACTTAAATGTTAATGGTGGTTTTTTCATTTATTTATTTTTATTTCTTCATAGAATTAAATTGAAGTGATTTCTTTAAATCACAAACAAAAATCATTTCATTTTTATTTTATGGCTTTTATGTTGATTTTTTGCAATAATTACACAGTAATCTATGTATCTGTGTTCTTGCTTTAAAAAAAAATTACCTACGATAAAATATACATTTGAGTGAAGTTTGACAAAACGCCTCTCATCTCAGAATCAAAGTATTTTTAGCTTAGAAGGTTTTGCATTTCTGCAAATATGACAGTGACTTGGAACAAAACAATAAGTACCTATATGAAAAAAAAAAATTCTTGGATTATTTTATTGCGCCATATACCTACCACCTATACGCCTAAAATTCAGCATTAAACAATTACGGAAAATGATGTTAGTTTCTTATTATAAGTTACGGATTAACTTTAAGTGTGCATTTTTAATTGTTAAGTTTTGACATTCAGTTGCTTTTCCATTGATCTCCTTATTTTGTTTTACGATTTTAATTATTAGTAAAATAACGTGACTAGTTTAATTTATTAATTTTATTTTCATAATTTACTCCACTAACATTTTTTTGGTAAGGTATTTAGTGTCAATTATTTTTTTTTTACGAATAACAGTAATTTCTAAAGGATCTCAACTTATTTTAGTTCCAAATATAATTGTTAGTCATAATTTTCATTTAGTGAGTTAAACACCATTTATTTTTAACACGACAAGAAATCCAGAATTAGACGCCAAAAATTAGTTAAATATTTTAAAAGAAATTTTTTAACAAAATCGACTCGCGAAGAATTAACATAATTTTATAAAATATCATTTATTACTTGCAAAAATATTTTTTCAGTGTAAAATATTAGCTTTAAGTGACAATTATTCCGATAGATAAGATATAAAGTTGTTATATAAATTCGTAGTGACTATGTTTTGTTTCATCATAATGAGTTATTGTTCGAAAAAAAACGAAATCGAATCAACGAAAAAAAAAACATTAAAAAAGAACTGTTTTCTGATCTGTATTATACTGAAGTGAAATTTATTTAGTGATAGGTTTTAAGATCTATAATAACTTGTAAATATTGCATTTATTATAAATGTTTGTGATTTTTATAATTAATAATAAAATGAGTAGTAATAAGAAGGATATATAAGCATTTCACAATTTATTTTATTATTATTACTTTTTAACAATCTTAATAAAAATATAATTAGTTTATGCCAACATGTAATCAATTTTATAATAACTACTTAGGAAATAAAGCTGGATTGTGTTTTTGATGCTCATGAAAATATTATATTTGTGAGGTTTATATTTTGATGAAATAAATATTATTTTGCAAAAAAAACCTCGAACTCTTTTCTTAAAAAAAAACCTTGAAAAAATATTTCAGCGATCAAAGTGTGATGAAATAATCTCAAATCACAAAAAAACGATTAAAAAAAATGCGGAAAACCAAAAAATAGAGAACTTCGTTCAAAAAAGTTAACTTGATAATAATATTTCTATAACTCATACAAATTGTGTGCGAATAGGTATTTTATTTACTTCTCTATGTATTCTTATGCTTTTTCTGGTAAAAATTTAGAATAAAAATGATCTGATTAGATTTGATATTTAGTTGAAACAACAGAACCTCCATCTTTTTGGAAGTCGGTTGAAAATATAGGTAGTCGTGAATTACATAAACAAAAAACTGCGACACATGTAAAGTTCACATCGTCCAGAGAAAACAATGAGGTACCTACACGTGAACGTTTACCAAAATATAGCCGTTAGTGTAACTCGTAAACAGTGTCAGACCGTCGGGCTTGTCAATCAAAACCCCTAAAATAGCCAACGTTTACTCAAGTCGCGACTCGGGAGTCGGGACCCAAACTACAGAAGTATACAGAGCTTATGAAGCCAAACAAAATATATAATCTTACTGTGATGTTACGAATTCAAACATTTTCGGACTAGAGAAAAAAAAAACGTAACAAAACCCTAATGCTATCTGATATTCCACTTTTCTGGTATAATGGTCAGGGTGAATGTATTTTTCATAGCTATACACTGGGTTTATTTGAATTTTTGCGATATTTACCTACACACAAAATAGCTATTAACATTGGTCATTAATATAAAATTTGTTAAAGGTTTGGGATTTTTTTTTTTCACATCACTTTAGAATGCAAATTCACATACCAATCTAGTGCATTTAGTGAATAACATTTCTTAAATGTATTTTAGTCGTAACGTTTTTTTTTTAGCAGAAAGTAGAGTCTGTTGGAAAAAATCTGAGGAGATCGATAGGAAAATTGAAAAAAACTTCTTAAAAACATTAACAAAATTGAGTTTAAAATAAAAATCTATCCGTTTCCGAACGGAATAAGCTACACTTTTAAAGGTATAGATAAAACTTGAACCAGTTTTATCATAAAACGGGTTAGGATATAAACTTGGCACGCTCTAAGTTGGACAGTCACGAACTGAGTTGGCGGTCGGTTCGGAATTGAAGCGTTGGATTTGAAACTATAGGTTTACCTACTTATTAAACAGCGAAGGATAAAAGAGTCCAGACTTGCAAGAAATATGTTATTAATACAATTAAATTGAAGACAGAAAAAAATAAAAATTAAGTTTTAAAAATTTTACTTTAGCAGAATCACAACATCATATTATTTAAAAGTTATGATTTTATTGATTGCTTTTATTATTTAAAAACTATTCATTTTTTATCACTTTTGTCCTTTTTTGATTTTAAAATATTTATAAGTTTTTTAACATTAATAAGAGATATGATTTAAATTCTTCTAATTTATTAAGCATCCCCATCGCCAGGGATGATAACTGAGAACTTATGCTGTTCCAACATTACTTTTAAATTCCAATATAATCTAGTTATAAGAAAAAAAAATTCAAAATATGAAGTGCGTTCAAATCTCATAACTTACACCACAATCTTGAACATTGGCATTGGACTCGAAAGCGAAAATCGATCGGAATCGTTCGAAACGTGAGGAAGAAATCGAAAATCGCTACGGCTGCTGTAGCTTCGTGAAGCCTCATGACTGAAGTTTAACGTTTACCAATTTAATGATGAAAATAAGTATATTTCTTTCGTTTTTCAAGTTGTACCTACTACTGTTAAAATGTTTGAGTATAACTTTAGTCTCAAAGAGTTTAAATTGACACTCGTACCTATTAGGTACATAAGTAAATTAAATTTTTTATTATTATTTGCTGTTTTTTTTACGATTATATATCTCTTTCGTTCTCTCATTTAATCATCCGTGTGGTTCGTGCTATTGTTTGAAATTTAAAAAAGGAGTTTTAAGTTTTTTTTAAAGATCAAGTGAGGGTCCAAGAAGGCACGCTTTTCTTTGATTCACTCGAATCACAATTGAAGTGGAAACACACGCACCGTTGGATTCGAAGAACATTGTCTTTTTTTCTGTCATTGAAAGTTATTGAATATTGTCCGTCATTGTATCGATAGCGTTCAATCGAAATTTCTTTTTTGACTATCATTGGTAACCCCTTCTGATTATGTTAATTCTTTTTTTATGAACTTTGGCATATTACCTAATGTATTTAAAGAAGTTCAAATGAAACAAATTTACCTACTTCCATACATTAGCATCGTTGTACGGTTAGAATTTGAAGTTTATGGATTCATGGTGCTATGATTGCAAAATCTTTCTCTGAGCTCTTGGCTTACACAAAAATCACAATCCTTAATTAATTATTATACATACTAGCAATGTCCCGCGGGTTCACCCGCGGTAATTTCGAAGTTCCTGCGAGAATTCCAAAATTAAAAGTACCCTTCTCTGTACCCCTGAAAACGTGCATGCCAAATTTCATCCAAATCCGTTAAGCCGTTTTTGCGTGATTGAGTAACAAACATCCACACTTTCACATTTATAATATTAGTAGGATTATTCAACACAGCACCATAAACTAAAACAAAATCTAGTTGTTTTTTTTTTATAAGACAAAAATAAAAGATGAAACCGCCATTTTCCTTTCCGGTAAAAACTAGTGGTTGTCTCTTTTTGATCGTGCGCCGGATTTGCGCACGCGTTTTCTGCTGCAGCTACCTGTTATCCGCCATGTTGCGTATGTACCCTGAGCAAGCTACTGGTTCTCGCCAGAAAACTCTATATCTATTACATTATTTCCCTGGAACCCAGTTTAGGTACGAGTTACTTGGTTAACTATTGCATTGTACAAAGAATAATTCAGAATTTGCGGTGCTCTTTTAAAATTTTAATTGTTGTTTATAATAAATTAATTTCCAAGCAATAAACTCTGAATTAATTTAAACAAGTACAGGTAGGTCGTTGAACGTAAAACATGGTAATTTATGCTCAAATCTTGGTAGACTCTACCAACGGTTTCACTTGTAGTTTATGATAAAGGATTCTTGGTCCATTGCAACGACGCGCGACGGTAAGTGCTTGTTCCATTATTTAATTCCAGATCGGATTGTAACAAATATCTGACCAACTGTTAATATAAAAAGCCTGACATGTGCTTATTGTGTGCATGTAAGAAGTTATACTTCCTTGACTTGATTAAAAAAAAATATCGCTCGTTGAATACATTATGTGCGTCACTTCCGTTCACTTCATTAAGCCAGATTAAAACCTGCGAAAACCTCGTTCAACGGTAATTTTTGCTTAATTGGAGTACAAACATACAAACAAATGAAATTTTTAAAATTCGTTTTTGATTCTGCTAAAGATATTTAAAAAAAAACCTGCTTTTTTATTTTTAACATTTTTATTGTCCAAACGGCCATACTTACATTTTTATACGTAATGAAAAAAGGCATTAATTTAATTTATTTACATTTATTAAAATAATTTAACTCGTTCAAATAGTATTTAATAATAATAAAGTTATCTCTTTGTCTATTAAAAAAAAATATTAAAAATTTGCGTCCAACAAAAAAAAAACAACAACACGAAAACCTCATTAAATAAAACCAATATAAGATTGACCAACCTTCTATTTTAACAAAAGATTTTATAGCTGCGTCTCGTATACCCTCAGAGAGGTAATGTATGCCACAGGTGTTATCCTTAAACAGGTGCCTTTTACTTGTTTTTTTCTCTCTGCCCATTTTTTTCCATATGGACATGTCTGTACATGTTCAATAGGGCTTTGTCTGCGTTCGCCTCTAGTCCCAGATTTGGGTATATTTTGATGTTTTTTTTTTCTTCATCTTCCGATCCCGAACGCAAAGAACGTCGTGGAACGGATCATAATTTATTGCAACGTGTTTCGAATTTTAAAGTGGTCGAGAAGTTTTTTAGTTTTTTTTTTTCTGTGTGCCAGTGGCAGTGCCGGATTATCTAAATAGCCAAATTATATTTTTAGGGATATGTGGATGATAAAGAATCTCTTGATTTTGTCAACAAAAGAGAGAAAGGGTTTTCGCTTCTTAGTAAAGTAATACGCAATTACATATGGGCTCTATCTATTAAAACAGTTAGAGTCGCCGTGGGTTTGTCCAAACGGCCCGTAAAACTCCGCAACTCTTTAGCGTAGTCTGATGGGGGGTTAATATAGTATTATTTTAACCATCCATGCATAAACAAGTTTTTAGTTTGCTGCTAGAAGTGGAAAACAATGATATAACATTTATCACGATAAGGCTTCATACGGAAAGAATAGTCGTGTCCATTGAAATTTCAATCTTTGTACACTTCTTATGAAATACAATGGTCAAGTTATAATAAGACTGTTAAAGAGATGATGGTTCACGCAATGAGGAGTTATGAAAATTTCATTATAAACCGTGTAAACCATCACGTAGCTATAAATAAGCTATATATATAAGTAATAGAATAAAATCCGAAAGAAACGCACGGGTGTTCATGTGGTTTTTGAACGTAGCTTAGGCTTATCATAGAGCAACATGTAGGATTTGTTTCACCAAAATTAGCACTCGGTTAAAAGTTTCATCATTTAAAGGATAGGTACTTTTTTCCGAAACTACGAGTTCGCAAAAGAATCTCACTCGACAAGACAACAGGTACCAGCTAGTAAATTTGTATACAACAAAAGCATATTATGAACTTATTTTTTGTCGTTCTAACCCTAAATTTTACAGATCAAAAAAGTTATTCTGTGACGCCCGAATGATCTCGTACCATTTCGTATATCTTCGCTCTCAAAGGGTCAAAATGACATTAATTTCTGCACATATTCATAACGCAACCTCAATTTGTTACCACACTATTAACTATTATAATAAATTTAGTAAACATCAAGTTTTTAATGGAGCCAGGGTGATTCAAGCTATTTCATGGTCCATAAACTTGGTATTAAAAGCCAAAAGGGGACATCTTCATAATATTGTGTAAGTTTCTATACAAATACTTATTATGTAAATATTTTAACGAGCTGTCTTAACTCTTCATATAAACTGCTAGAAAATGTATGTTATTAATTTCAAAAGGAATACCTAACTGTTTTGATAATGTTTAAAAAGTAAAATATTATATTATTCTCTGCATGATTTCACGCAAAAAAGATTGGTCATTTAGCAAATAAGCACAGCTTCTTTAGGAAACTCCGAAGGTATGAGGCAATAATAGGCCTGATTACTATTGTGTGATCTCTACCTGACTACTTTAAGTCATGAAGAAATCAACGTTTTAATATGGACAAGGTGAATGACTGGTTTTGTAGCTAATTAGCTATTATTTATGGCTGTAGTATAATTAGTATCTAAAGCATAATATTCATACTATTAATGACACGAAGTTATAAACACATAGTAATGTACCTACTATATTTGTAAAGGCAAAATACGTAACGTGTGACCAATTGCTCATAGACAAAGGGTTATGACTGTTAACTTTTGTGACGTGTGTGTAATTAGAGTTGAGACGCAAAAATATTATGTCATTTGCAGAGTTATTGTGTATTATCTAACGATGTTTGATAGAACTTATTACTTAGAGCATTTATTATTATAATATTATCGATACACATAATACCTATCTAGTGTAAATTTGACATGACTCTACAATGGAAATATTTAAAAAATAAAACCACGAATAGAATATAACGCGTTCATATTTGGATAATCTGTTCATCGGTTTGTTCGAAAACGCATCACATAAAAACTACTCCACGGTTGACTTATATACCTTGCTTGCTTATGTATAGCACCACAAAGTATTCCGAACAAATTGCCAAATTAAATGCGAGTGAAACCGCGGTCATCCACTATTCGCAATATATAAATAGGCAAACCTGCCTGACTCATCTATCAACCCACAGCCGAAACTAATGACCGGATTTCGCTGAAATTTGGCATACAGATAACGGAGGCATCGCTAAGAAAGGATTTTTGAATATTCGAATTCCTGCGGGATCTCCGAAATTTCTGCGGGTAAAACCGCGGAGCACAGCTAGTCTTATAATTATAATCGCATAAAACAAGGGGTAATTGACTCAATGATAAAACACCAATTCTCGAAAACTACTTCACCCATGAAGCCTTAATTCGGCAGGTAGATGATTTATAGATAGGAGACTAACCGCCGCACTTAGAGTAGACTTTAACGATTACTTAGTTAAGTATAGATTTTTAAAACAAAACTGCCGCAATCTGACAAGTTTAATAAATTTATGTTAATTGGCATCCAACTAATTAAGTTACATCTCATTAAATGCCAATTAACATTAATTTAGTGAACGTCTCTGATTGCGGCAGTTTTGTTTTAAAAATCTATACTTAACTAAGTAATCATTAAAGTCGACTCTGAGTGCGGCCGTAAGAGCGGCTTTAACGGAGTTCCCGCGAGAATCAGAAATTAAACCAAGACTGCGGGGAACACAGCTAGTGACAATAACAAAAACTGTGAAACTCAGTTTTAACTATGGAGCTAATAGTAATGGCAGAAAGTCATCATCCTAACTAGTTTTGCTTATGACTCGAATATAAAACTTCATTACAAAATTATCTGGTTGGTACCTACTGTTTTCATATTGTTCTTAAAATTTTAACGTGAGAAAACTTTTACGCACGATCGCCTGAGAAAAGTACTCTTACAGCATTATTAAGCACTATAATTGCTCCTTTATTACGAACTCTTTTGTTTTATTGACAATCATAAGAGAGCATTACAGTAGGTAATGTGTTTGAGGCTTCTCGAAGCAACGAGTACCACCTGACGTTAAAAAAATTATACCATCTAAGCTTATATGAGAATATTATGTACATACAAATTTTTGGTAATAAACTGAAATCAGAAGCTTTTAACATGAAGTGTTAAAAACGCCTCATTTGGTGGCCTTCAAGTAGGTAAATTTTTTGGTATACGTTGCAATGTAATATTGCAGAATTAAGATAAACGCAATTTCAGCGTTAGGTAAGGGTAGTGGAAGAAAAAAAAAAGGCTTATAAACCTTATAATACTCTTACAATTTTTTGAAAATAAACCAAAAAATTTACTCAAGAAGATTTGATAAAGTACCTATTTTGCGTACATCAGCTCAGCCTTTAAAACATTTGATCGATTTAGATAAAACCGCTGACAATATTTAAGTAATAGCTAGTTATTATGTATCCATAATAAATAAAATTAAATCAGTAATTTGATAGGTAATTTACGGAAAGAACTCGTGACCATATTTATAGAAATTACGGTACCTTAACATTATTATACGAGTTAATAAAAACCTCTCATTAGGAGTAAATTTTAGATTTACTGTGCAATCAAAAACTGGTTTCGAGTTCGGTGTCAGGCTATAAAATCGTATTGTAACACACTCGTATCTTTTTTCATCCTCTGGTCAAGTTTAAATTTTCTCAGAAACTACATAATATATACCTACATAAAGAATCAAACAAAGGATTTGAGGTTTTCTTTGTAAATGATTCGTGTTACCACCTTAATTTTATTCGTAGAAACAAAAGCCCCTTTTTCCTGTTAGAGTTAGATATAGTATTTTAATATCTGCACGCTCTCTTTAAACTATTAAACAAGTAGGCAATGCAGGCGGCATTACTTGTTAAATGGGTTGTTAAATAAAGTCCATGTAGGTATTTGTTGTTTTATTCCCAAGATCACGAACGATCACTTACAATATTTATTGTTTTTCTCATTTCTTATTACCTATATTAATAATCCACATCACAACACACAGATCTACTTGATCCCACAGTAAGCTATTATTAGCTTGTGTCGTGGAAACCAAGCAAACGTGGTATATACTACATAGAATTACTTATATATATATTATACTATAGATATATAAACACACCCAGACTGGAAAATGGAACCCTATGTTCATCACACAAAGTCCACCCCCACCGGGAATCGAACCCGGAACCCCTTGGTTAGCGGGTAGGCACGGTGACCTCTGCGTCAACATATAAATATCGGGTATATAGCATCATATTCTTAATTTTACGATAATATTTTTATTAATTTATTATTGTTTTCTTTTTATTTCAGGTAAGTGCGCGTGATACTTATTTTTTTCGCCGTCCAAAGGTAAATTAGTTGAATATTATTATAGAAATATGTCTTATTATAATTCTATAAGAAAAAAAAACTGAACAAAAAATAAAAAATCATATTGATATGAAAACTGCAAACTAATGAAACGAAGTACGTGTCTTAGTAAAAAAAAAAAAAACTTGGACAATAAAATCAAACAAACATCAAAACACTACTATATGGTAATAATGACTTAACACTTATCTAATATGAGTACTCAAAGCACTATTCTTTTAAAACCAGTTTGAAACGGCCAACGGTTAAATTAAGTCAACCATAAAGTTCATTCACTTTTTATATTTCTAACATCTAATCTTGTCACCGTATTGTAACTCGCAAACAAAACAACCGAGACAGGAAAACCAAGTTATATTTACCGTTGGTAAACTCCTGCTAAGGCTTCATTCAATACAAATTAACGCTGCACGTGCATTTCATTTCTCCCGATGCAGATGAAAACATATCTTGTATATCACAGCATCAATCGATCATATTATACGTCAGATTAACTTTCGATTTGGACTACGAGGTGTAATTGGACAAGAGCCTTCTACGGTGACCTGTGAACCATTTCCACGAATACGATACTTTGGGGTCGATGACCAGAAAATTGATTTTTAGGTGATAATAATTCCTGAGGAAATACTAAACATAGTACTTATAGATTTTAAAATAAATTCTGAATATATGCAAGAGACAAGTTTAGTGTTAAAAATAGGGAAACATTCAAAATGTATCCACTGATGTCTGACTCTAGTCCAGGCCCAGGATTCATCAGCAGCAACAAATTTTCTACAAGGCACTATTTTCAAGTAATCCCAACATTAGTTATAAGTAATCTAATAGTTTTTTTATTTACAATAATATCTCAAGAAAGCTCAAAGCACACCTGAGTTAATTAGACGACGCAGTTGCATGTTACACTATTATAAATTTCAATGTCGATTTGAAAAAAATAAATCGCAACAATTTCCACCAGCGTATCTGCAAAGTGCCAATTTATCAGAGCAACTTGCGATGTCATCATGGATAAAATGCTTTCCTGGAGTGCATCCTAATGGCTGGTCCTTGGACAATTTTTACTAAAAACATAATAAGAACTAGAGACGTTACACATGATGAATTCGATATACTTTAGCTAAATGGAGCATAACGCCCATAAGCCTTTGTAACATTTTCATTTCTTATTTTTCTATTTCATGCATTTGCGTTAGCGAGAACATAGTTTTACGGAATTTTCAACTCTATGCTATTTTAATAGAGATTTTTCGTTTTAGAATATGTATTTCATCATCAGTATTATCAATGTTGTATAAATAGTATGCCAGATTATTGTCTATTGAAGTTTCCACTGATAATACTCATAAATAATTACAAACTTCGTTCCGATTGTCTATGGACTACCTGGAATTATGTTTTTGTTCTTATAAATTAAAGGCATTTCGCTGAATTTTGCAGTCTTTATTTTTTTTGAACAACAATTCGGCCTGTGGTAATATAATAGGTAGGCTTCCATATTTCTTAGTAGTTCCATTTTTAGACAAACATTAATACAAATTGTTGAAGTGATATTAGCTTTATCAGAATAGAAGATTATCTCAGAAGATTCACTTACGTTAAATGCGATGTCCTAGTTGGAAACATTCTCTAATAACTTTCTTTTCTTATCTTAAAAACACTACTTTGTTTTATTACAAACAATTCTAATAACTTTTCGATGTGTTTTCACAATGTGTTTTAGTCGCCTATTGCTTTGTTTGTAGTTGTATGTCACTTATCACTCGATGCATTTGTATCACAATATGCAAAAGGTACAGCAACTAATGGATGAGACATTTACTAATAGTCACGACTTACACGAAGGTATTGCCGTTCGGTGGCATTTAAATCATCGTAATTGTTTCTCATGTTCTTTCTCCAATTTTGTTACTTACATTGTTGTTATTTTTTTAATTTTTGCTGCACACACCGTTAATCATTCATTTACCATTTATAGTAGGTAGGGGAGAAGGAGGTAAGACGGGGTAGCGGGTAAGACGGGGTACTCAGCGAAATTCACAGTTCAAATTGACCAATCACGCTCGTTCATTCATCGTTCGATGCGCCGCCATGATACTTGTCAGTCGCCCGGTGGTTAGTGGTTCACCAGTGCACAGTATCGAAAAAAAAACAAAAAAAGTGTTTTACTGCAAACTGTTTATCATATTTTCTTCTAGTTTGACATGTGACTGTGGTTTGTTAAATAACGTTAGCTGGTGAGGTGTTGCTGTGATTGAGGCTTAAACTAACCTATAATAAGGTAGGCATTGTGTTTCCTTAAGATTGTTGGCTGTTTTTTTTATTTGTTTTTTTTTTTATAAAATGGCTCTGCAGGCAAGATGGGGTAAAGGTACCCCATCTTGCCCCCAATGAGAATAATTTTGTTCTTGTTTGTTTTCCGTAAAAATGAGTTTGTTTTTTGTGAGCTTATTATAGTTTGCATTTTTAGAATGGTTCGT
The DNA here is from genome assembly GCA_907165275.2 of Zygaena filipendulae. Classification (NCBI taxonomy): domain Eukaryota; kingdom Metazoa; phylum Arthropoda; class Insecta; order Lepidoptera; family Zygaenidae; genus Zygaena; species Zygaena filipendulae. The sequence continues at coordinate 8,932,481 of OU015669.1, forward strand.
GACTACAAACGCGTGACTGGCAGAGGGTCGTGGTCCGAAGAATCCATGCGGAAAGCAGTTCAAGCGGTTTTAGATGGAAAAATGGGTTATTATAAAGCAGCTAAACAATTTGATGTGCCACAGACGACATTAGAGAGAAAAGTTAAGGCTGCTCGCCTAGTATTAAACGAAACATCTGATGACAACTTACCCATACCAATTAAAGTACCATTGGGTCCTAGGCTCCCTGTTTTTTCTGTGTCTGAAGAAAACGAGCTTTGTGCCTATTTATTAGAAATGGAAGAAAGATTATATGGACTTACGGTTAAAGATCTAAAGGCATTAGTATACCAGTTAGCAATTAAAAATAATAAGCCTAATCCATTCAACGCTGAGAAACAAGAAGCTGGTAGAGAGTGGATAAATGGCTTCCTAAAACGACACCCAGACCTTTCAATTAGAAAGCCTGAAAATACTTCTGCTGCCAGAGCTTCTGGTTTTAACAAAGTTGCAGTCGAAAAATTCTTCAATTTCCTCGGGAACGTGTACGATGAGCACCAACTAACTCCTGACCGTATATATAACTGTGACGAAACGGGGGTTTCTGTTGTGCCAAAGACAAATTCAAAGATAATCGCTAAAAGAGGACGGAAACAAGTTGGGGTTATAGTTTCAGCAGAACGAGGACAGACGGTAACGGTCGAGATATGCTTCAGTGCAGCTGGAAACTACATGCCACCTATGCTTATATTTCCAAGAAAAAAGATGAATCCAGAGCTGATGGCAAATTCACAAGCTGGTGCCTGGGGCACATGTAGTGATTCAGGCTGGATTACTTCCGAGCTATTCCTCCAATGGTTTAAGAGATTTGTGATTTTCAGTGGAGCATCTAAAGAGAGACCCGTGCTTCTTTTATTGGATGGGCACAGCACCCATACACAGAATATTGACCTGATCAATGAAGCTAGAGCTCATGGTGTTATAATCTTGTGTTTTCCTCCACACACGACACACCGTTTACAAGTAGCTGATGTTGCGTTCATGCGACCTTTGAGCGTTTATTATGAACAAGCCGTTACAGCCTGGCTGCGTTCTAACCCTGGACTAGTCGTTACTATCCGCCAAGTCGCTGAAGTATTTGGAAATGCTTTTGTTCAAGCAGCCACTATGTCTACAGCAGTAAATGGATTTCGTAAATGTGGGATTTGGCCCTATAACCCAAACGTGTTTTCTGATACAGATTTTGCCCCTTCTTTAACAACCGAGATCCAGTTAAATGACGATCAAACTTCCACAAACCGAGAAGTATTTCAAGATATAAGCAATGTCACTACAGCCCAAACTTCAGACACAGTAGCTTTACAAACAGCTGATAATGCTGTGACTTTTAGTAGAGACGATGTTAATGACTCTTTGCCAGGGTGTTCTCACTGGAGTCCCAGGCTAGTTAATCAGGAATCAGCACCGTATCAAACCAAAGAGCAACCGGAGACATCACAAGCAGAACAAAATCAATCCGACCAGCAGACGCACTCACTAGAATCAGCTGAAAACCCTGTTTGTCAGGAACCAGAAACATCACAACCAACTAATGTGCCCACATGCGATAAAAGCGACAGTAGCTTTGTTTTGACTTCTCCAAAACAACTCTTTCCACTTCCGCTTACTAAAAAATCCTCCCGTGTTGCTAAAAAGCGTGGAAAAACAGCAATTATCACGTCGTCTCCCTACAAACAAGAATTAGAAATCATCGCCCAGAAAAAAAAAGATACTGAAAAGAAAAAACGAGAGAAAATAGAAACAAAAAAGAGAAAAGATGAATTAAAAAAACAGAAGAAAGCTCAAAATAAAAAATCAAAGAAGAATAGCCGATTAGCGAAAACAGCAAAACGAAGAGTCTCATCATCTGGAGATGAAAGTGAAGAAGAGGAGGACACGCCATGTATGTATTGTGAGGATGTATATTCCGTTTCCATTGAAGGGTGGATATCATGCTCATTATGTGGAAGATGGGCTCATAATAGCTGCGCAGGAATAGATGACGATGATGACGAAGCCACCCATGTCTGCGAGTTCTGCCAGCTCAAATAATCATCTTTCTTCACAGATTCTTCAGAATTATTCTCATTACCCCATCTTACCTCAGGGGGGTACCCCATCTTACCAGCACCATGGGGCAAGACGGGGCAAAACACCTTTTTTTTATTTTTTATTTTTTTCTCTTAAATGTGTTACCAAAAGCTCCTAATGATACCAAATATTAGAAGAATAATAATTAGTTGTTAATTAAAAAATAAATATGATTGTTTCACTATGTATTTTTTTAAATTATTGACCTTTAAAGCTTACGTACCCCATCTTGCCACCCTATCCCCTATGTGAAGATTTTTCATTTGTTATACTTTGAATAGGCTAGTTTCCTGGGTAAAAAAATCGAAATTCTATTTAGTCCGTCAGTTAGATAATATAAAATTAAAAGACACGTATTTTTTGCTTTTTTAAAATAATGGAAATATGCATAGATAAAGCGCATTAAAGTTTAGGGTGGGGGACTCGTGATGTCACAGCTCGCTATAACGTGCGAACAAACTGTAGCGAGGCGTGACGTCATGTGAAATTTCGACTTGATATATCTCCGTTATTTTTTGGTTGCATAAGAAATAAAAAAATACGTGTCCAATATTTTTTAATAATCTACAAAACGGACTAAAAAAAAAATAGGAAACTAGCCTAATAGGCCTAATATAGCCTAATACATTCGTCACTGGTAAAATACTTCGTAGCTCTGTCTGTCGGTCCTATCCCGTCCTGTTACCTTTTCACGCTTTGTCAAGAGTATACCTACAGAAAAGGACGTGTGGTATTTACTTTTATTCCAGGATTCCCGCGGTAATTCCAAAATTAATGCGGGTGAAACTCTAGGGAACAGCTATGTATAGTGATTATTAAGATAAAACTGTTACTAGGGCACGTTGTTTATAAAAAAATATATAAAAAAAAAAAATAAACGAAGATGAATCAATATTTTGCATTATGCTAGCGATAAATTTCCATCGGTCTATGTTTATTTTTACGCGCATCATTAAAAACTCCCGCAGAATCGAACGAGACTTTGGAAAATCACAAAGAAAGTCGTGTTAGTTACTCCACTTATAACTCAAGAACGGCTGAACCGATTTGACTGAAAATTGGTGGGGAGGTAGCTTAGAACCAGGAAACGGACATAGGATACTTTTTATCCCGGAATTCCCCCAGGAACTCCGGTCGGTGAAATCTCATGAAATTTTGCATACTTAGGTACACATTGTCAGGGGTACAGAGAAGGACATAGGGTAGGTACTTTGCATTCCGGAATTCCTGCGGGATCTCCGAAATTTCCGCGGGTAACACCGCAGGGCACAGCTAGTTTACGTATAAAAGTCATTAGTACGTCTGTCCATAGTAAAACTTCTAATTAGTTTTGGAAGCAAACGTTTTTTTTTTTTCAGTTGCCCTAAAGCCTAAATGCTTCAGTTCGGTTCACATAATGATGATAGTAAATATTACACGTATTAACCACAAAGTAGCCATTACAAAAAAAAAAAAACATTACCATTAAAATCAACAGATGTCGCTGAACCATTAATCTCAATCGATCATAGCCATTAGTATCGCAGCAGCACGTGACTGCACTTCAGAAATTGTTTATTTTGATAAACTTGGTATAAGCACTATGCGCAGTGTCACGCACTGTGCTTATAACTTGAAAGATGAGATAAGGTGACGACTGACAGACACAAGCCATGACATATACGATCGCCGAGTGTCATTTTTGAACCACGTCTCATAATACAGAGGTGATGTAATACACTAGCTGTCGCCCGCGGTTTAACCCGCGGTAATTTCGGAGTTCTAGCGGGAACTCCGGGATAAAAAGACAACGTGTATTCAAAAAATGGTGATCAGTCCAGCCGTTCACGCGTGATGCCGTGACGCGACCATGGGAAATATGGATTCATTTTTATGTAATATACTTTCTAATATTAATGTTAAATATATATTTTCTCATATCAATGTCTACTTTTTTATTTTAATTCCAGTGTTTCATTTAAAAATGGTTATAAACTAGCTAATTATTATTAATTTGTTAATGAACAATACTCAAATCGAAAAAAAAAACCTTTCATAATAATCTGTAATATGCTTTTTGAAGTGATTAGCATATTATGTAGTTACTTACAGTTGTTTATTTAATCTCACTAATAATAATGGTTAACATATGATATCAGATAGAGTTAATTATTATTACATTACGAACTCTAGATATTTTTGATTTCGAATTTCGATAGATTCCCAAAAATTTTTCACGGATAGAATTAAACCTACACTATCTTTGACCATAGGACATTTAACAGTTCCAATTTTAAAATTTTCTATTCAAATTAGAAATTAGATCTGTTTTAATCAAATGTCTCTGAACTTTTTATACTAAAACAAAAAGTTCCCGAAGGAATCCTAGATAAAGCCGAAGCGGAAAAATCTAGTGATCAATATATACCTACCTACGCTCAGAAAACCCACTTCTATTTGACACTTGAAAATGATAATGGGTAATAATGAACCACACGCGTTGCGGCTGCGCACCATCACCATGATATAAAGCAATAATGGCGGCCAGTGACGGCCATGATTGTTGAATGAGGAATAATTTTTATGTCCAGTTAATGATGGTTACGAATAAGAGGCATATTTGTAGAGAACCAAAGAATATTTAATATTTCACTAAATAATAAGTTGATAAATTTTTTTTTACAAAGGTGATGTTTTTTTGTTAAGTTATGTAGTCACATCATAACATATTATATTCTTCTTTATAACCTGAAGCTAATAGGTATGAATAGTTATTGCTTAAAAATACAAAACAGGCGATGTTCGATATTTTACCACGTAAAATTAGGTGAGTTTCAGAATTCCCGCAGGAACTCCAAAGTAGCCTAATTTACTTCTCATAACATAAGTTAATCAGCAGTGAAAGGCTGGTCATAAGTTTCGGAATTCCAGCAGGAACTCCAAAATTCTTTCATATTCTTCTTCTCCATACAATAACAAATATAACAAAAAAAGAATTAGCGAAATTGGTCCAGCCGTTCACGCGTGACCAAGGGAAATAGGGATCCATTTTTGTATACAGATTGTATAGGCTCTATTTTCTTTTAAAACCAACTGGTTGGTTTAAGTTTGCGGCAAAGAATATTACTTTAAACAAAATCTAAGTATGCAATTTCAGTTTTTTACTAAAATCAACTCGAGAGCCTTTTCGACATTCACCTGTTGACACAGCAGATAATGTAGTAGGCATGTAGTACCTATTTACAGGATAAATGAAATAAGTATTCGCATTTACACCGCTAAAGGTTTATGCGAAGTTTTGAAGTTAAAACATTATAAATCAGACGTGTACAGTCTAAACTTAGATACCGAGGGACTGAGGAATTAACTTAAGCGAAGTAATAAGCCTTGTGGCCGGCTAACTTGTTCTATGTACGTACCAACGACGAAGAGCTTGCTGTTACACAGTGCAGTTTTGTTCATTTTATTTTTATTACTTACTAGCTGTAAATTTATTTTGAAGTTCCCGGTAATTTTGAAGTTCCCGCGGGAATCCCGGGATAAAAAGTACCCTATATCCTTCTCTGTACCCCTGACAACGTGCATGCCAAATTTCATCCAAATCCGTTCAGTCGTTTTTGCGTGATTAAGTAACAAACATCCTCCTTTTTATCCCGGAATTCCCGCGGGAACTTCGAATTACCGCGGGTGAAACCGCGGGGCACAGCTATAAAAAAATAAATGCGCTAACCAACTGAAAGCGTTTAATGTAGACTGTATTTTTCTATTTTTTATTATACTTACCCGTATTTATTATTGGGTTTGTACATTTTGTGAAACAGTACACTTCGGTGTGACAAGCGGCCGCAGTAAATGGCCAAGCGACCTTAATCTAACAGCAACGAATAAACCACCGCTCAGTTTAACGTTTGATTTATTAACTCATAGAAACAACAGCCCCCCTAGCCAGGTTGACTACAATCGCAAACGCATAGAAAACTAAGGAACGGAGTCGTTATGTCATGTGGTCTTGCTAAATTTGACACATGTGTGACATAATTTGACATTACCGTGAAGGTTGATTGGTAGAGAATGCCACTGTGGCATTAAGTCCGCCTTTTGTACCATGTTGTTCAATAAGCTTAAATAAATAAATAAATAAAATTACGATCCGTTTCTTAATTTTCTATGCGTTAACAATAGCCTGTTAATAACAATTTCTGGGGTATGAAAATTAACATTCAAAGTCCAGATTAATAAAATTTTTTTATTTCTTAAGTAATCAAAAGATAACGGAGATAAATTAAGTCGAAATGTCGCGTGACGTCACGCCATGCTGCAGTTTATAGCACGTGTCCAATATTTTTTACTAGCTATGCTCCGCGGTTTCACACGCGGTAATTTTGGAGTTCCCGTGGGAATTCCAGGATAAAAAGTACCCTATGTCCTTCTCTGTACTCCTGACAACGTGCATGCCAAATTTCATCTAATCCGTTCAGCCGTTTTTGCGTGATTGAGTAACAAACATCCACACTTTCACATTTATAATATTAGAACTATTAATCTACAAGACGGACTAAAAACTGAAATTTGGTTGACAAGCCCATTGTAGATTGTCAACTTGGCTAGGGGGGCGGACTCGTCAACTGAACAACCTTACGGTAAATTTGGTCAATTATTTCAATTTTTTTTTTGACAAACCGTTAACTGTCACTCGGAGTAAAAAAAAAATCATCGTGATAATAGACTTGGATACTCGCACTGTGCGTGTGCAATCAGAGGTGGATTGGTTTCTTTTGTTTTTTGTTTTAATGTTGCACTTAATTTTAAAAGCTCAATAATTGCTAGCGATTAAAAAAATTACATAGTTATTTTTACTTTAAAAACTTTAGGTAGATACGTAGTTTCTTAGTTAATTATTCGGTGTATATGCGGTAAAGGTGACATATTAGATATAAACGCTTTATACCCGTACTTTTCGTCCAGGGTAGAGCTTTTAACAAGCATGTTAAATATTGCAAATAGATCCTACTAAGTAAATAAATGTTCAGATATCTATATGTGGATATCTGCAATTTTGGATTTTCGAGATTTGATCAAGCAGAAATCGCTGCACCGGTTGGTGAAAGTTAGCACATGGATACAATTATGTTTTTGATAATAATATCGGATAATATATTATATCTATACCGATATAGACCGACTTAGTGGAAGTCTTGAAAATAAATCGGTCAAAACTGATATCTCTATAGATTTTTCGATTAAAGTTAAAGTAACAGACATTTTAATTTAAAATAGATGAAATAGGCATTATAAGGCCGTAGTTTTTTTAAGGATAATTTTAAAATCTTGATTAAGTTTACTTTATTTGGTTTAATGCTACGCATCAACAGTCAACACGAATAAACGGATATAATATATTCGTATTATAGAGTTTTGCGGTCAAACTCAAGAGTCCAACAAACAAACCGATATTACGTTACAACTGGTGTTACAGGTCTAGCGCGTGCGAAGATCAAAATCTACTACCATCTTGCATTGCTTATAACGCGCTTCTTGCAGGGCAGGGAGGAGCGGTGTGAATAAATATTTTATCGATAAAATTATTTAATAACAAGCTGTTTGTTGTATGTAGTTTCAATCGCTTTTGTTCAGAAAATCCCGTTAGGAACTTTATAATAATAATATTTCTTGAACATTGCCACACAGCGCCACCTCGTCCCAAGCTAAGCAGAAGTTGTAGGTACTATGGGTACCAGACAACTTATAATATAAGTAGGTAGCTAATTTCCTTGTCCATTACATTAATGTTTACATGTCTATTAGAAATCTCTACCAGTCAAAGTTTATTTCGTCGCATAAATACAACAAAAGTAAAAAAATTATTATGTTTATACAACGTGTGTTTAAAAAAAGGAACAATAATATAGTTAAAATATATTTTATAACGAAAAGATTTATACTTTAAAAGTTATTCAACATTAGTTTGGAGGTGACCTATCTACGAAACTCCAAGCGCTACGCCGCGCCTACCAGTTCTAATTTTTTTGCTGCGGGCGGCGTACGCGCCAAATATTGTATTATAAATAATTTAGACATGGGCTAGTAAAAATGAAAAAATATAACCTATATCAAAACATAGTGCGATCGATTCGCTAGTCGACTCTGAGCAAACTACTTTCTAGTTAATTCATTAACACGTATACCATTTTGTAGATTATTTTTCCGCGCATCCAATGGGCTCACACTGAAGGCAATGTGCAAAAAATGTGCAAAATAAAACATAAATAACAAGCTTACTTAGGTGTATTCGTTATTTTTAAGATTGGTATTATTCAGTTCTCTTAAAAAGAAACTGTGTTTATCGATAGGAAAGTCCCAACACCTATATTTGACTTGTCGCAGTCAACAAACGGTCTTGTGGTATATTATGGCTTTAGGTAGAACATAATATTATGCGGTCTATCTTTATAGAGAAGACGTAACCGGACCGCAGAGTTGAAAGTTAATCTAATATTGGAACAGACGTTTTACGATATTACCCATTATTTATCGATACGTTTTTGTTGATGTAGGTAATTTTGGAATCTCTGAGAGATTTAATTTTTTTTTTTGTATTAAAACAAATTGTATTAGAGAGCAATTGTTTTTAATGTTAAATTTGATTTGAGCTCCCGTTTTCAAACGACTTCAAAAAGTTGAGTGGAACAGAAGTTTTTCTTATAATTAATAGATAAGTATGTATTTCTTTCCTTTTTATATTTTGGTATTCCGAAAGCTTTGTATCACATTTATTTTGATAAACACCAAAATATATGCTTACTATAAGTACTAAGTATTTCTTATAAGGTCATATATAGTTTTTACGTCACTTAATGTTGCACGTCTTTTATATCCTAGTAACTACAAGCAGTTCACCTGCGGTTTCACGAAAAAGTACCCTATGTCCTATCTATCTCTGAACTAAACTCCATCTATTTCCGTTCAGCCGTTCTGGAGTGATTGAGATCCATCTATTCACACTTTCGCATTTATATTAGTACCTACTAGCTGTCCCGCGCGGTTTCACCCGCGATAATTTCGAAGTTCCCGCGGAATTGTTCTATACAAACTTTGCAACCCCTTTCCATCCCCTTAGGGGTAGAATTTAAAAAAATCCTTTCTTATCGGATGCCTACGTCATACAAAGAACGCACCCTCAAAGTTTCAGGTCTCTACGATCAGCGGTTTAGGCTGTGCGCTGAACCATCAGTCATTCAGGACAAAGAAGTTTATATGTACTTACTAGCTGTCCCCCGCGATTTCATCCGCGGTAATTTCGGAGTTCCCGCGGGAATTCCGGGATAAAAATATCCTATCTTTTAAGTTGGAGCATATTATAAATGGTTCCAAAATTTTATCAAAATCCGTTCAGTAGTTTCGGAGTCCATCGCGGACAAACAACGTGACACGTGATTTATATATATACAACGTAGGTATATATATAAATCACGTGTAAGATAAGATAAGATAAGAAAAGATAGATAGATTACGTGTTATAGTACAGATATAAAGATAGATCCAGATGCGACAGAACATGTGTCTGTAACACAAAGTCTACCCTCACCAAGAACCGAACCTGGAACCTCATGAATAGCAGAGAGCCACAGCGCTTAGTACACTAAACCGATCATCGATCCATAGGTCATTGTACTCTGTACAGTATAAAATAATTATAGCTATTATCCTGACTATTACAAAACATTTATGATAAGTAATTGTAAATATATTTACCATGGCAAAATCAATTTTAAAACTCATACGTGTTTTGTGTGCTATCAAATTTAAACGTCAAACTTCCTTCGATAAGAGAACAATGCTTCATTTTTAACGAATAATACAATTTAATAATATATTTACGTACCTACATATTTGTTTGTAATATAAACTTGTACCCGTATAAATATTTATTGTAACGCAATAGCAAGTACTATACTCCTTATCTGTAATGCTTACCCACGAGTCGTAGTAGAGTACTAGTGCAGTAGTAAAATTATCATGTCTGGTTGTGTAGGTTTAAAATATAAATATAATATAAATATAAACATGATATAAAATTGTTATAAACCGTAAACACAACGTGTCTACTGTGCCAATGTTATGCCTATTATTTTGGTCATAGATTAAGGCTAATACAGAAGTGTACGTACATATAACTACAACACTGAGATCTACGTGTAATCTATTATTTATTTATTTTACATATTTTAACACTACTAAAATCTCTTTTTTTATCTTCATCATTAATTGTGCATTAAAATATCACTAAGTTTGTTTTTGAATAAGTGATGTATATTTATTTATCTAGAATTTTTTTTTTAATGCAGTAAAGCAGCAATGTATTTTGTTTGACAAAGAAAAGATTTCCCATTCCTTCTTTTTCATCCAATCTTTCAAATTAAAAGAGCAATTACTATATTCTTGAAATTGCTTTTAAAAACAGTCTCAGTAGAACTACATTTTTTATAAAATATCGGATGAATTCCTAATTTTCGTTTTTTTTTTTTTACTAAAATACTGTACCGTATTTTTGGTGTTTTTCGACTCTATGTCATTTGTTCATTGAACTTTATGGAACAAGTCCTGTCATGTCCTTACTTGTAGGCACACCAGTGTGTGTAGGTACCTACCGTTTTCTATGCCTACTTTATGACCACAAGGAATTACTGTTTTAATACTCTACCTTGTGTTTTGCTACGACTGCAGTTTTGCATGGGAAGTGAAGCGCTTATTACATCTTGCAATTTCAGAGCACCAATTTAGGGCTCTAAATCGGATACAATTTAGGGTCGGTGAGTGAGAGAGAGAGAGCGAGTAATCACACTACACCAAATTGTACCCTAAATCGACTACTCTAGGGTACATTTTAATGTAGTGTGATCACTCGCTCTCTCTCTCACTCCCCGTCCCTAAATTGGTCCCTAAATTGGTGTCTTGGCCTAATAAGCGCTTAAAGTTGGAAAAAGCTTCTTCTTGTAGCTTTCTTTGGACTTTATAAGGCATGACGATTATAAAGAACTGAACACTTTGAATAACACTTTTTTATCAACTGGCTGTGGGTTTGGGAATTCCCACAGGAACTCCGAATATTTTTTAAAGCAACCTCCATAGTTGAAGTGGTACCAATTTATGGGTGATTTATATAAATTTCTTCTTAACATTTAAAATTAAGTAGGTAGGCACTTACTTCTTGATATCATTTGCCCGTTATATTTTGTCGTTGCTATTTATTTATTATTGGTAATGGGCATGTTGACTAATTTTTATTTTTTAGTCCGTCTTGTAGATTATTAAAAAATATTGGACACGTATTTTTTCTTTTTTTATGTAATCAAAAAATAACGGCGATCTATTGAGTTGAAATTTCGCGTGACGTCACTATTCTGACAGTTTGTATGGCGGTTTTGCGGTTAGTGACGTCACGACCTCCTCATCCTAAACTTTAATGCCCTTTATCTCTGTATATTTTAATTTATTTAAAAAAGCAAAAAAAAACGTGTCTATTGTTTTTTTATTTTCTAACTGACGGACTAATTAGAATTTTGATTTTCAATAGTAGTCAACATCCCTATTAGGTAGGTACGTACATTTTCTCGAAAATATATCTATTAAAATAAGCATTTGATACACTCGCAGGATTCTTATAGAACTGACATTCCGCACTTAACTCAAACGTATGTTTAGGTAAATGTTAATATATTTTATACTAGCTATTCCCCGCGGTTTCACTCGCAGTAATTTCGGAGATCCCGCAGGAGTTCGGGGATAAAAGTACCCTATGTCCATCTCTGTACAGTGTACCCCTGAACACGTGTATCCCAATGCAAAATATCAATAGATTTCGCCCACCGTAGTCTCGGAGTTTCCGCAGGAATTCTTTGATAAAATATACTTTGTGTCCTTTTCTGTACCTCCGATAACATACATGCAAAATTTCATGATCACCGGTTAAGCCGTTAGGCGTGAAAGCGTAACAAACAAAAAAACAAACAAACTCACTTTCGCATTTATAATATCAAGGATTCAAATAAGATTTTAATATGTTAAAATTTAATACTGCCCTGTGTCTGTTAAACAAAATCTTATCTACAAAATATAAAAACGTTTAGATACTTTTTAATTTAAAATTGATAAAGTTTGAAGTGTTATTTATAATCCACTTGTTTGCTCTAATAATATCGATGGCTTATCATCCTCAACGACGCGATTGTGACAGCTACCCTGCACCCATATAGTGTTAATAGGTTATATATAGAGCTGGATGGTTATATAAAGTGTTAAGTAAATATTGCGCTATGTAACCGTAGGTAAGTCACACCTCTATGGACAGAGATACTGCAGTTAATAATAAATGAATATTGAAGAAGAGAAAGGCTTTAAACCTCAAAAGACTTTAAACATTGTAAGTTGTGAATATATGCGTGAGTAGGCATATTAATCTTGAATGTAAAAATCTAAAATGAGGAGTTAAAATGAACAATAAGGAAGGATAAGGCCTTTAAGACCTTTCTGCCATGTATTTTAATTTATTTAAAACTGTATAAAATCTTTATGCAATAAATTAAATTGTTGGATTGTAATAACCCTAGGCAAGGTGGTGGATGATATTCTTCATCTTATTCTTTAGTCTTCTTTAGTCCAGTCATCTGTGAAGATGACGAGGTGGTGTGCCCGGGGAACAGTGGCTCCGACTGCAGGACGTCGGAGGTCGTATATTATATACATACATAGATAGACATAGATAAGCAATAGTGTGTCAACCCACACTGGAGAAATTTTGAGTAAATCGCGTTTTAAAATTATAGCGCCATTTTCTGTCAACATTTTTTATGTTCAATATTTAGTTACATACTTAAACAATCTAATAAGGTAAACACATAATTAAAAAACGTTCCCTAACTCTCAATAAATCGTTCTGAATAGGTAACTTTATTTTGTGGGTTAACATGTTATTGCTTATCTACGTCCATGTATGCAGTAGGTATGCTGCGCAGTGTGAAAACTTCGTCAGCGCGATTCAGGGCTTCCATATAGCCAGTACTCATCGCTTCGTTGTAGTTCATGACTTGTAGCGTAGGGGTCGCCATTACCCTTTACGGATTTTCTTAATTTTTCTAAGAAGTACCTATACATACTTGGGGTAGGGTAATGCATATTTAAATTAATAGAATAATTATGTAACAAAACTAATATAAGAGACCTAACCAAAATCTTCAAGCGATTAACTCGACAAAAGGTCAACCCTAAATTTGAAAATCATAGCGAATCCCATCGTTACAATCTTACAATCTCAAAAGATCTCTCAATTAACTAATCGACTCAAGACATTCGTTTTCTACACCGAGAAATAGAGACAAACAAACAAGCACGGACAGCTGTTAAAAAACATTAAACGTTTGAAGCTAAAGCAAAGTCACCTAAAGCTGTAGGCTACACATCAAACGGAAAGACAAAACAATCGACCAATACGTTTGTGTAACGCCCAATAAAATGAAAAGAGGCTCGTCGTAATGTAAAAGTCGCGTTCGACCAAGTAAACAAGCAAAGTTTATTTGAAGTAGGAAACGAACGTAAGTAGATAGTCCAGACGTATATTACAGACTAGCTGTTTCCCGCGGTTTCACCCGCATTAATTTCGGAGTTCCTGCGGGAATTCGGGAACAAAAAGTACCCTATGTCTTCCTCTTTACCCCTGACAACGTGCAGGATGCAAAAGGAGATTGAGCTACGGCTCAATCTATAACCGTATATGGACATAGATAAGCAATAGTGTGTTAACCCACACTGGAGAAATTTTGAGTAAACCGTGTTTTAATATTATAGCGCCATTTTCTGTCAACATTTTTTATGTTCGATATTTAGTTACATACTTAACAATGTAATAAGGCAAACACATACTTAAAAAACGTGAGTTGAACTTGAGTTAAATCGTAACAAATAAACAAACCAAACATCAAATGTTTCCTATTTATAATATCAGTATAGATATAGTAAGTGATTGTAAGCACCAGCGTGCGGCCCGATAGTATCTAAGGACAAGGAGTAATAAAGACGCCTCAAAGCAAAATCTAGCCTTAAGAACATAGCAAGCTACAGAGATATTTACAAACAAAAAAGTTTAATAGACTTTGCATCTATTATTTTATTCCAAATTCTGCAAATATACATAGAACGATAATAATAGGTTGAAGGTTGTTTGAATCAAACAAATATTACACTAGAATAAACAAAAACTAAGTTACTACTAGTAAATAATTCATGCTTGACTTTTGATCACCTTTGGAAAACATCATAATAAAATCTTTTTGCTAGACATAAAAAGTCAAATGGACATAGATAAGCAATAGTATGTTAACCCACACTGGAGAAATTTTGAGTAAATCGTATTTTAAAAGTAGGAGCGCCATTTTGTGTCAACATTTTTTATGTTCAATATTTAGTTACATATTTAAGCAATATAATAAGGTAAACACATAATTAAAAAACGTTCCCTAACTCTCAATAAATCGTTCTGAATCAATAACTTAAGTTTGTGGGTTAACATGTTATTGCTTATCTGCGTCCAAATGGTCTTTCTTCTTGCAAATAACGTAAACGATAAATAACGTGAGTCATAACCACAAGTGCATAAATTAATATTTTTAAAATCACTCGTAATTAGGATACTGTACAGACTGATTTTATTTAATAAGAAAGGATGTACAGACTGATTTTATTTAATAAGAAAGTTTTTGTTTAATAATAGCGTCGCCACGACATCGTTGTTCAAAAGTTCTAGGAGTCAACGTGCACTATTCTAAAAACCGGTTCTCGAACCGCTTCCACTGTTCCTCGCCTGCTAAAGTTCATATGGCTATACCTTTAACTAGAAGTAGATTAGTGGGTAATGCCGTTGCACTATGTTAGTTTGCTCTATGTTGCTGAAAAACAGCGTCCTCTAATGGACGATGATGGACAAAGAACTTGCCTAAAAGCTCCGTGACCAGAGGGGCTATTATGTAACTTTGTATCTATAATTTTTCGGTTGCAATCAAAAACATGACGGTTTTGCGATTACAATATGCACGTTTTGACACCTACAATATCTAGCAATCAACCAAAATAAACATTTTTCAAAAGATGAAGCTGCCTCAACATGCTGCATTAATCACAAAATCACAATTTCTATGATTGAAATTGAAATATGATAGCAACAAAAGTTACATAATTGCCTATTTGAGATATATTAAGCAACATCATCAACTTAGTCAAAACAATCTTCCAACAATCCACAATCCTAGCTGTTTGTTATTAATAAGTAAATTGTATTAAATGAAAGCTGTTCCTGTGATCAATTTTTAACGACTCATTACTAAAACTAAAGCGTGTGTGTATTCAGAAGCGATAATTTCATACTACACACATATTTGTACATAGATAAGCAATAATGTGTTAACCCTCATTGGAGAAATTTTGAGTAAATCGTGTTTTAAAATTACAGCGCCATCTTGTGTCAACATATTTTTATATTAAACATTTTGTTGGTATTTAAACAGTAATAGTATAATAAGGTAAACGCATAATTTAGAAACGTTTTATAATTCTGAATAAAGCGTTCTATACCGATAACTTAATTTTGTGGGTTAACATGTTATTGCTTTTTGGTGTCCATTTGATAGCCATAGAACTATTGCTGCAAAATTTATACTCTCAACGAGTCAAAAGAAGCTGTTAAAAGTGTAAGATGTCATTGAATGGAACTATCGATTTAGTTAGAATTTTCTACACAGCTAGTATAAGGATTCTTACAAAGAATAAATAAATAAATTCATTTATTTCAGGCAACCATTTCGTAGAGATGAATAGTAGGTACCTATCCGCTATCCGCTTTTGAATTGAATCCCTACACAGGTAATACACAGTAGCTGTTACCCTGGAGCTAGCCATTTCTTTAGTCTCCTGAATGCAGTTAGAAATTATGTTTATATCCAACTTTGTTAAGCCGGAGGTTTTTGCTCAAGGATTTGAGGGCTTTTGCTTATTCATATCAAAATATAGTTCTTAATGCATTGGTTACACAATGCTAAATATAAATGATATCATAATGGCGGATCTCAGTATTCCCGTGGGAACTCTCCGTTCCAGACATGTTCCGAGATAAAAAGTGTCACTCCATTTTAATATCGCAAATATACTGGTGCCAAAATGAGAAAACACAATGAACAATCATAAAATGACAGATTCCAAATTCAAATGTATTACTTTGTTTATTTTTAATTGTAACAGTATTTATGGCCAGACTAAGTTTATACTTAAATTATTAATTATCATCTTCTCGTTTCCAATTTCATTAATATTTAAAATTTTATGAAATGTAATGTTCATGAATATCAATTACAGCCACAGACAGAGTCGGATACACGATACGACAGTGGCAATAAAACAGTAAGCAATAATTATCTATAAACTGACAAACTGGTGATCTACAAAAACCATAATCTTTCGTCACTGCGTTCAAACATTATAATTTTAATCTCCAATACATAAATTATAGGGCAGTCGTTAAATATCAGCTCCGAAGCGATTGCAATGACATAAAGCTGCTTTGCATCTACAATGTTGTCTTTGTCACTGACTTCTTCAAATTCAACTTTGCCACCATCACTGTAAGATTCATTTTCGATGCGATTTTTAGAAATGTTATGTTTGGATACCACGGTTTCGGTTTGCGCAATCACAGCACGAGCCTGATACTTACTTGATGTATATTGCCTTTTATTCGAGTGTTGGTGTTATTGAAATTGGTTTTTGTTTTGTCCCAATTCTTGATGTTAGAGTTTAACAGATATGGTCTTACTATAACATCAAATACGTATACCATAGTAAATTAGCTAAGCGGAGTATTAAATGCAAATGTTGTATTAAATGCCTCGAACTATTGGCGCCCTCGCTACGCTCGGGCGCCAAACCCCGTCTCGGCACTAAATGAGTTACTTTCACCCCTTGGATAACAATGTACTATTATCAGTTTCAAAATAAGAAGTAATTCTCTTTATTTGTACCCAACCTACCTTAAGTCATTAGAGACAATATTCTGTAACAAATTATAAAAAAATATTAACCTGACCCACGCGGTTTCACCCGCGGTAATTTCGGAGTTCCCGCGGGATAAAAAGTACCCTATGTCTCTCAGGATCACTGTAGCTTCTCCTATTATGTAAATTTTTTTTTCAAAATCTGTTCATTAGATCCAGAGATTATTCCTTTATAACCTCACCTCTGTATACAATAATATTAGTACAAATAAATACGACGCAGTAAGCAACTTTCGGTTATTCAAATGGCCATGTCTGAAGGCAGGCTTTATTCGACACTAGACCCTAAATAGACGAGTTGGAAGCACTAATTAAACCTATAGCCGACTGGACATCTATCAAGTGCGACCCACTTGTTTTAACTACACACTGGCATTTATCATAACAAACTGGTGTACCAACCAATCGTAATCGATACTCAAACACTAACTTTTTACCTCACTCAAAGGGATTTGTAAAGGTTATGGAACACACTTTAACGTATACGATCATTTTGTGCTTTTTTGGTATAATTTATGTATGTATGTATGTATGTGTGTATGTATGTATGTATGTATGTGTGTGTATGCATATATGTATGTATGTGGTTATCTATATCTATGTGAATTTTTATCTAAATACTAGCTGTCCCCCGCGATTTCATCCGCGGTAATTTCGGAGTTCCCGCAGGAATTCCGGGATAAAAACTATCCTATCTTTTAAGTTGGACCATTTTATGAATGGTTACAAATTTTTATCAAAATCCGTTCAGTAGTTTCGGAGTCCATCGCGGACAAACAACGTGACACGTGATTTATATATATTAAGACTAGCTGTCCCCCGCGATTTCATCCGCGGTAATTTCGGAGTTCCCGCGGAGGTTGCGGGAAAAAAGTACTCTATGTCCTTCAGTTCCCGAGGGAATTCCGGGATAAAAACTATCCTATCTTTTAAGTTGGACCATATTATAAACGGTTGCAAAATTTTATCAAAATCCGTTCAGTAGTTTCGGAGTCCATCGCGGACAAACAACGTGACACGTGATTTATATATATTAGATATATCGTAAATGCATCGTCAAGTGAGCTCTCTGTACTACCTGATGGTTGACTGGTAGAAAATGCCACTGTGGCATTAAGTCCGCCTTTTGTGCCATGATGTGCATAAAGTTTAAATAAATAAATAAATTAATGTCTTCAGAATATTATTATTATTATTAATTATCTTGCAAAAAATACTTAGCAACTAGCTGTCTGTAATTTTTTTTTACTAAGTTTTTTCCTTTTATAGTAATCCTAGATCGTTTCTCGAACTTAACAACATCAAATAACCTAACCAAAGCACCGTGGAATCGAACCCGCGACCCGCGCATAACAAGTTTGCAAGTGAGTTAGGTGTAGGCGTAGCAGTTTCACATTTGTAACTTGAGCCGTACCTGTAATTAAAGTGTTGGAGTTATATTGTCGATGGGTAGATTTTGTGTGTGTTTTTTTTTCTACACCCAAATATTCATATACTTATTTAATATTATAAATGCGAAAGTGAATTTGTTTATTTGTTTGTTGGTTACGCTTTCACGCCCCAACGGCTTGACCGATCATCATGAAATTTTTCATTACTCATACTCGGAAAGTAGGTCTGAAGTTGCCTGAGAAGCGGGTTGAAAGTAACCCTTTTCAGCCCTAGGGAGAATCGCTTTCAACTGACAACTGTCAAATTATTAAAAAAAAAACTAGGTCTATTTTCACATTTCTATTGAACCATGTTTCAACTTTCTATACAGCCAGCGCGATGTAAAATTGAAATAACGTAAAGTTTAAGTAGGTATTAATTAAAATAAAATTCACTCACCTTTTCTTAAGCTAATTCCTATTTATATTTTTTATTTTCTTTAATTAATACTTAATAATTAAAGATAATATTTTTTTTAGGTCGCCACAATGTAAATAAAAAATACTGGCTGAATAGCTAGCCGGCCAAAGAAAAAGAAATAGGTGGGAAAGTGTCAAGCGACTATCCGATCTTCACTCATTTTTGCTTTAGCTAATTCCTATTTTTATTTTGACTTTCCTTGCATTCGTAATGAAAAGCACAGTGTTATCCTCGGGAGAAAGACTTATTTAGTCCCTCGATCTATTAGCGCCCTCGCTACACTCGGGCGCCAAACCCCGTCTCGGGACTAAATAAGTTACTTTCACCCCTAGGATAACAATGTACTATTCCATACCTGTTGTCAAGGGTACAGAAAAGGTCATAGAGTACTTTTGCCCTGGAGTTCCCGCGGAACTATAACTATTTTAAATGCGATAGTAGGTAACTCTTTTTATCTGCACGTATTTTACATTTTAACACCTAAGTACTCAACTGATCATCATGAAATTCTGCATACATCGTGTCAGGGCTACATAAGAGGACATTTAGGGATATTTATCTGGAAATTCCCTCGGGAACTCCGAAATAAATGCGATTCAAATCACGTAAAATTTTGCATTTTGCAACCGCAATGAAACGTATCCTATGTCGATATCTGTACCCCTGACAACGTGTATGCAGACTTTCATAAAGATCGGTTGAGCAGTTACAGCGTGTAAGCGTAACAAACAAATAAACAAACTTATATTCACATTTATATAATATTAAAGATACCATTCAATATTCACATCTTTAAACGTTTAAATAATTAATATATGGACATAGACAAGCAATAGTGTGTTAACCCACACTGGAGAAATTTTGAGTAAATTAAAGTTTTGAAATTATAGCGCCATTTTGTATCAACATTTTTATGTTCAATATTTAGTTACATATTTAAACAATGTAATAAGCTAAACATATAATAAAAAACGTTCTCTAACTCTCAATAAATCGTTCTGAATCAATAACTTCGTTTTGTGGGTTAATATGTTATTGCTTATCTGCGTCCATATGAGAATTTCCTTGCCCTAGCACTTGAAAACGATCAATTAAAATATACTCAGATTGTACCTATATTAATTAGAATAATTAGTGGAAAATCCATGTGTATGTAACTATATATATAAAAAATATAACTAGAAGCTGGTCTGTACATTTATGATAGTATAATATACATAGGTATATGTATATTTATCAGCATGTGGTAGGTACTTCAGAGAAAAAAATGCAAAGATGGACGCGTACTTAAGGAATAACACAGAATGCTTTGATCTCGCAATAAGAGTTTCCGCGGGAACCACGATATCGTTGCGGACGGAGTCACAGGACACAGCTATGTATGTAAATAATCACATAATGTACCTATCTAAGCAAAACCGATAGGATTTCCTCAATGCAATGTGTATACTGTGTAGCGCATGCGCGAATGCACACTTACAAACATCTGGGTCAAGATCGTGCGCTCTGAATTATGAATCATTTTTCTGCGATCATAGCAATTCGTTACGAGCAATCATACGATGTCGGGAAAACATTGTTATTATGATATTTCGATACGCAAATAGGTATAAACGTATAATGCACCGGGGGTTTTAGATGTCAATAAAATATGTATTTATTATCGGTACAGTTCACATAATATCTAAGGTTTTTATTTTCTAGAAAACCTGCCCGCCCCGCGGTTTCACCCTCGTTAATTTCAGAGTTTCCGCGGGAGTTCCGGGATAAAAAGTACCGTATGTTCTTCTCTATACCTCTGACAACGTGCATGCCAAATTTCATCGAAAACCGTTCAGCCGTTTTTGCGTGATTGAGTAAACGTATGCGAGGATAAGAGCTCGAAAGCAGATTTTTCATCCGACTTGCTTCAAATTTATCGTCACTGCTCAGCTCCTATGTGTCTTAGCGTTTGTTTGTTTGTATACTTTATTCAGCATAAACAAAGTTTTTACAAGTTGATAAAATCTAAACAAGCGTTATGTTATATAGCCTATAACCTGCCCAGGAGTATGGACTACAATCGTACCAAGTTTGGTTAAAATCCCTTCATTAATTTTTGACTCATACGTGCACATACAGACAGACAGACAGACAGACAAAAAATTTACTGATTGCATTTTTGGCATCAGTATCGATCACCATTCATCCTCCAATATTAATTTTGAATATATATTCAATGTACAGAATTGACCTCTCTACAGTTTTATTATAAGTATAGATATTCTGCTAGTCCCCGCAGTTTTGCCCGTGTGACATTCGGAACTCCCGCAAGAACACCTAATTTTCTTTAATAAAAACTTATTCCAGACAGTTAAAATTCAACACAATTAAAATGAAATAATGAAGAAAATTTGACTTTGAATGAAATCGGTAGCGCCGTTTTCAAATTTTTGCGGGACTTACCCTCGGGATTATTGATTTTTTTCTACAGAAAGAAATAAAAGCTATAATTTTAGGAAGATGAATTAACTGATTTTTAATACAAAAACGACTTGTCAAAGTTCCCAAGGTCAACTCAAAACGTATGAGAAGTTCGATGAACTCTCGCTAAGGTCAGTGCTCTGGCGCATATTCATCACATCTACATCATCATGTTCTATTGGTGCTGGATGAAAACCTCCTCTACAGTATAGTAGATAAGTATAACAAATTATATTTTGCTTGTAACCCAGTTTCTTCCGCGACTCTACATTTGCGGTAGAATTACAATAAAAAAAACCTCAAATACGTGATTTATGTTTCAAATAAAGACAGAATATATCCATGATGACTAAACTTTTAACTGTTCCTTCATATTAAAATTTTATACGTATTTAAGAGTTGATTTTTGAAAAATCCTCTCTTAATGAGCTCCGTTCTTATTTTTAACATATACCTATCTTTTGAAAAGTAATCGACGGACGAATATTAAAAAAGGCGTGAATTGATAATACTTCTGTAGTACACCATTTAAACTTGACCACACAAAAATTGACAACAAAATACCCACACCATTTTCTTTGGCGAGTGTGCTAGAAAATGAAAAGCCCCTTAATGCTTGCTTAAATTCTTATTCATTATTTTTTGGATGCCAATAAGTAAAACCATATTAACACACAAAATTAAGTTATTGATAAAGAACGCTTTATTGAGAACTATAGAACTTTTTTAATTAGGTATGTGTTTAGTTGAACATCTGAATCTTGACACAAAACGGTGCTATAATTTTAAAACACGATTTACTCCAAATTTCTAAAGGGGCAAAATTTCGAGTTTAGACGCATGGTTAGAACTGAATGGTGATAAATAAATCTGTCAGGAAAGGGCAAAATAATGATATTAAATCGTTTTTAAGTGGGTCCTAACACAGTTTTTTGTGTGGTATAACTTATAATTGCAGTCACTAGACAGCACTGTTATGATAAACGCTTCACTAGCAGCATTTATCGTGAGACTGTCTCGGAAGATGTCCGGGGGTCAACAGAAGCTCGTTCCAGTTCTCTATAAATAGACCGAGGTGGTTAGTGCCTATCGAATACACTAAGCTCTCACTGGGCCATCGACATAATTATTGTGTAGACATAGTAATAAGATATCTGCAGGGCAATTATGTAACTTTTGTTGCTATCATATTTCAGTTTCAATAGAAAAAATAGCGATTTTCCAATAATTAATAATGTTTAGACAGCTTTTACTTTTGAATTATGTTTATTTTGGGGTGATTACTAGATATTGTAAGTGTCAAAACTTGCGTATTGTAATCGCAAAACCGCCATGTTTTTGATTGCAACCGAAAAATGATTGAAACAAAAGTTAGATAATGTTTGTTGTTGACGATTAGACACAGCTAAAGCAGCAGCTATGGATAAAAATATTAGAGTTACTGCTTCTGCTATTATATGAAATTGATAATATCAGCAAATTAAAAAAAAATTATATTCTATCTATGTATTACGTAAAATGTAATCAAGTTCGTTATTAAATGAACAATTATTTACTATCAGACCGGTTTAATAATAATAATAATAAAAAAGTTTATTTTGGTAAAAATCTTAGTACCTACTAGTTTAACATTTTTTTTATACATTAATTTATACCAAAAAGGTCTCAGCTCAGCATTGTTGTGGCGCAAACCACAACGCTGGTCTTCCGCGGATACCAAAATTAAATTAATAATAGTAACTAAAACTCATCACTTCAGTGGTAACAAACAAAAAGAAAACAACAATAATCTAAAAATTAAAAAATAGTAAAAAATCTAAAAATATAGTATTCTTTGTAAATAAAATGTAGGAAATACTGAGTGATATTGGTGATATTGGTGATATTGGTGAGTCAGATATTGGTGGAACTTGGTACTAGTGAACTATAAATAAAAAAAAAAGGTTAAAAACTGCGACTCTATAACTTTTGTTTATCTAAAATGTACTTTTTTAAATTTATTTTAAAGGTTTGACTTTATTTTGATGAAAAAATTGTTACGTTTCTAATTTTGACTATGTTTGCTATGTAGTAGATAATTTCGCCACCGTCATTTTGCTCTTTTTCAAAATCGAGGAAATCCTTTTTTGAAATCATTCAGATCTTAGCCTACGTTAATTGAAGAAAACTCTCCATCTGTTAGTATGTTTTGTTGATTATCATGCTGTCAAATTTCAATTATGTTTATTTATAACGCAAATCCCCTACGTTTTCCACACGTGTGTTATAACATGGCAACACTATCACGATTGGTAACGGTCTCCCATTTAATATTCTAGCACCGCTCAGCTCTAGACCTAAAACACAACCTAGGTACGTGTTCAAGGTGTCTATTGTTATGTGTGTTATTGTTGATTATGCCACGAGCGTTAACTAAGCAACCGTTAAGTGTTGAATAAACTATTTGGAGTGTGGGAAAATTATTGATTACTGCATAAAGTTAGATTACTGTCTCATAGACAAAAATAACTGAATAATATAATTTTAAAAGTCACTAGGTTTGCACGTCTGTCTGTGTATCCGTTTAGTCCTTTTAAACTGGATTAGTCCTTTTAAAATGGATTTGGATGTAGCTTTAAATAGGTATTCGTATCATTTAAATAATAGTTCAGTTTTGTGTTTTTGTAAACTACGGAGTTCTCGAGGAAAACCCAAAATTGACTAGATTTTTTTTTTAATAACGAAACTTAAAACTCTAGGAACATTGAAAAAAAATTGAAAAAAATTCAAAATATTAAGTATCTGTAGTGACTTGATTTTCTATCGGTTCAAACGCTCAGCATCAAAACTTCATTTGTGTATGTTATTGCTTCATTAGTTACTTCACTCTTGTGTTTTTAGCTCATCTCTGCGGTAGCTCCACAAAAATCCTTGGACGTATGGATTCAATCTCAAACTGTTTGTAATTGAGGTCATTATAATTCGATCGCGCCGCGTCGCTTGCAGTGGACGCACACCTATCATCATCTTAAATTGATAAATAATTGGAATGCACGTGTGTACTGTCGCATTGAGAAGTGTGACAATAAGAATAGGTATAAAAAAGTTAAAATTAGCTCAATTAGATGAGAAGAGTCACTTTACCTACCTATTTCTTAGCTCGAAAATAGTTTTTTTTAAGAAATTTGTTTTCCCGTTACACTGGTCGAAATTTTTCAAAAGTTTGATCAATTTCTCAAAAATATCTTGAAGGAATATTAAAAATATTTTTATCAATTTGTTCAAAATTTTGTGATATGCTCTGGAATATTTTGAATAATTAAATTTGAATAAAACTTTTTTTTGACCCATATATTTATTATTCTGTGCCGAATAAAAATATTGAACTTTACTCCCTATAAAAAGCAGTACTTTCGTCTGCGTCTGTACTTTCTTACTTGTCTATTGTTACAACATGATGCGTAGTTTTATCTTGTAACTGTTTCAGATACAAAAAAAAAACGAGTAATAACAATGCATTTTCACTTTGAATAAACAGAAAATGTAAAATTACGAACTCCAGAGAGATTTAGATGACGAAGCGGTAAAACTTTTAGATTTTATGGGACAATAGAATAAAAATAGTCGTCTTGTAAAACCAAACCATCGATTTTAGAGAAAATGGCAAGCAATTTGTTTTTATGCGTGACAGAAATCATAATATAATAATTTAATTTGCGTAAATAAGTACGGATTTGCTACCAATTTATATCGGAATCTGACCTAGTTTACAAATTGAAGAACATAATTTACCAGAATAAGTATAGTTGGGGCTTTGTTATACCTATTTTTTAGTGTGTCGAGAGTAAAATTTTAGCAAGCAACGGATATCGCACACAGTCAACGAAAATTCAGTAAGTACGAGAATTGGTGCGTTCAAAGTGCGAATTCACTTCAAGGACACGCAAGTTTTATTTTTCTATACTTCGTGTCTATTTAATGCTACTGCTCCACCTGCGTTAATGTTAACGTTGATGTTAATGTTAGTAAGTTAACGCGCTAAAATGTTGACCACATCTAAATTAGCGCACTAATTTACGCGGTAACACGCAGGTGGAGCAGTAGCATAAGAAAGCACGACTTTAATTACAAGTTTTGAAGAGTGGGTACCTACAGGTAAGTAGACTAGGGGAGAAGTTGGTAAAGAAAAGTGACATAGGCTGATATAAACTTATGTTGTAGGGTCATATTCAAAACTGGTATGAAGGATTTTGGCAGGAACCGAAGGCATTTCGGTTGTTTTGGATGGTGATTTAGACATTAAAAAAAAACTCTAAAAGTTTATTTTGTTTAGTACACAAATAATAAGTTTAACGTTCTACATATAGACAGGCAATCAACCCGGTCTTTGAGTAAAAACCTGATAAAAGCCAGACTTTTGCGGTAAAAAAAAAATATTTGTCACACTAATTTAGTCTTCAAATTAAGACTTCATAAAAAGAACAAGATGAACCTACTACCTATCACTCGTCTTACATAAGAATTTATTACCTACATTACTTTTTGTTATTTGTAGTGTCCAATTTCGATGGCTGCACCTTAAAAAACGACAACGACAAGCCATGATTAGATAATGATTCCTTTGTCCTTAGATATTGGAGGCAAAAAGTGTCGGACCAACGAGGGTTGCTTCATGTTCTCTAGGTGAAAACGGATTTTTGTTTCAGTTTTAATTCCAAACATTAAATTACCTACTACAAACTGCAACTGATATTTTTTACTTATCTTCAGAAACAGCGCAAAATAGGCCCTTATCAAATACGTTCTATATGCATCCGGAATGCTAAAATCACCGACGCCATCTTCTTCTTCGGTGACTCCGGTTCCAGTGGTCGTTTTGGAAAACCAAGTGGACATTTTAGGGAAGTGGTCGTTCTCGACCTGAAGGATTTAAACCACAACATCATCCCCATTACAGGTCGGCAACGCACCTGCATGCCTTCTGGTGTTGCAGATGTCTATGGGCGGCGGTAATCATTTACCATCAGGTGTACCACTTGCCCGTTTGCCCCCCATGACATAAAAAAAAAAACTTGCGGCGTTCCATCGCAACTCTTAAATTAAAAAATCGAATGTCGTTATTACAGAAAGGTTAAGTCATCAGTCGTATTAAAAGAACATGTTCTGATTATCAAATACAATACCATAACTGGCGACTAGTATTTAACCCGACGAAACCAACAAACTAAATTCAAGATTTCATATCTAATATCCAATTAAACAAACAATGGATCGATTCTAGTGCATAATATCTCTAACAAAAGCATAAACAGAGTTAAAGGTGACAAGTTTGCTATCGTTAAAAGCAGTATCTTATCGCTGGAAAAAAAACAAGATTAATTTTTGAAGAATAATGCCCAATGGGTTAGGTATAGTTGAAAGAATTGTTTGTAGGTTTGTAGATTATTAAAAAATATTGGACACGTATTTTTTTCTTTTTTTACGTAATAAAAAATAACTACGATACATTGAGTTGAAATTTCGCGTGACGTAACTGTTCGGTGCAGTTTGTATGGAGGCTTATAGGTTAATGACGTCACGAGCCCCCATCCTATATCCCACGTACTACGAGCACCTCCCCGCTGATATCCGCAATGAAAACAATGACGAAACATTTGGTCGCCGATTGAAAAACCTTCTGTTGGAAAATGTGTTATACTCTGTTGACGAATTTTTAAAAATGAAATTTAAATAACTACATATTGTACATTGTGTATCTTTCTATTTATTGTTATTGTGTATTTTTATAATTTAAATTTTTGACATTCTTTATTATTAATATTATTTGGATTGACATGTTTATACTTATAAATTGTAAATGACGATCCCTCTTACGGATAACACTAGTATATATGAATGTGTATACAATGTTATTATTGTAAAAGCGAAATAAATTAATCTAATCTAATCTAATCTAATCTATAATGCGCTATATCTATGTATATTTTTCATTAATTTGAAAAAGAAAAAAAATAAGTGTTCCTTAAATTTTTTTGTTTTCTAACTGAGGGACTACCTAGAATTGTGATTTTCAAAAGTCGTCAACATCCCTATTACCTATATTATATAAATTTTAGTAGAAGATACACCTAATAATATAGGAGATTGTAAAGGGTAACAGACAAACTTAGATTATTAACAATATAATTTCAAAAAACATAATAAAATCTATCTACCTAGATACCAACATTATAAATAGAAAGTTTGGATGGATTCATGTTTGTTTCTCAATCACAGCAGGACAGCTAAACGGAATTAAATGGAATTTGGCACAGCGATAGATCACAATCTTGAGTACGTTTTATCCAGGAATTCTCGCGGGATTTCCGAAATTCCTGCGCGTGCAGTCGCGCAGCACAGCTAGTACCTATCTAATAATAAAATATAAAGGTAAATAAGTTTCTTATAACCTTTTAACAATAATTTTAAAAAGATAAAACATAACATTATAATTAGCACGAGCGATAACCCTAGCTGGCAGTAGCACGGGAGCTGCAGTCGGGTTCAAAAGCCAGTCACGAACGCGCCGCAGACAAACGATCGCCGATAGTGAACGTTATATCTACAACAAAACAATATTCAGTATTATTACTTACAGTTGTACACGAGTGGATGGATCATAGATATATAATAGTATAGTATAGAATAATGTAGAGCGATTGAAAAACGGTAGCCACCACGTTGCAATAAAACTTATCTATACACATAATACAGTTAAAACTATATATTATAATTTGTGCGTGCACTGAAGATAATAGTTTTATAACATCACGTATTAGGTACTTTTGATAATCCTCTTCTTTATAAATAAATACCAATGTTTGTATGTTTGATCTCTATGCGTTTTTGAACCATTAGTCCGATTGTGATGGAACTTTGGTGGGTTGTTCTGCCTGCATCCGCAAAGGTTGCTAATCCTGATATAAAAAGATCCTGCGGGAATTCCGAAATTCACGCAGGTGAATCTCCGAAAAAGTTTTATCGAATTTTGACGGGACTTTCACAGCTAATTAGCTGATGTCATAAGGAGTTATTTGGGCTATTTTGGAGTTTCTGCGCTAATTCCGAAACTCACGCGGGTGAAACCGCGGGGCTCGGCTAGTAAAATATAATTAGGTATTAATTACCAATTCAAGTAATAAGGATAACAATATTAACGTATGGGTCGTAATTGATATCACTAGATAGATCCAAAACAATGATGTTTTTAATTTCTATCTAGACAGTCTGTATACCTAGGCAGGTAGGTATGTACTTACCGAATACCTATATCGACTTGAATTTTTGCAGTTTTGTGTAAATTCATATCGATTTTAAATATATGATAGAAAAACTGAATTTAAATTATTTTTCTATCATATTTTAAATTCAATTTTTCTATCTCTCTTAATGCGTAGATCGTACAATCCTACTAATATTATAAACGCGAAAGTCTGTAAGAATGTATGGATGGATGGATGGATAGATGGATGTTTGTTACTCTTTCACGCAAAAACGACTTAATGGATTTAAATGAAACTTTACGATAATATAGCTTATACATCAGATTAACACATGGTACTTTTTATCCCGGAATTCCCGCGGGAACTCTGAAATTTACGCGGGTGAAACTGCGCGGCACAACTAGTTTAAGAATAAATAAAATATGATTGTTATACTCGACCTGGTGTTATTACATCGACTTATTGGAGTTAAGTAGTTTTAAATTACGTTAATATCACGATAAATGCATAGTTTACTCAATTACCTACATCCAAGGTTTTATCTAGGTTTTTTTATTATCTAATTACCTTTATACCGTCCCCATCAGACTTGCATCTGACAAAGTTGAACTTATCGGCAAAGTAGTTATACAATGTGTTAAT
This sequence comes from Zygaena filipendulae, assembly GCA_907165275.2. Taxonomy (NCBI): domain Eukaryota; kingdom Metazoa; phylum Arthropoda; class Insecta; order Lepidoptera; family Zygaenidae; genus Zygaena; species Zygaena filipendulae. The sequence continues at coordinate 8,961,858 of OU015669.1, forward strand.
GAATTAACTGAAAACTAGAAAGTAATTTTCTCAGAATCGACAAGCGAATCGATCGCACTATGTTTTAATATAGGTTATATTTTTTCATTTTCACTAGCCCATGTCTAAATTATTTATAATACAATATTCGTACGCCGCCCGCAGCAAAAAAAAATCGAACCGGTAGGCGCGGGCGTAGCGCTTGGAATTTCGTAGATAGGTCACCTGCAAACTAAAGTTGAATAACTTTTAAAGTATAAATTTTTTCGGCATAAAATATATTTTAATCATATTATTGTTTATTTTTTTAAATGGGGTATATCAGGTTTTCAGTTAATTCATTAACACGTTGTATATTTTTAGACTAAATACCTACTTTAAACTTTTTTTAAAGCTAATTATAGGTAGGTAGATTTCGAGTCAATTATAAGACCTTACAAGCACCACCAAACATACTTTCTCCAGATCTTGAAGGTTGACTGGCAGAGAATGCCACAGTGGCATTAAGTCCGCCTTTTGTACCATATTGTGCAAAAAGTTTAAATGAATAAATAAATAAATAAACACTGACGGCCGTACGGAGTCATTTTAATGATTAGCTGTTAATTTTAAGTAAAGATTTGTAAAACAAAACTGCCGCAATATTTAAACAAAATGACTCTGAGTGTCTGTCTGTCTGTAACGCTTTTACGCCTCAACGACTTAACTCATCATCATGAAATTTTGGATACACATTGTCAGGGGTACAGAAAAGGACATAGAGTACTTTTGATCCGGAAATTCTCGCGGTAATCACTGCGGGTGAAACCGCGAGAAATAGCTAGTTATTATTATCTAAGCACCACAAAAAATAATGTTATGTTTTGTTTAAAAGTAATTAGGGACGAGAATTGAACACTGAATATTCTCCTTCAACACGTGTCTTGTACACGGACCAAGGTCCTTGTATACCAATATTTATTAATAATTATAAACACTTTCACTTGATGCGATATCGTATTACTTGAGATGATCGTATCGTCAGTATCGTCCTATAACAGACTGCATGCAGTGCACAACCTGGCGTCGCCTCCACACTCCACACTCATTTACTAATAAATTAAACGGTACAAACATCGGTTTGTGAGGTTTTTGTGACTCAAGTCATAAACACTGAATCAAAAATTCTAATATTTATTACTAGCTGTCCCCTGCGGTTTCACCCGCAGTAATTTCGGAGTTCTCGTGGGTATTTCGGGATATAAACTACCCTATGTCATTTAGGACTACTGTAGCTTCCTATAAGTGAAAGAATTTTCAAAATCGGTTCAGTAGATCCAGAGATTACCCCCTAAAAACGTTACAAACTCACGAACTTTACCTCTTTATAAATATTAGCAGGTATAGATGATTAGAAGCCACTCCTCAAAGTTGGAAAGTATGAGATTATTTAAAATTTTATCATGATCATATCAGCTAAAAGACGTCCACTGCTGGACATAGGCCTCCTCAAAGGATCGCCACAAATACCAGTCCCGTACCTCGAGCACGAATTTTTTCGCTCTCGTTCTTTCGATATCGAAGCGTTTTTTTGTATGAATAATGAATAACGCCATCTATCCAGCGTTGTTGAAAGGACGAGAGCGGAAAATTTCATGCTCCCCTTACGGTTTTTCCGCTTCCAACGGCATCTTGCGACCTTCAGAGATTGCACCTTTTTTAATTTGGCTTAAAGTATTTACGTGACCATTAAAATACTAACTTGAAACTGAAAAAGCATAATAGATAGGTATTTTCCTTTACGTTCCGATTTCAAGGTTGAAACGAAAACGTAAGTGCAGAACCGTTTCAGCTTGTGATTTGTACCAAACAGCATAACTTTGGCTTCACAGACAGTCTCTTTGAGGGTAGCCCTTGCAACTTGACACCGTTTGAGTGTTACAAAGATATTGCAATCTAGAAATAAACATTGAACATTAACGAGCATATTGTATTCTATACTCCATACAGGTCGAATTAATTAATTAAAGTGTACCAGAAGTAAGTCGATTTAAAATTTGCATGAGAAATTACCATCGAAACTCAGCTTGTGCTTTAAACTCGCATCATAACTCATAACCTATTCATAGTCGGTCCTTGACTCTATTTAGGTCTACTACAAAGATAATTGCGGTACAAACACCTGCATCTAATTCATTCCGCTGTAAAATAATACGTAAAGCAACAAGTATGTGATGATGTTGTTGTTTAGTAATAATTTATAATTTTATTTTTTTATATAAAATACGAAATTGATTATTAAAGTTGGTAAATGTAATTATATTTTTTCGCAAGAGCTTTTCAAGCTAGATATGGTTTTATTATTTTATTAAAACGCACGAAAAATTAATACTACTTAATAAATTAATTAGGTGTCTACTTAATCTTAATGTAACTTACGGATAAATAAACATATCCGTTGTCACACTAGTGTGGCTACGGATAAATAAAATAATCCATCGTCACACCAATGTAGCAATTTAGTATGACTACGGATCGGTTGGGTCTTTTTCAAATCATATTCTTTTTTATGACATTTAATTTTTTTAACAGTCTTTAACAATTTCTGCGGAAATTGTAATTGGGTAAAATGAAGTATGGGTATACCTTACTTACATCTTAGAATCGTAGAATAAAGACGGCTTAGAAGTTTCAAGTCCTTTTGGTCTCTAATTGCACAAGGCATATATATACATATACCTAGGTAAATGTAGTTTTGCGCAGATTTCTTCGGAAGATTTATAGTAGGTAAAAACTATTTATCGTATCACTAAAATCATCGGAAGATAATATTATGAATAAACGTGAATTTCAAGTGAATGACGGAGGAGGTAATTTGGGAACCTTCCTTCGAGAGCTATACTTTTAGCCTTCACCCTTTTTCTCGGGACACCATAGACATACTTAAATCGTATGCGTATCATAATTTTGGGTCTATTTCCAGATGTTCATTAATTTCACAAAAAAGTATAACATTCAAAATTTTAATAACCATGATTGAGTTTTATGTAAGGCTTGATGAGCACCTACAAGTATCAACCGTAAACAATTTAAGATTATGATAGTAAAATGATGTATTTTAAGCTTTCGTATTATCGCGTAAAATAATCAAAAATAGTAAAACAATTTCACTATTACAAAACGTTTTACGATCATCTTTATTTTAAGGATAAGCGCACACCAACCGCACCAGATGTGCGCGGATGGTTATTTACCAAATGCGTGTTTTGTATTTAGGGTTCCCCGCACTTTTAGATAAAGCCCCGTAAACTAGTTTCGTCTGTCTATCAATGTTCCTTTATATTTATTTACTGTGTACCTATCAATTATGGTGTACTTTTTTGGTCGTATTAGTAAAATTAGGTTTCGGGTCATTTCTTTTAAAGACCTTAAAACCAGGAAATCGTTTCTTTTACTCATTCATTTTATAATTTTTATATACCTACCTACTTAATTGGTAACAACCAACGATGAATTTGTTATTGAAACACACGCGTTTTAGAAGTGAAATAACTTGTTTCAGAATCGCTTCATTTCAAAAAACAATTTTGTAAGTAGGTACCTTCTTTAATTCGACCTTGAAATCTCGCTTCGCAAACAAATATAGGTAAATTTCCCAATAAAAAAAATTCTTGCTATACGGAGCTCTTTTTATGTGAATGCAACTCACGCTTGGCCATTGTGTTTTGTTTATTTTATGACACATACGAAACATCGGTAACACGTGCCCGATACTGCGCTCATTGCGCGCGCGCACATTATTTTCAATGTAAATAAATATGGCGCTAAAAGGTATTCTCGCGACGCGGATACTGTAAACATGGCTTTAGGGGTTTGGTTGGTGTGGCTGTGTGAAAAAATGCAAGCGTTGCTGTTGTATAAATCCTTTTTAGATTACACTTTATGAAACGTATTAATTTCGGAGAGCCCGCGGGAATTCTAGACCGAAGGTTTTGGCAGAAATCGAAGATGGCGGCTCCGTAAATGGGCATGTTGACTAATTTTTATTTTTTAGTCCGTTTTGTAGATTATTAAAAAATATTGGACACGTATTTTTTCTTTTTTTACGTAATCAAAAAAAAACGGCGATATATTGAGTTGAAATTTCGCGTGACGTCACTATTCTGACAGTTCGTATAGCGGTTTCAGCGGTTAGTGACGTCACGACCCCCTCACCCTAAACTTTAATGCGCTTTAAATCTCTGGATATTTTGATTTGTTTGAAAAAGCAAAAAAATACGTGTCCGTTGTTTTTTTTATTTTCTAACTGACGGACTAATTAGAATTTTGATTTTCAAAAGTATTCCACATCCCAATTGCCGTCGAGAAAAAAAAAAGTAGGTAGAGTTTTTTGGTTTTATGGTTGTAGAGATACATCTATTTATTTTACTTGAAACTGGCCGAATGCATTTTATGCTAAAGTCCTTGAGAACAAAAAGAAAACACCGAGTTGTTGTTTTTTTTTTTTTTTTTTCATATGACAAATCGACACACGATTCCAGCCAGCCTCTGTCTGGCTCTGAGACAGAACTCGCGTGACCGATGGTAGGTAATGACAGTTCACACTCAGCAGTAGCTGGTACAGTCGACATCGGAAATATGTATTCACTTTTGACACCACTTTTGTAGTTGTTGATTTTGGTTCGCTACGACAGGTGTCGTGGTTTCGATCCCCTTATCGAGGTTCATTTATGTGATGAATATTGGTGTTTACTCTGAGTTACATGTTAAATATGTATCTTAAATACGAGTATATTTATATTATGTATAATGCAACTAGAAAAAGTATTTAAGTAGGTAGATATTATATCAGTTGTCTGGTACCATAGTACAAGCTCTGTATAGTTTGAGATCAGGTAGCGCTGTGGGGTTTTGTCCAAGGATTAATTATTATTATCGCTTTGACATTGGCTCAATCTTGCAATAGTAATAAGGTTTATTGACTGAAAAAAGTGTTTACGTATTTTTGATGCAGACTGTACGTACGGTTTACCCGGCAACCCGGATTGACAATAATTAGGACGGATGGTAGAGTTGCGACTGCGACTGTTATATCGATTTTCCCGTTGGTTTTTCTTGTGGACCAGCAAAAAGTAGGTTTCGAAAATTTTAATTCATGGAAATTAATGTTATTTTACTTTTTTTCTAATAAATGCATACCTATGTAGGTATTTACTGGTTTTTTGGTGATCCCACCCTTGAGGTTAAAACATTTGGGTACCATATTATGTACTATGTTTTTAATAAGTAAAGTATGTAAGTAGTTTTTTTTTTTGCGTATAATAACTCAGAATATCGATAGGTAAAAGTAATAATCAGAAACTGAAAACCTTCAAACCTAAGTAGGTAGATATATCTTACTTTTTCGTTGATTACATGCACTAGGTACTTGTGTAACTTGATTGTTACTTAACAGAGTTTATCGACATAAAATTTTAGGCTCCTCTCTAAAATCAGTTCAAAAAAATTATCGATATAGACAAAAGACAGCAAAAACATAAAACTAACCAATTACTATGATGAGAGTGAAAGAAAATTACTACTGTAACATAATATTCCAGTTCTACCTCTATCTGTCTTGCTTGCTCACAGCGTGTGTGATGCTTAATAAAAAAAAGACGACCGTGATAATATTATGCCGTAAAAAAGACAGATTTACGATTCATATTAAAATGTAAATTTGTATCTATCTCGAATGGCTGAAGCTGCTGTCTTCTCTATGTTCATGAGCTCCTGGTACTTTTGGTTTTGTATTAAATATATTTTTTATTTTATTTTTTCTGCTGCTAATTTAATAATAATAAAATAAAGCAATAAATTAAAGCAAACGTTTTTTTCTTTAACAGCCATCGAAACAATAATATTATAATTATTATTTATTGTAATAAGTTCTGAACATCGAATGGTTTTGTTGATATAGGTACTAATTATTAATTTTAAAGCGAAGAGGTTGTAATAAAATTCAATTATTAATTATTTATTAATTAACAATCGCTTCTTGAATTCATTAGAATTTTGCATCTAAATTTATCTTCTATCGAAATTATTTTTCTTCATCAACGTCTAAATCAAATCACTAGAAATCTTTTGCTTAAACCTTCCTAGGGTGAAACAGTGGATGTCATAATAGTATAGGTAGTAAAAACAGTATGGCATTATATAGATAACCAACCATATATCCGATTGATCCATTTCAAACTTTCCCACAGTCTCAAAATAAAATCAACTTACAATAAAACTAATTATAAACATTCATAATAATGCGTACACTTTAAAGTACCTATATAGTTTTGTATGCGAGTGCGTGCATTCAAGACGGACTCTAACGTTACAAGTAGTCCGTATCGAATAATAGCCCTCGAGTGGTCGTTAGATCTGGAGGCTAGTTCCCATGTTGCCGAAAATAGAAAATCATGATCGAAAACATTGTACCAAATAAAATTGAAGCATTAAAAATTGTCGGTATAGTAGCGAAGAGGTCATTTTCAATTCTAATATCTGGGCTACTGAAATTCGTTCGATGTGATGGATTCCCGCGCAGAAATTTTGTTATAATGCCATCACTAGGTTCAACTTTGTAGGTAAGTAATAACATCCAATACCAACGATTCAAGTAGTTATTTACAAGATTCCGTTTTATAATTTTTTTCTATGTGTAAAATCTCATTCTTAGATATTTACACCTGTATAAGTAAACTACCTAAATAGATTTTTTTTGTGACGTCAGTGAAGAGGAATCATGAGGAAATCATACCACAAGAAATGAAGTAAATTTTCTAAATCACAGTAGATCCTAAACGTCCCAAATTATTCCGAGCTTTTTATTTCGCTACTTGCGTAGTTTTTTTTTTATGCTAGACGGAATACTTTTTATCATCGACCATAAACTTCGAAAATAACCCGCCACGACAGGCGGGGTGATTACGGTAACGACGCTGGCTCATTACCACGGCTTTTCGGACTTAAAACTAAACCCAGGGACACATTTCAAACGAAGTGCGCAGTAAAACATAATAATAGCTTTTATTTGATCACGCGCCGATTAGGTACGATGGGGCCGGGGTGACGTTTCTAACTTTTTAACTTGTTGTTTGGTTTAAAAAATTTGCGAGTTTCCTTGTTCTTCTTTTTATTAGGGACTTTCGTATAATACATTTAGCGAGCGTCAAGCTTGAAGATGTTTTTTTTATTTTATTAGCGTGTCACGGCAATAAGAAATAGGTACGAGGATTGTTTGGTGTGTGGTTAAATGCCATATTTTTGTACTTAGCAAGTCTATGCCCCATTCTATCTGTTATGTGGATGTTACCCCCAGAACAGAAAATAACAGATAGAAGGGACATCAACTTAGTTTAGTATGAAAACAGATGAAAGCCAGTGTCGCCGGGTGATTTTCGCACACAAAACTATTCATCACACACTAAAACATTTTTAACGTAAAGAAATGTATTAAAAGCTTTATGGTTATGTTTTTACTTAGTCACTGTATACAAAATTCACAGTTTTGGGAATATTGTTTTAAATATACTTGGGACGGTAGCAAAAGAAGTTTTGGGCAAGTTAGAGTATTTGCTCTAACTTCCTTTGCAACGGTGGCGCGCCTGCCCCGCCTACATGTCCTCTCTAGTTAATTTATTTGCTCTGTGATGTTACCTCATCCCATAACATCTTCGCACAAAACCCTCGTCAAAACGGCGTAAACACTAAACAAGTTCTGATGACCACACGTCATTCTCGCCAACACATTTATTGACTCCAACACGTTATAATGACAATGATCTTCCTTCATTTTGCGTTTACAACGCCTCTTTAATAAGCATTCAACTCGTTTTAACGCGGCGAGTGTCGTTAAAATGTAGGTATTACCTTAGAAACGGTGTCTCTGAACTCAGTTGTAGAGTACAGACTTGGATTATTATTACCCACTAAGTATATAATTATGTCTAATAAATATGTATAATACGCCTCCAAAGATGCTTTCTGCATTGCTAAAGACCGTCACGAATCTAGTTTATTCTATTGTAAGAAAATTAATGGTTATGGGGTTTCAGTCAGACTTACTACAAAAAAGAATTTGTTCGAAGATATTTATTTTCATTTCAAAAAAATAGACCCAAAAAGTGTTCACAAATACTATTTACCCTGCAGTTTTTGTATCTATGTTTTCTTGACTTTAAATATTGCAGAAGTAATATAAAAAATTGGGTTAAAAATTAGGACGAACTCTTGAGAACTTCCAATTCCATTTAGCAGATAATGAAGTATTTAATAACGTTGGAAACTAAAGTTAACGATATTTTGCGAGTGCTTTGCATCACCTATAAGACATCGATAGAGCTGAGCTTTTACGAACTTGACTAGTATACATGTCAATTTAGTTGAATGACGTCGTAACATAAAAAGTAACGAGTTTCTAAGCTTGAAACAGAAGAGCAGCGCAAGTTTGCGGACTTTAAGGGTTTTGGAGATAAGGAAATTTCACATCAAATTTCTGAGCTTATTAAAAGCTACTTTTGTTATAAATACGTCTACTTTGTTGTTTATAAAAAACATTATCAATGTCATGTTTTATTCTAGAAATCATAGAAACGTAAAAGCGATTGGTCAGTCCTTGACTAAACACAACATTTTGGATACTACGTGGACCTAGGGAGCTGAAATTTGGCAGCTAGGTTTTTTATAGACATCAACTAACAAATAATTTCACGGAGTTCCCGTGTGAACTCCCAAGGGAACATAATACATACTTAGATATTATAAATAGGTATGGAACAAAGATCTAATTCGTTTGTTTGCTGCATGTGCGTAATCCGAATTATGAGACAAATATCATAGATATCATAGATTCGAATGAAATTTGTCACCCAAAATCAGATATAGTAATGAAATCTTATCAGTTGGAAAATTCTGTAGCCTGTACAAAGAATTCCCAAGGGAATTCCGAGATTAACCTACCTACTTAAAAATGTTAGTGACTATAGTAGGTAATTGAGGTACTTATTCTGATGCATTAAAATTATAAAAAGTAGCACTTTTAAAGTCTATTTTATAAAAAAAAAATCACCAAGCCCTAATTTAATAATATACACTTTGAAAAATCCAGTTTTCTTTATTTTTACGAAGCTATATCTGTAAATAAATATTTTAATAAACCTTTGAACACATTGTCTCGGCTCATTGACCGTTACTATCGCATAAAGATAAACAAAGTATCTCGTAGCACCGCACTTTGTAAGAACAAAGTAAGTTGTTATGTTATGAGTTATCGCGCTATCGATGTTAAGCTCAGCGTTCATCTTTTACAAAGTAAAATGCGTTTATTAACATCTGTTAATCCGACTACGTAGTAATTTACAAACTTCATAAGGATTTTGTTGCAAAACTCATTAAATTACCTAGCTAACAGTTCCACGCAGTTTTGTGTAAGATGGGTGTACTGATATATTATAAACTAGCTGTGCCTTGCAGTTTCACCCGCGTTAATTTTAGAGATCCCGCGGGAATTCCGAGATAAAAAGTAGCTTAAGGTACTCCTTATAACATTTGCCAATGAAAGTCCTGTTCAAATCGGTCCAGCCGAGATAACCTGGAACAAACAGACAGACCGACACACAGACAGAAATTTTTTTAAAATGTTTTTTTTTTTAATGTTAGTATACTCTTTCGTATGCATTTGACGACCCGATTGGCGCAGAGGTCACCATGCCTACCCGCTAATCAAGGGGTTCCGGGTTCGATTCCCGGTGGGGGTGGACTTTGTGTGATGAACACAGGGTTCCATTTTCCAGTCTGGGTGTGTTTATATATCTATAGTACCTATAATATATAAGTAATTCTATGTAGTATATACCACGTTTGCTTGGTTTCCACGACACAAGCTAATAATAGCTTACTGTGGGATCAAGTAGATCTGTGTGTTGTGATGTGGATTATTATTATTATTATTTAGTGAAAAGCTGTTTATTTTAAATTGCAAACAGACAATTCAATTTTATTTATATGTGTGTGCGCTAGACCATACCTACCTACTACGTATTATTTCGTTTGCATATTTTAGCATCTTTAGCTAATTTATCAATATGTTTCTTCAGGAATAGAGAAAAAAATTCTATAACCGTAAATTGTGGAGTATTGTGTACTGTGTATCAGTATTGTGTATCAGTATTTTAAGTTTTGCAGTCACTTTGGATACTACAAGGACCTTAAATAGAAATTAACTCTGGTGACAATTAATTTTACCATGTTTCTTATTGTTTTAACAATAAATTTAACAACACGATCCCCCGCATTAACTCAAATTGGCTTTCAACGAAACACCCCTAACAATAATTAGTCCGAAATTTATTGACTGTCTCTTGTCACAGATCGTCTTTTGTCAGCTTCAGTTAAAAAAACGCAATGACAAAATCTAAGCCGCGAGGTAGAAATGGATTTTTGTAGTTCCGTAGATATCATATTCACCATTTTTTTTTTGTTCTTGCCAAATTTGATGCTTTAAGTGAGACTGATTGTAATATAATTCGCATAAAAAGGTTAAGAAACGACGAAAAAAATAATAAGTTTCATTATAATTAAATACTTGTGCTTGTTTTTGGAGATTCTAAACAAAATTACACAATGATATCTTCTAAAACTCTTATTTCCGGTCTTGCATAGACAAAAGAAATCTAATATTAGTACTTCTTGCTATGAAAATAACCAGATTGTCAAGTTGATGTCCAAAATTTAACTACCTTTTGTAAAATAAGGAATAAAAATTGTTTAAAGAAACAAAGAAATAAATTAAATTTTATAAGAACAACACATAAAAAACATTACTTATCAGATGTTAGTTTAGATTAGAAATAACATACTCAATGTCACACGGAACCCTAAAAATGTTGAGTGAAAAAGCCACCATTAATTTAAATGTCGAAGCGTCGAGTTTTGTAAAGTTTTGTCTCCTCACCCATAAGTATGAATTTAGTTTTGACTACCCCAAATTAGAGTGACTTTTGTCCCCAGCTTATTAATATTCATTTAGGATTTCAAAAGGTTTTTTAAGTGAAGAATTAAGGGCTTATATTATTCTATTTTTCTATGTGTACGTACAAATCTATTGTACTATTTCTGGTGGACACTTGAGTGATTGTGGAATTTCATTTGTCATAGTAACATATTTTGAATGTATTAGAATAACAAATTGGTAACGATTAATAGTGTTGTTAAGATTTGGTTGTGGCCAAAATATTTTAATTAGATTGAAATTGATTGAATGCATTGTTGAGTGACGGCTCGAGAGCCAGAGTCGAGATGCAGAGCATATTATAAGGAACAAATAACGTAATATTTTTTTTTTATTTCTATGATGTAACAAGAATTATTAGTATTTGTGGTATTATTTTTTGGCTTTTTTTAATAATAGTTTAGAAAACTTGAAAGCCACTTGAAAGCCAGTTCCCATCCCCGTTCCAGGTCGGCAACGCACCTGCATGCCTTCTGGTGTTGCAGATGTCTATGGGCGGCGGTAATCACTTACCACCAGGTGTACCACTTGCCCGTTTGCCCCCTATGACATAAAAAAAAATACCATAAATTATACATCATCAAAAGTGGGTCACCTGAAAACTACTTAGGTAAGGCAGATTTGATTGAAACTTGGTACATAATGTAAGAATGTATTTCACGACTTTCAAATATCAAGATGTACTAAGAACAGCCAGTTCAAATTCGTTCAAAATCAAATATTTAATGCAGTCATGTGAACAATGATGTTAACATTTTACAAAGATGTCCTCCTTTAAAGGCACATCGATTTTTAATTATATTTTTTATTATTAACATATTTTTCGTCTATAGGGTAAATAATATTTGCATTTTTCTAATTAATATTGAAAGCTTTTTTTAATATCTGCAATGATAATTAAGAACATTCAATTTCATTTTACGGTTATTTAAATTTTTAAGGTGTGTTTCCAGATTGAATATTCCAACTGGCATCAAATACAAATAGTTTTATTTTAAAACCATTGCAATATTATCAACACTACTCTAAAATTAGTGCTCAACTATTTCGAGAAAACACAAAACGTTTCACCCCAAAAATAATTTGTTTTTAAAACGAAATGTCACGAAAAAGATGCGACCCGTTGACATCACTAACGCTCTAGCCAGTTTGACAGGATGACAGCAAACATTGATTTTGGACGTTTTAATTTAAGGTTAAATGACAGACCCCCAGAATCGAAGGGAATTTACGTTTATAAGTGAATTCTTTACAGTTGAAACACGAGAAATTGCTTTTAGTGAGATATACGATAGGAATTCGTTAGTTGACGTAGGTAGGTGCGTGTAAGTGACGTGACAAATGTCTGTAGAATGTTCAAGTGATACGAAACTTTAATTAAGGATTCGTACAGTAAATATATAGATACATATTTAAATAAGATAATATTATTTTAAAGTCCTTTATTAATGATTAATTTGACAATGAGAAGATTTTCGAAATCCAACTGCACTGAAAAAAATAGTTTAATAATTCTAGAAACATACATGAATGAGCCTTTTAATTTTAAAATGTTTAAAGTTTTAAGTAAGTAAGTTTTGTCTATACAGTTGGTCAACATTTCTTCTTTACTGTTCCAATCAGTAACAATATCAGTAAGCTTACCTATACAATATCGCTTACTGCTTATTTTTCAGTGCGATAAAGTGGTCATTAAATACGAAATTTAACATTGAAATTGAAAATTTATGAACAAAACAATGATGTAACGTGATGTATGTCTTATATTCTGTATTTGATGTCTTAATGTATGTAAATTGGTTTCTATCAGCGGAGACCTGTAATTGGCTGCTATTTTTGTATTTAAAAGTGTTTTTATCTGGAAAGTTGTTGGTCTTCCTAAAAATAAATAAATAAAATGTTCATGAATGGCCAGTATTTGCTAAAATAATAGTAACCGCCGCACTCAGAGTCGACTTTAATGATTACTTAGTTAAGTATAGGTAGATTTTTAAAACAAAACTGCTGCAATCAGACAAGTTTAATAAATTAATGTCAATTGGTATTTAACTAATAAAGTTACATACCAATTAACATTAATTTACTGAACGTCTCTGATTGCGGCAGTTTTGTTTTAAAAATCTATACTTAACTAAGTAATCATTAAAGTCGACTCTGAGTGCGGCCGTAAGTTTTACAACAATTTGGAGTAATTATTATATTCTGGCCTGGAAAATTATGCGTAATGAATGACTACAAGATGAATGGAATAAACTTATGGAATATAGATCGTTGCTAAGTATAATGACTAAAATATTTAGTACCAAACAGACTGAGGTAAGCGTAGTTGGAATTTATACTTGTAAAATTATAAAGATAACTTATTCATTTAGTAATTCGGTAAGAAATGTAGTTTGCCCCGTATCTCCTTATAAGTATAACAATAGATAATTTAATAGCAAATTTACTCAATTTATATCCATTACATTATCATAATGATATTGTACGAATAAGACATAAAATAAAACGATATATTTGAGTATTTTGGAGATAAATCTATAGCAGTAAAATGAACTTTCTAAACTTTGTGGAATTTTTATTATATTACTAAATTTTTATTTATAATTTAATGTAAAATAATGCAGCGGGTCTTATTGTATACTAGCAGCATTCAAAACAATTGGTTATACTATTTTTAAAGTTGTTCAGTTGATTTGTTTCTCTGAATGTTTATATCTAAGTAAAACTTCTGAATGGCATCGACCGAGGTTATCATATTTTTGATTTATCATCTCTTACGGCTGCACTCGGAGTCGACTTTAATGATTACTTAGTTAAGTATAGATTTAAAAAAAAAAAACTGCCACAATCAGAGACGTTCAGTAAATTAATGTTAGTTGGCATTTAATGAGATGTAACTTAATTAGGTTAATGCCAATTAACATTAATTTATTAAACTTGTCTGATTGCGGCAGTTTTGTTTTCAAAATCTATACTTAACTAAGTAATTATTAAAGTCGACTCTGGGTGCGACGGTTAGTCCTGCAAATTTAGTGGTGCGTTTTCCCAGTCCTGCGCTTGGAAGTTGTCAATTCCAAGGAAAATTTTTAGCTACCCGTTTCGAGAATTTTCTCAGAGGAAAATCTTGGGCGTCTTATCGAACTGAACCTACTCACGAAGTTTCAGCCTGTTATTAGTCACTGAGAAAACAAGGCGTAGGCTGCCGGGCTAATCGTTTTTGTTAAGTCATAATCGGTTAATGACAGTGAACAAAAAGGAAAGCGTAATCTATCTATCTTCTAATCACTGCTCATTAGCTAATGTTATAGGGAGTAAATTAGGCCACTTTGGACTTCTTGCAGGAATTCCGAAACTCACGCGTGTGAACCGCGGGGCACAGCTAGATCTCAATATAAACAAAATTCCAAAGATGCGCTGTGATCTGATTCTTATAATATAAGTCTGATATACGTGTATACCTACAAGTAAAACTGGACCTTATTCTTCTAATCTTCGAGTTCAATGTACCGCTCAGAATATCTACCGCTAAAATAAAGGTACTCGCAATAAATGTAAAGACCGACTTCAAAATAAAAATCTATACTCATATCATTAAAGTCGTCTCTGAGTGCGGCCGTTAGTGCGGTCCTTTATTCATATTATCATTAATTTCATTCATTTGACTATTTGTTTTCTACAATCATCAAGATATTTTCGTACATTGACCGCGAGAGTTCACTGTGTTTTTCTTTTTCTTCTTACAGTGCAGTATTAACGCTAACAATAACAATTGCAACAGCTAGGTATATCCAGTGTCAAACAGAAATAGGCCTTGTATTTGAGACGACCAAGATTCCATTTTGCAAAACATCATATTCTTCGACCGTTCGATCAGTTATAGCTGTTATTTCTAACGCATTAAAGTGTATATCAGCATCCATTGACGTTACTTCTGGCGATGCAATATCAATATGCGAATAACTTTCTTTGGTCAAAAATATAGGGACTCCAACTTCTATTTGTTTGATGTTAAGATTTGTTTTTCTGTGATCGCGGGCCGCGTTGACCATTTTTGTCTTCGTCGCCATAAAGTCTGGTGTGTTTGCTCCAGTTATTTCTGTATTACTATTAAATGACACACGCTGGCATGCAGCTGGCTGTCTTGATCTGATACAAAAGGAATTACGCACATTCTATTCTGTTTAATTCTTTTTTTTTTCGATGAAATACCTTTAACCATTTTCGGGTTTGAAACTGCGTGTTCATTGTTGCCTCTGTAACGACAAGAATGTCAACTATTTATTAAGATTGGTATCATTATGCAAATGTATAAAAGTAAATTAAAAAGCTTATTACACCACTCTAAATTTTTAAACCCTTATTGGGATTGACTTCTTCTTGAGTGCAGAAACTTACCTATTTATTTATTCCATGCTATATCGAGCTTGTCTCTTCTATTTCTGTTAGCTTTGAGATATATTTTTTTATAGGGTTAGGTAGGTGCGTCTTTTTTTATTCATCAATGCAAATGACAAAGTACGAAAAATATATCAGTTTTGTAAACAATTTATTATTGAAGTACATAATCAGAAAAGCGATAACAGCAAATACCATTTCTATTAAGTACTAAATAAATAACAAAAAAAAGTTTATAAATAACAAATTTCAATAAAATCTATACATCTATATCTACACATAAATAAAATTGAAGTGTCTGTTTGTAATTCCAAATTATCTACTTTTCACTGAATGCATATAAAAGTAAGTAATATTTTTTCTCTGTCTGTCTGTCGGTCTGTCTGTCTGTTTATTCGGGTTAATTTCTGAAACGGCTTGGGCGGTTTTTACGGGACTTTCACAACAATTTCGGGTGAAACCGCGGGGCGCAGCTAGTTGGTAAAAGACATGATATAAATCATGTAGTATCATAGTTTATCCCTTCTATTGCGAGTAAAAATTTACATTTCACAATTCTACTTACGTATATTCTTAAATGAATCGATATCTGATGCTTTTGCTTCTCAATTTTTAGTATTTGCTCCCTTTTTAAGTGCCGTACTCGTTTTACATCTCATAATAACATATCGTATTACTTTGAAAGCGTGTAATGTTTATTGTTTAAGTACAACTTGTAACAATATTTGCAAAGGCCGAGTGGAGGTTTTTGTTAAACAAAGCGTCAAGACACGAGTTTGCGCCAGACAAAGACATTGGTTTCGGACGCCATGCTGTCTGACATTACATACAGTTGGCATCACTATGTGGTACAAAACCAAGTCGCTTCCCGTTGTCTGTCTGTCCCTATGTAGGTATGTATGTCTTTAAAACTACGCAACGGATTTTGATGCGGTTTTTTTATTAGATAGAGTGATTTAAGAGGAAGGTTTATACCTACGTATAGTTTATCGTGGAATTCCCGCGGTAACTCCGAAATTACCGCGGGGGACAGCTAGTCGGAAATAGGTATGTAATCAATTTGGCTTGGTTGAATTAAAGTTTAATGACTGGATTTTTTTTTATATCTTTTCTTTTCTGACTGTACACGTAATAGTGGTAGCCAGAGAATTTAAATGAAATAGAAATGGCCGAAAGTGCGTTTCAATGCTTTTTTTTTTCGCCAATTTCAGGGAGGAACGTGGAAACAGGTACGGGTACGTACAAAGTAGACAATGTTGGGTATTATTGCCGGTGATCGTGATCAACTAGATCTTACTGAGAGTTATTATGAAAATTTATTTATTCAAGTAGATATCTGCTCCCTTTTTAAAAACATGTCATGGTGCAAATCTTTTCAAATAATGTTCATTAAAAATTGCAGTAATCATCACTATTATAAATCTACATAACATAAAAAAAATGTATTCACAGTAAAGTGACTGTCATATTATATTATATTATGTACCTAGTGTAATTCCTAATTCAAATTCGTAATTTTAATTAGTAAGTAGGACATGTAGGTAGGTACATTGGTGTAAGGTAGTACGTATCAATCGATTATAACATCGATTTTTCATTGAAATATCGAACTAAAACACTTAAGAGAAGGACGTAATAATAAAGTTAATATCGAATGTTAAATCATTAGCATTAGTAAGGATACCTAGTAAATAAAACAACCTGATTTTAACAAAACTATTCCTTTGTGTCTGTATTACCAATTATAATAAAAACTCTTTGATATAATTTGTATCAAATTCTATAATAATCAAAGCCAGTATAGATAAGCAATAGGAATCTCAAAACATGTTACGCACAAAGTAATCAAATCTCTGAAGCTAAAGTTAAGCTTGAACAGTATATTTTATGAGAACAATACAGTAATCACAATTATTATTACAAGCATTAATTAGAGCCAAAACTGTCTACCAATACTTAACTTTCGATGTTATGATGTCTTCCATCTAGGAAATCACCAGCACCACTGACCCGATCCTTTGTTGCTGCCATTATGTAAACATGTTCTCCCGCGCGTTTTTCCCGCTATCTCAAATAACATTTTATTTACTCTACAGTCTATGAATTCACAATGTTGCCAGTTATTAAATATGAATTGACCATGGAAATGCAATTTAAATCACTTTAATAAACATTGGTATAATTATTTAAATTAAGAATCACAATACATAGCATAAGAATCATAATAATATTAATCAATTTTAATATATTAGTACAGAATACCTAAATCACTATTCACACTCGCCCATCCTGACATCTTTGCGACCCTGCAAAGTAAAAAGGTTTTGTAAAAATAATTTCACTTTATCTAAATGTAACACAAATTCAAACCATGATTCTTTTTTTATCCAATCCATGTTACTAAGTTCCACCAACTTCCACTTAACTTCTATCCATTATCCATAATAAGATTTTATTTTATTCCTTAATAACCAATAATATTAATAATAATATTTAGCATTGAACCATTTATCAAATATTTTATCTGCGGACTCGCTTAGACGATTAGATACGTAATTTTCTTCCAAGTTCCAACTGCTACTAAAGTTGCGTTAGCACAATCACTCCTTTTACCAATGATCGACTATGCCGATACCTGCTTTACTGACATTAGCGAGGAGCAGCTAAATAAACTTGAGCGCCTCCAGAATCTATGTATCCGGTTCATATTTGGTCTACGCAAATATGACCATGTCTCCGAATTTCGTACCAAGCTCAAGTGGCTTCCGATTTGCCTTCGCCGGAATGCGCATGTCCTCTTCCTTCTATATAGCATACTGTTCAATCCACCTTCCCCCAACTACCTAAAAGACCTCTTCGTATTTCAATCTTCTTCCCATAACCTGCCTGTTCGATCATCCTAGAACTTACTTCTTATGATTCCTGCCCCTAGAACCAACTTTTATGATTATTCCTTCTCTGTACAAGCAGTCCGCTTGTGGAATCCGCTACCTGTAGAGGTGCGAATAGGCCAAATCACTACCCACCTTTAAGAGCCTGGTGAAGACTTTCTACCTCACTCATGGATCGTGACTCGCTGTAGTGTAACCTTATTATTTATAGTATGCATCTGTGTTTAAACGCATTTATAAAATTAGTATTTATACCCATAAATATTGTACGTATATATTTTCTATGTGTATATTTTATATCTATGCGTGTATCTATGTATATCCATTTTTTGTGTATGTCTTTTCTATGTGTCTCTTCTATATTATTTTAAGATTCGTTTCACCTATACATATAATATACCAAATCAACTTATAAATTTACTGTTTTTGTCCTGTCCACCCAAAGGTTGTCTGGAAAAGATCGCTAGTAAAGCGATAAGATAGCCTTTTGTATGCCTTTATTTATAAATTTTTATTTTGTTACCACACTAAAATTATTCTTGTATACAATAAAGAGTATTCTATCCTATTTTAAATTCAACGAAAATGGGAAATCTCTCAAAATACTATGCTGCAGGAAGTAATGAACCAGCTGATGAAAAGTTTAACCATTTGCTCTAAATGGATGATATTAAATTGTACGCCACCACGAAAGACCTATGTTATTTGGCTGATCTTACGGAAACTTTTTCAAAGGAAAAACGTCGGGTCATATTACCTTTCAGATGCAGACTGGCCAACAGATACCTTCGCTTAATGAAAAAGAGACAAGTACTTGGGCTTCAATCAATCTAAACAATAACAGATCGCCAACTAAAAATACAAGAGTGAACTCAAAAGGGTATGCATAGACAACACCGGCAAAATTTGTGCAAGTCTAACGTCGATAAAGAAGCATCCAATGCCTGGCTTACTTGGAGTGAACTGTTTCCCGAAACAGAAGGATTTATTCTTGCCATTCAAGACCAAGTCATCGGAACACGAAACTACCAAAAGCATATACTAAAAGTCCATAATATATCAAATGACAGCTGCAGAAAATGTAACGGTGCCCCGGAAACGATACAGCATCTCATAAGTGTCTGCAAGTCAATAGTACAAAAAGATTATAAACACCGCTACGACCAGGTTGCTAAGATTATTCATCAGAAACTTGCAAGCAAATCTAAACTGAGGACGAATGAACCAATTTCTTATTAAAAATACATACCTGACAGCGTTCTAGGGAATTCAACCCACAGGCTGTAGAGCACAATATCTGAAAGCTTACAAAATATACTGACCTCAAAACGAAATAGCAAAAAAATGTGGAAATTACAGAATATTACCTTCATCCCTGTTGTACTACCACCATCTGAAATCCCTTGTCAACTGCACCAACCCTTCGCTACCCTCCAATTACCTAGGTACACTTACATTATTATGCAGAAGGCGGTAATACTAAATACATGTCGAATCGTCCGCAAACTCCTCCAAACTGATGATCACACAACTCTTAATACTTCCACTTAAACTAACCTCCACTTGGCTTTGGCCCGTGGTTGCCAATTAATACCGGTCTAGCTGAGAAGAATTCAAAAATCCAAATTCCCATAATAATAATAATCCACTTCACAACACACAGATAAGCGTCTTGACCCCACACTAAGCTATAAGCTTGTGTCATGGCAACCAAGCAAACTTGGTATACCTATAGGTACTTACTACATATTATTACATATGTCCATATTACACTATAGATATAATATATTATATATTCACGCCCAGACTGGAAAATATAATAATATAACAAAATAAAATATAAAAATACAATAATCTATACATACATAATTTTAAATAAAATTTATGTGTCTGTTTGTAACTCAAAATTAACAGCTTTTTAATAAATGCATAATATGAAAATAAGTATAATTATAATATGGCACCTACTTACATATATGTCTGTCTGTTCCGGGTAATCTCTAAAACGGCTGGATCGATTTTAACTGGACTTTCACTGGCAAATCGTCAAAGTCAAATCATTTATTCAAATTTGGTCCATAATATGACTCTTTGACGTCAACATAATTACAGTTATTATGACAACACCCATAAAACATCCACCCTTCACAGCTTCCTAGCTGATGTTATAAGGAGTAACTTGGCTACATTTATTTCCAAAAATTAGTTCCTGCGGGAACTCCGAAATCCACGCTAGCAAAATCGCGGGGCACAGCTAGTAATCAATAGATAAATATATAAATAAATAAATTTATTTCACACTTTTTATCTCCATTATTTTCAACCATAATTTATAACCATTCATTATTATTCCATTATTTATAACCATTTTATTTTCAACCATTTTTTTTTTATCCAATTTATCCAATTATTCAAGTAATTCCATTTTTACCAATATTTTATTCATTTAGTCCAATTTATTCATTAATACCAGAGATCCATTTAATTATTCCATTTATTACTTTTATACCATTCATCACTTAGATTATCAACCACTTTTAACCATTACTTTAGTATAGGTACATCAGGTACATGACCATATATTCCAGTATTTAATTTTTGTACCTAATCCATTAGTAATTAAATCCAATAATCAAAATCGCTTTAACTAGTTAACCAGCTAGTTATTCCTTACACAATTGGTAGAGTAAATTCTTTTTCCCTCAAGTACCTAGATTAAATTGACATTGAAAGAACTTTATTTGACACAACACATACATTAATTTTTTAAAAAAAAGTATGAATAAGGGACTGCTTCCCAACCGCCAAACGATCAGAAACGTACCGGGAGATCGCAAGCGCACCAAACCCAAAATTAACTATAAATTCTTCTATGCTATCCACCTGACTCGTCTGTCGAGATTGTATCGGTCTCAGAGTCTATTTAGAACAATTGTATGTAATCTGACTATGCTTTGACACCTTATGGACAAGTTCTAGTTGAAGAAAAGAAAGAAGTCTATCCATTACAAACAACCAAGGAAACAAACAAAAATGGATCTTATGTCCTTATTGGCGCCTATTAGATAATATACGGAGGTAAAGTTATATAAGTTTGCAAACTTTGTAAGTTTGGATGTAGTGGGTAGTCTCTGGTACTACTGAACAGATTCTTAAAATTCCTTTATAAAAGATACTGACACAGCACAGGAGTGACACGTACTTTCCATTTCCAAACAAAGAATTCCTGCCGAAATATCAAAATTCACGCTGGGAAATCAGCGGGGAAACAGATATTTTAATAGGTTAGGTATGGATAAAAGTGAAATAGGCAATAAGGTAGGTACATTTTATCCGGATGTAAAGGAATTTCGCGGGTTGAATCGCGGGGGATAGTAGGCACCTAGCAGTAAAATATTACTTATCGTTGAAGGTAAATTATGATAATACTCTAAAACTGATTTTGTTCTCTATACGTATCTATTTAAGTATTATTAATGAATGTTGGCATGTAATCAAAAAGGAAAACTGTGACTATTGTTTTAAACAAGATTCGAATTTGAAAACTAACTTAGAGACCACACTTGAATCGCAACCTTTTAATGTGTTATACAAATGCATATTACGTTTAATTAAATTGTTTAAATTACAGGAGGATTACAGAATAATTTCACAGAAAGTACCTTTACCTATCTATTTTCTTCAAAAGCTCAATGGTTAAATAGAGTTACTACTGCATTAATTAACATCAAGTTAAATATTGTGTAATTCCACTACAAATTATTAAGAAAGACTTACCGCTACCACAATAACCACGAGTATACTCCGCTACTAAGCGCACTAAAGAAGAAATGCTGTAATTGAATACCCGCGCATAATCACACATTTTTAGACTTATAAGCATTGATATATTCCTATAAGAAAAAAATCTCCAGGACTTCAAACCCATTTACTACGAATTCTATCGACACCTGACCTTCATACTTTTATTGGACTACCTCCAAAACCTTTTACAAAAATATCTGATGGAAGCAATAAGACAAGTTTTAGCGAGCAATCTCGAGTATCTAAATTAACCCGTGTAATCGATATTGTCAGGGGATGCCTCTAAAATCTTTTGTTTCTATTTATGCCATGTAAATTCATAAGAACGCAAAGTCTTGTGCCACAACTTAGCCAATCCAGTAGTCAAACGTGACTGCACATAATAACTTTTCCATCATCGTTCCAACCATGTATTGCCCTTAGATGTTCGATTTTATCAAGATTTTATTAAGCCATTGTAATACCGGCAATTCCGATTTCTCAAAATCGAATTCGGGAAAAATACGGGTTTAACCAAGACGTTACTATAATATGGAGCGATCCTACCAGTATCATCCAGTTGTGAAGATTCTTTATTTCTCACGGCCCGTGGAGAAGGCGTATCTCTAGGCCGCCATGGCGCCCAGGATCTGGAAGTGATCCATGACCGTCGTTTCGTTTAACAGGACTCCGAGAATGCTTTGGCTGCTTGAATCCTTAATAATCCCACTTCTGAAATGTTAAATCATTAGCATTAGTAAGGATACCTAGTAAATAAAACAACCTGATTTTAACAAAACTATTCCTTTGTGTCTGTATTACCAATTATAATAAAAACTCTTTGATATAATTTGTATCAAATTCTATAATAATCAAAGCCAGTATAGATAAGCAATAGGAATCTCAAAACATGTTACGCACAAAGTAATCAAATCTCTGAAGCTAAAGTTAAGCTTGAACAGTATATTTTATGAGAACAATACAGTAATCACAATTATTATTACAAGCATTAATTAGAGCCAAAACTGTCTACCAATACTTAACTTTCGATGTTATGATGTCTTCCATCTAGGAAATCACCAGCACCACTGACCCGATCCTTTGTTGCTGCCATTATGTAAACATGTTCTCCCGCGCGTTTTTCCCGCTATCTCAAATAACATTTTATTTACTCTACAGTCTATGAATTCACAATGTTGCCAGTTATTAAATATGAATTGACCATGGAAATGCAATTTAAATCACTTTAATAAACATTGGTATAATTATTTAAATTAAGAATCACAATACATAGCATAAGAATCATAATAATATTAATCAATTTTAATATATTAGTACAGAATACCTAAATCACTATTCACACGAAATAATTTTAAGATAATATTAGTCGTAAAAAGTGGTAGTCCCACAGACTAAAAGTCGTTTACAAAAAACGATCTATTTTTTCACTGTGATTTTTAATGGACTATTTGTATTGTGTTCGTATTATAAATAAAATAGACTTAGATTTACAGATGTCGTTTTTGCGTTGGACTGGAAAAGCTCAATATCG
This sequence comes from Zygaena filipendulae, assembly GCA_907165275.2. Taxonomy (NCBI): domain Eukaryota; kingdom Metazoa; phylum Arthropoda; class Insecta; order Lepidoptera; family Zygaenidae; genus Zygaena; species Zygaena filipendulae. The sequence continues at coordinate 8,985,481 of OU015669.1, forward strand.
TTTTACAATATTATAAGTACCTAGGCATTGAAAATAAATCACCAGAAAAAGATTTTTCAGTACTTCTAGAAGAAATTTTTTAACCTTAAATTCCCAAAAGAACTTCGAAAATAAAGCGAGTAGAACCGCGTGTATTATTTATATTAACAGCTTGTGATGTAAATAATAAATTATAAGGACTCCCTTACAGGGACCATCTTACGTCTTCACTATGAAGGGCACGAGGCAGATTACTTGAAGAATTTTCCAAGTTTCCATTTTCAGTAATAACATGTTTTTACACGCATTTATATTGTAACCATAAAGCGACGTGTGAACCCGAACGTTGAAGTAGCAGAACATCGTAACAGACGTCAGGGCAGCAATGTAAGTTCAATCGTAGGACCTAGTAAATAAGGTATAAATTACAAGCGTCGTGCAGAAAAATATAAGCGTTTTTATGCAAAGGAAAGTAGGCTCAAAGCTTATCGACTACATTGCCAAGGTCTTCGGGTTCATTCAAGTTGAATGTCAAGTTGTACGTAGCTTATTTACCTATAATATTATTATTTTCCAAATTAACATTATTATTATGCATTTGTACGAAGAAACTGACCGACAAATCAACGCACGTTGGGTTTAAATACGATATAGGTATTGGTATTTTTTTTTTACGAAATTCACGCGGGTGAAACTGCGGGATATTACTAGTGATTGAAATAACAAAACAGCTGTACCTACATTTTCCTTGAGATACGAAAGATAAATAAGATTTGAATATTTTTATTTAAATCTATTTATATATTTTTTTATTTATCTAAATCTATTATATGTTTTTGTAGCTGTTGTTGTCCTGAATAAACGAAAATAAAATAAAATTTCTTTTTAAACATTTTTGCAAATTATTTTAAATATAGAAATTATATTCAAGTAGGTACCTAAAATTAAATTAAGTATAGATAAAAGTTGGTATTGCACGTATTTTTTTTGCAATCACCTTTTAAAAAACCTTCAAACGTGCAATGTTTGGTTCGCCACTTTCCTAACTCACAGTTATCATACATACCTATTCGTATTATCAGAATTCAACCCACAAACAGACGATTGAAAAAGTGTTGAATTAATATTCAAAGGCATCGAATACGACGCCATATTAGGGTGTACGTTAAATAACGTCGACGGTGGATCGAAAAGTAATTCGTAATGTATTATTTTGTGTGTGAACAGTAATACTAACGGTACACCTACAAGACTGGTGAGGTGAGAGAATCGGCACAAACTGCTCATAAGCTGTGGGCACAGGCTGTGGGCATGCTAAATACGAAATCTCGAAAACTACTTAATCAGTGAGCATAAGCGTTGCTAGTACGGTAGGGTGGGCACTGGCAAATGTGTTTGCAAAATTTCATAATGTTCTGTTGAACAGTTAAGGCGTGAAAGCGTAACAAACAGACAAACAAAGTCACATTTGCATTTATGATAAAAGATTAAGTTTCGATTATAGTGAACAGGGCCCTTATTCACTATGAGCAAAAACATTCCATGCCCATAACGCGCGTCTCAAAAACACAATACACAACGCTGCAGATGCCAAAATATGGCAAACTGGCTTTCCCCCGCGGTTCCACCCGCAGTAGTTTTGGAGCTTCCGCGAGAAAGCCAGGATAAACTATACGTATAAACCTTCTTCATGAATCACTCTATCTATTGTCTATTGGTGAAAACCTCATGAATATCGAAAACAAACAGACGGAGCGGCGGAGGACTTTGTTTTATAATTATGTAAGGATTAATTTTCTCTATGCAATAAGACACGTTGTAAGTGCACGAGGGAAATACAATTTTAGTGGCGCGTTATCTAAAGACGGCGTGTTATGGTCATAGTGAATAAAGACCCAGAGCTTAAGCTGGACGTACCGCCCGATACCAACACGCGAGTTGAAACGTGCAAAGCTGGTTCTCGAAACAGGTTTCGTGCACTTGCAACCTTTAGGTTTGTTTACAGTTTTGTTTTTATAGCAATATCATACTGATTTACTGTTTTTATATCCTGTACTATATACATACTTTTTAAAGTTAACCTTTTTGACTTACGGCGCTTCGAATATCACTTCGATTAGGATTCGATTAAACAAAAATAAAATCATATACCTACTATTTTAGTTTTCCCTAGGGCACTCTTAGGTATATGGTGTTACCTGTAAGTACTAATATTGTAAAGAGGTAAATTTGTGAGTTTGTGAGTCTGTGACGTTGTAGAGGGCAATCTCTGGATATACTAAACCAGTTTTAAAAATTCTTTTACTAATTGAATGCTACAGTGTTCTAGAGTGTCATAGGGTACTTTTTATCCCCTGATTCGCGCTGGAACTCCGAAATTACCGCGGGTGAAATTGCAGGGGATGAGCTAGTCATCAATACATCTGATGCGATATAAGAAACGACAAGCTATAAAAATATGAAATTTAAAACACACCTATAATTGTATACTTTACCTTAGACATAATTATATCACTGAATAAAGAGAATTAGTTAATTAAACTTAATGTACTCAATCAGATCCATTAATCTCAAAAAATATAAACCGAATTAGTAGTCAAGATATTCAATCTTTATGGTTATAATATCAGAAATGTACTCTCCGATTCTTATATTGGTAATATAAAATGCTTTCCAAAACGAAATATAATAATTAATTAAGTCTTCAACTTGCCAGTGCTTATTACAGTCCAATGACACGTCTAGAATCCAAACCGCAAGAGTAAATAAGTCCGTATACAATATATTGTATTAAAAGCTCAGTAACAACCTCAATATAAAGCTCAACAATATATGGACGTCCACGTAAAAAGTTACCTGTAGTGGGGTATTGAATTAAGACTAGATTCGGTATCTAGAATAGTCAATTGATAGGAAGGATTGAAAAATTTTTCAAAAACTTGCACAGATTTTTTACAGATATTTGAAGTTGAAACTCTGAAAAAGCTTCATTTGAGAAAAAGCATTTTAAAAGTTTGTGTAAAATAACAAAACACACTTCTACTTGCTTGTCACATAAGTTTTTATATATTATTGTAGATAAAGATATGTGAAATTGAAGAATATTGAGCATTTATCAATAATAATCAATTAAAAATGTGGACGCAATTTTTTCACCGAACTTTACAAAACTGCTTATATCTCGGAAACTACATGCCGAGAACTGGTATCTTTTAGCTTGGACGCCCACATAATATAATCTCATACAGTCCGTATTTGGCACAAAGTTCATTGATATTTTGATCAAAACAAAACACAACAGTGCCTTTCTCATCATTCCATCTCATTCGGATGCACGGTCACGTGTATTGCCACCTACAGCCAAGACTGTACGTGAGTTAGGTAGCCAATGTGATAAAACCTCGTTGACACCTTCAAAATCTTAGCTCCACCAGTTCTGTTAACACTGGTCGATAGATGCAAAGTAACCAATTTAACGGAGTCCCTATGTACTTTTAAAAGTCAAGTTGAGTGGTGTCTTGTAACTTTTATGTCATGTTATGTTATTGATACATCTTTATAAGGCGTTGTTTTTTTAAACCTATTTTTTGGTCGTGTTCTGGACTTTAGATTTTTTAGTTCAAACGTACCGGATATTTTGAACGTGACGTTTAATAGTTTTTATACCTAAACTAATAAATGTGCAAGGGAATATAATGTATCTATACTTTCATATGCACTAAGTGAAAAGCTGTTAATTTGTCATTTTAAATAGAAACTTTTTTATTGAATTAAAAACTTCTTCTTCATGTTGGGCACTTTTTTTTGTTAATCTTTGCTAATGAGCTTAATCACAATGCGATTATGCCGCTCAGTTATACCGACTCTTGGGATGGGGAAAAGCACTGAACTCGGATGACCGTCGCTCTGATCCATATATACAGATGTATACACTGTACATAATATAGGTACAAAATATTATAGCATAAATTTCTTTTATAAGTTTGTGAAGAAAGCAAATTTTACTTTTGGCGTGCAGCCCTATAACAGTTTGTTTTTTTTAAAAGACCCGAATAGTTTCACCCACGGTCATTTCAGGGTTCCTGCGGGAATCCTGGATAACAATACTTAGGTATATATATAGCCTATGTTACTCAAGAATAATGTAGCATTCAAATGGTGAAAGAATTTTATAAATCGATCCGGTAGTTTTTGGGCTAGATCGTAACGATCGATAACAAACAAACAAACCAAAAGTCAAATCTTTGCTATTTATAATACTAGGTAGTTTAGATTATAATATGTATCTATAAATAGGTAATTAAACTTTACACAGTATCGTTTTGCCGTTACGATGAGTTCACCATGAAACCATTTCTAATTGTTTTCGATGCTTTGTTAAAATTAAGATTCTCGCAATAGCGGCGAGAGCAAAGGTACGGCTCATAACCGTCGTACGTAAACAACGTAGCGCCACTGAACTCGCAGCGATCGCGTTGTGAGTTATGACCACAGACTTACAAACGTAAGGTAAGCACCAGTCAATTTAAAAAAACACGGGCGTGTATCAAGGTGTAGGTAAATGTGCAAATAGAGACTCACTGACCAAATACGGATTCTCAAAAACTACGTTACTTATGAGACGACAGGAGAGTAGAAGTCGGCTAGCAAAGGATTTCACGCTAACTCCCAAATTAACCCAAGTGAATCCATACTAACAGCCAGTTTTATATTTTCTGCAGACCATAGTATTATCTATCTTCATGCCAAATTCCATACAAATCCGTTCAGCTGTTTATGCGTAATCCTTGCTTAATACATATTATAAATGCAAAAGTGAGTTTGTTTGTTTGTTACGCTTTCACGGCTAAACAGCTCGAGTTATTCGTCAACTCGCACGTATCAAACTCGTGAGTGCGCGCGAGTTGGCACCTTCCGTTTTTGCCTATTTTTTTATCGTCAACTCGCTTGTACATATAAAGTACAGTCAGATAAAGCTTGAAACTAAAAACTATAAATATATTGTCCACGCTAGCCGCTGGCTGATTCGGATAAGTAGGTTCAGTAATAATTTAGATGATAATAAGCGAAATGCTGCAATCACATATTGTGATATTATTGTTATGTGTAGTTATTTGTTCAGATTATATTATAGAGATTAGATAGTTTAACATCTTCCACAGTCCACAAAATCTTGTGATAAACCCATCGATCTCATAATTATAAAAAGTAGATACACAGTCAGCGTCAAAAAATGTTCTACTGAAATAAGCACCCACTTGAACATTTGGGTGCGCTTTTAAATACCTTGTCCTACAGTGTCGAAACTCGGTGATAAAATTTTATTTTATATATATTATTATTTATATTTAATTTATGATCATACCAACTATAACCACAGCTATAACTACGTAAACACGACTGTGGACAGTTTTTAAGTGAACTTTAGTATAGGACTGTGTATCTACTTTTTACACGCTTTTTATTAGCTTCAGACGTATGTTAGTATGTAACGAAATCTTTGAACATAATTTTGACCCCTTCAAAACGTCGGATTAACTTGAAATTTGACAAACTTATAAGGGCTGATGAAAATTAAATATTTTAAACAGTTTGACCCGTTAAACGTACTAGGATAATCAGGATTAGCGATTTTTTTTTTTTTGTTTTCCTGAGACCCGGAGTGTCTGCGTCAAGACCAATAAGGGAAACTACCAGGCACTATAGTTTAAAAAATTAAAAAATAAACTAAAAAGTAGAATAAATAATAGTTTAAAAAAACTTTAAACACGCTTTTTATAGAAAACCAAACTAAAAAGGAGAAAATAAATTTTAATAAATTTGAATTCAGAATAGTGTATAATTTTTTTTTTTAATATAAACTAATAAAATTTTAATAAATAAAAAAGTGGGGATTTTTAAGATATTATTGAAATTATAATCCTTCTACTCATATCTGTCATTAAAATATTTATAACAATTGACACCACGCACCCCACGCTTTTTTTTAAATTTTTTTTATTTTTTATTTACAATATTGTTAATTTATATTTATTAAAATTTTTATACACTATTCTTAATTCAAATTTATTAAAATTTATTTTTTACTTTTTAGTTTGATTTTCTATAAAAAGCTTGTTTTTTAGTTTTTTTAATTAACTTTAAGAGATCGATGGATAAACCAAAATCTCGAGTCATTGTAAATTTGTTGATTATTGGGTAAATAATATTATTGTTATGTTGATTTGTATTATACATAAAATATCTATCTCGAAAACGATAAGTATTATGTTTTATTTTAAAGTCAAGTCGTATAAAATTTTTATACATTTAAAGTGGGTTCCTGCCTTAATAATATATACCTTATGTGTATTAATTTTCAAAAATGACTCTTAACTAACTAGCTGACTCTACTCATTTTCACGGTTGAGCGAGTTAACGACAGAAAAAGTAGCTAAAAACGGAAGGTGCTTACTCGCGCACACGCACGAGTTTGACATGTGCGAGTTGACGAATAAGTCAACAGCTCAACCGATCGCCACGAAATTCTGCATATGTACACGTTGTCAAGGGTACATAGGCTTTTTTTATCCCGGAATTCCCACGGAAATTCCGAAATTATCGCGGAAGAACAACATCAAATTTTGCATACTACCTATACGTTGTCAAGAGTAGGTATAGAATTCCGAATCCCGAACTCATGAGGGTGAAACCGTGGGCGACAGGTAGTCGTTAAATAAAATATAATTAAAATCGTGTCTATTCCCTCTTAAGTCTATGGTTAGGCACGACTATTTATCAAAAGTTAGAAATAACTAGGAATAGTAAACAAATAGTAGGGGGCGGCGTGCTTCTCGCCGCGTTGAGGTAGGTCAGGACCATCTGGCGTTGAATTTCAAAAGTTTTACAATGTTATTGTGTTGTTATGCCGGCTGAGTTGCCGGCCCGGTTTTTATGTGCCGAATGCATTTTGACGTCTCTGTGAAATGTCTTAAGTTCAGTTAGTTATGTTGTTTGTACGTTTATTACACGAATGCGCATCTGTTTTAGAGAAATGGTGACCGCTACTGAAGTAACGGTTTCAGGGTTTGGTTGAAAGCGATGAATTTAACCGTGACTCTTGTTTTTGGTTAAATTTAAAAAAAAAAGGAAAAGTTTATTCATTTGTGGTAAACTCTGGAACAACTGAGCTGTTTAAGAAAAAATCGTCCACCGATAGGACTAAGCTACAGTACCTCTGAGAAGCAAAGGATACTTTTGTTCCCGGAACAAATAGTTCCTGAAGTCATTCCGAATTGACGGGATTGAAACTGCAAAGAGAGCAATTTATCTCCTGTATGATGATATTATATGGCATAATAGCGAAAGGTCACTGACCTACTATAGGATATAGGACTACGTAGTATAAAAAAAAGCTTAATTCTCTAAAACCGAACTCGTTGATGTCTTTCCTTTACTGAGCAGTGCGCCGTAAAATAATGAATTTTCGTTATCAAATAACTAGCTATTTCCCGTTGTTTTACCCGCGTGAATTAAACGAACCTGATTATGTAATTTTGTTAATTATTAAACCATGTTAAAATCAAGTGAAATTATCTGAATTCTTTTTACATTGTTGCACCTTTATTTAATTTTTTATTTTTTATTTATTTATTCTTTATGGCACAGTGTGTACAAATGGCGAACTTAATGCCTTGCGGCATTCTCTACCAGTTAATCATTGGTACCAGTTAACCAGTTTATCTGTTGCTGGATATTATATATAACAATACGAGAGTTGCATCTCTCAAAACACTATCGTATAATGTTCTATGTACTTTCTATTACAAAAAAAAGTTCTCGAAATACAAATGCAATTCGAGTCATGTTGGAAATTCTCCCTCAAACAAACCTTAATTAAGTATCTGGAGCGTTGAAAACAAAGCGATTTTTCATCGTATAACTGTTTGGTGAAAAAAAAAAAACATCAAACTCAGTATGCACCTACTCAAATCCAGACAATGCTAATTATACCTCTGTGAGTGCTAAAATCGATGAATTTCGTGTGCACTGCGAATTCACAGCAACCAATTGGTTAGTCACCGATTGGTGCCGGTGCATGAATGAATATACTTTAAACGAGATAAAAAAAATATGTATTTTAAATTAAATCTTAAGTCAAGTTTTTTATCTGATTTCAAAAATAAGAATTCTGTTTTTTTTTAATATTTATACGAGCTGGACAAAAAAAGACCGTTGTTAGGAGCAAAGCACCCAAAATATTGAACGTTATTCTATTCTAGAATATAAATGCATATAATAATACTAGCTGTGCCTCACGGCATCACCCGCGTGAGTTTCGAAGTTCCCGCGGGGATTCCGGGATGGAGAATAGATAGTAGCCGATTCTCAGACCTACTGAATATGCAATTACGCATATAAAATTTCATAAAAATCGTTCAAGTGGTTTCGGAGGAGTATGGTAACTAATACTGTGACACGAGAATTTTATATATTAGATAATGTAGTTTGCATATTACTTATGCGCAATTTATTCAAAAATTACACAATATTTTTGTGGGTCACTGTCAACAATGCCTATGTTTGTCACTATTCAACGAGGATTATCCTTTAAGGCTTTCTAATCTAATCTTTAAAATTTCTCTCCATCTGTTTCACCCGCGTGAGTTTCGGAATTCCTGCAGGGACTCCAAACTTCGTTTATTCTTCTTCTTCTTATATAATAACCAACACAATAAAGAAAGAAATAGCGAAATTGGTCCAGCCGTTCACGAGTGATATCGTGACCAAGGGAAAGAGGGATTTATTTTTATAAAATACCTAAATAGATAATTGTTCATACTAGTCTTAATTATTGTTAATACAGTTAGCTTAGGACTTAGCTACTTTTAAAGGTGTTGCAACTACTACTAGCTACTGATAAATAATCTTTACATTAAATTTGCGTAAATACATAATATGATATCAAGTTATTTTTCCTCAAAGTCAACGGAAACAATCATAATTTATATAGAAATTGAAATTGAAAATAACTTTAATTATTTGGCACAACACACAAAACATGCAAACACTTAAAACTAATACACAATTTTTTTCTATTTAGTCCGTTTTGTAGATTATTAAATAATATTGGACACGTATTTTTTTATTTTTTATGTAACCAAAAAATAACGGAGATATATCAAGTCGAAATTTCACATGACGTCACGCCTCGCTACAGTTTGTTCGCACGTTATAGCGAGCTGTGACGACACAAGTCCCCCACCCTAAACTTTAATGCGCTTTATCTATGCATATTTCCATTATTTTAAAAAAGCAAAAAATACGTGTCTTTTATTTTTTTATTATCTAACTGACGGACTAAATAGAATTTTGATTTTTTTATCCAGGAAACTAGCCTAATAGGCTCAGGTCAGGTCAGCATAAGCGCTACAAGTTATCCAAATCGCTCATCGCTCTTGACTTCTCCCACCGACCACAATGTACAACGCATTGCACTTTACACGGGTCGATTTATCAGCTTGTGTCTTGCTTACGATTCGCTGGGTTTTTTTTTAAGCACACTTGTAAAAAAATTGGCACTTTCAGTCTTTATTCTGCACTCGTTTTCCGTAAGTAATAAAAAGTTTATTTTTCATCTGGATATCACGGTAATCTTAATATTGTTTACCTTATATGCCTTTTATAACGCTATTTTTTATCAGAATCAGTGTCAACCTTCCTACCTGATCTTAATAGTATTCATTTTTGACTAAAGGTTGTTTCAGGAACTGTTTGAATTTACCTGTCACCTTTACTGTTATCTCTACTAATATTATAAATGCAAAAGTAACTCTATCTATCTGTCTGTTATGCTTTCATGTCTAGAGGGCTCAACCAATCATCATGAAATTTTGCTTATACGTTGTCAGGGGTACAGAGAAGGACATAGTGTACTTTTGTCCTGGAATCCCCGCGGGATCTCCGAAATTAACACGGGTGAAACCGCGGGGAACAGCTAGTAGTTAATAAGTGTTGGAGTTGTTTGAGTTCTTCTCCACTTTACCGAGTTTAAATGAGAAATTGTTAATTTAATAGAAATAAAAATGAACTTTGGTGCCGATTGTACCGTTTACTCCAAATAAAAAAAAAATATACGTTGGGTAGAAGTGAAAACAAGTTCGAATTTTAGACCACAAAAATTCTACAAAAAAAGCGGTGTAAAAAAGGTCAATTTAAAAAAAATATGTTTGTAATTCGAATTTAGGCATATCAGTTCCAATCTCAGAGTAACTTTCACTGTCACTAAATAGCTCTGAGTTAGAGAATTCTGTTTTATTACGACTATAGGTGGTGAAGAATAAAATATTTTATTGGAGGTTTGGGCGGGAATCGAAAGCGTGTCGGTTTCCGATAAAAGAATAAACTTAAGGAATAACCTTCAACAAATGAATGCCACAAAGTTGTTATAATAACTGAGGCTATTCAAAAATGGGATGATTATTTATTTTTCTAGTTATTCCCTGCCATTTCACCTGTGTTAAATTCGGAGTTCCCGCGGAAATTCCGGGACAAAACATACGTTTTCTCCATGCCTCTGAAAACGTGTAATATGCAAAATTTAATACACGCCATAAATCTCATAAATTAGTCACTATTGATGAAAACCGCATGAAAATCCGTTCAGTAGTTTTTCGGGTTTGAGTTTTGAGAGACAGACAGACAGACAGACGTGTCGGAGGACTTTAATAACCTACATGAAGTGATTAATAAAAACACCGAGTGGAGTGGAGCCTGGCTTTGCGAGGTCAGTGACCTGTGTCCGGTAGCAATACTTTTTAATACGAACTATAAATAACGTAGCGCTGTTATCGGAGTCCCCGAATCTTCGGATCCGGAGCGGCGTGCGACGTTAAGATTGTATTAATTGATTGTTTCGTCGATTTTAGAGATCCGCTGTCAATTGCGGTCAAGTTTAGTTTTCGATTTATAATGTTTTTGTAACGATCCCTTTAGGGATTGTAAAACCTTTGAATTGAGACTACGCACATGCAGACGCTGTGCATAAGCAATCTCCACGGGATAGACCATAGAGAAAATAGCACATTGATTTCCTTTAGGTTGAAAATAACCACTTTTCTAAAATGACCACTTACCGCCGCACTCAGAGTCGACTTTAATGATTACTTAGTTAAGTATAGATTTTTAAAACAAAACTGCCGCAATCAGACAAGTTCAAAAAATTAATGTTAATTGACATTTAACTAATTAAGTTACATGTCATTAAATGCCAATTAACATTAATTTACTGAACGTCTCTGATTGCGGCAGTTTTGTTTTAAAAATCTATACTTAACTAAGTAATCATTAAAGTCGACTCTGAGTGCGGCCGTTAGACGTTTTAAACAAATAGCCGAGCTTTACAAAAATAAATATACGTAGGTACCTATGTAACGCAAAATAATTTTATATTGATGATTAAAATTTCTCTGCAAATCACACTAATATCCTTACATATTATTAAACAAAGTCTTCCGCTGCGTCTGTCTGTCTATCTGTACGCGATATACTCTGACTACTGACTAACGTTTTTTTCAATTCGCTCGTAGGTATAGTATTCTAAAACAATCGAGTATGCTGTCAAGAAATCAGCGTGGCATACAAAACTCCATCCATCTTCTGTTTGGAGCAACTCTATTGTTAGCATTTCTAGGCCATGTCTTTCTAACATTCTCGATGTCATCGGATGTCGTCACACTAACCTTTGATATTAAAATATCACCGAAGGATCGAATAACATTCATATGCAAATGCAGAAATCCGATATCAACACACGAGTAGTTAGAAAATAAAGAAATCGTTTTAAACTACAATCAATTAGATTTAACGCGCTACGCGTCAACGATACGTTCGTCAACATTCAAAAAGGAATCGTTTATCATCCACACTATAATTTAAGTATCATATTTTTAATATATTCCTAGCGTCAAAATGTATCCCGATTAAATAAAAAGAAAGATTTTATTCAGTAGCCGATCCAGAGGGGTTTTTTGTCAGTGGATTCTGGTTTATTTTTCATTTCGATTAATTTGTGTAACCAAACTCCGAAATACGGAAATAATATTAATTTTATTTATTAACTTTGGTTGCATTGAGTGTCCAGAAAGATCCAATTTAAGTCTTACCGCCGCACTCAGAGTCGACTTTAATGATTCGCAGAGTCGCATTTATGTAACTTCATTAGTTAAATGTCAATTAACATAAATTTATTAAACTTGTTTGATTGCGGCAGTTTTGTTTTAAAAATCTATACTTAACTAAGTAATCATTAAAGTCGACTCTGAGTGCGGCGGTTAGCTATTTATTGTAAATGTCGTCGTGCATAAACGTTGTTTTAAACTAAATTGTTTTCGATACAAAATGGATGGAAAATAGAAATACTTGATCAAAGAACAAAAGAAGAACTAAAATAATTCATATGTTGCTGGATTCGTATGAAATTGAAAAATATTTATTGGACTTACCTAAAACAAATCTGTTAAAACATAATATAAGTGTAATATTTTTGAGTAAATGTTATGACATGTACTTTTTCTCTTTTTTTACACTTAACACCTGTTTGGAAGTCAGTTGTTTTCAAGAGAAGAGACAAGCCAGAATCTATTGGGTTTCCTTTAGGCAAAGTATTCCAAATTCGATTAAAATTTTTATTTTCATACGATGTTTCACTTTCGTCTTTTGTTTCTATTTATTTTAATAGGATTTCTTTATTTTTATCACGGCATTTTGTGATCAACCAATGCCAACCAGATATCGAACGTGGCACCTTTTTGCTGTGTCGGACAAGATTTAATTTTCTTCCAGTTCACCTCAACGCGAGGCGGCGGAACCTAATTTAGTGTTTTCTAATGACCAAAGCCGAACCTAAAATCAAAGCCAAGCCACGCAAAGTTAGTAGGAACAATAAATCAGTTGGAAGCCGAGTGTCAAACTCTGGCGCGCATTAGCGGGCCGTTTCACTCAACGGTTGGACCGGGCATTACTTTGTTTACTCGCTCACCCTGTATAACTCTACCGTTCTAAAATAGGTTGTTCGACGCATGATTAATTGGTTAAACTTTGATATATATTCAGTTGTATCGTTGTAAATATGGAGGTAATATATTTTGTGATAACATTATGAACTAGCTGTTCCCCGCGGTTTCACCCGCATTTTTTCACTGTTCCCGCGGGAATTCCGGTATAAAAAGTACCCTATGTCCTTCTCTGTACCTCTGATACAGAGTGTACAAAATTTCATGATGATTGGTTGAGCCGTTAAGGCGTGATAGCGTAACAGACAAACAGACAGACAGAGTTACTTTTGCATTTATAATATTAAAGTAGGGATTCCATATTCGAGAAAAATGAAGTTTCCTATTTAATAGTAGGTAAAACTTTTAATATAGAATTCAAAAGTTGAGTTACGATTTTGCCTGTCTAATTCGATTATTAGATAAAACTTATTAATAGAAACACCAAGTTATATCAAATCAGCTTTTAAGTTTCTGCAGGTAATATTTGTTATCAAAAAAATTGTATGTAGCTAACAATAGAAATAATTGATTTTGATTATTTCTATTAAAAATGCATCAAAACACAAGCATTTGTTATTTTGCGTGGATTTGAAAATGGAATGTATCAATTATTGTATTATTATAGGAATTTATTTGAATTTTTGAGATACTTCTACTTTAAGTTAGATTTTAGGTTACCCTAAGATCTCTCTGACGATTTACGTATTTAGAGAGTTCATTTTGAAGCGGTAGCGTTATACTCGGGTATATTGCACGCCACTCTCGCTCATATATCTATTCTTGGCCCGCTGAAGCAACAATAATCTAACAATCTGTTATTAGACGGAGACAGGGCCCGTTAAACGATATTGCTTTGTCTAATTACCAATTGAGGCTGATTTTTGCTTTCCCCTTATTATTTTAGATGGGTATAAATTGACGATCATAAAGACTGTTGAATTAATTTTAGAATCATGATACGTCAATATACATATAAAAAAATTATGATTACAACTTTCAGATTGTTTCAGATAGTTATGTTAGAATAAGAAAGAAAAAAGGCGTAATTTATAGTTTTATTTTTATCGCGACTCTACATTAAATTTTAAATTTGATATATCATTAATTAAAGAATAGAAATACATAATAATAGATAAGATATCTAATTAAAAACCACATATACATAATATAAATAATTATTTGTTAGAGACTAGTTCTATAGTACAGGGAGTCCTAGTTTAGGGACATGGATATTGGTCCATGTTTAGGGACTAGTGCTCAATTATTGTATAATTATATTTTTTGTTCAAAAAACCCTTTTTATTTTCATATAAACACCGACCACTGGCCAAACAACATTACTTATTCGAAATTAAACACATTTTGAACTCTTTAGACAATCATTTTCATAATATATAAATTATAGATCAATAAAACTCATTGTAATTCGTATGTTGTATTTTAATGTATATGAGAAGACACATTTTTTTATATATTTTTGTCTGTTCGTTTGATCGGTTTTATTTTTCTGATAGTTTCAAAAAGTTGCAATAATCATAGAGATTTTAATGCTTTTTGTATTCATATTTTAAAAGATTCCATATCATTTCATAATTGTTATATTTTAGTAAATATATACAAACAACTTTTTACCTACTCACTTATAAAACAAGTATGTATGTATCTTTAAAATTTATATTATTTATATTTATATTATAGACGACATAAGATACCCACTGTACGTCGAATTCGTATTCAAATAAAAATAAAAGGATGAATATAAAAAAAAAACCTTCCCTTTCAAAATCGCGTAACCTAAAATCTCAATTTTTTGTGCGTCGCTATATGCAATTATCAGAAAGAAATCGGACCCAATTTCGCACAGGTAGATGTACCACACAATGCCCAATTTACGTCATTTTGAAAAATTTCCACAATAGTATTAGTGAAGTGAACAGGTGTTCCCCTATTTTATTTTATTATTACAGTACTATAGTACTGGCACATTACGCATTAAAAAGGAGAAAAAAAAAACAACTAAGCCTTCGAACTTGCTACGAATCAAATCTGTATACGACAGTGATTGCTTTGACTCGAAAACGATCCCACTTCTGTGCAAGTTCAATAGAGAACACACTTTTTACTGTACACGATAAAACATAAAATGGCATGTGTAGTTTTATTGAGTTAAGCTCTATCGTTATTAACATTAGAAGAGGTCGTTGGTACTCAGGGGAAACTAAAGCACAGGTGTCCAGCGCTCGGTCCGTTAAAACGAGATGACACGACAAAATCACGCGCAGTGCGAAAGAGATGCAACCAAAATAAACGTTGAACTTGTGTAATGTTTTTTTTTTCTTTGCGCTCTCCCTCGCCTATGTTCGTGACGGTTCTTTTTTATTTTTTTTATTTAGTTTTGTTGCTTATGCTGAGCAGTTTTAGTTTATTTTTGTTGCTTTTAGCTATATTTTAAGAGTTTTAACTTTAATTGGCCGTGTTTTTATAGACCTGCAATCAAACTTGTGCGTCTGCGCAACAGCTATTTCGATAAAACTGTGTTTAACTGGTTTTATTTTTTGTGTGATAACTAGCACGTTACCGAATATTGCAAGTGACTAACTTAATTTTTAATTCAAATTAGTACCTACTGCTAGCTGTTTCACCCACGTAACTTTCGGTATTTCTTTGGAAACACTGTGTAGAGTGAAATGAACTTACAATCACTTTGAGCTGTTTCAGAGCTGATTACAATATAATAAGAGATATGTATATATATATACACACCGGTAGAATTAGCGGAACATAAAAAGGCAGAGTATAGAAATAATTACGTATATATATTAAAACAAATAATAATTAGACGTGAAGTAATAAATTAATATACATCTTTTAACACTTTAAAAGTTTGTAATTAAATTATTAAATTTTATTTAAAATAATAATAAAAAAAACACTTTTTCTCTAATTTGTGGGCACACAAATAATGTTGCAAATTAAAGATTACTGTGATTTTAACACTAAATTAATGAACGATTAATAACGTGTGTTTCCCCTTCGTGATTCCACTTTTATTTGCAACATTGTCTGTGTTCTCACAAACTAGAGACTTTTTTGTTTTTTTTTTAAATTTTGATTACTTTTAATAAAATTTAACTAAAAACTTCTTAAAATCGATGTTAAAAGATGTATATTAGTTTATTACTTCATGCCTGATAATAATTTGTTTTAATACATATACGTAATTATTTCTATACTCTGCCTTTTTATGTTCCGCTAATTCTGCCGGTGTGTATATATACGCACTCACATAAACTTTTGCATTATAATAGGCACACTGGGAAGTTTTTAGTTCGTCTAGTAAATTAGAAAAAATAAATATTTGAGTCGTATTTTTTTCTTTTTTTAAGTACTTAATAACGGTGATATATTGAGTCGAAATTTCGCGTGAATGGGGTTGTAACGTCACAAGCCCTCACTGATGAACTTTATATATGTAAGTATTTGTTTGTTAATTTGAAAAAAAGCAAAAAAATACGTGTATAGGCATTATTTTTTTAATACTGTCCAACTGATCAAAATAAACACGTAAGTATATTAGAATTTTCGATTTTCATACCGCGGCACCATGCTTAGCACGGCCGATCAGGTCGACGTAATATGTGGGATGACTATTATAATAAAGGTTTTGTGTTTTGCGTTAGTTAAGAATTGACCCTCTGTTTGTACGTAACTGAACGGTAATGGCCGTTGTAGAGCAGAGTATGGACAGGAAATAAGTTAGAGCGATGCATGCATAATGTACCTACCTATATATTGTGTCCAAAACGTTTAAATTATTTAATTGCCCCTCGGTTTCACTCGCGGTAATTTCGGAGTTGCCGCGGGAATTCCAGAATAAAAAGTACCTTATGTCCTTCTCTGTACCCCTGACAACATGCATGCCAAATTTCATCCACATCCGTTCAGCTGTTTTTGCGTGATTGAGTGATAAACATCCAAACGTCATACACACATTCTCACATTTATAATATTTGTAGGATAGGAACTTTCTATGTCTATTGTCTATATACGAGCAAAAGGTCACTATCTCACTGACTTGTTTAGTAGCAGTTTGGTAGTTTATGGAGAGCAAAAGTGATTTCATGTGGGTACTCCTAAATAGAGGATGAAACCGCGGGGAACACATAGTATGAGCACATACTTACATATAATTAATACATAATTTTCGACAGTTATTTCCCTCGGGAACTCTTTGTTTTGGCATCAAAACAATTTTATTTTTTTTCTTCTAGGGAATAGAGAGGGGCACAGTGCGATAGATATTATGTAATGCCTAGGTTCAAGACACAAGTTAAGACACATGCCTACCCTTTGGAAAATATATTGCCTAAATACGTAATATGGAGATTAGTCGACCAGCTGTCTACCGTACACTTGTCTAGCCTACTAGTTAAAGCAATGGAAAAGCCCTAAAGAACTTACTTTGCCTTTGTATTCAATAAATTGAAAATTATGTTTTTGTTTTGCGAACGGTACAAGTGTCACACTTACTGACATACCACGTGTGCTACAAGAAAGAGAGAAAATAACAAACCCTTTAATTTATGCCACTATAGTGCATACTCGTATCTCGAAAATAAAATATTACCTTTTTATTTTTCCTTTCGAACCTTTTTTTTGGGTCACTAACCTCGAGTGATGGGCCGTCGCGATATGCGATTGTCGATATTTTCTGTTCTCTTAGTTCACAAAGGTGTTGTGTTTGCTCTCATGCTTACTTATTTATGACTTTTGATTTTATCGTTGTCGCCGTGCTAATTACTCGAGTAACGATAGCGAGATCTTTGTCCGTATGTGAATACTAATTAGTTTTGTATTTGATATAAGTTTTAATTAAAACTTCAGACTTTCTTAGTCAAATAACTTGATCGTCTGTTACTTAACTGATCGAGGTAATAAGATTTTTTCTCATACAGAACATTTACTTTAGACCCAATTAACATTGATAAATAATAATTAAACTTCAAAACACACAGTTATACTTGATCCCACACTAAGTTTTAACTTGGGTTGTGGAAACCAAGCAAATGTGGTGTATGTGTACTACATATTATAACATCTTCTTCTTCTTCTTCAGCCTGTGTCCATCCACTACTGAATGTAGGCCTTCTCATCGCGTTTCCATCCGCTCCAACACCTTGGTCTTCGCATCTAGGTCTTCCCGCCCTCCTACGTCCTGTCCGGGGTCTCCAATCCGTGGTTCTCAGGGTCCACCTATCTACATCCATGCATCAATACATCCATATTATATCCATATTATAAAAAATAATAAAAAAAAATGTGCCCCGTGGTTTCACCCGCGTTAATTTCAGAGTTCCCGCAGGAATTCCGGGATAAAAAGTACCTTATGTGTTAATCTGATGTATAAGCTATATTATTGTAAAGTTTCGTTTAAATCCATTCAGTAGTTTTTGCGTGAAAGAGTATAACAAACATCCATCCATCCATCCATAAATCATGTAAAATACTTTCGAATGAGAAATTGTAGTAATTGTTTTTTTTTTGTTGAAGTTTATCCCTTGCGGGGAAGGCAAAGGAACTTTAGATATACAGCCAATTCAGTAGTCTTTCTTCTTCTGAAGTAATTTACATCGAAATGCATTGATGTGCATTGATGCAGTGAGATGCATTTCAATGTTTTACCGGAACTTTTAGCAACAAATCTTTACAGTATAGGTAACTTTAATAGGACGCTCTGTGGGAAGTTATATAGTAAAACGAAAACCTCCCAACGAACGCCCTATTTCATCTTGTTTCACTGTTTGCGCACACTGTTCATCACTAATAGATTATTATTATGCAAAATCCACCATATTGACACAATATTAATCACGATAAACTAATTTGCAAAACAAAGAAATGAAACTGACGTCCTTTCTGCTAAAAATCCTACCAAAGGTCCTGTAAACATAATATCATTTCATGATAAAAAGTTTTTTGCGTTTAAAAGTCCACCTCCACCGGGAATCGAACCCAGAACCTCTTGATTAGCGATGTCCACACGATCGTCCAGATAATGATTGTTTTATCGATAGATATAGTTAATATTAGTCCATCGACACAGCACTGTCCAGCTGCACAGTAGCCGTTCGAGCGCCTACACGATTTATCTCCAAGCCGACACTCGTCACAAATCACCACATAGAGTTTTTTTTTTGTTTTTGTCTTTAATTTTATAACCGTCGTAAATGACCTTTAGTGCAGACAAGGCACCTTATCGACGTAATAAAAAAATCTTTGTGATATTGAGGTTAGTAATTATATATTATAATTTTTCATGTATCAGTTTGTAATTAAAGTTATAATTTCGCATGCGTATGGATTATGTATAAAGTAAAATATATACCAAAAACATACTATTTACTTAGTATGCCTACTCGCTGAGAAATTGATTGTATCTTTGAGGTTGAATAAATAAAATAAAATAATTTCTTAACATATTATGATGGGATTGGCATTCATTAAGCAACTTTTTAACAACACCGAAAACAAAAATTTATTGAGATGGCGTTACAAAAAAAAAAATTGTACAAAAACTGATTGTTCAGGAAATATAGAACTTAAAAAGTAAAACCTTATCTAACTAAATACAAAATTTATTCTAAGTTGATTCCGATACACGAGTAAACCTATCTATAAGAATTGCTCTTTAAAGTCATTCTATTTCACAGGTGGTTCGTTATTATGTATTTTTGATTTAACAATCAGAGGGATTGCTAGTATTTATATAATATGATGCAGAGCGAAACGGAATTTTACATTTAGATAAAAGTCTCAGATCTCCGAACAGATCGATACGGGTCGAGAATATTTTTGACACTCATAAAAAAGATATTTCGGCTTCCGAATTCAGCACCGCGAGTGGTCAGCCGCAAATAAATTACTTTTGTAGCAATACGGGTTAAATATTTTTTCTGGTTTTTTTTTTAAGGATCATTCAATGGGAATTCTTGTTTTAACGGTATGTTAATTTTATTGACGGGTCCATAAAATAAAAAGCGACATGAATCTTTATCACCATATAGTGTATGGGATATTCAAATATTTCCGCCATAACAATAGTCAGACTGAATTTCGTTTTAATTTTGATAGTGTAAATGTTTGTCTTTGTTTAACTGTTTGAAATTATTCACTTACACATTTATGTATTTATATTGATATACCTACTCATAACCTACCTATTAAGATAAATGACCAACGAAGCAAACACGTCCTCAAAAAAAAAACATATACCTACGTAGCTTTGAGTAATTTTTTTATGCATGAATGTGCGTTCATTCAATCAGAATTTGTGACTATTGTTTTGATGCCATTTTGTAATGAGATTGTGACAAAGACAATTTGTGAGATGTACAAAACTGGAGATTTGGGTAAAACGTAAAAAAAAAAAATATTAAAATGATTATATTTGACTTTGATTCGACAAGTGAGTCGCTTATCATCTTTGGTAAATCTATAACTTTAATAGCATATCTAACTAGATCACAAAATACGTATTTAAACTACTCGGGAACAGACCTAAGTACCTAAATCTTTCTTGGACTGATTGCACATTTGAGATGCTTCTAACACTTGTACGTATGTTTTCCCACGAAATTATCCTTCACCCTTCAAGTTTGTGATAATCGATATTAATACACATAATTATAAAAAAGGTATACTTAATTTCGTGAT
The DNA here is from genome assembly GCA_907165275.2 of Zygaena filipendulae. Classification (NCBI taxonomy): domain Eukaryota; kingdom Metazoa; phylum Arthropoda; class Insecta; order Lepidoptera; family Zygaenidae; genus Zygaena; species Zygaena filipendulae. The sequence continues at coordinate 9,006,207 of OU015669.1, forward strand.
CGAACACTTACCGCCGCACTCAGAGTCGACTTTAATGATTACTTAGTATAGATTTTTAAAACAAAACTGCCGCAATCACACAAGTTAAATAAATTAATGATAATTGGCATTTAACTAATTAAGTTAAATCTCATTAAATGCCAATTAATACTAATTTACTGAACATCTTTGATTGCGGCAGTTTTGTTTTAAAAATCTATACTTAACTAAGTAATCATTAAAGTCGACTCTGAGTGCGGCGGTTAGAAACCTAGATGCCAAGTTAAAGTATACAAAAAATAAACAAAAAGTAACTTTGTAAGTTTTTTTTTTTAACAATAGTGACATCTCTTTTTCGCATCAATCATCGGGCAACAATAGAGTCTGTAACAAATTACCATTCGAGAGACTGCGTAGTGCGGTAGCGGGACAGTTTTGTCTCATTCTTGTGTTCTTTGTCTTTTTCTATGGGTACGATGCGGACAAACGACTGCGGGACGATTTTTTTGACGCATTATTAATTTTACACCAAGATCGTTTTATTAACCAGCGTGAGTTTCGGAATTCTCGCAGGAACTCCGAAAGTTTATAAAATCAGCTATGAAAGTTCCGTCAACATTGGTCCAATCGTTTCGGAGAAAAGCCGGACAACAACAGACAGACAGACAAAAATTTTAAGAGTTGGTTTCTTGTTACAAATACTGAAGATATATAATACTTTCACATGCATTCAGGAAATTTTTTTTTTTTTGACATAGTCACAATGTCATCTGTCTGTCTGTCTCTTTGCGATTAAATCAAAAACTACTGAATGGATTTTCATGTAGCTTTTACCATTAGATAGAGTGATTTTAGGGGAAGGATTGTACTTAGATGTAGTTTATCCTGGAATTCTCGCGGGAACCTCGAAATCACTGCGGCTGAAACTGCGAGTGACTGCTAGTTTCAGATACTTCAATTTTATTCGCATGTAGAAATAGATCAAATAGATGTATAGATAAGTTCCAAATTTTTAGTTTAATTATTATTTTATTATCTACTTTTGAAATGAAAGTGCTTACTAAGAAGGCAATATGCCGAACAAAATGTTTATCACTAAACACACTAAAGCACACAACATTTTAATTCGCGGTAACTCAATATAGATTTCAGGTAGATAGAATGTAGATGTCAAAATCTTTTGTTGGATAATGAATTTTATTCAGTAAATGAATTCATTAATTATAAGACATCCTGACTACATTGCGTAGCTTTATCTATTTAATTGGATTCTCATGTTCCATTTGACATTGATCTATTTTGTTTTATTCCAGTTTTTTGTTTGGTTAATTTGAAATCCTTAAATGTTTTATATTATTGACATTGTGTACCTGTATTCATGTAATCGATACTTATTGTCCTACTTGTTATTGTGGTTGTGACATTATTCTAATTGTATGTAATTTATCATCTTGACGATCACATTATCCTCTGACATATTATTATTATTTATAATGTAATTTGAATTTGATAATGTGAAATAAATGAATCTATCTATCTATCTATCACCGGATAATTGTAAGAACCGTTTAATTACAACTCTGTAGGTTACATAGGTTAGGTTTGAACTGCGACCTCGACCTCGGTACTGGACTAAATTACCGTCGGTTTGTTTAACGGTATTTGCAATTGAATTATCCCCACTATAACATTATAAATGCGAAAGTAACTCTGTCTGTCTATCTGTCTGTCTGTCTGTCTGTTACGCTTTCAATCGATCATCATGAAATTTTGCATACACATTGTCAGGGGTACAGAGAAAGACATAGGGTACTTTTTGGCCCGGAATTCCCGCGGGAACTCCGAAATTAACGTGGGGAACCGCTAGTACCTAATAATTATAATAATCCACGTCACAACACATATCCACTTGATCCCACGCTAAGGTATAAGCTTGTGTCGTGAAATCATGCAACACGTGGTATATCCGAAATATTATTACACAACCAGTTATTCCCTGCGGTTTCGGAGTTTCCGCGGGAGTTACGGGACAAAAAGTGCCTTCTGTCCTTTTCTGTATCTCCTACAACGTAGGTAGCTTGACTTTTCCGATACTTCCAATGATTATCGTTATATTTCATTCAATTTGCACAAAACCTTGGCTTATATACCTGCCTCATGAATCACTCTATCCATTAGTGATAACCACATGAAAATCTGTTCATTCGTTTTTGAAGTTTTTGACTGTAACGCGAACAGATAGATCTGCATATAAACACGCCCAGTCTGGATAGTGGAACCTTGTGTTCATCACACAAAGTCCACCACCACGGGTAATCGAACCGGGAACCTCTTGATTGCAGGCATGGTGACTTGCTGCGCCAATTAGGTCCCCTTTGACTATCCGATGACATTTGCGACTATACAACGTGTTAATGAATTAACTGAAAACCTGATACACCCCATTTAAAAAAATAAACAATAATATAATTAAAATATATTTTATGTCCAAAAAATTTATACTTTAAAAGTTATTCAACATTAGTTTAGAGGTGACCTATCTACGAAATTCCAAGCGCTACGCCCGCGCCTACCGGCTCGAATTTCTTGCTGCGGGCGGCGTACGTGCCAAATATTGTATTATAAATAATTTAGACATGGGCTAGTAAAAATGAAAAAATATAACCTATATTAAAACATAGTGCGATCGATTCGCTAGTTGATTCTGAGCAAACTACTTTCTAGTTTTCAGTTAATTCATTAGCACGTTGTATTTATATAGTTACTATCGAAATAGCCGTGTCTTTTAGTCGCAAAACGACATTGCGCGTCGCAGCATATTATATTCAAAAAGCAAAAGAAGCTAGAGAACTATTTACTATTCATGGCAGCGTTCGGGCACAATAATTAATAAGTTTGAAGCTCGAAATGTATTTGCATACAATACACGGTTTGAAGGTGCGCGTGCGCGAGCTGAATAATCACAGATTTAACAGATTTGAATACAGACATATACGGGACAAAGTGATCGATATGTTGACACTGTACTTATGTCACTCGTTACTTAGAGGTGATTTTTTTTTTACCTTTTTGGAAACGGCAAAGGAATTTAATTCCATACAGCCAAGTCAAGATATAATTAAAACTAAAACACGATTACAATAAATTATTTTGTTTTTTTCCAAAGTTGCTTCTGTATGAAAAAATACATGTAACCAACGATTTATAGAAATTAACTAAACATTTTCACTTGATCAAATTTGAAATTTCTTTGAAATGGTAAAACATAAATTATGAACAAATATTTTTAGATGATTAATATATTTACGATTATTATTGAAAGCGTTTTTATTAAAAAAAAAACATTAGTTGCAACTTGACTCAGGCTAAATATATAATTTATGGCAGAAAAATCATTTAAAAAAAAAAGAAAATAAATAAGTATTGGTACCTACTTATATTTAAAGTCAGCGAGTGCATGATGTCTGTCAGTTAAGAGTCGGTAATTCAGAATGATAGTTCCTACCAGAAATCATTAGATAAAGCATCGATATAAAATCTCTACAACCAAAGAGTGATGGTTTGATCGCATTTAATGGTACGTTACCAACGATTTGACGTATCATTATAATTGTATCAACAATTAAATATAATGGTATATAATTGTATTTAAAAGCAGTTGTGGGATACGCCTTAAAGATCGTCGGTTGGAAAAATTGTGGGAATCAACTCCCTTCTCGTGTTCAAATGTGATTGTAATTTGTTAACCGGGTCGTATAACTAACCATTTTCAGCAGAAGATGGCGCCACTTATTTTAAATAAATGCTATTTTCTTGTCACTCCGACTGAAAGTGATCAATTTTAGTATTTTTACAAAAACCTGAGAAAATAATAATTTAGCAATAATAAAAGTCAAATTGAACAACCATGGGTCAGGGTATTTATAGTATTTATGTACCTATCTTAAACATTTATCCTACTAATATTATAAATGTGAAAGTGTGGATGTTTGGATGTTTGTTACTCAATCACACAAAAACGGCTGAACGGATTTATTTATTTTTTTATATAAAAAAAAGGTACGTGTCCCTTGTACTAATACTCAATACCCAACTTGTATAAGCTCTGCTTATTTTAGAACTAGGTGGCGAAATGTCATACATTCCAAGGATCATCATTATTTTTTTAAATGATTAAAATATATATAGTCTATAGTTGAATATAAACAAAGTATAACGAGTAATTATTGTCCAGTACTTAATCCTATCTATCAGCCATACAGTATAACTGTATACGGAACCAGTTCAACTCTGCGGTGCTACCGCACGAAATAATCGCTGTGATTTTGTAATGGCGAAGTGTGAGTGTGGAAACTTTTGTGGGTTCCGTACTTAATTTGTTTAAGTGAAGTGAAATAGGTTTTTGTGTTTATTGCTGAAAGAGTATATTATGTAAACTGTTGCCTAATCTTAACAAATAAAGAGCTTTTTTAAGTTTAACTAGGTACTATTAATAAAAACTAAATAAAGTAGCTTAAAATTTTATAAACTAAAACCATTGCATAAATGGACGCAGATAAGCAATAACATGTTAACCCACAAAACAAAGTTATTGATTCAGAACGATTTGTTGAGAGTTGAGAACGTTTTTTAATTTTATGTGTTTACCTTATTACATTGTTTAAATATGTAACAAAATATTGAACATAAAAATGTTGAAACAAAATGGCGCTATAATTTTAAAACTTTAATTTACTCAAAATTTCTCCAGTGTGGGTTAACACACTATTGCTTATCTATATCCGAATATACAGTTTTTTTTAATTAGGTTAAAAGTAACAACCTTGTCAGAATACCGTAGGGCGTAGATACTGGCCACATTATACTTTCCTAGCTCAATCGCAGTGATCAGGGATAGTAATTTTTTTTTTATCTAAGAGGGTTTTAAATTTTGTTACAATAGAGACGTATCCCTAAAAATATATGAACTCGCTCATGGCACACGAATTACTCGTACCACGTGTCCGAAGGGAACAGAGCGAGCTCAAACTGGTTACTTTACCCTAGAGCGATCTGTCCGATTTCAATAAGTATACGTATAATGATATCTCTTTTAAAAAAAAGGTAGGTAATTAGAATTTTGTAACGATATACTGTTTAATTCTTTTTTTGACAATACCTTCGGTCTAGTGGATAGCGAACCTGATTGCCGCGTCATGTGTCGCGAGTTCGATCTCTGAATCCGATTTATAATTGTGTACCTATTACAAGTACCTATACCAAATTGTAAGAGTTTTTTTTTATAAATACCTATTTAAAAAAAATTAAGCTAGCTGATCCACGTGGTTTCACCGGGTTTAATTTCGGAGTTCCTACGGGAATTTCAGTACAAAATTACTTTGTGTCCTTCTCTGTACCCTTAACAACGTGTATACCAAATTTCATTATGAAAGGTTGAATAGTTAAGGCGTGATAAACAAACACCCATAAAAACTCACGTTTGCATTTATACTAGTAAGGATTATATCAGTCGTCTGGTACCCATTGTAATAGTTCTGCTTACCTAGTTTGGTACCAGGTGTCAATGTGTGATAATATCCAAATTAGTATTTTGATGTGCAAATGGATGTTTTTAATCAAACTAGAAAGAATAAAAATAAGACAAGACATTTACAAAAAATAAATGATGAAAACTTTCTTTCCAAAAAATACATACACAAATAATATTGTTTATTCAGGAAATGGTCTGTTCGACCACGCTTATAAAAATTAATTAAACTTAATCTACAGAAATAAGTGAAAATTAGAAATTGTTACCTATACTTTTTTTCGGACAGAATAATTGGACATAGATAAGCAATAGTGTGTTAACCCACACTGGAGAAATTTTGAGTAAATCGTGTTTTAAAAGTAGGAGCGCCATTTGTGTCAACATTTTTTATGTTCAATATTTAGTTACATATTTAAGCAATGTAATACGGTAAACACATAATTAAATAACGTTCCCTAACTCTCAATAAATCGTTCTGAATTAATAACTTAATTTTGTGGGTTAACATGTTATTGCTTATCTGCGTCCAATTTATACCATAACCTGAATTTTTTTCCCTTCCACTTAAGTACAGTAAGTAAGTAGCAACAAATTTCAGTTAAAACTGGTATCGGATTTAAAAATTCACTGTTTCGTATTCGATGCGATAGCGGGATGAAATAAAACCTGTCAGCGTTTTGTCCTGTTGTCGACTCGATGAGAAAACGATGAGATCAACGAATACGAATCAATCGATTAATCATTCGGTGACGATTCGATTGTTGAGTTTCAACGTTTTGTGTTAAGTCATCGGCTCGTTCCAGCGGAATAATGATTTCAAAGCAAGATCATGGTAAGTATCCTCTTAAATATAATATTATAGTGCAACCAAAACTTCTTGATATAAAATCTATACTAGTACTGTTATAAAGAGGTAAAGTTTGTGAGTTTGTGAGGTTGTACGGTGTAATCTCTGGATCTAATGAACCGATTTTGAAAATTCTTTTACCAATAGAAAGCATCGTTGGTTGTGAGTGTCACAGGGTATATTATAATCTGGAATTCGTGCGGGAACTCCCAAATAACCGTGGGGAACAGCTAATACCATATAAACAGATGAACTGAAAATCTAAGTAGGTACCTATATAGGTTTCTGATGGCGTTTGTATGTTTGTTATATAAATGGCTGTAAGGTTTCAATGAAACTTGGCATATAAAATAAAGTATGTTCTATTATAATGTATTATATTCTATAAAATAGCTAATTGTCAGGTTTCCTCAAGAATCCCAGAGCAAAAAGTATCTTAAGCAGCAGGCAATATCTTTCTATGCTTAATTTTATCCATATTCATACAGCCGTTTATGAGTTACAGAGTAATAAACATCCAAACTCAAGCTTCAACACATTTTTATAATTTTTTTATCAGTTTATATTATTTGTACCGACTTAATGTATCAAGATGTTTATAAAATACTATAATATCCAGTTGAAGTATTGTGTAATATCATCTAATCCTTTAAGAGCTGTATTAACTGTTCAAAATTGTCAGTCAGTCAAGTGTGTGAACACACTGAAAACTTGATGCTTTATGGGAATATTGTTAATCATTTTGGTGTATTCCCGTTTGTCCCATTGAGAAGGGCAAAATACAGGAATGAAATTCAAATTTATTTATATAAAAATCACTTTCCACATGGACAATTTGACGGAGTTATTTCTGGTTACATTTGCTATAGTTATTTTGTTATTTTCAAGGTTTACCTATAAGTATACCATATATAAATTATTATAGTAGATATCTTCTCCTTTACATAGTACAAAATGAATTCATGAGGAAGGTTTATATCTGTAGTTTATCCTGGAATTTCCGCGGGAACTCTGATATTACCGCAGGTAAAACCGCGGGGGGCAGCAAGTTTTTATTGGAATTGGAATTCCGAGATAAAAAGTATCCTGTACCTATTCTTCTCTGTATCCCTAACAACATGTATGAAAAATTTAATAGTTATCGGTCCAGCGGTTCATGCGTGATGCTGTGACCAAGGGAAATAGGGATTCATAGATTTATTCATCGAACCTGTGATACCTGGCTCAGCAGTAAAGTTGTCTAAACTACTACTAGATGGTGCTGTCAAATAGAATACTCCGAGTATACAACTGTCAGTTAAAGTTTACACTTAGGCCAAAATAACGACCAATAAAAAAAAATGAAAGCTAAAATCTCAAAACCTATTTGATACTAACTCCGTTCAGTAAACAATGAGGTGCGTAAAAAGAAGCAACATCAACCAAAGCTTCCTGTAGTACGGTCAGTTTTACGACTGACATAAATCAAATATCGACAGGCTATTGCGTTCGGAGGCAAACTGGATTGGAAGGAAATATTTTTTTTTCTGTTTACAGTCAGTGTCATGTCTATGTGCAAGTGCATTGTGCAACTCCTTAGTTATTAAGAAGCATAGGTTAGAGTAGCTGCGGTTTTACCCTCGTCAATGTGGACTACTTTTGAAAATCAAAATTCTAATTAGTCCGTCAGTTAGAAAATAAAAAAACAATAGACACGTACTTTTTGCTTTTTCAAATAAATTAAAATATACAGAGATAAAGCGCATTAAAGTTTAGGGTGAGGGGGTCGTGACGTCACTAACCGCTAAAACCGCCATACAAACTTTCAGAATAGTGACGTCACGCGAAATTTCAACTCTTTAAATCGCCGTAATTTTTTGTTTACGTAAAAAAGAAAAAAATACGTGTCCAATATTTTTTAATAATCTACAAGACGGACTAAAAAATAAAATTTAGTCAACATAGATCCAGAACAAAAAGTACCTTATGTCCTTTTCTATATAGCAAAACTTCGTAATGATAGGTTGAGTAGTTTAGCTCTGAGGGCGTAACAAACCAAATCACATTCATATTGATAATAGTATGCTAAATCGAATTTAAAAAAATCCAAATAAATAAATAGGTACCTAAACTGAAACGTGGGAAGGTAAACACTTTGGATTAGCAAGCCAGCCTAGACAAATAATATTCAATCGACACTTGATAATAAATAGGCATTACAGGATTATACTTGCAAATCTGTAACCTAGATTTTAGATAGACTTGCTAGATTGGCATCCAGCCAGATAATTTTCAAAACGTATTGTACTTTTAGTGTTTTTGCTAACAGATTTATGCTCTGATACGCGCCTTGAAATGCTCCATTGATGAGTTAAATTATCTCCGTATAAATAAATATCAAAATAAATACTTACTTTCAATCTCTCTGTAAACCTATAAAATTATTAAAATTACTTTTGTACGAAAAATGCGATTGAAACAACAACAAAAAATACGTTACTGCACTTGTTTACAGCCCAGTAAAAAAACTGAAAGATTTTGTTACATAGGTACTAGCTGTGCTCAGCGGTTTCACCAGCGTGTGTTACGGAATTCCCTCAGGAACTCCCAGTTTTCTTTAATACAATCCTTCTCCTGATAATTATTATGAACCCAACAAAAAAAGATTTATTCACATCCGTCGAGCCATTCTTAGTTTAGCGGGACAAACGAACAGCAATTCATTTTTATATAAGTAGGTACATACTAGCTGTTCCCCGCAGTTTCACCCGCGTTAATTTCACAGTTCCCGCAGGAAATCGGGGATAAAAACTACCCTGTGTCCTTCTCTGTACCCCTGACAACGTGTATGCAAAATTTCATGATGATCGGTAGAGCCGACAGACAGACAGATAGACAGACAGAAAGAGTTATTTTTGCATTTATAGTATTAGTAGGGATAAGACTAGCTGTGCCCCGCGGTTTCACCCGCTTGGGTTTCGGAATTCCCGTAGGAACTCCAAAGTAGCCAAATTTACTTCTTGAGCTTTCACAAATATTTATTTGAAGATCTAAATTAGCCAAATCAGTCCAGATGTTATCGCGTTTTAGCAAGACAAACGAACAGCTATGAATGTTTAAATATATAGATTAGATATACTTACCAAGATATAATATATCCGCATTTTATACCATGTTATGCAATAAGCTTAAATAAAAAAAATACATGTAATAAAGCTAATATATTATATCTAAACAATAGATATTAATAAAAACAAAATAATACTTATATGAATATTTTTTATTTCATTTATTTTATTTATCCTAACTTAAATCATCATGAACGCAATTTGAGTTTGTTTTTTTGTTTGTTATGCTTTCACTCCTTAATTACTCAACCGATCATCATGAAATTTTGCATACACTTCGTCAGGGGTACAGAGAAGGACAAAGGAATTCCCGCGGAATCTCCGAAATTAACGCAGGTGAAACCGTGAAGAACATCCAGTAATAAATTATATCCAACTAGAGCTGCATAAATAAAAACCATACTCGGATATAGGTACCTACATTGTGAGTTGTGACCGTATGAAAGCACAGGCCTGCGCCTGCGCAGTGTAGAACACCTGTGTTACGCATCCAATGCAGTGTGGAAGAAAAAGATTGTAGAGTCGCATATAATACGTACTTAGTTGTTCGGTGCGAAATAATATTATGGATATGCATTTACAGAAAAACAAACACATAATATTTTAATTTAACTTTATAAAGTTATATTGTTAAGCTAAGTATTTGAAAATAAATAAAAGAAATAAAATAAATAATTTTAAGAAATCTATGTTTTTATATTTCAAATGAAATATCGATGTGAGTGATACTCTAACACCGCGAGATATCTAAAGCTATACGGAGCAACTAAAACTTGTAAATTTGATGTTGTCAACGATCATATTTTGTTATTTCATACCATATTATTACTATTGAATCGAATCCCATTGCGTTACTCAGTTATTCAATAGTGAAATAATTTATTACATTGGTAGTTACTGGTATATATTGTTCCAGATATTATACCCCTATGTTTATACAAAGAAAAACTTTGTCTCTACAATATTAGTCTGAACAAAATTATCGTCCGTAGTTTCAGTTGTGTGATTTTCGTGATTCTTTTAGGATGCTCCAAAAGTTGCATTATAAATACATGAATAATTAAATAAATAAATAAGTTGATTGATATAATCTTTTTATTCCTACTTCTTGATAAAAAATTTCCATGTTTTTTAATTTCAATGAATGTTTTTTAATTTCAAAACCTACGTGTGAATACTATTTTATTTTATACTAGCTGTGCCCCGCGGTTTCACCCGCGGTAATTTCGGAGCTTCGAAGTCAGAATTCCGGGATAAAAAGTACTCTATGTCCTTTTCTGTACCCCTGACAACGTGCATGCCAAATTTCGTCCAAATCCGTTCAGCCGTGTTTGCGCGATTAAGTAACAAACATCCAAACATCTAAACATCCAACCATCCACATTTTCACATTTATGATATTAGTAGAAAGATTGAAATTTTGAATAAAACTTTTAGTCTCATCCTCTTTAATCTTTCCCTTGCACTTTAGAGCAAGACAGCTACCCATCTCACCTCTTGCTCGCACCGCAGCCAGCGCGCACGTGTGTTGTGGAACTGGTTCTATGCGGACGACGGACGACCCCTGATTTTATTAATTTGTGTTTCTTATACATTTTGTTGTTTTCAAACCTCCTCAAGACTTCTGTTTCCCTGGTACCTGCGCCATCGATTTTGATGATAACAAATTGATTTTCCTTTGTTCTGGCGAATAAAATAAATAAAAATCAAGTCAAATTTTTATTACACCTTTTATCTCTTTGTTTATTCATTTATATTCAAAAAGTGAAACCCGAACTCAATAATTTTTGCAAATAACTCAGAATAGAGCTGTACCTATTATTTAAATTGTTCCCATAGTAATAGAGTTTGACATTATTAACATTCATGAATCGCATAATAACATTGTTTTTAAATTAGCTAGCTATTTTTATCTTTTTATTAATACGACTACATGTTTGACTCATAATAGAAATAAATGATTAGAAATAAATTAATACATTAGCAGTAAAATAATCGTAAAACTCACACTTTAATTATGATAACTATGATAAATACCAGTTAATTCTGATTTTATTTCAGATAAATTATAATTAAACATCCCGTCAAACACTTTAAGTTAAGTAAGTGCAAAATTCATTAACGAGTACTAAGAATTAATTAATTTTATAACAGAAACATTCAAAATAATATGTTCCATTTTTTTATTATTCCTTTATTTCAAGTAACTCTGTATTAGGATTGGAATAGTACATTGTTATCCTAGGGGTGAAAGTAACTTATTTAGTCCCGAGACGGGGTTAGGTTAGATCGAGGGACTAAATAAGTCTTTCTCCCGAGGATAACACTGTGCTTTTCATTACGAATGCAAGGAAAGTCAAAATAAAAATAGGAATTAGCTAAAGAAAAAAATGAGTGAATTTTATTTTACATAAATCAACCATTAGGTGTGCTACTGACCAGTAAGTACGCCCCCTATGACATAAAAAAAAAACTTGAGTTTCTGCCGTATCCAGCTGTCAGTTGAAAGCGATTCTCCCTAGGGCTGAAAAGTGTTAGTAGTGTTAGTGTTTCCGAGTATGAGTAATGAAAAAGTAATTTTTAATAGCGAAAAAATACGACTCTATCTACTTCAAGTTGACTATTATTTGAACTTATACAGGACTATTGCTTTGCTTCGTCATCAAAAACTTACTTCAAAACGAAACTTTGTCCAGCCATTCGTATACAAAACTTCTTTGTCGGTGCAATTTCGACGGAGAACAATAGGCAACTCGCCTCTATGTACTCGACCATAATAATAATAACACGGCATTAAACTCCAAACCAATAAATTCAAATTGGTCGTTGGTAATACCAATGAAGATTGGTTTTAGCTACCGTGCGGCGTGGGTCGGTGGTTTGTGGTTGACTTTTGAGTTTGTATGAAATTCTAAAGTATTGTCAGTGGGCAAGCACGTTATTATTGAAGAAAATTGTACAGTTTGTTACTCAGCAACACCGCTTCTATAAACCAAATTCGGTTGAAAAAATATAAAACTTAATAAACTTGAACTGGAGTTAAGCAATTCTAGATTTTGTGAATATTAACGGTAAATTATTGTACTTAATATAAATAGTTCTACTTTATTACGCCACAAAAGAGCATTAAAATAAAAAAAAAATGTTAACAGATACATACATGGCAAAAGGTGATTTTACTGCAGAGTGCAATCTTTCCAAGGCAACTTTCGAATGGTAACGATAAAGTTTAGAGAGTGAGAAAGTGAGTTTATTTGTTTGTTTGTTTGTGACGCTTTCAAGCCTTAACGTCTCAACCGATCATCATGATATTTTGCATGCACGTTGTCAGGAGTACCTACATAAAAAGACAAAGGGTAATTTTATCCCGGAATTTCCGTGGGAACTCCGAAATTAGCGCGGGTGAAACCACGAGTAACAGCTGATATCTAAATAAGGACTACCCAAAACAATTTTTTCTGGGTCCGTAGTCTATAGGTTCTACCTATCCCATCTGCGACGAGCCAACTCTTATGTATGCAACATACTAGAAGTAAAAAAATGGGAACGAAGGTAAACACAACATGCAAAAGCATGTTTTGTTTCGCTTTAAAAATAGCGCAATGGCACTTTTGCCGTGTCCCATCCCACGTGTAGGCAGCATTACAACATGCGCACGCGCAAGTGGGCGTAATGACCGCTAATAAACATTTTGATTTATCGCACGAGATTAATAGTTGGACGGCTCGTGACCGAATCTTTTTCCTATATATAATAATAATACAAGCTGTGTCCTGCGGTTTCACCCGTGTTGAGTAGACCCGTTAATTTGAGGAAAAAAATAACTAAAATAAATTATTCCACAGCTAACCGTTATCGCTGCGGACGCAATGGAAGCTCTCAAAAGGAATATTTTTACCGTTTCAGCAACAATTTTTATTGCTGCTCCGCTCCTATTAGTTTTAGCGTGATGATATTTGGACGCAGATAAGCAATAACATGTTAACCCACAAAATTAAGTTACCTATTCAGAACGATTTATTGAGAGTTAGGGAACGTTTTTTAATTATGTGTTTACCTTATTAAATTGTTTAAGTATGTACCTAAATATTAAAGATAAAAAATGTTGACATAAAATGGCGCTATAATTTTAAAACACGATTTACTCAAAATTTCTCCATTGAGGGTTAACACACTATTGCTTATCTATGTCCATTTAACCTATAGCCTTCCTCGATAGTTGGGCTATCTAAAACTGAAATAATTTTTCAAATCGGACCAGCAGTTCCCGAGATTAGTGCGTTCAAGCAAACAAACAAACGCTTCAGGTTTATAATAACGGTATAGATGAATGCCTACTAAGTGAGGCATTATAGGCATTGTAAGTACTTGAAATTCTAACTAAGCGTGTTTCAACTTTAAATTACTTACCTACATATTTTTTAACAATAATATTAATTACAAACATTTCATAGAAATCGGTGCATAAAGAGATTAACGGGAACAAACATTGTGACATGAGATTTTTATATAGGTACACGTATATACTAGCAGTTCCCCGCGGTTTTACCCGCGTTAATATCGGAGTTCCCGTGGGAATTCCGGGAAAAAAATTACTCTATGTCCATCTCTGTACCCCTGACAACGAAGGTGGCCTTACTTTTCCGAAACATTTAATTTAAAACCTTAACAAATTATAATATACCTGAAGCTTCGTCATGAATCACTCTATTGGCTCAGAGTAGTAATATACTTTACCTACTACGTATATTGGTGAAAACCGCAAAACCCAATCAGTAGTTTTTAAGTATATCGCGAACAAACAGATAGCTTCGGAGGACTTTGTTTTATAATTATGTAGTGACTGGCTATTTCACCCACGTTAATTTCGGAGGTCCTGCTGGAACTCCGGGATAAAAAGTACCCTATATCCTTCCCTTTACCCCTGACGTTTGTGCAAAATTTCATGGTGATAAATTGAGCCGTTGATGAGTGAAAGCGTAACAAACAATGCATATTTTTTTTTGTGGGTGGTTACTCTTCCTTTATTGCTCCCACTAAAGTTTTGGTAAAAATATTCAATATATAGGATACATATATATATAGGATACAGAATCGCGGATTCCACTATACGTAGTGAAGATGTTTAATATGGTCCACAGACCGGCCGTTCTCCGAGTCGGATGCGGACCGACCAGCCCCGCAGACCGAGCTGCAGTGGCGGCGGTCAGCGACCTCGCTGCCGCTGACGCTGACGCTCGACGCCGACCTCGAAGACGACGTGTTCGTCAGCCCCAGAGCCGACGGCAACGATTTGTTTTCTACACGGCAAGTATCCTTCTTCCTCTTCTTCTTCGACTATGGCAATCTATCCCGAATTATCGCATTTGATAAAGTATGGCGAAACGCCAATGACCACGTCCCCAAGATAAAACACGGTTCCCTCTCCAAAACCAGCTTCTTTCTTAGAAAACAAAATGGCTGCTGAATGGTAGTGAAAATATCGAATACTTACTCAAAAAACGCACTAGGCGTCCACTCGCTACGACCTCCACTGGTCAACAAACCGGCAAGTATCCTTATAGACGAATTTACTTATAAAAGAAAATTAGTTCTTATAAACTACAATAATTATTAAGTACCCTAGTAGCTGTTCTTGGGACTAGATGGCGCTGTAAGATAATTTCCAAATATATAATTTTTATTATTATTCTAACTGTTTCTCGCGGTTTTACACACGGTAATTACGGAGTTCCCGCGGGGATTCCAGGATAAAAGCACCCTATGTCCTTCTGTGTACCCACGACAACGTGTATGGTGTATGCAAAATTTCATGCGATTTCCTGCGGAAATTCAGAGGTAAAAAGTACCCTATATCCTTCTCTGTACCCTGTTTGTAAACATGATGACCGGTTGAGCCGTTGAGGCGTGAAAGCGTAACAAACAAATGGACGTAGATAAGCAATAATATGTTAACCCACAAAATTAAGTTATTGATTCAGAACGATTTATTGAGAGTTAGGGAACGTTTTTTAATTGTGTATTTACCTTATTACATTGCTTAAATATGTAAATAAATATTGAACATAAAAAATGTTGATACAAAATGGCGCTCCTACTTTTAAAACTCGATTTACTCAAAATTTCTCCAGTGTGGGTTAACACAATATTGCTTATCTATGTCTAAATAAATTTGCATTCGCATTTAAAATCGTGTAAAATGGTATAATATTTTTTTTTTTTTTCAGGAACGTCGAAATCTTCGGCTACAGCAGTCCGCGCACTCCAGCGGGAGTGCTGCTCAGTCCGAGGAGGGAGAGGTCGTTCACCTTCTGCTTGACCAGCGAGAAGCATTGGAAAGACAAGGGGGGGACGGATGTGGGTCATGGCGCAGAACTTGACGCTGATGTGGTGAGTTCTGACGTCTATACCTCTGATCGTCTGACGTCTGATCTGTCTGTGTGTGTGTGTGTCTGTGTCTATCTGTGGCATCGTAGCTCCCGAACGGCTGAACCGATTTCGATGCCGTTGTCTTTGTTTGGAAGCCAGTTTAATCTAGATGGTCCTTAGCATTGTTTCATTAAAATCGGTTCAGTAGTTTAGGATATATTTGAGTATAACTATAGTATACTTGGTTGGGGGTTTTCTGCCGTTCCTATCGGTTATACTTGATAATAATTATGCAATGTTTTTTAATAACATTTATTTTCTGCTGTTATTTATTGTAGTTATATTTAGGTATTAATATCTACAATACGTTGTAATTACTCCAAATGTTTTTAACCACAAACTCCTAATGATAACAACGACCCGTTTAAATTGAATAAATTTATGCGTAATTTATTTTAAATAGCTACGGTGAGAATTAATTGGTGTAATATAATTATTGTTGTTTGCTTATAAGTACTTTGAGTTTATTGCGTCTAAATTATTTAATTAAGGGCCTTCAGTTTTGGTCGCCGGGATTTTGATATAGGTGTCATTATACAAGTGGTATACAAGAAAGGGCGTACCAAACCAAAAGATGTTTTTAAAAACCACAATTTTTTTTATGATAATTATATACATATATATTTTTTTATTCTATCTTTAAAAACGCCTATGCAGTGTTTATATAAGTACCTACACCTACATAAATACCTCTTCTTATTAAAATCGCTGACTTTTTTCATCGTGATTTGTAGATATTATATGACCCTTAAAAAACAAAATTGTTAAAAAAAAAAAACTTTTCGTAAAAAAGTCTCAGATATGAAATTTTACATTGTAGTAGCTTGATATTTTGTTTCCAACTTTAATACCCGTGCTCAAAGAAGTTTCTCTTCAAAAAATAACATTAACAACAAGGCATATAGAATTCGAATTTGTTTTTTTTTTGCCATCTACAGCGTTTGTGACTGTGTTACATCTATTAAGCTCGTACATTATGAGCAAGGTATGTTGTACTCGGCCATAGTGAATCAAAACCCTATATTTGTATTAAAACACTATGTTTATCTAAAACTCTGCACGTGGGTCAAGAAAACCTTTGTCTTGTTCGAATATGAATCATAATTATACGTTTATTATACCTACGTCAACATTGTACAATCGACAAGAAAAAAATTGCAAGCTCTTTAAAATATTACCTACATTTACGCCTTTTATACGAGTATTATAAAACAAAGTACTCCACCGCGTCTGTCTGTCTGTTTGTACGCGATAATCACAAATACTACTGACTGACTCGTATAAAGGCGTAGACGTTATACTTATTTTAAGGAGCTTGCAATTATTTTCTAGTCGATTGTACAATGTAGACGTAGGTATAATCTAATATATAAAATTCTCGTGTCACAATGTTCGTTCCCATACTCCTCCGAAACGGCTTGACCGATTTTTATGAAATTTTGTATGCATATTCAGTATATCTGAGAATCGGACAACATCTATTCTTCATCCCCCTAAAGGGAGTTCCTGCGGGAATTCCGAAACTCACGTGGGTGAAACCGCGGGGCACAGCTAGTAAGCGTATAATAATTGGTTTTAAAGTTTTGTGTAAATTGGTTGTATAATGGTTGTATATAACAATAGGTAATTTTTGCAAGACTACCTAGTGTCGGAAAAAGTAGGACTTTGTTACACCACGAAATTTTGCATACACTTTGTCAGGAGTACAGACAAGTCCGAAATGACCATGAGTTAAACCGCAGGGAAAGCTAGTTCTATTTAAATAAAAAAAATCTTAAGTACAGTGTTAATTGGAAAGGGAGTATGAATCAAATCAACGAGCACTTCAAATTTTACCATCACTGGTGGTCTTTTAATAAACGCGGAACATCTGTAGGTACATTTTTAAATTGTTTTTAAAAAAGCAGAGTACCAGTACTTTTTACTTTTTTTATGGACAAGCTGTTTTATGTACCTACGTATTAGAACAAAATTTATTAATCCCAATAAATTGCTATTATAAAATCTGCAGGCGTTAAAAAAACTCATCCGATGTAATTTCGTACGAACGCAAACAATTACATTGTGTTCGAAGTACAAATAATAAAATAAAAAGTGCTGACTGCGAAGAAATTAAATATCGCCTTTATAGTACCGAATGGTTTACGTGCGAATAAAAGTTTCGTTTCGAGTGCGTAGTGGGAACTTTTACGGTTATCGCTGCGAAACATGGAAGCGGCATCTCCACAGGTTTTTTTTTTATTTTTATTTTTTTAGATTATACCAATAGGTTAACACACTTACGGCAAGCGGTATTGAAACTTTAATTGTAACGAAATCAACGCTGACTTGAGATGCGTGTATGCATATTGGCACAGCGCCAAGTTATTTTAATAACAATCCAGCAACTTGCACACGCAACTGTCGTTTAAATTGAGATGATAATATTTAATCAGAAGACAAGAATCGTTTTATGTGTGTGTTTGTTTGTTTTGCGCATAATAATAAATCAAAACGAATTAAATAAAGAGAAAAGATTAGATTACAAATGAAAAGTTAGCCAGGAAAATAGTATACATGAATTAAAAACGTACACAGTTTTGTATTTGTGCACTCTTGTGAAGAAAACCCAGGCACGCTAAGTTAGGTTACGTTTTAAAACTGATTACAAAAGCTTCAAATTGTACCAATTTACGATGTACGGACTTCTACCACAATGTAGTTTCTGTCCTTGATATCATACAAATTCCGACTGTTTTTCAACGGACGAATTTTGCAAATCGCCAGTAACTGTCATACCAAAACGAAAGTAACTTCATTCAATACAGTAATAATTTTCTATGAGACTCAGCCACCATATAACTTCAGTAGGCATATTGGCGTTTCACTTTCTTAGCCAATTCTGAGTGAATCTACTACGTTGCTCTATATTTCCTTATTAGGATAGACTTATCTACCTTTTCCATCTGCTTGACGTCATCAATCCTTCTATTTTTTGTTCGCGGTTTTCACTTGCCTCAGATGCTGTCATATCAACACAGATATAAATAACATCACATAACACTGTATCGTGTGATCATTTTATTTTTGTGGCAAAGGAAGAAAGAACTGCGCATTAATTATTGTTTAAAATCCAATCTATTTTCGGATTCCAATGTTATAACAGCAAGTTTTTATTCTATTTCAAAGTAACTAGGTCGAGTATCTAATAGATGAGCGGCTGACATATTGTTATGATTAATTATAATAGACGAAAACACACAATTGTAAAGTGTCATATTGAAGTCTTATAGGAGAAAATATTTGGTCCATTATTAACACAACTAGCTATTATGATATTACTCAACGAATTTTTATCACTTTATTCAGTAGAAGATACTAGCTAGATGAGAAATTTAGAAATTATCAATAATTAAATTGTCACAATCAAAAAATTGATATTTTTTTATTCTAATTATACCTGTAGATTGATATAAGTAGAAAACTCTGAGCTAAATATTAGTGAAATAATTCACTAAAACCTCTTGTACCTAATTGTAATTTTTACAAAGATGGTATTTATGAATTTTGATAGGTACTTTGTAAATACTGCGGTTTCTCTCGCGTTAGGAGTTCCCGCGGATATTTTAAGATAAACAGTCCTTTGCAGTACATTTGTATGCCGAATTAGTTGAGTAGATAAGGCGTGACAGAAATGCTTAACTTACTCCTTATTTCACAAAACTGAATAATATTAGGAATCCATATTTAGCCATTTTAGATAATTAGAGCGTTTTTTAAAACCAGTTTTTTTTTTAATTTTTTTTTATTTGTCATAAGTCCATCAAAAGCTATCGGTGTCATATATTATTTGAAACAATATTTCTATGAAACCATCAGTCTGGGTAATTTTTTTTTTTTTTTTTTATATTTAGGTATGTCTTTTTAACCGAATCTCTAACAAAAGCCTATTCCATACTAACATAATCCCGCCATCGCGTTTCAACATTGACTTTCACGCTTTATATTTACGCGTTGCGTAAAATGAGACTTATTTCTGTATTTAGTACGTAAATTAATTGCCTCACAAAACTTAGTGGGGAGCGGAATGATGGGTTTACGCTTTATTGGACGGATTTTGATGAGATCGCTTCAGGCTTTGTATTTGAAGACAGAAAAATTGTACTTACATTATGTATATATTTTTAATAATATGACGGCAAAACTACCTACTGGATCTATTCGAATGAATGAAACTTAAAGTATCAAGTAAGTGATGTACTGGTACGAATATATTTTAAATCTCGTTAAATCGATTTTCTAAAGGATGTAACCCGTAAAACGGATTGTTTATTTATCAGTTGGCAGAAAGGTGAAGTCAAAAAGTACTTGTAACTAGACACTATTTGTAATCAGTTCATGATGTGACCGACCATTTTATGAAATGCTTCCATTTCGTGATATGGTCGGCCACATCATGAAGTAAACAACTCTTAGATGTGACCACGACATAGGTACCTACCTATCTATATGTAAGTTTTATCACATCGCAGTATAAGGTACCTATATAAAATTGTATGACACAGAATCTTTATGCATTAATCGTTTCGTTTGAGAGCTATTCCCGTATGATTTACCGCAGACCGATGCGGGAGAGATCGCTGGTAACGTTTTTGTAAACAAAACTGGACATAGGTACCTTGCGCAATAAGTAGATATACCTTTTCGATTCGGGAACGTTACCAAAATAAATTGTAACAAAACAACAAAAGTTTAGAATTTTCGTGAATTCTCTATTAATTCATTTGGTCAATAACAGGTGGCGTTGTATCTATCCAACACAATAAATATTTCTCGTGAATTTTCCAAGAAATTTTCAGTTATTGGTCCGTTATTAGATAGTACGTATATTTTAATACATTTCATTTCTTACACTGTACGCAAACCCATTTTTTTCATATCGGCGAATCATGAATGGAATCAAAATCAACGGAGAAATCATCTTCGTTTTTCAAGATAACCATCATTTAAATGCAGTTACGTCCTCATAACATTTATCCAAAATATACTTAGGTATATCATATTATAATTTGCGATTTCTCATCTTCCCCCATCCTCTTAAGGGTACCTTGACATGTTTTACTTTTCCCTTTTTGTATGCTTACCTTTTTTTTCTTTATAACTTTTTTCTTTCTGTTTCTTGTCGTTTTGTAGTTGCCAGCGACTCGGGTGATTGCTGTGTCGCACACAAGTGGGAAACGGGGGTTCCCCACAATGGGATGCCATTTTCTTTTTCAATTCCTTATCTTGGAGACGAGTGCCACCCCTAGCAAATGTACGCGATACTTGGGAGCTGGTGAGGTGTATTTAAATGAGAGAGGTGTGATTCGATCTGTCCAAATTTCATATTTTGGAAACATCTCACTGTGAGATATCTTAGTAATCGTGAGTTTTAAGTGCAAAATTGAATTTGTTTGTTTGTAACGCTTTCAGGTCTTAACGGTTCAACCGGAAATCATGAAATTTGCATACAAGTTGTCAGGGATGGAAGTCATGGATACAGATAAGCATATAGGGTACTTTGTTCCGGGATTCCCGCGGGAGCTCCAAAATTAAACTAATTGCTCATAATTGATATAATTAATTATATTTCAATCGTATCGTTACTATCACGCCTTATAAAAAAAATATTTTTAAATTATATATTTTATTTTGTGCTCTTCTTAATGGGGACCAATAAACTCATTTCTTCTTCTTCTTTTTCAAATTCAAATATTCTTTATTGCCCCAGAAGAAACACAAAGAATTAATACTCTCGGTACCTTAAGGTACCTTCTAATGTTGTAGAGTTGAAACCTTGTGAGGAAAATGGCGTACAGATACGTACCTACTGGATAAACGCAACTTACTAATTTTCAATATAACTAGCCGTCCCTCGTGATTTTACCCTCGGTAATTTCAGAGTTGCCGCGGGAACTCCAGGATAATCTATACGTATAAACCTTACTCTTGAATCACTCTATCTATGGAAAAAATCCGTTCAAAATCCGTTGCGTAGTTTTAAAGATCTAAGCATACATAGGGACAGACAGACAGCGGGAAGCGACTTTGTTTTATACTATAGAGTGATTTGTGGTCGGTTGAATTTGACAAACTACTTTATATTACTCATTGAGTTGTTACAATCTTCACAAAATTTCATATTTGTATTGTACATATCAAGTGACTCTATAAAGTAGGAAGGTAGGTAAATACATTACCGGTAAGTAAGTGCCTACTCTAAAATATTAAAATACGCGGAAAATCTCTACCGACAAGTCGGATGTCTTTCGGGTCTATAGGTAGGTACTTTTATTTTTTTAATTTTTGCTAAATCTCTTATGCCCCGTCATCCGTCTAAATGTATTTTCACGTATTTCCACTCCGTCCCAAGGATCACTGGAGCTCCAGGAGGGTTTGGGGGTGGCTTTTTGTGTACCGTGTCCGGGGTCCTCTCAATGGTTCCTCGCTTCTTTTTTACCTATTTCATCTCATTCCCATGTTATGGGCTTCGCCGCTATTAATATTCATAAGTAAATTGCTGGGATGATCTGATGGCGATACGTTTTTTGTTGTTTTTTTAGAGAATGTCATTTCGTGTTATTTATTTTGAAAGCACTGTTTGGTGTGGCGGTGAGTAAATCAGATTGCTAAACTACGTGTCGCGGGTTCGATACCCATTAAGGTAAACATATATTTGATTAACTTTGGTTCTTACTACGAGGCTGGGTGTTTAATATGGGTTATTTGTATGCATTTACGAAAAAAAACGTATAATACTTACCTATGCACTTGACGTAAATCAGTGGTCTCAGCTTAGTTTGGAACCAGGTGGCGGCTGTATGATTAAATCGAAGCGATTATATATCTGTATAATCACTATCTTAATGTAGAAATTGACAGACAGACAGACAGACAGTCGAATATAATAGGCGAATTTTTGTTAAAATAGTTTTAATAAACATACTGGTTCTTATAGTTGTAGAGTTTTTATTATTTTGGTGTTACATAATTAAGTGAATCTCATACCCTCTCTTATTTCGTAGAGTCATCAATAACGGTCGATATGAAGTTCTTTTTTGGTTATCTTACTAATATTATAAATGTGAAAGTGTGGATGTTTGGATGTTTGTTACTCAACCACGCAAAAATGGCTGAACGGATTTGGATGAAATTTGGCATGCACGTTGTCAGGAGTACAAAGAAGGACGTAGGGTACTTTTTATCCCGGAATTCCCGCGGGAACTCTGAAATTATCGCGGGTGAAACCGCGGGGTACAGCTAGTAATATATACAGCTAACTCTACATAATATACTGTACAATCTCACACCAGAAATACCTAAGCTATGTATAATCAAAGGTACCTTAAAAATTCTTTAGAAAATCCCTAAGATCCGAAAGCGTCAAGCAAAGTACAGACACGAACAAAACCACCTCTCACCCTGACTGTTGAAGTGGTCGAGGAAGCAATGCCAGACTGCACCTGAACTCGAAAATTCTCTCTTTAAGCGGATCGGAAAATAGAGTAGAAAAAAATCGAGACATCTAGACAAGCGACTGGTCCCAAGCTTTGAACCTTGGAAGGTTTAGATGCCGTCTGTCACACCAAAACAAATTAATACACGACTGACTGGGAATAAAAGTGCAGAAATTATTATTATCTATATATCTGCATAGAAAATACATACTAAGTTTAAATTGTACTGATCGGTTTGTATTTGACGCCATTGAACAAATAAATATAAAGTTATAGGATTTAAGATCAATAAAATTAGATTCATATTCTGACTCAGATTTTTATTGATAACTAGCTGTGCTCCGCGGTTCCATCCGCGTGAGGTTAGAAATTCCCACAGGAAGTATATTTTTTTCTAAAATAAAAATAGTCAGTGAAAGTCCCGTTCAAATCAGTCCGGCCGTTTCAGAGATAAGCCGGAACAAGCCAGACAGACAAAGAAAAATTTAAAAAAAAGTTTTTGTTATGTAAGTAGGTACCTGGGCACCTACCGTATATACTTTCATATGCATTTAGTGATTAGTGAAAAGCTGTCAATTCTTAATTACAAACAGACACTGATTTTATTTTGCTAATAAAACTCTCCGATTGCAAGACTGTCCAGATTATATAATGATTGCAGCTGTGATGAGGTTGATATTTTCGGTATGTCATTTTTTAAATTTCGCAAGTTTCTTTATCAAAAATTTAACAATTAACATCTCTTCAAGACTGGGTTCTAGTTTGTTCTGATTATTCAAAATTTCAAATTAAGTATTAAAATTTAAAAATTCACTAAAGTCCAAATATTAAGTTCAAAATTAATCCTTCAAATTAAGACTTTACCTACTATAAAAGCATGCTGTGTTTACCTGTAAAGGATTGTACAATTAGCCTTAAGTTATTGTCTTAGAGTTTAATATTTTTATTATTGTATGATCGTTGGTAATCCAAATAAAGAAAATAAGAAAATAAAATAATATTTTTTTCACAGCACTTATTACGGTTCGGTGTAACACAACATTGAACCATTGTTTTTCGCCGCTCGCCGCGTCGTATCATTAACCCGGAGTGGATGCGGGATTTTTTACACTTTTTAACGTTAATCCTTTATTTTTACACGTATTTATGGAAAAACGTCGAGTGGTGTCGCCGATCTTTGGCGGTCGAGTGTCACTTCCATCGAAATATTTGCTGATGGTGAAAAATTTCTGAAGAATGTCTCAAGAATGATTTGCTGATGACTTTTAATACACTTGCTGTTTTTTTTTTTATATATAAGTTACCTATTCATTTTAGCTTTATTGCCTTGGCGTTTTGAATTTTGAATAATAAATTAAGCATTAAATAAACGACATACCTACAGAATTAAAACAGAACACTGTTCTGGCAATGTTGTTATTTTATAAATAAGTTGTTATATTTGTTTTTACCAAGTTAAATACTAATTTGGGATATATTTCTTTATACTTTTTTTTATGTAACACAATTCTTTTAAAAAACCGGGATAAAAAGTGCTCTAAATTTTGACGAATGAGAACTCTATAAACCAAGCTTAATTGAAATCAAATAATTTTAGCACGATGCTCCACGCGCGTTTATTCAAATTGGATCTGAAGTATTGTAATAAAATTATATACCTAATGTTAGGTACTTCTATGTAATTAGTTTAATCGTCACGCTTCCAAACATGATCGTTTCGATTCTTATTAGAAACATAACTTCAAAGTATTATTTCTTTTGTGTTTGCTCCCTTCCCATAAAGTCCAAGCTGCAGGTGTTAGGTGAAGGGTTGTTTTATGTTATGCTTAGTTACATTTCAATTATAAACTTATAATCAGCCAGTGTTTTTTGGGATTCCTTTTGTGATGATTGCTCGATTGATTATATTTTTAAGGTTACGCTTTTATGTTTTGTGTGAGAATTTTCCCCTTCCCGCTGAGGACTAAATTAGGTAGGTACCTACATTAATCAGAACTTATAAAAGTCTCTGACCCTGTATATTCTAAAAAATTCGTGTTGCAACCAAAAGTGCCCCCCCCCCCCAACCAAATCGGCGACTGATTATAATAATTGGACGCAGATAAGCAATAACATGTTAACCCACACAACAAAGTTATTGATTCAGAACGATTTATTGAGAGTTAGAGAACGTTTTTTAATTTATGTGTTTACCTTATTACATTCTTTAAATATGTAACTAAATATTGAACATAAAAATGTTGGAACAAAATGATGATATAATTTTAAAACTTTAATTTACTCAAAATTTCTCCAGTGTGGGTTAACACACTATTGCTTATCTATGTCCAATTATGGTTAGGTCAGGTTTGTACTGCTGACCAAGTTGTGCGAGCCGAGCGAGCGTAGTGAGCGTGCTGCGGCGGCGGCTGGCAATGCGCCAAAGACAGTGTTACGGTTCAAGATCTTTTGACAATTTACAATCTTTCGAGACAGCTTTTATTCCAACGGTATTTTACAATTACTTATTTTTAGACAAAAAATGTACATCATATAAAAAGGTGCGTGCAAATCTCGTAACAAAAAAGAACCTTAGGAAAGATCAACACATTTTGCGTTTAGCGGATGATTAATTTGAAACTATTTGTCTGTTTGGACGACTAGCAAAAGCCTTAAATTAAATGCTCGATTGACAATTGACACATCCGAAAATCGAATTCAAACTTTTAATATTTTTACTAAGGCTTTTAACCAATTTTTTTATATAACCTCTTAGAATTTAGTTTAATTAGTTTAAAAGCTTGTTTCTTTGAAGTGTTCGGGTATTATTAAAGAAAACTCCAGATAAATAAAATACAATGAGCTTAATAAAAAATCCAATATTCTAATAATATATTATTGAAAAGACAGACGACAGAAATGATCTCACAAAGGACGTTGCGAGGTAATAAGATAGGCAAATATAAATCATTCGACGATTTTTTATTGCTCGGTATCATAATGAAATCGGAAGCGCGCGAAGGGAACTTTGCAAAGGATATGCACTTTTGTGTTGAAAGGCATCTTATTAGATTAAGTTTTTTATTATTCATATTAAAATAGCGAGTTTGTGATTGTGGCAAAGCATGTACCTAGTTTATTTTTTAATCAACATATGACGACTTGGCTACAAGTGGGATGTTTCCCGACAAAAAACAAAGAGGAACCAAGTTCCAAACTAAAAAGATTCGTTCCATAAAAGTGGTGTCATTAAAATTATAGCTAGCGTTTTTTTTTTCCATTTTCAACTTGTCACATTTATTTTTACTTACTTACATTTATTTTGTAAAAAAATTTTTCAAAAAAAGAACGTCCAAAACGATATTTTGATAAAAAACTTATTTCTTTTTTTGCATTATACCTACGCTACGCAACCTTAAGGAGAACATGTAAAAACAGTTCCCAAACCATTTGGTGGTCTTTCAGAAGTGTCCTTCATTTTGCCAAACACGTTTTAACCAAATTTCGTTCACGCAAATTATGGGCGAGATCTTCCGATATGACGGTATGAGACGTCATATTTTAGGCTTCGCACAAAGAAAACAGATAAAAAGAACAACCTGCCATAACAGATTTCCCCCGTGTATTCCGGTGTATTTCATTACCTATCCACTTCTACCTACCATCTGATAAAAAACAAAGAGATGAGGACTACGCCAAGTGATGCGCACGATACCAATGCGCTGTCTTGTCTTTTCGCGTCGGTCGGTGGCGCTAGATAATTTCTATTGTATAACGATTGACGATAGGTCTTCGTTGGTTTTTTATATAATAACTAGCTGTGCCCCACGGTTTTACCCGCGGTAATTTCAAAGTTCCCGCGGGGATTCCGGGACAAAAAGTACCCTATGTCCTTCTCTGTACCCCTGAAAACGTGCATGCCAAATTTCATCAAAATCCGTTTAGCCGTTTTTGCGTGATTGAGTAACAAACATCCAAACATCCACACGTTCACTTTTATAATATTACTAGCTGTCCCCCGCGATTTCATCCGCGGTAATTTCGGAGTTCCCGCGGAGGTTCCGGGAAAAAAGCACTCTATGTCCAGTTCCCGAGAGAATTCCGGGATAAAAACTATCCTATCTTTTGAGTTAGACCATATTATAAACGGTTACAAAATTTGATCGAAACCCGTTCAGTAGTTTCGGAGTCCTTTGCGGACAAACAACGTGACACGTGATTTATATATATTAGATTAGGATGACACTTCACGACACACAGATCTATATGTTACTTGATCCCACACTAAGCTACAAGCTTGTGTCGTGGAAACCAAGCAACACGTGCTAGGTAGGTACATTCGTGATGATCGGTTGAGTCATTAAGGCGTGAAAGCGTAACAAACAAACAAACAAACTCACTTTTGCATTTAAATAGTAAATACCTACTGTACTCGGAAACGTTAAAAGTTTTGTATTTCATAACTTCAATATTTTAATTATTTTTAAACTTACTTTTGTCTATGGTAAGCCTCTAGTAGCTCATACATTTCAAACAAATACATCACGAAATAAAGCCTTTTTTACACCCTCGCACATTAAACAAACCTAAAATCCAAAGCTCACTCTACATGAAAATATAGGTAACGTAACAAATAAGCAGCGACGTGCGTAAAACGACTGAGTTATTATTAACAATAAATCGCATACGGCATCATAATATTATTATGTATCTCGTGTTGTATTTTTTTTTATCGCATCAACACAATGGAGTGGAAAATGTTGATATCGCGTTATTGAATTTTCACTCTCTGCTAGAAAAGAGCTATAGCGGACCTGAAAAACTCGCACAGATATTCACATAATATTTTCTATACGAAAAAGCATTTTTCTATGAATATTAAAAACTTTTTAATAAATTTCTAATGATTTTTAATAAAAAGTAATTCAAACTTTAAAAACATATGAGAAGAAACCGGTTACTTGAAAACTTATTTTCGTTTTGTCGCATGAATTTCGTGATTCCATTGGAAACTCTTGCAGAATAAGTATTATAAATATTATCTTATGTGTTATTTCAGAATATTATAATAATTATGTAGGTATGATTTTTTTTCAATTGACTATTGAGTAACAAGTATTCGAACTTTCAGATTTATAATATTACTAGCTGTCCCGCGCGATTTCATCCGCGGTAATTTCGGAGTTCCCGCGGGAATTCCGGGATAAAAACTATCCTATCTTTTCAGTTGGACCATATAAATAGTTAGAAAATTTTATCAAAATCCGTTCAGTAGTTTCGGAGTCTATCGCGGACAAACAACGTGACACGTGATTTATATAATATTAAGATTAAGATTGTATCTGATGTGAGTTTTTTTTTTTTTCAGTTTATTTACCAAATCAAAATGTTTTATTGTTTTAATTGAAAATGTTATTCTACATTTATCTATAAGTACATATTTGCAAATATTACATAAAAAATTATGTATTTAGGTTTTTGTTTATAAGAAGGTTTATATGACTGTAATAGCGCATATCGGAAAAAAAATCCTAAACTCACGCGGATTTAACCATTTTCCAACCATTCCAACCAACCTCCACCAACCATTCGTTATGTTCCAGAATTTCGAAATTAAATAAAGCAACACGTAAAAGTTGCTAGTTAAAAAAAAAATAGAATCAGATATAACAGGCTCCGCCACCCCTGTTCGGATATTATTGTAATCTGGATAATAAAAGAGATATTAAATTTAAAGACGTTTACTTTTTTTTTTATTACACCCCACAGTTCGTTGGGATGAAAACGGAAGATGGAAAACGCGATTTTCATATCGACACTTAAAATAATACGACGGTTCCCAACGATGTGGGGCACGCGCGCCGAGTTCGATACACACGTGCGCATTGTAAAGTTGCGATAGTAAAGTTAATGCATTTGAAATCTGTAGGTACACGATACATTAAAATAAATATGGAATCCGAGCTCTAGTTTCCAAGAAATATATGAGCAAACGTACATACACCTGAAAATATTCTGCAATTCCAACAATAGGCTAGTTTCCTAATTTTTTTTTTAGTCCGTTTTGTAGATTATTAAAAAATATTGGACACGTATTTTTTTATTTTTTATGTAACCAAAAAATAACGGAGATATATTATCAAGTCGAAATTTCACATGACGTCACGCCTCGCTACAGTTTGTTCGCACGTTATAGCGAGCGGTGACGTCACGAGTCCCCCACCCTAAACTTTAATACGCTTTATCTATGCATATTTCCATTATTTTAAAAAAGCAAAAAATACGTGTCTTTTATTTTTTTATTATCTAACTGACGGACTAAATAGAATTTTGATTTTTTTACCCAGGAAACTAGCCTATTCTAGATACCTATATGTAAATATGGGTCAAATTGATTCCTCCTGACATTTCAAAGTCAATTAATGAACAGAATAAAAGTTCTATTTAAAATTTCGTTCATAATTTGTAGCATAAGCCAATCGATGTGAAAAGTATGTACGTATGTACGTATCTTTGTAAGTTATGTACCTACAGACTCATAAAGTTTGTAAGAAAGGAGATGCCAATTCTCGAGACCTTCCTTCATTTCACTGATAGGCAAGCGAACGCATTATAATTTATTAGTATTTTTGAATGAGCTCCAAAATATCTGAATCGCAATGGACAATGACTTCAATAAATGTAAACATAGGCAATATAGAGTAATTTTTGGAAATCTGATTGACTTTTCTATTTGCCACTTCGTAAAACGATTGGTCCAATAATATCTGTGTAAGTAATATATCCGTCTATTTATATTAGCATTAAATCCTTATAGGAATGTTATGTTACCTATTTTTATGTCCTCTTTTTATTTGCCTGAACTTAACCGTTGCAGACATAAAGTAGGGTATAAGGATTTGTTATAAAAATTAAACTCTCAAAATCCCCCCTTTATCGGCCTCACGGAAAAAAGTGGTTATAATTTTTTTTATTATTATTTCTGAAGACGCGAAAGCAACGCTCGTATCGTAGATATGCCATTTTGTTTTAACAATTCGAATTTCAAAAAGAGTCGTTAAGAAATGGAACGTAAAAAATTGTAAGATTGTCTTTTGTTTATTTTCTCTATCGCAAAACGAGATTAGGTTTATGTTTGGAATAATCCGTAAAGAAAAGAGAACATTCGTTCTGGAATTCATCTCAAATTGAAATTTCAAGTTGTCTTACTTAATATATAATGTTAAGTTAATACTTCTAAGATTTAATTACATTGTTTGCTAGTTACAAGTGAAATTGATATTATAAGGGTGTTAAAAAGAATATTATAAAAGACTTACTGGTGGGGTCACAACAAGCTAAAGCTTATGTCGTCGAAACCCAGCAAAAGTTGTCAATTACACAAAATATGTAAATACAATACAATACAATGTAATGCTGGCAATAGTGCTCATCATAATAGAGTAAATAGTAATAGATAGTAAATAGTTAAATACCGCGTTTTCACCCGCGTGAGTTTTGGGATCAGGAACCTTTGCGGACGCAGGCATAACAACCCGCCAAAATTTCATCACAATCGGACCAATGGTTTCGAAACGCACAGAAGACAGACATACAAACATTAAATTTTAATTATAAAGATTGTTTTATCGAAAAAGTATGCTTGCATATTAATATGAGTACCTTCTTAATTAATCACCATTTAATTTTTTCAGTACATAATATTATTTAGTTGTTTTGATTTTTACGAGCGCCTGGATTTGTATGATAAAGCGTGTTCCGCCCATTAACTGGAGTTTAGTGCTAATTGCAACTTTTCTTTTTAACTGTCGTTTATGGAATTAACAATTATTATTATTGTGATAGTAAAATTAGTCGTTAAATCAATCATTAGTTTTGGAGTTATGACGCTTTAACGTCGGATGTAATTTTGTTTATTGCCGTTTAAACTTTTTTTTTCCGGTTTTGTTGTCCGTATAATGGCTTGTTCAGGATAATGACATTTATATAGCTGGTACGATGGTAGTAAACTTATAAGGATTTATTTGTTTAATTGAAATATGAATTCTTGGTTTTCGTAATTCTAGGTATTGGTGAGATTTTAATGTTTTGACATTTAGATTAATATGTGGATAAATACCTACCTTTTGATAGTATAAAAATTGACTTAAAAATCATAATACCTAATCCTTTTTGATATAGATAACAAAATGTTTATGGCAAAATTTTCTCAACTTTTCACAGAATTTAAGTTTTTAATCGTTTTCCTCAAATTGGATCTATTATTAACTATGCATGTTAATACTTAGGTACACCAAAAATGAATTAACATTGAAAAAGAATAGCTAGAAAATTTATAGTTACACACGACTTTCATTCATAGTGACCTGATATTTTTTTATAGGGATGCGACACGCGCGCGCTCACGACGCATCGCTATCGATATTTTTTATGATCGAATTTAATTTATTTTGTGCGATCGTAAACGTCATCGGTGAGTGCACGAGACGTACGAGCGGAGATGCGTCGCGGTTAGCGATCATTATTCGTTGCCCACGCGATTTTTAACGATGCTGTTACAAGATTGTTGAATACGTTGCGTTTTTATGTTATCGTTTTCGTTTTAATTTATCGCTAACACACGTTATTTTTTTTTGACAATATATTAATCATCTTATCCAATTGAACTAAATGTTTCTTTTGTATGTTGCTTATTAGATATATTTTTTATCTTTTTATCCTGTAGGCAATGAAATGGCATCATACAGGAAAGCTTTTGAACCCCAATAGCCGTCAGCCCTGCGTGGAATTACCATTTGCTTTGCGATTCTTTGAGCTTTATCGATTACTTCTTATATGATCCTCTTCATTTCCAATTCAATCATATAGAGTTTATTAGGTACATGTGAAATCATAATTTTGTTTTTCAATATCAATAATTTTATTTTAACTACTTACTTATATAAATTTGAGTTCACATGTTTCAGTCTTGTCTTTGTGTCGTCTAATGTCGTCAGTCTGCCGCCGTCCAGGTGGTTGATTTTGTGTTCTGTTGTTGGTTCATGGTCTTCACTCACTAACTATCACCTAGCAATGAACTACCACTAATATCAGTACCATATTGCTCTGTATATAGATATTATTTGTTTTGCGGTCACGCTATGCTTGCAATAGGGATGTTGACTACTTTTAAAAATCAAAATTCTAATTAGTCCGTCAGTTGGAAAATAAAAAAACAATAGACACGTATTTTTTGCTTTTTCAAATAAATTAAAATATACAGAGATAAAGCGCATTAAAGTTTAGGGTGAGGGGGTCGTGACGTCACTAACCGCTAAAACCGCCATATAAACTGTCAGAATAGTGACGTCACGCGAAATTTCAACTCAATATATCGCCGTTATTTTTTGATCACGTAAAAAAAGAAAAAATACGTGTCCAGTATTTTTTAATAATCTACAAGACGGACTAAAAAATAAAAATTAGTCAACATGCCCATTATTACCAAACATGACTGTCGTTTTCAAACAAAACATCCACAGCTGGTTTTGTTAGGATGATAAAAAAAAAAAAAACATTTGGAAACAGGACAGTCTCTTTGCTACATTTCAAATTAAAATACGAAACTCGCTATTTCCGCAATAAAAATCCACGATAGAATCTTTTAAACTGCAAGAGTCGACAGTTCATTTTAGTGTCGACTCTAAACGTCAATGTAGCCTTCCGAGGCAGCCAATAGAAACATTGTTGGTTTATTAGTGATGTTATTACTACTTGCGCTGCGTCTCTATGAAAGTTTATATCGATAAATTCTTAAAGTAATATCTTAATGTTCTCTGTTAGTACGTTGTAATGTAAAACTTTTAGTATTAATCTTTGTAGATTAACTTTTGTTGGCCGTACTATGTAATAATGTAACTGAAGTCATCCCAATCACAAAAAATATAATATCTACCTGATACAATTGTTAGTATTGTTTTCCTAAGGGTTTTCGATAGGTACACAATTTAACCCCCTGCCAGATGACCTGAGGAAGGTCGCTGGTAGTGGCTGGATGAGGAAAGCGGGAGATCGTGTACTGTGGCGTGCCCTTGGGGAGGCCTACGTCCAGCAGTGGACTGCAATAGGCTGATTTTAACAATTATATGAAACAAATACATTTGTACAACATTTTAAACTAATCTATGTATAGGTAACTAATATATCTTAAAAAGTATGGTTTAACTTTAAATTCAAATAAAAAAGAAATCGATTTAAGCAAGACTTTTAGAGAGATAGGAGTGAGTTATTATATAAAAATAAAAATATTATATAACATACAATACAATTAAAACTTATATATCTACGGATAAATACATTTTAAGTAATAGATATTGTTATGTATCTAAACTTCCAATGTTTTCTAATTGAAGCGTATTCTATAAACTGCAGTGAGATAACTTTATTTTTATTTTCACTTCAATACATTTTATTCAATTCGAGTGGGTATAAAATTGAAACAATACTGTATTATTCAATAAGACGTCTTACACAGTTGGCGTTAAACTGTCCACAGAAATACGATCGTCTTGAAAATGCTATATGGAGTATCAATATTTCATCGTCGATATTTCCATAAATATCGATATCACTGACACTTTTATCGAATGTGTTGGAACCTATGAAATAAATAAACCCCTAATAAAAACCTTCGATTCAATTAATTTTCTGATAACTTACGTCCGCACTCAGAGTCGTTTTAATGATTACTTTATTACTTAAGTTTAAATGCCAATTAACATTACATATTCTATGAACGTCTCTGATTGCGGCAGTTTCTTTTTTATTCTTTACTTAAAATTAAGTAAAGATTTTTAAAAGAAAATTGCCGCACTCAGACACGTTCATTAAATTTTTGTTAATTGGCATTTATCTGAATTTAACTTAATTAGTTAAATTGCCAATTAACATTAGGTAATTTAATAATAATAATAATTCTTTATTTGCATTTTAATGAATGGCTCTACGTGTGGCAGATTTGTTTTAAATAATATCTTTACTTAAAATTAAGTAATCATTAAAACGACATTGTTAGTAATAAACGAGTAAATGTGGAAGTGTTTGTTTGTCTTGTTTTCATATCCCATCGGAGAAACTCTTGCTTTTCATCCCAAAAAATTCTACAGAAATCCCGAAATTGCTGCTGAAAAAGTTTCTTTTAGTAACTTACAATATATTGACAAAATATTTTTTTTTATAATTATGTACCTATATACTAATTTAATTATAAATATTAAGTTTAATTAATTGTTATTCTTAGTCTGCATGTTCCGTGACATTTTTTTTTAATCTTAATGAATGTTCATTAGTTAATGAATCTATTAATGAAACAGCTATAGGAAATCCTCAAGAAATAATGAAATTCACGAAAATGAAACTTCAAAGCAGCTAGTTGAATGTACCTACAACTTATATCCACGTTTTTCAACAATGAAAACTAATTTCGAAAAGAGAATTCAATTCGATTTTAATAAAGCCCTTTTCCAATTCGCATTCGCAAACATCAACATACCATCCATCTATAAGTAACAACACTAAAAAAAAAAAACATTCGAAATTAAGCAGAATATTCATTTCGCATCTCCTTTCATGAGATCTCTTTTCTTGCGTTGACACTGTAAATAACCTTACCTATTTAAATCCGTCCATTCGAATTTCAACTTTAGGACTAATGAGGTTAAGTACGTTTTTTCTCGTCGAAGATTGCGAGTTCTCACAATTGAATTTCGACTTTAGAGTCATGGTAATACAGTGTCTTTTGAATCTTGTCGTGGATTTTTTTTAAAGTAGCAAGATCGAGTATCGGGTGAAAATTATTCGCTTGGATTGAATCGGTTCAGAAGCGATTTGTCGTGCTACCTTCGCGATGTCCTTTGTTGGACGCTTCAAAGGCTTTTTATATTGTGAAACCCACCTTATTATTACGCTTGTATGACCACGGTGGGTGTAATACGATTGTTATTTTGTTTGCCTCCGATTGTTATGATTTAAATTTGTTTCAAATTCTCCACGTATATTTTGATGCTGTCGCAGAAGGATGCTTAGAAAAAGGTTTTAACTTATTAATTAAGAAACGCTATTTTGTAACTTTTTATTACTAGTTATCAAAGATAAAGTTTCCGTGTATTCGCAACTTACCGCTGAACATTTTAGAAAGTATAATTTATATCATTGTAAATATTTTAGTTAACACGCCATTTTAGCAGATTTTGTAAATTTTAACTAAAATATTTTGTTTTTTTTTTTTTTTAAAGGTAAAAATGGGGTATTCTTTTCATGATATCATACGTATATAAAATAAATATTTACCGATACTATTTGATGCATAGGTACGACATCCGCTGGTTTGTGCAAGAAAGGGGAGTGCTCTAAAGATACCTTATTTTCTATGACAAATAAAACTATTGACTGATTTGAACACACTGAATAAGTGAGTAAATATTATTTGAACGTCGGTAAAAGGTAGACATTTTGTTAGCTTTTATCGATAGAAGAGTTTTGATGGAATAATAAATATCCTCAATACATAGATAGTCAGAGATCTTAGAAGATAATTTCACAAATAAATTATTCAATATTACATATATGTAATAGAGAGTCGATACATTGTTTTTGTTCATAAGATCTATATCAAACGTAGTGTAGATCACCCCAGTTGTTTGCATACCTAATACTAAAGGAATTTTGGTCAAGACTCAAGAATATAAGAATGCTTTTTGGGAATGGAAATCTTACAGTTCAGGTCCTACTATATTAAAAAATATAATATGGTAATACCTTCTACCGTTACATTTAGAAAACAAATATAAGATTATCTCGACTGAGATCTAGAGTCAAGGGAAAAATATAATTTGTACCTTGGCAAGCACAAAATAAGAATTCAATTCCATTGTGTCTTAGAAAAGTAGGGTGGTAACGCCGATTCTTGTATTCTAATTTCGCTTTTTCTTATTTACTTCTAAAAAATGTATGCAAATGATTCCTTGCGATTGATGCTTTGTCGTTGGATTATCAGGTGACTGTATTCCGTCCCCGTCTCTTTTATTACACTTGTATATTTATATCTCTTTCCCCCAATCTCGGCGTAATGAAAGCAATTTATTGGCGGAGTATTCAATTTGGAAAATTTTGTAAAAGGCACAATAAAATTATACAGATTTACGCTAACGTTTTGTAAAGAAATAAGTAATATGTAAAAGAGGATAATTTATTTATACTTTTTTTCTAATTTAATTCGCGGAGGGTTCTCTTTTGTACCTGCGGCTGTAATCTCCTTTGAATTAGTACGTTCACATACTGGTGTGTTTACCCTAAGGATTGCTTGGTACTATTATAATGAAACTTGAATTTATGAATCATAATATTATATGAAATTCGATTGAACGGATTGGCGCAAGTGATCATCAAGAGGTTCCGGGTTCGATTCCCCTGAATTCCATTTTCCAGTAAAAAAAATCAAATTGAAATTCAAAATAATTATGTTTATTATGTACTCAGGATCGGTATAATCACTTGTAATCATCAGCAAGCGGTTCTTAAAATTAAGTTGAAATTACTGTCAGTTCGGAACGCGCGCTCTATTGAGAAGAACTGACAAGAAACTCAGTAGCGTTGTCTTTTTTATTATTGATACAATAAGGTAGGTACAAATAGGATTACAAAATAAAAAAGTAACATTTTTTAGAGCATTTCCAAACGTTTGCATCGTTTATATAATCTACTACGCTATAGTCATGAAGCGTTTGCGTGAGAGTATCCGCCGAAAACGTCCAGATTTGTGGCGACACAACTCATTGGATGCTGCACCATGATAATGCACCATCACACACAGCCATTATAGTGAAAGAGTTTTTAGCGAAAAATTCAACAAAAGTTCTCGACCAAGCACCGTATTCACCTGATATGGCTCCGTCTGACTTTTTTTTATTTCCCAAGTTAAAATTACCACTTCAAGGAAAACGTTTTGAGTCGATAGAAGCCATAAAAGAAAATTCGCTGAATGAGCTAAAGGCCATACCGCAAATAGCCTATGAAAAATGTATGGAAGACTGGGTGAAGCGGTGGAGATGTTGTATTGCAAGCGTTGGGGCCTACTTTGAAGGCGATAAAATAAATTTAGATGAATAATTTGTATTTTTTGTTTTATTGACAAATTCCCGATACTTAGTATACAGAATGTATAAATTTAAAATGCAACGTCGGCAAGCTAAAACAGAAGCTAGAAGAAGACATAAATTTCAAAGGCTCAGAACGAAGTCTTCGACGAATAATTAAGACTATATGCTTTATCGCATAATTTGTGTTTGATAAAGGTCTTAAATTTAACATGTAGGTTCTACTACAAATCTATAGTAGAAACTTTATATTAAGTACACAGATATACGTACTATGTTTATCGCCAGTAAAAATCTACAATTTATCGGGGCATATAAGGGATTTCTAAAATTTTATAAAAGATTATTATTATTTTAATTGAACAAAAATAGCTTAAATCTACTATGGGTACCAAATCCCATTAATATTATAAAATGTGAAAGTGTGGATGTTTGGATGTTTGTTTCTAGATCACGCAAAAACGGCTTAACGGATTTAGATGAAATTTGAAATCCACGTTGTCAGGGGTACAGAGAAGGACATAGGGTTCTTTTGTCCCGGAATTCCCACGGGAACACCGAAATTACCGTGGGTGAAACCGCGGGGCACAGCTAGTAAATAATAAAAGTAATAAATATTAAAATAATTTGTTTGTAGCACCACTTGTTTACATAACATGAAAAACATAATAGGATAAAGCATTATTTGACTCACCTTGATATATACAGACTTACTGTGATGTCTGTATCATAAGTAACACAAGTCAATATTATACAAAATATTACATTCCAAATAAACGAAAGTTTACACAATATTTTACAGGAAATAAATCACAAAACCATTAGCTGAGGAACGTTTTAACTTACCTATTCAGTAAGGCAAAATACCTACATACGTATAGAATTGTAACTACATTGAGTTTGTTTATTGTTCAACGTTGGTTTGTTTATAACATCACGTATACGTAGTTTAGGGACGAAAGTTAGTTTACTGTAACTGTTTTCAGATATTTAACTCGTATTTTTTTTAATTTATTTAACACTAGCAGACCGCGTGGTTTCACTCATGTCAATTTCGGAATTCGGAAATGAAAAGCACCGTATTTCAGTCAGGAACACTGTAGCTGAATTTTTAATAGTTTAGATATTACAACCAAACATGCAAAAAACAACTTTATAATCTTAATATATATAAATCACGTGTCACGTTGTTTGTCCGCGATGGACTCCGAAACTACTGAATGGGTTTTGATAAAATTAATTTTGTAACCATTTATAATATGGGCCAACTTAAAGATAGGATAGTTTTTATCCCAGTATTCCCGCGGGAACTCCGGAATTATTGCGGGAACAGCTAATCACCGTAAAGTACTGGCAGGGGTACAAAGAAGGACATAGAGTACTTTTTCCGGAATTCCCGCGGGAACTCCGAAATTATCGCGGATGAAATCGCGCGGGACAGCTAGTCTTAGTATAAAAAAGTCCAAAAGTTATTCAACATTAGTTTGAAGGTGACCTGTCTACGAAATTTCAAGCGCTACGCTACGATTCGATTTGTTTGCTACGTACGCCAAACAATGTATTATAAATAATTTAGACATGGGCTAGTAAAACTGCAAAAATATAACCTATATTAAAACATGGTGCGATCGATTCAGAAGTCGATTCTGAACAAACTACTTTCTAGTTTTCAGTCAATTCATTAACACGTTTTATGTACATAATAATAAGTGTCTACATAAATTTTGCTGGCAACGTTTT
The DNA here is from genome assembly GCA_907165275.2 of Zygaena filipendulae. Lineage (NCBI taxonomy): Eukaryota > Metazoa > Arthropoda > Insecta > Lepidoptera > Zygaenidae > Zygaena > Zygaena filipendulae. The sequence continues at coordinate 9,045,425 of OU015669.1, forward strand.
TTTTTGTTTCTTCTTTTTAAAGTTACCTCATATTTGAACCTATTGGAAACAGAAACAAATGCAATTTACTCCTAATACGGCTATAACACATGCTGCGCCGTTTCTGCCACCCCAATGCAATAAAAACACAATTCGAATTATCCTTACAATAAAACATTGGAGTGTATCACTCACTTGAATTACTGACTAGTATTTACAGTCGATCGCATTTACACTGTACGATTGTGATCGTGTGTCGAGACCGCCACATATCGTGTCGTATCGTTGCTTGTCCTTTTAGTAAGTTGAACATAGAATATTGTTTTTTCCAATAAGTTTCACATCAAAAAGAAATACAAATAAACCAACAAAGTGTCTTATGGCATACATTTGACGACCCGATTGGCGCAGTAGGTCACTATGCCTACCCGGTAATCAAGGGGTTCCGGGTTCGATTCCCAGTGGGGGTGGACTTTGTGTGATGAACACAGATGAATTACGTGTAGTATAATATACCTATATATAATTCTATGTAGTATATACAACGTTTGCTTGGTTTCCACGACACAAGCTAATTATAGCTTACTGTGGAAGTTGTGAAGTGGAATATTGTTATCATCTTTCATTTATTTATTTATCTTAAATTTAGGCCTTTTTACGGTATGAATTTACTTTATTTTATTATTATTATATACAGAATTAGTAATTGGTAATTTGGTTCTATGTAGAGCTTTTCTCATTGTGGTATAGGGACGAAGTGTCGTGTCGTTGGTCATTACGTATCAAAGCAAATCTCGTATCGTATAAACGGATGTATTCGAATCCCATACTAAAATTTACGACGACATTGTTTTATTAATATCTATAAAAAGTACATACTTCCAAGTACGGGCGTTTTAGCTAGAAGTTTTCTTATGACTCCCAGTGTTTACGTCTTTATGAGCACGCTAACTTTACGATTCTCATAGTAGTCACAGTTTCAGACCTTTTTTTAGTACTAAAAACGCATTATGCATTTCTCTCGAAGAGTTGATATGAAAATTAGTGCAAACATATTATTTGCATAGTGAAATTGCTTGATTTTATTAGTGTTTTATTAAAACAACTGTTATAATAATAATAATAAAATCGTTTAATTCAGTCACAGGACCCATATAAATTTTTACAAACAAAGAACAAAGTACCTTATAATGTGTGTTAGAGTATTCTAATACATATTATTATTAATGTGAAAATGTGTTTGTTCATTACGCTTTTATATCTTAACTACTCATCCGATCGAACCGAGGTGTACAGAGAAGTGCTGTTTATTGCGGAATTCTTGTGGAAACTCCAAAATTAATGCAGATGAGATAGCGAAAAATAGTTAGTAGGTGATTCAATTTAATCAGTTCCTACTTATAATGGGCATGTGGACTAATTTTTATTTTTTAGTCCGTCTTGTAGATTATTAAAAAATATTGGACACGTATTTTTTCTTTTTTTCCGTAATCAAAAAATAACGGCGATATATTGAGTTGAAATTTCGCGTGACGTCACTATTCTGACAGTTTGTATGGCGGTTTTAGCGGTTAGTGACGTCACGACCCCCTCGCCCTAAACTTTAATGTGCTTTATCTCTGTATATTTTAATTTATTTGAAAAAGCAAAAAATACGTGGCTATTGTTTTTTTTATTTTCTAACTGACGGACTAATTAGAATTTTGATTTTCAAAAGTAGTCCACATCCCTATTACGTGTTTAGTCAGTGAGTCAGTGACATTTCACTTTTATTATAGACTGTAATATAACTATTGTGCCCCGAGGTTTGGGGTTTGACGCGGAATGATAAATCGTTCAGTAGTTTCTAAGATTAGCGTGAACAGACAACCAAATTCTAGTCCTTATAAAAGTTATACTTTTATTATAGACTAGAAAAACAGATAGATAGATACCTATTATTATATTCTAATCTGTTTTTTTGTGTGTTTTTAGACCGACGCAGCTACTCCAGAGATTTCAGTGGCATCCATCGAGAAGTCTTCATCTGACAGCTCCATATGCAAATCCAAATGGCTCCAAAAGCTGCCGGGTTCAATCTGCACCGCATTCTTGTTCGTGCTCGGTTGGAAACTGTTTGCAAATAAACGGTGAATGTAAAAAAAAAAAAAAAAACTGTTACAAAACGGCGTGCTAAGAGTAATCAGTGCGATTATTCTTCGTGACACGCTTTTCGACAGAAGAATCAAGTTTTAGTCTATCTGTTATTGTAAAATAGCATTGTTCGAAAATTAAATTTTTCTCACGATAGACATTTTTTAAAACGATTTTATATGACATACTCGTGTTCGAATTGATTGGTAATGGTATTTAAATTTAGAATGTAGTGTTTTGGAGATTTTAAATTTAATCCTTTATCGAGAGCAGTGGTCGGCAACCTTGTCAGCCAGAAGAGCCAAATACAAAGAAAACACAACTAAAATTTATTCAAAGAGCCATTTTTTTTATTTGAGCTTTACTTTGCTTACAAGGTAAGATAATAATATTCCGTACCGTGTAATCAGCATTTCGTCACTGACCAAATAATCACTACGTCAGAGTCAGCACTTTCATACCTACTAATGACTGATATCTACGAAAGCATTTTGTGCCAACCTTAACCTTACTAATGTAAGACGCGGTGAGGTGGATTTGGTTAGGTATTCCAAAGTTGGTAAGGAAGTTATTGCATAGATCCATAGTAATTTTTGCTTCAAGGCAGTGTCGTTGGGCTGCATTTTGTGTAAGAGCCGTGGCTGAAGAGTTAAAGAGCCACATGCGGCTCATGAGCCACGGGTTGCCGACCACTCACCTAGAGCATTCAATATTGGAATATGGACATGTACGCCATACGGGGGCCACTAACACCAAATCATTGGCTCTTGGTTACTCCCGTTTTGAACGCTATTGGGCCCTACCACCATCTTTCAAAAGCGCTTTGGGCGAAACAAGATTAAATGTTTTTTTTTTTCACAGTTGAACTTAATGCGATTGGATATTGTGTTATGAATGACTAGCTGTCCCCCGCGGCTTCACCCGCGTTAATTTTAAAGTTCCCGTGGAATTGTTACATATAAACTTTGAAACCCTTTTTCATTCCCTGAGGGATTGAATTTTCAAAAATCCTTTCTTATCAGATGCCTAAGTTATACAAAGAACACAACACAAGTTTCAGGTCTCTACGATTAGCGGTTAAGGTCGTGCGTTGATCCATCAGTCATTCAGGACAAAGCATTTTATATATATAGATTTGCCTCACTCTACATCAAAATTTTGTCTTTTTTATTACACGTTGTTTAAGGTTGAAGTTACAATAGACGAAATTTGTTTGTAGGGTTGAAATAAGGAGATGGTGAGAGGGTCGATGGGTATTTGAAAATGAGCCTTATTTGCGAATGGTGTTCTGAAATCGTTAACTTTCAATTTCCAACTATATTTCAACGCACACTTTTGAATGTAGTAATTATATTTTTTATAGATATGTATTTAATTACGATATAAAGTAGCTGAGTATATTATTGCTCTGTATATTATTATACGTCATGTGAGATAAATCACTGATTCGAAAATATTAAAAATAATATTTTTAATGAAGCTGCCTTAAAATTTAGTTCATTTTAGAATATTACAAACCTCCTGTCGTTTTAATGAAAAATATCCAAATACAAAATAAATTACATTTCACAATCGAAATATTTATATTTCGATTGTGAAATGTAATTTATTTTGTAACTTTAGTTAATATGCGTTTTTGATCTGTAGATGAAGTTTTTAAAAAAATATGACACGCAATTTGTTATTTACCTGTTTCGCTCGAATAGCTAAAAATAAATCTTAAAAATTATTTAAACATATGTACATGTTTGATATATGACGTCACTTCTTCAGCCAACGTGTATTTTACATAAAAGTCATTGAAATTTTGGAGTTTTATTTTTTTTTTAATTATTACAATTTCATTAAGTACCTATGTATAAGCAATATAAACCAATTAATGTAACATTATGTAGAGCGTCAATTTACACTCCGCTTTCGGTGTTGAAATATTATAATCGAGTATTATCAAGTTATGACATTTAAAGTCAGTTTTGTAGATAAAAATATAATAAAAAAAAATGCTAGAAAACTTTGGCAAACGGTACCTACACCGTGATGTGACGTGAGATTGGAAGTATTCAAATAAAAAATATTTAAATCAATCAAAAATATCATTATTTAGCCGTTGCACATAATACTGAAAATAGATTCAACTATAAAACAACCAGAAAATGTATGAATTTTCTAAAAAAATCAGACGATCATCATAAAATGAGTTTTATTTATAGTTAAATTATAAATAATGAATAAAAACTAAAAGACCAGGCAGGCTTCTAGGTATTCTTTAGTGCCTATGAAATATACGACACGGGAATTAATTATATATTAAAAACTTGTCAAATACTTAATCACGAAGTTTTCGAAATTCAATGAAATAACGAAAATATTTTAAGAAATTTTAACAAAACCATTAAATAAGTAGTCAAAGTTTATAATATTGAATTGGTATTTAAAATTGAAAAAGGAATTTATTTTATTATTAATTAAAAGAACAATTTAAGTTACCTAATGATAATAATAATGAAATACCTATTATTAAAAAAATTAATTACTTATTCTTTCCAAGTTACAATTCCCGTGTCAATAAAAATTGTTCCAAAGAGAGCAGCCTAAAATTTGTCATCGATTGATCTCATTTTTAATCTTTTTTTTTTCTTATAAAAACGTTTATCTTAGAAAATATTGTAGACTATTTTATTAATGTATAAGCCATTTTGTATAGAGTTCGTGCCAAGTGTGTACAACGGAGATTATATAAGAAAAGGGTGTATTTTTTAATTTTATTACATGTATGCATAGTTTTTATACTTCATTGTGGAGATTCTACAGACAACCTGTAATATTAAAAGCCTAAAATTCTCAGCAAACGAGTAGTGAATGCCAATTTTCAATTTGAAAGTTTTCATTTTATTTCATACGATATCTATCAAAGCATGGAAGTAGGTAACTACCTACCTTTAAATGAGCAATTTATTGTATATCTTTTATCTCGGTTACGGCTCCAACGATTTTCATGAAATTCACTATGCTGCAGAGAGTTTCGGGGGCGAATAATAGATCTAGCTAGGTTTCATTTTTAGAAAACGACATTTTATTCGTGTTTTCAGGCAATGTAAATGAGTGTTCGGTACTGCTTTTCTACTTAACAACAGATAGCGCTATAAGCAACTTTCTCCGGGAGAAGTTATCACAACGAGCGAAGCTCGGTCGCCCAGATAGTAGGTATGTTTAACTTAAACGTGACGCGAAACAAAAAGAGGAATAAAAAAACGAGTTTTTACTTTCTTACTGATTTGCTAAGAATGGGGATGTGGACTACTTTTAAAAATCAAAATTCTAATTAGTCCGTCTGTTAGAAAATAAAAAACAATAGACACGTATTTTTTGCTTTTTCAAATAAATTAAAATATACAGAGATAAAGCGCAATAAAGTTTAGGGTGAGGGGGTCGTGACGTCACTAACGCTAAAACCGCCAAACAAACTGTCAGAATAGTGACGTCACGCCAAATTTCAACTCAATATATCGCCGTTATTTTTTGATTACGTAAAAAAAGAAAAAGTACGTGTCAAATATTTTTTAATAATCTACAAGACGGAATAAAAAATAAAAATTAGTCAACATGCCCATTTCATGTAGATTTGCTTGAGAATTGCTGTCATCACTATGAATTTTGGAATTAAGTACCTATCTGATTAATTGTAATCATAAATTAAGTTTACTGGTTATTCCGTTGATAATATGTTCATCAACATGTTTGATGGATTGATTACCCGTCCTCGGACCAGTCAAGAATTATTAGAATTACCTGTCGTTATAATTTTTCTAGTAATTTGGTCCTAATTAGAAGACGCTAGCTGTTCCTAGTTTTAGGTTTTCTGAGGAAGAAAAAAAATACTGAATTTTTTGCTATCGATTTTATTTTTTAAGAGTATAAATGTATGGGAACAAAATAATATAGTATTTTAATTTCCATGGGAACAAATTTATTGTATATTTTTTTGGTAGTTATTAGTGACCATTTTGTAATTAATTAGTGTTATTTTAGATTTATTTTAAGAGCGTTACAAAATACGGAAGGATGTGTTCAAATGTGATATGTACTCATATTTATTTAAGGAGTTGATTAAAATATGAAAAAAAAGTATAAAAGAAGTTTTCCTAATGATCTCTTGGAAGCTCTTATTTGCCATTAGTTTTTGCTTGCTTTGTGCTGGTGGATTTGAGTTTTATGTATCCATATTTGAATGTCAGTCTATCTAGAAGGAGCACTGAATACAAAACGTTCAACAAAAACAGCCATAAGGCTTTTTCCAGCTGCACCCTGTCGTCAAAATCATAATAATGTACATATATTACGTTTGGTAGAGTTCGTTATGTCCACTTTGTCTTTCAACCGTTTTAACCCCGTAAAACCAGTAGGTATAATCTCTTGGATAGTGAAGTAGTGTCAGCGCTACTTCTCTAATCTGAAAACTGCTAATTTCCAGACGATACTTCATACACTTAACTTGATAAAAAAATATATATATAAAATACGAATTCACCGCAGCACAAAGTGAACAGCAAATAGATATTACGATGCATATAAGAGTTGTGTAAATAAAATGATAAAAAAATTTGGTATGCTTAATACTCTCCATAATATTAAATTATAATAAGGTAAGTCCCCTCCTATATTCGTGAGTAAAGTACGATCGGTCTAAATCATACAACTATTTGATTTTTCCTTTTAAAAATGATTATTTAAAATAATATTTCTCCTGACAAATTACTCGTGAAAAGAGATATACGAGTGACATAAGACCTTACTTTTTAACCGACTTCCAAAAAGGAGGAGGTTCTGTGTTCGGCTGTATATATGTTTTTTTTGTACAATCCCTAGTAATATTATAAATGCAAAAGTGAGTTTGTTAATTTGTTTGTCTGTTACGCTTGTTAAGGCGTGGGCCTTAACTACTCAACTGATCGTCATAAAATTTTGCATACACGTTGTCAGTAGTATAATAAAGGATAAAGAGGCTTTTATTCCGCGGGAATCTGAATATAACGTGGTGGTCAAATAATAATTCGTAACTTTCTCCAGTAAAAATGTCGGGGATTATCAGTTTTAGTAAATTAAATCAATTATTATTATACTCTGGCGATTGGGAGGAAAATGGTGGAATTTTTTCTTACACATAATAACGATAATGTCATGCAATGATAATTTCTGGATTTACTCGTACCTATAATACCTTTAAACATACCAATGCTTTTTGTAACCAGTAAATGTTGAAATATTATACTTAATGCAATGGTAGAATATAATTTATAATTATGTTTAAAAAATGTTTGGAAGATGCAAAATAACAAGAATTAGTTAAAATAAAAATTAATTGTTAATTTGATATTTAATTAACTTACGAATATTACTGCTATGTAGTCAGTTTGCCGCAAAAGAGCTTTGTTAATATGTACGCATCTTTTAGGCATTTTTATCAAAAACTAATTCTACCAAACACTTAGGTATAGAGTTGATTTGGTTTTATTACCCTTTTGAGTGTTTTGTAACTCTTTATATATTGTTTCGGAAGAAAATATTATGTATAGTATACTTTATGTATTTAATATATCTATTTTACCATATTTTTTTAAAGTATCAAACATTCTTAAAATTCTTATTTAAAGCCCAAATATTACTAAAAATAAAACATGTTAAAATCGCTTATCCCTATGTATCGCTATAGTTTTAAATAATTTTGAGTTTAATAAAATAAAGTATTCGTGGGCGTCCAACCAAAAAGCTGCCATTTCTCATTTTACATGAGATGTAAAGAAGTTTTGTAAGTCGGGTGAATAAATTGCGTCCGCGATTTAAATTGATTATTAATAAATGCTTAGTAATATATAAAAATCTATGTAACATGCAAGTACAAGTGTGTTTTTTTTTTCACTCAAACTTTTAAAATTCTTTTTCTCAATTTAAGCTTTTTCAGAATTTCTAATTCAAAATGTGTGATAAAAAAAACGTGCTAGTTTTTATATATTTTTTCAATCCTTACTATCAATGTATTCTTGATAGTGAATCTAGTCTTAACTCAATATCCCAATGCTGGTACCTTTTTGTTTGGAGGCCTACATTTATTGTACTTATATTAGGTAGGTACATACTATAAATATCTACGCATAATGTCCAAACATATAAAATTATAAAGTTCGGCAAGTTCGTAAAGGAGAAATTATTTACGTAAACACAATCTAAAAGCAATAATATTAACAAATATTTGAATTATATTAATGACTTTTAAAGTTAGACGCGTGTCTTTCATAGAGTTAAGATGCTACAGCCTTTAATTATATCAATTAGTTTACTCATTTTAATTTTAATTAATATTTTTTTATGTTATATATTATTATATTGCGTATAGATTGCTATACCTACGCAATATTAAAATTATTGCAAATAAGTTTTGACGTAAAATTATTTATTAATATCATAAAAAAAAAGATTTTGAGCTTTTTTATAGGACTTTTTTTTGTTGAATTCTTTTTAAAGAGTAGGTACAGTGATTTTTATAATACGTTTGATTAATTAGTTATTTAGGCAATCAAAACTATTTAATAATGTTTTACATAACTACGTTCATCTACAAAACTTATTTGGATAATTTTCGTGTTGCGTAAAATTAATAGAATTATTATTTTGTATGTACTTTGTATATTATTTAAGAACTTATAATATAAAATAAAAAAGGGCCTGTATATTTTAGATAAGTAATATTTTTTTTGTAAACTCTCCTTATTTGTAAAGTAGGTATAACTTTTTTAGCATATAAATTAATTTTTTTTTTTAATTTGTTAGAAAATACCTAGTAACAGTCATAATTAGCTGTATTTTGTTCTGGTAAGTATATTGATAAACTTTAATTATTTTTTTAATTATTTTGAGATCTACCTACTGCCAATTATAACAATATTGTATTAGTTATGAAATACCTACCTACTGTTTTCCATTTATGTTTATTTGAAAATAAACGTTTCTAAGAACAAATTTGTTGATTTTCACTCAGCTAATCCCAACTAAATAACAATAATAGTAAAAGTTGGTGAGAGTTTGTTTATTTACCTAACCAATCATCATACAATTTTGTAAACATGTTGTCAGGGATAAAGGACACTTTAAGGTACTTTTTTTTTAGAATTCCTGCAGTAACTCAAAAATTAAAACAGGCGAAACCAAGGGGAACAGTTAGTGATGTTACGTAAAGTTAAAGTACGAAAACTCACTAGCTGTTGTCCGTGGTTTCTCACACGACCCACAGGTATTTCGAAATAACTCTTATGAAAAAAGAACAAAAAAAATATGACGATATTTTAAATACAAATACCTAATAGGTACTAAGCTGTATCTCGGCGGTTTCACCTAACTGAAAGTCGGTATTCCCGCAGGAACTCACTTTCTTTCAAGATAAAAGTAGATCCCTATTCCTATCTACATCAAAAATTATAAAAATTCAGAAACTTCACCTCTTCCAAAATTTTTTCCAGTATCTTAAATAATCTATTCTAATATCTTTAAATATAATAAATCTTTAAAAAAAGGATTATTGTCTGTTTCTCCCTTGTGCACGATTTTTTCAAAAACTATAAAATACCGATTTTTTTATCTAGTCTATTTTACAAGAGGAGATTTTAATATAGTAAAAAATATCTTATTTGGTGGACCACGTACATTGGTTACAAAAGTGATTACCTAATACCTATAGACATCTTCTTCAAACAAATCATACGAACCTACAACATATTATGTTTTTAACTTATACGTTTAATGCAATAAAACTTCCTAAGTCACATTTAAGTGAAATACATCAAGTTTAAGTGACCGCGTTAACTTTAAGTGCAACTTTTTAACGGGTAATGCGTTTTCAAGTCAAAGAAAACATCTAACTTAGATGGAGTATATTCAAACTATAATATGAGTTAGGTAACTCTGGAAGTTAGGTATCCCACTTTAAGCTGCTGCAAAATACTAAGTTCGAAAGTTTCGATCGGCAGATTTACTGTAGGTTATATAAGTATGAATGTACAATAGACAATAGGGTAGTTTCCGGGGGTATGAAAATCAAAATTCTATTTAGTTCGTCAGTTAGATAATAAAAAAGACGTATTTTCTGCTTTTTTAACTATGGAAGAAATTATAAGATAAAACGCATTCAAGTTTAGGATTGGGGGCTCTTGTCGTCATTACGTGCTATAAACTGTAGCACAGCGTGACGTCACGCGATGTATCTCTATTATTTTTTCATTACGTAAAAAAATCAAAAATACGTGTCCAATATTTTTTTTTATTAATCTACAAGACGGACTAAAAACTAAAATTTGGTTTACAAGCAATTCAATTTCAATTTCCGAAAAAAACAAAATTATACTTATGTTCATACTTCATAGTCACGTTTCGGTAACGTAGGTATAGGTATTATGTAAATTCCAAATTGACGTAGAATTTCCTAACGAAAATAATAAATCGCTTGTTTTAGTCTTCAAAATAACATTAACTATAACAGACACCTATATAATATTATTGTCTAGTGATTTTTTTTTTAATTTATTTATTTGCAAAATTCTTCTGGGACTGGATGGTATACTGGTGTTTGTAACAAATAACACTAAGCAATAAGCATCATATTGAAAAATTTATATAGGTTATTACCTATACAACGTGTTAATGAATTAACTGAAACCTGATACACCCCATTTAAAAAAATAAACAATAATTTATGATTAAAACATATTTTTTGTCGAAAAATTTTATAATTTAAAAGTTATTCCACATTAATTTGGAGGTAACCTATCTACGAAATTCCAAGCACTACGCCCGCGCCTACCGGTTCAAATTTTTTGCTGCGAGCGGCGTACGCGCCAAATATACAATATATATAAACAATTTAGACATGGGCTAGTAAAAATTAAAAAATATAACCTATATTAAAACATAGTGCGATCGATTCGCTAGTCGATTCTGAACAAACTACTTTCTAGTTTTCAGTTAATTCATTAACACGTTGTATATTTGAGCCCAGACTTAACTATACAGGCTGTTACAGAAAGTTGTAGTCGTATTTAGATTATTCGATTAAAATATTTAATATAGTAGGTAATAGGTACGATATTAAGTCCGACAACCTAATTTAATTTTTTTTAACTACGCTATAGGCACCCGTCTATAATATCTTACCTAAATTCGTACTTGAAAGCGAAAACCTCAGTTCATCATACAAAGTTTTCTTTGCCGAGAATCAAACCCAGAACCTTCTGATATTCAAAAGGGTCTATACCCTCAAAGAACAAGTTACTTACTCATCGTTAATTATAAAAAAGAAATACATACGAAAACTGTGAGGGCGCATAATTTTTTTAAAACCTATCTATCCGATTCGAATCAGTAACTTAATATTGAATGTGATGGGAATTTTATTTAATTAGCTGTTCCCATAGATAATCACGTAGTAAAACAAGCTTTACGATTGTTTAACAAAATGGCGCATAGGGTTAGGTGTATTAAAAAAACATCCATCCACGTACATATCTATCTTATAAAATTACGTGTCCGTTTTTAAAGTCAAATTAATATCTTTTCGAAATTCGATTGAAACGGTATCTACTTATAACAAAAACCAAAATTAAAATTTAGGTTTTTTGTCTGTCTGTTTGTTCCAGGTAATCTCCGAAACGGTTGTACTGATTTTGACGGGACTTTCGCTGACACATAGCTGATGTTATAAAGAGTTAACATCAGCTGTTTAATGTCCTCTTATTTTGAAATTAAAAAAAATATTTAATTACACTGTTGTAATCGAAATCCTTACTGATATTATGAATACGAAAGTAACTCTGCCTGTCCGTCTGTCTGGCTGTCTGTCTGTCTGTTTGTTACGCTTTCACGCCATAACGCCTCAACCGATAGCCATCAAATTATGCATACACGTTTTCAGCGATACAGAAAAGGACATAGGGTAATTTTATCCCGGGATTCCCGCGGGAACGCGAATTTCCGCGGACGAAACCGCGGGGCATGGCTAGTTGTATATAATACAAAATCAGAATTGACGCCATGATCATTTTAAAATCACTAACACAAAGTAGCACAAAGAATCCGTCATACTGATTGGCACCCATGAAAGATCCAATCAACCTCATCAACATCTGCAGAAGTCGTTGCGCCAAAATATTGCAAGTGAACAAACCTCTATATTTTTTTTGCATGTCAATTATTCAAATCCCACAACATTGTGCGCACTATTAGACGGCGTATGCAAAAAAATAAATAAACAAACATTACTTTTTTATTTGAAATGCAAATACTCTTCGACAGCCGCGAACTACTGCCATTTGCATATAGACAAGTTAACAATCATCGATCACCGATAATTTCAATACTGTCGTATAATATTTTTGTTATGTACAGAAGATTGATTGTATGGGAGTTGATTTCACACAGCACCTACTAATAAGTCTATTAGTCATACTTAGCGAACACATTTTTTTCCTTTTAGCAGCATTAACTTATGTTGCGGGTTTATTTAAAAACATCCGACTTTTATACTATTTTGTGGTCTGCGGGTTTCGCTCTATATATATTATTCAAGTATTTACGACCCCGTCAACTTTTCAAATCGTACGACGTTTTGAAAGTTGACGCGATCTCAATGTAGTGACCTTTTAGAGTCACTTAATACTTTCCGTTTTTATTAGATTTTAGTCGTTTGTATTGGTTGTAGTGCTCAATAAATTGTTGTTCGTTCATTCATTATCAAAGTGTCTTGACTATAGATAAGCAATCGACCCGATACGTGGGATTAAACCCGTAAAAGCCTGCCATTTCCGGGTTTAAACTTGGGCTGAAACCGATTGCCCATCTGTATTCTTGACACTCGCCTGACACTACCATTGTATTTCTGAGTCAATTTGTATTTACAGTGTCAATATAAGTAAATAAATAATGCAATAGTTATAACTTTCGTACTGTTAGGAAGGCTTGTCTCGAGCAATATTACCCGGTACAATCCACTAGTGCTACTAATTGATTCGCTAATGTGAATAGTGATTTAGGTATTCTGTACTAATATATTAAAATTGATTAATATTATTATGATTCTTATGCTATGTATTGTTATTCTTAATTTAAATAATTATACCAATGTTTATTAAAGTGATTTAAATTGCATTTCCATGGCCAATTCATATTTAATAACTGGCAACATTGTGAATTCATAGACTGTAGAGTAAATAAAATGTTATTTGAGATAGCGGGAAAAACGCGCGGGAGAACATGTTTACATAATGGCAGCAACAAAGGATCGGGTCAGTGGTGCTGGTGATTTCCTAGATGGAAGACATCATAACATCGAAAGTTAAGTATTGGTAGACAGTTTTGGCTCTATTTAATGCTTGTAATAATAATTGTGATTACTGTATTGTTCTCATAAAATATACTGTTCAAGCCTAACTTTAGCTTCAGAGATTTGATTACTTTGTGTGTAACATGTTTTGAGATTCCTATTGCTTATCTATACTGGCTTTGATTATTATAGAATTTGATACAAATTATATCAAAGAGTTTTTATTATAATTGGTAATACAGACACAAAGGAATAGTTTTGTTAAAATCAGGTTGTTTTATTTACTAGGTATCCTTACTAATGCTAATAATTTAACATTTCAGAAGTGGGATTATTAAGGATTCAAGCAGCCAAAGCATTCTCGGAGTCCTGTTAAACGAAACGACGGTCATGGATCACTTCCAGATCCTGGGCGCCATGGCGGCCTAGAGATACGCCTTCTCTACGGGCCGTGAGAAATAAAGAATCTTCACAAATGGATGATACTGGTAGGATCGCTCCATATTATAGTAACGTCTTGGTTAAACCCGTATTTTTCCCGAATTCGATTTTGAGAAATCGGAATTGCCGGTATTACAATGGCTTAATAAAATCTTGATAAAATCGAACATCTAAGGGCAATACATGGTTGGAACGATGATGGAAAAGTTATTATGTGCAGTCACGTTTGACTGGATTGGCTAAGTTGTGGCACAAGACTTTGCGTTCTTATGAATTTACATGGCATAAATAGAAACAAAAGATTTTAGAGGCATTCCCTGACAATATCGATTACACGGGTTAATTTAGATACTCGAGATTGCTCGCTAAAACTTGTCTTATTGCTTCCATCAGATATTTTTGTAAAAGGTTTTGGAGGTAGTCCAATAAAAGTATGAAGGTCAGGTGTCGATAGAATTCATAGTAAATGGGTTTGAAGTCCTGGAGATTTTTTTCTTATAGGAATATATCAATGCTTATAAGTCTAAAAATGTGTGATTATGCGCGGGTATTCAATTACAGCATTTCTTCTTTAGTGCGCTTAGTAGCGGAGTATACTCGTGGTTATTGTGGTAGCGATAAGTCTTTCTTAATAATTTGTAGTGGAATTACACAATATTTAACTTGATGTTAATTAATGCAGTAGTAACTCTATTTAACCATTGAGCTTTTGAAGAAAATAGATAGGTAAAGGTACTTTCTGTGAATTTATTCTGTAATCCTCCTGTAATTTAAACAATTGAATTAAACGTAATATGCATTTGTATAACACATTAAAAGGTTGCGATTCGAGTGTGGTCTCTAAGTTAGTTTTCAAATTCGAATCTTGTTTAAAACAATAGTCACAGTTTTCTTTTTTGATTATATGCCAACATTCATTAATAATACTTAAATAGATACGTATAGAGAACAAAATCAGTTTTAGAGTATTATCATAATTTACCTTCAACGATAAGTAATATTTTACTGCTAGGTGCCTACTATCCCCCGCGATTCAACCCGCGAAATTCCTTTACATCCGGATAAAATGTACCTACCTTATTGCCTATTTCACTTTTATCCATACCTAACCTATTAAAATATCTGTTTCCCCGCTGATTTCCCAGCGTGAATTTTGATATTTCGGCAGGAATTCTTTGTTTGGAAATGGAAAGTACGTGTCACTCCTGTGCTGTGTCAGTATCTTTTATAAAGGAATATCTAATTTTAAGAATCTGTTCAGTAGTACCAGAGACTACCCACTACATCCAAACTTACAAAGTTTGCAAACTTATATAACTTTACCTCCGTATATTATCTGATAGGCGCCAATAAGGACATAAGATCCATTTTTGTTTGTTTCCTTGGTTGTTTGTAATGGATAGACTTCTTTCTTTCCTTCAACTAGAACTTGTCCATAAGGTGTCAAAGCATAGTCAGATTACATACAATTGTTCTAAATAGACTCTGAGACCGATACAATCTCGACAGACGAGTCAGGTGGATAGCATAGAAGAATTTATAGTTAATTTTGGGTTTGGTGCGCTTGCGATCTCCCGGTACGTTTCTGATCGTTTGGCGGTTTGGGAAGCAGTCCTTTATTCATACTTTTTTAAAAAATTAATGTACCTATGTGTTGTGTCAAATAAAGTTCTTTCAATGTCAATTTAATCTAGGTACTTGAGGGAAAAAGAATTTACTCTACCAATTGTGTAAGGAATAACTAGCTGGTTAACTAGTTAAAGCGATTTTGATTATTGGATTTAATTACTAATGGATTAGGTACAAAAATTAAATACTGGAATATATGGTCATGTACCTGATGTACCTATACTAAAGTAATGGTTAAAAGTGGTTGATAATCTAAGTGATGAATGGTATAAAAGTAATAAATGGAATGATTAAATGGATCTCTGGTATTAATGAATAAATTGGACTAAATGAATAAAATATTGGTAAAAATGGAATTACTTGAATAATTGGATAAATTGGATAAAAAAAAAATATGGTTGAAAATAAAATGGTTATAAATAATGGAATAATAATGAATGGTTATAAATTATGGTTGAAAATAAAATGGTTATAAATAATGGAATAATAATGAATGGTTATAAATTATGGTTGAAAATAATGGAGATAAAGAGTGTGAAATAAATTTATTTATTTATATATATATTTATTTATTGATTACTAGCTGTGCCCCGCGATTTTGCTCGCATGGATTTCGGAGTTCCCGCAGGAACTAATTTTTGGAAATAAATGTAGCCAAGTTACTCCTTATAACATCAGCTAGGAAGCTGTGAAGGGTGGATGTTTTATGGGTGTTGTCATAATAACTGTAATTATGTTGACGTCAAAGAGTCATATTATGGACCAAATTTGAATAAATCATTTGACTTTGACGATTTGCCAGTGAAAGTCCAGTTAAAATCGATCCAGCCGTTTTAGAGATTACTTGGAACAGACAGACATATAAGTAGGTGCCATATTATAATTATACTTATTTTCATATTATGCATTTATTAAAAAGCTGTTAGGTTTGAGTTACAAACAAACACATAAATTTTATTTATAATTATGTATGTATAGATTATTGTATTTTTATATTTTATTTTGTTATATTATTATATTTTCCAGTCTGGGCGTGAATATATAATATACTATATCTATAGTGTAATATGGACATATTTAATAATATGTAGTAAGTACCTATAGGTATACCAAGTTTGCTTGGTTGCCATGACACAAGCTTATAGCTTAGTGTGGGGTCAAGACGCTTATCTGTGTGTTGTGAAGTGGATTATTATTATTATGGGAATTTGGATTTTTGAATTCTTCTCAGCTAGACCGGTATTAATTGGCAACCACGGGCCAAAGCCAAGTGGAGGTTAGTTTAAGTGGAAGTATTAAGAGTTGTGTGGTCATCAGTTTGGAGGAGTTTGCGGACGATTCGACATGTATTTAGTATTACCGCCTTCTGCATAATAATGTAAGTGTACCTAGGTAATTGGAGGGTAGCGAAGGGTTGGTGCAGTTGACAAGGGATTTCAGATGGTGGTAGTACAACAGGGATGAAGGTAATATTCTGTGATTTCCACATTTTTTGCTATTTCGTTTTGAGGTCAGTATATTTTGTAAGCTTTCAGATATTGTGCTCTACAGCCTGTGGGTTGAATTCCCTAGAACACTGTCAGGTATGTATTTTTAATAAGAAATTGGTTCATTCGTCCTCAGTTTAGATTTGCTTGCAAGTTTCTGATGAATAATCTTAGCAACCTGGTCGTAGCGGTGTTTATAATCTTTTTGTACTATTGACTTGCAGACACTTATGAGATGCTGTATCGTTTCCGGGGCACCGTTACATTTTCTGCAGCTGTCATTTGATATATTATGGACTTTTAGTATATGCTTATGGTAGTTTCGTGTTTCGATGACTTGGTCTTGAATGGCAAGCATAAATCCTTCTGTTTCGGGAAACAGTTCACCCCAAGTAAGCCAGGCATTGGATGCTTCTTTATCGACGTTAGACTTGCACAAATTTTGCCGGTGTTGTCTATGCATACCCTTTTGAGTCCACTCTTGTATTTTTAGTTGTCGATCTGTTATTGTTTAGATTGATTGAAGCCCAAGTACTTGTCTCTTTTTCATTAAGCGAAGGTATCTGTTGGCCAGTCTGCATCTGAAAGGTAATATGACCCGACGTTTTTCCTTTGAAAAAGTTTCCGTAAGATCAGCCAAATAACATAGATCTTTCGTGGTGGCGTACAATTTAATATCATCCATGTAGAGCAAATGGTTAAACTTTTCATCAGCTTGTTCATTACTTCCTGCAGCATAGTATTTTGAGAGATTTCCCATTTTCGTTGAATTTAAAATAGGATAGAATACTCTTTATTGTATACAAGAATAATTTTAGTGTGGTAACAAAATAAAAATTTATAAATAAAGGCATACAAAAGGCTATCTTATCGCTTTACTAGCGATCTTTTCCAGACAACCTTTGGGTGGACAGGACAAAAACAGTAAATTTATATGTTGATTTGGTATATTATATGTATAGGTGAAACGAATCATAAAATAATATAGAAGAGACACATAGAAAAGACATACACAAAAAATGGATATACATAGATACACGCATAGATATAAAATATACACATAGAAAATATATACGTACAATATTTATGGGTATAAATACTAATTTTATAAATGCGTTTAAACACAGATGCATACTATAAATAATAAGTCTTCACCAGGCTCTTAAAGGTGGGTAGTGATTTGGCCTATTCGCACCTCTACAGGTAGCGGATTCCACAAGCGGACTGCTTGTACAGAGAAGGAATAATCATAAAAGTTGGTTCTAGGGGCAGGAATCATAAGAAGTAAGTTCTGGGATGATCGAACAGGCAGGTTGTGGGAAGAAGATTGAAATACGAAGAGGTCTTTTAGGTAGTTGGGGGAAGGTGGATTGAACAGTATGCTATATAGAAGGAAGAGGACATGCGCATTCCGGCGAAGGCAAATCGGTAGCCACTTGAGCTTGGTACGAAATTCGGAGACATGGTCATATTTGCGTAGACCAAATATGAACCGGATACATAGATTCTGGAGGCGCTCAAGTTTATTTAGCTGCTCCTCGCTAATGTCAGTAAAGCAGGTATCGGCATAGTCGATCATTGGTAAAAGGAGTGATTGTGCTAACGCAACTTTAGTAGCAGTTGGAACTTGGAAGAAAATTACGTAATCGTCTAAGCGAGTCCGCAGATAAAATATTTGATAAATGGTTCAATGCTAAACATTATTATTAATATTATTGGTTATTAAGGAATAAAATAAAATCTTATTATGGATAATGGATAGAAGTTAAGTGGAAGTTGGTGGAACTTAGTAACATGGATTGGATAAAAAAAGAATCATGGTTTGAATTTGTGTTACATTTAGATAAAGTGAAATTATTTTTACAAAACCTTTTTACTTTGCAGGGTCGCAAAGATGTCAGGATGGGCGAGTGTGAATAGTGATTTAGGTATTCTGTACTAATATATTAAAATTGATTAATATTATTATGATTCTTATGCTATGTATTGTTATTCTTAATTTAAATAATTATACCAATGTTTATTAAAGTGATTTAAATTGCATTTCCATGGCCAATTCATATTTAATAACTGGCAACATTGTGAATTCATAGACTGTAGAGTAAATAAAATGTTATTTGAGATAGCGGGAAAAACGCGCGGGAGAACATGTTTACATAATGGCAGCAACAAAGGATCGGGTCAGTGGTGCTGGTGATTTCCTAGATGGAAGACATCATAACATCGAAAGTTAAGTATTGGTAGACAGTTTTGGCTCTATTTAATGCTTGTAATAATAATTGTGATTACTGTATTGTTCTCATAAAATATACTGTTCAAGCCTAACTTTAGCTTCAGAGATTTGATTACTTTGTGTGTAACATGTTTTGAGATTCCTATTGCTTATCTATACTGGCTTTGATTATTATAGAATTTGATACAAATTATATCAAAGAGTTTTTATTATAATTGGTAATACAGACACAAAGGAATAGTTTTGTTAAAATCAGGTTGTTTTATTTACTAGGTATCCTTACTAATGCTAATAATTTAACACTAATCAATCCCCAATTACACGGGGCGCGTCGGCGTTGTACGAGTCAATGCATGCCACATAGAGGCAATTTGCTTCCATTTCGCGCACGTCAACATTGAGGCATAGATGCATTAGCAATAATCGTATGAATGCAGAGTTGTCACGGTGTTGCTTTTAGCTGAAAATTTGAAAGCAATAATCCTCAAGCATAAGTAATTAATTAAATAAACAAGTCATGCAGTATATTTTGAGTAATTACTCTAATTACTCTAATTATTTTGCTAGTATAAAAATATCACAAAAAACAAAAGCGAAAAGTAAATTACTTATATTATAAATGGCAAAGTGAGTTCATTTGTTTGTTTGTTAGTTACGCTTTCACGGCTAAACGGCTCAACCGATCACCACAAAATTTTACATACACGTTGTCAGAGGTTAAGAGAAGGACATAGGCTACTTTTTATCTCGGAATACACGGGTGATCTCCGAAATTAACGCGGGTGAAACCGTGGGAAACAGCTAGTTTAAAATAAAGTAGATGCAATATAACCTGTAGCAACCTGAAAAATATAGGCACAACGTAATTAATACTCAAATCGAGAGTTTATTTGTGTCCATTTAATTTTTCAGTAAAAAGTTATAATACAAAAAAGTGAAAATATTCTGAAAATAATACAAATCAACATGCAATAGCTGTTTTATTTAGTTCTTATAGCAGTATTAATAACAAAGAGGATTTAATTAAACAAAAAATATGTAATGGACGTCACAAATAAACCGGTACGAATAATATCCTTCAATCGTATCAAACTACACACAAGCGAACCTGCACATTAAAAGCAAAACGAGACAGCACAAAAAAGAGCAAAAAAAAATTACTATGAATACGCAGTCTCGGAGTGTTATTAGCGAATTTCTGCGACAACAACAAACCGTTATGAAGGAGAAATCCGCTTTTCATTTCCACCTTGCGCTTGCCAGCGTCGATAAAAGTTAGAAAAAAAAAATTTACGCATCGTAAAAAACCACAAAACACGCTTTTATTTGGTCGCGTTACGCAATGACGGGGTCCCGTATGCAAAATTGGCACGAAATTGAAAAACAAATTTGTTACATATTGCTTTTTTGATTCGACGCCTCGTCTGTTGGTGTCGGTTTGACGAAGGTTGATTCTCAATTTTAGTGTGCAACATAATAGACATTAAAATTCTTTTTCTTTTTTTTTCACACTGTTTTTTTTTAATTTACTGTAACGAATACGAACAACAGATATAAAAGTTTGCAAAGGTATTTCATTTGTACTGTTTGTGTGGTGTTCAATAAAGTGTTTTTTCATTACATTTTAATAGTAAAAAAAAAAATTGGTTGGATTAATAATAATAATCTTTTTCACGCTGTAACGGCTTAACCGATCATCATGAAATTTTGCATACACGTTGTCAGGGATACATAGAAGGACATAGGGTACTTTTATCCCGGAATTCAGAAACGCGGGTGAAATCGCGGGGAACAGCTAGTAGAAAATATTTTTTACACACATAGGTACTTATCTTTTTGCCTATTATTGTGTAATTATCTAATAATAATGGAAATATTTGATTTTATTCAACGATAACATTTGATTGTGTAATATGGAGAGACATAATGTATCATTGTACCTATAATATGAAAATATTTTGCTTTTCCTTTAGTATGTATATATTTATATTTTTGCTCATTATACCATATAAGTACATACCATTAAATTATTAGTGACGAGTGAAAATGATCCTATACCTACTTGATCTTAATCAATACAAATATTTTTATCTTGATTTTGATTTTCACCAATATGTTTTGCAGAATAGCCCTTCATGTTAACAGAAAAAGGGGTTGTATCTACAGTCGTCGGTTCATATTACTCTGCGCATTAAACCGGTATTATATTCAACCGTACGTTACAATACGCGTTCGGTTTTTTCTATTTTTTTTCACTTACGGTATTTCTATTGAGCAACTTTTATCTTATTTGTTTTACTATAACACCAGGTGCAATTATTTTTTGCGGTCTAGGATTGTAATTGAATTATTTTTGGGAAGTAATTGGAATATTTGCTACAGCCTACAATAGACTAAATGTCGATTTGTTAAAGATTTTTAATTTTTGTGTACAATTTTATTTTTAAATTCGTATTTAATGCTGTTTTAATTTTCGTGATGATGCTTCAGTTTTACATTTATTTTGGAGTAGAACGTAGGTTAATTAGTTAAATATTTAAATTTAGTTATTAATGTGACTATACACACATTTTTCAACCTACAGAGGTAAGATATATACCTAAAGAGGTAAGGTACAACCTGTTTTATGCTGATCACAAATTACAATGTAACCTACAAAATCAGACCTCACCAAATATTTAACGAAAATACAGTGATTATAATATTCTCTTTGGAACTCAATACAATAGAACAGCACCTAAAACACAGAAACCTAACTCGTTTAGTTACAATTCTAACACTAATGCCTCGAGCCTTAGTACCGTCATTGCGTCCAAATTGCCGGAATCAATCGTGACGTGGACACATCATCGTCCCTTCTAATACCACTTAAACACGCTGCTCACCACCCAAATAGGATACCTTAACTATGTTCCTATAAAATATCATAGATTAGATATTGTTATGAGTAGGCTTGGTACGGTCAGTGGTCACAATACTGATTTAAAAAAAAGTACATATTTTTTTAAAGTCTCTAAACTTTTTGAGATAAGCGGAGTTAGCCAAGTTGACATTCTACAATAGTTAACGAATAGAAAACTTATACGTAACGAATCATTATGTTACTTGCTCAGTCAATCAAAACTCTAGTTTTGCGTGACCACTTGAAATCTAGAGTCTTCAATGGCTGACCAAGTGACATGACGATTTGTTACAAAAGTTTTCTATTCGTTAACGATTGTAGAATGTCAACTTGGCTAACCCCGCAGGTCCGTTAATATCTATAGACATTGAGCCGACAGACAACTTTTATTTAAAAAAGACGACTGCATGCACAGAGTACTTTTATAATGTCTGATTGGCATGTAGCCGCAGACACGTACAGACATGAACCGCGCAGACAAATTATTCGTTTCTTCAAGAACTATTGCTTAACAGAAAAGTAATGAACATTATATTGTGAATGGAGCAAAATGACCAAGTAAGATATTCTAAGGTGTAGAGTTTGTGAACTTAGACTCTGTAAAGTTAGAGTGTGTAGAGTTATAAACTTGGCTCTACATAAGATCTGATAACTTTTTGACAGTGCACGTCATATTATTATGGTCTCGTCTTGGCAACATTTTACATGAAATTTTTTTTGGTGGGATCAATTATTTTCCAGGTCAGCTTTGTTTTTGACTGCTACGTTAGGTGTCGCGGGTTCAATTCCCGCATCAAAACGTATTCATAAAATAGTACATAATAAACCTATTTAATATATCAGATTGCTGGTTAGCTCTGCTTAGTCCGCGGTATGTAATATCCAAGAATTTTATTATGATTTCCCTTGAAGCGTTATCATTAAAATACATTGTCATATCTGTTGACTTAAAATTGTAATCTCTGTCATGTAAAACCATCCCCTGATTGTGTCGGCCGTTGGACATTCAATATCGATGCAAATGCCTCGCGCAGAGATGAGAGTGAACTCATAAGTATATACGTAATGCGCGATTGTGAATTACAATCATGGAATTTTGTTTTTATATTTCTCGTGTTCCAAATTTTGAATTTGTTTTTTTGTTTTCGTATTCCAAAAATATACAAGGACAGTTGAAAACACATTTGTTTTTATTTTTCAGTGTGCGTAAAAGTTATTCAAATTTATGATTAGAATAGATCAATTGGCAAAAAAGTTTTTAGTCCGCCTTGTAGAATGTAGACAAATAAAAGATATCGAATTTTTATACTTTTAAAAAAATGACCCAGGACCCACCGGCTAGACCCACTGGCAGGATCAAGATTATTTTTTTTTTACCTATAGAACCATTAGACGCAAAAACGCTGGCAGTGGGTCCATGGGGAAAAAATATTTTAGATCTAATACTCGCGTGCCGACGACTTTTTTTAACGTCCACTCTCACCTCAGAATATACTCCAGAATCCCAGCGCACTTCGTATTATGAAAGAGAGAACAAAACATATAGTGTAACTGTGATATCGACTGTAAAAAACAGCCAATGATGCAACAAAAGCGAATTAATTTCAATCACAAAAAAAATGTATTCGAAAAAGGCAATTTTAATCCTATTACAGGCCAATATCACCAGAAAAAAGATTAATAAAATTTTAACCCGATAATGTCTGTAAAGGTCTATGCACAATACAGTTTCAAAGAACCACCTAAGGTGCGCTGCACACCGCACGCTCGACCCACGATATCACAATGAGGGTTAATATTTTTGACACGTGCATTGAATCTAATAAGATTTCCACTTAGTCATTACGTGTGGGAAAAGTTTAATGAGATTTTATATTTAAAAAATATAGGTAGGTACCTATTTTGTAGAAAATAATATCCATGATTAAAAATTTTTTTTTTATTAAAAACCAGATATTTTACCTCTACTTCCAAGTTATTAGGGGATGCTGTAGTTTTATATCAATGAAATTATTTTTGGACTCGATTCAGTAGTTCAAAATATTATCGTTTACAAAGTAACTTCTCTTCTTTATGATATCTATCCCCAGTGATTTCACACGCGTTAATTTTAGAATTCCCGATTTCAGAATTTTTATAATGATAGGTTGAGTAGTTAGGCTTCAAAGCGTAAAAAATATACATACAAAAAAAAATTAAAAGTCTGTTTGTAATTTCCCTAAATAGTAAGTATACGGTCCATAAATAAAAAAATAAAAAAAAAATTTGTTTGTCTGTCTGTTTGTTCTGGCTAATTTTTGAAACGGCTAGACCAGTTTTCAATGGTAGATAGCTAATGTTACGCTCTTCTATCGCCACCCTGGTTTGTCGGTTCTGTTTCAACAATCAAGTTACTATTATTATCCTACGATTACGCAAACCCACAAACACTGCTATCAATTACAAATCCGTACAAATAAAAAACAACGAATATTATACACTAATAACCGCATTTAAGTCGTTATTCCGAACCAACGCTTCACTTTTCTTCTTTCGACACGTGCATCACGCGTGCCTATTCAAACGGAGACGCCATTTTGAAAAACCACATCCAATATTTACTAGACCTTCCGTTGCCTGGTATTGTTTTGAAAATACATATCTTATCAAAATGGTTTTTGAGGAACGGGGCACTATTTCGAACAATTTGAATTGGAATTCCATTTTTGAAAACCAAAAAATTATAATGAGATTTCAACCTTATCTTTTTGATATTAAGGCAGATATTAGTTGTAAGAAGAGAAATTAAAACAATTTAATTGTAGGTACAGTTCCGCTAGCAAAGGGGTTTACATAGGTTAGTACACTCCAAATAACATAGTGATTTCGACGCTAATGTCCTAGGCGGGAATAAACGATGATTCTCGACCAGTCATTTGTCATAGATTGTTTAGTTTTTTTGCTTGCACGTGTCTTATGATTGTTCAGTGAATACTGTTTGAAATGGAAAATATAGGCATAGATACTCAAAATATAGACATAGAGTTTAGTCCCAGTAAATAATCCGGTTACCTAGGTACTATTTTAAATGTAAAAGTGAATTTATTACGAGTCGCACAGCACACAACAAAGAGGTAAAATAATAATTCGTATTAATTCATCCCTCATTAATAAATAATAATTAAAAAACCCGCCAAAACCATAATCGGGGTAACTTCGACCAGACGTGGGAAAATAAAAATAAAAAGTTCATGACAAGATGGGAGACAGACATGACCAAAAGATAGTGAACCATTTAAAACTACACAACTACGTCGCAAACGTCTTTATTTTATCCAACAGAAGGAGGGTGAGGAGGTCTTTTTAAATTTGGTCGGTCGGTATTAATGATTCGAACCTCGAACGAGACGCGCGAAATTTAATCTTCCCCACAAAAAGTATTGAATAGAAAGGGACAAAAAGAGTCGATGGGTGATAAATGGATATACCCGTCGTATATGGGCGCCTGATACGATTGGTGTACGATTTCTAAAGTTCAGTTCTTTGTTGGTTTCATAAATATACTTACTTAATTGTTTATTACTTACTCACTAAAAAAATCCTTAAAAAAACATAACTTAGAGATGAGAGAGAATCACTTGAGAAAGGCTTGAACGATTTGATTGATTTTTTTAAGAATTTTTTTTTTTTGGAAAATCAACTGGAAATGTCGAAAATTTGGAAAGTATTTTTATATGAAAAATCACTAACCAATGAAGAAATTTCGAAAACTCTAGATTTGTCTAAAGTAGATGCTAGTAAATAAAGGACTATTAGGTAAATAAAGTTACCACAGCTTCTTCACTTTACTCAAAAAGTTTATGAATAATTTCCTTTTTCGTTGGTCAGTCCATACTATCATATTTTGACAGTCTGGACTGCGGTATGTCATTTGATATTTCCTTATTTTACCACTTTGTTCATAAATTTTTCATTTATTTCTGACTGCGATGCATTCGCAATCAAAATGATAAATGGCAACTCAAACCCGTCAAACTGTCGAACACGACCTCTGAACTGGAAACTAGATAAACACTTATTGATATATGTATACCTATACTCATCTATGAGATCCTGGTACCAAATTAATACAGTCAAATATTTGTTGTGGTCTGTGGACCAGAACCCTCATTCCTGGGTTCTAAGGTTCTATTCGTTCTATTCTCAGAACAATAAGTAACTAGGTATTATTGTTCTGAGGTTCTATTATAGACCATAGACAAGAATTTGATAGATTTTTTTAAAAATTTCCCAAGGGAAGTTGAAAATTTCTCAGTTAAAAATGGCTTGTAACCTATCCATCATAACCATGAACAGACTAGGCTTGTGCGCCCCACATCATTATACTGTAATTACGTATTATGATCCTCGGTTGAACACCAATACAGCACAAATTACGTTTTTGATGACACGTGCCTTTTGTTTGGTAAACGTTTGGGGAGGAAATTACGGGTCTGAGTGTACACGGATGATTAAAAAATGCATTGAGCTGATATTTTTGTGGAAATCTTTAAACAATTGTACACCGACATCACAATCCTTACTGTATTAAAATCCTATAAATGCGAAAGCATGTTTGTTCGTTTGTTACACGTTCACGTCCTAACGGCTTGACCGATCATGATTTTGTGCATTGGTAGATGTTGTTAATGATACAGAAAAAGACATACTTTTTATCCCGGAATTTCTGCGAAAACTCCAAAATTAACGCGGAAGAAACTATAAAACTTTGCATAGGGTAGACCGAGGCGAATCGGATCACAGGGCGAATCGGATCAAAATATGAAATCTGTTGATAATTCAAATATCGAATCGACATAGAACGCACTCAACCGGCGTTTTGCGTCTATCCTCTCACCCTGCATCTCCCGACATAGGCAGTATTTCGATCGCGCTTGTGAATCAGTGTTGACATCGCTCGTCAGCGACTCGGTCGTTTGTGTGTGTCGCAATTTTGACGCTCATCTAAGGTACGTACTTACGGTTTCTTTGTGTCATATTACAGATTTGTGTTTAAACTCAACTAACATTGGTTTATATTGTTAAGCAAGGTATCTAATTTAGAGAACCAATTAGCATTTAAGATCAAGATCATTATGATCTTAGAGGTAAACGTCTAAAATATTAATTTCAAAAGTCTTGATTATGGGGCTAATCGGATCATATCGTCAGGGGCGAATTGGATCACACTTTTAAACTGATTTATTACATGTTTCAGGTTATTGATTCATATTTATTTAATTGTAGATGGTTCCCACTTACAAAAAAAAGACTGATGCCGGAGAATGGTCTCAAGAAACAATGAAAGAGGCTCTAAATAAAGACCAGAACAAAGAGTTGACCGTAAGGCTGCTGAAATTTTTTCAGTACCGTTCACGAGCTTACAGAGATGAATTGCTTTATCGAGGGGTATTATTAAGCGTCGTGGTGGACAGCCAGTTTTAGATGAGAATGCAGAAAAGAAGTTAGCTGACTGGCTATTGCACTTGGCAAGTTGTGGCTTCGGAATCACACCCAATGCGGTACGTAAGTACACCTTTGAATCTGCAGAACGTCAAAACATAAAACACAAATTTCACAGAAGTGCTGGAATGGCTGGCCAGGACTGGTTTCATCGCTTCATGCAAAGAAATAAAAAAATAACTATTCGGAAGCCGGAGGGTCTATCAAGAACAAGGATTGATGATATGAAGAAGGAAAAAGTGGCAGAATTACGAAATACGAAAAATGTGCTGATATGGGGGGGAATAAAGGACCATATACATGTGAATTATGTGCCGATGATTAAAATTGGTCTCATTATTAATTTTCTACTGATTACAAAGCTATAGCGTTAAGAAACTCAAAATTTTGTTAAATGTTGTGTACGATCCGATTCACCCCGAAAATTGGGGCGATTCGGATATTTTTCTATTTTTAGTTTTTAATAGCTAGTTAAAAGAATATATGTGTGATTTAAGTTTTCAAATGTTTATTTCATAGCTGATAGTTACTTCTTACGTTTTTATCAATAAAAACAACATTATATAACACTTTAGTATGATTTGCTCAACTTCAAAGAAAAAGTGATCCGATTCGCCTCGGTCTACCCTACCTACTACACCGTTTTTTACTATCGAAGCCAAATTCATTTTATGTGATTATATTATTGAATATGCTCATTTTTAACAAAAAACGGGGATATTTGATGTGACAATCGTAAAACTTAGTCGGATATATCGTACGATATAATTAAGTGTACCGTGAAATAAAAACAAAACCATTGTAAGTATAGAAAAATACTTAAATTTTTTACTAAGTACTTGTAGTGCTGTGGTGAATTTTGCCAGAAGTCCTAAATTAACGATTATCACAGAACAGTTCGAAGTATTGCCATTAGTACGACTTAGTAAAACAGGGACAAAAATGTGCCTTACGATTTACCGTGGTTTGAGCTTTTACAGTAGATGAGTTCGACACTAAAAAAAAAAAACTACCACAAAATAGGTCCAGATCGCCCACTAAATAAGTGGCAACATTAATCAAACACCGTCGAATTATTTACAGCAAAGTGTTGCATAAATAATGCGTAATACCCCAATAATAAGCAGTACGGGTCCCCGTCATAATCCACAAAGGGAACGCCTAGGAGCGTAATCCTCAACGATAGGGAAAAATGGACGGATTTGACTCTTAACTATTTATTTTTGTACATCATTATTTTGGATTTATCGAGATTGTGCTCTCACGCGTTTAAATGGAATTAGTTTTTGGATTCTAATTAAATAATTTATCTTCAGTTTCCATTACCTAATTAAAGCTTTTCATAAGGCATGTCGCTGAAAATATTACTTGAATGCTCTATATAATCTATAGAAGGTATTGAAGAAGTGTATTATTTACTCTTCAGTATTCGATTATTGTTTCAAAAATAAAAAATAAAACGTTTTCTAGAACGATGTTCCTTAACCTTTCGGTAGGAGTTCGCAAAAATTGTCACGCCCGAGTCTTATGCGCCATTTTTCTTTTACATTATGTACCAAAGACATTCTATTGTTATGTACCTATGAATACACACTATATATATTTGTTTAATTAGTATGTAAGTCAAATTTACTGATTTTTATTGCAACTTTGTGATGGAAATTCAAGGATTGGAAACTTCAGCAAGTATGTACCTGTGTTATACAAACTTAGATAACATAATATCTAAATAACAGGGAGCACTTTTTTTTACGTACTCTCTTAATTTGTATGAAGTAAGCAACATAGTATAGGTAATACGGCAATTGAGGTAGGTGCTATAGTAATAATGTCCGACTACCGACACTCCATTCATGTAATAATTACATCCCATCATAGCAGACACCCCGCGGACTAAACCGCATCAAAGAGAATTTCACTACCGCCCTCTTTACATCAAACTCACAACCTTAACCACATTGAAATACCGTTTAGAATCCAATAAACAATCATCTCAGCTCATAGTGAGAAAGGTTTACTCTTCAGATTTGTTATTGGGAATAAAGTTCATATCGTTAATAATATTTGACACCAAAAGTGTTCGTCAGCTGTTTTCCTTTGTGAGATTATGAGGTTCAGAGTCGCTGCAGTAGCCATTTTTATATTGAGGCTGTGTGTTAGGCTTGAAAGGTAGACTTTGAAGTGTAGCTCGTTGTAGGAATAATATTGGGATCATTCTAACTCTATATACTCAGTTTAGTTTTTCGATTTTTTTATTGCACGACCCCTCTATAATATAAAGTTTCTTTACTAATATATACTAAAATTATAAATGTGGAAATATGGATAAATTGGAATAAATATTTTATTCGAAGATACATTTACGAAAGGCTACAAGAAAAATATATGAAAATCTTGACAGAAACAAAACAAAACCAAAAACACATTCGACACGAGATTTAATCATCCAAATTGTTCGCATCCTCCTCCATGACGTCCCATAAGTATCGATTCCTGAACTCGATACTCTTCGTCTGGCCTAGCTCGATGTCTTGATCGGATTGCGCGTCTTCTAACACCGGCTCGGATATCGATTCGTCGTCGTCGAATAGCGACGATACTGACAACAACGTGGAGTCGGTGAAGTTTATGGTGTCTGCCGCGTCGCCCCTCTCCAGCTGACTCCTGGTGGTTCCTAAAGTCTGAAACAAAAAACCCACTGGTTGGTACTGAGCAAACGATACTGGCGAAAGTTCAAACCCTAACAATGAACTTGAGCTGAAGTTGAAGGAAAACATCGAGATGAAGCCAAAGCATGGTGGTAAGGGCACTTTTTACTGCCCAGGTAGCTAGCTAACACCATCAAGTTGACAATCTGTCGTCAAGCACCTAACGGTGTGTTCTGGCAGGGTCAATCGGCATGTGGACGAATTTTTATTTTTTAGTCCGTCTTGTAGATTATTAAAAAATATTGGACACGTATTTTTTCTTTTTTTACGTAATCAAAAAATAACGGAGATATATTGAGTTGAAATTTCGCGTGACGTCACTATTCTGACAGTTTGTATGGCGGTTTTAGCGGTTAGTGACGTCACGAGCCCCTCACCCTAAACTTTAATGCGCTTTATCTCTGTATATTTTAATTTATTTAAAAAAGCAAAAAATGCGTGTCTATTTTTTTTTATTTTCTGACGGACCAATTAGAATTTTGATTTTTAAAAGTAGTCCACATCCCAGGTCAGTTCCCATTCCAGGTTAGGTGTGTTTACAATCTTCGACCACACTCACTTAACGTCAGGTGAAACAGTGAAAAGGTTTGTTTTATTGTGATACCTACTCGCATTTAGTAATTATATGGATTTGGAATAGCTTCAAAAATTATAAATTGTTTATTTTAGATTAGGTACAAACAAAAATCTCTAGAAGTCTGATTAGAAAAATTATTAAATATCAACATTCTTCTGTTTATAGGACCAAGTCTCATTTTTTTTCTTCTATATATAACAACTTTCCACTAATACTATCTACTAAATTCATTCTACTCACATAGGAAAAACATGGCATCAGAAGTAACTAATAGTGTCTATTGCCGGAGAATATATCGGATCGGCTCGAATTGGTGGAAGCTGGCGTGGTCATCGCTGTGCCGCTGCTAATGACGTGCGTCGAAGCTGGTAGGGATGACGCCAGCTGTGGAGGCACAAGGGCCTGGCAGCCAGAAAACCAGAAACAGAAAAAGAAATCATCAATCTTAATAAAACTGATAAGGGTAGTTCTTGGAACGGTATCAGAGGCGGTCAAACTGACCAGAAACAATTGATGACTGGGCTGGCGTAGTGATCATCGTGCTGCAGCGTGCTAATCAAGAGGTTTCGAGTTCGATTCCCAGTGAAGGTGGACTATGGGTGGTGAATATACCGGTTTCTGTCTAGTATGGGCGTGTTTTTATTATATCTATAGTATAATCTCTAGTTCAAGAAATTGATGGAGAACAAGTCAAATAATTTAGATAGTGTAATTAAATTTGATATTTTATTAGAATGTTATTACTGATGCCATATTTCTTAGATATATATAAATAATAAGACAGCCGCCTAAAAGGAAGAATTGGCGAACGATTCTCGATAAGAGCTAGGTTTATAACCTGCTATGTATTGATTTGAAGTTTAAATATGCGTTACCACAGCTCCTCGCAGAAATTAAATCCGCCTGTGTTTATATTGTTAAAAGACTAAGCGTTTGACCACTGCCCTGATGTCAAATGACAGTATGGTCGAAGATTCTAAGTAAACCTAGCTTGGAATAGGAACTGCTTTTAAGTGATGCTACCGGAACAGTCCTTGACAATAGAGTTTCAACTTTAAGGTGGCAGCTAGCCAATAACCAGTCGAGAATTAGAGAAGTGCCATACCAAGTGCCGTAATCTTTCTCCGTCTCCTTGGTCAAATACTCTAGCGGTTTCAGATTCAATGAATTGAACTCACATCAACGATGGCCATGTGAAGTAATGGCACCTCCAACTTGAGTGGTTTGATCTCTTGTGGCTCTTCATCTAAATACGAATACTGGGTGGGCACCTGCCAATTTATCTAGAAGTTAAAACCAATATTTACAAGATAAGCTAGATCTATCTCTAGATCGAAGGCTAAGATAGTTTGAGTACATACATTTTCGTAAGTATCTAACGGCCGCACTCAGAGTCGACTTTAATGATTACTTAGTTAAGCATAGATTTTTAAAACAAAATTGCCGCAATCAGAGATGTTCAGTAAATTAATGTTAATTGGCATTTAATGAGATGTAACTTAATTAGTTAAATGCCAATTAACATGAATTTATTAAACTTGTCTGATTGCGGCAGTTTTGTTTTAAAAATCTATACTTAACTAAGTAATCATTAAAGTCGACTCTGAGTGCGGCGGTAAGTTATGCTTGTACACAATATTTAAATCATAATTAAATTTAATTAGTGCGAATGTAATTTTGCTCGTTGATTTGTTTGTTTGATAAGCTTTCTCGTCTTAACTACTCAACCGAACATCGT
The DNA here is from genome assembly GCA_907165275.2 of Zygaena filipendulae. NCBI lineage: Eukaryota > Metazoa > Arthropoda > Insecta > Lepidoptera > Zygaenidae > Zygaena > Zygaena filipendulae. Next base: position 9,078,095 of record OU015669.1, read on the forward strand.
GAAATTTTGCATACACGCTGTCAGAGGCACAGAAAAGGACATAGTAAAACTACTGGGAGCAATAAATATGTTAAAGTATATCTAATAGTAAAGTCGCATAATTAATTAATTATACATATAAATATAAACTTATGGATCTGCAAATTAAAATGGACAAAACAAATTTTTCTTTGTTGTAATATAGAGTATAATTCATTATATATGTATGGCAAAGCTTCAATCATACTATAATTTAACTTCAAACAAGTTATAAGTACTTTAAACGAAAAGCATTTATATCTACATAATATACACATAGTTGGCCATAATAGATGTAAGAAAATTACAGTTTCAATTTGTTTTTACAGTCTTACTACGAAAAAATTTGTGAAAGAATAACAATAGAAAAAATATCTTTAAAAACTCTTACTCTACGCAAACGCCATTTCTCCAAGAATTCGTTGGTGGTCTGCAGTGCATCCTTGCTCTCTTGCAAGAGTTCATCGATTCGATCTTTTCCACGGTTGTAAGTTTTGTATCTGTTTAATATCTACAAAAATAATTAAACCAATTCAGTATCATTCATTGTATATTTAGTCCCTATTAAATACCAAAATGGTCAATTCAAAAATTTCATTACTCTTGCAGTATTTGATAGTCCTTACTTTGCAAGAATTAGAAAGTTTTTTTTTTTCATTTATGTAGATACCAGCTGCAGCTATCCTGATAAATCACCTGTTTAAAATTATTGAGTTCGTACTAACATTTTTGAGTTTTGAGTTTATGGTCAACTAGTTGTGCCCCGTGGTTTCACCCGCGTTAATTTCAGAGTTCCCGCGGGAATTCCGGAATAAAAAGTGCCCTATTTGTTAATCTGATGTATAAGCTATATTATTGTAAAGTTCCATTTAAATCCATCAAGTAGTTTTTGCGTGAAAGAGTAACAAACATCCATCCATCCATCCATCCATACATTCTTACAAACTTCCGCGTTTATAATATTAGTAGGATTGGTGGACACTTGAGATTCTTAGCTACTTTTCATACCGACTGCACTTACCCCAACTGTGAGAGTCAAAAGCATAATTTCAATGATTAGCATCGTTATACTGATAGGTGTTGAATCTTTGCCCGTAGCCATAGCAGCCAACTGTGCCTCTTCACGGACGGTTTTCTTGATGAAACATACAACTTTGCAGAACATCCGTTGGAACATATCCACGAAACCATTACCTAATAGGTAATCAATTAGAAATAAGCTAATGAATATTGAACTGTAAATAATAACATTGTAGCCATTGAGAAACATCTTGATGATTTGAAGAAGAGATTGAGACAAAGAAGAAAAGAATTCGAAGACCCCAAAATTTTGACCGCACAGACTTCAGGGACCTATAAAGGTCTAAAAATCACATTTAACTCATTTGAAATACTACAGATTTTAACTTTATATAGGTATTAAGTATAATGTAACGATTTGATTGCTTAATCCAATTAAATTTCTGCTACTCAAACATTTTTAAGTCCGACATTTGTCCGACATTTGCCAAAAGAATGACAGTAAATGTAAGAAATGAAATGACACAGATGATGAAAGAGCAATAAAGAAATCACGTTTAGAAAAGTTTTATCACAGAATAGGAAAAAAAGTTTGAAGATGGGAAAATTTTAATTTTAATCAAACCATTTTACCTTTTACATTATTTTATTACATAAATTATTATTGATATACAACGTAATACTAGTTTACATCAATATTATCAAATAAAAACTGTTAATGATAAAATTATTAATTAGAAACGCCATAAGAAGAAAAACTTTTTTGTATTTTCTTATACCTATTTCATGTATAATTACTAAAAATCTACATTTTACAAATTAAGCAATCATAGAATCTGTCTATAAAAATCTCAAAACTCCGGAACTGCTTGATCGATGTCGTTAATTTATTTTGGTTGTGTTTGTATTTTTTCAAAACCAAATGTATTTAACTACTATGATCAAAAGCTTATAGTTTTGTACATATATTTTTTTTAAAACCCACAGGCAGCGAAGGCAAGTCTTAGAAAATAATTATGCCACTCTAGTCTACGGAAACGATGATACGAGTAACAATGCAACGTAGTGGTTACCTTCTCTCTGCGAGTAACCTATCCGGTAACCATAACAACAATGGCTTATTTACCTTCACAACCTGTAAATGTATTGATGAGATCGTAAACTTCAGTGCCACATTACCTTCTCTTTGAGTGCCACTAACACCCAAACAAAACTTCCTGTTTTTATAAATTTTCATTTTACTAGGATTTATATTTTATAAAAACAACTTCAGTTAAATTAAGCCCCAAAAATGGTAAGGCACTGTTCTTTTGAAAATCGTTCGATGTTCAGAAACTTTGTTTATGTATGATAAATATTTACAATATGTTTTTTTTTTATTTCAGCCGCCAAAAGGAGGAAAAGGTGGAGGAAAAAAAGCTCCAGGTATTTACGACAGTTTGCTCCAGAAAAACGCCTTAGAAATCATAGCAAACCAAACAAATAATAAATTGAATTAATATTGTATTATTTGATTTTTAGCCATTATAATCGATGGCGTGGATACCTCCGAGATGACACGTGAGAAACTCGAGCAGTTCGCTCTGAGGATAAAAGAAGAATTGGACAAAGAAAGAGAAGAACGCAATTACTTCCAGTTGGAAAGAGACAAAATCCGCACTTTCTGGGAGATAACGAGACAACAACTCGATGAAGCGAAAGCCGAACTGAGAAATAGAGAAAGAGCTACAGAGGAGGCACAAGAGGAGAATGAAGCTCTCTTGGAAACGCAGAAACAGAAGATTAAACATCTGAAATACGAGCAGCAAGCAGCGGCAGCAGCTTTAAGAGCCGAGAATCTTGTAGCGCTTAAAGCTGCAAAGGAAGAACATGCTGAACAAGAGCTGGAGTTACTTAACGACAAGAGGAATCTTAAACAGGAAATGAAAGAAAAGATGCTAGCAGCACAAGACGAGCTAAGAAGGGCGAAACTCATGCATGCTGAAGAACTATCGAAAACAAGAGACGAGTTTCAAGAGAGAGTGCGACAGATCGAAGATAAAGCTGAAAAAAAACTTCAAGAGACTAAAATAGAGTTGACTGTGAAGCACAGAACAGAAATAGTTGAAGTGGAAGAGCGAAAGAATAAACAGCTATCAGAGTTGATAGCGCATCATGAAAGAGCATTTTCTGACCTAAAAAATTATTACAATGACATCACGTTAAATAATTTGGGTAAGTCTTGAATTTTAAAGTACTTGCGCTCATCTCTGAAAACTTCATTAGTTATTATTATAGCTCACTTCTTCTTTGATTGTGTTAAATATTTAACATTGATTGAACTAATGAAACTCAAAAAATGCAGAAGTACAATAAATTGAACTGTTAATTGGACTACTGAGAATATATCATTTTAAAAGATATAGATATTTAATAATTCTTGATTTTAAGGTTTGATAAGCAGTTTGAAACAAAAAATGGAGGAGCTCCAACGTTTGAAGGAGCGTTCTGATAAGATAGCTAGAGATGCTGTGGCGGAGACAAAGAGTCTAAGGGAGCCATTGGAAGCAGCCATCATAGATAACAAGGAGCTGAAGCGACAGATGTCTAATTACGATAGAGACAAGGCAGCTTTGGCTGTAAGTTATCATGTCATTATTTATCATTATTTTAAGTCTCCAGAGCTCGTATACGAACGACGGAAGTGGAAACTTTCAAGATTAAAATGTACGAGCTTATAGCGTATACTATATGAATAATACTATAGGAATAAATAAGTACCTTTAAACCGTAGGCGAAAACAAAACAACTAGCGTCTCTAGAGAAGCAATTCGAAGTGTTGAAATGGGAGTACGAAGTCCTACAAGTGCGCTTTGATAGGATCATGGTCGAGAGGGATGAATTGAAGGCGAGGTTCTCAAGAGCTGTTCTAGAGGTACAACAGAAAGCCTCGCTTAAGACGGCACTGTTGGAGACGAAACTGAAGAATTTAGAGTCCCGCGATTTGGGCCCTAGGGAGATGCATGTGAGTTTGGAACTACTCTTATTACCTAGTTGGTAGAGCAATTAATTTAGAGACTAAAAAACTATGTGAATGACTGATTGATTCATTAACATCAAGACTAAACCGTTTCCTAATTTTAAAGTTAGGGTTATAAAAAGATTAATGAAAGTTGAGGCCTCGGCAAGGAACAGCAAGTGTTGGATAAAAAACTTACTAACAACTCATTGTTCAAATAATATGTTTTTATCTGTTTTTGATTCTGTATCGATATACAATATTGTTGCATTTGTATTTTCTGTTCTAGGAATTGCTGAAAGTAAAAGACACTCAGATAGAAGATTTACGTTACGAGTCAGCTCGGCTTCGTAAAGCTCATGATGATTTATTGGCTACTTACGAAGCCAAACTTGCCAAATTGGGAGTTCCACCGGAGGAATTAGGTTTCAAGTAAGCTTTGCTCTTGAATTGTTTTATATTCCAAATAATGCCATCTAGGAAATGATAGGTGAATTTGTTCTAGTGCTATTTAAGACCAAAGTAGCGCCACCTATTTTTTTTTCTAAAGAAGTCAAAATTGACTACAGTTTGGAGTTTTATATAGTGTTAATAGATTGCGCTAGATGGCGTTAATGTAAATTGATACGTTGTTTCTTAATAAATACGATAGATGGTGCTGAATCTAAACTAATTATTTTGACGTTGCCGTTGCACTGATTTTATAAGTTTTATTTTACAACACCTACTTCCTTCCACGTTTTATCATATTAGTAATTAGACTAATGAATGTACTTACCCAGTAACTAAAGTTATTAAATCCATAACTGTGCTGAACTGCTGACGACATGCTGCCTACACACAACATACAACTTCAGTTTGTAAATAAGGAATAGACTGAATAACATTTCTTTTATTGTTTTCAGACCTTTGAAAGCGGTGGCTGTAGCTGGTTTATCGCCGATTATCGGTCAAGGACCGGCCGGGTTAGTGACGAAGGACCAAATTTAAATGTAGCATCTAAACAAGAATCTTTCGTATTTATACGTAATCTATTTTGTTTAATTGATCAAGAAGTAAATATACTTATGTTATATTAAGACTTAAGAATTTGATTGTTTCTTAAATAAACGTTAATTAGGCTGTAGTAAAGTTTTAGGGTCGAATTTGAGTTTAGGAACATTAGACAAATAAAAAGAAATGAACAGAGTCAAAGGAGAGTGCTAGAGGCAATATTTTCAATGTGACAATGAGCTGCAGAAGTGCAGATAGAAATGATAATTTATTCAGTTCATATAGCTTACACACTGAAAAAGAAGGTATTTATACTAATATTTTGAAGAGCTAAAGTTTGTGAGTTTGTGAATTGTGAGTTTATGAATTGTGAGTTTGTGACGTTGTAGGGGGTAATCTCTGGATATACTGAACCAATTTTGAAAATTCTTTCACTTATAAGAACCTACGGTAGTCCTGAGTGACAAAAAGTACTTTTTATCACGAAATTCCCACGGACACTCCGAAATTACCGCGGGTGAAACCACGGGCGACAGCTAGTATGCTATAGTAACGTTTTGAACCGACTGCCGAGGCTTCGTCATGTAACCTTTTTGTGTAGCTTTTGTATAGCTACTTACCTTTTATAGTCCATACCTATACCCACGTGGATATTTTATTGCCCAACTAGTAAAACAGCAGTAAAACTTAATAGAGAAAGAAAGGCAATAAATTAATTGGCGAGAAAGTACCCAGTTGTATCGTTACGTGCGTTTTACATATTCTACGCACTATTTACTACACGCCAATCTATTATTGTCAAATTATTATTTAAAAAATTGAGCATCTTTCTTTTTAAGCATAAAGGTTTAGGTACGCTGTACAGTGTACATAGTTAAGCATAAAGGTGTACAATGTACATAGGTAGAAAATTCTTAATGTGAATTTATCGTGTTTTGCAATTGAAGTATGTCTTCGAATTATGTAAAAGAAAAATAACTAAAAAAACAAATACACAATTAGTTACTCATTTTGTCCAACATAAAGAAAAAAAAGGCATAAAAAATTTATAGATCAGAATTTTTTATGTTATTAGAAAGTCAAAAGTGTTACCTACTTTTTCGAGGCAGCGGCTCAATATACTGTTATGCAAAAAGCTAAATCGCGATAATGAATCCCTTTTCCAGTTTGGGCATAAGTGGTTTGTAGTGCTTGTTTATAACTATTTTTTTTTTCTAATTCTCTGTACCTACTGATACCTTGTACAAGTCATTTCAAAATTCAAAGTCGTATACTGACTTCCATTTTCTAAAACGCTGATTTTTGAGGTTATACTCGTAACTGAAGACTTTGAGTCATTTCAGCAGTCCTTTAAAAGCAGCGTTCGTGTAATTACGTAGTCATATTTTACGTTTCTTCGACGTGAACAAATAAATATTTCACTCATTGCCTACTTTGGGCGCGTCATTTCTATTGGTTTATCGTAACTTCCGTTGCCTCCTAAATATTCTCATCGTACCTACCAAAAGTAGTACCTACTTAGGTATAGGTAAATTCCAAATACACTGTTTCACACACTGTTATACTTACATGTTAGGTAAGTTTCGTAGAGAACAAAAACACAGGTATTGCTTTAATTTATGAGATTCGAAATGACCTGATGTAAATCTCCTTGCATTTCGTTAGTTATTTAAACCTAATGTTTTGACTATTCGGCGTCTATAACAGTGGGTGGACTTAAAATCGATCTACATCCCTTCAAAATAGCCACATGAAGGTCAAACTTCAGGTGGGTAAGTAATAAATAAAACACAACAACATTCGAAGCCAATAAGTGTATTTTATTTCCTACTAACTTTTTTTAAGTTTTATTTTATTTTATGTACAAAACGGTCATATTATAAGGCAACAGTTCCAAATGAATGAGAACGCATTAGTTTTAACAATAATTATTATTAACAAAATTATCATCGTTTAAAGCAGAATTGGAAACGAATATTTATAATTAAAAGTAGGTAGGCAGAATAAGGCAACCCCAAGCGACTCTAGCCAATTAATGGTAACTAATGAAAAAGATTCCGTAACTGGACGCAGATAAGCAATAACATGTTAACCCACAAAATTAAGTTATTGATTCTGAACGATTTATTGAGAGTTATGGAACGTTTTTTAATTATGTGTTTACCTTACTCCATTGCTTAAATATATAACTAAATATAGAATATAAAAAATGTTGACACAAAATGGCATTTCTAATATTAAAACACGATTTACTCAAAATTTCTCCAGTGTGGGTTAACACACTATTGCTTATCTATGTCCAACTGTTACTGCAATATTAAAATACGATTGCTTTTTAAAAACAATCCTGTAGTAAAATTTCGAAATTCAAAAATTCGAAATAATAATGTCGTGTATTTTCAGTAGGTATGTTTTTTTTACCATTTTTTATTATGATAGACCTGCGATCAGCCTTTGTAGTCTAGTCGTTTACTTTGTATTATAAATTTTATTTTTTGTAATAAAATAATAATTTTCAGTAGTTAAAGTTGATGAGACGCATAAATTTTTGTTTTTTTTTTTTTTTAATTGAAGCAGATTCTTGTAAGGAAATTTAAAAAAACCTCTATACCTACCTATCTAATACCATATTTTTTTAATTTTTAATTTACATCTTATTATTTCACATACATCTCTGATTCTGAAATCTTCAATTGGGGTAGATTGTCTTTAACTTTGGTAAAATAATTATATTATGAGTAGGTATACAATATACACCAACATAATATTATAATATTTCATTAATTACAACAATTATGTATTGTTTAAATTAAATCGTAGATATTGCGTTGGGAACAGAAGCTAAGCATATAATTTTAAAGTTTAAAATTTACAAAATTTTATGTTTTACCATGGTTTTACCTACAGTTAGCTATAGTTTATACCTATAAGTAGGTACATTCCAGAAAATGCTGCCATTATTGTGCTCGAAAATAAAAAGCATAAAAAACATTCGTACTTAACTAGTTTTTGAGATAGTACGTATCTCGTGATTGATATATCCAGGACTATACAAGTATAATAATGTTAAAAATATCTAAAATAATGAACATTTTGAATACTTATATTTTTGTTATTAGTACAAAGGAATTCATGTTATGGTTATAAAAACTTCTGCGTTTATCCGTTGTAAATTATTATTTGTAGGTATTACTTATGTTAATTGGTGCAAAAACTTTTGCACTGAAATTGCATCAGCTTATTAGGTAAATTCGAATGCACGTTTTTAAAACAGGCTCACAAAGTTCAAAAATTGGCTGACAAAATTTGGTGGCAGATTGACCAAATTAGGACACAAACTGACCAAATTTGACCGTAGATTTGCCGAATTCGTCGGCATATTGACCTTTGGCCAGGTTAGATGGAAAACTAAAAAAATTGTCCATACAACTGATAGGAGGTCTATCTTGTGTCAAAGTCAAAAATTTTGGTCTCTAATCACAGCGTTAAGATCGTAAGCAAAAAAGCTCCTGCCCACTGTCCAATTACAACTGTCGTAAAAAAATACTAATTAGGCATTTTATTTGAATAACAACGATATATTTATAAACAACAATCGCATCACATTAATTCAAGCACAAAATTGGACAGGTTTGTTTATTTTATTATTTTTAATAAATATTATTTATTGCACAACATCAAAATACAACGAAGACTTGGGCTCTTAATTCAATAGTGATTAGTGTTACATTAATTATTATTTAATTGAAAAATATCAATATAAAAAACACAACCAAAATTATTAGGTACATTTTAAAAATATGTAAGTTTTATGTTTCATATCAATATTTAATTAAAAATAGGTAATTATTTTTTTTAGAAAATATTATTTTTATTATATTTTTTTTAAATTATGTAACTTAGTCGTACCTAATTTGACATTTATTCACGATTTTGATATTGACGAATTGCTTATTATTGGATTTTAATTTAACTTATAAAAATAAAGCTTTGTGGATTTTTGTAATATTTGATATCTAATAAAGGTCATAATAATAATACCCAAAAACACATAAATAAATGCATAGTTTAATAAAGATAGGAATTTATAGATGTATGTGCGTACATTTTCTATCATTCATAAAGAAGTTTAATATTTTATTTATCTATGTAGGTACCTAATTTATTTACAAAAGATCAAAAGATATACACAAGGTACCACAAATAAAAATGGTATGTCCATAAACATTTCAAAGTGCTTATAGCAAAGCGATTGTCCCAAGATTATATTTTTAGCTTTAGTAGGTAAGTATATGAAAATTGCTAAAATATTATGGTCCCAAAACAATTAAAAGAAAACAATCTTTTTTTTTTCTTTTAAAACTAAATCTATAGCAGGAATACCTATGTAGAATAAGGTAAATAAATATCTGGGCGACCGAGCTTCGCTCGTAGCGCTATCTGTGTTTAAGTAGACAAGTGTGGTACCAAACATCCATTTTTCATTGCCTGAAAACACGGACAAAACGAGGTTTTCTAAAAATTAAAACTAGCTAGATCGATTAATCGCTCCTGAAACCTCTTGCATACTACATTTCATGAAAATCGTTGGAGCCGTTTCCGAGAGTCATATTATATTACATATTATATATATTAATACCAGAATTGCTCGTTTAATGATAGTAGATAGATAAGTAATTTTAGGTGACAACTATGCAGTATTATACCTATATATAATATGTAATATTAAAAAGTTTTATTGTAAACCGTCAGAAGTGACCGTTTTCCAGTTTTTGTTTGAATGCTGCTGAATTATCATCAATATCGATATTGATTATTGTTGGGTTTATAGTCGTGAGAAAAAACACTTATTTAAAGGATTTATAAATTTAATAGAAAAATATGAATTGAAACGTACAAATGTTGAAAGCTTAATAAAAAGAAAATCAATGTATAAATGTCATATAGTTTAAAAAATGGAATATAAATGATCAAGGTTTTATTGCGAATCATCGCAAACAATTATTATCGATTTTTTTTTAAATGAAATATCTTACAAGATACGATTTTTTTAGACGATAGACTTTTTCTTTTTAAATTGCACCCAGTAACTAAATACTGCAGTACTATATAGAGAGCAGGACGTTAAATCATTAAGTAGATATGACTTTTTACTACGGCAGCTCTTTGATTATATTTAATATCTAATATATATAAATCACGTGTCACGTTGTTTGTCCGCGATGGACTCCGAAACTACTGAACGGATTTTGATAAAATTTTGAAACCATTTATAATATGTTCCAACTTAAAAGATACGATAGTTTTCAACCCGGAATTCCCTCGGGAACTGAAGGACATAGAGTACTTTTTTCCCGAAACCTCCGCGGGAGCTCCGAAATTACCGCGGATGAAATCGCGGGGGACAGCTAGTCTAATATATATAAATCACGCGTCACGTTGTTTGTCCGCGATGGACTCCGAAACTACTGAACGGATTTTGATAAAATTTTGCAACCATTTATAATATGGTCCAACTTAAAAGATAGGATAGTTTTTATCCCGGAATTCCCTCGGGAACTGAAGGACATAGAGTACTTTTTTCCCGCAACCTCCGCGGGAACTCCGAAATTACCGCGGATGAAATCGCGCGGGACAGCTAGTTTAATTATAAAATAACAAATAAATAAAAATATAACGATAAAAACGAGTAAACGACCGAGAGGCTCTAACAATTTTTTTTTAAATTATATTTTAAATATACTTTTTATTTAGGTATACAACTATTGTCTTCTTAGTGATTTAATGTACCTACTAATTAATAGATATTATCTTTTAAGTTACAACTTTCAACTGATTTTCGTTTTTACATACATTAGGTACACATTGATCCAATATAAACCTTTTTAAATATCCGATGTTTTTCTATGATTACTCTCCTCCCATAGACTAGAGTAAAGTAAGCAGACTAAAATAAGCAGAGATGCCCCCTAAGATCTTTCTGGTATTAAAAGACAACTGTGGTAGGTACGAATAAAAGTATTCCGAAATTTGGGTTTATCGATCACACATTCTATATTACGATAAATGGCAGCATATAGTGATGTCAATTTGTTATCGGTGTAGGTAGCTAAGTATCGATGAATAATTAAAGAGCCGAAGTGCGGGACGGAAGGATCGATATTGGTTGTGACGGAATGGGCCTAAATCGATCATTACATTTATAAATATCGATTTTATAACATCGTTATAATAACAACTAATTCATCATTTTTACTAAATTGCAACCCAACCATAAATAACGCGCACTAGTCCTAATTAGGTAGGTACATTTCTATACTACTTTAATGTTAAGGAATATTAAATACCATTATGGGGATTGTTGGACGAGTGTTTTGTTTTTCTAGCGGTGATTTTACTATTTTTACAGCATTTTTTATCCTATCTAATTTATCTATAAGTATAGCAAATATTTTTTAATTTATTAATTTAAAAAAAAAATCTCCTACAATCTACTTATTAGTGTAGTGCGTTATGACTTTTTTTTTTAATAATCTACTTCATAAAAATTAACGCCTGTACTTAGTACAGAAATAAAAAATGTATCTACTTACAAACTAAAATGATATTAAAAAGTTGTACTGTGAATATAATTAGTTTTTGCCACTTTCTTTAGTTAACATAAATAATGTCAATAATAATTTATTTCTTTCGAACTTTTTTATAATATTTTATATCATGCTTGACTGAAAATAATTTATTACAATATATTATGATATTTAAATACGTTTTTATTTTTTGTCGATCACCATAATTTTTTTATTATTATGTGGTCGCTTCATGCTCTTTTATTTTAACAACTTATATTTTTTATACGAATTTTCTTTAAATAATTATAGTATAATTTCTAGTGTATTGTTTTCTTAGTTGTTCTTAATACAGAAGCTTCTGTATAGCTTAAATTTGCGTGCACTTGGACACAATTAGCGCAACAGCGTATTATCTATCTTAATATCTTAAATATTAGGTATATATTTGCTAAACAATTGCATCAATTACAGCGGAAAAAAACATTTTTATTATTGTAATAATAATAATTCATTTACGTGAGAACGTGGTCCATTCATTGCTTTTTATTTATTTATTTGAGCAATTTTATGGGGTACGTCATACTCTCATAAAAATTAAGCAACATCTTATTATTCTAATACATTTTCTGAACCTCAAGTTTAACGGCAGAAATAAATCGTTTTGTAAAAAAAAATATTCCGAAACAGTGTTCAGTTTTTGTGATCAAAACAGAATACCTTCTTATAAAATTTATCGATAAACCGTTCGCATCTCTTAAATGGTATCTATGAAGATTATACTCTTAGCGAATTCAAAGGAGTCACAATAAAGGCCCGGAAGTGGAAAAGAGGAAATGCCGCAAGATTCTGGAGCGAGGCTCGCTGTTTGTTATTTATTATACCCTATTACGGAGTCTGTATAGAAAATTCTCAACCGTACAACGCTTTTCGCATTAGAATCCGTTCTCACGCAAATGTTCCATTACCTAATTCAACTCTCTTTTATATTATTATAATAGTAAATATTTTGTTTAAATAAATTCACAACGCGATATAAAAAATCTCTTACGCTCATTACCTATACAAACCAACAGTTTTGATCGAATTTCAACGAGCTCCACTTGGTATTTCTACTAAACGCTATTTCTATCTTTCTATCCTCATTTTGAGTGAGGGTTGTGTATAGCATCAATCACATATAGAGCACATATTATTGTGTTTTCTTCAATTGTTTATAATATCGTATTATTTCACCTTAATTCGTGATGCACTTTGTAACCGAAACCGCCTCTTCAGGAATCCTGTCATCTGAAAAGAGAAATTTGGTTTTTTAATAATATTCCCAATTCTATAACAAGGTAAATTATATTTTAAGTTTTTTATAAATTGGAACTGTTTTAAACACATTAAAATTATATTTTATCATCATCATCAGCCTGCAAAACTAAATTTAATAGGATGGAGTTGCAAAGATTCTTAAGTTATTTTCATTGATGATTTTAAAAACTTTTGCAAATCAAAGCTGGTGATAAATATTTATACAACAAAAAAAAAAAAACAAGGCCGTTCCAAACAGGATTCTAACCAAGGACTGTGTGTTTGTTTAAGCACAGTGGTGTTCCTAAATCAAACAAGCTGTCACCTACACTGGCTTTTTCAGTTAAAATTGATTTGTTAAACTTTATCAGTTGAAAAATGAACCTTTGCAATAAATTGATATTTTACCATACTCGTTACAATACGTGTATAAAATGTTAAAGCGAAGCACAATTTTCATAATAATATAATTATATTCTACAAAATATAATAAATATGAACATAGAAATCTTAGCAAAATATCTTCGTCGGTCTATTCACAAAATAATTGTATCTGATGAATAAAATATAATGTGTGTATCATATTTTTTTTTCTAAATAACGGTTCGATTCAATACGCTTGAAAAAAAGTATCGAGGTGAGTGCAATAAGTTTTGTTGCTTTTGGCGGAGGTAATATAAAATGCGTGGCATGCGATATTGTACTTTAGCATGTGAAAATAAAGCTGCAAGCCTCGTGGACGTACCTCTAGTGTAACTGTTGTTATGTTAGGCGTTCACGAAGGATGACTTGGTCCTGGAGGTTAATAATAAATATTTTATGAGATACATCGTGATCAAGTAGGTATGTTGTCGTCATATTTTTTGTATATTTTTATACCTACCCAATCTACTCAAACATTTGTTATTGTAAGTAGGTAAATAGGTAATAATAAATTGATATAACAAACATTGCTGTTTCAATATTTAATACCAAAGAAAAAATAATATTAATAGAGACATCTAATAAAAAAAACTTTACGTCGTTGTAAAGGAACGAAAGTAATTTTACAATGTTCATCGATATCGATAAAACAATGAATAACACGGCCAAGCTCTATAGTTTTTTGATGTTTTTTTTTTTCGTTTGTAAACTTTTTTTAGACCGTAATACTATGTATATTATCAGTTGAAATCGAAAGAGTATTCATTAATATATTCGAGTTTAATGTACCTAGTGTCATAGTGAATGTATGTTTAATAATATAATACTACAGGTAGGTATTCCCTCCAGTTTCAATTGTATTTCTCCTCCTTTTTCGCCTTATTTCCAAAAACTTCTTAGTTTAGTTTTATATAATATGTAAAACTAGCTGTCCACCGAGGTTTCACCCGCGGTAATTTAGGAGTTCCCGCAAGAATTCCAGGATAAACTATATGTATAAACCTTTTTCTTGAATCACTCCATCTATTAAAAAAGTCGCATCCAAATCCGTTGCGTAGTTTTAAAGATCTAAGCATACATTCACATTTGTTTTATGCTATGTAGTGATGACTTAAGAATATTAAATTGGTCAGGTATCCTTTTCAGTTCGCTGAAGGAAACTTTATAGTTATATAAAGTTGAGAAGGGATTTCCATACTGGAGATCCCGAGGGAATTAAGAAAATTACGCTTGTGAAAGCACAGGTTAAGGCTATCAATAAGTTATGTTACCTATGTATAAGTTACTTAATATTATAATTGGATTTTAAATAAAAAGTATAAAGTGTCATATTTTATATGAAGCTGTATTTTTTATATTTTTTTTATATTTAAGGCCAATAACTACTGAGAATTTCATTACTCTGTCTTCGCTCAAGTTTCGAAGCTGTATGAGAACTTTAATACTGAACATTTCGATATCGTGGAAAGTTCTCAGTCGCCAGATAAAGGACCGCAAAAATCCCTTTGAGAGCCGAGCTGTTTTTGTTGACAAAGATGCCCCGAGAGTATAGCGTAATAAGTAATAACACAAGCACCCACGCCCTCTGGCGGACGCATACCGGCATAGACGGCTTTGCGGCGAAAATTCACAATGTGGAGTTTTACACTTACTTTTTAGTTTCTGGAGAGTTTTAGATTTATTACGTAAGTTTGTTTAATAAAGTTCAAGATGACGCTTGTAATGCAAAAACACGTTATTATATACAATGTGTTATTGAATTGACCAAAAACCTGATAGGTACACCCCATTTAAAAAAATAAACAATAATATGATTAATAGTCAAATAACTTTATTCAAAATTGGCCCTCAATGTGGCTCTTTTTGACCTCAAAAAAAAAAAAATACAATTTTCATGACAGCACCATAAAATGTCCACCCTTCACAGCTTCCTAGTGCTCTAACTGAGAAGAAGAAGCTGTGCAACAAACTCCTCAGTAGCATGCTGTCAGTTCAAAGTTATATAAATTATGTAGAAATAATTAAAATATAAATTATGTAGAAATAATTAAAATATAAATTATGTAGAAATAATTAATAGTCTAAATGTTATTCAACATTGGTTTGTAGGTGACCTATCTACGAAATTTCAAGCGCCCGCGCCTACGTGTCAATGACCGATTTGATTTGTTTGCTACGGGCGGCGGCGTACGCGCCAAATATTGTATTATAAATAATTTAGACACGGGCTACTAAAAATGAAAAAATATAACCTATATTAAAACATGATGCGATCGATTCTGAAGTCGGTTCTGAACAAATTTCTTTCTAGTTTTCAGTCAATTCATTAACACGTTGTAGTAGTTGAGTTGTTTTCGAAGATATTTTCTGGCAATTATCTAAATCTAAAAATATTACAAAGGGGAAAGGTTTTGTTTTTGGTTTGTTTATTAGTTACGATTTAATTTAAAAACTACGGGACCGCTTTAAAAAAATCTTTCGTCATTAGAATGCTACATTACCCTTGAGTAACATAGGCTACCTAATACCTATATTGTAACCCGGAATTACCACAGGCAAAACTGCAAGGAACAGCTAGTATACGGATACCAACAATATACGGATGTTTGCGAAGATTTTTATCCTTAAAACCACGTTTTGTAGTTTTGTTTGGAATCTATACCTACTTTTTAATGTTATAAAAAGGATAGTTTATTTTTTATGTAGAAGATAATATCAGAAATAAATAAATTAAAACTTCCTCCACGTATAGAGAACCGCAGTATGCCTAAGTGACACTAGATATTTTTTACTAGCTGTGCCCCGCGGTTTCACCCGCATGAAAGGTTTTACAACAACTTTTTACCCGACGTCCGATTTCAATGAAACAAAGCCTATATGTAGCTCCAGGCTAAGCTTAATCTACCTGTCAAAACCGCATGACAATCGGTTCAGTAGATGCGGAGATTATCGCGAATAGACAGACAGACAGAAAAGAATTTTAATAACTTTTTTTTGGGCTTGGTTACTACTACTACTTCTTTTATCACCTCTCTCAATTTTAGGTAAAAATATACAGGATGTATATGTATGTCAATGTACAGGATCACGGATTCTACTCTTCTATTATAGTATAGATGATAGAAAATAGATTTCCTGAGTATCAAAAATGAGTGGAATTGAATTAGGTTTAAAAGTACTTACGTTTCGTCCTTATATATTACTGAGGGAAGTTTATTTGATACTAGAATTTTTGACGGATAAGTGGGTATTGTAATATTTCATTTTGTTATTATTATGAATCTAATAATAACTTATTTTCAGGAAAACTTAAAATAAAAAAAATAAAAAATTTGACCTAGGTCCTCCAGAGCAGGTAGAGTGCCCAAAAGGATGGCGGCATTAAAAAAATTCATATTATTTGCGATTTTTTTAACATTTAAATAAATTTATACTAGAATTTGACCATGAATTAATAAGCTGAAAAATCAACAAAAATAATATCTCACTAAAAAATCTCGCAAATTTACCTAATGGGAATTATAAATGTCAATTATTAAAAAAAAAACCTGTTGGACTCCTTAGAAAAAACACTGCATTTCCTGGTACTAGAAGATTTATGAAATTACCGCAGAAGTGTTTGTTATTCCGTTTTCGTTGAAATAGAATTTTCCGAATACTAAGGGATTTTTTGGATCATGCCGTGATTGAGTAACAAACATCCACACTTTCACATTTATACAATTAGTAGGATTAACATAATTAACTTGAATGTGTACACAAGTGTAGGTAATTATATAATGTATGGCCATTGTGAGAATAATAGACATCAAAATAAAGATAATTTGCTCCTGAAATTAGAAAACAATATCACTTATTAGTGATAAGGTCGCCTATTGTAGCCTCACATTTAAAAGTGGTATATTAAGTCGCAATAACTCATGTTTGTGGGAAACAATAAAGTTACTTCATTTTATTTCATAACATACGTTGTTTAGAATAAAATCGGATGTTGATTTTGGTAATTAATTAATTAATTATCTATTAAACCTGTATTTCCTTAGTAACATTTCCTTGGTGTATTAAATTAATATTGTACCTACCTATGAGTTTATCGTTTAACTGTTGTTAAGTAAATAGCTAAATATACCTTCGAAATTATAATACTTACTCGTTGTGCCCCGCGGTTTCACCCGCATTAATTTCAGAGTTCCCACGGGAATTCCGGGATAAAAAGTACCCTATGTGTTAATCTGATGTATTAAGCTATGTAAAGTTTCATTTAAATCCATTCAGAAGTTTAAGCGTGAAAGAGTAACAAAAATCCATCCATCCATCCATCCATACATTCTTACAAACTTTCGCGTTTGTAATATTAGTAAGATGGATTGAAAAACTTACCCGGACAAAGAAGCCGAATTGGAAATTTGCGGACTATTCGACTCGAAGCCCTCCTTCTGCTTTTCATTGGCTAACTGCATCTTCAATTGGTGTCCAAAGCACGCGAGGTCTTCTCTGAAGGTGTCGGAGCCGGGCGTCGTCGGTTTCTCGTCATCACCGGTCGCCATTGCTTCAGCGTCGCTCTGCAGCGGAGCCTGCTCCGACTCCTCCTCAGTGTTATAAATTTTAAAATAAGCGAACGTCAGATAAATAACGGATATAATGAACGATGGTATCGGAATCGCCATTGCATACACCAGATTCAAAGTGTTCTGCCACATGTCCAGGTCGGTTATCACAAGACCAGGGTCGACGCGGCTGTAGTAGCACGTGTAGTTGGTGCCTACCGCCCTATACTTCCCATAGAATATGGTGCAATTCAATATGGGCGGATAGCCGCATCCTTTGACGTTGGGAAATAGGCGTGCACCAGTGAAATACCATATGGAATCGTTCCCCTGCAGCCCAGTGGGCAGGGCGTCGGGCAGATCCTGCTCCTCAGTCATGTCTGGATAGTTTTTATCGGTGGGCGACTCGTAATTTTCATATTCGTAGTCCCTTATAGCTCTCTCGGCCCTGATTAGATTCTCGTAATCGGTCGCCGATATATTAGGGTCGTATCCTAACCTGTAGTTGACCCGTATTTGCGTGCAGTCGAACAGATCTTTCGTGCATCCTTCTCGACAAGACGCCCAGGTGCAGTTGCTCACGCCGAATAGATGTTTCACTTGTGTGGTCACACACAAAGCGCCTACAGGATCGAATTGCATGAATATCGTTGTGAAAGCCGGCTCGATGACGAAAGGGACTAGAAACAGGAAGGCGAAGAGACTGAACGTGGCGAGTAAGACGAACGTCGCCGTCGTGTAGAACAGCAGCTTCTCGAGGAACGTGGGAGGTATAGGTATTTTCTCTTCGTCAGCCATCGTGGCAAGGGGGCGCTAGTTGCGACCATATCGATTGTTTCAGCTCGGCTTCATTTCATCCGAATAGTCATTTTAGTTCCGAATGATACACATGCTTCGTTCGATTCAGACGATACGAATATATTGTTTTGTGTCGAATTTGTTAATTTACATTTTCGCTTGTCTGTACGTGGACCTAAGTGGATTTTTATATGTCATCGAGGCTGGTTTAGTTATGTTGTTTTGTGTATATTGAAACTAAAAAAAAAAATAAACAAAATAAAAAAATTCGGCAAACCATTATATTCATACAATTTGTTGTTGTTAAAACTCAAAGATCAGGCGATTATGAACATCTAGATACTAATGGTGACGAATCTGTCTTCCTCGATATCTAAATTTATTATCAACTTATCCCAAATTTAATATTAGAAATTATGTCAAGGGTTATGAAATATCTACGCAAATGCTACGCAGAATCTACGAAGATGCTACGCGTACCATAATGTCTTTTTCTGTACTCCTGACAACGTGTAAGTATGCAAAATTTCACGATGAGTCATCATGAAAGCGCAATAAACAAACAAACTCACATTTGCATTTATAATATTAGGATAATTGACAAAAATATTAGTTCTTTGTAAAAAAAGGAGTGCGTTATTTTACTATAAATAGCTTTGAGTATCAGAATCGCAGGAAGTCGTTTGGTAAATTCCAAGATTCCAAGATGATGAATTGAAATGCTGCTGAAAAAAATATTATTATAACTTTTAACATTTATTTCATTTTGTTATTGAGGGATAAACTAACCTTTTTGTTTAAACAAAGCAGACGTTTCTGAACATTATTTTGAGTTATGTAACCAGCTTCCGCTTATTGGCTTTGTGCTAAATTCCCAGCGCTAAACTATTCCGAAATAAGCATTCGGCGACCAGATATTGATTCGTACTGGAATTAGCTTCGCAAATACTTGGCATATTCTTATTCTAGACACTATCTATGCCCGTGACAATACGTACTTCTACTTATACCTAGTCGATGAAAAGATTACTAAGTAAAACTACTCATACGTTATAAGCCATCGCCCAGTCGATGAACAAGATATTACTATGGTTTTGTATTGTATAATGAAAAAACTTAAAGTAATTTTATTTTATCGCCCAAAAATATGTTTCAAGATCCAGTCACTAGATCATAGGCGTATTCTAACGCTAAGGGTGTATGGAAGTATGATTCCACTAATTAGAGTTACAAGCAATTGGTCAGCGTTAAAAAAAAATCATAAAATTTTCAAAAACGAAAAGAAATCTCGAATTGAAAGGCCGAACGTTTAAAACCAACTTTCGGTGACGGAAGCTGAAAAGTAACAAGTGGTAGTTGCATAATATTTTTAATAACATATTATAATTATAGGGATACTGTAACTTGTAAGTACCTAAGTTCTTGTATAGACTGTTCAAAAAAAAATTATTTACGACTAATTAATTTTCTCGGCTAAAACATCGAACCAATTTCGATGATTTTTTGGTTTGATAACAGCTTGAACCCCTTCACAATAGGCTATTCAGACTTTACTATTATACACAAAATAAACGATAAATTGAAGGGGAAAAAGCGTTGAACTTTGAAAAGTTCTCTTACATCCCAAAGTTTACGTGAAAGTCCCGAAATTCGCATGGAATAAACAATCGGCAACACCTAAAGCTCTCTTGGGTGCTTTTCGAATTGACAAACAACTCCAAAAGCATCCAAAAGAGATACTAAAATTCATAGACAAAACACGGATTAAAGTTGAAGGGAAGCCTGTATTAAGTAAATGGATATTTTTTTACGGATCATCAAACAGTGATGGATCGGATCGGTTGACTTTGACGAATGAGGTAATCGATCGATTTATTATAGGATGTGTGTTTAAGGCACTTAGGTTATTTGTTACTAACTGTGCCCCGCGGTTTGAACCGCGTGAAATGTTTTTATATAACAACTTTTTTTCCAGACATCCGATTTCAATGAAACCAACCCTATATGTAGCTCCAAGCTAAGCTTAATCTACCTGTGAAAACCGCATGACAATCCGTTCAGTAGGTTCAGTAATTATCGCGAACAGACAGACAGACAGAAAAGTTTTTCAAAAACCTTTTTTTTTGTGGTTGGTTACTCTTCGTTTATCGTCCCCTTTTTTTGTTAAAAATATTCAATGTTCAGAATCGCGGATTTTACTCTTTTTTTATAGTAGATAGGTACCTATAGATATGCAGATACTGATATTACGCTTGGCAGAAATCATTCGAGCCTGTAACATCCACGTAACATCTATACCTTCATACCTATATTTAGTTTAAGTGTATGTGTAGTGTATGTTATAGGTATATCTACTTAATGTCAAAATAACAGCTTTTTAATACCTGCATGTAAAATATATTCAGTAGGTATAAACAAAAAAAAATCTTGAGATTAATGTTTGTCTGTCTGACTGTTTATCCCGGCTTATCTCCGAAACGGTTGGACCGATTTTGATTGGACCTTCGCCGATGGATAGCTAATGTTATGAGGAATAGGTAACAAAGGTTACTTTTATCAGAGTTACTCCGAAAATTCTCGAACTTACGTGGGTGATATACGGCGGGGCAATTCTAATAAAAAAACGACGACCCAAAACTTTTGATACAAATTACGTATTACCATACTACGTTATTTTGAAAAATCTGTCATCATAATTGACTTTAATAACTGACTAATTGACTATAATAAGCTTTTTTCACATTACTCTGGTTCCATTCTTTGCTCGTGTATAGATGGTATATTCAAAAACAAAAATGTTAAAAAAAATTTAAAGTGAAATTTTACCTAGTTATTTAAAAAAAGAATCTTCAGTATTTACGATAATTTCCCTCCATCCATGGCCTTTTTTCCGTTTGTATAGTTTTTATTATACCGATGGTGAAACGGAAAACTGGGTTTAATTTTGTTTCGAAGTAGCTTCTGATTTAGAATCAAGGAAATAGATATTGGGGATCTCCTTTTGAAAATAACCTCAAAGTTAACTGCGCTATAAAATAGCCAGAAAAACTCTTATATCAGTTTGGGTATGTTGGTGTTGTGAATCTTTTAAAATAATAGTACATTGTTATCCTAGGGGTGAAAGTAATCGATCTATTGGCGCCCTCGCTACGCTCGGGCGCCAAACCCCGTCTCGGGACTAAATAAGTCTTTCTCCCGAGGATAACACTGTGCTTTTCATTACGAATGCAAGGAAAGTCAAAATAAAAATAGGAATTAGCTAAAGAAAAAAATGAGTGAATTTTATTTTACATAAATCGACCATTAGGTGTGCCAGTAAGTATGCCCCCTATGACATAAAAAAAACTTGAGTTTCTGCAGTACTATACAGCTGTCAGTTGAAAGCGATTCTCCCTAGGGCTGAAAAGTGTTACTTTCAACCCGCTTCTCAGGCAACTTCAGACCTACTTTCCGAGTATGAGTAATGAAAAATAGATTTTAAACATTTAGCAGTAGGTAGGTATATTTCCATTTTCCACCTTAACATAAAGAAAGCACTTAGCCGTCAAAGTATAGAGACAGGTGACGAAGCTTTTAGTTACTATCCACTTTCAAATTCACAGAGAAGTTTTTGTACACGATAATTTAAATATGTATAAACATAATATATTTATTAGATATAGACATAAAAATGGCGGTGGTCTCTACATTAAATTAAAAACCACAATAAATACTTTTATCTTCTACTCATAGGAGTAGGTTACAAAAATTATAATAATTTTCAAGAACACCTGGGGAAATTTCAAAATCACGTGGGTGAAACCATAGTATATTTACAGTTTCACTCGCGTTTTGCTTGTCAAAACTTTTTTGTAACTTTTTGAACAGCCCTCAAACGATAACTCCTCGATATATTTGTATAAAACTTTGCTATATGGATAGCTTATGATCTGGATTAATATGCTATTGCGGTAAGATCCTTGCGGTGACTAAAAGAGATCCTTATACATAAAAGAGATGCCGAGGGAATCCTTTTTGTATATTGACTTAAAAGATGTTATCACTTCAATAAAAATAGTAAAACACCTGTTTCAGCATTTATCATGTTTCGTCCCCTAATATGGTGAAATGAGGGTTGAAAGTTGGTATAGACGCGGGTAAAACCTAGGAGGTATACTAGTCAATTTATATTATTTTTAAATTGCCTTTCTTGACAATGGATTGATATTGCGTTAGCGTTCTAACGTTACCTCGGATAATGTCTTGCCCCAAGGGTTAATACTTGAGCTGTTGACATCACTGAGCTTTATAGGACTTTGCATTACATAACCTAACCTAAGCGCCAAATAAAAAAGCTTTTGAATGACGTCACAGCAAAAAGTGTTCACGTACACTCTCGAGCCAGACTGTTTGCTGCAAACGTGAAAATCGATCATTTTCCCATTAATAGAATTTTTCGCTTCCATAACTGGCAGGTATCATGTTATTGAATTTGGATATCGTATCGAGTAGATAAATTTTAATTTACTCGAATTTTATTTGACCATCAAAGTATTTTCAGATTTGTCATTCGTTATTTATCACAATTCATTTCATATTTAGAACAGTAATTTGAATTGCGAATGAAAATTCATTCGAACTTTAAGTTTGACGTAATACTAAACATGTTTGCCGAGCTTTTTTCTCTACATAAAACTAAAAAATACCGCTCATAATCGCCACCAGTGGTTAACTAAGTAATTACACTTGATTAAAATGGAAAATGGAACGAATGTGTACAAATGTGCAGTGTGTGTTGACTAAAAATAGTTGTGTAGATGTTAAGTAAACCAGCCTCATCAAAGCTTCTCTCCACAATACGAACCGCGACACCAGAAAAAACACTATTTTTTCGGAGCGAAAAAATCAATTCAATTTTTCGTTACTAAATATCACTTGTAATCTAAATGCACTGAGACATTGTAGACTAAATTCAAAAGTTGGAATTGTTTTATATAATTTATGCCTGTCAATGTCCTTCAGTGGACCAGGCGTCGATACCACGCCGCGCTTCGTTTACTACTGGGCGCAGGCTGTAGTAATGGTCGTATCTGCACTTCGAAAGCCTCTTTCGTACACTTATAGAACTGGCAGCAATAAATAAAACTAAAAGAGAAACGAAAAAACAACAAAAATAAATTTCAAAATCACTACGGAATTCGATATGATTTATTTTTATTTTTTTGAATTCCGAATCGTATTTTCATTTTATTGATTGTGACGCATTTCACAATTATATTTTTCGAATTTCGAATTGCGTCTTAACGTATTTTTTTTTTTGCATTCGGTTAGCAGCGATTTGGAAAACAATAATTGAAACGTATATTAGTAAATTGTTTAATAATTATTTTATTTCACTTTTCCAGTTTGGCGGTCGGCCGGCGGGCGGCGGGAGTGCGCGCGTCGCCGGTCGATAGAGCTCCCAGTCGTCTGCTCTGTGGCGACAGACAGTCTTGTCCCACAAGCAGCCCCGCCATTACGAGTTACGATTTACTTTTTATTTTTATTTTACTACGCAGCCAGTACTTACCTATGTAGATTATAAAATGAAAACGGCAAAATGCTGCAATAGGCTAGTTTCCTGGGTAAAAAAATCAAAATTCTATTTAGTCCGTCAGTTAGATAATAAAAAAATAAAAGACACATATTTTTTGCTTTTTAAAATAATGGAAATATGCATAGATAAAGCGCATTAAAGTTTAGAGTGGGGGACTCGTGATGTCACAGCTCGCTATAACGTGCGAACAAACTGTAGCGAGGCGTGACGTCATGTGAAATTTCGACTTGATATATCTCCGTTATTTTTTGGTTACATAAAAAATAAAAAAATACGTATCCAATATTTTTTAATAATCTACAAAACGGACTAAAAAAGAAAATTTAGGAAACTAGCCTATTTCATGATGATCGGTTGAGTAGTAAAGGCGCGATGGCGTTACAAACAAACTCACATTTGTACTGTCCACAAAATAATGTTAGGATAGGTTCTTCGATAGTATTCGTTTATCAGCTAATCAGTTTGCTATCATTGTCATGGAAGAAATATCTTTCGAGAAATTCTTTTGGTTCTAAAAAAATTGCTATGTGGTGCACTTCTTGCACATAGGTAGGTACATAATGTCGGTAACTACATAAGCTACAATTATTGTTTTTTCTATTAATTCCTCACCCCATACAACATCTCAATTAATTACACAAAGAAGTTCACTGGTTTTTCACAGAGCTATCACTATTAATATTATAAATGCGAAAGTAACTGTCTGTCTGTCTGTTACGCTTTCACGCCTAGACGATTCAACCGATCATCATGAAATACATAGGGTATTTATTGTCCTGGAATTTCCGCGGGATCTCCGAAATTAACGTTTTTATATTATAATCCGGAATTCCCTCGGAAACTCCGAAATTTTTGCGGATGAACCCACGCGGGAATGC
The DNA here is from genome assembly GCA_907165275.2 of Zygaena filipendulae. Classification (NCBI taxonomy): domain Eukaryota; kingdom Metazoa; phylum Arthropoda; class Insecta; order Lepidoptera; family Zygaenidae; genus Zygaena; species Zygaena filipendulae. The sequence continues at coordinate 9,103,210 of OU015669.1, forward strand.
TAGTAGATATAATAAATTGAAAATCTTAGAAAACTGAGGAACGTGCTGCTGTCACCTGGTCACGAAAAATTGGCCTGTCAACTGGACGAATTGTCGTGACCACGTCACATGACGACACGTTCCTTTGTTTTCTGTAGCGTTAACAAGTTCCAACTTGTCTAAGGGGGCTTTTCCATGGTCGTGTATAACATACAGCATTGCAGTAAAACGCAAGCTTTGTGGTACCTTAGGTCATTGAACTTGCCACCTCTATGGCATGAACGATATTATTGTCTGTATCCAAGTGACTGACTGAAGCGGCTAGATGAGCGGGAAGCGGATTGGCGCTACTTTGCTGTGATTTAAGTGACTGTATCAAAAATTAATAATATCATGGTGAAATTAAAACGTATGTGACTGCATTCTAGAGAATTGACAAGCGGAGAAATAATGCGAAACAATCATTATTATAATATTATGATGAACTAATTAGTTAGCATTATCAAATCAAGTAGGTATTTAATCCAAAAATCAAAATCATAGATTAATTTACTGATTTCTTAAAACTTTTAAAATGTATAAGATTTTCACTTAAACTTTTTTATTATTTCCATAATTTATTTAATATTATAAACGCGAAAGTTTGTAAGTATGTATGGATGGATGGATGGATGTTTGTTACTCTGTCACGCAATAACTACTGGATGGATTTAAAAGAAACTTTACAATAATATAGCTTATACGTCAGATTAACACATAAGGTACTTTTTATCCCGGAATTCCCGCGGGAACTCTGAAATTAACGCTGGGCACAACTAGTATTATTATAATTTTTTTTCATTAGTAGTTCATTAGGATAATCATAACTCCATTAATATTCTTAATTCTCTTATTAAACCTGTTCCTCGCGGTTCCACCCACTTTAATTTCGGAGTTCCCACGAGAATTCCGGGATAAGCACTCTATTTCCGACTCTTTACCCCTGCCAAGCCGTATAAAATTTATGGCAGCCGGTTTAGTAGTTAAGGCGTGAAACCGAACCAATAAACTCACATTTGTATTTATATCATGATTCTACTCAACTAATAGGCAACACCATCAACAACGGTTTCCACGTGAAAATCGCTCTTATCTTACTACTTGTACCTATATATTTGATTACAGAGTAATTACGGTACAGCACTATAATTATTATGTGGAAAATAAAAATAACGTCGATCAATTTAAGTCTTGACTAATGTGATGGGGTTCGTTTTTTAATTTAGGATTACCTATGTTTAAAATTAGGTATCTACAGAAAGCTACGTAAGCACATAAAGAACTTAGTGACTTTACAGCATAGAAAATATTAAATGTGACACTAAAATTATCATTGATGTAATAAAGATGACGTTTTTTCGTAAAATACGATATTTAAATATTTATATTATGAAGATCAAAAATAAAGGAGATCGTGAGTAATTGCAGCATGATTAACGCATTTTTACGATATACAACGTGTTAATGAATTGACCAAAAACCTGATACGGGTGTATTTAAAAAAATAAATAGTCTAAAAGTTATTTCATATTACATTTCTACATTACAATACATTTACATTATCTACGAAATTTCAAGCGCTACGCCCGCGCCTACGTGTCAATGACCGATTCGATTTTTTTGCTACGGGCGGCGTAGGCACCAAATATTATATTATAAATAATTTAGACATGGCTAGTAAAAATGAAAAAAAAAAATTTAACCATATTAAAACATGGTGCAATCGATTCGGAAGTCGATTCTAAACAAACTACTAGTTTTCAGTCAATTCATTAACACGTTGTATAAATCAACATTGCAATAGTGCATGTAGATTTATTTGTAGGTATATATTTGAATTTAGAGCTGATAATAAATATTGCTTTTATGTTATTCGTGTTGTTGGGATTCCCATCGTTTTATTGGAATAAAACTTCTTTGGACACGAAGGTTATGTCACATGTTAAAATACATAATTTACGTAAGTATAGTTTGTCGATACGGTTGTGGTTTGTGGTGTTTGGTGAGTGGTCTCCGCTGGGACACTGGTTCGAACCCTTCGGTTTATTTAACGACTTTTTGATAGGTTTTTTAAGTTCTTGCACTTTTAATCAGTGGTAGATGCAACCGTTTTATTTTTTGGAACGAAGTTTTTTAATTCAACTTACGGTAACAGTTAACTATCTACAAAAGCGGCAAAAAAAATTATTGTATGTAAACAAATACCTACTAAAAAACATAAAAAAAAAAATATTTTACGGGTTAAATAGGTATTTATTTTATTGTTTTTTAATATTTGTTGTCCTAGTATCACGGTTCATGAGATACAGCCTGCAAGCTACTATTTCTTACACAGCAATGGGCATGTTGACTAATTTTTTATTTTATAGTCCGTCTTGTAGATTATTAAAAAATATTGGACACGTATTTTTTTCTTTTTTTACGTAATCAAAAAATAAAGGCAATATATTGAGTTGAAATTTCGCGTGACGTCACTATTCTGACAGTTTGTATGGCGGTTTTAGCGGTTAGTGACGTCACGACCCCCTCACTCTCAACTTTAATGCGCCTTATCTCTGTATATTTTAATTTATTTGAAAAAGCAAAAAATACGTGTCTATCGTTTTTTTATTTTCTAACTGACGGACTAATTAGAATTTTGATTTTCAAAAGTAGTCCACATCCCTAATTTCATGTAGGTAAATGGTTCGTACCACAGGGAGAGACCATTTTTTTATAGTTGTCTTGTACCTATACTCTCGTACAATTCATATACTTGTTACAATTTAATTATAAGTGAAATTAAAGGCGTCTATAATTTTAAATTGTTCGAAATGAAACACAATTGAAAAATAAGCTTTATTTGTCACAAAACTTTGCGTATGCGCCAATGCTCGAGTCATTTATAATAAATTCATACTTAAATCGATACATAAAACGCACAATTATTTCATCCTTTCATTTGCAATTATATTATTTACACAACAATTACTTAATAATTTTCTATTAAGTTAAGAATAAAGAATTACAACGAAGTTATTTAAAATATTTAATTATTTTATATATTTTCATTCAAATATTTTACAATTAAATAAACATCATCTGAAAAGCGATTCTTTAAAATAATTATGTCTTAATTAAGGATAAGTTATGTTAATGGAAAAATATTATTGAATTAAACTTTGTCGTCTATTTTAACAATAATTAATGATATAAAAAGATACTTATTAAGGTGGCGCGCCACCATATTATGCAGCCTCTCAGCCGATAGAGGCCGTGGGCGGCGCAATAAAAGTGTTTTCTCAATTTACAGAGAATCGCAAGCTAAAAGATAGATTTTGATGATAAATGCGACAGGATGAGTGTTTAATACATCTTTCATTTAAAATTTTTATATGGTCTTACGCGCATTATTATCCTTTAACTACAAGAAAATTAGGAATAACCGCCCGAAACGTAGTCACACACACTTGCAAATCGATTAGTACAAGCGGAATCTGATTCTGAATTTGACTTATTATGTATGAGTCTCGTTGGCGCTGTGGTGTAATACGTCTCTTTTTGTAAATAATGAATCGTGAAAATCTCGTGTTCAAACCTAAGATTGCGATTCCAATTTTTGTAACTAATTTTCTCAAATTTGTTTATATATACTTATTTATAGATCTACAAACGATTTATTTTTCGTTCTGTTTTGGAATTTATTTTAATTCCAAAAAAGAAAATTTAAAGGATATAGAATTAGAATCTAAGAAAATATAAAGATGGATAAATAAAAATATTGGACTTATTTTTAATACAACCTTTCCCTGCAGGTTACACACGTACCTACCTGCGTAAATATTGGGACTGAAAATAATTTTGGGTATAAAAAAAACTCTAGGTCCTAATCTAAATTTCAAGATTTCGGGATTTACTTGGTGATAAAAAAATTGAAATCTTATAATATCTCCGACACTATGACCACAATACCATCATCTATGTATTTCAGCAGTCTATGTAATTTACGTCATCAACTAGGATGTTTGTAATTTTAGAAAAAAAATCAATCATAGAATATCCAATACTAAATAGAATCGCAGTTCAACTCAAAACCTGCATGATTCGTGATAACTTTAGAAAAAAAGTACATAATTCCACAAAGACACTGACATTACAATCCCTACTAAATACTAATAATATTATAAATGCGAAAGTAACTCTGTCTGTCTGTTTGTTACGCTTTCACGGCTCAGCCGATCATCACGAAATTTTGCATACACGTTGTCAGGGGTACAGAAAAGGACATAGGGTACTTACTTTATATGCCGGAATTCCCGCGGGAACTCCAAAATTAACACCGGTGAAATCTAATGAGATTTTGCATATACGTTGTCAGGGGTACAGAGAAGGTACCCTATATACATAGGGTACTTTATATTCCGGAATTCCCGCGGGAACTCCAAAATTAACAACGGTGAAATCCAATGAGATTTCGCATATACGTTGTCAAGGGTACAGAGAAGGTACCCTATATGCATAGGGTACTTTATATCCCGGAATTCCCGCGGGAACTCCAATATTAACAACGGTGAAATCCAATGAGATTTCGCATATACGTTGTCAAGGGTACAGAGAAGGTACCCTATATGCATAGGGTACTTTGTATCCCGGAATTCCTGCGGGATCTCCGAAATTGCCGCGGGTAAAACAGCGGGGAACAGCTAGTACTCTTATAAACCGAGATTTGAACCGTAATTCTATAAAAGGATTAGAGCCAGACGTTAGTACGCATAGTGGTTATATACTCTTTGGTCTAGCCACTCAACCTATATACCGCTTGGTGTTATTACACGAAAAAAAAAAAACATAAACACATTCTGCCGTTGTTCCATTTCAAAATTTAAATTTTGACATCTTGTGATAATAATATTTTATATTTTATTGAGTTTCATCAGTAGGTACGTTGAGTTTGTAAAGTATTTTATATTCTACTAGCTGTGTCCCGCGGTTACACCCGCGTGAAACATTTTTATAAAATTACTACTTATTAGATACTGGAGGATACTGTAGTTTCTTATGAGTGAAGTATTTAAAATAACTGGTTCTTTACTTCTTTATAATAATACTAGCTATTTTTCATAATATAGGTACCTAGAAATTAGCGCGGTTTCATCCACGCTAACTTCAGAGTTTCTGCGGGAATTCCGGGATAAAAACTACCCTGTGTCCTTCTCTGTGCCCCTACTAATAAAGTGTATGCAAAATTTCTAGATAATCGGTTGAGTAATAAACCGTAACAAACAAACAAACAAACTCATATTCGCATTTCTAATAATAAGTTTATCTAGAAGTGTGCATAATGTATATTATGAAAAAGCAGTTTAGATTTGAAATCGTAAACAAAAGCATAAAAAATGACAGATAATAAAAAAAAATATCTATACTTCTAAACTATAATAAAAGAGTAGAATCCGCGATTCTGTACATTGAATATTTTTACCTAAAATGGAGAGGGGTGATAAAAGAAGAGTAACCAAGCACAAAAAAAAGTTTTTGAAATTCTTTTCTGTCTGTCTGTCTATTTGTTCGCCATAATCTCCAAATCAACTGAACAGATTGTCATGCGGTTTTCACAGGTAGATTAAGCTTAGCCTGTAGCTACATAATATAGGCTTTGTTTCATTCAAATCGGATATCGGCAAAAAAAGTTGTTACACAAAAACTTTTCACGCGGGTGAAACCGCAGGGCACAGCTAGTCATATAATATTGAGACTTCTTCGGAAGTTGTTCTAACCACTGGACCATTATCGTATAGTTCCTCCTGCCGAAAAAATTGTATGCATTCAGCCGTCGCGCGTCATTTGAATATATTGATCTTCTTTTATTTAGTTTCGTCAAAGCAGTGCGTTGGGAAGATGGATTTATTATAATATTGTATTATTTGAAAAATATAAATATTTTACTGGCAGTTGATCCTGCCGCGGTTTTGCTCGCGTCAGTTTTTATTTTTTATTTTTTTTTGATTACAAAATCAAGGAAATAATAAATAATAATGAGTGAACAGTTACATCATTTCGAAAAATTTACAAAAGTAAAGTCTTTATTATACAGGGTGTAACGTTACGAGGGTATTTTTTTTTGTAAAAAGACATGCAATATTCGATTCTTGTCTCTAATAGCTGACTAAAAAAAAATTTGGAGAAAAAAACTTACTAAAAAACCACGTGAGTGTCGTGTCGTGCTCCGCTCGTATTGGTCATAGCGTGATGTTATAGCCTATAGCCGTCCTCGATAAATGACTATCTAACACGAAAATAATTTTTCAATTCGATCCAGTAGTTCCTGAGATTAGTACGTTCAACCAAACAAACAAACAAACTCTTCAGCTTTATTATTAGTACCTATAAATTAACAAATACAAAGTAGGTATATGCATAGGTAATAGTAAAAAATATTATAAGCTTTTGAAAATTACTTCACGTGATCACATAGATAGATATCACGAAAAGATGAAGTTTGACCTACCAACACGATGAGTCTGTAACTTGCAGTTTCGGAGGTATGAGCTGTCGAAAATTTGACCTTGTGATCACATAGATATCACAAAACATGAAGTTTGAGTACCAACGTGATATGACTGCGTCCTATAGTTTCGGAGTTATAAGCGTTCAAAAATTTTGTCACGTGAACACATAGATACCACGAAAAAATGAAGTTTAAACAGCAACATGATGGGGTTGTCTCATACTAGTTTCGAGGGTATGAGCTTTACAAAAAAAAAATTTTTTTTTGAAGATATTAAAAATTTGATCACGTGGTCACATAGACACAATAAAAATATGAAGTTGTACCAACATTATATGGCTGCGTGTCATTGCTGATTGCATCGAAGATAAAAGTTAAATTACCCTGAGCCGTGGTGAGATACAACCATTCGAAAATATGGTCCCTCTCTTTTACGCATCGAGAAAACAAGAAAGAGATAGCAAGAATTTATGCAACACAAAAATATAAAATACTTGTACGGGCTACCTGTAGCTTATAAGGTATACCTACTTGTACGGGACTCAAAACAAAATGTAGTTATGCCTTCGCTCCGGCTACTAAATACCTACCAACTACATCAGTAATATGTATATTCCAAATTCAATTCTAAATTATCCCGGTTGGTAAAATTGTCAAACTCACGACTCAACGCCGCGACACCTTTCGATCCTTTTGGAACTCACTACAAACTACTGCATTCGGGGGACTTGTCAGTCTACAGCCAAACCACAGCTGTTTATAGACCGGCCCGCCATTTTCGTACACATATACTGTATACGCTCTCACACAAGTAAGAGATTCGACCAAAATTTAATATTTTTGAAATGCTTATAATTATGTTATTTTTTCACTATCTGCAAAGATTTGGGACTTATGCGGCATCTAGACCAGTAGTAGTATTTTATAAAATAAATTCTAATTACCATAAACAGCCGTAGTGTAAGAAAACTCGGTAGGCAATTTGTATGAAAACTAGCCCTAACACCCGCACCTTAAGGCTCTTTGTGAAAAAAAAAAACATTCAAATAAATAACACTTATTAAAATGTTTATAATATCTAAAACTTAATTAAGCAATTTCACATCATAAGCTAATATCACACAAACCGTGGCAGAGATAATTGTAGTAAAATTATATTTAGATACTATTACAATAAATTTTCATAATTACAACAATATGTGGATCACACGCATAAATAGTCATAAGTCAAAACATTGACACAAAATATGACAACAGACTGATTTTCTATACAACGTTATTTTTAGCATACACCCGACCCTGAAAATAATTTGTTAAAAATCAGCAGTAGGATCGATTGCAACAATTAAACCATGTCGATAGTTTCCGAAATTGAGTCTAAAATATTTGAAAGTGGATGAAATAAAGCGGATCGCCATCACACCACGTTAGTCCGGACGCCATGCTTTCGGTCGCCATATTTGTTCCACTATTTTGTGGGAATGGGGGGAAAACCCGGCAAATCTAATCATAAAATACCTAACTTATTTCGTAACTGTTCTTCTAATTACAGTAGATATTGCACCCGAATTGTTTAGTGTATATAGTTATACTGAAAATAATCTTGTACAACGAAAATATGTATATAAGTACCTACTAATTGTTAGAATTATGTTTAAGTAAGAAACGAAAAGATTCAGCCAACATCGTACAAAATAATCAGAAATTATCAAGTTTGAAAATTGTTGAATGTAAACTTGGACATTCATGAAAAGTTTTAGGTTATTTTTGATCCACAAAAAAACATCAACAAATAGACATGACAAAAATTGTAATATTTAAATAAATAATTATTATTTTAATCAAATAATTCAGCAAAGTGTGCTATCTGCCCGTTTGCCCTCTATGACATAAAAAAATACCAACAATTCAAATATTAAAGTATCACAAGCACATTATTGTGATATTAATAATATTATACAATATTATTTGCTTAGGAAAGTCATAATAATATAGGTGATCATATAAATACGACTAATTTGTAAGACGAAAAGCTAATTTGAATATTCTATATCTCTACATTTATAATTAAAATTTTATTAATGGATACAAATATTTCAATTTCGATAGTGTTTTCTCTAAGTGCATATATCGTCAAAATAGCAGCTACTTAGCAAACTATAACTAGTAAATAGTAGGTAAGTAATAAACAACGGTTAAGGGAATAAAAGTATATAGATCCATAATTTTGAACTTCGGTTTTTTAAACCTTAATATTTTGAAAAATAATAATAATCAATAATAATAACTAATATTTTATAATTTTCTTTCAATACAAATCAATCTTAAAACAGTTTTTTTTTTAATCATGAAAATATCTTAATAGCAAAAATAGTTGTAAATAAATTATAATTAATTATCCGGCTCAGTTCAACATTTCGAAAGAGAGACGTTATTATTATGTCATTAACGATATTTATAATAACGATAATAGCTAGTTAATCCATATTTTTTGTTATATCAAATACAACGTGTAAGTACAATACTACCCGCCTTAGAATATTCTGTTGACACACATTTATCTGCTATTTACCTCACCAATATTGTAACTGTGTAATGCATTGAATTAATTTTGACTTTAATATATTTTATTGTCATGCATTTACTTGTACTCGCACTAATAGATAACCTGTAATATTGACTATATCATTAAAAAGATTGAAGACTCAAATATCCGACGATCATTAATTAGTTTTAGCATTAGCAGAGCCGACGCGAAAAGACACTTGCGCAAAAATGAACAGCTTTCATACACATGGACTAAATTTTCAGTTTTTTAAAATCCATTTAAAAGTCCACTTTAAGTCACAAAAATGATATTTCGTTCGATTTTCGACAATTACGTTGAGGACCTATGACTTTCTTGGATTGCACATACCACTCAGGGCTATACATAGAAAAATTCCCGGATTTGTCTTTTGTATCGATCGATATGATGTCGAAATGGAAAATTAATCGATAAAGGTCTAAAAATAATAGAGCAATGTGCCCCTCTCGCCCTTGGGGTGGAAAACTCCCAAGAAGGCAGCACGTGGGGACGTGGTGTTGGCAGACTGGGCAGACCTGCCTGACATAAGATTGACCAAACAGCTGCTGAAAGTCACGGGGCCTAGCAAGATGCGTGAATAAGTAGGCTTAACCAGCCGTCACATTATTTCCTTGAGGGAGGCTTTGTCCATTGTTATTATGAGAGCTGTTCATAAATGCGCAAAATTTGTCTACCAACGTACCTTGAGACTGATGGTGCGTTTTAAAACATGCACCGACTGCTCACATCTAAACCACGGACGCCTGGTGCGCTGATGCGTGTGTTTGCTTGCTTATGCTTATGGGCCATTCATAAATTACGTCATACGAGTTTGCTTTACACCTTTGATTTCCGTTCTTTTCTTTATCAGCTCCACACCGAAACAGCAAGATAGAGAAAGAAGTATTTTTAAGATTTTCGATACGGTTAAAGTTTCACGTTTCAATACTTTTAAAAGTTGTCATGTGACGTCACTAAGCTTAGAACACCTCCTACCCCTGTGTCCTACTTCGTTGACCCCTTCTCCTCTCCTTAATGTTTGACGAAATTTATGGATGTCTCCTTGAGAGGCAGTTCACTACAAGTATTACTGGACAGCTTAAAGTCGCGCATAGCGTTGTGTTCGGAAGAAGGTGCGGCGGCGGGCGGCAGGGGCGCGGCGTCAGAACACGTCATCGCTGGGATCATCGTCCAGGTCACAGAGCAGCTTGCTACTGGAAATTAAAAAACAAACCCGTTAAAATTACGATAAAGTTGGGCTAGTTACTTCGAAGTAAGTAGAAGAAAAAAAATTAAAATAAATGGTATCACACAAAAACTCTTTTAAGTCAATTGAATTTCAAACAAAATATTATTATATTTAAAAGGACTTGAATGGAAATAATTAGGATCTGTCAGTAAGAGAAAGAAAGAGAGAGATAGAGAGAGTAAAAGATTAACACAAATAGATTAACAAACACTAGACAAATCACAGATGGTGATAATCTAACTACTCTACATGATAAAAAAAAGAAAAGAAAAACAATAACAATTCTTGTAATACTTCTTGTTTTATTAGAATAGATGCATTTTCTTGCAGTAAAATAAAAAAAAATTGAACACAAAACGTACTTGTTTTAAACATTACTATTAGCAGGAACTACGAAGTTCCATCAGCAAACTTGTAATCGCTACCAAACCTGCAAGTGATAGTTTAAAAACTCAAAATTCACTACAACAATTATTCACGTTATAAAAATAAAAAATAAAAACATTCATGAGTAATTAAATTAAAATATACAATCATACAATCATAACAAAAGTTAAATTGGGTGCTTACACAAAGAAACAGATTCCTAATAGGTACAGCCTAACAAATTATAGATTTTAATCATAATGATTACTTATACATATTGTAGTCAAATTGTATAATACACCCGATTACAAGCGGTCGGTATTTCGTATAATGCCGAAAAGACAAAACGCCGTTGTAATGGTATTCGCAAGGACCTAGGTTAGGCTAGGTTAGGTTTGAACTGTGAACACAATAGACTAAAATTGTACCAATGCTTTTTTTGTCTTACATATTATACAAAAGTAGAGTCCATTTATGAATGGGTAAACTGAATATGCTGATGACATATTATATCTAAAATTGGTGAATTGCATGATCTGGCGAGTTTTAGTTTTACTACTGCTTCTTTACTGTAAGCGCCCTTCAAAAGCAATGAACTTACTCTTCTTTACTGGCAAACGATTCGGCGTGCACCCGCCTATTGCATACTCTATCGCAGCAACGACAATGCCAATAAGCGAGGACACTGAGGCTGAACACGAATACCGCTGTAGGCAACACCAACGCCAGAATCAAGCCCCTAAGAGTCTCCTCCCAGGAGTACCGCGCCACAACCAAATCGGGCCTCGTCAAACTGTAGTAGCAAGGAAATATCTTCGGCGAGTGCAACCCTGCATATTCATTAGCAAACACCGTGCAGTTCACTCTCGGTGGATATCCACAACCCTCCGGGTTTATGAGGAACTTCAAATCTGTCTCATCCCATTCCGTAGGCACAGGACCGCCTTCCACATAAGGCGTTCTGGCTAGATTGACTTTTATTTTGTGACATTTCGTATGGGCCGTCGTGCAGCCTTCCCGGCACGACGCCCAAGTGCAGTTCGTGAGCGTTTCAGCATGGACGTGCTCTGACACCGCACAGATACCAGCTTCGGGAACGAACTCCGCCAATATAGTCTGTATGGCTGGCTCGACGACGAACGGTATGAGAAACAGAAAAGCGAACACAGCAAGTATAGCCGATGTGCCAAGGCAGAGTGATGTGTAGAATTTGAATCTTTCAAAGAAATGGGCCAAGAGTTGCTCTCTTGTAGGTTCTAATGGTGTGAATTCGGGGCTTCCCGGCTCAGCTGATGCTCCCATGGGTAGGGTAGACCTCTCGGACCCAATAGGCGAGAGGCTGGCTCTAGACCTGCTTAGCGTAGACATTGAAGGGGTTTCAAGCGGTGGGCAGTAGCATTAGTAAGCGTTTAATCGTCTCTTAGTGAACTAGCCGGTCCCTCACTCAGGAGGGGTACACCTGAAATTATAGAAAAATATACAGTTAGTATCCTACTTTGTATAATAAATTGGAATGTGAGTTTGTTTATTATTCTTTGAGGATTTTCGCATACATGTCTTTGGTAATACCTGATCTACAGAAATGCATACTGATGCCTTAACCTTCATCTATTATAGAAAAAGTTTTGTAACTTTCATCATAATACAATGATAATAATAAAAGTAATTTTATATATTTTGCACATACGGGATCGATGGGCACTTTTTAAGATTTTATTAGAGTTGTGTCTCTTACGTGCCTGTAAATTTTCAGCTTGTTGTGAATTTATGCAAGGATCAATGTCTATTTTGACCGGGCTACAAGACATTGCTCAAAACCTTCAAATTTTTCTAAAATGTTTTTTCAACAATATTATTTGTAAATCCTACATAAAAGTATATTATACTCGGGTTATGCTATTGTATGCATTTTAACTTAAACTTTTGGATACTTATTCATCCGTCTCTGTGTGCTCTTATTATGTGATAACTACGAGACGGATTTTAATGAAGCTTAGCTACTTAACCTCAATTTGACCTTTTTCATATGCCAGTTCGTAATTACTAGAAAGCAAACTTTTCAACCCTACTCTTCTAAATTAATAAGTTTTCAAGCCTTATAAGTGTATAAATGAAATTTAAACTAATAAAAGACTAATGAAAAATTATTTAATGACATACTAACTTATCAAGTAATTACAATCTGTCAATTGATAATAATTAATTAATAATAATGTGAAAGGTTCCAAATGTAGCAAACCAAATTAGAGTGGATAATTTGGTCGCTTGGATCGAAATCTATTAATATTCATTAGTAAACTCTCTTTGATCACAAAAAGAACTTTATCAAGGTCGATCGCTTCCTTTACAGTATTCATTGTTAAAATTTTAGCTTTGCAAGAAATATGTTTGTTGTGTTTTATTTTTAGATGTTTGCTAACGTTAAATTATTTTTTCCGATTTCTATAGATTGAAAAAAATAACGCAGATATTCTATAACTACAATATAATTCCAAATGTATCATTACCTACTTTTGTACAATTTTTCATCCTCATTTTAAACATTCTGCAAATTGTAAAGTATCAAGACCTATTGGTTCGATCTGAGCGTCGATGAATCGATCAGTGAGATCATGTCCTATCTAACTATAGTAAGTATAGATTAGCTCACGTGACGGATCTCAGAGTGGAGAGACAGGATCGCTCGGGTGCATTTGCATTTCGGCTTGAGCATCGGCATTGCACTTGAACCTCATCTTCGCATCGTCCCCAACCACGACCGTCTTCTGGCACAGGAGCAGCGTTATACACGACACCAATATCAAAACCGTCGGAAACACCAGAGCCACTACGAACTGTCGGTACGTTGTAGCCAGATCGAACCTCGCTACTACAGTACCCACGTCGTTTTCTGTGTAGAAACATGGGAATCTTGCTTTGGCGTTATGATCGGTGCCGTCTCGGCCGTAATCCTTGAGGAACTCTTTGCATTCATCGGCTAACGTGTTGACGCAACCCTCTAGATTGATCATAAGACGGCTGTCGTTGGCAATAGTCAGTTCGACTTCGGATGGTGCTATGAGACGATTTTGAACAGCTTTCACGGTATACAAGTATTGGAGATAGGTGAAATTTGTGAGGTCTGATATATCAGCTCGCGGCAGTAGCGCTGCGTTTATGCAATCCACAGCCACAACGCCTGAAGTACCATTATGGACTGCATGGCAAGACAACATAACTACTTCTTCGCCTGAGTCCGTCCACACTACATCACCACCTATCTCTTGGGCTAGTTTCGTACACCTCGCTAGAAAAACTCTATCACCACTCAGTACTATAACATTCTTGTTACGAGTTGGTATATCAACGCATCGCCTATCGCAGTTGTAAGGGGTTCGTATCTTTCTACATGTGCCTCGATTACACGAGAACAAACCGTGTACGTCTATACATGTTATCTTGCCTCTTCTTCCAGAACATTTCAACGGTGGGTCCGTTTCACTGAACGCACACTCGAACGCGTCTGTTATGTTGATACACTTCCCTTCGGTACAATTGAACGTGCCCGTTAGATTTCTACACTCATCCCTGATACAGTGGTATTTCTTTGCGTTCTCTTGATCGATGCCGTAACACGTTTTGTTGGCGGCGTTACCGCACTCGGAGAGCAGCAGAGACGAGCCGTTCCTTCTCACGTTGACGTAAATCTGGATGCAAGCACCGGAGGTTTTGCTCAAGCACCATTCACCGCAAGAGCCCCAATCGCAATTGTCTTTGTTGACGGCCCTCGTTGTTGTACACATAATCGGGGTCGAGTCTATGCCAGAGGCTGTGGCTCGGGTGTAGGGCATGTATATAGCGACGGTTAGGTAAACAATAGCGACACAACTCAACACGGCTGTCATTTGACAGATGCATATTGTTCCACATATTTTCTGGTCCTGCGGAGGGACTATGAGATCTTCAACGGGAGTAGGCTTCGGCATGGCGTAGTGCGAGCGACCCGCGACGTTTAACAACTGGTTCCTGTCAGGGTTGACAGCGCATGCGTGGTGTGGGGATCGATTAAACGCACTGCAGGCAACCCTGGGTGTACTATTTTTTAATGAGCTTCCGATGTCAACGGCCCAGTAAATAATTTTAAAATCAATGCAACAGTTTTTTTTTTTGTATGATTAATTTAAAACTACTGAACGTCTAACGTTTCACGTTCGTTAGCACTATCTTTATTCACTTGTACTCATTAACATTATCTAGAACGGTGTAGAAAAATACGATTTTAAGAAATTATTTAGCGCGTAGATGTTTTTAATAAAAATACTTTTTTTTAATAAATCTTGCTTTAGTTGTCATTAAATGTATTATATTCAAGTTTTCACTAAAATTCTCTAATTTGTTATAATTAAATAAACAAGTTAACATTCCAACAAAAACAATAAAATAACAACAATTAAAAAGACAATTTAAAGAACTCACCTTACGTAAAAAAAAATCCTTTTGTAATGCATAAAAATAGCTGATAACTAAATTTATATCAAATTTCAATCAGAATTTATTTTCAACATTTATCATAAGACACTCATGATTGTTACGAGATTCTTTGCGAGGTAAAACGATTATTTATCATGTTATTTGCTGATTTTTATTCGATTGTTTGTATTGTTTTGATTATTTTTTTTGCATTAATAATATCCCATTGCTTTGCTTTGCTTCTTAACTGACAACGGCTGTGAAGTTGTCGATGGTGTGACGTTTGTGTCTGCGCAATGCAGTGTTTTTCGTACCGCAGTGAAGTTTCTACCGTTCCAGATTACTAGCATCTGTTGATATATACTTATAGTACTGTTATGGTTTAGATATGTAAATAAGACTCGTTTTACAGCTAAAATAGCGTCACTCAAGCTGGATATCAGTAATGCAGCGTACCAGCTGTAGTTCTAAGCTAAGCTAAGCAAAACCTCGACTGTTGTTTTATTTATTTATTTATTTATTGTTTGTATCTCTCTAACTAAATTTATTTTTCTTTCATTCTTTCTAGGTATTGCTAGTAAGCTTCATGTATACAGAACTAGCTTCATTTTGAGTTTGGTAATCTAATGAGGAAGTATGGTGTGCACCGCTCTACTCGGGACTCAGCAAAATAGAGATTTTTAAAGGACGACTTTGTTCAGCATTGGAAGCCCGTCGACTGATGTGATGATGATGTTGATAACCGCTGTAACTTGCGTCAAACCAGTACAGCAAGCCAGGGTAGAATACTGACATCTTGACTTTGAAAAATTTGCTTCTATAGTAGATATCTTGAGCAGTATCCTTGGTATATACAATACTACGCTTACAACACTTGTTTTCTCTAATATTCTCCTTCACTTTTTAGTTCTAGATCTTTTATTAACTGAGTGCTGATTGGTATTAATTAGTATTTATTCAGGTATAGGTATATCAAAAGCAATAATTCGCTACTTTTTGTTGTTTTTTATATAAATAACTTAATAATGCAAGAGCTCCTGTAGATCAGGTTCTTTAATAATCAATCTATGAAGTGCAGTATGAAATTTTGGTCTATTACAATAGATAGATAGATATTTTTAAAATTTTAGTGCTAAATGAAATTTTCAATTTTTTTTTGTACGTGCGGTGTTTTTTGAAAAATTAACTTTAAACCACATTAAAATCGCCTGCACCTGATAGAAAGTAATGTACCTTTTGCGAATATAATATATTCTGCTCATAATTATGTACCTACTTACCAGTAATTGAATATTTTTTTGCACATCTAAAACGAACCATTGTCACTATTTATAAACACAAACTGAACGATTCAGCGAAAACCAACGGAAATACTATTCGCTTAAGTACGTCAAAGTTTCCGTTGGCTACAATGCAGAGGGCATGCGCGTTGTTTTGCCAAAAACTTTTTTTAAATATTTAAGCGCGCCACAAATCCATGAGCAGGTGGCTAAAGCCGGAACTATTGGAGTTCCTTTTTACTTTTCCTTTCGGAAGCAAACAATGGCGCCCTCGCACATGTGTGAAATGTATTGTATCTTAATTTTTTGGTTTCTACCTATTATAATATTAAGATTATTATGATTAAATGTATATAAAATCATTCGTGAAATATTTACACTGGGTTGAAGTAAAATTTCTTTGACGTTATACATAAATAATAGATTAAACTGAAAATAAATAAGTTAATGCGAGCGAAAACAGGCAGCGAGTTTCCGTCATACTTAGAGCGAAGTTATACTTCAAAATATTTATAACTAGTTGTGCCTCGCGGTTTCTCCCGCGTGGGTTTTGGATCAGGAACCTTTGCGGACGCAGGCAAAACAACCCGTAAAAGTTTCATCACCAATTGACCAATGGTTTCGATAAGCATAGAGGACAGACATACAAGCATTCATTTTTATTTATAAACAAGAAGATGTGCGTGTACGTGACTGGTTATGTAAAAAGAAAAAATAAAAAAAATTACGCAGGCGACCGAAGGGGTGACTGCACCGTTGGTCTTGTGTTTGGTGAACCGAACTGCTATTCCAGATGTCGCGGGTTTGATTCCGGCGCATCAATGCAATGTCTTAAGCAGATATTTATTTTCAAAAAAGTATGTAAGTATTATTAACAGTCGACTGCCGAATTTGTGTCCTGCCCCCCTAGCCAAATTGGCTAGGAGCGTAGTAGATGGCGTCATGTGACAAAATATTTATTTATTTATTTAAAGAACTTTATTGCACATTTATGTAGAAAAGGCGGACTTAATGCCTAAGGCATTTTCTACCAGTCAACCTTTTGGCTAGGGGATAGTATAAATATGTCCAAGTATAACTCTTCTTTGGAATGGACTCTTTGCCTCGTAGGTACTTGTGTAACAGATAACTTACAAAATTTTCGATTAATTTTAAGTATCTTATCTTAATTAATGGGGTAGGCAGATAAACTCTCCGTACTTCGACCTTTGGGATCTTTTGTACCATCCCCATCCTGCGATCCTCGGCGGCAAAGGCTAGTGTGCAGTGGAGGAGTAGGAACCTCAAGTCCTCTGTGGTTCAGAGTTTGCTGTCTCCAGAATGCCCACGAGCCAAGGCATCGCACTCGCTTATTTTGAAGTCGGTTAAAAAAGTTGTTAGGTTGAGGGTACAGCAGAAGCTGAGCTGATTATAGGTACCAGAGATGACATCGTGTCAGTGGCAATAACCTTTCTAGGCCATCACACCCACAGAACAGATAGAAGGGGTACAGTATAGCCTATAGCCTATATATAGGTACCTCAGTTTATCGTAAAAACCGCTGTTGCCGAGTGATTTTCTTACACAAAACTACAAAAATATTAATAAAACTATTGATTAATATTAATAAAACACTATTTGGTTACATTTTCACTTACATTAAGCCACTAATTTCGAAATTCACATTTTTGGCAGTATCGTGGAAAATATAGAATAGAATATTTTTTATTGCACAACTGAAGCACACACATACACAGAAAGTCGACAAAAAATCATTTATCTACAGGCCACAACAGTATTTTTTTGTACATACAAATTATAAACTTAAATATAAGTGTGTATTGGTCGCGGTGTCTCTACTGCTGCACATGGCAGCTGACTCAGCATACATAATATGCTGAGGATGGGAACCCTCAGCGCTGGTTTTCAGTCAGCGCTAGCAGCCTCATGAGTGTCCCAGAGTCGGCGCAGTAATGAGAAAGTAAAAAACATAATATATAACAATACGAACAATTTAATACGAGTAGTTGGTTGCGGTGTCAGCAAAGAAAATTTTGGGAAAGTTAGAGAGTTTGCTCTAACTTTCTTAGTAACTGTGGCGCACCTGCCCAACCTGCATGGCTTCTCTAGTTGATATACGTATTATCTGTGACCACATCGGTTATATCCTGAGTTTGGATCTTAACCAGACTTTAGTACCTATTATACTAAACACGTACGAGTACATCAATTGGGGCCCTTAAAGCCGGTGAACTTCGTCACTTATCCACTTACTTCACTCGTTTTTATTATCATTGTGATATTGCGCTCATTGTCATTTGACTATTGCGATAACTTCGTGAAAAGTTTCCTTTTTCTTAACCCTAACTCATATTAAAAACACTAATTTGAGTTCATTTGTTTGTATGTTCAAATGTTTTTATACCGTCTTTGAATGTATTGATAACATGAGAAATGACAATTAACAATTAAGCCTGATTGACATTTGTTTTATCATAATTCTTTGACTGTTCTGACATATTAAATTAATAATTGTAAAATTAGTAAATATTTCTAATTTGAATTGTTTTAATTTTCTAATGTTTGAAAATTTTTATTTGTTTTTTATTTTTACCCTTCTTGCAGTTTTGACATTTTAAATTAAACTGTTGACATTTTATATTAATTTTTTAACAATACAATTTATATAAGATGACATTTGCACGTTGGAAACTGTAGAATATGTTGAATATATTTTTAATTTAACACCTCTTATGTACCATATTCTTGCAAATAAAAGGATTATTATTATTATTGTATGTTTGTTACTTTTTGACACTTTTAACTATTCAACCTATTCAACTTTAAATATCAAAATAATAATAATAAAAATAATAAAAAAACCGATCATGAAATTTTGAATTTGCGTTATCAGGTTATATAAAAGGACATAGGATAGGTACTCGCTATGGCGGTAATCCCGCGGGAACTCCGAAATAGATGCGGGCGAAACCGTGGGGAACAGAGCTAGTGAATAAAAACGAGAGTGATTGTTCAATGCATGTACCAGGGTCACAGAGGGCACGCAGATGTCAACGCACGTGTAATAAATATAAATCAATGATCGAGAGTGGACCCGTTTGGGCAGTGGTTACGATCATTATGTTGTTAGTGCGATTGTCCGCTCGCAATTTGCGTTGTTAGATGACAGCCTATTGGTGGAGTCACACTACATGACTTTGGATTTTTTGTTTTTAGCTTTTAGCTTTAACACTTTTTTAGAACGAAGTTCACTATCGCACGGTAAGGATGGGGGTAAAAATTAATTTTTCATTACTCATACTCGGAAAGTAGGTCTGAAGTTGCCTGAGAAGCGGGTTGAAAGTAACCCTTTTCAGCCCTAGGGAGAATCGTTTTCAACTGACAACTGTCAAATTATTAAAAAAAAACTAGGTCTATTTTCACATTTCTATTGAACCATGTTTCAACATTCTATACAGCCAGCGCGATGTAAAATTGAAATAACGTAAAGTTTAAGTAGGTATTAATTAAAATAAAATTCACTCACTTTTTCTTAAGCTAATTCCTATTTATATTTTTTTATTTTCTTTAATTAATACTTAATAATTAAAGAAAATATTTTTTTTAGGTCGCCACAATGTAAATAAATAATACTGGCTGAATAGCTAGCCGGCCAAAGAAAAAGAAATAGGTGGGAAAGTGTCAAGCGATTATCCGATCTTCACTCATTTTTTCTTTAGCTAATTCCTATTTTTATTTTGACTTTCCTTGCATTCGTAATGAAAAGAACAGTGTTACCCTCGGGAGAAAGACTTATTTAGTCCCTCAATCTATTGGCCACACCCCGTCTCGGGACTAAATAAGTTACTTTCACCCCTAGGATAACAATGTACTATTCCGTCATGCTGCAACGTCATACGGCTGCTCTACGGAAAAACAAAGCAATTTTAATTTTTTTTTCGAAATATGTTTTTTTCGTTTGCCTCTTTTCACGCATAACGGACATAACAGACTCAGTTTAATATGGAAAAAACTTCGTTCTAACCAAGTGTTCCACGACACTCAGGCATTTTTATATTCTATATGCTATAGATAATAATTGAAAAGAACTGTAGGTGGATTCCTTTTCATGGTATGGGTCATTTTGTGAGAATTGTTTTTGCGTCGCTGATTCTGTATTATTGGTATTTGGTATATGTATTATTTAAAAATTTTCAAAATCGGTTCAGTAGATTGAGAGATACCTATTCCCTACACACTCACAAATTCACAAACATTACCTCTTTATAATATTATTGGGATGTTACTTAGGGATAATGTAGCATTCTAATGGTGAAAGAAATTTTGAAATCCATCTAGGCTCTAGTGTTTTTTGAGTTAAATCGTAAGAAACAAACAAACAAAAGTCCAATCTTTTTTTATTACTATAGATGTGACTACAACATCTTACGATATAAAAAAGACTCGTGGACTGCACTATCACTCAATATTTTTTTATCTGTTCATTGGTAAGTAAAGATGTGTTTTACCTGGAGATCAGATATAAAATTTAAACTTGGTCGTTTATCATATATTTTTATAGGCCTATAAAAATATCACCTGCTGTGGTAACACAGTACCGGCTTATAGAAGTTTATCCCGAACAACTCCTGGATGTTTCCAGATATGCCCACGCCCTCGTGTCAATAGGAGACGACAACCTTTGGTACATCATATTATGATAATAAATAATACCTAGATTTTCTGAAATAATCGATATTATTTAATGGTCGATCTCTCACGGTCGCACACGTGTAAATTTCGAGTTCCCGTGGGAATTCCGGGATAAAAGTACCTACTCTACAATTATTATTTACTAGCTGTGCCCCGCGGTTTCACCCGCGTTAATGTCGGAGATTCCGCGGGAATTCCGGGATAAAAAGTACCCCATGTCCTTTTCTGTACCTCTGAAAACTGTAGTATGCAATAATTAATTCTATTTCACCCACGTTAATTTCGGAGATTCCGCGGGAATTCCGGGATAAAAGGTAGCCTATGTTCTTTTTCATGTCAAAGGCTACATGCATGCCAAATTTCATCCAAATCCGTTTAGCCGTTTTTGCGTGATTGAGTAACAAACATGCAAACGTCCAAACATCCAAACTCTCAAACATCCAAACATCCACACTTTCACATTTACAATATTATTAGGAAAAACACTGTAGGTTTTTATAAATGAAAGAATTTTTTAAATCAGCTAGTTGTTTTTTTATCCATTGCAAACAGACATACGAAAAATAAAATGTTTTCTCTTTAAAATATTAGGTACTTACTATAAATGTTCTTTTGGTTTTTTTTTTTTTCACAACCTTTACTGCAGTAAAACTCTTTTCATACTACAATGGGTCATGGCAGACAACTCTACAAGACGTTTTATAATAAAAACTGACTCTCAAAGTTACATCGTCAGCTGGTCACCCGTGTTTATTTTTATATTTTTTCCAATCTATATATATAAACTCCTTTGTCCTGAATGACTGATGGATCAACGCACAGCCTAAACCGCTGATCGTAGAGACCTGAAACTTGGAAGGTGTGTTCTTTGTGTGACATAGACATCCGATAAGAAAGGATTTTTTAAAGTTCAACTTCTAAGGGGACGAAAAGGGGTTGAAAAGTTTGTATGGAACAATTCCATGGGAACTTTGAAATTATCGCGGGTGAATCCGCGCGGGACAGCTAGTTGATTATATAAAAATAAAATACACGTAGGTAGTTAATTAAAGAGCTTTTAGTTACAGTTAAAATTGTATATTTCGGTAATGCCATTGTTTTACCATTTGAAACTACAGTTAATGGTTTTATAATCTGCAAATTCTTATACCTATTATAATAACATAATATACTTAAACACGTAAAAACCATTATTGCGAGCTTTTCAGTGTAAAACAGCTTTATAATATACAAGAAAATCCATTATACTTACTAAATACTATACACAAATTATAATAATTTACTCTTACTCTCATATATTTTTAGATTTAGTGACCGAAAATAATTTCGAGCAAAAGTTTTATGCACAAAATGTTTAGTATCTCTTACTCCTCTTTGGGATGTCGTCGGCCAACATCGTAAAACGTCCCACCAGCTCCGTATATATAAGCTGCCCGGGAACTTCTGCCCATAGTCAACGTTGCAAGCTCGTGTCCTTTGCAAGTGACAGAACAAAAAACAAACAAACAAACAAACATGAAGACTTTGTTCGTATTAGCCGTGTGTTTGGTCGTGGCACAGGTGAGACAAAAATATTGTTAGATATTAAGGCTAGTATTACATAACAATGCATTGCTGTTCGTTTGTCTCGTTAAAACTCAAGAATGGCTGGACTGATTTCTGATCTTGAAATATTTTTGGAATTTCAGCGAAGTTTTGTAAGTAACTTAGGCTATTTCGGAGTTCCTGCGGTAATCTAAAACTTCGAGTTTGATTGTAATTCCAAATACAATAAAATACTTCCTAATGGTATTATTTATTTCTCAAGTAAAATCCATATTCAGGCAGACTAAATTTAGATTTTAATGTCAGGAACAGTAGAATTTGACTAATGACTGACTTATGATGTTTTAATTACCTACCAGGCGCTCACAGATGAGCAGAAAGAGAAATTGAGGAAACATAAGACAGAATGTTTGACTGAGACAAAAGTGGACAGCGCACTGGTCGACAAACTGAAGGCTGGAGACTACAAGGTTTGTATTGTATACCATATTATATAACTGACAACTAAGTACTAGTTTAGTCCATTTAAATTAGTAGTATGTAATAAACATTGCAAGCAACCAACTTGAAAAACTATTGCTGGTACTGCTGAAGAAAATGTTTTTTCTCTCAATTGGAAATTAGCCAGGAAAGAAAAAGCTTAGAGCAGTTTGAAAGATATGAATTGTATATCACAAAATACTGTTTGATGAGAATTTTAGGCTTAAATTATTGATTTATATTTTATTGCACACAAAAAGAAATATTACAACATATAGAAGGAAAGTTAAGTTGAGAGAGTGACAAAAAGAATATGAGGTGAAAATAACAAATTAAACTGTAACTTTTCTGCAGACAGAAAACGAACCTTTGAAGAAGTACGCCCTCTGCATGCTGAACAAGTCAGAGCTGATGACAAAGGACGGCAAGTTCAAGAAGGACGTCGCCCTAGCCAAGGTTGCCAACCCAGGTATGTATTCAACACTTAATTTGAGATCGACGCAATGAAAAATAATGAAATCCGTAGGAAAACCACAGTTCATCAAAAATTTTTAATCTTTTTTTTTTCACAGCTGATAAGCCAACGGTGGAGAAACTGATCGACACATGTCTGGCTAACAAAGGCAACAGTCCTCACCAGACTGCCTGGAACTACGTCAAGTGCTACCATGAGAAGGACCCCAAGCACGCAATCTTCCTATAAATAAAGAAAAACAAGAAACAATCCCTTATCGTTTCACACAAATAAGTTATTACTCTACCGTTTTTTTACGGCAATAGATACCAGTCACACGAGTCATAGTGGAACAGACCTTAAGTAAAATACGTACCTCGTTCCAACTTAATATTTTTTGTACTCTACATCTCATTTTTAATAAAGCAGTATGAAAGGGATAGCTAACTTTTTGTAAAAATGTCGGCAATAGTGTCGGGAATAAATGTCTCTACTTGCTCAATAAAATAAACTTTTTGTTACAGTTTTTTCTTCATCAATTGAATTTTTATTGTTAAATTTTACGATCAATAATATTAGTCAATGTAGTGCTGCATGGCTGCATCGATATTACCTTGTTTCATCGAAATAATTGTTGTAAATTTTTTTTTATGCATTCCATTACGTTTTAATGCTTCCATGTAGGTAGAATAACTGCGAGTCTGAAAACAAGTCTTAAATGAAGAAATAAATAAAATAATGAATACATAAATATCTTTTATTAGTAGATACTAAATAGTTTCGGGCATCACGAAAACTATTTTTCAATCACATTGACAACTGGTTTAGTAATTTTTGAGTTTATCCATTACAAACAAACAAACATACTTGCCTACAAAAATTAAATATTTTCTCTTTACAATATTCATAGTAAGGGACTGACGAATATCTACACTATAATAAAAGAGTAGAATCCGCGATTCTGTATATTGAATATTTTTACCTAAAATTGAGAGGGGTGATAAAAGAAGAGTAACCAACCACAAAAAAAGTTTTTAAAATTCTTTTCTGTCTGTCTGTCTGTTCGCAATAATCTCCGAACCTACCGAACGGATTGGCATGCGGTTTTCACAAGTAGATTAAGCTTAGCCTGGAGCTACATATAGGCTTTGTTTCATTAAAATCGGATCTCGGGAAAAAAAGTTGTTGTATAAAAACCTTTCACGCGGGTGAAACCGCGGGGCACAGCTAGTATTGATATAATGCGTATTACGCCCACGACGTACATAGGTACATGACCTTTTAGCCTAATCTGAAATGGCTTTACGTTTCTTATATTCTTTGTCAATCTACATATATTATTATTCTTTATTATATAATTATGTAGTATTATTATACTCAGATATATTTAAGTACCAGTAGTAGGTACTTCCCGTGTACCCACGACCTACGTATCTATTGAAAATATCGTAATAATTGAAATAACGGCAAAGTTTAGAATAACTTTAGAATAAACATTTGTTATAGGTCATAACACTCATAACTGTTTACAATATTTGTGCACCCATTATTCTTTTGTTCTTGCGCAATTCTTTTTTTTTTTCATAATAAATAACTCTCATGATGCAGGGGTTTATAAGAACCCGATGACATAATATAATAAGGTCAATTAGGATTGATAGCCGACAGGCGAAGACGTGTTTGTGTGCAGTGAAAAAATGTCAAATCTAAATCTGTTTTTACTAACCTCATGTTTCATTATCTCAATATCTCATATTAAGGTACGTACGTAGTGTAGTGTGAAGCCATCTCCCTTCGACGGTCGCCACTGAAAATCAGCGTCGTGGAACTTAGTGCCACGGCATAATGCTGAGTGGTAGCCATATTGGTACCAACTATTCTAGTTTAAGACTCACGCTTGCACTTATTTTATCTTTATGTTATCAAATAAACTTTTTTCTATTCTATTCTATTCCTACCTATAAGAATTTAACACTACATTATTATTACTTCTGCTATAGTGATTTCAAATTGTTATCTAAAAATGTAACAGTGTTCACAAAATAACCTTTAGGTTTTAGAGAAACTTCTTATCAACCAATCAAAATAAAAAAAGCGGATTGCATTGCTCTGAAATTCTGACTATAACTCAACCAAATCTGGGGCCACGGCAGTGCCCCCGCCAAGACGAGTCAAGCGAAGCGGGAGCACTACCTATCTTTTCACGAGGCGCTTCGTTTTTTTGAACCCTTTATAACTTGGGTTTGGATTATACCAGATAAAGTGTAGAGTTTGAGAAGTTAGGCCTGGTAGAGTTAGGGTGTGTAGAGTTATAAGCACTTTTTGACAGTACTCTTTATGGACTCGTCTTGGCATCATTTTACATGAAGGGTAAAACCCGGATAGTTGCCACACTTTTCGAAATCATTTTATATCTCCCGGTACATAAATCAAAATATTTTACTTTTTAAACTGGTAAGTACTTTGGTTCCTTATCTACAAATTTATTAAATGTAAAAGACATTATCTTTGAAACTTCCAGAGTATTAGCGATTTCTACGGACCTCTACTTTTTGTGACATCTATCCCATATATGGGATAGTTGCCTAGTCCATATAAATTACATTTAGGATAGACGACCCGTCGGGAAACAAGGCATCTATCCCGAAAAATCTTTGATCGCACCTTGCGTTCCCGTGCAATCGCACAGAGACATGAGACGCGGTCCACTTAATAGTAGTTGGAAAGTCTTTTGATAGATAAATAAAATAGCACGCGATTCATCTGCGAAACTAGAGTAATTACGATCGGGGCAACTATACCCCCCCCCCCCCCCCAGGGCAACTATCCTGGTTTTACCCAATATGTTTTTGGTTAGCTTTTTTCTTCGAACGAGTAAAAACATTTTTACTAAAGCCTAGCATGCTTTTTATACATCATTGATGGAGTTTGTTTTTAAATAAAATCTTTACAGGGCAGCATCTTTGATGACGAAATATCCACGAAAGCGACGATTTACGAGGAAAAAGGTCATTACAGTTTCCAAAGAAACCAGGTAGAGTGCGTAGAGGAGACCCGAGTGGAGCCTGACCTGGTGCTGAGGACTAAGATCGGTGATTGGAATGTTAGTAGTATTTAGTAGTTGGTTTCATTTTGTGACGGGAAATCTGAGTTTAAAACAAATTCCAATCGGGTATTTTCCAGGGTATGAAAAGCAAAATTATAGTTAGTCCGTCAGTTAGAAAATAAAAAAATTTGAATTATGAAAGAACTTTCAAATGATTATCTCTATAATTCTTCTATTTTATTTATGCATCTACAACAAATTTTAAAAACTTTTGAATTAATTATCAAACAAAAATTCTTATAAGTACCTTTGTATATTTTTAATTTCAAAAAATATGAGTATAATATCTGCAATCATTGACATTTAACCGACTTCCAAAAAGCACGAACTTCTCAATTCGACTGTATGTTTTTTTTCTTTTCAATAGACAGCTCAGCTGCAAGTAGAACCAAGTGAAATAAAAACAAAAAAAAACCTGTAATTTTATGGGACCAATGGATAAAGTCAATCATAATGATCATATCTCTCCGACAAACATTGCATCGCAGACAACAAACAAACACCCAATTATTCTGCAACAAATACCTAGTTTTTAAGAATCCTTCATTGTTTTTGTTGATTAGACTGTTAGTTCAGGAATACGGAGAGGATTCGACGATCCGATTGGCGTAGATAGGTCACCATGCCTAATCGCTAATCAAGAGGTTCGGGGTTCGAATCCCGGTGGGGGTGCACTTTGTGTGATGAATACAGGGTTCCACTTTCCAGTCTCAGTGTATTTATACAGATATCTATTGTATAATATATTATGTTTATTTAATTATATTTAGTATATATACCACGTTTGCTTGGTTTCCACGACACAAGCTAATAATAGCTTTACTGTGGGATCAAGGATCTGTGTTGTGAAGTGGATTATTATTATTATTACTTGGAACCATTAATGGCTATTGCAAAGAATCAAGTTTCAAAAGTGCATAGCTATGATAAAAAACTTGTATTTACTATTAAAGAAAAAAAAACAATTTGATAAGGTTCTTTAATAGATTCTTCTATATGCTCTATGATCAGATGAACAATATAGATCTAAAGAAGTGGGCGCTGTGCATATTGAACAAAAGTGGGGTCATGTCCAGACAAGGAGTATTCAAAATGGATGTCGCCATGTATAAGATACCCAAAGGAGGTAAATAGAGAACCAATCCTGCAAAACATTTTTTTTTTTTTTCATTTTGGAGAAAGCAAAAAAATCTAGGTCCATACAGCCAAGTCCGATTATTGTCTTCATCTCTACTAATATCATAAAGAGGTAAAATTTGTAAGTTTGTGAGCTTGTTTGTGGGGAGTAACCTCTGAAACTACTGAATCGATTTGAAAAATTCTTTCACTGATGGGAATGGCTACGGTATCACTGAGTGTTGTTAGAATTCCCCAGGGAATCCCGAAATTTACGTCGGTGAAACCGATAATTATTTATATTTTATGAAGTTATATACAGTACCTACCTACCTATATTATCATTGGCGACATGAGTTCAAATTTCCAGTGCTTTATAAGTAATTTTGGAAGTAACTTATCACAGCTGTTAAACCTCAATATGATTGACCTGATTTGTGCTCAAATTCTCGCCAAAAGTTGCAATAAACAAAAATTAAAAGTACCTACCTACTTCGCTCGTCTTCCTAAACATCTTGAGTAAATTACATTGTTTTCTTATTTATCTTGGTTAACCTATTAAAGCTGCAAAAAATTTCTTTTTTTCAAGATCAAGACGAGTTGGAAAGTCAAATCGACGCGTGCCTGAGCAAAAAAGCTTTGCCGCCATATCAAATAGCATGGTTGTTCGTCCGTTGCTACAAGAAGACTAAACCGAAGCCTAAATACAATTTATTCTAGAAAACAAAGTGTGCTAGTTAGAAATTTCACTTCTTTTTCGAACAAGTTCATCGTATGAATTATTTTGGTGTTACGTATTATGTTTGTCAAAAGAATCTTCATCTTCTTCATCGTCATCTTCACTACCAAAGAAGTTGCTTTCATCAATGTGTTTTATTTTTATTCTTATGACTTGCCATCTCCGCATGATTTCATAAAGAAACCGATAAGCAATAACATGTTAACCCACAAAATTAAGTTATTAATTAATACAGAACAGTTTCTTGAGAGTAACAGAACGTTTTTTAACTGTGTGTTTAACTAATTACAATGTCTAAATACCAATAAAATGTTGAATCTAAAATATGTTGTCACAAAATGGCGGCATAATTTTAAAACAAGATTTACTCACCATTTCTCCAGTGTGGGTTAACACACTATTGCTTATCTATGTCCAATTAAAGTCGAGCAATCCTGCAGTCTTCTTCGAACATTATAACAGATTATAAACAACGCCATCTGGTTTAATTAAACTTTACTTTTTTAATGTGGATACCCTAGGTGGCCCCTCATACGAGAAACTCGTTAGGTTAAATTCGTATAGATGGAGTTAGTTTCAATTACTTTACGCAAGTAGATTGATAAGAATTGCTGGTTTTTTAAATTAGAAATTTGGTGGGAACTGAAGAATTCATTTTCAAAATTTATTCTTGCGGGAATTCCGGAATAAAAAGTACCTACCGTATGTCCCTTTATGTATCACTGAAAACGCACTTGCAAAATTTCATGATTTCAGGTTCAGTAGATAAGGCGTGAAAGCGTAACAAACAAACAAATAAACTCACATTCGCATCTATAATATTAAGATCGTTAAAAAAGTTAATGTATCTTATCCCGGGATTACCGAGGGAATCCTGAAATTAACGGGGATTAATTCTCAGTATTGTATATAATTATAATAAAGGGCTCTAACAAATCGATTGAAATTTTAGTATTTAGGTATTGTTTAGTTTTATTTTCAAATTTAACTTTCTCAGCATGTAGGTATTTTCCGTAGGTACATAGGTAATTTAACTCAACAATAAGAATATTAGGTAGGCACTATACCTACTGCTGATAAATAATTAGTGTACCTAATTAAATAAAAAATCATAAATACTGGACCTGGTGGGTACCTACGTATTTAATTTTACAACACTATTTTTATTCCAAAATATTTATAAGTTATAAACGGTGATTTCAAAAATTTTTAATATTCGATTTAATCAAAAGAGATTGATTATAGGTAACTAAATAACCTGCCACTAAATTTGGTATCACCTAGCCAAAAAGTTGACTGGTAGCGAATGCCATACGCATTATCTCCGCCTTTGGAACAATAAAGTTCTTTAACTAAAGAAATAAACTAAATATTGACAGAGTTTTTCAATAAATATAATTTTAATAAATAAATAGTTGTAAAAAGGATTTTTTCGTTCTATCATTTTATTTCATACTAGCTGTATCCCGCGGTTCATCTGCGTTAATGTTGGAGATCTCGCGGGAATTCCGGGATAAAAAGTACCCTATGTCCTTTTCTGTACCTCTAACAACATGTAGTATGCAATAATTAATTCTATTTCTGCCGCGTTAATTTCAGAAATCCCGCAGGAATTCCGGGATAAAAGGTAGCCTATGTTCTTTTCCATGTGAAAGGCAACATGCATGCCAAATTTCATTAAAATCTGTTCAGCCGTTTTTGCGTAATTGAGTAACAAACATCCACACTTTCACATTTATAGGTAAAATGACCAGCATTTTTTTAATATCTCGAGTTCCAGATAGAATTTCGATAAAATCAAAACATGAGTATCTAAGTTAGATCCTTAGCAATACAACAAAAAAAAACCGCATTCAATTTGGTGCAGCAGTTTTTGCGTAGCACGAATACAAACATACAGAGAGATGGACAGACAAAATTCTAAAAACGGTATTTTTGGCTTCTCACTCTTAGTCCTATCGCCTAAATTTATTTTTTCTTATTTATCTCCCATGTACAGACATCGACCTGTTACAATTTTATTATAATATGTATAGATGCAATCTACAAAGTCTACAAGCTAGGTATAGGTAGCTTATTTTCTTTCACCATTTTAATATGTTGCGATATATAGCCCCTTAAAGCACTAGGTATTTCACTATTCCATTTAAAATATATCACATATCATAATACATATATAATGTATCCTAGGCAACATAGATATCCATCAACCATAATATAGATAATTGCTGAGATCGTAGTTAAGATAGCCACGGCTAGGATAATAATTGATGCAATTTTATTAAATGGACGTATGATTTACGCCTAGGCACCTAGGTCACAGTACAACACCTAAATAGTAAAAATATGTTTATACCTACCTGCCACAGAACTGATATAGAAGAGGCATCGACTTAATTTAGTATGAAAACAGATGAAAAACTAGTGTCGCCGGGTGACTTTCGTACACAAAACTTACACTCACTCACAAAAGCATTCACTAACGTAACAAAATCTATATCAACTATAATAAAAGAGTAGAATCCGCGATTCTCTACACTGAATATTCAGTGTAGAGAATCGCGAATTCTACTCTTTTTAAAATTCTTTTCTCTCTGTCTGTCGGTTCACAAATCACAATAATCTCCAAATCTACTGAACGGATTGTCATGCGGTTTTCATAGATAGATTAAGCTTAGCCTGGAGCAACATATAGGCTTTGTTTCATTTAAATCGGATATCGGGAAAAAAGTTGTTTTTTTTTTTTAAATCATGCGGGTGAAACCGCCGGGCACAGCTTGTCCATAATGAGCTCCATTTGTCTACGTTTTTATTAAGACACTATTTTCATAACTCTTTTTTTTTAAATATTGTGCAAAATGTACTTGGGATGTCAGCAAAGAAAGTTTTGGGAAAGTGAGAGCAATAAATTGCTATAACTTTCTTTGCAACAGTGGCGTACCTGCCCCGCCTACATGGCCTTTCTAGTTAATATATTATTTTTATCTGCGATACCTACCTAGTTTTTACCTACATGAAAATACTGATTCCTGCGATTTCACTCACCTGTGTTTTGGGATTTCCCGTAAACTGTTTGCTGTGCCTGCTGGAACAAATAGTTCAAAGTGAAATTAGAACTTAAGCTATCCACTTGTTGAGTGATATTCGAATCTGTCGAGTAGTTTATGCGTGATGGGCGTTCAAAGTTATAGGTATACGGACAAACAAACAATTTCAAATACCATAATATAGGTAGGCTTGCCATCAGTTATTTATTCAACCCTGTTTTTAACTTTTTCAACCCTTGTTTCCTTTTTTTAAGTGTAGCTAAAAGAAGTTACTATTTAATTGTACCTACCTTTTATGCTATACTAGCTGTTTCCCGTGATCTCATCTGCGTGGATTTCGATATACTATTAGTAATGACCAGTAAGTATAAAGACGGTACAACTAGTATTCATGAAAATTCCTTCACCCGTTCAAATTGAATTTATACACCCAGTAGTTTTGAGTTGTTCCAACAATCAGTCAGTTAGGCATGATATTGTCTATAGATATTGACATTTGGAAAGATACACGAATGGACTAGAAAGATTAGAAAAGTTAAAATGCTTATTTGACTCTATCAGCTCTATAATGAGACTAATTTCAGTTCAAAACCAAGTGAAGGTTATCACTGGCAGCATATTATAGATATTTATTTCTCAACCAAAACCTATCGCACATAAAAAACTAAACGAAGCAGCAGTTTTAAGCGTTCCAATTTCAAAGTTGGAATATTATTTTCGATTCGGAAGCCTCCGCCTGTCCCGCCCATAACTCCACCCGGATTGGCTACCGGTAAACTTATTAGAATGTCGCTCACGGAACTATATCTGTCCCCTTTACTCTAATCCTATACCACCCGCTGTTACATCAACCTCTCTTTTTCATACGCCGATTACAGTAGTTGGAGATTACAGAAAGTTCACTGTTAATACGGTTTTTCTACGTCCGCTCTGTGAGTTATTTCAAGGGTCGTTCGGATGGAAAAGCTGAGCGTTCAAAAATCGACTTTAATGTCCGCTTTTAAGATTTATATTGTGAAATGATCAACACGGTGATTAAGGTCTTTGGTTCTGAAAAGAAAATCGGGTATAATTTTTTAACACGAAGTTTTTTTCGCCAAACACCATAATAATATATACATATAGATTTATGTATAGAGCAATTTTAATGGCGGACCAGTGTTTTAAAACATTACCTGGTAGAGTGTATTTTATAATTAGTCTCTTATCATGATTTCAGATAAAACCTTTTTAAACATAGCTTATTAGGACGATGTGTCCTTCCGTTAGTAGTTTTTTTTTAAATTATTAAACAAGTCAACAAAAAAATTATTTGTATTTTAATAAACAAATAATTATTCGTCATTAACTTTGCACAGGTACCTATAGGTAAAGATTTTACAATTTGGTTGGTATCTACGAAAAAATTCGTTGCAAAGTTGAGATTGCCTTCAGATAGAAGATAGTATAGATTCCTTTATATTTTATCTTGAAAAGTCAAGCATTAGCCAAATAATATATTATTCAAAAGGAAATTTTACAACGAAATAATTTAGTATTATCGAATGTGTAGTTTTTTGTTTATAAAAATACATTTAAAACGTTTCTTTTATATATTCGTATATATAGCTATAATAAAGGAGCAACGGTCAGTTTGCATGCACGGCGATAATAATTATACATCAATAATGCATACCAACTTACTAAAGTACCTACACTATTCAATCGAGTTATTCGCGAATAGCCGTAGCTAATCCCTTCAAGAAAAAATGTATCAAGATAATAATATTGAAAAAAAAATAACCTATGTCCTTCTCTGTACCCCTGAGAACGTGCATGCCAAATTTCATCCAAATCCATTCAGCCGTTTTTGCGTGATTAAGTAACAAACATCTAAACATCCAAACATCTAAACATCCAAACATCCAAACATCCAAACATCCACACTTTCACATTTATAATATTAGTAGGATGTTAACTGCGAAAGTACCTACTAGGAGTACTAGATACCAAATTTAATCGTTCGCTAGCATTATTTGAATATTTTTCAAAATTGTTTTAAAAGCCTCCAAAATTCACTCTACTTATAGTCGTTGAAATCTTTTATACTAAGAAAATTACATGGAACCAAATAACTGTCTAATTATAAATTTAATTTGTTTTTGTGTGTTTAAATACATAAAATATTTATAATCATGCTCCCTATTATGTAGGGTACTAGATATTCTCCTCAGTTTTAAGTTAGTTTATAAGGAAAACCGTGTTCGACCGAACCGGCAAAGTGAAAATATAAACTGCCCGAAAACTCTTTAACTGTGCTTTGCCTTCATTAACTTGTCCCTGCAAGTGAGTAGCGATAAATCGCTGCGAATGTTTTCGTACTCATCCGTTGTAACCAGATCATGAACTCACTAGTGACGTATGTTGTTTTTTTTTTTAATTAATAGATAAAAATTTTTTCGGTATGGAATTTAAAAGTAAGAATTTTGGATCAAATACCAGTGTCAAATTAATTGCATATACTAGCTGTTCTCCGCGGTTTTACCCGTGGAAATTTTGGAGATCGTGTATGTACCCTATGTACTCTGTACCTCTGACAACCGCGTGTGTACAAAATTTTCATGATGATTGCTGGAGCCGTTACGGCGTGTAAGGGTAACAGACAAACAAACAGATAGGCAGACTGACAGAGTTACTTTTGTATTTATAATACCAGACCACGATCATTGAATGTCACTTCAATATTGAAAAAGCTTAGGTACAGGGTGCTGCTTAATAAAACACGTCTGCTTGTAACCGAATTTAATTTCGAACAATGAAGCGGATAACGGATTTAATATATTGATTCAGTAACTACCTACCAATGATATATTACTTACAATGTCATTGCTACCTACCTATTCATTATATTTTGTTACCCACATACATTACAACTATTCTGTCACACCCTGTACAACAGATCGTATTAATAGCTGAATGAAAATTAAAATATGCAGTAATTATCGAATACCAAACTTAACAAGAAGGTCATTGATGCGTAATTATAATAATTATTTATCGATATAACGAAATAATCGTAAGATTATCGCATTAATACATCGAGTTGTATTTGATTAATGGTAACAGATAGAGCAGCTGGTTGTATGTCATGTGAAGTTGCAAACACGTCACGATTAAGAGAAAATGAGTTTAAGTACTGTCATTCACTTTATTATCTGACGCAAATCGCATTGAAATGTTAAAGTTAAAAAAGTAATTTTATCTATAAGTACCTACTTACATACTAATTCATAAATGTGAATGTGTTTGTTTGTTGAGCTTTTACGTCTGAACTATTCAACAAATCATTGTAATATTTCTTATAAACGTTCTTAAGGGTACACAAAAGGATATAGAGTTATTTTTATCCCAGAATTCTCGAGGTAAAACCGAAATTAACCTAAGTTAAACTGCGTGGAACAGTTACATACGGATAATATCGAAGTGTCTGTCTAGATAACATCGAAATAACTGCCTTCTTCGGGCATAACGGTATGTATTTCATGAAATTTTATAAATACCTACAATCTCCATGAAGTCCATGAATAAGATATTTCCTTCCTCCAAAATGTAAATAATTAAGTGAAAGTGAAACCGCGGGGATCACCTAGTTTAAATTAATTATAAGTAGTTAATCTATACTTATAATAAGTAAGATGTTTGTTACACAACGTAGCTAGTTTTAACAGGTTCTTAGAAGGAATTACAGGTTCAAAAATGGCGGTAAAGAGGATTAATTAGGTACTGGGTTTAATTTTTTTTTTTTCGAATATCGAAACAAGGAGGTTTGTTTTTTACTTTGCCAGTAATAAATTCGCCATAAGCTTAAATAGTCCGGTTCAGTTATAATCTTTGGTTACATAAAAGTAAAATTACATGTATAGCTTCCAAGTACATAATGACTGGTTGATTCATCAATGACCCCGGACAAACTGCTGGGTCTAGAACCTTGAATAGAATTCCTTTTTTTTATTAGAGGTACAAGTAGGTACTAAGTAAAGATTAACTTTTAAGTTAGAGGCATGGAAATCATTGAAAATGGAAATGAAAATATTTATTAACAAAAAGAAAATAACAATGTAAGATATATCCGTTCGGCCCACACTAGGAAAATCCTGTATCGTGGGTGCCCGCCATTGACCTGGTGGACAAATATAGAAAGAGACCTCAAGCAAGCCCAATTGCCGGATCCGACAACGCAAGACAGGTGCTCTTGGCGCAAAAATGTGAGGAGACCCGACCCCAAATAATGGGATCAGGGGCGGAAGAAGAAGAAGTTTTACAGATGTCGCTCGATTGACATGGAAGTTTACAATTAAATTATTGGAAGTTTACAATTATTTGATAACTTCTTTCAGGTACCTAAAGAAATACGTTTTTCTGGGTTACTAATATACCTCTTAAGTGGAAAAGATGAATCACTGGTGTAACAGCGAGAAGGAATCAGCTAGTTACCTGTTAATAAAATAAACAACAACAAAATAACACTGTCAGTTTTGTTCCGTCGGTATAATATTTTTTACTCATTTACTTTTATTAATCAAGTCCATTAGGATTCAAACTAACCACTCTCTATAAGTTAAGTTATATCATTTGCATTTTTTGGTCAAGTTACCACTAAAAATTTTTCTTTAGTGAGTTCATTTAATTTTGACAAAAAATTAAATGTGATAAAAAATCATTCAATATATCTATCATAGAAAAGATATTATTTCATTAGTAGATATTAATATTTGTTAATTCGTTTAAATGGAAATTGATCGGTGAATATTTGTAGGTATCTTAAGGAAAAAACTAAATTTTGACGATAACAGGTAGGTACCTACCTACTAGCAGAAAAGTTGAAAACAAAAAAACTTTAAAACAAGTGCCTGTCAAACGTGACCTTTTTTTGTCATAAAATTAGAATTGCTATACTATAAGTAGCTTTTTATGAACAATATGACTAAAATTTTATTTTCTCCTGTTATCCTTTCATAGGCAGGTGGCAACATTGCAGAATAATCATCAAATATTAAGAAGTGTCTCCTATTATATCCTATTTTATTTTACTTCATTATATTCCTACCAATGAGTTTTTTAATGAAATGTCTAAGCAAATATGAGCTTCTAAAAAACAGCATTTTACCAATCATTTGTCTACAACTAGCTCTGCGCATGATCTATGCACGCAATGATTTATAGATCAATGGAATGATTTATATTTTACATGTCGTTTCTTCAGTTTTTTACCATCTTATTGATGTTTAGAAACCGTGACCGTCAATTGTTTTTCCTATATCATTCTCCGAAGTTGGCAAATGATAATAATGCAAATGTAGACATTCGAACGCACTCGTTCGTGTATTCACAAAAACACTGGATGGTGATTAATTGAACGCATTAGTAAATATGACGAGATAATTTTCTAAAGATTCGTTCAATAATTGTAATTAAATAAAAATTAACCTTATACTTGTATAGTCAGCTGATGCCCGCGGCTTCGCTCGCGTCAGAGTAGTTATCAATAAATTTTCTATCAACAGTAACAGGAATATTACGTTAATAACATTCCTGAACCCCTGGCAATACAAAATTTCACGATAATTGGTTCAGTAGTTAGTAGTTAACAAACAAACGCATATTTTAATATGAAATACTAACTGTTCTCCGCGATTTCAGCCGCAATAATTTTGGAGTCCCCGCGGAATAAAAAGTACGTTGCCCTATGAGCTTATCTGTACCCCTGATAACGCATGCAAAATTTCGTGATAGCTCGTTTAGTAGTTGAGGTGTGAAAGTGTGAAAAACAAATAAACACAATAAATGATCTCACGTTTGCATTTATAAATAGTAAGGATTACGATATTTGTGTCCGTAAAAAATAATAACAACAATAGATTGGATTGACACACACGACGTTGACTGAGCAGAGCTTGTACGGCTTTAGTCGAGGCCGCTCGAACTAATCTCGTAAGATGAGTTGACCTATGAATGTTTTGAATCGGGCAACTGGATCCCACTGATAAATTTCATGATTTGTACCTTTATACCTATTCACTAACAAAAGTGTTTAACAATAGCTTTACGAAAACAGCAATGCAACCATAAAAAGCACAAATGTTTTGCGCTCAAGTGCAGTCGAATGTCAACTTGTCGGACGGTTTTCAAATAATTCATGCACAGGTACGTTTTCATAAGTAGGTACCACATACTTATGATGCACTAGTTGTGTCCCGCGGTTTCACCCGCGTTAGTTTCAGAGCTCCCGCGGGAATTCCGGGATAAAAAGTACCCTATGTGTTAATCTGATGTATAAACTATATTATTGTAAAGTTTCATTTAAATCCATCCAGTAGTTTTTGCATGAAAGAGTAACAAACATCCATCCATCCATCCATACATACTTACAGACTTTCGCGTTTATAATATTAGTAGGATTCTAAACATTCAGAGTAAACACCTATGTCCAATACATAATCGCTTACCGTGATGTGTTCGAACCGGCGGTTCGAACCAGCGACACCTGGCGTTGCAGTCAAGTTTATATTTACACTACACCAGCGGTGCTGTCAAATTAAAAGTTCGATTTCCTTTTTTTCTCCAATGTAAGA
Organism: Zygaena filipendulae; assembly: GCA_907165275.2. NCBI lineage: Eukaryota > Metazoa > Arthropoda > Insecta > Lepidoptera > Zygaenidae > Zygaena > Zygaena filipendulae. Next base: position 9,141,415 of record OU015669.1, read on the forward strand.
ACTTCATACGTTCAAAATACACAAAATAAGCTCCTCCATATCTTAATTGCTTCATACAATCTTATAATTGCATCGGAATTACAAATTAAAAATACAGAAGCGGTTGTTTAAACGGTGTTCGATCTACGAAAGTTTATTCGGAGGCGGTATTTTACGACTTTTAGTAGTCTATACTAATATTATGAAGAGGAACGATTCGTTTGTTTTGTTTGTTACGATTTAACTCAAAAACTGCTGGACCGATTTCGAAAATTCTTTAACCATTCGAAAGCTACATTATCCCTGGACAACGTGGGTGGGAACTCCGAAATCACCGTAGGTGAAACCGCGGGGAATAGCTTAAAAAGAGTGACTAATAAGTACGAATTCTAGTAAGTTAAAACATCACGTGGACATGCTGAATCATTGAAGCTGGGTGCATTGAATTAAATAATTGTAGCATTCTGAAGTAATTTTTAAAATCTGTTCAGTAGTTGAGTTTTATCTATTACGAAAATAAATCTTTTATCTTTCTATATAATATTAGTGTATTATATATATACTAGGTTTCACCCACTACCGCCTAAATTAGGAAACTACACGTAGGTACGTATATAAACCTTCCTCTTGAATCACTCTATCTATTGGTGAAAATCGCATGAAAATCCGTTCTGTTGTCTTTGAGTTTACCGCGAACCGACTGACAGACAGACACGGCCAAGGATTTTGTTCTATAATTGATAATATATACTTGACTTACTTGAAGTACTAATTGTAAGTAATTATTTTAAAATGCCGCATCCATTAATTTTTAATATTCTTCATGCAAACACACATTTCATAGTAGGTACTAATAACAAGATAATGTGTCGGTATATCTTTGTCTATTTGACTTTATTCTGTAGGAACGACCTGCCAAATTACGAGAGCTTCTATGTTCCATGATTTCTAAACTTTTTCATACAGAATTCAAAGAATTAGAAGCAACAAGAGAGGTCAGCTGCAACTGGTTATTATCATAGCGGTTTAATGTACTAAATGAGCACGACGAATCGTTCAATGCGGCGCCTTTGATGTGTGAAGCGGCGATTACAAAGGGTATTTAAAAGTTGGATTTTGTTTCTGAGCTATGAAATAAGTATTTATTTTAACTGTAAATTTTTTTGTGACTTTTTCATGGTTACTAAACATGTAAATTATTCTCGCCATATTTACAAAATAACAAAAGTTATGACCAACAATTCAAGTAATCCCTAGTAATAAATGCGATTGTGATGTTGTTTGTTTGTTTTTTGAATTTCACATACCCCACGGTTTCACCTGCGTTAATTTCACAGTTTCCCCGGGAATTCCGAGCTAAAAGTACACTGTGTTCTTTTCTGTATCTCTGAATAGTTGTATATAAAATTTCATAGTGATCGGTTGAGTAATAAAGGCGTGAAAACGTAAGAAACAAACAAACCCACAGACGAATTTACAAAATTACAATACCTACCTATTAGGTTTAACAAAGAGTTACATAGGTTACTGTTCATTTCTGTAATAGACCAAGATCCCAGAGCAATCAGACATAACTTATGTCTGATTGCTCTGAGATCTTGGTCCATAAAAAGAGTTCACGAGAGAATTCGGAATTAAAAAATGGGCATGATGACTAAATTTGAATTTTTTGTCCGTCTTGTAGGTGCATAAAAATTATTGAACAAGTATTTTTCCTTTTTTTACGTAATCAAAATATAATTGCGTCGATACATTGAGTTGAAATTCTTTGTGACATCACCCCACACTTTATAGTTAGTTATAACGTCGCGACCTCCCACTTCTAAACTTCGATGCGTTTTATATAGGTAGGTGTAAGTATTTAATTATTTTTTCAATAATTCGGAAAAAAAACGTTTCTATTATTTTTTTACTATCAAACTGACGAAATCAATTGAATTTTGATTTTTATACCTTGTCGTTACGCCCATTGTTCAGAAGAAGTTGGTCAGTTAAAAAAAGGTTTTTTTAATCGCTTGCCCTGCCCTAGCCCTACTTTTTTTTGTAAAACAAAAATAACTGCATATTATGTCGCAAGTTCGCAACACATTCGCTTGTCTTGACTTTTTCTCTTTGTCACTCAAATCACACTCGACCATACACTGACAATTCGACTAAATTGTAAACACAATTAAACTAACATTGTAACGGATAATCACAAGATACGATAAACTTATTTAACTTTTATTTAACTTTAACTTGCGTTCACAATTCCGCACCTATTACAAGAAAAAGGCGTGGATGCTACTTGAATATTTACTGTGGGTATTATTTTTAAGAAAGTTATATTTTAACGACACTCCGGTGTTTAATTATTATTCAATGAATAATAAATGATAATTTGGTTTTTGTTAATTGTTGTATTTTTGAAGGGTTTTTATTTTAATTAACTACCTACTTGTGTCTCGATTCAGTTTAAGGATTCAAAGTTTGTTTAAATATTAATATGCAAATAACCACTAGTTTCATATGAGATTAGTCGAAAAAGGGATGTAACAAGCCTGAAGTATACAACCTCGTTGACAACTTTTACTTAAATTTCTATTGTCTAAAAAAAATTAAGCTTATTTTATGTTATCATCAGCTTAGAGGTATAATGCAGCCTATATTGTTGATCAGAGATCACCTGAATCAAAAACCAAGGGCAAAAACCAAGCATAAAATACCTATGTATCGTGATTTGTACCTATAGGTATTTTATGAAAAGTCTTGAAAAAAAATTTATTTGCAAAATATTACGTACCACACGAATGACTCAAACAAAAAACTGGAGAATTTTTTACTGAATCGTCCATATTATAAATATCCTTACTAATATTATAAAAGCGAAAGCGTTACGTTACGTTACGTTAGCGTGTATGGATGGATGTTTGTTACTCTTTCACGCAAAAACTACTGGATGGATTTAAATGAAACTGTACAATAATATAGCTTATACATCAGATTAACACATAGGGTACTTTTTATCCCAGAATTCCCGCGGGAACTCTGAACAACAAATTTTTACACACATGCGGAAGACGCCACCTCCCAAAATATGGGTCAATAAAGTTTATTATTATTTAAACCGTAATAAAATATTTACATGAAATGTTCGAAACGTTTCATACCACATATACATAAGTGGGTATACAATCCGATTGTCAGATACGATTATTTATAGGACCGGGCATTGCGCATCGACGATCGCAAGTTAAATACCTATCTAGATGATAATATCACATAATCACCTCTTCATTATACCCATGCGTACTTACTACGTGACTTAAATATACGTAGGTAACTCCTGCCTTCCCAAACAGTGGGTAGACCCCCAGCTGACTTAAAATTTAAATAATTATAAAACGAGCTGTCCCCCGCGGTTTCACCCGCCGTAATTTTGGAGTTCCCGCAGGAATGGGCTAGTTTCCTAAATTTTCTTTTTTAGTCCGTTTTGTAGATTATTAAAAAATATTGGACACGTATTTTTTTTTTTTTATGTAACCAAAAAATAACGGAGATATATCAAGTCGAAATTTCACATGACGTAACGCCTCGCTACAGTTTGTTCGCACGTTATAGCGAGCTGTGACATCACGAGTCCCCCACCCTAAACTTTAATGCGCTTTATCTATGCATATTTCCATTATTTTAAAAAAGCAAAAAATACGTGTCTTTTATTTTTTTATTATCTAACTGACGGACTAAATAGAATTTTGATTTTTTTACCCAGGAAACTAGCCTATTCCAATTGTCCTTCTGTGTACCTCTGAAAACGTTTATGCGAAATTTCATGATGATCGGTCAAGCCGTTCACGCGTAATGCCTTGACAAAGAGAAATAGGGATTAATTTTTTTTTATTATTTACGTTTCAAATCACTTAATTCTCATTCAAATAGCTGAGTCAAGGACCATTTTGTTGACAAAATATGTTATTGTTTCTTGTTTAGTTTCATTTCGTTTTTCCTTGTTTTGTTTTTATTTTTTTCTTTATTTCGTTATTATTTATTTTGTTATTCTTTAATGGTTTTAATTTATTTTGTTATTGTTTTAATTGTTTTCATTTGTGTTGTTCTGTATGTGTTAATTTGTGTTGTGTTTCTCCTCTTGCTTAAAGCAATCTTACTTATCTTATCTTTCTTATCAAATAAATACACACAAATATCCAAATATCCAAACTTTGACATTTACAGTATTAGTCTGTTCGTTTGTCTCGCTAAAACTCGGGAATGGTTGCACCGATTTGGTTAATTTTGATCTAATATTTGTGGAAGTTCAGGGAAGGTTCAAAAGGTAAATTAAGCTACTTTGGAGTTCCTGCTGAATCCCGAAACTCACGAGGGTGAAACTACGCCGCGTCTCAATAAACCCAAAAAATACTGACGGGATTTTCATGCACTTTTCACAAATTGATAAGTGATTCATGAGGAAGATTTAGGTAGGTATACAATAATATGTCAAGATTTTGTGTAAATTGGTTGAAATATAACGATCCCAACAATAGTTGGGAGTGTCGGAAAAAAATCAAGCCTCTTACGTTGTCAGGGGTACAGAAAAAGACATACTTTTAATGGTTCCATACAATAGTTCATAAGAAAGGATGTTACTAACAGAATTGATCCATGTCGATGGTCGAATTAAATGATTTTTTTTTTATTTTTTTTTTTTTAATCCCAGCAGAATTTCCAAGGGTACTTAGAAATTAACGCAGGTGAAACCACGGGGAACAGCTAGTATGATATAGTTATGTACCTTTGACCTATATACCTAGATATACACTTAATTTATTCTTCTTATTTTGATTTTAATTTTAAATTTACTATTGACATAATATAGGTAATATTTGATTTTATTGATATTGATTGATATATTTACCTAATGTATGATTTGAATTTTATTATTGCCATTCTATTGTATCGTATATTTTGGTTAAGCATTATCTTAAATTAAACATTTATTTTGATGTAGTGGGAAAATATTTATAAATATATAAAAATAATATGTTACCACAATCAATTGGAAATTTGCACGCCAACATGGCGAATATGCGGCTTATTTGTAACAATTATAACATCTTAATGTACCATAATATTCAGCAAATAAATAAATAAATAAATTTGCTTATCACTATAACAACCATGCAGTTTTGAAAGCAAAAGAATAATTAATAATTTAATCCCAAACTTCACTGACTCAGCGCAGGCAAAACATCGGTAATCAATCCGGTTTTGACCGCTCATTGCGGATTGTAATGACGGCAAAAACGGACGACAAACATGAATAAAAACCGTAAAAGTTTAATACTCTTAACACATTTCAGATAATGCTTTATTTATAAGGTAAAATGAAACAAATTGTATGTTTTTATGACTATTTTGCAATAATGTATCGTCTCTTACACTTGGGTGGGCTTTTTTGCAGGACGACTATCAACTGTGGTCTAGGAATTAATTAGGAGAGCTCACAACATTGTAACAAAACACTTTTATAGGGGACTAGCTGTCCCCCGCGGTTTCTCCCACGGTAATTTTGGAGTTAAAAAAAAGTTAACCTTTAACAAAGAAAATAATCAATGAACATACCTTTTAACTACTAACCTATTTTGTTAACTGTACAAATTTTCATTTTTTTTTTTCAATTTTGTTACTATAATCTTTTTCAAGCCTTTAAAATCACCTGCCAGTCTGTTATCTGTTAAAAATTGGATACATTTAGAGCCCCTTTTTGAGGTCATAAGTGTGACGTTTAATGATGAATTAAGAGAAAATTAATTAAGTATTCAAAACGTATATTACTTATGGTCGTTTAAAAAAAAAAACAATAAAAAAATATTAAAAAACCACTGCAACTCGACTTCAAGACTTGAAGTAACTCAAAAAAGCAACATATTTACTTCATAAGGCTTAATTGCATAAATTTTCCCGACACAGTATTAGCTACTATTGCTGTGGCGTGGTAGTTTGACGCAGAATTTGCATAATCGTAGGCAGGTACAGTCACGGAATAAATAAAATGAAATTTTAAAAAATCTTCAGGTGTACCTACTCCTATAGGTTCTGTAAAATCTCAAAAAACAATGTTGGGTCACACTGCAAATGAATTTTTAATTTTGTGTGGCATTAGTTGTTAATTTTAACAGAAATTTATGTTTATTATGATTATCATAGTGATTATGCATTTATATTTTTATCCGATTAACGAACATTTTGATTACACTCCTTTGAAGTTGTGTTTAAAAAAAAGAAAAATACTGTGCATGGAATATTACCGGATCAGTTTAGCATTTAGTAGAGGTATACTGAGGAAAAAAAAGGTTGTTTTTATACAAAAACGTATGTCAAACTTCATAATGATCGCTTGAGTAGTTAAGGAGTAAAGAGGTAACAGACAGTGAGTTACTTTCGCATTTAACTACCTAGCACTTACCTACAGTATGGAATATGGATTAGTAATGAATCATGGAAGTTCGAGAGAATATTTTTCTAACCCAACTATCGCAACTGCTTCATTCTAATCCCTATTTCATTAACTTACTGTACTTCTCTTGAATACTGTAATACTTACATGTTAAAAAATATGCAGACTGTTATTAAAATATATTTAGAATAATTAGCATTTCTGTAAATTCTAACAAAATAATATAAGAGGTAGTTAATCGAGTAAGTATTGTACTCTTAATCTATACTTATAATAAAACTGTAGAGAAGTCAATTCTGTACATTGAATATATACTAAAAATTAATATTGGAGGATGAATGGTGATCGATACTGAAGCCAAAAATGCAATCAGTAAATTTTTTGTGTCTGTCTGTATGTGCACACATGGGTCAAAAACTACTGAAGGGATTTTAACCAAACTTGGTACGATTATATTCCATACTCCTGGGCAGGTTATAGGCTATATAACATAACGCTAAGGACACATAGGAGCTGAGCAGTGACGATAAATTGAAGCAAGTCGGATGAAAATGCGCTTTCGAGCTCTTATCCTCGCATACGTTTACTCAATCACCCAAAAACGGCTGAACGGATTCGGACAAATTTGGCATGCACGTTGTCAGGGGTGCAGAGAAGGACATAGGGTACTTTTTATACCGTAATTGCCGCGGGAACTCCGAAATCATCGCGGGGAAACCGCGGGGCACAGCTAGTAATAATTATTTTTTACAGTAGTACCCATATATACCTACTATTTTAAACAGTATTACATCCATTCTAATTTTATAAATGCGAAGTCGGTAACTCTATCTATTTGTCTGTCTGACCTTTTTACGCATGAACTACTCAACCGAACATCATAAAATTTTGCGTGCTCGTAGCCAGGGTTACAAAAAAGGGGATAGCATAGCTGTGCCCCGCGGTTTCACCCGTGGTAATTTCGGAGTTCTGTATCGGAATGCAGCATTCTAATAGAAAAAGAATTGTTGAAATCGATCCAGTAGTTTTTGAGTTAAATCGTAACAAACAAACAAACAAAAAGTTAAAATCTTTTCCCTTTATAATATCAGTTTATATTATGTCTATCGTAAAAGGTATCCATATTTAAATTGCCCACGAGTACCTATAGTTTCTATGAATGTTACCTATAACGCAATTAAAAAAAAACATTGAGAACCTCCTCCTTTTTAAAAGTCGGTTGAAAAATAAAGGTTCATTTGAAATATTTAATATTGAAGCCATATATGTATTTCAAAACAGAAGGTTCCATTCCATATTTAAATTCACCACGCGCGCCCTGCGCAGCGGTTTGCGTTATTTTCGCGCGCATCTGCGCCCGCGCCGCTGGTCACTTTGACACGTCAATACAAAGTGCATACCATTCGTACTAAGTGTTCTTACCACGGTAAGAATAAATACCGCATTTCTCGTTTTTCGCGTTCGGCAAAGTCCCGGACGATCCAACTAAAAGGTGGTAAAGGTTTCATTATTTTATCGACTCTACCTTTGATTAGTAGGCCGTGAATTTCGGAATTCTCCGGGAATTCTCTGATGTAGAGAGAGTATCTTTAGTAAAGTCTCTTGTTAAAAACTACCCAGTACCCAGTGGACAAAACGAATACGTGGGGATTCGCACGTGGTCTACATACCTACTAGGTATGTGGGACGTAGGTGCTTAAAAAAATTTTCTTTCTTCAGTTACAAAGTGGTTATTCTATAACTAGCCGTTCCCCGCGGTTTCACCCGCGATAGTTTCGGAGATCCCGCGGGTATTCCGAGATAAAATTACTTACTACACTATGCGAAATTTAATGTAGTTTCTTCCGCGTTAATTTCGGAGTTCCTGTGGGAATACCGGCATAAAAAGTAGCCCATATCCTTCTCTGCACCCCTAACAACGTGTATGCAATTTTGCGGTGATCGATTCAGTTTAGCTGTGAACGCGTAACAAACAAACACTCACTTTCGTATTTATATTAGTAAGGATACGTGCACGCCGCTATTTTGCAGAATATCAAATCATAGGTATAAGTAAAAATACCAGTAATAGGGATGTTGACTACTTTTGAAAATCAAAATTCTAATTAGTCCGTCAGTTAGAAAATAAAAAAACAATAGACACGTATTTTTTGGCTTTTTCTAATAAATTAAAATATACAGAGATAAAGCGCATTAAATTTGAGATTGAGGGGGTCGTGACGTCACTAATTGTCAGAATAGTGACGTCACGCGAGATTTCAACTCAATATATCGCCGTTATTTTTTGATTACGTAAAAAAAGAAAAAAATACGCGTCCAATATTTTTTAATAATCTACAAGACGGACTAAAAAATAAAAATTAGTCCACATGCCCATTGTTCATTACAGTCTTAAGTAGTGATAAAAATAAATTATTAATTCGACTTATAAATACTTCGCACGGCGACACCTGCTTTTTACTCAAACGAGTAATATATACAGCTGTAAAGCCATTGTTCCACTGGCATGATTCATTCGGTTCCAAGCTTAATCTATGGGCGTATGGTTATTTTAATGCGTATATGCCTATTCTTTTATGCAACGGACTCAATATATTTTACTTAATTCATAATAATAATAATAATAATAATCCACTTCACAACACACAGATCTACTTGATCCCACACTAAGCTATATAAGCTTGTGTCGTGGAAACCAAGCAAACGTGGTATATACTACACATATTATTACATATATATATATTAGACTATAGATATATATATACACACCCAGACTGGAAAATGGAACCCTGTATGTTCATCATACAAAGTCCACGCCCACCGGGAATCGAACCCGGAACCTCTTGATTAGCGGGCAGGCATGGTGACCATTGCGCCAATCCATAGCTATATAACTTATTTCAGTTCGATATCTTAATCACTCATCATGAAATTTTCCATAACACGTTTTCCCTTGACAACGTGAAGAGGACGTACGGTACTTTTTATAACAGAACTCCTGCGGGAACTCTCAAATTAACGTGGGTGGAATTGCGGGGAACGGCTAGTGTAAGCTAGAGCTTGAACAACAAGTACCAAGCTAATAAGCAGGACTTTCGGCCGCACTCAGAGTCGACTTTAATGATTACTTAGCTAAGTTTAGATTTTGAAAACAAAACTGCCGCAATCAGACAAGTTTAATAAATTAATGTTAATTGTCATTTAACTAATTAAGTTTCATCTCGTTAAATTCCAATTAACATTAATTTATTAAACTTGTCTGATTGCGGCAGTTTTGTTTTAAAAATCTATACTTAACTAAGTAATTATTAAAGTCGATTCTGAGTGCGGAGGTTAGTACTAAAAGTACCAGACAACTATAAACTTACTTATATTATACTAGTTGTGCCCCGCGGTTTCACCCGCGTAAATTTCAGAATTCCCGCGGGAATTCCGGGATAAAAATTACCCTATGTGTTAATCTGATGTATAAGCTATATTATTGTAAAGTTTAATTTAATACCATTCAGTAGTTTTTGCATGAAAGAGTAACAAACATCCATCCATCCATCTATCCATACATTCTTACAAACTTTTGCGTTTATAATATTAGTAGGATTCTTTCTTCGTAAATTATTATTTACAAAACATCTAGATTCAGGATGACACAAATTTTCTTCATATTCATATGAAGAACAGTGTTGTTAATTCTGAGTATCAAAAGATCAAACGAAATTATTGTTTGAAAGCAGGAAAAACAAAAAAACACTAGCTCTATTTTAAAAAAATTGGTAGTTCCTTCTTTTTTATAGGCACAACGCAAAACATCACATATCAACTGCATAATATTATTTAAACTTGGTTTTTACAATAGCTTTTTTAAAACAAAAAGTTTCGATAGCAAAACGTTTCGAGACTACAACTTTATTTAAACGATAAAGTTAATAGGCATAGAACTACATTCAACGCACCCAGTCATGTCATGGAATCTCCAGTGTGGTTTGAACAGCTTACTACGTCTCTCGGCGCCAATGTAGGTGATTACGCTTCACTCAGGCACACATCGATGGGTTTTGTCTTTCAATTTTAAACGTAATTTAGAATGAAGCTAACACTCTGTGTTCATACGTAGGTATGCCTATAAATTAAAAAAAACTCATAAATATTGATTTTTAAAATACAACTTATTATATGTTAAAGGATATTGATTGCGCATAATTATCTGCGCTTGCGCAAGCAGGTGATGAGCACGCGCTGTGCATAAAGATGGTATTATGGAGTAAAAGAAAATTGTAATAAAATATTTACATATCAACTCTTTGTTGCCGTTGTTATAGACTATAGAGGCTTATTGAAAACCAGCTGTTTCCCGTTGTTTTACTTTAGTCTTTGACTAGTGTATGCTGCCCAAGACGATATTTTATGGTGGTCGTTGCGTACTTAAAGAGGACGAAGGTAATATCACAATAGTGATGTTGACGACTTTTGAAAAACAAAATTAGAATTAGTCCGTCAGTTGGAAAATTAAAAATCATTAGACACGTATTTTTTTATTTTTCAAATAAATGAAAATACACAGAGATAAAGCACATTAAAGTTTAGGGTGGGGGCTCGTGACGTCACTTACCGCTACAAGCCGCCATACAAACTGCACTGGTTAGTGACGTCACGCGAAATTTCAACTAAATGTATCGCCGTTATTTTTTGATTTCGTAAAAAAAAAGAAAAAATACGTGTTTAATATTTTTTATTAATCTACAATACGGACTTTAAAAAAAAAATTGTCAAATAGCCTATTTATCCTGCTTACCTATATGACGAATAAAAAACTTTCCAATTAAATGAGAAACAGACAATCCGTTATACGGAAGTGAAACGAAATCGCACAAGGGAAAATGGGCATAAAGACAAGGTAAATCAAAATTCAATTTTGTCTGTCAGTTAGATATAGTAAAAAAATATAATAGACACGTATTTCACGATTTTTCGAATTATTGAAAAAATACTTAGATAAACTGTGTGTGAGGTCGCGACGTCACAACTAAGTAAAAAGTGTACCTAGGTGTGATGGCACAAGGTAACAAAGGTACAACTCAATTTACCTTCGTTATATTTTGATTATTAGGTAAAAAAAGGAAAAATACGGGTGCATATTTTTATGTATCTACAAGACGGACTAAAAACTAAAATTTAGTCATCATGCCCATTGAGACAGTAATGTTTAAAGTTCCCGAGGAGATTCCGAGATGAAATGTAGTTTGTGTCCTTTCCTGTGCTTCTGATAACGTGTACGCAAAGTTTTGTGATGATCAGTTAAGTAGTTAAGGCGTCAAAATGTAAAGGAATTAAACAGATTTACTTTCGCATTTACTCGTATAATTAGTAATATCTGGGTGACCAAGCTTCGCTAATAGCGCCACATGTTTTCAAGTAGAAATGCAGTACTAAACACTGACTTATCATCGCCTGAAAACACGGATAAAATGACATTTTCTAAAAATGAAACCTAGCTAGATCGATTAATCGCCCCCGAAACCCCCTGCATACTAAATTTCATATAGATATTGTAGAATTGCTCGTTTAAAGATATAGATGAGGTTTAATATTTCAACTTCACAAAAATAACAAACGTCATGATGCGACACCAATAAACTCGTTTCGTTTAGAATGATTTGTTTCCGGTTGCAATATACGTATTTTATGCTCACAATTTATATAAAACCGATCATTACAACTATAAAAGTGCACTAAACCGTTTAATTACACATTCTGCACAGTTATTTCACTTTCATACAACGCTATTTGCCACCACTAATGCCGCCCGGGATGTACAGTTGTTGCAGTGGAACCGTGAAATCGTTCGCTCATAACAAATACTAGAATAGCATAATTTATCAGTGTCCAATACATCAATAGCATCAATCGCACTTAATAGAATAGAATAGAATAGAATAGAATAGAATAGAATAGAATAGAATAGAATAGAATAGAATAGAATAGAATAGAATAGAATAGAATAGAATAGAATAGAATAGAATAGAATAGAACGGAACGGAACGGAACGGAACGGAACGGAACGGAACGGAACGGAACGGAACGGAACGGAACGGAACGGAACGGAACGGAACGGAACGGAACGGAACGGAACGGAACGGAACGGGACGGGACGGGACAGGAAGGGACGGGACGGGACGGGACGGGACGGGACGGGACGGGACGGGACGGGACGGGACGGGACGGGACGGGACGGGACGGGACGGGACGGGACGGGACGGGACGGGACGGGACGGGACGGGACGGGACGGGACGGGACGGGACGGGACGGGACGGGACGGGACGGGACGGGACGGGACGGGACGGGACGGGACGGGACGGGACAGGACGGGACGGGACGGGACGGGACGGGACGGGACGGGACGGGACGGGACGGGACGGGACGGGACGGGACGGGACGGGACGGGACGGGACGGGACGGGACGGGACGGGACGGGACGGGACGGGACGGGACGGGACGGGACGGGACGGGACGGGACAGGACGGGACAGGACAGGACAGGACAGGACAGGACAGGACAGGACAGGACAGGACAGGACGGGACAGGACGGGACAGAACGGGACAGAACGGAACAGAACGGAACAGAACGGAACAGAACGGAACAGAACGGAACAGAACGGAACAGAACGGAACAGAACGGAATAGAATAGAATAGAATAAAGTTTATTTGATACCATAAAAATAAAATGGATACAAGCGTGAGCCTTAAACTAGTATACTTGGTACCAAAATGACTCCCACTCAGCATTATGCCGTGGCACTAAGTTCCGCGACGCTGATTTTCAGTGGCAACCGTCAAACTGGAGATGGCTCAAATTACACTATCAATAAGACCGTCCACAATCTTCATTTCTTTAGGTCTTAAGTTTCAATATGGAATTTCATCAAATTTACTATTATATTCAACTATTGGAAAAAAGGTATTGTTTATTAATATTAATAACTGAGCATGACATTGTATTCACAATAGAAGCTAAGTAGGTAATTATTGTTTTTTAGATCATTGGTATTTTCAATTGGTTCAACATGCCTAAACTCCCAATAAAAAATCTCATAGTATAGCATACCTACGTAGCCGACCAATGTAATTAATTATTATTACTCCTAACAGCAATATTATTTTTAAATTTATTTAAAAGGTTTACAAATATATCTACAATACATACATTAACATAATAGCAAACCAAAAATGTCTCTATTGGAGATTTCACGCAATTTTTATGTCTGTTGTAAGTAAAATATTAATTCTTCTCCTCATTTTGACCCTATCATCAGCTGTTTATAAGCAAACATCGATTAGTTCAGTTCTATTACAAACGTAATTTCAGATTAAAAAAAAACTGCTAAAGCAGTTTCTTAAACTCTATACCTACATCGAGATCTAACCGGTCGACCATTTCTTTCCGTTTTTTTTATGTCATATCGGGCAAACGAGCAAATGTTACACCTGATGGTAAATGATTACCACTGCCCATAGACATCTGCAACTTCAGAAGACATGCAGGTGCGTAGCCGACCTGGAATGGCGATGAGAACTGGCTTTCAAGTGGGGCTGCCGGAACACACCGTTAGGTGCTTGGCGACAGATTTGCAACTTGAAGGTGGTAGCTAGCCAGCCGGGCACTAGAGAGCGCCCTACCACCATGCTATGGTTTCCTCACGGTGTTTTGCAGTGAATGCACCAACCGCTGAGCTATTATAGCTGTTTACCGTGTCAGTTTAAATTATGACTACCAAAACTAGGCGTTTTTTAAATTACAAATTTTCCGGAATTAACAGCGACGTAATTTTTAATACTTAGGAGAAACGTGTGCAACTGCACAATTACAATTAATTTGCGCATTACCACGCCCGATACGACATTTACATGAACGAAAATGGATTTATATGCGCACGCGCTGCCGCGGAGAAAAACGTTGAGTAAGAGTTATTGTTAAAAAATTCTGGAGTCATTTTGTTAACTTGTTGGAAATATATTATATTATTATTGCTAGGGCTAAAGGCTATTCGTTATTTATTATTACGTACCAGACACCAGTATCCATGAGCAACGATTATTATGTACTTAATCAATAGTAAAAAAATAACAATAAATAAATATAGGTTGACACATTGTTTTCTTTTTACAAAATATAAATTCGCAAAACTTCATGCGAATAATTTTACCGATTTTCAGTTCGAGTAATCGAATTGTAAATTGAACTGTTTTTTTTTTAATAGTGACCAAATCAGTTTGGTGATAGTAATTTCTCCTTATTACTTTGACACTCAAGGTATAAATTCTGTGGGTTAAAAATTCTTAACTGATTAAAATTTTAACAAAGTTATTATGTACTTAATCCTAATATTGCAAGCTTTCCCAGTAGATAGATAGGTATAAAGTTACCTAACAATCATTTTTTCAAACTTAAACAAGTTTTTTAAATGTAGAATTTAATAAAAAAATATTTTTAAAACGCAATTATTCATTCTGACAGACTACTTAATGTAACAGAAGTAAATAAAATTTTGCTATCAAATTTATCATCGTTAGTAAATATGATATTATTTATCGTAATAATATTTGTAAATAAATTAACGAGAAATACATGCGAAGTATAAAAATGTTAAATGTTGCTTACTATTCCAAACATTCAACGATCACCTGTATTCATTAATTTAACTGTAACAGTCTAGTCTAGACCCTCAGTTACCCTTTAACGTAAAGACGGTGGCAAATGTTTGTTTGTACGGTTATTTATAAAATATAATTATTATTCCAATTGGTGGTCGGCCCATGAATTCCGCAGGTTATTTTTTTGTTCAATTTCATTACAAAAGTAATCTCTTTTTTTAATTCATTTCTAGAACAAAAATTCAATACCATCTCCACTGATTGTGTTTTGTTTTTTTTTTTTTAATTAATATCTTATATCTTTTATTTTCTAAATTAAGTCCCAGTTAGTTTTCATGGTCTTCTATATTATGCAGGTATAAATCTTTGTGGGTGTGGACAACCGAAACAAGTACCTAAAGGTTTCATTAGCGAATGGATAATTAGGCGTATTGAAATGCATAATTATTATTATCATAAATTACCAAGTGAGTCCTTCGATATCAAAGAGTTCCAAGTAATAATTTGCAATTCCGTACAAAGAGGCTAATAAAAAACACATACACAAAACATAATTCGACACTGGCCAAATCCTCTATGTGCGAAAGTCCATAGTAAGGAGAAGTAGAGTACGTAAGAGTTCAAATATTCGAATTTCGAACGTCTCATCCGAGATCGCGTGACGAATGCTGGCCATCTCGACAATTTACTTATTTAGCCTGATTAGTTTCACGGAACCAAATCCGTCCGGTGGCGGAGCGGTGGCCGCACAGTGGTCCGGTTTTGAGGATGTAGAGTCGGCAACCGACATTCTTTTACACATAAAAATATCCTAACGAAATGAGTATAACAATGAAATGAAATAAACTTAAAACTATAAATATTATATGGGACAATAATTAATAAGTGACCTTATAATATTAAGTGGTACCTACCAGGCCACTACCATGTGTTTGTGTGCTTGTAAAATTTATGGTGTTTGTGGTTTTAACTTCCTTACGTGTAAATAACATAGATATGAAAGATATAGATTTAGATTTTAGACATTGTATTCGGCTTTTTAATTGAGTATTGTCTATAAAGTATTTTTATCTAAATTTATAAAGTTTTATTAGTTTCTTTTCTTCACTAAATTCTAACTCTCTTATTTAAGAAATCGTGCTTTAACTTTGGTTACAGTAATTTTGGTTAAAAACCTTCGAGTCTTTCTTCTTTTAATCTAGGTAGGTATATCCTCTCATACATATTTTAAAGAAATTGAGCATTTTACAAAACAATCTTCCCTTTTCCCTTCTTTTCTCTTTTTTATCTTTCCTTTTTCTTCTCTCCCTTTTATAACATATAATAATAATATAATGCAATAATATATTTAGAAATAATGGAAGTCTCCACAGTTCCCGCGCATAATCCAAGTAGGTACAATATTATATTCGTCTCTCATTACGGTGTCAATATAAGATTAGGGATAACTCCAATTTTAAAAACAGAAAAAAAAGAAATTAAGAATAATAAGGGCATATTTTTTTCGTCGCATCGCCCGCCTAGCCGAAGACAATTACACCGTACAGCCGCAAGACAAAACTCAATTATTGTACGAAAAAAACAACACTGGGCTGTCGAATTCGAATTGCTATACCCTAAATAATAATATGCAGCAAAGTTTGATTGACAGCTCTCCGAGAGTCAAACGTTTGCGGCGCCCGACGTTTGACGTTTGGTCAGTGAAAAAAAAGACGCAAAGATCGGAACGCATTTTGAAAATTTAATTTTTATTCGATTCGTAATCGAATCGAATTAGCGGTCGATTATCAGTGAATTCGTTTTTACAACTCGTGCCATATGTTCGATGTTGAATTCGTTGAGATCGATGCGGTTGTTTAAAAATTTAGCTCGTACATAATAGGTATTGAATAATTCATTCTCCATAAAATTTTATGGAATTTTTATATTAAAACTTTTGTTGTATGACAAGAAAATTGGCAAAACACGATTTGGCCTCTCAAACTGAGTTTCTATGTAAGCAGAACTTTTCCCGTAAATTATTAGAAATTCGAATCACTCATAGGTTGTATTTTAATGCAGGTACTAGACTATAAATTGATATTTATCATTTTTGCTTGTTTTTGAGTTGATATAATATTTAAAAATGTATATTAACTATACATATTTCTCCGAAATGGCTTTATAATATTTTTTCAAAATTTTATGTTGGAAATACAATGTTAAATGTACTTGGAATGCCAGCAAAGTAAGTTTTTGGAAAGCTATAGAATATTTGCTCTAACTTCCTTTGCAACGACACGGTGGCGCATCTGCCTCGCCTTTGCCTCTCTAGTTAATTTATTATTTCTTCTGTGGTTCAAATATTGGGTACAAGGAATGAAGCAGGAGGTCACTAGTACTAATCTATTTTAAATATTTTGAAAATAAAAAAAGAAATATAAACAAAACACACACGCTACATTCTAGTTTACAAAACTAACCGGCTAAAATCCAGTAGCATGAAGGTAAGCAGTCACAAAGCTTTTGCCGTGGAAAGCTCGCACGTTGCCTAATCTTATTCAGAGTACGTGCACTACACGTTAGATGTCACTAGGAGTTTGAAAATGCGGTAGAGAAGAACTAGCTCCATAATACCATTAAAAGTAACTTGTTTTTAACAACATCAGGTAATTTTTTTTATAATTAGTTTATTTATAGTAAAAAAATAATTATTATAAATGAGAATGTGAGTTTATTTGTTTGTTTGCTTGTCACGCCTAACCACTCAGCCGATCATCATAAAATTTGCGGGGGTACACGTTGTGAAGGGTAGAAAAAAGGAAATTAGGCTAGTTTTTATTCCGGAATTCCCGCAGCAACTTCGAAATGAACGCGGGTGAAACCGCGGGAAAAAGTTAGTCTAGACACATAAACAAAATTGAAGTGTCTGTTTGGAATTTCAAATTAACAGCTTTTCACTAGGAAGCAATTCAAAAGTAGGTACCTACGCTAACATCAAAAAATCATCTTTAAAATTTTTCTGTCTGTCTGCCGGTCTGTCTGTTTATTCTGGGTAACTCTTGCTGTACCAATTTTAACGGGACTTTCACTGGCAGATAGCTGATGTTATGAGAAGTAACTTAGGCTGCTTTTTATCCCGGAATTCCCGCGGGATCTCTGAAATTAACGCGGGTGAAACCGCGGGTACAGCTAGTCCTTACTAATATTATAAATGCAAAGTGAGTTTGTTTGTTGGTTTCGCTTTCACGGCTAAACGGCTTAACCGATCACCACAAATTATAGAAAAAGACACAGGATACTTTTTATCCCAGAATTCCCACGGAAACTCCGAAAGTAACGTAGAAGGAACTACATTAAACTTTGCCCTACTATACCTACATATTGTCAAGGGTAGGCACAGAAAAAATTAGGGTAGTAAAAGTATTTTTATTTTGGAATTCCCGCGGGATCTCCGACACTAACGCGGGTGAAACCACGGGGAACCGCTAGTCGTATTTATGAAATGAGAATAGATCTGATACGTTTGCAATGTCTATAGTCAACAACAAACGTCTGGGCCAGTGGTCGGCAACCTGCAGCTCTTCCCTCGGCTGCGGCTCTTCCACGAAACCTTTAATGCAGGCATGGTATAGCTATAACTTATTTTCTCGCTTCGCAAGAGACGGGTAAAAACTGTTTGAAACTCCCCTACTAAAGCAAAGCTCAAGGTAAAAAAAATTGCTCTCTGAACAAATTTCAATTGTGTATTGTCAATATTTGGTTCTATTGGATGACGAGGTTGACGACCACTGGTCTAGGCCACGTACACACTTAGACAAAAATATAATACTCAGGTATCAAGCATTACGTATAACACAGTCGAATTTAATTCTCTATAAACAGAAGCACCATCAAAATACCGAATGGTGCTCGAACAATAAAAACCTTATGAATTATACCGAGCCCCCGTCCCCCCTGCCCTCCGTCGCCCCTCTCCCCCCGGCTCGCCCGCAGTGACACCCCCGGCAGTAAATCAAGCCCGAATTGCTCGCGATCACGCAGTTTATATGAATATAATAAGCCAATATTGTAAATGTTTCGAGGGATTTTTGTGAGTGAACTTTCGGATTTGTATATGAAAGTTGGCAGACTAGAAAATTTGGTTCTTTTGTTTCTTTTTTTTCGTGGATTCTATGTAGGTATAATTTTTTGGTGTCACCATAGATAAAGTAGGTACAAATAGTACCAACCTACAACTTTCATCTTTAAGGATGTTTACTTGTCAAATAAAACAATAGTTCTATAAAATCTTATCAATGTAGGTATAATCAAATTTATATCTACATTCGAAAGTTTGGTAGGTGCTTTATTACCTAAAACACTAAAGCTTTAGTTTGCGATGTTTCACGTTTTCAAGATACCCTCGGAAACTCCTGATATAGCTCCAAAAATTATGATCTCGACAAAAGCTATGCAGTGTTTAATATCAACACATAAAACCTCTAATCTTTTACGTACTTTTACTTATGACTTATTGAATTTCATGTTTTTAATATACCTATACTTTACTCAATTACTTATAGTTCCGAATCAACGTCAAGACCTTTCTTGATAGAGTCACCTGGCGCAACTTCCTTCGTCAGTGAAATCCAAGACCATAGTGATTGTGGGTAAAATTATTCAAAAAGTCTCGATAATCATCTTAGCAGATAGGGATTTTTAAAGTGTTTTTCCACCATTAAGCTTACAATTACTAGCGTAGGTATTGTGTGTGCCTATTGAGTTTGTTTTTAGTACGAAGTTAACTTTAGAACTTGAGTGACCTAGTAGCGCAATAGGTTTCTTTCAACAAAATAACTACACTACATATTGTCCGGATTCAACAAAAATTTCACAAGAGCGAAGTAGGGGTTACTTTATACGGACAATTTCATCATAACTGGTCAATTAAATAATTATAGGTACCTACAAGAATAATTCGGTCGCAAAATTTTCGGGCTTTCTTGGGCTGGATGATGGATGTTAACGGGCGTCTTTTAACTAACAGACCTACATACATACACGGAATTATATATGATATCAACATAACTCAACACAGTCTATAGAATGGCTACCCTAACTACATATTATATGAAAATATTTAGGAATGTAGAGTCAAATGTAGAGCTGTCGCAAACAGACTTTTGAGTTTTTTTTATTTAGTTTTTATTCCAGCTTTGGCAGTAGGTCTATTATTAAATAAAAATAAATTAATCGAGTATTAAATAACATATTAATATAAATTATATAAAAGCAAAGTAAACTGAATCTATACACACATAGGTACCTACCTACCTAATTTAACTCGCATTCACTTTTACAACAAAAAATAAAAACATAACCAAATTTTATCGAAACCTTTTTTATATAAATTATTTTTACATTATAATAATTATCGGTTCCTAACCCTGACAGAAGATTTCTGCGCATAAATATAAAAAAATCCAAAAACATTAAGTATATTGAAAACAGCTCTATTTTTACCTTAGTCGATTTTTTATGAGCTAATGTCCGAAATCAAAATAAATAGAAAACTTAACGATACAGACCGTAGATAGCTCTATATATCCCCGATTTTAAGACATTGCATTCACGTATTGAGTTAAAAAGAAGACAAGAGTTTAATAATTACAGAAAATGTAGAGAGGGTTGCAAGTTTACTACTTATATAATATCCAACGGTCCGTCCGCTTGTACGGTCGAGGGGAAAATGCGAAAACTAACCCTCCACCAGGCGGCCATGTTGTGACGTCACCACACTACGTAAGGGGACGCATTTGAACTAACTACAAGAATATTATTTCCTTGTTGAGAATTATTTGAATTTCATTTAATTACTTTATACTCTACGTTCTGGTATTTTTTAAATACTTTTTTAAGTAAGCTTAGACAATAATTATGTATTGTAAAAATAAATATACCTAACATTGATATTTACTTCAAAATCAAAACTGTTTGTGTAATGATTTTAAAAACCAAAGCGTTAGTACGTAAATTCGAGTAAAAATAAAATTAACCAAACACAAAAACAAAAAAAAAGCAAGCACACCTACCTTTTATGAAACTTTGAATACCAGCTATCCTTTATTTACACGTCAAAATAGTGAACGGCATTGCAGTAACACAAGAAATAAAAGCTTTGCACAATAACATAACCGAACTTGCGGAACGAAAATGTGTAAAAGCGAAAAAAAAAAAGCAAAGTCCGATCGCAATTGTGTACCGGCTGGAAAAAAAAATTTACGTCACTCAAATACGTCCCAGTGCGCGCTTTGAAGTTGCCGGGCGGCTTTGATTGGTGGCATTGAAGCGGTGGGCGTGTTTCGTTTCGTCACCTCCCACCACCGGCTAGGGGTCCGATGGGACCAGCCACCAAACCACATCGGGCGCTTGCCGACGGCGCGAGCGCCGCGCGTATCGATCTCCCTTTGCACAATCAAAAGTATAACCTCAAAATTGCACGTGAATTTTGAAAATAGAGCGAAAATTTCAATCAATAGAACTGTACTAGTGTTTTCTTTTTTTTTTCGACTAAAAGATCTCTGTCGATTGCCAGTAATAAATTTAAGTGCGTGATTAAATGATGATTCTTTTTAAATTGCTTCGGAAGTAGGTACCTATGTGCAAAATTTGAGAACTCTTAATTGATAGTGCGAATTGAACAGCTGTGCGAGTGTGACGGCGGAGACATGCAAAATAATTGCAGTGAAGTGTTTTTTTAAAACTAAACATTGACCGGTGGACGAAAATAAATAAACAATAAAATTCCTTCTTTATATTCTTCCATAAACAAGAAATAAAAAAAATACTTTTGAAATAAATTATACAAAACTCGCAACGATATCATTTTAGATAATAAATATCCTTCCAATTTTATATTTAAGATTATTTTAAATTTGTCAGTCAATCAGTGCAATATCACAAAAATTAAAAAGCATGCCTTCCTCAAATCACCTAATATTATAAATTATCCAATAATAATTTTTGCGTTGCGTAAATGAATATTTCAGTTTTTTCTTCCATCCCTAGCTCCAGGTAGTTACTTCTTGGATTTTCAGACAGTTCAAATTAATTACGTCAGAGATTTACGGCAAATACCCTATAGGTAATAATCGACCTCGTGAACCGGAAGAAGTAAATTATGCATCGAAGATTTATAATGAAAGGATGTACTCAAAAAATTAAGGCCATTGTGCACATAAATTATTGAGTTTCCAAACACATCTGTGATTCAACAAAGGAGCTGCTGCAATTTAAGGAGTTTAAAACGCAACTACATAATAAAATTGTGCTGCAACGAACTTACAACAGAAACGAATCTGTAATACTTTTTTTTTGCTTTTACCCATTTTTTTGAGAAACCACTTAGAGTAAGTAGTGAAAAGAAAAAAAGTATTTCAATCGTTTTAAAAGAATTCTTTCACAAAAAAAAAACAATAAATCAAACTCGAGTGATTCATAATTTAAAAAAGAACAAATAAATGCAAGCCTGATTGATTAGCTGAAACAATTGAAAAAAGAAACCGCCAATTTTGTGACTCGCCGCGTGCCTCGAGGGGAAATTCTTTCGGAATTCGAACACCTACACCGGAAACATTGTGGTGTCAGTGGCGCCGCGCCCGTCAGCCAGCAAGATAGCCGCGGAGTCTAAACTGCAGCTGTGCGGCGGCTGGAGTGGGCACCCTGGATTCGCGCTGGAGGGATGCGCGGACGCAGGCATGCTCCGCCCGCCGCCGCAGGCGCCGCCGCACGCCAGCCAGCTGGGCACCGTGTACGCCACAAAGCGGCGGAGGCGGAACGGCAAGAGGTAAGTGATAGGAGAGCACAGCTAAATATGAGTGATAGGAAGGCACGGCAAAATGTGCGTGATAGGGATGCACGGCAAAAGGTAGGTGATAGGGAGGCACGGCAAAATGTGCGCGATAGGGATACACAGCAAGATGTACGTGATAGGAGAGCACGGCAAAATTTTTGTGTTAGGGAAGCACGGCAAGAGATAGGAGATAAGAGAGCACGGCAAAATGTATGTAATCTAGAGGCATGGGAAAATGTATGTGATGGAGAGGTAGGTACGGCAAGAGATAGGAGATAGGAGAGCATGGCAAAATGTATGTGATAGGGAGGCACGGGAAGAAATAGGAGATAGGAGAGCATGGCAAAATGTATGTGATAGTGAGGCACGGCAAGAAATAGGAGATAAAAGAGCACGGCAAAATGTATGTGATCAGGAGGCATGGAAAAATTTATGTGATAGGGAGCCACGGCAAGAGCTATTTGATAGGACGGCACGGCAATCGATACGTGATAAAAAAGCATGACAAAAGGTGAAATCCTTATCTTATTCAGTTCGCAATTATAAATGCGAAAGTGACTTTAAAAAGTTTAAATGATTTTCACACAGTATTTTGTATTTATTTATTTTTTGATGTGTTTTTATTTTAACTTCTATTTAGTATATTTAGAAATGCGGGTAAAATTAGTAAAAATTGATAACTAGGTGTTATAGAAAGATCAATTAGAAACAAATAATTATAATTAAACTGAAAATCACATTCAAAGTAAAGTATGGGGTATCCACAGATCACTAAATTCATAATTGATATCATCAATATAATTAAGAAGTAGAAAAAGACATTTTAGAATTCCAAAAAAATTGGATCAATTTTAGAATAAAACAGTCGTCTTTAACAAACATGGTGAGGAATCTAGATTGGTTATAGGAATATGCAATATGTTGTAGATGAATACAATATAAAAAATTTAATTGGAATTACTGTTTGTGATTTTGTTACAATTATTCGGTTTTACGGCCGCACTCAGAGTCAACTTTAATGATTACTTAGTTAAGTATAGATTTTTAAAACAAAACTGC
The DNA here is from genome assembly GCA_907165275.2 of Zygaena filipendulae. Classification (NCBI taxonomy): domain Eukaryota; kingdom Metazoa; phylum Arthropoda; class Insecta; order Lepidoptera; family Zygaenidae; genus Zygaena; species Zygaena filipendulae. The sequence goes on from OU015669.1 coordinate 9,165,350, forward strand.
CGCAATCAGACAAGTTTAATAAATTAATGTTAATTGGCATTTAACTAATTAAGATACATCTCATTAAATGCTAACTAACATTAATTTACTGAACGTCTCTGATTGCGACAATTTTGTTTTAATAATCTATACTTTACTAAGTAATCATTAAAGTCGACTCTGAGTGCGGCCGTTAGTGTTTTATTGCCGTTAGAACACGATGCCTCAACCAAATCTAAAGTTAGAAAAGAAACACTTTTTATGTCTCCGTCTTTGGTGGTAGAAAATGTATTGTCTTGAAATTTTCAATGTGTGCTAGGTAATGCTAGACTTGGAATCAGTTTGCTATTTTTCAAAGGGCAAAGGCGAAGTAGATAGCAGTAAATGTATGTAACAAACGTGAAAATCTAAGATGAACTTTTGCAGACAAATATGCGCCTATAATAAAATACAATATCAATTTTAATTATAATATTGTACTTACGTATTTCATAGAGATTTTTGTAAAATGTTGTCTCATACTGAAAATTTTTAGCACAATATAATAGGTAAATCTTTTCTTAGTGGTGTTTTGCACAAATTTTGAAGTTTTTAGACCTTCTTCTTCAGTCTTCTTCTTTAATAATGGCGTCTATAATAGGTATGTTGACTAATTTTTATTTTTTAGTCCGTCTTGTAGATTATTAAAAAATATTGGACACGTATTTTTTCTTTTTTTACGTAATCAAAAAATAACGGCGATATATTGAGTTGAAATTTCGCGTGACGTCACTATTCTGACAGTTTGTATGGCAGTTTTAGCGGTTAGTGACGTCACGACCCCCTCACCCTAAACTTTAATGTGCTTTATCTCTATATATTTTAATTTATTGGAAAAAGCAAAAAATACGGGTATATTGTTTTTTTATTTTCTAACTGACGGACTAATTAGAATTTTGATTTTCAAAAGTAGTCCACATCCCCATTATAATTTGCCAATGACAATTTTTCTTAATAATAAAAATCTCTTCCTCTACTTCTTCAATTATGGCGAAACGCCAATGACAATGTTAGATTGTTCCCCAAGTTAAAACAAGGCTCTCTTGAAAGCCAGTTTCCTGCTCAGGGTCCAAAATAGATGCTGAAAAGTGACTGAAATAACGAAGACAAACGTGACCGCGTGTTTTCGATACGGCTTTCACTCGCCACCTTTTGAGGTGTGCGTTTTCTAACAGTCTGTCATTGAAACTTCAGAAAATCATGGCACTGTTTTATAGCTCTATACCTCAGAAGAATAACTCTATACTTACATACATAGGCATAGACTAATGAGAAGGGGCATAGAAGAATGGATGTATTTCCAAAACTAAATTGAAAAATGGAACTAAATTGAGTTCAAAGCGGCTCTAGTGGCCACACACATCGATTCAATATACGGTAATAACAATAAAAATATTTTCACTTTACCCCTTTATCGTACCACGCTCACAGCAACACCTCCATCGATTCGTACATCCGTAAAATTGACCGTTCCGAATCGTCCGCTCGAAAATTAGCCCCAAACGTCTCGATTATTAATTTATATGGTGTGAGTAATGACCGCTGTACTATCGATTTGGAGGAATCGATTGTCCCCGTGAATATATTGTGACCGTGAATTCGAGTGATTATCAAGTAACGGTAGTGATTTCTCTATATAGTAGGTTTTCATTGTTTTCAATCTTACGACGAAGCTATTTTTAAATAGTATAATTGTTTTAATTTTAAGGTGGATAAGATCTTTTGGAACTCTATACTTTGACTATATTTCATTTGACTCTATTCTTCAATTCTGCCAACCTAAAAGTTGTCTAGAAGAGATAACTATATCGCTATAAGACCTTGTGTAATTTTATTGCTTTTATAGGTATGCAATAGAGAATTCTCTATAATTTCGACTTGTATTAAAACATATCATAATTGAGTAAAAAGTAGATCGTTAATAACCATAGTATTAATTTGTGGTTCCATGTATCATTATTAACATATTTAATCTAAATAAATTACTAAATACTCCATATTTTATTACTTACATCCGTAAAATAAAAGATTTAATAGGTGTTTTGTGGACATTGTTGTACACATGCACAATTACTTAGTAAACTTTCAAGTACCAAGAAGTCTGTACCTCATAATATGAATGGAATATATGCATGTAGTCATCCTGGGGGAATCTGGGGGAAGGACTAACTTGAATTTTTGTCTACATCGATCCACTGGAAGATTTATTTGTAGAAGTAAACTATAGCAAATGGAAAATTGAGCCTAAAATTTAAACTTTAAAACGCGTAGTAATGAAATTTGTAATCAGCATAGAAACCTACAATAAAATTATAAATGTAGATAGATAGATATTTTGTTATCTCTTAAAAAATTACATTTACCTATATTTTATTTCAAAATTAAATAAACTCACCAATGAGATGATCAATAAGATAAAAAAAAAATTAAAATAATATTTGATGACAATAGGGATGTTGACAACTTTTGAAAATCAAAATTCTAATTAATCCGTCAGTTAGAAAATAAAAAAACAATAGACACGTATTTTTTGCTTTTTCAAATAAATTAAAATTAAAATTAAATATACAGAGATAAAGCGCATTAACCATACAAACTGTCAGAAAGAACGTGACGTCACGCGAAATTTCAACTCAATATATCGCCGTTATTTTTTGATTATGTAAAAAAAGAAAAAATACGTGTCCAATATTTTTTAATAATCTACAAGACGGACTAAAAAATAAAAATTAGTCCACATGCCCATTGTAACGATTAATTTCAAGTTATCAAAATAAATAAACAGGTAAACAGTTTCTATTTAAATAAATATCACTTTAATAATAAATAATTACAGAGCACCTACAATAATTTATCCAATAAAAGTTTGTCATAATTTTATCCTACTCATATTGAGCTATCAATGCAGTCGCTTTGTTACTTGGTAGAAATCACGACGACGTGTTAAAGAGGCATGTAAAAGCATGTGTAATTTAGTGAGTCAGTGACCATGGGACGGTGAGTTTTGAGTAAATTTCTATACTCGCACACCTACTTATTAGCTATAACGATGAACTAGCCGTCCATTGTTCCACAAGCCCAACTTCACATTATACTAGCTGTTCCCCGCGGTTTCACCCGCGGTAATTTCGGAGTTCCCGCGGAAATCCACTCAACCATACTAAAGTTTACTGCGTAACATGCAATTTCTCTACGGAAGCTTCAGGCACAGATTCTGTCTGGTCTACTATTATAGATATTTAATCCTAGTTTAACTCCTAATGTCTCTATAGTCTGTACCTGCCGTACGTAGTTTATTGCTGGTTACGGCTCATTATTCTCACATAATTAAAGTTTGGTTACCACTAATATTATACATATTATAATTTTAAACTGACAGCGTGCTGCTGTAGAGTTTGTTGCGCAGCTTCTTCTCTTCAGGCATAGCACTAGGAAGCTGTGAAGGGTGGATATTTTATGGGTGCTGTCAAATTTATACTGTAATTTTATTGACGTCAAAAAGAGCCACATTATGGGCCTAATTTGAATAAATGATTTGGCTATTGACTATAATTATACTACTAGCTGTCCAGCGCGGTTTCACCCGCTTTAATTGCGAAGTTCCCGTGGAATTGTTCCATACAAACTTTGCAACCCCTTTTCATCCCCTAAGGGGTTGAATTTTCAAAAATCCTTCCTTATTGGATGCCTACGTCATACAAAGAATACACCCTCCAAGTTTCAGGTCTCTACGATCAGCGGTTTAGGCTGTGCGTTGATCCATCAGTCATTCAGGACAAAGCATTTTATATGTATAGATAGAAGATATGTACATTTGTACAATATAGGTGGCTAACAAATCCTCATCGTCATGAGGCATACAACCAAAATCAAACGAACGTAAAACGAAATAAAATAAATTAAACTTTCTTTTGTCGACCGATGTAGGTACCTACTTGTTTGTCTGTCAGTTTGTGCCGGCTAATCTCTGAAACGGCTGGACCGATTTTTCGGGACTTTCACTGGTAGATAGCTAATGTTATAAGGAGTAACTTATAGTACTTTTATTTTAGATTTTTTTTTTATTCCTGCGTGAATTCTAAACACACGCCGGTGTAACCGTGAGGTACAGCTAGTTAAAAATAAATGTGTTCTTCACTTACTCCATTTAGGTATTGATTTGTTTTCTCACAAGTGTATTGTAATGCTTAGTTTATTACAAATTCAATCGTAAAAAACTACTTCCCGCCCTCGTATCAAAATGTGCTACTGTTTAACTATCTATTTACTTATTCCGAGCATGGAGATAACGAGCATGAAATCATATTGGGCTAAAATTTACATATTGTGTCATAGGTTCGAATGGCATACCCACTTGTTGTTCCGGCTCTATGAGCATCTGCGCCGGCGCAATGCGCTTGCGCATATGGCAGGTGGTGATAGCATTCGCACTTGTACAGTCAGTAACAGCAATATGTTGAAACTTTGGTAAGATTTTGAACTTTATCACTATTGAAATAAGGTTCAACGGCTGTTACAAGTGTTTGAGTAGTTTGAAGTTAAGTGTATTCTTATAAGCAAGCCATTCTTGATTCTACATGAAGCAATGTTTTTTTTTACACATAAACATAATACAATAATACATATACATAAACATAATATGTACCTAAATGGCTGTATTCAATAACCGTTTAGATAAGGTTTAGGTATAAATTGAATTAAATATACTTAGTATACGGGATGGATAAAAGTCGTGATCGTTAAAAAAATCATATTGAAGACTTTAGAAGAATATGTATGTAATTGTAATAACTTACCATTTTTGGAAACTCATCTGAAAACAATAAACAAATTTTAAATATTTCAGAAATCCTCAATGGGTTTTTCGACGCGCTAATTATAGAATAGAATAGAATAGAAAAAGTTTTTAAAAAACCATAAAGATAAAACAAGTAGGTACAAGCGTGAGTCTTAAAACTAGAATATTTGGTACCAAAATGGCTACCACTCAGCATTATGCCGTGGCACTAAGTTCCACGACGCTGATTTTCAGTGGCGACCGTAGAAGGGAGATGGCTTCAAATTAAAATTCTTGGCTTTCTTTAACATAGTAAAATTATGATCCTACAAACAGCTTCAAAATTATGTTTAGTGCCATTAATCTATAAGAAATTATTATTAGATTAAAGATACCTAGGTAACTATAATCCTACTTAATAATTATAAATGTGAAAGTATGGATGTTTATTATTCAATCACGCAAAAACCGTTGTACAGATTAAGATGAAATTTGGTATACACGTTGTCACGGGTACAGAAAAGGACATAGGATACTTTTTATCCCGGAATTCCCGCGGGAACTCCAAAATTACCCCGGGTGAAACCGCGGGGCACAGCTAGTAAAAAAATAATGTTAAAAAAATTTACAATGAAAGTAGTCTGACATTTCTAATTCACACATTCCTCACAAATTTTTATTGCGGAAATCGTAATTCATAGTAAATTTAAAACGGTACATATTTTGAATTAATTTAAAATTATGCTAAACAGCGTTAGGCCTTCTACGCACGGTGATCAGTGAAACTGATTGTTATTTGGATAAAAAATAAGTAAGCAGGTAAGTGGTAAATTGAAAATAAGGTACATAATCGATGTGAACTAGACTCTACATTAATTTATTGTAATTGGGTTTTTGTTTCTTTCAACCATAACATAAATAAGTAATAAATAATCCATGAAAGATCGCCAAAACTTCCTTGTAAATTGAGCCTTGAAGACTTTATGTACAAGGCGCAATGTGTGATGTCATCAATAATTTCCCACACATCCAGATTCATTTGAGCGCGTGATGGATCGCGTTTGAATGAGGCCCGAACCTCTGATTATCGCTCGATAACTGTAAAGCCGCGGGCGACACGTGCGGAAATTTCGCAGCGCCTTTATGCTGCTCCGTGTGTCGTGTCGCCTTAATTTGTTTAGTATTTATTATTCTTATTCGAATTTAGAACTGCGAAATAGATTTTTCATTACTCATACTCGGAAAGTAGGTCTGAAGTTGCCTGAGAAGCGGGTTGAAAGTAACCCTTTTCAGCCCTAGGGAGAATCGCTTTCAACTGACAACTGTCATATTATTAAAAAAAAAACTAGGTCTATTATATAGCGCGATGTAAAACTGAAATAACGTAAAGTTTAAGTAGGTATTAATTAAAATAAAATTCACTCATTTTTTTCGTTAGCTAATTCCTATTTTTATTTTGACTTTCCTTGCATTCGTAATGAAAAGCACAGTGTTATCCTCGGGAGAAAGACTTTCACCCCTAGGATAACAATTTACTATTAATCTGAGCTTGGTAATTTTTTTAAATTTTTATTGGCGTCGAAGCGTGTTCCCCGATTCCATTATTGTCGTTTCAATGAAAATCAAAATTCTAATTAGTCCGTCAGTTAATAATGGACACGTATTTTTGGCTTATTCATATAAATAAAAATATACAAAGATAAAGCGCATTAAAGTTTAGGATGGGGGCTCGTGACGTCACTAACGCCATAAAAACTGCAAAAAATTAGTTAACATGCCCATTGAAATCCAAAAACCAGAAATACATGTTTCTCTTGATTTGTAGAGTACGAATACCGACTTCTGTACTCTTATAATTAATCAATCAATCGAATATTCTTTATTGTTACCATAATAATAAGAATAAACATTACTACCATAAAAATCTTCATTTTCCATTTTATACCTAAGGAGATGAAAAACTTGCTGTAGTTCTTCTAAAACTCTTTCTTAGGGCTTGCTTGCATTGCATATAAACAATTGTGATACATTCCAAATTTCTAGGCCCATTGCCTTGAGCTATGTATTGATGAATCAGTTAGTCAGAGCCCATAGCTACTATGACCATAAAATACCATAAAGTGACGTGGCCATAGAGGTTATAATTTAAGAAAACATGGACGTTCGCACCAAGAGCAAAGCTGTTTCCATCACACTTAAAATTCTAAGACTGCATTGGGCTAAATGCGGTTCTATGTTTATTAATTCTATGATTAGATAGGTTTATCGAGTGGTCTGTGTGGTCTATCTCATTATGTGGAATAATAAATAATGAATAATGGCGTCAAATGCTTGGAAATAATAATAAATAATAATAATCCACTTCACAACACACAGATCTACTTGATCTCACACTAAGCTATAAGCTTGTGTCGTGGAAACCAAGCAAACGTGGTATATACTACACATATTATTACATATATATTATACTATAGATATATATATACACACCCAGACTGGAAAATGGAACCCTGTGTTCATCACACAAAGTCCACCCCCACCGGGAATCAAACCCGGAACCTCTTGATTAGCGGGCAGGCATGGTGACCGTTGCGCCAATCGGGTCGTCAAATAAGATCAAATTTTTCTTTATTCTTAAATAAATACACTATTATAACAAGAAAGTGTTTAAAATTAATACCGTCTGCATACAGTCGTCTTGTGAGAGTGCACTGCGGCTGCACTGACACCTTTTTATACCAATTACGAGCACACACGTGCAGGGAAAGTGAAGATACCAGAGTATGATATCGTTGTTATTATTTTCAACCGAGTTTTCTTATGTGTACCATTAAAATTTAATAGTTTTACGTACTGTTACAGTATAGTATACTTATTTTATTAGTTATTGTATTTTTCATCCGCTCATAAGGTGAAAGAAGACGTTTTGAGTTAACCAGGACACTGTACCCAAAATTTTTATTTTTATTCAAAAATGGAAGTACCATAAGAAGAATTATGAATTTTAAAAAAATTACCTAGTGTCAAAACAATCTCAAACTGTGAAATTATTTATAAGAAATAATTTTATTTCTCAAATTTTAATTCTCAAAACATAACTATTTAATTATGTCATTAAATTTTTATTACCTTAATTAATTTTAAATTTTCTGTTATTTATTGTATGCAAATATGTATTTAAAGAACTCATTGACCGTGTTAAAACACCTGTCTTAAAGCCAATCGAACACTTTTTTAACTCAAGCCCTTATAAATCTTTGACGTCATTTTTTTTGGCTATGACATATGTAGTTAGGTACCTATACAGTGACTTTTTCAAATGAAGTGGATGGCCAAATCCGAAACTACAAGGAGTAGCGGAAAATGCTCATAGGACTGTACACTCAGATTTGTACCAAAATAAGCTTCAAACAAAAAAAAACATCCTGAATCATCTTGAAATTTTTCATAGGTGAACGAATTCCCGCAAAAACTTCCAAATTAGTTCGGGTACTTATAAAAACCGCGGGGAATAGCTAGCACGGGAGCAATTAAACTAATTTTCACACCACATGCTCGACAATGCCGAATTATATGTCATGTAAACCTTACCGAAAGCAAGACATTATATCTCTTGGCTTTAGCCGGGTTATAATGTTCTATTGAATTTCATTATAACCCGCTGGTCAATAATGTGATTTTCACTTTCATAATTCTTATTGCTATGTCCATAACGTCTCATTTCGCTAAACAGAATGTGTTCTCAGCGGGCGCGGCCAACTCGATTTTCGAAGACCGAAGCCGTGGCCCACTAGATTCGCAGTGAGACGAACTTCATTTGTTTGTCAAATCGAGTAGGCCACGCCAGCTGAAAGAAGTGGCTATATAGGATCTACTAAGCCTGGTTTTTTATTGTCTCGCATTATGTGAGAAAAGTAGAGTATACACCACAGGGATAAAACTGTTTTTTTCTTGGGCGCTTGAATCCCTCACTGCACTCAGGACTCAATCTTAATTCCCTCCCTTTGGTCGGGAATTAACTTATAACACCCTCGCTGCGCTCGGGAGTTAAATTTGGAGTCCTTCGTTATGTTCAGGATTCAATGTAGCGCCCGTGACATAAAACAGTGCTTTATCCCCTTGGTGTATAATCTACTATTTCACACCACATGCTCGACAATGCCGAATTATATGTCATGTAAACCTTACCGAAAGCAAGACATTATATCTCTTGGCTTTAGCCGGGTTATAATGTTCTATTGAATTTCATTATAACCCGCTGGTCAATAATGTGATTTTCACTTTCATAATTCTTATTGCTATGTCCATAACGTCTCATTTCGCTAAACAGAATGTGTTCTCAGCGGGCGCGGCCAACTCGATTTTCGAAGACCGAAGCCGTGGCCCACTAGATTCGCAGTGAGACGAACTTCATTTGTTTGTCAAATCGAGTAGGCCACGCCAGCTGAAAGAAGTGGCTATATAGGATCTACTAAGCCTGGTTTTTTATTGTCTCGCATTATGTGAGAAAAGTAGAGTATACACCACAGGGATAAAACTGTTTTTTTCTTGGGCGCTTGAATCCCTCACTGCACTCAGGACTCAATCTTAATTCCCTCCCTTTGGTCGGGAATTAACTTATAACACCCTCGCTGCGCTCGGGAGTTAAATTTGGAGTCCTTCGTTATGTTCAGGATTCAATGTAGCGCCCGTGACATAAAACAGTGCTTTATCCCCTTGGTGTATAATCTACTATTATTGATATTTTATCTCTATATGTGTGTTATCGTTTTATCCGCAGTAGGCTTATTACTTCTTTGTGCATTTTTTATAAATATAGTATCTAGTAATTATTTTATCATTAAGTCAATTAAACCCACTCTATTGCAGCTAAACGTTGAAAATTAAAGTTTTATCGAAACTGGTTAAGTAATATTTTGTTTGCAAAGTTCACTCCGTCGGTCTCACCTTTGATCTAATTAGGACAATCAACATGGCGGTCACGTCTGCGCACGCGCCTGAGTATGCGCAAAAACTCGAGTGCTGCGTTTGAAACTGGCGCGTGTCCACAGGCAAGTTATTAGGTAGATAAGTAGATAAAAATTTGTAGCCTAACTAAAATGTACTGAGTATGCCTAACTAAATGTGCTACTATTTTAGTTTAAGAAATGATTTGTTTTGCATCATTTTTTACTACAATACCTGTTCCGTTAGTTTTTAAGTTCCCGCGGGCATTCAGAGATAAAGAGTACTTTATGTGCTTTTCTGTACTCCTGACGACGTGTATGCAAAATTTCATGATGATCGGTTCCGTAGTTAAGGTGTAAAATAGGTACACAGAAAATTTATTTCGCTTTGGATTGGATGAATTGCATTTTAATTTTTTTTTTTATTTTGATGTGAGAAAATAAATGCATTCCCCTTTAATGCACAGGTTTACTTTAATAGTTTTATAAGACAAGCTTGTACCATTATAAATTAAGGCATAGTTTAAGTGAAATTAAAACCTACGTTTGCTTGAATATGGCTGTAAACTCGATAATCCGCATCACAGAGTTATTCTAGTTTTCAGAAAGTAATATTTAAGTCGATATAGTTTTATTAACTACTCTATCAGTAGGTACCTATACTAAAAGGGAAATTACGAGTCAACTAAACTGGCATATTCAAATGCAGCACGAAGCGCATCTGTTCGCAAATTAAAATTAAATTGAAATTAAAAAAAGAAGTTGGTTACTGCCGTGACAGCCGGTTTTTAAAAATCTTTGATACCGACAGTTTTTCGTTCAAAAACCAAATGGGGTTGCCACTTTGCCAGTGGTCAATTAACTTGTATCAAGTAGGTACCTAAGTAATAATCGTTCAGTTTTCACTATAAGCAGTCATTATAACCTTTGATGTGTACAGTTATTAATCCGCTTTGGTCGGTAATTGATATCTTTTTTAAACAACTGCACAGCGGAAAGTGAAATGACGGGTAATTACTTAGATAACAATATTGTTTTTAATCCGAAATTCGCAGAAGGCAATGAAAATACATAATAATATGATGCATCCGCGTCGCTTCGCGATCATTGTGTTCCGAGTTCGATTCCTGTAGGGTAGACTTTGTATGCAACGACACGAAATAGTTTCACAGCTTTTTCACGATTTTTGGCTATTTGAAAATTATCTTAAAGCTTTTTTCTGAGAATATAATACGATAATTTTGATGATAAGATTAGCTCTGCCCCGCGGTTTCAGCCGTGGTAATTTCAGAGTTCCCGCGGGAATTACGGGATAAAAAGTACCCTATGTCCTTCTCTGTACTCCTGACAACGTGCATGCCAAATTTTATCCAGTAATAAGTATAACATAACATTTCTTTAATTAAAATTTGAAGTAAAATTAAAATTAGGACAGTTTTCAATACTGAAGGAAATTGTTTTTCCCGGCATATTAACGGTATTTATATTTGTCTTAAAAAACACATAAGGCAAATAAATTAAAGTAAATATAGATAGAATTTGTTATTTTATAATAATTTTACTTCTTATTGTGTTTGGCTTTATTTTTTTAGCCTCAATATAGATACATTTATAAGTAGATAAGTTAATGCACTTGTGCACAAAATTCGATTTTGTGCAGCCTATATCCTGCACAAATAAGCACTTTCAGAGCATGAGAAGTGAAAAATAAATTATTCCATAACTTATCTCCTTAGCACAAGCTATCTCCTGTCTATCTGATTTCCAAACAAACACCATAAAAATAATAAAAGTCTGAGAAGGTAACGGTTATCTACTTGGAAGTTTATTTATTACAAAACAATTATCTAAGTGTTTTTTCTCTTTAGTTGGTGTTTCAATGGAAAACAATTTATAGGCTACCTACATAAACATAATTGCATATCTTTTATTTATATAGATATACTTTATTGCTAGCAATTGCAATCTTGATTATTCTGTACTTTATTAATTTATATTTAATTGTCTGGGCAATGAGGAGTAAGCCCCATATAATATAGGTATCTATATGATGCTGATGGATAATAGAAAAGCATGAAATTATTTTAAAAGCATTTTTTATGACTTATCACTACAAGTTTTTATAGCAAGGTTGTTAATAGTGGATTTTACAACCAGTGCACAAAACGAACCATTTTTATCCTAAACTTTTAGTCGAGGATAAATTGGTTTTGTGGAAGAGTTATAAACTCTGCTTTTCACTTCGATTGCGAGAAAATAAAATAGTAGTATAACATAATATTTCTTTAATTAAAATTAAAATAAAAATTAAAATCAGTACAGTTTTGAATATTGAAGGAAATTGTATTTCCCGGCATATTAACGGTATTAATGTTTTAAAAACACATAAGGCACATAAATTAAAGTAAATATTATAAAATAACAAATTCTATCTATGAACTGTATGGCTCATTTTCTTTGCCATAATATAGATACATTTATGAGTAGAAACGTTAATGCACTTGTGCACAAAATTCGATTTAGTGCAGCCTATATCCTGTACAAAAAGAACTTTCAGAGCATGAGAAGTGAAAATTTAATTCTGAAGTTGAATGTCTGGAATTTACCTATGCAAGAGATACACTACACGATATATCAACGTCATTGATATAGTTGTTAGCGAATGTGTCCGCTACGCCAGTTGTCGCTGGTTCGACCCGCGTGTGGTTGTATTCATTACTATTATAAGTATGTAGGTACAGAATAATAGGTACAGAAGAGCATAGTACTGGGAGTCATGGAATTTGCAGCAAGTGTGGTGGAAACAGCTTTTTACTACGTATTTAGAAGCGCCTTACAGGCATAAGTACATCGTTTTTTTTTGTGCTTCAATTTGTAATTGGAATATCGAATTAAACTAAAAAAATAAAAATAACCTACATTTAATATCCATAGAATTAGTATCACATTAGTATCAGTTATATTGATTTTACGACTATATCAGTAGGTATTACATCAGCTATCTGCCAGTAAAAGTCCTGTTAAAATCGGTCCAGCCATTTCAGAGATTAGCTGAAACAAACAGACAGACAGACAGAAAGATAGACAGACAGACAGAGAGAGAATTTTTTTTTAAATGGATTTTTTTTGTAAGTTCCGTAGGTATACTTTCATAATGTATTGAGTGAAAAGCTGTTAATTGAAAATTACAAACAAACACTTCAATTTTATTTATACCTATGTATAGAGAAAATTTTAAAATATTTTCTTAATTTCCTAGGCTGCGCCCCTTTCTACTCGCACCCAGTGGTTCAGGATCGGACTGTCATACACAAGTATTATAATATCATTTATTTGGATTTAATAATACTTAATTTATACTCAATAAGCCACAAAGAAGAAGATATTAGGCAGTTCAAAACTTGAGCTAAAGTATATACATACTTATAACTACACCAGCTGAGCACAGTCATGGATCTCAGCTAGTATCCCCAACAATAACTTGTGTATAAATGAATTAATTTTCTGCAGTTTCCACCGCAACCACCGGCGCGCGTCATGGTCGTAAGCAACCGTTAGGAACGGCGCACACTGCACTTTTTTATGACCGTAGCCTTGGTTCTTGGTAGATCAGTGAGCTTGCGTACTCACTTGCATTTGTTTTACATCTATTACGAATCAAATTTTATTTTCACTCGTATAATTTCGGAGTTCCCGCAGGGATTCCGCGTTGTAAAGTACTGTGTGTCAATTTCTGTGCCTTGACAGCGTGCATGCAAAATTTTGGCTGTTTCAACCACGTTAATTTCGGTAAAATATGATGAAATCCCGCGGGGATTCCATCATATCTTTTCTTAGCTGACTTATTCTCTTCATAAACTACCTACCTGTCAAATTCCAACCTCAAAGGTCACGTAACTTTTGAGATTTCGTGTTTAGGTCTTTCGCATGTATTAAGATACTACGTGTCTCCAGCGGTTTCACCCGTGGAAATTTTGGCATTCCAATGGGAATTTCGGGATAAAAAGTACCCTATATCACTCAGGACTACTGCAGCTTTCTACAAGTGAAAGAATTTTCAAAATCGGTTCAGTAGATCCAGAGATTACCCCCTACAACGTCACTAACTCACAATTCACAAACTCACAAAATTTACCTCTTTATAACATTAGTATAGATAAAAATAAGATTAGAGAGCTTTGTATCATTTTTAACTTCCGTTCGAAATTGAAGCACAAAAACAATCAATGTGTGTAACGACGTAAAATTACTTTCACACCGAGAGACGTAGGTATGATGTTTCCACCACTCGTGAAATTAATTATTCTACATACATTGATGGCCGTTCTACGCCTATTAATCTAAACTAATAATATCTATACTAATATTAAAAAAAGAGAAAAGATTTGATTTTTTTGTTTGTTTGTTTGTTACGATTTAAATCAAAAAATACTGGACCAATTTCAAAAATTATTTCAAAATTAGAAAGCTACATTATCTCCGATTAACATAGGCTATATTGTTATCTGGAATTTCAGCGGGAACTCCGAACAGCTAGCTTCTATACTAAAATTTTTCATCTGAGCTAAAAAGTGTGCGATAGAGTCAACAACATCCGTTTGAATGTTCAAACGTAGAAAATACAGGTAATCACAGAAAAAAGTGGACAAACTAATTTAAATCTTATACATGCAACATTGTTAGTGTTATATGCAAAATATATATGTTGAATGGGTTACGCTTTATAACTCGAATGCACACACTATATATCATCCATTTTCATAACAGTTTTTGTAACATTATAGTTATATGCATTTTTTTTTTCATAATACACACGGAAGTGCATAAGTAGTGTTACTAGCTGTTCCTTGCGATTTGCACTGTTTCAATTTGGAGTTCCCGCAGAAATCTCGCCAACCAATTCGGTCTGATATTTTTGTTTTTTTTTATGTCATACGAGGCAAACGGGCAAGTGGTACACCTGATGTTAAGTGATTACCGCCGCCCATAGATATCTGCAACACCAGAAGGCATGTAGGTGCGTTGCCGACCTGGAATGGGGATGGGAACTGGCTTTCAAGTGGGGCTGCTGGAACACAGCGTTAGGTGCTTGGCGACAGATTTGCAACTTGAAGGTGGTAGCTAGCCAGCCGGGCACTAGAGAGCGCCCTACCACCATGCTATGGTTTCCTCACGATGTTTTCCTTCACCGACAGCTCAAGCTCATTGTTAGGGTTTGAACCTACGCCTACCGGCGTTTGATCCGAACGCACCAACCACTGAGCTATCACCGCTGTATAAGAATTCGGTCCTAGTTTTTTAGTTAAATCGTAACAAACAAACAAACGGGAGTTTCAAAATGAAGGCAGGTGAACAGCTCGTGATATATACGATGGTAAAGCTAGTGGCTAATGATTGAATCAGTTCAGGATTGAATTTATCACAGAGTAGGACGCAAAAGCAGAGGAAGTGAAATTACAAAATTCGATAATTATGTATTAAAACAAGTGGGCATCTACTCCATGATTACTGTAAAAATAAATCTATTTCTTATAAACAAAGCTATTGTTTGTAGACATTGATTGATTGACGGCCACTATATTCTTCTTTGTTTATACTTAGTAATAAATGTAATTAGGTAGATACAGACAGCAAAACAGATCAATTTACAATGGATATCTATTTTAACCAATAGCTAAGCTATTTTAAGAAAAACTAGCGCCGCTTGTCTACGAAGATGTTTCATACGATAGCAGAGTAAAATCCTTACATATTATAAAACAAAGTCCTACACCACGTCTGTCTGTATATCGGTCTGTCTCCTGTCTGTTGGCGATAAACTCAAAAACTACTGAACAGATTTTCATGCGGTTTTCACTAATAGATAGAATGATTCATAAGGAAGGTTTGTATGTTTAGTTTATCCTGCAATTCCCGCGGGAACTCCGAAAATAACATGGGTGAAACCGTGGGGATGATAAATGAATGCTTAATGATAAATTTATCTTAGCTACACTTTCCACTATTTGATTATATTATAGACTTTATTCTAAGTTTCCTAAGATTAGATGTTATTTGTACAATATGTATTAAAATGTACTTACTGTACTGTAATAAGAATAGATTTAAACATTAATAATTTATGAAACCGAATTGTTGCAGATCAATTTTACCGTCTGTAAACGAATTCAAGTCGTAACTCTACAAAATTAGAGTTGGTATTACAATCATCCATTCAATTTCATAGAGCATTTAAGGCGGGGTACACAACAAACAGTGAAAGATTGACATTTAAATGTTTAAGTGGAAGTGAAAGGTGATATTTTTGTTTTTTTTTTTTTGATTAAAATTGGAAAATAATTGCATCTCCCACGAGGTTGCGACGGTTCACGTAATGATGCCAGTAATTTTTCTTTGTTTTTTTTTCTTTTTCTATATAGCAACCTCTTCTGTCATTTCTAATCGGTAACCTCTCGACCAAACCGGTTATTTCCGGTCATTTCTTTTGTTTTCTCGTTTCGCAATTTATTTCGTTTCGTTTTTATTTCGTTAGAATAGTTTAATGCAGACATTATTTTAATCGTGTGACCAGTGCTTCAGTGTTCAGCTAAATAGTTAAATTATTATTAATGGCAACATTTTTATGAAAATTCAATTTAAAAAAAGAATTATAATCATATTACATCACAAAATTCAAAATTAAAAAGCTATTTATTACTTAGGATTGTTTACAATCACTTGTAATCGTCAGCAGATTCTTAGAACTATAAATTACCGTCAGTTCGGAATACGTCCTCTGCTGAGAACAACTGACAAGAAACTCAGCAGTGCTGTCTTTTAATGATCATTAAAAGACAGACACAAAAAATTGCTTTACAATTTTCACACCGAAAATGTTTTTCTTGCTCAAAGAAAAATTTAAATACATATTTATAAACTTTAGTTTGCAATAATTTAGAGGAATTGTTCTAGATTTAGAATCTACCCAGATTAAAGGTGTCAATTATGTGCTTATAATAATAAGAATTACTAAGAAATATTCAAGTATAGCATGTCTAAATATAGACTGGTGGTAGGTATCGACAATTCTATAAAGACCCGCACGTCAGTACCATCTCAACACAATCTTTAGTTGGCAAAGTTTTTCATAAGCTGGTCGTTATTTTACCGCTTCTACAGTCAATGGTGCTTGACCAAACGTAAAAGTACAGTTAAAGACTAAATTTACCTACTGAAGATATAGAATTTTAAACGAAAGCAAGTATCATAACTCCTAACAAATACTTATTTGCTTTTTGTAATAATGGGCATGTTGACTAATTTTTATTTTTTAGCCCGTCTTGTAGATTATTAAAAAATATTGTACACGTATTTTTTCTTTTTTATCAAAAAATAACGGCGATATATTGACTTGAAATTTCGCTTGACGTCACTATTCTGACAGTTTGTATGGCGGTTTTAGTGATTAGTGACGTCACGACCCCCTTACCCTAAACTTTAATTCGCTTTATCTCTGTATATTTTAATTTATTTAAAAAAGCAAAAAATACGTGTCTATTGTTTTTTTATTGTCTAACTGACGGACTAATTAGAATTTTAATTTTCAAAAGTAGTCCACATCTCCATTGTCCACTGTTTTCTCTGACTGACATTCGCATGAATAGTGCGCCTACTTATCCAAGGCGTCTGCTGCCATATTGAATAAAGAAGAAGAATTAGGAGCTTCATGACTGTGACAAGATAAAGGATCAAATTAAAAAAAAAAACTTTGGTCAGTCAAGTTTAGTGGTACATTTATTAGTTATACAAGATGTTAGATTAAGCGAGGGGCTTATAGAAAGAGATTATTCAATTTTCATCACAAATGTCATAAAAACATAATTAAAATGTTGATTTTACATTATTTTTTATTTTATTTTATTTATTAGTTTCTACAAAGCAAGAAATTTACAAAATAGTGTGAATAAACTTTCAAAAGTTTCTCCTCACACTAGATGATTCGAGTCGGTAGACAACAGTTTTAACAAAATATATAGCTACGACAATGAACGGAGATTGACCAATCCGCCGGTGCACAACAGGAAAGTCAACGTAGGCATAACATAACATAATATATTTAAACTAAGGGCACAAAATATACTGAAGCATCGACGGATCATATACCTAAAGGTCATTGACTCGGTTAGCCTTTAATTTATCACTGTTTTTTCGTGTCTATGTATATTTTTACTAGTTACATATTTTAAGCATTCATTATTGTAGAATCGAATACGTTCCTGGTTTAACCTAACCCGATGTGTAGAGCAATATTTCAAATATTACAAGGATGATATTTTTTATGACAACCAACGCTGGCGTCATTATTTTTGCTGTTTGGACGAGAAAATTTTGTACTGACTTTTTTTATAATATGTCTCAATTTAATTACAGTTATGTTGACAAAAGATTTTAGTTTTTCACTGTACCTACTTAAATAATTAAAAGAAACCCGTAATTTCGATACCTAATAAGCCGGTTGTTTACAATAATTATTATTGCTTCATTAAGTTTTATTGACTTAAAGCTTCTGATCAACGTGCGGGAATTAAAATATCGTCCGAAGCCAGCAACTTCCTCGCATACCTCTGCTGGAAGATGACAGACATGCAAACGGGTCATTTTTATACATGGTAATTATTTTATTACGAACTAATATTATGTTTAAATTTATCAAAATGGCGAATATAATTGAATCCCAGCATTAGATATATCACTAGTGGCATTTACAAAACCTTTTCCCATCCCCATACCATGTTATGAGGAAATAATAAAGCTCCGAAGAGTGCTTTTAGTCAACTTAGTTAATTTATTAGTAAAAAAAATAGCTTTTTTTCCGTATGGAAAACAATGTAAATTCTGTAAGTATATGCAGGTAAGTAGGTACCTACCACAGAACACAAAAGGGTCATCAACTCACAATCAGTTTACTCGTAGTATTATAACTGAATATTATGAAAATCAGTGTCGCCTACTTTCCCATTTTCCCACAGATAGTTACACGTTCACGTAGAGAAATATATAAATGCCATTCGCTTTCGTATTTACTCGAGCTGTTTTGAAATGGACTGCGCGTGGAATACTATAGAAAATATACTTTGGGTAAGAAAGCTTGTAACAAAAAAGTATGAGCAATTCGCTCACATTTTCTTTTCTAACCATGGCGAGCCTACCTCCAACCATATATTGCCTCTCATGTAAACCTAGTTCAAATATAACATACCTACATAACTATCGTAGGTATCATAAGACGGTTTGTCTGTAACTCTATACATAAACATCTGCTACGCTGTACTCTATGCTAAATTTACTTACGGCCGCACTCAGAGTCGACTTTAATGATTACTTAGTTAAGTATAGATTTTTAAAACAAAACTGCATGTTCACAAAACAAACCAGAGATGTTCAGTAAATTAATGTTAATTGTCATTTAATGACATGTAACTTAAACACCAATTAACATGAATTTATTAAACTAGTCTAATTGCGGCAGTTTTGTTTTAAAAATCTATACTTAACTAAGTAATCATTAAAGTCGACTCTGAGTGCGGCGTTTAGTTTTTTTTTTTCAATTCAAATCTAATATACTTTATTGCCCCTGAAGAAACACAAAAAATTAACAAATAAAAAATAGGAACTTTAAATTTAGGGCTTCCTTTAGGCGGTCTTATTGCTAAAGACTTATATGTATAATGTATATAATGAATCCTCAAATATATAAATATATATACAGATACGAACTTTTATTACACTGTGTAAATATATAATTGAATTAATTTTTATGGTGAGCAATTAATTTGGTCATAATATTTAAGTAGTGTTGTAACGCACTAGAGTTTAATTTTAACAGTGCATTTGACATTTCGCGAAACGTTTCAACTGTTTTAGCATCTGCTCATAATCAGTTGGTATATATTAAGTTTTATTTTCTGTTTTTTTTTTTTCACTTTACATTACTTATAGTGCAAAGGAAAAATACGTATAGTGTTTTGTATACGACGCGACGCGACGGTGTACTGTGCGGTCTATTGTAGCGAAGCGCATTGATATCGGTAACTCGAATTGTTTAACTTTCAATCCATGTGTATATTATTATTAAAGAGTCAGTGAGACTTCAAGTTTTACAGCGATGACAGCAAAGTGGCTGGGGCTCTCGGATCACACCCCGCGTGGCGCAGGTTCTAATCACAACAAAGGCAAACACCGTGAGGAAACCATAGCAACCAGGTAGGGCACTTCCTCACAAAATCTGTCGCCAAGCACCTAACGTTGTGTTCCGGCAGCCTCTTTCAAAGCCAGTTTCCATTCTAAGCTAGGTGTGTTCACAATCTTCGTCGACACCGTCATTTAAAATCAGATTTTATTTAGGTAAGCAATAGTCAAACGTGTATACACTAGCTATGCGCTGCGGTTCCACCCGCGTGAGTCTCGGAATTCCCGCGGGAACAATTTTTTTTCTAAAATAAAAGTAACCTAAGTGACTCCTTATAAAATCAGCTATCTGCCAGTGAAAGTCCCGTTAAAATCGGTCCAGCCGTTTCAGAGATTAGCCGGAACAAACAGACAGACGAGTAGAGAAAAACTTTTAATTTTTCTTTTGAGTACCGTATCTATATACTTTCATATGTATTTAGTGAAAAGCGGCTAATTTGAAATTACAAACAGACATCTTATATGTAGGTATAGATATGTAGTTGAAAATGTAAGTTCATAATCGTTCTCTATTATAACGCATCAAACAAATGTTTCGGAATTGGTTTCCACGAAATCTATGCCGCCGCGGTGAAGTACAGTCGGCGCACAAAATTATAGCAACGTTTTTAGTAATCGACTCCAATTACACTTAATTACGAACGAGTCGAGAAGTTTCGTATTTTTTTTTGTTCGGATTCTTCAACATAAATATTACAATATTGTATTGTTGTTATTAAATATGTGGGTTTAGGTATTTGTTGTTAAAAATTTTACGTCTCTATTAATTTTATTCACCGAATAGTGAATACCTAGTCATATACAGTTAGGTAATCTGTTGTTGAGTGTTGCTAGTATCAAAATCACAATTAAAAAGATACCTATTATGATAAATCTCTTTTTTTTCTGGTATTACCTAGGTTTTGTTGTTCGAATTTGTTTAGAGTCACAATCAAAAATTTTTACCATTTGTTTTTTGTTTTGTATGGAACTGTGAATCTGATTGAACGTAAAAAAAAAAGAAAAATTCGTAGCAAATGCATGACAATAGGAAAACACAATCGCCTACGCCTCAATTCAATCTCAAAACTGCGCCTCGACTGTAACTATTTTCTCTATGAGCAATGGAACTTTGAAGTAACTGTGAACTTGGCATATCAAATAGAGCTTATGTAAACTAAAATGACACGCCCCACTACTCAATAAGCAGTTTTAGATGTGCGATATCATGTATTGATAATATCTCTTTAATAGTGTGAGTGCGGCAACACTATGCGGCAACTGAGGATGAATGGCAACACCAGATTTATATGTGTCGTATCGATATTTTAACGGTTGTGCGTGTGCGTATGTCCGATGGAGGGGCGCGACATTTTAGCTAAAATAAGCTCTACCAATCTCAAAAAAAAAGGTCAAGATTTACTTGCATCCAGCATAATTCTTTAGTTCCTGACTGATTTAAATGATAAGTAGTTTTGTTGATTAACTTTCTTTAGGCATAAAAACACTGGCAATGATTATTGTTCTTTGACTTATTATACTAACGTTACTTCAACTTAAGTCAGCTACACCCTCCCTGGCTCGGTTTAAATGACTTATCATTAGGTAATTACTATCATTGTACACACACACAATACAAACGCACATACATACACTCAATAAATGTAGACATACAGACAAGCATGCTGTCAGTCATCATCGTAGATATGTGGGTACGAGCGAGTTTGATTGCATTTAAATCCTACTAATATTATAAACGCGAAAGTTTGTAAGTATGTATGGATGGATGGATGGATGGATGTTTGTTACTCTTTCACGCAAAAACTACTGGATGGATTTCAAATGAGCAAGATAGGCTATATTGTAATCCGGAATAACCCCGGGAACTCCGAAATTAACGCGGGTGAAACCGCGGGGAACAGCTAGTCTAATATAAAAGGCACCTTTGTCTATATGAAAATACTTCATTATTTTTTAGTGTAATATCCCACACTATATTATGATTTTGAGTGAGTGCAATTTAATAATAATAATAATAATAAACTCTTTATTGAACACCACTTAAAATAAACAATAACAAAAACAATTTTACTACAAGAAAGGATCAGATGAGGTCTATTCTAAAGGTTTCTTTGTAACTCTAGTGAACACATCTAGTTATTTCCATGAATCTGTAATTTATTTCTTCGAATCAAACTCATCATTTACACATTACGTGTGGTGTCGGTTAAAATGTGAGGTAAGGTCAACGACCGTATCACTTTTTAGGGCTTATTGTTTTCTTGGGAGATAAGCGGCAAAAAGAAACTAGAGTTTGTAGAGTCACTTTTTAGTTTCAAATATCTAAATAAATATAGATAAGTTATTTTGTCCGTTTGTTTTTTTTTTCATTTTCAATTTTAATCATGTTTTAAATTGGTGAGGAGGTAGCTTAGAACCAGGAAACAGATATAAGATACTTTTTATCCCGGAATTCCCGCAGGAACTCCGGTGGGTGAAATCTCATGAAATTTTGCATACTTAAGTACAACATTGTCAGGGGTACAGAGAAGGACATAGGGTAGGTACTTTGCATTCCGGAATTCCTGCGGGATCTCCGAAATTTCCGCGGGTAACACCGCGGGACACAGCTAGTATTTTATAAGTTAATCATGAACAGAGTGACTATTTGTTATGGAACAGTAAAAAAGTATTTGTGGATATAAGTACTAATAAGTGATTAATTATACTTAAGTGTCTCTACAAATACTTTTTCATATCATAATAATTATAGTTTGTACCATATTCTTATTACTTAGATACATTACTAAATAACAAAAAAACATTTTGTTACAAAATATATTTAACTTTTACCGCTCATTAGTTTCCTAAAAGTAGGTGTCGGTAAATTTAATTGGATAAGTGTTAGACCGCGATATCCATAGACGCCTACTTATCTTTGCCTTAAATAACATACAATGCAATAGAGTAGTTATTATTATATATGGCAATAAAATATTATTTATTGATAAAATTTCATATTTTTTGTTACTAAACTTGATGCCTTAAACGCTCATTACACTTTACAATTTGTCAGACACCAATGGGCATGTTGACTAATTTTTATTTTTTAGTCCGTCTTGTAGATTATTAAAAAATATTGGAAACGTATTTTTTCTTTTTTTACGTAATCAAAAAATAACGGCGATATATTGAGTTGAAATTTCGCGTGACGTCACTATTGTGACAGTTTGTATGGCGGTTTTGTGGTTAGTGACGTCACGACCTCCTCATCCTAAACTTTAATGCGCTTTATCTCTGTACATTTTAATTTATTTAAAAAAGCAAAAAATACGTGTCTATTGTTTTTTTATTTTCTAACTGACGGACTAATTAGAATTTTGATTTTCAAAAGTAGTCCACATCCCTATTCGGAAATCGGAAGGTGTAATCGACGTTAGAACAGTTGGTTCCGTAGAATTGTATCTAATTTAGATTCCCTAAATTGGAAGTAGTGGAATAAGCTCATTAACAAGATGCCTATAGCTTCAAAATAATTTTAGTGTGTCTGTCTGAATGAATGAATGAATGAAGTACTTTATTGAGCAAACGATAAATATCAAAAAATTAAAAACTTATAGAAATACAGTTAAGTAACTGGTCTAAAAGACGACCTTATAAAGCGATATTTTCTGGACTATTAAAGATTTTTTTTTGTAAAATTTAATTTTTTTGATAAAAAAAACAATTCTCAAGCAAACTCTAAAGACGCCTTTGTTTTGGAAGCAAGCGAAGGCAGCAGCCCTAGACCGCAGTGTGACGTACGGCGAAGGCGTTCGTCGATAACTTTAGCTGTGTGCTTTATCGTCCCTATTTAGATTTAACGCCGGCTTTATACGACCGTTATAAATCCTAATTGAAACTAGTTGGCTGATAATGAATTTCAACAACGTAAATATTAAGTACGAGAAAAAAAAATAGATTTTTTATACAAGTTTTTACTTGTTTAGTGCAAATATTAATTTTTCGGGACATTAAGAGGAATTATAAATTAGGAAAAACATTGAAATACAAAAAAAAGTATCTACAGTAACGATTTTACACGTTATGATTTTATATACATACCTAAAATTTTACCGTAGTAAAGTAATAATGTTACAAACAAAATGGTCCATGCTGGTCGAAGAAATAGATTGCATAGGGCAGACAAATAGTAAGTCTCCTTTTAAAATCGACCTATACTTATAGCACCTGTAAAAAGAATATTATTTTTCGATTAGACCCCAAAGTAAAGATAAGGTTGATTGATTCCAGTTTTAAATCCGTTCAATCAAAGGCCATAATATTATAGGTATATTATCTTTCTAGGGTCAGTCAAAATATTCGTAAGGCCAATATTTATTTGCGAATTATTTTCCGACAAAATCAAAAAACCGCATTGTCTTGCAAAAATACGTAATACCACCTGACACTTAGTTAAATGGTGTGGAAAACGGTTGGGTTTTGTAACTCTATAGCTTTACCGTGAACCAGTTTCGTATAAATCTCTTCGGAACTTTATTTGTAGAAGTATAAGCCTTAAATTACAACGAATCTCTTGCTATCACTGCCCGTGAATAATTCAAGCTAAATTCAAGTTTTTGCTACTTGACCTAAGGTTGATTTTCGCTTTGATAACACTGCTTTGACATTCAAGAAGTGGACATCGGCTACTGTTTAGTGTCAGTTTACTTGTTTCAATGTCCAAAATTCGATTCTCGGTCGATTAAGCAGATTGTTATGTTCCCAGAATATGAATTTATTAAAATATCCTTTACTAGATGTGCCCGCGGTTTCACCCGCGGTAATTTTGGAGTTGCTGCGTGAATTCCCAAATAAACTATACGTATAAACCTGCCGCTTGAATCGCTCTATCTATTGCTAAAAACCGCATGAAAATCCGTTTTTCAATTTTTAAGTTTATTGCGGACAGAAAGATAGACAGACAGATTACTTTAAATATGTTGATATGTGCGTACATATATTATATCATTTGCAATAAACATAAAGATTTTAAATAGACATCTCTAATGGAGTAGAAATATAAAAGCACCTACTTACGAAGCTAATTAAAAATCACAAAATATAAGCTATATTTTATTAGTATACAAGAAAAGTAGCGGTAAAGTAACGATAATATATTTTTAAAAAATCAATTAAATATATTTCATAGTGATTTAGGGTCCAAAAAGTCAATAATCCCGCCACTATATCGATATATCGACCTGTATCCCCCACTGAGCCAGCGAGTACCCGGTATCGATAATTGAGACATATATCAGAGCAAAGCCGAGTGTTTCAATAATATGATACTTCGATCGCTTTGAAGCAGAAAGTGTATAAGTAGGAAATAAAATATTTTTCACACCACATGCTCGACAATGCCGAATTATATGTCATGTAAACCTTACCGAAAGCAAGACATTATATCTCTTGGCTTTAGCCGGGTTATAATGTTCTATTGAATTTCATTATAACCCGCTGGTCAATAATGTGATTTTCACTTTCATAATTCTTATTGCTATGTCCATAACGTCTCATTTCGCTAAACAGAATGTGTTCTCAGCGGGCGCGGCCAACTCGATTTTCGAAGACCGAAGCCGTGGCCCACTAGATTCGCAGTGAGACGAACTTCATTTGTTTGTCAAATCGAGTAGGCCACGCCAGCTGAAAGAAGTGGCTATATAGGATCTACTAAGCCTGGTTTTTTATTGTCTCGCATTATGTGAGAAAAGTAGAGTATACACCACAGGGATAAAACTGTTTTTTTCTTGGGCGCTTGAATCCCTCACTGCACTCAGGACTCAATCTTAATTCCCTCCCTTTGGTCGGGAATTAACTTATAACACCCTCGCTGCGCTCGGGAGTTAAATTTGGAGTCCTTCGTTATGTTCAGGATTCAATGTAGCGCCCGTGACATAAAACAGTGCTTTATCCCCTTGGTGTATAATCTACTATTAAGATTTGTCATGGTTAGTTTTTATACAAAAAAATACATAGGTTCGTACACTACAGCTGCATTATTTACTATACTTATCTAATTAAAAAAATACTAAATTTTTACCTTTTCTTTAAATATTTTATTATTTGTATGTAAGTTACCTTCAATTCGTACTATAATAAATGCGAAAGTGAGTTTGTTTGTTTGTTACGCTTTCTTGCCTCAATGACTCAACCGATCAGCATTAAATTTTGCAAACACCTTGTCAGAGGTACGAAGGACTTAGGGTACTTTTATCCCGGAATTCCCGCAGGAATTCCGAACTTACGCGGGTGAAACCACGAGGAACAGCTAGTTTTACTGTAAAACAGCGGGTGCAATGTGAGAAAATGGGTAGGTAACTAACTATTGAAATTCATATGAAAATTAGCCCTTTAAAGATATACATTATACAAGTCTATTTATGTAATTATACCTAGGTAAAAAAAATTTAAACGTTATTTTAGATGGTAGTTCTTTTGATGATTACCACTTAAAGATAATAGTATTTAATCGAAGACATAAATAAAAAGATAGTCAATGCTTTGTAAGTACTCTTGTTTGCAAACATTTTATGCCATTGTTATAAAAGGATTACTTACAAACGAATCGTCGGTAATTGACGTGACTTAATTGCTGATAAATACTTGGGCGGTTATGATTGTTTTCCGATACTTGATGGCCTTGTGTGGTTCTGCTACTCACCGGTAGCCGGATGGCTGTCCTCAAAATGGTGTATTATAAAACAATACACGGACATTCTTACGAATGTATTTTCTTAAACACATTGAAATACTAACTACTACTAGATAATAATTTCAAATTCGAATATAGAATATAATAGAATACATTTTATATAATGCCAGAAAAAAAAAAAACAAATACAGAGGTTCAACTTAAACTAAATGTGGAGGGAGTTTTTTGGCGGTAATCAAAGATGGCGGTTCGGTCATTTATTTTCATGTCCATAAAAAATGGTTAAAAATGGATTTTGTTGTGTTACAAGGTGCTGTATTGGACAATAATTTTCACAATGACGGTTTTTCATATGCTCTAGAAGATATATATGACATTTCGAGCTGATTTCTTCGGTTTCCTCCAAGAGCTCCGAGAAAGTTCTTTCAACCGTGGCTTGAAATTGCAAACCGTACAACGAAGCATTTTAATAGAAAATATATTGATCTAATTAATTCTACTTGAAACTGGCTAAATGCATTATGCGGAAGTCCATAAAAAAGAAGAAAATAAATCAATGTGGAGAATTAACAACGTTACCAAAATGGCTGCCAATCAGCATATGCCGTGGGATATGCAGTCCCACGGCGCTGATTTTCAGTGGTGACCGTAACCTCTATTAATACAAATCGTATTATTTTTTAAGAACCTTTATAATATCAACTAGCTGTTCCTTGTGGTTTCATCTGCAGTAATTTCGAAACTCCCGCGGGAATTTAAGTACAAAATTACCCTGTTTTACCCCCTAACAATTTGTGTACATAATTTTATGATGAAGCGTAAAAAATAGCAAATTCAAATTTACATTTATATTAGTTAGGATATGCAGGTGAGACGGTCACTAAGAAAAGCTTCTATCTCGGAGTTCCCAAAGGAATTCCACTACAGCAAGTATAAAGGAGATGGAGTGTGTTTCGGTAGCTTTACTTGAAAACCAGTTCCCATTCCAGGCTAGGTGTATTTACAATCTTCGACCACACTGTCAATTAAAATCTGATGGGCTTTGGTCAACTCGTAACCTGTTAACCAAATATCAATAAAAAAAAACTTATTTGAAAAGCTGGAATTCGTAAATTTTTAACTTATAGCGTTTTGCTTATGAAAGCTTGAAGTTATATTTAATAACTCTTCATACTTAAATTGAGAGCTTAACCAATCGCATATAAACAACGACGAACAATAAATAAAAACTAAACGCATACTTTTATATATATTATGTAAATGACGCAAATATATAGTTATCTCTTGGATTGAATTCTCGCAAGAGACCGTCGGAGTTTAAATTTTTATACCAGTTGTCACCATACACCATGTGTATAGACTTGAGATTACTGAAATATTATGAACATTGTTATAACTAACTGTTCCCCTCGGTTTCAGCCGCGTTAATTTCAGAGTTCCTGCAAGAATTCCGGGATAAAAAAGTACCTTATGTCTTTCTACCCCTGACAACGTGCATGCCAAATCCGTTCAGCCGTTTTTGCGTGATTGAGTAACAAACATTCAAACATCCACACTACATTTATAATATTAATATGTTAATTTATAATATTATTACTAATGTAAGGATAAGTATAATCCTATTAATATTATAAATGTGAAAGTGTGGATGTTAGGATATTTGGATGTTTGTTACTCAATCACGCAAAAACGGCCGAACGGATTTGGATAAAATTTGTCATGCACGTTTTCAGGTACACAGAACAGGACATAGGGTACTTTTTATCCCGGAATTCCCGCGGGAACTCCAAAATTACCGCGGGTGAAACCACGGGGCACAGCTAGTAAGAAATAATTAGTTAATATCCCAAATATACAAAGGTAGGTATGGGCCTAAACATGGGATCTAAATGACTAAATGCTCAGCTAACACTTTTTTGTAAATCATCACCTATTTGATATTTCACCTTTAATTTTATATGTCGGAGCTTTAGAATTAAAGTGGTCTAACTTAAAAAGTTACTCTGTCTGTCTGTCTGTCTGTTACGCTTTCACGCCGTAACGGCTCAACCGATCATCACGAAATTTTGCCCACACGTTGTCAGGGGAATAGAAAAGGATATAGGGTATTTTTTGTCTAGGAATTCCCACGGGATCTTCGAAATTATTCCCGAGGGATTTTCGAAATTAATGCGGGTGAAACCGCGAAGAACAGCTAGTAGGTATATAATATATACTCAGGTGCTTATAAAGGTCGGTTAAAGCTCAAATTAATTGGACAATAACCCTCGAGTACCGGCTAAACTCTATAATAACCGCCAGTGCTCAGTGTCTAACGCAGATCACCACTAAATAGTACCCTGTTTGAATCCCGGCGGGTGAATTTGCATAACTCATTGTTGGGTAGCGAACTGTAATTTTGGATTTTTATAAAAGTCATGTAAGAACAAAAAAGGGAATTTTCGTAAGTGGTCGCGTAATATGCGGTTATAGATGGAGAAATGGTTTTTTGATCTTCGTTGCTCTTTATTTGTTATTTACTCGTTCTACGCCGCGATATTCCCTCGGGAACTCTACATATATAACAAGTAGATACATTCTATTTGTGTGCCAAATATCATTGAAATTCTTCCAGTAGTTTTATCTACAAATGAGTCATAAAAGTTCACCTATTGGATTTCTTTTAGGAATGACTTTCCAGAAACACACATCATCTAAGACTTACATTCTAAGTGTTTGCTTAAGGTGAAGCCCCGAAAAAATTATTCAATTTCAAGACCATAATTATGCGGTGATCGTAAATCAGTCAGATACTTTAATCGCAACAAATGTTATCAATGCGAATGTGAGCTTGTTTGTTCGTTACAACCGATCATCATGAAATTTTGTATACGTGTTGTCCTTTTATGTGCCCCTGGTAGTAGCGATGGGAAGGTATGCAACACGGAGCAGATTGGGAGCAGAGAGTGTTGCTTCTTATCAGTACCTACCTACTCTTTGGTACAAATCGCTAGGAGTGTCGGAGAGAGTTCCACATGCAAATTGATATTGACCGATACACCACAGCAGCCTACACTAGTCTAAGCTCGCTGCTACGTCTTGGCGGGGTGTAGAAAGCATGCAGTCAGCGGGGGCGGAGACTGGGTCCTTATTCACTATGGCCATATCACGCCGCGCTAAGATAACGCGACACGAAAATTGTTTTTCCCTCGTGCTCAAAGAAGTTACACTTCAAAAAATACATTCACAACGTGTCTTATGGCACACAGAATATTAATCCCTACTAATATTATAAATGCGAAAGTAACTCTGTCTGTCTGTCTGTCGGTCTCTCTGTCTCTCTGTTACGCTCTCACGTCTTAACGGCTCAACTAATCATCATTAAATTTTGCATACACGCTGTCAGGCGTACAGAGAAGGACATAGGGTAGTTTTTATCCCGGAATTACCGCGGTATCTCCGAAATTAACGCGGGGAACAGCTAGTTTCTAGTATTTTGGCACCTGGAGCGTTCGAAATTGTGTTTTCGGGACGCGCACGCGCGTTATGCGCAAGGAATGTTGTTGGCCATAGTGTTAGGGCCTTGAAGAGTGTCACTTCTAATATAGCTAGTTGGTACCTACTCTCCGTTACAAATCGCTAGCTGGCTTGCCGTGAGTTTTGGAAGCTCGCGCCTCGGTGCGTGCGCCTCGCGTCGCGTGCTTTCCTCGCGTGGTTTGCGTGTATCCTTACATAACACTAGACGGCCACGTGGCCGCAGCAGCGAGCACGCAATCTGACGTTGGCCGCGGACTGCTCGTGATAACGCCGCCCGCGTATGTCAATGAATGGCGTGATGGCTGCTGATTTTTTTTTCTTTTTTTTTTTTTAATCATGGAACACCGAACGGGATGGCTTGGCCGGTGGCGTGACAGGTTGCATTGCGCTCTGTTACTCGCATGCGGGCGGCGATGCGAGCGAGAGTGATGGGATGCGTGCGTGACGGTCAAGCGGTTGGGTTAGGTCGAGAGATGATGGTCGGTGACGTCATAGATAGGTATTGAACTGTGAATGTCGGTAACGACCGATCGTTCTGTCGGTTTAATGGGCCGTTATCACCTATGGGTCATGAAGTTAGAACTTGACCAACCGCTACACTTAAAGACACCTCATGACTACATGAACAGTCTGATTTTTGAATTTTATCCGCACAAAATTTAAAGTATCTTAAAAATAAAGTATCGTAAGACCGAAACGCAGCAGTTTACATAGAAAATTTTTGAACACAACTTGAACTATTTCTGGTTCGATACTTTGTTGTATTGCAAATTGAGATTAATTACGAGTACGGGCTACATTTAAAATTACTCGACTGTAAAGGTAACCGTGAAAATCTTGTTCAATCCCAAACACACAGAAAATTATCTGTTTTGAGTAAATATTACTAGTGAATATATGATGTTTCACAATAAAATAATGCAGACATGCCCTTAGTAGCAGCTTTACGTAAGTGAAAATGTAACGGTAAACATAAGTGAAAAAAAAAAATACGTAACATACACTTTTAAACACCTGGGTAGTTATAACTTTCATATTAATTTCACACGTACAGAGCGAGCGAAAGAACTCGCAAAGGTAAACACCCTCGGCGCATTATCTTGCATCGGCCAGCATTGAACCCCGACCCCGACAGCTGACGGCCCGCCGCCACCGTACCGTGACAGCGCGGCCGCTCGTGATGCGAACACATTTAGATACATTACGTGCAGACACGATGCTACCAAGACACTATTTCGCGGGGCTGCTAAAGCTTTTCATTCCGTGCATTTTAAAAACTGTGATTGATTCTTCGCGAGTTACGTCCTTTTATAAATTTAGTACAAAAAGCCAAAGGAATCTTAGTCCGTACAGCCAATAATTCAGATATTCTTTTGTGTCTGAAGTTATTTACATCTAAATGCATTGGTGAAATGCATTTAGATGCTTTACCGGGACTTCGAGAAATACTTCACAGTTGGACCTTAATGAAATGCTCTGTAGAAAGTTATATTATAAGAGTAGTAAACGATAATCTTCCAGCAAACACCCCATTTCATCTTATTTCCCTGCTTACACACACTGTTCATCACTAATTGATCACTATTTTGCAAATTCCACCACGTTTACACAGTAGTAACCACGATATAGTATATTTCATTACAAGTGCGGAAAGCCTGTCATTGCAAAGAGTTCCGACAAATGTCTACCCGAGCCGAGGCGCAGCCGAAGGTGAGGGTTGGCAGTCGGAACTCTTTGCAATGACGGTTCCGCACGTGTGCTGAACAACTATTTTTAATACAGTTGCGAAAAATTAAGCAATTTAATAAAATATCAAAAACACAACAAACTCAACTAAGTTCCAACTGTGATCAAGAGATGGCGCTATTCGTATTAGTAATGCGAAACCTACGTTTCGCAATGCAAAAAGTGTGTCAAAGTCGTGTCGCCATTTTTGACAGTTGGCAAAGAGAACGCACGAGTTCGGGAAAGGTAAACAAAAAGCTCGAGTATGTAATAGCCCTCATCCCGAACGCTAAATGTCCCTGCAATACGCCACTTTTTGAGCAACTGTATTAAAAAACTTATTTTTAAAACCAAGAAATAAAACTGACGTCCATTTTACTCAATTCCCGCTAAAAGTCCACGATTGTTGACCAAAGAGATCGAATAAAAATTGGCGTATGAAAAAAGTTACTGGCCAGTGTCTTCGAGTAATCGCGTAACGAATATACAAAAAAAAAAAAACAACAGACAGTCGAATTGAGAACCTCCTCCTTTTTTGGAAGGCGGTTAAAAAGACTTTTAACATAAAAAACCCACAATTTTCACTCATTATAGCTCTCGCTTTTCGTTACTATTCGAAAATGGCTAAGTGTGTAGATCGAAACCATCCCCCTTAGTGGACATGGATATCCACAACTGGGCGTCACCGTTGGGTCCACAGATCCACATATCCTCAGTACACGGATGGATCAGCGGACTTGTAGAGATTTTACAAAGTTACTTTTGTTAATCTGCCGCAGAACCCAAAGGGGAAAGGAAGAACCCATTTGATTTAAAAGTAAGCAATAACTCGTTACTTCTTTTAACTCTAAATTAACGATTCCCGATTTGAACACAGCCTCGATGAACCTTACCATTATCGCACAATATCGGCCGGTTTAAATAACACTTGGGAGGCAAAACAGATCTATTATTAATCCGTCGTAAAAACACGTATTAAAGGTCTCTGAGCCAGTGTTTCTCAAACATTAGAAAGATAAATAAACAAAGAAATTGATTGTCGTAATATTTATTTTTTTATTTAACTAGCTGTCCCGCGCGGTTTCACCCGCGATAATTTCAAAGTTCCGGCGGAATTGTTCCATACAGACTTTGCAACCCCTTTTCATCCCCTTAGGGGTTGAATTTTCAAAAATTCTTTCTTATCGGATGCCTGCGTCACACAAAGAACACACCCTCCAAGTTTCGGGTATCTACGATCAGCGGTTTAGGCTGTGCGTTGATCCATCAGTCATTCAGGACAAGCATTTTATATGACGTATAGATAATTACGTCATACGCACATTATATTAAATATAAATGCTATTCTATGCAATGATCGATTGTCATTACATTATATGCAATACTAAAAAAATTAAATATTAAAAAAAAAAAAATATTGCTTGCTATAGTATAACAACAAGCAAAATTAGTGAAACTAAGAGTTGAGAATTGGCACTAAGTATCTACTAACAGAAAGAATTATGCCAAAAAATTATAACCAGATTATTATCGGTATTTAAAGGTGTTATCCCCTTTAAATAAGTAGATACTTGCGAGTAGTAAATCACATTTTGCAAAGACATTCTATATAATAATTAATAATTTAAGTTGTTAATTACTAGCTATTTCCTTTAGCGAACCTTCTGGTCACTGAAACAGGAGGAAACATCTAGCCGTCCTATAAATAAGTGGTGGAGAAAGTGAAAAAAGAAACGCGTAGGTACGTGATAAAAGTTTGAGCATAACTGTTCTGCCAGTGACGTCACAGCTCGCCTGGTCGCGTGGCCTAGCCACGATGAGATCTACTCGCGTGACGTGTAATTACCTGTCTATGGCCGATAGGTGGCGCGATCGGGGGCGCACTACGTGGCCACGCGTCAAGGGTTGGGCAGTGAGCGCCGTAAAATGCTTGGTCCTGAATGACTGATGGATCAACGCACAGCCTAAACCGCTGATCGTAGAGACCTGAAACTTGAAGGGTGTGATCTTTTTATGACCTAGGCATCCGATAAGAACGTATTTTTGAAAATTCAACCCCTAAGGGGATGAAAACGGGTTGCAAAGTTTGTATGGAACATCTCCGCGAGAACTTCGAAATTATCGCGTGTGAAACCGCGCGGTATAGCTAGTCTATGCATATAAAATGCTTTGTCCTGAATGACTGACTGACGGATCAACGCATAGCCTAAACCGCTGATCGTAGAGACCTGAAACTTGAAGGGTGTGATCTTCTTATGACCTAGGCATCCGATAAGAAAGGATGAAAAGGGGTTGCAAAGTTCGTATGGAACAATTCCGCAGGAACTTCGAAATTGCGCGGGACAGCTAGTTAACAATTCATAACACACAAATATATTCCACACTACCTCAGCTATAGGTAGGCTTGTTTCGTGGAAACCAAGCTAACCAATAGGGATGTTGACTACTTTTGAAAATCAAAATTCTAATTAGTCCGTCAGTTAGAAAATAAAAAAACAATAGACACGTATTTTTGCTTTTTCAAATAAATTAAAATATACAGAGATAAAACGCATTAAAGTTTAGGGTGAGGGGGTCGTGACGTCACTAACCGCAAAACCGCCATACAAACTGTCAGAATAGTGACGTCACGCGAAATTTCAACTCAATATATCGCCGTTATTTTTTGATTACGTAAAAAAAGAAAAAATACCTTTCAAATATTTTTAAATAATCTACAAGACGGACTAAAAAAAAAATTAGTCAACATGCCCATTGCCGCTAGTCACAGTTTTGTCTGATACTTATTATAGAATAATTATTATATTTTCTACACTCTATACAGAGGTGATAAAAACTTTACTTTTGGATCCCTATACCTAGCTTATAATGAAAGCTACACTATATTTGATGAAATTTCATTTCATTTGTTATTATATAGTTTAAAATGTAAATATATTATAGTTGTTAAATACTTTTTTTTGCAAATACCGAGACTCAGGGTAAATATTATACAATACAAGTTTTCGTCCCATAAAACATGGTTACCCTGACGCCACTAAATCAACTGTGTTATTAATAAAGTGCTATAAATAATAGCAATCTAGGTCAAATCGGTATGAACATTGACTTGCAATCTATACATATAAAATGCTTTGTCCCGAATGACTGATGGATCAACGCACAGCTTAACAACCTAAACCGCTTATCGTAGAGACCTGAAACTTGGAGGGTATGTTCTTTGTATGACGTAGGCATCCGATAAGAATGGATTTTTGAAAATTCAACCCCTAAGGGGATGAAAAGGGGTTGCAAAGTTTGTACGGAACAATCTGCGGGAACTTCGAAATTATCACGGGTGAAACAGCGCGGGTCAGCTATAGCATATTATACGTACAGAATCGTATAATATGTTATGATGGCATCCATCTACCTGCTTAATGTAAGAGTTTTCATATCCCTCAACTACTCTATGTAGAGTAGATGTATATAAGTTATATAATCAATAGCCAAACCGCAATCGTACATTATGTCAACAATACAACACAACCGCGATATATGATATCTGCGAACACAAACAAGTATCCATTACGGTACCATACAAACCTACATTTCAGCTGAAAGAAAATCGAAACCCCCTAATATATCTCGCGAATAAAAAGAGACGGGAACGTTCGCAACGCAGCCGCTAGAAAGAGATGAGGGACTACCCCCGGAACAAGCCACACCTCCTTTCTTAGAAGAGGGTAGGTATAGCTGTGTTGTGTATTGTATTGGGGTATGTCTAGTTTAGTATTCGTAGGGTGAACGCACTTTTATAACAAGGGTAGTAATTGGCATAGAGCTAGAGAACACGTGTCCAAGAAATATCGTTGCTACACAAATTACTATCAATTACAATTCGGTTTTTATTTATCGTTAGACTTTATCCATCAGAAATCTGTGGAATTGGCTGGAAATTTGGAAGTTCAAGACTGATTTTTACGTAATTATCTCTATAGCAGCCGAAATGTTCAGTCAGTCCACTAGTGGACAAAGATCTCTTTCGAGTATTGCTACGATGGGCAATCCCACGTCTATCCAGGCGGTCTTAGCAATCTTACCAGACCCTTGGCTTGTAACATAGAAAATCTGCTCACACCACGTCGTGGTCAATTTGAATCCTAACTAGTACTACATGTATGTAAATGTGAGTTTGTTTGTTACGTTTTCACGCCCCAACTATTCAGCCGATCATCATGAAATTTTTTCACACTCGTTTTCAGAGGTACAGAAAATTACATAGCTATTTATCTGTATACCCCTGAAAAAATATGTGCAAAATTTCATGACGGTTGCGTAGTTAATGCGTGTAAACTTAACAAATAAACTCACATTCACTTTTATAATACTAGTTAGGATTTCTCACAAAGTGGTTTAATAATGGTTGGAGTGTAAAAATATACTTTACTTTTCAAATTCAAAGTTTAATTTTATATAATTTTTTCAAAGTTGGTCCGTATTTATTGTTATTTTTTGACGTCAATAAAGTAACAATAATTATGACAGCACCCATAAAATATTCCCTCTTCACAGCATCCTAGTACTGGTAAAAGTAGCACACTGTTTATGGAACAGAATCATAATAAACTGTACTATAATCACGTACACGTATAATCACGTCTTTAATATCACCCTTTCATTAATGAGATCATATAGCGTTGCAACCATTGCAACTATACAAAAAATAGAGTACTTACTTCACACACCCGCTAATTAAAATTTTCCCATACCTACATAAAAAAAAATTATGCCAACATCTAGATAAGAATTATAGTAAGTTAAAAACATAAGTACTGTTAACTTCATTTCTTTTCTGAAAGCTAACAAGGCTTTGCAAATTACGATAAATATATTTTGACATTCATTTCTTAGCTGGCTGTGATATGTTGATATGATCGTGTGAATGCCATCGATCTAAGTAAGTACACAAAAGATGCATATAAACTGTGTGAAGACATTTTCTAAGTTTATCAGAAAGGGGGTTCTAAGCTGCAAACACTTTTAAGTATCATTGGTATAACTAAATAAACGCGTTTGGTGTTTTTTATTTCAAAAACTTTATTCTAGATTTTCAAAATTGCATTTTGCTCCCTCTAAAATATTATCTCAGTAGCATAGCAGTAGAATTCTCGCTCTCAAGCAAGAGGTGGAAGCTCTGTTCCAGGCTCGTAATTACATTTTTTCTTGTGTAAATACAAATAAATACGTTGGCCTTAATAGCGAAAGGAAAACATGTAGGTACCTGTTGAAGTAATAGAAGTAATTCATTATACAAATAGTTTCATTTTCAACATAGGAAGGTATTTTTCGAAAATCGCAGTTGACTATTGCCATAAATTTGAGCGACGTAACTTGTTGGAAAGCAGAGTTTGGTACCGTTTCTTCTCGACACCCCCTTTTCATCTAACCTAGCGCATTAACTATAGCTAAGTCTGGATTAATTATCATAAAATATGATTGGAGTTCGTACTCTTGAAAGCTTATAGTGTGGAAAAAAGGTCTCGTTATAAGCTACTATGTGAGCTGGTAGAAACAAACCCAACAGAGGTAGGTATCCAATACAATATTGTAATTTTAAATGAGGAATATTGAAAGCTCTCAAAAAATTCACCATTTAATGTAGATGTATTATAAAAAAATATGAATAAAGAAAATAACAAAAAAACAAATCACAGAGAAAATTTTAACAAAAAACAAGGGTAAACTCGGTTGAATGATCTTTGAATATTATTTGTCAGCACTGTCATGGCGAAACAAGTGTGGAATTACCCTAACACATTGATAGCCCATTTTCCATTAATGAGGTTCTAGTTTTGGTTAGTTAAATAAAAAAAAATTAGATGGGTATGTACATTAATGTGTTCCTTTTTTAAGTTAATTAATTTATGTATAAGTATTTGGGGAGAGCAAAGCCATCGAATTTTATGTTTCGTAGACACTTACGACGTCTTTTGACGTGAACTTAATTACCCGCCAACCGCAGACGCACGTGGATTATTTTCGTGCTCCGATTTAGAACAGAATTTCCCTAACATTCTATCATTTCTATCCCCGTACCTCTATGGTTCTAAGTCAACATACAAGATTTCCCGAGGGAAATACCAAACTCATGTCAACAAAACCGCGAGCAAAGCGATTCGAAACATAGAATATAAATTATATCTATGCATTTAAAATGCTTTGTCCTGACTGACTGACGGATCAACGCACAGCCTAAACCGCTGATCGTAGAAACCTGAAACTTGGAGGGTGTGTTCTTTGTATGACGTAGGCATCCGATAAGAAAGGATTTTCCGAAATTCTACCCCTAAGGGGGTGAAATGGGGGGCAAATTTTGTATGGAAAAACGAGATTCCCTGGTCCAATCTAACGGAAAAATGAATAAAAAATCCTATTACAACCATTTTCGACTTCTACGCGGACGAAGTCGCGGGAAAAAGCTAGTTATTAATAAACAGCAAGAGAACATCGAGATCCGTCCAACAATCTCTAATCAATTAGCGAACATAATAATCTTTCTACGTTGGAATTCATACTTTCCAATGGAAATGCTTGTATAGTTAAATATATGGAAAGAAACAAAATGCAACGCCCGTGAAGAACTCAGCCGCTGACCACACTGTCTGTGATTACACTTGCATGAGCTCGCCTGGATTTTTTTCACATTAATTAAAACAATATTAATTATGCTAATATAGTATGCGGCGGAGCGATGGCCGCGGTTCAAGGCTTGGCTATAGAGATTAGCTAGCTGTTTCGCAAACGTGAATCCCGGTTTTGGTACTCCCTTGGAAACGGTTTGTCGCGGCCTGGAAGTATTCAGCTTCACAGGTCACATAGTTTTCGAGATTTCGTGTTTTGTCACTAAATAAATAAATCAATTAATTAATATAGGTATTCGAAATGACTTGAATATAATAATTATTTTACGCATAATGTGTATAGATCGGTAAACAAGTAAATCTGTCCAAACGCGGAAATAAATTGAATTAATTAGGTATCTGGCTTCGAAACAGCTAAACCCAAACATATCTAAGGTAATCTGTCAGTAGGCGAACATGGCTGCGTTTACCTTAATTCAATAAACTACCTACGCTAATCAAATAAGCCGTCTATGACATTGTGGGGAAGGGGTTAGGTGCGACGCTCACTGGGCGACGGAAACGCTGCGTCACGGTGAACAGCGATTTTATCGGCAAAGAAAAAATATGGCTATTATTGTAACGTTTCGTGGAATTTTAATATTGTGTGTAGTCGATTGTATTGTGTAGTTATGTTTAAATTTAAAAATTCTCTACGAGACATAGGTTTGTCACAAGTAAAGCTTCTAATATCTTAATATTGCCTGTATTCTAATATGAAAACTCTTCAACATACTACATAGGTCTCTACTGTGGGAGCCAATAGGGTTGCCTCCTACCTTTCACGTGGTTCCTTTATCTAGACGACTTTGTCAAACCTCTGTTATCTATACTAGCCCTACTGACCTTGTTATCTTTGCACAGTCACATCAAATACATTTACAAAGAGCAGATAGTCCTTAGCATTAACTTAGCTTTCATATCTCTTTCTTTCTTTCTTTCTTTACTTGAACGCACACTAAGCTATAAGTTTGTCGTGGAAACCAAGCAAACGTGGTTTATACTACACATACATATATTATTTTATTATACTATAGATATATAAACATGGCCAGACTGGAACCTAATGTTCATCACGCAAAGTCCACCCCCACCGGGAATCGAACCCGGAACCTCTTGATTAGCAGACAGGCATGGTGACCTACTGTGCCAATCGGGTCATTAGGTACGTGTTTAGGTACAATATCTATTTTTGCACAACTCGTTCGTTCGATCGTTCGGTCGTTCGTTCATATACGACGCGTCGTATATCTAACACTAGTTAGATAGATGACGTTTTTTCAGCGTTTTCAATGCGCCAGTGTCATCGAAACAAAATCCTTTCAATGCGACGCGACGTCCGCAAATCCGATAGGTTTTCATTTAATAAAACCCCTTTTATTGGTTTAACTTGGATTTAGATAGGCTTTGGAACTTAGCTACATCAACACCGTGTCAACGACCTTTCATTTATTCTATTACAAATCAAAAGCGACATTGTAATTACTATTTGCATCGAAGTCTCATTGTGTTTTTATATAAAAATTAGTGTATATGAAAAGTTTTGGATATAATATAAAGTATAAATATAATAAAGTATTGCAAAGTGGATTTTCTGAATAACAATCACGAAATAGTGGTACTAGTAGATATTTTAACTCATATCAGTTACGGTTATTTATGGAAACATTACTAGCAAATAGCCTTACTTGTTTTATTAAAATTTATGCACTATTGTACCCATATGTTTCACTCGGTAAATGGATAAATTCATAAATATTTGAAATTTATGAAGTTGTAAATAGATTTGTGACAGTAATAAAATACTTATTTCTCCAACCCAATTCATCGCTTCAATCATTATTTTTCGAGTTTACCAAGCAACTTTTGGCAAGAAAAAGAAGCATAATATTTTTGTTTAATTATTGCTGATTTTTTTTAATGTTTTCTTCACTATTTACAGTCAAATTATCCGTTCTAGCAAAGTTTACCTACAAACGTGCTGGAAGCCTAGCATAAAACGTGGTTATGTATGGAAAATTCGCTTTTCCAGGATAACGATTGGTCAAAAATCTCGTTCCTAGTACGTAAGGCGTGGCTTAAACCTTATAGGTTGAAGGAGAACCTATAAAATCAAATTCAACATATACATTTTATGACACGAACGTGTCAAAGAATCAAATATACTGTCACAAACAAGATTACAAGTTAAATCCCTTCGACAGCCACACCTCTGAGGGTTTGCTTCGAATGATTGGTGTGGACAAGTATTTTCACCATTCTCATAGTTTGACAGAGCGTACGGGTTGTCATGGCAACGATCTATTAGGAACGCCCAGCGCGAACGAGCCGCAGAGCGCACAGGAAAAATCTCACAAAAAATTGACACGAAACCTCTGTGGTTTAGAAATGCATTTTAACACTTTAGTTCCGTTAACATAACGTGTACGAGTTGATAAAATAAACTAGCTCATCCCCGCGGTTTCATCCGCGTTAATTCCGGA
Source organism: Zygaena filipendulae (assembly GCA_907165275.2). Lineage (NCBI taxonomy): Eukaryota > Metazoa > Arthropoda > Insecta > Lepidoptera > Zygaenidae > Zygaena > Zygaena filipendulae. The sequence continues at coordinate 9,206,377 of OU015669.1, forward strand.
GTTCCCGCGGAAATTCTGGGATGAAAATAACCATATCTCCTTTTCTGTACCCCTGACGACGTGTATGCAAAATTTCATAATGATCGGTTGAGTATGTAGAGCGTGAAAGCGTGACAAACAAACAAACTCACATTTGCATCTATATATGTATTAGGATTCATACTAACGTTTATTAATGTCTTTAGCAATCCTTATTACTAATAGACCACTGTAAAATTAATGTACATATTTCTACAATTATTTCTCCGACTGTATTTATTTGATGAATGCATCACGCAAAAACTCTACTGTCTATGGAGATGAATCTCCTTAATTAAAAGGCTTCAAAAATAAGGTTTATTTTATCGCAGTAGGTTCATTTATAGAGAAGCTATGACAGTTTCGTTTCATCCTTACCAGTCACTAAACGAAAGAAATCTTTCGATCACTTCACACTGGATCACACTCGAGAAAAACCCCAAATCGCAAACCCGAATTGCTTTATGCTTCCTTTTTTTTTTAAATTAACTAACCGACAACACGTAGTGTGAAATCTTCACTATAAATCTTCGTATCAAGTTCCACTGTTTGGACTACCGTTTCGCCCCGGCTCCTCTTGGATCCGGTCGAACATGCTCCACTTTTTTTTTACGTATGCCTACGTGCCAGTATCGTAAATCGAGCGAGGCTGGATTGAGGTTTTGTTTTTTTTTTTTTAGCTTCACCGATGTTTTATTTTCATTTATCTTTTATTTATTACAACTGTCAGGGCGAAATTGAGTGGAATTAATTAAGTTTGCAAGGATTTTTTGTGTTGGTTTTTAGGGCAATTGTTTTTTTTCATTTATACTTATATACATTTTAAATTATGCTTAGGGACCTACTAGGTTTTTACTCGCGGTTTCACTTGCATGATTTTCGGTATTGTACGTTGCTCAGAGCTACGACTCACTAAGCCCATAATTTGATTCCGATCCCATCTTTTATTGATTTTTTTATTCTATGGATTATTTTGTTGATGAAAAAACCTAAATCTTAAATCCTAAACTTCGAATTGAACTCTATCCCCATAGTTGTTGAACGACCAAATGAAATAACAACCGGATCGGGTTATCCTACTCATATTATAAATGTGCAAGTGTGGATGTTTGTTACTCAATCACGTAAAATCGGCTGAACGGATTTGGATAACATTTGGTAGATATGCACGTTTTCGGGGCTACAGAGGAGGATATAGGGTACTTTTTATCCTGGAATTCCCACGGGAACTCCAAAATTACTGCGGGCGAAACCGCGGGGCACAGCTAGCTAATAATAATCATTCAGTACCACCAACAAAAGGATGTAAATAATCATAAATAAATAATTAATCAATAGTTCATCAATTTTCTAATTGTTTAAAAAATGATTATTCTTCAGCTAATTCTCACAATAGCTTTTAGGGCAAGGTCTCGAGGCAATAACAATTCAAATATGAATTCAATTATGTATATAATCATCTTTATTTATTTACCGTTGTACTTACATACTTTGTATTTTTTATGATTCAAGTTAATCTTAAACAGTGATATTTTTATAGATTTTTCTTAATATCAAGTACAAGGTTTAGTTGTATAATGTATATTCGAGAAACTGCCTCTTTCTGTGTAAGCAAAGTTATTTTAAAGTTATATATGAGCCTGGAAAAAAATTGCATAAAATGAAATTTTAAATAATCCGACAAGGTTTTAAATTCTTGTTTATAAAAGTAAAAATCAAATAAAATTATCCTTACATATTATTAAACAAAGTCCTCCACCGCGTTTGTCTGTATGTCTGTTTATATGCAAATAAATCAAACACTACTGAACGGATTGTCATCCGGTTTTCACCAATAGATAGAGTGATTCAAGAGGAAGGTTTATAGGTATAGTTTATTCTGAAATTCCCGCGGAAACTACGAGATTTTAGTGGGTGAAATAGGCTAGTTCATTACTATGTCGAACTCTTTGTGCCGATATAAAAACAGCTCTATTTCCGGTTTTTAACTTTCCATCCTGACTTTATGACAATAAATTAGTTCCAATTGTTCCACTCGCGTTACATCCGTGAACTCCTCTCTTGCTTAGGAATACTCTTACTTCCTATCAGTGAAAAAAATTTAGAATCGATTCTGTGGTTCCACAGATTACTGCATCTTAAAAACAAGTAACCTTTTTTTCTTTATAGTATATATTATTTAGCACAAATTCATATCATACATTCATTTATTACATTCAAACTAAAAAGCAAGCAAGCAAGGCAAGGCATATACATTAAATACTAGCTGTTCCGTCGGTTTCGCTTGCATAAACTTCTGCAATTCGCTCAAAAACTCCGAAATAAAATCCTCATCAGCTAACTTCCCATAAACTATCAAACCTGCCAAATTAATTCTAATAATATTATAAATGTGAAAATGTGGATGTTTTTTACTCAATCACGAAAAACGGCTGAACGGATTTGGATGAAATTTGGCAGGCACGTTTTCAGGGGTACAGAAAAGGACATACGGTACTTTTTATCCCAAAATTCCCGCGGAAACTCCAAAATTACTACGGGTGAAACCGCGGGGCACAGCTAGTAGTTCAGTAAATTAGTCTTAAAGATTTTCGTGATTCGAATTTCGTTTATTTTAATCTCAACTCCGAATCCATTGAACTCCACAAAATATCCGCAAGTGATTATAATAGTTAACCCCCCAACGCTGGTGGTACTTAAGGGGAATTAGTTCCGCGCGTGTGGTCCCCGTGACCCATTGTGGATAGAATGGCACCCCAGCTCTATTGGACCCCATCGGTCGCGCTTTACCTGTACGAAACCGATTGCTACGGTTTACCATACAAATAGATATACGTAACATGTCCTGATTGACTAATTCATTAAAGCATAGCTCAAACTGGATCTAGAAACTATAAAATACGTACATCCAGAACAAGGCTTTCATTTCACCAGTGGTTTTTGAGTTGAATCGTAACAAACATACAAACAAAAAGTCAAATCTTTCCTCTTTATAATATTTGTATGGATGTACAAAATTAATTTCATCGCCTATATATTAACTAGTTTTTCCTTGTGTATACTATGTATGGTACCATTTTTATTATGTATTGTATCCAGTATCGTATAGGTATATCGTATTATGTCATTTTTGTATATAGTAATTTATGTATTATAATCAGATTATTGTAAGTAATGGTGTCCGAGACGTCACGTATTTTTATATATATATTGTTATTTTATTTTATTTTTTGTTTAGTTTTATAGTTCATTTTTTTATTGTAATTATGGTTTTATAGTTTATTTTTTACTTTTATTTTTATTTATTTTTTACCGCGGTTCCGGCTGAAAACCAGCGCTGCCTCACACTGTTAACTGTGTGAGGTAGTATTATGCTGAGCCGGGACCATTTTGTCAACATTTTTGTACTGTCGCAGTTATATATTATGTGTTGGTTGACAAATAAATTTATTTTCTTTCTTCTTTCTTTCTTCATTTGAGGTGTAAGCAAGAAATAGGAGAGGTTTTGAAAATAGAGCCCCCAAGGAGTGGAAGTTTTTAAGTTAGTGCCTTGAATCTTTGTTAAAAAAATACATACATACAGCCGCATGCAGAACCTCCTCCTTTTTAGAAGTTGGTTAATAAAAAAACGTACTTCATAACTCGAGTACTATACTTACTAGAAAAATCCATTGTTGTCCTAAATGTTTAGAATCTAGCTTAATGTGTTTTTATTTAATTATCTCATGCTACAGACGTATTTATGGGTTCTAAGTATGTAGGTACCTACGTCATATACAAACCCTATCAAACATCATCCGACGTGATGAAATTGAAAGTAAAAATGTATTATAAAAAAATTATTTTGAGCTTTGGTTGGAGTGCATAGAGAACTAGCTATTAAAGTTGTATTAGTGGAAGTTGGCCCGCAGGCTTGTAACGTAGGTATAATGACACCACCAAATGGACAGACACAAGGATCGGCTGAGAAATATTACACAGCAACACTAGCTGATCCCCGCGGTTTCATCGGCATGAATTTCGAAACTTCTTACTCCAGAAGAACTTCAAATTATCTTTTGCTCTACCTATGTCATTCACTTTACTATTTATGTGTGCATATACAATTTTTGTAGTATGGTCCTATCACTTCTGTATTCTTACAAAGGAGCGACATCCTCCGCACCCCACCAATTTTATACCTCCTCATATCCCGCGAAAGTTCCTTGGAAGTTCCTAGGAAAGTTTGACACATGTAAAATCTACATGTGACAATTATTCACTGACAGCTGACAGCTACTGTCAACTCGCTGTCAAGTGTCAACCTAACGATACACACACTCGCACACGTGTATATACAAGCCAGCCGTCTTTACTTGTTGGAAAGTGCTTGAACCAGTTTATTTGTATGGAGTGTTACCGGGCTGCTTAAAGGTATATGGAGTTTCAGTGTAGGATAGGTACTACAGACTTCTCTCTGTTATTTAGCAACTTGCTGGTCCCCGCAGTTTCACCCACGTTATTTTTGAATTCCGGGATAAAAAGTACCCTATTTCCTTTTCTGTATCCCTGACAACCTGCATGCAAAAATTTTTGTAGTGATCGGTTGAGCCGTTATGGCGTGGAAGTGTAATAAACAAACAAAAAAACTCACTTTCGCATTTATAATAAGTAAGAATTACGAAAATAAAGTCAAGTGCGTTAAGAAAATTCAGCGCATAGATTGAATAAAAATCCGAATCAATTAGAAAAACCACTCAACATATTATGTAACACAATGCAAGCTTAACCCCTGTAATGCGTCGGCAATTTCACTCGTATCCCATCCGTTTACCCTCATATCAATGTCAAGCTACAAAGAGATCTCGCTTTATATTGTGACAGGAGTTAATGTTGCTGCAGGGGTCTGACATCTCTACCTGTTAAGTATGAATGGGCACAATAGACCCCATGCAATGTATCCGCGTGTGCTCCATTGTCGCTCGCAGGGTTAATGGTAACGTTAAGTACGTTTTGATAGGATTACATACTTCTTTTGGCGAGAGATTAATTTTGTGAATTGCACTTGATGGTTATACCATGAAATAGCGCTTTCTCTTGTACTTACCTGATTAAAGATAGTTTGTAAATAGTGTATTTTTGGTTTCTTTTTCTAATACTTTATTTTTTAAATTTTGGAAATCCCTCGAAAACTCTTTGTTTCGATATGTGAATTAAATTAACCTAGTACTCAGGGATACCGGGATACTGTAGCCTTTACATCTTTGAAAGAATTTCTAGAATCTCGAAACCTTTCAGTACTTACAGTTCGCGATTTAACAAGTTCATCGTTTGTTCTTACTAGCTGTTCCCCGCGGTTTGACCCACGGTAAGTTGGGAGTTCCTGCGGGAATTCCAGGATAAAAAGTACCCTATGTCCTTCTCCGTACCCCTGACAACGTGTATGCAAAATTTCATGATGATCGATTGAGCCGTTGAGGCGTGAAAGCGCAACAGATAGACAGAGTTACTTTCGCATTAAAATATTAGTAAGGATTGTACGATGGTGATAGTTTATCCAGATTTTAACCGTTTGAATATTTTAATGAAATCGATCGATATATTTCGATTTTCAGTTTGGCGACGAGAAATATCTGCATCTACACACCTATATATTTAACTAAAACTTAGCTAACCGTAACTAACAGTTATTATTACCGACGTTATTTACAGCATTATAACTGACACAGTTTAGCAAAACTAGACCTGCCCATTATAGCAACTGCACAGCTTGTTTGAATAGAAACGAGTCGTATAATAGCAAAAGTTCAGTGTTGCCAGCTGGCGAACCCGTGGATTGGACGTAAGTGAGGAAAACTGCGCAATTTCGTATACAATCGAAACGATTTGAAGTAATCATGGGGAAATGATGGCACAGTTTGGAATGACTTCTGCATTGTACGCTATGTAATGACTCTTGACCTTAACAAACAAAGGTCATAGAGCAAAAAAGATTACCTAGTTAAGCGGTCCTACCTATGGATTTGAACCGGGAAAATATTTTTTGTGTATTATTGCTCCTAAAACAAAACGTATGAAATTCAATAAATGACAATTATTGACTGAGCAAAATTTACATATTGATCCTTCAGTACATGTAACGATACTCTCTGCTTCTTTAACTTCTGATGTATCTGTCTTCTGATATATGATAGGTTATTGAACCTGTATTCCAGAAGCCAGTTAAGATTAGGTACATTTTCTTGCCGAAAATGCATCTCACTTTTTATAAAATAATACATATTTTATCAATAGCAGTTGTTCTCGATAAGTCATAGGAAAGTTGACATTTTAGGAAAGTGGTCATTTTCGACCTGAAGGATAGATTCCATACAGCGTTAATTACACTCAAAATGGCGTTCGAAATATAAACACAACTTTTCTCGAAACGCTGCTCCATGGCTAGTTGTTAGAATTTTTCGTGGAAATCTCATAATTTCACTTGTCTTAAACAGTGGATGTGGACTAACAGCTAAAGTTACAGTACGTTCTTTACTCATTTCACGACAGCAAATTTCAGGCCAGTTACATTCCCTTTAAGCAAAAGTTACTATGGATTTATGCGTGAACTTCTTTACCAACTTTGGGATACTTAACCAAATTTCTATGCGCGTCATACACTGCATTGGTATGGTTTGCACAAAATGCTTTCATAGATCGGTTCCGCGATTAGTATGGAAGTGGCTACTCTTAAAACGTAGTGATTATTTGCTCAATGGTAAATTGTGTTCTTTAAATAAGAAATTAGCACAACAACTTCCCATGTCCGAGTCCTTGACTCAAGCAGGAAAGTACCTACATACGCATTATATCCACATCTCTAGTCTATGTTTATGAACGTGTACCTACAGCGAGAAAAATGGTCGGAAAACAGTTATTCAGCCGAAGGCCAAGTGCGATCATGCGAGAACGCAGCGCGTTATGATATTGGCATACTTAATTTTTCTTGGCACACATGCGCAGTCGACTGTTGAATGACTGATTAACATGACAGGGATACTCGTGAAAATATTATGTTACCAACATTGGTGTAAAAAAACAAATTATATTAGCTAAGAATGTATGAATTTCGGAATGGTATTGAGAATTCTTTGTACCGGGTTAAAATATCATATAGGTGTCCATGTTAATTTTTACTATCTATACTAATATTATAAAGAGGAAAGATTGGATTTTTTGTTTGTTTGTTACAATTTAACTCATAATTACTGGACCGATTTCAAAAATTCTTTCACTGTTAGAAAGCTACGTTATCCCTGAGTAACATAGGCTATATTGTAATCCAGAATTCCCGCAGGAACTCCAAAATTATTGCGGGTGAAAGCGCGCGGGACAGCTAGTGTGTTATAAACGCGAAAGTGAGTTTGTTTGTTTGTTACGCTTTCACGCCTTAATGGCTCAATCGATCGTGATGAAATTTTGCATGCTCGTTATCAGGGGTACAGAAAAGAATATAGGGTACTTTTAGGGAATCCCCGCGGGAACTCCCGCGCGTCTCCGAAACTAACGTGGATGAAACCGCGGGGAATAGCTAGTCTAAAATAATAATAACAATAAGCTTGGATACTAAAATACAGCGCCATCTGTTCTCAAACCAAGCAATTCTTGTCGTCGTCGGGGTCGTGAGGTAAGACGGGGTACTGCACATATACAAGAAACCAGACGTTTGTGGATAGAAAGCAATAAGGCAACGGGAAGCCTCATTCGACCAACGGTCAGCGCGAGAGAAATTGTGAGTGGGAGTGCAGGCGTTTTTTGTTTACAAACGAAAAACTGTTTTAACGTTTTGACGATAAAATTTTGTGTAAGGTCAAACGTCATCATATTAAGGTAATTATGATCACCACATTTATGTCTTTTTGATCTTTGTTTACTAGTATTGTTTATTTTGATATGGTATGTTGTTTGTATGAATCCGTTAAACATTTTATTAGTAATATTTATTTTTGTTCAAATTTACCTTTTGAGGCAAGATGGGGTATTTGGTGTGGGGCATGATAGGGCATTGGGGCAAAATGGGGTTGTGGGTCTGGGTTCATTTAAATTTCTAAATAAATAATATTGGTTAATTTTCTTTTAGGTTAAATCATGGTACGTACTTACAAGAAAAAAACCAAAAGAGGAGAGTGGTCGACAGATGCTATTAAAACAGCTATAGTTAAAGTTTTAAGCAAAGAGATTGGATAAAAAAAATTACTTCTGCATATAAAGTGGCTCAGACTACTTTAGAACAATATGTTAAGAAACTGAAGGAGAGTGGTAAAGTTACTATTAGTTTACCTTTTAATCTCGAAAAAAACTACATTTACACCTAAAGAAGAAGACGAAATAGAAGAATATCTGAAATGTATCGAAAACCATCTTTTTGAACTAATAACTAATGAACTGGAACGTCTAGCATATAAATTGGCAGTTAAAAATGGAAAGACAAAAGGTGTGGACAATGAAGATCTGGAGGAAATACACATTTATTTGTTTTGTGAGAATGATAAGCCTAACCCATCTTGCCCCAATTTCACTACCCCATCATACCCCATAGTATGGGGCAAGATGGTTTTTCATAATGTTTCTATTAATGATTAATTATTAAAAAATGTGATAAGTTGATATTTCAAAGACTGTACCAAATCATAGTTAGATTAATGAAATAACGTGCCATAAATTAATAAGACTAATAAACACAGTGATTATGCTGTATTTTTGTTATTTCCCTTAGCTACCCCATCATACCCCCCCTTCCCCTACTATACGTTGCACGATTTTTGCAGAAATACTCACATAGGTACGTTGATTTTATGATTGTACCTACTAGCTATTCCCCACAGTTTCACCCACGTTAATTTTGGAGATCCCGCGGGAATTCCGGGATAAAAAATACCTTATAATATTATGTCCTTTTCTGTTCTCCTGACAACGTGTATGCAATATTTGATAATTATTTATTGATTTAATAGCTAGTATAGGTGTGAGAGTGTTACAAACAAATACACTTACAGTTCTGTAAGGGTTCGTGTACTTATTTATTTATACTTCGCTTATGTTTTAAGTAGGACAATGGACATGTTATATAAACTATATATAAACTATTAATTATTTAAAAGAGTTGGAAAAGAAGGCGCGGCGCGGCAGTACCTACACAAACTGTATGTTTCTCTATACAACAGACATTTCAATAACTAATTTTACAATGTCCAATTGCGTATTAATTAAGAATTCCATTGTTCAGACTTTTTTTATTGCCAGATAAATTATCTGAGAAGTAAGAATGCTTGCCAGAGATGGCCTTGTAACTTATAATATGCAGCTGTCATAATGAAAATTATCATCATTGACAATCCCACGTTTTTATAGCTCTACCAGGAGTTGGTGGAAAGATTTGTTTTTATCAATTATGAAAAAAATACTTAGTAAAGCGCATTAAAGATTAAGGGTGACGTCATAACCACGTATAAAGTGTACTGAGGACTGTGACGTCACACGACATTTCGACTCAATGTATGTAAAGCCGTTATTTTTTTATTTCGTATAACAAAAGAAAAAAATACTTGTCTAGTATTTTTTATTAATTTACATGACGAACTAAAAGCAAAAAAATATAGTCAACTAGCTTACTATAGGTTCTCCCAGGTAAGTACACGATAGACTATAATAAAAAACTAACCGCCGCACTCAGAGTTGACTTTAATGATTTATATTGATATAGATTATAACTAATTAAGTTACTTCTCATTAAATGCCAACTAACATTAATTTACTGAATGTCTCTGATTGCGGCAGTTTTGTTTTAAAAATCTATACTTAAGTAAGTAATCATTAAAGTCGACTCTGAGTGCGGCCGTTTGTACCTAGATACCAATAAACAAAAGGATGCCTGCCTAGGGCTATATATGTAGGTGTGTGGAAAAAAATAAAAATTCTAGAAAGGCTAAGACTCAAGACAGATGAGATAACGTCAAACTAAGTAGTTGCTCAAATATTGGAGTCAACTAAGGCGTTTGAACTCTATCTCGCCAGACACCCAAGTGGATCTATATCATTACTTCTTATTAGAAGAAACAAAAAAACCTCTGAACTTCACATGTTTACAAAACGTCCATGTTTCTGTCTGTGGTATAATTAAAAACGTATTAGAAAGGTCGGCGGTTGAGTTGAGGCGCCATTCATCTTTTAAGTGTGGACACAATTATTATTCTACTCCTTTTATAACACAACGCTCTACATACTCTATCAAATTATACTAGACTGGCGCGCGCGCTTCTACCACGTTAATTTCAACGAAATTCCAACTTAAATATATTATTTTAGGTATCCTATAGGTATCTCTTTCTTTATCCTTGACAACGTGCACGTAAACATAAATGATCGGTTCAGTAGTTATTGCGTGAAAAGGGTAACAGATGGATAGACAAACTCACGCTCAAATTTAAGATAAAAAAAAAATTCGTTTTCAGAACTGTTGTTAGTATAATTTTTCTTGTCTTTCTAGTGCGCGCGTTACACGAAAAATTAAAACTAACCATAGAGAATTAAACCAATTCTGACCTGTAATAAAAATCTTTTGAATGAAATAATGTAGTGATTTGAAAAAAAAAATAATTAAGGAAAAAAAATCGGATATCTACATTGAAAACCTCCTCTTTGAACTCAATTTTACAGGATATTGTATTTAATAAGTGACCTTGGTTTGCTGTTATATTGTAGGTTAATACCTAATTGTATTTAATTATATTTTGCATCTGAGTTACTTTATTACCTATTTTATTTCAAAACTATTGTAAAAAGATGTTTATCAGTTGTTCGGTACCCATAGTTTAAGCTCGGCTTGGTTTGGGACCAGATTATCTGATAACGTTCGGAATTTTCATTAAGTTTATTTAAAAATCTATTTTATTTCCTGCGGAGCTAAGATGCGGCACATGACAAAATTTTATCGAGCCCTTTTATCGATTCTCGTCGACAAACTCGTACTTATATCGTTTTGTCTACCAGTGGTAACATGGCAGCAAAAAATGTTTGTATGGCAGAAAACGATATATGATAAAATTGTCGACAATCCCTAACATGCGGCACTTTTGAATGTATTTTTGTCTACTTTGTCGTTGTTTTCTCACATTTTTATCGTCGACGATTGGTGAGCGCGATAAAATGAAAATTCGTTCTTAATTGCGAATAACATGGTATTACTTTATTATAATTCAATCAGAATTCAATATTAGTAATATATATAATATTAATAATACGAAAATATTAGAAATACGAGGAATGAAAGGCGAAAAAAATGCAAAGTAGTAGTATTAAATTAAATTAAAATTCATTTATATCAGGAAAATAACCCATAAAATTTAACAAAAAGTAAATTAAATAAATTAAATTCAGTAAATTAAATTAGATTAAACCAATTAAATTAGATTAAATAAATTAAATTAAATAAATAAATTGCATCAAATAAATAAAATAAAATAAATAAATTATATAAATAAATAAAATAAAATAAATAAATTATATTAAATAAATAAAATATATTAAATAAATTAAATTAAATAAATAAATTATATTAAATAAATTAAATTAAATAAATAAATTATATTAAATAAATTAAATTCAAAAAGTAAAATCTTCAAATTGATATTCTTAAAATCTATAAATTTCCAATTATCCCTGAGTAATATTAAACTGATATATAATATCTACTAATATATTATATTAAATTTAATTATTTGAATTTCAATTAACATTAATTTAATGAACGTCTCTGAAAGAGAGCGGTAGATTTGTTTTTAAAATCTTTACTTAAAATCAAGTAATCATTGAAACGACTCTGAGTACGGCCGTTAGAATAGGAAATAGGATTTTCCTCCTGACACGAAGAGTTCCTGCGGGAACCCCGAAATTGATTCGTGTAATATAACAGGGGGACCATCAAAGTAGGTAGTTTATAAATTCTTCCCATTTATCTTATCTGCTAAAGCAATCAAACTTTAGTGTAAATTTTTTGTATATGTATAGGTATTTTTTATTTATTTACCTACTTGCGAGTTGCGACTGCCTTATGGCGTCTATCGCGGTTAGAAAAGGATTTTAGAAGTTTTCTAAAATTGGTTAGGAACTATTAACTTTTAAGAAATAACCCGCACTGCGAAAATTATTGTTCATAAGCACAACAGAATCTACTTTTAAAATTGTTTTAATCGCCACGAAAATAAATATATAATAAAACCGCCATCTATGGTTCCTGCCAAAAACTAAATTTTTTGTCATTTCTTGTCACGGTGATAAACGTGGGCGTACAAGTAAAAAGGCTCCTTCTTCCGAGATATAAGACTTTTGTAAAGTTGAGTGAAAAAAATACTTCCGCGATTTTAATTGATTATATTAATAAATGCTCAATTATTTACAATTTCATAAAATACCTTAATCTACAATAATATATAAAAATAAAGCTTATTCCAGAATCACATGCCTAATAAAAAAATATGTGCCAGTTTTTGAATATTTTTTCAATTTTTACTATCAATTGATTATTCTAGATACCGAATCTAGTCTTAACTCAATACCCCACTATTGAACCTTTTTGCTTGGACGCCCACAAATATTTGTCGTATCGACAATTTTATCTTTCGTGTGATAAATATATCGTGGCACGCATCCTAGCGCGACTGGTGTTTATTTTTATCACAGAAAAGCTACAATATTACAGAAATAGTAGTAGTAGTATTTTGAAATCCGCAAAAGACGCCGATGCCCGCTGCAAAAGCGCGGTAAGTCCAAATCGGCACAATTCTTCCGTGCTGACATGCGAGCCTCTGTGTCACGCATTCAGTGAAAACGAACGTTTTGTGAGCGTCACGTGACATCTGAGGTCGGCCGCCGGCTCCGGTTATACGTATAACGTAACGGGTCTTGTTATTATTGTTTACATTTTGTTTTTAAGTAGGTAAGTAAATATTTTTTGAGCATTCCCAAAAAAAAAGAATTGATACGTTACGTTTCATGTTCAGAAATATTATTATTTTTCAACGATATGAATGCGTTTGGTTGGTATTGGTGGCGTTGTGACACAGTTTCAATTTTGGCTCAGTGAACACACTGATACACGGCTTCTTTATTACATACAAATAAATCTTGGTTAGCGGTTTGTTTGTTATATACGCCCATATGTCGTGGGTTTGAAAATGATTCAACAAACTATGTATATAGGTACCTACTTCATATGACGTTTAAATTTGGCAGGTTGGTGGTTTATGAGTAATAGGGTATTAGTTTAAAAACATTTTCATACACGAGTTATCGAGGGTATCCCGAAATTCAAGTGAAAAAACAGGTGGAAAGAGTTCTTTCTATATTTTCAATAGACTACTTTTGAAAATCAAAATTCTAATTAGTCCGTCAGTTAGAAAATAAAAAAAAACAATAGACACGTATTTTTTGCTTTTTCAAATAAATTAAAATATACAGAGATAAAGCGCATTAAAGTTTAGGGTGAGGGGGTCGTGACGTCACTAACCGTTAAAACCGCCATACGAACTGTCAGAATAGTGACGTCACGCAAAATTTCAACTCAATATATCGTAGTTATTTTTTGATTACGTAAAAAAAGAAAAAATACGTGTCCAATATTTTTTAATAATCTACAAGACGGACTAAAAAATTGAAAATTAGTCAACATGCCCAATGTCTGTCTTTTTGTACACGCATTGCGAAGAAATATACCTAAGTAGGTAATCTAAATACTAATTTAAAAAAAAATTTGCAAGGCAAGTTTGATTCCCGCCGAAGCAACGGGTATCCGAAGTAATGCCGAAGCAAGCGATACACCACAGACAACTACTTATACATTTTTCAAATTACATCAAAACCAGAACAACGGAAGCACCATCATACCTCCACGAGCTGTTCCAAGGACGCTAACGAATATTTAATCGCACCTTTCATCGTATCATTTTGATAGTTGAGGCATTTTTAACATGGACAAGGCGATTCACTTTACCGTTGCAAGCCAAACGAGCGATACTTATAAAAAATAGAATATGAAAAGGTTCAATGCTACTTCGGTAGGTACTTTAACCAACATGCAAAGACCAATATTGATTAAAATGAGCCCAAAGTTTCTGGTTTATGCACGCAAAGACAGACAGATAAACGTAAGACCCGCTAAGGTTTTTTAAGTATCGAGTGGAATAAAATTAACTGTTTATAAATCATATTAAATATTGAAATATTTTAATAAATTCGAATTCAGATTCATATTTAAATTAAGAGATGTATGTATAAATAGATAGAAAACATTTTACTGCACCTAAAAAATATTTTTGACAAATCTTAAAAGTAAGTCGTGGTAGAGCTAAAGGGGGGCTATATTGCTTAGAGTGATCTCTCCCAGACAAGCTATAAGGTGGACAAATTATTTTACATCATTATTGTCATTCAAGCTCTCTCCAAAATCCTAACGGATTCAGACCACCTCATTGAGAAATACTCCTAAACGCAAAATATCCGACATTATATTCTATTCAAAAATCAATTGAGATCATTCGCTTATTTAGTTAAAACTTAAAAACCATTATTCGAATCACAATACCCCAAAATCGATTATCGACGCTCCACGGTTTTAAAATTCGAAATAAAATCGATAATAACATGTGTCGGATTGTGCGGGAATGTTTTAGTTTTTCAATTACATATTCGCTTCGATGGTTGCTTTCGAGCCAAAGGCGTAGGTGCGTTAGGAAAGGCTTTGGCGTCGTTGCTATGGGGATAATAATCAATTGATAAAACCGTTGTATTGTATTGTGGTTAGCGAACGTGACTACATAAGCATTTGTCTTGGGTTCGAACTTGCGACGGGGTGAATTCTTACTATAATAGAGTTTTAAACGTGAGTTTATTTGTTTGATATAAGGTATGTACTTTGGTCTTTAAATTCCTGCGGGAACTCCGAAATAAACGCGGGTGAAAGCGCGGGAAAGAACTAATATAATATTAACATATTTTAGCGAAACATTTGTGTGAACTTGATTCTAGGTGTTTAGTTATAATAATATCTATGCCCCGCGGTTCCAACCGTGATATTTCGGAGTTCCCGCGGGAATTCCAAGACAAAAGTACTATAAGTCCTTTTTTGCACCCTTGATAACGTGTACGCAAAATTTCATAGTGACCGGTTGAGTAGATAAAGCGTGGAAGCATAGGTAACAAACAAACTTTCATTCGCAGTTATAATAAGTACTAGCTGTCCCCCGCGATTTCATCCGCGGTAATTTCGGAGTTCCCGCGGAGGTTGCGGGAAAAAAGTACTCTATGTCCTTCAGTTCCCGAGGGAATTCCGGGATAAAAACTATCCTATCTTTTAAGTTGGACCATTTTATGAATGGTTACAAAATTTTATCAAAATCCGTTCAGTAGTTTCGGAGTCCATCGCAGACAAACAACGTGACACGTGATTTATATATATTAGATAAGATAAGATAAGATTAAGATATATATAAGGTTTAAGCATTGTTTGATTAAGCTCTAATAAGCTTATTATACTACTAGCCAGCTAACAACAGAGTAATTTCATCGTAAAATTATAACCTATCACAATCGCGTATCGATTATAACTTAATCGAGTTACGATTTATAGAAATAATCGGACGTTAATTTATGCCGAGGTACATGCTCGCGTATGAAAATGAATCTTGGGCTCTATGTGTTAAAGTTGAATTTCGTTTGATAATGTAATAATGTGTTCGAATACAAATTGTACGAGAATTATATCAAAAGAAGCGAAGCATGCGCCGTTTGATACTCGCCATGGAATAAATCAACAAAAACGACGGGTGGATATGACTTATGTTTCGATATGTAGTTGTTTTTTGGATTAAAAACGCCGTAGAGCGACCTTATTTTCAAATATAATAATTTTATGATAATAATTTTGCAATTAGTTTGCAAAAATGGAGAATTGGACTTAATATCATATTTGAACACTAGCTGTGCCCCACAGTTTCACCCACATGAAAGGTTACAACAACTTTTTTTCCCGACATCCGATTTCAATGAAACAAAGCCTATATGTAGCTCCAGGGTTAGCTGAATCTACCTGTGAAAACCGCATGACAATCAGTTAAGTAGATGCGGAGATTATTACGAACAGACAGACAGACAGAAAAGAATTTTAAAACCTTTTTTTTTGGGCTTCGTTACTCTTCTTTTATCACTCTCAATTTGAGGTAAAAATATTCAATGTACAGAATCGCGGATTCTACTCTTTTATTATAATAGACATAGATTATTTTATGTATTTAGAATATTAATATAGAAGTGTATTAAGTCCAGTTTTCGCCTTTTAGCCTATGTTAAAATATAGAGATAGGTCATAGAATATTACTTAAATTGGTTTCAAATTTTTGTTTGTTTTATTAAACGATGTCACGTTGTCTTCTATAACCTCACGCCTGTTTCTTGTAGAAATAAGCAGAGACTTCCATTTCCTACGACCGTCACATTTACGTACAAACTGACAACTTTTTCAAAGATTTTCGTATTATTTAGATAAAAAATTCCGGTCATTTAAATAAATAGTTGCCATATATTTTAATACTTTTATAATATTTCTTAATGATAACCACAAAAATAAATACTCTTTGAATACCTTTGCGAGTAAAACATGAATCCTTATATTAAAAATGTTGTCTGGCACAGATCGCTAGGAAAGCGATAAGACCGCCTTTTGTATCTATGCCTTTATTTATAAGTTTTTGTTTTTGTTAATACACTGTAACAATTATTTTGGTGTACAATAAAGTGTGTTCTATTCTATTCTTATTAAATGACCAAAAATTACAAATTATAATATACTAGCTGTTCCCCACGGTTTCATCCGAGATAAATTGGGAGTTCCTGCGGGAATTCCGGGACAAAAAGTACCCTATGTCCTTCTCAAAATTTCATGATGATCGGTCGAGTCGTTAAGGCGTGAAAGCGTAACAGACAGACAGATAGACAGAGTGACTTTCGCATTTATAATATTAGTGGGATTGTACCCATATTTTTGTAAACCTATTGTGTACTGTAATAGTATATTTCATTACAAGTGCGGAAAGGCGCCTCGGCTCGGGTCGACATTTGTCGGAACTCTTTGCAATGACGGTTCCGCACGTGTACTGAACAACTATTTTTAATACAGTTGCGAAAAAAATGAAGAAATTTAGTAAAATAATAAAAACACAAACTCAACTAAGTTCCAACTGTGATCAAGAGATGGCGCTAGTCGTATTAGTAATACGAAACCTACGTTGCGCAATACAAAAAGTGTGTCAAAGTCGTTTCGCCATTTTTGACAGTTGGGAAAGAGAACGCACGAGTTCGGAAAAGGTAAAGAAAAAGCTCGAGTATGTAATAGCCCACTTCCCGAACGCTATACGTCCCTGCAATATGCCACTTTTTGAGTAACTGTATTAAAAAGTATTGTTTGTATTCGTAAATGTAAATAAAAAAAATATCCACCGACTCTATGGATGTCTGCAACCTTTAACTAATTTACAACAAACTAATACAAGCTCTCGTATACGTACCTATAAATAAAACAAATACGTAAGACAACGACATTATAAATTTTAATTTAATAAAAAAAATTGAGTATGTTAATTTTATGTCAAACCAATACCATACATACTTCAATGACAAAAAAAAATAATTGACTTAAATAGGTCAATTTGTATTAGAAAGTAGGTTGTGTTTGCGACTTTTCGTGAGGCTATATGATTCTACTATATTTCTTTACTATAATACCTTAGAATTTTATATGTATACTAGCGGTTCCTCGCGGTTTCACCCGCAGTGATTTTGGAGTTCCCGCGGGAATTCCGGAATAAAAAGTAGCCTAGGTCCTCTCTGTATCCCTGACAAGGTGTATACAGAATTCCATGATCCGTTGAACCGTTGAGGCGTGAAAGCGTAACAAACAAATAAACAAACAAACAAACTCACTTTCGCATTTATAAAATTAGTAAGGATTTTCGTTTCTAATGAATAAAGTCAAAAACTACTTATCCGATTTCAATAATTCTTTCACTTATTACAAAGCTATACAGTTTCGGAAGTGACATAGGGCATAGGTAGACTCGTATGCATATTACTAGCCGCCCCCCGCAGTTTCACCCGCGGTAATTTCGGAATTCCTGCATGAATTACACTAAACCAATAAACCTTCCTCTGAAATCACTCTATCTATTGGTGAAAATCGCATGAAAATCCGTTTCGTATTTTTTGAGTTAATCGCGAACAAACAGGCAGACAGACGCGGCGAAGGATTTTATTTTATAATATGTAAGGATGTTGCGTCAGTTTACCTATCTGTTTGTCCTTATTTCACGTCTGCTCCATAACGTTAAAGTACTAAGGTAGTTTTGTAGTTGACTGTAGTGTACTGTTGTTTAGCCAACTGTACTTTGAATTATGTGCGCGCTTGCACGTCGTTATCACTGTACCGAGCCAACAAAGTACTTCGAAACCACCACAGTTTACAAAGAAAAAGCTCGCAGCGTACAATATATTTTTATAATTACCCCGAAAAAAAAAACAACGTCTACGCTTAAGCCAAGCGAGCTGTGCTTATCGGGCGAGCGAAATAAGTTATGTTAACAAGAAAGCTCGCGTGACTGTGGGCTTGTTAGGTCAGCCAAGTGGGCACCGGTGGGCACTGTTTGGCCTACAATGTGCTGGGCGACACGTTAAGGTACACCCTGTGATGCCTTCCTTGAGTTGCGACAGTTTTCCGAGGCCCTACCATGTGTTTACGAGGTTATCCTTACCAATATTATAAATGCGAAAGTGAGTTTAATTGTTTGTTTTTTTTTTGTTACCATTTCACGGCTAAACGGCTCAATCGATCATCATGAAATTTTGCATACACGTTGTCAGGGGTGCAGCAAAAGATATAGGCTACTTTTTATTCAGGAATTCCTGCGGGAACTCCGAAATTAACGACGGTGAAACCATGGGGAACAGCTAGTTTTAGTAAAAATGAAAGTCGATATATTAAGTTAGATAAATTGACATTTGAAAACGTTCAAAATAAGTTAATCTCAAAGTTATATAAGATAAGTTGGGCCTTTATCCTTTTATTTATTTATGGTGTAAAAACTACTGTGTAATCAATTCTATTGCTGATTTTGAACACACTTTTTCTGCGTTTGTTAATAAATTTGTTTGTTATTGAAATTGCGTTTGTTATTTATGTATCTCAGTTTTTACAAAATAATTGCGTGGTAAGCCTCAACCACTGTTAGGACAGATTGAGCTCTGCCATTTTAAAGTCTACTCATTCAAATTCAACTCAAAAGCAAAATAATGAAATAGGCATTCAGTTATTTCGAAATTTCATTATTTTGCTTTTCTATAAACTAAAAAATATCTGCAAAATTAAAAAATATCAACATTAAAATTTTATAATAATATTTTTGAATGCTCGTAGTAATACAGATCCGCTACAAAAATCCAGTAACAAAAAAGAAACATAATATACCTTTCTTCTAATAATTCTAAGAAATGCATAAATTCTTAGGAAATCGCAGAAATAATTATGAGAGTAAAGAAAACATGACCTTTCATTGTGAAACTCATAGTCAGCCTACAGGAACTTGGAGTTACGAATGACAACTGATAAGGCTATGGCCAAAAAAGGTTATTAAGTTATGATGCTGCGTCACCAATCGTGACTTTGAAGGTTCGATGTGAGGTATTATAAACTAGCTGTGCCCCGTGGTTTCACCCGCGTGAGTTTTGGAATTCCCCTCAGGAACTCCAAACTTCTTTTATATTCTCCTTTTGTTTACAATAATGAACACAACAAAAAAGAATTAGCGAAATTGGTCCAGCCGTTCACGCGTGATGCCGTGACCGAGGGAAATAGCGATTCAATTTGTGAATCTATTATAGAAAATTGTTTTAAAAAATCACTTTCTGAGTGAATCATAGTATATACTACGATAGACTTAATAATATAATTAAAAGACTGTTTTCCCCGTGAATTCACCAATATGAATTTTAAAATATTCAGAATTCATTAAACATTTTTACCACTTACGTATAGGTAGTAGGTACTAATGAATAAATTAATGAATTTATGAATGAAAAACACTTTTAAGTAGCTCCAAAAGGCAACCTTTACACAATAAAGCGATCTCTAATAACAAAAGGACACAGATAAGCAATACTATGTTATCCCACACTTGAGAAAGAGTAAATCGTGTTTTAAAATTGTAGCGTAATTTTGTGTCAAATTTTGTTTTGTTCAACATATTGTTACATGTTTAAACAATGTAATAAGGTAAACACATAATTAAAAAAAACATTCTCTAACTCTCAATAAATTCTTCTGTATCGATAACTTAATTTTGTGGGTTAACATTTTATTGCTTATCTGCGTCCAAAAAACCTAAATGTAGTTAGTGTGCCGTCAACAGCAAATCTACCGATTGTTAAGGTCCCAGATTTATCATAGAACCTTTTGTTCCAGTATCAAACCACCGACCAAAGATGGCGTCACCAAGAGTAATCCTAGCAAGAGGCACCGAGAGCGACTCAACGCTGAGCTGGACAACCTCGCGTCGCTGCTACCCTTCGAGCAGAACATCCTCAGCAAACTGGACAGGCTGTCCATCTTGCGACTCTCAGTCAGCTACTTGCGCACGAAAAGCTATTTCCAAGGTGAGAGGCTATAGCTTTTAAGGAAACTTACTCATACTACGTGACCCGTTCAGGGGGCTATAATATCCAAAATAAAAATAAAAATATTAAAAAATTTCAAGATGCTCCAAGCGTAAACTGAATTTAAATTATCTAGGAACAGTCTTCGCCAAGAGTGTATAAACTACTAGTTGTGCTCCGCGGTTTTACCCGTGTTAATTTCAGAGTTCCCGCGGGAATTCCGGGATAAAAAGTACCCTATGTGTTAATCTGATGTATAAGCTATATTATTGTAAAGTTTCATTTAAATACATCCAGTAGTTTTTACGTGAAAGAGTAACAAACATTCATCCATCCATCCATCCATACAACTTACAAACTTCCGCGTTTATAATATTAGTAGGAAAATACTTTATTTATGTTTATTATTCATCTGCACTTTTTTACAATTTTATTTATTTTGTGTCCGATTGACCTGAAATTTTGCATTCAATTTTGATTTTGACGATAATAGGTTCATACAAAGGTTATTCAAACAACTTCATTCCTTGTGCTTGGAGACGGTACTATATCATTTCAGAACGAAACAAAAATGTGTTGCCTTATTCATAATAAGGTACATTCAAAATTAGTAAGAGACGAAAGAATTTTATGAACTTTCTTAGCCATTTTCGTCGATATTTAGCGTCGTTTCTCTTTCATGTGTTCTTTGTAAGAAGGAGAGTTAACGGAAATACGAAAAACTTTTATATATTTTGAATCTCTATCAAATTTAAATCTCGTTTAGTAATAAAAACTATGTACCTACTGTTAAGAGTTATCCCGAGTACGTATAATATCCACCTTCTAGATTCTTATGCACAATTTAAAATCATTTAGCATCGTTTACGCATTGCGCTTAGAATCGATACTCTCATACCATATCGATTACATATAAACGTGCTATACTCGCCACTTATTTAATGCTGTCAGCCGATTTTATTACAAGCAAAGCAGCGTGTATTAAATAAATGGCACTCACTTGTCTTGTTCTCGGGGTCTTGTGAAAAAATGTAATCGATTCGGTGTACCTATCGATTCTAATGTAATCATACTTTGGTTTCAAAATCGATTCTGAAATTTGATAGTTTTTTTTTTGTTAGTTTTAGCAAGCCAAAGCTAATTAGATAGTATTTTATTATTTTTATTCATTGCACAAATCTATTATATAATGTACTTACAATCAAAACAAAATTAATTTATAAAAGAATTCGATCGAACTTCGATTTGAAATCGGAACAAGAGAAAAAAAAAACGAAAAGTCAACAGAACGCTTTGCATACGTTCGCTACCAGAGAGCTACGAATATATTATACACGTAATACATCATGTAATGAATTATAGAGCTGCATTATAATTTTATACGTTTGCCTCGGTGTATCTGAATATAAAAAATCAGTAGGGGGCGTTTGGTATGGTTTATTGTGCAGACGGGACTTTAAGGAATCGACGACGGGGACTGTTAGTCAGACGCAATTGGCTCTCGTGTACTGGCGTGCACAAAATCGTTTCGAAATATTATGTTTTTTTTTTGTTTATAATTATATTTATTATATTTACTGTTTTTGCTTAATGTCTGGAAAACATTTGACCAGCGTAGATTATAAAAACTCCACCATAGATGAAGTACATATAAAGGAATGAAATTAGTATTGAAGTTTTTCCATCCATAAAGTCTTTAAGGTACCCAAACACATAATTAATACTTTGTTTCTATCTGAATTTAAGAGTGTTAGTGCTAACAAACAAACTTAATTTTACAAGTAGATAATTTTATAAGTTTTTATAGGTTGTCCACTGTGAGTGAAAACCAATTTTTTTTTTTCAAGTAGTGCATAATTTATCGCATTGAACTTTTAATCCGTAGGTGAAACTACTATGAATACGGTCTACACAATTTAAATCTATAGGTAAACAATAAATCCTATATACATTACTAGCTGTGCCCCGCGGTTTCACCCGCGGTAATTTCGAAGTTCCCGCGGAAATTCCGCGATAAAAATTACCCTTTGTCCTTCTCTGTACCCCTGATAACGTGCATGCCAAATTTCATCTAAATCCGTTTAGCCGTTTTTGCGTGATTGAGTAACAAACATCCAAACATCCAAACATCTACACTTTCACATTTATAATATTATAGTAGGATGAATCGAAACATTATCAAGAATATTTATCGCCCAGAAACGGTGTGACCGACTGTACATTGTTGAAATATCGATAATTCTAATTAAATCGATTGTTGAAGCATCGATTACGGCGAGTCGTTTGGTCGGCAAGGATTTCGGCGGCGCACCGCGGGGTACTTCAAACCTCACCAGTTGTTCTGAAAGGTCAAATATATGTACACGTTATAATCTGACGCGATGCGCATTACCGGTAGCTTGTAAATTATACGTGACGGATTGGACATTCTTGGAATGGATTCAAAGAGATATTTAAATAAATTTCGTAGCCAATATGCATTTATAATAATTATGTTATACAGAGTGTAAGGTGAAACAAGGAAAGGAACGTATTTAAGAAAGGTTTTTAATAGGTATTGAATAATAATAATATGTATAGGTCATTAACCTTTGTAAACTCGCTTTTTTCAAAAAAATATCTGTGACATTTCACTGTTTTTATTTTTCTTTATTTTACTAGTCAAACAGGAGCATGAATTAGGTACCTATCTAGATGTCGAATATGTAGGTATAGAAGCTGTAAATTATGCTATACAAACATACATTATTAGTGCTGCAAAGAACTTTCTTTTTTTGGAATCGGTTTGTAATAGTAAGAAAATCGTTTTGAACTTAGGTACCTATGCTTTGCAATATTTCTTCCCGAACACATTTCCTGTAGTAACCTTCCCCCTCCCTTCCTCTCTCCCCCCTACCCCCACCGGCCCTCCCCGCGCCCCGAAGCGGTGCCTGCCTCTAGTCAGCACGGTCCGGAAGATTCTTATATCGATCCAATGCAAATTCGTTTATATACCTTCTACTATACGTACTGTATTGATTAGAATTGGTTTTTATAGTCTACTAGCTGTTCCCAGCGGTTTTACCCACGGTTCAAAACAAATCAAATCAAATCAAATATACTTTATTGCACGCACACAGAAGAAAACACATATTACAAAGACACAGTTACATAGTAGGTACGTACAATTTAGGTGACCTATATTGCTAAGAGCAATCTTTTCATAGGCAACCTAAGTTAGAGGGAGAGAGGAAGAGAAAGGTAGAGAGTGCGGCATTTAGATAACATTCCAAAAACAGATACAAAAACGAATTGGGACTACTTAAACATACATTAGACGGACATATACAAATATATATACACACATACAATAAACAACAGCAACAACAAACATGCTTAAAATGTACTAATAGATACACTGTTCACGGAACCCATTGCGCTAACCAGAGTTCAGATAATGTTCTCTCAACGACTCCTTGAATATCTCCAGCGGTTATTATGGAGTTTCCGCGGGAATTCTTCTCTGTACCTCTGCTAATGTGTATGCCATTTAATTTTCATGACGATCGGACGAGCTTTAAAACGTGAAAACGTAAAAAACAAACCAACTAATTAACTTTCGCATTTATAATAGGTAAGTAAGGATTTCAACCAATTTACAAAAAAAAAACTTAACAAATAGTATACCTAAACCTTTTTCATGAATCACTCTATTGATAGATAAACCGCATGAAAATCCATTGGGTATAGTTTTTGAGTTTATCGCGAACAGACAGACAGTCGGAGGACTTTGTTTTATAATATATGGCGAAAACATTCAAATTGTGCAAAAATAAATCATTAACAATCAATACGATTTCAAAGAAGAGTAAATAAATCGCTTATCTTAAAAAACAATCAAATCAACTAAATAAAAAATGGCGAGCGAGCGCTACCATCGAATTAAAGTCAAACCACAAAAAGGTTTTTCCCATACTTTCCCATACTTACTGGCAATACTGGCCGCATGATGGATTACCATGGCTTGTCATAGATTATAGTTTTTCATTAAAAACACTCGAGGCTAGAAAGGGAGAGAGCGGTTTCACGAGTATTCACAGCCTTATCGATGCCGGTGCGCAAATTGTTTTAACAATCTTTAAAAAAAAATTAAAGTGTTTTTTAGTAAAAAATATGCAGCCAGTAATTAGTATATACAGAAGTATGTCAGTTAATTTCTTTTTATTAGCAAAGCACGAAAAGTCTCTTGAACAGGCATTATAAATTTATCACAATACAAATATTATAAAGATTATTACTTATTTTATTTTTGAACTGAAAATTTCTTTGGCATCGTTGTAATTTGGAAACCAATAAAAGGAAAAAGCGTCACTAAAAAGAGAAGTGATTGCAGCAGAATTAATTTTACAGGAGGAGCAAAAAACCGGAGGTCACTTTATTCAAAAAAACACCTTCCATAGTAATTTTAAGAAAAAAAAAAATTTAAACCCTTTTTGATTAATGTTGCACCAGAATAAATTTAGTAGGAGGATATAAAAACCGGAAATCACTTTATTTAAAACTAGCTGTTTCCCGTGGTTTCACCAGCGGTAATTTCGGATC
The DNA here is from genome assembly GCA_907165275.2 of Zygaena filipendulae. Classification (NCBI taxonomy): domain Eukaryota; kingdom Metazoa; phylum Arthropoda; class Insecta; order Lepidoptera; family Zygaenidae; genus Zygaena; species Zygaena filipendulae. The sequence continues at coordinate 9,231,685 of OU015669.1, forward strand.
CCGTGTGAATTTCAGGATAATAAGTACTCCATGTCAATCAGGACTACCGTAGCTTCCTATAAGTAAAAGAATTTTCAAAATTTATTACATACAAAAATTATTAAATATAATACAAAAATTATTGTGCAACTTCGTATAACAATTCATTGTTATAAATGGGGATGTATGTATGTATGTATGTATGGAGTATGAACTAAATTCTAATTTGTCCGTCAGCTAGAAAATAAAAAAACATTAGACACATATTTTTTTGCTTTTTTAAATAAATTAAAATACACAGAAATATAAATATGACATAAAGCGCATTAAAGTTTAGGGTGAGGGGGTGGTGACGTCACTAACCGCTAAAACCGCCATACAAACTGTCAGAATAGTGACGTCACGCGGAATTTCAACTCAATATATCACCGTTATTTTTTGATTAGGTAAACAAGGTAAAAAAAGAAAAAATACGTGTCCAATATTTTTTACTATTATTTTGTAAAATGCTGTTGACTGTAATAAATAAATTAATAAAATCGGTTTACTAAATCCAGAGATTACCCCTACAATGTCACTAACTCACAAACTTTACCTGTTTATAATATTAGTATAGACAAATCTTCAACGATTTTCTTTATTTTAATTTCTCTAAGACTAAAGTCTTTTTGATGGTTGTGAGTAATTAGGAACGTCCGTTGCGTGATAAGTGACGAAAATACACAAAAAAAAACATTTAAAAAAAAAATTCAGTTGCTTTGTTTTTCCGTAGGGCAGCCGCACATGCAAGGCACTCCTTACATATACATACGTAGGTAATTGAGGGATGAAAGTAAAATCTAAACTATGCGTTGCCTTTCAGTCAACGTTTGATTATTTAACTATTATAATATTACTAACCGACTTTCATAAAGTAGGAGGTTCTGCATTCGACTCATATTATATAGTATATGTTTTTTTTAGTTTACAGTTTCATTTGTTCACCATAAAATAATAAACGTAATGTCAACCAAGCATAGGAGCTTAGCGTGTCGTGTACGAAACTAAAGCTCGTTTTTATAAAGCTCAAGCTTGTGAACGTTGCTTTTACTACGCGTCGTAACATTTGAATTACAACAATGTTCTAAATGGCGTGTGATTGTTCAATTGGTGACTTTGTCAGAATTGTCGTTATTGGGGTAAGCATCCTTAATTCGAGCGTGTTTGTTTGTTTGTTACGCTTCCACGCCCTAACGGCTCGGCCGATCGTCATGAAAATTTTCATACACGTTGTCAAGGGTACAGAAAAGGGCATAGGATATCAGGATCATCCAAGAATTACCGCGGAAACTGCGAAATTACCGTGTAAATTATCGCACTAAAGTTAAGATTTGACTAATTGAAAAATAATTTTATATAAAAAAATACAGGTAGTTTTATTCATTTTTCATTACTTAACTCAATAAAGTGGGCACAAAATAGATTGAGTACTCTACTAATCTCCCCATCAAGAAAGTCTAATGAATCACTGATTGTGAGTACGAATTTAAATAAACATATTATTAACAACAACAAAAAAACTAGTAAAGTCTACCGCTCGAATCCAACAGCCAATGGGCTTGCATAAAAAGTGCGATCCCTAAACAGGGGTGCAAGGGTGTCTTACATCCCCCCACGACGTTCAAATTATGTAGGGTAGTTTGTGAAATTCGCCGGCTCCTTTGCTGGGGTGGGCCGGGGACAGGGGTGGACAGGAGGGGGATGAAAACTCTAATGGCGGCATCGCGTGACAGAATTTCGTCAGTGACCCGGGCTGGCCTATGAAAGTGAAAATATATTTACAGAGCTGCTCCGTCGATGTTCAGGCTTGAACTGCATGTGTCTGTTTACCGACAACAGCACGGAGGCGGTAAATGCGTTTCGTTTTAAATGTGACGTTTTGTAATAGGTTAGGTCTGTGTTGATTATAATGTTGCTTTTGAGCTAAGTTTTTTTAAACGATCTTAAAGGAAAAGACTCAGTTGACTTTTTTGTTTTTGAAATTACCGTTCATTTTTATATGACGAATCAGTTTTAAAACAATGTTATAATTATTTTTTTCTAAAAAGGATTACTTTCCGGATAGTGCCATATGAACAATTTGATTAAGATCTTATTAAAAATCTAATTTGTAATTTTTTTTTTACAAAAGCTACCAAAATGGCTGCTGTCTTAGTTGGAGCAGTAAAAAAGTGCATTCGTCACTCACTACGACTTCTAGCCGAAAGATTATCAGTAAATTCCTCAATGAATGACAGCGTCAGTGAGTTAGTTCGATTATTTATGTAATAAAAAAATTACATTTATTTTAAAGGAGGTATTATCAGCTCTATATATATGACTCATCGAATAGGTATTCCGGAGCGCCGACGAAATATTTTTATTGTAACAAAATTGTGAGCAATATTTTTGTAAACATTTTCAGCGTGGAACTTGTTTGTGTACGACTGTACCACAGCAGTCAGCACAAACAGACATAAATAACTACCACATGTTTGCTGTACAAAAGCGAACGATCAACTGTCTTAGGTTTCACTAGAGTTTTATGAAAAATCTCCGTCTATGACTGAAACTTTTAACTGATATTGAAAGGTATAGAACGAAAATGAGCGCTAGGAGCTATTTCAAGTCAGGCTAAAAAAAAGGTCGAATATGAAATATGCGTAACTGTGTACTCTTATATTATGTGTGTCACCAAAATATCGCGCCCTTTCATGGACACCGACAGTATTTCTTTTTTTTTCAACTATGGACAATTTAACGTGTAGTAAGCAAAATTTAATGTAGTTTCACTTGCTTTCATTTCAAAATTCCTGTGGGAATTCCGGGATAAAGAGTACCCTATGTCCTTCCCTGTACTCCTGAAAAGGTTAATCTAAAATTTTATCATGATCGGTTGAGCCGTTAAAGCATGAAAGTGTAACAAACAAACAAAGTCACTCTCGCATTTACAATAGTGAGGATTAGTAGGAGATAGAAAATAATATTATGTAGGTAATAGAAAAGTAATTTTGCCAAAATACTTAGTTATATTTTTTTAACCATTCCTACAACACAGCACTCCCACTAGAGGGCACTGGCTAGGCATTAGACAGTAATACACTGTGTTATAGGGACGTATTAAAATAATTTATGGTCACACATTTAGCCTATTATAATGAATTTATGTTAATTAAGTCTCGTGAAAACTACACCAAAATAATAAAGCCGCACAGGAATGTCGACCTTATTTTTTATATTTAGGTAGGTATAGCTTCATATTATATTGAAGTGATTTTGAAACAAATAACTTTTTTATGAAGTACCTTTTCATGAAAATTAAATAATTTTATTAGTTATAGCATTTTATAGTATACGTTGAAACCGCGTGAATTAAGTTGCTTTTAGGGTTAGGGTTTAAGGCGTGAAAGCGAAAGGTGTAGGTTCAAACCCTAACAATGAGCTTGAGCTGTCGGTGAAGGAAAACATCGTGAGGGAACCATAGCATGGTGGTAGGGCGCTCTCTAGTGCCCGGCTGGCTAGCTACCACCTTCAAGTTGCAAATCTATCGCCAAGCACCTAACGGTGTGTTCCGGCAGCCCCACTTCCATCCATTACAGGTCAGCAACGCACCTGCATGCCTTCTGGTGTTGCAGATGTCCATGGACTGTCCATGGGCGGCGGTAATCACTTACCATCAGGTGTACCACTTGCTCGTTTGCCTCCTATGACATAAAAAAAGAAACAAACAAACAAACTTATACATCCTCATCCTCATTTTACAATAGGTATTAATAGCTGTTCCCCGCGGTCTCACCCGCGTCAATTTCGGAAATCCTGCGGGAATACCGAGGTAAAAAGTACCCTATGACCAAATAATTGAATTGACTTTTTCCGACACTTTCAACATAACACAACCAATATACACCAAATCTTAAGAAATTACCTATACCTACACTTAAACCTTCCTCATGAGTCACTCTATCTATTCTTGTAACCCGCTTGAAAATCCGTTCAGTAGTTTTTGTGTTTATCGCGGACAGACAAACAGACAGACGCGGTGGAAGACTTTGTTTTGTAATATGTACTGAAGTTAGGAGTACGGATAGATAATATGTATTCTATATAACTGTGTAGTTTTAATGAAGTTGCTATGTCAACTATTCCACACGTCGTCTTGGTTTGATTAATTAAATCCATTTGTAGTTATTAAGTCAATCGGAATTATTCTCTCTCACATTTCCTGTGAATTCTATGCTTAATTGACGCATAATTTTGTGCTCTATTTTATCTATAATGTTTACACTAATATGTCATTAGCCGCTTTGGTGAAATGAGAAAATTAATTGGTTGGTTAAACCGAGAATAAACAGTTTTTTTTTTATTACACATAAATTACTAAAATTCAATCAAAATAAAGTAGCAATTTCTAATTTTAAAGTAGGACATAATTTTAATTAAAAATGTGAAATCTTTTCTATAAAATGCGTTTATATAGCACTCATAAAAATAATTATCCTCTGAGATACTTCTCATATAAAACTCGGTTTATATAATATACCGGAATAAACTATATATAGGTATAATAAAAAAAGATATTATTTAACTGATTTGGCATAATTATCTAATAAGCTGCAATTTCTTTTTTAACCGACTTCCAAAAAGGAGGAGGTTATGTATTCGATTGTATGTTTTTTTTTAATGAAATCTCACTGAAAATATGTCAGTATTTGAGTAATAGAGCCAGTTTTTTTTTATTTCGAAGTTTTAAAATTCCCGCTTATCGAGATTCTAACCTAACAAATTCACACCCAAGCCGTAACTCACAGCATCAAGGAGGTTTTAATACGTTACAACGATATCTAAAGATTTAAAAGTATTAAAATCCCGTTAGGATGCGCGAGCGCAGCGCGGACCATGGTCCGTGGTCTGTGATCCGTGGTCTGAGTCCGTGGTCTCGACTGCGTAGTCTACGTACCGTCGATCACAATCGGCCGCATTCAAATGAGCTGCCGAACGAATTTATGAGTTCGAGTCGCGATGAGTAAGACGTTCAATTGTAGAGTTACGTGTGGACCAGAAGTGGTTCTGCGTTTCGTTAGTACTTTTTAGTATACCTAGCTAATAAAGTATACAAGTTTCTTCAATTTGAGTTTACATGAACTGCTGAGTAAGGTGTGACGAATCCAATTTTTTATTTGTTTAAAAAAAAAAATTGTACGATATATTTATTTGTATTGTAGAAAAATTTATGTACACTTAAAACAAAGCATTGTCATATATATTCAAAGTATTAATTGCATAATTAAATAACTTTTTAACTGTTGCGTCTCTTTGTTTGTAATGATATCACTTAAAACTACTACAGGCGCATCTGAATAAAACTTAACATGTTTTTGAAAGCTATCAATAAAGTCCTTTTCTGAGTCATAAGAAAGAACGTGTAAATTAAAAACAGTAAGATTTTTTCCAGAGAAGTGGTTTATAAATGAGCTCTTGGAAAGAATTTTGATCAGATTTTGATCAATTTTGATTATTTGTAATTGGCCATTTTTTGTGGGATATCAAAATTTCCTCTTTTTCGGTTCACTTCTTTAAAGTGTTAAACTCGAAATCTGAGTGCGTGAAAGCTGAGGAAACAAAAAAAAAATGATTATTCAAAGTAGGTAATTCAATTAATGATATGTCACTTCTACAACGTCACTGTGTCTACATCCACTTACCGCAGCATCCCATACATAACAGGTAGCCGGGCTGTATAATGTCTCCGATAACAACACATAAAACAACACCGATGCACCTCCGTCCGTCTGTCTGTCCGTACACCCGTTACATCTCGCGCTTTAAATTAGCTTCTCAATGATCAGTCGTAGGCATAATAATGAAATATTCACATTTACTGCATATATATATTTAACTTTCGGTGATCTGTTCTGTTCCGGTTTTTGAACACATTTTATGATAAATGTTTTTTATTCATTTTAAAATATTTTGAATAACTAAGTATAGTTAAGATCTACTAAAATAATTCTCTGTACTGAATTGCTTTTGCACTACCTGTTTGACTAGATTTTAATTGAATACAATTTTTTCTTTATAGAGGTAAATTGGATCTAAGTAAAATTTTACTATCATCATAAAATAATATTGCAACATTTTTACTGTAATAAGCCGTTTTAGTTTTGACATAAAATCAATAATTACATCGACATATAGGTTTAAAAAAATACTTAGTACGTTATAATAAATTTTCTATCTTTCAAATAACATAGAAAATTAACAAAATATAATTACTTAAATTAAAAACCTTTTGTTAAATTGATATCAGGTTGTGTTTCCTCGGGAGTATATTGAAAAATGTCGTATAAAACGCTTGAGCATTGATTAGGAACTTGTTAAATAATGTACTATTATTATTTATTATAGCTAACTGTTCCCGAGGTTTTAAACATGTTAATTTCTGAATTTCCGCAGGAATTCCGGGATAAAAAATACCCAGTTTTTGTATCCTTGACAAAGTTCGACTACAATTTCATACTGACCGGCTGAACAAAATTAATGTTTGAAAGTCAGTGAAAGCGTATAACTTATTATACAAACAAACAAACGAATAAACGCATATTCGCCTTTATATAACACTAGCTGTTCCCCGCGGTTTCACCCTCGGCAATTTCGGAGTTGCGCAGGAATTCCGGGATAAAAATTACTCTCTGTACACCGGACAACGTGCATGCCAAATTTCATCGAAATTCGTTCAGCCGTTTTTGCGTGATTGAGTAACATACTTCCAAACGTCCAAACATTCAAACATCCACACTTTCACATTTATAATATTAGTAGGATTAGTCAGGACTTATGATTTATTAATTGGGCAAGAAACACCCTTAAACATTTCAGCAAATGACTTTTCTGGCCGATAAACAAAGTAAAAAAAAAATAAAAATTGCAAAGAAAAAGAAAAAAGTGCAAAATCACGAACTCAACCGAGACGTGGCGCGAGATTGTTGACAAAATGTTTTTACGCCTCGCCTTGTCCCGACAGTTGTAACTTTCCTTTTGGTTAGAGCGCTTCGGTCCTGTTCCGACACCATCTCGTTATAGAGTTTTAATTAAGTTTTAATTTTATCTCTTTCGACTCCCGTTTTTTTAATTGAGAAAGGGTCCTAAATCGAAGCGATCGTGTCGCACGTCGCTTTTGAAGAGTTATTTACCGGGTTCCCGAAAAAAATAAATCTTTTAATTACCCATACTGTTATTGGTGACTTGTATTGGAACATGTTGAGGGGAATCCACCTGTAGGTACTTTGTCTGATTATTGTATTGATTTATCAGGTTTTTGACGTTACGCCCTAGAACACGGTATATTATATTATAAATATAATTCTTAAATACATATTTTCAAAAAGTGGCATCTAAACTGTTCAATTGTCATACATTTTGTTTGAATAAATGCGAATCTATTTGAATAAACTAATAAACTTATGACATGAAACCGCCTAACAAAAAATAAACTGTATTAAAAAAATAACTACTTACTGATTCTTCACAAATTTCAATTTTGCAGTTCTATTTTTCGGATATTATAGCGTCACTAATTGTACTATCATGGGTATTTAATAGATATGTCAATAATTATATTTTTGCTATAATATTTCAATATTATTTTTTAGAAATAGGTATTAATAATAAATTAAGTTAATTGGTTTGGACATCTTCGAATATTTCAAGAGATAAGTAAAACAAACACAAAGTAGTGTTGTAGTAACACACAAAATTTTGCACCATCGATATTACTCGTAATTATACTATCGAGAGCATTATAATTGCGTCTACAGTAATTTTAAACTAATGACCGTTGAAAAAGAAATAGAATGTTAAAAATGGCGAATGATTTCTCCGTTTTGAACAATTAAAACGCATTAAACCGGCGCAGGTAGATAGAAATTTATACGAAATAAAGAGCGGCGATGCGTTATGACTTATGATATAGGAATTATAAAAGTGAAAACGGTTAATTTGCTAATTTTCTTTGTCTTACATCGCAATAATTATTTTTGACGTTTAGTAACTTATATTATTCGCTTGACGCATAAATAATATTGTATTTTTCTTATAAATATTATACCTATTTTCTGATATTAAATAACGTACCATTAAAACGATAATTAGTCTAGTTTAATGAATATTCATTTGTTTTAGTAGATTATTATCTGTACAAAGTTGTTTAAAGTTTTTTGACAAAAATAATTACGTTCTTAGGTCTAAAATGTATCAAAGGCCTGAACAGTAAACACGTGAAACAAAATCTAATTAAAAGCAAGATGTGTGAGTTACCATATTATTTATAGATATCGTTTAATTTTGACGTCAACACTCAAAACAATTAAAAAGAGCACCACAAAACGTTTATTAATAAAGCAAATAATAAATTATGCAAGCAAACATTAGACAAGCAATTTTACATTTTGTATTTCTCAATATGAATAAACTACACAGCTTGAATTTACACAAATTTACACCCTATCTTAGGAAAAATAAAGCTGAAATTTCTTTGATTAAATTAGGACAGATGTTATTTTAGAAACATGTTTTTGTCACTCAATACTTTCAATAATTATTGCAGTCACTTAATAAATAGTTAATAAGTAACACGGAATTGAATACTTCATAGTAATTTATTTAAAATGTAATTTTTTTCTATCGATAATCGGCATTGTATGCTAATTTATTAGTACAACTCTAACCCCAGCTGAATTTCTTATTCATGCAATAATAAAATATGTTTAGTAATAAAAGAAATATCCGTAAAAGTATTGTAATGTTCAATTATATTAAAGATAATCACTTCTTTAACTAAACTCGTATTGTACCTACTTAAGGTTTTTTTCCATTAATGGAAAAGGGAGTTTTATATATTCATTTGGGAAAAATATTTCCTAAATTAAAACATATTAACTAACAATCAAAATGTGAATTAATTTTATGAAAAACTAGCAAAAATCTTGCATTATGCAACGGGTGACGTAACGAAGAAGTTCATTTATACATTTTTTTTTTCTGAAGCTATTACTTTCTATACCTACTATAAATCCTAGCATGCCATCTGGTTTATTTGTTGCTTTTGATGTTATTTTACACTATTATTTTAATTACACAAAGCCGTAGTAACTTAACACCACGCCCAGTGTTTATCTACCATCTGACGTGCATAAAATAAATATCTAGTATCCCTGCTTACCCCTTAACGTACTGCACCAATTAGCTGCATACGCCGCGACACGTAATCGTATTTCATATAGCTGCAGCTGCCACAGTCCAGAAATTGCAGAAAAGAGAAGGAAAAAAGCGAAACTTGGCCACAATTAGCAATTAGGATTTTAGCGAACACCGGGCCGCTGGTGTTTTTAATAACCACATTGATAGCAAAGGGAACAAGCCTCAAACAGGAAATAACCCTTTGCAGATTAAAAGTGATGCATTAAACGGTAAAAATGAAATTTATGCGGCAAAAAGGCTGGCAATTTTGTAAGTAGACTGCGCACTGCACACTGCACAGCTTGACACGTTTCTGTGGAACCTTGTTATTTTCTTTGGGACAGTTATTTTTGAGGGTGTATTTTAATGATAATGCTTCAAAACGCCTATAGCGCGTTGTTGCTATACTGATAACAAAAAAGGAAGTAGATATTTAATTAAAAGTTACATACGTGTAACATATTGAAACTAATTAATTATAATAATTACGGATATACCTGAGTTTTGCGCAGTACCTAACGTAATATTAAAATTGTAGTCATTCTGAAATATAAAAAAATTGTCTCTCTTTAGAAGATACGACCTTTTGACCAGAGCCAGTTGATAGTTTAAAAAGTATTTTAAAGCTGGAAAACAAAAAAGCATGACTACTTACACTAATATAATAAAATAGTAAAGTTTGTGGGTTTCTTTGTAGGAAGGAATCTCTGGAACTGCTGGATCGATTTTATATTCTTCAACTTTTACAGTGTACTTTTACATAGGACACTTTTTATCCCGGAGTTCCTGCGGAAATTCCTTAATCAACACTGGTGAAAATGCCGGGAACGGCTAGTACCTAATACCTACATAATAAAATCAGGTACCGACCTTGGTACAGGACCTTGGTAGTCTAACCCTATTCTTCCAGGAGGCAGCTGTGACTTGAAATGTACACGTAAGAAATTTCTGCATTTATGTTTAATTGTTATGTATATACTATATACCTACCTATACAACTCATTGGCGTCGTAGGTCGCCATGCCTGCCCGCTCGCTAATCTAGAGGTTCCGGGTTCGATTCCCGGTGGGGGTGCACTTTGTGTGATGAACACAGGGTTCCAATTTCCAGTCTGGGTGTGTTTATATGTCTTTAGTATAGTATATAAGTAATTCTATGTAGTATATACCACGTTTGCTTGGTTTCCACGACACAAGCTTATATAGCTTAGTGTGGGATGAAGTAGATCTGTGTGTTGTGAAGTGGGTTATTATTATTATTAAATATGTATTACGTATCTAACGTTGTTTACCCACCACCCGCTTCTCGTTTCTCAGCTCTCTGTCACCTTAAGGTTTCTTTGAAGGGATTCTCTCTATCCTTTCTTTTTATTTTGTCAAATTTTCAACGTTTCCTTTGGGGCAATAAAGTAGTATATTTGAATTTGAATTCAATAGAAATCTACAGAGCTATTCCAACGGCCATAAAACGGAATGGAGTGCAAACGAAGTACAATCAACCTCAGCGGTGTATGAACGAGGCACGCGTCCGGCGAGCGTCGGCGCACGATTTACGGCCGCGTTCCGCTCGAGCAATCAATGAGCGTGATATTTTGACGTTTCATTAAACCACTCGACAACTTCATATCTCGCTGGCAGATATTTATGCGCCGAACTGTACCTCCAGGGCATGCTTTAGTAGGTTTATACAGAGTCCTTGTATGGTCGTCTTTTTCAAACTAAGTTATATCCTTACTAATATTGATGCAAAAGTGAGTTTGATTTATTACGCTTTCACGCCTCAACGGCTCAACCGATCATCATGAAATTTTGCATGCACGTTGTCAGGGGTACAGAGAAGGACATGAGGTACTTTTTATGCCGGAATTCCAGCGGGAACTACGAAACTACCGCGGGTGAAACCTCGGGGAACAGCTAGTATACTATATAACAACTTTTTGCACACAATTTCTGAAGATCGGAATTGATTGTGTTTTATCTGTGCTCAATAAATAACTAGTCGGTGACGGTTTCACCCGCGTTAATTTCGGAGTTCCCGCGGGTATTTTGACTTTGCCCAGGCAGATAAAAAAAATAATATGATTTTATTATATGCTGTCGATTTAAGGTACAATTCAAGATGTTTAATTTTGATGAAGTAATTAGTAATTTATAACGATGATAGCTGTAGTTGTTAGCTTTGATTCGGAAATCCTAACAATGAGTGAGGTGAAGGAAAACATAGTTAGAAGACCGTAACATGGTGGGCACTTTCTGGTACCCAACTAGTTGGCTATCATCTTCTATTCTGAATCTGTCACCAAACAACTTAATAGTAATAACGTTTTAGAATATCAGGTGAGCTGTAAACTTGTAAACTCCTAGCCTCCTTAAAAAAAAAAGAAATTTCTTCCAAAATTGCAATCAGCCATTGTCACGCGCGAAATTATCAATTAAAATCGATTTTGTCTCGCTAATTGATCACTCGATTTGCTCCAACCACGCGTATTGTAGGCATATACCTACATACCGGTGCAGAGACACTAGCAAACTGTAACAATCGTAATGGTATGTAAAACGATTTGAGCGAATGATTTTAATGGTCGAAAGTTTCCAACGGACCGCACATATATACGAATAATCGATTTTATCGCTCCATTTATTGCTCATAAACAATCGTAATGACCATAGATCGTTACTGAAATGTATCTTTTTTTTCCGATAGTTTGTTATAATTGGTGGAAAACAATCGATTCTGACACATGGCTGCTTTCACACGCCGTAGAGTTTTGTGATTTCACAACAAAAAAAAATTGGATCAATTTCGAAAGGTTAGATTTCTATTGCAGATAGAAATTCCTAAAAATAAAAATAAACCAGTCTTGTTCACATCTGTACCTACATATAGTAATAATGTTGACACGCTGTGTCTGTGGGTGACACAGAGCATATTAATATTCATTAGAATTTATTTTTAAATACATATCACATAAAAACTACTAAACTGATTTAAATTAACCATAATCATGTCCCTAATTTATGTTCTAGGTCGATATATAAATATTTATTATTTTAAAACATCATGAAGCTATTATGAAAATCTGAAATCCAGGCGGGTGAAACAAGTAGGTACCTACAAGTTTATTTCATATGGAGCTTTGTAAACGGATAAAATCCTATTTGTTATAAAAAATAGGTATTTTAAAGAATAAAACTGTAAAAAAATTTATACAAAAATAGGTAAAATGTGTTTGTTAGATACCGTTGAATACTTGATTATATTGAATTTTTTTAACATGTCCGTCATTTTGCCATACTCTTTTGATATACTCTGAGCTTCTCAACAAAAAATTAAAGGTATCGGATGGTGTTAAACACATAGTTACACGGTGTATAAATAGTTTTTAATTGAACTCCACCGGTTGTCGATTTATGAGATGGGCCAGCCAAAAGTTACATTATTGCATTGTGGGGACACACGGTCGAGGCGAACAGCGAGCCACCGACCACCGTATCAGTTGACAGACGGATGCAGATAAGCAATAACATGTTAACCCACAAAATGAAGTTATTGATTCAGAACGATTTATTGAGAGTTAGAGAACGTTTTTTAATTATGTGTTTACCTTATCACATTCTTAAAAAATGTAACTAAATATTGAACATAAAAAATTTGACACAAAATGGCGCAATAATTTTAAAACTTTAATTCAATCAAAATTTCTCCAGTGTGGGTTAACACACTATTGCTTATCTATGTCCAGACGTACATTGTACACTTTTGTTTTACCACGCATGCCTAAAAACATAATCTATCTCATGTACTGCTTTCCTGAGGTTTTTAATTTGCAATATTTTTTTTAATTTGCATCACAATTATATAAATTATTATCTTAACTATCACGATTACGTTGAAGTGTGTGTACAAGCCCTAAGGCGGTATTAACATGTGTGTACGCTTCCTTGGGTCTTATAAAATGTTAGTGTTACATTAATCAGACAATAAACGGTGTTCACTGAAGGTGGTTGCGTTTATTCATTAGTCCCAACAACTCATGGCGACCCTGCCTATAAGAGCCGAGTAGGCTGGAAAAAGTGTTTTCGTAAAAATGACTGTATAAAAATAAAATTTATTAAAATGTGTCGTTCAACGGTGGAGAAAGAAGAGGTGTTCTTAAGTCAGAATGCGGCCGGGGGAAACAATGATGCCACGATGAAATTAATTGGAGGAAAGCTGGACAGCCTCACCGTAACAACCTATTTACTTCTGGCGGTAATAGTGGCAATCGCTACGTTCTTCCTAATTAAATTATACCGAGAGTGCCATCGTCGCTGGATACAGGAAGAGATCCAGTTAAATACCATGCAGCGGATCCGTACGTCGATACGAGGTCGTGTGAATCAAGAAAGTTCTCAAAATAATTAAGCAGCCCACTGCTTTGCACTTTTTGGAACTATGTTACTTATTTTCTAATTCGGTGAAATAACGTGAGTAGTGAGTGATAAGTATTTTTACATACTATTATTATACCTACATGATTTAAAACGGACTAAAAGTGTGCACGGACACTCATCGAACATGACACCGCGACGAGTAAAGTGCAACGTCGGAAATTATGTTTCGCAATAAGTTGACCTAAATATTTTTACGTAGAATGTCTATGTCTAGAATGATAATTATTTTGTGTGGTATTTTAAAAAATTATTGATGTTAGAGTATGATTAAGAGTTTAATAGAATATTATGAGGTATTAGTTGATATACGAAAATATCTAATTAAGAAGGGTCAAAGTAGGTATAAAGGCAAAACAATAGAAACTAAGTTAAGCGAGGCAAAATGTACTTTTGATAAATGTAGCAACATGATCTTAATTTACTTACTGATTTTATTAAAAGATTTCTTACCCACCAACCTATATCTCAAACAATTTTTCATTCTTTTTCTCACAGGTATGGCAGGTATGTGTTATTGAAAAATTATAGTGAGCCGTAGAGGTCTAATTTTAGTTGGTTGTTGTGAATGATATACTAAATACAACGTAATATTTTCTACTTCAATGGTTGTTGTAAATTAGAATACACTGCAAAAATAGCAGTTTTTGCTTGACATACAAAAATTAAAAAAAAATGTAGTTAAGTAACTTTTTTGATATTATTATATTACATAACTTTATTTTCGTTTTTTCCGGTGTATAGAAAAAAACGTATTTGATACCCTTTACTTAATACTCGTACCAATTTGAACGTCTAATAAGTTCGTCAGCCCACGCCTCCGTGTGTATCGCCAACATCCTTCGATACACCCAGTCGTTCTCTCAAGCGCTTTACATTTATATAACATTTTTAATTTGATATAAAATATTGCAGTTTCGATTCAATTTCCATCACTTTAATGTTGAGGCGTGAACTTAATCCATCTTATTGGCAACTGACGACGAAACCATCACTTGGTTGCCTGTTTTGCAAATCCCATTACTTACCTTTTTTATTTTACTCACCATTCGCTTATCTTTACTGTTCATATACCTACGAGTATAGCGATGAAGAGTTGTGTAAAGTTATTATTGGTTAATAAATTTTATAACGAGTTAAAAATACTTCTTTGGAAGAGGGAAAATTGACACGCTGTTTAGTTCTTTTTAATTCTGTTTCGAAGCGTGACCCGACCAAGACTTCTAAGCACAATCGAGGTCCACATACCGGGGAACTTCATACGCACAAATATCGCAAAAATATCATTTACTAGCTGTGCCCGCGGGTATTCTGAGATAAAAGTACTAATTACTACCCTATATTTTTTTCTGTGCTGGTTGACAACGTGTAGGTAGTAGGTGTGCAGTAATGTAGTATGTAGTAATGTAGTAATGCAGTTAAAGTAGTTTCTTGCGCGTCAATTTCGAAATTCCCGTGGGAATCCCGGCATAAAAAGTAGCCTATTTCCTTCTTTGTACCCCTGATAACTTATATGCAGAATTTCGTGGTGATCGGTTGAGCCGTTAAGCCATGAAAGCGTGACAAACAAATACACTTTTGCATTTATAATATCTATTAGTAAGGATTTTTTTATTAGTTACCTAACACATATTATAAAAGGGGAAAGTTTGTGAAGATGTGTGGATGTTTGTTAATCAATTATGTTTTAACAATCTAACGTATTCGACTGAAATTTGGCAAACTTATAGAAAATATTCTGGATTAACACATAGGATACCTTCAACCTCGGCATTGTTGAAACAATTCTGAAATTCACGTAGACGAAGCCGCGAGGAAGGACTAGTGCAATATTATAAATTAACAAAAACTGTTAGTGCCTATAACAGAGTCCGTAAACTTTTTTAGCTTTAACTTAAGTTTAGAATCAATAAAGAAGGAATAATTAGAATACCCAATCATTTTCGGATTAGCAACTTATTAAAAACTGTAAAATTATGTGTTATGTTTCTTTAGAGATCTCTGCTCTACCTATACATAATTATTATTTGGTACTATTTCAGTGGTATACGTTTTTTTAGAACAAATTTTTAACAAAAAAATTAAAACCGACTTCCAAAAACACAAATCAAAAAAAACTAAAATAAAAAGCTAAAAATAACAAAATACCGATTTAATCCAAAAGACGAAAACACACGTTATATTATTATTGGTTTGTGCTACCACTGATCGGTTTGAATTCGGTGACAAGCCCGCTGGTGTCTGCCCACTTGAGTTGTTTTGCTCACGAAGAGCTGGTGGCAGGAGTCGACTTAGCCCATCTACCCCCTCCATATTTGGCTTGTCACCGACTTCATACCGATCAGTGGTAGCACAAACCAATAATAATATAACGTGTGTTTTCGTCTTTTGGATTAAATCGGTATTTTGTTATTTTTAGCTTTTTATTTTAGTTTTTTTTTATTTGTGTTTTTGGAAGTCGGTTTTAATTTTTTTGTTAAAAATTTGTTTATTTCTTGCTTTTTAGTGAGTCGGTTTGTAATTTATCTAAGTTACAATAGCCTACTGTCAACTGCTCATAACCTTTTACAAAATATTGCTTTTCCCGATGCAGGGACGTTAATTTTTGAGGAGTTCTGCTGGTACACCACCATCAGTTCCACTTCACCATATGCATTGTGACGAACATAAATTGTTTAGAAACCACATTTAAGTTAACGAATCGGAATCTGTGAAATACCTATTATTTAGTTGTTCTGATGACCATCTGCGGTCTTCATCATCAGTTCCACTTCTTCAAATTTTACTTTCCAAAAGTAAATAAACGATTTACTATAAAAAATACCCAAATCGCCATAGGTGTGCCTATAAATTTTGAAGAGTTCCCTCGATTTCTCCAAGATTTCATCATCAGATCCTGACTTGGTGACAATGTGACCAATTCGGAAGTATCCCCTTTCAAACAAAAAAACAATTTTCCAAATCGCTCTAACTAGAACCCCTGAAATACGTACTATGACCGTTCCGATGACCATCTGTGGTCTTCATCATCAGTTCCACTTCTTCAAATTTTGCTTTTCGAAAGCAAATGAACGATTTACTATAAAAAATACCCAAATCGCTATAGGTGTGCCTATAATTTTTGAAGAGTTCCCTCGATTTCTCCAAGATCCCATCATCAGATCCCAAATTGATGGCAATGGGACCTAATTGGGAGTATACCCTTTCAAACAAAAAAAAGAATTTTTGAAATCGGTCCAGCCGTCTTCGAGTAATCGGTGAACATACATTAAAAAAAAAAAAATAAAAAAAAAAAATTAAAAAAAAAAAACATACATACAATCGAACATAGAACCTCCTCCTTTTTGGAAGTCGGTTAAAAAATAGAAAGATCATCAAAAATCTGTTACAATTAATTTTTTATGAATGTGGGATAAAATAAGACAAGTATTTTTAACTATACCTTTTCGTACCTACATGTGAACTGACGCTACAACGGCGGTGTGAAATCAGTACAGTGATAAGCTAACGACCGTCCCTTAGCCCCGCATTCCTTTGGACCTCCTTCTCTTATCAATTAAATGGACCGACGCCATCTTTCACACTCTCCAATTGAATACTGTTGTGAAATAAATTCGATTCTGTTTACGTTGTGGATTATTGGTTTTTAATGAGTTGGTCACTGAGTTCGTTGTTGGTAATAATAATAATTGTTTGGACATTATCACTCAACGCCACCTGGTTCTAAGCTTGTACCCTCTATGAATACCGGACTACTTGATATAAGTTATTCATGATATTTATGTATTTACAAAAAAAAATTACACTTTGCTTTAAAAATTCACCCTTTCTATCCTACTAATATTATAAATATGAATATGGATGTTTAGATGTTTGGATATTTGTTACTCAATCAGGCAAAAACGGCTGAACGGATTTGGATTAAATTTGGCATGCACGTTATCAGGGGTACATAGAACGACATAGGGTACTTTTTATCCCGGAATTCCGGCGGGAACTCCGAAATTACCGCGGCTGAAACCACGGGGCACAGCTAGTTAATAATAAATAATGCTATTTGTCCGTTAATTATTTCAAAACCTCTTTTGTTTTTTTTTTTTATAAATATTCCCCTTTGATGGACATACCACGTTGAATTCACCCCTCTAGTGCGCAGACACGTCCGCACACCGTGACACGCGCGTATCAAGTGAGCCAATCTCGCGATTAGTACGACTACATTTTAATTTTGACATTCCGTCTCACGCAACTGACGCGCCGCGTCAAACAGTTGGCGTAGCTGCCCATAAATACTACGAAACAGAACGTTTTGGTAATTGTAGAAGGCATTATAACTATTTGAAATTTTATGAGGGATAGTGTATTGAAACTAATGACAATAATTTTGTGGCCGATTTTTTCTTTTCCAAATTACCTACCTATTTATATTTTATTCATGTAGATTTATAAAACAAAATTCCTAATTGTAAATTGGGAATTTAAAAACAAATTTGTAAATGGAAAAGTATTCGAAATGTTCACAAAATTGTCAATTTTAAAATTAGAATATAGTGTCGTATAATTCTCCGGTATTCCCACAGGGCGCGTTGACGGCCAATGATTTACTGCGTCTCTACTCTTTAATTAATACGAAACTTGGAATTATTGTCATCTTCCACTAACACCATCGTTGCCGCATCCACCAATCGCTCCGTCCCTCTCGCGTGTAGTGTAAATGCTTTCAAGAATATTGAGACATCTTTAACTAGTGATTTATAAGTTGTCGACGAGAAATTTTATCGATTTGTTTACTTTAAGAATTAGTGGTTACCACGATCTTTTATACCGATTTACGTCGGCATTTTAATATGGTATCACACATTATATCCTATTTCAACGGTTAGTTCGATCAGTTAAACATTTTTAATGATGTTTAGAATGTCGATGGTTTAAACATCCTCTTAGATTTGGTGGTGGTCATTTGCATATAAAGAATTGATAATCTGAGGTGTGTTTATTAAGAAATAAGCTATTCTCTTATCGCTTGATAATTTTTTAACGTTCTTTCAGATAAGCTGAGAGCTTCTTCACATGATGGTAAATTATATCGGCCTTGTTAATATGAAATCTACAACGTGATAATGAATTAACTGAAAACTAGAAAATAGTTTGCTCAAAATCGACTAGCGAATCGAACGCACTATGTTTTAATATAGGTTATATTTTTTTCATTATTACTAGCCAATGTCTAAATTATCTGTAGTACAATATTAGGCGCGTACGCCGCCCGCAGCTAAAAAAAATCAGACCGGTAGGCGCGGGCGTAGCGCTTGGAATTTCGTAGATAGGTCACCTCCAAACTAATGTTGAATAACTTTTAAAGTATAAATTTTTTCAACATAAAATATATTTTAATCATTTTATTGTAAATTTTTTTTTAAATGGGGTGTATCAGGATTTCAGTTAATTCGTTAACACGTTGTATAATAGTCTTGCATTTTTTTTTTATAGAATTATAATATATTAGGTATATCTGTCTGATCCGTGTATTTGTCTATGCTTGCTAGTATAACTTTTTACTGCTTAGAACTCTTTATTGCAGTTCCTTTAACATTTTAGTCCAATTAAGTTATAATTGCTTCTGTATCTATTAATATACCTACTGAACATACATTACAGTTATAATACTACGTACCTTGGTAGCATAAGTCTTGATATTTAAAAAGATTTCATACGATTACCTACTAGAAAGCAAGTAATAAAAAAAAACGGATAGGTATTCCCTGATTTTTTTTTATCAGAGCTGTAGAATTGGTTTATTCTTAGACGATGATGAAAGCTCCGTTTGAATAGGTCACCATGCCTGCCCGCTAATCAAGAGGTATCGGGTTCGATTCCCGGTGGAGGTGGACTTAGTGTGATGAACACGGTGCGATCTCTTCCAGACAACAATTATGCGAAAGGACAAATTATTATTAGGTTTTTTTTTAAAGGCACAATGTAATACACGAATTATTATTTGTTTACACGCACGCAATAAACTTACCACAACGAATGCGGTTCCGTTTCCGACAGAAGCCCTTGACCTTAAATAAAATTGAGAAATAGTACCTATTGATTTCTTAAGAAACAATAGAAGGAAATATATTTAATTCCCAAAGACCGCTTCTTTCCTACTTTTTGCTGAAATTTGATATATATTTATTAAAAATTTATACTTACATTAAAATTTAATTTTTTATTTTACAAATAAAATGTTTAATTTTTTAATATAAAATACTTACTAGCCGTTCTCCGTGGTTTCATCTGCATTGATTTTGAAGTTTCGAAACTAAAGTACATTGTGTTTTTTATAGGTAGGTAGGTATACCCTTGACAATGTGTATGCAAAGTTTCATCGGGATCAGCTGAGTAGTTAAGGCATAAAAGCGCAACAAACAAACTCTCATTGCATTAATTTTATCAGGATTGTCATTATTAACTTTAAATGCCTAATATATCTTAAATATTTGAGAAAAACTGGCTATGGGAAGTGATTATATCCATTTTTTTTATTAAGATGTTTATAATAGAATAAAGGTTGAAGTGGTGGTTAAACCAGCAACACCACACGCCTCATAAATAAATCTACACATCCTTTGTATTTGTCCCACTGAGCGTGAAAGTGTGGTTGACGTAGCACGCTCGGACGTGCCGCTCGGGCCGCGCGCGCCGTCGCGTGTCCCCAAACTGATTAGAAGTATGGTCGCATTCATGGAATATTATGGCAATTTAATAAGCTTAACGCATTCGAGTACTGTAATAACTAGAATGATAGGGTTTTATCTGCAAATCGGGATACTTAGAAAGCGATAAATCGCTCTGTTCACATGCAAAATTTGACTTAAGTTGCCGTACTATAAGCTCTGTTTACTCTTACTACTCTTACGTCAAGTATAGAGCCTTGAGATCCTGAAATCTTGATCCTGAAACCTTTAAAAGGTTTCAGGATCAGGACGGCTAACAGGTAGAGATCAATCTAAACATAAAAAGTACATATTTTGCGATAAATAATGGGCTAGTTGACAAATTTTATTTTAGTCCGGTTTGTAAGTTAATAAAAAATACGTTAAAAAGTACGTTTTATACGTAATCAAATAATAACGGTGATACATTTAGTTGAAATTTCACGTGATGTCACTATCCGATGCAGTTTGTGTGGGCGCTTATAGCGGTTAATGACGTCACGAGCCCCCACCATAAACTTTAATGCGCTATATCTATCTTTATTTTCATTAATTTGAAAAAGCAAAAAATACGTGTCTAATAAAATAATACAAACCCATTAAAAAAATATTTTTTATTAATTTACAAACCACTAATAAATTAGAATTTTGATTTTCAAAAGTCGTCAACATCCTTCTGACTGATTTATTCAACCACTGGGTTTAGAAACTTTTTTTTATCCAAAACTACTTTGCATAAAAAAGGCGAGCACTAAAAGAGGTTTTTGAAGTTTCATTCCCTAAAAGAACTGAGCAAGGGAATGACTATTTCTGTTATAGGTACTTTTAAAGTCATGGTATAATCGACTCTTCTTTAACTAAACAAAAAAAATATTGCAATCAGTAAGATTGAAAAGGTACATACAACGTGTTTGAATTAACTGAAAACTAGAAAGTAGTTTGCTCAGAATCGACTTCCGAATCGATCGCACCATGTTTTAATGTAAGTTATATTTTTTCATTTTTACTAGCCCATGCGTAAATGATTTATAAATACAATATTTGGCGCGTACCCCGCCCGTAGCAAAAAAAATCGAATCGGTCATTGACACGTAGACGCGGGCGTAGCGTTTGAAATTTCGTAGATAGGACACCTCCAAACTAATGTTGAATAACTTTTAGACTATTAATTTTTCGACATCCTTCTTCCTACTAATATTATAAACGCGAAAGTTTGTAAGTATGTATGGATGGATGGATGGATGGATGCATGTTTGTTACTCTTTTACGCAAAAACTACTGAATGGATTTAAATGAAACTTTACAATAATATAGCTTATAGATCAGATTAACACATAGGGTACTTTTTATCTCGGGGTTCCCGCGGGAACTCTGAAATTAACACGGGTGAAACAGCGGGGCACAACTAGTAGTTTATATTTTAATCATATTTTTGTTTATTTCTTTAAATGGGGTGTATCAGGTTTTTGGTCAATTCATTAACACGTTGTATATCTACTTGGTGACCGCTAAAATATTTCTGAATCATTCATACTTACATATATTATTTTCTCAATTAATTCCATTCAAAAGCATACGGTAGTTCTTATCACCTTTGACCAAATTTAAACATTAAAAAAGCATATTTTATCTTTTTCTCTCCCCGCTCTACTGGCCATTACGGGTCACCCCCAGGCATAGAGCACAACTGGGGTTGCCCACGTGCCATATTGTAAAACGGTTGGTGTGGCCAGATGTCTATGCTAATAATAATATTATACGTTTTTAATTGTCTCTCGCTTAGTGAACTATTGGGTGATGTGTTTTGTTTTTTTGCTTTATTTTTGTTCTACTTACAAAGTTAATAATATATTGGGTTAATAAAAGGTATCCCTTTTTTAGGTTTTGTAATCACAATATTATTTCACCAAAAATCAGCATTTCGTTTCTTTTTGTAAAACTGTCTCTACGTGCAAAAAATCCCATATTGCTGCTCGCCGTCTGTCCGTCTGTAAATCTTTTAAAACCGATTTTAATATGGTTTTCATCCAGAGATAGATTCCCCGCGTTAACTTCGTAGTTCCCGCGGGGATTTCGGGTCAAAATTATCCTATGTCCTTCGTATCCTTGAAAACGTGTATATGCGAAATTTCATGTAGGTACATTAGTTACCTACCTATTTGATAAACAAACAAATAAATAAGCTAAAATCGCATTTATTAGTAAGGATTCACATTGACATCCTATTATAATATATTTTAAACTTGACATTAAAAATTATCTGACCCGGCCATTATTGGCGGTTAGTTGAAATACTGCAAAAATATTTGCAAAAATGCAAAATAAAAATTATTTACCCTGTTTAAATATTCTTCTATAAATTTCTTTCTTATTGAAATATCGTGGAAGATTTTTTTAAAGGTGGCACTTAACCCAAATACGCATTAAGTAATATAATGGATGTTAAAAACACACACAGCCCACAACAAACCTCACAAAAAAGCGTGATATGACAAAAAATTTAGTATTTAAAACAAATAATTTTAAAAAATAGCACCCATTGAATCGGTAATGACGATCATAAAACGTGATACCGTCCGGCGAGTTCGATTAGTGACGTATCAGGCGACATTATCGATAAATAAATTCGATTGGACCGCGCCGTTATCGTCGATCTTCAAGCGCGCTCGCAAAACAATAACTCACTTTTATTTTAACACAAAACGAAACAGAAACAAAAAAAATCCCCATCGTAGTAGAGAAAATGTCGTGAAACAAAAGTAACGATTCGAATTAAAAGCTAATCGAGATTTATTGTTCGCTTTTTTCTTATCGATAAACGTATTTTCTTTCTTTTTATTCGTAATGTTACAGTTTTAATTGGGTGCTTATGTTGGGGGTTAGGTATAAGCTGACATAATAATATATTTATGGAGTGATTGTATGAGCTGATGTTAATGAAATGGTTTAATTTATGCTTTGTTAGCAATCCAATAAGTTTTTATGCTTATAGCAACTGACTGTTAACCGGTAAATGCTAGTATTTTTATACTAAATCAAGAACTTTCTAGTATTCGTGAAATAATCTTAGATTGTAAAGATAAGAGTTAAGTTTTTATTTACAACTTTCTCAGTGACTTTTTCTGCAAAGGTTATTCCAACTGTTTCTATCACTCTACGGATTCTAATCCTACTAATATTATAAAATGTGAAAGTGTGGATGTTTGTTACTCAATCACGCAGAAACGGCTTGACGGATTTGGATGAAATTTGACATGCACGTTTTCAGGGGTACAGATAGGACATAGGATACTTTTTATTCCGGAATTCTTGCGGGAACTCGGAAATTACCACGAGTGACACCGCGGGGCACAGCTCGTACTTAAATAAAACGCATTAAAGTTTGGAAGTTGGAACACGCAACATCATAACTAAGTATAAAATGCACCTAGGTGTGACGTCACATCTAATTTCTACTCAATGTATCGCCGTTATTTTTTGATTACTTAAAAAAATAGGTGTCCAATATTTTTATTAATCTACAATATGGACTGTAATTAAAACTAGCTGCTCCTCGCGGTTTTACCAGCGTTAATTTCCAAGTTACCGTTGAAATTCCTGGATAAGAGTACTATGTCTTTCTCTGTACCCTTGACAACGTGTATCTATGCAAAATTTCATAAGGATCGCTTGAAAACGTACGTGAAAACGTAACAGACAGACAGACAGAGTTACTTTCGTATTTATAGTTTAGTAGGAATAGTGGTAGTCATCATGCCTATTCTGAGAGAATCCCAAATTACACGCGAGTTAATACATATAAAATAGGAGAATTTTTATCGACAAAATGTAAAAGATTATATCGACAACTATCCCATCCTTACATTGACCACATGGTGTATCCCATGCGAGCACACCAAGGTAATTGGCCAATGGCCAGTGTTGCCAGTGGAGGTTGTCGTAAATAAATTTATCTAACCATATTGAACCTTTTTACTTTAAGCTATCTATAACTGCCATATTGTGTCCGTTATCACCAGCCCACAAAAATGATGGCTCATTAACTTCCACAGAGCTATCAGTTTTGCGGATCGCTTAATTGAAATATCTTTTTTATGCAATAATTTAAATAAATAAAAGCAAATTGTGAACTACTAATTTAAATACAATAGTTAAGTACCTACTTATTAATATCGCAATGAATGATTTATTTGTATAATAAGAAGTTTTTTTTAAATATTTATTGGTGTACCCTAGTAATGTACTTAATTCATATACCTACCTCAACAATAAAATAAAAATTATATTATAATAGCTGTCCCCCGCGATTTCATCTGCGGTATTTTCGGAGTTCCCGCGGGGATCCCCGTAAAAGAGAATTCTATGTCCTTCTTTGTACCCCTGACAGTATAGTTTACGGTGATTAGCTGTTCCCCGCATTAATTCCGGAGTTCCCGCGGGAATTCCGGGATAAAATCTATCCTATCTTTTAAGTTGGACCATATTATAAATGGTTGCAAATTTTTATCAAAATCCGTTCTGTAGTTTCGGAGTCCATCGCGGACAAACAACGTGACACGTGATTTATATATATTAAGATTAAATACATATTGAAAATTTTGCTCTAAAATCGAATTCTAAATTAAATTGATAGAAATTCTCTGAATCTAGCCATGTCAGTTCTATCAATATCTGGCACCAAACTAAAGGATCATAGTTTATAGTACACCGTATGTGAAAATATGGGTATTAATAGAATTATATAAAATCTCTACATGACGCAACCCTATCTTTACATGGAACGTGATTACATAACCACCGTTCTAAACTCTAGAGGCAGGGAAATAAGGTTTATATTTCTTTAAAAATGCCATATCAAAATCGTCCCTCGACGCAGCATCCCTAAACAAATTAAATCGAGCACAATTTGTTCAAAGATCAGACCACGCCCAGTTATATTAGGGGGTGGCCTATTTCTATCAAATATCGCGAAAAAATTAGTTTATCCGTTCTTATACCTACTTAACTGAGTAATTCTGCCGACACTCTGTACCTATCTATGAAACCAATAAAAAAGACAAATCAGATAGATGTGTAATGCTGGGATATTATTGTAAAACTAATAATAATTTTGGTAGCTTACATTTCTCAAATATTTTTTCCAACCATTGATGCAAAAAAAAATTACGTAAGCATAAGATGTGGGAATTTCATAAAAAAACAAAAAATATTATCGAAACTAGGCGGTAAAATAGGCGGGCGGTACTGAACTTACGTAAGAGTGTTAAAAATAGTATTATAATATGGACATAGATAAGCAATAGTGTGTAAACCCATTGCACACTGGAGAAATTTTGAGTAAATCGTGTTTTAAAATTATAGCGCAATTTTCTGTCAACATTTTTTATGTTCAATATTTAGTTACATACTTAAACAATGTAATAAGGTAAACACATAGTTAAAAAACGTGCCCTAACTCTCAATAAATCGTTCTGAATAGGTAACTTAATTTTGTGGGTTAACATGTTATTGCTTATCTGCGTCCATATATACACACACACACAAACACATATACACACTCAAACATATACATATACACACACACAGCCATACAAACTTGTACGATTTATATTTTTATAACTTAATTTCCTTATTCTATATGTATCAAACTATCTCTTATTTTTAAGTACCTAGGTAATAAGTTTGATTGAACAAAGAGGATACTGTTAAAATTGTAATCAGCTATAGAAGAGTGAGGTCTCCTAACACAGGTATTGTTATACTAAAAAGGAGACCTCCGTCATGTCCTAGTTTACTTTGAATTACCTATTGAATAAACTTATTTAAACTTATTTATTTAAACATATTATACAATATACATATTTTGTTGCAGTGGTCATGCACAGAGACAAGGAAGACCTCCACGGACATCGAAGGGAGCACTCTGCCTATGACCACACAATGCCGGATGGCGAGATGTTCCTACAGGTCAGTATGGGACCGATGTCTTCCTATTTCATATCTATACTAATATTTTAAAGAGCAAAAGTTTGTGAGTTTGAGACGTTGTAAGGGGTAATCTCTGGATCTACTGAACCGATTTTGAAAACTCTTTTAGTACAGTGATCCTGAGTGTCATAGGGTACTTTTTATTCCGGAACTCCCGCGGGAACTCTGAACTTCCCTCTTGTAAAATCTCTGGATCTACTGAACCGATTTTAAAACTCTTTCACTTATAAGAAGCTACATTGATCCTGAATGATAGAGGGTACTTTTTGTTCCGGAATTAACCACAGGTCAGCTAGTTTTACAATATATTAAACAATAATGGCATTTACCCGCGTTTTTTGAGAGTTTCCGCGGCAACTCCATGAAATCAGTTCTAAGCAGACGTCTCCTATATACCTGCCTTTCAGCTTCGTCGTTGAGTAGTTTTCAAGATTTTCTATTCAGTTAGTGAGTCAGTGACCTTTCGTTTTAAATGTGTCAACTGCCACTAAAACTTTGCTTTATCATAGTTAAGGGAAACATTTCCTATATCACAATATATTATTTAGTATAAAACCTGAAAGAAAAGTCTGAGGTGGTGCTATCTCTTGACAACTTTTATACCTACCTAGTTTATTGGGTGAAGTCGAACTCGAAAGTCGAAACCGTTTGTTGCGAACGTAACGACTTCTTTATGTGTCTTTATTTATTTTCTTTTATTATCCTTTTTTATTATTTCCCGTCATTTATTATTCTATAACGGTAGGCAAATTTACATAGACTTTATGAGTTATGCAAAATGTCTATTTTGCTTTTATTTCTGATCTGAGTCAAAGACATAAACCGTTTTACTTCAATTTGCTTTCTGATTATTATTTATACGTACTTACTAGCTTTCCGCGTTCATTTCGGAGTTCCCGCTGGAATTCCTGCATAAAAAATATGCCATGTATTATGTATCTAATGTACCTACCTCTGAAAGCGTGTACATATAGGTATTATACAAAATTTCAAGATCGGTCGGTTTCAAACAATCACTTATTATAATTATTTAAGGATTTCATTCAGTAATAAAAATCACCACTTTTTTAATTGCAGGCACTCAATGGCTTCCTCATGATCCTGACCTGTGAAGGCGAAGTCTTCTTCGCCACCCATAGTATAGAAAGTTATTTAGGCTTTCATCAGGTAAGAAATATTCCTAACATACCGACTAACAATCATAAAGTACTAATGCAAGAATGGAAGTTTTTTTTCACATATTCATATCAGATCAGTAGTGATCTGTTGAATATATTTTCTTCTTTTACACAGCCTCCTTTTAAGAGCTCCCGAAGACAACACCGAACTTTATATTTGGACGCAGATAAGCAATAACATGTTAACCCACAAAATTAAATTATTGCTACAGAACGATTTATTGAGAGTTATAGAACGTTTTTTAATTATATATTTACCTTATTACATAGTATAAATATGTAACAATATGTTGGACATAAAAAAATGTTGACACAAAATGGCGCTATAATTAGAAAACACGATTTACTCAAAATTTCTCCAATGTGGGTTAACACACTATTGCTTATCTATGTCCATTTGTGAAACCGCTGTGCTGAAATTGTAGATATTAAAGCTTGGTTTTCGGACTTTTTATCCAAATTCCAAACTCCCTCAGTGCTCTGAAACTGAATTTTTACAGCACAAATATTTTTTTTCCTTCCCCTAAATAAGTAATAGGTTATGTCCACATAATTTATTGTCCCAAGGTAAATAAAAAACTGCCTGCGATAAGCAGTAGGTATTTATTTAGGTAGGTTACTATACATACATATGTAGCGGCCGGCTGTTATGATTACATTAGAAATGTAATTTCACTAGTGGATTTTCGAGTTAATAAACAAAGAAAAAGTTAATTTTCATTGAAATTTTTTTTTTCACAACTTAAAGCTATTAAGCATTCAAATGAAGCCAATTAAATAAATTTTGTACCTACTTATATATTTTACTTTGATGCAAAAACAAAAATTATATTTTACGTGTTTTTTTTTAAACTTTCAGTACATTTCACAATAAATAATAATAATAAAATTAATATAAAATAATATAACGATAAAATGTTTGGACAATAACACACGGCGACACCTGGTTCAAAAAGCAAAGATTGTACTGTGTGTATTAGATAACAGTTTTGTTTTTGGTGTAAATAAATTCAAGTAAGTAGGTATCAACTTTATAATTGACACTAAATCCCAGGCTCGGGGTAAACGCAAATGTCCATCATTCACAATTATGTTTAGCCCACGAACCTGCGTAATTTTTTGTACTTATAGTGGTTGGGTTTACTAATCACTGAACTCAGTGAGTTTTTGTCACTCACTAAACATCCTATTATCTGTGGGTATAGTGATTACTGAACTCAGTGAGTTTTTGTCACTCACTAAACATCCTGTTATCTGTGGGTTTACTGATCACTGAACTCAGTGAGTTTTTGTCATTCACTAAACATCCTATTATCTGTGGGTATAGTGATCACTGAACTCAGTGAGTTTTTGTCACTCACTAAACAATCCTATTATCTGTGGGTTTTCTGATCACTGAACTCAGTGAGTTTTTGTCACTCACTAAACATCCTATGTATTTAACCCCAGCAAGATAACCTTCGTCGTATCCACGTAATCGATCTGTCATGTTAATCTGATTGCTCGAAAATAATGCAGAGTTTATGAAATTAGATTCCTCAATTTTTTTAACATTCATCAACTACAGCTAGGTATTACTTCCAAATTACTTCTATTCTGTTTGTAGGAAAAAATAACAAGTAACGGCACTGTCATCGGTCCTTGATAAGTGTGCAAAGTTTCGAATTAATCCGACGTTTGTAAGGGTGTGAATATCACGTTCAAAGATTCCGTTCCATAGATACATGGATACATAGATACAGGTGAAGCTAATAAAATTGTTCTAAAAATGTTTAAGATCAATACCGCAGATATTCTTTAAAAAAGAACAACAAGGTTCCGCTAGCAAAACACATAGGTATACATATACCAAACGGCACAACCTCGGCTCCGGAGCCACAAATATCAAAAAGAAATCACACTAGTTAATAAATGCCCTTCGAATTACAGCTAATAAAGTTCACAATGAAATATTACTGTCAAAATGTAAAAAGCCCCAATTTCTGTATTTATACGAGCCGCGCACCGCGAGCCGAAAGTCCACCCCCCGACTATAAAACTTTCAGTGTACCACCAACAGTCGTATAAATTTTATTCCCTCAACCCTCCGACTGCCGGCCTTTGTTTTGTTTAGACTCGACATTGGGCGAGTAATTCGGTTACCTGAGTAACATTCGATTGGCAAAGATTAAAAATTTAGAAATTGGACCCACAATGTTGGATTGTTACGAACAGAGTGTGTACGGTCGCCAAAGTGATTGTACGCTTTTGTTATTGATAAAACTTTTTGTCTATTGGTGAAAAAAGTAACGTCTTGTGTTTACCATTTTTTCGAAGATCGATCTTATAAATTAAAAAAAACGGGTGTGAGTATCAGTAAGTAGATACACGTCCCTACAAGAAGCGAAACTTATTTAAAAAAAAAAACACGAAACTTTTTAGAGTAACGAGAATTAGAGATTATAGAGAATTTTTATTTCGCATTCAAGCTGATAACCCTTTGCCTTACATTTAAGTAAGACTGCCTAATGACTTGTATCTTTATTAAAACTAAACTACCATCGCCACAGAAGCTTAGTTCCAACTTTTGATAAAAAATATTTTGATTTTTAGAAAAACTATAAGTAGGTACCTATTTACAAAAAAAGAAAATAAAAATATCTTTTTTGTTTTACCCTATTACCTCTATAGAGTAAATACCAATGTCATTAGGTAACCCAATAGTGGACACACTATACCTATCGACGTACAGAAGTTTCTCTTAGTCTATGGCCAAATAGTGCGCTCACCGCAACTCACATGAGTAGAGTAGCGATTAAAATAAATCGATTCTGAAAATCATTAAATCGCTCGCGGTACGCACTCGCTACTTCCTGACATCGGTCGGGGCGCGCCACGTGCCAGCGTCGGGGGGGTTAAAACTTAATGATTTGAATTCTCGATAAATATAATACCTATACTTACTTACATTTATTTCAGAAAACGAAAAATTTGATTTTTACTACCATAATTGTGTATCTGTAAAAAAGAAATTCATCTAGGTACCAATTTTTTTTTTTCTGAATCGATTAGAACGACTTTCAAATAAGTCGAGCCCCACGGTTTCCCGCGTGTTCATTTTGGAGGTTTCGTAGGAATTCCGTTGTAAATCTTATCTCACTCAGGGGGGCTAAGATGCGCAACACGATAAAATTTTATCGAGCCATTTTATCGATTCTCGTCGACATATTATATGGTTTTGTCGACGAGAGTCGATAAAATGGCTCGATATAATTTTATCGTGTTGCGCATCTTAGCCCCGCAAGAACTGTTGCTATCTAAAATTTTTTTTTTTTAATCAGTTCAATTATTTTTTGAGTTTGTCCATTACAAACAAACCAACAAAAAAAAAATTCAGAAAATCAAATCTTTTCTCTTTATAATAATACTATAATTTTACATTAGTAGGCAACGTACGGATAAACCTGCATAATTTATCGTTCCCTTATATTTGAATTAACGATGGGTAATAAAAGCAATAATTTTTACTATCTCGCATTTACATATTTGTGGCATTGTAGGTACTTACTTATATTTCATTGATATTTTTTATCACTCACGTATTTTTCAGTTTCTTTCTGCCCTATTCACAGCCCTTTACATGAAAATCTCTACTAATATTATAAATACGATAGTAACTCTGTCAGTTTAATCTGTCTGTTACACTTTTACGCCTTAACGGCTCAACCGATCATCATGAAATTTCGTACTCATATTTTCAGAGTACAGAGAAGAACATAGGGTACTTTTTATACCGGAATCCCTGCAGGATCTCTGAAATTTCCGAAAGCGAAACCGTGGGGACCAGCTAGTATTTTAATATTTACATAAATTACTAGCTGTTCCCCGCGATTTCACTCGCGTTAATTTCGGAGATCCCACGGGTATTCCGAGATAAAAGTACCTACTCTATGTAATGAAATAATGCTTGAATAAATTCTTTTCTTTTTTTTCTTTTCTAAATTATCTGTACCCCAGAAAAATGGCTAACTTGAAAAGGAAAAATCCTTAAAATATTTTCATGTTCACAGTGGCTCCGTATCAAATAAAAATCGAACAAAATAACCGACCATAATAAACATTAGACTCAATGAAACAATTATCTCTTTATTTAAAATCACAATGTACACCCACCTAGGGTCCGAGTCCGACCGGCCAGATTAACTTCAAGCTTGCCCGGCAGGTGGTCGGCAGGGGTATCGATCCGACATTTATACATTGCCCACCTAATGGCCGGATGTTTTGCCGGGGATCTACGTCAATAGAGTTGTTACTTCACAACGGGTAACAAGTAAAGTTATATGAGTTAAGTTTTGCAAGACAATAGGTATAAACACAAAACGTAGATAAAGTTTAATGAGACAATCAACGAAATTATGCGAGACGGTAGAAAATAGAAAAGAACAATATTAAAAAAACTAGTCGTGCCCCGCGTTTTCACCCGCGTTAATTTCAGAGTTCCCGCGGGAATTCCGGGATAAAAAGTACCCTACGTGTTGATCTGATGTATAAGCTATATTATTGTAAAGTTTCATTTAAATCCATCCAGTAGTTTATGCGTGAAAGAGTAACAATCATCCATCCATCCATACATTCTTACAAACTTTCGCGTTTATAATTTTAGTAGGATAAATTAATGCGTAGTCTGAAACTGTAAAGCAATCAATAAAATTTACTATTAAAATGAATTCAACAGCTGTAATACAAATTACTATAGATTTTTAACAGTACGCCATGTGAGTAATTGAAATTAAAAAGGAACTTTACAGACTCTACTTAGTAACATAATGATTACTTCTGTTTTTTCTAAATTGTCAGATGGTCTCAGTAATTCCACAAAAAATAAATAATTAAATAACATGATAAAACAACCATGAAGATATCAATAAAACATTCGCACAAACCATAGCAACAGCATCAAACCCATCAACTAATTCGGAAAACAAAAAGCAATTACCCAACAAATCATCCTCTGACATTTTACGCCAACGCAATATGTTCGAACCCACACGAGCTACCTTTGCTGGCAACCCCAATTCTCGATCGCAAAACATTTGGGGTGTATCTCTTGTTGTATGATTCATTTACATGTCAACGTTTAGAAAGAAGGGGCCCTAGTGTTGAGCCTTGCAGGGTACCATTGATTATCAATTAGTTTTGTACTAGCATCATATGTTGTCGGCGCATTATTCACACTATTTACACGGCTCATTGTTATTATGACGTGCTAAAATTCATTGTTTGTTATAAACAAACAAATTCGTATCGCTGTACGCTGATATTAAAGCTCCTATTTGCTTGGGAGCTTACGAAAATTAATATGTCCATCTTCGTTACAGATGATTCTTTAATGATTGAGCTTAAATCGATTTTAGGGTCATCGATGATTTATTGATTTATGATTAAATGATGACTTGTTATTTTATGCTTGTAAATGTTTTATCTTCGGTTATCACAAGTATGGTTTTTTGGTTGTGGTTTCGTTTAAATGTGGTTTTATGACTTTAATTCTGTTAATGGATTTTTATGAACGATCTTGAATTTAATTAGCATAGCATTTCAATCCTTTAAAAACTTTAATTAATTCAAAACCTTTTTTTTTCTTTACACCACGCCTTAATATTCGCTAATTGATTAATTAAAACGTTTATTATTCCAGTCAGATATAGTCCACCAATCAGTATACGAGCTAGTCCATTCTGAAGATCGAGAGGAGCTGCAGAGGCAGTTACTCTGGAACTCCTTCCTCCCACCTGAAGCCAGCAGCTTGACGCTCCAAGACGTACTTAGGCCAGAGAGAGCACATCTCCTGGAGAGAAGCTTTACCGTCCGGTTTAGATGTTTATTGGATAACACTTCTGGTTTCTTGGTAAGTTGTACCTACATGCTGCTTGCTGTTACTTTTCCAACAAGTACTATTAACTAACATGTTCAATGGGCATGTTGACTAATTTTTATTTTTGAGTCTGTCTTGTAGATTATTAAAAAATATTCGACACGTATTTTTTCTTTTTTTACGTAATCAAAAAATAACAGCGATATATTGAGTTGAAATTTCGCGTGACGTCACTATTCTGACAGTTTGTATGGCGGTTTTGGCGGTTAGTGACGTCACGAGTCACGACCCCCTCATCCTAAACTTTAATGCGCTTTATCTCTGTATATTTTAATTTATTTGAAAAAGCAAAAAAATACGTGTCTATTGTTTTTTTATTTTCTAACTGACGGACTAATTATAATTTTGATTTTCAAAAGTAGTCCACATCCCCTACTGTGTTTCTTGTCACAAATGTATAGATGATAAACATCAAATAATTTCTTAATCATCACTGTCATTTGAGTAGAGAGCTTCCACTGAAATGTT
Source organism: Zygaena filipendulae (assembly GCA_907165275.2). Classification (NCBI taxonomy): domain Eukaryota; kingdom Metazoa; phylum Arthropoda; class Insecta; order Lepidoptera; family Zygaenidae; genus Zygaena; species Zygaena filipendulae. Next base: position 9,265,598 of record OU015669.1, read on the forward strand.
TTTTTTTAATAATTACAGAGGCTGGATATCCGGGGTCGTGTGAAAGTCCTTCACGGTCAAAACAAGAAAACCGAAGAGCCGCCTTTAGCGTTATTCGCAATATGCGCACCGTTCGGACCTCCGAGCTTACTCGAGATTCCACAGAAAGAAGTCATGTTCAAGAGCAAACACAAACTTGATCTGTCTCTAGTTTCTATGGATCAAAGGTAAATACAAAAAAAAACTTTACTGTTAAAATAACTGGAAAGTTATACTAGCAATATTATACGTATACAAGCCCTATTATCGACTTAAAGGTTCACAAAAGGCGGCCTTATTGCTTAAAGCGATCTCTCCCAGGCAACTTTTGAGTGGACTGATTTATAAGAGAGAGTAAATTAGATAGGTGTTTACATAACATATTAGATAGGAAAATGCAACCAGTATAAAATACATAATGTTCAACATACAATATATATATGAATTAATTAATACGTAATTACAAGGCAAAGGAAAAATATAAAGTTCGAAACATAAATTATTATCTAATAGTAAGTTCTATAAAAAATTAGTTCAAAATTAACAAAACCCGCCTAAGTTCGTAAAAACCAGACGTTCTACTAAACTTTTGTTTTACAAAAACCAACCAGATTTGTGTTGTAATATAATTGTTTTTGAATTACAGGGGTAAAATGATGCTGGGTTACACAGACGCTGAACTCTCCAACATGGGTGGTTACGATCTGGTGCATTATGATGACTTAGCTTACGTCGCTAGTGCTCATCAGGAATGTAAGTGCTTATTTTATCGCCACTTTTAAGTGAAATACATTAACATTTTCTGGCCTTGTTTTAATTGATTAATCTGATAAAATATACTTTTTAAATTTCTTTTACTTTATCTGTTTCCTCACAATAATAGCGAATTTTTCCTATTTGATCGTGTCTTTTAGATTTATTAGTCTGTTTATTACAAGACTTGATTTCCATTTCACTGATATATTACTTTGTGACTCTTTAAGATAAGCAACTCCTGCGATTGTGATAGAGCTTCACTTACCATTAGGTATAAATAATATATAAAGTAAGCTAATCTAAGCTAGTGAACACTTTCTGTGCTGTTTGTTAAGTCACATCTGTAAATATAAATAATCATCAAATACAACATGAATAGATTCTTTTGCACACTAATTGGTATTCTTGCTTCATTCAGATCAGTATATTGACTTCTGTCTTTCCTTTGTTTTCTTTTAAGTTCAGTTAATTAAATCAATTTTGTCTCTTGTTTCAGTATTAAAAACAGGTGCTTCCGGCATGATAGCTTACCGCTTCCAGACGAAAGAGGGCCTGTGGCAGTGGCTGCAGACTTCTTCCAGACTTGTATATAAAAACTCCAAACCTGACTTCGTTATCAGCACTCATCGACCACTGATGTAAGTAAAGAGTTTTGTAGCATCTCAAGTCTCAACGAACTACTCGATGTAATTATACTCGTACTATAAGTTTTATTAAAATCCATCGAATTGTTAATTTTTCGTGGCACGAATAAAAAAAAAGATACAGTTCCAAAAATTACCGAAATGTTTATTGTTTATATTATGTGGATCTACTCAATTAATTTCTTTTTTCTTCATTTTTTTCTCAATAAAATCACAATCAATACCAGTCGGTCTGAAAATTGCGACGATAGTTGTGTCGTCTTTTTTAACCTAGTTTCATTGTTTGATACTATTACTAAACTCTTATCGATCACGCTCTAATTCTTTCAGGGAAGAAGAAGGTCGAGATTTACTGGGCAAAAGAACGATGGACTTTAAAGTGAGCTATCTGGACACCGGCCTGACCAGTTTATACTTTTCCGAAACGGAGCAATTGTCTGGTGGAGAGTCCACGGTGACCACCCCGCCCAGGGCGGCCAGGAGATATAAAACGCAGCTGAGGGACTTTTTGTCGACTTGCCGAAACAAGAGACGAGCGCCCACGACTCCCGCGCCTCCCCCTGTAGAATATTTGGGCGCTGACGCCGTGGCTGCAGCGTATACAAACCTCAACGGGGCGTACACGGCGCCGTATGGGGAATATCCCCCAGCCCCGCCGTTACATTACGCCCCACCGCCGTTAGACGATAGATTCTTAGCAACAGATAACCTCTTCCATCAATACAAACCACTGTCTTACCATTACACGCCTTACGCCCCCAACGGCTTCTTGGAGCCGGCGCCGCCAAGTTACGAAGTGCCTCCGACGTACCATAGACCTCCGTCCAGAGAGTACACTTATGTGGACACCAGCGGGCGGTACATGAGCCCTGTGACGGGTCAGGAGAGGCGGTCTCCGAGCGTGGTGGCGGGGCCGAGCCCGGGCGGGTCCAGCGGGTCCACGGAGCAGGAGAGAATGCAGCAGCCTTCCGAGATGCCGCGGCAGACTGTCTTAGTGTGGGGTGCCGGAGGGACAGCTCAAGAGGTGCCCGTGGAGTACTCCCCACCCCAGGTTTGGAGATACCACCCATCACACTATCATACAGCCGAAGCGACACAGTGAAGGCATTTTGGTCTAGGAAGGTTTCGTTTGTGCAATCAATTCGTTTTAGTTTTTTAGTTCTAAAAGCTTCGATCACAGTTTCCTCGATCGAAAATGGAATAGTTGGGCGGGCTTTTGAAAAGGAATCCAAGGCAGAGTCACAAAAACTGATTATATTTATCATTACCTGAATTATTTTATTATAGTATTATTTTCGAAATTGATTATTTAACTATTATAATTTGAATTCCTTATTTGTTATTTAAAATCTGGATTCAAATTTCAAATTTTTAACAATTTTTAAACGTTTTATTTTATGGTTCGGAACCAAACCTATTGTCTTGAAAGCCTTTCCATTGAGGCTATAAACAGGGTCTTTCCTTTGTGTCTTTTGTACATAACTTTCCAATTGTACATTACCTACATTACTTATACTTTTAAATAATATGATAAAATTCGTGAATTTTTTCCAAAAATTATGAATTTAAATTCCATAGATAGTAGTTTTTTATTGTAATTATTATATTTAAATAGATAATTTTTTTACACTATAAAATGCAATGTTACACTCTAGTATTAATATTGATAAATTAAATATAGTTAATATTATTGTTATTTTTGTAAATAAATACCAATTAAAATTTATAAATTGTACCTAGTAATAGTTTTATGGCTTTATAGCTTTAAAATTTAGCTTCTCTGCGCGTACGCATCGTTTTAATTAAGAACACACACACCCACACACGAGTATCTATATTAACATTACTGGGTGGATAACAAAAAAAAATACAAAATGTTCTTTTGTATTATTTTTCATATCAAAACAGGAACGAGCTTTGTATACCGACGCAGAGTTGTCTGTTCTCCAGCGGGAATCGAACCCGCGTACCTTGACAAAATGATATTTCAATACCAATAATTGTTCACAAAGAAATTTTGCTTACAATATAAATAACAGATTTTAACTGACGCCATTGTCTGTCCTAGTTTTACCTCCATGCCGATCCACAATACCCAACCGTAGCACAATCCCTTGTAAATACACTTTGTGTGCCTTTCCAATCTCTCCATGTTTATTGAACTTCCAATTTTTAATATTAAACGTATTAAATTTTTATTTTTAAAATAATATTCTATAATATTTTTAATGGACAATTTCATTGTGCTACAGTGACCGCTGCGTCTGGCATTGCGAGAAGAAGTCGTAGATGTGAAACCACCTATCTTCCGGACTTTTGTGCGAGAAATATTTAACTGCACATCAAAAAACACTTTTAGTATGCACATTAAATGCAGTCCGCGAATCAATGATATGACTATTTACTAAGATTCCTGCTGTAGCTATTCAGATTTGCGTCAACTTTGACCAAAAGCTTCAAGCTAGGTTAGGTTTGAACAACGATCACAAAACGCGAGATAAGCGAGCGAAGCAAGCGTCCCGCGGCAGCGGTCAGTCAAGCACCAAAGCCAGATTATTTTTGTGTGCATATTCTGATTGCAGTAGCTAAGTATTTTAGATAGAAAAGAAAAAGAAAACAGGGTTTAACTAGTGTGTGGTTAAATCCTATGAAATCAATAAAATTACAAAAAAAAATACTAGTCTTCTACTTGTTTCGGTTTATTGATCAAACATTGTGTTCACTTTATTAAAAAAAAGTCATATATTTTTCATTCGTTAATCGACATGTTGCAGGCACAGGTATAGGTAGGTAATTCGTCTATTTATACAAACGGTCAGCATTGCAGATGACAGAAAATAAGTTATAGGTGGGGGGGGTATAGGTACATCGGTACCGTTCGCGTTCGACTCTGTTTTTGCTACCGCTCCCAACCTAACCTTAATAGTCTGGTAATCGCAAATACAAAATGTTTTTGTTGTTCAGCCGCGAGCGTTTTTAAATTGATGAATATACCTACGTATACCTACACAATTTGCTTATATTATGAAGCGGTTTTGTAATCGGACGAACTCTACAATTTGCCGACCACAAAATATACCTATACCTATCTATCTTTAAAATAAAACTGTATCTAGGGAAGTGTCCGTAGGTACCTAAATTGAAAATATTTACAAGAGTATCTATAATAATACATATATTGCAATACATGGTCTTAAGATCACTTTCAATAAAAACACAGTACTCACCGACTAATTAAAATCGTTATTAAACAATCTGAGATTTAACAGCCTTGAGTTAAAGTTCAACTGAAATCTGAGTGATCTAAGTAAAAAAATATAAAAACGAGATTTATATAATTTCTGTCTGTCTCTTTATACCTAAGTAATAGGTGCATATGTATGGTTTTCGCAGTCACTTTCCTTGAATTTCAACTTAAAACATGGCTTTATTTTTCGTCTCAATTGATTCACGAAAAGATAAAATAATGAAAAGATTTTTAAACCGTAAAGCATTGTACTTGCGAGCGGAATCGCGGGCAATATCTAGTGTAATAATAAGATCAGTGTAAATAGTTATTTACCTAAGTGAAATGAATATCCATAATAATTATTACCAATTTTATTAATTATAAATTATTCATAGAAAATAATTATTATATGTAATTAGGTAAACACGTAACTAAATTATATTCTACCAAAATAAGATTTGAAAATATTTGAACCATTTCTGTATTTATTTTAGCATAGTATTATAAAAATAATGTAATTAAAAACAAAATCCATTAAATTTTTCATGCCACTGAATTTCTGTTTTTTTTTTCCTACATCATGTTTTTGTAAAGATGCTAGACTGGACTAATATTATTATAAGTTAAAATAAACCTAAGGTCGTGGCCACATCTATATCTATACTTTATACTTATAATAAAACTGTAGAGAGGTCAATTCTGTACATTGAATACATATTTAAAATTAATATTGTTGGATGAATGGTGATCGATACTGATGCCAAAAATGCATTTAGTAAATTTTTTGTCTGTCTGTACGTGCATGCATGGGTCAAAAATTACTGAAAGGATTTTAAGCAAACTTGGTACGATTGTAGTCCATACTCCTGGCCAAGTTATAGGCTATATAACATAACGCTAAGACACATAGGAGCTGAGCAGTGACGATAAATTTGAAGCAAGTCGGATGAAAATGCGCTTTCGAGCTCTTATCCTCGCATGCGTTTACTGAATCACGCAAAAACGGCTGAACGGATATGGATGAAATTTGGCGTGCATGTTTTCAGGGGTACAGATAAGGACATATAGGATACTTTTTATCCCGGAATTCCCGCTGGAACTTCGAAATTACCGCGGGTGAAACCGCGGGGCACAGCTGGTCTAATAATAATAAACTAATAATAATATAATTGCCCATATCACCAGCACGTTCGCTCTCACTCGGCTCGCGCGACTTGATCAATGGTCAGCAGGACAAACCTAAACAAGAATGTCCGAGTGCTCTACGCCCTAAGAGCTGGTGTCGCCGCTGCGGCGCCGCGCTGCCCGTGTGGTCGCCCATGCGGCGAAATGGTTTCGGCTGCGGCGCCGCACCGCATCGTGTGGGTTGGCACAAGTCAAAAAGTACCTACTTCTAACAAGACACTTTAGGTAGTTACCTACTTGTAATTATTTCATGGTGTGAATCATGAACTGGCGAATTTTCAGATGTGGCCACGACATAATATACATATAATCTATCTACAGAGTATAAAGAAGGTCATCGTTGAAGAGATATTAGAGAAATACAATAAGAAAGCCAAAATTTTCTGGGATTTTCCAAAGTCTTCATCTTTATTTTCAGAATGGCTGAACAACTAAACAGACTGACAGATGATAATAAACAATTCCTGACAGCTTAGAGAGCTATCTAGTACCAAGCTTAGCAAAGCTTGTACTGTTATATATATAAGATACTCGTGGCTATACCTAAACGCACCTCTGCATTTTTAAACCAATACAAATTGTACTTTTAAGAACGCCACCTATGTGATAAATAAGGTACTGCAGTAGGGTTCAGTCCGTGCGTAACTTCGCCGGACACTAGCAGTGTATTTTCTTTTATGGATGGAATATATTCATAGATGGCGCACAAGAAAAGAATAAATGTGATACTTCAAAAACACAGTTCAAAAATAAAAAAAATAAAAAAGAATTACATGCTGCTTTTTCGTTGGTAATGGCTGGAATTCATTAATAATACTTATAATTTTTGGACACCTAATCCCAAACTGAGACTATGGGTACCAGACAACAGCTGATTTAATACGTAAGTAAGTACATACTTTTCTTGTAGGTAATTAGATACATATTTATTAATTTTGTAACAGCTAAGTCAATAACTAGATTATTAGACTCAGGGCACCTAAACACAAATGTTCATCAGATATTTTTTTACCCTGAGGGGGGACTCGACCCCACGACACTTGGCGTAGCAATCAGTTTAACTAAGGCTAAAGCCACACATCACACTACAAGGAGCTTCACTTATTGCTAGGAGCCAAGAAAGTCGCCGAGTGACTAATCGTAGGGAACAAACATATTGCACACTATCGCAGCTCGTCACACTGCAAGCGACGCCCCCCTCCTAGCTAGACATTTTTTTAGTTTATCGCAAAAAGACAGACAGACAGACGCGGCGAAGGAATTTATTTTGTAACTAGCTGTGCCCCGCGGTTTCACCCGGACGCGGGAAGAACATCTCGCCAAAGTTTTATCACAATCAGACCAATGGTTTCGAAACGCATAGAGGTCAGACATACAAACACTCATTTTTATTTATAAAGATACTAGCTGTCCCCCGCGATTTCTTTCGCGATAATTTCTGAGTTCCTGTGTCCTTCTTTGTACCCCTGACAGCAGTCTACGGTGATAAGCAGTTCACCGCACCGCACCGTATATTTTAAAATGGACCATATTGTAAATGGTTACAAAATTTGATCAAAATCCATTCAGTAATTTCGGAGTCCATCGCGGACAAACAACGTGACACGTGATTTATATATATTAAGATAAGATTATGTAGTGATAATAACGTTTTCGCTTGTAAAAAAAATCCCGTAAAACAAAGTATCTATGGGTCGGTTATGTGAGAGCGGTTGATGAATGCCGCACGCTAATAGAGATACACCATAGAGCTGTCTAAACCACCCAGTATCAGATTTACATAAGTCGAAATTTAAAACATACCTAATTGTATGTTTGCACACGAACACTTTTACAAAACACGGGTATTCAAATCTTTATAATCGTCATCATATCAGCCAAAAGACGTCCACTGCTGGACATGGGCCTCCTCCAAGGATCGTAGCAACGACCACTCCTGCAGCGCTTCCCACATCTCACAACCTTCAGCAAGTCATTGTTCCCTTTGTAGAGGGCTTACCTACGCTGCATCTTCTAGTTCGTGGTCGTCACTCAAGATTTTTCTTCGGGCTATGTCGCTAACCTTGGTTCGACTGCAGATTTCCTCATTTTTGATTCGATTTTACAGCGAAACTCCGAGCATTACCTTCTCCATTCAATTCAGTAGTTAGTTTTATAGTTCAATAGTAAACTGTTTAATACTTGAATAGATTTTGAGTTCAGTAAAATTTGTACAGTGAGATTTGCTCTAACGCATGGTTGTTTAACGGAAATATGTGGCTTCATATTCTACTCGACAACCACCTTAGTAAATATCATTGCTATATCATTTATTATAAATTCAATTGTGAGTCTATTTGTTTGTTTATTGTTACGCTTTCATGGCTTAACGGCTCAACCGTTCATCATGAAATTTTACAAAAATTTACATAGGGTTTTTTTTTGCCGGAATTTCTGCGGAATCTTCGAAATTAACACGGGTGAAACCTCGGGGAACGGCTAGTAAATAAATAAAACTATGGTTATGTCAGCTCTATAATTATTTCCTGTCACAGTTGGACACACCGCAGTTATCTCTCGATATGCGGCTCACTATAACCAACGCTTTCAAGTTTAACGCACGCATTTACGAGTTAAAATTTTACATAAATTGTTGTAAATATTATATTTACATAAATAATACTAAAGAAAGAAAACATCTGAGGCAAAATTTAATGATTAATTATTATTATTCTCTTTTGAAGTGCCTTTAGATTGAAAGTGTCGCAAAATGCAGTTGACAGAGTCCTTTTGTTATATACTTTTAACGGTGAGTTTATAATTTGATGTAATTATTATATTTCTTTTATAAAATTAAGTAGGAACCTACCTATAGTTGGAAATTATATTATATACCATTATATTATTATGTGCATACACGTTACAGAAAGGGACATACTGTAGAGCAGTTTTATCCCATTATTCCCGCGGGAACTCCAAAATGAACGTGATTGAAACCGCTAGTCTACACTCTACATACATAATTACATATGTAGTACAGGAAAAAAAAATATGTATGTTTGTAGCGAATAAACTCAAAAACTACTGGACCGATTTTAAAAAATCTTTCACTTATAAAAAGCTATGTTAGTCCTCAGTAACATATAGGGTACTTTTTATCCCGAAGATTCCACGGGAACTCCAAAATTAGCGTGAGTGAATGCGCCGTGTACAGCAATTACCTGTTTTATATTTGCACGTGTCTGCTGTATACTAGTCTCGAGTCTCGACATTGATTGAGTAAGCCTGTAAGCATTCTACCCCATTCTTAGGTAGATTAGTCTTCATTAATTAATTAGTTAGTTATTAATTAGTTAGTCATTAATTAATTAGTTATTAATTAGTCTTCATTAAATGATCGACCCATTAAAAGATTGGTATATCCCTTACAAATCCTTACAAACCCAAGTCCGCCTTTACTATGCTGATATGCATAAAGTTCAAATAAATAAATAAACCCATTTAAACCTTAGATATAACTTAGAATATACATATATCTCGGCGTGAGGGTAGTTTAGTTTTTTGTTCATGTTATTCTATCCGACATAATTATCTAATATATATAAATCACGTGTCACGTTGTTTGTCCGCGATGGACTCCGAAACTACTGAACGGATTTTGATAAAATTTAGTAACCATCTACAATATGGTCCAACTTAAAATATGGGATAGTTTTTATCCCGGAATTCCCTCGGAAACTGAAGGACATAGAGTAGGAGTTGTAGTCCCACAACCTCCGCGGGAACTCCGAAATTACCGCGAATGAAATCGCGGGGGACAGCTAGTACTTATATACTTATTGTTAGTCCTGTCCTGTTATGTAAGAGTCTCCTGATTTTTTTTTCTTAAACTGGACTTCAACCTTTACTGTTAAGATGTACTCAATGAAGGTACAAATAAACATTTATCACTATTACTTTTTTAACTACGAAACTTCCAAAATGGTATCTACTAAAATACTTTCTCAAATAATCAATTACCAAATTCGTTAATTGCTCGATTACATTGGATTGGATCAAGCACGTTAACAGGGTTATTAGCTGTTAACACACGGATTAACGCGTTCGTTGGATCGTGCAAGTTACTTAATGGTTGGTTCGCTCTGAGTTTCCACCCATTGGCATCGAAAGTGTGAACTTCGTCGTGATGACTACTTTCGTTCTATACTTACGTTTAACAGAATAATTTTTCACTATGTTCTCAAACTAGTTTTGTTTACTAGCTGTTGCCCACAGGTGTTATTATCGCGTTTGTAACATTCTAGCTGACCCCGCGATTTCACCCGCGGTAATTTTAGAGTTTCCGCGGGAGTTCCAGGATAAGCTATACGTATAAACCTTCCTCCTGAATCACTCTACCTATTAAAAAAAAAACGGAACAAAATCCGTTGCGTAGTTTTAAAGATCTAAGCATACATAGGCACAGATGACTTTGTTTTATACTATGTAGTGACTAGCTGTTCCCCGCGGTTTCACACGCGTTAATTTCGGAGTTCCTGCGGAAATTCCGGGTGACAAACTACACTATTACCTTCTCTGTACCCCTGACGACGCATATGTAAAATATCATGCGTTTTCAGCCGCGTTAATTTCGGAGTTTCCGCGGAAATTCCAGAGGCAAACCTAGAGGTGATAGCAGTGTAGGCTGTTGCTACCACAGAACAGAAAATAACAAATAGAAGGGACATCAACTTAGTTTAGTATGAAAACAGACGACAACCAGTGTCGGTGCGTGATTTTCGCAAACAAAACTATTCATCACGCACTAAAACATTCATTAACAACATTCACCATTGACCATTCTTTAAAAAATTCACAGTTTTGGGAATATTGTGGTAAATAATATACTTGGGATGGCAGCAAAAGAAGTTTTGGTCAAATTAAAGCAATTGCTCTAACTTCCTTTGCAACGGAACGCCTGCCCCGCCTACATGTCCTCTCTAGTTAATTAATTTGCTCTGTGGTTGCTTACGGAATATATGTGTCGGAATATATTATATTAACTTGAATGTAGACATTGTAGAGCACTCCCTCCACCCCTCGCAACGCCTCGCCCTGCACACAAGCCAGCCCGTAGTAGTGGTATGGAGTTACATCGGTTCGCTTGCATGGAATGTCAAACCGACTGCGTATTGGCAAAATATTGTAACTGCAACAGACGGACGTGCATCATTCAAGATGCCTCGATTGAAATTAGACACCAGACTCAATAAATAAACATTTATGTGTAAATATTGTTGCCAACTTGTCGCTAAGGAATTTAATATCAACTACAGTATATTAGTTATTTTGTGTAAGTGAATTAATCATTGCGGTACCTAGATACAAAATATTATAGTATCTATTTATTTCAGCTTCACAACAATAAAGATCAGTACATACTACATACAAGATATACAAGGGACGTATTGAAGGATACACTCCTTCAGTACGTTCAGGAGGTGGATCGCGCTATTTTTAACGATACCAAAACCAAACCCTGAAGTCACATATCTGTTTTTGGATTTCTTTTGGAGTTTGGTCAAAGTAAACCAATATTATCTTCTAATAAAATTATGAGTTGAATTTTCATCTGTAACATAATCAACGCGATACTGTATCGCTTAAATACGTTTGACACTGTAATGATCTATTTTTATCTCAAAAAAAAATTGCTGGTTGAATATTTTTAGTAAGGCTGGATAAATCAGCAACTACGTTATACGTAATACGTTTGATTGGTTTTTTTCTGTTGCAATATAATAATGAAATAGCACGATCTACCTCGTGTATTAGATTCTCGGAATAACTTAAAAAAACTTAAAATTAATCTGTGACGTTAAAAAAAAAAACAAATGAGCAAGCAAGTCGCCATCGGTTCAACGGATACCTTATGGTTAAAAACGTTAAAAATACACAATCTTACACAACACAGTCGCGAAACAGTCGTAAAGTACCCCCTTCCGCACTAACCGCGTAGGCCGTACACCGTTTTTTTTCTTTCTAACATCGCACGTAGGTAATCTCATGGTGTTATAGCTTTCTCTTTTTTATAATGAGACGGCATAAATTACAGCCAGAGGCTCTGTCACGTAGAGCGGATTATAATAATTTTGGTAACGCTTATACTAAACTAGCTGTCCCGCGGTTTCACCGGCGATAATTTTGGAGTTCCCGCGGGAATTCCGGCATAAAAGTACCCTATATCCTTTTCTGTACCTCTGACAACGTGCATGCCAAATTTCATCCAAATCCGTTCAGCCGTTTTTGCGTGATTGAGTAACAAACATCCAAACATCCACACTTTCATATTTATAATATTAGTAGGGTTATATATTATATACTAGCTGTGCCCCGCGGTTTTACCCGTGGTAACTTCGGAGCTCCTGCGAGAATCCCGGGATAAAAAGTACCCTATGTCCTTTTCTGTACCCCTGACAACGTGCATGCCAAATTTCATCCTAATCCGTTCAGCCGTTTTTGCGTGATTGAGTAACAAACATCCAAACATCCACACTTTCATATTTATAATATTAGTAGGGTTATATATTATATACTAGCTGTGCCCCGCGGTTTTACCCGCGGTAATTTCGGAGTTCCCGCGGGAATTCCGGCATAAAAGTACCCTATGTCCTTTTCTGTACCTCTTACAACGTGCATGCCAAATTTCATCCAAATCCGTTTAGCCGTTTTTGTGTGATTGAGTAACAAACATCCAAACATCCACACTTTCATATTTATAATATTAGTAGGATTATATAGAATATATTATATTCTAAATTATACTAAATAAATAGCTGTTTCCTGCGGTTTCTCTCACAAAAGTATCTGTGTTCCTTCGGGAACTTTACGTTACGTACCGGGATAAAAAATTGTCGATATGATAACCGAGAAGAATCCTTCATTTTATAAATTCTGTTGTTTGTTTGTTTTACGCGTAACTACTCAACCGATCATCGTGAAATTTAGGATACACGTTGTCATAGGGTACTTTTTGGTTCGGAATTTCCGCGGGAACTCCAAATTAACGCGAGTGAAACCACGGGAAACAGCTAGTAATACATAATCTAGGGTTTCATAGAGGTGGATACATTTTAGGGAGGTGTAATAATATTACATAAGAATATATATATCTACTTAGTTAAAAGGTACAAAGGAAAACTTTAGAACCACACTAAAATTTGTGCTTGGTATAATTTTGATTAGTATTATAGGCATTGCACTAGGGCATTCCGGCTTTTCAGGCATCTTGCTTTATTTATACAATTTGCTTATAATTTATTTTCTCTGCCGCAAAAATTCCTATCTGTGATTTTATCAAAGTAAACTCCGGTGATGTACTATTATTTTATTTTCGTGCACATCACGCAATTGTGGGCGTACTAAAACAATGTGTTTGTTAACAATATACCTACTCTACGTACTTATCTTGGTATTAATTTCATCGCAATCTGTTTTTTGGATTTTATTTGACTTACAATGTTTTATTTATAATATGTGGAAAACTTACCAAATAATGTTTTTATCATTCAGTTCTGCATACAGTATTGCTAGTGATAACAAACCGACAGTGTGCAATTCAGGATTTTTCATATCCTATAATTATATTTTTGGGTTCTTATCAAAGAACGAAATGTGCTTTAACCATAAGCTGAATTTCAACTGAAACGATAATATATTTTAACTAGCTGTTCCGCACAGTTTTACCCAAGTTCCCGCCGCCTATTTTTCTTACATTTACCGAAACTTTCTATCAGTGATAGAATTGTTAGGATCGATTCAGTAGTAGATTACCTCATACAAACAAACAAATTTTATCTCTTTATAAAATTAAGTATAGATATCTTATTATCATGGATATATTATATACCAGTTACACCCTATTCTAATATTATAGTAAAACTTATTGTTTATTATTATTAAAAGATGTTTTATTGTAAGCTGATACTTACCAACGTACAGATGCATTATTATAGTTACCTGTTGATGGTCCTTATATTAAATAAATAAATAAATAAAAAACTGCCGATCTCTTATCTATCATAGAATTGATTTGAATTGAATTCAAGCAGATGAAACCACAGGTGTCAGTATACACCACAGTATAGGTACAGTTAAATTTTAGTTACTTGATTTTCCACTGAGTTTAAATAACTATGAACAGTAACTTAATAATAATATATATAACCCACGAGTTCGTTGACCTTTTTAAAACCGCAACAAAACAACAGTTGACTTACGGTTGGATGCAATTTTATTTTTACTTAAGATTTTTTTTTGCATTTTACCCAGAGTCACACTTCCATACCAAATTGACACAAATTAAGAAAGAGAGAGAAAACTATATGACATTTGATTGGAACTTTGAATTTGAATAAAACTTAAAAATGTATATTTTCTTTCACCCACCTACTTTAATATCAGCGCTGCAGAAGTCAACTGCATTTTCTTTTTATTTGATAATTAATATTTTTTTACTAAAGTTTATCCATTAGAAATAAACAAACAAAAAATCTCATTATTCTCTATGACACTACTAACTATGTACATTAATGAGTGTCAAGTCGTATATTTACAAGAGAATAGTCGTTTATCACAACTCAAGTATAACACTTTCACATAACGCTCACTAACCGTCACGTTAACTAAGCTATGTAGTTACATGAGTGGAATAACAATTGAAATTAAAAACTAACTAGGTACGTAATTCGAAATTGTACGATTGTAAACAGAGTGAGAAATTAATAATCTTCTATATCCTTAGCATTATGCGGAAGTGAGTTTGTTTGTTGCGCTTTCACGTCTTAACAAGTTAACCGATCATCATGAAGCATTGCCAGGGGTACATAAAAGGATGCAGGGTACTTTTATCGCAGAATTCCCGCGGAATCTCTGAAATTAACGCGGGTGAAACCGCGGGGAACAGCTAGTACTAAATAATACGGGAAAAAAATAGTGTCTTAATAAGACATGCAGAATCCAGAACCTACCTATTTTATAAAAAAATATCACCCTGTTTTTATCGTCTGAAAATCTAGTTAATTGGTATTCAGATCTGCAAAACGCAAACGGATATGAAATATGTCAATACACTAGAAGATCACTAGCAATTATTTACCATCATTTGACCCCAAAAAAAACAGAATATTTGTGCTAATGAAAGAAAATATTATCGTGTTTCAGATAACAGTCACCATCCATTTCGCAGACAGTGAAAATAAAAAATATGAAATATCAGAAAATAAACTAGAGAGGAACATACAGAAGCGAGATACGTCTTTAATATTAGACGGTTATCATATAGGGAAACCGGTCAAACAGCAACCAAGAGTAGTCTATCGGAGGATCTCTAAACACAGATATAATAAGAAACCTCATGGTATTTCGAAGCCGAGGTCACCGCATCAGAAGAACAGAGAGTACATAAATCATCATCCTTCCAAACACAGGAGTCGTTCCAAGCCAAAATATAGGAGCACGAAACCTCCAAGACCGAAGCCAAGCTTCGCACCTTACGAGGAGCTTCGTTACCATCAATATCCTAGGCCTATTGGTTTTGGTGAACCACCGATTGAAGACGATGAGTATGTCAATGAAAATACTCATCTTTATCCGCAGCAGCCAAAATACGCTGAACCACCAGCTTACATTTCAAAACTAAACTACCCGAACCAACCAGTAGACTCCTACGGTATACCGATTACAACAAACGATTACCAACCTCACGTTCAATCGCAAAAGTATCCATGGTCTCCAAATCATATTGATAATGAAGAAGAAAATTATGGCGAGGAAACACAATCATGGCAAAGTTACAAACGCGAGAGTGAACCACATCATTCTTATTCAAAAAAACACGTGTCTTATGCAAAACCTTATGACACAACTGGCGATGATATCGATTTCCCTTTAAATTCTTACTCAGATGTATATAAATACGGCAAAAGCTACGAACACTCCCCGCTTGGTGGTAAAAAGAAAGCGTATTCTGATAAAAATAAGTTTATTAATAAGCTTTGGGTTTCTTCTAATGTTAATAATGAGAAGGACCAGGAAGTGGTCGGTGGACAATACGCCGAGCCTCCAGCTAGATATGTACCCAGATTCCAGCCGAGTGCACCAATGTTTACTGGCAATGACGATTTCGAGCCCGGATACGTCGACGTCGATGTTGCTGCATCAAAATCAACTTCTCCCTATGTTAATTATAAGAACAGTAATATAGCATTCAGCCCACAAAATCTAAATGATGCTTTTAGTCTGTAAGTAAAATATAGTATGTAATAAATCAAAGATGTTTTTAGTTTAGACGACTAGTCTTAAGGTGTAATTTCATTGTAAACGATCGTGTATTTTAATATAGCACAAAAGTGACCACCGATGAAACACAGATAAACACTGTTATTTCCCGCTGTTTTTTCATAAATTTGATATTCGGCGTCGACGTTGTCCAAATTCGACGTACGTAGGTACATAATCGAAATAGTCCGGCAGCCCACTCCTTGTTTTTTTAGTGACTAATAACAAGCTGAATTTTCGTGAGTAGGTTCAAATCGACGAGACACCCAAGCTATTCCTTTGTGAAAGTTCAGCCTGTTATTAGTCACTGAAAAAACAAGGCTGGGCTGCCGTACTAAATACTTTAATCGTCACTAAGAACGACCTATGCTTTTCAACTGTCAAATCTAAATTATGTGAAACTTTTTGTTTCTTTCTACAAGTATGTTGGAAAAACAAAGTAACGAAATTGCATCTTCAATTTTCTTGTTAGGAAAAATCTCAAAAAAATTATGAAGCAAATCGGTAGCATATTTTTTGTGCTGCACGGGTATCAATGCAAGTTACAAGGTGATGTTTAAATACAAATGTGGAGGATTAAAATTTTGATCAATTAAGAAACCTAATTTAGCAACTACGCTAGAATAGATTTAATTAGACTAATTTTATTGTTAATAATTATTATATTATTTAACCTTTAATTTATAAAAAAAAATATTTATAAAAACATATCAGTCCTTTAATACCTACATTACATATTGTTAGCATTTTACCTGTAATGTTTGGTGGTTGACATCAAAAACAAACACGATGTAGTGATGACAATCTTTATAAATAAAAATGAATATTTGTATGTCTGTCCTCTATGCGTTTCGAAACTATTGGTCCGATTGTGATGAAACTTTGGCGGGTTGTTCAGCCGGCGTCAGTAAAGGTTCCTGATCCTAAAACTGACGCGGGTGAAACCGCGGGGCACAGCTACTATGAAATAAAACAGTGATTTATCTATCATGATCTAATTACTGTATTTTCAGTAGCTTAAACAAACGTAGATCTATCAAAATCTTAACGAACATCGTCTTAACACACGTAATTACAAAACTATAGTAAAGCACATTAATCTAAAATCTTCATCGCTGATTCCACGCCCACGCATCCGATAAGTAGGTATTACACGTAAGAAATAATCTATAAAGTTCCACATTTAGTTTTTATAGAGTAATTTCAAATCAATTCATATGACGCAATCCTTGTTTACCCTCTAGCTGGTGGTATACACAGTTGTAGTAACTGGCCGCTTGAATTCCATTATTAACTGCAGCTCAAGGACCTATTTCCTAATTCCGGTCATCGATCTCTGTTAGATTTGGTCATCGAAGTCTATTAGATTTGGGAACTAATGCATTATGTATGGTGATATGCTTTTTCCTTCTAGCATTACCGCAAGCCGCTCTAGCGGCCTCGCAAGCGCAGTGAGCTGCTTGTTTGGTTGCGCTGCATTCGGCGCAGGCGCACTGTAGCTTATGTTGTAGGTGTGCTAACCTCGCTCTCGCTTCCGATAGGTTGTGACATTTCTCCTGTAAGCCAAACTTTGTTTTTTCCAGCACACAATGGGCCGACTTCTCCAATTGGGCTGCAAGTTGTACGGCTTGCACTAATAATTTGTGCTGAAAAAAATTTTGATCATAGTGTTGAATTAAGCAAAAATTTACATTTTATGATGAATTAGCTTCAATAAATATCAAAGTAGGTAAATATTTAAGGGTAAAAAATTAATAAAATACCTAAATTTCTTTTTGAAACTATGTATTGCAACAAATTAAGGCTACAGTGCTTATAGTAGGTATCTCCTAATATCTACTTCGTTTAACTTGGCAATAATAAACTTAATATTTTTTACAAAAAATGAAGTAACTATAATGATTGGTTCTAGTCAGTTTATTGATTTAAATACATGAAATTTTAATACATCCATTATATCCACCATTCTACAGAACTATTTATTTTTACCACCACACATGCACGTTAAATTTTGTATAGGCTTAGATCGGAGACAAACTGGTATACATGACGCCAGAGTTATTACAGCTATAAATGTGTATAGGGACATGCAAATCATCTTGATGCCCGATCACTTGAAACAAATTTGCACAATCTCTCCGCGCTGTCGTCTTAGGTGTGTCTTCAACTTTTGCTATCAGTTCTGAACCTTAGACAAAGGAAAGAGCAAAGTTTTACGAAGTATTTTTCATTGCATTTACACATCGAGGCACTTCAACAATTACTACCGAAGATAATTTTGAAAAGCGATACAAAAGCTGCAACAAAACAGTTGACTATGGTAGTAACGTCTACTGACTTCGTAAAACTTTGAAATTCCAATCTTTCAGCTCTGGTAGAAATTGTTGAAGATACAAAATATTGTTTTGTATTTAGGTGCAAATAATCTAACAAAATAAAATAATGATTGAAAATAATCTACTTATTCTTAAAAAATCTTATTTTACAACGTATAGCCAAAATGTAATAAGTACAAAAAATACAAAACAAAAAACCCTCATCTAGAGTTACTGTCGTAAATCATTATAGTGTGTTTGTATTTCTTTTTTATTTTAGGAAAACAAAATGAAAAAAGAATTCACTACTTTTCTTACCTGAGCCGTAGCTTGCTGTGCTGCAGCAATAGCTGCGCTGACAGTTCCTTGTTGCTGATGGACAGCGGCCGTATTTTCAGCGACAACCGCTTCTGCCTCTTTGACCTCTTGCTGAAGTTGTTCTACTATAGCTTGTTTACCAGCTAACGCTGCTTCTGCTGCCTTGGCTGCCTGTAGTGCTTTCTCAGCTAGTTGAGTTTTTACCTGTTTGAAAATTAATAAATCACGTTTTTAAATTAACACAATTATAATTCATTTAAAAATATAAACTGCTTATCTTTTATTGAATTACTCATATTTAATAATATTAATTTTGAGTTAACTATAAAAATCTTTCACAGATAAAAACTTTAAAATTATTTCTGCAGTTACCATGAATTTAGGAATTTCTTAACACTTGAACATTGGTTTACAACTAAATACAGATATCATGTTTACCATATGCGCTGCCTGTGCTCCAGCCGCGTTCTGTGCAGCTTGTGCAGCTTTAGCTTCGGCAGCAGCTTTCTGTGCTATACAGGTAGCGGTTTTTCCTTTGCAATCCCTCACAGACTCTCTCCCTCTTTTCTCTTTCCGCTGGTCAATTTGTTGGGCTATATGAGGTATTCCCGCTGGCTTCACAGCAGTTCTCCCTTCTGGAAACCCCCACACTGACGCAGCGGCCAGCAATATCAACACCCAAAGTCTCATTTATTCACACCACGAAACTGTAAATCACTACAAACGGTAATCCGAGAATTACCAATACTAAACGAACGAACTACATAAGGAAATTTTAATATTACGCTTTATCATTAGAATGGCGGATTAAAGGAATTTTGGTAATAATATTAAAACAAATTACTATCAGACGCTTTGATGGACGGTTTCATATTGATATATTTATGACTCATGACGTTTTTAGAAGTTCTAAATTAGAAAAAATATTCTTTCAGTGTCGACTTTTTTGTTTTATTCGTCCATGATGACCTCCATTATACTAGCATACATGTAGTCTTGGCATACAGAGAGTTATAATTTTTTCTTAAAAATAAGAACTAATTCAAAACTGGACATGTCACTTTCCATTCTGTCATGGATTCTATTTAGGTAATTTAACAAACTTCTGAAATTATGCGTGCATGTAATAATAAAATATAATGTTGCATTGGTGTACCTTGTTGAAAGTTTGAGGCATAATATTTCTGCCTCGTAATCGTATTAAACAGACGTTGACGGCTATCATCATCGAGCAAACAAAAAGAAAACAAACGTAAGCAACCATTACAAGTTTATAATATACTAGCTGTGTCCCGTGGTTTCACCCGCGTGAGTTTTGCGATCAGGAACCTTTGCGGACGCAGGCAGAACAATCCGCCGAAGTTTCATCACAATCAGACCATCGGTTTCGAAACGCATAGGGGATCTAACATACAAACATTAATTTTTATTTATAAAGAAGAAGATTAACAAATACTTAGTTGAACTACGATAATATCAGCTGTCCCACGTTGTTTCACATGTAACGGTAGATTCATATAACAAACTTTAAAATATCATCCGTTTAGTGGTTGAATTTCCAAAAACTTGTTCACTGCAGGGACACCAAAACGCGGCCCCGCGTTATTTCCAACCACAGCACGAGAAGTAAGTCGGCACGCTACAGTGTCGCTTCTGAAGTCTCCGAAAGATGATTTGCCTCTCCCTGTACGCACTGATCGCATCTGCCACTATCCTGGCTTGCGTTCCCGTCTGCTACCGCCAGTTTGAAATGCAAAAGTTCCTCAAGTGCCTCAAGAAATAGTTGACTACGATGTTAATTTGCATGACCTGCATGACGGCGTTGATCGCGGTTGGGTGTATATCGTGCGGACCGATTATCTTGGACAGGTATTGGCCGTTCAAAAATTGTGGATGTCAAAATGGGAAGTTCGGTGCCGCATCAGTGTGTAAAAGCCCATGCTGTCCAAACAGGTCTTCGGGTAAACTGGGTCTGACGTAGACATAACAAATATCTATTAAATAAACTTATAACATCTATCTATTGAGTCTTTTCTCATTTCTTGGTAGATTCATGGTTCAGTTCCATGTTGGTCTCAGTGAAATGTTTTTTCTCAATATTTTTTTTTTCATCTTAAGTGAGAATTTTAGGTCTATGGAGATGACTTTACGTAACATACTTTTAATGTAATGGTTCTAGAAGTAGTAAACGATTACCTCATTTTTTTAATCGTAGGTGCGAAATACGAATTTGAAACTAAGAACCCAATTTATATGTTATCTTATTATAACGTAAAATTAATATACTTCTTACCTAACAATCTTTAGTAGATACTTGCATACAATCAAGAGAATAATATTATAAGTACTAATCCTACAATATTAAAGAAAGCCTAAAAAAGACTTGTTCAGAAGTTGATTTGAGCGTTGATATTTTTTTTGTTTTGTCCCAATTACCTATAATATTATCCGTCCGTGCATTGATCCGTCAGTCAGTCATTCAGGATAAAGCATTTTATATGTATAGATAGATAAGTTTACGCCTGTCTTCCGGAGAGGTAAGGAGAAACTAGTTATAAATGAACATAAATGTGCTACGATTCCTACACACGCATGAATTCTATAGAGTGATATCAAACTTTTATATAACCTTCTTGAGAATTTTTGACATGATCTAATTTCGAAATTAGAAGCAAAAAAAAACGTCAAATTAGTTAAACAGTCAAGAGATTTTCACGTTTATAATTCATAAAATATGCGTACAAAATTATTGTGGAACTGCGCAAGGATTATCCTTATCTCTGGTTTATCCTTCGGCGTTTAAGATTTGGAATGGACGGTGGGTCAAATGTGGAGTTCTAGACATTGAGGCAGATGCAGCGCTGATTGTGAGTATCGTGGTCTTTTCTCTCTGATTTCGACCAAGAATTAAGCTAAGAAGTCACATGCAGTGGAGTTAGCTCCGTTTAAATATAAATAAAAATGATTTGCTTAAAATTTGAGTGAATCAATTTTGGTACCTACCTCAGACGAAATGGTACCTAATGAAGTGAAATTTAAGAAGTTTCATAACTTCAGACCAGGATATTTTAATGACAAGATAAGATTATTTTCACAATTGTCTATGAGTACACACAGTAATTACTTTAGATAAACTAAATGGAAATAAATCCGAAAAATGTACAAAAAAAGCCAAAATGGTGATACTTATTTGAAGTATCATCGACCACCTAGAGTTTTTGCTGTGCGTACTACAAATTAAATTCTATCATTTTCCACATATACCTCTAACGTTGTTTCAGATACTCCATTGGCAGTTATTGGGGTATAGTCGGAGCTAACTGCTTAATTCACCGAAGCAAATCCAATTATACTAACTGCTCAATCACTTCATTGGATTGCAGTTTCTAACGATTTAGTCGATTTTGCCAAATTATTTTGAAATGATTTGCATAAGCGCTTGCACGTTAGCCGTAACTATAGGCCTTATTATTGTAGGACCAATTTTATGTGATAAGCTTGTTAACAAGAAAAAAGCTAAGAAATAAAATCGAATGTAAATTATTTTCGCACCTACAATGAATAGAATTTTGATATTCCTATAATAAGAAATGGTTTTATTTGTAGCTTGTTAATTTCGAATGCTCCGAAACATAAAATTTTAGTCTCTCATCTTCAATATAACTGATCAAATATAATAACCAAAAGCTAATAGGATATCTGAGCAATGATAACTAATCTTGACTGGTAATTGCTGTAGCATTATTATCTCTGTTATTTTTAGGAAAGTCTTTAATATTTTTAACATTGTGATTGTTCCAGATAGCGCGGTACATTTGTGGGTATGAAGTGATGCTCTTATGATTTGCGTATCGATCTTGAGTTTGGTTGGCGCCACTGCTTTCGTGATCTGCCTACCTCTCTGCGCTCGGAGCATATTGGAGCGCAAGTGCCAATGTCCAGAAGTACCCATTTGTCCAGACTGTGGCTTACCTTATTAAATGAAGACACAGCTACGTCTGTAGCCTTCGGTGCCATTCATCTGTTCGCAGCCCTTAGTAAGGATTACCTGGCGGATACAGTAGTCGAGTGGATCTGTTGAGAATTTCCTGAGAATGATCTGCCTCACTTGTGGTACTGCGGTGACGGCCATGTTGTTGATAGCTTGCGGGCCGGTGATATGTGATAAATTTTTACGTTGCCTTTGCAGATCGAAAAGATAGAAATACCCACTATATTGTTGTTACATATTTTTCTACTAAAGAAATAAAATAAAGCATACTTCTATAACTGAATTATCGTGGTGTTATTTTTAGTGTTTAGTAGCTTTGCAAGAGTTTCTGGATATTCACATTTAATTGCGTTAGGATTCACAACAATACTATGCAAGAAAATTTTTGTTTTTCTAATCAAATCGATAACTTAAAAATTACGATACGATCACAAGCAGGTACCTAGAGGCTGAGACAGTGTCCGTTTTGACCATGAGGACGCACTGTCACTGAGCTATCTATCATTCTTGTGATGTTTTCAATAAATATAAGAGCTTGTCCAGAAAGGGCGAATTCGTCGCGATTCTCTCGCGCGTATTACGCGCGACCGTTGCGTCCACAAGGTGCGTACCAACGCGCGATTCCGTGTCAAAATTTTGGCGCTCCATACGTCCACTCGCTCTGAGTTCGCGCGTTTACTGGACGCAACAAGGCGTCCCTAGTATCTCGACTCGCGCGTAATACGCGCGAGTCGAGAGTCTGGCGTAGTGCACGCGATTTACGCGCGTATTTTGAATTCGCGCGATGCTTCTGGACGCGATGTATCGGTGCCTAGTATCTCACCAACGCGCGTATGAATTCGCGCGATACGATTCGCGACGAATTCGCCCTTTCTGGACAAGGTCTAAATATTTCCTTTTATTAGTTTTGAGCGATTTGCCTAAAAAAGCAAGATACGTCTATACTATAATATAAAGGGGAAAGATTTGGTTTTTTATTTGTTTGTTTGTTACGATTTAACTCAAAAATTACTGGACCGATTTCAAAAATTCTTTCACCATTAGAATTAACTACATTATCTGAAGAAGCTCCGAAATTATCACGGGTGAAACCGCGCGGGACAGCTAGTATTTGATATATGTACGTTTTATATTATCTGCAATAATGTTTTGTCTCTATCTCCAAATTGATTCCTCTATTTTCTTTCAAATATTTTATAGCATAACAATAATAGAATTCAAACCATAAATCTTAGCTCTAATTTTTATAGACACAACACTAATATCTATATATACTATATAAATGAATCCCTAGTTTCCTTGGTCACGCGTGAACGGATGGACCAATTTCGCTAATTCTTTTTTTGTTGTGTTTGTTATTGTAGATGCAAGAAGAATAAAAATTTGAAGTTCTTACGGGAATCCCGAAACTCACGCGGGTGAAACCGCGAGGCACAGCTTGTTGAATATAACATAACTATAATACCTACTTAGCGATTTAGACTAGAAAATACTATTTGTAAAATATTATCTCAGTTCAAGGGACCTTTTCATAAAAGGGATTCAAGGGATTTTTTTCATAAATGTCTTTGTGAAGCTAGACAAACAAATCAATTCGTAATATGTTAGGAAAATTGATACAGGCTTTGTGACTATGGATTTTATTGGACCAATTTGAACGATTTATTTACCAAATCGATTGTTTCAGGGTTGCTTCAATTATTTAGTGGAATATTTGTCCTGCTAGAAGTAAATTTTCGTAACCGAAGATGTGTGCTATAAACTGAAGAATTATATTTTAGAAAAGAAGTTAATGAAATTAGAAAACATAATGATTTGCTTGTCACTAGCAACAGCCGTATTAACAGCTGCTGCCTTAATAGCGATAGGTCCGATGTGTTGTGAAAAACTCAAAAAGTGCATTAAACAATGACATTCTATGTAATTGGCATTAAATGAACATTTTGTACGGAGAATTACAGTGAATTAAAGAAATAAAAGTCTGAATAGGAAAACTAGTTTTTATTTCTATACTAAGACATACACCGTAATATCACTTGACTGAATTCAATAAGACTAACAACAACGATTGAGCAAATACGCACTGTACATTGGCCACCAAAGTTTACTACGTATCTGTTAGATATGTAATAAATAAATATAATATGACACCTAAATTTAAATATTCACTACGAGTACACTAAGATTATGTCCTGTTTCTATTCGTTGGACTTCGTATTTCGTGTATCTGAGCTTTTGAAATATTGATCTGTCCTCTTTTAGTTCTGATGGAACTCCCCAAAACGGCTTCATCTAATTTCGCTATGGTAGCTGACGGTGATTGAAATTCACCAACAAATCTTGCTAGAGGGGTAGGTCTGACGATATGAACTTTCTCATTATTCACTATTTCTATTTCTTTTAGTTTACTTTCATTTATTAAATTTCTAACTTCTTTACTTATATCTTTTTCTGCGCTCGATCTATAAAACCTCTTTACTGGAGCGGTCGCTTCCTGTACCAGTAATTCAGATGATAATTTGGCTGTGTCTTCCAGTTCGTCCATTAAAGTCTCCTGTTTAACTGCCGCGTCGTTGATATCTTGTATCGTTCTCATATCTTGTGTGATTAAATCGGTTGATGGTGTCGTTGATTTTTCGATTTTAACTGTAGTCGTACTAGTGGTAGATGATACAGATTTGGTTGATGAAGCATTATGTTTTAGAGTCATCCTTCTTCTATGTCTTTTTTCTGTTGAGTTTTCTACGGATGTAGTCTTAGTAGAGGTATAATCAGGTGATGCTTGTTTTTCTTTTAGAACGTTTATATTAGCGTTAACAGCAACCAGCTTGACTTCGTCTTTGGTATAATTTGTTGAGGCAATTGTTTTTTTAAGTTCTTGTGTAGAGTTATTGCTATTTTTGTCTTTATAATTTCTATTGCCACGATATACTGGTGCAAATGATTCGTCGGTGGTATTAAAATCGATTCCTTTGTGATTGTTCCTTTCATCAACATATGGTACTGGCGTGATAATTTCTAAAGCATTTGCAGTATTAGTGATGTGTCCTGGATTGCCGTCTTGGTTCTCGAGAATTGATATAGCTTCTTTTATGCCTGCCACGTCTTCAGGATTTGCAGAATGATCTGTGAAATTTAAAATAAATACTTTAGTGGGTAAAATTATATTTATAATAAAAAATTCATGTACATAAACATGCTATTTTCCAATATATTAATTTGCCCGAGTCAATAGCGAGAGTGAATATTTACGACGTCTGTTTGTAATTCCAAATTAGCAGCTTTTCTCTAAATGCATATACGGTTCTTACATAAAAAAATCTATTTGTTAAATTTTTCAAATCAAATCAAATCAAATCTTTCTTTATCTGTCTGTCTTTCTGTCTGTCTGTCTGTTTGTTGCGGTTAATCACTAAAACGGCTAGACCGATTTAAACGGTGCTTTTACTGATACTGATTTTATCAGGAGTAACTTAGGCTACTTTTATTAAAAAAAATAGTTGCTGCGGAAATTCTAAAACTCACGTAAGTGAAACCGCGGGGCACAGCTAGTTGTAAATAAATCAAAATAACAAATCAAATATTGCCAAAAGAATATGGCTGGCGGTGTATCATGGTAACTATTGCAACTACTGATTTTATGCCGCCAAAACAATCCAAAACTCAATAAATTGAAGTAAATATCCCGTATAAAAATATTGTATTGATCAATACTTACTAGCATCATCTTGCATCTCTTTATTGTAAGAAGAGAAGAATGTCAATGCCTTCATCAGCTGGTAGCTCTTCGACACCGGTATGTTGGTGTCGTAGAGCTTCCTCGTATTCTTGCAGTCGACGTAGAACCACCAGTTGCATTTGAGGATGGTCTGGTCGAAAAGTGTGGATTCGGGGCAAAGGAATGATTTCATCACTAGCCCGTCGTCCGTCAGTGCGCATACGTGGAAGACCTGAAAATGTAGTAATGTTTTACTAATTAATGCACCTGTTACAATTAACTATGATATTGTTACCCAATATTTTAAATATAGGTATTTCTGTGAAGGAATGTGTAGATGTGTTCTAACTAGAGGAGGCAATATACCATTTAGAGTTTTGAAGAGAATATTAAACATAATGTATGCGAATCTTAGTATTGTAATAAGGCCTAACAAAACACAAAATCTTTAAGATTACCAAAGAGGTTACTATCGCTCCAGATTTGACACTGAACTGAAAAGCAAAGGACTCCATTATAGCAAGAAAAATAATTAATATTGAAGAAAATCACCAAATCACAAAACAAAAACGTTTTGAGAACTTTTTGTACCATTAACCTGATCAATGGAAAATGTATAAATGAATATTTTTATAAAAGTAATGTTGATCTTACCATACACCCAAGGCTCTCGTCACCGTATAACCCTGGGAAGTATTTCTGGTCTCCGCAGTTGAAATTTGTGTCTGGGAGGTCCACTTTAGACTGGAAATGATCGTCGAAGTTCTTCTCATAGCCGACTGGGTAATATTCTCGCGGCGCGTTCATCACTTTACCGCTGGTCGGTATTCTGAAACTCGGAAATTTCCAGATTCTGACTCCACGAATATTAACTGTGGTCTGAATTTACATAAGAGTGAAGTTTTATATATTCTATTATTGTTATAATCGTTGAGCTAAAATTTTTTTTTTGTTAAATGGTTTAGCAAGTCCAATTAAACTGAACTAAAACTGATTTATTGCAGTTGCCAGTGCTTACATTCGTGCAAGTTTCAGAATTTATTTGGGAACTTGTAATATCATCATCATCTAAAGTCTAAGCAACCAGCAGTCATTCACTGCTGGACCCCCCCTTAAGATTCTTGCGTCAAGTAGTCCTACACGACCTTCATAAGTAATCTACCTACCGTATATGCTATTTAAATTCATTTAGTTTTTGCGTAATGTGTGTGTTTGGTTTATTTACCTCTTTGGTTTGGACGGAACTGGAGAAACAACAATATCTGGTTCTGGTTCCTGCTGGAAAACGACAGGCGGCTCCGTCGACGTGGTGGTAGTTAGCGCAGGCGTCATTGGCACTGCTATATTAGCGTACTTGCTCAGCAACTGCTGTTGTCTCAACGCGATAGCCGCTTCCACAGCCTCCATCGATATGTTCCCGGCCTTCGCTATCTCCGCTATCTTCGAATTTATATCTTCCTTATTGAACTTCAACACATTATCGTCTTCGTAACCAGTTATAGAATTGTAATCGTCAACTTTCTTCGTGTTATAAATATTGTAGGCACTCGCTATATCGTGGACTTGGTGGGGAACCGGGTCTACAAAGTTAGAAATTGGGATTAGGGGGTGTTGGTTATTGTATTTGTTATAAGAGTAAGATGATTTCATAGATGGAGCGAACGGCAAGGAGTTAGTGAAAACTGGTGCAGGTATTATCGATATGGCTGCTTGTGTGGGTGGTGCGGCGACAGGCATAGGAAGAAATGGGTTCATAGTAGTAGGCATAGAGTAGTATTTGGGAGTATTAAATAGAACGGGAGTGGTCGTGTATCCCATGAATGGTTGGCCAATGTGTGACGCTGTTAGTTGTGATACCATTTTTGATACTTGCTCGTGTGATATATGAGGATAATTCTCACTTTGATAAACTAATCCTGGTCCTTTGGATTGGGGGATTTGGAGCGGCGTGTAGGTTTTCTTTGTAGTAGCTGTGACTGGGATGACTTTGAGTGTTTCTTCCTTTGGCGGTAGAGGCTTGAAGACTGGTACGCCCATTGGCAAAGGCTTTGCCAAGGTGACCGAAGGGTTGACTCTGGTTTGAAAGGTGGGTGACTCGATGGTAGGGACGACGACGATCGGTCGCATGGTGCTAGAAGCTCGCCGATGAAGGCTGGTGAGTTTATCCATAGCAGCTTTGTTGGGACGATTTGGCGGTGCCGGAGGCCGCATCATTATCCTGTTTTGTTTTCCACGTTTCTGAAATAACGTTATAATTTTTTTTGAGTTGGAGTAGGTACTTAACACTTAAAAAAGAAATCAACTAAAAAGTATATTTTCAAACTTGTTGTTTCATAAAACAAAGTTCTTCGCCGCCTCTGTCTTTCTGTCTATATGCGATAAAATCATAAACCACTGAACCGATTTTCATGTAGTTTTCACCAATCAATAGCGTGATTCCAGAGGAAGGTTTACAGGTATAGTTCATTCTGTAATTCCCGCGGAAACTCCGAAATTAACACGGGCGGAACAGTTGGGGACAGCTAATAAGAAATAAAGTAGAAATTACAATACGACAATAAATACGCAAACATTAGACACCAATTTATACTACTTTGTAAGCAATGATGTTTTAAGCTATCAAATAAATCCTGACGTTGTTAAAATTGAATACCATAAACTTGTAGTCAATACAAGCGGCAACATCGTAAATTTTAATTTACCATCGTATGGTCAACACTTGGTTACATCCACTGATATAATGCCAGATTCTAACATTAAACACAATACCAACTTGAGTAAGTAGGTGTTCGTCACAATAAATATTGAAAAAAATATCATCATTACAGTTTCATCTGATAATCCTAATAATATAAATGCGAATGTGAGTTTGTTTGTTCGTTTGTTTGTTACACTGAACACCTTAATTACTCAACCGACCATTATGAAATTATGCATGCATATTGCCATCAGGGCTAGTTAAGGATATAGAGTACTTTTTATCCCGAAATTCTCGCGGGAACTCCAAAAGTAACAGGGGTTATATCGCGGGAATCAACTATAATAACTAAAAAAAATTGTAATTCTTACGTCTGCACTGTGAACTGAGGTAGATTATAAAATAAATATGCTATAAATTGAGAGCTAAAATATGTAGAAAGCGTCAGGCTACGTAACGGAGCTTCAAATACAAAAGAAACGAAAGTTGTTTACTTATAATTTATAGAAAGGATAAGATTATACAAATCCTAAGCAGTCTGATTGTACTCCCTCTCTCTATTATATTACTACCTGCACCAAGGTGAAATTCAACAAAACTTACCTCTTGTTTGCCAGATGATCGGACTGTAGCCTCATCGATGATGTTAGGAGGTCCATTCTTAAGATTAACAGAACGACGTCTGCTGCTATCTAAGTTTGTCAGAGACTGCCCAAAGCCCAGTTCGTCTCCGAGACTGAATCCTGAAATATTGAAAATACAAATTAAACTTCCTTGAAGTTGTTATGTAATATTTTATTCTTACATACAGAATTATCCAGATAGCTACGTATGACTAACGTTGTGCAATGATATTTATAGTTTCAATTCCCTTCTGATACTTTCTCGAGATCTTTCAATATTAGAACCAAACAACATGTTAAAAACATCTATAAAAGGACCAACTCGTTACCATATACAATCAAAATGGCTTATCTGTAAAATTCGCTGCAACTTCAATCGTCTCTGATGTATTTTTTATATTTAAATCGTAATTCGTGACTACTCGTTAAAATAAGTTATCACAAATACATTTTTCTTCAATCACATTTTACGTCTGTAGCTACAGCTATCTAAAATTTAAGGTGTGACCTTTTATTCTACATATAAGATGTTTATTTGTTATGCTTTCACGCCTTATTTATTTATTTATATTTACGAGTATATCTACTGTAAATAGGTACAGTTTCATTGCCAAGAAACTACAATGATATATATTATGCAGTTCGATTAACTCAGTTCGATTAATCTGGTGGCAAATATATCAATCTTAGGGAGAATTCAGCAAGTCTGCCTAACTAAATCACTGATCATCATGAAATTTCAAATACCTTTGCCAGGGGTGCAGAAAAGGACATAGTGTTTCCATGAGATACAAAATTAATTGACAAAATCTAATTGATGCTAGCGAAACCACGATAGTTAGTGCAAATTTCAAAAAAAAAACTTACAAATCTCAAATCTTTTATGTCTTCACAATTAACGATTCATTGCAATTAGTTAAGAAGGTTAATGTCACGACTCACGTCCAATATCCGGAATGCCATGAATCAGTCTTTAGAGCTCATTGCTTACATTGAAGTTATTGAATGGAGAGAATTAACACTCACTTAAGATACAATTACTAGAAAGTACTTTACAGTTTGCAGTTGCAGAAAGTTCAAAGATTCTATTTAACTCATACATCGTCAACCGTTACCTTTCTTTAATGCATTCGAATGAAAAGTTGTTGCGGTATCTAATGAATAGAATTGAGTATTAGTGCCTATTAGGATCTCCGAATTAAGGCGGGTGAAACCATGCAGAACAGTTAGTACCTACTACCATATACAGGATGTCCCGTAAATCGACGTCAAGCCAGAACCAGGTGATAGGCTAAGTCATAACAGGTGTTAGCAGAAAAATATGAAAATCTTGGCTATGCCTATTTTAAAAAAAGGACAGTCATTAAAAACTGAAGAAAGCAATAATTTTAAAAACTTCATTGGCAAAAACTTAAATTTTAGGCAGTAGTTTTCAGAAACACTATTCAGGATTACACAATAAGAAGAAAATTGAAAAAGTTAACGTTTGTAGAAACAGGAGTTAAAGAACTGTCGCAGGGTGTAAATTTTTATAATTTGTATAAGTAAATTTTAAAGATTTTTTTTTATGTTTTTCTATTGAGTTATGACTCAGCCTATCACACGGATCTGACTTGACGTCGATTTACGGGACAACCTGTATGTATTAGCTACGGAGATATCTTTCCGAGTTAACTTACCCAAACTGGCGTGTGCTTTGAGCCCACCGAGGTTCCGTACTCTGAACAGGCCAGATTTTTTGAATGCGCAGTTGAGTGTAAAACCGAACTCTGATTCCAACACACATGTCGGCTGAACAATTTCTGAAATAAGGAGAGAAATTTTGTGTTATTAATGAAGTCTCGTGAAAAACGTGCGTTGGTTTTTCTCACAGAGAACGGAATATAATGGTTTTTGACAAAGAGAATACCATATAATCGCTGGTGGAGGATGCAGCGAGTGCAAGCTTGTCACTTCATTCGATATTTCAATCACCACTCAGCAGCCATTTTGTTTTCCAAGAAAGAAACAAATTTTCGAGAGAGAACCGTATTCTATCTTAGGAAACAATCTAACATTGATATTGGCGTTTCGCCTTAATTATAAAAGTAAAAGAGAAAATTTTAATTACTAAATCACTGTCGTTGGCAAAATCAAATGTGATAGATTTATTTATTTATTTGCCATAAATTATGGCCCATAACTGAAAAGCATACTGAATAATATTATATTGAAGAATAAGAAGGAATATCATGTGTTTATATCATTTCACCTGATTCACACCCTTTTCACCTTGAGCGTTATTAAATTGCCAAGACCTGGCTGAAATATGTGTTTCTTTATTATGAATAAGTTCTTTTATATTCCTTCAAATTTTAATCCCCTTCTAACCCACAAAAAATATGAACTTCAATATTGCTTTAAAATATTTGAATCGGCCTATTTAATAAGTACTATACTTAGTACAATCTTAAAACATAGACATATTAAGGAATATTAAAAGTATATAGTAGTAGTGAATGTTTAAAAAATTATGAATTCTTGATGGAATTAAGTTTTTCGACGATATGGTTCGTTTTGAGAAGTGACCCCACTTTAGTCGTTTAAATTGCCTTAAAGTATAAATTGATAATATGCCTTATACGTATCTTTTATGTTTTACATATATGAGAAGCAATTACAGTACGTAGGTGATGTCAATAACCTAGATTTCACTCAATCTTTTGTAAGTCGTGCACTGTACGTAGGTACAGCTAAGCTAAATAAGGGCATAACGAGTCGCTATAGCCTCTCACTAGAATAAAATATATTTAAACTAGAGAAATTTTAACCGCTAAATGCTGATGCTTTAAAACTATAATAAAATTAAAAAAAAAAAACATATTCATATATTCTATAATAAAAAGTAAGAGTCGATAAAATTTGAATTCTTCGTATTAGCCCTGCCGTCAGTGTTCAATCATTCTTTACCATTAACAGAGCACGATCCTTCAATATGACTACACCTTTCTGTAACAGACTGGATAAAGAACAGGTAAAAATTTTGAAGATATTGCAAATGTTTGTCTGTCGGTCTGTTATCTTTTCACGGCTTAATTATTCAGTCGAGCATCAGGAAATTTTTCATATACGTTGTCAGGATTTTAGAAAATTACATAGGATACTTGACTACATAAGTATTATACATAAGTTGGGCAAACCGCGGAGAACAGCGAGTTGCAAATAACCCACAGAAGAGTTTCAGAAATGTATTTTAATTTAGTTTTAAATGACACCACAGTCTCTACATCCAATGCCAGTCTGATGCAATACGACTGCTGTACCAAATTATGAGTTGTCACCACGCAAAATTAAAATGAAAATCTCATGACATTTCTTGGTTTGAAATCCTACTAATATTATAAACGCGAAAGTTTGTAAGTATGTATGGATAGATGGATGGATGGATGTTTGTTACTCTTTCACGCAAAAACTACTGAATGAATTTAAATGAAACTTGACAATAATATAGCTTATACATCAGATTAACATATAGGGTAATTTTTATTCCGGAATTCCCGCGGGAACTCTGAAATTAACGCGGGTGAAACCGCGGGGCACAACTAGTTTTTCATAATGTCGACGTATTATTTAGTAATTCAGTCTCCTGAGTCATTGCTTTTTTCTTGAATATATCGCTTTCTCTCGGCTGCGATATCGATTAAAACTAGTGGATTTTCCATTGCGGCGTTATGAGTCAGTCGGTCCGGCTCGAGGTCCGCGTAGAATGCGCGCGCGCAAGCAGGCGGATGTTTCGGAGAAAGGTTGCCCTGGCTGGCTTACTTACACCTACCGCGGAGCGGTAGCAAAGGAAATCAACTCTATTGGTATTTTAATTACGATAGTTATAATTTCTTCGCTAAAATAACGAACCTCAGTAATCCAGATGTAGAATTCTTGCTACTTTACAGAATCAAGGGTCACGGGTCGGTCGACCGTTTGATCTCAAGCCAGTTTGTTAAGGGTTTGTAGCGCAGCTTCTTCTCTTCAGCCACAGCACTAGGAAGTTGTGAAGGGCGGTTTTTATGAGTGCTGTCATAATAATTGTAATTTTATTGACATCGAAAAGAGCCACGTCAAAATTATTTGAATTTGCGAGTACCTACTGGTACCTATAGAAATCCGTCAACATTACATTACATTTAAAAAATTTTATAAGTATTTGTTCCTTTTTCGCTCTCTTAGGAATAAATTTTACAAAATATAAGTAAAAGTATTGTTTAAAAACAATATTTTTTGGGTTTTCTTTTGATCCTCCAACGAATGAAAAATTTGATGTAACACAAGGATGAGGGGTATTTTGAAATGAAATGAAAATGAAAAAAATTTTGCTTATTTGATTGTACAAAAACAATTACCACATCTAGCAGTTACAAAATTTAAGATTGGTTTTATTAATTTAATTTAGATTGACGCACTATACATTTATCTGATTGAATAAAGAAAAGGTCACTTATGTTCATGCAGTTCTTACTAATATTACAAATACGAATGTGAGTTTGTTTGTTGGCCTTTCACGCCTTATCTACTCAACTGAACTAGAGTGGTAAATAAATTACTCATTTCTGTGAGTGAAATATCCAATCTTCTGACCGTACGTATCTCGCAGGATTTACCGCAATCCGTTACGAAATAACGCTGGCGAAACTATGAATGAATAATACATATTATGTTTCTAAAAGTTATACCAAACATGTTTGTTTATTTCACTCGATGACGACATTATGAGTCGATATGACAGAGAAAATAGTTCCGTTTATTTGAAACAACAATGCTTACATCACATCACATCATTTCAGGTAGGTATATTATGTATTTTACATTGTAAATTGATACTTGTTACAGTACAGTGGTTTTATAATCCAAACTGAGAGCAAATCTGTAGCTAAATAAAGGCAATTTTAATGTTATAAATTTATTCATTATCATACCTATGTATAGACCTCTAAAAAAGTTATAGTCAACATCACAGTAGAGCAACTTGTAGTTACAAATTAGTGAAATATTTTTTTAAAAGGCACGTAAGAACTTATCCTTGACGTGAATACGAGTATATACTTCAAAACTTCAAGCGCGTCACTTCCGTTGACTTCATGCGCGTCACTTCATTTGACTTCATGCGCGTCACTTCCGTTGACTTCATGGGCGTCACTTCATTGACTTCATGCGCGTCACTTCATTTGACTTCATGCGCGTCACTTCCGTTGACTTCATGCGCGTCACTTCATTTGACTTCTTGCGCGTCACTTCATTTGACTTCAAGCGGGTCACTTCATTTGACTTCATGCGCGTCACTTCATTTGACTTCATGCGCGTCTCTTCGTTTAACTTCATGCGCGTCACTTCCGTTGACTTTACACGCATCACTTCCGTTGCTTACTAAAAAAATATTTTCAAGTATAATACACAAACAAGATTCTAGAATCTAGAAATGTTGAAGATATTGATGTTTTGTTTATGTTCCTGTAATGTAACGTGATGTATGTCTTCTATTCTGTATTTGATGTCTTAATGTATGTAAATTATTTTCTATCAGCGGAGACCTATAATTAGCGGCTATTTTTGTATTCAAAAGCAACACCTAACTAATGCTGAGTTGGTGACCCTTTCGGCAGAGCATGCAAGAAATATATATTATTATTGTGTACAAATTTAGCATTGCTTATGTTTGTTTCTTTTTCTTGTGTGTTGTGCTGAAATAAATGTATTTTCTTCTTCTTTTTTCTTCTTCTTCTTTTTTTTCTTGAAAGCTTCTCAAAAAAAAAAGAAATTGCAAAAAAATTCAATTTACTAGTTGTATTCTATAATAAAAAATTACTGCAATAAGTAGGTAAATAGACAAATAGACAATCATCTGAGTGAATCGCCGTGTAATCGCCTCGATTTATACGCATTTCAAATAAACAACACTGGGTAACTGCACACTCATTCTATTCCGTTTTATGAAGCTGACCGCCATTGAGTACGTCGAACTGATTCGTCACACAGCAGATTGAAATAAAGTAAATTAATAATAATAACAATTTATTTAGGCATTTTAATACACATAATAAAATAGTAGCACCCAATTTGTTGTTTGTATGCTATGTTGTTTGAGCTAACTGTCTCTATCGGTCCAAGTTGATCAAATAAACTTTTAACATTTGAAGTTTTAAAACCTTTTTCATTATAATCACTGACTCGTAATCTACAAGTGGTGGATTCACCAACAGACTGTGTAGGCTGGAACCTAAAATGGTTGATTTTAAGGGCTGCCAGTTTGGGGATAAAATTTTTATATATTAATAGTTAAAGCAAAATATGTACCTATGCTCATACTGACACATCGATTCCTAGTTCATACTTGATCATATAATTATGATCAAGTGTGGTAATCCACGAGGAAAAGGTGGTGCATATAGTTTATCATAAAGAAAGAAAATACACCTATTTCAGCACAACACACAAGAAAAAGAAACAAACATAAACAGTGCCTAATCTGAATTTGTATACATTTGTATTTGCATGCTCTTCCGAAAGAGTCACCAACTCAGCATTAGCTAGGTGCGGTTACCTAGCGCTGGTTTTCAGTAAATATTCAGTTTTCAGTAAAGTTATAATTTCCCGCTTTTTTTTTTCAATTAATAGTTATGATTTATTTTATTTATTTATTTAAACTTTATGCACATCATGGTACAAAAAGCGGACTTAATGCCACAATGGCATTATCTGCCAGTCAACCGTCAGATATTACAGAGAGCTCACTTGGCAGTGTATGATTGTGAACTACGGTATCAAATTGTACAGATCGGTGTCGGGACAGGAAAAAATTTGCCCACTGGCGGCTAATGTATTTTTTCGCCATTGCTAACTTTCATATAATTACTGAGTCATGATTCCCTCATGAACTTATTGGACTAGCGTAAGATTTCGGTTTCGACCGTGCCGTTTTTGTCGATCAGGGGGGCTAAGATGCGCAACATGATAAGATTTTATCGAGCCATTTTATCGATTCTCGTCGACAAAGCCATACAA
The DNA here is from genome assembly GCA_907165275.2 of Zygaena filipendulae. Taxonomy (NCBI): domain Eukaryota; kingdom Metazoa; phylum Arthropoda; class Insecta; order Lepidoptera; family Zygaenidae; genus Zygaena; species Zygaena filipendulae. Next base: position 9,302,421 of record OU015669.1, read on the forward strand.
TATGTCGACGAGAATCGATAAAATGGCTCGATAAAATTTTGTCGTCTTGCGCATCTTAGCCCGGCAGTCAGTTTTTACTGCACCTATATTAATTATGCCATATGTATCTATTGAATTAGCAAATGCCTACTCTCACTGCACTCTCACGGTGGACGGTATTCTACTTATTGTACAATAACAACTCCGCAATGTGAGACTTGTTTTTTTTCCTATGATACCACTAATATATATAATGATAGTGTTTTGCGGTTTTCGTAACGAGTCCCCGTTACAGACAATTGGATGAGGTATGTCTTGTTATGTCATACTTTTAAGAAAGTATTTCCTTAAAATATAATGATATATTCGTCACAATATAATATAATAGGAGTCGTTAAATTATAGACATAAGATATGCCTCAGTATTATAGTTAACGCTTATAACGGTCCAGTTAAACTATAGTGTTCACCCATTCAGAAAATCAGTTGCACAATAGGAGGAAAAGAAAACACAAAATACATTTCTTTACACTTTATCTACAACCAATTTTTTTTTTTTCCATTTCACTTGCGTGTCACTCTTTAGTATAAACACTGTATAACGCGTTTTTTTTTGTTTAAAAAGTATTTGAAAGAAATATCCATTTCCATTAGGTATTCTAATTTCAAAACTTCCATGCCAACTGTCACCATTTACTGGGCGCTAAGAACCCTAGCATATAGAAATTTAATGGAAATTGATAATGTCTGCAAGGGACAGGCATGAGCTCAGTATATTATTGTAACGGTATGTAGTTATTTTATATGTTTAAGTATTGTGTAGTTTATGCATTTATATAGTAAATATTTGGAACGCTTTGCCCATCCACCCGTGTCTATGTATTTTTGTATGTCCTTTCGCATAATTGGTTGTCTGGAACAGATCGCAACTATGCGACAAGACCACCATTTGCTTTCTTCTTTTCTTTAGGTACCTACTGTAATATTGTTATTTTATGTGCAACAAACGAGAATTACAAAAAAATAATTGTTCCAGCTCACCTACGGAAAGATAAATGAAATAAGGATCATAGAAAAATTGTATATAACTAAGGAATGCCGCTGTTTTGTTTGTATTTGCAATCACCCCGACGACGCGACGTGCTAGACAAACTACTATTGAATTATTTGAACTATGACCACAATGGAGTCAAATGGTAGGTACTTACTGATTTCCTATGCGCAAGCACACACAACATATTTTCTCTCTTATAGGCGCTGCATACAAAATACCTACTGACCATTTTGTGATACGGAAGAATTAAACAACTTCGTAAGACGTGCATAAGTTGACGCAGTGGTAGGTACACGAAAAATGTTAGCATACAGCAGTACACATAACAGTAGGTAGGTATACAGAACTCGTGTGACAAGTGTCCAACACGTTATGTGGGATGTTGGGTCGTCGACTTTTCCAGCATAATACATAATATAATTTGTCCGTTAATATTTACAACACACCGGTCCGGCGACCGACGGGACACTTTCCATTTCTTTCGAGCGAAAGTATGGACGGACCGTTGACGGGTTTGGCGGTGGTGAATGTAAGTTGCCGCTTAAATATTATAGCGACTCGCTGCGTTTGTCACGGGGCATTCACGGTCAAATTACTGTGTATTCCTAAATCTAATATATTATATAAATCACGTGTCACGTTGTTTGTCCGCGATGGACTCCGAAACTACTGAACGGATTTTGATTAAATTTTGTAACCATTTATAATATGGTCCAACTTAAAAGAGTTTTTATCCCGGAATTCCCTCGGGAACTGAAGGACATAGAGTACTTTTTTCCCCCAACCTCCGTGGGAACTCCGAAATTACCGCGGATGAAATCGCGGGGACAGCTAGTAATAACAATAATAATACACTTCACGACACAGATATGTAGGTACTTAATCCCACAGTAAGCTATTTTTAGCTTGTGTGGTGGAAACCAAGCAAACGTGGTATATACTACATAGAATTACATAATATACTATGGATATATAAACACACACGGACTGGAAAGTGGAACCCTGTGTTCATCACACAAAGTGCACCCCCACCGGGAATCGAACCCGGAATCTCTTGACTAGCGGGCAGGCATGGTGATTGGTGACCTACTATGCTAATCGGGTCGCCAAAGGGTGATACCTTAGGTAGTCATGGCCAGATCTAATAATTGGCCAATGGGGATGTGGACTACTTTTGAAAATCAAAATTGTAATTAGTCCGTCAGTTAGAAAATAAAAAAACAATAGACACGTATTTTTTACTTTTTCAAATAAATTAAAATATACAGAGATAAAGCGCATTAAAGTTTAAGGTGAGGGGGTCGTGACGTCACTAACAGCTAAAACCGCCATACAAACTGTCAGCATAGTGACGTCATGCGAAATTTCAACTCAATATATCGCCGTTATTTTTTTATTACGTAAAAAAAGAAAAAATACGTGTCCAATATTTTTTAATAATCTACAAGACGGACTAAAAAATAAAAATTAGTCAACATGCCTATTCTCAGATGTTGGCCACGACATATCGCCTTTCAAATCTATAACTACTGTTGACACAAAGGTTTTTCCTGTGGATGATTGATAGAAAACAAAATCAAGATAATCTACAGCTTGATGGGTCGTGAACTTTCATAAATTTAAAACCAACACTTCTAATCGAAAATTTATATGACATTAAATATCAAATAAAATGAACAATCAATCACCGGAGCCACGTTGGCTTGCCTTTGAAAAGGGTCACATATTTGAATGATTTATTACACTCCGATCAATAACTTCTTTTCATAACACAACAGCCTTCAATACTTCAGGGATGTTGCATTATCTGACGAAATACCATTAATATTTGATTGTAGGGTTTTTGTTAAGTTCTTTTACCATCTTTCCACATCTCTGTAGTCTCATGGCCTCATAATTACATGAATAATATATAATATCATCAATATAAGATTTGATGTTGCTTAACTTTTTTATGGCATATAGAAAATCGATAAGTATTACAGTATATCGAAAATTGATATACGCAAAATAATTCTGTTGATTGCTAAAGTACAATCCTGGAGAAATCAAAGTCCTCGGCTTCAAGTGGGTAACTTATTTTTAATACAAATACAACTTCAGAATTTACAAGAGTTACTGAAATATAAACGACATAAGAAAGTAGTTGATCAGACCAGAAAAAGCGGCTAGAGTTGACGTTGAAGATCTGACGTCTGTGCCAGTGGGATCTAGCGTCAAATTGAAATAGTCAATATTCGACATACTTAATTCTACTATTAAAAAAAACTACAAACTATCAAAAAAATTGTTAGGTACTATTTTACACTTATCTTACTAATATTATAAACGCGAAAGTTTGTAAGTATGTATGGATGGACGGAAAACTACGCAAAAACTACTGAATGGATTTAAATGAAACTTTACAATAATATAGCTTATACATCAGATTAACACATAGGGTACTTTTTATTCCGGAATTCCCGCGGGAACTCTGAAATTAACGCGGGTGAAACCGCTGGGCACAACTAGTATCTAATAATTATATCCTTTTGCAAATATAATATTATGATGTTTGTCAAATAAAAAAAATAGAGTAAATATTTAGGTCAACTTCGAATTAATTACCGGTACCTATGTTGAGATTTAACTGTATAATTTCAATTATACGTATTTTATGCATCTTAATACTCTCCATTGGTGCTACATATTTGCATAGATCTTGACTTATATTGAAACCGTGTGACACGAACACGTGACATTGCGTTGCAATGATCATTATAAACCGATCATGGTGCCACCATTAACGGAGCAGAGTGCTCCAATGACCGCAATATCGGTCGATGTTACAGTGGAGAGAATAATGACTTGCAAAATAATTAAGATGAGTCGTTACTCCCAACGACGTAATAATTACCTTAACATGTGGTGCTTCATGCTGCCCAGGTAGATTAGCCTTTACATGACATGTAACGAGTAACGACACACATTGTGTGACGTAGGCATAATTTTTTTTTTATGTGGCTGGGATTTAGTAGATGCCATATCGAAAATCTATATTTTTCTGTGGTCACCCTTCAAACATTTTTTTTACATGGTGAAACTCTTTATACTACAAAGATGCCACCACACCCCGGGGGAAATGCAGGGAATTTACAGGGTCGACGATTTATAAAAGGTCTGATTAAAGTACCTAATTTAATGCACCCACTGCTGCCCCGCAGATTCGCGCCTGGAAATACGGAACGTTTGCCGGACTCTAACAATGTGACAGAGAAGTAGCACTATAGGAATTTAATAGATTTTCAGACTTCACACACCCACTTCTTTGCCCGATCTACTGCAGGAGTTGAAGATGCACTGAAGCAACCGAGTTCACTTTTCTCCTCGGGTCTCTTTAAAAGGTCACCCACCCCTGCGGAATGCCCTCAGAGACGTCGATGGCATCCGTTAAGTTGGGCGGTGCTTCCGTTGAATTCACGCGTCACTTCCGATGCGTGCTAGTTTTACTCTTAACGTGCTAAATTTTAACTACTAGTTAAAAAATGTTTTTAAATAGTTTCGTAATAGTTAGTTATTATAGATACGAGTGTTCCCAAGCTCTCACACCATATTGTTGTTGAATAATAGCTTCAATCTTAATAGAATATTGAATAGTTTACAAGCATTATCGCCTCAAGCAAGATTGTGATTGTATAAACGTTTTTGATTTATTGTTCTATCTCAATCATTGATTTGTTGATCGACAGTAACAATATTATCTATTGATGTGGTATTTATATGTATTATGATAAAATTGTAACACAGATCGCTGGTTCCACACTCCACAGTAGATGCAATGCTAACTTTAAAAAAGCTCTTCCAGCAAATCGGTTTGAATAGTTAATTTTTTCTTTAATTTACGGCCTAATGAAAATAAAAACCTAAGAAAACATTACAGGGAAGGAAAAATGTGCAACTTTTTCTATGGGATCAATTCTGTATATATTAAACGGTCTACAAAAAATTAAATGTCAAATAAATTAAAATGAGTGAAACAGTCGTTCGCAATTCTTTCTGGTATTAAAAAAACAATAGTTTATGTGAGTGTGTGGTTTCTACATCAACAAACAACACGTTTTCGACTATATTTCAAACCGACCATGGTACCACATTTAAAGCTAGATGGAACCAAACTGAAATAGGGTTTTCCATTTTATTTTTCGTTGCGAAGACAAACAAAAGGGATTTGTCGGTCACCCAAAGGGTCTTCACGACTATCTGGGGAGCTGCCGCACTGACCTTCGTGCATCGTATGAAACAAATCATGATATTTTATATTAATGGCGTTTGTGAAAGGAATTATGCGTCGTATTCCATATTATCTTACCTACCTTGGACCTTAAGCAATAAAATCAACAGTTCAACTTATTTGCTTATCGTAAATCACGAGACACAGCAAATCTACGAGTAGGTATCTCAATAAATACCGAACAGCATTTTTGTTAGTTTAACCTGTATGCTCATATATATATAAACGATCTTGTTTACTTCTTTCTCAGAGTAATAAGTATACTCTTCTTCCCACGATGTTTACTGACGGGAAATATTTAACTGCACATCAAAAAGATTTACAATGTAGGTGCGCCTACGCTAAATGTAAGACATATCTATACGTGTAGGTATTAATTATATATGACTATGCTAACACTAGTGCCAAATCCTGATTTATGATCACACCGACCGATGCACCGATTAGGTTAATGGGTGTGAACTGCAACCACAACGCGCGCTGTCAGCGATGCGCTAAAGTCAGATTTATTTTGGTGTGCATATTTAAATTTGTAATTAGCTGTGCCCCGCGGTTTCACCCGCATTAGTTTTGGAATTCCCGTCGAAACTCCGAAGTAGCATAGTTTACTTCTTAAACCTTCACTTTACTTTCACAAACATTTCAAGATCGAAATTAGTCAAATCGATACAGCCAACGCCGAGTTTTAGCGAGAGAAACGAACAGCAATGCATTTTTTTTAAATAAAAATTATTATTTTAAATAGAATTAAATATAGAAATCACCAATTAACTTGTGTGCGTATAATACCTAAATATAAACAATATAACAGGAGGTAGGTATCGCAAAGATTGGTTGAAGGTTTGTTTTTTCCGCAATAATATTTTCTTTACATAAAAATGCACTAATAAACGGGATGCCAACTGAAAACCAGCGCGAGGCGTACCCACACTTAGCTAATGCTGAGTTAGTGACCCTTTCGGTAGAGCATGCAAGAAATATTATTTGTCTCTTAATTTAGATTAGGCACTGTTTCTTTTTCTTGTGTGTTGTGATGAAATAAATGTATTTTTTTTCTTTCCATTTTTACCGTCTCGCATTTAGTTAGTTTAAACCTTCTATCGTCCAAAAAAGATGACTATAGCTAAATCATCACATTTTTCATTTCTTCTTTACATGCCTCATTACGTAGAGATTATAATTAGGTGTTATCTTTGACTTATTTAACTTCAATAAATCGAATGTGTGCACACACAAAGAGATTCGTCAAATTTGACATTTTGCCGATAATTATAGTTATTTCCCAAACAGCCAATAAATTACCACGATCAATACATAATATTTTAAATCGGCCATTCAATATTTTTACCTACCTGCTAAGCGATGTTTGCTCAATGTGCAATGTGCACCTAAGCCATGGGTTCACAGGTCAGGCTGTGTCAAACGAACAAACACAATGGGAAGTCTTGAGTAAATTTCGTAAATAACAGTTAGGTATACTTATCACATTTGCTTACGAGTATTTCATTAGAAAGTTTCAAGTTGAGAAACGTTGCATTCAAAGTAATAGCAAACCGTATACTTATTGGTTAATATCTCACAAATGATGTGCAAAATGGACATCGACAATCGACATGCTATTCACTGTTAAAAATTATGTAATTTTACATGAAAAAAATTTACATAAACCTGTAGAAAGTGCCCAAAAAAATGTAAAAGTAAATAAAATTGTGGCAAAGTACATAATTTTCGTTTATTTTACATATTTTCTTCGAAATTTCATATTTTTTTGTAATTTCAGTGTAAATTTATGTTATAGTAACTAAAATGTGTTTAATTACAGAAATATTCGTATTTTTACACATGGGTTTGGGTTTCCACCGGGGCAATACATAAAAAATATGTAACTTTACTTTAAAAATGTGTAAAATTGCCAAAATAGAACTTAATGTTACATAAAATCTGAAAAAGTACGCAATTATGTAATTTTACTTTGATTATAAGTAGAATTCAGGAAAATCGTCATTAAAATTAAAGAAAATATAGGTAAATCTAACCAAAGTTTGTGTAAATTGACTCAGCATTGTGATTTACACAATGAAACAGTAATTTTACCAATCAATAAAGTAAAGTTGATGTAATTTGTCAGAACAATGTGATTTCACACTTGTAAATAAACACAATTGACAGATTTTGAACTTCATTTGTTAAGGTAGGTACTCAGTAGGTACCTTATAGCTCATGTTTTTTATAGAACTAGCCGTCCATCGTCCCATCCTTAGAAGAAAAATTAATATTGTGTATATTATACGTAACAAGAAAGCATATGTAAGCGGGGAAGGCGCGCCAAGGCTGTAATACAAGTTAGACCATAACTTCCTGAAACTTTCTTAATTACTGCCGTCCAAAGTGTATTTGTCACGATATTCCCAAACTTATGAATTTTGGAAACAATGACTAGCTAAAGACATAACCAAATGGCGTTAAAAATATTTCGTTATAACTTCAATGTTTTATTTACGAAAATTACCCGGCGACAATGGCTTTAATAGGGATGTTGACTACTATTGAAAATCAAAATTATAATTAGTCCGTCAGTTAGAAAATAAAAAAACAATAGACACATATTTTTTGCTTTTTTAAATAAATTAAAATATACAGAGATAAAGCGCATTAAAGTTTAGGATGAGGAGGTCGTGACGTCACTAACCGCAAAACCGCCATACAAACTGTCCGAATAGTGACGTCACGCGAAATTTCAACTCAATATACCGCCGTTATTTTTTGATTACGTAAAAAAAGAAAAAAATACGTGTCCAATATTTTTTAATAATCTACAAGACGGACTAAAAAATAAAAATTAGTCAACATGCCCATTTGTTTCCCTACAAACCGAGCTGATATCCTGAACTGTTCTGTGGTCCCAAATAGTCTATACGAACTGTCACTCTCCTCAGGAATTAAATTTCGAAAAACTGTTTCTTGGTAGGTACTCGCCAAGAAAAGATTTTTCGAAATTCTACGTTAAAGCAAAAAAAAACTACCTACTGTCTTAATTATTTTTTCCGTTTTGGGGATAAGTCAGTGAAGAAGCTTCTTTATGTATCTAATACGTATATTAGGTAAGCTTTAAAATTAAGTGGGCCACGACGCAAGAAAAAGAAAATTTTATTAATGGAAAAGAGTATTTTAATTAGCAATTAACCGATATCCATTACAATTTAAATGACACATCAAAGAATTTCCGCGGCGTGACATTTACAAAGTCAAGTTTACAGTAATCTTTTGAAACTAAAATAACCTCGATTTTTAATTATGAAGTAACAAAATTAGATATATATATATTATGACCATCGATCACTGAGGAAGTTGTATAAACATATTGTTTAAGGCTGTTAAATTACTGATACAGGAAATTAGAGCAATAAATCACGTGAAACAACAATAAAAATTAACTCTTTATTACCTACTGAATCGCAATATCAAGGTGACCAAAATACGTTTAATATTATTGGTAAAGGAGTATCTAACAGTTTAAAAATAAATATGTAACTAAAAATAAATATACAAATATGTTATACAACATACATATCTGTTATCCGACGAATGGAACAGTTTTATTATCTGTGAAATCATGAGCTGATGAAAATCATGGTAAGTCAATGTGCATCTGTTCACTAGGATCCCCTACTTGAATCCACTAGGGGATTTATGGTTACGAAATTATTTTCTTATGAACTTTGACATACACTTACGTCTGTTAAATATATCGGAACTGTCATCTCTGATTTCCGCCAAAAACTCAGTCATGAAATAATTTTATTGACATGGGCTCATAATACCTACGTCTGAAAAGCTTCAAATTATTCGAACGTTAATGAGTGGGTGAAATGTAATCTTATATCTTGTTATATAAAAAATAATTGCTGTTCGTTTGCTTTGCTAAAACTCGAGAATGGCTCGACCGATGTGAATACCTAATTCTTCTTTGGGTGGGTTCGTAAAGAAGGTATTAAAGAAAGTTGGGAGTTCCTGCGGGAATTTCGAAACTCACGCGAGTGCAGAAACGGCGGAGGAACAGCTAGTTTATAATATACTAGCTGACCCGCGCGGTTTCACCCGCGGTTATTTCAGAGTTCCCGCGGGAATTCTGGGATAAAAAGTACCCTATGTCACTCAGGATCACTGTAGCTTTCTATAAGTGAAAGAATTTTTAAAATCGTTTCGGTAGGTCCAGAGATAGCTGTTCCTCCGTGGTTTTACCCGCGGGAAATTCAGAGTTCCCGCGGGAATTCCGGGATAAAAACTATCCTATCTTTTAAGTTGGGCCAAATACAACATAGTGACCAAATTTCATCACGATCGATTCAGTAGTTTCGGAGTCCATCGCGGACAAACAACGTGACACGTGATTTATATATATTAAGATAAGATATATTCTTTGTGAGTCCAGTCTTTATCGTAAGAATTATGACTTTAAATAATTCATTGTGAATTGTGACTGACACTGGCATGAATAGTTGCCAGCGCCTGTTGACACTTTGAAAAAAAAAATAAAGGTGTGGCTGTAAGTTGACTGAGAGATTAATCGTGTAAAAAAGTAGTTTGGTTCAGTTTGGCCTTTGATATCCCCACTACTGCTGCAAGATGGTATCCACTCTTGAACTTATCATAAACATCTTTGTCTCCTTTGCAGATTGACAAATCAGATTCGACACCTGAGAGGTCAATGTAGATCACTTTAAGCACACTGTCCATTATAATTACTGTAGGTACCTATGATCAATCATGTTGCGCAAATAACGTTACAACTCACAAAACACAACACCGTTCTGTGTGATTATTTTAAAGACGTGAATAAATGAACGCAATCTAATTGTTTAGATTAACTAAAGCTCCGTTACACAAGACATTGTTGAGTGTATCTGTATAGAGAAAAAAACGAGTAATTTTGTTTGGATTTCGACTCGGAATTGCTCTAGTCTGTTATATGTAATAAACTGCTATACTTACGTATGTAATTGCCGTAAATTAACTGAAGTTTGAAATTGAAAATGGAAAAGCTTTATTTGACACAACACAAAAATTACAACGCACGTATATAGGTACAACAACTATACTTAATATAACAAATATTGAGTTTCATAATACTTCAGTGAGTTATGATAATTGGGTATTCTCCAAGGTATGAAAATCAAAATTCTAATTAGTCCGTCAGTTAGAAAATAAAAAAATAATAGACACGTATTTTTTGCTTTTTCAATTTAATGAAAATGAACATAGATAAAGCGCATTAAAGTTTAGGGTGGGGGGCTCGTGACGTCAATATTCATTATAAGCGCCATACAAACCGCACTGAGTTGTGACGTCACGCGAAATTTCAACTCAATGTATCTGTGTTATTTTTTGATTACGTAAAAAAAGAAAAAATACGTGTCCAATATTTTGTACTAATCTACACGGCGGACTAAAAAAAAATTTTGTCATGTAGCCAATTATGACGAAAATTTTACAAACAACAGAAAAATGTAGCGTTTATTCCATCCTGAGCCAGCCCTACCAATAGAGTCCCATGTTCGAACTGGTTAGACATCTTTTTCCCAAATTGTTAGACTGACTACTGTAAATCTACTCATCATTATGTATGATTTTTGCTATTGGACGAAATCTGTAATCATGAGAAAATGATCATTTATCAAATCGACTATTTTTTTAAGTTGGTGTAATTTACTTCTACTTAGGTATGAAACATCTCTTTTTTCTTGAACGATGAAACAATGAGCGAAGATTTTCACTATAATCTGTCAAGTAATTAAAAAAAGGACTTATGCTTCTAGTAGGTATATTAATAGACAATGAAATAAATAAGTGAAAGATGTGCCCAGGCATCCATTAGGTAAAGTTATGTACCTACATTCACGCATACTAATTCGTCAGAAACGCGCATGATGTGCCAGTCCTTTGCCGTATGTAGGTACAGATGATAGCAAAAGTCAAGTGGGTAGGTATAACGATAATCCTAACCATCATTCCAAAATCATATTCAACTTTACCATAAAATATTTACAATCCCTCTAAGTTATACTAGATTTGAAAAAAGAAGGGCACGTGGACGGGGACGGAAGAAGGGGACGCTTTATCTCTGTATATTTTAATTTATTTGAAAAAGCAAAAAATACGTGTCTATTGTTTTTTTTCTATTTTCTAACTGACGGACTAATTAGAATTTTGATTTTCAAAAGTAGTCAACATCCCCACTTCGGAGTGTCCGCGGGAATTCCAGGATAACATTACCCTGTGTCCATTTCTATAGCTATTGTATGAAAAAAATCATGATGATCGGTTAAGTAGGTAGGTACCTAGATAATGCGTGAAAAGATGACCATTGACCAATAAAGAGTAACTTTTGAATTTATAATATTAGCATGGATTAGCCTTAATTATTCATTGCAATAACTTGTGCCGTTGATTGTACAATCCGATCGGGCATGAAAAAATCGTTTTTGACTGACCATCCATCACAATGCACGTGCGTCAACGTACGTTCAAGTTAGTTCGTGACTTATGATGCACATTAACCTAGTTTAGTGAGAAGGATGGTAGAAAGGCAATATGAGTCTCGCCTCTTTTCGAGGGCGGAGGTTTGATCCCAGGGTTATAGGGCTATGGTAGGTTAGGTACCTATAGGTTTTTAATGGGAACTGATCGAACGAATGTACCAAAACAAAACCATCAAACATAACATATTTGGTTTTAGTTTACTTTTGGTATAATGATACTCCTTCAAGCCAACATTAGATTTCTTCAAACAATAGTTAGTAGGTAAATCCCTTTAGAAATAGCGCAATAGCCTAGAGCTATTTGATATAACTATTTTTAGTGTATAAATGTTATGAAATCAAAAGCTTTATGTAAAAAATGCAGTGCCATCGAATACAGGTAGTAAGTAGGTATATGGTCAAACAATTTAAAAAAAAATACATTTTAATATTAATAATAATAATATTTACATGGTCAAACAATAAAAAAAAAAATTACATTTTAATATTAATAATAATAATATTTTTCCACACATACCTAATCAATACAATATATATGTATGATTTATTGGTTCAAAATTTACAGTCATTTGATCGCTAGCTCAGCTATTCGCTTTGATAGCTAATTACTTTCTCGCATCGAAATACCACCTACAACTGCAACTGCATATTTATCGCATTCTCCAAGACATGTTTATCTCGCAAGTAGCCACCTGCTTAGTATATTTAACTGCTAGTTATTACCTACAGTAGACAACAATCGCCTAGCCGCGCCTGCGTCGCGCCGCGCCACAGCCCGCCGCGTGCGTCTGGTGAAAGTAATATAACTGGTGGGATGCGCAAGAGTGCGTCGAGAGGTATTTTGGAGGAGGCATTTAACAGTTCGTTTTGCTAATCATCTAATAAATTTTCTCTGACAGTTCAAATTGAAGTTTTGACCGTTTCCCATTACAGACATTATCAAAAATATCAGCTGTTTTTTTTTATTTTGTCAAATAAAATTTATTTCATAATTATCTCGCTGCTCCCCGCCATGTCAACCGCGTTAATTTCGGAATTCTCACAGGAATCGCAGGATAAAAAGTACCCTGTGTGCTTTTCTCCTTCCCCTGATGTGGATGCAAAATTTCATGATATTCAGTTCAGTAGTAAAAGCGTGAAAGTGTAACAAAAAAACTAATAAACTCACATTCACTTTTTTATTATTAAGGATATGACTCTTTTTTCAAATACATCTGACTCAATATGGTTACCTAAGCTCTAGATTCAAGGTAGGTAAAGGTGAAATTTTACATAACGTTGTCAAAGGCACAGAAAATAATATAGGGTACTTTTATTTGACGACCCGATTGGCGCAATGGTTACCATGCCTGCCCGCTAATCAAGGGGTTCCGGGTTCGATTACCGGTGGGGGTGGACTTCGTGTGATGAGCACAGGGTTCCATTTTCCAGTCTGGGTGTGTATATATATATCTATAGTATAATATATATGTACTAATAATATGTGTAGTATATACCACGTTTGCTTGGTATCCACGATACAAGCTTATAGCTTAGTGTGAGATCAAGTAGATCTGTGTGTTGTGAAGTGGATTATTATTATTATTATCCCGGAACTACCGCGGTATTATACCTATGTATCTAGTTTTGGAAAAATCTTAAACAAATTCTCATATTTGAAACTCGTGGATGCTTTCGTACATCGCTGTTGCGTTCGATGACTTTGACTGTCCCAGTCAAGGTTGAATTTGAATTTTGTTTGAACGTCAATCGACGGACACCGCGTACATATCGTGATAAATTTCACTTATTACACATAAAACTGGTTCTCGCTGTGTATAAAAACTTTCAAATCTTGCTTAAATAAATCTTTCTTTCTTTCTTTCTTTCTTTCAAATCACTGGTCAATTCTATTTTAGTTGAATATATTTTTATAGGTAATACTTGATAAAAAGTAAGAAAGAAAGGTGTCCGGCGCAGTTTCACCCGCGATAATTGCGAAGTTCCCGCGGATTGTTTCATACAAACTTTCCAACCCCTTTTCAACCCCTTACGGGTTGAATTTTCAAAGATCCTTTCTTATCGGATGCCTATGTCATACAAAGAACACACCCTCCAAGTTTCAGGTCTTTACGATCAGCTGTGCGTTGATCCATCAGTCATTCAGGACAAAGGATTTTATATAAACATATAGATAACTAGCTGTGGCCCGCGGTTTCACCCGCGGTAATTTCGGAGTTCCCACGGGAATTCCGGAATGAAAAGTACCTTATGTCCTTCTCTGTACCCCTGAAAACGTGCATGCCAAATTTCTTTCAAATCCGTTCAGCTGTTTTCGCGTAATTGAGTAACAAACATCCAAACATACACACTTTCACATTTATATAATATTAGTAGGATAATGCTTGGACATTGTCACACAACGCCACCTGATCATAAACTAAGCAGAGCTTGTGCTATGGGTACCAGAAAACTGAGATAATATTTCCCCTTTTTCTTTGTAAATATTAAAAATCCAGACTCAGAGTAAACTCAGATTTTATTCATCGCGATGCGGGCATCGAACCATGGCATAGCATTCAGATTCACCAACCACTGAGCCATTGGTGCTGTCAAGTTATAATAAGGTTAATATGCAGTTCTGGGTCAACATAAATATACTCATAGAATTTTTAATTATATGTACAACAAGAATTCCCGAACGGAAACTGCATATAAAAGCTAACCTCGAAGATCTGCGCAAAGTGCAACTATTGGGCAACTTGGTTAAAAGTAATAATATAAAATGTTGAATTAATTTAACACGTCGAGTGTAACAAACAAGATGGTGACCTTGTTGTGTCTCATATTGCATAAATAAATCTTTCTTTCTTTTTTCCCAATTTTAATACCTAACTAACTATACGTAAATTTTTAAGACAGTAACAAAATAAAATTATCCAATGCAAATATTTCCGGCAGCTGTAGGTAACATAGATTACAGCTGTGTCCCGCGGCTTCACCGTGGGTAAGGAAGTTCCCGCGGGAATTCCAGGTTACAATGTAGCCTATGTTACTCAAGAATAATGTAGCATTCTAATAATGAAAGAATTTTTGAAATCTGTCCAGTAGTTTTGAGTTAAATCGTAACAAACAAACAAAAATGTTATTAGTTTAGATGAAATTGAGCAATTTAATAATGAAAAATAGAAAACAACTCGCCATGGGTTGCGACTTGCAATTTTTCAAATGGATATTAGAAAAAATTAACTCATCAGAATCCGTGTGTAATAAATCTAATATATATAAATCACGTGTCACGTTGTTTGTCCGCGATGGACTCCGAAACTACCGAACGGATTTTGATAAAATTTTGCAACCATTTATAATATGGTCCAACTTAAAAGATAGGATAGTTTTTATCCCGGAATTTCCTCGGGAACTGAAGGACATAGAGTACTTTTTCCCGCAACCTCCGCGGGAACTCCGAAATTACCGCGGATGAAATCGCGGGGGACAGCTAGTATAATATAGGTATATTACGAAACGAAGTGTCTAGTTGTCCATTAAGCGGTTTATTATTAAGGTCCATTTATATCTACAGACATTGAGCATGCTAGACACGTTCCGTTGCAGACAAAATAATATTCTCCTATACAGTGTGTATGAACGTATTCCTATCTGGACGCAGATAAGCAATAACATGTTAACCCACAAAATTAAGTTATTGATTCAGAACAATTTATTGAGAGTTGGGGAACGTTTTTTAATTATGTGTTTGCCTTATTACACTGCTTAAATATGTAACTAAATATTGAACATAAAAAATGCTGACACAAAATGGCGCTATACTTTTAAAACACGATTTACTCAAAATTTCTCCAATGTGGGTTAACACACTATTGCTTATCAATGTCCATCTACCGTTCCACGGCCGCGCAGACGCGGACAGACACGGACAGACACCGACAGACACGGGCCGGTATTCGCGGAAAGAATATTTTGTCTCGCGGTTCATTTTTGTATGTGCATGTCTGTGGCTTCATGTCAAGCAGTGTGAATTGAGCATCGGAACCGCAGACGTCTTTTGTAAATAAACGGTGTATGTTGGTTTTTCGGTGTATGCGCATTTATAATAAGTAAAGTAAAGAATTTTGTACTTTTTATTAATGAGGACCAACAAATAAACTCCTTTTCTTTATTTCTTTCTTTCTTTCAGGAACTTCGAAATTACTGCGGGTAAAACAGCGGGCACAGTCGCGGGGTACAGCCAGTAAGATTATAATCATTATTAAAAGCTATATACTTACGAATATTGCCAGGGGCGTCTGTTAGTGTGTGTTGGATTGGATCCATGGATTTATAAAATGTATTCTATTCATACATTCTCTTTTACACAATCTTAATTACGTCGCTTTTAAAGTGCTGGAACCATGGTCTCTACGAGTGTTATTTAGTAAAAAAAAAATTACTAAAATTTTTTATCTAATAGAATTTCGACCTTCCATACTGTGTGCAAAGTCAAAATTACATTGGTCAATATTGCCATATAAGGTTAGAGCCCCGTTACAGCTTTAGAAAAAAATATAAACGGTATAGTAGTGGTTATAGCACAGAGCAAATAAAGGACATGCAGGCGGACCTATAGGCGGGGCAGGCGCGCTACCGTTGCAATAGAAGTAAGATCATTTGCTCTAACTTCTTTTACTGCCATCCTGAGTATATTTTCCACAATATTCTCAAAACTGAGAATTTTGAAAACAGTGCCTAAGTAAAAACGTAACAAAAATGCGTTCAATACATTTCTTTACGTTAATGTATGTTAGTGTGTGATGAATAGTTTGGTGTAATCACCCGACCCGGCGACACTAGTTTTCACGTGTTTTAGTTGATGTCACTTCTATCTATTATTTTCTGTTCTGTGGGTGATAGATTGGTATGCATGCTGAGTTCAACCCTCAAGGTCTCTATATGAACTTTTTGTTCTTTTGTATAAACATTTCTTGCACGTATACAAATTGATACATGCACCTGTTACAGTTTTTTTAATATACTTATAGGTATATACCAGATACCTATATAATATAGTGATTTATTCCGAATACCTATTTCCCTTGGTCACGGCATCGTGAACGGCTGGATCAACTTCGCTTATTCTTTTTTTGTTGTGTTTGTTATTGTAAGGAGAAGGTTCTTATGAAAAAAGTTTGGCGTTCCTGCGGGAATTCCGAAACTCACGCGGGTGAATCTCCGAAACGGTTGCACCGATTTTGACGGGACTTTCCCTGCTAATTAGCTCATGTTATAAGATTATGCTACTTTGGAGTTTCTGCGGCCGTCCCGAAACTCACGGGTGTCACGGATTATCTATAAATCCGGGTCAGTCTCCGATTATTAGGTACATATTTATTTTAGAGTATACTTATACCCACCTACTTACGGTAGAGCACGTACTATGATATTTAGTCTGAAGTGTTGCATTGCACCTCATTGCATTACGGCTACGCAATCTCTTGCACTATGGTCATGAGATAAATGAAATAGCGAGAGTAGGTATTGCAAATTTCCGAAATGTCATCAGATCTTACGAAGGTAAGAACATTTCATATGTCTGTCTAATGTTTTTTTAAAGACGCACGCTGTGTGTTTGTGATAAAGCTCAAAGCTATGCCGAATTTGAGACTGCAAAATCATGAACTAACACGTCATGCTTTTGCCAAATTCAATAGAAAATTAAGTGATGTACCGTTAACTGCGGTCAAACACCTTTAAATATATTCTTAATGTACTTATCTATATACATACTATCAGATTGCCATTGTAAAAATTGCGACAGGAAAAATTATGTAAAAACTCATTTAGGTTGTAGGTATGTACATATTACCTTTATAATTATTATGTCTTTACAAAAATTGCGTCTGAATAAATCTGTATCAATCATAAAACCAGTAAATTTTAAGTTTCTGTAGAATGCTTAAAAAGTAACGAATGAAATATCTAAATAAACAGTTAACTAATTAGCTAACCATACGTATACCTATTAATTGGCCATAGATAAGCAATAGTGTGTTAACCCACATTAGAGAAATTTTGAGTAAATCGTGTTTTAAAAGTATAGCGCCATTTTGTGTTAACATATTTTATGTTCAATAATTAGTTACATATGTAATAAGGTAAACATATAATTAAAAAACTTCCTTAACTCTCAATAAATCGTTCTGAATCAATAACTTCGTTTTGTGGGTTAACATGTTATTGCTTATCTGCGTCCAATTATGTATTATTTAATTCATCGGCTGACTTATTAAAAATTTTGTTTCATTACTATTATACCTATATAATACGTAGGTAGGTATTATTCGATAACATTATGTAAATCGGGCTTATAAATAAAACCTACCTAGTTTTATTATCACCTGCTAAAGTATAACGCACTAAGTACCTACTCTTGTAAAGTTCGTTACCCTAACTACATATAAATAAATGCGAGTATTGTGTGTCTGTTTATTAAAATGTTTAGATTTGCCTTAAATTAAGATTTAATAATAAATATGTATAGATTTCATAATGTTTTTCCAATCTACCATTTGAACTTTACATATAGGTATATCGATCATAAAAACGCTGTAATAATCATATACAAGTAATTACAAATACTGCAAGTAATTAACGTGGGATTTTAATTACAGTCAACAATAAAAGTTTCATCATTTTAATAAATTTTGCCCATCAAATAAATAAAAGTAATATAATAGGTACGTTAAAAATGTCTATTGGAACTTTGTTTTATTACCTTATTTTTATTGTTTTATTATGTATGCACGATAGATTACTATTGTAGGTATATTTAAGTTTAGTTGCTATTGTTTAGTTGAGTATCTGAAAACCAATATATGTAATTAATCCAGTAATAAATACGAAAGTGGATTTTTCGTTTGTTTCTTATGGCCGATTTACACTTCCATAAGTAAATACCACGCGTGGACGCCGGCCGGCAATGCACTGTTTGGTTTTTTTTTAGATGTAAATTTCCCACAGAGGTTTAATAAAATATACACACCGGTAGAATTAGCAGAACATAAAAAGGCAGAGTATAGAAATAATTACGTATATATATTAAAACCTATTATTATCAGGCATGAAGTAATAAACTAATATACATCTTTTAACATCGACTTTAAGAAGTGTTTAGTTAAATTTTATTAAAAGTAATCAAAATAAAAAAAATAAAAAATATCTCTAGTTTGTGAGAACACAGACAATGTTGCAAATAAAAGTTGAATCACGAAGGGGAAACACACGTTATTAATCGTTCATTTATTTAGTGTTAAAATCACAGTAATCTTTAATTTGCAACATTATTTGTGTGCCCATAAATTAGAGAAAAACTGGTTTTTTTTATTATTATTTTAAATAAAATTTAATAATTTAATTACAAACTTTTAAAGTGTTAAAAGATGTATATTAATTTATTACTTCACGTCTAATTATTATTTGTTTTAATATATATACGTAATTATTTCTATACTCTGCCTTTTTATGTTCCGCTAATTCTGCCGGTGTGTATAGTATTATCTATAATGTGCAAATATTATAACATTATATTAGGCGATAGGTAAATAATGAGGTAAAAAATTATAATGAGTTTTATGGTTCTTTAGGTTACTATTTATTTATTTTTAAATACGTAATATGGACCTTTTATTAAGACCGTTCTACTTACTGTTCATAGTCGAAACCAAAGTGAAAGGAATAAATACCTACTTTTGTGGTTTTAACCGATCTATTTGCGTCGTTGACCCCTACTTGTGCTGTTTGAAACCACTTTTGCTGTCACCTGTACGCATACATAATGTAATGCAAAAACCCCCATTCTCTCGTCACAATTGTTCACATAGCTAAAGCCTACTTTCTACTTTGTAAATATTGACTTTTATTGTATGTACCTATAGGAAACCTGCGGAAACTATGAACTTACTGTGGCCTATACAATATGAATGAAAGTGACGCAAACAATGAGTCTCCGAACTGAAAGTTAGAGATTCTTGACTTTCATACATATTACTAGCTGTCTCCCGCGGTTTTATCCGCGGTAATTTCGGAGTTCCCGCGGGAATTAAAGATAAAAACTATCCTATCTTTTAAGTTGGGTCAAGAAGTACCCTTTTTGATGATTCATTGTAGTACACTTGACAACGTGTGGACAAAATATCCTTATTACATAGGGTATATTCAGGGGATTTCCGCGGAAACTCCGAAATGAACCACGGGAAACAACTAGTAATACAATATTATTGTTATTGAATTAAAATACCTGCGTATGGATATGAGACAATTTGCCACAAGTAGGTATACAGTGGGACGGCACCTTACCTGGAAAAAAAAAGATATTGGTAAATATAAAACAGAAAACATTACAAAATAAAATAAAATATCTCTAAATTCTCAAAACTTATTACAGTATGTAATTTATGCAGTAAGTAGGTATGGTAGGAAGGTTTACAGTAGGAGAGACGGTAAATCTGATAACACAACTATCTCATATGTATATCTATTCTTAATTTAAGTCGTTATATATGTAAGTGCTGATTAAATTGAAAGATAATTAAAAAAAATATATAAATAACTGAAAAGAAATGTTAATTTATCTATTAATTACAAGTTATCATAACCATCTTGTATGAAAGTAGATACAATTAGCATCAAAAAGATGAAAGTAAAAATCAGTAGATAGATCACTAGGTATTAGTATGAGATTTAAAAATAATTACATATTATTTTTATGCTGACTGTACAGATTGTAAAAGTAACTTGCATCCGAATGGAAAATTTACGCTAATTTTCAAGGGAAAAAAACACAATTTATTTTCGGAACGTAATCAATCTTTTGTAAATCTAAACCACGCAATTATATGAGACATAAATGTTAATATATACATAAGAATGCATATATACCTGTTGCGATTTTATCTAAACAGCTATGCACTTTCAAACATAAACCAGTCGTTGTACCTATGTTGTTGTTAATTCAATAAGAATAATTAGTTGTTTTATAAATTCTTTGGGCATCTATTTCATAAGAAACCTGTATATTTAAGCTACCTAAATGCATTATATTAACCAAGATTAAATCAATCGAATCGGTCCAGCCATTCGGAGTTAGAACTTAATTTATATATTTTATAAATTTTAATCAAGTTGTCAGTAATTTTTCGTTATCTTTCTGTTATTTAAAGTTTAATTTTAATCATTAAATGCACATCCCCACACTATATTATATCTCCCTGCCCATCCCTGTACTATTAGTGGTAGAGAATTCCATAATGCATTAAGTTCATTTGTGCTTTTATTTGTACAATAAAGAATAAATAAGTTTTATACCTACCTATTATTTTTTTTTTATCTAACTGACAAACTAAAATATAGAATTTTAATTTTAGAGAGGAGAGTATCCTCTTAAGAAAATATGTTGTCAAAAATAAATGAGCTTAATCTCAGCCAGCCATCGTTTTTTTTTTGTCCAGCAGTTAATCGCCAAGTCATTCGTGCCACTCTATAATCACCAAAACCAACGGGACAGCTCATCAAAGAAAAAATACCGGCATTTATTATAATAACATCTCGCTACGATTATACTTTGCGAATCGTCAGCTATTCATTTGTAGGTAATTGTTTAGAAATTCAACAGGTGTCGCGCTCCGTGTGAACTTCCTTAAACAACAATTGAACTGCAAACGTGTCGTTTGCACGGAGTTTTTGAATGTTTTCTTGTCCAATACAAAAGTCCTAAGTAGAACGCATCTGTTTCAGATGCTCATGATTTGTCTTATCATTCAACCGAAAAACTAAGGAATAATAAAGTTGTTTCACGTTGCACGTCAAAATATACGTTACAGATTTTTGTATAAATGAATCCTGTCAACCAATTTCTATACTTTTTATAGATACAACCTTTTCACCTACTATAAAGAATTATTTAAGCAAAATGAAATACACAACACAAATAAACATACAGAACATCACAAATGAAATAACAATATATAATAATAATATCATAAAAATGGGAGGAATATCATCAAACCTTCTATTCATATTTTCCAATTTTAGTGAAACCAAAAGCGTTTATACATTTCCGGCAGACGATGAATAATGTTAATAAATATTACAATTAAAAAATTTGGCCATTATGCTTTATTTCTTTTATGTAATGCCTCTAATTAATGTTAGGTCTAAAAAAGTTTAGACTTAACAAAAAAACAAAATACTTAGCATATTCATTAATTCAGAGATAATCTCGATTCCCTCTCGGAGAACTGATTTACTTGTAGATTCGCTTGCGCAAGCTATGAAAATTCCAGATTTTTCACTAGGATCCACATTTCAAATGCTTGTTTCAACGTTGATATAGTTTTAAATAACCTATCGTTATGATCTATCAGAATACATTAAAAAATATATACTCTTTTGAACCTTATCATCATTAATCCTTTCAAGGACACGGCATGACCTACAAAAAAGGAAAAATTTATCAACATACGAGAAAAATAATTACAAAATAACATAATTCACTTGTCGTAATAAAAACGTAACGTAATAGACAAACACAATGGCTGCCTGCCTATGGCTGGGCATCGATAAACATCTAACACAGATAGCGCGACCGCAGCGGCGCGAGCGGCGTCGGCGCACGCGCATTCTTCACAAAAAATAGACAGGGCGTACTGTCCATCAAATGTACTCAATTCTTTTATTAGACAAAACATGGGAGCATTGCTTCAAAGGGGTATTCAGATATAAACGATGTTCGCTGCTGCTATTGATAGCAAAAAATATCTATCGGTATATGCCATGCCAGTCTCGTATCCTCTCCTTTTTTGGTCACGTTTGCCGCCGAGGAGAGGTGGCTATTGAGCGACTTGTGGTCCAAGGAAGGGTTGAGGGTACCAGGCCACGAGGAAGATCGCCTATGAGGTGGACTGACCAAATAAAAGCGGCAGTAAACGGCTCATCATCAGTACACGAATGCACGAGGAAGGCGGCCATTAGGGAGGAGTGGCGGCGTGTTGTGAAGCTTGCCACCAACACCTAAAGTGATGACCACGACCGCTCTGTCAAGAGTGACACCGACCAAGAAGAAGTATATGCCATCCGAGGAATTGGATTTTTTTTCTTTCGTACTAGAAAACTAGGTATCTCCAAGTGACACAGAACACAGTTATTCCGGAACAAAGAATTTCCAGAACAAAATCCATAATTCACACTAATAAAACTGCAGAGGAACAGATAGCCAAGTTCATAATAGGAAATCTTCACATACTTACATATTATCACTAGCTGTCCCCTGCGGTTTCACCCGCGGTAATTTCGGAGATCTCGCGGGAAAATTCCGGGATAAAAAGTACCCTATGTGTTATTCTGGTGTATAAGCTATGTTATTGTACAGTTTCATTAAAATCCATTGAGTAGTTTTTGCGTGAAAGGGTAACAAACATACAGTGGTGGTCATATAATTAAGAACGATTTATATGTAGACCTTAAATTGAAATTGAAATGTTCATAAAAAAGATTTACCTCCTTGCTGAAAAATAATGAATATACCACTAGCTTCAACGTTTACAAGGCTAACATAATCTGTCATAAAAGCAGGAAATAATATTTAGTTTACCGGTTAATTCGTTGACAATAAAATATTGGTAACATCGCAGCAGCTCGGAGGCTGGACAAATAATTAAGAACGATTATAGTATTGCTTTTTTTTAAATTAATTTTGTGAATAAAATAAAATAAAAATAAAATGAAATTATTTCTTAAAATGCTCTTCATTATAATTTTATAGTGTGTTTATGCCATTATTGGTTTTTAATAGTTTTAAGGTAATTTTTTATCGAAAAAAAGAAATCTAGCGTCTCGGCTACTAGAGAAATAATAATAAAGCTGCGTGGTCATAATCGATCATACTAAAAAATTGCAGATCATTTATCTTGTTCAAAAACGATGGTTTACCAAGCTGTGAAGCATTTTTATACACATCAGACCACTCCGAATATTCCGCGCAAATCTAAAGTTAGAAAAACGTCTCCCAGAAACGTTTAAGAATAGTTCACCTCGCTAAGCGGGGCCAGTTTAAAGGTTCTAATGAGATCAAAAATGAAGTTTTCGATGACAGTCACTGGGGCACTGTTTGAAGGCATTTTGTGGAGGCACAGTTTTTTGACAGAGAAACAAGGAACGTACCCATGTTGACATTACGCCATAGGCAGAGTTATTCTTCTGAGGGCAGACCCGACTAGCGTTTGGAAGGAAGTACCTATGGAATTTGGACATAGTCGCAATAGAATTAGGTACCTACATACTTTTTTCGAATTAAACAAAGATAAAAAAGTATGCTCTGATGGTAAGCAGTAGGTATGTACGCCGACCTGCGAATAAGACATTCGACCCCAAATACACTAAATGGATGGTGGACAATGACAGTGAAAACATAAAAATTTGGGGTTGTTTTTCTAGTTATGACGTAGGACTTACTAGGCTGGTAAAAGGCAACATGGACCAATACTAATACAAACAAATACTCGAAAAATGTATGTTGCCATACGCAAATGATTTTATCTTTCGGTAATAAAGACATTTCAGCATGATAATGATCCAAAACACAGCTTACTCACTCAGACCACTACCATCCACTTCTAAAAACTACCTTGACAGGCAAGTGGTAAAAGTGTTTGATTGGCCACTAAACAGTCTAAGTCTTAATCCAATTGAACATATTTGGTGTCAATAAAAAAAAGATATCAAACAAACGTTCTGGTAAGATAAATAACCTTCAAAACACTTTTTAAATTAAAACCTGTAAGTAGTTAATAACATCCATGATGCGCCGTTGTTATGCAGTTATCTGCAGTTAAGGAAATGGTACAGAATATTAATTTACGCCCCCTTATAACAATTTTTCCTGTTTTATTTTATTGAATAACAGTTGTCAAATTAAATCAATTGAAGCCATACCTAAATTCTTAAATTATCTTTAATATTTTTTTTTTAAATGTTTCGTTCTTAATTATTTGTCCAGCCTCCGAGCTACTGCGATGTTACCAATATTTAATTGTCAACGAATTAACTGGTAAATTAAATATTATTTCCTGTTTTTATTACAAATTTTGTTAGCCTTGTAAACGTTGAAACTAATGGTATATTCATTATTTTCCAGGAAGGAGTGAAATCTTTGTTATGAACATTTTAATTTAAATATGAGGTCTACATATAAATCGTTCTTAATTATATGACCACCACTGTACATCCATACATACAAACTTTCGCGTTTATAATATTAGTGAGGATTTGTAGAGTTTTAAGATGTGCACATCTGTAGATACCTCGAAAATTAACGTGCGCTTGGAGTCGAATTTTAAACCGCCTTCGAAAAGGAGGAGGTTATAATATGAAGGTGTAGGACGTAGGTGTTTTTATTATATAAGTAATTTTATCTCAATAACTTGACAACTGCTAATAATGCTGTAATATGCGTTTAATACGAATATAAGTGTATTGAAGATGGTTTAAGTGGTGTTTTTGAATTACTCCGAGTAATGGGTAAGTCTTAATATTTATTATTATTTTTCATAGTGGATATAACAGTGGAAAACGGTAAGAGATTTTAAGGAAAAAGCTTTGAGTTTCTTTGAGCTTAAAGCACGAATCCCTCTCACAGTAGAACCCTTGTGTTCGTAAGGCACTTTTTTACTATATTAAATAAGTAAATTTACTGTGATTATTCATAATATTAGATAACTAGCATGAAACTTTTCCATATTGCAACTTTTTTCCCGACATCAGATTTAAATAAAACATGGTCTCTATGTTGCTCCAGGCTAAGCTTAATCTAACTGTGAAAACCGCATGACAATCAGTTCAGTAGCATCGGAGATTATCGTGAAGAGACAGACGGACAGACAGAAAAGCATTTTAAAATCTTTTTTTTTTACTTTTCACGAATTCTAATCTTTTATAGTAAAGATAAACATGCATAAAATAATAGTTATAATTTTTATATTATAAATTTAATATTAAAACTATAGAACAAAAATTGAAAATCAAAATTATTTTTTTCCCGCAAATGCTCGTATTACATTGTCGTATAAGACTTTTGTCTGTCTGTCCATGCAGGTGTATTGAGGAAACTATTCGACGGAAACTTAGCATTATAAAATAAACTATTGGGTGGCAAATATTATTTTTAACTGAAACTTGTTACATATTTTCGCAATGTTAATACTGTGTGTCAGTAAAAGAACGAGTAACATAATATCATAATGTCTCTAATGTAAAAAATATTCCAATTAAATGTTTCAGGAAGTACTGTTAATTATGATTACTGTTTCGTGTTTCCCTTTATTATTATATTTATATTGTTGGTACGTAACATTTTATTTAGTGACTAGCGGTCCCGCGCGGTTTCTCCCGTGATAATTTCGGAGTTCCCGCGGAATTGTTCCATACAAACTTTGCAACCCCTTTTCATCCCCTTAGGGGTTGAATTTAAAAAAATCCTTTCTTATCGGAGACTTACGTCTTACAACGAACACATCCTCCAAGTTTCAGGTCTCTACGATCAGTGGTTTAGGCTGTGCGTTGATCCGTCAGTCAGTAATTCAGGACAGTATTTTATATTATATATAGATTTTATTTACCTCAATCAATTTAATCGATTTAAACTAAATTATTTTTTATCTTATTAAATCAAATAGTGATTTATTTCCAATACACAAATGATCAAATTACAATTACAAATCAAAATTAAATACACTTACAAATTAACTGTTTTTTAAATATCTTTACAGGATAGAAAAAAGTTCCGTTGTGAATAAATGTTACTTTAAGACTGAAAATAGCAAATTTTACCAAAATAAAGCTAACCGATCAACGTTAAATTTCACATTTTCAGGAGTAAAGAAAAGGACATAGAGTACTTTTATCTTGGAATTCCCAAGGGAACTCTGAAATCGCATTCGCTTTGAGCAGCAAAGGAAATCCAGTCGAACGGAACCCAGCGTTCAACACCAAAAGTCCGCGCGGACCCACCGCGGATTAAAACCGCGACCTCTTGATTTATGGGGCGACTGGGTGACCGCTATCGTTATAATGGTCAATATAATTTATATACAGAGTACGCTCGCAGACCTTTAAACGAGAGAATGTCACCAACCTCGATATTATTCAAATAAGATGCCAGTTCTCACATTTTACTATAATAAACACTTTTGCAACAAGAAAATTAGGTAAAACCAACATTAAATTTTCATCAGTGGAAAAATACTTCAAAATACTGTTTTCGAACGATTCATATTTTAAAAAAATATATATATAGAGGAGTATTTTTAAAAACGGTTTAAATAAACTCTAATGTCATTACTTAGGCCTTTAGTTGCAAGAAATTGCTATAATATACTCAGTCTAGTGTAAAATAACTGCGTACGAATTAAAAAAATTAAAAACAATCATAATACGCGTTCAATTATTTCGCAAATAAACCTCAAACTTGACCTATTATAATATTATTTATCGACACAACCTTTCACTCGATGGACGGACGTGAAAATATAAATAGGTATAGGTATGTATGCATGATGTATGTACGTATATACGTATATTTATATTGGTGTTAAGCGAGTATCGACTAACCATGATAGGTACATATGCATTAATCAATGATGCATAGTAAAATTAAGAGAATCTATTGTGTCAATCATCGTATGATTATATTATTCTATCCACATATTTATACAAGTATCAATCAATATCTGACTGGTTGTTTAGACATCTTGGTGCACTATAGCTAAAAACCGAGCTATGTATTAAACCAAATATGAACTGATAATATAAATCGAAATGAACTCTGTCTGTTACCTTTTTACACCTAAACCACTCATCCGTGTAACAAAAGATCAATTAATATAAAATTTTGTGTCTGTCCATCTGACTGTCTGTTTGTTTGTACCAGCTAGTCTCCGGAATGGTTTGAACAATTTTGACGGGACTTTCAATGGCAGATAGCTTTTATTATAAGGATTAACATAATTACCTACTTTTATCAGAGTTTCTGCATGTGTTCTTAGTTTCTGAGTTCCTGCGGGAAAAACGAAACTCGAGCGTGTAATACCGCGGGGCAAAGCTAGTTTAAAATAAATTCTTTGTTGCAATACAACTGATTCTTGTAAAAGAATTATGGGCAGTATTGTGGCGCCAGGTATCCAAATAGATCACAAAGAGTCTTAAAATGAATCATCTGGGAAAACCAAGGTCATGGAGTGTTAAAAACAAATCCTAGTTCCACATCTTTCGTAAGCCAGACAGCATCGGCCACTGTGACGAAATTACTTAGCATCGACACATTTGGCCGTGATGAATAACCGTTATCACCTTGCGTCACCCGAGTTAGGACTCCACTGAATTAGGTGGCGAAACTAAATTTCGGTTGTTTCTTTTAAATACGCATCATGAAATGGCCGCGATCTGTTTAGAGATGTGATTTTGCTATTAACATGCCGTTGGGCAAAACGCCATCATCATTATCATCATCACTATTAATTACATTGTAATTACAAAAAAAAAAGAATAGTTTTTTTTATTGAGACACGCAAAAAGCGCGGGAAAACATATTCTGAAAGTTCTTGGACAATGGAATAAAGATGTGGGCGATTAAAATTCTGTGTGCATTTGTTATTTAAAAATACATGGCGACCCGATTGGCGCAGTAGGTCACCATGCCTGCCCGATAATCAAGAGGTTCCGGGTTCGCTTCCCGTTGGGAGTGCACTTAGTGTGGGATCAAGTGATCTGTGTGTTGTGGAGTGGGTTATTATTATTATTATTATTACATAATAATGTCGGTACCTGGTACATATATAAAAAAAAATGGAAAGCATCGTGTATATTAGGTAATTGTACATACGTTGATCAGATTACTTCGTAATATCTAAAAGCCACGAGCTAATAAAATTCGAATGAAAAAATCAGTACCAATCAGTCATACGCTCAATACTCCTGTACATATTGTAATCTGTTTTTAATATTATGTCTATAAAATTTCAAATCATTTCATTATTAAAAGTTCCAGTTTAAAAGAAAGATTTAATTTTTGATGCATACGAGTAGGTACACTCAAACTAAGACTAATATTAAAAAACAAAATAATGAACTTTGCCTTACTGTAATCAGTTCCCACCCTAGGTTTCTACCCTCGCTTGCCATAACTAGCTCAACGTATGCCTACTAACTTTTAGTGACATTGTTTAGTCAGTTATAAAATATATACCTAAGTAATTGTTTTTCAAACCTTTTTTATGACACGACTCGTTCGTATGAAATATTATCTCGCGACCCCCGGTTTTTTAATATTAAGTTATGTTACAAATACGAGTATTTAATCGATATAACATTTTTATGCATTTGCATAGTTAAGATTCTTAGGTTTTTTTTATTGAAGTAGTTTTTGTGACCTCTTGGGACTCCCCTACAAAGGTTTTGCTACCCCAAGGGGTCGCGACCTACATGTTGATAAACACTGGTTTAATGTACCTAATTATAGTAAATAGCCGATTGCTGTCATAAATAAATAAAAAAATAATAATTAATAGACAATAAAAATATGTGAGGATCACTTCACTGAATCACTGTTTCTGTAAGCAAAAAAATATTTTTAACAATATTGATTAGATTAAAATAGTTATTAGATTATTAATTAAAATGCTTATTTTCTCTCGGTGTTTCTTAATCCATGTCCTTCCTTTCGACGTGCTGTCTCAAGGAGACAGTGAGCTATGAATATATTGCACACGCGATTATGATAAAAACTATTATTTACTCGCTGTAGACAATTTTTATGTTCTCTATTTGTTTATGCAAACCAATGCAACGCGTCAACGTCATTTCATAAGTGCGGTTAGATTTCGGCAAACGTGAAGACCAGTTTGACGTAATCCGCAAGGTTGTTATGTCCGTAAGTACCTGCTTAAGTATGTGTGATTTTATAAAACTGACTTTTCCTACGAATAACTGGAGTGGACGAAGTTATGTAGAGTTACGTACGTAAAAATTACAAGTTTTATTCATGATTTGGTCGGTAGGCAAGTTTAAACATGATGTACGTACCTGGTAGTCAAAACCCTGCTGTGCCAGTTATAATCAGACCATAACTAATGATTGTAATCAAATACAGCATCTTAAAAATTCTAGTGGCGGTGCTGCTAACGTGTCGAACTCGTTAAAGTCTTTTGTACTGACTTAGAGAATCTATTGGTAAACTCGTTTTATTGTACGTTTTAAGCATGTTAGCATGTTCATTTTTCAAATAAAAGGCACTCTGGCTTATTCCCTTGATCATCCTTAATTTTGTACCTAATCTGATATCAATACTATAAAACAAAATCCCTAGCCACGTCTGTCTGTGTACATATTCACTTTCTAAACCACGCAAAGTAATTTGATCCGGTTTTAGTAACATTTATAGAATTAATAATAATAATAATAATCCACTTCACAACACACAGATCTACTTGATCCCACACTAAGCTATAAGCTTGTGTCGTGGAAGCCAAGCAAACGTGGTATATACTATAAATATTATTACATATATATTATACTATAGATATATATACACGCCCAGACTGGAAAATGGAACCCTGAGTTCATCACACAAAGTCCACCCCCACCGGGAATCGAACCCGTAACCTCTTGATTAGCGGGCAGGCATGGTGACCATTGCGCCAATCGGGTCGTCATACTACATTCTTCCGTATTCAGAATAATTTCTGTTTAATAGTATAGATGTATTAGTTGTGAGTTCTTTAGGGAATCTCTAATATCGTGCGCGGGAAACCGCAGAGAGAAGCTAGTTTATAAATAAAAAAAAGAAAGTATGTTCATTTGTTTATATTTTCCCGTTGCTATGAATTAACATTTTTTTTTTAAAAGAAAGATCTAACCAAACATGTCATGTTGGATTTAAAATAGCAGACAACGGCCAAGATTCCAATTTGAATAACCTTGACGAACGGTCATGCGGAGCCGTCTAATTGTAGGAATTCTTTAACGGACTATATCGATCAAGTGATCATTTCACAGGCAATTTCACCTGCCCGCTCTGATAATGTCGACCGTGAAGTTGTAACTCCATTTCACCAGTAATATCTGGTTATCAAGAAGTTTAACAATGCATTTAAGGGCATTATAGAATTTTTAGACTTTCATCGGCTGTTACATTACATAAATTAAATCTTAATATTCGTGAGGTATACTTAAAATTTTCAAATCACTAGGAATATTTTTATATACAGGATGTAAGAGGCAACAACCGATGTTTTAAAGGAGGTATTCGATTCTTATCTGAAATATTATATTTAACATTTTAATTTAACGTTAATTTTTAATGCAATCCATACTAATATGTATTATAAATTCGAAAGTGAGTTTGTTTATTTGTTTGTTTGTTTAGTACGCTTTCACGCCTTAACGGCTTAATCGATCATCATGAATGCATTTTTGAGACGCGCGTTATGGGCAAGGAATGTTGTTGGTCATAGTGAATAAGGGCCCAGCTAGGCTTGCTAAATACAGAGTTAATTTTAAATATTTAAAATAACTTAATTAATTCGTAGAAATAACACACAGTTTTGTAATATTACGAATCCATATTATTAAAATATAGATTCATAAAACTCCTGACTCGAAGGTTAAATTTTAATTAATACAAACCATGTCAAACATTAACCTTTAAAATTTTGGTCTTTAATATTATTCAGAGAGTTATCTTGAATCAATAAGTTGGCTCCTGTGTTGTTTTTTAACAGAGTGGTTATAAACTGGGTTTTTTTTAGGTAGAGTTCAGAATTAATGCAAAGAAGGCAATCTCCAAGATCGTATTACAGAGAACGCATGGTGTTAGGGCGCTAGATAGAGGCTAATATAAAAAAGAATTACACATCTATTTCATTGTCTCCGTCTGTGCTGATTGCCATATTAGCCAAGAGTCAAACTGTATATTTCACGTGCATTTAAGTAAACTTTAAGATGACAACGGCCTTGAAGTAATTTACACTTTGCACTTAAACCTGTATTACCTACTTATAAGTTATAACCGATCAATGTTATGCTGTCTGAAGGTTTCACTTTCACAACAAAATTACTGAACAAATTACATTTGCAAATTACTGAATAGGTAAACTCAATATTTGTTATAATAGTTACTTATAATGAACGGACAATTTTTATCTTCTCACTAGTAAAGATAATTTATAATATAAGGTATAACTTTATCATTTATTAAAGGTTAATTTTGAATAATATTTAAAATGCAATTAATAATTGAGAAACTGAGTTTATTTGTTTGTTTGTTATAATAATTCATCTGTTAAGTGCAAAATTGCACCCACTAACGACCTAATTTATAATGTTAGTAGGTAAGTTAGATCTTTATCAATACTAATACTAGCTGTGACCCGCGGTTTCACCCGCGTAAGTTTTGGGATTTCCACACGAACGCCAAAGTAAAAGTTGCGTACGCTACGTAAACGGTTAGCTGTGGAATATATTTTAGTAGAGTTTTCCCTCAAATCAGCGCAGGTGAAACCGCGGGGCACAGCTAGTCAAAGATAATCCAAAACAGCTATAACAGATCCATGGCATAATTTACTCATTATATATCATTATATGCTGTGACGTGAATTTGCGCCATAATTCAATTATTTATTAGTCAATAATTTACCTCGATAAGGTGCTAACTGTTCAATGCGCAAAAAGCTTTACAGAATAAACAGTACATAGGTGCCTATAAAATAAACCAGCAAACAAAATGAAACGTGATAATGTCTAAGGTAAGGTTGCAGTTTTGTAATGACATTACTTGTGACACCACAAAAATTTGTAAATGTATCAAGTAAATATGTCGTGTTTGTGGTTTGTTGTCAATTGATTATTTGGTATTAGTTTTTATTTTTTTGACGTGTCAAAAAATAACAAAAAATAATTACCAACATTTATCAAAACATTTATACCTACCACGCAATATATTATGATTGTTTTCTGAGAGCTGTAATTTGTAAATTTTCAACAATAGAATATTAATAAATCATTTGCTTGGCAGACGTGTCTGTACATCTTTTTTCAAGGAGACGAGGATGTCTAGAATAAACTGTAAAATTGAAAAATTGCTAATCCATCTTGAAACTTACTTCATATTATAATAATAAAAATACGAAAGTTTGAATGTTTAGATTGATTGGTTCTCTTATAATGAGTACGATGTTTATATAGTAAATTCATGGACATAATAATAAGTTTATTGCCTCATTCAGATATTTGTGACTCAATCACTCATATGAACTTGGATAAAGGATGAATTTGGTCATAATTATGCCTTATTATCTTTTTTTATTAACACACTAAAATATATAATAATATTTATCTCTATATTCCAGAATCCCTAATTGCAATGACTAAAACAAACAATAGTACATTGTTATCCTAGGGGTGAAAGTAATAGATCGAGGGACTAAATAAGTATTTCTCCCGAGGATAACACTGTGATTTTCATTACGAATGCAATGAAAGTCAAAACAAAAATAGGAATTAGCTAAAGAAAAAATGAGTGAATTTTATTTTACATAAATCAACCATTAGGTGTGCTACTGGCCAGTAAGTATGCCCCCTATGACATAAAAAAACTTGAGTTTCTGCAGTATCCAGCTATCCCTAGGGCTGAAAAGTGTTACTTTCAACCCGCTTCTCAGGCAACTTCAGACCTACTTTCCGAGTATGAGTAATGAAAAAAATATTTAGATATCAACTAATAATGAAACCTGGCATTAGCACTAACTAGCTAGGCTAGCTCACACAAATCTATATACCCATGCTTCTGTAATCACAGTCACATCTAAAGAAATATAGATACGTGTATAACAGTTTTTCATCGCAAGTAACTTTACGAGAAAAATTATCATATAAGCTACTTTGCCTTGAGTCATGACGTAGGTATCCACAGGATTACACAAGCTATATCCTACCTTTATGTAAGTATCGTAAGCGTATGGAAAATACGTGGATTTTTCATATTTAAAGTTTCCTCACGAGGCGTACGCTGTACAGGTCATGAGACATTATTCAAGCCATACGCATGTGTTGGAAGCGTGGGAACTGTTAACGACAATACCGTCGTGTATTTTCATCTGAAGTTTCACCCTTGACTGACATAGAAGGTAAATGGACGCGCGATTTAAGTATTCTACGATATTTGGAAACGGTATTTGCATTTAAATGTCGTTTCCAGACGTTATACGGCAATAAGCCATCATCATCATTGCGGTTTCATAACGATAATTGAACTAAAAAGTATATAATAGAGTTTTTTAGCGGGAATCAAAGATGGCGGTTCGGTCATTTATTTTCATGTCGATAAAAAATGGTCAAAATGGATTTTGTTGTGTTATAAGGAGCTGTGTTACAATAATTTTCAGTGTCGGTTTTCTATGTGCTCAAGAAGATATATGACATTTCGAGCTGATTTCTTCGGTTTCCTCCAAGAGCTCCGAGAAAGTTCTTGCAAGCTATAGTACCGTGGCTTGCAATTTCAAACCGTACAACGAAGCATTTCAATATAATACATATTAAACTAATAAATTTTACTTGAAACTGGCTAAATGCATTATATGCGAAAGTCAGTCACTCACGCGGTTAAAACCGCAGGGCACAGCTAGTAACTAATAAAAATCAATGTCAGAATGTCAACATAGGTCATTACATTATTTCGAAAAAAATTGCCGATGCGTATAAAATCTGTTAAATTTCCAGTAACTGCATGGTTTGCGCAAATAAATTTAGTTACTTATACGATATTGCTCTTCAAATTCAAATAAATATTTCATTAAAATTTGAACCAGGTGCAGATCTAGGATTTGGTTGAGAGGGGCGGGGGGAGCAATTTTGGTTACACCGCGTTTTTTTTTTATTTATTTTGTTTTAGGGTCAAAGATTTTTATAATGTCTGATTTAAAGTAGATACCTTTACTCCCCAGGAGGGGGCAAATGCACCCACTGCCCCTCCCCCCTTACAAACAAACAAAAATATAAGTACATAAAATCTCTCCCTGTATAATATTTATGTTGTAATATGATTCGGTATTAGATCAGCATTAGTACGATCAGTGTGATTAAGAAATATTGAACTAGCTGTTCCCCGCGGTTTCACCCGCTTTAGTTTCGGAGATCCCGCGGGTATTCCGAGATAAAAGTACTTACTACCCTATATTTTTTCTGTACCTACCCTTGACAACGTGTAGGTAGTATGCAAAGTTTAATGTAGTTTCTTCCGCATCAATTTCGGAGTTCCCATGGAAGTTCCGGGATAAAAAGTAGCCTATGTCCTTCTCTACCCATGACAACATGTAAGTATGCAAAAATTTGAGGTGGATGTGGCGCAACAAACAAACAAACTCACTGGCATTTATAATAAGGATTGCAAGTTAGGTTACGTTCTATGCCTCCTACAAGCTCCGTGAGAGAAACGTAAATTGCACGTGACATTGA
The DNA here is from genome assembly GCA_907165275.2 of Zygaena filipendulae. NCBI lineage: Eukaryota > Metazoa > Arthropoda > Insecta > Lepidoptera > Zygaenidae > Zygaena > Zygaena filipendulae. The sequence continues at coordinate 9,337,795 of OU015669.1, forward strand.
TTTTCCGTGGCGAATAAAGTTTTTTTATTACTCTCACATTATCTACACACAATTAAACAATCGCTATTCTCACTAACAAAATGAGAGGAGTTGTGAAATTCACGTAAAATGTCCCAGTTAGTTTGATGATTGGTAAGTACTTATTTAAAACTTAAATGGGGTAAGAACTAAGTTAAAAATTTACTAGTGTTACGGATGTATGATTTTTCAAAATGTTTTGAGATCTTTGTGTTAGAATAATTCAAATTAATCTCTTTAAGGATGTGCTTATGGAAGCGATTTTCAACAATCAGAAGGAAACAAATGTATCTACTATCTATCATATCCATACTTAAAAAATGCTTTGTACCTATTGAATTACTGACTGACAGATCAACGCACAGCCTAAGCCGCTGATTTTAGAGAACTGAAACTTGGAGGGTGTGTTTTTTGTATCACGTTGGCATCCGGTATTAAAGGATTTTCCGAAATTCTACCCTTAAAAGGATGAAGATATAACGATAAGAGGAAAGGACAAGTGGTGCAAAATAATTAGCCAGTTGTAACCAACAGAAGAAAAAATAAATTCGAGATAGACTGCAGAAAACGTGGGTCGATGACACTAGATGAGCACATGAAATAGAGAGTGAGAGTGAGTGAGTAGAAAAGACTTGTTTTTACCGATATACGTATATTATTTTAAAAGGAAAAGGATGATTAAAAAAAAATATTAAAATAATAATATGTATTATAATATGACCTTACCTTATTGTGCTATTTGTCCGAATCAATTGCGTTATTGTTATTATAATGTCGATTCGAGTCTATTTAATATATCTAGTTACTTACAGTTACGACACTATAGTCTATACCTACCCAGCTGTTACAATAACTATATTAATTTGTAAAGACCAAACGTGTGATTTGTTATAGTTAGTCACGGAGCTCAAGTCGGTTTTTTTTAACGTTATGGTTGTTGAGCGCGTTACGTCGTGTTATTTATTGCATTTCAATAACAATTTATTGTAATGAAATAAATTAAGCTTGGTTTTTTTATGAAATCCACAGTAATGATGTTCAATGTGTGGAAACTCAATCAAAAGAGTCATGAGTGCGCTTTTGTGTGGAATAACCTAAGCAGCATCACCTTATTACAAGGAGCTTTTGGATGAAGACAAGATTGGGAATGTTGACATAATATTTTTTTTGATATGTGATACATTGAGTTGAAATTTCGCGTGACGTCACTAATATTTAAAGCGTTAGTGACGTCACGAGCCCCCTCCCCAACTAATGCGCTTTATCTCTGTATATTATTTTCATTTATTTGAAATAGCAAAAAATACGTGTTCTTTAATAGATACCCAATTTATTTTCCAACTGACGGACTAATTAGAATTTTGATTTTCAAAAGACGTCAACATCCCTATTTTTACTAATATAAATGAGAAAGCGAGTTTGTTTGTTTATTTGTTACGCTTTCACGCCCTAACTAGCTAGTAAAGTATAACTAGCAAATTCTACTTCAAGACACGGATATTGTATGTACCTAAGAAGTATGGTATTGTACTGTGCCTAAGTGCCGATAGTCATACCGACCATTAGTATTAAAAATGGTACAATAAAAAAGCAATCATATTAATTTATGTTAATTTATAACGTGAATGGCCGTCCGTTTCTTGATAACTTTCTTTACTGGAAGAGCGAAAGTTTGAAAAAAAACTTAGGTATATTATAGTATCTGGTTAGAAGTTACGATGACACTGACCGTAACCGGATGTTTAGGGAAAATAGTGAAAACTTATTAATAATACGGCAACACTTAAAATAAATAAGTTCTTACTGAATCATTTCTATTCTTATATATTTCTATTTCTTCTTCTTTCTTATTATTTCTAGTATTATATAGATACGAAATCTTCCACTAGGGAAATCTAGCCAATCGTTATATACTTTACACCTATTGTACTAGCTGTCCCCCGCGAGTGGCTGCGGTTTCACTCGCGATAATTTCGGAGTTCCCGCGGGAATCTCAGGATAAACTATACCTACGACCTACGTATAAACTTTTCTCTTGAATCACTATTGAAATCATCTATTAAAAAAACCGCATCATAATCCGTTGCGTACTTTTAAAGATCTAAGCATAAGTACATAGGGACAGACAAACAGCGGGAAGCGACTTTGTTTTATATTATGAAGTGGAGTGATACTAGCTGTTCCCCGGTGTTTCAAAATTTCGGAGTTCACGCGGGAATCCCGAGATAAAAAGTGCCCTATGTCCATCTCTGTATACCACAAAGAAACAAACTCACTTTCGCATTTATAATAGTACGGATAATAGTAAAGATTTCTTGTGTTCCCGTCTATTCAACATGTCTATGTACTTCCTGCTGCTTCTCCGTATATATTTAATATCAAACTCCGAAATAAGTGTTACAGCAATTAAGAATATCCGAACGGCTTACTTAATTGCTCAGCACAAATTAATGTTTATTATTATGAACGTAATAACAAAGAGAAATCTTTTGTTTCACACTGTAAAAGATCAAAGGCACAGCAGGAAATCGATCATACGTACATCAACTATTTTGTGAACCTGACAAAGTTAAAACTCAAACATCAATAAATTCAACGGATACTACACTCTTACCTACAATGCGTTATAGTTTCAGGTACTTTTGATCGTCAACATTACGTCACTCGCTAATTAAAACCATCATTTCAATGGTAAAAACGAGCGTGAGTTGCAGAAGGTTTCTCAAATAATAATATTTAGAAGGAAAGAAAGAAAGAGATTTGTTTCTAGAAATTGCCCTACATAGTATAAGAAAAAGGATTAACAGATAGAGTGATTCAAGAGAAAGGTCTATACTAATAGTTTATCCTGAAATTCTCGCGGGAATTCTTGGGGGAAAGCTGGTTTTATATAATTTATATATTCATTGATCAAATGAAAAAGTTTAAATGAAATATCTTTGAAGATAGCGATTATTGTTGCAAGTTGCACCGTTTTCGACACAGACTGTGTAAAGTAATTAGTGCAGAAAATTACTTATACAATAGACATATATAATAGTTATGTTGATGACACTTTTTTGAATGTTTAACATTCTCTAGTCTATTGTTTATGTTAGAATATAGTATTCTTAACGGTCTGCAACGGTTTTTACTGTGGGCGACTAATCGTTTATAATTTTTCTGTTTACTAATGGTGGGTCGTCATGCCTAGTAGGTATATTTGTCATCAAGTCGTGTCTAAATTTATTCGTTAGTTCAAAAACGCAGGTTTTTTTTTTATATTTCGCTTGTAACCTGACACGCCAGGTTAGTTTAGGTTTGAACTGTGACCACAAACAGAGTCGAATGTAACCCAATACAATATGTTTTCTGTCCTAGTCAAAATGTCAACCGTCTGGAAACGGATTAGCTATGTATGTTTAGTTGTTGTATACGTATGCTGTAAATCTTTGTGTTGTGTCAAATAAAGTTTATCAATTCAATTCAATTCAATATAATACAAATTACTTGCTACATAACTACACATCGTTATTAAGATGTATATTTGTTCTTGAATAAACTAAAATAAATATGGCTCAAGATAAAATGGCTAACGGAAATGGTAAAACACAAAAAAAATTACGGGCGTATTCAATCAAACCTTAGAAAATTTTACCTTCTTTGTTCGAAAACTTATGAAAGAAATATATAGAGTTGAACTGAATAGTTTCCTTCTAAAAAGTTTTACAAGCGGTAGGTTGTTTTAGTAATTCCGCTACAGAAATCGAAGTAATTCAACAAGATTAACATGAAACCAATAGATACTACACTGTTTTGTAGACATTACCTACATGAATAAAACTTGTAGTACTATGGGTAGGGTTGCCACCCGTACTAATCATACTATATTATAGTATCGTCAATTCAATAATAATAGTTTCAGTCAATTTGTACTATACATATATTATAGAAAAATGATATTTAGTTACGAAAAATACTATTATTTATCCCTAATGCAACTGTCGCGCTATTTCATATTAACTGTGAGTTGTGACTGGTCTGGAACGTACCCGCAGCGCACGCCGTATCGAAAACACGCGTGTCACGTTTGTCTTCGTTATTTCAGTCACTTTTCAGCATCTATTTTGGACCCTGAGCAGGAAACTGGTTTTTAAGAGAGCCATTTTTTAACTTGGGGAATAATCTAACATTGTCATTGGCGTTTCGCCATAATTGAAGAAGTAGATGAAGAGATTTTTGTTAATAAGAAACATTGTCATTGGCAAATTATTATTATAGACGCCATTATTAAAGAATAAGAAGAATTTCAGAACGAAACGCATACGCGGCAACAAAACGTCAACTGTCAACCTAGCAATAATTCGTAGATGGACACTGTCAGATAGAATAGAATAGAATAGAATAGAATACACTTTATTGTACACCAAAATAATGTTACAGTGTGTTAACAAAAACTTAAACTTAAACTAAAGGCATACAAAAGGCGGTCTTATCGCTTTACTAGCGATCTCTTCCAGACAACCTTTGGGTGGACAGGACAGATACAGAAAATTTATATGTTGATAGGTAGAACAGGAATCATAAAATAATACAAATATGCACATAGAACATAAATATAAAAAATAAAAATACATACAAAGATATACAAAGATACACGCATAGATACCTATAAAATATACATACAGAAAAATATATATAGATAGATAAAATACATAATGTGATTACATACAATATATTATATATCAACAGCATACGTAACTAAAATAAAAATAAATATTAATTAATACGTTACATACATGGATACACAAATACGCACTCACATATACATACATATACATACATACGCATACATACACATACTCACATACAGATACATACATACAATGCATATACAGAAACACTTACATGCAGCTAATATTACTGTTTATCAGTGAGGTAGTAGATACATAATGATCAAAAATAAATATGTTCTATTTTTTCCCTGCATTTCCCAAAATTATTATACATATTTTTGCATCTTTTATCGGAAAAATAAAATACTATATTTGTTCCAGAAAAAGGTGGCAACCCTTATAAAGGGTTATTCGCATAGAGCACCGAATGTGTGTCACCGTCAGTATCAGGTGCATGATTGCAGAAAAGTACTTACTACTACTAGAGGACTTATTCCCAATGCTTTTCGTACGCTGCGACATGACTTATCCGCAATTTACAATAACCAAATCACGATCATTACATCCATGTATAATTTAGGCAATGCAGTTTAGAACTGCATTAATCTAGGATCAGTAAAAACTTGTTACTAAGACTAATATGGTCCAAAGTTTGATAATAAAAACGTATTATACATTGATATTTAAATTCATTTATTAACCTAAAAATGCTACAATTTGCTGCTTTCTGGGCAATATTCCTTGCTAAAAACTAGAAAGATAAAAAAAGGTTACCATTTCGTTAGCACTTCCTAGTTCTTATGTTTATAAAATTGATACGCGTCAAAAGAAATAAGTAAGTATCACTATACTATAAAACAAAGTCGCTTCCCGCTGTCTGTCTATCCCTATGTATGCTTAGATCTTTAAAACTACGCAACGGGTTTTCATCAATAGTTAGATATAGAGTGATCCATGAGGAAGGTTTATATCTATATGTATTTTACTCTGGAATTACCGCGGGTGAAGCCGCGGGGACAGCTAGTTAACTATTAATTTGAAAAACCGTTTCACCTCGTTGCGAACGGACGCGTAAAACATTCGGAATAGGGCTCCGTTGACACATGATAGGTAGTTGCTTCGCTTCGTTACGGCCACCGCTGACCGTGATTTGACCGTGAAGTGTGGGTTGGGACCAGGATTCTGTATTGGCTATACGATTTCTATTTGTACTTTATATGGAGCGTATAATGAAAACTTAACTCACTACTTATAACTTGGCCTCGACTCGAGCAGCGAAGTAATGAGCGAAGCAAAAATAAAGTTATTGTAGGTTTGATTCCCGATAAAGATAAAACTGATTAACTATAAATACCTTAGATTTTATAGAAGACACATAGGTAATAGCGACTAACTAGAGCATGTAAGATAACTTGGGTTTAGATTAGGCACTTCTTTAATGTTTGTTTATTATTCTTGTGTGTTGTATAGAAATAAATTTTTCATTACTCATACTCAGAAAGTAGGTCTGAAGTTGCCTGAGAAGCGGGTTGAAAGTAACCCTTTTCAGCCCTAGGGAGAATCGCTTTCAACTAACAGCTGGATACTGCAGAAACAAGTTTGTTTTTTATCACCTAATGGTTGATTTATGTAAAATAAAATTCACTCATTTTTTCTTTAGCTAATTCCTATTTTTATTTTGACTTTCCTTGCATTCGTAATGAAAAGCACAGTGTTATCCTCGGGAGAAAGACTTCCCTCGATCTATTGGCCAAACCCGTCTCGGGACTAAATAAGTTACTTTCACCCCTAGGATAACAATGTACTATTATTCTGTTATATTCTAACTACTGCTTTTTCCTGCTGCTTTCACTTACATATTATTTATTGTAAAAGAATAACAAGTATCCTTAAATTATAGCTAGTAATGTGGCAAGTTTCATTTGAACCAATCTCGTAGGTACGAGACTGCTCATGCATGATGGGCGATCAAACGGACCAACACAAATGTAATAGAAAACCGGGATGTACCTCCTGGGAATAAAACATGGAAAATGCTAATTATTCGTGCATGTTTACGACACGGTATTTACCGCGACGAGAAATATATCTCATCGTTAAATATGTATTATTGTTGGAAAATTTAAATTTCAATAGTGTTGTCTTGCCTTTTCTTTTTTCCTGCTTAAAGTTTAAAATTGGATCCAGTAGTGAACGTATTTAACTCCTGAACACTTTGACCAATTGAAGTTATACGTATTAGTATATGTCTATTGCGGGTTCCGGCTTATTGTTATCACATAATTAATTGCTCCTTTGAGTTATTACTAACATTTTATACTAGCTGTGCCCCGCGGTTTCACCCACGGTAATTTCGGAGTTCCCGCGGAAATTCCGGGATAAGAGCTCGAAAGCACATTTTCATCCGACTTGCTTGAAATTTATCGTCACTGCTATATCCTGCCCTATAACCTGCCCAGGAGTATGGACTACAATCGTACCAAGTTTGGTTAAAATCCCTTCTATAGTTTTTGACCCATGCGTGCACATACAGACAGACAGACAGACAAAAAATTTACTGATTGTATTTTTGGCATCAGTATCGATCACCATTCATCCTCCAATATTAATTTTGAATTCAATGTACTGAATTGACCTCTCTACAGTTTTATTATAAGTATAGAAGATATAGATTATAACTCAGCGTGCTACTGAAGATTATGTTGCGCAGCTTCTTTTCTTCAGTTATAGCACTAGGAAGCTGTGAAGGGTGGATATTTTATGGGTGCTGTCATAATAAAATATGTAACTTTATTGACGTCAAACAGAGCCACACTATGGGTCAAATTTGAATAAATCATTTTGACTTTTGACTTTTACGAGTATTCGACGACGGCCAGCAACCACACGCTGGTCGCTGTACTACGAGGTCAGGCCGAACATGGACGTCGACAACGTGCTGCCACCGTTCGCCGATGGGCCTTCTTTTTTTTTCTTCTTATTTACTTTCGTAATATGTAGGTACTAGTTAGCAGCGGTTTCACCCGCGTTAATTTCGAAGTTCCCGCGGGAATTCCAGGATAAAAACTACCCTATTTTCTCCACTATAGGTGCCTCTGACAACGTGTATGAAAAATTTCATAATCATCGTTTGAGTAGTTAAGGCGTGGAAGAGTAACTAACTCACATTCGCATTTCTCTATAACCCTTGAAAACGCGGCGAAATTTTACTGTGATCGGTCTAGCCGTTAAGGCGTGAAAGAGTAAGAGAAAGACAGACAAAGTTGCTCTCGCATGTACCTATAATCTTAGTAGAGATTTCTTTTACTATTTAAAACGGATATTGATATCTATCTATACCGGATGTTATAATGTTTATCGATCTTTTTCCATTGCCGATTTGATATTGACAGTGAAATCACTTTCTCCTTCGAACTCGTTTGATAGCAAATATATTTAGTGTTTATTTCACGAATCGATAATCATTATATAACTAAGTATAGGTAGATGAATGGAACTTGATAGTTTATTTTCGGGTGAAATGGTGAATGCTAAAGGTTAACTCAACGCTCAACTCAACTCATTCGTGGAAATTTTGGTGAAAATACAGAAACCTATCATCATTTTGCTACTAGCTGCTTTGCTCGTGGTTACCTATATAAATTTGGTCTATAAATTCTCTATCCCTCGAGGAGACGAGAATGGTAGGATTTTTCTGGATAAAATCATAAAAGGTGTTTGCGAAATTCAATTATAATCGGTCTGTCACCTAAAGGTTGCCTTGAAAAAATTGCCCTTTAGCAATAAGACCGCTCTTTTGCTCTATCCTTTCTTTCTATTTTATTTTTTAATTCTTTTTGTTTCTTCTGAGGCATTAAAGTTTATTTGAATTTGAGTAATTAAGACCTGAAAGCATAACAAAACAAAACCAAAACAAAAAGATATAGGTACCTACCTACCTAGATATTAAAAGTAGTTTATACGGTCTACGTCCCTTCTCACATAGAAAAGGACAAAGGGTACCTCCTTCTGGCCCCAGAATTCCCGCGGGAATTCCGAAACGGACGCGAGTGAAAGCGTGGAGAACAGCTAAACTATTAAATAAATTTAAACCTTTTTTGACTTGCGTTTTCTATAATATATTTACTTATGCACATTTAATTAAGATGGGTTGTCAGTTATATCCAAAGATAGTAAATCCTTATTTAATTTTTTAAATAGGTATATCGTTAGTTCGGTAAAGGTTCAAATCTGAAAAATTGCTGAAAGGCATATCTTCCAGAGACAAATCTTCCCATATAGTGCTAAACTTTTAATTATACATTATTATTATTATAGCATAATTATACATTCTTCGCTTTCTATTCGAGAGCTTCCGTTTCCATATTATCATTTCAGTATTTCAAAGGGTTGATATCGTGCCGAAAGATATGAAAGATACTCACCTATAAGAAACGCCAGTAATAAACCCCATCCGAAGTGTAGCCTTGATAAATTCATTTTGAGGCAAAGAGAATCCAATTTACTTTTACACTTTCACTAAAAATATTCACTTCACTATTTACTTATTTACTGCATTACAATCGCGTTGCGTGCATAAACTTAAAATGAGACAGTTTTCTTATAGAAACGGTCGATACACTAGATAGTCCATTATTTTTTTTTATTGAAACCACATATTTTCTATGCATTAGTTGTGATCTTAAAGTGTGATGAAAAAAGTTTTAGTGAACATTCAAACGACCACCGGTAAAAATGTTCCCGCCAATTTTGACAGCTACTATTTTTCACGCGCGCACCGAGCAAACTCGTTCGAAAGTCAAACGCCGACTGGCCAGCTTCAGTCAGGTGTGCGAGCAAAGTTGTTGTAAAACGTGCCTAGTGTAATCCGGCAAATTCGAAAGTAAATTTAATTACTGGCCAGTGTTTATCGGTTAAATTACGCCTTAACTTCTCAGGGTTATGATTAAAATGCGTTTCGCGTGCTCGAGTTGCATTCAGAAATGTGTTTCGATTTCATTTTTGTCTCATAATAAACCAGTTTCGTTGGATATAGGTATATGACCATAAAGTAACATTGAACTGTAAAAGTACCTACAAAATCTTTATGAAGGTTTTCTCTGTATAAGAAGGTTTTATGTGCATAATTGCTTGTAGAGGTGGGTAGGATAACTTGGATCGCTTTCCATAAAGTAGAGTCGGCATCAAAAGTATAATTCACTACGATCGTAACATTTGAACATCGGTTCAATAATTCAGATTTCCGATAATTGAAAATGTCTGACGGCCGCACTCAGAGTCGACTTTAATGATTACTTAGTTAAGTATAGATTTTTAAAACAAAACTGCCGCAAACAGACAAGTTTAATAAATTAATGTTAATTGGCATTTAACTAATTAAGTTACATCTCATTAAATGCCAATTAACATTAATTTACTGAACGTCTCTGATTGCGGCAGTTTTGTTTTAAAAATCTATACTTAACTAAGTAATCATTAAAGTCGACTCTGAGTGCGGCGGTGAGATCTGTATTTTCACGATCTCCATAACGCTTAGTAACAGTTGAAGATAATATTTCGATTATTTTCTATGAACCTGACACTTCACATTACTATAACGCGCCACAGAAAAATTCTTTCCCCACGTCTTTAGAAACACAATTGCATTTTCACTTAAAAAATAATTAAACAACGTGTGTTAATTAACACCGAATACTTAGTGTAATAATTTGTGATTTTTATGACACCTAGAGCGTTTGGGATCAGGGTAAAAGCACACGTATGGTCATGTATTTAATATCGATGGTCATAGTGAATCAGTGCATCTTAACTCCAACAATCACACGGTATATCTTCGACTGACGGATAAACGCCTACATTGCTCACTAGATTACTTAACGTTTGTCTAGAATTGGTATTACAAGCGGTCCGCCTCACTTTTGCGAACCAAGTAAAAGCGTTTCAACATAATCCGATCTAAAACCTCTGCCACAGAGCAAATAAATTTACTAGCGAGGACATCGCGGGGCAGGCGCGCTACCGTTGCAAAGGAAGTTAGAGCAAATGCTCTAACTTGCCTAAAACTTCTTTTGCTGCCATCCCAAATATATCTACCACAATATTCCCAAAACTGTAAATTTTTAAAGCAGTGACTAATTAAAAACATAACCATAAAGCGTTTAATACATTTCTTTACTTTAATGAATGTTTAAGTGTGTGATGAATAGTTTTGTGTGCGAAACTCACTCGGCGACATCGGTTTCCATCTGTTTTAGAATAGAATAGAATAGAATAGAATGGAATGGAATGGAATGGAATGGAATGGAATGGAATGGAATGGAATGGAATGGAATGGAATGGAATGGAATGGAATGGAATGGAATGGAATGGAATGGAATGGAATGGAATGGAATGGAATGGAATGGAATGGAATGGAATGGAATGGAATGGAATGGAATGGAATGGAATGGAATAGAATAGAAAAAAACTTTATTTGATACAATAAAAATTGAGTCTTAAACTAGAATACTTGGTACCAAAATAGCTACTTTCATACTAAAGTTGATGTCCCTAGCTTCTATCTGTTATTTTCTGTTCTGTGGCCTCTACTAACAAAGGTATAGAACTGCGTTAAAAAGCTGTCAGATAAAAAGTTTCGAGCAGGTACCTAACTTTTCATCTTTATACAAAGAGTTCCTGAGGGGTTGACTGGTATTTTAATGAAATAAGTGTTAATATCCAAGTAGATATGATACGCCCTAATTAATTATTTAATTGCTCCCTTCCCCTTGATAAAATAACCAACGGACGCTACCTTCCTGTGCGATCTTGCCTACAATCTGGTTTAATACCGACAAAACCAAGGTTTTACACTTCAATGGAAACGGTTGTTAGATTTTCCCCCTATACCTATATCAAACATTACATCTAACATCTATCTGAATAGCTGTGTCCCGCGGTTTCACTCGCGGTAAATTCAGAGTTCCTGCGGGAATTCCGGGATAAAAAGTACCCCATGTCTACCCCTTCTCTGTACCCATGACAACGTGCATGCCAAATTTCATCCAAATCCGTTCAGCCGTTTTTGCGTGATTGAGTAACAAACATCCAAACATCCACACTTTCACATTTATAATATTAGTAGGATTAGGTATTGCATACCTGGGGCCGCGGAGCATGCGAGAGCGAATCCCGCGGCCCTGACGCAAGGCGCCGAGGAGGACAGGGGCGGATCCAGGATTTGGTTGAGGGGGGGCAATTTGGTTGCACCATGAAATTTTTTGAATTAACAAAAAAGTCCATTAATAAAATTTAAGTGCTTCATATTGAGAGCATCTGAATTGAGCTTATGTATGTATTATATTATCTGTGTGTATGTTTCGCGATTTTTTAACCGACTTCCAAAAAGGAGGAGGTTACGCATTCGGCTGTATGTTTTTTTTTTATATTACTCGAAGCTAGGGTTGGAACGATTTCGAAAATTCATTTTTTGTTTGAAAGCGTATACTCCCAATTAGGTCCTATTGCCACCAAGTGGGATCTGATGATGGGATCTTATGGTTTAAGAATCTTTATTATCCTCAAAAGATCTTGGGGAAATCGTGGGAACTCTTCAAAAATAATAGGCACACCTATAGCGATTTGGGTATATTTTATAGTAAATCGTTTATTTGCTTTTGGAAAGCAAAATTTGAAGAAGTGAAACTGATGATGAAGACCACAGATGGTCATCGGAACTACTCAATAAAAGGTATTTCACGAGTTCCGATTCGTTAACTTTAATATGGTTCCTAAATAATTTATGCTCGTCACAATGTATATGGTAAAGTGGAACTGATGATGACGTACCAGGAGAACTCCTCAACAATCAACGTCCCTGTCGTCCCGTCGGTAAAAGTAGTATTTTGTAAAAGGCGATGAGCAATTGACATTAGGCTATTGCAACTTAGATAAATTTACAAACGGACTCACTTGAAAGCAAGAAATAAACAAAATTTTAACAAAAAAATTAAAACCGACTTCCAACAACACAAAACTAAAAAGCTAAAAATAACAAAATATCGATTTTATCCAACAGACAAAACTACACGTAAGTTTATTTTTGGTAGTTATTACCAGTAGTTATTATACCAGTACCAGTAGTTATTATTGGTTTATTCTACCACTTGACTACTATTATTATTTGAAGTCGGTGACAAGCCAAATATGGCGTAGGTACATGGGCTAAGTCCAGTCCCGCCACGAGTTCGTTGTGAGCTGAACAACCCAAGTGGGTAGACGTAAGCGGGCTTGGCTCCGAATTTAAATCAAAAAGTGGTAGCACAAACCAAGAATAGTATTACATGTATTTCTGTCTGATGGATTAAGTCGGTATTTTGTTATTTTTAGCTTTTTAGTTTTATGTTTTTCATATTAAAAAAAAATGTGGTGTCGAAAACGATAGAGCTTAGGTAGGTATAGCGGTTTTTGAGTACGATTCTCTGTAAAATCAAAGTTTTTTTAGTATTTCATTATTTTCAACTTGTACTTTCATGCATAAAATAATCTACATGGAAGCTACAACAGATAAAAGTAAAAAATGAAAAATTTACGTTCCAGCGAATCTGACCTGAATTAACAACTTTAAATTAAAATTTTGTAGGTTTGTATCTATAAAGTGATAGGAAAATAATGGGAAGTGTTATGGTTAATAGCGATTTTTTTACTAATCTGAGAAAAAATACCATCAGAAGTGCACATGTGATGTGATAAAAACGTGTTTCGTGATCAGAAGAACAAAGAACTACCTAACTACCTGACGTAGCTTCACGACCGACATAAAGCAATCTGAAACTTTCTTTGAAGTAAGTCGGTGATTTGGGATCCCTCAGCACTTTAAAGATGGTACAAAGAATATGTGTAGTGCGCCTGGCGGATATGTAAAGCACACACATTTTGCAGCCGCTCCAACTTATCGCGTTACTATGTCTAGTTGTTGTATACGTATGCTGTAAATCTTTGTGTTGTGTCAAATAAAGTTTTTTCAATTTCAATTTTCAATTTCAATTACTCTTCTGTCAGATTCATACAGCACACATCGGCGTAAACAAAAAGGAGAAGGTTACTCCTTGGATTAGTAAAATGAGGAGAAAATTTGGGAAATAACGCAGAAAACTCAGAGAAGTGAATAATTTTCGTCCATATGACGAGATACGGAAAAATAGGTACTATTGAAACAAAAAGATGTTTTTGACCATAGAAGATTTTAAAATTTACAGTCAACAGAAGAAAAATTTGATAAATTTTGGAAATTTGCCCAAAATTTTTTCCAAATCCGAATTCATCGCGCACCGCACGTGATAAAAGTCGCCGACTATTTTTTGAGCACAGAGGTACAATATGACGGGGAATAAAAATCGAAATTCTATTAATTCCATTTAGTTCGTCAGTTACATATAACATAATATAAATAAATAATATGGATAGATTTGCTTTGAACGTGGAAAAAGTAGAAGAGTTAGGTACCAACTAGTTTTGGGAAGTGAAATCACAATAGCTTACTTCCAAGTCTCAAGGATGTTGGATGAAGTTAGAGAAAAGGGATAGAGAAACTACATATATAAGGATAATTGTAAAAACATATACACAGCCAAACTCAGAAACTTCTCCTTTTAAATGAGAAATATACCATACGGCACGTAGTTTCAAATTTGTTTTAACGAGAAAGAATTGACAGATTTTGTGTTTGTTTTACAATAATAGATACAAACTTCCATAGGGGTTCGTTACGAACTAATAATTTATAGAGTTTTAAAAATGAATATTTGTTCGTTCATTCAGGTTCATTCGTATATTTCTATTCAAATTACGATGAAACTTTGGTGAAAAGCCACAACCTTGCAAAGATTTTTCTAAGGTCTAATTAAAGTAGGTACCTATTTAGGTCTTCAGGGGGGGCAATTGCCCCCAGTGCCCCCCCCTGGATCCGCCCCTGGAGGAGGAACACCCCAGGGTTTTTAGTGGGTATAGTATTCCCGCCCTTCTCAGGGCGGGTCGCCCTTTTCAGGGCGGAGTCCCACATAACCACCGCCCGCCTCATGGCGGTGGTATGCATAAAGCATTTTCCCTGGGTCAAAAAAAAAAAAAAAAAAAAAAAAAAAAAAAAAAAAAAAAAAAAAAAAAAAAAAAAAAAAAAAAAAAAAGGTATTGCATACCTAACTAATTGGTTAACTTCAGATAAAAACATAGGTGTATATAATAGGTACCTATAAGCTATGAGTAGACCAATATTATAATTAATTTCCCACTAAGCCAGCAAAAATTCAGCCTTCAAATTAATTTCAGCAGCAATATTGCTGAAAATCGCAAATGGGACTTACTTGAATTACGTATGTAAAATATAAACTTCCAGTCCTAACAATGTGTGAGAGAACACGGAAAGAAAAATAGGGGCTCCACCGAAGACCGGTCACTAGAATTTCTGCTACCGGTGTTCGGTTGGGCACCGTACCTACTCTTCTGTAAGTTGCACACAAGTGACACTGTACGGTGTCGGTCACTGCTGGTCTGAGGCCTGCTGGTCGGTGGTCACTGATCTTGTATCGCCAACATATCCTTCGGGCAACGATTTGTAAGTCGAAGCCTCTTCGGTTCGATTGATTTCTCTTCGTGAACGTTGGTTCAAAGTCGAAAATAAAGTCTTAGGTGTTAAAGTCTCCCTAATAAGTATTTATAACTGCTACATTTACGTTGTAACTTTCAAATGCGTGATAGATAAACTTATTGAAACTTCCTGTAAGTTTCACTCTTAGTGGGTTACTATGTACCTAGGTACCTATCTTGTTCATAAAATAATAATGCAATGTTAATGTTAATAAGTTGGTCGATCTTCGGAATTTTCGCCAGATCGTCAGTTTTGCGAAAATCAGTCCATTTTGAAGGTAATTTATAGGTAAGGTCATACCACGTCAGTTGGTGGGTGCTTGATCGTTTTCTACCTCAATGATCGCCAACTCTACGAACAATGAAATCCTTTGAGTACCTACCTAGTTACCTTTGAGCAACAACTTGCCTTTGCCTGTCAGCAACAACATGACTGTTACTTTGGTCCTATTACGGATTTCCTAATAATTTCCCATATTATAATCTCGTCATTGCTTTTTGCAATCAAAGCAGCTAAAATAAATTCTTAAATATATTCAAAATTCTATTCGTAAGTTAGGTAAGCAAATAAATATCTAAAAATTATTATATCATTATAATTATACCTTTTTCGCCAAGAACAATCTTGCGAATTACTTACGTAGTAGATATAACTGTGTAAATTAGAATAGGGTCTGAGTATAATATTGTACGATCTAAAAAAAATTCGAAAAGTATGAAACTTCACAGTCGAAATCAAATGTAAAGCTGTGCTGACATCTTTTAAATTTCTATGTAAACAAAGTAGTTCTTTCGTTTGGCAATATTGATATGACCAAAAGGTTTGGTTTAAATACAATAGATGACGCTAGTTGCTCAATACATAATTTACAAATACGAAACTAAAGGTTACAACGAAAACAATCACCAAAAGTATTTACAAAAAAAAGTTCGGAAGTTCCACAACAAATTTTAATTTTTTTAATCAGGAAACTGCAGATCCAAATTACTTACAGATTACTAATTACAACATAAAGTGCATTCCTTTTTTCACTATGAGCTTTGTAAAAAAATATAAGTAAGTAAGTAACTTTTATTAGGGCCCAGGACTATAATTCCAATAATAAAATTTTATGAGGGACCCATAGAGATAACTATATTAATTTATTTTTAAAACCTTATTGGAAAACTCAAATAACAGTATTCGTCGTCTACATATTTCTCAGCTAGCGTTGAACGGAACGTAGCCCGCAGTGTCATCGTACGACGTCGATAGATCGCTGGCTGGTTGTCCGTTGCCGTTCGTTCGTCGGCTGAAAATAGTGAACGAAGTATGAGTGTTTTCGAATATGTTCGATTAAAAAAGTGAATTGAAATAGTGAGTGACTGTCATCCAGCAAGATGGTGAATAATATTGATGACGTGAATAATATTACTGAAACCGCTGAGAGTAAAGGTATAATATGTGCAATTATTTGTTGAAAGTGTCGTTTTAGTGTTAAGTGTAACGAAAATTGTCTAACCCTAAACCGTGTCGAGGCCCCACGTCTTGATTTCATGTACGGCACAGCATTGGAGAACGTCTGCGATGGGTAGTGGCGGTTCGATCATTTGTTTTGTTTTTCGTCTCGTTTTGGATGACTTTTTCCAATCGTGGTATGTTCTATAATTAGAATAAATGCGTGCCAGACGCTGCTTGGTGCGCAAGTATGTGCTAAAAACGTTGGACCACCACTGATTACCTCTGTGATCGTAACTTCCTAATCTCTCTGGCTTAACTTTAACGTAATGCGTCTAAATTTTGGATTTTTAACGAGTTTTATCACTAATCCTTCAGATAGGATGCAAGATTGTGATCTCCCTGCTTTGGTGTGGTACGTCAGTTGAGTCATAATGCCATATGACCGTCCTTCTACTGACGTGTGTAGCTTGTTAGCGTATTTTCGCCTATGATGCATATTACACACATGCATGCAGTATACTTTCTAGCTATAATATCTTATCAGAACTGTATCTAAAACTTTACCGTTCAAATTGCATTTTTAATGAGAATCTTGCCACCTTTACTCTATATATACATATCTACAGAATACAACTAGTGTTATCTAAAGCTGAGCCAAAACTTATCCTTCATAATATAAACCATCAGTATATCATTGATAAGGGAATATTTGGAAATGACAAATATATTGGAGTTTAATATTCTCATTACTGGTGTTACACAAAATGATGGAGGTTTTTATCACTCATAGATAAATGATTCAGATAATAATATAACCACATAAATTGTTATTGCGATAATTAGATACGGATATGATACACAGTTACACATTACATCATAATATGGAATGAAGAACAGTGATGTCAGTGAAACTTCTTTACTTAGTTGGTACATACTTTCATGTAATGATGATTAGTGATTACAGCATTGTAATATAATTGTTGTCTGATATTTTTTTTTTGTAAATTCACATACTTTTTATCTTAAGAAAACTGAATAAGTAAGACTCATTCAAACTATTTCAAACAATTTTGAATGTCACATTCATTTTGCTGAAACTATATTTATATGTATTGTTTATCAACATACACATCACAAAATAATAATAAAAGTAACAAAAGTGGAGACATACTCGTTTAAATACTAATTGATTGGGTGATCATCAAAATTGCTTTTATTATGCCTGTTATAGCACATGTAATGATTACTCTATTCATAACACCAGAGCAGGTATCATTTGTTTTATGGGATTACTTAAGGTACATAAAACCAACAAGATTTTTATGAGTGAATGCTATTTGTTACACAATAATTATAGTAATAAATATTCTTAATCTCATAAAATTCTCAGTTAAGACCTGCATATTAGGATAAAACCTCCATGAAAAATATCAAGTAAAAAATTAAGCACTAATAGTACTATTTGCTTATGGCCGGCACACTCTACGAGAAATCGTTGAAATCTTTAAGATCGCACTGTACAGTTTAAACTGCACCGATAAAACGATACGTGTGTGTAGAAAAATCGTATACAAATCATACAAAACGTACGATTTTTCTCACACACACTTTTCGATTTATTGGTTCAGTTTAAACTGAACAGTGCAATTGTAACGATTTCTCGTAGTGTGTGTGCCATCCATTTGACTTAGCTGCGCTGGTACTATTGGTATCAGACAAATTGTGTTAGCGAGATGTTTTTCAATACTAAGATTTTTTAATAAACAATTTATTGATCACAGTTGGACCCTAATAACTTTTTGTCTAACAGAGTAGTTGCAACTTAGAATGGGCTACCACTTACTAGAAGAAGTAGTCTTGGCACCTAATATCAACAACTTGAAAAACTTACTAACTTACTTAAAAACTTACATGACAAAATATATTTGAAACAATAGGGATGTGGACTACTTTTGAAAATCAAAATTCTAATTAGTCCGTCAGTCAGTTATAAAAAAACAATAGACACGTATTTGTTGCTTTTTTAAATAAATTAAAATATACAGAGATAAAGCGCATTAAAGTTTAGGATGAGGAGGTCGTGACGTCACTAACTGCAAAACCGCCATACAAACTGTCCGAATAGTGACGTCATGCGAAATTTCAACTCAATATATCGCCGTTATTTTTTGATTAAATAAAAAAAGAAAAAATACGTGTTCAATATTTTTTAATAATCTACAAGAAGGACTAAAAATTAAAAAATAGTCCACATGCCCATTAAAAGTTAAGAATAATGAATAACTAGATATGTAATAATTAGGAACCATGTCCTGCAGGGGGTAAAAATCTAAAATTTACATAGGGTTAAGTAATTTGCTAACATATATTATTTGTGAACATGAGATTTTTGTTTGTTATGCTTTGACACCTTAACTACTCAACCATACATCATGAAATTTTACATACATGCTGTCAGGGATACAGAAAAGAACACAAAGTAATTACTTTTATCTGGGTAATCCTGTGGGAACTCTGGAAATTAATGCAGGTGAAACCGCAGGGAACAGCTAGTAGTACATTTTAATCACTTATTATTAAAAAATTCGACCTTGTAAGGCCATTTGATTTACCCACGATTATAGAATTACATATTAATGGAAAATATACTTTAGACTGTTCACAATAAGAGCTTATATTTTTACAGACAAGTTTAGTCTTTAACACCCTTGTAATAAAGGTGTTTTGCGAAGGCGTTGATTGAATTTTAATAATCAGATAGGTATGTAACCTTAGCATAAACCTACGGATAGTGACAGATAAAGTGTCTTGGATAATATTTTATTTCGTTTTTAGCTTGTCTATCAGTTCTACCCGCCCACTGTTCCACTTATGCTTACGACTGCACTAACTTCGAGACTTATTGAACGCCTTTTTAGCCCCGTCGACTCACCGGCGGTACGTTGTGGTTGAAATTTCTATGACAATCGGCTGCTCTACGAAAAAACAAAGCAACTGTCATTTTTTTCGAAATGAGTTTTTTTTGTATTTTTGCCACTTTTCACGCATAAAAGGCGTTGCTACTTACAACTATCAAAAAGGCTTTAGTCTTAGAGCGTTTTCACATTATCCGATCCAATATCGGTGTCGGACGACGATAGCCGACACCATGTGCTATTTTCACATATTTCCGACAAAATCGTTCCGATACGGCCATTTGCTCCATAGCTTAGTGCGGGCAGGTCATCATGGCAGACTATAATAGAAAACTTTATTTGCTGTATCTGACAACCAAACTAGTAAAGAAGCTCAAAATGGCCGCCGCGCATCAGGCTCTACGCACACAGAGACAATTGAGATACACGTACAGCACACATACAAACATTATCGTCCGACGGCTCACGGGCGTCCGATGGTGCCGCCAGCGTATCGGTGTCGGCTCCGATATCCGATATCGGGCCGGACAATATGAAAGACAGGTACATATTTCATACATTTTGCTTGCCCCGATATCGTGTCGGCGTCCGACACCGATATCGGATCGGATAGTGTGAAAACGCTCTTAGAGAAATATTTGTTTTAAATAAAGCGATTTCTGGTTTTCTGCTCCTTTGTTTTACCGTAGGGCAGCCGCAGTCGTAGCCGCGAATCGTGGATGTACGGAGTGATAGTGGGATAATACCTGATACCAAAGATATTGAAAGGGAATAGATTGACAATACGCTCGGCCGCTAAGCTTCCACCCAGCGGTCAAATGATCTCATGCTAACAAAATGCCCTTGGCTAGCAGAGACTATTGTCTATAGATACCACTTGACGGAAAGTGACTTGATTGGCTATTTGAACTGTACTTTGTGGTGACTGGTATTTGATTGCGTCGCAACGATGTGATTGGTTTTTATTTTGATCATTCCCCCCGCAAAAATTGGTTGACGTGGATTGCATAGTAAAAGTTTGTATTGTTCGTCTATTCTCTTATAATGTCTTCGCCTAATACCATATCCGGCGACGCGAAATCACAACCGTACGACGCGTCTTACAGAAAAGAAAAAAGCAGAACTACTCACTTAATTATTAGGTACATTAGTTCTGCTTGACATTTCATATAGGTAGTGCTAATTGCTATGCACCTTGACTGCATGCATTCATCGAAAAAAAAATCATAGTCAAAAAACATCCAACGTAAAAAGTAGTTAAAGTTTTTAGGAACGGTTATAGATTAAATCTAATCTTGACATCGTACCGTCAATCGATCTCATGCCAAACATAACATTGTTAGAATTTTTACATTCATTCTAATTTCCAGACACTTATCAATTTGGTAAACATGTTTGACCTAAAACTACTAGTTAGTACAGTATAAAGAGAAAATTACAGTAAGCCGACGCGTATGCTAGGGTTGTCACAAGCAAATAATCTATAGGTACTTACTGTATATGTAGTTACAACTTACATCCTTAGTCCTTACATATTATTATTTTAAAACAAAGTCCTCCACCGCTTCTGTCTGTCTGTTTGCGAATCGCGATAAACGGGTGAAACCGATGGGTTTAACCCGTGGTTTCGCTCGCGATAGTGAAGTTTTGTCAATAAAATGTCTATCCCTAGGAACTGTACTTTTTTCTTTTGAAAGGTCCTTTCTGTATCCCTAATAACTTATATGGGGAATTTCCTCATAATTTATTCAGTGGCTGAAAAGAGAAGACCGCAATGCGTAATAAAATCACATTCGAATTTGTAATATACCTAAGTTGGGATATTGACTGTACGCGAAAGCGACCCGACAACCCTTTTACGGCGCTTCATAGGCCCCTACTACGGAGGCCAGTAGAGGTCGCTTCCTTCCCGCCCCCTTACCGCATGATGACCGCCCTGTCTAGACGGCTTCTCGAACTTCTGTACTGTGCAGGACTGAAAAACATCCTTGAAAACACCGGCTTAACGCTTTGACACTGGCAGAATCATCGTCAACACGGTGGAGTCATCGAATCGTAAATTGAAATTGGAACTTCTGTATTGACCACTTCTATCTTTACTCTGTGCTACGCAGCGAGGTATAAATACCTACTGTGCATTCCACGAAGCAATACCATCTCGCTTATCGCTTATATTACTACTCGATGTCGATAAGGCGATCGATATTGATATAATTCCTATTCATCCAAACGTCTATCAAGCGTTTAGTTTAAAAAAATAAAATAAAAATATTTAGTTAAAATCTAGCAATATCTTTTTGAAAAGTCAAAGTCAAATCCTTTATTCAAATTTGGCCCATAATGTGGCCCTTTTTGACGTCAATATAATTACAGTTATGACAGCACCCATAAAATATCCACCCACCCTTCACAGCTTCCTAGTGCTATGGCTGAAGAGATGAAGCTGCGCAACAAACTCTTCAGCAGCACGCTCGCAGTCAGTTTAAAGTTACAATATAGATATATATCTATAATATAATTAAAAAAAAATTATTGAAAACTAACTACTTTGCAATAGAACTTCACCAAAACAAGTGTTACCTAGATATTATGACCTTTGACGTCTATGAAAATAAAGCCAAATATAAACATAATAACTATACAATATCTACTACCTAATATAATATATACATGTCGACTGTCGATTAAAAACCGTTTTTTTTTAAGTTAGTTTATTAGATCGCTAAAGACAGAAATCGAAAACGTTAAAAGAGGGACTCGAAACAACAGACAACTCAAAGAAAATCCGGTAGTCAACATAATATTTGATATGATCTGAATATAATAAATATGGTCTATTATTTTTATAATAATTGTAGAAGATATTTTAATGCAAAAGATGTGTTTTTCTGTTTCATTCAAGATATCAAAACGATAAAGAACTTACATTGAAGATTTTGAACAAAGGAAAAGAACAAAAAAAACTTTGTAAAAAATGTAAAAAATTGTGTCAAGTTTATGGTTTATGCTCATACTTTTTGTTTGTTGATGTCCAAAATAGTACACGAGGGAATCTCAAATATTCTATACTATTATCAACTGTGTGCAACAAAATATAAATAAGTAGTTTTATTAACTCCTAAGTATCCTGTAATCGTTAACGCCCCTACATGAGTCAAACAAGGCGCCATCCGCTATAAATAATTTCTGCACATTTATTTTACCGTCGATTTTTAAAAATTAAAGAACTGATTTTTTTTAAACGGTTTAGTTAGGCGTACGGCTAATGTGCCTTTTGTATACCATCTTCAATTGTAATGACTATACATAGACGTCAATGAATACTTAGATCAAGGTCATTAACGCGCAAGGTAAAACCACAGAGCAAATAAATTAACTAGAGAGGACATGCAGGCGGGGCAGCGTTACCGTTGCAAAGAAAGTTAGAGCAAATGCTCTAACATGCCCAAAACTTTTGCTGCCATCCCTAGTATATTTACCACGATATGCCCAAAACTGTGAATTTTGAAAACAGTGACTAAGTAAAAACAACCATTTAATACATAGAACAAAATAAAACATACAAAAAAAAACAAACAAGCAATAAAAACAAGTGTTTAGTAGGTACATTTCTTGACGTTAATGAATGTTTTATTGCGTAAATTATAGTTTTGTGTGCGAAAATCACCCGGCGACACTGGTTTTCATACTAAATTAAGTTGATGTCCCTTCTATCTGTTATTTTCTGTTCTGTGCGTGAAACCTACTTCATTGTTGTCTCTCCTCCTATAGAGTGGGTATGACCTGTGGGGTGTGGGATTCCCGTGCAGTTCATTCTCAAAGGTGTGTAGAAATCAATACCGTTTTCGTTAAATAGTTTTCACATAGACAACGTGTCTGATGGTGTACCTGCTAATGTATAGAATAGAAATAAAATAGAATAAAATATATTTACCTAACTACTAATGTAGGTCCGATGTTTATTTCCCATCTAGCGTTTACTATCCATCTAGAGCGTTTGTGATTGTGCTATCGGCACCCGTATGGACATGGAGTGTTATCGGTCATAGAGAATCAGGTCGCTAATTTTGATTGATGGGATTAGTCGTGCTTTCTACAAAATTCTCCCGCTCATAGACTCACAAAGACAATATAGTGACTATGACCGGAGCGCTGTAGTTTGTCGCGGATTTTTTAGTTCTTCAAGGTCTGCAATTGACAAGATGGGTTGGGAACACAGGAGTTATGCTTCACTTACTCGGAAGTTTATGCCTGTAATTGTTTTTATAGTTTTGCAACTAATATATTATTATTTAATTTAAATAAATAAACTAACCACTTGTTATAGGCTTTATGATTTGCGTAACGATCTGTTATGGTTTTCTTGATGCTGAAATAATAATATTGCTTGGACATTCACATAGCGCTACCTGGTCCAGAACTAAGTAGAATTCGGTTCAAAACTAAGCAGAGTTTGGTCCAAAACTAAGCAGAATTTGTACTGTGCAGGGTACCAGACAACCGATATAGCAAACACTAAACATCTTATGTCTAACTGGCTGTGCCATGCGATTTCATCCGAGTGAATTTCGGAATTGCCGCAGGAACTCTGATAAAGGTAGCCAAAGTTACTCCTTATAACATCAGGCATCATGTATACATCTATACATATAAAATGCTTTGTCCTGAATGACTGATTAACCACTGATCGTAGAGACCTGAAACTTGGAGGGTGTGTTCTTTGTACGACGTAGGCATCCGATAAGAAAGGATTTTTGAAAATTCAACCTCTAAGAGAATGAAAAGGGGTTGCAAAGTTTGTATAGAACAATTCCGCGGGAACTTCGAAATTATCGCGGGTGAAACCGCGCGGGGCAGCTTGTATCTTGTGTATAAGTAAACAGTGAAAGTTACGTCAAAATAGAATCAACTGTCAAATCATCAAAAAAGCCGTTCCTTACAAGAATGTATGAGAAAAGGAATTCTTCACAATTTGTTCCGATGTTATTGAAGATTTCTTGCTTTTTGAGGCGGAGACAAATCCAACAAATTAAGATCATAAAAATCAGTTCAGCCGCTCTTTTACTTGTAAATGGAACAAAACCCGACTTTTGTCGGTGTGTATTAAGATTACTTGCAGTATTTCTTAAATCTACCTTCGCACGTGACTCCATTCGTTGTGGTACTTGAATTTGCTTCTCCTCATGAGTCAATTTTATTATTTATGTATGTGGCCCTAATTTGGGTCCTGTCCGCCTACATTACAGCGCTTGGTCATTTATTCATAGTGAATCTTATACATATGTATTGCTGCTCGGATATTATTTAGACCCATTAAGTCTGTCTACCTTTAGATATATTAAATCTTCACCATTATCTTTAAAACTCAAGATACAATTGAGTCCAAAATCGAAATTTCCATTTTAGTATAACTACATCCTTCATTTTGAATCAGAATCTGCATTCATATTCCATATAGCTATATCAGATTAGAGTTTTATGTCGTTACGTAATTTACTACATCGCGTAACCTCCGTTCGTGACCAAGGTCAAAAGGCTTTAATGCAGCTATTAAATCTGCT
This sequence comes from Zygaena filipendulae, assembly GCA_907165275.2. Lineage (NCBI taxonomy): Eukaryota > Metazoa > Arthropoda > Insecta > Lepidoptera > Zygaenidae > Zygaena > Zygaena filipendulae. Next base: position 9,363,005 of record OU015669.1, read on the forward strand.
TTATTTTAAAACATTCTTTGGATTCCTTCAGTTCATTATATTTATGAATAAAACTACCAGTTCATCTTTTATAGTATTTGTAAAGAATATCTCCTGTGGTTTATATTTTTTTATTTATTTTATTTATTCTTCTTGCACAAAATAGTACAAATGGCAAACTTAATGCCTTGCGGCATTCTCCGACAGTTAACCATTGGGTTGACAGAGAGATAAAAGGGACGGGGTGTGCAACCTACGGAAAAAACGAAAAAATAAATAAAAATAATAGTATTAAAAACTAAAAACTGTTATAAACTAAGACATAAAAAAGGACTGAATATAGAGATAATTAATATATAAATATTACACAGCATAAAATACGTACTTAAATATTTAGGTATTATATAAAAATATATAAGTAAATATACACACACACACATATCACACACACACACATGTCACACACACACACATGTCACACACACACACATGTCACACACACACACACACATATCACACACACACACACCAAAAGGATATACAGAAACATTTGGTTGTTTATTGGTTCTTTATTCTATAACAATTGGAAAAGAAGAGTCCAAATACGGAATTATATGATACTTCGAATATACTTTTAAACCGGGGTTCTATGCACTCACTTATTGATTGAACTTCCAAAAACCATTTCTTAGTGCTTGTCTTCATTTAATACCGAAGCCTTGTGTATCAGATTTCTAGACACAGCAGTTTGAAATGGGCGTTGATGAATCAGAAATTCAGACTCTGGATTCATGTCATTTTGAATGTATGGATGAGTGAAGTTGATAGCATTAAATTAAATAGTAACCGCTCTTACCATTCACTGGTTATTGATTGAAGGTTGGGGGCATGTGTTCGCATTGCGTGACACGTACAACTCGCGAGGCGTTGTAGTGCCTGTGGTAGTTACGTGTTAAGAAATAATTGGGTCAAAGCTTCATAGAGACTTCACTTGTAAAATTGTGAACTAGGTTAGAGTATTGACGAGTGACGTGGATTCATAATTCAAAACGCAAGGGTTGATCCTAGTTTTGTGGAAAATTATCTTCACTTGTATTTGATGCACCAGAAACATGACATTCAACATCGATCACAGAAATAAAACTCCTGACGGCTAAGCATAATCTACTTCTTAAATAGCATACATGACAGAATCGTTGCTCTAGTCGTTAGAAAAACTGATTGCTGCGGGTCCACACTTCTGCGGGTCCACACTTGTATTGATACCAATCTGGTTTGATTCCCTCATCAGGATAGAGATTCTGTCATCAAAATGTGTTTTCCCTGAGTATTGTAAGTGAGGATGTTACCTAGCTTTGAATTCGGCTCCGGTAAGTCGGAACTCGGAACTTCGGAATTCCGACCTCCGGTACCGACTTTGGCTCCGACCTCCGACACTCAAATCAAAGGTTAATGCATGTCGCGCAAGGAACCCACGTGTTTTCTGTCGTCATTACTTTTTCACTCGTTACGAAGTATGGAAGATTTATGGATGATGATTTACACAACCATCTTCTGCCACCTTGATTCCGATTCCGACTCGTGAACGGGTGCTGTCAGTTGGTGCTGGTCATGTCTGGTCTACTATTACAGAAAATCATAGTAAACTCCTTATGTCTCTGTCTGTCTGTCAGGAGACAGGAGAATAGGAATTCTCACATAATTGCAAGTTTAGTTACCACTAATGTTATACATATTTTAACTTTAAACTGACAACGTGCTACTGGAGACTTTTTGCGTAGCTTCTTCTCTTCAGCCATAGCATTAGAAAGCTGTGAACGGTGGATATTTTATGGGTGCTGTCATAATAACTGTAATTTTATTGACGTCAAAAAGAGCCAACCTAGGGGCCTTTGAATAAATGATTTGACATTGACTCCAAGAAACTTAAAAATTCAACCCAGGTTCCGATAAACAACCTCCGTAACATCCCAACGTATTATTGTGATTAACACAAAAAGTGTTATCTAAGTGTTGACTGGTACTCATACTACAAGCTCTGCTCAGTTCAGGAACAGGTGATTCTATATGATATTTCAAATTCAAAGCATTATTAATACTATCGGTATTACCGCTGAATATTGGTATTTTGTAACTCCGCGTCTTTGTAACCAAATACCGCGCAAACCCACGCTGTACGTCGTTGTTCTTTCGCCAGCCTCTCAGTATTCGCTTTGGGATCAATATCTGTACATTGAACTAAATTAACTATAGTATTCTAAATCTATACACAGTTTGTTGTTTAAGTTTAGAAAATTCCTTTCATTTACCGACGGATCATCACAGTAAGTGATAGTCAAACGCATTAGTTTTGCAATCACTGGTTCGATAGCTATCTTTCAAGGTCTTTACTATGTTTAAGTGAATTTATTCTTATTTTCTCATTTGTAAACTTGAGTTAAAAAAAGTCTTTACGAAATAAAAAGAGAGGAAAACATTCAAGCTGAAATTCAATAGCAGTCTTGCAATGAGTTTCGGTATTTCGGAAGTCAATAATTCCTTGACCCCTGCGGAGCGTAGACTCCGACAAAAAACTGTCTGCAGACGCTTGACGTTTTATATTTTAATTTTAAACACGCAATATTAACTTGTGGCTGAAAATGCAGTTATATTCTAGGTTATTATATTTTGGAGTGCCGAAATATCTTAATTGGAACCCATTATAACAATAGCACTTTCACTCGCATGCTCGCTGTAAATTAACATAATATTACGACCGATAGCCTATGGAAGTATGGACAGACAAATCGCTTCTTTGCAAATGGACCGAGGCGAAACACGTACACGAAATGTGCATCGGCTGAAGAGAAAGGGTCGTTAACTTCATGTGTATGTTTGCAGGCAACTCTAAAGTGTCGGATGATAGCTTAAAATTGGTTCTCTTTTAATACCGTATTTCAGTCAATTATGTTGCTGCTCCTTGTTTTTTTATTTCATCTTGATATATGTATCTTTGATATATGTTTCTTTTCGCACCGTTTGTCTTCCTTAAACTCATTACTTATTTTTGTTTATTTTCCATTTTAAAAGCACTAAAATTAGCTAAACTATGCAACTTTTTTAGGTTTTTCTGCGTACCGAAATATCAGTCGTTATTCGTCAATAATTACAATAGTTACGTATCCATTTTTTTACAAGTTGATACCTACTCGAAATTGCTTCAAATGGTGAATATTGTTTAAATTATTGGTGGAGAAAACGTTTTAAGTGCTAATTTATGTATTTAAAATGCAGCGGCAGCGGACGCGTTAGACCGGGCGAGACTGGCACGAGAGAGGCGCGAAGCAGATCAAAGGAAGCGGTTGGATGAGTTGCGAGCGCACGCCGCGGCTGCGCAAGCGCAGAGGGAGAAGAGAGAAGAAGACCGCCGCCGGAGGCAGGCCGAGCAGAGGGCTAGGGACGACGATAGAAGAATACAGGTCAGTGCTGTTTTCTCAACATTAATTGTCTTACCAATTAAGATGATAATCCCTACTTTCCTACTAATATTATAAACGCGAAAGTAACTCTGTCTGTCTGTTACGCTTTCACGCCTTAACGGCTCAACCGATCGTCATGAAATTTTGCACACACATTGTCAGGAGTACAGAGAAGGACATAGGACACTTTTTGTCCCGGAATTACCCCGGGAACTCCGAAATTATAGCGGGTGAACTTGACTTGATCTTTTTGTGTTTATTTTTTGTTACTTTCAAGTCCAGAACTAAATATTTTTTTACAGAAAGGGACGAAATGGGATGACTTAACTAAAAGTAGCAAGCACTGCAATGTAGACTCGTATGATTTATTTTTGTTTAAAAACCTTTGATGTCATTTTTTACTAATGGTCAAGCGTTTTATGAACGCCTCATATGCACAGAGTTACTTGACTAGTAGATATAGGGACTATCATAAAGAAAGAAAGAAAGAAAGAAAATACATTTATTTCAGCGCATTGTTGAAGATTTTTAAAATTTGATTTATGTTGTTTTTACCATTATATCTATCTTTCATAGCATTCCACTGATAATAATTATCTGCGTTATTTCTACCTATTAATACGAGATTCTATGAATAAAACGTATTTACTAAGTTAACACTCGCATTATCATCTCAACCAATACCAGTTGTTGGCGACAGGTCATGGCTGAGTCGACGGATGGAATTTTAAATATTGTGATTTGTGAGGTAATCAAATCGTGTTGTTAAAGGTTGAGTAATACAGTGGGCTTGTCAACCAAATTTTAGTTTTTACTCCGTCTTGTAGATAAAAAAAATATTGGACACGTATTTTTGATTTTTTTACGCAGTGAAAAAATAACGGAGGTACATTGAGTCGAAATTTCGAGTGACATCACGCCGTGCTACAGTTTATAGCACGTTATGACGTCTAGAGCCCCCCCACTCCTAAACTTTTATGCGTTTTATCTTAAGTAGTATTTTTTCAATAATTTGAAAAAGCCAAAAATACGTGTCTATAAATTTTTTTAGTAGGTATCTGACGGACTAAATAGAATTTAGATTTTCACACCCCGGAAATTACCTAATAATATAATACTACTTACTAGCTGTTCCCCGCAGTTTCACTTGCGTTAATTTTGGAGCTCCCGCGGGTATTCCAGGATTAAAAGTACCCTATGTCCTTTTCTGCACCCGTAACAATGTGTATGCAAAGTTTCATGATGATCGGTTCAGTAGTATGGTGTCAAATCGTAACAAACACATTAGTATTTGGTATATTAGTAGGGTTATTTAGGATTAATCGGATGCAAATTAAAGTCTATGGATGAAATGATGAGCTTAATACTGGAAGAGTTATGTTATGTACAAGTCAAAAACTTCAATCGTAGGCTTACTGGTGTATATTATATTTCCGTACGTGATCATAAAATACTTCCTTTTGTGTATTTGTTTATATCCTGTTTTTGCAGACTTTGCTTATTATACATAATTAATAATATACACTTTGTTGTAGTCTTTACTCGTTAGTTACATCAAACTCACTGAAAGATGCTAAAAATAAATAAAATCAACATCGCCCGCTCGCTCGTAACCGTTCAAATAGAAAGGTATGTTTGTTCACATGCCATTCTCATCCATCCCGCTTTGTATTACCGGCTATATTTGAGCGAAATGCGGTTTCGAAACTGCAGTTTGCTGGTCGTCTGCTGAATCAATTAGGACCTCTCGATTACGTTTATCGCTTAAACGTAGTTGTTTGCCTTTCTTGATGTGCCGGTTACGAAATATTATTATGTGTATTGGCTCTCCAATAGAATCTTGTCTTTGGATTTTCGATTTCGATTTGATCGTCTTCTAAGACTACATATTTGTTGTTTACTTTTGTGATTTTTGTCTCGACACCATTCATGTTGATTATGTCCGGTCTCTATCTAAACTACTCATCAAATTCTTTGAACAGTTTGGAATTTAAATCATTTGTTGTTTTTACTTTAGGACATTGTTTATGTGAATCCAACCATCAGCGTCGTCCGCTTTTACTTTCCGCGCCATATTCATCTGTTCGCTTTCGCTGACTGTTTTAAAATATCGTTTTCTTCAACACGTAAGTTGTATAGTAGACGTTAAGTAAAAGAGACTTGAATTTCACTAAATCGATCATCTTCTAAACAGAAATAGACAATTTCCGAACGCAATTTATCTGTCGAGTGTTATTGGTCTCGGTGTAGCGCTATATGTGAGTTGTCTTCGTGTGCTGCGTGGAAAATCAGATACAATGGTTCGTAACTAACTCTCAGATAAACTATCTCGGTTAGCATTGAAATATGTATTTGTATGAAAGCCTTGCATATTAAAGTGTTTAAAGTGTAATACCAGAGTGAAACTAGAGCCGCCCGCTTATAAAAATCGCCTTTTCTAAGGTATTTCATTTGAAAAGAAATTGATTTCCTGCCTGTACCTCTTAATCATTGTTTCTTTGTTTCATCTCTTGGAATTTCTACAAAATCCTTACTAATATTATAAATGCAAAAGTGAGTTTGTTCGTTTGTTACGATTTCACGCCTTAACGGCTCGACCGATCATCATGAAATTTTGCATGCACGCTGTCAGGGTTACAGAGAAGGGCATAGGTTACTTTTATCCCGGAATTCCCACGGGAACTCCGAAATCACCGCGGAGGAAACCGCGGGGAACAGCTAGTATGAAAATATACTTTAAATACGGTGTAAAACTAAGAGCACTTAGACGATACTACTTAGTACTTAAAGTTTTGACCATAAGTTATTATCATCATCCTGTTCTCCGCTGGAATTTCGGGATGAAAGTACCCTGCGTCCTTTTCGGTACCCCTTAAGTGATAAGTAAATTCATTTTAATAAATCTATAGTTTGAGTTTTTTGGCGGGAATCAAAGATAGAGAAATGGATGTGCTCAAGAAGATATAATGACATTTCGAGCTGATTTCTTCGGTTTCCTCCAAGAGCTCCGAGAAAGTTCTTGCAAGCTATGGTACCGTGGCTTGCAATTTCAAACCGTACAACGAAGCATTTCAATAGAAAATATATTGATCTACTTAATTAATTTTACTTGTGAAACTGGCTAAATGCATTATATGCGAAAGTCCATAAAAAAAGATAATTGAAAGAAATCTATAGTTTGTTATCTAGCAGGTGAGCAGGTCATTAATTACTTGCTATTTACCAGTTATACAATTGCCGGCCGCGTTGTCAATTATGAGGTCACGCGCGCGCGGGCGATGAAACCAAGTACTAGATCTACTTGCATGCTCATGAGGACTCAGCTAGCTGGTGCGTGAATTGAGAACGAACCATTTAAATTTTATACTAAAAGAAATACCTACTTCCTCTCGTTCTCGAATGTAATAATTGTTAGATAATAATCAGCAGTTGTAACGTTACTCATATTGGTTTATGATACTAGCTGTTCCTTGCGTTAATTACGGAGTTGCCGCGGGAATTCCGAGATAAACGTACCCTATATCCTTCTGTGTACAACGTGTATGCAAAATTTCATGATGATCAATAAATAATATTTTAAAAAAATCCCTATCAGATTACTTCAGTGCGTGATTTGGTGCTTTGCACGATTATTGCTAGGTCCTTGAATATTCTTCATAGATTAATGAAAAATACAATTTGTCTTTATTTGCCTTCGTTACAATTTTATTTTTCTATAATGCGCAAATTTATATCAATATTATATCCTTTATTACATAGTAATTATTATCTTCGCTATCTCTCACTTGTTTGACTATCAGATTGTGATTACAAATATAGCCAGCATAATATTTTACATCGAATTTAATAACTGACGGAAATACTGTCTCTGTGCTTACTGCTGAGGCGAGGCGCATCAAAAAAAGCGTCCATTTTAAAATTAACTAACGCCACACGTAAAGGAGTTGTGGAGTCGTGACCAAAATAACGGGTGTCGTTTCCTCCAGGACTATAAACTATTCACGTTATGACTGCTCGATTGAACACACACTGTTGCATCGGTCACGCTTCAGATTGAAACACCAAAATTTCACTGTTCATAAACGTCTTCGTGCAGAAAGAAGTGTTTGTGTCCACTTTGCTTGCAGTATTTCATATTTCAAAAGTTCTCTTTTATTTGGGAACTGCTCGTTTTGGACAAAATGTGCTACTTTTGTAATTATTCTTTTGTATAGTTTGTTTTCAGTTAATGTACTCAATATAAACGTGTTTATGTTGATACTGTTACAATTATGGATGTGATAAGTGCTCTAGGACTCAATTTACGTATTAAGGTAATGATATTGAACTCCAGTTTTTCAATATAAGACATGGTCAACTTTTAACATGGCATCAAATTATCCTTTTGCATACAATAATAATTCATCCTCCACATTTTGTTAGTGATTGTGTTTGTTAACATGGCTCCTAAATTATTACTTTTCAATCTCTCTTTTTTATATGTAACTTTTGTGTTTCTTGTAATATATACTATTTCACTTGTTTGTTCTTTATTTCTTCTCTTATGTTTTTTCATACAAAATTTCTCCATTCACTAAACTGTTGTATGTGCTTGTGCTCGTATTTTCTATAGTCTCGTCGTCGTTGCTATTGGAAAGCCACCGTGAATCGGCAATCTTGCACAATGGAGTTTATTTAATATCTTCGTAACTACATATATACTGTGGCGGTGGCAGGCGGTGTGGCCTAGGAATGCGACATTTATATTTTATACACAGAGTAGAATACATTTTATATCAACGTAGTTATACTGCGTTATGTTCCCGGCTTTGTTGCACGTGTAATTTTTTTTCAATATTATTTTGTTGTGATTTCAAATCATCATCATCACTAAAGTAGGTATCACTCTATATTAAAGCAAACCATTATATTAACAACTAGCTGTCACGCGCGATAATTTCGGAGTTCCCGCGGCAATTCCGGATTACAATATAGCCTATGTTACTCAGGGATAATGTAGCTTTCTAATGGTAAAAGATTTTTATGAAATCGGCCCAGTAGTTTTTGAGTTAAATCGTGACAAACAAACAAAAAAATCCAATCTTTCCTCTTAGTATAGAATAGCTGCTAGCTTTAATTTCGGAGTTCCCGTGGGAATTCAGGGACAAACGTGTGGAATGCTAAATTTAATGCACTTTTTCTTACACTTCCAACATTTATCGTTGGTTGAAATATTTTAACCAATTTACACAAAACCTTGAAAAATTATATACTAAAACCTTCCTCGTTAATCACTCTATATCTATTGGTGAAAACCGCATAAAAATCCGTTCACTAGTTTTGAGTTTATGGCGAACATACAGACAGACGCGGCGAAGGACTTTGTTTGATAATATGTAGTGAGTTATTATAACGAAGTAAAGACCAGCCTATTATTCGCTTATAAAACGGCCTAAAACAACGGTGTTATTTTGTGATTTGTGAACAAAATAAATTATGTGATTTGTATTTTACAAATTGTTTTGTTTTTTTTTTAACGAAATATACTAACCAGTACACGTAAGTTGCTCCTCCGAATTTCTCCTTTTATTCGTTTAGTATCCTATGTTTCTTCGAGGCTTTCTATATTTTTTATTTCATTTACTACTTCATTCACACTCTTCATGGCATTATGGTCTTCCTGTTTGTGATGTTATGTAAGTTATCCTTCAGTTAAATGATACCTCTTACGGCCGCACTCAGAGTAGACTTTAATGATTACTTAGTTAAGTATACATTTTTTAAACAAAACTGCCGCAATCAGAGACGTTCAGTAAATTAATGTTAATTGGCATTTAATGAGATGTAACTTAATTAGTTAAATGCCAATTAACATTAATTTGTTAAACTTGTCCGATTGCGGCAGTTTTGTTTTAAATATCTATACTTAACTAAGTAATCATTAAAGTCGACTCTGAGTGCGGCGGCGCGGCGGTTATTCTTTTGTTTCATTGTTTCAATATTCTCATATATAAAAATGAATTGCTGTTCGTTTGTCTCGCTAAAACTCGAGGATGGCTGGACCGATTTGACTAATTTTGATCTTAAAATATTTGTGGAAGTTCAGGGAAGGTCAGACAGCTAGTTGTCAATAATTTTATATTCAATTAAAAGTTATCTTAGGTACTCGACAGCTGGCACTGTTGACTCGGAATTCTTACGTAATACATACATACATTTGCATACGTAGGTGCACGTTCTTTCGATCAATTCGCTAAAGCACTTTGTATTAATTATGAAGTTAATTTTCGAAATACAATATGAAAACAAAATAACAAAATGACGAATATACCTAACAGAACAGAATTTAGATAAAATTCTGCTGTATATTCGTCATTTTGTGTCAGCGTTATTTTTAAAACAAATGAAACATCTGCGGCCGCACTCAGAGCCGTTAATTAATTAATTAAATGCCAATCAACATTAATTTAATGAACGTCTCTGAGTGCGGCAGTTTGGTTTTTAAGTAATTTTAAAACGACTGAGTGCGGCCGTTAGGTAAGTAGCTGTTTTAGGACTTCCTAAGCAAATCCCGAAATTCCTTTTTTGTTGTTCTGAATGTTCATTTGTGTTCAATGTCTCCTTTTGCTTAAATATTTATATGTTTATTTCTTTCAAATTCATGCAGGCAAAATGCGAGAGCAGCTAATTGATGTTAAGTTATTAATAATATAATATAATAGATAGGAAATAAAGTACTTTCATCCTGAGATATAAGGAGTTCTGCGGGAATTTCGAACCTTGGCTGAAATCGAGCTATACAATACCTAGATACTGTCGTTTCTTAGCGCGTGGGCAGTTGACGCCTCGATTTTCTAAAGGCCTTGCGCTTTACAATGATGTTAGTAAACTGCGCAAGCAGGACTAAGCGAAAAAGAGAAAAACGTATGTACCTCTACATACAAACGTTACTTCTCTCTTTTCCCTGTTATTCCAAGTTCAAACTTTTTAGTTTGTTCATTTGTTTCTAGAAACTCGAGTTAAAAACCAAGGGTTGAGACTTGAAAATATATAAGTACCTACTAGCCTACTTCCGTGAAACTATGACAAACTATGATAACACCTTCAAATCTCATCGTCCATTAACAAAACAATCATAGCTTCTTTTTCAGTTCTTACGGTACTTCTAAATAAACGGTAAAGTGTTGTCAGTGAAAGATTTGGCCAGAATTGTCAGGTGACTGCAACTGCTGTTATTGCCGAAAAGTTTTTTTTTTTCTCTTTCCGACGTCCAAAGTGGATTCGTTACAGCATTACGAACTCACGGCTGCATTTCACCGCATACAGTTAAAGCGGTCGAGCCTCGCACTTTACTGTTACCCATCATGTAGCCACACTATGAGTTGTTCGAGTCGCTTAGTATGATAATTTGTTATACTAGTAACGCCGACACCATCATAGATTGCTATGAAGAACTTAGATCTAATAGAAAATACAACAAATATACAAACTTGCGCTTTCATCTATATAATTACATTTTACTTCAGATTGCTTGAAATACAGGGTGTAAGGTTAAACGAAAGACGTCCTGAAGGTGTATGTATGATGTATTCATTATTCGATTTTTAAAGAAAAATAAATCACAAATACATCATGAAGTGACAAGTTGCCTCCGCGCTGACGGATCATATACCCAAAGGTCATTCAACGCTCTCCTTTTTTTTGTATTGCAGCTGACGCGTCGTCATTCATCAACTTCGTTCAATCTTGTAAATCCACGTTATCATTTAAGGCTTTATCTGTGACTTATCAGTGTTTTCTTTTTTAAATATTTTTATTAGTTATATGAAAGCATGAATCATCAAGGGTTTCTATACAACAATCTTTTAAACTTTACATCCTATTATAACATGTGGTAAAATTTACTGGGCGTAAAGTATACGTTACTATTTTTTACTTATCCTGTTTGTTATAAAAGTTCAGTAGTTTTTCAGGATATGAGGAAAATTCATTCATTAAAAAATCATTACAATTACATTCACAAGGTACACAACACACGTAGCTCACTTATACATGCGCACATATAGCACGCGTCACGCACACAGCGAGCGATGGATCAGCTGTTCAGCTCGATCGAGGTCATTGACCTTAAGACACCGGCGTGCGGCGATGTGTGTAAACTGTAAAGCGATTGAGCGGCGAGCGCTTTCACAGGTTTTTTTTTGATTGGTTTATTTAATTTGTAAAAAAAAATTATGGACATGTTTAAACCGTATATACTTTCAACCCTGTAAATATTTCCAGCAAATATTACCACATCTTATATACTATTTATTGTGATGGCGACCACAGATAATATAATACTGCAGCGACTCATGGTGTTGACTCTGTTATTGTTATTAAAGTGGGCGACAAGATTACTATCATTGTTTCAATTACAAACATTCACTAACTATGAAAGCATTTAAAATTAACCATTTTATTTATTCAACTAGATCTCGTTAACTGATCTTTGTACAATGGTATTAAGATTATATTTTACTTTGGCGATGTTTTAAACGAGATCGGTCGCGGTCGTTTTCCTTGCAGTGATCTTTGTGATATAATTTAACAAGGCGTCGTACGAAAATAGTTTTATGCGATTAAAAGAATAGTCCGACAAAGTTCGTAGACCTGTCGATATGCTGGAGTCGAGGCATGCGTGCGTTTTGATCTATGAGTTAAATACGGAAAGACTGACATAAAATTCCTAAAACTAAATTTAAAACGTATACAACAAGTAATTTCGATATGTATATCTAATATAAGAACATCAAATTTAATTTGTAGGAGTTAAAGTTTCTTGCCATGTTTGGATATTTAGTTTTAGATGTTTTGTAAGTATAGTTCAATTTTAGCATAAACAGCTGAACGGATTTTGACGAAATTCATAATATGTAGCACACAAACAGAATATTTTCAGGATTAAAATTTCAGGTACTCTTTATCCGAGAATTCCCGAAGGAATACCTAAATGCACGCGCATACATATTAGGGAAACAGAACCTTTTTTTTTATTAATTCGGCCAAATATTTAAACGAAATTGCTTCAGAGATCTTATAGATGAATAAATAAATTAAAAACCATTATTGCAAAGAAACATAACAAATAAAAATCATGCAAAAAAACAAAAATGTTTTTTTTTTGTAATTTCTGTGTCCGTTTGTCTGTGGTTAGTGGTTACGCCTTTGTCAACCACACGAAGCGCAGACGTTTGAGAGAAAGCGGGTGGCCCGACATTGACACAAATCGCAAATTAGCTCAATGCAAGGTCGCGACGGGAGAGTGAATGGTCTTGAAGTGAAAACTAGCTGTTTCCCACGGTTTTACCCGCGGGAATTCCAGAATAAAAAGTACCCTATGTTCTTTCTTTCATGTTGATCGGTTGAGCCGTTAAAGCGTGAAAGCGTACCAAACAAAGAAACTCACTTCCGCATTTATAATTAATATTAGTAAGGATTAGTTTTTAATTAAAATTCATTACTTTGTAAACTGTGTTGTGTAAGTTATGTTTTGATTACAAATCAGCTTAATCATTAATGTCAGATGACATCTTAAAATCCTAATCTCTCTTTTGTTCTGACTTCATTCTGACAGTCTTCCTTTCCGAACAAGTGAAAGTTGAGTTACTGTTTATGATGACACTTGGCTGTATTTTTTGCCTGCCATTTTTTATATTGTGTCGATGACAATTTCTGCTCCGGTTTCTAGGTCACTGTACATGAGGCACTTGACAAATTAGAAATTTTTATACAAAAACGTTGAATTGACCGTAATTTAACAGCTAGTTTGCAAACCAAATGATGTTTCTATTTATTTATTTTTATTTTTTCTCTTTTTCTTTTTTGACGATGCAGCACTGAGCAGTTGTTCGCACGCTCCCCGCAAAAACACATTATTCGGTACAAAGGTTGACATTTCGGAGCACACAGAAACTGCTGTTTACACTTCAGCGAAATGACAGATACTGAAAAAGAAAGCCTAATGATGACACTTCAAAACGACGGTGTTGTCAGATGAAATAATGAAGTAATAAACTAAGTAATGGGGAGATTTGTTAACAAAACCGCACATTCTTGTTTATACTCCAACACCCATTGGTGCTAGTTTCCAATAACTCTTGAGCTTTCTTGATTTTGCTACCCCTTGATAGTAGATATAAGGTGGTCCTTTTTTAAAAATTTACTGTTATCAAAAATTTACGCTTTTCACGTCATTTCCTTTACCAAATTACTACTATTTACCACTTATTACAAATGATGAGTGATTCACTGCATGTTTACATTTTTTGTTTGTTCTGTGTTAAGACATAAACAAAAGACAAAAACAATACGTTTTTAACCGACTTCAAAAAAGGAGGTTCTCCGTTTTCATTGTTTTCAGTCAATGATAATATTATAAGTAGCATATGCGGACGTCATCACTTCACCACAGAGCCGCAGTTCAGGGCCCATATTCACTATGACCATAACGCGTCGCGTTAAGATAAGGCGCCACTTAAATTGCTTTTCCCTCGTGTTCAAAGAAGTTTTACTTTAAAAAAAAAAAATACGTTTCTTTTGTCATAAAGAATATAAATTTCTTATATTTTTGCATCTGGAGCGTTTGGGATTGTGTTTTTGGGACGCGCGTTAGGGGCAAGGAAATGGTCGGAATGGAAAAGGAAATCGTTGGTCATAGTGAATAAGGGCCCAGTACTTATAGTGTTTCCCTTGTCGCGAACGTTGCGTTAGCATGCACTTCGATTAGATGCGTTTTATTCTTTCATTTCATCCGTGTCTCAACCATACTCGTATTACTAGCTGTCCCCCGCGGGTTCACCCGCGGCAATTTCGGAGTGCCCGCGGAAATTTCAAAATAAAATATAGATATAAACCTTCCTCATTAATCACTCTATCTATGGGTAAAAACCGCATGAAAATCCATTCCGTGGTTTTAAAGTTCTAAGCATACCTAGGGACAGACAGACAGCGGGAAGCGACTTTGTTCTATACTATGTAGTGATACACGCTATCTTAATCTCCAAAGACGTCGATATCGATAAACATGAGCGAAATAACTTTTTCCACATCAGATTATATTATTTATTGTAGATTTACATTTTGGATCCTAGTGACGGCAGTCGCTCGGTCGTTTTACTTATGATTTATAGCTTGTGGTGCCTTCTATTCTATTCTCTCCATATATCGCCTCTAGAATTCACGTTCATTCAACTTCTGTTGTAGCATCGCGAATAAAAAAATATACTCGGCACGATGTGACATCGTCGACTTTAAAACACTCATTTGGCTCGACTTAATCTGATAACGTTTAAAGGAATTATCATAATATAATATTATTATCATTATATTTATTTTAATTAATCATGCATACTGCATAGTCACTAGTTTCCGTGAAATTTGTCGGTATGTTTTTGATTATCGTGCGAAAGTGTTGTGTTGAAACATTTACGAACTAAAATTTTGCTGCTTAATATTATGCCGAAAAATGTACGGTTTTGCGGTTCTACGGTATATATTATTTTTCTTTTGATTTTTAAAAAGCAAACAACAATAAGTGCTTTTTCATTTAATTTCTCAATACTCAACCCTGTTTGGTAATGCAAAGAACTCTCAGAGAAACCTCCTTCGGGTTTGATTCCAGTCTTCTCGGTTCGTATACATGGATCTTTTATGATCTATACAGGAATCTAAATCGATTATCTAAAGCTTTTCAATGAAGAAAACGAAGCGCTCATTTGTATTGAGCCCTCGAGGTGAATCGTCGTAGGAGAGTTCTTAATCTTCCGCCAGTAGATGAAGAGCTCTCTTAATTGAATATCCATTTGAACTATCCAAATCGTATACGTGCCATGCTTATAAAGTCTTATCTATCAGGTGTGATTTCTTGTTGTTTTTCATTACTGTACAATCTTTAGCTGTGACGTTACATATCATATGAAATACGAGCAGTTTGTACATAAAATATCGACATCAAATTGTTGAAGCGATGCCGTCGAGTCTGCGACATGTTATACATCTGTCCATATTAGATTGTCGTCAAGTATGTATGTCAGTCATCAGCGCATTATAAACCTTTAATTTGCACGGTATTGGATCACAGACCTGTCAGTTCGTTAGTCGAAGGTTACTGGGATATTCCATGCGCTGTGTTTTTCGTGTTTAAAACTATATAATTAATATTATGTATACACAATATATAGTACATACTATCTATTATAATATATTACATGTACAAAAGCGAAAAGATACCAATTTACTGACTAAACACGATCGAAATTTCGAAAACTACTTGAACTGTCAAGCTGAAATTTGGCACGGAGATAATATTGTTGTTTGCAAGTAGGAGACCACAGTTAAGAACGGGTATTCCTCCGGGAGCTCTCAAATTAACGCCGGTGGGACCGTAGAGAACAGCTGTGTTATCTGATAATATATTTTCTCATTTGTGAACTCCCTACAGCAGAATTTTCCTATTCAAAGGACTCGGAAGCATATTTCCGTTCTATAATGCTCTAGTAGTTATAAATTCACTGTGCGTTGTTTTACTACGCGTCAAGGTGTCAGTTCACTACACGGAGTGCCGCCATGACACCTGGTTTGGCTCCGACAAAATGTCTCACCCAGGCACGTACTTAAGACTTTGTTGTCATTTTTCTTGGAAAAGTAATCACTTCATTTTACTCGTATATAACTGACAGCTAAGTTCCGTCACTTCTAAAAAGTTTTTTGTTTTTTTATAGTATGTACCTACCTGCGCTGTAAATTATAGAGATTAACAATAACTGTTGACTGCAAAATTACATCCATAGGTTTTTGTGAAACTTCCCATAAACAGTCCGGTGACACTCCATATGTACTTTCCCACAAGTAAAGACGGCTGGCTTGTACGTACACGTGTTGTGCGTGTGTGCGTATCGTAGGATTGATAGCGAGGTGACAGTTGACAGACAGCTGACGGTGACAATGGTCACATGTAGATTCTACTTAATGTGTCAAACTTTCCTCGGTCGTACCTTAGGTAGCATTCGTTGAGGCCGGAGTGTTACTTCTTTATATTATTATCTCTATTCTTTGCCATGAGGTCCACAACTTGTCATTGGCGGGATTTTCATGATAGTCAGAGTCAGAATAGAAAGAATTGTAGTTCCGTCATTTATTTTTGTGTTGTTAAAAACTGTTCAAATTGGATTTTATTATAATACAATACCTGCATGTGAATACTCTTATGTTATGGACAATAACGCGCGTGGGCCTTCTCTTGCTGCCTCCCCGAAGGGGAGGCAGCAGAGGTAACTGCAAAGGACAATAAAGTTACGGAGTGACGGTTATATATGTGTGCACAGCACCGATGTACCATGGGTTATGACCTATGGGGCCAATCCTTACTGATATTATAAAATATGTGAGTTTGTTTGTTTATATGCTTTCACGGCTTGACTATTCAACCGATTATTTTGAAATTTTGCACACACATTATCAGGGGTACATAAAACAGAATATAGGAATACAGGAACTCCGAAATAACACGGGTGAAACACCACATGAACTAAAAGAACAGAGTGTTTTTATCCGCAATTCCTGCGGGACATCCGGGAGAAGAAGCAACAAAATTATCGGTTGACTAGTTAAATCATGAAAGCAAACAAACACACGTTCGCCTTTATAATACTACGTAGTCGGGATGTCACTAACTAAGTATTAATTTTCATTTCCGTAATACCGCCAGGTGGAGGAACGCAAACGCGCGATATGGGAAGCGTCCATATCGCGACGCGAGGCGCTCTTGCAGCGCGAGAAAGACCGCACGGAGCGCATAGAGAGGACGCGGGCGGCGCGCTCGACGCCCCGGCCGGCCTTCGCCTTCGGCTCGTCCACTCCCAGGCTACTCGAGCCCCCGGACAATGTTGGATTCTTTTGGGCAGCGCGCAGGTAACCATCAATAAGCTAGTAACTAGTTGGTTAAACTTTATAGCCCGTCATGTTTATCTATGTTAATAACGGACACGTATGTATATTTTTTTAAGTAATCAAAAATGCGTTAGTGTCGCGTGACGTCACGATCCGGTAAAGTCGGAACCTGGTTATGACATCACGATCGCCCAGTCCTAAACTTTAATGCGCTTTATCTAAGTATATTTTCATTAATTTGAAAAAGCAAAATATACGTGTCCATTATTTTTTCATTATCTAACTGACGGACTAAATAGAATTTTTATTTTGGTACCCCAGCAACATGGATATTGTCACTTCATGGTCACTTCCAATCTTATTCCTCCTCTGAGTTCTCGTTAGATTTTTTCCCTTTTCTACTTGAGACCTGAAACTTGGAGGGTGTGTTCTTTGTATGACGTAGGCATCAGATAGGAAAGGATTTTTTAAAATTCAACCCCTAAGAGAATGAAAAGGAGTTGCAAAGTTTGTATGGAACAATTCCGCGTGAACTTCGAAATTATCGCGGGTGAAACCGCGCGGAACAGCTAGTATAATATAAAATCTTTGTCCGGGAAACCTCCGTAAGCCAGGTTAGTCAAAACCTCCAGTTCTTATTCTTGTTAATAGGCTAGTTTCCTGGGTAAAAAAATCAAAATTCTATTTAGTCCGTCAGTTAGATAATAAAAAAATAAAAGACACGTATTTTTTGCTTTTTTAAAATAATGGAAATATGCATAGATAAAGCGCATTATAGTTTACGGTGGGGGACTCGTGATGTCACAGCTCGCTATAACGTGCGAACAAACTGTAGCGAGGCGTGACGTCATGTGAAATTTCGACTTGATATATCTCCGTTATTTTTTGGTTACATAAAAAATAAAAAAATACGTGTCCAATATTTTTTAATAATCTACAAAACGGACTAAAAAAGAAAATTTAGGAAACTAGCCTATTGTGAACATCGATTAAAATAAATGTCATAAATTATTTAAGCGATGTATGTAACCAGGGTTATAGGCTGGTTCCAGAAGTTCGTTCAGTACTAAAGATCTTTATCGGTTAGGTTATGTGCCCAATAAAAATATTATTATTATTTTTATGTAATGTCACTTTTAACGAGTAGCTTTTTTATGTTAGAATTTTTTTTTTGATCCTCTGTTAGCCGAAGGTTTAAGACTCTCAAGGCCGGCTGCTAAAAATTCAATGACCTTTATTTTACAAGGCCAGGCAAGGACGTCTCGGCTCTGAATTCCGAATCTCGGGAGTTTGGAGGAATAATTTGCTCATTTATATTGTCATTTCACAGTTACAATGTGGCCTTTCGAAATATTTCACTTGGATAAATTATAATAACTAGAGTCGAGTAAATAAGATACGGCCGTGCCGCCTTTGTTGCTCGACTTGGCGGGGGCACTGCCGTGCCCCCAGATATGATTTTAGAATCGGCCGCACTCAGAGTCGACTTTAATGATTACTTAGTTAAGTATAGATTTTTAAAACAAAACTGCCGCAATCAGACAAGTTTAATAAATTAATTTTAATTGGCATTTAACTAATTAAGTTACATCTCATTAAATGCCAATTAACGTTAATTTACTGAACGTCTCTGATTGCGGCAGTTTCGTTTTAAAAATCTATACTTAACTAAGTAATCATTAAAATCTACTCTGAGTGCGGCGGTAAGTAAAGCATATATTTCGGAAGACCTAGGTAACATAAATGTGTAGATATTACATTTTTTTTTCTCCGCCATACTTTATTTAAACAAATTGTTTCTTATTGTTACTAATTGCGCCTTGTTTGTTAATCACCCTTGATTTACATTATTAGTTCTTTATAAACTACTTGTTTCTTTTAAGTGACATAAATGACAATTAGGATGCCTTTTGCTCCTAAAATGTCACTGCTGGTATTCACTTCGAAATAGGTCACAGTGTGAAAAGGCTTTGCGGCAGATATGAGCACTCTCTTGGCGATTCTGCAAGAGTTCGCCTCGGTTATTGAAAAAGAAACCACTGCTTTTTAGAAAAAATAGTGTTATATTTTTTTACAGACAGTAAATAAAAATCTATTTTTGCTTTCGCTTTGGGTTTTACAATCGGTGTGGTTATAGTTATTAAAGAAGGAAAACGATACGTACTACAATGCCTATTGTATTTTTTAATTTGTTTTTTAACTTTATTTTTTCGTACACTAATTTTGATTTGTTTTGTTTTTTTTTTCCAATCCCATCACCAGTACCAACCCCATAGATCAGATGAACTTTTATGACTCGCTGTAAGCAGACCTTTTTATTTATTTTTTTAATTTATTATTAACTACTTAATTTATTTCTGTTGTTTGTTCTGTTCTGTTTACTAATTTTGAATTTAGTTACTGTTTTGCAAAATTGTGTATAAAGTACCTATACTAATTCTTTTATTTAATTTTAATATAATATAATTGAATGTTTGTATGGTTCGTGAAACAAATTTTTATTCACAACACCCGCTACATAGCTGAGTCGTTTGTAAAGTTATTTCGAACGTTTACCTTAAATCGGTGAAACAAATGCATCAAAATTACACAATATTAATATAATATACCAGTAGAATTTATAACTTTACTGTAGTAGGATTACATTTGACGGAAAATAATAATTTATCGTATTATTTTTAGTGCATGTCGAAGTGTTTGCATGTGTAGTTAGTATTTGATTGCGTAGTATTTGCGTCTGGTTTCCGAGTGTAAAATTTGCACCCTCAGAGCATTTAGCCAAAGACGCCATTGACGGAAGCTATTTAATCTAGTCGCATCAAAAACCCGGCAATTTAAATTTAAGGCTGGTGTTTACTTCGCCCAGCGAGTAAGCCTCGCTATCCAGCGGGGTAATGCCGCCAGGCTTTTGGGCACGCTTCCAGCTGTGGAGGACCTAGGTCAAATTTTTTATTTGTAAATATCGTTTTTATTTTAAGTTTTCCATATTAGTACATACTATTTAAAGTTTTCTATAAATATATTAATAATAATTATTTTTTAAGCCTATTTTCCGCGTAAGTGTTTACAGCTGAAGAATCTAAAATTGCCGCGTTTTTGAAGCGACACGATTCGTTGTCGTACAGACTATGTTATACTCGCGAAAGGTCATTGACTCGCACACTAAACGCGAAATCTCGAAAACTACTCGACCTATGAAGCTGAATTTCGTCAGGTAGATAGTTTAAAGACGACAGCTGAATGAAGTTTTTACAGAGTTTTTGCGGGAACTCCCAAATTAACGTGGACGCAAGTGAAAGCTCAGGGCACAGCTATATTGTGTGAATTAGTGACTAATTGGTCAAATCATTCCAAAGTCGCAAGTCACACGATCTCTAACAAACGCTCCTTAATCCCTATACTAATATTATAAATGCGAAAGTAACTCTGTCTAGCTGTCTGTCTGTCTGTTACGCTTTTACGCCATAACGGCCGACCATCATGAAAATTCGCATACACGTTGTCAGGGGTACATAGAAGGACATAGAGTACTTTTATCCCGGAATTCCCGCGGGTACTCCGAAAATAACGCGGATGAAACCGCGTGGAACAGCTGGTTCTTAATGTGTAACTATGTTTGTTACGGTTTCACGCTTTAACTACTCAATCGATGATAATTAATCATAAAATTTTGCATACACCTGGTCAGGGGTATACAGAGAAGGACATAGGGTAATTTTTATCCCGGATTTCCCGCGGGAACTCCGAAATTAAACGCCCGGTGAAACCGTGGGCGATCGACTATATTTTCGCGCTTGCGTGATTTTAGCGACCAGACCGCCGGTCGCCGGTTCGATTCTTGTCCCCAACAGTTTTGTCTCGGTCCACTTGGTGAGGTGAGACTAACAACCCGTTTGCTAGACAAGAAAATGGAATACCACTACTCTATAATATCGTATTGTAGTTTCTCTACGGTATCTAGGCAGGTACACTGTACAGTCATCGGCGACTGAAGTACCCCAACGGTTTTTGTCTAGAAAATGTTGTGATAAAATTGAGAAATGGGAGATTTTAGCTCATTGAAAATTTGATTTATTTATATTACTATTGTAAAATATTGTGGTATTGAACTTTTATGAATCTTCATCTGTTAATAAAACAGACTCAATTACACTGGTCGGTACTTTATTAGTAAATAATTGATATCACTTAAAAAAAAATTAACAAGATCTTTTTCAAAATAGTAGTAAACAATTATGGAACATTCTTTAGTATGATAATTGATAATAATCTGTCATCACATCTGTCATAAGTCTGCCTGAAACAGCAATTTATTAGCTCGTTTATGATACGGTTGTGTGTAAAAGTTTTCAAATTTCGTATGAAAAGTACGTATTCCACGAGACGCGGAAATCGTTGGAAACGGCTGGCAATATTATCAGACATTTCTTAAGCCGACTGTACTCATAATTTTAGTAAGAGGTACGCATAATTTCTAATTCGCATACGGTATAGATATTTGGTTAGAATTATAAGTCTTTAGTTGCCATTAATAACAACGGTTGCACTATAGTTAATACAACCCGGGCTCGCCTGAGCTAGTAATCACTTGTGTCAACAATTATGCCGTTAGGAACGGGAGAGAAATTCATAATTATTATCCGCCAATTATATTTATAGCGTACCCAAGTGGTGTTTAAAGCTTGGAAATATCCACTAACGATTTAGTGATTTTCGTCGTATATTTATGATTATTGATCGAAGTTTATTGCAAAACCAGATGCCACTGAAAGCGATTAAAAAAATAACGGACTTCTCTGCCCTTAATCTATACTAATACTAGCTGTTCCGCTAGAAATTTCGGAGTTTCCGCGGGAATTGCACGATAAAAAATAGGTACCCTATGTCCTTGTGTAAACCCGACAACGTGTATCCAAAATTTCGCGGTGATCGGTTGAGCCGTTAAGCCGTGAAAGCGTATCAACCAAACAAACTCACTTTCGCATTTATAATATTAGCTAGCATTAAAATGAAGAAAAATTTGCTGGTTTTTTTTTTTTTTGCTAGGAGGTAATTTCTGCTACTAATAATATTAAAGCCGCTTCACTCGCTTCAATTCTCCGCTGCATACCGTCGGAATTTGACCTGAATACTGAATAGGTATAGTTTCCGTCTAGATATTGTTGGAATGCTAGAGGTGAACTAATTTCGACGAACAGTGTCAACTTTTATCAGTCGGTGACGGTACACGTGTACACAATAAATCTCACCTTGAAATCTGGTTATAGGTTATGTCTTTTAGAAGGGTTCACAGAAATCAATCGAGGATTGATTGTGATAAACAAATGCAGACAACAGATAACTAATAGTAGATAGGTAACTCTAATATACAACGTGTTAATGAATTAACTGAAAACCTGATACACCCTATTTAAAAAAATACACAATATGATTAAAATATATTTTATGTCGAAAAAAATTATACTTTAAAAGTTATTCTACATTAGTTTGGAGGTGACCTATCTACGAAATTCCAAGCGCTACGCCCGCGCCTACCGGTTCGATTTTTTGCTGTGGGCGGCGTACGCGTCAAATATTGTATTATAAATAATTTAGACTTGGGCTGATAAAAATTAAAAAAATATAACCAATATTAAAACATAGTGCGATCAATTCGCTAGTTTATTCTGAGCAAACTACTTTTTAGTTTTCAGTTAATTCATTAACACGTTGTATATCCTACACACTAAACATAGCTAAGGAAAAATTCAAGACCACTCATATCAAGCACCCAAAGGCAAATTTTTTTTCCAATTTGTAATTATTTCCATCTCCACAAGCTTTGATAGCTTGTTACTGTAACTTCAGTGCCTTTAGCTGTATCTTATAACTGACAAATATAGACAGTAAATGTTAAACCTGCCGGTTAGACTATGTCCCCGCTCTGCAGCAGACATGGGTAAGAACTTGGCCCTTGCGTTACCCACTCCACAGGATGTGCACGATATCTCTTGCATAATTTACTATTCTGTTGACAGTAGCTCGAAATCTATTCTAATCTAATATATTCAATGCCATAAACTCACTATAACAGTCTTGGGGCTTCCGTCGTGGTCCACTGACCTTATGGCGTCATCTTCCTCCTAATTATTGTTTTTGGCAATATGGCGTCGCCGGCAGCCATTGTCTTTTCAAAACAATGGCGGCAATTCACATTTTGTCAGCGGGACGTGTCTTTTTATTTTACATTTATTATGCAATTCAGCAAGGTCCATTTAAAATTACAAATGGTTAGACAATAGTTGGGACCGTGTTTTATTTATGGTTTGATTTTTTAATGGCGGTGAAATCATCTCGAAATAATGTTTCGTATCACAAATGTCCCACCTCTGATATTCACGTCGCTTTAAAAATGGAATCATGAATCGGGCAAGCTATGGAAAGTTCAAAGGGCCTACAATTATAGCCTTACTAGCTGTGCCCCGCGGTTTCACCCGCGTTAATTTCAGAGTTCCCGCGGGAATCCCGGGATAAAAAGTACCCTATGTGTTAATCTGATGTATAAGCTATATTATTGTAAAGTTTCATTTAAATCCATCCAGTAGTTTTTGCGTAAAAGAGTAACAAACGTCCATCCATACTCACAAACTTTCGCGTTTATAATATTAGTAGGGTTACGTATCTTAACTCACAAAGAAAAAAGGATGAGTCGGTTTTCTAGGACTCTGCTTAGTTTGAGACCAGGTGGCGCTGTGCGATAGTGACCAAGCATTATTATTAAGTATTACTATCTAAATTAAGACCTACCTATTTTAACTTTAAGGTCACAAATTGTATTATTCACGCTACATGCCCTTATATAATAGAATAATGCGGTTTTGCGAGCTTCTTATCGTTGTTTTCGTTTTGTTCGCATATTTGGTATTCTCAATGTTAGCGGCTTAATGTTGCCAACTGCCTGCAGTGCTTTTATATTATTTCCCTTTAAGGATTAAAATTATGATTTCTTTATCTAATTTTATACGAAGGTAAATGCTACATATTGTATGCTACATAAATGCTACATTTTGTATATTAAAAACGCGGCGACTTTGCTCCGATAGCTCTATGATAGCTGTAAATTTATATTTTGATATAATAACATTTTTTCTTTTGTGGAAAGACCATTAAGGACATGCAACGAGCCGAGAACTTTGTTTTGACACTCTGAGAGAGGTCTAAAATCCAAGTTATCCTAGTTATTATGATAAATAGTAACTAAACATAAACATAAAAATCAAAACATATTAACCCACAAAATTAAGTTATTGATACAGAACGCTTTATTAAGAGTTATAGAATGTTTTTTAATTACGTGTTTACTCAATTAAATTGTTTAAATACCAACAAAATGTTAAATTAAAAAAAGTTTACAAGTAATAATTTCTCTAGTGTGGGTTAACACACTATTGCTTATCTATGTCCAATTAATCATATTTCGATTGACTAGATATCAAAAGTTCCCTTATCGGTCTTTCCTCAACCCTAACGCGATTGCCAGCTTCGCATAAATAAAGAATCTTATGTTGATGCGTTTAAAGTTGCGAATTGCTTGTGATAACTTTACAGGGCGGCGTCAACATCGAACGTGATGTTTGCATCTGCGCCGCTCACGAGACGCGCATCGGCACTCCATCTTGACGGCTCCGACACTGACAACAAAGGTACTAAATACTAATACATTAATAAATAATATTAACGCTAAGTAATAACAGCTATTGCTACATAAAGAAGCGACACTCCCAGCCTCAAGCCGCGATGTAACGGCGAGCCTAGACTAGAGGCGATGGCGGTGTGGACTGTCGCTGCTAACAACTGGCCTTCTCATGGGGCAGCAGAGGAAATGGGCATGTGGACTAATTTTTATTTTTTAATCCGTCTTGTAGATTATTAAAAAATATTAGACACGTATTTTTTCTTTTTTTACGTAATAAAAAAATAACGGCGATATTTTGAGTTGAAATTTCGCGTGACGTCACTATTCGGACAGTTTGTATGGCGGTTTTATCGGTTAGTGACGTCACGACCCACTCACCCTAAACTTTAATGCGCTTTATCTCTGTATACTTTAAATTATTTGAAAAAGCAAAAAATACGTGTCTATTGTTTTTTTTATTTTCTAACTGACGGACTAATTAGAATTTTGATTTTCAAAAGTAGCCCACATCCCTATTGTGCCGAGGCTGAACCCCCTAAAATGGGCATCCAAAAGATAGGCCTTCCGATGCAAAACGTGTTCGAAGACAATATAAACTTGAATGTATTTTCATTCTTTCTTTCTTCCCCCCGCCCGTACGCCGCACGCGCACCCTGCACGTGTACTCAATCATTTCACTTGTTATAGGTGTTACTGTACAAAAGGAGTATCGTCAAATTTTCTTAGCATTATCAATGCAAAAATAAATAGCATTAACTAGGTCCAAGCCTGCTCTAATTAATTATTGCTTCCCGAGTTTTTCGTATGAGCAGAAACTTTGCCGTTACATGCCATCAAAAACCACTATTATATTCAAGGTGCCCTGCTAGTGATATAATATATAACCTGAAATTGAAATTTCATCTGTAGTAATTTCGACTTTATCTGTAGGGATGTAAGGTTAAAATTTCGATGTAAGTTTATAAGTAGTAGCCATCCTAAAGCCATTTTCAGACAGCAAATTGCAACGCTATTAGCAAAATCGTTACGTACATACTTTTAATCACTATATCTGCATGTGTAATAATTTGTACTCAACCTTACCATTTCTGCTGCGAACAAAGGACGGATGTTTTTAAGTTTCTGTAAGTTATATTTGCATTGTATTTATTATTGGTTACCTAACTCTTTTTTTTTTTGTTTATATAAAGTGTGGTAAAATTAGCTGCAAATAATAGGGATGAAAGTTACACCGTTATAAACAGTCATGTTCATAAAATAAAAAAGATAAGAAAAAAAAATCAAACTAAATAAATCAATCAAAAAGAAAATAATCTGTGAAGCCGTGCTTCGCTCAATCGCTTTACACACACGTTGCTGCGCGCCGGCATCTTAAGATCAATGACCTCGATCGAGCTGACCAGCTGATGCACCGCTCGCTGTGTTCGTGGCGCTGTATTAGTGAGCTAGATGTATTATGTAGTACGTTGTGAATGTAGTTGTAATGTTTTTTCAATGAATTTAATTTCCTCATATTCTGAAATACTACTGAACTTATAATATAATTTTTTCGCTTATCCTGTTTGTTTTATAAAACAATATATAAAGTATACTATACTGAAAGTATACTATAGTATACTTTCAGTCCTGTAGATATTTGCAGCTAATTTTACTACATCTCATATATCTGAATGGAATTTAATCCATTTTTATTGCTGCCTAATCACCTATAGTATATATTATAGAATTTCATCTATGTATTTGAAAATAAATAGCAATGAACTTAAGCTGTCGGTGAAGGAAGGCATCTCAAGGAAAACAGAACAAAAAAGAATACGGACACGAACGGATAGTCAAATCAATAATTCAAATTTGGTCCATAATGTGGCTCTTTTTGACGTCAATAAAGTTACATTTATAATGACAGCACCTATAAAATATCCACTCTTCACAGCTTCCTAGTGCTATAGCTGGAGAGAAAAAGCTGCGCAACAAATTCTCCAGTAGCACGCTGTCAGTTTAAAGTTATCCTAGCTACTAATATTATAAATGTGAAAGTGTGGATTGGATGTTTGTTACTCAATCACGCAAAAACAGCTCAGGGGTACAGAGAAGGACATAGGGTACTTTTTTATTTTATTTTATTTTATTTTCTTTATTTCAACATTAACAGGTATTTAACATTGATAGGACAATACACAATTACAGTTTGACATGCACTTAAACTAATTAAATACCCTTAAACAATGCTGATCTATAAGACAATTTTGTCCCGGAATTCCCGCGGGAACTCCGAAATTACCGCGAGTGAAACCGCGGGGCACAGCTAGTAATAGAATATTAGCGATAACCCAATTTGCTATTAATTAATTGAGAACAATAAGCCGTAACCAGCAATAGACTATATCCGGCACATCACTTTTTATTGTATAAATCATTGTACTCTATAAAAGAGTACCCATGAAATTATTTATTATTAAGGTGACATTTATTTAATTATAAATTGTTTACCTATTTCTTTATTTTGATAAGCTTACATTTTTCGTTACGAAAATGTTATCAAGTATTATCAATTATTTTAAAAAATTTAAATTTTTTTATTATATTGACAATCTCTTCAGTGAATTTATTTAATTTTGACATCAAATTTAAATGTAATTTTTAAAGAGACATAAATTATCTAATCTAACTAGTTTTGTTTGTCCCCGTTCCGCAGACGAGCCGGACCGCTCGCCGCAGCCGGCGGCGTGGTCGTCGGTGGCGCGCCGGCGCACCGACCTGGTGCCCACGATGCCGGCGGCGCGCGCCCCAGGTAGGGCCCACTCGATGACGCGCCTCGACAAGATCCCCGCGCACCGGCCGAGCCTGCGCTCCGCCTCGCCCTCCATGCATCACCTCAACAGGAGCCGTAAGAACAGCTGATGATGATCAGATTACGACGCCGCTGCATCCCGCTTCGCTTCGTGGCGGGCTCGCTGGCGCTAGCGCAGTATAACGCTTGGACGGAGACAGACGGCGTTTCGTTGACGGGGATAGGGTAGGGTAGGGTTGCCAATTGTCGTGCCTCCGGGGTGACTCGTTTTGAACTTCTAATTAGTTTTTTTTTTTTGCGTTAGCGGGGGGGGGGGGGGGGGGGCTATAATAATAATAATAAATAATTTATTTCAACAAAAATGTCATATTATTAAGAAAATCATGCCACTATTAAAGATTCAACATTATTAAAATATCAAACCATTAACATACATACCAAAAATTGACAAGGGGCGACAAAAGAAGACCACCCAACCACAATTTCTGTCTATCTGTTTGTCTGCTCGCGACAACCTCCGAATCCACCGAACGGAATGTCATGCGGTTTTCACAGATAGATCAAACTTAGCCTGGAGCCTATATAGGCCCTGCTTCATCCAAATCAGATGTCGGGAAAAAAAAGTTGTTGTAGCTATGTTACGTGCGTGTAATTACAAATTTTCCAACCAATACTTGTGAGTTTTCCGTTAAATTGATTCGGATTCGGTGATAACGCCGCGCTCGCTTGAATAATGAATCAACTTTAATTAATGACGGCGAACTAAATAACCTGAGTTAAGTTAAAATCGAAAAGTAAAATATTGTAAAATGGTTCGAAACTTAATTACCAATATTTGAAATCGAATCGAATTTTTACAGTGGTGGAAAAGAATAAGTAATATAGTAATATACCCGATATTAAAGATGGCAACCCTACTTAGATATGAGTGTGTAAACTTTCGGGACACGTGTTTCTTTTAAGAATACGAATATAATATGTGAATTTTTGTATTTCATCTGAATAATTCCTAAACAATAGGTCTGTCTGTCTGTCTGTCTGTAGGGTTGCGCTTTTCACGCTACGTTTGTGGCTAACTCTGTAAAGATTTCTTCTAACCAAAGGTTTGTGAGTTGGAGTTAAGTAAGCTAATAACTTGTGGTCGAAAGCTGTAACATTCTCGCTTTTTAGGGACGTGTCAATAAACAAATGGTTGGCTATTTTTACAACGCTCTTTTGTGGCTAAGCTAAAGTTTAGTAGGGTTTCTTAACAGTAATGTTTATATGAAGGATATAGACTGGTAATTAGTGAACTATGACTGCCTATAAATAAAATTTATAATATTAGTAAGGATAAAACGTATAGGTACTGTACGTGCAAGTTGTGTGTGCGAATGTGTGAGTGCGTGCGTAAAATTTGTTTTATGTTAATTTTACAATTGGGTATTTTCCAGGGTAAGAAAATCAAAATTCTAATAAGTCCGTCAATTAGAAAATAAAGAAATAAAGGACACGTATTTTTTGCTTTTGCAAATTAATGAAAATAAAAGGAGTTAAAGCGCATTAAAGTTTAGGCTGAGGGACTCGTGACGTCATTATTCAGTATAAGCTACGTACAAACTGCACCGGGTTGTGACGTCACGCGAAATTTCAACTCAATGTATCGCCCTTATTTTTTGATTAGTGACGTAAAAAAGAATAAATACTTGTCCAAATTTTTTATTAATCTACACGACGGACTAAAAAAAAATTAGTCAATCAGCAATTGTTCCTTTGGGAAAGTTGTTTGTTATAATGAGTACAATCATCATGACTGGGTATCATTCACTAATTACCTGCGACTCTATACTCTATAATTATCATAATTTAATTTTCATAAACACCTTCGAGAAGACTTGTATTTTTTACCTTTTATATTTAGTATGTGGGGACATTCTTTATCAGAGAGTTTAAGGTTATTCCAAATTCAACGGGATCGTTTGATACTTGTTATAGATTTAGATTTTTTTACAGGATTTTTAAAACTTTTTCTATGAACTCTATGGACTCAACTTTTCTGGTGGACGGAAGCTATCTGTCGCTATATCTATTGCACATTGGTTTGTCTTTCTCTTTTTCCACGGTTCGGTTTTAGTTTGGTTGAAAGGTAAGTATTGTTGACTAACTTAGATATAAGCTGTCTTCACTAACCCCGCACACTGCACAGTACACCTTAACGCTATCGAAATACTTGTGGTTTTTCCTTAAATGATTTAAAAAGTAAAAAAATAACATTGCAAATTAGTTATTGAATTTGTAACAATTATTATATATTTTTATATATTTTTTTAGATGATCGAATATAGATTTTATTTTGTTTAAAGTTTCTCTAGCTACAGTAATTTGAATAGTGTAATAAAGTTTTCACTTAAAAGTTAATTGTCGTGTTCAGTGATTGCTCAACATGACCTATTCCACCTGCGGCTCGAAGGGTTTAAACTTGGAGCTTGTGTATTGCTACGCTATCAAAAATCCGACGCTACTTCCTTGATACTGACCTGAACCTCTTAAAAGGCTTGTTTCCGGGGTATGAAAATCAAAATTCTATTTAGTCCTTAATCCAATATTATTTAGTAATCTACAAGACGGACTAAAAACTAAAATTTGGTTGACAAGCCCATTCCTGACTGCGTTAATGCATTTCACCTTAATTGCCACGACCACTTCTGTTCACAAATCATATATTTTCAGTCCTTGTAACTAAATGGTGCCTTCTCTTCTTCTACCATCTAGTAATGGGCCGTTAAAGATGTGCCGAAGCTCACTCAACTCCTACTTCCGTTTGTCATACATACATTAGCTGCCGTGCAGTTTCTTCTGCGTCAATTTCGGAATCAATGAAGATTCTCAGTCACTTGTCACTCTACATACGTCACGTGTCCGTCCGCTTGCGCTTGTGCTAAGCGCAGAGTACCAATCTACTCCTACAAAATGGAGAAAGCTTCGCTGTCATCGCTCAGAGGAGACGGGACATAAAAGCCATCAAAAATGACCACATCCCGCGCTGTTATGGCGCGGTCATAACAAGGCACCGGTTAACTTCTAACCCTTCCGTCATTTATCCCGTGACATCCGTAACGTGCCACGTTTCGTCCGCTCCACCCTATAAAATCGGCCACAGAGACTTCCCTGTCATCGCCTCGACATATTATAACCCCCTTGAAAACGACCAAACCACGAAACTCTTAAACCTATCCGTTACCTATCCTCTAATACATCCGTCACGTGCCACGTTCCTCCCGCTTCCGCTTGTGTACATAAGCCGTGTGTGCACACAGAGTGCCGGTCGGGCGAGACGACGCCGGGCTCGCGGCCCGCCAGCGCGCTGTCGCACGCGGCCGCCGGCGCCGGGCCCGGCCCGGTGGTGCGCCGCGCCGCGTCTGCGCCGCGCAAGCCGCGCCCCGCCTCCATCGCCGGGACCGGCGTCAACACGCCCAGAGGTAACCGCAACACTTACGTTCACCGATGAAAAATGCTGGACACAAAAAACCACCGATCATCATAATGTTTTTTATCTTTTTTTTAGGTATTTACACTGAATAGTCTACCTTCAAGAGAGCTCGTCATTTAATCTTACACCATGTATAACTTTACACCATGTTTAACTTTACACCATGTTTAACTTTACACCATGTTTAACTTTACACCATGTTTAACTTTACACCATGTATAACTTTCCACCATGTATAAGGTGTAAGCCATTAATTTATTTTGTAGGTTAAGTTTAAAATTGAATTTGTGCAGCCATTTTAAACGTCGAATCGCGTTTTCCGAACCCGTCTCGAACCCTATTATAGCATTTGTGCGATAAATGATCCAGCGGCGCCCTGATGCGAGCTCCGGAGGTGACACACAACTTTTTTGATATCATTGAAAAAAGTACCGTATTGCTCAAGCAAAGTCTGGTAACGCTCAGTCATAAACTGAGGTAGCTGTAGGGCACGCTAACGAAGTGTTAAGAGAAGTGTGGGTAGTCGCTAGAGTATTTTGTAGAGGTGTAGAGGTAATGAATGATTTTTGACAGGTTAAAAAAAAACAGTGAACGAAAAAGAAATTACTACCAAAAACCAAACCCAAAAAGTTAAAAAACGAAACAACACAGTTCAAACAAATAAAGTTTAGGGTTTTATTGAACGTACGATATACCATACGCACAATGAAAACTCGACCGTATTCGGTGACCGGTTACAATTTAAGTTGGTTTATTTTCGTTCACTAAACTTATTTGGTAAAATATTCAACGGCTACTCTAATGAATATAGCAAAAGATTCCATGTACATTTTTTGTGTTTTTATAATAATTTTCAGTGTGCTTTTGCTTAGCCATGTTTGTATATAACTTTTATGTTACCATAAAAATCTTTTAATATATTTTTTATCATATTAAAAATAATAGGACATGAAAGATTTTGTAATTTGTAAATATATTTTTTTAAAGTGAAACTTCTTTGAGCACGGGAGAAAGACAATTTTTATGGCACGTTACATCAACATGCCGTGTTATGGTCATATTGAATAAGGGCTCTGAATAGCTTAGCCTGTTCAATAGTGATTGTGCTAAGTGTAGTGCCGCTCGTGCCTCAGGCGGGCTGTCGGCGTCGGGCGAGCCGGTGGGCGGCAGCGCGGCCAGCACGCCGGGCGTGTCGCGGGACGGCAGCGCGCTGGGCGGGGATGCGCCGCGCCGGCCCGCCACCACGCCGCGCCGCCCGCGCCCCGCCTCGCTGCACGCCGCGCAGCGGACCCGTGAGTGGCACACCGCACACTGTTCACCCCATACTGCACACTGTTCACAGCATACTGCACACTGTTCACACCATACTGCACACTGTTCACACCATACTGCACACTGTACTGCATACTGTACACACTGTACTGCACACTGTAAACACTGTACTGCACACTGTAAACACTGTACTGCACACTACACACACCATACTGTTCACACCATACTACACACTGTTTACACCATGCTGGCTACTGTACAAACTGTATTGCACACTGCACACACCATATTGTTCACACTATACTGCACACTGTTCACATCATATTGTATACTTTACACACCATGCTGCATTGTGTTCACACCATACTGCACACTGTTTACTCCATACTGTTTTAATTTTATTTATTTGTTGTTTGTGAACACAGGTATTAATTAAGATGTTAAAATTAAAGAATCGCACATCTGCATTCTGCCAATGAGGTGTACAAACAATATTAACAACAGACATAAGCAAAAAAATATTTTAAATCTCTCGTATTCGGTAAGTAGGTCCTTATTACCCCCAAATGGGGCTTGTAGGTGACCAATTAGCGCTCTAGGGTAATAATGTAACTAGAAAAGCCCTAGGGCGGTAAGAAATTAAAAAATGGTTAGATGTACGCGAACTTTTTGAAAGAGCGAAGAGTTTTAGTAAGAGGTTAATATGCCGGGAAAAACCATTTCCTTCAGTATTCAAATCTGTACTAATTTTACTTTAAATTTTAATTACTTAAAGAAATGTTATGTTATACTACGTTTTTATTTCCTCGCAATCGAAGTGAAAAGCAGAGTTTATAACTCGTCCACAAAACCATTATTATCCTCGACATTACTATCAGCCCGTTCAGTTCGTATCAGTTCGTTTTGTGCACTTGTTGTAAAATCTACTATTAACATCGAAATCAGTTAAGCGGATACATGTACAGTGTAAATGAGTACCATATTACATTATATCTATTTACCATTTCCAGTACCAATGCAACTAGCGCCGGGCGAAGGCAAGCCCCCAGTGCACAGGAAGCCAAAGCCATCCAAAGATCACGACAAAGTGAGTTTAATCAGTTCAAATATACAGATTGGAATAAACAAGGCTAGAGCCTCAGTGGAAGGATTTTTTAAAATCGTGTCAGTAGTCGCAGAAATACCTATATATCCAAACATAGAAAATTTACCTCTTTATAATATATACAGGTTGAAGTCTCTACTGGACTGACAGTTTTTTGCAATTTTGGACATTTCAAGAACTCAAACCTTAGAGAAACCTTAGTAGAGACTTTTGATCCTGAAATTCAATCGCTTCGATTTTCGGCTGGGTCAAGCGATTTTTCAAAAATACAAAATAGATCATAGACAAAGATAATAAAATTATTTAAAAAAAAAAACAACATTTATAACTATAAAAACGTACCAAATACCAATATACCTACAATCTACATATAGATCAAGTGTGTTGTATACGTATAAGGTGCCTTCAAGCGTGTCGTTTGATCGTTTGTTTGTTTGTTTGTGTGTCGGCAGGGGGCGCAGGGGGCGCGCGGCAAGTCGCAGTCGGCGTCGCCGGGGCGCGCGCTTTCGCCCTCGCCGCGGCCCTCCAACGAGCCCAGCGTCGAGAAAGACACGCCGCAACAGGTACATTAGAACCTCAACTATCCGAACTCATTGGAACCGAAACTGGACTAGTTGAATTGAATGAACATGTTGACAATTTTTTTTTTGTCCGTCTTGTAGAATAAAAAAAAATATTGGACGCGTATTTTTTATTTTTTTATGTATACAAAAAATAACGGCGATACATTGAGTTGAAATTTCGCGTGACGTCACTATCAGGGCAGTTTGTATGGCGGTTTTAGTGGTTAGTGACGTCACGACTCTCACCCTAAACTTTGATGCGCTTTATCTCTGTATATTTTAGTTTATTTAAAAAAGCAAAAAATACGTGTCTATTGTTTTTTATTTTCTGACGGACTAATTAGAATTTTGATTTTCAAAAGTAGTTCACATCCCTATTGAAAAAACTTTATTCTCGACACAATACAAAATTCCAACACACATATACGACAACTATACAGTAACAAGCATTGAGGGATCGACCTTCACCTTATTCCTCTTATCTATTGGTGAAAACCGCATGAAAATCTGTTGAGTGCATCGCGAACAGACAGCGGAAGCGACTTCATTTTTGACCGACTTCCAAAAAGGAGGAGGTTCTATGTTCGGTTGTATGTATGTTTTTATACCATGTAAAGAAGTTATGAGCGTGCGCTCGTAACCCTCCCTGCTTGCGTACATTGGCTCTCTACTTATTGTATTCCTGTCTTTGCGGTCGCAGGCTCCGGCGGGCGCGGTGGGCGCGGTGGGCGAGGCGGCGGACGTGGGCGTGGGCGCGGCCGTGGGCGTGGGCGCGGAGTCGGCGAGCCCCGTGAGCGCGGCGGCCGTGTCGCAGAAGCTGGCGGCGCTGCAGCTGCACAACGGGGATGCGCCGGCGCACGACAAGGTGACCACACGCTCCTTTTTATTGTGCTATGCTATAGTGGTATCCTTACGTTTTTGAGAAAGAAAAAAGGTCTCATTTTCAAGAAAATACTATTTAATATTAGCTGCTGTTCCCCGCGGTTTCACCCGCCTTAATGACGGAGTTCCCGCGGGAATTCCAGGACAAAAAGTAGCCTAATTTACTATTGATAACATTGGCTATCTGCCAGTGGAAGTCCCGTCAAAATCGGTTCAGCCGTTCCAAAGATAATCCGGAAGAAACAGACAGACAGACAGAAAAATTCTGAAAATTCGTTTTTTTATGTGAACATCGCATTATGTATGCATTTAGCGAAGAGCTGATAATTTTAAATTACAAACAGACACTTCAATTTATTTATCTATGTATAGATTTCTTACACATTCAACTTTAGCTTAGTAAAATAAATAGGTTAAATATGATAGTATTTTCTTTATGTTAGGTTGTCGTTTGACATGTAGGTAAGATGTGTATGTAAGGCTACAATCTGTCAAACAACCAATCTAAAGTGTGCGTTATCTTTCCTCGGTCCACAGACAAACGAAAACAAGGAAAACATAGAAATCAATCAGCAAACGAAGCACGAACACAATGTTATGATAGTCGAAGAGACCAAGCCGCTAGGGCAGACCGAAGAGGCGCCGAAACCGATCGAGAAGAGCGAGACGGAAGCACAGAAGCCCGCTGAGAACGTAGAGACGGTGCAAGAGAAGAGATTAGAAGAGAAGAGAGAGGAAAAGAAGGAGCTCCCGCAGGAAAGGATGGAGGAGAACGAAATGACAGGTACGAAATTCACTCCACAAATTCTTCGGGGATAAAAATTAGAGACTTTCAAAACCAAGTAGGTATGTGCACAAATGATAGAGAAAACCGTAAACCAAAAGTTCATTTGGATCCATATCCGCGGATCCACCTACATTTTGAACGATCCGACACATCACTACTGCATACCTATATAACGTGTGGTAAAATTAACTGCAAATATTTACAGGGCGGAAAGTATAAGTTATAACAAACAAGACAAGCTAAAAAATAATATTATAAGTTCGGTAGTTTTTCAGAATATGAGGAAAATAAATTCATTAAAAAATCACTACAGTTACATTCACAAGGTACACATTACACGTAGCTAATTTATACGTACACAAGGCACGCGGGACGCACACTGCGAGCGATGGATCAGATGTTCAGCTCGATCGAAGTCATTGACCTTAAGACACCGGCGCGCGGCGATGTCAGATGTGTGTGTAAAGCGATTGAGCGGCGAGCGTTTTAAATTTTTTTTTGTTGATTGATGTATTTTGTGTAAAAAAAATATATCTTTTATAAATATATATCTTTTTTATTTTATGAACATGTTTATAAATTATAACGGTGTATACTTTCAATCCTGTAAATATTTGCAGCTAATTTTACTATATATTATATATCATATGTTTGTATACACCGGTCGCAGCGTCGATGTCGCGGCGCATCACCACGGAGCAGCAGGCGAAGGCGGCGCTGGCGGAGCGGCGGCGGCGCGCGCGCGAGGAGCTCGAGCGGCAGGCGGAGCTCGAGCGGCAGCGGTCGGTACCCGGCTACGGCTACCCGCGCTGCCCTGATGCGGTCACTGACCCACCACCCCGCCCCCTTAGCCAAGTTGCTCACTAAACAACACATACAGCTCATGTTTTGGCGTCCGGAACGTTTGGTTTGAGTTTTTGGGACGCGCGTTACGAGCAAGGAATCTAAACTCATATTATAAAGGGGAAAGATTAGATTTTTTGCTTGTTTGTTTGTTACGATTTAACTCAAAATCGGCTGGACTGATTTCAAAAATTCTTTTACCATTAGAAATTTCACGCCTTAACAGCTCAACCGATCATCATAAAATTTTGCATGCACGTTATCAGGAGTGCAGAGAATGACAGGATATTTTTATGCTGGAATTACCGCGGGAACTCCAAAATCAACGCGAGAAAATGTGTCCTGATAGACGAACAATGAAGTGATCTCAAACAGGTTTGTTAACATATTTTTTCGCTTTGAACTCAGATTGCAACGCGAAGCCGAAGAGGAGGCGGAGCGGCAGCGCGTCGAGGAGGAGCGGCAGCGGCGGGAGGAGGAGGAGGCGCGCGAGCTGGCGCAGCTGCAGCGGCGCACTGAGGAGGAGAAGCTCCGGAGGGCCATCGAGGTGAGTCGCTGGCGAGGTCAGGCAGCGCACTGCGAGGAATCACTGATTCAGGGTACCGTGTGTGATGTCAGGATACTGCGTGGTATGTCAGGTAACTTTGTGGGATGTCAGGAAACTGTGTGGGATGTCAGGATACTTTTTGTATGTTGTCAGGATACTTTATGTGGGATGTCAGGATACTTTTTGTGGGATGTCAGGATACTTTGTGTGTGATGTCAGGATACTGTGTGTGATGTAAGGATACTGTGTGGGATGTCAGGATACTGTGTGGGATGTCAGGATACTGTGTGGTGTGTCAGGATACTGTGTGGTGTGTCAGGATACTGTGTGGTGTGTCAGAATACTGTGTGGTATGTCAGGATACTGTGTGGTGTGTCAGGATACTGGTTGTTGAAGTGGGAGGTGTGGTTGTTGAAGTCAAGATACTGTGTGGGAAGTCAAGATATTCTCAATTCTCTCGTTTATTATGTGCAGTTATTGAAAAAGATTTCATCTCTCTCATAATACCCCGTTTCCACTTGTCGGGTGTCGGTTCCGGATTTTAATCGGATGCTCCAGTGGCAGAACATTTTAAATGGAACTATTCACACTTGTCGGAAACAGATTTTGCCGCCCGGAAAAAAATCGTGTCGGATCTCGCGATGAGTTAGTATGGCGCTGTTCACACTTGTCGGATATCGGGGACATCCCTCTCCCCGCTGCCTCTTGTTCCGTGCGTGCGTCGCGTCGCTGCGAGATCGCGGCGCGCAGCAGAGTTGTTGTGTTGGCGCCAGCTTCGACCGTGTCCGACAGCCGACAAGTGTGAACAAAGGTCGCCGACATCCGATTATAATCCGGATCCGACGTCCAATATGTGGGAACGGGCTGTAACTGACTGTGTGCGGTGCGCGGCGCGCGGTGGGCAGGCGCGGGAGCAGCAGGAGCGCTCGGAGGCGGCGCGGCGCGTGCGCGAGGAGGAGGAGCGGCTGGCGCGGCTGCGCGACGAGGAGGAGAAGCGGCGCGGCGCCGAGGAGGCGGAGCGCGCGCGCCGGCGGGAGGCGGAGCGCGAGGAGCGCGAGCGGCTGGCGCGCAAGCAGCGCGTCGAGGCCATCATGCAGCGCACCAGGCTCAAGAAGGTGCGCCCCCCCACCCCCACCCCCACCACACTACACTACATAATAATAATTACATTTATTTCAGGCCCCAAGAACCCATAAAACTCCATATTACATTTCAATTTATTTAGTTACTAGCTGACCCCCGCGGTTTCACCCGCGGTAATTTCGGAGTACCCGCGAGAATTCCGGGATAAAAAGTACCCTATGTCACTCAGGATCACTGTAGCTTCCTATAAGTGAAAGAATTTTCAAAATCGGTTCAGTAAATCCAGAAATTACCCTCTACAACGTCACAAATTCACAAACTCACAAACCCACCAAACTCACAAACTTTTGTTCTTTATGATATTAGTATAAACATACAAGAATAACATAATATGATTTACATGAGATCCTAAAGGCCGCATTTGGAGTATTTGCACGCCTCATATACATTATACAGCCTTCAGGAACTCTTTGACGGTCGTCCTAATCATTTGCATAAATGACGCATGACTTTTTCTGAAATAATTTTCAGTTCAGTATTATTCAAGTCTATCCATTACAAAAATGTAAAAAAATTAATCTTTTCTTTTTATAATATTATTATTATTATATGTTAATATTAGTAACTATAGATGTATATTATATGTGTAATGTATATGCTATAACCGATTAATATTGGCAAAGATCTGTTGAGTAGAGTAACAGACAGGCGGAGTGACTTTCGCGTTTATAATATTAAATATAGGTATTTTTTAAATCAGCAAGGCATCAAAGTGGTTAGTGATCAGTGGACGTGGTGGATCTAGTCCAGAATGCTGATGTTCGGTGGGGACCTTTTCAGGCTGAGGAGGAGAAGAAGAACCAGGAGCTGAAGCAGGCGGAGCCCGCCCCCTCCCCGGCGGCCGCGCCCGTCCCCGCCCCCGCGCCCGCCGCGCCCGCGGACAACGGCAACCCCGTCGCCGAGGGGGACCTGCTGGGACTCGCCACTAGTCAGGTAAGTCCACTGTATATACTTCTGATGGCGATAAGCTACTGCTCCACATTCTTGATGATCCCCCAAAGACCAACGAGGAAGTATTCGGCATCCTAGTAGGCCCAACAGGGGAGTATTCGATGTCGTGGTGGGCCCAATAGGGAAGTAATCGACATCGTGGTGGGCCCAACAGGGGAGTATTCGATGTCGTGGTGGG
The DNA here is from genome assembly GCA_907165275.2 of Zygaena filipendulae. Lineage (NCBI taxonomy): Eukaryota > Metazoa > Arthropoda > Insecta > Lepidoptera > Zygaenidae > Zygaena > Zygaena filipendulae. The sequence goes on from OU015669.1 coordinate 9,402,556, forward strand.
CCCAATAGGGAAGTAATCGACATCGTGGTGGGCCCAACAGGGGAGTATTCGATGTCGTGGTGGGCCCAATAGGGAAGTAATCGACATCGTGGTGGGCCCAACAGGGGAGTATTCGATGTCGTGGTGGGCCCAATAGAGAAGTAATCGACATCGTGGTGGGCCCAACAGGGGAGTATTCGATGTCGTGGTGGGCCCAATAGGGAAGTAATCGACATCGTGGTGGGCCCAACAGGGGAGTATTCGATGTCGTGGTGGGCCCAATAGGGAAGTAATCGACATCGTGGTGGGCCCAACAGGGGAGTATTCGATGTCGTGGTGGGCCCAATAGGGAAGTAATCGACATCGTGGTGGGCCCAACAGGGGAGTATTCGATGTCGTGGTGGGCCCAATAGGGAAGTAATCGACATCGTGGTGGGCCCAACAGGGGAGTATTCGATGTCGTGGTGGGCCCAATAGGGAAGTAATCGACATCGTGGTGGGCCCAACAGGGGAGTATTCGATGTCGTGGTGGGCCCAATAGGGAAGTAATCGATATCGTGGTGGGCCCAACAGGGGGAGTAATCGACATCCTGGAGGGGCCAATAGGGGAGTATGTGACATCGTGGTAGGCCGATAGAGTAGGACTTGGTCGTCTTAATATATCTAACTTGGGGTCTAAATAGGTCTGAGTTATCCTGGTTGACCAAACGGGATTCTCAGTGTAACCAAAACCTGACAGCCCCGTTACAGTTTAAATTAATCCATAACTGTAGATCTATTCGCGGTTTCTCTTACGCTTCTTTCTTAGTTCCCGCAGAAATGGGCATGATGACATTGTATTAAAAATAAAAATTCTATTTAACCCATCAGTTAGATAATAAAAACCAAATAGACGCGTATTTTTTGCTTTTCAAATTAATGCAAAAATACTTTAATCAAACGCAACGCTATTTTCCGCGGTTTCACTCGCGTTAATTTCAGAGTTTCCGCGGGAATTTCGAGGTAAAAAATACCCTATGTTGTTTTCTGTGTCCCTGACAACTTGTATACAAAATTTAATGATAATCGGTTGAGCCTTTTAGGCGTGAAAGCGTTACAAACAAACAAACCCACTTTCGCATTTATAATAGTGGTAGCGGGGGCGGCGTAGATGATATGGCTCATCGACCGCTCCCAAAGGGGAATGTAGATCGTCGGAGGACGTAGGTATACCTATATGCAGCGCAGGCGTGTAAACTTCGTTAGCGCGATTCAGGTTTTTGTTGTGTACGCGTTGCTATCTTACCGCCGCACTCAGAGTCGACTTTAATGATTACTTAGTTAAATATAGATTTTTAAAACAAAACTGCCGCAATCAGAGACGTTCAGTAAATTAATGTTAATTGGCATTTAATGAGATGTAACTTAATTAGTTAAATGCCAATTAACATTAATTTAGTGAACGTCTCTGATTGCGGCAGTTTTGTTTTAAAAATCTATACTTAACTAAGTAATCATTAAAGTCGACTCTGAGTGCGGCGGTTAGTCCTTGACTTGTGGCCTAGAGGTCGCCGCAATATAAGGGTTAGTGTGTATTGATGTATTGCCCGGCGTGCGCAGGCGCAGGAGCCGGCCCCCGCCCCCGCCCCCGCCGCGCCCGCGGCCCCCGCCCCCGCCCCCGCGGCGCCCGACAACGGCAACGTGGGCGCCGACCTGCTGGGCCTCGCGCTGTCCGACGCACACCATGTGAGACTTGTTTCTCGTTTGTCCCTTTTAACCGACATCAAAAAGGAGGAAGTCATCAATAGAGTATTTTATACCATGTAGGAAAAAGTTTACAGTTACAGTTATGTTTTTATCCATATCGGTCCCGTATTTTTCACCTATTACCTATTCATAGTTTAGAAAATTCTATCCTTATGCTATTAGTAGCTGTGCCCCGCGGTTTCACCCGCGGTAATTTCGGAGTTCCCGCGGGAATTCCGGGATAAAAAGTACCCTATGTGCTTCTCTGTACCCTTGATAACGTGCATGCCAAATTTAATCCAAATCCGTTCGGCCGTTTTTGCGTGATTGAGTAATAAACATCCAAGCATCCACACTTTTACATTTATTATTACTATTATTATTATACAATATTAGTAGGATAGGTAATCGATTCAAAAAAAATTAAGCGCGATGAATACCTATTAATGTGTATGTATGTATACATATATGTATGTTTTTTTAATTTTTTTAAATTTTTTTGCCAAATTTACAATAAAATATAATTTATGGTTGACATAAAATAGCACAAGAAACCACAGAGGTTTGTACAAATAGTGCTATTTCTATTAATTATTCATATACTCCGTTATCGGTGGGTATGTGTTAACAATCTGTACATCCACTAATTCATACATCTACGATCATACGATCTAAACATCTATACATACAAACAAAACTGAAGCATCCGCGTGCAATCTCAAACCAACATCTATATTAATTATATTATAGTCTATAAGTTATTTATAAAATATGATTTTAATTTGGTTTTATAGTTATTTTTATTAATACAGCTGACCAAGTTCGAGGGTAGGTTATTTATTATGTATGTATGTGTGTATGTGTTCGCAGTCCGAGGACACGACCGGCGAGCCGGCGCCGCTGCCGGCCGGCGTAACCGCCCAGCAGACCAACAACACCAACGCCAACGCCAACGCGCCAACGCCGGCGGCCAACAACGGCAACCTCCGCGCCGGCTCGCCGCCCAACGTTGGCCACATATCCGCCAGCTTCATACAGACGGAGCGCGGCTCGCTGGCGGCGGAGCGGCCGCCCGCCAAGATGGCGGACGCGGGCGCGCTGCTCGACGACGACTTCAGCGCCCACAACGGCCACGGCGCGCTCGCCCACCCGCTCACGCTGCGGAACGCCATCTAACGCGCCGCACCAATAAGGGCGATTATTGAATGCGTTTAGGGTATTCCCCCCCCCCCCCCCCCGGGTGGAACGAACAGGTCTCGCTGCGTACATACTGGCCGGGGAGACCGCCGAGCAAATAAATCAACTGTACTCTATCCACGGACACAAGTTAATATAGCGCTCTCTTTGTCACGAAATCTCATACAAATGACAAGGGCAAGTCAGTTGTCGTAAACGATTCTGAATGCCACGAATGCCAGTGCGGGTACGCGTACTTTGTTCATATCGCTTACCAATCACAAACGAGAATCATGTTATCCATATTAACTTGTCTCCGTGAATAGAGTATAGAGAGGACACGCAGGCGGGGCAGGCGCGCCGCCGTCGCTAAGGGAGTTACGAGCGAATGCTCCAATATGCCCGAAACTTCTTTTGCTGCGAAACTGTGAATTTTAAAAAACAGTGATTAAATAAAAAACGTAACCATAAAGCGTTGAATACATTTTTTTACGTTAATGAATGTTTTAGTGCGTGATGAATAGTTTTGTGTGCGAATATCACCCGGCGACACTGGTTTTCATCTGTTTTCATACCAAACTAAGTTAATGTCCCTTCTATCTGTAATTTTCTGTTATATGGGGGAGACAGAGTGCGGTGTTAGCCGTTGTTACGTATTCGGTCCAGCCGTTCACGCGTGATACCGTGACCGAGGGGAATAGGGATTCATTTTTATATATGGACGCAGATAAACAATAACATGTTAACCCACAAAATTAAGTTATCTACTCAGAACGATTTATTGAGAGTTAGGGAACGTTTTTTAATTATCTGTTTACCTTATTACATTGTTTAAGTGTGTAACTAAATATTGAACATAAAAATGTTGACAGAAAATGGCGCTATAATTTTAAAACACGTTTTCCTCAAAATTTCTCCATTGTGGGTTAACGCACTATACAGACTAGCTGTCCCGCGCGCTTTCACTCGCGATAATTTCATACAAAAAACACACCCTCCAAGTTTCAGGTCTCTACGATCAGCTGTTTCGGCCGTGCGCTGATCCGTCAGTCAGTCTTTCGGGACAAAGCATTTTATATGTATAGATAAAGACACATAAAACACGCTTTCTAATTTCAGTTTATTAAATCGAAAATAAAATTAGTTTTATTCCAGAGTTATGCACGACTTTTTACTTCGATTGCGAGGAAATATAACAGCGCTTTTTGTAATGGAATGATACAAAAATTAACCAACAAAAATATCTCCAAAACGAGAGTTTGTTGAGTTCGTTTACACTTAATTATGGGCTTAAGAGTTACTGGACAGTTAGTGAACTGTCCCTTTTGGTAATTTCAGAAATCCCACAGGAATTCTGAGATAAAAAGTACTCTATGTCCTTCTCTGTACCCCTGACAACGTGCATGCCAAATTTCATTCAAATCCGTTCAGCCGTTGTTACGTGATTGAGTAACAAACATCCAAACATCTACACTTTCATATTTATAATATTAGTAGGATATTAGTAAGGATTAAGGATAAGAAGTGAACAAACTTGGTATTAAATACCCGTAGGCGAATTAAAAAAATACTGCTGTCTCTTAGAAGTGACCGTGACGAGATCGTTACACGGATTTTGACGAGTTAACGTTACAACATAGTTGCGGCGGTGGCAAGCTTAGGGTGCTAATCATTGATATACTAAAACCCCCAAGAGACACAATCAGGGACGCAAAAACGTTTGTATCAGGCGTTATCCCCGTGGCATGAATTTCGGAACTCCTCCGGGAACTCTAAAGAATATTCTATAACATTCGGGAACACCAGCTTTCTATTAGTGAAAGAATTTTTAGAATCGGTTCCGTAGTTCCAGAGATTACTCCCTACATCCAAAATCACAAACTTTACTTCTCAATTAACTAGCTGTGCCCCGCGGTTTCACCCGCGTGAGGTTCGGTAATTCCCGCAGGCCTTTATTTTCTAAAATAAAAGTAGCCTAAGTTACTCCTTGTAATATGAAATATCAGCTATCTGCCAGAAAGTCCCGTTAAAATCGGTCCAGCCGAGCATTTGTGCAACCTTGGGTTTTTGTTTGTCAATGGTGCTATAATGATACCAAAAGTATCAGGTTTAGATGTCTTTATTAGAAATGTGGTGAATAATTGAAAAATTGTAACACGCGTACAATTATTTCGGTTTTGATAGGGAAAGAAAAAAAGGTGCCTTGTACAGTTAAATTGTTTTAAGTTGAAAAAGTGAAATATATTTAATCTTTAATATTTTATGTTTTTGTTTTTTTAATAATTCGCTTCGCTTAGGTAATCGATTAATAAATGCAGTTTAGATTTTTGAAGAAAAGGCAAATATGATTCATTGCAAAATTTATATCAATTTAATTTTTTTTTTCTTTTAAAGTTGTACGCAATTTATTGTACTTATTAATAAAAATGGACTCAGTTCTTGGTAATATTTTTATTTGGTATTTGTACCTCGTTTTATATTGAAAAAGAAAATGTATTACTTAATTTTCGGTAACTTGAAATAACTGATAATTAAACGATCGGCCAATATGTATGCAGTGAGAATGGTAGGTATGTTTAAATTTTAAAGGAAATATCTTGCTACTACATAATATTATTTGAATAAGTTGTAATAAAAAACCATATAGAGGAATCACACATGTTACTATCGGATGATGAAAATTACTTTTATCAAGGGAATTGTGAACCTAAGCATTATAAAATGTACATTAACTGAGGATCGTATTCCGACAATGTTGAAGATTTTATTGGAAATATAATAAAGTAAAAAAAAAGGTAATGCATTTATATTATATTATAAATAATATTAAACAAAACCCTTCGGAGTTCCTTGATTCTATGATATGTAATTGCATAATGATATCTTCTGACTTCCGAATACATGTTGAAAATGATAGGATTCCATTACAAAAATACTAAAAGCTTTTCTCCCGCTTAGAAAATAAACGATGAATATTTTCGTACGTCATTAAAAGTTGTAAGAAAATTTCGCTCCATTTAAAAATATTTAATAGCGAGTAGTTAGAGTGTGAACGAAATAAATTAATATAATGCAATTATTTCTAAATAAATCTTTAGGATCAGGGAGTAAAGGTGATATTCCACTTAAACGGAGTGATGCGAAGCTTTTTCTATCAGCTAAGTAAAAGTTATATTAGGTTTTCTCACCATCACCTAAAATAAAAAGGGGATAGTCTACCGTTTGTAGGATATGGCAATAAAATTTAACTAGCGCGTTTTAGTATTTTTGAAGTGTCAATACTTTTATGAATAGGAAAAGTTTCGTATTGCTCCGTCGATATAGATTTCCGTCATCATAGGTGTATGTTCGCCTTTTATTATTATTAATAAATAACTTTTCTTATGTTTTCACTATTTCATTCATTTATAAAAAAAAATGTAATATTATTATTCATTAGTTACTTGTTCACGTTTGATATCATAAATAATATCATAAATAATTATAAAATAATTATAGTGGTTGTGTATAAAATGCTGTGCTATATACGCTGGTATGTGACACAGTTTTGTGTTTAAGGTTTATTTATTGTGATGTTTTCTTTCTTTTTTTTTATATTATAACTGATTATTATAATGATGATAAGCCGGCTTAAACTTTTAGTATTACCTAAATAAAATCAAAAGCGCCTTTGTCATTTATGATTAGCTGTTATGTCCATTGCCTATTCTTTAACTGCTTACTTTTATGGAACAAACTTGCACGAATCAGTCGATTCGTCCAAGGGAACAAAAGATAGATTTTAGATTAATAAAGTGGCTTATAAAACTTTGAATTTTATATATTTTTGAATACCAACTACTAGAGAGGCTTTACGAAAGAAAGTTCCGCTTCGCTTCTCTAATGTGTTGTGTACGATGACCCTAATGATGTTTTCATGTCGAACAGAGTATACGTCTATAATGATTTCATGTCCCGACACTTTATTTGCACATGATATTTGATGATGAAGTTTACTGTGAATTTGCACAAAATTTATATAAAAATTTAAACAAAAAAATTGTATGACGCTTGATATTTATAACATTTGCGAAATGTTAATTGTGAATAACTGTATTTTGTACTATTTCGTTTGTAGTTTAAGAATGTCAAGAAATATGTGGTTAAAAAAACGTCCTGCTTGTTTATTCGAAATATATTATTCAATATTAATGTAACGCTCACACAGTAGATATACGATCCGAACTAATGTATCGATATAAATGTATCGATAAATATATCGATAGTGAAAGCAAAATGAACCGACATCAAACAACTAATTACTAAACATAATAAAAGTATCTTGTCATCTAATCGTTATGTAACTACCTATATGCTTAATTTTTTTTTATATGCCTCGTAAATAATAATTAAAGTAGTTAGCGTTCAATTTATACAATTGGATTTAATAATGATTCCGAATCGAAGTGGGACCTACAAAAAACAGCGATTTTGAAGTCAACACTCTCGACATATTCTCGGTAAGCAAAAATATAGATATGTCGGATCCCGAACTATTGTTTACGCGGTGAAGAAAGAACAAGGGCATTTCCATCGATTTAAATTCAAAGGGTAAATCATCAAAATTGACGAACATGGCTGAGTAGGTACTCTTACAAAACTCCATTAGTAAAATTTTAAACCAATCCTACTTTAAGTAGTACCATTTAAGTTGAAGATCGTATGCTGGTAATGGTATACAATAATTTGACACTGCAATGGTATCTATACATATAAAGCACAAAATCTTCCAAATTTCATTATTAAAAACAAATTTATCGACTATTTTCCCAACTAAACAAACATATTATCACATCACTAGAAGATCACAGGTGCAAATAAAAGTTAAAAATTAAACCCGCCTTTCAAGGATTATGGCGGATTACCCTTGTCAAACTATTGTATACTATCGAAAGAAATATGACTATACCTTGTAGAAGTAACGTCGTCAGCGAATCTTAATATTTATTTTTAACATGGACGATTAAATAGATAACGGTTTTTGTTTTGTTTTTTTTATTTATTCTCTTCGTCGAAGCGTTATTGGATGTCACAATTAAAGCTGTTTTTTTACATGAAAGAGCTAAGACTACAGGAAAGTGAAAATTCAAACGAGGGAAAAGAAATGTTATTTGAATGTAAACTGAACAGCATCAGTACCCCTTAGCCAAATTGAAATTCTACAATCGTTAATGCATAGAAAATTAAGTTACGAATCGTCATGTCACTTCACCAATTAACGTACCTAGTCATGCCAAACTAAAGTTTATTGGCCGACCAAGTGACATGACGATTCGTTACTTACGGTCGCACTCAGAGTCGACTTTAATGATTACTTAGTTAGTGTAGATTTTTTAAAACAAAACTGCCGCAATCAGAGATGTTCACTAAATTAATGTTAATTGGCATTTAATGAGATGTAACTTAGTTAAATGCCAATTAACATGTGTCACTCTTGTCTGATTGCGGCATTTTTGTTTTAAAAATCTATACTTAAATAAGTAATCATTAAAGTCGACTCTAACGGCCGCACTCAGAGTCGACTTTAATGATTACTTAGTTAAGTATAGATTTTTAAAACAAAACTGCCGCAATCAGAGACGTTCAGTAAATTAATGTTAATTGGCATTTATTAAACTTGTCTGATTGCGGCAATTTTGTTTTAAAAATCTATACTTAACTACTCTGAGTGCGGCCGTAAGTGCGGCGGTTAGTTTACTATGCGACTGCTTGTAGAATGTCAATTTGACTAGGGGGGTAGGGCAGGTGAGCTAGGTTTTACTATTTGATCTTTACAGGAACGTTACTATAGATGGCGCTGTTATTATAGAGTTTTTGAAGATAATAAATCTATATGCCTTGTTATCGCTCCGCTCTGGAATGTAGCCATCCCCCTAAAGTAAAAACGGAACCGAAAGAAATAATAATATTCAAAATGTTGCCTTTTGCTAATTTAATACTTTTTGTAAAATATGAGTTTCAATTTATACATGTATTTTGTCAGCTTATCCTAGAAAATCATGTAGAACTTTTTTCCGAGTGACTTATGTGTTTTGAAAGAGATTGTATCGTTATTTGTTGGTACAAGATTACCAAATGCATGAAAGGCCACCAGTATATTCAATACATTACAATAATTTAATTAATACTGTAATGCAATGTTACTAAAAACATCAAACTGGGATGACTTTAAAATCCACAAAAGAATTATTCCACGTATAAACTGAAAACAATAAATTGTGATTTAAAAATATGTAATAAGTTATTGGGATGAGTCGTCATAAATTGGATTTTGATAATATTTTTTATTTGGATTCGTTTTATATCTGTGTATTCATTGAAAAAGACAAACATAACTACGGGTTTTGAGAAGCTACAAAATGGCACGAAATGGTTCGTGTAGCAATTTTTGTTTTTATTAAAACAATATGGTCAGTGCGACATTTTTTTTTTCTGAACTTGGCTCTACTCTGCCGAGTGTCGAGATATAAAATGCAATATGTTTATAATGTTATTATATTCATAACTGCAGTTACTTGACAAACTTACATGACAAAATGTGTTGATTTTGTCGCGTTTACCTTACGAATATCGGCAAAATCCTCAATAGTTGTTTTGTCATGCTGGCAACACAAACTTTTTGGACTTTTTCTTACACCAGTCTCTTGTGACTTAATTCAAATAGAATGGTGGCCTAATATAATGCAATTTTGTACGATTGTGTAAGCCGCAGTCCATTAATAAATATTATTAAAAAAATCATTTATAATTTTGTAAAATGTTTAACGATTGTTAGCTTATTTACATATTATTGAATTATAGTGAATGTATGGCCGGAATGTATATTATCTATGTACCTATGTCACTTACAAACATTGCTTCTATGTATCTACGTTCTATATACTTACTACTTTATGTTAGCGATCGATGGATTTGTAAGGAGAAGTTTTAATAAAAAAATATTACGAAAATTTATGTTCGGTTTTTTATTTAATCCCTACGCGATTTCGGCTTTGACTCAGTGTTTTAGCCAGTGTCATGATGTTATTTATACCTGACATTATACCGGGTGTGTTAAACGAGGGACGTATTGCAGCCCGTGCTCATCAATTTAACTTAGGTAGTTACATAGTAAAAATATAAATAAATATATAGACTAACACTCAAAAATCACAAAGAAAACCGGTTTGTGTGGGTGAATGACTATTAACCACAAATAAAATATGCTATGAATATCCTCTACGGATGATTCACTCTATATTACCTCAAGTTCTTTTTAACCGACTTCCAAAAAGGAGGAGGTTATACATTCGGTTTTATGTACCTATGTATGTTTTTTCAGTTATTTGAGACGAGAATCACATACTGATCTACTATAGGTACGTCCCTTGTTTAATGATACATCCTGTACAAGACATTTCTTGCTAGCGTCATGTGTTTGGTCCCAAACCGCAATTTACATGTAAGTAACGAGTTGGTGCCCGCGGTGTCACCCGCGTGCGTCTGATAAGTATTTCGATTTGTTTTTTTTTTTTGTATGGGAGAATGAAACAGCATAAATATTGAACCAAATTGGTAACTGCGTTTTTAATAACATTAATTAATATTTATAAGGTAAGGATACAATGTTTTACATTTTGCCAGCCTTATCAAAATGTAGGTGGGTATAGTACTTAGTAGTACCTATTCCGTACGGCATTATAATATAGGTAAGTTACTAATAACATGATAAAAATTTATATTGCCCATGTTAAGGTTTTATCGACACCTAGGTAAGTACAATCGGTAACAATCAAAGCAGGTCTATCGAGACATTTTCATGATGGAAATAAAAGTGGAAAACCATTTAACGACTTTCGTTGATAACTGTACTTGCTTTATAACAATATACCTTGCTAGATGGGAGAAATTGAAATTTATGATGGACTCAATAAAATTTAACAAAAGCCTCAACTTTATAACGACACGAAATCATGAAAGTTGTATTCGAAGTTCAATTTCTTTCAGGCATTTTATAGTTACCTACTACAATTAATAATTGATAGATCGGTATGTCCGTAACTAGTAAGATACTTTCCCTAATAATTGTTTTTCTTTTCTTGATAGGTATTTATATAAACTATCTAGGATAAGAAAGTTAGCTATGCGTTTTTTTATAATGATTGATCTTACCTACTTTCTCTAGGAATTGATATAATATGATAATTTATTAAATTCATTACATTATGTCTATATACGATTTCATGTACATAATTTAAACTGCGGTTCTTACTAATAAGCGGGAAAGGTAATTCAGAGACGATTTTCTTATACCTACTAAACCTAGACGATTCTTATCAATTTATTCCTAACTAAATATCTAAATAAAAATAAATAGGTACATTGAAACTATTATAACAAATGGCCAATAACTATAATTTTATTCTGGAAGATGTTTCGATATTTCGTTCGAAGTAGATAGGTAGGTATATGTATACGACACGTATTACCTATTAGTTTTCAGATTTAGGTTGTAAAGTTAATCATTTATTACAGAGATGTGCTTTGATAAAGTAAGTAGCTGCTATACATATAAGTAAAAGTAGGTAATTAGTAATAGGTAAAATCGTAATTCCAAAACACTATTATCTTAAAATAACCTTAAGTAGATAACGCTAGAATAAGCCTCTTTTTATAACATTAAAAATTAAACAAGAAAATATTTTTGAATTTCACTTAAAATTATGGATATGTTGCAATTTTTTTTTTTCAGTTTAATTCTAAGTCTTTGGCGTAGGATTTGAAACGATAGAGACGTTATAAATTTTAAATGATTCAGTTGGTTGGCTCGGACTCTGAACTCGATTCTGAAAACAAACATATTTTAATATTATTAAAAGTTAAAGTCAAATATATATTTTTTGGTATAAATTATGTCAATTGTATGAAAGAGGCTTTGTTGGCATGCGATTTGAGGATGACCTTATGACACTAATGTTGCGGTGTTGGTATCTTGAAAGCCAGTTTATCGAGTCGCCTTAAAACTAGAGTCTATTGTAGGTAAGTATATAGCCGAAGTAGTTACATACAATAAAGTATTGCCTGCCTCCCGAGAGAGTAAACAAAGACTATCAACTCCACATACACTGCACCTCCTTCGCCTCATTCACATTAAAATAAAGGAGCATTTCTTCGATTTAATCAGTATACATCTTCATACGACCTATATGTAGAGACGAGCAATCAACCCAGTTTAAACGAAGTTGGGTTGTTTACGGGCATAAACAGGGTAAAAATCGGGTTTAAACCTAAGCACCAAGTTTAAATCTTACAAATATTATAAACGCGAAAGTTTGTAAGAATGTATGGATGGATGGATGGATGGATGTTTGTTACTCTTTCACGCAAAAGCTACTGAATGGATTTAAATGAAACTTTACAATAATATTAGCTTATACATCAGATTAACACATAGAGTACTTTTTATCCCGAGGGAACTCTAAAATTAACGCGGGTGAAACCTCGGAGCACAACTAGTATTAGATATTCCTATATTCGAAACGAAACAAAAAAACAGCTTCAGTTTGTTCAGTTTGACCTATGACTTATGAGGATGGGTCACAAAGGACGCTAATTAGAAATTCAAAGTCGACAATTTAAAATTAATTAAACACCGACGCACCATACGTCCACTTTTTGCCGCGCATTCCAAAGAATCCCATCTGCCCCTTCCTCTTGGGCCACGGCTCGTTGCCGTCCAACAAAAACTTGATCTCCTTCGCCCCGGTGTTCTTCACGTCCTTTTTGCCCCTCACGCCGATGAATTTGCCGCGAAACGACAGGTCGAAAGGTCGTTTAGCATCACCAGACTTCTTCCCGCGAACGCCGTAAAACTGTTTTACATTTGCCGCACGCTTGGCCACTTCGTTCGAATCATCTTGTCCCGACTCAGACAATTTGCTGATGTAAGCGTTCAAGAGTTCGTCGAGTATAGGAAATTCGGGCTCTCTCGAAACGTCGTTTCTCTGCGTGTACTCTATCTGACCGATCAACGAGCCGTCACGTTTGGGGACGTATTCGTCGGTTATGTATTCGTTGGATTTCTTCCCCCTCATCCCCATGAAGCCCATCGGTGCTCTTTTGGGGAAGAAATCTAAATCTTCCACGAATCTTTTCCTATACTTGTCCGTTTCTGTGCTGATGGCTGACTCGAGAGGCCCCAATTCGTCCGACTCGTAGTATTTCTTGCCGCGCATGCCCACGAACCCTTGGGGCGCGCGTTTGTCCGTCTCTTGCGCCGTTATGAAACTGATTAATTGGATTGTGATGATGAGGAGACAGGTCTTCGATGTAGAGCCCATTGTTGTTTTGAGCTGTAACAAATTAGAAGATTAAGGTTAAAGAGAAACACTCAAGTTCATCTACCACACGAATAGCTTTGAGTAATCTTTAACAAACGAAATTAACATTTTCCCACTAAACAGGCAAAAATTGTGGTGAAGGTATGTAACTCAAGAATGTAAACTGGCAAATTCCTAGCAGTATGTGAGGAACGATGCTGTATAGTGAAATCAAAAATAAAGTTAGATATACGGCCGCCTCAGATTCGTTTTAATGATTTAGGTAATTTTAAGTAAAGTTTTTAAAACAAAACTGCCGCAATCAGTGACGTTCATTAAATTAATGTTAATTGGCATTTAACTAATTTAATTATTCAAATAAATTTTTAAATAAAATAAAATATAAATTTAATATATTATAATAATATTGAAACTTCTTGTTAGTTTCAATTATTTGACTCTGTTGTGATCACTGTTCAAACTTAACTCGTAAACCTAGTAGGTACCTACTAGATACTCGCGAATACAAAACTAAAGCGGCATTTTTTATCAGCCGTTTTTAAACTGTCAATTTATGTACCAAGTATCACATGTTATTTTATACTCTACTAGCTGTCCCCCGCGATTTCATCCGCGGTAATTTCGGAGTTCCCGCGGGAATTCCGGGATGAAAACTATCCTATCTTTTAAGTTGGACCATATTATAAATGTTTACAAAATTTTATCAAAATCCGTTCAGTAGTTTCGGAGTTCATCGCGGACAAACAACGTGACACGTGATTTATATATATTAGATATTAAGAAGATATTATGAATTATTTTTTGGCCACAGTCAAACCATCAAAACTACAATCCGGATAAAAACAGCAAAAAAAAAACATAGCAGTACAACCTCTATATAACAATGAAACAACTGAAACTTCACAAAAATATCCCTCAGCGCTGAATTAGAGATTATTTCGTTCAACACACTATCGTGTCATATTCCCACAGGGGATGAAATTCGTATGCACGCCGGCTTGTGTCAAGTGGTGCTTATTATTTATTTACAACGATTTCAGGGGCGGGGAAATAGAAGGCGGCAATTGTGAGCACGTTTGTCGATCCACTGGCGCGGTGTGTCTTTGTGGGGAACGGTCAACCGCTGTGGTCGTGTCAAGTGTTGAAGTACCCTTTGTTGAACGTTTTGTTTGCAACGATGCGAAATGTATCACAACTTTTTCACAATCTTGTAATAATTGGACGCAGATAAGCAATAACATGTCAACCCACAAAATTAGGTTATCGATACAGAACGCTTTATTGAGAGTTAGAGAGCGTTTTTTAATTATTTATTTACCTTATTACATTGCTTAATTACGTAACAAAATTTCGAATATAAAAAAATGTTGACACAAAATGGCGCTATAATTTTAAAACACGGTTTACTCAAACTTTCTCCAGTGTGGGTTAACACACTATTGCTTATCTATGTCCAATTAAATGATTCGCCCTGAATAAATGACTGACGGATCAACGCACAGTCTAAACCGTTGATCATAGAGACCTGAAACTTGGAGGGCGAGTTCTTTGTATGACGTAGGCATCCTATAAGAAAGGATTTTCCGAAATTCGATCCCTGAGGGGGCAAAAAGGGGGGGCAAAGTTTGTATGGAACAATTACTTTGTAGCGAATAACAGGATTTATTAACAATATCTTTTATTTGCAGGACGACACGTGTCGCCATCAAATTGCAAGTGTGAATCAAATTTCTATGTATTTTTTTTTCTAGCTGATTTCTTTCAACCCTGTATAAACAATGGGAACGGAATGCGTTACCTATCTTAATATATTATATAAATCGTGTGTCACGTTGTTTGTCCGCGATGGACTCCGAAACTACTGAATCGATCGTGATGAAATTTCGTCACTATGTTGTATTTGGCCCAACTTAAAAGATAGGATAGTTTTTATCCCGGAATTCCCGCGGGAACTCCGAAATTACCGCGGATGAAATCGCGGGGGACAGCTAGTACATATATAAGTTACAATATGTGATTAACGAAGGTGTGGTCTGGAAGGTTAGAACACTTTTGATATATATCAGTCGAAAATATATTTTTTTAAATAATACTTTCAGCAGGTGATATGGGATGACAGAGGTGTTCATTAACTATGCATATGTTTTCTCACTTATTTAAACAGAAGAAATATACTGAATGATGGACTGACCGACTTTAAAAAAATATATTTATCGACGCAGTGCGTGAAACTGCTAGTTGACTATACACCGACGAAGTTAAATGTGGACGTCCAAGTAATAAGGTAGGTACCAGTAGTGGGGTATTGAGTAAATACTAGATTCGGTATCTAGAATAGTCAATTGATAGTAGGGATTGAAAAAATATTCAAAAACTAGCACAGTTTTTGTTATCAGACATTAAAGTTGAAATTCTGAAAAGCTTGATTTGAGAAAAAGCGTTATAAAAGATCGAGTGAAAAACAAACACACTTCTATTTATTTGCTTGTTACATAGATTTTTATATATTACTAGCTGTGCCCCGCGGTTTCACCCGCGGTAATTTCGGAGTTCCCGCGGGAATTCCGAGATAAAAAGTACCCTATGTCCTTTTCTGTACCCCTGACAACGTACTTGCCAAATTTCATTTTGCGTGATTGAGTAACAAACATACAAACATCCACACTTTCGCATTTATAACATTAGTAGGAAGTAGGATTGTAGATTAATCATTGTAGATTATCAATGAAATACTCTCATAAATACACACATCAAAAGTGTCTAGGGATCAAGTGCATTTTTTGCTATAAAAAGAAACCCAATTAATTTAAATCTAATCTAATCTTCTGGGCTTGTTGCCTACCTTATTTCCCAAATCTAAATTAACAACTAATCCCCACATTTTGAATAAATTAAGAAAATATTCATTTTTTGTAAGATGTGAGAAATTGAACCAATTCCAAGTCGACAATAAAATTGCAAAAAAGGCAAAGACAGGGGTTTTTTAAACTTTTATTGTAATTAATAAACAAATTAAAATAATCTGTGTTCCTTCCATTGACACGAATCACACATTCGCATCGATTTGGTATGCTTAAAATCAGTTCATCAAAATCACTTTGAGGAATGGCCACCCACGTTCTTTGTAAGAAGTCAAAAAGTTGTTGTGGGGTATTTACGGCGTCCATACTCGGCAGAGCTCTTCTTTGGAGTATAACCCATGCGTGCTCAGTAGGATTTAAGTCTGGTGATTGAGCAGGCCACGGCAGGACGTTGATATCAGCATTGGCAAGAGTGCGTGTTACGACTCCAGCAGTGTGTGGACGTGCATTGTCGTGCATAAGTTGAAACGAATCACCCAACTGGCTTCGCAAAGGGATGATTACATCTGATACAATACTTGTCGCATAAATTCGAGCATTAAGGTTGCCCCTGATCCAAATGAGATCGGTTCTTCCACCGATCTTAATACCCGCTAAAACCATCATTGTTCCCCCTCCATATGGATGAACTTCCTAACAGAATTTCAATCGTTCTTGACGTCCAGGGCTTCTCCAAACTAATGTACGTCTTGTATCCGGCCTCATACCGAAACGAGATTCCTCGGAAAAGCAAACACCACGCTAGTCTTCTTCCTCCTAATTACTGTCTTCGCGAGCCCATTGTAAACGGGCTGTACGATTGCGGGACGCTATTGGTGGAACTCTCAGAGGCCTTCAGGATCGCAGACCCACTTCTCTTAAACGATTACGTATGGTTTGATCGCTTATCAGTAAGCCTGAAGCGCTGTGGAGCCTCGTAGTTATCGTCATGGCGGTCATAGTACGATTTCTTCGCGCTGTATTCTGGATATACCGGTCGTGTCTTCGAGTGGTGATACGAGTTCGCCCTCCATGTCGCTCGGCCACACTGCCCGTGATGCGATAGCGTGTCCATAGGCGGCGGCGGCAGAGCGTCAGCTCTGCCTTGTCCCAACAGCAGTAGCCATAGGGCGTTGCCTGGTGCCAGCTTCCAACATTCCAACGGCTCTCAGCATCTCTTGTCTAGGCAAGTGGTGTCATCGCTCCATACCGATGCAATTTTTTTCAGTTACGATGCAGAAATTGTAATGTTTTTGTAAAACCGCCGTCACACGCTTTTAAAGGGATTTTTAATGACAGTTATTTTTAAAAGTTTAAACAAAATTTGAATAAAATTCTTTATTGAAATGGTGAAATTCAATAAAAAATTTCAAAAAGGATCCAGAAAAGTTACAATAATAATCCCAATTGGCGGCAATTCTCTAAAATGCACTTGATCCCTAGACATTTTTGATGTGTGTAAATAATTATTTCTAGAGGTATTAAGTAGGTAGGTATTTCATTTATATATCACATTTTCACTACGACCAATTTTGCCCCAGCAGTAGGTAAGCGCAAGTGAAAACATCTTTCGTTTTCCAATAACAACGTTACAGTTAAACCAATTGTATGCGAAGCAAATGTGCCGTGAAATTCCCGGGGCGCGGTGCACGGTGGCCGCCGTGGCTGCGTGACGCGCCACCGAATGCAATATGTCTGCAATCCAGAATGATGCGGGCTCCTGCACTATAGCACTCCGCCTGTAATGGACTAGGAACTACCGCTAACTATTCCAATTGAATACTTTCGGTTTGAGGATAGAATCTGTTTTTCTATACCATTATGGAATAATACGCATGTCGTTTAAAACAAAATTTTAAATTACAATTAATTAATTATTTTTTATTTTTTTAATACAGGGTGCCAGAAAACCTCCGCCATATCCGAAACTATAATATTCCCTACACCGATATAAACATTTTAGACGTGGAAATTCAGCTGGGAAATTAACGGTTTTCAAGATATTAAGCCTCAAAGTTTCGTTAATTTTGTTCTACTTATTGCATATTTTTGTAGTTTATCACGTGACCAATATTTTTTCTACAGTAACTTGGTATTTATTGTGTAAGTAGTTATACTGTATTGTAGATTTGCGAGTACATTGCGCGCTGTGAATTTTTACTTAACCTAAAAATAAAATTACATTTCCCAATAATATTTTTACTGCAGATTGCAGGATAACTTAAATTACTTTTTAGGTATATGGTTTTTTATTATTCATTATTAGTATTGGTTTTATGTTATTATTACTTTTTATTTTACATGGATTCCTAGCGGTTATGTCGCCGGTCTTTTTACACCCTGTATAGTTATATCTATACAAAATTACAATTGGTACCTGTACCTTTTATCCAGTTTCAATAACGGAACACGTCACCTTAATTAAATAGCTCGCCTCTTGTCGACGTTTGATTTCCAGACATTATGCCTAAACAAATTTTCTTACCCAGTTTGTCATTAATTTTGAAATTTTTTAATTAAAATGTGCAAAATAAGGGAGAAAAATTCAACATACTAGTCATAATAATAAATTTTCTTTTATTAAAAAATATACCTACCTACATTTAATAGTACGAATCAATGTAAAAACTCTTACGGCCGCACTCAGAGTCGACTTTAATGATTACTTAGTTAAGTATAGATTTTTAAAACAAAACTGCCGCAATCAGAGACGTTCAGTAAATTAATCTTAATTGGCATTTAATGAGATGTAACTTAATTAGTTAAATGCTAATTAACATTAATTTATTAAATTTGTCTGATCGCGGCAGTTTTGTTTTAAAAATCTATACTTAACTAAGTAATCATTAAAGTCGACTCTGAGTGCGGCGGTTAGTCTAAGTATAGGTCAGTAATTAGGGTGTTCTGGTAATATTTTTCATTATTTTTTAACATTATAATTAAATCACACTGATTTTCAACTAACATGTAGTGAAGCGCAAACATTCAAAGTGATTCGGTATTCGGGACACGGAACTTGATGAAAAGCGGATGCGACCCCTGTTAATGCAATAACCCCAAACTACACTATTTTGTATAATCGAGGGTGATTCTTAACGTCACTCTCAACACTAAATTTTTTTTTTTTTTTTCATGAAGTTGGAACAAAAATTTAATTTTCAAAATTTAAATAAGTTTCAGTATGTATAAATTGCAAATTCGAGTAAATAAAGCTGATGGTTTTAATCGAAAAAACGGTTCTTTTTGAGGATATTTTGCGTTCTGTATCTAATAGATAGTAAGTGGGTACCTAAATAAGAAAATATTATGAGTAAACCAGCCTTTATCTACTAGAAGCGATCCAATAGCGAGTGTGGTCTCTCACACAGCACTGAGTGCATTTTCTATAGGTATAACACTGCATTCAGTGCATGCAGAGCCATGTAATCTCACTATCAGGCGTGGTGAAATCAGCTTATTAGGTCTTGAAAGTTACATGCGTTTCGCGCATCATTCGATTGTTTTATGCTGATTTTTGAACGGAAATTTTGAATGAAAGTAACGTTCTATCTCTATGTGAGGTCATTAAAACTCTTGATTATGCTAAAATTGCATTTCCTACTTAAGTTTCGTCAAATTAACGTTTGTGAACCTTGATTTTCAAAATAAATAAAAATAAATGAAATAAAATATGATTTCAGTTTGTTTAACCGGTTTTAGATTAAGAAGACCGAAGATGGCAGGAAACCGATCGATTATCGATCGAGCTATTTTTAAACGATATTTCCAAAACTAAACCGATAAATGTAATTTGTTTTTGTATTTCTTAAGATCCCGACGTTCGTTAGGTTCTTAACATTATCTTTTAAATAAGTGTTGAATAATAATTAATTAATGCGATAAGAAATTGCTTAATATATTCCTAAAATATTTGACATTTTAATGTCGGTTGCTATATAATATCGCTAAGAAATAGTGTGTTTAGTTTAGTTTAGTTTGCGTCTAAATAGATTTACCACCATTAACGTGACGTGTTGTTTTGAAATTACGTTACGTGTCTTGTCTTTGGATTGTACCTAATAAAATTAAAAGTTTCAACAAACTTGTACGTACATTCTCACAAGTTTATGGGATTAAGGAAAGTGATTTTTTAAACATGGCCTCCACTCTTTTTATTTAGACGATAGAAGAATCATTGAAAGAAGAAAACTTGGGCTCATTAAACTAAATTTTATTTACGGGGATAAGTGAAATTCACATTGTAATATATGTAAAGGAAGCAAACACAATTATCCTGGCAAAGGTTTTTCAGCAGAAGCGACACCAATTAATGTGCACACCTTTGCCTTACTTTTTGATGCGCGAAATTTCTTTTTTCAACCTCGTGACTCTTTGTCGATAGCAAAATACATAACGATGTAAGAAATAATTAGGGAATTGGGAATACGATGTTGGCACATATACAGCCTTTGACATTTAATATTATTATCATAGCTTTTTCTCTTAATATAAGCGTTGTGTACAGATAGTGGTGCAAACTGATGATGATTATCTCTAACTAGCTGTCCCCTGCGGTTTCACCTGCGGTCATTTCAGAGTTCCCGTAAGATTTCCAAGATAAAAAGTACCATTTTTCACTCAGAACTACCGTAGCTTCCTATAAGTGAAATAATTTTCAAAATCGGTTCAGTAGATCCAGAGATTCCCCCCTACAATGCGACGTCAAATACTCACAAACTTTTTGTTACAATTTTGCATTTATTAAGGTTTGCACTATGTTTTGTACCTTATAAATAAATATTTTCCATGTCTATAAAACACCCCGTTGGTATATTAATGAGGAAAACTTACTGCTACGCCAAGTGTCGCGGGTTCGACTCCCGCATCGAAGTAAACATTTATTTCATGTGACGGAAATTCGTGTAAAGTATACCTATATAATTTATCAGGTATTCCAAGCTCTGTTCATTTTGAAACAAGGCATTATTACATACTATTTGTTCTCCGCAGTTTCACCCACGCTAATTTAAAAAAACCTCATGTCCTTCGCAAAATTTCATGATGATCGGTTGAGTAGTTAAGCCGTAAAACACATTTATAATAATGAGGACTAGCTGTTCCTCGCATTTTCACCCGGGTTAATTTCGGAGTTCCCGCGGGAATTCCCGGATAAAAATTACTATATGTCCTTTTCTGCACGTGTATGCATTTCATGATGATCGGTGGAGCAGTCAAGACGTGAAAACGTAACAAACAAACAAACAAACTCTCATTCTCATTTATAACTATAAGGATGGATAAGGATACTGAAATGACGTGTTTGGACAACACTAGTCTTAACTGGCGTCATGCGGCTTTCTGTAAAAGGTTATAAGCGCATCAGCCTTCTCTAAGGATATTACGGACTTCCGGCCTAAATAGAGCATTATACATTAATAAAAACATTACCTGCAAGCACGAGAGGGGAAAAATGCAATAATGCAACGTCATAACATTACCCTGACTCCAGATATTGTTATAACATGGGTCGGTAGGTACACTTGCGTTATGTTTTAGAAGCAACTATATAGTACCTACATGTCAACAGATTAATAAAGTCCTTTCCATACTAATATTATGTATAATAAATGTGAAAGTAACTCTGTCCGTCTATATGTTTTTCACACCTTAACTACTCAATAAATTGATGAATTGGTCATTCATATTATAATAAAAGATGGTAAAGAGAAATTTTTGTAAAAAAATAGTAGGAACGTGTCAAAAAAAATGGATTCGAGTTGATACCGTTCTAATAGCAATCAAAAAACTAGTTATTAAGGCGAAATCATTAACTTTAATCACAAAATGTTGACATATCGGTTATCTTCCAAAAGCAATCCAATGTGATTGCGCGGTGAGCTTTTATGATATTGTACGATTCATTTTTTACGTAAGCATTGACTGAAGTTCTGTCATGCCTTGTGAAGTTTTATCGCCGAGAATCATTTGTGAACCAGTCCAAGACCCTAGCATTAGCGGAAATATTTAAACAACGATTTATACTCACAAAAAAAATTGGGACGTTGCATTGGGCATTTTGGGGATGGGGGAAAAAACACTGCAATCGAGTGACTGTGTTATTTATACAAGTTTTCACAGCGATGGCATATAGGTGTTATCAAAAAAGGTATCAAAGAAGTTTGTTAAGTTAAAAGTTGTCACTTCTCAATATGACCTAATATGTAATTAATATATTATTTTCTCTGTGCTTAGATCGCACCCAGTTCTTGTGCGTATTAGAGCACAGCCTTCTCTTGCAGTTACAGAGTTCTTTGAAGTGAAAACTTCTAGTACCGTTCCGATATGAAACTCAATGAAACGAAAAAGCCACACTAAAAGAGACAAACATTTACATCTATAGAATTTAGCTTGCGCGAGAGTGAGATAGAATCTTTTCAGTGTTTCTTATTATCTCCATTTTCTGGAGGTTTCCCTTGTTGCCGCGTGTTATCTGCACACATGCTTTTATTTTACGTGTCACATGTTCAGGTTAGTAAAAGCTAAGAATCAAAGCTTATTACGACGAATTCCTGTTACCATATCTGTTTAGCTTTTTGTCACCGTAATTGCTTGTAGTTGCCCTCGGGTATATTGTATATAGATAAAAACTATTTAGCATAACTCTCCGTAATCGACTGTATCAGATAAAAGTGGATGTTTGCGCAAGATATCAACACGAGTGCTATCCATCAAATGTAATAGGATTATCTATCCGGGGCTTTTCGATGTTTGAACTTGAGCAGCATCATTATTGTCGTTGACTTTGACATTTGAAATTATTATGAGCCCCGTTTATCTACTTTGAGCACGAGAAAATGTGTTTTTTATAGTAACTTAGATAATAAAACAGTACATCATCATTCATCATTCTAAAACAAGTTTTTGAAATTAAAGTTCTTTGGGTACGCAATGAAAAAAGTAGAGACATGTAGGTCAATAACCGTTTTGACCGCCTTTGAAAAATTCGTATTCAGTTAACATATTATGTAGTTCAGTAGTTAAATAACTATGTTTCATAGTTAGGCATTCGTAGTTAGTTTCGTAGTAAAAATAATTTGTTTGTATTTATTTATTAAAACAGATTAATTTATACCTGTATTTCCTAAATTCTATAGAAAGGTTCATTATATTAAATTAAATCATTTATACAAAGTCATCCCATCCCCATTCCAGGTCGGCAACGCACCTGCATGCCTTCTGGTGTTGCAGATGTCTATGGGCGGCGGTGATCACTTACCATCAGGTGTACCACTTGCTCGTTTGCCCCCTATGACATAAAAAAAAGATATTGAATGAAATCCGAAAAAATAACTTCGTTTTTTAAATGTCATTACATTCTAATGGTGTTATAAACGCATTATCAAAGAGTAATACTATTACGATAGGCTATCTGAAGAGGGATGATCGCTTATTAAGCTTTGCACTTAACAATACACAAAAGATGTTTTATCTATTATAAAACACTAACACAATCTATTTAAGAGTAAGTATTCACAATAGGGATGTGGACTACTTTTGAAAATCAAAATTCTAATAAGTCCGTCAGTTAGAAAAAAAAAAAACAATAGACACGTATTTTTTGCTTTTAAAAATAAATTAAAATATACAGAGATAAAGCGCATTAAAGTTTAGGGTGAGGGGGTCGTGACGTCAAAACCGCCATACAAACTGTCAGAATAGTGACGTCACGCGAAATTTCAACTCAATATATCGCCGTTATTTTTTGATTACGTAAAAAAAGAAAAAATACGTGTCCAATATTTTTTAATAATCTACAAGACGGACTAAAAAAAATTAGTCAACATGCCCATTGAGAGATTTTCAAACGTTCAGCTGCTATACGGTAAAACAAAGTAATTACAGCGGAATAAATTTTATTTAGGAGGAGAAAAAAACCGGAAATCGCTTCATTTAAAACACACCTTCCACAGTTTAATGATATTCTTAATTTTAATTTCTCTAAAATTAAAGCCTTTTTGATGGTTGTGAGTATGTAGGAACGTCCGTTAGGCGTGAGAAGTACCAAAAATACAAAAAAGCTCATTTTGAAAAAAAAAATGACAGTTGATTTGTTTTTCCGTAGGGCAGCCGCGTTGATGAAAAGGAAAGACATAATATCATGTAACTTTATTTTGGGAACATTTCTCGACTTTTAGACCACACTTTTAACACGAATAATAATTGTGTGTGTGAATAATCTATACACACAATAAAATTGTAACAGGTCGATGTCTACACATGGGAGATAAATAAGAAAAAAGAACAGTACAGAAAAGGACATAGGGTACTTTTTATCCTGGAATTCCCGCGGGAACTCCGAAATTACGGCGGGTAAAACCGCGGGGCACAGCTAGTACGTAATGTACCCAATATATTTTTTTGTTATGTTAAGACTTCCTGATTATTTTACAGTACCTATACAACGTGTTAATGAATTAACTGAAAACACTCCATTTAAAAAAATAAACAATAATATGATTAAAATATATTTTATGTCGAAAAAATTCATACTTTAAAACTTATTCAACATTCGGAGGTGACCTATCTACGAAATTCCAAGCGCTACGCCCGCGCCTACCGGTTCGAATTTTTTTGCGGCGGGCGGCGTACGCGCCATATATTCTATTATAAATAATTTAGACATGGGCTAGTAAAAATGAAAAAATATAACCTATATTAAAACAAAGTGCGATCGATTCACTAGTTGATTCTGAGCAAACTACTTTCTAGTTTTCAGTTAATTCATTAACACGTTGTATATTTTATTTAAATACTGTAACTATTGGTTGAATGTTTGTTTCCTTCTAATTAGGGTGAGTATTGTTTTTCCGAGGGGTATATTGTCTTCTATTTTTATATTTTTCGTAACAAGAATAAAATAGAACAATGATGTTGTTGTTTCAGTAATGAGTAAATATCTTTTAACCATTATTTTTTATATTTAACAATATACCTATTCTGTTATAACAATGAACAGTTATGTAAACCTTATTAAATCCGTAGAAATATCATAAGTTCATACCTTAAACTCAAAGGGGTAGGCAGAGATATGATTATAGAGTCAGTCTCATAGTAAAAGAGTCACAACCCAAAAATCGGGTATAAAAAATAAATTAGTGTGAGTAGGTATAACAACTATTTACTCTACATAAGAGATAAATTTAAGTTTCATAAATTCGCTTATTAAATAGAATGGTTATAAAAACTGGAGATGAGAAAATTTTCGCCGTAATAGAGGAGTTAAAGTCACTTTTTATTACGAAGATCGCGGTCAAAGATAGAAAACTATGTTGTGATAGTGAATATACCTACTTATATTGTACTAGGTTATTGAACCGAGACGGTGTTTTCAAACTGCATTTTATTTTTAATGTCATAGGGGGAAACGGGCAAGTGGTACACCTGATGGTAAGTGATTACCGCCGCCCATAGACATCTGCAACACCAGAAGGCATGCAGGTGCGTTGCCGACCTGGAATGGGAATGGGAACTGGCTTTCAAGTGGGGCTGCCGGAACACACCGTTAGGTGCTTGGCGACAGATTTGCAACTTGAATTACCACCGCCCATAGACATCTGCAACACCAGAAGGCATGCAGGTGCGTTGCCGACCTGGAATAGGGACGGGAACACACCGTTAGGTGCTTGGCGACAGATTTGCAACTTGGAGGTGGTAGCTAGCCAGCCGGGCACTAGAGAGCGCCCTACCACCTTGCATTAAACATGAATATTCTGCATAATATCACGTTAAAAGCAAATGACTGTAACACAGGTGTCGCAGGTTCGATTCCCACGTCAGAGTAAACATTCATATAAATCTAAGTCGGGTGTTTAGTACGAATTTACAAAAAAGATATAAAATTATGTCAGTTGTCTGGTACCCATACTCGTAGGGCAAACTCTTCTTAAGTTGGGAACATAGGTGGCGTTGTGTCCAAGCCAAGCATTTATATTATGACGTCAAAAAATAAATGTATTACCTACACTCTACAGTTAAGTTAATAAATAAAAAGATATACGAACTAAACTGAATAAATTTTGAAGAAAAACGTAAAGTCTAGACGAAACGTCGCTCAAATGGAAATCAAATGATACCGATTTAAACAAATCACAAAGCAAAAACTATTTTATCTTCAACATGTGATAGATATGTGGGAAAAATTCAGCAGCACAAAAAGTGCAAAATAGCATATCTAATACATATAAATAAAATTGGAGCGTATATTTGTAATTCCAAATTATCAGCTGTTCACTTAATGCATATAACCTATGAAAGTATACACCGTACCTACTTACATAAAATTTTTTTTTTTTTTTTATTTTTGTCTGTCTGTCTGTCTGTGTGTTCCGGCAAATCTCTGAAACCGCTGGACCGCTTTTAACGGGACTTCCGCTGGCAGATAGCTGATGTCATAAGAAGTAACTTAGTCTACGTTTATTATAGAAAAAAAGATTCCTGCGGGAATTCCGAAACTCACGTGAATGAAACTGCGGGGCACAGCTAGTATAAAATAAATGTGTAATTTTTCCAGAAAGCTTATCGAGTCAAAGTAATCTACCTATACATGTAAAATCCTTTGTCCTGAATGACTGATGGATCAACGTACAGCCTAAACCGCTGATCGTAGAGACCTGAAACTTGGAGGGTGTGTTCTTTGTATGACGTAGGCATCCGATAAGAAAGGATTTTTGAAAATTCAACCCGTAAGGGAATAAAAAGGGGAACAATTCCGCGGGAACTTCAAAATCATCGTGGGTGAATCCGTGCGGGACAGCTAGTCTTTTTTATAATTTTTTTATTTTATATATCGTGAGTGGATAAATAGTTGTAGGATAACATTACAATAAAACTAAACCTACATAATATTATGTTAGAGTTACCAAATACCAGTAAACAAATAAACTCTTTTTGTTATTTTATAAATTACCGTCTTATTATTTTATGTGTAACAAGACTAATAAGGCAGTGTAGTCTGTGACCGAATCAAAGTTTACAACACCCACATTTAATAGCCGCAGTCGGTTAAAACCTCTCGAGAACGCTAGTCGTTGACGACACGAAGTTAACAACATTTTTAATTGTCCCCTCCACTTAGTGAAAGGTTACGCTGTTAAATTCTAGGTTTATTCGTATTTTACTGCTTAAAAGTACCTATATAGCCTATATAATAGGGCCTTTATTCACTACGACCATTACGCGTCGTGTATATAAGGCCCTTAAATTGCTTTTCCTTCGTGTTCAAAGAAGTTTCACTTTAGAAAAATACATTCACAACGTATTTACAAGAATACAACGTGTTAATGAATTAACTGAAAACTAGAAAGTAGACTAGAATCGACTAGCGAATCGATTGCACTATGTTTTAATATAGGTTATATTTTTTCATTTTTACTAGCCCATGTCTAAATTATCGTACGCGCGTACGCCGCCCGCCGCAAAAAAATTCGAACCGGTAGCGCGGGCGTAGCTCTTGGAATTTCGTAGATAGGTCACTTCCAAACTAATGTTGAATAACTTTTAAAGTATAATTTTTTTCTACATAAAATATATTTTAATCATATTATTGTTTATTTTATTAAATGGGGTGTATCAGGTTTTCAGTTAATTCATTAACACGTAGTATAAGTTTCTTATATTTTTGCATGTGGAGTTTTTGGGATTGGGCAAGGAATGTTGTTGGTCATAGTGAATAAAGGCCCAGGACACTCACTAAGTACTACATGGTACTACTATAAAAATAGTAACTGTAACTTGTAAACTAACGATCATATTTTCATGAAGTTTTGATACAAACAATTTGTTCCGAAACGGTTCTGTGTTTGCAACTTTTACGGCCGCACTCAGAGTCGACTTTAATGATTACTTAGTTAAGTATGGATTTTTAAAACAAAACTGCCGCAATCAGAGACGTTCAGTAAATTAATGTTAATTGGCATTTAATGAGACGTAACTTAATTATTAGATGCCAATTAACATTAATTTATTAAACTTGTCTGATTGCGGCAGTTTTGTTTTAAAAATCTATACTTAACTAAGTATCATTAAAGTCAACTCCGAGTGTGGCGGTTAAAGTCATACATATGTGGATTTTTTTATACCTACCATGTGAGCATGAGAGTGTAAGGTCAAACGAGGAACATTGAATGAGGGTTCGTTCGAGGGTATTATGCGATGCTCGTTCTAGCTGTTCCCCCGCGGTAGTTTCGGAGTTCCCGCGAGAATTCCGGATGTACCCCTGTCAACGTGCATGCAAAATTTCGTGATGGTCGGTTGAGCCGTTAAGGCGTGAAAGCGTAACAAACAAACAAACTCTCGCATTTATAATATTAGTAAGGATTATAACGAGAAAAGATTAGATTTTTTATATGTAATTGATAAACTCAAAAAATACTCAACTGGTTTTAAAAATTCTTTCACTTACAGGCAGCCTCAGTATTCCTGATGAGTAACATAGATTTGAAATGAGAAAGACACGTTAGAAATAAAGCACCAGAAGTGAAAGCTCGTGTAACGAAAAGTCTCTGTTTGCCGTGTCTCATATAATCCGCCTATAAAGCTAATCACGTTCTAACTTCGCGCATCGCTTCGGTGTTCTAACTAATCTTTAACAGTAGATTGCTCTTATAAAAGTTCCCGAACTCTGAGAGCACGGCCCGCGGGAGCGCCTCGTTATAACAACTTGTTAGTTGAACCGTTTTTAAATTCGCTGCCGAGTTTGCAACCCGATGCGGAAACATGGTGCAGGTCGTTTGGAATGCAACAAGTTTTGTACGAGTGCTCGTCGAGAGTGGAAAGGTTAAATGGATGTTTAAACTGGAAATTATTGTTTAACTCGTTTTCGTTTGTCGTATAAGGTGGGTGGCTTAATATATTTTATGATAATTTAAAGTGAAATATTTCTCTTTAAAGTTGGCTTTCGGTTTGAAGATCTTTATTATACTCATCAAGACACATGCCACTTACATGAGTACATTAATAAAATTTAAATCGGTCACACAGAACAAAATTATAGCTAAAAAAGTTAACATAGTGTATGGTAGGTAAGTTGCTTTAAAGAAGTTTAAGTTTTATTCTACAGACGTACTAGTAGAATTTGAGATTTAATAACTCGTTAGTTTTCTGGAACAAACGGCCACACTCAGAATCGTTTTAATGATTACTTAATTTTATGTAAAGATTTTTAAACAAATCTTCCGCATTCAGAGTCGTTCATTAAATTAATGTTAATTGGCATTTAATTAAGTTTAACTTAATTAGTGAAATGTCAACTAAAATTAATTACTTATATAAATGAACGTCTCGAAAGTTATATATATAGGTATCTTTACTTAAAATTAAGTAGGTAATCATTAAAACGACACTGCGTGCGGCCGAAACTCCTTTTTAGCGCGATTTTGGGTTTAAAGCTGTATTCGTATAGTAGTTCTCGTAGCAGCGTAGCGCTAGCGTAGAGACGCTATGACTACGCTAGCGCTACGCAGTTACGACATCTACGCTCGCTACGTGCGTAGTATACTACGTATATTAGTATTCTAGTAACTATAGTATACTAGTATACTACTAAAAAATACATATACATATACAATACATATACGGCAGATATTTTAGTGCCATAGTTATTTTTTTTTATGTAACTCAATCTACCTTGTCTACATGCACAAGCAGTCTATAGTCACTAATATTACAAAGAGGTAAAGTTCGTAAGGAAATAATCTGTGGTATCACTGAACCGAGAAAGCTAGTGTCCCTGAGTCACAGAATATTTTATTATCTACAAAGAAACGTTACTGAAACTCCGTTGGAACACCTAGTCCTTACTTACTATTAATGCAATTGTGAGTTTATTTGTTTTTCCGCTTCACGCCTTGACTACTCAACCGATTATCATGAAATATTGCATACACATTATATACATTATACACATTATCACTGGTACAGAGAAGGAGATAGAGTACTTTCCACCTCGGAATTCCTGCGGGAACCTCAAAAATAACGGGGTGAAACCGTGCGGAACAACTAGTAAAGAGAAAAGTTTCTGGATGAAGGAGTTTTTGGATATGTTGTTGATGGTTGTCTTTCTGTCTTTGCGGCTAATTATACATCTATAATAAGTTGATCGCTAATATTAATATTATAAAAAGGAAAGATTTGAATTTCCGTTTCGATTTAACTCAAAAACTACTGGAGCGATTTCAATAATTCTTTCACCATTAAGAAGCTACATAAACCCTGAGTAAAATAGGCTATATTGTTATCCAGAATTCCCGCGGGAACTTCGAAATCAACGCGGGTGAAACCTCGGGGGACAGCTAGTTTTATACATATTTGTTTATAGCTTGCTTAAAATTCCGAACGCCACAAACGTTTATAAATCACGTTTCAGATATTATCTCGTAGAGAATTAAAAAGAACAAACATCAAAAAGCGGATGGCGCGAATGGATTTTTTTTTTCATTCGATAGCAAATGTTCCTGTTTTCACACTGTTTTTTTACTTACTAGCTGTTCCCGGCGGTGTCACTCGCTTTAATTTCAGAGTTTTCGTGATAATTCTGGGATGTAGCGTAACTTTTGTCCTTTTCTGTACCTCTGACAATGTATATGCAAAATTTCATTGTGATTGATCGAGTAGTTAAGGCGTGGAAAGGTAACAGACAGAGTTAGAGTTACTTTTGGATTTATATCTGTCTAGACTCTAGAGAGATGGATGGTACCCGTTTCATTCTAGTGCGTCCGTTCAGATTTTCACAGAGAGAAAAGACAATTTTATATAAAGTACGCGTGTCTATAGATTGTACTTTTTATGTATTTTTATTTTATACTAGTTGTGCCCCGCGGTTCACCCGCGGTAATTTTAGAGTACCCGCCGGAATTCCGGGTTAAATTCCGGAATTCCGCCGTTTTTGCGTGATTGAGTAAACGTATGCAAGGATAAGAGCTCGAAAGCGCATTTTCATCCGACTTGTTTCAAATTTATCGTCACTGCTCAGCTCCTATGTGTCTTAGCGTTATGTCATATATCCTATAATCTGCCCAGGAGTATATGGACTACAATCGTACCAAGTTTAGTTAAAATCCCTTCAGTAATGTTTGACAGACAGACAAACAGACAAAAAATTTACTGATTGCATTTATGGCATCAGTATCGAGCACCATTCATCCTCCAATATTAATTTTGAATATATACTCAATGTACAGAATTGAACTCTCTACAGTTTTATTATAAGTATAGATATATATAGATGTATGTTCCCATTTATAAATTATAGTTTTGGTTATCATTTTCCTCCTTCTGTTGTTACCCCCGTCCGTGCGTGACAGCGGGCTGCCAAAACTGAAACCAGCGCGAGGTGTACCACCCGCACTTAGCTAATATCCCTTTCGTCAGAGCATGCAAGACACCAATGGGTAAACCAACTTCTTCAATGTTTGTTTGTTTTTTCTTATGTGTTGTGCTGGAATAAATGTAGTTTTCTTTCTTTTCTTTCATGATGTCGATTAAAACGAATCTCCATTATATACGTACATCGTGTAGTGTCATAAGTTTTACTCATGCCTTACGTAAGCTAGTTGTATATTTTTCTTTGTAAAAAGAGCCGGGGTATATTTTGGACACGTTTGTGTAAATAAAAATAGTGGCCATTGTGGTTACTATAACTGATCATGATAATAGAATTATGTTGTTAAAACAACCTTTAATGAGAGCTGGCAATCCCGAAGATTCAGGTAAATCACCCTTTAATACGATTAAAAGGTGTAGCTAAGCTACAATTACTACAACTTATTTTTATATTAAGTACTAGACTTACGAGTACTTAGGTACATTATTTCTAGATTTTCGCGGTCTAGTTTCTTTTTAAAACTCTGTTCAACGGAAAAAATATCGAGTGATCGTATCTGTATGTATTTAGTATAAATAAAAGTGAATGGCTATGTAAAGCTGAAAACTCAAGAACGGCTGGACCAATTCGGCTACCTAGGCTTTTTTTTCAAATATTCATTGAAAGTTCAAGGAAACTAACGCGGTTGAAAATAACTAGTACCTACCTACTAAATATAGTTTTACGAAACCAAAATTTCATCCATGCAAATCCAAATTTTATACGATCATAATTAAATATTATAAAGGCCGGTGAAGGTTGCCATCACTTATAAGGCTAGATACAATATGTGCGTAGGTACTCTTAAGATATTGCTTTAAAATTTAAATGGAGAAGCTTGCAAAAACTTTAGAATAAAAATAATTAAAGCTACTTCGAAATTATTTGGCAAATACCTACGGCAAGTTCGGAAATAAATCAATGTTGACATAAATTTGATATTGTTTTTAATACGCAATTGTGCAAACAAACGTGAGTGTTGCTGCTAGGGTAATGCGAAAAGTTTAAGTCTTAACTCGTTGACACAGAGCGAGTGTGAGGAAAGTACGCTGATTTTGAGTAAACGCTAAAAAGTTATTTCAATTTCATTTTCAAAAACCCTTTTTTTTTACACAGCAATACCTAAATGATATCACAGATCAGTGCTAAACCTAATGGGGATGTGGACTACTTTTGAAAATCAAAATTCTAATCAGTCCGTCAGTTAGAAAATAAAAAAACAATAGGCACGTATTTTTTGCTTTTTCAAACAAATTAAAATATACAGAGATAAAGCGCATTAAAGTTTAGGGTGAGGGGGTCGTGACATCACTAACCGCTAAAACCACCATACAAACTGTCAGAATAGTGACGTCACGCGAAATTTCAACTCAATATATCGCCGTTATTTTTTGATTACGTAAAAAAAGAAAAAATACGTGTCCAATATTTTTTAATAATCTACAAGACGGACTAAAAAATAAAAATTAGTCAACATGCCCATTGCAATAAACTTATTACAACATTGGAAATACTTAGGTTGCAATATAAAAAATACAAAACCCGTGTCTATAAACTGTACTATAAGTCTTATACGTAATTTTGTTAGTTCATTTTTGCATGTAAGGATATCATTGTTTGACACTATATTCTTTTGAGTTAAAAATAATTTCAAATCACATCCAAGCGCTGTTTTTGGGCAATTTCGCGTCCTTCAGGACGCCAAATACAAATAAATATCTCTAAAACTTATCAAGTTTCGGTAATAGATAAATATTTGCAATTTGACTCCTCTATTTTTACGTACCTACTTGTATTTTTTTTGTAAATAAATATATGCCAAATAAAGTATATGTCTATGTCTATGTCTATTTTATTCTGTTAGAAATAGATACAGTTTTTGTTAACCCTGTATATTAACAGAATCATTATCTGTAGTTAAGTAAACAATAATAATTAACGCAAAATATTAGTAAAATTGATATCCCTCGCTCCTTTGGTTACTTCTGATTAGTTTCGTTAACTCTTGGCAATAGTAGAAAGATAAATATAGGTAACTAGCTGTGCCCCGCGGTTTCACCCACGTTAATTTCAGAGCTCCCGCGGGAATTCCGTGATAAAAAGTACCCTATGTGTTAATATAATAGGGATGTTGACTACTTTTGAAAATCAAAATTCTAATTAGTCCGTCAGTTAGAAAATAAAAAAAACAATAGACACGTATTTTTTGCTTTTTCAAATAAATTAAAATATACAGAGATGAAGCGCATTAAAGTTTAGGATGAGGGGTCGTGACGTCACTAACCGCAAAACCGCCATACAAACTGTCAGATTAGTGACGTCACGTGAAATTTCAACTCAATATATCGCCGTCATTTTTTGATTACATAAAAAAAGAAAAAATACGTGTCCAATATTTTTTAATAATCTACAAGACGGGCTAAAAAATAAAAATTAGTCAACATGCCCATTGTAAAGTTTCATTTAAATCCATTCAGTAGTTTTTGCGTCAAAGAGTAAGAAACATCCATCCATCCATCATCCATCATCCATCCATACATCCATCCATACATTCTTACAAACTTTCGCGTTTATTTTATTAGTACGATTCTATAGAATTACACAAATTTTATTAGATTGAATATCACTGAACAATTCAGGAAAAATATTGAAATATCGCATGACGCAAATAAAAATACTGTAAGATACTTAGCTACGTCAACTCGATTTACTTATCCTGAAGAATATGTGTATAAGTATAGTATTCACGAAAGCCTTTACCAATCTTTCCAATCTTTTACAAAAAAAAAATGAAAAAGTAACAAACGCGTTTCTCTTAATAGTAAGCTGTTCCCGCGGGAATTCCGGGACAAAAAGTAACCTATGTCCTTCTCTATCCCTGGCAACGTTCAAAGTTTCATGATGATTAACGGACCTTTTAAGGCGTGAAAGCCTAAAAAACACTTTCGCATTTATAGACATGCGCTTTATTCAGGTATATTTTTATTAATTTTAAAAAGCAAAAAATACATGTCCATTATTTTTTTATTGTCTAACTGGCGGACTAAATATAATTTAGAAAAAAAAAATTAGTCAAATAGCCTATTCTAAAGTTCACGTGGTCGAAAACACAGGTGCGTTAGCGTTAAGTACCTAAAAAGAAAATTTTAAAATAACTATGATAAAACTTATTTATTAAAGTAACAGTTCATTTAATTCTAAATGGGATGCCGTTAAATTTCCACTTAGCTTGAACTCAGTTACCACTCGCCAGACGTAGCGCCCACTTTCATCCAACCGAAAATTATACTACTTGTGACCCGCGGTTTTACCCGCGAGAGTTTCGGAATTCCTGCAGAAACTATTTTTTTTTTCTAAAATAAATTTAAGTCCCCTATTCCTTAACATCAGCTATTTGTCAGTGAAAGTCCCGTCAAAATCGGTCCAGCCATTTCAGAGACTCGCCGGAAGAAACAGACAGACAGGCATTTTTTTTAATGTAAATTCCTACCATATTTAGTTTTATATGCATTTAGTGAAAAGCTGTTTATTTGGAATTATAAACAGACACTTCAATTCTATTTATATGTATAGATATTGTTGCTTTTAATGACTTGCCTAAACATATTTCTTGTTCGATGATTCTTGACATCCGACAAAGAATATAATACATATTTATGTGCGTATATGTCATTTGACATCAGCCATTATTTTATTTATATTATAGTTTAAATAAACAAGCTAAAACGGAGATCCCGCAGGAATTCCGTGACAAAAACTACCCTATGTCCTTCTCTGTACCCCTGACAATGTGTATGCAAAATTTCATGATGATCGGTTGAGCCGTTAAGGCGTGAAAGCGTAACAGGCAGACAGACAGACCGATAGAGTTACTTTTCCATT
The DNA here is from genome assembly GCA_907165275.2 of Zygaena filipendulae. Lineage (NCBI taxonomy): Eukaryota > Metazoa > Arthropoda > Insecta > Lepidoptera > Zygaenidae > Zygaena > Zygaena filipendulae. Next base: position 9,437,913 of record OU015669.1, read on the forward strand.
TATATTAGTAGGGATTAGCTTTATTTGAATGGGTTTTTATTTTTTCGTAAATCAATCAAGTTATCCTATAAGAGTTCCTTTTTTTTCTATTTGAGATACGAAACCCTAAAAACATCCAAATAAGTGATAATTAACAGTGACAAGTACAAAAAAGAAGACCGCTGTGCATAATGGAAGCTTTCTTAAAGTTAATTCAAGCTTTAATGCGAGCGTAATAGCTCGTTCGGTGTTACCAATAATTTTGTAAACCAAATAACTGTCAATATTGGAGTTTCACACACAATACTGCTTAAGCTTCAATGGACCTTTTTGCTAAAAGCTAACTGTGTTTCGCGTTTTCACTTGCTTACGTTTCAGGATTCCCGCAAGATTTCCAATTCTTTTGTCCTCAAGATAACGAACAACGTACCTGTATAATTAGTAATATGTTATAATATTTATTTATGTATATGTCAATGTATGTGCTGCGTGATTATAGGTGGTTGGTATGTAATGATTTTATATGTTTAAGTATTGTCATGTATTGAGTAGTTGATGTATTTGTATAGTACATAGTATATATTTATTATGGTATATGGAATGTATAGTATAGTGTTTGAAATGCTTTACCCAACCACCCGTGTCTTTTTTTTTGTTTGTCCTTTCGCTTAATTGGTTGTCTGGAAGAGATCGCAACTATGCGATAAGACCGCCATTTGCTTTCTCCTTTTTCTTTAGGTATTGTATCATTGTTATTTTATGTGCAATAAAGGATTAAATAAATAAATAAATATACAAAAAACTAATCGAAATTGCATTGAAAGTGTACTGTAAGTATTTTGTTTAGGTTTACCTTTTGACCATCATGTTTCAGTTTCATATAATCACTGCGGTTAACTTCTGTACAGCTCTATAGTGCTTGGTTAGTAGAGCGAGGAACACGGGCGGTGGAGGTGAGCCCTTTAAATTCCACCTGGGTCGCAAATCCCAGGCCAACTACTACACTGCAGCTTCTCACCCCAAAGTGTCTATAGGTAACGTGCAACCCATATTTTTTTTTTGTATGTTGTCATAGACAAGGAATGTTGGTGGTCATAAAGACTATGGGTCCCGCTATACCAAAATTCGTCTACACTTTTAACACAGGCAAGACGTGAAATCTCACAAAATAACATAAACAGAACCTATTCAAAAACTACCGGGTGTAAACCGCAGCAATGATATTAAAAACATCTAGAGATAATAGGCTAGTTTCCTAAATTTTTTTTTAGTCCGTTTTGTAGATTATTAAAAAATATTGGACACGTATTTTTTATTTTTTATGTAACCAAAAAATAACGGAGATATATCAAGTCGAAATTTCACATGACGTCACGCCTCGCTACAGTTTGTTCGCACGTTATAGCGAGCTGTGACATCACGAGTCCCCCACCCTAAACTTTAATGCGCTTTATCTATGCATATTTCCATTATTTAAAAAAGCAAAAAATAAGTGTCTTTTATTTTTTTATTATCTAACTGACGGACTAAATAGAATTTCGATTTTTTTACCCAGGAAACTAGCCTATTGCAGTGGAAAGCAATTAATGTCAGCACCGGCGAAATCAAACAGGCAGGTATAGCAACACCTTCGCCGCGATAAAATATAATAATAGCTCGTAATAATCTCGCGTCTGGGTGTTTTATGCTCACTTTTATTGTATTTTACAACAGCTACCTACAAGCGAGCAAGTTGTCTTGTTTTATGAGACCCAGCCCCCTTAGCCAAGGTGACAATCCATAAACATTATCGCTACAGATAGGTAGGTTTTGGTCCAGTGTCAGTACACGTCTATCACCTGAAGGCGCTAGTGTCGCCTCAAAGTTCTCTTATACAGACGATTTTATGTACTCTGTACAGTCAGACGAAAAAGCGCTCGAACTTTATCATCAACTCGTAAATTTATTTTCAAAAGGTTGTTTTCACTTAACCAAATGGATTTCAAACTCACCTACATTTTTACAACATATTCCAATGTCCGTAAATGCCGGACCAAAACCCATATTTAGAGATAGATTTTAATCCGGCGTTAATGTACGTCTATCATGCTGTCCATCTTAAAGGCCGGCAACTCACCTGCATGCCTTCTGGTGTGGCAGATATCTATGAGTGGCGGTAATCACTTACCATCAGGGCCCTTATTCACTATGACTATAACAGGGCGCGTTAAGATAACACGCCGCAAAAATTGTCTTTCCCTCGTAATCAAAGAAGGTTTACTTCAAAAAAACACGTTTACAACGTTTCTTATGGCATAAAGAATAATAATTTCTGATATTTTGGCATCTAGAACGTATGAAAATGCGTTTCTGGGACGCGAGTTATGGGCAAGGAATGTTGTTGGCCTAGTAAATAAGGGCCCAGGGCTCTTAATCACTATGACCAGAACACGCCGCGTTAAGATAATACGCCGGAAAAACTATTTCTCCCTTGCTATCAAAGATATAAATAAAAAATAAATATTTAGAAATAGAAACATAATATTTAGAAATATTTGGTCACCTGGAGCGGTCGGAATTGTGTTTTTAGGACAAGGAATATTGTTAGTCATAGAGAATAAGGGCCCTGTTGTGCCACCTGCCGTTGCCCGTATTCTATAAAAAAGGTAACGATCATAGATTCTCAACTTGGCTAAGGGGACAGTTATGACTTGACTGCGAGACCTAAACGCGGTAGCCGATATTGTTATTTATTAGGTACAGTCGTCTTTGCAGAATATATGCTTTGTGAAGTACAGTCAAACACGTAACAAGATTAAGAAGATTCCATAAAAGTGTGTTATTCGTCACATTTTACAACGCAATTAATATAAAATCTAAATTACAAACTGACACTACAATTTTATATAATTATGTGTTATAGATATATAGATAACTGCCCAGATAACGATCAAAGTATTAGATTTTAATGTTTACGTAAACCCACTAAAATTGTGTTATACATCGCCTTAACCTTTCGAAGCTATATGTAGGTACATACTAGGTAGTTCCTTGACAAAATTATCATGCAACATCATGCAACTAAACCAAATTAACATACCAAGTAGGCTATATGACTAAAAACTTTAAGGTTGCAACAATTCCTGTAAAACTTGCGGAAACATTCACTTCACTAACAAACAAACTCAATGCCAACTTCAACTTAACCCTGCAACTTAAGTTTATGAGTTAGAAATCAAATTAACTCGAAAGGTCCGTTACGCCTACGAGTTGTTCACAAACTTGGCTGCTCCATGTTTACGATCGCTCGAATGGCAACTTTTGTAATTTTATTGAAATTTATTTAAGACTAGCTGTGCCCCGCGGTTTCGTAACACGTGAGTTTCGTAATTGGCTACTTGACAAAAAAATTTTTTTTAGTCCGTCTTGTAGATTAGTAAAAAATATTGGACACGTATTTTTTCTTTTTTTACGTACTCAAAAAATAACAGAGATACATTGAGTTGAAATTTCGCGTGACGTCACAATTCGGGTTTGTATGGCGCTTATAATGAATATTGACGTCACGAGCCCCCCACCCTAAACTTTAATGCGCTTTATCTATGTTCATTTTCATTAAATTGAAAAAGCAAAAAATACGTGTCTATTATTTTTTTATTTTCTAACTGACGGACTAATTAGAATTTTGATATTCATACCTTGGAGAATACCCAATTCCCGCAGGAACTATTTTTTTTTTTTGAAACCGAAGTCTAGTCTAGTCTAGAAGCTCTAGAATCATCAAATTTTGCAAAAATATCCCTATAGTGACGTAGGTCTGCACTGAGAAAGGATTTTCGAAAATTCAACCCCTTAAGGGGGTAAAAAGGATTGCAAAGTTTGTATGGAACAATTCCGCGGGAACTCCGAAATTATCGCGGGTGAAACCGCACGGGACAGCTAGTGGTATTGTAAACCTCGCCGCTTGATGGACACATAATGAAGAATTATTTATTGAGCAGTCACGTATTGAGAGGTAGAAGAGCCATAACTCTCGACGGAATGCAGTCACGTGATTAAAAAGTTCAGTGACTGGCAAAGTGGACTGAAATTTGAATTGCAGAAAAGATAAGTTCGGATCGATATGGTGTTGCCCGGCGACTCTGTTCGTGTAGCGGTTGAGAGTAAACGACCATAGACGAGCGTTTTCGTAATGGGTTGCGATTAAAGATTTTTTTTTTTTTCGATTTTTCGTACTAACCAATTAAATTTAAGACTAGCTGTTTCCAGGGTTTCGCCGGTAATTTCGGAGTTCCCGTGGGAATTCCGAGATACAAAGTACCCTATGTCTTTTTCTGTAGCCCTGACAACGTGTGTACAAAATTTCTTGACGATCGGTTGAGCCGTTAAGGCATGAAAGCGTAACAGACAGAGAGACAGAGTTACTTTCGCATTTTTAATATGGACATAGATAAGCAATAGTGTGTTAACCCACACTGGAAAAATTTTGAGTAAATCGTGTTTTAAAAGTAGGACCGCCATTTTGTGTCAACATTTTTTATGTTCAATATTTAGTTACATATTTAAACAATGTAATAAGGTAAACACATAATTAAAAAACGTTCCCTAACTCTCAATAAATCGTTCTGAATCAATAACTTCATTTTGTGGGTTAACATGTTATTGCTTATCTGCGTCCATATATTAGTAGGAAAGTATGTATTTTTTGGTTTTTTTGTACCTAATTGGGTTTCACAATGATTAATGAGTTACGAAAAAAGGATTATCGCTTTTCATAACCAATTAATATAATCTATCTAAACATTGAAAATGCCACGTTTTTAGCAGAAATTTGTAGTAGAATCATTTAAAACGGAAAAGCAATGATAAATGACATATTTTCCAATGTACCAAAAATAATTTAAAAAAATCACTTTCTCTCTTTTATTCCGTTATCGACGCACAAATCGGAGCGGCCGACTTTCCTGTTCACATTACGATATGGAATCCGTACATAAATCAATCAAACACGTTGACCCGTCAATCTGGGTGTTGATTGGTCAATGCTTTGAAAAAAATATGGAATTAAGTCGAGGCCAAGTTACTTTTTAATCAATCATTGGTGCGGCGCGGCGGGGCGATGCCAAGTTCTCTTTTTTCCCTAATTAACATCCAGTTTTTTTATTAATGTCCAAGCACATTTTTTCGGATTCCAACTGTGAATTGATCTACTGCTGTTTGAAGATAACACCTGGAACCATTTTGTATTATACAGAATTTCGTATACAAGGTGTTACGGAAAAGTGTAGTCATATTTGAAGATTGCGATCAGGCAATCTTATACAACAATTTGACCGTGGTATTTAGCTCAAAAAACTTGCTTCAAAATTTCATAACCAAAATTAAAAATATTTTTATCGACCACTTCTGTAACAAAAAAAACATGTCAAATCACTGGGTAGGTCATAAACTGGTTACAGGTGACAGGTTCAAGATCATTTGATGCAATTTATCACTGTTAGGGTGCAGAGACAGGTTAATAACAGAAAACCTAGCAAATAGAAAAGTTTATTTCATGGTACCGGGTCAGTTGGTGATATAAACATGGTGGTTATAAACAGATGGTGATATAAACATGATCGTCAAATATGACTACACCTTTCTGTAACACTCTGTAGAATTGACGCAAAATTGGATCTATAGGTACAATAGAACGATACAACATAATTTTTTCTCAGAGTATTACGTATTGTAGCAACTGACAAAATTGAAGATAGCAAAGTTATTTCGTAGCAACAGAATACATTCAGTTACATGTATTTTTAAGGGATTTCCTCATTTCCTATCGCATCTTTCAAGGAATGTATTTAATATACTACCTGTTGCCAGTGGCTCCACCCGCTTTATGTTTAAACTAGCTGTCCCCCGCTGTTTCGCCCTGATAATTTCGGAGTTCCCGTGGCAATTCCGGAATAAAAAGTACGCTGTGTCCTTTTCTGTACCTTTGATGACATTTATGCGAAATTTCATGATGATCGGCTGAGTAGTTAAGGTGGAAAAGTTACAAAACAGATAAAGTGACAGAGAAACATACATTTTGCACTGGATAAAGTTCAATCCTACTATATTATGTATTAGTCAAAATAACTCCGCAAATAACATATAATTTTTTTTATCAGTATAAGTCTTGTGTGGTGTGAAGGCACAAGCAAATTAAAATCCAACAAAGGCCCCTGTAACGTGCCGACTGGCTTTGCAGAGATCAAAAAGGCATGCATTATGTATTAGGATAATCTTTTAACACAATATAAACTTCATTTGTTAATGTTTGGAACTGAATAACATTAGAGATGGTACTCTAAGTAAAGGACACAATAAAATAATATGTTATGCAATGAACTATTGAACCACATCAAATAATACGACTTCATTAAGAGTACCTAGTAGGTAGAGTAATACCTATACGAGATAAGGGATTGAAATAAAATTGAAAATTGCCGTTTAGGTTAGGTTGGACGCGTGATATCAAATCCGTTCAGCCGTTTTTGCGTGATTGAGTAACAAATATCCAAACATCCACACTTTTACATTTATAATATTAGTAGGATGACCAACATTTTTTTTAAATATCTCGAGTTCCAAATGGAATTGCGAAAAAATCGAAACATGAGTATCTAAGTTAAACCCATAGCAATACAACAAAAAAAACTGCATTCAATTTGGTGCAGCAGTTTTTGCGTAGCACGAATACAAACAAACAGACAGGCAGTTAGACAGACAAAAAATCTAAAAACGGTATTTTTGGCTTCTATATCACTTATAGAGTCACCTAAATTTATTTTTTCTTATTTATCTCCCATTTACAGACATCGACCTGTTACAATTTTATTATATCTAGGTATAGATTTGGATGTATGTAAATGTAGTAATGAAGCTGTAAGTTTTTCTTTAGCCGTCCTGAAAAAAATTCACTTTAAAATATAGATTACGAAAGTAACCATTAAAAAGTTTTAAATAAATCAAACAATTCTTAAAAGTGATATTTAATCACAACATTTCAATTTGATTTAGTCACCATCGTCGTACAAAGTATTTAAACGAATAATCGTATCACACCATTCGGTCAACTAAAAAAACACGCTCGACCAATATATTGACAAAGGATTGACTAGAACTTGACCAGCGGCGGCCGTGCAATTTAAAAATAAATCGGACGAACCAAATGTTGACTACACCTGCCCCATCGATCGGACCCACATTGGATGGGTAACATTATCCTAGCTCCGACTCACGTCTGGAGTGTTGACACGCTACTCAAAAACACTCAATGTTTTCAACCCCTGCACTGAAAACGTTTTACCTTTGCCAATAGATTGTGAACTTCTGTCATTCTGAGGTGCAAAGTACGGTAGCAGAGGGTTAAACTGCTATATTATTGGGCTGGTTGGTTAAATTTTAGTTTTTAGGCCGTTATATAGATTGATAAATAAAAAATACTGGACACGTACTTTTTCTCTTTTTACGTTATGAAAAAATAACAGCGATACATTGAGCTGAAATATCGCGTGACATCACACCTTGGTACACTTTGTACATTGTTATGGCGTCATGAGCTTTGATTTAAAAGGTAAACGTTCATACCCGCTACGGAACCCTTCAGTGTGCGTGTTCATACTCGCGTTTTGATGCCTTTTTTAACTGTAGAACGGTTCCAAATACCTATATAATTATATTGTGAAAGTAATAAATAATTTTTGATTTGATTTTTGATTTTGATTTTGATTATACAAAGTGAAAATAATACACCAGTACTCTTAGCAAATCTCTATTATCTATACTGTAATCACTAATATTTATTAGTTATATTGACCAAGGGAAATAAGGATTTCCTTATTTCCCTTGGTCACGGATCACGCGTGAATGGCTGGACCGATCACCATAAAATTTTGTATACACGTTATCAAGGGTACATAGCAGGCCAAAGGGTACTTTTTATGGAAATTTCCGCGGGAACTTCAAAATTTCCGCGAGTGAATCCACTGGGGACAGCTAGTTTAATACAAAATCTGCTTTAAAAAATTTCTCTAATCGGGTTTTCTTTAAACACGCGATACTTTAAAAGTCTTCGAAGTGAGTTTAACCGAATGACGGAAAGTAAGTTAAACAATCTTCCTTTTCAATTAAAATTGCAATTAACAAATTAAAAATAGTAAAGTACACTTTGCTGCGCTGCGGCCTGCGGGTGTGTTCCAGACCAGTCACAGTTTGTATAAAAATGCGTGACGGTTGGATTAGGGATAAAAATATAGTATTTTCCTACTATATTATTTTTCTAAAATATATAGTAGGTACAATTGGGTATTCTCCAAGGTATGAATATCAAAATTCTAATTAGTCCGTCAGTTAGAAAATAAAAAATAATAGATACGTCATTTTTGCTTTTTCAATTTAATGAAAATGAACATAGATAAAGCGCATTAAAGTTTAGGGTGGGGGGCTCGTGACGTCAATATTCATTATAAGCGCCATACAAACCGCACCGAGTTGTGACGTCACGCGAAATTTCAACTCAATGTATCTCTGTTATTTTTTGATTACGTAAAAAAAGAAAAAAATACGTGTCCAATATTTTTTACTAATCTACACGACGGACTAAAAAATTCTTTTTTGTCAAGTAGCCAATTATCTGAAATTACAATACTATATATTTATTATACTACGGGTACTAATGTTATTGTTATTATTATATTATTAATTTTTAGAGTTTCTGAGTGAGTCCTGAAATTTGCACAGATGAACAGCACAGGGGAACATCTACCTATATATAATATCTAAATAAATAAGTTTCATAAAAACCAACTCACCATCCACAGACCACATGCATTTTGACGACGAGTTCAACAACAAAACTTTGTCAGAAAACCGTTTGCGCGTTCATTGTCAAAGCCAAACGTACTTACTTCCCCGGATTCCGTTGCGCCGTCCCAAGGGGATGTGCTCCAGATATACCTCACGTATTATATTACCACTATTAAAGTTGCTCGTGCACACCTATAATAGCTGCTTCCCTAAATCCAAGTAAAAACGTTAGGTATACGGGTGATTTAATAGTAAATTTTAGAACAAGTGCACAAAACGAACCATTTTCAAACGAGACTTTTAGCAGCCCGAGCCGAAGGCGAGGGCTGATAGCAATGTCGAGGACAAAATGGTTTTGTGGACGAGTTATAAACTCTGCTTTTCACTTCGATTGCGAAGAAATAATACAGTAGTAACATAATAGTAGGTATATATAATAGTAATAATAATAATATTTCTTTGATTGAAATTCAAAGCAAAATTAGTATAGTTTTGAATATTGAAGGAAATTGTTTTTCCCGGCATATTAACGGTAAATTTATGTATTATAAACACGTAAGGCAAATAAATTGAAGTAAATGTTATAAAATAACAAATTCTTATCTATTAACTTCTTATTGTGTTTGGCTGTATGGCTCATTTTCTTTTCCCTAAAATAGATTTATTTATGAGTAGATACGTTAGTGCCCTTGTGCACAAAATTCGATTTTTTGCAGCCTATATCCTGCACAAACAAGCACTTTCAGAGCATGAGAAGTGAAAAATACATTAACGACCGCACTCAGAGTCGTTTCAATGATTACTAATTTTCATTCATTCAATTATTGTTAATTTACATTAAACTAAATTTAACTTAATTTGTTTAATTAAGTAATCATTGAAACGCTGAGAGCGGCCGTTAGACTTGCTGATCCCGCAGTTTACCCCGCACCCACGTTCATTAGGGAGTTCCCGCGAGAACTCCGTGAAATCCGTTCTTCCTACCTATACGTCAGGTGCGCAGGTTTGATCCCCGTGTCATTTATAAGATGAACAATTTTTATATTTCTCTTATGACTAGCTTTACCGACAATTTAGAATAGAATAGAATAGAATAGAATAGAATAGAATAGAAAAAAGTTTATTTGATACCAAAAAGATAAAATAAGTACAACTGTGAGTCTTAAACTAGAATAGTTGGTACCAAAATGGCTACCACTCAGCATTATGCCGTGGCACTAAGTTTCACGACGCTGATTTTCAGTGGCGACCGTAGAAGGGAGATGGCTTCACACTACCAATAAGACCGTCCACAATCTACATTTCTTAAGATAATTTAAGTGGAGATAATTTAAAAAGTAAAAATAGAGTAGTAGATAGTAAAAAAGCTTAGTAAATTATCATAATGTATGTTGCGGGGTATGCCTAAGAAGACTAAATATATAATCAAAAATAAATCCCTACTAATAATACAAATGCGAAGGTAACTCTGTCTGTCTGTTTGTCTGTTACGCTTTCACGCCCAATGGCTCAGCCGATCATCGTGAAACTTTGCATACACGTTTACATAGATAGATTCCCCCAGAAAATCTAAATACCAGAAATAAAATAAATATCCGATGTGACTTAACAACAGCAACAGTAACTTTTGATCAGTGAACAATTTTTTTGAACCAGTTCTATACTAATATTATAAAGTGGAAATATTTGATTTCTTGTTCGTTTGTTTGTTTGTTACGATTTAACTCAAAAACAACTGGACCGATTTCAAAAATTCTTTAACCATTTGAAGCTACATTATCCCTGGGTAACATAGGCTAATATTGCAATTCGGAATTCCCGCGGGAACTCTGAAATTACCGCGAATAAAGTTCTGGAACGGAGCTCATATATTACGGCGCAATCTCCTTTTGCATATACAGAAAAAGATATAGGGTACTTTTGTTCCGGAATTGCCACGGGAACTCCGAAATTAAGGCGGGTAAAACAGCGGGGAACACCTAGTCCCCTATAAATAAACTTTTCCTCCCAATCCTTCATCTTTAACTCCTCTTCATAAAATAAAAGGTATAGCGATGAAAGAAACCGTTTGTGTACTTAAGAATTAGTGTGAGCCGTGAATGAGACAAGATATACTCGTAATTTGGTTAATTTAGATCTAAAATACTTAAAGGAAACCACGGTCATTAATTTAATGTTTTCCAACATTAGTCTCGCGGGAAATGATACAGGAGTGCAAATGAAGTGGGGAAATAGGACATATTAGAGGCGGTTAGAGGCGGTTAGAGGCGTCGGTGTTTCAGTGCGGCGCGGTGCCTCGAAATCACCCGGTAATTAGCGACTATGTACCAGCACTGGCAACACCGAATGCGCTGATTGGGGACATTATTTGATTTGAACAACGTTTTTTGTATACCCTTACATATTATAAAACAAAGTCTTCCGCCGCGTCTGTCTATCTGTCTGTTCGTAACTCATAAACTACTGATAGCGGTTTTCACCACTATATAGTTATTCAAGAGCACGATAGAGTTATTCAAGAGGAAACTTTATAAGTATTTATTCTGGAGTTGCAGTGAGAAATCCGAAGTTATCGCGGGTGAACCCGCGTTGGGTACAGCTAGTGGTTTTTACATTGATGTTTGGTTAAGAACTGTCGTTACATAAAAATCACGTTGAGATAAAGTTTAAAAATGGAGTTATATACGGACCATCAGTAAATAATCAGACAAATTAGAAATCGAACTGTTTAGGGGTCAGTTGAAAAATTTGCCCTAAGAAAAATATTTTTGCGAAGATGACAGTACATAACTGTTTTAGGAGTTCCCGAGGAAATCCCGAATCAATCAAACCGCAATCGCGCGCTGTTTTATACCTCTTTAAAAGTATAGCTAATAGTATCTACCAAATTCTGATTTGCCATTTTCTATCCTCGGTACAATCCAAAATGGAGACAATTTTTAGACGGACAAATTACATAAATAAATTGCCCGGGAAAAATATTAACAATTGTATGTATATTCATAATGGGGATGTGGACTACTTTTTAAAATCAAAGTTCTAATTAGTCCGTTAATTAGAAAATAAAAAAAACAATAGACACGTATTTTTTGCTTTTTCAAATAAATTAAAATATACAGAGATAAAGCGCATTAAAGTTTAGGGTAAGGGTGTCGTGACGTCACTAGCCGCTAAAACCGCCATACAAACTGTCAGAATAGTGACGTCACGCGAAATTTCAACTCAATGTATCGCCGTTATTTTTTGATTACGTAAAAAAAGAAAAAATACGTGTCCAATATTTTTTAATAATCTACAAGACGGACTAAAAAGTAAAAATTAGTCCACATGCCTATTATGTGATGCTCCTCGTTTAGTAAATGAGGGATTTATAAAAACGTCGCGACATATACAGCATTCACCACGTGGTAATCCGTTGACCTTATTTACCCTTATTTATGGGAATACCGGATTAGGTATGATATATCGTACGCATATTGAAGTAGCCTGTTCAGGGCCCTTATTCGCTGACCAACAACGTTCCTTGCCCATAACGCGCATCCCAAAAACACAATCGCAGCGCTCCAGATGCAATAATTAAGAAATTTATATTCTTTATGACAAAAGAAACGTTGTGAATTTTTTTTTTTTCTTTGAACACGAGGGAAAGCAATTTAAGGGGCGCCTTATCTTGACGCGACGCGTTATGGTCATAGTGAATAAGGGCCCTATTCTGGACGAGACGTAAAACATCTACCGATTTATTTTATTTATTTATTTATGTAAGTGGATATGATTTTATTGGGAACATAAAAGTCAATCAAATCTGTAGCCGTGGGAGAAGCGACAACGGAATCCGTATTTCCCGTTTAAAAATGATCCAACCTATCTAATAACTATCTGAAACTACTGATTATTACATATTATACTAAATCGTATCTACTCATAAAATTATATATAACTAGCTGTGCCCCGCGGTTTCACCCGCGGTAATTTCAGAGTTCCCGCGGGAATTCCGAGATAAAAAGTACCCTATATCCTTCTCTGTACCCCTGACAACGTCAAATTTCATCCAAATCCGTTCAGACGTTTTTGCGTGATTGAGTAACAAACATCCAAACATATAAACATCCAAACATCCACACTTTCACATTTATAATATTAGTGGGATTAAACCCTAAATTGTATAGCTATCTACCGGGTAAAATGGCATCTCTTCCATAAACCTTAGTGGTTTCTTAAGTGCTACATAAGTGGTATTTTTTATTTGTAATATTTTTTTGATCGACCATTTCTTGTACAAATATACCTTTTTCTTTTAAGTTGGTCTATATCTGTTGCTATCTTTTTGAGAAAAAGGTAATATAAAACAAAAAATTGTAATAAAAACGCGACTCTACACAAAAAAGTAGTTGTTTAAGATAGAAGTATGGATTGGAATTAAACTTTCCATAAGTATTGTTAACTCATACTCGAGGCCAACATTTATTATTTTGGATTTTCATTAATTATGTCAGAAAGGCGTACTTACAATAAACGGTCCCGGAGAATATTCTTATTTTTATTTTTAAATTAGAATGTTTTTTTCTTCAAAAATATCAGTTCGCTTTACGTTTAGCAATAAAAATTCAAATTTCAACTTGTTATCTCTTGTTGCGAGTCAAGAGGTCCGAGACAAGGGCTTGTTACAATTCGTTAAGAACCTGTATCCATGTCACTTATTTTGATCCCATTTCTCTTCCAGGGATAGATACTTTACGAGCTCTACAATATTTTTAATTTTTATTATTATATCCATGGCGTTTTCATGTTTTTTTTTTTCATTCGATTGAATTAAGGTAAGTTTAAATGATTCGGTAACCGTTCCCATTTTTAAGGTAGCCCACTATTTAATTACAGTTCAAAATAAGCTGAACACAGCGATATTTCAGTAGCTCGTTTGTAACAATTTTTAAATAAAAATTATATCCCTTTTTCTACAATATATAAATATTATTAAATTATTTAAATTCTTTAATATTAGCCGTATCTTCGTGGTTTCTCCTGATTTCGGTATTCTCTCGGGAACTCTAATAGGTAAGTATCCTATGTCACCCGGAGATACTATAGCTTCCGAGCATTTTCAGAATCTGATCTGTAGTTTTATACCTTACCTCTTACATCTAAACTTACAATCTCACGGACTTAGCAACATATTATACAAACTTATAAACTACCTCTTTATATTATGTAGATAAATATACGAATTTTTATTCAAAATTTACATAGGAATTTAATTACGTTTTCCAGAATAACTAAAAGCTCTTACCTAGGCAAATGAAACTTGAACAAAAACCAACTTAATAATAAAAACGCTAATATATTTTATTGCAGCCACAAAACGCGCTATCTAATAAAAGCAAATTTCCTTCCAAATAAAAACGAATTAGGCATAACATCATTTCGTAGTCAATTCAAATGTAATAAATAAAATTGTGGGAAGGCAGGACTCCGACATTAATCTTCATTAACTTGACCCTTGGCTTTGCAAATTAATTTGTTAACAAGTACCTCTATATAAATGTGGAAAGGATCCTATTGTTCACAGTTCAATATCCTTTTTGCACACGTACGAACTTTTAAGGTATGACGCAACTTCATCGATAATTAAAATCGGTGTAAAACTCTTGTTTGCAACCTAGCATTATAGGTGGGTTACGACAGCAAATTCGAGCAGAGTGTAGCCATTTCTAGTCAGGCTAAAAAGGCCGATTCGTGCTCTAAAGTGCGTGTCGCAGAAGGCCAATTTCAGGCCATTCGAGGCACACACCGATTGGTTTGTGCTTCAAATTTTGAATGGAATCCCTTCTATCCCTACTAATATTATAATGCGAAAGTAACTCTGTTTGTCTGTCTTTCCGTCTCTTTGTCTGTCTGTTACGCTTTCCCGCCCTAACGGCTCAACCGATCATAATGAAATTTTGTATACACATTTTCAGGGGTACACAGAAGGACATAGGGTACTTTTTATCCCAGAATTCCCGCGGGAACTCCTTAATTAACGCGGGTGAAACCGCAGAGAACAGCTAGTTCTCACTATATCTATAGACTATAAAAATTGTAGCCTAGAAGAGATGGTTTTCCGACTTTTTTATTACATTTCGGTTATTTCTATTAATAATATCGCTCAATATAGTATTTTGTTGATTCATTCATTCATACATACATAATATCTAAATTTTTATAGACACCTATTTGACACTGTAAATTAATATCTACGCGAAATCTCTTTGAAAATCAAGGTCCGACTGTAACACTGTCATATCTAGTTTCACAGCCAACGTTTCGCATGACGAGATAAAACTATTTATCAGAGTAGGTAAAACATTCCGACGAAAACTCTAAAAACTTTTTGAGATAAAAGTGTTAGGAAAACTAGTGCGCACACCCTCGTCAAGTAGTGTTTAAAAAAACACTGAACATCGACGACTGACGTGATCTTTCTCCGTGAATCTTTTTTAGATATTAATAATAATAATAATAATAATATCATTTTTATTCATCTCCACAAATTAAGTACATGAAATGTGTAGATGTGTTTAATTAAGGAAAGTAGGAGATCTGGAGCCTAATCTGGATAACCTGTATTATAGGTCTGCAGGTCCCGAACTTAAAAACAATTATTAATAGGTACAAAATATAAAAATATAAAATAAAAATAAACCGGGATAGAGACTTACAGTTCTGTGTATGAACGTGTGCATAGGTGAATTGTGAGAGTGATAGTGTGTGTGTGATATAGGGCATGCGTGTGTCCGGTGTGTGCATGTGTGTCAGTGTGAGCATGTGTTTCTGTGTGTGCACTGAATGCTTTACTACTGTATTTACTGTATTTAACTTTACTACTATATTGATGGTAAGTTAATGATCGCGTCTGTCTGTCTATATGTTTGCGATAAACTCAAAACTACTGAACCGATTAAATCCGTACACATGATTTTTCATGCGGTTTTCACCAATAGATAGAGTAACTCCAGAAGCAGGTTTATAGGTATGGGTTATACTGGAATTCCCGTGGTAACTCCCAGAATACCGCGGGTGCAATCTCGGGGGACATCTAGTAATATACTGTTAAGAAGCTTCCTCTTTGACTGAGCAACGATCGGCTGAAATGCGAAACGAAAAGAAAAAGAAAAAAAAGAAAAATTTGGAAAACAATTTCTTTTTGCAACATGAAGACTTAGAAACAATTTTTCCAAATTCTATAAGGGAGTAGAAATATGAAAAACACCGTAATTTTTGAAGTTAGAACCATGAAAATCAGTATTTATGATCTTCTTTTTACTATAAATCCTATTTTGGTTTTGATTTTGGTAGGTATTTTAACCATTGAGTGTGATAAAATGAGGAGAGAATAACGCCCTTATTCACTTTGACCATAACACGCCGCGTTAAGATAAGACTCCACAAAAATTGTTTTTCCCTTGCGGTCAATGAAGTTTTACTTTAAAAAAATACATTTACAACGTGTACAGAATATTTACTTCTAATATTTTGGCACCTGAAGCGGTCGTAATTGTATATTTAGGACCTCGTTATGGGCAAGGAATGTTGTTGGTCATAGAGAATAGGCGCCCAGTTATTTGTCATAGTTTCCAACTGAATAGAATAAAGTAAGAGTAAATCAAATTTAGTTCTTGGAATAAGAGATTAGATACTTTCATCTTGATAGTGAGTAGGCTTACGGAAATTAGGAAATTGACGCCAACTTTGATAAGAGATAATAAGGACAAACTAGTTCGTTTTCTCCATGAACGCATCAGTCAGGAAGTCATTGATCATTTATCTTTACTTAAATATTTCTATTAGTACACCCTTTCTGGGATAGCGTAAAGATAACGAATGAACGAGTTTCCATTCGTTAATGAAAACCTCGTGAACTACAATCGTAATTGTTTGCAGTAACTGCACGACAAACCGATATGTTTTAAGCTGAATTATATAGCAATACATCACTGAGAATCTCGTTCAAGTCTTTAGCACTACCGTTTTTAGATATTTTTTTTTAAATTCCAATGGACGTCACTGATTTAATAATAATTGTACTCGAATTACAATTAATAGTTAGCATTAACTGAAAGTATTTTTGGCATTTTTAAATGTATTGTTTAGCGGGCGAAGCACTCTAGATTTCTTTATTAGATTACGCAAAGAAAGATCCATAAAGAAATCCAATAAGAGAGTGAGAGACAAGTTTTTTTTGGACCTGCGATAAGATTCAGTGTATCTACTACAAATAAATTAACGTCGAAGTCTCTAATTTTAATGCGTGGGCCACACTAGGATAGCCTTTTATTGTCTCAATAGGACACCAGCTAGTCGCCCCGCGGTTTTACCCGCGGCATCACCTATGAACTCCATAAATCAGGACGAAAGGACCATGTCGGTTTTTCGAAACGACCACATCGCCACCGCAATAAAACTAGCATAATAACAGTAGACAACTAGACATAGTTATAGGATCTTTGTCCCGGCGCGACGCTGCAAAAATTCTATAAGGAATACCGAAATTAATGCAGGCGAGGTCGCAATCCATATCTAGTTTAATCCTACATACAAGCTTTTCACGCTAAACTGAATGCTTTGCCAAATGTTTTTTTAAGGCCATCAAAACAAGGGAGATATTTTCAAAGCGTTTATTTTTCGCTAACTGCCCACACAGTTTTTATAACGAAACCGTCGACGCCTATGATTTAACTGGCCCTATTTTACATACGATTTTGAAGATAACAACCTCAGACATAGCTAAGAGTAGACAAAGCAAGTTCGTTAAATTCTATTGAGCCACAGTCGTCAAACTAGTAATAAAATCATAATATATGTACCTAAAAAATTAATCGATTGTTTGATAATAATTCTTTATTAGTTATTAAATGTCAACACCCTCTTGACTTGTTTTTCTACTTTTTGCTTTCAAGTTTAAATGATGCAAATGTACCTGCTAAGTATAAACAAATAAAAATAAATCCGTTTTTCCCTTGGTCACGGCATCACGCGTGAACGGCTGGACCAATTTCGCTAATTATTTTTTTCGTTGTGTTTGCTATGGTAAGGGGAAGAATAAAAGAAGTTTGGAGTTCCTGCGATGAAAACGGGGGGCACAGCTAGTGTACCTACTATAAAAAAACTTCCCTATTTGACATATCCAAAGGTCGATTGAAGATTTAATTTTTATTTAGCGAGTGTTGCTTGTTTACGGCCAATTGAATATTTTCGTGAAATTATGTGGTTGAGACCACAGCCAATAGCTATATTAAAAAACTTTTTTTTAGGTTGAATTGAATTGAAAGTACTCACGCTTAGTTTGTGCAATATAACATAGTTGGGGCACGCTTGAACTTATAAACTTTGGTAGTCTATTCTATTTATAATGTGGTTATGTGATAGCCACCCGTAATAAAAGGTTAACGAGTATCTAACTTCAATAATATGCATGGATATTATTAAGTTAAATCCTAAATAAACTTGCTTAATATTGGTGGCTGTTTTACCTAGTCTTCAAATGTTTTTTTTACCTCCGCCATCCCAAAGGTTAAACTTTTGTATTTGTTCTTTTTTCACGTAGATAGGTACCTAAACAAAAATTCAACGGTGATACATTGAGTCGAATGTTGCGTGACGTCACGCCTTTGTACATTTTATACGTGGTTTTTACGTCTCGAGAATGCCAAACTTTATGACTTTAATGCAAAAATCTAAGTATTTAAGTACTGGCTCTCTGTTCATCGTGACGCAGACCGAAAATAGACGGGGTGCCATCCGCTCTAATATAATTGATTGTTTATTTACATTGACTAGGTATATCGACAATAATGTTTGTTTATTATTTGTTTTATATTGGGTTTTTTATGCCTGGAATAAAAAGATTTATTATTATTTATTATTATTATTATTAATTTGCAAAGCAAAATATAGGTACCTACTTCGTGTCTATTAATATTGTTTTCATCTTACTGATGAAAAACTAAATGAAATTTCGATTTTCACATCCCGACCACATGGCTATTGTCCAACAAGTTTTCACAAAACGTGATTATTAGCAATTGTCACCAATTGTTGTCTAGTTGCATTTTGGTTGTCATCAAATAATTTCACGCTAAACTTCACTGTATTATGTATGAGTTAGCAGTCAATTTGGCGTGCAGCCACCGCACACGACTGTAGTTCGCGATGTTTTAATTAACGAATGTAAACTCGCTCATACGTTATCTTCACGCTGTTCCAAAATAGCGTGTTTTAAATAAAATACATAGAAATAGATATATAATATCATTGAAAAAATTGGTCATCGACTCTTCGACTGGCACATTTAGAGTAAAACTAGGTAAGGTAAGTTAGATCATCGGCTAGTTTTCATACGAATATTTTCTTACAATATTACTGTATTTTTTTTACTTTGCTACTTTATCCGCCACATTATTTAGATAATAATATTTTTTTCTTATTACACGAATACTAAAATTTGGTAAAAAATAACCCGCATGAGTTTCGGAAACTCCAAGGTAGCCTAATTTACTCCTTATAACATCAGCTAATTAGCACAGTGAAAGTCCCGTCGAGATTGGTCCAACTTTCGGTGAATCACCCGCGTGAGATTCGGAATTCCCGCAGGAACTTCAAACTTCTTTTATTCTTCTTCTCCTTACAATAACAAACACAACAGAAAAAGAGTGATTATCGAAATCAGTCCAGCCCTTCACGCGTGATGCCATGACCAAGGGAAATAGGGATTCATTTTTATGTATATATATACAACGTGTTAATGAATTAACTGAAAACCTGATACACCCTATTTAAAAAATAAACAATAATATGATTAAAATATATTTTATGTCCAAAAAATTTATACTTTAAAAGTTATTCAACATTAGTTTGGAGGTGACCTATCTACGAAATTCCAAGCGCTACGCCCGCGCCTACCGGTTCGAATTTTTTGCTACGAGCGGCGTACGCGCCAAATATTGTAATAAAAATAATTTAGACATGGACTAATAAAAATTAAAAAATATAACCTATATTAAAACATAGTGCGATCAATTCGCTAGTTGATTCTGAGCAAACTACTTTCTAGTTTTCAGTTAATTCATTAACATGTTGTATATATATAGATTCGTTCCAAAATACCGCGATCGACTTTCAAAGTAAAAAATCTATTTTAGGTCTATTTCTCGATCTTCCTACATTTATTTCGACAAATGATTTCTATTGTTAACACCTCCACCTGCCATATATCCTGGACAGCGATCTGCGACCTTTTTACCCGACTCGGAAGTGAGGTATTGTGGACTATTGACCCTTTTGTATGATCAAAACGAACATTTTATCTAACGTCTCATATAAACTGGCTGTAGGTACCTACTTGAGACTTCAATCGTATGTCTTATGATTTTGTCGTGGCCAAGAGTGATTTTCTTGATGAAAGTACTAAAATAATTAACCAATTTATATCAAAAGATATACAACGTGTTAATGAATTAACTGAAAAATAGAAAGTAGTTTGCTCAGAATCAACTAGCGAATCGATCGCACTATGTTTTAATATAGGTTATATTTTTTCATTTTTATTAGCCCATGTCTAAATTATTTATAATACAATATTTGGCGCGTACGCCGCCCGCAGCAAAAAAATTCGAACCGGAAGGCGCGGGCGTAGCGCTTGGAATTTCGTAGATAGGTTACCTCCAAACTAATGTTGAATAACTTTTGAAGTATAGAATTTTTTGACATAAAATATATTTAAATCATATTATTGTTTATTTTTTTAAATGGGGTGTATCGGGTTTTCATTTAATTCATTAACACGTTGTATAGTTGCTTACAGGAACATGCTCTACCTTTTTTAGCTGCCCTTAAAAAGGAAAGCTTGTGTTTTTCTAATCTGTTTGTGATTGTATGGTATGTTCGCAATATTTTTCAGAAACTTGACATACACGACCAATTTTTTTGGTTACTTTATTTTATACTAGCTGTGCTCCGCGGTTTCACCCGCGGTAATTTCGGAGTTCCCTGTACCTACCCCTGACAACGTTCAGCCGTTTTTGCGTGATTGAGGATAAGAGCTCGAAAGCGCATTTTCATCCGCCTTGCTTCAAATTTATCGTCACTGCTCAGCT
Organism: Zygaena filipendulae; assembly: GCA_907165275.2. Taxonomy (NCBI): domain Eukaryota; kingdom Metazoa; phylum Arthropoda; class Insecta; order Lepidoptera; family Zygaenidae; genus Zygaena; species Zygaena filipendulae. The sequence continues at coordinate 9,458,840 of OU015669.1, forward strand.
CCTATGTGTCTTAGCGTTATATTATATAGCCTTTAACCTGCCCAGGAGTATGGACTACAATCGTGCAAGTTTGGTTAAAATACCTTCAGTAGTTTTTGACACATGCGTGCACATACAGACAGACAGACAGACAAAAAGTTTACTGATTGCATTTTTGGCATCAGTATCGATCACCATTCATCCTCCAATATTAATTTTGAATATATATTCAATGTACAGAATTGACCTCTCTACAGTTCTGTTATAAATAAGTATAGACACGTTTAACTTGTTTACCTTTATTTTATAAATTTTATAAACTAGCTGTTCCCCGCCGCGGTTTCACCTGCGGTAATTTCAGAGTTCCCGCGGGAATTCCGTGAAATAAAGTACCCTATGTCCTTCTCTGTACCTCCGACAACGTGTATGCAAAATGGCGATCGGTTGAGCGGATAAGCTGTAAAAGCGTAACAAACAAACAAAGTCACGCATTTATAATATTAGTTTGGATTGGCTAATTGATAGGAAAGTTTTAGTATAAAAAATTAAGTAGGTATTGAAGTATCTACTTATAATTATATAAAAGCTTTATTATTTAGATTTTCTGTTATATTATTTCGGATAGGCATTTTTATAGCCTTAAAGACACGTAAAAAATTTTATTGTACTATTTGTATGTAATAAATAATAATGATCATAAATACCTCATCTTTGTTTTTTAAATCGTCACCATCATTATTGGAATTACACCTATGAATAAATATAATGTAATAGTAAATTTCAACTCTGTATTGTCTAAGATACCTACCTATATATTTTTTATGTCATAGGGGGCAAACGGGCAAGTGGTACGCCTGATGGTAAGTGATTACCGCCGTCCATAGACGTCTGCAACACCAGAAGATGCAGGTGCGTTGCCGACCTGGAACGGGGATGGGAACTGGCTTTCAAGTGGGGCTGCCGGAACACAGCGTTAGGTGCTCGGCGACAGATTTGCAACTTGAAGGTGGTAGCTAGCCAGTCAGTCTAAGATATGTGTATTATCCTACTAATATTATAAATGTGAAAGTGTGGATTTTTGGATGTTTGGATGTTTGTTACTTAATTACGCAAAAACGGCCGAACCGATTTGGATGAAATTCGGCATGCACGTTTTTAGGGGTACAGAGAAGGACATAGGGTACTTTTCATCCCGGAATTTCCGCGGGAACTACGAAATTACCGCGGGTGAAACCGCGGGGCACAGCTGGTATAATAATAATTTATACATAACGTACTTCACTCGATCAGGCATAAAAATATCATGAGTAAAGAAGCGACGTCCTTATCTCGTAGACGTGATAAAACGAGATTAACCTCTGCGGTTCGGATCAATAGGCGTTTTGAGACTGTCTTAGCTGAGCAGGTTCAAAGTTGCTCGTTCCCCTTCTAATCCAAAAAGTAGTAAGTAAATGTATTTACATCTATAAAAACGTATAGTTCTAAGAACCTGCTGAAGATTACAAGTGATTGTAACAACCAATCCTAAGTAATAAAACAGCTTTTGAAATTTGAATGGACATCTCTCATGTAGAGAAGAACGCGGTTTAGAAACGTTACTCCAATCGACACGGGATCGAAGCGAGTGGCGGCCGTGCGGGTCTCTGTGGCGAACAGAAGCTTCATGGTTATGTCAGTCTGTACCTGCCGTGTGATAGTGATGAAAATCTACCGCTGTTCATCGAGTGCTTATACAACGTGTTAATGAATTACCTGTAAACCTGATACATCCCATTTAAAATATAAACAATAATATATATGATAAAAATATATTTTATGTCGAAAAAAGTTAATATATATACTTTAAAAGTTATTCAACATTAGTTTGGAGGTGACCTATCTACTAAATTGCAAGCGCTACGCCCGCGCCTACCGGTTCGATTTTTTTTGCTGCGGGCGGCGTACGTGCCTAATATTGTATTATAAATAATTTAGACATGGGCTAGTAAAAATGAAAAAATATAACCTATATTAAAATATAGTGCGATCGATTCGCTAGTCGATTTTGAGCAAACTACTTTCCAGTAAATTCATTCCAGTTCATATAGTATAGGAGTGATTTCGGCAATAGTAGAAAATAGTGATACGGAATCTGTTACAGCTTTAGGTGATTACAATGCTAACCTCGCAAAAAATAGTCGGTTCGGTGGTGAACTTCTGGAATACTGTCGTGAACAGGACTGGGTATGTGCTGACCTTCCTACTCTCAGATACGCACTACGCACTGTGACCGCCGAACAGTCAGTAAATGTGTATCTGCCATGAAACGCGGCTAGTCCCCTGGACATGACGGACTCAGTCTCGAGCACGTACTCTACCGGGGCGCCTTGCTTTTTGATAGGCTCGCCTGGCTCCTCAATGCCTGCATTGATCATAGCTACTCACCAAAGAACTTTATGAAAAGTATAGTACCAATTGTAAAAAACCGAACTGGAGATCTCGGGAACTTGTCCGATATCACTAGCAACAATATTCTCAAAGATTGTTGAGCGACTTTTAAATATTCATTTATGTGAAATATGGCCTATACACAAGGCCCAGTAAATTTTTAATGAAAAAAAAAACCCATTTTTTCATAATGTTAATGAATTGTTTCCAGTGTAATTATAATAGAAGCAAACTAGCTCAGTACAATATCACTGGTAAGATCATAATATCCCTGCAATATACATGTTCAAGTACTTTAAACGTCAGAACTGCATCCTAATGTTACCTACTGCTCCACCTGTGTTAACGTTAACGTTGATGTTAATGTCCAACTACGCTTTCATTAGGGCAGTAAAATACGTGTTGGCTACATTTAGTTTGTAACGTGCCGTTAAGCGTTAATTTCTAGTGAAATAACGCGTTAACACAAAATGCCGGTCGAAGCTTCAAACAGCTGTTTTTTTACAATGGCGGTAGAAGCAGCTGTATTGTAGACCAATCCAATGTCGTATTTTTATTGTTCCCGCCAAAACAAAGTGAATACGGTCTTGCTCCGCGCATGCGCCACGCAGAATGAGAAGGCGTTAATGTAGCCAACACCGCTTACCGCCGCACTCAGAGTCGACTTTAATGATTACTTAGTTAAGTATAGATTTTTAAAACAAAACTACCGCAATCACACAAGTTAAATAAATTAATGTTAGTTGGCATTTAACTAATTAAGTTAAATCTCATTAAATGCCAATTAACACTAATTTACTGAACGTCTCTGATTGCGGCAGTTTTGTTTTAAAAATCTATACTTAACTAAGTAATCATTAAAGTCGACTCTGAGTGCGGCGGTTAGTGCGCTAAATAACGCGCTAAAACCCTTTGATGTGTCCAAAAAACCGACACCCGAGCTAACCCGTTAACGCGTTAAAATGTTGGCCACATCTACGTAATGCCTTATTTAGCGCACTAATTAACGCGTTAACACGCAGGTGTAGCAGTAGCATAACAACGATTCAATTTAGTGTGTGCTTAACGTAAATTCCCGGTCAATCTGGTTGTTGTTGACTCAATAAACATTGATTTATGAATTTCAATCAATCTGTAGAATTGTGTTTATCTATGACACAATTACTTGTCTACTAGCGCTGAGTGCTGGGGTTTTCTGGATGCGGTCACGTAACTCAAGGAATTAATTGTAACTTTTACTGTAGTCAAAAAGATCCGTGCACACTCATGGTTTTTTTTTGTAGAGATATTTGGTTTTGTCTTCTCACTACACAAACACAAATTATACTATTGCTAGCTGTACCTCGCGGTTCCACCTGCGTTAATTTCGGAATTCCTGCGGGAATTCCGCGATAATAACCCTATCTACTTCTCTGTACCCCTGACAACGTGTAGGTATGCAGAATTTCATGATAATCGGCGTAGTAGTGATGGCGAGAAAGCGTAACAGATAATCAAACAAACTTTCTAATATTAGAATTATTATTTACAACAAATTTACAAGCATTGCAGCAATCAAAACACTTTATAACGCCCTGCTGCGAAGTCAGTTGGAGTGTATAATGCGGTGGTATGGGTACCACATGAAACTAAATACAATCTCATGCTGGAGCGCATACAGAACAAATTCACCAGATACCTGTATCACCGACTTTCTGGGGTGTATCCCTTATATCCTATGATGTACCCCACACTGTTCGTTTTGGGCATGGTGGGGTATAACAAATTGGAGGTGCGAAGGGACCTGGCGCTTGCGGCGTATGTTATGAAGCTGTTACGTGGCAAGGTATCGAACCCGGAACTATTGCAGAGTGTGAGCCTGTACGTGCCGGATGGGTACGTGGGGCGGAGGCGGCGGCCGCGGCTGCTGGCCGTGCCCGCAGCGCGCACCAATTTACTCGGCAAAGCGCCGCTCACGCGCGCCCTGCGCACGCTCAATGAGGTGGCAGAGACAGTAGACATACTTACCTGTTCTCTGAATGAATTCACAAAAATAACTTTGTTTGTGTTGACTTGTAAGCCAAATAATTAAAGTAGTCATATAATCGAATTAAGTTAGCCTGTAAGGATTATGTGGTTTTTGAAATAAATAAATAAATAAATTATTTACAAAAAAAACATGTTCCTTCAGTGTACCTATCGATGTGAACAACAGAACTTTTTCATTTTATTTTTATATATTGTCAGGAAAAGTATACACCGAGGTCTAACCCTAGTATGGGGCTAGGGTTAACTGTAATTTGATCGAATCCGACCCGAGACATTCATTGTGGTCATTCGGACAGCCGCGCGCCGCCTGGCGACAATTTACGTGCAAACATAGGCATTGGTCGGGCTTGCTCTTATGGAATGTACGGGACAATAACAACCAACTGACGTTTCTATGCATTATATTATAATAACTAGCGCCCGCGGTTTCACCCGCAGTGATTTCGAAATTTACTCGGGAATTCCGGGATAGAAAGTATACCCTATGTCCATCTCTGTACCCCTGACAACGTGTATGGAAAACTTAATGATGATCCGTTCAGCTGTTGAGGCGTGGAAGCATAACAAACAAACAAACAAACTCACTTTTGCATTTATAATATTAGTAAGGATAAGCTAATAGACAAATTAGCTAAATATAGTTGTAGATCAATAAAAAATATTTAACATGGTTTTTCTTTTTTTACGTCATCAAAAAATAACGGCGATTCTGTATTGAGATCACGAAATGTTGGATAACGTCACGTCTTGCTACAGTATATACGTAGTTATGACGTCACGAGACCCTGATATTAAACTTTAATGCGCTATAATATTATCTTTAATGCGCTATAATTTGAAACAGAAAAGAATTATACATATATATAACTAGCTGTGCCCCGCGGTTTCACCCGCGTTAATGTCGGTGATCTCGCGGGAATTCCGAGATAAAAGTACCCTATGTCCTTTTCTGTTCCTCTGACAACGTGCATGCCAAATTTCATCCAAATCCATTCAGTCGTTTTTGCGTTTTTGAGTAACTAACATCCAAACATCCACACTTTCACATTTATGATATTAGTATGACCAGCATTTCTTGTAATATCTCGAGTTTCAGATGGAATTTCGTAAAAATCGAAACATGAGTATCTAAGTTAGACCATTAGCAATACAACAAACAAAACCGCATTCAATTTGGTGCAATAGTTTTTGCGTAGCACGAAAACAAACATACAGACAGACAGACAAGAATTCCGTAAACGGTATTTTTGGCTTCTATATCACTCATAGAGTCGCCAAAATTTTTTTTTTCTTATTTATCTCCCATGTACAGACATCGACCAGTTACAATTTTATTATACATAATTATTTATATAGATTATAATTTATAAGGTATGAAAATCAGGGCTTGTGCCATGACGTTTCCGAAGGAATCTCAAAACTCACGCCAGAATAGGTAACTGCGAGGAGAATTTTGTAATAATATGATAAATGACGATGGATGGTGACACTAGTGAAAGTTTTGATAGTAAAAATATAAAGTACGTATTATCAATCAAAAGATAACGGGGTTGGGTAAAGGAAACTTATAACTTTTAAAAGTAAGAAAGTAACTTGAAAATGATAAAATTGAAATTTTTATTTAGACATATCACATAGGTATTATGTTGTCTATGCTTTTGGATATTTTTGGGACTTCTTCGGACACTTTTGGTCCCAATAAGTCAATAAGGAACACAAGTCACTCAAAAATAGTACCGTGGCTTTCAGCGAAAGAACAAGATAAACAATTCAGTATCTTCTATCTCCTACAAAGAAATAGTTTGTCTTTACGATAGCTATATCTCTTTATAGTATCCTACTATAATAATATTATAAACGCGAAAGTTTGTAACAATGTATGGATGGATGGATGGATGGATGGATGGATGGATGGATGGATGGATGTTTGTTACTCTTTCACGCAAAAACTACTGGATGGATTTAAATGAAACTTTACAATAATATACATATACATCAGATTAACACATTGGGTACTTTTTATCCCGGAATTCTCGCGGGAACTCTGAAATTAACGCGGGTGAAACCGCGGGGCACAGTTAGGGTATATAGTAAATCGTACACCTAGATTTAGAGATGTTTTAATGCGAGTCTAGTTTTAATAAATAAATAATGGGCATGTGGACTAATTTTTATTTTTTAGTCCGTCTTGTAGATTATTAAAAAATATTGGACACGTATTTTTTCTTTTTTTTACGTAATCAAAAAATAACGGCGATATATTGAGTTGAAATTTCGCGTGACGTCACTATTCTGACAGTTTGTATGGCGGTTTTGCGGTTAGTGACGTCACGACCCCCTCACCCTAAACTTTAATGCGCTTTATCTCTGTATATTTTAATTTATTTAAAAAAGCAAAAAATACGTGTCTATTGTTTTTTTTATTTTCTAACTGACGGACTAATTAGAATTTTCTTTTCAAAAGTAGTCCACATCCCTATTATGGATAAGTAAATAATAAAATCTAAATTAAGTATCTACCTACCTAATTAGCCATTTTGTTTTTTACATCGTATGCAAAAGAACAGAAAATTCGTTAATTGTTAATTGTATTAATAACCCTAACAGTTATCAGTTAAAAGTTTTCGGAGCTAACGTCTGTTTTAAAAATAAGCCTCCGATATTATTATATTGTAGGTGACATTAGCGACATCTGTTTTGCGTAAAGTTTGAAGGTTTCGCAGTTTTGCGTTTTTGAAGCGATTTTCTAATGAAAACGGGCTTTCATTACCTAAATTTATCTGAACATTCGCTAAATGGTTACTGGGTAATTAAATATGTAGCATACCTATTAACATAATATAAAACTACGTACATGTCCTGTCTGACTTGTCAACGCATAGTGTGCAATTAGCCAAGTCGACAATCTAGGTATAGAAAACTAACCGCCGCACTCAGAGTCGACTTTAATGATTACTTAGTTAAGTATATATTTTTAAAACAAAACTGCCGCAATCAGACAAGTTTAATAAATTAATGTCAATTGGCATTTAACTAATTAAGTTACATATCATTAAATGACAATTATCATTATCAAATCAAATCAAATATGCTTTGTTGCCCCAGAAGAGAAAATAATTACAAAGATAAAATAATTAAAAATAAAACATTAATTTACTGAACGTCTCTGATTGCGGCAGTTTTGTTTTAAAAATCTATACTTAACTAAGTATTCATTAAAGTCGACTCTGAGTGCGGCCGTAAGGAACTTACCGTCATGTCAAATGGTCACGAAAAATTAGTTAAGATTTTTTATGACCACAGGACGTAACGATAAGTTCCTCGGTGTTCTGTAACGATAACCATTAAAGATTATCAACTTTGTTAAGGGGGCAGTTTTGCTCACGCAAAACGCCATCGCTCTGCACCTAAGCACAGATAATATAGTCTCCCGTATATCGGTATGCGAGAGGATACCCTTATCGAGACCATAGTTGTTTTTTGCGTCAGCAGAATTGACCCTGTGGCCTGTACCCAAACTCTTCCGGGTCTAGAATTTGAAATTTTGTAGGTAGGTATTACCTACGAGAAAGGGTTTTTGGAAATTATAATTGAAACTAGCTGTGTGCCGCAGTTTCACCCGCGGTAATTTTGGAGTTCCCGCGGGCATTCCGGGATAAAAAGTACCCTATGTCCATCTCTGTACCCCTGACAACGTGCGTGCCAAATTTCATCCAAATCCGTTCAACCGTATTTGCGTGATTGAGTAAACGTATGCGAGGGTAAGAGCTCGAAAGCGCATTTTCATCCGACCTGCTTCAAATTTATCGTCACTGCTCAGCTCCTATATGTCTTAGCATAATGTTATAATATAGCCTATAACCTGCCCAGGAGTATGGACTACAATTGTACCAAGTTTGGTTAAAATCCCTTCAGTAGTTTTTGACCCGAGCGTGCATATACAGACAGACAGATAGACAGACAAAAAATTTACTGATTGCATTTTTGGCATCAGTATCGATCACCATTCATCTTCCAATATTAATTTTGAATGTATATTCAATATACAGAATTGACCTCTCTACAGTTGTATTATATGTAAGTATATACGTAGAAAGATATAGAAGATATAGATTGAAATTGAAATTGAAAATAACTTTATTTGGCACAATACACAAAAAATGCAAACACTTAAAACTAATATACGAAGATTCTGTTGTGCCAAAAAGGCGGTAAGCTCAGCGTAAGTCCCTAGGAGGTCAACGGAAAAGAGATAGTTTGTATGGAATTACCATTAGGGTGTTAATTTTGAATGTGAATGGAAAGCGAAATTTGAACCCGTCAAATAAAAACGAATTTCGGGGTTTTCCCTATTAACCAGGCCAGCGACACTCCCTTGAAGCAAAAGTTACTATATGGATCTATGCGCGAACTTCCTTACCAACTTTGGAATACTTAACCAAATCTCTATGATCGCGTCATACATTTGTAAGGTAAGGTTGGCACAAAATGCTTTCATAGATCGATTCAGCGATTACCTAGTATGAAAGTGCCGACTCTTAAAACGTAGTGATTAGTTAACCTCAAAGTTTAAAAAGGTGACATACCTACGGGGGAAATCGCAGATCACTCCGCTATAGTACGTTACAAAATATATATAATACCGAAACCGGTAACCAAATCACCTTTATATAAAACTAGCTGTGCCCCGCAGTTTCACCGGCGTAAGTTTCGGTATTCCCGCAGATTTTTTGTTTCTAAAATAAAAGTAGCCAAGTTACTCCTTATAACATCAGCTATCTGCCATCAGTGAAAGTCATGTTAAAATTGGTCCAGCCCTTTTGGAGATTAGCCGGAACAAACAGACAGGCAGAGAGACAAACAGGAAATAAAAATAAAATTGTTTCTATGTATTAAGTAACGTACTATTAAGCTGTTAATTTGGAATTACAAACAGAAACTTCAATTTTATTTATATGTATATACAAAACATTCTTTAATATCATTGCTGTCACATGATACAACCACAATAAGGCCACGAGAATAGTTGCCTCAGGAGATGCGGGAATGGATCAATGGGACTTCCGACAAAACGGTAGCCAGGGGTCCATTACCGTCTATTTATCGTGACGTCTACAGCTCATGGGCTCATGATAGGATATATAGGATAGGATATGATAGGATAGGATAGATAGGCTTACCTATTTGTAGTGCCCGTTGCTCAAAGAGTAAGTAAACATTAAAAAAAAAAACATATATACAATCGAACATAGAACCTCCTCCTTTTTGGAAGTCGGTTAAAAATATTATTACCGCCTTCTAAAAGTAAAATATGTATTTATTTTCCTAACAACGTCAACGTCTTTTACAATGAAATTTTTTATACTACTGTAACTTCGGAATACAGCTGGAGCTGAGAGAAAGCTACAAGAAACTCAGTGAGGTTTTTTTAATGCATTTTGTAGCAATAGAAGTAGGTAGCAATTCATATCACTGCCAAGCAGCTTTGTCTTTCATGAAATTTTTAGTACTATAACACCTAAGCCTTTGTGCACAATTTATTTTTTACACATATTTTATGTATTATTTTTTGTATATTTTTTTTATCGAGATTAAATAAATTAACAACACAAACTAGTGTAAAGAAATTAACTCATAAAAATATAAAAAAAATATTTCCACCAGATCTTTACGGAACCAATGGATAGTCCCGATGGATAGAGCTATTTTTGTGCTTGTCAAAAATAAAACTCGTCAAAATAATTAAAAAAAATTGGTATCAAATAAAATGCACATTTTGAAATTTGTTTAAAAATGGGTGGGTCTCAGCTCAATAGGGTTATATTTTTTGAGCAACTTAATTAATAATAAGTACATAGAGTTATCAATACCTAGATATAGGTACTTACCTACTAGTTTTTTTTAATATCAAACATATTTAAAAAACTTTTTTATCTGTTTTTTCTGCTCGAATGAAAAGTTTTGTTTTGATTAACAACGAGTTAAAACGATGAACCTAACACAACAATGAGTTTATCGTTCATTATTTTAAACGTGTTGTTTCTTAAACAACAACCAAACATTTTCGTACTGTGTTTTATTTATTTATTTATTTATTTATTTATTTAAAACAAGAAAGGCTTACAGTGTTCGCCAAATCGCCTCTCTTGTTACATTTGTTTTGTGCTAAAATGGACAAGGAAATTTCACCACAGACACTACTGCCTACTGGCTTCTCGAGTACACTATCCAAAACATTATTATTATTATTTACTAGACCGAAAACAATGAGTTTAGTCGTTCTGAAGATCACGCAATCGGTTTACGGAAATGGGAGTGGGATATTTTGATATGTAGAGTAAAAATAAAAATCAACACATTCAACCCACATTTTTACATAATTATCTATGTATGACAGAAAGATAATGGATTTTCAGGTATTTTGCATTTTTACACTAGCTGTGCCCCGCGGTTTCACCAGCGAGCGTGAGTTTCTGAATTCCGTCAGGTACTCCAAAGTTGCCTAATTTAATTCTAAAACGTTCCCTGAAGTTTCACAGATATTTCAAGATCCAAATTAGTCAAATCGGTCCAGCCATTCTCGAGTTTTAGCGAGACAAACGAACAGCAATTCATTTTTATAAAATAAAGATTATAAAGAAAGTTTTGCATTTATACATTGATTTATATTTTAAACCTTTTTCTTAATAAACCGACTTCTTTACTTTTACGCAACACTGTTAGTCTAGTGGTTAGCGAAGTTAACTCCCACACTAGATGTCACGGGTTCGATCCTCTTATCATAAACATCAGTCATGCAGTTTAAACAAATCACACACATAATTCCCGCGGGAACTCTGAAATTAACGCGGGTGAAACCGCAGGGAAAACTAGTAAATATATAAGTGGTTGTTAACAATATGTGCAATTTTAACGGCTGATACACGTTTGCGAATCCTGACTATAATAAACACATGTTTGCCGCCATTTTAAGGCCAAACAAGCTTCAAGCATTCGTTAGCTCGTATCAGCGGTTCTTCAGCGAGTTTCGGTGACGTAATCACTTGTACAATGGGTGTATTATTCCAGCTTAGGACGGCGATGTTATGTTTTTATTCAGCAAAGATAGCGAGTCACACGCACGCTGTGACGTCACTCAATGTCGTAATTTCGTCGGGTGAACGTGTTCATCGCGTTGTACTTAAACCCCTCTTTGTTACTTTAATTGTAGATAATTCAAAACCGCCGTACGTAGCAATGGCGCCCATATAAACTTCAGGGTATGGAGTTTCCCTTAACTTACAGGGCTATAAGGATCATCCGCTATACAAAAGACATAAGATCTAAGATATTCAGATATTCCGTTTTAACTGAGGAGTAGATATTTATGTAAAATAGCAAGTTAAAGGGGGGGGGGGGGGGGGGGGGGGTAAATACTAGTATTTATAATGGGCATGTTGACTAATTTTTATTTTTTAGTCCGTCTTGTAGATTATTAAAAAATATTGGACACGTATAGGTATTTTTTCTTTTTTTACGTAATCAAAAAATAACGGCGATATATTGAGTTGAAATTTCGCGTGACGTCACTATTCTGACAGTTTGTATGGCGGTTTTGAGGTTAGTGACGTCACGACCTCCTCATCCTAAACTTTAATGCGCTTTATCTCTGTATATTTTAATTTATTTAAAAAAGCAAAAAATACGTGTCTATTGTTTTTTTATTTTGTAACTGACGGACTAATTAGAATTTTGATTTTCAAAAGTAGTCCACATCCCTATTGTTTAAAGTTTGCGTCTAGATATCAGCTGTATAAGAAAATGATGTTTATATCTGAAAAATTTGAACATAAAGTGGGCTTCAACAAAAAATAATCTAAAGAGATCTGCTCCAATTTTGTCGGGTGAAGACCGACAGGGATCCCTGAAGACACTGGTATAGATATATACTAGATATTTTTTATATATATACTAGATATTTTTTATATATATACTAGATATTTTTTTTTCTATTATATTGTAGCATTTTTCCATATATTTTCTTTATTGAAACGACTAGAGCTTGATTTTATTTGTTTTAATCCTTTAAATACTAGCATCTATCCTATCTTTTCGTTTTTTTCCTTTGGGACAATAAAGTAGGTACTAGGTATTTATGTATAATATTTTTATTTTTATTTGAAAATTAAAAATTTCTAAACCAGTGCTTCCCAAAGTTGATCTTACTACGACCCACCCGACAAAAACTTCCAAATTCGGAACTCACCTCTTGGTTTTCATGAAGAAAAAAGGGATGTAACTGTATGATTCTTCAATTCAAATCTTTAATTAGGTAAGTATGTAAATAACATTAAAAAATGAGACAAAAATGCGATTAATTCCGCGGCATTTTTCTGAATATTGTTGGAAACCGCCAGAAGTAGTCGTTTTGAGCAGTTTGTTTTTTTTTGTCTATTAGGTAATTACCTAACTAGGTACCTAATCAAAATACCCAAAAAAAAATTATAGCTTTACACTCAATTTTATTTAACACTAGCTGTGCCCCGCGGTAATTTCGGAGTTCTCGCTAGAATTCCGGATAATAAGCACGCTATGTCCTTCTCTGTACCCCTGACAACGTGCATGCTAAATTTCATCCAAATCCGTTCTGCCGTTTTTGCGTGATTGAGTAACAAACATCCAAACCTCCACACTTTCACATTTATAATATTGGTAGGATTCAAGAAGCTTTTTTATGATATTAAAAGCTCAGTCAAATTTCACGACTTCATACCTAATTTTATTGATTCTGATCTAGACCAAAAAAAATAGTTTTCTATTTTTTCTTCAAAAATTTTCTCCTTCTCCCTTTTTTATGGCATCTATCGCGATTTATCGCATTTATTTTTGCCAATGACAACGTTTTATTAATTAAAATAACTTGTTCGTCTATCTATATAGCTGTCTATTTATAGTTTTCAGTTCAGTATATCTTAAAATTTACTACGAAAATACTTAGCGGACATAAAATAGTTAAAAAAAAAATCGGTACCTACTCCAGGTCAATCTGTGCCCAAAATTAAAAAAAAGACCACTTACCTTAAAGCAATCTTGCTATGCAGAAATACAGCTTGCAGTGGAAAGTGCTATTTTTTCACTTATGAAAAACTTCGATTTAACTTTTCTTACGGCTACTGCTATGGCCGCCACGCTGACAATGCGCGCGGGAAAACAAACCGCCAACTGATGGAAAACCCGCCAAAACTTGACTACTTACGTACTCGGTCGACCAATCACAGCGCCGAACGCCCCCGCGCCATTACAACAACCAATCATGTTAAAGGCGAAACACTTAAAAACTTTAACAGGTTTTTCACGTTGACATTATACTTAGGGATACGTTCAAAAATCATGACTAATGACTTGTGTAAATATTATATTTGTGCTTTTTATTGACTCATTAGTTATTATATTTTATCTTTAGTGTGTACTTACTTTCATTTTATCTATAGCCGCCCTAGATGTTCATCAACGATTTATCACGCAACTATTGAGGTTTATTATTGTAATCTATAGCTATTGGGTAGGTATATTATAAATATGTATGAATATTGTTTGCTTAATTAATGGTTATGCGTAATTTATACTTAGTTTGCTCATATGTGGGTGTTTAATGCTAATATAGTTGTAGTGTTTATACTAGTATAGTATAGTAATAGAGAAACAAAAACAAAACATTATTATAGACATAGACATATCTTTATTCGGCATCACAGAAAATTAAAAAATAGGTATCTTACAAAATTTAACACTACAACATTCGCCTAAAAATTTTTGTGATGCCGAAATGGATACGACTCAGCATAGGTATACCGTCGAAATTATCGGGTTTTTATCCCACAAGAATACCTATCTTAGCCAAGGACATTCGTGTGCGATAGAAACACCTAGGCACGAGGCAAAATCTAAAAATTTTAATCACGGTCAAAAGACGCTTGTATAATAATAATATGTTTTATTTCAGGAGTATTTACCTACCCATTGCCATAAAATAATACTTACGCATAATTAAAAGAGAAATAAAATAAAATAAATCTGGATACGATCAACCCATCATTTTGTCATATTAATAGAGTAAAGAATAAAATATATTGATAGGTAGGTACTAGTTGTTTCCCGCGGTTTTACTCGCGTTAATTTTGGAGTTCCTGGGGGAATTCCGGGTTACAATATAGCGTATGTTACTCAGGGGTAAATACTAAATATCATTGTAACGGTGAAGTTTTGAAATCGGTCCATTGGTTTTTGAGTTAAATCGTAACAAGCAAACAAACAAATAACCCATATATTTACACTATTATTATCATACTAGCTGTTCCCCGCGGTTTCATTTTTTCCCGTGTCAGAGATCCTGTCAGAGGTTTTACATATCTTTTTATGTACCTCTGACAACGTGTTGTATGGAAAATTTCATGCAGTTTCACCAGCTTAAATTTCGGAGTTTCCGCGGGAATTCCGGGATAAAAGTACTTACCCTATGTCCTTCTCTGTACCACTGACAACGTATATGCAAAATTTTATGATGATCGGTTGATCCGTTAAGGCGTATGCGAGGATAAGAGCTCGAAAGCGCATTTTCATCCGACTTGCTTCAAATTTATCGTCACTGCTCAGCTCCTATGTGTCTTAGCGTCATGTTATATAGCCTATAACCTGCCCAGGAGTATGGAATACAAGTGTACCAAGTTTGGTTAAAATCCTTTCAGTAGTTTTTGATCCATGCATGCACATACAGACAGACAGACAGACAGACAGACAAAAAATTTACTGATTGCATTTTTGGCATCAGTATCGATCACCATTCATCCTCCAATATGAATTTTTAATATATATTCAATGTACAGAATTGACCTTTCTACAGTTTTATTATAAGTATAGATATAGATATAGAAGAAGAAGATTATAGGAACGTATGTACGAACAAATTACTACTTGATTGCATCATTATTTCTCTATTGTAGGTATACATAGACGCAAAACTAAACAAACAATCAACCACTAACTAGTTTTTATGTGACAACACCGTCAAGGGTTAGCTTGTAACACAGTTGGCACAGTCTATATCCATACAGTAGGCTGAAAAGACTTCTTCAATCAAATGGACATAGTTAAGCAATAGTGTGTTAACCCACATTGGAGAAATTTTGAGTAGATCGTGTTTTAAAAGTATAGCGCCATTTTGTATCAACATTTTTTATGTTCAATATTTAGTTACATATTTAAGCAATGTAATAAGGTAAACACATAATTAATAAATGTTCCCTAACTTTCAATAAATCGTTCTGAATCAATAACTTAATTTTGAGGGTTAACATGTTATTGCTTAGATATCTGCGTCGAAATATATATAAGTAGGCATTGTAGTAAGTCGAGTCATCATAACTCCATCGGAGGATACCGCGTTTTTAACCGACTTCCAAGAAAAGGAGGAGGTTATCAATTCGTCTGGTAGGTATATTTATTAGATAGGTACTAGATGTGCCCCGCGGTTTCAACCGCGTGAGTTTCGGAATTCCCGCAGAAACTCCAAAGGAGCCTAGTTTAGGTAAGGTATCTATATAAAAGTAGGAACTTATTTACATAAAAAAATCCACTTTTTCTGTCTGTCTGTTTATTTCAGGTAATCTCAAAAGCGGCTGGACCGATTTAACGCGACTTTCACCTCTGAAACGGTTAGACCAATTTTGACGGGACTTTCACTGCTAATTAGCTGATGTTATATGGAGTAAATTAGACTATTTTAAAGTTCCTGCGGGCACAAGTAGTTAATTTTTAAATTCAGGCGAGCGGTTTTTGAGTTTATTCATTACAGAATGACATATTGGGGTAGGTACTTTTTGTCCCGGAATTCCCGCGGGAACTACAAAACTAGGAACCGCAGGTGAAACCGCGTGGGTCAGCTAGTACCTAAGCAAATAATTAACTGTATAGTTTTACCTATTTGGAATTCTCTTTCAAATAGAACGGAATAGACAAAGCACTTGTTCACAACTTGATACTATTAAGTAGATAAGTACGTCTTAATGACAGAAAATAATGTTAGCACTTACATCAAACAAAGTATTGTAATTTGCACTAACTTAGGCACTAATACCTACTTAGGTATTAGGTGCTTGCTGATGTTTCAATATAGTGTATGCCGTGAATTCATGTCATTTGTTAAACGACTAGGTTACCTAGGTCTATAGTAGGTACCTACCTATAGTATTATATTATTATCTTTGCCTAGGTAGAGGTACTAAAAATAGTTTCTCCCAATAGGGTACTTGCATGATTTTATTTTTCAGTTTATTTTAAAAATATATGGCCTACCTACTTAAAAAAAGCAAGAAAAAGAAAAAAATATATGCATAAATTAATTAAATAGAGCGTTTCAAAGTTCCTACTTTAGACTTTAGGTTTGACGACACTTGTTCAAAATTACGCATTATTAATCTGTGATAGAAATGTCACTATCGTATTGACAGGGTCATTTGACACTGACAGACAGATAACTTCAATATCCAAAAGCGAAATTAAGGTTGAACTGTGTCGATTTACTTCCAAAAGTTCCAGTAAAGAATCGAAATGCATCTTACCGATGCATTTTAAAGTAAAAATCTTCAGAAAATGGAAAATATGTGTTGACTGTATGCACTTAGTTTCTTTTGCATTCTCTGAAAGAGGTAAATGTTTCCTAAAAAAATAAAAGTGACGTCATGTGTCAAGCTTGGCTGTGATTGGTGTTTCGTTGCAACGTTCCGTTTCACAAAATTAAAAGTTGAATATTAGGGAAACTATTGAAAATTTTTAGTAAATCTTTCACGATAACGCTTTTCTAATGCTCTATTTTTTAAATATTGACACAATTTCTTATTATAAATTTCATGCAAGTACCCTATTCAGATTACTGAAGTGAAACTTCTTTGGGCTATTATAATATTAACAACATCGTCAACATAAATCAGCCTATAGAGTATAGACCATAGGTAGATATTATATCTAAAGGCGTTTCGAGTTACGCGTTATCACGGCAAAATAAGGAGCTTTTCTATGTTTGAAATAATGTGGTGATATTTAATAGGTGTGCTGTATCGTGATAACTCTATTTCATGCAAAATCCAATAGATACTTAATTTAGGTAATTCAAAGTTGATGTGTAGCTCTATTTTAATGTCAATAAAATTACAATAATATTATTATAACAATAGTCTCTTTGGAAACTGCAAAGAAAGTCGTGTTTGGGCTCGTTTGTTTTGTTCTCATGAGTATTTAAAAAAATACTTCTCATTTGTTTATTAATTAGATAAATTTAGTAATCACCTACCTAATAATATTTATATAATAACTAGCTGTGCTCCGCTATGTCCTTCTCTGTACCCCTGACAACGTGCACGCCAAATTTCATCCAAATCTGTTCATCTGTCAGCCGTTTTTGCGTGATTGAGTAACAAACATCCAAACATCCAAACATCCACACTTTCACATAGAAACTAGTTACGGTTATATTAGTACGTAGTATATTAATACTCTGAGGCAGTTTAATTTATTTATTTATTTATGTTTTGGCAACAAACAGTCATATATAGTTACATCTTAATTTTTACAATATTTCGTATGTTACAGACCTACAGTGCCGATACATGATAATAATTATACAGTACAAATGAGAGATGGCACATAAGTTGGCATCGCCGCCACGTTATTGCTTACTGCTTTAAGTATTACATTATCTGTGTCTGAGGTTGCAACTTTTTTCTCTCGGTTACTTATACAAAAATTTATCACAAAAATATTAGTAACGCCACCTATGATAAAAAAGTTAATCTATTCCAGCCGTTTACAGTGAATGAAAGAGAACCGCCGTTTCAACAAGATTTCAGAAGGTTTCAAGTCTGCGATTTCCATGCTGGTGTATATATTAATGTATAGGTGGCGCTTCAATAAACTGTCAAGAATAAGAGGTAGATTTAAGATTTTACAACATTTCAATTTAAAATAGGTACTTTAAATCGAATACTATTTCGAGATATTTGTTTAAATATCACCGTCATATTTTTTAGACCTTTTTTATTACTTATTTAACGAAATATTCAACAAAAACTTCGTGAGGTCCAAAAAGGATATACACCGTAAATACCTTTGCGCTCACCGTATATACCTAAATTAAAAAATGAAGTGTCAATGTTAATCGTAGACGGAGAATGAATGTTAATTCTCTGTCTACGATGTTAATATTCTGTTAGACGAAGTCAAGTGGGGCAAAGGAAATGTTCATCCTGACATGAATTTTTTAAATTTTCAACATTTCTAATTAGTTTTTGAATAACTTAGAATGAAAATTTCGGGAAAAAAAAATATTTGTCTACTAGTTTTCTAAATACTATTTAGATAGCATGACAAAACATAAGGAAAAATAATTGAAATGTTTAATTGAAATGTGTTGCGACACTGTATTTAAAATCACCGGTCATGAAATACTGTAATAACCCTTATAGATTTGCAATCAACCCGGTGCTTGAGTTTAAGCGCGATAAAAGTCAGCCATTTACGATGTTTTATCCGGTTTAAACCCGAAAACGCCAAGCTTTTATTGGGTTTAATCCCTAGCACCGGGTTGATTGCACGATACCGGAATGTACAGCAAATTCGAATACCTGCTGTACAATACGACGCGGGCCTTTTAGTGTCCGGAAGCGTACGATAATGTCGATAATTATCGTACATATACGATAATTTGTACTTACGCACGATATACGATAGTATAATTATTATTATCGTACATCGTAAAAAGTCTAAATATTTTTTCATTACTCATACTCGGAAAGTAGGTCTGAAGTTGCCTGAGAAGCGGGTTGAAAGTAACCCTTTTCAGCCCTAGGGAGAATCGCTTTCAACTGACAACTGTCAAATTATTAAAAAAAAACTAGGTCTATTTTCACATTTCTAATGAACCATGTTTCAACTTTCTATACAGTTAGCGCGATGTAAAATTGAAATAACATAAAGTTTAAGTAGGTATTAATTAAAATAAAATTCACTCACTTTTTCTTAAGCTAATTCCTATTTATATTTTTTTATTTTCTTTAATTAATACTTAATAATTAAAGATAATATTTTTTTTAGGTCGCCACAATGTAAATAAAAAATACTGGCTGAATAGCTAGCCGGCCAAAGAAAAAGAAATAGGTGGGAAAGTGTCAAGCGACTATCCGATCTTCACTCATTTTTTCTTTAGCTAATTCCTATTTTTATTTTGACTTTCCTTGCATTCGTAATGAAAAGCACAGTGTTACCCTCGGGAGAAAGACTTATTTAGTCCCTCGATCTATTAGCGCCCTCGCTACGCTCGGGCGCCAAACCCCGTCTCGGGAATAAATAAGTTACTTTCACCCCTAGGATAACAATGTACTATTTGCGTGTTTCGTTCGAAATACGATAATTTTACGCCCCGTACGATAAGTTCACATCAGGTTGCCAAAAGGCCGTACAATCCGGATTCCGGTGTCGTAATATCGTGTTGTGCATTCGCCATTTATTCTTCCGATGCCGGGTATTTGGTATTATTGACAATTGTCATAGACGCCATATTTAAAAAAGAACAGTATCTTCAATAGTGGTTGTTTAGCTCCGAAATCCTAAGTTTTGTATGTGAGTTGATGTTAATCTAGTAGTAATAATCATCTCTGTTTAGTTCTTCGAGTGCTTCTCTTGTACTTCAAGTAAGTTCTACACATTTATGCCCTGATTTTCCGCTAAAATCTGTCAATATTAGAGGTTATAAAGCTTAATTGAATACTGCATAAAAAAAGACATTTTAATGTAAAACAAAGATCGTTTTAGATAAATTTATATACAATCAAAAACAAGTTCATTGGTTATGGTTGATATCAAATTATAAAGTCGTCTTCATTGCAAATTTTGCGATTGTTTTCAATGAAGGTAGGTAGGTTGGTAGTGTACGTATTTTATAAAGAATCTAGAATGCTATCGCTTCGAAATTTCGTATTGTGAATTAAAAAAAAAACAAACGACAAAAATGCATGAAAATAAAATCTTCCAGAATGTCGAACCAAGAGAACGAAACACCTTTGCCTGAAGGATGGGAGATGCGGACCAGCCGATCCACAGGAATGACTTACTACCTGAACACATACACCAAGAAGTCACAGTGGGAGCGACCAGAGGCTCCTGCGGATGCTGGTGAGATACGCTGCAGCCACATACTTGTTAAGCACGCAGACAGTCGCCGACCATCGTCTTGGCGTGAAGAAAACATAACAAGAAGTAAAGAGGAGGCAATGGAGATGATAAAAAATTACCGCAAGCAAATTGTATCGAAGCAAGCGACGTTTGTTGATCTTGCAATGAAATACTCTGACTGTTCATCGGCTAAACGCGACGGAGACCTGGGTATGTTCTCGCGTGGCATGATGCAGCCTGCTTTCGAAGAAGAAGCATTCAAACTTAAGGTCGGCCAGCTCAGTAAACCAGTGGAAACTGACTCTGGTTGCCATATTATTTTAAGAACTGCTTAATTATTTTGTTTTGTGTAATCTCAGAAGATTATGAATTGATGAGAAAAAAATTGTTTGAATTTTAATTTCTTCTATGTAATCCAAAATCTATATTCTATACTTAGTTTGGATTTTGTTTACTATGATACTAAAATGCATAAAGTGTACTAAAAATAAAATAATAAGTATGACAAATCAGTACTCCTCACTAATATTTTAAAGTTAAAAGATCCCAAAATTGTTCTGAATTTCTGATTTTAAGTTCATAAATAAAAATAAATATCTTTATTTTCATTATCAAAATATCAATAAATTTGGTTTTTAGTGTCTGCAAATATTGTACCCATAGAAATGGGTACAACATAGTGATTATATTTTCTTTGGAGTTGGTGTTGATATTTCAAATTTCATTTGATTGTCCTTTAATTTGATAATCATTTTTGTATGTCTATTATGAAGATGAAATTAAAAATTTGACACAAAACTTATATTTTTTTCCCCCATCTAAATATAATTTTCAGGTAGGTATTATCTACTGTTGTGTAAATAATAATCGTATTTAAAATTGGTTTTACTTTTTTTTTCCAACTAAAGCGATCTTTGTTTTGCTCATGTAGTATATTGTTGCCAATAGGCTATTTGAATATTTTTTTTAATCCATTCGTTAGATAATAAAAAAATAATAGACACGTATAGTTTGCTTCTTCAAATTAATGAAAATATACTTGGATAAAGCGCATTAAAGTTTGGGAGTGGGGGCTCGTAACGTCATGTGCAGGTGCACCTGCTTGTGACGTTACGCAATATTTCGACTCAACTTATCTCCTGCTTACGTAAAAAAAGAAAAAATACGTATCAAACATTTTTTATGAATCTACAGGACGGGCTAAAAATAAAAAAAATTGCAAATAGCCTATTGTACTGGCTGTGCTATGAAATGCTTCATGAATTATTATTTAAAATTTTATGATAGAATTTCATATTTTAGAGTTTAACATTTTAAAAAAGCCCCTGTGAACCAATGGTGTTTTGTTGGTAATGATACAATTACGAAATTGTAATATTTTATTTATTTACTAACAATAATAATTTACCAATAATAATAATATAGTAACAATATTGACTTAGTGCGCAATATGTCTATGTTTGTCCATAGTGAACCCAGCCTTTCACCACAGACAAATTTGCCTCTGAACTTTTTATTTTATCCTAATAATTAGAATTACCTAAATAAAAAAAATTACACTTACAATTATGGCACTAAATAAGCATAAAGAATAATTATACATAGAAAAAACAGACTTATCTATATTTTTAATGACCATAATTAAATTTATCTAAGTAGGTACTAGAATTCAAACAAAAATTACAAAATAGTCGTCGTTCATAATCATCCATTTTATGTCGTCTTCGTCATCAGAATATCTTTGTATTTATTTTTCGTTATAAGTAACAGAGCGTCTAAAATTGATTCCTTGAAGTCCGGTTTAGCTGGGGTCCAAATGGGTCCAATGATCGGTGGTGATCGCTTACCGCCCCACGTGCTGAATTTGACCTTTCGCTTGCCGTCTTTCCTCAAGTTAACATCTGCATACGGATGGCCTGGCTTAAACAGTTTCGGCAATGTTTCCACGAATTGTTTGAACGGTAACGCTTCCCTCAACGATTTCTCGTCCATTTTGGTGCTGAGCGACAGTATTTGGAAGCGATGTTTGTCCAACGCCGGCACGAACTGCATTCCAGCTACGTTGAGTCTCACACCGACCGGAGCGTAATTGGACACGAGTTTAGACGATTTCGTTCCTGGCTTGTAGATCATTTGACCGCTCCTCTTTCCACCCCAAGGGCTGAAGCGCACTCTCTTGGGCATCGTCGGTTCTCGAAGGTTGGCAGCTCGCTTCCATGTCCACATGTATTCCAAGCCCGGTTTATCTCGTTTGCCGCCCCATGGGCTGAAACTCTTCTTGTCTCTCTTGTTTTGGTCGTCACTTACGGTCGTGTTTCCTTCAATCTGTTCCGTATATCCTTGTAATATTAACGGACTAGATTCTCTGCCTTCTTCCGGTACGTACACAGTTTTATCGGCGTCCACAACGTTGGGTGCCCATTGGATATCGTCTTTTACGTCAGCGAGTCTCCTAGTCCTCTGCAAAACGAGCGATTGTGGTTCCATCTCGTCTCGTTGGTAGAATTTGTGGAATGTTTCCGGTACTTCGGGAAAGTTTTCGTAAGTTTCTATTTCGTTATGCGGCGCCGGTTGGATGGGATAGTTGGCGTATGGCAGCGGTAGGTTGTCGGCGTCCCTGAATGCGTCCCACGATCCTTCTTGGCCGGGCTCGCCGGGTATGTACTGCAGACTGGCGATGCCGAAACACGAGAATGTCGTGAGCAGCCAAATTATCGCCATTATTCTGAAAGAAACGATATATTTTATATTAATACCCTGGTGACGACTGAGCAAGAAAGCAGAGGTGGAGCTGTGGGCGAAGCGAAAGAAACTCATCTTTCATAACGTAGATATTACGTATTTATATTTTATAAACTAACTAGCTGTCCGGCGCGGTTTCACCCGCGATAATTTCGAAGTTCCCGTGAAATTGTTCCATACAAACTTTGCAACCCCTTTTCATCCCCTTAGGGGTTGAATTTTCAAAAATCTTTTCTTATCGGATGCCTACGTCATACAAAGAACACACCCTCCAAGTTTCAGGTCTCTACGATTAGAGGTTTAGGCTGTGCGTTGATCCATCAGTCATTCAGGACAAAGCATTTTATATGTATAGATAGATGTATTCTAAAGAGTTAGATTTTTGTTATTCCTGAAACTACTGAACCGATTCTAAAATATCTTTTGCACATACAGACAGACAGACAAAAAATTTACTGATTGCATTTTTGGCATCAGTACCGATCACCATTCATCCTCCAATTTTAATTTTGAATATATATTGAATGTACAGAATTGACCTCTCTACAGTTTTATTATAAGTAATAGATTTAGTTATAGCTACCTATTTTTAGAAGTCCCTTGTATCGTTGAGTGAACCTGAGATAACATATCCAATGACACTTTGAAACTAGCTTGCTAATGCAAGTTTCATGAGCATCAAAGGATAAGTCTCTGCTTCGCCGATACAGTTGTAGCAAGAAACAAGATATTGACAAAAACCTTATACAAAAAAAAACCTCCGACTTAACTCGTCTACTTCCAAATGTTAAGGGTTGCTGAAATATACAGGAATCATGGAATTCATCATGGAACAGGCGCATAAAATCCGACAGTCGACACGTTTGGAAAGACAGCTTGCTTAATCTATTTTATAAAATTTCAGTCTTGGTTTTTTTAAGATGAGTTACGTTACGAAATACTTGACAGTTGACTAGAGACTAACCGCCGCACTCAGAGTTGACTTTAATGATTACTTAGTTAAGTATAGATTTTTAAAATAAAACTGCCGCAATCGGACAAGTTTAATAAATTAATGTTAATTGGCTTAACTAATTAGGTTACATCTCATTAAATGTCAATTAACATTAATTTACTGAATGTCTCTGATTGCGGCAGTTTTGTTTTAAAAATCTATACTTAACTAAGTAATCATTAAAGTCGACTCTGAGTGCGGCCGTAAGTTTAATTCAGGCTAGGTAAGTATACAATTGGCTACTTGACAAAACTTTTTTTAGTCCGCGTCGTGTAGATTAATAAAAATTATTGGACACGTATTTTTTTTTACATTATCAAAATTAATGGCGATAAATTGAGTTGAAATTTCGCGTGACGTCACAACACGGTGCAGTTTGTACGGGGCTTATACCGAATTAATAACGAACGGACTAATTAGAATTTTGATTTTCGAAAGTCATCAAAATCCCTATTCGGTATTTTCCGGGGTATGAAAATACAAAAATTCTAATTAGTCCGTCAGTTAGAAAATACTAGACAAGTATTTTTTGCTTTTTTCATATTAATGAAAATAAAATAGATAAAGCGCATTAAAGTCTACGGGGACTCGTGACGTCACTAACCGCTATAAGCCGGCTATAAGGTTAGTGACGTCACGCGAAATTTAAACTCAACGTATCGCCGTTATTTTTTGATTACGTAAAATAAGAAAAAATACGTGTCCGACATTTTTTATTAACCTACAAGACGAACTATAACAAAAATTAGTTAACGTACCCAATTACGAATCTAAATCAAAAGATTTGTTTTATAAGGTCAATAAGAAGGGAAATATGAGTGAATATCTTGTTACTACCTTATAAACTATACCTAGCTGTTGGACCATACAATAATTAACCGTTGAATAAAGATGACACACATTCATCTCAATCTGCAATTAAATAACGTGTTATCACATTTTAACACATCAAATGAGATTCGATGCCTATAACCTCGTAATACGGTTTACTATGTAGGTACTCTATGTGTCTACTTCTTTTCTAAATTGGGAGTTTGGGACTGATGTACAAAAAGTGTTCTTTGAAATGAAAGTTCCTTGTACTCAGTCGCGAAAAAAAAAGTTCTTCGGTGTTATGATAGTTATGCGTTACGTTACGTATGTATGAATGTATGAGTGAATATTATATTTTGTTTGTATAAAAGTTTACGTAACTTTATAATATATTATGTACCTATACTTAAACGCATTTTATCAGAAACTAGCTTTGCTCGGCAGCATTTTCGATGAAAGCTCGCAGCTTGATTTCTTACGACGTCTTATTTCAACAAATTAACCCACAACAATATTAATCTATATATATTTAATCACCCTATCCATTGATGAAAACCGCATTAAAATCCGTTGTTCTAAGCTTACAGGGGGACATAGCGGAAAGCGACTTTGATTTATATTAGGTATAGCTGTGCCCCGCGGTTTCACCCGCGTTCATTTCAGAGATCCCGCGGGAATTCCGGGATAAAAGTAGCCTAAGTTACTCATAACATCAGCTATCTACCAGTGAAAGTCCCGTTAAAATCGGCTCAGCTGTTTCAGAGATTAGCAATTTTAAAAATTGATTTTTTGATGTAAGTAGCAGATAACATTTCATATGCATTTAGTGAAAAGCTGTTAATTTGGAATTACAAACAGACACTTCAATTTTATTTATGTGTATAGACTAGCTGTTTCCCTGCGGTTTCACCCGCGGTAATTCCGGGATAAGAAGTACCCTATATGACACTTAGGAACACTGTCTATTGGTAAAATAATTTTCAAAATCACTTCAGGAAATCCAAAGATTACCCCTTACGTCACAAACTTTACCTCTTTATAATAGTTATTAGTAGGTATAAATTAGAGATGATATTGACTCCATGGTCACTTTTACATTCTGTTTAACTATATTTGTTTTGCCTCCAAATTCCAAAATCTCAGTATCGCGTCGTCGTTTCAGGTATACCGTGTGTGTGTTACAAAACAAAATATTTATTAACAAAAAAAACACATTTTGTTGTTGGAACTCTCAATTTGTTTGTCATCAGACGCGATCCGTTTCTTTGTGTTTCCGCCGATTCATTAAACATTACTACATTGTTCAATCGAGCTGAAAACTGTGAATTATTTCATAAATGGACATAGATAAGCAACAGTGTGTTAACCCACACTGGAGAAATGTTGAGTACCTAAATCGTGTTTTAAAATTATATAGCACCATTTTCTGTCAACATTTTTTATGTTTAATGTTTTTTAATTATGTGTTTACGTTATTACATTGTTTAAATATGTAACTAAATATTGAACAAAAAAAAATTGACACAAAATGGCGCTATAATTTTAAAACTTTAATTTAATCAAAATTTCTCCAGTGTGGGTTAACACACTATTGCTTATCTATGTCCATTTATCAACGTATTCTCATGGTACATCTACGCTCGTTCTGTTCAAGTTGTCACCGTCCCAAGATGGGAATCGAAGCCAAGATCTCGATATATGATCAAAATAATAGTAGGTACAACTGAAGATAGAAATACATCATTGTGAAAATTTCAACTGTCTAACTATCATGGTTCATGAGATACAGCCAGGTGGCAGACGTACAGACGGACGGACGGACGGACAGCGAAGTCTTAGTAATAGGGTCCCGTTTTACCCTTTCGGTACGGAACCCTAAAAACTACGCGATATATCTCATTGAAACCAGGTTCCGTTGGAAGTATTTTTCATACGAGGTTTTTTGAATGTGTTTTTTTTTGTACAGATTTTCCAATAATTCTATTGAAGGATTTTACATCAAAATATATCGACTCTCCTTTGTTAGTGGCGTTGTCTCTTGTTTTTATCTGCGAGGGCACTGTTTTGGAGTCACAATAGTGATCGAAATACTGCATTGTTTACGACGTGCATTGATTATGAAATCATCCCAAAACTGTAGGTAAAGGAGGGCGCGAAATGCTTTGTATGTCTCATGTAATTTGTAAAGGTTTTGTGTATGGTCTACATCTTGGATTTAATTTTTGATTTGTGTGTTCTGTTTAAAAAGCAGCTATATATAAAATGACAGTCAAAAGCCACAGAATTTATAAAGAGCTATCATTTTAACGGTTATTTACTGAAGTTTTGGTAGGCGAGAAAATATCAGTAAGTTTGCATGCTACGTTTGATGTGGTACCCAAATGGTGCAAGAAAGATAATAGACAAGTAGTGTCTAAGGATAGACAATAGGTACTTTGAATAAAACATGTCCGGGGTCATCCATAAAGTACCTATGTCACACTAATTTTGAGATTTTTTGACCCCTATACCCCTACTTGTTGTTGAGCACATACTTTCTGAGACGCTCTCTCCTATTAGTGTGACGTCACATTTTTATGCAGTTTTACATCTACTTTATCTCGATACAGATAGAGTTGGAAATTTTTCGTTAATTGTTCAAATCTGGCTAGTTTAACAATATGTATTTTAATATTTTTTGCTATAGTATTTAACACGAGAATCGAGTACGGAATGTCCTACTTCAAAACGTCCCTCGATTAAACTTACATTCTGTATATTTTTTTTGCTGTCGGAAATGGTCAAGAAAAGTGCGTAGTTTCACGACAAAAATTAATTTATAGATATAATTATTAATTATCCCTTGAATAGATCGTAATAAGCGACAGCAATTACACGTTATTACCTACCGGGTAACTAGGTAACTATTCGTACAGTAACATCTCTCGCTCCATAAACTTCTGTGTAACATTTATTATATCGATCTTAAAGCTATAACGTCATTAATAGCTGAAGCCAGCAGTTTCTTTCTTTCTTCTTTTTTATGGACTTTCGGATATAATGCTTTTAGCCAGTTTCAAGTAAAATTTATTAGAATATCAAGATATTTTCTATTGAAATGCTTCGTTGTAGGTACGGTTTGAAATTGCAAGCCACGGTACTAAAGCTTGCAAGAACTTTCTCGGAGTTCTTGGAGGAAACCGAAGAAATCAGCTCGAAATGTCATATATCTTCTTGAGCGCATAAAAACCGTCACTTTGAAAATTATTGTCCAATACAGCACCTTATAACACAACAAAATCCATTTTTAATCATTTTTATCGACATTAAAATAAATGACCGAACCGCCATCTTTGATTCCCGCCAAAAAAACTCAGCCAGCAGTTCTATGACTTTCAATCTCTTCACCATATATAGGGGTTGAATGACGAAAAATCCTTCAAATATGTGGACGCAGATAAGCAATAACATGTTAACTCACAAAACAAAGTTATTGATTCAGAACGATTTATTAAGAGTTAGAGAACGTTTTTTAATTATGTGTTTACCTTATTACATTGTTTAAATATGTAACTAAATATTGAACATAAAAATGTTGAAACAAAATGGCGCTATAATTTTAAAACTTTAATTTACTCAAAAATTCTTCAGTGTGGGTTAACACACGATTGCTTATCTATGTCCAATGTTACCTTTATTGGAAAAAGAGCTCAACAATCGATTTTTTCTAAACCTACAGTTTTACTACATCCATTTGACGACCCGATTGGCGCAGAGGTCACCATGCCTACCCGCTAATCAAGGGGTTCCGGGTTCGATTCCCGGTGGGGGTGGACTTTGTGTGATGAACACAGGGTTCCATTTTCCAGTCTGGGTGTGTTTATATATCTATAGTATAATATATTAGTAATTCTATGTAGTATATACCACGTTTGCTTGGTTTCCACGACACAAGCTAATAATAGCTTACTGTGGGATCAAGCAGATTTGTGTGTTGTGATGTGGATTATTATTATTATTATACAAACTTCCAAGGAGCGTTTAAATTTCCGAAAAAAAAGGCAGTTGACTTGCTCGCGATGAGTTCGGCGCGGGCATTACATGACGGGGAAAATCACATGAAAATTCCGAGCGTAGTAAAGGAATTAAGTAGACATACGAACAGACACAAAGATAAAGACTTTGTTAATTTATACCTTACTAGCTGTCCCCCGCGGTTTCACCCGCGGTAATTTCGAAGTTTTCCAGGAAGAATTCCAGGATAAACTAAAGGTACCTACCTTTCAGTGGCGAAGGTACCATAGAAGCCGATTCCCACCGGCTTCCCTTCAGACGCAACTTCTCTCTCCGTAATTGAGAACGTTGTCAGGGATACAGGGAAGGACTTTTTATACCGGAATTCCCGCGGGAACTCCTGAACTTATCGCAGGTGAAACCGCGTTAACAGTTAATAGTTTAATAAGTTGAAATTAAAGTAGATTTCCGGCTTCCCTCTCTCAATATTTCACTCTTCGCCACTGGTACCTTTAAACTTTCTTCTGGAATCACTTTATTGGTGAATACCGTAAGAAAATCCGTTCAGTAGTTTTGAGTTTATCGCAAAGAGACAAACAGACGCGCCGGACGACTTTGTTTTATAATATGTAGATATGTATAAGGATAGAAGTTTATAAAAATTGCTGTTTTATTTACTCTATTAATAGTTTGCTTTTATGAATAGATCACACTTAGTACATAATTTTATTATTATAAAAATGTTAAAATTATTCAAAGTTGTTTGGATATTTGTTACTCAATCACGCATAAACGGCTGAAGCGATTTGGATGCAAGTTAGCACACAGATATATTATACCGGAATCCCTATGAGAATGAATCCCTATGTGCAGACGCGGAGAACAACTAGTTGATTTTGGTTAGGAGCTGAGCTGACTGACAGTTGATTGCAAAATTTAGGTTAATTTTGAATTTGTGAAATTATGATGTCTGTGGGTTCAGATGATCTTTGATAACTACCTTAAAATGCTTGGTTTTTTAACTTCGTTTCTTTTATGAAATTCAATAATTCCAACCATAAACTCGTTCAAAACTTGAGACAAATAATTAAAAACTTACCTTAATTTTTATATCCAACTAAACAAACATTCCCGCATCAAAATCCCAAACACTTGTAACTTATGGATGTGTTTTAAGTTTAAGTTAGGTCAGTTATGAATGATACATTTTATGTTAGTAAGAGTCGAAGTTCACTTGTTGATTGTCAGCGCTAGAATGATGTGCTCCAGGGGTGTTCACCCGTTTATATGTTGGGTCGTGTTGACGGTCGACTCCACAATGGACGGTTCGCAGAGAAATCTATACTCACTAATAAATAAAGACGGAAGATTTGTAAGCAGTGTGCATGTAGTGATTTTTTTTTAAATCATATTTATTTTAAAGGAGCTTTATAAAACCAATTACATGTCGGTACTATTGTATATACAAAATAATTTAGCAAACCAAAATATAAATTTACTCGCCAACAACAGTAAAAAATTGCGACAAAAAAAAGTTTTTTGAGGGATAAACAGTTTCCTACTTGTGATGACTTACAGCTCTAAAAAGATATTTTGCTGCCTCAGAGCTGCATGTAGTGATAATCTCTGGAACTAAACAACCGATTCTATAAATTCTTTCGTTGGTAAGAATTTTCAGTGTGAATGTGTCAATAAAAAAATATCCTACACCACTCAGAGAAGTCATATAGGATATTTTTTTTCATCCCATCCCATTTTTGTTAGCCAAGTAGGTACTTGTTAAAAATCTAACAAAAGCACCAGAAACGTAGTTTTTATTACTTCTTTGGGCAATGTCAGGTATTTTTTAAGAGTAACGCCATTCGTAAAATGCGTACAGTTTTCTCTTAGCGATATAAATGTACCTACATACTTATAATGAATTTATCCTACTTCCTACTAATATTATAAACGCGAAAGTTTGTAAGTATGTATGGATGGATGGATGGATGTTTGTTACTCTTTCACGCAAAAACTACTGGATGGATTTAAATGAAACTTTACAATAATATAGCTTATACATCAGATTAACACATAGGGTACTTTTTATCCTGGAATTTCCGCGGGAGCTGTAAAATTAATGCGGGTGAAACCGCGGGGCACAACTAGTATTCTAATATTTAAACCGCCGCCGCTGCGCCGAATTCCATCTCTCAATTTCTATTGAGCTTTTGATATAAACTAGCTGGTCCTATTGAACCGATACAAAAAAATATTTCACTGATATAGGAAGCTACATTATCACTGAGTGACACTGGATACTTTTTAGAGTTCCCGCGGGAACTTCGAAAGTAACGCGAGTGAAACCGTGGGAACAGCTAGTTAAAATATGATTATGTGTAGATGTTGTAGATGTCGAACCAGCCCGGTGACACTCCATACAAATGAACTGATTCAAGTACTTTCCTATAGCCGGCTTGTACATACGTATTACGTACCTACACGTGTTGTGCGTGTGTGCGTGTCGTAAGGTTGAAAGCTAGCTGACAGTGACTGTCAGCTGTCAGTGAATGATTGTCACATGTAGATTCTACGTGTGTCAAACTTTCCTCGGAGTTGACCTTCCCCATCCGGAGAGTGTCGCTTCTTTATACATATATTCTGTTTTCTTTGGTTGAACAAAAAATATTATATAAACTTACAAAATTTTTATGATACTAAAATGAAAATTTATTGATCTTCATTTGCATTGCCGACCGTACCCTCTAAAGGATCGAACTAGTAGGGTGACCAACTGTTGAATTGTAATGGGACATTGTGCACCGCTACGTAGGACGATACGTCGTCTATATCACCCACTTTATTTTACACTAGCCCTTGCTCCCTGTTTTACTCGATATTCACAATTAGGTAGGTTTGCTTGCGCAGTTGTTGCAATGACGTAACGTCTTATATATCGCCCGGGGCAGACGCTAATTCTGCCACCATCCTTGTTCTAAAATAAAAATTATAAAAATTCAATTTTTTCCGCCCCCACTCAAATGACATTAGAAATAATGATATCAAAAATTTTAAATTTTTTTTAGTTTTATATCATTTTTAAATGTTGCAAATATACCATCAAAATATTATAGTTTAGGTACTTTACTTACTTACATAATATAATATTATCTGAGAAGATATGATTTTTTTATATTGACGCTAGTTTTGACCCCTGTGAGGCCCTTAAATGTACACCATAACCTTTTCACCGCCATCCCCGTAATATCACGAAATCATGGCTAAAGCGTGTGATCGGGGGGTAATGTTCATGTTTTTGTAGCCTTAACCTATTAAGGCTACAAAGAAGTAGCGGTACAAGGGGTTAAATACTACGAGTGATCTAAATACCGCGTTGATGATTTTCTCTTGTACCTATGTATTTTAAGTTTGAAAATAATTATTATACCTACTGTAATTTCTCAATAGGGTTTTCACGCTGGAATAGGTCTCGGTGCGACTTTAAAAGGCTTGAAAATATGAATTCAGTATTGGAAAGAGTATGATCGTAAAGATTAACGGAGATTTATACGCGTCCCGTAGAAAAGTTTAGCGCGCAAGGTGCGTTTATAAGGCAATGTATAAATTTGCAGCCACCTGGCCCTAGTTAATATGACGTATAAAAAAAATCGTTATAGGATGTTTTAACTAAAACTTTGTTGGATAAACTTTGTTAGATAGGGTCGCCACATTTTTTTTTTTTTGGAAAAAATATAGTATTTTTCCGAAAAAAGAAGCAAAAATATAGTACTTTTGCTAAATGCAGGGAGAAAAATAGTACATATTTATTTTTAACCGACTTCCAAAAAGGAGGAGGTTCTTAGTTCGATTGTATGTATGTTTTTTTTTTATCATTATGTATCCGGCAGCATTCATCTACAAATTATTGCTAGTTTGACAGTTGACATTTTGTGGCCGCGTATGCGTTTCGTTCTGAACTTCCCCGTGCTGCGCTACGGGAGCGTTCTAGACCAGTCACAGTTAATATAAAAAAGTGCGACAGTTCAATTGGGGACAAAAATATAGTTATTTTTGGTACTACATAATTTTTCTATAATATATAGTACAATTGACTGAAATATAGTACGATACTATATAATATACTACGGGTGGCAACCCTAGTTGGGTAGGTACGTCTCAATGGCAATTATTTTTACTCATCATTGGCAAAATTAAGTCATCATAGAACCACAGGGTAGTTTCCGGGGTATGAGAATCTAAATTATATTTAGTCCGTCAGTTAAATAATAAAAAAAATAATAGCTACGTATTTTTTGCTTTTTCAAACTATTGAAGAAATACTAAGATAAAAAGCAATAAAAATTTAGGAGTGGGAGCTCTTGACGTTATAACGTGCTATAAACTACAGCACGGCGTGACGTCACGCGACTTTTCAACTTAATGTATCTCCATTATTTTTTCTTTACGTAAAAAATTAAAAAATTCTTGTACAATATTTTTATTAATCTACAAGAAGGACTAAAAACTAAAGTTTGGTTCAAAAGCTCACCGTTTCATGAATAAGGGCGCTTAATCTATTACATGAGCAGAACAAGAAAATCTTAAGGTACAAGTCCCAAAGTATGAAAGTGCAATAAACGAAGCAACGTGCAATAAGCCCAGGGCCCTTATTCACTATGACCAACAACATTCCTTGCCCATAACGCGCGCGCTTCCCAAAAACAATCCCAAACGCTCCAGACGCAAAAATATAAGAAAATTATAGCAGTATATTCAAAAATCGCTTTTGCTATTATGAATGAATGAATGAAAAACACTATTAAGCACCACAATCAGTACAAGGACCAAAGGGCGGCTTTATCACTATAAAGTTTCAAATAAGTCTAATGACTTGGGCCACTTGACTAAATGTTTTTTTAGTCCGTCGTGTAGATTAATAAAAAATATTGGATACGTATTTTTTATTTTTTTACGTAATCAAAAGATAACGGCGATAGGTACATTGAGTTGAATTTTCGCGTGACGTCACAACCCGGTGCAGTTTGTACGGGGCTTATACCGAATAATGACGTCACGAGTCCTCCACCCTAAACTTTAATGCGCTTTATCTAATTTTCATTTATTTGAAAAAGCAAAAAATAAGTGTCTTGTTTTTTTTTTATTTCGAACTGACGGACTAATTACAATTTTGATTTTTATACGCTGGAAAATACCCATGGTATATTAGGTAAATCGAATCGCTGCTTAAAAAGTTACACTTTAAAATACGTACGTACGTACAATCTTACCTTAGATTTTATGTTTGCGTCCGAGTCAACGATGTAACCCATCGAAATTATTGTCTTATTGCGGACCCATAGCTCGTTTTGCCGCACTCCATTGAGACGCCATGTAACGATGCGTTCCATTGATATGGGAACTGAATGTAAATTTATTTACTACGTCATTTACAAACTACATCGTCTCCGTGTTTGAAGGATTATGGACTCGTATTTATAATACCATAATGACTATATATTGTTATAAAACAATGCCCTGCACCGCGTCTGTCTGTTTGGTAACTGATTTTCATGCGGTTTTCATCCGTAGATACAATGGTTAATGAGGAAAGTTTAGGTATATAATTTATTAAGGTTTAAATGTGTAAATTGGAGTTGGAAGTGTTGGAAAAAGTCAAAGCCGTTGTCCGAGATACAGAATTTCCGGAATTCCCGCGGGAACTGCAAAATCAACGCGGGTGAAACCGCGGGGATCAGCTACTTTTAGGTACATATTATCCTCCTTAAATATATTTTTAAGCATCTTAGAAAAAATGTTTTTTATACCGTTGTTTTGATCGGTTTGTATGGTCCATATCTAATGCTTTTATGTGCGGTAACAGATTTTGGAGTAGATTCAACCTTTCCTTCCATTTTATTCTGAGACTGTTGAGTCGTGAGTGTGCAATCGAAATAACAAAGATCTACGCAGACTTTAAATAATTAATTTCTCACATAGCTATTATGTACATTTTATGATAATTAACAACCTATATGATGTTTGTCTTACATAATACATTACTTACCTATATTATGTTACTTGCGCCGCCGTCTATATTATTTCAGAAAGCTGCGAAGGTTCTTTGCTAGACATTTCTAGCTGACTCTACATATTTTCACAAAAAAATTGATAAAAACAGAAGGTGCCAACTCGCGCGCACCCGCGAGTTTTACACTCGCATGTTGACGAATAACTCACATTTTTTAAGTATTTTTTAGTTATTAACAAGAAGACGGCAAGGGTGTAGGGTATCAAACCGAAAGCAGGTTCCGCGTGTTATTAGTACTCAGTAAGTGTATAGCCATAAACTCAAACCGTACACGGAGAGAAACGGGCCGAAGAGTTTTCGGTCGCCCTTCGTTGCCCGAAGGATATGTTGACGACACAATATCAGCGACCAGCAGACACAGCGACCGACCCCGCATGCTGTATCAATAATGTGCAAACTACGGCGTAGTATACAACGTGTTAATGAATTAACCGAAAACCAGAAAGTAGTTTGCTCAGAATCAACTAGCGAATCGATCGCACTATGTTTTAATATAGGTCCGTCCGTCCGGAATATCCGCGGTTATTCCGGAGTTCCCGCGGGAATTCTGGGATAAAAACTATCCTATCTTTTAAGTTGGACCATATTATAAATGGTTGCAAAATTTTATCAAAATCCGTTCAGTAGTTTCGGAGTCCATCGCGGACAAACAACGTGACACGTGATTTATATATATTAGACTAGCTGTCCCCCGCGATTTCAACCGCGGTAATTTCGGAGTTCCCGCGGAGGTTGCGGGAAAAAAGTACTCTATGTCCTTCAGTTCCCGAGGGAATTCCGGAATAAAAACTATCCTATCTTTTAAGTTGGACCATTTTATGAATGATTACAAAATTTTATCAAAATCCGTTCAATAGTTTCGGAGTCCATCGCGGACAAACAACGTGACACGTGATTTATATATATTAGATTAGATATCTATATAATTATGTACAATGTACTAAATAATGTGTAATTATCAACTCGTGATAATTAAAGTGAAACATATTGTATTTGAGAAGGGAAAACAATTCTTGATGTTGTACCTACGTTATTTCACCTACGTTCAAGATATTCTCGAATTTCCTATTGAATTAATTCGTTTTGTTAATTAAAGGTTGCGTTCTAACAATCACTTCTTCCACATAAAATAGAAGGTACATTAAAAGCTAAACCCACATTGAATAGATACGTGTCAAAAAGAAATTGAAAATTTTGTGTAATATCTTCATGGTGAATTATTAAACACTAGCTGTGCTCCGCGGTTTAACCCGCGCGAAAGGTTTTTATACAACAACTTTTTTTCCGGACATCCGAATTCAATGAAACAAAGCCTATGTGTAGCTCCAGGCTAAGCTAAATGTACAGAATCGCGGATTCTACTCTTTTATTATAGTATAGACTAGCTATCCCCCGCGATTTCATCCGCGGTAATTTCGAAGTTCCCGCGGGAATTGCGGGGAAAAAGTTATTTGTACATAGGCTGCACTAAAAGTATCGGGAATGCAATATCTCCACTGTTCCTGCCATATTAAAATCTTTTTAATTGAAAACTCCTTGATTTTAAAAATCGAATACCATTTATTTATTTAAAAAAAGATTCTCGGTCTTGTCACAAGGTCTTGTCAAACTTGTTTAGTCGTTGAGAAAATGGAATTGACTCGAGAAAATTCTAGAGCGATGATTTATTATGACTTTCGAAGTGGTTTAACACAAAAACAGTGTGTTTACCGGATGATTTCTGCATTTGGTGATGAACCACAATTTATCGCTAGTTTGCTGAATAACAACATGGACGTGTCAAGCTCAGTGATGATCCCCGTCAAGGTCGTCCAAAAACTGCAGTCACCCAAGAAAACGTTGATGCTGTGCGTAAGCTGATTGAGGAAGATCGACATGTGACATACCGCGAAATTCAGGCAACTTTAGACATTGGCATGAGTCAAATATAAATAATCTTACATGAACAGTTAGGTGTAAAAAAGTTGTTTTCCCGATGGATACCGTATATCCGATAATCATAAAAGTACGTCTCTATTTTTACTAAAGCAAATAGGTATTTGATTGGTCAAAAATTAACTGTAGGCATCAACGATTCGATGATTTATTGATGATTATTTATCCACATAAATACGAATAAATCATTCGATCAAGCTATGCCTGATATGTCCGCCCCCATCTTACTTCTTTGTCTCGAGCATTGAAAGTTGATAAACATGAAATGCTACTAAAACTTTGCTCTGTCTCTTATTAACAGCACACAAGTTTATGCTATAATTGCTTTTAATAGTGGGCGTAAGTAATGTAAATGACAAAAACAAAATTATCTTTATTATCTCTGATCTTCATCGTTTTTTGAGAAGATATTACGAATTTTTTCTAGTCGGTGGCACTGGTTTGGCTCTTGAATGACGATTTATAGTAAATTAAGGATTCCTTTTGAAACTTCATTTTTAGATAAATAACAGTACCTAGATTTAGATACGTCTTTCTTATAGTAGGTAAGTCTCAGAAAAGAATGCTCACTGATGAAATAATCACTACTTTCACACTAACCGCTGAAATCTATGAAAGCATTTTGTGCTAACCTTAACCTTACCAATGAAGACGCGGTCAGGGGGATTTGGTTAGGTAGGTATTCAAAAAGTTATCGCATAGATCCATAATTCCATAGTCATTTTTGCTTCAAGGCAGTGTCAATGGGCTGAGAATTCTAGTAAAACCAAATGTAATAAAAAATGGAAAAATTTATTATAGAATGTCTTTTGGAAAATTTGAATTTAAAATATGGAACATACCTACACATAGAAATAAATGGAACAAGATTTAAAACACAAATAAAAAGTAAGTAAAAAGGAGGAAGTATATCATAACGAGTGGCCAGTGGTAGTAAAGGTCATAAAACTAGGACATTTTATCCAACTTACGTGCGTAATAAGTGATACGCCGTAAGTGATGTCCGAAAACCATTCTACTAAAGCATCTCTCGTAGTAGATCAACACCTGTGTCCCTCCAGTAGTGTCCAAATTGATTGAAAAAAAACAAACGGGCTCTTCATTGGGAAGCGCCTTTGGGTCGCAGTGTCAGTAAGGGATGAAAGATATGCAATTAACGTATTTCTTTATAGGGTTTTACGTTTCTTTGAGGATGTAGATAGTTGTTCAAGTTTTGGCATGTATCATGACTCAAGCTCCAGTTAATATATTGTCTGGCTCGTATGCTGGGAGGGGTTGCTGGACTTACTTTTCTGAGTAAATAAATAATAATAATAAAAAATACTTGCGGCAAGTGCTTTCAATGATTGATGTGAAAATACGTAGGTACTTGCCGCAAGTCATGCACTTGATCACGTAAATACGTCCAATGATAAGTTCCTTAGTTTTTTTTGCTTCGACGACGATGGACTGTCAACTTGGCTAAGGAGGCCGGTGCTTATACGCTGCAGCATAGCTCATACTTCGTCGATATTAATATTTTGATACAACATTGTGTCAATATGAACAGAACTTATTTATTGGGAGTTGCGTTGTTCGTTGGAGATTAAGTAGGTATACTTGCTTGCGATGAAATGTCTGGCTTAACAAACGTTATTGCAGAACTTTTCATTTCTTTCTTTTAAAATAGACGAAATACCTTACTTTTTATTTTGGAAATTTATACAGGTGTCGAATGATTTTAAATTGCTGAAGGCACCTTATATAATACTGTTAGTTGTCGTAGGTACCAATTTTTTGAGGTGATTCGTCGACCGTCATTGATCATTTTAAAAACACAATTTAGCTACCTTAACTTTTTTCCCAAGGTAATTTTTAGAGTTCCGTACCCAAAGGGTAAAACGGGGCCCTATTACGAAGACATCGCTGCCCGTCCCGCGTACGTACGTCTGTCACGGCTGTAGCCTGTATCTCATGAACCGTGATAGACAGTTGAAGTTTCACAGATGATGTAAGTCTGTTGTAGCTATAACAATACCTACTAAGAAACAGAATAAAATAAATATATATAAGGGGGCTCCCATACACCTACAACAAACGTGATTTTTTTTTCTCGTTTTTGCTCGATTTGACAACGGCAACAGGTAGATGCTTGAAATATTCACAGAATATTTAGTTATATATTCACTGTGAAAATAAATAGTAAAATAATAATAAAACTAATATTTAACTCTCCCTCCCATACAACAGACATGATTTTTTTGCCATTATGGTGCTGAACCCTTCATGCGCGAGTCCAACTTGCACTTGGCCGTTTTTTTTTAAATCCTAAAACTATGCACACATTTGAAGAAGGAACCAATTTTTTTTTAATTAGACTAGAGTCTAGAGCAGTGTCTGTACGGGGATCGCAAGAGACTTAGTTATGTATTAATTTGAATCCTAACTATGCAAATGCATAAAAGTGTTGTACCTATGGATTGAATATTTGTAACATAGGTAATGAAATACATGAAAAAAGCGGGGGTCGAGAAAAATTATTTCATACCTACTGAAGGGGGTCGTGTCATGAAAAAAATTGGAAAACACTGGTCTAGACTATAGAATAGTAAGGTATTTGTGTAGGTAACTTCCATTGTTTTGAATAAGCGTCAGCCAAGACTTTAAAGTTCATGAAGCATGTGTAAAGCAGTGATATCATGTTGAGAAATGTACCTACATAGTTTAAGCTATCCAATGTAGGGTTGGTACTACACAAAAATAGACCGAAGTGTTTATATCTAATAAAATTGTTATTTTTTTATGCTTAAGCATTGACGTACATATAAAAACAATCAAAATTCTATTTACAATTTTCATCGTAATATCTATAGTTCTATACATATTATAAAATGCTTTATCCTGAATGACTGATTGACGGATCAACGCCCAGCCTAAACCGCTGATCGTAGAGACCTGAAACTTGGTGTATTCTTTGTACGACGTAGGCATTAAATAAAAAAGAATTTTCCGAAATTATACCCCTAAAGAAGTGAAAAGGGGTTGCAAAATTTTTATGGAACAATTCCGCGGACACTCCTAAATTATCGCGGGTAAAACCGTGCGGGAAATCTAGTTATAGTATAATAATACTATATTAATACTAAACATACACTGTCATACAAAAATCATCTTATTCTAGTTGGATTAATAATAATTTAGTGCTAGACCTACACCATCATTATACAATTTAAAATTCAAAACCTAATCAAAAAATAAATTTTAAATAAATTTGTGTTTAATAAAATAAAACGGAACTTCTGACAGCCTTAATGTACAGACAATAATTTCAATGCAAATTTATTATAACATTGTGACCGTTATATTCTGTTGCAGATAATATAAGAACAACTATTTTCCAGAACTCAATTTACGATGGTAAGCAACAGAATCAATATAGATATTTTGTTCTTTTTTTTTTTTTTAATGGCGCATTACGCCCACAATGCATTATATAATCGCTGTCCATGGCCAGGTTATAATTTTTTTTTTTTAATCGCAATAGTGAAAGACAACGCACCCAGCATTTTTGGCACTATAGGTACAGTGTAAGGCTTAGTAAAGGATATTATGTAGTAATCCTATTCATTGACGTTTTATATAACAGGAAAAAGCCAAAAATTCCATGAACATAATATTATGAAGTGCGTACAAGTCACCAACGAATTGACGGATCCAAAGTACCTACATATACGAAACTTATAGGCATTCTACGTCTCTTACCTTTATCTTTGTATTGTCGCCGATACAACGTAGTGGTTATATAATCTTTGGCCGATACGCCGAAATCATTAACTCGCCTAAACCCACCTTTAAAAAATCAACAATAATTTGCACATGCTCAGAGTAGGTACGTATCATATTATTGCAGAAGTTCAAGTTCTGTTCTGGTGGTGACTGTCCGCTGTGGGCGTTGGCTGGTCTCCACGCCCTGAGCTCCCTTCCTCTGCCGATTTTCAAGACCCTCCTGCAGCATATACTGGAGGAGCAGCCTGTAAGTAACTCTAAGGATAGATTTATATTATTTTTCTTCGTCATGACGTATACACTTGCCCAATAAGTAAAGTTGACAATCCATCTATAATCATTATCGTTGTAGAAAACTAAGGAACTTATCTACACTTCAAGTCACGTGGTTACGAGATTATGAACTTTTGATTGGAGGATTTTTTCATGACCACGTGACGTGACGATAAGTTTCTTAGTTTTCTATAGCGGTAATGAATTATACATATTCAACTTGGCTAAGAGGGCTGAAACGCCAGTTAGTATTATATAGATAGAAATAATTAAAATCCTAATCCAAACTAATGTTATAAATGGAATCGGTGAAGAAAAACATCGTGAGGAATCCATAGCATGGTGGTAGGGCGCTCTCTAGTGCCCGGCTGGCTAGCTACCACCTTCAAGTTGCAAATTTGTCGCCAAGCACCTGACGCGTGACGGTGTGTTCCGGCAGCCCCACTTGAAAGTCAGTTCCCATCCCCATTCCAGGTCGGCAACGCACCTGCATGCCTTCTGGTGTCGCAGATGTCCATGGGCGGCGGTTATTACTTACCATACTTACCATCAGGTTGTACTTGCCCGTTTGCCCCCTATGACATATAAAAAATGCGAATATGAGATTTTATTTTGAATGTCGCCGCGCTTTCACACCTTAAACTGCTCGACCGATCACCATGAAATTTTGCTTACACGTTGTCAGGGGCACATTCACTCAGGAGTCAGGGATACCTACTGTAGCTTCGTAGTGGTTATATTCTTGTTGGCAGCTTCCTATCAGTGAAAATTTTTTTTTACTGAATCTGGTAGTTCCACAGATAATACCTTACATCCAAACTTACATACACAATTACACACTCCACCTCTTTATTTAATATTAGTGTATCGCGTGAGTCTCGGAATTCCCGCAGGAATTTTTTGTATCAGAAACCTTTGCGGACGCAGGCAGAACAACCCGCCAAAGTTTAATCACAATTGAATTAATAGTTAAGGAACGCATAGAGGACAAACATACAAACATTCATTTTTATTTATAAAGAAGATGTAGAGATAGTAGGTATATCTGAAAAAAAAAATCTCTTTTTACCAACAATGACGTAGGTAAACTCGTATTATACTCGTGTGGTAGGTACTCGTATATCCTCACGCTAGATGTAGCATTAGATATAAATAATAAATAAACTTTGTGATTTGTAAAAATAAACACGCCGAACTTCGCCATTCCTTTTAGTCAATTTATTCGTGACCAAAAAAAGATAAACCGGCAAAGGACTCGCCATCACATCTTTTTGATACTTGTTTGATATCATATTATCTCTCTTGCTTTGTAATGATGTTACGTGAAATGGAACGTCCAGGGCCCTTATTCACTATGACCAACGTCCAACACTCAGACCAAATAAAAACTAAAGACGGAACGTATCGAACAACGAAGTGAAGCCGATTGCGTATGCATGTGGTGATTAGGAAAGTGTATGGATTTGCTAAGTTTACTTACTGATGATAAGTGATTCCATGCTGTTTTTTTTTTTTATTTTTTGACCGTTGACGACACAATATGGCATTTTTTCTAATTTAATTGTTGCGTCACCTCCATTAGCGGGAGAAGCTCAAACTAAAAGGTATGGTGTCTTTTTCTTGTAAGTGTGTGCGTGTTTCTGTGTACGTGCACGGCGTGGTGTCTTTTTCCGGGCTTCACTTGTTTGTTCTACTCGTTCCGTCTTTAGTTTTTATTTGGTCTGAGGACCAACAACATTCCTTACCCATAATGCGCGTCCCAAAAGTGCAATACCAAACGTTCTAGATGCCAAAATATTAGAAATTATTGTTCTGTATGCCATAAGAAACTTTGTTAGTTATTTTTTTTTTTGGAGTGAAACTTCTTTGATTACGGGGGAAAGACAATTTTTGTAGCGCATTATGTGTTATGGTCATAGTGAATAGGGGCCCAGCAGGATAAATATTTTTGACTAGCTGCTCCCCGCGGTTTCAGCTATCTGAATTATGAGATTGGCTGGGAAACTCTTTTTATCCCGACAAAAAGTAGCTATATTGTGTTTATCCAGAATATTATATTCTTTGTACCCGTTGATATAAAAAATAATTTCTACGTTTTATCTAGATTCACTTTCACACGAATGTCATTCCAATACCGAGTTTATTATTCAATACTACCCCGCGGTTTCACCCGCGTTAGTTTCGGAGATCCCGCGGGTATTCCGAGATGAAAGTACTTACTACTCTATATTTTTTCTGTACCTACCCCTGACAACGTGTAGGTAGTATGCAAAATTTAATGCACATAATTTCTTCCGCGTTAATTTCGGAGTTCCTGTTTGAATTCCGGAATAAAAAGTGGTCTATATCCTTCTCTGTACCCCTGAAAACGTGTATGCAAAATTTTGTGGTGATCGGTTGAGCCGTTTAGCCGTGAAAGCGTAACAAACAAACAAACTGACTGTGTCGATCGTCCGTGGTTGTACCCGCGTTAATTTCGGTATTCCCGCGGGAAGTCTTTGCCCCGGTATAAAAGCCCCCTATATGTCACTCAGCAACGCTATAGCTACCGTTGCAGCATCTTATAAATGTTTTTTTTTTTAAATCGGTTCAATAGTTCTTGAGTTTATCCATTACAAAACAGACAGACAAACACACAATAAAAAAATCTTTTTTCTTTGTAATAGGGAATAGACAAATTTTGATTTCTCATTTCTAATTTGAGCACGGCTGTTCACTGTTCAGCCCATATTTTTTTCATATTTTTAAAATGATAGAAAAATTTCCCACAAAATTGGAAAATTCTAGAAAAACTGGAACCGCTTATTTCTGGAAAGGGATGCTTTTAATTTATAGAGACAGATATCTGTTGGGTAAGCTAGTTCGAAATTGTCTTATGGCACTCAAATTCATAGTAAAATCTATTTTATGTACAGACCACACCTAGTTAAAGTTATATTATTATTGTATGTATATGGATAATAATAATATATTATATGTACATAATTTAGCAGATTTGTTGGGAAATTCTTCTACATTCTTGGATAGGTATTTATTTAGTCCACAGCGTTTTCATGTCTTTGGTTGAGTTAAGTATACATATAAAAAATCTTTGTGATTTATTTATATTCTAATAGGTAATGTAATAGGAGCGACAGCGTACTGTATTGTAGTTTTCAGTGAATACCTAAGTTATTTTTTATGTCTTAGATTTTAATCTAAGTTAGTTTACTAAATTGAGTAAAATATACTTATAGTACACG
Source organism: Zygaena filipendulae (assembly GCA_907165275.2). NCBI lineage: Eukaryota > Metazoa > Arthropoda > Insecta > Lepidoptera > Zygaenidae > Zygaena > Zygaena filipendulae. The sequence goes on from OU015669.1 coordinate 9,503,298, forward strand.
GTGGTCTACTTGAGGTGGAATCTTTAGTATACTGTGTTATTACTAATTGGAAATTACATAAATAAACAAAGGAAAATAAAAAAACCGAATGATTACGTACTTAATTTTTTTAATGGTAAACTAATTAGGTAATTAATATTTTTTATTATTAAATCATAGTTGTCGGTCATGTTAGAAACACTTGTTGGTACAACTAAGAAAAATACATACCCCGATGTTTTGATACATAGGTATGTGAAAAAATATTATTTTTTCAATTTCATTTCTTCAAATATTCCCCATTAACTATTTTCGGCGTAATTTTTAATGTAGAAACCGCCGCTTTGTTTTTATTAGTCGATTGTGAAACTCTTTACGTAGTTAAAGGTATTTACACTATTTGTATTTTAAGCAATTTACTAATTCTCAAATCTTATTATAATTGTCGTCTCTTCACTATCCGGCGCAATGAGAGAGACAGAAAATATCTTGAGAGGTGAACGACTCTTGAGTAGGTATACCCACCTAAAGAGTCGTTCACCTCTCAAGATTTATTAGTGTTTATAAATATGGCATCTTGATTTTCAGTGTATAGCCGTATGTACAGGAATGATATTTTAGGATAATTATTTGACCTCACAATTTATACGTTTTATTTGTCATATTTCAGGAAGATGGTGCTAAAGAGATCTTAAAAGACACACATTTATGTAAGTACTTACCACTATGACGCCGTGACGGAAAATGAATCTTTGCTCCCATCCGTGCCGTGCGATAAGGAACTAACTACGTTCCAAAAAAAAACATACATACAGCCGAATACAGAACCTCCTCTTTTTTGGGAGTCGGTTAAAAAGGAGTATGATAACACATGGATAACAAATTGACACACCATTTAGTGAGCTCACGAGGGTTGCATTTCGTATTATATGTTATGGAGGTGCCGATTGAGGTTTAGGTTTAAGTAACATATAATAAATGGGCTAGTTAGTAGTTGACTGCCATTGAGTTTAAATTTCGCGTGACGTCACTATCCTGTGTAGTTTGTATGGGCGGTTAATGACGTCACAAACCTACTTATATGTAGGTATGTTTGTATATTTTCATCATGGAGGATGAATTTCCATTAATTTGAAAAGCAAAAAATACGTGTCCATTATTTTTTTGTTTTCTAACTGACGGACTAATTAAAATTTTGATTTTCAAAAGTCGTCAACTTCCCTATTGTCTGTTTAATTAATGTTATCCTATATTATCTAACTACAACCGCGATCGCATTAGAATATATGTATATATGTATATACCTGTAATGATTGCAGTTTGTTAAATAAATAAATAAATAACTGGTAGAGAATGCCTTAGGCATTAAGTCTGCCTTTTGTACGATAATGTGCAAAAAACTTCTTTAAATAAATAAATAAATGAATGTGCAGCGTCGCGCGACGAGTGCGCGCGCGCGGTGGCGGTCGCGCGGTGGGTGCTGCGGCAGACGTGGCGCGGCAGCTGCCCCAGCGCGCAGCTGGCGCGCGACCTGGTGGTGCTGGCGGTGCCGCGCGCGCACGCGCAGGCCTTCGCCGCCGCCGCCGACGAGGGCCGGGCGCCGTACGAGGCGCACGTGCGCGCCAACGGGTTTATGGGTGAGCTCGAGCCTCGAATTTTAATTTTTTTTTCGAACACCTGCAACTAGGGGCTAGGGCTGCGTTCCGAAACTACAGTACCTACAATCAGTGTGATTTCGCGGTAAATAATTAGTACGATGTTTCAAATAAACATTTACATTCGATGGCATAAAGCGAAAAGGTCATTATCTCGAAAATTAGTCAAAATTATTCTACTATGTATTTATCTTCGCAGATAGTTTTCTTTTCTTTCTTTTTCATCTTTCTGTTTATACTCCGAGTCCTCACCGAATTACCGTCCTATTTCGCCGGTTAGTTTAGTGACGCACCATTGTGTTCCACCACATATTTCTGAACAGCTCACTCGAAGGCACACTAAGCAGTAAGCACACACGAGAACTTTGGCTACTGCGAGTCCGTGTGCACACGAGAGCTGTTTCAGAACGCGGCCCTAGTTTGAGTAAGCCTATTTCCAGCAGTGGTTATATTTCGGTTGATATGATGATGATAAAGCCTCTATCTATTTGTACGTTTATATCTACTCGTTAATCAAGAGGGTGTTTTGTATTTTTTTTTTTAGTTAACAAGGTAGTAGACACATCAATCAGCCCCGGACCCGATGGCTCAAAAGACACGATACAGCTGAACATAGTCACAGAGGACATTTTCTCCGGGGATCGGTTCAACAAGAAAATTTTCTTAGACGAGCACAGTGTCAACACACTATTGCAGGAACTCAAGAATGCATACAAGAGAATGGAGGAAATAGACCCCATGGTTATTAGTTAATTAATAGAAGTAATATTTTTTTAATTTGCGAGCTCGTTGAGAAATGGGTTTAAATTTTGGCTATGACCAGAAAAAAAAATCTCATTAAGTACTTACTCGTATGTACGCATTTATTTTATTAAGTAGGTACTTTACCATAATTTTAAAGTGGCCATTAAAATAATGTGATTAAAGTTTAAAACATAAATTCTCTTTAATTTTTTTTGTTTTATTTGCATCCTATATAATAGCAGTAGCAAAAAACAAAGTACACAGGACATAAACTGGCACTTATCTTCACTTTTCTATTTGTGGTGTAGTTTTCACACCTAGTAGGTATATTGTGTAGGAGACGGAGAAGCGATAGGCTATCGCTATAGGTGCGCAATAGGGTACTTGCATGAATTTTTTTTTCAGTCTATTTTAAAGATATATGGCCTACTTAAACAAAGCAAGAAAAAGAAAAAATATATATGCATAAATTAATTAAATAGAACGTTTCAAATTTCCTACTTTAGACTTTACCGCCGAAACGCGGAATGACGTCACTTGTTCAAAATTACGCCTTATTAATCTGTGATAGAAATGTCACTGTCGTATTGACAGGATCATGTGACACTGACAGACAGGTAACTTCAATATCCAAAAGCGAAATTAAGGTTGAACTGTGTCGAGTTACTTCCAAAACTTCCAGTAAAGAATAGAAATGCATCTTACCAATGCATTTTAAAGTAAAAAACTTCAGAAAATAAAAAAAATGCGTTGACTGTATGCACTTGGTTTCTTTTGCCTTCTCTGAAAGAGGTAAATGTTTCCTAAAAAAATAAAAGTGACGTCATGTGTTAAGCTTGGCTGTGATTGGTGTTTCGTTGCAACGTTCCGTTTTACAAAATTAAAAGATATTTTGGAAACTATTGAAAATTTTTTAGTAAATTTTTCACGATAACGCTTTTCTAAGGCTCTATTTTTGAAATATTGACACAATTTCTTATAACAAATTTCATGCAAGTACCCTATTACGTGATCCGCATCATTGGACAAGCAAGAAAGTCACGTCACAACACTCACAAGTAGTGATGTGCCGGGTATCCGTATCCGCGGGAGAAGAAAGATACGTATTCATTACTTTTTGACAGATCTTTTACCTTATTAATTTTCAATACATAGATGAAAGGAAGAATTTGCGTAATAGTGCCCATTAGTGATAAACAGTGTTTGGAAACAGTGAAATAAGATGAAATGGGGCGTTCGTAGGAAGGTTGTCGTTTTGCTTTATACAAACGCGTGCCTCAACTCCCATTCAACGGAGACGAGTTGCATCCAAAAGTTTCCAATGCATCTCAAAGTACTTACCTAATAAATGACTTCAGAAAAGATCTAACTAAGCTGTATAAACTAAGATTCTTTTGCCTTCCCCTAAAGAAATAAACTTAATAAAAAAACAATACTGTCAGTGTCACTTGACGTGAGGTGACTGACGTTTGTATGTCTTTCATTCAATTTCGGCAGCAGTTGTATTTTCGGGTAGGTAGGTAACGATTTATTTTTATAAACCCTCAATTGTCTAATAATAAACGAATACGTTACAATCAGAGCACACATTAGATACGCAGTGTGTAAAAAGATATTCGGAGAAAACGTAAAATAATCGGAACCGATTTGATAGCTAACATAGTAAACATCAGCGAATTTACAACTTTGTTTACAAGCTACTTCACGCTGAAATTGTGATAAATATTAAGACATTCCGCTAAATATTCTGCTTCAAAAAAATCTGTGAACACATTGCGATCCAATATTGTGACAAAGACTGCTAGTTTATGTTTCCATCAGCTTTAACAACTGATAAGATCGTGTATCTCTACCTTTTGATTAAAACGCTCCTAATCTGACGGAAAATAGTGATAAACCTATTGGATATGATGCAAAACGTTTCCTAACAGTACAGTTCCGTAATATCGCTAGCGACTTTTAGTGATAACTTTGGCTGAATACCTTCAAAATGCCGGGAAAAATCAAGGTAAAAGTTTTGGCCGGGCGTAATTTGCCTGTGATGGACCGAGCCGCCGACACGACCGATGCCTTCGTGGAGATCAAGTTCGGTGGCGTGACGCACAAGACTGATGTGTGCCGCAAGTCTCTGAACCCTCACTGGAACAACACAGAGTGGTATCGGTTCGAAGTGAGTATAATCTCTAACTACAACTAAACTAAATGCCTGCTACTTTCTGACTCTATAATTTTTTAATATACCTACATACGAGAATTTCTAAAATTGATAATATGTCAACCACTTTCTAAGTTTCTGGAATAAGCAAAAGTTGTGAAACCAGCCAATTTTTGAAGTTAAGGTAGGTAGGTATAATAAAATTGATCATGGTTGAATTTCAGGCTATCATGTCTTGAGAGATGGATCTGACATTGACATAAATATTTTTAATCCTCTTTATTTCTCCTTTCACTCCAGAGAGTTTCCAAAAATCCATAGGTATATGTCTTTACTAATACTAAGAAGCTGAAGAGTTTGTTTGTTTGGGTAAATGTGCTAATATTAGGAACTACTGGTTTGAATTGACAATTCTTGTTGTGTTGGATAGTCCATTTATCAAAAAAGGTTATATAACATCACTATATTATGACCAATAGGACTGACCCATCAAATTAACACGGGTGAAACTGCCGGGCACAGCAAGTCTTTAAAATTATATACACAATGAATTTTTCAAGTGGGCAAGAATGGCCAAATCCGAATAATTAAAAAATAGCAAAATATTCTCAAAAAAGTCTCGAGGCAGATTTTGTTGAGAACAGACACTTTTTTAATATAATTAAACCCCATCTTGAAATATTTCGCCATTTAATAGTGTAGTGTTTGTGTCTATAAGTAGGTAGATATAATACATTGTCTCATGTACCCAGAGAGGGTATAAATAAATATCGTGGGGATATATAAAGATTGTCAACATCACCGGGCGGGTAGTCTGTTGTTAGGCGCGGAGCGAGTCGGACGTGCGCTCGCGCAAGGATCAAGGAGTAGTAGTGAGTGAGTGATAAACCTATACGTAGTGACGGTAAACACTACAAATGGCGACGAGGATAAACTACAAAGGCCAACAAAAAAAAAAATAAGAAATAGAAGGAAGGAAGCTGTTCCCCGCGGTTTCGTCCGGGTGGTTTCGGAGTTCTGGTAGGAGTCCCAGGAGATACGCAAGTACTATCTATGCTTTTATTAAACTAATTTTCATTTAATTGAAAATATCATACCAAAGTGTGATCAGTGGAGCTAGGATGCGCAACATGATAAAATTTTATCGAGCCATTTTATCGATTCTCGTCGACATAATATATCGTTTTGTCTACCAATGGTAAAAAATGTTTAACCGAATCTAGTCTTAACTCAATACCCCACTACTGCACTTTTTTGCTTGGACGCCCACAAATATTTGTCGTGTCGACAATTTTATCTTTCGTTCGATAAACATATCATGTTGCGTATCCTAGCTCCGCTGATATCGGAATTTCATTAAATTGAATTTATGGCTTGAGATTTCGGAGTTCATTAAATTGAAGGTATTGCCGGGTAGTTCATTAAATTGAATTTGAGGCTTCTTGAGATTTCGGAATTTCATTAAATTGAAGGTATTGCCAGGTAGTTCATTAAATTTAATTTAAGTTTTTTTTGAAACTTTGAGCTTCTTTTAAATAAGAGGTACTTATTGTACGTACAAAAGTGCTGTATGTGTCAAAAGTGTTGGGACCTATATAATAAAAGGTTTATTGTCTTCCACATAATTGAATGTATTTTTGGGTCGAAACGTTTGTTGTCCATTCAATTGGATGAATAAATGAATGAAAAACACGTTATTGAACACCACAAACAGTACAATGAAAAAAAATTGAAAGCAGGAATGCTAAGTGGCTCCAAAGGGCGGCCTTGTCACTGTGAAACGATTTCGCCTAGGTTACCAGGTGGAGTATAGAGACATTTATTACAGTAAATACAGTAGGTAGGTGGTGCAGTAGCACAGCAATTCAAATGCGAAAAATTATAAAAAAAAATATGCATACAAATAAAAATTATATAAAATATAGTATACAACAATAATGCAAATACGTAATGGTGTCGTAGTATATAGAAACTGCAATAACCAGGGGTTGGTGTATTTTCAATTAATTAATGTCAACAGCCGTAATAGGGTAGATAGATCGTAAATGCCGTTGTGTAGGTATCCACATGTATAATAGTATTCCGGTAGCTTATCGGACTTTGTTGTCAAGTTTTGATGTACGACCTTAGTGGCACATTCTACCAGGTTGTTTCTGTAGGGTGTGTTAAGCACCTAGTTAGATTCTTTCGTGATAGCTTGGCGTCACAACTGTCATCACTTCTGCGCTGCATGCGCTTTAGGGTCACCGCGACCAGCGATGACAACGCTCAAGTGGAGTGCGGTAATAGGCTCGTAGTATCATCGTCTAGTGTGTGTGTGTGTGACTTTGACATTAACAACCGAGTGGCGGTTCATGTCGCTGTCTTTGTAATGGGAATCATTCGCTATGACCTGAGAGATCACAAACAAGTGACAATTATCTGGTAGCTAGTCTGGTTTTCTCATTTCTCTGCCTATGTCATTCCTCTGTCCGTTAAGGCAAAATAAATCGATAATAAAAGAGCAGGTTTGAGCGATGAGGGGCTTCTTTTGGTTGATTTGACGTGAGAAGGAGTTGCTCATCACTAAATTGCTCGTATGACGTCATAATAGGTAAGAGAGGGTAACACACTTTTCCTGCCCGTATTCAAAATCATTGTCGTAAACTGGAATACGCTTAAAAGTCAACAATATTTGGTTATCGTTACTGAAATATCATTGTTTTAAATATCGTTTCTCGTCTACTCGACGATTTATGAAACCACAGTAATTGTTACCTCAGGTAATTGCAACCGTGAAACTCAATTGAGTTTTGTAATTTTAATCTAAAAAAAAAAAAGAAATAAAATAATAATAATAATAAAAAGGAAAACGGCGCTTATTCGAACTTCATTGTTGTTTCATTCGGATTTAATTAAGTATATTTTATTCAGATAGAGACCAGATATTATGTCGGTCATAGAGTTAATTATTATCTCTTACGTTTGTTTTCAATAACGAAGCGAAAAATAATAAAAAAAAATGCGTGAGTGTCCTGGAACGCTCGCATAGAATACTGGTATATAAACCGAAATAGGTATTTGGTATAGAATATATTACCATTAAATTGTAAGTTTGGGTATTTAGTTACCAACATTAAATTGTAAATTTGGGTATTTAGTTACCAACATTAAATTGGATGTTTGGGTATTTAGTTACCAACATTAAATTGTAAATTTGGGTATTTAGTTACCAACATTAAATTGTAAATTTGGGTATTTAGTTACCACCATTAAATTGGGAGTTTGGGTACTAGATACCAGCATTAAATTGCAGTTTGGGTACAAAGATACCACCATTAAATTGGAGTTTGGGTACTAGATACCAGCATTAAATTGCAGTTTGGGTACAAAGATACCACCATTAAATTGGAGTTTGGGTACTAGATACCACCATTAAATTGGAGTTTGGGTACCAAGATACCACCATTAAATTGGAGTTTGGGTACAAAGATACCACCATTAAATTGGAGTTTGGGTACTAGATACCACCATTAAATTGGAGTTTGGGTACAAAGATACCACCATTAAATTGGAGTTTGGGTACTAAGATACCACCATTAAATTGGAGTTTGGGTACTAAGATACCACCATTAAATTGGATTTTGGGTATCTACTACCAGCATTAAATTGCAGTTTGGGCACTAAGATGCCACCATTAAAATTTAATTGGGCACCATCACAGGTCCCGGGCGCTGCTCCGTGTTCCCTACGGATATTTGTGTGCTGTATAATTTATAATATACTTTCTACTCCATGCTATTTGTGTCACTCAGCTAATAGTATTAATCTTCATCACTCCGTTACAAAATCATCCGTTATTAATATAACGGTTATTAATATCATCATCCAGTTAGCTATCTCTCTGGCCTATTATGTATTTGTCTAAATCTGAATTCCTAATAATAATAGTTCTTGCGTCCACCTTTCTTCCGAAGAGCCACGTTGCATTTTGGCAATTCATGTTTCACATATGACAACGGCAAAGTTCTAGTCAATGACGTCTTTCAAGAGAGCCATGTTTAACTTGGGAAGCAATCTAGCATTGTCATTGGCGAAGAAGTAGACGAAGAAATTTTTAAGAAACATTGTCATTGGTAAATTATAATTATAGACGCCATTATTAAAGAAGAAGAAGACGTCTAGACTACAGTCTGAGACTACATTACAGTACTGTAGTTGTTTTAACATAGATATTCTGATTCTATTTATGAAATATGGTTGTATTTAATGCAGTTTAAACTGTTGACATTCTAATCATTGTAATCTTTGATTTTATTCTTTGCTATCAAGTTATATTTTCCGTGGTTCATAGCATTGTGTATGAATCACACTTGGTTTGTACGGTACCTACCTACATAGTACAATTGTAATACATGTTACTGCCTGTCATACTGTGACATTTGTAAGTGCTTTTATGAGGCTTAAATCGAAATAAATCGAAATAAATCCATTGAATTTGGAATTTGATATGCCTAGGTGCTGTTATTATAGGCTAACTAAGCAAGTCACTGGGTTCGAGTTCTGTTCATTACCAATTAGTTGGCTCCCTATTATATAATCATGAATTAGTTAACTTGCGTAGAGTAACGCAAGCCCGATGTATCTTTGCCTAGATGAGCGAATAAAAGGGCCTCCTCTTCTAGGTATAACACTAACTGAACTGACAGGCGTCCTGCACGAGTTCTATTTTTACAAAAACTTTCAATTTTACTATTACGATCATTAAAACCGATCCCGCTATTTTCAAATGATCTGCTTACTAAAGAACATCATTTAAGTTAGGTAGTTAAGTTTATTTATTCTAACTATCAGTGTTTACAAATGTCACAGAGGAATAGTATAATCGCTAAAATACTTAAAAAAAAAAAGTAAATTTAAATATAAATAGTCATATTACAAAATTAATTTATCTATGGAGTATGGGCTCTAAAATATCTATAGGTACCTAATCTTTAAATTACTGGAAAATAGTAGAAATATGCTACAAGAATAAAAGATATGGGTATACTAATCTATTCACATATTTTGTCATACGATGTTACAGTCAACATTCCATTGGGGTTTGTACTCGTATTAAATCACTAAAACTCAATTAGGAATTTTAGTGTTGAATAAAACTATTAAAACACTTCGGCATAATATTTTTGGAAAGAGAGTATTGATATGTATCCTATAGTGAGTATTATTATGTACTAGTTATAGAGAATATTTTAACTAGGCAAGTCAGGCTTTTACTCGTATGCTTGTATGGAGGTACCTCCACGGCGGTACTAGTAAATAAGTATTGGAATCGAAGACTTGGTCAGGTAACTATTTAGCATATTAGAGCTTAAAGGAATTTTGAAGGTTTCGATACCTTTGTCAATCAAGGTTATCATACCTACCTTGTCGTGATGGGTGCTGTGTGCTGAGGGTGCTCCTCCAAAAAAAGAGCTGCGATCGTTACCCACTTACTAGGTACCCTCTACTAGGTTTGCAACTGCTGGGTTTGAATCTAGTGAGTTCTAGCTTTTTAAGTTTCATAAATAAAAAGAGAGGGGATGAGACGGATAGAAAGGAGGATGAAATAAACTAAATGGCAGATTATAAATTAATGATTAATTCTGTTGTACAGCTGACGACTTGTGTAAGAAGACTCGATTGGCGTAGTGGGTCGACGTGCCTGCCCGCTGGTCGGGGGGTTCCGGGTTCGATTCCCGGTGGGGCTGCGCTATGTGTGATGCACGCGGCGATTCACTTTTCGGTCTGGGCGTGTTGTGTATCTGTGGTATAATATATTATGATATGTGGTTCTGTGTGGTGAGTGCCGCGTTTGCTTGGTTTCAGCGATACAGGCTGATAATGTGGGATCAGGTGGATCTGTGTGTTTTGGGGGGATTATTGTTGTTAATATTATTATTATAGTTATTCTATTATATCATTAGTAAAAAAAAAATGATTGTCCAGTTGTTAAGTTAGAAATTCTCAAGTTTAAATATTTCTTAACAAGGAAGAGATGTAGTGTTTGTGTCTATAAGTAGGTAGATATAATACATTGTCTCATGTACCCAGAGAGGGTATAAATAAATATCGTGGGGATATATAAAGATTGTCAACATCACCGGGCGGGTAGTCTGTTGTTAGGCGCGGAGCGAGTCGGACGTGCGCTCGCGCAAGGATCAAGGAGTAGTAGTGAGTGAGTGATAAACCTATACGTAGTGACGGTAAACACTACAAATAGTGTAATTTATTAGGATTAAATCCTAGGAAGTAATTACAATTCAATTTTTTTTCATTCTGAACGATCAACTAGCTAAACTTTAAAAATAAAATAGTATTTTCTTAAAAATGAGAACTAAACCTAAATTGTGTGGCATATTTGAGCTTAAATATATTTAATTTTAAAAATCAAAAGCATTCAGTTCACCAAACCTCCACAGTAAGGGGTGCAGCATTGATTAAGAAAACATAGCAAAAACATAATAGGTATGTATTTGTTATCAATCAGTCTAAAGGCAGCAATTTCAGTCTTCAAATCACGTCAAAGAAGTTTCACTTCGACCATGCTTAAAGATGTCTCAGAAGATGTAGTGCCTTGATATTGCTTGAAATTTAATTCGGAAATGCATATCTACTTAATTATTATGATTTCATATGGTGCATATCTATAGAAATCCTAATTATTATCTTAGTAAAAATTTATATTAGTAACATAGGATGGTTTTTATCCCGGAACTATGAGTTCCCAAAACCTCACAAGGGTTGAAAACTGTGATAAATCTACAGGCACCAGTTAGTATGCAGATAAAATCTGTGCTATATTTTTTTGTGTTGTGTGCCCATAAGTCAGGCATAACTACCTACCTACTCATGTAAACTCTTCAGTCTTTACCATTAACTAAAAGGTTTTTAATCGGTTAAAAGAGATAATGCAATGAAAATACTCTAAATAATCTAATATTGAAAAACTGTCATTATCATCTGTGCAGGTTAATAGGTTTTTTTTTCTATAATGTAGATAGGTAGGTATATGCTTAGCGTCGCTATATCAAGGCTATTTTTGTTTTTCATGTCAAAACACACTGCTACATAGATTTGGCACGGTGACAATTCAGGACTGGAGATATTTATGTTTCGTAAAATTTGTCTGGTGTGTGTCTACACCTGTTTTAATTAAGTATACTTTTTATGAGTTTAACTAGCTGTTCCCTGCGGTTTCACCCGCGTAAAGTGTCCGTTGTCCTTTTCTGTAGCAATGACAACGTGTAGGTATGCAAAATTTCATGATATTGGGTTGTGTAGTTAAGACGTGAACGCGTAACAAACAAACAAAAAACTCACGTTCGCATTTATATTAAGTGATGTGTAATCAACGTTTGGTTTTTGTCATTGACCGGGGCGCATACATTTAACCAGGGGCCGTATTTTTGAATCGCTCGAATTACTTTCGCACACGAAATCGTGAATTCACACGCGTATGCTTATACATTTTTTAAGCATTCATATGCGAATCTTGCAATTCCGTGTGCAAACAGTGATTGTGTGTGGGTGAGTGAGTGATTCGAGCGATTCAAAAATGAGGTCCAAGGTTCGTGACAACAACTCATTAAGTTTCATCGCAGTTGGACGAACTATATAGAACATACACGTATTAGTAGGGTTGCCCAACGTCCTGCAAGAGGTGGGACGTCCTGTTTTTATAGCTTCAGAGCTTCAGAGGATGCGTTCTGATCAGGGTGCGGTTCCACTGAGGCGGAGCGGAGCGGAGCTGAGACGAGCTGTGCCGCGATTCACCAATCACATGGCTCCGCCTCAGTGGAACCGCAGCCTGATTCCGCAGCCGCACTCTAAAGCTCGCTCCACATTCACGCGAGAATCTTGCGAGAACGCGAGAAAACCACGAGAAACGGCTGAGAACATCGGCTCCACATTCACGTTCTCGTGGTTTTCCCGCGTTCTCGCAAGATTCTCACGTGAATGTAGAGCGGGCTCAAGACTATTATGTTACCTACAATAAAACTTTCAGCAAGAAGTAAAACTAGATGTTGCAGGGAAATATACACGTTGTCAGAGGTAAGTACCTGCAGAAAAGAAAGAGTCTAGATCTACTACCGTTCGTCCGTTTGCGATGAAACTGTGGTTGCTGTGCGTGCACCGGAAAAGAAAAACAGTAAATAGGATCCACTTATTTGCTACTAGGTGGACGAATCGGAACTGCAAGACGAACCACTCCAGCTCCGTCTGATGGACCACGACACGTATTCGGCTAACGACGCGATCGGCAAAGTGGTGATCAGCCTCGCCCCCCTCCTCGCCAGGGAGGCCAACAACAACACAAAGAAAGGAGCGCCGCATGGAGGTTAGATAGCGTCTGAAAAAATGCGACGTCAATCAAAACGATCACAATTCAAACAGTCGAATTTGAAGACATTCGCAGGCCCATATCCTAGCTAGTAGCTACCCGCCTTATCTGGGAAATGGATATGAGTTCACAAAATATGTGTTTTACGATAAATTTTACGCTCCTCACAGGCTATCGTTATTTTAAAAGTATCTAATATCTATATCAATTATTTTTGAAGATTCATGTTCTAAAGGGAACTTCTGATTTATGCGTATTATTTACTGTATTCCAATACCGAGAGTGTAAATGTTTGGTAACACCTGTATAAATTGAAAACTATTGCTGCCTTCTCCTCGCGCCTCGCACACCCAGAAGCTCTCTCAGCTCACATCTCTCCGCTTGGTGGAAACAACCTGCCTGCAGCTTTGCAGCACATCTCTCCTCTCCGCTTTAGTGGAAACCGGGCCTTAGGCTCGCCGCTGCGCTATGGCGGGGCGTGGGGAGGCACGCAGCTGGTGGGGGGGCGGAGAGTGTCGCTTCTCTACATAGTAATAGTTATGATTGCCTGCCCCAGGGCCCGTGCTGTCGGGCTGGATCCCCGTGTTCGACACGATGCACGGCGTGCGCGGCGAGCTGCACGTCATCGTCAAGGTGGAGCTGTTCTCCGACTTCAACAGATACAAGACCTCCAGTATCGGCGTCCAGTTCTTTCACTGTTAGTACACCCGGTTCCTTATTCACTATGACCATAATAGGCCGTGTTTAGATAGCTCGTCGCAGAAAATTGATTTTTTCTCGTGCCCAAAGAAGTTTCACTTAAAAAAATAGATTTACAACTTGTCTTATAGCATAAAGAGTATTAATTTGCAATATTTTGGCATATTCTGAAGCGTTTGGGATTAGATTTTTGGGATGCGCGTTATGGGCAAGAAATGTTGTTGGTCATAGTGAATAAGGGCCAAGTATGTAATTATTGCAAGACTTGAGTCAAAATATTACTATCTTATTGATAGTGAATTTGTTACTACCAACACTCGTCTACTTAACATAAATATCCTAAAACACCATTTTCGCGGATAATTTATACTTACCTATCATAGAATTAAATCAAGTATGCCCTGGACAATTTTTTGGTAAAATCCCCACAAGCTCCATAGATAATGCCCATGGTCTTCTGGAGCAAAAGTTATTTTTTACAACTGACAACGTGTATGCAAAATTTCATGATGATCGGTTGAGCCGTCTAGGCGTGAAAGTGTAAAAGACAGACAGACAAAGTTACTTTCGCATTTATAATATTAGTAGGGATCGTTGACGTTGCCAAACTTTCTTACCCCGCTTCTCTGACCGCCCATGTCTTCGCGACGGTGTGCGCAGGTCCGATGATACCGCCCGGGTACAGGACGAGCCAGATCCACGGCTTCGTGGAGGAGCTGGTGGTGAACGACGACCCCGAGTACCAGTGGATCGACAAGATCCGCACGCCGCGCGCCTCCAACGAGGCCCGCCAGGTGGCGTTCATCAAGCTCAGCAACCAGGTACCAGGAACATCAAGACCAGGGATGAGGGTCAAGATGATTTTTTTTCCCATTAGAATATTTTTAGTTTTTATTAATTAAATTTCGAAATTCCCGGGGGAATTCCGCGATAAAAAGTAGCCTTAGTTACTCCTTATAACATTAGCTATCTGCGAGTGAAAGTCCCGTCAAAATCGGTCCAGTCGTTTCAGAGATTAGCCGAAACAAACATACAGACAGACAGAAAAAAATTAAATGTTGTTTTTTATGTGAGTATTGTGTAATATTTTAATATGCATTTAGTGAAAAGCACTTAATTTGAAATCACAAACAGACACTTAAATTTTATTTGTATGTGTAGATTTTTAGTTTTTAATTATTAAGCGCTACGGCTTAAAAATACTGTCAAGTTTTTTTTACGCCACAAAAATTGGTGATCCTTCGTGCTCATAGAAGTTTCACTTCCAGAAAACACATTTACAGCTTACGAATGAGTTCCTTGGAAGTGTGCTTTTTGTAACTCTCAAAGTGAGAAATCGACGTCGTCGTCTGTCTGTCTGTCTGTGTGCAGGTGCAGCGGCTGGTGGGGCTGAAGGCGGCTGAGCTGGGCGCCAACGCCGTGGTGGGCTACCAGCAGGACTTCGACCTGGAGGGCGAGGCGGGCGTCGTGGCGCGCGCCATCGGTAACTGGCATTTTGTTGTGTACCCATTTGCAGTTAGTTTCTATTTTGTTGTGTACCCATTTGTTGTTCGTTTTGATGTTGATGTGTACCCATTTGTAGTTCGTTTCTATTTTATTGTTTACCCATTTGTAGTTCCTTTTTATTTTGTTGTGTACCCATATGTCGTTCGTTTTGATTTTGTTATGTACCCATTTGTAGTTCGTTTTGATTTTGCTGTGTACCATATGTCGTTCGTTTTGATTTTGTTGTGTACCCATTTGATGTTCGTTTTGATTTTGTTGTGTACCCATTTGATGTTCGTTTTGATTTTGTTGTGTACACATTTGTAGTTCGATTTGATTTAGTTTTTGGTTAGTTTCTATTTCGTTTTGATTTTGTTGTGTTGTGTATAAATTCGTGGGAATAAATTAAAATTATACATCTTACAGGAACTGCAGTAAGCATCACACCTCTGCCTACCCCGAGTCAGCCATTGAACGTACCACCTTGCACACAACAGTGAGTCTTAATTTTAAAACATCTAGTATAATATGATAAAAGATGTCTTTGAATTGGTCTTCATAAATTTTGTCTTAATATAAATTCTATATACATAAATGAAAACTAGATACATGTGGGTCGAACCATGATTTTTTTGTTGAACGTTTAATAGATATGATCAATTTATTCGGACGATAGTTAAGAGCCTAAAATCTTAATATTAAGCTTTTGTATTTTACCATAATTCGATGTTCTAACTAATGTTACCTCCACGATATATTGTATTTGTATATAATAAATAAATTTACTGATCGAAATATATGTTTGCATGGTTTGTCGTGGCTTTTAAAACTAAAAACAATTAGACAGTTGAAAAAAGTTTTGGACATTTTGGCGACCGACGACGAAAGCGTTACGGATTTGAACCAATACTATCTGAGCCATCCCGAGGAATTGCAAAACATACTGAACATAATGAACCCCAGAACGCCGTCTCTTCTAGACGAGACGGACAATATAGATGACGATGACGAAAAAAGTTTCGATCTGTCGCGACAGGCGACCAGAATGCATCCTAGCAATCTCTCAATTTACCAAGAAGACGCGTCGAGGAAGAGTCTCAAACATCTGTCCGACGACCAAATAAACCTTTACAAATTACTCAACAAAGACACCGAGCCCGATCCCGAATGGTCGAATCCGCTGAGAAAGATAAGGAAACTAAAAACGAATCTGTTCTCTAAACGCCACGGGAGCGTCACTTCGAGGAAATCCGAGAAGCAAGACGATCAGCTGTCTTTAAAGTCCACGTCCTCGGATAGATCGCGTGTGACCATGGGCGATATAAAGAAGGAGTTCAAAAAGTTGAAACGCTTGGGAAAACCGAAACTGCCAGTGATAGAGAACAGCGAAGAGCGGGGCTTCGAAATGGCGTCTGTGCTGGCTAGGTCTGTGCTCCACGCGAATACGAGTCTCGCTTGCATCAGAGAGACCCAAGATTCCGAACAATCCCCGGTCTCGCTAAGACGGACCAGTGAATCTGAACCCGCCATAAACGTCTCCGACGACGACGACGATAAAAGACACCTCGGCAGAGAAAAATCCGCTGAAATCACTGTTAGCGAGAAAAAATTACCCGAGATACATTTCACTTCGCTGGAGAATATTAACACCGGAGACGCAGAAGGGGCCCCCCGTAAAAAACTAACCGAATCCTGTCCTAACACTCCTACGCCTGAAAGGCTTGTCGTGCTCAAGCTGCCGCGCGATGTAGGCTATTACAGATCCGTTTCCTCCGAGTTATCCAGAGAAAGTTCTACGGAGGCTTACTCCAGTTCGGACTCAGATGATGACGACGATGTCAGCCATGATATAAACATACGCATAGATCCAGAACTGTTCGATTTGAACAGAGAGTCTTTGCAAACGATCGTTGTCAAACCCGGTGATGATGCTATTCGAGAAGAAAAACATACGCCTAAAGACGTTGAAGAAAAACAATTACCCGTGAAGAAACCGTCTGAAGTTGATGAATCGAAAGTTAAGAAGTTGAACGCAATCACCCTGGATCAACTCAGCGTGCCCTCCGCGTCTTCGCACATGGAAACCGAGGGACAGAAGTCTGTATCCAAATCAAATAGTAACAATCATTTCAAATTCCATAATCCCTTTTCGCATAAGAAAGTCACCAAAAGTGTCAGCGCCCCCTGCTCGCCGGCGGATAAGAAAAGCTTCGTTTTCCGCTCGTCGACTAAAATTAAACGTCAGCTTTCTAAAATATCGAAAAACCGCTTGATAAAAAGCATATCTCACTGCTCCTTGATAGCCAAGAAAAAGCATCCCGAAGCAAAGAAACCTCTAACCCAACCCAATTCAGCTTCCGACATCTCATCCGCCGCTCTCAGCCACGAAACCGTTTTGGGCTCCCCATTCCTGTCTTATACAGATTTGCTGTCGCTGGACAAAGAGAAGGTCGTACATGTGAAGCCATTCCATAAAAGCGACGAAATGATTCGTCCGAATGTATCCATGTATATAGGTTCAGAACCTGCATCCAGAGCTTCTTTTAGCGGCCCACCTTCCATCACGAACGAGGGCTTTTCTTCCAAGCAAAGCTCTCAGAAAAGAGAGAAGCCTTCGATGAACCCCACCGGCTTGCTCCACGTTGCCATGGAAACCATTCTGATGGACCGAGTGCAGTCGCTGCTCGTGCCCACCTCACCCGATCCCGTTCGATCCCAAGAGCAAAAGTTCTTCGACAACGTCAACGAGAAATTGGAGAAAGTGGAGGAGGCGAGAAACCTCAACGCCGAGAGAATGTCAGCTTCCAAATCCGTCGAGCGCCGAGACAAAAAACTGACGCGTCAGCACAGCGTTCATTCCGTAACCGAAGCGATCGACTCGGGTCCCGAAATGTCCGAACCTTGCAAGCCTAACGTAGTAGCTGGTAGACACCCGCCCGTTTTGCAACACTTCCATCCGATACTTAGCGGCGCACCCAAACTAGAGACCATTCCATCGCTTTCCGAGAGCAATCACACCGACCGTTCGCATAGCATAGACGCAGTGGACGGTGTTGTGTGCGAGGCGGCTAACACTGCTAGTGTGTGTGGTAACTCGCATGCAGCGTGGCGTGTTGACAGAGAGCGCGACAAGGAGAGGGATAGGTGCGACAGGGACAGGGCGTCGCCGCGCCACTCGCGGCACGAGTCGTACAGCAAGGAGCCGGCGCAGGCGCAGGCGCAGGGCTCCGCCTCAAACGCGTCGTCGGCTCCCGTCGGGATACATCGCCGGTCTTCGGACTCCGATCTCAGTATTACACCTAAAGGTAATTTTTTTTTTAATACAGTTGCTCAAAAAGTGGCATATTGCAGTGGCGTATAGCGTTCGGGATGTAGGCTATTACATACTCGAGCTTTTTCTTTACCTTTTCCGAACTCGTGCGATCTCTTTCTCAACTGTCAAAATAATGTCTATTAAAAAGAAAAAAACCAACCACAAAGTTTTTACAAAAAAAATCATAGAAGTTTTTATGATTCATGCAAGTATTTCTAAAAAGAAGCTACTATTTTGTTTCAATAGCAGATTAAATGATTTGATCCAATGAGTTAGGTAAGGTTTCATTTCATTTCATCTCATTAAATTTCATTTTCATTTCATATCAATAAAAAAATTCTACTGAAGACTTGACTGTATGGGCATAGTTCCCTAGCCTACCCAGAATGGGTGAAGAAAACAAAAAAAAATCTCTGCATACATTCTTTTACGATTGGCGCCAGTTTCTAAAAATGTTCTGTTATTATTTTATTTATTTATTTATGCACATCCATTAAGTAACATAAGGTGTTAAGGTAGTTAGTAAACAGTTCTTTATGGACCCTGTTTATAGGGCACAGCACAAAACATTTCAAATTCGGAGAGAGCAAGATGTATCACATAGGTACTTTAACATTAAATAGTTGGCATTTTGAGTAGCTATTTATTTTTATAAGTATTATTTATCAATTTTAAGATAGAATTAAAGTATAAAGTTTATACTATCTCTTTTTATAATAATATTCTATTTATTTTTTGTTCCTCAGTAGATACTACTGAGGAACAAAAAATAAATAGAATACTGTACTGAACAACTATTTTTAATACAGTTGCGAAAAAATTAATCAAGCAAATTAAGCAATCGTAAAGAAATACACTATAATAAGCGTCATTTAAAAACAAGAGTATTTGAACATGTTCCTTGTTTAAAATATGATACAATGTAATTTTGAAACGAGTTACTTATTTAAACCTTGAATAATTCATGCTTATATTGTTCCCCGCGGTGTCACCCGCGTTAATTTCGGTGCTCCCGCGGGAATTCCTGGTCAAAATAACTCTATGTCCTTCTCTGTAAACAACGTGTGGTATGCAAAATTTAATGCACTTTTACCTACACTGTCAACCAATTTACACAAAACCTTGACAAATTATATGAGTACCTGAACCTTTCTCATGAATCATCACTCTATCTATCGATGAAAATCGCATGAAAATCCGTTCAGTAGTTTTTGAGTTTGTCGCGAACAGATATGACAATGCATGTGTCACGTGGTCACGAAACGTCCTTATCACGTAAGTTCCTTAGCTGTCTATAGCGATCACAGATTGTCAACTAAGGGGGTTGTTCTTTGTCGGCAGGCGGGTCAGTGACCGCGCCGGCGAGCGCAGCGGGGGTGGCGGCGGTGGGGGCGGGCGGGGGCGGCGGAAGTGCGGGCACGGGGGGCGGCGCCATCCTGCGCCCCTCCATGAACAGCAACAACATCGACATGCTCGAGTACCCCTTCCTGACTATGACGGAGTACCCGCCCGGCTTCATCGTGCATCTGGGTGAGTCTTGGGCTCAGCTGAATAGTCACTATGAATAAATCAACCGTAGTTATGCTTATATTCTTGGACTGAGTTCTGCACTAAAGTCTCCATTCATACACAAATAATTAAACATCAAGCAGCGACCATCAACCGTAATTAAAGATCGAATACTGCGATTCTTTGGCCATGGCCATCCATCGAGCGTCCATGGGCGTACCGAGGGAATCTGGTTAACGTCCCTACTACCTTTAGATTACTGTGGGATCAAGTGGATTTGTGTGTTGTGAAGTGGATCATTATTATTATTATCTATCCACTTTTGTCGATAAATGTTAAGAAAAATAACTTTTTGGTATTTGCAATTTACAAATAGCAAAAACCAAACATATAAACATATATAAACAATAGTGTGTTAACCAACACTGGAAAAATTTTGAGTTCTTAGTGTTTTAAAATCTTAGATCCGTATTCCAAAAGGTTACTCAAGTCATGAATCTAGTTTTGAAACTAATTTCAAGTAAAGCTTTAATTTTAGAACCTTACTTGAAACGAGATTCATCGATCAACAATCAGTTGAGTTATTTCCTTATTCTAGAACGACGCTTGAGTACTAATCTATAACTCAAGCAAAGATTTTGTGTCAACACTTTTTTATGTCCAACGATTTGTTGGTATTAAAACAATGTAATAAAGTAAACACATCATCGAAATAGTTCTATAACTCTCAATAAAGCGTTTCGTATCAATAACTTAATTTTGTGGGTTTACACGCTATTGCTTATCGGCGTCCAAGCGTGCCGTGTCGAGCTGTGCGGTGTTGTGTGTTGGCGCAGGCGGCACGGTGTGCGCGCGCTCCGTGAAGCTGGTGGACGGCGGCAACGAGGCGGGCTCGCGCGCCGCCTGGTGGGCCGAGCTGCGCACCGAGCTGCGGGCGCACGCGCGCGCGCTGCGCTGCCATGCGGTGCTCGCCTACTCGGAGACCAGCGCCATCTGGTGCGGGGACGCTGGCCCGCTTGGCGGGGGGCACGCGCGCGCCCACTCGCGCACACACACACACAGACACACACACACACACACCGACACAGATACACACACACAAACCGACACAGATACACACACACAGACACATACACAGAGACACAAAAAAGATCATTATATTTTATTAAATTTAATAAACATTCCCAACACTAGAAACAAGTAGGAACCAATTGTCGTCAAAAATTAGTATTTAACCTTTTTCATTTAATCTACTGTTCATTTCTTTTCGAGTTAAATAACCGAAAAGATATTTTTTTTTTTTTTTACACCAGGTGACGTTAGTTTCACCCAACTGTGGTCTTGATATAAGTACGTGTTATGTTGCAGCGAAGACGTGTGCATACTGTCCGCGTCGGGCACAGCGGCCGTCATCAATCTCGACTGCGACTACAACGTCGACATCGACGCTCCCTTGGCAGGTAACGACTCTCATTTCACTTTACTTACCATATAGATAACTCCTCTAACTTAATATTGTAAATGCGAATGTCGGTTTGTTTTTTTGACATTTTTACACCTGTTAAGGTAATCGAGCGCTATGAAATCGCGCGTACACTTCGTCAGAGGTAAAGAAAGCAATACAGGTTAATTATATTTTCATTACTCATACTCGGAAAGTAGGTCTGAAGTTGCCTGAGAAGCGGGTTGAAAGTAACCCTTTTCAGCCCTAGGGAGAATCGCTTTCAACTGACAGCTGGATACTGCAGAAACTCAAGTTTTTTTTTTATGTCATAGGGGGCATACTTACTGGCCAGTAGCACACCTAATGGTTGATTTATGTAAAATAAAATTCACTCATTTTTTTCTTTAGCTAATTCCTATTTTTATTTTGACTTTCCTTGCATTCGTAATGAAAAGCACAGTGTTATCCTCGGGAGAAAGACTTATTTAGTCCCTCGATCTATTGGCCAAACCCCGTCTCGGGACTAAATAAGTTACTTTCACCCCTAGGATAACAATGTACTATAAATGCAGAAATACGTGCCGTTCAGCAAACACGGCACATCGGCAGTGGGTCAATTATGCTAACGAGATGCAATCTTAATGTGATGTCAATATGAAGTTGATGCCAAGTTGACATTGTTTAAAAATGGTATTATGATAATTTCCTATGTCACATCAAGATTATGTCAAGATCATATTCTGTGTCGCATTGTTGGTATTGCCATTCAGTTTAGTCGATCGATTTAAGCGTAATCGAGCAATGTTTTTTCTTTTGTTATGACCACTGATTGAGCATATTTTATTATTAATTTGTTAAATAAATTATTACATAAATAAAAAATACCGTTACTGGTAAATTTAGAGCCAGCTTAAGTTAATAACTCTCGAGATTCTAAGTAACTGAGAAATAATCGGGCAACACAGTCATGGCTTACAAAAAAAAAAACTGTCATTGTTGTTTTTGTTTAGGTTGGTTAATTGTTTTTAAGTCAAAAAATTTCATTTTAATAATGTAAATTTATAGAATTACTTTTATAATATATACAAATTCTTATTTTCGTAATAAACGAATTGATGAAATTACAAAACTAACTACTTCAAAACTGCACCTCAATAAATTAAATGTTATAAATGCCAGAGTTATGTGTCCGTACAACATTCCAAGAAATATTTATTTGTTTAAGAATCTAAATGGTGCTGCCTGCTTTGAAATCAAAAAGTAAGTAACTTTTTATTTCCTTTCCTCATGGCATCCAGTAACTTATTGGACAAGTGTAAATTTTAAGTTTCAAGTGTTTGCCACTTGGAAACAAAACCGGGATTGTTCCCACAAAAATGTTTCCTTTCGTTTCATTTCATTATTGTGTTCTTAACAGTCGGTCGTAATTATCTCAGACAAATTTGCGTTTTTAATATTAGTAAAGATTAATTTCATTGTTTCAGTATTGAACCATTTTTTAAAATAGATTAAAGAATAAAATAAGGACCGACCGTGCTGCTCACCACCAAACTGGAGCAGGGCCATCTAATGTGGTTTTTACTCCTCTAGAAGAGAGAGCAATGGCCATCATTGGTAGTGATGCTGGTGCACTTCTCAGAGGAGTACGAGTCGACCCATTAGAAGCACAGGTTTGTTTTGAAGTATTTTTATTAATTTTGTTTTAAAGTGATAGTAAAAATTTTAATTTAACTTTAAATAAAAGAGGGGTAGTGGTTAGCAATTGTCATTTTATCCTAAGGATCGCAGAATCGATCCCCGCTAAATATTATAAACATACCAAATTTCACCCTGAACTGTTCAGCCATTTTTTATAAATGACTAGCTGTTCCCCGCGGTTTCACCAGCGTTAATTTCGGAGATCCCATAAGAATTCTAGGATAAGAGTATCTAATGTGTTATTCTGATGTATAAGCTGTATTACCCATTGTAAAGTTTCATTAAAATCCATTCAGTCGTCCATTCAATCTAACTGGGACTCTTTAACGTTCTTTGCATACCTAAAACTCCAATTTATTCACATAATATGATAATTTATTTACAATAACAACGACGATTTCTTTTCCACATTTTGTATATTATTGATTTTTCACATTTCACTACGTGTTTATTGAATTGCCTTCTTTTTCTGATTGCAGATATAAGTGTTACTTCTGTACCCGAGCTTTTAGGACACCTATGCACCTTTCCACACAATTGCGGACTGACATGTGCATTTTTGGGTACACACTTTCCTTCCAACCTGTGAGGATAGCCAGAGTTGCCTAAAAAAATTATTCACATGCTGTAAAATATTTTTTATGACTTAACTTACTGTAAATACTTTTTATGTTATTAGTTTAATTGCTGCTCGACATCTCAAATTATTGTATTGACATGCCGACATTTATTTACTTATTATTGTAATGTAATATGTAATCTTATATTATAATAATTGATGATCCGAAAATTGGCCTGTATGGAGAAGTTTCTTTTGGCATTTCTTCTTCGCCGATGGTAAACTCTGATATGATAGTATGTTAAAAAATTAGTCAAAGTAAAATTAAGTGAAACTTATGTGAAAAGTAAATAAAAAATTGTATAAGAAATTTAAGACGTATGTAAGTGGCTCAGTGCCCGCCAGGAGCCCAATGGAAAATAAAGAATTAAATTTATTTTTATTTTGGTATTTATTTACTAATCAAGAACCCACAGTGTTTCTCCCACATATTTCTGTTATTTTGCGTTTCCTTCTCAACCTAAACATGTCCTCGGCGTGAGCACGCTCTAAATAGTCCATGATCAACCCGAAACGAGCCATTTTACTATTTTTATCAAAGAAAAATGCGAATGTGATACAGAAAAACCACCTCCTCAACTTGATATGTCTGTATCACGTCTGTATCTCATACTTGACGTTTAAGCGATACTGTTTTATGTCAAAAAGTGAAACATAATACCCATTTAAGTCGATATCAAGTTGATATCATTTAAAAACGTTAATCATAATACGCAAAAGTTGATGCCTAGTTGATGTCGTTTT
Organism: Zygaena filipendulae; assembly: GCA_907165275.2. NCBI lineage: Eukaryota > Metazoa > Arthropoda > Insecta > Lepidoptera > Zygaenidae > Zygaena > Zygaena filipendulae. Next base: position 9,527,704 of record OU015669.1, read on the forward strand.
GATATCGCATTTTTCGGAGACCATAATACGAAATAGTCTGTAAAGTGAAATTGACATCAAAACAACATCACATTTTGCAAGCATAATTGGCCCACAGGAAGTTTGATAAAAATTTCAACTTGATACCTCCACGCGTCTCTGAGAAAGAGGGTCTTGCCAGACAGACAGGCAGACAATGAAGTGATCTTAACCTTTTCCTTTCGAGGCACCTTTTTTTTTACGTGAGGAGGGAAAAATCCCTTATGGACCCCTGCCAGCCCGTGTTGGCAGGGAGTGTCCGACTCACACGGACACGGACCAAAAACCCCTCCTCCAGGCCACTCGCGTGGCGACTGCCCGGGACCATGTTCATAATTCGTCAAGCAGCCGCCGAGTGTTACCTTATGGTTCCCTTTTTCGCTACTGAGCATCACCTCGATAAAATTTTCCTTGGATAGTTCTGTCCCAAGCTCTCTTTTAGCCTCAGTGCGGTCCCGTAAAAATTGAGGACAAAAGAAGATGGTATGTTCGGCGTTGTCCTCCCCCTCGCAGAACCAACAGACGCACGGTTGTGCCTTGCCAATCCTTTTTTGGAAGTTGTTGACCTTTCGAGGCACTTACAGAACACTAATAATCCGATTGTTCCTCAGCCATGGTCGCATCGAAGATGACGATCGAGGAGGAGACGGCGGGCTGCTCGGTGGCGCACGTGCCCTACTCGCCCGCCGCCGGCCCGCGCCGCACCGAGCTGTCCGCCTGCGGCAGCTGCAGGTTCGGTTCCCGCACAATCACTGCACACTGCACAGCACAACACACAGACCAACTCGATCCCACACTAAGGTGTATAATACAAATCTTATCATAATGTACACAAATATACTAGCTGCCCCCCGCGATTTCATCCGCGGTAATTTCGGAGTTCCCGCGGAGGTTGCGGGAAAAAAGTAGGTAGGTACTCTACGTCCTTCTTTGTACCCCTTAGAGTAGTTTACGGTGATTAGCTGTTCCCCGCATTAATTCCGGAGTTCCCGCAGAAATTCCGGGATGAATAATAGATAGTAGCCGATTCTCAGACCTACTGAATATGCATATAAAATTTCATGAGAATCGGTCAAGCCGTTTCGGAGGAGTATGGGAACGAACATTGTGACACGAGAATTTTATTTATTAGAAGAAGTGGCAAATTTAGCTGCAAATATCTACAGGACTGAAAATATAAGTTCTAACAAATATGATAAACAAAAAAAAAGCCAAATAAGTTCGGTAGTTTTTCAGAATATATGGAAAATAAATTCATTAACAAAACATTACAACTACATTCACAAAATACATACATAACACACGTAGCTTACTAAAACGTGGGTATACAGGGCATGCGCCACGCACACAGAGAGCGATGGATCAGAGGTGCGGTCCGTTTGTACAAACGGTAAATACGTGCGTGAGCGTGCACACGACTGCTCATTTTGTGAACAGGTTATGGCCATATAAAAATTCATGCAAGTACCCTATTTGAACAGGTTATCGTTTGTTAAAAATGACAGTCGAAAAGACGTTTTTTAATACAGTTGCTCAAAAAGTGGCGTATTGCAGGGAGGTTCGGGATGTGGGCTATTACATACTCGAGCTTTTTGTTTACCTTTCCCGAACTCGTGCGTTCTCTTTGCCAACTGTCAAAAATGGCGACACGACTTTGACACACTTTTTGCATTGCGAAACGTAGGTTTCGCATTACTAATACGACTAGCGCCATCTCTTGATCACAGTTGGAACTTAGTTGAGTTTGTTGTGTTTTTGATATTTTATTAAATTGCTTAATTTTTTCGTAACTGTATTAAAAATAGTTGTTCAGTACACGTGCGGAACCGTCATTGCAACTAGTTCCGACTGTCAACCCTCACCTTCGGCTGCGCCTCGGCTCGGGTAGACATTTGTCGGAACTCTTTGCAATGACAGGCTTTCCGCACTTATAATGAAATATACTATTTTTTATCTTTTGTTATTTTATGAACATGATTATAACGGTGTATACTCTTGACCCTGTCAATATTTGCAGCTAATTTTACCACATCTTATATACATAAATATGAAAACAGAATAACATACATACATTATATACAGAGGGAGCGCTGTATTAACTTGTGTCCGTGGATAAAGCCAGTATAACACAGTTCGGTGCACACTGTGGTCGCAGGCGCGCGCGCGTGCCGGCCGTGCTGCTGGCGACGTGCGCGCGGCCCGCGCGGCTCGCCGCCTGCGGCCGGGCCGTCACGCTCACCGCCGTCGGTGAGTCGCCAACACATAGCAAAATGCAATTAACACAACACACACACACACACAGATCCACTTGATCCCAAAGTAAGCTATTATTAGCTTGTGTCGTAGAAGAACGTGGTATATTTTATTTTTATTTATTTATATTTCACTTCACAACACTGCACAGATCTACTTGATCCCACACTAAGCTATAAGCTTGTGTCGTGGAAACCAAGCAAACGTGGTATATACTACACATATTATTACATATATATTATACTGGAAAGTGGAACCCTGTGTTCATCATACAAAGTGCACCCCCACCAGAAATCGAACCCGGAACCCCTTGATTAGCGGGCAGGCATGGTGACCTACTACGCCAATCGGGTACATGCATTAGAGTGAATGCTCCAACTTGCCCAAAACTTCTTTTGCCGCCATCCCAAGTATATTTGCCGCGTTTATCCCAAAACTATGAATTTTTAAACAATGACTAAGTAAAAACATAACCGTGAAGCGTTCAACACGTTTCTTTACGTTGATGAATATTTTAGGGCGTGATGAATAGTTTTGTGTGCGAAAATCACCCGGCGACACTGGTTTTCATCTGTTTTCATACTAAACTAAGTTTATGTCCCTTCTATCTATTATTTTCTGTTCTGTGGTTTTAATCTAACTAGCTATTCCCCGCGAATTCACCCGAGATTATTACGGAGTTCCCGCGGGAATCCTGGGTTACAATATAGCCTATGTCACTCAGGGATAATGTAGCATTCTAATTGTGAAAGAATTTTTATTTTTTTTTATTTATATCTGATGTTAAGTGGCACGGGGTAGTTTTTATCCCGGAATTCTCGCGGGAACTCCGAAATTACCGCGGGGGAACAGTTTTATGTAATTGTCGTATGCCGCAGCGGCGCGTGTGCGGCGCGCCCAGCCCAGCAGCGAGCCGGGTGCGCGCGACATCTCCGACCAGCTGCCGTTCCTGGAGTACGAGCTGCACAAGCTGCTCCTCGCCAAGCTGCGCATGCAGGTGCACAAGATACCAGACACACAACACACGACTCAAGACACGATATAAGACACTATACAAAACACACAACACAAGACACAAAGACACGATACAAGACACTATACAAGCCACATAACACAAGACACATGACACAAGACACTATACGATACACACCAAACAAGACACGACACAAGACACTACACAAGACACTATACAAGACACTATACAAGACACGACACAAATTACACAACACTCAACACAAGGCACACAAGACACAACATAAGATACACAAGACACTACACAAGATACTATACAAGACACGACACAAATTACACAACACACAACACAAGGCACACAAGACACGGCACAGGACACACAAGACACTACACAAGACACTATACAAGACACGACACAAATTACACAACACACAACACAAGGCACACAAGACATGACACAAGACACTACACAAGACACACAAAACCAGACACACAAAACCAGACACAAGACACTATACAAGACACGACACAAATTACACAACACACAACACAAGGCACACAAGACACGACACAAGACACACAAGACACTATACAAGACACACAAAACCAGACACAAGACACTATACAAGACACGACACAAATTACACAACACACAACACAAGGCACACAAGACACGACACAAGACACACAAGACACTATACAAGACACACAAAACCAGACACAAGACATTATACAAGACATGACACAAATTACACAACACACAACACAAGGCACACAAGACACGACACAAAACACACAACACAAGACACGACTCAAAACACACAAAACACGACTCAAGACACACAACACACAGCTCAGCACAAGCTCACCGCCGACCCAACAAAGCCCTCACATGTAGTACACGGTCATCCACAGTTGTCCGCAGTGTCCCCATCGAACGGGGTAACAAATGGGCATTTTAACGGTAGTAACTGGGAGATGCAGTACAGATAGATCCTTACGACTACGATTGTAATTAGTACTAAAATTAAAATATCTGTTTCACATAATTATGTGTGTGTTTGTGTGTGTATGTGTGGTTGCAGGGTGCGAACGCCCTGTTCTCGCTGCAGACGCAGGTGTCGGTGGGCGAGCGCTGCGTGCTGGCGCTGGCCAGCGGCACCGCCGTGCGCCTCGCCGCGCTGCCGCCGCCCACGCCGCCCGCCGTCAAGGTGAGCGCGCCGCCCACCGCCCACCGCCCACCGACCGCCGCCCACCGATATACTTTTCTATACATCACGCCACAAAAGGCGGACTAAATACCACGATGGCATTCTCTGCCAGTCAACCCAATTATATCACATGATGTGTACAGCACTAAGATTATCATTACCCATAAAATAACGTACAGGTACATTTTCTTATGTTACTTTTATCTGTGCAGGCGTCAGATAACGACAAGGAAGCAATGGAAATTCAGAAAGCGTTGTGGGATTCTTTTCTCGCCAACAAAGCCGCTAATGGATTTGACCAGGGTGAGTATTATTTTTTTATCTTATTTTGTACCTTGGCAACGTTTAACGACGAATATTAGGAGTGACATAAGAGCATTTTTCATTTTACTAATTTCCTACGTTGGCAACACAGTACAGGAGCACAACGCGACGGGCGTGTTGCCAGAAGTGGAGGGCGAGGATGCGCCGGAGCTGAACCTTTGCGCGGACAAAGACGCCTGCGTTTTGGAGTTAGACGAGGCTGAGGACGTGAGTAATTCTTTTGTGAATAGAGTACTTGCATGAAATTTATAATAAGAAATTGTGTAAATATTTTAAAAATATAGCCTTAGAAAAGCATTATCGTGAAAGACTACTACTAACAAATTATCAATAGTTTCCAAAATATTCAACTTTTAACTTTGTGAAACGGAACGTTGCAACGAAACACCAATCACAGTCACGCTTAACATATTACGTCATTTTAATTTTTTTAGAAAACATTTACCTCTTTCAGCGAAGGCAAAACAAAGTAAGTGCATACAGTCAACACATATTTTGTTTTTTTTTGAAATTTTTGTATTTTAAAATGCATCGGTAAGATGCATTTCGATTCTTTTCTGGAACTTTTGGAAGTAACTCGACACAGTTCAACCTTAATTTCGCTTTTGGATATTGAAGTTATCTGTCTGTCACTGTCAAATAACCCTGTCAATACGACAGTGACATCTCTATCATACATTAATAAGGCGTAATTGTTAAGTAGTGACGTCATTCCGCGTTTCGGCGGTAAAGTCAAAAGTAGGAACTTTGAAACCCTCTATTTAATTAATTTATGCATTTTTTTCTTGATTTATTTAAGTAGGCCATATACTTATCTTTAAAATAAAGTAGAAAAAAAATTCATGCAAGTACCCAATTGGGGTTTCTGGGATGAAAGGGGGGGGGGGGTTCGTTTTTTAACGTTGCTCCTGCTATCTCTAATGCGGTGTACGGCCCGCAGGTGGAGACGGCGCGCACGCTGGCGACGCGCGTGGCGCACATGCGCGTGTTGAGCGCGCTCGACACGCCCGCGCCGCGCGCCCTGCCCTACGCCTTCACGCAGGTGTGTGTGTGTGTGTGTGTGTGTGTGTGTGTGTGGCTCTTTTTGACTACGTGGGTTTAATTAGAGCTTAACACTAAAACCACCACCATTTTTCCCGCCAGGTGATCCGCACTCGCCTCAACCTGTCGGGCGGCGCGTGGTGGGCGGCGGAGCGGCACGTGTCGCGCGCGCTGGCCGGCGTGGCGTACAAGCTGCGGCGGCTGCAGCCGTTCGCGCTGCCGGCGCCGCGCTACCAGCTCGACCTGCCCGAGGTGACACCCTATCCTACCCAAAATTTCACGATGATGGGTTGAGTTGTGAAGTCGTGAAAGCGAAATAAACAAAGTCGCATTCGCATTTACTAGCAGATTATAAATATGCGTACACAGGACGAGATCCAGCTGGTGCTGACGGGCACGGCCATCCCGCTGCTGGACCCCGCGGGGCCCGAGGCTACCCGGCCGGCGCACGCCGCCCCGGTGGCGGGCGGCGGCGCCGGCGCCGGCGACGGCGACGACGAGATCTTCCAGCTGGACGAGGAGCAGCTCATGAAGAGTCCGCACAGCGAGCTGCAGGAGAAGATCACCACCCTCGTATGTGGCATTCCAAGTTACGCCGCGTTGCTAAGTGAAAGAGCCTTTACAATACAAAGGTTTACCGTGTTAACTACGTGTGCCCCCCTTGGTTTTAGGAGTTTCCTCGGGAGTTCCTAGATAAAAAGTACCCTATGTCTTTCTCTGTATCCCTGTGTATGTAATGTGTATGCAAAATTTCATGATGATTCTGTACATGTCTGTGGCTACATGCCGAGCAGGGTGAATAGAGCATCAGAACCGTGCAGACGTCTTTTGTAAATAAACGCGGTTTCTGTTGGTTTCTGCCCCCATTTCTGCCCTGGAACGTGTATGGCACGCTCAATGTCTGTGAATATATATATCGGACCTTCACCCGAGTCTCGTGTCGCGCGTGCGTGCGCGTGTGCGTGTGCGCAGCCGCCCGCGACGGTGGCGCTGACGTCGCTGTGCCAGCTGGCGGGCGCGCGCGCGACGCGCCGCGTGTGCGCCGCGCGGCTGCTGTTCGTGCGCGAGACCACCGACGTGCGCGAGCTGGGCGGCCTCAGCGGGTTCCTGCACACCTTCACATGCGAGGTGGGTGCGCTCACTGCACACTGCTCACTGCTCACCGCTCACTGCACACCGCTCACTAATCACCGCTCACTGCTCACTGCTCATCACTGCACACTGCTCACCGCTCACCGATCACTGCCCACCGCTCGCTGCTCACCGCTCACTACTCACCGCTCACTGCTCACCGCTCACTAATCACCGCTTACTGCACACTGCTCACTGCTCATCACTGCACACTGCTCACCACTCACTGCTCACCGCTCACCGATCACTGCCCACCGCTCGCTGCTCACCGCTCACTACTCACCGCTCACTGCACACCGCTCACTGCATACCGCTCACTGCACACCGCTCACTGCTCACCGCTCACTGCACATCGCTCACTGCTCACAGGTCACTGCTCACCGCTCACTGCACATCGCTCACTGCTCACAGGTCACTACTCACCGCTCACTGCACATCGCTCACTGCTCACCACTCACCGCTCACTACTGACCGCTCACTGCACACCTCTCACTGCACACTGCTCCCGGTGCACCGCTCACTGCTCACCGCTCACTACTCAGCGGGGACATCAGGGCTCTTATTCACTATGCCCATAACACGTCGCAATAGCTGTCAGCTACTCCCACACCTTCGCGGGGCATGAGAAAGCGTGAAGCGACCAATGTTTTCCAATTACAGAGCATAATACAGCATAATGCGACTCAGTGGCGCACAATGCCGAATTGTACTAATTGCCGTAGTTGAAACATTCAATGTTGAGTATCATGCCGCATAATGCGCTTTAGTACTGGGATTACGTTTATGTCTATGAAAGTAACTTCGTTCCAACTGAGTGTGCCAAGCCACTCGGGCATGTAGTCGTAAGATTGGCAAGTTGTCTGAGCCGTAGCCGGCTGTGCGCAGGCGCTGGCGGTGGCGCGCGGGTACGCGGCGGCGCTGGGCGGGAACGCGCTCACCTCCTTCTACATCACGCAGCTCATGCTGCAGGACAACGCGCACAAAAACCAGGTGGGCCCAGTGGCGCTTCTTGTATGCCGCCTTTGGTGTGCTGCTTATACAACGTGTTAATGAATTAACTGAAAACATAGAAAGCAGTTTGCTCAGAATCATCTATGTTGTATTGTCGATCGCACTATGTTTTAATTTTTTTCATTTTTAGTACAAAACATGAGAAGTGTGAACTAGAAATCGAACTATTTTGTATCCCATTTCGGCACTTATCTTGTTCTTATATATACCATTTAATTTCAGGGTCAGTGTCTTCTATCAGTAGGTGGGGATGTGGTTCATGTCACATACTGAACGCGGACTGACCGACGGACGGTGGTTCGTGATTTAACTAGACATATCTACGTGGGAATTATTGTTGGTGCAGGCCATACCGTGCGAGTTTGAGAAAGGCTGATGTAATTATTATATTTGAACGAGCTGTGCCCCGCGGTTTCACCCGCGTAAGTTTCGGAATTCCCGCAGGAACTGTAAAGTAGCCCAACTTACTCCTTACAACATCAGGTGATTAATTGGCAGTGAAAGTCCCGTCAAAGTCGGTCCAACCGCTTCGGAGATTCAACCGCGTCAGTTTCGGAATTCCCGCAGGATCTCCAAACTTCTCTTATTCTTCTTTTCCTTACAATAACGAACATCAAAAAAAGAATTGGCGAAATCGATCCAGCCGTTCACGCGTGATGTCGTGACTAAGGGAAATATGGATTCATTTTTATCATATTTAAATAAGTCGATTCCCTGTGGCTTCAGCCGCGTTAATTTCGGAGATCCCGTGGGAATTCCCGGATAGAAATTACCCTATGTGTTCCGACACTGTAACTTTAAGTGGAGTAATTTTTAAAATTGAATCTTTTCTACTACATATTTGTTACACTAGCTATCGCCCGCGGTTTCACTCGCGATAATTTCGGAGATCCCGCGAGCATTCCGGGATAAAAAATACCCTATGTCTTATTCTGATGTACAAGCTATATCATTGTAAAGTTTCATTAAAATCCATTCAGTAGTTTTTGGGTGAAGAGTAACAAACATCCATACATACATTTCGCGTTTAAATATTAGTAAGGCAAGTAAGGACAATGCGAGTGAAATTGTGGGGGGGGGATGTAAAATAATATATAGTTGTCTAATAAACACAGAGAGGCAGAAAAGTTAAGAATATTTTTAAGTATTATAATACCTAACTGAACTTGAATTCAACTCTAATTACAATTTTGAAAAATAAAAATAAAAACATATTTTCAAATCGATTATATATTTGTTACTTAATGTAAATAAAATAATAATGGTTTGTGATTTTATAAAATAATAAACTATTCATGACAATTTAGGCTGAACTAGTAGGTAACCAAACTAACAATCTTAAGTGATTTAGTCTGTTTTTAATTCCATTATATTTTATAATATTATATTTGCCTGTCCTTTTAGTTACATCAACTTTGTAATTTATGAGATAGTTTTTATATAAATTTCAGTGGATATTTTCTCGTTCTACGGCTGCTTTTTTACCTTACCTTATACCTAGTTTATAACTTAATTATAAAAAACGAAATAAAGCAAAAATAAAGTATTTTATTCCTTAACTAGGGAAACAAAAGGTGATTGTATGACAAAATGCGAGTGCGAGAAAATATCTCTTGAAAATATATACCTGTTTAAAGTTTTATAAAGGTTTAATATTTGTCTTAAGTTTCATCAAAATAGTATACGATAAAAGTTATAAATAAATTCGTCGGTTTTGCTTTTCCCCACATTATTTTTGAAAACGACAAGGATCCAAAGTTCATAACGTTACGGTGTACTTAAATTCTAGTCCTTTAAAAATTTATATTTGTCATAGCGAATACTATAAATTGTGTTCGATTATTTCTTGTTTGCATGTCGTTAAGATACAGTAATTGATTGATTTCGATTTCCAAATCCTTCTTGTCGCGTCAATTACATATAACCTGAGTACAAATGAATTTTAGTATCTAAATAAAGATAAATTGCTTTGATTCATATTTTTTATTGAAAGTATCGTTAGAAACGCGGCCTAAAGCTGTTTGGTTTGTTACGAATGACCGTTTTCGGTCTGAAACTCTATATAATCAGTTTCATAGATAGGATTTTTATTTCTTTATACGTAACCAGTTGCTTACAAAGGCCACTGCTATACTACTACGTGCAATTAACAAGGGCTCTCGCTCCGAAACTAAAGTCTATGTAGATATGCATGTTTTGTATCCAAATGTTAAGAGTTAGTGCCCATCAGAAATAATAAAAAATCGTTGTTGAAGTATGCATTACTATATTACTTGCCTAAAAAAGTTATAGAGATTTCAAATTAAAAAAAAAGCTCTCAAATTACTTATTTGTGATTAGTGCGTAATTTTTTAACTAAATGTCCATTAGATAATATTAATCCATAATTTTATTATTCTTGCCAAAAAAAAAGCTTTTATTTCGAATATTTGGTGTATTTTGTATTATAATAGGTAGGTAAATATATTTTGATTAATCTTCGGTGAGCCACATTTACATAAATGCCAATTCTGGCGGATCGCTCCATCGCATTAGAATCGTCACGTAAAATGTCAACCTTTGAATGACAATCAGAATTTTTATATGTATGTAATATTATTCGTACGCTAATTAATTTGTGGGCGTCCAAGCAAAAAGGTACCAGTAGTGGGGCATTGAGTTAATACTAGATTCAGTATCTAGAATAGTCAATTGATAGTAAGGATTGAAAAAATATTCAAAAACTAGCACGCTTTTTTTATCAGACATTTGAAGTTCAAATTCTGAAAAGCTTGATTTGAGAAAAAGCATTAAGTATAAAAGTTTGAGTGAAAAACAAAAACACACTTCAACTTGCTTGTTACATAGATTTCTATACGTTATTGTAGATTGAGGTATTATATGAAATTGTTGAAAATTGAGCATTTATCAATTATCAATTAAAATCGCGGACGCAATTTTTTCACCGAACTTTACAAAACCTCTTATAATATGTCGGAAACTAAATGCCGATAACTGGTATCCTTTAGCTTGGACGCCCATATTTATGCTCTCTGGTGAACAGGTATCTAATCCTCAGGATAATTGTGATTGGGGTTTAGTGCTATACAGTTCTCAATCCTTACCCATATTGTAAAATAAGAAATCGATTTATCAATGTTTGTATTTTTATCAACTTTTTTATATAATTGAATGTACTGTGGAATGAAGAAATATAAGTATTTGGAAAACTTGCAAAAATGTTGAACTTGTTTTTATTTCTACCTGGCAACAGAGAGTGAGGCTTAAAGGTACCTACTTAGAGATGACACAGAAGTTCGACGGTGCCGTCTTGACCAATCGAACGTAAGCAAAGAGGGAGGGGACCCTTACTGGCCCCTGTAGCTGGGGACCTATGTTGAAGGGTTGTCACGTCGCCCTCACATACACTCAATCTATCTATACAAGTGTATATACGAAAGCAGAAACTGACCACTGATCGATCAACGCACAGTTGAGACCGCTGTGTCTAGAATCATGAAATTTTGCACATTTAATGTTCTATAAGTGACGTAAGTAGGTGTGCATTAAGAATTTTAGAAAATTCAACCCCTAAACGGGTTGCAAATTTTGTACGAAACAACGTGTTTTCTTGGATGAAATTTCCAGACCCAACATGTTTGCTTTCGATTACCACGCGGACGAAGTCGCGGGCGCTCTATCGTTTTACCCGCATGAGTTTGAAGGTACTTTCGCAAATACTTTGTGCCGGGTTAAAATGTCACTCAAGGATAATAATTGTCATTAGGTATATGCTATAATATCACACTACACTGTTGAGGAAAGGACATTATGCATTTGATGACATCAAAACTTTGAGATGCTCAATTTATGATCTAATAATGAAATTATTTTATAAGATCGATCAAGTTTAGTTATGGCATAACATTCTAGAGATAGTTGGGAGTTGGGACAGTAGATGAGTTTTTCAATATTTCCTTTTGAGCCAAAAAGGGCGCAAACATTATTTGTGGATAGAACTAGGTACTTAATTAAAAACACTATAGGCTTGTCGTAAATATGTATTTATTTATTTAAAACGTCACCATAAATAGTCTTACATATCAAATGAAATGCGCCCAAAAATGTTGACAACAAGATTGTTAATTACATCTTAAAATCTATCTAGTTAATACTGTTAGCTTTAAGTACATTATTATTTTAAAACTATTATAATTATTAATAATTATAACGCTAACATTTAATATAATTTACCTATTAAATTTGGAGAGAGAGGTTCGGACACGTGCGTTCCCGTCGGCGTCGCAGTTATGAATGACATCTCTAAGTAGTTTGTGTGAATGACGAGTTATCTTTTTTTTTAATTTAATCCAATAAACGTGCAGACAAACAAAGCATTTTGGCCACATTCAAAATACGAACAAGTTTTGGCACACACGAGACACGAGTACCTAACGTATCATTTCTCTACAATGTTTTGGACGAAGTATTTAACGGAGTTTTTATATGTTTAAAACTAGAAAAGGTTGTGATCGTTGTGTTGGTAGCGTCTCGGGCTTCGTTGCTGCGTTTGTATGTTTGGTTCGACGGCGCGGGCTGGTCAGCGCCGGCGGCCGAAGCGGAGGAACGAGTGCACCACGTCCTGCCGCTTCATGCCGGTGTCAAGGAGCTGGGGGTAGTCGCGCACCAGGGCTGCAAAGAAACACGGAAAAGTACAACAGATAGGTAGGTTATTGGAGCCTTGCTAACTTGAGTTAAAAAATAAGTACATTGACACGGCATTAAAATCTATGCAATAAAATTGAAGTGTCTGTTTGTACCTACCTAATGTCGAAAGTACACTTTTTTACTAAATGCATGTGAAATTAGATATAGTTAAGTAGATATCTACTTAAATAACAAAAATCCTCGAGAATCTGTACCGATTTCGACTGAAACTATCGCTCTATGTCTATAGATAGTTTTTTTTATGGATGACACCACAACAGACAGATACTTAGAAGGGGCATCATCGTTATTGACCACTATACCTAGGGGCTCACCCCGGCACAGTTTCCTCTACTACCTCTCTTTCGGGATCAGCCAGAGAAGACTCGAAGGGAGATCATCTGAGATTAGTAGGTATGGAAACTAGTGATGGCTGGTGGTTTATTGCGCACAAATAGGTACCTTTATTAGGTAAGATACCTAGTTAAATGTATTAAACGCCATCTGGTTACGTTTTTACTTAGTCACTTTTCATAATTCACGGTTTTGAGGGTAGGTATCGTGGAATAGTATATTTCATTATAAGTGCGGAAAGCCTGTCATTGCAAAGAGTTCCGACATATGTCTACCCGAGCCGAGGCGCAGCCGAAGGTGAGGGTTGACAGTCGGAACTAGTTGCAATGACGGTTCCGCACGTGTACTGAACAACTATTTTTAATACAGTTGCGAAAAAAATGAAGAAATTTAATAAAATATCAAAAACACAACAAACTCAACTAAGTTCCAACTGTGATCAAGAGATGGCGCTAGTCGTATTAGTAATGCGAAACGTACGTTTCGCAATGCAAAAAAGTGTGTCAAAGTCGTGTCGCCATTTGACAGTTGGCAAAGAGAACGCACGAGTTCGGGAAAGGTAAACAAAAAGCTCGAGTATGTAATAGCCCACATCCCGAACGCTAGACGTCCCTGCAATACGCCACTTTTTGAGCAACTGTATTAAAAAACATTATAAGTAGGTACACTCAAGGATCGGAATGGCAGCAAAGGAAAAATTGGGAAAGTTAGAGCATTTTTGCTGTAATTTCTTTTGCAAGTTGCAACCGTGACTTTCCTGCGCCGTCTACATGGCCTCTCTAGTCTAGTCTCTAGTTTTAGTACATTATTTTCTCTGTAGATGACAACATAGCAAATAAGTAACTCTGTCTGTCTGTCTGTTACGCTTTCACGCTTTAGCGGCGATCATCATGAAATTTTGCATATATAAACGTTGTTAGGGGAATACAAAAGGACGATACATAGAGTACCAACCTACTTTTTATCCCGGAATTCCCTCGGAAACTCCAAAATTAACGCGGATGAAATTGCATAAAATTTTGCTGAAAAGGGCTTAGGGTACTTTTATCTTGGAATTCTAGGGGGTGTAATCGCGACGACCGACCAGCTAATAGATCCTACTAATATTATAAACGCGAAAGTTTGTAAGAATGTATGGGTGGATGGATGGATGGATGGATGGATGGATGTTTGTTACTCTTTCAAGCAAAAATTACTGGATCTTAATTGGACTGGAAATTACTACATCACATTAACACATAGGGTACTTTTTATCCCGGGATTCCCGCGGAACCTCTGAAATTAACGCGGGTGAAACCGCGGGGCCCAACTAGTACTTACTAGTACTAGTTGCTACTAGTACTTACTAGTACTACTATACTTAAATAAAACAAAAATAAAAACCAGCCAACTTCCATACCTGTGACACACGATCTCGTACCTTGATACTCGGGCACCTGCTCCCCGTTCGCCTCCGCGTACAGCTCCAGGAACGTGTTGAGCGCCTGGCAGAAGCGCGCGGCGCGCGGGTCGTCCTCCGCCGCGCCGGCGCACAGCTGCGCGGGCGCGGGCTGCGCGCCGGGCGGGCCCCACACCGCCAGCAGCACCGCGCACGCGAGCGCCGCGCGGCACGCCTCGATACTGCCGGGTCAACGGACATAGATAGGCAATAGTGTCTCAATACACACTGGTGAAATTTTGAGTTAAACGTATCTTATATCCTACTAATATTATAAACGCGATAGTTTGTAAGATTATAAACGCGAAAGTTTGTAAGAATGTATGGATGGATGGATGGATGGATGGGTGGGTGGATGTTTGTTACTCTTTCACGCAAAAACTACTGGATGGATTTAAATGAAACTCTACAATAATATAGCTTATACATCTGATTAACACATAGGGTACTTTTTAACCCGGAGTTCCCACGGGAACTATGAAATTAACGCGGGTGAAACCGCGGGGCACAGCTAGTACTATACTATAAAAATTTCGTGGCACGATGTATGTTCGCGATAAACTTCGAAACTACTGAATCGATCATGATGAAATTTGGTCACTATGTAGTATGTTGTAATTTGGCCCAACTTAAAAGATAGGATAGTTTTATCCCCGAACTCCCGCGGGAACTCCGGAATTAATGCGGGAAACAGCTAATCACCGTAAACTACTCTAAGGGGTACAAAGAAGGACGTAAAGTACTTTTTTCCCGGAATTCCCGCGGGAATCACGCGGGGGACAGCTAGTACCTATATTATATGACTGACGGACAATCGACGCACAGCCGAAATTAACCGCTGATCGTAGAGACTTGAAACTTGGAGGATGTGTGTTTGTATGACGTAGGCATCCGATAAGAAAGGATTTTTGATAGGTAATTCTACCCCTAAGCCAGTCATGTTATAAAATTATAGCGCCGTTTTGTAGCAATATTTTTTTTTACAATAAAATAATTTTTTATATTTTTTATATAGGTACAATAAAATGGATTAAACACGTAATTGAAAAACGTTCTCTAAAGCTACGGTTGCCAGGATAACGGTGCCGGTATCTAAAACGTCACTAAAACGTTGTCTATGCAAACCAAACCAACGGAGTAGGTTTACTTGAGAACGTCGACAGTAGGTTAACATGTTATTGCTTATCAGCGTCCAAATCACAATACTTAGTCTTATTTTCAAGTTAAAACTTCTTTAGCATCGTTAATTGAGATGTGGAACTCGAAGAAACGAAAGAGCGTCAGTAAAAAAAAAAGATAATCACTTTCGCATTTAAAATAGTAAAGATGTACCTACTTTTATTATAAACCTACCTCATACCTGGATATCGCTAATCAATCTCAGCCGATACGAGGTCGTTCCAATGCAATGGAATTAGGAAAGTTGTGTTTTAACATGACTGACCATCGTGCTTCGGTTTTATTTGGAACGCAAACGAAATTCTTTTAATCTTATGAACACATTCCTAACGGAGGGCCAATGTAGTATCAATGGCCGACGCGACGTTTAGATTGGACCCTTTTCAACAAGTCTCAGAGGCAGTGTAGGTAGGTATAGGTTCGATAGATATTTTTTGCGTAACCGACATAAACTCACGCCCATCTCTCGAATGGCTAGGCAGAGGCTGTGTAGATATGGAACCTCCCTAGCTCCTTCATCTCGTTTGCCTACTCGTTACTAATATTATAAAGATAAAAGATTAAATTGTTACATTTTACATTCATAAATTGCTTTGAGTTGAAACTGCGAAGCTCTAAAACTTAAGTGACGTGAAGCTTTGTCTCCCAAAAAATTTTCTCGTGGGATCTCTCAGTTTCGATGATGAGATTGCGGTAAGCACCTACTTATCTAACAGGTAAACAGTGTATCAAATGGTTATATCAGACAGGTACTATTTGAAGGTACAACAAATCCATGATTTCTCTTTATAATGAGTAGAATAGAATAGAATAGTAGGTAACACCTAAATAGGTCCAACGTTAAAAGGCCGGGTGAAGCTGCATGTTATGTTTTACAGCATAATATATTTTTATAGCTCTACACTAATATAGTAGATATTGCTATAAAAAACGTTCCCTAACGTGTTTTTATTTTATTTTATCTTACATCACTTTCAGTAATTGCGTCGTCGAGACACAGTTTAGCAACCTACTTACTCTGTTAAACGGACAGATTACCGCATTATAGGCATGTTATAGTATTAACACAGTACCTACGTATAACTGAGGTAGAGCTTCTATGTTATAATCCCTCGTGCTTAGATGCAAGCAGAATGTTCTTATTAAATTTTACCTACCCCACCTGAGCTCTACTTTGATGTCCTGGCTACCTCGAGTTATCCTTTTAGATGGGAAATATATACGATTGTGAAAAATATTAGTTTCTATTTTTAATGGCTTCGTTAGTTTATTTATTGACAAGAATAATGAGAAATGTAAATATTGCAAAACAGATGTTTTACTGTTAAAATGATACTAGGTATTCGGTCTGTAACGCATTTAATTTATTTTTATATTGTTAATTAATCTGGGGGCACGGCAGTGCCCCCGCCAAGTCGAGCAACAAAAGCGGCACGGCCGTACTATCCTTTTCTCGAAGCAATTCAGGCCATTTTCGACCCCCTATAACTTCGTTGTGGATAAAACTAGAAGCCTGAATTTTTAGTAAACAAGCAGGTATTGTATAAAGACGGTATAATTAAAATTTCATTCGATTTGAAGCAGTAGTTTAAGAATTGGGTATTCTCCAAGGTATGAAAATCAAAATTCTAATTAGTCCGTCAGTTAGAAATTAAAAAAATAATAGACACGTATTTTTTGCTTTTTCAATTTAATGAAAATGAACATAGATAAAGCGCATTAAAGTTTAGGGTGGGGGGCTCGTGACGTCAATATTCATTATAAGCGCCATACAAACCGCACAGAGTTGTGACGTCACGCGAAATTTCAACTCAATGTATCTCTGTTATTTTTTGATTATGTAAAAAAAGAAAAAATACGTGTCCAATATTTTTTACTAATCTACACGACGGACTAAAAAAAATTTTTTTGTCAAGTAGCCAATTATAACTAGTCAAAGTTTCTTAATTTTGTAGGTCACTCACTCACTCACTCACTCACTCACTCACTCACTGACCGATCATCAAAACTCTAAGGCACTTCTAGCAGACATAGAAGTTTGAAATTTAGAATACAATTAGTGTTTATTGTATAAATCAAGGAAAAACTAAAATATTTTGCAATTTCGGTCTAGTTTTCTAGATACATCAACTGCATAAATAACTTTGTAATCCCATATAAATGTATGGAATTACAAAGTTATATATGCAGTTATATGTACCAACTGCACAAATAATTTTGTAATCCCATATAAATATATGAGACTAGCTGTTCCCGCGGTTTCACCCGCGTTAATTTCGGAGATCCCGCGGGAATTCAGAGATGCAAAGTAGTTAGTACACTATATCCCTAGGTTTTCTTTACCCCTGACAACGTGCATGCAAAATTTCATGAGATTTCACCAGCGTTAATTTCGGAGATCCTTCGGGAATTCCGAGATAAAATTACCCTAATCTGAATGCTCCAACGATTTTCATGAAATTTTGTATACAGGAGATTTCGGGGGCCATAAATCGATCTAGCTAGGATTCATTTCTGGAATTCCCGCGTGAACTCTGATATCAACGCGGGTGAATTAATTATTGCATACTACACGTTGTCAAGGGTACAGGAAAGGTCATAGGGTAGTACTTTTATCTCAGAATACCCGCGGGATCTCCGAAATTAACGTGGGTTAAACCTTGGGGAACAGCTATTTAAGCCGAGCCCAGATATTAATAAATAATAATAATAATAAGTGTAGCTAGTTACCTACCTAGATATAAAGTGTAGATACATAGTTACCTAGACATAATTATGTTCAAAGGTACAATGGTCAACGGAATGAAAAAGCAAGAATGGGGCATGTGTTTATATTATAAAGTTGTACCAAAATCTTTCAAGTTATTAAAGTAGACTAAATTGCTCAAAGGAGGAAGACCATTTACAAAAAGAAATGAGATCCCATCAAAAACAAACTTGTAAAAAAGTCCCAAGTCTCGCAACTCAGTTCTTCTACAGTAAAAAGTTGTGAGATCAATGTAATACCAAGTCGGTTAATTTATTCAGTGCCTACTTAAGGGTCCTTCTGTCTAAAGTTATCATGTTATAAGTTAATCTAATAACATTTAATAGTGACCATATCAAATTTAAAAATCTTTTATGTTTTAAATAGATTGATTGGCTTGGCGATCACGTGAAAACACAATGTATCTCACAAGTAATGCATATTATAATTAAATTAGATTGTTTAGAACCATAATTATGTATTACATGTGAGATATATTGTGTTTTCACGTGATCGCCAAGCCAATCAATCTATTTAAAACATAAAAGATTTTTAAATTGGATATGGTCACTATAAAATGTTATTAGATTAGCTTATAACATGATAACTTTAGACAGAAGGACCCTTAAGTAGGCACTGAATAAATTAACCGACTTGGTATTACATTGATCTCACAACTTTTTACTGTAGAAGAACTGAGTTGCGAGACTTGGGACTTTTTTACAAGTTTGTTTTTAATGGGATTAATACTTACCTTTCACAAAGTGTAGGTAAGTATGTATATGATCTGGGATTCATAGACAAATGACTCTATATTGCAAATTGTATAGATAGGTATTGGAAAAAGTTATAGAAGTTGGATTTATGGAAGAAAAGTAACAAAAACAAATGGTCAAAGGTTTTTTGAAAATTTGTCACATAGTTTTAATTGATAACTGTTATCTTTGGTAACATGTTAAAATGTCTAGTTATGATTTTTTACCCCTTTGCCGAATGAATCTACATGGTCAACTCTAGATATAGGATATGAGCTCTTAAGATCCTTTTTCTGGTTAACTCAAAACTCAAACAGTTCGATTTCATTTGCATGAATCGGGGGCTTCCGTATCATGTTATCACAGCGAAAGGTACGAGTAAGTGGGTAGCCATATTTAATTTCGTTTGATCGGTATTTTGCAAAATCTTTTCCCTAGCCCTGTGAGGGACAAGAAAAACAATATAACTCGATTTGTGAACGTCGTTAGTTCGCGACCCGATACTCGGTTCTCGGTGTCCAATGTCAAAATGTCGACGCAAAACGAGAGGCGTCAGACAGCCTCAAAGGAGCCTGTGCTTTCTGTGTTCGCTTTTAATGATTGAATTGCGAGTTCTAGTTCATTTGACGCTCGTTCGACGGCCACATGAAAAATGCGAAAGAAATGTTTGTTTTATTAAAGGTAATAGCTATTAGCTGTTCCACACGGTTTCACCCGCATGAATTTAGGAGTTCCCGCGGGAATTCTGGGATAAAAAGGCACCCCTGTACCTACTCTGCAAAATTTCGTGATGATTGGTTGAGCCGTTAAGGCGTGAAAGCGTAACAGACAGACAGAACGATAGACAGAGTTACTTTGGCATTTATAATATTAGGAATTGCTACTAGCAGTTCCACGCAGTTTCGTCCATTTGTATTTCGGGATTCCTTCGGGAACTCGCTATAATATCTACATATTGTTAACCTTTCGAAAGATATTCTGTAAATGACAATGAAAACCGTATGTTACTCCGACTCGCTGATACTAAATCTGTGTAGTCAATAGTCATGTAACAGTCAAACGAGCATATTGAATAGGGGTTTTAAAATTTCTACTGTTACTAACTTATCTATGGTATTGTTTTAAATTTAAATTTTAGTCCTTACTAGCTGTGGCCCGCGGTTTCACCTGCGTTAATGTCGAAGATCCCGCGGGAATTATTCCAGGATAAAAAGTACCCTATGTCCTTTTCTGTACCTCTGATAACGTGCAGTAGTATGCAATAATTAATTCTATTTCACCCGCGTTAATTTCGGAGATCCCGCGGGAATCCCGGGATAAAAGGTAGCCTTTTCCATGTCAAAGGCTACATGCATGCCAAATTTCATCCAAATCCGTTCAGCAGTTTTTGCGTGATTGAGTAACAAACATCCAAACATCAAAACATCCACACTTTCACATTTATAATACTAGTAGGATTTTGTGTTTTAGGACTATTCCAGAGTTCGCAACAAAGTCTATCTAAATTTAGTTTAACTTACTCTATCTTTAGATACATCTATCTGTCTATAGTGGTTCAGTGCGTCGCGTCGATACCAAAAAAAAATTATTGCAACGCTTCCAGGACACAATTAGTATACCTATATCTATTACCTACCCAATGAACGGCTGTTAAACTACAGTAATTGTTGTAACAAACAGTTTAATGCAGTTGCGATAAATGGGCATGTTGACTAATTTTTATTTTTTAGTCCGTCTTGTAGATTATTAAAAAATATTGGACACGTATTTTTTCTTTTTTTACGTAATCAAAAAATAACGGCGATATATTGAGTTGAAATTTCGCGTGACGTCACTATTCTGACAGTTTGTATGGCGGTTTTGCGGTTAGTGACGTCACGGCCTCCTCATCCTAAACTTTAATGCGCTTTATCTCTGTATATTCTGATTTATTTGAAAAAGCAAAAAATACGTGTCTATTGTTTTTTTATTTTCTGACTGACGGACTAATTAGAATTTTGATTTTCAATAGTAGTCAACATCCCTATTGAAAATTAAATCGACTACGAGCTACGTTTTCACCGCCATTCCACTTTGACGTTGATATTTTTCACATTTCAACATTACGGGGAGAGGCAAACGTTATGTGCCGTACAGCCTCTATTGTATTCTTATTCGTGATTTTCCAGTAAGTAGGTACACCTTTGTGGGGGACGTAATTCACAAAAATGGACAACGAACAAAGCAGATAAGGCTCGAAGCTATAGCATCTTCGTTCAAACAACATTATTTTTAAGCATCACAAATTGAAAAACATCGACATCTCCATATTTCTTTTTTTTAACCGTTTGATATACCTAATTCTTAATAAAAATAAATGTAAAAGAATAAATATTATTCTATCAACATTATGTTGATCGTTACATCGTGTAAATAAAGGTCGAATTGTCTTCGTCTTAATTTTGGTACAATCGCTCTTTATATTAGAGTTTTTCGAACGTCAAAAAATAACATTGACTTCCAAATGTTTGATCCGGTACAGTCATGTTAAAAACCTAATTCATTTATTTATCTGTAAATTATTTTAACACTGCAGTAGGTATGCTTATATTGAAATTTCAAAGTAGATTATGTTAAATAGGATAAATAAACCCAAATTCCTTAAAATTAATGGTAAAGTGGTCGAAACAATTGTTATAAAACTACTTAATAACTAACCACTTACCGTCTTCAGCATATTTCACGAGCGATTTTAGTGACCCCGCTAGACGGTTAAAAAAATGAATAATAAAGACATTTTTAACCGTAAAAATTTGAAGAAAAAAAGCGGTGGTTAAGTTAACGAGCAGTAGACTAGTTGACTAAATTTTAGTTTTTATTTTATTAAACCAATTATTCGACACATTGTTGGACACGTATTTTTAATTGTTTTGAAGTAGGTAATAAAAAAATAACGGTGGTACATTAAGTCGAAATGTCCCCTGACGTCACGCCTTGGTCTAGTTTATAGCTTTCACTTCTCTTTAGGTGCTTTGTCTAAGTACCTATTTGAGAAGCAAAATATATTTGTGTCTAAATTTAATTTTTAATTAATTAATTATTTTAAATAATTATTAATTAATTATATTAAATAATTATTATCTAAACGACGTGCTAAATAGAGTTTTCATTTTCACATGCGTATTGTGTGATTGACTGTACAATGTAGATACATATATGCCTCACTACTCAGAAGCGGTCGTCGAAATATTTTTGCTTCTTTCACCTTATCCCTTCTCAAGACCCAACCAAACCAGTTCGAATACAACTAACTAATTGTTTTATAATTGGGGGCGACACAGACAACCAGATGACAGCGAATCTTACTACTTACTTGAAAATTGGTAAGATATAACTTTTAGATGAGTTAATATGTGGGTCTCTATTAAATTGTCTGCAATAGGAGTGGAGGGTCCCCGGGTTCTATGATACAAGTTTACTTAGTTTAGAACCCAGCATAGCTAAAATGCGCGCTACGATATGTTTATCGAACGAAAGATAAAAATGTCGACACGACAAATATTTGTGGGCGTCCAAGCAAAAAGGTGCAGTAGTGGGGTATTGAGTTAAGACTAGATTCGGTTAAACATTTTTTACCACTGGCAGACAAAACGATATAATATGTCGACGAGAATCGATAAAATTTTATCGTGTTGCGCATCCTAGCTCGGCTGGTCACCAATTCATTCCTATCCTACCTTTGTTGTGTTGCAATGGTTTGCGCATTAGATTTAGAGTACATTAAGGTGTAGGTAGGCATAGGTTAAGAACCTTTATCTAACCAAATAAACGCATTTCTCATTTTCATTTTCAATGTGGTAGAGGAATACTGCGTATAAATATGTAAAAATTTCTGTCTTATCTTCTCTGGATGACAAGTTTTGGCTTTACATTATTTGTATGGTATACACTGTACGTATGTGGGAACTCTAAATGTCGTATTTGCATGCATCGAAGAAAATATTCATTGGTTTTCCTAACTCACACTCGTTCGCCAGCGATTTTGTGTGTAATCTCTCGCTTTCGCAGCATCCTTATTCCATGGCGATATTATTTAAACGGAAATACAATACATTGAAATTTGAATGTGTTTCTCTTATACCTACCTACCAGTTTGTGACGATGGTAGTCGCTGAATAATAAAGGTGGACCACTACCACAGTATTTGTTACGGTGGGTTCTTGTCACAGATTTTAACAGTACTTGGAATTCTTATCCTTAATAATAAATAAATAATTAATGAATTAATTTAAAAATAAATAAATTCATGTCGTCCGACCGAGGGGACTACGCTGTCGGACCACGCGTTCGGGAACCTATGATTTTTACGATTATATTTAAGATTAGCTCTTTTGGAATTCCCTCGATAATCCTTCGTTATATCGGGAGCTGCCTATCAAGGGAAAATTTTTGAGAAACATTTCTGTCATTTCAGAGATATCCTCTACATCCAAACTTGCAAACTTTACCTGTTTATATTGTATAGGTAGGTATGTAATTTTTTTCAATTCAAGCAGTGAAGCAGATGTTCCAAAGTTTTTGTACGAATTATCCGAAATTTTATGCGACCGGTATTTTAAAAATCTGATTCTGAAATTATGGCAAGTTTGTGAAGTCCTTGTTATTCGAGTTGCGTTCAACAATCAAGGCTCAAGAGCAAAGCTTCTACTGGAGGCGCAGAAAGGTTTTAAATTTAAATTTGCAACGCTAAAATATATTTAGATCAAGCGAACTGTCGAAATTAGCTACTTTATCATGCAAGGTAATAAGGTACTTATATACTATATAAGTAGTTTATATCATGATTGATCTAAATCAAAGAGTTTCCACGTGTCTATGTCTATGTCTAGAGTCTAAATCCCTATCTATATCTATATCCCTGATGATAACACACGTGTCTATGTGTATATCCCTGTTTTTCATACTTTATGACTAGTTTTGCCCCGCGGTGTCATCCGCGTGGGTTTCGGAGTTCCCGTGGGAATTTCGGGATGAAAAATAGATAGTAGCCGATTCTCAGGCTTACTGAATATGCATAAAAAATTTCATGAGAATCGGTCAAGCAGTTTCGGAGGAGTATGGGAACGAACATTGTGACACGAGACTTTTATATATTAGATTATTGTAGGTGGTTAATATTGTTATCGGTCTATATAACACATGTTTATTTGGACATAGATAAGCAATAGTGTGTTAACCCACACTGGAGAAATTTTGAGTAAATCGTGTTTTAAAAGTATAGCGCCATTATGTGTCAATTTTTTTTATGTTAAATATTTAGTTACATATTTAAGCAATGTAATAAGGTAAACACATAATTGAAAAACGTTCCCTAACTCTCAATAAATCGTTCTGGATCAATAACTTAATTTTGTGGGTTAACATGTTATTGCTTATCTGCGTCCATTTGACATTTGACTCGTAAGTCACAATTGAGCCCTAAGTATGAAAATTACGTAGACGATCAGGCAATTAGGTCACTAAATAGATATACCTAAGTAAGTAATTAATTTATTGAGCAAAATTATTGTTTACTTCTGGATGTGTTAAATTACGGCTGCACTCAGAGTCGACTTTAATGATTACTTAGTTAAGTATAGATTTTTGAAACAAAACTGCCGCAATCAGACAAGTTTAATAAATTAATGTTAATTAAAATTTTACTAATTAAGTCACATCCCGTTAAATGCCAATTAACATTAATTTATTAAACTTGTCTGATTGCGGCAGTTTTGTTTCAAACATCTATACTTAACTAAGTAATCATTAAAGTCGACTCTGAGTGCAGCCGTAATTTAACACATCCAGAAGTAAACAATAATTTTGCTCAATAAATTAATTACTTACTTAGGTATATCTATTTAGTGACCTAATTGCCTGATCGTCTACGTAATTTTCATACTTAGGGCTCAATTGTGACTTACGAGTCAAATGTCAAATGGACGCAGTTAGACTATGAATAGAGATAACGAAATCCTAAAGATCATATTATTTTTTTACATTTCTACAATGATTTTGATTGCTAGACGATTCGATTTTATATTTTTTTAGGTAAGTGATGTCACTCGTAAAAAAGTACCAGCAAACACACTTTAGTAAATTTATTGGGTAAGGGTATTACATATAGAGCAAGGAAAATTAAGGTAGAAAAGTACCTACGGTTTTTTTCTAAAAACTTCTTACTTATTCAAGGAAAAACATTGATTTAGGTAGTTAATTTTTTTTTTAAAGTCGCACCATCTTAATTTTTTTTTCACATTATTAATTTTTAATACTTACAGTAGTTAGTAGGTTCGTAATTAATCAAATAGAAACTCACACAAAAATGGACATTAAAATGTTCTTTGATCACACATTTATCACTTTCAATATAAACATTTTGAGAAATAAAATCAGCGGTGTCTATTTTATTAATCTGTTAATGTTATCTTTTTATGAAATTATCGACTGACAATAGTAACAACACTATAAAAATAAACAACTTCTTATGGGCATACTAAAAATAGGGATGTACGTGACTATTTATAAAATTATTATCGACGGTTGAATGACATTGTCGAACTGTTTAATGAGGCGGCGCGCGCGCATACGCAGTCAGAGTCGAGACACGAGACAATCTCGCAAACTTGGGCCGGCGGGCCGGAGATGATTAGGGATGTGAGATAAATAAAATAAATCGAAACAATTATATACTGATACGGGTTGAATCCTTAACATTATAAATACTAATCATCATAAAATTTTGCATACACTTTGTCAGAGGTACAGAAAAGGACATAGGGTACTTTTTATCTTGAAATTCCCGCTGGAATCCCGAAATTACAGTGGTTGAATCAGTAGTAAGCAGCGAGTACCTAGGTACTATTAATAACATGCAAAACGCGGTACGCAAGAAGGAAGTATCTAAATAACTTTCTAGTTTCTACAATACTTAAATCACATAATATTACAACAATAAACTATTATCATAAACTGTAACTGACCCGACTGATTTTGTCCTGTCGTATATATTTTTTTTTAATTTAAGAACATCTTATAGAAGAAAAAAAACACTTGGTTTCTCTCAATTTGTTCATTTTACCCGGAAGACTTATCGATTACCGAAACCCAATTCAGACTCTTACAAAACATAAAGTAGCCAAGTCAGTGATGTGCTTACCAACGAACAGTACCTATTACATTTTTATTGATATTGTTTTCTAAAGCCATTTTAGGTATATTCTCATACTATGTTTCTCAGCTTTGAAGATAATGTTGCATTAAAAAAAATAAACGGGTAATATTAAATATTGTTTAGATAATCCTTAGTATTATAAATGCAAAAGTAAGTTTGTTTGTTACGCTTTCACGCCTTTCAGGCTCAACCGATCATCAGGAAATTTTACATGCATGTTGTTAGGGGTACAGAAAAATAATTTTATCCCGTATTTCCCGTAACTCCGAAATTAACGAGGGTGAAACCGCGGGGAACAGCTAGTAAAAATATTATAGTCACAAGTATTAGTTAGGTATAGGTACTGAATATAAAAACCGTTGTAACATGCAACCATTGGTATCGACATGACGATTCTATCGATTATAAAATCTGGACATCACTAAATTATGCGTACGTGCGGATTCGCACGCATTGTTCATCTAATCGTCGCTACATCACTATCTATCAGATTTATATACATAGTATCGACATCGCTTACCGTTTGCAAGTTTGAATCAATTTCAAAAGTAACTTTGCGATGATTCTATCATCTATGCCCCTATTAATAAGACTCACAATAGAAATTTGGCTGCAATACACGACCGAGTAACAACACTATTGCACTGCACTAACACCCACGCTAAATGCACTTTGAATTCACTCTTATAGCGGAGTGTTAAAGTTGAAATTGTTTATCTTAAGCTTCGTAGCCTAATTTGGCGGGACCGTATTTGATGCGTGATACAAATTAAACTTTGCCAAACGCGTTTTCCACGAAAAGCAGATAATTTGACTCCCGACCCGTGGAACGAGTATAATGACTGTAACAACCGGATAACGAAGACGAACCGTTTACAACTAAAAAAATACCAAACATAGTAATCAGTTTAAAAAATATGACGACAATCTTACTAATCTTACTTTGTTGTAATGGGCATGTTAACTATTTTTTTTTAGCCCCGTCTTGTAGATTAATAAAAAATATTGGATATGTATTTTTTTCTTTTTTTACATAATCAAAAAATTACGGCGAAGGCTAGTTTCCTGGGTAAAAAAATCAAAATTCTATTTAGTCCGTCAGTTAGATAATAAAAAAATAAAAGACACGTATTTTTTGCTTTTTTAAAATAATGGAAATATGCATAGATAAAGCGCATTAAAGTTTAGGGTGGGGGACTCGTGATGTCACAGCTCGCTATAACGTGCGAACAAACTGTAGCGAGGCGTGACGTCATGTGAAATTTCGACTTGATATATCTCTGTTATTTTTTGGTTACATAAAAAAAAAAAAATACGTGTCCAATATTTTTTAATAATCTACAAAACGGACTAAAAAAGAAAATTTAGGAAACTAGCCTAATAGGCTAGTCTGGATCTACTGAACCGATTTCTAAAATCCCTACGTCCTTATCTGTACCCCTGACAACGTAGGCCTATTCAAAACTTAGTGTTCGTAGCGTGCAAGCGTACTTTTTCCGTACTTTTCCGACACTTCCAACAATTATCGTTATTCTAGCTGTTCCCCGCGGTTTCACTCTCGGTAATTTCGGAGTTTCCGCGGGAATTCCAGGGTAAAAGTACCCTATTCCTTTTCTGTATACCCGACAAAGTGTTTACCAAACAAACAAACAAACAAATCACTTTCGCATTTTGTAATATTAGGAAGGATTTCAAACAATTTAAATAAAAAAAAATGAAATTTTTTATCTCTAAACCTTCCTGATGATTCACTCTATCTATTGGTGAAACTGCACTGCATGAAAATCCGTTCAGTAGTTTTTGTGGTTATCGAGAACAGACAGGGGAAGTGATTTCATTTTTAATCGACTTCCAAAAAGGAGGAGGTTATGCATTCGATTGTATGTATGTTTTATTTATGTGTGTTCACCGATTACTCGAAGACGGTTGGATCGATTTCAAAAATCCTTTTTTTTTGTTTGAAAGAGTTTACTCCCAATTAGGTCCCATTGCCACCAAATCGGGATCTGATGATGGGATCTTGGAGAAATCGAGGGAACTCTTAAAAAATTATAGTGCAGCGATTTGGGTATTTTTATAGTAAATCGTTCATTTGCTTTCGAAAAGCAAAATTTGAAGAAGTGGCACTGATGATGAAGACCACAGATGGTCATCAGAACTACTAAATAATAGGTATTTCACGGGTTCTAGTTGGAGCGATTTGGTGAATGAAGGTTAATTAACTAATCATATGTATGTATGTATAGTAATTAATTAATTATTCAAATAATGTATGTATAGTAAATAATTAATTAACTAATAAGGGAGGGATGTAGTGTATGCGAGAAAGATATACCTAATATAAAAATATATATAAAATTATTATTATCAACCAATTCCCAAATCAAACCGCTCAGCACTTGTGTCTAGGAACTTGAAAGTTTCTTGCCTATATTATAAAGCACTAAGAAAGTTTTTTTTTATTTCAACCGTTATGGAAATGAAAACGGGGTGCCAAAGTCCTGTAAGCAAACTTCTTCTTTCTCGTTTTCATTATAGAAACGTGGAAATCAGTATTTGAGCTCCTATTTTTTTCAATAAAGAATTGCGTATTTTATTTCACAGGTTTTCGTTTTCACTAAGCGTTAAACGAGCGTAGGTGAAGTTGTGGAAGAGGGCAACTAGTTTATTTTTAGTTTTGTAATATAGGAACTTTTTTACGCTTCAAGTAACTTAGGTGTATTGTGTGCTGATATAACTTATCGACTAAAAACAAAATACAGTCTATGAAAGTGCGCGGTGTAACTTACCTACATATTATTATAATATACTATGTTATATTTTAGGTGCTATGGGTTGCTGCTGTGATCGTGCGGCATCGACAATAATTTAATCTTCTTTTTGTAAGTACATAATTATGTATTGTATTTAATGCCTGATGTGACACGAAATAAAGCCTGCTGGGTTTGTGTCTGAAAAACTAGGTGTCCCCGCGGTTTAACCCGAGGTCTTTTCGGAGTTCCCGCGGGAATTCCAGGATAAACTATAGATACAAGCCATCCTCATGAATCACTCTATCTATTGGTGAGAACCGCATGAAAATCCGTTTACTAGTTTTTGAGTTTATCGCGAACAGACAGCGGAAGCGACTTCATTTTATATAATACTAGCTGTGCCCCGCGGTTTCACCCGCAGTAATTTCGGAGCTCCCGTGGGAATTCTGGGATAAAAAGTACCCTAAGTCTTTCTCTGTACCCCTGACAACGTGCATGCCAAATTTCATCCAAATCCGTTCAGCGGTTTTTGCCTGATTGAGTAACAAACATCCAAATATCCAAACATCCAAACATCCAAACATCCACACTTTCACATTTATAATATTAGTAGGATTATGTAAAGAAAATAATTTGGCGGGAATCGAAGATGGCATCATTTATTTTTGTGTGGAAAAAACAATGTTAAAAGTGGATTTTATGCTGTTGTATATATATATACATTTTTGCAATTACCGTTTTAAAGTGTGGAAGAAGATAATTATACTACGATCCCACAGTAAGCTATTATTGTTAGCTTGCGTCGTGGAAACCAAGCAAACGTGTTATAGATACTATATAGAATATAACACACCCAGACTGGAAAATGGAACCCTGTGTTGATCACACACAGTCTTCCCCCACCGGGAATCGAACCCGGAACCCCTTGATTCTGGTAGGCTTGGTGACCTACTTCGTCTATCGGGTAATATCTATACTTATAATAAAACTGTAGAGAGGTCAATTCTGTACATGGAATATATATTCAAAATTATAATATTGCAGGATGAATGGTGATCTATACTGATGCCAAAAATGCAATCAGTAATTTTTCTGTCTGTCTGTCTGTCTGTATATGCACGCATAGGTCAAAAACTACTGAAGGGATTTTAACCAAACTTGGTACGATTGTAGTCCATACTCCTGGGCAGGTTATAGGCTATATAACATAACGCTGAGACACATAGGAGCTGAGCAGTGACGATAAATTTGAAGCAAGTCGGATGAAAATGCGCTTTGGCATACGTTTACTCAATCACGCAAAAACGGCTGATCGGATTTGGATGAAATTTGGCATGCACGTTGTCAGGCGTACAGAGAAAGACATAGGGTACTTTTATCCCGGAATTCCCGCGGGAACTCCGAAATTATTGCGGGTGAAACCACGGGGCACAGCTAGTAAATAATATGTATATTTCTTTTACTTGAAACTAGCTAAATGCAGTATATGCGAAAGGCTTTGAGAAGAAAGAACAAGACAAAAGACACTCGACAGTCTTGCTATTGAATCACAATAATATTATTATAATTGATAAGTCCTATAAAGTTTTATGAACATTAGCTCTTGCACTCAGCTTATCTTCCCATGAGAATAAACATTGCGAAGTTTCTCAAAAGTTTGAGCAATATTCGGTTATTCGTTGTACCTATATTAAGTCTTACCGCCATCGAAAGTGAATTATATATTCGTGATTTATGATTCCGTTTCGATTATTTTTGTTCAACAAAAAGTTTCGTATTTTTTTTCACTTTTTTTGTAATTTGCTTTACCTACGTTTATTATATTACTTCTTTGTTAAATAATGTCTGTATTTAATTAATTGTTGTAATTATTCATAATTTCTAACTATATATTGGACATTGAGCGTGCCAGACCCGTTCCGTGCCAGACGCGTGCTAAGAAAATAATGTGGGAAAAAACCAACATAGGTATACGCCGTTTATTTACAAAAGACGACTGTACGGTTCCGATGCTCTATTTACTCTGCTCGACGTGTAGCCACATACATGTACAGAAATGAACCGCGAGACAAAATATTCTTTCCGCGAATACTGGCCGTGTCTGTCCGCGTCTGCGCGGACGTGTTATACGCACTGGATAGACGAATATTATTTTGTCTGCGACGGAAAGTGTCTGGCACGGTCAATGTCTGCAGATATAAATGGACCTTAATACAGGTGTGCTCAATGCCGAAATTTTATACCTTTGTTTCAATAGAGGTATTTTTTCATTACAATTTCCAAGGAAAATCTCATCAAGAAAAATAATATCAGACGGCGACGCGATTCATGTAAAAATATCTTTAAATTAGGTGAGAATTTTTAAAAAAATATTCTTAATTGGCCTTGATTATGATACAATCTAAATGTACTTTTTTACCATCCATGTGTGTGTGCAATACTTTTTAAAATTTTGTATGGGTACTTGCGGAAAACACTCCCTCCCAAAATACCTACAAGTTTTCCTAGTTTGGGAGATGGGGTTACCTACTTTTGTTCATATTGTTGGTTGCAATAAAGTATTATTATTATGTATGTTAAATATACACGTAGTGTGTGTAAATAATAAAAAGAAACGTGCACAAAATATGTTGTAATATTGTTATAGGTGTGTCTTTTTTTAATTTAATTCAATCTAAAATAAACGGCAACTCTCACAGCACAATTTCACCGTCGCTGTCCTTATCTCCGTCGCAGAAAACAAATAAAGATCACCGGTGACAAGCGAGTGATGGTTAAACCTACGTAGTAGGTTCCGAAACGTTGATTTGTTATCTACTTGATCCTTATTGTGCTAAAGTAAAAGTGTTGATAAAGTACATAATTGGAATTCAGAGGTGATGTGCGTGTTACGCCAGTCCATCTTAAAATAAACGGATAATTATAATAATAATACCTAAGTACGTAGATTTATACAACGTGTTAATGAATTAACTGAAAACTAGAAAGTAGTTTGTTCAGAATCGACTTCCGAATTGATCGCACTATGTTTTAATATACGTTATATTTTTTCACTTTTATTAGCCCAAGTCTAAAATTATTTATAATACAATATTGATCGCGTACACCGCCCGCAGCAAAAAAATTCGAACCGATAGCTGCGGGCGTAGCGCTTGGAATTTCGTAGATAGGTCACCTCCAAACTAATGTTGAATAACTTTTTTTTTTTTTGAATGGGGAGTTAATTCATTAATCATCACGTTGTATACTACTAGTTGGTCCCCGTGGTTTCAGTCGCGTTAAGTTCAATGACCCCGCGGGAATTCCGAGATAAAAGTACCCTTTGTTCTTTTCTGTACATTTCAAAATTCTGAAGTTTTACCCGGATCAATTTTGGAGATCCCGCGAGAATCCCGGGATAAAAGTACTTTATGCCCTTTTAGCTGTACCTGCCCCTGACAACGTATATGCACATGATGATTGGTTTAGTAGTTAAGACCTGAAAAAGCAACAGAGAGAAATACTCCTATTTTACAATATTTGTATGGATTGTACATAGCACGAGCGCCGTATAAGAATGAGAGTTGCAATTAAGAGCCGTTCACATGCTAATAAGAACCGTGCGTTTTTAATCCTACATTCATTCATACGCAGCAATATTCTCGCTGAAGCGTGTGGCGTTGCATTATAAATACTGCCATAAACTACTTACTGAAGTCAAGATACAGAGATAATTTTCTTTTTTACTTTTAGTGGAAAATTGTGAAACTTATTGTACCTATAAAAAACTGCACAGATAACTTAGTTGTTTAATTAAATTCTAACTAACATTATAAATGTGATTTTTTTTTTTTTTATTATTTATTTACTCAGAAAAAAGTATTTAATTTAGTATAATTTGTTTGATAAATTGTTTGCTTGTGTGACGGTGTGATCGAAGGTTGTAGTAGTTAGCCAGCCAGGCACTAGAATGTGCTACCACTGTTTCTTCAGAATATCTTTCCTTCGCTGACAGCTCAAGCTCATTACTGGGATTTGAACTTACACCTCGCTGCGTGTCATCCGAACGCAGCAACCACTGAGCTATCATCGCTGTTTGGGCTAGTGTCCTGCGTCCTGGTTCTGTTTTAAGGTATTCTAAACTTTACACTAGTTTCGAAAAGAGTAAATTATATCGTCGTTGAGTGTCTCAACTTATACAAGCTCTAACTGCGATTCTCGGTCGAAATTATTTCCGCCCCAACAAATTGCCAAGTGCCCTTTACCCGCTCAGACTTCGCGTCAGGTGATTTAGTGCACCACTCACGTCTACACCATCGTCAATTTGTAACAATCAGTCGGACAGTTATTTGTTTATCTGGTGCCTCGCGCCCGCCCGTGTCGGCCTTTGATTGAATCCCCTAGCGTTTACCTGAGGCCGTATTTTCGAATCGCTCGAATCACTTTCGCACACGGAATCGCAAATTCACATGCAAATGCTCATACATATTTAATACATAATTTGTGGTTTGCGTTAAGCGATTTTGGAAAAACTAATTTGTGGTTCATTTAACATTGATTTCAAATCATCTTTTCGTCAATACTAATTTACTATACATCAATACTTTATCATGTCTAACGATTACGGCTTTAAAGAATTCACGCGTGAATCTTGCAATTCCGTGCGCGAAAAGTAATTCAAGCGATTAAAAAATACGGCCCCTGGACGTCTGTCTGTCCGTTGCGCACGTGGAAAAGTCCTTTATTATTTGAACATTCCACGGTTTTCCCCGCGTTAATATCGGAGTTCCCGCGGGAATATCGGTATTAAAAGTATCCTATCACCTTTTCTGTACACCTGACAACGTGTCTGTATAATTTCGTAATCATCGGTTGAGTAGTTAAGGCGTGCAAGCGTAACAAATATTCGCATTTATAATATTAGTAATGAATTAAGAAATCACCGAGAGAATCGGTCTGTACTTTGTCCCTTCTGATACTTGTGGTGTTAAAATATGCAAATACTTTTATGTGAAATATGTGGGAGAATCGTGCCGGGTCAAAATAATCTAGATTATACTTCTTGCCACTTGCCAAGCGGGTGTGAAGTGAATTATGACTATAAAAATTTACTCCTCACCCTTGGTAACTACTAGCCGTTCCTCTCGATTTCACCCGCCTTTTTTGCAAAATTCATGATAATCGGTTAAATAGTTAAGACGTCAAAGCGTAACAAATAAACGCACATTCACATTTATAATGTTAAGCATTGTTATTTTAAACATTTGTCCATTTGTTTGTACGCATTAATTAGTGTTTTATGATCCAGTGTTAGTAATTATGTATTTTGCAGTTTTCTTTCTTTCAAATTAACAGGTATCTAAGTACTGGCCTAGCTGTTTCTAATTATTCAACTTTTTCTGCTCTTCATTTAGGACTTAACCTTTGGGTGTAATTTTTATAACGCGAAGAAAAAACTTATATGAACATTCATTTACATCTCAAAAGAGAGGTCTTACGCATAAATAATGTTATGTTTTTAATATTTTACATAAAAATATGGCCTAAATTAGAATTTTATATTAATCTAAAATATTAATATTTGAAAGTACCTGTCTAATTTTAATTTATATTAAAATAAAATATTTGCATAAAAACGATAACACTATTTGCTTATTTGATTTTGGTGAGAATCGAATGGATTAAGCAAAGGAATGGATTAAGTATAACCTATGCTTTCACTCAACCTTTCTCTACATTTACTCTATATTTTATGGTGATAAGTCAAAAGGTCGGACACGGGTTGTTATCTGGGAAGGAAAAGATTGAAGTAAAAATTATCTATTATTTTTTGTAGCGAATGCGGATTAGGTGCAGAGGTCCGTAGTTCGTGCATCCCCGTCTGCGAGTATTGTCACCATTTTAATTTTTCTTCCATTCATCACCCGTGGCCAATTTACTCGTTAACTAAGAAACAAATTAGTTCTGGCAAGTTGTAATTAACAGGCTGAACTCGGCCGTGCCTTTGCATAATGTTGCCATCAACAATCCATCATGGCGGACACTTGTCATCCGTCACTTAGTTGTCACTTTTTGGGGAATGCGCGCGTTTTGATATTTAATTTTCAACTACAGCCTGCACTAAGTTTTAATCATAGATATTTTTTTTCTCTGTCAACCCAATGGTTAACTGTTATGTTTGTACCTTTTGTGCAAATATAATAAATATATAAATAATAAATAAATCAAAAGTCGTTTAATATAAGAAATAAAATTACCACAGGGTTTTGTGCGGTGGTCACCATGACTCTTCGCTAATTAAGCGGTTCCAGATTCGATTCCTGGTGAGGACTATATTTGAAGACAATAGGATTCCACTTTCCAGTTTTTTCGTGTTTATATACCTAACTATTGTATCCGTGTGTGTCTAGTACGAGTGTAGTAGAAAAGTGATTATCACTACGTATAAATGCGACAATCTCCGCCCCCTGTCAACTTCGAGCCTCCTCAGGCCCCGCTACGACGTAGCGGCGAACCTAGAATTCATAATGGTGTAGACTGTGGCTGCTCTGTGCATGGAGGACAATTAATTATTTATCAACTTGAATGTGTGTCCCCCGCCCCTCGCCGCGCCCCGCCGCCCGCCCTCGGCCACACGCACACGCATGCACACAAGCCGCCCGCCTATTAGTAATAATAGAAGATGGTGTAAGTTTGCTCGCGCTGTTTTCCTTCATTATAAGTTTTGCGGTAATCTTTAGATCTTTAGATTCACTTCACAACACACAGTTATACTTGATCCCACACTAAATTTTAACTTGTGTCGTGGAAACCAAGCAAACGTGGTATATACTACATATTATCTAATCTAATATATATAAATCACGTGTCACGTTGTTTGTCCGCGATGGACTCCGAAACTACTGAACGGATTTTGATAAATGTTGTAAGCGTTTATAATATGGTCCAAGTTAAAAGATAGGATAGTATTCATCCCGGAATTCCCTCGGGAACTGAAGGACATAGAGTACTTTTTTCCCGCAACCTCCGCGGTAACTCCGAAATTACCGCGGATGAAATCGCGGGGGACAGCTAGTTACATATATATTATACTATAGATAATTATATACATATATATATATATACATACCCAGACTGGAAAATGGAACCCTGGGTTAATCACACAAAGTCCACCCCCATCGGGGATCGAACCCGGAACCTCTTGATTAGCGGGCAGGCATGGTGACCATTGCGCCGATCGGGTCGTCGATCTATTCGTTTAGTTCAAAATTCATAAAAGACCCATGGGGGATTGAACTTCCACCTTGGAGAATAAGAGCCCTGCAGATAATCTACAGTTTGAAATATTGATACCTAACTATCACGTAAAATTTAGAAGTCTTACAATTTGTATACATTATCTATGAAGGTACCTATAACACTTTAATATATACATATAAAATGCTTCGTCCTGAATGACTGATGGATCAACGCATACCTAGAGGAGACCTGGAACTTGGAAGGTGTGTTCTTTGTATGACGTGGGCATCTGATAAGAGAGGATTTTTGAAGAAGACAAGGAGATGAAAAGGGGTTGCAAAGTTTGTATAGAACAATTCCGGGGGAACTTCGAAATTATCGCGGGTGAAACCGCGCGTGACAGCTAGTTTTATTATAAACTAGACTAAATGCTAAACACAAATTTTTAAGTTAATGCTGAGATCGAACCCGCGACTTCTGACGTAATAACTTCTGTTAGGTTCGCTAACCATTAATTGACTTACGAAAATAATAATAATAATCCACTTCACAACACACAGATAGATCTACTTGATCCCACAGCAAGCTGTGAGCTTGTGTCGTGGAAACCAAGCATATGGTATGTATGGTATGGTATATACTTCATCACACAAAGACCACCTCTACCAGGAATCGAACCCGGAACCTTTTGATTAGCGGGTAGGCATGGTGACCTACTGCGCGAATCGGGTCGTCACAACGATGCATTTAAATTTTTCCATTATTATATTTATTTTACTTAAACAATTGTTTATAATACAGACAGACAGAGAGCCTGAACAGGTTTTCAAAAGGGAAATTTAATGGCGTCTTATGAGCTTTGTTTCAATTGAGTATAAATAACTAAAAAAAAAAAACATTTATTTTTATTTCAATTACAAATAAGGTTAACTGAAATTAACTTGACGAAATAATATATATATTTTGCTCGTTCGATCAACGCAAGGGTTTCCCACAGGAAATCATGCATAGGTCACAAGCTATACCAATTGTTTGATTTCTGCCTTATTAGCTACTAACTGTGCTTTCGATTTCGCTCCCGTTCTCTTAGGGGAATGGGATATTTTTCCGATGTAACCTTCTTTAATGAAGTCGAACTTATGGTCACTGATTACGTTTACAAAAGTTGTGAGTTTCAAGTGAAATCTTTTTTTAGGCAGATATCTAACTGTTTCGCCGTACCTACATAGTTTCGCTGTGCATGTAGGTAAGTATGTGTGTAGGTACAAGGAAACGCTATATCGGTATATTAAGTATGTCTTTTCAACTGATATGTCTATGTCAACAAGATACATGATATGTCCAATTAAATTGAAACTAATTAATCGATTGTCAATCACGTATTTTGATTAGAACCTACTAACCCACCAGTTGGTAAACAAAACAATTAAAATCATATGTCGAACCACATTGCAGGCTGCGGAGTTAGTTGGTGACAAGTTGAAGTTATTTGGTTTGTAGTTAACCAGCGTTCTAGAAAATGGACACCTAAAAATTTACATTTTTGCCCATTTTCCTAACAAATTACAATTTATTGCTTAGTAGCCGCGATTGCTTAGTTCCCGCGATTTCACGCGTGATACCTTATTTTGAAGTTTCATACATGCTGATGTCTGAAATAAAAAATATCCTATATCCTCTTCTATACCCCTGATAACATGTTGCAAAAAGCAAAATTTGCGTGAAAGCCTAAAAGTGGAAATTATTTTTTCCATTCCACATTTTCACTAAAATCCAGATAAAATGTCAAATTTTGAATTTCCTCGTTGTATTTTAAATGCTCAATTTTTGACAGCTCACGAGAGCCATCAAAGGAGCCAATTACATTACAAAGATGTAAGATAAATACCTACCCATAAATGAACTGGATCGTCCTGCCAGTTTTCCGAAATAATCGTTTGGAAATGTCAATTTAAATTCTATGAGAGAAGATAAATATTTGTCAACTCTTTCAGTAACCAAGTATATAAAAATAACGAGTAGTATCCGGTTTCAAGCAAAAGGTTGGCGACACTTTTCTAAAATTTTCCTACAAATGGAAATTAAGTGAGTGCCTGCTTAATATTGGGTGCATTTCTTATTTATAAGTTTTGTTGGATAATGGGCATGATGACTAAATGTTAATTATTAGTCCTTCCGTAGATTAATAAAAAAAAATGGACACGTATTTTTCCTTTTTTTACTTAATCAAAAAATAACGTCGATAAACCGAGCTGAAATTCCGTGTGACGTCACACCTAGGCACACTTTTTACTTAGTTATGACGTCGCGACCTTCCACTCCTAAACTTTAATGCGTTTTATACAAGTATGTATTTTTTCAGTGATTCCAAAAAGCAAAAAATACGTATCCATTCTGTATTTACTTGCTAGTCTAGTTAGGTAGGTTAGTAGTAGATAGGTACCGACGAAATAAATATAATTTTAATTTTTATACCTTGTCATCATGCCCATTATAGTCAATACAGCCTCCTTTGCCAAGTTGTTCTTCAATCGTTGTCGCTATGGAAAACTACAATATTTATCGCCATGTCACGTGGTCAGTGAAAATCGCAGTCCGTTGACTGTAGAAATCGTAGATAACGATTCAAGAACGTAAACTAGGCTAAGGAAGCTGTTTATATTTGTTGACGACCAACCTCTTTTCTAACTGGCCGCCTTTTATAAGTTCTTTTTATACATACTATTTTTAAAATTATTTGCCTTTTATGTCTACAATTTTGTTTCTCTTCTTCTTGTCAAAAATATAAAGGAATGTACATTTTAAAATTGCGCTTAGTTATTTTCTTCCTCTTTAATATTATTTTCAGTAACTTAGAATCATTACGTCACAAGCCCTACGTTGATATTCGAAACTGTTAATTAGGGCATAATTTCACGTTCCCATACTGTTCCCTAAAATTTGTGTGCCTCGTTTGCCCCCCGGGCCCTTGCTAGGACCGCTGCCAAACACGATACGCACCGTGTAATAATTGTAAAATGATAGGTATCTACTATCTTAAACGAGCAATTCTTGTATATATGGACACAGATAAGCAATAACATGTTAACCCACAAAATTAAGTTATTGATTCAGAACGATTTATTGAAAGTTAGGGAAAGTTTTTTTATTTGTTTTATTATGTGTTTTATTATTACATTGCATAAATATGTAACTAAAAATTGAACATCAAAAATGTTGTCACAAAATGGCGCTCCTACTTTTAAAACACGATTTACTCAAAATTTCTACAGTGTGGGTTAACACACTATTGCTTATCTATGTCCATATCTGAATCTCGGGAACGGCTCCAACGGATTTTCATGAATTTTTGATTTTTGATTTTCATACTAAATAGTATGCAGGGGGTTTCGGGGGAAATTAATCGATCTAGCTAGGTTTCATTTTTAGAAAACGTCGTTTTATCCTTGTTTTCAGGCGATGAAAAATGAGTGTTTGTTTTTCTACTTAACAACAGATGGCGTTTTACACAACGAGCGAAGCTCGGTGACCCAGATATTAACATTGTAATCATATTGTAATTTACACACTAATGCATAAATTTTTTGAAGCTTTTTGCACTGGAATATTTTTTAACCTTTATAGGTATCTTACGTGCTCGGATATTAGATGTATCTATACCTATGTGTGTTCACTTTGATAATGATTCTATATGGGACATCGCCACAGACTCACGGCTTGACGACCCATGCAAAGTTGCAATATGTCGACGAAAGAAACGAATGAAAAGCCTTATTTAAAAAAAGAAAAACAGATTTTATGTAGGTACATATTTTAGAGGTCAGTAAACTTACTCACTTATATAAAAATTAATTCCTATCTCCTTTGGTTACGGCATCACGCGTGAACGGCTGGATCAATTTCGCTAATTATTTTTTTGTGTGTTTGTTATTGTGAGGAGAAGGTTCTTATGAAAGAAGTTTGGGATTCCTGCGGGGATTTCGAAATTCATGCGGGTGAATATCCGAAACGGCTGGACCGATTTTGACGGGACTTTTACTGCTAATTAGCTGATGTTATAAGAAATAACTAAGGCTACTTTTGAGTTCCAGCGCGGGAATTCCGTAACTCACGCGGGTGAAACCGCGGGGCCCAGCTAGTTATCAATATAGATGGAGTAGAGTTAATGCGACCCTTACACGCATGATATAATATTCGCGCTGACGTCACCTCTTTAAATCAGGAAGCACGACTACCTATCAGGTAGCTTAGGCAGGTTTCGTAAGCTGACGGAAATTTTTATTTCTTCTCAGCCCGTTATAGTAGATTCATCATCAGTTTTCTTGTTGATAAAATTGTAGATTAGTTATGAACTTTTATCGTAAAAGTTTTCTATATTATGTGCATTGAAATCTATCTATAGCTGATTCTAACGATGACTGCTAAGTAAGAATTTCAAGAATAGACTTATTAATAAGGTTTCTGTGGTTTGTTCAGAAAGTTTATTAATCACTTCTGTTCAAAATGGCCAACTAATGAAAGAGTCAAATAATCGTTTCACCCGCGTGTATTTCGGGATTCCCTCGGGAACTCAAGATCGAAAACCCTATCTTAATTGACATCTACTCCCCATAAACTATCTACTTGCCTTTTAGCTGTATAGGAACCATAAAATTCAAGTAGTTTTTTTCCTTTTTTTGTAATTGCTCAGTGGATGAGTGGTATTTGACTTTTATACGCAGCTTATAGTCTTTTGTCTTTTGTCAGAGTTTTGTTTTTCCTCCAAAAGTCTGACTTAGCATATTGTAAAAGTAGCTTCTTTTTCAAAAAGGTTGTCGAGATAGTCACGCAAAGACTTGTATAGTTTCTCAAGGTGCTGCAATAAATAAGGATAGACTTTATTCTTTACTAGCTGTGTCCCGCAGTTTCACCCGCGGTAATTTCGGAGTTCCCGCGGGAATTCTGGGATAAAAGGTAACCTATGTCCTTCTCTGTACCCCTGATAACGTGCATGCCAAATTTCATCCAAATCCGTTTAGCCGTTTTTGCGTGATTGAGTATCAAACATCCAAACATCCACACTTTCACATTTATAATATTAGTAGGATAAGCAAGATAATAATAATTTATTTTTGCTTTATGAACATTTAACCCATTTAGAATGTTTCTAATTTGTTGACTTATAAAACAGAAAAGGCTGGAAAAGATATTTCATATTTTTAACTACGTATATAAATTAATTTTAAAATTACCTAAACTCTTTGATCGGAGGGATGTTCTTTGTATAAAAATAAGTAAGTTTTATTTCATTAAGTGTTAGAGTTAAACGCATTATAATTTTTTTGAGCTTTTAATGAGTTTTTTCAGAGACGAAAATATGAACTATACTCAACCCTACATAATCATTAAATTACCAACTTTTACTGATTATCATTTATTTCGAGTTTAACAGCCATTGTTTTTTAAAATAAAAAGTAATATTTTATTTGTCTCGTAACAAAAAATATGTGATTATATTATAATGTTATGTATAATGTGCCTGATGGGCATGTTGACTAATTTTTATTTTTTAGTCCGTCTTGTAGATTATTAAAAAATATTGGACACGTATTTTTTATTTTTTTACGTAATCAAAAAATAACGGCGATATATTGAGTTGAAATTCCGCGTGACGTCACTATTCTGACAGTTTGTATGGCGGTTTTAGCGGTTAGTGACGTCACGACCCCTCTCACCCTAAACTTTAATGCGCTTTATCTCTGTATATTTTAATTTATTTAAAAAAGCAAAAATACGTGTATATTGTTTTTTTATTTTGTAACTGACGGACTAATTAGAATTTTTTTCAAAAGTAGTCCACATCCCCATTCTTAACTTACTACTTGGTGTTGTACAAGTAATTTGTAAAAAAAACATCCCTATTAAGCGTAATACGACACACGACGTTATTTAAAATCAATTAATAGTTTCACAAAGTCTTGAATCAACGCGCCTTTTAACATCCCTGTAATCCGAAACTTGAAGCAATACCTTTCACTTATAAGCGAGTTGGGTCATTATTTTTTGCTCCCGTTCCTATAATTAACAGTTGGTTGTAGTTACAAAGTAGTTGGGTTACTGTGATCGTGTTACTTTGACTATTTCTCCTACAGTTTGATTTATCCTATTAAGGACAACATGCCGAAAAAATATCCTTGGATTATTGATATCTTGATAAGTTAATAGTTGTGTATTATCAAGGTTCAAAAGGGATGACTTGTAATCAATTTTACTCTACTTCTAAGGTCGTTTGTGAGAGCAAGGTTTATTCAGTAAATAAATAAGAAAATCATAATTTTTTGTTAGTCAGAAAACTTAAACGAGCTTCACAAACTCATTGAACTAAGAATGCAACAAGTTGTTGTTCGAGTTACATAAACGTTAGGTGAGGTTGTTAGCTTTCTTTAACACTAGTGAGGTGTTAAGAAATTTTTTTTATTTACTTTGATTTTAAAGAGGCATAAGTTTAATAATAAAATTGCTTTTAAACCTTATTTAAATTATTTTCTACAAAAAAATTACGTATGAAAATGCAAAAGGTATGTATACATACAACTTTTAAAGTTTTGAAAACTTTCCACTTACCTCGTAATGTTGTTTAGATATTAAGTATTATTTTTTTGATAATTTAATTTAAAAAAATTTAAAATAAATTAAGTTCACTCACCCTTTCACCATTTTAATGCTTTTACGGTGTCTGCTACGGTTTCCGCTACGAAGCTACTGTGCGTCTACGCGGTGCTACGCAAGTGACTCCGTAGCCGCGTAGCACGTTTTATATATTCGGGAGTCGCCCACTACTGAACCGCCCAGCCGCCCATTGGAGGCACTTTAGTACAGTTAGACGCGCCAATAACAATGTCAGACTTGTACTCAGTGTTCCACCTGTGTGTATTCCGGAGTCACCACGGGAACTCCTTATTGTATACGTATGTTGGACAGTATCTATACTATAAATAAGTATAAAGAGATAAGATTTGATTTTTTTGTCTGTTTGTTTATTTATTTGTTTGTAACGGATAAACTCAAAAATCATTTAACCTATTTAAATAATTCGTTCAGTGACATAGGGTACTTTTATCTCGGTTTTCCAATGGAAACTCCGATATTAACGCCAGTAAAACCGCGGAGAATCGACTAGTGCTTAATACAATATAATCATGTAAGTATGTATAATAAGACTGACTTGTTACAAAAACTACTGTTTTCGATTAAAAACGGGTTTTTATAATGATCATGCAAATATGTAGTTATGACATAGTGTAGACTTTATTCTGTTTTCGAGGGATGGTGAAAGTATAGACCATTCTAAAGGAGGATTTATGTTTACCATTCGTTGATGTTTGACGTCCTCGACATTTGTGATTTAAGTCTCCCTCGATAGATTTCTATCTGATACTAACAATAAATAAATTTCGATACTATAAAAAATCGAACCAATATTATAGTTATTTGCGCTGGCGACTGTACCCACCCTGTAAGATTAATATTAATTGTTTACGCATACAAACAAATAAATACAGCGACATATTTGTTTACCTGTATAACCATAAACCGTATATATAATATACTATGTCTCGATTTGCTTAAAAATTACCTTAAAATAGAAACATTCGGAGACCTCAGTCGGGAGTCATGGATTTATAGCAATTGGACAACCCTTCCTATCAGTAGTGGGTTCAATATTTCACCCACGTTAATTTCGGGGTTCCTGCGGGAATTCCGTGATAAGAAGTATTCTATGTCCTTTTCTGTACCCCTGATAACGTGTAGTATGCAAACACTTCCTACAATTATACTTATATTTCAAGCAATTTACACAAAACCTTGACAAGTTACAGACCTGAACATTCCTCGTGAATCACTCTAGGTATCTATTGGTCAAACACGTACGAGAATCCATTTAGCAGTTTTTAAGTTTATCGCGAACAGACAGACGTAGGGGAGGACTTTTTTATTGTATGTATTATAGTGATTTTTATAATTGTCCACTAGCCGATTACCGCGCACTTTTGCCAGCATCAATTCGGAATCCCCTAACTCTTTGTATCGAGATGAAAAGTATCCTATGTGCTATTGTTAGACCTATATTAGGAAAAACTCGGTAGATAACTTAATAAAAAAAGCCTTTCAACATGGTTCTACCTGTATAATATTTGGGTCTCCTTCGGGAACTGCTTCGGCATAAGACGTTGATAAATATGTTTTTCTATGCCTATCAGCAAAATAAATTTTATAATCGATTCAGTAGCTGTAGAGATTTCCCCCGTACAAACTAACAAAAACTTTTACATATTTTCCCCTGTAGGAATACCTACTGGAGCTACCTATTAGTAAAAGAAGTTTATTAATTCCAGATATCCTCCACAACCAAACTAACATATTTTAACATTTTATTATATTAGTGTAGAGACGAGATATTCGTCCACAAACCGTCGTTATTCGCCAACTTGCCGGTTATTAAACTTACAACCGGCTTAGACGGGACAAGCGAAATCATTCTATAACAAATTACGAATTTTATTGCCAGCAAATTTTTGTTTTAGTCTATAAACAGTGCCCATGTCGTTAACTCAGCATGGTTTCTTCACTTCAGTCATCTTCATTGACTAACTTTCGTATAAGGGTGCGTCTGATTGCTTTATTGCTACAATAGGCTAGTTGA
Source organism: Zygaena filipendulae (assembly GCA_907165275.2). Classification (NCBI taxonomy): domain Eukaryota; kingdom Metazoa; phylum Arthropoda; class Insecta; order Lepidoptera; family Zygaenidae; genus Zygaena; species Zygaena filipendulae. The sequence goes on from OU015669.1 coordinate 9,572,669, forward strand.
GTAAGTTCACTTAAGTTTTTAGAGCGTCATGTAGATTGGAGATAAAAAAATATTGCCCACATATTTTTCCCTTTTTTACGTAAAATAACGATGATACATTGAGTCCAAATGTTGCGTAACGTCACACCTCGGTACAGTTTATATATGGTTATTTCTTCACAAGCCTCACTGCTAAACTGTAATGCACTTCATCTAAGTACTTTTTCGTTAGGTAATTTATGAAAGCAAAATATACCTACGGGTCTGTTATTTTATTAGGTATCTAACTGATGGGCTGAAATATATAATTTTGGTTTTCATATCCCTGCCGAGATGTATGCATGCATGCTTTTTGTAGTTATTTTCTGACCACTAGGTATTATTTTCTAATGATCGAGCACAAGCCTTCTCTAAGCTTTCAGGGTTTCAGGGATTTCATTCTTTATTCTGTTACATATGGTGAAAAGGATCTGATTTGAATCTAAGCGAGGTTATTATTTTTTACAATAACCTATTTAACATGAAATATATTTATATATTTCACACAAGTACTTTTCATACCGGAAAAATATAAATGTCATCCCGAAATTTACCAAGTGTAACCGCGGGTAACAGTTAGTTGTTTAATAAAAAAAAAGAATTTTTCAAATCGGCCGAGCCGTCTTCGAGTAATCGCGTAATAAAGATACAAATAAAAAAAAAACATACAGTCGAATTGAGAACCTCCTCCTTTTTTGGAAGTCGGATAAAAATACAACAAGATTATTTTCAGTTTCCGTTATTCTATGCTACAATACCGACCGAACATAAAATTTTATACGCGCGTCTCAAATATTTAATAATCGATATTCAGTATGCGGTAATTTATACGAACCTATATATCCGATGACTCGATCCCTCAACCCATAACATTTAAAGACTTAATAACACCTAATAACGCTATCCAAGATCTATGTAGAATAGACTACGCAAGTTATCCTTCTAAGCGTGCCATAGTTAAACTCCGTGGCGCTTTTTATTTTCGCTTGTCAGATCGAAACAAATTGTCCATAAACAAAAAAATGTTCAAGTGAACTTCGAACAATACTACTACTTGCTACTTGACATTTTTTTTCTTTAGTCCGTCGTGTATAGTACCACTACGTCGTCGTGTGTAGCTACCACTGATCGGTATGAAGTCGGTGACAATCCAAATATGGAGGGGGCAGATGGGCTAAGTCGACTCCCACCACCAGCTCTTCGTGAGCAGAACAACCCAAGTGGGCAGACACCAGCGGGCTTGTCACCGGATTCAAACCGATCATGCAGTTGTAGCACAAACCAATGATAATATTACGTGTGTTTTTGTCCAATTTTGTTATTTTTAGCTTTTTATTTTTATGGAAAATATGTTCAATAGACAAGCGGATCCTGTTGTGTTATATTCTGTGACCTATGTCTGCGTCTGTATAATTATCAAACACTTGACTGGTATTCATAACGAAACTTAATTATAAGTTCATAATTTAGCGTTCACTCGTAGGTATTTTATATACATTTGTTTTTATTTACACTGTGAACTCAGTGTGGCCATTTTAAATATCGCCGTAGCACCGAGTTGATGCATATTCATGTGGAGTCTCGGAGAGTTCTTGCTATTCTCTGTGTTAGCTGATTCGCATAGTACTTATTTAACTAAAGTAACCGTGTTTGGGATTTAAGGACGTACTAGCTGCAGTCCGCGGTGCCGCTCGCGCTTGTATCGTATAATATTGTACAAAGTGCGCCGGCGTAATGTACACAACTTTTTCCTATAATCTGAAGAGTTAGAGATCATCTACGCTAAAATGACGCGCCCCTCCATCGGGTATACGCACACGCACAACCGTTAAAATATCGATACGACATATATAAATCTGGTCTGTCTATTCATCACAAGTGCAATACTGTCGCCGCACTCACACTATTAAATAGATATTATCTGATACATGATCCCGCACATCTAAAACTGCTATTGAAGTAGTGGAGCGCGTCATTTTAGTTTAGACTAGCTGGTCTCACCCGCGGTAATTTCGGAGTTCCCGCGGGAAAAAAGTACCCTATGTCCTTCTGTGTACCCCTGACAACGTGCATGCCAAATTTCATTCAAATCGTTCAGCCGTTTTTGCGTGATTGAGTAAACGTATGCGAGGATAAGAGCTCGAAACCGCATTTTCATCCGACTTGCTTCAAATTTATCGTCACTGCTCAGCACCTATGTGCCTTAGCGTTATGTTATATAGCCATTAACCTGCCCAGGAGTATGGACTACAATCATACCAAATTTGGTTAAAATCCCTTCTGTAGTTTTTGACCCATGCGTGCACAGATAGGCAGACAGACAAAAAATGTACTGACGTTGCTTGTCCGCGATGGAATCTGAAACGATTGAACGGATTTTGATAAAATTTTGTAACCATTTATAGTATGGTCCAACTTAAAAGATAGGATATTTTTATCCCGGAATTCCCGTGGGAACTCCGGAATTAATACGGGGAACTACATACAATACATTGTACATAAATGTGCAATAAAGTTCTTTAAATAAATAAATAAATAAACTACTGTAACGGTACGCCCCCTCTAGGACGCAGACATAGTCTATGCACATCTAGCCGGCGCGCCGCGCTCGCCGGCGCGCTCTAGCGGCAGCCTCGGGCCATGCGCTCAACGTCCACTACTCGCCGCATTCCCGTATCGCGCGCATCTATGTTTTTTTCCGTTTTACCAATTATTATTGTAAACGCTGTGTCGCTAGTATTAATTTCCAATTATTGTACTTTACGATAATTACAGTGATTGCACAAAGTGTATTCTGTAAGTTTTATTGCTTATAGTGGCGAACCCAACGTGGGGCACGTGTTATAAAAGTGGACATTTTAACCGCGCGTAGGTACCTACAACGTTCCGGAACGTTCGCCGCGCTACCGAGTGGCCAGTGAACATACCTACCCGAAACATAATATACGCGAAAAAACGTACCACAAAACCGTGTTTCACCGATGGCGGAACGAAGGAAACGAGGCCAAGACGACGAAGGCTCGACCTCGGCTCCGCTGTGCATCACCGAGGAACAACTTCACGCGCTGATCCACGGGATCACGCGCGCAGCAGCAGCTAATCCACCTGGGTTTTCACCGGCGACGGTGCCGCGTCATGAAACATTTGCGAAATGTTCGGCGCGTTTCGCGGGCAAGCGGCCCCGCGACCCCAGCGCAGTGGAAGCTTTCATCGACGCAGTAGAAACATACAAGGACTGCGCGAACGTCACGGATGAGCATGCCCTACGCGGCCTGCCCATGCTCCTTACCGACGAGGCAGCCGTGTGGTGGCAAGGTGTGAAATCTACGACGGCGTCGTGGGCGGACGCGATCGAGCGCCTGCGTGCCATGTTCGGCGCGCCGCGGGCCGCCTACAGGATCTACAGAGATGTCTTCGCCGCCGAGCAACAGGAGGACGAACGCGCCGACGTGTTCATCGCGCGCGTGCGCGCCGAGCTATCCCACCTACCCTACGTTCTGGACGAGCGCGTACAAGTGGATATGTGTTATGGACTTTTACATAAACGTGTTCGCAAACGTCTCCAACGTGACGAGTGCGTGAGTATTGAGATGTTGTTGCGTAGGGCCCGAGAGGTCGAGGAAAGTATAGAAGAATTCAAAGTAAGTACCAAAACTGTTCAAGTTAGTAAAAGTAAAGATAAAAATTCCGAGACATCCGCGGTCGATAAAATTGATAGAACGTCTAGAACCGTGTTTAAACCGGTACGCCCGAGATGCTCGTACTGTCATAATTTCGGTCATACGGTAACGGACTGCCGTAAGTTACTAGACAAACCAATTAAATCTGAAAACGCAACGAAAGATGAGTCGAACAGTAGTAAAAATAGTTTGCGTTGTTACGGATGCGGCCAGCTAGGGGTTGTGAGATCAAAATGTGATGTATGTAAAAGCGCCAACAGAGTGGACGACAAAACTAATAATCGTGTGGACTTCCACAGCGTCTCCGGAGAAGATAATCACCCTGTTTCTGCTCCGGCGCGCCCTGTAGTATACGTGCGCACCGCCGGCCGCACAGGAGTCGCCGTGTTAGACACCGGAGCGACGCACTCTATCGCTGGCCCTGCCCTGTATGACATCCTGCGGAATGCTGGTATTCAGTTCACCGAGTCACAACGCTGCCTCGGACTTGCCGATGGAACAAACAGAGTTAGTAAAGTCCTCACTTGTTCAACCGAGCTCTGCATACAAGGCCGCAACCTACCTGCTACTTTTATGGTATTGCCTGACGCTACCAACGCTAGAACACTACTCGGTCTGGATTTCATCGCCCAGGCTGGTATAGTTATTGATGCGCCACAGGAAGTCTGGTACTTTAGTGACATGCCGAATACCAAATATGATTTCATTACATACCACCTGCCCTCTCAGGACGAAGAGCTCCTTACTGTTAATAATAATCAACCTATCTCCCTCAGAGAAGATGAAGGTACCAAGCTTACCTGCGACCAGAGGGACCAGCTGAACCAGATGCTGTTGAAGCACGCCGACGTGTTCGCTACCGAGGGCCCGCCCACCGAGTATGCCATGCACTGCATTAAGGTCAAGGACAATCAGCAACCTATAGCGTCCCCGCCGTACAGGATGTCGGCAGGTAAGAAGGAAATTTTAACTAAAGAGCTGCAAAAGCTACTCGATGCAGATATCATTGAGGAATGTGAATCGCCTTGGGCTGCTAATGTAGTCTTGGTGCAAAAGAAGGATGGAGGGGTGCGTCTGTGTGTGGATTATAGGAAGCTCAATGCCGTCACCGAACCAGACCGCTACCCCCTGCCTCGAATGGAGGATATTTTACATGAAGCGAAGGCGAGCAACTACATGTCTACCCTCGACCTTCGCTCTGGATATTTTCAAGCTTTAGTCCGACCCGAAGATAAAGATAAGACTGCCTTCATAACGCCATTAGGAACCTACAGGTTCAAACGAATGCCGATGGGGTTAAGGAACTCAGGCGCTACCTTTCAAAGGTTGATGGACCGTTTCAAATCGAACCTTAAGGGCATGCACATATGGGCATATCTCGATGATTTGTGTCTACTTTCAGACACCTTCACGAAGCACCTGGGAGACCTGGAGGCTGTTTTCCTACGCCTAAGGATGTTCAAGCTACGCGTCCATCGCCAGAAAAGCTCCTTCGCGAGAGACTCCATAAAGTTCTTGGGACATGTGATAGTTCCGGGTGGATTATCGGTGGATAACGAGAAAAGCACCGCCATTGCGGCCATGCCCCCGCCGCAAAATCTCAAGCAGCTAAAGAGCTTCATTCAAGCCGCAAGCTGGTTCCGGCGCTTCATTCCTAATTTCGCCGCCGCTGCGAAGCCGCTCACGGACTTGTTAAAGAAGACGAGCACCTGGCACTGGGACAAGGCCCAGCAAGAGGCGTTCGAGCAACTGAGGGTGAAACTCACCTCCGCCCCTGTTCTGCGACAGGCCGATGGTACGAAGCCGTATACACTCTACACCGATAGCAGCGGCTACGCCCTCGGAGCAGTCCTGATGCAGGGGGAGGGGCCCGATGAGCGCCCAATCGAATACGCAAGCCGATTGCTCAACAGCGCAGAGAAAAATTACACTACGACTGAAAGGGAGGCACTTGCGGTCGTGTGGGCGGTACAGAAATTTAGAGGCTATATAGAAGGGACGAGAGTACACGTGAAATCCGACCATCAACCGTTGAAATGGTTGATGAGCCTCAAGTCACCCAGCGGACGCTTAGCTCGATGGGCGCTTGCCCTCCAGGAGTACGACCTACAGGTCGATTATACACCGGGTAAGAGTAACGTCATCGCCGATGCGCTCTCGCGCCCGCCGTGCGCCGAAGATGACGCATGTGACGCATGCCTCGCTATCGTGGACACGCCCACGCGTAGCCCAGCGGATATTAGGGCAAACCAGATGAAGGATCCAGAAGTAAAAAAGATAATCGATGCTATGGAATCGAACGATCCGTTCAAAGCTCGGCCATGGTCAGATAAAGGTTATGTCATGTCAGACGGCATACTGTACAGGTATCCAGCCGACGACGAAGATGCCGAGCGGCCCTGCCTCGTCGTGCCGGAGCACGAGCGCACGCAGATCCTCGCTGAGCTCCACGACGCCCCCACGGCGGGACACTTCGGCGTCGAGCGCACCCTAGCGCGCCTGAGGACGGGGTACTACTGGCCAGGTATGAGAGCTTTTGTCACCGGTTACATAAAACATTGCGTACCGTGTCAGAGATACAAAGTAGATACGCGCAAGCCGGCCGGTCTGGTGCAGACACCAGCTACCGCGAGGAGATTCGAAGTTATATCAGTCGATTTATTCGGCCCTCTGCCGGAAACCGAAGCGGGCAATCGCTGGATATTTATCATAGAAGATGTATGCAGCCGTTGGGTTGAATTATTCGCACTCAAAGCCGCGACTGGCGCGGAGTGCGCTAAAATCTTAATTAACGAGATTTTCTTCAGGTTCGGCGTGCCGCGTCGAATCATTTCGGACAATGGTGTGCAGTTCATCAGCGACGTTATGCAACAAGCGTGCCACGCCATGGGGATCACGCAGTCCCTCTCGCCGCTATATCACCCGGAGAGTAATCCGATCGAGAGGAAGAACCGCGATTTGAAGCCGCAGCTGGCCATCCTAGTGGGTAAGGACCACGCGTCGTGGGACGCTCAGTTAGCTGCTATCCGCTTCGCTATGAACTCCGCGGTGACTGCGAGCACAGGATTCTCGCCCGCTTACCTCACCTTCGGCCGTGAGCTGCGAACCCCTGTCGACGCCACCACTGACGTCCGCAGCATCCTAGAAGAAGATAATTTCATCCCCAGTTTTACACCTTATTTAAGGAAGATGGCTAGTGCGCTAGCCGAAGCGAGGGATGTGCACGAGCGCGCGCAAGCTGAATCGAAAAGGTACGCCGACGAGGGTCGACGGCCTGCGCCACTCTACAAGGAGGGGGACCTGGTCCTACTGAAGACCCACGGTGCGAACGACGCCGCCAGAGGGCAGACTCCGAAGTTACTGCCGCGCCGCGACGGCCCGTACAGAGTCCGCCAGGTGTGTGGCCCGACTACCTTCCTGCTGGAGAGGGTCAGCGATCGGGAGGCGCTAGGTAAATATCACTCTTCTGATCTCACTCCTTTCGTTGGCCGCATCCAAGCTCCGCTCCAGGAGAAACGCAAGAGGGGCCGTCCCCGCAAGTAGGTGCAGTCCTCTCGGCGCCGGCGCCAGCAGGACTGCAGGGGGAGGATGTAACGGTACGCCCCCTCTAGGACGCAGACATAGTCTATGCACATCTAGCCGGCGCGCCGCGCTCGCCGGCGCGCTCTAGCGGCAGCCTCGGGCCATGCGCTCAACGTCCACTACTCGCCGCATTCCCGTATCGCGCGCATCTATGTTTTTTTCCGTTTTACCAATTATTATTGTAAACGCTGTGTCGCTAGTATTAATTTCCAATTATTGTACTTTACGATAATTACAGTGATTGCACAAAGTGTATTCTGTAAGTTTTATTGCTTATACTACTTATTACCGTAAACTACTGTCAGGGGTACAAAGAAGGACACAGAGTTCTTTTTTCCCGGAATTCCCGCGGGAACTCCGAAATTACCGCGGATGAAATCGCGGAGGACAGCTAGTATACCTATATATTTTTATATATCATGAAATCGATCATTATGAAATTTTGCACACACGTTGTCAGGTATAGAGAAGGACATACGGTACTTTTTATCTCGTAATTCTCGCGGGAACTCCGATACGCGGGGAACAGCTATAATCAACTAAACAGTTGAACGGATTTTGCCAGCACTTTCGCTAGCAATTAGCTGATGTTATAAGGAGTTTAGGCTACTTTGGGGTTCCTGCGGGACTTCTGAAACTCACGCGGGTGATACCGCGGGGATCAGCTAGTCTATAATAAACTGCCAATCATTCAGTTTGCGCGTCATTTTTCCATTAAACTAATCTGGATTACTGTTAATTATTATCTCGACATGTTCATAAACACTTTGCTCGAGTACCTATACTATACTTACACACAGGGTTGACGCCTGACACCCATTAATTTTGACGTTATCTTGTGTTACGTACACGGAAAAAAAAACTGGTTACTGTGACGTGAATTTGGTACAGTCTACCGTTTTTTAGAGTTGCATATAATATGTGACAAATCTACAGATAGGAAACTCTAGAACTGAACATTGCCCGTTACAATAAAAACAAAATGCAATCATTACAAATAAAATAGCTGACTGTACCACAAATAGTTCGATCAACCCATCCCCATTCCAGGTCGGCAACGCACCTGCATGCCTTCTGGTGTTGCAGATGTCTATGGGCGGCGGTAATCACTTACCATCAGGTGTACCACTTGCCCGTTTGCCCCCTATGACATAAAAAAAAACTATTTTATATTGTAAGGATAGCAAATTTCCATTTACTACACGTTCTGGTAAGATCGTAAGTTTTTTTTTCGTGTAACTTATATTTCTTCAAGTGATCCTATAACATTGGAATAATGACGTTATCGTGGATGCATTTAGGGGGAAACAGAGCAAGAGGGCCCGCCCCCCAGGCATCCAAACCGACGTCAGCGATAGTTGAAAAACACAAGGAGATAGTAAAATAATCTCCTGCCACTCTATAATTACGTTGAGGTGCAAATTATCGCATTTTGTATCGTGTTCCCCCAATAGAGGGTATCCTGCGGGGGAGACAACAAGAATAGTGCCAATTACCCTAAGCTAAAAACTACACAAGCGAGATCGACAGAAAAACAGTAGTTTATAGCTAACATTAAGGTCCATAAAGAACGAATCAAACTTACGCTACAGGCAATGGACTATGTAATAGCTCATGTAGTATCAATATAATTTTTTTTGTGTTCGTTCAAACCAAATTGATTTTTAAATATACATACTTTTAATGATCTCCCACATAAATTTCTTCTTAGAGTACCTACAGTTATTCTTTGCCCACCTATATACTTATGTATCTTTTCACAATTTTTCGACAAGCACAAACGACGAGGTACCACAAAAAGCAATTTTACTAGTAGATTGGTAAATATGTATTCAGCTTTTCGATGGTCTTTCATCATCATTTAAATAATAATAATATTTATGTATTATCTTGAATAAAATCCATCTACATAGGTACATTTTGTTTGCACAAAAATCCCTTCATACCTACTTCTATCACACTAATTTGTATTGCTGTTTTCTATGCATGGTTAAATGGTGATTATCGCGAAACAGACAGACAGACAGACAGAAATGAATTTAAAAAAAAAAATTTTGGGCTTGGTTACCTACTCTTCTTTTATCACCCCTCTCAATTTTAGGTAAAAATATTCAATGCACAGAATCGATTATGATAGAATTATGTGAAAAGTGAATGAAAACAAAATGCATTTATAATTTCCAATTCCCCAGGATACCGTGTCCCCACTATACATAATATGTACAGTATACACAGCTACCTAGTTCCTATTGTACTGTCAGCTTGTACGTCAAACGATCTGTTATTAAAGTATTATTAAAAATGCGAACGTGTCCGCCTGTCGCCTGCAAATCACCACACAATCACATTGAACCTAACCATGAGCTCAAGTTTACAAAAAAATATTTAAATGTCATATTTCCTTGACTAGCTGCTACCCGCGGTTTCACATGCGTGAATTTTCAACCCTTGCAATGGCGGTTTATGTAAATAATACGCATATACTTTGACTTACGTTACTGAGACGTGGTTGCTCACTATAGCCTCGTAAGAAAGCTTAATGGTGACCTAAAGGGCTACGGAGAGGGCTATACTCGGAGTTTCGTTGCGGGATCTAATTATAATAAGGAAATCCGCAGGCGAACCAAGATTACTGGCACAGCCTAAAGAATAGCTAACATCAAATTAATGTTTATTATTATATAGAATGTCTTTGGTCAAAGAGTAGGTATAAATAACCACAATGCATAGAATGTCATGGTATTATGGCGCACCGCGACCAATGACGTTAGATTTTCTCACCCTTTTCGATTATACCTATACTCTTTGCTCTTTAGTGTCAAAGAGAATATAATCACTACATCTGTCTCACCAAACCTTAAAACTGTCACTTCGCGAAAGATCAATTCAAAAGAAAAAATGCATATCTCTAAAGAGGTTTTATTAAGTTCGTTATGCAACATTATATCGAAGCTTTCGACAAACGTAGTGATTTACCTTCTCTCTGCTTTCGACCATTGCATTGCAAGTGTTTAAATGATGATAACTTTTTTGCCCTACGTCCTATCTTGATGAAACAAAGCCTATATGTTGCTGGAAGACTAAGCTTAATCTTCTACTGAAAACTGCATGACAATTAGATTATAGTACTAGCTGTGCCCCGCGGTTCCATCCGCGTGATACGTTTTTATACAACTTTTTTCCCTAAATCCGATTTAAATGAAACAAAGCCTATATGTAGCTCCAGGCTAAGCTTAATCTACCTGTGAAAACCGCATGACAATCCGTTCAGCAGATTCGGAGATTATCGCGAACAGACAGGCAGACAGACAGACAGACAGAAAAGAAATTTAAAAACTTTTTTTTTTTGGCTTGGTTAATCTTCTTTTATCACTCCTCTCAATTTTAGGTAAAAATATTCAATGTCCTACAGAATCGCGGATTCTACTCTTTTATTATAGTATATAGATATAGATAGATAGATGTGAATCAATAAAAGTTACCTAGATAAGGTTTAGGTAGGTACACTCTTTCGCAACTTCAATAAGGCGCGTCACTTTTGCTGCTTCCTATAATTTAGTCGCAACGTCTCAAACGTGTCAAATATGTAAGTATTAGCAGAATAAATTTGTCAAACATGTAACTGATATAATATTGGATATTCTTCAACTACTTTATATGATACTAGCAGTCCCACGCGGTTTCATCCGCGGTAATTTCAGAGTTCCCGCGGGAATTCCGGAATAAAAAGTTCCCTATGTCACTCTACTGAGTAACGTAGGGAATTTACTTACTTAGCTGCCTATAAGTGAAAATATTTCCAAAATCGGTTCAATATAGGTACCAGTGGCGAAGGGTGAAATATTGAGAGAGGCAACCCGGAAATCTATTTGGTACCTACTATAAATACGTAATTTCAACTATCTACTTACCGCAAATACCTAATTTCAACGTACGTCTGCGTAACTGCTTTCACTAGGTATCATTACACACAACAAACAAAAAAATCCAATTATAATACTAATCACTAATCACTATTTAATACCAAGTAATATATTCTAACACGTGACACTAACTAATAAATTCAAATACCTATAAATTTTCAATGTTTTCATCATAAATTCAAGTTGTCTGTCAACAGTCAACACAGAATGTCCGCTTCGTTTCGAATTTCTAGGACCAATAAGGATATTTGATGAGACAGTAATAGAAAATGCGTGCGCGTGAGCAAGACGGAGGGAGTAACTCGATTTGCAGCGGCTTGCCATAGTAGCTACTTTAGCCGGCTGCCTGCGACCTTGATGTGACGTCACGGCATTATTATGTATGGAAGTTTAACTGCCAAAAAGCCGATCGCGCCACCGGCTTATTTTATAACAATTTATTGTTGAAGAGCAAATTTGTTGATAGTTTAGGCGTTTTGTAATATTTTCTACTCAGTAGAGATAATTTTTGTAATATTTCAGTAGATTCTACTGAAATCCTTCCTACAAAAATTACTAATTATGCTATTTATAAATTACGGCAGAGAGAGTGATTGTGTTCCCAACTTCTGAAGGGAAGCCGGTGGGAATCGGCTTATATGGTACCTTCGCCACTGATAGGTACCTAGATCAGAAATTACCCTCTATTACCTCACAAACTAACAAACTTTACCTCTTTATAATATTAGTATAGATTTAATATTTGGATTTTATATATTTTTCATCCGCGGTAATTCCGGAGTTCCCGCGGGAATCCCGGGATAAAAACTATCCTATCTTTTAAGTTGGACCATATTATAAATGGTTACAAAATTTTATCAAAATCCGTTCAGTAGTTTCGGAGTCCATCGCGGACAAACAACGTGACACGTGATTTATATATATTAAGATTATGTAGTTAGGCAGACTTTATAACTGCAGCATAGTATATTCTTTTTCATTTTCTTGTATTTTTTTATATTGCTTTAAGTAATATAAAATCAGTAGATAGGTACCTACCTATACACCGTTTTATTTTGTCACATTAATATAGTGATTTTGCGGCGACAGCACGGCGAATTTTTCCGGTGTAGTGTCGCTACTAAAAAGTATCAAATTTAGTTCCAAATCACTAGTTTCTAAGGTCAAAAATAAGGCTCACAAGTTAAAAACCCATGGTAGCCTGCCGTGGGGCAGAGTGGAGTCATCCTTTAGAACAAATGTGAATATAGATGGATTAATGTCTGCAACGGAGGAGCATTTTTCAAACTGGTCAACCTATATTTCAATTTTAATTTAAATCTGTCCTATAGATTTAACATGATGTGCGTTCAAAGAAACCGACGAAAAGACAAACATATAAACAGATTAATTTTCCAAAAATGATTCAGTTGAATTCTATTAATATTCTTTACCGATTCGTTCATTAAAATCAAAGTCAAATAATTTATTCAAATTTGGCCCATAATATGGCTCATAATTAATAATCCTCAAAAGAAAAAGAGGTACCAAAAGTGCGTAGCTTTTTTTATTAAAAACTGCTTTAACTTTCGTATTATATTCGTATCCTCATAGATTACCTAACCTTAATTAGTTAAATGCCAATTAACTTTGATCTAATGAACGTCTATGAGTGCGGCAGTTTTGTGTTTAAAATCATTATTTAAAATTAATCAATCATTAAAACGACTCTGAGTGGGGCCGTAAGTCTTTTGCGGCCGCACTCAGAGTCGACTTTAATTATTACTTAGTTAAGTATAGATTTTTAAAACAAAACTTCCGCACTCAGAGACGTTCAGTAAATTAATGTTAATTGGCATTTAATGAGATATAACTTAATTAGTTAAATGCCAATTAACATTAATTTATTAAACTTGTCTGATTGCGGCAGTTTTGTTTTAAAAATCTATACTTAACTAAGTAATCATTAAAGTTGACTCTGAGTGCGGCGGTTGGACATTATACTTGTCGTCGTATTATACTTGTAATAATTAGGTATGGATTTGCGACCAGTGTGAACATGAAGGTTGTCTCTGCAAGCGTTCAACCTCTACAGTTTAGTCAACACTTGTATACAAACTACATTTTCATTACTCATACTCGGAAAGTAGGTCTGAAGTTGCCTGAGAAGCGGGTTGAAAGTAACCTTTTTCAGCCCTAGGGAGAATCGCTTTCAACTGACAGCTGGATACTGCAGAAACTCAAGTTTTTTTTTATGTCATAGGGGGCATACTTACTGGCCAGTAGCACACCTAATGGTTGATTTATGTAAAGTAAAATTCACTAATTTTTTTCTTTAGCTAATTCCTATTTTTATTTTGACTTTCCTTGCATTCGTAATGAAAAGCACAGTGTTATCCTCGGGAGAAAGACTTATTTAGTCCATAGGATAACAATGTACTAGCCAAAGAAAGAAATGTAGCCAAAGCCAAAGAAATGTAACAAAAAGGTTAGAACCTAAATTAAGATGACAAAACCTTTGCTTCAAGTCGAGGTTTATTTTGAATTAAAAAGGCAACCAATCAAAATTCAAAATTTATAAAATCATGAATGTTTCCAAAATTACCAGCAATAATAATTATTATCTTTACAACCATAGCAGCGGTTATAGCAATGAGAACCGACAACCGTGTTATAACAACGTTGAAATATTCCAAGAACTATGTCAAACCGGTGATCGTTAACGGTGTGCCGGCCGACGAAAGTGACGTACCGTATCTGGTGTCAATAAAAGATATGGAATACAAGATAAGCGACCGCCTAGCGATGTGGTCCAACATATGTGGGGGGAGCATTATCGGTTTACGGAAGGTGTTGACAGCGGCACATTGCTTCGAAGGCAACCATTTCTACTACTCTCGCCGCTACGACCTCCTCAGAGTAGTGGCTGGTAACTTGAGGAACTACCATCTGCATTCGGGAGAAACGATGACAAATTCCTCAGTGCAATGGAGGAACATTGCCAGTGTAATCTTGCATCGTAAATTCCACTTCCCAGCGAACGATATAGCGTTGGTGTTCGTCGATCGACCTTGGTATTACGATAAAAACGTCGACTCCATAAACACACCGCGCTATCCTGACTACGATAATCTCAAGAACTGCGTCGCGGCTGGCTTCGGGAGGACTGGGTATGGTAAAACGGACACCGTGTCTAAGATTTTGCGGACCGCTCACATAACAATACTGCCGCGATTCCATTGCAGTTTAATGTGGGAGATGAATATGAAGGACTACATTTGCTCGTTATCAGCTCTCGGAGACGTCAGCGTGGGAGACTCTGGAGGCCCTCTGGCTTGCCACGAAACCTACGATCCTGGGGAGTCACCCTGGAAGGGTCTTCTAGTCGGCATCGTCAGTGGGAAGAATTTTGATAAAACAACTTTGTATACTAGGGTTTCAGCGTACAGGGATTGGATTGAAAGAGATGCGGCTGTGAAATTGAATCACTGCAGTTTTTTAATGACTTTTTTGTCTGTGTTAATAAATTTTGATTGTTACTTAAACTTTTTTTACTTGCATACCTCGAGGACTCACGATCCGTGATGCCACTGCTTATAAAGCGCCGGTAATGGGTCCAGAGTAAAAAAACCCGTGGACTCGTCAGCGGGTAACCGGTATAACCGGTAGGATCAGGGTCGCAAGTCACCTCAAAAAATACTGGCTAATTAACCGTTTCACCCGCGATAATATTGGAGACCCCACAGGAACTCCGGGATAAAAGTGCCCTATTTCCTTTTTTGTCTCTCTTCCTCTGACAAAGTGTACCTATGCTTTCATGATGATAAGTTGAGCCGTAAGGCATGAAAGCGTAACAAACAGACAAAATCACGTTCGCATTTATAATACCTAGTATCTATGCATTCTAAAAAGTATCCTTTAGGTATAAAAATAATAAAACATTCAAAAAATTCGATATAAAATTATTTATTTCGTTTTTATTACAAATAATAAAACTGTCATCATTATTTTATACAAAAAACATCTCGGCATCACATACTTTGCGTTGCATTATTAAAATAACATTACATAAATATTACTGTTCATTTATACTAACTTTTCACTTACAATTATATTACTCGTAATTATGTTATGGAAGTCAGAGCAATCCCTCGTCTAGAATTTCGAGGGTCAATACATTGAAATAGACCCTCGATAATCCTAGACCAAAGAATCCAGTCTATTAATAAAACTATCTATTCCAAATTCCAATGCATATGCTCAGAAAGTGCCCTCTTAATAGTAGTTTATGACGTAGTAACGAGTGTTTTAATACCCGTGTTATATGCAGTTGCATACACTATTTTATCTTCACTAATGCAATTAATCAAACAACAAGAGTAAAAGCATTAAATTAAATTCACGCGTACGTGTATTGTCACAGTGATTTTGCCGCCATTAAAATCTAACCAATGAGAGCGCAGCTGCGCGCATCAATAAAACGCGACCAACCTGATTGGCCCTGCAACCAAGTTGGTCGCGTTTTATTGATGTTATAATGAGATTTTACGATATCGATGTGGATATTATACCATCATGTGAAATTGCTTAAATTGAGTGTTTTGTTGTCTGCGCTATAACAGTAGTAATTATAAGTCAAGTATTGGAAACATAAGTAGAATGTTACAAACATTAGTGTAGATAAATATGTTTATGTGCCAGCATAGTCCCCCTAGGCCACATTAGCGTCCCTGGGCCAAGCGAATGTTCACCTTATTCCAATGGCATAAGACACCACTAAAACTAAAATATATATTTTCAACTCGTGTTTTTTGCATTTTTGTTTTTCATGTACCTACTCTAATAGTAAAGAATAGCTACGGTCTAAAACGAGAACAAAAAAATTTATTATTACGATGGGAGAATATAATTCGAGCTTATTTTAGTTTGTCTTTAAAAATACACTTAATTTTTTTTTTGGTTGATTAAAAAAAGATATCATATTGGTGATTAAAAATTGATTATTTTGTTGCATCATTTCGCTGTTTGCATTATGAATAACTACAGCTAGCCCGCCATGGCAAAAAGTCCATTATTTTCATCATTATAAACCTGGATTTATTTATTATTTCCTCCTATAATGCATTCTAAAAAGTTGCGTTATATAGGTACGTACCAAAGACAATTCCATGCTGTGGCTTATAAAAAGATATGATAATATCAAAACTATTCTACGATTTAATACCATGATAAAATAATATATTTGTTACATACGCTAAGTTTCAAATAAATTGAGCCTGCGGATAAAAAAAGGCATTCAATAATGTAATGATCACTTAAAAAATGTTTTCGGCTCAAATTTGCACTGAAGTGTCTTTTATTATATAATATTTTTTTATATAAAATACATACTAGCTGTTCCCCGCGGTTTCACCGGCGTTCATTTCGGAGTTCCCGCGGGAATTCCGGATTACAATATAACCTATGTTACTCAGGGATAATGTAGCTTTCTAATGGTGTAAAAATTTTTTAAATCTGTCCAGTAGTTTTTGAGTTAAATCGTAACAAACAAACAACCAATACATAAAATTTTCCTCTTTGTAATATTAGTATAGATTATATAACAATACTTCAATAAGCGCACGTATTAGTTAAGCTTAAACTAAGTTTGGAATAATGTTCTTTGAAAAACTTCATTTAGCAGAAAGAACGGCAGTTATTTCATACTCGTAAATATTCAAAGCTCACCCCAAGTTCTAATCCGATTAATCTATTTTCATTAAATATTGGCTATTGTATTTATTATATTATATTATAATAATGAGGTTAAGTTTTTATAATTACTTTACTTTTTGTTTTTCACAAATCGTCATAAGAATCACGATTCACCACTAGCGGTCACAAATCACCATTAGCGGTCATAAATCACCACTAGCGGTCACAAATCACCATCAGCGGTCACAAATCACCACTAGCGGTCACAAATCGTCACTAGCGGTCACAAATCACCACTAGCGGTCACAAATCACCACTAGCGGTCACAAATCACCACTAGCGGTCACAAATCACCACTAGCGGTCACAAATCGCCACAAGCCGTCACAAGTCATCGCTAGCGATCACAAATCGCCACAAGCCGTCACAAGTCATCGCTAGCGATCACAAATCGCCACAAGCCGTCACAAGTCATCGCTAGCGATCACAAATCGCCACAAGCCGTCACAAGTCATCGCTAGCGATCACAAATCGCCACAAGCCGTCACAAGTCATCGCTAGCGATCACAAATCGCCACAAGCCGTCACAAGTCATCGCTAGCGATCACAAATCGCCACAAGCCGTCACAAGTCATCGCTAGCGATCACAAATCACCACAAGCCGTCACAAGTCATCGCTAGCGGTCACAAATCACCACTAGCGTTCTAATTACGAGTTGGTATTATAGAAAAATAGGAAAAAAAAACTATGGAATTGGGGATCAACTACTAATTATAGTGTCAATATTTTATGCATTTTATTTACGTCATACTTCTGTCAAATCCAGAAGAAATTAATTAAACACAAGTGATTATAATTTCAAACTTATTTCATAAAACTGGTGTCTGGTATTTATCATATAATACATTAAGGACATACCTACATAGTTTAAAATATCTACATTTATATTATTTAAACGATTGCATGATATTTAACGTTCATTTGTAATTATTTATCACTAATTACAGTTATATTGTATTATTTTACTACATATATTATGTGACTATTCATAAGTACATTTATCAATACATCGTTTCGTTATAACAATAAAATTATTCATCAAACACTAATTATTATTATTATTATGTAAAATATAATAAATTTTAACATTTTGAGCCTATGACTTCATACATACATACAAACAAACTCACACCAAAAGTCCGTTGGAAAGTATTGCGCAGTTTTTAGTCCGTCTTGTATATGAATAAAAAATATTGGACGCGTATTTTTCTTTGTTTACGTAATCATAAAATAACGGCGATAAATTGAGTTGAAATTCTCTGTGACGTCACAACTAGGTACAGACGCGAGCTCCCACTATAGTATAATAATATCCCACCAAAAACGTTTTCATGTATGGGACAGATAAACAGCGGGAAGCGACTTTGTTTTATACTGTGTAGTGATATCAAAAAATAAAATAATAATAACTAATCATTAGAAAAAGCAAAAAAAATACGTGTCTATTATTTTTTCACTATCTATATCATTGATGGAATTAATAGAATTTTAATTTTTATGCCCGGTCATCACGCCTATTCTCAACCGGAAAGATACCAAAGTGTTGCGAGTTACGTAGTTACGTAAGAGCTTATCGCCGTAGCTCGTAGCGGCAGGCGGCTCACTTGTCCTGCAGCTGCACGTAGTTGGCGGGGAACAGGCCGTACGCGCCCTTGCACAGGCCCTGCCACCAGCCCTCGTCGATCTGGACAACAAAACAAATATTTACAATAAAACAATATTTTTAACAATAACTTAACTGCCCCCGCTTGAAGACCTCCACAGTCACTCCCCTGCCCTCGTCAGCTCCTCTGCTCCCACTCAGTCCCCTGCTCCCTTACACTCTTCTGCTTCTTCTATTCTGCCTCCACTTAATCCCCTACTGCCACCTAACTACTGCCTGCCGAAATCTAGTTTTCAATTATATTCCCTACTCCCATTTACTTTGCTTTATCCTGTCTTTCCTTCCGATTCACACCTGTTTCGACTAACTCACACCCTTTACTAAACAAACAAACACCCCTGCTCTCTCTCGCTTAGTCTCTTGCTCCCGTACAGTTCCCCGTTTGAACTCAGCCCCCTGCTCCCATTTAATTCCTTTTTCCTACACAAACTAACACTTTTGCTTCCACTCAGTCCCCTGCTCTCACTCATTCTCCGCTCCAGCACAGTCCCCCGGTCCCACACAGTCCCCCGCTGCCACAGAGTCCCCCGCTGCCGCACAGTCACCCACTCCCGCACAGTCCCCCGCTGCCGCACAGTCCCCCGCTGTCACAGAGTCCCCCGCTACCGCACAGTCCCCCGCTCCCGCACAGTCCCCCGCTGCCACAGAGTCCCCCGCTGCCGCACAGTCACCCACTCCCGCACAGTCCCCCGCTGCCGCACAGTCCCCCGCTGTCACAGAGTCCCCCGCTACCGCACAGTCCCCCGCTCCCGCACAGTCCCCCGCTGCCACAGAATCCCCCGCTCCCACAGGGTCCCCCGCTGCCGCACAGTCCCCCGCTACCGCACAGTCCCCCGCTCCCGCACAGTCCCCCGCTGCCGCACAGTCCCCCGCTGCCGCACAGTCCCCCGGTGCTGCACAGTCCCCCGCTGCCGCACAGTCCCCCGGTGCCTCACAGGCCCCCGTTGCCGCACAGGCGGGGCCCCGACTCACCATGACGATGTTGGTGATGACGTCGTCGGGGTCGAAGGAGATCTCGTCGGGCGCGGCGGCCTGGTAGTCGTAGAGCGCGCGCGCCGTGTAGCCGTCCTCCTCCTCGTCCTCGGAGCCGTCCGCCTCCCCGCCGCGCTCCCCCTCCCACCCCACCGGGGACACCACGATCGTCGGCTGCCGGCTCATCTGCTGCGTTCACATTATTATTATTATTTACGACATTATTATTATTATTATCATTTCCTAGCTGTTCCTCGCCGGTTTCCTGTACCCCTGACAACGTATATGCAAAATTTCATGACGATCCGTGAGCGTAACAAACAAAAAAGGACATAGGGTACTTTCAATAAAAAGTTTAGGGAACAGCTAGCTATTTTATATTTTTGAAGTATATCAAAAAGTTTATCAAATGTGGGTTCACCTCCTCTCTCTCCTCCTTAGGTTCCCCGACGAGGGTGACATCGGGTAAAACGAGTTGTGTCGGCTCCTCAGCCGGTGCCGGAGCGGCCCCAGCCTCCTCCACGGCATGCGCCTCGTGCACGAGGTCCGCCGCCGCCTGCTGGGGAGGCTGGGGCGAAGTGAACTGCTGGGGAGGTTGGGGCGTAGCGGATTCTTGGGGAGAGTGGGGAGAAACCAATTTTTGGGGAGACTGGGGCGAAGCGAACTGTTGGGGAGGTTGCGGTGGTATAAACTGTTGGGTAGGCTGGAGCGGTGTGTACTGTTTGGCAGGTTGGGTAGGTTGGGGAGACGGAGTGGTTTCTTCTGTTTCGGAACTCTGGCGTTGCTTTTCCTATGTTTAAAAATAAAAATACAGCGGTTTATTTGAAGTTCCGTACTCGCACTAGTAGCGCCGCGCGGCTGCGCTGCGGCTAGCGAACTCACCTTGAGCGACAGGTCCTGGTCGATCTGCTGCCTCTGTTGCCTGATCCTCTGGACCGATTGCTGCGCTTCCTGCGATATGAAAGTTTCATATTTTTGAGTATACCATTTGGTGGTTTTTGAGTATACTAGTGAATGGGAAAAAAAGTCGAATTCTATGATATGGTGCATTAATGTACTGATGTGACGTGACGTGAACTGATTAATTATTTTGTGGTGTTTAGTGTTGTGATGTGTAGTGTTGTGGTTTGATGTGTTGTGATCTTATGTGATATGCACTAAACTGACGTGATGTGATCTGATATGATGTCAAATGAAGCTTATGTTTATGTCAAATGTGTCGTGTTGTAATCTAATGTTCAGTGAACTCAGATGAGAACTGATGTTTTGTGAAGCGTAGTGTTATAGTGTAAAGTGTTGTGATTTGACGGTTTTAAACTGAGGGGCTACTTTGAAACAATTGTTTTCATCATTTTTCGGTTTCAATTCAAAACATAGCTGTTTTGCGATCATAACATGCACGTTTTGACACCTACAGTATCTAGCAATCAACCAAAATAAACATACTGCAAAAGTTGAAGCTGTCTGAACATGATTAATTAATCACAGAATCGCGATTTTTTTAGTCCGTCTTGTAGATTAATAAAAAATATTGGACACGTATTTTTTCTTTTTTTTACGTATTAAAAAAATAACGGCGAAACATTGAGTTGAAATTACGCGAAACGTAACGTCACGAGCCCTCACCCTAAACTTTAATGCGCTTTATTTCTCTCTATTTTCATTTATTTGAAAAAGCAATAAATACGTGTCTGTTGTTTTTTTTTTATTTTCTAACTGACGGACTAATTAAAATTTTGATTGTAAAAAGACGTCAACATCCTTA
Source organism: Zygaena filipendulae (assembly GCA_907165275.2). Classification (NCBI taxonomy): domain Eukaryota; kingdom Metazoa; phylum Arthropoda; class Insecta; order Lepidoptera; family Zygaenidae; genus Zygaena; species Zygaena filipendulae. The sequence continues at coordinate 9,594,005 of OU015669.1, forward strand.
TTGCGAAGCTGATAACAGCAATGTCTAAAAAAATTCGACTAGCCTTCTCCTTCTCTAGCGCCATGTTCTCGAACTTGGCGCGAATGGAGGAGGGCTTCGCCCCGCCGATGTCGGGCTTCGGGCGCGCGCAGGCGGCGCCCGCGGCCGCCTGCTCGAACCCGTGCGCCGACTTGTCCACTCGGTCCGTCTGCACGCCGAACTTACCCCCGAAACCCTGACCGTACAGTTATAATATTAAAATAAATTAAACAAAGAATTGGTGGAAGAAATGGTGGTGGGAACTGACAGCTGCATTAAGTGTTGCGAGTTCGTTTCCCGTATTAGGGGAAATTTATATATGTAATGTAATTTTTATATCTATTTTAAAAAAACTGGAGCAAAAACTGACTGATCGATCGATCAACGCACAGCTGAAACCGCCGGGTCTAGAACCATGAAATTTTGCACAAAATATATTCCTAAAGTGACGTATGTGCACTAAGAAAGGATTTTTAAAAATGACGAAAAAGGCTTTAATATCAGTGCGAGGTGGAGTATTGTTTCTTTATATATTTTGTACTAGTTCTCTGTGGTTTCACTCGCGGGAATTCTGGAATAAAAAGTACCCTAATCATACTCTGTACCCCCGACAACGTGTAGCAAAATTCCACGATGATCGGTTGAGCCGTTGAGTCGTGACAGCGTAACAAACAAAATAAACTGACTTTCGCATTTATAAATAGTAAATACAGAAAACAAGAGTGAGATTATGAAATTTTAGATAATTGGGTATTTATTAATAAATAATTAATCAATTAAAATCGCGGACGCAATTTCTTCACCCAACTCTAGAAAACTTCTTATATCTAAAAACTAAATGTCCCTTTTGCTTTGACGGCCACAAATAAAGATTATATCTATGTCTATTGTCTTTCTCTATTGTGAGCTCCGCCAGAGGCGCGTCAGTGGCCAGGAGCCAGGGTCCAGGGGCCAGGGGCCAGGGGCCAGGGGCCAGGGGCCAGGGGCCAGGGGCCAGGGGCCAGGGGCCAGGGGCCAGGGCTTACCTTGCTGTGGTCGGTCTGGCTGGCGTGCGCGGGCACGGGCTCGCGGTGCTCCCAGCCCAGCGCCGCCGCGTCCTGCCGGTCGCGCTGCACGCCGAACTTGCCGCCGAACCCCACCGAGTAGTCTGCGCGCACCCAACGACACACACTTCACTACTGGCTATCGGTGGTCCCGCGGGAATCCCGGGACATTTTTTTCTATCCCATAGGGCGCAAACGGGCAGGTGGCACACCTGATGGTAAGTATGTTGTTGTTCCTTGAAGCTAATTTTAATCTTTACATGTCAAAATCGCCCGATAATCCGTTCAGTAGTTCTAAAGATTAGCGTGAACAGACACGCAGATTCAACTCTTTTGTTATAGTAGTAGAATTTGGAACGTGACGTCACGAAACTTAGGCTCCCTCCGACCCCCTGTCACACGTCACACATCGTCAATACCCTCCCCCCTTAACGTGTGACGTGCCTATTGATAGTGTGACGTACTTTATGGATAGTGTGACGTACGTTACGGATGGAGTGACGTACTTTATGGATGGAGTGACGTACTTTATGGATGGTGTGACGTACTTTATGGATGGTGTGACGTACTTTATGGATGGTGTGACGTACTTTATAGATGGTGTGACGTACTTTATGGATGGAGTGACGTACTTTATGGATGGAGTGACGTATTTTATGGATGGTGTGACGTACTTTATGGATGGTTTGACGTACTTTATGGATGATGTGACGTACTTTATGGATGGTGTGACGTACTTTATGGATGGTGTGACGAACTTTATGGATGGAGTGACGTACTTTATGGATGGTGTGACGTACTTTATGGATGGTGTGACGAACTTTATGGATGGCGTGACGTACTTTACGGACGATCCCTAATGTATTCGGCCTCACCGCGCTGCGAGTCATGCTTCTGCGCCGCCTCGTGGTGGTCCCAGCCGAGCGCGGCGCGGTCCTGGCGGTCGGCCTGCACGCCGAACTTGCCGCCGAAGCCCACCGAGTGGTCCGTCTGCGACGGGTGCTTCTCTACCTGCTCCTTGTGCTCCCAGCCCGCCGCGCTCTGGCACGCGATGAGACACACCGTTTTTGGTACTTTGAGTATGTATTTTAACGTAGTTAGTAAAATATTGAGTGTATTGGAACATACCGAATAGAAACTATGAGTGTACCTGCCACGAACACCCCTCACATTTTGTCGTACATTAAGTTGTATTAAATACTAGCTTTGCCCTGCGGTTTCACCCGCGTGAGTTTCGAAATTCCCGCATGAACTCCAAAGTAGCCTAATTTACTTCTTAAACCTTCCCTGAACTTCCGCAAATGTTGCCAGATCAAAATTAATCAAACCGGTCGAGCCATTCTCGAGTTTTAGCGAGACACACGAATAGCAATAATGTCGCCGTAATTTTTTGATTACGTTAAAAAAATGACGGACTAAAAATTAAAATTCACTCATCTAGCCCATTGTGGTAGTGATTAATATACAAACCTTATCCACCCGGTCCGTCTGCACGCCGTACTTGCCCCCGAAGCCCTGCGCGTAGTCCTTCTGGGAGACGTGCTTCTCCACTTTCCCGACGTAGTCGTGGCCCACCGCCGACTTGTCCATCCTGTCCGTTTGCACGCCGAACTTACCTCCGAAACCTGACGAAACGAGACCACTAATTGCACACAACAGCTAATACAATATACATAAATACAATATACATACACCCAGACGCAGGGTAAGAACAAATATTCACAAGGAACAAATATTAACAACAAATATTCGAACCCGCGATACCTAGCGCACCGAAAAGAGCGAGCCTTCCCCGCCATTATCAGTGGGTCACCGGCGCCTCCGCAACCTGACGCTCCGCCCTCTGTGCCTGACGACCCGCAGACGGAGAAGTTAACGGAAGGCGAAGGAGGAGAGGTGTTCGAGGATGCGCTTGCCGAGGCGCCGGGGGACGTAGAGCGTCCGCCTTCCCAGGCAGTCGAATCTACTCCCACCGGCCTCAAGACACTAGTCTAGGAGTTAAGTCGCCCAAGCGCACACTAACCGTCGCACTCAGAGTCGACTATAATGATTACTTAGTTAAGTATAGATTTTTAAAACAAAATTGCCGCAATCAGACAAGTTTAATAAATTAATGTAAAATGGCATTTAACTAATTAAGTTACATCTCATTAAATGCCAATTAACATTAATTTACTGAACGTCTCTGATTGCGGCAGTTTTGTTTTAAAAATCTATACTTGACTAAGTAATCATTAAAGTTGACTCTGAGTGCGGCCGTAAGACCTCGAAAGCTCGTAGATTATAGGAAGTTTTATTGATAAGTTAGTTAAGAGTGTAGTCATAAGTTTAGGCTGAAAAGATTCTAGTTGTGTTAAGTTCTCAACTGTTATGCAGCCGTCAAATTATGTTTTAGGTTTCCAAAGTAACGCGGGAGGAGCGGTATATATGCGCCGCACCCAGCGCCCTTCTTCAGTAATAAACTAGCTTCCACGCCGAACCGTTATCTCATTGTACAAACACTCCAAGAAGTCAAGATTAGCTGAGCCCTACACCAAAGTAAAGACCCACCCTGGGCGTAGTCTTTCTGCGAGACGTGCTTCTCAGTGCTGGCCACGTAGTCGTGCCCCACCGCCGACTGGTCCATGCGGTCCTGCTGCACGCCGAACTTGCCGCCGTAGCTGGAACAGGTAACAACCGCACTCACTGAAGGCCGACCGCGATACTAAAGTACTCCCCACATATACATACATACGTATAACACATTCACATACACACACACATAACACATATACATACATACATATAGTATATTTATATACAGATACAACGGATTTTGATGCGGTTTTTTTTTTAATAGATAGAGTGATTCGAGAGGAAGGTTTATAGTTTATTCTAATAGCGAGGGACGAGGTGTATGTGATCTTTTTGACTAAATATAAATTTTCTTATGAATAGGACATACCCATACGAAGACTTCGGCCCCTCTTCATATTGTTTCTTCTTCGACAGTTTGTCTGCTTCCAAAACTTCCTCTCTCAATTTGCTCATGCTGAAATATAAGAGTTCCAATTGAAAAAAGCACCAAATGGCAGGATCAAAACGAAGTTGCGGCGGGACCCCTAAAAATTGTAACCGCATTCAACTCGAAGTTTGCGGCACACTGAAGTGTGGACTATCAGCATTCATTACCAATGCATACAAATATTATAAATGCGGAAGTATCACTCTCGGAGTTTTACTCAACCGATTAGCATACAATTTTGCCGCGTCCCAAAAACACAATCCCAAACGCTCCAGATGCAAAAATATTAGAAATTTATATTTTTTATGACAAACGAATCGTTGTTAATGTATTTTTTTTTAAGTGAAACTTCTTTGAACACGAGGGAGAAGCAATTTGAGTGGCGCCTTATAACGCGACGCTTTATGGTCATAGTAAATAACGGCCCAGAAGTACTCAAACGGTTGATCGCGTCCAACCAGTCGATTGAGAGAGCTTTTTGAGTTGATCTCGAGAAAAAATATCCGTAAATATTGTACGGAAAACTAATATCTAGATGCCACCCTACCTATACGACAACCCTATGCTACCCCTTGGCTACAGTCACGGCGGCGGCGGTGGCGGTACACATACCTACTTGCTCTCATGACTCTGAGACAGTTCAAGTTTGAGCTCCTCTGGCGTAGGCTATTAAACAGTATGAGCGCTGAACGCTCGCCTACTCGACTCGTTCAGTCAGCGGCTGATTTACAGCGACACGTTCGCAAACGCCAGTTTGCTTAACTTTAATCAGTGGCTAGTTAGTCGCCAATTTTTGCATCAGACGCCGCTGTCTGATCCAAAAATTCTGAAATCGCTCCAATCGGAACCCGTGAAATACGTATTATTGTTGAGTAGTTCAGAGCTCAAATTAGTCGGCGAGCTAACAGTATGCCACTCACTGTGAGCGTGCGCGAACACGACTGTGAACCCACTCTGGTCCTCTATTCACTACGACCATAACACGGTGCGTTAAGATAACGCGCGCTACAAAAATTGTCTTTCCCTCGTAATCATAGAAGTTTCGCTCCAAAAAAATACATTCACAACGTTTCTTATGTATACAGAACAATAATTTCTAATATTTTGGCATCTATAACGTTTGGGATTGCATTTTTGGGAAGGACCAAAAATGTGTGGGGCACAGTGACCTGTGACTGATACGACTAGATATATTGATTTATTCGTTTATTGTATATCAGGGTGATTGTCTATGACTGATGTTGTGGTCGGCACGGGACGCGGCTGGCGAGCCGATTCGTTTGTTATGGATTAATTGATACTATACCGACGCCCGTGACCGACATGAATCGACTGCCGCGACCGGGCCGTAGGAAAGCGGCTCGATCGCGTAAATCGCTGTCGAAAGCAGTGTTCGGTTTCACGCAGTGGACCGAACAGGTAAGGAATATATTGGTCATAGTGAATAAGAGCCCTGGGCTTACAAATGATGCTGATGGATGGTGATGAATGATGATAGAAACCGCGCCAGTAAAACCGCGCGCGATAAAAAGTTCTATGCGCTTTTGTATACTCCGTGCTAATCGTCTGAGTGATCAAGATGTGAAAAGGTATTATAACAGACAGACAGGGTTCGCATGTGTAATTCTAGCATATCTATCTGTTTATGTTCCGAGTGGTTACGACTTTACGAATGACTCATGGTAGGTAGGTATGTATACGAAACAAATTATGTATGATGTTGAATCATGGAATCACTTGTCTCATTTCCCTTCCTTGTTATCTCTCAACATTTCTGTCTGTGGGGAAGGGACTGTCATGTGGCTATCAATAACAATGACCAAAATAAGAAAAGTATTATCTTCAGAAGAGTGGGGGATAAAATGGTGGTATATTGACATTGTTCATTCGCTAGTTATTGTCCGCGGTTCCGCACGCGTAAATTCGCAGCGGTTTCACCCGCGTTAATTTCGGACCCCTGACAATGTGTGTGCAAAATTTCATGATGATTGGTTGAGTAGTGTGAATTGAGAGAATTAACAGGTGTGAATGCATAACAAATAAACTCACATTCAAACAGACAACTGGTATACCTACACAATTTTTCAAAATACATAGTAATTACAGTAAGCACACAAACAACACAAATATTCATCTCATAAAATATATTTTCATCCTAATGCAATCAAGTTCATTCTTTTTTTTATACTTCACAACACACAGATCTACTTGATCCCACACTAAGCTATAAGCTTGTGTCGTGGAAACCAAGCAAACGTGGTATATACTACACATATTATTACATATATATTATACTATAGATATATATATACACACCCAGACTGGAAAATGGATCCCTGTGTTCATCACACAAAGTCCACCCCCACCGGGAATCAAACCCGGAACCTCTTGATTAGCGGGCAGGCATGGTGACCATTGCGCCAATCGGGTCGTCATTAACCACTACACCAACAGAGCTGTCTATGTAGCATTAATTTGTCATCTTTTATTTACATCACTCACTCTATAGCCTCGATATTCCTTCCTCCAGGCCCCCATCTCTGCTCATGCTCCGTAACGTCATTCACAAAGTCGGGATCCGTATCCCAATCGTCAGCTTCCTCCGGCTCCGGTGCACGTACATCTGTCGCAGCTTTCCACATCCTGGGGCAGAGCTGATTACCGTAGGTAGGATATAAATATATAAATACAACACAATATTTAGTCCACTTTTAAACTTCACCTATGTACCTAGAGCAAATTTGATAAGATGGGTCAGATCATAGTGGAAGTGAACGTCCATAGGTTTAACTCATTGATTTATGAATATGATACACATGTGAGCTTTAGTATATACATTTCAAAGATTTCTACTTAATCTTTGTCACCTTAAATATTGTCTTAGGAGAGAAGTCTTAAGCTTGAGTCTTATAAAATTGAGTGTTGACTTGTTCAAGTGATTTTCTATATGTGCAGGAATCTCAGTGTCTTTGAATTTCACTGTAGTGAAATCATTATTGTAGAACCAAAAATATTGAGTTTATCTTTAAATTGATAAAATAATCATTTTAACTGATAGTAAGTAGTTATGTCAAAAATATCTAATAAGATATCAATGAATGACCAGTTAGATAAATGAAATATAAAGGGTCCATGACACGTAACTGCTCTGATTGTATGTAAAGTGAAGCTACCAGCTTTAGAAGGAAGGAAACCTATCATAAGTAAACCAATTTATGTCATTATTTTCCTCAATAAATAATGTTCGATATCCCTACAACTTTACAATGTTAGCTAATGCTCAATACTCTACCTGTATTAAAAAATTTCTCATTACAAATTCAATAAAAGTTTTCAGAATTAAATTAGAAACAAATACCTAGGTACTACATAGTAAATCCCGAAGTTGACTCATAGATAATAATGGCAATGACCTCCCAAGGCCTATGATTTTTAGATAGTCTCAAACTTGAATTAATAAAATAAACAAGATTAAATTTCATGAAAATCTCAACATTAGTCAACAATATACGGTGGTTCTGGTGTAAGGTGGTACTTCTTTATGTGCTAGCCTTGGAACTTTTTGAGTGACATATGAAACTGAACAAAAATGTTCCGATATTATTATTTTAAATCCAGCTGTAGTTTTGTCATCCTACCTATGAAGCTTATCTGCATGATTAACTCAACTATTTTCGTGGCAGGGCGTTACTTAGGATTAAACCAATCACGTTTGTAAACATTAGAAAACAATTATTATTCAATTGATGACTAATTACCTACCTTTATTATAGTAGTAAATCTATCAATATGGAATACGTAATGTCACTGATACGTAATGTAATTTGAAAAATACATTTCAATCACCATTAATTAATACTTAACTTGTGAGAAAGCCGGTTCAACGATGTCCAAATATAATATTAAATAAAACACTTTCTTTGCCACTGTTTCATTGAAAACAACATAAATTTTCTAGATTGCCTAACAGGCAATATGTGGATATCTTTGTGATATTATAGTATTTAATAATTTGTGTTGGGTAAAATACTTATCAACTCTCGAGTCTGCGACGATCGCAATTTTTGTCCGAAACTTCCGAATTCCGAAAGGCGAAAACAACTCACGTAATCAATCATCAGTCAGTCTGTCATCTGTCATGGACGACATCCACAAAACGACAACTCTCCTCTGTCATTAGGTATTGTCAAAGAATGATGTTCCGTTATTACGGATAGCACTGCCCCAGTGCTCGCAGTGACGAGAAATTGGCAGCCATTTTGGTACCTTATTTATGTACCTTGTTTTATTAGTTCCATTATAACTTACAGTATATCCGCAGTAGGCAATTTCAATATCAATTGTTCAATGTACAATTAGTTCAGTTAGTTCCATTCCATTTGATTCCATTGCTGCCATAATATGTAATATTATATGATCGCTGATAGATCGACTCTATCATTCAAACGAAATAAAGATACCAATTTGTACCATTTTTATTTAGTTGCAAAATGAATAAAAATACGTAAATATTTTAACACATCATCCATGTTACAAGTTTTACTATTTTACTAGGTTTATTACAAAGTTTAGAACTAAAATAAATCTAAGAAACAACTAAATGTTAAAATAGCAATTGGGCGTCCAAGCAAAAAGTACTTGGCCTCATGGCAATTAGTTTCTGAGATATAAGAGGTTTTGTAAAGATTTTTTTTCACTCAAACTTTTATACTTAATACTTTTTTCAAATCAAACTTTTTCAGAATTTCAACTTCAAATGTCTGGCTAAAAAAAAATTGTGCTAGTTTTTGAATATTTCTTCAATCCTTACTGTCAATTGACTACACTAGATACCGAATCTAGTCTTAACTCTACTGGTAACTTTTTGCTTGGACGCCCACTTAGTATTTCCAAAGGAACAAAATATGAAGCGTTTTATGTTTACATGAAGACATAATAACTATTTTAGTAGGTACCTACGTACTAAAATATCTTATTAACTATATCCCACCAAAAACATATTCATGTAAAGTGATGCCAAGATGAATCCATAATATGACGGCCACTGTCAAAAAGTTATCATATGTCATGTGGAACTAAGCTTATAACTCTACACCCTAACTCTACAAGGCCTAACTTCTCAAACTTTACACCTTAGTCAGAATATGAGGCTTGGCCATTTCGCTCCAATCACATGAGCGTAAGGTGAAAAATTTATCCAATCTTAATTACTTTTTTATTATACAAGGTTCTTGCAGTAACGAAACGGCCAAGCCACATATTTTAACTAAGGTGTAGAGTTTGTGAAGTTAGGCCTTGTAGAGTTAGGGTGTGTACCTAGAGTTATAAGCTTGGCTCTACATGACATCTGATAACTTTTTGACAGTGGCCGTCATATTATAAACTTGTCTTGGCATCATTTTACATGAATATGTTTTTGGTGGGATTAAGTCGAAATTGCGGAATTCTCATACAAACTTCCATCCCCTAGTTTAAGGGGTTTGGGGGATAAAAGTTACAAGATTTATAGTTTTTTTGTTGTTTGTGTAACTAATACATGGCAAATTTCAGCTTTCTAGGACTTTAGGAAATACCCTTAAGAATTTTGATGATCATCAGTGAGTCAGTGACGAAATCGGGTTTTTTTGATATCAATAAAATCTAAAGTATAAGAGCTATGCAATTAAAACTTTATATGTTTGATAAGTCTGCTATTGACAACATATACCGAGAATTTTGTTTATCTGGTATAATCCAAACTATAATAAGTTATAAGGGTTCAAAAAAACGACGAAGCGATTCGGGAAAAGATAGGTTAGTGCTCCCGCTTCGCTTAGCTCGTCTTGGCGGGGGCACTACCGTGCCCTCAGACTAGGTACGTGTAATCACATACTATAAATAAATACTAGAACTATTATAGCCTTTTACTACTATACTATATACTGTAACTACTTACACGTTACCATTTAAAAATTTGAAGGCGCATCAGGGAAAAATAGCCATTGAATGGAGTTGAATCGAGTTTTCGCAATTACCTCACTATTAACGATCTTATCATCACTATATCAAGGAACAATTAAATATCAGAAAATAAGTACAATCGGTCCACAATTTCAAACGAGTGGAGCCAGCGGGCAACAGCGTATTATACATATTTACATACATTAGTCGTTAAGTACCTACGGTAGCTACATACAAATCACAGATAACCCACTTTACTAGCTACATGCTACACGTTTATTTTGTTTAAAAATTCACTATCACTGTATCACACAGTTCTTTAACGACTTTATTGCAGCGGCTTTATACAACGTGTTAATGAATTAACTGAAAACTAGAAAGTAGTTTGCTCAGAATCAACTAGCGAATCGATCGCACTATGTTTTAATATGGGTTATATTTTTTCACTTTTACTAGCCCATGTCTAAATTATTTATAATACAATATTTCGCGCGTACGCCGCCCGCAGCAACAAATTCGAACCGGTAGGCGCGGGCGTAGCGCTTGGAATTTTGTAGATACGTCACCTCCAAACTAATGTTGAATAACTTTTAAAGTATAATTTTTTTGGCCATAAAATATATTTTAATCATATTATTGTTTATTTTTTTAAATGGGGTGTATCAGGTTTTCAGTTAATTCATTAACACGTTGTACCTAGATCTGAACAAACAAAGTCATTCCCCGATACCTACCTTTTATTATTATGTCCTACAATAGTACGGTGATTTTCATACGAGAGACCTATTTTCTCACACAGACACATAGAGTTATAGTAAGTTATTTTTAATTTTGTTACGATAATAAACCTACCACGATTTCAATAAGACTCATTATTCAATGCATACAGTTGTTAATATTCAATGGAAAACGCTAACGTTAAACGCTATTTTTTATGCTATGCAATATGTCTTTAATTCCATTGCTTAAGACTTAATAAATTATCGTTACAAAATCAAAAATAACGTTGCCCACCGTAGTGATTATATTATGATCTTTGTTGCCCACCTCTATCAGCAACTACAGCTACTATAAATAAAAATTTATAAATAATATACCTAACTAAAACTCAGGTTCGGTCGCATTAGCGGCAAACCCTAGCTTTTGCAGCGCAGTTATAATTTCGCCGAACACAGACGCGTCTTCGATGGTGGCCGGAAGCTTCACCGGCTGGGAGCGGGCCAGCTTGGCTATCGCGCCGCGCATCGCTTTGCCTGAGCGGGTGCGCGGCAGCGCCGGGACGGCCACGGCTTTCCTGAACGCCGCGATGGGCCCAATGAGGTGGCGCACGAGTGCTATCAACTCCTGCGTCACTGTGCTCTCCAATACTATCTCCTCGTCTGAAATTGTGGGAAATATTTTTATCGTTCTCTCAATTTTGATGGTCACTGACATTATCCTATAACTAGTCCTGATCTAGGCGTAGGTACCTAATCTATACATCTATTCATACATATCAATACAATTGTAGTGTCTGTTTGTAATTCCAAATTAATAGCTTTTCACTAAATACATATGATAGTATATACGGCACTTACATAAAAAAATCAATTTATTGTGTGCTGATGCGGTGAGTGAACTTGTCTGTTTCTTGTTCTAACATAGTTTGTAAGTAAAATTATTACTAACACTAGTAGTCTTAGTTGCCTGAATAAATAAATTTATTATTATTATTATTAATTTATGAAGTTTTAGTCTGTCTGTCTATCTGTTTGTTCTGGCTAATCTCTGAAACGGCTGGACCGATTTTAACGGGACTTTCACTAGCATATAGTTGGTGTACTGGTAAGAAGTAACTTAGGCTACTTTTATTTTAGAAAAAATAGTTCCTGCGGGAATTCCGACACTCACTCGGGTAAAACCTCGCGAGCACTGCTAGAATAAATATAGAATTGAAGTGTCTGTTTGTAATTTCAAAGTAAAAGCTTTTAATAGGCATGTTGACTAATTTTTATTTTTTATTCCGTCTTGTAGATTATTAAAAAATATTGGACACGTATTTTTTCTTTTTTTACCTAATCAAAAAATAACGGCGATATATTGAGTTGAAATTTCGCGTGACGTCACTATTCTGACAGTTTGTATGGCGGTTTTAACGGTTAGTGACGTCACGACCCCCTCACCCTAAACTTTAATGCGCTTTATCTCTGTATATTTTAATTTATTTGAAAAAGCAAAAAATACGTGTCTATTGTTTTTTTATTTTCTAGTTGACGGACTAATTAGAATTTTGATTTTCAAAAGTAGTCCACATTCCCATTAAATGGGTGTGATACGGGCACTATTTATACCGGAATCCCCGCAGGGACTCCGAGATTAGCGCGGGTGGAGAGCTAGTAATAATAATAATAAACTCACTGTCCTGCGGGGGTCTTATCACGTACAGACACAGGGGTATGTCGCCCTTCGTGGGGTCCGGGGCGCCGACCACCACAGCATCAGCCACCCTCGCGTGCTTCAGCACCACGTCCTCCAGGGCGGCCGTGGAGAGCCGGTGGCCGGCCACGTTGATCACGTCGTCGGCCCTGGCCACCACCCAAACTGCTCCTTCAGAGCTCACCCAGCCCACGTCTTGGGTGTCGTAGTAACCCTGGTGTGAAAGGAAAGAAAAATAAACAGGTATTATTGTATTGTACACGCGCAGCGATAAGTAAAACAACGCCATCTGGTGGCAATAAAACTAAGTTTTATGAAAATCTTCAGAACAATCATCGACAGCCAATGAGCAGAATAAGCGCGAACGATATCTACCTAATATGTCGGTACCTACTTGGTAACCTATCTGCTTCAAAATTGAGTTGCAAGATAATCCTTTTAAATACATATATTGGAAGTAAATAAAAGCTTTTAAAATTGAAGTGTCTGCTTGTAATTTCAAATTAACAGCTTTTCACTAAATGCATAGGTACGAAATTATATACGGTAGGTACCAAATCAATCAATTAATTTTATTAAATCAATTTTTAAATTTTTTAGTCTGTCTGTTTGTTCCGGGTAATCTTTGAAACGGCTAGACCGATTTTAACAGGACTTTCACTGGCAGATAGCTGATATTATAAGGAGTAACTTAGGCTTCTTTTTATCCTGGAATTCATGCGGGATCTCTGAAATTAACGCGGGGAAATTGCGTGGCACAGCTAGTGATATAATATTATGTTCGATCGACTTCTTCTTACCTTATAAGATTCAAAGTAGGTGCTTCTGAATCTGTCGTCGGACTGCCACAGTGTGGAAGCGAAGCCTGGCGGCAGGGGTAGCTTGGCCACCAGCCTGCCCACTTCCCCAGCGTAGCACTCCGTACCATCTTCTCGAAGTACTCGAACTGACAATCATAAAATAAGGAAATGGAGCGAAGGATATTGAAATTTAGATATGATCTTACAAGCTGTGCCCCGCGGTTTCACACGTGATAATTTCGGAGTTCCCTCGGGAATTCCGAGATATAAAGTACCCTATGTCCTTCTCTGTACCCCTGACAACGTGCATGCTAAATTTCATCCAAATCCGTTCAGCTGTTTTTGCACGATTGAGTAACAAACATCCAAACATCCACACTTTCACATTTATAATATTAGTAGGATTATTAGGATTATCTGCTCCTTGCGGTTTTACCCAAAGCACCCTATATTCTGTGTTCCCATGACAAGATGTATCTTAAGTTTCATGAAAATTAGTAGAGTACCTAGTTAAGCTGTGAAAGCGTAGGTACATAGCTACTAAGTACTATGTAAATGTTTAGGCAGACTGGTAGGAGGTTTGGGGGGAGAGGGGGTCGAGTCCACGGAGAGTAAGGTCGAGCCGAACCTCATCCAATCTCACGTGGGAAAGAGGGCAGACCTAGGCAAATATCACGTAGGTAAAATTTTTTTCCACAAGAAAGTGTAAAACTGCGAGAAAACTAGAGGTTAGTTTACCTAAATTAAATATGAAATGTTTCTTCACTAAAATATACTACTATAAAAAAGAAAATCTAAAAAAAATCTATGAAAAATCTCAGAAGAAATTAGGAGGGGGGGGGGGGGGGGGGTCGAGCTAAATCTCACGACATCTCACCAAGGAGAGAGAGAGTGGTCAAAAAATCTCCAAAATCACTTCACTTAATTAATGGATGCCCCCTATTAGTGATGTAAACTTTATATCATTTTCATATCCAAACCGGTAGGCAAGTATATGATACGTATTACGGTGGTGTATGTACTTAATCAAGTGTCTGAACTTTGGGTGAACTGAAGGTTTTGAACTGAAGGTTGACCGGTAGAGAATGGAAGGTTGACTGGTAGAGAATGCCACTGTGGCATTAAGTCCGCCTTTTGTACCATGTTGTGCAATAAAAAACCGTCATAATTGTCAACTCACTGTCGTATCCGGGCACGGCGTAGCCCGCGGAGTGCGGCGGCACCGTCTTCACCCCGTACCCGAGGCAGGGGGCGGTGATGGCCGACCCTGACTCCGTCTGCCACCAGTGGTTCAGCACCGGCACGCTGAACACGCGCTCTGCCCATTGCTGAAGCAAGGAATCCTTACTAATCCTACTATAATATTATAAATGTGGGGATGTTTGGATGTTTGTTACTCAATCACGCAAAAACGGCTGAACGTATTTGGATGAAATTTGGCATGCACGTTGTCAGGGGTACAGAGAAGGACGTAGGGTACTTTTTATCCCGGAATTTCCGCGGGACTTCCAAATTTCCGCTGGTGAAACCGCGGGGCACAGCTAGTCCTACTAATATTATAAACGCGAACGTTTGTAAGTATGTATGGATGGATGGATGGATGGATGTTTGTTACTCTTTCACGCAAAAACTACTGGATGGATTTAAATGAAACTTTACAATAATATAGCTTATACATCAGATTAACACATAGGGTACTTTTTATCCCGGGATTCCTGCGGGAACTCTGAAATTAGCGCGGGTGAAACCGCGGGGCACAGCTGTTTTGTACATATTTCTAATTGATGCTTGGCAATAAAAAGAAAACGCTCTTTTAAATTTCAAATTATTTTAACAAAGTAACTTTGCAAGTTCAAAGTTCACGATGAAATGCGGTAATTTTTCATTTGCATTGCTCATCAATTTTATCTACTACTAGCTGTGCCCCGCGGTTTCACGGGCGGTAATTTCGGAGTTCCCGCAGGAATTCCGAGACAAAAAATCCCCTATGTCCTTCTCTGTACCCCTGACAACGCGCAGGCCAAATTTCATCCAAATCCGTTCAGCCGTTTTTGCGTGATTGAGTAACAAACATCCAAACATCCACACTTTCACATCTATATAATTATATAAAAGAAAGTCGTGTTAGTTACACTATTTATAACTCAAGAACGGCTGAACCGATTTGGCCGAAAATTGGTGGGAGGTAGCTTAGAACCAGGAAACGGACATAGGATACTTTTTATCCCGGAATTCCCGCAGGAACTCCGGTCGGTGAAATCTCATGAAATTTTGTATACTTAGGTACACATTGTCAGGGGTACAGAGAAGGACATAGGGTAGGTACTTTGCATTCCGGAATTCCTGCGGGATCTCCGACATTTCTGCAGGTAACACCGCGGGGCACAGCTAGTTTATAATATTAGTAGGATTAAATACGTAAAACCACCACCACCAGTAGATAGGTAAAATAAAATTGAAGGTATCGGTAGATATTATATTGATGTGTTCTTATGTAAGCACGAATGGGCATGTTGACAAATTTTTTTTTAGTCCGTCTTGTAGATTATAAAAAATATTGGACACGTATTTTACGTAATCAGTGCGTCCTGCCCGTCATGACATATGGAGCCGAGACGTGGAACATGACGGTCAGGCTGGCCCACCGACTGCACGTCGCTCAGCGAGCTATGGAAAGATCTATGCTCGGTATTTCGCTACGGGATAGAATCCGTAACGAAATCATCCGGCAGAGGACCAAAGTTATAGACATCATCCAGAAGTGTAGCAAGCTGAAGTGGCAGTGGGCTGGTCACATCTGTCGCAGAACCGATGAGCGTTGGAGTAGACGGCTTCTGGAGTGGAGACCACGTCTCGGTAAGCGTAGTGTTGGACGCCCCCCTGCCAGATGGACCGATGATCTGAGGAAGGTCGCTGGTAGTGGCTGGATGAGGAAAGCGGGAGATCGTGTACTGTGGCGGGCCCTTGGGGAGGCCTACGTCCAGCAGTGGACTGCAATAGGCTGATTGATTGATTGATTGACGTAATCAAAAAATTACGGCGATATATTGAGTTGAAATTTCGCGTGACGTCACTATTCTGACAGTTTGTATGGCGGTTTTTGCGGTTAGTGACGTCACGACCCCCTCACCCTAAACTTTAATGTGCTTTATCTCTGTAAATTTTAATTTATTTGAAAAAGCAAAAAATACGTGTCTATTGTTTTTTAATTTTCTAAAAGACGGACTAATTAAAATTTAGATTTTCCAAAGTTGTCAACATCCCTATTATCGAGGGCTTGAATTATATGTGTCTTTTATTTACACCAATTTTTAATTCTCGTCTATACCTATCCTTATCAATTCTTCTCTATATCCTTATCTATACTAATATTATAAAGCTGAAGAGTTTGTTTGCTTGACCGCGCTAATATCAGGAACTGCTGGTCCGATTTCAAAAATTCAGTTAGCTTCGATTTATATTTTGTTGAACACGTGTAACCATAACATACAACATACGTACAAATAAAATGAATAAAAAATTAACTGGAGTTGAAGCGCCATTGTTTTCAGGCGACCCGAATATAATTAACACTGATCACTCATTTAATCACCCAGGAAATGAAAAATACTTATTACTTATTATTTGTAGGTATTCAAAAAAGTCAGTGGGACGTTGTACAACAAAATATTGTAGACTTTTTATAAACTGATATAAAAATATGGTTGAAGGTCACTATAATATTTTAAGACAATGAACTATCTCTATACAGGTTTCAAGTCTCCAAGCAACACCGGTCATATCTGAATTATTCTTCTTAAGATAATTAATTTACTATCTATTGCTATGCACTAGGAAGCTGTGAAGGGCGGGCGTTTTTGTTTATCTGTGGTCATCGATAGTCATTTTTATTGACATCGAATAGAGCATTACTTTGAATAAAAATACCCATCTGACTTGCGGGTGTTCAGTAAATATTTGATTCTAATTATCCATAAAATATCCATAAATAAATAAATAAAATACAATAAAAGTTGAGTGCGCAAGTTACCGACGCGCTGACGCATCATACCCCAAGGCTCATTCAACGCCCTTTTCCTTTGTACTTCCGCTGACGCTATTATATCGGTTTTCTGGTACTTCTTAATTATAAAGAAGGGGAAGGTAATCTCTCAAACTATTAAATTGGACATTGTGTTGTGAAGTGGATTATTATTATTATTATTGATGCTTGTCAAACCGCGGGTGATCAACTTGTCATAGACAAAGAACTCTTCGCTCACCCTGGTATCCTGGTCGCAGTGCTCGCCGGCGATGAATATAGTCTTGAGCGACTTGCCGCAGTAGCGCCGCGCGTACTTAGCGGCGGGGTCGGCTCGCTTCAGCACTCGGAAGGCGGTGGGGATGGTGAAGAGAGCGTTCACGCGGTGCTGCTCTATGATCCTGGGGGGCGACGACACGGAGGTTATAAACGAGGAATATACTGGTCAAGGTCGCGGGACGGGAAGATGCGGGAAGCGCAGGAGTGGTCGTTGTAGCAATCCTTGCCCTATGCCCAGCAGTGGACGTCTTTCGACTGATATGATAATGATACTATCCTACTTAATATTATAAACGCGAAAGTGTGTAAGTATGTATGG
The DNA here is from genome assembly GCA_907165275.2 of Zygaena filipendulae. NCBI lineage: Eukaryota > Metazoa > Arthropoda > Insecta > Lepidoptera > Zygaenidae > Zygaena > Zygaena filipendulae. The sequence goes on from OU015669.1 coordinate 9,611,844, forward strand.
ATGGATGTTTGTTACTCTTTCACGCAAAAACTACTGGATGGATTTAAATTAAACTTTACAATAATATAGCTTATACATCAGATTAACACATAGGGTACTTTTCATCCCGGAATTCCCGCGGGAACTCTGAAATTAACGCGGGTGAAACCGCGGGGCACAACTAGTGGTTTTATAAACTTTTCTCGCCAAAAACATAAAGAAGAATTATTAGAAACCATGTTTTTTGGGGTATAATATATAGATGAAGATGAAGAAACGTGGCAATATTTTTCTTCATTCATTCACCTAAAATACTGTCCGGGGTCTGGCGTCCTGTCCGGCTTCCCCTCGTACAGCACGGAGGTGAGGCCGGCGAGCAGCGGCCCGTAGCAGATGTAGGAGTGGCCGACCACCCAGCCCAGGTCGGAGGCGGCCCACCACACGCCGCGCCGCAGCCCGTACACCGCGTGCATCGACCAGCACAGCGTCGCCGCGTGCCCGCACGGCCGCTGCACGCCCTTCGGCGCGTCCGTTGTACCTGGCAACGAGATCCATCATATATCCAGGGTCGAGCCACCCATGTATCGTACACAAGTGCCAGGTACTTTGGGCGCCTTGAGGAAAAATAAGCACGCATAATTATAAGATTTAGAATCGTTTCCAACACACACCACTATTTGAAACGAAACTTTGAACTTTTTGTCCCTACTTTATTTGCAACATTTTCCAAATGATATCAAACTGGTTCACTCAAAATTTTAGACCAAAGAGGCACTTTATTGGTTTCGCACACAGGTGCCGATGATGATAGGCGCGGCACTGATTATATCATATTCATTAACCTAGCCCACGAGGGTAAGCCCATGTGAAATGTTGACTCTAAAATCATTGTTCAGAATATTGTCGCAGTGAATACTTACAAAACATGAATTAAAATAATAACAAATAATAAACACTGTTAAATGAAAGAGATAGTTTTAAATAAAATGTGGGTTAAGCGGGTGAATGACCAAATGAATGATGATTTTATTCATAGCCGTGTCAGCGACAATGCAGAGTAATGCGGCGTTGATTGACCCTTAGGGTAATATGATCCATTAGCGCGTTGGCAGTTTGCATGCTCAAAGTTCATGCATAAAATATTTAGTATTATATTTTTTAGGTGTTTAAAATGAGAACTTAATACGAAGAATATTCCTCATAAAAATTGTATCAAAATTTAAAGCACTTTATGTTCTCTCTTCTTAAAAAATATTGTAAAGAAACCTGTATGCAGTCTGAATTTAGGTTCATAACTCACCAGAAGTGTACAGTATGTAAAGAGGCTCATTCGCCTCTGTGGAGACACACGGCACCGGCTCGGCTTCCAGAGCTTCCTCCCAACTGATGTCTCGGTCTTTTTCTAAAGTGCATTCCAGGACCCGACGTCTTTGGTATATAATACAATAATTTGGCTGATGAGAACTTTGACAAAGCGCTTCGTCCAGGATGTCCTTGTATCTAAAATAAGAGATAATAAAGATAAATTATAATGTACCTACTAACTGTAGTCCGTAGTTTATCTTTGTAGAACCTGCTTTTGGCGAACTTCTGGGCATAATTTCCCAAATTCAGCAGAGCTATTACTATTTATAGCAGACAACTAAATATATTTAATTATTAACTATGTCTAATATTTTTCGTTTCATTTACACATGATATGTTTAAACACCCAGATTCATGGCAAACCCTGACGCCTGGTTCGAAACCACGACTCCTGGCGTCACGTTTATGTAGACTTTGTCAACAAAATTTTTATCCTTCGGGGACAATGTTCAATGACAATGTTCTATAAGTACCTTATTTTCTTTTCTGCACCCCTGACAACATGTTATGCGCATAATAATCGGTTGAGTATCTAGGCGTGAAAGAGGACTATAGCTGTGACCCGCGGTTTCACCGTCGTGAGTTTCGGAATTCCCACAGGAACTATTTTTTTCTAAAATAAAAATAGCCTATGTTACTCCTTATACATCCGACAGTGAAAGTCCCGTTACAATCGGTCCAGCCGTTTCAGAGATTAGCCGGAAAAAAGATCGACAAAAATTTTAACAATTAATTTTTTTTTTGTGGGTAGTGAAAAGCTGTTAGTTCAAAATTGCAAATAGACACTTCAATTTAATTCATATATATAGATAAGGGCTATTAGCTGTTCCTTGTAGTTGTATTCTCCTTAATTTCCGATTTCCTGCAGATATTTCGGAATAAGAAGTACGTAATGTCCTTTTCTGTACCCCCGCCTACGTGTATGCAAAATTTCATAACGATTGGTTGAGTAGTTACCTAAACCCTGACAGCGTAACAAACAAACACACTTACACTCGCATTTATAATATTAGGATTAGGTTAATGTTATTCACCTGAAGATTTTGTTGGGTTCCACGCCACAGCTGGCTGCGATGATGACTGTCGGCTCGGCATGCTCTATTCTTGTTCTCAACTCCCTTGCAGCAAAACCTGTTATTAAAAGAGACAAGTTTTTAATATGGAACTAGTTTTCACAGTTTAATTCACTTTAGTATCGGAATATTGAAAAAAAAATTCAGCTCAATTGCATACCCGGGTTCGATTCCCGGTGGGGGTGCACTTTGTGTGATGAACACAGGGTTCCACTTTCTAGTCTGGGCGTGTTTATTTGTCTATAGTATAATATACATGTAATTCTATATAGTATATACCACGTTTGCTTGGTTTCCACGACACAAGCTAATAAATAGCTTACTGTGGGATCAAGTAGATCTGTGTGCTATGAAGTGGATTATTTATTTATTATTATTATTATTTATATATATTATATAGGCGATGAAGCTAAAAAAATAATTGCAATATCGATGTCAATGAGCTTAAAGATAATAGAGATCAGTATAATAATAATAATAAGTTTATTTACTTTAACCAGTATGTTGATACAGTAGTGCACTAGCGCCCAAACTAGTATAGAACATGAATTTCATTGAAAATTCTATTCGAAATTAAAGCACAAAAACGAGTGAACAAGATGCACGTAAGGTGGTTTCACCACCCGCAAAACTATCTTTTTAGAATTTCTATCATTGAAACTACCACTTGACGTCAAAATTGTACTTTAATTAAAATAAAATCAGCATTCCTATTTTAACAATCGGTTACTTCTACCCACCTCCGAAAACAACTGAATGTGTAGCTCCGATTCTATTGGTGGCTAGCATGGCGACGACAGCCTCCGGGATGAGCGGCATGTAGATGAGGACTCGGCAGCCGCGGGTCACGCCTAGAGAAGACAGCTTGCCAGCTAGTCGAGACACCTGGACATTGTAAAGATTAATTAAATGAGGGACATATAAAAAGAGGATGTACTTATTCGATTCTCGTCTCAAATACGTAAAAAATATAATCGTAAACCGAGCGTGCATGTTGCCGTGCCGACCCTCTGCCGGGTTATACCCTAAGGATTATTTAATACCCCTTTCCTTTTTACCCCACTGGCGCGTCGCCAAATCAAGTGAATAGTGCAGTCACCCTCATTTTTATCTGAAGTTTTCTCTGTGGTTTATCAACGTTTTTCATTGTTTAGATTTATTTTTCACTAGCTGTTCAATGTGGTTTCACGCGTATTAGTTTCAGAGTTCCCGCGGGAACCCTACATCGTTTTCTGTACCCCTGACGTGTGACAAAGAACTTTCGCATTTACAATAGATATCTAATAGGTAAGATAAGGATTAAATAAATAAATAATGTAAGATCAAAGATGCGCCTGCGCATAGTTACCTGGTCCCTCAGCTCTGCGTAGGTGATCCGGCGCACGGTGTCGGTGAGGGGCGAGTCGTGGACCAGCGCAACGCTCTCCCCCCTCCCGTTCAGCACGTGCCGGTCCAGGGCGTTGTGGCACACGGACATCTCACCCCCCACCCACCTGTGGGAAGAACAAGACAAAGTAACTCAAAACCTACAAATGACGACCCGATTGAGGCAGTAGGTCACCATGCCTACCCGCTAATCAAGGGGTTCCGGGTTCGATTCCCGATGAGGGTGGACTTTGTGTGATGAACACAGGGTTTAATTTTCCGATCTGGGAGTGTATATATATGTATAGTATATATATTATATGTGATAATTTGTAGTATATAATAGGTATCACGTTTGCTTGGTTTACACGACACAAGCTTATAGCTTCGTTTAAGATCAAATAGATCTGTGTGTTGTGTGGAGTGGATTATTATTATTAACTAGCTGTGCCCCGCAGTTTCACCCGCGTTAATTTCAGAGAACCCCCGGGAATTCCGGGATAAAAAGTAACCCAAGTTACTCCTTATAACATCAGCTATCTGCCAGTGAAAGTCCAGCGTCTTGACTTCCAGCTTTGAATAACCACGTAACATAACGATTCCAAGTTTTTTATGCGTTAACGATTACAGATTGTCAACTTGACTAAGGGGGCTGAAGTTCCAGTAAGTAATTACTTTATCAAACTTATTTATAACTAGTTGTGCCCCCGGTTTCACCCGCGTTAATTTCAGAGTTCCCGCGGGAATTCCGGGATAAAAAGTACCCTATGTGCTAATCTTATGTATAAGCTATATTATTGTCAAGTTTCATTTAAATCCATCCAGTAGTTTTTGCGTGAAAGAGTAACAAACATCCATCCATCCATCCATCCATCCATCCATCCATCCATCCATCCATCCATCCATCCATACATGCTTACAAACTTCCGCGTTTATAATATTAGTAGGAACTAGGATCTATATCTAAAATATTAGTATAGATAGGTACTTACCACTTTGTAAACGGTGGATTGGTGTTGTCCAAAACACGCTCCCACGGTTTGGTCCACTCCAGCTCTCCCCCCACTTGAGCCCAAAACCCCTCGGGATCGTTGAGGGAGCGTTTGTGGGCTTCCTGGTACTCAGGTGTGACTGCACATTCAACTGTACGAAACGCATTTTTTATTGGTTTTGCTTTTCTACAAAAGCATAACGTTTTGTATACTTTGATCCATATGGCTTTATCCGCTTTTCACTCTATTCATTGTTATGTGTTAAATTACCAAAAATCCCGAAATATATAGATAGTAAGTAATTGAAAAGAAGCACCCTAATACTGATTTCCATAGCTTTAATTTCAAAACTAACGTAATATTACATAATTTTTTTTACATAAAAACGCGCGTCCCCAATAGTATAAAAATAAATAGGGGGTAAATTTCCAAAAATCTTTTCTTAGTGATTACTTCACTAATATTACAAAGTCTTCCGCCACGCCTGTCTGTCTCTTTGTCTGTTCGCGATAAACTCAAAAACTACTGGACGGATTTTCATGCGGTTTTCGACAGAGGAAGGTTTAGGTGTTTGATTTGTTGAGGTTTTGTGTCACCATCATCATCGTCATCATAACAGCCAAAAGACGTCCACAGCAGGACACAGGCCTCTCCCAAGGACCCCCAAAACAACCCCTCCTGCGCTTCCCGCATCCATTGGCATCCTGCGACCTTCACCAAGTCATGGGCCACCATGTAGCGGACCTAAGCAGGTTTTGTGTAAATTGGTTAAAATATAACGAAGTCAAGCCGCTTCGTTGTCAGGTGTAGCACATAGCGTACCTTTAGATATCCCGGAATTCCTGCGGGAACTTCGAAATTAAAGCGGATGAAGCCGCGGGGGAAAAACTTATAAGAAGTATTATGCCCATATTTCTAGCATTAGTAGTTTCGGCTGGGCATTGATTAGTCAACCAGAAATCTTTTTTTCCTCCCTTCATTCCCTATTTTAAACAAATCTTTTCCAAATTCAATCCTTAACCGATTGAATTAAAAAAAATCGGTAACAGATGTTTATTTTCGGCGTGGTCAACGATACAAAACAAACCTAGAGCATTAAAGTTTTTAGATTTTCGCGTTTTGAGCACATTATATTATGTAAATTACGCGGGACTTGAACGCGATGTTTTCAGCCTGTGACCACGGCGTGATGCAAGTGATGAAACTCACCCGAAACGTCAGGCAAAAAAGGTAATAAAAAACATCGCGTTCAAGTCCCGCGTAATTTACATAATATAATGTGCTCAAAACGCGAAAATCTAAAAACTTTAATTCTCTAGGTTAATATAATAAAACCTAGAGCATGTTTAAGTTCTCTGCATCCCATTTATGAAGTCAACCAGTAGGTACTAATTGGGCAAAGTTAGTTTAACAAACTATTGGATAAACTATACATAGGTAATTTTATCAAGTGACGCTTTAATTATTCCCGGTAATTTATTATTCATTTAAGCATTTATTACATTGTCGTAACAGTACAATAAATTTAAAGAACATCAGTGTTAGAATGTAATAAATCCACAATTATGGTGATTTTAACCAGTAGGTAAGATACATACCTACCTACTTACATATAAACACATGGCACTTTTTCATAACTACGTAGCTACTTAGCTATGGCAACTGCCCTTGTTGGCTGTTGCGGTTGAAAACCGAATAAATTTCCCGCGAAAACTACTTATATACTTGTTCCGAGACAAAAGTAACCTATGGCAGAACCTATAAAAGAGATTACCTACTAAGCACTAAGTAGGTATACAAAGAATAGATAAACAAACTTTTTTCTTTACAATATTCCCCGCAAACCGCAGTTTCAGCCGCGGTAATTGAGTAGTTCCCGCAGGAATTCCAGGAAATTAAACCTTCCTCTTGAATCAACTCTGTGTATTGTGAAAACCGCAGGAAAATCAGTTCAGTGTTTTTTGAGTTTATCGCGAACAGCGGCGGAGGACTTGGTTTTATATTAATACTAGCTGTTCCCTGCGGTTTCACCCGCGTCTGTCTATTTCGGAGTTCCCACGGGAATTCCGGGATAAAAAGTACCAACCCTATGTCCTTCTTTGTACCCCTGACAACGTGTACGCAAAATTTCATAATGATCGGTTGAGCCGTTAAGGCGTGAAAGCGTAACAGACAGACAGACAGACAGACAGACAGATGGACAGACTTTCGCATTTATAATAGGTAGGTAGGTAGGGAGTAGTAATAATATGTAGTGAAGTAAAGATAATTTTTCCAATTTGTTTTTTTCTTTCTTGGCCTCCAGAGTTATACCACTTATACCAATTATGTTCGAGTTAGCAATCAATAAGACCAACAATATAATATACCTATTAACTTACAATTAGCAACAAAAAGATTACATTATTTACAAGTGCACACAACTTAGATACTTACTCACGCCACAATTTGTGTGCGCATAAAGATTATAAGATTTTTTCATTACTCATACTCGGAAAGTAGGTCTGAAGTTGCCTGAGAAGCGGGTTGAAAGTAACCCTTTTCAGCCCTAGGGAGAATCGCTTTCTACTGACAACTGTCAAATTATTAAAAAAAAACTAGGTCTATTTTCACATTTCTATTGAACCATGTTCCAACTTTCTATACTGCCAGCGCGATGTAAAATTGAAATAACGTAAAGTTTAAGTAGGTATCAATTAAAATAAAATTCATTCATTTTTTCTTTAGCTATAATTCCTATTTTTATTTTGACTTTCCTTGCATTCGTAATGAAAAGCACAGTGTTATCCTCGGGAGAAAGACTTATTTAGTCCCTCGATCTCGAGCCAAACCCCGTCTCGGGACTAAATAAGTTACTTTCACCCCTAGGATAACAATGTACTATTTTCTAACAAGATAGGTGGTGGACTGGTGGTGCATCATTTAATTTTTACTGACCACGGGACGGTGTACATGCGTTTAGGTTGAGAGGTTTTTTTATGTGTGCAAAAACGATTGCCCATACGTCCCTCCATATGCAAAATGTTAACAAAAAAGTATTAAATCGACTTCAAGAGTTCCGGTGTCTGTCTCCGAAACTTATCAGCAGATCTTTATGAAGCGGGATCATTTCGGAATAAACCCCTTTCGAACAAAAAAGGATTTTTCAAATCCGTCTATTACAACGGATATTATAACGGAGTTATATTTATTTATTTAAAGAACTTTTGCAATTATGCAATAAAAAAAAAAAAAAAAAAAAAAAAAAAAAAAAAAAAAAAAAATTTTTAAAAAAGGCACCTTACCAAAATGCCTTAAGAAGTCTATTATAATTCCGGTTCATAAGTCTGGATCTAGAGATAGTAGATATCAACAATTTTAGACCTATTTCTATTTTGTCAACCTTATCTAAAGTACTAGAAAAAATTATTATCAATAGCCAACTTCTTTCTTTTCTTGAATCACAAAAACTTTTATCTAACAATCAGTATGGCTTTAGAGACAAAAAAATCAACATCCGATGCAATAAATCAACTTATTACACAAATTGTTCAGAAATTAGATTTAAATAGGAAATGTATTGGAATATTCCTTGACCTAGCGAAGGCTTTTGATACTGTCTCTATCCCCTTACTTGTTCGTAAACTCGAGTGCCTAGGAGTACGAGGACTTCCATTAAAGCTCCTTGCGGACTACCTAAATGATAGAACTCAATCGGTTAATGTGAATGGTGTACTAAGTCAATCGGAGAAAGTGTGTTTCGGAGTTCCGCAGGGATCTGTGTTAGGACCAACATTGTTTTTAGTATATATAAAAAATCTCTGCGAAACAAAGATAAAAAATGCTTCAATAATTACTTTTGCTGATGATACGGTGATCCTATTTGATGGAGAATCATAGGATGACGTTAAGCTGCTGGCTGAGGATGGATTTCGTTTGGTCACAGACTGGCTCAACAAAAATTTATTAACACTTAATATCTTAAAAACAAAATACTTAACCTTTAGAATGCGTAATAATAGGCAACCACTTGAAGATCTTAATATAAAAGCGCATTATTGAACTCCCAGTCATCATCCATGCGGCTGCGATACTCTTTCATCAGTGGAATCCACCAAATATCTGGGTATTATTATTGATCGAAGTTTGAGTTGGAAGGCACATATTGACTCACTTTCTAAACGAACCCGAAAACTTATTTGTATTTTTAAGAAAATTAGACACGTTAATGACTTGGACATTGTCAAAAAGACTTACTATGCACTTTGCCATTCAATTCTTTCGTATGGTATCATTGCCTGGGGCGGAGCAGGCAAAACTAACGTTATAAAAATTGAACGAGCCCAACGAGCAGTATTAAAGGTAGCAAATTTTGAAAATTATACCAATTCAACAAGCTTGCTATATCGTGATTACTGTGTTCTTACTGTGCGACAACTGTATATAAAGTGTTTGATTCTTCATCAGCACTCGGTGCCTGTAGTAAAAGACATTTCTAATACGAGGAAACATTGTGTCTACCAAGTTCCAATTTGTAAAATCAGTTTTGCCCGTAATTTTGCATATTACTTGGGACCCGTCATTTATAATAAAATTAGCAAAACCATAAGTCTTAAACAGTTTACAAGATTTAAATGCAAGAAAGCTCTGGATGAATATCTGTGTGGAATGGATTACCATGCTACGGAAAATGTATATAAATATATAAAAATATATATATAAATATATATAATCTAGTCGTGTTATATAACTTAAACTGTAACTTATTTTATCAGTGATATTATATTGTCTGAATCTATGGAATGCGGAGAAGTACGATGAGGGACACATATTAAGTAATATTTATAATATATATTATGGTGAAGAATAATATGTATTTATCGTAGTAACTGAACTTTTAGATGTAAATTAATTTTAATTTTTAGTGATATCCTTGGAAGCTGTTTTTTTTTTCATGTACTATGTATTCTATACGTTTACGATGTCTAGACGACGTTAATAAGTCACTTCGCCGTAGTACAGTTTTTACTAGTACGGGGAGTGGCTGTCTTTTTCTTATGTTAAGTAGTGATGTTTTTGTGTGAATAAACTATAATTATTATTATTATATTAGGCGACAACAATACGACGGCTTTAACGCCTTATCCACTCAACCGATAATCATGAAATTATGCACACACGTTGTCAGGGGCAGAGAGAAGGACATAGGGTACTTTTATTTAGGAATTTCCGCGAGGATTAAGAAATTAACGCAAGTGAAACTGCGGCGAACTACTAGTATACTTATAAAAAAACACTGATTAATCACAGATAGGTAATCGTATTTTTTTAACACATCTTTAACATACTTTTTAACCGTCTGCAGAAAGAAATCCTATGTCCTAGAACAATACGCCTTCTCACTCAATCCATTCACATGTGAACCTTTCGATTACGTGTGCGAAAAGTGATTCGAGCCATTCAAAAATACGGCCCCTGCATCTGATATGGGACGACTTGGGTACGACATTCTCCCAGAGCTGTTGTTCTTATGAAAATAAATATAATTGCTTTTTGACCGAAATCGTTAATATTTACTTTAGGGGAGAATTTTATTAAAAAAAAGTTAAGTGTAATATTATGTTACTAGCTGTGCCCCGCGGTTTCACTCGCGGTAATTTCGGAGTCCCCGCAGGAATTCGGGGATGAAAAGTACCCTATGTCCTTCTCTGTACCCCTGACAACGTACATGCCAAATTTCATCCAAAGCCGTTAAGCCGTTTTTTCGTGTTTGTGTAACAAACGTCCAAATATCCACACTTTCACATTTATAATATTAGTAGGAAAAACAAGACGTGATCAATTAAAAACTCTACCAAGTTTGAACAATGTTATCATGAGTAGGTAAACAATAATAATAATAATATTACGGTAAGTAGTAATAAAATAATAGTACGGTAAAGGACCAAACCTTTTGAGTTAGTGTAGTGTATAGTGATAGTGTATTTAGTGCTGTGAGTACTGTATCCAAAGAACACAAGAACAAAGTGTCTTCCCCTTAATAGAGACAATAAGAAAAGTGTTATTGGACACATTCTTAGTATAGTCTTGTTTAGAAGTTTAGGTCAAATTTAAAATACTTATTAGTCATAACTAGATTGGCTAGATTGTATTATAATGATTTACCTCCTTGGGTATATCATTTAAGAAAAAAAAAAAAAAAAAAAAAACGGTAAGTAAAAACTGTCCAAATAAGCAGTTAATTATAGTCTTAAGACTACTTAGGATATGGGTACTTCTGCTATAATAACAAAAAAAATGTACAAACCATAGCTCTCAATATCGGTACTCGTTACGAAATTGTTCTTTTTCAATTCACTGATCGACTTTTCGAAATTTTTCCTTTCAACTTTGACACCGACACCTTCGTTTTTTTCCTGATACATTCTGATATAAAAATATGTAATAGAGGGGAAAAAAAACCTGATTACAATGAAAACAATGCTCTTGCGAGACGTCACTCGCCGGTAAGCAGTTGGGGGTGTTTGAGCATTAACAAATGACAATCTCGACAAACGTATTTTAAGTATCTACATACCTACGTACTTTATGAACTCCCTATAACGCATTTACATTTGGTTTATGTAGAATGAACTGTAATGGTAATGTATTGTTGTATAAACAGACGACCTTTGCCTGCCTAATGTATTATTTATAAACGATATATTGGCCGTGTGTTCGGTTATAATACGAGTACCTATATACCTATTTGCTTTCAGATTGAAACAAGCTCTTTATTGTGTTAAATAGTTATGCGTATCAAAATAAGGATTTGTGAGAGTCAAATATTTTTATTTAAAGTCTAACTCTTTATGACGTCGATAAAATTTAGAAAATGCCAGCGCCCACAAAATTTCCGTTCTTTACAGCTTTTCAAATTTCCAAAATTTCTGAAATATGTGTTTCTTATTTATGATGAAGAAGCAATTCACAACACAACATCACAATGTCAAGAGCCGGCGTAGTCGAAGATTGTAAGCATACCTAGCCCGAATTGGAAACTGGCTTTCAGGTGAAGCTGCCGAAACACACTGTTTAGGTGCTTGGCGACAGATTTTCAGTTGGATAACGGCAGCTAGCCAGCTATAGGAGCTAGAAAGTGCACTACCACCATGTTTTCCATACGTTTTCCTTCACCGACAGCTGTCAAGCTCACTGAAATTTTAACACACATTTTGTCGCGTGTGATCCGAACGCACTGAGCCAATAAACATAACTATTTATAGAAATCAAGAGCCCTGAAAAAACCGATTTTTTCACGACAGTACCTATAACTTCAAAACAATCAAAACTGACGGTTCCATAAAAACGTTCACTCTTTATCACTTGTGTAAATTTAAGGATTCTAATCCATATTTGCCCCCTTAGCCAAGTAGACAATCTAACATCGATAACGCATACAAAACTAAGCAACGGAATCATTACGTCACGTGCTCACGTAAAACTGGATTTTGATAGGATGATTTTACGTGACCACATGAAATGACAATTCGTTCATCAGTTTGTTAATTAAGTACCTACCTAGGTAAAACTTTTAAAGCTATTATAAAAGCTAGGTAAAGTTATAAACACAGCATATACTGCAGAACCACGTTATGGATGTATTTTAGGTATTTCAGGAAAATACCATACCACACCGACTCACTTGCGTTAGTTTCGGAGTTCCCGTGGGAAAAAGTACCTTATTTCACTCAGGAACACTGCTCCTATAAGTGAAAGAATTTTTAAAATCGGTGAAGTAAATAGTTTTTGAGTTTATCCATTAAAAACAAACAGGCATAAAAAAACAAAAAGCTTTTTTTAATAATAAAAGTGCTTTGAATCGTTCTAATCATATTATTATGTAATTTATAAAATAAATTTGAACCGATTTCTTCGAAGTCGGCAGAGGTTGCAGAGGTTGAACGCTTGTAGAGTCACCTCCATGGCCACACTGATTTGAAATAACATAATAATATATTAGAACGAGGTAAGTAATTTATGAATTTAAATGTCGTCATAAATATATGTAGAATCTTTAACAATTGAACGACAAAAGAGAATTTTAGTTTTTATGTTTTACTATAGCTGACCCGCGCGGTTTCACCCGCGGTAATTTCGGAGTTCCCGCGGGAATTCCAGGATAAAATATTGTTATAAACCTTCCTCATGAATCACTCTATCTATCGGTGAAAACCGTATCAAAATCCGTTGCGTAGTTTTAAAGATTTAAGCATACATAGGGATATAGGGACAGAGAAAGCGACTTTGTTTTATACTATGTGGTAATTATTATTTTATAAACCTTTATGTATTAGTAGTATAATTAGAGCATGGATACCGGTTTTCGATAATATCGGAAAACCGGAATATCGGAGCAAAAATCCGATATTGAAATACCGATACCGAATTCCAGTAATACCGGTTTTACGATATTGTAGTGTCAAAAGTCAAAACGTCAGTTAAGACAATAAATTCCATTAAATTTCATTCAAACAACGTTTCATTGTAGGTATCTGTTAGTTGTATTTCCCAAAGACTTCTGTCACCACACTTTTGCAATATTTACACAATCCAGAAAACTACCCACTTCGATTGTTGACCGGTGGAGGTCGTAGCGAGTGGATGCCTGTCGCGTTATTTATTCGATATTTTCTCCACCGTTCAACAGCCATTTTGTTTTCCAAGAAAGAAGCTGAAGATGAAGATCATTAGGTAGTTTTGAGAAAGAACAGTAATAAATTTAATAAAGAAGTCTTTGAAAGAGAAAATTTCGAAACCTAGCCCTAGGAATGTTAAAGAAAATGAAGCTGGTAGTGGCGATGGTCATGATGAGAACGATAAGCTTAAACTAATTAGGAATGAAATGGCACTTTATGAAAACGGGGATGATCAAGGCATTCATTTAGACAAGGTCTACACTCTACAGATATTTATTGACGATACCAGTAACCACTCACCAGTGTAGAGTTGGAAAGAGCTTTTTCTGCCGCTGCCAACACTTGCAATAAAATAAGGTCGTCTTTAAAAGATAATACTAGTTACGATCGATTTGCCAACAATTGACCGCTCAATCTCATCAGTTGTAGTTGCCGTCCACATCGAAGTCTTAAGAGATTACCATAGGCCAAACCAACATTATGTTTTACTGAGACGATTGTTTAGTACATAGCAAAAAAGACGTTGATTTGGTTTTAATTTTTATAAAAAAAATTATTTGTACTAATCTTTGATAATAAAGTTACTTTCCTAAATTTTTTAAGGACCTGCCAGAGTACGCTCAACAGAGCAGAGTATATTTGGTTTACAAACAAACATGAACAACTGAGGAAGCAGTTAGTACGGAGAGCAAATTTGTGTAGCTGAATCAGTTTTATTTTGTACTCAATATTTTGTTTTTCAGTTTTTTCAATTATTTTAAGTGTTTTAAGTCCATGTCGGCTTTTTTTACCAGTTTTTTTTCTTTTACATCAAAATATCGAAAAATATCGAAATACCGGTTTTCCGATATTTAAAAAATGAATATCGTAACAATACCGGTATTACAAAAATGATCCGATAGTCCATGCTCTAAGTATAATAGCATTATTCTTTAACAAATATCTTTTGTACTTTCAGAGATATGACTCTTTAAAAGTTCAAGTCAGACAAGGAAAGCGCTAGTCCTATAGTGACGTCACTCGGCTTGTAGCGCCCTACAACCCCGCCATACAAAATTCCGTTTTAGAAAGAGCCATCAGCCACTTAACACTTAACACTTCGACTTAACACTAGATACCTACTTTTAATACTTACCATACCATATCACATACACTCAATCAATCTTAGTTTGTATCTAATTATTGTTATTTTTTGTATGTGCTTTTGAGGTACTTTTCTACTTAAAAGGAGACCTCAACCTTTAATCAGACTTTAATGAATTTTTGCTCCCATCCGTACCGTGCGATAAAGAACTACGTTCTTATAATAAAATTATTAAAAAAAAAATTGCAATTTTATCTGCATTAATTATGATTAAAACAAGCATAAACTTTTTATTATAAATTATTCCAATCATGTAATGTAGCCTACTACCTATACTTACCTATGTTTATGGTTACATTATTGAGGTGCTTAATGCTGAAAATGTTTTGTTATTCAATTATAATATTATGTTGTGAGTTTTTTCTATTATGTTTCTTTTACCCACCTCAGTAATCTTAGCAATATCTAACTTTTTCAGCGAACTGTTCGTAGGTATATAAATTATTCTTTTATACATATTCCAGTGACACAAACATTATCCTGTCAAGAGCACAAAATAAAAATAGAGGGAACTATAAAAATCAGCGATCGTGTTGTCGACTTCGTTCAAAACATACTCGATAATATCGCGAATTCGAAGAACAATTTGCAAACAAGCGAAACAGGCGCCTCGAACAAAAATATCAAACTAGGCAACGTGTTTGAACTTATCAACGACTTCCTATCATCCATGAACGGTATAAAACAGAGTGCGACAGAGAAACCCAAAATCGGTATGTTCGAAATAAATTTCAACACAACATCAAAGAAGAAGATCAAAGGTGTGCCGCCAAGAAACCCGAGCACATTCGTCAACAGCACGCATTACCTCAAGTTCGAGAACGGGTCGCCTGTTGTCATGGATAAGAGAGGCATGCCGCTGTTGGATGAGATAGTTGTGTCGAAGAAGGACAGTGTCCATATGTATGGCTCGCATCACGGCAAGCTGAGAAATAAAAGGCCATTGAATAACATAAATGTATAAATGGACATATATAAGCAACAGTGTGTTAACCCACACTGGAGAAATTTTTTTAGTAAATCGTGTTTTAAAATTATAGCGCCATTTTCTGTCAACATTTTTTTTTTTTATGTTCAATATTTAGTTACATACTTAAACAATGTAATAAGGTAAACACATAATTAAAAAACGATCCCTAATTCTCAATAAATCGTTCTGAATAGGTAGGTAACTTAATTTTGTCGGTTAACATGTTATTGCTTATCTGCGTCCAAATATTTAGCCGAGCCCCCAAAGGTTGTCTTATACAGTGATATAATTTATAAGTATCATTGATCTTATACAGACGCCTTTAAGCAATAACATGTTAACACACAAAATT
Organism: Zygaena filipendulae; assembly: GCA_907165275.2. NCBI lineage: Eukaryota > Metazoa > Arthropoda > Insecta > Lepidoptera > Zygaenidae > Zygaena > Zygaena filipendulae. The sequence goes on from OU015669.1 coordinate 9,627,741, forward strand.
AAGTTATTGATACAGAACGCTTTATTGAGCATACTGTGAATTAAAGAACGTATTTTAATTGTATGTACCTTAATGTATGTACCAGTCGCGTCGCGCGTCGCGTGAGGGTAGGTGCGTTGCGCTCATGCTCCGAGAATATTATGTTGTTATTTATTTAAAATGACCGATATAAATCAAGTGTTAAAATGCAATTATTGCAACATTGTTATAAATGAGTTACTTTCCTTTGTGCAAAACAAACATGAAGTAATGGATAATGATAGTTTAGTGCAAATATGTGCTTCAGCATTCTCAAAAGAAGACATAATAAAATCTAAGTCGCTTTTATTTCTGGCAGTTCCTACTAACAAACGAAAAATAACTCGCAAAAATGAGGGTAAGATACAACGTGATTTAGAGGACATAATAAATGTTTTTAAGCAAACCGACCCAGAAAAAATACCTATGTTTGTGGCTCATAATTTAAACAAACTGCCACCGATCACTTTCGATCACGTAGATGTGTCAAGATTACTGAAGGATTTGCTCTTGTTAAAGAATGAGATTAGTTATATAAAAGAAACATATATCACGAAGGAGCAGTGGGCGAGGGAGAAAAGTGCTAGTCAGAAGCCTCGGTTTTCCTTGAGTGAAAAAGAGTGTACTCTCTTTTCTGCTTCTCCCACGAGTAATCAGAATGATGAGAGAGATGCTTTTGTCAATACGAAAAGAGGTGGTTATATAAGAAACAATACTTTAGGCTGTGATAGTGGACCAATTGGTATTATGCATATCCCTGATGCGTCAATGACCCCTGGGCAATTAAAGTCTAAATCTAAAGACCAGTCTCCTCAGAAACTATTAAATGCACAGCGATCTCTTTCTGCTGTGTGTTCAGATAGCATAACCGCACCCCCTGCTACTGTTGAGCAGTCTTTGATCACAGTGGTTACGAATAAAAAGGAACATGGCGATAAGGTATCGAATGAGCTTATTAGTACAGACACCACCGTAAAAACATTCGCTCATGTACTACAACAGGACGGAGAGTGGAAAAAGCAAACAAAGGATGAAAAATGGATAAGTGTGCAAAAAAATAGGTCGAGAAATAGATTTGTTGGTATTAGGGGTACAGCAACAATAGATTCAAATTGTAAGTTTCGGGCGGCTGACATTAAGGTACCGTTGTTTATTTACAATATAGACAAAAACGTTTTACCTTGTGATATTGAAGAATATATTGAGAGAAAAGCGCAGATAAAAGTTAAAGCTGAGAAAGTAGAAGTCAAGGGGGACAAAAACTACATTGCATATAAAATTTTTGTACCAAGGCATAAACTTCCTGCCTTCTTGGATGGCAACTTTTGGCCTGAGGGAGTTTCCTTCCGGCGTTTTATAGATTTTAAATCTCGAAATACGTCAAACAAAATACGCATTGTACCTGATGAATGTAACTAGTATGGACCTAGCAAAAAATAATGATTGTACTTGCACTGACAGGTTAAAACTTGTCAGCTTCAACTGCAAATCTGTGAAGCGATCAGTTAATTTCATAAAGGAATTATGTACTGGTGCAGATATTATTGCACTACAGGAAACATGGCTCTCACCTGAAGATCTACCCTACCTTGGAGATATCCATACAAATTTCAGTTACACGGGAGTATCAGCAATCGACACGGCGGCTGGACCCATTAAAGGCCGTCCTCATGGTGGTGTGGCTGTGCTGTGGCGTAAGAGTGTGTTCCAGTCAGTCTCAGTAATTAAGTGCAACAGTGTACGAATAACAGCGATCAAAGCTGTTATAGAGTGTCGCTCCCTGCTGGTTTTTTCGGTATATATGCCTACGGACAGTGTGGATAATTTGCCTGAGTTTACACAATGCCTAGGAGAAATCAGTGCTATTATTGAAAATAACGACGTAGAATCAGTGTTTATTTTGGGAGATTTTAATGCGCACCCAAATGAGCTCTTTTGGAATGAGTTAGTAAATTTTTGTAAATATCAGGATTGGTTGTGCGCAGATATGTTAAAACTAAAGGACAGCAAGCCATATACATTTGTAAGTGAGGTGCATGGATGTGCAAGGTGGTTAGACCACTGTGTTGTCACGCAGGCAGCATGGCCATCTATTTTAGAGGCGGCGGTAAGGTATGACACGTACTGGTCTGATCATTTTCCACTAGAAATTATTTGTGATGTAAAAGTAATAAGACCTAAGTCCAATGATGGTAAAAAAGTTATCAACAGTGTTGTGTGGGGTGAGAGGGATTTTTCACAAACTGAAGAATACTTACATTTATGTAATATGCAACTTAGGGGGATAGACTTCCCTGAGCAGCTTCGCCAGTGTTCTTATGGTATTTGTGACAATGTTAAACATAGAAATGTCATAGATGATTTGTATAGGGACATAGTGCAGGTGTTGTGTGGGGCGGCTGAGAGGTGTTCTATTAGTAGAGTAACCAAAAAAAAAAGATACATTATTGGATGGAATAAACACGTGAAACAGTTGCACAGGGAGGCTCGACTTAGATTCCAGACCTGGGTTATGTGTGGAAAACCGTTCCGCGGGCCAGTTTATGAGCATATGTGTGATACGAGGAAAGCTTTCAAAGCGCGTCTCAAATGGTGCCAAAGGAACCAGGAACAAATTAAAATGGATCTAATAGCATCACACCATACTAAAAAAGACTTCAGTAGGTTTTGGAAAGACACTAAAAAACTCTCGCCCCGTTCGAGCCTTCCTGTAAATGTAGAAGGTATAGCTGAACCTAGTGAGATCGCTGACTTATTTATGGAACACTTTAAGGTCAAACCCCTGGTGCGTTCCTCTGTGTTGGCGAAGCTTGATGCTGAAAATCGTTCAATTGGAACACCAACGGTGATTATTACAGCTAAAGATGTTGCAGCTGTTATTAAAAATATGACCAGGGGAAAGTCCCCGGGCCATGATGGACTGAGCATTGAGCATTTACAACATGCGGGAGCGCACCTGCCTCGCGTTCTGGCTCTCCTGTATAACCTATGTATAAGGCATTCTTACTTGCCTACTGACTTAATGCGTACCATTGTAGTTCCCATAGTAAAAAATAAAACGGGAGATATGTCTGACAAAAATAACTACCGACCGATATCACTGGCCACTATCTCAGCCAAGGTACTGGACGGTTTGCTTGATCGATATTTGTCTAGATGCCTGGACCTGCATGATGCTCAGTTTGGATTTAGGCCAGGGTTATCTACTGAGACAGCGGTAATAAGTCTCAAGCATACTGTCCGGTATTACACGGATAGGAGGACGCCGGTGTACGCATGTTTTCTCGACCTTTCGAAGGCCTTTGATCTGGTTTCATACGATGTTCTCTGGCACAAATTAAATACGGAAACGAGTCTTCCAGGCGAGATCACTAGTGTAGTTAAATATTGGTATGAGAATCAAACGAACAGTGTAAGGTGGGCGGGAGCATTGTCTAGGGACTACAGGTTGGGGTGCGGTGTGCGTCAGGGGGGCTTAACATCGCCTAAGCTCTTTAATCTGTATATGAATGGACTGATGCTTTGCAATGCCAAAGTCGGATGCTCCATTGATGGTACATTTATAAACAATATCAGTTACGCAGATGACATGGTATTGCTTTGCCCCTCGATCAGTGCACTCAGGAAACTGCTCGCTATTTGTGAGTCATATGCGTCGGCTCATGGGCTTAGGTATAACGTAAATAAGAGTGAACTCCTTGTCTTTCGACCCCTGAGGGACGCTGTTGAGATAGTCCCTCCAGTGTATCTCGATGGCAGTGAAGTATGTAGGGTCTTGAGATTTAAGTATCTAGGTCATTGGGTAACTGATGATCTATCAGACGGTGTAGATATTGAAAGAGAGAGAAGAGCCTTATCTGTAAGATGTAACATGCTTGCCCGCAGATTTGGACGTTGCACAAGAGATGTCAAACTCACCCTTTTTAAGGCATATTGTCAAAATTTTTACATGTGCAGTCTATGGTTAAGATATGCAAAGAGAACTCTTCATACCTTGAGGGTGCAATACAATAATGGTTTCAGGGTGCTGATGGGGTTGCCGCGGTATTGTAGTGCATCAGAGATGTTCGCGGTATCGCAGACTGACGGTTTTCATGCTATAATCCGGAAACGAACCGCCTCTCTGATGCATCGCTTGCGTGGTAGTGCCAACAGCATTCTGAGGGTAGTGGCTGACAGGCTGGACTGTCCATGGCGTAAGCACTGGGTACATCTGCATATGCGCCGGGAGACCTAGTGTTCAGCTACTACTTATATTAAATATTTTTATTTCTCATCATATTATTGTAATGAATACTAACCTTAGTTTTTTAAGAAAAATTGTTATCTACTAACACTATATGGATGCTCGGTCCGAAATAAAAGTAATTATTATTATTATTATTAATACATTGTTTAAATATCAACAAATTGTTGAACAGAAAAAAAAAATTGACACAAAATTGCACTACAATTTTAAAACACGATTTACATAAAATTTCTCCAGTGTGTGTTAACACACTATTGCTTATCTATTTCCATTTAAATAGAGTACAATACTTACTGTCTTTGAAAAAAGGCACTTTCACTGTTTCGATTGTTTAGTTCAAAATTCGTTGAGGTAGGTATCAGTACCTACCTAGTTCACAAACAACCTTGGTAAGTTGTAACATTATGTTAGCATAAGGTGGTATGATGTAGGTATTCTTATTGTATCTAAATTGAATAATATTAATTTTTTTGAATAACCACGTTATCGTTAAATATTAGCAAAAGGTCCTTTTTCTGACACACGCTGTAACATAGAGCGATCATAATATGATTTAGTAAGCAGGAAGGAAAATAAAAGGCGAAGCTATTTTATTAACGTTTAATTTATTTTATTTATACATTAAACGAATATCATTTTGTGTACAGTTGTTATCGGATAACTGGAATTACTATTAAAATTGAGATTGAAGAAAACAGTCCTAGAAAGCACGCCATATCTTATGTGGAAACATAAGATAAACATGGCAGATAGCCACGTTTTCCACTTCTATGCTAATTCTTTCGTATACTTTAGCTAATTATACCCAAAATATTCACTTCTCTGTGAAAACCTATAAAATTGCCTGCTTATTTGTTGTTAGTATGTAACACAGCTTCCAGTCAGTAACAGTAACAGGTTTTCCTTTAGGTTAGAAATTGGTGCAGAAGCTTTCCATCCATTCAATAAATAATAGGTAATTGTTCAATTTTCATTTTTATACAGTTTAGGAATATAAAAATGTTGTTTATTCGCATTTATATTTTATAATAGCTACTTACTGTCAATATTTCGAATGTAATTATAGCCAGGTTGCCCAACGACGCCTTGTTTTCTCGGTGACTAATAACAGGGAAAAAGCATGGGCGTCTCGTCAAACTGAACCTATTTACGAAGTTTCAGCCTGTTTTATTAGTCACTGAGAAAACAAGGCGTGGGCTGCCGGACTATTAACAATGGGAAAAAGGTATATTACTTGTATTATGGCATGCTTAGAATTCTTAGAAGATAATTAACAAAAATCCTTGAAAGGATCAGGATGATGTATGTAAAAAAAGCCCTTTAACTATAACATGGAGAAAAATGGAATGATCGGATTATAATAGATGACAACTTTTCCCTTAAAGTATCGCCCTCTATCACGGAAGCCGCTTTTGTTACAAACCACCCGCGTCATTTTGACTGTTTCCAAAATAAGTTCAACCTTATTTCTCTGAATTTTGAGTTCGATTTAGGTACCTACTAAACTCGTTCGAGTTAGTATACATGGGTAAAATTTACTTTGGGTCATTTTCAAGCGCATATTTCAGCAGCTGTTTGAAAACCAAATACAAAATATTACTATGTAAAGAAGCGACACTCTCCGCCTCTCACCAATTTCATGTCTCTTCATATCCCGCGAAAGTTTTGGTAGTGTCAGTGACAATTTTTCACTGACAGATGACAGTTATTGTCAGCTCGCTGTCACTCTTACGGTACGCACAACACGTTTCACGGTGCACAAGCCGGCCGTGTTTACTTGTGGGAAAGTACTTGAACCATCAGTTCCTTCGTTTGGAGTGTCACCGGGCTGGTCAGAAATAATAAATGATCATACTTTGACTTCTAGTTTCAATGAGCTATCAAAATCCATTGCACATACGTAGTACATCACTACATACGACCAAAATGCTGGTGCTTATGTTTATCTTATATTTAATACTTAAATGTCAGATGACTAAGGAAGCTATTCGATAAGCAAACACTAAAGTTATTCAACAAAATCATACACCCTTATTCCCAAATATGTATTGAACTCATTAGCTATAACAAAATGGTGATAATTTACCAAGGTTTAGGTAGAAAGAGTACCTACTTCTACCTAACCTATCTACATAACACCATCATAGTTAAAGCATTCAACATTTTTTTTTAAATAAGGAAATATACTTATATTTTCTATTGCATACATTTTGAGTTTATCCACATAAAAAAGAATTTAATCTACCTATAATTACATATCCAAACTCTAGTGTTGCAAACAATCGACTAATGTCCTTGATTGGAAAAAAAAACAAAAAACCAAGAAGGTTTAAATAATAATAAAACTTTATTTTAATCAACAGATAATATTTACAAGAAATAAATACAAAATAATGGGTATAAATACAAGTTAATCAAATGAGAGTAGGCCCTTTTAAGTATTAATTATGCATCTCTCAGTGATTATCGAGCCATCAAAAAATACACTATACAAAAATAATGATCGACAACAATTGAACAACAAACCTAACATTGCAATTCTTATAGATTGCATAATAAAAGTGTTGTATAAGGAATATTAAATTTAATAAAAAAAAAAAACAAAATTGTGTACTTATCTTACTTATGGAACATTTTGCGTGATGGGTCTCTTCCATTTAATGATTATTTCGAAAAGAAGCGTTCTCCCTTAACACCTAATTTAACTAATTAACTGGCTCTCGAATCTCAATCGGAATACAATCAGGGAGTTCACCTAATGGTAGGCTTGTGGCAGTTTACAACGTTTGTTTTTCCATCGAAATGTCTACCTTAATCACTTTATATATAAGGTAGCAATTACGATGTAAAGTTCTAGTATACAGTAGGCCCCCTGAGCGATAAATTTCATTATTCATTCACTTTCATTTATATTGTTTTTGATCGCAAAACGAAAGTAGGCCTTCCGGAATCCGATTGTGTCACGCGCCAATACTGTTAGAAACGTTCTTACACTCTTACATGTAACACTGAAACGTATTCCTGTACATTTAGAGTTTATATTCGCATGACGCAATCGTATTCCACTGTATTGAATCGAGAGCGAGGGATAGATATCTTCGGCTCGACTCTACATTACGTATTCGCATGCGGACGTACCCAACATACTTACTAATATTGTAAATGCGAAAGTAACTGTCTGTCTGTCTGTCTGTTACGCTTTCACGCCTTAATGGCTCAACCGATCATCATGAAATTTGGTATACACGTTGTCAGGGGTGCTTAGATGGACATAGGGTCCTTTTTATCCTAAAATTCTCGCGGGAACGCACAACTTATCGCGGGTGAAACCGCGAGGAACAGCTAGTCCTAAATAATATTACAACTACGAACATGAGTTTTTAACTTTTCAACCGACCGCATGTCGCATTTAAAAATAGATTACATAGTCACAAAATTTAAGACCATTCTAAAATAATCCGTTATGTTTAAGTTTTTTAAGTTTTTACGACGATTGATAAAATTATCTCTTATCAGTAACGACAGTGTTATAATATAACTAGGGACATAATAAAAAAACTGCATTTTTAAGCAGTTTCCTATACATACAAAGTTCGTACACATATCGCAGTATAGTTGAATAACGACTGAACCGATCGAAATCACATATTGCGTCGCAGTCTAAATTGGAATGTAAGCTGAAGGTGATAGAGTTGTTTTTGTCTCGTCTTCGCTCGTACTTACGCATGGAATTTTGTCTTTTCAAAACACCACACCCGCTGAAGCTAAGAAAACGTAATGTAGAGCATAAACCGACTAAATATTACACAATGAAATAGGCATAACGTGTTAACACTACAATATATTAATGATAGAAAAGTAAATGAGTTATTATTTATTAACTCCACCGCCGCCATTTCTTTCATCCACGTACACTAACTGTACACATCCATTCGAAAAAAATCAATTTTAGATATTACTAAGCACTCCACGAGTTGTATCATAAAATGTGGTTCAAACACCGCCCTTATGTGTGTGATGGAAACAAGCTAGCTTTGCTCTTGCTCTTATTACAAAGTAGATAAGCGTTATAATATGTATTATACACGAAATAATAGTTTATTTATTTATTTATTTATGTACGTTCATTTAACTACAGTTTTATCCACAAAAGGATAACTGTTTTATACCGACTGAAAAATTTGTTATCTTTTTTAAAACATCAGATTAGCCGTTTTTCTCGGGATTTGACAGTTAGTCCGATAGTAAAAGTTGTACAGAACAAACAGCCGACTTCACAGTTCAGAGGTGAGAAACGAAAAAAATTTCAGCCTGTATAAAATAAAGTGGTCGCGTAAATAAATTTCTCATTTTGTTTAAACAATTCTCTATACACGGCAATATACTGTTGGACTGGTAACTGTCTCTACTGATATAATATGTAATGTATCATCACACAGGCCTGTATTAAAAGTATCGTACCATAGACAACGGGCGTAGGTTACAGAGCGGGGCGGGGCGGCGGCGGCGGCGGGGGCGGGCACAGACGCGCGCGCGGCTCAACGCAGGTCGGGGTTGTCGTTGATCTGTTTCTTGATGCGCACGAGCATGGTGGTGTACCACTGGTCGAGCCGGGATATGCTGTCGTATGTTTTCACCGCCTCGGTGAAGCCGTCGATGTTCTGCTCCTCCAAGTGCTCGATCAACTCCTGGAAGCGGTCAAATATTATATAGTATTGAAAACTAGCTATTCCCAAAGGAGGTACTTTAAGTTTAATCAGACCTTTGTTTAACCAACAGACCCTAAAAAATAAAAAGATAAAAAGTACCCTATGTGTTAATCTGATGTATAAGCTATATTATTGTAAAGTTTCATTTAAATCCATCCAGTAGTTTTTGCGTGAAAGAGTAACAAACATCAATCTATCCATCCATCCATACATACTTACAAACTATCGCGTTTATAATATTAGTAGGATTATGACATATTATACACAGTACAATAACGACGACTCCGATTTACTGTTACATCACCACCCACCTTGACGAGCTTGCACTCCCTTGTGTCGGCGAAGGCCGGGTACAGGCCGCAGTACTTGTCGAGCGCGTGCTGCGCGTTCAGCAGGTCCACGCACAGGTGGCACAGCGCCGCGCGGAACATGTACTCCTTGGCGCTGTACTTCAGCAGGCTGTTGTCCAGCGACGACTTGGCTATCTATACATCATATAAATACATAATACTTCCGTGCAGTTTATTATTTCTAGTTATATCTAAGTTTAAATATATATATACATATAGGTATAGATAGGTATAAAGTATCATATAATTATCAAATATTATAAGTATTATAATTGCATAATACGTATATAATTATATCATATGTACTTTCCGACAATTTCGCAGGCGGAACGCTGGGGCTCCACTGAAAATCAGCGCTGGGACCACTACGGTCACAGCAAATGCTGAGTGGAGTCCCTTTTAGCAAGGCACTGCACCACATAGTTTTATTTATCTTTAAATTATGAAATAGTTGTTGCATGGTGTATGTGTTACTTTGTTAAATAAAGTGTATCTTATCTTATCTTATCTATCTGCACCACGGGACAACATAGTTACCGTAACTGCCCGTTCCCGCTTGTCGGATGTCGAATCCGGATTTTAATCGGATGTCGGCGCCTCTGTCCACGCTTGTCGGCTGTCAGACACGGTCGAAGCTGGCGCTAACACAACAACTCGTGACGCGAGAGGGTTGTCGGCCCCGACATCCGACAAGTGTGAACAGCGCCATACTAACTCATAAGCGAGCGAGATCCGACACGATGTTTTTCCGCATCGCAAAACAGCCGACATCACAATATCTGTTTCCGACAAGTGTGAATAGCTCCATATAAAATGTTCTGCCACTGGAGCATCCGATTAAAACCCGGACCAGACACTCGACAAGTGGGAACAGGGTTTTAAAGGCTTCACTTTTTTTTTAATTCACCGGGAACCATAAGAAACTAAGCCCATACAGCCAAGTCATACAATTTTATTTTGAGAGGAAAAACGTTACGGCTCGTGTAACAAAATTGAGTTGATATACATATTATGTTGCCAACAATGGCTATTCATGGAATTTACAAATAGGATTCGTGATGTTTAGTGTATGGTGACTGTAATTTTAAATTTTTGGAGAACATGCTATAGGTGCTTTATTACTTCAATAACAACTTCAATGACGAATATGATAAGAATTGAGAAGCTCAGTATGTGATTTAAGCCTGCAATATTAGTGTTAACCAGATCGATCAATCACCGTTTCATGGACACCACCACCCCGGAGCGGAGGCAGTATGTGGGACTCCGTCCTGAAAAGGGCGACCTACCCACTAAAAACCCTCATCGGTGGCTAGGGTCGGGGCCAAAGTCAAATCCTTTATTCAAATTTGGCCCATAATGTGGCTCTTTTTGATGTCAAAATAATTACAGTCATTAAGACAGCACCCATAAAATATCCACCCTTCACTTAGTTTCCTAGTGCATCTTCTCTTCAGCCATAGCACGGCTGAAGAGAAGATGCTGTTATCTAGTCACTATCGTGTCAATGAAATAGATTCTTAATTTAATAAACAGGTAAGGCCGGTGATGGCTACATAGTGCGCACACAACTTTTTAATAAATCAATTAATTAAATTAATATAACAACTATAGTCTAATATTGCCTGTCAATTAAAAATTATATAAAATTAGTGTTCACTGATATTCCAATTATGTGAAAACAATGAGCCGCAGCCGGCAAGGGATTCACTTTTGCATGCTCCACAGCCCCGTGTCTCACCTGCTCGTATATCTGTATCGCCTTGTCGTAGTGCTCCAGCTGCGCCGCGTACTGCGCCAGCTTGAGCATGCACTTGTTGGCCGAGGAGGTGGACTCCTCGCCGCGGAAGTAGTCCGCCGCCTGCTCGTAGTGCTGCATCGCGCGCGCCAGGTCCACGCACTCCGTCTCGTACAGCTCCGCTATGTTCTGTGCGGCGGGGGAGCGAGACAGACAATGGTTTAGTGAGCACGGCCGTTGTACGGTATACAGTACAATGCTGCATGGTACAGTGGGTGTCGCTTTCTCATAAATGTAGCTATAGTGTTTCTGAGCGACTTAATATGGTACTTTTTATCTTAAAAATTCTTACAAGTCCTTTAAACAGACTCTAATTATTAGTTTCCACTAAGTATACTTTTATATTTTGTACCTGATGTTGCTTAGCAGCGACAGTGAATCGCCCCATATCAGTATAAATCTCGATCGCCCGCAGGAGACACGAAACTGCCTCTATTAAAAAAAAAAACGGTTTTATTATAAAAAAAATGCAATGCCATAAATTACTATCCACAATTATTCATTACAAAAAAGAATGTGTCGAGTTTTGACTGAAGAATCTAGAGGAGATAATAATGAACACAAATTAAACTGCAGGTGTGATGTAGACTAGTAACTACTGTTAAATCATCTTAATGTAATGTCTGGGCAATCAGTGAATCAATGACGAAATCCAAGGCAACTTAGTAAAGCTGCATCAAAGAAAATAATGTTGCACCTCCATGCAAAAACTATGATTGAAAATCAAAATTAATGTTTGTTACTTATTATATGATTTTGTTCTGTTGATCCTTTTGTCAGCATCAGAGCCCAACACATTAACAATCCGCCGGCGGATATCAGCCTGTCAATTAATTTTAATAGATCAGACTCATAGTTAGCTTCCCTGAAGATTTTGGATTGACAAACCCAGAGTGTGGGGCTGCTTGCCATCACCGGCCTGCGTCGACAGGTATCGGCCGGACAGTCCGTGATCTACAACTACATGCAGCTGTGAGAACTAACTGCCGCCTACTAGTATGTACACCCCGAGCCGCTATTCAGGCCGCAGCCGGCGCGAGTGAAACTGTCGATTGCCGCCTGATAGTGTGTAGACTCAGAGCCAGCATTCGACCATTGCAGGCAGGCAATTATTGCTATAATGTTTTGGCTATGCAGACCATGAACGACAAGCTAACCGATAGGACCAGAGACTGCAGGCGGACTGTTAATGTGTGGGGCCCTATAGAAACACAATATAAATTCTTCTTTATACCATAGAGCTGTATTTATTATCAGTAACCTTTCTACAGGTTTATGTAAATGACCTTTGCTATTAAGAATTTGCTTCATCATAATACACTTTCCACTAATAATGATGATTATGTTCATCTAATGATTTTTGATTGAATAAGAAAAAATTTCCTATTAGTAACTCACCATTAGCATCACATTTCTTATAGCAATTGGAGGCATCCACAAAGTTGGTAGCAGCATCATGACGGACTCCAGCCTTCAGATGCAGCTGGGCAGCATTGCAGAATGCTTGACCAGCTTGAGGCCACTTCTTGGTCATCTTAAATAGGTTGGCTGCACGGAGGTAGCAATCAACCGCTTCTTCAACCTTTGATGAGCCACTATTCAAACAAAGAGAAGCAAAAAATTACTTACTTACTTCAATAATTAAAAAAATAGGGAATTACATATCTTTATGTGATTTTGCTTACCATTTTTCACATAAGAATCGGAAATAATTATCAAGATATCAATTAATAACAAAAATTTGCAGTGTAAGAAAAAAATATTGGCAGATTCTTAAAATTACTTTATTAATTATTCAGCATTTATGTTGCTTGATATAGTGACAAAGTAAACTTCAAGGTTGAGCTCATATTATATTCATTAGGACTAATATAATAACTTAAGAATGAAAGTAATTTCATCACCACTGTTCTAATGGACTTAAAACTTATTGATAGTTACAAATAGGGTGATAAGAAAATTCTTTCGGATGCTGATGTAATGATGTTTTGACTAGAGTTTGGTCATATGGAATGGATGCAAGTAGAGTGAATACAAAAGGATGTCAGGTAAGGTCATTCAATGAGGACCTAAACTAATCTGTTAGAGGATACCCACAGAAAGGTAAATTTCAAGAGCAACAGGAATACACAGCACATGTAAATTACTGTAAATGTGGATCAGGCATGTATAAATATCATAGCATTTGAAAGTCGATAGCCTCTGCCTACCACTGGGAGACAGGTCACAAGTATAAGCTAGCGAAGACAAATATCTTCATTATTCAGTAGTTAGTAATCTAAATCTACCTCTCTCAAAAACAGAACTCATAAGTTACATCATACATAGTTTCAGTCAAGGTATAAAAGAAAAACCATATTAGTTTGAATATTTTATTTTACATACTTATCACAATTTGGTATTTGGTCTCATGTTTGATTGCTTTTTATATAAAGCAATAACTATGGACTGGAATATTTTGGTTTATAGAAATATTCCTAAGATGTTTCCAAGGATACAAGGATACTCCTTAAAATGACCTAATAAAGAGTAATTTATGCTGCCATCAACACATCAATCATAGAAGTTAAAAATGGTATTATGACTCATTCGAAAAGCACTAATAAACACAGGTCAGTCCTCTGATGAGATATGAAAATTTCATCTAGATTTCTTGTAGATGGATTTATATCATGATTTAAGTATTGTGAGAAATGATCGTTATTGGTAATACTCAAAAAAATTATAAATAATAATTACATTATTAAAAATGATTTGAATAACTAGATAGGTACCTAGGTATAAAAGTAGAACAAACTCCAGTTCTATTGTCGAAAAAAAATTGTTATTTCACATTTGGGTTTGTAGGTGCTACACGTATTTAACGTCGGTAGGTATATTAATTTTGGTTAATTAGTTTTGGTTCGACAGAAATTAGGACTTAATTATTGGCTAAGGAAAACTAAATTATAATAATCAAAGATTCATTGTCCTCACCCAAAAAGTGATCCAAGAAAGCCTTTCGAAGAACTTAACTTCTTTTCCGCCTCCGCCATTAACTGCATCGCCTTTTGTTCGTTGTCTGCCATTATTATGGCCTGATTAATACTAAACACTACAGAAATAATTAAATATTTCAATGAAATTTCTTATTTTATTGACAAAATGTCGTCACACAATACTCCGTCGCTGACCGCTGTCATCGATTGATTTCTTCCGTGTTGCCAGAATCTAGTTACTAGTTAGAGAAAAAAAAACAAATGTTTTGGGTGCGTTCGGAAATAAAATTTTGCCAGTATTACCAAATACTATTACTTTCTGGAATCAAGAGGTTTCAGTTATTCTAATTCTGCAGTGATCTCACAATCTAGCAGACTCACGATAAATCGAAGACCTACTTAAGATTGCAGCTAGTTATGAAAACAACAGTGATTATCTGTCGGCTCGCTACCATGTGAGACCTCGTAATCAATATTTTCTTATATGGTGGATGAAGACAGTTCAGCTAGTTATGAAAACAGCAATGATTATCAGCTGTCGGCTCACTAACATGCGAGACCACAATATAATCATTATTTATCATATAGTAAGCTGGATAAAGTCAGTTGAACATTAAATCTTGGTTTATCTAGACATTCATTTGAATGGTTAATCTTAGCTTCCAAGCTGGCGCGGATCCAGCTCTAAAAAATGTTCTGGGCACGGCCATCCGAAAAATTGTTTTAATTGCATAACACAATATATTTTAATGTACAAAATCGATTAGGATGATACTTTTGCAGCGTGAAAGTAGGTATATACCGCGTTCCAAATCACGCACGGTTAATTAGCATTTTTTTATCAATCCATTTGATATAACTCTAGCCTTAATCTCAATTAGGGTTGTGGGCATGCGCACCGTACCCATGAGGCTGGATCCGCACTTGGCCTAGAACAACATATTATCAGGGCTTTGTTTCATTAAAACCACGTGTCGAAAGACTTGTGATTTAAAAACGTTTCACGCGGTAAAACCGAGGGGTCACAGCTTGTTGCTATTAAAGTACTTCAACCACTTTAATCATAAATTGCTAATTGGAAGCTGTCAGCTTCAGCTATCAGCCAGTAGATATGTTTTTGTGACCCTGTGTTCTAGTTCATAAAATCAGTTAGGACTGTGGTTAACCCTTAACGGTTAACCATTGCTCGAACACGTCAAAAAAAGATTGGAAACCCAGTTGCACCACTCATGGTGGTTAAATATTATATGTTTTTGTACGTCTGCAGAATTCGTCAATAAAAAATTGTGGGTCCTGTCCTGTTATGTTATACTTAATTACACAAAAAGGAAAAATTAAACAAATAATTTTAACCTTATTTGATTTATTAATTCCATAAATAAACTAAATCGAATATCTAAAGACGCGACTCTATACTAGCATAATCATAATATTGTAATAAGGGATAACATTCATATTTACATAAAACAAAACCAATAAATTTAATTTAAAAATAAATGAATAAAATGTACAACTTATTAAAATTCAGAGCAACTAGATGGGTACATATTATTATCAAACTTCAAAAATAGGCTTTACATCTATTTTATCTTAGAAAATAATAAAACCAATAAAAATAAATGTAAAACATAGGTAGGTGTTTAAGTCATAGAAATAATATAAGTATTCTTTAAAATCAAATCAGTCAAACATCGTTCGATAACAGCAATGAATGAACCACTGAAATTATTAAAAACATAAGGGTACACAATCATAATAAAAAGTTTACAAGGCAAGGGTAACATTGTATAATAGGGCAACACTGAGTACAGGAAATCCCCTTATTACATAACAAGGACACGCGCAGGTATCCGACAGAATTTAGCGGTACAATAGTTTAATTCTTCTATACCGATTATATTAAATAAAACTTACACAAACTCAAAAAGTTTTTACACGACAAACTAAAAATATTGCACTAAACTCGTAATAGGGATTGTATAAATCCAAAAATTCATTTAAAATTTTCATAATAATGGTACTCATAATTTCATTGCGAATCATAGTCACATAATATATAGGTACGTAACATATTATATTCCATAACATATTATAGACATCAAACGATACTAGTTACATGTTACATGCTTACAGACATAATATTGTAATAATAAATTGTAAGTTTAATTTTAAACAATTTTAATAAAAATTGTAATTGTTTTTACATTGAGATTGTAACTGATATTTTGAAAGTTTTTTGTGAATACTGTAGAAGAAAACTATGAACACACCGTTCAACAACACCAGAAGCCATAGTTAGGTTATAACACCAACAAAATTGTCGAAGGAAATATATTTTAAGTTATTTAGTTGGATTAATTTTATCTTCCGAGTGTCGATAGAAATGCGAGATATTTATATCGATAATATCTGAGTAGGCTTGTTCACTATTTTACAAACACACCTTTCTGTTCCGCTTTCAGTGGAAAGTGGCCATTAGACGATACTGGCAACACTACACGTAACAGCCAATAAAAGAAAACGGTTACCTAGTTAAACGGTTACCTAGTTTTATAAATACATCAGCACTATATGTAATAAATACTAGTAGAAACAGCTAGATATAACTATTTTATAGTTTCTTTTCTAATAGATAATAAATTGTTTTTATATACATTCACGAACAGACATACAAAGATAGATACGTGAAACTTGTATGCAAATGTATTTTTTCCAATGTGTGGTTATATAATTTGAACAGCTACTTACTTATTCGTTTATTATATTTATTTTTTAGTATTGTTCTATTAATTTTATATTAATTTTTACTAATCACACCGAATACGACAACGCGGCAAATGTGAATCATTAAACATTTTCTGCTGATTCATTTGTAAAAAAACCAAATGAGACACATAGGTACTAAAACGTTATACAGAACGTTTCATTGCAACAAAAAACCGCATCTTCTACACCGCAAATTCCCGCATCCCCACATTTAGGTTAATAAATGAAAATATTTAACGTTTTTCAAGTTTTAGTAAAATTTAGTAGGTAGAGCATTTTTAATACTAAAATGGAAAGAAACGCGTGCGAATCGAACTCTTGATTCTGAACAATTTTTGAGTTTTACCCTTTCACAAAATCATCATTATAGGCACAAAATATTGTATGAATATAACGCTTTCAGAGAACGTTAAAATTTCCTTCCATCTTTTGGTAGTGGGGTTATTAATATCATATACCTACAATAATATACGATTTCATAAAAATATGGGTACAGCCATTGCCAAAAGTCGCTAGGATTTCAATTGATGATGCTTCATAAAAATACCTAAACAATAGCCAGTTTCAAGTTTTGGGTTTCTTTAATATTTTGTCAGTACAAGTTAAATATTGATCCACTCTGTTATATAATAAACTAGCTGTGCCTCGCGGTTTTACCCGCGTGAGTTTCGGAATTCCCATAAAACTCCCAATTTTCTTTAATACAAACCTTCCCTGAACTTCTACAAATATTTCAAGATCAAAATTAGCCAAATAAATCCAGCCATTCTCGAGTTTTTGCGAGACAAACGAACAGCAATTCGTTTTTATATTTAAGAGATTATAATATTAACTTTTACCCAGATCGAAGCGACTTTTGGCGCCGAGTGTACCTCAACTATTTACTATTCACAAACAGCCGTACAACAAAATATACACCCGTAAAACGCGCTAAATTCTTAACAACAATTTAATAATTAATTATACATCAGATGTGCTTAAGTGGAGAAACGGCTACTTTTCTCGCACAAGTACTTTTGAGGTTATAATATTTATGTCAAAAGTGCGTTTCCATAACTTCTCTAGACAATTTTACTTATTCTATGACTAATATTGTATTGTATTTTCTTTTTAAACATTACACATAATAGTTATCGATTACAATAGTACAATTTTTCAACATTCATTATCAATTTTATTTATAATTTTTTTATTTCTATTATATTTTTATTACGATTTAATGTAATTTTTATTTGCAAAAATAAAATTCTTTTGAACTCTAATTAATAAAAAATTGCAGTTGAATGCGTTACGAAAAATTTACTTCCACTGCAAGCCCATAATTATAACATCTATGGAATGTGATGTTAGATACAATAATATGAATAAAATAAATAAATAAATCAGAAAAAAATATTGTTAATTTCAAATAAATATCGCACCATTTCATAAGAAACAATTAATATAAGTTTAATACCTACTTTTCTATATAAAATCATAAGTAGACTCAACATCACTATACGTATACATACAAGACATGATTTTGACTAAAGTTAAAAAAAATATTTATGAACATGACCAAAATGATATTGGACCTTAAAAAAGGGGGTGAAAAAAGTGATGGATTGGTGGTACTATTTCTATTGAATTCATACTAGTTAGAACTAAAATAATCATAATAAAAGTGGCTCCAAAATAAATCTCTAAGGGTAATTAAACCTGTTTAGGAAAATCTAACATAAAACTCATCTAGCTTTAATCAGTTACAAGTATGGTTATTAGAAGTGTTAGAACCATCTTTATTGAACTGTACATATAGTTGAAGACGACTCGATTGCAAATAATCAATTTATTTTAAACGTCTATTGATAATATCTTATATGGCAATACTTTAAACGTTCTAAATATAATTAATAAGAAATATTGAATATGTGATAAATCATTGACACCAGTTCTCCAACTATCCCTTGGATGATGGTCTCCAGAGTGAAATGGATAGGTACTTTTTAAGGTTTATTTTTCTTCTACTTCTTCTATATCGTAGCAAAAGAGATCTTAATTGAGCATTTGCACGACGAAAGCTACCAAGATCCGTACAAAATTACGCGCCAACCGTCGGATTATATACATAATATTATATAATGATGGTAGTAACAATTTTTTGTCAGTTATTGAACCTTATTGCAATAACAATAAAGTTTAAAGACTGACAAGAGACAATTGTCGCTACTAACTGTACCCACGCGCTTCATATTGCACGAATCGTCCACTCGATGGAGATATGATATAAAAAATTTTGAATTTTAACCTACGTTCTTTCACTCCCGCGCAAAAGAAATATAATATTATAATATAATGTGAGAAACAAGCGCCATGGAAAACAAACTCAAGGCGCCTCGCTGGGCGGTCACAGATACTAGTATACAGGATGACTACCGAAACGTGTGAACGTGTCACGTGACGTACTGCTAATAGAGATTTAGCCATACACAGCGATATCTTACTAATATGCAAAATAGCGGTTATTAATTGAACGGCTAATGCGATGTTTTATATAGTTTTTTTCCGCTATCCATCGACAACAACGAACGCTTATCATAGTGATAATAATAATGAAACGAATCCGCGTACAAGTGGTGGCAATCGAGCCGTCGCCACGTCGCCATCTTTGTGGAGAGCACATAACCTATATGTGTAGCAAGTTTAACTGAACTGGTTCGCCGCCGGTTGTGGGGGGACGGCCGGTCGCATCGGCTGCTGGCTCATGCCCATCGGCATCATCGGCGCCGTCTGCATCCCCATTACCATTGGTGGCTGCTGCTGCGAAACGATCAAGGTGCCCGGTGGTGATTTTTGATGTGAAACATCTAATGACGGCTGTTGGCGTGGCGACGCGTCACCACGGCATGGGTCGCCATGCTATGTGATAGTATAGTACCATGTAATGCGGGGTGGCGACGCGTCGCCGTGCGCAAGTGACTCTGCGACTGAAGTCAGTAATGAAGAGAACTGTCTCCATTTAATTTTCGTATCAAATTAATATGAAATACGTATATTAAATGAAAAAACTGATTATACTTTTAATTGTGCTATATTCATTTCCATAAGCTATCCTTAATCTTATCTTTAAATCACGACTTATCACACTATATTCTTGCACAAATTGAATCGGTAAGAGCTGATTTTGATGATTGAAATCTGCTTGAAAGAACTATACGTATTAACATAATATTATATTATTTTTAATGTACTTAGTATTATGTATGAAAACTTATAAACATTTAAGGAGCGACTCTTAGCTTTCGTTTCAATTTGATTTATAAAAAGTCGAATGTCTTCGATTACATTACCTAATTCAACTGCAAAGAGGTTTCTCAGAAGAAAAATAAATCAAAGAAGTAATAGCCATGCAATAAAGACAGGTTACATACAGGAAAAGTTTAACGTTACTCCTTATAATTCCAACGAAATCATTTTGTCGTGCATAATTATTTATTTATCAAAATATGAAGAGACACACACTAATATAGACTATAAATGTAGCAGCACAGACATAATAAGAATAGACAATGCAAGCTGTCCCTCAAAACGAACCTTCCTTTTCTTTATATTTGTAAATATTACATGTAGAATAGAATAGAACATAATATATTATCGCATTTAATGACTTCTTCTCGCTAATGTATCAAAAAAACAATTGAATACAAGACGTGCTAAACCGTCAATCGTTCTCGGCCTGACTGAGTTGACCCTTGCCCATTGGCTAGGGTCAAAATCTAGCTCTCGTTATGACATACACACCGCACTAGAATCAAAACGTACTAAGTATTAGCACGCATTTAACTAATTCTAAGTATTTACACAACATCATTTTAATCCTTTATAGACAACAACACTACAAAAAAGCGAGGGATAGATAAATAAAAAGCTTTAAAAAAGAGGGAATAATTAACACACGAAAGCAAATTAATCACTTACCAAAACAAAATGTGGCGGGTGGTATGCATGGGGCAAAGTTTGAGGCATTGAGGGCAGGGTCATGCCTTGGCCCTGCAAAACGCAAAAAAAAACAAAGGGATGCTAGCTAGCTGGCATGCTACGAGTGGATGAAATAAAAAAGGAAAAAAATACGGAGCGCAACATAAAGAGCTTTGAAATTTAATAGCCTGTCTCACCAATTTCTGCGGAGCTTAAGCGCTTATTACACTTTGCAATTTCAGAGCACCAATTTAGGGCTATAAATCGGATACAATTTAGGGTCGGTGAGTGAGGGAGAGAGAGCGAGTAATCACACTACACTAAATTGTACCCTAAATCGACTACTCTAGGTTACTTTTAAAAGTAGGGTGATCACTCGCTCTCTCTCTCACTCACCGACTCTACAATTTAGGGACCAATTTAGGGTCGGTGAGTGAGAGAGAGAGCGAGTGATCACGCTACATTAAAATATATCGTACATCAGTCGATTTAGGCTTAGGGTACAATTTAGTGTAGTGTGATTACTCGCTCTCTCTCTCACTCACCGACCCTAAATTGTATCCGATTTAGAGCACTAAATTGGTGTTCTGAAATTGCAAGGTGTAATAAGCGCTTGTACTTTACTTGTACGCGGTTACTTGAACTAAATGGCCGATCTCTCTCGAACAAGCTTACTGTTAAGATAGCTCATGATATACGAGGTTCATTCTAATTTATAGAGTAAGTAGGACTTCCATGTAGCTTAGCTTCAATTAATTTAATGGAGACCTGCGTGTAATGCACTGCGTAGTGGTATTAGAATTTTAATTTTAATTAGAATTTTGATTTTCATACCCTGGAGAATACCCAATTAATAATAATTAATAATCAGCTTTGTATGCAATTAAGAAGTTTTTGTTTCCTTTATTCAGTGGAATCGGCAATTAATTGCTAGAACGCCATCGGGCCGTCAAAAGTTAACGAGTCGTTGGTGAAACAGACAATTTTTTAATTAAAAGTACATAAAAGCTAACTCGAAACAAAAGATTTTTGCGCTGCAAAATGCAACATCTAAAGCGATAGTGTTAAAATATATATTATTAGGTAAAAAAAAGAAAAGTACATAATTATGGCGGCGAATGAGCAGTCTTAGCATAATGGCCGTTGTGTTGTTCAGTTGCGGTTTTATTTTGTTCCAAATTTTCGAGATTGTCGATTGATCATTGAGCTTTAGTTTTTTGTGTAAATTAAAGTGAATGAAACAAATACTCTCAAAACCATCGAATGACGTTCACGACACGCGTAGTTTTATTTGATTATACAATATCGATTGACATGGAAGGCAAATGTTTATTCAAAATTGGTTTAGCTTTGACTCTTTTTGACGTCAACAAAATTACAATAATCGCTCTTCACAGCTTAGTAAGCAGCCTAGTGCTATGACTGGAGAGTAGAAGCTACGCAAAAAAATCCCCAGTAGTATTATTATAGATAATATAATAGTATGAGATAGTTTTAATACTAGTGTTCTATGCAGATTAGCCCTTTCACCGCCATCCCGTAATTCCACGAAAGATGCTTCTGGCCTCTGCCGGGTTAGCCAAGTTGACATTTTGCAATAGGGTACTTGCATGATTTTTTTTTAATCTATTCTAAAGATATATGGCCTACTTAAACAAAGCAGGAAAAAGAAAAAAATATATGCATAAATTAATTGGATAGAGCGTTTCAAAGTTCCTACTTTAGAATTTACCGCCGAAACACGGCATGATGTCACTAGTTCAAAATTACGCCTTATTAATCTGTGATAGGAATGTCACTGTCGTATTGACAGGGTCATGTGACACTGACAGACAGATAACTTCAATATCCAAAAGCAAAATTAAGGTTGAACTGTGTCGAGTTACTTCCAAAAGTTCCAGTAAAGAATCGAAATGCATCTTACCGATGCATTTTAAAGTAAAAACTTCAGAAAATGGAAAATATGCGTTAACTGTATGCACTTAGTTTCTTTTGCCTTCTCTGAAAGAGGTAAATGTTTCCTAAAAAAATAAAAGTGACGTCATGTGTCAAGCGTGGCTGTGATTGGTGTTTCGTTGCAACGTTCCATTTCACAAAATTAAAAGTTGAATATTTTGGAAACTATTGAAAATTTTTCAGTAAATCTTTCACGATAACACTTTTCTAAGGCTCTATTTTTGAAATATTGACACAATTTCTTATAATAAATTTCATGCAAGTACCCTATTGTTAACGTACAGAAAACTAGAATAGAAAACTTCGGTCAGCCAATCGAAACTCTAGCTTTACGTGACCACTTGAAAACTAAAGTTTTGATTGGCTGACCAATTGACATGACGATTCCTTACTTATGTTTTCTATGCGTTAACAATTGTAGAATGTCAACTCGGCTAACCCCGCTGGAGTCAGAAACGTAATAATATTACGTTATCTATTATTACGTTTTCTACTAACAAACCACTGCACTGACTTTTGTATTTATTAGATTAAACGATAGATATCTATAACTCCTAACACTATGAGAAATCGTGCCTAAAGCGTGTGGTCTGGTGGTAGTGGCCATGTTTTTGCAGCATTAACTTATTAAGGCTACAAAAACGTGACGGCGAAAGGGTTAATTTATAAAATAAAAGGAAGCAAGACAGTGGGCTAATTTTAGCATGTTGACTATTTTTTTTTTAGTCCGTCTTGTAGATTAATAAAAAATATTGGACACATTTTTTATTTTTTTACATAATCAAAAAATAACGGCAATAAATTGAGTTGAAATTTCGCGTGACGTCACTATTCGGACAGTTTGTATGGCGGTTTCAGCGGTGACGTCACGACCCCCTCACTCTAAACTTTAATGCGCTTCATCTCTGTATATTTCAATTTATTTGAAAAAGCAAAAACTACGTGTTTGTTTTTTTATTTTCTGACGGACTAATTAGAATTTTGATTTTCAAAAGTAGTCAACATGCCCATTTCATCATGATCAATCGACAATCCGGTGTTGTTGTACATCAATTCGCCCACTGGTCTGTCTTACCATCGGCCTGTATCCGGCTCCGGTGGTGGCTTGCATCGGCTGCGGGGTCCACGTGCCGCTCGGCTTGGATGCGTTCTTTGGCGAGTTCCACTGCATCGGTCTGGTCGACGGCGGTGGTGGGGTCAAATTATAGGCTCGGGGGGAAGGGGAGCGTCGGATGGGGTGGCCATGTTGTAGTTCAGACATATACACGCAGACTTCTGTACCGACTTTCTTAATAGTATTTAGATCGTAAATAGGCATTTTTTTTTTTCGACATAGGGCGTTACACCTAAGACCTAAACAAAGTGTGAGGCTATGGAATTAAAGGGTATACTTCCATTGAAAAAAAAAATAGAGAGAAAAAGATATGGTCGCGTAAGATGCATAAAAAAATTCAGACGGCCGATTCGGAACCTTTCCTTTATTTTAAGTCAATTTAAAAAGGGCGTCTTTTAAAAGTACAATATAACCGAATGGCGGCCATTAGGCATCAAGCAATAGCGGCCGCGGTCTAAATACAGTGTGAGTCTGGATAAAGTGTACAAATGAAAATGAGGGATACTATGTTCAATTTTATCGACGAAAAAAATAATAAAAAAATTAAAAAATTTTTTTTGAATTTTTGACGATTTTTTTAAAATTTTGGTTCGCGTTAGGGTTCCCCTCGTAAACAAAACACTATAACTTTTAAAATAAACGGTAGATTGTCAAGATAAAAACTGAATTATGATCAGAGCTTATGGGGCGTCTTAATAAAATCAAAAATTTTAATCAAAATTATTTACAATTCAAAATAATGGCGTTTATTTAACAAACAAAAGTATTTTTTTGCACAGTTTTTTCAGTAATTTTAAAATTGCTTAATAAAATGTGGCATTAACATACATTTTTTAACCGACTTCCAAAAAGGAGGAGGTTCTATGTTCGATTGTATGTATGTTTTTTTTTTTTTTTTTTTTTTTTTTTTTTTTTATGTATGTTCACCGATTACTCGAAGACGGTTGGACCGATTTGAAAAATTCTTTTTTTGTTTGAAAGGGTATACTCCCAATTAGGTCCCATTGCCACCAAGTCGGGATCTGATGATGGGATCTTGGAGAAATCGAGGGAACTCTTCAAAAATCATAGGCACACCTATAGCGATTTAGGTATTTTTGATAGTAAATCGTTCATTTGCTTTCGGAAAGCAAAATTTTAAGAAGTGGAACTGATGATGAAGACCATAGGTGGTCATCGGAAAAACTCAAAAATAATACGTATTTCACGGGTTCCGATTGAAGCGATTTCGAAAATTGTTTTTTTGTTTGAAAGGGAATACTCCCAAATTGATTCCATTGTCACCAAGTCGAGATCTGATGATGGGATCTCGGAGTAATCGAGGGAACTCTTCAAAAATTATGAGAACACTTATAGTGATTTTTGTATTTTTTATAGTAAAACGTTTCTTTGCTTTCGGAAAGCAAAATTTGAAGAAGAGGAACTGATGATGAAGACCACAGATGGTCATCGGAACTACTCAATAATGGGTATTTCACGGGTTCCGAATCGTTAACTTTAATATGGTTTCTAAACAATTTATGGCCGTCACAATGTATATGGTGAAGTGGAACTGATGGTGATGTACTAAGAGAACTCCTCAACAATTAACGTCCCTGCGTCAGGAAAAGCAATATTTTGTAAAAAGTGATGAGCAGTTGACATTAGGCTATTGTAACTTAGAGAAATTACGAACTAAGTCACTTAAAAGGGAGAAATAAACAAAATTTTAACAAAAAAATTAAAACCGACTTCCAAAAACACAAAACTAAAAAACTAAAAATAAAAAGCTAAAAATAACAAAATACCGATTTAAGCCAAAAGGCAAAAACACACGTAATATTATTATTGGTTTGTGCTACCACTGATCGGTATGAAGTCGGTGACAAGCCCGCTGGTGTCTGCCCACTTGGGTTGTTCTGTTCACGAAGAGCTGGTTTTGTCTTTTGGCTTAAATCGGTATTTTGTTATTTTTAGCTTTTTATTTTTAGTTTTTTAGTTTTGTGTTTTTGGAAGTCGGTTTTAATTTTTTTGTTAAAATTTTGTTTATTTCTCCCTTTTAAGTGACTTAGTTCGTAATTTTTAAGGCTTACAATTATTCTACATCATACTAGCTTTCAAATGGTAAAAATTTTACGTTTATAACTTAATCACAACATTTTTTATGAAGTGTCAAAGAAGGCCTTCAAAGTATGGTATTTAATGAACAAAGGCGCGGTGAATGTTTAGGGTACATTTTATTGCATTTCAGGTAAAAAAGTTTTGTAACTGCACGTGGGCTTAAGTTTAGGGGTACGGGAAGAGACCAGTGTTGCCGTTTTAGCTACTTTGTAGCTAGATCTAGCGGATTTTGAACGTATTTAGCTACTTGAATTGATCATGGTTTCATACATTTTAGCTACTTATTATTACTTAATGCTCCATACATTTAGCTACATTTCAGCACAAAATTACATAAACTGGCAACTTTTACGACAGATTTAGCTACTTTAATACCAACTGAGACGGCAACACTGGAAGAGACAAACAAAGACAGTCGCTCCGAATTACTCGCCGCTGCTACACGTTTCGTCATTACTCTCGTTAACCAACTTCTCTAGTTCATTCTCTAGTGTTTTGGAGATAATGCCGCGTTTAACTGAATTCCCGCCGGCACACATCGCTGATATTGAGTTTTATTATGGAATGGCACGAGGTAGAGCCAGAGCCGCTCACACTGCTTACGTAGCTGCGTTTCCTAACAGGCGACCGGTGCCATCTGCTCGGAACTTCCAAGAAGTCCACCGAAGATTATGTATTGTTGGACTTGGATCAAATGCCAGAGACCGCCGCGAGTCTGAAGTGATTATTGATGTGTCTGTCGAACAAGCAGTACTGAGGGATTTGTTTGCTGATCCAACCATTAGCACCAGACGTCTAGCTTTGAGACATGGAATATCGCAAAAATCAGCGTGGCGTATTTTAAAAAAAGAAGGTCTGCATCCTTATCATTATCAGAGGGTGCAGCACTGTAATGTACTGTGGGGTCTGTTGCCATGTTAAATTTTATTAGTAAACATTTCTTTAAATATTTCTTTTTCAATTCTGTAAAGCGTCATTGTTCCCACGTTCGGTAACATTAAGCTATTATCTAAGTTTCTTCTCATTGTTTTCATTCACTTTGTGTTATTGGTTTTACAGTATGAATCTTGTATTTTTTTAGAAAAGGTTTTATCAGTTTTAGGACCTAGATGAAACAAAGGTTTATTAAGGTTCATTGTGTAGCACAAACAGCAATAGCTAGTTAATTACCTATCGTTAGTAACATCTGCACGCAGCACCCTTTGCTGTACCGCTCCTTGGAGTGAAAGATGTTTTGTTTCTATTGTTTTTATGTAACGTTCCAGTACCTTTGTTATAAGACCTTTTTGTAAATGTGTAGTTCATTATTTTGAGAGTCGTGCTTAGTGCGAGGGAAGTTTGGAGTAGTCAGTTAGTTACCCACCTTCAACCACGCAACACGAGTCATAGTGACACCCCCCGCGTATAAAGTTGATCTCGCGTAAGTTATTCTATATTTTATATTGTAGTTATTATAACCTAGTATCTGGTTCATAATATAAACTCTATATAAAATCCTGTGTCTGTTGTATCAATTGTGTCTTCACTCCTCTCTGACTACCGGCACGTCGGCACACAACAAATTGGTGTCAGAAGTGAGATTGGTGGATTGAAATCATCCACAAGACAAAAGGCAAACGAGCGCGTCAGCGTGATAGCCTTAGTACGAGAATTCAGAAATTTCGATAAAAAACTTATTCGTAAGTCGTCTCTCGAGACATATCAAAACAACTGATCAACGTATTAACAAAGAAGTGCTGAAGAGTGCAGCCAAGCAGAGGCAAAGAGACAGCAGCAGACATCAGAGTAGCAGCAGATCATCGTGTCTTTCGAGGCACCACCGGCAGGTCTTCAAGGAACTCAACCAGAAAAACGTCCCCTTCTCCCCAGCAGCCAACTGTGTGTTATAAGAATACCCCAAAGAAAGTCCACGTAAGTGAATACTTCATAAAGTGAATAAGTGATTATTTTTTTACTCTACGTATAGGTATAATAATTTAGAAAAAGACAAAATATATTATATTAAGATGCCTTTAGACGAAACGAAACCCCCAAATGCATTCATTGATATTAATCTCGCCGAGCGTATGCTAAATAAATATGACGGAAATAAATCCAATCTTCATGTTTTCATCGATAATTGTAACAACGCAAGCGCATTAATAAATCCAATTTTTAGTTCAGCTTTCGTATCTGTAGTATTATCTAAAATAGAAGGAAACATTAGGTCAACTTTGTTAAATAGGTCGTTTAATAATTGGGAGGAATTAAAAATTCACCTTTTAGAAAATTATTCAGAAAAAAGAACATTTGCACAATGGCAGATGGAACTAAATTCGTGTAGACAAGGACATAACGAGTCCGTCTTAAACTATTCAAACAGAGTCGAAAATTGCTATATTAAATTAATTAAATCGTTAGACCCCAAACTCAGTAAAGAGGCTCGCGAAGCCAATATAGATCTCTTAAAAAGCCAATCATTAAATATTTTTATTAGTGGTCTTATACCACAATTACACATTTTATTAAAGTCCCAAAAACCGAACACATTCGAGGAAGCTATATCAATCGCCATTTCTGAAGAACAAGAAATAATGTCTAGAGCGGAAATGAATCAAAGACATTTTCCCCACGTTAAAAGATGTACTAATTGTAATAAAATAGGACATTTAGCCTTTCAGTGCAGATTTAACCCAAATATTCGAGTTATTCAACCTAATAATAACGTTATTACATGTTTTAAATGTAACAAAAAAGGACATTATAGCCGAGATTGCCGTAGTAATCAATTTAATCATTATAATGGTCCATCAGCAAGCAATTATAGACCTAACAATAATAATTATAGAAGTCGATTCCCTAACAGCAATAATAGATTTACTCATAATAGAATGTATAATAATAATACGAATTCACCTTCGCAGAATAATCCAAATAATTATGCAAACTCACATAATAATAGAGAAAATATGAGCGGTAATTTAAACCCCAACAGTCCAAGGAAGTAGGCCGCCCCAAGGACTTTTGTGATGGAGGCCGAATTATGATAGTAAACACAAAAATATCTCTTTATGTTGAATTAATGTCCAAACAATTTAACGATAACATAAGCACATTTTTAATAGATACAGGAGCAGAAATAACATTAATTAAAGAAAGCGCGTTAAACGAAAACTCATTAGTGTATAAAGATAAGATTTTTAAATTACGAGGAATAGATAAAGATGCGTCGCCAACGGAGACAACGGGGTATACTTGCGTTTCATTTCAAATAGGAACAAATACGGTTATTCATACTGTCTCGATAGTACCTGATAACTTTCCTATCGAAAGCGACGGAGTAATTGGTAGCGACTTTCTCCAAACGATGAACGCTATTATTAATCTCCAAAAGGGAGAAATTGAATTATTAGGTACCCTTAT
Source organism: Zygaena filipendulae (assembly GCA_907165275.2). NCBI lineage: Eukaryota > Metazoa > Arthropoda > Insecta > Lepidoptera > Zygaenidae > Zygaena > Zygaena filipendulae. The sequence continues at coordinate 9,657,138 of OU015669.1, forward strand.
AAAAATGATATACAGAGACGAAAAAAAGAATAATGATATAATTGCGAGTTTAGAATGTAATAATAATGAGGCGATATATTGTGATGATATTTTATTCGATAATATGAAAACTGAAAGCATAATAAATAACCCCAGAAGTATGAGAAATGGAAATAATAGTGAGAATACTGAAATTGAAAAAATAAATGAAAATAATATAATGAAAAATATGTGTGAGAATAATAATATTGAAAATGAGTTTATTTATATTGAGCCAAGATGTGAAAAAATAATATCAGTTAATATAATAAATAAAGATTTAAATGAAGGAATAATTCCCGAGAAAATAGAGATAACAAAAGGTTGTTATCTATGTCCCAGCATTGTCAAGGTAAATAATAGTTATGCGTTAACAGCTTGTTTAAACACCACTGATGAGATGATAAAAATAAACAAAATTAAGGTCCATTTAGAGTCTATAACTAACAAAGACCAAAGCGACAGTAGAATAATGAAAGTTGATAAACAAAATAATAATTGTAATTACGATAGTAGTCGTTTAGACAAAATAGAACAAACATTGAGAATTGACCATTTAAACAAAGAAGAAAAAGAATCATTAGTAAAATTATGTAAAGAATATAATCATATTTTCCATTTAGAAGGCGATAGTCTAACCGCCACAGATATTGTCATGCACGAGATACCCCTTGAAAATGAACGTCCAATTAACACTAAATCGTATAGATACCCAGAAGCTCTAAAAGAAGAAGTTCATGACCAAGTAAATAAATTATTAAAAGATAACATTATTAAACCTTCCAATAGTCCCTGGAACTCACCAGTATGGATTGTCCCCAAAAAAGAAGATGCGTCTGGTAAAAAGAAATGGAGACTCGTGATAGATTTTAGAAAATTAAATGACAACAGTATAGGAGATGTTTATCCCTTGCCCCAAATAAATGATATTTTAGATCAGTTAGGACATAGTAAATATTTTACTACATTAGATCTAGCATCTGGATTTCATCAAATTAAAATGCACCCGAGAGATCAAGCTAAAACAGCGTTTAGTGTACCGTTAGGTCACTACGAATTTACGCGAATGCCATTCGGTCTTAAGAATGCTCCAAGTACCTTTCAAAGGTTAATGAATAATGTTTTAGTAGGTTTACAAGGTTTAAAGTGTTTTGTTTATTTAGATGACATAGTTGTTTATGGTAATTCATTAGAAGATCACAATAATAAATTAAAAGAAATATTTGAAAGACTATCGAAAAATAAATTAAAGTTACAACCAGATAAGTGCGAGTTTTTAAAAAGAGAAGTTATGTATTTAGGACACTTAATCACTCAAAATGGAGTTGAACCAGACCCAAAAAAGATAGAAGCAGTAAAGAATTTCCCTATACCTAAAAATGAAAAAGATATTAAAAGTTTCTTAGGTTTGGCAGGTTACTATAGAAGATTTATCGGAAACTTTAGCAAATTAACACAACCCTTAACAAAGCTTCTTAAGAAAGACATACCTTTTATTTGGACTAGTTTACAACAAGATTCATTTGAAACATTAAAATTAAAATTATGTCAAAAGCCCATTCTACAATATCCGGATTTCAGCAAACCTTTTATACTAACAACTGATGCAAGTAATTACGCTGTAGGTAGTGTTTTATCACAGAACTGTACAGATTCCGATCTCCCTATAGCCTACGCGAGTAGAACACTAAACAAAGCGGAAGTTAATTACTCAACAACAGAAAAAGAATTGCTAGCAATAGTTTGGTCAGTTAAACATTTCAGACCCTATTTATATGGTCGACAGTTTACGATTGTCACAGACCATAAGCCACTGGAATGGCTATTTAACGTTAAAGACCCAGGATCGAGATTGGTCAGATGGAGACTGTTATTAGAAGAATACGATTATAAGATAATATATAAAAAAGGAAAATTAAATAATAACGCAGATGCATTGAGTCGTATTATGCCGGAGAATGATATGGTGAAAATAAATATTTTAACAAGAAAACACGAAAGTTACTCATTCTTCTTAGAAGAAATTAAAAGACGCCCGATTCTAACTAAAAACTTAGAAGAACATAGAGGTATTCCCCCATCTAACTGTAACAAAGTAATTTTTACATCATGCGATTTAGATCCCATTAACGAGGAACAATTAAAACTATATGAAAATAGTATATCAGAATTAAAAGCACGGAACGCCAAGTTATATGATATATTAGCATCTAGAGGAAGTAATAATAAATTAACATTTTTCGCGTTTACTAGGGTTAATAATTGGGAAAAAGTTTCTTATGAAGATATTTTTAATGTTTTAAAGAATTTAAGAGACCGATTAATAAAAGAAAATATCACAGAATTTTGTTTGGAAAACTTAAAACCATTGCTCAACTTAAAATGGCATAAAATTAGAACTATACTGAGATTTTTATTTAAGGATACTAAAATATTAATTAAAGTTTATCACAATACGGTTGTCACTCCAAAAGAGGAAGATATCGTAAAAATATTAGATGAGTGTCACACAAACCCAATCTCAGGTCATACAGGATTTCATAAAACTTATAAGAAAATTAAGTCTAATTATTACTGGAAAACCATGAAACAAGACATCGCTGAATTTATAAAAAAATGTAAGTCGTGCCAAGAAAATAAATTAAATAGAAAGAAAACTAAACAACCCATGGAAATAACAACTACAGCAACAAATGCGTTTGAAAAAGTTTGTTTAGACATTGTAGGTCCATTGCCCTTAACAGAAAATGGTAATAAATATATCTTGACTTTGCAAGACGATCTAACTAAATTTTCACAAGCATATCCATTACCTAAACACGATGCGGAAACAATAGCTGACTGTTTTGTCAGAAATTTTATTTGTAAATTTGGTATACCCGAAGTAGTACTCACAGACCAAGGTGCAGATTTTATGTCAAATTTAATAAAAGAAATATCGAAATTATTTAAAATGAAGAAAATTAATACAAGTGCGTATCACCCTCAGTCCAATGGAGCTTTAGAAAGAAGTCATAGTACACTAGCGGACTATCTTAAACATTACGTTAACGAAGATCAAAATAATTGGGATCGTTGGATAGACTTCGCAATGTTTTCATACAATACTAACGTGCATAGTACAACACGTTATACCCCATTTGAACTTATATTTGGTTTCAAAGCATGTTTACCTAGTTCAATTACTAAAGAAACAGAATTCAAGTATTCTTACGATAATTATGTAGATGATTTATTATTAAAATTAAGGAAATCGCGTGAATTAGCTAGAAAAAATATTATTGATTCAAAAGAAACAAATAAAAGATTATATGACAAGAAATCTAGGTACATAGAATTTAAAATAGGAGATAAGGTATATTTAAGCAACGAACAAGTTCGGTTAGGAAAGACGAAAAAGTTAGCAAAATACTGGTTAGGTCCTTACGACATTATAGCAATCAATTCTAAAGTTAACGTCACTTTACAAGTGAAAAATAAGAAAATGCGTGTTCATACAAACCGACTGAAACATGCGTTAACTGAATAAATGAATAATAAAATAGTATTCGTAATTAAAACACCTTTGATAACTCAGCAAACGTATGATTTATATAACTTAGTACCTGTTCCGATATTAAATAAAAATAATACATTTCTTTTTATTTTACCTACGGAGAAATATTTATTACTGTCAAGTAATAAGATTCATTATGCCTCGCTAGATAATATAAATGAATGCAAAAGGTTAATTAATAATAAGTTTATTTGTAAGATAAGTCAACCTTTATACTCTGTACATGCAAAGACGAGCTGTGAAACTGATCTTTTATTAGGAAATAATTATCAAATACCTTCAACATGTGACACTAGAATCACTTCAATACAAAACGAATTATGGTTTAATATGTATAATAAAAATCAATGGTTATTTGTAACTCCAAGAAGAATCTTAGCTACACTTAATTGTAAAAATGAAGAACCACATGATATCGAAATCTCGAATACAGGTTTATTAAAATTAGATAAAAATTGTAAATTTTATACACCTAATGTAATTTTACAATCTTCAAATAGTGATATAACTTCTAACCATTTATCATTACTACCAGACTTTGATATAACAAACGACGAATGTTGTAAGAAATTAAAAAATAAAACATTTGAACATAAAATAAATTTCATCCCATTGAATGGAGTGCATCTAGATTTAGAAGATTTAAATGTGGCAAGCCATAAGATAGATAAAATTAACAGTATTATTGATGAGATGCAAAACAATAATCTATTTAACAAGGTCGTTGGTAATTACTATTTTATTTACATATTTATGTCTGTAATTAAGGTAATAAGTTTTTACATTTTGTATAGACTTGGTAAATATTTGTTAAAACGAAAATTTTTCTGTACGTCACGAGGACGAACGCTAGCCTTGGAAGATAGTAAAACTTGTTGTGCTAGGATAACCAATTGTGTAACTTTGAAAGTCAATAGTCCAGAAAGAGTAGATATTGAAATGAGTGATATCCCTAGTTCAAGTTTAAATGATACTGTTACTACAGCAACACCATCGAGACGCAGTAGTAGAATAGCTCAATTGAAGGTGTCATAATTATTAACAATGGAATCAAATAAGCGTTTAGTTAGTTTATACAACATTAATGTTTTAATGTTTTTATCGGTTTTGTATTTTGTAATTTGATGTCTTATGTAATGATTTTATGATATTGTAACTATTAGAAAAGTAAGATGATTAGTATGATATGATTAAGCATAATTATGTTTTAAATGTATAAGTAACAATAATGATATTGATGAAAACTTTCGTTTTCACTCTAAAAGGGGAGGATTGTAATGTACTGTGGGGTCTGTTGCCATGTTAAATTTTATTAGTAAACATTTCTTTAAATATTTCTTTTTCAATTCTGTAAAGCGTCATTGTTCCCACGTTCGGTAACATTAAGCTATTATCTAAGTTTCTTCTCATTGTTTTCATTCACTTTGTGTTATTGGTTTTACAGTATGAATCTTGTATTTTTTTAGAAAAGGTTTTATCAGTTTTAGGACCTAGATGAAACAAAGGTTTATTAAGGTTCATTGTGTAGCACAAACAGCAATAGCTAGTTAATTACCTATCGTTAGTAACATCTGCACGCAGCACCCTTTGCTGTACCGCTCCTTGGAGTGAAAGATGTTTTGTTTCTATTGTTTTTATGTAACGTTCCAGTACCTTTGTTATAAGACCTTTTTGTAAATGTGTAGTTCATTATTTTGAGAGTCGTGCTTAGTGCGAGGGAAGTTTGGAGTAGTCAGTTAGTTACCCACCTTCAACCACGCAACACGAGTCATAGTGACACCCCCCGCGTATAAAGTTGATCTCGCGTAAGTTATTCTATATTTTATATTGTAGTTATTATAACCTAGTATCTGGTTCATAATATAAACTCTATATAAAATCCTGTGTCTGTTGTATCAATTGTGTCTTCACTCCTCTCTGACTACCGGCACGTCGGCACACAACAGCACTTACATGAAGAGGTAGACTGCCGTCCAAGATGCGTTATGTCAACATGGATTCTGTCAAAAACTAGACAAAACCCAAACTTTCCAAAAAAAATTTTATGGATGGACGAGTCAACATTTACAAGGGATGGTATAACCAACTGCAGAAATTTGCATAAGTGGTGCCCTAAAGGTGAAAACCCAAAGTTGAAAAGATCTTCAACGTTCCAAGTGAGATATTCAGTAAATGTTTGGGCTGGTCTCATTGACGACATTTTGCTTGGACCAATAATACTGCCGGGAACATTAACTGGTGAAAGGTTTTTAACGCTTTTACGCGAAGAACTACCTGAATTGCTGGCAGATGTCCCACTGGCTTTGCGCCGAAGAATGTACCTACAAATGGATGGATGTCCTGCTCATTATGCAAGTAATGTAAGATCATTTTTAAATGAAATTTATCCGAACCATTGGATTGGCCGGCAAGGACCTGTGGGGTGGCCTGCGCGTTCACCTGATATGACGCCCCTCGACTACTTTTTATGGGGTACAATGAAACAACGCGTCTACAATTCCCCAATCAACAGTGAAGCCGATTTACAAGATCGCATAATTAATTGTGCACATGATTTAAAAAATGATCGCGAGATGATAAGAAGAGCGACACAACAAATCGTTCTTCGCGCTACTATGTGTCTGCAAACAAGAGGTGGACATTTTGAGCATTTAATGCAATAACTAACCAATAAGTAACCAATTGATTATTAAAAATAAATAATAAAAGTATTTTGTTTCGCCTCCAAAAAAATATCCACAATAAATGATAAATACCACTTTTGGAGATCCTTTTTTGACAGCTGATAAAAAATGTTGTGATTAAGTTATAAACGTAAAATTTTTACCATTTGAAAGCTAGTATGATGTAGAATAATTGTAAGCCTTAAAAAATGTATGTTAATACCACATTTTATTAAGCAATTTTAAAATTACTGAAAAAACTGTGCAAAAAAATACTTTTGTTTGTTAAATAAACGCCATTATTTTGAATTGTAAATAATTTTGATTAAAAATTTTGATTTTATTAAGACGCCCCATAAGCTCTGATCATAATTCAGTTTTTATCTTGACAATCTACCGTTTATTTTAAAAGTTATAGTGTTTTGTTTACGAGGGGAACCCTAACGCGAACCAAAATTTTAAAAAAATCGTCAAAAATTCAAAAAATTTTTTTTAATTTTTTTTATTATTTTTTTCGTCGATAAAATTGAACATAGTATCCCTCATTTTCATTTGTACACTTTATCCAGACTCACACTGTATAATATATCGCTAGTAATTCGATCGACAGACCCAGTACCGAGTCGGGAAATCTCGAATACTCGGTACATACAAACTGAATGAATACGTGAAAATAAAGAAAATGCCTATAAAATATGCACATTTAATTCGCGCACAGTCTGCTAGTATAGTTCTACAATATACCATTACACAAACTCTCAATTTAGGTATTTTCGACCATATTTTCTATGGAATAAAGGCAAAAATTGCGTATACGAAAACACAACTTTTGAGAGTTAGTGCATATAACTTGTTTTTGTGTAGATGTGGTCATGCGAGTCATTTTGCTTTTATGATTAAAAAGGTACTTAAAAAAAATTGTTTTACAATTCAAAATTTGATTTTTTTTTAAAGAGAATATTGAATGCATTTTTTTTATTCGTCAACTTTTCAATCAGACAAGCAAATTGACGATTGTGTGGTGAAGTGATTTTGTTTAAAGAAATTATAATAATATATCACTAGCCTACGAATAATTGTATAAAAATATTGAAAAGACACACCACTTGACTTATTTCATTCACGCATACAAGATCTGAGAGGAAGAATAAATAGGAAATTCGGTTGCAAATCGTCATCGTCAGTTTCTTAGTTGTAAAAAAATAAAATAGCAAAATTTTTCAAGAACTAATATTAAAAAAAGATATACATAACAACCAAAACTATTTATAAACTTCCTCGGATCCTAAGAAATAAAACTCATTCTCCAAAACGTACGTTTAAATTCATTCAAAACTATCATAATAATAATATAATTAAATATTTAATTCACAAATCTATCACAATATTATAGAAAGAATATTTTTGTACTTGTGGAATTTGAAGAGCTCTTTCAAATACTACATAAAATTATACCTACTCAATTTGTGAATTAAAATATTCAAAGGAACCTAAAATTCAAAGACACACGTAATTCATAGCTTATCGCAAAAAATTTACTACTCATTATTTCTAAATCAAAAAACTCCTTTAGCATATAAATCTAGACTTCTCAAATGACAAATCCTACGACGCCTATCTCAATCAATAATAGATTACTGGATCAACTTATATGAGGCATAGTTGACAGTTTTTTGGTTAGTTAGATTTTTTTTTAAAGTACCAATATCATATGGGCCATGATGACTAAATATTAATTTTTAGTTCGTCTTACAGATTAATAAAAAAATATTGGACACGTATTTTTCCTTTTTATACGTAATCAAAAAATAACGGCGATACATTGAGTTGAAATTTCGTGTGACGTCACACCTAGGTACACTTTATACTTAGTTATGACGTCGCGCCTCCTTACTACTAATCTTTAATGCGTTTTATCCAAAAATACGTGTCTGTTATTTTTTTACTATTTTACTGACGGACTAAATAGAATTTTAATTTTTATACCTTGTCATCATGCCCATTAGGTACCCAACTGAAATTTGGATAAAAACTTTATGGTACTATCGTCTTTCTACGCAATGGAATAAGATTGAAATCAAAAGTGGCGTTAGCATCTATCTTAGAGCGGTTACGCGTACGCAAGCGCCACGGCTCTAGGATCTCAGTCTAAAATGAGGGTAGATCAAACAAAATACCGCTTAGTTGAAGTCCAAAGGGGGTCATGGTATAAAGTGCACTTACTTTGGTGCCGTGGCGCTCTTGTTTATCGTGAGGTTGTTGGCCAACTGGGCGAGAGACGAGTCCAGATCACCCGTCAACACTTTGCCGGTCTGCTGTTGCTGCTGTTGACCTGCGAATTTACACTTTATTTCTATAGACGTAAAGTTTTGTGTTGTTCGAATTGATAGTAGCATGATCTGACAACTCAAAGTGGGACGCACGCACTGTATAATACAAAAAAGATGCGAAGTAATTTCTTTTAGTATTTAACCTTATCAAAAATAAGAGAGCGCGGCTCATACCCGGCGTTGTACAGTCAACATCAGAAATATGTAACCACTTTTGACAGTTGTTGAGTCTTATTGCAATAGTAGTAAAGTTCAATGTACACGTCTAAATGACAAAAGTGTTCACATATTGTCAACGCTGAGTATACTCGTACAATCTCTTATATTTAACACGACCTAATTTTAAAAGTGCGTTATTTCTACCACTCTGAATTGTCCACCACCACATCTGTGGCAAAACTAGTGAGTCATGCCATAATATGGTTAAAAGTTCAATGATATTATGTGATACTGAAAAAAAAACACTAGCGGCATCTATTAAAAATAAATAACAATGAATTAAATATAGGAGGTATTAATCCAATATAGGTGTGATAACAAATATACAACAAAGGAATCTATGTACAGTGATGTTATTAAATAAATATAAATAAATTAGGAGAAATAAAAACTTATTTACAGACGGACAGTGAACATAATTATCATTATTAACCTTGTGCAATCACGCAAACCATACGAAAAAAACTAACTGAAGCGTGTGCTTACGTCGACAAATAAAATTAAAATGGAAGTAAAACCACGGGATTACAACAAAAAAGGTTTTATTTGTTAAAGATGGAGGAGGACGACTTTCGAGTGCTTTGTATCGCTGGCTCAAAAAAAAAAAGAACCAAACAAAATCAAAAACGAAAAAAAAAGAGCTGGCCATCTAAAGCGATATTTTTTTTTTCTGTAAATGCAATCGAACCCATCGCGCCCATCGCCGCCATCGGCTGTTTCGCCGGCGAGCCGAACATCATCGGCTGGTTGGTTTGCATCGACATGACGTCGCCGAACGGCTGCGCCGCCATCGGTTGCGGCTGCGGCTGCGGCTGCTGCGTGATCGGCTCCCTGTGCCTCGCCGGGGAGCCGCCGAGGGACATCCGCATCACGTCCTCGAGCTCGTCGAACGCGGACTTGGGCTGGGGGGGGACGGTCGGGGGCGGGGGGCGGGCGGGGGACGCCGACATCGGCCGGGTGGGGTCCCCCATACCCATGAACGGGTTGGCCGCGGCAGCTTGCAATGACAAATCATATGGAACGTTCAATAGATACTATACAATATACGTATATACATATACATAAATATACACATAATATTATATTGTATAATATAGTATAATATATTGTACATAATTCGTTTTCCCAGCACCAAATAGGTGACCTTAATGATACAATACAAGATATGAGAAAAGTTTAATTATAGTGATTAATGGAATACCATAGGACTAAAATCGAGGTTGCCGTGTCATGAAATCCTTGTTTTTTTTTATCAAAATTCAATTTTTTATTCAGTTTATAGATTACTTTTTAATCTTTCATCATCAGTTTCAGGTCAAGGGCTGCCCCCTTAGCCGACTTGTCATTCTATAATCGTTATCGAATCGAAAGCTAAGGAACGAATCGTCACGTCACGCGGTCAGGTAAAATCGCCTAATCAAGCATGATAAGTTCCTCAGTTTTCTACAATATAACAATAACTATTAATGATGTTGACAATATAGCTAAGGGGGCAGATCATATTCATATTTTTCTTTAGTAAAAAAACTATGTAATCGACACGGCAACCCACATTACACAGGTAGAGTGGGTACATTATAACTACAAGAGTTGTGGACAAGCGCCTCACCTGTGGTGTCAGTGTTATTGAAAACGTTAGAGAAGTTAGCTTCGGACACAAACGTGTTGTTCGGCTGCGGCTGGGCGGGGAAGGCGGCGAACCCGTTGGTGGGCGCGGGCGTGGGCGTGGGCGTGGGCGCGGCCGTGGGCGCGGCGGGCGCGGGCCACGCCGGCGCCGGCGCCGGGGTCGCGGCTAGAACGCCCAGGGCGGCCGCACGTCAGTGACACTCGTGACCGGTGAATGGGCGTGACGACCGAATTTTAATTTTTAGCCCGTCTCGTAGATTAATAAAAAATAATGGACGCGTATTTTTCCTTTTTTTAAGTAATCAAAACATAACGGCGATACATCGAGTCGAAATTCCGTGTGACGTCACACCTAGGCACACTTTATACTTAGTTATGACGTCGCGACCTGCGTACTCCGAAACTTTATTGCGATAAAAATCTGAGTATTTTTTCAATAATTCGAAAAAGCAAAAAAAAAAAACGTCTTTTATTCTTTTACTATCCAACTGACGAACTAAATATAATTTTGATTTTTATACCTTGTCATCACGCCCATTACCATCATAGAGCGAATCAGCCGCCGACTGTACCTACTACTGAGCCTTAACTAACCACTTGCTATCGTATAGGGAATTGGGCTAGTGATGTGCCGACTTGAATATTTCACTAAAATGAGATGCCATTGACGAAGGATACTCCATACCTGATGTTGTGCAATCAGCATCACAAATATGTAACCACTTAAACTGTCAACAGTCGATAAATCTTACTGTAATAAGGTTCAACGACCGACAGGTGTTAATATATTTTTGATGCTGACTCTATACTTCACGTATTTATGTAAATGGCATTTCTATATTTTTTATTGCAATCGGTTCAAAGAAACAAATTGAAACTTGATCCATAAGTATCATTCATTTACTATTGCAATTTCAAGCGTCGCCCGAGCGGAGCCGCGGTCTTCAACCAGTGAAAGAAACCTACTCTAACGGCCGCACTCAGAGTCGACTTTAATGATTACTTAGTTAAGTATAGATATTTAAAACAAAACTGCCGCAATCAGAGACGTTCAGTAAATTAATGTTAATTGGCATTTAATGAGATGCAACTTAATTGGGTATTCTCCAAGGTATGAAAATCAAAATTCTAATTAGTCCGTCAGTTAGAAAATAAAAAAATAATAGACACGTATTTTTTGCTTTTTCAATTTAATGAAAATGAACATAGATAAAGCCCATTAAAGTTTATGGTGGGGGGCTCGTGACGTCAATATTCATTATAAGCGCCATACAAACCGCACCGAATTGTGACGTCACGCGAAATATCAACTCAATGAATCTCTGTTACTTTTTGATTACGTAAAAAAAGAAAAAATACGTGTCCAATATTACTACACTAATCTACACGACGGACTAAAAAAAATTTTTTTGTCAAGTAGCCAATTAGTTAAATGCCAACTAACATTAATTTATTAAGCTTGTCTGATTGCGGCAGTTTTGTTTTAAAAATCTATACTTAACTAAGTAATCATTAAAGTCGACTCTGAGTGCGGCGGTAAGAAATCTACTTGTTTTGTTAATAATACATTTTTAGACACGATAGACAAATTTTGTTTAATTAAAAGGATTTAATCAAAGATATTTGTTATCATATCATATCATAAAAATTAATACAAAAAGGGGAGGGAAATTGCAGTCAATTATTAACTTTATTTATTTACAGACTAGGGATATGATTATTTATATTTAATCTTGTTAAATTGCTATTTACTCAGGTCTAAACTTACTTTGTGCTATTGCAATTTGTACCTTACCACTAATAATATTAGCTGTCATATTGGTGCACAACCTCACCCATTGAAGCTAGGGTTGTGCTTTTTATATAATACAGCGTGGATGTCTATTTGTTTTATCACAAAATAATTGAGAGCTATCCATGGAGATAAATTTATTGTTTTAACACTAGACGATGTGATACTAAGAAATATAGTATTAAATGTATATGTACGTATTTAAGAAAAAAAACGAGTCTGTGTTAGTTTTGAAGTTTTTTAACAACTATTTTAGTGTTTGCCTTCACAAACAAACTTACGGCCGCACTCAGAGTCGTTTTAATGACTAATGAAGTTACATTTATGTAGATGCCAATTAATATTAATTTAATGAACTGAATCTTCAATTTTAACTCTTAATTTTTTTAGCAAATCGTTAGATCATTAAATTACAAACGCATATTAAATTCACATTATTCTGTTAATAAAATTTATCTCGATGAATAGTCTCAATTAAATACAATCTAGCCAACACCATTTTTTGTACACCTAAACATTTTTTTTTTAATATAATAATAAGAACAATAAATTGATATAAGGCAAAATTGCCAGTGGTGGCCTAAGCACAAATAACAATTAACAACTGCTTATACAATCCTACTTTTGTATAAGTACAATTTATTCCCTGCGATTTACCCGCCTAATTCAAAAGTTCCCGCGGGCACTCCGTGAAATCCGTTCCGCTAAAGTTTCCTATCTATGTAACTATCTACCTGTCCAATTCCAGCTTCATAGGTCACGTATTGTTCAGTGAGTCAACGACCTTTCGCTTCGCTTTTATATAAGGTGTGGCAAGATTTGCTGCAAATAATTCAGGGTTGAAAGTATACATCGTGCATCGTTATAAACAAGTTCATTGAAAAAAGATGAAAAAAAAAATCAAAAAGAAAACCTGTGAAGGCGCTCGCCGCTCAATCATCGCGCACCGGTATCTTAAGATCAATGACCTCGATCGTCGCTCGATCGAGCTGACCACTGACGCATCGCTCGCTGTGTGCGTGGCGCGTGCTTTACATACGTATTAGTTAGCTACGTGTATCTTATAAATGTAGCTGTAAACTGTTTTTCAATGAATTTATTTTCCTTATATGTTGAAAAACTACCGAACTTACAATATTATTTTTGCACTTATCCTGTTTGTTAAAACGCATACCTTCAGCCCCGTAAATATTTGCGGCAAATTTTGCCACATCTTATACAACATACCTATAAAAAAGTACCTAGTTTCTCGAAAATCACTTTTCTATTTTCCTAGATAGGTGTCAACGTTGCTGCTCAAAACCATAGCGTACTATTATAGGTGTCACTTTTACTACGGTAATCATTATCCGTGCTCAGGCCCACCGCAGGCGACCGATCGCGCGACCGGTCGGCCGCCCCGCACCCCGACCGCCGACCGCCGACTCACCGCCGAACATGTCCGCGAACGGGTTGCCGCCCAGCGAGAGCAGGTCGTCCGAGCTGCGGCCGTCCGGCGGCGACGGCCCGAACAGGTCGACGATGTTCTGCGACTGGGGCTGCGCCTGCGCCTGCGCCTGCGGCTGGGGCTGCGCCGGCGCCGGCCCCGACAGGAACGGGTTGGACGCCGCGCTCGTCGGAGACTGCACCTTGTTCTGTGCGCGATACGGTCCACAATTGATATCGGTGTTACCGGTCATTATTGACTAAAAGTATCCTCTCTTAGGAGTAAAGTTTCTCACAAATCGGTCAGGAATATAAAATAATGGACAGTTTTATATTCCTACTGTTATTAATAGAAAATCAATTAAAGATTTGTTAACTGTAAAGTGATTTCTAGATAAATCTTGTTAGCATAAAACTTTGCAGACTTTTTTAATTTTTAGTCTGTGTAGATTAATAAAAATTTTGACACGTATTCAGGTGGATGACCTTTAGGTAGTTTAGGTGAATGACCTTTAGGTAGTTTAGGTGAATGACCTTTAGGTGTTGAGACATTTTGCTGAGGTTTTTCTCTGTGACGTTTAAGTATTTTGAATATGTCCTTCGTTTAAAATAAAATAGTCTATATTATATTAGGTATATGTACGTTATGCTAATAGATACGGGACAAAGAGGCTTAGGGCTGGATGAGTAGATGACAAACACACGGTTGAAATGATACATTTAGATCACCACTTATAAAACCAGATAAAATCCAAACCAATCCCAATGACTAACATATATAATACATGGTATAACCCAACTTCCCTGCGCGCCAAGCGAATTTGAACACTGAATACCCACATATACATTCGGAAATTGCTTGTATGAGTGGGAAATGTCAAAATCGGTTTTTATACAAGTTGAACAGACAAATTTAGATATAGATAGGTATAGGAGCATTTCACGCTTTCGAATACCGCAAACGAGCGGCACAATCGAATATTATTATCGATAGGTTTCAAAATCGATTGGACTAGAGCTTTCTAAATTTGCCTGTCGCGAGATGCACCCGATGAATTTTGAGGAGTCCGTTGTATATAAAATGGCTAGTAATCAATACACAAATAAACAAAGACAGCACGTAATATATACCCAAAAACATCCCGTAACCTGTGACTACAATTGCGGGTTGTCTTACGATTATCTGCGATATATCTTCCGTCTCCGTCCACACAACATCACCTTGCAACAATTGCACCTGCGAATTGCGTCACGTTTTTTTAATAATTCAGTAATGCTACTCATTAGATAGCATTGTTTACAGCAAAGAGCTATTCATCAAGCACGCATTCGTCAACGTCACGTATTCACGATACATATTCACGTCAACTATTCTTGAACGTGAAAATTTGTGGAAAATATACGTAATCTTTTCAATGTCTACGAGGGACACGAGTGACCTTGTAGTGCGCGTCAGTCAGGAATGAATGGTGACCATGTAGCGCGTCAGTAAAGAGCGTGCGGTGACCTTGTAGTGCGTCAGTAAAAAGTGAAGAGTGCGCAGTGAGCTCGTAGCGCGTCAGTAAAGAGCGTGCGGTGACCTTGTAGTGCGTCAGTAAAAAGTGAAGAGTGCGCAGTGAGCTCGTAGCGCGTCAGTAAAGAGCGTGCGGTGACCTTGTAGTGCGTCAGTAAAAAGTGAAGAGTGCGCAGTGAGCTCGTAGCGCGTCAGTAAAGAGCGTGCGGTGACCTTGTAGTGCGTCAGTAAAAAGTGAAGAGTGCGCAGTGAGCTCGTAGCGCGTCAGTAAAGAGCGTGCGGTGACCTTGTAGTGCGTCAGTAAAAAGTGAAGAGTGCGCAGTGAGCTCGTAGCGCGTCAGTAAAGAGCGTGCGGTGACCTTGTAGTGCGTCAGTAAAAAGTGAAGAGTGCGCAGTGAGCTCGTAGCGCGTCAGTAAAGAGCGTGCGGTGACCTTGTAGTGCGTCAGTAAAAAGTGAAGAGTGCGCAGTGAGCTCGTAGCGCGTCAGTAAAGAGCGTGCGGTGACCTTGTAGTGCGTCATGGCCGCCTCCTCGTCGGCGAGCGCCTGCCGCCGCAGCGAGTCGTCGATGAGCAGCGCGGCGCCGTCGTGCGCGTCCAGCTTGCTGGAGGCGGCGGCCGACGTGAACGCGGACGACGTCGACGACAGCGCGCCCATCACGCTCGCCACGTTCTTCTGGGCGCTGCGGACACGCGCGCGCACACACACACACACACAGAAGGTTCAGTCACGTGACAACAGGGCTCTTATTCACTACTAGCTGTTCCCCGCGATTTCACCCGCGTTAATTTCAGAGTTCGCATTCGCAGTTCGCAACGTGTATGCAAAATTTCATGATGATCGGCTGAACCGTTAAGCGTAACAGACAGACAGAGTTACTTTCGCATTTATAGTATTAGTAGGGATGACCAATAACATTCGTTGCCCATAACGCGCGTACAAAAAACACCATTACAAACGCTCCAGGCGCCAAAATGTTGACATTGATATTCTGTTTGCCATAAGACACGTTAATGTATTATTTTTGAAGTGAAATTTCTTTGAGCACGAGGCAAAAGCATGGGGAGCAATGAATTACCACGCTTGGTCACAGGGGCGGGGGAGGAGAGCTTAGGCCTTTTGCACATAATAATAAATTTTCTTGTAAGACAAAATGAGTAGTATGCGCGTGTCTTATCTGACACAAGAAAAAAATTCTTGTAATGTGTATGGTCTCATAACAATCAAAGCGACTGGATGTCTTATTAGACATTTCTTATAAAACACAAGAAACCTTTCTTATGTGCAAAAGGCGGACGGTTTCGTCATGTCATCAATATCCTCTAGGGGAAATCTTGCGCTTTTTAGAGATGAATTCAAATAAAATATTTTTTTTAAGTTGTGATTGTGTGCACGTCTTATGTTGGTAGTTCGTAGTGAATAAGGGAACATATCGATACTACGTAAACAATTTTTTTTTTAATTTTTGCTTTTTTACGTATAGGCTATTTGACTAATTTTTTGTAGATTAAAAAATATTGGACACGTATTTTTTCTTTTTTTACGTAAACAAAAAATAATAGCGTTACATTGAGTTGAAATTTCGGGTGACGTCACAAACTAGTGCAGTTTGTATGGCGGCTTGCAGCAGTAAGTGTCGTCACGAGCCCCCACCCTAAACTTTAATGCGCTTTATCTGTGTATTTTCATTTACTTGAAAAATAAAAAAATACGTGTTTAATGATTTTTAATTTTCTAGAAGACCGACTAATTGAAATTTTTATTTTTAAAAGTTGTCAACATCCCTATTCTCAGCTACAAATCACCTGGCGGTCTGCGTGGGAGTGTTGGCCGCGGAGCCCTTCTTCCCCTCGAGGGTCGCCAGGTGGCTCTCGAGCGCGTCGAGCAGGCTGCTCGGCGCCTTGGTCAGGTCCGGTATGTCGCCTTTGTCTATACCGACATTCTCTGCAACCTGGAACAGTGGAATAGGCATGATGACTAAATTTAAACTTTTAACCCGTCTTGTAGATTAATGAAAAATATTGGAGAAGTATTTTTCCTTTTTTGACGTAATCAAAAAATAACGACGATACATTGAGTTGAAGTTCCATGTGACGTCATACCTAGGTACACTTTATATTCAGTAATGACGTCGCGACCTACCACTCCTAAACTTTAATGCGTTTAATCTGAGTATTATATTTCAATACTCGAAAAATTAACACGTGTCTATTATTTTTTTACTATTTAATTGACGGACTAAATGGAATTTTAATTTTTATACCTTGTCATCATGCCCATTTAAAAAGGGTTTAAATACGCAATCAGTACCTGTTTGTAATATTTTAGTCTGCAATAATAATACTTCAACTAGTCTCTCCAGTTTAAAAACCAGCTTTATGTCGTGTATGGAAGATCATTTTTGTGTTTTCCTGTATCATTCTATACCTATACGATCTTTTAGTTTTTATTCGTTCTACTGATGCCACTTTTCTACCTGCCATTTGCAAGGAACTATGCATCTTGGGTATATAATATGTATATATCAATGATGTTCAAAAATATTCGAATCTACGACCCACCTTCAAGAACTCGGCGACCCTGTCCATTCGGATGAGGAACTTCTTGTATAGGTCGAGCGCTTCGCGGGCGTTCTTCTTGTTCATCTCGAAGTACTTCTCCAGCAGGTTGATGATGCCCTCGTTGTAGCAGGCGAACAGTCTGCAACCGGGGACATTGGTCACAAACATGAGTGCACATTATAACAATACAATAAATACATATTTGAATTGCCTAGTCAAGCTCGTCGAAAAGTAAGTGACAAGGCGCGAGCGGAAGTGACAAGGCGAGATTAGAGACTAGACAGTATGCGTGGCAACTGGCAAGGCGAGAACGGCCCCAGAGCGACCACGACACTTAGGCCCGTATTCCAGAAGCTGACTCAGATCACGTTTTACTTGAGATTAGTTTTAAGCTCAGATCATAACTCAAGCGTACATCTTATTATAGAATGCGTTTTAAGTTCTAATCACTTGAAACTAGTCTTGAGTAGGGATTCTGAACTCTGATTGGTTCTAATCAGTTGAAACTAGTCTTGAGTAGAGATTTTGAGCTCTGATTGGTTGAGTGGACTTGACATGACAGACGTAAACAAAGATCAAATCTTTGCTTGAGTATAGATTAGTACTCAAGCGTCGTTCTAGAATAAGGAAATAACTCAGCTGATTGTTGATTGATGAATCTCGTTTCAAGTAAGGTTCTAAAATTAAAGCTTTACTTGAAATTAGTTTTAAAACTAGATTCATGACTTGAGTAACCTTTTGGAATACGGACCTTAGACAAGAGCGAACAAGAAGAGGCGAGAATAGGCACGGTGAGGCAAGAGCTGGCGGAAAAAAGGTGAAAGCAACAAGAACACCATGCAAACTGCAAATGGACGCCGATAAGCAATAACATGTTAGGCCACAAAATTAAGTTATTGATACAGAACGCTTTATTGAGAGTTATAGAACGTTTTCTTATTATGTTTACCTTATTACATTGTTTAATAAATACTAACAAATTGTTGGAAATAAAAAAATGATGACACAAATGGCGCTATAATTTTAAAACACGATTTATTCAAAATTTCTCCAGTGTGGGTTAACACACTATTACTTATCCATTGTCTAAATTATAAAGACATTAAGGTGAGGGTAACCCCTTTACCTGATGAGATCCCTGAACAGCAGCATGAAGCACATGTTGATGACGCCGTTGGTGAGGTCGTTGGCGGTGCAGTCGAACTCGAGCAGCGCGTCCAGCTGGTTCTGCAGCACCGGCAGCGTCTTGAGCAGCTTGTCAGTGCTCATGGTGCGCAGCGAGCCCTCCTCCTTGCTGGAAACCAGACGAGAAACCATTACAAACCCTGCGTTATCACAACCTTCTTGCAAGTGGAGGCAAAAAGTAGTTCTAGACAGGTCTTAAATACTTGGGATATCTAGGACCTGTCTAGAAGACTGCTGAGCACATCTGTGAGTATACGAAAGAGTGACGTCACTCACCCCCTCTTGACCTTGCAGAAGTCGAAGGCGACCGTCCTGTATGACAGCGCCTTCTCATTGAGGTACTTGGCGTAGCGGCGTATGAACGGGGACATGTCGTAGCCTGGACGAGAAAACAAACTTTTAAGAAGAAAAAGAAAAATGGCATGAAACTTGTCAACGATGTTTGTAATGTCTTCGAATGGTGCAATGGCCGGAGTACGTAAATCTGAATTCTGTTTAGTCCGTCAGTTAGATAATAAAAAGAAATAATAGACTGTACATATTTAGCTTTTCAAATAAATGAAGTGTACCATGGCGTGACGTCACGCAACGTTTCAACTCAGAATATCGCCGTTATTTTTGATTACGTTAAAAATTACGTATCCAACATTTTTTATTGACCTACACATGACGGACTAAAAAAAAAATTATTGTAAATATGTGCGTAAAAGCTGACACGGTAAGACTAGTGTATTTCCAGTTGTCACCATTAACAACAGCTATGAATTAAGCCACCCCGATACTGCAGAGATATAAGCGTATAACATTCGCCACAAGTTTGGCAAATATTAGCTAATTTAGTATCTTGAAACACACAATGCTTAAAACTTGCTGGCCAAAGCAAACTGTTATGGATATTTTAACCAACATTTGGCGAAGATTCGTGATCAGCCAAAGCACAACATTAGATATTATGTGCGACAATATAAATAAACTTATTTTACAACAGTAAAATGGCCCACTATCTCTAGACTAAGTACGTGCATTCTAGGTACGTCGTTAATATTAATTAAAGTGCGATCATTAATATTAATTGAAGTGCAAAAAACTAGCTGCATTTATCTAGGCATACAATAAAATATGATTTAGGTACACATTATAACTGTTTCCACAATTTCTACTTAAAAAAATTTCTTTTAAATTAATTGCATAAATTCAATACCAAGAAAAATTAAGTAGTTAATTCATTTTAGAATCTCATCTAAAACGTTACAACTCGAAATTCTGCATTGCAAGTATCAAAAGAATAATTTAAATGAACTACTAAAATATTTAAGGCATAAAAAGACGAAGTTACGAAAATACAAAATTACAAAAATAAGAAAAACAGAAAAAAACGTAAAAGCAGTAGGCATAAATATGTGCATCTAACCCAATTCATCTGTGTCGTGTTTCCTTGGAACACCGTATCCAAGGAACGATATTGCGAGCACATACATGCCTATGAACAAATAATTTGCAGACAAAACATACCATAAAGCTAAAAACGAAATTTCTGTTCTTATTTTTATTTTTTAAGAAAATCCCAATTTTGTGCAGTTTGCAATAGTTTAAAAAAATAACAAGAAGCGTGTTCAGCAAACAACTACGCATAGACAGACAGACTTAGGACAACACATAAAGCCGCCATGTTTTTATCGTAATAAACTCACCGATCCGAGCGCCGGCCGCGCCTTTCCGAAAGCGATAGAAAAGTAAAAAACAAGTGTTTAAAATTTAGAATTTTTCAGTTCTTATAAGACTTGGTGATGAGAGATGTAATAATATCTTGTGAAAAAATCTTAAATATATAGAATAATAGTTTATAATAGTATTTTTAAGGATTAACCAGAAAGGAGAAGAAGCAAGACTTTATAGTTAAAATTGCCAGTGACATTGAGCACAGTGACAAACTTTGATAACCATAATCGTAATATTATTGGCTTTCACATCTTAACTACTCAACCGATCATCACGAAATCTTGCATAAATGCCAGGGGTACAGAAAAGTCTATAGGATACATTTTATTCCGCCATCCCCGCGGGAACTCCGAAATTAACAGCTTGTATCTTAAACCCCCGTCAGCGGACAGACCCCTCGTAAGTGGGAGATCACACACGTGCATCTCTGAGGTTATCATGGGTCGTGCGCGGATTTTTTGAAGATATAATTATATTCCTTTAGCGAAAAATTTTCTCAGTAGTAAATAACTTCCGACCTTCGATCCAATGAATAAATTCACACTCATCAAAATGTTTGATTTGCAAGCCACACACAATTTCTGATGTCAGTCGGTTCGCACCTTTTTCATATTAAACACAATATTTTTTGTATAGTCCCTAGACACAATATGTTTTGCATAATCTATGTAAAGAACATACGTTTTGTGTATGTGATATTATTATAAGGGAACACAAAAACGACGAAGCGCTTCGAGAAAACGTAGGTAGTGCCCTTGCGCTGCGCTTGGCTCGTCTTGGCGGGGGCACCGTGCCCCCAGATAGAATCGGAAATATTTAACTGTAGGTAAGTACATTAAAAATCTTTATTATGCACTCTAAATGTAACACGCATACTATGAATTATAACGAGGCTAAAATACCAATTTGCAAGCTCTTTTGCCTGCTAAATTAGTTTAGTTTTGAACAACGACCACAATCCGCAACGCGCGCGCTGAGCGAGCGCTGAGAGCGAGTCGCGGCAGCGGCAGCCATTGAAGTATAATGTACTGACGTCAGTACATAATATACCTACTTCAATGGCGGCAGCTGTAGGCGATGCGCCAAATCAGATTTATTTTGGTGTGCGAAAGAAAGACAAGGATAATCTGGTGAGTGGTCAAAATATACCATCCAATGTTTGTATCTCAATCTACAATTGCTTTGAGGCTTTAAAAACCATAAACTCTGTACAGTAAGTACTACACTAGACAGATGTAAGCCGATCTGAAGGATTGGTCAAATGTCAAAACGCCCCCTTGTTACTAAGCGGTTATTACTAAAATAGTTCAAAGCTTAATAGAAAAAAATTTTCATTGTTATCTCCACTGTTCATTACACATATGATATTATGTCTACTGTGGAAACACAATACCGGTTTACGATACTATATATTGTCGCAGTGATATTAACAAACAAAAGCTGGCAATGTCATAGCGACTGAGTTATGATTTTTAACGCAAAAAATTCAATACCTTTTTTAAAATTACCCAGCGACAGTAAAACATTTTTTTTTACAACAACAACAAAAAACACCTATCTTTACCGACAAGCCATATAGTACGTACTTAATATCGACGTTATGTTATCACTAAACACAAATAAAATGTAACAAATTGTTATTACTCGCCAGATAAAGATAGCATTATGATTTATTAATTCTGCAAATGAAATCATACAGTTTAATAAATTACTCAATGAATATCATAATTAATTCATCAATGATAAAGTCACTAGGAGGGTACGAGGGTTTTCTTTACTTTGTTCATCTTTTAATAATTCGACATGAAAACCAACGTTGAATTTTCCATTTAAACACCAATTATGATTTTTTCGATTGACTATAAAATAAGAGGATAATAATATTATGTTGCATCGTACTTATTTGGCTCACGACAAAATTCAGTATAAGTACAGGACAATTCCGCAAACGTAAATTTCAAAAACAGAGGGTCATAATTTCTAGAGCGAAGTTTCTCGAACATGAAACTCACTTCGCGCTTATTTATTTTTTTTTACTTTTAAATTTCGAACGATGGCGCTCAAGTGATGCGTCAGCGCACTTCATAGCGCCACGCGACCGGAGTCGCAGACGAGTCGGTTGACTCGGTTGTGATTTAAACCAAATGGCACAAGCCATCGGCGGGTCAGCCGCAACGAGTCGCCGAACTTGTGGGGTCAATGGTCAACAACCAATGGTACTCCTTTAGGTGGAATGTCATATCAAACCGACCGATCGGTAGGTACCGACTGCCAACCTACTATAGTGAATACTACCGTTCCTAATTTTGGTAGTAGGTCCTAATTATGGGATGACCCGATTTTTTTGCCCAAAATGACTCGATGGGATACGTATAGTAGGTACGAGAAAAGTAAACTACTATATTTACTAAAATAAATTCCTAATTTTTGCCATCTATGTACATAATATTGTCACATAGACTTGAAACTTGTATAAAAAGATTTACTAGTTCCCGCGGGAACTCTCAAATTAACACGGGTAAAACTGCTAGGAACAGCTGCTTGTAGACTTAATTTGGTAAATTATCTGATAGCTTGTGAAGGTTTTATAGGATAGGTAGATTTGATTTTCAATACATTTGCGGAAAGCAAATGATTCCTGATATCTTTAAAAAGAAAATTTTATAATTAAAGTGTGAATCCTAATAATATTATTAATATGAAAGTGTGGATGTTTGGATGTTTGTTACTCAATCACGCAAAAACGGCTGAACGGATTTGGATGAAATTTGGCGTGCACGTTGTCAGGGGTACAGAGAAGGACATATGGTACTTTTTATCCCGGAATTCCCGCGGGAACTCCGAAATTATCACGGGTGAAACCGCGGGGCACAGCTAGTAAAATAAATAATTGAATGATAGGACGAGGAAAAGTGTCGAATACTTAATGAAAATTAATTGCGGATATTTGCAGGTTATTATTGAAGTTATCGGGACAAATTGGTAAAGCTTGTACCTATTATTGGTATAAGACGACCGTTATAATACTTATAAGTACAGTCATCAGCAGAAATATGTAAAAAAAGATGTCAGTCTTTAAATTGACAGCGTGCTGCTGTAGAGTTTGTTGCGCAGCTTCTTCTCTTCAGCCATAGCACTAGGAAGCTGTGAAGGGTGGATATTTTATGGGTGCTGTCTACTGTAAACTGTAATTTTATTGACGTCAAAAAGAGCCACATTATGGGCCTAATTTGAATAAATGATTTGACTATTGACTATTGACCTTTGTTACTATTGCAATAAGATTTAATGACTGTCAAAAGTGATTACATATTTCCGCTGCCGACTGTACACTCCGCCCGTCCCAATTCGTTATAAGAGCATGACATGAGCAAAGGCGCCAAGATTGTTTGGCACTAGAACCGTATCCATGGAGTGAATCAATTATTCCAGCCCTCTTCGCACACTTCTGTGTACTGTCTGTATGTGAGTTTTATTCGCGATTCTGTGACGTCATACGATGCCTGTTCTGTGACGGCGCGTTTTTTCTAGTGGCTTGTTCGAGTGACGTCAATGCATGTCTTTCTCGTTCCGTATACAAGCGGACCGCGGCTAGTCGGAAAGGGGTGGGGAAAACGAAATGATAGATAGATAGCAAGTTGATAGCGAATCCTTCATTTGTCCTTACTACTGTTCCACGCGGTTTCACCCGGGCCGCGGTAAGATCGGAGTCCCGCAGGAAATCCGGGATACAATATAGCTTATGTTACTGAGGGATAACGTAGCATTCTAATGGTAAAAGAATTTTTGAAATCGCTCTAGTAGTTTTTGATCGTAGCAAACAAAAAACCTAATCCTTCCCCCTTCATAATATTAGTTTAGATTACTATGAATGCGAATGTGAGTTTTGTTTGTTTGTTATGCTTTCACGCATTACCTACTCAACCGATCATCATGAAACTTAGACACGATGTCAATGGCACAGGGAAGGACATAGGGTACTTTTTATCACGGAATTCCTGCGGGAACTTCGAAATTAACATGGGTGAAACAATGCCTTAATTTTTTCTACAACTCAATTTAAAATACACTTATCACTTCTGAATTGAAACTAAACCGGCTAAAACATTGTTTCGTTTCACCATAATTTCATTTACCTCATTTATCGCATTCATTTACCTCATTTATCGCATTCATTTACCACATTTACAATATCAGTGTTTTATTTCCCGATTTTCAACTCGGCTTAATATGTTTACACATTTGAAATTACCGTGAGCAGACAAGGTTTAAAATAACCTCGCCTAAAAACAAAGAAGTCTGTTATTGTCCATCGCGATTTGTAGATAGATAAAAACAAGGAAATTTACAATCATTAATTTATTAGCGATACTTTGAAGTATTTTTTTTTGCATTCCCTTTCTGACTAACCCTTTATGAACCTTGAAGAGTTTTTTTAACGATTTTGTTTACTTATTAGGTACACATTGCATGTTAGCGACTGAATAAATTACAATAATGAAGATTTAGGTACATTACGATTGGCTATTTGCGAAAACTTCTCACAAGAAAGCCATGTATTAGAATTCCCATGAATACTTACGGACAGCTACAGACCGTTTTCAATTTAAAAGCTAAAGTGAGTTGGTTTTTTGTTTGTTGATTTGTTACACTTTCACGCCTCAACGGCTCAACCGATCATCATGAAATGTTGCATACACGTTTCCAGGGGCACAGAGGGTACTTTTTATCCCAGAATTCCCGCGGTAATTCCTAAATTACCGTAGGTGAAACCGCAGGAAATAGCTAGTATTTGATAAATAATATCTGAAGAAAATATATATTAATTAATAAATACATATTAATATTATATAATATTAATTAATTATATATATATTATATTAATTAATTATATATGTATTATATTAATTAATTATATATATATAATATTAATTAATTATATATATATATATATATATATATATATATATATATATATATATATATATATATATATATATATATATATATATATATATATATATATATAATATTAATTAATAATAATTCTTGAACCCCACCACACAGCGCCACCTGTTCCTGAACTAAGCAGATTTAATTTGTAATTAAGTGCCTAACTATGATAAAAACTCAACACCCAGACTAAAGAGAAACACAAAATATTCTCTCCATATTCACCCTGACACGGGAATCGAACCCACGCCACCAGACGCAAAAGTCAGGTTCACTTACTACCAAAGAATGGAGATTATATTATTAAAGAAGTCGCACTCTCCGGCACCAATTTCATGCCTCCTCATGCCACCAAGGTCATTTTCACGGGGTATGAGGAGGCAGACCCAGGGAAGGTTGGAGACAATAATATTATGTAGAATCTACATGCGACAATAGGCTATTTGACTACTTTTTTTGTGTAAATTCTATTTAGTCCGTGAGATAATAAAAAAATAATGGACACGTATTTTTTGCTTTTTAAATTAATGAAAATATACCTGGATAAAGGGCATTACTTTGGGGGGTGGGGGCTCGTAACGTCACACGTAGCTAAAAAATGCGCCTGCTTTTGATGTCACGCGACATTTCGAGTCGACGTATCTTCGTTATTTTTTGCTTACGTGAACAAAGAAAAAAATATGTGTCTAATATTTTTTATGAATCTACACGAACGGGCTAAGAAAAAAATGTCAAATAGCCTATTATTCACTGACAGCTGACAAGCTCGCTGTCAACCTTACGGTAGTCGGTTCGCACACGCGCACAACACGTGTACACGGTGTACAAGCCGGCCGGCCGTCTTTACTTGGACGCAGATAAGCAATAACATGTTAACCCACAAAATTAAGTTATCTATTCAGAACGATTTATTGAGAGTTAGGGAACGTTTTTTAATTTAAAGTTTACCTTATTACATTGTTTAACTATGTAACTAAATATTGAACATAAAAAATGTTGACAGAAAATGGCGCTATAATTTTAAAACACGATTTACTCAAAATATCTCCAGTGTGGGTTAACACACTATTGCTTATCTATGTCCACTTGTGGGAAAGCACTTGAATCAGTTTATTTGTATGGAGGGTCACCGGGTTGGTACCTACTACACCATCGCATCGCGGTAACCGTCGCGTGGTGTCGACTCACTTTATCTTTCTAAATTAAATTGTCACACCATAATTTCAAAAGCCAGACAATTGCTTATTCATCGTCGGCGACATTAAACAGTCTGCGTTAGTTTTCTACCCCCGTTTCAGTCCCCCAATTTATTGCATAGTTTGTGACGTCATTTGGCAGCTCGCAGCGTACTCAGACCAACAAATGCCCTAAGCATTCCATCCACAACACGGAATGCTAACTTGATATTATAAATGCGACTGGGAGTTTGTTTACTACACGGTGAAATTTTCGTAGGTATTGTGAAATTTTAGAGTCCGTCTGTACTGAGACTAACACTATTGACAATTTTGCTATGGCAATGCCTGTCATTTCCATAGTAAAATTCTCAATAGTGCATAAGACGGGCTCTAAAATGCTTCCCGTTTCACGACTCAACTATTGGACCGATCTCCACGAAATTTCGCATACACGTTGTCAGGGGTACAGAAAAGGACATAAGGTACAATTTATTCCGGAATTCCCGAAATTTCGAACTTTACGGTTAATACCATCAAATACTTTATATAATAATAAATAATAATAAATAAATTGGTTAACTGGAATTAATTTCCGAAAAAAATTCAAATAAATTCAATCTTTCCCTGGAATAAGTACCCTACAAAAATGTTAATTCTAATACTAACTACTGACAGAATTTGTGTGTGTGTGTGTGTGTGTGTGTGTGTGTGTGTGTGTGTGTGTTTGTGTGTTTGTTTTACAAATAACCGTAGCTTGGATGTCTATTAAAAGTACATTTTAGGTAGCAAGGGTAAGTTTTCGTCCCCTATGGCTATATCTGAATCTGATGCGGGAGACTTCAACACAATGCATTTAAATTTTTGGCACTAAGCAAAACGCCCGTCACTGGTTTCACCCTTTCACCGCCATCCCCGTAATATCACGATCTATAAAAGACGTGCGTGCTCCTGGGGCCAGACACACACAGTAATGTAATAACGTTATTAACAAACCACTGCAATTAATTTTATATTTATTAGATTAAATGATAGATATTGAGCATTCCCAAAACTAGGAGAAATCATACCTAAAGCATGTGGTCTGGAGGTAATGGCCATATGTTTTTGTGGCTCTTAAGCCAACTCGTCCCGCTCGAACTTATCCCGCGGGATAACGTGACGGCGAAAAGGTTAAGGGGCGGTAAATACCTAATTATTTGACTGGTACCTACATAATAAAATTATAATGTTAATATTTTTATTAATATTTGATAATAAATACCTTGAACTCCGCTCTTGTCATGGAAATTGCTTAGTTGAAACGTTGAATTACTTGACGCTAGATATTGCGTGAATCTCTGGAAAGGAAAAAATAGAACATCAAATTAATATTCAAGAAATCAAATAGTAAATATATTTGAAATAATTGCAACAACTCGGTGTCTGTACATTGAAAATAAATGGAATAATAAAATAAGTAAGAGTGTAAATTTGAAAACATTTTTGAACGTTTTGTCCGTACGGTTTCACGCGCATCACGCTATTTACGCTGTTTATCTGGCAGCTTATACCCGGACTCAATTCCCCAGAACAATAAAGAGTTCTCGAAAAATGGCGAAATACAAAGGAAAAACTTATCATCAAAAAATAATATTATCATTCGACTAAAGTGGGATAATATTGTATTTTTCAATATCGGTTAATGACAACGAAAAGCTGCGCACACATGGCGCTAACAAACGCACAAACACTCCAAACGTACTGTGAGAACGCATTGTCTCCAGTTTTAGAAGGTCGTACAATATTACATACACACATAGGTGATGCATCACAGCGTTCCATAATATTGTTCACGCACATAAGTACCTGCAGTTAGCGTCAGAAATATGTACCTATGTAATCACTTTAAATTGACAATCGTTGAATCTTATTGCGATAGTAATAAAGTTCGACTACTGACAAACGTTTTTACACCTTTTCTATGATAACCGTACACAGCACACCATCATTGAAGTCAACCCAAAACATAGGTATGTTTTTTTTTTCTACATAAGAGTAACTTGCCATCAATAGCACCTCTTGTAATTACCTTCCATTTGAATGGGCATGTTGACTAATTTTTATTTCTTAGTCTGTCTTGTAGATTATTCAAAAATATTGGACACGTATTTTTTCTTTTTTTACGTAATCAAAAAATAACTGCGGAATATTGAGTTGAAATTTCGCGTGACGTCACTATTCAGACAGTTTGTATGGCGGTTTTAGCGGTTAGTGACGTCACGACCCCCTCACCCTAAACTTTAATGCGCTTTATCTCTGTATATTTTAATTTATTTGAAAAAGCAAAAAAATACGTGTCTATTGGTTTTTTATTTTCTAACTGACGGACTAATTAGAATATTGATTTTCAAAAGTAGTCCATATCCCCATTATCTATACAGGTGATTTTTCAAGTCGGCGTGGATGTCCAAATCCGAGACTACGAAGAATATCGAAAAACGCTCCTAAGAGTCTCAGGATCGATTTGATAAAAAAAAACTTAAGGCGCATGGAGTCGTGAAACGATCATTTTTGAGGCCCTAAAGCTCATAAATTAGCCTACTGACGATTCCAGAATTAACATATATTAAAGATTGATATATGAACTTCAATCTGAGCATTTAAATAAATTGTAGTCTACAAAATACTATTCAAAAAAAAACATTGAAATGAAGCTGTTTTCAACTTGAAATACGCTACTGCTTCTAAACTACAAGTGATAATTTCACGATTCTTTCAGGAAAAGATTGCTAACTTGTTTAACTTAAAACTGAGCATTTATCGTTCCAAAATAATACATAGTTTTGACGAAATGTTTTTTATACCACATTCACTACAAATGGTCACGAGCGGGTCCGTGCGCGGGCGACGGGAGTCAGTCTGGCGCTGGCATTCAAACGGGTAGGCTGTGCGTCGCGCTGTCGCAATCCGCTTGGTTACGCCAAATTAATTTTGTGAGCAAAATAAGGTAGCGACATCAAAAATGCCACGAAAAAAAAAGCTGCAAAAAGTTGGGCAACTGGACTTCACTGAATTTTAATTATTGGTTCATTGTATTTTTTTGTAACAAAAGGCAATTTTATAAACACATTTTTGTTTTATTACTTTCTTTTACTAAATTAATCAATAAATTAATAAAAATAAAAATATACAGCTACAGCATTTTAGATATCGGAAAATATACAGCAATTTTCTATCTGCATACAAATCGAAGAATGCTGTAAGTAGTAAAACCTGTTTCCTTGTAACTTTAGTGAAAATATTTTAATTGCAACTAACATTAAGGTGGGTCTAAAGGTCTAGTTTTCATACAAACTGCCGTAGCTATATTAAAGGCATTCCGCCTGTTTTTATTTATTAGACTTCATTTAATAAAATACTACTACTTGTTACGATAACGCACAGCCCAAAATCTTTGCATATTATAGTGAAGAAATAACATAATTACAATCATTTCAAAATGAATTAAATTTCGGTCGAACCTTTGCTTGTGTGAGAGAACGAATACACTTATAAGTGTACGAAAATGGCGGCCCGGTCTATAAACAGCTGTAGTTAGGCTGTAGACTGACAAGTCCCCCGAATGCAGTAGTTTGTAGTGAATTCCAAAAGGATCACAAGGTGGCGCGGCGTTGTGCCGTGAGTTTTGACAATTTTGCCTACCAAGATAATTTAGAATTGTATTTGAAAATATACCTATTACTGATGTAGTAGGTACCTATTAGTAGCCGAAGCGAATACAAATAACTTGTGGAAAGTTGGAAAAGACGTTTTGGTTCTGCGTCACGTACGATGAGGTATAACGTAACTTACGGGTAAAAGTATTTTATATTTTTGTGTTGAATAAATTCTTGCTATCTCTTTCTTGTTTTCACGATGAGTAAAAGAGAGAGACCATATTTTCGAAAGGTTGTATCTCGGCCTGGGGTGATAAAATTCAGCGTTTATCTCCAAATTCTCCGATGCAATGAAAATAATATTTTTATTGTGTCTTATGTGACCACGTGATGCAATTTTTTTCATACCTTCAATTTTTTTTTTGTAAAGCCTATATCTCGGAACTACAAGTTACAGACCCATCGTGTTGGTAATCAAACGTCATGTTTTCGTGATATCTATGTGATCACGTGGTCAAATTTCCAATAACCTATATCTCGGAAACTACAAGTTACAGACCCATCGTGTTGGTACTCAAACTTCATGTTTTCGTGATATCTATGTGATCACATGGTCAAATTTTCAACAAGCTATATCTCGGAAACTACAAGTTACAGACCCATCGTGTTGGTACTCAAACTTCATGTTTTCGTGATATCTATGTGATCACGTGATCAAATCTTCGATAGCCTGTATCTCGGAAACTACAAGTTACAGACCCATCGTGTTGGTACTCAAACTTCATGTTTTCGTGATATCTATGTGATCACGTGATCAAATCTTCGATAGCCTGTATCTCGGAAACTACAAGTTACAGACCCATCGTGTTGGTACTCAAACTTCATGTTTTCGTCATATCTATGTGATCACGTGGTCAAATTTTCGATAGCCTATATCTCGGAAACTACAAGTTACAAACCCATCGTGTTGGTACTCAAACTCCATGTTTTCGTCATATCTATGTGATCACGTGATCAAATGTTAGATAGCCTATATCTCGGAAACTACAAGTTACAGACCCATCGTGTTGGTACTCAAACTTCATGTTTTCGTCATATCTATGTGATCACGTGATCAAATGTTAGATAGCCTATATCTCGGAAACTACAAGTTACAGACCCGTCGTGTTGGTACTCAAACTTCATGTTTTCGTCATATCTATGTGATCACGTGGTCAAATTTTCGATAGCCTATATCTCGGAAACTACAAGTTACAGACCCGTCGTGTTGGTACTCAAACTTCATGTTTTCGTCATATCTATGTGATCACGTGATCAAATGTTAGATAGCCTATATCTCGGAAACTACAAGTTACAGACCCGTCGTGTTGGTACTCAAACTTCATGTTTTCGTCATATCTATGTGATCACGTGGTCAAATATTCGATAGGCTATATCTCGGAAACTACAAGTTACAGACCCATCGTGTTGGTACTCAAACTTCATGTTTTCGTGATATCTATGTGATCACATGGTCAAATTTTCGATAGCCTGTATCTCGGAATCTACAAGTTACAGACCCATCGTGTTGGTACTCAAACTTCATGTTTTCGTCATATCTATGTGATCACGTGGTCAAATTTTCGATAGCCTATATCTCGGAAA
The DNA here is from genome assembly GCA_907165275.2 of Zygaena filipendulae. Lineage (NCBI taxonomy): Eukaryota > Metazoa > Arthropoda > Insecta > Lepidoptera > Zygaenidae > Zygaena > Zygaena filipendulae. Next base: position 9,689,153 of record OU015669.1, read on the forward strand.
CTACAAGTTACAGACCCATCGTGTTGGTACTCAAACTTCATGTTTTCGTCATATCTATGTGATCACGTGATCAAATGTTAGATAGCCTATATCTCGGAAAATACAAGTTACAGACCCGTCGTGTTGGTACTCGAACTTCATGTTTTCGTCATATCTATGTGATCACGTGGTCAAATATTCGATAGGCTATATCTCGGAAACTACAAGTTACAGACCCATCGTGTTGGTACTCAAACTTCATGTTTTCATGATATCTATGTGATCACGAGATCAAATCTTCGATAGCCTGTATCTCGGAAACTACAAGTTACAGACCCATCGTGTTGGTACTCAAACTTCATGTTTTCGTCATATCTATGTGATCACGTGGTCAAAAAGTGGAATCGAAATCTAAGGTTTGAACACAAGATTTTCACGATTCATAGTTTACAAAAAAAGACGCACACCACCGAGACTCTTGTTGAGGTAGCCAAATTACGAATCCTAATCGTCTAGTATTAATCGATTTGCATGTGTGTGTGACTACGTTTCGGCCAGTTATTCGATATTTTCGTGTAGTCAAAGGATAATAATGCGCGTAAAGCCATATAAAAATTTTAAATTAAAGATGTATTAAACACTCATCCTCTCGCAGCCATCATCAAAATCTATTTTTTAACCTTGTGATTCTCTGTAAATTGAGAAAACTCTTTTATGGCGCCGTCCGCGGCCTCTATCGGATAAGAGCTGCATAATCTGGCGCGCCCTTAACTTAACAAAACTATGTACAAAAAAAATCATAATTCTGTCAGTTCTTGTTAAAAAGTTGCTTTATTTTCAATTTTATAAAAAAAATGTTTCTGGTGAAAAGTTGGTGTTTTGTTACTTACAGCAAATATGTTTTCTTACGGCGAAAATTTTGATTAGTCTACTACTTTTTTCTGGGACGATATAAATTAAAAATAAATTCGGTACCTAAAGGTACCAAATAGGTACACTAAATATGTGAAAAGAAAAAAATCAATTTGTGTATAGGTACTAAATTGTACTAAATAAGTACTAAATTGTAAAATAATAAATTAATTTAACTACCTATTTAACTACGAATTTGATATCATTAATCCTTTATAGTAAAATTACAATATAATAAAAATAAACATCAATAATTATTTACCTTCATTATTAAAGTATTAAAATAAAACATAAAAAATACAATATAAAAATATTTGCATGACTCAATGTAATATCAATTAAAATAATGATAGATTTGATGGAGTGCCGATAACTGTTCCACTGACCCTACGTACATTATCGCGCGATGTTTGGGTGCGGGTAGCGGGGGCGAGAAAATTAGGCCACGCCTCAACGCCCAAGGTCGTTGGCGACACCACGAGCCTTAAACTGTACAGGGAGGTCCTCACACCAGTTGACCCGGTGACTTTGACAACTGTCTTATTGTGCTCAAACAGAATAAGCACTATGATTGTGCCATTCGATTGGGTCACCTAAGGTTCAAATTTGGTCTGATTTTCGAGAAACCTACACTATTTTTAACCTACCGACAGGTTGATCCGTGTATACTATGCATCATACAACAATATAAATGAATATATGATGAGCAGACCATTAAGTATGCGGCGTTATTTTATTGACACAAGTGGTCTTATCATTATTGACGGGACATACTGTGCACTAGAGTAGGGGCCAAAATCACTCTTTATAATGAGAAAATAATAATAAATAATAGCAAATAATAAGAGAAGAAACCGATGTGATTGGCTATTTGAATTGTATTTTGTGGTGACTTGTATTTGATTGCGTCGCAACGATGTGATTGGTTTTTAGTTTGATCATCCCCCCCCCGAAAAAATTGGTTGACGTGGATTGCATATAGTAAAAGTTTTTATTGTTCGTCTATTCTCTCATGTCTTTGTGTTCGAGCATAATTTTATTACATACTAGCTGTACCCCGCGGTTTCACTCGCGGTAATTTCGGAGCTCCGGAGACCTTTCAACGAAATCACTATCTATTGGTGAGAACTGCATGAAAAGCCGTTCAGTGATTTTTCAGTTTATAGCGGACAGACAGACAGACGCGGCGGAGGACTTTGATTTATAATATGAAAGGCAGTAGGTACCACGATAACGAAGTCGCAGGCAACAACTAGTGCTGACCTTTATAATAACGTAGGTTAACTACTCCTTCTTACATAAATAGTGTAAACAATGTTTTTACAATATGCGGATCTGTGACCTGTGTGATTTGTCCATTTAGTTTTTAAAAGCTACCCACGCAACGGACTTCTATGCGGTTTTCACTGTCATTTACAGAATTTTAAGCGTGATTATTCCGGAAGGTATTTATAATATGTACAATACGGAGTTCCCGGAGGAACCCCGAGGTTCACTGGGGTGAAATTGCGGAAAACAGCTAATGTTTTAAATTTCTGTATGCATACATATTCGTCGTACATAATTCAATAGGTACCTACCTACTCATGTTCATATTACATGAATTTACATGGACGTATGTTTCAACTTTCAGCATTGTTATGTCCAATCAAGATTGTATCAGTGGATGTAAAAAATAAATTATAATTGCAGTCACCGTGCCGCGAATTTCATATCTGGTAAGTAACGAGAGTTCGTGTCGGCATGTCATCCGGTAATACGTAGATTCAAAAAGTAATTTATTCGATATTAGTAATTGATCATTACGCAAAAAGAACACACCATAGCTTTTCTATGCGATTTACATGACAAAAATATAAAAAATAAAACATACGCGCCGAATTGAGAACCTCCTCCTTTTTGGGAAGTCGGTTAAAAATTAAAAAATCCTCATGATAGTCCCAAAGCGACGTGTAATATTGTCCGACGACGCAATATGTTTGAAAACGAGGGATTGCGAAAAGGAGACGGACCCAGTGCCAAATCTAGCGGTCGGCGTTCGAGAATTTTCCTTTTAAGTTGCGAATGCCGGGGTGACTAATGGTGACTAGAATTACTGTCCGCTATATAAATCGTAAAGAACTTGAAATTTTTGACCGATCATCATTGATATACCACACTAGTAGTAAAGTCTAGTAGTAAATCAATGCCGATCATCATGAAATTTTGTACACACGTTGTCCGAGGTACAGAGAAAGACATAGGGTACTTTTTATCCCGGAATTCTCCCGGGAACTCCAAAATTAACGCCGGTTAAATCTCATGAAATTTTTCATACACATTGTACAGAAAAGGACATAAGGTATTTTGTATCCCGGAATTCCCGCGGGATATCAGAAATTTCCGCGGATGAAACCGCAGGGAACAGCTGGTTACTAATAACTACTTAAAAAAATTTAAAGGAAAATCACAAATATAATAAAGAGGAAAGGTTTGTTTGTAAGTACCTATGTTTGTAACGAATTGGCTCAAAAAGTACTGGACCGATTTAAAAAAAAATCTTTCACCATTTGAATGCTACATTGTCATTGATTAATATAGGCTATATTGTAATCCTGAATTCCCGCAGGAACTCTGAAATTACCGCTGGTGAAAATGCGCGGGACAGCTATCTCTGGATCTACTGAACCGATTTTGAAAATTCTTTCACTTACAGGAAGCTACAGTGGTCTTGAGTTCCATAGCGTACTTTTTATCCCGGAATTCCCGCGGGAACTCCAAAATTACCGCGGGTGAAACCGCGGGGGACAGCTAGTCGCTATATGTATGTAATCGGAGCGTTTGCTTGGAAATTATGGCAGGTTGATCGCTCTTAATTAAGCGAAGCGGAGTATCGATATTATGCGAGAAGCGGGGTTGTAGGTACATCGCATGAGTAAAATTAAGGTCCGACTCATCCCACAGCGCCTTAGCTGCACAATTAATAAACTGAACTAGCTGTGCCGCGCGGTTTCACCCGCGTTCATTTCGAAGTTAAAGGATGAAAGTGCCACATGTTTTTTTCTGGCCCTAAAATAACACATGTACATGCAGAATTTCATGATAATTGGCTTAGTAGTTAGACGTGAAAACGTAACAATAACAATATCTGGAATTTAAATTTGTGGGTTAACATGTTATTGCTTATCAGCGTCCATATTATCTGTGGTTGTAGTTACGATGCTAAAAGCTCACCTCGTTTCCGTATGCCAGTAGATTGTGCACCGTGATCAGCGACTTGAACACTACCACCCAGTTTGTGTTCTGAGTTCGTTCCAGGAGCAAGTTCGCCAGCTGTGGTATGGACACGTTGGGCTCGTTCGTGCAGTGGACTAGATCTGCAATGGACATCACACATCAGTTGAAAAATGTCGAATAGATCGTCAAAAATAAATACTTACCTATACGTAGTTAATTTCTTATAAATAAAATGCATGTCTTTCTTTTTGTGGAAAATATCTATGTAACTAATATTATAGTTTGTGAGATGTTTGTGAGTGACGTTGTAGGGGGTAATCTCTGGATCTACTGAACCGATTTTGAAAATCCTTTCACTTATAGAAAGCTACGGTAGTCCCGACTCCCGAGTGACATAGGGTACTTTTTATCGCGAAATTCCCACGGGAACTCCGAATTAACCGCGGGTGAAACCGCAGGGTAAGTTAACGTTAAGGATGTTTTTTGCCGGCTAGGTTACCCCTTCGCAACGCCCAATAAGGAAGTTCATTCTAAAAATTAATCGATAGGAAAATATTATAATGTAAAATAGGGTATAAATTATATACCTAGTTACTAATTTTTGATGAAAAAAGTTTAATTGAATGTCGCCAAACGTGACCGTGTTTATCGCAGCTTGTAACTACTACTGCCATTCTGCGGTGCACGAATTTTTCTTCCATCAAGAAAATACTTCGTGATCGTGTTTTGACTAAAATTAGAATTTCAATTATGCCTACTCAATTAACGTAATTATGTACGAAAATCAACCTAAACTTCCAATTAGTTTGTATCTACTAATATTATGAAGAGGTAAAGAGGACAAAGAAAACGTGGGAGTAAATTTACTTTTTTGTTGTTGTGTTTGTTATTGTAAGGAGAAGAAGAACAAAAGAAGGTTGTAGTTACCTACTGCGGGAATTCCGAAACTCACGCGGGTGAATCTCCGAAACCTTTGGATCGATTTCGACGGTACTTTCACTGCCAATTAATCACCTGATGTTATAGGAAGTTAGGCTACTTTGCAGTTCCTGCGGGAATAGGCTATTTGACAATTTTTTTTTCTTAGTGCGTCTTGTAGATTAATAAAAAATATTGGACACGTATTTTTTCTTTTTTTACGTAATCAAAAAATAACAGAGATACATTGAGTTGAAATTTCGCGTGACGTCACTAACTAGTGCAGTTTGTATGGCGGCTTGTAGCGGTAAGTGACGTCACGAGCCCCCACCCTAAACTTTAATGCCTTTTATCTCTGTGTATTTTCATTTATTTGAAAAATTAAAAAATACGTGTCTAATGATTTTTAATTTTCTAAAAGACGGACTAATTAAAATTTTGATTTTCAAAAGTTGTCAACATCCCTATTCCAAAACTCACGCGGGTGAAACCGCGGGGCACAGCTAGTATTTTAGTAAATCACAAAATATTGCCTTGATCACTACCCAGCGTATCAACTACATAAACAGTGGACACAGGAAACAGTATATCTGTCCTGTTATCATAGTTCACTTCAACCATAACACATCGGGTATTCGATTGTTTTGTATTGTTTTAACAGATAATTGTTTTTTTTTTAATATCATATTTTATTACAAATAGCATTTTAAGCTAGTATCTCGAAACCGAATCATATTTTACATATATAAATAGATACTAATAATGCTTGTGTATTTTCGTCAAATGAAGCAGAGCTTGCTCAGCATAGATACTGGACAACTCACGTATACTTTACTTACTTTACTAGCTGTTCCCCGGGATTTCACCCGCGTTAATTTCGGAGATCCCGCGGATATTCCAAGATAAAAGTAGGTACTGTATATTTTTTCTGTAACTACCCTTTACAACGTGTAGCTACTATGCAAAATTTAGTGTGGTTTCTTCCGCGTTGATTTCGGGATTCCCGTGGGAATTCCGGGATAAAAAGTAGCCTATGTCCTTCTCTGTACCTCTGACAACGTGTATGCAAAGTTTCGTGGTGATCGGTTGATCCGTTTAGCTGTAAAAGCGTAACAAACAAACCAACAAACTCACTTTTGCATTTATTAGTAAGGAATATTTATTATCAAATATTGACTAAGCTAGAATTTCAATTTGCTATGCTAGATTTCGATATAATCTCTTAAATTTTTTTATTTAATTTCAATATTCTGTGAGGGAAATAATTAGGGAACGCACCAATAGGACGTGACCCGTTCAGGGGCGATGAGGGTCTTTAAAAAGTTTAAAGTACGACGCTTGGTCTCGGGGGCGGGGGCTTAGGTTTTCGTCACGTAGTCAATATGCTCTAGTGTCTAGAGAAATCTTGCGCTTTTACGAGCTGTATTCAAATATGGCGCGCAGCGTTTAGCGCTTTTAAAACTGGCAACTGGGAACTGGCAACACTGAGTCACTGACATATATTGGCAAGTCAGCTGTTTAAATCTGAATATGAGCTTAATTAATTTGTTTTCAACTAGTTATCTGTTTGAAAATTATTGAGTCACTGACATATATTGGCAAGTCAGCTGTTTAAATCTGAATATGAGCTTAATTAATTTGTTTTCAACTAGTTATCTGTTTGCAAATTATTAAAAACTATAAGTATTTATTAATCACTCCGTGAAAATTGGAGGGCGTGGGGGGGCGTTGGCCATATAGGTAGGTACTACGGGTGGTCAAAAAGGCTGCTTAGAGGGGAAAAAACTTGTAAAAATGGTTCACGAGAATGTATGTATGTATGTATGTATGTCTGGTGATAATAATGTTATGATTATATTATTACCATTCAATAAAACAGTCACTTAGAAACATAATAATAAAATGAAAGTAAATTACTGTGTTTAGTCTACAGTTGTACCAATAAAGTTTACATTGTCTGTTTATTGTACACTAATAATAAATAATTAAGCTTTATAAACTGGATTTGAGTACTAGCTGTTCCCTGCAGTTTCACCCATGGTAATTTCGGAGTTCCCGCGGGAATTCCAGGTTACAATATAGAGTATGTTACTCAGGGATGATGTAGCATTTTAATGGTTAAACAATTTTTTAAATTGGTCCAGTAGTTCTTGAGTTAAATCAAAACAAATGGACACAAAAAAAAACTTTCCTCTTTATAATATTAGTATTGATTTGGCAGTATGTACCATGCATGCATTTTTTGCACACATGTTGCAAATCATGTTAAAAAAAATGTTTATTTCATTAACAAGTTAGTAGAATAGTAAAGGTCAAGGTTCTATTAAGAAAAAAATATTGCAATTTTGTAACTATACCACACATATGAATTTTTTTACTGGTAATACATTTATGTAAAACAAAATTATAGTGGATGGAATTACACGCTGTTTCCCAAACAGAACAATAATATAAAGTATAAACCCTTGTCTCATCGCAAGAATGTGAATGTGTGAAGAAGATTACAACTATTATTTACAGAATATTTTCAATTGAATAATGATAATATTCCATCACAGGACCACAACTAAAGAACGAAAGAACACTTTCGAGTTTGTTTACATAACACACAAAAAAAAACAAAAAAAAATTTAATTAGGTACATTGGCATAAAAAAAAATTACAAAAAGTTACATATTTTGTTGCTACCCTTTTTATAATTGCATTCGGAAACATAGCGGTTTTGCGATTACATATTGTGCACATTTTGACATCTACAATTTCTGGCAATAAACCAAAATCATCATACTTCAAAAACATTTGCCTTCTTAACATACTCTAATCACAAAACTGCTGTTTCAATTCCAATTGAAAAATAATATTAATAACAGAATCAAAGATGAACCCCTTTTGAATGTGTTTTTTAAATGTAACAGTTTAGCATAAATGATGCACAAAACTAAGTAAGTAGCTTGTAATTAATTATTGTAATAAGTCGCTGAATTACACTCTAAAGGCTGCACTTTAAAAAATTATTTATTTCTTTTAAGATTGGATCTTCTGTTTGTTAGTACCTACTGGTATTTAAGTCCTAGTCAGTTTAGTGATTATATTGCTGTTACCTCTATTAACATGTAGTAACACATAAATTGTTACACATTGATTGTGTTACATTATTTTATATGTTACAACCATATAGTAAAGGAAAAACTAAGTCTGCCTGTCTGTTGTGTTCATGTCTAAACCACTGAACAGATTTCAAAAAAACTTTGAAAGGAGATTGCAGTCTAGCAAAGAACATTGGCTACCTCCTGTCTCAAAACCATTATAAAGTGTTTCTTAAAAAGCATTGCTAAAATGTAACTGTTTGAATCCTTGTAAGGATGTGCTCAAATTTTATTTTTATTTTTTTTGTTTACTTTATTTTTAAGAGGCTTTTGTCTTTAACAGATGACGACAGCCCCAAAATTACAATATACAATTATTCAGTCTTACACACTAATTAATCACAGTGATATTAATCAAAATTACATTTATCTATTTCAGCCCCTCCCCGCTTTTAGTTTGCTGGTTCTCTTTCTTTATTTTTTAAACCTGCTAGCACCATGCTGTACAGGTTTTTTAGGACACTGCAGTAACATAATCATTTCTGTATAAAAGTGGGTGGATTGAAAATCTACACTTTTTACGGGTAATATTAACAAAGAAATTTTAACTGTAGTGGCCTAACATAGTGTTTGATATTCTAAAAGTAAGATACAGGCAAATTTTTGTCCTGATAATTAAGTTTTCTATTATATTACAGAAACTAATGGAGTAAAACCATATGTTAATGATGATGAGATTTAATAATTCAGAGGAATTTCAGCAAAAAAATTCAACTACCTACATTATGCACATACCTATGCTAACTTGTTATATAAGCTTATATAAGTGAACTGTTAATATCAATTATAACAGTCTAAGGTAATAGACTATGAATATTTATCATACCTACTACATAACACCGCTTAAGTTTAGCCAACCAAATGATTAACAATCTACTTCTGCAGTCACTAACTTGTTTTCACATCATAAGTATGAACAACACCATTACCAAATGTAACTATGTTATTTTGCAACGAACAAATTGCCGAAAACAAAAATTATGTAAATATTTCTACATCATATCTCACTATAAGCCAATACCTACTGATCTAATAAGATTCCTATCATTTTATCAAAATAAGTTTGAATAAGAAAAAACACTAATGCGGTTTTGCAATTTATTTCTTTAATTAAAATCTATTCGCGTTCAAATTAGAACAAAATATGCTTTTTCGAAATGTATCGACCGCGGAAAAGTAATAGTATGAATTCGTATCGAGCAAGGCAGGTATGCTGCTGTCAAATTTGTGACATAGTTTTTGCAACGATGAATAACATTGCACACGTAGGTAAGATTTTGTGATATTCAAAGCAAGTAGATATGCTGAACTATAACAATACTCACAATCTAAATGTTTCTTTTTGGGCGCAATCATTTCTTCGGTGGTGGCTTTACAAACGGATTTTGCTAAGCCCTGACCGGCGATACTGTGTCGGGCGGCTAAAAGCCTGTCGTTTATAGTCTGACCCGCCATCCTCACGTTCAGTGCTCTGAAATAACTATTCACACCTAAAAACACAAGTTTTACGCTTATTTAGAGTTCAAGAAATTATTACGATGACGGGTAACACAGTGTCACCGTCCCCGACTAGAACAATACTAAATTCAAGATGGCGGATTCGCCGATATAGTGTTGGGCAATGGGCATCGTTTTTCCAAAGTCTCTAGTGCTCGAAAGCAATGATTGAATACTAGTACAAGTCATGGCAGCACAATATATTATTATAACTATTAAAATATTATTTATGAAATTATACCAAAATAAATTATACAACTGTCGAAACAACGCAATAAATTATAATATAGCGTTACCAAATTACAAGTATCGCCTATCTTTAACGGACATGGTCACAGTTTCACACTACTATTTACGAGTAGGTACATAAGGCATGAGTTAAATAGTTTCAACGCATGAATTTAAGGATCTCCTTAAAAACTCTTAACACCTGAAGAAAATTTTTGTTAAATAGGCATGATAACGTGAAAAAATAATAGACAGACTCATATTTTTTGCTTTTTCAAACTATTCAAAAATATTTTGTTAAAATGCATTAAGTTTAGGAGTGCGCGCTCGTGACGTCATAACTAAGAATAAAGTATACCTAGACATGACGTCACATCAAATTTCAACTCAATGTATCGCTGATATAGTATGTTGATTAAGTAAAAAAAGGAAAAATACTTGTCCAATCTTTTTTATTTATCTACGAGATGGGGTAAAAAAAAATTTAGTCATCTAGCCTATTGGTGAAGTAGGTTATGCAAAGTTTGATTGGATAAAAAACATATTATTGGAGCTTTCTCATTTCGAATATTAGTAAAATTATTGACAGTAATGCTATAAAAGCATAGTCTGAAAACTGCTTGAAGTATTAAGTTTTTATTTTTATATTACTATCATGAAAATAATGAAGTGAAAGATGAATAATTACCTACCAGAAATTTCGTAAGAATATCTCAAATAATAGCAAAGCTGTGCAAGTTTTATTCAAAGTTTTCAGTTTTAAGAAAATGTAAAATATAAAATATATAATAGTATTTAACTAAATCATATTATTTTAAACTAAAAATAATACCAATATGATTTAGTTAAATACGAGATTTATGTACCTAAATACTAGTTAGATATTGTGCTTTGGCACAACACTTGTTGACACACACTATTTGACAGCCACCAGATTCGGAGCCTTCGGAGCTCAGGCCATAGATTTAGTTTTTTTTTGTGAAGTTTACCCTTTTTCGGGGAAGGCAGAAGGAAACTTAGTCTATATAGCCAATTCAGTGGTATATTTCTTCTTCTGAAGTTATTTGTTAGTGAAAAGCTGTTAATTTGAAATTACAAACAGAGTCTGTTTGTTCTTCTGTTTAACAGACACTTCAATTTTATTTATGTGTATAGATAAGTAATAGATGTATAGACGACGGACTATATGTAATAAATATTACATGATTGTTAATTAAACCCCGTCATCATACCCATAGCCGATAATTAATTAATAAAGTTTAAAGACTGACCAAAGTGTTCACATATTGCTGCTGCTACGGTACTATCTTGAATATAAAAAATTAGATCTACCCCCTCACAGCTGCATTTTTTTACAAACACCGGTGGGGGTAGATATAATTTTTTTGAAAGTATTTACAAGTAAAATTAGTGGAGAAAATATCGTCAGACATCAATAATAATATTCAATAAAATTACTTTCAACCAAAATTAAGGTAAGTAGGTACCTATACCTAGATTCTAAAGATGTGTGAGAAATTAAACCTAATCTTAATGCATCTAAATATGAAAACTCGTGTTTATTAATTTCTCATGTAAAACGCAACTGGACAACGAGATCAACGAATTGACGGTTTATTGTACAGAGTGAAACGACTGGAAAGTAACGAACTAGGTACTCAGTACTCTTTATCCTGAAGAGATCCCGAGGGAATCCCACAATTAAAGCGGGAGAAACCATAAGAAACCACTGTTTGAGGTGCATTAACAGAAAGGTAGTATTTTAAATACATCGTAGTTTTTATTGAGCGCGATGGAGGTGTATGTACCTAGATATAAATGTACTTAATTCTTGAGTAGATAAAGCTATACCATACGGATAAAAAAATTTATGCAATCATAAGTGAAACTGCTAAACTTTAGTTTTTACTTATCAATCAGTAGGTATGGGACGGGATGGAATGAATGTTATCCAGAATGTTCTGAAATCTTCCAGAACATGTTCAGGATTTAAGATTTTGGGAAAAGCGCGTCATTTAAATCATCGCGCGTAGGTACCTAATCTCTATTGACTGGCAAAAGGCTATTTGTATTATGCGACATTTTTTGTGATATTAAGTTATGTGTAGCTTGTGCAGGTATATTATTTTGAAATCAGCTTCTCTTTCTCCATCGTTTAAGTTTGGTTTAAAATTACGAGCATTTTTTTGGTTGTACTCAGCCCCCACAGACACAGGTCCGTGGTTGTACCTACCTTAGTCTAGATTGGATGAATTTAAAGCTAAATAACATGTAAGTACCTTGTTTCAGAAAACTAAGCTCGTATATTTATAAAAATAACTCGGAAATCTGCACAAATCTTAATAACAAATAATAAATGCGAACGTGAGTTTGTTTGTTTGTTTGTTCCGCCTTCACGGCTCAACGGCTCAACGGATCGTCATGAAATTTTGCATACACGTTGTCAGGAATACAGAGAAGGCTATAGCTGGCACTTTTTATCCTGGTATTTTCGAGGGAACTTCGCGCGTGAAACCGCACGCACCAGCTAGTTCACGAATCAAAATGTCGTAGTACCTACTTACCTATCAATTGCAGTAACTTTTTGTGTAGGTAGGTAGGTAGTTAGGTTAGGTTAGGTTAGACTACACAAAATGTTTCTTTTTGCTTTTCAGACGCTGGTATACATAAATTTTGATATTATGAAAACTTTTGATAGTTGCGATGAGCCGTCAGAGTAATAACCGTCCTGCGATCAAGCCTCGTTATACGCTGTCCACATCCATGATGCGATCTGCCTCCCAACAGTATGATTATATGCCAGTATTGCCGAATAATACGATGAATGCCAATGCACCAAGCGATTTTAGCTTCACATGTCCCACGGCAAACGGTATATATGGTCCAGTACCGAATTTTTACGGCAGTCTTTATCAGCCATCACATTTTTTTGGACTGCACCCATGTATCGGGGACAGTAATGAAATGCAAAGTCAATTTTCTAGTCGTACTGTGCACCTCCAAGACCCTTCTTTAGGAGATAGTGCAGCGGTTTATTCTGAGTTACAGAAAACAGTTTTTAATAACGCCATATCACACAAAGTGGATCCAAACACCTATATCGATGAATTGTGTAAGCTGGACGATATTTCAGAGATCACAACTATGATTCTTGATCATGAATTCGGTCCCAAGTATAGTTCAGGAGAAGCATCAAATAGTTCAAGAGGAGTATCTAAAGTAACTGGATTACCATTGACTCGATAATTTCAACATATAACGCGTTACAATCGCCCGGGAACATATGATGTAGATGGGATGGTTTAAAACCAAGCACTTGGGTGTGAACTAAGTTGATTGCCCATCCATACCCGGGAAGCATTCTTTCAGACTTCAACACATGTGATACGTATACGAGATCCTGCTCCAATATTTAATACCTACCATATTTTTAGGTATTAAGTAATAATTTTTTTAGAAGGTGTATTTACTTGGTTATAACTTATTTTTATACTTATCTACAGCAAACTAGAAGCGATGCTGTCTGTCACAACACTATTACCTACTTATTTTTAATATTAAGTAGGCACCTAAAGATTGTCAATTATTTTGTTTGTGCTTGAGAAAAGATCGCTAGATCCATTGATATATTAATATATCAAAAGGCTAGATCTATCGAAAAAAAATTTAATTAGGATTGATGATGATTTTTTCTGTGATTTATTAGTTTAATTAGGTATCTATCTAATTTATAGGTTTTCAGTTTCTAGATAGGTACTGACTTGGCCTTAAGAGGCGTCGTTTAGGGGGAAGGGAGTCCGTACCTCACCTCAATGTCACGTGAGGAAGAGGGGCCTCGGCTGATATCACGTAATTTTTTTCCGAAAGAAACGGAAAATTGCGCGAAAATTAAATAGGCAATTCTTATTTAATGGCGTTAAATAATAAAAAAAATGTTCCTAATTAAAATATACTCTCTCGCATTTTGTAAAATTTCTCGTAAGATTGGGGTGTCGAAAAATCATCAAACTCACCTCACGTAATTAATGGATATTCTTTACAAGGTACACACTCGTAGGTATTTTTAAAAAGGTGGTTCTCCCCTGATTTAAAAATATGTGGAGAAAAACACGCTGGTTGGCTAAGCAAAATCAAACCTTAATTCATATATAAACCAAACTTTAACTGTCTAGAAGAAAATATAATCAATTCCGAGGAGCATAAAAAAATTTGCTTTGATTAAGCTTAATTGTAGACTAACGGCCTCAATCAGAGTCGTTTTAATGATTACATAATAAACTACTCAAAATTAAGTAATCATTAAAACGACTGTAAGTGGAGCCGTAAGTAGGTATCTGAGTTCATTTATTTTTGGATTGATTTTGCAATTTGATTTACAATTATGTAGTTAAATCAAAAATTATTTTTTTCGGCGCAGGTTGCTGGACGATTATCAAATATCGATATCAATCAGTTACGTTTACCTACTATAAAAATTAATAAAAATTAAATTATCATTATAATCTTGATGATTTTAATTTTTCCAAATCTTTGCTAAGTTAGTTTTTAACCGACTTCCAAAAAGGAGGAGGTTCTATGTTCGATTGTATGTATGTTTTTTTTTTTTTTTTATGTATGTTCACCGATTACTCGAAGACGGTTGGACCGATTTGGAAAATTCTTTTTTTGTTTGAAAGGGTTTACTCCCAATTAGGTCCCATTGCCACCAAGTCGGGATCTGATGATGGGATCTTGGAGAAATCGAGGGAACTCTTCAAAAATTATAGGCACACCTATAGCGATTTGGGTATATTTTATAGTAAATCGTTCATTTGCTGATGAAAAGCAAAATTTGAAGAAGTGGAACTGATGATGAAGACCACGGATGGTCATCAGAACTACTTAACAATAATACCTATTTCACGGGTTCCGATTGGAGCGATTTCAAAAATTGTTTTTTTTGTTTGAAAGGGGATACTCCCAAATCAATTCAATTGTCACCAAATTGAGATCTGATGGTGGGATCTTGGAGTAATCGAGGGAACTCTTCAAAAATTATAGGTACACCTATAGCGATTTTTGTATTTTTCATAGTAAATCGTTTATTTGCTTTTGGAAAGCAAAATTTGAAGAAGTGGAACTGATGATGAAGACCACAGATGGTCATCGGAACTACTCAATAATAGGTATTTCACGGGTTCTGAATCGTTAACTTTGATATGGTTTCTAAACAACTTATGCCCGTCACAATGTATATTGTGAAGTGGAACTGACGGTGATGCACTAGGAGAACTCCTCAACAATTAATGTCCCTGCGTCGGGAAAAGTAATATTTTGTAAAAGGTGATGAGCAGTTGACATTAGGCTATTGTAACTTAGAAAAATTACCAACTAAGTCACTTAAAAGCGAAAAATAAACAAAAATTTTTAACAAAAAAATTAAAACCGACTTCCAAAAACACAAAACTGAAAAGCTAAAAATAAAATGCTAAAATTAACAAAATACCGATTTAATCCAAAAGACAAAAACACACGTAATATTATTATTGGTTTGTGCTACCACTGATCGGTATGAAGTCGGTGACAAGCCAAATATGGAGGGGGTAGATGGGCTAAGTCGACTCCCGCCACCAGCTCTTCCTGAGCAGAACAACCTAAGTGGGCAGACAGCGGGCTTGTCACCGAATTCAAACCGATCAGTGGTAGCACAAACCAATAATAATATTACGTGTGTTTTTGTCTTTTGGATTAAATCGGTATTTTGTTAATTTTAGCATTTTATTTTTAGCTTTTCAGTTTTGTGTTTTTGGAAGTCGGTTTTAATTTTTTTGTTAAAAATTTTTGTTTATTTGTAGTCTTGTCAGATTCGCATGGTACATGGCACGGGGGGGGGGGGGACTCCTCTCAAAGACGGTTCGAGTAACCACTCTGATTGAAAATAGGGTACATGCATGAAATTTATTATAATAAATTGTGTCAATATTTTAAAAATAGAGCCTTAGAAAACCGTTATCGTGAAAGATTTACTAAAAAAAATTCAATAGTTTCAATAGTTTCCAAAATATTCAACTTTTAATTTTGTGAAACGGAACGTTGCAACAAAACACCAATCACAGTCAAGCTTGACACATGACGTCACTTTTATTTTTTTAGGAAACATTTACCTCTTTCAGAGGGGGCAAAAGAAACTAAGTGCATACAGTCAACGCATATTTTATTATAATATATAAAGCTGGATTACCACTCACTCATTGACATAATTGTTCTCCCAGAAGGAGCATCTCTAGGTTGATATAATGTATGGAACATGTAGAGGGGACGTTTCGGTGATTATGGGAAAACCTCGACATCTTCGATTCCTGCTTCTCATCAGGTAGTGAGTCGACTGCCCGCCGAAACTATCCATCGAAAGTGAAAACGTTTCTAACTAAATTTCATCCACACCTTGGGCAAATTTCAATAGTGTAACTTTTTTTTCAAAATGGCGGAAAAAAACATGGCCGCCGAACAAAATTCAAACTCGATTATCTCCGAAACTAAAAGAGTCAGGTAGGGGGTGCTCAAACAAATGTCATAGAGGTCAATGGGGGGCAACCGCCTGGCGTGGTAAAAATCCAAAATGGCGGATTCAAAATGGCGGCCGAAAAAAAAGTTGATCCGATCCGGGTGAGGTTCGGCATCCGGGGGTTTTTGGGGTCGCTGATGCCGAATATCGAATCAGTTTTTCGATTGCGTCATTTTTCAAGATGGCCGCCGAACATTAGTTGTTTGTATGGGGAAATTGTTTCGGCCCTGGCTCGGAAACGCGAGCTGCTCGCAGCTCGCGCACAGGGCGAATCTAGTTTTACTTTAAAATGCACCGGTAAGATGCATTTCGATTCTTTACTAGAACTTTTGGAAGTAACCCGACACAGTTAAACCTCAATTTCGCTTTTGGATATTGAAGTTATCTGTCTGTCAGTGTCACATGACCCTGTCAATACGATAGTGACATTTCTATCACAAATTAATAAGGCGTGATTTTGAACTAGTGACGTCATTCCGCGTTTCGGCGGTAAGGTCTAAAGTAAGAACTTTGAAACGCTCTATTTAATTAATTTGTGTATATATTTTTTTCTTTTTCTTGCTTTGTTTAAGTAGACCATATATCTTTAAAATAGACTGAAAAAAAAAAATTCATGCGAGTACCCTATTCAAAAGGGACACTTTTTCGGCTTGTTCCCCATAAGATGGTTTTCCTTACCATGCATACCTCTACCCTCCATAACTTTGCTAAACGGAACACAGTCGCATTTGTCTGTCATCCATGTCATTGTCATGTCGGTCCGTCGGTCCCTGTCGCTCCCACTCTGCGCTCTGAAGTCTGAATCATTGGTCCGAGGTTGATCACGTGATCCAACCACCGAACTAAGGCCCGCCGCCCATTGTGACTTTTTGTCGACGTGACTTTCTGTCACTTATGAAAACTATACTGAGGTCACCGTATTGTCACGTTACCATAATGAGCGCACTCAGTATAGTTTTCATTGCACTTGACTAAGTGACAGAAAGTCACGGCGACAAAAAGTCACAATGGGCGGCGGGCCTAATAGGTAGATGGGCAATCAACCCGGTGCTTGGGATTAAATAAAGCCTGCCATTTTCGGGTTTAAACCCGCCAACATACTCAAGGTGTTTTCAATAAGAGCACCTTAGGTATATTCCGTTATTTCGGATAGCTACTGAGCTGGGTCAGTACCCAGTGCTCGCAATGACGAGAAATTCGTTCCGTTATAACTCTGGGTAGATATACTGCCGCAGTGTTCGCACTAGGCAGTGTGACGTCATAATCATCACCATTTTAGTACTGTGAACACTGGCGTTTTCGAGGTAAGATGGTCTCAGTGTTTTGTTCACGTGATCAACCTTAGACCAATGATTGGTCAATGAGTGGTCGACAAATAAATCGTAGGTTGAAACTGGCTACTAGTGATGTGCTGGAACGTTAAAAATGTATATCTGTTAATACGCATTACGGATCCGAATACGGATATTTGATGTCAAGATCCGCAAATACGGATACGGATTTCAACTTTTTTATTGAATCGGCGTCGGTGCGCGTGATCTTGAAACGTAAGTTGACACCACTTGACGCTTTGCGTGACGGACATGTTTCGACTTGCATTGCAAGTTCGGTAGTTTTTCAGAATATTAGGAAAATAAATTCCATTCACAAGGTACACAATACACGTAGCTCACTTACGTAGTATACAAGGCATGCGCCACGCACACAGCGAGCGATGGATCAGTTCAATTGAGGTCATTGACCTTAAAATACCGGTGCGTGGCGATGTGTGTGTAAAGCGATTGAGCAGCAAGCGCCTTCACAGGTTGTTTCCTTTTTGATTGATTAATTTTCTTTGAGGTTTTTTTTTTAGTTTTTTTATCCTTGTTATTTTATGAACATATTGTTTATAACGGTGTATACTGTATACTCTCAACCCTGTAAATATTTGCAGCTAATTTCACCACATCTTATATCTCTGCTTGGAATTTACCTATCTAATCGCCTATTTCATCGATGTAATGAAAATTAATAAAAGATTCGTAAATGAAAAATGATCCCTAAAAAAGTTACGGATACGGATACGGATCTTACTTCTCCCTCGGATATCCGCAGATACTGATACGGATCGTACAGGTAGATCAATTTATGGTTTTAATGTTATTTAATGTGTCTTGCTTGAGGTCTCTACATTGTTGTCTATGAAATTATTGAAATTGTTTTCTTTTCGTGTCAATTTACAGTTATCTGTGGCTAACATTTGTGGCTACTGGCTAGCGTTTGCATACGGGTTTCTTCGTCGTGTTTTCAATAAAAATTATTTACTTGTGCTTAAAACAATATGGCTAAGAAAAGAGGAAAAGCGAAAGGTTTGAAAAGCACGAAGGTAGCTAAAACGCATTCAATAGCTGATGTGATAAACTCTGAAGTAATCGCCGAAGCAATGTCTTCTACGAACCAACCTGTTTTGATCAAGGTTTGCAGGCTCTGCGAATCAAAAGATGGACCGTTTCTGAATATATTTGATGCAGAGAAGGTGACCGCGAAAAAAATTGATGACTTGATGCCATTCGTGGTAAGGGCTGGTGATTTTATTTTCAACTTGTTAAGATATAGGTCGGTACTGTTACCTTTATTCAATAGTGCCTGCCAGTGGTAATTTTTTTTTTTTATTTATTTATTTATTTATTCGTTTCTACAAAGCAAGAAATTTACAAAATAGTGTGAATAAACTTTCAAAAGTTTCTCCTCACACTAGATTATAGGTAAGAAGCTATATTATATAGTAATATTGACATGTATGTATATAGTAACATACCTTAATACCTCCATCAAGCTTAAAATGTGTGAGCTTAAAAGTATTACATATTATGATTATTTTCCTAATCTATTTGTATGAGCAGTAAAGGTAGTGTTATAGTTTGGTCGGATGTTTAGATCCAAACTAGACATTTTAGGTGCTAGACTAAGCTAAAAAGTCCAGTCAACTTTGGGAACCACTGATCTAGATAATCTAACTTGATCAGAGCTTTGATACAAGAGATGGCAACTGCGACCCATTCTGAATGTTTTGTGTTTAATATTATTGTTGAGAACGTTAATCAATGATCTTGAATTCTCATGAGAGATCATATTGTGTTTATAATTCTATATTGATTTTGTCACTGGGCTGTTAGAATGATCTTAGCTGCAGTTTAAAACTGAATATGCATATGTCATGACCAGAAATTTAAGATGGCTGATGGGTAAAAGATAGTAAAAGGGAGAAAACATCATCCTTTGTTTTTATTAATTTTATTTTATTTATTTACTTATTGCTTACAGAGTAAGTTACAGAGTAGTTTCAATTTTGATTACAATTTATACATTGATTGGTTAATTTGAAATGTTTGCCACAATTCTAATGATCCCGCATCACCACATATTATGAAATAAAGTCCCCCATGCATCTGTCTGTCTGTTCGCAATAAACTCAAAAACTACTGAACCGATTGTCATGCAGTTTTCACCAATAGATGAATGATTCATGATAAATGTTGAGGTGTATAACTTGTAAAGGTTTTATGTAAATTGGTTAAAGTATAATGATAGTTAAATTGTTGGAAGTGTTGCGAAAAGTCGAGCTTTTATCGAAAAGACTACCTAATTCCTTTGAGATATAACAAAACATTGCATAGTGGGATATTCCTTTCTTATACATCTACAAAAAAGTCATGATGGCACTGGAAAGTATTTATGTTTGGGTTCGGGTGTTGTTGGAAGGTTGCAATTGCTTTGGTTTGGATATAGATAGTCACGGCGACGACGACTTGATTGGCGCAGTAGGTCACCATGCCTTCCCGCTAACCAAGAGGTTCCGGGTTCGATTCCCGGTGGGGGTGCACTTTGTGGGATGAACACAGGGTTCTACTTTCCAGTCTGGGTGTGTTTATATATCTATAGTATAATATATATCTAATTCTATGTAGTATATACCACATTTGCTTGGTTTCCACGACACAAGCTAATAATAGCTTACTGTGTGATCAAGTAGATCTGTGTGTTGTGAAGTGGATTATTATTATTATTATTAAGTAATAATAATGTTTATTTAGCCACAAACAATGAATGGATGTTTGTTACTAAAGCACGCCATAACGGTTCAGAACGGTTGAACGGTGGAATGAATCGGATGAAATTTGGCATAGAGATAGATTATAGTCTAGAATAAGTTATAAGATGGTTTTTAGGTCGTAGTTCTCGTGGGAACTCTGAAATCAATGTGGGTGACACCGCAGGTACAACAGCTAGTATAATATTTACATATCTTAAATTCAGACTGTCACAAGCACCAAAGTGTTTTGGTTTTATCAGTATAGCACTCCAATCTGCGACAAAAATCTACTTTTCCTGCCTTACGGTATAGGAGATTGAGTGTGAAAACTATCACACACAAGTTGAAATAGGTAATCTTACCAAATTTCTTTGGCAGATCATAAGTATTTAATTCTTATTCTTCTTCTTTTTTATTAAATGGCAACTTTTAAATAATCTCTTTACCAACGAAAAACTTTATACTGTCAAATTTTAGTGTTATTTGGTATGTGACTGCAACTAGTATTAAATTTCATATCATTATGTCAAATTTCATATGCAACCTTCAACTTTCCTAAGTAACAAAAATTTCAAATTCAAATATCAGTCGAGTTTACTATAGTAAAAAAAAAAGACTATTAAACTTTAGACGCCGTTTTTGTTTTAGATAGCTGAAAATGATGACCTACCTCACAAAATATGTTTCCGGTGCTCTGCTAAGGTGGAAGAGTTTTTCGAATTCGTGCAAAAATGTATAAGGGCACAAGAAAACCTGAGGAAAGCAGTAGGTAAGAAAGGTAATCTTGTTACTAAAACAAAAACACGCAAAATCTGGGAGCAGAAACTTAATCAAAGCAACATGTCTAATGATGATATTTGTGATGCGTTGATAAAAAAAGCAATGGAGGGCATTAAGAATATTCCGTTGCAAGCACAGCCACCAGACGAAGAAAAAACGAAAGAAGTTGTGACTCGAAAAGAAAATTATAAGGCAGAAGAAAGCGATGATGGCGACACACCATTACAAAAAATAAAAATCAATGCAGATAAAAGTGAGCAAAACGTATTTCCCAATAGATCTCGACCAAAGCGAGTTGAACCAATAGATGATAAGCATGAATCACGCACTAAAGAAACGATGACTGCTAAAGAGTCTACGAAAAAGTATCAAAACACGCTTCCGTCTATGCCAGTTCCATCACCACCTGTAAAACAAGTAGAATCTACTAAAAGTGATAGTGACGAAACTTCAAACGGTAACGACATTAAAAGTACACCAAGTAACAATATAAATAACTTTAGTTTGGAAGATAATAAAACAAGTGTTCCAGTAGATAAACCTAAAACATTTAATATTATGGATCACGTTAGTATGATAAAAGTAAATGGCGTAGGTATATTGTTCCAATGTAAATTGTGTAATAGAAACTTCTTAAAAGAAGAGGTTGTAATGACCCATGGTTGCGCTAAAAATGGGCCAAAACTCACAGCTCTTATAGATCTTACTTCTACTGCACCGCTTCCCGAACCACCTAAAGTTTCAACTGTAAAATATATTAATACTAAAACCGATTTCTTGAATAATAAAACTCGTAATACTAATACTAAAGTTGCTAGTGATGTAACTATAGTTGATGATATTAATACCAAAACCGATAAAATTGATGATAAAAAAATACCGCAGAATAAACCCAAGCCGAAAGTTGGTCCTGCTAGTAAAATAAGACGAAACGAATCTCATCCTACTGGAAATGTTGTCGTTCCAAAAGAATCAACACCACCACCACCACCTTTACCATCCATTGAGTTTCCAGCGGCACCGAGTTTAAACACGCGTTATAAACTAGTTCCTGGACCGAACAACACTTACACATTAATTGAAGATCCAAATGCACTGAACGTTACACAGTCAAAAGTTACAACTGCAAATAACGAATTAAATGACTCAGCTGCTGTTAAACTAAAAGAACGAAACCTTGGTTTAACTATAACTAAAACATCTAAGGCTAAAAATGCTAAACAAAGTGACGATCAAGAAGTAATCGATTCGGCAAAACAAACGAAAACAACGAATCAAACAGCTGAACAACCCTACCCAGTGGGGCTATTCCAAACAATGCCTCATCATTCCAGTACTTACCCACCGCAGGTTGCTTCGAAGCCAGTGTCTTTCCCTACTCCAGCTATGAAAAAGCAATCATATACCATAGTACAAACTGGAAACCCGAGTAAACTGCTTATATCGACAAAAACTCAACCTGTGGAAGAGCCACCTAAGAAAAAAATTAAAAAAACGAGACACGATTCTAAAAACGAAACTAAAGAGCTGAAACAAACAATTCCCGTTGAAGACGAGGTGCCTAAAGACGCCGGATTTTTTACTTTTATAAATGTCGATCCCTTATTGCAACCATCGTATGTCTTACCAACTCATGGCATAATTCAAGAATCGCAGATAACCACCTCAACTTCTATCGCGAAGCCCGCAGTAGAAGACGATAAGACTAATGATAAGTATCACTGCAACATGTGTAATGAGAAATTTAGCAGAGAAAAGAAACTACTTACGCACATTCAGTCGCATTATACGCAAATGGATATAGAAGATCAACAGAGGACTGAAAAGATTTATACGCGAAAACGTAATAAAAGGACTTAAAAATTTCTCAGTTATTAAAGACTAAAGTTAAAAGTGTATTTGTAACGTTTTTTAAGTTTTCATCAAGGTTTGAAAATAATACGATGTTTTTATGTATCGGTATCTACTGTACCGGTGTTTTTCTAGGGATACCGATATTTGGCTGGTCTTAATAAGTTTAACTAATTGGATCGGTATTATACCGGTAACATCTGTTTGAGAAATGCGAGCAGGATATTGGATCGCAGAGCGCCAGGTATCCCAGCGCGGTGCGCTATGATTACAATATGACAACAATGACAAGTCGTAGTGACTAGCACATGACGGATGATTACGAGCGTGTGGAAAGCTGAAGAAGCTGGTTTTCGAGAGAGAATCGTGTTTTATCTTAGGGAACAATCTAACACTGTCATTGGAGTTTCGCCATAATTACCTACTTTAATTGCTAAAAATACGTACATTGGCAAAATTATATGCCAATAATCGCGATACATAGCCATAATTGACGAAGAAAAGGGCAGTAAAAATATCGGGCAAACTAGCGGGACCGTTACAGATTAGGTAAAATACCGGTTCGCCTAAAATCCAGGCAGCGAAATACAGAAACAATATTATCGGGAACAAGCCCTGTATTTTATCGTATCACGTGGGACGAAAGAGTCGTTGAATTGTCGTTATGTTAGAATTAGGAAGTACCTACCAGATTTGTTATAATAAAGTAATATCACTGAGAAACCATGATTTATATTAATAAAGGTCTGATTTACCCTTTCACCGTCAATATAAATACCCGAGAGTATTGCTTTAGAAGCATGTGAAGGTATAATTATAATTGATTATTATTGAAGTAAGATATACCAACGGCCGCACTCAGAGTCGCCTTTAATGATTACTTAGTTAAGTATAGATTTTTAAAACAAAACTGCCGCAATCAGAGACGTTCAGTAAATTAATGTTAATTGGCATTTAATGAGATGTAACTTAATTAGTTAAATGCCAATTAACATGAATTTATTAAACTTGTCTGATTGCGACAGTTTTGTTTTAAAAATCTGTACTTAACTAAGTAATCATTAAAGTCGACTCTGAGTGCGGCGGCAAGACTTTCAAATAGAATACAACTAAAGATGATCTTACTGCCGCACTCACGGCCGCACTCAAAGTCCTTTTGATGATTAACTTAATTTTAAGTAAAGATTTTAAGAACAAAACTGCCGCACTCAGAGACTTAATTAATGTTAAGAATTTAACTTAATAGTGAAATACCAATTAACATTAATTTAAAGAACGTCTCTGAGTGCTGCAGTTTTGTTTTTCTTTACTTAAAATTAAGTAATCATTAAAAGGTTGCGGCCGTGAAAGTATTTTTTTATCTTTAGGTACTAATAAAATCCTTAAGTACTCATTAAAACGACTCTGAGTGCGGCAGATAGACGTAAGGATAATGAAGAGGTTAGGTATTATGCTGATCGTTGATTCGTTTAAAAAAAGACGTTTAATGTTCAAATCCATATTACTATGACGTTTATTTTTAGTTTTTTTTTTGCTCCTGCATAAGACAAACTTCTGGTCATTCCTCGGTTTCATGGGTACGCTGCTTATATTCTCTTTGGTTACAAAATGGTTTAAAATTTTCAGTGATCATTTTATTAGAAATAGGAGGTACTTCAATGGTATTTTACTTATAATACATAATAATATGATTGTTAGACTTATAACTTTTTATTTCAATCTTTTATCTTAAGGTTTCAGATTCATATGTTTGTAAATTGTTAAAAAAATCTATTATATACACGATAATACAGTACATAAGCCAATATTTTATTTTCTATATAATTAGTAAAACGTGTTTGGCTTCTAAATTTTAATATTGACATTAATATTCAAGAGAAGTTTAATATGTCATGTGACATAAACTCAACGAGAGTCTGAAAAGCTTGAGAAAAATGACTTTCGTTAGATGATACATTTTTAACACGACAACTTCCTAAAACGTCAGTACCACTGACGTAATTGGTATTTTATATTTTTGAAGATCATGAGTTTAATGACAACTTGCATTTTATCAGACAAGAACATCCGTTAAGAAAAATTTTAGTATGCGCGTGTCTTATCCGACAAAAAAAAAATCTTGTAATATGTGTGTATGGTCTCATATAACAATCAAAGCGACTGGATGTCAGTAATAAGACATTTCTTGTAAGACACAAGAAAATTTCTTATAATGTGCAAAAGACCTTAAACGTCATTAATGCCTTTTTTCAAACGAGACTAAAATTTTGTTGTATAGGTAATTGCGTAACCTTGCGAAATTGCCCCTTAACTGACATATCATTCATATTCATATCTTTTAATTATATTTCGGGTTACAATTTTTTTTCCAGAAAATTCATTTTTAAATATATTAAACATGGTTATAACAGTAAATTACAATAATTACAGTTACAACAGTCTATGTTAATTAATAAAATTATACCCATATATTCAGTAATTTCGAATATTAGTAAGATATAAAGCAAAGTTTTGTAAATTTTGTACCTGGCAATAAACCCGTGATTTGCGGGGCAATTTGGCAACACTGCAAGTATTTTACAAGATTAGACAGTTATCTGAAAACTTGTAGGAATGATCTTTTCAAAGTAATTAGCGGCCATTTAGCGGCGAAGTAGTTGTCGTTTAAAAAGTTATGTTCAGACGAAGGGCATTTTTCTCAACTTTTCCATTGGTCAGGTCGCGTACCCTGCTTATATCTAGGGCATTTTTAACATGCTTTAATTAGATTGACATCATTTAATGTCTATCGGTGTTGAGATGTATGTATGTATGAATAAAATGTTAGGTATTCTTTCTGTTCAATCTTCACCTAAACAGATTTGTACACGTTTTATTTAAAGTGTATTTTTCTGTTAGTTACATAGAGTTAAACAAATCTAAGCTGTCCCCGCCTCGATGGCCCACAGCGGTGACGGATATAAATTGTATCTTTAACCTGTCACCGTTGACAGAGATAACTGGTAATGTCACGACTCACGAACCAAGTGTGCGGTAGTTTAATGTGTAGTTTAACGGCCGCACTTACTGCCGCACTCAGTCGACTTTAATGATTACTTAGTTAAGTATAGATTTTTAAAACAAAACTGCCGCAATCAGACAAGTTTAATAAATTAATGTTAATTGGCATTTAACTAATTAAGTAACATCTCATTAAATGCCGATTAACATTAATTTACTGAACGTCTCTGATTGCGGCAGTTTTGTTTTAAAAATTTATACTTATCTCAGTAATCATTAAAGTCGACTCTGAGTGCGGCCGTTTGAGTCGTTTTATTGATTACCTAATTTAAGCATAGACCAATAAAACTAAAGGACTGACAATCGCCATATTATCGAACGTGACTCGGAAAAAAACGAAAATACTGTATTAAATCTAGATGGCGTGACAAACTGACCTATAAGACATATGTATAGGTTGCAACTTTTTTCCGCTAGGTTCGCTAGTCTACGACAAAAAGTTTGTTTTTAGCGTTTCTTAAAACCACGAACAGATGGCGTTAGGAAATAATTTTTTTCTTTGGAAACATGTATGAAATTACTTGTCGATACTTACGCCATCTGTTACTATTCAGCCATATCACTACAATATGAATCCTTCTACTCAATGAAATATTGTACAATGGTTTAGTTAGGTTCACCGATGCTTCATTTGCTCAATTTTTTCCATGTTAATCTTGGCGCCGTCTAGTGCGTCTTACTTAGAAATAGTTTCGAAATCACGCTCGATAGTATGGTGATTGTCAATCCTCTAGTTTTATTGGTTCATGTTTTAGGTAAAGATTTTAAAAACAAAACTAGACGTTCATTAAATTAATGTTAATTGGCATTTCACTAATTAAGTTAAATTTATTTGAAGTTAAAGTTTTGTTTTTAAAATCATTACATAAAATGTATTCATTAAAACGACTCTAAGTGCGGCCGTTCGTTAGTAAGATAAATGTTTAAGATTTAGATTTACCTTATAATATTTTTCTTGTAAATATAATTTTTATAAGTACCTAATTTTCTATATTGGTAGGTATACTGTTATGTTACATTCTATTAATGTAAATATTAATTACCTACAATGGAAATATTATATTGCAATGAAAATAATGTGTTATTTTGTTTCTATTTCTTCATTAACTCTTCTCCGACCTGCAAAAATCTCGAATTTCCCTCCTCCTAAAAATTATGTACCATAGACAAACTATCTTTTTCAACATCTTCAATAGGGTACTTGCATGAAATTTATTATGGTAAATTGTGTCAATATTTAAAAAATTGAGCCTTAGGAAAGCGTTATCGTGAAAGATTTACTAAAAAAATTTCAATAGTTTCCAAAATATTCAACTTTTAATTTTGTGAAACGGAACGTTGCAACGAAACACCAATCACAGCCAAGCTTGACACATGACGTCACTTTTATTTTTTTAGGAAACATTTACCTCTTTAAGAGAAGGCAAAAGAAACTAAGTGCATACAGTCAACGCATATTTTCCATTTTCTGAAGTTTTTTACTTTAAAATGCATCGGTAAGATGCATTTCGATTCTTTACTGGAACTTTTGGAAGTAACTCCACACAGTTCAACCTTAATTTCGCTTTTGGATATTGAAGTTATCTGTCTGTCAGTGTCACATGACTCTGTCAATACGACAGTGACATTTCTATCACATTAATGAGGCGTATTGTTGAACTAGTGACGTCATTCCGCGTTTCGGCGGTGAGGTCTAAACTTTGAAACGCTCTATTTAATTAATTTATGCATATATATTTTTTCTTTTTCTTGCTTTGTTTAAGTGGGCCATATATCTTTAGATATACACTGAAAAAAAATTAATGCAAGTAACCTATTATGGCAAGCTTCGCGTTCTTGAAAAACAAAATTGCTGCTGGAAGGTGATGGAAATATCAAATAACGTGAATGGCGTCTACTCGCTACGATCACCACCGGTCAACCAAAGATAATATTATAGTTACTATGCGGTCAACAAACTTTTTCAACATCATAGCTAAAGTTTTAATTTACATTGACATGACAAGTGAAGTGACTTCGACTTCGAGTAGCGTGTTTATCGGTATGTTCCAAAGATAATATAATCACGTATCTCTAGTAGTTTGTGGTATAGTGCGAAGACGTTCCTTTATATAGTTCCATTCCGTATAGTTATAGCTATAGTTCGGGTTGGTGTTTAAAACGGAACGCATACTGTCATCCACTCATCCATGTCAATGTCATGTCGCGCTGGAGGTTAGGTCGCGCGCGTTAGGTTATGGATCCAAAGCAGGGGCGTTTAAGCCGTGGCCTTGGGTGTAGTTGTTCGGTTATTTAACTCGTTTGATTTGCAACCAAGCCACGGAACGATCGAGTTGTTTTTACAACCTCAAAATATTTTAAATTTCAGGTGCCATTTGTTTTCTCTCAACTCACATTGCGAATAAGACTGTCTTACATCCAAATTATAAACTTTTTGTGACTATGACACCTCCCCTCAGTTCGTATGAACTCCGATTGATTTCTTTTTCGATGAATTCGGTTTTTGGCGCAAACTTCGACACTTCATAAACGTCCAAAACATTCAGAGTGAAAATTAACTTGCTTCGGAGGTGGTGGTTTGGTTGCTGCATTCTGAGCCACGGAACAGGTGAAAATACGCTCTGACAACTGTCAGAGTAAAATTTCACCAAGCCACGGAACGGGTAGAGAGCGCGCTCGAGTGCACTCGTGCGAATCCACGGAACGCAACTCCGGTGTAGTAAAACATCTGTGTAACATGTCAATGTCATTGTTACATTAAAATGTCTGTCATGGCGCCAAATTTAAACATTTCTTATGAAACTGACTTTCAACAGAGTCATGTTGGGGAACAATCTAACATTGTCATTGGCGTTTCGCCATAATTGAAGAAGTAGATGAAGAGATTGTTATATTAAGAAACATTGTCATTGGCAAATTATAATTATAGACGCCATTATTAAAGAAGAAGAAGAAGAATTTATTTATTTATTCAAGCTCATACACAACAGGGTACAAAAGGCGGACTTAATGACACAGTGGCATTCTCTACCAGTCAACTTTCACGATGTTCAGAAAGTGTGCTTGGTGGTGCTTGAAAGGATTTACCAGTTAAATATAATATGTTACTTAATACAATTTATTTGCGTGTTCATTATTGTCAGGACAAAAGGTTTTTAGGAATTCCGGGATAAGAGTAGGTACCTGCCCTATGTCTTTCTCTGTACCCCTGACAACGTGTATGTAAAATTTTTATGATGATCGGTTCAACCGTTAAGGCGTGAAAGCGTAACAAATAAACTAACTCACTTTCTCATTCAAAATAGGATTTAAAGCAAACTCAAGGACCCCATCGTTGGCTGATTGTAAGAAAAATAACTGCATAGATAAGTGAAACACGAGCATCAAGATAATTCATTTATTGATTTTATTTAAGAACAATATCTAAGCCATTTATACTTAGGTTCAAAAACACATATTCGCTAACAATTCGAAAGATTGTAGACATTTAAAATATTAATAGATTTAAATATTTATTCCCTTTCTTATTCTGACGCAAGTTAAAAATCAATAATATTAATACATACTACATTCATAGTACCTACTTTTTTTTAATTAAATATTTATTATTCTTAGTAAAAACCCCAGCTTATATGCTATGCTAAGTGTTGGAGTTGGCGATAGGTATCGACAGATAGGTGCTATCTACAGAGTCTGCTTGAAATAACTTCTGGCAAATACAGGCCGGCAATGAAACAATCTCTCAAATCACATCGCGACCACATCCAATGTGATCAAAGCTGTAAAACTACTTTCCACACGGTTTTTTTTATATTGAGCTTAAAGACAAACCTTTGATTTCTGTGTTAAAAATTTCTCAGCTGACTATTTTCACTCAAAGTTGTTGGTCTGTTAGTTCTGTTTTAAAATGTATCCAGCCTTTTATTGTTGCGTTAATTCGGTTAGTTAAATTGAATTTTTGATACTTGTCTCATATATTTTCATCCCAACATTGCAAAAATGTACCTACCCCTTAAGGTCCTCATCGACGCGCATGCGTCTTTTTAACTATAATTCGTTGTCTCTACTGAGCCCGCATTTGACATAAGTTTCGTACATAGGTACCTACATAATATTATGGTACATACATCAAGGTTTAAATAAGAATTGACAGGTTGTAAACCATAATGGTACAAGTGACACGGTTTTAAGCAATAAAGAAAAACAATTTTGTAAATGGTTCTGGAGATTTTGATGTTAAAAGTTACAATAAAACACCATGTGTTTAGTATCAAAATGCGTTGAGTACAAACGTATTGATTACCTACCTACAAAAGTGTTACATGATATTTATTTTTTCATTAAAGAATTGGAAAAAGAAAATGAATCATCAATTTCCAGTTTTGTCGCTCGTACCCACGTTATACCTCTATGGTTTTCAACCCGTCAATTTATGTGTATCTATAGTTATATATATAGGTATTGTAAGGAATATAGTAAGGTAGAAGTCAAAAAGAAGGAATCTAAACTAATCTATCATTATACTCTGCAACTATAACTAACTATAACACATTAACTATCATTATAAATTTTGTATATTATGATAAATATAATA
The DNA here is from genome assembly GCA_907165275.2 of Zygaena filipendulae. Classification (NCBI taxonomy): domain Eukaryota; kingdom Metazoa; phylum Arthropoda; class Insecta; order Lepidoptera; family Zygaenidae; genus Zygaena; species Zygaena filipendulae. The sequence continues at coordinate 9,719,950 of OU015669.1, forward strand.
ATGACAAATCACATAATTTTCTTTTGATATGTACCTATTTGATCGCGTGGAGCACCGTTCAAAACTTGCTTTTATTCATGATATGTATCTATATTATTTTATGATGAATTTATTTTCTAAACGTGTCTTATTCTTTATAATACCTACCTACTAATAAGAATAATGTTTTCATAGAGACTACAATTACAATGATCATATTAAAATAATTGTACTTTACTCACTACTTGTTTATGACTATGATATGTATTGTTTTTTATTTTATTTAAATCTATAATATCATTTTTATAGATTTAAAATGATATGTATTCATATGGTCCTATCTGGATTATTCCAAAAGCAAGATATAAAGCGTATGCATTCTTTCGTATTATATTCAACGTTTCTTATATATCTAAGATTTTTTAATTGCTCACTCGTACGACATCGACATTTGGCTTTATATCTAGCTTAGAATGGACGCACACAATTCCAAGGAGTCGCCTCTGACTTTTTTTTAAGTAGAAAAGGGTTTAAAATTTATAAAGGGCGACATTCGAATCACTCTCTCATTCTTTACTATAAGTTGCTGTAAGAGTCATCGCCGGAGTGTTATTTGTGAATACTTACTTTCACCACACGACAAGACGAATGGTCTTTTTGCATTCCACAAGATTCCACTATAACACTCGAACGACAATAAACGCGAGAATTTTACCCTTAGTTGCTTATTATATTTTATCTATATAATTAGAATAAAAAATTAGTTGTAGTTGTCTAACTAATCGAAAAACTATTTTCTTTTTTAATTATAAAAATATACCTACGGCAAGTGGTTTCTGTGTGATAAAAAATAAATTCTTTTTCTTTATCATTTATCAAAGCATATAAAAAAGTTTTTGATGGATTTTATGCAGCGACATCGTTAGGAACGGACCAAATCTACGTGGCCGGTTGTAGATGACCGGTCCGCTCTAACGATCGGCTTTTAAAAATAAAATAATCAATTTTGTAAAATTCACTGTTCATTTATCATCAATCTCACAAAGGTGGGGGAGGAGAACAGAATTTGGTGGATTACTTTCTCCTGTACTTAACGGAGTCGTAGGGAAGGTAGCTGTAGAAAGAAGAGCTGATTGGAGCGAAATGGACGACATGGTAGTAATCAGAGGCAGACTCCGGCGCTATTCAGTCGAGGAAGCCGGTGTTGACCAGCTTCTCGAGGAAAAATTTCACGTCGCCGAGCTCCGAGTCCTTGATTCCGAGGGATTTGAGCATGCCAAGGTCACCGTTCTCCACCGCCATGAATACGGAGCGCAGGTGTTCCAAGTCAGACCTCATCAGGTGCAGGGCTGCGCCGAAGTCCTCGATGGTCTGAGACTCTGCGAATTTGAATCGGGCGTAAGTATTCACGTAAAATCAGACACACAATCGATTACGTAAGTCATTAATGACGTAACTATACGTTTTTGGTCCTTTGAAGCCGGATAATAAAGTTGTTTCTACTAAGCATAGAGTGATGGCGCTGCTTAAGACGAAGAATTTTAGTAGAATCTACACAGCAGGTCCTGAAAATTCTTTTTTTTTATTAGCTTGTCCCTTTTGATCAACTGAACCGAACAACTAGTTGTACAATTGAAACTATATTGTTTCAAATGAACCAATTTATGTGATCAGTGGATACAATACATAAAATTCCTAGTCAAACGTTCACTGGGTCAATAGTTCCATAAGTTAATAAAAAGTAACAGAATCTCAGAACTTGGGTAATTAATTAATAGGAATTTTAAGTTTTTTTTTTGTATAGTTAGTGTATAGTATAGTTTTTTGGAAATAAATGGTTTTTATTTATTTATTTATTTAACAACAAAAGAGGTGGTAGGTAAGAATTAATCGCATGGTTGCCAACATTCTGATCTCTGGGACCATCCGACAGATGCCAATTGAATTATGTAACTCATGCTGATATCTAATCTAAATAAATCACGTGTCACGTTGTTTGTCCGCGATGGACTCCGAAACTACTGAACGGATTTTGATAAAATTTTGTAACCATTCATAAAATGGTCCAACTTAAAAGATAGGATAGTTTTTATCCCGGAATTCCCTCGGGAACTGAAGGACATAGAGTACTTTTTTCCCGCAACCTCCGCGGGAACTCCGAAATTACCGCGGATGAAATCGCGGGAGACAGCTAGTCTAATATATATAAATCACGTGTCACGTTGTTTGTCCGCGATGGACTCCGAAACTACTGAACGGATTTTGATAAAATTTTGTAACCATTCATAATATGGTCCAACTTAAAAGATAGGATAGTTTTTATTCCGGAATTCCCTCGGGAACTGAAGGACATAGAGTACTTTTTTCCCGCAACCTCCACGGGAACTCCGAAATTAACTCGGATGAAATCGCGGAGGACAGCTAGTAGGTATATATGAATTTACCAGACAAAGCGATGGCGACTTTCTCAACACCGCCCAGTGGGGCGAGCGCATCCCTCGCCTTGCTTCCGAATAGCTTCTCCAAGTAGTTGGGTCCGTGCGATGCCAGTAACGATTGGAGAAACGACGCCGTCTCTTCTACAGGAGGTCGTTTCGCTAGAATTGAAAAAAATCATTCGAATTTTTAGGTTTCTATTAAAAAGTTTCATGTTTTATTGTTACCATGTTTTATTGCGTATTATAGAAGTAAAGATTGTACTTTTTTAAAGTAGCTAAATCAATTCTAATAGATACCTAATTCTTTTACGGTTCCAATATTTCAGTAACTCTGAACGACATGCCAAAGTAGGTAGTTAACACCATCTGAATATCTACTTAATAGTTAATAACTTAAAACGTCTTTTAAAACTGATAGTAGGTATTTTTTCCTGCAGACATCTGATTTTGATGAAGAAAAATCTATAACTTTTTAACGGTCGCTTTTATTGTAAGTGGTCAGTTATGTCAAGAAAACTCTACGTTAAAAGATGCCGCGAAATCTCTATTGTAAGCGAAAGGTTACTGAACACGAATTGACCGGATTTTTATTAACAAAAAAGCAATTTGTATTGTAGAGCCAGTCTAATAACGTGTCATGTTTCTGAAAGGTATTGTGTTGTGCAGACCACACTTTCTACGGGAGAGTTATGTGTTATTTTATTTATTTTTTATTTTATTGGGATGATATTTTTAGCGTTCAAATCTAAGCACCTTTGTCGTATTAGATACTATTTATAAATGCGAAAGTGAGTTTGTTGCGCTTTCGCGTCTTAACGACTCACTCAACTGATGTTCATGAAATTTCGCATATACACGTCAGCGGTACAGAAAAGCACATGGGTACTTAACCCGGAACTCCCGCAGGAACTCTGAAATTAACGCGGGTGAAACCGTGTGAACAACAAGTTTTTAGTAAAACAACCCATATTTTTGTTCTTAAAAATCGAACTATAAAAAATCATAGCCATCATAAATAAATTGCACTTCACTTATTATACACTAGCTGTCCCCCTCGGTCTCACTCGCGGTGTTTTTGGAGTCCCCACGGTAATTCCAGGATAAACTTTAGAATACATAAACGTTTCTCATGATTCACTTTATCTATGTTGGTGAAAACTGCATGAAAATCTGTTCAGTAGTTTTGAGTTTATCGCGGACAGACAGCAGGACCAACTTTATACTAATAATGTAAAAAAGATTAGTATGGATACCTATCTCAGAAAGTATAAGCTTTTCAAAGCAAGGTGACGTGCTTGTAGGTATGACGTTGACAAACGCCTTAAGATAAGAGAGAATAACTAAGGAAGGTTTTTAAAAAGCTAAAAGAGCTTACTTAACATTCGATTTTCAAACACATAATATATTCCTTTGTGGAATTACAGGGATCAACACTGTAATACTCCGAGTCACGCGATCCCTATTTATTAAAAGCTATCGGAATGGAGCAACGTGTTTTCTGAATTTACCTTTTTACTGTTCTATTATACGTATCTAATAGTGGATTATATCACAAGGTATTAAAATTGTATTTTCAGGGCGAGGGCGTTATTTTGAATCCAGACCGGAGTGAAGGATTATACATATAGAAGCCTGAACGGAGAGAGAGATTCAAAGGAAATCGCCAGAGGAAAAAATAATTTTAATGCCAAGTGGTACACTCTACTTTTCATCCCCCTCTATGAGAAAATGAAACAAGAAATCGCAGTTTTTGAATAGGTGGGATGAAAAACTGTTTTTTTCCCCCTACAGTTTATGTGACAAATATTGGTGTTTCTTGCATCTGGGTGTGAGTACTGAGTAGGTAATGTCTCATTAGTTTGTATATACAACGTGTTGATGAATTAACTGAAAACCTGATACACCCCATTTAAAAAAATAAACAATAATATGATTAATAGTACATTGTTATCCTAGGGGTGAAAGTAACTTATTTAGTCCCGAGACGGGGTTTAGCCAATAGATCGAGGGACTAAATAAGTCTTTCTCCCGAGGATAACACTGTGCTTTTCATTACGAATGCAAGGAAAGTCAAAATAAAAATAGGAATTAGCTAAAGAAAAAAATGAGTGAATTTTATTTTTCATAAATCAACCATTAGGTGTGCTACTGGCCAGTAAGTATGCCCCCTATGACAAAAAACTTGAGTTTCTGCAGTATCCAGCTGTCAGTTGAAAGCGATTCTCCCTAGGGCTGAAAAGGGTTACTTTCAACCCGCTTCTCAGGCAACTTCGCTTCACAACTTCGATCGATTCGCTAGTTGATTCTGAGCATACTACTTTCTAGTTTTCATTTAATTCATTAACACGTTGTATATGTATTATATAAAGTACTTTGCACTACGTACATATAAAAACAATACCTCTTTTTATAACCCATTAGTCAGAATATGTCGAACATACAACGAATTGCTTAAGGTGAACAAGGACCTTGACATCTTCGATGCCAAGAGGCAAAAGTTTCTGTCATCTCTTCTTAAGACTGTCAAGTAATCCTTGTTTCCTTGGAGTAGTAATCCTTTTGTTTATTTTTATTTATTTTATTTTTATATATTTATTGAATATTATTATATATTTTGTATAGTATACTTTTAATTTTTAATTTTTATATATTTTTTGGTCGTTTATAGTACTTTACAATATGCCCTTACTCTAATATGTACACTTATCTTGGTATGCAATCTAGCTCTTTTACTTTTGTGAATGTATTTATTATTTTATTTTCGGTTGTAAGCTGTTTTGTGTGCTAAATAAATAAATAAAATAAAATAAATATACAAACAAAAAAGAATAAATCAGTTGTCTAATACCCATATCATAGACCCAGATTATTAACTAGGACCGAAGATATATACAAACCGCAAAAGATTTCCCTGAAGATCTGAGATACGTCTATGTACAGCATTTTACTCCCACTATCAAGTTTAATTTAGTTTAAGAGCGAAACCATAATTTACCATTATGTCGTAATAAAATATGTATTTGTATTACCAATTTTAATGTTTAATTTCTGCTTTCATATCTTCTAATACATAATAAACTCGTATAGTTACGATATCTGACACAGATTTATGTTCGAATAGATTACACATGTTGTCCTTTAAAGAATATTGCTGCAATAAATTTTTATGACACCAATTACGCGCAGCTAGTTGAGTTTCAAACATGTCCCAAGCAAATTGTCGTTATAATACGTGTCCATACTGGGTTTCATTAAAATTTTACGCCCATGCCATATCTACCGTAATCAATGTCTGCGGTCTCAATATAGTTACGAAGTTATATTATTACGGGCAATTTGATGGAGTATAGTTGATTAAGATACTGAATTAATAATTAATTAAGTTCAGATTAATAAGGCTCACGAGTATCCTAACAACTAAGCCAACGCAAATTGGATGGATTATTATAGATGGACGAGCTAATTCATAGTTTAATTTGTGTGTCCACAACTCCACAGCTCACAGTAACTTTACCACTCAAACGAGTTGTTACCCATGGCTTTACGCGCGTGGCATTTGAATACACTGATGCCTTTAATTGCTTTGCTGATTGATGATATTTTGTATGTTAATAACATGGCTGCAACCCATTGGATTTAGATATTGTGTCTTTTTTGTGACAAACAGACTTAATAGATGTACTTGACTTTTGTATGTTTTTTTTTTATTTTAGATATAAAAACTGAGCAAAGGTCAAATAATATAAAAAATACAACAATCTTTATTAATCTACAGCACTAATAAAACCAGAATGAATATTTTAGATCTCCAATTTTACGATTGAAGATGTCTTGAATTACTCTCTTTTAAATATTTTCAATATTTAGACGTGGAACGACGTCCCTTACCATTATACTTAGCTATATTTATCTATATACCCATTATTTATTAAATTTATTTATCTATACAGTATGTATAAATAAATAAATATAATAAATAATACGACAAATTGTCGCAGAAATATCTATAAATAACTAGACAAAAATATGTACGGAAACCAATGACAAAAGAAAAATAATACTTATCAGAAGTGGAATATCTAAGTACCATTTCATCCCCAATTCTTATAACCATCTTATCTTTTTGTCCCATTCATCACATGTCATGGCAAAGGTCATTGAAAGCATTTCCATAACGTATGCGTATTTAGAAAGCACCTCATTTCCATGAAAACGTTTTTCTTATGCCGAGTAGAAAAAAGGGAAGAATAAAGTAGCAAAGGGTTTGAATAACTAGGCAGTTTGCTGAAATTCTTTTGAAATATCATTCCATATTACAGGTGGAATATATCAAGTATATTTTCACTTATGAAACGCAGCTTATTTCCATAAACTCAAGATGATAAATAACAATAAAAAAAAATCTCTATAATTTATTAATGTAATTTCTGCTCTATGAACAAGATTTATACAATTCTCCTTTGAATAAAATGTTTTCGACGGTTACTCGTGCTTTTGTTCTCTTTGAACACGATATGCAATCTAAAATATTAATTCCCGTAGCAGCACTACGCCGTAGCGTTTGCTACGAGACGCGTAGCACTCGCCACGTCGCTGGGCCATCATACCACCGTTATTTGACCTGTCCAGCGCGGTTTCACCCGCGATAATTTCAGAGTTCCCGCGGGAATTCCGGTTTACAATATAGCCTGTGTTACTCAAGGATGATGTAGGTTTCTAATGGTGAAAGAATTTTTGAAACCGGTCCAGCAGTTTTGAGTCAAATCGCATCAAACAAACAAACCAAAAATCAACAAATCTTTTCTCTTTATAATATTAGTATAGAAAACTACGTAAATTAAAAATACATTTTGCTGTTATTGTGCGAGTAAATGCAAAATTTTGCACTGTGTTTATTACAGTTTTTTATGTCTCGAATGCGTCTAGATTAAAACATAAAACACTTAGGTGCTATAAAGTTAGTGTATTCGCTCGTGTTAACGTCGCTACAGCGCAGCGTTTAATTAATGTCCCTGTGTGCGCTTAATGCTCCCGCCGGGACTAAATGTTGGTTCAAAATGTCTAGTGATGTGCTAGTGTGGGGGTAGGTACGTTCCGAAACTCGATTTCCACACAATGGGCATGTTGACTATTTTTTATTTTTTAGTCCGTCTTGTAGATTATTAAAAAATATTGGACACGTATTTTTCCTTTTTTTACGCAATCAAAAAATAACGGCGATATATTCAGTTGAAATTTCGCGTGACGTCACTATTCTGACAGTTTGTATGGCGGTTTTAGCGGTTAGTGACGTCACGACCCCCTCACCCTAAACTTTAAGCGCTTTATCTCTGTATATTTTAATATATCTGAAAAAGCAAAAAAATACGTGTATTTTTTTTTCTAACTGACGGACTAATTAGAATTTTGATTTTCAAAAGTAGTCCACATCCCTATTTATCCTACTAATATTATAAAAGTGAACGTGGATGTTTGGATGTGTGTTACTCAATCACGCAAAAACGGATGTACGGATTTAGATGAAATTTGGAATGCACGTTGTCGGGGGTACAGAGAAGGATATAGAATACTTTTTATCCTGGAATTCCCACGGGAACACCAAAATTACCGCGGGTGAAACTCCGGGGCACAGCTAGTTTAATAGCAAAGAATAGAGTTAGTATAGCCTTGACTCTTGATATATACAGATTTGTACATATAAGCTTAGTTACGTTTAGGTCTTTAAGACGGTCTTTTATTCGTATAGATTTGTAATTTATTCACCCATCTATAGGTTAATTATAAAAGTGTCTGCTTTTGTCAAAATAACAGCGTTTTACTAACTGCATGTAAAAGTGGGTATCATACTATATACATTATACAGTTCTTGTAACAAAAAAAATAAGGACGTCCTCTACCTGATCGGGCGACCTCTGCTCAGATATCTGGGGGCACGGTAGTGCCCCCGCCAAGACGAGCCAGCAAAGCGCAAGGGCACTACCTACCTTTTCTCGAAGCGTTTCGTCGTTTTTTTGAACCCTTGTAACTTGGGTCTGGATTATACCAGATAAACAAAATTTCGGAATATGTTGTCAATAGCAGACTTATTAAATGTATAAAGTTTTAATTGTATAGCTCCCATCCTTTAGATTTTATTGATATCTAAAAAACCTCGATTTCGTCACTGACTCACTGATGATCATCAAAATTCTTAGGGTACTTCCTAATGTCCTAGAAAGCTGAAATTTGGTATGTAAGCTAGTATTAGTAAACAAACAACAAAAAAATTATAAAACTTGTAACTTTTATCTCCCAACCCCTTAAATTAGGGGATGGAAGTTTGTATGAGACTTCTGCAATTTTGACTTACAAAAAGAAATGAAATCCCAACAAAAACATTTTCATGTAAAATGTTGCCAAGACGAGACCATATGCCAGCACTTTCAAAAAGTTATCAGATCTTATGTAGAGCCAAGCTTCTAACTCTACACGCCTTAACTCTACAAAGTCTAACTTCACAAACTCTACACCTTAGCCAAAATATGTGGCTTGGCCGTTTCGTTACTACAAAGAACTATTATTATATAACAGAAAAGTAATGAAAAATGGACCAATTTTTCACCTAAGCCTAAGGGCCATGTGAATGTAGCGAAATGGTCAAGCCACATATTTTGGCTAAGGTGTAGAGTTTGTGAAGTTAGACCTTGTAGAGTTAAGGCGTGTAGAGTTAGAAGCTTGGCTCTACATAAGATCTGATAACTTTTTGAAAGTGCTGGCATATGGTCTCGTCTTGGCAACATTTTACATGAAAATGTTTTTGTTGGGTTCTTTTGACATTTAATGTTTCTTAAATCAGTTTGAAATTAAGGTTTCTTTTTTTTTTCGATTACATACACTCGATTTTGAATTTCGCTTCACCAACTACGCTCTCGACTCAGCCACGCTCTACTCTATCTACAAATGAGCTTTACAGCATTTAGGAATTACGAGCTGCCTTGGTGACATTAGCGAAAGCCAAAATAATTACTCCCCATGCATTTTGTAGCGTTTGTGTGGGTAGGTAGGTACGCTAGCAGCTTTTCGCATTTTAAACGATAGAATTGAGGATAAAATTGTAAAATTAAAGGTAAAATTGTATGATTTTTGTGCTTTTAAACATATTTCAATGGAACTTCGGTGTTTTTACACACCATTTTTCTTCGATCATGCTGATCCAGCAAGCAATTTTTAACCATCGACGTACGTCGAAATTATTTCCTTCATTTTTCATCGTGCATCGTGCAAGGTTGAAGGTATAGTTGAAGGTGAAAACTTTGGCAGTCAATAGGTATTTTTTATCCTGTCGAGTAACCTCTGCTAGGGTCCTTATTCACTATGATCATGATACGGCGCGGTGAAATAACGCGCCACATGAATATTCTTTCCCTCGTGCTCAAAGAAGTCTCACTTGAAAAAAACACGTTTACAACGTGTCTTGTGGCATTCGAATGTTAATTTTTGATATTTTGGCACCTGGAGCGTTTGTGATGGTGTTTTTGGGACGCGCGTTATGAGCAAGGAATGTGATCATAATGAATAACAGAACTATAACTATATTTTTTTTGACAAAACTGTACTATTTGTTGGTAATAAATTGTATTTTTCCGAAGAAAGCCGCAAGAATATAGTACTTTGGGGAATACAGGGAAAAAAGTTCACATTTATTTTTAATCATAAGGTAGGTATGTATCGGGCAGCATTCTATGATAAATTAATTATTGCCAGTTAAGTAATCGATGTTTTGTTGCCACAAATGCGTTTCGTTCTGAAATTCCTAGTGCAACGCTAAAAAAGCGCGACAGTTGAATTAAGAATAAAAATATAACGATTTGCGTTACGTGTTCACTGTCGTTTGTAAATTTTTCACTATATAATTTTAATACTCTATGTAGTAAAATTGACTGAAATATACTACGTTACTATATTATCATAGTACGATATTATAGTACTTCTAGTATACTAACCGGCAGTGCACAGTTTGGAGTCTTCGTCGTAGCCGTCGATGCAGTCCGGGGCTCCGTCGCACAGGTACTGTATGGAGATGCAGTTGCCGTCCACCGGACACTTGAAGGGCTCGTATGGGTGGCAGTATTCTGGAATTGGTTAGGAAAATAATTGAAAAAGTAGACAGGATTGGGAGATTTATCGTTTTGTTACAGAAGTAGCCCCACTACTACGAGTATGTAATAACTTTATGGTTAACTAAAGCTTCTTCACTCCAGTCATAGCATAAGAAAACTGTGAAGGGCGGTTATTTTATGGGTTCTGTCATAATTATTGTAATTTTATCGACGTCAAAAAAAGAAATATATAAGGGTCAATTTTGAATAAAATTATTTGACTTAGACTTTCAGTAGGCTGGAGCCTAGGGTGGCAGATTTCAGGCCAATTTGAGGTCAAAATTGTACCCGAAATCTTCTGTTGTGCAATATTTATGAATCTTTGGGTTTTCTAAATAACCTAGGCACTAACACATCGATCCCCTCTCGTCCACAATCATACCTACTAATTAACCGATTAATTAACAACCGAGGGAGATTAGGACGACGAAGTTACAATTTTATTGAGAAAAAAAAATGTTATAATATGATTGTGAACTAGGGTCTTCTAAATAGGTATTTAAATCTCCCATTGGATCTCACACAAAAGATAAATTAATACATTTTGAATTTTCGCGAATTCAATCATTTAAAAAGAACAAGGGCATTGTCATAGTTTTAGCCCTCTCTCTGACTGGCACAATGGGCTTGTCAACCAAATTTTAAGTTTTAGTCCGTCTTGTAGGTTAATAAAAAATATTGAACGCGGATTTTTTATTTTTTTACGTAATTAAAAAAATAACGGAGATCCATTAAGTTGAAATGTCGCGTGACGTAACGCCGTGCTACAGTTTATAGCACGTCATAACGTCAAGAGCCCCCACTCGTAAACTTTAGTGCGTTTAATCTTAGTATTTGTTCAATAGTTTGTAAAAGCAGAAAATACGGGTCTATTATTTCTTTATTAATCTACAAGACTAACTAGAAATTAGATTTTCATACCCCGGAAACAAGTCTATTGGCGCAATACTCTTTATTCTTCTACAGTTCTAGCTGTTTATTAAATTCTCCACCATCACGCAGATTAGATAGGATAGCAGTAATAAAGTTGTCTGTGAAACTGTTAAGTAATCATAAAGATTGGGTGCTAAGTCGCGATAAATGCCGCAGTAAAACCTTGACACCGCGGGCGTTTGACGATAGGTCGAGAATAAAACGTTTCTTTCAGTATCTGTAGTGGTACTGTTTAAGTGCTTTCGACTTGAAAACGCCACGGGTCTCAGGCAGACGACGGCTTTTAATAAAGCCTTAGGAACCGAGTGCTTTTAAACAAAACGTTTCTTACTTAATTTTCCGGCTTATCAATTTATTTAAATCTGTATAGAAATTTATGTAAATTTCCTGCTTAGTTACTTACTTTTTTCTTAGGGCTAGACTGGAATTTGTTTTCGCGTAACATGAAAAACAAGTTGTAACGTACCTAACTACCTACCTACTGGTTTTTGTATGGAATGAACGGTTGCTGTGGTATCTTAGTATAGTAGTCTGATTGATATAGATTTATAAGAAAGTTTGGTTTGATTATTTAGATTGTTTATGGTTAGTGATTAGTCGATAAATATAAAAAAAGAAATAACAGAAATGCCTTAAATAATTATAAAAATTTGTGTGAGTGATTTTTTTTACAAAGACAAAGTTGACAAACAATACATAGTAAGTACACTAAATTTATCATACGTCCGTCTTTTAGAAAATTAATTATATACTGAGTCTCGCCGGGCACACGGTAGCCATTAGAGTTGTCAGTTGACATAATTCATAGAACTTTACGCTCAAGAGCTCTAAGATTGGCAACGATGATAGTATGTATTGTGTACTTGATTCTCCGTTAGAAAAACTAGGCTGTTTTCTATAATATATATATTACAAGAATTTGACTGGGTTCAAAATTCTCGTTTAGTCGGTTTTTTTTTTTATGTCATAGGGGGCAAACGGGCAAGTGGTACACCTGATGGTAAGTGATTACCGCCGCCCATAGACATCTGCAACACCAGAAGGCATGCAGGTTCATTGCCGACCTGGAATGGGGATGGGAACTGGCTTTCAAGTGGGGCTGCCGGAACACACCGTCAGGTGCTCGGCGACAGATTTGCAACTTGAAGGTGGTAGCTAGCCAGCCGGGCACTAGAGAGCGCCCTACCACCATGCGGGTGAAAAGAGGTCTTTAGTATTTCTCTTCAATTATTAGGTATATTGAATTACCTAGGTAACTCCGGGCATTTAGTGACATCGCCCCGTTTTGACGACGACGAGTAAAATTGAAGTATGTATCTTACAGGCGCTCCCTGATGTGATATATAGGTTTTATATTATGTAAGTTTCTAAAAAGAAGGAAAATAAATATACTTTCATTTCACATAATAAAGTCGTAAAATGATTGTCTGGGTACACACGCAAGAAATGAAACTTAACAAAACCTCAGCATAATAGTATAGGTACTACTACTATTTTTTTCTTAATCCACATGTTCATAGTAGGCAATTTAACTTTAATTTTTTTTATATTTATAGGACCCAAAATCTTTATTGAATGCGGCTGTGAGCAGTGAAAAAAGTAATAAGTAAAAGAAGTTACTAAGAAGGGAAAAGAAATAAACTTTGTACCCAGAGTTGGCACCCGAAAGTTTTGATGAAAAAAAAAGTTCGATCGGAAGCTTTGAGGTAAAGGGATATAAAAGGTAATATTCACAAAAGAAATGAACAAATTAGGTAGGTGCCTACCTGCCTATGTTTATAGATTTTTCTTACTAGACCAAAAGATATTTGTTTAGTTTTGGAACTACTTAACTGACTTTAAACAGTCTTTCACTGTCTGAACGACAGTAGGTACAATGGGCATGTGGACTAATTTTTATTTTTTAGTCCGTCTTGTAGATTATTAAAAAATATTAGACACGTATTTTTTCTTTTTTTACGTAATCAAAAAATAACGGCGATATATTGAGTTGAAATTTCGCGTGACGTCACTATTCTAACAGTTTGTATGGCGGTTTTAGCGGTTAGTGACATCACGACCCACTCACCCTAAACTTTAATTCACTTTATCTCTGTATATTTTAATTTATTTGAAAAAGCAAAAAATACGTGTCTATTGTTTTTTTATTTTCTAACTGACGGACTAATTAAAATTTTGATTTTCAAAAGTAGTCCACATCCCTATTGGTACCCCTGAGTACAATTGGTTTTGGAACAGGATGTTTATTCCACCACAAAGCATTCTTGAGAGAATTCCAAAATTAACACGAGTAAAACCGCGGGCAGGACAGCTCTAGTCCGATATACCTATACCTAACTCTCAGACTTGATTCATAGAATTTTTTTTTATCGAATAAAAAAGTTAATATCGATATTCATGCGAATGAAACCAAGGGAAACAGTTAAGTACGGTGCCTACCTCTTAAGTCTATAGTACTCTATATTATAGTCCTGTATAATCGATACCACAGATAATATACTAGTATCGATACTAATCTTATAAAGAAGTAAAGTTTGTGGAGTTGTGAGATTGTGACGTTGTAGTAGGTAATCTCTAGATCTACTGAATCGATTTTGAAAAAAAATTCCCCTACAGGAAGCTGCAGTAGTCCTGAGTGATATAGGGTATTCAAGTATTCAAGTATTTATTGCTCACTAAGTGTACAAAGGATAATAAACATAATAGTTGTACAGCGCTTTTAAACTTAGGTTCCCTTTACAGGGGTTGCAACATTCCTAAACTGTTAGTAGGTACTTTAGTAGGTACTACACGTCTTTAAAATTAAATTAAAATGAAATTTAAAATTAAATAAACATTTCATTTCTTAAGTAAGTACTTTTCATCCCGAAATTCCCTCGGGAACTTCGAAAATACCGCGGGTAAAACCGCAGGCGATAACTAGTACCATTTCCCTGTTAAAAAAATCAGTGGCGAAAGAAAGTTAAACCAGAAGCACCGGTAATGATTCGATAAATTACTAAAAAAATCACAATTTTCATAAAACATACAGCGAACTCGGAATCTTAAGTGTTATGAGAAAAGTTTTCCTCGGCCATCCAACGATCTGCGCCCCAAGGGTTTGTTCATAGTGAGCGCTATTATTTTTTTAAAAATATCGAGGTTTCCTTTTTCTGCAGAAGAGTTTAGACCTTAGCCAAATGAATTAATGATCAAAAACTAATATTTTCCCGCAGTTTCACCGTCGTCACGGTCCATTGTAACGTCTAGACAAATCAGATAAACTTTTGGCATAGATCACACACGCACACGTTGTCAGGGGTACAGAGAAGGCACTTTTTATTCCGGAATTCCCGTGAGAACTCCGAAATCAACGCGAGTGAAACCCCACGGAACAGATGGTATCTTAATCATTTGAAAAGTCAAAGTTGGCGAAGTTACCTACTTATTAAATTTCCGTTAAGTAATGCCGAAGGATGAAGGAAACTGGACACTTGGGGACTGTAATAGAATTACCTACACCGATCAGAGTTGGCAATAGTTGTACGAGTATTTTAACTACGCGCTACGTGAGTTTTGGTTTGGGGAGTATAGTATTATATTATCTGTGCTATAATATACCGACGTTATAGATAGATAGATAGATAAATTAGATAAATAGATCTTTCATTCTTTCTTTGAAAATTACATTTAAATTTTAAAATAAATTCACAAAAGAGATTGTCAATAATAATTATTTTACAAATTATCTTATAATAACAAAGCTGTATAAGAAAATAAGCTGTATGAGGATAATACCAAGGAAATGCTTTGAAAATTTGGTACCAACCATTGGCGTTTCGAATCACTCATGATAATTTTTTTTACTTAGGTGCTTCTAGAAACAAACTTGAAAGCATATACATATACATACTATGTAATATACTACTTTCCTGTATTTTTAATAGTATAAAGTAACTAGCGGTCTCCGCAGTTTCACCCGTGATGATTTTTGGAGTTCCTGCGGGAATTTCGGGGATAAAAGTAATCTATGTCTTTTTCTGTTCCTACCCCTGAATCGATTAGTAGTTATGGCGTAAACTGATACAAACTCACATTCTCATTGATTATAATATTACAGCTAGCTCACGGAGAGAAATAAATCAGACCGAAGAGGTTTCGGTCGCCCTTCGTTGCCCAAAGGATATGTTGGCGACACAATATCCCGACCCCGCACAGTGTCAATAATGTGCAAACTACGGGAGAGTATACTGACCAAATATGGTGCCCGACCGAACACCGGTAGCAGAAATACTGTTGACCAATCTTCGGTAGGGAACTTTTCGGTCGCCAACTTTACCGAACAAGCCCCTAATTTTCTCTCAGGGAGGAAGGTCATATTAGAAAAAACAAATGTCCTTAAAACCACACGATAAAAGTGAAGCATTCTTATATCTTTAGATATTAATATTATTATATACTATTTGGACATAAATAAGCAATAGTGTGTTAACCCACACTGGAGAAATTTTGAGTAAATCGTGTTTTAAAAGTATAACGCCATTTTGTGTCAATCTTTTTTATGTTAAATTTTTAGTTACATATTTAAGCAATATATCTAATAAGGTAAACACATAATTAAAAAATGTTCCCTAACTCTCAATAAATCGTTCTGAATCAATAACTAAAGTTTGTGGGTTAACATGTTATTGCTTATCTGCGTCCATTTACTACTCGCATTTTATATGTACATTGTACATACCACAGCACATTCTATATGTAGGTATACTAGTACGTTTTTATAGTAATAATCTGTATTATAGAATTACTAAGGTGTACCTACCAAAATGTTTTGTGCTGTGTTGTTCTTGCTGAATAAATACTGTCTTTCTAAAGTTTTCTCAGTAAGTAAATTTATGTAATTCTTTATGGGAAAATAAACATCTTCTTAAACCTCATATGTCTCTTTTTGGTGTCGCTATTTCGTTTCGTCTATTTTCAAATCACAACGATGCTAAAGAAGTTTTCACTTCAATAAACTTTGAGACAAAAATCGCATCTACATAAGCACATGATCATTTAAAAAGCGAATCAGATACGAGTATTTCATTAAAATGTTTAAAGGCGACATAATTTTTTTTACATTTAGTAAAATATAGGTACGTTTTAATAAAATATTCCGAATATAAATAAAATGATTCACCTATTATATTGTTGAACAAGAACATTGTGTATGTTTAAATAGAAATAAATTATCCGACACTCCTTTGTTCACGGTTTTTTACACTTGTCTTTGTACATACGGTTTTTGCATGTCGTAAAAACGCGTGGGCGGTACAATGTGGTGTCGATAGCTAGCAACCTACATATAGACTCAGTAGGTAGATAATATTATGTGCCGTCTGCGTGAAATATATGCATCATTATAAGACAAAAGCATTATGCTGTAACGGCGTAGATAATACGAGAAGGTCATGTTCAAACGTAGGTTTGCTTTTAGACAGTTTAAAAAGCCAACTTCTTTATTACCTCCTGACATAGGTCTGCGTGTGAGGATTGTATGGATATAAATTTAGACCCAAACGTATAGTTTTATCACGATAATTTGGGTGGCACAAAACAAAATTTAATTAAATTTTGTTCAATCTAATCTAGAACAATGTAAAATTGAACCCCGCTGGGTTGCCAGATCACGAAATTGTCTATCGCCCACCTTTTTGTCTCCTATAACCTTCGTTAGCTTCATTGAAATTTGCTTTTTGAGCGTTTCCAATTTCATTTGAATCGAACAATTGAACTGTTTTTTTTTTTTAATTTGGCACACAGATAAAATATTTCTTGCTTTAACAAACGGAATACTATCCAAATAATACTTCCGGAACAGGGAAAACCAGGTGAACAGTTAGTGTGCACAAAAATCTATAAACTAAGAACTTCCCCGACTCCATCGAGTCAATATGGCGAGTGGCGTAGACCCAGGAAAATAAGCCAACATTTCCCGAGAGGCGTCTGCCTGCCTAGTATTAATGCATGAGGCGAGATTCTGCGGCTGTTCTGATTTAGTCTTTACAACTTTCATTCCAGCGGACCATATTCGTAATTGGATCGTGTACGAATGCGTTCAATATTTATAAATTTTTAAAACGCTTTTTTTAACCCTTGTTGTTCACTGGGGTTGTGTTGCTGGTAGTTCGTGAAATTCGTACATTTACAACGGCATTTGTTTTTTTAATTAAATTTAAAATCGGTATTGTTTACCTCTGCTGTGGTCTCGGTTCAAACCTAACGTGTCCGGAGAGCTTGCAGATTACAAAAGTGAGCTCCTTTAAACTGGCAAATATTCAATGACTGCACTTTTATAAGAATTAATTACCTATACAAATTGTCAATGGCATTTATAGGTATTATAAATGAGTATCAGGTAATATAATATATAAATTTACTGTTCATGCTTAGGTATATTATATTTGTTTGTTTGTTTGTTACGCTTTCACGGTTTTAGTACCCGACCGATTATGAATATTTACAACATATGTAAATAAACCATATATAGGTACATACCTATATAGGGTATGTTTTCAGGAGTACAGAAGAGGATAAAAGGGTACTTTTATCCCGTAATTCTCGCGGGAACTCCAAAGTTAACACGGGAACAGCTAGTTTACTTATAAACGACACCAAAATGATTGGCTAGTTATTTATTTATAAACTATAAAAGTTGTCTGGTCGTCATATTTTAACAGATGTCTTTGGGACACTTTTTTATTCACTCATAAAATATTAATACTGGAATATTGTTATTACATACCAGCTGTCCCCCGCGTTTTCACCTGTGATAATTTCGTACTTCGTAAACTAGTATACGTAAAAACTTTCCTCTTAAATCCCTCTATCTATTGGTGAAAACCCCATGAAAATTCATTTAGCTATAGTCTTTGAGTTTACTGTGAACAGACGGACTGGCTGACCGACAGACAGACGCAGCGGAGAATCTGTTTTATAACGTTTGTATGTACAATTTTGTTTGAGTATAAAAAATATTGAGACAAATAATATAGGTACTTTTGCACTAAACGAGAACGAAGAAGTGAAAAAAAAAATCTTTTTATCAACAATAAAGTTAAAGAATAGAAGTACAAACAACTCTGAAAAAACCTACAAGTTCAAATAGTACCTACTCAACGTCCTTTTGAACTGTTTGAAAATATATTTTCTTTGAATATATTATATTATTTGCATGAGAAAACATGCAAAACATTTTTTCTCTCTTCTTTAGCATATAAATTGAATGATTAGGTAGAATTCCAATAAAAAGATCGAAACCCACCATAGGTAGTAAAGCTTCTTTTACCTTCAGGCTTCGCTATGAAATGGAAGAAAAATATTTTTTATGAACAATAGAGGTCTTACAATGATTTACTTTAAGCCGACAAGTGATTAATTACAAGATTAAGCAATCTTTTTCTGCGAAACAGAACAGAAAATCGGATCAGACGTTTAATAGATAATTTTTTTATTAGGTGGGTAAGTATTTGATGAAATTTATACATCATTCCACTGTTTGGTTTATTTATGGTCACTCTGGGTTTATATGAATTTTTACCTTCAAGAGTCTTTCGGATTTCCTTTCTTTTACCTCGTGTCTCTCCATTTGTGATGCCATCCCATCCTAAACGCTACTAGTAAATTTTTTGTTTCATGAAATTTTCCAAAAAATAAATTTTTCCAATACTCTCCAATATGATGACAAGTTTATTTGTTTATTTATTCTTTACTAGCTGTTCCCCGCGGTTTCACCCGCGTTAATTTCGGAGTTCCCGCGGGAACTCCAGGATAAAAGTACCCTATGTCCTTCTATGTAGCCCTGACAACGTGTAGGTATGCAAAATTTCATGATAATTGGTTAAGCCGTTAAGGCATGAAAGCGTAACAGATAGACAGATAAACAGACTGCAGACAGAGTTACTTTCGCATTTATAATATTAGTAGGGATTGCACAAATAAGTACAAGTGGCGAACTTAATGCCTTGCAGCATTTTTTTTTCCAGTCAACCGTTGGATTGGAAGAGAATGAGAAGAACCGAAAGACGTCCACTGCTGGACATAGACCTCCTTCAAGGATCGCCACAACGACCGCTCCTCCACTTCCCGCATCCAATATCGTCCTGCGACCTTCACCAAGTCATCGGTCTACCTTGTAACGGACCTACCCACGCTGCGACTTCCGGTTCGTTGTCGCTACGTTTTGTAGAGGGTAAATATGAAGTATGTACTTTGTAGAAGTACACAAGTTTGTATACAACGTGTTAACGAATTAACTGAAAACCCGATACACCCCATTTAAAAAAATAAGCAATAATATGATTAAACTATATTTTTCATTAATCATACTCGGAAAGCAGGTCTGAAGTTGCCTGAGAAGCGGGTTGAAAGTAACATTTTTCAGCCCTAGGGAGAATCGCTTTCAACTGACAGCTGGATACTGCAGAAACTCAAATTTTTTTTTATGTCATAGGGGGCATACTTACTGGCCAGTAGCACACCTAATGGTTGATTTATGTACAATAAAATTCACTCATTTTTTTCTTTAGCTAATTCCTATTTTTATTTAGACTTTCCTTGCATTCGTAATGAAAAGCACAATGTTATCCTCGGGAGAAAGACTTACACCCCTAGGATAACAATGTACTATTATGGTACTAGTTACTTTCACCTCTAGGATAACAATGTACTATTATGTCGAGAAGATTTATGCTTTAAAAGTTATTCAACAATTAGTTCGGAGGTGACCTATCTACGGAATTCCAAGCGCTACGCCCGCGCCTACCGGTTCGAATTTTTTTGCTCCGGCCGGCGTATACATCTATTGTATTATAAATAATTTAGACATGGGCTAGTAAAAATGAAAAAAATATAACCTATATCAAAACATAGTGCGATCGATTCGCTAGTCGATTCTGAGCAAACTACTTTCTAGTTGTCAGTTAATACCTTAACACGTTGTATAGACAGTAATTAATATAATGGGTGTGCGCTCACCTGATCTCTTCGTGTGGTGGCCGTACAGCCGGTTCAGATCCAGGGCTAGCACCGTCTGCGGCAGCGCGCAGCTCACCGCCGCGAGCGCAGCCACGCATGCGGCCACGCGATACGACGACATCGCGACCTGGCGACAAAAGGCCCCGATTGGCGCAGAGGTCACCATGCCTATCCGCTAATCAAGGGGTTCCGGGTTCGATTCCCGGTGGGGGTGGACTTTGTGTGATGAACACAGGGTTCCATTTTCCAGTCTGGGTGTGTTTATATATATATACTATAATATATATGTAATTCTATGTATTATATACCACGATTGCTTGGTTTCCACGACACAAGCTAATGATAGCTTACTGTGGGGTCAAGTAGATCTGTGTGTTGTGATGTGGATTATTATTATTATTATTAAAACAAACCCCCCATCTAACTCGAGCTATAAATGACACAGAACAGATAGAAGGGGCATCGAACCTGCCCCCTTGGGACTTAGTCAGCTGGCAATCTTTAATTTTATTTTCTTTATTTCAACATTAACAAGTATTTAAAATTGATAGGACAATACACAATTACAGTTTGACATGCACTTAGACTAATTAAATACCCTTAACAATGCTGATCCATAAGGAAAATTTAAGGGATGTTGAGAGAGAGAAGGTTAAAAGAGAAAAAATAATTGTTATGGTTACAGCTCAGAAGAATAACTTATTCTTCTGAGGGTTACAGAGATTTTTCGTGACATGTCAGGTGACATGTCGTTGTTCCTCAGTAGTCTATAGGTATAAAGACTTAGGATTCTCAACTTAATGGCTGAGGAGACTGGTTAGAATGAAAATAAATAAGTAAAAACTACTTTTACTCTTCGTTGGAAGATTTTCGCATACAACCGCTGATGTATTTTCTTTCTACACTGTACCGTCCGATCCACAGTTCCTATCAACGTCCTCACAAGAAGTGGCGTCGATAGACAAAAACAAAACATAAAACGGATACTTTTGATTGAATAAGTAAAATTCGTACTTATGCATCATAACACTGTTATTACTGCTTACAACTCTTGAAAAAACGTCGTTTTTATTTTTATTTATTAAGAAATCATATTATAGTGATACCCATTAGAAATTCACAGCATTAAGACCAATTACAGATTTCTTTCTAAATGTTTTTATAAGTATTGAAGCGGTAAGGAAGGAAGTTGAAAAGATTTATGTAGATACATATTATGAGCTTAACAACTAACATTATTACATTGAAGAATGTAGAAAAATAAGTAACTAATGCTAATATAAAACTTATTAACGTGCGAATGTGTAGTTGTGTGTACGTACCGAGTTGTGTTTTAGTGACTTTTGATGTGTCACGCCAATCTGTATTAATAAAAAAAAATCTTCAATTTTATTTATCTATTCTATAGATAATATGGATGTAATTAAAGGGAAATAAGATATAACGGAGTCTGAAACAACACATTGTGACTGTCTTTAAGTATCCTTTCAAGTCTAAGTTTTGAGGCGTCTTGAGGCGAGTAACCGATCCGTTTGACCTTACCTAAATTGAGCGTTAAATTTGATAAACGGAACAAGTTTCGAGGGCAACTTTCTCAGAAGCTTCTGGAGTTACGCACAAGTTTTGCGCCTCCTTTGATTGGAGAATTCGATGGCTGACAGTGATTTACGGCGGCATGATACTGTTAAAGCGGCGGTAAGTTGAGTTGTTACGTGGGTCACTTGGTTGAGTTACCTTTGCAAGTACTTATCTAATCAGGGTGTGTGATACGAGGGTCGTATTGAAGAAACTTCAAAAAAGCGGCCCCTTCAAGAATGAAGTTGCTCGTGCCTTTTCTTCAACTCCGAATGTTAGATAGGTATGGATATTTTGATAAATTTTAATAAAATAGTTATTAAAAACCATTTTTTTTTTTAACAGAATTGTTTCTGAGCATCGGAAAAACTAACACATGATTTAAACAAGAATGGCGGCCAGCGCTTGACGATAATATATCCGAACCACGCCGGAAGGAACCAAATGTCTCGATTTGTATGAACGCTTTTTCGTGGCGTGACGCATGACGGTGTCTGCGAGTAAGTAACTCCTGGTAGGTAACTCGTACCCCAAGCGATGTTAAGGAACTTGGTTCCAAAAACACAAAATAATTTTTGGCCTAAAAAAATATAAATAAATATGAAAATAGAGCGGCAGTTGGCCTAAAGTCCAAATCTTTCAAGGTCAATTCACCGCCAACCTCGTAAATCCAAGTACATAAACACTTGGATTTCAAGTCAAGTCCTTCAAGGTTTTTCTGTAATTTATCAGTATATTTTTAAAATTTATTCTTTTGTTAGTTACATGTAAATATGGATTACCTATGGCTTCAATATGACCTGGGTTTAACCTTAAAATCCTTAAATATTTAGGTATGTAGGTACTTAACAACGTAAGTTGTTGGATAGGAGTCAAATTCGATTACGATGAAACTTTTGTGGGAATTGTTGTGGGCGTGCTGAGCAAATTTTGTAAAAAATAAAAGACAAGAAAAACCTACCTACTCGTGTGTAAGAACAACTAAATAAAGAAACTTCAAAAAGTTCCCAGATCGTGACTTACAATTAGAGTGGTCACTAGTGGCAAGTTTAATCATTCTAGCACAAGGTTAAACAAGTGCAGAAAAAAATATATCTTGTAAGAAATATTTTCATTAAAAAAGAACAAAAATATATATTTCTATTATATAATTCGGAGTACCCGCGGGAACTCCAGGATTAAAGTACACTTACTCATTCTCTGTACCTCTGACAACGTGTACAATGTACATAAAATTGAATGATGGTCGGTTGAGCCGTTAAGGCGTGAAAGCGTAACAAACAAAAAAAAAGGTCTCTTTCGCATTTACAATAAATAGTAAGGATCTATTTGCGTTTGTTGCTTTGCGAGCCCAATGTTCACGACTTTTATGGGAAACTATAGCTATACTACTTATGTCGTCTAAATAAACTTATGGAACATTTCATTAGTACCGCAAAGCCCACAATTCACAAACAACCTATCCTTTATTCGCCGGTGAGAGATTTATTTGTTTTCCCTACATGGGTGAAAGGTAGCATAATAATTTATTGCTATCGGAAAACCAGTTGTTATACAATATGTCGCAGGCATATTGTATAACACGTACGCGAACAAAACAGCCGGTATTTTGTACAGTAAAAGGACAGTGTATATAATACTACAGTTATAAAAGGACAGTAGATATAGAGAGGGAACGTAGAGCGCTGTCTGTGAGGCCCAATATGATTGCCCGCAGGTTCGCACGCTGCTCGGGGAGCGTCAAAATTACTCTTTTAAGAGCATTTTGTACGTCTTTCTACACGTGAGGCCTGTGGGTGAACTATTCGCAGAAGCAGTACGACGCCCTTCGTGTAATAATGAATTCAGGGTGCTGATAGGGCTGCCTCGGCACTGCAGCGCGTCGGGGGTGTTTGCAAAGTCGCGTGTGAACTGATATTACACGACGATGCGGAATCAGTGCACATCCCTAGGGCGCAGGATCCGGGCCAGCCGCAACAGCATCTTGAGTGTATTCGGTAATAGGTTTGATTGTCAGTACGTGAACCATTGCTATATGGTTCATGCTCTGACAAACAAACAAATGACCAATTTTTAAGTAAAAATTAGTTAAATAAATTTAGTTTGTATTACTAACAATAGTTCATAAGAAATGATGGTACTAACAAAATTGATCCGTGTTCGGTCGAAATAAATGAAATTTATTATTGTCATTATATGCTGAAGCCTTAAGTGTATGTAAATACCCTAAGTCGGTATCGACAATGAAATGAACGGATAGTAAATACAGATGCGTTGTGACAGGCGATTTACAAATTCTGAACAGCGCCATTTTCTATCCTCAGCATTAAACAAAATGGTGGCCGATAGTAAACGTGCGATTTGCCTGTGGAAAATGTCATTATTTTTTAAATGGCCAGCCAGATCATGGATTGGCCAATCCTTAGATGTGACCACGACAGATTTATATTTATGTTGTCCTTGTGTGCATTAATTGGTAAATAAAAAAAATATATTATATGGGATTATAACTTTCCGCGATGGTTTCACCAGCGCCTATTCCGGAACTTCCCCAAGAACTCTATTTCACCTTCAAGTCCCTTATCTCTATTTCCAAGACTTTGATTACTCCAGAATAGGGATGTGGACTACTTTTGAAAATCAAAATTCTAATTAGTCCGTCCGTTAGAAAATAAAAAAACAATAGACACTTATTTTTTGCTTTTTCAAATAAATTAAAATATACAGAGATAAAGCGCATTAAACTTTAGGGTGAGGGGGTCGTGACGTCACTAACCGCTAAAACCGCCATACAAACTGTCAGAATAGTGACGTCACGCGAAATTTCAACTCAATGTATCGCCGTTATTTTTTGATTACGTAAAAAAAGAAAAAATACGTGTCCAATATTTTTGAATAATCTACAAGACGGACTAAAAAATAATTATTAGTCAACATGCCCTTCTTGTTATAGAAATAAGAGTATTTTGATGTAAATTCATAAAACAATATTTAGAAACGATATTTAATTTCCCAAAAGAGAACTCAAACCAAGTAATACTAAACAGTTTGAGACGCTGACAGGCAAAATTATGAAACCCGATTATAGAATTTCGTAATTACATTACTAAAACAAAGAACGACCGACGGGTAATGGGATTAACGTCAAATGTTTCTTGTACCTAATACAGCTGTTAACAATATTAATTTATAAATAACAACCTTGTACATTTTTACGAAAGATGCTGTAGTTTTTTTTTAAAGCTGTTGTTAGTGTAATGTATGTAAAAACACATTTTTCCAATATTTATTTTTTATTTTATTTTTTTATTCAACAAAATTCCACAGCACATGACAGTACCTAATTACAAACAAATTTCATAAAACTATATTTAGGCCATTACGGAATATGTAGAAATAATCTAGTCTAGACATATAAATAAAATTGAAGTGTCTGTTTGTAATTTCAAATTAACAGCTTTTCACTAAATGCATATGAAATTATATACGGTACTAACATCACGAAATCAATTTTTAAATTTTTTCTCTGTTTGTCGATCTGTCTGTCTGTTTGTTCCGGCTAATCTCTGAAACGGCTGGACCGATTTTAACGGACTTTCACTGGCAGATAGCTGATGTTATAAGGAGTCACTAAGGCTACTTTTTATCCTGGAATTCCCGCGGGATCTCTGAAATTAACGCGAAAGAAACCACGGGGGCACAGCTAGTAATAAAAAAAAACAAACAACATCCAAATCAAAGTTAGAATTTGATTTCAGTAGGTACTAGATGTGCAGAAAATTTTTGGTTTAAACATATAAAATTCGCACTATTAAAGTATTGACCGTATTGACCAAACGAAGACTCTTTTTGTCAATACGAAACGAAAATGAAACTCTTCATCCCCCCAAAAATACTGAGGAACCTCGAAAACTTCACTTAAACTCTGGGTCAACTTTTCCCGTCTTTGTATCCTCTTATTTGTTCTAGAATACTCAACGACATAATGCGGTTTTGCCTGTAATTTCCTAAAATTCAACCAGGAAAAACCACTGGCAACATTCAAATAAATTAATCATAACAATCAATTCAAATCTTATCCGTCTTTTTATTCTTCTAAATAATTAGCCTTTTGTTTGAAGTATTTGCCAATCATCACGATTTCGGTTGTAATAATTTTACAATTATGTATATTTACAATAAGTCAGTAATATTTAATCTTTGGGTAACATTTGCAGACTGAATGTTTTGTTTAAAAAACTGTTTTTATTGGAGTTGTTTGTTTTTTTAAGGAACTCTCAAATTATTCCCAATCTTCCTTAGGATAACGTTACCTGCAGTGGTAGTTCGGTCTCAGATTTGTAAAATTAGATCATTAAGGTAAAATCTAATATATATAAATCACGTGTCACGTTGTTTGTCCGCGATGGACTCCGAAACTACTGAACGGATTTTGATAAAATTTTGCAACCATTCATAAAATGGTCCAACTTAAAAGATAGGATAGTTTTTATCCCGGAATTCCCTCGGGAACTGAAGGACATACAGTACTTTTTCCCGCAACCTCCGCGGAAACTCCGAAATTACCGCGGATGAAATCGCGGGGGACAGTTAGTATAAATATATAAATTGCCAAACTTAAGTTTTCTCTTCAATATTAATATAATATTCAACTTGCTTAGACTTTACACTGAATCGTGCCCAAGAGATAGTAACTATACATATTTTTTTTGTTAAACTCAAGTATATAAGACTTATTTTATAACTTGTAAAATTGTAACTGTAATGGATCTTGCTATGTGAAAATAAATATTATTATTATTATATGTACTTGAATAAAATAAAATGAAAACACTTTATTTGCCGCTATGCTATAGCGAAGGCTTTAGATTGGCAACATTAACCAGTATATTTACATCAGTGTATGATGTGTTAAAATTTGAAAATTAAACAATAGGGATGTGGACTACTTTTGAAAATCAAAATTCTAATTAGTCCGTCAGTTAGAAAATAAAAAAACAATAGACATGTCTTTTTTTGCTTTTTCAAATAAATGAAAATATACAGAGATAAAGCGCATTAAAGTTTAGGATGAGGAGGTCGTGACGTCACTAACCGCAAAACCGCCATACAAACTGTCAGAATAGTGACGTCACGCGAAATTTCAACTCAATATATCGCCGTTATTTTTTGATTACGTAAAAAAAGAAAAAATACGTGTCCAATATTTTTTAATAATCTACAAGACGGACTAAAAAATAAAAATTAGTCAACATACTCATTCAATCAACCATCTAAAATGTGTCGCTGTTATAGACAAGCAACCAACCCGATGCTTGGAATTAAACCCGATAAAAGCCTGCTATTTTCGGGTTTAAACCCAGGCACCGGGTTGATGCCCATCTACAGTCGCGGTCGATTCGGATTGGTTTGTTATTATTACCATATAATGTATAATTTTAGAATTATATTTACAGGTTTTTAGTTGTTCTACATCCATGTACCTACCTATTATATACGTAAGTATAATAGTAGGCTGGTTTTATATAAGGTGTTTTATAATACTTCTACAGTACTTGTCTATCTTATTCATGCTGAATCTAAATGAAGCTGCCATTATTTTAGCGACGAAGCCTCCGTAATTAAACGTCAGAAGATTTTATTAAAGGTCTGAAGGTGCTCACCGGTTGTCGTCACGATGAATTTTTTTTAATTAATTTCACTCAAAATTATGAGAGATAACAATTTTAAAGAAAACACGAACAGCGACCCGTCGACAATTAATTATTTTTGTCTAGTGTTAAAAATTAGAAAAATCCTTTTTTAGCTCCTTTTTTAATATCAAATATGGTAGCTACATAATACCAGTGGTTTAAAAGTTTTGAAATACATGTAGATATCTTAGTGATACATAATAATTAACCTATAATTAAACGACTCCAACGATTTTCATGAAATTTAGCATAATATTAGGTTCCATTTTTAGAAAAAGTCGTTTTATCCGTGTTTTCGGGCAATGAAAAATGAGTGTTTGGTTCTGCTTTTCTACTTAAAAACAGATGGCGATATGGGCAAAGCTCGGTCACGCAGATATCAATTATGCAACGTGTTAATGAATTAACTGAAAACTAGAAAGTAGTTTGCTCAGAATCAACTAGCAAATCGATCGCACTATGTTTTAATATAGGTTATTTTTTTTTTCATTTTTCCTAGCCCAAGTCCAAATTATTTATAATACAATATTTGGCGCGTACGCCGCCCGCAGCAAGAAAATTCGAACCGGTAGGCGCGGGCGTAGCGCTTGGAATTTCGTAGATAGGTCACCTCCAAACTACTGTTGAATAACGTTTAAAGTAGGTATAAATTTTTTTGGCATAAAATATATTTTGAGTGAGTTTATTTGATACGCTTTCACGCCTTAACTACTCAACCCATCGTAATGAAATTTCGCATGCACGTTCTCAAGAGTACCGAAAAGGATATAGGGTTTATTTCCACCCAGAATTCCCGCAGGAACTCCGAAATTATTGCCAACTAGTAACAGAATAAAATAATAAATCAATTCAGGCCGTACGTGAGGCTCTCCGGCTTGTCCGCCTCCAGCCCTACTCCCACTCCGCCCCGGGCACAGCCCGCAAACACAAAGTTAATATTGCCATTTTGCAACACCGCCCCAAGTTATTCATTATGAAACTTGTATTTCGTGATCACAATATTGTAACCTAAATAATATATGTGGTCGTCCAAGCTGAAAGATACCAGTCCCTGGCTTTTAGTTTCCGAGATACAAGCAGTTTTGTAAAGTTCAGTGAAAAAAATTGCGTCCGCGATTTTAATTGATTAATCATTAATAAATGCTCAATTTTCTTCAATTTCACATATCTTAATCTACAATCCTACTAATCCTACTAATATTATAAATGTGAAAGTGTGGATGTTTGGATGTTTGTTACTCAATCACGCAAAAACGGTTGAACGGATTTAGATGAAATTTGGCATGCACGTTTTCAGGGGTACAGACAAGGACATAAGGTACTTTTTATCCCGAAATTCCGGCGAGAACTCCGAAATTACCGCGGGTGAAACCGCGGGGCACAGCTAGTAACATATAAAAATCTATGTAACAAGCAAGTCGAAGTGTGGTTTTTTATTTCACACAAACTTTTAAAAGTTTTTTCTCAATCAAGCTTTTTCAGAGTTTTAACTTCAAATGTCTTTAAAAAAAGCTGTGCTAGTTTTTGAATACTTTTTCAATTCTTACTATTTGACTATTCTAGATACCGAACCTTGTTGTGATTGTGATTGCAAATTGCTGATGT
This sequence comes from Zygaena filipendulae, assembly GCA_907165275.2. Lineage (NCBI taxonomy): Eukaryota > Metazoa > Arthropoda > Insecta > Lepidoptera > Zygaenidae > Zygaena > Zygaena filipendulae. The sequence continues at coordinate 9,749,308 of OU015669.1, forward strand.
CATTTTTAACATTTCAACGTTCGAAACCCCTTTTTTAAAATTATCAGAACTTATTATAAAAAAGTTATTAAAAATAATTTAAAAATTAGATTTAACAAAAAAATTCAAGAATTCAAATTATTTGTAATGATTTTAAGTGGAAAATATATTTTTTTTACCTATAATATGAGAAACGCGCAAAGAGATTAATCTACAAACTTTTTTAAACCTATGTTGTAATAGTAGGTATTTTCTTGACTAAGACTGCATTCAAAGCACAGATTTCGTTCCCGTCTCAAGAGCCCTACAGTCTACACATATTGTATTGCTTTGCATGAAAAAAAGAGGGAAAACGAGCTCATAAATTGCAATTTCAATGTTCAACCGTCGGAATAAAAACAAACAGATATGACTGCGTGTCAAGACAAAGCTTCGAGCAAAATCTACAGTCAAGCCCCTGGTGGGCTGTGAGGCTTGAGGAAGCAATGTTTGTTTCAAAACAATGCTGTTTTATTGCACCACTAGCTGTGCCCCGCGGTTTCACCCACGTGAGGTTCGGAATTCCGACAGGAAGTCAAAAGTAGCCCAATTCACACCAATCCACATCAGCTAGTTAGCAGTTAAAGTCTCGTCAAAATCGGCCTAACCTGTTTCGGAGATTCACCCGCGTGGGTTTCGGAATTCCCGCAAGAACTCCTATAGGTCCTAACATTCTTTGGGTTTAAAGAACTTTATTACTCATTAAGAACAATGTAGTTCACTTACAAATGAGTTTAAGTTGAATTTGAATACTTAAATCAATAAGTTCCAGCTATTCAGAACATTTAAGTTATCTTATCACTAATGTACATTTTAAGTTTGCTTTTAAATATATTTAAAGAGTTGCATTCTCTTAATTCAGTTGGTAGGCCGTTATATAACCGTGCTCCTTCAGACATAATATTCTTCTGTCCATATCCAGTTCTATGTTTAAAAATTTTTAGCTTATTCGTGTTTCTTAAGTAATGTTTGTAATTGCACTTTGTAAATGTGAGTTGTGTATGTATTTTGTTTGTCAGAATTTTTCTTTCATAATCTTCTTCCCCTTACTATGTTAAACACAACAAAAAAATAATGACAAAAATTGGTCCAGCCGTGCACAGGTGATGCCGTGATCAAGGGAAATAGGGATAAATTTTTATATAATACTAGCTGTGTCCCGCGATTTCACCCGCGGTAATTTTGGAGTTCCGGGATAAAAAGTACCCTATGTCCTTCTCTGTACCCCTGACAACGTGCATACCAAATTTCATTCAAATACGTTCAGCCGTTTTTTTTTAATTTATTTTTTTAATTTATTTTGCGTGATTGAGTAACAAACATCCAAACATCCACACTTTCACATTTATAATATTAGTAGGATATAGATTTTAAGAATATGCAGGCTAGTATAGTATTATATTATCTGTGATGCAAGGTTAGATGGATAAGATTTGCTGTGACGTATTCGGCGTTGAGGCGCGGTCGAGGCGCAGTTGAGTCCCAAAAGAGTCGTTTTAATGATTACTTAATTTAAGCGAAGATTTTGAAAACAAAACTGCCTCACTCAGAGACGTTCAAAATTAATGTTAGTTGGAATTCAACTAAATTCAACTTAATTAGTTAAATGCCAACTAACATAAATTTTTGAAAGTCTCTAATCATTAAAACGACTCTGAGTGCGGCCGTGAGTCTCTATTTAGTTTTGTTATAATTAAACCATGATTTATGTGTGAAAGTAAATCATTTTTATTTGTGTAAGATATATCTACTAAGAAGATACGAAACCGTAAGCATTCGAAACTACTGCTGAGACTATGTAAATTCGTTTGTTATAAAAAAGAAATACAAACGTATGCCGTTATAATCCTACACGACGACGCAAAATATAAATGTGAAACAGCTAGTATTCAGCTGTTAATAGAGATGTAAATGCGTTATTTATGGGGGTAATCTCTGCATAATATCTTTTTTGCTGGGATAAAAAGTCCCCTGAGTGACATAGGATGCTTTCATCACAGAAAAAAGGAGGGGACAGCAGGAAACAGCTACTCGTATTTGGTGTATGTTGCGAGTAATTTAGATATTTAAATAGGATTTATTTATCATCTGTTTAGAAAAAGGTCTTGAGAGAATTTCGAAAGCGACGCGTAAAGTATAGCTAGTAAATCTGCCCGATAATTGGACATAGATAAGCAATAGTGTGTTAACCCACACTGGAGGAATTTTGAGTAAATCGTGTTTTAAAATTATAGCGCCATTTTCTGTCAAGATTTTTTACGTTCAATATTTAGTTACATACTTAAAAAATGTAATAAGGTAAACATATTATTAAAAAACATTCCCTAACTCTCAATAAATCGTTCTGAATCAATAACTTAATTTTGTGGGTTAACATGTTATTGCTTATCTGCGTCCAATTGTACTTGCAATAGTAGGTAATCGACATTTTTGTGATTTTCACTTTTTTGCAAAAACGACATGCCACAGAGATAATCTATCCGAAAAAAGTTTATTTACAAGTTTACAAGTTTTTTCTCATTAAAACATATGTTTTTTATTGTACATAAAACGCAGTACTTGCACCTGTTTATTGCGTTTATATCCAAACCGCCATTCTGCAAGTTAGCAATAAGAAGGGCAGAAATAGTGTAGGTAATAAATATAGCAGATCTACAACTACAAATACAAACGTTCATATAAACGTTCCTTGTAAAATGTAATCTCAGTTTATTTCAAGAAAGAGAAAAAAGTAATTTATACAATTACCTACGTATTATATTATAAATGTGGGAGTAATTTGAACTTTAATACCAACTTTTACACCCAACTTGGGAGCGTTGGAATCTTGGAGAATGCGTCGTGTGAGCACGAGTAATGCATTTAAATGAGGCGATCAACACGGGCCTTGAGGACGTGTGACTCGAAACGTGTGAGGACTTGTCAATCTAAGCTGGAAAAATAAACGGCCGCACTCAGAGTCGACTTTAATGATTACTTAGTTAAGTATAGATTTTTAAAACAAAACTGCCGCAATCAGAGACGTTCAGTAAATTAATGTTATTTGGCATTTAATGAGATGTAACTTAATTAGTTAAATGCCAATTAACATTAATTTATTAAACTTGTCTGATTGCGGCAGTTTTGTTTTAAAAATCTATACTTAACTAAGTAATCATTAAAGTCGACTCTGAGTGCGGCGGAAAGATTTTTACTAAGATTTTCAGCAAGTTTTTGGGCAAAGATTACTAACTATACCACCACGACGTAGCCTAGAGGCAGCGACTACATAGCCCAATAGACGCCTAACGTATGTACTTCTGCATCCAAACATTGCAGACAAGTCTGAGGTAAGCGGTACGGGGGAGGCGGGTTGAAATGCACTCTAATTGGTTAATTCAGGTTGCGACACTCGAACGACAGCACTGTAGGGGGAGCACGAATTTTTTCGCTCTCGTCTAGTCGTTATCGTCGTTATGTCAAAGCGTTTTTTTGTATGGAAAATGAACAACACTGGATAGGTGGCGCTGTTCATTTTCCATACAAAAAAAATGCTCGATATCGACTAGACGAGATCGAAAAAATTCGTGCTCCCCCTACTGATCACACGTGCCGGTCCGAAAATGTCCGAAGATGTCCGATATCAACGCGAGTTGCTTAGCAACCAATTTATGTTGAGCTCTCATGGAATCACATTTAATCAATCTGGAAATTAAAATTCACTTACCTATGAAAAATTATGCGATGTTTTTTTAAAATTACACGTTTGGCTACTATTTCCGCACCATTTATTGTACAGGGAGCCATGTTGTGCGACTGTTGAATTTTTTTTTTGAAAATTCACGAGCACAACCAAGATATTCTTGGGTCACGGATGTGGTCACTACTGAAAGAAGATTTTCATTCGTTTTATTTAGTAGACGTATTTGTCTAATGTGTTGACTGAAAGTCTGGCCTTGTATGAGGCGTCTATTGAGCTGTGTGTTTGCTGCCTAGAGGTGATAGCGGTATAGGCTGTTGCTGCTGCAGTGTGTCTCGGACAATATCGACTTGAATGTGTGTACACCACGCGCGTAGCACACACCTGCAGTTAAATACAGCATTTCAGATATTAAAAAGTACTCTGTGGTACAGCAGGTGGAGAGTTCAATCTTGTATCGGGTATCACAGATGTGGTGAGAGGATGAGTCACAAGTGGTCCTAGGAGGAGGTATACCAATCAATTTGAGAACAAAAAGGAAAACGTTAAGATAGAGGATGTGTGTACCCAAGGATCCAAGCAAGTAGAGGTCCAAAATCTCTGCTTACAGTTCTGCAGACAGCTGCTGTGAGCTTTTTCGTTTGTATATGTGATCTTTACTTAGACACAGCTATCTCTACTAATATTATAAATGCGAAAGTAACTCTGTCTGTCTGTCTGTTACGCTTTCACGCCTTAACGACTCAACCGATCATTATGAAATTTTGCATACCTACATGTTGTCAAGGGTACATAGAAGGACATAGGGTGCTTTTATCCCAGAATTCCCACGGGAACTCCCAACTTATCGCGGGTGAAGTGATAAATATAGCTAGTGTAGTAATAAATATAAAAAACCGGCCAATTGCAAGGTTCTAGTAGCAAAGAAGATTCATCAGTTCAAAGTAAAAAATAAAGTTTTTTTTTTCTGGAAGATTTCAGTTATGGAGGGCAATTCCGGATTTGCAATCAACGATTCCTTCTAATTTCAAAGAGGATCTAGTTTGCATAATTGAAGAAACACTATCTATAAAATTCAATATTGCATAGAAACGCTAATGGAATCCACACCCAGATTCGACAAGTATCGAGTCTCGAATAATCTCTGCACTAAGTCATAACCTGATAGCATTTTGTCTTACCTGATTTGCTCAGAATTTTATACAAACTTTTACACATAAAGACAGCTCTACTTCTGTAAATATACTCCAAAAGGTGGTTTCACTGGATAAAAGCCTTAAAAGATAACGATCGGGCATGACTTCTCGCATTTCATCATTTGTATTAAGGAAACGAGCCCATTTTTATCCAGGGCAGGTCCAGGGCAGGTCTCGCGCGAATCATTAGTGAGTAATACAACACTCCGAAGTCCGAGTCCAGAATAACGACTGAGCCATACGATTCTGTCCTTTATTTTTATAAACGACCAGCTGTTGCCGCGCAGTTTCACCCGCGTAAATTTTGGGACGCCCTCGGGGACTCTAATATGTACGTATACACTCCGGGATAGTGTACCTTCCTATAAATAATATTTTTTTATAGGTTCAGTAGTTCCAAAAGATGACCCTAGACATCCAAACGAACTTACAAACTTTCTTTTATTATTGGTGTAGATAAGTATAATATATATAGCTGTTTCCTGAGGTTTCGTTCTCATGAATTTCAGGAGTCCCCCTGGAACCTTTTATCGCTAAGAATGAAGTTTTTCTACGTAACGAACACAATCTTTCGCATCCATACTTAAATATAAATACGAAAGTAACCCTGTCTGTTTGTTACTTTCACGCCTTAACTACTCAATATAAAGTACTAGTTGTGCCCCGCGGTTTCACCCGCGTTAATTTCAGAGTTCCCGCAGGAATTCCGGGATAAAAAGTATGTGTTAATCTGATGTATAAGCTATATTATTGTAAAGTTTCATTTAAATCCATTCAGTAGTTTTTGCGTAAAAGAGTAACAAACATCCATCCATCCATCCATCCATACATACTGACAAACTTTCGCGTTTATAATATTAGTAAGATTTAATAAAGGACATCGGAATTCCCACGGGAACTCCGAATTTCATGCCGTTGAACCCGCGGGGAAGCAGCTATTTGGAATGTAAATACCATATACTAAATAACAAGTTATTTAGGTCTTGAAATAGGATAGAGGTTTCCTGCAGGAATTCCGAGACTCATCAAATAACCGTAAATAAACCTTTCGGCCGATGCTTTTGGTTTATGAGCTTCCAGCGTCAAACATGCAGCTTAAAAGCTTCGTGATCGCTAAAGCCTTCCCAATATAATCAGTATTAAAAGCAAGCAAATTAATATTTGCATATAGTAATTAGTAAGTAGAGCGCAGAACAAAGTAGCGTTTTAACACATTAGATATGCTACAGTAGTTCTACGACGTAGCAACATGCTACGAGCTACGAGTATGTCGAGTATTTATGTTAGCAGGAACACAGTTCGTATAATTGGCTACTTGACAAAAAATTTTTTTTTAGTCCGTCTTGTAGAACAATAAAAAATATTGGACACGTATTTTTTCTTTTTTTACGTACTCAAAAAATAACAGAGATACATTGAGTTGAAATTTCGCGTGACGTCACAATTCTGTGCGGTTTGTATGGCGCTTATAATGAATATTGACGTCACGAGCCCCCCACCCTAAACTTTAATGCGCTTTATCTATGTTCATTTTCATTAAATTGAAAAAGCAAAAAATACGTGTCTATTATTTTTTTATTTTCTAACTGACGGACTAATTACAATTTTGATATTCATACCTTGGAGAATACCCAATTATGTTACCCAGTCTTGACTTAATAACGGATTTAGACGGAAATCTTCACAGAGACAGTATGCTTGGGACATAAATTGCCCTTTATCTTGATACGTCAATGAGGGGAAGTATCAAAATTTATCCGAAACCATGACGGTAAAGTGAGAAACAATTTGTAAGTCAACTTCTTCTTAAGTAATAATAAACTTATAAAACACCTGTAGTATTTGTTTGTAGAAGCCAAGCGTTGTGGTTTCAATTTTACATATATTATTAAAAATAATACCACTGATTTTTTTGTATACCCCCACCTGAAATCGAACCTGGGACCTCTTGTTTTGCGAGCTTCTAATAAATATTCGACGGATAGATAAATTTATTTACTCATTTAAACAGACCACATCAAACAATGAACGAATGAAAACACATAAACTTCGCACAATAATCTAAGCTCATGTACTACGAGTATATTTGGTTCTAAAATGAATTATTTGAATGGATCTATACAATAGACACGTAGGCACGTAGTTATATTGCGTGAAATGGAACGTAAACAACGTGTTAGAAACGTTAGTAGGTAGTGGCTGGAGCGGTGAGAGCGGACGGAATGTGCGGAGCGAGTAATGAAGTGGTATTGTGTACTGCTACGAGCTGAAACCACACCAAAAACATTGTAGCGACGCTACCTTCGATGAGGGAATGGGATGGCACTACTCAAACGTATGGTACATCCTTTTCATTCTACGTTTTCAGCTGAAACTGCAGGTTGAACCAAGAGCCACACGGTAAGTTTAGGTAGCATACAACGGAAACGCAATCAGACAACGCTTGGGCTCGGGTAATGTGAAATGATTGTAGCGAGAGCCTTAATTCCGAGCTGTGGAGTGTTGACTTAAAATAAGTTAAAATAACTTACCACTCCAACTACAAAAGTGATTCGTATTACTTATTTAAAAAATTCATGGATAAGTTCAAACTTTAAATTAATTCTAAAATAAGGTTTGCTTGCGATTTATATCATATAAATTATTTGAATTTTGAATCCTTATATGTCACCCGCGCTAATTTAGGAGTTACCACGGGATTTCCGGAATATAAAAGTAGTTTCTGTCCATCTGACAACGTGTATGCAAAATTTCATGATGACTGGTTGAGCCGTTAAGGTGTGAAAGCGTTACAAACCCACATAAATAAACTCAAAATCGCAAGGATATTTTTTTCACTCGATATTAACGATGGTAGACGTACAGGAAAGCGGTATCCAATTTAACGATTGAATCCTGATCGCCTAAGTCCCGTACCTATTTGATACCGCCTACGTGATATGAATTAGTGTGGATCACGCACCACGTGCTTCTGGCTGGAATAAGCTTCATCCATTACAGGTTTAAATTAAAATCGAATACTTAATTGCTTACTAATCTGTAAAATTAGGTACGTCTACATATACTTGGACATAGATAAGCAATAGTGTGTTAACCCACACTGGAGAAATTTTGAGTAAATCGTGTTTTAAAAGTAGGAGCGCCATATTGTATCAACATTTTTTATGTTCAATATTTAGTTGCATATTTAAGCAATGTAATAAGGTAAACACATAATTAAAAAACGTTCCCTAACTCTCAATAAATCGTTCTGAATCAATAACTTAATTTTGTGGGTTAACATGTTATTGCTTATCTGCGTTCACTTATTTCTTTTTCTGCTCACGTCAACGTTTTCTATCTTTTTTTGCCATAGACTTTATGTGCTAGCTGTTCCCCGCTATTTTACCAGTGCTACTTTCGGAGTTACCGCAGGAACTCCGGAATAAAAATTACCCTATGTCCTTTTCTATACCCCTGACAATATTTATGCGAAATTTCATGACGATCGGTTGAGCCGATGAGACGTAAAAGCGTAACAAACTAATACTTAAACTCACTTCCGCATTTAAACACTAAGGATTACCTATCAACTATTCCCCTCGGGAACTCTATGTACACACAAATAGTATACTTTGTATTAATATTAATTCAGCGTTCTGTCACCTTTTATTATTATATACAAACTAGCTGTGCCCCGCGGTTTCACCCGCGTGAGTTTTGGGATCAGGAACCTTTGCGGACGCAGACAGAACTACCCGCCAAAGTTTCATCACAATCGGACCAATGGTTTCGAAACGCATATGGGACAGACATACAAACAAAGTTCAGTTTACAATTTGATTGAACTAATGATACTCAAAATACGCAGCAGTACAATGAATTGCAAATAGACCATTATTAATAAGTTAGAAATTATAATTCATTCGTTTAATTATTAATAATCCCTATTAATATTATAAATGTGAAAGTAACTCCATCTGTTTATCTGTCAGTCTGTCTGTTACGCTTTCACGCCTTAACGGCTTCACCGATCATCATGAAATTTTGGCTACACATTTTCAGGGGTACAGCGAAGGACATAGGGTACTTTTTGCCCCGGATTTCCGTGGGAACTCCGAAATTAACGCGGGCGAAACCGCGGGGAGCAAAAAGGTCAAATAATTCAAAAGATATTTTGTGATTTTGAAACTCGCATTCATCTTATCCTTAAAAATGTTATCTATCGTATTGTTGTATAAATATTACTTCGACCCCAGCAAAGTGACCGCTAAGAATAATTCAGTTTTGTTTCAGACAGAAATCTCCAGTGATTATTCGATTAATAATTAGGACATAGATAAGCAATAGTGTATCGACTCATACTGGAGAAAGTTTGATTAAATCGTGTTTTAAAATTGTAGCGCCATTTTGTCAACTTTTTTTTATGTTCAACATTTTGTTGGTATTTAAACAATGTAGGTATATAAGGTGAACACATTATTAAAAAACTTTCTGTCGGTCGCACTCAGAGTCGTTATAATGATTACTTGATTTTCAGTGAAGATTTTTAAAACAAAACTGCCGCAATCAGAGACGTCCATGAAATTAATGTTAGCAGTCATTTAACTAAATTTAGTTAAAAATGCCAACTAGCATTAATTTACATTATCTCAATAAAGCGTTCTTTATCTGTCAATAACCAAATTTTGTGGGTTAACATGTTATTACTTACCTTACTAGCTGTGCCCCGCGGTTTCACCCGCATGAAAGGTTTTTAAACAACAACTTTTTTTTTTCAATGAAACAAAGCCTATATGTCGCTCCAAACTAAGCTTAATCTACCTGTGAAAACCGCATGACAATCGGTTCAGTAGATGTGGAGATTATTACCAACAGACAGACAGACAGATTGACAGACAGAAAAGAATTTAAAAACTTTTTTTGGGCTTGGTTACTCTTCTTTTATCAACCCTCTCAATTTTTGTTAAAAATATTCAATGTACAGAATCGCGGATTCTACTCTTTTATTATCTAATATATAAAAATCTCGTGTCGCAATGTTCGTTCCCATACTCCTCCGAAATGGCTTGACCGATTTTTATGAAATTTTGTATGCAAATTCAGTATGTCTGAGAATCGGACAACATCTATTTTCATCCCCCTAAAGGCAGTTCCTGCGGGAATTCCGAAACTCACGCGGGTGATACCGCGGGGCGCAGCTAGTAGTATATAGATATACCTACCCCTGTTTTTATTTACACTGTGATGTTTCATTGTAATTGGGGGCTGTACGGACTACGGAGAGGGTTGCCAGATGATACGGCAAAAATATCCGGGGAATAAGCCCGGGTAGTACCTACAAAAAAGGTTTCACCGTTGTTTAGAAACGGAAGTGCCATTGTAGAAAAAGGATGACAAACGCGGCAATTTGCTCTGACGTCAGATCCTACTTCCTGCTAGTGCTTACTTTAAATGTGATTGTTCAAATACTATACGGTGTTTGTGACAATCTCGCATAATTTGTTGAATTTTCCGACAAGCCCACGGTTTCACCCGCGATAATTCCTGCGAGAATACCAGGATAAAATAAAAATGTAACCTTCCTCATGAATCACTCTTATCTATTAGTGAAAACCGCATGAAAATTCGTTGCGTAGTTTTAAAGATCTAAGGATACATAGGGAAAGACAGACAGCAGGAAGCGACTTTGTTTTATATTAAGTAGTGATACAAATAGTGCGTTTAGAGAATAAATCTATTTGTCCAGCACTGGGCCCTTATTCAAAATGACCAACAACATTCCTTGCCCATAACGCGCGTTCCAAAAACGCAATCCCGAACGTTCCAGATGCCAAAATATTAGAAATTATTATTGTGCATGCCATAAGCAACGATGTAAATGTTTTTTTTTTGGAGTGTAACTTCTTTGATTATGAGGGAAAGACAATTTTTGTGGCACGTTATCCTAACGCGCCGTGTTATGGTCATAGTGAAAAAGGATCCTGGAAGTTTATTTATTTATTTATTTATTTATTCTTTATTGCACAGTGTGTACAAATGGCGAACTTAATGCCTTGCGGCATTCTCTACCAGTTAACCATTCTCTACCAGTTAACCATATTATAGTCTAGTTTATCAGCTATACCTAATATTTATAGAACAATGAATCGCCAAACGTGTTGCTAAGCATATAAGTTCCAAACGACTGCACTAAATTATTAGATAATTCTTTTTTTTTTGTGTTCGTCATCATCAGGATAATGAAAGAAGTTTGGAGATCCTGCGGGAAATCCGAAACTCACGCGTGACGCGGGTGAATCTCCGAAACGGTTGGACCTGCAATTTTGATCGGACTTTCACTGCTATTTAGCTGATTTTATGAATAGTAAATTGGATTAATTTAGAGTTCCTGCGGGAATTCTGAAACTCGAGCGGGTGAAACTGCGAGGCACAGCTAGTGTTATTGACAAAGATTAGCCCACTTCTTTTTTTTTATTTGAATAACATATATATATTTAAGAAACCGCTTGTATGTGCGTGGTTTTCTTTACACATATATAATTTAGGTTATTTGATAAGCACCTAGCCACCCTACAGTAGGTGCGTACGAAATTGTTAATAAGCACATACAGTAAATCTATTACCGTCTGCTTATTGTTGACAGGTAAAGGTCGCCTTAAATTATTAAGAGCTCTTCCAAAGGCAGAAACTAATGGGGGTATATAATTCCGAATATTTTATGCACGATTTATGAATGCCAGTGGTGGAATGTTGATGAGGCTAACCTATTAAAGCTAAAACGCCCCTAATAACGTTGTAACGTAAATTTAAATTCAGTTGCTTATTTTCTTTGTTATCCTGTGTATCAAATATCTCTAAACTACAAGAGTATAGAATCCGCGTGTCGGTTCACGCTAATCTTTAAAACTACTGAACGGATTATCATGAGGTCAAAGCGTTTCATGCAGCGGGATTTCATGTTTGATCTCCTCGCATACTCTATAAAAAAGACCATAAATTACTTTAAAAATAAAACAAAATGCCTGTATTTATGATGTGTAGCAAATTCTAAACAATGTCAGGATCAAAAATATTTGTCGGCAACAAATTGCTTTTTCATTTCACGAAATTGACGGGTCGAAAGGTCTAGCACGACGCGCGATGGGGACCCTTCTGAATTGAAAATATTTGAATTTATACTGTAGGCAATAGAAGAGTAGAATCCGCGATTCTGTACATTGAATATTTTTAACAAAAATTGTCAGGGGGCGTTAAAAGAAGAGTAACCAACCACAAAAAAACTAATTTCGTAAAAAATTACCGTTGCTTTGTTTTTCCGTAGAGAAGTCGGATGGTTCTTACTTTAGTCTATGCAAATTCAAAATATACCCACGTATTTTGCGCCAGTATCATAATTCAAACATGGATACGTATAGCACTATAAATATTTTACATTTTCTATCCGCAATTATTTATCCCCGACGCGACGGTTCCACCCGGCCAGAATGTATTTTAATCCAATCAAAAAATATAAAGGTGCAGCGTTCCGCGCAGAAACCAACCAATTAATTTAACATGCTTAGGTAGATACTACCACAAATTAAAAATATGAAACATTTTGAAACATACCTAATAAATCATAGTTACTAAATTAATAAACCACTGAGCCGTTTTATGGTGGTCTCGTTGGATCGTAAATTTATATTAAACAATCCGCTATCTATACAGATAATAATGAAAGTAAATAAAATAAATTCATTTATCGCCCCTTTTGCGGTATTCCTATTGGATCTAGCAACACCCACGTCAAATGGATAATGAACTAAATTTGCTGTGTTGAATTTTAATCACGTCTTGTTTTATTTTCCACACGTACTTATACCTCCTACTTATCAGTTATGAAATATAAAATGCAAAATAAAAATGTATTTTTCTTTTTTTATGTAACTTCATTGCCAATTTACAGGCGGTCACGTCTCTCCGAAGAAGTAAATTGTGGTTATTTGAACCTTATTTTTGCACATGGTTTTGCTTTTCTAACCTTTTCAACATCCTCTATTCAGCTAAACGAAATTAATATTATTGGTTATGAGTGTAAGTAATTGTTACATTTATTACATCCAACAAAATTACAATTACGGTACTCATTAAAACTAGGTAGGTTCCTAATAATATTGAATTCTTTTGCCGTACCTACAAAGTATATTCGGTGAAAAATATTGTAAACTGAAGGCTACGTGACGAATTGATTAAAAAATCTATTTTCCTTACGTACCACGACAGGAAGACACGGATTTTTTGTAGTTTTTTTGTTTTATTTTTTTTTTCCTTGATTTAAATCTTATCCCAGTTCGTTTTCGTACACTTGTTATTGGATTTACTATAAACCGGCGCGAATTTACGTTATACTGGCTCACCGCCTCACTTCAATGTAAGCGAAACACCTCTACTATCCAAGGAAGATATTAAACCATGATTAGGCCCCGTAAACTTCGTCTAACATCCCTCCAAGTAATCCTGTATGCAGGTACAACAACAACGGTATGGATTATGGGATTTGCTCTGTTTGTTCGTAGGTTTTCTCGTCAGTAAACTATACAGTAAGAATTCGTACAGACTTCAGACTTGAAATCAGTTCGGGTCGATGTATTCTTTAACTAAATAAAACTTGAACCTAAAACAATTCTTCCGCTAGGTATGTCTATATCAAAAAGTACGTTATGCTTTTCACTAAGGATTATTTATTTATGTATTTTATTTGTGACAGTTAATATAGGAATAGAAACTGGGATACTTGATGACAAAAAGGCAAAAAGAGAATGAGGTCTAGGCATAGTAGGTATGTGGTGCTGGTGTGATAGAATAAGGAACTAGGAGGTAGAACAATAGTATTTGGTACTGGTGATATGGGAGTAAAAAAAGAGGCTCCCACGATCATATTTGTGATGAAAACAGATCGATGACGATGAAAAATGGGCTAGTTGACAAATTTTTTTTAGTCCGTCTTGGAGATTAATAAAAAATATTGGACACGTATTTTTTCTTTTTTACGTAATCTAAAAATAACGGCGATACATTGAGTAGAAATTTCGCGTGACGTCACTAACCGGTGCAGTTTGTATAGGGGCTTATACTTATACGTCACGAGCCCTCAAGCTAAACTTTAATGCGCTGTAACTCTACAGGTATATCTTCATTAATTTGAAAAAGCCAAAAATACGTGTCTATTGTTTTTTTATTTTCTAATTGACGGACTAATTAGAATTTTTATTTTTAAAAGTCATCAACACTCCTATTACAGCTATCTATTATTGGGAAGTAAAACGTGTAAGAAGTGGAAAACTTTTTTTTTATTTGTATTGCAAAAGCATTGAAATGTTCCCTTTTAATTTTATACGTAAATTTTATTTGGATGACGAATGGAATTTTAAGGATTTTTCCTTACAAGGAGATAAAGACTCACGAACAATTATCGAAGCTAACAGCGCTGAAAATACTCTGAAACGTATTAGATTTTTTTAATGGTTATTTATAGGTACACCCGAGTAAATTCAATTTGAATTCAGTTACGATGAATGGAGCGCCTCAGCACGACGACGATCGTATTAAAGTTCTTTTTTATTTAGGGTACCGCACGACACGTAAATAGAAAAAAGTTGCGCCCTGTCTTATTTATTTATTACACAAAACTTCTCACAGCTTTACAGTTTTACTAAGACACTGTGAAATTAAAAATAAGAAATGTAATGATAATACAGTGAAGACTGATATAGAAGTAAGTACAATAAAATAATAATCTAAGATGCTAAATTTTTTATACATTCATCCGCTCGCAATACCTCAAGCACTCATCATGTCTTGTTTGTGTTGGCAATGTTTCTTTTTCCTTCTTTTTTATGGGCATTCGCATATAATGCATTTGTTCTAGTAGTTTTAAGCAAAATAAATTAGGTAAATCTTAATAGAAGAAGAAGAAAATACATTTATTTCAGTACAATAAGTACACAAGAAAAAAACAAACATGAACAGTGCCTAATCTAAATTTGTACACCTAATGATAATATGAGAAATCTGTTAGCATTTAGCATTGTTGTACGGTTTGTAATTGTAAGCCATGGTAGACACTATACATTGCAAGAACTTTCTCGGAGCTTTTAGAGGAAACCGAAGAAATCAGCTTGAAATGCCATATTTTTTCTTGAGTACAAAAAACACCGTCACTGTTAAAAATTACTGTCCAATACAATATTATAAAACACAGTAAAATCCACTTTTAAGAATTTTTTTTCGAAACTAAAATAAATGACAGGAAAACCACTCGCAATGTTTTGTATACTTTTGATTTGTAAAAAAAATCTGCACTGCATTATCTTAAAAAAGCCAAAATCTTGCCATTAAAAAAGAAGAAGAAAAATAACCTAAGGGAGAGTTTTTTGGTCTATTAGTTGCAAGATGCGGCAACTAAGTGTTTTATAAAATTGGTCTACGATTTTTTTTTTAAAACGTTTTCAACGATGATGGCATATAGGCAATGGAGTAATACGGAACCCTCTATGCAAAAGGCACCTCGCACTTGACTATTTCCTTTTCATTAAGTAGAGTGTGCACACGTCATGTTATGACTGTAGCCGTCTGTATAGCGTTCAGTCGTTTCTGTTGTACAATATAAGTATGACGTACATAACATGTGGTCGTATATCTAACATTTATTTATGTAATGCGTAGAAACGTGGGAAGCTAGGACATGTTTTACGAAAATTTAATAACATCTTTTATTTAGAAGCGATTCGCTTGCTTCTGTTATTTTATACAATTGTAGAATAAAACCGTAGGTCTTAAAAGGCTCCATCCGATCCCTCGAACGCTACTCGTGTAAAAAAAAAATACATATTGTTCAAGGTATTTCATTGAAAATATAAATCAACGAAGAGAAATGTCAAAAACCACCACTTTTGGGTTTTCCGATTCTATAAAATTTTTGCTGTCAAATTTTAATGCGACAAAAGTTTTCCAAAGGTTATTTACCCTGTTTTTTTTTGTATTAAAAATGTCATAATGATAATGTTTTGATATTCTCAAACAGCTCTTCATGGGATATTTTAGGTAATAAAGACTGAAGTCCCTCCGAAAGCTTCGTCCACTCGGATCCATCAACTCCCCACCGATGGATCCTTGAATAACTTTTCCACTTTATTCCACCATTATTTAAAAATAACAATATTTCTCAATGCCACTTCCATCGACCATTGCAGAGCGAGGCATTCTCGAAATTCATGCAGATATAAAGGTCTCGACAATTTGTTGTGTTATGTAAAAACGAGAGCTCACTTACTTACCTACATTTTGTTTTAATGAGATCCATTTTAAGCTCATTTAATGGCGATAAAATAGGATGTGGAAATACGGAAAATAAACATGAAATGACAAACTCACCTCTCACATTAACAAAATGTTTACGGGACGAGCGAGTTTCAGTTCTAAATAGAAGTGCATACGGTTCAATGTTGCGTCGGCGAGCGAAAATTGGTCGCCCGAATATTTTGTCAAACGTACACTCTATTATTCAGAGTAGAAAGCTCGTGGCAAGTTGTTATACGTATTTTATTTTGTACTCTAAATGATGCTTTACTCTCTATGTGTTTAGAATGTGACTGAATTCGCTAAACAAACTAGCTATTTCCGCGGTTTCATTCGCGGTAATATCCGGGATAAAAAGTAGCCTATGTCCTTCTCCGTACCCCTGACAACGTGCATGCAAAATTTCACGATGATCGGTTGAGCCGTTTAGCCGTGAAAGCGTAACAAACAAAAAAACTCACTTTCGCATTAATAATAATAATAATGATGACCGGACTTAGTCCGAGATTATGAAAAGAGAGTACATAATTATAATAATAATAATCCACTTCACAACTATAATATTAGTAAGGATTACGCCTATATATGGCGTATCCTTGGATTAATACTGCAAAACTTATTTTATGACTTCATCCATATATTTTCATACACAACATAGCCGATCTTAAAGCTAACGAAATGTTCATATGATCAGGTCCACCATTTTGGGTCTCCTACTAAAATAGGTCTCGTGTAATATGTCTGAATAAAAAACAAAACCTTGCACCCTTTATCATGTTATACGGATCAACGTAAATGTCAGTCTGTTATTTTTGACGTATCTTTTCTATACCCAAACCAATTTTTTTAAGCCCCTAAATATGTAAAGACGGCGGATTTTAGAACGATGTTACTAAAAAAATACTGTGAAATATCTGGTTTTCTAAGTTTCCTTTAGGTTTTAACGCTTGTGTTCGGTTAGCTAAATTATATTCTAAGAGTTATGAAATTGCTTTTTAATTTTTATATTATTTTAATATCTGAAGTTTTTAGTTTAAAAGGTAGGTATTGTTTTTATAATGTCGTTATAAAATAGCGAGATCGGCCTCTTGAAGGTTAAAATATACTTACAATTTTTTTTGTGTTGTAATTTGCGTAGATTTTGGTACCTATTATGTTGTGAAAATTGTAAGTAGTATTAACAATTTTAATAAGTTTAATTCTGACCTAATCAACTGGATTTTTAAGATAAACCGATCGTATTTACTTTATGATTATTATGATTATTTTAAAATCATTATTTGTTTAGTCCGACGATCAAGGGTAGATCAAGATCAAATCGATGGTCAGTCAAAGTTAAATTAAAAAAAAATTAACTTTATTTCATTTTCAGAAAGCAAATATTTTAATTTTTCAGATACGGGATTGCAGGTAGTTGTTACCATCGAAATATAATCACATCTCGTATAATATTCTGACTTCGAAAGTGGTATTTTGTATTAATTTCACATTAAAATAATAATAATAATTAATCTTAGATGCTTATCTACCGTTCGTATATTGTTCTAATTGTCTCTACCTGCCTCCTCAGCCTCTGGGCAGACAGTCTCGACAACGTTTTAACAACGTTATCGTATCGATCGTTAACTAGGGACTCAAAAATCATAATGATCAACATCATTACAGTAACCAACATCACATTAAATGCAAACCTCGACTCGAAACTTGCAATTCACGTAATGTTGGCTGTAATGATGTTTAACGATATGATTTTTGGGTCCCTAGTCAACGATCGATACGATAACGTTGTCAAAACGTTGTCGATACTGCTAGTCACACAATCTATGATCGATAACGCTATAGAGAACTATGAAAGGTATCGTCATGTCACGTGATCACGTAGAATCAAAAGTTCAATTTTACGATGACGATATGTTTCTTAATTTTCTATAGCTTTAACGATCATAGATTGTCGACTTGGATAAGGGGGCAGTCGTATACAGTATACACTTTTAAAAGCAGCTGCATTGGTGTAATATCTGTGCCTAGTAGTCTGTCGCAGAAAATAGATGCCTACTTTTGTGTTCTTTTCTGCGGCAGTACTGATTCCAAGATACTCGTCGTAGGGCTCTTCGACTACTGACTCTTCATAATATTCCCATTATTCTGTGGGCACATTATTTCTGCCACTTCTTCTGTTTTGACTTTTGGTTTAATCTTATGAACTTCAGTGAGGGCCTCTTGACACAATATATTATTGTTCTCATTTTTTCTCACTATAAGGACACACACTTGATCGTTGGTATGGTTTGGTGTGGTCTCCTAACTTGTACTTTTAGATGTTAAATCCTCTGTATTGGATGGTTAATTGGATATATTTGTAGGAGACTGGTCCCTATAACACAAGGAAACCTAGTTTAGGGACTAGTGCTCCCTTATCGTATAACGCTTTTTTCATTTTTACATTTTCATATTGTGACAAAATATGACAGGACGTACCTATGTATGTATTATGTGACAGGTGTCATAATATGAAAGCTGCTACTTTTCCTCTACGATGTGAGCAAATCTAGCGACGCAATTCTGACCTACTTCTGGAGGTCGTTGCGATTTGAAACTTTGCAGACACACAACAAATATGGCGTTGAATACACAACAAGAATTTATTTCAAAAGGTATTACACTTTATGAACGACTAGCTGACGGCACATGCTGAGTGGCGGCCATTTTGGAACCTTGTTTATTTTAAAAATACTTAATTAAGTTTGTGTTCAATTTTGGTACCTAACAAATAAAACTCTTTTCTATTATATTCTAGCTCATAGCTGTTCTCCTCGGTTTTCATCCGCATTAATTTCCCGTGGGGATTCCGAGATAAAAAGTATCCTATGTGTTCTGATGTATAAGATATTATATTATTGTAAAATTTCATTAAAATTCATTCATTAGTTTTTGCTTGAAAGAGTAACGAACATCCATACATACAAACTTTCACGTTTTTAATAGATATTAGCAGGTAAAAAAGAAAAGCTGACGGACGGAATGATGAAAGACGAACAGTGGCAAATCAATGTAGCGCTGAAGCTATTGGAACTTGCATGAGTAGTCAAATTACTATAAAAAAGGAAATACTTACGGTAGTTTTTAAGTTATTTTTACCTTCAAAAATAGCAGATGTAAATAAATAAATTTAAAAAAAATACTTAAAATTATTATTATTTTATTAAAATTATTATTTTGTAAATTTATATCTACTGTAAAAAACCTAAATTTAAGAACAATAAATGAATAATAATAATAATTTTAATTCAAGGTTTTTATTCTATAATCCCACTAGTCCCACTTCCCACTAATATTATAAATGTGAACTGTTATGAAACTGTTGTGAAATGTATGGCTGTTTGGATGTTTGTTACTCAATCACGCAAAAATGGCCGAACGGATTTGGATGAAGTTTCGCATGCACGTTTTCAGAGGTACAGAGAAGGACATAGGATACTTTTTATCCCGGAATTCCCGCGGGAACTCCGAAATTACCGCGGGTGAAACCGCGGGGCACAACTAGTATTATTATCATTCTGATGCTTTTATCTAGCCCGAACATTATAATTTTTTTTACAAAATCCACATGCTAACAGGTATATGTAATTATTCCGCTTGTTATCAAATTTTTATTTAACACGTTGCTCTCATCTCTCCAATTATTATGTTCCGCTGAAACATTTTGAATCAAATAATATTTTTTCTGTTAAATCCAGGTAACATATAATAGTACTAGCAGTGCCCCGCGGTTTCACCCACGTGAGTTTCAGAATTCCCGCAGGAACTCCAAGATAACCGCTAACGCAGCGTACGCAAGGGAAGGTCTCAAAAGGAATATCTTTTTCCGTTTTAGCAACATTTCTAATTGCTGCTCTGCTCCTCTTGTTTTTAGTGTAATGATATATAGCCTGCCTTCCTCAAATCCGAACAGTAAGTTCCTGAGATTAGCGCGTTCAAGCAAACAAACAAACTCTTCAGCTTTATAATATAATATTGGTATAGATATATCATCCGTTTTATTGAAGTTATGTTAAGAAAGTATTATATACAATATACATACATTACAGACCCAATTTAATTGGATACTAATATAGTAGGATTGCCAAAGACTAATATTTGTATATTTTTATATCGATTGATTGATGATTGATTTAGGAAACAGAGTGGAAAATACATATTTAACAGGTAAGTACTGAGTAATGATATACACATACGGACATGTAATTTTCCACATATCAGCTTCGGTTACTTCGCTTGAGAGGATTCTCATTTGTCTGATTTGAGAAGCACATACCACAGATTATTATTATTATTATAAATAAAACGTGCGCAGGCACAATCGGTTTTGTAATGCTTTTTTTTTGCCTAATAAAGAATTTTGAAAAAAAAATACGGTTTTTTGGTTGGTTTCTCACCACTAGATAGGACGAAAATAATGGGCATGATGACTCAATTTTAATTTTTAGTCCGACCGTTCGAAGAGATCGCTCCGAGCGATAAGACCTCCGATTTTAACACTCTGTAGTAAAATTGTTTCTTTATATTCTTTTTTTTAAGTCGTGTTCAATAAAGAGTTTATTATTATTAATAATATAAAAACTACTACATTTCGTTTTTTTTTATAATAAAAAAATAGCGGCGATACGTTGAGTTGAAATTCCGTGTGACGTCACACCTAGGTACACTTTATACTTAGTTATGACGACGCGACCTCCCACTCTTAAACTTTAATGCGTTTTATCTAAGTGTTTTGTCAATAATCCGAAAAAGTAAAAAATACGTGTCTTTTATATTTCTTTACTATCTAACTAACGGACTAAATAGTTTCGATTTTTACACCTTGTCATCATGTCCATTGTACAATCAAAATATAAATGTTTGTGATAGAAAAAACGACGAGGATGCATGTTTTTTTTTTTTTTTTTTTTTTTTCAAAGATGCGTGGTTGCATGGATTCAAATATGGATGGTTTTTGAATTTTGGTAAGCCCCTGTTCTTCTATACTAATATTATAAATTTGTGAGTTTGTGAGATTGTGACGTTTTAGGGGGTAATCTCTGGATCTACTGAATCGATTTTGGAGATTCTTTCACTTATAGAAAGCTGCAGTGACTCTGAGTGTCATAGAGTACTTTTTATTCTGGAATTCCCGCGGGAACTCCGAAGATCCCTCGGGTAAAAACACGGAGGAACAACTATCTCTAGATCTACTGAACCGATTTTGAAAATTCTTTCACTTATCTACAGTGATCCAGAGAAGATATAAGGTACTTTTTATCCCGGAATTCCCGCGGGAACTCCGTAGTTTGTGAGTTCTTGAGTTTGTGAGATTGTAGTGGATAATTTCTGGATCCACTCAACCAATTTTAAAATTTATTTCACTTATAAAAAGCTACAGTGATCTTGAGTGACATAGCGTACCTACTTTTTATCCCGGAATTCCCGCGGGTACTCCGAAATTACCGCGGGTGAAACCGCGGGGGTCAGCTAGTTTTGGTATAAACCTCAAGAATGTTTATTCCTTGAGATTGTTGTTACACAGTCGTGGGGCGGGCGCGGTGCCTGATTCATTACATTATTCATAGCCCAATCGAGACGGGCCGGACTCTCATTTGCATAACCATAGCTGGAATATTAGAAGCTTTGATTTCGGGAACACGGGAGTTAATAAACTCATTGTCTGTCAGTCAGACTTTCAATGAAGCGAATATTTAGGGTTAGTTAGGGTAACTAATGTACCTACAGTATGTAAATACGTGCGTTGGTTCTCGCAAAAACTTTATTTTAATCAAGTTTTTTTTTAAATAAATGTTTTTTTTTTAATATATTATACTCTACTAAACACAAAAAAGGTGATAAGAACGATATTGGAAATTATAGGCCAATAAGCCTTATGTCTAATATATACAAAGTTTTCGCAAAGGTTATCCTCAACCGCATAACAAAAAAACTGGACGAGAACCAACCGATAGAGCAAGCCGGATTCAGAAGTGGTTATTCGACACTTGACCATATTCACGTGGTCAAGCAAATTATCGAAAAAAGTAAAGAGTACAATATGCCCTTTTACTGCTGCTTCGTAGATTACAGCAAAGCTTTCGATTCACTCGAACATGAGAAAATTTGGCAAGCTCTCAAAAACCAAGGCATAGAACAAAAATATATAAGAATTATTAGAAACATCTACAGAAACAGCACCGCAAAGGTCAAACTAGAGAGAGAAGGCAAAGAGATAAGAATACAAAGAGGCGTACGCCAAGGAGATCCACTTTCACCCAAGCTGTTTTCGGCAGTTTTGGAAGAAATATTCCAACAATTTCAATGGGAAAATTATGGTTTGAACATAAATGGTGAAAAATTAAACCATTTGAGATTTGCGGACGATCTGATAGTTATTTCCAATACTCCAGCTGAGCTCACCAGAATGCTACAAGATTTAGATAAAGAAAGCAGCAAGGTAGGACTCTTAATGAACACACAAAAAACTAAGGTCATGACGAACAGAAAAGTTGAACCGATCATAATAAATGGAAACTCGATCGAGTACGTTCAGGAATACACATACCTTGGACAAGTTATTTCAACGACTGACCAAACGTCAAAAGAAATAGGAACAAGGATAGGGAATGCTTGGAAGACGTACTGGAAATTTAAAGAAATCATGAAAAATAAAGAAATGAGTATGACCATCAAAAGAAGGCTCTTTAATACCTGTATCCTTCCGATACTAACTTATGGTTGTCCAACTTGGGCGCTTACCAAAGAGCACAACCGAAAGCTAGAAGTGTGCCAAAGGTCAATGGAGAGAAGTATGCTAAACATAAAGAAATCAGACAAAATAAGAAACACAACAATCAGAAAAGCAACCAAAGTAGATAATGTCACCTACATTATACGGAAGAACAAATGGAGATGGACAGGGCATACGCTAAGAGGAGCTGAAAAATGGAGCAAAAAAGTGATGAACTGGTATCCTCTAAACAGGAAGCGAAAGCGAGGAGGACAGTATAAGAGGTGGGAAGACGACTTAAAAGCCGTTGCTGGTAATCTGTGGTCCAGAATGGCAAGAGGAAGGGAAAATTGGAAGAAGTTGGAAGAGGCCTATGCCAATTTAGGGCAAACGGATACGACCGTCGATGATTTAGAGTTAAGTTAGATACTAATTAAAATTTTGTAAACATCCGAAATAAAGGCTTTATTATTATTATTATTATTATTATTATTATTATTATTACTCTACTAAATACTCTATACCCAAGGAATAAACTCAAATGTTAATCCATAAGCTATAATAGGATAAAATATAATATAAATTAGTTATTTAGATTTTAACATACATAGAAAAAAATATATTTAAGTAGGAATATTAGATTTTTTATGAAAAGTTTATAAATTAGAAAAAAAAATTAACTGAGGATACTAAGTATAGTGGTAGAGAGAATAAATGAAACGAGATTACACCTTCCAGATACTCCCTATTTCAGCTTCTAAGCACGCCCGCGCCATTAAAAAAGTTCTAAAATAAACTCCATTACTGTAATATAGGGCTCAATGATAGAAACAAAATCCGAAACATCGGACTGTCACGTAAAAAACGCATTACGAGTACGCTCGCGTATAAAATATTAATGCAGCTCATGGCAAGCTTAAAAGTTCTAAAAGAGGGGATGTCTCATGAGAACTGTTGACAACAGTGAACTGGGTCATGCAAATATTGTCACTCCAAATTGATTTGAACTGCCAACATTCGCACTGGTGGCGATGTTCTGTAAAGGGGATGCTTTGAAAGCTTAGTGATGTCCTCCTAACCCTTAGAGGACTACGATGGGAGTGTATGGTTGTTTTTCACTTGCGTTCCACTCTTTTCACTTTTGGGGTTGAATTACCCAAAGCACTGAAGTGCGTACATGTTTCTTTGAAAAGATGAGCCCAAATACCATGACAACTGTTATTCCCACAGAGGTTATTCCATATCCTTTATATTATAGGAGTTGGATTTTCATACACTTGTTCCTATCGCTTACCTTAGGCAAGGAAACTGTGCGAAATATTGAGTTTTTAGATCCAATGGTTTGGGATGCTTTCATGAATCAATCAGTCACAATAAATATGTATATATATATGTATATATATATAGGTATATATAAGTAATAAGAATATATAGAAAGTTTATTTTATAATCCAAATCATAAATTTGATTAATTAATTAATTTACGATGTAAATTAATTAATTAATTAAATACGAGAGCCAAATTAATATAATTGGTGAGAGCTGTCAATTAATACTTATACTAACTACTAGCTGTGCTCCACGGTAATTTCGCAGTTCCCATGGGAATTCCGCGATAAAAAGTACCCTATGTCCTTCTCTGTACCCCTGACAACGTGCATGCCAAATTTCATCCAAATCCGTTCAGCCGTTTTCTCGTGATTGAGTAACAAACATACAAACATCCACACTTTCACATTTATAATATTAGTAGGGTCGTTAAATTATATGGAAGATGTGTTTAAATAAAGCGATTTCCGGTTTTTTGCCCCTCCTGTAAAATTTATTCCGCTGCAGTTACTTTGTTTTTCCGTAGGGCAGCCGATATTTTGTTTGCACAATGCACAAATAAAGGAATGTTTGGGAACCCCAGAACTAGACTGAAGATTTGCGAAGAATGTACGAAGGTAAAGTTAAAAAGGAAGTATATAGAGCGACAATATCTGTGGCTAATATAGTTACATAGTGGTAGGACACTTTAACCAACTAGGTATAGCGGGTTGACTCCTACCTTTAAGTTGAAAATCTGTCGTCGAGCACATGTTTCGGTAGCCTTATTTGAGAGCCATTTCCCTTGATGTGAGCTTACAACATTTCATCACACCATCACTTGTCTAACGCCTAGCAGGCATATTAAGCATACCATTTGTCTTTTATATTATTGAAAACCCTCAACAGTGACCTTTTTGGTACTTTTCGATATCAAGTTTCAATGCTGCAAAGTTCGTTTGTATTCTATTTTACATTTTTTTTATTATTATTAAATTATCAATAATATCTTTCAAACCTTTTGTCTCCCCGAATACACAAATAAATAAAAATAAATAAATAAATAAATACCATCTGCTAAAGTTTCACTCAATAAGTCCCGGTGCACGCCAGGGAATGTTTTTAAGACGAATCCTAATTAATAATTTATCACTGCGAATGTTAATTTGTTAGTTTGTTTGTTACACTTTCACGGCTTAAAATTCAACCGATCACCATAAAATGCGAAAGTAACATGTAACATGTCTGTCTGTCTGCCTGTTACGCTTTCACGCCTTAAAGGCTCAATCGATCATAATGAAGATTTGCATGCACGTTGTCAGGGGTACATAGAAGGACATAGGGTACTTTTTTCCCGGAATTCCCCTGGGAACTCCGAAATTAACGCAGATGACATCGCTTAAAATTTTCCATAGACGTTTTCAGGGGTACAGAAAGCGACATAGGGTAGGTACCTACTTTGAATCCTGGAATTCCCACGGGAACTTCGTAGTAATCGCGGGTGGAACCGCGGGGGACAGTTAGTAATAAATACAAAATACCTTACCCAAGTCAAACATCCTTTGAACATGGAAAAATATACATACACTATACACGGGTTATCAAATCGATATTGTCTATTTCCGTCCACAGAGTCTAGACTAGTTAGGTATAGACCGCAAACTATTGACCGAACTTGGCAGAGAGACATGCACCGACATGAAAAATTGATCAGACGACAAATTTTGGTCACGCAGAACAAAAACCGAACCACCCCCGCCTCGATTAGGCCTGAGAGAAAAATAGGGGCTTGTTAAGTTCGCCACCGAAAAGTTCCCCACCGAAGATTGGTCAACTAGCAGTATTTCTGCTACCGGTGTTCGGTCGATCACCATATTTGGTCAGTATAGTCTCCCGTAGTTTGCACTTGGACAACGCGCGGGGTAGGTCACTGCGCCTGCTGGTCACTGATATCGTGTCGCCAACATATCTTTCGGGCAACGAAGGGCGACCGATACCTCTCCGGTCTGATTGATTTTTCTCCGTGTACATCGAATTGAGCCGATTCTCGTTCGGCCATCGCGATGTGGTTATACGAGGGTAGACCCTTAAAGATGCAGGAGAATTTAGCACGAGGAAAGATGTAGGTATAGCACTAGAATTGTCTAGGATCAATGATAATAATAACATCTAATCTTTATTTCTTTATTTCTTTCAGGCTTACAATTAGACTTACATAATGTTTTCTACTTAAATTCTAATTTCTTTATAAAAGTATTAAGTCTTGGATAATCCTGACTTAGTATAAATGCGAAAGTAACTATGTTCCAACTTGTGTCTGTTTTTTCTCCAATAAATAAATAAAGTTTTTGTTTATTTGTTTGTTACGCTTTCCCGTCTTAACGGCCGACTTTAACCGATCATTATATAGAATTGTGCATACACGTTGTCAGGGGCACAAGAAGGACATAGAATACCTAGTTTTATTACAGAATTTCCGCGGGAACTCTGAAATTACCACGGGTGAAACTGAGGGGAACAGCTAGTATAAATATAATCCCATGCCTGAAAATCGTGTTAAATATTCATGAGGTTCTGAAAATGTAAGCCGTGTAGGTACATATTGCTTTAATCCGACAAAAGTGACCACGTTTATTTATAGCACGCATGTTAAATAGGACTTGGTGTTACAATTTTAATTACTGCTTTAACAGCTTTACTCGCTTTCAAAGATCAGCGTTTTTACCCATGTTTCGTATAAGCTTGTGGACTTTTCCCGCCATGAGACGACAGCAAATTGAAAAGGATTTAATAACCTCAAATATTAGTAGGCAGTTGGAGCAGCTGTGTTATTCCGTAAGAGTCATTTGCAATATCACTTCTGAATCAGCGGTGAGATTATAGTTTCGTATTCTTATGATGAGCGAGATGTCAATTAAGGCGACCAAGTGGTAACGGAAGTGAAAAGTATTAATGCAGGGGTTATCTTTCACTTTTCACTTCACTTCCTTTGGATTTATCGAGTCCGACAGTCGAGATTTGAGTTGACAGTTGGTCTATCCGATTGATTCCCAAGATAAAACATGGTTGTTCCGTAGAGGTGCCAGTGCACGCCTGTTGCGTTAGTCGATATTTCAATAACCATTCAGGAGCCAATTTGTTTCCTTAGAGAACCTGTTTATCTCAAGGAACAATCTAACACTGTTCCACCACAATTCTATAAGTAGAGAGAATTTCTCTAAATAAATTATACAAAAAAAATTGCCAGTGGCAAAATTAATTGCGACAAATCGTGATAGATGTCATAACTAAAGAAGAAGAAGAAGATAAAACTCGGTTCTATCTCAAAACTAGTTTCTTTGTTAGGGTAAACAAAATGACGGCTAAATGGTAGTTGTACTAACGAACACGCCCCCCCGCCCCCCGGTTCCCAACTTATGCTGAGCTTGTTGCCTTTTTGTTGCGACACGCTGGTTGTGCTTGTTTTTGTTATTGCATATATTAACGGTTGTCGTAACAAATAAAGTTTATTTCATTTCATTTTCATTTCATTTTTCATTTCACGCGACTCAGTGACACACGACACACACATTGGTCTGACGCGACTCCGCTCGACCTACCCACTTCAGACGTCACTCAATATAAATTATAAACCCGTGTGGGTTTAAACACAGAGCAAATAAATTACCTAGAGAGGACATGACGTAGGCGGAGCAGGCGCTCTACCGTTGCAAAGAAAGTCTTCTCAACTTCTAAATAAAACTTATTTTGCTGACATCCCAAGTATATTTGCCACAATATTCCCAAAACTGAATTTTTGAAAACAGTGATTATAATCTTAAAGCGTTTAATACATTTCTTTACGTTAATGAATGTTTTAGTGCGTGATGAATAGTTTTGTGTGCGAAAATCACCCGGCGACACTGGTTTCCATCTGTTTTCATACTAAACTAAGTTGATGTCCCTTCTATCTGTTATTTTCTGTTTGCTTGTAAACCACGATGTCAACAACTGTGTTTCGTTTCCGAGAAACAATGATGACGTCACACAAACACAATTCACGTGCTAAATAGATAACGCTAATTACTCGTACAACCCATCCATATTACCTACACGAAATATTTTTTTTAATGTTATTATAAACTAGGTAGCTGTTTGTGGTTTTACCCGCGTTAATTTCGGAGTCCCCGCGGGAATCCCGTAATAAAAAGTGCCCTATGTCCTTTTCTGTACCCCTGGCAATGTGATTGTATGATTTAATGGCGATCGGTCCAGCCGTTCACCCGTGATGCATTGATCAAGGAAATAGGGCTTGATTTTTATATAGACATAGACGTATAAATTAATCTATATACCTAGATTATAATTAACTGTCAGTTTTTTTACAACAGGTGTTTCGAACGAAATTACTAGCAATAGTGAACCGTAAAACGTAACTTATTATTGATTTTATTTTGCTTTCGGTCCTCGAATGAAATCGATAGGGGAAAATGTAAAATAGAATACAAACGAACTTTGCAGCATTGAAACTTGATATCGAAAAGTACCAAAAATTATGTTGCAATACTGCAAAAATTCCAGAAAAATATAGTTTTTACCCAATTTCTCCTATCAGTTAATTTCAAAATGAAATAACTCAGATTTCAGAAGTCAGAAGATGATATTTAGTACGATGTTATATAGAGGCCGGCACTGGTGACCAGTTTTAACCCTGCAAGTGTCTTTATGGAATAATGCTGTAGTTAAGAATATTTTATGGTATTTTAAGGTTACTTTTCCGCGCTTTTCTCCGTAATGGAAACCTTCAAACGCCGCTTTTCTTTCTCGCAATTAAGCCACCCCCTCTTGTTGGAGTTTTAATAACCGTAATAGCTGCCTTAATTTGTACCCAATTACATTATACAACATACGGATATAGTAAAGCTCTATCCGTACAACAACAACCTGTGAACAAAAACCTTGTAAAAGGAGTATTCGTTTCCTAAACTTTTTTTATAAAGACATCATTATCAATGCGCTTCGCTTTTTTGCCTTGAAAAGGTTTGCTTTTAGAAATAAGATCATCTTTCGTCTTTTCTCTTGTGTGTATGCAGTGATTTTTACACTTATTTTTAACTTTTAAGTCTGGATGGTAATTTATGGAACTCCTGAACCGATTCTAGAAATTATTTCAATGATAGGAAGTAAGGTAAGGGTTCCCGCGGGAATTTCAAAAACTCCTACGGATTTAAGCGTAGCGGATTAACTTAGACTTTAGTATAGGAAATAGGGTAGTTTCATCTTGATATAAAGATATACGGAACTTCTAAGAAAGTGGAACAAGGACTGGCTTTTAAACAAATCCAAGGCAAAACATTATGGCAATATACAGCCCGATATACCCAGCTCCCCATGGTTTTTTAAATACCGCACTATAAATAAAAAAACAGTGTCAACTATTTGCCGTCTTCGTTTGGGTCACTCTTGTACTCCTGTTCACTTAAACAAAATCAGGGTTAGGGATCACTCCCTCTGTGAATGTGGCATAGACGAAGGAACCGTGGATCATATGTTCTTTAGTTGTCCTAAACTTATATCCTCCTTCTATGACTCACTTCCAACAGAGATCCCTCGCCCAACAAATATGAAAAGCCTCCTTACTCTCTCTTTCTCCCCATTTGTAAGGACCCTAGCAAAATTTATATAGGCTAACAATTTATATTTATCATTGTACTATTTGTGTATATATAATGTAATATTATGTAGTTAGTACTATAAAATAATTGTCTTCCTCAACATCCTCTCTGTGTTATAACATCCCTACCCTCACTAACTATATCTACTAACTTTTGTGTTGTCGTTTCTTTTTTTTTTGTAGGTAAACTCAGGCTCTTGGTAATATCATTCCCACCGAACAAACTTGTCCTCCCTCGTTTACTTTCAACGTGACATTGGCGGAGTCACTGTGAGTGAACATAGTGGAAGCCATATTTAAAAGAAGAAGAAGAAGATAAAGATATACTGCGAAGATTTCAAAATTGACACCGGTGCCCCGGTGGCAAGGGGACCAGATTAGGGTAATAAAGTAGGTATAGGTGTGGTATAGGTATTTAAATTTGGAATTTTGTGAATGTGTGAATTTTTTGGAAAAGTCCCCGAGTGTGACCGCTTCTGCACTACCATCATTGAACCGGTCTCAACTCAGCTCATAAAAAACCATGTGTATTTTGATTAAGGTCAAAACGTGAGAAAGAAGCAAGGACGTATTCTTTCTTTAATCTTCTAAGCGTACTCTAGACAAGGATTTTTGAAAAATTTTAAAATTCTCAGACTGGCAAAAAGAAATATAAAAAAAGGAAAAGTAACTTTGTATTCTAAATTCGGTTATTTTCTAAAAACACACCCGGAAAATTCCAAAAAATTAGGTTTTTTTTTTCAAACAGATTTTTTTTTTTTACCAATAATCAAATTTATAGTACCTACAAATTTACTTTTCCTTTTCTTCCCTTTCTTTTTTCCAGTCTGAGGACTTTAAAATTTACAAAAATATTATAGGGCAAAATATGCTAGCATAGAACCTTACATACATTACATAGAATGAACTTTATACTCATTAGTATATTAACCTGCTTAATGTCAGCTTTATTCTCATTAGCATAATCAGACTTTTTAATGTGCCCATTGCCCTATCCTAATGCCGAGTGTGTGGGCGATAGTCCTCCGTGTAGGCTCACAACGGTGGACTTCACACAGAACTTTCAAATTGCTTCTGATAGGTTCCCATTACGATGTT
This sequence comes from Zygaena filipendulae, assembly GCA_907165275.2. Taxonomy (NCBI): domain Eukaryota; kingdom Metazoa; phylum Arthropoda; class Insecta; order Lepidoptera; family Zygaenidae; genus Zygaena; species Zygaena filipendulae. The sequence goes on from OU015669.1 coordinate 9,780,330, forward strand.
TTCCTTCTCCGGTAATCGTTTTATCGCTGATATATTGTATAATTCATCCATTTATAAACAATTGGCGATTCGTACCATACCGAGTATAGCCAGTGCGCTCTTTTATATTAGCAAACACCTTGGTTAGGTCTAAATTTTGACCACAACAGAGTCCATCCACCACAAAATATTTTTCCTCCATATTACCTATAGGTCATTCGGGTCAAGAGCACGCAATTTATTTTTGACAGTCTCAAAAACCTATCCAGAATAAGATATGTAACTTGTTAAGATTGTAAAACTGGTAGAATATTTAATATATTTTCATTATTTAAGCAAATTTACCACCAAGGTTAATTAGTTTGTGCTATACATACGTTTGAATTAAAAAAGTCATGATGCGTACTCTAGCAACCGAAGAACCTTATAAAAACTACGTGACCAATGATGCTGAAATTTGGCAGGGAGGTAGTTCTGGAGAGTAGAAGTCAGCTATGAAAGGATTTTAACGGAGTTCCCAAATTAAAGCGGGTGAAACCTCAAGCTCAACGGCCTAAATGTCAGAAAAGACCCATGGGTACGATGGCCGGGTAAGAACCCCCGCCCTAATCTATCAACTCCCGTTGGGCTAATTTAATTAGATACAATTTTAAAAATTCAAACAGTTTGCCGTCTCAATACCAGTACCACCTAGCTGCCCCAGTGTGGCGTACAACTCTGTTATTTGTACAAAAAAAGAACAAAGAACCCCATCCTACTTGTTGATTATTCGCGCAACAGTTCACGTTTCTCCTTTGTTAGAGGTTTTCAGGAAAATCGTTGTTTTTTTCCTCGCAACCCTTTGTTTTCTCCACTAAAAGGTTCATGTCTTCTATCTACTGTAATTTGTTTTATGATTTTGATTGAATATCTCTATTAATCGCCCTTGACACGGAGTTTCAGTGGATCGTGTACCTAATATTGACGACCTAATTAAAGTTGAGAATACGAAAATGTAAGAATACTACGGATTTAAATAACACTTAGTTCGATATTATAATAGTGAATCTTAAAGAATATTATAAAAATTATTATTATTAAAGCTGATAATTTTGTACACCTATATTTAATAATTGTGTGATTAATATGAATTTTAAAGATAAATAAAGCTTACCCGATTTCTTCTGAGTGTACGAGCGGCTTGATTGTAGTCGCGAATTATTATTTTTTATACCTAATAACGTTTTTATTACAATTTCTTTATGTTTTTTTTTTTTTATGAAACGCGCGCGTGTAATCCCTAGCGGCTATCGGACTCGACTGGCGAATGGGGCAGACTATCCGAACGGCAACATTACCTGTTACTTAGTTACCCTCCATGCGAAGGGTGTGAAATAGGGATGGAAACCATCCCTTGTCACGATACGCGATACACACCGCAACACTGTTAGGTACTTTTGAAGAAATCGGAACCTGTTTATCAATATGGAACTCATCAGAAACAGTTACAGAAGCTCGGCTCGTGTTTTAAAAAGCCACTATTTGAAAACTACCTATTTTCCGTACTCCTATCGTAAATAATGATTTTAAAATTAAATTTTGATGAAGAAAATTGGTCACAAATTTGCTGCCTTTAGAGAAAAAAATAACCAGTAATATTGTTACTCTCTAACCAAGTATTAAGTGGACATAGATAAGCAATAGTGTGTTAACCCACATTAGAAAATTTTTGGGTTAATCGTGTTTTAAAATTATAGCGCCATTTTGTGGCAACATTTTTTTATGTTCAACAATTTGTTGGTATTTAAAAAATGTAATAAGGTAAAAAAAATAATTAAAACCGTCCTATAACTCTCAATGAAGCGTTCTGTATCAATGACTTAATTTTGTGGGTTAACATGTTATTGCTTATCTGCGTCCAAGTAACAGTTCTTAAATACCAGGCGGGGCACTAGGTGTGGCTGGTTACATCGCTGGTGATACCAACTCACAACAATAACGTATGTCGTTCATGTGCTACACAGAAGCCATCATGGTAACACTCCATCTAGTGTACAAAACGACAAACTTCTGCGAGCGAACGGCGAAATGCGGAACTAAACGATTCAGCCTGAAATATGCTCGATTCCGTAGACACTAGCGCCACACTACAAATGCAAACGCATAATGGCAACGGGCGGTGTTAAATATTCTATACACGAGACACGCTTCAGCGCTTCAGTTAAACAATTTACATATCGTTGTCTCTTTCACTCGCGCTGGGGAAACGAGGATTTATGAATAAGAGGGAAAAGGATGTATGTTTTACCGGGGAAAGTTGGTTGGAATTATTATTATTATTGTTTATGTAGAGTCGTCCGTGGAAACTTCGCAGAAATACTAAATGCGTGGTAACTTCTGTTTTTGCTTGCTTTTGACGTATTTGGGTATCAAAATTGGCTGTAGGTACTTGATTGACCTTGTTATACCAACCGTGGAAATTTTGGAGTTCCCGCGAGAATTCCAGGATAAAATATAGATATCTATTTATTTTATTGGCACACCAACTGCTTACAGGTGAAGCATAGATATATATATTTTAAACCTACCTCGTGAATTACTCTATCTATTGGTGAAAACCGCATGAAATCCGTTACGTATTTTTAAAGATCTAAGCATGCATAGGGACAGACAGACAGCGAGAAGCGACTTTGTTTTATACTATTTAGTGATAAAACTGTTTCTGTAAAGTGACTCTATAATATTATGTTAAACACATTATTTAAAAGACATTAATGTATCTGAATTTAACACAATGATTTTAAGTACATATTTCTGTATGTGTATTCCACATATTATACCTATACTACACAACACCATACTATTCAGTGCTTGTAGTTTATGGATATCAAAAATTCGTTTTGATAGTTCCCTATATTTTTTGTAAATGCATAAGAAAGAACTTATGATACATACTAAAAATCCAAAAATTCAGTGTAAATTAGATTTTTCATTCAATTCATCATTCATTTAGCTTGACTCGGGGATCGAACCCACTACAACTGGGCCCTTATTCACTATGACCATATAACACGCCGCGTTAAGATAAGACGCAAAAACTGTCTTTCCCATGTAATCAAAGAAGTTTAACTGCAAAAAAATACATTTACAACGTTTCTTATAGCATAAAGAATAATAATTTCTAATATCTGGGCATCTAGAACGTTCGGAAATGCGTTTTTGGGACGCGCGTTATGGGCAAGGAATGTTGTTAGTTATAGTGAATAAGGGCCGGCTTTGTGTACCGTGTAGCTCTGTTTCATGACCGCTAAACCAACGGTCTAAAGGCTGTCTAAATTTATAGTTCAAAAACCAGTTTAATTTCATTTATGTACGTTAGAATAATTTAGAGAAACTGATCTAAACATTCATGTTTCGTATGACGTTCCATTTATGCTTGGAACCAAATAATTAATTTACTAACCCTGACATACAGTTGATGCTTCTAATAATAGAAGCGTATAAAGCTAAGTTGCGTTTACACAATCCACTAAAATGTACAATTTTTGGGAATCTCTGATGACACGACGGCAGTCAAATTGAGCAATGGGGATGTTGACGACTTTTGAAAATCAAAAACTCTAATTAGTCCGTCAGTAGATAATAAAAAAACAATAGACACGTAATTTTTGCTTTTTCAAATAAATTAAATAAAAATAAATGTATAATTAAATATAATAATTAATAAATAAATCAAATCATCGCAAACAATATACAGAGATAAAGCGCAGTAAAGTTTAGGGTGAGGGGGTGGTGACGTCACTATAACCGCTAAAACCGCCATACAAACTGTCCGGACGTCACGCGAAAATTCTACTCAATGTTATTTTTTGATTACGTAAAAAAAGAAAAAATACGTGTCCAATATTTTTTTATAAATCTACAAAGACGAGCTAAAAAAAAATTGTCAACGTCTTACTTAGTTGCTGTCAATGGGCAGACAGCAACTAAGTATAATTTAAGAAAAAGTTCCCGAAACCATTGAATGCTGTTTGTAAACACTGAATCCTCAAGAATGGGCATGTTGACTAATTTTTATTTTTTAGTCCGTCTTGTAGATTATTAAAAAATATTGGACACGTATTTTTTCTTTTTTACGTAATCAAAAAATAACGGCGATATATTGAGTTGAAATTTCGCGTGACGTCACTATTCTGACAATTTGTATGGCGGTTTTGCGGTTAGTGACGTCACGACCTCCTCATCCTAAACTTTAATGCGCTTTATCTCTGTATATTTTAATTTATTTAAAAAAGCAAAAAATACGTGTCTATTGTTTTTTTATTTTCTAACTGACGGACTAATTAGAATTTTGATTTTCAATAGTAGTCAACATCCCTATTGGCTACTTGACAAATTTTTTTTTAGTCCGTCGTGTAGATTAGGTAAAAATATTGGAAACATATTTTTTCTTTTTTACATAATCAAAAAATAACGGCTATACATTAAGTTGAAATTGCTCGTGACGTCACAACCCAGTGCAGTTTTTACGGGGCATAAACTGAATAATGACGTCACGAGTCCCCCACCCTAAACGTTAATGCGCTTTATCTATGTTTATTTCATTACCCAATTTGAAAAAGCAAAAAAGACGTGTCTATTATTCTTTATTTTCTAACTCAGACCAAATAAAAACTAAAGACGGAACGTTTCGAACAATGAAGTGAAGCCGGTCGCGTATGCATGTGGTGATTAGGAAAGTGTATGGATTTGCAAAGTTTACTTAGGATTTTGGTGTCTTTTTCTTGTTAATGTGTGCGTGTTTCTGTGTACGTGCACGGCGATGGTGTATCTTTCCTGGCTTCACTTGTTTGTTCTACGAGTTCCGTCTTTAGTTTTTATTTGGTCTGAGTTTTCTAACTGTCGGACTAATTAGAATTTTGATTTTCATACCCTGGAGAATACCCAATTGCCCCATTATTTATTTCCCTCTAGTTTCTTTTTCAACTAATTCTCTATAGTCAAAATATTCTTTTCATTACTCATACTCGGAAAGTAGGTCTGAAGTTGCCTGAGAAGCGGGTTGAAAGTAACCCTTTTCAGCCCTAGGGAGAATCGCTTTCAACTGACAACTGTCAAATTATTAAAAAAAAACTAGGTCTATTTTCACATTTCTATTGAACCATGTTTAGTCCCTCGATCTATTGGCGCCCTCGCTACGCTACGCTCGGGCGCCTAACCCCGTCTCGGGACTATATAAGTTACTTTCACCCCTAGGATAACAATGTACTATTATTTTCACCATAAAAAAGTTCGAAATATGCAGATAGAATACACAGATAGATGTTCTGAAAGAAAACAGGAATCTTTTTATTACGAAATCCCCGAACCGGGGGAGTTGTGGGAAACGAATGTACATGTAATCTAATAACATCGCGAAAAATAAATATACTTCAGCCGCTCCTAAAAGTAATTAATAAATATGATAATAATAATTTAATTGCAGACCTTAAAGATTCATGGATAGCGTGCATATTGCAATGGGTGCTCGCACATGAGAAAACCGTACCATCGGTACCATTTAACTCTGTTTTGGACACAGTTCAAATTTTACGTAACCTAGCGCATCGGGGTGCATGCAAATACCTCGGCAATGCCAAACCGTTTAAAAAAAAATTGCATTTATTTGGATGGTGACACATTGGTGGGTATAAAAATAAATATCTCTACTTAGAGGCTATGTTAGTATAGACATAGACATATACTTTATTTGGCATTTACATTTACAGTATGAATTACTAATTTATAGAATTTGATAATTATAAAAATTGCTGAAAAATATTTCGTGTTTCGACCACACTTTAGGAAATTTATGATCAAAATTCCCTGTATATGAGCACCTTTAGGTTTTCATAACAACTGTAGTTGGCAACTCGTAGTAGTTTTGGCGCACAAATTGAATTTAGGACTGTTGAAACACAGCGAGTTGAAATTGTGGAAGCAACCAGTCGATATGGAACATGAGATTCGTACGCCGACAGCCCACTGGGCAAATAATCACTACGTTTTAAGAGTCGGCACTTTCGTACTAATCGCTGAAATATATGAAAGCATTTTGTGCAACCTTAAGCTTACCAATGTAGGTAAGACGCGGTCAGAGGGATTTAGTTAGGTATTCCAAAGTTGGTAAGGAAGTTATTGCATAGATCCATAGTAATTTTTGCTTCAAGGCAGTGTCGCTGGGCTGGGGCAGTCATGTTTCATTTTAAATATTTAACAGGCAAGGCGTTGGTCGTAGGTAAGATTATATACACACCTAGCCTGTAATGGGAACTGGCTTTCAAGAGAGGCTGCCGGAATACACCTTTAGGTGTTTGGCGATAGGCGAGAGCCACCAGCCAGCTACGCATTGGAGAGTGCCCTACCACCTTTCAAAATCTATTCCTTAAGAAGCCTGCTTGCCCTACTATTAGATGGACAAATCCTTATTAATATTATAAATGCGAAAGTGTTTTTTGTTTATGTGTTTGTTTTTCACACCTTAACGGCATAACTAATCATCATGAAATTTTGCAAACACGTTGTCTGGGGTACAGAGAAGGACATAGGGTACTTTGTATCCCGGAATTTCTGCGGGAACTCCGAAATTACCGCCAGTGAAACCGCTAGGAACAGCTTGTAGTTTATTAAAATGTAGTAGAAGTAGAGTACGATACAATTTTTTTATTATTACCAAAAAACATTTGTTAGTGGTAGCCACTAGCCAACATTATTGAGAATGCAGATTAGAGAGAATTGAGAACAAGAGTGCAGAATTTCATGTTTCTAGCTTCAGTAGTTTCGTTTTCGACGTTGATGAGTCAGCGAAGAAGCTTCTTTATACAAATTATAATAATAATAGTAATTGTTTGATTCAAACCACAAAACTGCTGGAACGGCGCAAATTGACTCTCTGTGACATGCACATAAATAAGGGCACGAATCTATCTATATCTGCAACAAACTCGGTCTTTTCAAGCTGACTCGAAATTGCTTCACCGTGCTTGCGTTATTGTTCTATGTCTATCTCTAACTACGTATATTAGTTACCTATGAAGTAAAAAGAGCTAGGTATTATAGAGCATCTGCAAAATGCATTAAACATTTTGTTCGAACTCGAGTCCGTTTTACCGTATATCACAGCTTTTTGACGTTTCATTTTAAACTCTTTCCCTATGCCGTGAAAGTTGGTTATAAAACTTTTCACCACAATAGTTAAGCTTATTCGAAACGGAAGGGGTAGTAAATTTGAAATCAGACGTATTGTGTAGGTCTTTACTTGTGTAATAGTATACAAAATGGTAGTGACTGTTAATTTTGTGTCATAAATTGCTTTGTGTAGGAGTTTGTAAGTCGTTAGCTTTAAATTTTACGTTACGCCGACTTGAAATACAAGGTTCAGCTAATATTTATGTTTATTGCATAAAGTTTTACAGTAAAGTACCTATTACTGTAAAACTTTTGATAATAGACATTTTTATTGGAAAACTAGCTATTTTCCCCTGCGATTTAACTTCTTCTTTACCTACGCTTGAAAGTGGAATTTTCAAAAACCCCGTATTCACATCTCCATTTAAAAAAAAATTTGCTTGTATACCATTAAACACCTACTGGTTTTCATAACTCTATCAACAGTTCTGGTAGTACCTACCGTCACGTTCTATTTCCACACAAAATTTTAAAGAAAGAAATTGAAATTAACTCCTTCTTTTTCCTCCTAAGCCCGAAGGGGTTTATTTTCTAAAAATCCTTTCTTTATTGCTTGAGTATAGTAAAATTGTGAAAAATTTAATAAAGCTGTGCGCGCAGGAAATTTAAATTTACTACCTATACCTAGATAATACTTACGTCCTACATAGATATCAGATAACCTACTTCCTACTAATATTATAAATCTGAAAGTGTGGATGTTTGGATGTTTGTTACTCAACCATGCAAAAACGGCTGAACGGATTTGGATCAAATTTGGTATGAACGTTGTCAAGGGTACACAGAAGGACATAGGGTACTTTTTATGCCGGAATTCCCGCGGGAACTCCGAAATTACCGCGGGTGAAACCGCAGGGCACAGCTAGTAGTCCTACTAATATTATAAATGCGAATGTTTGTAAGAATGTATGGATGGATGGATCGATGGATGGATGGATGGATGGATGGATGGATGGATGGATGGATGGATGTTTGTTACTCTTTCACGCAAAAACTACTGGATGGATTTAAATGAAACTTTACAATAATATAGCTTATACATCAGATTAACACATAGGGTACTTTTTATCCAGGAATTCCCGCGGGAACTCTGAAATTAACGCGGGTGAAACCGCGGGGCACAACTAGTATTATATAATATACTAGCTAGTAGCGGTGTAACGCGGTTTCACCTGCGTCAATTTCGGAATTCCTGCAGGAACTATTTTTTTTTTAAATAAAAATAGCCTAAGTTACTCCATATAACATAAGCTATGTGCCAGTGAAAGTTCCGTTAAAATCGGTCCAGCCCTTTCAGAGACTAGCCGGAACAAACAGACAGACAGACAGACAAAAAAATCTTATGCAAGTACCGTATATACTCTCATAGGCATTGAGTGAAAAGCTGTTAATTTGGAATTGCAAACAGACCTTCAGTTGTATTTATCAGTACAGAAGTATAGGTACAGACTAGCTGTTCTTCGCGGTTTTACTCGCAGCATTTCGAAATCCCCGCGGTAACCGGGAGAAAAAATGCTCTATGTTCTCCTCTGTACCTCTGACAATGTGTGTGCAAAATTTTATAATGATCGGTTGAGTAGTTAAGGCGTGAAAAGGTAGGAGACAGACCGACAGACAGAGTTACTTTCGCATTTATAATATTAGTATGGATGTGGTATGTATAAGAACGTAGACTACCAAGGTACATAAAATTAGGTCGTAACATAAATTTGTTTACAGTTATATTACATAGTTATATTGTTGTGGCAATCTAGACTTCGAATACAGGCTTTAGTATAACCTCCAGTCATAAGTAAATTGAAAATTGGAATCACTCTGTAAATATTGTTTTAGTTGGAAACTAGGCAATATCAGTGATATATTTCTCGTTAATTGGGTATTCTCCAGGGAATGCAAATCAAAATTCTAATTAGTTCGTCAGTTAGAAAATAAAAAAATTATAGACACGTAGGTACTTTTTGCTTTTTCAAATTAATGAAAATAAACATAGATAAAGCGCATTAAAGTTTAGGGTGGGGGATTCGTGACGTCATTATTCGGTATATCTAAGCCCCGTACAATATGCACCGGGTGGTGACGTGACGCGAAATTTCAACTCAATGTATCGCCCTTATTTTTGATTACCAACATAAAACTAAAACGTGTCCAATATTTTTTACTAATACACGACAAAACAAAATTTAGTCAAGTTGTAATTCTAGTGACTTGTTCAGCTAACTGCTAACCTAATCCTTACTATTATAAATGCGAAAGTCAGTTTGTTTGTTTGTTTGTTTGTTTGTTTGATACGCATTCATTTTGATACGGCTCAACCGATCACCGTGAAATTTTGTAACACGTTGTCAGGGGTACCTACAGAAAGAGACAATAGGATACCTATCTACTATTTCTTCAGATATTCCCATAACTCCTAAATTAACACGTAAAACCGCGTGGAACAGCTAATCGTTACTAATATTATAAATGCGAACGTGAGTTTGTTTGTTTGTTACGCTATCACGCCTCAACGAAATCATCATGAAATTTTGCACATACGTTGTCAGGGGTACGGCGAAGGACATAGGGTACTTTTTATCCCGGAATTCCCGCGGGAACTCAGAAATTAACACGGATGAAACGCTAGGAATAGAACTAATTTTGTGTGGTCATAAAATATCAACAGGCATAACTACATCCAACTTGACAGGCTGACAGTGATGAAATTGCCCAATGTTCTCTCTAAATGGAAATTGTTATAAGCACATGTTACGTATTTTGATGAGTAGGGATCTACTATGTACTCATATACACCCACAGGAAAGATATAATGTGGATGTGGACTACTTTTGAAAATCAAAATTCTAATTAGTCCGTCCGTTAGAAAATAAAACAACAATAGACACTTATTTTTTGCTTTTTCAAATAAATTAAAATATACAGAGATAAAGCGCATTAAAGTTTAGGGTGAGGGGGTCGTGACGTCACTAACCGCTAAAACCGCCATACAAACTGTCAGAATAGTGACGTCACGCGAAATTTAAACTCAATGTATCGCCGTTATTTTTTGATTACGTAAAAAAAGAAAAAATACGTGTCCAATATTTTTTAATAATCTACAAGACGGACTAAAAAATAAAAAATAGTCAACATGCCCATTATGGTAATCACTTTATAATATGAAACGAAGTCGCTTCCCGCTGTCTGTCTGTCCCTAATCCCTATGTATGCTTAGATCTTTAAAACTACGCAACGGATTTTCATGCGGTTTTCACCAATAGATAGAGTGATTCACGAGGAAGATTCATATCTATATTTTATCCTGGAATTCCAGCGGAAACTCCAAAATTACCGCGAGTGAAACCTCGAGGGACAGCTATAACTTAATAAGTTTTAAATTAATGTAATAAATAATTATTAATTTAGCGCTCTTTAAGATTTGAGGCAATTGAAAAAGTATAGAGGGAGGCTGTACATATACGACCCAGTTCCCTTTGACTAACCTTTATCTTGAAAACTAAAATTAAATTATTAAATTACTTCCATAGAATCTTTCACCCTTGTCCCCATTTTTGAATTTCCACAAACCCTTTCTGCTTGCCTTCGTCACGAAGGAAACTTAGTGCTTTTTCGATTTAACGTTTAACAGTAGGTACTTTGATGGATCAGGATTCAAGACATTTAATTTTTCTGTTTTTGTTATGGTCTCACCCAGTTATTTTCGGAGCTCCCGTGGGAATTCCGTGATAAAATTACCTACTCTATGTTACTCAGGAAGTAGTTAGCTTCCTCTAAGTGGAGGGGTTCTTAAAATTTCTTAAAATTGCTGCTTGCTGCTGCTGATATTAATAGCGTTTTTGTTTTACAGAAAAGAGCTGTTCGTGCTATCTATAAGATGGGGCCCAGAGAGTCGCTCAGGGACAAATTTAAGGAAATAAATATAATGACAGTACACTGTCAATATATTTACGAAAATTTGATCTATGTACATAAAAATAAATCCCTATTTAAGAAGAATTCAGATTTTCACAGTATAAATACTAGAAATAAGCATAAACTTGCAGTGCCCGTTGCTAGGCTCCATAAAACTAGTAAATCTTTTGTAGTTGGTTGTGTGAAATTATATAACAAAGTACCGAGCAATGTAATAGAACTCTCCATCAATAAATTCAAAAGTTATGTTAAACAGGTACTGATTTCAAAAGCATATTATAGTATAAATGATTACATGAATGATGAGCATGCTTGGCAATGAGCTAAGTATTTCGGTAGACTTGTAGTAAAGTTGTGTAGGTATTTTATGGCGGTGAACAAATATTAAATAAAATTAAGTATTGACATGATAAAGACATAATTATATCCCATCAAAAACAAACTTGTAAAAAAGTCCAAGTCTCGCAACTCACTTCTTCTACAGTAAAAAGTTGTGAGATCAATGTAATACCAAGTCGGTTAATTTATTCAGTGCCTACTTAAGGGTCCTTCTGTCTAAAGTTATCATGTTATAAGCTAATCTAATAACATTTTATAGTGACCATATCAAATTTAAAAACCTTTTATGTTTTAAATAGATTGATTGGCTTGGCGATCACGTGAAAACACAATGTATCTCACAAGTAATACATATTATAATTAAATTAGATTGTTTAGAACCATAATTATGTATTACATGTGAGATATAGAGTTTGTTTTTGATGGGATCTCATTTCTTTTTGTAAATGGTCTTCGCTCCTTTGAGCAATTTAGTCTACTTTAATAACTTGAAAGATTTTGGTACAACTTTATAATATATATAAACACATGCCCCATTCTTGCTTTTTCATTCCGTTGACCATTGTACCTTTGAACATAATTATGTCTAGGTAACTATGTATCTACACTTTATATCTAGGTAGGTAACTATAGCTACACTTATTATTATTATTTATTAATATCTGGGCAACGGCTTAAATAGCTGTTCCCCGCGGTTTAACCCACGTTAATTTCGGAGATCCCGCGGGTATTCTGAGATAAAAGTACTACCCTATGACCTTTCCTGTACCCTTGACAACGTGTAGTATGCAATAATTAATTCACCCGCGTTGATATCAGAGTTCGCGCGGGAATTCCAGAAATGAATCCTAGCTAGATCGATTTATGGCCCCCGAAATCCCCTGTATACAAAATTTCATGAAAATCGTTGGAGCATTCAGATTAGGGTAATTTTATCTCGGAATTCCCGAAGGATCTCCGAAATTAACGCTGGTGAAATCTCATGAAATTTTGCATGCACGTTGTCAGGGGTAAAGAAAACCTAGGGATATAGGGTACTAACTACTTTGCATCTCTGAATTCCCGCGGGATCTCCGAAATTAACGCGGGTGAAACCGCGGGGAACAGCTAGTCTCATATATTTATATGGGATTACAAAGTTATTTGTGCAGTTGGTACATATAACTGCATATATAACTTTGTAATTCCATACATTTATATGGGATTACAAAGTTATTTATGCAGTTAGTGTATCTAGAAAACTGGACCGAAATTGTTAAATATTTTAATTTTTCCTTGGTTTATACAATAAACACTAATTGTATTCTAAATTTCAAACTTCTATGTCTGCTAGAAGTGCCTTAGAATTTTGATGATCGGTCAGTGAGTGAGTGAGTGAGTGAGTGAGTGACCTACAAAATTAAGAAACTTTGACTAGTTATAATTCCTAAACTACTGGTTCAAATCGAATGAAATTTAAATTATACCGTCTTTATACAATACCTGCTTGTTTACTAAAAATTCAGGCTTCTAGTTTTATCCACAACGAAGTTATAGGGGGTCGAAAATGGCCTGAATTGCTTCGAGAAAAGGATAGTACGGCCGTGCCGCTTTTGTTGCTCGACTTGGCGGGGGCACTGCCGTGCCCCCAGATAATATACATAAGTCCTAATGACTCTGTACCTAATAATTAATTTGTTTAGTTACGACTCTTTGTTCGTGCGTACCTAATTGGTTGTAATTTTGATATTATCTATTATATAACTTTGAACTGACAGCATGCTACTGAGGAGTTTGTTGCACAGCTTCTTCTTCTCAGTTAGAGCACTGGGAGGCTCAGAGGGGTGGACGTTTTATGGGTGCTGTCATGAAAATTGTATTTTTTGACGTCAAAAAGAGCCACATTAGGGGCCAATTTTGAATAAAGTTATTTGACTTTTGAAAAAAAAAAAAAAAAAAAAAAAAAAAAAAAAAAAAAAAAAAAATAAAAAAAATCCGTTCACTAGTTTTTGACTTTATTCATCACAAACAAACATAGAAAAAAAATTCTCTTTACCATATTAGTATACATACGTGCAATATCCATAGGCACTAGGCAGATAGCACTGACAAGAGTTTGGAGTGAATTTTTTCACAAATAATTACGTTATTACTAGCTGTTCTCCGCCGTTTAACCCACGTTAATTTCGGAGTTCCCGCGGGAATTCCAGTATAAAAAAGTAACTTATGCCGTTTTCTGTAGGTACCCCTGAAAACGTGTACATTGGCGATCGGTTGAGCCGTTAAGGAGTGAAAGCGTAACAAACAAACAAACAAACTCACATACGCATTTACAATTAATTTACATCGTACTTTTGATTAGATATAATATTGGACTCTCTGAAATAAATTATCAATTAGATTCACTGGCGTTATTTTATTATATACAACGTTTTTTTCAACACTCTTTAGTTAGGCAATTTAAAAATAATAATATTCGAAATTGTAGGTATTTCAAATATGCCGTTTCAATTTGGTTTGAATTACTTAAATAAATACGCAGGAATAAATAAAGGTAGACAAAATGAGCTTTTTATTGAATTTGTATTTTTTTTTTTTCAACTTTTTCTTCAATTAGCACAACTTACTCTCATCCCTCAACCACACAGCATTCACAATACGTTCCAGACGAAATCCCACTTAAAATCTAAGCTTATAAGGTACAAATTTACAATTCCGTGTGCGTCGACGGGAACTTCTTCAGCACAGCGTTGTAGAGATTGTAGAAGGCGTAAACGGTCACACTTAGTATCACAATAAGGGAACCGCCGAAGACGAAACTCAGGAAGTTGCCATCTATCATGTTGGTGCCGTGGAGGCTCGGCGCTTGGCCGTGGAATAGGTCTTTGGTCCCGGAGCCTTGCGCTTTGCGTTCCTCCATCATCTTTTTCATAGACGACAGACGCTCCTTTAGCTCGTCTATGGACTCCAGAACGTCTTCTGACGCTGAAATATTAGGAACAGTCATTTTAAGGTAATTATTGTTATTAGCTTTTGCTTCAAACTGTTGGAAAATGTCAATATTATTAAAAAAACTAACTGTATTACAAAGACACAGTGAACGGTTCCGTAATGAGGAAGATTACTTAAAGTTTTTAATGATATAACTTTGATTTTTTTCAGAATTTTACCCTCTCTAGTCAAAAAGTTACAATAACAGAATATTTTGTATTACTTGATTGATCTAGGTACTTATACTAATATTATAAAGATGAAAGATTAGATTTTTTGTTTGTTTGTGACGATTTAACTCAAAAACTACTGGACCGATTTCAAAAATTCTTTCACCATTAGAAAGCTACATTATCCCTGAGTAACATAGGCTATATTGTAATCCGAAATTCCTGCGGGAACTCCGAAATTATCGCGGGTGAAACCGCGCGGGACAGCTAGTATTTTATAAAAAGAAAAATTGAAAGATAAAGGTTTTATGATTTATAGCTGTCCCCCGCGGTTTCACCCGCGGTAATTGCGGAGTTCCCGTGGGAATTTCGGGATAAAAAGTAACCTATGTCACTGAGGACTACCGTAGCTTCCTATAGGTGAAAGAATTTTCATAATGTCATGTCTTAGTGTATCTTTACTTTAAAAATCATTAGCCAACAAGTTCTGTATGACAAGTGACAACGCTATCTTCTAAAAGAGAGAATTTTAGTGCAAGTTTTAACTACAAGAACACAAATAACTTTCATATTACAAAATTACCTTCGGACTCCCGTTCTGGACTCATGACTGCAGTTTATAATCACGTCAAAACACTTAATTAACACAAACACCTGGTTTTGTTTTCACTATAACATTTCACAGTTTGTCTGTGGGTACGTTGGGGAGAAAATGGCTGCGGGGCATGCGCGCCCGGAATTCCCGGAAAAAATCCCGGGATATTATTGATCCACAGACCTGGGAATGCCCGTAGTCCCTAATCAGGTCTAGACATTTCACCCTTTTAGTTTTCGTTACCTACTGTGATAATAAATGCTCCTATCAAGATTAAACTAATTTAAACAGAATATTATTACAATGCTGAGAGAATAGTAGGAATTTTAACACTGGTTAGTTGTAAATCGTAACCTAGCTTAACACACGAACAAAAAGCAACTGTACCTAGATAAAAAGTACTTTTGCAACGAAATCAAAAACAACTTCAATTGTCTGATTACCACAATTTCATCTACCTACAAATTATTATGAGACTTCTGTGGATCGCTCTCGCTTTAATTACATACATACCTAATAAAATAAAATAAAAATCTACATAATTATAAAAATAAAATAAAAACAGACTTTGAAAAGGAAAAAATAACTTTATGTTCACATTAGTCAGTTTGATAGACAACTTCTGACATCGTCGATTTAGCTTGTTAAATGCTGCTAAGTAGTATGGAGCAAGTAAAAGGTGCTGTTCTGTTTGTTAGGATCCTGGATCCAGTCTGTCTGTTCCTTTCGAAAGAGTGAATTTTGTATATGCTAGCGACCTCTGTTGATTGTTTAAATTATATTTTTTCAACTAAATGTTTTTAAATGTCGAATCATAGCTGAACTGCGCTCTTGGTTACGAGTTAGTATAATTCTGCATCGCTAGGTGGCGCATCATTTCGCGACTACATGAATATCGAGATATTTGTTTTTCTTAGAAGTAAAGAGATAGAACACCTCTTTACTTGACCAAGGAAGCGGAATTGAAAAAATATTAGAAAAAATTAAAGTGTTTAAACAAAATATCTTTTAACTGTCGCCTATTTAACTCCATTAAAAAATACTACTATTATGGTCGTAGTGATTACCTTCTCTCTGATTATGGTACCTACAGACCTTACCTAATAAAAGTTTATTTTTAGTAACAATTTTTCAAAATGATGAAACTAAATTAAAAATATTCTACTTTCAGTAAGTACCTAATAACTAGCTGTTCCCCGCGGTTTCATCAGCGGTAACTTCGGAGTTCCCGCGGGAATTCCGGGATAAAAGTGGCCCTTGACAATGTGTAGAGTATGCAAAATTTTATAATGATCGGTTGAGTTAAAGCGTAAAAGCATGAAATACAAACTTACATTCGCATTTAAGCAAAATTTTAACAAAAAAAATTAAACCGAATTCGAGAGTTCCTTTGTCTGTCTCCGAAACTCACCATCAGATCTTTATGAAATTTAAATGCATGGGACTGTTTCGAAATATACCCCTTTTCGAAACATAAAAGCATTTTGCAAATCCGTCCATAGGTATATGACGTAGTTATGGCCGAACGTACAAATAAAAAATATATAAATATCCGAATTGATAACCTCCTCCTTTTTGAGTCTTTTAAAAATTAAGGATTATGAAGCATAATGGTATCTTTTTCTTACAATATATTTTTTATTTTTCTTGTTTTTAGGGTACAAAAACTGAAAGATAAACTAAGAACTAATTATCTTTTCGAGTAGGTATACCCGTTGGATCATTTTCAAGCTCCAAAGTGCGATTTCCTTGTTTCTTCGTTGTCGAGTACCATCGCCAACACCCTTTAGACGTCCTTGCTAGGTCACCCTGTACATGTAATCGTTTCACACATAAGCCGACGTCTTTCTACACACGGCAGCCGTAGCCATTTTAACCGCATCCAGGTCGGTGCCTACCTTGACGTCGGTCGCCAGCTTTGAAATAAACTGATAATTGTGCGCGTGCGCATTTCACGCACGCCGCCGATTGAGCCTACCGCAAACATCTACCATGAGTTCATTTTATTACCCGCCTTAATCTCCGCAATTAACTCGGGAATTATTTTTGCAAGTATACCTACTGTGAGACAAGTTTTTTTTTTAATGTCATAGGGGGCAAACGGGCAAGTGGTACACCTGATAGTAACTGATTACCGCCGCCCATGGACATCTGCGACACCAAGAGGCTTGCAGGTGCGTTGCCGACCTGGAAAGGGGATGGGAACTGGCTTGCAAGTGGGGCTGCCGGAACACACCGTTAGGTGCTCGACGACAGATTTGCAACTTGAAGGTGGTAGCTAGCCAGCCGGGCACTAGAGAGCCCTACCACCTTGCTATATCTACCTACCTACATGATGATTGTTAACGTATACTAAATATACTAAAGTTAAACTATATTTTGTCAATGCTACCTACCTACATTGCACATCTATAGGTAATGCACATATGTATGTATATTGTATAGTCTATACTAATACTATAATAATCCTTATATATGGTAAAACAAAGTCCTTCGACGCGTGTCTGTCTGTCTGATAGCGATAAACTCAAAAACTACTGGACGGATTTTGAAGCGGTTTTCACGAATAGATAGAGTGATTCAAGAGGAAGGTTTATAGGTACCTATCAATTGTTTTTAAGGTTCGGATGTAGATATTTGCCTTCGGCTAGCTTCAATAAGTAAATAAATAAATTTATAAAGAGTAAAAATAAAATTTATTAGATATTAATAAATTTTTCTGTGTATCTAAGAGATTCAGAATTGGAGTCCGTCAAAGTCAAGAAATATAAAAATTACATCAATTTTGAAAAAAAAAGGTATTAGAAACGAAGCAGGATATCATAACGAGTGGCATATAGCCGCATTGTTACAAGTTTGTCCTGAAATTTGGAGTTATTCGGAGGTCCCGCGGGCGAAACCGAGTGGAACAGCTAGTGTATCGGTTGTCTGTTACCTATATAGTACAGACAGCAAATATGTATTCAGTTTTGACAGTCTTTAAAAGCTTAAATCTCATTGCAAAAGTAATAAAATTCAACCACTGACTACTTGTTTAGGTACTTATTTTAATGATGAGTGCACAAGCTCTGTTTTGGAACCAGGTCGAGATTTGTGTGATAGTGGATAATGAAATGTCCAAGAATTATTATTGAATACTCGTAATGCCCCGCGGTTTCACTAGCATGAGTGTGGATTAAAAAAAATACTTTCATACAAACCTACTCCAAAAAAAAAAACAGCAATATGGGTCGTGCGAACCGTTTTATACATCGTTTTATACGTAGACTAGCTGTTGATGTGTGTAGTTTCGGAGTTCCTGCGGGAATTCCGGGATAAAAAGTACTCTACATCCTTACCTGTATCCTTTACAACGTGTATGCAAAATTTCGTGGTGATCGGTTGAGCCGTTATCGTTATATTTTAAAAATTTACACAAAACCTTGATAAATTATATACCTGAACCTTCCTCATGAATCACTCTATCTATTGGTGAAAACCACATGAAAATCCGTTCAGTTGTTTTTTAAAGTTTATCGCGAACAGACAGACAGATAGAAAGACGCGGCGGAAGACTTAGTTTGCTACTATGTAGTGTCAGTAAATCTATACATATAAAATGCTTTGTCCTGAATGACTGATGGATCAACGCACAGCCTAAACCGCTGATCGTAGAGACCTGACACTTGGAGGGTGTGTTTTTTGTATGACGTTGGCACCTGACAAGAAAGGATTTTTGAAAATTCAACCCCTAAGGGGATGAAAAGGGGTTGCAAAGTTTGTATGGAACAATTCCGCGGGAACTTCAAAATTATCGCGGGAGAAACCGGACAGCTAGTAGATTTATAAAAATGTAGTTAATATTTGTCTGTAATTCAGGTGCATGGAGTGCGTTAGGCCAAGTTTCAACAAACACACGGAGTGTGTATGTTAACCCTTTCACCGCCATCCCCGTAATATCACGATCTACGCAAGACGTGCTTCTGGGGCTATGCAGAAACAAACCAAACCACTGCACTCTGCTCATACATTTTTTAAGCATTCACATGCAAATCTTGCAATAGGCATGTTGACTAATTTTTATTTTTTAGTCCATCTTGTAGACTATTAAAAAATATTGGACACGTATTTTTTCTTTTTTTACGTAAACAAAAAATAACGGCGATATATTGAGTTGAAATTTCGCGTGACGTCACTATTCTGACAGTTTGTATGGCGGTTTTAGCGGTTAGTGACGTCGCGACCCCTTCACTCTAAACTTTAATGTGCTTTATCTCTGTATATTTATATTTTAAAGCCCCAACTCCTTAAGTTTAATGCGTTTTATCTTCGTATTTTCTTAATAATTTGAATAATTTGAAAAAGTAATTCAAAAATACGTCCGTATGGACCTTAACTTATTAAGGCCACAAAAACGTGGCAAAAACGTGGCGATGAAAGGGTTAATGTCGACCCCATTCGGACTGTTTTCATCACCTTCATAACTTCGCGCTCTTGTAAGATAATGATAGAGTTCCACTTAATTAAATAGTAAAATCACAATATTTGTCTTGGCGTTATTTTTTATTGACGTTCGTGCAAACCGCTATCACTTTCTCTCGCATGCAATCATATAAGCTGTCACTGTCTTTTAACTTTTTTTCTATTCACAGTCAGTAACTAAACAATAAACTACAGAATTAAGACATTTTTAGCCGTGATTCGTGAAAAGGCTATTTGACTAAATTTTTGTTTTAAGGCCGTCCCGTAGAATCATAAAAAATATTAGACACGTATTTTTCTTTTTTAACGTAAGCAAAAAATTACGGAGATACATTGAGTTGAAATGTCGCTTGACGTCACAAGTAGGTACCGTTCTTACCTGCATAAGACGTTACGAGCCCTTAATCCTAAACTTTAATGCGCTTTATCCAAGTATATCCTACTAACATTATAAATGTGAAAGTGTGGATGTTTGGATGTTTGTTACTCAATCACGCAAAAACGGCTGAACGGATTTGGATGTAATTTGGCATGCACGTTTGACGTTGTCAGGGGTACAGAAAAGGACATAGGCTACTTTTTATCCCGGAATTACCGCGGGAACTCCGAAATTACGGCGGGTGAAACCATGGGGCACAGCTAGTTTTCAATATTTTGAAAAAGCAAAATATCTATTATTTTTTTATTATCTAACTGACGGACTAAATAGAATTTAGAAAAACAGATTAGTCAAATAGCTTATTGCCTAAGAACGTGACCGAGACTCCTGCGCAGGTATGACTAAAGTCAGTAGGTACAGTACAGCAAGCGTTCCGTCGCAATCTATTTCGGTGCTTCGACTGTGCCACTCGCATTCATCATCTGAATGCACAATTTTATCATTTCTGACGTTAATAAAGTACCCGTATCCACGGCTCGTAGCGCTGTCGGGTGATTCTCGTCGTCTGTCCGTTCGGATATTTCGATTAATTCTCAATTTTGTGAATGATGATCCCACAAAAATAATTGTACTAAAAAAAAAGGCCAAGTCCTATCTTAATATGTTTCGACCCCTAATAGTGGTGAGATCAAAAGTGAAGCCAAGTTATTTTAGAACTAGCTAGGTATACGATGCGGCGTGGTTCCATCCGAAATTTAGGGAACGATGTGTATCGGGATGGAAGTATCCTAGTGAACGAGATTATATAATCGGTCAAGGTTTTAGAGGTTATCTTCTACATCCAAAAGAAATTTCGCCTCTTTATAATATTACTAGCTGATCCCCGCGGTTTCGCCCGCGGTAAGTGCGGAGTTCCCGGGGGAATTCCGGGTTCCAATTTAGCCTATGTTACTCGGGGATAATATAGTATTCTAATAGTGAAAGAATTGTTGCAATCGGTCCAGTAGTTTTTGGTTAAATCGTATTAAATATCCTCTGAAAAATACTAGCTTACGAGTATAGATGGTAGATTCTTATTTTAAAATGAAATTAAATCATCTTTACTAACGAAAAAACAGAAATAAGTGAATATTAAATAACAAAAATCTATTTGAATCAGATTTTTGTAAAAAAAATAAAAAATTCGGTCAAATATCGAATTAAATCATAAATAGGGTAGTTTCCGATTCCGGGGTATGTAAATAAAAATTTTATGTAATCCGTCAATTAGGTAATAAAAAAATAATAGACACTTTTTTTTGCCTTTTCTAATTATTAAGAAAATACGAAGATAAAACGCATTAAACTTAAGGAGTGGGGGCTCTTGACGTCATAACGTGATATACCTACTGTGGCACGGCGTGACGGCACGCGACTTTCGACTCAATTTATCTCCATTATTTTTTCATTACTTACGTAAAAAATTTAAAAAATACGTGTTCCAATATTTTTTTAAAACCACAAGACGGACTAAAGACTAAAATTTGGTTGACAAGCCCACTGTCAAAAATTTCTATACCATCACACACACTTTTAACTAAAAGATCGATTAAATTTCAATTCAATCAATGTGTTGACTGATGTTTATGTGTATGATTTACTCGTACCAGTCGGTCTTTTTACGGTTTGTAGGTTTGTACGGTTATCCCTGAAGTGTTTTTGCAGTGTCATAACATACTTGAACGTCAGTTAAAATTAACTGCGTCGTAACTCGTGCGGCGCGGTCAATATTGATATTACACGCTGTGAATTCCAACGGATACTGATTTAACATCACAGTAATTGCTGCAAACCGAAGATCGTAAACCAAAGGGTCCGGGGTAATGTGGTCGGGTCGCGCGGCAACACGTACCTACGTTATAAATCGAGTGCTTTCTGTGAATGTTTTATACTTATTTACAACAAAAAAAAAAGAATAAGTTCCTATCTGATGACAAAAAAGAAAAAAAAATTAATTCCATATCTTAAAAACCACTGAACCGATTTTGATAAAACTTACACTTAATTTAAAAGATACGTAGGTAATTCTTCACAGAAATGATGCAATAATTCATAACAATTAATATACCATGACTGATTTACAAGGAGAAAAGCGTAAAGTGTTCGAAATACTAGCTGTAGCTTAGTGGTTTCACCCGCGTTAATTTCGTAGTTCCCGCTGTGATTCTGGGATAAAAAGTACCCTATGTCCGTCTGTGTACCCCTGCCAACGTGTATGTAAAATTTCATGATAATCGGTTGAGGACATAAGGCGTGAAAGCGTAAAAAACAAGGTCACATTCGCATAATAATATATTCGCATAATTGTAAGGATTAATGACTAAACGAATCGATGCAATAATTTTCCCGCATTGAAATATAATGGTTCTTTACATCTTTATTATTTAAACTTCATTGTCATTGATGTATTTATTTAATGGCTGTACAGACTGTGTGACCTTTGCCTTATGTAAGAAAAGAGAGTAATGACATACGAGTTTCTGGCGGGAAACGAGGACGCTGCCGGTTCTGTCTTGATGTTTGCATGCAAATAAATAAAAATGAATATGAATAATAATTTATATAAATGCAAATAATATTTGCTTGGTTAATATTTGATTGACTATGAGTTGTTTTAATTACCTAACCAAAGTCATTTTCATTAGGCCCGCGCGTATTTCCGATCTACCCCTGCAACTAATTAATTAAGGTATAACCTAAGTAATCTAATTAAGGTATCATTTTAAAAAAGAGCAAAAAAAATTGTAATCCAATATAACTTAAAAATATGATATCATTTTTGTTGCTTTTGATTTCAATCCGAAACGTAGCGGTTCTGTTTTTAATTACCTAGGTCATCAATCATGCTTCGACAGCACTTTTGAAAATCAAAATCCTAATTAGTACGTCAGTTAGAAAATATAAAAATAATAGACACGTATTTTTTGCTATTTAAAATTAATGAAAATAAACATAGATAAAGCGCATTAAAGTTTAGGGTGGGAGACTCATGACGTCATTATGCGGTATAAGATCCGTACAAACTGCACCGCATTGTGACGTCACGCGAAATTTCAACTCAATGTATCGCCTTTATCTTTTGATTGAATAAAAAAAGAAAAAATACGTGTCCAATAATTTTTTTTAATCTACACGACGGACTAAAAACAAAAATTTAGTCAAGTAGCCAATTGCATCACTGTGAGCGCTGAATGCGGTTCTATGCCAATTAATTATATTGCTAAAAGTATTGATACCTACACTGTAATAAATAGAATACCTACATTTGCGAACCAACACGGATGTTTGCGGCACATAGCATAGCCTGTGTCATACTTGTGTCTGTCTTAGAAGTTAGAACAGGCGTGCGCCATGCGGTCGGCGGCGTTTGATAAAAACTCATCCCTATGAGAGAAGGCTCGTTTGTGTCTACTTATATGTATTATTCACAGTACATACGATGAGAAAACCTTAATGATAGAATTTTTACTTTTATAAATGCGAATGTGAGTTTGTTTGTTACGCTTTCACGTCTTAGCTAATTAACTGAACATCGTTAAATTTTGCATGCGCGTTGTTGGAAACATTAAAATAACAAAATATTGTCTATGTAAGAATTTAAATATGATATTTACTGTCTGTGTGTCTGTAAACTGACAGTGTGCTACTGAAGAGTTTGTTGCGCAGCTTCTTCTCTTCAGCCATAGCACTAGGAGGCTGTGAAGGGTGGATATTTTATGGGTGCTGTCATAATAACTGTAATTATATTGACGTCTAAAAGAGCCACATTATGATGGGTCAAATTTGAATAAAGGATTTGACTTTGACTTTGTTACTGTGTCAATGTAAGTATTGTCAGACGCTTCAATTTTTTTTTAATTCAATCGCGTTGCTTTGTCTATCAAGTCGCACATTGTCATTGGCACAATTACTTAAAAGTTGCCATTTAATAAAAAAGAAGAAGAAACCCCTGCCGGAAGAGTACCTACAGTGACCTACACCACAGCTGGTTTTATTAGCTCTTTCTACGAGTTCAACACACTTTGTCGGGGGTGGAGAAAAAGACAGGATTTCGATAAGGTAAAACTTACCAAGATTAATAATAATAATAAACTTTTTGAACCAACAATATCAACAAAAGTAGGTAACCCCATCTCCCATATTACAGGATAACTTGTATTTAAGGAGGTGGCGTCTTCTGTGATTAAAAATACATATACTTAATTATGAGAAGAATGAATATGTAAAAAGTATTTATTTTGAAATAGAGGCAAACACAGTAGTTAGATAATTAAAGTTTTTAGATTATCGCGTTTTGGGCACAAATTAGGTACTATGTAAAATTACGGGGGATTTGAACGCAACCACGGCGTGATGCAACTCAGCCGAAACGTCACGCAAAAAAGGTAATAAAAAACATCGCGTTCAAGTCCCGCGTAATTTTACATAGTATAAGGAAGTTTTTTGACTAAATGTATGTTTTTAGTTCGTCCTGTCGATTAATAAAAATATTACCTACGTAAAGAATGAAAAAATACAGTTATTAGTGTAAACTTACATTGAAATTTAGGTAAAAAGTTACACAAGCTAGCAGAGCTTCTCTACTGACCCCTTTGGGCGATAGGCGTGTGTTGTACAAGTTAAGTTCTAAACCATTTACTCGTTTCTATTGACACTTCTGTGAGCGAATGTCTCTATATCCCAAGGTCTCCAGTGTGTCGCGTCTTGCAAAGCCATAACACAGCGACCCGCATAGCTGCATTGCTGGTTAATTATTATCATTATCAACCACTACTTATAACACTACTTAGCTGACTTCAAAATGGAGGAGCTGATACCGATGTCAGCAGTGAGATAAAAAGAGAAACTGACTGACATCCACGAGTAGCATGAAATTGATTAGACGTAATTTTGCCCGGGTAGGTACGTAAAATTCTATTAAGTCCGTCAATTAGCTAATAAAATATAATAGAGACATATATTTTGCTTTTTATGAAAAAATACTTAGATTAAACTTTAGGAGTTGATGCTCGTGACGTCATAACCACGTATAAAAGTGCACCAAAGCGTAACGTCACGCGACATTCCGCCTCAACGTAAAAAGTCTACATGATGAACTAAATGCTGCTAGTAGCTAACCTCGTTAAAGTAGTTAGTAAACTTTAGTGTTCATCATTGTTAACGTTCACACAAACCGAAAATCGAACCTGTGAAATTTGTGGGGGCATCATAACAAATATGATGGGCCCACAATCGAATAGGGGTGTTGACTACTTTTGAAAATCAAAATTCTAATTAGCCCGTCAGTTAGAAAATAAAAAAAAACAATAGTCACGTATTTTTTGCTTTTTCAAATAAATTAAAATGTACAGAGATAAAGCGCATTAAAGTTTAGGGTGAGAGGGTCGTGACGTCACTTACCGCTAAAACCACCGTACAAACTATCCTGATAGTAACGTCACGCGAAATTTCAACTCAATGTGTCGCCGTTATTTTTTGATTACGTAAAAAAATAAAAAATACGTGTCCAATATTTTTTATTAATCTACAAGACGAACTAAAAAAAAACTTAGTCAACATGCCGGGCATTAGTGCAAAGGAAAACCGCGCGGATCTGCCATCCACAGGTCCTGGGTGGAATAAATGAAAGGACACGTGCGAATTTACTAGCTGTAATAATAATCAGATTTGGAAAATGGTGAAAATAATCCAACCAATCTTCAGTTCTACATTTTTCATGGGAAATCTTGGCTCGTGCACCTTATACTGATTGTATCTATACGTACCAACTGGCATGTTAAACCAAGGCCTATTGAGCGGGTTATCGCTACACTTAATTAACCAAATAATTTCCACCTGATTAGCAAAAGTCGACCAAAGCGACGACATGTTCGCCCATGTTGAAAATTATTTCCTAAAGTCATTCGAGCTTATTTATTTTTACTTATGCCCTGATAACCTCACTGAAGAAGGCTGAAATTCGTTCCTAAGCCTGACTGATAAGAACGATATGAGTAGAAAGTAATATAAGATCAAAATTATAGCCATTATTCTGCTGAAATTGACTGCAATTGATTAACGTTATTTTAACTTCTATCTTATCTTTCCAATCAACGTCGTATCATTGGAGATTAGCGAGGCTATTATGTAACTTTTGTTTCTATCATTTCTCGGTTGCAATCAAAAACATGGCGGTTTTGCATTACAATATTCACGTTTTAACACTTACAAATTTCCCTGGCAACGTATAAAATGCAAAATTTTGATTCTCAATGATTTACAAGTGCATGCGAAAGCATAGAACTCATAAAAATGAGTTTTGTGTACGTTTTAGTCAATGAGTATGATAAAAATAATATATCATTATATCCGAATAACGTGTGTCTATCTTTCTTAATGCGAAATCCTTAGATACTATCCTTAGGTACTATTACAAATGTGAAAGTAAGTTTTTTTGATTGTTAAGTTTTCACGCCTCAACGGCTCAGTCGATCTTCCTGTAATTTTGCATACACGTCATCAGGGGTACAGATAAGGACATAGGTAACTTTTATCTCAAAATTCCCGCGAGAACTCCGAAATTAACGCGGGTGAAACCGCGAGATCAGCTAGTTTGGTAGGTATACACAGCGGCAGACAGGCCGTTTTCGCGAACCAGCCTCCTCATTACATAAATACCACATGTAATTCTATACTGTATGTTTACTTGAGAAGCAATTAGGCGTGTCGCGCACTGCCCCGGCGCAGCGGCCGCCCACTGCGCGTGCGCACCTCCGCATTCCTGTGCGTTCTGACGAACTTGACACATATGCGGCTGTTCGCTGGTGTTATGTGACATTATTGGCGTGTAAATAACTCACTGACTCACTTCACTGCGCATGATGTACAACCTCTTTGTTAAATATTCTAGTGATCGTTGTAATTTGTAGCTAATTACTACTACGTAGGTATGTGGAATGGATGAATCTAGGTACTGTAACGTGCCTGAGGCGGGAACGTCTTATGCTATTGATGTAAAAATGATTTATTGCATTCATCATTTTAGTTAGATATATTTTTATATTAAAGGAAAACCACGTATTAGCTTTCTAAGCTTCAACATTGCTTCTATACGTGATATTTCATTTTCTAAATCCAAAAATTACCTATCAATTTCTTCTAATATAGATACGTATTTCCAACCAGTGTGGAGATGGAGGTCGACTCAACAGCCACTCAATACTGATAGCAACAAATTTCTTCAGTGCGAGATTTTTTCAATGTAATTGCCAACAAAGTTTACATTGTAAACCAATTGTAAACCATTGTAAATTAGTGCGAATTTTACAAAGAGCTACAGAACTCTCTTGAATAAATAGTAAAATTATCCTCAATTCAGTTGTGAAATCGAGTTTGAATTTGGCAATGTTTTTTTTTCAGATAAGTAGGTAGGTACTTACCTTTTTTCTCTTTATTTGAAAAATTTACTATTAAAGTCTGTAAGGTAATTGTCTATGGATTTTAAAGAATTGAAGTATTATGCTACTGGTACTTGGGTATTATATATTATGGAGAGCCATTCTGCTTTCTGCCATAATATCTGAGCATTGTTATACTCTTAAAACTCCATTATCAACTTGAAAAAGACACGCGTTCAGTTTATTTAGGCTCTTATCTAGACAATTGTACATATAGAGTACTTACACTTTGTTTAATTTTATAAGATTATTTTTTAATGTTAAAATATGTGTTCAAATTATGTAACAATTCCAAAACATAGGTACTGATATAACATACCTACTAGGTAGGTACTTCATAATATTGAAATTCAGAGCCACATAAATTGTAAAGTAACAAAAAATAGTCATTTGAGTCTATGCTCAGTGTTCACGCTTATTCTGCTAATAAGCTACGGATTTTAATACTGTTTTCACTATCATTTACAGAACTTTATTCACTATGTTAGTCGGAAAAGTTACCGAGGAAATCCTGAAATAAACGCTAGTGAAAACGTTTGTACCACGTCTCCATGATTGGTACTGAGTAGTGAGTAGGAATATAAAACTGCAATAATATTATATTATAACTTTAAACTGACAGCCTGCTACTGGAGAGTTTGTTGCGCAGCTTTTTCTCTTCAGCCATAGCACTAGGAAGCTGTGAAGGGTGGATATTTTATGGGTGCTGTCATAATAAATTTTAACTTTATTGACGTCAAAAAGAGCCACATTATGGGCCAAATTTGAATAAATGATTTGACTTTGACTTACAGCGACGCTCGCCCGCATCCCCACCATTTTTACCGCTACAACAGTCGAACTCCTTCGAGAATAGGTACCCTATAATATCTTTTTCCTGTCTTTGAGTTAAATCTTGGTCAAACATCGAGACATTATGCAAGTGTTACACTTTTGGGACATTCGCAAATCACTTTCGCACATGATTTTAATATATTTTAGTAGTTCTAAATGCGTCTAGAGTCTAGAACTCTAGTACTTTGTCGTAAAAATACTAATACTTACCTGCCTACATTTAAAACAAAAAAAAACAGGTTTTTTATATAAAATAAAGATTTGTATTATTCCTTAAGATGTGTCCACTCAGGTTTCACCATAGGTACACGAAGTATAAAAGACAACTTAAGATAATATTCTTACAAAATACATGGTATTGTTGGTGTAGTTTACCTTTTGTTTTCGTTCTCGACTGCTAGTGTATTGTTTTTGTTATTAGGTATTATATCATTGCAGCCTTGACATTTAAATTTGATTATTGGCGTTTTATATTAATTTTTGCCCGACTTCCAAAAAGGAGGAGGTTCTGCATTCGGCTATATGTACGTTTTTAATTGTTTAAAATAATTTTGTAATTTTATGTTAAAGTTGACATTTGTACGCCGGCAACGGCAGAATATGCTGAATCAATCTTAGAGTAACACCATACCTACCATTTTCATGTACCTACCATCATGTACCTACCATATTCTTGCAAATAAATAAATAAATAAATACAAATGTCTCGGACGTTTTTTTGTTAACTACACATTTAATTTTAAGATTTTAATTGCCGATGCTTTTATAGATAAGATAACATGTTGTTTGACTAACAAGAAACTACCGCAGTTTGTTAAAATATGTAAATAAAGTGGTAACATAAGATTCTACGTCAAAATGTGTGACATCAGCGTTGTGTATTTTGTCAATTGGCAACTTTAAAATATTCTCCAAGGTTAAAATCTCACAATATCAAAATCTATTTTCTAAGAAAATTATGATTTATTTTTAAGATCAATGATCCCTAATTTCACTTAATTTATTTAATACGTAAAGTAGGTTGTAGGTTAGGTACTTAACATAAAATTACAGCTTTACCCTCAGACGAAATATTTTATTTCGTCTGAGGCTTTACCTTCTTATGTAAAAAATACATGCATCAGAGAAGTTTACCTGCTTGAAAAACTTAAATTAATCATTGTTTGGTATTCGTAACATCGGAAGCGTTACTGCTGAAGAAAATCGGAGAATCAGCATACAATGGTGGATAAGATAAGATCGACCTGTCCGTGTGTTGCTTCAAGACACTTTGCATCATCACATGCTGCTCCGTCAACATCTGCTTCATATGTCTCATCTCTTGATCGATCTTCTTCAAATTAAACGTCGCTTGATCTATTTTCTCTTGCATACCTCTAACCTCAATATTGAAATTCTGATCTGTCGACTGTGATTCTTTAAATTTTGACGAAAACTTGTTCCTATATAACATTTCTTTAATGGATTTTCCTGATTTGACCATATTTAGCTGAGCTATTTCATATGCAGCCATCATTAGATCTGTTGGTAACCGATTCTCACGAGGATTCAGTGGTTTCACGCTTAGAATAACCTTGCCAGCTTCTGGAGATACCAGTGCTGTTCTATAAACGTACTTGTGAAGACATTTAGGTAGCCATGCACTGAACATTCCCATTTCAACGAAGAGGATCAGTTTTGTTTGTCTGACGAGTTTGGAGAGGCCAGCGGTTTTCCGTAGACCTTGGATGTCGTGGACAGCAATACCAACGAGTAAATTCATCAGAATGATGGTTACGAACATCAGGAATAATATAAATATAATTTGCGATGAAATTTCAAACACCAAAGGGGGATCTTCTTGGATTGGGTCGTTGATCAGAATATTCAGATTCAGTTCACCAACCATCATCGTGAGCGTTGTTATGAAGCCCATGAGAGGGTTAGAAAATACTTCTTCATTTGGAAACAACACGCAGAAACAGATAGTAAAGCCTAATAAAAGGCAAATATAGGCCAGTAACAATTTTAAGAATTCAGTCAATACTTTTTGGTACATTGCCACGTAATCACCAAACATGGGAAGTTGGCCCATCATCAACATTAGGTTGGTCCAAGCGCCGAGCACAGCGTAGCCTCCCACGTGGTTCTGCCAGCCGTAATCCGAGCCGATTTTGTATAAAGAAAACACAGATAGCAGAACAAACCATTCCATTAAGTTTTCAAACGTTGTCAAGTATTGGTATACACTCGAATAACCAGTTATGCCAGTCAACTTCCGAATTATTTCAAATGCTGTTATACCTATAAGTATCCATCTTTCAAATTCGATGGGATTATCTTGCAATATAACCCCTATAATCGATTGGTGCTGACAGAGCTCGTTGGGCACTCCATATTTTACTGAATATTTACCGTGACACGTTTTCACAACGGCGGTTAAGACGTAAATTGATAAAAACGAAACAAACAGGAAACAGAAAATTAATCTCGCCAAATAAAACTTTCTTATCTTGCGCCATTTCATAAAAAGGAACGCAGAACATAATGGATGAAGCAAAATATCTTTTTGGCCTTCGTCAATCAAAATGTTCAGATACGTAATTTCCCTCGGATACGAGAATTTTAGCAACTTACCGAAATCAAATTCTATTTGCACTTCCTCATTACCTTCTGTTGATCGGCTCAGAGATATTCCGCTGTCCAAGTTATGCCTCAGAATAGCCAGGGATTTCGGCGTTTTTCTAGCTATTACACTAAGAGCTGTGTGACCTTTTTTTGACTTAGAAGTTACATCGGCTCCGAGAAAAATTAGGGTCTCTACACACGGTGTTAGACCATCCATTGCAGCAAGATGTAGCGGAGAGTAGCCGTATTCATCTTTCTTATTGACATTTGCTCCCCAGCTAACAAGCATATCTATGATATCACAAGCACGCTCAGAACGACAAATTGCTGCATGTAACGGAGTACTTTTATCGTAATCTTCAGCATTGGGATCAGCATTTCCATCCCTCAACAGAACTTCTACACACTCCAAACTCGAACTTCTAGCAGCTAAATGTAATGCCGAAAATCCTCTGTAATTCTTTGTATTAGCTTTTGCGCCTTCGGAAAGAAGAAGTTCTACACATTCAGCAAAACCTCTAGCAGCTGCCAAGTGTAAAGCCGTACATTCTTTATCTCTCTGCTTAGTTGTGCCATTAACACTTATTTTAGTGGCTTTCAACAGATACGCAAGACATCTTTGGGCACCTAATTCCGCAGCCAGGTGTAAAGCATTCAAACCTCCAGATGTTGTATAAGCTGGATCAACGCCTTTTTCTATAAACAACTCCATACATTCCACAGCATCAGCCCTCACTGCACAGTGCACCAGGTTGTCTTCACAGCCAGCTCTTTGTACTACAGCATGGAGAGACGCTCCATTTGCAATTAATAGCTCAGCTACTTCTAAAGAATTGCCAAATGCAGCACAGTGAAGTGGTGTGAAGTATTTGGGCGCGTAATCGACGTCCGCACCACGAGATATTAAGAAGGCAGCCGCTCTGCCGGCTCCACTGAAGGCTGCCATGTGCAATGCAGTTAAACCCGCCGCTTCGGTGTAATGTATATCAGCACCAGCTTCTAAAAGAGCTGGTAATAATTCTTCTCTTGCCAAAAACGAAGCCCACAGCAGAGTTAGATTAACAACTACCTCTGGAGCTGAGCTGATGTGCTCTTCAATTTTATCAGGGCTAATTAATCCACATTCCAAATCATCAAAAAATCGCGCCGCCCCCAAAGACAGAGCCCGTTCACACAATCCTCGCCTCACAACTTCCTCCGTCAACTTCGCTTCAGGATCGGGGGGCAAGGAGTAGAAACTGTAGTGCATAGTGGGTGCATCTTCAGCTGGCGGCGAGGGTCCGACGAACAGGTACTCTTTGGCCTTGCCAGGCTCCTTCGCTGATTCGAGAAGATCGATATTTCGCACATGTTTGTAAGTTGGGTTGAGTGGAAACTCCTCTGCTTCAGTTCTATGTCTGGAACTAGTACTGCTCTGGTGTCGCAGTCTGCTCGTAGGCGTGTGTGATGTCGGCGTCTGGAGTGGCGACGGCCACGCCATTTCGCGGTAACCAAAGTTGTCCATGGTCGACATTACACTAAAACTATATGAAGCGTCGCAGCGGCGTTATCTTATCAAAATTGTTTTTCTAAAGCTAACACAAGTGAGATTTCTGTTTGACATTGTGATTTATTACGATATTTTTACAACGCGCAATTATTATGATTATAAACAAATTTGAAACAAAGTCGATGCCTTTTTTAAATTACGGTCTTACATCTGTAAAATGTTTTCGTTCTATTGGTTGAGGGATCTTTTAAAGTCGATTCAATTCACATTTTTTTGTACATTGTTCTTTTGCGTGACGTTGTTTTGTTTGAGTAAGTTTATCTACTTATATTTTTATCCATATTACATTACAACCATTTGGACATTACACGCCACTGAGAAAATACTTCAATTACCTAACTTTATAGCGAATGTAGGCAAGACAGGCGCGCCTTGGTTGCAAAGGCAGTTAGAACAAATAGTTCCTTCTAACTGTTCAGTGTTCCGTGTTCCATAAACAGTGTTTGGTTTTGTTTGGATTACTTTATTAATTTGTGAAAAACGCTCTGGAAGCGTATAAACATCGAAAAAACATCTGAACTCTAAATGCCACGATACAGGTCACGTTTACCCACTCAGACGTGGGATGTAAAAATAGGAAAAGAGTCTTCCATTTTATTTTTCAAACCACAATAACAAATATCGTATAGACGCGGCAGTGCAATCACCTCAATGCAACAACAACGTTATTTACACGTGCCATATCTACAATATTTATATAACTCTACGCAAATACGTGAATACAAGCAACAGCGAGACGGACTCAGATCTTTGTCATAGCTGATATAATGTGATTGTCACATTTGTGATGAAAAAGTGGTTTTGATAGCTATAACCACCGCTTCGACTTCCTGATGTCACTATACATTTGTGCATATGTATTGAACAATGTGTAACAATCAATATTGTATAATACTAGCCGTTCCGCGCGGTTTCGCCCGCGATGAGTTGGGAGTTCTTGCGGGAATTTTGACATAAAAAGTAGGTACCCTATGTCCATCGCTGTACCCCTGACAACGTGTATGCAAAGTTTCATGATGATCGGTTGAGCCGTTTAGGCGTGAAAGCGGAACAGACAGACAGATAGACAGACAGAGTTACTTTTGCATTTATAATATTAGTAGGGATCGGGTTCGTACTTCATATAAAATACTTATTCATTGTAGGACATTGGAAGAAATCAAAGTTTAGTTGCATGCTTTGTCACTTTATTATTTTTGATATACAACGTGTTAATGAATTAACTGAAAACTAGAAAGTAGTTTGCTCAGAATCAACTAGCGAATCGATCGCACTATGTTTTAAAATAGGTTATGTTTTTTAATTTTTACTAGCCCATGTCTAAATTATTTATAATACAATATATGGCGCGTACGCCGCCCACAGCAAAAAAATTCAAACCGGTAGGCGCGGGCGTAGCGCTTGGAATTTCGTAGATAGGTCACCTCCAAACTAATGTTGAATAACTTTTAAAGTATAAATTTTTTCGATATAAAATATATTTTAATCATATCATTGTTTATTTTTTTAAAGGGGCGTGTCAGGTTTTCAGTTAATTCATTAACACGTTGTATAGGTAATTTAACTTATCGCTTTCACTGTATCTTAGTTTAAAACTTTGTTGATAATAACAACTTTCTTGGACGACCACTTTTCTAAAACATCCACTTTCCGAAAATTAAAAAGTACTTGATTTTCACTTAAATTAAAAATCTGGAGTTTGTTGCGACTTGCGACACTGGAGTGGTCATAGCTCGTCAGAACTTTTGACGTCTACCTAGCACAGTTACAAATTCTACGTGAAAGTGCATAAAGGAGTGATACTAGCGCCATCCCTAAAACCTAAGAAATTACTTGAGTGAATCCGAAAATACATAAGAATTGATTGTGTGTTGTATCATGGGACATTTTTAATCAAACTTTCTCAGCTTCTCAGCTAAGGGCAACCTATTATATTATGTCTTTCACTATACCCCTGGTAATGAGAGCAGAGGCGTCTCTAGCCCATGTAGCGCCCGTGTGCAAACATTACCCTAGCGCCCCCTAGTAAGTGAATATAAGAAGAGCTCCAGACGTTATACAAAATGTATGCAAAGCGGAGTTATTTTTACGTTGGTTATTGAAAGTGCCGCGGCTGGCCAACGCGCGCGCTGAGTGGGGCTCCGTAGCGAGCGGCGATCGTCGCCCCCTAGGACCGCTGTGCTCTAGGGTTGGCACCTTTTTGGAAAAAATATAATATTTTTTCCGAAAAAAGATGCAAAAATATAGTACTTTTGCTAAAGCAGGGAGAAAAAAGTACATATTTATTTTGAATCATTATGTATCCGACAGCATTCAGCTACAAATTATTGCTAGTTTGACAGTTGACATTTTGTAGCCGCGTTTGCGTTTCGTTCTGAACTTCCCCGTGCTGCGCTACGGGAGCGTTCTAGACCAGTCACAGTTAATATAAAAAAGTGTGACAGTTCAATTGGGGACAAAAATATAGTATTTTTCGTACTATATATTCTTTTTCTATAATATATAGTACAATTGGCTGAAATATAGTACGATACTATATAATATCATACGGGTGGCAACCCTACTGCGCCTATGGGCAACGCACACCCTGCACCACAGGTAAAGACGCCTCTAAATGCAGAATTGTGAAATTGAGTCGATTGAGGATTGATTGAGTTTATTTGTTACGCTTGTACTACTTAATGAACTTAATGTACCTACACGTTGCCAGGGGTACAGAGAAGAGCATAGGGTACTTTCGTTCTGGGATTCCCGACGGAACTCCTATAACAGCGCGGTTGAAACCACGTGCAATAGCAAGTAAATCAGTAAATAAATAGATCCAAAGAACCGTTATATTTCTATTACCGGTCAATATCAATCTAACTAAGTGCTGCACGCGACAGCCTTTGATGTGAAGTCGCGCGTGTCGAGGCAATGAGTTGCACCGTTATGGGTTCATCAATCGGCGACAATTAGCCCGCCAAGTTATCAATGCCCGGGAATCGAACCGACGACCGCCAGTTGTCACCTCGATATCTCAGCGATGTGACGTTGCACAGAAAATTGGATATGCCGTTAGAAATATGCAAATGTTTGATTTTATTTTTACTAGCTGTTCCCTGCGGTTTCACTCGTGTTAATTTCGGAGTCCCTGCGAGAATTCCGGAATAAAAAGTACTCTACATATAAACTAATATTATGTTCTTTTTTTGGCCTGGAAAATGGACTCTTGTATCTGTCAGGGGAACAGAGTGACAGCGGGCAGTACCTATCCATTTAACCTACGTAAATTTTCC
This sequence comes from Zygaena filipendulae, assembly GCA_907165275.2. Lineage (NCBI taxonomy): Eukaryota > Metazoa > Arthropoda > Insecta > Lepidoptera > Zygaenidae > Zygaena > Zygaena filipendulae. The sequence goes on from OU015669.1 coordinate 9,816,081, forward strand.
GACCGAATTTCAGCATAATATTGTAGGAGTTCATTAAAAATAACTAGTCCGCCATCTTGGGTGGTTCGCCATGTTGGATTTAGAATGACGTCACACAGCTAACTATGCATTGTCATCCAAACTACATGTGTATTGTGTACATACAAAATTTCAGATCAATCGGTTGAAGATATCTGCTTCAAAATTGAGTTGCAAGATTTATGTACATACATTGCAAGTTATATAAAAGCTTTTAAAAAGTACCTACCCTATGTCCTTTTCTGTACCCTTGACAACATGACTATATTATTTCATAAAATTTCATTATAAAATTTCATGACGATCGGTTGTGCCGTTAACGTGCGAAAGCAGTACAAACTAACATTTACAAATAAGGATTAATAAGTTAATAAGATTTATGAAACTAACAGTGTTACACGCGCGATTCCTTCGTGAACTCTATCATTTACCTACCGCAAGATTTGAAATGATCTTTGAAATTTTGGGTTGTTGTAAATTCGTCACAAAAAAGTAGGTATGAGGGCGAGCATTCAAATTTTACTTTTGGCGCTTTTCAATAGCATTATTTTATGAGTGTAAAGGAAGGAGACATCATATTATGTACGTATACGATTTTGGTCTTCATCCTTAGTAGGTATGTATTATAAATGCGAAAGATGAGTATGATTGTTCGTTTGTTACGCTTTCACGCCTTAACGGCTGAACCGATCATCATTAAATTTTGCATAGGTTAGGTACTCTTTATCCCGGAATTCCCGCGGGACCTCCAAAATTATCGCGAGTGACACTGCATTAAATTTTATATACAATACGTTATCAGGGGTACAGAAAAGGATATACCTAGGGTTTTTTCAAGATTTCCCCGGGAATTTTGAAATAAAGGCGTGAAAACCCGCGGGGCACAGCTAGTTCGGTATAAAATGAGCATTAACTTATTTATCATTCATCAAACCAAATATTCATCATCAAAACGAAAGCATTTCTCGAGAATGTTTGTTATTCTTATTTACAATATGGAGAAAATCAACATGAAGCTAAATGTGTTTTGTGCAAAGATTTGATTGAACAAACAAACGCACGAACAGATAATATTTGAAAGGAACGAGGACGCTATAATATTTGCTCGGTTATGAGAAAATTATTAATGTAGGTACCCATATATATTGTATACAGGGTGTGCTTTAGGGTAACTAACTTACTCAAGCCCTCGATATAATTCATGTAACTAAAATATATATAATTATAATTGGACACAGATAAGCAATAGTATGTTAACCCACACTGGAGAAATTTTGAGTAAATCGTGTTTTAAAATTATAGCGCCATTTTCTGTCAACATTTTTTATGTTCAATATTTAGTTACATACTTAAACAATGTAATAAGGCAAACACATAATTAAAAAACGTTCCCTAACTCTCAATAAATCGTTCTGAATAGGTAACTTAATTTTGTGGGTTAACATGTTATAGCTTATCTGCGTCCAATTATACAAGCTGTACCCCACGGTTTCGAGTTTCGGCACTCCCATAAAAATTCCGTATGTGTACCCCTGCATGCAAAATTTCATGAAGATCAGTTGAGCCGTTAAAGCGTAACAAACAAACAAAAAACAAACTCACTTTCGCATTTATAATATTAGCAAGGATATAATAGTTCATAATAATTCATAATTCATTTAATCGCATTCATATAATGAGAAAACCATCAAACTTTGATATATCGGCGTGTCAGCGACAATACAAGAAAAGGTGCATGCATGACCCTTTAGGGCAGTGGTGAGCAAACTAAGGCCCGCGAAAGTATTTAATCCAGCCCGCGGCGGTCCTTCGAAATTAAATTTTGACGGTCATACATAGTTTATATATAAAATGCATTTTTTTGAAATTTCATAAACTTTCTGGCCGTTCATGAAGAAAGTTTGCACACCACTGCTTTAGGGTATGATCCGTCAGCGCGTCGCGTCGTCGCCAAATTGCACGCTTAATTTTCATGTTTTTTTTTTATAAGTACAATCACTTTGTTAAGTTTTTTTTTCAATATTTAAGATGCGAATCGAATACTGTACTAGTAATATATAGTAATACTGTACTGTAATAGTGTACACCTGACTTTACGTTCCTCGCTCCTTGTCCATAGGAAACGGAAGTTTTAGGAAACTGATGATTAAGGGTGTGGGTACCTATATTGTTCTAAGAAATGATCTTTGTGTATCTTTATGTACCTAAAAGAAACTTACATCCCGTATACATACATATACAATAATTTCATTGAGTTTAATTTCAGGCATTATTTCAGAATTTATATTCCAAACAATGCTGAATTTATCGATCGGAGAATGACTTACAGCCGATAGCTTGTAAGTTGTAATACACAATATTTGTTCCGAATGTTCGATAAATTAATTATTTATGCATACCTACACTCACGTCTTCGCAGTCAGATTCGGTTGGATTGTAAAGTCAATTAATAAATTGATTTCAGTGATGATTTGCTGAAATTTATTTTACCTATTTAGTTTGGCTCAGTGATTTAAACGCTCCTTTATCGCATTCTTCTTATCACTGGAAATGATCCAAAAAACCTGAGTTTTTGTTTAATTTCGAAATAATTTCAGTGATACCTCTTCTCCCATTGTTTTATGTTAATTTGTTTCAAATTTTTTTTATTATGGTAACGATTTGCTCTACAACGCTAAAGGTATAATATTTAGTATCAAAAGCCGATACAATCCAATATTTTTTATAAGAAGATGCAAGTTATAAAAGTAATGGGTTCTCACAAAGTCCTGTTATACCGATTTGTAGTTTTAATTCCTTATTCCCATAAAATGAACCAAATTAGAGTAGGTATAGTTACCGAAAGAATGACATCGATTGCCACACAAGTCCGCTCTCAAAAGTGCGATGGTGAAAAATATATCAAAAATACATTATGTAGCTGTTTTTGAATAAATTATCCCAGGTTTTATAAAACCACAGGAAATCACTTTAAAACTATTTTTTTTTGTTAATTTTAATTTGCATCGACTCAGGATATTATACTAACTACCTTATTCCATGACATTGCCAGGTCTATCTCCATGACAGATGGCTACCGGACGCACCGCATCGACCATAAATTATGTAGCATTTAATTATTCTGCATCGATACGAAGTATGAGAAGTGCGGTTGAGATAAAGTTACGGTTACCTTTTTTTAGCAACCGAATAACATGACACAAGGAAATTGGATTGTAGAAACGTGCACGGATGTGTTGTAGACTTCCTATGGGTATATACTATACCTATAACATACTAGCTGTCCCCCGCGGTTTCACCCGCGGTAATTTCGGAGATTTCGTGGGAATTTCGGGATGAAAAGTACCCTATGTCACTCGGGAGTCGGGACTACCGTAGCTTCCCATAATTGAAGAAATTTAACAAACAGACTAACAGTTTTATAAAATGTGTCTATTGACGTTCCCCATGGATTGTTGGACCCGCATGAATTTGAGGATCCTCACTAATATTATAAAGGCAAATGTTAGTTTTCGTGTTTGTTCCGCTTTCATGCCTCCACTACATTATCGCCGAGTACAGACGATTATACGCGATCACGATAGTGTAGAGGGCATACTCGGCTGTACTCGCCGAGCATCGTCTATGATCGCCTGCGACCCGTGAATAGAAATGTTGACAACTTTTGAAAATCAAAATTTTAATTAGTCCGTCTTTTAGAAAATTAAAAAACAATAGACACGTATTTTTTGCTTTTTCAAATAAATTAAAATATACAGAGATAAAGCACATTAAAGTTTAGGGTGAGGTGGTCGTGACGTCACTAACCGCAAAAACCGCCATACAAACTGTCAGAATAGTGACGTCACGCGAAATTTCAACTCAATATATCGCCGTAATTTAATGATTACGAAAAAAAAAGAAAAAATACGTGTCCAATATTTTTTAATAATCTACAAGACGGACTAAAAATAAAAATTAGTCAACATGCCCATTGTCGGTTTTTGGGCATGCATCAAAGGGAATCGCCTGTGATCGCATTGAGGTGTCCACATGATCGCCGATGACACGATCACACGATCAACGATCATCGGCGATAATGTAGTGCAGGCATCACGCCTTTACTACACAACAAGATCACTGTGTTTTTTGGCGGGAATCCAAGATGGCGGTTCGCTCATTTATTTTCATGCCGATAAAAAATGATTAAAATGAATTTTGTTGTGTTATAAGATGCTGTGTTGGACAATAATTTTCAGAGTAACATTTTTTAGTGTGCTCAAGAAGATATATGATATTTCGAGCCGATTTCTTCGGTATCCTCCAAGAGCTCCGAGAAAGTTTTTGTAGTCTATTCAGTGCCATGGCCTCCAAGTTCAAACCGCACAGCGATGCTTAACGCTAATTTGTGCATTTAACTAACTTATTTTCACTTGAAACTGGCTAAATGCATTATATGCGAAAGCCAATAAGAAGAAGAAAGAAAGAAAGATCACCGTGAAGTTTTCGTTAACTTCGTTATTGGTACAGAAAAGGACCTATTTAGGTAGGTATATCTTTTTTTATTTCCAGCGGGAACTCCGAAATTAACCAAGGTGAAGCCGTGAGGAATAGCTAGTAGGTAAGTAGTGATATTAAAGAAATATAAATAATAATTAATTATGTGACGCATCTTTAGTGATTCGAAGTTCGAACTAATCATAGGTCGTATTGCATTTTTCTACCTAAACGATGTTATTAGTTCCCAAAAGGAATTCTGGAATTATTTACGAGACTAGAACCGTGGAATTTAGCTAGTATGTATGTAGATTAAAAAAGCAAAAATAATTACATAATTATATTAGTTTATCACCTACCCGATAAGCCTATTAGGAATCCGTACAAATGTCTGTTTGCAACTATTTGAATACGTTTGTGATTTGTGACGGTATTCCCTTGAAAAATGTGCGGTCCCAGTGTTAATGCTAGCTATTTTCCGTAGTATCACGGGCGCGAAATCCGGAATTCCCCTGGAAGCTCCGGGAATAAAATCCTTTACCTTCCCATAAACTGTTTTGTGTAATCTTAGTGAAAAAATAATTCTCTCAAAAACTAAATAGGTACCAATATCATAATAATAAAGAATATATGCTACAGGCTACACAAGTTTAGATAATAAATCTTTTACTTTTCAAATAGTTCATCACTTCCTATACGACTGTATTTTGGATGCCATAAATCTATTGTTGAATACCTCATCAATATTAATCTTATCCCATGGAAATATTGATGCCTTTCTCAAGTACTGCGAACCTTTTGACAAAAGGTGTTCACATAGAATTTTCTGTTTCGCTTCACCCCGCGCCAAGAACTCTATTAATGTATTAATTTCTCTCTTAGCTTCCGGTGTACTGTTGAATTTAACTATTTCTATTACGTAGGCTATGAACGTGTCTAGTATTGTACCTACATCCCGTACATCGCCAGTATCCCAGTCTGCTATAGCATTAATAACGTTAGTATAAGATATTTTAATAACCTCTTCTTGAACGTCCTCGAAGGATTTATCAATGATATCCATAAGCAACCGGATCGCCTTCGTCTTTCTGTGCTCTTCAGCAGATTCGTCAACAATAAACTTTCGTCTCTGCATGATCAGAAGACGCAAACCGTTCAATAATAACTTTATGTTTGGTAAATTATTTGTCAGTCTATCTAACTGATCACTAGCAACGTTCAATGCGTAATTATCGATAAATTTAGCTAATGCTTCTCTCTTTCTTGCGACGATAATTCGTATTTTTGGTATTAGTCTTTCTAGATTAGCATTCGACAGCTTCATTATTACATTAATCAATTCAACTGATGAATCTAAGAAGCCTGGATATTTGCGGCAAGTATTCAATTCTAGACAAATGTATTCCATGTCTTTCATAACGTTTTGCCTATAGCGTGTTTTTGAGACTTTTGATATTTTCTCTATATCTTCTTCTTGTATTTTTGAATTATTTTTTGCTGTAATATCAGTCAGCAACTGCTGTACGTTATTGTACAATAGCTTATTACACGATACCACCATATCCAGTATAATCATTTCTTTGTCAAGAAAACATTCCGTTTTTTGTTTTACGATGAAACTGGTATATTTTTCGATTCCCTCTAGATAATTAGCTATGCTTTTCTGGTATAGAGATTTCAAGTTATCTTTAATCTTCAGTTGTTTCTTTATATTATCAAATTCGTCACCCAAAATCTTAACTCCTGTGCTAGTTATATGATCAAGTAAAAATCCGACAGAGATTTTCAGGTCACTATCTATACTATTCATTTCTAATAGATTGAAATTGGTAATTTTTTTAGGCAGATTCCTAATTAAATTCTTTGTGTTGATCTCAGCGTCGTTGACCAAGTTTTCACCCATCTTGATGACATTGTTCATCTGCACTTCGTAGCTTCTTGTCAGACGTGTTGCTGTTTATAGAAAAACAAAGTTTTAGTTTCCAAATGTTAAAGATATCTAAGTGACAGTCACACATCGCTTGTCTCCTAGAAATACGAACATGGACTATCTTGTCGGAACAGTTTATACCAAAGGTTCTCATATAACCTCACTATTATTTAATATTTATAGTAATTTTATTAAACTTTAGTAAGTATATATTATATTTATAAATAATATACTTACTTAGCGATATTCACGATACTGCGAGCAATATCTTTATAATAATAAATATTAAATTTTTAATAGTAATAAATCTTACCATGAAGTAATATATAAATACAAAAAATATGGAAGCACATCATTATCATCAAACGTTTTGTTTGAAGGGTATACTTTTAATCAAAAGAAAAAAAAATCCTTAAAACTAGTTGAGTGTAATAAAAATTTAATTAGCAGTTAGGTATTTTATTAATGTGTTTAATGGGGAATAACGATGATTTTATTTCGATAAATCGCGTAGAATGGGCGTATCACGGTCTTATCGCGGGCTCAGACGAAATAAAAACTCAAGACGGAGCGCTGTGAACAAAGAAGTGAAGCCGTAAAACTACGCCTCGGCGTGTACATGCACAGTTACACGCACACACATATAACGAAACTACGCCTTACCTTATCAGTCAAGCTATTCCGACGCGCGGAGTGTCACGCTGTAATAATTTCTATTTTTTTAAGAAAAAATGCCGAATTTTGTAGTGAGAGGGTGTAAAAACCAATCTTCGAAAATTAAAAAGCAGGATAGAACCACATTTTTAATAAAATATCAATTTTATTAATTTATGACAACTTGGAACACAAAACCTCCACAACTTTCATAAGTGTTGCTACTAGTGAGCGTCACAATAGTCCCCGTTTTTTGGGTAAGTTAATGTGACCTGGAACGTAATGTAACACGTTCATTTACCTATTTCGATTTTAACTTTTTAACCGACTTCCAAAAAGCAGGAGGTTATGCATTCGATTGTATGTATGTTTTTTTTTATGTAGGTTCACCGATTACTCGAAGACGGTTGGACCAATTTCGAAAATTCTTTTTTTGTTTGAAAGGGTTTACTCTCAATTAGGTCCCATTGCCACCAAATCGGGATCTGATGATGTGATCTTGGAGAAATCGAGGGAACTCTTCAAAAATAATAAGCACACCTATACCGATTTGAGTATTTTTTATAGTAAATCGTTCATTTGCTTTCGGAAAGCAAAATTTGAAGAAGTGGAACTGATGATGAAGACCACAGATGATCATCGTAACTACTCAATAATAGGTATTCCACGAGTTCCGATTCTTTAACTTTAAATGGTTCCTAAACAATTTATGCTCGTTACAACTCACAACGTATATGGCAAAGTGGAACTGAGTGTGATGTACCAGGAGAACTCCTCAAAAATTAACGTCCCTGCATCGAGAAGAGCAATATTTTGTAAAAGATGGTACCATGTAGTTAACATCAGGCTATTGTAACTTAGATACATTACAAACCGTCTCACTTAAAGGCAAGAAATTAACAAATTTTTACCAAAAAAATTAAAACCGACTTCCAAAAAACACAAAACTAAAAAGCTTAAAATATCAAAATACCGATTTAATCCAACAGACAATAATACACGTAATACCTAGTATTATTGGTTTGTGCTACCACTTTTCGATATGAAGTCGGTGACAAGCCAAGTATGGAGTAAGTAGATAGATGAGCTAAGTCCACTCCCGCCATGAGCTCGTCGTGAACTGAACAACCCAAGTGGGCAGACGTAAGCGGGCTTGGCACCGAATTCAAATCGAAAAGTGGTAACACAAACCAATAATACGTGCATTATTGTCTGTTGGATTAAATCGGTATTTTGTTATTTTTAGCTTTTTAGTTTTGTGTTTTTTGGAAGTCGGTTTTAATTATTTTGTAAAAAAATTTAATATTCATAAAATTAATGTAAGTGTAAATAGGCGTTAATTTTATTTTCCATGTTTTATCATAACTTCGAAACCTATATTTTTAAGGTTCTCGAATATATGTATAACCGAGGTATACAACTTAAAAAAATACTAACTTATCTATGTATTTACTTATCCATTCATCTTTCTAGAACTTAACAATTTTGGGTAATAAGTTTCACTGCACGGCAACACTCACTAAATGCCCACATGTTTACGAAACCGGCTTCACTTTGTTGTTGACAGCGCTCCGTCTTGAGTTTTTATTTCGTCTGAGATCGCGGGTTATTTCCGTTAAAATAAAGAACACGGCAAGGAGATGGAAAGGTTGTACCTATTTTGTCGTATCAAAATCAGAGACCAGTAAAAGTAAATACTGGAACACGTCTTTACTTTGCTGGAAATGTGTATTTAGACGCTGCACTTGCATAATTAACCAACTCGCATTTAATAGACTAGGCACTTAAAGTCGCCAAATTTTGACGTTATTTTTATGACGTGTTTTGTTGTAAATAAAAAAAATTAAGTAAAAAAAAAAACACATTTATTTATCTGTCCGTAATTATAAGTACCTACTTTTCGTTCCGAAATTTTCGAAAATAATCTCAGGAGAAACAAAAACGAAGAAAAATGGTATTGGCTTTCAACAAAAGGAATGTTTATAGCCGCTCGAAATAAATGAATCATTCCTTTGTACGTTGTATGAGCGAACAAGGATTTTCATCATTAAAATAATATCATGGACATGTTATTGAAAATAATGAAACTAATAGAGCGATGTCATCTCGGCATGGACAAAGAAAGGGAACCAATGTGCTGCGGCAGTCTTCAACTGGTTTCCGACCCAAGAACACTAATTAAATCAAGTATGAACAAACCCCATATTAAAGATACGATACGTTTGGATAGGTAGTACCTACCTATTGTATATTTTGGATAATAAAAATGTAATAGACGTATATTTTGCTTTTTCAAATTAATGCAAATATATACTTGGATAAAGAGCATTAAAGTTTAGGAGCTCGTAACGTCATATGCAGGTATAAAGTGTACATGCTTGTGACGTCACGCCACATTTCGACTCAACGTGTCTGCGTTATTTTTGGTAACGTAAAAAAAATACGTGTCTAATTTTTTTCATGAATCTACAAGACGGACTAAACAAAAAAATGACAAAGAGCCTATTAACGCAGGTGAAACCGCAGGTAACAACTAGTTTGTAATAAATTCTTCGCTTTATTGTAGTCAAACAATACATATAAAATATCTGGGCGACTGAGCTTCGCTCGTAGCGTCATCTGTTGTTAAGTAGAAAAGGAGTACCAAACACTCATTTTTCGTCGCCTGAAAAGACGGATAAAACAGAGGTTTTCTAAAAATTAAACCTAGCTAGATCGATTAATCGCCCCTGAAACCTTCTGCATACTAAATTTCATAAAAATCGTTTCAGCCGTTTCCAAGATTCAGATTTAATATATTATAACTCGATATGGCTTCTACATAGATTTGGTTACACTGGGCCTTTAGGAGAGATATTACAACAATACCTATTAGTCTTATTTCAGTTTTTATCATTGTAAAGCAACTTAAATAGCTTTCAATTTGCGGCCTTTCATAACTCTACCAGTCGAAGAAAATAACATCTCGTCTTAATATCGTTCCTTAGAATAAAACACAAAACCTCATTGTATATTCAATAGTTATTTTTACTTTTTGTTAGCTTCGTATGAATCCTATTTGAATACTAATCACGGGCTACTGTTTGACTCGACAGACGGTATAACTATGTATCTTATGTATATATTATGTAGATAGTTGGAAAAGATGTTTCGGAATAAAAAAATGTAGGTAGTGAAGGTAAAAGATTGTGTGTGTTAGGACAGGAGCCTACATTAGTGCCGGAATTATTTAAGTCCGAATTTCTCGCTCTGAAGTAAATTGTAGCATGATCTTCTATTTATCCGTCTACAGATAATCTTTTCTATAGAATTGAATAATAATATTTTTTCATTGATACGGGCAAGTTTCGTTGATATTTTTCGAAAATCTGTTGACTTTGGGAAAAAAATTTAGAAAAAGTAACTCTTTTCACTAGCGATAATTTACTCAGGGATAATGTAGAATTCTAATGGTGACAGAATTTTCGAAATCCAACCAGTAGTTTTTGAGTTAAATCGTAACAAACAAAGAAACAAAAGAATGAAATATCCCCTGATGCGTCGGGACCCCAAAGATCAAAAGGTCGTTGAGCGTCGGAAATTTACATGCATGTTGTCAGGGGTACAGAGGACATAGGGTACTTTTTATCACGTAATTCCCGAGGGAACTCCGAAATTACCGCGGGTGAAACCGCGGGGAACAGCTAGTAAAGTAAGCGCGGTTAACTAGACATTAATATAGTAAAACGTCACAGCACAGCGGCATTTCAGTCATCAACTTGTCTAGTATTAGGCAAGTAGGTAATCTAGATTCTACTAGCTTATGTAACTTATGTAATAAACTAATAAGAACTAGTTCTAAGGTGAACTGGTTTTAAATTGCTATTATTGTATTGATCAACTAGCTGTTACTCGTGGTTTTGTTCGCGTGTAATATAAAAGTAAGTACTAGGCCTAAATAAAAAAAAATCTAATTAGTAAGTAATTAACTATACATCTTAGGAAAATTCATTCAGCTGTTCCTCAAATTAGCCCCCGATATTAATTAACTCGATATTACAGATTTTTACTCGCCTATTTGTCACACAGCGCCATCTAGTACGAAAATAAGCAAACATTGTAGTGTAGTCTATGATTACCAGACAACTAATAAAATAATGATTTATTATTTTTATTATGTTCTTATCTCCATACTAAATAATAAATAATTTCTATAAACCTCAGAACTGCCGTTACATCAGCAGATAAGTGCTTTATAGTAAACGCCTGATGATTTTAAACTGCAACTACACGAAGGAACGCTTAGAAAAAAATACTTTAGTAAAGTAGGTACAATTATGGATCTGTCTCCAATTTTCTACTGTAACTGTATTGGTAACTGAAAAAAAATATTAGGTGTTATTATTTTTTTATTAAAGCTTTTGTTGGTGACGACTTCCAACTCATAAGATTATTTTGTCTCCAAATAAAATTATGTTACGAACACTTATTTCATAATACTGCTGCATGTGCTGCTAAATGTCTCCAAGAAGATGTAATAGAGATGTCCGTAGCCGGACTACTGAGACAAAAAAAGCAGTTCTAGCGAGAATAAAGCCTCGAAATATTATAGATATGCACTTCTTACAAACTGCTATTGCCACAGATCACTCAACGTACTAGCTTTTGCTTGCAGCTTCGTTCGAGTTGCTGTAGATTACGTCAATAAATTCGCAGTTCCTCACAAATAGCACCTTTGTTTTGAATCAATGGTATTTAACGTTCTTTTCTGCGTGAAAGCGCAAAAAACGAACATTTGAATTTTTTATTTAATTTAACGAGCTGTCTTCCGTGGTTACACTCGCGTTACGGAGTTTCTGTGGAAATCCCAGTATAAAAGTACATAATTATTATCCCAAACTAACAAATTAACATTTGCATTTATAATGTTAGTTAGGAATTAGGATAGCGAGCGTAACTATTAATGCGCTATTAATAATTATTATGCTTTTTTAATTTAGCGTGCTAATAGCAAAGCAAGTTCAGTCCGCTGCACGCCGTCCGACCCTATGTGTGTTCTGTGGTCCGACCGATCTCACAGAGCTTCGCTCGGCCGCCGTGCGACTCAAGCGCCAGTATGTCCTCCGCGCTCGGACCGCTTGTGCGTCCGTGCGTTCGCTCCGGTATCAGTTTTCAAAACGTCACCCCAAATTGTTTACAACAAAACTAACCCGCTGAACGTTCTTACATCAACACAAATAACATTCGTGAAACTAAAGGAAAACAAAAACTCTATAGTGCAAAGAAGACTACAGTGGACTGTATTATTGTGCTTTGGCAGTGTTTAGGAAAAGAATACCAATCTAATCTTGTTCTAACCATCTCCGACGACTCGACTGAGCCGGCCACGCAACGTGAGTAAAGATATTTTAACTGTACTTTCCATAGCTCAGCATCGCCATGCCTTGTCGGTTCGTCTAGTTGGGAATTCGCGTTAAAAAAAAAAATTACCTACCTACCTAACTACTCGGCAGTTCAAATTGCCGCAGATTGACTGTGAAAAAAAATATTTGGGGTCGAATAGTCGAAACTTGAAACGAATGTTTTGAATTATGTATTACAAATCGAAATACCACCTACATTTTTAGGTTTATTTAACTGTGCAGCGAATTGGGCAATATCTTCCGTTATTTGTCATCGCGAATAGGTTTTATGGAGTTCGAGTAGGTAGGTAGGTACCTATTTTGTCGGTAGGTAGGTCCACTTTAATTTCGGTGTGCCCTATCTTTTTATTCGAAGACCTAAATGATTCGTAACTTAAATACCTAGGTATGTTATGACGGTTTTCTGCGATTGCATAATTTTCCATGTTTCATTCTGAGGTTTCAGTATGCATTTTAAACTTGTATTATAAATCGATTATTCTTTCACCTTGAATCGGCCGGATGGATTTGGATGGAATTTGAAACGGAGATAGGTCCTACCTACCTAAATTTTACGCCGAATTAACACATACCTACTTTTACATGATACCTATTTTTCATCCCAGACATGGGTCACGTCTGATATTTCAACCTCTACACAATAATGAGACGAGAATGTCCCCCTCTTTCTATAGGAAGGATAGGAACCGACCACAGAGCAGGGAATTCATACCTACTTAGGTATCTATTTCTTTTGGTAGTGCAAGTAGAGTGAAGCCATTCCAAGTCAGGCTAAAAAGGCCTAGTACACCGCACATACCTACCTATTTGTGCGTCGTCGGGACATAGGTACCTACCTACCTGAGCATTATTTTAGTAAAAACATCTCTTCGTCATCATAAGAACATCTCCAGAATCGGTAGGTACCTACTTGAGATTAATCTACATACCTATACAAAAACCCTCTTTTTGATAAAAAGTTAAGGATGTTTAGTTTGTTTTTAGTAATTACAACTTTTTAACAAATAGGTAGGTAGGTAGGTACCTACCTACTTATTACAGTTGCGATCAATAGAATTCGACAATTTTTATCCGATAAGATAGTTACTTACCTAAAAAATAGGTATATCCACCGAAACAGAGATGGAGCTGGGATAAGAACTAGGTATGCAGGTATCTCAGATACCTACCTCCGAATGAGCCTCCGAATTTCATTTTGTAATCATAATTAGTACTATTACGAGGAGAATTCGGTGGCAATTTCTGTCGGCCATTTTTGTTGACCTAATCGGACTAGGTAGGTAGGTAGTTATCAGTTGCGTAAAAATCAAAATAGACAAGACAGTACATATTTACTTATGTACCTATGTAGGTATTAGGTATTACCTATTAGGTAGGTACCTTATTGCTTGTCTTGTGTTATTATCAAAACGAATGTGAGTTTGTTTGTTACGCTTTCACGCCTCAACTACTCAACTGGTCATCTTGAAATTGTGAATGCACGTTGTCCGGGGTACATTAGGGTACTTCTATCTCGGAATTCTTGCGGGAACTCCGAAATCGGCGCGGGTGAAACCGAGGAGAACTCAGAATAGCTAGTTATTTATATTTCCCTCTTTGTAGGAGACCCAGCATTGGAGGGTGAAGTACTTACGGCATGCTTTACTAGTTAGGTAGGTATTACTCTTATAACGAACAATGAAAAAATAAACCGCATTCATAAATAATAGCGTATAATTGACTATTGTTTGCAAATATAACGCTAAACAATAAGTATTATGACGTGACAATTATCTCTGTAGTAAATTGGAAATCTATACTTTAATAAAAGAGTAGAATCCGTGATTCGGTACATTGCATATTTTTAACAAAAACTGACAGGGGACGATACTGTCTGTCTGTCTGTCTGTTCGCGATAATTTCCGAATGTACTGAACGGATTGTCATGCGGTTTTCACTGGTAGATTAATCTTAGCCTGGAGCTACATACGCTTTGTTTCGTTGAAATCGAATGTCGGGAAAAAAAGTTGTTGTATAAAAACCTTCCGCGCAGGTGAAACCGCGGGGCACAGCTAGTAAATACATATTTCTAATGACAGCCGCAGGAAATTGTTTAGGTATTTAAAAAAAAAATGCCTCCTTTAAAATCGTTTCTTTGCCAAAAACTAGATTAGTTACTAGAAATACTTAAATTGCCAGCTGGTCAACAATACAAGAATAAAATTCTGCGGTTATTGAAAAACGAAAATTTCACTTGGAATTTCATGTAAGTACCTACCTAAGTAATACCAAATAACTAGTTATAGCGTCGCCATGGGAAATTTTCTAAGATCACGCGATCAAATGGCGAAAAAAGAAAATTATAATAACACAAACGCATTATGAATATAATTTCTCCGCAATTTAGATAGAAGGATAGCTGCGGGTTAGAGCTAGGAACTAAAACATTAAATAAACAAAAAGTGAGCGGGGCCGCGGGTAACAACTAGTCATCACCCTGTAGAGTACTTTTTCAACACACTTGCTCGTAAATTGACACGCATTTTATTCGCTTTTAATAATGCAGGTTAATAATGCAGCTCAATAAACAAGCGTGCTTCTTCCTTTATGTTAGCAAATTAGTGTGGTGTGGTAATGCTTTAATAACATTACCGTACTAGTGCTTTTCTTACACCTTTTTTAGTCTCTGATTTGTTCCTTACCAATTAGTCGAAAAACGTTTTGATATAATGCATGAGCGGTTATTGGTTCAACTTTATCACGTTCTGTACTCTCCATCCAGACTGTTGTTTACACTCTGAAAAAAAAGAAAAGTGCTTGAAACCACACAACAGGAGTAAAACCTTCTTTATATCTTTAGATATTGATATCATTATAGTATACTATTTACACTTATACTACTCGCACGTTATATCCTTTATGTGGTTGTCTCGTTTCAGTATCGCTTTTTCGTTTTATCAATTTTCAATTCGCAACGATGCTAGATTTCACTAGTTACACGTTCCTGCCCTAACTACGTATCTAATAACTAAATAGAAAAAGCAAACCCGACGCTAATCATTTATTGTTTTCAACTGATAAACGTGCAACAAACCGATCGAGGGAGAAAAACAAAACCATTGTAAAAGAAAAAAAAAACTGAAATTCGAATTCGACCAAGCGCCGCGTTTTTTGCTAACACCAAAAACAACTCGACAAAAATAAATTCAATTCTGGTTTGTTGTTGTGCCGTGCAAAAAGATCTAGTTCACCTTGACATGCCGTTAAAAGATTCTCTCAGTTTTTGTTTCTATACCACTGTGAAACGTAGATTGTTTGGTAGGGCATTGCCTTGTAGGAGTGCTATAAGAAGAAACCTAGGCATTCTATCTCAATGTGCTAAAGTAACTGCTAAATATAGTCGGTGAGATGTTTAAATGTCAACATCATAGTTTTTGTTTGAGTTGCGTTAGGTCATCGATTACAAATACAAGTAAAAACCAGCGAGTCAGACTCGCATACGAAGGGTTCCGTACCATTATTATTTATAAAAACGGCAAAAAAAAACACGTTTGTTGTATGGGAGCCCCCTTAAATATTTTATTCTGTTTTTTGGTATTTGTTGTTATAGCGGCAAAAGAAATACATCTGGGAAAATTTCAAATGTCTATCACGGTTCATGAGTTACAGTCTGGTGACAGACGGACAGACAGACGGACGGACTGACGGACAGCGGAGTCTTTTAGTAATAGGGTCCCGTTTCACTCTTTGGGTACGCAACCCTGAAAAGACAAGTATAATAATACTTTGCTTTTAGAATTTTAGATTGCCTAACCGGCTATCTGGACGCAGATAAGCAATAACATGTTCACCCACAGAACGATTTATTGAGAGTTAGGGAACGTTTTTTAATTATGTGTTTACCTTATTACATTGTTTAAATATGTAACTAAATATTGAACATAAAAATGTTGAAACAAAATGGCGCTATAATTTTAAAACTTTAATTTACTCAAAATTTCTCCAGTGTGGGTTAACACACTATTGCTTATCTATGTCCATCTAACGGTCGCCCTCAGAGTCGTTTTAATGATTACTTAATTTTAAGTCAGTAAAGATTTTAAAAACAAAACTGCATTAAAATGATTCTGAGTGCTGCTGTAGTAACTAACGATAAGACAAAAGGATTAAGTAAGTAATTTATTCCAAACTGATTTAGGTATCTTTACATTTATTGATAACTTTATTTATTTATCCAGTATGATGTGATAAATCCTAGTAATAATATTGCTCTACTAGCTGTGCCCCGCGGTTTCACCCGCGGTAAAATCGGAGTTCCCGCGGGAATTCCGGGATAAAAGTACCCTATGTGTTAATCTGATCATCCATCATCCATCCATCCATCCATACATACTTACAAACTTTCACGTTTATAATATTAGTAGTATTTTTCTAGTGAAGTATATTACTAATCCGCATCTGAAAAAAACCTCTGCTCAATAACACACACTAACATCTAACTAAATCGATTATAACTTTTTTTTTCTTATTCGAGATATAATTCTATCCCTCTCAGCCTTATTCAATTTAGACAGCGAGTTTAGTATCGTACGGTATTTCTTAATTTTATGAGAGTCGAAATAAAATCAGAAGTGCATAGGTATGTAACTTTATTACACTGGTTTATATAAAAGTAAAGTAAAGCGACCAGTGGATTCAAGGTAAATGCCATTATTTGCCTTTGAGACACATTCCTGTTGACGGCAGGTACTACCGAGCCGTTAAAGAGAACGGACTTAAGGCTACAATTAATAATAACCAAGTACTGTAAGAAAAAAAAACTTATTAACTGCCATTTCACTTAAAATAAAAACATCTCTTGCTTTTAGAGTTGTAGGAGTGGACGGTGGACCGCAGTTTAATCTTGTTAGTTTGCTAGTTTGGGGAACAGATGGCGCTCTTTATGATAGTATCGAAAGATTTTATAATTTTTTCATATTTTTAAATCACAAATAAAATACTAAAGGATCTCAGATAAGATAGTTAAAGATAAAGATAAAAATAAATTAAGATTAAAAATAAAGAAAATAATGTCAGATTGCCTTACAACTGCGAAGCAAGAAATCACAAATAATTGAATCTGTAAGAAGCAAAGATTGATACTTATTGTACATAATAGAATTTAGCGCAGAGGTCTGCGTCAAAAAAGGCGTTACAATAAAGGTCAATCAATTGAAAAGTCTTACATAAATATAATTTTAGAGTGACTTTGCAATATCACTGATATTCAAAACCAACTCCTGACCTACCCCTTTCACCGCACAAAGCCGCTGTTTGAACTCGTGTGCTGATTTTTTGAACAATGTTCAGGTCTGCAATTTGGATTTCTTCGAGAATACAATGAATAGGCATTTGATTGTCAGACATTTAAAATAATATACATGTACAATTGTACATCATTACCATCGCTAACGTTGTAACGAGCGTGTTATGCAGGTTGTCGCCCAGCGCCATCTAGTCCCAAAGTGAGGAAAGCCAAAGCAATCAAGCTATCTACACAATCATCCACCCGCCCTGCTCCTACTATTTGGGTGCAATGAGAAGATACCACAAAAGATAACGCTTTTTCGATACGAATCCTTACTATTGTGAATGCGAAAGTGCGTTTGTTTGTTTGTTAGGCTTTAACGCGCGAACGGCTTAACCGATCACTATGAAATTTTGCATAATACACGTTGTAAGCGGTACAGAAAAGGACATAGGGTACTTTTTATCCCGGAATTCTCGCGGAATCTTCGAAATTAATCTGAAACCGCGGGGAACAGCTTGTATTCTTTATAAATGCGAATGTGAATTCGTTTGTTCGTTACGATTTCCCGCCGTAACTACTCAACCGATAATCACAAAATTTCGCATATACGTACGTACAATACGTACTTTTCATTCCCGAATTCCCGCGGGAACTCCGAAATTAACGCGGAGAACGGTGGATACTTTGTTTATATTATTAATATACTTTTTTATAAGTGTTTATCTTGATGCAGGGATCGAATCTGCGACATCTGGCGTAGCGGTTAGGTTTATTGACTACTATACCAACGGTGCTATTTAAATGTAATTTGGCATGGTTATGTAGCTTATACGTAACGTATCTCCTATCTCAATATTTAGGGATATCTTTTATCTCGCTTCCTCGAAGAGTTCTCGAGGAGATCGCTCGGATGGAACTGTTTGTGCCGCCAGTACCGCACCGCTGCGACCTTGCCGCGGTCTTGGTACTGAAAGGTGTGCTGCGGCGTAATGTCAACTTGTCATACGTATGATTGTCGTTTACAAGAATTTAACCTGTTGGGAATGTCGGGTGATCCGCAACGATTAATATTGTTAAAATAATAAGTACTTAACTAGACTGTGATATATATCACTCATTCAATGGGCATGTTGACTAATTTTTATTTTTTAGTCCGTCTTGTAGATTATTAAAAAATATTGGACACGTATTTTTTCGTTTTTTACGTAATCAAAAAATAACGGAGATATATTTGTTTTATATTGTGGATGATGTTGGTCTGGATGGATTATTATTTATTTAAATAAATACAGCGAGATCAGTGACGAGACGATATATTTTTTATTCAGCGGACATTTACATCTGACATAGACAATTGACCACAGACAACATAGATTAGAATCTACAACATGCTCCTTTTCGACATTGACAAATGTGACATGACATTGACGTTTATGCTAATGACAAATTATGACATTTATGAAGTTTTGTAAACAAAGTTTCTGAAGTCTAAACTTTCTGAAATTTATGAAACTAACTTTATGAACTGAATTGGAATAACAATGTGATGAACTAAATAAGTATTATACTGAAAGAAATAAGTAGTTATAGTAGTGCAGAATTACGTACATTATTATCAAGACATTGAATTTTTGCGGTACACATTTATCTAGAATAAATTTATACTTGTGTTATTTAATTAAGTTAAACATTGTCATTTGAATAATAATTATGAAACTATAGGTACATTAAAAGTTTACATTGAATGTTTTTGGCTTTCTTATTTGCCTTCCTGATCTTGTCACATAGTAATAATCAGACTTTGGTTCAGATATTTCTTTCTTGTTCTGACCATTAGAATTATTATATGAACTTAGTTCAGGTGACTTTAGAATTGGCTGATTATTTCTATCAGAACATGGAGATTGACATGGAGACACATTACATTTATTTGGACTTTGACTTACAGATCTCTCAGTTCTGTTAGGACTTTGATTTTTGTTTGGAGACAAGTTATAATCATCTTGATCTGCATATTTATGTTTTTTACAACTAGGAGACAATGAATTAAAGTTACTATAGTTAGAAGACAAAGAATTGCTATAGTTATTATCCTCCTTCCTAAATGATAAACGAATGTGTTGACTATTTCTTCGATAAACATTACCATATAAATCTTTTATCATGTAGGAACGTGGAAATTTTGATTTAGATACAATAATACCTTTTGACCACTTTTTATGTGTAGGTTTCAGCTTAAAATAAACATTATCATTGACATTAAATGAATTATAATTTTTACAACTTTTATTATAGTATGACTGAGTTTTTTCCTTATTTTTAATTAAATTTTGACTATGAAGTTTAAATCTTACAACTTTAGGTTTCAAATTAGTTAACTTACTGGGTACTTTAGTTCTTAAAGTTCTTGACATTAATAATTGAGCTGGAGAACACAAATTACCTCTTGGAGTGTTGCGATGTTGCAACAAACCAATAAATGGATCTGTGCCGGACTCCTCACACTTTCTAAAGATATCTTTGACAATTCTTACTGAAACTTCGGCTAAGCCGTTACTTCTAGGTAAGTATGGACTGGACGTTATATGTTCTATGTCCCAATCACTCATAAATTGCTTAAACTTTTCAGAATTCATGGGAGGACCATTGTCACTCACCAATTGCAATGGAATACCAAATCTTGCAAAAATTGATTTTAACTGTAATATAACAATATCACTTGTGGTGTTATTATTAAGACAAATTGTTTCTATGAAGTTTGAGTAATAGTCTACAACAATAAGATATTTTTTGTTATTATATTCAAAAAAATCTATTGCTACTTTTTGCCAAGGAAATTGTGATGTCTCATGAGATATTAATGACTCTTTACTTTTATTATTCATGAAAATTGCACATGATTCACACATTTTTACTTTATTTTCTATATCTTTACTAATGTTAGGCCAAAATACAGTACAACGGGCTTGAGCTTTAGTTCTTTCTATGCCTAAATGACCTTCATGGAGTATTGACAATATTTCAGACCTTAAAGAAGTTGGTATAATGACACAGTTATTTTTGAATAGAATATTATCTAAACAATGAATTTCATCCCTAATATGCCAATAAGGTAAGACAATTGGATCGGTGTGTTCTTTGCTATTCGGCCATCCATTCACCGTATACTCTTTTAATTTTTGTAAAATAATATCATCACTAGTATATTTTAAGATTTTTTCTAATTTTTCTTTAGAAATAGCTAAGTTTGAAGTAAGTAAATTGACATGAATTCGAATATTTTGATCAATTTCATCAAATGTACTATCATCATCACTATTTTCATACCTTTTATCACTTGGAGCTCGAGACAATGTATCAGACACATGCATATTAGAACCTTTTGTATAAGACACTATTAATTGGTACGCTTGTAGGGTAATCATCATACGCTGAAGACGAGAGGGTACATTATATAATGGTTTCTTGAATAAAGTAACTAGTGGCTGGTGATCCGTTTCTACATGAACTATTTGACCGTATATATACTGATGGAATTTTTTACATGCAAAGACTATTGCGAACAATTCTTTTTCAATTTGAGCATAATTTTGCTGGGAGACAGATAATGACTTAGATGCATATGCTATTGGGTTATTACCATGCATTATCACTGCTCCTACTGCATCTTTACTTGAATCTGCTGATATTCTAATAGGTTTCTTAGGATCAAAGTATGTAAGAACTGGTGACTGTGATATTAAATCTTTTAATCTAATGAATTGATTATTGTGCATTTCAGACCATTGCCAATCATTTTGTTTTTTAAGTAAATCTCTTAGTAAATTAGTTTCTTCTGACAAATTTTTTATGTATGAACCTAAATAATTGACCATGCCAAGAAAACGCTGCAAATCTTTTGTATTTTTTGGCGTTGGCATATCTTTTATTGCTTGTATTTTACTTTTATCAGGCTTTATTCCATCTTTATTGAAAATATGACCCACATATGAAATTTCTGACAATGCAAATTTACACTTAGTATGATTAAATTTTAAATTTACCTGACTAGCTCGTTCCAATACAGCTTTAAGACGTTGATTATGAATTTCAAGTGATTCGCCATGTACCAGTAAATCATCGATGAAAATCTCTACTCCGGGTAGGTCTCCGAAGATTTCTATCATTGTTCGATGAAAAATTTCACTACTAGAGTTTATGCCGAAAGGTAATCTCATGAATTTGTATCTCCCGAATGGAGTATTGAATGTACAGAGGTCACTACTCTCTTCATCTAACGGTATAGACCAAAATCCAGAATTGGCGTCTAATTTTGAAAATATAGTTGAACCAGCTATTTTGGATCTTAGATCATCAAATGTAGGAAATTGAAAATATGGTCTCTTTATTGCAACATTTAAATTTCTTGGATCTAGACAAAACCTTAGTTTTCCGTTTGGTTTTTCAACCAAGACTATGGAACTTACCCATTTGGTAGGCTTAATTACTTTTTGAATGACATTTTCACTTTCCATGTAATCTAATTCTTCTTTAAGACGTGACATTAAGGAATAAGGAATACGACGTACAGGACTGACTACAGGTTTTACATTTTCATCAATATCTAAATGCACTTTATTTGGTAAACATCCAAGACCATGAAATAAACTTTTAAATTGGTTAATAATACTACTTACTGACTCTGGACATTGACACTGACCTTCGACTTTTGACTCTGGCATCTGACTTTTTGAATTATTTGTGACTGAAAAAATTCTTTTAATAATGCCCAATTTTTCGCATGTATTTTTGCCTATAACAGTTTGACATACCATATCTGCTACTGCAAAATAAATATTAGAAGTTAGACCATTAGGAAATTGACACTTTAGATAACAGCTACCAATAGTTGGTATATTATTACCACTGAATGAATATAACCTGTTACTTAATTTATGAATAGGTACATATATTTTTAGACTTTTTAAGGTAAATTTTGATATTACATTTATGTCTGCACCTGTATCTATAATGGTGTTTAACATTTTACCATTATGAAGCTTAATTTTTAATTCCCATTTATTATTGTTGGGTTGACAGTTTACTGAATTAATTATGAAGTTTTCATTGACTTCTTGACTTACGGTAGGTACCTACATTTTTATTTTTGAAGAAACAACACTTTGAAAAATGATTTAATCGACCACAATTGTTACACGTTACTCCTTTGGCTGGACACTTGAATCGATGTACCTCATTGCACCTTGTACATGTTCTTTTGAAATTTTGATTCCAGGATTGATTTCTTGACTGATAATTTTGATGATAATTCCGATTTAATGAGTTTGTACGATTTGACGACCTTTGACTACTCTGTGAAGATGATCTATTCCTCCGATGGTGACTTGAAGACCTGTTCCTTCTGTCTGTTGACCTTATAGAATTAATTTTTTCTTGAGTGACCTTTACATTTGTACTTTCATTGATGCTTCTCGAACGTTGTTGAGTAATTACATAATTTTTTGAAACTTTGATTGCTTTTTCCAATGTTAATTTTTCATCTAATAACAATTTTTCTCTTATATCATTATCTTTAATGCCAATGACCAACATGTCTTTTACTAAAGAATCTTTTAATTGTTCAAATTCACATGATGATGCTAAATTATTTATTACTGTTATGTAATCATCAACCGATTCATCTTCTTTTTGATGACGAGAGAAGAAGTTGTATCTTTCTACAGTTATATTTTTTGTCGGACTAAATTTATTTTCAAATAATTGGAGGACATCTTTTAATTTTAGAATTTTGGAATCTTGATCGAATGAGTTATATATTTCCAAACATTCATCGCCTATGAGGCTTAAAAGTACTGCAATCTTTTTATTTTCTGGTTTGGTAATCAGATCTGTAGCTTCTAAATAAATCTCAAACCTTTGTTTCCATAACTTCCATTGGTGGAAAACATTCGAGCACGTTTTTATATTTAGAGGTTTGATTCCTGCCAAAAATATATTTGTATTTTGCATACCTTTCGTTAATTCTGAAGGCTCCACTTCTGACACCATGTTTTATATTGTGGATGATGTTGGTCTGGATGGATTATTATTTATTTAAATAAATACAGCGAGATCAGTGACGAGACGATATATTTTTTATTCAGCGGACATTTACATCTGACATAGACAATTGACCACAGACAACATAGATTAGAATCTACAACAATATTGAGTTGAAATTTCGTGTGACGTCACTATTCTGACAGTTTGTATGGCTGTTTTGCGGTTAGTGACGTCACGACCTCCTCATCCTAAACTTTAATGCGCTTTATCTCTGAATATTTTAATTTATTTAAAAAAGCAAAAAATACGTGTCTATTGTTTTTTTATTTTCTAACTGACGGACTAATTAGAATTTTGATTTTCAAAAGTAGTCAACATCCCTATTCCGAGACTACCGCCCCTGGTAAGTTTAGAATTCCCGCGGAAATTCCGTGACAAAAAGTAGGTATATTATATAATTTTTTGTGCTCCTGAAAACGCGTATGTAAAATTTCATGATGGCCAGTTGATTAATCAAAGCGTGAAAGGTAACAGACAGACGGTTATTTTCGTATATAGACATTTTCGTGTCAAGCCAAGTTCATTTGGACGCAGATAAGCAATAACATGTTAACCCACAAAATTAAGTTATTGATTCCGAACCATTTCTTGAGAGTTAGGGAACGTTTTTTGATTATGCGCTTACCTTATTACATTGCTTAAATATGTAACTAAATATTGAACATAAAAATGTTGATACAAAATGGCGCTCCTACTTTTGAAACACGATTTACTCAAAATTTCTCCAGTGTGGGTTAACACACTATTGCTTATCTATTTTCATTTGTGATAGATATTCTGTAACTATGTTTTAGTTTTAATTTAATTTCTCTTTAAATGTAATGTTTTTCTTTAAGCCAAATAAAATTTATTATTATTATTATTATTTATAATAACACTAGCTGTACCCGCGGTTTCGCATTTATAGTAAGGATACCATAGTGTGGATTCACACTCGGGAAAAAGTTCTCAATATCTTATCTAAACGTACAATATCGATCTAAAAATTCTCATTACATACATACGTGTATCTTTCCGCCGCTCAGTCTACTAATATTAGGCGTTATAACATAGACTATGTCTGGAACAATGAAAAATTCTTTGACTGATAGGAGGCTTCCTTATCCTTGAATATCATAAGAATTATATTTATATGTATGTATATAAAATCTTTGTACATTTTTAGTAAGTACAAGTCAAGTCACCTTTATTGATCGGTAAAAATCGATATCTCATTTGCTTTCTCTTCCCAAATGTCGTATTCAACCTCCAATTAAATGCAAATTTTTTGAACGACCTCCGCTTTTGTTTTATGTCTTCATGTCATGTGATTAAGATGTCGATATTTCGGTCCTGATGACTTTATAGGGTCAGCACAGAGCTGACGGACACCATGAGTTATCCATACTAATATGAAATGCGATAATAACTCTGTCTGTTACGCTTCCTCTGTTTCTGGGTGATCTATTGATTAGTTAAGGCGTAAAAGCGTACTTAACAAACACACAATCAAAAAAACTCTGATTTATAATATTAGGATGCAAAATTGAGTTCTTGTTACCTCTATTATCTATTGCGTTCTCTTAACTGAATTAAAACTCATAACTATCTGCCTGATTTTGTTTTTTTTTTTTAAGCTGGCGTACGACTATGAATTCTAAATATTTTTGTTGTGTTCTCTACAGTAAGGCAGTATCGCTGTCGGCCATGGGCGTGATACTCGCAATTTTCCATCGTCACCGCTTGATTGTTGGTTTTGGTCTGACTGTTATTGATGCACTCCCTCCATCAGATATGCGGCTTTCGTGTTCTGAAATTGCTTTTTGATTTATTTAATTATTACTGTTGTTTTTATTGATTGTCATCGATTTCACTTTCGTATGAACTTTATCATTCTTACAATTGGCAAAGTGAATAGCCAAGATTCACAATCGACGACGCAAAAACCTAAGCTCTGCTATTAAAACAAGCTATTATATCGTAGGATTAAGTAAAAATTTGTTTTTATTCAGTAAAAATTGGTGACAATAAATTGGTTTCGGTGCCAGTTTGGAAATGTTTTTTTGTACTAAACTGTACAACGTACAAAAAATTCTACATCAATGATTTATACATACATTCATACATATTATGTTGAATTGAAGTAGGTAATCCATTTGTGACTTCTTAGTTCTTGAGACTTATTATAACAATGCCGAAACTCTCTTATTGTCTTTTTATTTTTCGTTCAGTTTGATTTTTTAACCGTGAATCTCAAATTCACGAACTTCGAATACATAAATCCTTGCTAGCATATTATAAATGCGAATGTGAGTTTGTTTGTTTGTTACGCTTTCACGGCTCAACAGCTCAACCGCTCACACTTTTGTATACACGTTGCCAAGGGTACGGAGAAGGACATAGGCTACTTTTTATCCCAAAATTCCTATGGGAACTTCGAAATTAACGCGTAAGGAACTACATTAAATTTTGCATACTACCTACTTGTCAAGGGTAGGTACAGAAAAAAATATAGGGTAGTAAGTACTTTATGTATTTATATAGTATATATTTATTATGGTATATAGTATAATGTTTGGAATGCTTTACCCAACCACCCATGTCTATGTATTTTAGTTTGTCCTTTCGCATAATTGGTTGTCTGGAAGAGATCGCAACTATGCGATAAGATCGCCATTTGCTTTCTCCTTTTTCTTTAGGTACTGTAACATTGTTATTTTATGTGCAATAAAGGATTAAATAATATACTTTTATCTCGGGATACCCGCGGGAGCTTCGAAACTAAAGCGGGTGAAACCGCTGGCAACAGCTAGTACTGTCATAAGACTAAATTCTAAAATGCACTGTCTCTATATCGAAGAGACTTTCACTGCGCAGTATAGGTAACCATTTGTCAAAACATGAAGACACAATACAGAAACTTTCTTTGCAAGTTTTGCATATTAAATGCTATCAATCTCATACCATAATGCCGGGTCTCTGTTCTTATCGCGCGCATGTACGGATCAAATGCATACTTTAAATAGAAGGCTGATTTTGATCACAATAAACCATTAAAGATTCTAGGCCAGCGAATACTTGTTTATTCCCACACCAACCATACCTCCATGCGTTTATTGATCTAAACTATTACAATACGGTCGTAAAAAGATTTGCCTCAAGGTATTACGAAAACTTAAGACTTTTTCCAATAAAATACAATATAAGGTGTGCAAAGTTAGCTGCAAATATTTACAGGGCTGAAAGTGAAAAAATAATATTATAAGTTTGCTAGTTTTTCAGAATATAAGGAAAATAAATTCATTAAAAAATCATCACCCTTACAAAAGGCTAACAACTAAATTCACAAGGTATTTTTATATAATTTAATATAATTTTGGTATTTTTTTTTTAATTCTTTTGATCTTTTTTATTTTATGAATAGGTTTATATATATAGAGCCCTTGAAGTTTCCATTCTTTCAACTTCAGTTATTAGAATTCCTAGTAGGTATTATTAATAGAAGAAAAGAATTACTTACACTTTTAACCAATTTAAGAAATTGTAAAGGTATTTGGTAATGCTTCATAAAGAAAGCTCAGAATGATGAGTTTCTCTGTGAGGTCTATTCAAAAATAAGACAATCCGTAAGAAGACTAAAAAATAAAAATACCCAATATTACTCAAGTGTTTGCCAAGCTTATGACTATAGTGTGTGAGAGAGGGCCCGGGGCACATTGCTGGATTGGTCATCATTTTTTGACTGATCAAACCTGATTTACGGATTCTATATTTAAATGTATATTGTTTAAGGGTTTATGTACTTGCCCCCTTAGCCAAGTTAACTTGACTAAGGGGGCAAGTAACCTCATACGAGTTCGCTATGAATCTTATTCGGGCGCCAGTCTCATAATTGAAAACGTAATTATATGTGTATTCATATAAGTTTAAGCCTCATTCGGTAACAAATAAACTTTATTATTATTGTGTCGATATAATATTATTATGGTTAAAATTTTAATTTAATTTAAATACAGTTTTTGATCGTTACCCTCCTTCAGTCGGTGTCAGGGTGACGCCCACAACAGTTATCTCATTCGATGTTAAAAATAATTTACATCGCCATAAAAAAAAAATGTTGTTTCTCTGAATATCGATTCTTTATGTGCACTGCTCGATCGGCGCTTCCTACATTGGCGAAGTTTACAGCTCGTTTTTTTGTTTTTAAATGAATTTTAATCGTTGTTTGGCCATTAACGATCATCAGGGACCGTTTGAAATGTCTTCTGTAATTTTATTGGCGTTACGGTTAGAACAAAATCATGAGTATTCTGCCTCCGGTAGTGATATAAATATTAGACACGTTTTTTCTTTTTTTTTTCTCGAAATAGCAACGGGCTATAGGTAGTTGACTATTGTTTTTTTAGTCCGTCTTGTAGATTAAGAAAGAATATTGGACACGTATTTTTTCTTTTTTTACGTAATCCAAAAATAACGGCGATACATTGAGTTGAAGTTTTACGTGACGTCACTATCCGGTGCAACGTCACGAGCCCCCACCATAAACTTAAACATAAGCAAAAAATACGTGTCTATTGTTTTTTATTTTCTAACTGACGGACTTAATTAGAATTTTAATTTTCATACCTTGGAAAATACCCAGTTGAACCTTCATAGAATACTTACTCTGTAGGAAGTTGTACTATAGTAAAACGATAACCTTCCAGCCACAGATAATACAATACTATACTTCCCAGCGAACACCCCATTTCATCTTATTTCACTGTTTCCACACACATAATAAAAAAGTCGCTTCCCGCTTTCTGTCTGTCCCTATGCATGCTTAGATCTTTAAAACTACGCAAAGGATTTCCATGCGGTTTTCACCGATAGATAGAGTGATTCAGTAAGAAGGTTCACATCTATAGTTTATCCTGGAATCCCGCGGGAACTCTGAAATTACCGCGGCTGAAACCGCTGGGGACAGCTTGTATTTATTTAAAATATGAAATTTTGGGTGTTTGGATGTTTTATTCCATCACCAGTCACCACACATTTTTATTGTATTTTTTTCTTTTTGTTCTCATGAGCGAATGGTGTGATTTTCCCTTGACCGTTTTGTTAAAATCGCCATAAGGTTCTGTGGCTTGCGACATCTGTGCAGTGTAGAATGTCATTAATTTAATTGTTATAAAAGGAACAGATGAAAATAGACTTTATGTTGTTGGTAGCAGAGTAAAGTTTGGAGCGTTACTTTGTACCACATAACCCATTTATATTTTTTTTATGTCCCATACGAGACGGGGATCAATAAATTTTAATTTTAAAACATTTTTATGGTCATTATTTATATATCGGAAAATCGGTTGGATAGTGTCACTGTTCTTATTACCTATTCCCGCTATTTTTATAATATTTAAAAATATTTTATAGCCACCTTTTACTAATTAAATAAAAAACTAGTAGTTTTTTATTCTGCGAATTGTTTTTCTGTATTCCCTGACTACGTGAATAAAACAAAATAAAACAAAAACAAAACCTGATGAATTTTAGCACGATCGGCCCTTTGTGAAGGACTCGCGGAAATAGGGATGTTGTCGACTTTTGAAAATCAAAATTCTAATTAGTCCGTCCGCGTCAGAAAATTAAAAATCATTAGACACGTATTTTTTTATTTTTCAAATAAATGAAAATACAGACAGATAAAGCGCATTAAAGCTTATGGTGGGGGCTGGCGACGTCACTCACCGCTACAAGCCGCCATACAAACTGCACTGGTTAGTGACGTCACGCGAAATGTCAACTCAATATAACACCGTTATTTTTTGATTAGGTAAAAAAAGAAAAAATACGTGTCCAATATTTTTTATTAATCTACAAGACTGACAAAAAAAAATTAGTCAATAGCCTATTCCGAGTTACAATAGGTAAATACAGCCTGATGTCACGTGTCATGTGAGGGATATTGTGGCATTCTAATGGTAAAAGGTTTTTGAAATCGGTCCAGTAGTTTTTGAGTTAAATCGTAACAAACAATCAAAAATTATTTTTTTAATTCTTGTTTATAATGGAGCTGTGCCCCGTGGTTTCAGCCGCGGTAATTTCGGAGTTACCGCGGGAATTCCGGAATAAAAGTACTCTATGTCTTTCTCTGTACCCCTGACGACGTGCATGCCAAAGTTCATCCAAATCCGTTCAGCCATTTTTGCGTGATTTAGTAACAAACATCCAAACATCTAAACATAAACTTTCACATTTATAATATTAGTAGGACGTATTGATATAGATTGCCAGAATTTACCCATCGAAATTGAAATTATCAAATTACGTATTCAAAGATCTACTACCACATTGTGCCACATTGTTGCGATTCCAATCATTCCGAGTTTCGACCAAGGACCGTTTTCTCACGGACAATCCCGGACGGGGGTGGGCGGTTTGTTTGCCCCTCTGTTTGTTCCCTGTCAACTCGTGAACACTGACCGCTGCATGTGGGTCGAGCTCTAATTATCAAAAGTCAATAATTCTGCAAGCAAGTGAATTGGTGTCATTTTGTTAGTATACCGCCTAGTGTGAAATGTTGAACTTGTACTCAAGTGATTGTATTCTCTAGTCTTACCGCCGCACTCAGAGTCGACTTTAATGATTACTTAGTTAAGTATAGATTTTTAAAACAAAACTGCCGCAATCAGACAAGTTTAATAAATTAATGTTAATTGACATTTAATGAGATGTAACTTAATTAGTTAAATGCCAATTAACATTAATTTATTAAACTTGTCTGATTGCGGCAGTTTTGTTTTAAAAATCTATACTGAACTAAGTAATCATTAAAGTTGACTCTGAGTGCGGCGGTTAGAGCTTCTAACGGCCGCACTCAGAGTAGTTTTTATGATTACTTAATTATTTTAAGTAATGATTTTTAAAACAAAACAAAACTGCTGCTTATCGCTAGTTTTTAGTTCGCAGCCCATTTAACTAATTAAGTTAAATTAAGTAATCATTAAAACGACTCTTAGTGCGGCCGTAAGTCTATGATGATGCAGTTTTATATAAAGGTATAATACGTTTTCAACTAACTAACTACTGAAAACAATTTATGTTCAGAGTTCGTTTCCAAATAATTAACATCATGCAAAAAAGTCAATTTACCCCTAAACATTAAAATTAGTATGGAAGCAGTTTCTAAGCACAACAAGCTCCAATCTTAGAGTTACGTAATCAATAATAGTCATCGATTGAATTGCAGAACCCTCTTTATCTTGAAATAAATTCGTCTCAAGCACTTGAGACATCTTTACCTTGAAAAAACTCCATTGAATATTTACAGGGTCTCAAGTATAAAACGTTTTTATCAAGTGGCGTTTAAGTATACGGGCTTAAGTCCTATGTTTCTGACTTAATCACATATATAATATAAATATAGAGTTTTTACACGACACGTGTTCAAACAGACCGACAAACGTGGAGGAAGTCCCTTTTGCGTCTTACCCATTAATATTTTACGTTTATTTTCAATGTACAGACGGGGAAAGTTTACAGTTTGTTTATAATTTACACTAACTAATATTACAAAGCAGTATATGTAGAGGAATCTATGGAGCTACTAAGCCGACTGGTTTTAAAAATTGCTCCACTATCATTACGTTAGTCTATACTAATATTATAAAGAGGAAAGATTTAAGTTTTTGTTTGTTTGTTACGATTTAACTCAAAAACTACTGGACCGATTTCAAAAATTCTTTCACCATTAGAAAGCTTCATTATTCCTGAGTAACATAGGCTATATTGTAATCCGGAATTCCTGCGGAACTCCGAAATTATCGCGGATGAAACCGCGTGGGACAGCTAGTAAGTAATACAGTATCTCTGGGTGACATAGAATTTCCTCCCGATAAAAAGAGTTCCCGGGGTGATTCTGATATACTTATAAAGAGAAAAAATATAATATCTACAGCGGCTCACTTATCCTTATATACATATTATGTATTATAAAACAAAATTCTTTGCCGCGTTTCACTGTCTGTTAGCGATAAACTCAAAAACTACTGAACGGATTTTCATGCGGGTTTCATCAATAGATAGAGTCATTCATGAGGAAAGTTTATAACTGAGTAGCTATAGTTTATCCTAAATTACCGCGGGTATCCATGAGTTCTGAAATGAAGAGATCCAGAGTCTTCGACCTCGAAATTCATGAGGTAACAGTGAACAACCTATTACAGTACAGTATATATATATTAAGTGAAACATAATACTTCATAATAATTGAGTACATAAAAGCAAGTTCCCAAAAGAGAACGTGCGTATTTATGTTTTTCCTAAATATTCTCTGCACAGAGCTTAATTTTATTCTGAAAGAAGAGTTCCCGAGTCTTTGACCTCGAAATTCATGAGACAACAGTGAACATCACCTATTACAGTACAATATATAATATATATATTAAGTGAAACAATACTTCATAATAATTGAATACATAAAAGCAAGTTCCCAAAAGAGAACGTACGTATTTATGTTTTTCCTAAATATTTTCTGCTTTCGTTGGCGCGTTATTGCGGCCTGTGTTTACACCACGTCTTCCAGGTGTGGGTATATTTAGCTTCACAACTAACGTTGGCTCCACGACTCTGTAAACACGTGTTATGGCGTGCTTCCTGTCATGAAGGTATGGCATTTTTAGACTTTTATTATCCCCTTTTACTCTTTATCTAACTGGAGAATGGTCTCTGGCTCGTTTATCACTTTGAACAATTAATTGACGAAATAGAATGTGTAAATACTAGCTGTTCCCCGCGGTGTCATTATTTTCTGAGTTCCTTCGGGAATTCCGGGACAAAAAGTACCCTATATCCTCTGTACCTCTGACAACGTGCAAGCAAATTTCCATGATGATCGGCTGAGGCCGTTAAGGCGCGAAACAAATAAACTCGCAATTTTCGCATTCATAATAGTAAGGATATATATATTCCTAGTTTTAGGCGAGTATGTGGGGAGAGGAATGCCAAAAAAAAGATGAATGGATTATGTGAAGAATGATATGAATTGGAAGAGAGTGAATGCAGTGATGATGAACAAGAGGGATAAACGGAAGAAATAAATGAGAAATAAGTCTCAAAGCTGGTCTTGTCTACGAGAGATTGTCACGTGTATGAATTTCATTAACTCTCACAAATACCAAATTTACCATTTCAAATTTCAAATAAAATTTACAACACTTTAATTTGTGTTATATATTTTTTGGAGGTTATGAACCGTTGAAAATTGATATTTGTTATAAAAGATAATGAATGGAGAGTATTAAAAAAGAGAGATAAAAAAATGGAACACAATAAGCAGGCAGTACCAGTTAAGATGATCTAGCGATTCAGACTGACGTAAGTCATACAGATAGATGTTCTGTTTGAAGATGTAATTAGTTGATACAACATTTTAAACACATAATAATGATTAGTGAAAGGAACTATGTTTATTTAACAAAATTATGGGCAACTGACCGCGGGCGTATAACTGCGTTATATTGAGCCTATCTTCAACGCTTAAGTAATGCACAATTAGCCCAGTTCGCCAACGGAAAATATTTATAACGATCAGATTAATTTTAACAATCATAGACCTGATTGCATAATGTTGCGGAGGTACTCGCATGCCTTTGTAATGGAAATAGATCTGTTGGTTTAAATGTTTGGAAATACCACCGTTAAATATTGCAACCAATTTAATGGGGTTTTACCATCGGCAGACCTTTTACCTATACTAATATTGTTAAGAGGTACAATTTGAGAATTGTGAGTTTGTGACGTTGTAGGGGGGTAATCTCTGAATCTACTGAACCGATTTTAAAAATTCCTCCACTTATAGGGAGCTACGGTAGTCCAGAAGTACCTAGGGTACTTTTTATCCCGGAATTCCCACGGGAACCCTGAAATTTTTGCGGCAGAAACCGCGGGGGACAGCTAGTTTGGGAATAAAATACGAGTAGGTACTATTATGAAACTAAATGATTGGTTCCATTGACAGCGTAAACCTAAATAAATGTGCATGTGCGTTTGTTTGTTTAAATTTTATCTAGGTACTCAACCGAACATCATTGAATTTGGCCATGTCAACTGTACAGAAATCACTTTTTTATCCGGAACTCTTGCGGGAATACCGAAATTAATTACCGAATATTATGTCTCTGACACATTGACAGTAATTGTTATAAAAAACTGTAATTAAAGGATTCCTCTCAGAAGAATAACTTCTTCTGAGGGATTCCTAGTGTGTTCACAAAGTTTGTGCAACCTCAAGTTGACATATTGACATTTTTTTGATTAACATATCAAATCGTCTGTTTATATGAGCATAAAAATTGTATATGTGTCATCTGATTGAAAAGTTTTCTATTTGGGAACAATCCTTACTATTATAAAAGTGAAAGTGAGTTTGTTTGTTACGCTTTCACGGCTAAACGGCTCAACCGATCACCGCGAAATTTTGCATACACGTTTTCAGGGGTATAGAGAAGAACATAGGCTACTTTGTGTCCCGGAATTCCCTCGGGAACTTCGAAATTGTCGCGGGTGAAACCGCGGGGAACTGCTAGTAATACTACATAACATAGCTGTAACATTGAACTCTAACGTACTTATGTGCGCTAGTACATACTATATTTGTTTTGCGTTTTAATAGCGCTAGGTGAGAGGTGTACCACAATGGCAAGGTCGTTCGTTCTGTTATTATTAAATTGCTTAAAACTATACGTTGCTAATATTGAACATTTTAATATCTGTCAAGTAGATTAAGGTAAACGTGAGATATCATTTAAATTAAATTATGGCTCGAGATACCGATACCGCCTCAAAATAAATCCAGTCAACCAGAACTCCGAAGGCTGTTGACCAACTTTCAATATTTATAAATAGAGATGGTGGAAAAAAACCGCTTATGTTTGTTCTTTTTGGGGCGCAAAAGGTAATAGTACTTAGTAAAATGATGTTGTTGATATCAGAGAGCCATTGAACAAAACGGTTTTTTTTTTAAATTCGATTTGTATAAATTTGGTTCCTTGTAGTATTTACCAGCTGTGCCCCGCGGTTTCACACGCGGTATTTTCGGAGTCCCCGCGGGAATCCCGGAATAAAAATGTCCTTCTCTGTACCCCTGACAACGTGCATGCCAAATTTCAATTTCAAATCCGTTCAGCCGTTATTGCGTGATTGAGTAACAAACATCCAAACATCCTCAGTTTCACATTTATAATATCAGTAGGATTATATTCACAGCCCGTTACCAAGGACTCTTAACTATAACTCATTGATAAGGTTGGTTAAAATAATGAAATATCTACAAAAAACCTTTTAAGTTTTGTTTCAGTTTGGTTGGTTTCTTTAATTGTAAGGTGACGGTCGTCAATATTTGCAATACATAGAAATGTTGCAGTTTTTAAACATTTGTATTTTTAACTATTTAAGTACATATAAAAATACCGGTACTGACTCTAATTAGAATGATAACTAATATCTACTAGTCTTACTATAGCTCATGTAACCTTAACCTGTTGTGTCTGGGACACAATGACGTCATCCTAATCATAATTATAATCAATCAGTTCCACCCATGCCACTCATGTACGTTTGACTCTTTATCAATTAGTTCTTATTGTCGTGTTTTAACAATCTTTAATAGATTGATTTTTTGTACGTTTATATTGGTATCACAGCCTTGTCTATTTTTTATGATGACTCGTGTTTTAATAATAAGTCGTCAGTCTACTTCCTCATTCCAGTGTAATTTAAAAGAATAGTTATTAGCAAACGATCAGAAACTACATTACTTATTTTCTGTATATGTATTGCATAGAATCCCAATTTTTGCGCGGTATGAAAATCAAAATTCTAATAAGTTCTTCAGTTAGAAAATAAAAAAAATATAAAGTGTAAAAGAGCCCATTGAGGCCTATTTACAGAATAAATATTTAAAATTTGAAATTTGAAATTTGAAATATAGACACATATTTTTTGATTTTTGAAATTAATTTAAATAAACATAGATAAAGCGCATTAAACTTAGGGTGGGGGACTGGGAAACTGCACCGCGTCACCTAGTGCAGTTTCCCAGTCACGCGAAATTTCAACTCATTATATCGCCGTTATTTTTGATTACGTAAAAAAATCAATAGGTGTCCAAAAAAAATTTTGTCAAGTAACCAATTTGGTGTACAATTAATAGACTCTGATTTTTTATTTAAAAAGTAGTAATACTTATGTATTTATTATTAGATTTTTTAAATCAAATCACTTTTATCCTATTTCTTCCTTATTTATTCCTCTTAATTTCTAACAAATTATTTTTTAATATGTTATATTTTTTGTTATTGAAAAAGTAGAGTTCCTATCTCTCCATTTTCGCGTTCGTGGGTCAATTAAACCTTATCCAATTCGTATGTGTTCCCACAGGTTAAAATGTAATCACGCCCGAGCAAACGATCGACTTGCGTGGATTGACCTGACCGGCGCTATAGACCCTTTGGAGCATCTAGTTCCCCTGGAACAGTGAGTTCTATATTCTCTGGTTGTTTAGGAACGCTGGTCATTAGACCGATGAGCCGTGCCTTCCGTATTTTACTTTCCATTGTCTGTAAGAGTTCTCACATTATAAGCCGTAATGGCGTCGGGAGGAACAATCCGTTCTGGAACTTGTTTGCACTCTCTATATTTGTATCAAGTTTCTTATTTATCGTCAGAAAAATGTCTCTTACAACATCCATATTGACTTGCATATTTTTACCTAACTCTGTTTTTTCAACAATGAATCTTACTGAACAAAAGTGTTTGTTATGGCTACGTATATTGATGTGATTAATTCTGGTAGAACGTAAATATTATTTGGACTTATTTATGTAACACCATTTGAAACAGGCATATTGTTCAAGCTTGTTCATAAATTAAGGCTTAAGCAGTCATAATGTAACCGTTATGGTACTTACCTACACCTAATATACAAAGGACTCGCCTGTCCTTGCCGTCTCGTCGAAAACAGTGAAACAAAGGGTCTATCCAGACAAAACAGCTGTTAGGCACGTATCTACCTTCTCTTACTTCCGCCGAAATGAATTACTTTAGGTACATCGTAAACACGACCCTATTGTTACTCTACTATGGTGCAATTTTTATTCCCTAGTAAGCAAAGGCTTCATTTAATGAAAATTAGTCCATATTTCGTAGGTCATAAGGTTTTGTTTTGTGCGAAATATAACGTTGATGGCACCCTGGCGGCTGTGTTTCCCTTCAAGAGGATTTCATTGGAGTGATATGAGACTGTCTGGCTGTATGTAATAAGTCTCTAGAAGCACAGGATGTTTTAAAAGCCTCATTTGTGGAGTCGCACTTTTGATAAAGAAGTGAAGATGTTTGGTTGTTATGGAAAGCTAGATGAGAGTAAGGGATATCAGAGACCCTACGTGTTGTGGTAAAGTTAATAAATCGAAATGTAAGTTTGTTATCCATACTAATATTATAAATGCGAAAGTAACTCTGTATGTCTGTCTGTCGTTACGCTTTCACGCCTAGACGGCTCAACCGATCATCATGAAATTTTGCATACACATTTTCAGGGGTACAAAGAAAGATAAAGGGTACTTTTATCCCGGGATTCCCGTGGCATCTCCAAAATTAACTCGGGTGAAACCGCGGAGAACAGCTAGTCATTAATAAAGCACTTGACACCTGTCAACATTGTTATGAAAATGGCCAACCAGAGAACTAATGTTACTAATTACAATTTAAACGAAGAAAAGTCGCAAATGCTAAATGGAGCATTTGCTACAAATTACCAGTTATTATGACGAACTTATACACAGCCATGTAATACTCAGGTGTTTACGCTTTTATGCGACCTTAATCTGACCTCTAAGATATTACATGGAGGACCTTAAATCTACAGCTGCAAAAGTTATTTTAGAATCGAAGACTTTCTGACGATGCTCTTGTTAAATTGGCGGGGGACACAAGGACATTTCCGAGCATGCAACTCAAGGAATGCATAATGATGGATTTGCACTCCGCATCACTAATGCCCTGCGTGAATGCGCTTTATTGCAGAGGCCTTTGTGCTCGAGCGTTTATGGATGACGCTATGAATATTAAAAGTGGGGTTTCGTTTTAATTCTTTTTCCTTCGCGGAGAGCACTGATACAGCTTGTTTGAACAGGCCAAGGCTTATTTTTTATCAGCCCTAAGTCCTTTTATCAACTCCACGCGTCTCAGGTGAAGGAGTCTGCAAACATTAAGTGCGTGCACATTTTTAAAGATGTTTGCTTTCGGGCTTGTAATTTGACTAGAATAGTTATTAGTTGAGAAATCAAATCTAAAATAAGCTCTTAAAATATATCAGACCTGTAAGAGTTATATAAGTGGAACTGGTGGTAATAATGAAGATTGATGGTATAAATTTAACTTGATCAAATGGTAACGAATAGAAGAATGTGGCATATGCATAATCTGTGGTTTAAAAACGACTCTAAGCTTAAAAATTCATAATACCGTGTCAGAAGTTAGAACAGATATGAAATGTAGAGTGATCTGTTTTCCTTACCTCAAGTTGCACGATCGATGAAAGGATGGTTGAGGAAAAGAAGGGACGATGCATTCCAATTTTTATTCAGGGTCAGGTTTTTATCAGATTCGATAAGGTTGAAGATATTGTGACTGACAATAAATAGACATAACAAACATACTAACATATGTACATGCCGGTCAAACTGGGAACCTTCTTTTTGAAGTCCGTTAAAAATTTATAAATAAATAAAAGAAATTTTTATTCACCAGCACATAATTACAGTACAAGTTACAGTAATATAATATTTGATGCAGCAAAAAGGAGATGGGACTTATAGAATGCTTTAAGTACCTAGATATTCAGTGAATCGTACTTATATCTTCCCCTCGTAACTTTCTGTGATCATACGATCTGTCATACTTGACTCATTTCCAACTGTACCAAGGAATTTGCGTGTTACGTTTATTATATGATGTGCTGTTACATAAACAAAGTTTTTTTTTTAAATACCACAGTTGTCATCGTTAAAAACTCATTTATTCTAGCCGCTTACTCATCGGGTGATATGTTGACCTTGAATAGCATACTTCTTCATTCACACCACGAGCTTAGGTATTGGCAAATCGACAAAATAGAACCCGGTCCACATTGCGAACACTCGAACGTAATGCCTTCACCGCATTGTTTTGCAAGAATTTCTCGGTCGACGGTCTAGATTTTTTTAACGACAGTCGCGTTAGTATATTTCATTACAAGTGCGGAAAGGCTGTCATTGCAAAGAGTTCCGACAAATGTCGACCCGAGCCGAGGCGCAGCCCAAGGTGAGGGTTGACAGTCGGAACTAGTTGCAATGACGGTTCCGCACGTGTACTGAACAACTATTTTTAATACAGTTGCAAAAAAAATGAAGAAATTTAGTAAAATAATAAAAACACAAACTCAACTAAGTTTCAACTGTGATCAAGAGATGGCGTTAGTCGTATTAGTAATACGAAACCCAGAGAGAAGGTAAACGAAACCTACGTTGCGCAATACAAAAAGTGTGTCAAAGTCGTTTCGCCATTTTTGACAGTTGGCAAAGAGAACGCACGAGTTCGGGAAAGGTAAACAAAAAGCTCGAGTATGTAATAGCCCACATCCCGAACGCTAAACGTCCCTGCAATACGCCACTTTTTGAGCAACTGTATTAAAAAATATTTTTCGTTACTATTCTTCGGGTGTTACATTCGTTTCGTAGTTGTTTTCGATTGTGGCAACAATCTGGGGCCTTACTCTTGATAATGATTGGAGGCAAATTGAAATCGTATTTAAAATCGTTAATGTCTAAAGATGACGTCCGCTAAGTCAATAAAAATGGATTGCTTTCATTGACATATTAATGTAATCGAGAAATTTGACATATAACATCACGCTACGACCAATAAACAGGAGCGGAGCAGTAATGAAAAAAATGTTGGTTAACTGTGGAATATTTTAGTAGGGTTTTTCCTCAAATTAATTTGATATATTCGATAGAGACGCGATCCTAAAGCTTTAAATTTTCGATTTGTCAAGAGTATGACTCTTACTCGATCGCGTCAAGAGTATGACTCTTACTCGATCGCGTCAAGAGTATGAGCCTTACATAATCCTTGCACCGCCATATTTTAGTGGGCTTTACTTACCTCCAGCGGGATTAAAAGTACCATAATTATGTGCTTCGTACCCCTGACAATTTCATGGAATAGTTAAGGCGTGAAAGTGTGACAAACAAACAAATTCATATTCGGATCAACAATATTAGCATAAATAAAACAGTAAACTCAGAATACGTAACTTATTATAATTTTACCTTACACATACATACATATTGACGTGCTTAAGTAAATAGAATAGGATAGGATTTCATAAGTACACGCTTTAAACATAGTACTAACAGGTTCAATGTTACTACAAGGTCAAAAGCGATTTGGCACACTATCTAGAAAGCGGTGTTAGTGTAAATAATCGTCTTCTCTAATGGGTTATCTGATATTTTGATAATTATATAAGATTGAATTTCTAAAAGGTCCATTTTAACCGTCAAAACAAATTCTGACGCGTACTCAATTTGCCTAAATGAACAATCGCAAATAATCTTAGAAAAAT
Source organism: Zygaena filipendulae (assembly GCA_907165275.2). Classification (NCBI taxonomy): domain Eukaryota; kingdom Metazoa; phylum Arthropoda; class Insecta; order Lepidoptera; family Zygaenidae; genus Zygaena; species Zygaena filipendulae. The sequence continues at coordinate 9,856,556 of OU015669.1, forward strand.
AGTATTCGAATTTAGAAATTAAAATAGAAAGAAAGTTCAAAAGCTTTCTGCACAAAAACATCGGACGTCTGTTGAAAGCTTATTTTTTATGTTAAAGTCTAAATATTTTATGTGATTTGTTGTTTTATCCTAAACTAGTTTTCACCCGCGGTAATTTCGGAGTTCTCGCGGGAATATCGGGATAAGAAGTACCCTATGTTCTTCTCTGTACCCCTGACAATGTGTATGCAAAATTTAAAGGTGATCGGTCCAGCCGTGAGTACGTGATGCCGTGACCAAGAGAAATAGTGATTAATGTTAATATATATATAATATAGATAAATATTGTCTACTAGCTGTGCCCCGCGGTTTCACCCGCGGTAATTTCGGAGTTTCCTCGGGAATTCCGGGATAAAAAGTACCCTTTTTCCTACTCTGTACCCGTGACAACGTGCATGCCAAATTTCATCCAAATCCGTTCAGCCTTTTTTGCGTGATTGAGTACCTAAACGTATGCGAGGATAATAGCTCGAAAACGCATTTTCATCCGACTAGCTTCAAATTTATCGTCACTGCTCAGCTCCTATGTGTCTTAGCGTTATGTTTGGTTAAAATCCCTTTAGTAGGTTTTTAATCCATGCGTACACATACAGACAGACAGACAGACAAAAAATTTACTGATTGCATTTTTGGCATCAGTATCGATCACCATTCATCCTCCAATATTAATTTTGAATATATATTCAATGTACAGAATTGACCTCTCTACAGTTTTATTATAAGTATAGATATAGATATAGAAGATAACTTTTGCATGCTTTGTTGAAAGGGTCACCTACTAATCTAGCTAAATTGTAAGTGTAATACTAATTTTCATTTATCAGTTCAAGAAACATGGCTTATTGATTTGGGACGTCAATAATAAAATTCATAAAACGTACGCCATAATCTTTAAATGTAAATAAAAATGAATTGCTCAAATCAAATCAAATATACTTTATTGTACACACAGTAGAAGACACGATATTTACAAAACACAGAAACATACGGATACGTACAATGAGGCGATCTATATTGCTGAAAGCAATTTTTTCATAGGCAGCCTCCTCCGGTAGAGAGAGATGTAAAAAGAAAGGTAGATAGTGCGGCATTAATAACTGCATAATACATTTCATTAATAACAAAAATATATAAATACTGATATATAGATACGAGAAAGAATAGAAACTACGTAAACTTTTTTAAAATTGCTGTTCGTTTGTCTCGTTAAAACTAGAGAAGGGCTGGACCAATTTGGAAACCGAGAATTCCGAAACTGACACGGGTGAAACTGCGGGTCATAGCTAGGAATATTTAATGACAACCAAAGCAGTATTTATTCTTTACCACATTACAGTTGATAAATCCCCGAAAGCTGTAACATTTAGTACAGCTTACTGCTTAGTGCAGTTTCCTCGATGCAAAAGCTCTTGATGTCCCTGTTCTTGTGGAAAGCTCAAGGATCTGATTCTAAATCCTCGAGGATCGAATATCGGTGTAGATTTATTAACCGATCTAATTGGCTCGAGTCTCCGAGTTCTGAAAGTAAGCCTGATATACGAACAGATAGTCCGTTCCAGATAGTCGGATCGCATCTCACCAAAGCGTAGACGTGAAAGCGAACCGGTATCAATTTCTCACACGACACCCTGGCGTCATATTACGACTGACCGTGAACCGTCCAAATCTATACATTACGCTATCGACCAGTTGATATTGAATAAAAGTTGCTATGAGTTCGCCAAATGATAGAAGCGGGCAATGAACTCGTCGTAAGGCATAGCAGTTGGAAATTTCTAATAATATAAGCAGGTTTTTGTGATACGTCTAAACTCGAAAGCAAATCGACGATTAAGACACTATTGTCCATAATAAACACTATACTATTATCATAAAGCTGAAGAGTTTGTTTGTTTGTTTGCTTGAACGCGTTAATCTCAGAAACTACTGTTTCAAATTGAAAATTTATGTTTGTGTTGGATATTCCATTTATCGAGGAAGGCTTTAGTCTATATAACATCACGCTACGACCAATAGGAGCGGAGTAGCAATGAAAAATGTTGCAAAAAAACGGCGTAAACCGTTAGTTGTGGAATATATTTTAGTATCTAGGTTTTTTCCTCAAATTAATGCGGTTGAAACTGCGGGGCATAGCTAGTTTATAGTAAAAGAGAATCCTTAAGAGGTCGTTCAAGGTAAAAGCTTGTTAGGGGTAAAACTAATGAACCAACTTTACAAAATCTTCAAATACATATATTGGAAACTACAATATTCTCAAGAGGATACTTTTTATAGTAGAAAAACTGTTTGCTACTTGTGAGGGAGTTCCGAAATTCATGTGGCTGAAACTGCGTAAATATCTGTTTGGTATGTACTTATGTAATTTAGATGTTGGAATAGAAAATAGAGATTTTAATCCCGCGTTTCTGATGAAATTATGAACCCGCGGGGGGTAAAACAATTCTTATAATAAACTAGCTGTGCCCCGCGGTTTTACCCGCGCGGGTTTTGAAATTCCCGCAGGAACTCCAAAGTAGCCTAATTTACTCCTTATAACATCAGCTAATTAGGAATGAAAGTCCTGTCAAAATTGATTCAACCGTTTCGGACATTCCCCCGCGTGGGTTTTGGAATTCCCACAGGATCATTTTATATCAGGAACCTTTGTGCCAAAGTTGTTTAAGAACTCATAGAGGACAAACATACAGACATACATTTTTATTTGTAAAGAAGATTGTTCAATGTCTTACGCTATCGTGATTATAGTAAGAAGTAAAACCGGTTTTGTGCGGTTTAAAATAATTTCACTTTAGTTTCTCCCGCGTTGTTCGAAATCGAAGGCTTCACTATCAATGACCGTTTGTCCGGTCGAATGGTTGGAAATTTCAATATCCAACACCGGAATGATAGCATCTGATGTGGTGTCAAAATCTATACAAATATCAAGTGCGAAAATAACTCTGTCAGTCTTTTACTTTTCCACGCCTGCTCGACCAATCCTCATGAATTTTTTAGGACATGGGTACTTTTTGATGTCAAAAAGAGCAAGATTATGGGTCAATTTTGAATAAATGATTTGACTTTAATCCCGGCGTTCTCGCGGGAGCTCCGAAATTAACGTTGGGAAAAGCTACTCTACTAATATTATAAAGAGGTAAAGTTTGTGAGTTAGTGACGTTGTAGGGGGTAATCTCTGGATCTACTGAACCGACTTTAAAAATACTTTTACCAATAGAAAGCCACGTTTGTGTCAGAAGCTACATATATTGTAGCCGGGGATTCCATCGAAAACTCCGAAATTACCGCGGGTGAAACCGCGGGGGAACAGCTAGTATGCAATTAATTAAACGTAATGTCAACTACGACTCCGCTATTCTTCGCGTCACGTCAAAAACGTATAATATGCACTTTCTCCTTCGATATTGAATGTAATCGATCAATTTTGTACATCAACATTTTAAAACCATTAATCGTCGCCATATTGTATTAGAAGATCGAATTAGGAGGCGGTCGATAAGCCTAATTGATTCTTGTTACCAGGAAATAAGATTTAAATTGCCGTGCCTACTTTCGCTTAGATACACTTTAACTAACTATAATAGAGTTGGTGTAAGGATACCTATCATGTCACATTACAAAGCTGACATGTAATGAGTATTAAGGAAGGTATTATCTATCAGTACTTTCTTACAAAATGGATACCTCTATTAATAATTTTAATTAAATAGACGACGCTAGTATAGTAAAATTTAAACATACAATATTGAACACATACTTTTTTTTACGTAATCCAAAAATAATGGCGATACATTAAGTCGAAATGTTTATACGTAGTTATGACGTCACGACCACCCGCTCCTAAATTTTAATGCGCTTTAACTGAGTAGGTACTTTTTCATTAATGCATTTCTATCATTTTATTAACTGTTGGACGGAATAGAATATTGGTTTTTACGCCCCGGACACGTGCTTTATTGGTATAAACAACTGTGATACAAACACAAAGTATTCCTTAAGCCGGTGCGTTAATCCCAAAACTAAATCTCGTTATACCAGAGAGAGTTGATGATAAAATGTTGGAAATGTCAAAAACATTAGCTCACTTTCCAGTCAAAGGTTCTCGTTGCAACGACAGAGTCACGATTGACGTGAGCACGAGTTAAAAACAAGAGGAAAAAAAAACTCACCGCTAATTAGTGGACACGGTACTCGGTAGCTAAACTCGTGTGACATTCTCAAGATCCAGTACTGATGACGAGTCGCATATACGTGCAGAAACGGAACGGTTGACAAGCGAGGACAAAGTAAACGGTTAATTGAACAGCTAGTCACAAAACTAAATTAATTTGAACTACTTACTTAACAATAGTAGATTTTACAACAAGTGCACAAAACGACATTATCAGAGACTTTTAGTCTGAGACTTTTAGTTTTAGACTGATAGTAATGTCGAGGATAAAATGGTTTTGTGGACGAGTTATAAACTCTGATTTTCACTCCGATTACGATGAAATAAAACAGTAGTATAACATAAAATTTCTTTAATTAAAATTCAAGTTAGTACAGTTTTGAATACTGAAGGAGATTGTTTTTATGTCTTAACAAACGCATAAGGCAAATAAATTAAAGTAAATTTTGTAGCGGGAGCAGGATAGTGATATGGCCCGACCGCCACCAAAGGGGAAGCTTCCCGCCGGGCGAGGTGTTATGCTCAAACAGCCAACCCCTGGTTGCTCCCGGCGCTTAAGAGCCTATGACACTCGCTGCATTGCCGCGTTGAATTGCCAAAACTAAATGGAATATAATAATTTCTCTATGTGAAACCACTGACGGATTAGAAAATTGATTTACTAATTATTTTGGTGCATATCAAGGCGTAATGACGGATGATGATGGAGCACCATTTCTTCCCATTCTCTCGCTTCATCTTGACACGTCTGACATTGACGATCTTCACTTACTAGAAGTTATGCAATCGTTATCTAAATTTGAAGTATGAAATTGATGTATCTTCTTCAAAGGTGTTAGAATTTGTTTGCATCTGATCTCTAACCCTTGATACTGTATTCCTATCACATTAGAAAGATTTGTTCGTGAATATATACCCTATAGGTACCCTAATATAAAATATCTTAATGTAATGGTCTTCCAATTTCATGATGCAAACAAATTATTGTACAAATTGTTTGCCCTTTCCAAATTCCGATTTCAAATTAACGGCCATGCGCATTTGTTCATAGGTGAATCGTGTACCCACTCTTGTAAGCGTGCCGAATCATTCATTTGTATTGTTACAACACCATCATTAGACTCACTCAAATACCTTGCCCTGCTTAAATTTTCTGATACGATTACTCGTAATCGGGCCTTTGGGACAGTCGTGTCACACAATTAGTCACACTGCTGACCCAGTGCGAGAGCGGCGCGTGCGATCGACCAATTTATTCAGCGTTTTTACTTTTTTTCTCTCTTTGCCAATTACATACGTAGTAAGCAGTTGTAACATGTTACCGTTATTTATAGATCTAACGAGACGAGATGCTACTTAATGACATAGATTTGTTCATATTCTGTTCCAATGCTTGAAATTTTTTTGTCGTTTTATCTTTTAACTTGCATTGTTTGGTTTTACGCCTTTCCTTTTTGCAACATTGCTGGTTTTACGTTGTACTTGTTTTCATACAGCCTTCTTCGATTCCTTGTCACCAGTGTCACCCTCTGCAGCCCGAGCCTACTGGCTTACATCGCGCATGCGTGCGCGGCCGCGATCGTCTCTTTTTTGTCCCCCGCCGCCACTCTGTCGCCATCATGCCGCGTAATTGGTTTAATATACTGTTGCCGATTCGGAACGCAACTCTGTGTCGTCTCCCGGATCTCTTATCTAGAGAAGCTTTATTGCGGACTCGATATCATTTTACGAGTATGTTCCAAACATGATGTGAAGTTTCCGATTGTTTTCTCATTTCTGTCATGGTTTTCTAAAAACGTACTTGCGTAGTGATGCGTGTTTTTTAACCAATAATAAACGTCTTCCTTTATTTAGAAACCTATCATTATAATTTAAAGCCCACAATTTTCTTCTACTATAAGCTCCGCAGTTAATGGCAGGTCACGATTGTAAAAATAATTGACACTGTGCGTTGAAAACAAAAATTTTTTTGCGCGCGCGCAACTTACACGACTTTCGCTTCATTAGCCTCAAATCTTTAAACAAATTCCAAAATAATGATGGATAGAGGCTGAAATTTCGACCGATCCATCAGTGTTGGCATAAATACCAGAAATGACCCATTGTTAGAAGGTGACCCGTCGTGGAATGCTTTGTCTTTAGTATTTCCGACAAAGATGGATATAGTAGCATGGTGCCACTGAAAATTTATACATGGGTTCGGTTCTCTGGCCTTGCCTGCTTTCTATGATTCAATGTCATTCTTTTGTAATGATGATCGTTTAAATTGTTATTTGTGACCTGTTACTTGACCCACTCCGATTCCTTCTAAAATGTACCTGTTGTCACAAAAATTATTAGTTTTTCCTCTATTGTAATGTAAACCAAAAATCAATGTATTCATACCAATTTATATGATCTTTTCACGTGCTTTCGTGGTTTTTATGAATTTTTTCTGTTCGCAGATTTTGCCGGTGCAAATTGAATTAAAAGCGGTAAGTTCGCCATTTGTACTTATCGTGCAATAAAGAATAAATAAATAAATAAGTTGATGAATTTATCATTTGGTAATAATTTATAGAAAATCAATAAAATACCTACACCCGCATGGATTTTGTAACTGTAATATGTGTTGAATAATATGAATCTAGATTTAAACAGGCAAGAGTCTTCAACAATATTGTTAAGATAGTCTAGCCTTAGAAATAGCCTTAATATTTTCCAGTTAAGTACAATTAGCTATTCCAACCGTATAATATGACCTAATAATGCGTAGTCACGTAAGAATCCAGCTTATAGCTGCATCGTCATATCGATAGCATTCCGACACAACTGTAGAAATCTCACGTATTACATTTACATTACGTACGAGTATATAACACCCAGCATTACTTTTTTCTATATTCGATGAGGCGCAAGTCAAAGGGATGAGAGATTTATTACACGTCAATGACTATATTAATATCTATAGTTTTTTTTGGAGTATCTTCCAACCGAATATTTTACTTAGAAATAGTTAATATTGTATGTGTATTGTGTATCCATTTAAAATTTCTTCAAAACCGTTTGTATCCCAGCGTTTCGCAGTTTAAATAATTTTTTCTTACTCTCCTCGTCCTCAAAGAGATGTCGTCGCCAACTAAATAAATCAACAGTTAGTGAGTGCTATTCAGAAAAAAAAAACGAATCATTTGTTACGTTCTAGAAAAACATGTATTTAGGTTGCCTACGTTTTTAGATTGATTGATTTGATTTATCTCCAGTTGTTTTTCGATTTAGAAAGAAAGAAAGAAAGAAAAGGCATTTAAGTATTTGGACACAGAGACAACAATTTACAATTATTTTATACAAACATGATTTAACAAAAAAAAGAAAGTATATAGTTATACTAGCTGTGCCCCGCGATTTCATCCGCGGTAATTTCGGAGTTCCCGCAGAGGTTGCGGGAAAAAAGTACTCTATGCCCTTCAGTTCCCGAGGGAATTCCGGGATAAAAACTATCCTATCTTTTAAGTTGGACCATTTTATGAATGGTTACAAAATTTTATCAAAATCCGTTCAGTACTTTCGGAGTCCATCGCGGACAAACAACGTGACACGCGATTTATATTATATTAGATATATGACAATATTAAGAGAACAAATGGTGTTTGCGTGGCGCGTCCCCATGACCAAAACGGTCACTGCCTCAGCATGTTGCTATGAGTGCGGGCACTCCTAGTGCTGATTTTCAGTCAGGAGCGATTTCTGCCACCGCTTGCAACTTGAGGCGTATGTGCGCCAACTCTGTGGCATACTGTACTGGCAACGCGTGCGCCGACCCAAATACCCACATCTAACGGTGCGAGCGGCGGCCGGCGTCGGCCGACCTTTGTTGTACGGATCTGGTATACTGGTCCTCGTTTGGGGTTGTATGATTTCCAGTTAGTTGCGTGGTAAGTTAGTTTTTCCAGTTCAATAATAATAATTATGCTTGGACATTACCACAGCAGGGCCCTTATTCACTATGACCAACATTATTTACCCATAACAAACGTTCTAGTTTTTTTTTATCTTAGGGGGTAAACGGGCAAGTAGTACACCTGATGGTAAGTGATTACCGCCGCCCATAGACATCTGCAACACCAGAAGGCACGCAGGTGCATTGCCGACCTGGAATGGGGCTGGGTGCTAGATGCCAAGATATTAGAAATTATTATTCTTTATGCCATAAGAAACGTTGTAAATGTATTTTTTTGCAGTAAAACTTCTTTGATTAGGGAAAGATTTTTGCGGCATCTTATCTTAGCGCGGCGTGTTATCGTCATAGTGAATAAGGGCCCAGGTTCTAAACCTGCACTAACTGATGAAATGTACTTACATATTTAATTTTTTTTTTAAATCCTACTAACATTATAAACGTGAAAGTTTGTAAGAATGTATGGATGGATGGATGGATGGATGGATGGATGGATGTTTGTTACTCTTTCATGCAAAAACTACTGGATGGATTTAAATGAAACTTTACAATAATATAGCTTATCCTACTAATATTATAAACGTGAAACTTGTAAGAATGTATCGATGGATGGATGGATGGATGGATGTTTGTTACTCTTTCACGCAAAAACTACTGGATGGATTTAAATGAAACTTTATAATATTAATAATATAGCTTATACATCAGATTAACACATAGGGTACTTTTTATCCCGGAATTCCCGCGGGAACTCTGAAATTAACGCGGGTGAAACCGCGGGGCACAACTAGTACTACATAAACACTTATGATATCGAACTAAACAACACACCAGTTTTGGACCAGGACACAGCGACCTGTGTGATAATTTCCAAGTAGTATTACGTGCGGGCACAAGTAACTTGGAGACTGAACCTTCAACACTGCTATTTATTGCTGCTACAGTAAGTAACGAACTCAACGGCGACGAAGCAGTTGTTAATAGGGATGTGGACTACTTTTGAAAATCAAAATTCTAATTAGTCCGTCAGTTAGAAAATAAAAAAAACAATAGACACGTATTTTTTGCTTTTTCAAATAAATTAAAATATATAGAGATAAAGCGCAATAAAGTTTAGGGCGAGGGGGTCGTGAAGTCACTAACCGCTAAAACCGCCATACAAACTGTCAGAATAGTGACGTCGCGCGAAATTTCAACTCAACGTATCGCCGTTATTTTTTGATTACGTAAAAAAAGAAAAAAATACGTGTCCAATGTTTTTTAATAATCTACAAGACGGACTAAAAAATTAAAATTAGTCGACATGCCCATTACAAATATCGATATAGTGCTACCGTTGGTTGCGTTATGCGATGTGTCCAAGTGTGACAATGAACCTTGGAACTCTGTTACCGTTGCTGTAACGGCGTGCGGTCGGCCTCCTCCGTACCACAATTAGTCGGGTCGTAATTATTTAACACCTGATAATTTCATAGCCATCACGCTAACCGCTGAATACGGAAGACAAGTACACGGTGGAAATTCAAAGATTCTATTAAATTATTTAACGACATGAACTCTTCAGAACAATCCTTATCCCATACTGAAGAAACTACGTGTTACGGGGACTTTTATAGATTTCTGTTATTAAGATAAAATTTATGTATAGTATAAACCCTGTGCTATTTTGTGCTCTAACGACAACAATGTAACCAAATCGTTAACCCATTTTGTGACAGGCTTGCCTTCACCGTGTGTTTTTATCGGTTTTATAACATTAAGTTTCTGATTTAGATCCAGTTCAAAATTGTTTTGGAACTACTTTCCGTTCGAAGACAAAGCTTTGTGAGGCTTTCTATTCATAGTCGACATTAAAAGGTCTGTGAAATTCCATTCGACAAGGTGTCATAGCAGCTAAGTAAGCGGTGTAGCGGTTTTAGCTATTAATAACATATAGAACGGTCTTACCGGTCGTCTGTCATCTTATGAGTACTTGTAAGCCTACTAGCCTTACGATGACATTGTCTAGTTCTCGTTTAGTGAATGTGTTAAATACACGCTAGACTTTGTCAGTATCAATGTCTCCTGCGGCGATATGGAAATTTTGATTATTTTATTTTTATTCTTGACCAGTTGCTTGATTTGCTAAATGTTAGTATCAAATTTCTTCGATCTCTCTCCGATTTCTGAGATACGATAATAATTAACTATGCTTTTTATCTTAACTAACTGTTATTTAGTAGTATGTAGGTAATAAAATTACGTACTTTGTATTCAAATACATATGTATGTATATCTAGTATTAGTTACACTGCTTCATCAGTTACTTTGTAAGTTCAAATTGATTTCATTTCTCTGTATGCTTTTGAAATTCAAGAATGTTTTCAAAGATATTTCTTCCTTATCTCATTGAATTCCACCCATATTGTATATAATTTCTGTAATAGATTGTATTTACTCAATTGCTACATAAAAACGCTGTAGGTTACGTTATTTTACTAGATATTTATGTTACTTTACAAACGTTTACAACTGGCTCGGAGCAATCCATTTTAAAACACGACACATTCGTAAAATTGTATTGATCAATCTGTAGTAAATGATTGGTTGACTCCATTACGTGACACAGAACTATTACCATTAAATTATAGTAATCGTAGATTGACGTAACATCTGGTTCCAGTAAATTGTGCAAATATGTATTTTCTGTCGAGATTTCAGTAACTGTAGAACAGCACTCGCTCCATCTGTCTCGTTTACCGACTGATATCATGGAAACGATGACTCACTTTATTTTCGTATGCTATATTTTCTTCTAATCGATGTACAACGAGTCTATCGTTTCCTTTCAAATGATAAACTTAAGTATTTACAACCTGTATTTCTGTCCTTTCTACAGTTTAACGATTATTTTTATGTTTCTTTTTCTTCGTAAGTTTTCCACTATGCATTGACACCAGACGACTATAAACATTTTTCAAAAGCAAATCTAAAATAGCAAAATTCTTAGTAACCTTCTGCAAAGAGAATCTATTCAGTTTTATAGTTCTGCACATCCTCAATAACTGTCTCTTACAGACCTAATTGAGCGGTAAGTTACAACAGGATCTCCTTCGAATCACCGATTTTAATACATTCATGTTCGATTGATGTGGCACTCCTCAATTTTTTTGTTTGAAATGCTGATGCTGTATAGAATTATTCGTTTTAATAATATTCATTTTGTATTTTATTATAGATTAAATTAGCTTTTGCAAAGTTCGAAGTCAATTTGTACTTTAATAGAATAGAATACTTTAATGAATGTCTTCTATAATTTATCGCTTTGTGGCCAGTAAGTTATTCCTTTAGTATGTGGGGCCTTACTCTTGAAAATGATTTGAGGCTGATTTCGATTTGATTTGACTTCGATTTGATTTCACCTCGATGCCATTTTAGTACATACTTTTGAGATCGAAATCAAATCGTATTTGGAATCGTGACGTCGGACAAGTCAATAACACGACTCCTATATTGAAATCGGAAAATGTGACAGATAAATTCGATAGAGACACGATCCCAAAGCTTCAAAACTAGCAAAATATGATTCCGTTTCGATCTCATTTCGATTCGAGTTTGATTTGATCCTAACACGAGAATTACGTCAAGAGTAAGCTGGCCGTTCGCGTCATGTCAAATAGAAGTCCACTGAACACAAAGTTGTGTGTCGATGTGTCTCGCCCTAAACTATTTACGTTAATGGACTGCAAATACAATTTATTGCAGAAATTGTATACATTCCCCTTTAGTTTCCAGAGTTGATCCAGGAAGACATATTTTCACACATCATTGTAGCCCATTTACATCCATTATACGGTAGTATCACCGTGATTTGTGCGTCGCAACTGCGATTACGCAGCGACTAGCGAGATATATAGCTTGCGTAAAGAACATTGTGATTGCTGTTTCCATAGAAATCGCACTGCTGTACGCTGCAGCAGCTGGATTTACTGAGAGATATATCTTACGTGGAATTATACTATGTGTTAGCTTCTATCCAATACCATTCTATTAATTCTTAGCTGTTATCGTTCATTATATCTTGCATTTTCAATATTATAGTACGCAATAACACTGGGGACGGTCTTGCCGTTTCACTTGTTTTAAACTGCATTTGTTTTCACCACACATGACCTTTCAATGTAGGTCCTGTACTTTTGTAAATTCAACACATTGCAATGCGGCATTTTAGTGAGTACACTCTAACAAAAGCACACATCGCGGGGCTTTGTCTGTACGAATTAGCGTGTGGTGGGCGGTGCTAATGTTACTGTTTAAAAGTTTGCTGAACTCTTCGCGTTGGATGCTTTTATTTGTGTCAGTGTTTTATAATAAAAAACGTGCCATTCAAAGAATTCAATTTGTGCTAACGGGTCATGCGGCTTTAATTAAAAATATACTCATTTGTCTTCTCTTTACAAATAATGCGTATTAGGATGATTTTATTCTTAAGGTATCAGTATCAATTTTAACCAATCTATAATAATATTATAAAGATGTAAAGTTTGTGAGTTTGTCATGTTGTAGGGGGTAATCTGTAGATCTACTGAACTGATTTTGAAAATTCTTTCACATATAGGAAGCTACGGTAGTTCTGAGTGACATATAGGATACCTACTTTTTATCCCGAAATTTCCCTTAGAACTCCGAAATTACCGCGGGTAAAACCGCAGGGAACAGCTGGTTAGATATAAGTCAAAGATATCTTTGATAGTCAATTGTTTTAAACGAAAACAATAATAGAATGCAAAAAACTTTATACTATATATATTTAAAAACACCTACACTGGGATCAAATTTACATACATATCAACAAAAAGTTGATTCATAGTACGAATGATCTGTGATTCGCGGGTGCACAAAAATAAAATACAGTCCAACCTGCGTTCAAGTTAAATGTATTATGATGAGCAGAATGTGTATTCAAAACTAACGTTTTTTCTCAGGAATTGAGAATAATACGAAGAATGAAGTCCGAAGTCTGTCGAACATTTAGTACATTCCATCGTTTCTAATTAATGCGTTGTTGTTTCTAACGAAACCAACTGTTCAAACGATTTCGATCGAGCGTTTGTATATGGTGTGCAATGAAATTGTTTATCTACTTCGAAAAATGGGTCTTTTGAGTTAGCAAGTACAAGTTTGTACTATACTAAAGGCAATATAACTGTTGGTGCCGTCTCAAGTATACTTTTGTTATGAGCCTGTGACTTTTGTTTAAATTAAATATAGCCACACCTCAAACCGTTCGGGCTCCCAGTGCAATGCCCTTGAAAGTTTATTTTGAATACTCAATACGGCACAGTGAAAACGTGCACATGCGATGTGATTATCTTACACGCCGCGCTGGTTCGGTTCAATTCGTTTCTGAACTCGAAATAGGTTTGACGTTCTTCCTTATTTATAGGACGAACGTGATTTTAATTTGATTGAACGACTTGCGTAAGCGATTGAGCCTGTTGGGCTATTCAAAGATGTGATTCTATAATTCCGAGATCATTTTATATGTTGAAATGGTACAAGTAATCTGTGAAATGAAATGTGTATTGGACTTGAAACATGTTATTTGAAATGAATACAGTAATAAGATTGATGTAAAGGATTGAAATAGTTACATATGACAAGCGAGTCAGAGCGATACGTAATCATGTCATATTGTTAGACAATGATAACAGTACAAATATAGATAAAGACAAGTATCGATAGTAGCGATAACATGTTGTTAAGTGATAACCGATACCGCACCTTATGTACCTTTACTTTCTACTCGACAGTCGAGAACTTTCCAAACAATGCCGTGTTAAAATGTACTGGTTTAACGGGTGCCTTTAAAATAATTTAAACCTATTAATTTCTAGTTTAATTCTGAAACGAGTTCAGTATGTATTGATCCATTCCAGTTAAATGATGCTAGTGTACCTATCTTGAATGAAAATTGCGAGTTATGTCATGATTTAAATCGGTAAACTGTTTTTCTGGCTTCAATCTTTCTTACATTTATAGCGTTGCTTATTACTGCTTTTGACGAACACGTCATTTACGATTTCCAGTTTCAGTTTTATCTGTTCCGAAGTATGTATAATTTCATAATTATCAAGATTGCCTCACTTTCTAATGTAATAATTTCCTTAACCAACTTGTTAGCTTGCTCCCAGTGCGTTATGCTTTGTCATTTAACGAGCCACTATCCAAAACGGCTGATCGTTATTAAGATCTGACTACGGTCTGTGCAGTACCACCCACCGCCCACCAGGTTAGGATTATTATGTCTTCACTAGCGTGGTTGGAGGATTATCTTCTGCAGTTTTACTGTTGCCTCATACGAACTTTGCCTTTGTATAGATTGTATCGGATTTTCGCCTACATCTCATATTATGTACCTACTTGCTGTAGGCGATATTGAGGGCTGAGTTGATAATATGGTTGTTATTCAATTGTTTGAAGCGGATGTATGATACTTGTCCCACAATAATATCAACCAATAAAAAGGTGTTTCTTGCACTTTTGCCATTGAAAAATTTCACATTCTTTCTATGAAGGTTAAATTTTATTTAACACTTATTGCTTTCATAATGCTTCCATAGTAAAGATTCTAAAATAAAAGTTTTCTTACGAGATCATTATGCATCCTGTTACAATATATTAAGCATAAAAAGCTACGTGTCTCTTGTTCTTAACAAGGAAGCTTGATTCAAATCTGAATTGGTAATACAGTTCCCAACTACTACACTACCAATTCATTAACTAGAAGGTTATGAGATAAACTCAAGTGAGAGGTGAGAACTGGATATCAACAGATACATTTCGTGTACATCAGTTGCTTAATTACTTGTAGTGTAACATGCATTATCAATGTTCCAATAGTATCGGCTTTCATAATGCGGTCGTCTTGGATGTCGTTGGATATAAAAAAGATATTCGTAACTTGAACTATTCACATTGAATACCATTTTAACGATTTGTAATTGCTTTTTATTGCTATCGTAATTTTGGTTTTTACTTGGTGTGTAAGATATTTGGAGTGTTATTTATATGTTTTAGTTTGTGTTTTTCTTGTCTTTTTTTTTACAAAATTTACCTCGACTCTGCAGACATTTGTTTATAAAAATTTTATTTCTGTGTGTGTATAGCTTTACATTCTGTCCGTTTATTCAATTGATCTTTGCGTCTTTAGCATTGATGTAAAAAAAATGCTGTCTTGTATAGTGATCCATCTACTTCTCTTTTACTGTCAAAACTTTGACAGCTGTCATCGGAACACGCACACAGCGTCTGACAGTTGGATGTTTAAACGTTTATCTATCGTCAGTAGGAATGTTTGGTTTTGTACAGTGCTTTATCCCGTCTGTAGTCCGCTTGTTCATTTCAGTAGTATTGTTCTAGTTTGTTTACTAAATAAGAAATATCTTGCCTTTAGATGTTTATGATTTGTTGTTTAGTTTGAACAGGATGCTTTTGAGTGTAATGAAAACGATTTTATAATTTAACATGCGGTTCGTTTTAAAGTTCGTTAACCTGAATTGTTTTTCTGGTGTATAGGTTTGAAATAAATCCTGAGAAATTCTTATTTCAACTCCATTGGTCGGCAATATATCATTAGTTCGTACGTTCTCATGAAACTGAGATCTAATCACTTCTAGGCATTAAAGGGGAAAAAACAAAAAGGTTCTGAACCCCTTTGACCTTAATATTATACAGGTTGTAATTTTAAATGAGAAATGTATTGACGTCCTGGATAATTCCTGCTTTCATGTAACTAATAAAAATATGAAATTGAAAAAAAACACTGATAAATCGCAGGGAAAACCTTAAAATAAATAAAAACGTGGGTTACGACCTTTACATTTCATAATATGTCGGCGCGTCAGCGATAATACAAAGGGTTATATGACCATTACGGTATAATCCATACCAACATATCGGCAACTTGCGCGTTCAAAAATTTTTATGAATGGTTTTTTTTATGGATACGTCACTAACGAATGATGTACGAGGTAGTTCGATACTGATTTTACCCTCCGTTTAATTTGCTGAAGTCATGCTTGTATGTGCGTACACGTGATGCACACGGTACTAATACATGTGTATATGTGGCAGCATAATATTTGTAAATAAAGATTGCGTTCTACGATGACAGCATAGTACCTACTTGCTTACTTCCAATGTTATGTTTTTTGTTTCATAGATATTTGGAACGAGAATCGATGTAAATTACCTTACCTTCCTTCAATACATCTCTCCTTTAAACTATTTAACCTTACACCCTGTATGCTTACTATATATTATAGATAAAGCTCATTAAAGTTTAGGGTGGGGGCTCGTGACGTCACTAACCGCTACAAGCCACTATACAAACTGCACTGGTTAGTGACGTCACGCGAAATTTCAACTCAATGTATCGCCGTTATTTTTTGATTACCTAAAAAAAATACGCGTCGAATTGAGAACCTCCTCCTTTTTGGGAAGTCGGTTAAAAAATAAAAAATACGTGTCCAATGTTTTTTATTAATCTACAAGACGGACAAAAAAAACACGGTTGACTGTCACGGATCTTGACTAAACCAACATCTGTGACGTAAATTTGATACGGTGTTGTGTTGTGTAGGTTGTGCCGGTTGTCTCAACACAGACTGATGCACTAGGTTTCGTGTAACTCTGGCCTATACATCTGGAAGGTCAATTGTGTAATCCCATTGGATGTTTACACACATCTGTCGTCTCAGATTGGTGAGACGATAGCTTTAATAATAATTAGTAATAATAATTGGACTTTACCACACAGCGCCACCTGGTCTCAAGCTAAAGGGCCCCACACATTAACAGTCCGTCGGCGGATATCAGCCAGTCAGTTAATCTCAACAGATCACAGACTCCCCCTGAAGGTTTTGGACTGATGGCCAATGCGAACCCAGAGTGTGTGGCTGCTTGCCGTCTTAGGCCTGCGTCGACAGGTATCAGCCGGACAGCCGCTGTTCAGGCCGTTGCTGACCCGGGTGAAACTGTCGATTGCCGCCTGCCAGTGCGTAGACTCAAAGCCGGTATTCGACCATTCCCGGCAGGCAGTAATCGCTATAATGTGTGGGCTATGCAAACCATGAACAGCAAGCCAACCGATAGGACCAGAGACTGCAGGCGGACTGTTAATGTGTGGGGCCCTTAAGCGATCTTTTAAATAATAATAATATGAGATAGCCAACTGGAAAGCAGAATTCAAATAACACAAATAAATTCTACAGCTAAGAAATATCATCAGAAGTTTACAAAATCTGACAACATTCACAAGCCTTCACATTTCTGCGAGAGTCGATGTTAGCTTGAGGACATCATCGACGATGTTGACCAGCAACATCATCAACTTTTGTAGAACAAGGTTTTTTATCGCACGGCACGGAATGGGGGTAAAATATCATTTTCCGTCACGGCGTCGTACGGCTGCTCTACGGAAAACAAAGCAACTGTCATTTTTTCCAAATTAGTTTTTTTTGTATGTTTGCCCCTTTACCTAAAATGGTGACAAAACTTCGTTCTAACCGTTTTTTTTTTTTAATATTTGAGGTTACTGAAAACTCTCCTTCAATGTGTTCCTCATTTATAACCTTACCTCCTGTAGACTGCATTTGGTAAGCCACGAGCAACTTTTACTTCTGACAGTTAAATTATTACTTTAACGGGCCGCCAATTAGACGAAGTACGCACAGGACTGTCCGTGTCCAAAGAATTTCTAAGTTCAATCTAAGTTAATTGGCACTGATTTGTTAAAGTTTAACAACGACATAAACATTATCAAGACGATAATTCAACATGTCGATCCCGTGTGCCTCGCCCATAGTTTAGTTTGTAACTTAACTTAAAATACCAGTTATTATCTGTTGGTTACGGTGCAGAGGTCGCTAGGTATATCTAGATTTTATTGAGAATACCTAGATTTTTTATTATTTAAAAGTTCAAAATAAAGTTTTTTTCCAAGACCTATTCAACGATACCCAACAAGCTCACGTCTACTGTAATTTTATTTACATTTCGGTGACATATTTTAATTATTTTATGGAGGGTCACCCCTATATTTCTTTTTTCGTGATGTCACTACACTAGTTCATAGAATGAACCTTTATTCCTTTCATCTACGATTATATTATAGTGCCAATGATCTCCGAGTAAAAGTGCTTATATCGAAACCAGTTTCGTACAAATAATAAAAATTCCGCCTTTGAAACTAGCTACGAAAACGGCGGCTTCGATGACGACTGAAGCAGACACACGCTTGAACAGGACGATCGGACATGACGTAATTAGAGAGTTTCGTTGTTTTAAAAACCTTTGGCTACCTTAAAAAACGCTAGTGTGCCAACTGCCACCACTCCTATTGAACAATTTACTACCGCGTTCAGCCAAGTTGTTTCGTTTGAACATGGCAAACGACCATAATGATAACCTTACACCCTAGTACAGCGATACAGGGTGTGCTGAGTTATGGTATGCGCCATATCACGCAACTTGGAACAAACAGCCGGCCGTACTGCGCTGCGCTTGCGCCACATTTGCGGTAAACGGTTGTGTGTCCGCCCGCTACTTTGTGCAAAACGCAGTCTTGTACAAATGTCGCGGGTCGCGAGCGATTGAAGTCTTGTCCCTTTAGTACTGTACTTTAATCTACACTTGCATATGATTTTTTTTCAAATTTTTTGTAATGAATAAACTCAAAAACTACTTAACCCATCTTAAAAATTCTTTCACTTACATATTTATCATACTTTTTCAATACTTTTTAGATTTCCTGAGGTAGTCCTGATATTCACGCGGGTGATTCAGCCAGTATTATTGTAAATATGATTTTTTATTTATTTGTAGATATTAACTTCTGAAACTAGTGCAATTCAAAAGATTCTTTCACTGATGGGAAGTTGCAATTTATAGGGTCTTTTTCGTTTTTTTTTTTAGCAAAACATGTAGGTAACTTGAAGAACTCAGCAATATATGTAGTTCTACTTTATACACGCCTAAAATATGTTTCATCGGTTGGTTTTCCGTTTCTTTTTTTGCTTTATGACGTTAATTCATTCTTCAGTCTTTCTATTATGACACATTCTTATCTATTTGCCATATCATCAACAGTTTAATTCAGTTTAATTTTATCAATATGTATATGGCCAAATAACAACCTTCGTAAAGAACTTAATATTTTTACTGCGACCTCTAATGCTATACAATGACCGAAACATAATATTACGCTAGCAAAAAATACTCGAAATACTAGAACAATGCCTCAAATTTGAAACATTTCTCGAATATTTTCTACAAAATAGCTGCCAACCTCCGAAAATCCTAGATATATCTGGGTCGGTTATAACTTTTAGCGCTTGCAACGCGTTTTAAATTGCAACAGCTTTGTCGCTGACCAACAATACATTCGGTACGCTCTTATGCCTCCACTACATTATCGCCGAGCACAGACGATTATACGCGATCATGATAGTGTAGAGGGCGTACTCGACTATACTCGCCGATCATCGTCTATGGTAGCCTGCGACCCGTGAATTGTCGGTTTTTGGGCACGCATCAAAGGGAATTGCCTGTGATCGCGCTGAGGTGTCCACATGATCGCCGATCACACGATCACGCGATCAACGATTTTCTGTACAAATTAATGAATGGACTCTTGGATTGCCCTGATTTGCTCCAGCAGATTAATTTTAATATTCCACGAGGTTTACCAAGACCTTCTCGTTATTGTTTATTTGTTCCAAAATCTTCTAAGAGCAATCTTGGACAACATTCGCCTCTTAATCGTTTCCAAACCCAATACAATTCTCTTTCAAAAAAATGTGATCTCGACTTATTTGGACTTACTTTACAAAAATTCAAAATTACCGTGCTTAACACTATTAAATGATTATGTTCTTCTTACTTAACTGTTTCTTCTGAAAATTTAAATAATTTACTAATAAAAAATTCAATGATGCGTTAAAATAGTTCCCTTACATTTGAGTTTGGAAAGAGTAAATTTGCATTTTTATTTTGTGTACATTTATTGCTTCTTTCTCTCGTGCATGCTGTGGCGACCTATAATTGAGGCAGCGCCATAAATTTTTCATTATAATATCCTATATTGTATCACTACCAATGTTACGGTGAATGCTTTGTTGGTCGTTCTTTTCAATAAATAAATAAACGATCATCGGCGATAATGTAATGCAGGCATTAGACCAAATACAATTGTTTCACTTCGCACTCTGGAATCGTGCTGTAAGAACGATAGTTAATTAACTATTTCCATGTAATCGAGCGATGAATGATTACAATTTTGTAACACAAAATTTATCCGAATGACATAATGTTGAAGATTTGAAATGAACGACGGTCGATTTTGCTCCCATTCTATGACAGATATTTCTTCGTGCGATCGAGATAACGAATAACTTCATGTATCGGAACGTACCTAACTGTCAATCTTGAAGGCGGTATCACTATTTAGAGAAACAAAGATGGCGGATTCCGTCATTTATTTTCGTGTCAATAAAAAAATGTTAAAAGAAGATTTTCATAAGTTTTTATAGTAAGTACTATGGGACAATAATGTATGCAGTGGTAGTTTTGTGGATTATCAGGATTGGCAGGTGTGCTCGAGGGTATATCGAGTAGTAAGAGCATGGACGTACCAAGTTATACTCTGCTTGAATTTCGAGCTCTATTATAGAAGTCCATGTAGAACATCTAGACAAACTGGAAGTACAAGTTTAAATATTGTTGCTGGGATGAGATATTTATGTATCAAGATGAGACAAGTATGTTAAGTAAATTGATAAAGTTGTGTGTTGTGCAAGATTTTACTATGTCTATCACGAAACATGCCACAACCACGTCAATTAAAGCAAAACTATTACAATGTCACGTACAATAATGAGACCACGAATAACTTGTTCTTACATCAGTTCAGCTACTATTCTGTCAAACGGTTTATGTATACTTCGATTTTCACTGGAAATAAAAAAAAAAACAATCGTAACGTGGAATCGAAATTCGAAAATGTGTTAAAGCTTTAGTTTTTTTTAAACACATTTTTTACACATAATTAAAAAAAAGTCTCAATAAAGCGTTCTGTATAGCTTAATTTTGTTGGTTAACATGTTTTTGCTTATCGGCGTTATGTGCGGCGTTATGTGTGATTGATTATATAACAAATTCTACTGTCACGTTGAATTCGCGAGTGAATTTATTAGTTAACATTCCAGAATAGCGCCGTGATGAAACAAAACTCGCAACTGAAGCTATAGACGATCTTGATTCGCAGGTTGTTACTTATTGACCAAACAATTTGTTAACACCACGCATCCACATATCCATTGAAGACTTGGTGTTTCACTGGCCATTAAACTAACGTTTATAAGTCGTGTACCTAATGTGTAAAGTTGCATAAAATTTTATATTCCATCAAATAAATTTTTAATACCATACTTTTTCATAACCGTTATTATCGATTTTGCAACTGTGTTATGTGTTATTCCATGGTCAGGTTGGGAAAAAAAAATTCGAGTGCAGCAGACTAGCGGTTTTGCCCGCCCGAGTTGGTGACTCTCAGATGGATTTAGATTAGGCACTTGTTTAATGTTTGTTTGTTTTTCTTGTGTGTTGAGCTGAAATGAGTGTAGTTTATCTCTTTCTCTCTATTATTTCCTTAACTTCGGAGTCCCTTCGGGAATTCCGGGATAAAAAGTTCCCTATGTCCTTATCTGTACCCCTGCCAACGTGTGTGAAAAATTTCATAGTGATCGATACTCTTGTTGAGGTGTGAAAATGTTACAGAAAGGGTTTTTTGCATTTATAATATGGACGCAGATAAGCAATAACATGTTAACCCACAAAATTAAGTTGTCTATTCAGAACGATTTATTGAGAGTTAGGGAACGTTTTTTAATTATATGTTTACCTTATTACATTGTTTAAGTATGTAACTAAATATTGAATACAAAAAATGTTGACAGAAAATGGCGATATAATTCTAAAACACGATTTTTTCAAAATTTCTCCAGTGTGGGTTAACACACTATTGCTTATCTATGTCCATATTAGTGTGGATTCTTAAAACGAATTTTTAGCTAACGTATTCAACATTCATATTGCAACAAATCGAGATTTGGACGATGAATTTATTTTACCAAACACTTTAAGCTCATAAATGAATAAGATAGCTGTTTTGGTGGGTTGTGTAAGAAATCTTAAAGTTGAAACGACAGTAATGATCTGATCGCTGGCGATAAAAGATGATTTTGTAAACGAAAATCCTAAAATCGCTACAATGCGACAACCGGTTAAGAAATGGCGCGTGGCTGCTTGCATGTGTTTCAAAATAAATATAAGAGAGGCGTAGTTTTGTATCTGGACATAGATAAGCAATAGTGTGTTAACCCACACTGGAGAAATTTTGAGTAAATCGTGTTTTAAAATTATAGCGCCATTTTCTGTCAACATTTTTTATGTTCAATATTTAGTTACATACTTAAACGATGTAATAAGGTAAACACATAATTAAAAAACGTTCCTTAACTCTCAATAAATCGTTCTGAATCAATAATTTAATTTTGTGGGTTAACATGTTATTGCTTATCTGCGTTCATCTGTCCTCATCTGTCCTCATCTGTCCGATGTGGAGCCACAATGTGCACACAGATAAAGATAGCTTATCTTAGATGAACACGTTTTACGATATTTGTCTTTGGCACGGCACATTTTATCACGTCTTCCCTACCTACCACTCTTAAAAGATTTTAAGCTGAATAAACGATCCACATAAGTTGTTATAGAGGTTACCATTATGGGTAACTTCTTCTCAGCCATATATTTACTAGTATTAAAAGTACCAAATGTTATGATGTTTAATTTTTCACTCGTATTTAGTGTAATGGAAAAATATCTAGTTAATACCTATCTAGCAAATATTCTTAAAATATAATCCTTACTAGTCCTTACTAATAATATAAATGCGAAAGTAACTCTGTGTCTGTCTGTTACGCTTTTACGCCTCAACGGCTTAACCGATCATCATGAAATTTTGCATACACATTGTCAGGGGTACAGAGAAGGACATACAGTACTTTTTATTCCGGAATTCCCACAGGAACTCCAAAATTGAACCTCCGAAAGAAGCCACGGGGAACAGCTAGTAAGTAGGTACACAATTTAAACATCGGCTTAGGCTTTCGAATACCTTAACATGTATAATTATAGCCAGAAATATAAATCGATGTTTTTTCTTCAATCTGAGTAGAAAAAAGTGTTTATTAGAGATTTTAATAGCTATAGTAAGAGTGGTTTAGTCAAAATATGTTAATGGTAATAGAACCAATAAATACGCTAATATGTAGGCACCTATTAGCCGAAACTCGCAAGGTTACAATGGTAATAATGGCTGGTTTTAAAACTAACGAACACAATAACAATGTTAGAGAAATCATTGTGCGACATAACCGCAAACAATCACTTGAGGTGAGAATAATAAAAACTGGCTTCAAGATTCATTAAAAACTTGTGTTTTACAATATTTGCATGCTTTATTAGAATACGTTGTTGCAATTTGACTTGATAGCTAAAAAAAGAAACATACGCGTCGAATTGAGAACCTCCTCCTTTTTGGGAAGTCGGATAAATATAGGTGGGCGTCCACGTAAAAGATACCAGTAGTGGGGTATTGAGTTAAGACTAGATTCGGTATCTAGAATGCAGGTTAATTGATAGTAAGGATTGAAAAAATATTCAAAAACTAGCATAGGTTTTTTTTTATCAGACATTTGAAGTTGAAATTCTGAAAAAGCTTGATTTGAAAGTTCGAGTGAAAAAAAAATTATTGTAGATTAAGATATATGAAATAGAAGAAAATTGAGTATTTATTAATAATTGTCAATAAATGATGATCAATCAAAATCGCAGACGCAATTTTTTCACCCAACTTCACAAAACCTCGTGTATCTTGGAAACCAAATGCCGAGAACTGGTACTTGTAGCTTGGACGCCAACCACACAGAATAAAAGCTTAATTTAGGCTAGCTACATCATCAAATGGATCCATACATACAACTGGATTCAACAACAATATAGGTACATTTTTAGATGCGAATAAAAATCATTGATGCATCGCAAAACAGTACTTCCGAATGGGGAGCTTTTGTTGTTTGTGGTCACGCTCTGTTAAACATCTGTACTATAGTCTATGGTCCAACAAGGTTGTATAAAATAAAGGTTGACAACCTCTGTTCAAGCAAAATGTCCGTCACTAGTAACACAGCAGCTCCTGATGTTGACATTAAAGATCATAATATATGATATAGAACCACTTAATTTTACCATCCAATCATTTTGCGATTTTTTACGGTCTATGGTGTTTATTATCATATTATTCGAATATACACATATATCGGTCTGTTGTCTTTATGTGCTTAGATACCTAATTATTAATTGATGTCTCTAGGAGCTTAAACAGCATCTAATTCATGATAAGCTCTTTTTAAATTTTACAATGTGTGTCAGTCATACAATCACGATTTAACGCGACTCATGTTTGTAAATTATAATAAAACAAATATCTCATTAGAAATAAAGGCCTTTTTAACGAATGAATTGAGACTTTATTAATAACATTAACATTAGGTATATATGACGAGATCGGGTAATTTATTGAACAATACTCATTTATTTTCATTAATTTCTTTACGTCCTTATTTCAGTTGTTTAAGGTTCAAAATTTTATCTTCATAGCTGATACAATTTATATTGTATTTCTGACAACGTGTAATCACGATGCATTGTATGATAACTTGTACCTATAATTTTAATCCCACCAAAAAGTATCGTGGTCCGTTACAAAACCACTACTGGTTGCAGTTAACTGTGTCAGTATCATTTCATTTCTGTATTTCATTTGGATCGTGTCGTATTCGCCTTCGATGAAACTCTCGTTATTGTTAGCAGATTGTATAGAGCTGTGTTAACAGTTTCTTTAGTATATTTCGCGATTGAACTTCAAATTTGGGGACTCTTCAATTATGCTAGTATTATTTTTGTAGTAGCTTTTTTTTGCTCAAATGGTGAATTTATATTCGCACGTCTTACGTACAACTATGTTTAGTGACCCAATAAAAAACTAATTACAAAACGTTGCATAAAACAATCTATCTTACAAATCTTTTAAAATTCCACGTTGGAGTGAATCTTGAAAAACCTCCAAAAATCCTGCCAAAGTCTGTGTTCCCGGACGAAAGCGGTAAATTGTACCTTTCAAGTTAGAATGAATAGGTATTAAATAGGCTTGTTTCCGGGGTATAAAAATCAAATTAAAAAATATTGGACACGTATTTTTTAATGTTTTACGTAAGCAAAAAACAATGGAGATACATTAAGTCGAAATCTCGCATGACTGCACAACGTGCTATAAACTGTAACTGGACTAAAACTAAAATTTGGTTGACAAGCCCATCGGACAAAAGTGTAACTAACACTTTAGACCGTCTAATTGATTTTCTGGTGTCTATAATATGAATTTTTTCATACTTAAGAATAACAAAATCGCCATAAGGTTTAAACATCACCATTAATCAGAACCTCTATAGCCGTTGATGTATTTTCCATCCATCATTAGTATTCAGGCTACATTTCTGCATCACAATTTACAAGTGATCTGATGCAATTACTTACAAATGGCAAAATGCTCGAAGCCTTAATACATTTAGCATGACTTATCTGAGACGTGTTTGCATTCGCACAATCATTGCAACCCTTTTATTATATTTATCTGAGTCATATAACGGCTGTTTTATTATATGTGTCGAAGCCAAATGGTATAAATTCGTCGGCTTTTTGCCGAATACTGAAAATAGAAAATGCCTTGCGATGAGTATTCGCATCTTGAAAATCAGTACCATAGGACTGATTTGTTTTATACTGGCAGGCTAGCTATCAGAATTAATATATTGAAAAAATTAGAACTGTGACGAATTTGCACATAATTTTTCTCATGCCGAATTTACAGCAACTCATTTTCTTGACGTGTCAGGTATGTGCTGTAACTTATATACGTATATTAATTGATATTAAAAAGCTTTCAAAGAATAATAATTAGCCATTGTTCAAACCTACTCCAGCTTAGCGGTTTGGAGTGCTTGCAAATACAAAACTGCCAGCGATTTGAAACTTTTAAACCTACGAATTATACGGTTTGCTGATCAAGCTCACATAGCTCAGATAACCTAACTCTTTTTTGTTTCCTCGAATGCTCCCTTTTCCCCTTTATTCCTAAACTACCATCCGCGGTAGTTCAATTTTCTTGTGCAATTGAATAATGAATATAAGTAGATTTCAACATTGCTGCAAAGGGGCTAATGTGGCATGTTTAAAGCATTATCTTAGCTTTCGGTTTCACTTCATTAAGACTCATTGTCTATCAGTATTTATTGTGCCATTGTGGCCACTTTGTTTCTGATTCGATTCATTGTACGTATCCCGTTAAATTTATATTGGAAAATTGAGAATACGCTTAACGAATTTAAAGTTTGTAAATGGAGGTTTATGAGCGGATTAAAATGGTAAGGGACATAATTTTTTAAGTCTTAGACACCTCTTTGTATTTTACAACGTAGTTCAGCTTTATTTTGTATTTTAAGAGCTGGCATTTATTATAAAATATCTTTGAATAATGTGACATGTTCCTGATTATAGGTATGTAGTGTTTTATTTGTGGCCTTTAGTTCGTCTTCAATTTTATGCATAGTTCTTTAACAGTAGCTATTCAGTTTAAATCTTATATATTCCTATTTATTCACTTATATGTATATGTAACATACAATAAATAGTTTTGTTCTCAATGACTATGATAATTAACTAAGCCAATACCCAAGTGTTGCTATACTACAAAATATTGCCTAATGTTTCAATAGTATGCATTCATCGGCGAATTCATAGCACCTTATAGAGTATGTAGAATTTTATCAAGTTTATCTATGTAGAATATTTAGCACACGTAAAGACAGTATCAATTAAAGTTGCTTACGCTCTAATTGTTGTACATAATTGCAACAAAATTATTTAGAATTATACAACTTCGGTGAACGGCCTTTGTTAGCTTACGAGTGTACTTCACGGTCGTAACAATATTAAAACTAAAAAAAAACGTAACGGTATTAGACGAAGTACAGTTATATTGTGATTCTTGATTTGCTAACAGCACATAATAACTGATGTAATACCGAATAGTCGGTAAATGTTGAGGATTGTACGTGCAAGGTTAACAATCCTGATTTGATTGTTGTTACACCTGGATCTCGTACACTACAGTGGGAATGTGCTAAAGCAACGTTCGTTACCTCACAAACCTAACATAGATCCTATCACAGCGAAGTAATGTGCTTGGATAAAATTTCACTTCACGACCTTAAAACACGATCACGGAACTCAAATAGTACCTATGCCGTGTTAAATAATGTAGTATAAGTACATAAGTTTTCGTGTGAATGTAAAAAATATGACAGAAAAGTTGATGATAGTGTCATTACCTCGCCCTACAAAGTAGATATTGTAAAAACACTTTGCAGCAAAGCGGGACGGGTATAATAACTTTAAATAATGGAAAATACATATACACATTCGAAATTGCTGGCTGTATTGTATTTGGATATATTGCATTGCAATCTATGAAGATTGAAGACATACCATGAAATGTACATTGAACTACGCTATAACCTGATTATTAAAATGATAATTATGCTTTTAGACATAATCACACATCACCTGCGGTTAGTGCTATGGGTAGGTACCAAATCAAAATGTTTAACTTTCATATTTTCCTTGTAGGTAGGTACTCAAAATGTCAAAGAATCGTTCCTTGAAAACTTTTTCGGAGCAATAAGAATACATCGACCGCACATAACAACCACTTTAAATCAAGAACTCCGAAATCGATCCATCAAAATACTCGAGAGGTTGCTACAAAATCCAGAACCGGCTGTACGCACCTCTGGCTATAGGATCGAAAGCCGGTATGTGGCCTACAGTAAACCCCAAGGTCGTCTGTGTACCGCTTCACAATTTTATTTTGTATTTTTTGTACCACCTTTCTTCTTTGCCGCGTCTTAAACGTCTCAACCGTCTGCTAAAGCAAAATCGACTTTATTTCTATAGAATTCCTGCTCGATTTCATTTATAATCTAGAGTTCAAATTCCAAAGGTCGTTGGGGCCGTGTGTTGTGTTCTTTTTTGCGAAAGGTTTTTGTAATATAACTACCTACGTCTAAACATTGGACATCCAAATGATAGGTTATACGTAAACTTCACTACACCTGCACCATAAGCTCAAATCTGGAGCTAGAAATTAGTTTTCATATTATATTATGTGAGTTGTCCTTTTGGTAATAAATCCAAAATCATAACAACGTTGTCATTTCTGACAATACGAAAATGTCTCTATTGTACTATTTTATCCATAGTTGAAAGTAGGTACACAATTTTTTAGTTTCTATCTTGCAATCTGGTAGGCTCTAGTTTCGTCATTGGCATCTTGGATCAGGTGTACGGCCGTACCGGCTACCAGACAACGCGAGCCAATACCTTCTAGGGACTTAAAGTTTTCTGTCCATGCCTACCTTGATATTTCGCAAAACATTGGTATTTCAACGGGCCCTTTATTCGGTAGTTGACCTAGCTGCTTTGGCGTCATGTTGATTTTTCAAATTCATCAAACGAAACCTCTAATAAAATGAAAATACTAGAGATTTAATTTTTTTCTTTGATGCATAAACTTACTAATATTTTAAATCTAAGAGTTAAGACGTTCCTTAAAGAAGTATAAAAATTGTCACTAAAAATACCTGATGACTTTACTTATACAATGTATACTATCCCCGTAAAGAGATCCCGAAAGAATTTTAAAATTTTTGAGAGTGCAACTGAACTGAATGATCGAAAAATTTATATGTAATTGTTATACTGTTGTTCTTAATACTTACGAACTTTCATTATTGCCTCAGCATTCATTAATGATTTCTTGTTTCCTTTTTATTCGATCATAGCGTAAATAACATCGACCTTGTTCATTTTATTTTTATTTTAATAATAATATTATAGTTGCAGTTTGTTTCTTTAGCTTGTCTATTGCGAATTAATCTCAAATATAATCTGTATGTATTCAATAAATTCGTCTACGCAATCTGTTGCATCAAAAATTCTTATCTTGCTTCTCAATTATTAGTTTTTTAAAATAATGTTTCTCAATCCTTTTCTATAATACCTGAGTATTACTTAATTGTAAAGTTTTGTTTTTTTAATTAAAATTCTTCAATTTCTTTTCCAAAATCGTGAAGTACATTAATGTCGGATTACTGCTGCTGTTATTAAGTTGAAAATGACTCTTATGGGTCTTATGTTCTTATGGGTTATTTGACCTTCGATTCCAGTATTTATTTCATAATTTAAGTATTTGTCACATTCTTATGTGACCAAATTCATGATTCAATAATTTCATTGCGTAACATTGGATATATGATTTCGTTGATTTCGAATCTCATAAGAAAAGGTCTTAGTAATAATATAAAAAATGTTCTCATACAGAAAGCCCGCTCGTATATCTAAATTATCTATAAATACTGAAATAAATAAACTTAATAAACAGCAATTTCTTAAATTGAAGAAACTCTAGAGATCGAAAGAGAATAAAAAGAAAAAGAATAGAATATAACAAATTATATAATTTGAATTTAAAAATGCAAAAAAATGTAAAATTTCGTTTGCACTCTGCACACTGAACTGGCTTCAAACCTGATTTTAGTTTAATGTAACACTTTGTGGACTGAAATGTCCGACTCAGAAGAGGGTATTAAAAAATTGACACCTAATATTTTTTTTTGTTTTCTTGAAATCTACGAAGGCCACTTGTCATTTTTCAAAATTGGAAAAGCGTTCTTTGCAATTGCTCAGAGTGCAGAGTGAAGACTTCCAAAGTAGTTATAACTCTTTAGTCTTTGAAAATTGCTCCTGGTCCCGATATCGATATACTGATGCTGATATTGACACAATACAGAAACGTTTTTCCCTATTGTACTCAATTCATCTGAACCTTTAGCAGCGCTTAATAAAATATTCCATCCAATGTGTCACTTTTTAAACAGTTCGCGAAAGTGTGCGTGCTTCTTTTAAAAAATAGGCCAAATAATAAAGACTTATTTTGCTATTCCAACGGCGTACTAACGACATGGGTGAATGTCTGTCCCATGCTGTTCTAACGTGACACTTCATATTAGTGACTGTGCATACCGAATATAGAAAGAATAATGTTGGGAAAGATTTTTTAGAAAGAACCAGTGCTTATTTGGTGTACATTGGCTCAAATGTTACATTTACAATGAGAGCACTCGGACTTTTTATGTGCGATGGTACTTGAGATGAAGTTAAACTTTTTTAAAGATTATCCTTCGTCTTTGATATCTTATAAAAATGTTTTTTTATTACTTTGCATTTAATATTATTGAGGACTGAACTTTTAATCGTCAATATTTTCAGTGTAATAACTATCAAAACGTCAAATTTATTTCTCAGTTAATTGAAAAACCGTCCTGAACACAACACAACTTGATTCATATTTTATCAATCTCTTTGCGTATGCTACATTCACGTATCAATCCCCTACTTACAGTTGTAAATCATTTGCCAAATAACACAAAAAAGATCTTATCTGCTCATCCGTCAAGATAATGTAGGATTACGGTATCAGAAGTGACTGGCGTAAAATTGCTTACTGTTACAGTTGAAAAATTCATAACAAACATGTCCGATGTCCAGCGATGATCCACTGGCATGGCTTGGCATGCGGTGCGCGTGCGCATCCCGTTACGCTACCGTTTTTGCGATCCTCGCCTCAGATACAGCTATTTTGATACATTATGTCGTCTTGCTCGCACTCGTTGACAAAGCTAATCGTTCCAAGACAATCATCTCTGACCCCAACATCTCAGATAGTAAACTATTCGTTTTAACATTTCTACTGCCTAGTCGAAGTTCTGTTTAGTTGAAAATGTCAAGGTCAGCTATTTGACCTATTGTTTTCCGATCGGAATCGAGTCGAACCCACGATTGGAAGCGAGATATTTAATGCAATTTTCAACGGTCAATAAAATTTTATATTGTTATTCTACCTATTGGTATTTTTAGACACGAATAGTATATTTGACGTGTTCAAAGTAATTGGAACCAGTGGAGTCAACAGTTTTGTATAAAATTCTTTCTAGGTTGTACTAGTTAAGACTTTTCAATACATTCTATCATAAATGCGCATTTAGCGATTCTTCTTCACTTACACAGTTGAGTTTTATCTTAATCACTACTTCTCTTAGTGCATTTTAATGTTCATGATACGTGGTTATTAAAAGCGAACTCATAAATGATTAGAACTCACAATCTTTGCAAAGATTTCAAATGTCTCTGTTACAGACTTTATTACACTCGCTCTCGTAAAGTAGATTACACGAGATATTACCTAGACATTTGTAAATATAGTTTACGAGTCCTTTAAACTGTCTCTGATGGTACAGCAGACATGCGATCATAAAGGCAGTTAACGACTGATAATGTGGAGAAGATAACATTTGATTTGATCAATATTTTAAATGCTAATTAAAAGATCAGATTTATCACAGACAAGAGTAGTTTTTTTCAATCCCTTCCTGTTCCAATATTGCATGCAGCAGCAGTACATAAGATGTATAAGTTGATAGGGAAGTAACCAATCGTCCAACTGTATGTATTCCCACTGCAAAATTGTGTATTCCCACTGCAAGCAGTTCTTAAGTGAATTGTATTTTCTGTGGTACAAAATACAGCCTACCACCAAGTCTCGATCGACACACGATGTGAAATGTTACTGACCGACCTCGATCCCTTCGACTGAGATTTTTAAATGTCAGGCAAAATTAAATTTACACTTCGATAATATTTTTTATACATTATATGGAATGTTAAGTGGTTGTATTTATAAGTAATCCCCTTTTTTAATTGAGTGTACATTACTGTCTACCGAGTCGTTTGCCTTGGTTAAAATATTGTCTGTCATGCCTTTACCGGTGTTATAATGTTATAATATTTACTTCAAATACAGCGAATTCCGATTAGTAAACAGAACGTATATTTGCAATATTATCATTGCGTAGGCAGGCGTGCAATAATATTGGAAAGGTACTCTAAACAAGCGTATATTATTGTCTTAACATTCTGCATCATCCTTATCTATACTACTATTATAAAGAGGTATTTGTATTGTACGTGGTAATCTTTGGAACTTCTGAACAAATTCTGAACATTCTCTCCCTGCCCAAGCTATAGTGTCTCAGAATAATATAAGAGGCTTTCTATCCCGGACCTTGGAGTGGATATTCGCAAGGTCTCTTAAGTATTATACATAGTTTACATGCTGTTCCCCGCAGCGTCACCCGCAGTAATTTCAGAGTTCCTGCGGGAATTCCGGGTCCCTATATTCTATGTTACTCAGGGATAATTGTAGCATTCTATTGGTAAAAGAATTTTCGCAATCGGTTCACCAGATCCAGAGCTTACCGGGGTACAACCTCACAAACTTTACCTCTTTATAATATTAGTACGTATATAGATTAGTATCTATAAGAGGGAACAGTTTTTTAAAGATACTTTTATACATATTTATTTATTTGGTTATTTAAATTACAAGCGGTTCAGAGAAAATTTCAAAGCACCAGCAAGTAGATACTTTCAAATTCTAATATACAAAAAATCTTTGTTTATACAGTGATCCTCTCTTGATGAGTCTAGTTTTATTTAATTATATTTTTCTGCTCTCGGTAAAACTAAATTGATTTTTACATTTTAATTGGGTTTTGTAGACTTAGGAAAGCTTAGCTTGTTTCCAGAAATATTTTAGTTACTTCAAATGCGATTATTTCTCCATTAAGCTCCTCTAAATTTTGTTGTTTACTAACAAATATGTTATTCATGTTTACTTTCTCTTTGTTTATAGAAAATAATTCTTTTTGTTTTTACTTAACGATATAATTTTTATTTGCATCCTTAACAATAATGCAATAAATTAATAAATCATTGTTTCATAAACTCACAAATAAGGATATCGCGAGCGATTTCTCCTGTTAACCCTTTGGTTGGAGACAATGACCCGAACATTAATTTTGCATTTAATATAGCCTTTATGCGCCTTGTGATAAGAGTGTAATTACTTATTCTATTCAATAGAAGGGAATTTCGTCGTTATCTGCTCACGCGTCGTGTTGTAAACGTAGAAAGTGTCTCATTTGTAGTGTTACCATAGTTAAGGTTTTAAATCGGGATAGTGATACAATACGTTTTCTATTGTTGCGACTCATTTATGGTAAGGACCGATAGCCGTGGGTGGAAAGCTCAAGTGCAAGTCTGGTTTCAGGCCTCGGTCCACTTCGCTGACTTATCTTAATTTCCTAGTTAATATCTATCTCACAGTAATTGGAGGCTCGTTAGAAACTAGCACCACTTGATACCTTCAATTTCTCTATTCATACACACATAAACTTACGCCTGTCTTCTGGAGGGGTAGGCAGAGACTATTGATAGCTTTTTTTAATTTGATTTGCTGCGATCGATCCTTACTGTCTTACCTTCATGATACATACATTCCTTCGCATACATTCCTGTCGGTTTTTAATGCTCTTGAATAAGTATAAAGTTTTTTTAAACATCGTTGACTAGTTACCGATCACTCTATATACATACATACATATTTAGTCGCTCTACTGTAGTCCAATCTTGATGAACGAAGCATTTAAACATTTCTCTTTTGATACGAGTCACTACATCGTCCTTTTCGATTCCACTGTGTGATAAATCGCATCGCAGTATGGGCTCCGCTGAAAATCAGCGCTGCCGCATTCTATGCGACAGCATAATAATATGCTGAGTCGGTGTTCAGTTTGGCATCGCAACAAATACTTAACATTTTACGTACCTACTTGTATTTTTTTTTTGTATTCCTATTTAAGGTATTTTGATGTTGATGCCAAATAAAGTATATGTCTATGTCTATGTCTATGTCTAAATGTCCTGTTTTCTCGCGACCACGTGGTCCCCCCACCCGCCGCCGGAACACAATGCCGGCCATTTCTGCGCATGCGCTACTCCGCGATAGATAGCTCGTGCTCGCTTGTCACATTATATTGTTGCCAGCGCCGAGTTCGTAGTGTCACATCGGATAATGGATCACGTGACACAAAATTGCTTTTCTGGGCCCCCGAGATCGGAGATAATATCGTATGTGGAGCATATTGGAAATTATTTTGAACTGGACTGCATTGTAAACGACCTATTGTGATCTCGCTGTGTCTGTTTGATAGCTAACTGTATAACATTATAAGCGAAAGTTGGCTCTATTTGGGTTAAGAAAGTGCTCTTTGTGGTATCCCTGTGCCATATGATCCGAAGGCCCCAAACGGTCCTTGCGGTGTCCTAGCCTCCAATAAATAACTGTGGACCTAAGAATTGATTTTGTTCACACAAGTGATACACATTTATGGCGTTCTTCCGACTAAACTCAACATAATTTATCAATAGGTATCAAGAAATTTTAAACAACAGTGTCTGTGCATTGGAAATAATTTAAAAAAATATCATTGAAGGGGGTGCAAGGTAACAATATAAAAGCATTAGGCATGATATTTTTGGTAATTTTTTTTTGCGTACAATATATTTTTTGTCTAATTTTGTTATTGGAATTATTTATAATTAGCAAGTAACTAGCGGTTCCTCCGGGGTAGGTATTATTCGCGTTAATTACGGGATTCCCTAAAGAAAACTAAAATCAGTATCGATTCAATAGTACCAGAGATATTACGCCTCACATCCAAACTTACAAGCTTTACCTCTTTATAATTGTAGATTGTTTGTTGCTATTGTTTTAAATGTGCTACAAAGCAAAATTATAGGCATAGGCTTTGTTTCATTTAAATCGGATGTCGGGAAAAAAGTGGTTATATAAAGAGTCTAATGGTCAACTCGCGTACCGTTATAAAGGTTTTATATATGATCCGAGGGAGCTGGTAACTCTGCGTGATATGGAGTTAGTTATCTATGAAAAACTGCCATAGCTTGACGCCTTACCGTCGTACACGGCAATCGGTTCAAATCAAGCGGCTACCGGTTTTCTAATGGTGCATTTACACTCACGTCGACGGTGGGATGACGGTTCTTTGTTGTTTCTAAACGAATTTCAATATTGGTAGAAAATTATCGATAGTATTATCGAATCAAGTATATTCTTGTATTTATTTTAACTACATTTATTGTTGCTCAACAGTTTTAGACTTGAACATGAACGAGGTGCATTTTTCACTCTAAACGATTATCCACGCTTATACACCACAGTATTTTAAATATCAAGATTATTATAATATAATATTTATACATATCATAAATACTTGGTGCCCAATCCATGATAGGGATATCATATATGCCATGATATGCGTAACGCGGTTTGTGGTAGGGGAGCTCTGAAACTAACGCGTGCGAAACTGTGGGGAACAGCAAGTTATACAATACTATAGCTGTTCCCGTGGTTTTCGGGAATTCCAGGATGAACTATACATCTAATATATATAAATCACGTGTCACGTTGTTTGTCCGCGATGGACTCCGAAACTACTGAACGGATTTTGATCAAATTTTGCAACCATTTATAATATGGTCAAACTTAAAAGATAGGATAGTTTTTATCCCGGAATTCCCTCGGGAACTGAAGGACATAGAGTACTTTTTTCCCGCAACCTCCGCGGGAACTCCGAAATTACCGCGGATGAAATCGCGGGGGACAGCTAGTATATATATATATATATCTATCTATGAAAACTGCATTAAAATCCGTTGCGTACATAGATGGGCAAATCAACCCGGTGCTTGGGTTTAAACCCGATAAAAGGCAGTCTATTACGGTAATTTTTCGGGTTTAAGCTCGAAAATGGCAGGCTTTTATCGTTTTTAATCCCAATCCCGGGTTGATTGCCTATCTATAGTTGCCTAGTAAGATCTAAGCGTACCAGTGGCGAAGGGTGAAATATTGAGAGAGGGAAGCCGGAAATCTACTTTAATTTCAACTTATTTAACTATTAACTGTTCCCCGCGGTTTCACCTGCGATAAATTCCGGAGTTCCCGCGGGAATTTCGGTATAAAAAGTCCTTCCTTGTACCTATCCCTGACAACGTTCTCAATTACGGAGAGAGATGTTGCGTCTGAAGGGAAGCCGGTGGGAATCGGCTTCTATGGTACCTTCGCCACTGAAGCGTACAGACGTCGCGTCAGGAACTGACTTCGTTGGTAAAGAAGCCAACAACACACATACGGCGGGAGTGTGCACGCTCCACAACAGTTTCGCAACCCACCACCGGCCGCGGCCGCCGCCGCGGATCAGTCAGTCGCAGTCAGTCCGTCAGTCACGAGCGCGGCGCGGTGTGCCGCTGACGCGCGGAACGTACACCAACAGCGGTTATTCCCAGCCAAATATCCGAGCGATTGTGTACTCTATAGTTCCCCGTGTTATTGTCGAAATTCGTTCGGCCGTGCAATTTCGCCGTTTCGAGGGTAATTAGCTTGCTCATATTGTTGTTAAAAACTATTGTGTTGATGTGAACATTACATAAACCATGCGGTTACAATGGAATCGAGTTTTTTCTGCTCCTCCATCTATTACTACATTATTTTTTGTGTTGATGTTACTACCTACTTTACCTGCCTGCGGTCTGGTAGAAGAGTTTGGTTGCTCCAACCAAAATTGAGTTTTTTTTTTTAATCTCGTGCAAATGCATAAATATTAGGTTTTTACTGATAATATCTTGTCTGAGATTTTAGTGATGAAATAACCTTTGTTAGTCAACTGCTGTGCTATTCTGAAAAAAAAAATTATCGTGTCAAATCACACTCACTTCGTTTCTAATTTCGCTAGCGATTGTTTTGGTATTCTCAAGCAAATCAAGGCTAAAGGAAGTGAAGTGAGTTTGAAAAGCGTAAAAAAAAATAATCGATCAGCCTAATTCTTCGCACTCCTGATCACTTGATAGCGCTGGTTTCCAACTCGTTAGATTAAGAAAAATAATTTCGTTGATGATTCAGTAGTGATTATGCAAATTAATGTTATTATAATTGGTCATACTTGAATTGGTCTTGCTTTGGCAGAAGCTTCTAGTATATAATACTCTGTTTTATACATATAAATGGGAACACAACAGACAATAAATAGAGAAATTTTACCTGAAACTTGTATTAAGTATAATTTGAATCACAGGTCACACATTGAATTTTTAAAACGGAAGTGATTAATTTGCTTATTTGTTTCATTAATAATACTTAATTATATTCGGTGGGTATGTTGCAAATGAATGTTACGACACGTATAAATAAAATAAAACAATACCGCGAACAGACAGACAACTCCCAGCGGAAATCTCTAGATTTAGAAACATGATGTATGGAATATAATCAGTCCCTAAGGCGGTAGAAGGGTTCAACCGCGGAAAACAGCTTGTTTATGTAATAATTTCAAACCAAATTGATACAAAGTACTTTTCTAATTAGGTTAAAAGTCGACGTTTTCACGCAACAAACAAGTACCTATCACCATCTATCTTTTTGTATTTTTAAATCTATTGGTACATCTTATAAAACTGTAGTTTTTTTGTTGGAACGCGAATCATAAGTAGGTACATCGAGTGAACATAATTGTATGAATACATTTCGTCCTAGTATTATAATATATTCAGAACGTTCTAATTATAATAATATTATTTAAATGAAAAAAAAAAAACTATCATGTCCATTCGAATATCGAATTCAAATTATTTTTCTTCCTTACAGGTAAAGAGGACGTATTCAAATATAAGATGGACAACGTCAACGAAGAATAGTGCAGTGGAGTAAATAAAAATAACAGTGATACTGGAAAAATAACAGTTATCGTACCGGTTTTGGGTGTTATCGTTTCTGCTGCTGGTCAGCTATGGTGTGTGACGGTGAACAGTGCTGAGTGTTCACCATGCCGTCGGACAGTGGATCGGGGTGGTCCCCGCCCGCCTCCAATAGCGAGAGGAGATTGAGCAACTCTTCAGATGGCAGCGCCGGAAGTGGTTATTCGAAAGCTGTAAGTTCACGTTCATTAACTATTTCTCTAGAATCCCCTGTTTGAATCCCCTGGAGGATTTATTTGTTTGGATATTACGTCCTCACCGACATCCTTGTCAAAGATGATGCACTGAGGATTTGTTTGGATGTTTCGTCCAAACTGATCCCCTTATCAAAGATGACCTAGTAGAGGATTTGTTTGGATTTTTTGTCCACACGGATCCTCTTATCGAGTTGTTTAAATTTTTTGTCCATGCTGATCCTCTTATCAAGTTGTTTAAATTTTTTATCCATATTGATCTTCTTATAAATTTTTGTTTATTTGAATATAGGTACTTTTTATATGAACGACAAATAGTCAAATCTCAAAACTATGATCTCGCGGTGCGTACGGACTATGTGACATGTTAGATTAACTTACATATTACATTGCAACATAAAATAAGACTGTACACATTAGGATAACAATGCAATATAACAATGTTATATAACCATTGTCGTTTCTTGTTCTTCAGCGCTATGCTATCCACAAAGTCGTCGCTGAGACGACGTTTCACTGGCTGCGGCAGCGACGGTTGTACTTTTAAATAACAAAAGAAAAACAAAAAAAAAACTAACTCGACTAAGTTATATAACATGTTATTTATAACATTCAGTGTCCACTGTCCACATTATCTAAAATGTATGTCATGTAGTCTGTACGCACCGTCAGTTTATGGAAGTGAAAAAAGGAAGGTCATTCTGAGTTACTGAGACAGATTTATATTACATATAGCTACCCCGCGATTTCATCCGCGGTAATTTCAGAGTTCCCGCGGGGATTCCGGGATAAAAAGTACCCTATGTCCTTCTCTGTACCCCTGACAACGTGCATGCCAAATTTCATCCAAATCCGTTCAGCCGTTTTTGCGTGATTGAGTAACAAACATCCAAACATCCACACTTTCACATTTATAATATTAGTAGGATTATTAAAGTTTGTTACTTATTAAAGTAGCTATTGATACATGAAATCCGCAGTTCGTAGCGTGCACGGTGTTTCGGTTGACTATGGAAGTTGACTGTGGAGTTTTGCAAATGACTGTACGGTCTAACTCTTTTTTCTTCGTAATTTATATTCTTGTTTACAAATTATCCTAAAAACATAATTTTTTTTTGGACCAGTCTTCAAATTTGTTGTCAAACCTGAT
Organism: Zygaena filipendulae; assembly: GCA_907165275.2. NCBI lineage: Eukaryota > Metazoa > Arthropoda > Insecta > Lepidoptera > Zygaenidae > Zygaena > Zygaena filipendulae. The sequence goes on from OU015669.1 coordinate 9,896,053, forward strand.
CTCCCATGGTGCTACCGGTCTGCGCACCACGAATACTAGAATAGAACCGGGCATAGTCCAATTAAAGAGACAGATAGACGCGATAATAGCAATCGTATAATGCTGTTCCCTTCACTCATTGAAATGGGACCAGGTTATGCCGAATTCGGCCGAGCCTGCCGAGATAATCGGGCAGCGATTTGGAAACATATTAGGATATTGAACCGATGTGTTATTAACAGTAGAGGAGCCAGTTTATGCTCTGTAATGACTCCGAGAGTGTTTTTTTTTTTACTGTAAAATTTACTTCTTTCGGCAAAAGAAACTAAGTCCATAATGTTACTATTTATTGTCCAGTCACAAGTGTTAATACTTATAGTTCAGTGCAGCATCGTCAGTAAAATACAACAAAATCCATTTTTAACAATTTTTATTGAGCAAGCAATAATAATAATAAGATGGCACTGTTTTATTCATTCCAAAAGTGAGATCTCTTCGTTCAGCTATTCATATAACTTCCTATCTCATATCTAGAAGGCTGCGATTATGGATATCTGAAAAATTACAAATCTCTGACACTGTTGCTTATTAAAATTCATGTCTGCGTTAGTTATTATGTGTGTGTGTATGTGTAATTAACCCCGTTTACTTAGGAATTATGATAATACCAGAATTCGGATTCGTTTTTGTGCTCATTGTCGTTATGACATAATTGTGATGAAAAAGAAATTGTGATAATTTTAATTTATAATTTCATGTAAGTAGGGTATAGCACAAAATTCTGAAAAAACAATATTATGTTAATTTATTTATTAAGGACAGCCGTCAAGATTTGCCGGAATACTGACCTTCGTTCGTTCAGCTTATACTTACGCATACTAATATTTAATAAACTCCTTATTTCAAATTCAAATATGCTGTATTGCCCCAGGAGAGATAATTAAAACGAAAACATATAAAAAGTAAATACAGAGCAAAAGGCGGCCTTATTGCTAGAGGCAATCTTTTCAAAGCAATAAAATAATAAACGAAGATAAAAAATAAGATAAAAAAACATGACGATTGACTTAGTGCACATATCTTGTGCACATAGTGCCAGTATCGATATATTTGGAAAGACCCTAGAGGCATAATATTGTTATGTTTTTCTTGAGGAGAATTTAACCTCTGAGCACTTTCAAAGACCAAGCGAGTGGAGCCGGCGGCGATAGCTAAATCTGCAGATATAGGTTTATATGTGAACTAGATTCGCTCTGTGCGCGAGCTGCGAGCAGCTCGCGTTTCCGAGCCAGGGCCGAAACAATTTCCCCATACAAACAACTAATGTTCGGCGGCCATCTTGAAAAATGACCCAATCGAAAAACTGATTCGATATTCGGCATCAGCGACCCCAAAAACCCCCGGATGCCGAACCTCACCCGGATCGGATCAACTTTTTTTTCGAGCACCCCCACCTGACTCTTTTAGTTTCGGAGATAATCGAGTTTGAATTTTGTTCGGCGGCCATGATTTTTTCCGCCATTTTGAAAAAAAGTTTCACTATTGAAATTTGCCCAAGGTGTGGATCAAACTTTGTAAGTAACAGTTTTACTTTTGATGGATAGTTTAGGCGGGCAGTCAACTCACTACCTGATGAGGAGCAGGAATCGAAGATGTCAAGGTTTTCCCACAATCACAGAAACCTCCTTTCCCCATCTTAAATACATTATATCGACCTAGAGATGCTCCTTCTGGGAGAACAATTATGCTTAACTTTTTTTCGCCAGCCATTTCGAATCCGTCCGCCATCTTGGAATTATTTATATCCTGATAGAAGAAGATAGTGCACCACCAACCGTACAAATTTTTTTTCAATACCCACGGCCGATAGTTTCCGAGCCAGGGCCGAAACAATTTCCCCATACAAACAACTAATGTTCGGCGGCCATCTTGAAAAATGACGCAATCGAAAAACTGATTCGATATTCGGCATCAGCGACCCCAAAAACCCCCGGATGCCGAACCTCACCCGGACCGGATCAACTTTTTTTTCGGCCGCCATTTTGAATCCGCCATTTTGGATTTTTACCACGCCAGGCGGTTGCCCCCCATTGACCTCTATGACATTTGTTTGAGCACCCCCCATCAGACTCCTATAGTTTCGGAGATAATCGAGTTTGAATTTTGTTCGGCGGCCATGATTTTTTCCGCCATTTTGAAAAAAAAGTTTCACTATTGAAATTTGCCCAAGGTGTGGATCAAACTTTGTAAGTAACAGTTTTACTTTTGATGGATAGTTTCGGCGGGCAGTCAACTCACTACCTGATGAGGAGCAGGAATCGAAGATGTCAAGGTTTTCCCACAATCACAGAAACCTCCTTTCCACATCTTAAATACATTATATCGACCTAGAGATGCTCCTTCTGGGAGAACAATTATGCTTAACTTTTTTTCGCCAGCCATTTCGAATCCGTCCGCCATCTTGGAATTATTTATATCCCGATAGAAGAAGATAGTGCACCACCAACTGTACAAATTTTTTTTCAATACCCACGGCCGATAGTTTCCGAGCCAGGGCCGAAACAATTTCCCCATACAAACAACTAATGTTCGGCGGCCATCTTGAAAAATGACGCAATCGAAAAACTGATTCGATATTCGGCATCAGCGACCCCAAAAACCCCCGGATGCCGAACCTCACCCGGATCGGATCAACTTTTTTTTCGGCCGCCATTTTGAATCCGCCATTTTGGATTTTTACCACGCCAGGCGGTTGCCCCCTATCGACCTCTATGACATTTGTTTGAGCACCCCCTACCTGACTCTTTTAGTTTCGGAGATAATCGAGTTTGAATTTTGTTCGGCGGCCATGTTTTTTTCCGCCATTTTGAAAAAAAAGTTACACTATTGAAATTTGCCCAAGGTGTGGATGAAATTTAGTTAGAAACGTTTTCACTTTCGATGGATAGTTTCGGCGGGCAGTCGACTCGCTACCTGATGAGAAGCAGGAATCGAAGATGTCGAGGTTTTCCCATAATCACCGAAACGTCCCCTCTACATGTTCCATACATTGTATCAACCTAGAGATGCTCCTTCTGGGAGAACAATTATGTCAATGAGTGAGTGGCAATCCAGCTTTATATATTATAACTAGATTCGCCCTGTGCGCGAGCTGCGAGCAGCTCGCGTTTCCGAGCCAGGGCCGAAACAATTTCCCCATACAAACAATTAATGTTCGGCGGCCATCTTGAAAAATGACGCAATCGAAAAACTGATTCGATATTCGGCATCAGCGACCCCAAAAACCCCCGGATGCCGAACCTCACCCGGATCGGATCAACTTTTTTTTCGGCCGCCATTTTGAATCCGCCATTTTGGATTTTTACTACGCCAGGCGGTTGCCCCCCATTGACCTCTATTTATTCGAGCACCCCCCACCTGACTCTTTTAGTTTCGGAGATAATCGAGTTTGAATTTTGTTCGGCGGCCATGATTTTTTCCGCCATTTTGAAAAAAAAGTTTCACTATTGAAATTTGCCCAAGGTGTGGATCAAACTTTGTAAGTAACAGTTTTACTTTTGATGGATAGTTTCGGCGGGCAGTCAACTCACTACCTGATGAGGAGCAGGAATCGAAGATGGCAAGGTTTTCCCACAATCACAGAAACCTCCTTTCCACATCTTAAATACATTATATCGACCTAGAGATGCTCCTTCTGTGAGAACAATTATGCTTAACTTTTTTTCGCCAGCCATTTCGAATCCGTCCGCCATCTTGGAATTATTTATATCCCGATAGAAGAAGATAGTGCACCACCAAGTGTACAAATTTTTTTTCAATACCCACGGCCGATAGTTTCCGAGCCAGGGCCGAAACAATTTCCCCATACAAACAACTAATGTTCGGCGGCCATCTTGAAAAATGACGCAATCGAAAAACTGATTCGATATTCGGCATCAGCGACCCCAAAAACCCCCGGACGCCGAACCTCACCCGGATCGGATCAACTTTTTTTCGGCCGCCATTTTGAATCCGCCATTTTGGATTTTTACCACGCCAGGCGGTTGCCCCCCATCGACCTCTATGACATTTGTTTGAGCACCCCCCATCAGACTCCTATAGTTTCGGAGATAATCGAGTTTGAATTTTGTTCGGCGGCCATGTTTTTTTCCGCCATTTTGAAAAAAAAGTTACACTATTGAAATTTGCCCAAGGTGTGGATGAAATTTAGTTAGAAACGTTTTCACTTTCGATGGATAGTTTCGGCGGGCAGTCGACTCGCTACCTGATGAGAAGCAGGAATCGAAGATGTCGAGGTTTTCCCATAATCACCGAAACGTCCCCTCTACATGTTCCATACATTATATCAACCTAGAGATGCTCCTTCTGGGAGAACAATTATGTCAATGAGTGAGTGGTGATCCAGCTTTATATATTATAATATGAGTTTGTTTCGCGTTAACTACTCAGCCGATCATTATGAAATTTGGCATACCTAGTACCTACACGTCGTCAGTTGTCATCTAAAGAAAAGTATTGTTGCCGAAGGAAAGAAAATCGATGGACAAAATCTTTGTATTCTACATTTTAATTGATAACAACATTAGTATAAAATTAACTCGTTAACACAATCGTATCGAATCACTGTTTGGATAGGTGTTTTAAAGAAAATAAAAATTCGCGTGTTTGAGTTTCACTGACGCAGTTACATAGAGTATAGAGTGGTGAGATGTCAAAGAGCTGTTCAATTACTTATTGCCGTTCCGTTTCAAAGGAGACGTTTGAACATCGAATGCGCGATTTGTAACGCGTTAGTTACGGTTTTCGTCTGGTGAAAAACTAATATTTGGTTAGCGATCGTGAAATGGAAAATTACCGAGTCATTTTCTTCTACTAGGTGTTGGTGGGATTGCTTCCTTCTCTATATAATTATCTATGGGCACTCTATTGTTAAATAATAAGTACACATCAGAATTAGAAGTATGGGCCCTGTACTCTTAGCCTTTCAGGATAAATAAACAAAAAAAAAATGAGCACGGAGACTTTTAGCGGGATTTGAGCAAAATGGAAGTCAGTTTTATTTATTTGTTTTTCAACTTTGTTTATCGTGGTTAATATTGTGTAAACGTGGTGGAGTTTGCGTATTAGTGATGAACGGTGTGTGGAAACAGTGAAATAAGATGAAATGGGGTGTTCGCTAGGAGATTATCGTTGTACTATATAACTTCCTACAGTTCTATTAAGGTCCAACTGGGTACTTTCCAGGATATGAAAATCAAAATTCTAATTAGTCCGTGAGTTAGAAAATAAAAAATTTATAGACACGTATGTTTTGCTTTTTCAAAGTTTAGGATGGGGGACTCGTGACGTCATTATTCGGTATAAGCCCCGTACAAATTGCACCGGTTTGTGACGTAACGCGAAATTTCACTTCAATGTATCGCCGTTATGTTTTGATTACGTAAAAAAAGAAAACAATACGTGTCCAATATTTTTTATTAATCTACACGACGGACTAAAAAAGTTTAGTTAAGTAGCCAACTGTGAAGAGTTGCTTCTAGATCTAACAGTCAGAGTATCAATCAAACACATTTGCGTGTATAATAGCAAGGATGTATGTAAAATCTTTAGTAAAAATTTTGGTTGACGAGAGCAAAATCCTACTAATATTATAAACGTGAAAGTTGTAAGTATGTATGGATGGATGGATGGATGGATGAATGAATGGATTGATGGATGGATGGAATGTTTGTTACTCTTTCACGCAAAAACTACTGGATGGATTTAAATGAAACTTTACAATAATATAGCTTATACATCAGACTAACACATAGGGTACTTTTTATCCCGGAATTCCCGCGGGAACTCTGAAATTAACGCGGGTGAAACCGCGGGGCACAACTAGTTATGAATAAATAAAACAATTGCACAATTATAATAATACCCTATAATATAAGTTTTTCTCATCAAAACCAGTGAATAAATCGGCAATTAGAAACGAACTTAAAAAGATACTCCAAACACCATTCACTAGAGAACTGGTGACTGGTGAGGCATGAAATAAAGACTTTATTTTCACAAAACTTGCTTTCACTTTCGGTATTTTATTAAACAATTATCACGTTACTGGCTTACGCGGTTTCACGCTCGTTAATTTCGGTGTTCCCGCGGGAATTCCGTCACAAAAAGTACTCTATACACTGTATAAAAACTCCATTGTAAGTTGTAATACGTGGACCCCATTTCCGTAATTTTTTTTTTTATTTCGTCCAACTACTGTGCATAACCTTGAAGAAAATATATATGTAATATTCTAAGTGGTTGATTAATATTTTATTTTAAAACTAAAACGTCTCAAGCTAAATTTGCATAATATACTAATTTTTATTCGGAATGTAATCATCATATTTTTTTTGTACTCAACTCAATTTATATTCGTTTTTGAAAACATAAAAACAATTAACAAACTCCTCCGCCGCGTCTGTCTGTCTGTTCGCGATAAACACAAAAACCACAGAACGGATTTTTTTGCGCTTTTCACCAATAATTAGAGTTATTTAGGTGTTTTTTTGTATTTGTATAAAATCATTATAATTATGTTGTGTCTCTTAAATGCCTTTCTTTCTTTCAATCTTAATACATATTATAAAGAGGAAAGATTTGATTTTTTAACTTAATTATACTTTTTTAACTTAACTTAACGATTTAACTTAACTTAACGATTTAACTTAACTCAAAAACTACTGGACTGATTTCAAAAAATCTTTCATCAATAGAAAGCTACATTATCCCTGAGTTCCTGAGTAACATAGGCTATATTGTAATCGGGAATTCCCGCGGGAACTCCGAAATTATCGCGGGTGAAACCGCGCGGGACAGCTAGTTTAAACGTAACTAGCGGCGAGATTAGTTAGTTAACTTATAATAACAGTATTACCGTTACGCAAGATAAAACGAACAGTTTAACTGCGCGGTTAGTTCTCGTACTATTTACGTAATGATTATATATTATTGCATCGCACTTGTTACATTACCTACTGTGCTCGATCTCCTTTTGAATACGGGGCAAACGTGAACACGTAATGCATCTTGATGCACATTATCGTATTTGTTTTGAAAATGTGAGTTCGACGACCGCAAAACTAATAGTACATTGTTATCCTAGGGGTGAAAGTAACTTATTTAGTCCCGAGACGAATAGATCGAGGGACTAAATAAGTCTTTCTCCCGAGTATAACACTGTGCTTTTCATTACGAATGCAAGGAAAGTCAAAATAAAAATAGGAATTAGCTAAAGAAAAAAATGAGTGAATTTTATTTTACATAAATGAACCATTAGGTGTGCTACTGGCCAGTAAGTATGCCCCCTATGACATAAAAAAAGCTTGAGTTTCTGCAGTATCCAGCTGTCAGTTGAAAGCGATTCTCCCTAGGGCTGAAAAGTGTTACTTTCAACCCGCTTCTCAGGCAACTTCAGACCTACTTTCCGAGTATGAGTAATGAAAATTAATATTTTCATTTCGTTTCATTTTACTGACATTAAGCTATGGCTTTTTAAAGTTACTGCAGGAGTTACGAAATTCGCGCAGGTGAAACCGCGGGGAACAGCTATAGTCATTTATAGGTACGTGTGTATGTGGCGACGGATTTATTGTTAGATACAACTTACTTCAAAAAGAATTTAAATTGAGATAATAAATGAAATAGCTTATACCCTCATGAATACATAGGCTATCTTTGCCCACCTACCGGCTACCTTTACCCACCTACGACGAGCAAACTATATAATTATATTTATAAATCCCACGTAACTATCTATATTTGGAGGTAAAATATATACATACATAGATTAACTAATTTGTGGTAGGAGGTTTTAATTCGTTATAAGGCAATGGCTTTGGCAATGATGATATTTGCAACTATGTAGGTACTTAAAAGAACCAGTACAAATTAGGAACACACTGTTTTTGTCATTACGACCTCATCTGTTTGTTTGTTCATCATAAGATTTTGTCGTCACGTTCTGTTTCATTTGTATGTTCATTTGAAGATTTATATGTAACTTAGGTCTAGCGGTTGCCGCGGTTTCACCCGTGTTAATTTGGAGAGATCCCGCAGGAATTACCTGTAACGAACAAAGTATATACCTAATAAATACATATTCGCGTTTAACTATAATGGGCTTGTCAGCCAAATTTTAGTTTAGTTAGTATTTTTTTTACGTAATGAAAAATAACTGGGATACATTAAGTCGAAATGTCGCGTGACGTCACGCCGTGCTACAGTTTATAGCGCGTTATGACATTAAGAACTTTAATGTGTTTTATTTTAGTATTTTTTCAATAACTTGAAAAGCAAAAAATACGTGTCTATATTATCATTTATTATTTATTATTATTATTTTTGATGCTCACTACTGACCGTCTTTTCTTGAAGGAAAAGATGGCGTAGGATGACTCCTTAGCGCGGCGAACACAAACGCTAAGGGTTGTTAAGTCGGTAGGTTGAGAAACCGACGGACAATTCGGGCATTGTCAAGCAAGACCGCCTTTTGGATTGCCGCCGTAACCGGTTCAGCATTATTATTATTATTATTATTTCATATTATCTAACTGTCGGAGTAAATAGAATTTTGATTTGCATCACCCTATAGTAAAGTATTTTAGACTAACGGTTGCGAATCGCTCAACCGCGATGTAACTATTTCAACTACGCAAATCTTCAGTCAAAGAACTAAAACTGCTTGGCTGGGAAGAGTCTGAGGAAACTGTCTACATAATATTTCAACTAGCTACGCAAATCAATCAAAAATTACTTGGTTAGGGTTTCAGTTCAGAAAGTGTCTATACGATGTGTCTTTAAGTACACTGAATATCTGATTGTACACTTCGATAAGTGAAAATTACACCTGCAGAGACTGAGCTGACATTTAGCGCAGGCGCCGTTCGGCCTTCGCCGTCACCCCCGCCCAATTCACAGTAGGTAGGTAGGTAGTTACAATCGAATCGATTTTATCGATCATCGAATGTTATAGGTCGTGTGACTCACGCAATTCGATTATTATAACTTATTAAACAAGAAGGAATGCGACTTAAAAATGTAGTTTATTTTATTATGTATACTTAAGTAATATTGGATATGTAAAATAAAAAAAAAACTTGTAAATCAATGTATTATCTCGCGATTTGTTAAAACTGATACCTAAACTTACAAGGACGCAATGTCAAAATAATATATTCATTTAATTTATTTTTATGTTTTTCTTATTTTATGTTTTTAAAGAGTTAATAAAATAGAGTGGATATTTCATTGCGACGCATTTGGCCTTTTTTGCCATAGTTGACATTGCTTTCTCTCTGCTTGCGCTCTCTATGCCTATTAATTATATTATTTTGATTGTTAATTTGCTCCCATCATTCTGTTTCATACGAATGAGAATAATGCGCTTTGTGTTAATTTCCATAGTGGAAAAGTTCAGTGACTTTATTTTACCTTTTTAAACAGCGTGTCCAAAAGTCGTGACAGGCCAATTTGTCACAAAGTTGACATTATCGTAAATATTAAACCAGATAAAGCAACTATGCGATAAGACCGCCATTTGCATTTTCCTTTTCTTTAAGTATTGTAGTAGGTACCTATTGTTATTTTATGTGCAATATAGAATTAAATAAATATTTAAATTAAAAAAGTGACATAGTTTACAAATGGACAATCGAGAATAGTCAACTAAATCAAAATATACTTTATTACTATTACGCATTAAGGTTCAAATTGGCGTCGCGTTGCGCCCATCACGCGACCGATGCGGATTTTTCGTGCGCGCGCGCACCCATTAAAATGCAATGATCGTCCGCCGCCCGTAATGCGTGCACTTATAATGCTATTTTCATAGCTTTTTTCCGCAATCGTCCCAGTCGGAAGGAAAGTGTCCGGGCGTTACGTCACGCGCTCCGTCCGACGCGATTCAAGAACGATTTCAAAATCGCACCGAGTGCCAACAAGGGTTGCCAACCCTCCCGGATTGCCCTAGGCGACTAGGGTTGCCACCCGTACTATCTTTTAATATATGAAATTCTCGTGTCACAATGTTCGTTCCCATACTCCTCCGAAACGGCTCGACCGATTCTCATGAAATTTTTTATGCATATTCAGTAAGCCTGAGAATCGGCTACTATCTATTTTTCATCCCCCTAAATGGAGTTCCTGCGGGAATTCCGAAACTCACGCGTGTGAAACCGCGGGGCGCAGCTAGTATTATATAGTATCGTACTATATTTCAGTCAATTGTACTATATATTATAGAAAAATGATATAGTACGAAAAATACTATATATTTATGCCTAATTCAACTGTCGTGCTTCTTTATATTAACAGCTGTGACTGGTCTGGAAAGTACCCGCAGCGCAGCACGGGGAATTTTGAGGTCCGTATTCCAGAAGGTGACTCAGATCACGTTTCTCTTGAGATTAGTTTCAAGCTCAAATCATAACTCAAGCGTACATCTTATTATATAATACGTTTTAAGTTCTAATCACTTGAAACTAGTCTTTAGTAGAGATTCTGAACTCTGATTGGTTCTAATCACTTGAAACTAGTCTTGAGTAGAGATTTTTAACGCTGATTGGTTGAGTGGTCTTGACATGACAGACGTAAACAAAGATCAAATCTTTGCTTGAGTATAGATTAGTAGGGGAGACCGGGGATGGTTGACCAATTTTCAGTTTAAAGGTTTCTATTTCTATTTCTTTACAGTATATTAATTTAAAAATGGGTTCAGTTAATAGATTAACTATTAAGCTTTGCAAGAAAGTGGCAAAAAGCACGTTATTCGTTATGATATAGAGTACAGACCAGTTTTTGTATAAAAGGAAAAACTGGTCAACCTACCCCATGCTCGGGGTAGGTTGACTATTCACCTGGGGTAAGTTGACCTATGAAGTTGTAAGGGCAAAATCTACGAGGAAATGGGATAAAAGACGCAAAAATGTATTGTATGTTTTGTGTATTATATGTTGCCAAAGAACAAATTAACATTTGTTATGTTGAAGGATGTGGCTCGAGATAAACCAGTAGCTTAAGGAGTTCGTATAGAAAGTGCAGGATGATGTTTAAGAAAATTCCTCAGCCAATCTTCACCAGCAATCAGTTTTGTATTCCATGAGTCCGGTAAGGATTTGTTATTTTTTTTACCAATTCATATGCGAACTTTCGTGTTTCATAAGGTGTTAGCCCATAATAAAAATCTGCTGCTTTCTTCAAGTAACTCTCTAAAGCAAGCTCTTCCTCGTCGCTAAATATTTGTCTATTTTTTCTGTATCCAACGCTGTGCAAAGTTGATTCAGATTTCGATAATTCGGGATTTTTTTCTAATTTTTTCTTCAATTTTACGACGTGGCGTTGAAGTGTTTTATACGGTATAGCGTACTGTTTCGCCGTAGAATTAATACTTTTTTATCAAAGATAACTTGTTGACATGCTCTATTTATTACATCTGTGGATGTACTCCCTCTATTAGTCTTTCTTTTGTAGGTTCGCATGGTCCTGAAACAATATTTTTTGGATAAAATTTCAAAAATACCAACTTCATTTTATGGATTATGGTTGGTTGACCAAGTGGTCAACCAACCCCGTTATACATTAGTCTACTAGCCCCGAACCACTTTTTAATTTTTAAGCACATGCCATAACCTCAAAATTGCGACGAAATCGAATAGAATAATACATAAAAGGAAGAACATGAATCAAACATTCGTTTGTAAATTCTTCGATAGTCAATAAACATGAATAAATAGGCATTATTACAAATAATATTACATGAAAAATAATTACTTACGTGTGTTGTTTTTAAATATTACGTTCCTTCTCTTAAACGACGTGCGTGCGCGACGCCACGTTCCCGTTGACTGAGCGGGAGGAGGTGACGGACTCTCGTGTCTCACTGGTTAGCTCAAGGCTATTGCCTCGGACGAGTTTTTGACAGTTAGTCAACCTACCACTATAGTCAACCATCCCCGGTCTCCCCTACTCAAGCGTCGTTCTAGAATAAGGAAATAACTCAGCTGATTGTTGATTGATGAATCTCGTTTCAAGTAAGGTTCTAAAATTAAAGCTTTACTTGAAATTAGTTTTAAAACTAGATTCATGACTTAAGTAACCTTTTGGAATACGGACCTAAAAACGTTACGCATAGGTACCCGACAACAAAACGTCAACTGTCAAACTAGCTATAATTTGTAGATGAATGCTGCCCGATACGTAATGATTACAAAACATTTTTGAGCAATTTTTTTTCCTGCATTTCCCAAAAATACTATATTTGTGCACGTTTTTTCGGAAAAATACTATATTTTTTCCAAAAAAAAAGCGGCAACCCTACTCCCGACCTCCCGGAGAGCAATATTTTCTCCGGTTTTTCTAAAAATTAAATACATACGTCGCTAGCTCGTCACTATTTGGCCACAACACCGCGCCGTGGCCACATAATCGAGTGGATTCACGCTGGGTTGACTTCTTTACGAAATCGAATGACAGAAATCCCTGTCCTGAATTGTAAAGAAATGGTCACGTTTGTTCTTTCCATTCCTGTCCGTTTGTTCTTTCCATTCCTGTCCCTAATGCTTCATGCGAGCGCGTATTCAGCATGATGGAGCAAGTAGTACTAACTTAGTAAAAAATTATATTGTTGACAAGTTATTGGAAGGAAAGCCGAAAGTTCGCCCCGTACCAATAAGTACCTATCTCATTTCTCTAGGATATGACTACAAAATGAGTGTTCACGTGGAAATTATGCATTTTTTAAGACTGCGAAGGTCAAACATCTGAAACCGGTAGTGTGGGCGGTGGGTGGCGATACGTTTGAGTCATAACCTCCATTTGGTTTCCCAAAACCGCATCTTGTGAGCAACATTTTTGTATTACATCTTCTTCCCACGCGACATGTTGACATTCATTCAATGAAACACACACTATACATTATTGGGTTCGCCAAATATCTTTTCATATCTATATAAGTATACTATCTATACACATAAAATGCTTTGTCCTGAATTACTGATGGATCAACGCACAGCCTAAACCGCTGATCGTAGAGACCTGACACTTGGAGGGTGTGTTCTTTGTGTGACGTACATATCCGATAAGAAAGGATTTTTGAAAATTCAACCCCTAAGGGGATGAAAAGGCGATTAAAAATCGCTAATACTCGTACTTGCCTACGAATGCAAGTTTACAGCCGAGAAGAAGTAAAACTTTTTCCGTTCTCACGCCACCTCTTGGCAATCAAACGAATTAATTCAGTGAAAAAATCGCACGAAAATTCCAAATGCCGAAAGCATTTTCACTTTAAAAAATAATAAGTTCACAATGAAAGTTAAGACATATAATATTAAGAGTGTTAAGTTAATAATGACCTAAAAAAAACCACAAGAACAACTAAAAACCTTATCTAACAAGCCCACCGAGCAAACAGAACGATGCACACAAAACGGATGGCAGATATCTTATGAATACTTGGGTAGGGGCGTTTAGAACCGCGCCAGTAACTGGGGCGAGCAACTAGCCTACATTCGCTGTGTGCTCCCGGCGAATTACGTGGCGACTGTAATGCTGCGATTTAGCCGCTGTCTACTTGTGTCGGGTGTCTTTGTGGAAATAGGCTAGTTGACAAAGTACTTTTGGCGATACTTCCAGCTATTATGGGTTTTCAACTAATTTACACAAAACCTTAACAAATTATTTACTTAGAACTTCCTCATGAATCACTCTATCGACTAGTGAAAACCGTATGAAAATCCGTTAAGCAGTTTTTGAGTTTATCGCGAACAGACACGCGACGCGGCGAAGAAGTTTGTTTTATAATATTAGGTATGTCGAATGTGAATTGGTTTTTTGTTACACTTTCACGTTTTAATTACTGAACGTAATTATGAATCGTCATGAAATTTTGCATACACGTTCTCAAGGGTGCAGAAAAGTACAAGGGTTACTTCTATCCCGGAACTGCCGCGGGAACTCCAAAACGTGGGTGAAACTGCGGGTAACATAATATAGTAAACATTAAAATTATCGTTATCATAAATTATATTATTGTATATTATTGTAATCAGTAATAAAATAGGTCACGAAAAACGACCAAGGTTAAGAAATTAATGAAACATCAACTGTTATCTCATCCGCGACAGATACTGGTCAATAACAACTCGCAAATGACACGCAAATTGAATACAGGAAAATTTCTCGGCCATCTGCTGATTCTGCAGCCATAAGGTTATCGGAACAAACACAAGTCACTCCCAAGTCCCAAGTACGGTACAGTCGGAATCTAAAATTATGCATCACTACATAATGTATTATAAAACACTCGTTCTGTAGCACGCCTGTCTGTCGGTCCGTTCGCGATAAACTCAAAAACTACTGAAAGGATTTTTACGCGGTTTTCACCAATAGAAATGAATGATTTATGTATTCGAAAATCGAAAGGTTTAGGGTACAATTCAGGTTTGAAATATAACGATAGTTGTATTAATGGCGGAAAATCTTTTATAATATTTAGATACGATTTTCCACAAATCTATTTTGCAATTTCCTCGGGAAATATAGGACGCTATGCATCCTACCTATTAACTACGTACGTACGTACAAAGCTAAATAAATCCGTACTCGGAAAAAAAACCCTGCGTTTTTTATCATGCAATTTCATCTACCAATTTTTTTTAAATTACGCCGCTTTTCATCAAGAAATAGCGTGATTTTGAAAATTAAAGTATTATTTGTTGGATTATATTATTGGTTGCTTGAGATATTGGATGATGTGGGGTTTGTGTAGGTATATTAAAAATAACGTACCTATAGACACGACTCTGTAAAGTGTTGTAATACGGAGTAATGCCTCACTAACGTTATACTATCAGTACCTGTAAGTATGTACTTAAAGTGTGACAAATTAAAGCCAATTAAACAGAAACGAAGACGGTATGTGTACAAGTGTAAGATAATGCAATAATTGTGCAATATAATTCAGCGAAATTATGGTTATAGTGCTTTTTTTGTAGGTAGGTTCTGTCATAATATCAATAACTAGCTGTGCCTCGCGGTTTCACCCGCGGTAATTTCGGAGTTCCCCGAGGGAATTCCGGGATGAAAAGTACCCTATGTCTTTTTCTGTACCCCTGACAACGTGCATGTCTAATTTCATCCAAATCCGTTCAGCCGTTTTTGCGTGATTGTGTAACAAACATTTATTAAATATAAGTAAATACTTTGGTATCAGAGGTGGGATTTAGTCGAAAAAAAAAAACAATTGGCTTGTTGTTAGTTGATATATAAATGCTTTGATATTAGGTAATTACAAAGAGCGTCTTTTGGGTCCGAATACAATTATTGTCGATAATGTTTTGTAGGACTCTTTTATTAGTTGCATCGAAGATGATTTTACGAAATTGTAGAGGCATAAACCAAGCAAGAAAGACCATGGACACTCACCAAATCTAATTAAAGCTACAATGATTACGCTTGTAATTATGTTTCATTGTATTCTAACAAACTTGCCTGTGATCACCAATTATATAATGAATGGATAACTATTTACGTCGATAAAAAGTGCCATTGAGGCATTGTAGAGTTAATATAAACAAGTATTGTCTTCTCGGAGTTTTACGGTCGAGTGTTGCCACATGCAACCCAGAGGCCAGGCCACTAGTGGCTGTATACTCAAACGCCTTTTGCCTTATTAAGAAAAACAATGTAAAACTCTAGTGAGATCTCAGAAGAATAACCGAGATTAATTGCTCATCACATTTGCGTGTTGCAAAAGTGACATTTGACATTTCGTTGTGTGAAGTCGATGCTAATTTGGATGCTGTCAATTTTATACTTGAACTTCGGGTGTTTGTTTGACTTCAATATACAAATGGCGCAAATCCTTGTTTGTCATACATTGTTGCTGCATTCGCTGTAGCTTTGGTTATTTTCATTGTTTCGGTTTATTTTAATACGATGATGAATTTTGTGTCGAAATAATATACGCGGTTACGTTATAATAGGCATGTTGACTAATTTTTATTTTTTAGTCCGTCTATTATTATTAGTAGATTATTAAAAAATATTGAACACGTATTTTTTCTTTTTTTACGTAAACAAAAAATAACGGCGATATATTGAGTTGAAATTTCGCGTGAGGTCACTATTCTGACAGTTTGTATGGCGGTTTAGCGGTTAGTGATGTCACGACCCCTCACCCTAAACTTTAGTGCGCTTTATCTCTATATTTTTTAATTTATTTGAAGAAGCAAAAAATACGTGTCTATTGTTTTTTTAATTTTCTAACTGACGGACGAAATAGAATTTTGATTTTCAAAAGTAGTCCACATCCCCATTGACGCTAGGCCATCAGCGCAACGATACCAAACCAAGCAGAGCCCTATTCACTAAGTTCAACAACATTCCTTGCTTAACGCCCGTCCCAAAAGCACAATCCCAAATGCTCCTGGTGCCAGAATACTAGAAATTAATATTCTGTTTGTATTTTTGCAAGATAAACCTTTTGAGCAGGAGGGAAAAACTATTTTCGAGGCGCGTTATCTCAACGAGACCTGAATCCACACAACTTATATAATGGGTACTTATTTGTAAACAAATTTATCTTCTAAAACCTTGGTTAATGAGAGAGCATTTTTGATTTTTAACTACATTTCACTTTTAATATCGCACAATATGTCCAATTAACTCGGACGTGATGTGTGTAATTAAAAATCTGTGTACAAATTGACCTTTCTGTCTGTCCATCACAGTTGTTTGCCAAAGTTTAAGAGCAGCGCACACCTCACAGACTCGAGAATAGTGACAGAAAATAAAGAATAAAGCTTTTCGGGTTCAAACTCGGGTTCGTTGTCCATCCTTATAAATAAAAATGAATCGCCGAAATGTGTGTGATCGCATAACTTACTGCACCAAATTCTTTTCATTTCATAATTTTTTTTTTTATTGTGGACAAGGTTTGTACTAACGAAGTTTGGAGTTCCTGCGGGGATTCGGAAAATCACGCGAAACGGTTGGACCGATTTTGATGGAACTTTTACTGCTAATTAGCTAATGTTATAAGGAGTAATCTAAGGAGTAAGTGATGGAGTTCCTGCGGGAATTCCGAAACTCACGCGGATGAGGGACACAGCTAGTATACGTATAAACGTTCGAACGTGCAAGTAACCGCTCCGTCTGCGCCCATCCTTCCACATTGTCACGCATTGGTGCGATCAAATTATCGACCGACCGCTTCATTTCGGATTAGTGTTGTTCCGAAATTATTTTGCAGTCGCGTTTGTGAATAATTAATTATCAACCAATTATGTCTGGAAAGGTTTATTTGACGCAAGACCTCCGGGATTTTGATGTTGTTGACTTGTAATAAATAGGAGTTTTTAGTGAGTCCGTTGACAGCTGCGTGTGCTTCGGAATTCGGTCGTTTACCTACATGTAAACAAGTAAACTGAAATTATTGTTGAATATATACGTATAAATACATAGGATCGCATTCAGTGCATACTGAGTGATGCAATGTCACGGACGGTGGAACCAGCTTACTACGTTCCACTGCTGTTTTGGTGCTTTAATTTCGGACATTTTCAATAAAACTAAACGCTCTATGTGATCTGTCTCTATAAATTTAGCAGAGTTTGTTCTACTGATACCAGACAGCTGAAATAATACTCATATACCTACTTATTTTTTGTAAATACATACTTATGATACACTAGCTGTGCCCATGGTTTCACCCGCGGTAATTTCGGACTTCCGCAGGATTTCCAGGATTAACTGTACATATGAACCTTCCTCATGAATCACTCTATCTATTGGTGAAAACCGCATGAAATTTCGTGTAGTAGTTTTTCAGTTTATCGCGAACAGACAGACACGGCGGAGGGCTTTGTTTTGTAATATGTAATGATACTAAACACTCAAAAAGAAAACATTAAGGTTCATACATAAATGTTTACCCTGATGCGGGGATCGAACCCGCGACAACCGGCTTAGCAGTCAGTTACCTTGCCACTGCACCAACGGAGCCGTTTCTCTATATTACAACCGCTTGCCGCGTATTGCTCCAACAAACAAACCAGTTACACAGATCGGGTGAACAATTGTTTTAGGTACCTAAAACCGCATTGTTAAACTAGGAAATCGGACTTCAAACATTTGCAACAAACACAGTGGCATTGATAGACGGGGCTCCGGCCGGGTTTGTTAACTTTAACACACTGAGATTTGTTAATGTTAACATACCCCCATTACTATTGACCTCGTTATGTTAAGACGTTTCCGATTAGGCATTCTAGATTTTTAACGATACAGTGATAAAAAATTATATTTTATATGTGTATCTACAATGATAAGTATGTCTTGTAAAATATCTAAACCTAATAATGGGTACAATGTAATGATGAATGTATGCATACATACATACAAATGTTGGTATGTTTGCCCTGTATGCCTTCCTTTTTGTGATGAAACTTTGACGCGTACAGGAGTACGCGTTTACGCGTTTTCTGATGTAGAGAATTCCTGCGAGAATACCGAAACTCAATACAATACAAAATTAAACATAAAAATATGAATTAAAAGTCTGCATAATATAAATATATATGTAGTTAGTACTTATTATTATTTATTACATATTAATGCATTTTTATTTAATTAAAATTAATTAATGATACAATTAGAATCCAAGCCTTAATAAAATGTATTTCAATAGTAACATATTGTATTATACACTACAGCATTATAACACCAATATAGATCGATATAACAATGTGACAAGGAATTCACTATAATTTGATCTATAGATCGATATCGTTACGTACCTCGTACCTGATGACATTGAAATGAGATCAGATGAAGGTCGGCCGACTGTGGAACTATTGTTAGCAGGTACTTGTTCATTTAGGTTGTGTTTTTTTTTAAACAGTGAGTTAAATGTTTTAGTTTATCAACCACCCACGTAGTTGCTTTGAAGGCAGATTATTGCCTGTAATAAAAGTAACACAAAAACAAGCTCTCGAGGAATTCTTTATTTGGTCAAAGAATGGGCATGTTGACTAATTTTTATTTTTTAGTCCGTCTTGTAGATTATTAAAAAATATTGGACACGTATTTTTTTCTTTTTTTACGTAATCAAAAAATAACGGCGATATATTGAGTTGAAATTTCGCGTGACGTCACTATTCTGACAGTTTGTATGGCGGTTTTGCGGTTAGTGACTTCACGACCTCCTCATCCTAAACTTTAATGCACTGTATCTCTGTATATTTTAATTTATTTAAAAAAGCAAAAAATACGTGTCTATTGTTTTTTTTATTTTCTAACTGACGGACTAATTAGAATTTTGATTTTCAAAAGTAGTCAACATCCCTATTAACGAAAAAAATTGTACCTATAGGCAAAATTTTTCATTAGGTAGACTTAGGAATGCGTCTATTTTTTATTAGCTCAGAAAAAAACAATGAATGTAGTGATTGAAGGAAGAAAAACGCGATTTTAAGTACTAGGGAAAATATTATTGGAGATGGTTTCACAGTGTCACAAAACCAAGTCATTATATACATGCGAGAAAAACCACGGCTCACAGATATTCTTGTATATAATATTACTGTAATGTGTCTGTGCATGCATCAAGCAAAAACTACTGAGTGGATATTGGTATGCAAGTCCCCATGCTCAGGGTCAATTAAGAGTTCCTGAGGAAACGAGAAAATGCGATATAGCTGTATTAATTTCCAGTTAATAATAATTATATTAACTGGAGATTAATACATAATATAACTGTAATTATGGCCGTCAGCGACAGATGTTCTCTAATCGGAGTGGCTGATTCACTCAATTGCCACGTTCGGTTGACTTCAAAGCCGTGCTTCAATGACCCGTTGACTCTTCAACCAATTAGGTACATCGAAAACGATGTCGTGACAGACAATAGGCGCCCCCTTTTCGTGCACGAAACTCTCAATTGAAAGCCTTTTTGTAGGCGTAACGTTTTACCGAAATCATGAAAATAAGCCATTTTTAAGCGAAAACTTTTGAGCTCATCTTTTTATATGGTTTTTGAATCAAGTCTATAATAAAAAAAAAAACTTTCATTCTTGGTTGAGTTTATTCTAATTTATAATTTAATTAATTTATATACATATATGTATATTGTACATAATATAGAATTATAGATATAATATAAATATGCACTGGGAAATGGAACCCTGTGTTCATAACACAAAGTTCACCCCCAGCGGCAATCGAACCCGGAACCTCTCGATTAGCGAGTAGGCATAGTGACCGACTGCGCCAATCGGGTGGTCAAAATGATCAAAAATGTTTCAAAAAAGTCTCTAGAGTAAAAACAACTGTGCCGAGTGAAACTCATCGGATTGGTTCAGACCGCGTAGAGATTTTCGCCTTAGGTCGCGTTTTGAAGACCGGTTATTTTCACTTTTCATTACTGCGCTAAAGGACCTCTGTGGATTTACGATCGCTATACAGACTGTAAGGTTAAACGAGAGACTTTGTTCAAGGAGCGCGTTCAGTATCCTATTCTCGTCTAAAATGTAAATAAAACTAGCTGTTTCCCGCGGTTTCACCCGCGTACCTATGTACCTATTCGAGTATTTATTGCTCACAAAGTGTACAAAGGATCATATTCATATTTATACAGTGCTCTTAAAACTTAGGTTCCCTTTACCCCCTTGCAACACTTTTAAACTACTAGTACTTAGTTGAGTAGGTACTACACGTCTTTAAAATTAAATAAACATTTCATGCATTAATAAATAAATTACATTAATTAGGCTATTGTTTTTCCAATAAGTTATGTCATTAAAAATTATTATAAAAATTACGGCTATTTATCATTCATTAATTTACCTACCTACCCTTGACAACATGTAGGTAGGGTGAAAAATTTAATGTAATTTCTTCCGCCGAGTTCCCGTGACAATTCCGGGATAAAAAGTAGCCTATGTCCTTTCTCCGTACCCCTGACAACGTGCATGCAAAATTTCGTGGTGATCGGTTCAACTATTTAGCCGTGGAAGCGTAACAAACAAACAAACTCACTTTCGCAATTTATAATATTAGTAACGATTAGTTTATGACGTAAAAAAAATTCACGAAAATTAAACGCGCAAGCCAACATTCAATGCCCTTTCCTTTGTTTAATTAGTGCATATATCAAACGTTGTGAGTAAAAACTTCAAAACCACTGTACCCAGAAAAGTTTCACTTTTAACTATTGTATCTACACTAATATTATAAAAATTTACAGTCTGTAAGTTCGGATGAGTAGGATATTATAATATTATCAACTACTAATAACTTTACGACCAATAGGGATGTTGACTACTATTGAAAATCAAAATTCTAATTAGTCCGTCAGTTAGAAAATAAAAAAACAATAGACACGTATTTTCTACTTTTTTTAAATAAATTAAAATATACAGAGATAAAGCGCATTAAAGTTTAGGGTGAGGGGGTCGTGACGTCACTAACCGCAAAACCGCCATACAAACTGTCAGAATAGTGACGTCACGCGAAATTTCAACTCAATATATCGCCGTTATTTTTTGATTATGTAAAAAAAGAAAAAATACGTGTCCAATATTTTTTAATAATCTAAAAGACGGACTAAAAAATAAAAATTAGTCATCATGCCCATTCTAAAAGCCAAACCACAACCGCTTGAAAATAAACATCGCTTATCATACAATGTTAGATACCTACTTAGGTTTTAAGTACTTACACGTTTATAGGTATATAAAAGTTAGGTGCGCAAATAAAAACATTACAAGCAAATTCCTAACGGATGATATCAGCTTTCAACTATGTCTTTTATGGTTGATACTTACCTAAAGATATTTAAAACTTCGTAAATGTCAAGGGCATGAAGTTAAGAAGTGACAGCTCCGTACAATTTATTGTCAAGTATCGTATTTTTAATGATGCTGCTTGGAATTTGTACCTATTTGCCTTTTTTTTTCTTAATGATTTTAATAACAACTAGCCGTGCCCCGCGGTATCACCCGCGTGAGTTTCGAAATTCCCGCAGGCACTCTAAAGTTGCCTAATTTACTCCTTATAACATCGGCTAATTAGCAGTGTAAGTTCCGTCAAAATCGGTCCAACCGTTGCGGAAATTCACCCGCGTGAGTTTCGGATTTCCCGCAAGAATTGCTAACTTCTTTATACAAATTTTGTCCTGACAATAACGAACACAAAAAAAAATTGTCTATCCAATTTGGTGCAGTCGTTTGGAAGGTATGCGCTTAGCAAGACTTTTGACGATTCATTTTTTTCTGATTTCCATCTAGTAATCATACTAACAACACCTGGTTTTTTATTCAACTTGAATCATATCAACCTTTTTTCAGAGGCGGTTAAGCCTTAAATACACAAAATACTGCAAGCGCTTGTGACTTTCTCTGTCCAAGGTCGTCACCGATTCGCTATTGTACATTGTACTAATCATAACTATGGGAAAAACATTGTTCTAGCTACACTGAGCGCTTTAAACTCCGACGCACACCTGGCTGAAAAATAGGTTGAGCGGAGCGAAGCGGACACAGCGTTATTGTGATGGGCTTTTTTTAAAAAAAAAGCTCTCTTTCTGAGGGAATAAATGCCCAAATTTCCACTTTAGTCGAATAACAAGTAAGACTAAATTGCGTTACAAAAAGTGATTGTCCGAATAAAAAGATAAATAAAGATAAGTATTTTTTTAATAAGAAAACGAAAAGCCAGCTGAAGTGCAATAAAGACAATACTTTTATTAATTTTAGAATAGAATAGAATACTCTTTACTGTATACCAAAATAATGTTAGTGTGTTTACAAAAAATCTTATAAATTAAGGCAAAGTGATCTTATCACTTTAGTTGGCTTTGTATCTTCTTTATTTCCTTTTAGTGTATTAAAAATTAAAATAACATAATTAATGGATAATGGATGACAATAGGAAGTACCCTATGGTCATTTATTTATCTCTTTTTTTACGCCTACTGGTAGAAGCAGGTTATACCTATATTTTATTTTTGCTCGTGGTTTAGTTCTAAAAACCAAAGATCAAGTGGGGCTCAGAATGTAGAAACATTTTACTATTCCCGTACAAACTCAGTGAATCCAGAATCCTACAAGTGATTCACCTCGATTATCAATTTGCTATTAAATCTCCTTTATGTCTTTCTGTTCATGTGCGTTGGCCCTTACCAAGATTTGTCCACGGATTCTTTGAATGCTTGCTGTCATTGAGGTTACTGTTAGTATTTTTTTAATACAGTTGCTTAAAAAGTGGCGTATTGCAGGGACGTTTAGCGTTCGGGAAGTGGGCTATTACATACTCGAGCTTTTTGTTTACCTTTCCCGAACTCGTGCGTTCTCTTTGCCAACTGTCAAAAATGGCGACACGACTTTGACACACTTTTTGCATTGCGAAACGTAGGTTTCGCATTACTAATACGACTAGCGCCATCTCTTGATCACAGTTGGAACTTAGTTGAGTTTGTTGTGTTTTTGATATTTTATTAAATTGCTTAATTTTTTCGTAACTGTATTAAAAATAGTTGTTCAGTACACGTGCGGAACCGTCATTGCAACTAGTTCCGACTGTCAACCCTCACCTTCGGCTGCGCCTCGGCTCGGGTAGACATTTGTCGGAACTCTTTGCAATGACAGGCTTTCCGCACTTATAATGAAATATACTATTTCATTAGAGATGGCAATTCCAATAGCATTAGCTCCGCGTTGCGTTATAACGCCGTTAAAATATACAATTTTATGGCAGGTGATCGTGTAAAATGACAGTAATTAGCAATTGGACGCAGATAAGCAATAACATGTTAACCCACAAAGTTGAGTTATTGATATCTAAGAACGATTCATTGAGATTTATAGAAAGTTTTTTAATTATGTGTTTACAATGTTGAACATAAAAAAATGTTGCCACAAAATGGCGCTATAATTTTAAAACACGATTTACTCAAAATTTCTCCAGAGTACAACAATACTTTTTATCTATGTCCAATTAATAAAACTAGGAAGCTTTTTGTAGTTAATATTGAAAGAAAAGGAAGAAAAAAAGATTTATTGAAGCAAAATAGCGATTAGGATTCCTGTCTAGATTGTGGTCGAAAATCTCACATTAACAAGGTCTTAGATAAGATTTTTAATTACCTACTGCAACGTTTAATTAAAATAATGCATGGCTGTTTTCTTTATGATGAGGCCAGAGCTAGGGGCCTTGTGCATGTGTTTGTTTTAAAATACAGTTTTAACTTTTGTTCCGAAATTGTTGACCTTGACCTACAAACTGTTGGTCGGTTTTCCGAGTTTTTTTCACGGATATTTTTACGGTACACCAACGACCGGACCCTATTGGCGCAGTAGGTCACCATGCCCACCCGCTAATCAAGAGGTTCCGGGTTCGATTCCCGGTGGGGATAGACTTTGTCTAATGAACACAGGGTTCCATTTTCCAGTCTGGGCGTGTATATCCTACTAATATTATAAATGTGAAAGTGTGGATGTTTGGATGTTTAGAACTCCGAAATTACTGCTGGTGTAATATATACATACATTACTAGCAATGCCCCGCGGTTTCACCCGCGGTAATTTCGGATTTTCCGCGGGAATTCCGGGATAAAAGTACCCTATGTCCTTCTCTGTACCCCTGACAACGTGCATGTCAAATTTCACCCAAATCTGTTCAGCCGTTTTTGCGTGATTGGGTAACAAACATCCACACTTTCCCATAATTGGACATAGATAAGCAATAGTGTGTTAACCCACAATGGAGAAATTTTGAATAAATTGTGTTTTAAAATCATATCGTCATTTTGTTTCAGCATTTTTTTATGTTTAAATGTTTTTTGGTATTTAAACAATGTAATAAGGTAAACACATAATTAAAAAACGCTCTATAACTCACAATAAAGCGTTTTGAATCAATAACTTAATATTGTGGGTTAACATGTTATTGCTTATCTGCGTCCAATTATAATATTAGTAGGACTATAGTATAATTATAATTACATATGTAATAATATGTAAGAGGTATATATACCATGTTTGCTTGGTTTCCACGACACAAGCTTGTAGCTTAGCGTGGGATCAAGTAGATCTGTGTGTTGTGAAGTGGGATTATTATTATTTATCCGGATGAAATGGCGATGTGACCGGACAAACCTTTTTGCGTTTGACATCAAGTGTTTGGAAACGATTGTGATAACCGGGAAAAAGTTGACTAGCCGGTACAACACTTATTTTTAACCGATAAAAAAAAAAGAAACACAGCCTTTTACATATAACCACCTCGAGTTTCCCAGCAGTAGCTATATAATATGATATATTATGTTGAGCCGGCATTTACTTTGTGGTACAATGGGGATGTGGACTACTTTTGAAAATTAAAATTCTAATTAGTCCGTCAGTTACAAAATAAAAAAACCAATAGACACGTATTTTTTGCTTCTTCAAATAAATTAAAATATACAGAGATAAAGCGCATTAAAGTTTAGGGTGAGGGGGTCGTGACGTCACTAACCGCTAAAACCGCCATACAAACTGTCAGAATAGTGACGTCACGCGAAATTTCAACTCAATATATCGCCGTTATTTATTGATTACGTAAAAAAAGAAAAAATACGTGTCCAATATTATTTAATAATCTACAAGACGGACTAAAAAATAAAAATTAGTCGACATGCCTATTATTTAGTTTCATATGCAATTAAAATTGTTTTCGTCGCATAAATAGGTAATTACTTATTTGATACGAGTACGATCGCATGTTTAAGTAAAAGTAATTTACCTGTCATCCTATAGGTACATTATTGTAATTTATATTTTCCATACTAGCCGTTCCCCGCGGTTTCACCCACGTTAATTCACGTCAATTAAGGAGTTTTTAATCAGTCTGACGAAAGTTATCACATATTTTTTGTCATCCACACTAATATTATAAGTTCCTAAGTTGGTCTGTGTGTATGTAATAAACTTTAGGTACTCCTTTACGCTGAAATGACTGATCAGGGCCCCTATTCACTATGACCATAACGCGTCGCGGTAAGATAAGAAGGCGCCACTTAGATTGCTTTTCCTTCGTGCTTAAAGAAGTTTCACTTAAAAAAATAATCTTTTACAACGTTTCTTTTGTCATAAAGAATATAAATCCCTAATTTATTTATTTATTTACTTTAATCCACAGCTCTTAAAAACTAATTAACAGTATACTTTTATACATTACTTACTGTATATCCCTACTAATATTATAAATGCGAAAGTAACTCCAGTCTGTCCGTCGGTCTGTCTGTCTGTCTGCTACGCTTTTACGCCTCGACGACTCAACCGATCATCGTGAAATTTTGCACACATAGTGTCAGGAGTACAGAGAAGGACAAAGGGTACTTTTTGTTTGGGAACTCCGAAATTAACGCGGCGGGGAACAGCTAGTTGCTAATATTTTTGCATCTGGAGCGTTTGGGATTGTGTTTTGGGACGCGCGTTATGGGCAAGGAATGTTGTTGGTCATAGTGAATAAGGACTCAGGTTTAGATGAAATTTAGAATTGGTGATACGAGTACTTCAAATCAACACGTAGGCTACTTTTTATACCGTAGTTCCCAAACGAATCGAGAAACATCATGGGCGACGCCGCGTGGAACAGCTAGTATGTTTAGTAAGCTCTCGCAATAAAATAATGGACGATTTGAGCGTGAAACGAGAATCCAATTACAGTCCATTACTGCATTTGTACGGGCTCGTAGTGACGCAAAAATGCGGATGTTTCCGAAATGGATTGTCTATGACGAAATGTGTTTCACCGTGCACCGGTTTTAATGGGCAGGGCCTTTTTTTTTTTTTTTTTTTTTTTTTTTTTTTTTTGTTTCACTTACGTTTATTATTTGTATTATTTATTTACTTATTCACCATGACCATAACACGCCGCGTTAAGATAAGACGCAGCAAAAACTGTCTTTCCCTTGTAATCAAAGAAGTTTTACTGCAAAAAATACATTTACAACGTTTGTTATGGCACAAAGAATAACAATTTCTAATATCTTGGCATCTAGAACGTTTGCAAATCGTTTTTGGGACGCGCGTTATGGGCAAGGAATGTTGTTGGTCATAGTGAATAGGGCGTTTTTAGTTTGCCAAGTAGTTAGGTTACACTAAGTTATGGAAGTACTGCTGGTTTGTTTATGACTCATTTAAAAAAAAAAAATTCATCGTCTCATATAGTTTTATTTGCGTATTCAACACTTTTATGGACGTCGAAATGGATGGGACTTGTGTTGTTAATGCATTTTTTTATTATTGTCACACCCACGCCCCTTGCCGCTTACTTTGTATTAACAGACTTCTACTTATTAACCTTACTAGCTGTTGTCCTCGGTTTTGCCCACGTAACTTTAGAAATTGATATATTATATCGAGATAAATGTCAAAGCGGACAGAAAAAAAAAAAAAACAATTATTGTTATAGATTTTACTAGTAATTTAAATATGTTTATTTTGTACATACGTCCCTAATTCCAGTTTTACCAACGTAAAAATTTTTATACGTAATTTTTATACTAGCTGTTCCCCCCGGTTTTTCCCCCGGGAATACCGAGAAAAAAGAAACCTTATCTCCTTTTCCACACTATATAGGCACTGTACCTTTGTGCCAAATTCCATACAATATTATTAGGTACATATCGTTATATCACTTCATTAAGCACAACACAGATACTCACTCACTCAAAAATACATATTGACGAACACACGCAAGCTTACATGTATGTATGTGTGAACCTATGTATAGGTATAAAAACCTGTATGTATTTGGAATTAAAATTATTTTTTTATTTCACTATCGGATATAGAGGAGCGGAGCCTCCCAACACAAGCAATTGCTGCTTAAAGGGAGACTCCAAACTCAGGTAATTTAACTGTAACTTGTTAAAGAAATAAAGATTTTTCATTTTCATACAGTAGGCTTGTCAAATTTTTAGTCTAGGTACATTTTTAAAAATTATTAATTACGTATTTTTTAATTTTTTACATCATCATAAAATAACGGAGATACGTTAACTTGAAATGTCGCGTGACGTCACGACGTCATGACGTCAAGACTCAAGAGCCCCTACGCCTAAACTTTAAAGCGTTTTATCTTAGTATTTATTCAATAATTTGAAAAAGAAAAAAATACGGGCCCATTAGTTTATATTAATCTACAAGACGGACTAAATAGAATTTTGATTTTCACAAATCCAACGTGTGCCACCCAAACGTCCGTCCATCCAAACTCTTATATATAGAATCGCGGGAACTCGGAAACTAACTTGGTCAAAACCGAGGAAACAGCTATTATTACTATACAACGTGTTAATGAATTGACTGAAAATCTGATACACCCCATTTAAAAAAATAAACAACAATATGTTTAAAATATATTTTATGTCGAAAAAATTTATACTTTAAAAGTTATTCAACATCAGTTTGGAGGTGACCTATCAACGAAATTCCAAGCGCTACGTCCGCGCCTACCGGTTCGAATTTTTTTGCTGCGGGCGGCGTACGCGCCAAATATTGTATTATAAATAATTTAGACATGGGCTAGTAAAAATGAAAAAAATATAGTCTATATTAAAACATAGTGCGATCGATTCGCTAGTTGATTCTGAGCAAACTACTTTCTAGTTTTCAGTTAATTCATTAACACGTTGTATATGTACCTATATAATATAAACTTGAGGGATTTTTTTTCATTCTCACGTCACTGATTTCACTCGCACTAGAAAATTGATATAAGAAACGACTTTCGCACTCACATGTTCTATTCATTAACAAAAAGGTTAAAAACCTAGAATGCCTAGATACGGCAAATGGACAGCAATGAATGAACAAACCATGCAAGTGGGTCGACGCATCTATCTGCATTAATTTTTTTTTCTTCTAATTTGAACAGGTGCCGACCGTAACGTTTGCGTTGCGTTACGGCACCAACAATGTTTGTCTTCAGGTCTTCGTACTAATTGGAATGTTATGTAACATTCGCTCTTGTTTGCTATGATGAAATCTTATATTAAAATCAGTATTATAATTGCTAATTACTATCATCGTTGTGCCTTACTTAATCTAACGTGATGTTACGCGGTTTTGACGCGATAATATGTTCGTAATGTCCGGTGTAACTACTATGCGGTAGTCTGCTTCACCTCCGAAACTTATGCTTTATTGGCTGTTTCCCGTGTTTACTTCGGAGTTCCCGCGGGAATTCCGACATAAAAGTAACCTATGTCCTTTTCTATGCACCTGACAACGTGCGTGCTAAATTTCATGATTATCGGTTGAGTACTTACGGCGTGAAAGCGTAACAAACAAACTCACTTTCGCATTTATAATATTAGTTAGGTTAGTTAGGACGGTTAGGACTGGCTGTTTCCCGCAGTTTCAACCGTGTTAACTTCAGTGTTCCCGCGGGAATTCCGACATGAAAAGTAGCCTATGTCCTTTTCTATGACAACATGGCTTCAAGGTATGTCGTCTTGTAACTGATATTATGTGACAGAACTCCAATGTTTCTGTGAACCAACAAATCGATAGCTAACTTTAAAGATTGTGAAAACTGAAGTGAATTCACTACCGAATACGCCTTTAATCTCCAGTATTATAAGTTAAAAACACTGCTCGAAAATTTTAGGACCCTTGGATCCTTTTTTTTGTAAATTACTTTCTCATGGTTAATTGTGTAAATGTCGTGAAATTTGCTGAATAAGTAATGAATATTTAGATCAAAGAAGTGGTCGTTTTTCTATGAATACGACCCTCCCCATAGCGTCCAATTAAAATTTAAAAATGTGATGAGCTGCTTCCAAAAGCTCCGCTAAAGCATTTAAACGTAAGCTCACCAATGCATACGTGTACCTACATTTATAGAATATGACTAGAACTTAGTTTTCTTTGTCGTGGCCGGAAGAAGTAAATTTTGCATAATATAATTGACAAAGAGCTGATACGTAGTGATTATAACTATTGTCTTTGATCTGATGTATTAGAGAAGTCAGATTATATTATTTTGTACAAATGTTTTACAGTTATTATCTTCGGCTTCTAGGTAATTCGACTCGATCTATTATTTATTTTCTATGTTCGTACGTATAACACCGTAAATTGACCTCTAGACCCATTGATAGACTAAAAATACCGCATGCCTTTTTTTTTCTATATCCACAACGTAATTTTTTTTATACGGATATTACTGCCAGCACTAAATAATTAAGAATTCGCAACACATCAATTTTTTTTTTCAATACGGCCGCGCTTCACCAATCTTGTTTACTCTCTGGTGTGTATCGAACGGTTCCTTTTGCCTAATGTGGATTAGATTCAAACGTAGCTCCGTCTGGTCTATGGTATATGCCGTGTGTGGGTTGACCCGGGCGTTGACCCCGCTATCGGTCGGAGGCGGGACGTTTGCGCTCTCAGCCTTTGCCTTGCGTATGTTTGATAAGAGATAACCACTTGTTTCGATGTTCTGTTTACACGTGTTCCAACATAGGTTATCTTCCGGGTGAATGGAACAAAAGAATTTAATACCGCCAAGAATTCTTGACCGGAACGTGTTGTTAGTTCAAATATTATCATAGAGAAGGAGCCATAAAGCCGTCTCTTAAATACGTACTTGCATTGCATCAAAATATATTTCGTCCGCTAATAAATTCGACTACAGTGTGTTAGGTTGACATATTGTTTTATGATATCCTAAATCCTAACTAATATTATAAATACGAATGTGAGTTTGTTTGTTACGCTTTCGCGCCTTAACTACTTAACAGATCATCATGAATTTTTTCATACACCTTGTGTACTTTTTATTCCGGAATTCCCGCGGGAACTCCGAAATCAACGCAGATGCAACCGCGTCTCATAATTGGGGCTAGAATAGAACACTAAATTGCCCTTCTTAAATATATCCCAGGTTTAACCCTGCTTTTTGTGTAAAACGCTGGAGATCGAACCCGTGACCTCTTATGGAGAGCAGCATTCATAATTAATTATTGTCCAATACAGCACCTTATAACACAAAATCGATTTTTAACCATATAATAAAAAACCAAAATAAATGACCGAACCGCCATCTTTGATTCCCGCCAAAAAACTCGATGGTCGTTCTTTCCTACCGTCGTATACCTAGATGCCTTAAGCTCCTTGCACACCGATCACACAGAGCTAAGTTGTGTAATGTTTGACATCATGATGTCACCTGACCGGTCACGTTTCGTTAATGCATGTGGGTACAGCACACACGTTGACGAGCGTAAATCTCATTCATGAGATCACACTTTATATAGTGGAAACCTTATCGCCCTGGGTGTACTAGAAAACACAGTTTACAAAAAGGGTTATCCACTTATCCCTGACTAGCTGGATGCTCCCCGTGGTTTCACCCGCGTTGATTTCGAAGTTCCCGCGGGAATTCTGGGATAAAAAATACCCTATGTCCACTATGTCCTTCTCTGTACTCCTGGTAACGTGTATGCGAAATTTCATGATGATTGGTTGAGGCATTAAGGCGTGATAGCATAACAGACAGACAGAGTTACTTTCGCATTTATAATGTTAGTAGAGATTATATTTGTAACTCATATAGGTATGCCGTGAAATTTTAAGAGTAAACGTTTGACATGGCGGAGACATTTGCCCCTTGACACGTTAGGTTAGGCTGGGTTACGGAGTGGTATGAACCACAAAAGAGTCAAATCGTCAAAAAACCCATCACAATTTATTTTCTGTTCTTAGAATTTTAGTCTATGAAATAATCGTGCACGTACAAAATTATGCCTTGGACATTTTCACACTATGCCACCTGTTGTGCGATCTTAGAACGAATTTACCAAATATAAAACTAAAAAGTATAACAAATATATTTGATTTTAGTTTTCCTTCGGTTAAATTATACAGAGCTTATACTTTGTTACTATTAATATATCACTCAGAGCCAAGGTACATCTTATCTTATTTTATCTTATCTTATCATTACATTAATGTTCATTCAGGAATCGAACCCGCGACACCCGCCGTTGCAGTCAGGTGTGCTTACCACTGACCAATGGCGCTTTCAATACACAGCTTTGTGACATGTGTACACAAAAAGTTACCTCACAATAGGTTAAAAGGTGTCAGTACGCGCTTTTGCGTTAAGAATTGCAAATAACAGGCAGTAAATACCAAACTTACGATAATAAATGCGTACATGTTTATTGGTACGGCATAGCTGGAGTGCGTGCGTCGATCGTATGCATTATCGAAACGCGACGCGACTGCACAATAGCTGAAGTTCGGTTGGCGTTTTCTTATGTCACTATCGGCTCTTTTTTTGTATTATTTTAAAATCATCCTTATGTAACTTATACAACGTGTTAATGAATTAACTGAAAACTAGAAAGTAGTTTGCTCAGAATCAACTAGCGAATCGATCGCACTATGTTTTAATATAGGTTAATTTTTTTCATTTTTACTAGCCCATGTCTAAATTATTTATAATACAATATTAGGCGCGTACGCCGCCCGCAGCAAAAACATTCGAACCGGTAGGCGCGGGCGTAGCGCTTGGAATTTCGTAGATAGGTCACCTCCAAACTAATGTTGAATAACTTTTAGAGTATTAATTTTTTCGACATAGAATATATTTCAATCATATTATTGTTTATTTTTTTAAATAGGGTGTATCAGGTTTTCAGTTAATTCATTAACACGTTGTATGTGGACATAGATAAGCAATAGTGTGTTAACCCACACTGGAGAAATTTTCAGTAAATCGTGTTTTAAAACTATAGCGCCATTTTCTGTCAACCTTTTTTTTGTTCAATATTTAGTTACATACTTAAACAATGTAATAAGGTAAACACATAATTAAAAAACGTTCCCTAACTCTCAATAAATCGTTCTGAATAGGTAACTTAATTTTGTGGGTTAACATGTTACTGCTTATCTGCGTCCATGTGATGATTGTGATGTAATATTGTACACTGTGCAGGTTATGCGTTATGCTTATGCATTATAAATGCGATTTGTTTTTTGTTTTTCTTTTGTGTATAGGAAGTTACATTATCTATAAGTACTTGGCAAGTAAACAGTGAATTTTTTCATAATTTCACAATTATGAATAAATTTACTGTAAAATAAATAAACACATTAATCTCATTGCATCTTATTTTCAAAACTGAAATCTCAGTTTTTCCATTCGTAACACACATATCTCCATAATTATACAGCGTTGAATTATACATTGTGTCTGTGTGAGCACAATGATATCTATTATGTATTCGGTACGGTTGTTACAACTCGTGTAATAGTGGGTACTTTATTAATAAAACCGGCACGTTTTTGGGTGAAAGTCTTTGGGTTTTAGCGAGCGGTCGGGCCGCGAGGCGGGCAGTCAGTGTGTACGCGCCGTAAGAATGAATACGACTGTACCTACTTTAAACTTTTAGGTAGATTTGTGTAGTGAAATTTGAAATTTGTTGTTTATTTATTTATTTATTTATTCAAAAAGTTTACCAACAATTGTTACAATACATCAATAAAGAAAACAAGATTATTAGTATTGAGCTCATTGCACAATTACTTACAGGTAAACATCACAAAACAAAAAAAAATATACATCTTAACATTTATAAACGGCAGAGTGAAGTTACATAAAGGCTCTGAAATGGTCACACGCGAATTTAATTAAAAGTATTACAATTGCATTTACCCGGTGACTACGCTACGGTATTACGGTATTGTTGTTTTTTTTTGTTTATTTACAATATTATTTATCGGTAAGTTTAGTATTATATTTTCTTAGATGAAAGTCTGAAAAACTATGAGTGACTGCTCGAATTAATGATTTATTTTTATCTGTCCTCCGCGGTTTCACTCGCTTTAATTTCGGAGTTTCCGCGGGAATTCCGGGATAAATAGTCACTATGTTCTCATCTGTACTCCTGACAACGTGTATGCAAAATTTCGCGGTGATCGGTTGAGCCGTTAAGCCGTGAAAGCATAACAGACAAACTCACTTTCGCATTTATAATATTATAGTAAAGATGTCTCCAAATACAATTAACCGTGCTTCATTCATCCGTAATTCGGTTCAGTGACCCTTAAATTGAGTTTTAAATCTGTCTATCCGTTTTAGGATTGTGAGATCCGCTTGAACGATTGGTGAAATTCGTCAGAGGTTAAAAAAAAATTAAAAATGTCAAAAGGTCAAATTATGAGTCAATTTTCGTCTCAAAAACTATCGCCGACGATTCAAAGGTATGCGAGTCAAATTAGAACTGACGCGGACGAGTCGATGCACAAAACTTTTTTTTTTCAAAGTCGGTTAATGTATAATCACCGGTAAGCACGCGACCGCACAAAAAAAGAAACGATTAAAATAAACGGCACCACTCGATTCATTATATCTATCGATTAATTAATAAACTTGTGACTGCGTATTTTTACTACACCAACGTTGGTGTAATTATCACGAATAGTTACTTTCCCCTCTCTGAAGCCGCCGTGGAAAACCGCGAAAGTCAGTTCTCATCTGTACTTTAACGGGTATATACGCAAGCGTGTCGGTTAACTTGTGAATTGTGGTTATGTAATTAAATTTATCAATCTCCATTTATCAAATCAAAATCCACCGGTTTTCGGTTCGGTTTCAAATAGCGGACGGCGTCTAGGATTTTTTTCAAGACTGTACCTAGTGTTGTGACATCGAAACAAGGAATCGTACACAAATATCGCGAGAAAAACTTGTCGGTTTTCAACAACTGAAAGAAAAACCGATGACTTTCGGTTTTTAAAGCGAACCAGCTGTGATAAAGTAAGAATATTGTTATTAAAATCTAATTTTTCCTCTTATTCGATTAATTTGCAGACCGCAATAACATTTGAGACTTAAAACGGGGTCGTGAGTCTTGGCATCAAAAAAGGATGGGTTAGAATAGAACCACAGAACATATAAAAGGGGCATCATTTCAGTTTACTATGAAAATAAATGAAAACCCGTGACGTTGGGTGTTTTTTGTTCACAATAGTAGATTATGCACCGAGGGAGTAAAGCACTGTCTTACGTCACCGGCGGCATATTGAACCCTGAGCGTAACGATGGACTCTAGAGTTAATCCCCGAGCGTAGCGAGGGTATTCAAAATATAGAGTCCTGAGTCAAGCGAGGGGTTTAAGCTGCCCGTGAAGAAGACAGTCTTTATCCTCGAGGTGCATACTCTACTTTTCATACCTACTGCGAGACATAAACCCTATTTACACGGCAGACGGTTTGTTCGACAATAGAACTGGCCACCACGGGAAGATCACATAAAAAGAAAACAAAATGCTAAGAGTTTTCCTACAAATAACGTTCCAAACTCAAATCACTTTACTCCCTTGGGAGTTTCATACAACATTACCTCCCTCTCTTGGGTTCGGATGTAATGCCTTGCTTTACGTTGAGATTGCGTGATATGTAATTGGACATTATCGAGCAGGTGGTACGAAAAACTATTCGTCAAGCACAAAAACATTCATTAACGTAACGAAATGTATTAAATGCCATATGTTTTTGTTTTGTCCCATCACAGTTTTGGAAATATTGTGGAACATTCGTCCAAGCGTCGTTGTGGGCGTCCAAGCAAAAACGTACTAGTGGTGGGGTATTGAGTTAAAACTAGATTCGGTATCTAGAATAGTCAATTGATAGTAAGGATTGTAAAAACATTAAAAAACTAGCACAATTTTCTTTATCAGACATTTGAAGTTGAAATTCTGAAAAAGCTTGATTTGAGAAAAAGGATTATAAAAGTTTTAGTGAAAACAAAAAACACTTCTACTTGCTTGTTGCATGGATTTTTATATATGCTGTAGTATTGTAGATTAAGATATATCAAATTGTAGAAAATTGAGTATTTATTAATAATAAAATCAATTAAAATCGCGGGCGCAATTTTTTCACCCAACTTTACAAAACGTCTTATATCTCGGAAACTGAATGCCGAAAACTGGTACCTTTTTGCTTGGACGTCCACATATAAATACTTCGGATGCCAACAAAGGAAGTTTTGGGGAAATTAAGAGTATTTGCTTCAACTTCTTTCGCAACCACTGCGCGCCTACATTGCATCTCTAGTAAATAACACATCATTTTCTCCGTGGTTAGAGCATATTTCTAATATTATAAATGCGAATATGAGCTTGTTCGTTTGTTACGCTATCACGCCTTGTCTACTGAACCGATCATTATGAAACTTTGCATACACGTTGACAGGTACAGAAAAGGACATTAAGGTACTTTTTATACGGCAATTCGAGGGGGAACTCCGAAATCAACACGGAGAACGCTGGGAACAGCTGTAGTAGTAGATAAAATAGTACATTGTTATCCTAGGGGTGAAAGTAAGTAAAAGGTAGTCTTTCTCCCGAGGATAACACTGTGCTTTTCATTACGAATGCAAGGAAAGTCAAAATAAAAATAGGAATTAGCTAAAGAAAAAAATGAGTGAATTTTATTTTACATAAATCAACCATTAGGTGTGCAACTGGCCAGTAAGTATGCCCCCTATGACATAAAAAAAAACACTTGAGCTTCTGCAGTATCCAGCTGTCAGTTGAAAGCGATTCTCCCTAGGGCTGAAAAGGGTTCCTTTCAACCCGCTTCTCAGGCAACTTCAGACCTACTTTCCGAGTATGAGTAATGAAAATGTATTTTTTTCGATTGGGGGCAACACAGCGACCTTCGACTTTTAAGGCGAACCCTCTCAGCCTCGTTGACAGTCAAAAATAGTGACCAGCATGTGACAAACGGCAGTGTCGAACGGCGGACTAAGTCTGGCTGTCTATATTTAGCCGGCATACCGTTCGGAATATTTAGAGCGGCCAGCGTTGCATGCGAGCTAATTTTAGATGTTATGCACACTGCACAGCTGCCAGTTGATACGTGCTGCCGTGAACTTTGCTGGGAAGGGATTCCTGAACTATACAACATGTTAATGAATTAACTGAAAACCTGATACACCCCATTTAAAAAAATAAACAATAACATGATAAAAATATATTTTATGTCGAAAAAATTTATACTTTAAAAGTTATTCAACATTAGTTTGGAGGTGACTTATCTACGAAATTCCAAGCGCTACGCCCTCGCCTACCGGTTCGAATTTTGCTGCATCAAATATTGTATTATAAATAATTTAGACATGGGCTGGTAAAAATGAAAAAATATAGGTAACCTATATTAAAACATGGTGCGATCAATTCGCTAGTCGATTCTGAGCAAACTACTTTCTAGTTTTCAGTTAATTCATTAACACGTTGTATATTTTGACGAAGCTGGCAACATTTGAGTAACATGTCGTTCTATACGAGTATATTCGGCGGTGAGCCGAGCTTCCGTTCACAGTTTTTTTGAACCCTCACAGCTGCTGATGATATTTTGTACACGTAGCTTGTCCTTCCTTACATCCATATTATAAAACAAAGTCCTCCGCCGACTTTGTCTGTCTGTTCGCGATAAACTCAAAAACTACTGAACGTATTTTTATAATGCGGTTTTCATCAATAGATAGAATATTTTGAGAGGAAGGTTTATTCGTTGGTATATATGTACCTAGTTTAATATTAAATTAAATAGATAGTTAATATTTAGTTAAATTAAATATTATAAATAAATGAATAGATGTTAATAAAAGTTTATTTAAGTTACCTTTGGTTGCAAAAGTGATTTGTTTACATTCATCAGTGTGTTTGCAACACCGTCAGTGATTGAGTCAGTGAGTGATCGCATCATTTCGTAATAGCCATTGACAGTGAAAGTGTTTTGGTGTCGTCTGAGAATTCTATTGGGCAAATATTATTACTTTATAGTTGGCAACCCCGCCGTTGGTGTTACCGCGGGGTTTCGTGATGTCTCTATACTTTCACTGCTTGCCTTGGATACTTAATGGTTGAATAAATTAACTCAAGTGCCACAGTAAATCGTTTGTTTGGACAAAACTTAGTTTAATTAATAAAAACAACGCATAAAACTGCTCAGTGCAATTTAGTTATTCTTTGTTACGTTATAAATTGAACATTGCAGAGAAAAATAAATATGTAAACGTGTGAACTTTACTTTTAAAAAGAGAGTATTCTATAGACCTCACCTAGACCATCCAAATAAGTTTATACCAACAGTAGCTATCCCGCGCAGTCTAATAAAAACTAGTTTGTCTAGTAAAAACTAGTTTTACCTGATATAAAATTTTGAGAATTAGTTAATTCTAGTTTTAGCAAAGGCATTTACCGCCGCACTCAGAGTCGACTTTAATGATTACTTAGTTAAGTATAGATTTTTAATACAAAACTGCCGCAATCAGAGAAGTTCAGTAAATTAATGTTAATTGGCATTTAATGAGATATAACTTGATTAGATAAAGTTATAGTGCGGCGGTTAGTAACACTAGTTCTAACTAGGGATAGCGTTTTCTATTCTAAACACTGGTTTTATCTGTAACATAGTCTCTTAACTATGAGCTAGACTTTGGCTAGAACAACGATATCATTACGCCATTCCCATAGACAAGGTGACAATAACTAATGGTAGGTTTCGAATTGCAATCGACGCAACAATAGATACAGTCGGCTCGTAACGTGCAATTATGAAACTGTAACGTAGCAAAATTCCAATATGTTCGTATGCCGTGATTTTACGTGCAAGAAAACCCGACTGCCAAGGGACAAGATTAGGAAATAATAACAATCTTACACCAAGTTACAAGCATGTGCCGTGGTAACCAAGCAAACGTGTTATAAAAAAATATTACATACTAGCTGTGCCCCGCGGTTTCACCCGCGGCACAGATAATATAATACTATACTCCCGCGGTAATTTTGGAGTTCCCGCGGGAATTCCGAGATAAAAAGTACTCTATGTCCTTCTCTGTACCCCTGACAACGTGCATGCCAAATTTCATCCAAATCCGTTCAGCCGTTTTTGCGTGATTGAGTAACAAACATCCAAACACCTACACTTCCACATTTATAATATTAGCATTTTCCATACAAACACTGGTACGTGATAATGACAATGCATCAATTCTTTTGTACAGTTTTTACTTCGTTCCAATGGTGTAAAAACTTTATTATTATTAATTATCCTTCTCATAAATTATAAAAGTAAATAAAACTTCTTTATCTTCATAGAAACACACGTAAGTACTAATGGAGATTCTAATAAATCAATTATATTTCCAAAACACCTACTTCCATAAACAAGTGGACATAGATAAGCAATAGTGTGTTAACCCACACTGGAGAAATTTTGAGTAAATCGTGTTTTAAAATTATACCGCTATTTTGTGTCAATATTTTTTTATGTTCAATATTTTGTTACATATTTAAACAATGTGATAAGGTAATCAGATAATTAAAAAACGTTCCCTAACTCTCAATAAATAGTTATGTACCAATGACTTAATTTTGTGGGTTAACATGTTATTGCTTATCTGCGTCCAAGTATAAGAATAATAGTTTTCGATTAAAATGAAACCATCTGAATGCAAGACCTGAAATCTGACGTAAGATGAATGACTTCAAATAATTTTTAAATACATATAATATATAGAGACGTAATCTTCGCCGTGCAATAAATAACACTTGAAAGCAACTCACGTTCGTTATCTAACAAAAATGCAACGATACGTGACTTTACAATAATCAGGTATTTCGTGACAGATATCACTTCAATGTACAATGTTATTAATAACGAAATCTAAATGTCGATACTGGCCATTCATGATAACCTAACGGATTAGTATTTAGTACAATCACTGGCTTGGCTAGCGCAAGCTCTATGTATGTTAGAAGCCAGTTTCACATACATAAATCCTACTTTATTTGAGCCCAAATAAGAAAAGTATAAATAAATAAAAAAAATTAAAGCTTGGACATCGTCACACAGCGCCACCTGGGCCCTTATTCACTATGACCATAACACGACGCGTTAAGATAACGCGCCACAATACTTGTCTTTGCCTAGTTCTCAGAAAAATTTCACTTCAAAAAAACATATTTACAACCTTTCTTGTGGCATACAGAATATTAATTTCTAATATTTTGGCACCTGAAACGTTTTGGATTGTGTTTTTGGGAAGCGCGTTATGGGCACGGAATGTTGTTGGTCATACTGAATAAGGGGCCTGGTCCCAAACTAAGCGGAGCTGGCACTGTGGGTACAAAACTGATAATATACTTATGATGGACTTTTTTTTAAATGAAATGGACATAGATAAGCAATAGTGTGTTAACCCACACTGGAGAAATTTTGATTAAATTAAAGTTTTAAAATTTATTTATTTTATTTATTTATTCTTTATTGCACGATAAGTACAAATGGCGAACTTAATGCCTTATAAAATTATAGCGCCATTTTGTGTCAAATTTTTTATGTTCAATATTTAGTTACATATTTAAGCAATGTAATAAGGTAAACACATACCTAATTAAAAAACGTTCTCTAACTCTCAATTAATCGTTCTTAATCAATAACTTCATTTTGTGGGCTAACATGTTATTGCTTATCTGCGTCCAAATATACCTACATATTGAACTCCTAGATTCAAGGTAAACACAAAAGTTTATTTATTTATTTTATTTATTGTTATAATATAAGTTGTCGCAAATGTTTACCTTGACACGGGGATCGAACCCGGGACACTTGGCGTAGCAGCCAGTTTCGTTAACCACTAGACCCGTTAACGGTAGATACTTTACAGCGGATAGGAATCCATTGATAGTAATGCGAAAGTGAGTCTATTTATTTGTTTGTTACGCTTTCACGCCTTAACAGGTCAACCGATCGTCATGAAATTTTGCATACATGTGATCAGGGGTACAGAAGAGGACAGAGTGTATTTTTTATCTGGGAATTCCCGCGGGAACTTCGAAATTAATGCGGATGAAACAGCTAATTATATTGCTTATTCGCACCAAAACCTTTGAGCAGAATTCGATGTTTTTCAAGGAGGATAGATTGCATCCTAACACTGGACATGAGTTACTTTTGAACCCGCATTAACGTTCACCCGGGTGAACCCGCGGGAAACGGCCAGTGAATAAGTAAATCCCTACTAATATTATAAATGGACATAGATAAGCAATAGTGTGTTAACCCACACTGGAGAAATTTTGAGTAAATCGTGTTTTAAAAGTAGGAGCGCCATTTGTGTCAACATTTTTTATGTTCAATATTTAGTTACATTTTTTTTTTTTAAATCATTTATTTGGTGAGGCTTTTTACGCTCATGCGCCAAGCCAGCCTCGTAATGTGATACATATTGTAATATAAAACTACTAATACAATAATAGAAATTCATTAATTTTAGGACATAAGCAATGTAATAAGGTAAACACATAATAAAGAAACGTTCCCTAACTCTCAATAAATCGTTCTGAATCAATAACTTAATTTTGTGGGTTAACTTGTTATTGCTTATCTGCGTCC
Source organism: Zygaena filipendulae (assembly GCA_907165275.2). NCBI lineage: Eukaryota > Metazoa > Arthropoda > Insecta > Lepidoptera > Zygaenidae > Zygaena > Zygaena filipendulae. The sequence continues at coordinate 9,937,533 of OU015669.1, forward strand.
AAATGGGAAAGTAACTCTGTCTGTCTGTTACGCTTTCATGCCTTAACGGCTCCACCGATCGTCATAAAATTTTGTACACACGTTGTCAGAGGTACAGGGAAGGACATAGCGTACTTTTTATCCCGGAATTCCCGCGGGAACTCCGGGTGAAACCGCGGGAAACAGCTAGTACTTAAGTAATAATTTTTTTTTAGAAAGTCAAGTGACACGTTCGAGAACCATCGCATTTACCTCAGTAATGGCGTAAATAGTTTTCCTGTGTTATTATGATTTACCTATTAGATTTACCATAACTAGTCCTATCTAGCTGTCAAGTTATTTATATTTAACTATACTTAATGGTAGATAAGTGTATTAAGTATTAACTGCTGGCAAGCCACTATTGCGTACACGATGTGTCGTTCCCAGGTGATTTCCTCTTTTCGTTTGAGTAAATTAAATCGGTGATAGATTTTATTGGCCCTTAACTACGTGATACGTAACCCGAGATTTCGCTTCGATATATCAATTTTTTATTTTTCACAGTCAATTGTAAATTTTAACCGACTTCCAAAAAAGAGGAGGTTGTGCATTCGGCTGTATGCATGTTTTTTTTTTTCTTCAATTGTATTCAATACTAGCTGTTTCACCCGTGTTTATTTCGGAGTTCCTGCGGGAATTTCGGAATACCCAATGTTTTTCTCTGTTCCCTTAAGAATGTGTATGCCGAATTTCACGACAGTCGATTGATTAGTTGAATGCTAATGAGTTTGTATGTTTGTTACACTTTCACCCTTACCTACTCAACCGATCATCATGAAATTTTGCATACACGTTGTTAAGGGTACAGACATAGGGTACTTTTTATCCCGGAACCGCGCTAGAAAACGGCCGGAACAAATCTCTAACTGGAACCTTCCGTGTTGTCGACAGACGTCAGACAGCGCCGACTTCCTGGCGACCCGGCCGCACACAGCCGCCGTGATACCCGGCAAGCCGGCCGCCAACCCGCTCCAGTTCATAAAAGTGGGCCCCGCCGACCTCGGCAGCCGGGCGCGCGAGCAGCTCCGCAGGGCTGAGCTAGCGAAGCGCACCGAGCCGGCGAGGATAGAGCGCCAGGAGGACTGGCAGTCGGTAAGCGTTGACTATAATCCTACTATCCTACTAACATAATAAACGCGAAACTTTGTAAGAATGTATGGATGGTTGGATGTTTGTTACTCTTTCACGCAAAAACTACTGGATGGATTTAAATGAAACTTTACAATAATATAGCTTATACATCAGATTAACACATAGGGTACTTTTTATCCCGGAATTCTCGCGGGAACTGAAATTACCGTGGGTGAAACCGCGGGGTACAGCTAGTATAATAATAACACTTAATAACACACAGATCTACTCGGGCCCACACTAAGGCAAACTCTTGTGCTTGTGTGGTGGAAACCAAGCAACACGTGGTATATAAGGTGTGGCAAAGTTTGCTGCAAATATTTACAGGGTTGAAAGTATACATCGTTGTAAACATGTTATTAAAATAAATAAGATCTTAAAATCAATGACCTCGATCGAACTGACATGCATCGCTCGCTGTGTGCGAGGTGCGTGACTTGTATACTTATTAGTGAGCTACGTGTATTGTGTACCTTGTGAATGTAGGTGTACATAATGTTTTTTCACTGCATTTATTTTCCTAATATTCTGAAAAACTACTGAACTTATAATATTATTTTTTCGCTTATCCTGTTTGTTATAACGTATATTTTCAGCCCTGTTAATAATTGCTACTAATTTTGCCACATCTTATATGTATACTACGAGTGAAACCGCGGCAAGAGCAAGTACCTATATACATACTTTCTTTTTATAAATACATATGGTGCATATTAAAAACTTAGACTCTAAACACCATTACAAAAATTAACCCTGATGCTGGGATCGAACCTGCGACACCCGGCGTAGCAGTCCGTTACCTCTTCACTACACCTGCTGTAGTGCCTGTATAAATCACAGAGGAAACCTTAATACAGAACGTAGGTTTAGGTGTATCAAAATAACTTATGACTACATACATTTGATTTCCATGTACGTAGTATATGTGACAAACGAAATCCGGTGAAAAATTTGCAGACTTATTGTATAATTTACATATCATTAGCCTTGCTAACAACATAATCAACATAATATCATTTTTTGTAGGTCGATAAATAAATGATTTGTTATTAATATTCCTAATTTAATATTTCTTTCTAATATCATATCCCGTACAGTCAACATCATCAATATGTAGACACTGACAGTCTTTGGACCTTATTACCAAAGAATCCTTAGTAATATTTTAAATGCGAATGCGAATTTGTTTGTTTGTTCCGCTCTCACGCCTCAACGGCTCAACTGATCATCATGAAATTTGGTACATACGTTATCAGGTATACAGAGAAGGGCATAGGGTACTTATTATCCCGGAATTCTTGCGGGAACTCCGAAATTACCGCGGGTGAAACCGTGGGGAACAATTAGCACAGAATATTTGCTACATAAAGAAGCGTCACTCCGCCTCCCACCAATTTCATGCCTCCTCATGCCCCGCGAAAGTTTAGTGGTAGTTTCAGTGAAATATTGTGATATGTAGAATCTACATGACGTGACAATTTTTCACTGATACCTGACAGTTGCTGTCAACTTGCTGTCATCCTTACGATACGCACACACGCACAACACGTGTACACGTGTAGAGGCCGGCCGTCTTTACTTGTGGGAAATTACTTGGATCAGTTTGAATGGAGTGTCACCGGGCTGCTTGGTACATACTATTGCAATAAGACTCAATGACTGTCAAATGTGTCAACATATTTCTGCTGCTAACTGTACATAGTTGCGTTTGGATTTTTCCACGCACCTTGTATGTGCGGTGTCCGCATAATTCTTCATTTTTCTAATGATCATAACCTTAATTAATCGATCTTCGTCAACAGAAAGTTGACTTGCAACCCCGGATCAAGGTTAATTGGCATTTTTTAGCTCTGTTCTATCACTTCAACCGTTTTATCTGTCTGAAATGCAATCCATCAAATGTACTTATACCACAAAAACAAATCGAGCTCCAGGAGAGTGGGCTAGACGGCAAACATCTTTTAATCACTTCATTTACTTTTTACTCCTATAAAGCGAATGAACACATTCTTAATTTCTTATTGTTAGGTAAACTAACATTATCATGCAGGAACTTTACGTTTTTTCCCCAATATTTAAAGAGCTTTAGTAAATTTAGTTTAGTCTTTAGGGAAAATTGTGTGGCGACCTCTACGCCACGAGTCACGATCTACAACGAAGCGACGAATACTGGCTAGATGGAAATCCTGGATCGCGCTAACGAAGTTACGCCTGTGCTCCATATATACATATACGACCTCCGACGTTCTACAGTCGAGTCGGAGCCGCGATTCCCTGGGCATACCATCTCGCCCGGCGGGAAGCTTCCCCTTTGGTGGCGGTCGAGCCATATCATTCATCCCGCTCCCGCTAAGATTGTAATTCTAATTAGTATTTTATTAGGTGCTCTTCGCTCGCATTAATTTCGGAGTTCCCGCGGAACTCCGTAATAAAAGTACTCTATGTCACTCGTCAATGAAAGATATTTTAAAATCAGTTCAGTAGCGTTTGAGTTTATCCATTACAAACAATCAAACCACTTCTAAATACCTACAAAACATTAAATCTTTTCCTTTATAATATTAGTAATAGACAACACAAATAACAAGAAAGAAAATAATAATCTTTCTTTTTTAAAAGACTGTCTCAAGACTGTGTGTATTTTCAGCATTATAGCATTAACTAACGATCCGTTATTGATTTATTGTGAAATATCTCAAAACACTCAATGTTTTACACGCTTGGCTCCGTGTGGGCATCGATTTATGCCTCATAAATTACCAGCACAGACTTAACTATGCGGTGGTTATTGATAGCAATGCTGGCTTTAATACGACTCGTGGTTGCTCTGTGCTTTTGGTTAATATATGGATTTTTGGATGACCCCGTGATCTCTACAAGATATGTCAACAAATATCTATATACTATAGTAAAAGAGTACAATCCGCGATTCTGTACATGGAATATTTTTGACAAATTAGAGAGTTAGAAAAGAAGAGTAACTAACCACAAAAAAAGAGTTTTCTAAATTCTTTTCTGTCTGCCTGTCTGTCTGTTCACGATAGTCTCCGAACCTACTGAACGTATTTTCATGCGGTTTTTACAGGTAGATAGATAAGCTAAACCAGGAGCTACATATAGGCTTTGTTTCATTTAAATCGGATGTTGGGAAAAAAAGTTGTCATATAAAAACGTTTTATGCGGGGGAAACCGCGGGGCACAGCTAGTATTAACTAAAATGACGCGCCCCACTACTTAATAAGCAGTTTTAGATGCGCGAGATCATGTATTGATAATATCTCTTTAATGTAGTCTGTACGCTAGACTACATTTGGACGCAGATAAGCAATAACATGTTAACCCACAAAATTAAGTTATTGATTCAGAACGATTTATTGAGAGTTGGGGAACGTTTTTTAATTATGTGTTTACTTTATTATATTGATTAAATATGTAACTAAATATTGAATATAAAAAAAGTTGACACAAAATGGCGCTATACTTTTAAAACACGATTTACTCACAATTTCTCCAATGTGGGTTAACACACTATTGCTTATCTATGTCCATTTGACTGACATTTTCAAGCGTTGGCTACAAATCGCTGCCTAGAGTGTCTGCCTGGGTGTGTGTAACCACCATCTTATAAACAATTAACATCATGAATGTTTTTCGCTAAGTTTATTAGACAAAACTTATTTTGTAACTTGAAAAATTGTAATTGGATCTTGTTATCTGAAAATAAACAATATTATTATTATTATTGTTTTTTCTCACTACTGACCGTCTTTTCTTGAAGGAAAAGATGGCGTAGGATGACTCCTTAGCGCGGCGAAAACAAACGCTAAGGGTTGTTAAGTCGGTAGGTTGAGAAACCGACGGACAATTCGGGCATTGTCAAGCAAGACCGCCTTCTGGATTGCCGCCGTAACCGGTCCAGCACGGACATCCAACCGCCGCAGGTGTCGTTGCAGGCTGGTTGGAACTAACCCGTTCGTCGATACGACAATCGGGATGATTTCAGTGGATTCCACCCGCCACATTTCGGTTACCTCATCTGCCAGTTCGAGATATTTGGCGAATTTATCTCGTTCGGCTTTGACGAGGTTACCGTCATGCGGAATGGTGATATCCACCAAAAACACCTTTGATTGCTCCCGGTCCATCATCACTATGTCAGGTTTATTAGAGGGTAGAGTCCTGTCAGTGATAATGGACCGGTCCCAGTAGAGCCGGATGCGGTCGTTTTCGAGAACTGGCTCCGGCACATACTTGTAATACGGCACCCTAGGAGTCACGAGACCGTACTTTAGAGCGAGCTCTTGATGGAGTATTTTGGCTGCTTGGTTATGTCTGTGCAGGTACTCAGTGTTAGCAAGAGTCGAACAACCAGAGGTAATATGGCGGATAGTCTCGCCTGGATGACGGCACGACCGACAGATATCCACTGTGCCGTCCTTTAGAATAAACCTACGATGGTTGTTCGTCCTGATAATCTGTATTGCACAGACGAACCCCTCGGTTTCCCCAAAGAGGTCACCAAAGCGCAGCCAATGCACGGAGGCATTAAGGTCCACATGGGCCTCTCTGAGAGCCGTATAAAACCTCCCGTGCAGCTCTTTCTCTTTCCATACCGCCTCACGGTCCTGGGTGCTTAGTATTTGCGGAGCTTGCCAGTCCTCGGTGGCCAGGGACAAGGGGGTCAGTCCATTGTCACACTCTATGGCAGCTTTATGCAGCTCACTCTCTGATTTCGTCAGGAAGTAGCTACGGAGGTTGCACACTTCACGATTGTGTAAGGTGGTGGCGCTAAGAAAACCACGCCCACCACTCTTACGTGGCAAGTACAACCTCATCACTGACGATCTCGGGTGGTGCATTCTGTGGAGTGTCAGAGTGGTTCGGACTTTACGATCCAGGGCGTCTAATTCGGTCTGAGACCACCTGAGTACAGCAAAGGTGTAGAGAAGGACAGGCATCACCCAGCCGTTGAAGGCCTTGACCTTGTTGCCGCCCGACAAATGGCTTTTAAGCACTTTAGTAAGGCGGCCAAAGAAAGACTCCCGCACGGCGTCCTTCACCTGCTTCTCCTCCACACCCATGTTTTGTGCCATACCCAGGTAACGGTATGTTTCAGTCTCGGAGAGTGCACGGATGCCGCCCTCTACAGCAACCTCTGAGGAACGTACTATACGACCCCTCTCCACATGGAGAAATGCACACTTGTCCGCGCCCAGCCCCATGCAGATGGAGTCGCTGAACCGCTTTGTGACTGTCAGCAACTCCTCCAGCTTATTATTATTATTATTATAATAGTGTGAGTGCGGCGACAGTATTGCGCACTTGTGATGAATAGACCGACCAGATTTATACATATACTAGCTGTCCCCCGCGATTTCACCCGCGGTAATTTCGGAGTTCCCGCGAGAATTCCGGGATAAAAACTATCCTATCTTTTAAGTTGGACCATATTATAAATGGTTGCAAAATTTTATCAAAATCCGTTCAGTAGTTTCGGAGTCCATCGCGGACAAACAACGTGACACGTGATTTATATATATTAGATGTGTCGTATCGATATTTTAACGTATACCCGATGGAGGGGCGCGTCATTATAGTTTAGACAAGCTCTACACGGCTTAAGGTTAAACGAAGGACTTTTTAAAAAGGGTGTTCAGTGTTCGATTTCATCTCAATTATAGGTTCTTCATCGATCTCATATAAAACTATCGATGACATCCTTGCATCCTTACGAATGTAAATGCGAATGTGAGTTTGTGAAAAAAGGACATTGGGTAGATTTTATCCCAGAATTGGTTACTTGACTAAATTTTTTTTAGTCCGTCGTGTAGATTAATAAAAAATATTGAACACGTATTTTTTTCTTTTTTTACGTAATCAAAAAATAACGGCGATACATTGAGTTGAAATTTCGCGTGGCGTCGTCTCGCGGGACTCGCGTGACGTCACGAGTCCCCCACTCTAAACTTTAATACGCTTTATCTATGTTTATTTTCATAAATTTGAAAAAGCAAAAAATACGTGTCTATTATTTTTTTTATTTTCTAAATGACGGACTAATTAGAATTTAGATTTTCATACCCTGGAGAACACCCAATTCACGCGGGAACTCCGTAATCAACGCGGAACAGCTAGTCAGGAAGACATTTCCCCAGCATAAAAACATTTTCCGGTCATTGAACTTCTGTTACATTGCATGGAGTAGGTACGTACAATAGGCTAGTTTCCTGGGTAAAAAAATCGAAATTCCATTTAGTCCGTCAGTTAGATAATAAAAAAATAAAAGACACGTATTTTTTGCTTTTTTAAAATAATGGAAATATGCATAGATAAAGCGCATTAAAGTTTAGGGTGGGGGACTCGTGATGTCACAGCTCGCTATAACGTGCGAACAAACTGTAGCGAGGCGTGACGTCATGTGAAATTTCGACTTGATATATCTCCGTTATTTTTTGGTTACATAAAAAATAAAAAAATACGTGTCCAATATTTTTTAATAATCTACAAAACGGACTAAAAAAAAAATTTAGGAAACTAGCCTATTAACTCGAGTATACCCGGGTGTTTTCGAAGTTCGTTTTTAATGTTTTCTTCGTATAGGCACACCGCGTGGAATGCGTTTAGCATCTGCTTGCAAATAAACTGCGAAGTTTTACGATATCATTTGAGGCTGTACGTACATTGTTGCAACCTCCAACGCCGGTACCAGCTCTTGATATTCCCGCCGGTATTCTCGACCGGAAATACGTAGCTGGCGCCATTCCGACCGCCGCTAAGAAGCCATAAGAATGTATTCCACTTCCGGCCGACAACGAATTAAGGTTGCTTAATAGAGGGTGGGGAGGACCCTCATAGTTTTGTCAACACATCTTTTTTCTCTTTATTGCGTCTTGTTTATATGACGCATGTCGAAAACGGTTATAATTATTTAAATTGCAAACGATTTTGAACTTTAGTAGGGATGTGGTTTCACGCCCGTGGTTTCTCCCTCGGATATACTTACATAAATGTATGTTAAAATATATTTTGAATTAGTTAGTTATTCAAAAAGGTTAGTCGACATCACAGGAGACCGAAGAGCTGGCAGCTACCTCGCACAAAGAATTAGCCTAGCTATTCAAAGGGGGAACGCTGCCAGTATCTTCGGAACCTTGCCTAAAGGGACTCCTTTTAATAATATATTTTAGATTAATTTTAGGTTAGTTTAAGTTTAGATTAATAATTATATAAATAATATTTTGAATTATAATATGTTCTATTCTTCAATTTCAATAAATATTATACTAGATAATAATGTAATAGTTTGTGAAGATGTCTGGGTGTCTGTCTTACAGATGAAATTTTCTCACACAGATAGAATAAATTCTGTATTTGCTTGAAGTATAATTTTTTTTGTAGAATTTCCTCTGAAATCTCGGAATTCACGCAGGTAATAGCTAGTTAACTATAAAATAGAGCACCAAATCATTAACTTGTCGGAAGCATTCATGCAACTGCGTAATTTTGCACACGGCTACAAGTTTTTCACGCGTCCCTTTATTTATTATTAGTCCGGTCATTTTAGACAATTGAAATAAAGAAAATTCCGACAGAGCCAAATCTTCGTAGAGACCTTAGGTTTACCACAAGGAATAAAGTGTCAAAAGTCCCCATCAGTCCCATGTGAGCTTAGGGACTTATCCGGGGCCCAAGGTCAAAATTTTAGGTTTTTTGGATTTTTCTCAAAAACGGTAAGTTTTATCGAAAAAGTACCTTAGAGCCAAGTTGTAGATCTTAAAATTCTCTATAAAAATGGTTCCTATGATTTTTTCTCTAAGGCCCACTATTTCCCAGATATTGCGCTTGTAAGAATCATGTTCTACATAGTATGCACACATATGCCACGTATATACATATTTAGGTACTCAAGCAAGTAAAAATGCCTACTCGTGTCTCTTTTATGTATACATTATACTATTCTAAGAAAATTTACTCTAAAATGACCGCCGGTCCCTTACCGAATCCCCTCTACTTGAATAACATCTGGCCTTGAAAAACATTGCATAGATACGTACAGATATTTAATATTTGTAAAAAATACACGAAACAAAAAGCAAGTACAGCTATCTTGTCTTCCTCCAACATCGTCATCTGCTACTCAACATTTGTTTCGAGTATACTATCAAGTTCAGACATGGCAAGGCAATGAACTGAACCCCGAAGACTGGGGTTGGAAATTGATAAATAATACTTTGGAACCGATTCGAACTTTACTGCCCCCTGCTCCAGAAAAACTTCTTAACACTATTTTTTGCAATTGCAAGAAAGGTTGTAGTGCCAAATGTGGCAGTAAAAAAGTAGGGTTGCAGTGTTCTCCAGCGTGTACCAATTGCCAAGGTGTCTCTTGCTCAAATCTTCAATTAAATACAAGAGAGGAAGATTCATGTGATTTTGATGAAGAGACAACTGATTCATCTTCATTTGAACAATTTCTAAGCGTTCATCAACAGGAAGGAGAAGAAGAAGAACAAGAAGAAATTGAAGAAAACATGATTGTTGAATTTGAATATGAAGAGTATGAGTCAGATTAAAGTAATAAAAAAAAGTTAGAACAACAATTAAACTCAGTAACTTATATCAATAATCTCCATACTATTAAATAATAATTATTGTTCCTGAAAATAAAGTCAAAAAGGTTCGTGGAATAGGCCTACCGGGGATACCACGTTAGAAGAAACGCGCTGAGTACACTACCTCACAAGTGGTGTGGAAATGTGTGCATATTATGTAGAACGTGATTTTTACAAGCGCAATATCTGGGAAATAGTGGGTCTTAGAGAAAAAATCATAGGAACCATTTTTATAGAGAATTTTATGATCTACAACTTTGCTCTAAGGTACTTTTTCGATAAAACTTACCGTTTTTGAGAAAAATCCAAAAAACCTAAAATTTTGACCTTGGGCCCCGAATAAATCCCTAAGCTCACATGGGACTGATGGGGACTTTTGACACTTTATTCCTTGTGGTAAACCTAAGGTCTCTACGAAGATTTGGTTCTGTCGGAATTTTCTTTATTTGATCACTATTTTTATGTCTAAAATGACCGGACTATATGATCATCTGTTTTTATTGTATCGTCATTATCGTGATTGCTGCAGTTACGTCTTCGAGTTGCCAACGGTATGTGTTTGAGTTCCCTTCGAAAATGTCAGCGTTTCCTATACTTAATAGCCCAGTATTGGGTTTGCTGGTTTGTTATGTGAAACTAGCTGTCCCCGCGGTTCCACCCGCGGCAATTTCGGAGTCCCCGTGGGGATTTCAGGATAAACTATCCGTGTAAACCTTCCTCTGGAATCACTCCATCTGTTGGTGAAAACCGCATGGAAATCCGTTCAGTAGTTTTTATATTTATCGCTAACAGACAGACAGACAGACACAGCGGAGGACTTTGTTTTATATATAATAAGGATAATATGTTATCTCTAACAAGAGTGAGGTTAAATCCTATCGAGCATGGAAACAATGGGCATAGAACCACATTTGTGAAGAAGAGTGTGAAATATAAAACAACCAACAAACTTTGCCTTATACTAGATGTACGGACGCCTCTGGTTTTTTTTTTCCACTATAGAAAATGTCAACTATCAACATGAAACATGTTTAAAAACATTGCAATGTTTAATTAATATAGTCAATCTTTGTAGATTGTCAATAAATCAGAGGCGTAGCAGCGTTGGGTCTGGATATCAGCAGATGCAATCACTTGGACCAAACTAGTCGTATGCATTTTAACTCTGCGAATAGACATAAAAGAGTACAGATGCCGAGTGCATGATAGTGAATATGTGCCTTCAGAGATCCTAAGTGTTGCGCTACTATTAGAAAGCTATTCGCTCATTTCCGTTTGAAGTACCCACGCAGATTTACAACGAATGTGCTACATTTTGCCCTTCAGGTCGAAAATGACCACTTTCTTAAAATGTCCACTTTCCATGCGGTTAAACAAAGACGAGAGTAGGCTGAGAGCGGGGATACCAATCCAAAAAATTAAAAAGATGCTATAGATCTCAACTGAGTGCAAGAGTGTGGTCTACCTAAAATGTCCGCTTTCCTAAAACGTCCACTTTGCTAAATTGTCCACTTTCCTAAAACATCCACTTTCCTAATATGTCCACTTTCCTAAAATGTCCACTTTCCTCAAATGTCCACTTTCCTAAAACGTCCACTTTCCTAAAATGTCCACTTTCCTAAAATGTCCACTTTCCTAAAACGTCCACTTTCCTAAAATGTCCACTTTCCTAAAACGTCCACTTTCCTAAAATGTCCACTTTCCTAAAACGTCCACTTTCCTAAAATGTCCACTTTCCTAAAACGTCCACTTTCCTAAAATGTCCACTTTCCTAAAACGTCCACTTTCCTAAAATGTCCACTTTCCTAAAACGTCCACTTTCCTAAAATGTCCACTTTCCTAAAACGTCCACTTTCCTAAAATGTCCACTTTCCTAAAACGTCCACTTTCTTAAAATGTCCACTTTCCTAAAATGTCCACTTTCCTAAAACGTCCACTTTCCTAAAATGTCCACTTTCCTAAAATGTCCACCTTCATCCACAACAAACCAAACGATGTCAATAAAAACAACGAAACTATGATTTATTATGATGATCTACGCGGTTTCACTCGCGTCAATTTTCCAGGTCCCGCAGCAATTCCGGTGTAAAAAATACCCTATATCTTTTGCATAATTTCCTGAGGATCTGTTGTATAGCTAAGACGTGACAGCGTCAAAAACTAACTCGATCTCGCGTTTATAATTTTAGATTATGCTTTCTGATGATGGGATAATATATCTGTTAAAAATCTATTCTTTAAGAACCTTCCACCGTTTCCTTTTACTATGGTTAGATGCAACACGTTAAGCATTCTTTGAAAGATAACATTCAAGTTGTGCGTTGTCTAATCTCTGTATACAGTCTATGCCCCTTAGTATAGTGAAATTAAAAGAAAGAAGAAACACGCATGCCATGTCGACCATACTTTGCGTGTGCAGAAAAACAGTATCATAAAAAAATGACTGTCATAAAATCGTTTGAGGCGTATAAAATACTTGCGGGTGATCGAGTGATTGAAGGTTCAAGGTGTAACTAATTGCCTTTTTAAAGCTTCAGTGCCTACGCGTTTTTACAGAGTTGAATAATGAATAATAATAGTCACCTGTTATAAAAATAATATCTTGTGTAACATAAATCATTTAAAAAGAAATCGCCAGGAGACTTATATTTTTTTAATTATGATTCTGCATTATAATTTTTATAACTTTACCTGTATAGAAAATATATAGAAAGCTGTTAAAAGTGGCTGTTTTTGGCGCTTTTTGTTTAAATTATTTTATATCAAGTATGTATAATAATACTAATTTTTTTGCCTCAACACAATCAGCATATTATTGTAATTTTTAAGCACTTTTATGATTTGAAACAGGTCGGTCTGTTTCTCAGTCGCCGAATGGGACTCGCCTGGCGGGAGGGATTTTGGTGCGCTGGCGATCTCCCGGTTATGATCTTTTGGCGGTTGGGAAGCAGTCCCTCATTCATGCTTTTTTTTTTTAATATATGTATGTTGTAACTATCCATGTGTTGTGTCAAATAAAGTTCTTTCAATTCAATTCAATTCAATTCAATCAAAAACTTGTAATAACCCTGTGATTAATTTTTCATGAAATATTTTAGAAAATAAAGTTTGTTTTAGCGGGTGGCGCCCAATATTGTTTTCGCTGAGCTTGATAATAATACCGTATTGTCTTATTAGCATTCTATAAGGTTTATTGACTAGCGATTTTTTCTCGACAAAGCAAATCAGCTAATTTTAGCTACAATAAAATGTGTTGGTGCATTGTGTGGAGTTACATACTATGGTTAATAGTTTATGATACAATATTATTTACTATACACAGTTACATGTTACACTGAACGTCCTTGCGCCACTTGCTCGCAAATTACAATCAGTCCGCTAAATGTAACAACATTCCTATCTCCATGGCAGTAAATACAACGCTAGTGATAGGTCATCGTGTTTATGATGGAGGAATGTAGTTTTTAGATAGTTAAGTGTTATATTTGCGTAGATAAATGGACATAGATAAGCAATAGTGTGTTAACCCGCACTGGAGAAATTTTGATTAAATTAAAGTTTTAAAATTATAGCGCCATTTTGTGTCAACTTTTTTATGTTCAATATTTAATTACATATTTAAACAATGTAATAAGGTAAACACATAATTTTATCTGTATCAATAACTTCATTTTTTGGGTTAACATGTTATTGCTTATCCGCGTCCAAATATAATGTGCAATACGCATGTTTCTAGGTTTTCATTAAAAAAAAAACAGGCCATAATAGGAATATTTGTAAATCGCAGATCCTATCTCCTTCTCCTCCTTAATTTGGACATTAAGTAATTAAAAACCCACGTTTTTGGATTCACCCGTATTCGGATCTTATACGTTTTGATCCCAGTTTAATATTTTTGTTGTAGATGCCAATAATGATTTTTTTGTATGATCACATTTTTGAGGAAGACGGAAAAAATTTTGAGTTTATCTGTGAATTATTATTGTTTTTTAAAATATATTAGAAAAAAAAGAAGAAAGAAAGAAATAATTTATTTGCAAGATAAGATTTATTGCTTTTATACAAGTATGAACCATCGAGAGCCCGTATTTTTCCCTCGTTTAAACTGACTCAGTGTGTACGGTTCATTGTTTTTAGACATAGTGATAATGAGGAAGACGATGGTGATAATGATGATGATTTTTATTCACCAGAACTTGGACAACTGGAAGTCGTCGCGTCGGAAGCGTGTGGAGCACATCATCGAGCGGTGCGTGGAGGTGCGCCGCATGGAGACCGAGGTCAACCAGCCGCGCGGCAAATCCAAGACCTTCAACGAGATGCTGGAGGAACGGTACGTGTACGATAACTAATCACTTGTCAGTTAACGGTGAAGGGCTAACTCCTTAGACCTCCGAGTATCTCTTCAGACGGTTCATTTGAAATGAATGAAATGAAATTATCTTTATTTTTTACGGAAGTGGAAAAAACTGAAATAAGTAAATAATATGCCATAACAAAAAGTAGCAAAAACAGCGTGTCGCAACAAAATAGCAACCAGTTGACCATAAGCCTACAGCCAGCTTATTAAATCTAACGGTTTAGTTTAAATTAATAAGATGATTATTTAAAATAATAAAATGAAGATAGGAATCGAAAAAGATATGATTTCTTTTGATTCTTAAAATGAAATGTATAGATAACGGTAATAAAAATGTAAAACAAGGAACATCAAAACGGAACAAATAGATACAGTAATTTTTTTAAATGGAAATATAAATGAATCGTTACACACTTTACTGAGGAAATCGACTCGTGACTGCAGGTAATCCTAGTGAACAGAGGTGATCATAACCAATACAAAACGAAATTTATATAAGTCCACCCCAGCTGTACTTCATAGTTTGATAATTTCATACGTTTTAATATATTCTTTCCATCTTTATGATGCCAAAGAAGTCTAGGGTCTAGACCAACGTCAAAAGGTAGTTAGCTGCGGTCTTTTACCGACTGCATTTCGGAGAGTGTGTTCAGAAGATGCTATTATGAATCACAAGATAATCTTTCATTATTGAACCACAAAAGACTGAAATGACCTGCTAGTGTAAAATTTTCCTTAAACTACATGTTATAAATATAATTTAAACCTTTTCAAATTCATTGTATTTCGAAGACTTGTGACCTGTGATATCGTCTATTTCCATCGAAACAATTATGGACTAATGTCTGAAAAATGTATTATACCCGTAGTTACTACTGGCGAAATTGCTCTGCACTCATACATTCGAGCAACATGATTGCATCTTATAACCATTATAAGATTATCCAATTAATGCTATAACGCCCTTGAATGCGTTGAACCGTCGATCGACGTAGTAGAGTTAATTAAATTGATACCAGCTGAGGCCGGTTTTGACAGAAAATCAATCGTTTAATGCAAATTGCATTTTCTCAGAGCGTTTCATCAAAATGGCTGCGTCTTGTAAAGTAAATTATTGGAGACTAACTCCAGTGTATACGTTCACCATGTTGCTCTGTATGTTTCCTGTCGTTTAACCAGGGCGAATTTTGGAACTCTCGGTAACTCTCTGGTCCAGTATAAAAAGTCGCTTAGTTATAATAATAATAATAATAGTAAATCAATAAAAATAATAATAAGATTGTTTATTGCCATCAGAAAGATGTACGAAAAAAGAGTTATAGAGACTGAGTTCGGAGAGTTTTTATTATCTGATGAGAATACTTCAAGGAACCATGAAAATAATAGATCGTGTAATGTACCTAAATTTGATAATGGAATTGTAATGTAGAAATTAGTTATTTGTTTACCATTACGAAGCAACAAATTAGTGATTGATTGTTTACTTTCCCTCGATAGTTTATTTCTCGTAATTCTTTAACGATGTTTACCCAAATAGCCAAATTATGTTGGATTCTTTAACGATGTTTACCTAATTAGCCAAATGATGCTACTACATATACGCATCCTCGCCCTCATTGTAAGTTAGTTCCTACTGATAATTACGAGTGACCACTACAGTCATACTGAACGGTCCCGCGTATAAAGTTGATCTCGCGTAAGTTATTCTATATTTTATATTGTAGTTATTATAACCTAGTATCTGGTTTATAATATAAACTCTATATAAAATCCTGTGTCTGTTGTATCAATTGTGTCTCCACTCCTCTCTGACTACCGGCACGTCGGCACACAACAAATTGGTGTCAGAAGTGGGATATTGATAGCATCCATAAGACAAAAGGCAAACGATCGCGTCAGCGTGATAGCCTTAGTACGAGAAATCGGGAAATTTTGATAAAACTTATTCGTAAGTCGTCTCTCGAGACATCAAAACAACTGATCAGCGTATAAACAAAGAAGTGCTGAAGAGTGCAGCCAAGCAGAGGCAAAGAGACAGCAGCAGACATCAGAATAGCAGCAGATCATCGTGTCTTTCGAGGCACCACCGGCAGGTCTTCAAGGAACTCAACCAGAAAAACGTCCCTTTCTCCCCAGCAGCCAACTGTGTGTTATAAGAATACCCCGAAGAAAGTCCACGTAAGTGAATACTTCATAAAGTGAATAAGTGATTCCTCTTACTCTACGTATAGGTATAATAATTTAGAAAAGACAAAATATATTATATTAAGATGCCTTTAGACGAAATGAAACCCCCAAATGCATTCATTGATATTAATCTCGCCGAGCGTATGCTGAATAAATATGACGGAAATAAATCCAATCTTCATGTCTTCATTGATAATTGTAACAACGCAAGCGCATTAATAAATCCAATTTTTAGTTCAGCTTTCGTATCTGTAGTATTATCTAAAATAGAAGGAAATATTAGGTCAACTTTATTAAATAGGTCGTTTAATAATTGGGAAGAATTAAAAATTCACCTTTTAGAAAATTATTCAGAAAAAAGAACATTTGCACAATGGCAGATGGAACTAAATTCATGTAGACAAGGACATAACGAGTCCGTCCTAAACTATTCAAACAGAGTCGAAAATTGTTATATTAAATTAATTAAATCGTTAGACCCCAAACTTAGCAAAGAGGCTCGCGAAGCCAATATAAATCTCTTAAAAAGCCAATCATTAAATATTTTTATTAGTGGTCTTATACCACAATTGCATATTTTATTAAAGTCTCAAAAACCGAACACATTCGAGGAAGCTATATCAATTGCCATTTCTGAGGAACAAGAAATAATGTCTAGAGCGGAAATGAATCAAAGACACTTTCCCCACGTAAAAAGGTGTACTAACTGCAATAAAATAGGACATTTAGCCTTTCAGTGCAGATTTAACCCAAATATTCGAGTCATTCAACCTAATAATAACGTTATTACATGTTTTAAATGTAACAAAAAAGGACATTATAGCCGAGATTGCCGTAGTAATCAGTTTAATCATTATAATAGTCCATCAACAAGCAATTATAGACCTAACAATAATAATTATAGAAGTCGATTCCCTAACAGCAATAATAGATTTACGAATAATAGAATGTATAATAATAATACGAATTCACCTTCGCAGAATAATCCAAATAATTATGCAAATTCAAATAATCATAGAGAAAATATGAGCGGTAATTTAAACCCCAACAGTCCAAGGAAGTAGGCCGCCCCAAGGACTTTTGTGATGGAGGCCGAATTATGATAGTAAACACAAAAATATCTCTCTATGTTGAATTAATGTCCAAGCAATTTAACGATAACATAAGCACATTTTTAATAGATACAGGAGCAGAAATAACATTAATTAAAGAGAGCGCGTTAAACGAAAACTCATTAGTGTATAAAGATAAGACCTTTAAGTTGCGAGGAATAGATAAAGATGCGTCGCCAACGGAGACAACGGGCTATACTTGCGTTTCATTTCAAATAGGAACAAATACGGTTATTCATACTGTCTCGATAGTACCTGATAACTTTCCTATCGAAAGCGACGGAGTCATTGGTAGCGACTTTCTCCAAACGATGAACGCTATTATTAATCTCCAAAAGGGAGAAATTGAATTACTAGGTACCCTTATAAAAATAATATACAGAGACGAAAAAAAGAATAATGATATAATTTCGAGTTTAGAATGTAATAATAATGAGACGACATATTCTGATGATATTTTATTCGATAATATGAAAACTGAAAGCATAATAAATAACCCCAGAAGTATGAGAAATGAAAATAATAGCGAGAATACTGAAATTGAAAAAATAAATGAAAATAATATAATTGAAAATATATGTGAGAATAATAATATTGAAAACGAGTTTATTTATATTGAGCCTAGATGTGAAAAAATAATTTCAGTTAATATAATAAATAAAGATTTAAATGAAGGAATAATTCCCGAGAAAATAGAGATAACAAAAGGTTGTTATCTATGTCCCAGCATTGTCAAAGTAAATAATAGTTATGCGTTAACAGCTTGTTTAAACACCACTGATGAGATGATAAAAATAAACAAAATTAAGGTTCAATTAGAGTCTATAACTAACAAAGACCAAAGCGACAGTAGAATAATGAAAGTTGATAAACAAAATAATAGTTGTAATTATGATAGTAGTCGTTTAGACAAAATAGAACAAACATTGAGAATTGACCATTTAAACAAGGAAGAAAAAGAATCATTAGTAAAATTATGTAAAGAATATAATCATATTTTTCATTTAGAAGGCGATAGTTTAACCGCCACAGATATTGTCATGCATGAGATACCCCTTGAAAATGAACGTCCAATTAATACTAAATCGTATAGATACCCAGAAGCTCTAAAAGAAGAAGTTCATGACCAAGTAAATAAATTATTAAAAGATAACATTATTAAACCTTCCAATAGTCCCTGGAACTCACCAGTATGGATTGTCCCCAAAAAACAAGATGCGTCTGGTAAAAAGAAATGGAGACTCGTGATAGATTTTAGAAAATTAAATGACAACAGTATAGGAGATGTTTATCCCTTGCCCCAAATAAATGATATTTTAGATCAGTTAGGACATAGCAAATATTTTACTACACTAGATCTAGCATCTGGATTTCACCAAATTAAAATGCACCCGAGAGATCAAGCTAAAACAGCGTTTAGTGTACCGTTAGGTCACTACGAATTTACGCGAATGCCATTCGGTCTTAAGAATGCTCCAAGTACCTTTCAAAGGTTAATGAATAATGTTTTAGTAGGTTTACAAGGTTTAAAGTGTTTTGTTTATTTAGATGACATAGTTGTATATGGTAATTCATTAGAAGATCATAATAATAAATTAAAAGAAATATTTGAAAGACTGTCGAAAAATAAATTGAAGTTACAACCAGATAAGTGCGAGTTTTTAAAAAGAGAAGTTATGTATTTAGGACACTTAATCACTCAAAATGGAGTTGAACCAGACCCCAAAAAGATTGAAGCCGTAAAGAATTTCCCTATACCTAAAAATGAAAAAGACATTAAAAGTTTCTTAGGTTTAGCAGGTTACTATAGAAGATTTATCGGAAACTTTAGCAGATTAACTCAACCCTTAACAAAGCTTCTTAAGAAAGATATACCTTTTATTTGGACCAGTTTACAACAAGATTCATTTGAAACATTAAAATTAAAATTATGTCAAAAGCCCATTCTACAATATCCGGATTTCAGCAAACCTTTTATACTGACAACTGATGCAAGTAATTACGCCGTAGGTAGTGTTTTATCACAGAATTGTACAGATTCCGATCTCCCTATAGCCTACGCGAGTAGAACACTAAACAAAGCGGAAGTTAATTACTCAACAACAGAAAAAGAATTGCTAGCAATAGTTTGGTCAGTTAAACATTTCAGACCCTATTTATATGGTCGACAATTTACGATTGTCACAGACCATAAGCCACTGGAATGGTTATTTAACGTTAAAGACCCAGGATCGAGATTGGTTAGATGGAGACTGTTATTAGAAGAATACGATTATAAGATAATATATAAAAAAGGAAAATTAAATAATAACGCAGATGCATTGAGTCGTATTATGCCAGATAATGATATGGTGAAGATAAATATTTTAACAAGAAAACACGAGAGTTACTCATTCTTCTTAGAAGAAATTAAAAGACGCCCGATTTTAACAAAAAACTTAGAGGAGCATAGAGGTATTCCCCCATCTAACTGTAACAAAGTAATTTTTACTTCATGCGATTTAGATCCCATTAACGAGGAACAATTAAAAATATATGAAAATAGTATACCAGAATTAAAAGCACGGAACGCCAAGTTATATGATATATTAGCATTTAGAGGAAGTAATAATAAATTTACATTTTTCGCGTTTACTAGGGTTAATAATTGGGAAAAAGTTTCTTATGAAGATATTTTTAATGTTTTAAGGAATTTAAGAGACCGATTAATAAAAGAAAATATCACAGAATTTTGTCTAGAAAACTTAAAACCATTGCTTAACTTAAGATGGCATAAAATTAGAACTATACTGAGATTTTTATTTAAGGATACTAAAATATTAATTAAAGTTTATCACAATACGGTTATCACTCCAAAAGAGGAAGATATCGTGAAAATATTAGATGAGTGTCACACAAACCCAATCTCAGGTCATACAGGATTTCATAAAACTTATAAGAAAATTAAGTCTAATTATTACTGGAAAACCATGAAACAAGACATCGCTGAGTTTATAAAAAAATGTAAATCGTGCCAAGAAAATAAATTAAATAGGAAGAAAACTAAACAACCCATGGAAATAACAACTACAGCAACAAACGCGTTTGAAAAGGTTTGTTTAGACATTGTAGGTCCACTGCCCTTAACAGAAAATGGTAATAAATATATCTTGACCTTGCAAGACGATTTAACTAAATTTTCACAAGCATATCCATTACCTAAACACGATGCGGAAACAATAGCTGACTGTTTTGTCAGAAATTTTATTTGTAAATTTGGTATACCCGAAGTAATACTCACAGACCAAGGTGCAGATTTTATGTCAAATTTAATAAGAGAAATATCGAAATTATTTAAAATGAAGAAAATTAATACAAGTGCGTATCACCCTCAGTCCAATGGAGCTTTAGAAAGAAGTCATAGTACACTAGCAGATTATCTTAAACATTACGTTAACGTAGATCAAAATAATTGGGATCGTTGGATAGACTTCGCAATGTTTTCATACAATACTAACGTGCATAGTACAACACATTATACCCCATTTGAACTTATATTTGGTTTCAAAGCATGTTTACCTAGTTCGATTACTAAAGAAACAGAATTCAAGTATTCTTACGATAATTATGTAGATGATTTATTATTAAAATTAAGGAAATCGCGTGAATTAGCTAGAAAAAATATTATTGATTCAAAAGAAACAAATAAAAGATTATATGATAAGAAATCTAGGTACATAGAATTTAAAATAGGAGATAAGGTATATTTAAGCAACGAACAAGTTCGGTTAGGAAAGACGAAAAAGCTAGCAAAATACTGGTTAGGTCCTTACGACATTATAGCAATCAATTCTAAAGTTAACGTCACCTTACAAGTGAAAAATAAGAAAATGCGTGTTCATACAAATCGACTGAAACATGCGTTTGTTTCAGGATAAACTTCAAAATCATGCTGTTACATCCCATTATAATTACCCCTGATCAATATCTGTCAGAAATTAAAAAGACGTTACCAAACTTACCATCGAATACTAAATACCCAACAGATTTAAGTAATGAAAATATCTCTGAATTATTAGGTTTAGTTAATTTAGTAACATATTATATGAATAATAAAATAGTATTCGTAATTAAAACACCTTTGATAACTCAGCAAACGTATGATTTATATAACTTAGTACCTGTTCCGATATTAAATAAAAATAATACATTTCTTTTTATTTTACCTACGGAGAAATATTTGCTACTGTCAAGTAATAAGATTCATTATGCCACGCTAGATAATATAAATGAATGCAAAAGGTTAATTAATAATAAGTTTATTTGTAAGATAAGTCAACCTTTATACTCTGTACATGCAAAGACGAGCTGTGAAACTGATCTTTTATTAGGAAATAATTATCAAATACCTTCAACATGTGACACTAGAATCACTTCAATACGAAACGAATTATGGTTTAATATGTATAATAAAAATCAATGGTTATTTGTAACTCCAAGAAGAATCTTAGCTACAATTAATTGTAAAAATGAAGAACCACATGATATCGAAATCTCGAATACAGGTTTATTAAAATTAGATAAAAATTGTAAATTTTATACACCTAATGTAATTTTACAATCTTCAAGTAGTGATATAATTTCTAACCATTTATCATTACTACCAGACTTTGATATAACAAACGATGAATGTTGTAATAAATTAAAAAATAAAACATTTGAACATAAAATAAATTTCATCCCATTGAATGGAGTACATCTAGATTTAGAAGATTTAAATGTGGCAAGCCATAAGATAGATAAAATCAACAGTATTATTGATGAGATGCAAAACGATAATCTATTTAACAAGGTCGTTGGTAACTACTATTTTATTTACATATTTATGTCTGTAATTAAGGTAATAAGTTTTTACATTTTGTATAGACTTGGTAAATATTTGTTAAAACGAAAATTTTTCTGTACGTCACGAGGACGAACGCTAGCCTTGGAAGATAGTAAAACTTGTTGTGCTAGAATAACCAATTGTGTAACTTTGAAAGTCAATAGTCCAGAAAGAGTAGATATCGAAATGAGTGATATCCCTAGTTCAAGTTTAAATGATAATGTTACTACAACAACACCATTGAGACGCAGTAGTAGAATAGCTCAATTGAAGGTGTCATAATTATGAACAATGGAATCAAATAAGCGTTTAGTTAGTTTATACAACATGAATGTTTTAATGTTTTTATTGGTTTTGTATTTGTAATTTGATGTCTTATGTAACGATTTTATGATATTGTAACTATTAGAAAAGTAAGATGATTAGTATGATATGATTAAGCATAATTATGTTTTAAATGTATAAGTAACAATAACCTAAATGTTTAATGATATCGATGAAAACTTTCGTTTTCATTCTAAAAGGGGAGGATTGTAATGTACCTAAATTTGATAATGGAATTGTAATGTAGAAATTAGTTATTTGTTTACCATTACGAAGCAACAAATTAGTGATTGATTGTTTACTTTCCCTCGATAGTTTATTTCTCGTAATTCTTTAACGATGTTTACCCAAATAGCCAAATTATGTTGGATTCTTTAACGATGTTTACCTAATTAGCCAAATGATGCTACTACATATACGCATCCTCGCCCTCATTGTAAGTTAGTTCCTACTGATAATTACGAGTGACCACTACAGTTATACTGAACGGTCCCGCGTATAAAGTTGATCTCGCGTAAGTTATTCTATATTTTATATTGTAGTTATTATAACCTAGTATCTGGTTTATAATATAAACTCTATATAAAATCCTGTGTCTGTTGTATCAATTGTGTCTCCACTCCTCTCTGACTACCGGCACGTCGGCACACAACAATCGTTCTTCAATAGTTATCTAGATTGCGATCGTGTTTGTTAAATTATCGATTGTAACACAATATCTGTGTCATTGACACATAACATTGCATATGTGGATGGATACATCTATTTGTTACAAATTGATGGAGTATTAACTCTAATTACTTGACTTCGAAAGGTTATATTGTATTTTCGTAACTTTTATATTACGTGCTCGTCTGATTTCATGATTATAAAATTTAGATTGAATTTGTATTGTATACCTGCCCTTATTCCTATTGTAATACGGTTTTTAATGCTCAGTTTATTTATCAACTCTAGTAAGTCCCGAGGT
This sequence comes from Zygaena filipendulae, assembly GCA_907165275.2. Lineage (NCBI taxonomy): Eukaryota > Metazoa > Arthropoda > Insecta > Lepidoptera > Zygaenidae > Zygaena > Zygaena filipendulae. The sequence goes on from OU015669.1 coordinate 9,961,111, forward strand.
TTTTAGCATCACTAAACACTATTGTAAGATATAGATTGCTTAGAGAAGGGACGCCCAAAGGTACAATTTAGACGCTTAAACTTAAGTGTTTAAGTTAAGGTTAAGATATTAATATCCAAATGGAAGATTTGTAAAATGGTATAGTTTCTTTCAAAACTTTTATTTCTTTATTTATTACAACAGCAATATTATTCTATTCGACTAGACGGAACGAAAGTTTTGACTATCGTTATGTTGTTTTTATACTGTAGTTTCCCAACTTTCTAGTTGGGAAAGCGTCTGGAAATTCCTTTCTAGATTATTCTATTTCATTTGCCTCTGTGAAGAAATCGACTTTCATTGGTAACTAGACGGCGGTATCGGTTTGGATTACGTCCGTTTCGGTCGGCGGCCACCGCACGACTGATCGGATTACTTGCGTGGTGTGCGCACACGCACCCACGGGAACGGACTTTTGTTGGTTAATTAAATACCTATTATAATTTAGTTAAGAAGAATTATAAGAATTATAATTAATCGGTCTTGAGTGCACTATGAAGGACATAGTTTTATGTATATCTATATAGGTACAAAACTACTAAAGGGATTAGAACATGGTTTTCTACATAGCCTTCCTTAAATTTTTAATCTAAATTAGACGCACAGGCTTGTTTTATCGCAATCGATTCGCGGAAAGGGGATAGCAATATGTTAAATTGAATGCAGTGTTTCTTCCACGTTATTGCGGGATTTCCTCGGAAACGCCGCAATCGAAATATCAAAAATAGAAATGAGCTATTGGCGGGATTCGAAGATGGCAGTTACATAATTTTTTTTCGGGCTGGTAAAAATTATTAAATGCAAATAGAAATACATCAGCAAGAAACTGGTCAAATGCATTATATGCGAAAGTCCATAAAATTAATAAAAATACAAAATCATAAGAAGTCTAGATGGATAATAATATCCTGGCAGTTGAAAATAATGAATCAATTTCCGATGCAGTACTTACACGATAAAACTCTCTAGCCTTGTATCTATAATTGCATATAGTGATTGGACAGTTTTTAATTGTTATATTAATGATAATTATCGCAAATATATAATCTACTTTCGACGTTCATTGACCACTGACGATGTGAAATTGCTTGGTTCCGGACGTCCGCTCTGCCTCAAATCATCTATATACATATTAAATTGTAAAATCATCATAATGAGTTTGTTTTTGAGCATTTATCTAACTTAATGATGATGTTTATTCTATTGACGTTTGAATCGATAATATTGCTAAAATTTCATATTTTATGAAAACACTTTTATTGATAAAAAAGGCAACTAATTTGTTAAGGCTTCCTTTTAGAATGTAGGCAAAGCTTTAAAGGCATGTTTTTGGCAATTTTGTGTGAAAGTTTGTACGGAAGTAACGTTAGCTTATAGGCTTAGTTTAGAAAAATTTATATTTTTTTTTTTTTTGCAATTTACGAAACATTTTGGAGAATGTTTTGTCACCAAAGAAAAACAGGAGAAGCGCGACTATAATATTATTATGTACCTTCTAAATTCTTACTTGTAACGATATAAGAGTGTGCTACAATTTAAGTTAAAACATAAGCGTTAAGCTAAACATACTAAGTTTCATTCAAGTCAAGCCACTAGTGTTTACGTAATACATGTTTTAACACACGAATAAACAGACCAAACTGAAATTCCAGAAACAATAATACAGGTGTCCCGTAAATTGACGTCAAGCCAGAACCAGAGGTGATAGGCCTAATAAGTCTAAGTCATAATAGAAAAACATACACAAACAATCTTTAAAATTTATAAAAATTTACACACTGCGACGGTTTAACTCCTGTTATAAAAACCTTAATTTTTTTTCAATTTTCTTTTTATTGTGTAATCCTGAATAGTGTTTCTGAAAACTACTGCTTATAATTTAAGTTTTTGCCAATGAAGTTTTCAAAATTATTGCTTTCGTCAGTTTTTAATGACTGTCCTCTTTTTTTGATAGGTATAGCAAAGATTTTTATATTTTTCTGTTAACAGCTGTTATGACTTAACCTGGTTCTGGCTTGACGTCGATTTACGGGACACCCTGTATATTGATGCCTCCATTGTTATTGTTTTTTTTTAATGTACACACAGACACCGCATGTTTATAATTATCGTTCGTTATTAAAGTAGAGATTTGAATCTAATTTTTTTAGTTTTTTTCAGTAAGCATGCAAAAAATTGGGGACCTGTTAAATCATAAGCTTTATTAATTATTTGCTGGATGTTTTAAATGAATCAAGGGACTGTTATGACAATGACAAAACGCTCTCTGGCTAACGATGTCTCCGGTGTGACTTCTTCATGTTTTAATTTGATATCTCACCGTTACTTAATCCGACATGACTTATAATGTCATAATCGTTATCATTTTATAATGAAAGCAATTAACCAAACCATTCAGATGTTGCGTTACAAAATAGTGAAAGTGTTCACGTGATTAATTCTAGAAACGTATTTTTTTCTTCTTTGTCATTACTTGAAGGTGTGGATGTTGTGAATTCGTTTGGTATATTGTTTAATTTTTTTTTTCTGAGAATGTCTCCTTTTGTGTATTTAATGAGTGAAAAAACATATTAATAATATACCTACCTACTTAAATTAAGCCTACACGTGAAATCCCGCGCATTATTGTATGCGCATGATGATATAATGACGTTTCGAACTGATTCCGGCGGTGTCCGCCGGGAGCCTCGAGAAACATTTTGCAATCTGTAGCACCATAAATTGCAATTTTAAACCGTTCAGCAAAATAAATTGATTTTACATTTAGCTGGCTAAATTGCAGGCGAAAGTCAAGAAAGATAGAGAGAACGAAAGAGAAGAAGTAAAAATAAATATAAAATTCGTCTGTCTCACAGAACATAAAATAACAGATAGAAGGGACATCAACTTAGTTTAGTATGAAAACAGGTCAAAACCAGTGTCGCCGGGTGATTTTTGCAACTATTCATCACGCACTAAAACATTCATTACCGTAAATAAATGCATTAAACGCTTTATGGTTATATTTTTACTTAGTCACTGTTTTCAAAATTCACAGTTTTGGGAATATTGTAGTAAATATAGGTACTTGGGCAGCAAAATAATTTTTGGACAAGTTAGAGCATTTGCTCTAACTTTCTTTGCAACGGAAGTGCGCCTGCTCCGCCTGCATGTCCCCTCTAGTTATATTTATTTGCTCTGTGGTCTGTCTGAAAAGTAAATGTGAAAAATAAAATTGTTTTAAAATTCTGTGAATGGTACCTAATTATTTCCTTTGCACAAGCATTTTGTGAATGAACAGTGAACTCGGCGAGTTGTATTATTAGCTAGCTTTCAATGAAACGTTTTATAAACATCCCGTATTAGTTTTCAAGACCGACATTGTAATTAGCTTTGTTAAAAATAACTAACCTATGATGCTCGTTTTCTGTGTGCGAATAGTTAATGTGTTTTCTTGAATTATGTTTTTTTCGTAGATAAAAATTATCCTATATCTTTTTCCGCGGGTAGAATCACTGAAAACCCTGTAATATGCATTTTTCTTTATAAATCAAAATGCCGATTCTCATGACTCCAACTGCAAACTAACTTTATTTCCATGCAAACTTTCACTTCTCTTTTTTACCTTTGTCAGTTGGCATTTAACTTAATTTAACTTGATTAGGTAAATGCCAATTAACATTAATTTAATGAACGTCCATGTGTGCGGCCGTTTTGCTTTAAAAATCTTTACTTAAAACGACTCAGAGTGCGGTTGTAAGTAATTTAGGCTGGTCGCTGCCGTGGCACGCTCACTGCGCTCGCTCACATTGTGTTGTGGCCGCTGTTCAAACCTAACCTATCAAGCGTCTGAACGCTCGCAAATCTTAATTTGGCACTAGTTTTTTTAGCATAGTCATTTTCATTGATACGCGTAGACATGTGCTATAATTAGCTTCTCTATTAGTTTTTTTGTGTGTGGATTAGTTTTTTGTACATGGGTAAATCTGCGGACAAAAACTAATATCTACACAGACACAGAACTAGCTGTGCCAAGTGCAAACACTAAAGTTATCTTCGCACAATGATCGTTTATGTATTACATCTCTAATGACTTATCATTATCTTTGAAAGTGGTAACGTTTTTGATGTCTCGGATTGTTTGGTGTTGCACAACAGCTATGTATTGTGATCTGCGACGTGCGTGTGCGCAGCTATGATTATTTATCATTGCAACGGAACGATTGCTTGGTTATTAAGCCGCCTTCAAATATCGCTTTTGAATTTTAAAATTATAAATTTAAAAAATCGACTCTTAATATTCATCGCTACTTAACCCGATATTTCAAAGTAAAGATTTCGATATTTAATTTTTCTTTTTTAATAAGTATAATTAATTATTACCATAATTCCTGTAGAAAATTGGGAAACTTATACTTTATCATTGTGTGCAATAAACGTGTGTTCACATTAAGTTAGCGTCCAACATTAATAAAATACAGCGTTCACACTAAAAGCCACCACACACAGAAGCTGGAGGCGAAGCGAAGGCGAAGGCGTGCATTTTGTATCGTTTAAGTTTGTATGAAGCACTACACATGTGTGTGGCGCACTTAAGGGATTGGCTGGATTTGCAGTAAAATGTTTAAAATGTTTGCGTCATTTTTTTTTTTTTCGTTTATTCAGGACAACAACAGCTACAAGAACATATAATAGATTTAGGTTACAAGATTACACTATGAGCCAATAATAGTTACCCTTATATAAAGTACAGAATTTAGCAGTACGTACACAAAATTATAACAAGCTTTTATAAGCTTTAGTCAGCTGCTAATCGGTTAGTGAGCGGCTCAGAGTCGGCTTGCAGGCAGTACGCCGCTCACTGTAAGCCTTGTGTGAACACACCCTAAAGAATATGACTGGTATATTCAATTCTCGAGTCACACATTATTATTTCATTCGTTGTTGAGATGGAGTGATGATAGCTATGTGTATATTCAACAGGTGTTTGTCTTCCGGTGTACAATTTCCTTTTAATCCATCAGAACCCTAGCCAACTGTATTGTCAACTATTTAAAGCACATTTTACAATGTATTAATGTATTATCTAATCGAAACGAATGAATATCACAAGTTGTGTAACATTATATTAATTTGACACTTTGTCTCGATTTTAGAACACGGGCACAATTGGTAATAACATATCTGGGCATTGAACTCGGGACTCAGCGGCGCAAGGGACAGTCCATTACGTTACTGGGTCAAACGGCACGGCAGAAATATCGTATTATTTATTCAGATTCCGTTGCATCGTAGGGTGACCATGATTGCATATATAACTGGGACGCATAGCAGTCATGGATTTAACAATATTTACTATCCAACACTAGCTAAAACAAAATAACACACCGTAATATGTAGTAACGTTATATCTTTGTTAACTCATCGCTTGTTTCATCACAAATGACCGCACAATGTGTCTGTAACCTGATCTCTGACAGTCATTGTCTATTTTTCTCACACTTCCTTAAAATTAAAGTTAAACAAAAGACTGTAACAGTCAATGCTTTTTTCTATGCCGACAACACCCACAAAAGGATCGCTAGTGGTTATAGAAATGTGATACCGTTGTTTAAAAGCGGGTATTCTATTTTGATAATGTGGTTGACGTTGACATACTCGGTGGTAAATTTTATTCTAACGTTTAAAATTCAATAAAAGCATCGATTGCGTGTTTCAACTTCTTGTGGTACAACGCCGCCTGTTAACAACAAAAGGAATTAATAGAATTCACAGGAAAATTCTTAATGTTTAATGTACCTAAAGCGACAAGTAACGTAACGTACGGTTACTGTGTGAATTACGGTTTTCGCTCGCTGGAACCACATATCATACACCCCTAATAAACTTGCTTCATGAATCATAATTAAACCCATAACCAGGCAATATTTTTAGATAAAGAACAAATTAGATGAAACTTTATTCCACCTGTCCCTTCTAAAAATTAAGTTAACCAACAAATGTGTGAATTATTTCGCAATTCTACAAATCCCCTGTGATGTGGTAACCCTACACGTGCCCCACAAGTGGGTCACGATATCATTGCGTATTTAGTTTCTTACTAGTACCTAGATACTATTCATTCTTAACTTACTAGAAGGTAACTATTTTATAGTGATTTCTTTTTATGTAATCCTAACTATTATATTTTAAATGCGAAAGTGAGTTTGTTTGTTTGTTACGCTTTCACGCCTCAACTAATCGACAAGTCACCATGAAATTTTGCATACACGTTTTCAGGGGTACAGAAAAGGACATAGGGTACATTTTTCCCGGAAATCCCGTGGGAACTCCGAGATTAACGCTTTCGAAACCGCGGGGAACAGCTAGTTCAGGTATAAATCATAAAAAAGCAGTCCCTAGTCTAAACTAAACTAAAATGCTTGTCTAAACTAAAATGACGCGCCCCTCCATCGGGTATACGCACACGCACAACCGTTAAAATATCGATACGACACATATAAATCTGGTCTGTCTATTCATCAAAGTGCAATACTGTCGCCGCACTCACACTATTAAACAAATATTATCCATACATGATCTCGCACATCTAAAACTGCTAATTAAGTAGTGGGGCGCGTCATTTTAGCTTAGACTAGCTGTACGAGGGAACTATTAAACTCCGTCTCGCCCTCGCGATCCACGTTAAAGGTAGTTATGGAGCGGATTCAATTAAAGATTAATGCTCAAGTTTTAATTCAGATTGTAAACGTTAAATATCAAAACGTATGATAAATGGAGACGTGTTTAATTAAGCGCAGGAAGCGCACGATCGTTTCCTCAGAACGGTAAAGTTAGAAATGGCAATATTCACTACGGGTATATAATTATTTCATACTAGCTGCGCCCCGAGGTTTCACCCGCGATAATTTCGGAGTTCCCGCGGGAATTCTGGGATAAAAAGTACCCTGTGTCCTTCTCTGTACCTCTGACAACGTGCATGCCAAATTTCATTCAAATCGTTCAGCCGTTTGTCCGTGATTGAGTAACAAACATCCAAACATCTAAACATCCAAACATCCACACTTTCACATTTATAATATTAGTAGGAAGTAGGATGTACTCTCCGACAATTTCGCAGGCGGAACGCTGGGGCTCCACTGAAAATCAGCGCTGGGACCACTACGGTCACAGCAAATGCTGAGTGGAGTCCCTTTTAGCCCTTGCTAAAAGGGACTCCACTCAGCATTTGCATGGTGCAGTGCCTTACTGCACCACATAGTTTTATTTATCCTTAAATTACTATATAGTTGTTGCATGGTGTATGTGTTTACTTTGATAAATAAAGTGTATCTTATCTTATCTTATTTAGTTTAATGCCATAACAACAACCGAAGTTGTGCAAAATACAATTTCTCTAAGTAATCACTTAAAAAAAAAACTATTGTAAATTCTGAATTAATCGGTTGAGTAGTTCAGGCGTGAAAGCGTTACAAACAGACTTACATTCGTATTTATATTTATGACTACAAAATGCACAACATATTTTTTTATCTCGCGAAATAGTTATAAACTTAATAAAATAATTATGTCTTAATAAAATTTTTATGTTTTTAATTTTTATACTACTTATATCGGAAAAATATGTAGCATTTTGTTAATTAGATAAAGTAGGTAAATATAATAAAAAAGTTGTCGTCAGTAAGAAAATAATATATCTATCTAGATCTTATTTAAAATCATTAAGCTCTTACCGCCGCACTCAGAGTCGACTTTAATGATTACTTAGTTAAGTATAGATTTTTTAAACAAAACTGCCGCAATCTATAAAGTTTAATAAATTAATGTTAATTGGCATTTAACTAATTAAGTTACATCTCATTAAATGCCAATTAACATTAATTTACTGAACGTCTCTGATTGCGGCAGTTTTGTTTTAAAAATCTATACTTAACTAAGTAATCATTAAAGTCGACTCTGAGTGCGGCGGTTAGTGTTGTTATACGAGAATAAGTAAGTACATATAGGTAGGCATAAGTAGGTACTAATAAACGCGAAAGTTTAAATGGATGTTTGTTACTCTTTCATACAAAAACTACCTACTGAATGGATTTGAATGAAACTTTACAATAATATATCTTAAACATCAGAATAACACATTTTATCCCAGAATTCCCGCGGTATCTCCGAAATTAACGCAGTACCGCGGTGAACAGCTAGTACTCGTATTTACGCAATTCCATCTTTGTGTAGTTATAAATATTTGTAAAGCCCCCTTTTCATTGCGAGTTTCGTTCACACCCCAAAAGTTGTCTCTAACAATAATGAGTGTTTTCTAATGAATCAAATTCAATTAATCGATGGATCGATCGATGTAACAAATCGATTTCATACGTACAGGTACAGTGAAAACTTCGATTTGTTTTTTATTAACTACTTAAAATAAATGGAAAGCGAATCCGCAAACGTTCACGTCTCGACTTGTGACGTGCTAATGCCGACCGTCTGCTTGTCTGTCCGTCTGACCGGGCGGATCACATAAATTACCCTGTCTCGCGTGACTTGGCTAAAGAAAAAGCACTAACCCATTGGTTATCTACTACTGGATAATTTGTAGCCAGGTTTATAACTACTGTGTAGTAGATATTTTTATAACGCTCACCTATACGTAATTAGGTTTAGTAGTTAGAAACAAGTGGATAAATGACTATAATCTTCTCTTTTTATTAAGTATCGACATTAACAGGTATTTAACAATAATGAGACAAAAAAATTAATATTCTTGATTAGCTGTTTTTCCCGCAGTTTCACCTGCGTTAATTTTGGAGTTCCCGCGGGAACTCCGGATTAAAGTATAGCCTATGTTACTCAGGGACAATGTAGCTTTCTAATGGTGAAAGAATGTTTGAAATCGGTCCAGTAGTTTTCGAGTTAAATCGTAACAAACAAAAAATAAAATCTTTCCTCTTTTAGTATAGATTTAATTGTTTGATCATTTTCTCATATTTTTTAAAATAAAAAAACTGCAGGCTACCATTGTTTAACCGAAATGCCAACTAAGGATTTATTCCGATTATTATGGAAAGTGAATTATTATGATGAGCTGTGGAAACATACAGGCTGTTTTTACTTTTCTCCCATAGAATAAAGCTCTACTCAAACTTGATCCGCTCTAAAGTCTTAGTTGTCTTCTTTATTTTCTCATTATTATCTTAAGAAGTATGGAACTATTTTTATAAGTACGGGACTAAATGTTACAGTAGTTGGAATAATTTGTATTTTTTTACCAATAATGAGTTCTAATATACAAGGAATAAAACTACTGAAGTCATATAACACAAAAGAAAATGAGACAAATGAACAAACAAAAGGAGTCCAAAGAGAAATACGTTTGTATTAACAGTGCAATGGAAATCATCGCTGCCACAAGATGAGTAACTAATTACCCACTATAATAGCAGATCCCCGCGATTTCACCTGAGTTAATTTGGGAGTTTCCGCGGGAATTACGAGACAATAAGTATACACAATGTCCATTTCTGTACTCTTGACAACTTTATGCAAAATTTGATGATGATCGGTTCGGTAGTTAAGTCGTGAAAACGTCATAAACAAACTCACATTCGCATTTATAACACTGGTTACAAGGAATTAGGATTCCTAATCTTGGACCTTGGAATCGTGGATAAGGAGTGTCTACACGTTTTTCTTGTAAACCAATGAAATCATGACTTCCCGAACACTTTCGCTTCATATTGATCTTAACTTTTACTGATTTTTAAAGCAAAATATGCTATCAAATCACATGATTAAGTACTTTCTAAGTCAACTGACACCGAGCTCTATCATTACGCTAACGCTCGAGGGGTGGACAGTACTGGGCAGCATAATTGTGATGTGTGATTCTACGACCGCGAAGGATATGTGGCTTTCACTGCCAACTCCTCAGCAGCCGTTGGCTGATTGATGCGGGCGTGGAGTTCGATTCCCGGTTTGCGAACGTGACAGACGTTTGACATTTAGTTAAATTAGTGGCTAGTTAAATATTGTGAAACTAATATTATAAATGCACTAGTTGTGTCCCGTGGTTTCACCCTCGTTAATTTCAGAGTTCCAGCGGGAATCCCGGGATAAAAAGTACCCTATGTGTTAATCTGATGTATAAGCTATATTATTGTAAAGTTTCATTTAAATCCATCCAGTAGTTTTTGCGTGAAAGAGTAACAAACATCCATCCATCCATCCATCCATCCATCCATCCATCCATCCATCCATCCATCCATACATTCTTACAAACTTTCGCGTTTATATCTTTTTTTCTGTGTCGTGTTTTCACGTGGCAACTACTCAAACGATTGTCAGTTACAGAAATGAAATGTTAAGAAAAGAAATGTTATAAATGTGAAAGTGTGGATGTTTGGATGTTTGTTACTCAATTACGCAAAAACGGCTGAACGGATTTGGATGAAATTTGGCATGCACGTTGTCAGGAATACAGGGAAGAACATAGGGTACTTTTTATCCCGGAATTCCCGCGGGAACTCTGAAATTACCGCGGGAGAAACCGCGGGGCACGGCTAGTGTTATCATAAAACTTAGAAGCGGGACTAGAAAGAAAATTTGAACCCCAAAGCACAAATTAAAAAGATTATTTAGCTCCTAAATAGGCCAGGAAAAAAATAATAAACAAGCTCTTGACTACTGCCATTTTGAATTTACAAATTCTACTCAATTATTGATGCTACTCAAGAGCCGATCACAAGTTACTGTCCCGAACATAGCGCTGGAAAATAAAAGAAATAAAGACTTACGGCCGCACTCAGAGTCGACTTTAATGATTACTTAGTTAAGTATAGATTTTCAAAACAAAATTGCCGCAATCAGAGACGTTCAGTAAATTAATGTTAATTGGCATTTAATGAGATGTAACTTAATTAGTTAAATGCCAATTAACATTAATTTATTGAATTTGTCTGATTGCGGCAGTTTTGTTTTAAAAATCTATACTTAACTAAGTAATCTTTAAAGTCGACTCTGAGTGCGGCCGTTAGAGCGTATCAAGGTTGAGTAGAGTTCATTATTACAGGCGTTTTAATGATGACTTAATTTTAAGTAAAGATTTTAAAAATAAAACGGCCGCTGCACTCAGAGTCGTTTTAATGATTACCTACTTAATGTTAAGTAAAGCGGCAGTTGGTTATAAAAACCTTTACTTAAAAGTAAGTAATCATTGAAACGACTCTGAGTGCGGCCCCAAGTATTCAAATTACCGCGTAATCTAGACACGCGGCAGCGTGTCAAGCCAAGTTCAAGCAAAGGAACTGGCTAGCCAGCGCCGAGTGTAAGATTACACGAACCACTTGGTGCCACTTTTGACCCTTCTATAACTCAAAACCTTTTTAACGTAAACACATAAAACTACGTGTGTTTAATTATATCCATAAGTACATGTAGAAGCCCAAATTTCATGAAGCTAGGTCAAACGGTTATAAAGATATAAAGGTAAAAAAGTTGTAAATTTTAGCACTAACTGACATTTTTATCAGAATTAATATATACATTTAAGTTTGATAACTTTATAAAATTACTGATTTAATGACAACTGGCCAAGTCAAATCTGACCTACTTTGAGATCTCATATTTTTAAATAACTTGGCACTCATTAAGATCTCCATTCTTTTTGCAGCGTAGCCCACAGCCAAGCATAATTTTTGTATTGAACTTGGCTCTCTTTTTTTAAATTTATTGGTGGGATCTCGTTACTAGAATAGTCTTATTTTTCTCGCTAAGATCACATTCAGCACTCAACTCTAGCCCGTTTACCGATGATTACATGCACTCTAGCCGCAAGCGAGTTGAGTATCTCTTGGTATTCAATAAATACCTACTAATTTTGCTAGTACATATTATTATTTCTTTACCAAAGTATTCATTTCACTGGCTTAGTAATTAGGTAGTTTGGAATTCTTAGAGTCGATAAGTCGATGCACTATGATTTATAAATAACCGTCTTACCCGCTAGATCGATAGCCTTGACATATTCTCTGATAGCTTAAAAAAATTTAGTGTAAAATTGTGAATGCTGCTGTCGAGCCCCCATCCTGAAGCTGTAGTGTAGGTAGGTACTTATGTCTGCCCTTTTCTTTTCCCCTTTTAATATCAGTTATCTGCCGGTGAAAGTCCCGTTAAAATCGGTCCGGCCGTTTCAGAGATTAGCCGGAACAAACAGACAAAAAAATAATTAAAAAATATTGGACACGTTTTTTTTCTTTTTTCACGTAGACAAAAAATAACGATGACACATTGAGTTGAAATTTCGCGTGACGCGGACGTTACAACCCGGTGCAGTTTGTATGGGGCTTAATACTGAATATTGACGTCACGAGTTCCCCGCCCAAAACTTTTATGCGCTTTATCTATGATGTTTATTTTCATTAATTTAAAAAAGCAAAAAATACGTGTCTATTACTTTTTGTTATTTTCTAACTGACGGACTAATTAGAATTTGGATTTTCATAACCCGGAAAATACCCAATTGCTTTTTTGATGTAAGTACCGATATGCATTTATGCTACTGCTCCACCTGCGTGTTAACGCGTAAATTAGTGCGCTAATTTAGATGTGGCCAACATTTTAACGCGTTAACTTACTAACATTACCACGTTAGACATTAACATCAACGTTAACGCAGGCGGAGCAGTAGCATTAGTGAAAAGCTGTTAATTTGGAATTACAAACAGACACTTCAACTTTATTTATATAGTATATTGTATAGATGACACACAAATACAAAGATATACAACGAATTTTGTCCATTTCTCGCACAATATTACGAGTAATGACAGCATTCCTTAGCTGATTGTTGTGTAATATCGAATAGCTATTAAAAACGCTTTTCTGGAGATTTCCAATTCGAGATCGGCCTTTCATCCCAACGTTCTGGCCTTATAGCCCGCTGTAAAAAGCCTTTCGCGTTGATATCAAATCTTACAGACACACTATAGTGATCGTGAAAATGCAATAAATTATATATTTTTATCGATTTTATTTTTATTAAAGAAACAATAAAATTTTATCATCTATACGTATCTTCATGTAAAATGTGATGATCGTAAAATATTGAGAAAGAAATACCAAATAGATAGTCGGGTATTGAGTTGAAGAAAGGTCTCGAGTCGAGATGTTGGACCGAAATGGTTGTTGTAACAAGGTTTATGAGCTGCATAAAATATTAACCAAATTATTGTATATAGCTGTGCCCCGCGGTTTCACCCGCGGTAATTTCGGAGTTCCCGTCCTATTGATCAATAGTTTTACTTTGAAGTTACTTTGGAATTAGATTTTATATTTCGAAAACAACGCACCTCAGAAAAAATATTTAAATAAAAGTATCTAGTAGTTATCAGTCTATCTGTGTAGTGTTTATTTTCTATTCTGGGGCAATAAAGCATATTTGATTTGATTTGATTTGATTATCTCAACAACAATTCCGACAGGACTACTACAGCTTTGTATAAAATTACAACCTGCTCTATTTGTGTCACCGGCTCTTTGTCAGACTCGTTGATATTGTTTGTTACTTTTTTGCACGACTCGACCTACAAATACAAACTTGAGCTATTCGTTAATCCCACCCATGGATCATATAAATTTAATATTTTATAGTTTTGTTATGCTCTCAAACGATTTATAAAATCTATTCACATAAATAAAATTCAAGTGTATGTTTGTAATGCCAAATTAACAGCTTTTCACAAAATGCATATGAAATACGGTACTTACCTACATAAAAATACCAAATTTTAAAATTTTTCTCTTTCTGTCTGTTTCGGCTAATTTCTGGAACGGCTGGACCGATTTTAACGGTACTTTTACTGGCAGATAGCTGATGTTACAAGGAGTAACTCAGGCTTCTTTTATTTTAGAAAAAGTATTCGAATTCCGAAACTCACGCGGGTGAAACCGCGGGGCACAAATAGTATTAATTAAAAGTATAAAAAAATTCAAAATTATTGATTTGATTTCTAGGTGAGCGATGATTTTGAAATGCTGAAGAGGCATTGAAGTAAGATGTAATATAGTCAAATAGCTATTATAACAAAAATAAAATTAATACTAAAGAATCAAATTATAATTACAATTAAATTACGTTCCAAATCATAGTAGTGCGATTCTGCGCGAGTTCCGAAATTGACGCGGTGCCTGCAAAGGGACCAGCTAAAGACGTTATTAATGTCTTTGAGACCAGCTATCGTATACAATAGAACGAAGACTGAACTCATTATTTAATATTCAATCACTACTGGTCTTTCTGTATGCTCACTTTGGAAGTAAGCTCTAGTTCAACCCGCAACAGGTGTGAAGCGTTGACTTTCAAACCGCTTCCAGCGACGTTACCATGCGTTGACCATAGTTCGACATTGGAAACCGGTAGTGCAGGAAGCTATGTGAAGACACCCGACTTTTTTTGTCCGACGATCGCGGTCGGTGATTTCCATTCGTATAAACCACACACTTAGAAGTAAGCTAAGAAACGAAACCTTTTAGAACGAAGTTCTTTATGGCACGGCATGGATTTCATGCGTGAAAGCAATTTTTCGTCACGGCGTCATGCGCGCTTATTGGTTAATGGTTTTTGGAGCGATTCATTAATATTATTGGTTGCTTATTGGTTCTTTATTTCTCGGAAACTAAGAGGCGCAGAAACTTCGTTCTATCCGAGTGTTACACGGCACTCACGCTTTTTTATATTATAACTAAGTATAGCTGTTCCCTACGGTTTCAGTCGTGTCAAGTTCTTCAGAGTTCCCGCGGGAATTCCGGGATAAAAGTACCCTATACCACCCGAGAACACTGTTGCTTCGTATAAGTGAAAATTTTGAGAATCATTTAAGTAGTTTTTGAGATTATCCATTATAAACGATCATATACCTACATATTAGTACAGATTTGTCAGGATTACTGATAAACTTTTTACATAAAAGACTAGTACAGTAAGTCCTTAGAATAAGTAAAGAGCAAACACAGAGGCAAAAGCAACATTCCAGATCAACTCAGTAGTGTTAGTACAGTACATCAACCTCGGAGTTGCGTCAGCGCAGATTCGCTGACTTACTGCACTCGCTAAGTACTCGCTTGTCAACGAGCATGACATACTCGGTGCTTAAGCGTGACAGATATAAATCTGATAAGTAATTTGTGACGAAGTTAATGGTAGAAATGACATTTAACCCTGAGATATCACCCGACTCAGACGTTTCATACCCGATGTTGGTTTTGAAGTTGGCACTGTTGTACAGCAACTGGACCGCTCTTTTAAATTTAAAAAAAATGCCACTTACCGCCGCACTCAGAGTCGACTTTAATGATTACTTAGTTAAATATAGATTTTTAAAACAAAACTGTCGCAATCAGACAAGTTTAATATGGCATTTAACTAATTAAGTTACATCTTATTAAATACCAATTAACATTAATTTAGTGAACGTCTCTGATTGCGGCAGTTTTGTTTTAAAAATCTATACTTAGTTAAGTAATCATTAAAGTCGACTCTGAGTGCGGCGGTTAGTTGATTAAGTTGATTCGCATAGAAATAAATACGCGGTAGCGTGTCAAGCCAAGTTCAATAGAACTAACAACCATCCAACGAGTACAACGTGATCCAAGTGATGTCAACGATTCTTTATTGAGTCATCTTGACGTGTAGAATTTACATCACATTCTCAACCGCAGTCTGGAATATAAAGTTATGACAGAAAAACGCCGTAAAACACAACTATTGTTGTCAATTGTCATCTTTCAAATAGCATGAAATTATGTCGTAAGCGCAGGTAAACGCTGTGGTGTGGGAATTGTTCGAATGGCAGGTGGATGCGGGGTTGTCGATGCATTCAGGCGGTTACCACTTAATAGTTAAATTTTATTACACAACTAGCTGTGCCCCGCGGTTTCACCCGCGTGAGTTTTGGGATCAGGAACCTTTGCGGACGCAAACAGAACAGACCGCCAAAGTTTCATCACCATCGGACCGATGGTTTCGAAATGTATAGAGGACAGTCATATTAAAAACATTCATTTTTATTTATAAAAAAGGAGCAGAAGATAGAAAATATTACAGATGTTGTAATTATGTACTTACTGCCACGGTTTCAAACGCCTGAATTTCGGGACTCCCACGGGAACTCTAGAAATCATTACATGTCATTCAGGAATACTGTAGCTTCCTATCAGTTTCAATGAAAGAATTTTTAGAATTGGTTCAGTAGTTCCAGAGATCGACATCAAATCTTATATTAGTTTATATTCATACTAGTTGTTCCCCGCGGTTTCACCGGCGAAATTTCGGAGTTCCCGCGTGAGTTCCGGGATAAAAAGTACCCTATGTCCTACTCTGTACCCCTGACAATGTGAATGCAAAATTTCATGATGATCCGCTCAGCCGATGAGGCGTAAAAGCGTAACAAACAAACAAACACACTTTCGCATTTATAGTATTAGTAAGGATAAAGACAGCACCGTCGGTGTATTGGCAAGTAAACAAGAAGTTGACTGCTACGCCAGTTGTCGCGGGTTCGATCTCGCATCAAGGTAAACATTATTTATGTATGTATGTATGTATGTGTCTGTGTATGTATGTATGTATGTATGTGGGTATCTATATCTATGTGAATTTTTATCTAAATATATATCGTAAATGCACCGCCAAGTGAGCTCTCTGTACTACCTGAAGGTTGACTGGCAGAAAATGCCACTGTGGCATTAAGTCCGCCTTTTGTACCATGATGTGCATAAAGTTTAAATAAACAAAAATAAATAAATTTATAGTGTCCCTTCGGCCGCCTAAGTTTTATATCAGTTGTTTAGTACCGATATTAAATGTACACTCGAACGCTAAGTTACACATGGACATAGATAAGCAATAGTGTGTTAACCCACACTGGAGAAATTTTGAGTAAATCGTGTTTTAAAATTGTAGCGCCATTTTCTGTCAACATTTTTTATGTTCAATATTTAGTTACAAACTTAAACAATGTTATAAGGCAAACAAATAATTAAAAAACGTTCCCTAACTCTCAATAAATCGTTCTGTATCAATAACTTAATTTTGTGGGTTAACATGTTATTGCTTATCTGCGTCCATTTATAGTGTCCCTTCGGCCGCCTAAGTTTTATATCAGTTGTTTGGTACCGATATCAAATGAACACTCGAACGCTAAGTTAAACATATCCTATGATATTACGAGTCACGACAAAAACCTCGTAGACAACTCGAGTCGAATACAGAAACTAGATCATTGAAAGCGATAAAACGCTGCAATACTTTATTTATACTTATAAGTGGCTTAGAATAAACGCAGTGTTGACGCTTGTCATTGCATTGATTTATTGTGGGAACAACAATGGCATGAGAAAAAGTGACACGAAGCTATTCGATGTGTCACACAATGCAAGCGCTGTACGGAACGTGGTGAGGTATTCCACAATAACCATATTAATATGTACTATTTTTTTGTTATCGCTTATAGATGTTTGGATAAAATTATAGGTAATTTATTAATTCACTTAATGTGATCAGAGAAACTGTCTGATTTGTGTTTGAGAGAAAATTTCATGATTATTAACATTAAGCGGCTTTACTTACGGTCAATTCACTGACCCTAATGAGAAACTCCCGAAGAGTTCGTAATATTATATCGTACCGTTACTGAGAGTTTTGATGTCTTCTAGAAAAATCTAAGAGGATAATCACAAAACAGACATAACTTGAATTAGTCCTTACTCCTTACTAATATTACAAACGCGAAAGTTTGTATGAATGCACGTATGTTTGTTACTCTTTCACATAAAAATCACTGAATGGATTTTAATGAAACTTTACAATAATATAGCTTATACATCAGAACAACACATGGTACTTTTGTACCGGAATTACCGCGGGATCTCCGAAGTTAACGCGGGTGAAACCGCGGGGAACAGTTGTGTTGTATAAAAAATATTTGGGGTGCCAGCAAAGAAAGTTTTTTGAAGTTTTGTGCATGCGTCGCCTCTCTAGATAATACACCTTTCTCGAACGGACAGCACCGTTGGTGTAGTGGTGACTGGTGACTGATTGCTACGCCGGGTGTCGCGAGTTCGATCCCAGCATTTACTCTTGTGTCCAGGCATGGGCGTACCCAGGTTCTCGGCCAGATTCATATTCAGAGAAATCAGATTTTTTATAAGCACCTCGTCAAATAAATAGACAAAATAAAATAGGTTATTATTTATTAAATTCTTGAATTTTACAATACCTAGCTATTTTAAAAGTAACTTATACGTATTTATATTGCATTTTAAATGGCAAAAACATGTTTTTATTAATTTTTTACTGGGGACGTAAACATAATCCAGGGGGGAGGCAGCTGCCCCCACCTGAGGCCCATGTGTCTGGGTGTTTAATAAGTATTTTACAAAAACAATAGTTACCCAAAGCACAAACTCTACTCAGTTTTGCACCAGGTGGCGCTGTGTGGTACTGTCCAAGCGTTATTATTATTATTTAGTAGTAATTCATACAGACTAACAAACGCCATGTCGACATTCAGTATCTGGATGTGACATTACACAGAGAAACACGTAACGGACCCAAGTATGCGCGTTTCGTGCAAAAATCCACGAAACTCGTGTGTTAACGCGAATTTCGTGATCTCGAGTCTTATGTTGCATCGTTTGATGGCCGTCCTTTTATAGCTCGTTTTATTACACCTGCCTCTTAATGAACTCATTATGAAATCTGACAGTGTAATTATACGGTGCCAGTTTTGTGTGTTGGGAATTTTTGAATGTTACCATTATGGTCAAATTTATAATTTTGTGAGAAAAAATCTTTTGTAATTCCGTTGTTTTATTATTATTTTCTGTTGCGAGAATACTCATGACGGCTGCTTATGAAACAAATGTTACTGAGTAAATTGAAATATTTACGCATTTTATTGCACACTTATAGCGAAACTTGTCGTCTTCATTATTAGTTTTCTTTGCAATCCGAACTAAGTGTTAACGGCATCCTGAGTGCGTATGAGAACTGGTGGTTTCTGTACACCTCTTTATTACATCTTGGCAAATATTATAAATGCGAATTTAAGTTGTTACCCTTTCACGCGTTGATTACACAACCGATCATCATGTAATTTTGCATACACGTTAGGGGTACAAAAAAAAGTGTACTTATATATCGGAATTTTCGCGTGGAACTGCTTCTAGATTATAACTACTTCTAAGTATTACTTTTGTTACTACCTCTAACATGGACTTGGGTCTTTAATTATAGTGTAAATTATTAGCGTGTGGTAGACATGTTATATCGAATCAAACAGATTTGTGAGACTTTGTAACATATTTAATTTCCAAGCCTTTGAAGAAAACGGATGGATGGCGGATACATCTTGCAGAAACATAATCCTTCAATTCAATCAGTAATAAGGGAGCAAATAAGTGTGCAATTTACTTAGGATTGGAATCAGGACCTCACGCGCTCTCGTGTGGGGTATCACGAATCAATTCGCCTCCGAGCACTTTCTGTGTTTCGCATGCCGAAGGATTGTGTGGAATTTCGCAAATTATCCGCAAACACAATAGGCATTTCGTTAAGGATATCATTGCTCCTCGCCGACTGATACCTACTCACGATGTTCAAATTGTTCGCATTCGCAAAATAAGCAGCCTCGAAGTAAACTAAGAATGGAATGAAAAAGATGTTTTTTTTTTATTTATTTAGACGATTGGATGGTTCGGTCGTTCGGAGAGAATGGATGAAAGTAGATTGACTGGGAAAGTATAAAGATTAAGTGTAAAAGGAATGTCAGAAATGATCGTCTGCGAAGAACGTATACCAATCACATAGAGGATATCCACTGAAAGGAAACATCAAGAGCATTATAGGAATCTAACCAAAGGAAAGGGAAGACTGTGATTGTGAATGAGACAAAGGTGTGTTAGGATGAGGTTCATACTCTATGTCTGTCCGTTACTGTTTATGTTTGTTTCTTTTTCTTGTGTGTTGTGCTGAAATAAAGGTATTTTCTTCTTCTTCTTCCTTTCAGTAGAAGAGCTTGAACTTTTTATGTATATATTTAAATTCATTCATTCTACTTTTAAAAAAAACACAAAAAACAACATTTAAAGAGTTCAGATTTCAAATTTCCCTGCCGACTCGCCAATAATTTTAGAGTCAGAGACAAAACAGAGGAAATGCGTTTGTATGATTTCGTATGTAACTATGAATGTTAATGCCGTATGTAACAAACTCAGTTCGCTTTTCCTCTTGAATTTCAAATGACAAATTTTATAAAGACGAGTATTAGTATATTTCATTATAAGTGCGGAAAGCCTGTCATTGCAAAGAGTTCCGACAAATGTCTACCCGAGCCGAGGCGCAGCCGAAGGTGAGGGTTGACAGTCGGAACTAGTTGCAATGACGGTTCCGCACGTGTACTGAACAACTATTTTTAATACAGTTACGAAAAAATTAAGCAATTTAATAAAATATCAAAAACACAATAAACTCAACTAAGTTCCAACTGTGATCAAGAGATGGCGCTAGTCGTATTAGTAATGCGAAACCTACGTTTCGCAATGCAAAAAGTGTCAAAGTCGTGTCGCCATTTTTGACAGTTGGCAAAGAGAACGCACGAGTTCGGGAAAGGTAAACAAAAAGCTCGAGTATGTAATAGCCCACATCCCGAACGCTAAACGTCCCTGCAATACGCCACTTTTTGAGCAACTGTATTAAAAAGATTAATTACAGTGTTATTTTAATCACGATCGTTCATAATTTCAGAATGATGTCAACAAGATATTCAACAAATATAACACCAATCATAGATTTTTATTGTACGATATAATATTTCAATTTAGACGTCTAGACTAGGCTGACTAGGTATGAGTACAATGAGCGTCTATCTTAAGACACGCCCTCGTCATTATTGGTTAATAGTTTAGGCGTTGAAAAAATAATCTAGACAATAAAATTTCTGTAGCAGTCAATATTGAATGTTAACAATTATTTTCATTGGCATTTCGTTAGTATTTTTTTCTTATTTAATATTTGCAATGAAACGTATTAAATGTTTTACTTGTACATTATTCTAAAATTTTGTATGGAAGAATGTAAAATTTTCGTTAAAATTCTTCGAATCATTCGCTTTAGTTACAGTCCGAGTATACTAGTCAAAATTCACAACCTTCCTTGTCTTTCATCTTAATTTTTTTTTGCTTTATTGCTTGGACGAAAATTACAGTTTCAGTCAATAATCCCCCTTTACGGTTCAAGTACTTTTTGTCGTGGCTTACTCAATCTTGTTTACATCTTTGTGGCAATCTTCATCTAACAATTTACGTTAAACATCTCAATATTGCTCATTATTTGCTTCGCAGAATTGATATTTGCTACGCTAAAAAATAGATAGTATCATTGTAATCGATGATTTGACTAAAATCTTTATTGTGTAACAGTGTGTAATTACCTCGTTACATAAATTATTTCGCCACATTTAGATAACATTATAATTTGATACATTATAATCGATGGCCAGATTCATTGATTTGCAACGAAAGAAGTATGCGTTATCAAAACTTTGAGTACATAAGACGAAGTGAAACGATAAGCTAACGTAATCTCAAAAACCGGTATGTGCGTTATCCCTAAACGGATTATGTGTATGTTATGAGCAAGAATAATAGCGGCGTTTTGGAACTGCTTTCTATTCAAATGTACCAGAAGTGTTACGGCGAAAGTATACGCATATCACAAATGACATGTCTTGTCTAACACATGTGCTCTGTAGTTGAGCAGATTTTGGCCAGTTTTCACTTTCCTCGGCCGTTTATACTACGTATATATGATACTAATACTTGGCTGCTTTTATTCCAAGGTGTTAATTTTACTCTCAACATTCACCTTGAAAGATTATGCGTTTTTTTCTCTGCATCTTCAAATAATTTATTAGTAGTAGTTATGTTTTTTAACTCTCTATAAAACTCGTTTATGTGATGGTTTGACCTTTTGGTGTAATTTTGAAGTCGGTTGTTGGAAATTATAATTATTTTTATTCATGTTTTTATCAAAGACATCAAAACAGAAAGTCTTATATTCACTATCTAATCGAATTACGTTCATTAAGTTTTATTATTATGAACCATTTAAAATTGTCCGTATTTATGTATAAAAAATCAATAAAAAGAGATTTCGTTTTTTAAGGTAATAGATCTCCTCTTTGAAATATTACATATCATTTAATTAGTTAATTTGTTTACTTGTGTAATACCATTACTAAAGTCATGCAAAAAATTATAATAACAGAATTGTCGGGCTGTGAACTTATTGCCTCAGCGTTGCAAAGCAATTCTTTTCAAGACTACATTACCTCAACGCGGTCTTGATGTACGACTGTGCAGTGGTAATAACGACGGTACATTCCCCGTTTTCCGGATTGCAAAATAATTTTCCGTTGACAGAATGATAAATGAATGTGCATGTTGATGATATTTATGAGTAATAACAAACATAGGCGGAGCACGACTATGACTTAAGACTAATTTATAGAATACCTTAGAAGTTACTAAGAGTCATGTTTAATACGCTGTAACTACCTACAGTAATTCAACACAGTGCTTAGGCAACTCTTAATTATAAGATGTAACTATTATTACACAGTCTTAAGAATTTTTCTTATTTTTTCCAGAGCCGGCCGCAGAAGGAGGAACCCTCTCGCTTTGTACACTGAAGATGATGGTCATGACTTAAGTGACTTAGGCATCGGCACTTCCAGCACCAAAAGCAGTCTCAGTGAGGACTGTGACACACACAGCTTAGCTGTAAGTAAATAGTGAACCGAATATCATATGTGTATAGTTTTAGGTAAGATTATATCTGATGATTAAAGAAATGTAATTGATAACTTTCAGAGCGACGGTATGGATCTGGATAAACATCATTCAGACATCGAAAATCATTCAATTTGCGATAACAGCCGCAAAACTGGCTCGAGTGCCAACGAATACGACACTTGCACGACAGCGACGATCAGCTCTCCGGAACCGGAAGAGTACACTTACGAAGGCGCTATTGAGGGATACAAATCGAGAATAATATCACAAACTAACAGTAACGTTGTTAAGAAAGTTGTCAGTAATAATTTCAAAGAGAAATCGCCTGATAAGTTAAACAATGATCTAAATAGGATCAGAACAAATGTCGGTAACAAAATTGAAGAGAAAGTTAGTTCTTTTCAACAAGAAAAGGCAAATGATAAGAGTATAAATAAAAAAAAAGACTTGCCGAAAATTAATATACACAAACGAAGAGAACAATTCGAAAGAGAAAACTCACAAGAGTCACTATTTAACAAACCAAAATTACCTGATATTGCAAATAAGAAATCAATTAAAGAAAGACTGTCTAGTTTAGAAAAGTTTACAGAGGAAACGTATATACAAAAATCTGCTAGTGATCTTACAAAGCTACCACCTGAAGTAAAACCTTTGAAAGAGCGTTTATCCTCTCTTGAAAAAGTAAAATCAGCTTCTACAGAATCTGAAAGAGTTAAAAGACTTTCCAACGGTGATCTTTCTTCTACGCAATCATTAAAAGAGCGTTTATCTCGCCTCACTTCACAAACTTCAGAAGAAGAAATAAAAATAATGAAAACAGAAGTCAAAGACGTTTCTATGAGTCTTAAAGAACGTCTGTCTTGTCTCGATGCAGCCAAAAACAAAGAGATACCTAAAATATCAATCGAAGAAGAAATGTTACGGAATGATACGTCGGAATCTAATGTAATAACTGATAGCACCTTGAAGACAAGTTTATCTGGAATAGAAAGCCAGATGCAAAGCTTCTGCCGTTCTCTTGATAGTTTAGATATCAATGGGCAAACCTCACCTAGCTCTTTCGAAAGAGTTCAAAGCTTGGAAGACTTTGATTGTACTGAAATGCAGAATAATACGGTTCCAAGTGACATAGAAACAGAAGACAGTGGCATACACACTGCCAGAGACTCATGCGCTCCAGCAGACGATATTGCTGACTTAACTCAGGTTGCTTCTCCTATTGGAGAACCTATGATTGAAGTATCTGAGTATGAGTCATCCAACGAAGACGGTGTCGTAATAGAACCAACTAAAATTGAAGAACCTGTGACTGAAAATGTTCAAGGATCAATCCAATCAATCGAGGAAGACATCGTTATTGAAGAAATAGACGAACAAGATAGTAAAGCTGAAGATACTGACAGCGCTAGCAATTACATCCAAGCCGTATCGCAACCTGAAGAGTTGAGTGTAACCGATGAAGTCACTGAAATTCAAATGGATAAAGATGACGATACTCTTAAAAGTTTGGATAATCAGGACATTAGCGTAAGTCTGAATGAGCCTATTTCAACGGCGTCGGAAGGTGATACGGTGGTGTTTGAAGGGAAAATGACAATTCACTTGAACTTGAATGAAATTTGCAATAATGCGAACGCTGGTGCTGGGAACAATACTAACTGTAGTGAAATAGTAACTACTAATGATTCTACTAACTCCAAAAGCATGCCAATGGTAACTGTCTCTAATATTACAACTACTACTAACATTTCACCAAAGAATTCCATTAAAACGCTAAGAAAATTAAACGATAGTCATAATTCGCTTACTAACAAACTCGCTGATGTAACGTGCTCATTTAAAGATCAAAATTTAACCAATCATAATTCATATACTCATAACACATCTAATAACATTAACGTTTGTAATAATCAGAACAATGAAATTAACCAGCAAGATTGTATTAAAGTTGACAACAAAGAAATAGTAAATAGTTCCCAAGATAGTAATCCGTTTTGGCAAAAAAGAACAAAACGTAATGTCGAACCTAATAGACGTAAAACTATTTTGTTTATCAATAACAAAGTAACAACAAAAACTGTAACAAATGTCAGTAGTACAAAAGCTCAAGATCATGTCTAACTGAAACAGGGTATTAAAATACTAATTTAGAGAAGTCCAATCTGTTTCTCATATATTGCCAATAGGCAAGATAGATGAGGAATAAACGATATGGACTTAGCTGTTTTTAGAATATTCTATGATCACTTGATCTCACCTGAAATTTCATTTTTATTCACATTCTAGAAGCTAGGTTTATGGCTCGTCGTAGGTCACACCATTCAATATTATTAACGCGTAAAAAACTAATATACACAAGAATCTGATATAATTAAATTTAGTTTGTTTTAACAGTTCCATATTACATGGTTGAATAATTCTACACGTGATATCCTTTTGGTTAATTTGTGTTCGTTTGAATAAAAACAATAACATCATCAAATTTCCTAGCACTGAGCAGGACATTTTTATACTAAGTGATTTAGTTTCATATATTTACATACATTTTTACAGGGTTTTGAACTATAGTGCCCATTATTGTATTACCATGTATAAAATATCCTTTTATATCAATCATAGAGTACCTACATTTAAAAATATATTCTAGTAGCAACTTCTATAGCAACCATTCATTAGAGTACTGACCTTTCATCGATCGTGATATATTTGTAAAATCACTTTTTATCAAAAATATATGTTACATTGTTATGTATGGGTTTTATTTTGTATGTATTTTGTTACCTTATGTCATAAACATCATTAACCTTCATTTCAATTTGATATGGTCTAATATGCAGTCGCACTGAGCGAATTGCCCCAATGTAAGGTATATTTTAGTACTTATTAGTTAGTTCACCGAAAATCAGTACGACCATTATAATCTCCTATCTTATACAAACGTGGCTTAGTTAAACAAAGATAAGAATCTTACCACGACTGAGTGTAACCGAAACAGTTACATAAACGAGTTTAGACAAAAAAATGCTATGGTTTTTTGTACAAAACTTGTTCTGAAATTGCTGTTAAATATTGTATGTCTATCATTAGGGATTGTTACATCAGCTTTTGGTGATGGGTTATGAAAGGTAAGACTTGATATTGTATAGTATGTATATGTTGCGCTTCATAGTTTTACTGTTTCATTTGGCACGTTTTGGCTAGGTTATTAATCATTATACTTTTAGCATGCTATAGTTAGTTTACTTACAATTTTGATTTTAGAATTAATGATTTTGAGGTTGCCGAGGTGATTTTTAAAAATTATTTTTAACGTTTTAATTTAAATTTTAAATATATTTTCTTTTGTATTCAAATTTTTAGCTTCAAATTTAATTTGGTGAGCTTAATAAAATTTCTATATTATCATATGCGATATCAGGTTAAGAAAATAATAAATTTCTTCAGGTAATCGATGCTCTAGACTTAGCGTTCAAAGAACTGGATTCTGAAGATAGTTCTAACGGCAGTATGGACGATAACAAGGCAGAGGAAGAAGTCAAAGACGAGATTCAACCAATTGAAGAAACAAATAAGACAGCAGATATAAATAGAGCAGATACGAAAACTGAAAGTAAAGTTATCGCTCCCTTATATGAAAATATAGAGATTTTCTATCAGAACAATGCAGATGGCGCGGCGGCGTTTCCTCTAGATCTTCCCACGAATGTTCTAGAACCGCCTAAAGAGAAACCACCGCCGCCGCCAACTGAAGATGGTCCAGAAGATGAACTACTTGGTAATGTAAGTAAACCTCGTTTAAAAGTTCTTAATTTAATTAACGATAACGTTGAATTCTGATCACTTATGTATTCTCTCTAGTACAATTTCTCAAAATATTTTCAAAATGTGTTTCGGTGACTCAAAAATGTCTTTGAAGTCACACAACTGCAATGCTCTTCAATTACAGATCCGTTTTCAGATACCGTAATACTAGAAATATTGTTGAAATTTACAATGGTAAAACTGGCGTTTTCTGTAATAAAAAGTCATCTTTCATATAAAAATAAATCGATAGTAATATTATGTGGGATAGAGTAAAACTACTTTTCATGATAATTCTGTATTATTGTAACGTAGTATAATTTTTTTTACATGAAACCCATGAAATCAGCCAAAAGTGGTGGTTTTTGGCACTTTTTATTTAATTTTAACCTTTTGGCACCAAGTTTAAATGCTGCAGAATTATCATCGATAGTTCTATATATTTAATCTATTTTGCATATTGTACTCCCATTTTATTTTTAAAGGAAATATCTTAGATTTTTTTAAGTATAGTGGGTGGAGCTAGTTTCACTCCTTTCTTCTTTGATACCTTGGAAAAAACTTACAATATTTTTCACCAATCTCCAGGGTAACTTCAAACACACGAATTCTACTCGCCGCATCAAGAACGAGATACGCATCAAGCGCACCAGCTTCCTCGGGCTCGAGGGTCAGCTCGACGACAGTTATTTGGATCCCGAGATGACCTTGGCTCCGCGTCCGGACATCACTTCGTTCCTCCAAGAGGAGACGAAGATCGAGAAACTTCTGTATAAGAAGACACTCTCGCACGACATGGATGCTAAACTGAGGGACAGTAGGGATTCAGGGGTGGATATCGATCGAGGACCGTCAGCTGAAGCCTGGTACAAGGGACAGTCGTCTCCAGACACATCCAGTCCGCATAGCCGTCAGAATAGCGAGGTGAGATTTAATTTGGTACATTACACGCTGACGATTATTGGTGCAATAGGTCACCATGCCCACCCGCTAATCAAGAGGTTCCGGGTTCGATTCCCAGTGGGTGTGGACTTTGTGTAATGAAAGCAGGGTCCTACTTTCCAGTCTGACTAAATGGTGATAGCTAAACTCCATTAAGGGATGGCACCTCAAGAAATAGGGTCACTAGTTTACAAAGCGTCTATAGAGATATGGAACTCTTTATTGCACATCAAGTTCATGCAATAACTTGTTCAGTCAAATTTTCTTTATACTAATAATGGCGGGTATATAAATGAAGTACCTATCATATAGTTTTTGGTGGTGGACGGTGGTGTATAAAATATATTATGTTTACATATTTTAGATTAGTTACTGTTTATGTTTGTTTCTTTTTCTTATGTGTTGTGCTGAAATAAAGGTATTTTCTTCTTCTTCTTCTATCCCGATGGAAAAATTCTTGAAATAATAAATAGTTTTTGTTTCCGTTTTATTTTAGCCGTACACCCACGTCACACTAACATCAGACGAAGAGGAAACAGCGAAGAAACAGACAGAGAGAAATTTCTCCACAAATCTCTCTTCGAAACTCTCCGAACTGCCTGAGACTCGGGAATCGGAAATCGAGAGTCTCGATAAGAAAATAGTTCAACAACAGGTAACGTTTACTGGTGAATGAGATATGGATTGGAAATGCACTTACTTATTATATGCTATATATAGTTTATCGTTCACGTCATAAAGGCGGGGCCAGATCAATAGAACAATTAGGTACGCACTATATTGGACGTAGCTATCTACGAAACTATAAAACCACATTAGCCAAGGTAATGGTGGCTAAAATATTATGCTGCCTATACAAAGTAAAATTTTATTGGTGTGAATCCGGCTTAATGCACATTTTCGATCGCTAATTCTGTATGGAGTAGGCTTTCTTTTATTTATGTATAATAGTTATAGTCATTTTGGTGTATTGGTATTTATACAGGGTGCAATTTTAAACAATGGATTATTCAAGCTCTCTTACCTACATATAAATTAAAAAATAGATATACAAATAAAAAGCTATGAAAATCACAGAGAACGAAGTAAGAAAGAAGTATTTTCACGTCGGATCAATGTTTTTCTCTTGTTTTTGAGACGGAAATCGAATGTACACCCTTCTTGAATGCGTCCCACGTTTGATCTTACACCCTGTATAGCAGTAAACGCTTTGCCTACTAATAATGTGATTATTATTATTTTTAATTTATTTCTAAACAATTTCTTTATTTACATTTCACAAAATGTCATTTTAAGATACTTTGAAAAAATCACTGATTTATTTTCATATTTTATTTGTCATTATAATATATCTTTGAGTTTTTTAAAGTCGTTTGGCAAATGAAAAGGTTGTTTAAAACATTTAGATCTCCGTTATAGGCTATTTATCTACTGTCATTCTTTTTATGAAATATATTTAAAGTATTTAGGTAGATATAAAAACTAAAAATGTATCCAAATAATTTTCAGGCTACTGTATATTTATTTTACAAATTTAATATTCATTTATTTAATTAATAAAAAAATGTTATTACACTAATATATATATAATATTTACTAGCTTCTTCTAGTAATCTTCTCTCATACTTTTATAGGCTTCCATATTAAGTAAATGCTTATTTTTGCATAGACAAAAAAGCAAATACCTAGGTGATAATATTTTTCTTATTGTTAGTCTAAGGTAAAAGTTTACGTTTGTACATATTTGCTGTGAAATGCTTTAAAAATAGTAATCTAAGTCTCAAGAAGATTTTGCTGATAAACTGTTAGGTATAAATTTAAAAATTGTCTTCAGATTGTCCCAATCTGCTACTCTCACAAATTAATCTTAAACCGTATGGTCCGGCAGCTCACGCCCTGTTTTCTCAGTGATTAATAACAGGCTGAAACTGCGTGAGTAGATGCAACTCGGCGAGACGCCCAAGCTTTTCCCCTGAGAAAATTCTCGAAACGTATAGCTAATGAAGCGAGCAGGTGAAAAGAATTTCGATTTGGTGGGGTGTCGAAATTGTCTGACAGTAATTTTTTTTATTGAATTGTTAAGATAATTGGATAACAAACCCGGAAAAATAATTGTCCTCCAAATGGTTGATTTGACTGGAGAGTCCTTCATTCCAAATATGTATATTGTATAAATAACGAAGTCATAAAAATTATTAATAACCGGCTGGATTTTTATAAGCAGTAAATATTTGTATCAGATTATTATTAAATGAAACGTTCACATAGTCCTACAAATTTTACGGTGTGTTTTCCCAGTCCTACGCTTGAAAGTTGTCGATTTCACGGAACACTTAGCTACCCGTTTCGAGGATTTTCTCAGGGGAAAAGCTTGGGCGTCTCGTCCAACTGAACCTACTCAGCCAGTTACTAGTCACTGAAAAAACAAGACGTGGCTAGTAACACTGTTAGACAAAGTCCACTGACCATTTCCCGAAAACAAAAAAAAAGTATTTCTATAGAATTTATAAAAATCTCTTGATGACTTTATTGGTTTTGGTTTTTAAATATGCATTTTATTATCACGCTGCCGTACTAACAGATAAAGAGCTTTGCTGATGCATAATGTTGTATAAAAATCATTTATAATAAATATTATTATACACACACGAGAAGATATTTGTATTGTGTAAGTAGATATAGAAACTAGGAAAATAGTTGAAAAAATAACTTTAGAAAGTGTAGTTCGGTTTCTATCCAAATATTGTATTTAAGTACGTTGATTAAATCTTTCGTCGAAATAAATATATTATTCTTTACTTTTATATTTTATTTATTTTTGCACCTATTTAACGTAGAACAATGCATTGTCTGACTGCATGGTATTTTATTGTAGTTATTTGCATACATGTAATATTTATTGCTAACAGCTAGCAAAATCATAAGCTAGCTGAAAGCTATGATTTGTGTGATATAAAAGTCAATTATTTCCTGTCATAATATTTTATGATAGAAGCTGAAATTTGAACCCCTTATTCATTATCTTTGAAAATAAATTTGGAGCCATAATATTTGTTACGTTGTCTGTTACATAAATTATTATCTATATACTAATTTCCCTCCATAATCGTATTCGTACTTAAATTCGTACTTAACTTAAATTCTACCTAAATCGAAGTTCGAACTCAAGATTTAAAGCAATAAAGTTGGATTTCAATTGTTCGTACAATTGAATAGTCGTACAATAGTAGATACAATGAAAATAATTTGGCTCCAAAACCAACCCCCATCCGCCATTTTGTTGTGTGTGTTGTAAATAACATTGACAAGATGGCCGCCGTGGTGTAACATTGCAGGCGCCATCAACTAACGGAGATTGGCCTGACGGGCTCTATGTCGATGCTCACACTAAGGTGATTGATCATTGTTTTTACACTAAAAACATAATGTTTTTATTACTTATTTTGGTTTACGTAAAATTTAAATATGAGCATAGTAACCGGTTAAGGATGTACCTACCATATTGTTGTAAAAAGAAACGTTGAAGTATCACACTAAAAAGTATTTTAATTTTAATGTAAATCAAAATAAGTACTCGTTTAATTTTTTTTTTAATCTTTATTTTGTTCTCATTACTCATACGTTCTTGTTTTCTTTTTTTCTTTAATAAAACCATAACACACGCTAGCTTAAGCCTTAAAGCCTTGCACTAAAAAAATTGTAATTAAAAACACGTTACTAACCAACAAAACTCAATTAAAACAAATGGAATAATACTAAAAGTATGTTTCTTCGTAAAAAAAATAGGAAGTGCTCCGTTTTGAAAGAGAATTGCTGCAATTAGAACAAGAGGAATTGAGACGGCAGAGGGACAATTTGTTGCGGGACCAAAACAGAATCATTCAGAAGTCCGTGCAAGACATCAACATTACCTCTAACTCGCCGGAAAAACCTCAGCAGAGCCGTCAAAACTTACCTCACAGCTACCGCCATTCGATGCCGAATTTGCTCGTGAACGAACCTTACACGCCTGTCGTCAAGGAAAGGCCGGTGTACATCGAAAGTGCGAAGCGTAAGCCTTTCGTGTCGGAGGAGCAATTGCAGAGGCATTTCGGTGTCGAAGAGAGCAGGAAGGTTCTGTACGAGGACAGAGCTAAGATCGGCGAAGCTGTGAGGAGACCGCTGCCGAGTGTGGTGCGCCCGCCGCTACCGGCGCTGCCGCCCAAACTGAAGAGTCGGGAGTCGATCGAGAGAGAAATCACCATGAGGTAAGATCAAAGCTGAGGTCGCTCCGAGCCTTCCTGCAATATGTAAATTTAATGCAATTTTTTTTTTTTTATATTAGTGATGTTGACGAATGTCGGTGTTAAGATAAACCTACAAGGGTTTTTTAACACCTTTAAAAATTCTTAAACGAAAATAGACTGTATGTTTACTTAAGTAAATCAATAAATAAATACATCTACTAGCTGTCCTCCGTGGTTTCACCTGCGGTAATTTCAAAGTTCCCGCAGGAATTCCGTGTTACAATATACAGTCTATATTTAGTCTATGACACTCATAAATAACGTGGCTTTCTATTGGTAAAATAATTTTATAAGCGGTTCAGTAGATCCAGAGATTAGCCCCTATCTTCACAAACTCACAATCTTTACCTCTTTCTATTATTAGTATAGATAAAAAAAACATTATATATTATTAGTATAGATTAGCCGTTCCGCGCGGTTTTACTCTCATTGATTTCCGAGTACCCGCGGGAACTCTGGCATAAAAAGTACTTTATGTCCATTTCTGTATCCTTAATAACGTGAAAGCGTAACAGACAAACCAACAAACTCACAATTGGATCACACATACACGTACATATCGTGCACAGTTTACCCTGGAAACTAAACGCGACCTCACCGCTTCCAGGAGTAGCCGCGTCCCGTCGGCCGTGGAGTACGCGGACGCGGAGCGAGCTGGCGGGGTCCAGCTGCGACAGAAACCCGCCACCAACGGCGCCGGGGGACAGTACCATCCGATGACCAGACACACACTGCAGGTGTGTGCTGACCACATGTTATTTATTCCTTTTTTACCACCCTCAAGTGGCAGTGGGCGGGACACGTCTCTCGAAAACTGATGATGGAGCAAAATGTCTAGAAATCCACAGCGATTTCTTAAGACATTTTCTGCATCGCACAATCACTCTGTGGAACCAGTTTTCGCCGGCAGTTTTTCCGAACCGATACGACCTGAGAACCTTCAGAAAACGAGTCTACTCATTCCTTAAAGGTTCTAAGTGTTGCAGATGTCTATGGGCGGCGGTAATTACTTACCATGAGATGTGTCCCTGCCCGTTTGCCCCTCATTATAGTAACTATTTAATTAGAAAGGGTAAGGGTAAGGTACGTGTATGCGTAATTTCATGGTGATCTGTTTAGTAGTTGGAGTGAAGAAAACGTAACAAATACATATTCGCATTTATAGTTTTAAAACTACCATTCCTAATCGTATTATCAGGTACTGGATACAATTTGCTATAATCCTGTTTTTATGCATTACTTAGATTTTAGCATCTAAATGTATGATAATAAAGCTGAAGTTGTGCAAGTCTCATAATAAAAGCAGTTGTATATTAGTTTTGATATTTCCAGGCGCTAAGTGCAGCACCGACGCCCAAGCTGATCAATAACACAGAATGGATACAACCGAGGATCAGGAAACCGAAGCAAAACTACAACTACAACCAACACTGGCTTATACAGGTGAAGTACAGTTAGCAAAATATTATTATAATATATTGTTATTGGTAAGTGCTATCTACTGATTGGTTTGAAGTCGGTGCCAAGCCCGCTCGTGTCTGCCAACTTCGCTCGCTCGCAAAATTGTTCGCTCACACGCTTGCAAGCTGCAATGTAGCTGGAGCAGACTTAGTTTATCTGCCTTCTATTTGGCTAAGCACCAACTTCGAACCGATCAGTAGGTAGCACGTACCAATTAATAATTAATATTACGTGCATTTTTTTTCTTTCGTATTAAACCGGTATTTTATTATTTTTAGCTTTTGAGTGTAGCTCATTTTATAAAGAGGAAAAGTTTGTATTTTTGTTTGTTTGTATGTTACGATTTAACTCAAAACCTACTGGATCGATTGCAAAAATTCTTTCACCATTACAATGCTACATTATCCTGAAGTAACATAAACTATATTGTTACGCGGAATTCCCGCGGGAACTCCGAAATTAACGCGGATGAAACCGCTGGGGGACAGCTGGTTTCTAATAAATAAAGGCGTTGTTCTGGGTCTTTCCTTATTCTATAAGGATGAAAAGGGACTATTATGCTATTTTGTACTGGACTCCGAATATAACAAACCATATATAAGCGTCAAGTGTGCAACAGTGTGTCGTCTATGTCTCCAGGAAGCGGAACAGCGCCGGATAGACGAGCAGCGAGCCCGAGCGCGCGCGGCGCAGCGCCACTCGTACCACCTGGACGCGCCGGCGCCGCCCGCGCTGCGCCCGGGGCAGCCGCTGAGCAACAGGTACTTGTGGATCTACTTCGATTAAATTTCAATTTATTTTATTTATTTCAGTAATTGTATGTTATTTTCTTTATTTTATTTATTTATAATATTTTCTTTTTTTATTATTATATTTTTTTGTTTTGTAAAACGTTATCAGAAGAAAAAAAACAACGAGAGAATAGGGTAAAATTACGCAACACTAATTCTGTAGGGCTTTACTTTGAAATTACGTCAACAAAACAAGATGAACATGATTGTAGACAGGACAAAGGGTATGTTCCGTTATATATACTGATAGCACTGTAAGGTATGACGTCAATTCAGTATACTGTGAAGCCGTTCCTTTACTGAGCAACTAAGTTACTGTTTAAATTGGAACGCAGTACAGTATACTGTCATCCATGTCATTATCATCTTACGCTGTCGACCACCCATGTCGACCGATCGACGCGATTGACCAATCATTAGGCCAAGGTTGATCACGTGATCAAACCACTGAAAGCACCTTACCTCGGGAACGCCAGTGCTCACAGTACAAAAATTGCGACGATTATAACGTCACACTGCCTATTGCGGATACTGCGGCAGTATATGAAAGTTATAACAGAATGAATTTATCGTCACTGCAAGCATTAGGCCATTGCTATTAGCGATAACGGAACATACTCAAAGTATGTCGATTCAGTCACTACACAAACAATTTTAACAATGGGGATGTTGACGACTTTGGAAAATAAAAATTCTAATCGTCTGTTAGAAAATAAATAAACAATAGACACGTATTTTTTGCTTTTTCAAATAAATTAAAATATACAGAGATAAAGCGCATTAAAGTTTAGGGTGAGGGGGTCGTGACGTCACTAACCGGTAAAACCGCCGCACGAACTGTCCGAATAGTGACGTCACGCAAAATTTCAACTCAATGTATCGCCGTTATTTTTTGATTACGTAAAAAAGAAAAAATACGTGTCCAATATTTTTTATTAATTTACAAGACGGGTTAAAAAAAATTAGGCAACATGCCCATTTCCAATGTTGGTATGTATTCTCCCCCACCAGCCAGCAGCAGCTGGCGCCGGAGTACCGGCGGCCGCCCCCGCCCGCCCCCGCGCCCCTGCTCGCGCCCGCACCCCCGCCCGCGCCCGCCGACGACAAGCTGCTGAGCGTCAGCGGCAGGAGGAAGTGCTCCCACTGCGGCGAGGAGCTGGGTGAGTGGCACAAGGCTGTATTAAACAACGAGCTGGTCCCTGCTGTCTCCATCGTATTAATTTCAGAGTTCAGAGTACCCGCTGGAATCCCAGGATGAAAAGTACCCTATGTGCTTCTCTGTACCCATGACGTACATGCAAAATTTCATGATAATCGGTTGAGCCGTTAAGTCGTGAAAGCTTAACAAATAAACAAACTGACTTTCTTACTTCACACTGGATTCATCCTTACTGGATTTTCACCCACTTTTTTTTTGTAAACTGATATTATTGAAATACTAGTTGTGCCCCGCGGTTTCACCCGCGTTAATTTCAGAGTTCCCGCGGTAATTCCGGGATAAAAAGTACCCTATGTGTTAATCTGAATGTATAAGCTATATTATTGTAAAGTTTCATTTAAATCCATCCAGTAGTTTTTGCGTGAAAACAAACATCCATCTATCCATCCATACATACTTACAAACTTTCGCGTTTATAATATTAGTAGGATGTGTTTAACTACAAAAAACATCTACTCTACTCTATTTAGACATAGAAATAACTTTATTTGGCATCACAAAATTTCTTAAAAGTAATACATGCATCAAATTCAAATTGAATCGTATATAGCTTCCGTGATACCAAAATGGACAAAGTAAAAATAAAACCTATATTAGTAAAAATTAAAAAACATAACCTATATTAAAACATAGTGCGATCGATTCGCTAGTCGATTCTGAGCAAACTACTTTCTAGTTTTCAGCTAATTCATTAACACGTTGTATATCTATCTAATATATATAAATCACGTGTCACGTTGTTTGTCCGCAATGGACTCCGAAACTACTGAACGGATTTTGATAAAATTTTGTAACCATTCATAAAATGGTCCAACTTAAAAGATAGGATAGTTTTCATCCCGGAATTCCCTCGGGAACTGAAGGACATAGAGTACTTTTTCCCGCAACCTACGCGGAAACTCCGAAATTACTGCGGATGAAATTGCGGGGGAAAGCTAGTCTAATATATATAAATCGCGTGTCGGGTTGTTTGTCCGCGATGGACTTCGAAACTACTGAACGGATTTTGATAAAATTTTGCAACCGTTTATAATATGGTCCAACTTAAAAGATAGGATAGTTTTAATCCCGGAATTCCCTTGGGAACTGAAGGACATAGAGTACTTTTTTCCCGCAACCTCCGCGGGAACTCCGAAATTACCGCGGATGAAATCGCGGGGGACAGCTAGTATATTATATAGATACACAATACATTCGTTACTCGTCCGTATTCCGTCCAGGGCGCGGCGCGGCCATGATAATCGAGTCGCTGTCGCTGTGCTACCACGTGTGGTGCTTCACGTGCGCGGTGTGCGGCGCGCGGCTGGGCGACGGGCGCGCCGGCGCCGACGTGCGCGTGCGCGGCCGCCGCCTGCACTGCCACCACTGCTACTCGGGCGACGACGGCCGCAAGTACTCCTGCGTGTGAGCCGCTCGCCGCTCGCTGCCCGCACGCCTCCGGGGAGCTACAGTTGTGTCGTGCATCAGTGACGTCCCTCGGAGAGAAGCTTCAGCTATGTCACTCATCAGTGACGTTATCGGGAGTGAATCTTCAGAGATGTCACTGGCAGTAGTGCATCAGTGACGTGCCTGGGAGAGAAGCTTCAGATATGTCACTCATCAGTGACGTTACTGGTCGTGAATCTTCAGAGATGTCACTGGCAGTAGTGCATCAGTGACGTGCCTGGGAGAGAAGCTTCAGTTATGTCACTCATCAGTGACGTTATCGGGAGTGAATCTTCAGAGATGTCACTGGCAGTAGTGCATCAGTGACGTGCCTGGGAGAGAAGCTTCAGATATGTCACTCATCAGTGACGTTACTGGTCGTGAATCTTCAGAGATGTCACTGGCAGTAGTGCATCAGTGACGTGCCTGGGAGAGAAGCTTCAGTTATGTCACTCATCAGTGACGTTATCGGGAGTGAATCTTCAGAGATGTCACTGGCAGTAGTGCATCAGTGACGTTACTGGGAGTAAAGCTTCAGTGATGTTACTGACAGTAGTGCATCAGTGATGTTACTGGAAGTAAAGCTTCGGTAATTTTCTGACAGTAGTGCATCAGTTACGTTACTGGGAGTGAAGCTTCAGTGATGTTACTGACAGTAGTGCATCAGTGATGTCACTGAGAGCGAAGCTTTGGTGATGCCACTTGCCGTAATGTATCAGTGACGTTATAAAAGTAATGCTTCAGTAATGTCACTGGCAGTAGTGCATCAGTGATGTTACTGCAAGCTGAGCTTCGGTGGTGTCACTGACGGTAGTGCATTTGTGATGTTACTGAGAGTTAAGCTTCCAGCGATATCACTTCTGCTTCTTTAATTATATTACTGATAGTATCCTTTTAA
Organism: Zygaena filipendulae; assembly: GCA_907165275.2. Taxonomy (NCBI): domain Eukaryota; kingdom Metazoa; phylum Arthropoda; class Insecta; order Lepidoptera; family Zygaenidae; genus Zygaena; species Zygaena filipendulae. Next base: position 9,998,800 of record OU015669.1, read on the forward strand.
TAGAGTTACTCGTAGTCATTCGTCCTGTAGTTACTGACAGTGACGCTTCGCTGTTGCTCCGGTCACTAGCGCCTCAGTAACGTTACTGGCAGTAGCGCTTTCAGTGGTATCATAAAAGCGCTGGTCGGAAATATTATCCCGGTTTTGAATGAAATGTTATGTTGTGATCCAAACGCTGTATATTTTTAATTAATAAAAGAGAAATAAATTTAAACTTAACATTATTAGTTACTGATAAGAGTCTAAGATCACTGTTGTATAGGTAGCTATTTTGAACTGTCCAAATGCAATGGGCATGATGACGGGATATAAAAATCAATTTTTTATTTTGTCTGTCGGGTAGATAGTAAAAAAATACTAGACACGTATTTCTTTCTTTTTCAAATTATTCAAAAAATATTTAGATATAACGCAATTAGGGGCAGTGGCGTCATAACTAAGTATAAAGTGTAGGCGTGACGTCACACGAAATTTCAACTCCATGCATCGCCGTTATTTCGTGATTACGCAAAAAAAGAAAAATACGTGGCCAATATTTTTTATTAATTCACAAGACGGAATAGAAGTTGCATAAAATTTAGTCATCTAGCCCATTATTGCCATTCATTATCGCACGTCAATACTTTAAGCACTTCTAAAAGTAGGTGTAGGGTCAAGTCGTCGCAGTCGTCATCGCGCCAGTCGAGCCCCTCAGCATAGGCGTGATAGTGGCCTACCGTGCCGAATGCTGGTATGTAGGTTGTAGGTACCGACAGCAAAGGAAATAAGTATGGAAGTCGGTTATGGACGTTGATCAATAGATGAATATGGGAACGCTGCCTTTAATAGAAAAATGCGTATTTTTTTTTAATTATATCTGATTTCGTTCACCAAGAAATTGCATTGCTGTCTCTGCATCGGCAAATATTAAAAAATATCCTATTAAAATAGAGAAAAGGCATTTCTTTCTTACTACGAGTACAATGTTCAGTCAGTTTATTTTAAACACGCTTTGTCATCTTCCTCTATTTCTTTATTTTTCAGTTGTATTTATAGTCTAATGTATTGTGATTTACCTATATAATTTTGAATGGGGAGCAGTCCATAGCTGGCAATACTTACGATATCTTCTGTTGTACGTATGTTCACCCATCACTCGAAAACGTCTCGGCGACTCAGCTAGTTCTGAGTCGGCTATTGCACGCTTTTGTTTCTCAATAAAAAAAAATATTCTCGGTCGAATCAAGTTTGTGATGGGAAAAAAAACTACTTCGTTATCAAAATATCTGATACATTTTTTGCCTAACAGTTTATGGTGTAATCGTTTTCTAGAAAGTTTTCATTTTATTTTTCGTAAACCATTTTATTCTTTACCTATTTGTGCCATTACCTTATTTTTTTTTTGTTAAACACGAAATGTAAGTAACAATTATCGTAAAACATAAAATAGTTCGATTTATTTTAAGCGTGGAAGTTTACGTATTGCACTGATTTTGTGTTGATATTTTTGGAGAAATACTTTATAACAGATTTATAATAGAAGTGTTCTGATAAATAAATAATGTTTAAAAATGTATAATTTTTGTAAATAAAACATTAATTTATATAAAAAATTTAAATAGTATTTAGTGTTGTTAATTGTTAGCTTTAAATAGTTAGTACATTAGTTTATGTTTTGTAAACAAAAACAAACGATGTAATCCAAAAATAAGTATGATTAGTATTAGTTACTTGATAAATGTATAAAAATAAAAAATCGTGCATCACTATCCTTTTTAAATAGAAGTGAATAATTTTTTCGTAATTTAATTTTTTCGTTTTATATAAAATAATGGCTATAATACATGGACATACACAAGCAATAGTGTGTTAAACCACATTGGAGAAAGTTCAAGTAAATCGTGCTTTCAAATTATAGCGCCATTTTGTATCAGATTTTTTTATGATCATTTTGTAAGGTAATAAATATATAAATAACACAATCAAAAAGCGTTGTATATTTCTTAGTAAAGCGTTCTGTATAACTTAATTATGTGGCTTAACATGGTATTGCTTATCGGCGTCCGCATGTAACTATCTCGTACGTTATTATATTCTGTAAATCTTCATTAAAAAATAAAACTTTAATAGTATTTTTTGTATGTAACAAAATAATAATAAATATGTTATATTGTGTAGAACAACAACATAGTTTGTCATCTGTGTTGTTACGCCTAAAGCTAACAATAAATGTTTCAAGGTTTACATAATATATTTCTGTTTTATTTAGATAGCCCTGAATTTACTCATATCATAGAATTTTAAGTGTAACGTAAAAACCGTAACCTGCACGCCTTCTGGTGTTGCAGATGTCCATGGGCGGCGGTAATCACTTACCAACAGGTGTACCACTTGCACGTTTGCCCCCTGACATAAAAAATAGTATATTTCATTATAAGTGCGGAAAGCCTGTCATTGCAAAGAGTTCCGACAAATGTCTACCCGAGCCGAGGCGCACCCGAAGGTGAGGGTTGACAGTCGGAACTAGTTGCAATGACGGTTCCGCACGTGTACTGAACAACTATTTTTAATACAGTTACGAAAAAATTAAGCAATTTAATAAAATATCAAAAACACAACAAACTCAACTAAGTTCCAACTGTGATCAAGAGATGGCGCTAGTCGTATTAGTAATGCGAAACCTACGTTTCGCAATGCAAAAAGTGTGTCAAAGTCGTGTCGCCATTTTTGACAGTTGGCAAAGAGAACGCACGAGTTCGGGAAAGGTAAACAAAAAGCTCGAGTATGTAATAGCCCACATCCCGAACGCTAAAAGTCCCTGCAATACGCCACTTTTTGAGCAACTGTATTAAAAAGTAAATTAAAACCAATTAACCTATGCGAATATTTCGTACCGTATTATTCATAACGCTTGAAGAGCTCTCTTCACAATGGGCCATGATGGCCCATAAAAGTATTACTATGGTACGGGTTCCAAACACTGAACTTATTTTTCTATCGGGAAGTCCTACACTCCGAGACAACTAAATACTGAGTAATCGGCGATTCTGTGGACGCGCACGCAATCATGGGCCATCATTCCTTTGATGTGCCGACAGATACCGATTGATCACCACTACCGGCGATGATGGCCACTCATATACTCTCTACATATTGGGCATGTGGACTAATTTTTATTTTTTAGTCCGTCTTGTAAATTATTAAAAAATATTGGACACGTATTTTTTCTTTTTTTTACGTAATTCAAAAATAACGGCGATATATTGAGATTTTAGCGTTTATAGACTTCACGACCCCCTCACCCTAAACTTTAATGCGATTTATCTCTGTATATTTTAATTTATTTAAAAAAGCAAAAAATACGTGTCTATTGTTTTTTTTTATTTTCTGACGGACTAATTAGAATTTTGATTTTCAAAAGTAGTCCACATCCCTGTTGTGCATGTCTACAGTGGCCCATCATGGACCACCCTTGCTAGATTACAGAACGGAAATAATCTGTCAAGTGACAGTTACGTGTTAGTTAAACAGTTTGGTAGAAAGCAATTATATTTTCCAAAAAGCTTTTTGTCTATTTGGTAGTAAGTAACCGTTTTGTAAATTAAAAATTAATTCGGTATAACTTTGTCTTATCCTTGCACTTCATAATTATAACGGATATACATATTTATGAAACTCCCCTGATAAGTCAGAGGACCTACGCCTATTTTAATTTAGAATGCCTTCAGCAGAATTCTTACGTCTAAAATCAACACCACATACTTACTTACCTACCCAAGATACACAGACCGGCGCAAAAACGTACTCAAAAGTCTCTATTTTCAGTTTTGTATTTTTTTAATAGGTTTTTGTTCGTCCCGTCTTCATTTCGGTAAGTACGATTTGTATTTACTCAATCAAAACTCGTCGACAATTAGGTATAATTATGTTTCAATGCAACTTATGGCACGTATTTTTATTTCTTGAAAAAATCATGAAGCAATATAGGTATACAAGCTGTTGTTTTGGTCAACAACGCCCGTCACAGAGGTGGTTGTACTAACGATACTGATGTCAAAAAAAATATAAAAAAAAATAATTATTTTTTCAAGGAAAATCCGAAAAAATTATTTATTTTGTTTATACAAGCGGGCGAGCCTACGCTACCGGTCGTTGACCGCGCGGCGCGGCGCGCATCATATGGCATGCAATAGTACCTACGTACATAGTACCTACATACACCCCGCCTCGGTGGGAACGCGGGCGAATGCGGCGGGGCGGGCGGGCGGCGGGGGCCGGGGGGCGCGGCGATGTGCCACCCCCGCCCCCCGCCCGCCGGCGCTAGCGCCAGCGGCCAGCTTTAGACATATGTCTTTAGACATATGTCTAGTTAATTTGTGCCAGCCAGTCTGCCTCCCACAGCCGCGGCTATTGCGCGTGCGTTGTTTCTATGCTAAAATGGCTCGGTCGTTCGCAGGATTAACCAATAGTGAAATTTACGATTTATTGAGTATTTAGTAATAGCGAAGATGAAGCGAATAGTGTGGCCGAGTGGAGTGCGACGTTTTCAACTCGTCCAAGTGAAACTCGTTACACCATAAGGACTGTTGTTTTTAGTCTCAGGGAATGGGTAACATTCGCTACACCTCGTCACACAACAGGTAGAGGTCAATCTGGGCTCCCTGTTAATGTTCAAGATGCAGTCCTTGAATACCTACTTTCGTGCGCAGCCGCGCGCGAATACCTACCTGGGATGCTGGGCGAAGCTTTGGCATTGACCATTTAACATCGGAGTTTGGTGATCGTTGGATAGGAAGAGGTGGACCCATACCGTGGCCACCACGTTCACCCGATCTAACTCAATTGGACTTTTATTTGTGGGGTGACGTAAAGTGGTACGCATGACGAATACGCCGACACATTAAAACAAGAGATACTGAACGCTTTAGAAGTGATTACGAAGAATGAAACTGTTTTATCGTGATTAAAAGACAATTTGCGATGTCGTGCTTCTGTGTGCATCGCGCAACGCGGTAGACACTGAACAGATAAACCGTTAACGTAAAATCAGTGTAAATAAAAAAAACTTTTAGAAGACTTCGTGTTATGTGTAATCAATAATTTGTAAATCACGTTTAATGATTGTAAATAAGTTCGTTCACCTTTTTAAATACGCCAAAGGTACTTAATAACAGCGCCATAGAACTTTAATGGATATTATTAATGGATAAAAATGTCATTTCTAATTTAATAATTTCTAAATTATTCAGTTCCTTTGCCGGTCCTAAGCCCAGTAAAGTATGGAGGGAAAGAGAGTCTAAAATGTGTTGTTTACTTACCGTGATCTAAATAGGTAAAACGTTTGTGCAAAAGTAGGTACCTACCTAAGTAGGTACCGGCGACGACGCGACGCGCGATGTAGCTGCTCGTAGCGCGTAGATGTCGTAGCTCTAGTCTACGCGCTAAGGCTTTACCAATTACCATTTAATGTAAACATTTTTAGATATCTTGTGCAGAGATTTTCTTTTAAATAATGTTCCGAATTATAAAAAATATTTTTTTTTTATTTTTTTTTTAGAACCCATATTAGTTATATTACTACCTCCGTTACGCGCGTTGCTGACCAAAACAACATTCTGTATATTATAATGATACAAATAAAATGGATACAGTCACTACTGGGCCCTTATTCACTATTACTTATCACGCCGCGTTAAGATAAGACGCCGCAAAAACTGTCTTTCCCTTGCAATCAAAGAAGTTTTACTCCAAAAAAATACTCTCACAACGTTTCTTACGGCATAAAGAATAATAATTTCTAATATTTTTGTATCTAGAACGTTTGGAAATGCGTTTTTGGGACATGCGTTTTTTTTTATGTCAGAGGGGGCAAACGGGCAAGTGGCACACCTGATGGTAAGTGATTACCGCCGCCCATAGACATCTGCAAATGTTGTTGGTCATAGTGAATAAGGGCTCTGATTGCCATGCCATCATAGCTTAAATGTAGATATTGTAGAATCACCTTTGCTAATCGATCGACCGCAGCAGATCAATGTGTTCCGCTGATCAATTCCGCGGCCGGAAATATCACTGTCCAACAATACCACTTCCGGTTGAATTCGTATGTCATCATGACACTACTGACAAAACAAGTACCTACCTACAATTACGCTTTGAGGTCATTCCAGGTAACGCCTAGATAACGTGGGAACTGGTTTTAAGGCGTTATTACACAGGTATTTTTTTTAAAGTTATGTTGCTCAGTTGCTCTGCTCGGCGAGCAAGTTGCTAAATGCTAACCATTGGCATACGGTCAAATTATGACAACTGTAAATTAACAGACAGGCTTAGAACAGAGTGGTGTCAGGGACTCAGGTTGGTGTGACCAAACTCACCCCAGGATGGCGAGCAAACCGCATAATGTTAGTTTGTTACACTTTCACGCCTAACTACTCAACCGATCAGAGATACAGAGAAAGACATAGGGTACTTTTTATCATGAAATTCCAGCGGAAACTCCCAAATAAACGGAGGTGAAACTGCAGGGGATAGCTGGTACCTTTTCTATAATGCTGGGGTGAGATGAAAATTACTGCAATCTACGTAAGTACCCTACATACCTACATAGCAACTATACCTCGAGCTAAAATTGACTTGTCCACGCATTGCTATAACTATATGAGGTTGAAAGTAAAGACCTGGATACACGTGGGTATAGGTAGGTACTGTAAGGAATAAATATACCAAATAGAATTTTAGCACACCTTATTAGGTATAAACACCTTTAATCAACTATTGTGCGCCGCGGTTTCACCCGCGTGAGTTTTGAAATTCTGGCAGGTTGTCTTTACAAAAGTACCTATAATAATTATCTCTTTACTCCTTTATAACAGCTATCCAGCCAGTGAAAATCAGTCCAACCTTACCTTATAACAAAAAACCTTATTCATATTGTCAGGCAATTAGTAAAAAACTGTTATCTTATTTATATAGATACTTGCCTACTATATAGGTACATTAATTTCTGACGATGGCACAGCATTTGTTTATAGTGACTACGTGATTTAAAAAGCAACAATACCTGCCTCTAACACTGCACGCATTACGTGTGCATCGCGCCTTATGTCGCAAAGATGCGCCGGCTCACCTCCGCTCCGCCCCGTCACAATCACAATTGGCTGACAATAGCCGCGTCGGCATTCCGCGCCCGACCGCCGACCGCCGACCGCATGCCGACCGCGCTCCGGATCCTCACGCCGCGGTGGTTCCGATCGCGCCGCGCGCCCAACGCCGAGGAACTAGATGACTTCCGGTCCAGGACGCGCCCAGACATGGACCGGAGGCCGCGCGTCTCCCGGGTCCTCAGCTCACCGGCCCGCACGGGACACCAAACGCATCCTGTCGACGAAGAATCAGTCGAAAGAGCGTACTCCTCTATCGGACACCTGGAATATGTACTCGCCGGGTCGTCTCCTCCAGCTGAAAGCGCTCCGAACATGTACGATAGCTTCGAGGAACCAACTCTGGATCTCACTGCTCACATCTGCGGAGATTCCCTGCGTCAGAGCGCCCACGAGCAGATGCGAGCCGTGGGCGGCCGACTGCGTTTGCTGGATGAATTGGAGTCCGGCGTGATTACGGCGGAAACAGCGGCTAATACGTTTGCCACGGCTTCAGAGGCGGAGAAAAACGTTTGTTTGTTCTGGGCGGCGTTCCTCAAACTCACTAATCTTCTGCCCTCGCTTGTCAATGCTCAAGCTGATGTGCATTATTTCGACACGCTCGGCTTGTCGCCGCTACATGCTGCTGCGTTCAGTGGGTCCACTGAGTGCGCCAGTTATCTGCTGTCGTGTGGTGTGGACCCCAACTACATGCCCCGGTGCTTCGCCCCACTGCATTGCGCTGCGTTCGGCAATTCAGTGCAAGTCGCTAATTTACTGATCGGCCTCGGTGCTTCAGTTCACACCGCTGTTAAATATGTCAACTGTGAAGGAGGCCTACTCCATTGTGCTGTGAGAGCTAATTCCGTGGATTGTCTTAAGTTGTTTATATCCCACGGTGTCGATGTTAATCAGATCGAGCCGGGCGGTACCAACTCTATTCATCTCGCCGCGGACTTGGGTATGGCAAAATGTCTTTCAATACTGCTAGAAACGCCAGGTGCGGACCCCAATGTGAGGACGAGAGTCGGCGATAGAGAGTCGACTGCTCTACATTTAGCAGCCGATGGCGGTTTCGCAGAGTGCGTAGATCTACTACTGGCTAGAGGTGCAGATGCAAGTTTAAAAAACCATCGTGGCTTCACAGCCTTGCATTTGGCAGCGCGCTCAGCAAGCCTAGAATGTGTGGAAGCTCTTCTTAGAAAAGGACACGCAGAGCCCAACGCAATGGACTTCGATAAGAGAACACCTCTACATGCAGCTATAGGAAAATCAGAGAGCGCCTGCGATATCATCGAGACGTTAATTAGTTGGGGAGCGAATGTTAATCAAAAGGATGAATATGGATTTACACCGCTGCACTTGGCTGCACTAGATGGACTGTCGGCTTGTGTCGAGACACTTATCTTTCACGGCGCTGACGTCACGACTAGATCTAAAAAAGGTAACTCCGCACTAAACGTAATCGCTCGCAAAACTCCCGCTTCGCTAGCAATGATAACGAGGAAGCTCGATTGCGCTATAACGTTGCACCACTCACAGACGAGTAGCAGAGAGGTTGAACTTGAACTTGACTTTCGCAGTATACTCCAGCATTGTTATCCCCGTGAAATAAGCTATCTGAACACATTCGTGGACGAAGGACAAAAGGAAGTGTTGCTACATCCTCTCTGCTCAGCATTTCTATATATCAAGTGGGAGAAAATTCGTAAATACTACGTCGCGAGATTATTTCTCAGCTTCATATTTATTATGTGCCTTACGCTTTACGTGTTGACTGCGCTCGCGCATAATTGCTACAACGGAAGCAAGGACATGGAGGAGACGATTCAAGAGCAGGAGTTATGTCAAAAACAATCTATATTGGGTGATTTGCTTAGAAAAAATCCTTTCGTTATCGAAATGCAATGGTGGGTGTTGGCGGGGATAACAATATTCGAGATATTTAGAAAAGTTTACGGCATCGCTGGCTATTCAACGGTGAAACAATACCTTATGCAGTCGGAAAACATAATAGAATGGTTCGTGATTGTGAGCGTGTTTTTGATATCATACATTTACACAAACATCACGTACACATGGCAGAACCACGTCGGTGCGTTCGCCGTTCTCGCTGGATGGACTAATCTCATGATGATGATAGGTCAGCTGCCTGTTTTCGGCACTTATGTTGCGATGTATCAAAAAGTCCAAAAGGAGTTCGCCAAACTGCTCATGGCGTACTCTTGCATACTCATCGGATTCACAATAAGTTTCTGCGTCATATTTCCTGACTCGTCATCGTTCGCCAATCCATTTATGGGCTTCATAACTGTGCTGACAATGATGATCGGGGAGCTGAACTTGGATCTGCTTCTGAACGAGCCGGACGGAAACGATCCGCCGGTATTACTAGAATTTTCTGCACAAATAACTTACGTGTTGTTCTTAATGTTTGTTACGGTCGTCTTGATGAATCTACTCGTTGGTATTGCTGTCCACGACATACAAGGGTTGAGGAAGACAGCTGGACTCTCGAAATTGGTGAGGCAAACCAAATTGATATCGTACATGGAGCTTGCTTTGTTCAACGGATATCTACCGAAATGCCTTTTGAAAATCCTCCATTCATCAGCGCTAGTGTCGCCGCAAGCTTACAGAGTGGTCTTGAGCGTGAAACCTTTGAATCCCAGCGAGAAGAGACTCCCCAGAGACATAATGATGGCTGCATACGACATAGCTAAGATGCGAAAGCAGTACGGTCACACGATATCTTCCAGCGGTTCTACCACCGGGGCGTACTCGTGTTTCAAGAAGTATGAGAATAATAATGATGCTGGATATAGAGAGTACGGTTACTCGTCGGGGTTGGGGAATGTGCAGGCGAAGTTGGACGAGAACACGGAGAGTCTGCGTCAGCTGGCGCAGGAAGTCAGGGAATTAAAGAAGCTAATAAGCGCCCAACAGCTCGTGATACAGCAAGCGTTGTCCGGTGCGATGGACGCCCGTTGATGATATAATGGACCGGCCGGGCCATTTAGTTTCAATGCCACAGTTATACAAGTGAACAAACTATAGCCGTGCATTGTCGTTTATATCGGTTTAGATAGACTCAGACCCTATTGTGGACTGTTAGAGAACTTAAATTATTACGTGGTGATATTTCTTACTGTAAGCTCTATTTAACTAGTTCTAGATAGATTATTTTGTAACTAGCTGCTCCCTGCGGTTTTGCCCGCGTTTTTTCGGAGTTCCTGCGGGAACTCCGGGGTAAAAAGTGTCCTATATCCTTTTTTTGTGCTCCTAACGATGAAAAATTGGAAAATTTCATGATGAGGATTTAAAACCTGAACAAACATACAAACAGACAGACGGAGATATTTTCGCATTTATACTATGCACCCGATTAGATAAATCTATAGACTAGAATAGATTTTACTTAGCATTGAAACAATTATAATTTTGTTATGAAATAATACTTAGTTATTTTATTATGATTGTGACGGAATTCTAAAGTAGTTCGAGTACTGTGTACTGATTGAATACTGTGATTGTACCAATTAGGTGTGATAGAATAAAATTCGCTAAATAATAATTTGAACCGACCTACATAAGTAACTTACATAAGCAGGTATTTATTGTGATACAAGTAGGTAAGTGAGTTTATTATTTTTTTTGAATTATTTGAATTATCTATTAATTTTTGTAAGAGAATAAAGTAAAAAAATAAATTACTTTTATTTTTTATTGTATTTATTATGATTTGTAGGTATTTTTCTAATTTAATAATTATCTTTTGTTATAAAACTAAAACGCTAGTCAAGAGCAATATTATGGCATTAAATCGACCATAAGTCTATACTGATGCGCAAAGACATTAAATCTATTTTAATGTCTTTGCTAATAGTAATACGCGTTGAAAGAAAATTTATCAATTGCAGTGTCGAAAACTCAAGACCAATTCACTCACAACATCAGTGTGGCGGCTATGGTAACTTGGTAGGTAATAAGCATAAAAAAAGCTAAAGAAGCATAGGAAATCTACTTTTTGAAGTATTTTAATATATTATAATATGTATATCGCTTCCAAGTCTATATTATAAGACGTGGTAAAATTAGCTGCAAATATATTTACAGGGCTGAAAAAATACGTTATAACAAACAGGATAAGCGAAAAAATAATAAGTTCGGTAGCTTTTCAGAATATGAGGGGAATAAATTCGATGAAAAAACATTACAATTACATTCACAAGGTACACAATACATGCAGCTATCTAATACGTATACAAGACACGCGCCACGCACACAGCGAGCGAAGTATCAGTTGGTCACTTCTATCAAGGTCATTGACCTTAGATGTTTATTTTGTTTGAAAATAATTCTTTTTTATATTTTTTGGTCTCTTTTTATTTTATGAACATGTTTGTAACGGTGAATACTTTCAACCCTGTCAATATTATTTGCAGCTAATTTGACCACATCCTATCTTATTGTAGGTAAAAATGAATCCCTGTTTGCCTTAGTGAAAGCATCACGTGTGAACGGCTGAAACAAATTCACTAATTCCTTTTTTGTTATTGTAAGGAGATGAATAAATAATGTTTGGAGTTCCTGCGGGAATTCCGAATCACCAAAATGGTTTGACCGATTTTGACGGGAGTTTCACTGCCAATTAGCTGATGTTATAAGGAGTAAATTAGGCCACTTTGGAGTTCCTGCGTTAATTCCGAATCTCACGCGGGTGAATCCGCGGGGCACAGCTAGTAATATAAAAAAAAGTTAACCCCCCACCCCCTATATACTAGAAAGCGTCTGTTTCCATTATTTGATAACTTTCATAAAAAGAAGATATTGATTCACTTTTTTTAACTTTTTTTTATCGTGCGAAATGAAATATTTAAGGTCTAATAACATTTTTTTTTTAATTGAAAGCGCTTTAGTGGGGATTTAAAATTATTATTTCCTTATTTCCAACACCATTTTAGATGTCACCTCGCCTTAATAACTTCATCACACACCGTTTCTACGATGACGCACCTAGGTATATAAATGGACTATCATCTCTATTAGGAACGTATAGAGGACAAACATAGTATAAACATTCATTTTTATTTATATATATAATAATATGGTATTTAACTATTTACATTTTAACAGTGAATTTTATTGTTGAATTGGCACTCATAACAGCTGACTGCAAAGTGCTTTGCGAGCGAAAATGCAACAGGTTCACGCACTAAATACAAAGAATGAATGAAACTAGACCGTTACGTTCATTTTCTTTAATTCAATCGGCTAGTTGAATTCGTCGACTACAGTTAACGCATCGACTTTTCGCAGAGAAATTGGCATTACGGCCATTACGTAACTGGATAAGCAGTAGTTTTAATGTCGACAGCACCGTTACTGCAATGCCAGGTGGCGCGGGTTCAATTCTCATGTCAGAATAAACAATTTTATTCTTTTCTGCTCATGCATATTGCAATGGCATCCTTATTCTTCCTAAACTTTGTTTGCAATAGCTAAAGATCCGGCCCACAGAAATATCAACACTCTTGCTAGCAGATTTAGAGCTCAAACTCATTACAAAGTACGTTATTATGGTATATGATATGTATAGTATAATGTTTGAAATGCTTTACCCAACCACCCGTGTCTATGTATTTTTGTTTGTCCTTTCGCATAATTGGTTGTCTGAAAGAGATCGAAACTATGCGATAAGACCGCCATTTGCTTTCTCCTTTTTCTTTAGGTACTGTATCATTGTTATTTTATGTGCAATAAAGGATTAAATAAATAAATAAATAAATAAATAAATGAATCGATGAACTTGTATTTATAAGCCGACTAGGTTCAATCGACGACGTTGTTTTGCACGTCGATAAAAACTTTGTGGTGTTCTCATTTTAGCCGTCTAATTCAACTAGTCGATTCGGTGACAGTATGCGGTGGATTAAACGTGAACGATCGATTGTAGACATGCGCAAAACATTACTTTTCAGTGTGATGTTATGCGACATTAATTTTTACAGTCGGGTGATGTTCCTACTCGAAAACATAACTCATCACTTAAACATTACTCGAAGCTTTCTAAAGAAAAATGCACCTATGGTAGCGGGTATGTGTCAGTCTGACATATACCAGAACTTGTATCTTTGAATGAGCCGAGTGCCAAGTAGGTGTCGGGTGATAGTGTGGTACTCGTTTCTCTCGCGTAATGAGTGACGTTGCATCACTTCGTGGAGTAATATTGTCGAAGTAATACATATTACGCGCATAACTTACACAGTACACACCTCTAGTCGATTGAAAGTTTGTCCACCAAAAGCATCATCAGTGTAGCGATGAATTCCGCTTTGCGCAGTGCGCGCGCCGGTCAAAAAACAATGTCATCAAAACATCCGATCAATATTCAGGATATGAGAGCACTAGTTATTTATTTGCGAACGCGGACGAAGAGATAAGAGAATCTAGACTCAGGTCTCATCTCTTTCGTCCGGCGGGCGGTGCGAGTGTGTGTGTGTTTGCGTGGGAACTGTTGCTAATATCGATTTCCCGACGGAGCCTGGCCACGGCCAAAGCTCCCGCTACGGCATTTAAATGCACGGCAGTTTCAAGATTCAACTCATAAACATGGGGACACGGGCGGCGGCTTGTAAGCATACCTCCATACATAATCTTTAAGTTAACATCGAGCTGAGACCTTTGCCTACCGCGCGGCAATGCTTGCATGCATATTTAACGCATTTATTTTTCAGAGGTACACCCACCTAGACATCTCAGGGCGGCGTTATAGCGTTGTCGGAAAGCTTTTTGTGTGTCCCTTTTGACTTATGAGTAATGCAGCCCACGCTGGGGTGTGATAACATGCAACTTGTCATGGAGCCACTGAATCAGAAAGGTGAGGTGTGGCGGGCTAATGTGTTTGTTGCACCGGATTGATTGGTTGACTTGACCCCACCCGGCACTTTTCCATTCCTACAGATGGACACACAAACTTTCCTTCTTGTCTGTACTGTTCTTCCCTTCCAGAACTAGTTAGCGGTTTGTGCATAACAGTGTGTCTTTGTCCACTTAATAGGAGATCAAAGTTGCATGACGGTCTGTGAATGTCAGTGTTCAACTTCGAAGTTTGATGTGGATAAACCTACCTGTCTGATAGAGACTGGTGTGAGTTCTTCTGTCGGTTATACTTTTGATGGGTGATGTATTGTTGTTTATACAACTAAATGGATACTTCATTACAATACGCTACATTCATAAATTTGAAATGGTTGATCAAAATTTGACCAATTGGAGGTCTTTATTTGAATATTTTACAGAATCCCAGAAACAACAGTTATTGGCAGTTAAAAAAAAACTATCCCCTCAAAGTTTGCCCATTTTTCTTAGAATCGATTGTAGTGTGTAGTGTCTTGTCCATGGTTGTTACTTGTTGTCTGTCTCATCTCTTTACAATATGATCATTCGTATCTCCAGGTGTTTCACTTTGTATCCTCGCCTCTCCTAATTACCTCATTCAGTTGGTATTTCAAATGACTTTTCTATGACAGTTCACAGATGCCATCTGATAGACTTTAGTTATGTGTCTATAGAGATATGTTACTATATTCACTCCGTTTAACTGATCCATAGGGTGTTTGAATCGGTTTAGCTACGAATTTATATTGTTTAACTAGCTGTGCTCCGCGGTTTCACCTGCGTGAGGTTCGGAATTCCCGCAGAAACTCCAAAGTAGCGTAACTTACTTAGGGCCCATTAATTGTTCAAGTATTGCACTTTGTGTGTTGTATGTGCCTGAAAATTAATTAAAGTGTCTATTTAAACTTGTTGCTCTATGCAATACAAAAGTCGGTTTTCTGGATTAAGATTGTGAGTAATTCCACAGTCACGGCAAAAATCCGCTGTTTGTACGACTTAGGGCCCATTAATTGTTTAAGTATTGCACTTTGTGTGTTGAATGTGCCTGAAAATTAACTGAAGTGTCTATTTAAACTTTTTGCTCTATACGATACAAAAGTCGGTCTTCTGGGTTAAAATTGTGCATAATTCCACAGTCACGGCAAAGATCCGCAGCCTGTACGACAGCCAGCTGAGGTTGATGCACAACTCGCAGCCACTGCCCTCTGGCATGGACATCGCCAACACCGTCAAATATTTCTCGCAGACGCTGCTCAGTGAGTACTAAGCATCATAATGATTACTGAATTGAGACCCACCAGATATATTTATTTATTTATTTATAGTTAATTATAACGGTAAAACCAATTACAACAATTAACATAGAAAGGTTAACTTATAATAGAAGACACTCTCGCATACTTAGTCTCATAAAAAGTCAAGCATGCCGTCTTTACCTCATGCCATGCATCCACAAACAGATCACACTCAGGGTCAGCAATGAGAAGGGCATTGAGAGCATCCAGGGTGCGATACACTGGGGAACGAGCTCTGGATACCGTTCGGCATACAGGTCGTGCAAACAATTCGGACCTGCGGCACTCTCGGTTACCGAGATGTTTCATGGGTACATTAAGTCGACATAATTAAGAGGTCATGGAGTTCGGCACAGTCGATAACCCCGCGAAACATATTACAAGCAAATGTAATATTCCATTCTCCAATAGCCAATAGTCAAATCATTGGCCTTTATCCACTATGGCCATTACACATCTCGTTAAACATCTTGTTAACTACATGATACCTTTACAAAATATGGTAATACGAAAAGAAAAGTCGAATTTACTTAAGGAAGAAAGATATAAGCTTCTAAATAAATATGAAAAGTTAAATATTATGTAAATAAATTCGACTAAATTGTTAGAGCTGTTTCTGAGAAAAAATAACATTTGTATCAAGCGTCATATTCGTATCGTATTATCGACTCATCAGTTCTGCTTTAAAAAATTTAAATATGTATCTCTTCTTTGTATGAAACATTCGTTTATTTTTTTTTAATAAAAAAAATTACAAATTACCCCGTAAATTCTTGAATTGAAAACAAAATATATGGTGCCTGATTAGTACCTGTTTGATAAGATGATGACTATTGTCAGCTCTCTCTCTAGACAAGTGTTCAAGATATGCGGCGCCATCTCTTGAAGGTTGGATGTAACAATTAAGGTAAAACTCGCCTTCCTCCTGGCGAGCGCTTAGGCAATCTTCCCAAAGGAAAATAGTAGTATGCCAATAGCTTTAGCTTTAAAGTTCTCTGAACTGTCCAGGTGTGCTAAAGGACGTGCCTCGGTCACCGCTCGACATCATCAAGGATGCTGACAATGATGCCGACCGGATGGCACTGTACCCTACCCTGGACTACAAGGGGCTGTTTAACGCGATATCCCAGCTCGTGGACTCGGCTCCACATTTGCAGTACGGCATACAAGGTCAGTGCTTGACCTTCCCCTGGGTGGTCAAGCCACATCAGACCAACTATTCTCAACTCCGCTATCACTGACCGCCACCCATATTGTTTAGGCTTCTTTTCTTAAGGGGTAACAGCAAAATCATTAGAAAAAAGATAAAAGTGGGAAAAAAAAGTAATAAATGGTTTTTTATTTTATTTATTTATTCAAAAGTGCAAAACAGGATTAATTAATTTAAGTGGTGATTCTATCTACTTAAGTGGTGCAACTCTACTACAGCGTTCGGCCACGCGGTGCTGCAGTGCCTGGGCTGCCTGCTTCCATTTCTGGAGTACGACATGATCGACAACCTGCCTTACCTGGTCGCGTATTGCGTGGCTGTGTTCCCGGTGACGCTGCACCAGGAGATCCTGCATCAGCTCTGCTACTACATCCTACCGTTCACCATCAGTGAGTATTAGGGATAGTGACTCTGGTTCGACCAAAAATTTCACACATCCTATGCTACGTCCTGCTATAGGACTGATTGGATGTCTTCTTCCAAGTAGTTCTACAGGTAGAAAACTTTATAACTGGATGGATTAGATCTTATAACAAATAACCGTTTGCCACCTATTGTATAAGAAAAGCTATGAGTTTACTTCGTAGACTTCCAGGAATCCTTGCATTGATAGTAGAAACACAGTGAGCTATCGTAGACACGACATAAGGGAAGTTTCTTAATCTTGAAATCTAAAAATTATTTGACTGTGTTATATTTCTTTTTATCAAAATTGGTTTAAAGTATGTTAAAATTGTGTTTTTTTCAGCTCGAAGGTACTCCGGACTCGAAGAGGAGAGCCAAGCCTCGCAGTCGGTCGCAGCTATACTCATGATGGTGTTCCAACATTCCAACAATCCCGGTAATTACTTTCTCTGAGGTTTTGTCATTGCCAATCATATTGCCAATGGTATAACGGAGAGCAGTCAAATGACTTCGCGATTACCGTCAATACCAAAATTCAGGCAATTTACGGCCTTCTTAACTTACTGCGTCTATTTGCTAGCTATATGGAGGCTTCTACACAATAAATGTAGGCATTTTTCTACGAAATTAGGAGGAAGTAAGTAGTAATCTAATATTTTATTTTTACGTATAAGTATTTTGTTTTAGCGGAAAATCAACTTCCACAAAAATAGCGACCGAAGCAAGATTTTCACACATGGGTGCGGGGCATGTCTTACACAATGGAAAAAATGTCCGAATAATATAATACTTAGTAATAAAGTAGAGATGAGAATTTTCCAATTTACCGTAGCAATCCCATTTTCTAAACTTTCTAGCGCTCCCAACAATCAAATTTATATTAATAAAGTAAAGTATACTTCAGTCACTTCCTGTTACTGTCGTGTTATCAATAAGGACATTCCAGCAAATCATATTACTGTCGTGTTACCGCTGAGGACGGTCCAGAAATTTCTATTACTGTCATGTTTTATTTTCCATATTTCCATTGCACAGCCCACCACTGCCAGCTGCTAGAGTGTCTGATGTCGATGAAGCAGTCGGTGGTGAAGGACGTGCTGTGCGTGATCGCGTACGGCACTTGGGGCGCGCGCCTCTCCGCCGCCAAGCTGCTGTTCTACTACTGGCCACCCTTCGACCCCAACTTGTTCGACAGGAAGGGGCTGCTGTGCAAATTTTCCAGTAAGTCAATTCGATATGGTGATGGTGATGATGCAAATGCAATGTGATGATATTGCAAAGGTAAAAATTACTGACTAGCGCTCAAGTACCCCCATAGTCAAATTGTCAATCTATAATTGTTATCGCCATAGAAAACTGAGGAACGTATCATAATGTCACGTGATCATAAAACATGGACTTTTGATGGTACAATTTTTCGTGACGACACAAGCCACCCGCCTGCAGTAGTAGTGGGCAGTTAAATCAGTTGGCTTGTATGGGATGACAAAGGTAGAACTATACGGTCAGTGTGTTTCTGTCGTGTTGCAGACGAGCTGGTCCCGTTCCTGTGCCAGCGCGACATGTGCCCCAACGCTGGCAGCGCTGAAGCAGCAAAGGTGTGCTACGACCACTGCATCAGCGTCACCTTCGCCTCCGATCGCCCACCGCCTCTCTATCTGTGCATCGAGTGTGCCAATGAAATACACAGGTAATTTAACTTAACAATACTTCACATACCACTATATAGTCGATGCCAAAATGTGGTCATTTATGCAGAGTGATCAAAAGTTGTGCTCATTTTGTGGTGTCAAATAAAAGCTTTGTATGTTCTTCACAGGGAACATCCAAATCAACGCTTCTTCGACATACTACATCCCCAACAACAAGTCTCCATGGTGTGTGAGAACAAAGTGAGTGCTTAAGTAACTAATGAGTTAATTGACAAAAAAGAATAGCCTAGCTGAATGATTTTCGGTAATAATATTTGTATGTAAAAATAGAAAATTTATGAATTTTCCCCCTGGTAATTATGAAGTCTCAGTTCTTACTTTTTAGTTAGATTGATGGACAATAGTTTCGCATTGTAGATATTCTCTTTCTCTATCTGTCTCTTACGTCTTTTCTATCTCCAGAACTGCCGCTCGTCTGACAAATCAGCCTACTCGATATGCTTCTCCACCGAGTGCGCCAGTTACAACGGGAATCATCCAATCAGGTAACACTGTCGCCCATTTATCGACCAATCAAATTGAGGTATTAAGTATCAGTGACTTACTGGTGATGATGACGTCACTCGCCATTTCCCAGGTACTGCCAGCAGTGTCACGGCAACCGGCATAACAGCCGGCGCGGTGGCGATCACGTGGTACACACGCGGCTGCCGCCCGCCTGGCAGATGGATAGCGACATGCAAACCAACCTGGTCGAGGCAATCATCAGGTGAGCTGCAAACCGCGAGCCTGCAGGTAACCGTGAATCTGTTGGGAACCGCAGTCTATACCACTGAAGCAAATCTACTCAGAATTGTTTGATATGAGCTCAATTAATGCTTTTTCATCTTATTCTACACGCTATATTAGGTTTAACGAAAGTATTCTAAACCACGATATTTCTTGAATATGCACACTGCATCAGCTCTTCCCGTGCTATATTATAAGATGCCTTGCCTAAAGCTTGCAAGGCTCTGAATCAAAAATTACTCGGCCATAAATGTCTTGATTTATCGCCTCTGTTCTACATACTTATTTTATCTATAGTATCAATCTATAGTACTAATATATTTTACCGCAGTCTTCTGAAAGAAGCGAAACCCATCAACATGGAGGACCCTGACAGTTCCATGGAACAGCTGAAGCCACCGCTGAACGTCGACTTGCCTGATCCTATATCAGTCGAGGACAGACAGCTTCTGGGCAGGTCAGGCCAAGCATAACTTATTTATTTATTTGATTCACTTGCACATTTCTCAGAAGATCAAGTAATTAAAATTTGGCCAACGAGGTCAGGTTTCAACGAGGTCTCAATAATTCATTCTGAAATTTCAAAGCTCCTATTATAATACTTTTGGTGTTGTTACAAAAGCTGATATTAATTTTCTTCATTTTACTGTATAGACCATTACCTATATTAAATTACTTTTCGACTAACACATTCCCTCGTAAATAATGTTGTGAAACTAATATACTTACGTCAAAAGCAAGTGTAGTAATTTAGTGAAGTTATGTTCACTTTTTACTCACTACTCCGAATTCGCAAACTGCTTGAAATAGTCCGGTAAAGTCGCAGTGATAGTAAAAATCAAGAGCGAGCAATGTTTTCACTACCTTTAGAATCGAGCACTTCTTGCGTGACTAGCATATTTATTTGCCTTGCCTATCGTACCTTGCAGGTACGGCGTGTGGCTGATGGTTGGGCTGTGCACCCCCAACCCGGACACCCCCGACGAGATCCTCGGCCGGCTGCTCTCCGTGCTCTTCCACTGGTTCCACGTCACTTCTTTCTCTTACACTGGTGAGTTGAGATTTTACGGGTACAGACACGTGAATTTGGGGATCCCGTCGGCAAAAATTCACTTTTCCGATATGAGAAGCGCATATCATATCGTTAAGGTACATCCTCAAATGTTAAATTACAGAATAAATTGATTAGAACTGAATCGTTAATTTTCCAAAAAGTTACAAGTTTCTACATAAAATACTCTTATTTTACTGGACATATTTGCTCCTCTTACCTCAGCTTCCACGTCACAACTCACACCTACTACGCCACAGATACCTCGTCTCACGAACCGATCACTTTCCACTCGCCTCGTCACATCAGAGGTCACATTGACCTCACAGTGTCACACCCACCACGTCATATTGACCTCCTACGTCACCCTTACCCTCGCTCTCACCCTCATTCATCACTAGTTTGCTAGTTGCTGCTCTAATCACGTGGGTATTCGCTCTCATCGACAGGGTCTACCGCGAGCGCGGTGGAGCGTCTGAAGGCGGAGCACGTGTGCAACTGGGTGCGCGAGGCTGGCTCGGGCGAGGGGCGTGCGGTGCTGGTGGCGTGCTTGCTGCCGCACCCGCCGCACTACACGCGCCACGCCGGCCACTGGGACACGCTTGCTTCCAAGGTGCACCACCTCAAGGACGGCCTCAACAGGTGACCCACCGAACTCTCTCCTACAAACCTTACTTTCAAATTTAAGTACGTTTATTCACAAGAATATGGTACCTTGAGGTGTTTCACGCGTAAACTATCTGTTAAGTTATTTTCTCTTCCTTTAGAGTAAGTTCAAGTGAACGTTGGTGAGTGGATTGAGTGCTTCAATATCGCCAACTTCAATTTTTAATACAATATAATAGTTTTTGAAAACTTTCTCATTGATATTGCTATCTTACCTTATCTTACATTGCTCTCTGGCTATCTTGATTTCTTTTTAACTGTACATTTAACTAATGTATTGATTCTTTTACATCATTAATTTTCCTCGTATCGTTCACAGATTGTACTGCCTCATCCCATACGGCATTATCACGCAGTCTATCTGGGACTACATCATGCCTGCTTGGATGGAGGCTATATGCACTGATGTTCCGGAAAAGGTATAAAAGAGTCAATTTATATATGTATAAACCCAAATAACACCCACTGATTCTATTCTGATTATTTATTACCATGCCTGACTAAGGTAAAAATTTCGAAAATTATGAAGCTGCAAACCTATAAACTTATAAAGCTGTAATTTGGCAGGTAGATCGTTTATAAAAAGTAACTATCAGTAGGGGAGGATTTACGTCTCGGAGTTCCCGAATTGTTTACAAAACTTTCAAAAATTCTCAAGTTAGTTCAAAAAGGTGATCGTTCGTTCGGCAGGAGTTGATAGAGCTGAAGGTGCCGTTGGCCAAGATCCTGGAGCCAGACGGAGCGATGTTGGGTGTGGACGAACGCAACCTGTACAATTTCGCAGTGCTGCGAGTGGGAGACCAGCCCAGCGCTGACACCGTGCTGCCGGTGCTCGAGTGGTTCCAGGTACATACACTCATTTCGAAGTGAAAACTTATATTTTAGAATAGTTGTGATACTAAAAACAGACAACCACATCTATAGGATATAAGTGAAAACAATGAGATAGAAGTACATATCTATAGAGTTTGCGGTGTGCGAGAGAATGAGAGAGAAGTATTTAACGTGCTGGAGAATGAGAGAAATGGCACTATACAGTGTTTCTTTCAGGGTCCGAGAGTTGTATATGTGTTAGTATGTGTGTGTGCGCGCCTGCGTATTACGATTTTTTTACAGTTCGATAGTGTTCTTTCTTATGAGACTGAGTATTCATTTGTACATGCTGTTATGTAGGCACTTGTTTTAATTTACGAAAATGCCGTAGGTCCTATTGAGTGTACACATACTATTGAGTGTTCAAAGTTCGTGAATAGACTACCAACTGGTATAAAGGTTCATCCTTTGATTTCTGATTTTTGAAGTAATTTAATTGAAGTAATAAAATCCATTTTATTTTCAGACGATATCTTTGCTGGAAGTGAAGATACCATTGACCCAACTCTTTGACTTGTTCAGCCACTGTGTCGTTAAAATGCCCGAGAAAATATTTAAGCCAACATTAGGTAAGCATAAATTAATTCTGTGTACGGGTAGAAACCTATTTTTCTACTTATAAAACTCTTCAGCATCAGTTTTTAATCATTTATATTTTGTACAAAATATACAGAAAAACTCTAAATTTAAATGAATATTACAGAAACTTCAAAATCAAAGGACACTGACTCCGACGGATCTACGAAGGAAAGTGAACAGCAAAAAGACAAAGAAGACCAAATGAAGCCGCAGAATTTGACGTGCTGCATACTTATGCTGGATATATTATTAAAACAGGTAATACCCCAAATCAAATTTGTGACTAGATTTAAATAAAAAAATACTAAGTAGGTATGCCATAAGTATCTAGAAATACGTGTTTGAAATTAATGAACTGTCATGAAATAGTTGCTCAAGGTCGGTCACATCATTAAACATACATACATAAAAAAACATACATACAGCCGAATGCATAACCTTCTCCTTTTTGGAAGTCGGTTAAAATATTAATTCTGTGAGCTGGCCCTGACAGGTGCACCACTAGTACACACTGAAATTTTACAATATTTTCAATAAATTGTTAACTATCATTGATTTCTTTGTTCTTGCGTTATCTTTTGTGTCTATCAGATGGAGTTACAGCAGCGGCGCATCAACATCCAGAACGTGAGCAGCGAAGCGACCAAGCTGCTACGACTCATGTTGAAGTCCAACCAAATGAACACCGTCGAACATGGTGAGACGTATATCGTCTATCATTCTATTTGTTGTTTTGATTTGGCGATGAAACATACGGCTGAGTATCGCTCGGATGGATTCTCATATGGGTTCTGCTAAATATCAGTGCTTCCGAGTCAGCGTCCAGTTTAGCGTATTAGCAATTACAATGCGATTGTTTCTTTTCTACCATTTCAGTGAGTGATTTAGAACTGCGGACACACCATGCACATCATTCTGTGTTTTTATTTTGTCATTATTATTTACTTAATTTTGCTGCGGTGCAAATTTTTCGATGGTTGGGCTGTGTATTTAGATGACTTATCAATGTACTCGCATGTCGCAGCGGGATGCCTGTCGGAGGGTGCGTGCTCCTACTGCGAGGCAGCCGCGCTGTGGCACCAGCTCGCCGTGCGGTTGGTGCGAGCGTTAGCGCCCGAGCGCCCGAGGCAACATGCTGAGGTGAGTAACATAACGTCAAGAATCACTACAATCTATATAGTATAAAATAAAGTCGCTTTCCGCTGTCTGTCTGTCCCTATGTATGCTTAGATCTTTAAAACAACCTACGCAACGCATTTTCATGCGGTTTTTAACAATAGATAGTGATTCATGAGGAAGGTTTATATCTAAATTTTATTCTAGAATACCCGCGGGAACTTCAAAATACCGCGGGTGAAACCGCTGGGGAAAGCTAGTCTTATATAAAAAAAGTGTAGATTTTTTTATTTTTTTATAGCTGTACCCTGCGGTTCCACCCGCGTGAGCTTCGCAATTCCCTCAGGAACTCCAAAGTAGTCTATAATTTACTCCTTATAACATACAGCTAATTAAGCAGTGAAAGTCCCGTCAAAATTGATCCAACCGTTTCGGAGATTCATCCGCGTGAGTTTCGGAATTCCTGCAAGAACTCTAAACTTCTTAACCTTGTCCTGACAAAAACGAGCACAAAAAAAGAATTATCCAGTTTGGTGCAGTCGTTTGGAAGTTATAAATATATGCTGTAGTAGTTCCCCGCGGTTTCACCCACGTTAATTTCAGAGATCCCTCGAGAATTCCAGAATAAAAATTACCCTTTGTCCTTCCCTGAATCCCTGACAACGTCTATGCAAAATTTCATGATGATCGATTGAGCCGTTAAGGCGTGAAAGCGTAACAAACAGACAGGGTTACTTTCGCATTTATAATAATACATATTAGTAGAGATGTCATAGAGGCAACAGGTGGTAAACTGTTTTTAAATTAATCGGCAACTTACAAGAACATTTTACGTATCGATCGCAGTCATCAATGGAAGACGTGTGGTCCGATTCGCAACACAAAAAGAGCCAGTCGGAAGATGAACGCAGCAAGTCCGGGGGAACCCCCGCCACATCGGTCGACGCGCTCATGTCCATCGCCCACCCGATGGGCGAGAAGAGCTCGGTGGGCGGGGTGCTGGTCCACATGCCGCACGTGCGTATTCGCCCACGAAGCGAAGTCGAGCAGTTTTCACTTGACGGATGGGCGTTTTGGAACGTGTTAGGCTAGGAACGCACCCTGAGTTTTCCGCTCACGTTTTTTTCCCCATAGCGTACCTTTATTTTGTACCATAAAGTTGACAGTTCCAGTCTTATTAGGCTAAAGAAATAGATTTAAACACAACAACCTTAAGACGAAGAGAGTCTGTTGTATAAGAGAATGTTATGTTATTACCTAATTGAATATTTTTTTTTTACAATGGATATCCTTCAAAACAAGAGTAAAGGTAATCATTCAGTTCGCAGCACATATTTTTTTCGTTGCAGTATTTTTAAGAGAAGTACATACGAGTTCTAAAATGCAGAATGTCACTGCTAAAAATTGTTTGAAAAGCAAAAACTCTGACTCAGACTACCTGGATATTTGGCAACTTTAAACTAAATTCCACTGTAGTCAATAAATGTGTAGATGAATAGTGAATACGTTTCAGGTGGCATAAAGAAAACACGGGTGGAAAACTCAAATGCGACCTAGGCTTTAGATAGACTTTTGGTGTGTTTAAATTGGTTGGACATTGGTTGCATTTCCGCTGATTCATGAAATAATAATAATAATGTTGTTCGAACATAATCAGCGCAAGTGTTTCCGATTTTAGGAATTGTTTAGACTTATGAATAATGTTTTTTTTTTACAGTTGCTCCAAATTATTATCGCAAAAAATATTAAAAGCCGAAGCACTTTAATATTTTGACTGTATTTATTAGAAGAAGTCCTTATTAATTACCTGTTAAAAGAAGTCCTGCTTTTACCTACGTATTGAAGGAGACAGGATAGAAAACATAATATAGATGTGTTGTTTAGGATAAATGTGTGGATTTAGAAATGTCGTTAGTGGTTACAGTAGGTAGGTAACGCTTTTTCCCTAAAAATTAGTAGATATAGATACTTTCGCCCAATAAAGTCATTACCTTTGTCGGTCCTCTCTGCATGTTGTGTTGTCACATGTACATCCCACTTCTGATGACCTTGAGTTACTGTTAAATGTAATGTTGTGTGTTATAAATCGCGTGTGCAACAATAATAAAAAAGTAGTTAAACTATGTCCATTTTGGAGAAATGAAGAGTGCTAAATTAAATTTTTTGGTGTTTTTTACGTTTCCAAAATGCCCGGTCAATTGAAAACTGCGACGACTTTCTGAATGTTCCATTAGTGTGTTACTTTTATATGTTAAATATTATAATAGATGTATAGTTTGTTCATTTCATGCAACTATCACTCATAAGCGACGTTGGTTCGGACGCCACCCTGACTAAATCGTCGGGCGATACGCAAGTATGTCTGTCTCTCTCTGACTTACTCTCTTACTATCTATCTCTCTTTTTCTAAGGTCTAGTTGACACATGCAAGAAAACTTATGCGAGTACATACTCCTGATAAAAATTATAGTCTAGCGCACCTTTTCTGCAAGTGGAAACTTCCCTCTTACTGCTTCTGTGTTCTTTCTTTTTGTTTGTTCGTTTGTCAGTGTGTTTGTTAATTTTTTTGTGCTTTATTAACGTTGCTAGACTAAATATGACTCTATAAATAAAGACAAAATGCTTATGTTTGTGCGAAACATTATTGTTGTAATACTTAAAGTCAAATTTTGAAAGATTTGACGAGTACACAAAGGTTCGATTTTGACTTTTGAGAGACTATTTATTTAATCCCATGGAAATAACACCTATTAAAGACATAATAAATAACCAGATCACAGTGATCACAGAGATGAAAATAGAACATTAACTAAATCAAAATGTATGAAATATAAAGTAAACCTATCATTTTTAATGAAACAATTGGTTTTAGTTTTCACCTCAGAAGAATAACTAAAGCTATTCTTCTGAGGTTTTCACCTTTATTTACTAAATACTATTACAATAAAATGTAAGCTAAAATTATTTTTCATACGCTTTGATCCAGCTTATATTCTATTTTATAAGGATGAGCTATTCTACATAATCTGCAAATTAATAAATGGCGATCACATTACGCGCAAATTTCCCAACTGACAATTGAAAATCTGTTGAGGGCCGCAGGGACCAGCTCCCTTACCAATGTTGACAATCATTAATCTTTATCGCTTTAGAAAACTAAGGACCTAATCGTCATTTCACCTGTTCACTACAAACTGAGAAGAAGAAGAAGAAGAATAAAAAGAACTGGACGATTGATTGGACAATTTTTCGTGACCACGTGGCACGACGATAAGTTTCTTAGTTTATTTAAAACAAAAACGATTAAAGAGTGTTAACTTGGCTAAGAGGACTGTTGGTCGAAGCTAACTTGGAATCAGTGATCGTGGGGATCCTTGGAAGAGGATCCTTCGTTCAGCAGCGGACGAGTGTCGACTTTTTTGATGATGATAATGGTAATGATTATGAGCGGTGAATGGTGGATATGGCGGCAGATCATGACGGCGACGGTGGAGACGATCACGGAGCAGTTGGACATGGCGGCGGTGCTGCCGCCCACAGATGCGCCCGCCCTCGCCACCGCCAACGCCGTCACGCTCACGGAAACCGACGTGGCCACTGCCACCGCCCATGTGAGTCTCGCGCTGCGCACACACACACACACATACACATAATTTTATTTATTTCAATACACACAATTATGGTATGACATGCAATTAAACTGATTAAACCCTTAAAAATATGACTAATAAGGATGTAATAAGGTAAATAAAGGACGTCGAGAGGGAGAAGTAAAGATACAGGTTGAAGGTGATTAACAGTTTTGAAATTATTATTAGCTTGGAATAGTTCTTTTTTCTTGTTGAAGTAGCCTGGCAACGTATATATGCACATGATAATCGGTTGGGTAGTTAAGTCGTAAGAAACAAAGAAACTCACATTCGCATTAATCAGGATTCACTAGGGTTAATTAGGGTTACAAAGAGTACAACATTACCTAAACGTTTACCTCACACCAAATTGAAGCCATCGTCTAGGTAAAACATTTGTTCATAATCAACATCCCTTGAAGTTGATTATTTGCATGTTTCATAAATAATCATTCGGAATCCAGGTGTCAACGCCAAATCTCCTGGGAGACCACGAGGCGCTGGCGGAGTCGGTTGATGATGACATGACTAACTTTTGGTCTACTTCCGCTGGGAAATTCCATTTCTGCATCGAGGATCTTCCGCAGGAGCTGCAGTACATACACCAGCTGTTGCAGGTGAAAATAAAATAAAATCATGTCTCTTTGTACCCGATGTGAAACGGACGGATACTCTGGTCCATTTCGGTGATTGGGTTTTAAAAGTCCCTGATAAATCTGGACATGAAAAACATATTATATTATAAATTATTATGGTCTTTAACACTAAAACTTTGGTCGGCTGTTGAGATCCGACCATAAACATATGTTTTTCATGTCCAGAAATTGTAACTTAAAATTACTATTCGGATTAAGCAGTTTACTTTGCATTCATTCCCTTACCTTTACTTGTATTCGTTATATTTTATGTCAACACCAGTCGTTTTTACTTTAATGTAAAATAAACCAAGTGTTTAACTTTACTACTACTAACTTTTTCATAGTAGCACCGTTCTTATTTATGGTGTTCAGGAACTAAAAAGCACATCTCGACCGGACATACTGTACCATCTGCTTCAATGTCTTCAAGTGCTGGTGCTGAATGCTGACGCTCTGTCTGACCATCGGGGCTTCCTTATTTGGTGCCAGGAGAATTTGCTCATCGAAAAGTAAGATATATTTTATTGATTGTCTTTTGTAGTTTGTTGTCGAATCAATTTGTGTTGGAAGATTGAGTGATAGATTTCACAATCAGTATGGTAATTTGACTAGCATGTTTTTTCCATCCGTTCCGCTCGCCTGCGCACGCGCAGCCTGTGGAGCGTATGCGTGGCGTCGCACTCGCACATCAGCGCCACCGGCGTGCCCGTGCTGCTGCACTGCGCCACGCTGGCGGGCGGTGCGGACGTGTTCTGCGCTCTCGTCCGCGACCAGTTCCACCACCACGACCAGTGTGTGCGCTTCAGCGCCGTCGAGCGCGTCTCGCTCATCATCAGGTATTGACCCGAAGACCATTTCAACTCTTGCACACCGCCATTAATGCCAGCCCCTTTGCACTCACGTAATTACTACTGTGAACGTCCACAAGCCCAGTTACTCACCACCCGCCGGGAAGCTGTCACCGTGTGCATCCTTCCTTGTCACTTGAAATTTTGAACAAACTCCTACTGCTTCTTTACCCATTAGGTAGGTAAGCACCGCTACTGATCCTTGACGTGACTTTATCGATATGAACTTGCCGGTAGGTTCATGGATGGATCACCAGTGAAGAGCAGCTTAGCGCTGCAGACGGCTCTGGCGACCGCCTTCTGCTACCTCATTTCCAGCATGGACGACATCAGCGTGTACGTCGCTCAACGAGCCACCCTGTATATTGGCACTATACATGACCATGCCATTGAGGTATGATTTTTTTACAAGTCTAATTCGCGGTAAGTGGTTCAAAGATTAATTACACAATCACAAGTTTAATTCAAGGTGAGTCTAAGATGATGAAAGAAGACTTTCCTTGGCTGATTCTGTTTTAAAGGTAATCCATAAATATCAAACTTTGCAAAAATGCGGAGACAGTTTTTTTAAATACCCTCAGCTGCTGCTGTACTGCTTGGAGACGCAGTTCGACCTGGTGATTGTGGACCGGCCCATGGTCCTGCAGTCCATATACCAGCTGCATAACACCCTCAGCGACCGCCGCATCCTCACCTGGCAGTTCTTCCTCAACAGATTCGAAGCCCTGTTCCTGGAGGCTCAGATCAACTCAAACAAGAGCGTCGATTTTTCTAATCTGAGAGGTAAGTTGTGAGTGGTGTTATTTGTGACGTGATAATTTGTAATTATTTTTCTATGAAATGTAGTTATTTCTGTTTTATTTTAGATTAATTTTCCCGTAATAAGTTATTTAAATGGTGAGTTGATTGCATTTTTTTTGTTCTTCTTTTTTATATTATTTTTTAAGGGTTTCTATATGATTTGTTTATTAAAAAAACGTTTTTACTGTTAGTATCTAATCTAGTTAAAAACACTAATAAAAATAAGTAGAATTAGAAACTCATTTCCAGCTTCAATCTCTCCCTCAGAGTTGGTGAGCAGTGACACCAGCTCGGAATGGTTCATGTACAAAGTGCGGCGCGCGCACGAGGCTCTTAGCGCGTCGGCGCGCGACCACGCGGCTGGAGGTGCCAGCGGAGGTGGAGGAGAAGGGGGCAGCGGCCGGGGGCCAGCAGGGGGTGCGGCGGGGGGGCTGCGCACGCTGAGCGCTTCCTTTGGCACCAAGTGGCCATACAAGAGGACCATCTCCGCGCCGGCTACCTTGCCGCCGCACGCCGACACTAGGCATGGTATGTGTTACATCATTACTTCTGATACAGGCTCAAAAGGTAATGGAAAATGGTTCTTTGCGAAATTGAATAGAAAACAACGAGATCTCTAGAAGGATTAGATTAGAGTGAACTCAACCTCAACTCGAAAGAATTACAAGTGGTGAAGATTTACACGGGCTGAGCCACTATAGTTGTAGACTGAGGCGAACTCGCATTGCGATCACTTACCGACAGATGGACCCTTTTTAGTCGTTCCTTTCATGTCTCTTCTGAAGCTTCCTATCCTCTTATTTTGTACCTTTTATGTAGGGACCAATAAACTCCTTTTCTTTTTTCTTCTTTCTTTCTTTCTTCTTCTATTCAGAGGTTTCGTAGAGAGCTACGTGACCGATTTCTGTCGTCCGATTGTGAAGATAAATAGGTACATTTGATGATGATGTTATGCTTGGTCTGTACTGAGCTCAGTGCCCTCGCCAGCCGCGTCGTGCTCGGAGCGCGAGCGCGTATACTCACGGCAGTATTCGGCGCCGCTGCTCAAGCGCAAGACCTCGCGCTTCGGGCTGGGCCAGCTACTCGCCGCGCCCCCGCCGCCGCCCCCGCAGCCGCCGGCAGCGCACCACGCCCATGGTGAGCCACATTGTACAGTACAGTCATACAGACATACTGTACTACATAATACCATAGCAGCACTCGGGACCGCTATTCGAGCGCGTGACCTCTCACCTAGGGCTACGACATCATACACTTTAAGCTCTAATACTCGACAATTTAGACCACACTATCTCAGGCTTTGGGTTGTAATAATTGCAGTCAAAGCCCAAAAGACATGAGTTTTATAGATGATGTCAATAGCCGTTTTGAGATGTAATTTGATATTTTTGACACCCTTCTTAAATTTGTGGTTTAACCTGACCCGAGTAATAGAAAACGTAACGACTTAGTTAACCCTTTTCTGTAAATTGTAAATGTCGTAATAGATGGCTTCCACTCGCTGTCTGGACGGTCTACGGAAGACACAGTAACCACCGTGATACCCAAAGCTGTGGACTTAGAAGAAGCAGACCGGGAGACCACGAACCTGCTGGTGTTTTTGCTCATGCAGTTCCTTTCAAGGTGTGTATATATCGTCGCATATTGTATCTATCTAAAGGTTGTCTAGAAGAGATCGCTAATAAAGCGATAAGGCCGTTTTTGTATGGCTTAATTTATAAGATATTATTTTGTAAACACACTGTAACATTATTTTAGACTATTCTATTCTATATCGACCAGTTGCAAACGCTCCCATAGTTTCATCTCTCTTTCTGTCTCTCTCTTTTAACGATTATTTCTACCTTGGGAACTAAAAAAATTACAAGAATATGACGTAACAGATTTTTGGTTGGTAATTTTCAGGTCGGACCAAGCCCACCCGACAGAAGACAAGCAAACAATGAAGACTCAAGAGGCTGTACTAAGACATCTATTCCTTCTGCTCGGATACAACATTTCAGAGAAATACTTCAATATATCGCCGCACACACTGCGGTAAGGGAGCTCAAATCAAATTTCTATTTTGACTGTAAATCAGTTTTTCTTCAGTTTTCATGATGGCAGGGCACTTTTTAGCGCCCAGTTGGCTAGCTAGCTACCAAATTCAAGTTGACAACTGTCGCCAAACACTTAAGAGTGTGTTTCGGCAGACTCACTTGAAAGTCAGTTTCCATTCCTAGGGTAGGTGGTAACAATTACGAACCACACCGCTATTTAACATCATGTGAGTTGTGATCAAATGCCTCACCTGTTAAGATTTTAAAAAGAGGTAAATGTTGTTGGTACCTTAAGAGTTATGACGGACTGAAGTCGTCGGTTCACAGCGTAGGGCAATGCGAGCGACCGATTTTATATGACGATTTATCGCTATATAACAGCGTAAAATTTTGGAGTCACTTGTGTTTTCAACAGACAATCGTCAATCTTCAACGCGTTCATGGCGAACCTGCCCCAGGTGCTAGACCAGAACCATGTCATGGGTGCTAGTATACTCGAGCCCACACTTGCTTTGCTGCAGGTATGTCATAAATTTAATTTTACCAAACATGTAGCTGATGCCTAAAGTTTAAGCCGAATGAATTTTGATTTTCCTTAGTTTAAGATTTACAGCATCTAAACGAACTAAATCCACCGCAATTTGCACTACCGCTCGTAACTCGTGAAAAATTAGATGGGATTCTAAGAAACATGTTACACAAATCGGGGACAATAGATATATACGATATATCAATTAATATTATAATGTCTATTTGGCCGCTGCTGGCGGATAAATTAGTGTCTCTTATAAACGAAATGTTTCGCGATGGAGTATACCCTGAGGTACTAAAAACTACCAGAGTATGTCCTGTATATAAGGGTAAAGGAGATAGGACTCAAGTCGATAGTCATAGGCCTATTACAATTGTGCCGAACATCTCAAAACTGATTGAGTCGATTATATCCAACAGCCTTATGGACCATCTCGAGACAAATGATCTACTTACCGACAGACAGTACGCTTATAGAAAAGGAAAATCAACTACTGCCGCTGCACATCAAGTAGTAGACTCAATACTCACGAGCATAGATGATGGATATAAAACTGCGGGCGTTTTTTGTGATCTCACAAAAGCTTTTGACGTCATCTCACACGAGTTGCTCTTGGCAAAATTAAATTCATACGGTATAAAGGAAAATGCCCACATGCTGCTCAAATCCTTCTTAGAGGGCCGCAAGCAACGCGTAGTAGTGACAGCTAATGGCCAGAGATACAGATCTGAGGCGGGAGATGTCAAAATCGGTATACCACAAGGATCCTCGCTTGGGAATACTTTGTTTCTGGCGTTCATTAACGATCTTGCCCACTTCATCACAGACGGTCTAGTTGTGTTATTTGCTGACGATACGACGGTTGTGATATGTGCCCGCACTTATGAGCAGCTGAACTCAAAAATAAATTTCACACATAGCCGGCTGCACGAATGGTTTTCATCAAATGGACTTATCCTCAACTCAACAAAGTCCACCTTAATGTTATTTTCGGCTAAAGCAGTTGAACTACCTGTTTGCATAGATAGCCCTGTTCCGGTCAGTCACGCGTGCAGATTTCTTGGTTATACACTGGACTCACATATTAACTGGAAAAACCACATACAGTCACTCTGTGATAAACTTAGTAGTGCAGCTTACGCTCTGCGAAAATTGCGCCCACTCGTCTCCAGTACCGTACTAAGACAGACTTACTATGCACATTTTCACTCACTGATGTCATACGGTATATTGTTGTGGGGAAACTCGACAGACTCCAATCGCGTTTTTGTTCTACAAAAGCGCGCGCTTCGCATTATCGCAGGTATAAAACAACGGCAAACCTGTAGGACATTATTCACTAAACACCGCATAATGACAATGACAAGTCTGTGGCCACTAGAAACCCGCGTGTGATTGGGCCAATTCTTTATGAGAAACTACCCGCTAGTTTAAAAAAGACATCTGACGAAACTTTCTACCGCCAGCTGAAGAATCTTTTGTTGGATAGCGAATTTTATTGTTTAAATGAATATTTGTACACAATCGATTGATCGATTTATAATCTTTATTTTTACATTTTTGACATGTTCATTTTTTTATTTAAATGACATTTTTATTATTTTTATAATCATTGACATTCTTATTATGATACTTTTATTATTATTATTTTATTATTGACGATCATATTATCCTCTGACATTTTTATTAGTAATATAACTATGAAATTGATAATGTGAAATAAATGATTCTATTCTATTCTATTCTATTTATTAGTTTGAAGTAGGTATACTTTGTCCATGTTAACTCAATGAAACGTAACATGTTATTGCTAAGATCACGCAATGGTTACATTTTTTTCGACTAACGCTGTTTATATTGAAATTGATTTGTGAATCGTGAACAGAAAAATATTCTAAGATTGTTGCATTCATGATTTCCTTCCAGTTCGATCTTATGCTTGTTTGCTAACTCAATAATCACTAATCACATCAATCAATGGTGGTTCATATAAGATCATCGCAAGTGTAGTAAAATAAAAGAAGAAAAAGAAACTCGTTGGTTCTAGTGGTAATGAACTGTCCCACAGTACTGCAGTGGATCGGGGTCTGTGGTGGGAGTAGTGGGGACGGTGGGTGGTGGGGGTGGGGTCGCGGGTGATGGCACGGGGGCTGGAGCGGGGGTGCAGTCGCTGGGCGCGCTGCAGCCGCACGTCCGCCGCCACTGGCTGATGGCTCTGCTCGTGGTACTCTACAAGGTCGGTGGCGGCAGCCTTATTAACTTTAATCGACACTCTGTAAGCTACTTCGCGCTCAACTCACCTTGCTTATGGTCCAACGGATTGATCACAATAAGAAAATCTATTTATATAAAAGCGGAAGGTCCAAAAACACTAGCCAAAACTCGAAATCTCGAAAACTTCTTGACCGACAATGCTGAAACTTGGCAATTGATCAAAAATTCCCGAAGTAACATGGGTGAAGGGAACAAATATAGCTAAAAAATTAGATCTTTCTTTAGACTAGAGATGAGGGTAGAGTGTGTGCGCAGTACCACTACGGCTCGGAGCCCACGTGCGCCGCGACGCAGGCTCTGGTGCGCGTCGTGCTGGGAACGTTGGCGGCGCAGCACCACACGTGCCGCCGCGCGCCGCCCCTGCTGCACTTGCCGCACCTGCCGCACCTGCCACATATGCCGCACCTGCCACACATGCCGCACCTGCCACACATACCGCACCTGCCGCACCCCCGTGGTGAGTAGACCAGCACGCGACATGACGATATGTTCCTTAGTTTTCTATAGCGTCAAAGATCATAAATTGTCCACTTAGCTAAGGAGGCAGGTCTGCCTCCTGCTGTACTTGGAACCTCCTGTATCTGAACACAGAATTTACAAAGTGCAGCTCACCTTGACTATCGAATTCAGTCCCATCACGACTTTTGTTAATACTGGTGCTCTTTATCAGGGTTTTGTGGTAGGTACTGTATCGGAACATAACTGTCAATGACAACTGACACGTACGTCACACGGAGCTCGGGGCCCGGGGGCTTAAGATATAGGTACATATCGAAACTATTTGTTAAAAACGTCGGTAATTAATTTAATACTAAGATTCACTAAATAAATATACTAAAGTCAATATCCTCGTGTTTGATTGACAACAATACATGGCGCAGCCGGTAGGATTCGAACCTACGCTCCCACAGAAAAGTGGGTCTGTTTTATTTTGTTTAAAAGGGGGATGATGTATCGGAACATAACTGTCAATGACAACTGACACGTACGTCACACGGAGCTCGGGGCCCGGGGGCTTAAGATCTAGGTACATATCGAAACTATTTGTTAAAAACGTCGGTAATTAATTTAATACTAAGATTCACTAAATAAATATACTAAAGTCAATATCCTCGTGTTTGATTGACAACAATACAGGTACCTTTTATCTATTAAACCAGGAAAAATCCTTTATGGATATCACTGCCTGGACTCCACCCTGAAACGGGCCTACCTACCCACCTAAAACACTGAACTACCTTCCCCCCTCAATGCCTAGCGTGCAGGGCCACGGAAATTGCTCTCGCATGCTCCGTAGCCCCGACAGGATTTTGTGGTACCTAACCTAACCACTATAATTTATAATATAATCTATATCTATATAATCTATTATCAAATCTTTAATGATTCTTGTGTACATTTGAACAGAGTCGTCGCAGGTATCCCTCAAGCCGGAGCTGGAGGTGCCGACGGGCTCCCCGCTGGCGGGTGCATCGGGGGTGTGCGCTGGCGTGGCGGGCGTGGGCGTGGGCTGCGCGGGAGTGAGCGTGGGCACGGGGGTGGGCGTGGGCGCAGGCGTGGGCGTGGGCGCGGGCCGCAAGCCGCATAAGTCCCCGGCGCACGCGCACGCGCCGCCCATGCACACGCACTGGGAGGAGCCGCCCACGCCGCGTGGCAAGTCAGTATCTTTGGTGGTTGCTTCTTTATCTTCTATACATATATAAAAGCGGAAGGTCATTGACTCACTGACCCAAAACGAAATCTCGTAAACTACATGACCTATGAAGCTCGGCTGGGAGATCGTTTATAGGTAGGAGACCCGAGCTATGTACGAAAGGATTTCACGGAATTCCTGTAAAACCTCCCAAATTGACGCGGGTGAAATCAAAGACAAAAGAGATATAATATACGTTACATACATTTATGTAAACGGACCAGTAGGCTTGAATTAGATTATTGCTACCTAGTACCTATCTAATTTAATTCTTTATGAGATGTAAAGTTCTTCTTAAACCTTTTATTCGGATCTTTTTAAATAAGCTTGTTCAAATTATTTTAAGTAGTAGAGTATTTAAATTTTTGTTTTCATTTTATTCCCCTATTGTGTACATTAAAATATAAAAAAAATACCGTCATACTACAAAAAAAATGCACTTAGAACAAATGTATTATACAATCCTGACTACGATTAATGTAGTAAGACGGTTAACTTTATAACCGACTTCCAAAAAGGAGGAGGTTATGCATTCGGTTGTATGTATGTTTTTTTTCCTGTTTATTTTATACGTATTTGTGAATTCCCACTTTTAGGTATCAACAGTGGAGTTTAGAGCAAGAATCGTCCGAGAGCGAGCTGATCGCCATCCCGGAGACCAGCGACAAGTCGGACACCACAGTGCATGGGAGTACTGCACCTGTATGTCTTTTTATCTATACTAATATTATAAGAGGTAAAGTTTGTGAGTTTGTACGGTTTTAGGGGGTAATCTCTGGATCTACTGAACCGATTTTGCAAACATTTTCACTCATAGGAAGCTACAGTAGTCTCGAATGGCATAGGTTACTTTTATCTCGGAATTCCCTTGAGAACTCCGTAGCTACCGTGGGTGAAACCGCGGTGGACAGCTAGTTATATGTAATCTTTAATCATAAAAGAAATACCTTTAAGCCGCCAGCAATTTTTGTTTTCTAAAACCTACAAGTCAAGGCATACTTATGAAGTCCACCAAAGTTTTATATCTAATGCCTCGAGGCCTTGCTTTTATCTCGAAGGTTTGATGATAGCGACCGATCGAGCAACAGGATTGGTTTAATGTAGCATCAACGCATTATTGCCTTTATCGATCGAGCTACTTGAACATCCAAGCCGATCGCTTTAATGGCTCCACTACACTACATTATCGTCGAGTACAGACGATTATGCGCGAGCACGATAGTCTAGAGGGCATACTCGGCTGTACTCGCCGATCATCGTCTACGATCGCCTGCGTTGAGCTGTTCACATGATCGACGATCACCGATCATCGGCGATAATGTAGTGCAGGCATAAAAATCAGCAGCCTCTCTCACTCTCACTTTAAAACCTTTTAACGAATGTCAAAGGATATCTCCTTTTCTTGTCATTATTGAATCTCGCCGTCATTTCAGGGTTCATTCGACGACCCATCGCATTACGAGGAGCCGCCTAAACTCGAAACACAAGCCGCCACTACCTCACAACTGCCGGTTGGTAAAATGGTTAGCTTGTTTTACACTCTGTTACTTAAATAACAGACATAGAGATCGGTACCTAATGACCTTTTTAGATGTAGCCTACTCTGGTTCTTGCATGCTACTCAGTTCTTATTGCAATGATCTAAAGTGTCTTAAAGTGGGCCTCTAAATTTCGGCTCTGTAACCTCATCCTGATACGCTGACCTTGACTTATAGCTCACCGAGGTACTCCCGCGAGGGTTCGGAGGTGATTGCGTTAAGAAAGATCCACAGCTGTGGACTGCTCCGTACAAGGCTACCGCTATAAACACTAAAGAAAACTTTAACAGAAAATAACATTTTTAAGTCAATTATTGTTAAATAACCCAAAGGAATCTGTCAGTGCATTGGTTCTATGCGCGCTCGGTTTACATGTATAACGAATTTTAGTAGACGATTATATCAAAAATCCACATTAGATTTTATTTTTAGATAGGTATTTGGGATGATAAATTGAATATTAAAATCTTTCTTCAATAAATCCCTTCTGTAATACAAAATCTGCGTTCAAAACTAATTACAAAATAAATGAACCCAACACGGAGTATATCTTGAGTCTGACCCTCAGGCTCCGGCATCATCGCGCTCCGCTCATCAGCTCTCCACCAGCTCTTCAGTATCCATCGGCAGTGATTCCTCCAATTTGTGAGTTCCCTAAACTTCAACGTCAATAAGCAAAATCATTTTTAAACTCTTCCAAACCACTTGGTGCCTAACTAATATTTAAATGTCGAAAATGAGTACCTACCTAACGAGTATCTTTTTTTGTCCATTTTTATATATTTTTGAGGTTATTTTTTTATTTCGTAATCATCATTTTGCCACAGAAAATCCACTCCAATGAGCGGTCAGTCGGTGGAGATATGGCCCGAACAGCTGCACGCACAGCAGACCTCGCCGCGGGCCAGGGTACTGGGCAAGCAAAAGAGGATTGTGGGTCAGTATCAACAGTGAAGTATTCACCGATAGTACTCATAACACCAGTTTAGAATGTGTCGTCTTGTTAGGAATGAGAAATCGGTCTTCTTCTTCTTCTTTGTTGATGTCGTGCGCCTGCGCAATATTGAACCCATATCGAGTTAAGTTATAGTAGTAATAAATGTGGTATATAGCAGGATGAGCTATACTATAAACATACGTGTTTTGCTGGCCAGAAATAGTAACTTGTTTAAAATGGTGGCTGGCTATCTTCCACCCTTCACAACTGAAATTAAATCAACGCTGATTAAAAATGTTGTAAAGTATGTCTTAAATTTTCTAAACTATCTTCAAGAAAAGTTTCAAAATTAAAACGTCAATGACAGACTGTTTTGACACGATTAAAACAGCAGACTGCGGTTACCAGAAGTTTTCCCTACCAGCCTGTTTCGTTAAGTATCTTGCATATGTACGCAGCTGGAAGCAGTACGTCGGCATCGCCCGACACGGCTGCCTCTTCCAACGGCGAGGCGCTGTGGCCACCGGCGCGCTCCCCGCCGCACCACCACCACCCTCACCACCCCCACACATACATCAAGAGCCCTGGTGAGACATGCACACTTTGTTTCTCTCACTCTTTTTACTCGCTCACATTCCCACTTACGTGTGTTTGTTGGTTCGATTTTAATTCACTTCAGTTCTTTGACATCGCCATGTAGCAAATTAGCTACAGATTGACTGATCTTTTGCACAGAATAATCCATACGTATAATGGACGTTCAGAGAATAGACGTTCAAGAAAGTGGAATTTCAGGGAGGTGCACGTACAAGGAAAGGAAATTAACGACCAGACTAGACATTCCGATAATAGGACCTAACGCACCTGAACGGTGTAGTTAAAGTTATATATTAAGCTAGAAGATTAGAATTACAAAGTAATGCTAACCCGAAATAGTTGCAACTGTAAGTCTCATCATTATTTTAATGGCCACTCATTGATTTCAGGGTAATCTAACCCATTCACCTTCCACCTTTAAAAAATATTGTAAACGCACCGCTAGCGCCATTGACCATTGCGTCGGTGGGCTTTGTTTCCTCGTCACAGTGAAGGGCGGCGCCGGTCCTTACGCGTCGCCCGAGTCACCGTTGTCCAAGATGGAGCTGGGTTGGAGCCACTCGCCGCGCGCGCCGCACCACCAACACCAACTTCTTCAGCACCAACCTCAGCTGTTCAACATACCGCCTACTGAAAGGTACCTTCATCATCATCATCAGCTTCCATAATTATCGTGCTACTTCCACTGAAATTTACGTTAATCATCACATAAACATACCGAACTTCCATTCTTTACAAATCATCTATATGGATTGTGTCAATTAGTATAACATCTCATCAAATTCAACATGCAAATTGCTCGGATGAAAATTAATTGCTTTTTTAGTCGTAATAATACCTACGTGATACTAAAACTTCCAATAAACATAGCATTAATTTAAGACGATATGACGAAAACGAATGACGGTGAGATATTATAATATCATTAAAAAATTTAAAAATCATATCTTAACACGAGAACTTTAGGTCTATTTCCGAAGTATGAGCGATGGTAGTATTTACGCTATGTTAAAATTCAGTATGTGGTACGTGCAATATTTATTGGACTGAAAGTGAAATTTATCGCTGAAGGTGGCCGTAACTGAAGCCAATTACTAACTGAATCCAAAGCGAAATTTAATTTAATTGAACTTGTGTTATTTCTTCGTTTGCAGGTTGTTGCCGATAGGTCCCAAGCCCAACAAGGAGCAGTACCCGGTGTTTAATGCGCTGGTGGACCGTGTCCGGGAGGCGCTCAGCTTGCCGCCCGCTTCTGGTATGCGATTGACATCGTTAGCGGTCCATTTTCATCATGTTAATATCTCATTATTATTCTCCAACACACTTTTGCACACTTTTGCAACACCATTATAACCTTTTGCAAAATGTGTCTATATTTTTAATTTATTCCTCATTTTGGCCATTGATCGTTGTGAATCAAATCAATATTATTCGACAGTTAAGTTTCTTCTTTTCTATTTTTGGTTTTTCAAATGCAATTACTCTCATCTCATCGTCATAGGATATTTTGAAGGTCTAACACAAGTCTCACACTTTACACTTCTGTCACCTGAGTACCGAATTGTAAGCCTTTTGTTTTGCTTTCTTTTGGCAAACTTTTTGTACGGGTTCCATATGTTGACTCAAAAGTTCGAATATTTTTTCGACCAAATACTCGAACAAATAGACCCGTTATGTATTGTATAAAGGTGACATAATACTCAAGTTCCAGATGACTTGACGGACCGGACGGACTCCAGCCACTCGGAGCGAGAGCCGCCGCAGGCGCAACCCTACGCGCGCGTTCAGGAGCGCCCGCAAGAGTTCACTGAGAAGCTATCCTCAGAGGGTACCAGGTACAAAAAAGGAAGAAAAGTCAATAATTTGGATCAAATTCATGAGGAACACTTGAAGCTCTACACTTGGACACTGCCACACTTATTTATTTTATTTATTTAACAATTAATGCACACAGGACAACAAAAAAGGAAAAAAAGTATAAAAGTAATCATGTACAAGGGTCATGCTTATTCCATGTGGAATTTCTTCCAGCAGACCCGCTACAGGAAAAGAGAAAAGAATAGGCTGATCTGGTGTGCATCTGTTCGATAGGTACAATACAATAATTCCAATTCAAAAATACTTATCAAGACTTCCGTCGCAAGTTAAAGGCAAACAGTGTAGGGAATTGGTGTTTTTTCAAATATTATACGAAGCGAAGGGTACATGTGGTTTTCGTATCTTCCAAATTTTGAGTTCCGCCCCTTTTAAAGACTTCTCCCGACAGCGTTCGTCATCATCTTTGCAGGTCCCGTGGAACGTCCCCTCGCCGACTGGCCCGGCAGGTGGCACAGTTGGGCTCCCCTCCGCAGCCTCCTCCGTTACCCCCGCCGCCCCCACCACCCCCGCCCCCACATGCGGCGCGCTCCCCGGGCGGTCTGTGGTGGGAGGGCGCGTCCCGCGGGGGGCGCCGCGCTGCACACGCCGGGCCCCCGCGCGCTGATCATGCACTATGCTATCGCTGTCAGTCACTCACTTTACACTCCACACCATGGTCGCACCGACAGTTTGCTTACAATTGTTGGTGACGTATGCAGGTGCAGAATGCGGCAGTGCTGTGGAACAGTACAGTGACGAGGAGTTGGGTCTGTGTGTAATCGTGTTGGCTACATTCGTGCATCGTGAGCCGGCCGCTGCTGCACCATTACTGCCCGCGCTGCTACACACTGTTAGCAGGTATCTTGAGTATAGTTGCTTCTCGATCCACGTGTCAAGCTCACATGTCGGAGGAACTCGCAAGGTTACGACTGGTAAAGTCTCTATATGACAGTGTGGTCTTTGTGCAGGGTAGTGCAACTGGGCCACTACTCGTGGCAAGCGGAGACCACGACGCGCCTGCCCGGCAGCGCAGTGTTCGTGGCGCATCAGTTCCTGCGCTGCGTGCTGCATCAGCTTGCGCCCAATAACGTCTTCCTGCAGGTCTTCCTTCAGCGAACACCTGGTAAGAAAATCATTCAGAAAGTAAACTCTGAAAGTATTATTCTGAGTGAAGGTATGATTCCTAAAAGGTCTTAACTCTAAACTCCTCAGAGAAGCAGCGGCTGATTTTCTTCAAGAGCATCGCACAGGCGTTCGTGGACTTCAACGAGCTGTACCCGTGCGGTCCATTGCAGTTGGTGGTGGAGCACCTTAACTCCAAGAAAACACTGCCCATCGACGTGAGTCATGGGCGATCTTGCCTTGCACATTGTTGCATATAAAAATTTCATAGGTAGCAGTTTGTGGCTAGTATTGGTTGGAATTCAAAGACCAAGGATCAATTTGTGACTTAGAAATAACTTATATCCAGTAACAGACAGTGTTAATGAGGGTATTATTGAATTCTTAGAACATAGATCACTGCTCAGCAGAGTGTAAAGTAGTCACTGCCACTGCACTCTTTACACGTAATAGAAAGAAAGACAGAAATAAAGCGGGGCATTTATTGGGATAATAGAGACAGAACTGCACCTTACATCAGGCTATAATTACTAAAATACAACACACTATAATTTTTTTTTAAAGATGACTATGGAATATTTAAAAAATAAAAAAATCACAGCAGAGTTTGTATGATGCATCCCTATGACCACAACGGTCACTGCCTCAGCATTTCGCGATTAGTGCGGGTGGCGTCAGGAAAGATTTTTAACTAGAAGTTAGGTCCGATTGTTGATATTATCTGTGATAATTGATATACGGCTGACGCGTCATTGTTGGTTGTGCAGCAAATTTCGACGATAGCCGGTAACATGGCGATGTACCTGGAGTGCCTAGCACCCGAGGCGCTGGGCCCGCTGTCGGCGTGCGTGCTGCTGCTGCAGCAGCTGGAGGCGCTTTTCCGTAGCACGGCGCTGCAACTGCCGCAGCTGGACGACGTGCTGCCACTACTGCGGGCCTTCACTGCTATACTGCGCGTCCCTGGCGCCGCGCAGGTTAAGGTTGGTTGAAAGATGTAAATCCTTACAATTATAAACCACGAAAGTTCACCACACAAAGTTCACCAAGAATCGAATCCGGAGTCCTGAATCAAGCGGCTAATGCGGTCGTCAAATGGCAAATGGCACGTTCTTATAAAAATATACAAGTTAAATAATTCCATGCGGAAAACAATGTTCTCCTTGTCTTTATACAGAGTCTACTAGAGCCGCTCTCGAAGATCCTCAGCTACGGTGTCCAAAACTTCGTGGTTCGTCTCTCTGTGGTCTCCGAGCTGGCCGCAGTATGCATTCGGGTCTTTGCACGGGACCGCGACAAGTTGCTGGTCTGTCGCGTACTGGTCTATGAGCTCCTACAAGCGCTTCGGACTAAAACAACGGTTCCAGATGACAACTTGTTTATACTGATACAGTTTGTGCTGCAAGGTTAGTTTATTTTAACATTTTTTTAATCAAATTTGTGATAGTCTTTTTTGAATCCTTTTATCATAGATAATGGAATCTCCATTACAGGTCATGGCTGCACACTACTGCTACCACCGCAACTCAACACTGGTGACCTCCTCATAGCGGGTCCCAGTAGTTCCGAAGCGCGAGAGGTCGGCAGTGGGGCGGTGGATTGCATGAGACCACATTTGCCTGATATGATTGAGCTATTGCAAGATCCTAATTTGCTGAATAAGATTAAGGTAGAACTTGTGTCCTTATGAATGAATTAAATATGACATGTTTATTAAGTAAAATATTAAATATAAAAAAATACTCAATTATCATACTTTTACAACAGGGCTCAGTATCGAAATCGATTGTAAACCGCAACCTAATTTGCTTGAACGAAGATACGTTAGGCGCCATAGTGAAGGGTGGCATTGCTCAGTATGTGGCTATGGAACTGGCATTAGAGCAGAGCAGAGGCAAACAGGACAGAGGACAACCTGGAAGGCATGTCATGCCGTGGCTTACTGCTTCTATACCCGGGTAAGTGCACTTTATTGAAGGACCTAGGTGGCTGCCTTGTAGAACTCCGAATAAAATTGTATTCGTAGTTGGTATTTTTGTTGTTTTACTTCGAATTTAGAAGCTGAATTTAATTTCAGTTATATTCAACTTGTTAAATTGAATTGAACCGATCGAGTATTACTTAATTTTTAACTACAACATGGAAAAATTAATCAAACGCTTTACTGAAAACTTGTGCTGATTTTGGTGCTGTTAAATGTTAAATTCACTGTTTAGGATTTCTCTCACTAGAGCCAAACTCCTCAATCGAGTTTGTACCTATCACGGTGAATAATAATGTCATTTACTCTCATTATATTGTCAGCTTTAGTCTTTCAATGTAAGTATAAACTTATTGTAACATTGTACAATAATTATTATACAATTTTACGTTATTTTGTTTCAATAAACGCTATTTTCATTTTCATTGTATCTAATTGTGTTGTGTCTTTTTAAAAATAGATGACTTTCTTCTTCTCCTAATGTAATAATAGTAATCCACTTCA
Source organism: Zygaena filipendulae (assembly GCA_907165275.2). Taxonomy (NCBI): domain Eukaryota; kingdom Metazoa; phylum Arthropoda; class Insecta; order Lepidoptera; family Zygaenidae; genus Zygaena; species Zygaena filipendulae. The sequence continues at coordinate 10,043,444 of OU015669.1, forward strand.
CAACATACATAATATTATCTACTTGATCCCACACTAAGCTATGAGCTTGTGCTGTGGAAACCAAGCAAACGTGGTATATACTACATATTATTTCATACTATAGATATACACGCCCACTGGAAAATGGAACCCTGTGTTCATCACACAAAGTCCACCCCCACCGGGAATTGAACCCGGAACCTCTTTATTAGCGGGTAGGCATGGTGACCATTGCGCCAATCGGATCGTTAATGTTGAATAATACCTACTTTCGTCAGGTCTCGCGAGGTGTGCGAGTGCGTCTCACGCGTGCGCGTAGTGTCGTGGGTGGTGGCGGGCGCGCTGGCCAACGCGCGCGGCGCGCCGTTGCTGCAGCCCGTGCCGCACCACGCCACCTGCCACGTCACCGACTACATACAGGTGCGGTTGTGGACTCAAGTCTAGGCTATCATCCCAGTGGTCCTTACTATCGGTATTTATTTGGTTTGGTGGCTAAATGACATGTTTCATGCATTTGTCCAATCTACTACTGTATACCTAACTCTACTCGGTGTTAATAATATATTTTGGTCTTGTTCTCGCAGACGATAATGTCTTCGTACGTGGAGCACCAGCACCAGCAGCACCAGCACCAGGGCAAGGGCGGCGGGCCGCGCATGGGCGCGCTGTTCCACGCCTTCATCCTGTGCCAGCTGTGGACGCTGTACCTGGAGCAGCTGGCCGGCGCGAGCGTGCCCAGCGCGGAGCCGCACTACACCACGGTGTGCCTGCTCATCGACTTCTGGTGCAAGCTGGTACCCAGCGTGCTGCAGGTCACCGTGCAGTCCAAGATTGTGAGTGCGCAATCCTTCTTTTTTCCATTCTGTGATGCAAGTATATTGCGGCCCTGCCGGAAGACCAGCGCTTCATTATTTTCTGCCCCACAGATATAATGAAGCATTTATGCTGAGACAGTTACCGATCGGTCCCCACACAGCACACCTTCTATGTCCTTCACAATATTTGTTAAAAAGTATTATTATTTTTTCAATGTCTAGACTCTAGATCTTATTTTTTACTCTTTAAATGGGGACCAATAAACTCTTTTTCTTTCTTTCTTTCTTTTTCTTTTTAAACGACTTCAAAAACAAGGAGGTTCTATGTTCGGTTCTATGGCCATCTCAATAACCTCCAACCAAAACTCTTCTTTTCGTTCTCGGTCTATTTTTCTTCATCGATCTACATGGACATTCATTCAACAGCTGGCGGAGACGGTGAACCTTCATTTTTTGAGCCTGATTGAATCCCTCCTGGAGTGCAACTCGACAGTGCTCAACAAACTGCTGCCTCTATGGTCACCTATATTACATTCACCTCTATTCACCGTGAGTAAATGCAGCATGTATATGTATTTATCGATACACACAGCAAATATAGTACTTCTAGACAGACACCAGTCTTTCACAATGAATTTTACAGTTAAATTTGTACCTATTTGCTGTTGTGTTATTATACAACGTGTTAATGAATTAACTGAAAACCTGATACACCCTATTTAAAAAAATAAACAATAATATGATTAAAATATATTCTATGTCGACAAAATTTATAATTTAAAAGTTATTTAACATTAGTTTGGAGGTGACCTATCTACGAAATTCCATGCGCTACGCCCGCGCCTACCGGTTCGAATTTTTTTGCTGCGGGCGGCGTACGCGCCTAATATCATTTTTTTCATAAATAATTTAGACATGGGCTGGTACAAATGAAAAAATACAAAACATAGTGCGATCGATCCGCCAGTTGATTCTGAGCAAACTACTTTCTATTTTTCAGTTAATTAACTGAAAACATTAGATAACACGTTGTATATTGGACAGAAGCGAACGTAGCGGGCTGAGCTCCTTATGCGATCAAAAAGTGGAATAGTCCTTCGTAAACACCTTCTAGACCATTTAACCGATTGAAATAAACTTTGCTGATCAATAGTGACCATAGCCACGTCGAAGTTTTTTGATATAGGTACTTTGATATAGGTACCATTGAGTTATGTTAACATTGAAAACGTAAACAAAAAAAGACAAGCCAAAAATTTCCAAATTCTTTTGAAAAATGGAATTACGAGTTGTTCGAATACGGGGAAGGGCTGTTTAACGCTTCACTCCGATTATGGCGTGGTTAGGTCCGGAGGGGTATTACATTCCGACCTAGTTAATGCTGCCTGCCCCGCCAGATGCCGCGGCACGTGTCGCAGCGCATCGCGGCGTGCCGGCAGCTGCCCCCCGAGCCGGTGCGCCCCCGCGCGGCGCCGCCCCCCCACGCGCTGGGCGCCCCGGGCCCCGGCGCGCCCGCCCCCAGCGCGCCCGCCCCCAGCAGCGAGGCGGGGGCGCGCGCGCACCGCCGCCTGCAGCGCCTGCTGGCCAAGATGGCGCAGCTCGAGTTGCAGCCGCACACCTTCTACTTTATATAATGCGCCTACCAGTAGTTTGGGAAATGTTTGCTCTTTGAAAAAGGCAAGGCCTAGCCAAACTATACGTATCTGCATTTTAAGGACTCGAAGGCAGTATCACGTATATAGATCACAAAACATACCTACTTATGGTCGAGCGTCCGTCAATAGGTTCTCCTTCTGGTTATAGTCATTGTAAGAATTCGTAATAAAATATTGTTTAGGTACTGTAATTCCTGTTTTTATACATACTTACAGTAAAATCGAATATTTATTAAATGTTACAGAAATCAATGTCTTGCCAAGTAATAATTGGATTTGAACAAATAAATACAAAAAATTGTTTCAAAGAAGTAATTTTGCTATTTAAAAAAAAACGAGACGCCTAGGTGTAGTAAAAATCAGGACTTGAAGGCCTCGAAGAACTTGAAGGAAGGAAAACAACCAGCTCTCGTTTAACGTCAACTTTTGGTCGAGCGTCACTGCGATTTTTTAATATTTTTTTATATTTATTAAGTGTTAGAGAAATCAATGTCGTGCCAAATAAATCATTGGATATTTATAAATATAATAAAAACAAAAAAATTGTTTCAAAGAAGTTTTATTCATTACATCATACATTATTTTATTCCTGCGAGAATTCCGAAATTAACGCGGATTTTTTATGATTTTAGATTTATCTAAAAAAATACTGGGCTAATTTCAAAATATTCTTTCACCATTAGAATGCTACATTATACCTGAGTAACATAGGCTATATTGTATCCCGGAACTCAAAAATTACCGCCGGTGAAACCGCGGGTAGCAGCTAGTTATGAAAATGTAAGTAGGTAGGTATTTAAGGAACCTACAGCCTTTTGCGAGTCTATACATACTGTATCACAGAGCAAATAAATTAACTAGAGAGGACATGTAGGTGGGGCAGGCGCGCTACCGTTGCAAAGGAAGTTAGGGTTAATGCTCTAAATTGCTCAAGACTTATCTTGCTGCCAACCCAAGTATATTCACCACAATATTCCCCAAGCTATGAATTTTAAAAACAGTGACTAAGTAAAAACATAGCCATAAAGCGTTTAATAAATTTCTTTACGTTAATGAATGTTTTAGACTGTGATAGTTTTGTATGCGAAAATCACCTTGCGACACTGGTTTTCATCTGTTTTCATACTAAACTGTTCTGTGTACTGTCATACATCTACACAGAACTGCACTTTCTCCTACATTGACTTATTGATCTTCGAACGCGTACAATTCATTAGGAATTTTCTTTATTGTCATTTGCTAACCGTTGTATTCTGTACTTATGGACGTAGGTAGGTACAATGTACATATTGTCAATTACAAAACTACAAAGAAACCATCACAGATGGTTACACGGGTCATTGGGTAACCATGGAACGAATCTTCATTTAATAATCATGTGTTTTTAATTGCACCTCTGTTCCGCCCACATGGATGTCAGTCCGTCTGTCCGTTGTGTCGGAGCGACGCAACTCGGTGATTTGTTTCCATTATTACTTTTGTTTGATCATTACACTCTGTTAGGTATTGCTGGAATGATTTTAATTGAGGTGATGAAATGTAGATTGGTGCCAAGCAAGTCATCCTTATCAACTGATCTCGGGTTCGATTCCCGGTATAGGGACAGCTTTTAGGAAGATATGCCTATCTTGGAAATACCATATTTGTGCTTTTAACACAATTTTGATCGACTGATTTACTGCTAAATTTAGGTCTTGATATTGCGCATTTGCATTCTTGGTCATAATAATAATAAATAAACATAAAATAAAAAAGCCTTTTTAAGCCTCTAGGTTGCTGAGCAAGAACCCCAATTCGGGTGAAGGCCTCCTTCATCCTCCATCCACTCTTCTCTATACTTTGCTTTTCGGACCCAGTCTAGACCAGATGTTCTTTTAATTTCGTCTTCCCATCTTGTCAGTGGTCTCCCTCTGCCTCTTTTGCTTTGAGAGCCTCTCCACAGGGTTCCCGGTCACACCTAAATAAAATTATCGGCCGATGAAAAGCTTTTATTGTTTGAGACACTAACTAGGCTATGCTATGAAATAGTGAACTATTGTACAGATTTGGACGAATTTTTCTTCTTGTTATTGCCTTTCTTATATTCCAGTTTAAAACATTGTTTTTTTTATCGGCTCACGAAAAGTTCTAATAACGGTGTATACACATGAGCGGAGTCGTGAGCTATAGCTAGCTAGTGGACATTATTTAAGACATCGTGGGAACAAAATCGTCTCAAACTCATTTTCTCATTCTATGAATTGAAACAGATCAATTGCAGGCGGATAGCCTACGAGACAAAACATAAATATCAATTTAACATTCTTTTTATACTTAAATCTAAAACGACCAGTTTATTGTTAAAACGAAATGGTTTTATATACAAGCTTTATTACAAACTCAGTAGAGTACAATCTGGTATGAAAACAGTTTCAATGTCTTACGACGCTGGTTGTTGAAGCTGTATCGATTCGGACGCTCTTTTGATAGATTGACGAGTAACCAAGCATTGAATTGGCAGTTTATGTCATTTGTATTATTATATAAGAACTGTCTCGTCCCTAGTCAATTTAGAATCTAAGAACAATACCACACAACTCTCAGTACAAAGATGTCGTAAGATATTTTGTTCAACAATAATTTATTGATTACATACTTTCAATGCTTCCAATTGTTATTGACGAGTGACCATAGAAAAAAAATTGTCACTGAAGGAATACCTTCTGAGAAAGACTTTGAAAATCGAACCTACATTCAACTCTCTTTGTCAAATTCATGTACCTAACTTTACGCCATAAATCGGCACTTACTAAAGAAAAAAAGCTGATAACCGTTTCCCTCAAATTGTTTGGAAAAGTCTTACAATGTTTGTGTTTTTTTTGACCCTTTTGGAAACTCTATTATATGTGCTAGGTAAAGAATATCCATCACAAACCTTTTCTTAATTCAATAGTAGGTAACAGTAATTTAAAATTTAAATTTCATTAAGTTCTGGATATTTAGGAAAACGTATAATTCTTTGTAGTATATTTGTTGTACTTAAATAAATATGATACGTAATAGGTAATTATAAACAGACTAGCTGTGCCCTGCGGTTTCATCCGCGGTAATTTCGGAGTTCCCGCGGGAATTCCGGGATAAAAAGTACCCTATGTCCTTCTCTGTACCCCTGACAACGTGCATGCTAAATTTCATCCAAATCCCTTCACAGCCGTTTTTGCGTGATTGAGTAACAAACATCCAAACATCCAGACTTTCACATTTATAATATTAGTAGGATGGTACGAAATAAATAAGTTTAGTTAGATTAGGACAGTGGACCTATTAGAGCTAAATGATAAAATAAATCTCCATAGAAAAAACTTAAAAAGAAACCCTTTTTATAAAATAAGCTTTTATTCAAATGCGCTCATAAAAATAAACGATGTATTGTCATCCAAACTAAATTTGTATACAAAAATTCAGCTCAACTGGTTGAAGATATCTGCTTCAAAAATTGAGTTACAAGATTCCACCTGTGGAGCTAGGATGCGCAACATGATAAAATTTTATCGAGCCATTTTATCGATTCTCGTCGACATAATATACCTATCGTTTTGTCTACCAGTGGTAAAAAATGTTTAACCGAATCTAGTTTAACTCAATACCCCACTACTGCACTTTTTTGCTTGGACGCTCACAAATATTTGTCGTGTCGACAATTTTATCTTTCGTTCGATAAACATATCATGTTGCGCATCCTAGCTCCGCTGCACAAACATTTTTAGTTACATACATACATTGCAAATTAAATAAAAGCTTTTAATAAAATAAAATACAGCCGCGCGCATGTATGTTCTGCCCTCGGCAAAATAATTCATCCATTGACAAGAATTATTCAAATTGCTTTTGACATAAATACGACTATTTAAAGTAGGAATTAGGATTTTATCTTTAAACTGTGGGCTGCCTACGACTGCCCACGAGTGAAATTTTGATGAGCTCGATCACAATGGGGCACTAATGTCGCCATTTTGGGCGCGATTGATGCGAAATGCGCTCATTAAGATAACTTTTGTTGTAGTTGGGCAATTTCGTACCATTATTTGGACTATCTACGTATCTATGGCATAGACTTAGTCATACAATTATTTAAACAGTACTCGGAGGTCCTTTTATTTGCCGGCTTCAATAAAAGTAGTACGGAAAAACAAAGTAGGTAATTGCAACGGAATAAATTTTACAGAAAAGCAAAAAATCGAAAATTGCTTTATTTAAAACACACCTAGCTTCCATAGTTTAACGATTTTTTTGTTTAAATTCTCTAACACTAAAGCCTTTTTGATGGTTGTGAGTACGTAGGAGGAAGGAGGTGTTTTTTATAATTCTTTTTTCACTGGGGTAAGATAAATTTATATAATGTAAATGAATCCCTATTTCCCTTAGTCACGGCATCAACGGCTGGACCAATCACCATTTGAATACACGTTGTCTGGGGTAAAAAGAAGGATATAGGGCACTTTTTATCCCCAAATTTCCGTGGGAACTCCGAAATCACCGCAGATGAAACCGCGGGGGATACCTAGTATCTAAATACAACGTGTTAATGAATTAACTGAAAACTAGAAAGTAGTTTGCTCAGAATCAACTAGCGAATTGATCGCACTATGTTTTAATATGGGTTATATTTTTTTCATTTCTATTAGCTCATGTCTAAATTATTTATAATACAATATTTGGCGCGTACAAAAAAGAAATTCGAACCAGTAGGCGCGGGCGTAGCGCTTGGAATTTCGTAGACAGGTCACCTCCAAACTAATATTGAATAACTTTTAAAGTATAAATTTTTTGGACATAAAATATATTTTTAACCGACTTTCAAAAAGGAGGAGGTTCTATGTTCGATTGTAGGTATGTTTTTTTTTTTTAAATCATATTATTGTTTATTTTTTTAAATGGGGTGTATCAGGTTTTCAGTTAATTCATTAACACGTTGTATACATAGATATAACTAGCTGGTGACCGTGGTTTCACCCGCGTAAACTGTTATTCGTCCTATTAATAAAAGTACGACGAAGGCGTACAGACGTCGCTGATGTTGACGAAGATGTCTATGACGATGACAATAACTGTCATGATGACGATAGCGGTGACGATGACGACCACATGTGATTAAACTATTTTATTTAAATTTACTTTAATAGTGTTTAATACAGGGCCCATATTCTGTTCGGTATTGGATTCTACGCCTTCCTGCCAGGCAATCTTGTAATCCATCAATGGCGGTCTGAAATATCAACTGTGCACTTAACTTTAATGTTAAGCATAGAGAATGGCAACAGCATGAATGGATATAAAAAAAAAATTACAATAAAAATTTATCGACCGAAGTAGGTACGCACAGAGCAAATAAATTAACTAGAGAGGACATGTAGGCGGGGTAGGCGCGCTACCGTTGCAAAGGAAGTTAGAGCAAATGCTCTAACTTGCCCAAAACTTCTTTTGCTGCCATCCCAAGTATATTTACCACAATATTCCCAAAACTGTGAGTTTTGAAAACAGTGACTAACTAAAAACATAACCACCAAGCGTTTAATACATTTATTTACGTCAATGAATGTTTTTGTGCGTGATGAATAAATAGTTTTGTGCACGATAATGAACCGGCGACCCTGGTTTACACCTTTTTCACACTAAACTAAGTTGATGTCCCTTCTATCTGTTATTTTCTGTTCTGTGGAAGTACTTATATTATTTAGATATATAACTACCTATTTACGAATGCCTATAATCTATCATGCCATTTAATATCAGAACCTAACATTTAATAAAACACTTCATTGTGAAACCACGTGACGTCGGATGTGTCAAAACGGATACCGTGACGAATTCGTTTAAATTTTGTGAACATACTAGCGAAATCATCTGGGTATACGTACTTATAGGGTCGATCGATCAACGGACGTGCGACATGACTGTAAGTTCTAACCATTGAATTCTTAATTGGCGGCTTTTTATGATTAGTTAAAAGTTCGAAGGGGATTCTCCTGCAGGGGAGGAAAGGACATAGGGTACGCCGAAACTAACGCAGGTAAAACCGCGTAATAAAGCTAGCTAACTAATAAGGTGCTAGCTGTTGCCCCGCGGTTTCACTCGTTTGAATTTCGAAACTTACTCAAGAACCCCAAAAAAAACTGACTCCGAAAATAGGTTGACTGGAAGAAATCCCCCCGCGGGATAAGTCCGCCTTTGAGCATAAATTACCTACTTGTTTTGATTTTATCAACTTGTAAAAACTTCGTTTGTACGCAATAAAGTATACAAACAAACAAACAACAAACAAAAACAATACTCTATGACACTCAAGCTAAAAATTAAACTTAAAAACTTTACAGTGTTTTCATATAAAAAGCCGTGTTTTATCTTATACTAGCTGTTCCTCACGGTTTTACCCGCGGTAATTTAGGAGTTCCCGAGGGAATTCCGGGATACAATATAGCCTATGGTGAAAGAATTTTTTGAAATAAGTTCAAAACCTAGTTTTTAAGTTAAATCATAACAAACAAACAACAAATCAAATCTTTCCTCTTTTTATTATAATATTAGTATAGATGTATAAAGATATCTGATAAAAAAAGACTTTATAGTGTACGGAGGTTCTTAAGTGTACCTACACTTGATTGCGTTGCAATTGCAAAATATCCAAAGTCAATACGAGTAGTGCATATCATTTATAGGTACATTATCTCTTCGTGAGGTGGCTAGCACTTGTAAAGATCAAACAGGCTTTAATAAAGTAAGTATAATATACCTAGTAAGGTTTAAGCAAAAGCTGAGGGCTAACTTTTGAATATGTTTAAAGTCTGATTTCGATTTTTATTTGATTTAAATTCGATCTCGAAATTAAATCGAAATCGTATTTGGAATCGAGTTTGGAGTTCGAGTTTACAATAGATACGGATTAACACGCTCAGGCTATTTTACTGTTGTTGAAATGTTGATATCCAATAATTACACTCGAAAATATCATGAAAAAGCATAACATAAACGAAAAAATCAATAGATTTGTTTAAATTTAGATAAAAAGTACCCTATGTCCTTTTCTGTACCCCTGACAACGTGCATGCCAAATTTCATCCAAATCCGTTCAGCCGTTTTTGCGTGATTGAGTAAACATATGCGAGGATAAGAGCTCGAAAACGCATTTTCATCCAACTTGCTTCAAATTTATCGTCACTGCTCAGCTCCTATGTGTCTTGGCGTTATGTTATATAGCCTATAACCTGCCCAGGAGTATAGACTACAATCGTACCAAGTTTGGTTAAAATCCCTTCAGTAGTTTTAGACCCATGCGTGCACATACACACAGACAGACAGACAAAAAATTTGCTGATTGCATTTTTGGCATCAGTATCGATCACCATTCATCCTCCAATATTAATTTTGAATATAGGAATTGACCCCTCTACAGTTTTATTATAAGTATATAGTTGGATACATACATAGATAATAAAAAATAAACAAAATTCCCTATTCTTGAAGGGAACACTGGCAAAGTCGCGGGGAACAGCTAGTTTAAGATCGTCCTCTCAATCATCATGAACAAAAAATCCAAAAAAGGTCATTTTAATATTTTTGTTTTTTAATCTTGAATCTAACACGACCGGTGGAAAACATTTCATTATCCCACCCTTGCGACATCGCTGCGACAACGCTGCGGTTTGACGACAATTGTGCCTTAAACAGATATTTTTATAAAAACCTCACGAATTTCGACTTTATATCTGAGCTAAATAAGATTCGACAGTGGATTTTCAAAAGTGCACCAGTAAATTTGTTCGGTTGAATAGCTTATTTCCATTTGTGTTTATGCGATGGACTTGCTTATCGCAAAGTGGTAGAGGCGTTTATTGTTCTGAGAAATGACAACGTATAAATTTGTCGCCTGGAAGTTGGTATTGAAAATTTGGATTTAAAAGTCACGCGGCCTAAAGTATAGTGTTTACGCGAAGGACAAACGGACGCAATGTTGACATTATTTTTTTTATAATTACAGTAATTGTGTTTAATTCCATTTCAAATTTATAACAAAAACCGCCTCGGTTTGCATATTAGATACAAATTTTAATGTTGCAAGTACTGCGGATTCAAGGATTCTCTTTTTTACAATAGTAGATATTAAAATTTTTAAGCTTTTTCTAATTTTTCGTGGCATTTCTATACTAGGTATAACAATTTGCTAACCGTAGTACAAGCTCTACTTAATTAGAAACCACTATAAAACAAAATCGCTTCCCGTCTGTCTGTCCCTATGTATGCTTAGATCTTTAAAACTACGCAACTGATTTTCATGCGGTTTTTACTAATAGATAGTCATGAGTAAGATTCATATCTAAATTTTATCTTGGGATTCCCGCGGGAACTCCGACATTGCCGCGGGTGAAACCGTGGGGCACAGCTATTAAAATATAATTGGTTGATCTAAGCTCATCACCTATTACAACAGAGCTGAGCACCACAACACAATGACACGTGATGACTTGCTCGCAATCAGTTATATATTTCTTGTCAATAGAAAACATGATGTTGCATAGAACCTTCTATGCATCGGGATTGGCAGTTACTTTCATCATACAGACAACCTCACAGCCCATTGTTCGTTGAATACTCTATACACCGGCCGCTTATCTCGCAGTTTTGTCTGTTCGTATGTTTATCGTCACGTAACTCATGCACACTTCCGCGTGATATTTAGCAAATAATCATTGCTATTATTATACTAGTACTGATTAACCTTAATAAAGATAGGCCATGGTTGGTAGTCATGAAAAGAGTAGTCCAACGCTTTACATAATAACTTCTTGATTTTCCTGTATTTTCTATTTACATATTTATATTTTACTTGCTGTCCCCCGCGATTTCACCCACGGTAATATCGGAGTTCCTGCGGAGGTTGCGGGAAAAAAGTACTCTATGCCCTTCAATTCCCGCGGGAATTCCGGGATAAAAACTATCCTATCTTTTAAGTTGGACCATATTATAAATGGTTGTAAAATTTTATCAAAATCCGTTCAGTAGTTTCGGAGTCCATTGCGGACAAACAACGTGACACGTGATTTATATATATTAGATTATTTTTTTTTATAAGTATATGTAAAAATTCGTAATTGACGTATCAATCAAACTAGATACGTACATAATTGAAAGAAAGAAGTATAGGTCTTAAAAATTACAATTAAGAATCAAATTATAACTTGAAACTCGAGATGAGCTAGTTCTGACTAGTTTTACTTTTTAAATATACACTCGCGAGCAAAACTATGGAATCGCAGACTTGTAATTTGCTACGAGCGATTTAAAAAACTAAATGACTAATGAAGATGAATGAAAATGGTACCATTTGAAAGGCTACACTGTAAACTTTGAATTAATATCATATTCATTAAAACTGTACCTGTATATCAGAAGCTGTCTTGATTTTAGTGGAGGAAAAAGAAAAAAACACAATATCAATTTTCGAATCCTGGCGCGCATTGATGCACTATAAAAGCACATGGTATCAAAATTTTCTTATCAATAGCCTATTACACGTAGTCCAGTACATATCTCGTCCTGTGACTGGACCATAATGGATACCACACCAACGGAAGCTGCACAAATTGTTACCCTACTTCAACAAGGGCATAGCCAGCGAGTTGTCGCACGGCAGCTCCACATAAGCCAGTCTTGGGTCTCGAAAGTTTACAAACGCTTTCGGGAGACTAGAGGCTTCATTCCGAGACCAAGATCTGGACGGCGCCGGTGCACTTCAAACAGAGATGATCGTTTTATCGTGACAACCACTTCGAAATCGTCTTTTGAGCGGTTTCGATGTTCAGCAGGAGCTCAGACAGTTCGTGGGGTGGCTGTCAGTGAGTGGACAGTTCGTCGAAGACTCAAGCAAGTGAACTTGACTTCAAAAAGGCCTGCCACAGGCCCAAAACTAACGGCAGATCGCCGACAAGCACGCGTTCGATTTGCTCGCGCCATATTGATTGGGAAGTTGAGCAATTGGGGCGAGTTCTATTCTCAGACGAGTGCAGAATGTGCTTGCATGGTAGCGACCGAAGGAACCGGGTCTACAGGCGGCCTGGAGAGCGATTCGCTCGATGTTGTTATACTGAAACAGTAGCCTATGGGGTGGTTCCTGTATGATGTGTGCCGGCATTTCATTTGACGGGAAAACGGAGCTTGTTTTCTTGCCTGGTGGGGGACGAGGAGGTGGTCTAACATCAGAACGATAGATCGCCGATATTCTGCTGGAACATGTCGTTCCTTATGCGGGATATTTGGGTGATAACTTCCTCTTGATGCACGATAACGTCCGTTGCCACACCTCACGTGCCACAACTAAGTTCCTAAGTGAAGTCGGTATCGCCATATTGGACTGGCTAGCGCTCAGCCCCGACATGAACCCTATCGAGCACTTGTGGGATGAGCTGAAAAAGAAAGTTCGATCCAGAAATCCGGCTCCTTCAAGTGTTGATGAGCTGAAATCGGCTTAGAAGAATGGGAAGGTATCTCACAAAATTCCATAAAAAAGCTGATTGAGTTCATGAGGAATCGTCTTCGTGCTGTAATTAGGGCTAGGGGAGGCAACACAAAATATTGATATCGTACATTCAAGACCAAATAAAGATTATTCTCTAAAGTTTTGTTTGAACTTTTTCCTTTCTCCTTCATTCAAACCAGGACAGCTCCTGAAATACGGGTACAATTTTAAATTAATATGGTATTAATTAAAAGTTTACAGTATAGCTTTCAAATGGTGTCATTTTCATTCATCTTCATTAGTCATTTAGTTTTTAAAATCGCTCGTAGCAAATTACAAGTCAGCGATTCCATAGTTTTGCTCGCAAGTGTATTTTAAAGTAACTCATGTAAAGCAAAATTCATTGAAATCCATCCAGTAGTTCTGAAGCTAGTCTTCTGAAAAGACAGACAGAAAGACAGATGTAATAAAAAATAATGGTCAATCATCTTTTAATAGCGTACACTCTCTCAATTCATTAGAAGAGTTTTTTTCAATATCCGATAGACACTTCGATTTTATTCATATGACGACGACGTTACATTTATATTTCTTGTTATAAACAGAAAGTATAATTTATTTATTTATTTTATTGGCACACCAACTGCTTACAGGCAAAGCATTATATCAATAACTAATTATAGGTAAACTAAGACAAGCCTATTTGCTAAGAATAGGTGTGAAACAACATTCGCAATTTAGTAGGTAAGAATGTGATTTGCAACATACTTTTTCCTTTACCGTTTTTTTTTTTTTTTTTTTTTTTAACATAGGTAGGTAGGTACATGGTACAAAATTCAAGAGTCGAACCAGTCTAACCAAGACTTCACCACGGGGGGCATGGCTGCAAGTATAATGATAAATGTAAACGAAATGATTTGGTTTCCAAGTACTGTGAAAAAAACTAAACACGCGTATGTATCGATCGGTAAGTGACATGTATGTTTAGTGTGTTTTATGCGTTAACGATTGTAGACTGTCAATTTGGCTAGCGGGGCAGGTAACTTGAAATCTAAACTTATGTTAATACTGTAAATAAGCAAAGTTTGTATATTTTTAGGTAGGGGTAATATAAGGAACTAAAGAACCGATTTTAAAATTCTTTCACTTCTAGCAAGAGCTACTGATCTCTGAGTGACATTACATTCTTTTTAGAGTTCCTAAGCTCGTTCAGAAATTCAAACGGTTGAATCTGCGGGGGAGCAGCTAGTAGGCAACCTAATAAAGTTAATAATAAAGTTAATTTACTAATTTCTCTATAGTTAATAGCCAAAAGAAAGAGAGGTATAAAATTCTATTGCCATCATTAGCACTGTAGTTTTAAAACGAAAACCACTTCAGCTGCACAAACAGATGTCAGTTCTAAAAACAGTGATTTAAATGTAGTATACCTATGTGTATCTGTTTTTTCCATCCGTTTCGATTCCTTAAGCCGTAGCTTTAATTTTATACGCATGCAGTTTATCTAGTGGAAAATGCAAATAGATATACAATAATATATGTATATAGTAATGACTTCACGAACCTGCAATGACTGCTCTAATTTATGTCTGTGTTCAGAATTCTATTGTGATAGACGAGCTTTTCAAATTCATGTCCAGAATAATAACCCCCACATAATTTATAGATAGAGCTTTCCACAAGCTTTCTAGCAGAACAATTTGGGATTACAACTAAGAATAGCGATTTACGTCCGATATCGAACTCACGACCTGCGATATATAAGCGACGATAACGACCGCTGTAAGACCCTAGGGGTTTCGTTGAGTCTGATCGATGGACGGAAATTTCTTAAATAGCAAAGCGGGATTGACTCAAAATTTATGTGGACAATTTAACAAGGGTAAAAATATACTACAAGCCTTTCGGCAGAGCATGCAAGAGATATTATCTATGTCTCTTTAGATTAGGCACTGTTGATGTTTGTTTCTTTTTCTTGTGTGTTGTGCTGAAATAAATGTATTTTCTTCTTCTTCTTCTTCTAAAGTCTCGAATACCGATGGAACTCGTTTTATATCTTTGGTATGACAGATTTTTCTGTACATTGGACCGATTGGTTGTCTTCAAAGAAAAATTGCAATCTTTGCAAGATGATCATAATTATGCACAAATAAGGCAGTGGATTCCGATCAACCCATCAACCATTTCCTGTAATAATCAACAGCAGATGGCCGGAGAATTTTGATAATTCATCAAAAACTCTTTGAAAGGTACTGATTCACTGACTGAACATGATATTTCGAATACCTACTACGTGACCTATGAAGCTCGAATGTGGCAGATAGATAGTTTATAATGAGTAGAATAAGCTAAGGTAGGATGTTACTAGTGGAACTGTAGGGGACAGCTAGTATACCTTATAACAGACGGTTCAGACAAAAAAAAAAACAAAATAATATCAACTGATTTGGAACCCTTATTTACCTACTAGCTGTGCCCCGCGGTTTCACCCGCGTTATTTTCGGAGTTCCCGCGGGAATTCCGGGATAAAAGTACCCTATGTCCTTCTCTGTACCACTGACAGCGTGCATGCCAAATTTCATCCAAATCCGTTCAGCCGTTTTTGCGTGATTAAGTAACAAACATCCATACATCCAAACGTCTACACTTTTACATTTATAATAGGATGTGTACTGGTTAGCGTACCCACCTCTCTCGCTGACTGTACGCGACCTTGCCTAGGTAAGCCTCTCACTGGCACTCATCCCTTCAAGCCCACTATTTAGTAGTTGCACATAATAATGTCACCTTTTGTGATGTTTACCTAACGTATAGTGCCTGCAGTGGTACATCACCCAGCAACATGTTTCCCCTTTCCTTTCCTAGGCCAACCTCTACCCCACTGAGGTAGCGCCGAGCGCGCGCGCCGCATCGCTCAGTCATCGCCGGCGACCGACCGCCGACTGCACATCTTCAACCGCGTCTTGAAACGCGAAAAAATTACCGGTAACTTTTAAATAATTCTATTTTTTTTGTTTTTTTTATTGACAACAAAAAAAATCAGCCGTTCGAAATGCGAAAAAATTCTTTTTCTTGAATCAATTCTGTGTACTTTCAAACCTTTTTTGTTTATAACTGCGTTTGCGCTTTACAGTAGTTACTTACGCTTTGCATTTTTGTCTTCTAATTAAGTTTTTTTTCTTTGGTCGTTGTTAGATTGTAAAGCATTCGTATGGTATTGTTTTACAACGTGTTCGCGTAACGAGCGTACCTCTGACCTGATTTTTACGTAACCTTTAGAAGCCTTATCTCTCCACCGAAATTCTTGATCGAACAATAGTTATAAAAAGAGTTAATTTGTAATTTTTTTCACATCCAACATTGTCAAACATCAACATAAGACAATGTATGAAAGATGCAAGAATATGCCTAAAGATAGAGAAGGAAAAAAAAACGAGGCTTAATCATTCGCAATTTTTGCGTAAGCATCGAAGCTGGCGTGTGAATGCATTGTTATTAGTTCTCGTAGCTGAGCCGAACGGCGGATTAAAGGTTTTTCCGACACTGTTACAAAGCTGTTATACAACGTGCAGGAACTGCGCACGCGTCGCTCACTCAGCAGGTGCGAACTCAATTATTGATAATTAGAAAATCTTCATATACCATTACGTATCTTATATGAACGATAAATAACAAAAAATTACCCCCATTAACTTACGTAAACTTTCGAATACATAATGCATTCGTACGAAAATAAAATTCAAATTACCTACATCTTTTTGAACGCACCTATTTATGAGATCCTATTAAGCTTCATTCAGTATTCGGTATAGTCTTAATGATAGTGATTACGTTATTCGAAGCGTTACCGTGGCGTTTAGTTTTTGCTTTTAAACTCTTTGCCATGAATATAGACGTTTCCAGGTCTTATAGGTTTGAAAGTACACGTTTTCAGTTCCGTTGTGTTTAGATTGCGATCGTATTTATTAATCGTGTGATAAAGTGCTACACTTTCAGTTCTGTGAACTAACCCTGTGTTACAAACAACACCTAAAACTTGGTAAGTAATTTATCTTCATGTCTTCTTCATATAAAACACACTCCCTACACCCTTTTGTCTGCATGTGTGCCCTCTATACCTACTACGTTACAGATTTTGATGTAGTCATTAACAGGAACAGGTTTCTTCTTCTTTTTATTTAATAATGGCATCTATAATTATTATAATTGGCAACGATAATGTTTCTTGGTTAATAAAAATATCTTCATCTACTTCTTGATCGATGAAATTAATCCATTACTTTTACTATTATCTGATCCCTATATTTCTACTATATATATATTCAAATGGAACAAAATCCCAATTTTGAGCGTCCATTCAAAAAAAAATTCATAAAATTCGATTTTTACTCACTAATTTTGATATAAAGTAAATAGGGTACTTAAAACTATAGATAGTAGATATTATGTAAAACAATTTTTTAAATAATTCAAGTAAATCCCCAGATCATACACATAGATGGTCTCAAGCGTGTGTACGATACGTTGACACGGGTTCAATGACATATTGAGAGTTAAGTGATAGAGTCATAACATTTAATTTATCGATAGAGCTTTAACTGGAAGTGGCATAATATAAAAATATACATTTCTTCTCTAAAATCCACCAAAATATTCCTAACTAACATTATAAACTCACTGTAAAAATAATTAGTAAATTTTTGTCTCGATGTAGGGATCGAACCCGCAACATCTGGAGTAGGTCAGCCACTCAGCGTTTCCAAATACTACAGTAACGGAACAAAGTTCACTGTATTGATAATGACATCTATAAGTACACATAAATAAAATTTAAGTGTCTGTTTGTTATTCCAAATTAACAGGTTTTCAATAAATGCATATACAGAAAAGTATAAAAGTATATCTAGTAGTAAAAGTATACACGGTACTTACATAAAAAAAAAACATTTTTTTTATTTTTCTTTGTCTGTCTGTCTCGGATAATCTCTGAAACGGCTCGACTGATTTTAACGGGATTTCCACCGGCAGATAGCTGATGTTATAAGGAGTAGCTTAGGCTACTTTTCATTTGAAACTCACGCAAGTGAAACCATGGAGAACAGCTAGTTGTTAATATAATTGTAAAAGCATAAAAGTCATCCAAATTTTATTTTTTCACTTACATTGTCATATCCAGTGATATTTTACACCCGTATAATGTATATCCTTGATATGTTTACGTTGCATATCTTGAGAAAAACACATTCACTGGCGCGAATCTTGCGTGTTTCTACGATTACAAAGTATTTCAGACCTTATTATTGCCATAATTACAGTTTAATATCGGGTAAATTCTATAATATTTGCGTGTTAAAACATTTATATTGTACAATCAACTGTATTTCGTAAAATCAATCTTATTTGAGACAGATTTAGGGTTCTTATTATACGATTTCGTTGGAAAGTAAGGAGATGGACACTGACCTCGAAATCGATTTGTACCGACTGTTGAATTATGGAACTGAAGCATCGCAGCCCTATAATTAAAGCCTTCTCAAAGAACAAAGTCAATCCTCCAAATATAGCTTATCAAAGGTGTCCGTTTATTTGTGTCGATAAAAATCGTAAAAGTCGATTTTGTTGTGTTTTATGTTGCTTATGTGCTTATTTCATAGTGTTAGTTTCTAATTGAAATATTTTATGATGTTTTAACCGGATTTTCAATCTTTCTATGTCAATTACTGCCTCCGAGAAAAAATTACAGTCTATAGCACTGTAAACGTGACGCTTTTGGCAAAATCCGTAGTACAGAAAATAATGAAAAGTATAGGTATTATAATACGTTCAAACTTTTCATAAAATTATGCAAAATATTAAAATATCTTAATCTAAATTTACAAAAAATTTCTCGAAATACCGAAACGAAAATAAGAAATTAATAAATAACACAATACTCACCGAAGCGACAGACTATTCAAAATCTAGATAAAAACCTTATAATATACACCTTTTGCGAAATGCTAAAAGGAAATAATAAAATATGAATTAAGCCGGAAACGTCAAGAAATCTAGCGAAACTATTCAAAATAATATACCTACCTAACGGAAAAAGCTAAAAACTTCTATTAAAAGAACACGACGCGCGCGTTGATGTCTTTTGTTCTGTTACAGTGGTAAGTTTTAAAATCGTGATCAAAGCATGTGGTCATCGCTGTTTTTTTAACTTATTCAAATTATTAACATAATGTCTCCATGACTGTATCGTGTACTTACATTATATTGAGAGTAGTGATACAATCAAGAGAAGTATTAGCTTTTAAGAGGACACTAAAGACGTTACTATTAGAATACTTGTATGTATGTTTGTATGTATGTGGGTATCTATATCTATGTGAGTTTTTATCTAAATATATATCGTAAATGCACCGCCAAGTGAGCTCTCTGTACTACCTGAAGGTTGACTGGTAGAGAATGCCACTGTGGTATTAAGTCCGCCTTTTGTACCATGATGTGCATAAAATTTAAATAAATACATAAATACGCGTTTTAATTACCGGCTCATATTGTTTTTCGTATCAACTAACAGGTCAGTCAATAAGTTTTGATAGCTTCAAAACCTGTTAGTTTAACTATAGAAATACTGCCACTAATGCAATTTAAAATCATAAGATAATGGTCGGGTTGGTTTTTTGTTTTTGAGTAAAAATCGCGTGAAAAAATGTATTTATTTTCACCTGAAAGAGTCAACGACCAGAAGCAGTCGCGTGATGTCGAGAAGTGACGATGAAAAAAAGTATCAACATTAAACTAAATAAACAAGAATCCTCAAAAACGTTGCTTTGCACATTAAATGTAGATGGAACCTACTTGTTTAATAGACAAAAAATTAAACTGTGATAACAGTATTTCTTTAATTAATATTTGTTTTTACATGTTCTCATATTTACTTAGTAAAAAAAAAATTTGAAAAAATCTCATTTATCAAGTTCTAGTCCAATTAACGACGAAAGCGACACACTTTGCTAAACTTTACCGCAGAAACGTAGTCACCTATAACTCGTTTAACGACAGCCAAATGTTGTGCAAGCTTATTATAAATAATGATCAATAAACACACAAACGTTTTTGCCGATGACATGTGTGTATACACGTAATAATACATCATACAAAGATAATTTAAGACAATAAATAACAAAGATGGTCTCGTAATTATGCGAAGAAAGTCAGGTAAAGCAGTCGAGCCACCACATTACGTTGAACTGAGATTAGAATCCAGATTAGACAGCTATAGAGTTATGAATGTTTTTTTTTTTACTTTGTGAAATGAATAAATTTAATGGTTCGTTTAAATTTTGTAACTGTCAAAGAAAAATGTGCGGTTTAATTGATGTATATGTAAATATTTACTCGGAATACATTGTATAATGTGCAAATAAAAAAAAAAAACAGAAGTAAAAAAAATTGGAAATAAACGGTTTGTGTTTCAAATTAGATGCGCTTCATAATTAATTTTTAATTTTACTATCTGTTTCCCTAATATGTTTACATTCTTCTCAGTAACTACTAACTACTTGACCGATTTTCCACATGAAAATCATGGGTACGGTTCATTTTAAAACTTAATCTATAGTTTGTGAGTTTGTGAATTGCGAGTTTGTGAGTTTGTGACGTTGTAGAGGGTAATCTCTGTTTCTATTGAACCGATTTTGAAAATTCTTACACTTTTAGAAAGATACGGTAGTTTTGAGTGACATAAGGTATTTTTTATTCCGAAATTTCCCCGGGAACTGAAATTACCGCTGTAAATAATAATAATCGGTAAACGTAAACGTATTTGATATTTTATTTATTAGGTAATCTAAAACTTTACTCATGACTACTGTATATTAAGACAACCTTTACCTAGGGAAGGTAGAAATTTTAGATCTTTAACTTCATCATTATTACAATCACACCATATCTAATGCATTTAAAGAAAATTTGCTCCGTAATGATTGACATGTAAAACGTGCTGTTTACGAAACTCCATATATTATTTCCAAACCATATCCACCCATTAATACCATAATAAAATTATGAATATAATAAAATTATTGTTAATAGATTAATGAAAAAAAAAACTCTAAAAGTTAAAAGCTTGAATTATCGTAGGTACGCACTTATGCACTTTTAGCATATTATACAAATTGGCAATGAAATCAATTGGATACGATTTCTCAATTGAATCGATACAACGATAGTGTGGAATCAATATAATTGGTAGCACGCGTCTTTTGTGTGTGGATTTAGATTGCTCTAATAGTGATTACGAGTATTTGAATGTGTGACGGGGCATTGATGATGACATTTGAGGGTCTCGTGAGGTCGAACATCAGGAGGTCCATCGCGCTATTTTGAACGATATTACCAAAACACAAAAACGTATCATGCTTGTTTTTTTTTTATTTCTTTAGTCCTGACTCTCGATCAAGCTCGGTCAAGGGTTACCAAACATTATCATCTAATTAACAGTTGAATCATCGTCATCTTTAAAATAATTAGCGCGATACGAAATGGCTTAGGTAGAGTATTCTTTTAAAATATGTCGTTACAAAGGTTTTGTTTTGTTAATTTCGTTATGAAATAGCGCGGTGCGAATTTCAATGAATTAATTATTTACTCGCTTTATTTTAAGGTAACTTATACCCTAATTTTTTTTTATGTTTATTCATATCTATGAATAACAATTTATGTTATGTCGCGAATACTAATAAATTTACTCATATTTTTCTTTTTTTATCTTTGTAACTTTATTTTCTGCGTAGATTTTTAAAATAGTGATATGATAAAAGGGCCTTTAGTTAAAAAAAAAAAAATTCTTTTAAAATTCTTACAAAATCGAATCCTTAATTTCCAACTTAATACAGTTGATATTCGATAGTGGCTTATCGAGATTTGATAATTCGATTCAAAACAATACAGTGACTTTCGTAAATATTTAGTTCATTGCTAATAATTAGTAGCAATAAGTCCCGAATTGACGCAGGTGAAACCGCATTGAACGGCTAGTTGTATATCTTTACAGTTTACGCATAAAATTAACGCGGTTCACGATAATGGCGGCGGTAAAAATAATTTTCACTTTTTGTTTCGCGATTGTTATTACGCGTCAATCGGCGCAGGCGCAAGTGCTAATACACGCCTTCAATAATGGTATACGTAACCAGATTACTGTTATGTTATGTTTGTAGTGAAACAAAAAAAAAACGATAATTATTTTTGCTTGTGTTTCATGCATGGCTGCTGGTATTCGCAAGTGATATCACCTGCGCGTATTTCAGGATTCCCTGAGGAACACTTTAATATGCCAATTATTTATTACGGGAGTAAATAAAAATTATATTATGTATCTAATATTTATTTTAGTAAATAAAATAAATATTAGATGCTGTGGGTGTCTTTTCTATCGGCTTAGCTGACAAATAATTAAATCCTACTAATATAATAAATGTGAAAGTGTGGATGTTTGGATGTTTGTTACTCAATCACGCAAAAACGGCTGAACGGATTTGGATGAAATTTGGCATGCACATTGTCAGGGGATACAGAAAAGGACATATGGTACTTTTAATCCCGGAATTCCCGTGGGAACTCCGAAATTATCGCGGGGGAAACCGCGGGGCACACCGCACAGTTAGTATCTAATATTTATTTACTCCCTTAGTTAATAATTTAATATCAGACAAAGGTGGCTGGGTTTAGGTGGTTAATCCTTACTATTATAAATGCGAACGTGAGTTTGTTTGTTTTTACGCTTTCACCCCTTTGCTCCACATGAAATTATGCATACACGTAACGTAAGGCTACTTAACGAAACTCTCGCGGGAAATATATTAACGATATTAATGCGAATGAAACCGCGGCGAGCAGCTAGTGTTACAATAGTAATAATAAGAAAACTAATCTTTCGCAAATTTGACAAATGGTACCAGATCCAAATTATTGTGTTACACATACGTACGTACCTGGTACGTACTCTTGAACAGTGACCGATTGCAGAATGGAAAGTAATTTGAAAATAATCACACTTAACCAATTACGGGCACGCATCGATGTTTAGTGAACGGGTCGGAGTTCAAAGCGGGTATTCTTTTTAAATCTTTGAGCTACTATAATAGTTTTCGATCTTATCGTTGAGTAAATGTAGATTACTTTATTTGAAATCTGTAATGTAATTTGTAATTTAGAACTACTATTTTGAAAGATATTTAGTAATAAAAATATGACTTATCTAAACTATTATACAGAAGAAAACGTGTGGGTAATGCAGTAAGCAGTCTGTGTATGAGTGTTATATTGTACTAGCTGTTCCGAGCGGTTTCACCTGCGATAAGTTGGGAGTTCCCGCGGGAATTCCGGGATAAAATGTACCTTATGTCCTTCTCTGTACCCCTGACAATGAGTATGCAAAATATCAAGATAAATGGTTGAGCCGTTAAGGCGTGAAAGCGTAACAGACAGACAGACAGACAGTCAGAGTTACTTTCGCATTTATAATATTATAGTAGGGATAGGGATTATCCTTGAGTATAATAATAATTATTTATTTATTAAGCAAAGCCAGTACAAAAAGGACAGCATACAAACATTATACTTAAATCTACATGACTGTATTTGGTCAACACGAGTTTATGTCCCCTGACTCTCAAACTAGGTAAAAACCTGTGAGATGGTCAGTAGATGTGTGTAGATGTAAATTAGATGACAGCCAGAAATAATGTAAATGTCAATAATGTAAATAATGTATTATCCTTATGTTGCCTTGGAAAAAGTTTTAAGAACACAGAGTTCAACTTTCCAGTCTGGGCGTAATTTCGGAGTTCCCGTGGGAATTTCGGAATAAAAAGTACCCTATGTTCTTGTCTGTACCCCTGACAACGTACATGCCAAATTTTATCCAAATCTGTTCAGCCATTTTTGCGTGATTGAGTAACAAAACATCCAAACATCTAAACATCCACACTTTCACATTTATAATATTAGTAGGATATCAATATATCAATAATATATGTATATTTTTTTCTTTTTTTATATCATAGGGGGCTTCACGTCATAAGCTTATGGTTTAGTGTGGTATCAAGTAGGTCTGTCTGTTGTGAAATGGATTATCATTCCTCTAATCTACTTTTCATCCCCATTCCCGAAACTCACACGGCTGATACCACTCATAAAAACTTCTACCGAATGCGAGTGATCCGCCCATGCATACCATATTGTCCGGCCCAGTTATTTTATAAATGTAAATATCAAAATCCTGTTTCTAAATGTCACACACTCGGATGCGAGGAGGTCGTCTTGTTGCAGCTTTTCATTGACACCAAACCATATTCCATTGAAGTATGTAACCGTAACATTTGGAGACTTTCAAAGCGGTGAATGTAAACCAAATAGCTCAGAAATCGCAAGCTAGTAAGAGAATTAGTACCTACTCACTCGCAACTATGTATGTATATTGTATATTGCTAGTATGTGATGACCGTCATCATGGCATCAGAGTATCATTTGCGTTTACCCTGAGTCAGGGTGCTTAGTAGACCGTATGACCTTGACCAATATTATAAATTCAAATGTGAGTTTTTTGTTTGTTTGTCACGTTATCATGCCTATACTACTCAACATATTATCATCATAAGATTTAGCATACACGCTGTCATACTATAGATATATAACAAAACACACCTATACTGGAAAGTGGCACCCAGTGTTCATCACACAAAGTGCACCCCCCAGCGGGAATCGAACCCGGAACCTCTTATTTACCATGCAATGAAAATAGCTGCATCTGATGACTGCCAAAGTACCGAAAGATTCGCAAACGCGTGTAAGGTCAACGGATGTTACAATCCTCCTAATTTTGAAATGACCCAAAGCATTCGGCTCGATACAATTTCACATGTACAATTTAATTTGATACGGTTATAATGGAAGTGCTACTTAATAGCATTTAATAATAATATTATTCTCGCATAATGCTTCGATGATTATGAAAGTTGTTGTGGATAAAGGGATTTAGCTTTTCTTGTGAAATTCTGAACTGATCACTTGGTGTAGACTCCAGGAGTCCGGGTGGCTCAAGGGCTAACAGTCGGCCAATCTGTTTGGTTGGTACTCTTTGAGACGTCCGTTATCTATGGGGGAACTGAAAACAAGAATCTCCATTTGTTATTGTGTAAATGGTTCTTACTATACAGTTAGCATTTTTTCTTTTTCCCGAGTGAATTTCAGTGCGCGTCTGTGTGTGTCTGTGTCATCGTAGCCCCCGAACGGATGAACCGATTTCGATACGTTTTCTTTGATTGAAAGCCAGTTTAATCAAGATGGCTATTAGTATTGTGTCATTAAAATCGGTTCAATAGTTTGGGAAATATTTGAGTATAACTATAGCACACTTGGTCGGGGATTTTCTGAAATACGTGTCGGTTATTATTGTGGTATTCTGCAGGATATGATGATCAACAGAAGATCATGCTTCTGTTAGTTTACAATCAAACATTCCTATATTATGTTATAATATTGACAATTAAAATCCCACCAAAAACATTCTGTAAAAAACTAGCCAAGTCTCGATGGATCTGCTTGTTTATCTCTAAAAAGTAATGAAATCAATTTATTATTAAAATAGCTGAATACGCTTTCGTTGCATTTGACTTAGCACCCCCTCTCTGATTACCGTCAAATAAATACGACCTTTGTAGTTTTAAAAATAGACCATTGAATATTTCAGTGGCCAATTATCGTTGAAGTCTATAATCTATGGTCTCACTCAACACCCGATAATGCTGTTTGAAAGTACACAAATTGGTCGCATTGACCCTGACTTTTGCGTGCGTATTGAGTCCTCTCCGACTGATGCCCTCTTACTTATCCACTTAGCTTACTTAAGCTCACGTTATAGGTACTTATGTACTTACAGTCACAGAGGTATTACACATTGAGGGTTTGTTTTGAATTTTTCGTCCATTGAAAAAAGATCCACCATAATTATGTAACTTGAATCTTTACTTTTTTTACTTTTATTGAAAAAAACCGAACGATTAACTTAATAAATGCGTGAGCGACGTGTAATTACGTTCCACGTATGCTGTTTCCACCATACTTTAAATCCATGACTGCCTGCAGGAATGCAGTTTTATGCCTCATGATTCTATATGCCTCCTATAGTCATGCCTTTAAAAACATTTATCATTAATTATTTCGTATCTTATGAAGGTATGGATGTTTATCACTAAATTTTTTCATTCCAATATAGATAAAATTTGGCAAATACTAATTGAACATATTCGATACTTGACGACCTGATTGGCGCAGTAGGTCACCATGCCTGCCCGCTTTCCAGAGGTTCCGGGTTCCATTCCCGGCGGGGGTGGACTTTGTGTGATGAACACACACACTTTCCAGTCTGGGCATGTTTATATATATACGTAATACCTATATACCATGTTTGCTTCGTTTCTATGACACAAGGTAAAGCTTAGTACGGAATTAAGTAGATCTGTGTGTTGTTGTGTTGTTTACTTAAAGCTTAAAAATATCCCCGAAGACATCCCTCATGTACGAACTTTTTAGAAGAATTATGTTAGCTGCTGGCCATTTCATATAAATAATTTTGCTGTTACTCTTAAAATTGAGTTTATCAGTTATGGTATTAATTTACAGTATATTTATCTAACGTTATGTGTAGAATTAAAAAAAAACAACCAACATAAATCCAAAATTTTTGACTGTTAAATGTTAATTTTGTGTTCAATTTCAAATGTTTTCTTTTTATTTTAGCACTAATTAGGTAACTGTACCCGCTGAGATTTACCCGAGAATTTATATGTCTAATTCTCGTTAGATTATTTTTCACACAATAAAATTTATTATAAAGCTCTTTGTAATTATTTTTTTGCTTTTAATATTACGTACCTATCGAACTAAATGGAAATTTTTATACTTTTTAATGTATAAAGCTTTCATTTCCTACTCATCGGTACTTACATACTACACGAAAATAATTTGACAGTATCGACAAAATCTATATTATAGACTGCCTTTGTTGTAGTACATCTGTTGTTAAGGATCTACACAGGACGCGTGTTGTAAATCAACTGTAACAATCTCGACACAATAGTACAAAACACATCAATCAAACCGATGGGTTGCTTGAGATAATTTGTATCGCTCCCTTTACGAGAGTGTTCAAGGTCACGAGTTATATTCCTGTTAGAGAACACTTTGTGGTGATTTACAATATAAGTCGCGAGATTTTTTAATATTTCGTCCATTTTCAAACAATCGATGTTTTGTTTAAGTCCCAAGGACAGCAATGAGCATGACGACAAGGTATACAAAATAAAAATTCTATTTAGTCCGTCAGTTAGATAGTAAAAAAATAATTGACACGTATTTTTTGCTTTTTCGAATCATTGAAAAAAATACTTAGATAAAACGCAATGAATATAAAATACAGGTCTTTTCTTGTATTCCTACGTATCAGCAATCAACAATAAATGACGGTTTTTGAATCTCGTTTTTCATAGATTTAGCTTTCATTAGACGCATCACGTTCACAATGCAATTATATAATACTATAGCAATTAATAAAAACAATACTTTTGTCGAATATAATTCCTATTCCTATAGAAGTAAAGGCTTTAATTACAAATAACGGATGAACTCGCGGTTTGCTGCGCGGGCATGCGCACACGCAGCGTGACGGCATGCGACCACTTTCCCCCTCTAATGGCTACTGCACTTGGGATAACACGCGCTATTGATTGAGTAATAGACAATTTAAGGCCTGACTTCTTGAAAGAATACTGAACTGTCAGTTTTTTAGAGCACTGAATGCATGCTATTCTTGACCATACTTGTTCTACACAAACGAAATAGTACATTGTTATCCTAGGGGTGAAAGTAACCCTCGATCTATTGGCCAAACCCCGTTGCGGGACTACATAAGTCTTTCTCCCGAGGCCAGTAAGTATGCCCCCTATGACATAAAAAAAAACTTGAGTTTCTGCAGTATCCAGCTGTCAGTTGAAAGCGATTCTCCCTAGGGCTGAAAAGTGTTACTTTCAACCCGCTTCTCAGGCAACTTCAGACCTACTTTCCGAGTATGAGTAATGAAAAAGTGTTTTAATAAAGAGATAAGTACGAAATGCGTTGTAAAATAAAGTTTGCATGTACCTTCAAACCTAAGCAAAAAAATGTATAGGTACACGAAATAAATAAAAAACACAGCTGCCTATTTATGTGAGAACAAATTTTAGTATTTTCAACATGGTTAAAATTTTGATCCGTAAATATGTTTTACTACTTATTTGAAATTACTTAATATTAAATAACCAATTGTTAACAAAGACCTGCACAATAACTTCATCTGTCGTAAATGGGCCATTCGAAACACAATGCTTGGTTAGCGAATTGAGCTTACTAACTCCAGGACAAAAGCTCATAACTACTAACCTAATATACACAATTTTCATGAAAAGACAAACAACTGTTTTCTTGTAATGTAAGTAACCTAAATAACGTCTGATTGTGAGCCTGATAAGCCTGAAATCAAACTTTTGAGGATAATTTTTCTACATTTTTTTAGTACAAATTTCATGAAAAGTCAAACAACTGCTTTCTTGTAACGTAAGTAACCTAAATAACGTCACAATCAGTTGTGAGCCTTATAAGCCTGAAATCAATCTTTTCAGGACAATTTTTCTACTTAGGTATTAGTGTTAGTGTGCAAAACATTAATATCTAAGAGGATTTACTATTACAGTTGTCATAATTGGTTGAAATCTGAAAATTTTAATTTGGTTAAAGTTTTGATAGCATTAGTGATTATAAGATAAAGAAAGATTCTAAAAACCCAATTGTAGTTTTTTGGCATCATTGTTCAAAAGTTGGTAAATCTATGTATAAATTTATTCACAATAAGCCTTAATATTTAAGAATAGAACACAGAATTTCTGAATAAATTAAGAAACTAAATATAAATGCGTGACAAAATTTAGATTAACAAATACAGTTACAAAAAAATATAATAATTATATTTTAAAAAGATAAAAATAACAAAGCTTCCCACATTTCGGTGAGTATTGACTAATACCAAACTTCACGACTTGCGCTATAGTGTGTGAGTAGAGTGTGTGTCATCTGTGATTTATCGGAGATCGTATAAAGGTCGCCGAAAGGTTCCGCTGGCGTGTCGTAACATACTGCAGTCAGACTATTGTTAGATCCAAGAGAAATGTGTCAGCAATCACGCCTCTTTGATACGGAGAATTGATGTCTTCATCCAAACACTTGGTAGTTAACTATTTAAGAACAGAATTTGGCCTTGATAAATTCGTTAATGCATATGGTAGTAATGTTAGAAATTAAATATATTTTGTGTACCTACCTATATGTTAACAGCTAAAATGCAAATATTTCATTAACCAGTTGTCTTTTATTTCTAGGTTTACAATTTTTGCCAACGCGATCTCTAAGGAAACAAGTGGTGAGTTGAAAAACACTAACAACATTTGGACATAGATAAGCAATAGTGTGTTAATCCACACTGGAGAAATTTTGAGTAAATCGTGTCTTAAAATTATAGAGCCATCTTCTGTCAACATTTTTTATGATCAATATTTGGTTACATACTTATACAATGTAATAAGGTAAACACGTAATTAAAAAACGTTCCCTAACTCTCAATAAATCGTTCTGAATAGGTAACTTAATTTTGTGGGTTAACATGTTACTGCTTATCTGCGTCCATTTGTCAATTTTATCAACCTGCTAAACGTAATACGAAATTCCGTCCGTGATATCTTTGTTAGCGCGCAAAGCCAATTAAACAAGTTTTATTCGCGAAATGAGCTTTTCCTCCTTCGCTTTTCTAGGCGTTCCCATGGTCCAATTGTTCGACGGTTCTTATGTAAATATTTAACGCCTCTCCAATGATAGCGGCTCAGTGCATTGTGCAATCGGACGCCCGGTTGCAGTATAAATTATTTGAATTCACGAATATACATTGTTTTCGCTACCCGTGTAGCTCTGATTAGATATATTATAGTTTCATACGACGCTCGACTGTAATTAGCTAATGTGTTAATGAGTTCGTTACAATAGAAGATTTCTTTAATTTGTGAACTTTTTTTTTTCATATTCTATCATTTATTTGACAAAACATGTTTTTTATGAGCACTTCCGCGTTTTATCTTTTGAAGGTGAAGATAATAATTTCAATTTCTTGTTGACTACTTCCCTCTAAAGGAGTCGCCAACTGACATTGTAACGGAAACCATCAAACCAAATTATAAAGTTACGTACACAAGCAACATCAGACTGTTTATGCCGTATATTAGTTTTCTGACAAATTTCAACTGATGTTTCACAGACAATGGCTATTTTTATCTGTCACATTTTTCTGTGTACCTAATATTTCTGCCAGTTCCGCAAACGCAAAAAAATATATTTGATAAATAATATTCGTTGGCAAAAACTTGAGATTTGGATCGAAAAAATGCTTTCCCGGTTCGCGATCGTTTCATTATCGAACACGACTGACCAAACTGAAATTTGATGTAAAGAATCTCTATTGGTATGGTTTTGTTGTCATCGATCATTGAGAAAGATGCATGCAAAGTCGCTACTACTACAAACTAATGACACACAAGAGGTTGCTAATTTTACAACTGTCAAATTCAAATAATAAAAAAAAAAAACAAAAAAACTCCCAGTATATATTAGAAACATAAAAATTGTTTTAACAATGAGTTAATACGTAACCAAATGATATCTTTAGTAAATTTTCGTGCGCGTGACGTATAATTTTGTGTAGGTACGAACATCAGCGGAAAACACTGATTTTCAGCTGTTTTCATACTAAAATTATAGCAAAATATATATGTGATAAGGTACAAGCATTATTACAATAATATTTGACACCTCAAATACCAAAAACCATATAATATGACGTATATTAGGTACCTACTAAATCTGTACAAAAAATTAACTGGTTTGATTAAACCACTTAACTAATTCCACTCCCAATACGGTTAGTAAAAAGTATAGACCTAAATACCGTTGAGTCTAGTCTAGACTCTAGACGTCTTAATGTCTAAATGTCTGCGAATGGCATTTGATGAACTTTTTGCAACGTAGTAATGACATTTTATGACGCCGTTACAAGCACACATCATGTACATTTCAAATGTAATTGATAGATTACAATCAACATTGATTTAATAGCAAAAATGAATTTGAAAACATTACTTATAGCTAGGTTACAATTTGGTACCTATATAATAATTTAAACTGCACATTTTTTTTTAATTATCCTGAATCTGGGGGCATGGCTGTGACCCCGCCAAGTCGAGCAACAAAAAACACAGCCACGCCATCCTTTTCTCGAAGCAACTCATTTTTTTCGACCCTCCTATTTAATAATCCACTTCACAACACACGGATCTACTTGATCCCACAGTAAGCTTACTAGCTTACTAGCTTGTGTCGTGGAAACTAAGTAAAAGAGGTATATAATACATAGAATTACATATATATTATACTATAGATATATAAACACACCCAGAATGGAAAGTGGAAACCCTGTGTTCATCACACAAAGTGCACCCCCACCGGGAATCGAACCCAGAACCTAGCGTATTAATTTTAACAGGTAGCAGAAGTGCGCCATTCTGCACGGTAACAAAATTCAGTAAGAAATTGACGCGTACAAATAAAATTTCAAACTGCCCTGCGTTGTTTTAGCTAGCTATTGCCTGCGGCACTGCATGCATAGCATTATTCGGAGTTCCCGTGGAATTGTTCCATACAAACTTTGCAACCTCTTTACCTCCTTAGGGGTCGAATTTCTTTTCATCCCGTTAGGGGTTGAATTTTCAAAAATCCTTTCTCAGTGCACAACTCTAGACCCAGCAGTTTCAGTTGTGCGTTGATCGATCAGTCAGTCAGTTTCTGCTTTTATATTATAAAATATATATAAATAATTAAATCATTGCAATAATTACATCAATCAACATTACCGTTCAAAAAAGAGGTAATTAGTAATCTATCGACAACATATACGTATATTTTGCACTGACTCAACAAAATAAACAAACATACATTAACAAAAACACTATCGCAATGTGCCACGGTGTAATTACATGTACTTGTATTGTATGTATATATGTACATACAAAAGTTGTTACATTATAAGTACGTATGTACGAGTGGAGCTTGTCGAATAAAAGTTCAAGGACGCACAACACTTTTGGAGTTGTAGTAATGTTTGCAGAAAAATAAATAATGGCCGTTCACAAATTAATTTGGTTTTTAATAATATCTATAAACTTGTAGAGTGTTCCGACGAAAAGACATAAACGAGCATTACATACGAGTAATTATTAAACGCTCTTTTAGATTCCATACTACAATAGTAATATCTATAATTTGTGTTATGGGAAATGATTAATTTTAAATTAGTGCATTTTAAAGATGAACTAGCTGTTCCCCCCGCGGTTTCACCCGCGTCTATTTCGGTATTTTCTCAGGGGCTTGTATAGAAATTAAAAGTGCTTTATACTCTATACTATTCGAAGACTTGAATAATTCGTAACTATATTAAAAAAACCACGAAGACTAGCTGTCCCCGCACTTCCTTTTGCTTAATTTTTAGGCCACCCTCAGGAATAGTAAGTAGTAGTAGTAAATTTGTTAAGTGATTCAATACATTAATCTCCATCAACAAACAAACTTTTCCTCTTTATTGTAATACTAGCTGTTCCCGGCGATTTCGCCCACGTTTATTTCAGAGTTCCCGCAGAAATCCCGGAGTAGAAATTACCCTATGTTCTATTTTGTTCTTCCGCCAACTCGTATGCTTGACGATCGGTTTATTAGTTAAGGCGTGAGAGCGTAACAAACAAACTCACATTCGCATTTATAATAGTAAGGATTAAGTGGAAGTAAAGAAAAATATTTAAAAACAAACAGTGGCGTGACTGAAATCGAAGCCAGGATTCTTGTGATTTCTGTAACCGATTCGCCAATTTTTAAATAATAATAATAATGCTTGGACATTATGACACAGCGCCATCTGGTCTCTATCTAAGCTGAGCTTGTACTATACCACGGCTGCTTGTAAATGATCCAATTTTATATGGTGACGGTACCAGTAAAACGCACTTTATCAGTCAGTCAGTGCCATTCGCCTCGCGCGCAACTCGTCTCGCTCCACTTCACCTGCCCCGGAGGCTGCGAGGCTGCGTTGGAGGCGAAAGGCCATCTTCCCATGTCGGCCGGCTGGTGACGTCACATGTGCGGACCAACGATATCTTTTCACGACCTTGAAAATGTCCCGGGTTCAATTCCCGGTGGAGATAGACTTTGTTTGATGAACGCAGAGTTTTCCTTTCTTGTTTGCAGTCAATGGGTAATTTTTTCTCGCGCAAAACCCAAAAGCACACCGTTTGTGAATCAATAAAGATCATCCATAAAATTCCACCATTGTGACACATAAAGATCATCCATAAAATTCGCCCATTGTGACACATAAAGATCATCCATAAAATTCGCCCATTGTGACACATAAAGATCATCCATAAAATTCGCCCATTGTGACACATAAAGATCATCCATAAAATTCCACCATTGTGACACATAAAGATCATCCATATAATTCCCGTTGTTACGCTCAATTGATGACGCGAGTATGTGGTAGCGATTTCCCATGGGCGAGCAATCATCACAACGCGTTTTTTGTCCTTCCCCCTTAGCTAATTTGATAATCTATGATCTTTAATGCTATACAAAACTAAGGAACATATCGTCATGTCATTTGATCGCGTAGAAAACTAACTAATACTCACTCACATTCGCATTTGCTAAGGATTCAAAGACACTTCATTCTTCTCGCATTGACGTTGTAACTTTCACCCTCCTTCATCAATTTATGAACAACATCAAAGATGTTGAACATTTTATTTTGGCCAATTTCGTCTAATAGTTAGACCCAGTTTTACGTTGTGTTTTAAATGACTCCAGTTCTTTTAGGTTGAGATTCGATTCCGTCACCATCCTATCCGCATTATTATAATGGGTCGAGGTTGGGCTTAGGTATTAATTGAATAAAACGACCATCAATTAATTTGACATTTTATTTTAATATTTGTGCATAATATTTCTGTAAGAAATATTTATATTTAGTACACCCAACTGCGTTTGAGTTGGGTGACATTCGATCTTTATATGAACTCGCTCTACACGAACGGTTCTATTTTTAAGTGCGAGACTACACTGTACATTTATTTAACGTCTGTGCGTTAATAGTGTTGTTAGCCCGGAAGCAGAGAGACTCCAAAGACGGTATCCTTATTACAGTGGTACACATAATCACTAACTTACGTCTACCGACGCTAGTAGTGTTCGGATTCTGAGATAGGAATATGATGCTCATAGAACACCTCCCATACGATGTATAATTATAATCAACTTGATATTCCAATAGGAATATTTACAATGGCTCTCACTACATAACAAGTTTATTATATAGCGAGAGGTGGAATAGCCCCGTCCTGCGCTACCCACGGTGATGGTCATCCGCCTGCTCATAAGCAGTTACCACCCCCCCCCACCTGTGTTGCACAAGGTAGAGAGTTCTCCAAATATGCATAACCGACATCCGTTAGAGGATGAATCAGCTATATGAGACTGTACGTCCCG
This sequence comes from Zygaena filipendulae, assembly GCA_907165275.2. Lineage (NCBI taxonomy): Eukaryota > Metazoa > Arthropoda > Insecta > Lepidoptera > Zygaenidae > Zygaena > Zygaena filipendulae. Next base: position 10,078,096 of record OU015669.1, read on the forward strand.
TATCAGCAGCAATCGTTGGAGGTCATAATTCGGCGGTGCCGAGACCCCAGGGTACGTGTCAGCCCGAAGACCGAGGCCATAATGCGGATAGTACCGCGACCTCAACACCATCCCAATAATTCAAATATAAGTGTATGAGACCAGTCTCGCCGGACATCATAACTTCAGTCGGTCAATTTGTGTTATAGTAGCTACACGTAGCTAAGGCCGAAGCCCAATTGATTGGATCACAGCTCGTCCTCGTACAACACCCACTCAGCACTCGTTTATTTTGATAAACAAGTCGTGTTGAAAAACACAACTGTTTACCGAGATCAAGCGTTAACGACTAGGTCGTCCACAGCCGATCCCATAGTCTCTGCACAACGTAACAAAGTCACAAAGCGCATTGACTATAATTATTATGTTTGTAAAAAAAAGAAAGTAATGTTATCTTGAAAGAAGAGCGTTCAACACTCCCTTGGTGTAGGAAGCGATCCCGCGTCTCCAGTCAGCCGCATAGTCGATGATAGTTTTTGAATAACACGGAAGGCGTAGTTATTCAATAGACAAGATACAATACGTGCACAACGAAACCCGTCACGGCGAAGACAACTCAAGGCGCGGATTTTTACCTCTCCACGTTATCTTACGCTCGCGACGCGCGACGTCTAACCGCTCAGGATTAGAGTTCATCGTCGTTGTAAATTCCAATAAATTGAAAATACACGTATGCATCGAGCCGATAAGATGCGATGAATTATAATTTAATAACAATAAAATTACAATCCATACACACCGAAAGCCTTCCTCATAATAATATTTGTCTTCGCACAAGATATCCTAACGGACGTCGAGCGCGTTGACAAGGCTTTCGTACAGAGCGACAAGTCACTAAGTACGTAAGCTCGTTCGAACTCCCAACTACATCATCTTTATTGTGAAAGTGGTCGTCGGCATTCTCATCTAAGACCTTCACGTGAGACTCCAATATAATTATTTAGATTTGTATAATAATACAATATCTGTATACGAGCTACCACAAAACTAAACTCGTTTAACAACATTAAATGTTGTATACGCGACGCGCTCTACGCGCGACGCGTAGCCTCTCGACTCGCTCGTCCGCCCGCCGCGCGATGCCACTTCACGTCTCAGCCGCCCGCGTGGATACTGGCGGTGCGTTCACGTCTCGTTTGAGAGGGGTATGCGGGGGGTTGGGGGGTACAAGTCGATATCACCGTTACATCTGAAACCAAGCACACGGTTAATATACCTTATTATAAACATTTTATTTCATATGAATAATTACTTTATTCATTTTAGTTTATGAATTATACATCAATAATCATACAAAATTTAGATTGTGAGTTTATCAACTCGCAATACTTTAAATATATTTCAACTTAAGTTTTATAGTGTATTATATCATAATACATTATACATATAGTGTATTATGTTACATTATACATATATCTTTAAAATGCTTTTTCGAATATAAATAAATTTTTAAGCCTCATAGGGCGTCACAATCCCCCCCCAAAGTTTTATGAAACACTGAGTAATAAAACTTTCTAAGTTATTTTCGCCTCTTTAATTATACCATAAATTTATTATTTTTTTTGGGAAGCAGCCGCCCCAACACCCCTCCAACCACATTCAATCGTTCACCAATAAAGTGATGTGGAATGGCGATGTGTTTGTTATGGTATTAATTAGTTTTGCTAGATCTCATATAGTTATGCTTTATCGCATAATAGGCGATTAAAGTATGTTTGTTATATCAAGACATCTTTTGGTTTTTGAACCAATATACATATATTGTTTAACTGATTGAATGTGATTGAGCCACTTCTCCCTGACCCAATTTTTTTTTTTTCTATGTCTTTATTCACTTAAAATAATTATCACAATTATTTATGTACATTCGAATCAACAATATTTACAATCTTAAGATACAATCTTAATGATTAGTTCCTTCTTACAATATTATTAACAATCATATCAGGGTACAATCTTAATAATATTTATTACATCGAATCAACAACATCAACAATCATAAGATACAATCTTAATGATTATTATTTCGAATCAACAACATTATTTACATATTAACAACCATCTTAAACATTAAAAATGTTTACATTATTATCGGACCTTCGGGGTAGTCCTTTATTATTTATAATATTTGTACAAATGAATAGCATTATAATTGCCTTTAAGGTTATCAGTGTTCACGTCTTGTAGAGTATAAACATTATTGAAAGGCACGGCGGCCACTCTGTATGGCCCTTCATACAAAAATTCAAACTTTTTTGTCTCTTTACGCCCTTTAACGGACCTGTTATCTCTACGTATTTTTACTAAGTCACCAATTTGGAATACAATCAATTTATGACTCTTGTCATATTTTGTGCGTCGTACATTACTAGCACTTTTTAAATTCTCTCGAACTTGAGTTCTGATATCGTGTAAATTTAAGGGTTTTCTGTTGATCATGAGCTTCTCATCAAATGATAATTTATTCGGTTCACCGTACATAACTTCACACGGAGTGAAGCCTATACTGTCATGAAAACTATTGTTATATAACTCTTCTAAAGTCGGTAGTATATTAGGCCAAGACTTATGATTCGAACCACAATAGGTTCTAAACAATCTTCCCAACTCTCTGTTTACTCTTTCAACTGTATTCGGTCTAGGGTTCCTCACAGTGGTATATATAGCTTTGATGCCCAACTCTTTCACACCATCTCTCCACACATTACTTATAAATTGCTTTCCATTGTCAGTCATTATAGTTTTCGGTTTTATAATCTGTGAAAAGTGTTTTAGTTTAGATAAAACACTTCTGCCGGTGGCATCTTTCATCGGGTATAACTTTATAAATTTACTGAATGTGTCCTGAAAGACTATTATGAATTTCAGCCCGAGGGTTCCTGCTGGTAGCGGTCCGTATATATCTGCCATTACAATGTCTCCAATGTCTTTAGACAATATCGACTGACAGGGTCCAACATATTTAATATTCTCGCTCTTTGACATTTGGCATACATGACATGTTTTAATCCTCTTTCTCACATCTCTAGTAAGCGCATGCCAATAAAATCTATCTTTAATATATTTTACAACTTTATAAGCACCTTGATGCCCCATTTCAAGGTGTACTTGATCGATTATATCGTTAATTAAGATTTTTGGAAGATATATGACTTCCTTGCTCGTCTCAATTGAACTATAATACAAAATGTTGTTTCGTAATTTACATCGCAATATAATTCTATCTGATCTATTTTGTGCCACACTCACGCTTCCCAGACGCTCTTTAATTGCGCTGATATCAGCGTCTAATGATTGTAGTTCAGATAATCGGTTCAATTTTCCTTTGAGCTCAACATTTTCAGTAGTTTCTGTATATAATATCTCGAAGCATATACCCCTATCTTCCTGTATATGCTTGCCCTCAGGCAAATATCTCGATAATATATCAGCAACTAAATTTTGTCTTCCTGTTATGTGTTCTACTTTATAATTAAACTGTTCCAAATAAAGTATCCAACGCGTTACTCTACTGTTATAAAGCTTCCAATTCTTCACGAATATCAAAGCTTTATGATCAGTTTTAATCGTCAACTGTGCACCTCTTAGATATGTTTCAAACTTTTTTATACAACTTATTATTGCATAAAATTCTTGTTCAGTTACTGTCCAGTTTAATTCTGGTCCTTTTAATGTTTTACTGTGGTATCCTAAAATTTTCATTTCGTTATTATCGTCCAATTGATAGAGCACACCAGCCAATCCAATGCCCGAACAATCAGTTTGTAAGTAATACGGTTTATTAAAATCCGGATGGTGTAACATCACGGTTTTTATAAATCTTTCTTTTAATCGATCAAATGCACCTTGTTCCTCAGAACCCCAATTCCATGATTGATCTTTCTTTAATAGTTTACACAATGGTACGATCAAATTGCTATAATCATGTATAAATCTTCGATAAAAATTACAGAGCCCCAAAAACGCTCTTAATTGCTTTACTTTCTTAGGTTTTGGAAAATCTCTTATACTCTTTAACTTGTCTGGATCTGTTTGTATCCCTTCAGTGGATATTATGAAACCCAACATCTTAATCTCTTTACATATAAATTCACATTTTTGCAAGTTACAGGTCATACCCGCTTCATACAGTTTGCCAAGGACCGTCTGTATATGTTCGAAGTGTAAATCCAACGTTCCAGTTGTGATAATTGCCAAGTCATCTAAGTAATTCACACAAAACTCTCTTACTTCCGGACCCAATATCTTGTCCATTGCACGACTGAAACTTCCCACTGAAGTCTTCAATCCTTGTGGTAGCACATTGTAAACATACGACTTTCCATTGAAGGTGAACCCTGTGTACTTTCTACTTTCTTTACAAATCGGTATTTGAAAGTATGCATTATTTAAGTCGATAGTGGTTATATATTTCGCACCATGAAATGAATTTAAAACGTCCAATTGCATTGGAGGTTTTTCAGTTTCGCCAATCATCTTTTTGTTTATGCCTCTAGCATCTAATAAGACTCTTATAGAGCCGTCTTTCTTCAATGTGAATGTTAACGGACTACTGTATGGTGTTGACATTCTCGTTATAATACCATTACTCTCCATCTCATCCAACTTCGATTGAAGTTTCGCCCTGTAGGCGTATGGTATAGGGTAAGATCTGTTTACAATAGGAAGCTCATCGACCATCTCTATCTTATGTTCGTAGCAATTCGCTCGTCCTAGTTGTTCGGAGAACATAGAAGCATAAGATTTTAGAACAACTTTTAAAGTCTCTCTATTTTTAGTGTTTAAGTCGCAACCAATTTTTATATTATTAAAAATACTTTCAAAACTTGAGAAATCAATTTTGCATATTGCTACAATATTCCTCTTGAACAACTCTATAAAATATTCTTTTGCATCTTTAGTTATATACATTCCAGTCTTATCAGTACTTAGATCTATGATGGCCCTATTCATCCTTAGCCAATCAAAACCAATAATACAAGATCTTACTAATTTAGGCACAATTAAGAAACTTGTTTCAATAATTAAATCGTTAAATCTCACAGGCAACAATACTATCTGTTGTATTTTAGAGCTCTTTTGTCCGAGGACACCTCTTATTTGAATCGCTTTTACAGGCATAGTAGCTAAATTCTGATTTTTCTTTGCAATTTCGATCCAGAGCTCTTCTGATATACAGGTAATATCGCTCCCTGTGTCCAGGAGAGCCTCTATCTCAAAATTGAATATATTTATTACAACTTCACTTTTAAAATTTTCTAGTACTTCAATTTCTCTCTGAGATTCATTTAAAACAGACTTAACATTAAGTTCTGAGATAATGACTCCCTGTTGTAACATGTCTTGTCTATTTTGTAAGTGTTTTACAAAGTTGTACTTCATATTATTAAACTCATAGCCTAACCCCTCTTTGTGAGTTTGACCATTTAGTTCGATAGGTTTGTAGAGTCCTTGAGAATTTTTTCCTAACTTCTCGCCTGGGCGCCACCCCATGCTCTTCATAATTTCGAACCCTCGGTTCCTTATACTGCCGACTGCAACCGGAACCCTCTTCGCAGTCTTTAGTTGTTTAAAGGTGCGGTGCCTTCACTCTCCCGCTCCTCTTCTAAATTGCCCGATGTCACTGTCGACGTCGGTTTTGTTTCACTAGGTTTCCGCCACTCTTTGCGGTATTTATTTTGAAAATCCTTTTTCCAATTTTCATTAATATTCTTGTTGCTTTTTTGATATTTCACAGGTTGTTGCCTTTCCTCCGCTCTATTATCATCCAAAGCCCTGAGGAATTTTGTTACCTCAGCAATTGTCTGACTCTTAGACCAGAACCATAAATCTTGTACATTAGTTGGAAAGTGTTTGATTATATCGGACACCAGATCCTCCTCTGGTATTTGTCTTGTAAGCATTTTTGCTTGCCCTACGAGCTTTATAAAATGATCGGACATTTTCGGACATTTTTCCCCGTTCCATTTGTTATACGCAATTTCTCTACGTATTTTGTCTTGCTCGGGTTTTCCCCAATAAGTTTCGAGAAATTCTCGTTTAAAATCATTAAAACTGTACCATGAATCTTTATAAATTCGGGCCCACGCCTTTGCCTCCGCCTTAAGACACTCAATAGCAATCTGTACCTCTCGTCCTTTCACATCACGTCTCTTTTCAAGATACGTTTCTAGGTCCTCGATAAAAGTAACCGGATGCCCCTTCTCCGGGTTACTGAATTTAGGTTTTTCGTGTTGTAAACTCGATATATCGCTTACATATATGACTTTCTCTTGAACTTCCGGCTCTGAACTCTCAATTGTAACCTCTTGAGGTACATCTTCCTTTTCAGATGGCCGCTTAAGCTCTTGTTCGAGAACTTCAATTTTGTTTTGTAACCGTCGTGTAGTTCGTTTGAACAACTTGTACAAACGATCATACTTTGTTTCATTATCAGGTACCTCCTTTTCTCTGCCTTCGCGCCGCCTTTTACGCTGTGGCTGTACATTTTCTATTTCGGTCTCGGCTTCAACAGACTCCGTGGGTCCTTCATTCTCCTTCCTCTTGCCCATTTTTTTTTTTTTTATGCACTGATTCACTAGATTAAAGTTATTAAAAATTAAACTAAATCACAAGACAAGTCACTTAACAACTATTACACTTAACAACTATTATGATACAATTAATTTAAGGATCGTCCTTGCGATGTCAGTAATTCGCTTTTAGCACTGTTAAAATGTCAATAATTGTCTTTACATATCACTTTCACTATTGATGTTACTCGAGATAATGTCTTTTATACGTATCACTTTCACTATTGTTGTTACTCAAGATACGTATTTAAATATCACTTTCACTATTAATGTTACTCGAGATATGTATTAATTATCCTTCGGCAATCTGTAAGAGCATTGCAAGTTAATATTCCCAGCCTCAACACTTATAATGCGGATATTCAGAGTCAGGGTCGAATCTCACAACCTTTCCATTTCACGGACAACAAATTGTAGGGTGTTACCCCTACGATATTATGTTTAAATAGCCATGCATTTATTGACCTAGGCCACTTGTATTCATTTTTAGTCAACCATGCGATACGCTGTCGCGGTCGTTTTTATTTATTTAATTCAACCATGCGATACGCTGTCGCGGTCGTTTTTATTTATTTAATTCAACCATGCGATTCACTGTCGCGGTCGTTTATTCGTATGTAAGCCAACCGTGCGATGCACTGTCGCGGTCGCTTTTACATTCCTAACTTAGCCATGATCCTGGTCACGGCACCAAATTGTAACTTTCACCCTCCTTCATCAATTTATGAACAACATCAAAGATGTTGAACATTTTATTTTGGCCAATTTCGTCTAATAGTTAGACCCAGTTTTACGTTGTGTTTTAAATGACTCCAGTTCTTTTAGGTTGAGATTCGATTCCGTCACCATCCTATCCGCATTATTATAATGGGTCGAGGTTGGGCTTAGGTATTAATTGAATAAAACGACCATCAATTAATTTGACATTTTATTTTAATATTTGTGCATAATATTTCTGTAAGAAATATTTATATTTAGTACACCCAACTGCGTTTGAGTTGGGTGACATTCGATCTTTATATGAACTCGCTCTACACGAACGGTTCTATTTTTAAGTGCGAGACTACACTGTACATTTATTTAACGTCTGTGCGTTAATAGTGTTGTTAGCCCGGAAGCAGAGAGACTCCAAAGACGGTATCCTTATTACAGTGGTACACATAATCACTAACTTACGTCTACCGACGCTAGTAGTGTTCGGATTCTGAGATAGGAATATGATGCTCATAGAACACCTCCCATACGATGTATAATTATAATCAACTTGATATTCCAATAGGAATATTTACAATGGCTCTCACTACATAACAAGTTTATTATATAGCGAGAGGTGGAATAGCCCCGTCCTGCGCTACCCACGGTGATGGTCATCCGCCTGCTCATAAGCAGTTACCACCCCCCCCCACCTGTGTTGCACAAGGTAGAGAGTTCTCCAAATATGCATAACCGACATCCGTTAGAGGATGAATCAGCTATATGAGACTGTACGTCCCGTATCAGCAGCAATCGTTGGAGGTCATAATTCGGCGGTGCCGAGACCCCAGGGTACGTGTCAGCCCGAAGACCGAGGCCATAATGCGGATAGTACCGCGACCTCAACACCATCCCAATAATTCAAATATAAGTGTATGAGACCAGTCTCGCCGGACATCATAACTTCAGTCGGTCAATTTGTGTTATAGTAGCTACACGTAGCTAAGGCCGAAGCCCAATTGATTGGATCACAGCTCGTCCTCGTACAACACCCACTCAGCACTCGTTTATTTTGATAAACAAGTCGTGTTGAAAAACACAACTGTTTACCGAGATCAAGCGTTAACGACTAGGTCGTCCACAGCCGATCCCATAGTCTCTGCACAACGTAACAAAGTCACAAAGCGCATTGACTATAATTATTATGTTTGTAAAAAAAAGAAAGTAATGTTATCTTGAAAGAAGAGCGTTCAACACTCCCTTGGTGTAGGAAGCGATCCCGCGTCTCCAGTCAGCCGCATAGTCGATGATAGTTTTTGAATAACACGGAAGGCGTAGTTATTCAATAGACAAGATACAATACGTGCACAACGAAACCCGTCACGGCGAAGACAACTCAAGGCGCGGATTTTTACCTCTCCACGTTATCTTACGCTCGCGACGCGCGACGTCTAACCGCTCAGGATTAGAGTTCATCGTCGTTGTAAATTCCAATAAATTGAAAATACACGTATGCATCGAGCCGATAAGATGCGATGAATTATAATTTAATAACAATAAAATTACAATCCATACACACCGAAAGCCTTCCTCATAATAATATTTGTCTTCGCACAAGATATCCTAACGGACGTCGAGCGCGTTGACAAGGCTTTCGTACAGAGCGACAAGTCACTAAGTACGTAAGCTCGTTCGAACTCCCAACTACATCATCTTTATTGTGAAAGTGGTCGTCGGCATTCTCATCTAAGACCTTCACGTGAGACTCCAATATAATTATTTAGATTTGTATAATAATACAATATCTGTATACGAGCTACCACAAAACTAAACTCGTTTAACAACATTAAATGTTGTATACGCGACGCGCTCTACGCGCGACGCGTAGCCTCTCGACTCGCTCGTCCGCCCGCCGCGCGATGCCACTTCACGTCTCAGCCGCCCGCGTGGATACTGGCGGTGCGTTCACGTCTCGTTTGAGGGGGGTATGCGGGGGGTTGGGGGGTACAAGTCGATATCACCGTTACATCTGAAACCAAGCACACGGTTAATATACCTTATTATAAACATTTTATTTCATATGAATAATTACTTTATTCATTTTAGTTTATGAATTATACATCAATAATCATACAAAATTTAGATTGTGAGTTTATCAACTCGCAATACTTTAAATATATTTCAACTTAAGTTTTATAGTGTATTATATCATAATACATTATACATATAGTGTATTATGTTATAATACATTATACATATATCTTTAAAATGCTTTTTCGAATATAAATAAATTTTTAAGCCTCATAGGGCGTCACAACGTCTTCATTGAAACATTATTATATTTCCTGGTCTTTCATGACCAACAGCCTCGTGTTTGCACTAATTGGGGACAAAAACAAGTGAATTATACGACGTGTTTTATAACCTTTAAAGACACACTATAGATAAAAGGAAATTTGAACTTTAAAACTCTTAATTACCTATGTGAAACCAGGAACTTCCTCTTTGACAACTAGTTATCAAAGTAGCCCGTAAGGAGTAAGTAATACAAGTAGTAAACCATTAAATAGTAGTCAATAGGGTATCTCTATAACTACTGATCCGATTCTAAAAATAACACTGGTAGAAAGCTGCAGTATTCCTAAATGACATAGGATACTTTTTAAAGTTCCCAGGGGAGTTCTAAAGCTATACAGAAATCGCGGGAGAACAACTTTAAATATCTATATGAAGAACTGTTCACGTGTCGATATTTTCCAGTTCTGTATTTTAGTATGCTGACTACTATTCACCACTGACTACTAAAAAATTGATGTCTTTTTAATTTGTATTCGGTTCGATTTCGTTCCTTTGAAATCTCACATTGCCGTAAACTTTTCTTTCACTCCAAAATTTTTAATAGTTCTATTTACTCTTATCTTTCACAGTATCACTTTTTTATATTTATACATACATAATTATATACTAGCTCGACAGCTGTTCCCGCGGTTTCGTCTCGTGTTAATTTCGGAGTTCGAGCGGGAATTCTGTAGTAAAAGTAACCTATACCTTTTCTGTTACCTATGACAAAGTATATGCAAAATTTGATGACCATCAGTCAGTTTTCAGTCAAACAGACAAAGAAATTCCCATATATATTTTGTTGTCCCTGTGCTCATCACACAAATTTCATCTGTCTCTACTGGGAATCGAACCCAAGACCTACATATTGATTAACTAGCTGTTCCCCGCGGTTTCACGCGCGTTTATTTCGAAGATCCCTCAGGAATTCCGAGATATAAGTACCCTATATTCTTTTCTGTACCTGTGACAACGGGTCGTATGCAAAATTTTATGCACCGGCGTTAACTTCGGAGTTCCTCCAGGAATTCTAGGATAAAAGTACCCTATGTCCTTCTCTATACCTCTAAAAACGTGTAGTTATACAAAATTTCATGACGATCGGTTGAGCCGTTAAGGCGTGAAAGCGTAACAGACAGACAGACAGACAGAGTTACTTTGGCATTTATAATGTTAAGTAGGGATTGAGAAGTCGGGCTTCCGATAAATACAGTAAGTAAATAAACTTCACTTTCATACTCAACTTCGACCGCCGCATAAAATTGTTGCAATATAAATAAATAAATAAATATTTTTTGCGTCAGTTCCTTAATCAAATAAAGATGAGTTTGCACTGGGCAGATAGCGAGTGGGCGGTGTTAACACAATTATCACACGGCGACCTAATTCCGAGCCGTGTAAGCCCGTGTGTAATGGAAAGACAATTGTTTGCCTTCCCACGGCACGCGCGTTTCATTTGTGACGCTTATATAATAAGCATTTGCGTGACTTAGGTGCGCGTGCGCAGGTCGACTGGCGTTTTGAATTCAGAACGGGAGATCAGTGAAATAAGAAAAAATTGTGCCATAGATATGTCACACATAAAGCTACAATGAGACAACGTGTGCGTGGAACAAAATTAGGTTCGGGCCAAGAGATGGGTGAGGTGGTTCCACCACCCGGTTGCATTACTCTGCATGCGCTGAATGAAACTCTATGCCTGTTAATTCTATAGGTTGCACGTATTAAAAAACAAGGCTAAGCTGTGAAGCTTAAACTTTAGCTAATTTAGCTAACTGGAAAAAGTTATATAGGCTTTTTTTAGTGGATCCTCCCAGGATTTTCACACAAATTTAATTATTTTTTTCACTTAGGGCCTAGAGGTTGAATGCATGTCTACCTACCAATTTTCAGTTGGGAGTCAAGGAACAAAGCAAGGGCAGTCTACAGGGAAAATATTTATTGAATAACGTTAACATACCTTCCTACGTATACATTTATAAACAGTAACTATTTTTTAATTATTTTTTTTATTTTTTTAGTGATTACCTGCATTTTAAAAGGAAAATTTCTTTTTAAAATAAAGGATGTGAAATTTCCTGTTTCTAGCTTTAGTAGTCAGTAGTCAGTCAGCTAGAAGCTTCTGCAGATAGTCAAATTTTAAAGTTTTTCTTGCTATATCAGTGTCATAGTAAACATTGTAATTACACAAATACGAGTTTACGACTCTCAAAATGCCTATTACATCATTGTGATACAGCCTGTATGAGATGTGATTTCAAAAACTGCCCCTGAAGATATCCTCAAACTTTAATTCACCTTGAAAATTACATGTCAATAGACCAATTACAAGTGCCGTTCCCACCACACGACCTTTTCCTCTTGATCGAGCCGACTTCGGATTCAGACAATAGTATTTTGTGTGTATTTACCTAATTACTACTTACCTAGTGCCTACATTGTCTGTTGGAATTTTTTTGCTCGCTCATTTTTTATCACTATAATAATCCTACTAATATTATAAACGCGAAAGTTTGTAAGTTTGGATGGATGGATGGATGGATAGATCGATGTTTGTTACTCTTTCACGCAAAAACTACTGGATGGATTTAAATGAAACTTTACAATAATGTAGCGTATACATCAGATTAACACATAGGGAACTTTTCATCCCGGAATTCCCGCGGGAACTCTGAAATTAACGCGGGTGAAACCGCGGGGCACAACTAGTAAATAATAATTCTTGGACGTTATCACACTGCGCTAAGGTCCCAAATTGAGAAGAGACTGTACTATGGAGTATGAGTGCCAAATTAAATTTCAAATTTCAATAATATATTGTAACTGTGAAAGTAACTCTGTCTGTTACCATTTCATGCCTTAACTACTCAACCGATCATCGTGAAATTTCACATTTACGTGTACACATTGTTAACCCCTAATAGAGAAGAAGAAAGTTTATGTAATTTATGTTTAACTAGATTAATGCTATTCTCCCTTGGTTTCACCGGCAGTAATTTCTGAGTTCCCGCGGGAATTCCGGGATAAGACACCCTATGACACTCAGGAACACTAGCATTCTATTGGTAAAAGAATTTTCAAAATCGGTTCAGTAGATCCAGACATTACCCCCTACAAGTCCTACAACCTCACAATCTGAATCTATAATATTTACAAATAACTTCCTGAGATCAAGTGAAGACAGCTATGTCAATATTAAATACAGGCAGACATTTCTATCTTGTATAGAGTACAAGTATGCATAGAAAGACATTACCACTATCGATTATTACCAAACAGTAAATCGATTTCAAGTGCACTTCTGTTTCTTTATATCGTACATCGGTTCGCCACAACCATAACACGCAAACATAAAACTTTACTGTGTAGGAAGCTTTCTATTCGGCTATCACAATAAATATTACTCTTGTTAGTACAAATAATTACTATTTTTATTACTAACTAGCTGTGCCCCGCGGTTTCACTCGCATTAATTTTAGAGATCCCGCAGGAATTCTGGCATGAAAAGTAGCCTGAGTTACTCATTATAACATCAGCTCGTAGATACCAGTGAAAGTACCGTTAATATTGGTCCAGCCGTTCCAGAGACTAGCCGGAACAAACAGACAGATAGACAGACAGACCGACATACAGACAGAGAGAGAAATTTTTTTAAAAATTGTTTTTTTTTTATGTAAGTACCGTATATACTTTCGTACCGTACCGTACAGACAGACACTTCAATTTTATTTATATGTATAGATTACCATTTTCTACGGTAAATGACAAAACGAGTATTTTTTTAATGCTTGCAATAAATCTTTTGATGATGAATGATGTTACTAAAATTTTAACAGTTGAGAAAAGTTAGTAATATTTTAATTATTGTAACTGGAACTTAAGTTCTTTAATGTGCCTACGTTATGTTATTTAATAAAACCTACATACTATTGAGTTAAATTACGTCGTTTTATGGACGATTTGTATTTATTATATTGGCGTACAAATGCATGACTTATACGTTTCGTATCGTTACTACGAGAACTATTGTATAACAGAAAAGTAATGAACAGTGGATACATTTTCCACCGCTGTGAATGTAGTTAAAAGGCCAAGCCACATATTTTGACTATGGTGTAGAGTTGTGAAGTTAGGCCTACTCCAGATTTGGCTTGTCGCCGACTTCAAACCAATCAGTAGTAGCACAAACCAATTTTAGCTTCTTAGTTTTGTGTTGTCGGAAGTCGGTTTTTATTTTTTTGTTAAAATTTGGTTTATTTCTCACTTTTCAGTGAGTTGGTTTGTAATTTATCTAAGTTACAATAGCCTAATGTCAACTGCTCATCACCTTATACAAAATATTACTTTTCCCGATGCAGGGACGTTAATTTTCGAGGAGTTCTCCTGGTACTTCACCATCAGTTCCACTTTACCATATACATTGTGACGAGCATAAATTGTTTAGAAAACACATTAAAGTTAACGAATCGGAACAGTGTGAAATACCTATTATTGAGTAGTTTCGATGACCATCTGTGGTCTTCATCATCAGTTCCACTTCTTAAAATTTTGCTTATCGAAAGCAAATGATAGATTTACTTTAAAAATACCCAAATCGCTATTCCCTCGATTTCTCCAAGATCCCATCATCTGATCCCGACTTGGTGGCAATGGGACCTAAGTTGGAGTATAGCCTTTCAAACAAAAAAGAATTTTCCAAATCGGTCCAACCGTCTTCAAGTAATCGCGTAACAAACATACAAAAAAACATTCCGATGAATCTAGAACCTCCTCCTTTTTGGGAAGTCGGTTAAAAACATGCTACAATTTCGCGAATGGCTTCTATGGAATGGTCTCTCACGAAGATAATCAATAATTTCCGCCTGGGAACCGAACGCGTGACCTTCCGATCCGGCGGCCGTATCTGCGTACCTACCTAAATTTGTTATTAACGAGTAATACATTACCGTTGTTTTGTAACTCTAAGGCCGAGTACACACCGCCGGCGCTCGAAAGCAAGGTCGGGATGCATCTTTGCTATTAACCATACGCCATTTTTGGATGTTTTTTTTTTGGTTACCATAATAATATGAAGTAATCATGATCGTGATTCTCGCTACGTTTTCTATGCGAATATTTTACAAATATTTGTTTGTCTGTGGGAGGTTATATCTGGAACTACTCAATTGATCAGCAAAAATTTTTACTAATTTATTCGCTGATAAAAAGTTATAGTAGATACCGGTCTCTTGAATGACATCGGATACTTTTCATCAAAGTACGAAGAATCCGAGGGAATACCAAAAATGGATGGTGTACTATTTGGTACTCTTATCTAAAAGTTGCATCCTAAAATTGACTGTATATACTATATAGCACAATATTTTTCGTCTATGGACATTCAACTTATTACTCAGGAGTCAGAATGTTTTGCACATATGGATCTGTTCGCGATCAATGATCTTCACAAGCGAACGTGAAATGCGAAGAGAACGGTATCAATGGCCTTTCATCAGCCTTTTTTTTTATTATACTTTTGACATCTTGAGAGTAAATAGTTTTAGCTGGCAATGGAAGTGATACACATAAAGTTGACAAAAAGCGCGAAAGTCATGTTTTTCTTTTTTTTAACCACACCCTCACAAAGACAAAGATTATAAATGACATGATGGAATGGCACAAAAATACAGATTTTTTTATCAACTGTTCCGATTAAGAAATCATTTTTTTTTTAATGTGAATATACAGTTACAGTTTTTATCAAAATCGAACCTAAGAACTTATGAATACTTTTCGCTTTTTCTCGTAGTTTCGATCCCATCAAAAACATAAATGTGAAAGTGGATGCCAAATATCAAGTTCCTAGGTCATCTGGAAGTCGGTTATAATTTTGGTCTATAGGTCAGTCAGTGATAAAAATCACGATTTTTGGACGTTAATATCTAAAAGCCCGTATTAGGTGTGCTTATGAAATTTGGAGCACATGTTTATCTCGCGAGTCTTAATACATGAGCCAGATTTGGCATGTTTATGTTAAATAGTTTTTGAATTATGGGGGGGTGAAAAGTGGCTCCAAATGGTTCGTGTAATATTACACACGGTGCGGCTCGCCAGTTCTGACAGCTTGAGAACTTCGGCTTGACACGCGCCCGCGTGTCTAGATATGTATTCACGTTGAGTTGAAAAATCCACTTGTGTGTATAATAAATCAGTAACTAGAAAAACAAAGTATTGTAAATCAACAAGATGTAGTCACGTCGGTGTTGCAAGGCATGATTGAAGTCGTGTACAACACGCGGCCGCATCAGATATATGGCAACACTGCCTCTTAACGAGCCGATCCAGCATAATAGCCTGTGGGATAACATCGGGCACAAAGATCTAAACGAGATTGAAATCTATTACAATTTCTCTAGTTTGTGTGGTACAAGTCATAAGACAATAATGGAATGTTGCTTTTGCAATGTGAGCTATTATAATGTGTTTTAATAGAAACTATATCTTTTACTAGTTTTAGATTAGTTAATGAAACAGGTTGTACAGTCTAGAGATAGACCATTATTTTTAAATATTTTCACTAAAATAATTAACTGTTATTACACGGTACATAATTAAGTAGTAGAACATTAACAACAATAGTTGAATTATAACTTAATTAAGTTCATTATTTAAAGTAACTTTCAGCTTTATTGTAATGTACATAACTAAATGTTTCTTTTTTACTCTAGTGCGGAAAGTGCGAGGCACGACTAGGAGTTTGCTAAACAACGAGTAAGATACACAGTTCTGCAAAACGTATTAAACGAACTTTGAAGTATAATACAAATTTACGAACACATTAATTAAATAATAAATACAATTTAGTCCTTTGTCCTATTTATTTATTTATTCATTCAATAAAATTCCACATTATATGACAACAATTTCATACTAATTGTATGAATCATATTTAAGCCATTAGATCATTAGGTCTTTGTAGATAATATCAAGTGATATATTGTAAAAAAAATCATCTCAGTTGTCTCCTTCGAGATTAACGCTTCAAGCTCATGAGTTGCGCACCACCAGAGTAGGTGATTCCACGTCTGCAATAGATTCGCACGCTCCGTCAACTTTTTATTTTATATGCCCTGCTCACGCCGCGCCTTCCTGCATCTCCATGCTCTCACCAACTGTTGATTTATAATAATAACTAGCTGTTCACCGCGGCTTCACCCGCGTCAATTTCGGAGTTCTTGCGGGAATTTCAAAATAAAAGTACCCTTTTCCCTGACAACTTGTATTAAAAAAAATTATCGATTACTTAGCTGATTCGTCAAAGTTTTACAAACGAAAAAACATTCGCATTTATAATATAAGGATACATAGATTACCTAATAGTAGATACGTATATTTATCATAGAGAACAGAATAACAATCCTTACTAATATTATTATAAATGGGAAAATGAGTTTGTTTATTTGTTACGCATTCACGCCTCAATGGCTCAACGGATCATCATGAAATTTTGTATACACGTTTTAAGGGACACAGAAAAGGACATAGGGTACTTTTATCCTGGAATTTTCACGGGAACTCCGATATTAACGCGGGTGAAACCACGGGGAACTACTAGTAGTAATATACTAAATATATATTTAAGCTTTAGATAAGAAATTATATTTTAATGTACCTATCACGTCACTATGGTCACGATTCTTACTTCTTAGCGCATAAGGTACTGGCTGGAAAGAAAAAGGAAGAGCGGCGAGCGTGAAAAAAAACATGCATTAGAACTTTACTTTGCCATATCTGTATAGCGGAAGTTTTTAAAAAATAAAAGAAATCTAACGAGTGTTGACCGAGCATTTTTTGGCGGAAGCCAAAAAGTTGAGTTTTTATTTTTTGTAATATTGTATGCTGGATGATCTTTGTGATCGGATCCGCAACGTATAGCATAGTAGCCAGATTTGCTTACCACATTGCATGCAATAAAGCAAACCTGGTCAAATAACCGATTTAAAATCTCACGGTTGATGGTTACAGATACAAGCATCTCTTATTTGTTTTTTTTTTAACAACGACACTTCACAAAACACAGATTTGCCTAATTAAAAGCACTGTGTGAACAAACTATCTATAAAGCTTTATTTCAAGCTTTATTAATTGAAAATTGTCAAAGAAGTGCGACATTTCTATGCTATGAGCAAACAGATATAGTAAATACTGTGAACGTTACAAACAAATTGTTCTCAGCTTAAATTTTTGTACGAAGTTCACACGAAACTATTTCTTAATTGTCATTATCGTACATTAATATGTGTGCTACAATTTCATATTGCTGAAAATAAGAGTAGGTACTGACTGTGCGAACATATTGTAAAAAGAAACAGACCCAGTTTGACAACCTTCTGCCTATTTGTCAAGCCGCAAGGATTCTTGCATACACCGTGTTGCTTTATTGTGCTAATTAATATATTATAGAATATAATTAGGTACGATAATAATTATCGCTTCAATAAATAAATAAAAAATGCAATTTGTTATAGTAGAAAAAAGTTTCATCTATTTATATTTATTTTTTTATTCTTTTTTGCACAAAACAGTACAAATGGCGAACTTAATGCCTGCGGCAAAAAGTTTAAAAAAGTATTTTTAATTTTTGAAGTTTTCTCATGAACTTTTTGCCACCGAATAAAAAGTACTTTATTAACTATATATTCAAAAATAACTAGGTAGCTTCCTATCAGTATTTTTTTGATCGGTCTAGAAGTTCTAGAGATTACCCCCTGCAAACAAACAAATTTTTCCTCTTAAATACCATATTATTTTTTCTAATGCATACACTGATGTATATAATTTGATTTTGTTTTTTTATTTGTTTATGCCAAATAACATAATTTTTTTCTATAACATGTTATATGGAAGGAAACAAGGAGTTCAAATAATTATTTTTTCCTCTCTTTTTTTTATCATGACATTGACAGGTTTTGGGGTCTCATAAATGGTTTTAGCCGGAAATACAGAATTTTTTTGCCGCTGGAACCGCGGGCAAAGCTTGGTATTCGAATAACATCCTTAACGAATTAGAAAGTACATCTGTATGTAGGTATGTAGCCTTGTGCATTGTACAATAGTCAATAACAAATTGAAGAGAAAATTGGCGGACGATCATAAATCACCATGACATTACTCAATCAGTGAGTATGACAAAACGACGGACAAGCATCCCACGCAGACGAATGAGATAAAAATCGTTACATAATCTGACAATTGATCGATCCGTCCGCGCGTGTCATCTTTTTATTACTTATCGATCTATACAAGGTTGTCTGAAAGGGGGTTTACTTTGACTGAACTTTTATCAGTAGTTTGGCAGGGCATTTTAGAGTTCTCTTTCAAGTAAAAAGTTGTTATTTTGCCATTACAAACAGATATTTTAATTGTGTAGATGTATATATGAAAAACGCAATCCTTACTATTATAGATGCAAATGAGAGTTTGATTTTTGTTACGATTTCAAGCCTCAACGGCTAAACCGATATTCATGAAAAATTTTCATACACGTTGTCAGGAGTACAGAGAAGAACATAGGGTGATTTTTGTCTCTGATTTTAACGCGGGTGAAATCGCAGGGAACAGCTCGTTATTAATATAAATGCAAATGTGGGTTCGTTTGTTGGTTACGCTTTAAAGCCTTAACGACTCAACCCATCACCATGAAATTTTGCATACACGTTGTCAGAGGTACAGCGAAGGACATAAGTTAAGTTTTATCCCGGAATTCTCGTGAACTTCGAAATTAACGCGGTTAAAACGGCGGGGAACGCCTAGTCTTTTATAGTACCCATCACTTTCACCGCACACTCGCACACTAGGGATGCGCAGGAGTCGTTTGACCGGCGAATCGATTCATAATGTTATCGACCCGTGATCTCGATTACGACAAGACTGCGCGTGCGCGATTAGATCACTGACATAATGATATTATTTGTAATACCAAGTGATATTCAGATCGACGGATAGCTGTCAGATAATGCTACATTGCATTGTGATTTCTGTCAACTTGATCAATGGTGCGTTAGTCTATTATGCAGCTATTTCAAAATATGAACAAATATTATAATTTATAGGTTTTTTTTTTCATGTTTATACTAAGAAGCAGCTTTTAAACAGTTACGTCTTTGCATATCAAAAACCAACTTCAAAAAAAAGGTGCATAAAAATGTTTTTATGACCTCAGCATTATTAGTACTAAATGTCGACGACAGATCGCTAATATTCAAAAAAGGAGGTTATCAATTTGACTACTATGAATGTAATATTGTTGGAATTCCTCAACATTCTTATTATTTTAGTCTTATTAGGCTTCTCTAAACTCTCTGTACTCAGTTGTACTCAAATTTGATATGTGTATCTTTGCCCACATATATCTCTAAAGCTAGAGATCAGATTGCAATGTTTTCATCATATCAAATTTTTCATTCCCTTAATTTTTAATTTTCGTAATTTCTGTTATCTAGCTCTTCTTTTCCAATCTATCACAACGTCGAAAAACTGATACCAACGTATTCGCTTTTTCTTTTTTATATGTGACATATTTTAGAACGGTGAAGAGCTGTAGAGACCTTTTGGATGCGTCAGCGCTTAGTCATTAATATACTAAAAGTATAAACTTATTTCCATCGCAAAAGCTAGTGGTTGACCTTCAGGTTCACGCTTTCTACGGAGAAAGCAAGCTATGTATTGTATTGAAAGGGCGAGTAATAGCGGTTAAAAGCTTAGCTAAGCAACTGTAGACCAAGGGTGCTGTTTAAATCTAATCTAATTTTGACCAACATTTCTTTCCCATAATGCGCGTAACGGTAACGGATATTTTTCTCAAAAAAACTACTACAGCACACTACTACACACTACTGACACAGAGCCCTGATAGGCACCTGAGTCAAATTAAACTACGCTTAGGCCCAAGTGCAATGCAAATCAGGGACTCTTCTCTTTTATATAATACTCTTTATACCAATATCAACTTTTAATGTCTATATAGAATGCATTTTATGTCATCGATTAAAACAAATTTTTATAAGTTATATTATATCAATGATAGTTTTTCGTTAACAATACTGAGACATTTTTCACGGGCCGTGGGTCTCATAAGCCATCGATTTCATAGGCCTTATTACTTGGACAATTTACTAATGGTGCCTCTATATAGTACTAAGATGAAACTTGCAAGAGAAACTTCCTGCATTAAGTACAGTGTAGAGGTCGAAACAATGGCACATCTTATGTGCAAGTGCGATGCCTTAGCTCGCAAACGTATGGGCCTTCTGGAAACAGCTTCCCTGAACTAGAGGACTTAGGTTTCTACCCCTGCACACTAGCCTTTATCACCAAGATCTTCAGGGAGTAGAGGAAGGATCATAAGATGGGGATGGTACAAAAGATCCCAAGGGTCGAAGTACCGAGGCTTCATCTACCTACCCATTAATTTAAGATAAGGTAAGATAAATTGAACTTCTACAGTCTATCTATGTCTGTCTTCTGACAAAGGAAGCGCTAATAAGTAATACTTTGAATTGCAAAATCTAAAGAATAACAACTCAAACAACATCACGGTCAGAAGAAGAAAACAAAAGATGTACTAATAAAGCATCAAAGTGAATACAAAATGTTGTAACAAGCTTAATATATCCATTGAATTTAATTCACTTCCGAAATATGTTATTACAAACTTATTCACATCGCTGAGACAATGGATTTTGTGTTCTGTTTACAAGAAGATAAGAGTTTTGTTTGTTTAATTGTGGATTGAAGGATTCAATTCCCTATTGGTAGAATTTGCTTATTCTAATTCTAATATCTTTGGGACAACTGAAGCGATTCTAAAATATTCTTTCACTGATATAGGAAGCTACAAAATCACTAACCGCCGCACTCAGAGTCGACTTTAATGATTACTTAGTTAAGTATAGACTTTTAAAACAAAACTGCCGCAATCAGAAAAATTTAATAAATTAATATTAATTGGTATTTAACTAATTAAGATACATCTCATTAAATATTTATACTTTTTATCTCGAAACAAGAAGTTGCGGGTATAACAAAGTTCATGCGAGTGAATCAGCTGTTTGCTTGTCTTGGAGCAGGGGACCTTCATAAAAAGAGTACCTGCGGATTTATATTCCGAAAATCTGCTACCCTGAGAGAAAAAATCTTCGGTTTGGGTACCACCGAAAGTTACCCACTGAAGATCGGTCACCAGCATTTCCGCGACCGATGTTCGATTGGGCAGTATATTCGGTCAGTTACCTCTTCTGTCATTCGCGCTTTTTTGACACCACGTGGGATCGGTTTATGCCTGTCGGTCACTGATATTATGTTGTCAACATATTATGTACCTAAAAGAAGGAAAAAAATACGTTTTAAAAAACATGTTCCTACGATGTATAGTTTATAAGTAATTTTTTTTTTCCAATTAAGAAAAGTTTTCGGGCTCTGGTGAGCATTTCAAATTTTAGGGCTTACAGCAGAAATATTTTCTTACGTCGATATAATTCGGTCAATTTGGTTTCGCTCGCCCTCCAACTCTCTTCGGTCTGATTGATTCCTCTCCGTGTAGGCCTCGATAAAACAACAAGGCATACAATCCACAGCAATTTGTCTGACCAACACCGGTGCGTTGCCACGTCGCGGCATTATCCATTGTTCGAGCGCTCCACCTGCAGCCATTGTTAATGGCTCTTTACATGCTACTGCCAGTCGGGTTTGCTTGGAACGATCGTATCGTTCCGGCCCTGACAAAGTTTGTATTAAAATGTTTATGTATCCAATAGTGGTTTAGCATAATCAGACTTTTTTAAATTATAATAATAATAAACTTTATTGAACCAATAATATGAACAAAAGTAGGTAACCTCCCAAACTAGGAAAACCTGTATTTTGGGAGGTGGTGTCTTCCGAATGTGTGTATACAAAATTTCATATTATTAAGTAATGCATAAAATACTAACTACTACACTAGAAAGGCAGACTAACTCTAATGAAGTTGAGTGGGCGATAGTCTGTCAAGTTGACCCAGTCCAGTAAGCAGAAATTGATACAATATTGTTGAACATCGCAAATAAGATAATGTTACTTAAAATTTAAACTTGCAAAGTCCTAGCAATGTGTGCCCCCCACTCCATATTTTCATATTCTTTGAGGACAAAAAATAAATTAATATTCGAAGCGGAGCTTCAGTCAAGACTCCATAAATAGTTCAAATTCAATACTTACTATGAAATATAAATTACTTATTCTAGTGTTACTTAAAGTATACGTAGAATTTTCTATTTTAAAACTAGATACGATACGATACGATGCGATATCCCCTTTCGGTCCTTGATGAAAATCAGCGTTAAGAGTGCCTACACTCATAACCAAAACGGTCATCATCGTAGCGTTTTGGTCATGAGGACGTATTACACAAACACTCATATGCTTTTATACTAAAGTTTTTAATTTTCTTAAAATATTTGTTAAATTTATTTTAATGTAATTATACACTATACAGTAAATTAACTGTTCCTAATTCATGCCTTTTTTCTTACCTCGTCTTCCTTTCCACTTTCTTTACAATATAGCCTATGTTACTCAGTAGTTTTTGAGTTAAATCATAACATACAAACAAGCAAAAAATAAATCTTTCCCCTTTATAATATTAACTGTCCCCCGCGGTTTCACCCGCTCTAATTTCGGAGTTCCCGCGGGATTTCCAGGATAAAATATAGATACAAACCTTCCTCGTGAATCCACTCTATCTATTGGAGGAAACTGCATGAAAATCCATTGCATAGTTTTAAGGATCTATGCAAACATAGGGACAGGCAGCGGGAAGCGGCTTTGTTTTATCCTATGCGGTGATTAAGATAATCGCGGCAGAACTATTTTATTTCTCTTCTACCAAGTTAAGTCATGTAGAATTAAAAACGCTTAAGCGTTATACATACTTCACCATCAGGATACGAGCGAAACAATATATCTCGTCAGGTGGATCGCTCCCATTGTTCTGCGGTGTTCGTCAAACTTGACGCTCCTAATCTACAGTTGCGCAAGCGCACCGCGGCCCGGGGCTTCTCTCGCGCATCCACCGGGGAGAAACAATGATCTGAGTTACTACTGTTTTAATTGTACACTTCTGACTTCGAGCCGGCTCAATAAATGAAAAAGGTAATTTAAAATTTAAAATTTGTTACCAGACAAACAACAATGTAAAATATAAGGTACTGTGGGTGCCTGTTTACAATCCATACTAATATAATAAATGCAAAAGTAACTCTGTGTGTCTGTCGGTCTGTCTGTCTGTCTGTTTTTCTGTTACGCTTTCACGCCTTAACGGCTTAAAAGATCATCATGAAATTTAGTCAGGGGTACAGGGAAAGACATAGGATACTTCTTGTCCCGGACTTCCCGCGGGAAAAATTAACGCGGGCGAAACCGCGGGGGACAGCTAGTTAACAATAAATATGTTACTGTCGCTCTGCTGAATTTAATTGAATTAAATTGAAAGAACTTTATTTGACACAACACATAGAGAATTACATAAGAAGTTCATATTCAAAATCAAATATACTTTATTGCCAAAAAAAAAAACGATAAAACGAAGGGCGGCCACACTGCTAGAGGCAATGTTTTCAAGGCACCTTAAGGTGATAGAGAGCTGTAGATAGAAACTAGAAGTTAAACCAACAGAAATAATGGATGGTATTTTTTATTTCGGCATTCTAGGCTAAGTAGTAACTGAGACCATAACAGAATAGGTGTAAATGCCATCGAGGTATTTTTTTCCTTCACATTATACAAGAAGTCAATCGATTATATAATACAACGACAACAGCTGATATAACTACCATAATATGTATGCTAGGAATTTCACACACAAGATTTTTTTGATGAAGAAAAATCTTGTTTTACACTTTAATGAGTCTTTTTGTAAAAGGGAAATAATTTGGCCGATAAATGGACACAATATTGTTTCCTTGCAAGAATGGTTTGCAGATTTAGTATAGGTGTTCCCGAGGAAATACCTACTGCAATCCCAAAACAGTTAATCAACAGTTAATTTAATGCTAAAAATTTTTGCCCATAGAATATGCTATATTTTTTATTTAAAATATTATAGCAAAAGGAGTTTTGTGAAAAATAAAACAGCAGTTCAAAAATACTATACTACCATTTTAATCAGGAAATAATTTTTACTTGCGAAACTACTTGCGAACTCATATTTTATGATATCTTCCTACTAATAGTGCTAAAAATTAACACTGTAATTAATAAATCAGATATCGACCAAACACTTGAGTCAAATAAAAGATTGTAATTACAGTTGATGCAATGAGCAATGACACTTCAATACTAAGAGTCATCTGTGTGTATAGTTTTAACAATTACCGTTATAAATAATTATTTTGTAAATACTCAATCGCAGTTATTACATTTTTACTCTATACAAAATACCTCTTAAATACTGCTTGGAGCATAGGATGTATATATTTTATTGTTCTATTCTTTGGACATTATAATATGAGACGTGTGGAACAAAAGAAATTGTATGTTTGAGTTATATCTTGTAGCTAACTACTATGATACTCTATGATTTTATGTAGCAGAATTTAATAGTAGTAGACTGATACATGATGTATTACAATAGTCAAGAGAGGTGGTTAAAAAAGAGATACTTGATATTATGTAAGACCCTATGTACCTACACTTAGTAAGCAATAAATACTTGAATACTTGTACGTTTTATATCCTAACTTTATAACGTCGAAGCTGCTCTCATAGTTTTGATTGAACTTTACTTGCTAAGTCAGTTGGATTATCAATTATGCAATGAAATTTATATATATATTCGAATTTGTTTTAGTTTGTTGGTTTGTTTATTACGCCTTCACGCATTAATTTCTCGATCGATCATCGTGAAATTTTGCATACTTGTTATAGATTTTTTCAAGGATTTCCCTCGGTAATTAACGCGTGTAAAACCACGGGGGACAGCTAGTAAATACATTAATGTGTTCTTATTGGATTGATGAATTGGTAATTAAAAAACTGACAGTGTTACAACTGACTACGCGGCTGCCCTACGGTAAAACAAAGTAATTGCAGCGGAATATAAATTTTACAGGAAGCACACCAAACCGGAAAACACTTTATTTAAAACACACCTTCCATAGTTAGACGATTTTCTCAACTTTAATATCTCTAAGACTAGGCTTTTTTGATAGTTGTGAATGTGGTGATGATGTGTGTGATGGACGTTCGATATGCGTGAAAAGTGCCAAAATTACAAATAAACTTATTTTGAAAAAAAAAGTGTCAGTTACTTTGTTTTTCCGTAGGGCAGCCGTATGCATTCTCATACTAGGTATACGTATATAAACAACGTGCCGTAAATAAATGCCGAGCTATCTATTTATCTAATGCAAAGATAACATAATACTATAAGATCTAGGATTTTTACTAAGAATGGATTCCAAATCACGACTTCTAACTTTTTCAAGAAAACCGTGTAGGTAACAACTTTTCATCGAACACTAATAAAATAAACAGTTGCATGTCGTGTAACAATAATTTCTTTTTGTTTACAATTAATTTCAATGTTTTTTATAGTTGACAATATCGAAGCTTAACCGCAAAATGTTTGCCTGACACACTAAAATATCACTGCGCAGATATAACATGACGGTTAATAACGGCGTGCTTATGTGTTGCCATGTTTCATAACATTTGATTTAGTATTACATCAATTTACGGAAATAGAAAGTCAAATTAAATAGTGATATTAAGTATGAGTAGTAATTATATATTTTTATTTATGTATGTATACACGCCAATACATCTCTTCCTAGATTACTTGTGCACTCATATCGATCGAGACGATGTTATCACTTTTTTCTAATGGTTTGAGGTCAAGTCTTTTTGGCTACACTTCTACGGTAATATCATAAAAAAGATTTGATTTTCAAAACCTACTGAACCGATGTTATAAACTTTCACTTGTAGGAAGCTACAGTGTTCCTGAATGGTATTTTTATCTCGGTATTCCCACGGAAACTCCGAACTATCGCACCTGAAACCATGGAGGAGCACTAATCCTACTAATATTATAAATGTGAAAGTGTGGATGTTTGGATGTTTGTTACTCAATCACGCAAAAACGGCTGAACGGATTTGGATGAAATTTGGCATGCACGTTGTCAAGGGTACAGAGAAGGACATAGGTTAATTTTTATCCCGGAATTCCCGCGGAAACTCCGAAATTACCGCGTGTGAAAATCGTGTGTCAAAATCGATCAGACATTTGTTTACTGATGGATATTCGGCCGCATGTTTTTTAATGATTATAATATATATATATATATATAATAGCTGCTCCCCGCGATTTCATCTGCGGTAATTTCGGAGTTCCCGCGGGAATTCCGGGAAAAAAGTGTTGTAGTTTACGGTGATAAGCAGTTCCCCGCATTAAATCCGGAGTTCCCGTGGGAATTCCGGGATAAAAACTATCCTATCTTTTAAGTTGGACCATATTATAAATATTTACAAAATTTTATCAAAATCCGTTCAGCAGTTTCGGAGTTCATCGCGGACAAACAACGTGACACGTGATTTATATATCGGCAATTTTGTTTTAAAAATCTGTACTTAAAATTAAATAATTATTATAACGACTCTGAATGCGGCCGATCATCATCATCATCATCACTAGCCTATAGCAGTCCATTGCTGAACATAAGCCTGTCCAATTGCCCGCTACTGAGCACGACTCTCAGCCTCCTGCATCCAGCCACCACCAGCTATCCTGCGAAGATCGTCACTCCACCTAGCCTGCGGGCGTCCTACACTGCGTTTGCCTATTCGCGGTGTCCACTCCAAAACCCGACGACGCCAACAGTTATCGGTTCTGCGGATAATAAGCCCACATCCACTTCAACTTGCTAATGCGGCCGATTGAGTGATAATATCATAAATGGAGATGGAAGTTATAAGGCAAATTGCAAAGTGTGCAATAAACTTGGCTAGAGCAAATCTCTATTATTCACCCCTCTTCTCTATTAATATGGAACCTGTTCAAGGATTACAATTATTATTACTATGAAGTTTACTTGTGTAAACCTTATATGAGGCGGTATACAAGTGATATAAAACTTATTTTCACATAAAATATAAATTATTGAATTAAGACGCGTAGTTATGTGATAATTTATCTAAATATGTATTCTGATGGCATTTTAATTTGTAATTAAATATTAAAAAAATATTCTCCGATTGTAATTAGCTGCACTAAAAGTGCACGAGGTCGTATCGTATAACAGCTATTTTCCGTGGTTTCACTCAAGTCAATTTCGAGTTTCCACGAGAATTTTGGCATAAAAACTACCCCATACCCTTCTCTGAACTCACAACAATTATGCACAATTTCATGATGATCGACTGAGTGGTTGAAGCATAAAAGCGTTACAGAGAAACAAACAGATAAACTTATATTTGCATTTTAATATTAGGATTATTAAAACCACCCTGAGCAACCCCAAATTTGAAATAACACGCGATCCGTCGAACAGTCCACACCTACGTACGAACGTGTCTCAAAGGTCGCAGCTAGGTATCAGTTAGGTTTGCTATCGCGGGTCACGAGTCTAGACATCCGCGTAGGAACCTACTCGTGACGGAGAAAGTCGTTAGGATAGAGGGAACACGTCCGCGCGACTCATGCCTTTTATATTTCACGAGTGTGGTATATTATTAAGAGATTTATTTCGCGCGTCGAAGTCTTTTGTTAGCAATTTTTGAAATGTATGCAACAGTTCGGTATGAACGGCAAAAGAGTCAAAACTATTTATACTTAACGACCGAAGACGCACATTATAGGTACATATAACTCACGTATGTTTGTTTATATATTCTTATATTAAACCCAATTAACTTTATGTTTATGCCTTTTTGATGCGGCACTACGTTTTTTTTTGTTACTGCATATTGTTTATATCTTTGTTTTCCGTTATCATAATATATTAAATATATTATTTCAATTTAATTTTTATTTAAAAATTTGTATTAAATTTTTTTGTAATAGTTTTTTTGTTTTGCCATTGTAGTAATGAATAAAATTTCAATTTTATTTATCTCTGTTTTAAATATTGCATCCTATTTTTTTTGATATGGCCTGCCCTGCCTTAAATCAAAAGTAATTGACACTAACAAGGTGAGATAAAAGTAGGTACTTTTAGCACTGATGAAACTGCAATGGGACCGGCTTAAAAGGAGGTTCGAATTAGAAGAAAAGGTGAACATCAGTACAATTACACGTCAAATCATTGCAATCCTCAGCCGCGTAATCTAATATCCATCTCGTTCAAATATCGAAGAGCAATGCAACGCAAACCGCCAATTAACCAATCATAGAGTAACTAGCGGATAACATCATTATCGCATCGAGTCCATCTCCCGACAATCGCATTCGAAATCGACTCGTGACCGACGCGAGGCGGGCAAATGTATGGGAAAAGTCACCGAAAACGTCGTCTCTTCTCGTCTAAGAAATCGAGTTTCGTAAGCGATGGTAGAAGATAGGAAGGACACACTATATAAATAGTATGGTGTCTTTGTGAGAAGTATTTTGGTTTTAAATATAGGTATACCTAGATCTATCCGTACAAATACCGTAGCCAAGAAAGTGAAGTCAAAAGTTAGAAATTTAGACCCGTGTTGGTTTATTTATTCACACAAAATATGATTTCATTAGATAAGGGGTAGATTAGCTGTTTCCCGTGGGGATTCCGGCATAAAAAGTACCATAATAAATCCTTCTCTATACCCTTGACAACGTGTATGCAAAATTTCATGACAACCGGTCGAGTAGTTAAGCCGCGAAAGCGTAACAAACAAATAAACAAACACACTTTGGCATTTATAATAGTAAGGATTACAAAGAGCAAAGATTTGATTTTTGTATGCAAAAACCTTTAAATGATTTTAAAAACCTACCTCTAGCTATAGTGTTTTTGAGTGACATCTGGTACTTTTTTATCATGAATTTCTCATGAGAACTTCATGATTAACATGAGTGAAACCTTGAAGGATCGACTAGTATTTAATAACCAGCTACGATGAGGCAACGCAGAGACCCTCGGTAGTCTCATAGTAACTGCTTATTATTCATTCTCTAGCTTTTACTTAACATTACCGTAGAGCGTTTCCTTTCTCGTTGATCTTTGACCTTTAAGGCGATAGTACAATACGAAAGTGCATAATTTTTATGTAAATTTTCATTCCATAAATGGTTCTTTGCTGAACCAATAACTAGGGCCGCTGTCTAGTCAATACAAATCGAAGAGATGTATGTAGAGTTTATAGACCTCAACTTTTTCATAGTCATTCGCTAAGATTACATCTGAAAGTATTCGCTTGTTGGTAAGTAGTTACTTATTACTGGTAAAAAATGTTAATTGAATCTACCTTATATCATTAAATTAGGAGTCTCTCCGCGATTTCGCCCGTGTCTATACAAACGTTCAACTCTATCTATAAAAATGAATCCCTATTTCCCTTGGTCACGACATCACGCGTGAACGGCTGGACCAATTTCGCTAATTCTTTTTTGTTTTGTTTGCTATTGTGAGGAGAAGAATAATATGAAGTGATTTTGGAATTTCTGCGAGAATTCCAGAACTCACGCCGGCGAATCTGCAAAACGGTTGAACCGATGTTGACGCGACTTTCACCGCTAATTTGCTGATGTCATAAGAAGTAAATTAGGCTACTTTGAAATTCCTGCGGGAATTTCGTTGGAACCGTGGAGCACAGCTAAAAAAAAATATAAAAATTCTTTCTTCTTTCAGGTCACGCAACTACTGACCTTTCTTGTTTTTACTTTCTAGCTTCAGTAGCTTGGGTCAGGTGTGCATGAGTCAGTCAGGAAGCTTCTTTATTTAATGTCTTATAGCAATGAACGTGAAAGTTTTGAAATGCTTTGTATATTTATAAGGCTGGCTGGATTCGGAAAAAAATTAAAACGGAAGAAAAAAGACAAATAGTATGATGAATGATCAACACAGTAACAGAATATTTTCAAAATTATTATATTATATCACAAAGGCTACTCTTCAGAATATTAAAAACCGTTCTCAATTAATATGAAAAAATAAAAATTAAAATATATTTTACACTTACTTACACTTTATCTCACAATAAAATGTCAGAAATCGTGTCATCCCAACGAACGTTCTATTAATTTATGTTTTGTTCATTAGGAACAAATAAATTCTCTTTTTGGGAGAGAAATTTTGTTTACAAAATATAATTAATGTAGGATTCATTCTGCGCAGTGTCATGTGTTTGAGTCGTGCGCGTGCGCTGATAAATCAGCAATGTGACGCTTCCCGTCTCGCTGTCAGCACGAACTTTGGAGCTAGAACTTATCTATTCTGTTTAATGATTTATAATCTAGTTAATCTAGTCTACGTTCTAAAACTAACAATTTCTTTAAGCCAGCAAATGATAACCACTACTTCCGGTTTTCATAATGATAAAAATCAACTATTTTAGTACCTATATAAAATTTATATCTTTTTAAAACTTTCACAGTGACTGATGTTTTATGAGTGTCCTGAAAACATGATGAGTCGAGTCCTTTTGGTGTCCCTCTATTAGAAATGTAGATATTATTGCACACCACATTGCAATTCTTTAATATTGTGATTTACCTAGTCTATTTATTTAGATTTTTTTTTTAACGAATACAAAAATTATTTAATTTTTTTCACTCTGCACCCACACCCGCGGCTTCAGCGGAAGACCAGCGTCGGGCCCCTAATGGTTCCCGGCTTATGCTGAGCTGGTTGCCCTTTTGTTGCGACAGTTTGTGCTGCTTTTTGTTAACCCATTTTATTTAATTGTAGTCGTAACGAATAAACTTCATTTCGTTTCATTTCATTTCAATTTGGAACCATAACCTAAAGTAAACATGACTTAGAGTGATACGCGTCTAGAAAAAAGAAGAAAGAACTTTGAACTATTGTCTTTGAACGTGGATATTTAATAAATAATGACAATTAAGTATTCATTGTATTACGCAATTTGACAATATAACGATATACCTACTCGCCTCGCATTGCCTGGGATCGAACACTTCTTTGATTAAAAAACGCCGAGATTGGTACTTCTAATCCCAGAATTCCCACGGGAACTCCGATTTGACGCAAGTGAAACCGTGGGGATCGAGTAGTTCTGTATATATATTTTTAAATTTTCCTATTTTTTCAGGTTTGTAATGAGGTGGAGGGAGTCAGGAGTCAAGATGCTACCGCAGCCCATACTACTGGTCACCCTACTGTTTATATGTGAGTTATTGTTTTGTTTTCTATATATGTATAAAGGGGGTAAGCCCTCAGTAACCAGACTTTTTTGGGTCCTAAAAGCTGATTAGATGTTATTGGAATCAATCATTTCAACTGATTGTAGAATATATTTCACCTCTAACCGTTTACGCAGCGTACGCAGCGGAAACCCTCAAAAGGATTTTTTTTTCCTATTTTTGCAACATTTTTCATTGCTGCTAAGCTCTCATTGGTCGTAGCATGATGTTATATAGCCTATAGCCTTCACTTTCCTTGATAAATGGACTATCCGAAATAAATAGAATTTTTCAATTTGAATCAGTAGTTTCTGAGATTCGCGCCTTCTACCAAACAAACATACTCTTCAGCTTTATAATATAAGTATACTCGTAGTCTTACGGTCAGTTATGAGTCGTGCTTTAATGCTTTTAATTAGAGGATTAGCCGTCAATGGCGCCTCCTTTTGGTTAAATACTCTAAGAAAATATAATTACACTTTTTTTTTCTTTACAAAAAGATCTATTTATGAGTTGAATACATTCGAACGTGACGGTCGAAACTGCATAAAGCCTTGTTATTTAATCACATAAAAGAATTGGAAAGGACGGATTGCGAGCGTGTACGGAAATTATAGACGACGCTGTGGACTTTAAGTATGGTTCGATGGAAATTGGTGCATCGTAGCTCGATGATTTGTGATTGATCATCGCAAGCCTAGATTTCTTACAATTAGACCTTAGACAGTTTCGCTAGGATGTTTCGTAAATAAGCCGACAGGCGCTAATCACACCCCGGGAAAATGTCAGACCCGTTCGGTTTGGGAGACGCAAAAGTGACAAGTTGGCACACCGTAATTGTTATTATTCTAGATGGTTGTGCAAAAGCTCGAATTAAATTTCCGCGCAGACTAAAGTGACGGCAGAAATATTGCTACCCTTAGGAGTCAACATTGTTTCATTGACAATCTTGAGCGTTGTTTACAAAATTCATAGTTAAAGGTGAAACCGTAGAGCATCGCCTAGTGTTTTATATAAAAAAAAATTTAAGTAGCTATATCTAAGGAAATCAGTTCTCCGTCAGCCAGTTCATCGTCATCCAGTCAGTTCCTCCCATACTAATATGTTACGTCCTGAACTAAACCGACCATCATGACACTTTGCATACGTAATGTTATGAAAGGTTAGGCTCCCGGAAATCACGCGGGAACTCCAAAATTGAGGCGGGCGAAACCGCGGGCAACAGTTAGTATATTATTTATTTAAATGTCTTGAAATCATTATTTATACAACATAATATATGAGTATATTAAAACTATAGAATGGCGAGTTACATTAAGAATATTTCATAAAGTAATTGGTTACATAGAAAACCAATTGGTTGTATTGAAACAGTAATTAATGTCAGGATCCAAATGTTAGCTAGGGAGCTAACATTTGGATTTCGTGGCCATTCAATTTGTCTCCAGGTGTCAACACTTTTACAACAGTCGTGTGAAAGGTCAAAAGTCCACGGAATTCGTGTTTGTCTGTCTGTTCGCAATTAACAATGATATACGTACTTTTTGACGCACACGCAACAGCGCATGACCTTGGGTGATGTTTTTGGCAATCATTGGTTTTTGTGTTTTTTTTTTTTGCATTTTACAATGTGTATTCTTCAAGAGCAAAGCTTAGGTAGTAGTGGGCGGGGAGAGCTGAAAGCTAAGGGCGTTCTGGAAGGAAAGGAAGTTGAATTGAATAAGAAGTGTAGGTATATTCAGTCTTCTTCTTCTTCTTTAATAATGGCGTCTATAATTATAATTTGCCAATGATAATGTTTCTTAATAATAACAATCTCTTCATCTATATTCAGTTAAGTGGACATTTAAGGAAGTTTACGTTCAGGGAAGTTGACATTTGGGGAAGTAGACATTCAGTTTAGTGGAAATTCAGGGAGGTAGACATTCAAAGAAGTGGCTATTCAAGGAAATGACACAGGTATATTTAGGGAATGGACGTTCAGAAAAATAGACAAGTCTGTACTTTCTGGGAATAGGACCTAACATATCTGATGTCTTTAGTGAGGTTATTTATATTGCGGAGATCCCGTGGGGATTCCGGGAAAAGTACTTTATGCCAATATCTATAGCTTTCAGTAAGTGAAAGAATGTTTAATAAAATCACTTAAGTAGTTTTTAAAATTATCAATTACAAACAAACAAACATACAAAACTTCAAATCTATTCGATTTGTAATATAAGTATAGGCCACATAAATAAAAAGATAAAAATATCTAATCTACGGTCGGTCGGTCGTCTCAACTTTCATCCGTTTCCTTTTTCAGCTTTTTTTCGGTTAGCTTTTGTCTATATTCGGCGGGCGGCCGGCCAGTGCCAAAGGAAGCCGCAACTCTTGTTACATTAAGGAAGTCTAAAGAAAAATAACCGATAAACCATAAAACCAAACCGCAGATGGCTGTTCACAATGGCGGGCGATGGTTCCTGCATTACTCAACTTGTATATAACAAGCTACCTAGTACCTACTCCATTTACCTGCGCCGCGATTATAAGAATATTAAGAACGAGTTACGCAAGTAAACATATACATACTTAGGTTAACTACAGCCGATGCAACATGGAAATTGCTAATTATAATTTATAAAAGACAAGCTGTCCCTTTTTATACTGATAACTCTATGTTATCAGTATAAAAAGCTTACTTCTAAGACCAAAATTTTCTATATAAAAAAATGAATCGCCAAATGTGTTGCTAAGCGCATAACTTCCAAACGACTGCACCAAATTGGATAATTGTTTCTTTTGTATTCGTTATTGTCAAGACAAGGTTTGTATAAAATAAGTTTGGAGTTCCTGCGGGAATTCCGAAACTCACGCGGGTGAATCTCCGAAACGGTTGGACCGATTTTGACGGGACTTTCACCGCTAATTAGCTGTTGTTACACTGTATTGGAGTTCCTGCGGGAGTTCCGAAACTCACGCGGGTGAAACCGCAGGGCACAGCTGCTAGTTACTCATAATTTTAAACTCTGTTCCTTACAGTTACACCCGTATAAATTTCTAGTTACTGTCATCTTGCTGTCAACCTTACTTACGTACACGCAGACAACACGTGAGTTGTGAACGTACAAGCCGGCCGTCTTTACTTGTGGAAAAGTACTGGAATCGGTTTATTTTTATGGAGGGTCACCGGACTGCTTTAGGTTAGGTTAGGCTACTAAGCAAGCATAAATTGCAACAGTATTGCTGAACATCGCAAAATACAATAATGTAATCTTGCAAAGTCCTAGCAATGTCTGAGGAACATTGCTGCAAAGGAAGTTCGGTAATAAAGTCTTATTGTTAGGCAGCATTTGGAAATCATCTCATTTCTGCTACATTGGTTTTGTCATTTCCAAATGCGTGGCAGACAACATTTTCATGCGTCAAGTCTTAGGATATTACTACATATTATTTAAAACAAAGTTCTGGACCGCGTCTGTCTGTCTGCTCGCGTGAAATTGAAAAACTACTGGACAGATTTTCATGCGGTTTTCACAAACAGATAGAGTGATCCATGAGGCAGGTTTAGGTGTATAATTTGTCAGATTTATGTGTAAATTGGTTGAAATCGAACTATAATTGTTGAAAGTGTCAGAAAAAGTCAAACCGTCTTCGTTGTCAGGGGTATAGAAAAGGATATGGAGTACCTACTTTTATCGCGGTATTCCCACGGGATCTCTGCGAGAATTCCGGGATAAAAAGTACCCTATGTTCTTCTCTGTACCCTTGACAACGTACATGCCAATTTTCATTGAGATCCGTTCAGCCGTTTTTGCGTGATTGAATAACAAATATCCAAACATCCAAACATTTAAACATCCACACTTTCACATTTATAATATTAGTAGGATAAACTTGTATAACACATATATGTGGGCGTCCAAGCTAAAAGTTACGAGTTCTCGGCATTCAATTTCCGAGATATACGAGGTTTTGTAAAGTTGGGTGAAAAAATTGCGTCCGTGATTTTAATTGATTATTAATATATGCTCAATTTTTACAATTTCATATATCTTAATCTACAATAATATATAAAAATCTATGTAGCAAGCAAGTAAAAGTGTGGTTTTTTTTTCACTCGAACTTTTATAATGCTTTTTCTCAAATCAAGCTTTTTTCAGAATTTTAATTGCAAATGTCTGATAAAAAAAAACTGTGCTAGTTTTGGAATATTTTTTCAATCATTCCTATCAATTTTACTTTCTGCAATTTTACTTTATAATTAATTATCTATGCGACTGTAACTTGTTTTGTGTCTGAATTAATAAATAAAATAAAATAAAATTGACTATTCTAGATACCGAATCTAATCTTAACTCAATACCCCACTACTGGTAGGTACCTTTTTACTTGGACGCCCACATATGTATACGTAAGTATGATCGCTCATGGACCTCCATTGTTTATTTATCTAGGAACACCCATTATTATAAACACCAAACAATTAAAATGCACTCCACAACTAATACTGTTATATTCATAACACTGTATCAGATCGTTATTTCCCACGGCTCGCACCTCGTGCCTGGCTACAATGAACACCGTACAGCCGGCAACGCTGACGAAAACTATTGTTCACATCTCACCGTGCAACTATCAATTTAATGTCCCAGCAGATAGAGTTCAATTTGGCTGTTTAGGATTTTAGAACTGGGTGTGATAGCTTCTACTGCATCCAGGATGTTGAAGCGAAAGAGCAGTGATGCAACAATTAAATAATAAAGACACTTATCAGCTGTTGCTCGGGGTTATGACATCAGGATTCTCTCGGGAACTCTTCTGAATTCCACATAGTCGCATCTCTATAACAAACAATTTTGTAGCAAAACAAAAACACACACAAAAAAAAAACCAAATAACAACGGGATGAAGAAAGGAGGTATGAAGTATTTAGAGTTAGAACTAAAACAAATGTTGCATTTTATAAATTCATATTTTTATAAATATTTTGCTCGCTTTAATATGTTATACCAGCTGCGATCCGCGGTTTTATCCGCGTGAGTTTCGGAACTACCGGAGGAACTTCCAACTAGCCTAATTTACTTTATTTAATTAGCAGTGAAAGT
The DNA here is from genome assembly GCA_907165275.2 of Zygaena filipendulae. Lineage (NCBI taxonomy): Eukaryota > Metazoa > Arthropoda > Insecta > Lepidoptera > Zygaenidae > Zygaena > Zygaena filipendulae. The sequence continues at coordinate 10,115,184 of OU015669.1, forward strand.
CCCGTCAGAATCGGTCCAGCCGTTTCGGAGATTCAACCGCGTGAGTTTCGGAATTTTCTGAGGAACTCCAAACTTCTTTCATAAGAATCTTCTTTCATAAGATTATATCAGGGGGAAGGGGCCTTGATATAATCCCTCGCTCTTCAACAAAATTTTCGCTTTGTATCTTACAAACATTATCTCGTAATGACCTCATATTATACAACGACATGCAATAATAATAGCTCTAATAACACATAACACAAGTGACTAAATCACAAGCTATCCCTCTCGCTCTTAATGAGAAATATCAATCCCTCTTTGTCTAACAGCAGATGAGCCATCGATCACAGGTCGATACTTTCTCCAAAATAGCGGAGCATCGACATAATATGACATTACTATCTCTTTCATTACCATAGTGTATTTGTTATGTTATTGTGCTAAATCATTGGCATTTTGCTTCAATATAAAAATTAGTTGACCCGACAGACGTTGCCCTTTTCAAATCTAAGTTCATACAAAAAAAGCACTTTCCGTTTTTTCTAAATTTTGCAACCACATGGGCAACTATTCCAATTTTTTTCTCTATTAGGTAATTATATAAAAATAACAAAAAATAACATAGTTAAACAGCAGTTACAATTTAAGTACTAATTTTTTCCCGCGGTTTCACCCGCGTTAATTTCGGAGTACCCGCGGGAATTCCGGGATAAAAAGTAGCCTAAGTTAAGTCTGTGAGTGAAAGTCCCGTCAAAATCGACGGTCCAGCCGTTTCAGAGATTAGCCGGAACAAACAGATAGACAGAGAAAAAAATAATTTTTTTTTAATGTAAGTCCCGTATATACTTCGTATACATTTAGTGAAAAGCTGTTAATTTGAAATTACAAACAGACACTTAGTGTCCCTTTCTCGACTTACCCTGTATTATAATATTATGACAATCACCAATGAATCTTGTCTGTGTGTCCGCTTAGTTCTCCTATACCTACTACGCAACGTATTTTGATGTGATTTTCGATATGATTTAGTTATAGGTATACCTAGCTTGTCTAAACTAAAGTGACGCACCCCTCTACTTAATTAGCAGTTTTAGATGTGCGAGATCATGTATTGATAATATCTCTTTAATAGTGTGAATGCGGCGACAGTATTGCACTTGTGATGAATAGATAGACCAGATTTATATGTGTCGTATCGATATTTTAACGGTTGTACGTGTGCGTATACCCGATGGAGGGGCGCGTCATTATAGTTTAGACAAGTTATACTAAACTTCTTCCAGAAGTTTTACATATATGGGTTTATAATACAGAATTCCCAAGAATACCTACTATAGAAATCCCTCAAAAAATATGACGCAGCTGTAACCGCGTCGAACAGCTAGTACGTAGTAAGTGATATAACGTTGCTGCAAGTACATTATATTCTTTGGGCAATTACGCTGGACCGACACTGCGCGCTTGAATTTGATCGTTAGAAAGCGATGCAGTCATTATAATATGAGTTAAATACTTACAATTAAAATACATTGTACAGCGCTTATTGTTATTTATTGATCAATGGGACACTAGATCATTGTCACGAAGTTATATTAGGATGAACAAATCTGCAGCCCTACTTATCACCATAATATCTTTAAGGTGGGTCTGTCTGTACCACAGAACAGAAAATAACAGATAGAAGGGACAACTTAGTTTAGTATGAAAACAGATGACAACCAGTGTTGTCGCCAGGTGATTTTCGCACACAAAACTATTCATCACGTGCTAAAACATTAATGAAAGTATAGAAATGTATTAAATGCTTTATGGTACCTAATGTTTTTTTGGTCGCTGGAGGCGCCTGGAGTCGACTAACTTAAAAATGAAAGATTTAGTGGACTGTATTTTTGGAAAAGCGGTAATTTAAGCTAATCGTTGAATTGTCTCGCAAAACTAAGGGGTGTAGGTGGATAGGACTAGTGCACCAACCTGCGTTCTTTGTTTGAAGTCCCAGCCGGCGCCGGCGTCACAATCACACTTCACACCACAAATATAATGTTCACGAGATTCTCCAGGTTACTTCACACTTTAGCGCGGTTCGCGAAGGAGCAGGATCACCATTAAGTGTGTATAATTCTATGTCCGAATTATTCAATAAGCGGCAGCGGAGCTAAATCACGTCACGCAAGTATGGCGTCTACGCAACTACTCGTTTCTTCACCCATGTATAGGGGGCGCTTCAGTGGCACACTAGCGGGATTAGGTATGGGAAGGCGAGACATTATAAAATTTTATTTAAACAATAGATGGCGCCAACAGTCGCTGTTTTCAAAACTCACAGTTTTGAGAATATTGTAGAAAATATACTTGGGATGGCAGCAAAAGAAGTTTTGGGCAAGTTAGAGCATTTTGCTCTAAATTCCTTTGCAACGGTGGCGCGCCTGCCCCGCTTACATGTCCTCTCTAGTTAACTTATTTGCTCTGTGGTCTGTACTATCGGGTTACACTTCAACGCCGGAAGAAAGAGAACGGAAGCAGATAATCTACTTACTAATACCATTTTTTTCCTTTTTCAGGTGCTATAAGCAGTTGCGACGGGTCACGTAGGATAACACGAAGAAAGGTAAATCTTATTGGTGCATAATAGACATTGGACATAATTGCATTATTGTTAGCATACTAAACGCTAGTTAAAAAATAAAGTTTTGGTGTTCTGACTACTGAATGAATGAATGAATGAAAACACATTAACAGCAATAATTGAAACTTAATAGAAGAGCAGTATGTAAATTGGCTTGTGACGCGATCTCTTTCAAGCTGAAATCTGCTATCTATGCATCCATATATCCAATTGTGGATTGTAGATCCAATTTTAGAAAGAAATACTTCCTGCGGGAATTCCGTAACTCACGCGGGTAAAACCGCAGGGCACAGCCCGTAGCCATAAAAGAGAGAGTTTGGCAAGAGAGAAGCGTAACCACGTGACCCGACGAGGATCGACTCTGGAGTAGCAGTCGATTATCTTACTAATCCAATAAAATGAATACCTCAACTCCTTCCTCAGGACTCGTCCCGCTCGCTGGAGGCGCTGCACGTGCCTACACCCAGCGCGGAGAGCTTGCAGGCGCTGGCGCAGGCGACCGGGGCGGCCGGGTTCGAGGCCTACACCGAAGGCAAGGCGCTGGTCAAGAGGCTCATACCCGACGACAGCCGCGAACAAGACCTCATCGAACATCAAGGTCAGTGACTTGCATCTCGATAACTTTTTCGTTAATGGTAGGTCATGAATGTGATCTCTTTTTGACGTCAATCTTTTTGATTACAATGTACCTAACATTAACGGTTTTCATAAAATTTCCGCTATTGAAAGCTAGATCAGATTGATGGAGCTGCAACTACTCAGTAGCAACGCTGATTTTATAACATTAAAAAATGCAATAATTGTATAAAAGGATAAAAGGTAGCCTAAGTTACTCCTTATAACATCAGCTATCTGCCAGTGAAAGTGCCGTTAAAATCGGTCCAGCCGTTTCAGAGATACCCGGAACAAACAGACCGACAGAAAAATATTAAAAATTGATTTTTTGATGTTAGCACCGTATATAACGTCGTATGCATTTAGTGAAAAGCTGTAAATTTGAAATTACAAACAGACATCCCGTTGTCTCCGGTCGCAAACCTTTACTGACCCCGTGCCATAGACCACACTGATTATTCAATTCCATTGCAATTTTTAGAACCTCTGGTCCTTGAATCGTAGGTATAATAAATAATAATAAAATAAAAAGTCTTTTATTTCTCGCATTACTAAAAGTAAAATTACAAAATTATATATAGATATACTTATTATATATAGACTCGTAGGTATACTAGCTACCTCAAATATCAGCCTGCTCTTAGAATACTTGCTGTTAACTCCAGGTGTGATTGGCAAAGCGGGTGTGGACTTCCCAGCGTACCCGAGCATCCCTAACACAGGATTCAGCTGTAGAAATGTGCCTACTGGATACTATGCAGATCTGGAGACTGATTGTCAGGTGAATATCAAATTGAAAACACCAATAACTTTAATTCCGTTCTCTCGCGTTACACCGAAAATTCCTTTGCCAATTTGAAATGAGCCTGTCATTGTTTTCTGATCCAACATTTCATTCTAGCTGTACCCTCGGAAATCTCAGAAATGCATGGATTGTGAACATAGTTTTCAATCAGTGAAACAATATTTTATAATCGATTCAGTACTTCAAGAGATTACCGTTGCCCTCTAAAAACAAACCCTTATAATATTATTACTCTAGTGTAGAACGAAACGTTCGCTTTTGAACAAGATGCGCAGTTTACTTACCTATGCTATTACGTCACATTCCAGGTCTTCCACATATGCGACACGTCCCGCAAGATCTCGTTCCTGTGTCCAAACGGCACCATCTTCAGTCAGTCGCACCTCATCTGTGACTGGTGGTTCAAAGTGGACTGCGCGTCTGCGCCGGCGCTCTACGAGTCCAGCGCCGAATACTACTCCAACGAACAGAAGAAGTCAAGGAGGATAGCCCAGTCGCTCAGCAAGAACCAGAACGTGCAAATAGTACAGCAAATCAGCGGTGATTCCAACGAGAGAGCCGAATCTAGACCCACCTCAGTCAACGTGCCTAGCACAACGGAGAGACTGCTGAGACTGAAGCAGAAGATACAGAACGATCTCGCAGGTTCGTTGGATAACGTTAGAGGAACAGTCCGAAGTCACCAGAATCTATTCGGTGAAATCAACACCAAACCGACGCCAAACTCTCAGATTACAAGCGCTTTCGATAAACGAAGGAGGAATTTGGTCCAACTGATCGCTAATAAATACAACATTCCAGCTAGGACCACTGCAGTCACGTTTAGCGACGCTTCCACATATAAAACAGCTATACCAGCCGGCGATTATAATAGTATTAAAGAAACGCAAATCGCTGCTGAATCCGCTTCATTCGCAAATAACAATAACAGACAATTCTTACAGGAGTTCAATATGAAAACCTTCCGGCAGTATCCTGTATACACGTCAGATATCACTCCAAGACCCAGCAAAACTAAGAGCGACCCAACTCTAACTACGCTGTATGATATTCGTGATAAAAAATTTAACGATTTCACTTCGGACGCGACCACTACTACTAAAAGGCCTACTTTGCAACCGTACACCAAGAGCACATTTGCTGAGAAACAAGAACTCTACACAAGACCAGGAGTATCAGCATTAAAAGATTTCCTTGAGAGAGAAAAGAATAAAACTTTAGCTACAACAACAGAGAAATTAATTCAAATCACACCCGAGCCCAATCAAGTAAATAATAACAAAGTAATAATTGAGACAAAAGATTCCTTCGAATCAGCCACTAAAATCCCACAAACGACAAGAAGTGACACTTTTGATTTCACACAGACTGCTTCCTCGGACAGATATGATGTATATTCTAATAATAACCGAGTTCAAACAACAACCGAAAGTTCTTATAAAGAAAGAAGAGAAAGGTTGATGCGAAAATTAAATCTAGACACAGTGGGGCCCACAGAAGCGACCAGTACGGAGAAGTTTTACGGCGATTTACCAAATAGACCGGGTCTTATCGTCCCACCATCGTTGACACCGAAAAGCCTTCATACTTTAGCTATTTATTATGCAACAGCTTTGGATAACTTATCCACTATGCCTCCAGCAGAAGAAACAGAGACAACCACACCTGCTGCTAACGAAATTATGCAAGACGGACTGCCAGCTTTATTTAGTCAGAGCACTATTAATAAGTACAGCAACCTCTTCGGACAGGAAGTTAACACCACCGAACTACTGGAAGAAATAAAACTAGATCCCAACGGAACAATGAACGAGATCATGGAAGATTTAGTAGTACAACAAAGTCAAAATCCAATCGCCTCGTCTCCACAAATCCGGGAGTTAGCTCAAGTGTTCACTCATGCACTGTCTGCTTATCTTCAAGATCCTGTCAAGTTTAGAAAAGTGCTTTCTGATATACGACCTACGCATCCAACATTTGGAGATATTCTATCTACCACTAATGAACCAGCTAATACTGAACCTACTACAACTGTCAACGAGGACGATGGCGAAATATTAGGATTTTCTGATGATCAAAAGTCTAAACCTTCTTTAGCATCTTTAAGAGATGCCAAAGCTCTAGCCATTACTACTGAATATACTACTCTTACTGAGCAACCAACGACTACACAAAGGCCAATAACTACTGAAACAACTACGACATATGCACCGATTACAGCATTCAGAAGTATATTCAGGTGTTGCGGCAGAATATCAGCTTCTTATACCACTACTTCAACTCCTAAAGAAACTGCAACCGCACAGGCAATATATGCTACTGCAGCAGATACTACCACTGCAGCAGAGAATGTTAACACTTTTGATAGTAAATACAGTGAACAGGCTCCGAGTAGTACTACAGATAGCAGTGTATCAGTTTCTAGGTTTGCAGGTATCCAGAGCAATTCTGACGAAAATGTATCCATTTATGGTGATGGAGTGAGTCCAACTGATGGAAAACCTCTCAGCGAATATTTTGAGGCTACCAACCTACCAAGTGCTTGGGGAATCGATATCACATCAGGATTAGATTCCACAGCGGTTACCAATGCTCACCAGCATATTGACGTTTTTGAAAGCAAGAAAATCCGAAAGACCACACCTAGCGTGCCAGCAACAACACCAGTGTACTTTACTGAACGTGAAAGTGGGGAATTGGAGAACGAAGAAGAATTACAAAGGGCTCATAGTCAATCATTCGTTAGTCCGCAAAGCAACGATTTGCGTCAAGGCAAACAGTTAAAGTTCGACAAAACAGTCAGTAACAGTAAAACAGTTATAAAGAAGCCTGCAGAGAACTTGGAAGCACCTACACTATCTGACATAGACATAACTACATTAAGGCCAACAACGCAGCCAACAACAATTTTCAGGATAGAAGAAACTGAAGCATCTACTACTGAATCTCCTGTGTATAGCAACATTTTTACGTCACCCGACAGCGACAGGAACACAAATACATTCCAGTGGCCGACTACCTACGATAACAGCTGGCAAAGCACAGGCATTCTAGATCCTATAACTTTAAACGAGGGTCTAAGCACCACTGGCGAAGATAACAGTGTTTCTCAATTCACTAGCTCCGCTGCTACGTTTGGCCCCAATACGGCGACGACTCAACCAAATGCTTATATTACCACCAACGAACCAACTACGGCGTCAACTTTGAACGTTGATGTGACTACGCCAGGCCATTTCGATAGATCTGGGCGGTTACTCAAAGAGCCACCTTCAACTGAATCTGGAAGAGATTTGACGACAATAGCCGAGGCTGTAGTTGAAAAGGCTAAAGAGATGATAGGTGGCATGAATTCGACCACAGCTGAAAAACTAATGAACGTAATGAAGAAGACTAAATCAAAGAGTGTTAAAAGACTAATCCTTCTACTTATCCAGACATGTGATGACGATCATAACACAACAGCGGAGGCATCAAAGAAGGCTCTACTCGAAGCTCTGATGGCAGTGTCACAGAAAGACATGGAGGAAGTCGCTAAAGAAGAGAGAGAAGCCGAAGAAGCTACAACCACGTCTAATTACGAAATCGTTAGCCTTACAGACAGGAGAAGAGGCGACGGCGCTCTGGAAAAACAAGCTTTACCAACTAAATACTCAGAGAGAGGTGGTAAAAGCATAGATTTCAATGCTGCTAACGTAAATTCACTATCGAGCCCGACAACCGCAGCGTATGTGAGAACCTCTACAGAGTTTGTAACAGAACCTACAGCCACTGTGAGCTTATCAACGACACCCGCCCGTAGGGGTATGAAAAAGTTCCTTGTCAGAGCATCGCCAGTTGTGAAGACGACTCAAGCGCCCTCGGTCGAGAATCCAATAGCAGAAGCCAGCGCTGTCTCTCAGGATGATTCAAAGGGTGACGCGGATACGCGGGCGTTAGAACTTCTAAGGTCGCTTTACAGTATCGCCGCGAGATGGGGCTGAGTTTAGAAAGAATCTGTTAACTTATTAAAATTTAGGGCTCGTATTTAAGGTTCGTTTTTTTTTTAACTCAATGAAACGTAGACTGAACGGAAGCTCCTAATAAGGAAATATGAAGCTTTGAAAAATAGATTAGGACGGTTAAAATAAGTATTTTCTGTTACTAAACTGGGTTCTGGCCGTTCAATAAAGCATATTAAAACTAATCTAGGTATGTATACGTACGTTTGATAACTAATTCTGCCTAATTGAAAGGCCTTGTCAAGTGATTTGAAACACTTAACACACAAAAAAAGGATTTTTCATGAAATCAATCGATCAAATCCTAAAAAGTGTTCGATTCAATAGTCAACAAATTGTCTTTTTTTGTGTGGTTGTCTGGTATATTAGATCAACGACGACCGCACCAGCTATGTTAATGTTACCTTTATGCAACTTTCGGAATCCTCATCAGATCCTTGGTTCTCATTTCATCTTATGCAAAGGCTCTCTACTGCTATAATAACCTTCTCATATTGAAAAGTTTGATTGATGATAAACATTTAACTGAACTGCCAGAACCCAGTAAAACGACGAGTAAAGAGCTTTCAAATCCTACTTAAATTTAAAACGTTGCAGGGACTTACGAGTACCTCTCTTTCTCGCCCATATCGAATAAGCAACTTTTTATCTATAAAACATAAGATTATAATTGGTCCTACTGAATTATTTATTAAAGGGGCAAAACTTAACAGTATTATTACTAAGAACGAATTATTGAAACTCGTACTGAGTGCGAACCTTAAACACGAAAAAGACTTCCTATTGTAAATGTGAGTTTTGCATATAGCCATTTTTGAGCTTTGACATCATCGAATTAACATAAGGCTGGAAAAATATAAGTGGTTTTAGGTTACACATACCTAGCACTTTTCCGATATTTGAAACTTGTGTAGCCTATCTCTAGGTCACATTCCTGTATGGCCTACATATGTAGGTCACATCCAAAGTGTACACTAAATACTGAACCGTGCATTGTGTAATTAAAGCGACGACTGGCACAGTTATTTTCATCATAAAAAATATAATGAAGGACACCGTATCATCTAAATCCCTCTGCCAAGCCAATTTTAGCCTTAATACAAACCACTGAGTTACCTATTTCGATTGTACCTTACGTTACCTAAGCTGTAATCATAATGTTACAACGCCAATCGAAACTACATAATTATAAAACTTGTAAAGTATTAAACTAAGGATTATTTTGTAAATTATTATTTTAAGTACTATTTTATTATTTAAGATGCCTATTATAATATATTTCTTTATTTTATAAATAAATTTTGATTTTGTAAAATTATTCTTTTATTAGATATCTACCAAAATTAAAATAGTTTTTTTTTTTTTTTTTTTTTTTTTTTTTTTTTTTTTTTTTTTTTTTTTTTTATTCCACTTTACAACACACAGATCTACTTGATCCCACACTAAGCTATAAGCTTGTGTCGTGGAAACCAAGCAAACGTGGTATATACTACACATATTATTACATATATATTTTACTATAGAGATATATACATATATACACACCCAGACTGGAAATGGAACCCTGTGTTCATCACACAACGTCCACCCCCACCGGGAATCGAACCCGGAACCTCTTGATTAGCGGGCAGGCATGGTAACCATTGCGCCAATCGGGTCGTCGTAAATAAAAAAAACAATAGCATTATATACAATATTAAATTTTTATTTATAAGTTCTACTTATAAAATAAATACATACACAGACTGCGATTTTTTTAGTACATAGTTCAAGACTATAGACTTCAAAATGGTTTTATTCATTTGCAATCTACACACGCAGTTCATGTTGTACTCTCGCCAAATATAGGGTATGTTCCGTTATTATGAATAGCACTGGCCCAGGGCTCGCAGCGACGAGAAAATCGTTCCGTTATAACTCTCAGGATACCTACTGCCGCAGTATCCGCAGTAGGCAGTATGACGTCATAATCGTCGCTATGTTGTACTGTGAGCACTGGCGTTTTCGAGGTAAGGTACTCTCAGTGGTTTGATCACGTGATCAACTTCGGACCTATGATTGGTCTTCTCCTTCTTTTTTTTGCCAATGACAATGTTTCTTAATAATAAAAATTTCTTCATCTAAATCTTCAATTATGGCGAAACGCCAATGACAATGTTAGATTATTCCCAAAGTTAAAACATGGCTCTCTTGAAAGTCAGTTTCCTGCTCAGGGTCTAAAATAGATGCTGAAAAGTGACTGAAATAACGAAGACAAACGTGACACGTGTGTTTTCGGTACGGCTTTCACTCGTCAATAAGCGTGACATGAGAATGACATAAGGATGACAGCGTTCCGTTTTAAACAGTACAGCGAAGTATAAAGGAACGACTTCGCAGTATACTAAACCACCTTGACCATTTCACAGTGCTATCAGTAATACCGGAACATACCCTTAAAAATATTGCCATACTGCTAGTCTTACTAAGTTAATGAAGTCACAATATTTCGTCAATGAATTTAGCGAGATCACAAATCAACAGCTAGTATAATATGTAGGTCACATCCCTCTACAGGCTGCACATGTAGGTCACAATTGGCAAAAGATATACCTTAATCATCTAGCTCTTTCTTCACCACAACCTCTCCTTTCACTTTGCGTTTCCTTTTGATTTTAACGTTTTTTGCGGTCGCTTCTTTGACATCTTCCGGCGGTTCGCTTTTGATCTTTCGTTTGACATCCGCCGGTACCGGTGCGGTTTTGGTCATTTTCGTGTTGGCGGGGGCGACGTAGCGCTCGACGTCGCGCTCGGTGACCTTGTGGCCGGGCTTGAAGTAGCTCTTGAGGCGGCGCTTCTTGTTCATCATGAGGCGCGCGCCGGCCAGCGCGCCGCGGTGCTGCAGCGCCTCGTAGCGCTCGCGTAGCAGGTTGGCTGGGGTCGCGGGAATAATTATAATAAGTAGCTGCTCCCGCGTTAATTTCGGAGTTCCCGCGGGAATTCCGGAACAAAGTACCCTATGTTCTTCTCTGTATCCCTGACAACGTGTATGCAAAATTTCATGATGATCGGTTCAGCCGTTAAGGCGTAAAAGCGTAACAGACGGACGGACGGACAAAATCGATTATTTTTTCACTTCTCTAGTACCTACTAGGGATGTTATATAGGGAGAAAAAAATCGATTAATTAAAAATCGATTTATCTCTTCTCAATAATAATAATGGATTACTTAAAAATCATTGTTCGTTAATTAAAGAATCGATAGTTAAAAATCCATTCGATCAATACTTTATGTAACTTTTTCGACCGCTGTATTCCGAAAAAAATACAGAAGCATTCGTGTATCGAATCGAACTTTCCTACCTCTCTACACGAGACCATTGATTCGTGACAATCGATTATTATAAAAAAACGATTAATTTAAACATCGATTCTTTTCACATCCCCAACAATTTATTAAGAATCAAAATAAAATTAAACTATAAGTTCAGTACACGAAATAAAAGTCCAATATAAATAATCGAATACTTATTTATAGGAAAATTTATATAACTAATCGTTTTTTAGAAATCGATTTTTGTGAAAAAAAATCGATTAGAGTACTTCCATCCTGGAATTCCCGCGGGAACTCCGTTATTAGGGAACAGTTAGTAGGGAAATAGTAAAGGGGTGTGGCTACACAAAGGCGTGGTTCTCACTGTTAGCGCGCAGCGTCCTCAGGTCGGCGGTGAGCTGCGCCGGCTCCACGAAGTCGGGCTCCCGCGGCGCCGGCTTGTTGCGGTTGAGCGCGGGCGGCGCCTCCGCCTGCAGCCGCGCGCGCCGCTCCGCCCTGCGCGCGCGCAGCTGCCGCAGCCGCTTCTCGCGCCGAGTGAGCGTCGACTGGATCTTGAGCAGTCTGCAGCGGACGGGGACCATGTAATAATGGCCATGTTGACAATTTTTTTTTGTCCTTCTTGTAGATTAATAAAAAATATTGGACACGTATTTTTTATTTTCTTACGTAATCGAAAAATAACGGCGATACATTGAGTTGAAATTTCGCGTGACATCAATATTCTGACAGTTTCTATGGCGGTTTTATCGGTTAGTGACATCGCGACCCCTTCACCCTAAACTTTAATGCGCTTTATATCTGTATGTTTTAATTTATTTGAAAAAGTAAAAAATACGTGTCTATTGTTTTTTTTATTTTCTAACTAACGGACTAATTAGATTTTTGATTTTCAAAAGTAGTCTACATCCCCATTGTATTCAATGTCGACCATAATCATAATCATCATATTTTATTCATGAAGATACAAATTTACACGTCATTTTTGTCACCTCAACGGATGACAATAGGGATGTTGCCTACTTTTGAAAATCAAAATTCTAATTAGTCCGTCAGTAAGAAAATAAAAAAACAATAGACACGTATTTTTTGCTTTTTTAAATAAATTAAAATATTCAGAGATAAAGCGCATTAAAGTTTAGGATGAGGAGGTCGTGACGTCACTAACCGCAAAACAGCCATACAAACTGTCAGAATAGTGACGTCACCCGAAATTTCAACTCAATATATCGCCGTTATTTTTTGATTACGTAAAAAAAGAAAAAATACGTGTCCAGTAGTTTTTAATAATCTACAAGACAGACTAAAAAATAAAAATTAGTCAACATGCCCAATATAATCTTAGAATTTACTAATATTTGAAAATTCAAGTACAATATTATGTATATAAGATGTAGCAAAATTAACTGAAAATATTTACAGGGCTGAAAGTATACGTTATAACAGACAGGATAAGCGAAAAAATTATAAGTTCGGTGGTTTTTTAGCTTCGAAATGGACGTGAACAAAGCGACTGTTTCTCACTTGTATATGTCGGTGATCTTCTTCTTGTCGATCTTCTCCCGCTTCGCCTTCTCCTTCTCGACGAGCATCTCCTTCTGTCTCCTCCTGGTCTTGTGGTCCTTCTTCTTGTTCCTCACCGGCGGGTTGACCGCTCTGTACTCGCTGTCGTCGCCCGACTCCGGCTCCTGCGCCGGGTCGTGCGGCTTCTCCATGCCCGCGCTCATCTCCTCGCGCCATTGGTTCTGATGGGGGAATGGAATTTATGGCGAAAATAAATCTTGCTATTTCCCTAATGCATATCTTCATGATGTGAAGAGATAAACGAGTGATAGGATCGCGTCAAGATCATGAATCAGTTGACTAGGTAACTCCAGATCAATCCCCGCCCCAACATGTACAATGGCTTTCCAGTACATTAGTTTCTATTTTCGAAATATCCAGTCAGTTCGTTAGGTATATTTCCCTGAAAGTCCATTTCCATGAAAGATTTATGAAAAAAAAAGAATGATTTGTGTATTTTATGTATTCAGGAGTTCCGGGGTACAATATAGCCTATGTTAATCAGGGATAACGTAGCAATCTAATGGTGAAATAATTTTTTTTAACTTGTCCAGTAGTCTTTGAGTTTAATCATAAGAAACAAACAAAAAAATCATCATTTTCCCTTTATAATTTTAGTTTTGAAAAGTATATCAGCTGTTTGATACATGTTAGGGACTAGCTGCAAGCATTATTTTATTATTATTATAGGGAACAAGAAGTGAGTGAGAGAAAATGTGTCAAGTTTTTTTTAATGAAGTACAAGTGTGATACGTAACCAGCCAACGCGGATCACTGACTGAACCCACCTCCTTCTCCTGCGCGCTGACGCGGCTGAACATCTTGGTGGTGACCCTCTGCAGGTGCGCCTCCTTCTTCATCAACTTCTCCTCGTGCTGGGCCACCTGATGCAGCAGCTCTCGGTGCTCCTGGGCGGTGGAGAGGTCATGTGTATACATAATTTTACACAGCAGTTTTACTTTAAAACTAAAGCTAAAAATATTTCCTTGCAGTTCCAGCTAAGTGAATTTTGGGATAAAAAACTATATGTATACATATTTCATGGTAAAAAGAGCATCCCATAGGTTGATCAAGAACATAATCTATAGCTGATACTCATACTCATACTCATGTATCACATGAATTTAGAGATACCTCAGGAAAGTCTGTGTTCCAGTATTACATATAGGTACTTTATATTATGCTAGCGATTCCCCGCGGTTTCACCCGCGTCAATTTCGGCGTCCCGCGGGAATTCCGGGATAAAAATTACCATATGTCCTTCTCTGTACCCCTGACAACGTGTATGCAAAATTTCATGATGATCAGTTCAGATGTCTCGGTATGAAAGCATAACAGACACAGACAGTTTCTCCATGGAAAAGTTTCCAATCCAGCTTGTGACATCTGTCCGCTTGATGTGTTACCTGGAATGACGGATTGTAGCTGACGCCAGGATGTGGCGCTTCCACCGCGGCCCGGGTGAGCATGGTCTTGGGCGGAGGTGGCTTGGCGCGTAGCCTCTGCTCGGGGAGCAAGTTGTGCAGCTGCGCCTCCACTGGTATGAAGTCATCCACCAGCGACTCTGGAATGCTCTTCGAAGATGGCACTAGAAAATACAACATCAAGGGTACAATTTACATTTTTAAATCCGGTTTGCATTTTTCCAACATCAGAAACCAATATTATATGATTCTGTTGTGATTACAGTTCAAACTTAACCTATATTAACACAGCATCAAGGTGCTTGCAAAAACAAACAGAAGCATTTTCTACTCTCAGCATTATAAGAACTGCCAGCTATTTGTCAATGGATGCATTGAACAATTTGCCCAGACCACTATAGTATTATGCAAGTTATGTTCTAAGTTGATTAGGGGGGGTCTAACATCTGCAGCACCACAAAAATTAATATTTATCAGATACTGAAAACCTAAAATATATACTTACAAGAATTTCCCCACAGATCCAAATCAAAGGTTTGTCTGATCTGTTTAGATTTTTTCTTCTTTTCCACTGCAATTTTGCGATTCTTTCTAGCCATTTCTATTTTTTTCTTATAAATGCCCTTCTCAAACCGTCGTTTCTCAACCAGTTTGCTGAGGGCTGTGGGTTTCGAGCCCACTGGATTAACATGATTACGTTTGGCATTCGGATCTTGCACCTAAGGAAAAAATAAAAAGTTAATTTTTAGCTAGTAAAAAAGGTTTTAATCAATTGCAGACTGGTAAGGTCAAAACGGTAACCAATGTGGGTCTCTGCCTATACTCCAGAAAACTTATATGAAGACATACAGACACAGAAAATAATTAGATACCTGTTTCAGTATTTTTCAAATTTCACCAAAAAAATGTGAAAGTTTGTAGGTATATAGATACACATAGTTTGAATTTAGGTTTTTTATTCATTACTTGTACCACACAGGGGAATGTAGGGGGGGGGGGGGGGGGGGGGGGGGGGTAGTCTCTAATACTGAACTTAATCTTACAATTCAATTCTAGTAGGGAACTACAGAATGAAGATCAGTGGATTGTTTTTCTTCTTCTTCTTTAGTTTATGACTTCGGGCACTATGTGTTGCCACAGTGACTCTGCCAATGTCACGTAGTTGAGAGAATACGTTGGAGTCGGACAATTAATGATCGGTGATGAATTAATTTAAATTTGGGCCCAACCAGCGTCCAGTACTAAACAGCATTAGACAAAAATTTTTAAAGGGACATTACACAGCTCACCTTAGAATTAGACAGCAGGATTTGAAAACATTTTGGAGTCTCTGACAACCGTGCCCTCTTTAACTGTTTGGCCAACGAGGGTTTGACATCAACTGTGTCAAATGTTAATGTCTCTTTTTCTTTTTCTATTTTGCTGAAAATAGATCAATTAATGATTTCTGTGTTTCTATATTTCCAATAGTTGCAATTACAATTATATTTTTTTATTAATGTTTTGCTTCAAAAAACTTAACTTGTTTACGATGCGTACTAATTAAACACCAAGCAACACCATAATATTATGTGCTCTTATTCATGTTGTGATCTGAGTCCTATTTTATTTTTTTTATTTATCTTATTTTATTTATTGGCACACAAAAGTATGACTTGAATTTATTTACATTATTACTTGAATAAAAACCAGAGGTTGGGTCACTTCAGACATCCTAAATTTACTAGAAGCTTATCCTAGTTACTACACATTTCTTGAAGCTGCATGTTAAGGTTCATTGTAACAATGGGTTAAATCATAAAATGTTTTTGAAATAAACATATTTTTTGGTTACATCTAATTAATTAGATGGGCCTGGATGGGATTAGGTTGTCTCATTACTATAAATGGGCAATCAACCCTTGGGATTAAACTTGATAAAAGCCTACCGTTTTTGAGTTTGTAACTCGATAAAAGACTGCGAAAGGCTGACTTTTTTCAGGTTTAAACCCAAGCGTAGGGATGATTGCCAATTTATAATCATAACCCATACAAGTTAAAATCAGTTTGCCTCATTGAATTATGGGCAAGAGATTTGTTCACGCAAGATAAAGTGATCTCAAATCAATATTTTTTTATTTTTTTCTCTCAAGTAGGTTTTTGTGTAATATCACTACACTACAAGTGGATTACCTAAGTTTCTTCACTAATAATGTAGTGTACTAGCTACAAGATACAGAAGCTGTAACTGGGTAAAGTCAAGCAGGGGCGCCTTTCCCATAGGAGCGCTGGGTGCAGCCGCACCCGGGCGCCAGCCGGGCCAGGCGATCAACATCTGAATGAATCTGGTAGTAGATAGTATCTACCTACTTACATACCTTACCCAACTACAATTTCACACCCGGGCGCCGCATATGGTTAAGACGCCCCTGAAGTCAAGCATATAGAAGGTGGAATCGAATAGGTTAGTCATCGCAGGCTCTAGAGACCCAAGAGTAAATTCACCTAGGAATAGGAGCCCCGCCAAGCGGAGCTCCTTAGACTCATTTGCAGGCAATGGTCATTTCGTAATATTGTAGCTATAATATACAGTAGCCAAGTTGCAAAGTACACCAAGACATAGGATCCAGCGCTACAGAATAATGACAGAAACATAACCTCACCCGCCACGCTCTTCCTGTCTTTGATCCTCGAGAAACTCATCAACATCCTTCGTGTCACAGTATTTACGCCATGCTTTCTTATTCTTTTTAGAAACACGCTTCTTTTTTGTTACGACTGACATGATTTACGCGACCTAGGTATTTCTGATTTATTTATTGACTAGCGAACCACAAATTGATTAGACTTATGTTAGCGAACTGCGAAATGGAAGCTCAGATTAACTAGACATATGTCTAATGGAAGGAACCGTACGAAAAGTGTGATTGTCGACGATTTGACAGATCACAGACTGACAGCTGACTGACAGCTGACAGACGTCAGTCGACACTCGACAGTCATTATTTGTTTACTCCTTTTAAAGAGGCAAAGAAAGTAAGCCCATATATTCACTGCAGATTTTATAATATTTTGTGAGATTATTCATAATATGGAAATGCATGCGTCAGCTACGTTATATAAACCAAAATTCATTTAATTTAATATTAAGGCTTTTTTTAATCATCATAAATTTGCAGCAGTCCCTCCGGGCCGGATTTGATATTTACCTAGTATCTTCTACTTTTTATTCTGCTAAGATATTTTGACAAAAGTATTTAGAAATAATTATCTAAGAAGTATCTGGAATCTGGGAATATATAATGATAGAACATAATAGTAAAAATAATTAATATATTTTATTTTCTATTCAGACACTTAAAAATAAATAACATTTTTTATTAATAGGTAACAAAAAGAAATGGCAAAATTACTAAGTTTTCAGAGGAAGCATAAGATTACTCTTCGCAATCGTCTTCAGCATCTGCATTTTCTGAAAAGAAGGTTTTTTTTTTAAATTCCGGTTTCATTTTTACTCAAACTATCTTTTCTTGCATTGTATTTCGAAAAAAATGGTAGGTATAGCTAATGTTACTCGGAGATAATGTAGCTTTCTAACGGTGAAAGAATTTTCGAAATCGGTTCAGTAGTTTTTGAGTTAAATCGTAACAAACAAACAAACGAAAAGTCAAATCATTCCTCTTTGTAATATGTATTAGGTAGTATAGAAATATAGACAAGCAGCATGGGATTTTTAGAAATTCGGCGTCAAAACAGAAGCATACAAAATGGCATCTGTTATCAATTATCATACAAATATCCCACAAATATCCTAATAACTGTAATATTATGTACCTACTTAAATGTAATCTTCAAAATTGTAGGTAGGTATAGAACCTATAACTAGAGATGTTACAACTTACAACTCCTCATTCTAGTTCGTGTAAACTAAACTAAAATCTATTTTTCTTCCTGTTATTTATTAGATATGTAGGTAGGTGTATTTTCTCTTGTCGATATCCTTTAGCCCATAGACATAGATAAAGGTAGAAAACGCAAGCCCGAAATCTCTTTTGAGCAACGCTCTTTGTCATAGTTACGCTTCATAGCATTCGAATCGCAAGTCATCGCTTGAGAAGACAAAAATTGTTATTGTCAAATCACTTCAAAAGAGTGTGTTGTAACTTGCTCTTGCACTGTTTTGTGTCATCATTACTAATAGGCTAGGTGACTATTTTTTTTAGTCCGTCTTGTAGATTAATAAAAAATATTGGACACGTATTTTTTCTTTTTTACCCAATCAAAAAATAACGGCGTTACATTGAGTTGTAATTTTGCGTCACGTCACTATCCAGTGCAGTTTGTATGGGGGTTTATATCTACTGGTTAATGACGTCACGAGCCCCGACTCTAAACTTTAATGCGCTTTATCTCTGTATATTTTCTTTAATTTGAAGAAGCAAAAATTCAGTGTCTATTATTTTTTATTTTCTAACTGACGGACTAATTAGAATTTTTATTTGGTGGAATTTTCCATGGGCCCTTATTCACTATGACCAACAACATGTCTTGACCATGACGGGTCTTCCAAAAAGGCAATCCCAAACGTTCCAGGTGCCCAAATATATATTAGAAATTATTATTCTGTATGCCATTAGAAATGTTGTAAATGTATTTTTTGCACTAAAACTTCTTTGATTACGAGGGAAAGACAGTTTTTGCGGCGTCTTATCTTAGCGCGGCGTGTTATGGTTATAATGAATAAGCGCCCTGTGTACCTTTACCATGAATCTGTGAGTTATTTTACCTGTCGAGGTACACCAAAACTGCCCATAACGTGCCATCTAAAAGTCGTTACTTCTAAACCTTTGAAAAATTTTATCTAAAGTAATATAATTTCGGGGATAAACATGTTCGAACGAATGCCCATCAATTAGTCTTATAGCATTGTGTCTAGGTTCTACATAAGATCTGTGGTTCGAAGCTGATTTTACGGGTAAAATATTTATTTTCATAGAATTGTTTGGATTTCTGATTCTATTTTGTTTTGAATAAGTCGAGAGCTCAAGAAGTTTTGGTGCTTCGTTTGGGACTTTCGGGTTATCTAAATTTGTTATCGATATTCGGATATTTGAGGAGGATGAGGAGGATTTTTCATTTGATTTGTCGTTGTGCTGCGGTGTGGTGCGCTGGATCGGTATTGGACGTTCTGAAAGAAGGGAAAAACTCGCTTTGATCATAGACAAAGCACAACTGTATTGAACCCGGTACTTTCATGTTTTGAAGGTTATCTACTTATAGGCTCTTGAGGAAATTTTTAAGTTTGGTCCTTCGAGCCGGATCGTCCATGACTTTCGTGACGACTTGATGAAAAAAATGACTTAATTATTAATTATAGGTTCTTGATGTGTTAGGTAGTTGTCAGTGCCACAAACTACTCGTCAATACAAGTAAACAGAAGTAAGCGAGATGTCAAGTTCAAAGTCAGAAGTCAATAATAATAATTAGTATAATGTCAATCTGTCAAAAGTCTATTGTATGTTGTTAAGTCATAGAAGTAAATAACAACAATTTTGTAACAATTTTTTTTACATAACTTTATTTTTTTCACATATAACAATGGTTTATAATAATGACATCGCGCTTATATTCGTGTTTTGAAAATAATATTGTACTGCAACTTTCGTTTTACCACCCATATAACTAACTCTACTGGTATATGCTTAACTACGTACAGTTACAAAACCGATCGAGTTCTCTACAAAAATAAATAAGCTATAGTTTTAATTAAATACAAAGCAATGTAAAAAATTGTGTAAAAACTAGGAATACAAAAGTAAAAAAAGTTTTCTTCTAGGATTTGTTACAAGTAAAAAAAATGTGATAACAGCATATTTACAACTAAGTTCTAAATTTCTTCTAGAGCTAATCATAAAAGTAGATTACAAAAATAACCTACATATTCAGTTTCACTGAAAAAATGCGTTTCACTCTCGAGCTTTTATCTACCGAAACACAACAACTTCAGTTATATTACTTTTGGGTTGCGAGATTTTCTGGCTTAATTTGCAATTAAATTAAATAAATACCATAACACAAAATATAGGCAGTAAATCAGATACGACCAGCTCGACCCTGATTCACTATGACCATAAATAATAATTGTTTTCCCAATCATAGACAACGTGCCATTTAGGCATGCAGAATACTAGTTGGTTTTTTTTTGCCGTCTACTCTATGGGCAACGAATCCTATGCCTGCTATGTTTTGTTTTTGGCCAAACCAAAAAATCTCAAAGCTACATTCTACTAATTTACCTACTTAATTTAAGATTTTAGATCGAACCGCACTAAAGCGATGCGAGAGAGTAGATACCTATAGTGCGTAAATAGGTATCGACACGAAAACAGATTTAAATTCGCCTTTATAATACTGGCTGTTCCCTGCAGTTTCGGAGGACCTCCGGTAATTTCGGAGTTCCCGTGAGAATACCTGGATGAAAAGTACCCTAGATGTCCTTCTCTGTACCCCTGAGAACGTGTGTGCAAAATTCCATGATGATCGCTTGAGCCGTTAAGGCTTGAAAGTCAGACAGAGTTACTTTCGCATTTATAATAACAGTAGGGATTAGTACGGATAACTAGGAACATAATCAGTACTGATCGCGATGCTCAAGTGCGGTTTGAACGTAACAGTTGCTACTGGTGTTGCACGTCCGACTACTGCCTGTGGTACTCCTGTTTTTGTTTCTGCGGTGCCGTGACCGTGTACTCGACGCTCGTACCTTCGTGGGAGGCGTCCGTGTGCTGGTTGGCGCTGAGACCCGCCGCCGCTGCCTTCGCCGCTGCTTCCGCCGCGTTTGCTTGTGCCTGTTGCGCTGCCGCCTAAGAATGGAGAGAAAACAAAGATGAACGGACACGACTCGACAGATTGATTAACTCTGAGTATCCTAAAAGGGATAGCTTTATGTGGCCGCCCTTTAGACCCACCACAGAGAGCCACTTACTTTCCCGCATTTTTGAAATTACATTATTTATAATTATTTCTTTATTGATTGTGGTGCTCAATGCAATATAGATTTCATTCATTCATCATTTAAAAATTGGTTGAGAGCTAATAAAAATAATGTAATAATAAAAATTGTGGTTTCCGGCAGTCTCACTTGAAAGCCAATTCCCATTTCAGGCAGACCGCACCGTCATTTAACATCAAATGAGCTGAGGTTAAACCTCTAGCCTGTTAACAAAAAAAAAATTTATAATAAGTGGTAACCCTCACCTGAGCCTTCCTCGCCGCCGCTTGCGTCGCCTCGAAGTCAAGCCTGACCCCGATCAGCTGTTCCTGCAGCGTGTGCAGCCGCTGCCTCGCCGCGCCCACCATCGCAGTCTGGGCGCCGAGCTCGCCCGCGGCCTGCGACGCGGCCTCGTTGGCGTTTTCCGACGTGGCTTGGGCGGCGTTCAGCGCCGCTTGGATCACATTCACCTGAGGGTTGAAGGGCGGTTAACTCATAGAGTGCACCAGCCAGGCGAAGAATAAAGCTGCCTGGAGGGCCCTGGGGAAACACGTCAAATAGTCACGCCCCTCTGTTATGAGGAAACAACTAAGAAGAAGAACTACCCTATGTCTATTTCTATATCTATATCCCTCATATTGTGTACGCAAAATTTCATGATAATCGCTTTAGTACTTAAGCCGTGAAAGTGAAACAAACAAATAAAATCACATTCGCATTTATAATTGTAAAGATAACATAGAGCGTTAGTTTCATTTAAAATTCCGTTCGAAACGTAGAAAGTTAATGAATTACGTTTGCGTTACCATTCCTACATTAGACGTAGGTAAGTACACAAAATAAATCAACTTTTCAAGATTTCACGAGAACGAAGGGTGTAGCTATAAGTATAAAGGGAAAACTAAGAGTATCTATCTGCAGAAGTTGAAGTGATGCAAGAATGATAGTGTAAGGTATTTACAATTTAGAGTATGCACCTCGCTCTAATCACAAATCAAACCACCGTGTAAAAGAGTTCAACGCGCGTCCCAGTTCACATTAACGTCTCAAAACTGTGTCATGTCGGTCACAATTTCTATTGTAAAATTGCTTTTTGTAATGCATTCACAATTTAATCAAGTACCTACTTAAAACACTCAATTTTTGTTATTAGCAAATATTTGATACATGAAATAGTATCGATAAATTTGATTAAATAACCTTGTCAGTACTACATAATTCGTTATAGCGAAAAATTGGAGCGTGACAATAAATAGTATCTAATGCTAAAATCAAGAGGCAGGTATTACGGCACCACTTGGCTGGGTCCCTATTACTGATAACACTGTCGTTGTAATATTATCGCTTCGTAACACACAGATTTATATGATCCCACACTTACACAAACTTGTATCGTGGTAACCAAGCGAAGGTAGTAAGCACATACTACATACAATACAGATATCATAATACACGCTTTATACAGTATACACGCCTAGATTGGAAAACTGGGAATCGAACCCGCGATGATTTACGGAGCGACCAAGTGACCACTTCTCCCACAAGATAGTCATAAGAGAAAATCTCATCATAAATTCATCTCTTCATAAGAAAAAACAGAAAATATAAAGTAAAGGTTACCGATAGAATACTATTATCTTCTAAATAAGATATTTGATATTTAAAACAAACTGTCTCCGCGATTTGACCCGCTATAATTTCGCAGTTTCACCTGCGGTAATTTCGAAGTTCCCATTGGAATTTCAGGATAAACTATATAAACCTTTCTCTTGAATCATTCTATTATACTGGTGAAAACCGCATGAAAATCCGTTCAGTAGTTTTGAACTTATCGCAAACAGATAGACGGGGCGGAGGACTTTGTTCTATAATATGTAATATAATATGTAATAGGACCAATACTATTTTTTGCTATGAGTCTACAGTATTGCAATATAATATGAATATGTATTAATGCTGCAGTAACATCAAAAATTAGTTTGTTTTAACCTGTACGTATCTTAAAAGTTAATAAGATTTTTAGAGCGGGCCATAAAGAAAATCCACAACAATGAACGCAATTACTTTCGATTCCAATGATTATATTACGATAGTTAGGTAGGTATACCTACAATTATTTTCAGACGGAGTTTCGTAACATTTATAACAATTCGCCACAGCATAGCTGTCAATTGAGTGCATTGCCAAGACAGAAACTGACGCAAGTTTACGCCCAACCTGAAGTTTTTGCACCCATTTACCAAGCTTCGAGTTACTCCACACCGAAATCAGTTGCTTACAAATCGATTATGACCTTAAAAAATAATTTAACTAATAAATTTGTTTTTCAACAATGAAAATTCATTTTATTTTAATACTAGCTGTGTGGTTTCACTCGCGGTAATTTCCGGAGTTCCCGCGGGAACTCCGGGATTAAAAGTACCTTATGTCCTTCTATGTACCCCTAACAATGGGCATGCCAAATTTCATCCAAATCCGTTCGGCTGTTTTTGCGTGATTGAGTAACAAACATCCAAACATCCACACTTTCACATTTATAATATTAGTAGGATTATACTCGTTATATGTCAATAAATAATTATTTTTTAAAGTCTTTGTGGAATTTATTTTTATCTGTTTCTTACTTAAATTGCATAAGAGCCATTGCTCGCAGGTTAACCTTCATAGATTTCAGGTTTTCCTTGCAAACTCTTTTTATTTTTATATGGATAAAAGAATAAAAAGTACATATTCTTTGTGTGTACTGCCTCCAGACATAGGCTACTTTAAGTGTCGTTAAAATCCATCAAAGGTTATTGTTTCCGTGCAATTCGTGCACTAAGACAAACTTACAGTTTATTTATTTAGAGAAAAATAGATCCAATACTAGCTGTGCCCCACGGTTTCACCTGTGGTAATTTCGGAGTCCCTGCGGGAATTCCGGGATAAAAAGTACCCTATATCCTTCTCTGTACCCCTGAAAACGTGCATGCCAAATTTCATCTAAATCCGTTCAGCCGTTTTTGCGTGATTGGGTAAACGTTTGCGAGGATAAGAGCTCGAAAGCGCATTTTCATCCGACTTACTTCAAATTTATCGTCACTGCTCAGCTCTTATGTGTCTTAGCGTTATGTTATATAGCCTATAACCTGCCTAGGAGTATGGACTACAATCGTACCAAGTTTGGTTAAAATCCCTTTAGTAGTTTTGACCCATGCGTGCACATACAGACAGACCGACAGACAGACAAAAAATTTTCTGATTGCATTTTTGGCATCAGTATCGATCACCATTCATCCTCCAATATCAATTTTGAATATATATTCAATGTACAGAATTGACCTCTCTACAGTTTTATTATAATTATAGATTGATTATGTTATAGTTTATTGTTTATCTAAAGAAGTTTTGGAAAAACTTGTTTCCAGTAGTAGTGGGCGAAGTCTATAATATGTCTCTGTGATAATCAATTTTTAGCGAAATATTACATTTTTTTTTATATAAGATAAGTATAAACAATGTAAACGTATTTTTATACGTTTATAAAAATATACGTTTATGAAAATTCCAAAGCACCAGCGAGTACAATTTACCCAATATATTATTATAATTTACTTTCAGTGACAATGCAAGTTAAAACGACCTATCACATTTCAATTTACGTACACTTTATTTTCTATTATATTTGCTGTTACATCGACAGATGAGAATTTATTATTCACTCTGACTGAGACACGATGCAATATGAGTGAAAAAGCCATTGTAATAAAAGCAATAGGTAGGTACTTGGAATCTTAGTCTTATTGAAAGCAATCAATTCCGTTTTGTGAAAGAGCGGCTCTAAAAAAGGACACCTGTTCAATAAAATAATTTCGTGACAATTAGAGCGAGCGACACTTACATAAATTATTTCAAATGGAAACGGTTGAGTTTTTATTTTTCAGGTAGCTTATTATTTAAACAGTTCGCGTGTTATTCTGAAAAAAGTTTTTTGGAATTTTGTCGTTATCGAATTAAAATAATAATAATAATAACCCACTTCACAACACATAGATCTACTTGATCCTACACTAAGCTATTAGCTTGTGTCGTGGAAACCAAGCAAACGTGGTACCTATAATATACTACATACAATTACATATATATTATACTATAGATATATAAACACACCCAGACTGGAAAGTGGAACCCTGTGTTTATCAAACAAAGTCCACCCCCACCGGGAAAATTTTGGAGAATGCATGTTCTATATACTCTATTACAATTGAGGTTCCGTAATTCTCATAGAATTGTCCATCTTTTCCTAGTGAGAGAGACTAAGAAAATATGTATGTCGAACGTATATGGAAGATGTTGATGCATGATTGAAAGAGGCCCGTAATTTTTTTCTTGTTAATTCAATTTCAATTAATTTGTATCTCCGAAAAATACCTTTAACAGATTTGAAAAGTCTATTTATCCACTCTATCACCATTGTGTGCCTGTATTTACATTTGTCATCTGAAAATAAAACACTACTACGTTTTCCATTACCATTTGCAGTTTTTAAATTGATTTTTTTTTTTAACATTCTCTTAGATTTTTGGTAATACAAAAATAATATGATATTTATAGTATTTTCGACCTAACTTATAACCATGTATTTAAATTATCTAAACATAGAAACTCAACATACCTGATGCATAGCTTGCTGTGCAGCCTGGGCCGCAGACTGAGCGGCTCTCTTAGCTTGTTGCAGCTGCATCTCTTCACCTTGTAGACCGACCTTCGCATCCCTAACCTGCTGTTCTAGCCCCGACAGTATCACTTGTTTGCCAGCCAACGCCGCCTGCGCTGTAGCGCTGGCCTGCGCTGCAGACTGTGCCAGCGTATTCTTTGCTACATAAGCCGCTTGGTGACCGGCTGCGTTCTGATTACCGAGCGCTGTTTTAGCTTGATTTGCGGACCCGACGGCGATGGTTCTCAAGCCACTGCCTCGACTGAAGCCCTTTTTGCTTGAGTCTCCGGCGGCGGCTTTCACGTCTTGGATGTAGGCGTCGTAATGACTGGCTGACTCGGCTGGCTCTTGCGGCTGGGCCTCTTGGGCGGAGTTGTCGTAGTCATATTCGTAATGGGACTGACTTTCTCGTGGGACTGGGGCGGATGCGGCTAAAGACAAGGTGCCTGAAAACGTTTGTTTGATTAATAATATCACTGGTTATTTAGTCTAATGTCTGTAGTCTAAACAATTAGTGCACGTACTATTTTTTTTTAATATAGAACGTAACTGAAACAATATATAAAAAAAAATTCAAACAATAGATTTACAAAAAGTTTGGTTTGAACTGAAAAAGTGGTTCAAATCTACATTTTGGTTCTAAAGACGAGAACCACTGTATTACCTTTATAAAACGATTTCATAACAGGTATACATCATTCAAGATCTGATGCATTTATAATTTTAATTATAAAATTACCTATTGTAAAATCTAAGAATTAAACTGATCTTTAAAAACAGCTGCTGCCAAATGTTTCTTTAAAAATCTTGTATCTCTCTAAATAATTCCCGAAAGTTGGTATGGATGGACTGGATGAACAGGATGAATATATAAAGGGATAAAATGTTCTACTGTACGTATCTAAAAATCAAGTTAAGATTTGTTTCTTTCTGGAAAACAGGTGCGTGTTATGTACATATTTATTGCCAGACTTCTTCCGTAAACACATAATAAAGTTTGCATGCAGCAATGTAATATTTCGGAGCTACCTCTACGTACACACATGTCTGCCCACCGAGGTTTTCCCACGTAATCCACGCCCATATTCGTATTTCCGTGAACGCTCGAATAAGCAAATCTATTTTATATAACCATTTCAGTCAAAACATTTCATGCAATATTGTTCGCAATTACACATAATTATGTCTACATAATAGTATTGTGGTACATTTTGTTAGTTTTTTTTCCAGTTTTAATTAATTCATTTCCTAATTAGTTCCGTTGCATCTTTTATGGGCTTTATTTGATTATGACAATATACCTACTAATAGTTTTTAATAAGTAGGCAGAAGTTATAGATGTTAAAATATTAATTATAAATTTTTTGCATTGAAAATTTGTAGCAAAAAATCAGATTATACAGCGAAATTAGGATTTTTTAAGTATAAAAACAAAAAATTTGAGGATTTTCTTTTTGATGTTTCACTGGTTCGATCCCAGGCTGCTTATAATTGTATAATTTGTAAGTAGGTATATGTCATAGTTTCGTTTTATACGTTGTTTTTTTTTCTTTTTATGACAATTTAAAGAATTTATTTTGATATAATGATTGAATGAAAGAGGAAAGATGGGATTGTTTGTTTGTTTGTTTATTAATTTATATGGATAAACTCGAAAACTACTTTACCAATTTTAACAATGCTTTCATTTATAGGAAGCTTCAGTATTCCTGAGTTATATACTCGCAGGGTAGATATTTACTATTTTATATCCCTTTTCTCTTTTTAACGTAAAGCATCCCTATCTACGGATGGACTATTTTTAATATTTAGAATATTTCCCCTCCAGTTCCGTTTCTTTTTTTCAGTTGTCTAACATAAATCACAAGCATTTATGACGTAGGTATTTAACTAGAAATTATAAATTATTTATTTTTATATTATCTACTAGCTGCTGTTTGCGGTTTCACCTGTATAAGTTTCAGTAAGTATTCCCTTCCGAAACCTGTAAAAGTTTCATCACAATCGGATCAATGGCTAAGAACGCATAGAGGACGAACATACAAACATTCACTGTTATTTATATAGATTACTCACCGAGGCACAACAGAAACGTCCTTACAGTCTTCATTATTTACTATTTGGTACAGTCGAACTGAAATAACACAAAAATGTCCAAAATTAACACTCGAAAACTTGTAAAAAATTCGCACTATACAAAAGTATTTTTTAAAAAAAATCGAACCTTCGAATACTTTCACAAAATGATTGTTGAGTGACTTTATAAGTCGCGGGGTCTGAAGGACCCCTTGGTTCTGTAGCTAATGAAGCAATGTGAAGAAAATATGCCACCACTTCTTTTTATAGTGAACGCTTGAAAGAATTCGGCATCGTACTCGACGACTATCCATACAGAGCTGAATGAAAACCGTTGACAATGGAAGACGAAACAATGTATTATAGTTTTTGACAGGAAAAATTATCACGACTTATTTTTGTTGGTGGAAAGATGATAGTGCAAACTTCACAGACAGATTTCAATGGCAGTTTTTTTTTATTTTAGTCGTAGAGCCGTTCGCGCGTTCGTTTGATTCTTCGGCATTTTTGTCCATTAAACTTTTATGTCATTACATTCAAATATATCCAAAAATTATTAAAAGTACCTACCTATATAAAAATGCAACATAAATACTTACCTCCTGCTCGCTACATAAATGCTGGTAATACGTCGTCAAGATCTTGATATCGCGTAACTCCGAAACTATAATTTTATCACTTGACTATAGATACCTAGGTGTTAAATAGTAAATACAATAAGCTTCCATAAGCAATGCGCACCGTTAATTTTTTTTTATCTGTTTGTTACATGATACGTGTGGGTCGTTAATAATTTTTAATTAGAAAAAATACGCCATGAATATTTAGGCCTCATATTATCCAACTCCCAATGCTCCATAGTGTCCAGTGTGCCATCGTATTTAAGGTCCTGGCATATCAAAATTAATTCTTCAGAAATTCGACGCAGTGGTTTGAAGCTTGTAGCCGATAGCTAAAGACGTACCAAAGTACATTTAAAGTTTCATAGGATCGTAAAAAAATAAAACCACTACATCGGTAACAACATCTCTATATTACGTCCAGTGCGGGTAAAAGCTCCAGTGGACAGTGGTGCGTTTTGATACATTTTTCTACATAGACAATAATATACAAGTCACTTCCAGGCAAAGACCTTGATTTAATAATATTCTTATATTCTTATTGAATTTAATATTTTACTCTCTGCAATTCTACGACAGCGGTTTGAGAGACCACGTACAATTGAGTCATAATAATAATATTATTATGATAGGTAAGTTAGCATGGTAAACAATAAGCAAAATATTATGGTATCTACTACATCCGATTTAAATCTTACACAGTACCTAATTGTTATATTTTTATTTATTTGACAGAATTGCCAAGACTTCCGCACGTGTTGGAATTCTAGGATAATATGAGATGAGGCACAATTATTGCTCGTTTTTAATATAAAAATATCTAGAGATATACGATGCATCGGTATACCTACTCGTACATCGGCCGTTCCGATGGCGGTATATGTGGGGAAACACTTGTCGATAGATACAGGAACAGGCCCCCGTAGCCAAGTTTACGATCTACAATCGTTAACGCATAGACAACTAGTAACGCATTCGTAACATCGTCGTGGTCAAACTAAACAGGACTTTGGACGATTTTACGTGACCACGTGATATGACCAAGGGCGTCGCCAAGGGAGGGCAGGGGGGGGCGTTGCCCCCCTGGAGATCAAATGTAGCTAGCCGCAACGCGACCAAAGTGCGAGCAATTGATTTCCTTACCTATTAATAAATTCCGCATCGCATGACGAAACGTAAATAAATTCACGAGGTTTAATGTATATTGTTGAAAGTATTGAAATATTCAGAATAACATTAAGATTTTGACATCCGTTTTTTAAATCGCTGCCATTTTCATTACGACTATATCAGATTTGCCAAAACACAAAGCCATTAAACAGTGTAAAAATATGTAGGTACTAGGTAGGAGGCAGGTATTGGGTTATTTGACTAACAATAATAATAATGGAGTACCTAGTAAAGAACATAACTATTTTTTCAAAGCAATTGAAGAACGTTAGACATGACAGGAGGTATGCTTTGTGGCGATAGAAAAATAAGTAACATGGTGGTTACTTCACAACACACAGATCTACTTGATTCCACGTTAAGGTATAAGCTTGTGTCCTGGAAACCAAGCAAACGTGGTATATACTACACATTATTACATTATATATTATATTATAAAGTTTTATACACGCCCAGACTGGAAAATGGAACCCTGTGTTCATCACACACCCACCGGGAATCGAACCCGGAACCTGTTGATTAGCGGGTAGGCAATGGTGACCTACTGCCCCAATCGGGTCGCCATGACAATAAGTTCCTTAGTTTTCTATCGGTAACGATTAAAGATTGTCAACTAGACTAATATGCTTTTAAGGGGGCAGCTTCTATCAGCAATACCTACATATATCTACCATTGCGATAGTTTTACAGGTTTTACTAAGTTAGGTAGGAATTACAGCAAAAATGCAAATATCAAAAGCAAAATAAATATCAGACGGATGGTTCACGACCACGATGTCTCTTCGCCATTTGTCAAATAAACCCTAAAAAAATTAGAAATACCATGCCAAAGACGTAATAAAAACAAGGTGGTAATCAGAGAGAAGGTATAATCACTACGTTGTTGTAATGAGAATTCGCTAAATGTTTTTATAGAAGCTTTCATTCAATAAAAACCACTTGTATTCGGATAGGCATAATCTTTTGGACCACGCCTATTTGTCACGGATTATCTTAGATAGGTAACGGATCCGAAAGTTCTTATCAAATAAAACTATGTAGGTACCTACATTGCGAATAAACTGGCCTGAGCCAAACCGGTATACGCCGGAAATCCAGCTGAATTTTGCTTAAAGTTTTTCAATCTATATTTGCCTATATAGGTACTAATCTATATATATAAAATCCTTTGTCCTGAATGACTAATGGATCAACGCACAGCCTAAAACGCTGATCGTAGAGAACTGAAACTTGGAGGGTGTGTTCTTTGTATGACGTAGGCAGCCGATAAGAAAGGATTTTTGAAAATTCAACCCCTAAGGGGATGAGAAGGGGTTGAAGTTTGTATAGAACGATTCCACGGGAACTTCGAAATTATCGCGAGTGAAACTGAGCGGCACAGCTAGATAATATTTAATAAAAAGAGGAAATTGATGTGAGTGATATTTGTCAGGACGGGTGGGGGGAAGTTCTCACCTTCTCCCCTACATGAGATGGATGAGATTCGGCTCGACTCCTACAAACTCCTACAAACAGCCATCTTCTTCTTCTTAGTCATTACACTCTTGACAGAGTGGTCGTGGTCATCGGTTCCGGATTGGTAGCACGCTTGACAACTCGTCGCCATTCCTCCCAAACCGCTGCCCTTCTAGAGCACTCGTAGAGAGAGCTATCAGCGGCAGCCTTCACCTGGTCAGTCCAGCGCATCGGTGATCTCCCGCGCGGTCGTGTGCCTTCCACCTTTCCCTGCACCACAAGACGCTCCACAGAAGTCTCTCCGCATCGTGAAATATGGCCGAAAAATGTTAATATTCGAGCCAAAACAGCCATAGCTTAGCTTAAAACTAATATTATAACCTAGTGCAATCTATGTCAACACAGATAGGTAAAAGGCTAGATAAAATACCTAGACTAAATAGGAAAAAACAATATTATCTACCTAGATTTTCTCATTCTTTTGTCTCTCTTACACAATGAATTCGTAAGTCGTAACTTCCTCGAACGTGCACTTGGACAATAACAGGAATCATGTAATAACACAAAAGGAGATTATTGAATAAAAATTGATTTTTTTCCATCACGAATCCCGTTTCAACCGATTTAATTACTCGCGTAGCCACTGCAAATTCTTCTTTATTCCTTTGGATTAAGGTGTAAGCGAATTGTAAATACGAAACTGTGGCGTGGAGCAACTATATTGTCTGAAGATCGTCACGGACGGTATAAATTGCAAAGTAGATTTGTACATTGAGAGTTTATGAAACGAGAGAGAGTAAATAATAATTGTCATTAATCTAAAATATTCGCGTTCGACCGACAGTCTTTACAAATTACTAAAAGAAAGAATAAAGGAATTATAAGGAAAAAATGGCCATCATATTCGACCATGCATGTCTAGCTGGACATAGACATGTTGGTGAACTTGGCATATCATTTGCCAGCAGATCAATTTTTTTTTAGAGTTCTGTTCGCATGCAGCTGAGTTCTATAGTTCCTGATACTTTTTAGAAATAGTTCCGGCGTTTAAACCTGAAAAAAACGCTGTTGAAAAAATGATCTGCTAACTTCCCGTAGCAGATCATTTTCCGGAAAATCAAAAATAAAAGCGATTTTCTTTTGCGTTAAGGTTAGTTGTGGAGTTCCTGATACTTTTCAGAAATAGTTCTGGCGGTCTTACCCTAAAAAAATCAATCCGTAAATATGGGTCTAGAAGTAAAAATAATTAGATTTTAATCGTAATAAAAGGGTTTTAAAGCTGTTTTAAGGCAAGAAACCTTTTGTTTCTTAATGTTCGATATCAGCACTCTAGAATAAAACTAGAATTAGGTGCAGAACTCCCGTTAAAGAGCCAGCAGAAAAGTAGTAGAGCAGCAAAAGTAAAAAAGTATAAAGATAAATTTTAAGTGCTTTCACCAATGCGTGGACTGGACGTGGAGGCCGGAACTAACTCGTTTCTCACAGATAAGTATCAGAACTTCGATACAGAAGTGGATCGCAAACCAGAACTCCCGTTTAAAATCCAGCAGATCATGGTAGAGTAGTAAAAAAATTAAAAAATATATTATTTTAACAGTTCCAATAGTACGTGGAGGCCGGAACTCCTTTGTTTCTCACAGATCAGCATCAGAACTCCGATACAGAAGTGGATCCGAGACCAGGATTCCCGTTTAAAGTCCAGCAGATCATGGTAGAGTAGTTAAAAAGTTAAAGAATATTTATTTAACAGTTCCACTAGCACGTGGAGGCCGGAACTCCTTTGTTCCTCACAGATCAGTATCAGAACTTCGATACAGAAGTGGATCGTGAACCAGATCTCCCGTTTAAAATCCAGCAGATCATGGTAGAGCAGGTAAAAACTTAAAGAATTATAATTTAACAGTTGCACTACCATGTGGAGGCCGGAACTCCTTTGTTTCTTACAGATCAGCATCAGCACTCCGATACGGAAGTGGATCCGAGACCAGAACTCCCGTTTAAAATCCAGCAGATCATAGTAGAGTAGTAAAAAAATTTAAAAAAAAAAATTTGAACAGTTCCACTAGCACGTGGAAGCCGGAACTCCTTTGTTTCTCACATATCAGTATCAGAACTTCGATACAGAAGTAGATCCAAAACCAGAACTCCCGTTTAAAATCCAGCAGATCATAGTAGAGTAGTAAAAAAAAAAAAAAAATTTAACAGTTCCACTAGCACGTGGAAGCCGGAACTCCTTTGTTTCTCACATATCAGTATCAGAACTTCGATACAGAAGTAGATCCAAAACCATAATTCCTGTTTAAAATCCAGCAGATCATAGTAGAGTAGTAAAAAAAATAAAAAAATAAAATTTTAACAGTTCCACTAGGACGTGGAGGTCGGAACTCCATTGTTTCTCACAGATCAGTATAAGAACTTCGATACAGAAGTGGATGGCAAACCAGAACTCCCGTTTAAAATCCAGCAGATCATGGTAGAGTAGTTAAAAAATTTAAAAAATATTATTTTAACAGTTCCAATAGCACGTGGAGGCCGGAACTCCTTTGTTTCTCACATATTAGTACCAGAACTTTGATACAAAAATGGATCCAAAACCAGAACTCCCGTTTAAAATCCAGCAGATCATAGTAGAGTTTAAAAAAGGTAAAGAATATTAATTTAACAGTTCCACTAGCACGTGAAGGCCGAAACTCCTTTGTTTCTCACATATCAGTACCAGAACTTTGATACAAGAGTGGATCCAAAATCAGAACTCCAGTTTAAAATCCAGCAGATCATGGTTTCCAAAATGTTAAAAGTTAAAAATATTATTTTGATAGTTTGACGTATCACACTTGTATGTTTGAGATTAAAAAAATCATATTTAATTACAGGATACAGCCAGAGATGGAAACTCTTTTCTATAGAGTGCAGGACCACTAATTCTCTCGATTACACCTCCCAATGAGACCGGAACTCACATAAAAATATCAGCATATCACACTTATATGTTTGAGATTTAAAAAAATTATATTTCACTATAGGATACAGCCAGAGATGGGAACTCTTTTCGATAGGGTGTGAGACCACTAATTCTCTCGACTACACCTCCCAATGAGACAGGAACTCACATAAAAATATCAGCATATCACACTTTTATGTTTGAGATTAAAAAAATCATATTTAATTATAGGATACAGCCAAAGATGGGAACTCTATTCTATAGAGTGCAAGGCCACTAATTCTCTCGATCGAACCTTCTGCTGTGACCTGAACTTACATAAAAATATCAGCATATCACACTTATATGTTTGGGATTTGAAAAATTCATATTTAATTATAGGATACAGCCAGAGATGGGAACTCTTTTTGATAGGGTGTAAGACCACTAATTCTCTCGATTACACCTCCCAATGAGACCGGAACTCACATAAAAATATCAGCATATCACACTTTTATGTTTGAGATTAAAAAAATCATATTTAATTATAGGATACAGCCAAAGATGGGAACTCTTTTCTATAGAGTGCAAGGCCACCAATTCTCCCGATCAAACCTTCTGCTGTGCCCGGAACTCACATAAAAATATCAGCATATCACACTTTTATGTTTGGGATTTGAAAAATTCATATTTAATTATAGGATACAGCCAGAGATGGGAACTCTTTTTGATAGTGTGTAAGACCACTAATTCTCTCGACTACACCTCCCAATGAGACCGGAACTCACATAAAAATATCAGCATATCACACTTATATGTTTGAGATTAAAAAAATCATATTTAATTATAGGATACAGCCAGAGATGAAAACTCTTTTCAATAGGGTGTAAGACCACTAGTTCTCTCGAATACACCTCTCAATGAGACCGAAACTCACATAAAAATATCAGCATATCACACTTTTATGTTTGAGATTAAAAAAATCATATTTAATTATAGGATACAGCCAGAGATGGGAACTCTTTTCGATAGGGTGTAAGAACACTAATTCTCTCAACTACACCTCCCACTGAGACCGGAACTCACATAAAAATATCAGCATATAACACTTATATGTTTGAGATTAAAAAAATCATATTTAATTATAGGATACAGCCAGAGATGGGAACTCTTTTCGATAGGGTGTAAGACCACTAATTCTCTCGACTACACCTCCCAATGAGACCGGAACTCGCATAAAAATATCAGCATATCACACTTTTATGTTTGAAATTAAAAAAAATCATATTTAATTATAGGATACAGCCAGAGATGGGAACTCTTTTCGATAGGGTGTAAGACCACTAATTCTCTCAACTACACCTCCCAATGAGACCGGAACTCACATTAAAATATCAGCATATCACACTTTTATGTTTGAGATTAAAAAATTCATATTTAATTATAGGATACAGCCAGAGATGGGAACTCTTTTCGATAGGGTGTAAGATCACTAATTCTCTCGACTACACCTCCCAAAGAGACCGGAACTCACATGAAAATATCAGCATATCACACTTATATGTTTGAGATTAAAAAATTCATATTTAATTATAGGATACAGCCAGAGATGGGAACTCTTTTCGATAGGGTGTAAGACCACTAATTCTCTCGACTACACCTCCCAATGAGACCGGAACTCGCATAAAAATATCAGCATATCACACTTTTATGTTTGAAATTAAAAAAAATCATATTTAATTATAGGATACAGCCAGAGATGGGAACTCTTTTTGATAGGGTGTAAGACCACTAATTCTCTCGACTACACCTCCCAATGAGACCGGAACTCACATTAAAATATCAGCATAACACACTTTTATGTTTGAGATTAAAAAAATCATATTTAATTATAGGATACAGCCAGAGATGGGAACTCTTTTCGGTAGGGTGTAAGACCACTAATTCACTCGACTACTTTTCTCAATGAGACCGAAACTCACATAAAAATATTAGCATATCACACTTTTATGTTTGAGATTAAAAAAATCATATTTAATTATAGGATACAGCCAGAGATGGGAACTCTTTTCGATAGGGTGTAAGACCACTAATTGTCTCAACTACACCTCCCACTGAGACCGGAACTCACATAAAAATATCAGCATATCACACTTATATGTTTGGAATTTGAAAAATTCATATTTAATTATAGGATACAGCCAGAGATGGGAACTCTTTTCGGTAGGGTGTGAGACCACTAATTCTCTCGACTACATCTCCCAATGAGACCGGAACTCACATAAAAATATCAGCATATCACACTTTTATGTTTGAGATTAAAAAAATCATATTTAATTTTAGGATACAGCCAGAGATGGGAACTCTTTTCGATAGGGTGTGAGACCACTAATTCTCTCGACTACATCTCCCAATGAGACCGGAACTCACATAAAAATATCAGCATATCACACTTATATGTTTGGGATTTGAAAAATTCATATTTAATTATAGGACACAGCCAGAGATGGTAACTCTTTTCGGTAGGGTGTAAGACCACTAGTTCTCTCGACTACACCTCCCAATGAGACCGGAATTCACATAAAAATATCAGCATATCACACTTTTATGTTTGAGATTAAAAAAATCATATTTAATTATAGGATACAGCCAGAGATAGGAACTCTTTTCGATAGGGTGTAAGAACACTAATTCTCTCGACTACACCTCCCAATGAGACCGGAACTCACATTAAAATATCAGCATAACACACTTTTATGTTTGAGATTAAAAAAATCATATTTAATTATAGGATACAGCCAGAGATGGGAACTCTTTTCGATAGGGTGTAAGACCACTAATTCTCTCAACTACACCTCCCAATGAGACCGGAACTCACATTAAAATATCAGCATATCACACTTTTATGTTTGAGATTAAAAAATTCATATTTAATTATAGGATACAGCCAGAGATGGGAACTCTTTTCGATAGGGTGTAAGACCACTAATTCTCTCGACTACACCTCCCAAAGAGACCGGAACTCACATGAAAATATCAGCATATCACACTTTATTTGTTTGAGATTAAAAAATTCATATTTAATTATAGGATACAGCCAGAGATGGGAACTCTTTTCGATAGGGTGTAAGACCACTAATTCTCTCGACTACACCTCCCAATGAGACCGGAACTCGCATAAAAATATCAGCATATCACACTTTTATGTTTGAAATTAAAAAAAATCATATTTAATTATAGGATACAGCCAGAGATGGGAACTCTTTTCGATAGGGTGTAAGACCACTAATTCTCTCAACTACACCTCCCAATGAGACCGGAACTCACATTAAAATATCAGCATATCACACTTTTATGTTTGAGATTAAAAAATTCATATTTAATTATAGGATACAGCCAGAGATGGGAACTCTTTTCGGTAGGGTGTAAGACCACTAATTCACTCGACTACTTTTCTCAATGAGACCGAAACTCACATAAAAATATTAGCATATCACACTTTTATGTTTGAGATTAAAAAAATCATATTTAATTATAGAATACAGCCAGAGATGGGAACTCTTTTCGATAGGGTGTAAGACCACTAATTGTCTCAACTACACCTCCCACTGAGACCGGAACTCACATAAAAATATCAGCATATCACACTTATATGTTTGGAATTTGAAAAATTCATATTTAATTATAGGATACAGCCAGAGATGGGAACTCTTTTCGGTAGGGTGTGAGACCACTAATTCTCTCGACTACATCTCCCAATGAGACCGGAACTCACATAAAAATATCAGCATATCACACTTTTATGTTTGAGATTAAAAAAATCATATTTAATTTTAGGATACAGCCAGAGATGGGAACTCTTTTCGATAGGGTGTGGGACCACTAATTCTCTCGACTACATCTCCCAATGAGACCGGAACTCACATAAAAATATCAGCATATCACACTTATATGTTTGGGATTTGAAAAATTCATATTTAATTATAGGACACAGCCAGAGATGGTAACTCTTTTCGGTAGGGTGTAAGACCACTAGTTCTTTCGACTACACCTCCCAATGAGACCGGAATTCACATAAAAATATCAGCATATCACACTTTTATGT
This sequence comes from Zygaena filipendulae, assembly GCA_907165275.2. NCBI lineage: Eukaryota > Metazoa > Arthropoda > Insecta > Lepidoptera > Zygaenidae > Zygaena > Zygaena filipendulae. Next base: position 10,153,519 of record OU015669.1, read on the forward strand.
TTGAGATTAAAAAAATCATATTTAATTATAGGATACAGCCAGAGATAGGAACTCTTTTCGATAGGGTGTAAGAACACTAATTCTCTCGACTACACCTCCCAATGAGACCGGAACTCACATTAAAATATCAGCATAACACACTTTTATGTTTGAGATTAAAAAAATCATATTTAATTATAGGATACAGCCAGAGATGGGAACTCTTTTCGATAGGGTGTAAGACCACTAATTCTCTCGACTACACCTCCCAAAGAGACCGGAACTCACATGAAAATATCAGCATATCACACTTATATGTTTGAGATTTAAAAAAATCATATTTAATTTTAGGATACAGCCAGAGATGGGAACTCTTTTCGATAGAGTGTGAGACCACTGATTTTCTCGACTACACCTCCCAATGAGACCGGAACTCACATTAAAATATCAGCATATCACACTTTTATGTTTGAGATTAAAAAATTCATATTTAATTATAGGATACAGCCAGAGATGGGAACTCTTTTCGATAGGGTGTAAGACCACTAATTCTCTCGACTACACCTCCCAAAGAGACCGGAACTCACATGAAAATATCAGCATATCACACTTATATGTTTGAGATTTAAAAAATTCAGATTTAATTATAGGATACAGCCAGAGATGGGAACTCTTTTCGATAGGGTGTAAGACCACTAATTTTCTTGATTACACCTCCCAAAGAGACCGGAACTCACATGAAAATATCAGCATATCACACTTATATGTTTGAGATTTAAAAAAATCATATTTAATTTTAGGATACAACCAGAGATGGGAACTCTTTTTGATAGGGTGTAAGACCACTAATTCTCTCGACTACATCTCCCAATGAGACCGGAACTCACATAAAAATATCAGCATATCACACTTATATGTTTGAGATTAAAAAAATCATATTTAATTATAGGATACAGCCAGAGATGGGAACTCTTTTCAATAGGGTGTAAGACCACTAATTCTCTCAACTACACCTCCCAATGAGACCGGAACTCACATTAAAATATCAGCATATCACACTTTTATGTTTGAGATTAAAAAATTCATATTTAATTATAGGATACAGCCAGAGATGGGAACTCTTTTCGATAGGGTGTAAGACCACTAATTCTCTCGACTACACCTCCCAAAGAGACCGGAACTCACATGAAAATATCAGCATATCACACTTATATGTTTGAGATTAAAAAATTCATATTTAATTATAGGATACAGCCAGAGATGGGAACTCTTTTCGATAGGGTGTAAGACCACTAATTCTCTCGACTACACCTCCCAAAGAGACCGGAACTCACATGAAAATATCAGCATATCACACTTATATGTTTGAGATTTAAAAAAATCATATTTAATTTTAGGATACAGCCAGAGATGGGAACTCTTTTCGATAGAGTGTGAGACCACTGATTTTCTCGACTACACCTCCCAATGAGACCGGAACTCACATAAAAACTCCAAATATACGTCAAACTATCAAAATAATATTTTTACATTTAAAATGCTGGAAACCATGATCTGCTAGATTTTAAACAGGAGTTCTGGTCTCGGATCCACTTCCGTATAGGAGTTTTGATGCTGATCTGTAAGAAACAAAGAAGTTCCGGCCTCCACATGGTAGTGCAACTGTTAAATTATAATTCTTTAACTTTTTACCTGCTCTACCATGATCTGCTGGATTTTAAACGGGAGTTCTGGTTTCGGATCCACTTCTGTATCGAAGTTCTGGTACTGATCTGTGAGAAACAAAGGAGTTCCGACCTCCACGTGCTAGTGGAACTGTTAAAATTTTATTTTTTTTATTTTTTTTACTACTCTACTATGATCTGCTGGATTTTAAACAGGAGTTCTGGTTTTGGATCTACTTCTGTATCAAAGTTCTGATACTGATATGTGAGAAACAAAGGAGTTCCGGCTTCCACGTGCTAGTGGAACTGTTAAATTTTTTTTATTTCTATTTTTTTTACTACTCTACTATGATCTGCTGGATTTTAAACGGGAGTTCTGGTTTTGGATCTACTTCTGTATCGAAGTTCTGATACTGATATGTTAGAAACAAAGGAGTTCCGGCTTCCACGTGCTAGTGGAACTGTTAAAATTTTTTTTTTTAATTTTTTTACTACTCTACTATGATGTGCTGGATTTTAAACGGGAGTTCTGGTCTCGGATCCACTTCCGTATCGGAGTGCTGATGCTGATCTGTAAGAAACAAAGGAGTTCCGGCCTCCACATGGTAGTGCAACTGTTAAATTATAATTCTTTAACTTTTTACCTGCTCTACCATGATCTGCTGGATTTTAAACGGGAGTTCTGGTTCACGATCCACTTCTGTATCGAAGTTCTGATACTGATCTGTGAGGAACAAAGGAGTTCCGGCCTCCACGTGCTAGTGGAACTGTTAAATAAATATTCTTTAACTTTTTAACTACTCTACCATGATCTGCTGGACTTTAAACGGGAATCCTGGTCTCGGATCCACTTCTGTATCGGAGTTCTGATGCTGATCTGTGAGAAACAAAGGAGTTCCGGCCTCCACGTACTATTGGAACTGTTAAAATAATATATTTTTTAATTTTTTTACTACTCTACCATGATCTGCTGGATTTTAAACGGGAGTTCTGGTTTGCGATCCACTTCTGTATCGAAGTTCTGATACTTATCTGTGAGAAACGAGTTAGCTCCGGCCTCCACGTCCAGTCCACGCATTGGTGAAAGCACTTAAAATTTATCTTTATACTTTTTTACTTTTGTACTATGATCTGCTGGCTCTTTAACGGGAGTTCTGCACCTAATTCTAGTTTTATTCTAGAGTGCTGATATCGAACATTAAGAAACAAAAGGTTTCTTGCCTCAAAACAGCTTTAAAACCCTTTTATTACGATTAAAATCTAATTATTTTTACTTCTAGACCCATATTTACGGATTGATTTTTTAGGGTAAGACCGCCAGAACTATTTCTGAAAAGTATCAGGAACTCCACAACTAACCTTAACGCAAAAGAAAATCGCTTTTATTTTTGATTTTCCGGAAAATGATCTGCTACGGGAAGTTAGCAGATCATTTTTTCAACAGCGTTTTTTTCAGGTTTAAACGCCGGAACTATTTCTAAAAAGTATCAGGAACTCTAGAACTCAGCTGCATGCGAACAGAACTCTAAAAAAAAATTGATCTGCTGGCAAATGATATGCCAAGTTCACGCAGACGACATAGACCTCTTCCAAGACATGCTACTTCCCTCGATTTTTTAAAAACAATTTTCTTAAATTCTGATGTTACATTCTGGAAAGAGCATAAAATCCATAGAACACAAAATAACAGATAGAAGGGACATCAACTTAGTTCAGTATAAAAAGTTGAAAACATATGAAAACCAGCGTCGCTGAGTGATTTTCGCACACAAAACTATTCATCACGCACTAAAACATTCATTTACGTAAAGAAATGTAATAAACGCTTTTTGGTTACGTTTTTATTTAGTCTCTGTTTTCAAAATTCACAGTTGTGGGAATATTGTGGTAAATAATATACTTGGGATGGCAGCAAAAGTTTTGGGCAAGTTAGAGCATTTGCTCTAACTTCCTTTCCTTACTAAGTACTAACTTATTAGTAAACATAAAATCATGTATCGCTTATCGTATAGGTTATATATGACTAGCTGTCCCGCGCGGCTTCATCCGCGATAATTTCGCAGTTCCCGCGGAATGGTTCCATGCAAACTTTGCCCCCTTTTTCCCTCCTTTGTGGTAGAATTTCGGAAAATCCTTTCTTATCGGATGCCTACGTCATACAAAGAACACACCCTCCAATTTTCAGGTCTCTACGATCAGCGGTTCAGACTGTGCGTTGATCCGTCAGTCAGTCATTCAGGACAAAGCATTTTGTTATTGTTTTATAGAAAAACCGGCGTAAATAAACCTGAAGATATTTCGTTGGTTGTGACTTGTGAGTTGTGATGTACGCTATAAATACATCATCATCAAATCATTGGTCCATCGACGATAATAATAATAGTACCTAGGTAGGTACCGTGAACTAATGAAACTGAAAAGTTGCAGTAGTACAATCAATTGAACTGTTAATTGAACTATTGAGAACAGACCATTATTTACGATCGACTGATTTACAAACAAGAACAAAAGTGAGTGAGAAAAATCGCTCCATTTAAAAAAGAGACAAGTGCAACGCGATTACAATTATTGCCTACTTTTAGGTAAATCCGACGGTTATCTAACAATCCGAATGCAACTAGGTATGATAGTAACGCAGTGGCGAAATGTATGGCCATAGATACAGCGATTTTTGCAACGGCACAATGGCACGATAGCAAGGTATAAAAATCAAAATCGTATTAGTCCGTCAATTAGATAGTAAAAAATTTATAGACACGTATTTTTTTCTTTTTCGAATTATTGAAAAAATACTAAGATAAAACTTTTGCTTTTTCAAATTAATGAAAATATACTTGGATAAAGCGAAGTAAAGTTTGGGAGTGAGGGCTCGTAACGTAATATGCAGGGAAAAACTGCAACTGCTTGTGACGTCACGCGACCTTTTGACTCAACGTATCTCCGTTATTTTTTGCTTACGTAAAAAAGAAAAACAAATACGTGCCTTATTATTTTTTTATGAATCTACAGGACGGACTCAAAATAAGAATTTAGTCAAATAGCCTATTTAAGTGGCGCCTTATCTTAACGCGACGCGTTATGGTCATAGTGAAAAAGTTCCCTGGTAGTGTCGTTTGCCACGGGCAATGGGCGTCGAGGTGCATAAAACTCAAAAATCTTTTACTGATAGGAAGCTAGAGTATCGCGAAGGAAAATCGGGTTACTAGGTAGGTTCTTGTTTTATATTATACTAGGTGTTCCCCCGTGGTTTCATCCGCGGTAATTTCAGGGTTCCCGCGGAAATTCCGGGAGGTCCCTTTGTATACACCTAACGTGTAGGTATGTAAGGTTATGACAGATCTGTCTGCGATCCACCGTCGAGAATACTTCGATAAAAAGTATCATTTTTACCACATTTCCTTACTCTGTGGCCACTCGCTAAAAAAAATCTAACAAGACCTTAAGCAACCAAGACCTAACGTTTTAAATTTGAATCAGCAGGTACTGAAATATAAATTTAGAGTATTCGTTAGTTTTATGTGGTGGGGTTTTCGGTAGTAAAACAACAATATAATGGTTACAAAATCTAATTTAATCATACAAAAAGAACATATTATTCACCTTTTGCCACCGACAACGTCATATTTGTATTTAAAAAAAAACCGTATACTATTACAAGTACTGTATTTAACTTAAAGGCTCGATTTGACAGTCCGTACGAATAAAAAACGATCACTTAGACTTATGACTTACTTATCCTAACTCGATGTGAAGGGGACAGTAGAAAATTACTGACACTTTTATGATGCCATTGAACAGAAGAAATTAAATGAAAAGTCAAATAGAATTTGTATGATGCAGCATTTAGGTTCCCTAAAGTACGAAATCATGACTGAAATAAAAATATACAATATACATACCAAAAACAATACTGATAAAAATCACAAAGATTAAAAACGAACGGGGTTTGTGGTAGGGGTGATTGACCTTTAGGTATGGTCTGCAAGCGATTTAGTTTTCGTATTTAGTTCTTGCAAAAAGTTGAAATAAATAAATCTTGGGATAAAATAATAGGTATTTAGTTGTTGAAAATAATTGAAAACTGCATCAGAAACCGGCAGTTCTATTAGAAACAATGAAGTTTTCTCTTTGACGATTTTCGAGTATTTTTTTAAATTTCACTGGATAAATGCACGTCAAAAATTAACATTATATATTTTCGGTATTTGCAACGAGAATAGAATATCCCTTTTGATAAGTGCCACGTTTCAACTAACACCTGTATATATTAAAACTGTCAAATCGCACCTTAAAAATCGATCCCTGACTAGAAAATAATAACTATAGGCACTTTCTGAACTGTTTTAATAATACCAAAGAATTCAAACCTAACTAATAATAATCACACAAAAATATCTATTAATTAACAATTCGAGGCCGAATTAAATAATACTAAATCATCAAAAACTTAATTTGTTATTTTCAACTTGAAATTTCATTATTTAAAAAACAAACGTGCTGCGTCATTTCTCATTACAGTTTGAAATATAAAAAAATCGTAGCGCGTTCTAGAAATTTCCATCAACAATACAAAAGAAACTCAAGAAAAATCATAATTATGTATATAAAAGTCGAAAATCAATAATGATTTTTTATAATTACCACAATCTCTGTTGAATTGACGTAATCAATTGGTTTTTTTTTAATTGTTCGAGTTACCTACGCGTTATCTAGCGCTATTGGTTTTGTCTCTGCGATGTGCGGCAGTTCATCGTTCGAGCTCTGCTCTATGTGCGAATTGTTTAAACCTTCATCCGAACTAGTTAATACCTTATTATCTTTGATATTTGTCGATTTTGCAACGCTTGCGTCCGCTTCCGATGAATCGTCCTTCACATCCGCTTTAATTTCCATATTTGAGGGTTTATTCTCCTTGTTTGTTTTATCTACTGGTGTTAAATCGTTGAGCGATGATTTGTTAGCGCTCGCATCGGATTTAGTTGAGTCTTCGCTGTTCGTATTGTCTGCAGTTTCATTGATTTCAATAACCTTAGGACTCAGCTCACCGTTCTCGAGAACATCGTCCACATCCAAATCGCATAGACTTATGTTTGCATTACTTATGGCCTGTATGAGACTTTCTAGAGTTCTCTCATCGACTCTATTGTCTATACTTTCGCTTAGTTTGTCATCGTTATTCATAGGTTCGACTATTTCAGTGGCTACATTTGAAGTTTCATCTTGTGCATCGACCGCCACTTCACTTTGAACTTTCTCATCGACACAGGGTTTACTGTCGTCTATCGCTACAGCTGATGCTTCAGATTCTTTGAGATCAGATTTCTCTATAACCCTCTCTTGGGACGATTTATCGGTTTTGTTTTTCTTCGATTTGGATTTCTTCTGTTTCTCGGATTTGGGTGATTCCTCTTTGTTGGTGGTCGCTGCTTTGTTGTTAGTTAGCACATTAAGTTGGCTCTGCAAGTGAGCCAGGCTCTGTCTGAGGTGGGCGCAGTTTGCTGCCATTGCGTCCACCTGTGAAATACACAACATTAAAATGTTATTTATTTGTATGTATGTGTATGTATATTTATTCGCCTATACATTTAGTTGTTATGTATGTATCTTCTTTTATTTTATACAAGCTGTTCCTCGCGGTTCCACCCGCGTTAATTTCAGTTTCCCAGCGGGAATTTCGGGATAAAAACTATCCTATGCCCTTCTCTGTACCACTGACAACACGTATGCAAAATTTCATGATGATCGGTTTAGTAGTTAAAGCGTTTTTTTAAAGGTTCTCTAAACTGGGTGTTAGTGTTACACATTATTCTCGTACATACGTATAGGTAAGCTATATTTAATTATCTATACATATAAAATGCTTTAACAAAATTGTCAAAATTCAAAAGCTATTTATTACTTAGGATTGGTTACAATCACTTGTAATCGTCAGCAGGTTCTTAGAACTATAAATTGCCGTCAGTTCGGAATACGTCCTCTGCTGAGAAGAACTGACAAGAAACTCAGCAGGGCTGTCTTTTAATGATCATACTTATAAACTAGGAGAACAAAAAATAGTAATTGGATAGAGCAATTCATTCCCAAACGTCTGTATCATTTAAATAGTCCTTTGTCCTGAATGACTGATAGATCAACGCACAGTCTAAACCGCTGATCGTAGAGACGTGAAACTTGGAGGGTGTGTTCTTTGTGTGAACTAGGCTTCCAAAAAGAAGAACTCCTAAGGGGATGATAAGGGGTTGGAATAAATCCACGGGAACTTCGAAATTATCGCGGGTGAAACCGCGCGGAACAGCTAGTCAATAATAATATTATTATTAGCGACAGTGCGAGGTACCTTGGCGTTGGAGGCGGGCGCGGGCGCGGGCGCGGGCGGCGCGGGCGCGGGGGGCGGCAGCGGCGGCCGCTCGATGTTGTGCTCCTTCAGCGCCGCCAGCAGCGACGCGCGCTCCGCCTGCGCGCGAGCACAGACATTACTTTTTTTTTTCGTTAAACTTACCCCTTATGGGGAAGGCAAAGGAATCGACGTCCATACGGCCAATTCACATATTGTATTTTTCTTTTCAGAAGTTATCTAGTTGAAACTGTTTAGTTGAACTATTCAATGCTTTAACGAGACTTCTAGAAGTAATTCTTCACAATTGGTCTATAATGGGATGCTCTGTAGGATGTTATATAGGAAAACGATAACCTCCCAGCGAACACCCTATTTCATCTTATTTCACTGTTTTCATACACTAGTAGCATACGATAAAGTAATCGGTGAAACAAAGAAATAAAACTGACGGCCATTTTGTTGAAATGCCGCCAAAAACTCCAAAATTATATATTTTTCTTTTATAATTATGGTTACTGTATATTTTTATTTTGCTCAAATGCCGCCAAAAGTCCGCGCCAAAAACTTCAAACTTTTTTTTATGGTTCCTGTATTTTTTTTTGCCGGTTACTCGTCAGCCAGTAGGCAGTAGGCAGTGGGCGCTCGGCCTGCAGCCCACCTGCAGCGCGCGGCACAGGCTCTGCATGTGCTGCAGCTGGCGCTGCGCGGCGGCGGCGCGCTCCTCGCCGGCCTGCCGCTCGCCGCACATGTCCAGCAGCGCCGTCTGCGACGTCTCCCAGCGCTTCTTCCACGACAGCGACTCCTTCTCCAGCTTCTTGATCTTCTTCGACATCTGCAGCACCCAGCGGGCACGGTCAGGCAGGGGGCCGACGAGCGATACGGTCGTTTTCGGGGTATGAAAATCAAACATATATTTAGTCCGTCGGTTAGATAATAAAAAAAAATAATAGACACGTATTTTTTGCTTTTTCAAATAATTGAAAAAATACTAAGATGAAACGCATTAAAGTTTGAGGTCCGTATTCCAGAAGCTGACTCAGATCACGTTTCTCTTGAGATTAGTTTTAAGCTCAAATCATAACTCAAGCGTTCATCTTATTATAGAATGCGTTTTAAGTTCTAATCACTTGAAACTAGTCTTTAGTAGAGATTCTGAACTCTGATTGGTTCTAATCACTTGAAACTAGTCTTGAGTAGATTTGAGTAGATTTTGAACTTTTATTGGTTGAATGACCTTGACATGACAGACGTAGGTAAACAAAGATCAAATCTTTGCTTGAGTATAGATTAGTACTCAAGCGTCGTTCTAGAATAAGGAAATAACTCAACTGATTGTTGATTGATGAATCGCATTTCAAGTTAGGTTCTAAAATTAAAGCTTTACTTGAAATTAGTTTTAAAACATGAATCTATCATGACTTGAGTAACCTTTTGGAATACGGACCTAAGAATGGGAGCTCTTTGGGAGCTATAACTTGTAGCACGGCGTGATGTTACGCGACATTTCGACTTAATGTATCTATCTCCGTTATTTTTTCATTACGTAAAAAATAAAAAAAATACGTGTCCAATATTTTTTATTAATCCACAAGACTAAAAACTAAAATTTGGTTGACGAGCCCGTTTCGCCGATATGTCGTGGCCATATCACATAATTGACCATATTATGAAGTATAAAACCAAAATATGCTGATATCTATGATAATAATAATTGAAATTTTGTCAGCAGTACATTTACATAATATCCAGAATGATGATGCTGTAGTGGTATGGCCAGCCATTTCATGAAATGGCCAATTATTTGATGTGGTCAATACAGATATAAAATGATGACAAACTACAAAATTCAAAAAATTACATTAGTATTCAAAAATTCCTTATTCTATAGTTTGTGCAAAAACCAAAACTTTCCTTTATATAACATTACTGGCTATTCGTTTTTTCGCCCACGTTAATTTCAGAGTTCCCGCGGAAATCCCGGGTTAAAAAGTCCTTCTCTGTACCTCTGACAGCATATAAATGCAAAATTTCATGGTGATCGGTTGAACCGTTAAGTCGTGGAAGCGTAACAAACAAACAAACTCACATTCGCATTTATAACGGCAAGCTGCAAGGATTAGTCTGTCAGACTAACTTTACTACTTACTTACTTACGTAAATTTTTAACATAATTATTAAAAAAATAGATTAATTATTATTCATGGATACGCACACAAGAAACCGGAGCTAATTGAAACACTTAATTACATCTTTTTTGGTAAGGTATTTTGATTATTCAGTTTTTTATATCTAACTATATATGCAAATGGGCGCGGATCCGAAACTAAGAATAGCGAAAAATGTTCAAAAGAGTTTCAGGGCCGATTTTAATTAAAATTCATACTTACTTAGGTTTTTTTAAATAATTCTCTTAGCCAGGAATCAAACCTTAGTAAGCAGTGTTCTTTTTTTATACCTCTGACAACGTGCAAAATCTGATAATGACAAAAATAAAACCTATTGTATTAACTCACGTTCTCCATCTGCTCCTTAAAACCGCCGAAGACCTGATTGCTCTTCACCAGAGCGTTCTGGAACTCGTCATACTTGTCCGTGTAGACGGCCAGCTGCCCTTTCAGCACGGTCTCGGTGCCTTGCATCTCATTGATCTTGGCCCGGCACTGGGCTATGGTCACCTTCAGCTGTTCCATCTCGGCCAGCATCCGTTCTTTCTCGGCTTTGTGTTCCAATCCGGCTTTCTGCAACTTGGCATCGGACAGCTGAGACTCCAGCGACATCTGTTTCGCCATCTTGTCGACCTGTAATGAAACAAAACATAATCTAAATTGTAATGAGTTAGAAATGATAAGATTGAAAAAACTAGCCAACCTAGGCTAGTTTTTTTCATATTACACACAAATATCTACTGGTTTATACACTTAGTTTCAAAAGTGATTTATTGTTGGTAATTTTAGTTATTAGTCCATCATATTTTAGATTAGTAAAAAATATTAAACACACATTTTTTTCTTTTTCTACAGTATGTAACCAAAAAATAACGGTCACAAACCGGTACAGTCAAGGATTATATGGAGTCACAAGCCTTGCAACTTTAATAGCTTTTTTTATTAATTGCAAAAACCAAAATATATGTTTCTATTGTTTTTTTTTTGTTCTCCAACTAGCAAATAGAATTTTAAATTTTATACCTTGGAGGCCAGGGCCTGGACTCATCCTGTTATGGCATATGGAAGGTTAAAATACTGTAAACAAAATGTCTGTGTGCATTTAATTTGACATTTTATGATACCAAAGTGTGACCTATGAAATAGTAACTGGTCCAGGCTATCCTATTAAATCATATAAGCATGACATACCTGCTGTTCTCTCAGCTGGTACTGCTGCACAACACTCTTGAACTTCTCGCTCATGCTGATGTTGTCATCCCTCAATTTGGCATTCTTCTCATTATTCTGCTGCAGAAGGGTCGTGATCTCTGACAGGGTGTTCTGGAACTTTGCCTGTGTTTCTTTTCGTCGCTCTTCTTCTTCACGGATCTTGAGAAGGGACTCTTCCTGATGATAAAAAAAAGGAGATTAAGGTGACTAGAGCTAGTGTGAATTATAAAAACCAAACAATAGGGGACAATAGGAGATTTACATGGGTTGTTGAATGTAATACCTATCTCAGAAAATATTATTTTCATTGGTGTAGTGCTCTAGTTTCTTAACTGCAACTGTAACTATTTCAACTCAATATTGGCAGAATTGCTGTGCTGCCGTTAGATATGGCACTAGTAAAAAACCAATCAAGTGTGAGTCTGACTCTCAGAGTAAGTGTTCAATTAGATATCTGTTTCGAATTACTGAAGTCTTAAATAAGACAAATTATCAAGGCACCAATAGTAATATTATTAGATACAAAACCAATTCTGAAAACCAACCTTAATAGCTTTATTTTGTTTCTGCAGTTCACGACAAAGATTCTCAAGTTTAGATTTAACTAGTATTGTCTTATTAAACTCATGTTGCAGTTGGTCTTTCTCTTTCAACAACAACGCATAACGCTTATCCGACTGCTTGATATAAAACTGAAGCTTTTTATTATCATCCGATGTCTGAACATATTTCTTGCAAACCATAGAGAATTTGTCCTCCATACTAGGCATAGAATTCAGGGATTTCATAAACTGCTCAACGCTTTTGTCATCTTTTTTCATGCGGTCTTCCTTTTTTGATTTTTTGGGTTGCTCTTGATGAGATGGGGGTTCCAGAGGTGGTGGGGTTGGTGTTTTCTCCTGTAAAGAATGGTTTGTTTGGAGTTTTATTCAAAAGTTTCAGATATTCAATCTTATAGAAAGAGATTACCAATTTGTATAGTGTGCACAAATTCAATATTAAATAATAATCCTTACATATACAAAAAAAAACAAACATATATAAAACAAAGTCCTCCTCTTTGTCTGTCTGTTTTCAATAAACCCAAAAATACTAAACAGATTTTCATGCGGTTTTTACCAATCGGTAGTAATTTAATAGGAAGGTATATTAAATTATTTATAGGGATGAAATTAATCTTACCCAACTACTAACCAGGGATGAACTAACCAGGGATGAACTAACCAGGGATTAAATTAATTTTATCTAACTACATACATAAAATTTAATAATATATCTATTAGAACTGAATGAAATCTGACTCAAAGAGAGGTCCTTTCTAATTGTATTTATTATTATTGCTTTGTAATTAAAACACAGTATTAAACATTAGGTACATTTGTAGTCATAGCAACCTATATTGTGGCGAATTTTAAAAATACAACTAAAGGTATTTAGCCTCGGTATGCCGTCGACCATAAAAGAAGAAAGCACGCCGAATATACCTCAACAGAAATATCAAAAACAGTACAATACTGGGCATTTTGCCAATGAACTTTTTTAGGTTAACTTTTCAACTCATTTTAACCTATTTGTATGACATAACTTATTGTAATTACGACGTATATTATACTTAGAATCTAATAAGAAATAAATAAAACCAAATTTAACCGAAATCTGCCGTAAATCGGTTTAGCGTTTTAAAGCAAAGCAAAGCGACAGAAATCTATTTTTATAAAAGGAATAATATTTGGTTATAAATCTTACGTCTGTATTAATGTTTGGGAGAACATTTTCAGCGCTTTCTTTAGGTAAATCTGGAACAGTCGCTTCCATTTTCAGTAAACTTTTAAACAAAACTTATCGAAGGAATATTTGAGAACTGAAATCTGAATTTCAAAATTTTCAATTAAACTTAGGGATGGCATCACGCAATAATCATCCGCATCGATGTTCGATTATCATCGATATGTTCTACTATGTTATTTTGTAGAATATTATCGTACAACAAAAAATTTTAACGAGTTATTACATAAATTAAACTTTTTTCTATTTTCGTCGTAAAATTAGTTGGAAAGCAAATTCAATATTGACATAAAAAATTTTTGGGTGGAATTTATCTAATATAATAGTTTGAACGGCAAATACCTGAAAAGAAAAAAACAAAGTTTGAAAGGTGGTGGGGTGCAAAGGCAAATTATAAATCTGTATTTTTCCTTATAGTTTCGAAATCTTTAAAAATAAGAAAGAGAGTAATTTTTTAACAATTCTTAAAGTCTTCTGTTTACATAAATCTCTAAGGGCGCCGCCACCGCCTTGACTGAAAAATTGTAGACAACGTAGAAGGAGGTCACAGCGCGCGCCGCTGATAGCTGTTGCTGAGGTCAAGAGGTAAGATCTTAGCAAAATATCAATATTAAGGCATTTCTCGGTTTTATAAAATTGAAATAAAAATTTCACTAGTTGTATTTCAGGATTAATTTAAAAGACTTTCAGTTTTGAAATGTTAAAATTATCGTTTTTGGTCATTTTTCTCCTTTTTATATTTTATTCGATTTTTTATCTAATAAATTATTATTATTAATTATAAAGAAAACCATGCAGCTTTTCATAATAATAAAAAATATTATTCTACCAAAAACTATTATTTCTTCTAACTAAATTGATTTTTGCTAAATCGATTATCTTTGAAGAGACAAAAATAGATTTTTTAAATAATAATTTTTTTCACACAATGTCACACATCCCTATGTTTTTGCAACATCGCACCACAGATTACAATGACAAACGGCTCATTTCTACTTTTTTTTTTAATAAATTTACGGCCCTGGGTACGCGCCCTTTGGAGACTCATTTCTACTTGATATCCAGTGTTGCATGCAAATAAATCTTCTAACAGCAAAATTTTGGATAATTTTTAGATGTCAAAGTAAACAGGCCGGTAGCAGGCCTGCTAAAAAGAGGTGATAGATCTTGCTTTAGCTCATCTGACGATCTTGATAGTGTCATTTCGAGTAAAAGTTGATAGAGTTAATAGTGAAGTTAGGTAATACACTGCCTTCTATCAATACCTAAATATCGAATAAAATATTGATAAATTCCGATTAAACCCCCTTTAGAATATATTTTATGTAGGTACTAGATTATTTTTTTTTTTTATAGGTTAATTTATAGGTATCTACTACGTAGGATAGAAAGCTATGTATTACTTTTGTTATCCTCTAGTATTAGAGGAAAATTTGTTTTTAATTTGTCCAAAAAATATTACAAATATGACCTTTTTTGCCCAGTGTCAACTATATTAATTTTAGTAGGTACCTATTAAATAATTATTTTACTCAATGAAACACTAATATACTTACTTGGCAAAAGTCACGAATCTTTATTGAAACAAGACATTGATTGTTTATTTTTTTTTACGCTTTAGGTTAATTTATTTTATTTAATGATTTCACAAAGAATACATTTCAGTAAAATAGCAAATAGACATAATTTTTTGTCTTTGGCATGTTTTTGGTGAAAACTTGCTCAATTTTTTTATGTGATTCGGCAACACAATTTTTTAATTCTTGTTCGAAAGCGGTTGTCGATCCGCGACCATCCATAGCAAAAAAGATTTTAAATATCTTTAAATAAAACGTGGTGATCACGAATTTACTTTCTAACATCTAGAACTCCATTGTGTTAGGTGAGTTTATTGATTTTTGTATAATTTTATCATGTAATTTACGTATTATCTGCTATTTCTTGTGAAGCCGTTATTTTTCGACATTTCAACTTGGGGTCAATGCGCTTTAGGAACCGTAGGACGGGCGTTGAAAAGAACTCGATTGGAAGCCGGCTAAAATTTTTACTATTGGGCATCAGCTTTCTAAAAAAGGATTAAATTGTGTCTAACTGAATAGGTATGGCGAATTTTAACTGTCAAATTGCAATATCGTCGCATCGACGCTTGAATGTCGAATGATTCAGACACTATACCTACTCTCATACACAAAGAAAATAAGTTTAGCGACTATTGACTATTATTGTACAGTTAGATGCGGATTATTTGTTAATTACCTATATACCTAATGTTTCTTCATCTTTTCATAATGTAGGTAGGTATCTGTGATAGGTACTTGATCTACCCAACTCGTATTGTACCCAGGTGTTTCAAAACCGCATGTTTCTGTTGCATTTTTTCTAATTAGTAACTCTTATCTATCCATGCTATTATCTCTATAATTCATCTGTTTATCATGAAGTACTTAGTAGCTAGCTATTTTTCATGCAAACTCCAATTGGAAATGAATCAATGAAATATAATTTCTTAATAGATTTTAATCCACATAACCAATATTAACTTCAATTATTATAATATAATTTACCTAACTGAATAATTAAATAGATATTCCCTAGTAGCTTATGAGTACTGTTAGCAATTTTGCCATAAGTAGTTGTTAAATTGTGTGGTTACTCAAAAATGACAACCCTATCATCCAAATGCGATGAGTCATGGGTTTTCCCTGATATTGGGTAGGGTTGCTTGTTATTGATTGTGAATTTTACAATTCATATCAATTTTTAATGTGTTGTGACTTGTGGCCATTAAGTAGTGTAACTACCTACTTTGTCATTGAAATTGTGGGGCTAGTCTTTTTCATAATTTTCATTTTTATACTGTAAATAAATTCACTTGTGTAATAAATTCAATTATAGTGACTAAAATAGAACACAACAAGGTAAATTGGTGGAATATTATAGACGGAAAATTACTACACAATGAGCAGACCTACTGATATTTTGATAGTAGTTGAAGTTACACAGACTATTTTGTGTTTTTTGCTTTAAATACTAAACAGATGGAGTATGAAAAAAGTGGGAGCATAAGTTTTTTTTTGAATGGCTGGCTGGCAGATGGTTCTTTGTGATCAACACCTGGTGGCTTTACAATATTTTGCCATATACCTACCTACTTCAGTCTAATTAATTTTTTTGCTAAATTCATGGCAGTTCAATTAATTATTATTAGTAAAAAGATAACAAACTAAATTTTTTTTTTTACTTTTTTCCAATGCTTTAAATTTAAACTGCTTATTACAATAGGTAATTTAATTAATTATGGATTGAACTTAATTGTGATATTTAATGTATAGTATGTATTTAATGTATGCCTTTGCTAATGGGCACACAGAAAATAAAGGGAGCTAACTTGTTACCGTGGTCAAAATAGTTTTAAGCAATTGTTTTTTCTGAATACAGGCTAATAAAATAAAAAAATAAAATAAAAAATGTATTTAATGTACTCTATTGCACATAATTTATCAATGTTGACTACAAGTTGATAGCTAGTTGTTTGTACTGTTGCGCATTACATCTACCTTGACTATCTAAATATCTTTTTCGCTGTGTACCCTGATGTATCCTGATGTTCTGATTAACTTATCTAAATACGTTTTTCTTCTTCTTCATGTAGTTATTTAAAGATCATGAATAGTGCCCATCCTGAAGTGCTTTTGCTGATGTATTGGCATATCTCCTTGATTTCTTGTCTGCCTTGATATCTTGTCACAGGTGTCAGTAGTTGAGAGGCCGTTGAGAACCCTGGCCAGATCAGACTTGGTAGTTGGTACCAAGTACCTAATTTATTCATTTATTTATTCATTTGTTCAGGAACCATACGGCTATCATATACACAAATACACAATACATTCGCCAAAACAGTTTCACAAATCTCTATTATATAATCCTACTAATATTATTGTAAATGTGAAAGTGTGGATGTTTGGATGTTTGTATGTTTGTTACTCAATCACGCAAAAACGGCTAAACGGATTTGGATGAAATTTGGCATGCATGTAGCCTTTGATATGGAAACGAACATAGGCTACCTTTTATCCCGGAATTCCCGCAGGATCTCCAACATTAACGCGGGTGAAACCGCGGGGGCACAGCTAGTATTATAATAAATGCGAAAGTAACTCTGTCTTTCTGTCTGTCTGTTACGCTTTCACGCCCTAACGGCTCAACCGATCATGATGAAACTTTGCATACACATTCCCAGGGGTACAAAGAGGACATTTGGTACCAAACCTATAACATATAAACTGTGATGTGAGTTTGGGAGCAGTTGGTGCTGAGTATAATGATAATATATAATGATGCTGATAATGTCCCAGCATTATTTGTTTGAAAAACATGTTTGTTTGACTTCATGGTTAAAATTTTAATCATGATCTATTGAAGTTATACTGACTAAATCTTTGAGTACAATGAAAAACTTAGTTTTCCTAAAATTAATGATGAGTCAGTGCTGACTACTGTTGCAATAGTTTTTTATCATATTTATTAGTGTACTTGGATTACATTGACTCATAGAGATATCATTATGCTATGTGCCATCTAAATTTTTCCAGTAGTTTCTGGATTATGTGTGCACAGACAGGTAGACAATTATTATAAGTAATTATATATTTCATTCGTGCTAATTTCGGTGTTCCCACGGGAATTCCTGGATAAACTATACCTATAAACCTTCCTCTGGAATCACTGTATCTATTGGTGAAAACCGTATGAAAATCCGTTTAGAAGTTTTCAAGTTTATCGCGAACAGACAGACAGCCACGCGGCGGGAGACTTTGTTTTATAATATGTATATTGTATAAGGACATTTATAGTTTTCCCATTTTAAAAGCTGCCATAACTCTGGTTTGAATGAGGAAAAGAAACCATACTTCACAAAATGAATGAATAAATATACATATAATACTGTGCCCCGCGGCTTCACCCGCGATAATTTTGAAGTTCCTGCAGGAATTCCGGATTACAATATAGCTTATGTTATTCAGGGATAATGTAGTTTTCTAATGGTGGAAGAATTTTTCAAGTCGGTCAAGTAGTTTTAAATCTTTCCACTTTAAAATATTAGTATAGATTAAGTTCACTCTTAAAACTCAAGTGAGGTACCTACTATCTATAAGTATCTTAATAGCTCGCTTGGAGTCTTGGAGGAATACTTATGGTGCATTGAACTAACTGAACAACAATTTCAGTCAAATATAAAGGTACTTAATCGTGGCTAATGAGTGTTGTCGAAAGGGGTATATCTATATAAGGTTGATGTTAAACAAACGAACGCCATATGAAGTAGTGCTTACGCGACGTGATCCTGATCAAAAACAATTGTAGTTCTTGTACCTACCTACTAAACTTCTGTGAACGAAATTGATATCTTTAATCACGATTCTATACATTGTATAACGGTTTATGGCGTATAAGATTCCCCGCGGTTTCACCCGTAATTGCGGGTTAAAACAAGTACCCCATGTCCTTTTCTGTACCCATGACAACATGTATTATGGAAAACTAGCTGTGCCCCGCGGTTACACCCGCGGTAATTTCGGAGTTCCTGCGGGAATTCCGGGATAAAAAGTACCCTATGTCCTTCTCTGTACCCCTGACAACGTGCATGCCAAATTTCATCCAAATCCGTTCAGCCGTTTTTGCGTGATTGAGTAACAAACATCCAAACTTCCACACTTTCACATTTATAATATTAGTAGGATTTTATTATATAAAATTTTTCACCCGCGTTCATTTCGGAGTTCCTGCGAAAATTCCGGTTTACAAAGTACCCTAAGGTTTCAAAGTTAAGCCGTGAAAGCGTAACAAACTCACATTCGCATTTATAATAATAATAAGTAAGGATATTCAGTAGACATAATAAAAATAACGATTCAAATTGTAATAAATTTCGCTTAGAACAATACATTTTATTGACGTATCTTTGACTATTCAAATAGCCGATGTTCGCATACGACTGCGTGCACCGGGCGAACACCGGATGTGGACGCAATTATATTATGATAATGATACTTCTATACAGCGTGGCCGCAGAAGTGACGTCTATATAGATGGGCAACGTGAGTTTAAACCCGATAGAAGACCGCAAACGTTCAGGTTCAAACCATCTATATCTATAGTGACGTCTAAACGTTTTGATAATACCATATTTAATAGGTACCATGTTGTGCCAGCAGAAATAGCAAAATCGTGTGCAAGAGTGGTGGCTGTTCAAGTTTTTTTTTTATATTGGAATTCGTTTCTAATGGGCTCATTACACTAGTTTAGGGAATCTAAATCGGATACAATTTAGGATCAGTGAGTGAGAGAGACACTACACTAAATTGTACCCTAAATCGACTACTCTAGGGTATATTTTAATGTAGTGTGATCACTCGCTCTCTCACTCATTGATCCTAAATCGGAACCAACTGTTGTAACTTCGATTACACCTTCCGATATCCTAGATTGGTGTCTGACAAATTGTAAAGTGTATAAGCGTTTAAATGTTAGCGTTAGGAAACATAGTTAATGATTGAAAGTTAATCCACCTCGCTAGACGGTTCCGAAGGTCAGCCTGTATACAATATTATTGTAGACACCGTGTATAACAGACTATTGTATTGCTTACACTGCTGCAATGAGTTATCAATTACAATTACTCATTGGAATACTAAATCAATGTGTTCAATTGGCAGGGTATTTATTATATTCAGTGCTGTTCGATTGCGCTTGCAGCGTCTTTTGAGACGTTTGTGACCATTTGCATTATTTCACAGTTGGTCGACTATCCGTGACTATTATTCTCACATAGCTGTTCCACGCGGTTTCACGCGCGTCAATATAGAAGATTCTGCAGGAATCCCTACCCTATCCTTAACCCTATGAACTTTTTGTACCTCTGACAACGTGTACGCGAAATTTCATGCAATTTTACCGACGTTAATTTCGGAGTTCCCGCGGGAACTCCGGGATAAAAAGTACCTACGCTATGTTCTTTTTTGTACCCCTGAAAACGTGTATGGAAAACTTCACGATGATCGATCGAGCCGTTAAGGAGTGAAAGCGTAACAAACAAACAAACACATTCAGGATCACATAAGCACCTACTTAACATAATCAGCCTTTTTAATATCCCCACTGCTGACTCAGGCCTACCTAGTGTGGCACTTGTAGTTGGTACATTACACTTTAAATCTCAGATTGTACAATAAAGCCTCTTTCCGGTCCGATTTAGGCAAAGGAAACTTATCCGTTCTGTAGTTATTTTTTTTCCGTCCCCGACCTTATACGAAACGTCGGCTGTTGGTAAACGGAGAAATTATACATAAATAACAGAGAAGGACCATATGCCGACGACACTAATTATCCCTTATATATACTAATTATACAATATGTCCTTTTAAATATCCTCAAATGGCAGTCAACCCGGTTGCTTGGGTCTAAACCCAATAAAAGCCAGCCTTTTCCGGTCTTTTATCGGGCTTAAACCCGAAAACGGCAGCGGGTTTAAGCCCAAGCACCTGGTTGATTGTCCATATAAAGTTCTTAGCTTAACATAGAAAGGTCATAAGCAAAAAGCACCTTGATTATTTTTCAATATAGTATTCTCCCTTTGTTTTCACATAGCTTTCAGAATGCCTGACTTATAATAAAGCTTCTAAGCCACTATAAAAAAATACTTACTTCTATAAGAGTTTCTCCAAGCAAAAGCACTTAATGGACGCTCACCGAGAATAGAAAAAGACGCATAAAAATGTGTAATTGATACGTTTTCTGTTTGTACAACTTTCACGTACGATATCAAATTAATGGGTTCACAATTTAGTTTTAATCTCTGCTTAGTGCGTTGACCTCTTATTACAAACCAACTTTATATAACAAATAGGAAAATCTTTCGCTCGTATGATAATATAGACAATATTATTATAATAATATAAATATCTTGTGTTAATCACTCAAAAGAGCGTTGACCTTTTTTGTATGTATGTAGATGAAATCTGTAGTTTCTACCTGAAGCTCTCTTATTAATTTACCTTGAAACACTGTGTCTAGCAATAAGGCCGCTTTTTGCTCGTGTCTTTTTCTTGTATGTTAGAATTTATAGGAATTTTGGAAGTTTCGTTTCATGTTGATATTGTCCGACACGAACAGCAGCAAGTAGCAACAGCCTGCACCGCTGCCACCTCTAGGCTCGCCGCTAAGTTGTAACGGGGTGCGGGGAGGCTCGGAGTCTGCGGGGGGCGGATAGTGGCGCTTTTTTACGTGGTTCTAGTAATTTCACGCTTTCACGGCTTAAGGCCCGCCGCCCATTGTGACTTTTTGTCGACGTGACTTTCTGTCACTTATGAAAACTATACTGAAGTCACCGTATTGTCACGTCACCATAATGAGCGCACTCAGTATAGTTTTCATTGCACTTGACTAAGTGACAGAAAGTCACGTCGACAAAAAGTCACAATGGGCGGCGGGCCTTAGTACACTCTTGCATACACGTTGTTTAGGGGTGCAGAAAAGGACATAGGGTACTTTTTGTACCGGAATCACCGCGGGAACTCCGAAATTATCGCGGGCGAAACCGCGCTAGTAGTATTATAAATCTGTGGTTAATAGTCGGTATTCTTTGCCCAATAAATTTCAGCACCAAAATGACTTCGACCCCATTCAACGTCGGCCTGAACGAGGAGAGCCGCGTGTCCAGCCGCGTGCTGCGCCCGCCCGGCGGCGGCCACACCGACATCTTCGGCGGGGAGCCCGAGCAGCCGCGCGGCCGCAGGCAGGTGCCCGGCGCCGCCGCCGCCGCTTGCACTGGTAATGTATCCCCGCACAATGGGCATGTTGATGATTTTTTAAAAACAAAATTCTAATTATAATAGTAATAATAATTCACTTCACAACACACAGATCTACTTAATCCCACACTAAGCTATAAGCTTGTGTCGTGGAAACCAAGCAAACGTGGTATATATTTATACTCTAGATATATATATACACACCCAGACTGGAAAATGGAACCCTGTGTTCATCACACAAAGTCCACCCCCACCGGGAATCGAACCCGGAACCTCTTGATTAGCGGGCAGGCATGGTGACCATTGCGCCGATCGGGTCGTCAATGAAAATATATTATATTAATAATAATTAGTCCGTCAATGAAAATATACAGGCGATAAAGCTGAATAAGGTTTAGGGTGGGGGCTCGTGACGTCACTAACCGCTATAAGCCGCCATAAAAACTGCACCGGTCACGTGAAATTTCAACTCAATGTATCGTCGTTATTTTTTACGGAAAAATACCTGTCCAATAAACCGGACTAAAAAAAATTTCAGGCAGCTAGCCCATTTGGAGCTTCACTTGGGGACACTTGGGCCCCTCATTTACGTACGTGAGGCGGGGGAGGGGCGATCACACGTGGTGATCGGTTTTTTTTAAAACTCCTTCGCGATCAAGAATTTAACGCATAACAATAACGTATTTGGAGAGGGTCGAGCCAAATCCACCAAGGGATCTCACGAAATCTCTTAAAAGACCAATATTTCTACCGATTGTCCGTCTATTGTCGGTCAGGCCAACAAATCAGGGCACCTATTCACTATGACCAACAGCTTAAGGGCCCATAACGCGCGTCCAATGCACATTGCACAGTCCCGAACGGTCCCAGTCGGCTCCAGGTGTCAAAATATTGGAATTTAACATTCTGTATGCCATAATAAATTGAAATTTGTTGAAGTAAAACTTTTTGAGCGCAAGGGAAATGCAAATTTTGTGGCGCGTCTTCTTAGATAACGCGGCGTGTTATGGGTCATACTGAAATTTAATGAATAATGTAGGTAGGTACGTGTTAAAAATAGTACAGCATGCATGCCTCCTCTGACAGGCTTCGGCCCGGAGCCGGTGAAGCCGACCAACGGCAACGCCCAACACCAGAACGGCCAGGAGGCGGCCAAGACGCCCGAAGAGCCGAAGGCGGAGCCCGACGCGCCGCGCGCCGAGCCCGCCAAGGTGTCGCCCCGCACCGAGGCCGCCGAACCACCGAAGGCGGAGCCCCCGAAGCGCGTGCGCGTGCCCCCCGGCGGCTTCTCCTCGGGGCTCTGGTAGGAGCGGACCGGCCCGACTTCACCATTGTCAGTCATACAGCGAGGCTGAGTAGTTAAGACTGTATGCGATGTTAACGCTGTGCTATGCTTAGTTTTTTAGCGTTTTAAGTGTCTCGCTGGGATCGGTTATGTTGAAAAAAAAAAAAACTTGTTTTAGGGTTTAATTTCGGTTGTCGGCTACCGTTTACGGTCGCTCGGTTCGGTCGGCTTTGTGTCAGGCGAAATTGAGACTTGTTGGCCTGACCGCCCTTCCAATAACGAGAGCGTCGTAAGCGGTAACTGCGAATGTGCCTTCGTCTCTAAAAAAAAAAACTAGGGTATCTAAACGAATTTCTTCTAATTTATAATTTATGGTATGATAATTAGGTTTTCTTTTTTTATAACAACCATTTTGTCGTATTTAAGCGATCCCGAGCAAGTTCGCTTGGTCATTGATATATCCCGTAGTTTGATGAATTATGTCGTTTGGGTGATTTCCTTTCCTCGCATATCACAAAATGTTTTTTTATTTCTTTAATAATAAGTAAATATTACATTCGCCTATAATATTTCATGAACGATGACGAATCTTAGTATATGTATAATTAATTATAATTAGTTGCATTTATGGAGATATTTTTTTAATTTTAACAATGTTTTAAAGCATTCTAATACACTAGCTTACTGTGTCAAATTTTAATAGATATAGCAAGTGTCGCTAGCCAAATTAGAAAGGAAGGATTAGATAGAGATTTTTGAATGTCAGTTTTTGCCAAAGGCATTGAGAAATTATCATGAGATTATTGGATTATTGGATGTACCTACCACATATTTTACTGCCTAATAATATTTGTAAAAAAGACTTATCATTTACTGCGACTGATGTTATAATTATTATGTATGTGCCTGTTAAAACTTAAATGTTGTACTTAAAATTATTGAAAGAAAGAGAATCGTTCTTGTATAATTTTTTTTTTAAATCTAATAACTGAATGTTGAAATAAGTGGTTTTATTATTAAACTGTAATTCGCCTGCGCCGGCAATAATGCGATATGTATATTAATTGATAACTATAATTGTATTTTTATATTAATTACAATTACAATATAATAAAATTACGAATACACTCGTTTTATTTCAGTCACAAACCTGCCTTGTTCTAATCTACACAAGCACACAACGGATTTTGATGCAATTTTAGCCATTATTTACAAAGCTTTTTCCTTATTTTTTTGCAACTACTTTGCTGAACGAAGTTCTTTATCGCACGGTACGGATGGGAGTGAAAATTATTTTTCCGTCACGGCGTCATACGACTGCTCTAAAAACAAAGCAATTGTAATTTCGGAATGCGTTTTTTTTTTGTATTTTTGCCTCTTTTCCCGCAACGGACTCAGTTTAATGGAAAAAAACTTCGTTCTAAGTGTTCCACGACACGCATATTTTATTTTTAATAAATAGGTAAATAAATAAAATATTACAGGAGTTGCCGAGGGAATTCTGCAGTTCACGATACTGAACTATTTTTTTCCATGAAAAAAAAAGAATACAATCTTACTAGATACAAAAAAAAAACCTTACAAATCTCTGTTGATTTATTGTCAACGGCAGTGATCTCAGTGGTTAAATTTTCTTTGACAGCTTGTTGACGGCAGTTACATACGTCATGTGATGTGATTGGTAGGTAATTTTCTTTGCTACAACTTCAATGAAAAAATAGTAAAAACAACCATCGAAACATGGGTTTGCGTGTGGATGGACATCGAAGAATTCTGTGCATTCAAACTACGTATTAACAAAGCACCTGAAAATAGTACATGTGAGTTGTCGCTGTTGTTTTCTGCCTTGTTGCATATTGATTTTGCAGGTTACTGTTGTCTTCTTCACAAGTACGAAAATTTGCTCGAAACTGTGCAGCGGAAAGTGTTATGAACAATGATATTTACCTTATAATATCATTCGTTATGAAGGTCGCTGGTTCAAAGAGAAAGACCGAGGGAGGTCGGCCCGCGTCAGACTAAACAAGTTCTCTTTGCATTTAGAGTTCAACATTCCTTTGCCTACAAATTGAGAAATCGCACAGATATAGAAGAGATCGGCAATTCGCGCTAGCAAGGGCGTCTCTAGCCCATGTAGCGCCCGTGTGCATGCATAGGCACATTACTCTAGCGCTCTGGCTAGTCTCGACATATTATACCTACCTAAATAAAATTTAAGTGTCTGTTTGTAATTTCAAATTAACAGCTTTTCACTAAATGCATATGAAAGTATATACCGTACTAACATCAAAAAATCTATTTTTAAAATTTTTTCTCTGTCTGTCTGTTTCTCTGAAACGGCTGGACCGATTTTAACTTTCACTGGCAAATAGCTGATGTTATAAGGAGTAACTTTTAGGCTACTTTTTTCTCGGATTATGTAGAGAAAGATTCCCCTTTCAAATATATAGGGAAAAAGTCCCTTTTTACCCTTTCAAATATACCTATAGGTACTACCTACGTATCTTTTATTACCTAGCGACATTGTACAGTTATCAAATTGAAATTTATTTTATAGTGCTACAGATGGCAAAATCTTTCTCTGGCAGACACTGAAGGAATCGGCTTTAAACTTCGTACGTTTCATTCATACGCACTAAAAAACAGCCACTGCGAAACTTATGTATTTCCCGATTTAGCACCATAAAACACAAAATAAAATCCACTACTAACAATTTTTTATGGAAACAAAAATCCTACTAATATTATAAACGCGAAAGTTTGTAAGTATGTATGTATGGATGGATGTTTGTTACTCTTTCACGCAAAAACTACTGGATGGATTTAAATGAAACTTTGCAATATTATAGCTTATACATCAGATTAAAACATAGGGTACTTTTTATTCCGGAATTCCCGCGGGAACTCTGAAATTGACGCGAGTGAAACCGCGTGGAACAACTAGTAAATAGTAATGGCATCTTATATCCTGCGAAAAACTCGATGTTACGATTCAGGTTTTGTCGAGATGTTTACAGGACGAAAGGCGAGACGGGGCAAGCCGCTAGTGCGGCCATGGACGGGTGCGGGCGGCAGTCGCGCTTGCTCGGCAGACTGCTTGGCAGGCTGCGCGGCGAACATCACCGGTATTCGCTCGACAAGCGGTTCTCTTTCACTTCCACTTGGTTAGTCTACATATATCTACCTACAACATTTTACATGGATACATAATGTTTCGTCATGTATGTAATCAGTGCCATCTATTGTGATATTTAGGATTTGTTTTCTACTTTCAAAACTAACTCGACGTTTTGCGCTCATTGCGTGTGCGTCATTTCAATCGACTGTACTTTCAACGCACCATGAAGTAGGTATATAGTTTCAAAAACAAATCCTTTTATTTATCCAGCATAAGCGAGGGTTGTGGCAGTACCACTAATGAGGAGGACAACGTTGACGTCACCGACTCACCGGTGACTCCTTCGCCACAAAACTCGCAAGCAACAACCACCAACGACGCGGTTTTGGATGACACGCAGTTTGCTGCTAACATTGATCTGAGGTTTATTTTTGTCAAGTAAATTTTCATCAACTGGGTAAAGTCCAACCTTCGCTCGATAGGTACCTATGTCTTCCCAAGAGCAAAGTGACACACATCTACTGCCTAGAATCTAAATAAACTTTCACATAAAACATCCGATTCGTCACTAGTCACAACTTACAGATGATTTTGACGAATGTAAGTGTTTATACACAAGAATTGCTCACATAAAGTAGAAATATATCAGAAAATAGAACTTTTGAACTTTATTTCAAAAAGCTGCTTAAATAAAGTTTGTGTTAATAAGGTACGGTGGACAATATCTGACACCGGAACAACTGCCAGAGTTTTGTGATCAACTACATCATTTAGTCGAAGTCATAAGAAATATCCAATCGTATGCGAAAATCACTGGAGAGTATCCAAGGTGAGTATATTTTTAAAGTGCGTACAGACTAGTATATCATATCAAATTATTTGTCAGAACTACGATAGACTATCTCCATCACAATAACCAACTCATGGTTAATGAATTCTAATTTGTGAGAGAGGTAGGGCGTTATAGACATTATCGTTTCTACAACTTATGATGATGAAAATGTTAAACTTCCCAGTACCTTAGAGCGTCGTCTAGAGCAGGAAGCGTGCGAGGTGGCTGCGCTGGCGGCGGAGGCTCGTAACGCCCGCGATGCGGCCTCGCGTGCTACAGTGCAGCGTCGTGCTGTGCAAGCGCAGAGAATCCAACTTACCGCTCATTTGGCTGCTTTAAGAGAAACTGGTATACCTTGCAATGTGTTCTATCCATTCATATCCGCCTATATTTCAAAACTCAAAAGATAATTCCTTGGCTAAGTTCATAGGATATTAATTGAGATTCTGTTATGAAGGAACCTTGAATTGAGAACGTTTACTTCAAAATCTAGACAAGGTATAAATCATGTGTGCTTCTGAAAATTTTTATTTTCAAATTAAATTCTGTAATAGAGAATGAGAACATTCTTTACTTTCGAATTGAATAAGTATATTCAAGGAACGATAAGTTTCACTCAAATTATGTATTTCGTATCTCAACTGGTGGATAGTAGAATTAATAAGATTTTAAACAATATTAGTAATGATATACCATGAGTCCATTTAATTTTATATGTTAACTAACTGACAACAGTAGGTATCACGCTTAATTTAGAAACCTGGGGTAGTTGTGTCTCATACAGAGGAAGATGTTTCTACTTAGTTTGGGTGTTGTCACTTTTACAGAAGTCCGTGAATTAGAGACCAGCGTCCGACAATCTGATAGAAAACTATACAAAAGTTGGGAGGCGCTTAAAGATAGCACTGATCCTTCAGTTTTTGAGCCATTATTAGAAGAGATCAAGGTAAAATCTGCTCTATTAATTGTTTTCACTTACTAATTATCAATAGCAACCTTTATATTCAGAATAAAGTAAGATCCCAAAGAAAATTAATGTTTTTTGTTCGTGAATGTGTTTGTATCCAAACAATATGTCATCCATATAGAACAAGCAAACTGCATTGGGATGTCTCGTCCGTCTTATTGAGGGTCGCAAAGAGAATTTATCACGATCAGCTCCAACATCACAGCCGCTTTCACTGCCTCAGTCACACGACAATGATGATGGTATGTTAGTATTAGAAACATCTTGACAGATTTTATTTGATGGTATCCCTTGTCTACTTCAAGTAATTAGTGATAATTGTTTCAGTAAGTCCATTATATCCAGACATTCTATTTCACACGACTATTTATGTAACAAATTATTATTATAGTTAGAAAATTAGACATAATTTATTGTTTTTCATTTAATATTGTTTGGTATTCCTCACAGATCTGAATCGGATAGGTATATCAAATATGTAAAGCTTAGTGCTTAGAGATTTTTTTAAAGTATAACTGCGTTAAGTAATCCTTTATCTTTCTTTGCTACATTAAATTCAACTTTCTTAAAGTCGACTTTGCTGTGGCATATTTGTCAATTATCCTTAGCCATATTATTAGATGAGGCCATCTTAACCTTGTTGGTAGACTCTTCTAACACCTGCATGTCGAATGGTCGCAAACGGCATGAGAGCGCGCGTCGCAACGGTTGCAAACGAAGACGTAAGGATGCGACCAGGGAGCCTCATTCCGTGCCGCTTTCTGAAGAACCGAGTCGACATAACCCTCAACCGCAGGTTTTATTTTTCCCACTTACAGCTTAGCTATCTTAAATTATCAAGTTTATAGATAAAATAAACGTCTCGTCCTCATTCGTAACTACTTCCCGTGCCCGCCGTATACGCGTTGGTTCTAAGATTCTTAAATAACTGGCACTCTTCATCTATATTGCTTTTATAGCTAAGTATGATTTTTATATTAAGTCTAATATTATCTGGATGGTTATGAATTGAGATTAAAAAACCTTTTGTGTCTAGGGAACCGAATGTACCTCGAGATATAGAGTGGGCAGCGCCGGTGCCGTCACTCTCACGCCTTTCGAACTACCTTCAAGAGGCAGTGTCAGGGATATACTCTTCTTTACCACCAATTAAATAAAATATCACTTTTTTATACGAAATGATTATTTTTCAATTTTTTTTGACATATTCAAATAAATACTTCTTTTGATTATATTTTGAATCTATTACTTATTACTCACTGATACCTTGTAAAGTTGCAATCCTCCAATTAGTTACTCTATACAGCACATAGAACCATCCAAAAGCGTCAAAAAATGTTTTAGTTATTAATGGGGTCGTGATTAAGTTAGCTAAGTTCATTCAAAATCCATAAGAAACATCGATGAGGGCCAACAAAATTAAATAGTTTTTCATTATCTTTTATTTCACTTTCAGTTACTATATTAGCCTCTGTAGTTTCTGTTAAAACTCTCTCTTATTTAACATTATCTTATTTATTAATATAGTTAAAATCAAAAATAATTATTGGTACATAAGGTTACATAGTCGTTTTAAGTATTTTTTCCAGTTACTGGTTACCGTAAATTTTGAGGTGTTTTTTTTATTATTTGCGGTGGATTTACGACTGGTCATTGGTTTAGTTTGATGTATTACTTATAAAGTTTAAGCTTTCTTTTCTTCGGGTGTTGACGGCGAGTCTACTTTGGTTGGCACTGATATATCTGAAGCAGGTGCCGATGACACCTGGAATAAAATTGAAACGCTAGTAACGAAGAACTGGTAACGATTAATTTTCAGTGCATTCAGAGGTTTCCGTTTTTTCATCTTTATGAATGAATCTTGATCCTCAGTAACCTATACATATGTATATACCTTCCATGAACATTACCGATATGGTTTACAAAATTTTGAAAATATTTCGAGTTTTAAACTAACAAAAATTCAAGAATTTTTTTTTATACTCCTTGATATATTAATATTTACCGCAACAGGAGCGACAGCGGCTGGTGTAGAACTGACATTGACCGATACAGGCGCAACTGGTGCCTTGTCGTCTTCAGGTACCGGTGCAGCTCGGCTTAGCTGAATGGACAAACTTTTTGTTATTATCATCATTTTATTTCCATAAAAGATATTCCAGATATAAATTATGTATGGTGTAGGGTTTGGCTTTGTGTATTTTCAAGTGCCATTTTCAACCGCATCAATTTTCGGCCACGTTAAGCCTTGTGCCTGGTTTTATGCCTTCAGGTTGAAATTGAAAATGACCACTTTCCTAAAATGACCACTTTCCTAAACGTCCACATTCCTAAAATGACAATGTGGATAGGCCTTTGGAAAACCACTAAGTACGTCTCCTATATCTACATATTTTAGCATTATAGATAAAGTCAGAAGTTATACTTTTAAAATTATTCTATGTTTTTCGTCGTGGATATATGTATAAATCGTAAAACGCGATTGTCATTTGTCACAACGATTACTTCCAAATTATCATACCTGAACCCCGACGAGTGCGAACAAAGCAACAAACACAAGGACCTTCATATTCAACTGTCACACTGAACTGATCGAGAAATAATAGAAACGGTCGACGATTCGATGCCAATTTATAACCGTTGATACGTAATCAACCTTTGTTGGATACCAAAATAACGATTATGAATCGAATCAAATACAAGTGGTGTGTTTATAAAACACCGCCGCCGCCGGAACAAATACGTAAACGTAGGTAGGTAGGTGCGCAGGTATCGTTATCACTTTTATTGGTTAGCATGTGATTTTCCGATTGAAACGTATTGTTATGGCTGAGGAAATGACGTCATCCGTTGACTGTTTTTTTTATTGTTTTATATTAAAACTTGCGTAACTTTTCGACCACCTCAGCACACCATTGGAATTGGCAAGCGTAGCACATCAACGAAGCATTTCACCTGATAGGATTTTAATGGAGTTCTATCTTTGAAACTTAAAATCCAGAGTCTATATTTAAGCTCCAATTTGGATTTCTAGCACATGTTAACATGTATCAACTATACATGACTAGGTACGCTAAAACTAAATCCAGAATTCCGAGATTTATGAACATTGCGACCTGCTAAATTAGGGTAGATTTAAACAGCGACCACAACGCTCGAGCTGAGCGAGCGTTGCGAGCGAGCCTCGGCAGCGGTCAGCGATGCGCCAAAGCATATTTATCCAAAATATTGAACTAAGTATTTTAGATAGAAAAGTAATTAGAAAGACAAAGCTTATTTTGGTGTATTGATGAATTACATGTCATCATAATATTATAGCTATTTTTTGAGAGTACCTACCTAGCTGCCTATTACATAGAACTTTTGAGAAAAAAGTACCTACCTATATTACAAGGCATAAATCTTACACGTGTTCTGAATAAAATGAAGTAATCGGAAACGAGTTATTTACGGCTGTACATAGGTAGGTAGGTACTACCCATGTAACTGCCTCCACCAAAGCATGGCCGATGGGATAGGCGTTCGCGTTTCATGGAAATGGGTTCGATTCTCACGAAGGACAGACAATGCAAATTATATTTTATACAGAGATACCAGGAGACACCACGTAGATTACAAAATCTATGGAAATGACGCCTTCAGACGCCTCGATTTGAAATCATGACGTAGAGGTAGTACTGCATGCAGTCTCGCTAACTCTTAAAATATTCCGAGCTACCCGTGCAATAGGAAAGAAAATCTGCGTGCTTAATTAAAAAGAATTGAATCAATTATACAGTATTAATTAAAATTTATGCATGTAACTAGTATGATTCGTAAGAGCGCATGGTCTAGGCAGGTAGGTGAGACTATAGGTAGGTATAATGTGTACTAGCTTGTAGGTACAACCCGATCTTGCTTACGGACCTACCTCTGAGATAACAAACATTTTTTTCTTTTTTTTTAATAGAAGTAAGTACCTATCTACTCTATCAATATCAATCCTTATTTATCTAATCAAGTGTCGATTTACTGTAAATTACTTTAAATCGACACTTGATTGATTGAAGTTAAAAAAAGTTACAAAAATGTAAAAAAAAAAATTGTTTTTTTTTCTATCTAGAAAATTGTATGTATTCGTGTAAAATTATAGGTAGGTATCGGATCATGTTTTGAATTTTGATGTACCTACTTATGAATTTTAATTATACGCTCAATCAATACCTAACCTAATCAAAATCCAGCTCTTAGTAGGTACCTAAATACATGGGTACTAGAATTGATAGATAATTAGAACCACTTTTGTTTTATTTATTGGTTCTATCCCTAACTCCCTATAGTCTAAGGAACCGACTTCCAAAAAGGAGGACGTTCTAGGTTTGGCTGTATGCAGAGAGAAGGTAATCACTACGTGGCTGTATATATGTTTTGACCAAACTGCTGCGCAATCAGCGTGCAATCAGTGAAATGACAAGCGAACTGTCAAAAGCCATGGTTTCCGAACGAAATGACATATGACATGAATACAAAATGACAAATGTTGAAACGTTGGCATTTTTGGCATTTCGTTCCAACTTCCTGGTAGGTACTTATCGTTTTGAGTTTTGGCAGACGTTGAAAAGTGTTATGAATTTTATGGCAAAGTTACGATTGATGTAACGATTTATATGAATGGTTTCCCGTCTGTAATTACAGCTACATAATTAATTAATTTTGCTGTGAAAAAATTAAGTTGTGAGAGAAATGGCTTCGCGTGGTGGCATTATGGTGACTGGTACAAACGGCGCTGATTATGAACATAGAGAAAAAGTGGCCGCACAATATCAAATAAGGTGAGTTTAATTTAATAAATGAGGTCTATTTTGTTTGATAAAAGCTTCAAGCAGCCCCAATGTAGCTGAGGATTTTGACATTGTATGTGAAGTGGCCAGCGCCTTTGGGTCCCGTCAAATTATTTTTAGATTTAAGCAATCGATTGTGAACGCAAATCCCGCGATTTATTTAAATCCTATGATCATCACTTACTTGCGTGCTCATTTTGTTTGTTCATGAAATATTAAATAGGTACTTAAACTTAATCTTTAAGCTTGTCAAAAAAACTCCAAACTAAAAACTTTGTTTTTCTAACGCTACTCGTTTTACTGTTTAAAAAATTGTATACCTGTGTGTATGATCCAAGACTCTAGTTTGGCTCTGAGTTAATGAAGAAAAAATCAATGTGAAAGAAGCAAGTAATAAAGTTGAGCAAAGTAATCCTCTACTTGCATCACCACACCAATAAATCACCTCATCAGCTGATAGCTGTTACTTAAACAGTATCAGTCGACCTACATGCAACAGTTTTATATACCTATACAACAATCGTACATATTTGTTTTTTATAATTTCCAGTGCACTAAATAAATCAAGATTGAAATACTGTGTGTTCTTCCACCACATACTATTTCTGGTGATGCTGGCAAAGCTCTCAGCTGACATCCTTGATAAGCTCGATATATTCATATTGGAGATTGAGGAGTTGCAAATACCGCAGGTACGTTCATTATAAATATGAGCCGATTGGTGCAGTAGGTCACCATGCTTACCTTCTAATCCAAGGCGGCCGGGTTTGATTCCTAGTGGGGGTGGACTTTGTGTTAAGAACACATAATATCTATAGTATGTAGTATATTTATTTACTCTGAGGTATAATGTATATTGTACCTAATATGTAATAGTAATTATGTAGTATATACCACATTTGGTGTCCAGGACACAAGCTTATAGATTAGTGTGGGATCAAGTAGATCTGTGCGTTGTGAAGTGAATTATAAAAAAATATATAAAAAATAATAACAATAAAATTAAAACCTTTATTTACTGTTCAAGTTTAACATGATCACAATAAATGATTAATTAAGTTGTGTGCACATCAGTCTAGATCAGATACTGGCTATTCAGCTAATTATTCTAATAAATTTTGCTTGTATCTGCTAAAAAAATAAATAAAACCCATGCTGCCGTGCTAAGCCAAAATGTCCAAAAGTCCTATTAACTTAGCACGGCAGCATGGTACCATGGACAAAAGTGGCTGAATAAAAAGCTTTCCTACAATCAATTTCCAGCCTCTATGGTGGGAGTACATCTGGTGTCTGTCGCTGCTGCTGTCCCTGCTGGGGCTGTCGGCGATCAAGCGCAACAACATCCGCCAGCTGCGCCACTACATGTACGGCATCGGGGCGCTCGGCTTCGGCCCGCTGCTGTACTGCGTGCTGTACTACAGCGGCGACGTGTGGCGCCACCTCGCGCGGGGCGCGGACCGGGACGATAGCTCCGAGGAGGTAGACGTGCAGATGTGGCAGGTCAGTGATGGGGGGCGTATAGCAAACTTTAGCAGCAGAAAACCCATAGAAAAATCTCCGTCTTTACATAGTACTAGCTGTCCTCCGCGGGCAAGGCAAAAAATGATGTCTCTTTGCTATTTTACTCATTTTAGTGAAATTTAGCCTCTGTGATATCAATAATTATAATTAACTAGCTGTCCCCCACGGTGCCACCCTCGGTAATTTCGGAATTCCCGTCGGAATTCCGGGAGAAAAAGTACCTTATATCTTTCTCTGTACCCCTGACAACGTTTATGCAAAATTTCATGCTGATCGGTTAAGCTGTTAAAGCGCGAAAGCGTAACAGACAGACAGACATAGCTATCTTTTTATAATATTAGTAGGGATTAATAGGGACTAGCTGCCCTCTGAGGGTCCCAGCTGTCCTCTGAGGTATCACCCGCGGTAACTTCGGAGTTCCTATGAATTTCGGGATTACGTGATGTTTTTTAGCAACTTTTAAACCATACCCACAACCACGTGTATTATTTTTAGAACAAAGTATATTGAGTGGCATAAAAATAATAAAAGAAGGTGTAGAAGAAAAAACATAATTTTACATGAATATGTTTATTGGACATTGTCAATAAATATACGTGATATCACATTATAATATATCCCCCTTCCCCTCCTTGTGATATTTCGTGATTATTTCTGACAACCCCCCCCCCCTGTTATAAGGTATTGGACAATAATTTTTACAGTGACGGTTTTTTATGTGCTCAAGAAGATATATGACATTCTTAGCTGATTTCTTTGTTTTCGTCTAAGAGTTTCGAGAAAGTTCTTGCAAGCTATAGTACAGTACCGTGGCTTGTAATTTCAAACCATATAATGAAGAATTTTAATAGAAAATACATTGATCTAATTAATTTTACTTGAAACATGCCCCTTGTGATATTTCGTGATATTCCTGCCCCCCTCCCCCATTGTATGCCCCTTGTGATATTTCGTGATATTCCTGCCCCCCTGAGCCTCGCGTGATTATGGAACAGCGTGCGTTGTCGTGTCGGCCAGGGGTACCCGTACGGCGTGCTGTGGTACGCGTTCGCGACGCTGGCGGCGCAGGTGCACGCGTTCCAGCTGCTCGCGGGCGCGCGGCTGCTGCGGGCGTGGCGCGCGCGCGGCGCGCTCAGGAAGGCTGACTGAGCGCCCCCGCCCCGCCCCGCACCGCACGTTGAGGCAAACTGTCCATTGTTTTAAGTTACTCGTGCCCGTCTACACCGACATCCTATATGTTTATAGAATTTACGTGACCGTCAGAAGATTGTTTCTGTTTCTTTTGTGACTTCTGGCGGGATTTTTAGCAGAAAGAACGTCAGTTTTATTTCTTGTTTAGCAAATTAGTTTATCGTGATTAATATTGTGTGAATATGGTGGATTTTGCATAATAGTGATCCAATAGTGATGAACAGTGTGCGAAAACAGTGAAATAAGATGAAATAGGGCGTTTGTCGGGAGGTTTTTGTTTTGCTATACAACTTCCCACAGAGCGTCCTATTAAAGTTCAACTATGAAGATTTGCTGCCAAAAGTTCCAGTAAAGCATCAAACTGTATCTCACCAATGCATTTCGATGTAAATAACTTCAGAAGAAAATTACAACTGAATTGGCTGTATGGACTTAGCTTCCTTTGCCTTCCCCATTTGGGGTAAAAACAAAAAATATTTCTGTTTCACCGATAGGCTATTTGACAATTTTTTTTGTTTTTAGTCCGTCCTGCGGATTCATAAAAAATGTTGGTGACTTATTTTTTTCTTTTTTACGTGGGTAAGAACAAATAATGGAGATGCATTGAGTCAATTGTCGCGTGACGTCAAAAGCAGGTACAGTTTTTACCTGCATAAAATGACATTATGAGCCCCCACTCCTAAACTATAATGCGCTTAATCAAAGTATATTATCATTAATTTGAAAAAGAAAAATATATGTGTCTTTTATTATTATTTATTCTTTATTATCTAACTAACGGACTAAATACAATTGAGAAAAAAAAAAATAGTGAAAAAGCCTATTGTTAGGAGTCACCTAAGGCATACGTACAATAAATTTAATTTAGAGGCTGGTTTAGGGAAGCTTTTAAGTAAAGGATCCCATACTAAATTGGTATTATAAGGGATGGTAGTCTAAGGGATGTTGGTGAAAACGGGCATCAGTGTTCGTTCATAATAATTTTTGGCTGAAATTTAAGCCGAAGCCCGTACATAATCATGGTAACGTAAAAGGCGTTGTATTCTGAGAATACTTGAGTCTTGGTGTTTTCTTTTTACCTCCTAAAACTGTGGTTGATACTTGATAGCATCATTGTTATACAGGATGTTTGATATATGAACATGTGATGCAATTTTTTGAGCTATTAAAATGGTTAACTTATATGCTAGTTTTCACTCATACATAATGTATGACCTAGTGTCATGGTAATTGAGATAAATGAAATGTTTTCATTGTATTTTTTGCAATTTTGTGAAATCTAACCTTTAAATTGTCTTTTTCTTCAATTATGCAACATTTTATCGCCTCACACGGCGAGATAATGTGAAAAATAATGTGAAAAACTTGAATTTGTTATACCTACTTATGTATGCAAAATTCGAAAAAATTTAAAACAGTCACAGTATGAGGAAATTGGTACCATTCAACTAAAATTAGTACGAAATCTAAACGCAAATTAAAATATCTGCTTTAGTTTCGGTTTGACCGAATCGTCTAGTTAAATCTGTTGTTTGATTGATTAGCAAGATTTCAAGTTCGAACCGAAAAGTCGGTTCTGCAATTTGTTGTTTTATTTTATATTTTCTTTGATTGCTCAAGGAAAAAGCGTTGTAAATCGACATGACAAAAAGTTTACTATTTATAAATAATTTGTTAGGCTGAATTTCTTTGTATCCACGGTCACAGAATACATAATAGTACAAGTACCACGGTCAAGAACAACTTATGATAATATACCTATAAAACTTTGAACAAACGTGATATTCTTTTTCCTTTAATAAATAAATGGATAAATATAAAAAGCATAATCACTGCCCAGTATGTACGAGTGAGATGCAAACTGAATCAATTAATTATTAAAAATTCGATCTCTAAGGATCAACTTTATACACCGTTATTTTTAGCATAAACCAACTTTGAAAATCGTTCACCTACCTACACCTACATTTTTTTATTTATTATTTGTGAATTGGAAATGAGTCCGTTCAGACCCCGTGCGGTAGATAGCAATACTTTTATTTTGTGGAAATAACGATTCCACATTTCTGCTTATAACTTTGTCATTTTTTATTTTATTAGAAATATTTTTCACCACGATTCTTCTATCTAAAACAGCGTTAGGAATTGTTTAATGTATAGGTATTTTACAAATATGATTTAATTAAGTTCGGTTCAGAGAAAAACGTACAGTCTGTAAGATTTGCTTCGCTCATCTTAGTAATACTTTGTATGATTGTTTTTAAAACTTTTGTAAATATTATACATACATACATAAGTGGCCATCCATAAATTACGTCACACGTTAAGGGGGCAAAGGGTCGACCAAGTGTGACAAGTGGTGGGCCCCTCCCACCGTGACGCCTAAGTTTCATGACGCCACATTTCAAAAAATTATACATTTAACAATTAGATGCCCCTCCCCCCCTCACACAATGTCACACTTGTCACCCCTTGTCACACAATGCCCCCCACGTGTGACGTGTTTTATTTTTCTACGATCCTTACAGCCATTGCCTCATCCACAGTCATGATCCTTCGCATCCAGCCCGTTGGTTTTTAATAGATACCTACTACTTTTTAAAGAAAACATCTTAGAATATATTATTATGATTTCTTATAGCAATCAAATAAAGACCGCAGAGAACAGACAACTGGCTAATTTATAAAATTTAATTTATTAGGTGATAATTCTAAGTTTTGTCTGAAATACGAAGCACAAATGACATTTTACGTAGGAAACAATATTATCCCGTTTGATGTTGTCAATTTGTATAGTTAGATTAAGATGGCGGCTGATATAGACATCATGATTATACAGGGTGTAAAGTCGAACGACGTATGTATTGTAAAAGGTTGGCGTTTTTCTAAAATTCTATACAGTCCGTCAGTTAGATAATAAAAAATAGTAGATACGTATATTTTGGTTTTTCAAATTAGTGAAAAAATACTATACATATATCAAGTGCATCGAAAGTTTAGAAGTGGGGGCTCGTGACGTGACAACGTCGTATAAACTGAAGCACGGCGTGACCTCACGCGACATTTTGACTTAATGCATATCCGTAATTTTTCTTATTACCTACGTAAAAAATTAAAAAAAAAATACATTTGCAATGTTTTTTTTATTTATCTACACGACGGAGTAAAACCAAAATTTTGTTAACTAGCCTGTTCCGACGTTTCTAATTACACCCTGTATAAAATTATGTGCGTAGG
Source organism: Zygaena filipendulae (assembly GCA_907165275.2). Taxonomy (NCBI): domain Eukaryota; kingdom Metazoa; phylum Arthropoda; class Insecta; order Lepidoptera; family Zygaenidae; genus Zygaena; species Zygaena filipendulae. The sequence goes on from OU015669.1 coordinate 10,192,442, forward strand.
TACAATAAAGATTATTATTTTGTATTACATCTGCTTCTAAAATCATTTGTAAATCCGTCAACCAATATGCGCTGACCCATTTAGTCTTCGTTAGTCAAGTAAAGTAAATTGTTTATGATTAGAATGTAAGTTGTAAATATATTGAAACGTCTAAAGGTTCTAAAGTGTCTATCCATAAGAAATGTTACCTATTTACAATAATTTTATTAAATGTTTTTTTTTTGACGTGTTCCCAATTTGTTTTTTATTTAATAAAATATTTCTGACTTCACATTTATTAATTGTATTTATTTCTATGTTTATCGCCCGCCGAGTCGTTTTAATGATTACCTACTTAATGTTAAATACATAAAGATTTTAAGACCAAAACAGTCGCACTCAGAGACGTTCATTAAATAAATGTAAATTGGCAATTTTGAGAGCTGCATAATGTTGCAGCGCACCACCTTAACAAAATTTAACATAACATAACATGCAAATCTCAAACCTGCAGTGTACATATTATTATACCTGTGATAGTATAATCAAAAATAAAATCGATATCAAATATTTTAAAATTATTATCATAAGATTTTAGGTACTTAGCTATCTACTTAAAAAAAAATAAAAAGCAACTGCCTCGCTTCACAATGGGCCCGCGTTAGAGACTATCGCCCACAAACCTTTAAGGGCGACGCGACGCCACAGTCTCGGCGGCGGCAGCGGCAAAAACAAATGGTAGATAACATAGGAAGATGGCCACAGCTCGCGCCGCTGATAGCTGTGGCCAACTTCGTATGATGTCTACCATTTGTTTTTGCGCTCGCCACCGTCGCTGCAAAGACTCCGTGCCCCGTGGTAATCCCAGGGGGGACTTTTTGAGTATGATTATGCTATATCATGGACTTTAGATATACAATGCTGTCTATCTATTGGACTCACCTACCTTCTTCTGCCTGATTGTTGATAAATGACTATTTAAAATTGATAACGCGTGTAATCCTATTTAGAATGATTATTATTAAAATGCATATCTACACTAACATTATAAAGAGGTAAAGCTTGGATGCAGGCGGTAATTTCAACGACGATGATGGATCTTACCCTAAAGGTCATTCAAAGCCCCTTTGTGCTGCCGCTGGCGCGCTGACAAATAGAATTGGACAGTCAACCTGGCCTTGGAATACTTTAAACAAAAAAGAAAGATCTAATATGTCTCTACGCGACTCTAATGAAGTAATTTTGAATTTCTTTAATTTATCGTTATTATGAAGATCTCTGTGACATTCCTGCAGAATTCGACAAATGCCAAAGGAATCTTTTCTGGATTCTCTCCATCCTTAATAAAATGTGGGTAGCATAATGAGGCCGCCAAGCCACGCTACAGTACTACAAGAATGCTACGAACCATAGTACACACATCAAAAGTGTCTAGGGATCAACATATATTTTTGCAATAACTTTTCTCCTGATTGATATTAATTAAAATTTTCTTTAAGGATTCATCAAATAAAGTGTTTTCGTTTGTCACAGTAACGATAAACCAAGTCACCTTTGCATTAATAAAGAAATTTGCCATTTTCCTAATAAAGGGATTTTTGACATTTGAACCACTAACATTAAAGTTCGAAAAAAAGACTGAAATAACAGTTTTCTTTAAAATTTTATTGGGTAACTTAAACAATTAATAATCCGTGTTTCTACCGCGAACACTAACAACACAAGAACATCGGTTTGGCATACTCAAAATGAGTTCATCCAAATCACGCTGTGGAATGGCCGCCCATGTTCGTTGCAACAACAAAAAAAGGTCTTCTTGCGACTGGATACCCTCCATATTCGGCAGAGCTCTTCTCTGTAGCATATCCCATGCATGCTCAATCGGGTTCAAGTCTGGCGACTGAGCAGGCCAGGGCAGGACATTGATGTTAGCTGCGGCGAGAGTCTGTCTTACAACTCTTGCGGTGTGCGGTCGTGCATTATCATGCATTAACTGAAATAAGGGACCGATTTGCACTTGTAGAGGAACGATGACGTCTGATACAATCGTCTCAGCATAAATTTGAGCGTTGAGGTTGCCTCTGATCCAAATCAACTCAGTTCTTCCGCCGATCCAAATACCCGCCCATACCATGACGGTTCCACCACTATAAGGATGGACTTCCTGGCAGGATTTTAATCGCTGTTGGCGTCCAGGGGTTCTCCAGTGTCGTATACGTCTTGTATCCGGTCTCATACCAAAACGAGACTCATCAGAAAAGCACACGAAACGCCATTGTTCTTCTGCCCAATTTCTGTGTTCAAGAGCCCATTGATATCGAATCCTACGATTGTGCATTGCTATAGGTGGTACCCGTAGCGGTCTTCGGGAATGAAGGTTCACTTCATGCAAGCGGTTTCTGACTGTTTGGTCGCTAATTAAGTTCCCTGAAGAGTGATGAAGCCTCACGGCTAACATCATGGCGGTTATTGTTGGAGCTCTTCGAGTTAAGATTTGAATGTATCGGTCTTGTCTCCGTGTGGTGCAGCGATACCGTCCTCCATGGCGCTCAGCCACGGTACCAGTGCTTCGGTAACGTGTCCAAAGTCGACTGATAACACTCTGACTTGTATTCAGAGCTAAAGCCACAGTACGTTGCCGGGAACCAGCTTCTATCATTCCCACGGCTCTGAGCATTTCTTCCCTGCTTAAATGACGTCGCCGCTCCATAATAACGTTGGTTTTAATCAGTAGTAGGGAAACAGTAGCACTAATAATGTCTTCAATGCGTTGTATGTTTTTATAGGGAAAATATTGACAGCTGATTTTCATCTTTTACTCGAATTTGATTGACAGTTCCTGATTCAAATTATGTAATGCACCAAAAAGGATCCATACAAATTTATAAAATCATAAATTTATTACAAAGCCACATCTCAATCTCAAGAAATCCGCATAAAAATGCTTGATCCCTAGACACTTTTGATGTGTGTATTATGGAGGACTATTTTTGTATGAAAATTTAGAAATACTTAGTTAAAGTTAAAACCAACTTTATAGGTAGGTATTGGGGTTAAACGCGTAGCACAGAAGCGATGTGGGCGTGGGTCACTGCTACGCTACGGGTCTACGCGCGCCACCAGTGCTACGAGCGGAGCGTAGCGTAGCGGTAAGGCCCACCATACTTGCGTATAAAATGCGACGTGTGACCCGACAGAGCACGCACTATCATGCACTCAAAGTATTTTTATATATGGTACTAGCTGTACTCCGCGATTTCATCCGCGTGAGTTTCGGAATTCCCGGAAAAGCTGTTGATTTGGAATTACAAACAGACACTTTAATTTTGTTTATGTATATAGATTCGTCGTTGCGAGCGGATGTCGTTTTTCAATTTTTTTTGAGCGTGAAATAATTTCTAATTGCATATAACAATTTTTTTTCGAGTAATCTCTGTTCACGAAGAAATCTGTAACATCTAACTCAAGAGACTCCTCATTATTCTGCCTCTGCTACTGAACTCACAGACGGCACTTATAGTACGGACCGCCAAGAGGGGATTTGTGGATTAGCTAAAGCGCGTCAGATGAACATAAGGGGGGTACCTTGCACCATGTTGAGTACCTCCACCAAATATAGGCCCTCTACACTGGTGGGTGCGTCTAGAATAACCGATCAGATTAGTAAAAAAAAATCGATAACTCGAAATACTCGAGCGCGTCAGATTAAGATATGGTGGGTTAATTACATAGTGAGAAGTATGTATATGAATAATCTGACCATTTGAACGTGACGTAAAGGAGTTAGAGGATCACAAACTTGCAAAAAAAAAACGCAACTTCGACATTCTCGAGCGCAGTTGATTTGTTTTTTATTTTAAAGTAAATAACTCAAGGATAGCGGGAAAAATATAATCTGCCGATTTTCATAAGCCGAAGAAACAAAAATCGTCTTCGAATCGAACGAGCAGCTGCAGTGAAACATGTACCTATTCATATCTCTGTCTTTCTTTCCCTTTTACTTTTTCTCTATCTCTCACTCTCTCGCACCGTCCTCAGTCCTCACACTACTTTCCGTCGCCATAACGTCATCACAGTATACCACGGCGCTAAACGTGTCGAATTATAACTTTTTTTGGTCGGTTAAAATACATATTAAAATAAGTTAAGGTAAGTATTAATCAAAATCAAACTATAGGTTCACCTTTCACTTTAATGTAATTATATATATATTATATAAAAAAGCTCATCACAAAACAACGCGTTCATGTTATTATATGTAAAACGAAATGGCTTGTTTGTGCTTTAAAGTTAGTTTTGTAAATAATATTTTGTGAGCTTTTACATATTTCATAGAAATATAAAGTGTGTTTTTTGTGAACAAGAAATAGCTCATAAAGTTATTAAACTTACATCAGAAATAAAAAAAAATTAAAAATAAATCATAATTTTTGTTTCTAGCAGTCAGATTAATAATATCCCTCAAAATTATTGTCAGATTTTAAGCCAACATAACTTGGACTGCAAGCTGAACCTTCTGTAAAATAATCTGACACGCTCGAGTATTTCAAAATTGAGATTTATTTTTGCATTTTCAAAAATTCGCTACTACCTTGCGTCACCTCCAAATCGGCAGATTTTCGAAGGGGTGCATTTTTAAGGCTCACTTAACATCCCCTTTGAATATCTGACGCGCTCGAGTAAATGTTTTTTTTTTTCATTTTCTCCCCTTCCGGATGGCCACCCCCACCACGCAAATGGGCAGATGAATATATTTTCGATATCAGAGACACCTTGGAGTATCTAAACTACAATATCTGACGCGCTCGAGTATTTCCATTTTACTATTTTTTTTTACATTTTTGAAAGCCTGTAGAAGCTAAACCCACCGGTGAATGAAAAAATATCATATAACCTTATTTTGTTTATATCTCCTAATCTTCAAAACCCAATAGGTCCCAACGACGCTCGAGTGTCTCCCGAATTAGCATCGGTATCTCCCGTACTATTATATTCTACACTAGCTGTTCCCTGCGGTTTCACCCGCGTTAATTTTGGAGATCCCGCGGGATTCCGGGATAAAAAGTACCCTGTGTACCTTAACTCTTATTAAAGCTACAAAAACATGGCCGTGAAAGGGGTAAGTATAATTAGGTACGACTAGTTGTGCCCCGCGGTTTCACCCGCGTTAATTTAAGAGTTCCCGCGGGAATTCCGGGATATAAAGTACCGTATAGTAAGTAAGTATGTGTTAATCTGATGTATAAGCTATTTGTAAAGTTTCATTTAAATCCATCCAGTAGTTTTTGCGTGAAAGAGTAACAAACATCCATCCATCCATTCATCCATACATACTTACAAACTTTCGCGTTTATAATATTACTAGGATACTGCACTACACAGTTTAAAAAATAATATAGGTAGGTAGGTACCTAACTCGAATAACCATAGTTTAAATCGATTATTTATTTATTTAAGGTATTTTTGGTTTATTTTTAATTGTTTTTTATTAGTTATATATCTGCGGTCACGTTTCATCATCTGATGCTTTTCCACCCGCGGGACTGTTGCTTCCCCCTGCATCGGAAGTTGTGCGTCGCCATTTTGCACGTCGGTTCTGAAACCATGTCTTCACCTGTGGGGAAAAAATAATTAACGACCGCACTCAGAGTCGACTTTAATGATTACTTAATTAAGTATAGATTTTTAAAACAAAACTGCCGCAATCAGATACGTTCAGTAAATCAATGTTATTGGCATTTAATGAGATGTAACTTAATTAGTTAAATGCTGATTAACATTAATTTATTAAACTTGCTTGATTGTGACAGTTTTGTTTTAAAAATCTATACTTAATTAAGTAATCATTAAAGTCGACTCTGAGTGCGGCGGTAAGTGTCTTCTACAACGTGTTAATGAATTAACTGAAAACCTGATACACGCCATTTAAAAAAATAAAGAACAATATGATTAAAATATATTTTATGTCGAAAAAATTTATACTTTAAAAGTTATTCAACATTAGTTTGGAGATGACCTATCTACGAAATTCCAAGCGCTACGCCCGCGCCTACCGGATCGAATTTTCTTGCTGCGGGCGGCGTACGCGCCGCGTCTGTATTATAAATAATTTAGACATAATAATTTAGACATTTACTGTATTATAATAATTTAGGCCTAGTAAAAATGAAAAAATATAACCTATATTAAAACATAGTGCGATCGATTCGCTACTTAAGACTACTACTACTACTACTACTTCGCTACTTTCTGAGCAAACTACTTTTTAGTTTTCAGTTAATTCATTAACACGTTGTATAATTGTCTTTTTTTGTACTATACCTACCTAATCGTGACAGCGGGTATATGCTTTGCTCTAGATTTTTTAGCTGTTCCAAATTGGATTGGATAATTTTTTTCGTCAACGATCATAGATTGTAAATTTAGCCCCTTAGCTATAGCTAAGGGGCTGATGTTAAGTGAGGTGTGGTTAAACGCCTAGCCTGTCAACCATTAAAACAGACCACCATAAGATAAATGCGAATTTAATCGAACTCAAACCCTCCGTTGAGACAAAATGGCTGCAGCAGTGCGCTCGTGTTACCGCTACGGCGTCCACCCGACAACCTTACCAGCTGTAGGCAGTTGATGCGTGTTCTCACCTGCCTATCACTGAGTCTGAGGCTCGCAGCCAACGCTCTCCTCTCATCAGGACTGAGATATATGCTGGAGCTGAATCTCCGCTCTAGTGCGCTGGTCTGCGCAGCACTGAATCTGACTTGACCGCCTTTCCGTCGGCCGCCTACTCCCCACCAAGGGTTGCACCACGTGTGATGTACTGGGGAAGAACAGCATGACGTTTTTAGTGTCAAAATTTTGATCACATGGTCCTATAATATGTACATGTCCAATTTTCCTGCCTGGAAAGTGGAACCCGGAGTTCATAACACAAAGTCAACCCCCACCGGAAATCAAACCTGACCGGAACCTCTTGATTAGAGAGTGGATGTGGTGAACTATTGCGACAATCCGGTGGTCATACAAGGAATCTTTATGCCCAATTTTTAAAGTTCTAGACGTAGCGGTTTGGGCTGGCGCTGGGCGTTTTTATCAGTCAGTTTCTCCTTTTTAACCGACTTCATATTTTATCCTTATTATAAATGTGAAAGTGAAAGTTTGTTTGTTACGTTTTCACGGCTTAACGACTCAACCGATCATAATGCAATTTTGCATACACGTTGTCAGGGGTACAGAAAAGGGCATAGGGTACTTTTTAATCTGAAATTCCCGCGGGAACTCAGACATTAACGCGTGCGAAACCGCAGGTAAAACAGCTATCCTTAAAATATGTGAGTCTATTTGTATGTTTGTTAAGCTTTTACGCTTCAAACACTCAATCAATCATCATGAAATTTTGCATGCCCAGCTTTCAGGTTTACGGAAAATTATTTATAAATATTTTTTAACCTAGAATTCCCACGAGATCTGCAAGTGAAACCACGGGGTACAGCTAGTCACTAGGTACATAGTAAAAAACAAAGTAGCTTCCCGCTGTCTGTCTGTCCCTATATATGCTTAGATCTTTAAAACTACGCAACGGATTTTGATACGGTTTTTCTAATAGATAGAGTAGTTCAAGAGGAAGGTTTAAATACGTATAGTTTATCCTGGAATTCCCGCGGGAACTCCGCAATTACCACGGGTGAAACCTCGGGGTACAGCTAGTGTACAATAAAGATAAAAAAAGTGACAAACAACAACTTCAATGACGCACGCATGTAGTACGCTATCGCTAAAAACCTGATTAATCATTATTAATTTATTATATTAACGGCTTAGCATCGACGATTGCTTGGCTGTTATTCAGGATTATATTCAGTTTTCAGAACAGATAACTGCAAGATAACTAAGTTCGCCTTCACTAATTTATTTGTCCAAGATTGTATTCTTATCAATACGAGTTGACGGATTTTCTCGTATTATTATTATACTACATAGTTGTCCCCGCGATTTCAACTGCGGTAATATCGGAGCTATAATCTGTAGGTACTATAGCTGTTCCCCACGGTTTCACTCGGTTAATTTCGGAGATCCGGCGGGCATTCCGAGATAAAAGTACTACTCTATATTTTTATCTCTACCTAACCCTCGAAAAAGCGTAGTATGAAAAATTTAATGTAGTTTCACCCGCGTTAATTTCGGAGTTCCCGTGGGAATTCCCGAATAAAAAGTACCCTATCTCCTTCTCTATACCCCTGAAAACGTGAATGCAAAATTTCACAATGATCAGTTGAGCCTCTAATGCGTGAAAGCGTCACAAACAAACAAAGAAACTCACTTTTGCATTTATAATTAAATAGTGAGGATAAACGATCCATTTGATTTACCTACTCTATCTATTGGTGAAAACCACATGAAAATCCGTTCAGTAGTTTTTGAGTTTATCGCGAACCGACAGACAGACAGACAGACCCGGCGGAGGATTTTGTTTTATTATATTATGTAGTAATTTTGCAAGTACCTATATGTACCCATAGGTATGTGTTTAGTGACAACATAATATTATTATGAAATTCATATAAGTAGGTAGGTATGTTAATATTTTTGATGATAAAGTTTTTTTGCTGATTTTTTACGTGTATTTTTAACATATTAAGGCTCTTACAGGGTATAAACTAGCACCATTTACCATTCGACATAATTATGATATTTTTATTATTAAAGCAAATTTAAGTGATTGTACATAAATGCGAAAGTGAGTTTGTTTGTTACGCTTTCACGGCTAAACGGCTCTACCGATCACCATGAAATTTTGCATAGGCTACTTTTTATCCCGGAATTCCCTCGGGAATTTACATTACATGTACATCTACATTAAATTTTGCATACTACCCACACGTTGTCAAGGGTAGGTAGGTAGGTACAGAAAAAAATACAGGGTAGTAAGAACTTTTATCTCGGAATACCCGCGGAATCTCCGAAACTTACGCGGGTGAAACCGCGGGGAACAGCTAGTACCTACCTATAACGATAATGGGCATGTTGACTAATTTTTATTTTTTAGTCCGTCTTGTAGATTATTAAAAATATTGGACACGTATTTTTTCTTTTTTTACGTAATCAAAAAATAAAGGCGATACATTAAGTTGAAATTCCGCGTGACGTCACTATTCTGACAGTTTGTATGGCGGTTTTAGCGGTTAGTGACGTCACGAGCCCCTCACCCTAAACTTTAATGCGCTTTATCTCTGTATATTTAAATTTATTTAAAAAAGCAAAAAATACGTGTCCATTGTTTTTTTATTTTCTAACTGACGGACTAATTAGAATTTTGATTTTCAAAAGTAGTCCACATCCCCATTGTTAGACATGTCGGAAAAAGTCAAGCCAAGTCAGGGGACAGGACCTAATGTCCTTTTCTGTGGAAAGTAATTTATCTCGGATTTATCTATGTTCATCCAGCATATGCTGAATGCACTCCTTTTGCCAACTGCCAATTTTTTATTGATTTATTTGGATCGATCTAATTGGCTAAGTTTAATTTTTTTTTTGTACACCTTTTTGATGGCAATAAACAATTTTATTATTATTATTATTATCCCAGAATTCCCGCAGGAGTGCGAAATTAACACGAGTAAAACCGCGGGGAACGGCTTAGTACAGTCATAGATAATACATATAATACTATACGTACAGTTAAATCGTTATTACCAGAAATAGTATCGATGTTCATAATTTTGTTGATAACGGCAATCGATTCGACTATTCGCCATAGGGAATGCCTGATAATCTCTTTTATAAACACAAGGTAGGTACCCAAGAGTAAGACGTATAACTAATAACCGTTTTTATCAGATAAAACTTAATATTATTGCCTTGTAATACGGAAAAATATAACCTCAATCAAGATTCACGTGCCGGTCGAGTGTGTAAAGATATCGTAGATCAAGGTCCACTTGGGTAAGTTTTAGATGAGCTATTAGCGCTATTACCCACATCTTTCGCCATAATGCAGAGTTGCCAGCCGTAGTGCACGGATTTTCTGGTTTGCTATAAAATGCGGGACGTGGCTTACAAAGCGGTACCCAGCAGTCGAAGTGTAGAAAGAGGAGAAGCATAATATAGAAATTAGAATTAGCTTTCATATCAAAAATAGTTTTATTGATTGATTTTGATTGATTGTTTCAAATTCAAGTTGATATTGTTCAACACAGAAGTAGTTATCCTATCGTTTATCACATCTAAGCCTACCACTACGTCGTGGCGGGGCGTGGGGAGGCTCGGAATTTGCGGGGGGCGGAGTGTCGTTGCTTTACGTATTGATATAGTTAAAATTCTTCTAGTTAGTTCTAGAAACGAGACGTCTCGCTTCTCACGTAACGGACGGTAACCCTGATTCTGAGTTCAGTTTTGATTGCTCTTCAATCTTGATATAACTAAGCTTTTCTAATGACTAACTCCATACCCGATCGCTATAACTTCTTGATTGAATGTATAACGTAAAATTCCACAAGTGATTCATCATCGCTGAGGATTGTTTAACATGTTTTAGCTCGGAGAGCAAAAAATGATCGTTCCTAATACGTAGTGTATTTAAAAAAAAACATTAATTTAAATAAACGACCACTAATCAGATACGTCGCTTGGGCTTGTGGTCTTTACATTGGACAAAGCACGTATCGTGGGCATCAACTTTCCAAAACTTACTTGTACTTATAGTTTTATTTATAGTTTTTAAATGTCTTTGTCATCATCCAGCTTACCTCTGTCGAAGCCGTAAGTCTGACCCATGTTGAGCGGGTGATGATATGTACCAAAAGTATTCGCAGCCAATTGACTTCTGAGAATATTATGATCCGTGTTCAATGTCGGGTCGCTGTAGAAACTGAACGGATGCGATGCTCGCTGCCCTTCCGCAGGCAGCGCCACTGTGTCCTTTAACCTATACCGTGGCCAGGAAACCATAGGTTTGATGGCTGTAGGATGAATCGGGTAAGTGTTCCGTCGTTGCTCGAGGTTCATCTTGCAATTACTCAGGTCCAATTCTCGTTGCACTTCTGTGATCGCGTTGAATCTGATCTCATTCTCATTATATTGTGATCGGTTATCTTTTGTCTCAGCTTTCGTCTTCTCGTCTTCGTATCTTATCCTGTCCGCCTTGTTAGTGACAGGTTTGTCAACGTCACAACATGTTTTCTTGACGATTTTCTTTTTCGAATCATGGAGTATGTCGTCGATGAGGAAGGATTTTTTTTGCCGACACGCGCACATCGTGCCCGATGGATTGGTACCTACTGCCGAATTATTTTTGGTTCTGTATTCTATAACTTTATATCGTTATCGTTAACTTTGGAAATTATCAGCACTACAGTAATTGATAGCTACCTATTTAATGGATAGTGGACATGGTTAATCTGCTGATTAACGATAAGTTGATAGGTGGTTTTTGGTTGATGGCCTATGGCTTACAGCTTGATAGTGTTAATGCTGTTTACAATTTGTAGGACAGCTTTCAATTAGTTTTTGATATGTTTGCACATCTGAGTGATCACAATGACTGAACAAGTGGTCTGGTTAAATTGTCATCTGTCGTGAAGCAGGAGAGGTTTTTTCATGAACACGACGACGGCTGAAAGGAACCCGACGACCTGATTGGCGCAGTAGGTCACCATGCCTGCCCGCTAATCAAGAGGTTCCGGGTTCGATTCCCGGTGGGGGTGGACTTCCAGTCTGGGCGTGTATATATCTATAGTACGTTATATCTAGTAGTACGTTATATCTATAGTGTAATATAGATATATGTAATAATATGTAGTATATACCTACCACGTTTGTTTGGTTTCTACGACACAAGCTTGTAGCTTAGTATGGGATCAAGTAGATCTGTGTGTTGTGAAGTGGATTATTATAACCTTTTCATTGCATTTGAGGTGTATTTATCTGGGGGCACGGCAGTGCCCCCGCCAAGTCGAGCAACAAAAGCGGCACGGCCGTACTATCCTTTTCTCGAAGCAATTCAGGCCATTTTCGACCCCCTATAACTTCGTTGTGGATAAAACTAGAAGCCTGAATTTTTAGTAAACAAGCAGGTATTGTATAAAGACGGTATAATTTAAATTTCATTCGATTTGAATCAGTAGTTTAAGAATTATAACTAGTCAAAGTTTCTTAATTTTGTAGGTCACTCACTCACTCACTCACTCACTCACTCACTCACTGACCGATCATCAAAATTCTAAGGCACTTCTAGCAGACATAGAAGTTTGAAATTTAGAATACAATTAGTGTTTATTGTATAAATCAAGGAAAAATTAAAATATTTAGCAATTTCGGTCCAGTTTTCTAGATACACTAACCGCATAAATAACTTTGTAATCCCATATAAATGTATGGAATTACAAAGTTATATATGCAGTTATATGTACCAACTGCACAAATAACTTTGTAATCCCATATAAATATATGAGACTAGCTGTTCCCCGCGGTTTCACCCGCGTTAATTTCGGAGATCCCGCGGGAATTAAGAGATGCAAAGTAGTTAGTACCCTATATCCCTAGGTTTTCTTTACCCCTGACAACGTGCATGCAAAATTTCATGAGATTTCACCAGCGTTAATTTCGGAGATCCTTCGGGAATTCCGAGATAAAATTACCCTAATCTGAATGCTCCAACGATTTTCATGAAATTTTGTATACAGGGGATTTCGGGGGCCATAAATCGATCTAGCTAGGATTAATTTCTGGAATTCCCGCGCGAACTCTGATATCAACGCGGGTGAATTAATTATTGCATACTACACGTTGTCAAGGGTACAGGAAAGGTCATAGGGTAGTACTTTTATCTCAGAATACCCGCGGGATCTCCGAAATTAACGTGGGTTAAACCGCGGGGAACAGCTATTTAAGCCGTTGCCCAGATATTAATAAATAATAATAATAAGTGTAGCTATAGTTACCTACCTAGATATAAAGTGTAGATACATAGTTACCTAGACATAATTATGTTCAAAGGTACAATGGTCAACGGAATGAAAAAGCAAGAATGGGGCATGTGTTTATATATTATATTATAAAGTTGTACCAAAATCTTTCAAGTTATTAAAGTAGACTAAATTGCTCAAAGGAGGAAGACCATTTACAAAAAGAAATGAGATCCCATCAAAAACAAACTTGTAAAAAAGTCCAAGTCTCGCAACTCACTTCTTCTACAGTAAAAAGTTGTGAGATCAATGTAATACCAAGTCGGTTAATTTATTCAGTGCCTACTTAAGGGTCCTTCTGTCTAAAGTTATCATGTTATAAGCTAATCTAATAACATTTTATAGTGACCATATCAAATTTAAAAACCTTTTATGTTTTAAATAGATTGATTGGCTTGGCGATCACGTGAAATCACAATGTATCTCACAAGTAATACATATTATAATTAAATTAGATTGTTTAGAACCATAATTATGTATTACATGTGAGATATATTGTGTTTTCACGTGATCGCCAAGCCAATCAATCTATTTAAAACATAAAAGATTTTTAAATTTGATATGGTCACTATAAAATGTTATTAGATTAGCTTATAACATGATAACTTTAGACAGAAGGACCCTTAAGTAGGCACTGAATAAATTAACCGACTTGGTATTACATTGATCTCACAACTTTTTACTGTAGAAGAAGTGAGTTGCGAGACTTGGACTTTTTTACAAGTTTGTTTTTGATGGGATTAGTTTTATTTTTTTATAAAGAAGCAATAATAAAAAATTGCTTAAATAATATAAAAAGTGGTGTTAACATAACTACGCACAGGGCTCCACACGCAAGATATTTATAAAAGCGTTGGTTTTATATTAATTTAATAATCTTATATACAGGATGTAAGGTTAAATGAGGAACGTATTGAACCCTATGTCCTTCTCTGTACCCCTGACAATGTCTATGCAAAAAGTCATAATGATCGGTTGAGCCGTTAAGGCGTGAAAGTGTAACAGACAGACAGAAAGACAGACAGAGTTACTTATATTCAGACAGACAGGGCTATTAGTAGGGATATGAACATTGTGAACCTTGTATTTTCTAGAGATCTACAAGAAATTTTTTAGGGGCTACTCTACTGATCACATGTCGCTATACCATAATTTATGGTCTACTTTATTTTCTCATTATACAGAAGAGAGTATTGACCCCTAATTTTTTTTCTGTTATTAAAAAAATGTTAAGGTATTAAATGAAGTAATCAAACAGGTAAAATTACTCGATGTCACCGACAAAATTGTGCACAAAGAACGAAAAAATTAACCCTCGAGCGATCGCGAGGCGACTCTCCGCTCTCACAAATAGACAACGCTTCAAAAACAAACGGGGAGATTTCGTTAGAGGAACGACTGTACAACCTTTACCCGACAAGTTAACCCTTACTACTTGTTTATACTATTCCCGTTAAGGTGAAATAAAATTCTTACTATTATCAATGCGAATATGATTTTTTGTTTGTTTGCTTGTTACACTTTCAAGACTTAACTACTCAACCGATCATCGTGAAACTTTGCATACCTACCCGGGTGAATCCTTGGGATAAGCTAATTTAAATAGGAACGAAGTGGATCACTATTATGCAAGATCCACCACTTTCACACAATATTAATCACGATAAACTAATTTGCTAAACAAAGAAATAAAACTGACGTCCATCACTGCTAAAATCCCACCAAAAGCTCTTTTTCTCATAAATAGATTATACAAAAAAAAATCTGACGCTTTTTTTAACGCTACGGATGTTTTTTGCCGACTAGGGTACCCCTCCGCAACGCCCCACAAGGAACTTCGTTCCAAAATTGGACACAGATAAGCAATAACATGTTAACCCACAAAATTAAGTTATTGATTCAGAACGATTTATTGAGAGTTGGGGAACGTTTTTTAATTATGTATTTACCTTATTACATTGCTTAAATATGTAACTAAATATTGAACATAAAAAATGTTGATACAAAATGGCGCTCCTACTTTTAAAACACGATTTACTCAAAATTTCTCCAGTGTGGGTTAACACACTATTGCTTATCTATGTCCAATTAAGACTTCTCCTACGTTCATCTTCTCAAATTAAGCGTTGTGTATTACAGAAGTCTAGAGAAAGTTATGCATAGCTTTAAGCTTTGCTAAGATCATATAAAAATATGATAAATAAACGTGGTTTGTAACTAAACGTCTTCGTGCTATATAACTATAGTAAAAAAATAAATATTTATTTATTTATTTATTCTTTATTGCACAGTGTGTACAAATGGCGAACTTAATGCCATGTATTGTATAATTGCCATGCCACTTATTTGTATAATTCTAAGACTTTTATGAGCTTTTAAAGCGTAAAAAGTCTAATATGATCTTACGAGTAAATAATATATTATTATGTATGTTTACGGAATAATTTAGTTTTTATGTAGGTAGGTAGGTATACAATAACAACCATGTTGAGATGAAAATAATGTTTATTTAACATATTTTTTTATATGTATATTTGATTCCTAGCGCAAGTAATAAGTTATTATCGGAGAACGAGTATTTTAGCTCGCTGAGTAGCGAGTCTCATATTTTATACTGTCAAAATTATTCGTAATTACAAAAGCAGTAGACGCCATCTATTGTTAAGAAGTGAAAACCGATCGAACTGCTGTAGTAACGTTTCGTTATTATTTAACTTTAGCATATTATAGTAGGGGTTGGAAGGCTTCAGTTTCGCCCTCTTTGCTAAACTGCGCTGCGTAATTAATGGCAAGAGTTCTTCCACCTTTTGTCGGAGGGAGGCCGGGGCTAATTGTGTCTAATTAATTGGGCCGAGCGTATTTTTAACTCCCCACTCTCCCCTATTCTCTTTTGTCTGCGGTATTTTTAACGGTCCTATACCCGCGCGCAACGATTGTAAAGGTGACTCGCTTTTCATAAAACTTTTTAAAGTTTTCAGGATAATTGTTCTTTTGTTTTTACTTTTCAGGGGGCAGCTCTGGTAATTGGTATGAATAAGAGTGGGTTGTAACTTTGATAAACAACTGATGGTTTATTGATGTTGGTTATGAAAGACAGTATAATATGAAATTATTCAAATTAAAATATGTATACTTTATTGCCCCAAAAGAAATACCAAAAAATATTGTCCGTTTAGAAATCGATTTCTGATAATAATGATCATTCTTGGTTCCATTTTGTTTTCCTCAATTCGTTTCAAAGTTTAAATCAAATTTCAAGGTTTAAAAGGGGGTGCTAATCTAAAAGAGTATAAAAATTTGTTTTGTAGTATGATGAAAAATTCCTGCTTAAAAATTTCAAACGCCAACAGGTTTTCGAAAAACACCGTTTCGAAGATTTACAAAAATACGCTTTTTAAAACTCTTCTGGGCTTTGTGAGTGGTCAGAGATTAGTAGCTTCGAATAAAACAGTAGTTAATGTAACGTCGGTCCATTGCGATTTGTAGATTTTAGGAAACAAATACGAATATGGACTTACGCGTTCAGTGTAATAGCATTTTTTTAACACAACAACGTACACAGCTAAAAGATTTTAATTGTGACATTTTTATCCGGCGTTGGTTGTCTAATATCCCTGATAGATCACTAAAAGTTAAGCCTGTATTTGATTGGCGTTTAAAATATTTTTTGTCGGCGTTAGGGTACACATTCTTTAGGTAGCTATATGTGTTATTCTATTGCGCATGCATACTTTAAAGTGCTCGCGGTTTGATAATCCCTTCCCGAATAATCCATAAACTAAATCTATGAACTTATGTAAGTAATAATTCCTGTTTGTTTGCTTCCTTAATAAGGCTTCACTATTATATTTCTAGTGAACGAATGGGTTTAATATTGCGACGAACTGTTCGAAACCCTGCCTTTAAACTTTCCGACTAAACCATTGTAACAAAATATCGTAGCGATTACGTATTAACAAACAATATAATTATTTGAAATGAATTAAAAAAAAATTACTAAAAGTTTCTCACCTTCATACTTATGTCATTCTAAAAAAATTTGCAAACTCAACAAAAGTGTATCTAGATTCTTTTGAACGGCAAAAAAAATATATTAAAATCGAATCGAGTCGATACGACCACGAATTTACAGACAAAACAGGAAATATCTTACCTTTCACATCCCAACTTGTAATACCTTGAGGCAGCGCAACAACCCTGTAACTCGTATGTGCCAATTATATAATAACATTAGTGCTAAAACTTCATCTAATATAGATTTATTTCACACATTTACCGCTTTTCGCTCTACACTTTCAAAATTGTAAACTACCTTCAACCTTTATTTTTTCTCTTTTAATCTTCTCTCTCTCAACGTCCCATAAATTTGCCTTATAGATCAACATTGTTTAAGGGTATTTAATTAGTTTAAGTGCACGTCAAACTGTAATTGTGTATTGTCCTATCAATGTTAAATACCTGTTAATGTTGGAATAAAGAAAATAAAATAAAAATAAAATCCCAAATTACTTTATCAACTCTTGATCTACAACCATATATCAAGAGTTAATAAAGTCACCTAATAATTAAAAAAATCATTGTCGTTTATTGATTGTTTAATATGCTATTAAAGATGAAAGTTTCATACAACAGCAGCGATGGATAGTGTTTATGGAAGGTGGTTGGTGTGAATAGGGGTATGTGAATATAATAATCGTGAATCGATAGTCGACGGCAGTCGAAGTCGATAAAGATAAAAGACGAGAGAGTAAGTTGACATCTCAATGGGAGAATAAACGATGGGGAGAGGTAAAAATGGCGTAGAAACTATCGAGTTCTTGATTGATAAATTTATTTTTTGATAAATTGGTAGGCACATTCAAACTAATATAGGTAAAGGGGATATATTTGATTTTTGGTTTGTTACAATTCAATTTAAAAACTACAGTACCGATTTCAAAAATTCTTTCACCATTTTAGAATGCTGGTCATGCTACATTATCCCTGAGTAGGTATAAAACATAGGCTATATTTTAACTCGGAATTCTCGGTGGAACTTTGAAATTACCGCGGGTAAGACCGTGGACAACAGCTAGCTAATAGTCATTTATAATTATCATAGTTTTTAGACATTTAAGCCACATTGTTTTTTCTAATACAGCTACCTATTAGAATATTAATCAAGAAGTCTGAGCCTCAACTTAGTTTTAACATTATAATACTATAGATATCGACATAATTACTCCTCGACACTTCCACATCACTAAGGCTATCTTGAGAAGCGTTGTATTGATTTTGGGCCTATTTTTATTCGGCCACCGGCCCACCTGCGCCCCCAGGTGACCCGACCGACTCCAAACGTCATCGCTCATTTACCAACAATATCGCGCTGAAAGATATTTTCAGATGGAACGCCGAGTTTAGAAAAATTGAATTTTGTATGCGTTTCGATAAATATTTGGCATTTTATAATAGTACTAGCCGTCCCCCGCGATTTCATCCGCGGCAATTTCGGAGTTCCCGCGGGAATTGCGGGGAAAAAGTGCTGTAGTTTACGGTGATAAGCAGTTCCCCGCATTAATTCCGGAGTTCCCGCGGGAATTCCGGAATGAAAACTATCCTATCTTTTAAGTTGGACCATATTATAAATGGTTACAAAATTTTATCAAAATCCGTTCAGTGGTTTCGGAGACCATCGCGGACAAACAACGTGACACGTGATTTATATATATTAGACTAGCTGTCGCCCGCGATTTCATCCGCGGTAATTTCGGAGTTCCCGCGGAGGTTGCGGGAAAAAAGTACTCTATGTCATTCAGTTCCCGAGGGAATTCCGGGATAAAAACTATCCTATCTTTTAAGTTGGACCATATTATAAATGGTTGCAAAATTTTATCAAAATCCGTTCAGTAGTTTCGGAGTCCATCGCGGACAAACAACGTGACACGTGATTTATATATATTAGATATTGTTATATAGAGGTTATAGTCTGTATGTTTGTAAGTTTGGATGGGGGGAGGGATAATTTCGGGAACTATTGAATTTATTCTCAAAATTCTTTTGTTCTTGGAATCGGAGATAGGGTAGGTACTTTCATCCTGATGTAGATACTGCTGGATTTACGAAATTTGAGATAGTGTAACCGGGGATGGGATAACCTGTTTATAATAATACTAGCTGACCCGCGCGGTTTCACCCGCGGTAATTTCGGAGTTCCCACGAAAATTCCAGGATAAAATATAGTTATAAACCTTCCACATGAATCGCTCTATCTATTAGTGAAAACCGCATCAAAATCCGTTGCGTAGTTTTAAAGATTTAAGCCTACATAAGCGACTTTGTTTTATGCTATGTAGTGATTTTAAAAATAGTATAATACCTACTTTAGTTGTGCAGATAGCTTCATTGGTTTATTACGTACACTATGTATAACTGTGCCCCGCGGTTTCACCCGCGGTAATTTTGGAGTTCCCACGGGAATTTCGGCATAGAAAGTACCCATGTCCTTCTCTGTATCCCTGACAACGTGCATGCAATATTTCATGATGACCGGTTAGCCGTTAAGGCGTGAAAGCGTAACAAACAAACAAACAAACTTTTTGTTATGCTTTAATTATTTTCATTTGTATTGTGTGTCTCGTATTGCTTAAATAAATCTTTTTCTTTCTTTCACTTTCGCATTTATAATATTAGTAAGGATGATACTTAATTGTTATCATTACAAATTCCAAACTATTGTTTGGATCGATAGCTTAAATTTAAAAAATACCACGCAATTCTTCGGTAAATTCAGTCGAATTGACCCGAAGCGTATCCCATCGTTTCCATCACAACGATCGTCGGCCAAACCCCGAACCAATTGCGATAACGTTTAAGTGTGGCGAGGAAAGCTCCGCGATGCCCGAAGTTCCCTTAATACTTTTAAAGGAGCTTTTATTTGAACTTATAAAACATAATGGACGGCCTGTTGAGTTTGTTTTCTGTGCGAAGGGTTCCGTTAGATATTATTTTGATTATCCTACTAATATTATAAATATGAAAGAAAACGGATTTGGATGAAATTTGGCATGCACGTTGTCAGGGGTACAGAGAAAGACATAGGGCACTTTTGTCCCGGAACTCCCGCGGGAACTCCGAAATTACCGCGGGTGAAACCGCAGGCCACAGCTAGTTAATTAATAACTTTTATTCTCATGGTATACCTACACTAATAACAGAGATAATAATATTTACTAACCAGATATTACTAATTAATTTACTTTTTAGAATGAAACATGGCGTATCTAATTTCATTCTAAAGAGTTCCCGAGAAAATCCTAACCTCGATGCGCAAATAGCTGATAGATTATTTATAGTTTCGTGAGATATTTTATTGGCGTTTAGGTAGTTGTCCCTGAGTACAAACTAGCTCCGCTCGCCCCCTTAGCCAAGTTGACATTCTAATAGTTGTTAACGCATAGAAAACTAAGGAACGGACTCGTTATGTCACATAGTCACTTGAAACCGGACTTTTGATTGGCCGATTTTACGATTTTATTTTACAACTAGCTGTGCCCCGCGGTTTAACCACCGGTAATTTCGGAGTTCCCGCGGGAATTCCGGGATAAAAAGTACCCTATGTCCTTTTCTGTACCTCTGACAACGTGCATGCCAAATTTCATCCAAATCAGTTCAGCCGTTTTTGCGTGATTGAGTAAACGTATGCGAGGATTTATCGTCACTGCTCAGCTCCTATGTGTCTTAGCGTTATGTTATATAGCCTATAACCTGCCCAGGAGTATGGACTACAATCCTACCAATTTGGTTAAAATCCCTTCAGTAGTTTTTGACCCATGCGTGCACATACAGACAGAAAGATCACCATTCATCCTCCAATATTAATTTTGAATATATATTGAATGTACAGAATTGACCTTTCTATCGTTTTATTATAAGTATAGAAGATAGATATAGAAGAAGAAGATTTGGCACGTAGAATGTCAACTTTGCTAAGGAGGCTGGTATTCGAATATACGCTGAAGCCTATTAAATAGTACCTGCAATACGTAGAAATTCCTATACGAATTTGACGCCAGTCCTCAAGTTCATCCTAAATACCTACGACCGACGGGACCCTGATTGGGGTCTTAACAGGGTCGCACTAATTTTAACAGCGCGCCGCTACCTGAATTCGTCGTTAAAGACACGACAAACGATTTAACCCCGCTGGAGCATAATATATTGACGTCCTCATTATACATTCAACCTTGTGTTCAATACAAAATAAGGCGGTTTTAGTTAATTTTATGTCAGTCATTAAAAATGTAGGGTTTTTCATTGAGAGGGTTGCCAAATGTAAAGTAGTTGTTTTACCCGTAAATGAAATTTATTTATTTACCAGCTGTCCCCCGTAGTTTCGCCCACGGTAATTTCGGAGTTCCCGCGGGAATTCCAGGATAAACTATACGTATAAACCTTCCTCTTGAATCACTGTATCTATTAAAAAAACCACATCAAATCCGTTGCCTAGTTTTAAAGATCTAAGCATACATAGGGACAGACAGAAGTGACTTTGTTGTATACTATCTACTTAGAGATTGCATTTGAAATTAAATAAATTAAAAAAAAAAAACGAAAATAATAATTTAAAATATTTGGGAATATGATACTTCATGGCAACACTACTCGATTCTCTTTTTAAACATTATACGATCAACATTTAAAACCCATTTGGGGTGGCAGAGAGGAAAAAAAAGCTCCACACATATTATTGTTGTCATAAAGACATTTTCGGAATCGACTTGTTTTTTGTAACCAACTTTTTTCCCAAAGATTAACTGAGACCTCTTAAACTTTTAATTGCTCTGCTCCTTTTTAATTGTTTCGAGGCTAATAAAAGGTACTGGGGCTACGGTTTTTTATGGACACAAATTCTTATTTACTAATCCTTACTTCGTTACTAATAATATACACACGTGAATGTGTTTGTTTGTTTGTTTGTTTGTTTGTTTGTATACTTTATTGAGCATAAAAAAAGTTTTTACAAGTTGATAAAATCAAAACAAATAGGTAATTTATGCTCAAAGGCGGACTTATCCCGCGAGGGGATTTTATGTGTTTGTTTATATATAAGTAGGTAGGAGTTGAAAGAAAGAAAAAAAAAAAGAAACATTTATTTAAGCAAAAAAGACATAACACAAGTTAATACACAGAACAATACGGATTAAAAATTATTAAACAGTAGATAATAAACTAAAACTAAACTTAAGTAATAATAACAATTTAAATAATTATAAAATGTATGTGATAAGATATCTCCTTGCTCAAAATGGATCTTGACCCAGCATTATGTCGTGAGTGTGGGGACACTCACGACGCTGGGTTAATATTGGTAAAAATCTGTTAAAATTAAGTGTTTTACGTATAAAAATACCTATTAAAGCAAAACTGATAATATCTCATTATTTGTTTGTTATCTTTTTTATATATTTATAATATCCTATATTGTATCACTACCAATGTTACGGTGTATGCTTTGTAGGTCGTTCTTTTCAATAAATAAATAAATAAATGTAGTCTAATGTAGTGTTTGTTTTCTTTCTTTCTTTCTTTCTTCATATTGTCCCATAATGGCAATATTTCACACCTCTCTCTTGATTCCGCTCGCCACAGTTAAACCATATTATAACTCAATAGCAACAGATCCGAGCTATCAAGGAATCGACTTCCTGAAACACTTCACAGTTAGACTTTGGGCTCCGGTTAACATATCATTTGAAAATAAGTTTTTAAGTGTTACCAATTATTTTAACTAGCTGGTGCTCCTATTTTTGAGATTCTCTCTGGAACTATTTTATAGTCCAGAAAGAAACTAATTTCGGTATCTAAATGTTTACTAACAATATAAATTACAATACAATAAAATATTCTTTATTGTCACCAAAACAAAAAAAAAACAAAAAATATAAAAAACATGGTGGGAAATACAGGCAACAAAGGGCGGCTTTATTGCTCAAAAGCAATTTCTTCCAGGCAACCTGTACTACAGTAAATTACTTACGTGCATTAGGGTATAGGGCATAGGCATTTATAGGCATTATTAAAATCCGTTTAGTATGTACCACCTAGTTTTGGCGAGATACGCGTTAAAAGTTTAAACTAACAGATAAACAGATAAACCAAATGGGCGTGATGACAAGGTATAAAATCTAAATTCTAATTAGTCCGCTAGTTAAATAGTAAAAAAATAATAGACCGTATTTTTTGCTTTATCGAACTATTGAAAAAATACTTAGATAAAACGCATTAAAGTTTAAGAGTGGGAGTCGTGACGTCATAACTAAGTATAAAGTGTACTTAGGTGTGACGTTATTTGAAATATCAACTCAATATATCGCCTTTATTAAGTAAAAGAAGGAAAAATACGTGTCCAATATTTTTTACTACTCTACAAGACGGAGTAAAAAATAAAATTTAGTCCATCTCTTCAATCACGAAGCGTGTGCTTCACTTTCATATATCCATATAATTAAGTACAAACTTGAAAACTTTGCGTCCGTGTCTAATTTAATACATTTGTAGCTATTCGTAGCACGTGTTCTGCGTAGCGATGCGCTACGGCGTAGACGTTAATTATGACAAAACACTCGTATTAGGCACATTGGATAAGATTGTCAGTTAAGTTTAATTGATGAAATGTGTAAAAGTCGTTTTTCCTGGCATATAAGGTTGTGTCTCAAAAGGGTGGGCAGCGACATCGGCTTTTGTAAACCACTTTCGTTTCTGTCACAAAATAACTTAAAATAACTTTTCACAGAAAATTAAACTTCGATATTAAAAGAGTGAAAAGAAAGAGGAAATTGAAGTCATTAGCCTCGTTTGAACTAAAGACTCTACACAAGCAGATAGAAAACTTAATCTATCACCTAAATAAGAGAGCTTGAAAACAACTCCGACCACACAATAGAGAGTGGGGAAATTCTGTTTGTCTCACTCTAAACTTAACCAAAACTATTGTAATCTTTGGATATCATTAAAAAAAATTTTATCTTCTAATTCCCACTTAAATTAATCTGGCGAACAAAACAACAAAATGAAAAATAAAAAAATTGAAATTTTCACCATTCGAATTATTTTTCAGAGTTGATTTTATAATAACTTGAGAATATGTGATACGTAATTATTTGATGGAAGTAATACGTACATATAATAGTAGAAAGTACGGTCCAAATAAGCAGTCAAATATCTCATTTAATAATATAATCACCGCGAACACATTATATTATGTAGTAGGTACGTTTAATATATTATATCATAAGTAGAACGTATTTACGTTCCGTTACACGCACGGAGAGATATTGTATTATAACGTACTTACTTTATTATGTCAAATAGATACACTGTTGTAACAATACGATGCGATGTGATAGCAGAAACGACTCACACAAGTGCCCTAGTAATGAGCACGCGCTGGACGCATGTGCGGTTTTTAGCGAAAATTATTTGCCCGCTATTATTTTAAACGTAAATAATAAATTATACAGATTCTTCTGGCATAGATTTGAAACTGTCAAAATTAGGCTGATTTATTTTAACTTACGCAACGTCTTGACTCTTGCACAGTAATTACATCTCTATATATTGAATTAAACTTGAAGCAAGCCTGAAATTAATCCATGTTACTTAAATTTCAACTGTAAATTAAGGTTGTGTATTGAATTGTACCTGTTATACTAACGAATGTTTTGATGTAGGATGCATTGAAGACTAACAGAGAAGAAAAAGATAATGTTTGTGTATGATCACACAAAGCCACTTGGTCCCAAACTAAGCAGAACTTTTACTATGGTTACCAGACAGCTGCTATTATCCTTACTAATATTATAAACGTAAAAGTTAGTATGGATGGATGTATAGATGTTTGTTACTCTATCACGCAAAAACTACTGAATGGATTTTAATGAAACTTTAGCTTATACATCAGAATAACACATAAAGTACTTTTTATTCCGGAACTTTTGCGGGCTCTCTGAAATTAATGCGGGTGCAACCGCGGGGAACAGCTAAACTTTTAATGTAAATAAGGAATGAATGATTGAATAAAAACTTAATTATATACCACAATGTGTTACAATTATAGACAAATTTAAATTTATTATGATACATATAAACACCCAGATACAGTATACACAAATTTTCATTTCACCCATTTTAACCTGATACGGGGACTGAACCCGCGACACCCAGCGTAGCAGTCAAATACACCAAAGATGTCCTCACAATTCTCGCACTGTTGTTAGTAGAGCGGAGAGTACCCGAGTGGCACATCAGGCCCCCTGCGCGTGTGTGTCGCTCTGTGCGCTTGTGTGCGTGCTGTAATAGAGCGATGACGTGATTTCCTGCGCTGAGTTATTGCTACTGTGCCGACGCTAAATGATTTGCGCGGTCTGACCTTGTCGCAGCGTCTTGAAATTTCAATAAATGGTTTTACTCAAACATAATCAGTATTTTATAATGTAATAATATAAAATGTGAGTTGATAAAATCATGTTTGTTACGCTTTTCCACTTTCACTGTTCGACCGATTATCATGAAATTTTTCACAGTTGTCAGGGGCACATAGGGCACTTAGGGGCACTTTTTATTTTATTTTTATTCAATTGCGAAGTCCAGCTGAATGGAGGTAGAGCTGAACCGGTCATTCTGAGGATCCTTCAAGGGATATAAGGATAATAAATTAAAATAGGACTTGGATTCCCGGAATCAAAACATTTGCAGTTTAGGTGGTTTGTTTGTGAAATGTACTAATCTTAATTTTTAAAACGATTTAGGATTTCTTTTTTACTGTAGAAAAGAGCTTAATTTGAACCACAAAAGTACTTAAAATATTATAAGAGAACTAGATTTAAGTCAGTCAGAGTTAAGTCAATGCAAAGAAAGGATAGATGAATGTAGAGTGATCAAAAAATATGTAGAGCAAGTGTGAGAAGATGTGTCAACGTCTTCGGAAAGGCAAACATCAAGAAACAGTAGGTAATAAGAACCGATGGGTGATGCGAAAGATTATGAAATAGGACGAGGCATAAGGAAATGTGTAAGGATCATACCAAGTCTCTACTTGGCACGACCCTTACACATTTCCTTAGTCTATAGTCTCTTATTATCCCTTCGAGAGATAGACGTAATCTATCCATGTGTGTAAGCATAATTACATATTCCAAACAAATGAAACAAAAGTACGTACGCCGCAGCAAAGTCACGTCGCCGGTCACCAGCGAGGGGGTGGAGAAGGCAACAACTCATAAAATTAAGCGATTTGGATGCGAGTTAGTCTAACTGTGAGTATCGCCGCGTTAACAGCTCGCTGCCTGTCCCCCTCGCACACGCAGACACGCGCACCGCCTCAGGTATCGGCGTCACACCCACACGCGACGGGTCCCGCGGCGTTCGAGGGCCGCCAGTACAAAGTCATTTGAACGACCGATACGTTGCGTTCCAAGCGGCGCGGCGGGCGATTTGTGCGAATTATTACAATATCATTGTTCGCGCGATAAAAAAAAGGTGCTTACGGAATTGTGTTTATATTAGTAGGTTTGCGGAATTGGAATTTTGTTGCGTTTTATTGTAACTTTCGGTGCTTTTTTAACTGACAGTGCTAAAGTGGTGTTTGTTTTGTTGTGATCTTGTTGTTGTTAGATAACTGACTGTTGGATTGATCAGGTGAGATTAATTGTTGGCGATTGTGTTAGCGATAAATTATAATTGTGATTATTAATTATATTGGAGATTTAATTATTAATCAAAGTCTAGTGTGCTTTTTTCTTTAGAATGATGATTGGTTGGCTAAGTTTATACGTTTTTGTTAGTATATCTATGGGTATCAATGATATCAAATAGGTAGGCAACTTTCTCTTTTCTCGATTAATAATAATTAATTATCTTGTTTTCCTGATCCCCTAATAATAGGTACGAGTTGGAATAAGTCTTTTCATTCAGAAAAAGTCGAAATCTCGAAGGAATTACGAAATTCTCAACAGCTATTTATTAGGTAGTATATGCGGAAGTGTGTTTGTTTGTTTTTCCTCCTATAACGTCACAACTGTCAAGGGAGCGTGATTTTTTGCAACGGAACCGACAACAAACGGACAGAGACATTTTATATGAGTTTTAGGATATCCCGTAGGTTGGATGTCAAGATTTTTTTTTATTGACATCGTCGTCACTTGGAACGAAGTCAATTTGGCTGAGTTGTTATGCCGTATGTAGATATTTTCTGTACTTTAGAGGTTAAATAATAAAAGATCTCAATTATCAATTTCCGCGACTCTAACTTTAAAACTAACGGTACTTACTTTAAACTGTTAAAGAAACACACTGCCTTTAGGGTTGAATTTTCTGAAATACTTTCTTAGTGCGTGCGTATATTATAAAAGGATTTAACCCTTCCACCGTCATCCCCGTAATATCACGATCTAAAAAAGACGTGCTCCTTGGGCCAAAAACGTAATAACTAATACGTTACTAACAAACCACTGCACTGAATTTGATATTTATCAGATTGAATGAACCTAGATATTAATCATACCCAACACTAGGAGAAATCATGCCTAAAGCGTGCGGTCTAGAGGTAATGGTCATGTTTTTGTAGCCTTAACTTATTAAGACTACCAAAACGTGGCGGCGGAAGGGTTAAACGTATTATCTATGACTAGCTCTTCCTAGCGGTAATTTCGGAGTTACCGCAGGAATTTCGCGATAAAAAGTACTCTATGTCCTTCTCTGTACCCCTGACAACATGTATACAAAATTTCATGGTGATCGGTTGAGTCGTTAAGGCGTAAAAGCGAAAAAGACAGACAGAGAGACGGATTTACTTTCGCCTGTATAATAGTAATAGGGATATTGGATTTTATACGTAGCTATATACCTATAACGTATAGTTTATTTTTTATAATATTATAAACGTGAAAGTTTCTAAGAATCTGTGGATGGATGGATGGATGGATGTTTGTAACTTTTTCACGCAAAAACTACTGGATGGATTTAAATTAAACTTTAAATATAGCTTATACATCAGATTAACACATAGGGTACTTTTATCCCGGAATTCCCGCGGGAACTCTGAAATTGACGCGGGTGTAACCGCGGGGCACAACTAGTTTTTCAATTAACTCGGTGGTATTAAAAATAAATTGTTTAGAATTTAGATAAATAAGTAATTGCGATAACTTGGATTATACTCATACATAACAGATAGCCATTCAAGGTATCGAGTGGCCCGAATATTGGAACTAGCTACATTTTTTACAATTATACTTATTGATAGTCGCTGATTGTACACTTTTATCTAGAACGAGGTGCGAATGTGTAGATAGAAGTATTAAGTCATTTGTTATTATATTATTTTACTACTAGCTGTCTCCCGCGGTTTCACCCGCGGTAATTTCTGGATAAACTCTACATATAAACCTGCCTCATAAATCACTCTATCTATTGGTGAAAATCGATGAAAATCCGTTCGATAGTTTCCGAGTTCAACCCGAACAGATAGATAGACAGACAGACGCGGTGGAGGACTATGTTTTAAACAACGATTTTCCATATATTGTATTTACCACCTAGTTCAGTTCTCTTGTATATCAGGCTTCCTTTGGGAACTCTTTATTAAGGGGTATTGACCTTCTTAGGTAACATGTAGCTTGCTATTTGCGAAAGAATTTTTACAATCAATTCAGCAGTTCCAGAGATTAGTTAAAAGCATTGGACATATATATCTTCTATATCTATATCTATATCTATACTTATAATAAAACTGTAGAGAGGTCGATTCTGTACATTGAATATATATTCAAAATTAATATTGGAGGATGAATGGTGATCGATACTGATGCCAAAAATGCAATCAGTAAATTTTTTGTCTATCTGTCTGTCTGTCGGTCTGACTGTCTGTCTGTCTGTCGGTCTGACTGTCTGTCTGTCTGTCTGTATGTGCACGCACGGGTCAAAAACTACTAAAGGGATTTTAACCAAACTTGGTACGATTGTAGTCCATACTCCTGGGCAGGTTATAGGCTATATAACATAACGCTAAGACACATAGGAGCTGAGCAGTGACAATAAATTTGAAGCAAGTCGGATGAAAATGCGCTTTCGAGCTCTTATCCTCGCATACGTTTACTCAATCACGCAAAAACGGCTGAACGGATTTGGATGGAATTTGGCATGCACGTTTTCAGGGGTACAGAAAAAGACATAGGGTACTTTTTATCCCGGAATTCCCGCGGGAACTCCGAAATTACCGCGGGTGAAACCGCGGGGCACAGGTAGTATTCTAATAAAACTTTGCTTGTAGCTAACTTGTTTACTTTGATATACTTCTTGTATACTTCTTGTACCCCAGTAGGTATCTAAACCCACATTAAAGATTAAAAAGAACAAGTAGATACTTGAAGATAAACAGATAACTTATATTAAGTTCCCTTAGCATTATTCCAAATCGTTCTTAACTACGATAAAACCTTCGTTGTCCAAAACATATCCAAATACCTATCGTAAACAAACAAGTCTTTATAAAATAATGTTTAATGATCGTCTTAATTGGATCGATTAATCGATTATTCAGACAGCGATATTAATCGATAGAGACGTGCGGACGGAAGGACGGCCGCACAAAGTCTCGGAAGCATCGTGGGTGGCCCTTTGATATGGACCGACGTTACCATATTAACAAACTCAATATAAACGATCACGCTTACCATATATCTTCATTTAAAACAGACTGTATCACAAAAAGGCGGGCGTCGAAACGAATAAACTTTAAAGAAATCAAACAGATATGTTTCAAAAATAATAATAATAATAAAAAAACAATCGTCGGATGTCACATTAAGTGTCGTCGAGTTGCAAATCCAACATGGCCGCCTAAAATCTGACAGTTTATGGTTTTTCGAAACGGCAGCGCGGCAAAGGCTAACATTTCCTGGATCAGGGCGGGTGTTTTTGATCTGCTTTTGAAAATGTTGTTTTTATGTCGCGATAAAAGGTTTTATGATGACATTTCGTTGGCTGGCTACAAAATATGAATTGCTACAATATTATTTGCGGTATGAAGGGCTTAGATCAAAGCTTGAGAGTGTATTTCTATTCGTGGATTCGTTTTTATTTATTCTTAAACGTATCCAACCTCGCCTCCGTGAATCTTATCATTTTTTCTATCTCGACGGCCAAAAAAAAGTTAACTGATGAATAAACTAAACAGTTTTTGTATCTGAAGTGTCAAACTTATTCATCCGACTAATTTTGACTAATTTTTTTGTAGTCCGTCTTGTAGATTAATAATAAATATTGGACACGTATTTTTTCTTTTTTTACGTAATCAAAAAATAACAGAGATACATTGAGTTGAAATTTCGCGTGACGTCACTAACTAGTGCAGTTTGTATGGCGGCTTGTAGCGGTAAGTGACGTCACGAGCCCCCACCCTAAACATTAATGCGCTGTATCTCTGTGTATTTTCATTTATTTGAAAAATAAAAAAATACGTGTCTAATGATTTTTAATTTTCTAAAAGACGGACTAATTAAAATTTTGATTTTCAAAAGTTGTCAACATCCCTATTGTAATGAATAATAATTTTTACATAGGAGGTAGGTAGGTAGACAGTAGCGTTGGTTAATTTTTAACCGACTATCAAAGGAAAAATAATTATGTATATTTACTATCGTATAGCAGTTAGGCACACCAAGGAATTATATGGCTCATTACCGCGATAAAATCTAAGACTATACGAGCGAAGCCGCACGCACAGCATATATTTCGTAATCCTTTGGCTTAATTTGCTATCAATCATCCAAGTATTTATCGATGTATATTTTTCAACTTTAACTTATAAAGATAAACATGATTGGAGCAATTAATGTTACCTATTAAGCGCATTCCATATTACTTATTTATCAGGTCTTGTATCAGCGTATATGTACTGACGTAAACACAATATTTATTATTAAATGTGGTTGCGCGATCATTCGTTGTAAGTACAACTGACGACAGAAGTCGCTAGTTCAAGAAAAAATATTTTAACCTTTCGAGATAAGCACACTGTGAAACCTTGTATCATATTCTTGCGAAAAACGATTTTGATTCTCTTGGGGAGTTAACTGCGCATCTTCTTTTCCTCGGCCATAGCACTAGGAAGCTGTGAAGAGCGGATATTTTGTTTTTGCCATAGTAAAAAAAATTAAATTTTAACGGCGTCGAAAAGATCCACATAAAATTTGACTTTGAATTTAAACAACAAGTTATTATCTAATAATAATTGTTTTTGAAATATTACTGGAATATAATTATTATTTAAATATTTCTTATAGCTAAATTTTGACTATTTGAATAAGTCAGCCATATAAATACACATTCCATTTTTGAACCACAGAAAATTGATTAGGTAATCAATTTTCTGTGGTTCAAAAATACCTACATTTATGGCCCCCTTTGTGTTGCTATTTTAAGACGGTAAAAAATACACCTAAAAATAATCCAAAAATTGATGTAAAATACAGCTTTTGTCTTTTGTCTCCGACTGTCCAATTCACTCTACAATAGCTGGTGTTTAAATTGTTTTTGAGCACTATGTGTGATTCATTGACGTCACAGCTTAGGCGGTACAAGCAGTGAGTAAAAATGTTTTTTTTTTTAATTCGCTCTAGATATAAATATAATACAATATGCTTTTGCCTCAACTCACATTTCAAGACGGAAGCAAATATCTGAGCTGCAACTTTCACACGCAAAGTTGAAAATGTCGTAATGTCATAATATAAGTTTGTTTTTGTTGTTTTTTTTTTATTATATTTTCCTTTTATTTATTTATTTATTTATTTAAGCTTTATGCACAATATGGTGCAAAAGGCGGATTTAATGCCATTGTGCCTCTGCCAGTCAACCTTCAGTGCAGATAGTGCGTTTGGTGGTGCTTGTAAAGTCTTAATAATATTTTGTGTAATAGAAATTTATGTAATGCGAATAGTTTCACAAGTGTAGGTATAATCTATCTCACATGAGCTGGCCCTTGTCTGAAATATGTTTTTTGTACGAAGAAAATGTTACTCTAACTTCATTTACGCTATTTCATACAAACCTTTCCCTTTTACCTTCTTTAGTGGTTGAATTTCCAAAAGTCCTTTCTTAGTGGTTGCCTGTCTACATTATAATTAAAAGGAAGCCTTGTGCCGAATTTCGTGTAAATAATATACGTACTAAATAACTTCAGTAGTTTCAAGGGCATTATTGGTCTACATACAGTGTGTAAGATGAAAGAGCATAAGTACTTTATGGATAATTAATTAGATCAAAATTTCTTGTAGTTTTTTTTTATAAATCTACAATATTTGAGATAAGTTCTGAATACTGAACGCATTCCTTCAATACGTCGTTAGTTTAATTTTACAGCCTGTATACAAATTTATTTATTTTAAATAGTATAGAAACATGTAATTTTTTATACATACATACATCCTACTAATATTATAAACGCGAAAGTTTGTAAGTACGTGGGGCGCACTATAAGTTTCCGGAATGAATATGAAAAAATACTATTAAAGGTACAAAATTAATTTATTGTTTTTCAAAATAATCTCCCTTGGCGTCTATGCACTTTTTCATTCGATGAAACCAGTTTTGAAAACTTTTGTGCCACTCCTCTGTGGTGACCTCTGAAACGTGTTTTTCATACTCCTCGACAGCCTCTTCTGGTGATGAAAATCGTTGACCGCGTAATTGGTTCTTAATTTTTGGGAACAGAAAAAAGTCACAAGGTGCCAGGTCGGGACTGTATGCAGGATGACTCATGAGTTCTACATTTTTCGCCTACAAAAAGTCGTTTGTCTGTCTGGCCGTGTGAGAACTAGCATTGTCGTGGTGCAGGATGATACGGCGTTTACGGTTATTTTTACGGAGTTCGTCAATAACTTCCGGCAAACAAATGGTCGTGTACCAGTCACTATTCACTGTACGACGATTCTCTAAAGCAACAGTAGCCACGTGTCCAGTTTTATTAAAAAAAGAAGCAATCATCCGCTTAGATGCACTTTGACGACCCGATTGGCGCAATGGTCACCATGCCTGCCCGCTAATCAAGAGGTTCCGGGTTCGATTCCCGGTGGGGGTGGACTTTGTGTGATGAACACAGGGTTCCATTTTCCAGTCTGGGTGTATATATATATATCTATAGTATAATATATATGTAATAATATGTGTAGTATATACCACATTTGCTTGGTTTCCACGACACAAGCTTATAGCTTAGTGTGGGATCAAGTAGATCTGTGTGTTGTGAAAGTGGATTATTATTATTATTATTATTACTTTTCACGCGCGCCACTTTGGTTGGTTTCGGCTCATCTTGAAAGACCCATACGCTCGATTGCTGCTTTGTTTTGGGATCGTAGCAATAAATCCATGTTTCGTCACCTGTTACTATGTCCCACACCAAATTTGACGCACCTTCGTTGAATCTGGTAAGCATGGCACTGCACCAAGTGACGCGGTCCGTTTTTTGAGCCTCGGTCAAGTTGTGTGGGATCCACCGCGAGCACAGCTTTCTCACACCCAAATGTTTGTGTAGGATTAATTGTATTTGACTCATGCCTATTTCTAAGGATGCGCGAATTTCATGGTAGGTCACATGCCTGTCTGTTTCAATCATACGGCGCACAGCATCGATGTTTTTGTTGGTCACAGCGGTGGACGGCCGACCATCGCGAGATTCGTCACTGAGATTGATACGACCACGCTTGAATTCTGCAAACCAGCTATAAACAGTTGTCTTGCATGGTGCTTCATTGCCAAAAGCTGTTTCAAGCCGAGCGATGCTCTGTTGAGCTGTCAAATTACACTTAAAATCGTAGA
Source organism: Zygaena filipendulae (assembly GCA_907165275.2). Classification (NCBI taxonomy): domain Eukaryota; kingdom Metazoa; phylum Arthropoda; class Insecta; order Lepidoptera; family Zygaenidae; genus Zygaena; species Zygaena filipendulae. Next base: position 10,226,239 of record OU015669.1, read on the forward strand.
AAATCATACTACGAAAATTTTCCCGAGTTAAATCCATGTTGATGCAGACACACAATTTTTTAAATGGCGCCACAAGGTAAAAACAAAAGACAGTCAGATGAAACAAACTGCATTCTACAGCCAAAGAGTTCTATTTTCAAATGTTGCAATACATTTTTAAATATTGTTTATGTAAGTGGCCAGTTCCGGAAACTTACAGTGCGCCCTATGTATGTATGGATGGATGGATGGGATGATGGATGGATGTTTGTTACTCTGTCACGCAAAAACTGCTGGATGGATTTAAATTAAACTTTACAATAATATAGCTTATACATCAGAATAACACATAGAGTACTTTTTATCCCGGAATTCCCGCGGGAACTCTGAAATTAACGCGGGTGAAACCGCGGGGCACAACTATAATGTGGTCGCCACAAATAAAAAAAAAATTCATATCATTCCAGCCGTCTTCAGGTAGGTGATCGCGTAACAAACATACAAAAAAAAACAAACATACTGTCGAATTGAGAACCTCCTCCTTTTTTGGAAGTTGGTTAAAAATAGAATTAAATCGTTTGCTCAATAAATCGATAATAAACCGTTTTATAGATACCTACCTACTGATATCGATTAATATTATATTACTATTTTACTAGTGATATTTATGTTTATTATGTGCCTTTTACGGAGTAACGTAATTTATTTTATAATTTCTAAGCATTTAAATTAACGTGTATAGTCAGTCATTGAGTTAAATTGATTGATGGAAGGTAGAGCTCAGACCGCTCGATCTAGTAAAATAATTTAAAAAAATTTAGGCAGAAAATTTTGATGTTGCCAATATCGAAAAGAAAATGCAGTAACGGTGTAAGAAAATATGTTAGACTAGCTGTCCCGCGCGGTTTCATCCGCGATAATTCCAGCGGTTGAATTTTCAAAAATCCTTTCTTATCGGATGCCTACGTCATACAAAGAACACACGCTCCAAGTTTCAGGTCTCTACGATCAGCGGTTTGGGCTGTGGGTTGATCCATCAGTCATTCAGGACAAAGCATTTCATATGTATAGATTGAAAGTCGTCTGAAAAGTAGCCCTGATGACGTCAAAGAAAAAAAGGTTGAAACGAAAAATGAAATGAAATATACTTTATTCGTTACGACAATCGTTAATATGCAATAACAAAAAGAAGCACAACCAGCGTGTCGCAACAAAAAGGCAACCAGCTCAGCATAAGTCGGGAACCGTTGGGGGCCCGACGCTGATCTTCCGCTGGAGCCGCATGTGGCGTCACGGATGTGAGCGAAGAGATAAAACTTAAATAATGTTTTTAATTATATGGTTAACAAGTAAGTAGTCAGAAAAATCATCGTTGACAGTCACTCTTAAATCTTAGTTCACGTCAAACGCACCAACAGTCGTTGTTGTGAATGTAATCATATTGATATCATATAATAAATTAATAATACGGAATTACGACCTATCTTTTGACATTATATTTCATCCTAAAATTACATAAATGTCATGACCACAACACGTTTAATTTGTTCGATCGACGATTTCAGTTTGGTGATCATTTTGTTTGCTTGTTCGCTCCGTTTGGCTGGAAGCGCTCTGCCGCGGGTGAGCTGTGGAAAATGAAGTTTTAGGCCATTTTATTACTGGTTTATATCAAGTAAACAATATTTTCTTGGGTTTCAATTTTTATCTTCGTCGGTATGTAACAAAGTTCTTTCGAAAAAAAATAAATAAACATTACCTATATTAAAATAACAAAAATTCGTTTGAAATTGGAGCGCAATACAAAAAATATTGATTAAAAAAATGCGTCCGCGCCGAGAGACATACTAGTAAGCTGTTTCCATCACACTTGAAATTCCATCACTCTGTGTTCGCTGAATACAGTTATATGCTTATTAATTTCAACACAACAACAACAACAAGCTGTACGATATTTCTATCAAATTGTATATGTATAGAAGTTGGTATAATTATTTAAATTAAGAGTAATGTCATTGGCAGAGGTCGTCTTTTGTAATGTCTTTTAAATATTTTTTCTATCCATAACTGACAACTAAAGTAAGAAAATAACTACCTATTTACTAACTAACAATAAGATCTATACTTATGTATTTATTAACTTAGCAAATACACGAATTCAAGTAGCTGTATAGACTGACAGCGTTTGTGTTTTGTGATAGAGTTCGCTACAATGGACAACGAGCTTTGTTTCAATTTATCCACACGCTAGGGTTGCCGCGTGTTCCACGTCAGGTGTAGATACTTATGAGCTATTCCAACCTTCGAAACTATTTGTGAATAACATTATCGAGGCAAAAAGTCGTGTTTGGTAAGCCAACATTTGGTCTATCGTCACGCCAAATTTCAACCCGATTAGTTCAGCTAATTAGTGTGATAGAACGAGAAAAATAGGTGAAACATCTGTAACTATTGACAATATTATAATTATAATATTATGTCATGCAGCAATTATCATATCTGTTTTTTGTCTGTCTTTTTGTATGTCTCTACGGTCTATGTTATACGCACATCATGTAAAAAGTCAGTACTTTTCGGTCTCGATTAAGGTTATTGGAGTTGTTATTGTTTAACTAAGATATATGCTAGTTTTATCATAATAAGAGCAGTTGAAAAGCATAAACTCAAACTATATTAACGGTAGTTAGTACCATAGAAACAACAATTCGTACCAAATTTAATAACGCCCATGTTAATTTCGGAGTTCTTGCGGGAATCCCTCAATAATACCCAACGTTCTTTGCTGTACCTCAAATTGTATACATATTGATGCAAAATTTTATAACGGCCGATTGAGCAGTTAAGGTGGTTATAGCGTAACAAAAAAATAAACTCACATTTGTATTGGTAATAGTAGGGACTAGGGATATGAAAGAATATGAATATAAGAATATGGTATTATAAAAATGAAATAATTTTCGTTGATGTGCAACCCTAAATTGGCTCTCCAATAAAAATCAATCAGCATTTACCGATGAGTGTTGAACCGAACTTGGTATATTGTGTGCGCGTGTACTTACTATACGGTGGGGCGAGCGAGGGGGTGGGGCGGCGTCGGCGGGGGGCGGGCGGTACTGTTACGTGGAAAACGATGACTCGCAACGAGATAGGGCACGGAGCTTCTAATTGAGGGGTTCTGTACGCGATTGTACTTTGCACTTTGTTCCATTCCATTGTTTTCTTTTTTTGCAGATTTGCAATTGATTTTGTGTTCTCTTTTGTACGGACAATGTTGATTGTTGACCTCTATTAGTCTTATTTTGTGTTAGAAAATTCAATGTTTAGCTTATTTTGTTAGTTAAATAGGAATGTCATCATACTTATGTTATAGAGAGGTGAATTTTGTGAGTTTTTGAGGTTGTAGGGGTAATCTCTGGATCTACTGAACCGATTTTGAAAATTCCTTTACCAATAGAAAGCTACGTTATTTGTTAGTGTAACTCGGAATTCCCGAGAATAGCTAGTTAAAAATAAATATATTTATTAATTTTCGCGTACTAGCTGGTCCCCGTGGTGTCATCTGCGTTCATTTCGTACTATTAATTATAATTTTAATAATATTAAGAGTGTTTTTGTCTTTTTGATTAAATCGGTATGTTGTTATTTTTAAGCTTTTTAGTAAATATAGTGCATTTCTGTTTTTTTTCACCCAATGGAATTCTTTGCGAAGCTTGCGTTGTAGGCTAAAAGGTCTTTGAAGATATGCTATAGAATAGAAACAACTGTTAAGTGGTATGTCTTATCGATTTATTATTTTCTATGACTTACACAGCCACTTTAGCGCGCTTACACGACTGCACAAATATCTCGCAATAGCTAAAACGCATTACGTCCCACAATACAGACATCAACACACGCTTTGATTTCGATTGGAGCACCGTTCCTCGCGCACTCGCATTTAAATCAATCAGAGAGCATTCACCCACTCAACGGGACTCAAATCAACCTTATGTCTGTTACAGGAAACGTATGAAAACATCGCACAGCGAGACATCAAAGACCGCAGCGCAACATCAAACGACCTCGCGCCGCCGGCTATCCAAGTGGGAGCTATTAAACACTAATTCAATCATAAAAAACAAACATGACACACTATTTCCGTATGTACAGCGGTTGAAACATCCCGACACATGAGCGCGCAAGAGCGCGATATCAAATGCAATGACGATAGTCACATAGCGAGAGAGAAAGCACACAATATGCAAACTGTCTCGAGTTACGTCACGCCTAACTTAATAGATCAAGCCGACAGTAGGCTGCTAGAAGCCCACAATGGGTTTCCGAACGATAACGCGTTTCACATACCGCTACAATACGATAATGATTTAGATAGGTACACGCCGGACGACAAAATCAATGTAGATGACGAAGATAGAGAAGAATTAGTCATAGCTGATGATTTTAACGTGACGGAAGGTCAAATCGAATCTCAGAATAAAGATTTTGTAACGCAACCTCTAAATATAGATGTAGATACGAGAAGTGAAATCGAAATGAATAATAAAGCCGAATGCTTCGAACCGTCATGGCATCCGCACGTGTATGGGAAACCACCGAAAAAACCTACGCCGCATACAATAGAATACATACTGGGCATATCGACTGCGGTCAATAAGGCACAATGTAGAGATGACACCAAACAATCGACCGTCAGTCAGTTGATGAATATAAAAAGGAGTTTCGACGTGAAAAAGACACACGAAAATAGTTTAGTGCAAACGGATAGTGTTAAGAGGTTAAATGTGAATGTGCACAAGAACAAATTGCAGGAACAGTTGTTGCAACGTGTTAGGACTATTAGTGAATGTGATGTGGATAAAGTGCAGAACGGGGTCAGGGGTCAGGAGGACCAGCCGCTGAACTTGTCAGTGCCGAAATCCAAAGACTCGCCCGGCTGGAGCTCGATGGACGAAGACAGGAGTATTAAAGGTACGTCTAAATACATAAAACTACTGATCTGCGTTCTGACAGACTTACCGCCGCCGACAGACTTAAGTAATTAAGTTACATCTCATTAAATGCCAATTAACATTAATTTACAAAACGTCTCTGATTGCGGCAGTTTTGTTTTAAAAATCTATACTTAACTAAGTATACCTAATCATTAAAGTCGACTCTGAGTGCGGCCGTTAATTCTGGTTGACTGGCTCATTAACGTCCAAAACAAACTGCTGTGGTTTTAACCGCGAACGGAAATAGCTAGAATATATAAATTAGAAATACTTGCATTATATAGTAAGACTAGCTGTGCCCCGCAGTTTCGCTCGCGTTAATTTCAGAAATCCCGCGGGAATTCCGGGATAAAAAATAGTCTAAGTGACTCCTTATAACATCAGCCATCTGCCAGTGAAAGTTCCTTTTAAATCGGTCCAGGCGTTTCAGAGATAACCCGGAACAAGCAGACGGACAGATAGACAAAGAAAAATTAAAAAAATGATTTTTTGATGTGTGTGTTAGGTATAAAATTTCGTAGGCATTTAGTGGAAAACTGTTAAAATGCTGTTCAAATAAAAGCTGTTGAAATTACAAACAGACACTTCAATTTTATTTGTATGTCTAGATGTATTTACAACATAATATATCAGAATACGATAATTCTACAGCATTTAAACTTGTTAAAAACAAAACGTCCACTGCTAGCGGTTTTTTTTTATTTCTTTTTAAATAAAAGAAGTGAGTCAGCGTAAGCTGCTCGTGACCTAGGTTCCGAGCAGCGCTGGTTTTCAATCACCCCCCTCTGGAGTAGAGAGGGCTCAAGCTATTCAGAACAAATCTGTTCTGAATCTTAAATCAAAGTTTTCTTTTTCAAAGTTAGTTCGGAAGTGAAATTGAGAAAGAGTAATTACACCATTGAATACTTATCCTACATAATATTATGCCTTACCAAACATGTGCAATGCCTACTCAGAGTTCAGAACGCAACAATCAAATCTAAATTCATTACCACTCAAAGACAATTGCTTAATGGCGTGAAGATAAATCTGAACGGCTCGTCGGAACCGGCCGAGCCGCCCGCGCAGCTAGACCGACTAAACAGCTGATCGTTCCACGAAGTGTGCTTCAGTTTAAAGGATCGACACACGCCATTAACGGCGCAGCCGTAACTCATTGTCAATCAGCCGAAAAAGTAACAAACAGACTGTGAACTCACTTGACTCATACATACCTACCTAACTAAACCTACCTCATAAATCCGGCCGGCACGCTCAACCTTTTGCACCTAATTGATTCACGGAAATAGGTACGTCTTACTACAGAAATTTCAACTCTCTCGCATACGAATTCTGGGAAACTACTCGTATACGTGTTATTATTATATTCAGTACTAATAGCTGTGACCCGCGGTTTCACCCGTGTGAGTTTCGGATTACCCGCAGAAACAATTTTTTTCAAAAATAAAAGTAGTCTAAGTTACTCTTTATAACATCAGCTATCTGCCAGTGAAAGTCCCGTAAAATCGGTACAGCCGTTTCAGAAATTAGCCGGAACAAACAGACTGACAGAGAAAAATTAAAAAAAATAAAAGAATTTTTTATGTTAGTATCGTACATACTTTCATATGCATATATTGATAAGCTGTTAATTTAGAATTACAAACAGACACTTCAATTTTATTTATATTATGTGTAGATTCTATATAACACAAAAAATCTTCTTCTGGATCTTTTCTACACATCAGTAGGATATTTACGTATACATACATACATAATTATATACATTATACAATATATCTACTATAGCTGTTTCCCATGGTTTCATTTAGGATCTAGTTCCCACCATTATCATCAATATACCTAAATGTTGGCAGATATCCACAGTTGGACGAAGATTCTCCCAAATATGTCCACTTCGACCACTCCAGCACTACCCTTGTCAAACACCACAACCGCTATTAGACGAAATTAGGCCGTTCCTATGCCTACGAAATGCGTTCCGAATTGGAGCCTCTGACTCATTCACACCCAGTTAATGCTGTTAAAATATTCATTCCAAAAGCGATTTGTCAATCAGCATCCGATATAATGATGTTCTCAGTATTTCTAAAACTGCCTCGACCGACCGCTCCGCCATTCTAATCTCGTACTGCTCTCTCGTCTATAATGTAGCGCTTTAATCGGACTCAATAACGCTTTGACTGTTGCTGTATAGCGAAATTAACGCGTCTGCGCCATTCTCGACCTAAATCACATGACAATAAAGGTTGTTTAACGTTTGGGCAAGTGCACCGTGTAGGGTTGTCATTCGTAATATGAACGGCGCAGTGCAAGCAATAAGCTATCGGCGAGTGCAGCTGCGCCGTCCATCGCAATTCGCGTCAGGGTTGCCAATTTATTTTTAGAAAATAAATTTGTCCGGATTAATAGCCGGGGAGGTGTTAAGTGTAGCGTGTTGCGTCAAACGATATGATTAGTGTTTATAGCCGGGACGAAAACGGTTTCATATTAATAATTAATAATTGGATTTGAGCGCGGCTGCGCCCGTGTTGGTTTGATGCAAGTATGACAGTATTATTTTCGTACCAACTACTCGCAAAAAGGTTTGAGAACTACTTAAGATACAAATTAATAGCCATTTAGCTAAGGTAACGTCCAAAAACTTTGTAAATAGAGTGACATGTTGCAAAATAAATAAGAATTTAACACCCGATTTCGTTTTATAAAATCAGGTTAATCCATAAGACGATGTGTTTTAATATTAGATTATTGCTAAAGATTAATAAACAGCTCACAATTTCACTATTCCCTTTGAAACTCTTGGTTGTACTGCGATAAATATGTAAAAAAACACACATACAGATTACAACCGAATGCAGAACCTCCTCCTTTTTGGAAGTCGGTTAAAATGTCACTCACAAGCTAAGTTGCATTTTTAATCGTTCTGTCGTTGGTCAAACATACCGACAAACAATATTTATTATGAACTTATAAACGTATTTTAAATGCAAATTAGTAAAAATAATCTACCTAATTAAAACTGAGAATGGAGATCTGATTTAATGATTCCACTTTCGATTGACGATATAGAGATAAGGCGTGATGATTTTTAATTGGTAACCAAATGCGAAACGTTAATAAAATTAAAATGTAATGAAACTATGTTGATAATAATCAGTCGATAGTGAACGTAAGGCAAAATAATTATCTCTCTGACACAAAATTGCGGTGTTAGTTCTCACGATATCAGTCACTGATATTATTGATATAGTTAATGGTCGAATGGAAAGTTTTTCTGTCTAAGTTAGGAAATAAGGTAAGGTAATAAGGTAGGAATTGCCGAGTAATTTTTTCGGCAACAGTCCAACCGATCGGTTTGCGGACATTCTTGATATATTAAAACCAATGAATGTGTTTGACATGCGTCGCTACAGGTTTGGTTCCCTTCTGGGAAACATGTGCTTTATATACACACAATATATGTATACAATCTTTAGTATTTATCTTGCATAGATTATATTATAGTACATGTTGGTTATTTTATCATAGATATAAATCTATTACTTTTATTACCTACTTAAGTCAATGTAATGAAAAATACAATATCAGGTTTATAATATATTTTGCCCATCTTCACATTCCTGTAAAGATTCTCTTTTGAAGAAAGATTGTGTCAAATAAATTTTTTTGAGATAAATTTGGTAATAAGACCGTCATTTATAAGTTCTTCTTGTGACCTGAGATCTTCATTTTAATACTTAAATAAATATTTTGTGTGACAGCCCTACAATTACGATATAGTATTTGCGAATCATCCGTGGTGTTTTCACGAATCAACCGTCGACAGCGATGCGATGGCTTAATTTGTTGCGAACCCGCCGAGCGGGTGCAACCCTATCGGAATGTACTCATTTAGTCTGTGCTGTGTTTGCTAAATGTAGATTGCACCGCGGCCCATCGGAAGCGTAGCTGAAGAGTGATATGCGAGTAGATATATTGATTCGTTTAAATGTATTTATAGCACATGGCACTTTAAAATATGTATTTATACATTACTAGCTGTGCCCTGCGGTTTCACCCGCGGGAATTCCGGGATGAAAAGTACCCTATGTCCTTCTCTGTACCCCTGACAACGTGCATGCCAAATATCATCCAAATCCGTTCAGCCGTTTTTGCGTGATTGAGTAACAAACATCCAAATATCCAAACATCCACACTTTCACATTTATAATATTAGTAGGATAAACTTTAAACTCCTGAGGAATCCTGCTAGCTAGACATACTTTGATATTATTATCTTTTGGGCATTGGACAGAGTTTTACCTCTAACTTTTAAACTTACATGTCACTGATAAAAAATATATGTAAATGAAAACACATTTTTAGTTTCTGAAGTACCTACTTATATTGCTATCCTTTACCTTAAACATAGGAATAACAAGTCATAAGCATAATAGTACCTATACGTATTTAGCTTGTAAGGATTTTAATTCATCATTGAAAAAAACATCAAAAAAAGTTGTATAAAATGTGGAGTTCAAGTCATATCCATATAATTCTATTATTACAATAATAAACAAGACTGGTAGGTAGCATAAAGTAAGAAGCTATAGTTTTCTATCGCTACGCTTTACAAAGGATTGCGATACTTAGGTACATTCTAAACAATAAAAAACCAACGAGGGCCCGTCGCGTCCCGTCGATAATTACGACATATCAAAATAAATACGCCATTTTGATTGTGCGCTTTTGGCGCGAGTTCGCGAGAGAGCCATAAAGACACTAAATGGACTAAAAGGAGATCGTGTTTGTTGTAGCAACGATCTCTAATGGGCTATTATAATTTTTGTTACTTATTTTATATTTATTTGCGTTCACTGATTCGCATTTGCTCTATCTTAGTACCTATAGATACGTCGTCGTTAGCTTTGAAGGCGATGCGAAAATCTTCGAAATTTAAATTTTTAACAATTTCATACCCGTTAATTCGTTTATGCAAAATCTAATGGTGATCGGTCCAGCCATTCACGTGTGATGCCGTTACAAGACTGACAAGGGATATAGGGATTCGTTTTTAACCGGAACCGAAAAGGAAATGAAATGTAATCAAGTTTATTCGTTACGACTATTAATATATAATATGGATTAACAAAAAGTACCACAAACAGCGCGTCGCAAGAAAAAGTCAACCAGCTCAGCATAAGCCGGTAACCATTAGGGGCCCGACGCTGGTCTTCCGCTGGTGCCGCGTGTGGCGTCACGGGTGTGGGCGCAGAGTGAAAAAAAAAATTAATTAAATTATAAAAGGAACCTTTTTAGGAGCCGAAATGAAAAACCGGAACCTATATTTGTACCGGTTTACAAATACCTGGTGAACACTCCACGGATTCTAGCTGGGTCTCCGTTTCGTCGTTCAAACGTTACCAAACCAACGCCAATGTAGGTGTTTGGTTGCTGACAATTCTAAATTTAATGGCAATTCCCCCGTGGCCGCCGCCAGCCCACAGCTCGCTTTAATCTTCACGACACGACGTCGGGGACGCGAGCAGAGAGGGCAATGAATCACGACGTGCTCGGAGATTAAGCGCACATGTACCTACTTTGTCTTTTGGTGCTCAATATATCCATAAATATTATAAAACAAAGTCCTCCGCCGCGCCTGTCTGTCTGTCTGCCTGTCTGTTCGCGATAAACTCGAGAACTGAGAGTTTTTTTGGCGGGAATCAAAGATGGCGGTTCGGTCATTTATTTTCATGTCCATAAAAAATGGTTAAAAATTGATTTTTTTGTGTTATGCTGTATTGGACAATAATTTTAACAGTGACGTTTTTTTATGTGCTCGAGAAGATATATGACATTTCGAGCTGATTTCTTCGTTTTCCTCTAAAAGCTCTGAGAAAGTTCTTGCAAGCTTAATAGTAGGTACTACCGTGGCTTACAATTTCAAACCGTACAACGAATCATTTTAATAAAAAATACATTGTTCTAATTAATTTTACTTGAAACTGGCTAAATGCATTATACGCGAAAGTCCATAAAAAAGAAGAAAAAAAACCCGAGAACTATTGAAAGAATTCTTCCGCGGCTTTCACCAATAAATAGGGTGATCCAAGAGGAAGGTTTATGCGTGTACTTTATCCTGGAAATCTCGCGTGAACTCCGAAATTATTGCGGGTGAAACCGCGGGGGACAGCTAGTGCATACATATTTATATATTTTTAACTGGCTGTTGTGCTTTTAGCCGCGGTAATTTCGGGGTTCTTGCGGGAATTCCGGGATAAAAAGTGATACCTTTTATCCTACACCTGATAATGTGTGTGTAAAATTTCATGATGATTGTTGTTCAGGCTGGTAGAAGCCAAACCTCCGTACTCGCATATAGGTACTAAACATTATACCAGAGGATAAACTCAAATAATAATGAACTGATTTTAAAAATTCTTTCATTGACATGAAGCTAATGTATTTATTTATTTTTTATTTATTATTATCATTATTTTTTTTTATAATAATAATCCACTTCACAACACACAGATCTACTTGATCCCACACTAAGCTATAAGCTTGTGTCGGGGAATCCAAGCAATCGTAGTATATACTAAATAATTATTATTACATATACTTATATTATAATATAGATATACAACGTGTTAATGAATTAACTGAAAACCTGATACACCCCATTTAAAAAAATAAACAATAATATGATTAAAATATATTTTATGTCGAAAAAATTTATACTTTAAAAGTTATTAAACATTAGTTTGGTGGTGACCTATCTACGAAATTCCAAGCGCTACGCCCGCGCCTACCGGTTCGAATTTTTTTGCTGCGGGCGGGGTACGCGCCAAATATTGTATTATAAATAATTTAGACATGGGCTAGTAAAAATGAAAAAATAAAACCTATATTAAAACATAGTGCGATCGATTCGCTAGTTGATTCTGTTGTTTCTGAGCAAACTACTTTCTAGTTTTCAGTTAATTCATTAACACGTTGTATATAATAAATACACGCCCAGACTGGAAAATGAAACCCTGTGTTGATCACAGAAAGTCCACCCCCACCGGGAATCGAACCCGGAACCCCTTGATTAGCGGGCAGGCATGGTGACCTACTGCGCCAATGAGTCGTCATTTATACGCTACATAGGGTACTTCTATGGATGAAATCGTGGGGTATGGGCTCGAAGCGCATCTCGCTGGGTGACGTGCAAGATTCGTCGTTCTCTTTACAAAAAATGAAAGTACTTTATCTCTCATCACAATAAACCGTTGCTAAGTACCTAATGTTAAAAAGCAAAGGTGTGTGGTAAACTTGCGTAAACTCATTAACGCGGGTATTAAAAAAAAAAAAAAACGTTATTACTTCCGGCGCAGCGTCGGCCAAGACTGCAAAATGGCGGCGATGGCTGCGGCTGGCTCGTCTCCCGCGCACCATAACCCTCTCAGCTTCACCACTAACGCGCAGATTTATACTTTCCTCCTGTCGCGTGTGTTTTTTTAACACTTCAACCGGCATCAGCGAGTGTCAGGCGGTCTTGGAGGCCATCGACGGTCAGTGAACGAAAAAAACGCAGTTTTAACTGACCACAGTTTTTGTTACAAATCTTCTTGGTAAAACGATGAATTTATATTTCATTTTGTTATATTTAAACACGAGATGAAGAAGTTGTGTAATACCTAATTATCTACTATTAAATGTTGTTTCAAATTATGTAGAGGTCTAACGAAAAATTATCTTAAAATAATTGAAGTATTTTACATTATTCGAACATTATTATTTAGGATAGAAATATTTTTTGAGTACCTAATAAAAATATTCGATTATTTTCGGTTTGACAAGATGGATCTACCTAGTATCAAAACTCATTATGACAGAAGTCAGCCATAGTCAGGGGCCGTAGGTATTTTTGAATAGTTTGAATTAGTTACATGTCTGTGGTAACAGTCTAGCTCTACAACCTTGTTTTATAATTTTAGTCAATATTCCGATTGTTACCTGTTTTGTGAGCCCAATAAATAAGTAAATAAATAAATAAATAAATTACCTTTCGCACACGGTATTGCAAGATTCGCATATGAATGCTTAAAAAATGTATGAGCATTCGCATGTGAATTCGCGGTTCCGTGTGCTAAAGTGATTCGAACGATTCAAAAATACGGTTCCAGATCCGATTGAGAATCATCGACAGTTTTTTCGTTCAGTGGGCGTTCATCCCGCGCTAAACATACAACCATTATAATGTTTTATACGCCGTTTACTGCTGCGGTTCACACGAAACACGTTATCCAGCGTTTTATAACCGTTTAATTGACGTTCGGCTATAACGGTGTGCTACAGTATCCTTCCCGTGATTACGGCGACACGAACACGACGACCGACGGACAATAATTAGCCATTGCTGGTCATTTGTATTGTAATGTCCGTTTCGTTTCAATGTGCGTTTCGTTATTGCTCTGAGGTGCGTAAAAACTGCTACTGCTGCTGGGCAGGCGCTATTGCCAATTTAATAAACTAAGGAGTCAAGTGATTGGACGATTTTTTGTGACCACGTGACGATAATAATAATAATAATACTTAATAACACGATACCTACGTTCCTTAGTTTTCTGTCAACTTGGCTTAACTTCACAAACTAAATATGTGGCTTGGCCGTTTCGTTGCTACAAGAACTATTGTATAACAGAAAGGTAATGAACAGTGGATATATTCACCCATGTGGATGTAGTGAAATGGCCAAGCCACATATTTTGACTAAGGTATAGAGGTTGTGAAGTTAGGCCTTGTAAAGTTAGGGCGTGTGGAGTTAGAAGCTTGGCTCTACATGAAATCTGATAACTTTTTGACAGTGCGAGTCGGTCTCGTCTTGGCAACATTTTACGTAAAAATGTTTTTGGTGGGATTATCACATTGTAGTTATGAGACTGCGTTTACATAAAAATATATTATAATACTTACCTTTTATACCGGTTGTCATAGTTTACACGTTTCACTGTCGAGGCGAGAGTAAGAAGTGACCAACTAACTAACAATAAGTAGGTACATAGTTCCATAGCCTACATTTCTGCGTATTAACTCTACCAAATCGTGATTCGATCAACCGGCTTACTTTTGACGCAATCGAGCAAGGGTCATAGGTACTAGTGACGTAATCGTGTTAGGATCAAATCGAACTCGAATCGAAATGAGATCGAAACGGAATCAAATTTTGCTACCGAATTTCAATATAGGTATGAGTCGCGTTATTGCCTTTGTCGGACGTCATCTTTAGACATTAACACAACTTTATATATGATTTGATTTCGATCTCAAAAGTACCTATATGCTAAAATGACATCGAGGTGAAATCAAATCGAAGTCAAATCAAAATCGAAATCAGCCTCAAATCATTTTCAAGAGGAAGGCCCCAGGTTGCAACACTTGCAAGTCACCGAACATAACGCCCAACTTGACTTCATTGACATCGTACACAATTAAATAATGCGCCATACAAATTTCTCGGTAGTGTTACGAATGGTTTTATATTTATTATTATTATAGTCGTTTAAACTCAGTCCGGTCGCCATTCAGCGTTGTGTCATGTGCCACTCTCATATTAACCTCGTCAGCTGTGCATTGTGCTAATGGTTAACCGAGCACCACGCTGACAGGCGGAGCGACGAGAGGAGCGGTGAGCGGGAACACGATAGCTGGTTTTACAAGCGGCTGATAAAAGGCGGTGTCAGAAAGTTTGTTTATTTGAAAATTATTAATAGGTGTTCATGTACACAAGAAAGAAGGTGCTTTAAAAAGATTAGGTACGCAATATTTTACCACCTGCTCACTAAAGATATAAAAGTTTATCAAAAACATCAATAATCCGAGTTTATCACACACTTCAAGGCGTACATATTATTGTCATTATATTTCCCATCAAATGGTCCTATTTAAATTTATTTTCCTCTTACTTGGGTCAATAATTACACATAAGCTTATGCAGATAAGTTGAATTTCATAGCAGTGACACGAGTTCTCGAAAAGTCTTGTGACATAACTTTACGCTTTTATACATAAGCAATTAGAGATCATAGAAAGTACATAATAAAATTTCCTCTACTAGCTAATGCTATGTTTGCTGTTGTTTTGACACCAGCAAAAAATTTTTTAAATATATTGTTTTTTTCTTCACTTACTTTCCGCTCATCGCTCCGCTGTCCTCTCGACTCTGTGTGACATTCTCTATAATAAAACTGCGCACGCGGCGATTTCGCATTCATTTCTCACGTACGTAAGCACTTCATAATAAGAGTTACAATATAGTGCTTCGAAACTGTATTCGTAATTATATTTTTATTATTGCCACTCCTTTGCAATGAGGTAGGTAGTTATATTTTATTTGGCACTCTAGTACGATGTTTAGCAGTGTGCGTGTGCGCATTGTATTTATGAACGGTAGATTATCACCACGATATCTTATTACGATAATTATTACATACACACACACATTACCTATTCAATTTGCATTCATTTCTAAAATGGTCTACAGCTAAGTAGTCATCCGCATTTGTTTATCTGTTGGTTTGTTTGTTTGTCAACTTTCTTCTTTTAAACTATTCAATTGATTTTGAAGGTAAACTATCCTATGTATACTTATGATGAACCTTCCGATTTAAATTAAAGACAATTTTCTGTACCTAATTGATTCGTCAAAAAAAACATTTTTGCCGCCATCTCTATAAGACATGTCTAATGTCTGTATTAACTCACTGTATCTTGCGGTTTCACTCGCGTATGTTAGGGAATTCCCGCAGGTACTCTGATAAAAGTAGACTAAGTCACTCCTTATATATAACCTTAGTTTTAGTAGTTATTTCCCAGTTCTCTCTTATGATATAAATTTAATTAAAAACCAGTACATTTAGTAAAAACCAGTTTATATTTTCATTACAAACAGACACTTCTGCACTGTTTAAATTTATAGATCAAATAGATTAATACGTGAAATAAATAGTAATTTGATTATTTACTCTACAGATGTCTCAAAGCAGATAAAACGCAAGAAGTCCACAGAGGACGTCCTTTCGCCTCTCGGGGGGGAAGGTTCCCTCACCAGCGAGGAAGGCGAGGACTCGGGGGCGGGGAGGCGCAAGAAAGCGAGGACCACGTTCACCGGCAGACAGATCTTCGAGCTGGAGAAGCTGTTCGAGGTCAAGAAGTATCTTTCCTCGGGCGAGAGAGCTGACATGGCCAAGCTGTTGAACGTTACCGAAACTCAGGTGAGCGATTTGATTATAAATTTACTTTACAGTTAGGTATACATATTGTTTGGTTTGTAATGAAAACAATTTAAATCAAAATGCAAAAAAATAATTATTACCTAGGTCGGTCGTTTTTAAAATCACTTAAAAAACGCGTCCTTACTGAGAAGAACTGAAAAAAAAAAATAACATGGGTTGTATTTTTTAAACAATAGTTCTTATAAAAAAAGAACAAGTGTACAAAAAATAGTACAATAATTTAATAGAGAAGTGAAAGAGAGCGATTTTAGAAAGAAAGAAAGAAAAGGAGTTTATTGGTCCCCATTAACAAAAAGTATGTACCTACAATAAAATATTATAAATAAAAAAAATTAACAAACATGTTAGGATTGTACCCACTTATAAAATAAGAGTACAAAAAATAATAATTTTAATCGAGAAGCGAAAGAGAGCGATCGAATGATATAAGTCGATCCACTTGTAACCTAAACCTAGCATTACAGCAAAAAACTTTTTGTTATGTCATAGGGGGCAACAGACACGTGGCACACCTGCGGGCAACTCTATATTCTATCAGTAAACAAACAAACAGACACACAATATAGCTAGTCTATATTGTGTGTCACACAAACAGACATACACAATATAGCTAGTCTATATTTTGTGTCTGTTTGTTTGTTTACTGATAGGAAGCTACAGTTTCACTGTCGCTATCTCTGAGTGTTATAGGATAGATTTGGAGTTCCTGAAGGAGTTCGAAAATTCACGCAGGTGAAACCGCACTGGAACCAATTAGTCTGAACTAATACCTATTACAAAGGTGAAGGATTCGATTTTTCGTTTGTTTGTTTATTACGATTTAACTCAAAAACGACTGGACCAATTTCAAATATTATTTCACCATTAGAATGCTACATTATCTCTGAGTAACATAGTCTATATTGTAACTCGGAATTCCCACGGTAACGCCGAAATTACCGCGGGTGAATTCGTGGTATATTTTACAACTAGTTGTGCCCCGCGGTTTCACCCGTGTTAATTTCAGAGTTCCCTTGGGAATTCCGGGATAAAAAGTACCCTATTTGTTAATCTGATGTATAAGCTATATTATTGTAAAGTTTCATTTAAATCCATCCATCCATACATTCTCACAAACTTTCGCGTTTATAATATTAGTAGGATTCGCTCCAATCTTAACTCTCGATCTGGTAATTAACAAATTTACACATTCTTCTCTATTAATTAACAAATTTTAAAACGAACCGCATGTGTTAAGGGTCGCCTTACGTTTATTTAATGCTGATTTAAGCGTGGCTGTCATGACAGCGGGTACGAGTGGCCACTACACGCAGACTACAATATAGTTAACACACGTCTAAGCCGGGCCTTTTGTTATTCCTTCGCCTAATTGATTGGTCCAAGTTAAAAGATAGTAGCGGGTATTTTTTTTAAAGCGAAAACTTTTACAACCAATACCTAAAACAGTATTCGGTCGAAATCGACCATTATCCAGCATTTTTCTTCTACGGATATCATCCATTTCGCCATCACATTATGGTAGGTACATATATGTACAGTGTACTGTCGACTCATGAATCGGGACCTTTATTAAAAAAAAATGCTATAAATGAAACGACAAATCGAAATTTGAAAGTCTAATTTAGTGTCTGTAGAAAATATTAAATTCGTTAAGTAATTTTTCCGCGTTAGATTAGTTTTGGCGCTAGAAACGATGGTTCTTTGATCATAAAACTAAAGATCATAAAGTCAAAACGCATCACTCTCGTGGCTTGGGGCAGTCGACCAAAACGTTTTAAAACTGAGATAATTATACTATCACCAAGGTGGCACAGCGGCGGGGTGGGCAGGGGTGAGGCGGGCGGGGTCGTCCCCCGCGACGCGCCGTGAGCAGACACATATGGCGTCACTAATTAAAACTATGGAGTCAGCCGCTCGGATCGTGTTTTACACTTTACGACATAAAAACGTTGGTTAAAATAATTTTGAAGTATCCTTTTTTTTTGGTGAAGTTTACCCCTTTCGGGGAAGGCAAAAGGAAACTTAGTCCATATAGCCAATTCAGTGGTATATTTCTTCTTCTGAAGTTATTTACATCGAAATGCATTGGTGAGATGCATTTATATGCTTTACCGCAACTTTTGGCAGCAAATCTTCGCAGTTGAACCTTAATAAACGAGCAATTCTTGTATATATCTCGAAAACGGCTCCAACGATTTTCATGAAACTTGGTATGCAGGGGGTTTCGGGGGCGATTAATCGATCTAACTAGGTTTCGTTTATTAGAAAACGTCGTTATATCCGTGATTTCAGGCAATGAAATGAGTGTTTGTTTTTCTACGTACCTAAGAACAGATAGCGCTCGGCTATAAACAACGACCGAAGCTCGGTGACCCAGATATTATTTTTAAAATGACATTGTTAAGGGTTTCGTGTTCTAGTTTGATTGGCGTTACTTATAAGATCAAGGTAACTGGGAAGATATACATATTTTAAAGTACCTATCTCAATGTCACAATATACAATAATGTCAAATTCCAAAAAAATAGGCCTTTTCTTTACTACTTTTTCGTCTAGGTGAGAAAGTGCTTTTTTTAACAACAGCCAAAATACTCATAAATTTATTTTTCTCTTATATGCCGCGGCGATCTCTTACTTTAGTCTGTCTCACTTATCTCTTACTAAAATGTTCAAGTATAACAGAAGATCGTTTCGTATCCGTGTCGTGTCGTGTAAAGTAAGTTTTGCTACTTAAACGCTCCGTTATGGATCTCAAAGACATATTCAATTACTTTGATCGCTTAACTAGCGAGTAGCGGCACTAACTGTGAGTTCATTTATACTGTAGATGTTAAAACTGTTTATAGCTGTTATAATATCTTGTAATACCTAATAGGTAGGTAGGTAGGTACTTACTTAGGTATAATATTTTGTAGAACAACTATTATGGACTACGGTAGAGTGAACGGAATTCCAAATCAACTATTTATTGCTAGCTGTTCCCGCGGGAATTCCGAGATAAAAACTACGATGTCCTGTCCTTCTCTTTACCCCTGACGAGTATGTATAATATTATAATGATCCCTTCAGTAGTTAGGGCGTGAAAAGCTAACATACAGAGTTCCTTTCGCATTTATAATCCCAATAATATTAGGAATGCGAAAGTGAGTTTATTTGTTTGTTTGTTACGCTTACTTTCATCCCGATTTTAACGCGGGTGAAACCGAAGGAAACAGTAGGGGGGGCACGAATTTTTTCGCTCTCGTCCTTTCGATATCGAGCGTTTTTTTGTATGGAAAATGAACGCCATCTATCCAGCGTTGTTCATTTTCCATACAAAAAAAAAACGCTTTGACATTACGACGATATCGACAGACGATATACTGCTTATTTAGCTATAAATGCAAATAAACATCCAATAAATCTTGCTTAAATAAATCTTTTTTTCTTTCTTTCTATAATTTTTTCCAAGAATGACTTTTCAAATTTGTTAACGCTATCAATTATACTAATTGTCCCCGATCAGTTGTCGCCCCGTCCCCATACTACGTAATGCCACGTGTGAGTATAGACACAGTAGCCAACGACGACACTACACCATTAAGGCTAGACAAGTGCGCGTCGAACGCGAGGGCGAAAGGTCCCGTATGTACCCAGAGCGAACGCGGCGTTTCAGAACGAAGTTACCAGAATAAAATCACGGTGTAATGTCTGTAATGTGACGTTACAGATTCGAGCATTATTACGCATGGAGAATCTTCAGAGGGTAATTAAAAATATTTTATAGTTCATAGAATATGTTCAAATAAATATAAAAACAGATAAAGTATGTCCAAACATGTTCCTTCAGTTAATGAAAATTTCCGTTATTTCTTAACTAGTAAATTATTAGATTGTTTAAAAATATTACTTAACTAGCTGTGCCCCGCGGTTTCACTCGCGTTAATTTCGAAGTACCCGCGGGAATTCCGATATAAAAGGACCCTTTATCTTTTTCTGACAACTTGTACGCAAAATTTCATGACGATCGTTTTTAAGGCGTGAAAACGTAACAAAAACCAAACAAACCTACTCATGGATTTTATCGTATAGCTATAATACAAAGCACCTTTTCATATTATATGGCTATTTTTTTTTGAGTTCTTTATGTGAAAGCATATAAAGTGTAATAACAAAAAAAATGATATTTTTCGGTTCTTTAAGTTACGGTACCCCAATCGTGCGTGGCGGGGGATTCTTATTATCTGAAGTTGGCTGCCTCGCGTCATCATTAACGCTTTGGGGAGGGATGTTCCTAAGGCAAAAAATATACGGCATTATTGTCTCGCTAGTAGTTATGGGAACGCCTTTTTGTTTAATTTGTTGAAGAGAATGTAGTTTTTATCTCATAGAAAAAATAGGCATAGAACCGCAATCAGTGTGCGCAGAGTAATGCAATCTTACGGATGGTGGAGCCAGCTTATGTCTCTTGGTGCGAGCGTAATTAAGCGCGTATTTGTGCTTCAATTTAAAACGCAACTAATTTATTTTGCAATAGTGATATTAATGTCACAGTAAAAAAAAAAAAATATGTAGAATTGCAGAAAATAATTAGGTATAAATATACATTCTCTGCGAATAAACGAATCCAGTTTCATAATATATTTTTACACGACCTATTTATTTGCTATTAAAGTAATATTAATCACGAAACGCACAAACAGGATGATCCATTTCTGCCCTCGGCGTGTCGGGATGTTATTTTATGTCACGGCCGGGACGCTTCCGAAACAAGACACTAATTGCCGATACACTGACTCTATTTTCTACTTCACAAACCCTTATTGCCTTGCCGAGCAATATTATCCCTTATCACAAGGGTTTAAAGGATTTTTCTCTAAAAGTTAAGGAAACGCGTTAATTTTATTATTGCATTGAGTCGTTTAGTCCGTTGGGAGTTGATTGTACAGGATGTTTTTTTTTTTTCTTGTAAAATAATTATTCTACTTTGATAATGACCACTTTATTACGTGTGATGTGTCGTAAGTATGACATAGCAATTAAATTCAGTTTCAATCTAGAACTTGAGAATTAGTGGTTAGACAATTTCACTGGAATTAGAGTAATATGAAGTTCCTCTATTATAGATTAGCCTCTTTGCTTTTTTTTTGCTCGAAACCGTTAAATTTGTCATTAATTTTATTGCCTACCTATTTATCGTAATTGCGAACAGTGTTCATATAATATAAGGTTTATAATATTAGTCAATTAATAGAAAGTTAATAACAAAAGGAAGACAAATAGACAAAACATCATTAATTTAAAAGTACTTTCACACAAGTAAAGAAGGCCGGCTTGTACCTACACCTGTAGGTGCGCGTGTTGTTGACAGCGAGCTGACAGCTGTCAGTGAATATTGTCACATGTAGATTCGACATGTGTCAAACTTTCCTCTGTCTTTATCAAAGTCATTTTCGCGGGGTGAAAAGGCATAAAATTAGTGCCATGCGGAGAGAGTCGCTTCTTTATATACCTAATCTCTATTCTTTGATATTCAGTTTAAAGGAGAGAAAACAAGCAACTAGTGTATGTAGGGGATATCTCTGTAACTATAGTCTACTGAACCAGTTATAAAAATTATTTCACTGATAGGTAGGTCTACGGCATCCCTGAGTAAAATAGAACACATTTTAAGTTCCCAAGAGAATCCCGAGTGAATAAATAAAGTATGTTGCAAAACAAAAATAGTAACGCGTTATTTTCAAAGTTTTCCACGAGCATCCTGTAGAAGCTTATTCACACCATATGTCATTCGTTAAGTGCGCGTCCCGACTTTTTTCCAGTCCCAAGTGGGTGAGGTGGCGATACCATTTCGGTACCAGCGCCCATTATCACCACATTACTGCACCACTCCCATCAAACGTTGTTAATTGCATTTAATTTGGCTGACGTGCGAGAACTCATTAAATTTGATGATATCTATTAATATTATTTATTTATTTTGTAATAATGTAATAGTGAACTAGTTTTGCCCCACGGTTTCACTAGTATAAGTTTCGGAGCTATTATAAAATTAGTCTAAGTTACTCTATATAAAATCCGCCTTTGGCCAGTTTCAGTTCCATCAAAATCGGTCCAACCGTTTATGTGCGATTAAGTAAAAAATATCAAAACATCTAACTACCCAAATTTAGGACATCCATAATATTGTATTATAATTGCAAATGTGAATTTGTTTGTTACCATTTTACGCCTTAACGACTTAACTAATGATCATGAAATTTTGCTTACCCGATGTCATGGATACATAAAAAGACATGGGGCACGTTTTATTGCGGGATTCCCGGGGGAATTCCGAAGTTAAAGCGAGTGAAATCCATAGTTAATTAATCAGACAGATGTCAGTTCTTTTGTTTTTTTTTCGGACAACTTAACGTGCCATGCTTTTTGCATTTCTACTTAACGATTTTTCCTCAGAATCGATCGTTGTTTGTACAGTGCAGTTTACATTGGCCAGCTGTTGTTCCTACGAGTGTTGCCACTTGCAAGCTCATCCGCGCCCCCGACAATGTGGGAGATGGGTATATATCGGGATACGAAGAACTTTTTTGTGATTGTTTGTTTAGGTGAACGATTTTGAGTGGTTCATAATGAAATTTGACGGCTGATTTAGTATCTATGGTATGAATTGGTTTTCTGGTTAGCTTGTGATTTTTTTAAAATTGTTTTCTGATATGAAAAGTAGAGAATTTTAGGAAGAGATAGTGAAAATTACTATTGTTATTATATTGTTATTGTTGTTATATTTATTTTATTTATGTTCAATTTTCAATGTTCAATAAGAATGTGAGTTTATGATTGTTTGTTACACTTTCACACCCTATAAAAGTGATCATCATGAAATTTTACATACATGTCGCCAGCGGTAGTGAGGAGGATATATTTCATGTTGGAATTCCCGCGGGAATTTCGAAATTAACGCGGGTGAAACCGCGGGGAACGGCTAGTATTCCAATATTAACTGAAATAAACACACTTAGCCTCTGATAATTTTATAAAAGCGTGTGTAATTTTTTTTTTTAAACGTTAATAATTTTTATTCATATTTTAAAATAAAATTCGGTCGTGGAAGATGGCTTGTTATAAAATAACAAGGTTAGGTTTTTTTAGATTCCATTAACCTTTGACCTCATTTACTAACCTGAAATGTAAATACTTAGTCAAATCCAGCAGACACAAAATCTGATGATAGAGCTGGAGAGTGGTTTAAATTTGTTTTTGAATGGTAATGCTCGGAAACCTCTAGCCATTCGTGTTTTAAAATTTGATAAAAAAATTTTTATAATATTTTGTCCTCTTTACCAAAGATCTCTGACCTTCACGGTTTCACTCAGTATATCTACGTTTTATCTTTTTTCAATAAGGGTCTTGAATATCCAAAAATATTCAGTGCTTCCATCTTACTGATTATAAAGAAGTAAAGTTTGTGAGGTTGTAGGGGGTAATCTCTGGACCTACTGAACCCATTTTGAAAAATCTTTTACCAATAGAAAGCCACGCTATTTGTGAGTGTCATAGGCTATATTGTAACCCGGAATTCCCGCGGGAACTCCGGAATAACCGCGATAAAACCGCGGGAAACAGCTTACACCTACAATAATTCGTCAAATACAATGAATGTTTTTTTCAGGCATGCATTTTCAAACACCATAATATATTATATCCTTAATGACTCTTTTTTTGGTTAAGTAAATTATTATCATCTAACATTTATTTATGTTACCAAAACAACTTGACAGTTCACAGTTTAACTATACAGTTAAAGCTTAACTACTATCTCCTCTATCGTTCTGTTTACCTACATCTGAATCACTGCATGTTGTTATAACCAAACCCACGCGAAGTTTTAGAGATATCAAGCCTATTTATTGTGTTT
This sequence comes from Zygaena filipendulae, assembly GCA_907165275.2. Classification (NCBI taxonomy): domain Eukaryota; kingdom Metazoa; phylum Arthropoda; class Insecta; order Lepidoptera; family Zygaenidae; genus Zygaena; species Zygaena filipendulae. The sequence goes on from OU015669.1 coordinate 10,250,364, forward strand.
ACACAACACTAATATACCAAAGCTGTCCTATGACAAACGACCGCTGCCGCAAGGAAGTGGGCTTACTGGGAATGTTTTTAAAAGCATTTTATAGTTTCATACGACCAGCGACTTAACTGTGTGGTTATCCGGTGAGAATGGATACCGACCTATAGGTATTTTTGTACATATATCTTTGCTACATATATAATATCTATATCTTCCGTAATGTAGGTATTTGTAGGTAAATGTTCTTTATTTTTTATCTCCCAGCTTATGAACAAGGCTTCGTTTGTGTTAATGTGGATAGTCTATAAATTTTTACACCCCCCGAAAACAGTACACTTTTTAATGGAAGGTACCCGTTGTCCTTTTCCGTATACCCCCAACAACGTGAATACAAAATTTTACGATGGTTGGTCGAGTATTTAAGCCACGAAAGCGTAACAAACAAACAATCTTATATACTTCGCATTTGTAATAGGACTAGTTGTTCCCCGTAGTTTCACCTGCGGGAATTTCGGAATAAAAGTAGGAACAGGTAGGAACCCTACCCTGACAACGTGTAGTATGTAAAGTTTCATGCAATTTCATCCACGTTAATTTCGGAATTCCCGCGGGAATTCTGGGATAAAAAATACTCTATATCCTTTTTTGTACCCCTGAAAATGTGTATGCAAAATTTCACGAAGAACGGTTAAGCCGTTAAAGCGTGAAAGCGTAACAAACAAATAAACTCACTTTCAGATTTATAATAGTAAGGATAACGGAACAACCACTTGATATGATATCGATTCGAGTCAACCCTCCAACCCTAGCGACGGACATCAAAACATTATCGTATCGAATTCGTAATCCAAATACGTAGCGACAAGTCTTCGGGCGATACGTCGCCCAAACACTATAATAACAGTCATAAAGAAACTAAAATAAACTCTATTTAATACTAAATAGAGTCGTTAATACAAATATTGATTTTACAAAATGGATTCTGAATGAACGCCACCTAGGGTTGCCAATTGCCATTCTACAGATTATTACCCTCGCGCTCACAATCAAATAAGATTATTTTTATTTTATATAGAATAGTTAGTGTAAAATAAGGTTAAAATTAGTCTGTTTTTATATATTTATCATATATATATCAGTAATATGTTTATTTTTTCTTCTGAAAACGCATTGCAAATAATGAATTGCGTGAAACTGATCGTTATCAGTTCCAATCGTAAAATAATAATGATATTTTTATAGGATCTAAGAACGAACGGGGTCATTAGCGGAAGTGAGTGTGTTTTTTAATTATTACGCTTTCACGCCTCAACGGCTCAACCGATCATCGTGAAATTATGCATACACGTTGTCAGGGGTACAAAGAAGGACATAGGGTACTTTTACCCCGGGATTCTCGCAGGACTTCCAAAATTAAACGCGCTTCAAACCGTCTCCCGGCCCATAACTGTTTACTGTATCAATGATACTTTGAAACGTCCCCGAGTTAGCACCCCTCACCGACCTATACCTATACATATATATATCTACGTACTACAAGCGTTTGATGTGTGCGAGTGATGCGACTGTCATTCAACAATTAATGCGCCATCCATCACGCCTGTAATGGCGGACGATGCAGTAATCAATTATTATCATTTAGTAATAATACCAAAGAATATAGAATATTACAACACACGACAATCTCCGTCCTCCCACTCCTCATGCCGGGAAAGTTTTGTGGTAGTGTCAGTGAACAATTGTCACATGTGGAATCTACGTGTGACAATTGTTCACTGACAGCTGTCAGGTCGGTGTCAACCATCGGGTTGCCGGCTTGTACGTACACGTGTTGTGCGTGTGTGCGTATCGACGCACACACGCACAACACGTGTACGTACAAGCCGGCCGTCTTTGTGGGAAAGAACTTAAAACAGTTCACTTGTATGGAGTCACCGGGCTGGTAATACTAGCTAGTATAGCTGTTCCCTCGCGATTTCACCTGCGTGGATTTCGAAACTCCCTCGGGAACTCTAAAGGTATCCTATTTCATTTATTTTATGTTTAGTTCATATTATATATAATTGCTCTATTCAATTACTATTTTTTGTTCTCCTTGTTTATAAGTACGATCATTAAAAGACAGTCATGCTGAGTTTCTTGTCAGTTCTTCTCAGCAGAGGACGTATTCCGAACTGACGGTAATTTATAGTTCTAAGAAACTGCTGATGATTATAAGTAACAACCAATCCTAAGTAATATGGCTTTTGAATTTGATATGAGTGAATTTGCTACAATCAGTTCAGCAGTTTCAAAGATTATCTGTATCTATAATTTCAAACTTATAAACTTTATATACCTTCCTCGTTATTAGTGAAAAATTACCGATCTGCACAAGTCTTTTTATAAGTGTACTAGCGCCCCGCGGTTTTACCCGCGTTAATTTCGAAGATATCGCGGAAATTCCGTGATAAAAAGTACCCTATTTTCTTACCTGTACCCCTGACAACGTATTCATCAGGACGACTGCTTGAGTACGTAGGGGTGAAAGTATAACATACAAATAAACACATTTTCATTTATAAAACATACACTAGCTGTATCCCGCGGTTTCCCTCGAGGTGATTCCGAAATCCCCGCTGCAATTCCGGTATTAAAAGTGTTGGAATTATATACAAAAAATAATTAAAGAGTCTCATTGTATTTATTTGGTTAGTACCAATTCCCCTTTCAATACAATACAATACAATACAATTCTTTATTCGTAACACCAAGTTACAAGTCATATATAGGTACAATATAATAAATTATAGTGACCCGAGAGATAACATTATAATAGGTATAAAAAATAGTTATATTATGTCCAAAACGTATTATTAATTGACATATATTCGTACAATTATTATTTACTATAACATTAAAAAATAAAATAAAAAAGTTTTATCATAAAGTTACAGGCAACTCGTAAAATTCTTCTATCGAGTAGAACGTGTGTTCTAAGAGCCACTGGCGCAATCTCATTTTGAACACTTTCGTGGAAGTTGCATCTCTAGATATCGCGGCCGGCAGCCTGTTATAGACTGATGGACCTATTATGTACACCGACCTCTCCGATTTGCGCAATTTGTGAGCGGGCGCAACCAGGAGATGAGCGAGCTTGTTGCTGCGCAAGGCGCGGCCCGTGTTCACGCCCCTCTGGCGAAAGACGTCTGTACGGTTGCGAGTGAACAGGGCTACCTGATAGATTAGTTCGCAGGGAAGAGGCATGATCTTTAGTTCTTTAAAGAACTCTCTGCACGGGGTGTCATCAGGTGCGCCCGCGATGGCACGCACCGCACGCTTTTGCATAGAGAAAACACGGGTAGCGTCAGCGGCCCGGGCCCACAGCTCCGTCCCGTATGTTAGCAGGCTGTGTATTGTCGCGAAGTAGCACGACAGAATCACGTCGCGGGTCGCGGTGCCGGCGAGTCGACGCAAAGCGAAGCATGCCCGGCCGAGTCTGGAGCATAGACCATCGATATGGTCGCCCCAGGTGAGACTGCCGTCAATTTGGAAACCCAACAGCCTCGTAGTTTGGACCATCTGTAGTGCAGTGCCGTCTGCAACGACAGTACAAACTGGCGGTGTTTTGCCATTCAGCTGAAATACAGTAAAGCAAGTTTTGTCTCTATTTAAAGCCAGACCGTTAGATTTAAACCACCTATCGAGCCTTTGGACGATCGAGTTCAGTTTTATCTCTAGCTCGATCGATGTCGGTGCGGCGATTATGGCGGCTACGTCGTCAGCATACATGTAGATTTCCGCGTCGCTGACTGCGTCGGGTAGATCGTTTAGCAGCAAGCTGAACAGGGTATTCGATATGCATGAACCCTGCGGGACTCCTATAGCGTTAGACAATTCGGCTGATTTGACTCGGCCGCAATCGCCGACCACAGTCTGCGTACGTTGTGACATGAAAGAAGTCAACAATGACAGCGCCGGACCGCGGACACCGTAAAAGTCGAGTTTATTAGCGATGAGGTGGTGATTAGCAGTGTCGAACGCGCGCGAGAGGTCACAGCATAGCAACGCCACCTGCAGCCCAGCCTCGCGCGCGCCCAGCACGCGCCACACCACCTCTCGCACCAGGTCGGTAGTGGCGCGCCCGGCTCTGTACGCATACTGCCTGTCCGACATGACGCCGCGTTCTCCGATGAACGATATGAGCCTTTTATTTAGCCCTACTTCAAAAATTTTACTTACGGCAGGGACTAGCGATATCGGTCGATAAGATTTCATTTCCGATTTTTTACCTTTTCCTTTGTACAGTGGGGATATTTTAACTCGTTTAAGAGGGGTAGGATACACGCCCTGTCGGATGCAAGAGTTAAATAGGTGGGCTAAGATAGGGGCGATCTGCCCAACTATAGTTCGGAGCAAGCTAGAGGATATTCCATAAAGATCAACGCTATTTTTTGGGGCTATGTCTTTGTATACAATGTTTACCGTTTCGTCCGAAGAGAAACAGCTGAACCGCAGTGACACGTCGCTTGCGTCAGAGTCGGCACTCAGTGAGGCGCACGCCAAGGTGAGGTCCGCCGGCGGGGCGCCGCAAGCCGCAGCGGCGGTCGTGAATTCGAGATTCAGCGCGTCCACGAGCCGCCGCTTCGTACGGAACGGCACCCCACCGGCGTTTCGCAAGAGATCAGTGTAGTCGACCCTTTCGCGATGTTTTCGTCCTAGCTCGGTGTTTATTACGTTCCACATGCATTTTGCTTTATTTGGGTGGTCGCGAATAATTTTAGAGCAATAGTTACTTTGTTTCTCTTTCAGTAGCATGTTATACTTTGTGGAATAATTATCCACAAAGTAGCGTTTTTCTACAACCATCAGTATAAAAGTCGTGTGATGCTGCTCGTATGAGCTTCTCTTACTGCTCTCCTTTTGTATTAGGATACAGACGTGTGAAATTCAAGTGTGAATCCTACTAATATTATAAATGCGAAAGTTTGTAAGAATATATGGATGGATGGATGGATGGATGGATGGATGTTTGTTACTCTTTCACGTAAAAACTACTGAATGGATTTAAATGAAACTTTACAATAATATAACCTATACATCAGATTAACACATAGGGTACTTTTTATCGCGAAATTAACGCGGGTGAAACCGCGGGGCACAACTAGTAAGTAAAAAAATACGTATAATCTTTGTTCAGTCTAAACGTTTTCTTTCTCTCACATAACCAATTTCAATAAAAATTACCATCTGTCTTTTCCGTATCCATGAATGCAAAATTGTGCAAAAATTATCGGTTGAGTAGTTACGGCGGTAACCTCAGTCACCTCAGTTTCCGAGAGATTTGTTTTTTTTAAATTGAAGCAAAGAACATAATGAGTCTGTGCCGAAACGGAAGCAGCCCGTTTTGTGGGGGACTCACTGGACGTCTATTAACAAAACATAATTAATTTTAATTTATCGCCGCGCGCGACGCGCCCGAATGGAAATATAAAACGGCCAAGTGCGGGTTTGTCGCCAATGATAATGGTTCCGCAATTGGCTACTTGAAAAAAAAATTTTTTTTAGTTCGTCGTGTAGATTAGTAAAAAATATTGGACACGTATTTTTTCTTTTTTTACGTAATCAAAAAATAACAGAGATACATTGAGTTGAAATTTCGCGTGACGTCAAAACTCAATGCGGTTTGTATGGCGCTTATAATGAATATTGACGTCACGAGCCCCCCACCCTAAACTTTAATGCGCTTTATCTATGTTCATTTTCATTAAATTGAAAAAGCAAAAAATACGTGTCTATTATTTTTTTATTTTCTAACTGACGGACTAATTAGAATTTTGATTTTCATACCTTGGAGAATACCCAATTATAATTTTTTTTTCACTTCTCATGTTCGTAACAGTTCTGAGTGCAAGCGGACTAATACGGTTTTATATAATATGTGTGTGTGTAGGTGTGTCCTTGTGTATAAAAAATCCGGTTGCGTTTTGTTTTGATTTGTTTAAAAATTTACATTCATTTAGTAGTATAATTATATCACTGTTTTGTTTCGTTGAAATCGAATAAAACGGGTCTTTTAACAATTTGATCTTCGATTTAGGTAAGCATCCATCTTCAGTCTTTGGCTCAGGCGAATAAACGTCTTGGATTATTTACGTACCTATTAGCATGTTTTATTGACTATTAATATTTTTTCAAGTTCGTATATTATATTATATTTATATTTGCCAATCGTTATAGTAATTGACTCAATCTTTGTTCATTTACCTAGTACTTAACAACCTACTCATGTTTCTTTCCTAAATTTTGCGAACCTAAATAGTAAAATAGAAATTGTACATTGTGCCATATTTGGGCCATTATTAAAAAAAAAAAAACAAATTTTTTACAAGAAAGAGAAGAGGAATAATGCTTTTATTTACTAAATTACATTAAAACACAAGTAGGTATACAGTTTTTTGACTTTTTCAACTAGTTTTCATTTATTCAGCGGTAATAATGAGTTTTGTATAATAGGCTAGTTTCCTAAATTTTTTTTTAGTCCGTTTTGTAGATTATTAAAAAATATTGGACACGTATTTTTTTATTTTTTATGTAACCAAAAAATAACGGAGATATATCAAGTCGAAATTTCACATGACGTCACGCCTCGCTACAGTTTGTACGCACGTTATAGCGAGCGGTGACGTCACGAGTCCCCCACCCTAAACTTTAATGCGCTTTATCTATGCATATTTCCATTATTTTAAAAAAGCAAAAAATACGTGTCTTTTATTTTTTTATTATCTAACTGACGGACTTAATAGAATTTTGATTTTTTTACCCAGGAAACTAGCCTATTATATATTACTTCTTTAATTTACGATCGTTGGTTAAATTTTGAATCACAAGTATACTGGTATTGAGCTCAATTTAGTTTGAGCACGGACCCCCAAAAAGTTAGTTGCAAAAAAAACCAAGCCAATGATTTAATTTCGGTCGGTAACTCATCTCTGAGCGTTTAAAAGCCTTTGAAAATACGTCGCTCTACAATGAATATACATTGCTCTTTCACTATAGATATTATTATGACAAGACTTATAGCAAGCGAGAGTTATAAATTAACTTATGATTTACCCCGTATTATCTTAATCGTTGGAATTCTTCCTTTCGTTTTATTAAGCTCTCATGAAGGATGCGTTTTATTTATGTAGAAACGTCCTCGATTTGTTGTTTGAAGGGTATTTAAAAGTCGTTGGGTTTGGGATTTTTATAGTTTATTTTACGGGTGTAATGACTTTTTGTTTCGAGTTTTATGACTTTATCATTGGAGAGATACTTAAATAGGCATGTAACAGGTAAAATTAAGTTATTAATGAGATTAAAACCCATTCTAGCGGTAGTTTAGTGATTTCACCCGCGTTAAATTCGAGTTCCCCCGGGAATTCCGGGACAAAAGGTACCCTATGTCCTTCTCTGATCGATTGAGCCATTAAACCGTGAAAGCGTAACAAACAAACAAACTTACTTTCGCATTTGTAATTGTAAAGGTTATCCAGCAAAGGATTCTAAAAAGGATACCGATAAATATCGATCCATCTTTCATCTGTTTCTCAAAGGAATCAAAGCTGATTTTGCATACAGCTTTGAATATAATTAATGACAGGACATTTTAACGAACAAAAACTAACAAGTAGTACATTTTAACCAACTTTTTTGTCACGTTAGTTTCGGAGACCCCGCGGGCATTCCGAGATAAAAGTACTTACTACTTACTAGTTACTACCCTATATTTGTTTCTGTATATACCCTTCATCGACGACGTGTAGGTAGTATCTATTCAAAATTTAATATAGTTTCTTACGCGTCTTTTCGGAGTTCCCGTGGGAATTCCGGGATAAAAAGGTGGTAAATTTTGCATACACGTTGTCAGGGGTACAGAGGAGGACATCCTGACAACGTGTATGCAAAATTTCGTGGCAATCGTTTGAGCCGTTTAGCCGTGAAAGCATAACAAACAAACAAAATAAACAAACTCACTTTCGCATTTATAATACTGACATATTAATAGTAAGGATTTCCCCTATATCAATTTTTTTGCGCATTTTTGAAGCCATGCACGCTGACAATTCCTTCCAGGGTGGTCCTGTGGTGGTTCACTTTGGCTCCTCGTTTAAAAACAAATTAAGATAAGATAAACTTTATTCAGATATTTTAAGTTTATTTTTGTTGCAAATCTTCGATAAAAACAACATTTTAGAATAGAATAGAATAGAAAAAAGTTTATTTGATACCAAAAAGATAAAATAAGTACAACTGTGAGTCTTAAACTAGAATAGTTGGTACCAAAATGGCTACCACTCAGCATTATGCCGTGGCACTAAGTTCCACGACGCTGATTTTCAGTGGCGACCGTAGAATTTTGAGTGAGTATTAGTAGAATGTATTATCCTTACTATCTTTAATATTACTGAGTGACTATGAATGAGTTTGTTTGATTGACAGTTACGCTTTCACGCCTTAACGGCTCAGCCGATCATCATGAAGTTTTACATACACGTTGTCAGGGGTACAGAGAAGTTGAAAGTGTACTTTTATTCCGGAATTCCTGCGGAGATTCCGAAAGAAACGCGGCCGAAACCGCGGGGGCCAGCTACTGATATTGTAACGACAGAAATGGTCAAGTTATCTCAGTGGGGGGTAAATTAATACCGGTCGATGGTTGGGGCCAGCTTAATGTCACGTCTAAATATCAACGCGGGTGCTTCGATAATGCGATGATGCACGCGCCATCGGGCAGGCGGCCCTTAAGGAGGTTTTACTTATTTATGTACTAGCTAAAAAACCCGGCTTCGCCCGGGAGTTGATATGAGATGACGTGGTAGAGTCGAAATAAAAAAATAAACTATGACGTAAAAAGTAAAAAAAAAGTTTATTGAAAACGTTTTCTCATTATTTACAATACTTGTTTATAAACAACATTTTTCATTTTTTGTCCGGAGTATATAATACATAAATTTTTCGGATTTCCTACTCTTGAGCAAGCTTGGCGCCACTATACTTAATTTCCAAGTTGTAGGGTTGGAAAGTTCTTTATATCTTTAGAAACACGCCCTTTAGATTAAAACGGGAACTTTCTAGCTTCTGTAGCGGTAGCGTATGTAAATGTAAAGGCGCGAAATTTAAAAACCTAAATTTTTTAATATTTTGAGAACTAATTTGGATAACTAAAATTATGTCGCTTTAACTCCAAAATATACGTTAAATAATGACGTATAAATACACAAAATTTAACAACTTTATTATAGTAACAAATTAAATTTAAGATTTTATTGAAATTGGAATTTTAAATTTCGCGCCACTACTACACATGCTGCAATGGCTCACAACTATGGAGACTATACACTATGACTATTGGAGTGTATAGTCTCCATAGTTGTCTTGAACGAAGTTCAAATATTCGATAACAGATGGCGCCACTGCACTTAATTTCCAAGTTGAAGGGTCGGAAAGTCCCTTATATCTTTAAAAACATGCCCTTTAGATTAAAACGGGAACTTTCTTGTTCGAGGGGGGATAAAGGGCTATCACACCACATAAGTCCCTTTATCGTGTCGGGACTCCTTTTTAAGTTTTATCGGCACGCACATTTTATCGACTTAGTTTTATTATATACTAGCTAAAAAACCCGGCTTCGCCCGGGAGTTGATATGAGATGACGTGGTAGAGTCGAAATAAAAAAATAAACTATGACGTAAAAAGTAAAAAAAAAAGTTTATTGAAAACGTTTTCTCATTATTTACAATACTTGTTTATAAACAAAATTTTTCATTTTATTGTCCGGAGTATATATACATAAATTTTTCGGATTTCCTACTCTTGAGCAAGCTTGGCGCCACTATACTTAATTTCCAAGTTGTAGGGTTTCTTTAGAAACACGCCCTTTAGATTAAAACGGGAACTTTCTAGCTTCTGTAGCGGTAGCGTATGTAAATGTAAAGGCGCGAAATTTAAAAACCCAAATTTTTAAATATTTTGAGAACTAATTTGGATAACTAAAATTATGTCGCTTTAACTCCAAAATATAAGTTAGCTAATGACGTATAAATACACAAAATTTAATAACTTTTTTATAGCAACAAATGAAATTTAAGATTTTATTGAAATTGGAATTTTAAATTTCGCGCCACTACTACACATGCTGCAATGGCTCACAACTATGGAGACTATACACTATGACTATTGGAGTGTATAGTCTCCACAGTTGTCTTGAACGAAGTTAAAATATTCGATAACAGATGGCGCCACTGCACTTAATTTCCAAGTTGAAGGGTCGGAAAGTCCCTTATATCTTTAAAAACATGCCCTTTAGATTAAAACGGGAACTTTCTTGTTCGAGGGGGGATAAAGGGCTATCACACCACATAAGTCCCTTTATCGTGTCGGGACTCCTTTTTAAGTTTTATCGGCACGCACATTTTATCGACTTAGTTTTATTATATATAATGATAATGATAATGATTACTAGCTGTCGCCCGCGGTTTCACCCGCGGTAATTTCGGAGTTCCCGCGGGAGTTCCGGGGCAAAAGTACTCTATGTCATTTTCTGTACCTCTGACTGCGTGTATGCAAAATTTCGTAGTGATCGGTTGAGCCGTTAAGACGTGAAAGCGTAACAAACAAACAAACTCACTTTCGCATTTATAACATTACTAGCTGTGCCCCGCGGTTTCACCCGCGGTAATTTTGGAGTTCCCGCGGGAATTCCGGGATAAAAAGTAACATATTATGTCCTTCTCTGTACCCCTGACAAACAGACAGAGTTTTTGTGTGATTGAGTAACAAACATCCAAACATTCAAACAACCAAACATCCACACTTTCACATTTATAATATTAGTAGGAAGTAGGATTAAGGATTATACTAGCTGTGCCCGTGGTTTCACCCGCGTTATTAATTCAGATTTTCCGCAGGAATTACGGGACCAATAGTACTCTGTAGCTGATGAGCATGGGTGCTCATGTTTCAAATTTCATGGTGATCGGTTGAGCAGTTAGGACGTGAAAACATAACAAACAAACTCACATTAGAATTTTATATATTTACCGCCGCACTCAGAGTCGACTTTAATGATTACTTAGTTAAGTATAGATTTTTAAATCAAAACTGCCGCAATCAGAGACGTTCAGTAAATTAGTGTTAATTGGCATTTAATGAGATTTAACTCAATTAGTTAAATGCCAATTAACATTAATTTATTTAACTTGTCTGATTGCGGCAGTTTTGTTTTAAAAATCTATACTTAACTAAGTAATCATTAAAGTCGACTCTGAGTGCGGCGGTTAGTTTTAATAATTAAGTTCATGAACAACATAAAAATTCCCCCCTTATACAGCGTGAACTTTTAATTTCTTACTTACCAAAATAAACAATGAACACTAAAATTATCATAAAAATAATAAAACACCGAATAAAATAAGCAAAATGTCCCAATAAAATATCAAGCGGGCACTTCACGTCCGCCAAATTGATTCTGCGTTCGGTTAACTAATTTCATGTTCTTATTACAGTGTCATAAAGAATAAAATCGTTCGCATTCAATTACGTCGATTGCAATCTCACTGTGGTTTGTTTGAACAGCGAGCACTGATTCCGATAGTGACGTGCGAATATTTTTGTTTTATAAATAATGTGTGATATCGATTCTCTAATTTGGATCTGAATATTAGTTTCATTCACTTTCATTTAAATTCTCAATTCATTATTAGAAGAAAATTGATACTAAAAGTTGATGAAATCACGATTAAACTTTTTTTTGGAATCCATTTGTTCTAAATACTCTCGTTGTAAGTACTAGTTTGTCTTTCTTCTTTTATTTGTAAATTTTGTAATAGTTAAATTTATAATCTACTAGCTGTTTCCCGCGGTTTCACCCGCGTTAATTTCGGAATTCCCACGGGAATTCCGGGACAAAAAGTACCCTATGTCCTTTTCTATACTCCTTACAATGTGCATACAAAATTTCATGATGACCGATTGAGCCGTTAAGGCGTGAAAGCGTAATAGACAGACTTTAGCGTTACTTTCGCATTTTTAATATTATTGAATTGAATTGAAAAAACTTTATTTGACACAACACAAAGATTTACAGCATACGTATACAACAACTAGACATATATATATATATATATAACTGTAGTAGGGACAATAGTTAAATTTCACTTTTATGGTTTCGATCACAATTTGTTTATGGTGGTACTTGTAAACATTAATTACATTTACGAGTATCGTATTATCTCCACGTTTAACTGTTAGTCAAAATAGTTAATTTTCAAATGACAGGTAAGTCTTCTACATCTATGCTATAAATTTCACTTCGCTGTCAGTAACTTAATTACTATTTTAGTATCGTCGCCGTTTTAATAGCAAAATGCTTTTCAATTTCACAATAAAAATCGATATCTCCACAACGACATCTTAATCACTGTCAATCCCTATCGAGACTCCCCTTCACATTGGAATGTCAAACCATAATCATTGCTTTAGAGTGAGACGTGCGATATCCAAAACGGTTTGTTGGAGTGGGACGGAAACAAAACAGGATGATGTACGCTTTTATGAACACTATAATGGGTTAAATTGGTCCTTTAATAAGCAGAGGCCGATATCATAAAGTGTCTCGAATAAAACTGTCAGCTTTGAGACTCGATTGTTTACGGGCAAGGCGACGTTACTCCGAATGCTGAAGTGACCGGTCTACTTAGACCTCTCAGTTTAAGTGCACAAACCCTTTAATGTCCCTGTTTTATTATGCTTTATAGGGCACGGGGGACCAAATTAATTTTGTCATCGGATTATAATAAAAATAATGTGCTCGGAATTCAATGAAAGGACGAGTGGTCGTGAATGTTTACCTCTTTGGTTAACGACTTAATTTGAATGTTGATATTTTTTTTTCGTGGACGAAATGCTTTTGAGGTTTTTAATTAGATATTTCTAAGATACTTCGGCATAATTAGCCTAGATTAATGATTTGTGAGACCAAATTAAAAAAAATTCATAGCACGAGATTTCGCAAGGATTTTTACAAGATTTTAATTTTTTTTTTCTACTAGGTACCTACTTCTAAGGAGTTCACGTCAAAAGGAGTATTATTTAAAACAAAGACAAGAAACTGCTCTTGATTTTATAATAAACTTTCTGGTAACTCAATATGTCCCCGATGAGATGACAGAAGAGGCAAGATGAAATAATAATAAAAATACCCCGTAGTTTCTCTAAAAATAAAAATAATGTGAAATCATTCAGCCATTTTTGTTATGCTACTGCTCCATCTGCGTGTTAACGCGTAAATTAGTGCGCTAATTTAGATGTGGCCAACATTTTAACGCGTTAACTTACTAACATTACCATCAACGTTAACGTTAGACATTAACATCAACAGTAGCATTATGATATTGCAAAAGCCTTAAGTTGAGTAATTTCGTAGAACATTAAATAGGTGTATAGGTACAGGAATGTTTATATCTATATTTTATCCTCAAATTCCCGCGGGAACTCCGAAATTACCGCGGGTGAAACTGCCGGGGACAGCCAGTTAAAGTAGCTATAAACTTTAAGACGACAACTTTGTATTCGGGATTTAAGTGAAAAACCGTGTGTGGAGTTGCAAAATCGATAATGATCCGCAATCAGAGCGCTGATCTTCCCCTTCATTAGTTGGGGTCAGCGCAGATAGTATGTTTTTCTTCCCTATTACTAATCCGGTTTTTGTTTACCAAGAAAATAAGAAAGCGGAACTTATCGGTTCGTTGTTTTTTTTTCTATAAAATAAATCAGGGACAGCAGTGTGTTTCTAGGAAATGTATAAACTCATAGTTTCATAGAATAGGGATGTGGACTACTTTTGAAAATCAAAATTCTAATTAGTCCGCCAGTTAGAAAAAAAAAACAATATAGACACGTATTTTTTGCTTTTTTAAATAATTTAAAATATACAGAGATAAAGCGCATTAAAGTTTAGGGTGACGGGGGTCGTGACGTCACTAACCACAAAATCGCCATACAAACTGTCCGAATAGTGACGTCACGCGAAATTTCAACTCAATATATCGCCGTTATTTTTTGTTTACGTAAAAAAAGAAAAAATACGTGTCCAATATTTTTTAATAATCTACAAGACGGACTAAAAAATAAAAATTAGTCAACATGCCCATTTATTATCTACCAAAGTGTTACTTAGGTAATAGGTAGGTACTAGCGGTTTCCGTCGCGATCAAGTCATCGTTATTTATGTAATGTGGTTTTTGTTGCACTAGAAATAAGTGAAATTTGTATTGGTATATATTGGTTTAATAAAAAAAAAGCAGTTGGGATAATTTTCCCAGAACTACGAGTCATGCGGGTAAAACCGTCGGCACCAGCTAGGTATTTCCTAAGGTATTTCATTCAAAAAGACGTCGATAGATTATGTTACTTATACTAATGTATTATATCTAGGTACTTACTATAATTTTGAAATTCTATACAAAAAAATTTAGACATAGAAAATGTCAAATCGGTCACTTTTGGTAGTTTACGATGAAACTTTCTTTTATGAAATATCTTAGAAATGTGATTTTTATAGCATCCGGTTACACTAATTTCACCCCTGCAAAGGCTTTAACGAATACGTTACTTCAATAATTTCTAGTTTAATAGTTACAACTTAGTAATACTTAAGTACCTATAATTGTAACATCTCTAATTCTGTAACAATCACCGACATCACTCGACAAGGTGCAATTAATTCCGAATTTCCTATCGACTTGCATCTCCCTCGCACGTACCTTTTTATACACGAGTGAGAGAGCCGACAGATAACCTCTCAGACACTTAATGAGTGATCCGGGAGCCCTCTTTGAAAATGTTGACTTAGCTTTTGAAGTCGGTGCGATGCCTCTCGTTATAGCCGACGATAATTTTAATTGACGACGTTCGATGGATGGCATTTAATGTTTTAATGACGTTAAACAGTTCGGCCGCGCCAATTATGGAGATCTCGCGGGAATTCCCAGACAAAAAGTAGCATACACCCTTTTCTGTACCTACCTACCTCTGACGTGTATGAAAAATTTCATGATGATCGGTTGAGCCGTTAAGGCGTTAAGGCATAACAAACAAACGAATATAGTCGCTTTCACATTTATATCCTCGCGGTTTCACCCGCGGTAATTTCGGAGTTCCCGCAGGAATTCCGGGATAAAAAGTACCCTATGTGTTAATCTGATGTATAAGCTATAATATTGTAAAGTTTCATTTAAATCCATCCAGTAGTTTTTGCGTGAAAGAGTAACAAACATCCATCGATACTTACAAACTTTCGCGTTTATAATATTAGTAGTAAGGAAGGATAACATGTGAAACTTATAAGAATCGTTTCGTAGTAAAATATTGCTATTCACCTGGAAATCGAAATAAATTTGATAGCAGCCTCTCCGTTTGTGCAATTACTATTGAAAAGAACAAATCAATCCTAAAAAATTAAAGGTAGATACGTGGACAGAAAATAGGGATCAAAGTTTTCATAAAATATTCAATCAAACTATATAGGGTGATAATTTTAAAATTAACAATAGCACGAGATCAAACATTCCAATTATCCACCTACTCACTGTCGAGTGTTGATTCTATGGAAACAGTTTCTACAGCCTGTTACTGCAATATGTAGTCATTTAGGGATGAAGATCGAATGCTGGTAATGCTAATGATATGGGTACTTACAGTAAAATTTGATACTGGTGAAAATAAAAAAAAATACTTCAAATACATAACTAGAAGGGTTGCTCAGTGCTTGCTAGTGATTAAATAGCGATCTTTCAATGATTTATCGCTAATTAGGTGAGCGATGAAAAACGGGTGCGTAAGTGTGTACACGCACAAGAAGTGAAATATGTAAAAATCAAGATTTTTTTTTTAAAGAGAAACCAGTAGCCACCTGTCTATCATTCGATTTCAAAGCATAGCATAGCATACTTACATAATTATCGAAAAAGTGTTGTCTTGCATTCTTTAATGGTGTGTTTAATAACGGCAAATTAATGTACAGGTATACTATTAAACAAATACAATCTAGAAACATGACCACACCTTTCTGTTACACCCTGTATTCAGGGGAGCGGTCCATTTCTTGCCAATTATGCCCCTTGTCATACGCACAGCGCGAGCATAATCGACTCGTCTGCTAAATCAAACACTTGAAAAGCGACCTTATTAACCTTGCGTTTGTGTTCAAATCACACTGTCGGCGCGTGTCAAATGTTACAACTCAAAACCTATAAGGGTTGTCATACAATAATGAATGTTATTGCAAACGCAGTAGAGCGTTGATTAGTGTGAACAGTAGATCAAAGGGTTGTGTCTGAGTCGGTGGATGACGTACGCGGCAATAACACGCCAATGTTTCCAAATGGTTATTTAAGAGACGGTTATTGCTGGAGTGAAAACTTCTATATTATTCACTAGTCGATACCGGTTTCAGTCACATTAATTTCGGAGTTTCCGCGGGAATCCCGGCATAAAAAGTACCCTATGTCCTTCTCTGTACCCTTGATAGCGTGTATGCGAAATTTCATGATGATCAGATGAGTAGTTAAACCGTGAAAGCTTAACAAACAAAACAATCACATCCGCAATTATAATATTACGGACTAGCTGATCCCCGCGGTTTCACCTGCGTTAATTTCGGAGTTACCGCGGGAATTCCGAGATAAGAGTACTTCCTGTGTTCCATCACACAAAGTCCACCCTCACTGGGAATCGAACCCGGAGCCTGTTGATTAGGGGGTAGGTATGGTGACCTACTGCGCCAATCGGGTCGTCAAAATCAAAATACAAAAAAAAGAACGTTCGGGTAATTCTACCTACAAATCTACGACCCGTTCGTGTAATAGTCTAACCTTAAAATCAGTAACCTTTTTATGTATTAGTTTTAATAACTTAACTATTAACTAAAATAAATTAATAACTATAATGCAAATGCTAAGACGAAAGTTCAATCTAAGTATTTGTATGTTTTGTGTGTGCCAAATAAAGTAATTTCAATTTCAACCTAAAATTACTATAGGTTAATACGCACAAAGAGATTAGAGTCAACTATAGAGAACTGTCGCTCTCAATACTTCGCCTTAACCCGTTATCCGCGAATAGGTCAGGAATAGCCGAACATTTGAAGCGGTGTCGCGAATGGCGTAATTTGACGGCCGACGGAGGAAGTCAGGCGACAATCCGCACAGCACTTTACTGTTCGCAGACCTACACACTAGTATATATATAGTATTATATGGACATAGATAAGCAATAGTGTGTTAACCCACACTGGAGAAATTTTGAGTAAATCGTGTTTTAAAAGTAGGAGCGCCATTTGTGTCAACATTTTTTATATTCAATATTTAGTTTCATATTTAAGCAATGTAATAAGGTAAACACATAATTAAAAAACGTTCCCTAACTCTCAATAAATCATTCTGAATCAATAACTTAATTTTGTGGGTTAACATGTTATTGCTTATCTGCGTCCAGATATAGTATTATATTATCTGTGCCTACACTCAAACTGCAATCGTTTGATCGCGACCGAGCAGTGCAGTGAGCTAAAACGGTGATTCATCGACCGAAAGTGTTAACACTGTTTGCCATTTAAAAGCAAATTTAAAAAAAAGTGAGCTGATTTAAAGGCGTCAATATTGAAAATAGTTGTCAAGGCAAAATAGTTGACAAGACATAACATCTGCCGTCTAGTTTTTTAGGATTTTTGGAGATGAACTTCTTTAGGGTTAACTTAATACTTTTGATATCAAATTAAAGCGTGACGGAAAAGTTACACTTAGTTTACGCTTAATGTACAGACGGCAATATATCTACAAACAGTAGTATTGAGGTACAATGTCACCAATCAAATATATTTTAGCTTTTGAAAATTATTTATTTAGTTTTATCTTCTTCTTTATAAATAAAAATGAATGTTTTATGTCTGTCCTCTTTGCGTTTCGAAACCATTGGTCAGATTGTGATGAAACTTTGGCGGGTTGTTCTGCTTGCCTCCTCAAAGGTTCCTGATCCCAAAACTCGCGCGGGTGAAACCGCGGGGCACAGCTAGTTATGTATATAAAATATCAATTACTAATTAGTTAAGACAGTCCGAAATCTGTCATTGTCACATTTTATATCTATATAATTACTAGCTGTCCCCCGCGACTTCATCCGCGGTAATTTCAGAGTTCCCGCGGAGGTTGAGGGAAAAAGTACTCTGTCCTTCTTTGTACCCTGACAGTAGTTCACGGTGATTAGCTGTTCCCCGAATTAGTGCCGGAGTTCCCGAGGGAATTCCGGGATAAAAACTATCCTATATTTTAATACAAAATTTTATCAAAATCTGTTCTGTAGTTTCGGAGTCCATCGCGGACAAACAACGTGACACGTGATTTATATATATATATATACTAGCTGTCCCCCGCGATTTCATCCGCGGTAATTTCGGAGTTCCCGCGGAGGTTGCGGGAAAAAAGTACTCTATGTCCTTCAGTTCCCGAGGGAATTCCGGGATAAAAACTATCCTATCTTTTAAGTTGGACCATATTATAAATGGTTGCAAAATTTTATCAAAATCCGTTCAGTAGTTTCGGAGTCCATCGCGGACAAACAACGTGACACGTGATTTATATATTATTCAGAAGATAAGATTATAAAATACAAAATATGTATATTAAGCTATGCCTATAACTAAACTTAACTATTGAAAATCGTTCATTTATATTTATAGATATATGTTATGTTATGATGATATGTTATGTTTCTTCAGGATGCAATCCACCTATTTATCTTTGCCAAAGTTATGCTTAGATTCCTTTTAGGTACATTGTAATCTACCTATACCATAAAATGAGGTATTACTAGCAAACGTTACCACGCGGGCCTCTCTGCAATAATACCATCGACAAAGGTTAATTAGAGGCCGATCCCAGGGGGTCCGCCCGCCCCCACCCACCCCCGCCCCCCGGTCCCCCATCTACTATTGTGATGCGAACCCCAAACTATCAGGCTATGTTGTACGGATTATGTTATCTAATGATCTAATGACGGGATTTTACACAGTCTTCCGGTCGGGAACTCGTTAATCGGGTTTTCGACAGTGGGCTATTTGACTAATTTTTTTTTAGTCCGTCTTGTAGATTAATAAAAAAATATATTGGACACGTATTTTTTTTCTTTTTTTACGTAATCAAAAAATAACGGCGATATATTGAGTTGAAATTTCGCGTGACGTCACTAACCAGTGCAGTTTGTATGGCGGCTAGTAGCGGTAAGTGACGTCACAAACCCTTAAAGTATAATGCGCTTTTTCTCTGTGTATTTTCATTCATTTGAAAAATAAAAAAGTACGTGTCTAATGATTTTTAATTTTCTAAAAGAAGGACTAATTAGAATTTTGATTTTCAAAACTCGTCAACATCCCTATTCTTGTGGTAGATAACCGATCGGTTTGAAATTTTGCATTACTAACTGGGATTTTTGTTTTGGAAATAAGAGTTGTGGAGATCGCTATAGTACGATTCAACTGCTTTTTGTTTTTTTAGTAGACACATTTTGTGACTACTATCGTTTTTGTGTGGATAAGTAATAAGGTAGGTAAAGCCTCCTTAACCAAGTTGCCATTCTATAATCGTTATCTTTATAGAAAACCAAGGAACTTATCGCCATGTCACGGTCACGAAAAATCGTCCAATCAAAGTCAATTTTTTCGTGAACTTGATAATAAGTTCCCTTGTTTTCTATAGCGATAACCATTATAATATGTAGATTGGCAACTTGGCAAGGTTAGTTAATGGTTTCTTCAACCAAGTTACCTGTTAGTTAATTTCGATCGCCAAACCCTACCTACTTATATTATAAATGCGAAAGTAACTCTGTCAATCTGTCTGTTACGCTTTCACGCCCTAACGGCTCAACCGATCATCATGAAATTATGCACACACGTTGTCAGAGGTACAAAGAAGGATTTAGGATACTTTTTATCCCGGAATCCCCGCGGGAACTCTGAAATTTCCGCTGGTGAAACCGCGGGGCACAGCTGGTAAATAAATAATATCGTTAAAAAGTCACATATCAAATTAGCTTTCTGTCAATACGGATTTCGTTTGAAACGACGCGCCGTCGTCTCTCATGTCCCGATCATGATCCGTGCGCACGCGCATCCCATCTCGTTAATTGCGCGCTTCCTGCGATCGAGTTACTTGCGCGGGCGCAAGTGAGCCGCCGATTGATCTTCATATCCGTCTTTCGAGATTTCATTACTGAATCATAACTACAGCCGTGTTGCCGGGGTATAAAAAATCAAAATGCTATTAATTAGTCCGTCAGTTAGATAATAAAAGATAATAACCAACTTGTTGTTGTTTTTTCTTTTGTGTTGTGCTGGAATAAATGTATAGTTTTCTTTCTTCTTTCTTTCTTCTTTCTTTCTTCCTAATAAACACGTACCTATAACAATTTTGCTTTTTCAAATTAATGTAACAACAAAAATTTTGTCAATGGGCATGTTGACTAATTTTTATTTTTTAGTCCGTCTTGTAGATTATTAAAAAATATTGGACACGTATTTTTTCTTTTTTTTACGTAATCAAAAAATAATGGCGATATATTGAGTTGAAATTTCGCGTGACGTCACTATTCTGACAGTTTGTATGGCGGTTTTAGCGGTTAGTGACGTCACGGCCCCCTCAATTTAAACTTTAATGCGCTTTATCTCTGTGTATTTTAATTTATTTGAAAAAGCAAAAAATACGTGTCTATTGTTTTTTTATTTTCTAACTGACGGACTAATTAGAATTTTGATTTTCAAAAGTAGTCCACATGCCTATTACCTTTACCTGTACCTGCTATTATACTTAATAGATTTATGCAATCTGCAAAAAGCAACAATCGAGAGAAGCTTATATTTAGTGTATTATTTTTTTATATTTTTAAACCATTTATAAACAGACGAACATACAATTTACCTGATTGACGTCCCTTAAAGGTACTTTACCATCCTGACAGGAATTGCTATTGCTATTCGGGTCACGTTGTGTAAACGCACATTATATATCTATACTATAATAAAAGAGTAGAATTTGCGATACTGTACATTGAATATTTTTAACAAAAATTGACAGGGGGCGATAAAAGAAGAGTAACCAACCATAAAAAAAAGTTTTTAAAATTCTTCTCTGTCTGTCTGTCTGTTCGCGATAATCTCCGAATCAACTGGACGGATTGTTATGCGGTTTTCACAGGTAGATTAAGCTTGGTCTAGAGCTACATATAGGCTTTGTTTCATTTAAATTGAATGTCGGGAAAAAAGTTGTTATATAAAAACGTTTCACGCGGGTGAAAGCGCGGGGCACAGCTAGTTATATCATATTAAACTCTTTCCTTTGCAATATACCTACAGCTGTTGCTAATCTTTAAAATTTTGGTCCACTCTTACGAGACCGGAGGTGACCTCAAAAAAAACCACCAATATCATTAATCCTTCCTTTGAATTCGATTTGGGACGCGTCAAAATTGATAAACTCAAGAATATAGAATGAAAAATTGGATTAAACTCTAATTCGTACGGAAAACCAAGATCCACAAGTCCGATAGCTATTTAACACGTTTCGTTACAACAAAACATTGGATTTTCAAAGAAGCAGACACATACTTACGTATCGCGTGACTATTTTTCAATATAGTGAGAACGCGCGTTGTCACTCGCTTATAATATGTCGACTTGTCGCCGGAACAAGCGACACTTTTGCTCGTGAAAAATGAGTTTACGGGAAAAAATTTCGGGGTGTTTATTCTCGCCGACTTTATTTGACGCAAGTTACGCGATGAGCACGCGTCCAAGGCATAAGCGGACGCGGAGGTGACTTCATTTTCGATTCGCATATGGAAATTGGTGCGTTTGTACACACGGAAGAAGTGAATGATTTCATTTATTTCGATTCTTTCGGGTGTCACGGCGTTTCCCTTTTGGCAGTTTATACTGTATTGCAATGTAGAGATCAGCTTCGATTTATGTAAATGGTAGAGTTAGAAAGTAACGCAGCGTTAAACGAGAAAACCTCGCATAAAAGGATTCTAGTAAAATTGCTAATAATTCATATTATTTACTAAATCCCCGCGTCTTCAGCCGAGTTTCGTACTTTATCCCTTCAGGAGTTGAGTTTCCAAAAATAACTGAAAAATGCTTGTGCAATATTTCAAAATAACCAAACCATTTTCTCCGTTGTGTCAGATAGTCAGTGCATTTCGGAATTCCTTCGGGAACTATAAATTTTTTCGAGATGAAAATTGTCTTTTGTCACATTCTGACTTACTTACATAAAGTAATCAAGAATACAAATACATAATTACGGTCATGATGACATTATCATAAATTTTAAATGATTTTAGGTTGAATTGAAAAGATTAGGCAAGTTTAATGGAAACCGCTCTCGCTTTGAAATCGCACCACAAATCTTGGCGGGCGAGTTACACACGATCCGAGATTTTATTTGACAGCGAGTTACACGCAACTAATAGTGATCTTTCTTGGTAATATCGCCGGCGATGCCTCCTCTAATTCCAATGAAACTCACTAATGTGAGCGTTGACAACGCTTTAGGCTGCTTACAGATTATAGCGTTCGCCGAACGGCCGGTCCATGACGTTCATGGCTCGAGGCGAACATCTGCCCTCCTAGCCAAATCGATATTCTACAATCGTCACGCAAAACTAAAGTTTTGATTGGCTGACCAAGCGACATGATGATTCGTTACTTATTTTTCTATGCGTTATCGATTGTAGAATGTCAATTTGGCTAGGGGGGCAGATTTCAGAGCGTTACGTTGTAAACGGTAGTTAGTTATTAGTTGTTGTTGGTTTCTTTGCCCCTTCTGGGACAGGCGAGGGCTGTCCAGCCATACAGTCAAGTCATGAGTAAATGGTTTTCGTATTTTATCACAGTGTAATTTATTTAATGAATAAAATGCCTTTTATTGAGCACCGAAAGTAACCAAATACCTAAAGAAACATTAGCAAAAATTTACCACTATAAAATGCTTTAAGTCCTTTAATTTACACGTCTTCTTTTGTTTCTTTTCTTTACTTTACCGAAAGTATAGAAGATACCACAACATGACGTGTTCCTTTTCCATATTATTAAGCAGGTAATTTAATATTTACACAGTCACGCTCTAATCTGTATACACCTTTAAGAGTTTTCGTGTGATATGAGCTAAACTGTGGGTTTGTTTATTTCACAGTTGTAATAAAGAAATATTGTCACGGCTTATTTGTGTTGTTTGGTTTAGTTTTCTTAGTATGCGATCAGTGATATCGTAGTACCTACTGTCAACAACGACTTAAGGATCCGAATAATATCAATCCAGCTTGAGCTCTAGCACGAATCTTCACATAAAAAGATGGTTAATATCTACAGCACAACGTAGGATGTTTCATAAGATGATTGTATTTGCCCTGAGTCTGGTTTTTATGGCCATTAAGTGTGTATTAATTAATATTTTAAAAAATATTTTATCAGTAGTCGAATATTAATAAATTGACCATGTGGAATAAATTTCCAAGAATATTTAATACCTGTTATCAACTCTGCACTTTGTTTACGCAGCCACATTGTTAACACGAAATAATATGTAAAATAAATAAATATGTAACTTTCTTTTTTATGGTTTTACATCACAACTACTAAGCCATTCATCCTGAATTTTTTAAGATTCAGAGAAGGAAATTGGGTACGTTTTATCCCCCGATTCCCGCGGGAACTCCGACTGGTTCTATAAACGCTCACCGTCAACTCGTTATCACAGCGAGCGTCCCCTGCGCAGTTCTCCACCGACGCAATTACGCTCTCTGGCCACCCCTCGCGCGATAGCGCACGAGTCATGGGGCATTGATCACAGAACAGATAGAAGAGACAACTCAGTATAGTATGGCAACAAATGAAAACCCGTGTCGCCAGCTGACTCCACACACAAAACCATTCATCGCGCACAAAAACATTCATTAATGTATCAGACTGTTTGGCTACGTTTTTACTTGGTCACTGTTTACAAAATTCACATTTTTGGGAATATTGAAAAAAAAAAAAAAAACTTGGGATGCAAAAGTTTTGTGCAAGTTCCTTTGAGACTGTGTGACGCGCTTGCTCCGTTTACAATATTGTGTCCTCTCTACTTAATTTATTTTCTCTGTGGTGTTAACCGTGCAGCGCTGACGGGGCGCGTTGTGTCACGTCGCCGCAATTATAACGAGAGAAAGAATTGATATTTATTCAGACACACGATAATAATGATGTTGGTGCACTTATATTGACGTGTGTCAATTGTTTTTTTTTTTAATTGTCGTTTTTATCGATGCCGTTCACCCCTTATTGGGTGTGGGAAACTACGCTTGAAATATGTTCACGGAGTTAAAAATCATTTAAAGTAGGTAACATTAATGGTTATTGTGTTCTTTCTTTAGATTCAGATTTAAAAGTGCAACTTTGTTCACACTTTTGCAGATATTATCGCTTAAATTTATTAAATTTAGTGTCAAAAGTTAATTTGAATATCTAATAAAATACAATTTTTAGTAACGAGGCCACTATATCTAATGTATTTTTACTTTACTGTAACGTATAGCTATAGCCGGATTATTTAAATTTAGAGATTAGTAAGACTTATTGACATGAATATTGAATAACTAAAACAGCTTACCTACTCGATAATACTTATTTGTTTGTATATTTTATTGAACATAAACAAAATTTTTACAAATTGTTAAAATAGAAAAAAGAATTTCTTCCAGTCAGTCTTTAAAACTTAGTAATTGAACCGGAAGAACTTCCGAACAGTCTGAAACATGTTCGGTCATTCTTGGCGATGAACCATGTGCAAGCCACTATAGCTATCAGTGTTAGTAGTCAGATTATTATGTAATAGCTAGATATCAGTTTCAGTAGTCCATGAAATTAATACATAGATAATAAACAATTGTGTATAGGGTATATATTGTAGGCTTTTTCCTATAAAAATAGCATTGATTTTATAAAAAAAGGGTATGTGTTAGTTTTGGTTAGTTAGGTTAGGTTATCATCATTAATCATATACTTATGTAGCTTGCCATAATAGCAGGTATTCTCTTTGTCCTTTTTATCGTAGATTTTTAGTTAAAAACACTTACATTATCCAGTCTACATGATTTTAAATACGACAAAAACCGAACGCGTTGCGAAAATCTGCGATATCGACAGAAATGTTTAATTAAACCGAACACATCATCGAACGGGTTTATTAAAATAGGGTTCACATTATTAGTGTGCGGTGTCTCCATCGGAATACGTATTTGTATACGGACAGTATGCGCGCCCCGCGTGGAATGCGCAGCGCGCGTTGTCGCCACTATAATTAGTTGGGGGCGACGCGACGCGGCGAGCTCGCGCGCTGCAAGGGTTAAACAGTTCGATTTTCAATTGGACGCAGATAAGCAATAACATGTTAACCCACAAAACGAAGTTATTGATACAGAACGATTTATTGAGAGTTGGAGAACGTTTTTTAATTATGTGTTTACGTTATTACATTTTTTAAATATGTAACTAAATATTAAACATAAAAATGTTGAAACAAAACGGCGTTATAATTTTAAAACTTTAATTTACTCAAAAAATTTCCAGTGTGGGTTAACACACTATTGCTTATCTATGTTCAATGGTAGTTTAATTTTTTTCCTAGCTGTGCCCCGCGGTTCCATCCGCGTGAAAATTTTTTAGGTAACAACTCTTTTCTCGACATCCGATTTGAATAAAACAAAGCCTATATGTAGCTCCAGGCTAAGCTTAATCTACCTGTGAAAACCGCATGACATTCCGTTCAGTAGATTCGGAGATTATCGCGAACAGACACACAGAAAGACAGACAGAAAAGAATCTTAAAAACTCTTTTTTTGTGGTTGTTTTCTTTATCAGGGGCGACCCCTGTCAATTTTTCTTGAAAATATTCAATATACAGATTCGCGGATTCTACTCTTTTATTATGGTATAGATTTTTAAATTGCTGCGTGTTTAAAGTTATGTTTTTTCAGCGCAATATACATAAGTAACGGCTCTATGCGGTTTTAGCCGCGTTGATTTGGGAGCTCCCGCGGGAATTCCGGGTAATAAATACCCTATGTTCTTTTCTGTGTACTCCTGACAATGTATGTGCAAAATTTCTTGATGATCGGTTGAGTATTTAAGGCGTGAAAGCATAACAAACCAACTCACTTTCGCATTCATAAAACTAGCTGTTCCCCTCGGTTTCATCCGTGGAGATCCCGGAGAACTAGGAGCTAATATTAATGCCAAAGTATGTCTGTCTGTAACTTTTGCACGCCTTAACTTCTTAGTCTATCATCATTAAATTTCATTGAAAAGAAGATGGAGTGTTTTACCCCGGAATTCCCGCTAGGACTCTGAAATTAACGCGTATTTTTCCCAATATTCCTGAAATTGAATTTTTCGTAAACAACGACAAGTAAAGACCTAACGAAACGGCGTTTAATACATTTCGTTACGTTACTGTTAATATTTTTGTGCGTGATGAATAGTTTTGTGCGCCACAATCACCCGGCGACACCGGTGTTCGTATGTTTCCATACCAAACTGAGTGGACGCCACTTCTATCTGTTCTGTGATTTAAACAATAGGGATGTGGACTACTTTTGAAAATCAAAATTCTAATTAGTCCGTCAGTTAGAAAATAAAAAAACAATAGACACGTATTTTTTGCTTTTCTAAATAAATTAAAATATATAGAGATAAAGCGCATTAAAGTTTAGGGTGATGGGGTCGTGACGTCACTAACCGCAAAACAGCCATACAAACTGTCAGAATAGTGACGTCACGCGAAATTTCAACTCAATATATCGCCGTTATTTTTTGATTACGTAAAAAAAGAAAAAATACGTGTCCAATATTTTTTAATAATCTACAAGACGGACTAAAAAATAAAAATTAGTCAACATGCCCATTGCTTATCGCACAGCGACGGCCGGGCGGCGCCGGGCGCGGCGCATTGATCAAACCGCACATATGTGATCGACAGCCGGTGGTTTACCCACTGCTCGCTGGAAATGCGTTAATTAATACACTATAATAGAAACATAAATGAAATCTACACTACATACGGATCACACCACAAATAATTATATAGTATTCGTGGTTCCCCGCGATTTCATCCGCTTTTATTTCGGAGTTCCCGCGGAAATTCCAGGATAAAGGTACACTATGTTCTTCGCTGTATCCTTGATAACGTGTACGCAAAATTTCATGATGATCGGTTTAGCAGTTAATGCCTGATAGCGTCACAAAGAAACTCGCTTACGCATCTTCTTTTTTTTAATAAAAATGAATGTTTGTATGTCTGTCCTCAATGCATTTGTAAACCATTTGTCCGATTGGGATCAAACTTTAGCGGTTTGATCTGCCTACGTCCGCAAAGTTTCCTGATATAAAGAAATCCTGCGGGAATTCCGAAACTCACGCGGATGAATATGCGAAACGGTTGGACCTGTTTTGACGGAAATTTGACAGCTAATGAAATTAGCTAGTGTTATAAGGACAAGGAGTAAATAAGGCTACTATTTTATTATAGTAGATAAGGATTAGATAATATACCTCACGGCCGCACTCAGAGTCGACTTTAATGATTACTTAGTTAAGTATAGATTTTTAAAACAAAACTGCCGCAATCAAACAAGTTTAATAAATTAATGTTAATTGGCATTTAACTAATTAAGTTACATCTCATTAAATGCCAATTAACATTAATTTACTGAACGTCTCTGATTGCGGCAGTTTTGTTTTAAAAATCTATACTTAACTAAGTAATCATTGAAGTTGGCTCTGAGTGCGGCGGTTAGAATTTTATTCAAGACATTGGTGATTTCGTTATGCGCTCGTTGTGGGCAGATTGACACGAAACTTTCGACTTCCGAATTAATTCAATCGCAATCAAACACGTCCGACTCAATTACGGACCAATTAAAATGCTTTTAACCGTTTGTTTGTACAAGTGAAGAGGCTCCGCCGGCCTCTACCGGCCTCTAGAGGCCCTTTGATTATGTACAAGTCTAGACTGGATGTCTGTAAGGTAAAAAATACAAACAAAACAGCATCTTTTGTGAGCTATTGTTTTTTTTCTAAGCGTTCTATTTACTAGAGTCAAAGTTAAATTTAGTATTACCAACTCCTATACAAAAAAAAATCCTTCTAAGAATCGTGTTTTTGTCTAAAACCCAGGATAAATAGGTATTTCTTCATTTGTATCCCTCATTGAAATAAAACCGAAACAAATCAGTTTAACATACAAAAAATGATCCAAAATTTTGACTGGAAATAATTTATAGGCGTATATTGAATTTTAATAAAGAATGTGATATTATACACGTAGGTAGAGTAAAAAATAATTTAGAAGAGTAGAAAATAATTTTGCAAGCAAATCACTAAACAATCTTGACAATGAACAAAGGCAATTAAAATTGTAAAACTGCAACTCCGATCTAAACGTGTGCACAATCAAAGCCTATGTAAAAGGGTGCGAGCAATTAAGGCACGTGTCCGCACATTTTTATGCAAATGCCGCTTTCCTGGTGGTCTCTCTGACTTGTTGGATTCCGTTGGCAATCACGTATCTACACACTCATGTTTCTTTAGCTTCTTTAATTAATAGTTTATTAATTGACGACGGCACAGGCAAAACAGAGTTCTGTTTGACCGACTTCCAAATAAGGAGGAGGTTCTCAATTCGACTGCACCTATATATTTTTTAATCTGCAATGTTCTGTCTCTAATAATAATAATAATCCACTTCACAACACACAGATCTAGATACTTGATTTCACACTAATCTATTATTAGCTTGTGTCGTGGAAACCAAGCAGACGTGGTATATACTACACATATTATTACATATATATACCCAGACTGGAAAATGGAACCCTGTGTTCATCACACAAAGTCCACCCCCACCGGGAATCGAACCCGGAACCTCTTGATTAGCGGGTAGGCATGGTGACCATTGCGCCAATGGGGTCATCGTCTTCTCTATAGTTACAGTTTATTTTTATAATGGATGGATAGAATTTCTTATTCAATTGCTATATGTGAATTGAGAGGTTAGTCAACCCACCTGACTCCTGATTGGGGTTTAATTACCACATGGGTGGTGACTGTACTTAATTTGCATTATTTAACGAGCTGTTGAATTGAACACAGCATTCCATTAAACTTGTGGATGTGTGCTTTTTTGGCATATTGCAACTTTCAAAGTTGCAAATTATATTTGTAGGTATTCCTATTTTCTCTGTCTTTAAGTTTTTTAATGATGGTTTTAATTACATAATTAATTACATAAAAGTCGCGATGGAGATCCTTTATACATAGTTGTTGTTGCTGTTGTTGTCCTGAATAAATGAAAATAAAATAAAATAAAATAGTTCGATGGTTTTAAAATTAAAGCTTATTTAGAGTTTTACATATTTTTGCTTTATTCGCATATACCAAGGTATAGGTAGAAACCCATATTATAAGATTAACTATACTTTGAACTTTGATGAATAATTTTATTACCTATCTACGTATATTGCGTTTCCCCGGATATTATGGACCTTCAAATACACCTTCCTTGCATTGTCGACATCATAATCCTTCCAATACTTGCCCTTTGTTTCCTATTGATCTTGAGTGTTGATATTCAGATCCTTTTTAAGGATCTTCTCTAGCCGATTGGTTATAAGTTACTATGAAAAATCTGCACACTAGATAACTTCATAAACATCTTTCTCATTTTGTGAGCAGCCTTTAATCTAACAAACATTTTCCTTGACCTATTTTCATTTCTTAGTCGGCAATAATTCTGTCATAAAGTCTATTTTGTGTCTCAATGATAGAGGAAATATCATCTGACAAGCGTTATAAATTGTGACAACAAACAGTGTTGCTTAGCCGTTGTCCCCAATTACGCTAGCTGTCAATATCCACAAATGTCATCGTAGCGCCGACCGTTGACAGCTGATATCGTAGCTCGTAATGATATAACAATTCGTTTTTCAAACGCGAGGCCACGCCCCGTTGAAGCGTTGCCAAATTGTTGTGAAAACTCACCGACCAATCACGAAGCTTCGTTATCGCGACCTACATTCGGTCGGCCAATCAGCGGTGGAGGCCAGTTGCCCACGCGCATGTGATTTTTTGTTTGGCAATTCAATGAACGTTTGCTAATTGCTGTTTTCTTTGGCGCTGAATCGGTTACAGATTTCTTTTATCATGCAATTAAGTTTTTGTTTTTAGTTGATTGCAGCGTTCCGTTTGAGTAAAACCTGAGACCGATCTATAAGAATGAATAGGTATTTTTGAAACTGTATTTGAGACTAATATCCATAGTTCTAAATTAGAATAAATTGCTTTACTTATAGGTCTACGTTCTGAGCTTTACTTTACCTACCTATTCTACCTAGGCATGTATGTTTTTGGAATTATGGAAATCTATGATATAAAACTTGAAATAAAACAATAAAAACTCAATCTACTTAAGAGTTAATGAGTGTATGCTATGTGGTCATAACATACGTAATTATATGATATGATTAACGACTCACGACATGTAACTATACCTGCTCATTACCGGATCCATCATTACAATAAAATTCATAATATAAAAAAGATTTATTACTTTTTAACGATCTCATTATTTTCAGTAAATACATTTGTCAAAAGACATTTTGATGTTGTTTATGTGGGTCTTTATGTACATATACGTTTCAAAACTTTTTTGCCTTATTAGGTACTGTCGTTATGAAATGAATAATGTCTGGTTCGATGGAGTTGGGTATTTTATTTGTTAAAACATTACCTATTCATGGATTAGAGCGTTCGGTGGCCTTGTGGAAGTCCACAATTAAAATGTTTCTTGTGCCTAGGTGCAAAAATCATAAGTAGGCACGTAGGTCAACATGCCCTGAGAGATAAATAGGGGCTTGTTCATTAAAGTTTGCGACCGAAAAGTTTCCCACCGAAGATTGGTCAACAGTAGGTATTTCTGCTACCGATGTTCGGTCGAGCACCATATTTGGTCAGTATACTCCCCCGTAGTTCGCACATTATTGCCACCGTGCAGGATCGGTCACCATGCCTGCTGGTCACTGATATTGTGTCGCCAACATATCCTTCGGGCAACGAAGGACGACCGAAACCTCTTCGGTCTGATTGATTTCTCTCTAGGAATAAGTATAATATAGTTCTCACCTCACGACAGAGAAAAAACAATTATTCAGTCTTTCTTTGTTGGCATCCCCAAATAAATTTTCTACGATATTGCAACATTGTCGATTTCGAATAAGTACTTAACCAAAATGTATACCTACTTAGGTTAATACCTACATTTTGTAATGTCAATGAATATTCAGGTGCATAAGCAACACCTAGTTTTGTGTGCGAAATTTAGTTGGCGATAAGTTTTCATACTAAATTAACGCTAATTTTATCTGTTCCATGGATGTAACCTTATAATTGTAGGTATTAATGTATAATCGACGCGGGCTCTCCGACTATTTTTACCTATTTTAAGTGCCCATTACGCGTGCCAAAAATTCAAATTGAAAACGAATAATATAAATACGTGCTGAGGTGTACAGTTGTCGGATGGAGGCAGGGATTGGTGGTGTGCCAATTTTCCAGTCAGCCACTTGACTGCACCTCCGTCGCTGCCAAAACGCCCCGGCTTAGGGCGCCTGGATTCTAGACTAGTGCTTACAAGTTGGTAACCTAGTGCTTGAGCCAGCAGATATTGCGAGGCAAGTGTCGTGTGGGCACGGAACTTAAAACGTTATGAAATTGGCACTAAAATGAAGTAGATGTTAGACAACTTAGATAGGTTAGACAGAAGATCTGTCATTGTAGTCAGAGAACTTACCTATAAAATACATGCTGCAACTCTGGTTTCCCTTCAAAATACATGCTGTTCCTCGCTGTTTCGCCCACGTTAGTTTTGAAGTTTTATATAGTTTTTAAGTTCGGGACCTGGAGACCTATAATACAGGTTATCCTAGATTAGGCTCCAGATCTCCTACTTTCCTTAATTAAAACACATTTCATGTACTTAATTTGTGGAGATGAATAAATGATATTATTATAAAAAAAAAAAAGAAGTTCCACCCTATATTCTTCTCCGTACTCCTGACAACGTATATGCAAAATTTCATGATCATCGGTTGAGCCGTTAAGGCGTGAAAGCGTAAAAAATAAAAAAACACATTCGTATTGTAGGTACTTAAGTTATTACATAGTTTTGATATGTCAATGTCAAAGGTGGGCGCATTTTTAATGTCTGCTCATTACTTTCGACAAACCAGTGCCAGAGGCAGTAAACTCACAAGCCATGTCCAATTTTAACTCTGATCAGTTTCGGTTATCAATATTTAGAGAAATCCAGCAATTTGCCAAGCTAACGCCACAGATCGCAAAACATTTTTCCAACCGCTATTCGATACGAAGTATTTATTTGAAACCGTCATGTGCCGAATGGCAAATTTGAAATTCGTTTGAATTGCAAAACGTAGGTAGATAGGTACCTATATATGATTTGGTTAGGTTTTGTTTTTACAGTTGATTGAGCGGATGTTCGCAGATGACTAACCTTAATCCTTACTAATATTATAAATGCGAAAGTGAGTTTGTTTGTTTGCTACGCTTTCACGCTTTAACGGCTCAACGGATCCTCATGAAATTTTGCATGCACGTTGTCAGGGGTACAGAAAAGGACAGGGTACTTTTATCCCGGAATTCCCACGGGAACTCCAAAAGTACCGCGGGTGAAACCGCGGGGAACAGCTGGTAAATAATATAACATATCGATATCGATTGAATAGTTTAGTCTATAGTCAATAGTCAAATCCTTTATTCAAATTTGGCCCATAATGTGGCTCTTTTTGACGTCAATATAATTTCAGTTCAGCACCCATAAAATATCCACCCTTCACAGCTTCCTTATGGCTGAAGAGAAGAAGCTGCGCAACAAACACTTCAGCAGCACGCTGTCAGTTTTAAGTTACAATATAGGTATATCTATAATATAGTTAGTGGTAACTCAACTCGCAATTAATTATGTGAGAACAATTTAGATTTAGGGATCAACGAGATATAAACATGTAGGCATGACGAGAAACGATAATGTGCCTACCACAGCGTAGGTATACGATGAAGTTCTTCGTCATCGTCGATACCAACAACGAACTCGAGTTAGTTTCGGAGATCACGCGGGAATTCTGAGATAAAGGTACCCTATAACTGAAACCTACCTATGCAAAATTTCATGACTTGACTAGTTGAGCCGAACGTGGTGTGTGGGTTTCATGATGTTGTTACTTGTTAGTTTGTATAAGCGTTTAATTAAGCTTTTAAATTATTTATTAATTGACAAATTAATTGGTAGTTTGTTGTAAAAGCGTATACATTGTCCTTTGAAAGAATTAGAAATTTTATGGAGCCTAGTAGTGAGCACAGCGAGTTTGTCTTTATTTCTTAAGTTTAGATTATGCAAATCACTGTTTTTCTTAAAGTTGCCTAAGTTTTTGTGAACATACAATAAATAGTTAAGTAAAGTTGTAGTCATAGCCTGTGGAAGCTCAACAGCGCCTCTCTATCGGTTAATCATCTGCTAAGAGCAATCTATGTTATTAGTTACACGCGTTAAGGTTAGCCGAAGTCAAACCTTACCATGAGTTTTTTGGAATTGTCTATTACTGACAAACCACACTGTCCACACTTTTGGACGGTTCACTATTGCTTTTTCTTGACAGATTCGTTGCGGGATAATTTCGCTAAGTTGTGGCGGTGAACAAATATTTCGTGACACAATTGTCGTGTCTAGGGCCATACGAATTAATGACACGCCCGTTGTGCCTTCAACAATCATCACCCACCGGGAAGCGAACCCGAAACCTGTTGATTAGCGATTGGATTACATTGATTAGTAGTTTGTACTTTATAATAATAATAATCATTTATTAAAAGGCATAAAAAACCCAAAATACAAAAATAAAGCAATAATACAATATATAATAATAAACAATAATTTGAATATATTTATGTGGAATAAACTTCAGAAAGAAGTTTTGTCACAGTGTTCCCGAGGTAATCCTCAAATACGGATAAAATATTTATAGGAACTACTTTGTTTGTTTGATACGGTTTAACTCAAAAACTATACAGGACCGATTTCAAAAATTCTTTCATCATTAGAATGCTACATTATCCCTGAGTAACATAGGCTAGTAACCCGCAATTCCTACGGCAACTCCGAAATCACCGCGGCTGAAACCGCGGGCACAGCTATACTTTTATAAACATAAATAATGAATAACTGATGGTAAGTAGCAACCCCAGCTATTGTATTTCATAGGAGGCTAACAATAAGTCTAGATACAAAGGATATGTAGCAGTGTAGTGGCGTCAAGCTAATAACGGTGTACACGGCAATCGGCTCCCGCTGAATCAATACAGATCCTTCACCCTGATGGATGCGACATTATCTGTATCGGCAGGGAATTAGGGATGTGACGGGCGTGTTACGATAGATTGGGTCGATGTTATATACGTGTGTACACGATATAAATAAGACATGTTTTAATCGACTTCAAGTTTACATTTTGTTTGTAGTTTTTTTTTTATGTAGGCAGAGGTCTTTTGTCGGTTTGGAAAATATTTGTATATTTTTTTATTTAAAAGAGCTTAAAGCTTAACAATGTGGTCGCAAATTTCTTGTGACTTTAATCTTTACGTGCCAATAATATTATTACATTCTAAATTGTGTTTATATGTTCGGTTGATATGATTTTTTGTAGGTAGTGGAGTGCAGGTAAGTAGATTTCTGATATAAGTGCGAACTTTAAGCGAGCGAATCCGAGGAAAATTTTACGCTTTTGTAATCTATTTGTAATTACCCAAAATCGCCTTTAAGTAGGAAGTAGAACTTACCTGTCCTCAAGTAACGAGTTAAAATATAACTATTACATATGTGAAAGTCGTTGATATTTAAATCACGTACAAACGGGTAAATAAATAAATTAAACTCATAAACCTTAGTGGTTTCTTAAGTGCTATGTTAGCTATCTTTTCTAATGTAATTTTTGTTTTGGTAAATAAAGAGAAAAAAAAAACTTTTGATAAAATTCTGCACTGAAGAGTTCTCGCGGGGACTAGCTGGGGCCTAAAAATATAAAAAAATATTTAAATCACAGACTCAAACACCCTTAGTCATAAATGTGTTCCTGTTTTACTTAGAACCTATCTAGTAAAAACAAAACAAAGCAACTTGTCATGATTAATAGTCGATAAATATAAGTAGGTAGATACTTAAATAATAATATCAATTTATCAATATCTCTGCAGATCGTTCGAGCGCGAGGGATTTCAGTCCCACAGCGCTGATTGAGGCCCTATTTTGTGGGGCGAACTATCTTTAATTGACAGATTAATGAGGCTTAGTCGTCGGCTCAGTTGCGCCGCCGCCGCTCCACTAGTGAAGGAGATCGATTTAGATATAGATATCGATATTATTTTTCAAAGAGGCAAAATGTTTTATTTGAATATAATATTAATTAAAGTATTGTTGATTATCTATATTGTTGATATGGTCCCTATGTTACTATAGTAGGTAAATGGTAATATATTCAGATTCGCTATCCAGTTAGTATCGCAGCAAATACTATGTACATTATACAATTTCATCTTTTTAATTATTAATTTTGTGCTTTTATTATTGGCTTAGTGTGATGCCGAATAAAGATTATGTATGTCTATTAAAAAACATACTATTAATGCGTGTATCTATGTGTGTACGGGTACAAAATGTAACTTTTGTAAAAGATACACAAACATTTTATATACACTCATATTAAAATTCAGATATTTTTATTAGAATTTTGAACCGACTTCCAAAAAGGAGGAAGTTCTCAATTCAACTGTATGTGGTTTTTTTTTGTATGTTTGTTACGCGATTACACTAAGACAGCTGGACAGATTTGAATTATTTTTTGTTGGATAATTTTGTCAAATACATAGTATTTTACGGTTTGCGTTTCGATTAGATAAATTGTCACTCTATAAATTATAAACCAACCTACTTAAATGAGAAAAATATTGTGGTAGGAGACTGTCAAGTGGCGCTGTGTAAAAAAAAAAAAATTAAAATATTAAAAATTAAAAAAATCGGTATGCAGTTTTTTTCCTACCATATGGAAGTTTCAATTTATCTGAGTATTATTATTTAAGTAATTATAAATAAAACTATGAAAAAATAATTTAAATCCGGTCCTTCTTTATCCGTATCGACAATTTCCGCGGATATTTCCGCATCACTACTCCAAACTCGGGCACTAATAGGGTCGTGTACACAGATCTCGCGGACAAAGCGATGCTCGCCGCTGATATTGATTGCCAGCTACGGCTCCGTAACGCGCTTTATTGCTTGACAACAGTTTGCGCCCTCGACTGAATATAGTAGCGTTTGTGTTTCTATTAGAGGTAGAGGGGCGTTTGCTATTTCAAAAAACCTATTTGCTTAGTGTTCAAAAGTATCCTACTAATATTATAAATGCGAAAGTTGGTAAGTATGTATAGATGGATGGATGAATGGATGGATGGATGGATGTTTGTTACTCTTTCACGCAAAAAGTGCTGAATGGATTTAAATGAAACTGTACAATAATATAGCTTATACATCAGATTAACACATAGGATACTTTTTATTTCATAGCGGTTTTGCGATTACAATATGTTTTAACACCTACAATTTCTAGCAATCAACCATAATAAACATAACAACAAAATCGCTACCGTTCTGATTGAAACTGAAATATGATAGCAACAAAAGTTACACAATTGGCCTGCTGAGCTCGAGTTTCACCGTTATATTTTGCTTATGAACGCTTTATAAGCTCTTGTGCTGGGTGTTTCCGATTGAATTTGTACCCGCCAGTGTTGTACCTAGTCAGCGAGATAGCTATATTATTCTGCGATACAATCCGCCTATCTCGCAACCGACTGACTTTGCCACCGGATTGTCTATGTCCTTAGACTCTCTAGTGATGGAAATAAATTCGACACTTAATTAAGTTGCTTTGTGATAGAATAAAAGTAACAAAATACCTATATAATGGATGTAAGAATTCAAACAAATGATTTATTGAGATAAGACACTGTAATAATTTATTCAAAGTGAGAGAAGAAGACAAGTACTTCATAAATTATTTATTTACCTATTTATTGCATCATGAATCTATTCGATAGAAGATTGTTTTGATAATTCTATGTGTAATAATTTATTGTAATCTGTTTTAAATAAATAAATAATTAAGAAAACTAGTTTTTATTATTATATTTTTTTAATTCCGAAACTTTCATGGTGGTCCTATAAAAACTGGGTTCTATTTTGAAGTAGGTTTTAATTTATTTTTTGTTGCAAAAAATATGTTGATCATTGGTAAAGCATGGCTAGTACCCTAGACGTAATCTTGAAATAAAAATTCAGTTAATCCATTTTCATATTTTATAGATAACATTTATTACTATCGATTGAAAAATTTATTTAGTGTCGCCGCCATCACTAAATTCAATGGAAGCGAACAAATTGTAACTGAAGCGGTGGTTTTACTCGAAATTGATTTGATTTGAAAAGCGGCCAGATATCAACTCTTAACTTTCGAAGCAGCACATAAGGCACATAATTGCTTGGCTTCTCTTGAGTTGTTCTATTTGCTCGAGACATCGTGTTATGGTAAAGAAAGATCATAATTATTGTGAAATAATTAAATATAGAACAATATCTTTATTATTTACTATAGAATACAATATTTCTGATATATTTTTTATGCAAGGTTAGTCGTGTAAAGATAACGAATATGGTACCTACTGAGTTAAAAAAATAATACTTCCATAGATATAATAATATCACGGTCTTTTTTTTTAATTTTTCTGCACAGTCGTCAATTTTTGTACTCTATACTATCAGTTGTACGTTTAAAGAGTGTAGACGATTATAGGGAGTTTTAGTGGGAAAAATATATTATGAATGTTTTTTTTCTGTTCTTTTTGGACTCAACACTGAGTGTTTATGAATGTTAATGTCAATCTTAGATGTCAACTGTTTTTTTTTGCCAAGAATCCGCTAGTAAAAAAAAAAATATTTTTAAACTGGTCTTGAAGATTTAAAAATAAACAAAATTTATTCTTTATTCAAATTCAAATTCATTTCATGGTACAATGAGATGCCAATTTAGATTAATTAACCGCATATTCGCCGTATTCAAATTTCCGCAGCTGTAATCATAGAATTATAACAAAAGCAAATAGAATATACCTATAGGTAGTCATTTGTTTGTATATGCTATGAAATCAGGAATATATCGGGCGTTATTCGTTATTCCATATGTATACTTACAGCCCTGACATGGGGTTACAATTACGGCCGCTTTGACATGCCAACATCCACGCGTAACATCACAAATTGTATTTGTATACGTCACTATCCCGCTCACACCTACGCGACGACGTCTCTCCGTCCCCCTCTCACTCGGCTACTGTAATAATTATCTCTGTGTTAGCGAGCCAGCGGAATGCATTGTACGGATTGATTTATTAGTGGCCAGTACGCGATGGTGTTTGATATCGCACTAGAATACGGATTCTGAACAATCCTACATAGTTACATACATATTACTAGGTATATCGCACCTGTTACCGAATCGTGATGTACGAATGCTTTCAAATACCTGGTATTTATTTGAAACTGTCGTTCCGAATGGGCATGTTGACTAATTTTTATTTCTTAGTCCGTCTTGTAGGTTATTAAAAAATATTGGACACGTATTTTTTCTTTTTTTAGTAATCAAAAAATAACGGCGATATATTGAGTTGAAATTTCGCATGACGTCACTATTCTGACAGTTTGTATGGCGGTTTTTGCGGTTAGTGACGTCACGACCCCCTCACCCTAAACTTTAATGCGCTTTATCTCTGTATATTTTAATTTATTTGAAAAAGCAAAAAATACGTGTCTATTGCTTTTTATTTTCTAACTGACGGACTAATTAGAATTTTGATTTTTAAAAGTAGTCAACATCCCTATTGTAGAGTCGCTCGATTTAAATCGGTTTTGTTTTTAACGGTTAAATATATAAAACATTGTGTAAGATTAAACCAATAAGTACGTTTTGAGGGAGGAATAAAAAATAAAACTTAATAATATTGCCGCTAGCCGCTAAAACGCCTACAAATCGAATGCAAAGGTTGTTCAACCACGTGTTTGTTTTTTATTTTGTATTTTGTAATTTACACGTGTCCCTGTAGAGTATCGATGTCGATCAACTTATTTCATACGAAGTATGCCTAGTTCCAATAGATACCTACGTATCTACCTGCTAATCCCACATCAAACGATATGCTGTGTATTGCGGTTGACAATCGTTTTCGATCGAATTATCGAAACTCATTACAGTGTCATGATCCTATAGTTACATCCCTATCGATGGACACAACAGCCCCCTTAGCTAGGTTTGTTTTGATAATGTAATAACAT
This sequence comes from Zygaena filipendulae, assembly GCA_907165275.2. Lineage (NCBI taxonomy): Eukaryota > Metazoa > Arthropoda > Insecta > Lepidoptera > Zygaenidae > Zygaena > Zygaena filipendulae. The sequence continues at coordinate 10,289,969 of OU015669.1, forward strand.
TTGAAATAGCGCAATCAGCCTCCTGCCCCCTTTGTCAAGTTGACAATCTACGATATCGCTATAAGGAACGTATCTTTATGTCACTTGGTTTCGAAAAATTGTGTTTTTGATTGGAGGCTTTTCGTAACCACCTGACATGACGATACATTCCTCTTCTATTTTGTATGATGTGTATGTAGGTATGTAGATTTGTGTGTAATTATGTATGTGTGTATGACGTATGTATATGTATGTATGTGTGTATGTATATATGTATCTATCTGTGTTTTTATCTAAATATAAATATATCGTAAATGCACCGCCAAATTAGCTCTCTGCACTATCTGATAGTTGACTGGCAGATAATGCCACTGTGGCATTAAGACCGCCTATTGTACAATGATATAGATATGCATACAGTTTAAATAAATAAATTCCTTCATTTCTATGCGATATTAAAGTTTGTCAACTTGGGTAAGGGGGCTGGTCGGACACGACATAGTGCGTCGGATTAATTTGCGTGGCAATTAACCGGAAACGCAGCCGCTCGCCCGACACGGCGCGGCGCAGTGTACAGCGACGTGCGGCCGTCGCGCGATGATGGATGGCCAGTGGGACATAGCCCTAATGAACGCATCGGACAACTATGCAGTATGTAGAGACTAGAGACGTTGCTAACCTATCTACTATCTACTTAACGTGTCCGTCCGTCTGGCTGGCTGTATATGTGTAATAGAGATAGAATGGATCTGTGATAGATAGGTTCTTTGATCTTCCACATGGTTATGCATTCAATAGGTACTTGGTTATATACTCTTTGAGGTACTAGCTATTCCCGCGATTTCACCGGTATAAGAAGTACTTATATTAGTATTGATAAAGAATAACCATAAAATAGTGTAATTTTTTGGCACTTTTGGTTTTAATTTTTTGATGTCAAGTTTAAATTAAAATCAAAATGTCTGCATAATTACAGAGGATCATAGCGGACAGTTACCAAAATAGATTCATTTTATTATGTTAAATTGTTCAAATTAATATTAATTAAAACACAACCGTAAAAGAAACAGCATTGTCTCTTATTAGTTGTTCCTCGCAGCTTCACACGCGTTAATTTTGGAGATCCCGAGGGAATTCTGAGATATAGATTACCCTATGTCCTTCTCTGTACGCCTGACATGTATGCACAATTTCATGATGATCGGTATAGCCGTTAACTCGTAAAAGCGTAACAAACAAACAAACTCACTTTCACATAAGGATTTCTCCAACGGGAGACCATTGAAGCCATAAAGTGAGTGAGTGGCGTTAACTTATAATTTTAACGAGCCCTCATTGCGCGTTATGGCCCCGACGCGGCGTTGATGAGCCTATTCGATACCACTTAGCTTTTACTGCGTTAAAACTTATGAGTGCTTCGTCTCTCGCGCGGCGCGGCGCTCCCAGTGAGCAGTCGCCCTTAGATCTTTGCGTGGTTTTATTGCACCGAATGTTATAATTGTTGACTTTCGTCTTTGTTTTATTTTTGTTTTGTTTTGAAAACCCACCGGGAACCCGCCTTTTCCCGGCGGGTTTTCCGCGTCACTCCAGGATGAAAGTACCTTATTACTTTTTCTATACAATCCTTAATCCTTATAGATTGGTTGAGTAATTAGAGGGTGTAAGCGTAACAAACAAAAGTATTCGCATTTATAATAGTAAGGTAGTTTATTGTAGACTTTTCAATAAATATAAAATATATCCAAAAAAAGTTTAGGTTAATACCTATAAATTCAAAATCTGTCAATTGATGTTTAGTTTTCATAAATAATTTAATAAAAAGATGAAATGTGGCAGGTAGGTATCTATCTGTATCTATCTAGTTGCTTACTTTCTGATTACAGTGATCGTTTTGGAAATGTATTTACTTCTGTCATATTAATAATATCGATAAACTGTTAACGATGATTGTCCCATCTCTAGCGCTCCCTCGAGTGGGGAATCGATCAGTACATAATATACGTAATTACCTACCTGTTCACAAACCGATACATTCGCATTGTTGCTGAGAACATTATTATCGAGTTTATGTGTGCCATATCCAAACCTATACCACCCTATACAAGCTGTTGTTTTGGTCAACAACGCCCGTCACAGAGGTGGTTGTACTAACAATACTGATGTCAAAAAAAATATAAAAAAAAATAATTATTTTTTCAAGGAAAATCCGAAAAAATTATTTATTTTGTTTATACAAGCGGGCGAGCCTACGCTACCGGTCGTTGACCGCGCGGCGCGGCGCGCATCATATGGCATGCAATAGTACCTACGTACATAGTACCTACATACACCCCGCCTCGGTGGGAACGCGGGCGAATGCGGCGGGGCGGGCGGGCGGCGGGGGCCGGGGGGCGCGGCGATGTGCCACCCCCGCCCGCCGGCGCTAGCGCCAGCGGCCAGCGCCAGGCGCCAGCCAGTCTGCCTCCCACAGCCGCGGCTATTGCGCGTGCGTTGTTTCTATGCTAAAATGGCTCGGTCGTTCGCAGGATTAACCAATAGTGAAATTTACGATTTATTGAGTATTTAGTAATAGCGAAGATGAAGCGAATAGTGTGGCCGAGTGGAGTGCGACGTTTTCAACTCGTCCAAGTGAAACTCGTTACACCATAAGGACTGTTGTTTTTAGTCTCAGGGAATGGGTAACATTCGCTACACCTCGTCACACAACAGGTAGAGGTCAATCTGGGCTCCCTGTTAATGTTCAAGATGCAGTCCTTGAATACCTACTTTCGTGCGCAGCCGCGCGCGAATACCTACCTGGGATGCTGGGCGAAGCTTTGGCATTGACCATTTAACATCGGAGTTTGGTGATCGTTGGATAGGAAGAGGTGGACCCATACCGTGGCCACCACGTTCACCCGATCTAACTCAATTGGACTTTTATTTGTGGGGTGACGTAAAGTGGACAAGAGATACTGAACGCTTTAGAAGTGATTACGAAGAATGAAACTGTTTTATCGTGATTAAAAGACAATTTGCGATGTCGTGCTTCTGTGTGCATCGCGCAACGCGGTAGACACTGAACAGATAAACCGTTAACGTAAAATCAGTGTAAATAAAAAAAACTTTTAGAAGACTTCGTGTTATGTGTAATCAATAATTTGTAAATCACGTTTAATGATTGTAAATAAGTTCGTTCACCTTTTTAAATACGCCAAAGGTACTTAATAACAGCGCCATAGAACTTTAATGGATATTATTAATGGATAAAAATGTCATTTCTAATTTAATAATTTCTAAATTATTCAGTTCCTTTGCCGGTCCTAAGCCCAGTAAAGTATGGAGGGAAAGAGAGTCTAAAATGTGTTGTTTACTTACCGTGATCTAAATAGGTAAAACGTTTGTGCAAAAGTAGGTACCTACCTAAGTAGGTACCGGCGACGACGCGACGCGCGATGTAGCTGCTCGTAGCGCGTAGATGTCGTAGCTCTAGTCTACGCGCTAAGGCTTTACCAATTACCATTTAATGTAAACATTTTTAGATATCTTGTGCAGAGATTTTCTTTTAAATAATGTTCCGAATTATAAAAAATATTTTTTTTTTATATTTTTTTTAGAACCCATATTAGTTATATTACTACCTCCGTTACGCGCGTTGCTGACCAAAACAACATTCTGTATAAGCCTTAATAACTAATGCTCTTATTAAGGTACTATACTTAACTTTTATAGGTTAAAATCAAGTTTTAATGTGCTATTTTTACACCATTACACGTAATGCCAATCAAAACCGATAACTTAATATAATTCAACGATGGTAACTAGAATTACGAACCATCGAAATATACAGAAGTGGTTGCTAAGTCATATTTATTCAGTCATTGTGATAGTGACGTAACTATAATGTCCTGTTTTGAGATAGCTTATTGCTCTCAAGCACAGCTTCAGGACGTCTATGTAACTACACTTTATAAGCAATGAACAGGAACTTCAATTAAAAAAAAAAGAAACAAGACGTCGAAAAATACTGTGGATTTGGATTATACTTTAGATCAACCAGTATGAATTATTTTATTACGTGACAATGAGCCTTAACCAAAGTTGTTTCAGACTCCTATTAAAAAACTCAACTGCATACCTACTTCCGATGACCGTGTCACTAAAGTTATACCGTCTCCTTTGATTTCAGGTGAAAATATGGTTTCAAAACCGAAGAACGAAATGGAAGAAGAAAGACAACATAACGAACGCCGAAGTGGCAGAAATCAAGCAACAAAACAAACCGGCGGAGAAGAAACCGGAAGAATCGAACAAAGAAGATCCCCTAGCTATAGACATGTCGAAGAAAAATTGCAACAAATTACTCAGCGAAAAACTAAAAAGCACGAAACAAACGACCCAAAGCGTTACCCAGAACGTGAGTCCAACCCCGAAACCAAGGAAAGTCGAGAAGGGGGTCGTCCTAGAAACGATTTGCGACGCGAACGACATAGAAAGTAAGATATCTATAACGAAAATAACGAATAAGTTGTCGAACACCGATCTGACGGGTGAGCTGGGCAAAGTGACAGTCAAAAGTTTTAACCCCGACGAGGTGAAGGAAATGAAATACGACAGTATTAGCAGAGATGTGGAAATGTAAAACTTTGACATAGCAGTGTGAGCCATGGATTATAGAGGGCGCTGTTCATAATTTGCTACCTACTTTAAAATTGTGCCGACTGACAACAACGCTCCGTTTTTTACGACTGTTTTTGTTAATTCACTTTATTTAAAAAAAAAGAGGCAGCAACAATCATCGTAGGAAAAACAGATACAGTATCGAATAAAGCAAGAATAAATAAAGCAAGTTTGTAAATAATTTTATACGACCTGCAAGCTTGCTTAATTTCATCCTTTTCATCCGCGCAGTCCTGTTACACGGGATGAGCTTTCTAAATGGTTGGTGCCATGTTTGCCGTTGGTGGGTGGGTGACTGCCGGTCGGTGCTGCTGAGCCATCTCTTGCTGCCCCCCTTCAGGGGGGCAGTAGAGGAAACTGTGCCGGGGCTGAGCCCCCTACAGTAGTCAATCCCACGCTGTCCGCTAAAGAACGGACAGGAGATTGGGTGGAGTCCTACGGACTCGTTGGATCGCCTGGGCGAGAGCCGACGCCACTATCGGTAGTGGCATCCAGGCTTCGCCCTTTTCCTCGGAAGCAGGTTCACGGGTCGCGAGCGACGAGCTCGCGCGGATATCTTTTCCCCTCGGGTGGCCGAGCGTGAAGAGGCGCCAGTTCTCGAATGTGCTCGAGGTCCGACGCATCGGCACGCTCGAACATCCGAGTGGATAGACGCTGGATGAAGTCATCCAGCGGCTCGACTCCCAGGTCCCTCCGGATGACATCGTTGCGTACATAACGCGGTGCTCCGACGATGGTACGCAGTGCCAGAGACTTGAGAGTTTTGCGCAGCGTGGCACACGGCAACGCGTACCACGCCGGGGCGGCGTACGTAAGTCGGGATCTTACATACGTTTTGTAGATCCCGACCTTCACCCTCAGAGGGAGCCGGGAGGCGAGCACGCCGCGCAGTAGTATCCGCGCCGACCGCGCACTCGCGACTATATTTTTAACGTGTGGCTTCATAGTGAGGCGGCGATCCAAGGTCACCCCGAGGTACTTGACCGTCGGGGACCATACAATCTCCTGTCCGTGCAGACGGAGAGGTTGGGGGACTGGCAGCTGCCTGCTGACGACGATGGCCTGCGTCTTCCCGACATTGACCGACAGTCTCCATTTGACTGCCGGTCGGTTGATGTTGACGATCCTTATATACCCACACGACATTTCTTTATACCCTCTCTCGGGTACCTACATGAGACAATGTATTGTGTCCACTTAATATGTTACAAACACTACAGGTATCTATTGCCCCCGATATTCGCCTTTCTGAGGCATTTATAATATAAGTACATTCTCTTCCGTCGACCTCTTTGTTTTATATTTTCAATTTTAATACCTATTGATAATTTCGATTATTCTGTTGAAAACTGTTATCTATCAAATTATTTGCCTACTTAGATATTTCCACGTGCAATTATTAATTTACTGGAACTCTACTATATAATTTGTATTATAAAGTTATATTTACAAATAACATTGTGTGTTTTGTAGTCATTATTTTTTAAATAGGCATATATACATAGTTTTTATTAATTAGTTTTACAAGAATACGATAGACCTACCTATAACTCTACAATTTCTGTAAATATTTTTGTTTTGATTTTTAGTTTTTAAAGATCTAAGTTAAATACACTTCTTAGGTATAAATTTTTTATAAAATTCAGTTATCGTTATCAATTAACCGTTGTGAATTAAATTATCTATGTTCTATATATCAAGCCGGGAGCATTTGAAAATATCACTAATAAATGTCTATACCTACTTATTTTCGCGCATATTTATTCAAGAAAAGTGCCAAAATGTATACCTACTTTTCTAATTTTTTTTTTCTAAAATCTACATATCGCAATGGATGAATGGTTTGAAGCCCTTCCTAACCCCCCACAACCCCTGACTAAACCTGTATTATTTTTTAATACCAAAAAAGAACACTATTTGTATGGAAAACCTGATTTCCTTTTACTATTAGATATAATATAATAATTGGTCCCATTTCCATAGCAAGACCTTGTAGGTAAAAAAAAAGTATTTTCGGTATTTAAAAAATAACTTTGAGCAATAAAAAGAAACATAAAATCTAAGTAATTTTATGAAACAATTACTGTTACTTACAAGTGCTTTGTGCCTACCTTGTAATTAGTAAGTATTTATTTTTTAAGAATAATTGTATACGAAATAAATAAGAAAACTAAAGAACACGGCAGCTTCGCAGATAAAAATCTGTGGTAGGTACAATCGGCGTTGAAATAAGCTTGATGTTTGACAGAATTTATATTGCAGTTATAATAAAGTTTCAACCACAACAGGGCTCTTATTCACTACGACCATAACACGCCGCGTTAAGATAAGACGCCGCAAAAACTGTCTTTCCCTCGTAATCAAAGAAGTTTTACTCCGAAAAAATACATTTAAAACGTTTCTAATGGCATAAAGAATAATATTTTCTAATATTTTGGCATTTAGAACGTTTGGAAATGCGTTTTTGGGACGCGCGTTGTGGGCAAGGCATGTTGTTGGTCATAGTGAATAAGGGCCTAGATAGAAGAGACATCAACTCAGATTGGTATGAAAAGAAAAACAATTGTCGCCGCCTGACTTTGCGCACAAAGCTGATCATTACGTACGTTTAAAAACATTTATTAACGTAGGTAACGTAATGTATTAAGCACCATGCAATACGTTATACGTTACGTTACGTTGATAAATACTAGATACGCAACGGCAACGTAGGTTTTTGCTTAGTAAATGTTTCGAAATTGCCAGCTCTGAAAATATTGTGAAAAATATAAGTACCTACTAACGATGCTAAATAAGTGTTTCGGGAAAGGTATATGAGCAAATGCGGGACGCTTGCCTCACCTCAATTGCCTCTCTACACGGAAAAAAAATTCTAGTATCTGTAACTAGAATCTGGTAAGCCTTACAAGTTTTTTTGTAGTATATGTGACAACTCTACACATAGTAATGATTACAGATTGGTTCTACAGACATACATACAGGAAGGTTACTTACTGCATTGTTACATGTACTTTAAAGTTTGTATTGTTTACAGAATAGCGTTTTATCTACCACTATACTTTTAGTAACTGATACTTATTTGTTTGTACTGTTTACTAGATTTTTTGTGACCTGCACTAATTTAGTTCGTGGTCCATACTATACTGTTAGTACCTGTTGCTTACTGAATTGTTACCTCTACTTTATAGTTTGTATTGTTTATAGAATAGCGCTTTGGCCACTACTATACTTTTAGTAACTGATACTTATTTGTTTGTACTGTTTACTAGGTTTTTTGTAACCTGCACCAATTTAGGTAGTGGTCCATACTATGCTGTTAGTTAAGGGCATCCCCTATGTAACACTAGCGCCACTTGAAAAAAAATTCATATCTCCGTAAATACACAAAATATTAAAAATCTGGTAGACCACATTAAAGGGTAAGTCAAAAGCTTAAATAAATATTTTTGATACTAAAAGTAATGAATTCCTGTAACGGCCGTTTTTAGATTTTTAATATTTTGTGTATTTACGGAAATATGAATTTTTTTGTCAAGTGGCGCTAGTGTTACATAGGGGATGCCCATAACTAACAGCAAAGTGTTCGGGATAGATGATTATAAATATGTATAATACATAAAATATACATTTGATAAAAATATTTAAAATACATATGTAATACAATAATACATAGTTTTACATATACTAACAAAAAAAGTAATTAGTATTATTTCAAAAAGTAACAATCACCATATGAAAATTGGGGTCAGGTACCTTATTTATTTGAGAAAAACAAGCCTCTTAGAAAATTAGTTTTATTTTTTCCACAAAACAAAATCAAAATAATTTTAAGTGAGTTTTATCACTCTATAAAACAATTGAAAGTGGAGCTACATTCAATTAAATGACAATTTTTTTTAGTTGTTCATTGCCTATTTTTCTCATTAGAAACTAAATCAATTTTGTCAACTTCAAAATAATCAATATCCATAATATGTCATATTCAATTAAGAAAACAAATTTTAAAATAACAATAAAAATTGAAAGTTATTGTAAGTACAGAAGTACAGAGAGAAGCAAACTTTTTGGCAGACCCATAGACAAAAAAATTGCATAGTATGTAGTTACTTTGTACTTTTTGTACTTCATGTACAAAAAAGTCTACTGCACGCAGCTATTCTTGTCTATGTTATTGTTTACACTGGAGATCTTATAGTTACTTCAGGTTATCTTAGTTCTATTGTTACATGTCATTGACATAGTATTTGGATTTTGGTTTGTAATAAAAAATTGAATCATAGTCTAAAAAACTAAAATTATCAGTTAGTTTAAAATCGTAACAATAAAGTTTCTCATCAAAAAACAGAGTAGGTATTAAAATTCTTAAACTCAAAAATAACAGTTTTACATTCAATGGCTATGTAAATACACTTAATTAGACCAAACTTTGGTAAAAAACCTTCACTTGTATCTAACGTCATTACCATATTACAACAATACTTAGTTCCTTTTAAAGAAACCCAATTAGTTTGGAAAATAGTCTGAGCCTGTAACTTAAATGATTGTCTGATATATTGTGCAATACTATTTGTCACTGCTTTTTTAATTCCAATTTCTAAATTGTCTTCGGTGACGTCTTTCAAAAAAGTTTCATTTAATTGCAATTGGTGTTTGATTGCCAAGCTCTTACATATATTTCTTGTTACTAGAAACGTTTGCGTACAATTTCGATATGCGATGTTTTGCTTCATACCTCTTTGACCATATTGCTGCCAATGGTCCAAATTTCCGTAACATATCACTGTAATGCGTCAAAAAATGAAATTTTGGAGTTAAAGGCCTTTTACTGAACTTCAGATATAAACTATGATGTTCAGCTACCAAAGATTGTAATAAATCGCAACTGTCTTTGTGAATAGCATTACAAGTGACTATATCAAGAAAGTGACTATATCAAAAACAGTGGTGAATGAGTTGAATCATCTAAGGAAATTTGCTTCCATATCTTCAAATTTTCTGAAAATTTGGCACGATCTCCTATTGGCTTGATTAACTCTTTAATCATATCCGCGTCTAAAATATTTAACGTTTGCACGTCGATCTTATTTTCTGAAAAAAAGGCATTGAGAGAGTATGTAATGAAAAAAGACGCAAGATGCAGTAGGTACGTTCATAAATAGGATGTAAACATCGACCACACAGCCCATAGACGCCTAATAACAGGCGAATGGCTCCTGTCAACACATCTGACTTATAGTTCCGATATAAATGTGAATTAGCCAATCACGGCGTGTAACTAGCGCGTGTGGCCTTGAATTAACCAATCACGGCGTTGCAACCCCGCTTCTCTTACCTCAGCTAGTTGCCAGAATGCATTCAATACGCAAAATCAAACATTAGGCGTCTATGGGCTGTGTGGTCGATGGATGTAAAGTACCTAGGATATACGATAGGGGTAGGTGCTGGATAAAGTGCACTTATGGTGGCTGTATTTTTTTTAAGTATTCTAAGATACAAAAACATAAGTCCCGCCAAAAAAATTTTTTCGCCCCCATATGTGCACCCACGGAGTAAAGTATAACATATATAATATACCTATTCATGGTGCACTTTACTAACAATGTGGTTAAGGCATATATTTACCTACTTAATTTGAACTAGATAGTAACATACGTTTAAAATTACTTAGTAATTACCTTTGAATACATCGACGTATTCCTCTAGACTCCATTGCGTTAATATTCGTCTGGTATCTTCGTCCATCTTCAGTCAATCAAAAGTAGGTACGTTTGTTTCTAATTTCGAAGGAATTTCTTTTTTCTGGCACCAATAAGAGAAATCAAAGAGAAGCTACGTACCTATTTCGTCACGACACGATATAATAAAATGCTTTCCTTAAATTACTTATAACAAACAACTCAGAATGCAAATAAACAAAAGGAACGAGTTACGACGCGTGAGCACGCAAAAGAAGAATGGCGGGCGAATAGCAACCTTACAATAGCGGCCGACGCGGCGACTCAGTGCATATTGTAGATGTTACCGTTCAGATAGTACAGTGAACAATCTCAATTTGTATAGATTTGTGATTAACTTAGTGACTTGTGGCGGTTACAGATAGTTTGGTAGCGGTTACATTCTTCCTAGTTGGCGTAACATCTAAGTGTAATCCCTACAAATTTTCTAATTACTAGAATTGAATGATACACATTACAACCAAGTTGTAATCGTCAACAAAAAAATCGTAGGCACAACAAAAAATCGGCTAGACTGTATCAAAAATTAGTTCCGTCTACAAAATCCCGTTTACTGCACATTCTGGTAGTATTGTAAAAATATTTTTTTTCCGTGTAGTTAATTATAATATTACTATTTCTGTGGTTTCATTTATCAAAAATGTTCAGCTTATTTACACGTCGACTGTACTTGTAAACGTGGTACAATTTCAGTGCCAATAAATACGATAGGTAATGCTCTTACTTCATAACGTTGTGTTTATAAGTTACTGTGTGGAGTAATGTCAATATTAACTAGTAGTTAGATTTAACTGTATTTAGGTTAACTAGAAACCCTAAGCCCGCTCTCTGTACAACTGACTATTAGTTAAATAAGTATTATTGTCGAAGATATTAAAAAAAAAAATGTACATTGTTTATACTTTTGAGAATAAAATTTAAATTAAAATAAGTTTGAATTCATTAAAATTAACGTCGGCGCAGATCTGACGGAATACTGCTCACGATAATCATGAATTTAAAAAATACTTGTGTAAAATATACGCATTTTAGCTTGCAATTTTTGCATAACAGAACTGTCAAGCAACATTAAAGTGTATGCTAGATGATTTAAGGTTGAATTTGCGTAAGTAGCACAAAACTAGTCGAGCCATTCTCAGCCAGATCTGCGCCGACCCTTGTGTGTTTTGGAGAGTATTGTAACAATATCGACTTTAGTGTTGCCAGTAGTGAATTGAGAATGAGAAATAAATAGTTTTTCATAGTAAATCATGTTTTATTTATTTTCATCTCAATATTTTCACCGCTCATCGCCATTTTACCAACTTCACCACAAACTGTTTAACAATCATTAATCTAAGGTAGGCATAGTAGGTAATTTATCTTCGGGAGACTGAAGGTTTAACCAGGGGAAGCCTATCTGTTTCAACTCTACAAAGCTCCCCAAAAATATGTTGGTATGAATTGTCACAGTAAAATAATACATCACTATAGGTACCTAGATATTATAAAACAAAGTGCTCCGCCGCGTCTGTCTGTCTGTTTGTTCGCGATAAACTCAAAAAGTATACAGAACAGATTTCCATGCAGTTTTTCACCAATAGATAGAGTGATTTATGAGAAACGTAGGTATTTGTCAAGGTTTTTTTTTTATAAATAAGCTGAAATATAACGATATTTGTTGGAAGTGTCGAAAAGTAGTTTGTTACGCTTTCACGCCCTAAGTACCTACACAACCGATCATCATAAAATTTTGCATATACTTTAGAGAAAAGCATGAATAGGTACTTTCTTCCCCGGAAATCCCGCGAATCCTTCTAAATTGACGAGGATAAATCCGCGGGAAACAGTTTGTAGTCTAGTATCAACGATCTTACCTACGACTTAAAACTTCTGCTTCACTTTCTTTGAGCTTATCATGCATAGATACCTGAAAGGCGGCTTATGACGGATAACAAATATAACTTTTTTTTATTTTACATACTATAAACTCTACCTGAACACAATACGGCCTCGACCTCGAAAATGTTTGAAAATAATATAGAGAAAAAAGTAAGTATAATAAATATATGCAAATAACAGTAAAAACATAAAAAGATTAATGCGAATACAGTAAATAATAATATTATTATTATGTAATAATAATAATCTAGAGAAATGTCGTCTCAGATTTGAAATGCACTTTTACTGCCATCTATTGCATTTTCTTTAAACATCGTCAAAAGAATAATAACAATTATACTATCAAATAATATTTTGAATATAAGCGGCATCTGTTATTTTATACTAGAACTAATTCCAAACGAATGTAAACTGTTTCAATGTAGCAGATGTATTTCAATTTAACATTTCTAGATGTCACTACCTATTACCAGAAAAACAAAAGTTAGAATCGTCGCTCTAATTATAATTATTATTTATTATTATACCGTAATATTTTCATTTATTAGTTAGTAGGTAAAGATATTATTATTACTATAACTAAGTAATAATTTATAATAATTTAATATCTAGGTACCTTTTTATCGTATTTTTCTTTAAGTGTGTAGGTACATCGTGTGTACTTATGTGGTGTAGGCATGTGTATGTGTGTAGGTACTTATAATGGTCCTACTTATTAGAATAAGAGCGGTACATAAAAGTTATATACCTACACTCAGACGAAACAAAAAGTGAGTACCTACATATACCTACAAGTTACAACAGAGTTTAACTTCTTCCGTCACTTGCGTTATCTGCTATGCCTGTAACTTTACACATAGGTAGTGCTCCAAAAGAAATTAGGAACCTTTCAAAAACTTAAGTTCCAAACATTTTGGTCCCAAAGAAAGCTACGAGTATTTAATACCTACGTAAGAAACGGCTGGTATTTTAGCCGGACATCCTCAATCCTCATCAACCAGGAGTGACCAGGACATGATATAGGGAAAGAAATATCATCTGGAATTTTGGATTCCCTTCGAGTGATCAATTAGGGGAGCTGATCTTAACGTCGCGAGTGCAAACTACAAATCTAGCGCAAACAATATTTATAAGGCCGACTCGTCATTAACCAAGGATTACGTTTGCTATTCATTATTTAGTGCGAGCGAGAGATCGGACGAGTCGTCCCGCCCGCGCCCGCCGCGCGAGAGCGAGCAGGCAGGGAGACGAGTGACGCGTCAATTTGTCGTGTACGAACGAAAAACAAACACCTTGCGCTGTGCTCTCACACGAGGTGAAATTTCATTCATTTCATTCATTCACAATGTGTGAAATAAAAAAACTTGGAATAAATTATACCTAATCCATGATTAAATCAATGTTTTAATGTGTCCACCTCAATGCACCTAATTTGTAGGTAAATTGTATAGGTAGTTCTTAATTTTTACAAACAACTGGAATCTAAACTAATCATATAACTAGGTAATATTATAATTGCGCCTGTGAGTTTGTTTGTTAATACGCTTTCAAGCCAACCACTCAACCGATCATCATAAATTTTGCATACACGTTGGCAGGGGTACAGAAAAGGACATAATTAGGGGGATTTTTTTCCGGAATTCCCGCGGAACTACGAAATAAATGTGGGTGAAACCGCAGGGGAGAGCTAGTATTATTATAAAGAGGTAAATTTTGTAAGTTTAAAAAAAAATATAGCAGTTCGCTTTGGCACTAAGTAGGTATCTACTAAAGCAATTGTAAATTTCTTTCATTGATAGATTGATAGGAAGGTATACATCAGTATCCTTGATTGTAAGTGACATTGGATATTTCTACTTTTGTATCGGAACAAAGAACAAGCTGGAGTACCAAATTTCATGCGAATGAAGCCGCGCGGCAAAGGTCCACCTACCTATATTGGGTGTAAACGAGTAATTTAGGGTACGCAGACTTAGGTTACACATTGCTTGGAGAGCGTCACAAAGAGACGGGAACGGTCAAAGGGAAAATGTACAATTTTTTTTTTCCGAACATCCTCAAGTAACGGTGCAGAAAGCACCCCGTGTGAACAGCGGCCGTAACAAACCGGCAAGTATAAGACTGATCGCCCGCGATTACGAGCGGGCGTCGGATTAGCCCCAATTTTAAATTGTTGATTACTTTCACAACCTGCACACCCCCCACCCCCCCGGAACATCCCCCCCACCCAACTCCAAGATTCGCAAATCTCCTCGCAAATGACAGGCTGTTAAATTTAAAAAAATCTATCTTCAACTTTTTTATTTGGAACTTCTTCGCGGAGCCGCGGGGAAAAATCGTCCAGAGCCATTCAGAGCAGTATTAGTATTGGCTTGTCAACCAAATTTAATTTTCAGTCGGTCTTGTAGATTAATAAAAAGTATTGGACAATGATCAAAAAATAACGGAGATACATTAATATAAGTTGAAATTTTGCGTGATGTCATGCCATGCTACATTTTATAAGCCGTTATGACGTAAGAGCCCCATCAAGATTCTTAAACTTTAATTACCTTCGTTAAAACGAACTAAGATACTAAGATAAATCTTAGTATTTTTTTTTTCAATAATTTGAAAAAGCAAAAAATACGGGTCTATTATTTTTTATTAATCTACAAGACGGACTAAACAGAATTTTGATTTTCATACCCCGGAAACAAGCCTCAGATTTTATTAATTTCTTAAATACATGATATTAGATAGGTACCTATATGAAATGATAAATTAAAATTACCCCTTTTTATACGATTTTTCAATGTGTTTTTTAAAGTAGCTAACAGATTTAGGTTGAGCAGTAAGCATGGATTTGTTATGGAGGGCTAGAAAATGTCCTTCTAATTTTAAACCGTGTATAACATAAGAAGAACTTAGAATTTCCGCATACAGTATAGTACTTAAATAATAAAAAAATAACAATGCTTTTTCATGAAATTATACGCTTTTTTTTTCATGAAAAAGAGGTTATAACCAATCGCAAACAGTGCCCAAATGAATTTCATGTACACACAAACAATGACGGTTGGTACTAGGCTATCAGGGACCGTGAAGATGTCCGCTAATTACTGCTGAGGAGATTTACTGCCACCGATCTAGAAACAGATCGCTGACCGCGGTCCCCGGCGACCTTCGTCCTTTCTTACGCAATCTGTAACTGTAAGATAACTGCCCACTTAGCCAAGTTAAAACAATCCACAATCGTTAACGCAATAGAAAACTAAGGAACGTATCGTTAATGTGGTCACGAAAAAATGGACTTTTGATCGCACGATTTTACGTGACCACGCGACATGAATAGAATAAACCACAAATTAGTTCCCGGGACCACCATTCCTTACCCTATATTATGCCTTTCAATCTCAAAAACATTCTGTATGCCATAAGACAGGTTGTCTGTATTTTTTGATGGGAAACTTCTTTCCACTAAGTTTACATATTATCCTACCACATATAAATGTGAAAGTGTGGATGTTTGGATGTCTGGATGTCTGGATGTTTGGAAGCTTGGATGTTTGGATGTTTGTTACTCAATCACGCAAAAACGGCTGAACGGATTTGAATGAAATTTGGCATGCACGTTGTCAGGGGTACAGAGAAAGACATAGGGTACTTTTTATCCCGGAATTCCTGCAGGAACTCCGAAATTACTGCGGGTGAAACCGCGGGGCACAGCTAGTATGTATATAAAAGCAGAAACTGATCACAGCTGAAACCGCAGGGTGAAGCATGAAATTGTGCACAAATATTCCTTAAATGACTTAGGTATGCACTAGGAAAGGATATTTTATAATTCAACCCTTAAGGGGGTGAAAAGGGGTTGCAAAATTTGTTTGGAACAATTCCGCGGGAACCTCGGAATTATCGCGGGTGAAACCGCGCGCGACAGCTAGTTTGTAAATAAAAGTTGTACCAGTCCGATTCTATCGCAGAGTCAACAAGCTTTACGAGCTAAATAGATTTTTTGTCACATTGCAATCTGTCAATGAACTCTCGTCATCGCATCTGCCAGTATAGGTTCGATTCCCGCATTGTGCCTATACTCGTGTCGTTTGTGACGATATAAGACAAATTGGCTTTGGATCAATGTGTGCGTGCGTGTGTGTGTGTGTGTGTGTGTGTGTGTGTGTGTGTGCGTGTTTTTGTGTAATTTGTCAACTCTATACAGCTAAAGGTGGTATTTATTGTCCATTGTCAAAGTGAATGAACTTTGGTGTATTGGACCGAAAGTAATAGGTAAGTTTTATTGCGAACTAAACTGTTTTGATGACCCCTTAAATTTAAAATATATCGTTGCAGACATCTTTTCAATTGAAATCATTTTATATTTCTCAATAGACATAATAATATTATCACTGAGTGTACTGTATCACTTTGTAACGTTATGAGAGCAAAGTTTACAAATTATGCTTTGTTTCAGATGAAATTTTTCGATTAGGTAAGTATACACTTTATTAGGAGAAACTGACTTAGTGACTGATCAACGCCAATCTAGGTGCAATCTAGAACTTTTGTACAAGGCTTTTTCCTAATGTAGGTAGAGAAGGGTTAAAAAGGCATATTTTTGGAAATCCAACGCCTTCAAAGGGATAAAATGGTAGATAGCAAGTGAAATCGCGGAAAACAACTAATCTATAGCTACTCACTAATACATAATATAATATGAGTTTGTCTGTAGTGGGTAATCTTTTGAACTACTGGACCCAAACTGGACCAATTCGAAAAGTTCATTTATTGATAGGTAGCTACAGTTTTTCTTAGTAACTTGGGACTTTATGTTATTACTAGCTGTCCTGCCGGTTTCACACGGGCTGCTTTGGTACGGCAATTGCCAACTCCTTATAAGGATGTAAAAGGTGATAGAATTTTAAGGTTTGAATCAAAAATTGTACTTATGACAGACTTGGTTTCAAATTTTGTATTGTGATTTCCCGGCAGTATTATTATAGAAGTTGCCAATCGTCGATAATACCATACGTGTCCCGCACTGCACTAATCCGATTATTTTGTAATAGATCTGGCAAAACTTTTCACAACGTTTCTCTCGAAAACATTATATTCAATATACAAAGGATAACCAACTTTATTCTGATATAGTTATATCGACTTTAATTTCTGCTCCGTAAGAGCCATTTCGGTTCGTCAAAGGTGAAATGATAGTTTTGTCACAATTAATGTATTATTCACACAATGAAAACGATCCCGTTTAGGTGTTTAATGCGATTCCTGACATAAATTGACACGTGTCATTGACGCTTTTGGTATTACAGTGACACTAGTTTTGAAATAGGTATGACAAGTATCATACTAAAAGGCTACGTTGAAAATTTATGCTGTGAAAATCGGTCATTCTATAACCACAGATCATATCCGACAGAGACATACAAATATGTTTTTTTTTAAATTGGCTAAACGTATACGGCCTGAGAGCTTAACAACCAACAAAACTTTATTCGCATTTATAACATTAGTTATAGGATGTCTAGATGAATAACAGTTGCGTTATCTTTGTATAATTAAGCTTTGTAGGTACTTTACAGCAAACAAGTAATTGTGCCTTTAGACAAAGTGGCCTAACTCAAAAAATGCAATTTAAAATGAGCAAGAAAGCCGCTTTCACAATAACATAAGTACATAAGTGTAAAACGCGATCAACGGATATGACCGCTAGGCTCTTCCTTTGTCAGTCACAATAATGAATGAGGGGGCTTTTCATTACAGGTTTTTAGAGTAGGCTTTTTAAGATCAGTTTTAGGCAAAATCAAAAGTTACAGGAATTTTGAGTTAAGCCTCTTTAATTCTAAAGGTGCGATCGGTATATGTACTTACATAGAAGAAGACTATTTACTTAGACTTAGCAAAATATCAAGCAGCGAAATAAATATTTCTGTGCTCCAAGACCAACTTTGATCATATAACTTTCAAATATAAGTCGACTATTATTAAAATGGAGCTTAAATTATCAACCCGAAGAATTACGTCCAATGCGTGAAGCAAGTCGGGCTTAAAATAAAACACAATAATGCCACCGAACAAAATGACAAAACAAACAGCGAGAATATCAAATGTTAATATATTACTGGCCTCCGATCTGATTATCAACGTAAATTATGATCAGATTATAGCAATAAAAACATATTAAATTATATACTATAATATATAATATAGTGTAATAAGTACCGACGTGTGTGTTTGTTTACTCGATGCGACGCAGGACTAACTTGCTGAATGTGTGATTGTCCGTTTGTGGTGGGTCCACATTAATGATATATAGAATAAAATTTATTTCTGCACACACAAGAATAATAAACAAACTATTCTTAACTATTCTTTAAACTCCTGTTATAAAGGTGATATTGTTAAGATATTGTAAGTGTTAAAGGAAAGTTATACTTAAACAAAAGACAAAATGTTATATTACGATTAAGGATACTGTACCTTTCTATCAGTTGAAGATTTTTTAGAATCGGTTCAGTATTTCTAGAGGTTATCTCTTTCATACACACTATTTTTTTTACATAATTTCCTCAGCTTTTTCTTATGATGTTATGTTGTTGAGAGCAGATATGATTGTGCCTTCTGGCACAAGCATGTAGAAGACTCCAGCCATGTTTTGAGTAGGTACCCGTAGTTTAAAATAAACAAAATAATATGTATAATTAATTACTATATTTTCAAACAAGCCGACTGGATGCAGGACTTGTTTTGCGTGATCAGGCGACATTGGGATATTCTCCTGCTAAAACATGAATCGTGAAAAAAAGCATGAATTTTGACATTGGGATATTTTCCCACGACATTGGGTAACTCCTGGTGAAAATTTTGGAATATTTTTCCGTAAATGTGTCCTTGTTGGGAAAGTTACATTAGAGGAGTATTAGGAGCACAGAAGAAGGCATGGTGTGGACCCGTCAGAAGATTAAAAGGGTCGACTCGCAGTATTACTCAGCAAGTGCCGCGACACCATCGTCTCCGCATCGCATTAGCTTATAAAATACCTAAAAATGTGCTTCAATAATAATACAATAGCTTCGGCGACAGTTAGTTATTTGTTCTGCTCGAGACTCGGTTGCTTGATTGGACTAAAATTCAACGCAAAACCCTTATAGCCTTAAACCCTTATATGAAAAATTAATAACTTCTTATATATTTCATTTAAAAAGAATCTACACGACGATTTGTAAAACAGAGTAGGTACCTACTAATTTTAGACGACAATTTCGATGGCAGTCTAAGCTTTTTTATTTCGTACTTTTGATAGAAGGCATCGTCCGCTAATGGCGTCTCTATTGTTCAATTACTAAGTTTAAAAATCATGACTAAAGTCGCAACAAAAGTATAACTACGAGTATCGGACCTTTACTTGTCTATCAGCGGTCGGACAGAATTAAAAAATAAAAACCTTATACAAGTAATAATGAAATGTAAATTCCTCATAATGATCAGTCGGCACTCATCATTAATTTAGGCTGGCTAACAGGTAGCGGGTTCGGCTCCCGGGCAGGAAAAGAAAGCAAAAGGCACACAGTAAGCCGACTCTGATAAATGACGAGCTATTGTCGAGCTACCGGTCTTCACTCGGCGAGCACTTTGTATGGAAACCAGTCGCAGGGTTCCGTGGATTATTTTGAAGGAAAACTATTATCTCCTTAGGTCTCCTTAGATAAATCCGTCCATACGTTGCGGACAAACAAATAATTAACTCTCACCTTTGTTATAGTTACTTGAACCCTAACTATGTGATTTGGACTAAGTACGACTTGGTCATAAAGAAACTTGGATAAAACAAGATTTAGACATAATCCTACTTGTAATCTTCAATAAGTCAGTTAAAAAAGCATTTCACGGAATTTTTGAGGAAGCTCCCCAATCAGCTAGTTGACAATTTTTTTATTAGTGATTAATAGAAAATATTGGACACGTATTTTTTCTTTTTTTACGTAATCAAAAAATAACGGCGATACATTCAGTTGAAATTTCGCGTGACGTCACTAACCGGTGCGGTATTTCGACTTTACATTTTTTAATATTGTCTTTCTCTTATCTCTCTTTTCTCAACGTTTTCGTTTTGTCTTTGGATCTGCAATGAACCCTAATATATAAGTAATTTCATGAAAAATAAACGATTACAGTTCTTTTGTGTCGGCGCATTAAATGTTGGATATCTCAGCTCGGCCGGGTTTATTGAGGGCTGCCATAAAAATATATTTTACCGCGTCATTAGATCCATATTCCTCACCAGTTTATAGTTCATAGCGAACGGGATTCCGTCATATTATTCGTTAATTACACATACATGCAAGTGCGACTCATTTATTAGGTTGAAACTATACAGTAACTCTATTCGGTTTTTCTTTTTTGGCATCTTCAACGTTATTAAGTTTAGCTCGTTGAAGAATATTTGTAAAACTGCTTTTTATCATATTTAACTGTCTGCAAGTCTTCAATAAATAGATAAGTTCACAATAACAACGATAAGATCAAATGTTAATTAAAGAGAATGGGTTTACGGAATTCAATACCATTAGGTTCTATTGTGGTCACGGTTAAACCTGATCTATAGGCTCGTTTGTAAATTAACGGATCTTGCAGTCACCTATACGATGGCACAGACCAAAGATCAAATAAGTAGATCAAATCTACACTAATATTATGAAGAGGAAAGATATAGGTTATCTCACAATCCCTACGGATTGGGCATGTTGACTAATTTTTATTTTTTAGTCCGTCTTGTAGATTATTAAAAAATATTGGACAGGTATTTTTTCTTTTTTTACGTAATCAAAAAATAACGGCGATATATTGAGTTGAAATTTCGCGTGACGTCACTATTCTGACAGTTTGTATGGCTGTTTTGCGGTTAGTGACGTCACGACCTCCTCATCCTAAACTTTAATGCGCTTTATCTCTGTATATTTTAATTTATTTAAAAAAGCAAAAAATACGTGTCTATTGTTTTTTTATTTTCTAACTGACGGACTAATTAGAATTTTGATTTTCAATAGTAGTCAACATCCTTATTGTCAATTTTTACACTGATCAAGCAAGTACTTTTAGCCAGTTTTTTTCTTATAAGTACATACTTATCAAAGGACAAAAAGTTATCTGACAAATAGGTAAGTTTTTTCGCATTATTGAGAACAAGGCTATGCGATTGATTTATTTATTTATTTCAAAAAACCATATACTCCTTACAAACTAACCTAATGCGGTTATATTATGACGACTTCAAGCATTTAGTTAGATTTTAAGGCTTACAAGTTAACACAAACAAAGTAATTTTTGTGAACTCATTCAGAGAACAGTATGTCAGTATGTCTACTGTCTCTGCCACCTCGTTCTGATGGTGTGGTCAAAGATTGTAGACACACCTAGCCTGAAATGGGAACTGGCTTCCAAGTGAAGCTGCCGGAACTTCTCAACATTAGGTGCTTGATGGCATTAGATTTTTTAACTTGAAGGTAGCCAGCCAGCCGGGCTCTAGAAACTGCCCTGCCACCATGCTATGGTTTCCTCACGATATTTTCCTTCGCCGACATCTCAAATAGGTTTCTATCATATTAGGCAAAGCGTTATTGTAAAAACAAAAACAGAGTATGGAAAGTTGACAAGCTGTCATTAGTCTTGTGTTGTGATAGGATGAGGGAAGTCGCGGGGTGTCACGAGGCTACGGATGTTGACACTGTGTCAATTTTTGTGTCATCACTACGTCGTGTGTTCTGTGCTTCCTCTCATCTCATATTTATGCGCCCACTAATTGAGTGTCGTTTGCGATGGTGTTTGCTTTAGTGTTTTTTTTTGGTCCAACGACTTTCTTTGATTCTAGGATAGAATAGAAAGAACTGTGTATGAAGTCCCCTTAGCCAAGTTGGCGATTTGTAATCGCTAACACATAGAAAACTATAGAACGTGATGTCATGTGGTCACGAAAAATTTATATTTTTGATTGGAAGAATAAGTATGCGAAAGTGAGTTTGTTTGTTTGTTTTATTTGTTTGTTTGTTACGTTTTCACGCCTTAACGACAGGCTTAACGACAGGGGGCAGGGGTACAGAGAAGGACATAGGCTACTTTTCGTCCCGGAATTCGCGTGGGAAATCCAAACTCACTATTATAAATGCGAAAGTGAGTTTGTTTGTTTGTTACGCTTTCACGCCTCAACGGCTCAATCAATCATCATGAAATTTTTCACCCACGTTGCCAGGGGTACAGAGAAGGACATGGGCTACTTTTTGTCCCGGAATTCACGTGGGAACTCCAAACTCACCGCGAGTGAAATCGTGGGGAACAACTAGTCTACTATTATAAATGCGAAAGTGAGTTTGTTCGTTTGTTTCACGCCTTAACAGCTCAACCAATCGTCATTAAATTTAGCACACTCTTTGCTAGGAATACAGAGAAGGACATATTATGGTACTTTTTATTCCGGAATTCCCGCGGGAACTCCAAAATTACCGCGGGTGAAACCGCGAGGAACGGCTAGTAAGAAATAAATACAAAATATTAATTGAAAATATAGACGAAAAATAGTATTAGCAGAAGAATTAAAGAAGTACATTAGTAAAAGAAAGGAGCTTAATAACTAGTGGTGCACCGCAGAGTCGTCTCGTTACAAGTGTCACGTATTTCTGGTTAAAGAGCTTGTTTTTTATTTAGCACACCCTTCTTCCTTCACTTGCCTCCACCCCCGTCTTCTAACAACGCACGTAAAGCCAACGGTAATCGGTTTACTTGCAATAAATTACCTTTTCCGATTCAACCATTATGTTTTGTTCGTCGTGGACTGCCTTTACACCGAAGTGGTTAGTTTTAACGTAATCAGTGAGCAATAACCGGTTTGGCGCAAGTCGGCACCAGTCACCACACGTCACAGTTCAGCAAATGAAGATGTTTCTGGTTCGATTTCCGGTGGACTTGTGTGATGAAAATATGGATCCGTTTTCCACTTTAGGCGTGTTTTGTATACACAATACTACGCACTTTGGTTTCCATGATTGAAGCTTTCAACTTAGTGGATGAGCTGATCAAAAAAGATTCGTGTTCTAAAATACTTATAGTATAAGTATAGGTAATAATTTTCTTTAAATATTCGGGTTTTTTCTATTCAAATCTACCAGTCTTTTTTTAATCCTACTTAATATCATAAATGTGAAGTGTGGATGTTTAGATGTTTGGATGTTTGTTACTCAATCACGCAAAAACGGCTCAACGGATTTGAATGAAATTTGGCATGCACGTTGTTAGGGGTACAGAAAAGGACATAGGGTACTTTTTATCTCGGAATTCCCGCGGGAACTCTGAAATTAACGCGGGTGAAACCACGGGGTACAACTAATTATTTATAAATATCAATTATTTCAACCAAAAAGTAGGTCAGGGACAACATCGCTGATGTTAAAGAACAAATTACCTACTTGAGAATTTTACTTATACCTATTGCTATCATCTTTGCACCACTTATAATATTTATTATCATCATTGAGTGATGTGCTCTGTTCCAAACATAATATAAATAAATGATCTGTCTGTCTCTTTGCCTTGTTCGGTGTGACAGGGTGCCAATTGCCAACGACAATAGAGTGGAGACGTGTTGGTTGTTATACGTTTTAGAGCACGGCGTTATTTGTCAAAGGTCCGTTGCCGGTGGATATGTCGCCGAGCGGTATTCGGGGCCTTTGTTGCGTTATTGAGTATACCATGTTGATGTTAGGACACACTTCGTTTCAGGAAGTTCATTAGGAGGGGTTTTTACATTGACTACATATAAAGAAAGCAGCCGTGTTGTGAGAATATGTCATAATTATCATTAAATTCTTAAAAATAAAATTCTTAGATATTAATTTTTATATAGTACTAGCTGTCCCCCGCGATTTCATCCGCGGTAATTTCGGAGTTCCCGCGGTAATTCCGGGAAAAAAGTGCTGTAGTTTACGGTGATAAGCAGTTCCCCGCATTATTCCGGAGTTACCGCGGGAATTCCGGGATAAAAACTATCCTATATTTTAAGTTGGACCATATTATAAATGGTTACAAAATTTTATCAAAATCCGTTCAGTAGTTTCGGAGTTCATCGCGGACAAACAACGTGACACGTGATTTATATATATTAAGACTAGCTGTCCCCCGCGATTTCATCCGCGGTAATTTCGGAGTTCCCGCGGAGGTTGCGGGAAAAAAGTACTCTATGTTCTTCAGTTCCCGAGGGAATTCCGGGATAAAAACTATCCTATCTTTTAAGTTGGACCAAATTTTAAATGGTTGCAAAATTTTATCAAAATCCGTTCAGTAGTTTCGGAGTCCATCGCGGACAAACAACGTGACACGTGATTTATATATATTAAGATAAGATAAGATAAGACTTACCTAATGGGTATGATTAATTCTAATGAATCACTGATTTCAATTCAAGTTCAATGTGTTTTTAAATTGAATAGGTATGTTTTGAACGAAAAGTGACAAACTAGGGGTGTTGCTTTATCTTTTAGGTAATTATATCTGATATTAGCTGTGGCCCGCATCTTCACTCGCATCAATTCGATCTCGGGAACTCTTATGTTTTAGGATTTACTAATAGATACCCTATACTAATTTAGTATCAAAGAATATTTTTTTAGAATCAGTGCAGCAGTAGGCAATAATAAACTAGTAAATTACTAATTACATCTACAAACAAAAAAAAAATATAATTTGAAGTACATATTAGACTTGTACATATTAGGTCCATGTACTCAAAATACACATTCAACTGCATATTATGATCTAGTTTGAGTCTGGACTCTAGACACGTCGTTGGTACTTTAGTAGCATTATCTACTTGCAGAATACAAATATTGCACTGAAAGAGGGAAGATATCCCTTAATTTCCTAATTTCTTAGGTATTAGGTTAAATTAAACCAATTTCACAGATAAACGATTAACGTCACCATGGACGTATCAAAGCAAGCTGCGTTTATTCCACAAAAACCTTCAAATTAATCCTTATAAATCCAATAACATCATACAATAACGACACAACATAAAGACCCTATCGCACACACGTAATACAAAAACGACACTTCGTTTTCAATACTTAATAGGCCAGTTTTTTTTTTGCGAAAAACCGTACTATAATATTTCTGTTTCCATTTATTGCGAAAAAAAAATTGTTACATTAACATTCAATACAAAGCATCGAACCGGAAATACGTCGGTGTGATACGTGAATGGGATCAAAGAGTCATGTTTTTTTTTTCCGTTCGCTGCCCACCTCTCGGATGTCGCTTGAATGGCTTGAAGGGTCCATTCACCGGTTCTTGACTAGTTTAAATAACGCGTAAAGTTATTGTCCAACGATTTACCGTGACATGCGTTGAGCTTTTGTTGTGAAATCAAATGGCGGAGTCGCCTAGATCTGTGCCAAATAAAAATACTATGAAGAAAATTTTATAATATTAATTTTATTATAGTAAAAAAAAACTAAAAGGCAAGCAATCTTTTAACTAAAAACAAAATGCTGTATCGGTTTTTTTTTTTTTTTTTTTTAATCATTTATTTAGTGAGGCTTTTTACGCTCATGCGCCAAGCCAGCCTCGTAATGTGTTACATATTGCAATATAAAACTACTAATAGAAATAAATAAAAAATAAACTAAAAATCTTGAAGTAACAATAATTGATATTCATTAATTTTAGGACATAAGCTATTTGCATTCCACTGTAAAATATTCGTTACTCTACTTTGCTTATTAAAATTACGAGCCATTCTTAATGTATCCAAATACCTCCATCAAAACATCCATGTTCAAAAAACTCATGATAAAATTCTTTATTTCCGAAACCACGTATTTCAAAATAAATGTAAATTTGTCCCCAATATCGTCATTCGAAATGAAAACTTCTTTCAGTTTGCCCAACAACTTCCTGAAACTAAAATTTTCAATTTTTGAAGATTTTTTCCAGCCGACTTAAACCGGTTAAAAAAATCATTGCGACTTAATAGCCAAGAAAATAAACCTACTCGATATAAAAATTTGTAAAATCATGTAAGTACTTAGGTAATTGTTTTAACATTCCCAGCATTGATAGATAGTTGATAAGTTTATATTGTGTATGTGTAATATGTATGTAGGTATGTTGTGACACTTTTATTGTGTAGATTGGGTTTTTTGCCTTTAATAAAAAAAAATATTATTGTTATTTAATTATTTTTGATCGACTTCAAAGAGATGAAAGTTCTTTGTTCCACTTCGGTTTTTTCTTATTTCAGTAAGAAAGATACATAACCACGGGACTCATTGAGGGATGTGACAAAACAGTATGTACTAAATAAAAACAATTATTACATAAGTAATTTTTTAATTCTTTTCTCAAAATTATACTTCTTTGTTAATTTTAATTTCGGGGTCAGACTTTATTATTTTTATCCCATCATTCTGTGAAAAAAAACCTTCGATCGTCAATATCATCAAGTATCATTTACAATGAGTCAAAGAAAAAAAAAAGTGAAATCTAAATTTGAACCCAAACCGCCGCAGACGCGGGCAGACAGCGCGGCACCAGGGTGGCAACCATCAGTCCTTTTACGTCACCTCCATCGTATCATTTACTTCACACAACAAAAACAACACGCTGTATTACCATCCCAAACTTAAAACACCTTCGATTTTCAACCTTACTCCGCAAAAATTAAGAATCTACATGGAATTCTCAAACAAAACTGGAAATGTTCAGGTAATATCAGATTTCTAACTCAACAATTTTCCAAGCCATACAATTTTCAGTTCTATTCGGTGTGAATTAAGACGCCTTTCAAAATTGAAGAGGAGGTATGTTATGGTATCCATTTGGCTGTCAAAAGCGATGGAATGTCATTGAGTGGGTAATGGATCGTTGTAGGAAGGAAGTTGCAGGTACGAGGATGCGCGCGCGCAGAAAAAATACTCCGAATCTTGTAAATGAATGAATGACGCATAGGATAATGCCTACTATGGGGAGATTTAGTGAGGGGTGTGGGGTAAAGACGTTTTTATCGTATTTCTGAGTTATTGTACCTAATTAATAGTATAATAGCTGTAATCGGTTTGAAATTTATTTTATTAAGGGCTGTTTTTTTATTTACCTATATAGGTTTGAGGAAGAATTTCTATAAACTTCCGAAGTAAAGAAACATTTAAATTTTGTAGAAAATAATAATCCTTAGGTAGGTACTATTATAAAAGTGAAAGTGAAATTGTTTGTTTGTTGGTTTGTCTGTTTGTTTGTTGGTTGTTTGTTTGTTTGTTTGTTTGTTACGCTTTCACGCCTCAACGGCCATCATGGAATTTAGCATACACGTTTTCAGGGAAACAGAGAAGGATATAGGGTACTTTTTAACCCGTAATTCCCGCGGGAACTCCGAAATTCGGAAATTTCGGAGCTAGTATTAGGTTTCATGAACAGTAATATTAAACTACAGAGAACAAAAAGATGTAGATAAATAAGTTAATTTGATTCAATTTAAAATACCTTTTTCGTATAATAACAATAATGAGCTTGTTAAATTTGAACGCACGTTATAAAAATGCAATAGCCGATGCTAAAGATAAGTGAGTGAATATAAAATTCTTTGAATTTTGACCTGCTGATCAGTGTGCCCATATTATTTATTGAAAATAAAATCCCAACAAAAACATTTTCATGTAAAATGTTGCCAAGACGAGACCATATGCCAGCACTTTCAAAAAGTTATCAGATCTTATGTAGAGCCAAGCTTCTAACTCTACACGCCTTAACTCTACAAGGTCTAACTTCACAAACTCTACACCTTAGCCAAAATATGTGGCTTGACCATTTCGCTACATTCACATGGCCCTTAGGCCCTAAGGTGAAAAATTGGTCCATTTTTCATTACTTTTCTGTTATATAATAATAGTTCTTTGTAGTAACGAAACGGCCAAGCCACATATTTTGGCTAAGGTGTAGAGTTTGTGAAGTTAGACCTTGTAGAGTTAAGGCGTGTAGAGTTAGAAGCTTGGCTCTACATAAGATCTGATAACTTTTTGAAAGTGCTGGCATATGGTCTCGTCTTGGCAACATTTTACATGAAAATGTTTTTGTTGGGATTTCATTTCTTTTTGTAAGTCAAAATTGCAGAAGTCTCATACAAACTT
Organism: Zygaena filipendulae; assembly: GCA_907165275.2. NCBI lineage: Eukaryota > Metazoa > Arthropoda > Insecta > Lepidoptera > Zygaenidae > Zygaena > Zygaena filipendulae. Next base: position 10,318,383 of record OU015669.1, read on the forward strand.
CCATCCCCTAATTTAAGGGGTTGGGAGATAAAAGTTACAAGTTTTATAATTTTTTTGTTGTTTGTTTACTAATACTAGCTTACATACCAAATTTCAGCTTTCTAGGACATTAGGAAGTACCCTAAGAATTTTGATGATCATCAGTGAGTCAGTGACAAAATCGAGGTTTTTTAGATATCAATAAAATCTAAAGGATGGGAGCTATACAATTAAAACTTTATACATTTAATAAGTCTGCTATGGAAAACATATTCCGAAAATTTTGTTTATCTGGTATAATCCAGACCCAAGTTACAAGGGTTCAAAAAAACGACGAAACGCTTCGAGAAAAGGTAGGTAGTGCCCTTGCGCTTTGCTGGCTCGTCTTGGCGGGGGCACTACCGTGCCCCCAGATGTCGGTTGGAAAAATATAAATGATTTATGACATTTAGTATGTACCTAGCTTATGTCCTGGCTAGTCCTGGTCAAAAAACTTTTTTTAGGACATTTGTTGGTAATAAATTCTTACAAGTTTTCATATTCAACTATTAATTTTGCACTGTATTTATTTGATAATAGCTGTTGTGCGCATCAATTTCAGAGTTCTCACAGGAATTCCGTAATAAAAGTACCCTATGTCCTTTGAGATACCTCTGCCGACGCGTAAACAGAAATTCATGATGACCGATTGTAGTACCTAATTAAAAAGGGGTGAAAGGACAGACAGACAGAGTTATTTAAAATTTATTACATACTAGCTGGTCCCCGCGGTTTCACCCGCAATCATTTCGGAGTTCCCGCGGTAATTCCAGGATTAAAAGTACCCTATGTCCTTCTCTGTACCCATGACAACGTGCGTGCCAAATTTCATCCAAATCCGTTCAGCGGTTTTTGCGTGATTGAGTAACAAACATCCAAACATCCACACTTTCACAATTATAATATTAATAGGATATTAGTATGGCCTGCAGTGATTTTACTAAAGCGTTAAGGTTTAACCTCGCCCTAATTTGAATGTGTTCACAAAATTCGTCGGTAAAAATGAACTGTCGACGGCTTTTTTTTTTTAATCCTTAATCCTCAAAGATCCCTAATTACAATGAAGCTGGACCCAAACAATCCTCACCGAGCTCCCGGTTTATATGATTCACCAACCACTTTTTTATTATACTAATCATAATAATATTCTCTCGTGTAATCTGTCGTTTACACAAAGCAAAATAACCTTTATCGCCAAATACATAAGGTTTCACCATTGATTATTTTAATTTGGTACTATCCGACTTAATAGAAGGTTTTTTTCATGAGAATATAGCCTTTATAACTATGGAAATAAGCGATGGTCAGATGTAGTTTTGGTTAAAGTATTATAAAGATTCTTCGCATCTAGTTATTTAAACACTTTATTGGTTGTTATTGGGGGTGTATTGTGCAGGATGTTAAATGAAGGTATTCTAACCGGATGCGAGGCTTACCTATATCTGAGAAGCTTTCGTGAGCTTAATGAGTCCTATACATGGGGTACAGAAATCAAATCAAGAAATATACTAAAACTAGCTGTCCCCCGCGATTTCATCCGCGGTAATTTCAGAGTTCCCGTGGGAATTCCGGTAAAAAGTACTCTCCGTCCTTCTGTGTACCTACCCCTGATAGTAGTTTACGGTGATTAGCTGTTCCCCGCATTGATTCCGGAGTTCCCGCGGGAATTCCGGGATAAAAACTATCCTATCTTTCAAATTGGGCTAAATACAACATAGTGACCAAATTTCATGATGATCGATTCAGTAGTTTAGGAGTCCATCGCGGACAAACAACGTGACACGTGATTTATATATATTAGATAGATAAGATAAGATATACCAGCTACTCTTAAACTAATTTCTCTTTCTTTTAGGCCACCTACATACACATACATACATATCTATCTACTATCTTTAAACGAGCAATTCTTGTATATATGTATCTTGTATGAATCTCGGAAACGGCTCCAACGATTTTCATGGAATTTAGTATGCAGAGGGTTTCGGGGGCGATTAATCGATCTAGCTAGGTTTCATTTTTAGAAAACGTCGTTTTATACGTATTTTCAGGCAATGAAAAATGAGTATTTGCTTTTCTACTTAATAACAGATGGCGCTATACACAACGAGCGAAGCTCGGTGACCCAGATATTATCAGCTAATTCAGCAATTGTAAGTGTTTAGATCGGGATAGGTGGCGAACCCTTGGAGAGGCCTATGTCCAGCAGTGGACTGCTGCAGGCTGAAAATGATGATGATGATGATGATGAAGTGTTTAGAAAATTATGAGCTGGTATACTATTTTAAAATTTATAGATAAAATAGTATTTGCGACTATAAAAGGTGACTCGCAGACCACATGCGTCGAGCACTTTCAAATCATTGCATGGGTTTTCGACTCTACAAAAAACAAACAACACAGGACGTATTTAAAACACGCGGTATATTGACACAACTTCGCTTCGTTGCTTTTTAGTTAGCGACAGCTCTATGATTTCCTTATGTTTGTTTATGGTTTGGGATGAAAGAAGTAACCGACTGCAAAATTGTAAAAAAATATATGAAGTAATTAACTCTGGAGTGAAATTATTTTATGCTCAAAAATGAAATTGAAATTTTGCTCTCATCGTGAAAAAATTGGTGCGTTTTCCAATTTCTCTTGGCTCAAGGCGAGGCGAAATATCTAGAATCTGTTGTGTGATTTCACGAGGCTCTTAATTCGAAATCTCAAACACACAAAGCCACCGGGTGCACCTTAATGCCTCTAGTGGTGGGTCGTGTTATATCGATCAGTCGTCGGACACGTTCGTGACGCGAAGCGCTGTGGCTCATTGACAAAATAGTTATACTGTCCAATGATTTATCGTCGAAAATCCTCAAATTTATAGACACACTCAAAACGAAAGATCGCGCATGGATTTATTATTTTGTCTCGTTTTATCTAATCTCATCTCGCTGGGTGCCGCCATTAAAGTTTGATTTTTAGAGTACCGCAAACTGGGTTTTAAAACGTTTCATAACGCTTCTTAATCGTACTTGCATTTGAACGGATTTTGTTTTTTTTTTCATGAATTGATACCCATTCAAATACCTATAGAATGCTGTTGTCCGTTGGTTTCCCGCATCCTATTCGGGATTCCCTCGGAAATCATGAACAGTTCCTGCAGTAACCTCGCGACTATTCCTACCATCTATATGTGAGTGTAAGTTTGTTTGCTTGTTCGTTACGCATGCACGCCTTAACTATTCAACTGATCATCATGAAAAGAACAGTAAAAATATATTTTAAAATTTTCCCTAGGTGACATTGAATACTTTTTAACTTTATCTATGTATATTTTTGGTATAGGTAATAGCTTCCTATCAAAGAATTAAGTTTTATTGATTTATTGGTTCGAGAGATCACCACCTAAGTACTTACAAACTTATAAACTTCACTTGTTTATTAGTCTAATCTATCTAAACTACTATTATAAAGAGAAAAGATAAGAATTTTTTTGACATAGGATACCTTTAACAGCTAATAGCATTAGTATAATATATTGGTACAAATGTCTCAACACCATTACGGAACCCTGCTCGAACCAATTAAGACACAAACCTAGCCATCCTCTTTTTAATACTCACCCATAAGGCCGACTGCACAGCGGACCAGCTAGGCGCGGTTTATTACTAATATCACTGACAATCCGTCCGTCCGTCTGTGTGTCGAAACGCGTCATTCAACCACATAAATAACGAGGGATTTATTCGTGTATTTATTTACGTTTTTATTAATTTACGGCCGACGGTCTGTACTCGGCTTTATTATTGTTTTTTTTTTAATCGCCGTTTGGAATTGTTTTCTTGTCCTACGCACGTGTATTTTCCCAATGCAGTATCGGTAAATAAATTAAATATGTTTAAATAATATCAGACTGGATTTATTTAAAACCTACTCAGCTAAAAAGGTTCTTAATTCTTGGCGGATTTATTGTTTGAATGATCGATTACCTACATAACTTAATTACTTACAAATCTTAATTTTGGATTAGCAACTATTTCATGTATTATTTTTAAGAAATTTTGTGATGCCAAATAAAGTTATGTCTATGTCTATGTCTAACTAGGAACTTATTAAATACTAGATCTTCCCGCGGTTTCACCCGCGTTAATTTTGGAATTCCGGGATAAAGAGTACCCTATGTGTTAATCTGATGTATAAGCTATATTATTGTAAAGTTTCATTTAAATCCATCCAGTAGTTTTTGCGTAAAAGAGTAACAAACATCCATCCATCCATCCATACATTCTTACAAACTTAGTATAACGTAGTAACTTAGTATGCATTATCTAATATATATAAATCACGTGTCACGTTGTTTGTCCGCGATGGACTCCGAAACTACTGAACAGATTTTGATAAAATTTTGTAACCATTCATAAAATGGTCCAACTTAAAAGATAGGATAGTTTTTATCCCGGAATTCCCTCGGGAACTGAAGGACATAGAGTACTTTTTCCCGCAACCTCCGCGGGAACTCCGAAATTACCGCGGATGAAATCGCGGGGGACAGCTAGTCTAAGCAATAACATGTTAACCCACAAAATTAAGTTATTGATTCAGAACGATTTATTGAGAGTTAGGGAACGTTTTTTAATTATGTGTTTACCTTATTATATTGCTTAAATGTGTAACTAAATATTAAACATAAAAAAATGTTGACACAAAATGGTGCTCCTACTTTTAAAACACGATTTATTCAAAATTTCTCCAGTGTGGGTTAACACACTATTGCTTATCTATGTCCATATATAAATCACGTGTCACGTTGTTTGTCCGCGATGGACTCCGAAACTACTGGACGGATTTTGATAAAATTTTGCAACCATTTATAATATGGTCCAACTTAAAAGATAGGATAGTTTTTATCCCGGAATTCCCTCGGGAACTGAAGGACATAGAGTACTTTTTTCCCGCAACCTCCGCGGGAACTCCGAAATTACCGCGGATCAAGTGCATAGTTTTAAACGGGCTCTATTGCACACTCTGTAAATGTGCTCCTTGCGGACCCTTCTTATTTAGTTTTGTATTTTTATTTTTATTTGGACCAAGCTTTCAATCATTATTTTTATTTTATCTTTTTTGTTTTTCTAAATTTTATGTTCAAATAGTATAAATTTTATTTGGAAATCGCATGCAGTTTGCACCTGTCAGTATAGTGATACTTATCCTATTATTTGATGCTAATTTGTTTTTTTACTGTAAGTGTTAGTGTTTACTATGTTGGTGTAACTTTTAAATAAATAAATAAATAAATGAAATCGCGGGGGACAGCTAGTATAATATATTTTTCACTCCTGATAAAGGTCGTAAGTTTTGCAATTCTATGACTCAAGTCGGATTTTCTACCAATATTATAATATTATTGTGTGTTGAATAGAATAAAAACAGTGTCTTTTTTTCTTTCGAACCCGCACCGACCGACACCGAGGGATCAACCTCGCTCATTTACATGTAATAAAAAGTAGCATTAACGTGGATCGGTGATTAATGACGTCTCAGCTCACGGCGTCATTAAACGGCATTATTTATGACATTTTAAAATGTTTTAATGCTCGAAACCCAACTTTATACCCTCATATCTAAAGTACCTACCCGCAGGCCGATCGCTCTATGTTTTATTGTTAAAAGATTAATTTAAGAACTAGCAGAGACTGCCAGCTTTGATAATTAACTCGGACGCTACAACCTCGATACAGATCTTTTTATACGGTTTAAGCATTAACAAAATATGTGGACACAACAAAAATATGTTGTTGCCGTTTTCCGGCTAAAGGGATTTATTGCTTTCTTTATTAATACGGTGGAAGGGTAGGTAAACAAGCTATAATATCAGATGGTATTTATTGAACTACCATTGCGGATGATGATAATCATTAGAGCCAGCACACACAATTACAATTTTCTATTTTGATCAAAACTCCGCACACTAGGCATCAGAGTCGCACTGTCGCAACGACAAGCTACGAGTCGGCGCTCGTTCGTTCTTGGTGAAATCGCGATGACAAGACCCAGAGCTGTCGCTTGCGCCAGCGACAATTCGCTGCTACAAGACGCAATGACATGTCGCATACGATGCGCAGGCATTTAGTGTGTAAACCTACTTTGGAAAAAAGTCTGGTCTCGCAAAAAAAATACATGCTATGAAATAAAGTCCGGAATTACCTTTACAACATTGACGACTTCGTCATTCAGTCTGGGCCGTCATAGTGAGTAGTAAAATTTGAACTTTTGAACCCCTAGCTATGCATAGGTTTATGCTACCAAATTTAAGGCTTTCAAATTCCGTATGTAGGATCATAAGACAGTCTTTGAAACATCGTAAATTAAGTTTATATGCCTTAACTACTCTACCGATCATCATGAAATTTTGCATACACGCTGTCAGTGGTACAGAAAAGGATATAGGGTACTTTTTATCCTGACAATCCGTGAGCAACAGCTAGTTTATCTCTAAAATAACACTGATTGACAAATAATGGCAACACTAAAACGATACATATGTCGTACAATAATTAATGACAATAATAACGCGTGTTCTAAAATTGAAAATAAAAATCTGAAAGCGACAAGGATCGATGCCATGGAGTGCGGATCATGAGAACTCGCGGTTCGATTTACGACTTCTTGGGGCAGGTGTCATTAATTTTAATAAAAATGGCAATAACACGAGATGCGTCAGTTTACGACTATTGCTGTTGATTGATCACCTCCGAGGCCCGTGTGGAGGTGCCCTAAGAATAATTGGCGATTTGCTCTCATTTTAAAAAAGATCCAACCAATATGGCTGAATAACAACGTGTTATTTACAGTAATTGCTAGCTGTTTTCTTCGGTATCACAAGCGTTAGCTTCGGAGTTCGAGCGGAAATTGTGGGACAAAACTCCTTTCATGTACCCCTGAAAATGTGTATGCTTAGATAAATGAACGATTGCTCCAACGTTGGAATGTAGCGGAGTCCAATCATTTACTTAAGTGTGTATGCAAAATTATGCAAAGTTGAGTAAATAAGGCGTGAAAACGTAACAAACAAACAAGTAAATAAACTCACATTCGCATTTTTAATAGTATGTTTAGTGTTTACTTATCTAGACTAATTTTTAACCTGTGTCAAATAAAGTTCTTTCAATTTCAATTTTAATTAATCTGTAGAGTACTGAATATGTCCTTCGTGAGACCAATATAATCTAATGACCAAATATAAGAAAGCCGCATTATGCAGGAGCTAAAAACTAATTGATCCCAATCAATCCACGGTCGATCCGACACGTTTATTGTATACGAAATAAAATCGTGTTCATTAATTATTTATTGGAGTTCATTAAAAAAACGTAGCGGTTTTCGAGTCAATCGTGTCGGTAGGTAGGTAAGTATGTTCGTCAGTGAATGAACGAGTGTTGTAAATGGTTAGAGGCCTATTCTCGAACGGCTTCCGAGATATAAATAATAATCACTTCACTACTTGATATCTATGATATCTGTTGTGATGTCAAGTTGTGGATCTAGGTAGTATAGTATAATATTATCAGTGATCTAGTTGACACGAAGATCTAAGGCACAGATACTAGTACTCTAAGGTAAACATTTCGATGGAAGTTTATAGATAAGACGAGTTAAATCCGAGATTATCAGCTAAAATTTAATTTTGAGTTTACAAACAAAAATTTAGGTAGGTATAAAAAAATTTACAAATTAAATAAAAATAAATTAAAACTGTAAACGGTTTTTAATGGTTTTAATTTTACATTATGTTAATATTAAGAACTCACACACTATATTTCCTTTTAAGAAAGATAGAGACAAAAACATACATGAAAAGCTTGATTTAACAAAATCTTTCATTTATAAACTCACCCCTAAGTATCTGATGCGAGCAGTTTCAACCGCGTGAATTTCAGAATTCCCTCTGAATATTTTCTAAGCTGCGAAAATATTTTTTTATTTTGGACTAGCCAACTTTCATTTAAAACCGTTCCGTAGTTTTTCCGCTTACAAACATCATACATACAGACAAACATAAAAATTAACAACCAAATTGCACGTTCCCCTGTTTTTTTTATGTATGTACATAATTAATACGTAGACATAGACATAGACAAATCTTTATTCGGCATCACAAAAAACCATGTGTAATTTTACATGTTACATTGATTGTTTGCGCGGTGGTGGATGAGCAATACACCCAACAACCCTCAAACTCTGTGCGGGGGGAGGTTCGTTAAATATCACCATAGGAAAAAGATAAAGGTATTAAGAAAGCCTGACCTTCTATCCAGGATCTATGTTGCATCCGTCAGAAGAGATGAATCACCTAATACGTTGTTCTGTGAGTTTCCTGGCCTTGCTGGCGCGCCTCTTCTCGGCCGACCGGGTCACAACTCCACTCGGTGTAGATCTTCTGTTTCTCTTCGACAGATGACTTATGGCGGGTGCGGTTAATATTATTGCGATATGACGATTGTAATTCGATAACAAAGCGGCGTCGTGATCAACGAATCCAACTAGCGTAGTGGACGTGACCAGTAGTGCGGAGTGGTGATTTTATACTGACGTGATAAGTGGATGCAGCGAAAATACTAACTTAAAAGAGGGTAGTTAGAGATTAATCAACGGTTGACACATAATGCCAAGTACCTGCGGTATTGGCGTGAACATTGATAGATATACAAAAATAAATGGCAGCAAAAAAAATTGTCACCTAACAAATTCAGAATAGGTTCTCGAAGGCGTAGTTATATCGAGCGACGTTAAAGGTTTATTGGAGCAGCACTTTCTTGTGATTGTCTTTTCGTTTCCGCCAGTCCCACGTTCTTTCTCTTGCCGGTGTATCGTGTAGGTGTGTAGTAACGACTAGACTATAGCCTTATATATCGTATATGTAATCTAATATATATAAATCACGTGTCACGTTGTTTGTCCGCGATGGACTCCGAAGCTACTGAACGGATTTTGATAAAATTTTGCAACCATTCATAAAATGGTCCAACTTAAAAGATAGGATAGTTTTAATCCCGGAATTCCCTCGGGAACTGAAGGACATAGAGTACTTTTTTCCCGCAACCTCCGCGGGAACTCCGAAATTACCGCGGATGAAATCGCGGGGAACAGCTATAGTTAATGTATAAAATATATCATATTAAAAAAAGAACTGTAGTTTTTATAATTTTCAAAAATGTCGATCGGGTGGACGGACAGACGACTAACATACTAACATTTTATTTATATAAATAAAGATAGTGCATCTAACAGTATTTGTAATAACGACACATCACAATGTCTCAATCCCATAACGCCAGTGACGTGATTTGTGTTTATGGCTCTATGGCTCGGCTCTCCTTTGTTTCATCCATCGATCGTATTGTCGATTTTATTCGATCGTTTATTGTTTATGGCCGTGGAATTCGATTTTTTTACTGTTCCAATCTCTTGTTTAGATTTTAAAAGGTTTGAAATGTTATTTTCCGGTTTCTTTTACGGGATTTCAATCTCTGTTTTCGAGAATAATCAGTTACAACAATTATTGAACTTGTGAAGCCTACGGTCTACTACCTACTGAACACACTAATTTATTTATTTATTTATTCTTTATTGCACAGTGTGTACAAATGGCGAACTAAATGCCTTGCGGCATTCTCTCATGATTTAACTCTATTTTTTTTTTATTTAAGAATCGAGAAATAACGATTTTACTATACTTAATTAATTTTATAATTTAAGAATCTACAATTAATCTGGATGGACCTACAGTTTTTAGTTGAGGCTATCTTTACTATTATAAATGCGAAAGTGTGTTTGTTTGCCACGCTTTCACACATCAACGGCTCAATGTATAATCATAAAATTTTGCATACACGTTGTCAGGGTACAGGAAAGGACATATAGTACTTTATAAACCGGAATTCCTGCGGGAACTCCGAAATTACCCCAGGTGAAACCGCGGGAAACAGCTACATTTATATGTGATAGGTAAGTAAGTCAATATAATTATAGGTACCTATTACAATAGTTAATGTTTATTTTTAAAGAAAAAGGATTGGAAATAGACACGTTCAATTTCCAATCCTTTTTCCATTTTAATATTGACTTACTTACTGCCAACATATAAAGTTCAAATTACAATAAAAGGAATTCGGGAGTAAGGTTATAATTTTGTTAACAAGATGGTGGTAGACCCCCAGGTGAGTTTTACTTCGCTGAGGTTTTTCTATAAAGAATGGTATATTAATTAGTTGTCTGTGGGTGATGTAGGTGAATGCATAAATCACAGTGACGAACTGTGACGGACGGACGGACGGACGGAACGGACGCAGTAAATCTATATGGACGTGAATCATCGTTATATGTACATAGTCGATATTTCACGACCGATGGATTTTGATAGGGTTATTCATGGGTTATTCCATACATACGACATAATAATTCCATATTATACTCACCTACGTATAAATCAATCCGCTGCGCTTTCACTCACGTTAATTTCGGAGTTCCCGTGGGGATTCCGGGATAAAAAATACCCTTAGTCACTCAGGAACACTAGCTACCTATAAGTAAGTTGCATGGTGGTAGGGCGCTCTCTAGTGCCCGGCTGGCTAGCTACCACCTTCAAGTTGCAAATCTGTCGCCAAGCACGTAACGGTGTGTTCCGGCAGAGCCACTTGAAAGCCAGTCCGCATCCCCATTCCAGGTCGGCAACGCACCTGCATGCCTTATAGTGTTACAGATGTCCATGGGCGGCGGTAATCACTTACCATCGGGTGTACCACTTGCCCGTTTGCCCCCTATGACATAAAAAAAAGTGAAAAGATTAAAAAAAAACCAGTTCAAAAGTTTTTCAATTTATCCATTAGGTAGGTACAAACAATAATTTCAAATACAAATAATATCTTCTATTTTATAACATTAGTGGTGGCAATAGATGAGTAATAGGATAAATGCCATAAATCTGCAACATTTAAGCTGAATATAACCAAAATATGCTAAAAACCGCCACTTTTGTCACTTTTCGATTAAGCTCTTTTTACTATACGTGCCTACTTAACTACTAGCTGTTCCCCGCGGTTTCACCTACGTTCATTTTGGAGATCCCGCGGGAATTCCGTCATAAAAGTACCATAATTATAATATCCTTTCTGTACCCTTGGTGATTGAGTCTCATCTCCTTTTTGTCGCACCGATTTATTATTATTAGATACGCCATCCTGTAAAATAACTTTGTAACTGCGGCTGCTCTACGGTACAACAAAGCAACTGACATTTTTTTTTAAATGAGTTTTTTTGCATTTTCACCTCTTTTCACGCATTACGGACCGTGCTACATACGCACAACCATCAAAAAGCCTTTAGTCTTAGAGAAATTGAAATTAAGAAAATCGATAAGTTATGGAAGATTTGCTTTAAATTAATTGATTTACGTTTTTTTGCACCTCCTGTTTAATTTATTCAGTTGCGATAACCATCAAAAAGGCTTTAATGTTAGAGAAATTTAAATTAAGAAAATCGTTAAGCTATGAAAGGTTTGTTTTAAATAAAACAACTTATTCCGGGTTTTTTGCTCCTCCTGTAAAATTTGTTCGCTGCAATTACTTTGTTTTTCCGTAGGCCAGCTTAATTTTGTTGGTGAATAAAAATTTTTTTTTATTATTTATTTATAATATCTACCTAACGAGTAACGGACAATAACGGTTTCGTACTGTCGACGCGTTTTTTTGCCGGTTTCTCCTAAATAGCGCGTCGTATATAAGTAAACGTTATCAAATAGCTTTCAGTAAGTTATTTTTCGTTGTCAAATCAGATTCTTGTCTAACGTACATTGTACGGATGTCTCGAAATATGACGCTGATTATGGAAAGTCAGTACAAAATTAAAATAATATTTTCAGTTCATCTATCATTTAAGTTCGAAAGAATCGAATGCAAAGAAATAGGTAACTTTAGGTATGCACAACAATGTTCGAGAGCATGAAGAAATCACACCAAATTGCGTAACACACTCGCCCCCCGAAACTTTTAAAATGGAGTCATAAATAAAAGGTAGACGCATCGCCTTATCGCCTTCAACCTTCGCCACAACAAATGAAAGAATACCTCCTGATAACCCCCGTTTCCACCCGCGTGTGCCCGTCCTTGTCGCACCCACGCAACAACCTATCCGCCCTCCCGTTTCGACATGAAACGGTAAAACGCTGTTTTACATTTATAACTACAAGCCACTTTCACGAGCTCTACCGGCGGCGCCGTGTGATCGCCTTTTCAAGTTCACATTGGAGATTCGACTTTATTTTACGGGTTTTTAAAGTTTATTTCCAAGTTGGCTGTGAGTAATGGCGCTGTGGGTGAGATTGGAGCGGTTGTCATGGCAACGGGGAGCGTCGCGATTTTTGCTCGGGCACCTCCTTCGATTGCTTCCGTTTGGTTTTTGTGATCGACTGTTACACTATATACTTCTTATATATGTATGTTATACAAGCGATTGCCTGCAACTTTTCTCATACTTTTTGCTTGTATTAAACCACTTTTTTCATGATTTCATTGCTAGTCTCATGTTAAAATTGGTTAGAAAAGAGATCAGAACGAGTGTAGCTTTTAAAGCTGTTGTGATTAGATACGGAAGTGATGTTTAGTGTGGAAGAGCAACCTTGTGGAAAGAAAGACTGTTTATTTCACTTAAATATAGATAGGTTCATAATATGTTTTAATCATTCAGAAACAATGAATGGAATAAATCATCCCATCCTATTCTTTTACATATTTAGCTTTGTTTATGAAGAATAATAATTAAAACCTACACGCATTGGTTCCTATTCCTCTTTCTTCTCCTATAATTATTATGTATTCCTAAATTACAACCCGTATGTTTACTTTACCACTGGAATCAAACCCACGACACCTGACGAAGCAATCAGTTCCATTAACTTTTAGAAAAACGTTACAATCTGACGTCCAAGTGCAGTCTTACTGGCTTACGAGTACCGTTACTATCAAATGGTTGAGCAACTAATATGCTATATCCACAAACTGACGTGTCGATGTTTCATTGTTTACTAATGTGGATGTTCAAGGTATATATGTGTAGGGATGTTCTACCCGCTCAAGCTAGCGATTGGTGCGATAAAAACGGCGTCGGCAATCGACGGAAATAGATTGAAGTGAAATGCGTTTGGTCTTTGTGAGTATACGAACCGTTTCCGGTATGGGCGGTTTGCTTTATAAGTATTACGGTTATAAGTCTGCGGTTTTATGTACTTCCAGTCCCTTCAGGAAAAGTAAGTTGGATAATTGCCATGACTGAGAGTAATTATCAGATTTCTAAAAAAAAAAGTTTAGGCGTTATAAAGCTAGGTTTAAAGTTTAAACAAAGTATACACAATAATTTCGCTTTTAATACAATAGTGACGTGTAGCAGTGTAGAGTCGAATCGAATTGTATGTTGTGAAATCTTAATATTGACTTATTATTATTATTTGTGCTGAAATAATAATCCGTCTTTATAAAGTGAAAGTAAAAGTGCATAGTGTAAAAGCTTAGCTTATGGAAACGGGGTGTACAAATTTAAAATACGTAAGTTGTATTTCTTACTAACCGTTTATTTCAATAATTCACTGCAATTTTTTCACGTTTCAATATGATTCTAAATTATATGAAAACCATCAGTTAGATGGTCCTTTAACACTTTTTTGCTTAATATGAAACAAAAAAGACAAAATTGGCATAAATACGGATATTTATTGGCTTTGCATATTTGTTACGAAGCTTTAATCAATTATAGAACTCTACAATTTTGTTTTTGCATAATATGGTGTTGCAAAATAGCACGTTACAGAACTGCTTTTTAAACATGTTTAAAAGGGGACAGTTTAAAGTTTTATGCTACTTTGGTTGCACCCTGTAATATGTATATTTAAAATCATATTATCATCTATGTATTAGTGTTAAACGTAGAAACTATGTCATAAACATTTAAGAAGCTCATTTTACAATAAAAATCTCTAATTTCGATACCATTTTAAGAAATTCAACCAATGAAATACTAGAATTGTTTGGATTTACAGAGCTAATGTAAAATGCATAAATTGGTATGTGTATAAGTAAATAAACTAATTTAATACGTCGTGGTTAGTATTTTATGAGACGATATTTTATTCTATTAATTTAAATTCGATAAAATATTTTTATATTTACAATAACTATCACTTAAGTACTTATAAGATACATAAAATATACAATATTAATTATTACAATATATTGCGTAGCGCTTATTATTTAAAAGTTATTTTTATTACCTTGGTAGCTCGAAAAATTTAACTGTTATGTAATAAAATAAAATCCTTACTAATAGTATGAATGCGAAAGTGAGTTTGTTTGTTTGTTAATTACTCTTTCACGCCGTAACGGCTCATCCGATCATTATGAAATTTTGCATGCACAATGTCAGGGATGCAGAAAAGGACAAGGATACTTTTATCTCGAAATTCTTTCGGGAACTTCAAAATTACCACGGGTAAAACCTGGTGGAATAGCTAGTATTAAATAAGCTATAGTCATAACGTGCAGTTTTAATACTTACACGAAACGAAAGGTGTTTTTTACTTGTTGTACCTACTCAGCTTTCCTAATTTTGTCAAAGTTTCAAGTTTCAGAAATAGTATAGTATAGTAGGTAATTATTATTTTTTATAATTTAAAAAACATCTTTAAAACTGATAATATAAAACTATTCATAGGAAAATTGGCACCGAGAGCGTATTACAATACAATAAAATTTACAATTCTTATCAATAAATAGATTACATTAATATTAATTACCTTGTAAAATCTATTTTACACAAATATAAATAAGTTACTTATTATGTATCACATGACTACTTATACAATAACTATTTACAGTACATCCACAGGACTATATTATTTCAAAAGTGGTAATACGCGAAATTTATTGGCTGATTGTTATCGTCGCTACAACCGTTATTTTCGTTATTTATAACGTTATTTTCCTCACTGTCGATCGAGCCACTAGTATTAGCTATTTCGCGTTCATTATCCGCCATGTTTTGTTCGAATTTTGAATTTTTCACGTGCCAGTTGGACAAGTCGCACGGCGACTCGTCACCGACCACTTTACAGAACGGCCTCGGCACTAAATAATCCGGATAAACGTTGCCAACATTGAAATAGTAACTATTTACACTATCAACACTGCGTTCGATATCGTTGTTGTGTATATTAAACTTTGTTTCGTCGACGCTATTTCTCGCATGCTCCCTGCCTGCGTGTTCGACGAGCTTTCTGTTGTATTCTGACTCGTAGTTGTCAGAGCCGGTGCTAGCGCTGTTGATGTCGTTGTTTTCGGGATCGTTGTGGACATCGGTTGTGTTTTTCACGTCACTAGTATCACTTGGGTAGTGTTCGTGGCGGTTCGCGTGGGATCACTGGCGGTGGTGGGGCATCTGGTGTGGGATGTGGTGGTGTAGTTCGAGCCGCGGCCGCTTGGCGTCGTCCTCGTCGCTGCACGGGTCGTTGTCGTGCGACTCGTGGTCGTCGCACTCGTCCCCGAGCTCCTCTTGCTTGCGCTTCGCGGTCGCCATTTCGGCTGCGTGCTTTTTCCGCCATTTTGTTCTTCTGTTCTGGAACCAGACCTGTTTGGCAAAAGAAACGTCTTTTAATTTCTTTTGTAAGTGATAGCGTTTCTGTAGGTTTAAATTTTTTAAATTCGAATTATCAATATTTTGGCACCAGATATAATAATGGAAAAGTTTTTTTTTGGTCGGGTGTAGGTACCTGCGCTTAATTTTTGCCTCTGAAATTTTTAATTGGACTTTGATATTTTTGAAACCTTTTGCAATAGTTGCTGACATTAATAAAAACTGAAATTGAGTAGGTAAATTTATTTCCGGATTTCTAAAGCTTTGAACTCATATTATGTTTGGTAGTTTCCTTTTCTATATACGTACCTACTGAGATAGAAATACTTAGGTACATAAGTTACACCCAACGAATGGACAAATTGGAACAAATAAAATTTAAATTATATTTCACGAATGAACTTGTAGTTTTGTTAGTAAAAGCTATGAAAACTCAAAAGTCCCGTCTGTTTTACAAACACAAATTATTTTAAAGTTATAACAAAGAAGCATTTGTTACTCTTTATACACTTTAGATAATATATTTACTGTCCGACAAACATTTAAGAGGGAACGCCACAAAATTCATTATTTGCTTTCTCAACTCGTGTCGGTGTATGGCTATATAAAGCGCGGCACACACACCCCGGTCGCGGATATAGCTCGTCCTCGGCCGACCGTACGGTACCTCATTAAACAACCTTATAAGTCGCAACGCAAACTTACGCCGATCCCTGTCGCACGCGAAGTGTCTCCCCCCGTGCGATAAGGCCGGCGATAGTAGCCGTGTTCGAGCGGTAATTAAGGCCCGTTTTGCAAATTACACGGTACTTAACCAGCCATATAACACGCATTAATCACTGGCCGTTGTCTCTATCGCACGCGGCGCGCTGGCATACCGCCGTCCCGCTCGCACCACCAGTCGGGCGCAGACACGACTTTAATTAGGTCATAAATACGTTTTCATGATTAGAGCAGAAGCCCGTGTTGGGTTTGTCGATTTTCCGTAATATTCTTGGGTGTGATTTACATTTTGTTAACTGATGTTTTAGGTATATTCTACCTTCTTGGAGTGATTTATAGTGCCCTATAGAGTGACAAAGGCCGCGTATTGTCAAAGGGATATTCGAGCAAAGGAGCGATTACTCATACAAATTAAGCAATCTTTATATAATATTATAAAGAGGCTCCTTTACTATGCCAGAGTAGAACTACTCAACTCAAGCTACAAACACAACACGTATCATGAGTTTGCCTTTTATAAGAGCAGGGAAAAATTCCAGCCCTAAGGTACGATGGATAGAAGTGTCGTCAGTTTTTAAGTTAGAGTAAAAAGTGTAAGAGTTCCTTGAAATGATTGTCTCTATGACTATCTGTAGGTAATTTTCTACGGGAATCAAATACTTTTTCGCAGCTGCGCAGTAAATCTCATAGCCTATAACTTTAAATACAGTCTTTGCTTTATCTTAATCGGTTCACTGAAAGATATTTTAGCATTTAAAATTTATACATGACTAGCTGTCCCCCGCGATTTCATCCGCGGTACTTTCGGAGTTCCTGTGTCCTCCTTTGTACCCCTGACAGTAGTTTACGGTGACAAGCAGTTCCCCGCATTAATTCCGGAGTTCCCGCGGGAATTCCGGGATAAAAACTATCCTATCTTTTAACCATATTATAAATGGACCATATTATAAATGGTTACAAAATTTTATCAAAATCCGTTCAGTAGTTTCGGAGTCCATCGCGGACAAACAACGTGACACGTGATTTATATATATTAAGATTAAGAAGAAGATAAGATTTATACATGACATATCTGCACCTTCTATGGCGACAATGATTCCTCTGAATACAACGCAATCGAAGCCGCAAGTAGCAACTACATAATAACTAATTTAAACGAGGCAAAGAAAATTTCAGACCCCATTTAAGAGATCCATCGATTAATAACAATGACAATTAATACTGAAGGATTAGGGAAAGGGCGCGGGCGGCTGCGGTCCGGGCTTGGTCGGGCCTTAGGGCTTCGCCTCGCGGAGCGTTCGGTCGCGGACGCTTAATGAGCGCGGTGTGAATATAGCTTTATTAAAAGTTAGGTAGCAGAGATGGAGTTTAAGCGGGAGTGGCAGCGGCAGCGGGAGCGGAAACGAGCGTGGGCGAGAGAAAAAATAATAATGGAATTATTTGTGTAGTGAAAGGAAAACTCAAGAAAGCTACAATTTAAAATATAAATATAGGTACTTTTATTTATTACCTACTATAGGTCGAGTTTACACCTCTAAGTATTAGGAGCGAATGTTAGGTAGGTATATTAATAATCTCCTTAGTCGACCATCGCTCTGTGTGGTACCCTCTTTTGTGATGTAGTGTTGCCAGACCAGTGAATTAGGATTTCCTTACAGTAGATATTATACCTAATAAGCTTCCATTGGACCCCCGTCATTTATACGTATTTTTGATAGGGAAGAACTAGCGAGTTTGCGTCGTCATGTCCTCGAGAGGTCTACTTTCGTTTTACCATCAACTTTCCGAGAGATCCAATCGTTTGCTTGTTTATTTACTTGCAAAATAATAAGTAAATAAACGATCGTCGAACTGGCAATTTCGGTCTTTAAATTTTTTTTAGCCAAACTAATATAAGTACTATTTGTGAGATAGTTAAGGTGCCAATTAATCGCATATTATCAAATCAAAAAAGCCAATGGAAGTTTACTGAGATTAGGTACTCAAAGTTTGTTTCTTTTTTTAACTTGGCTATAAAATTAACAAGAAAATATGAGTGGTTTGCATCACATTCATGTGTTGTGTTTTTCTCTTTTTCGATTTTAGCAGAGTTAAAATTCGAGCATCTTCGGAGATAGAGCTAACCGTTATCCCATGCAGCATGGCCGCACCACAATCTAAAGGCAAGGATTAGTGTAGTAACAGTGTAGCGGCATCGTTAACGACACTTTGATGGCCGCTACTTGCCGCCGTTACTAATAACGACGCGCCTCTATCGGTTATGACGTCGTAAATACGTACCGCGGTGGATTTTTGATAATGATTTGCATAATAATTTGGTAAAAAATCGCTTAGTTTTTAATGAAAATGGGTAACAGGGGACAATCGATACATGTGTCAATTCTTTTTGTGTGATCTCTACTAATATTATAATGAGAAAAGATTTGATTTTTTGTAACTATGTTTATATTTTATTTCATTGTTTATTTGTAATGGACAAACAACTCTATAAACTAGATCACCGATTTCAAAAATTCTTTCACTCATTGAAAGCTACAGTGTTCCTGAGTGACATACCTAGGGAACTTTTTATTTCGTAATTACCAAGGGAACTCGTAAAACCATGTAGAATCGATTGATTATCTACTGATAAAAAAACATTCCGTTTTGGTTTTCCGGTGTGGCTGAAACCACGGGAAACAACTAATCTATACATATAAAATGCTTTGTCCTGAATGACTGATGGATTAACGGACAGCCTAAACCGCTGATTGGAGACACCTGAAACTTGGAGGGTGTGTTCTTTGTATGACGCAGGCGTCCGATAAGAAAGGATTTTTGAAAATTCAACCCCTAAGGGGATGAAAAAGAGTTGCAAAGTTTGTATGGAACAATTGCGCGGGAACTTCGAAATTATCGCGGGTGAAACCGCGCTGGACAGCTAGTCAATAATAATAGAATATGTTACGGTCATTGTAATAAATGAGTAACGTAGGTTAACAACTACCGCAAACCGTAGATATATAACTAACTGTATAATAAACGCAGGAATTTAAAAAAACCAAGCAAACTTATAAAATATGCACATAAGTCTTACAAGATATTTCTTTTCTGAAACCTCTATATACACTTAATTTTGTTTGGCATTGTGTGCGCGAAGTTAAAGACAAAACATTAAATGGCGGCTACATCATGATTAATCATAGTAACAATATTATATACCAACAATATAGCTGTAAAATCTAGCTAGAATATAAAAATAAAAATGAAGCTGGCAACTCAATATCGTTCGGAGATGGCAATAAAAAAGATAGGGGAGCGAGAGCAAAACAAGACAACGCGAGGCGAGTTACACGCATTATGATTGGACCATTTGGTTTTATTGTGCTAAAACTTGATGGACGATACACAATACAAAGTGTTTATGTTTTTACTACATACCGTCATGAAATTCAGAATAACTTTTAATTTAATGTACTAAAAATATCTATGTATACTGCATACTACATAAAAATAAAATTGAAGCGTGTGTTTGTAATCCTAATAATATTATAAATCAGAAAGTATAGATGTTTGGATATTTGGATGTTTGAATGTATGTTACTCAATCATGCAAAAACAGCTGAACGGATTTGAGAAGGACATAGGGTACTTTTTATCCCGGAATTCCGGCGGGAACTCCGAAATCACCGCGGGTGAAACCGCGGGGCACAGCTAGTGTCAAAATAATAGCTTTTTACGAAATATAGATGATGTACGTATATACAGTATTTACAACAAAAAACAATTCTTAAAATTGCTTGTCTGTTTGTTTCGGCTAGTTGTCGAAATTGTTTGACCAATTTTGAAGGGACATTTACTGACATATGCTACCTTTATCAGAGTTTCTGTGGGAAATCAGAAACTCAAGCAGGTTAAACCGCGGGGCATAGCTAGCAGAAATGTAATATGGATATGAACTAGCTTTTGCGTGCAGTTTCGTCCTCGTGAACTTTAAAATTCTCTGCTCGGTGACCCTTTTTACCGAATAAAACACAGCAAACTCACTACCATGTTTAAATAACTAAAACGCACTCAAAAATCTCTGTCACATTAAACAACATTTAAAACATCAACAATCATTTACGTAGTCAGTATATTGTACGTTTTTAATACTTATGTACATGTAGGTATGTAGGTATGTATGTTGTAGTGGAAGCGTTCCCCGTGTGTAAGTGAAGCTAAACTAAGCATCATGACGTATGTTTATGATTATATTTACGATCCAAGTGAACAACTTGCGCCCTTTCACGCTCCACCATTATTACTTATATTATTATTTTCCACTGTTCCTTTATACCCCAACTTACCCGATCCCCCTGTATTCAATTACTTAAGTGCTCGCGGCGGGCACCGCGGGATATATACTCGACTCTTTTCAACGTATGGCCGCCGGTGTGTTGGTCTCGTTCCCGCGTGGAGGGTCGGGGATAATAATTAAGTGAATATCTATTATTTTTCACAAGAGAGCTCTGTAATGGCTTGATAGAGATAATGCGCTTTCAGTGGCGGCGACGAATAAAATGTCTTAACACACCCGCCATGTTTTCTTCCGAGCAATTAATTTGAATGAGACGTGGAATATTGTAAGCTTTCGCTGTTATTTTTCTTTTTTTTATTGTTTGTTGTGGAAATGTTGTACGCAGCCAGTTACACGAATGACATGGATGTAACCGGTTACAGTCTTTGTAAACTGCTGTTAATGTTTGTGAATTGTTATCAATTTAAGTAGTACAGACGTGTAACATCTTAGTTCATATCTACGCTTACAATCAGGCGAGATTATGGACAAATGTCGGACCAATCAGTTTAAAAAAAAAATTGATCTCTTTGGCTTTCGAATAACATTAACTGCAGAAATCCCGCGGTAACTCCGAAGTAATTGCGGGTGAAACCGCGGGAAAGCTGTAAGTCTTGGTGTTGTGTCAAATAAAGTTTTTTCAATTTCAATTTCAAACAGTAGCTAGTATTATTTATTGCATGTGTGTGAATTAGTATTAAAGATTTTTACTGATTTTATAGGGAGCCTAGTAAAAGTCAATGCGGGTTAATTTTAGGTATAAAAAGTTAAATTATTATTTATCATGGAGTGAGGTTTCCACGCTACTTTAACGTAGGTACCTGCATGTATTATATACATAGAGGTGAGCACCGAGTTCTCGCCGGTGATTCTTTACGTTTCGATATATTCGGTATAAATCAAACATCCCATCTCGATGGTCGAGGAACTTCAACCTAGGGACGTGGTTAGCATTTATTTATGTGGGTATCTACTAGCTTGTTACACGCGATTTCGCTCGCATGCATTTCAGGATTCCTTCGGCAACTGTGCCAGAATATAAAGTGTGCTTCTCGGTTCTTCAACTTGTTTGCAAACTTGATAACCGAACCAACAAACACACTTTTCTCATATTACCATTGTTTGCAGTTGTAAGTAAAGTAATTATTTAAAATCTTTCTTAGTGTTTCTTCACACTAAAAAATCATCAACCGATTCTAAAAAACCACAAAAATGCACTACTCTACAAAGCGAAAGTATATGTAACCCCTTTAAAATAATCCTAATCAGTTTTCTTCTTCTTGCCTTAAAAAGATTGTCTCTAAAAATAACACCGCCTTTTGTTCCGCCGTTTCTTTTAATTTGTCTAATTTTTGGAGCAATAAAGCACATTGAAATTAGAAAATACACATATATAAATAAACAATCGAGGCGGACTGAGAAACTTCTCCTTCTTTTGAAATCGGTTAAAAAGGAAACCTTGTGTACCTACTTATAATTTCAAGTTCATAGACACAGCGGTTTAGTCCAGGCAGTGATAAGTCAGTGAAGTCAGGCATACTCAAAAACATGTAGGTAAATACGCGGAAATTTTGGAGTTCTCGCGGGAATTCTGAGATACCTCATGTCCTTCTTTATACCTAACCCTGCTAAGTGTATATTATGCAAAATTTCTTGAGATTTCACCCGCATTAATTTCGGAGTTCCCGCGCGAATTTTGGGATAAGTAGGTACCCTATGTCCCTTTTTGTACCCATGACAACGTGAATGCAAAATTCCATGATCGGTTAAGCCATTAAAGCGTGAGTGAGAGCGTGACAAACAAACAAACTCACTTTCGCATTTATAATAGTAGGTAAGGATGTAAGTATATTGTATAAACAACACAATATAGAACTAGGCATCTCTCGCATATATCGTTAACTACACCCGATCTACCCCGTTATAGTCTAGGAGCGAGCCGCACAAATCCTCCACATCATTAGTACAGTCGCATCGCTTGCTCTATCATTTGTCACAGCCACCGCCCCGGATTCGGATGCGTCATTGCATTCGATACTTTACTGACTTCAGATATCTTTGACCCTTCTTGTGTTCTTGAATAATATCCTTTCTCTAGCGAATGTACCTACTTGTTTGTTAAATTGCCAGAGACTATAGATATAATTCTCAACGACTCGCTTGTTCATAACGACGCTAGAATAGCAAAAGAAAGCCGACTCCGCAGAGAAAGCAATATAATCAATAAATAGAAAGGCGATGTAAGTGCGTCACTGATAAGAGCAAGCGCTCATACTTCCCAGTAGGTTGGTTTCCAAACGTCGGATAAATTTGGCGGGCGGCGTCTATTTGTACGGTTGGGAAGCGGACCGTCAATCATCCTACTAATATTATAAACGCGAAAGTTTGTCAGAATGTATGGATGGATGGATGGATGGATGGATGTTTGTTACTCTTTCACGCAAAAACTACTGAATGGATTTAAATGAAACTTTACAATAATATAGCTTATACATCAGATTAACACATAGGGTACTTTTTATGCCGGAATTCCTGCGGGAACTCTAAAATTAACGCGGGTGAAACCACGGGGCGCAGCTAGTACTACATATTTTGTTCACGTGCGTTGTAATTTTTGATTGTTATATGTTTCAATTTAAATATCCTGAAACTTTATTGCATTTCACATATATAGGAACTCTCCGCTTGTCCGCGCCATACATTACCTCAACATGCTTCTCGCATCGGCTCCCGACTGTGATTTGTTTGCCAGTCGATGGATGAGTGTGCGCGATGAGTGTTTGAGGTATTGCGAGCAGATGAACGTATCAAAAATTTAGCATCTTAAATTATTTTATTGTAATTCTTTATCAGTCTTTATCGATATTATCATCGTACTTCTTATTTCTAATTTCACAGTGTATTAGTAATAACTGTAAAGCTGTGAGAAATTTTGTGTAATAATAAATAAATAAATAAATAATAAATAAATATTTACTACGATATTCCACGCACAGTATAACTTCGAAGGTAGCCTAAGCAATTACGTAACCAAATTTAGTTTAGTAGGTAGGTACTTCGTTGTGAAAAAATCGTGTGCATGACGAATATCTAGCTTTGTGTGCGCCAACCATCCGGCGACACTTGTTTTCATGAGTCGATGCCTCTTCTATCTGCTCTGTGCGTATTTCCGTGACGCACGCGGGTAACGTGGGAAGTACGGCCTACGCGCATAACACATCAATAACCCATTGAGGCTAATCCGTCGGAGGCGCCAACGCTGCCTAGGCTCTGGGCGCTTCACAATAACTACGTGATAACACGTTATTAATCGTTATTAATAACAAGTAACAACCGTTCACGCTTCAATTGGAGTCGTTAGCGAGCGAGTGTGAATGCAAGATGGATGCTGCATTAAAAAAAATATGTCGGTATAACTTTATCTTCCTATCTTATTATAGCGTGATTAAATCGAAGTTACCGATTCCTAAAATAGCATAACAACATAAATAAATGCAAATGTGAGTTTATTTGTTTGTTACGCTTTACTGCCTTAACGATTCAAGTGATTATCATGTAATGCGTACACGTTTTTAGAGGTAAAGAGAAGGACATAGAGTTTTTATCCCAGAATTCCCGCGGGAACTCCGAAATTAGCGGGCGAGAAACAGCTACCTAGTATTTTTTAATTATACATTGCTTTGCTCGCATGCAACTATACGTAAAGGCGCAATATGACGTTATTTCTTCTGAAAACACTAGAAGAAATCATTTTTTTATTGTACTATCTATCTAGGTAAGTATGTATTATATAATATCTATATCTGTGGTTTTCAATAAAGATCCCAAACATCTCTACAAAACATCTACGTAATTATATAGAGCAAAAAAATTTATCGCAACCGATACATTTTAACCACGCGCCGCAGAAAAACCTTCTTTTTTAGTTCACCATTTTCATTTTCCGCGTGATTGGCCAGTCGTTTTGAAGAATTTGTGGCTGATAGGTAAATTGGAATTGTGTTATTTGATCGATGGCCAACGCTCGGCAGCTAATGGCTCGAGTTGGGCAAATGAAAAAATGTGACTGTTTTGACAAAACACGGGAGATGCATTGTGCAATGTGCATTCTTCTCATTCGATGCGTCTATTTTTTTTTGTTCATCTATATAGATATGGATTGATTGCTTATTGTTGTTTTTTTGGTTATTGTTATGACATAAATAATAACAACATAATACTTGTGTTAGCAAAAGCAAAAAGTACGGTTATTTAGTTAATATGAAGATATTAATATAGAAAGCAAAATAATATAAGATTAATATTAATCATATTATAGCAACAGGTCATTAAATTAAAAAAAAAAACTTAAGTGTTTTTTATTCCTAAAATTTTAATAATTTCAAGGTTTATTTCCAGATATAATTATTTATTTATGGCGCAGAATATTAATATCAATAAGTAAAAAATTGTATGCCTATACGAAAACATTCATGCGAAAATGACGAGTCAAAGTTGTGTTATTGAATATAGTTTTAAATTGTTTTTAAAACTCATTTAATTAATTATGTGACAAACAACTTTTAGCCACGAGGGTTAAGTTGAACAAACAAAAACAAACGGGAGATAAAATTATACAAAAAAAGCTTCATTAGACAAGTATCAGTCCGCTTGTGCTCGTAAATCATAAAAGGATTAGAGGCAGCGCCGCAGCCCCCGCCTCCTTCTAATTTGGTGTTATTAAAAAAACTCATTTGCAAATTTGGAAAGACAAAGAGTTATAAAAGTGATAAACTGAATTATCTTTAATACAATTCGCGTGGTCTCCTGTGGCAAATGAAAAAAATACACCCCTTTTACTTTTTAACTAAAATAATATTCTCCCTTAGATTAAACATAAAAATGTTAATGAAGATTTTGTTTATCTCTTTAGGTATCAACGTAAAAAAGTTACAAAAAAAAGTTGGTGTAGGCAGCTCTATAAATTTATGTACCTAGGTATTTACTTGAAGCATTTCTTCTATACTTTTTGAAAATTGAAAAAATCCTAAATACAAATTAAATTGGATCAACTAAATACATGTAATCAAACAGTTATGTAATATTTGTGATTCCAATTCAGACTGCTATCTATGACCCATTCAACCTACCCTCTATAAGTTCGGAGTTCCTGCAGGGATTCCGTGATAAGAGGTACCCTATGTCCTTTTCTGTACCTCTGACAACAACAAGTATGCAAAATTTCATGACGATCAGTTGAGCCGTTAAGGCGTGAAAGCTAACAAATTCACTTTCACATATTAATAGTAAGGATTAATATAAACAAAAAAATGTTTCAATCAATAAAAACTTTCGATAGGCTTGTCCCGAAATAACTTCACTAAATATAAATCAAAGCCAAACTCGATACCTATGATCTGTAGTTAAAAGCTCGACGAGTGTCAAGTTAATTGATATTTCAGACAGTGTCGGTTGGAATTGGTACAAAATCGCTAAATGTTTCAAAAACAAGTCGCCATCTAACTTTGCAAATTAAGAAAATGTAATTAGTATCCCTACTGCCACTTGCACCGTCCACCCTCCCCCCCACTCCCCACTCTCCCCATGGACATAATTAAACAGAATCTTGTTGTAATTTTGACATTTAATTTTTTTTTCCCTCCATCCCGTTATTAATTAATTAAGAAAGAGAGCCTTTAAAATTTAATCTCTGCTTTTCCATTTATAATTTTGGAGACATTTCCTTTTTTTTTTTTTGTTCTTTCTCCAGCGAGTTAATGAAACGCCGGACTACCTACGGCTGAGATTTTTGATGGCATCTCCCTCAGAATATACTTACTGTCGCTTAATGAAAATGCAGACGGGTTTTATCTTATTTCCTGTATAAATATTTTTTTTTTCATATTATCTCTATAATATAATTATAAGAGTGTCGCATTTACGCATTTTGTTTTACTTTCTACGTAAAATCGTATTTGTTACTTACAAAGGTTTTATAATTGAACTAGCTGTCCCGCGCGGTTTCACCCGCGATAATTTCGAAGTTCCCGCGTGAATTCCGTATTACAATATAGCCTATGTTACTCAGGGATAATGTAGCTTTCTAATAGTGAAAGAATTTTTGAAATCGGTCCAGTAGTTTTTGAGTTAAATTGTAACAAACAAACAAAGAAACAAACAAAAAAAAAACAAATCTTTCCTCTTTAAAATATTAGTAAGTATAGATATAATTGAATATATTTATATTAGGTACCAATGTACATAAGTACATTGGTACCTAATATAAATATACCTTTTTTTTAGATAAATAATTATCTAAAAAAAATTTGTACCAACCGACATGTGGGCCCTAAGAAATACCAACATATTATGTCAATTGAGTCAATGTGATTGTTTATTGGCATTGTAATACCTACTTGGTTTTAATATAGGCACTGTGCGCATCTGTTAGTGATTTGGTAAAACGATAAATCGAGGCCATAGTCACAAAAAAAAAATACTATCGAAGATTCACTCGACTGAAACAATGCTAACATTGGAAGCAATTAATTATGTAGTTAACTAAAAGATTTAACTAACCCATAGATATTATCCATAATTATAATTATAGATGTGTTCTCGAATCAAGTGCATAGTTTTAAACGGGCTGTTGCACACTCTGTAAATGTGCTCCTTGCGGACCCTTCTTATTTGGTTTTGTGTTTTTATTTGAACCAAGCTTTCATTCATTATTTTTATTTTATCTTTTTTGTTTCTCTAAATTTTGTGTTCAAATAGTATAAATTTTATTTGGTAATTGCATGCAGTTTGCACCTGTCAGTATAGTGATACTTATCCTATTATTTGATGCTAATTTGTTTTTTTTACTGTAAGTGTTAGTGTTTACTATGTTGGTGTAACTTTTAAATAAATAAATAAATAAAATATGTGGTTTTGCCAAAAAGGTTTTTTGTGAGTTTAAGCCTGAAATAATTCCGCGAATATCAAATAATAGTGTGTTCTAACTTTCACAGTGTCGTATCACAATGACAACATAGAGTACAGACTCGGGGTCCAGTTTTAAAACGATAGATGTAGCCACACGGCTCCAACAGCCCCACGCCAATAATTAAGATTGTTATCCATGGCAATCGCAATTCGAAAACTTTAAACCTGGTGCTTTTAACTAAGGGAGCATGCATACTCAACTCTAAAGCCGCGCGGTGGCCGCAGCCGCGTACCACGCCCGCACAACGCCCGCAACGTAATCCCCGCGCTATCAGCGTGTAAGGCCGTAAGCCACTCATCAACTGAGCATTAGCTCTCACATTATAAAACCGTTTTTGTTGTTTTGCAGTGTCACTGTGAACGCGCGCTTCGATGGGGGAGTGACGCGTTCTAAAAATTATGTGCAGACAAGCTTTAGTCGCTGATAAATGTCATGTTATAAATTATGAATCTAGAATTTGGGTTAAGCAAAGAGACATCTTTTAGCAGTAGGTACCTAATTTGATTCAGCTGGTTTGGCTGCCACCAGTTACGAAACATAAAACGGAAAATATAGTTGTCAAAGACCTTGGTATTGAACTGAAATAGTCAAAAGTACCTATACAAATTTCATTTAGAATATTTTAAGTCTATTTTTGTTTATATATTTTACTAGCTTTCCGCGGAAATTCCGGGTTACAACAAAGCCAATAACATTCACAAATAACGTAACTTTTTATTGAAAAAATAATTTTCAAATTCGTTTCAGTAGATCCTGAGATTTCCCCCTACAACCTTACCAATTCCTACCTTACCAACTCACAAACTACCTCTTATAATATGTATTAGTATACATAAGATAGACAAGCAAAAATATCTCAAAACCAAAAAAAAACATTAAATTTTAGTGTTGAATGTTTTTTGGTGTTGAATGTTTATGACTGAGTAATACGTAGGTCATTATTAAATACATACAATTTCTAAAAAATAAAATATATTTTCTTTCCAAACTGTCGTAATCATCTTAGAGTTCAGGCATTTTATATTTTGTGTGTTTTTGAAGTAGGTAATTTGTTATCCCCTTTCAGTATACTGATAAAACCAACTTAAAATTCTGCCAAGTCACCCTCAAAGACTACAGAAAGTCGTCAGCAGCGCTCACCCCACTAGTGGGCGGGTCGAGTGTCACTCACGGGGCTTTAACTACGGTTTGAACGTGCATATAATTTGTTTTACTCACATCGGCGGGAGACGATAGAAGCACCGTTAGAGGCATTGTACATTAGCAGACTATTGTGACTCTTTCCACTAAGCGTGAAACTTATAAGAAGTTTCAATAAGTTTATCTATCGTGCATTTGAAAGTTAGAAAATAAATGTAGCAGTAATATTACGGTGATTTCCAAATGCTACCTAAAGCTTTATTTTCGACTTTATTTGTCAGCAACGTTTTTCAAACATTGCAGAACTTTGCAAGTTTACGTTTGTAAGTTACACACTCCCATTTGCGATGTTCAGCGATATTGTTGCAATTTAATGATTAAAAATTCCATATAATCAACTAGCAGCTATTTACGGCGGTTTCACTGAAAAAAACTTTGAAGTTTCCAGGGACTCTTTGTGTCGGAGAAGTAAGTCCAGAACACATATTTTGAAAGTGTGCCAACTTCTGTTCAGTCACTTAGGCACAATACTCAATCATCGAAATATGAAGCTTTTTGTTTTTTTTTACATTAGCAGTAAGCAAAATTATCTATATACTCAAACTAACTAAATACACGCGTAATATCTCTGTAGTTCAACTTCATGAAAGAAATATGTATTAAATTGGTTTTACCGTAATAATTAAGTGTAGGTACACAAATAAATAAAAAGTGTAGCAACAATAAAATTTAAAAGTTTACAATAATATCCAATTTTAGTGTTTAAATATTGTGTATGCGAACCGCACGTGCTGCACGTCGACATTACAAGTGTGCAAGGGTCTCAATAAGCCTAGATCACTTGCGTAATGATGCGTCAGATTTTATCGGCGGTGGCAGCTTAGGCGTCATTTAAATTTAAATTAAGGTATTAAGCACGCAACGCCACTGAGCCGCCGCGATTTGAATGCGCAGGTCATTTCGTCTTATCGTTGTGCGTTTTTAGTATAAACAATGCGTAGGGGTTTTTATAGGGGGATTTCAAAATGTTATTGGAAATGTTATTGCGTATTGTCACTGGTAGAGATTCTCTGATCTGTGAGATATCTACCTCTTCAAAGACACAGTGACAGTTTATACAAAACAAACTAGGTACGACTTTATGTTTAAATATCATGAAAGGCAAAAATAACTAATAACTTTAAATGTCTGATAATGCTTATGTAAAATGTACTCCTGTATTTTAGACATACTTAATAACTACAATAAACAATGTGCCCATAGTGTGTAATGTCTCTACATTCAAAATAAATAAATGTTATAAATGTAGAAATATTATAATTTATTCGATAATGCAACAGTGCAATGCTATGTTTTCTTATAAAATTAATTTTGGAATAGAATGCAAGTAGAATGCATATCACACCAAAACTACTAAACGAACTGTTACTTTGACAAGCTCAAAAGTACAGCAATACAGCATTTAAAAATAGGTCATAAATAAAGGTCATAAATCATAATAATGCACGTGAAACTACGAAAACAGGTTTATTGGTTAATAACCAAATAAATTGGATGTCGGAAGAAGTTGTCCGAGGAGGATAAAATATCAAAAAGGTAAAGGACATCGAGAGCTAAGCTAATTAAGCTAAAGACTATGACATGTGGTTGAGCCGATAGAAGTAAAGATTGAACCAAATTTTTTCCTATAAGTTATTAATTTCAGCACTGTTTTACTTTTTAAAGTAAGAAAATACAAAATTTTAGGTAAGATATAAGAGCACAACCTCTGTCTACCCCTCCGAAAAATAAGCGTCAGCCTGTATCAATAACTAGGTGTGTAAAACAAATGTTACCTACTTAGAATTTGATCAGTTCCCCATTCCCCACATAGCAAAGACAACCCCCGAGATATTGACCAAGGATGTTCAATTTTGCGTTATCCGATAAACCGCGGCCAATTGATAAAAATCCACCGTGACACCGAGCGCCAGCGTGCCGCTCACTCACTGCTCGCACAATATCGGCGGTGTGCGATCGGAAACCACTCGGCGCTCCCGTTTTATTATTTTATTTTTTTATCGCGCGTTTAATCCGCGAACGCTATAAATCTGCGCGGACAGCGGCCCAACATGGCGGCAGTTTTTTGGCGCGAAAAAAAATCGGCCGCGGAAAGCGGGAATGAGCGGCAGATTAGGCTAGGATAAGTCCATGTTATTAATGGACCCCAGATACACACGACAAAATGGGATAACAAATGGTTTGGGCTCGGAGTTTTGTTCTTTTTTTTAAATCACGCTTTGTTTATGATGTCAAACTTGTTGGTTGCGTTTTGTTTATTTATTTGAAAGGATTTTTAACCGACTGCGAAAAATACCGAGGTGTTCAGTTTGTCAGTATTTTTTTAATGCAGTCTGTTATTTTACGAAATATTTAGAAATTCTTAACGTGGTTAAGTTCTGATGAACATTTTAAATAGCTGTTTTATTACGTTATCAAGAAGTACTTAAATATTAAGTCAAGAGTTGAATGAGAGACATAAATGTATTTACATCTTAAGAAATAATTGCTACTTAATTAGGCGACGATTAAGTTTCCCATGAATTATTGAATGCATAAAAGTTTTACACTTAAATTAGAATACCTACCTATTTTTACCTACTTATGCTTACTTAGCTGATGCTACTCAACGTTCTAGAAACTGGAAGCACAGCTAGTTAAAGTACTTAAAGGCAACAATCATTACGATACTACCTTTCTAAATGACTCGAATGTATAGCACGTTCACTTATTGCCCATGATAAATGAAAAACACTTATCCTCAATAAAAGCAACAAAATAGCAACAAAAACACGATGACGTCATAAAAGTGAGTCGTAAAGATCGCCTACGCGGCGTTTTGTTTCGGCCCCGTCCCCGATGGGCGATACCAGGAGAGCAGGAGATGGAAGGACATACGTGGGCGACTGTGTTGATCATAAACTTATCGCTGACTCGACGCTGGCTCCCGGTTATATTGTAGCGCGAAGTGACCCGAGCGCGTTATTACAAAAGCAGATAGACATTCTATATCAACTCTGTACGGTCATGCAGCCTTAGTATAAATGTCGCAGTCAAATAATGCTTGGATAATTCCAAACCACAGATAGTAAGTATAATACTATACCCAAACTAAGCAAAGTTATCTATGGACTAATATTATAATAAGTGAAAGTTTGATGGATTGGATGGATTTGTGGATGTACGGAATTGAATGTAATGGGGCACAGAAATAGATTATTGTGTGGAATAGGACTTCCGGTAATTTTTATCCCGGAATCCTGGCGGGAACTCCAAAATTACCGAGGGTGAAACCGCGGGAAACAACTAGTGATAGATACATTACCTACTAAACACACAAATTCAGAATAAACATGGGTTCATCACATAATTTTTCTCTTTGATGCGCGGATCGAACCTCAGGCACCCGCTACCTTACATATATCACTGCACCAACTGTGCGTCTTTACTTAAATTCTATAATTTGTCTGTTTGTAGTCTCGTTGCTATGACTAGTGACTACCTTGACGAACTAGGTTAGGTTAGATTTGAACTGTGACCATAATTACAGAGTCAAAAGGTACCTACCTACTGTGGTATTTCCGATGCACAAGCTCCCAATACAACTTCTTTTGTGTTTTTTGAAAAAACAATGGGCATGTTGACTAATTTTTATTTTTTAGTCCGTCTTGTAGATTATTAAAAAATATTGGACACGTATTTTTTCTTTTTTTACGTAATCAAAAAATAACGGTGATATATTGAGTTGAAATTTCGCGTGACGTCACTATTCTGACAGTTTGTATGGCGGTTTTGCGGTTAGTGACGTCACGACCTCCTCATCCTAAACTTTAATGCGCTTTATCTCTGTATATTTTAATTTATTTGAAAAAGCAAAAAATACATGTCTATTGTTTTTTTATTTTCTAACTGACGGACTAATTAGAATTTTGATATTCAATAGTAGTCAACATCCCTATTTGGAAATTACATTAGTAGGTGTATGGTACCTACTAGCTGTTATACAAACTTACATTCGCATTTATAGTATTAGGATTACTTAACTATACTAATATTATAAAGTTTGTGAGTTCGTGAATTGTGAGTTTGTGACGTTGTATGGGGTAATCTCTACATCTACTGAACCCATTTGGAAAATTCTTTCACTTACAGGAAGCTACGGTAGTTCTAAGTGATATTATAGGGTATACTTTGTATCCCGAAATTCTAAAGGTAACTCTGAAATTACCGCGGGAAAAGATAATATAATACTATACTAGTCGCGGGTACAGCTAGTTCGATATAAAATTGTTACAGTAATCCGTTATTTAAATCTTTTGTGTTTTGTTGTGTCCCCTCCGTACAAAGTTTAAGACTTTTATTTCTTATTTCCTTAACACTAATAGCCAAGAAAGAAACACTATCAATTGAAAGAAAATCGATGTTGTTACACAGTACCTACACGCATTCACAGACAGAACGACATTTTATATAAAGAAATTTAAAAACACTAGCCGTAGTAACTCACCCTATACCTATAATACAATTTAATAAAGCGCTGCACCGCCACATTGTAGCGTGATTTCTTTATGAGCGGAACACTTGGAGAGAAATAAAGCGCTGTAGCACTACATTGTTGCGTGACGAACAAAGTATACGGGAAGTTTTCCAATAACATCCTTGCAACGGTACCTACTTATAGACCCCGGTGGCATTTATATATGAAACTGTCGTACCATTGACAATATAGAATAGAAGAGCTTATAATATCTTCTAGTGAATACCACAGAAGTCATAACATGCTGGTGATCACGTTTTCACCCGCGTGAAATGCCTATATAAGTGGATATTTTTTACTCAACGTCCAATATCAATTAAACATAGAGTATGTGTTGCTCAAATCTAAGCTTAATCTAAGCTAATTTAAAACTAGACATAAGCAGTATGGACATTGATAAAACTTTTATTGCCTCAAGGCTTCTAAACTCAAAACAAAAATTGTTATAGAGTGAGTAAAATTGCAATTTATCTGATTTCGAACAACAATGGCGCGCTTTTTGATCTATCAAAATAGATTTAGCATTTTTTAAATCACAACCAAAAAACACTGGTATAGAATAAATCTGTTTGTTTATCGTTGGCATTCATTCGGATTTCGCGTTTGAAATGAGAATATCAATTCATGAATCGATGGCGGTCGGCAGTCTAGAGGCATACTAGTATTCGATGTCTGTAGAGGTGTACCTGCGCTAGCCGGGAAGGGATACCAAGTAGAAAGGATATCAAGACGTGAACGAGACATGCGATAAAAATTGGCGTTCTATGTAATTTTCTCGCGTATCGAGGTTTTCATTTATTCTTTTTTTCAAAAATCCTCTTTTTATCATCAGTTCTGTGCTTGGGTTAGCATTTAATTTTGTAGAGTCAGACATTGAAAGTCACGCCTACAACCAAAATATTATTAAATAGTAAATCGTAAAATTAACTTTGTTTACCAGATATAAAGAAGATATTATGTATTACGTAATTGAGAAATAGGTATTGTGCCTTTGTACCTACAGTTATCAATGATACTTAATTCGTACGTACTTACAAGTTCTAACTGTGTTTTGTAAACGTGTTTCTCTCAAGTGTGTTCAGTACCTACTATGTAAAATTCTTATTTTGAAAAATTTCATTTGATTCCGATATTACGGAACTCCTGGATAAGCAACTGTAAATCATTGAATACTGTGCTCGCTCCTAGGGTCCCGTCATGCAAATACCTAACCTTAAATTTTGAATTTAGTTTGTCTATAACTCAGACCAAATAAAAACTAAAGACGGAACGCGTAGAACAAACAAATGAAGCCAGGAAAAAGACATCACGCCGTGCACGTAAACAGAAACACGCACACACTTACAAGAAAAAGACACCATACCTGGGAATAGTTCTGGCACTTTCCTAAGCACCACATGCATACGCAACTGGCTTCACTTCGTTGTTCGAGACGTTCCGTCTTTAGTTTTTATTTGGTCTGAGGTCTATAATAGAAGTCTAGGAAGCTGTGAAGGGAGGATATTTTATGGGTGCTATCTACTGTAAATTGTAATTTTATTGACGTCAAAAACAGCCACATTATGGGCCTAATTTGAATAAATTAGTTGACTATTGACTATTGATAGATTACCAAACTTAAATATCTACTTAAAAGTGCTCGCGGCTTGGCACCCCCTGCCTATCTAACATCGTAGAGCTGGGAACTCGTAATATCGATATGATGGCGCATCAAGTTTCATGGACGCGATATTTGCTGATCGCGTCGGGATTCTATTCGTTCCCGAACTGATGTAACATGTAAGACGCAGTTTATCGGAAAGGAATTGCTCGTAATGAAATTACTAAAGGTTTCTAGAAAGGAAAACAAGATAAAAGGGGTTTTTATATGGAGCAATTGAATCCATGTTGTTCGATGAATATAGCGCGGAAGTATTTGCTTTACGAGTAGGTGTATAAATAAACTAAGCGTGTCTCGTGGCTTCGTGTGTGTTCTAAGGTCTCGTCGGAAACTATATAACTGTAAAATTGTAAAAACCGTTAGATTTAAAGAACTAAATGAATAATGAAAC
This sequence comes from Zygaena filipendulae, assembly GCA_907165275.2. NCBI lineage: Eukaryota > Metazoa > Arthropoda > Insecta > Lepidoptera > Zygaenidae > Zygaena > Zygaena filipendulae. The sequence continues at coordinate 10,353,836 of OU015669.1, forward strand.
GAAATCCCATAAATTCTTTAATGTATCCACACAGCAAAAGTTACAAACAAAATCAAAGTATCTATACAAAATAAATCGATAGTGGTAGGCGACCTAAATTATAAGAATTATTTTTTAAATAAGTACAGTAACTAGCAGGATATAAGTCCCTGCCAAAAACACGTCAAATATTTTGTTTTGTTACCTAATACTCGGGGAGACAAACAAACAAGACCTTTTTATTTTTGCTGAATAAAGTTTAAAACGATTATCTGCTGGATTGACACGTAAACTATCATACTTTTCACCCTCAAAAAATTCCAAGAGAATCTAGAAATAGTAGATGTCGACGAAACTGAAAGGAAGCTAGTCTTTACGCAAGGTACGACATATTGCAAATAACAACAAACATGTCGGAAGTTTATCGTATAGTCAATATCGGAATAAAATCCCAGAAACCTGGCAATTTGGCGCTGGAGCACAAAATCATGTCCCACGTCATCCTTGCATGCCCGAACGCAATAAACAAAGCAACTGGCACATCAAGCAAAGAATAAGCAATAAGGAAACAATAGCTCGCAGTAGAGCCGAGGAGTGGATCCACTCGTCGCCGACACGCCGCCGGTAACGTAACGATAATACGACGATACGTATGCGGGGCGCGGCTCTCTTTATTATTATACCCGCATATTGACTTGGCGTTGTCTATCCGGGCGCCCCCGGGGGCGGCGCGTGGGCGGGCGCGCGCGGGGGCGAAGATGTAGTCGCCAAGACACATGTAGCGGGCCGTATCGATGGAGGCTAATGCGTTTCGGATTGGCTGCTCGTTTGTGAGGTTATGTTGCTGTAACGTAATGTCGTTGTAACATTATGTTGGGCTTGGATCGAATTTGTTTTGTTCGGGTTGCGAATTATGTTGAACTGGGTTGTACGACTAGCGTAGACATGGACGTAGCAAATGGTGGGTTGTTACTCTCTGCAACGCCGCTACCTACGTCTCTAGACATAAGAATGACTTGTAATAAATAGACTAGTGTTCTTGAGGAAATCCTGAAATTCATTTATCTATATGTACTAATATTATAAAGGGATAAAGCTTGTTTGTTTGTAAAGGGTAATCTCTGGAACTAGTACTATACTACTATTAATGCTTACTTTAAAATCTAAGATATTTTGTTTATAAGCAGTACATAATATACACTGCAATACTGTAGAATTATCATGAAAAACAACCTATTTTTCCAATTCTTCTGTTGATTTCTTTTTAAAAGAAATATCTTAGAAGATTTTTTATAGCGTGTAGCTTTAGTTTTACCTTTGCGAGGGCTTAAAGACAACATCTATTCTCTCTGGTCACACAAGAGTGGCCTATAACCGAACGATACTATAAGTAACAGGATCAATAACTAACAAACAACAATGTTTTCCTTATTATGTTATTGTCTATGTCTCGCCGACACACGCACCGTGTAATATAAGGGTGAGTGCACATGGGCGAGGTGGCGCGTCGCACTTGCGGAGTAGAAGTATACGTATATGTTATGTCTTGGAAAGGTTTCAAGAACAGAAATGATAAAGAGACATGGACTACGAATTTTACAAAAAAGAAAAAAGAAAACAACGCTATGATGTTCGTGATTATTTTCGCATCACATATAAAAAATAAAACTTCGTTTGTGAATAAAATAAATAAATAACTTAAAATATGTATACCTACTGCAATAAACTTCTTTTTAATTAGTGGGTAAGTATGCAGCTTTAAAAAAACTCGTCGTCCCTGTATTTTCCCTTTGTCTCCATGATCAGCCATTTAAGACAGGCTAGGCTAAGATAACGCCATCGAAAATTTATTTATGTATTTATTTACTTTAATCCACAGCACTTATACTACGTACTAATTAACAGTACTTTTATATATTACTTATTGCCAATTACGGACTAACATTTTGTAAACTAAAAACATAAAAAATACCATTACATTATGTTGACACCTAGGTAGAATACAAAGCCCCAAAACTTTAAGAACTTAGTCAAATCCCCAAATCAAAAATCAAACTAGTATTTTTTTTTTATAATCAAAATGCGATATTGTGTAGCTTCATCTGTCATTTACAGTCCATCGCTAACTTCTTTATGTGATCTATAAACAAAAAAATTATATTCCTACAGCTCCATAGTTTTTATGTGCCCACCTATATGTAACAGACGTGTAAGAACACGTCGTCGACTCGTATGAATAATGTCCTATCGATTGTCTTCGGGCACCAAGCATCGGATCGACATCCTGCTTTACCTGCCGCCTCGGTCTAACATTATTCGAGTTCCCCTCTACTCCTGAATCTCCCCTTTGTATGAAAAACGGACATAATGCAAGTTAGACCCTTGTTCTATGTGATTAGACGTCATGTAGTGCTTAAGTACTCGTAATATATCTTATTGAGTGGAAATTAGAGTTTTTACTTGTATCCTAGTATTTATTCTACTATTTCGTGTTTCTTCTATTCGAAGGGATAAGTGGACGCCGATAAGCAATAACATGTTAACCCACAAAGTTAAGTTATTGATACAGAACGCTTTATTGAGAGTTATAGAATGTTTTTTAATTATGTGTTCACCTTATTGTTATACATTGCTTAAATACCAAAAAAATGTTGAACAAAAAAAAAATGTTGACAGAAAATGGCGGTATAGTTTTAAAACACGATTTACTCTAAATTTCTTCATTGTGGGTTAACACACTATTGCTTATCTATGTCCAAGTATAGAGACAATGAAGTTTAATACTCAATAAGGTTCCAACTGAACCTGCATGAAATTTTAGTCTATTCTATTGACTTTATAGATACTGATCATAATATACTTATATTGTAAACTGTGTGTGTGATATGTAGTTTTTTGTAACTACTCAACCGATTTCCAAATTATTTATTGATAGAAAGTTTATAGGTACAATATGCCAACTTAACATAAGATACTTTTTATCTTATAAGAAATCCTGAAATTCACGTACATAAAGGGAACCAGCTATTTTGTACATACTTACCTAGTTACTTTAGGTTTTGCGATAGGTAGAACACAAGATACCTTTGATATTAATCCAAAGAGTCCCGAGGTAATTTCAATGGTCATGCAGATCAACCCACGGGTGAAAGCTAGTAATTAATAGATACAGATAGCATAATCATCTGTCAAATTTAATAACTAAGTAGCTAATTAAAATACCGATGGCAACAAAAATTAGAGCCGAGCGCACACGTGTGTTAAACGGAATGCGTTGCGTTCCAATAGAGTAGATACTCGCCTCGCCGCGACGTCTCGCTAAGCACCATGTCCAAACGAAGAAATTAACCGAACACCAATAATAGAAACAGCCACTTTTATCTTAATACCATCGGGTTTAATATATCACTCGATCGCACTGTCCGTCCGTCCGTTTGACGCTTGACAAATGAAAGCGGCGGCCGACTGCCTCATCGGTGAAATTAAACACAACCACCGATAATTATCTACACCTATACTCGCTTACACTAAACGTTCCGTTCAAATATAAACTCCTATTACTATCTTACATAAGATACATTATTAATTAAAGATAAAAATTTGATATGTGACGTTCGTTATTTGTGCAACACGGCACAAATCTGTTTATTAGGTTTCGAGCGACGTAAGAGCACGGTGTATCCGAATCGAATGTCGACTTTAAACTTTTGTCGGTACGGTCGTAATTGCAATGTCGTTTCTGTTGTGGTGATTGTGGTGTCAAAACGGTAATGATTGAAGGCGACAAGCGGAATGCCGTTCGGTAGCGGCCGACGATAGCATTAATGTCATTAGCTGGACTAATGACTTTTTAAAGTGGCTCCAACGCCAGCGTGACGCTCGTGGGAGAGTGGGCGCTGCGAGCGCGAGAGAGCTAGACAGTGCGGTGTACACCCGGCTTTAGGCTACACAACATATCTAATTGTACCTAAGTAGGCATCATTACTAAATATGGAGTTAATTTTTTTTTCTAAAGTGAAAGTTGAAGTAAGTAAAAGTAGCTGGTGGCCTCCGTCAATTTCGGAATTCCCGCAAGATCTCTCCATATCAGAATGAAACCTCTACATCCAAGATGTGGATTACCGTAGAAGTAAAAGCTTTATAAGTACCTACCTGCACAAAAAATGTTTTTAAAATCGGTTCACAACTCCCGAAGATATTATGGCATTACATTTTGCATTGTATACATATTTTATTTTTTATTTATGTATTATTGTGTTGGTAACAATTATTTGAAATTTCCTCTTTTTCAGATATAAAATATCTATTTAAAAATAGGAATTAACGGCCTGTATTGTCTAAAGGTCATTATTTATCTCGCTCATTGGGCTTGAAATGAGGAAGACGAAGCTCGATAGTTTATCATTATTGCACACAGATTATTCTAATATGAGGACTATGTATTAGTTTCTAATTAACACGGCGCTTAATATTCTGGAAATTTCCATTCGTTTGTACTCTAATCGGTAAATAGAATATCACCAGCGAAGCGACAATCGCCATTAAAACGCCGCCGCCGAGCGGAAAATCAATGTAATGTAAGACAATTAATTAATTAACATGGAAAATGTTTAGCGGAGGGAGCGTCTCGGGTAATTACCCGGGCACCCGGACGACCCGGACGTCCGGGGCGGAGGGTAAACGGCCCGGATAAACGGCGTGCCGCGGTTAGCGTTATTGCAACATTAATTATAATATTAATTATTAGCTAACTCGTGTTACCCTTGAGGACGTGACTTTGTAAGTACTGGTGGCAAAACAGAAATATATCGTCATTGTTAAACCGAAATCTGCACTCTAGACGACTTGAAGGAGGTAGTTAGGCACCGATCTTCGACAGAATAGACAGAAAATGCACATCTATGACACTCCATACATAAGAGAACCGATTCAACTCCTCACTACTACAGCGGGCGGGCAGCTTATGTGCACACGTGCAAGTGTGCGTGTGGACTGTGGATCCACCACACACACAGCAGCCGCACTTCTAGCCTCGCCCCTACGTTGTGAAGGGACATGGGGAGGCAAGAAGTTGGCGACCGACGAAGACATACGTGTGATAATGTAGAGTTCTATAATCTAGAGCCACTAGTTAAAACTTCTGAGTGTTCTCTCTATTTTGTAAAACAATGAGCAGTAGCTAGAAACAACGAAGATAGTCTATAGTCAGAGACTATGGACCTCTTTATCAAGTTGCATACAGGTATTGTTTTTTTTTTCTTAATCGGAAAAATGATTCGTGTAGGTACCTATTCTCTTTAGTTCTTTGAACATCCAAACTATTCTACTGGCGTAGAAAAAAATATTGAATCTTCCCTTCCAACGATAAGTTTTCGGTCCAAGAAAGTACCAAGAAAAGACCTTCTCAATTGGCTTCCTCTTGATTTAACTTTAAAAAAAACGGGTGCCTATTCGAAATTGGAATTGACGACACCCGAAGTTATTCTCAATTCAAAAACACAATACAATTTCGTCAATACCCGGCCTAATTAATTCAACGTTCAATGCCGATAGCGGAACGAGCTCCGCGATAAAACCGGAAAGCCCTCCGACAGCGGCGATCACGGAGACGCGGCGAGCAATTCCCTCTGCCGACCTTACTTTAAACCGGCACGTAAGCCCGAAGACTCGAACGACATCTGTCGCGGTAATTGAGGGATTAGGCAGATAATTGAAACTGTGCGAGCGAGACGGCGCCATGCAAAACACGCGAGCGGAACGGAGATGGGAGCGAGCACTCGACACCGCCGTTTAACGGAACGGTTAACAACGTGTCTTCTTGTATATTGCATTATCTTAACGTTTTATGCCCTATTAATCTTGCTCGGGTTCGCTGCGCGTGATTGATTCGCGATATTGTGCTCTTCGGCACGTGAAATGAAGTTGAGTTTCGTTTGGATCGCGATGGTTGTTGTGTTGATTTTTGTGGTTGTAAATACGTAATTGGTTTGCGCCCGTAAAACCGTAGTGTTTGTGACCAACAACCTTATTAAGAGTATTTCAGTCTTTGTTTATGTTAGACATCTGGATTGGTGCCAGTGGTCGCCGATCCGCACATCAAGAGGTTCCAGTTCGATTCACTATGAAAGCAGGTTTCCAACCAGCTACCAGGTAGTAACATAACAGTTATTAATAATGTCATTTTTGTAGACAAAGATATTAAAAGAGAATAGATTGACAATACGCCCGGCCGCTAAGCTTTTCCCTTGAACCACACAGCGGTCAAATGATCTAATGCTAACAAAATGCCGTTGGCAAGCAGAGACTAATGTCTAATGTCTATATAGATATCACTTGACGGAAAGCGATGTGATTGGCTATTTGAAATGTACTTAGTGGTGACTGGTATTTGATTGCGTCGCAACGATGTGATTGGTTTTTATTTTGATCATTCCCCCGCAAAAATTGATTGACGTGGATTGCATAGTAAAAGTTTGTATTGTTCGTCTATTCTCTTATAATGTCTTTGTTTGTAGAGATGGACTCGTAATTTATCTCTACAATAAAGCCGTCGTAAAACGTTGACTGATAGCTGATAGTTTCACATCAACTATGTAAGATCATGCTTTTAAAATGTTCTTGTAATAACACACACGCAGTCGCACATACCTACCCACACATACACAAACGAGCTGACACGTCTCCTACTGTAGAAACTAGAAAGCAATTATACAGAAGCGTGGCTAATTCTCTAATGAATATAGGAAGAAAAAAAATGAACTTTCGAATCGTTTAACGGTAGATTAATTTATCGACTTAATTCGATGGGTATTATCTTATTAAGTCGATTACAACTCGATTCTGTTACGTGTAATATAATTTGTGATTTGAATAAATCGATTACACTTCCTGCGAGTCGAGCTTTGGGCAGCTTTGGTTGTGTTTTCCGCCTCACAGCTAGATACTTTTTTGATATTTTTTTTGTCTTTTTGTATTTCATACGATAAAGAGTTTAAAAGTCTACATTCTCTTTAAACTAAATTAAGTTTTAGTTGTACAATTGTTTAGATACGAAATATATTGTAAATGGAGAGAAATCAATATCAGACCGAAGAGGTTTCGGTCGCCCTGGGGGGTGATCGAAACCTCTTTGGTTGCCCGAAAGATGTTTTGGCGACATAATATCAGTGACCAGCAGGCACAGCGACCGACCCCGTGCGATGTCAATGAAGTGCAAACTACAGAAGAGTTTACTGACCAAATATGGTACCCAACCGAACACCGGTAGCAGAAATACCCACTGAAGACCGATCTTCGGTGGGGAACTTTCGGTCGCAATAGTCGCCTATTTTTCTCTCGGTGCATGTAGATAAAGTCCCGTAGGTAGGTAAGTATATTATAGGTACATATATTTTTATGAAATTGGGTTTACTTATTAATTTTTATGAAACTTTTTGAGATTAGGATTTTGAATCAAAAATAGATAGATAGATAACTCTTTATTGTAGGTACACCTAATAAAAAAAGTGTTTATTAATTTTCTTAAATTTAACTTAAAAGGTATAAAAAAGGCGGCCTTATCGCTTATAATATTTTATTGATAGTGAAAAAGTCAAGGTATAAGCGAAGCTCGATTGCATCACTGAATCTATATTTACTCCTATCTTTTATAGATTTTGTTTGTTTGTAAAGGTAGGTATGTAAACTCTGGACCTATACGGAACAAGTTCTAGAAATTCATTCACTGTTAAGAAACTTCAGTAGGTATCCCTGATTGACATAGAATGGAAGGAGGAAGTTTGAAAATTCACAAGGACTATAGAATCGCGAAGAATATGACGTACCTACCTAACTGGTAAAAATTACTACCTATTAGTTTATCGCGACACAAAGAATATATAAATTGATTCAGTTGAAACTCCTAGTACTCTATAGGTACATTAATAAAACAATCCGCCCACAGAACCGATCGCCTTGTGTTTTTCAATTACACACAAAATAAAAGAATAACCATGGAATAACGATGTGTTGTCGTTTCCAAATCCCGCGCGTTCGCCCTATACCTAAAAAAAGAGAGGATTCCTTTTTTGAAAACAATAAACGCGGTGGATCCCAAATAAAATCCCGCAATAATAAGGAGCGCGTGCCACGTGATTGATACAACAATGAAATCCCTCGTCGACACCGCCATTTGCATTTTTATGGGCATCCCTCCCGCCCTTCGCCGCCACCCTGCCCCGACCCTCCGACAACTCCCGCCTTCTTCCAATACACACCTCCGTCTTGGAGGAACTGTAGGTACAATTCAATACAGTGGAATGTCGCTGATGTGCTGTGTTTTACTCCACATGAATCGTGGATGATGTTGTAATGCATTCATTCGTAGGTTTACTGTCTTTACCTATTACCTATACAAACATATTAATGATAGGTCTACCTTTTTTCAGATATGAGATATTAGATAAGATATGAGATATTTCCCTCTGTTTAACTCGCATTAATTTACGGATTCCCTCGAGAATTCCAAGATGGGAATTTTATCTTTGTTGACGGCTATTCCCATTTTCAGCAAGTTCAAGTAGTTTTTGTGATGCAGATATTATAAATTTTGACTAAACTTTAAAAGAATTTTTTAATGAGATAGGTACGTCACGATTTCAAACAGCGATAGGTATTTCAATCTAGCTTGTATTTTAATAGCGAAATTAACAAAGCAACAACAGAAAATTTCGTTAGCAATATCAGCTGATGCATTGAAATTGAATGTAGAAATAACGTCATAATCCTTTTAGCAGATTGTGCCAATACTACAATAGCTAATATCATATCCGTATGATATCGGACAAATCATGACACGCGCGCACCGCGACCGATCGCGCCGACCATCTGTCACTCCATGCGATGCGTCACGGACATGGAATTAATAAGCAGTGCGCTTAATTGTCATCGCATGGTCATGGATGTAGACAGGGAGAAGCAATCAATCTGCAACTACTAAGTTCTGGCTAGCTTAGCGTATATTATGTGCATTTAAAATAAAATAAGCATAGTATATTCGGAGATAAAATAATAAAAAAGATAAATAGGTATTTATATTGGTACAAGATTTAATAAAATTATCATAAAACAACTTTTCGTCTATGTGATTATTATTCTGTACATACAAATAATTTTAAAAGAAATAAAATCTTGGGGCATGCACTAAAAACTTAGCTACTCTCGGATTAGTAAAGTTTGTTCTCTAAGGAAGAATTGAAACAATGAAATTTGAAAAAAACTTTAAAATTTTGAGTTAAACTTTACTAAACACTGAACACTTCTAATACAAGTATAAACCAATAATAGAACCCAAAATGTTTAGAATCTCTGTCAACAAATGCAATGTATTTTACCATTGGTGCAAATACTCTATCACCGTTTTACAGAAATCAATAAAAAATTATCAGTATTTATAAAATTGGTCCAAGCGATCAGCCGCATTTCTATCTACTAATATACCTACTTACAATGGGCATGTTGACTAATTTTTATTTTTTAGTCCGTCTTGTAGATTATTAAAAAATATTGGACACGTATTTTTTCTTTTTTTACGTGATCAAAAAATAACTGCGATATACTGAGTTGATATTTCGCGTGACGTCACTATTCTGACATGTTGTATGGCGGTTTTGCTGTTAGTGACGTCACGACCCCCTCACCCTAAACTTTAATGCGCTTTATTTCTGTATATTTTAATTTATTTAAAAAAAGAAAAAAACACGTGTCTATTGTTTTTTTATTTTCTAACTGACGGACTAATTAGAATTTTGCTTTTCAAAAGTCGTCAACATCCCTATTAAACCACAAGTCACAACTCACAACAGCATCATTGGATGTAGGTATCATCACGAGAACCTTATACGTGTCGCACGCAGCTGTCATCAATTTGTTTTTGCCACCGTGCCTAAAGAAGTTTCACTTCGAAAAGAGACGAAAATCCACCGTAAAGTCGGTGAAATTAATACGTCAGTTGCCGGACAAAAATCGCTGTTGGTTTCACACTAAATGATTGTTTGTATCGGCCATTGTGTTGCGCGTGGGCGGGCGCGGGCGGCGCGACGTGCGTTACACAACGATTATAACAGCTTCCCCACATCATTAGCATTATAATAGTGCAGTGTGCACGCACCCTAAGTTCCGAGTTTTCGTCAACTTTAAGTGAAACTTAGCCCTTATTTACTGTGACCAATATAGACGAAGAGAAAAAAAAACATACGGAACATATTTTCTGAAAACTATCGAGTAATTATATTAACAGTCGCATGAAATCTATATAATAAAAATGAATCGCCAAATGTGTTTCTAAGCGCATAACTTCCAAACGACTGCACCAAATAGGATAATTGTTTTATTTCTTGTGTTCGTTATTATCAGGACAAGGTTTATATAAAAGAAGTTTGGAGTTCCTGCAGGAATTCCGAAACTCACGCGGGTGAATCTCCCAAACGGTTTGACCAATGTTGACGGGACTTTCACTGCTAATTAGCTGTTGATATAAGGAGTAAATTAGACTGCATTGGAGTTCCTGCAGGAATCCCGAAACTCACGCGGGTGAAATTTATAAATCAACTGAAATATCAACATTACCTACAAGTAATATCATCAAATCTATCCCTAAAAAGAAATATTATACAAACAATATCACAACAGTGTTCTATAAACATCTGTGTTTTTATTGTAACCGCTTACTATGATTGATTTTTTGCGATCACAGTTAGGGTTGTCGACTAATCCCTGTTGAGGAATTAGCTCACAATTGTACACTGAACCGTGGGATTTAGCTTTGGTAACCCTGGATTAACGAAACAATTGTGTGCTGCTTTGTAATGTTTTTTTTTTTCAATTCTCTATTAGTTACCTTTCGAAAACGAGTTATAATGTATGAAAAGTATCGTCATCTTCAAATATGAACTTTGTTTTAACGTCCTGTAGATACCTAATCCCAGAAGAGTCAGCATCAGAAATATGTAATCACTTTTGACAACCTACTATAATATCAATATCTGATTGCTATAGTACCTGTAATATGTATGTGTACATATTTTTGATGCCGACTGTACATCCTTCTCGGCGCTCTAACTACCTCTTCTGACACATCCTCTCACGTTCTAAATCCTTTCCATTTAGTCTTAGTCCATCCATCTTTTCCGCAAGACCGAACCATTTAAGCATTCTTCTTTCTTCTCTCTATTTTAATTATTAGGTATCATCTTATATTCCACAACTATCTTATCTTTCATCTAGTTCTAAGATACGTATCTGGTTTACCTATTTCTCAGTGATTACTCATCACTATAATCCCACTTTCGAGTCTCTCATATTCACCACCATATAAGCAAATGTGGACACCAAATGGGCATTTTAGTAGGTAATTAATATAAAATTATTAAATAAAGAAATAATTCCTAATGCCCTCATGCCGCTCCCACCATCGACTCGTTCGACTACACAGCATATTCGATTAATGCGCATCGATTAACGCACGCTCGCGCCTGTCATCGAAACAATCGATTGATTACTCATCGTTATTGATGATACCATTGAAATATCGCCCTTATTCAACACGTATTAAAGTGGCCTTTGCAACAGTTTTTACCAATTGAGTTGAGCAATGTATGGATATCACAGAGAAGCCTGTGGAATGAATTTAGTTGACGTTGTTATCTTAAAGTTACTCTTTGTCAAAACAGAGATTTTACGTGTATGATAAATATGTATCTTAAATGGACTTTTTAAAAGCATGATGTAATTTTTTACATTAAGATGATTTTTAATTTGATTTTGGAGATTTCTAAATAAATAAAATTTCCGAAATAAGGAGGGTACAGGATATTTACAAAGTTTTTTTGACATATTGAGGACATAAACTGTCAAAACGTGATCTACTCGCACAGCAATCCTAATTATACGAGTAACTATGTCCTAACTAACTAACTATGTCCTAAAATAAACAAAGTAGAAAAGACTAGGTACTTGGGAATTATGTTGGACCAACGCCTGACTTGGTATAATCATATTGAACTGGTGTGCTGTCGCATTAGGAAATTAACGTGGATATTTAAATTACTAAGACATGTAGCAGACCGTACCTTACTTAACCGGATTTATGTTGCTCTCGTACAATCGATAATATGTTACTGTATCCCGATATGGGGCGGAGCACTGAAATCTAAATTTCTAGAGATAGAAAGATCGCAACGTTTTCTTCTAAAAGTGATGTACTTTAAACCCTTTTTGTATCCCACAAGCTGCCTATATAAACTCTGTGATCTGTTAACAGTAAGGAAGCTTTACATTCTTAACTGTATTCTAAAAAAACATAAATCCGTAGAATTTGATCCTGATATTTTAACTAAACGACGTAACGATCTCATTTTTGAAAATAAAAATATTAAAACTTCCTTTGCAAGTCATCAGTACACAGTACAATCTATTTATCTCTACAATAAAGTAAATAAAATTCTGAAAATATACCAAAGAACTCATCACGACTGCAAGTTGACTCTAACTGAATGGCTTAAGACTCTTTCCTACGATGAAACAGAAAAATTACTTCGTATAGCTCATTAACTTACATATTTACCCTCTATTCATTTATAACAACCACATGAAAATCTGGTCGGAAGTTTTTGAGTTTTGTAAAGTTTGGCGGTGGCGGACATTCACTCATACACTCACACACATACACAAATACATATTCGCGCACACAAACTCACACATACAAATACACACAAGCACAGTCATACACACAAACAAATCTAGCCTACTGAAAATGAAGGTTTGATGGGTTAGGGAGAAGTGGAAAAAAATAAAAATAAAAAATAAATAAATAACAAATGTTACATACAATTATATTTATATAAATATATATCTGTATGAGTTAATTAATTATAAGGCTTTAGTTTTATAAATGTTTTGGATGGCTATGGAAGAGTGGGACCTACTGGCACAAGTATAAAAAATGCTTAAAAGTAGGTCCCAATACCCGTTTGTAACGACTTTTTATAAAATAATAAATATTTAAAAAAAAAAAAAAAAAAAAAAAAAAAAACTTCTTATCTGAAAAATAAAGCAACAAAAGAAACACTGGAGCCTGCCGAATTGTCAAAAACGTATCGCCATAAACACAAGAAATTTAATTCAAAAATACAATACTGCCCACCCGTAATGAATCAACTTGAACTGTACCTATCATCATTACAAAGTCATTATGAAAAGTATGCATAAAAAAATATTATTATTTCGGAACAATTTATCGACATTATCCATCACAACACTAGACACCGTTACCAATGCACTATCTTAACTCAATACACGCTCCACAATAACGACGCTTGCAAATTATATTTCAATTATACTACAAAAAAGAGAGCATTAAAAAGCATGCGATTATCTCGCCACGATTACGTATGCACGCATAAAGGATCAGTTTTATCAAAACACATTTAAAATTAAATTATAGAGCTATCCATCATAATAATTTAATATGCTCGCTGCGTCCCGCTCTCCCCTATAGGACACTGCTGCTATCAATAGTAATCTACATGAGTTTAAACTGTCGTATATCTTATCTAAAACATCATTAGGGGCTCCACACACTTCGTTAGCAATTTTGGGTAATAAAACGAAAACGTGAATGGTGTTTTTCGTGATTTGATTCTGGATTATTATTTTTTATGACAGTCTGTGTAAATTGGAAAATTACAGTTAACAAAATGTTAATAAATTGTTCTATGATTTTTATCTTAAAAATATTTGAAGTCTTTGTCCACCTTCTACGTATCGATGGTGTTACAAGTCAGTTTCATATGTATATTTGTTTATAATGATATAGGCAGGTATGCACTATGTTTTCATTTTCATTCATCACTATTCACCACTATTTCTTCATTTTCATTCCAGTTCTTTGCAGTTCCTAATGATATTACTAATATAGTAGATATATAAGTATCAAAAAGCTTCTACTATGGCTCTTTCTAGCACTATATAAAATGAACAAAATAAAGAGGAATTTCGTGAAGTAAAAATTAATGGGTACAAATTGGTTAGACATGATCTTTGATGTCATTCCAAAAATAAAACTGTCCGTAATAAAGCTACAGGCAGGATAAAATCTGTGAACGACTCGCAAGTCGCTACCAATTCATTAGTATTTACAACGTCTATAAAAGCTAAAGCGGTGATACACTGGGATTTAAATTTTAAATATGAGAGATGAAGTTATGACGTGCAATAACTGAGTAACAGTGCGAGGTCACGAACGCAATATAAACCGGTGTAAAGCATATCAAGTTTTGATTGCGGTAATAACAGTTTACCTAGACGATCTAATGATACAATCTATAAATGTGGAAGCACAAAATATTGGGTAGCACCACATAGCTACTTATCTGTTTTAAAGTGATTTTAATCACCAACAGTTTCTTATTGATTGTAATGACGTCATTTGTAATCCATCATATTTTAAGTACATTACGTTATGAGATTACTTGAGAGTATATTGTATAATAGTATCTAGTAACTTTTTAACCATCTTTACACGTGGAATGTTACAGCTGCTATTTGTATTCCCTTGGTGATTAATAAATTTTATTTTTATTTTATTAAATTTTTTCCATTTTACGTTTATTATTAAATATTTATTTTTGGTAAATGGGCAATTTCTTTTGAATTCATTCATATTTAATTAAATATTATTATCTCTTCTTTCTATCTGTGTGTTTAAATATTTGACTCTTTGGAGTTTCATTACATTGATAGTTCTAAAACATGATATTTTCCTGGCTTCTTTCGTTTAATCATCAGTAAAATTACCCTCACATCTAATAAACAATTTTACTATGATATTAACTCCATGACTTATAGTTAGAAAATAAACAACGATTGCGAGTGAACAATTAATTGCATTACGCATTCCCTTCGCACTGCACTGCACCGGTGCATAACGTCACATGTGCAAACACAAGGGGGTTCCCCAGTTAATCTTCCCTATGGATTAATTTATTGAATGCCAAATGAGCTATGACACCCGTACAAACTGAATTGAAAGGCTCGACACGACTGCATCCACACTTAAATTACTCTTGTTCCAATCGCACAGAGTATCAAATCGTTTGCGTTGGATGTTTATGTTAAATTGGCGATGCTATTAGGGTATGCTCGCTACATTGGCTTTTGAGCCCATTTGTAAATGGCTCGTTTGTCGGATGATTCGTACGTATTTAGTGGTGCTGGAGATTATCAGTGATGTTTAGGTGTTTGGGTCGCGTGGCCCGAGCGTGCTGCGCTAGCAATGATTAGTCATTATTGAGAATGATTCAGTGTTGGCATTAACTCTTATACTCTGTGGAATTGGTATACACTGAGATCTGAGGATGGTAATTTCAAAGTTCAAAATTGGACTTTTTAATATATATTTTTTGTTTACCCGCTTCTTATTTCTATCTGTAGCTCTATGACATCTTAAGGTTGCCTTAAAAAAATAATAATATAATAATGCCTCCAGCAATAAGGCCGCCTTTGCTCTTTCCTTTCTTTTTATTTATCTAGTATAAACTGTGTTTCTTTTGGGGTAATAAAGTATACATTTATTTTTAATTTGCGTTAATATTCGATTTGCTCAACTGATGCAAAGGCTTTCTTTAAATTTGATGATAAGAGCTATTGAGTTTAAATTACGCTAGTAAATAAACTTAGTGAAAGTTAAACTTAAGTTACGGATAGTAGCGAATAGGAATTTCATTTCTTTAATCTCATTCATAACATTTTATCGAAACAAGGAAAAGTTTGATCATTTTTTTGTAGAGAATAATCTGTATAACTACCAGTAGCCGATTCTAAGAAGAAATTTACATCGGTAGAAAACTGCATAATCCCTAAGTTACATGAATTAGATGCGCTGAATTAGATGTGCAAAGCCGCAATTCGCGACAGTAAAACCATGAATATCAGCTATACCTGAGTTATAAAATTAACACAGATAATTTTTATCCTGAAACGAAAAGTTCCTGAGGGACATCCGAGGTTCACGCGAGTGAAACAACGGAGAAGCAGCTCGTCATATGAGTTCGTGTGACGCTTGACGTCACAAATCAGAATCGCTACTCATCCTATGACGTGACGTCATCGCCCCTTGCTCTTAAGACGCCACCGTCGCCTCGACAGTTGCACAAGCGATGAACATTTCTATCCGATGCGACTCAGAGACCATTAATTTCATTGCACACGCATGATCGCGCTTGCTTTACTATCTTTGTTGCGTATATCGGCAGTTGTAGCTCCCCTTGGTGCTGTGTTCCAACTACGTTTCATATGTGACACTGTGTTTATAAACAATGATTAAATTGAATGAGAAGTAGGTAATAAAGAAGTTAGCAGAGGGAGTAGACACCGAAGTTTATCTATAACCTTAACCTGTATCCTAAATTCTGGAAGAGGTTTTCGCAATCCTCAAATATCAAAAATATCTTCGGATTTCGTACTGTTCGATAGACGTTTCCTAATTTAATGTACAATCGTTACCAATGGTGTTTATTATTAACTCTCATACCGCCGCACTCAGAGTCGACTTTAATGATTACTTAATTAAGTATGGATTTTTAAAACAAAACTGCCGCAATCAGACAAGTTTAATAAATTAATGTTAATTGGCATTTAACTAATTAAGTTACATCTCATTAAATGCCAATTAACATTAATTCACTGGACGTCTCTAATTGCGGCAGTTTTGTTTTAAAAATCTATACTTAACTAAGTAATAATTAAAGTCGACTCTGAGTGCGGCGGATAGACATCTTGTAAAACTTTTTTTTATTTTTGTAATTGTGCCGTTAGGTACATTACATTACAATACTATTAATGAAGAACTGAAGCGATGTACTATCAAGTAAATCTACATAAAAGCGATCAATAAACGTCAATTTGCACTAAACTTGAGCTATGACTTTCCACCCTTAAGTCACTCGTCACTTGCCCTCACTGCTTCTCACACGAGAGGGAGCAAATCATATTACGTTAAGTAATATTTTCCATTAAAAATACTGTATGTACATTTTGACGTAAGACCTGTTTTGATTTGAGGAAATGTTGAGTTTGAGTATAGGTATGGGAGTGTTTGGGAATTCCTATGAATTTGATCCATCAGCCCTTTTATAGGACAATTTTTTATTTTATTTTATCATCTAAACTATTACGATCAGCATCGAAAGTAGCTTGACAATTTTAAGAATTATTGAAGTTTATTACTATTGCAATAAGATTCAACAATTATAAAAGGATTTTGAGGCTAACTGTACTCTGAGTGAAATCGAAATCAAGATGGAGATTTTTTCTTTTATTTTCCAATTCGAAATTGCTCTTAAACGGCCATGACCGCACAGCGGTAGGGTGAGTGCCACTGTAGTTAACCCCTCGGACGCTGAGCCACTGATGGCCACAGCGCTCCGGGCCCTTTGTGTTTAGCGGACGTTTAGTGAACATCTACCCCTTGTCACACCCTAAATTATGTTAAAAATTAAAATTACGCACTATCGCCTGTCAGTTGTGTGAAAGTGTTTTTGATGATCGAAATTGATACTGCATATTATGTAGAAATCACATTGGATTAGAGTTACAGTTTGCTCTTAATTTGTTACAAATGAAAATATTGGGGAAGCAGCGTCTTTCGGCTGATATGATGAGGAAAATAGAAAAAAAATAATACCTTGCTATTGAGTGAAATTACAATTGATATTTCTTAAATTATAAATTTTAGCAACAATTCGTTGGTACTCCTATCTTTTACATTTAAGTGTGCTAGTATGCATTTGCACTTTTTTCTTAAGTAATTTTAATTACATATCAATCGATATAAAATAAGAATAAAAACTTCAATGAAATGTATTTCATAGTGATAATCAGAATTATAGAAAAAAATTTTTTTTTCGATATTCCAACGAATCGTCCATATTATGTCCGCTTGTCACCCGAATTTAATCCGCGTCAATGGAGTGTATCCGTTTGAATGTGCCGCGAGTGCGCCGGCGACGCGTCCACCGCGGTACGCGCAGCCCCCGCCGTCGCAGCTAAATGATTGACTTTTCAATCTGTGTAATCGGATTACAGCGGAGCGTCCGCGACTGGTGCCTTCACCCTACTCGTCACTGTACGTTCGATGTTTAATTCGGCAGCGCTCGAGCACCTACTATGCGACATTGCTACGTGGCTTTGTGGTACACAATTGAGTAGGTATGGTTTTTTATTATTTATTTATTTATTTATTTATTTATTTATTTATTTATTTATTTATTATATTTTGTTAATGACAACTGTTACGTCCGTGTTGCCAGGGTTTTTCAGGTTTCACTCTGAAACTCCTGAACGTAATCAGACGATGTTCTGTGTAGGTACAAAAAGTATAAATGCTAATCACCATAATGCACCTGCTAATCAAAACGTTCCAGGTTCGATTCCCGTTGGCGGTGAACTTTGTATGATGAACACAGCGTACCACTTACCAGTCTGGGCGTGTTTATATTATATCTATCGTACAATATATATACATATATAGATTAACAATCTATAGTACCTATAAAAATACGACGTTTGCTTGATTTCCACGACGCAAGCTTATTGCTTAGCGTGAGATCAAGTAGATCTGGGCCCTTATTCAGTATGACCATAACGCTTCGCGTTAAGATAATACGCCACAAAAATTGTCTTTCGCTTTTGTCCAAAGATATTTCACTTCGAAACAATGCATTTACGTGTCTTATAGCATACGGAAAATTTATCCCTACTAATATTATAAATTCGAAAGTAACTCTGTCTGGTACGCTTTCACGCCTTAACAGCTCAACCTATCATCATGAAATTACGCACGTTACGCACACGTTGTCAGGGATATATAAAAGGACATGGGTACTTTTTATCCCGGAATTCTGGCGGGACCCCTAAAATAAACGTGGGTGAAACCTGAATAGCTAGTTTCTAATATTTAGGCATTCGGAGCGTTTAGGATTGTGGTTTAGGAGGCGCGTTGTGGGCAAGGAATCTTGTTAGTCATAGTGAATAAGGGTCCTGTGCGTTGTGAAGTGTTTCAGTTTGTCAACTTAGCCAAGGGGTCTGAGGTTGGCCTGGCGGTCTGGCGAACTGTTAAGAGGTCACTTTGGAAACACTTTCTAAAAAAATATGTTTATTGTACACGTAAATGATTTAGTAAATAATTGGGTACTTTAGATAATAATAGAGTTAGTTTAAGAAAATAGATTATGAATTAGTTATAGAGCAACCCAAAGTCATGGGGAACCGTCCGTGACGGAGACTCGACCTGAACTGCCGGATGGATGCGCAGGAGTTAGAGATTGCTAACTAAACAGTAATAGATGAGGGGACCGTGAGGTAAAGGAGTTAGGGTGCAATGTATAGGTATAACAGAACGGACGGACGACGTACCTTGACCTGTGACTCCGTCATGCCCAGCGCGTAGGCCAGCTTCGCCCTCTCGGGCCCCGCCAGGTACTTGGTCTGCTCGAAGGTCTTCTCCAGCGCGAAGATCTGCTGGCCGCTGAAGGTGGGCCGCGTGTGCTTCTTCTTGCCGTCCTTGTCCATGCCCCCCGCGCCCGCCTGCGCCGCGCACGCGCTCAGCGCGCCGTTGCTCACTGCGAACGAGTTTAGACCTTATTTATAATAATGATAACGTCTGTTTCCAGTAGAGTTTTGGTTTTGGCTTAAGTCAAGTGGAATGAAAACGAACATGAATGTTAGATACTGTGAATTTATACTTCTTGTCAATATGAGGCTACAATAGACGACCTTATCAATAATAAGTGATCTCTACCAGGCTACCTTGAAAATGTTTAAAAAGTTAAATTAGATGGGAGTTGTTACGCTACGAAATAGTGACAAGAGAAGATTTATTGTTTTAAACACCTTCATAAAGCTATTTACAACTCGTATTAACTGAATAAGATCAAATTTTGTAATGACCAAGGAATTCAGTTTTTACTTGTTTTGTTGACTAAGCAAAGGTTCAAAATGGATATTTATCCAACTCTTATGCAAACCATATTAAAAAATGTAAGAAGTTTATTTAAAACCAACTATAAAGAGAAGTAACAAGGCCAATTATTTTATATTTCGTCGACTATCATCTACTTAGAAACCAAAGATTTCAACGCACTATTGTTGAGATAATAATATCTTACAAATTGTGAGGAACATAAGTAACTTTATCTTTCCTTTGTATGTATAGCTTCCCCAGTTTTACAGCCCCCAAAATGATCTGCAATTCGATCCTTAAATCGTAGGACCACAGTTACAGTTCAAAATTAATTATTCGTTTCACGCACCAAAAAAAAATATCAAACAATTTTTCCCGAAACTTTTTTGAAATAACATAACAAATATCTTTTTATGAGTGATGAAAAAGTACAGTGCGCCGCATTAATTCGCGTGCGGCGGCGCGGGGGCGGCCGGCGTCCCGGGGGGCCGGTGACGTCACGCCCCACGCCCTCCGGCCACACTCGCGGGCACGTCGCGTTAAACTCTAATTGATTTTATATAACAGTAGGTATGAACTGTTCTGACATAATGTTATATCAAACTGAGTCGACAGGAACCGCTGTTTTTTTTTTTCAGGAACTTTTTAACACACACCATTGACTTGTTAGATAGATAATAGGAAAAACAAGACAATGTGACTGCTTGTTCCACCTATGAAACGAGTTTACGGTTAAATATTAGATACTTGTATAAAACTAGCTGTTCCCCACGATTTTACCTACGGTAATTTCGGAGTTTCCGCGGGATTCTCAAATAAAAGTATTTGTTTTTTTTTTCTAATCTAGCCCAAGTAATTGGATAACCAGTTAATTTTTGCATACAATACACATTTATTATTATCCTTTTATTTTAGATATCAGGATCAATTATTCAAACCAATTTTTTTTGTAAAAAAATCAAAACTACTCGTCCTTCGATACCTACTTATCAAGAAACCCCGGTTTCGATAACAACCGAAGTGACACAAGCTTATTGTAACCTAAAAAGTAAAATAAAACAATTTTGTGTATTTTATTATAGCTGATTCGTTTTGTAAAAGCTTAACCGGCAGTTTTTTGTATCAGCGGTGAAGCCTGTATCATTTTTATTGTGTCGACGGCGCTGTCGTTATTTCAATTTAATTTTCCTCCCCCACCGCCCCCGTCGCCCCGGGCGCTCCCGGGGGAGCTCCGCGCCGCCGAGCCTGACTGTACCCGCGTCGTCGCTCCATCAAAACATTTTGCAACGCGATGAAATACGACGAACGGCGTATAACGTCGCATCGTCCTTTTTTTATGACGTGTCGGTTGTTCGCTGAATTAAATTGAGGCTTACCTTTTTTACATTGAAAACCTGTTACATTATTTGGTATTTGTTTTGACAAAGGTACCTATTTAGTAAGGTATTCTCTTTATTTTGGTTTACCAATATTAATGAATTAATTAAACAATTAAGAAACAGTTAACTCTAAAACGATAACTCTTTTACAGGTAAACAGTTTTGATATACCTAGTTAAATTACAAAAAATTACAACATTATAAATAACTAGCTGTGCTCCGCCGTTTCACCCGCGGTAATTTCGGAGTTCCTGCGGGAATTCCGGGATAAAAGTACCCTATGTCCTTCTCTGTACCCCTGACAAAGTGCATTGCACTGCAAATTCTATCCAAATCCGTTCAGCCGTTTTTGCTCGATTGAGTAACAAACATCCAAACATCCACACTTTCACATTTTTTATAATATTAGTAGGATTAATTTTATTACAAACTGCAACTTAAAATGGTATCATCAGAATCAGTAGAACACGCTTTAGTTCCTAAATTTTTCGTGCCGAAATTGGCACCAATTTTTTGTTTTATTGGAACCGGATGTCGCGTGTCGGGAAAAAGTCTACATTCAGAGGGGTCTCGCGCGGGTAAATTCACGGAAGCCAGCTAATAATAAATAAGAAATAACATTCCGTATTACGTAATCTTAATTATGTCTGTATTCCGACAAATGTAGAGCGAGTAAATTTATCTGCGACATATTGTGTACGGTACCTAGACCTGCCCGCTATAGGTACGGTCTGCCTCCTGTCACGAGTAATGTTTTATGTTATTGAATTATGTATTAGATTGGCAATGCGATATTGTTATGCAAAGGTGAGTACGGTGAAGAGAGGCTTCACAGGACTGCAAAAACAAATCCAATTCCATACGTAATCCTTAGTCTAGCAAATGCTACAACTAAGTAGGTACAAACTGCAAAATTGGGTGTTAGGTCTTTTTTGACTAAAATCTTGAAAATGAAGGTCATACAGATGTGTTCGAAATTGAAGCACAACAACCATTGACGAGAAGGTATACGTAAGCCGCTCGTAAGATAACTTTTACGTTCAGATAGTAAGCTGTTTCCACCACATTTGAAATTCCATGATTCCACTCGCACAGAATACGATTACAATATATGTCTATTCATTCTATGATTTGAAAGGCATATTCTAGGTTTCAGCACTAACTTCGAATTTCTAAAAGAAATTATTAGAGACCTAGAAAAATTTCCATCATCATTCTCATCATATGGATAGAATTTTGAGAAAGTCTAAAAATGTGTTTCTAAATTTTAAACGAAGAGCTCAAACACGGATTTCCATGAATCTTATTTTATAACGGCACCGTACCTACTTCTATAAAAAAAATATGTCGCAAAGAAAAATTATACCTATTTACTGTTCAAATTTCATGTCGTAGTTTTGACTGTACGACCTGCAGTAAAACTAAATCACAAATACATAAAAATCAAAATAAAATCACGATCACAGTTTACTGGAATTTTACTGGAATCTCATAATAGTGACTACATTATAATGCGAGCATAATTTATTTATTTATTGAAAACTAACTCTGCAGCACATTAAAAGAAACAATTAACCAATAACAATGACTCAATAAGTCAAAGCAAACATGGATAATGGGCATGTTGACTAATTTTTATTTTTTAGTCCGTCTTGTAGATTATTAAAAAATATGGGACAGGTATTTTTTCTTTTTTTACGTAATCAAAAAATAACGGCGATATATTGAGTTGAAATTTCGCGTGACGTCACTATTCTGACAGTTTGTATGGCGGTTTTAGCGATTAGTGACGTCACGACCCCCTGACCATAAACTTTAATGCGCTTTATCTCTGTGTATTTTAATTTATTTAAAAAAGCAAGAAATACGTGTCTATTGTTTTTTTATTTTCTAACTGACGGACTAATTAGAATTTTGATTTTCAAAAGTAGTCCACATCCCCATTAATTAATTATGAACTTTCGCGCAGGACGATAAAGCTAAAATTAGGCAAAATATAGGTGGAAGTTAGAATATTAATGCCGAGTTTGGACTAACTTTTGGTGTGCATTACGGACTAGACAAGTAGGTAACTACCTAAAAGCACGGTTCGTTCATTTGAGGCGTCCCTTTACTATTTTAAATTAACTATACAATAGGTACCAACAGTTTTGAGTATGTCTGTTTATTAGGACCAGTGTTTCAAGTCAGCTAATGTTATATTATATTACTATATATAAAGCTGGATTGCCACTCACTCATTGACATAATTGTTCTCCCAGAAGGAGCATCTCTAGGTTGATACAATGTATGGAACATGTAGAGGGGACGTTTCGGTGATTATGGGAAAACCTCGACATCTTCGATTCCTGCTTCTCATCAGGTAGTGAGTCGACTGCCCGCCGAAACTATCGATCGAAAGTGAAAACGTTTCTAACTAAATTTCATCCACACCTTGGGCAAATTTCAATAGTGTAACTTTTTTTTCAAAATGGCGGAAAAAAACATGGCCGCCGAACAAAATTCAAACTCGATTATCTCCGAAACTGTAGGAGTCTGATGGGGGGTGCTCAAACAAATGTCATAGAGGTCAATGGGGGGCAACCGCCTGGCGTGGTAAAAATCCAAAATGGCGGATTCAAAATGGCGGCCGAAAAAAAAGTTGATCCGATCCGGGTGAGGTTCGGCATCCGGGGGTTTTTGGGGTCGCTGATGCCGAATATCGAATCAGTTTTTCGATTGCGTCATTTTTCAAGATGGCCGCCGAACATTAGTTGTTTGTATGGGGAAATTGTTTCGGCCCTGGCTCGGAAACTATCGGCCGTGGGTATTGAAAAAAAATTTGTACAGTTGGTAGTGCACTATCTTCTTCTATCGGGATATAAATAATTCCAAGATGGCGGACGGATTCGAAATGGCTGGCGAAAAAAAGTTAAGCATAATTGTTCTCCCAGAAGGAGCATCTCTAGGTCGATATAATGTATTTAAGATGTGGAAAGGAGGTTTCTGTGATTGTGGGAAAACCTTGACATCTTCGATTCCTGCTCCTCATCAGGTAGTGAGTTGACTGCCCGCCGAAACTATCCATCAAAAGTAAAACTGTTACTTACAAAGTTTGATCCACACCTTGGGCAAATTTCAATAGTGAAACTTTTTTTTCAAAATGGCGGAAAAAATCATGGCCGCCGAACAAAATTCAAACTCGATTATCTCCGAAACTAAAACAGTCAGGTGGGGGGTGCTCGAACAAATAGAGGTCAATGGGGGGCAACCGGGCACAGGGCGACCAAGCCTCGCGAGCTGCTCGCAGCTCGCGCACAGGGCGAATCTAGTTGTATAATAGTCCTACTTACAATGAATAGTTTTCCTTCTCTTAAACATTATGTTCGGTAGAGTTTTACCTTCATGTAGATTAATGAATAAATTTCATTTGTGTGATTTATCGCGTTGTTTTTGTTGTTTTAGAATATTACCATCCTAACTCTTACAACTAACCTTGGGAGAGTAAAAAATCTTCTTTTCGCTTCTCGACCCTTGATTATTTTCTGCCGTGTTAAAACAACTTATTTTTAATATCAAATCAAATGTCTATTTTGGACATATTAGCTAGTTGTAAATTATATTTCAATTTTAAAATAGGTAGGTACTTGTTAAATATTTATTTCGTAGAGTTAAAACTCTTTACAAATGTCGAGGCATTAAATATAGTTAAATTTTTAACAACAATCCAATTTTCGATGTTTATTTTTAACACACATTGAACGATGGTTTTGGTAAATGGACGCCTTCAAAGACAAATATTGTAACAACAACAGAGCCATATAGAGGCTCGTAGAAACAATATTAACAATATCTAGCTACGAACTGCATAATGCATGACGCAGCCGAGACTTGCAATATGGCGTCGCAAAAACTGACGCTCGCCGCCCCCCACGGATCGGAACCGAGCCGGCCGCCGGACATCAGGCAAGTTTCACGCCACCGCCGGTTGGAAAAAGCACATCCGTTTGTGAAATATTCCGTTGGAACTGTGAGGGAAGTTTGTAAATTATTCGTTGTAACTCCGTTATTGGGTAGGAGGTATTTAGCTTTTCAATTCTAATTTCGTTATATTCATGTAGTGTATTTATTTTATTCCTGTTTAAAAAAATATATACCTAACTGTTCAGTATAATTCAATTTGCTATAGGTATAAAACTTTTGTACTAAAAAAGAGAGACTGATCGGAATTAGTTATAGAATGAATCTTACTTATACTATCTATACTATTTATCTAGCTATACTTTACTATATTATATTACCATTTAAGATCATCGTTCAGCGAATTCTTTAACTAAATATCTCACAAAACAACAAAATAGTCTTTAAAATCACAGAATCCACAAAACTTTATTATAAAAACAGAAATAAAATTTATGAACATTTCGCACAAAATCATTCTTATCACGTCTCCGAATTAGGCATTTAGGTGTGCAATAAAAGCCCGCGTCACGATATCAACCGGAGTCGGCTCAAAAACTGGTGCTCAAACACCAAATAACAATTACAGTCGCTCTCAATTACCCAAATAGAGGCCGGCGAAATCTGTGCATTCATTTAGTTGAACGTTTACACGTAACTAGTGATGTGCCTAGTCATCTGGTTTTGAGTATTCGAAATATGATCTTAATTAAACGGTTTTTTCTTTTTATATTTTTCAACCTGAATGCTATCATCGATACTCATCTGTGATTGTTTTGGTTAAATGAAAAACATGCTAGTTTTCGTCACGTGACAGAACGTGGTGGATTTCACCTACACTTACCGATGGGCCAAATCTACTCGACAGAGACTTTTTTGCCGGTTTTTTTTAATGATGTTGTAGGGTCTTGTTAGTTATACAAAAAATAATATCAGAGTTTAATAGGATTTTTCAAAACAAGAACCCCTTAAAATCTTTCTAGGATTACCTTAGTCAACATTCCCGTTACCTATTCAAATTTTCATTTTATCAATCAGGATTTTAGGAATGGTATGTGACCACCCTAAATAATAATAATAATAATAATAAACTTTATTGAACCAAGAATATAAACAAGGATATGTAAAATGGCGAATTGATTCCCGTTTTCGAGACCTGATTATTTACACGCAGAATTATAGCAAGCACACCGAAAGTACACACGATTTCTGTTTAAATGCTCGATTAAATTTATGACTAAAAGTAATCGAGTCGGCACTCGAGTGAATCTCGTTCGGCACATCACTAAATTCGCATCTAACCCTATCTTTACCCGTCGCCCCCTCCCTGGGGGCCGTGTCGCAATTTGTAGGGCCCTAACGAGGAGCGAACGTAGGGGGGGCTTCAGACGTTAACGCGTGTACATATCTGCGGGGGTATGTTCTTATGGGGCTGTGAAGGGACACTTTGTTTGAGCACCTCTTTTAAATATATAGAGTTTATTTACTTTACGGGGAATGGTTTCCTCTTTAGTTCTCTATGGACGGTATGCATTACACAGCTGTAGCTAATTACAATGTATTTGTATGTATGTATTATTTGTGTTTGCATTCGATAGGCTACCTCCAATCGAATATCAGATCTGATTTACGTATTGATATCACATTATTTCAAAACAATCACGTCTTAATTTTATCAGATTTTATTTATATAAATCATTGCGCAATTAGAAATATCGCTTTAAAAGATGGTACAAATTGTGAATCACCTCGTTTTTGTATGCTTAGTTTATTTCTAAAGACATGAGAGTACTTAATAAAAAAAAATCCTTTCTATCGACACGATGGATAGTAAAATTACGAACGCATTAAATGGAAGTAAAACATTCGTCGCAATCTCAGCGTGTAATTTTCTGCTTTCTACTAAAACATGATTAAGTTTAATTTGTAATTTAGCAATATAGGATGTTTCTTTTGGTATGGTTGAATAAATAAATAAATAAATAATAAACAAATCTCAGGTTCTGGAGAAAATTTCTAGTCTGAAAAAAGGATAACTGTCTAGGTAGGTATAAAAAATTAATGGCAGCTAAATGGTGCGAACGGAATAATATATTCTTCTTCTGTATATCGCGCCATCATTATAATGATGGCGTCTATTAGTAAGATTTGCCAATGACAATATTACTTAGTAATAAAAATCTTGAGGGAACTAGAGTTCCTTCGAAAACCTGCAGCTACCCAAAATTCAAAATAGAGGCGACTGAAAAAATGAAATGAAGACGCGTGTGTTCGGTACGGCTTTTACCTGTCAACACCCGAACGGAAAATTACATTGTGTTTATCTCATAAAAAGAAGAAAACCAGTCTGTACAAAAATGGCGGATGACTCCTCCCAAGACTTAACTTGGTTTCAGCTCTTGACAGTAAAATGTACTCGGTTCTACACCACTCATTTCTTAGCACCGCAGCGCTTGAAATCTGAACCACAATAAATCTTTGCTATCATTTCACCTCCCTATGGCAGGAAACAGGGAGGCGAGCGAACTCGTTGAAGGCACAGTAGGACCACTCGAACACACTGTCTCAAGTGTAAAATAGATAGGTATATAGATTTTTGCTCTCTCAAGTCTTCTGAATATTCGATTTACATTTTATGTCAAAAATTAATAAATACAAAAAAGAAATATGGCACAAATTCTAATGAATAATCTAAATTTTATAATATTTAAAACAAAATATCATCTCAAGTGTATAAATATTAGGTATCCAACCTATCCAACTTATTTATGTCATTAATTGATATCTTTTAGAAAGTATAACTAAATATCTAATAAAATATTTGAATGGGTGTGTTAATATTGCAAATGACAGCTGACTCATCATAATATTCCAGTGACTCTCAATATTTTCAGGAAGAACTAGCACTCCCACGAGCGTTCAAGAGTTCGCCGTTTCAGTTATCACCATGCCTCTCCGCTTGTCAAGAAGTACCAGGATTCGATTTCCGGTGGGGGTGCATTTTGTGCGATGGACACAGGGTTGCATTATTCAGTAAGGAGGTGTTTGTATATTTATTTATTTATTTAAAGAACTTTATTGCATAAACGCACAAAGGCGGACTTATTGCCTAAGGCATTCTCTATCAGTCAAACTTTTGGCTAAGTGATTATAGCTTGGTGTGGGATCAAGTGGATCTGTGTGTTGTGAGGGTGTATTATTATTATTATACTCTGCACATAAATGTAATTATAAATCACATACCACCACTGGAATAATATACAATCTTTCATATTAAGAGTTGGCCTACCAGCCTTCGCAGAACTTCACAGCACAAAAGACATACATAGAGCGGTTACAACTCAAACAACGTGTTGAGATATAATTATACAGAGTTGCTGCTTCGCGCTTATGTTTACAGTTTACACGACACGAGGAAGTTGCTCGGTTGCGGCGACGCGTGTACATTGTTAAAGCTGAATAGGCAGCGAGGGGGCGGGAAAAGGGGGGATAGGTAAACGTTACACCACCTTTGGGAAATGACGCGGGAGGGATTTAAATAAATGAGTTGTTGTTTGTGTCATTATGATGACTGGTCTATCATATTGGTTATATATAGAAAACGTCGGTTTATCCGTTTCAGGCGGTGAAAAATACGTGTTTGGCACTGCTTTCCTACTTAATAACAGATGGCGCTACGAGCGAAGCTCGGTCGCCCAGATATTAGTTAGATAAAGACAACATGCAATATGACACTCCAGTCGTGTTTAATAAACCGCAGGTAAGGCGCGCCACACGGCTTCGACACGCGCTACACCTGTCCATAGATAAAGCGGAGATAAGGTCTACACCATAGAGCTGTAGCGTACAGTGCGTTGACATTACGCAACGATTCTGATGGAACTTATGGCATTCGATATTTGAAATCATTTTCGTCACTTTAATTATATTTAAGTAATAAAAAAATATTTGTAATAAAACGTACATTTCGTACATAAGTTTATTTTTTAGACGTGTATCTATTTGTAATTAGAACGCCTCAATTTCATAATTCTAACTAATCCTATCTTATAAATGGGAATGTGAGTTTGTTTGTCACGCTTTCACCTCTCAATTACTCAACCGATGATAATGAAATTTGGCGTACACGTTGTCAAGGATACAGAGCACTTTTTATCCCGGAATTCGCACAGAAATTCCGAAAATAACGCGTGTGAAACTATTAAAACTAGAATATTCAGGTTCTATTTCCTCAACATCGTTATTATGTTAAAAATTACAACAAACACATCAACAACAATAATGTACGAAACCAACTATGTGTTTCAAGCAAAAAATCTGGTAACACTGACGTTAAAGTGACATTAGATGCGAAGGGTTGCCAGGCGCAGCTGCCGGCGCAAAAACTGAAGCACGTCAGACGTCTACTATATAAAGACCTAATTATTGTGAAACTATCACTGAAAGAATGCTGAAAACTGTTCCCATTGAAAGAAAGATAACAAAAATAAAACTCAAACAAAAGGATTGCAAATTGAAATCAAATTAAAACGAAACGTAATAACTTGTATAACCTCAAATATGAAGTAGGTATGTATCCTACTAATATTATAAATGTGAAAGTGTGGATGTTTGGATCTTTGTTACTCAATCACGTAAAAACGGCTGAACGGATTTGGATGAAATTTGGCTTGCACGTTGTCAGGAGAAGGAATTAGGGTACTTTGTATCTCGGAATTCCCGCGGGAACTACGAAATTACCGCGGGTGAAACCGCGGGGCACAGCTAGTAAGAACTGTAAAAAATTAAAAAAATATACATAGGTCATAGGTGCTAAAAGTGAAATTAGGTTAGGCACAAATTGTAATATTATATTACCATAGTATTTGCCTGTATGTCTTTGCATAGTACAAAAACTATTGAACGAAATTTAAATCTATTGTTCCAGTTGTGTTGCTTGTTGCCTAACTAAAAAAAATTGACTTTGTTAATTTTCAGTTTGTTCTCGGAGAATAAAATAACAATATGACAGTTTTAAGCTTAAAACGACGTCGCACACAGTAGACAGTTATTTAATAGTAGCTGTGCCTCGCGGTTTTACACGCGGTAATTTCGGAGTTCCCTCGGAAATTCCAGGATAAAAAGTAACCTATGTCCTTCTCTGTACCCCTGACAACGTGCATGGCATATTCATCCAAATCCGTTCAGCCGTTTTTGCGTGATTGAGTAACAAACATCCAAACATCCACACTGTCAGATTTATAATATTAGTATGATATTAAACCATAATAACAAAGATAACTTTATTCATTCAACACATTTATGTTCGAAAAGTGAATATTATTCTTAGGCGGCGTTCACATCTAGCCGCGAAGACCGAGTACAAGCGTCACTTAATTTCAGAAAACAAAGATGGAGTCGCGGTCGCGGGCTCGCGAGGGGGCATTCCCCGCGGGTGGAACGGTAAAATGCGAAAATGTGCGGCGGTCTCGCCGGGGGAGGTGCGCGGAGGGGGCGAACAGAATTATGTTATGCTTAATTTAATTTCATTAGGCCCGAGCGAGATTGTACTTCCAGCTTTATGTCGACCAAAGTATAATTGTTTTTGCGCCAGTAGGTATCTATGTTGAGCCGAAGGGGTAATTGTTTGTGAATTGTTATTCGAGATTTTTATTTTAATGTGAGTACTGAGTAGCTATATTGTTTTGGTTTATGTTCGTTTCAAGGGAGCAAAATGTAGTTAAATGTAAATGGATGTTAAATCTAAAGAGATGCAGTGTATAAACATTGAAAACTGAATGACTATGTACTCAGTGGTTAACCATTTTAATTGTATTTACTTTTATAGGTATCATGTTATATTGCTATTTTAAATAAAGTTTTAGAATAGGTAATAAATTATTAAGTGAAATATCAAAACTTTTTTAAAATTAAATATGTCTTAAGCTAATCTCTAATATTATAAATGTGAAAGTATGTCTGTTTATTTGATTGTTATGCTTTCATACCTTAACAGATCATCATAATATGCAAAATTTCATGACATTGTCAGGCGTAGGTACAGTAAAGGCCATACTAGAATACTTTTATCCCGGAACTCCCGCGTAAACTCCTAAATTAACGCAGGCGCAACCGCGGGGATCAGTTAGTTATTTATAAATTTTATATACCTACTAATATTATAATTTGGAAAGATTTGATTTTTTGTTTGTTTGTTTTTTGTTTGTTTGTTACAATTTAACTCAAAAACTACTTGACCGATTTCAAAAATTCTTTCAGCATTCAAAAGCTACATTACCCCTGAGTAATATAGGCTATATTGTAATCCGGAATTCTCGCGGGAACTCCGAAGTTATCGCGGGTGAAATCGCGCGGGACAGCTAGTCCTTTTACAATAGTTTTAAAGGATGACATCGATTGACATTTTCCCCTTTCATTTTTCCTCAATGAAAAAACGCCCATCAAAAACTAAGTAAGCAGTTGGCTACAATAGTTTAAAACCATCGAATAAAATATTCCTTTCCATATTTAAACAGCCACATTCAGCCAGTGCGGCACGATTCATAAAGTGCATTCGAAAACTGAAATTTTAATTTCTGGCAACATATGCGTCGCACGGTGCGCGGCAGTCGGCCGCAGGGGGGCGGTCGCGCCGCGCGGGGGGGCGGCGGGAGTCGGGGGGTAATTAAAAAAATGTGTCCACTTCATAGCGCGCCCCAGTGTGACCGCAGCCTAACGCGCCCGCCCCGGCCTTTACTAATTAATAATTTTGAGAATTTTCCCAACAGTTGCGACGCTCTGGCCTCATTGGGTGCGGGAGGAAATTGTTTTGGGATACTTAAATTGGGATACTGGTGCGTTTGCTCACGAGTGAATACACACGGATGCAGTTAACACCTAACACCTACATACTCAACTAACGGGTGATTCATTCAATACATTATAATATTCTATACCATCCTAACATAATAAATAGAATGGGAGTTTGTTTCTTACGCTGTCACGCCTCTACTCGACCGATCATTACGAAATTTTGCATAAAGGTTTTCAGCCCCCCTACCCAAATTGACATTCTACAATCGTTAACCCATAGAAAACAAATAACGAATCGTCATGACACTTGGAATAAAAACTAGTATTTACGTGGTCACGCAAAATTATAGTTGTCATTGGTTGACCAAGTTCGTTACTTAGTTTTTTTGCGTTAATGATTGTAGAATGTCAATTTGGCTAGGGGGGCAGGGGTACTTTTATCCGTGCAGAAACATCGAAATTAATGCAGGTGAAACCGCGGCGTGCAGCTATAGATATTACAAATGTGAGTTAGTTTTTAACCGACTTCCAAAAAGGAGGAACTTTTTTTTTTTTTTTTTTTATGTATGTTCACCGATTACTCGAAGACGGTTGGACCGATTTCAAAAATTCTTTTTTTGTTTGAAAGGGTATACTCCCAATTAGGTCCCATTGCCACCAAGTCGGGATCTGATGGTGGGATCTTGGAGAAATCGAGGGAACTCTTCAAAAATTATAGGCACACCTATAGCGATTTGGGTATTTTTTATAGTAAATCGTTCATTTGCTTTTGAAAAGCAAAATTTGAAGAAGTGGAACTGATGATGAAGACCACAGATGGTCATCGGAACTACTTAACAATAATACGTATTTCATGGGTTCTAGTTAGAGCGATTTGGAAAATTGATTTTTTGTTTGAAAGGGGATACTTTCGAATTGGTCACATTGTCACCAAGTCAGGATCTGATGGTGGGATCTTGGAGAAATCGAGGGAACTCTTCAAAATTTATAGGCACACCTATAGCGATTTGGGTATTTTTTATAGTAAATCGTTTATTTGCTTTTGGAAAGTAAAATTTGAAGAAGTGGAACTGATGATGAAGACCGCAGATGGTCATCGGAACTACTAAATAACAGGTATTTCACAGATTCCGATTCGTTAACTTTAATGTGGTTTCTAAACAATTTTTGTTCGTCACAATGTATATGGTGAAGTGGAACTGATGGTGGTGTACCAGCAGAACTCCTCAAAAATTAACGTCCCTGCATCGGGAAAAGCAATATTTTGTAAAAGGTTATGAGCAGTTGACAGTAGGCTATTGTAACTTAGATAAATTACAAACCGACTCACTAAAAAGCAAGAAATAAACAAATTTTTAACAAAAAAATTAAAACCGACTTCCAAAAACACAAATCTAAAAAAGCTAAAAATAAAAAGCTAAAAATAACAAAATACCGATTTAATCCAAAAGACAAAAACACACGTAATATTATTATTGGTTTGTGCTACCACTGATCGGTATGAAGTCGGTGACAAGCCAAATATGGAGGGGGTAGATGGGCTAAGTCGACTCCTGCCACCAGCTCTTCGTGAGCAAAACAACTCAAGTGAGCAGACACCAGCGGGCTTGTCACCGAATTCAAACCGATCAGTGGTAGCACAAACCAATAATTTTGTTTCGCTTTCATGCTTTATTTACCTACTTGTTTATTATTCTTGTGTGCTGTGCAGAAATAAAATGTAATCTATTCTCCTACTCAACTTATACTCTATTCAACTCAATAAAATGTTGCATACACGTTGTCAGCAGTACAAGTTGTTAAAAAACGTTCTTATGTCCTTACATAAGAACGTTTTTTAACAATTAAGAGAAAATTTAAATACGAACTAGCCGTCTGTTGTTCGCACAATACGAGCTAGTGTCCAACGCAGCCTTTGGGGGGTCAACTAGAGTAATCTACTCCATATGGATCTGTGGTTCACGTGTAACTAATATTTATCCCCGTCACTTACGAGCCAAATGTAATTACTACGGTGCCCTTATCGCTCGAGTGGGGCCATGCAGTATGTATACACGCAGAACATCTGTAATAACGGATCGTTCTTCATGAAGCCAATAACGCGCTATCGACGCGATAAGACAGGTAAGTATAAATGATTAGTTATAAAATTAAACTATGTTTATTTCGCGGCGTCAGATATCTTTTCTGACGTGGCCTCGCGATATCACCAAAAACATAACCATGAAATATCACATATTCTACTAGCTGTTGCCTGCGGTTTCAGCCGCGTTAATTTCGGAGAAAATATGTACATAAGTATCATCTTACTAATATTATAAATGTGAAAGTGTGGATGTTTGGATGTTTGTTACTTAATCACGCAAAAACGAATGAACGGATTTGGATGAAATTTGGCATGCACGTTGTCAGGGGTACAGAGAAGGACATAGGTTACTTTTTATCCCGGAATAACCGCGGGAACTCTGAAATTAGCGCAGGTGAAACCGCGGGGCACAGCTAGTAAAAATATTATCTAGATTATAATAAAAGAGTAGAATCCGCGATTCTGTACATTGAATATTTCTAACAAAAATTAACAGGAGGCGATAAAAAAAAGGGTAACCGACTACAATAAAATAGTTTGTAAAATTATTTTCTGTCTGTCTGTCTGTCAGTTCATGATAATCTCCGGATCTACTAAACGGTTTGTCATGCGGTTTTCACAAGTAGATTAAGCTTAGCTTGGAGCTACATATGCGCTTTGTTTCATTCAAATGTTGATGTCGGGAAAAAAGTTGTTACATAAAAAGGTTTCACGCAGGTGAAACCGCGGAGCGCAGCTAGTATATACACATGTATCATTTGTGTGTCCGTATTATTAGTATCCTTTTATTAGTTTGTTAGTTACCTACTAGTGTGTATGGTTTGTGTGCGCTGTTCGTCTTGCGTGGTTTTTATGCGTCAGTGGCCTTGACTGAAAACCAGCGCCGTAAGAGTCCCCACACTGACGAGTTCACGACGTAAGGCTGAGTTAAGGTTCACTTTGAGCAGGGAGACATATCACACAGATGTCATGTTTAATGATTATTGTTTCTCAAGTTTAGTTTTAGTTTATTACTGTTTAATCATTTACGTTTGGTTGTTCTGTGTATTCATTTGTGATGTGTGTTTTTTTGCATCAATAAATCTTTCTTTCTTTCTTCTTTCTTTCCCCGCAGGAATTTCGGGATAAAAAGTACCCTATGTCCTGTTCTGTACCCTTGACAACGTATAAACAAAATTTCATGAAGATCGGGTAAGGTTTTAAGGCGTGAAAACGTTACAAACAAACTCACATGCGCATTTCTTAAACTCCTAACGTTCGTTCAGTTTCGGTTAAGATACGAGTTTTTAAAATAAACATTGCGATATACGAAATTGCTTAAAATATTTTTTTACATTTGACGTAATAATGTTTTTGTTTTGTTATTGTTTTAATGAAATAGCGCTATCGACCTGCCGACTAGTCGGTTTTAACCGACTTCCAAAAATGATGAGGTTCTATGTTCGGTTGTATGTATGTTTTTGTTGAGACTCGTTTATTCTCTCATAGACACACGCTTATCGACAGACCATAGATTAGAAAACTTGTGCTACACGTATATGATGCGTGGTCAATCATCAAGAATGTTTAAAATAATAGAGAAAAGAATTTTCGAAGTTCTACTTCTTTTAAGAAAAAGCAATGGTAGTGACGCACCGATGTTGGACTCGAGTGTAGCATATGTATGACTAGCTGTTCCCCGCGGTTTCACCCGTGGTAATTTCGGAGTTTCCGCGGGGATTCCGGGATTAAAGTACCCTGTGTCCTTCTCTGTACCCCTGACAACGTGCACGCAAAATTTCATGATGACTCGTTGAGCCGTTAAGGCGTGAAAGCGTTACAAACAAACAAACAAAGTCACTTTTACATTTATAATATTAGTAGATAAGGACTTAATATGCCCAGAAAAAGTAAAAGCACAAATCCAAGTCTATAATGATTAAAATTCTTGTCACTTTATATTGTTAATCATAGTTTTGAGCTTGTTGCAGCTGAGGTTTTTGATAAAGTATTGTATGACTAGTAGAATATTGTGACTCTTTTTATAAATTATTTTTAATTCCTTGTTTATTTTGGTATTTTAAAAACACGTTAAAAGTAAAATAATCATATTCTATCAAGGACCAGATGTGGAAAACCGTAGTCAATTTTTTTTATTGTATTATTATTTCCATGGAAAGATTGCACGAAAGTATAATGTACGTATAGGTACTAATTGACTCCATGGACGAATTTCATTAGAAGAGTAATTATGTGCCCATTAATCAACTAACTTTCCTCAATTTAAACAATACCCCATTTTTAAAGACGAACTTTTTTAAGGTCATAAGAGAACAAACGTGAAAAATGAAAAAAAAAATTAGTTGTCACTCTGATACCCCTTCTTGACTATCCCCTTATATCGTCACACGCCGTTGCAAGCTGCTATCTGTCCGATAACGGCTCCAGTATAAATTGGTTAATAACCGAATTTATCAATATTAATAAATCTGTCTGTATATAATTTAATTATTTGGCATTATCTTTGTTATTAAAGTGGGATAAGCGTCCGTGATAAAACTTGTCTATCTTATCCTTTGTGATATACAAGTGTGATTGATGTTGCTGCGAAATGGCATTAACTCTTTCCTAGTATCGTCATGGATAATACATCACAGACATAATAAGTAGAATAGACTACGCATGTTGTCTTTTCAAGGAGAATGCAATTAGGTACACCAATTAGTACAGTTTGATTTCAATGTATCACAAGCACATCGTAGTACATAAGAAAACAGAAACTCTATGTAACTTATTATGTACGTACCTATCTACTTAAAAAATTAACGCTGTCATTGTCACTTCCGTTGACTTCATGCCACATCCGGTACCTGATATGTGTCAAAGTGGAAAAGCTTGTTTTTCTTTAATTAAGATTTACCTGTAAGAACTCTAAGCTTTAAATGAATCCCTTCACTAGCAATTTTTAATTGCATTACCACTAAAATAACTAAGAAGAATTGAATTGACAGAAAAAAAAATTCACTCATCATTTTTAGGTAATAAAAAAAATCTAGTTCAGTTAAGTTATAACTAACTATGTAATATATTGCCAAATTATTGTGGAAAAAAACATATAATACATTAAATTTGAATATGTCATTATACAATATATTTTTAGGTCTCTACAATATTTTGCTATTAATATATATTTGAAGTGTAAGGAGTTTGTATAGCATCGTAAGAGCAACGTATTTTATACGTTATGGTACTACGTGTAAGTGCCGTAAATTGGGCCGCAAACAGCCGTAACGCAGCGCAACGATAACGTGATCGCGTAGGGCGAAAGCTTCGCGCCCCGACGGGAGCTTCCGGCGGCCGGAAATGGATGTGGGCGCGAGCCGCCGACGGAACGAGAACGTTGAGAATTTTAATTTACGTATTTTATTGAATCGGAATTTCGTTGAAGTCTCTTGTTCGTTCGCATGTTAATTGGAAAACTTACCTACTTAACTCTATATTTACCTTATTTATAAGTAGGTGAGGTACCTATATGTTTTTTGTAACAAAAGTCAATATTACATGGCATCATGCAAAATAAAATTTATCAAATTTTTTTTTTTTTATTTCTTTAAAATTTTATGGTCATCACGGTACAAAAGGCGGACTTAGCATCACAGTGACATTCTATGCCAGTCAACCTTTAGGTAGCCGAAAGAGTTTACTTGGCGGTGCCTTTAGGTATACGTTTCGGTGATAATAATAAACTACGCAAACAAAATTTACCACACATAAATTCGGTAGCATAATCAAAATCTTTATCAAAAAAGTTGCGTATAAAAACATAATTGAATCGTAAAAACAGTAGGTAATTGATACGTATATGACTACTAAAATTTCAGATACCTAAGTAGGTACGTACCTACCGACATTGGCTCTATCTTTTACGAAAACGTAAAATGCAAAAACACGTTATTGAGCTGTTTCAGAGGACACATTGCTACTTTTTTGCAAACAAGCAGTGTCTTGAGAAGAACATTATCAAATCAAATAATATTCAGTGTCGCCAACATGAAAATTAAAAATGGAGATATTATTATAAATTCAATAGGAGATATAAATGATATAGAAGGTAACAAAGTGTGGCTTTATTGTTAAAATTGTAGTAGAAAAAGCTTCAGGTCGTGTAAGAAGAATATGAATAATTTGTCTATATTAGGTATTATCAAAATATTATAATATGTCCTGTAGCCTGCGCCATATATCTTAGAGCCTCTTTTTGGCTTAAGTATTAATAATTTTTTTAATAATTTACTCTGAGACAAACATAAGTAAAAAATGGTTACAATTTTTTTTTTTCAGGAAATATCATTGGATTTTTCTTTTCGATTGATACTTTTCCAATTTTCTATTACTGATAGAAGGCATTGGTTTTAGTTATATTTGCAATCTTACTGAACTTCTATTTTATGCATTTTTCTATAATCTAGGATCAAAAGAAAAAAAGAGCGAGAAAATAAATGCGCTCGTTGAAGTCTTTTCTATCAGTTGTTGTAAAAAATGCATTCAAATGCTTATTCTTGCAACGAAATTATATTTTAGTATCGTTAATACTCTCTATGGAGAAGTAAGTATTTCCTTAAGTATGAATCTGAATTCGATAACATTTGTTGTAATTAAAATACCAAAGTATCAGGGTAAAGACAGTCCAGATCTATATAAATATGTTTATTTTACTCACTAGACTGCAACCTCTCCCTCCACGCCATGGGATTGGAAACCAGGCCCTGAAACCCTGGCCAGTAGAGCGGCTTGTGTTGTAAATAGTGCGCCATGCCAGCCGCCGCCGCAGCCAGGGAGAGCCGGGGCGTCAGCAAACCGGCGCCCACGTTGGAGCCGACCGTCGGCCTGGATAGGATGTTGTCGATCCCGTGCGGGTTGGGGGCTGGCGGCGGAGCCTCGGCCAACGAACTCAAAGCAGCCAGCGGAGCCCCGAAGCCGTTCTCCAGCACACCCCTGGATAAAGGCGACGAACCGCGCAACTCGGACATCGTTTTTCGAAACTTTAAAGTTCACTGCATCTAATCTTCGTTCCGCGTGAAAAAAGCACTGGCCGACAATCGAATTCGAAATTCAAAAACGAAACATCGTTTGTTTTTATTCGGATTAGGTATATTTTTATTTGTTTATTATTCGATTCGCACAGTCATCGCCACCGGAAACAGTCAACGCGCTTATCGTTATTCCGAAATGTAAATTATTACACACACACATACACAAATTTCCAAAAAGCTCGATATCCGAGCGCCCGCGTGCGCGACCCGACACCAAATGAAAAGCTCGAACGAAAGAAGCTTGACGAAAATAAAAAAAGTGAATAGAGAACGCCGCCCAGTCAATCTAAACCTTATATCGGTGACACCGCCCCTTAGGCGGCGGTGCGCTGCGAGATATACCCGGCTCGCTCCCTCGCCCATAGAGTGGACGGAGAGGGAAGTCGCGTGGTGTTAACACGAGAGCGTAGATTTAACGAATCGCTATTTAATAGCGCTTCTTGTCTCTTTATAATTAAGTCGGGTGCAGTTTTTGCGGTGCCGCGCCCGCCCCCGGCCCGCGCGCCCCTCGCCCGCTCTCGCCCGCACTTTAAAAGCTGGGCAACTATTGTGCTACTACAATACAGCGGGTCGAGCGCTACAGTTTATTTTATGGCGTTCGCTGAATGCTCAATAGCACCGGAAGGATCCGGTGTCGTTTGTCATTAAATAATTTATGTGACAAATATTTTATTAATTGACACCGCCGTGTGAATGAATAGCACTCGATTCTCGCAGAAATAAACCACCCATAGAATTAACTGGATGGAGCAGTGCGCCATCTGCTGGTCGCGGCGGAGGGGAGCCGTTAAGATGGCATTGTTGATGGTCACGTTTTATGCTGTTCGAGTCGTCTGCGGGGCAATTATAAATTATTACGGCCAATTTGACAAAACATCGTCACGTCGCCTTAAGAGCAAAAAAATAATTGATTTTTATAAAAGCATCGGAAATTATAAACTACTGAGATTAGAAGTTATTAATGCACAATGATTACCTACGATAAAACTAAAAATATATTTAATAACATGTTTATTTTTTTTGCTTATTGCTTGTAGGTATATATTATAATGCCCGCCAGATTATTATTTGTCGTATAAACAGGCTTTGGTAGTAATTTTAAAGTTAAAACAGGATTTAAAGTTAAACCAACCGACTTAAAAAGGTTAAAATATTTATAACAACATTTAGAAAGTATCAGAAGAATCTTTTAATTCTTATAAGTTAAGGTTATAATTAAAGAACCAAATAGCTGTAAGTAATTAACTACTCTACATACTATCTGGATAATGTAATTACCAGCAAACTGGTAAAAATATTGAGATAAATACTCTCAGAGCTGCATTATTTGCACGCTGTTAAAACATGTATAAGCTTTTAAATGTTTTATCTGTCTATCCGGACTAATCTTCTGAACGGGTGAACGGATTTTCCTGAAATTCGTTTAGTAATTTTCCCCATAAAATAAATTCTCGAGAGAATAGAAAAGGTAGGTAATAAACATTATTGTTAAACCTGAGTCTAGGTGTATAATAGGTATGAATCATAATAGAATGTTAGTAAATTAAAAAAGGTACATAAATAATAATTATATTAATTGTCTGGTACCCCACACTAAAAGCATGGCTTAGTGTGGAAATTTATCTCAGTTTGTTTATGGTATGGTTTTTAAATTTTGGTTCATAAGATTAGCTATTTTATAGCGTTTTTTTTTTTAAATTCTGTGTAATTTTTTTATACAAAAAATAGCTAATCTTATGACCCAAAATTTAAAAACCATACCATAAACAAACTGAGATAAATTTCAAAATCACGCCCTAATAATTTTTATGAATAACTGATCTCGTTCGGGGAGATATGATCTTTAGCGGGACACGTAACTGCGGGACGCTATTTAAGCAGCTAATAACATCGAGCTTTTGACGAAAATCAAATTAATTATAACAACAATCGGTCTCCAAGCTCCGAGCACAAAGGCTGCGTCCCCTCTGCGCGCCGGATGTGCTACGATACACACTGTTCACTTCGGATGGGCGAGGTGCGATGCCAGTGCTGGCGAGTAGCGAGGAGTGAGTGATGATCTAAAAACTGTGTTTAGTTGAAAGTTGTGGCTGGTAAGCTGGGTTGTCCATCGCACAGGCACTGGGTAGATACTACCTACATAATGATAGTCACAGCAGTTTAAAATATTGTCCTTTTTTTCTTATATACCCTGTAGTGTATCTATAGGTATGTATATATAAATACAAATTTTAAAAAAACTTTATTTATGGATATTATAATATTGTCCGAAATAGAAATCAACGGTTCATTCAAATGAAAATCTTTTAAACCTAATATAAAACAGTATTCCATGGTACTTATATCTGGTATTTAAGAATCTCTTCATCCTGTATATAGACAACTTTTGGCCATAAAAAATTACTAATATTTTATATAATATTGTAATGATCATTGACCAAGTTTGTATTCAAAAATGTATAGAAAATAGTTTTCAATCAACCAAGTTAGTCCTATACCTAGGTACCTTAGTTACAGTTCATGTCGTAACTACAAGTGTAAATAAGCTATAACTGACTATATTGTAGCCCACAGCTACTACACCTGCGCACCTGGTAATATGTGTCATAGAATAAGTGCAGAACGTGATGTTATCCCAATAATTTGCGAGTTACGGCGTTGAAAACCTATCAAAAAAGCACACCTATGCATTAATATGTATACATTAACTAAAATTCCTATACCTTAAACAGCTACCTCTCGTGCCGTTGCTCGCCCACAGTGTCGCCACACCTCATTGACTTCTACCGTAATCCGTACGACACCGCCGCCAGTCGACTGCCCATTCATCCGCCGTCAATTAGACCAACACCTTTGCTTTTGGACCTTTTTCATCCGCTCACATTATTCTATTGTTGTAAATAGATGTTTGGTTTACTCGTATAAAAACCAGTGTACAATACGAATTTGAACTGTCTTCGTATAGTTATAGGAGTCGATTTTACTCGTTGGGTTTTTAAAATGTGGTTTTCGCCCTATTAATAAATGGTTTATCAGTTTATATTTTTATACGAGGTCGTAATTGATGCTATAAATATAAAGGTACCAAAGTAATTGAAGTTACCTACCTACCTATTATAACAAAGTCAAGTAAAGGGGAATATTATTAGAGTATTAATAATAATAATAGTGTTGTAAAAAAAATACTATTACATGAATAAAAAAAAAACAGAACTAAACGCAAAAATAATAAAGCATCAATCGATCAAAAACATTTCCTCTCGAAAGCTCGAACCATATTTGCAAGAGTCAAACTTGAATGGCGATAAAAAATCAAGCTTCAGACGTTTGAATACGGTAATCTACGAATTAGAGGGAGAAGGTGAGAGGCGTAGGAGTGAGATGCGAGAAAATAAAACGCTGCGATTAGTCGCTGGGTAAGGCAGGGGCGGAGCTTCGGCGAGCGAGCTTTCGCTTGTTTTTGTTGCGTTCAGAGAACCCGCGGCAGCGTCACAGGGCGCGCGTGCGATGCGGACGGGAAACTTTTTGGATGCATTTTACGTTTTTTTTTTTATATTTAGAATTTACTTTTTTTTAGTTTCCATAAACGCCACAAAATCATGGTCCCTATAGTTTCACTTGATTCTTTAGTATCTAATCATTTTACTGTCCTAATTCACAACATTCATAAATAATTTCAGTTGTAAGTACATTTCAATATTTACAAAAATAGGAGGGAGGGAGTGATTAATTTTTAACGAAAAGATTATAAAGTTTTTATTTTCTTGTAAATCTATTATCTATACTATTAATTTAATTAGATAAAATTTATCTACCACCTAAGTAGGTACTACTACTGAACCACGACACTGACAGCATTTGTCACTTTCTCATCTAAGACTAGCCTAGCATTTAATTATGTAAATACAACGACCAACGAGGCATAAACATAAGTACCTAATGATGATATGTACATAAGTAACGATAAATGGACGTAGATAAGCAATAATATGTTAACCCACACTGGAGAAATTTTGAGTAAATTAAAGTTTTAAAATTATAGCGCCATTTTGTGTCAACATTTTTAATGCGCAATATTTAGATACATATTTAAACAATGTAATAAGGTAAACTCATAATTAAAAAAACGTTCCCCGCCTCTCAATAAATCGTTCTGAATCAATAACTTCATTTTGTGGGTTAGCATGTTATTGCTTATCTGCGTCCAAATATTATAAAACGATGACTCGAAATAACATATTGTAGGCGGAGCAGGCGCGTCATGGTTGCTTAGAAAGTAGGTATGAGCCAATGCTCATACCTTCGCAAAATTTTCCGCTGTCTCATTATATTTTCCATATTAATAATATTTCTAAAATGGACAATTTGGTAAACGTAACCAAGTTGGGTTATGATAGTAAAGGTTTCTGCGTGATAAATAGTTTTGCGGGCGAAAATCAGCAGGCGAGATCGGCTTATACATAATTTTTTTTCATACAAAACTACATTGATGCATCTTTGTATGTATTCTTTGCTTAGGACCACCGTTCACACTACCTACCTACTTATGTTAGTATCAACTAAATAGGTATATATTGCGCTAAAAGATAGCGTTACCCTTGATTATTCGCGTTACCCTAAATAAAAACTCGGTTGCAAAATGCTTTCCAGTGGATTCCTTTTCGCTTGTTATTATTTTCCTAATATGTAACTACTCTAACAGTTTATTTTTAATCCGCACAAAACGATCGGTAAATCAATTCAATCGCATTTGATAATATCACAAAACAAACTCGGATGCCACCCCTCGGGACCGGGTAGTTGTTGCGAGGGTTCCGTAATTCTATTGTTTAGGGTTCCCCGTAGCGAGTTTGTATTGAAAGTTAACCATTTATACGGGTCGTTATTATTAATAAATGTAATTATAACACTCGATTTACTTACAGTTTTGCAAACATCGGCACTCTAGGTACCTAATGTGTTGATGTAATTTAGTTGTTGTAGCACTTCGTTTATCAAATCAATTTAACTACAATTAGATTTAAAATTAAAATTTAATCTGTTAAAAACGTTTTGAAAACTAATACATCAAAGTTGGTCTTAATGACGTCCAAAGGTCTCGACTTAAACCTTAAAAAATTTAAACCTAATAATATCTACGTACGTACCTATAGGTAGATATATTATATTCCTAATTTTGAGTACGTAGTTTTGGGGAAAAAAAATTATAAGCCTACCGTTCAAGCGCATGGGTTACAAAAGTTCAAATAGGTACCTAGTTAATAATTAAAAATGGCACCAACAACTTTAACCTCTGTAGATCTTCTTTTTCATAAATCAATGAAGAAACGAACTTTTGTCGATGTACTGGAGAATTAATTGAAGAAATTGAAGAACTGGAAGATATGGCTTTTAAGGCTTTTAGTTAC
Organism: Zygaena filipendulae; assembly: GCA_907165275.2. Lineage (NCBI taxonomy): Eukaryota > Metazoa > Arthropoda > Insecta > Lepidoptera > Zygaenidae > Zygaena > Zygaena filipendulae. The sequence goes on from OU015669.1 coordinate 10,398,487, forward strand.
CTCACTTTGTTTTTTTCCTTATTCTCGTTACAGTAAAGAATAATTGATTTCATTCAAATTATCAAAACAAAATAATATTAGTTGGGTACCTACACCCTATTGACTATTTTATAATACATAATTATAATGAATGTATGACTTATAGATTTTCACTTTAGATCACTGTAGTTTTAGTTTACTATCTACTGTTTAATATTTTTTATCTGTGTTGTTCTGTATATTAACTTGTGTTGTATCTTTTTTGCTCAAATAAATCTTTCTTTCCTTCTGTCTTTCTTTCTCCTAAATATTTTAGAATCTGTTATTTTTTCGTCAGCAAGTGGCGTTAGTTTCACCCCTGTAAAAGCGCTTAGTGCTAGTTTTAAACTGACTTCCAAAGCAGGTTCTCAATACGTCTGTTTGTTTTTTCTTTCTTTATTTTGCTTTTTTGTTATTATTTTCCTAACGGTTGACATGATGTGACATTGACATATAGTTAGAGGTATTAGACAATTTGTTATGCCTGTTTATAGGTTCCTGTGAGTGCATTCTGAAAATTTTGCGAGTGAAGCCATTGGCAGCAGCTAGTGAGGGGTAATAATAGCGAGTACTACCAGTATTAGTGTTGTGCCGCCCGTTCCTGGTGCCGGTTACATTTCGCGCGATAAACTTGATCGCACAGGTGCGCCGTCTATTGGACTAGGTACGGAATTAACGCTCGCTAGTGATGCGAACGCTTAATTATGTTGTAGCTTGTCGATATTTTATTTTCTTGGTCACTTACTTCCTTTTCCAAATGTTTGTGTGTGAAATTATTGTGTGTTGTGTAGAATAAAGTTTTTTCAATTTCATTTCCAAATTTTGTAAAATCTGTTTAAGTAATCATTCAATGTCTTATTTCTATTTGCAATAAACAGCACACGTGAATCGTTCCGATTAGATTCTGTTCATGATCCATCATGAACAGAATCTCATCATCCAGGATTGGAATTGCATTATAGAAGAACTAACCGGACACAGGTACACAAAACCAGATAGCGACTTTATATTATAATAATTAAAAATTCTATGTTTTTAAATTTGTTTTTGTAAAGTTCTAATCTGCATGCACTATTTTAACACCTATAAATTTTTAAATTAATTATAAAATCTTATTAAGCTATTCATTAGGTACTAAAAAAAGGATAAACAAATTTCCGCTCTTAAAAGTTACCCTACATCCATAAGCTTATTCTCGCTTATTCCCGTGTCTGTTTGTCCAGCTATTTATTCGCACTGTAGGCCTAGAATACGCGCCATAATATGTTTATCGAACGAAAGATAAAATTGTCGATACGATAAATATTTATGGGCATCCAAGCAAAATGGTTTAGTATAGTAGGGTATTGAGTTAAGACTAGATTCGGTTAAACATTTTTTGCTGCCGGTAGACATAACGATATAATATGTCGACGAGAATCGATAAAATGGCACGATAACATTTTATCGTGTTGCACATCTTAGCTCTGCTGGGCAAAACAATTTGACGTGAGTTTTTCCGCAAAGCTAGTTGAAGAACCAGGAAGTACTTTAAGATGCTTTTAATCATCTAATCTTGTGATCATCTAATCTTGGGATTAATTGTTGGCAACAGCTAGATACAGTGTTAAATTATTTCATCGATACACCACGTGCCACAACACTAGCCCAGGCGGCGCGACTCGGCAACACCTAACATTTATTTTATTACGTATCGAGTGATTACTTCCTTCTGGCCGGGAGCCGGGCTTTATTATCGACTATCGACCGAATTAAAAACGATAAATTGTCGCCCCCCATTTCCTCAGTCCGCTCGCACAAGCACCGCACAACACTAAACTTCACAATTAAAAAAGTTTATAAATATTTATTATTTCGATGCCGATGTCGATAATTTGTTGATAATAAAACCTATATTTCTTTCACCCAAACAATTTTAAAAAGTAAATAAATATAACGACTTTTCTTTCGCTAGCTGATTTTGTTGATTTACTGTTGACTAACATTTTTTTCAGTAATTGAAATAAAAAAATTACAAAAATGATAATAATTGAAGTGTAAAACAAAAGGCAAAAGCTTTCCTCCCCGGCGGGGAATCGAACCCCGGTCTCCCGCGTGACAGGCGGGGATACTGACCACTATACTACCGAGGATATACCCTATAAGCTGAAATTGCAAAAGTGATAGCACAGATAAATTTCGTACCGTTTCGGTAAGATCAGATACCAGCCCCCTTAGCCAAGTTGACAATCTACAACCGTTAACGCATCAAAAGTACGGTTTTGCGTGACCACGTGACACAACTATTCCTTCTTTAGTTTTCTATAACAATCTGTCATCATTAACTCATAGAAAGGCTTGGCTAAGGGGGCAGCTCTCATCAGCTAATTAAGAAGCGGAATAATCGATGCTAAATCCTCCACAACAAACTATACAGGGTGTTCGGAACTCGCATTACGACCGGACCGCTACCCGACCGCGGCAGATGGCCGCTTGTTTATGCGAAGGACACTCTTTAGCAGCGACTTCGCTGATTGGCCGGTTAATTAGCGGACTATATCGAACAGTGGCGGACCCGCCAACTGACTGGCTAGGCTGGGGTCCAGCAGCGCGGCAAAGGGGATTCAATTTTACATAAAAACTATTCCTTGTGCAGTCTTAACTGAATGACGACCCGATTGGCGCAATGGTCACCATGCCTGCCCGCTTATCAAGAGGTTCCGGGTTCGATTCCCGGTGGGGGTGGACTTTGTGTGATGAACACAGGGTTCCATTTTCCAGTCTGGGTGTGTTTATATACATCTATAGTATAATATATATGTAATAATATGTATGTGTAGTCTATACCACGTTTGCTTGGTTTCCACGACACAAGCTTATAGCTTAGTGTGGGATCAAGTAGATCTGTGTTGTGAAGTGGATAAAAAAAAAACAAAAAAAAAATTATCGTTGGGTTTGTGAAAATAATTTATTTATTTATTTATTGTTAACTCATACGGTACAGGACCAATTACAATGGTTAACAAATACTAGTAGGCCTTGCATACAACTCCTCGCACATCTTCAGAGTTCAGACACACAGACAAGAGTTCCATCCACTCATCGGCAAACAAATCTAATCTATAAGAACTGACACATATTGATTTTTTGTTCACTAATCTTTGGTGCAATAAAGTACCTATATTATTGTATTGTATTGTTTTAATTACACCATGGTAGGTGTAAGCAGTCAGGATGAAAGTGAACAATAGTTACAATTTCTATGGCATTAAAATTGTAATTAATAAAAATAATATTACTATGAATAAATAAGTAGGGTATCCAATTTCAGAGATTGCAGTTTTTAGTTGGAACTGGAAAAAAAAATGTCTTAAAAACTTATTCTAATACTTTTTACATGTATTACGCAATGATATTATAAGTATTTAGTATTATGTATTATTTTTATATACTTTTGGCTAGGTACCCCCTTCCGTGCTAATCTTGTATAAATCTTACGGCACATTAGTGACTAGCTGACCGCGTAGATCCGTTCCAATCAACTGGCACTTAGCCGGCGCTCCCCGGGGCGGGCGGCGGCGGGCGGCAGCGGGCGAGGGCGGGCGGGGGGCGGTGGGACCAAATTGAATTTGTTCGACATCCTCTTAGCACTGTTCTGTGGGGTGGTAATTAGCCGGAGAATGTCTACAAAACGAGCGATCGTGTGCTTTGCGTTTCATTGTTCAGACTTATTTGAGTTTCTGTTTGAAAATACTGTTATCAATTTCATTTGTTTCAAATACTCGTTGCTTTTGTAACCCATGAATTTGGGATCTCTTCGGCCGTTTTTTAATCATATTTATCAACAACAAGCGTTATATTTATTGATCTAGTCAGCCTAGCCTGGAGGTAAAGTTCTCACCTTTTTATTTATAGATCAGAGTTCGATCCCAGGCTCCTGGGCCCTTATTCTCTATGACCATAAACATTTCTTGGCCACAACGCGCGTCTCAAAAACACCATCACAAACGGTCCAGGCGCTAAAATATTAGAAATTAATATTCTGTATGCCATATGAAACGCTTTGAATGTAATTTTTTGGTGTGAAACTTCTTTGATCACGAGGGAAAGTTAATTTTTGTGCATGGGGCGTTATCTTAACGCGCCGTGTTATGGTCATAGTGAATAAAGGCCCTGACCATGATAGATCTATCACAATTACCAGAAACAATATGGAGCCAATCGCGATGTTTCGAAGCTAATTTAGCAAAACCACCGCCTGTTGGATGAACATCCTCAGCGTTCAAGTAAGTAGCGATGATCGCTCAATGGTTGGTGCGTTCAGATCACATACCGCAAAGCGTAGGTTCAAACCCTAATAATGAGCTTGAGCTGTCGGTGAAGTAAAACATCCTGAGGAAACCACAAGATGTTGGTAGGGTACTTTCTAGTGCTTGGCTGGCTAGCTATCTTTGGGTTGAAAATCTGTCACCAAGAAACTTACGGTGTGTTCCGGCAGTCTCGCTTGAAAGCCATTTCCCATTCAAGGCTAGATGTGTTCACAACATCGACCACACGAATCATGTGAGCTGTGGTCAAACTCCTAGCCTATTTACACAAAAAAAAAGCTTAGTTCTCAGTAGTAGAGCTATTAAAATGGTTATACCTAATTTCCTACCTATAAGCTGTAAATACCTTGTTTCTGGTGTTCGAATGAATAATTTCCTAGTAGTTTCCTACACATAAAACAATGGCGTAACAAACAACACAATCAAATTGACCGAACACGCGAGACTCTTAAAAGCACCGAGAGGAAGGGAGAGGCTAATGGGTTATGTAGTACTAGTTCGGGGATCGTGAGCCGTTGGGGGGAGGTAGGGGGTGCAGCGGGGGAGGGGGGCGGATTAGCAAATATTGTAACTCTCGGAGACAACGCGAATGCGAGTGGAAGTGTTAAAAGCCAATCGTACAGAACTATAGAGCGTATAGACCTGGACACATGTCATAATATACTGACAGTGATAGGTATTTTCAGAAAAATACGAGTCATAATGGGCCATGTATTTGAAAGGTTTTCTCAAATAAGTAAACCTCGCAAATTATAGAACTCTTTAAAAACCTTTTTGATTTATTAGGATATATAATATTTTATATGTTGATCTAGAACTATTATATATAGCTAGAAGCTAAGCTTCATTGAAATCCATCAAATAGTTTTGTAATTCAATAATAAACAATGCGACAAAATGTGTTTAGTCTGATCATAGTCGGATTCATTAATTTCTGTCCCTACATATTTTTTATGAGTGAGCTCTTTCCTAAATTTATTAATTTATTAACAAAATTAATGAATAGATTCAAGTGCTAAAACTACGCATACCTATATATTATTATTATTTCCCAAAACTTTTTTTTGCCAAATCCTGATTTAACACGTTGTATAATACGTTTTATAAGGTACAAATAAGTTTCCCACCAGAAAGATGATCTCACCAGGAAGTTATAGGCTAAAACGTCGTGTCAAATGTTTGACAATCTCAAATCAAATCAAATCAAATCAATGATTTGATTTGACAATCTCTTTAGTGAATTATTATCTATCTATCTATCCAATCCTTTATTTTTTTTTTGTTTAATTTTTGCCAAATAAGCGTTATTTACGGAAACTTTTTTAATAAAAAGAAAAATGCAGCTAAGACGCATCGATTGTTTATAGAATCGAAGCATATGATGAGGCTTAAAATTGTGTTTGACGTGGAAGCAGGAAGACAAAGATCGTAGTAGTTGTACGGATACACGAAATTTGTAATTTTTTTTATTATTGGAGTAACATTCATGTCTCTATCTCAGAATCCTCAAATCCGCATTCCTAACTCTACGTGCGAGGCACAACATAGTAGAACCGTTCGTCTTCGGCATAAGGCGGTGACTCGCGACAAATTGCGATTTACGAGCCGCCGCCGGATTCGAACCGGCGACCTCGCGGCGCCTGCGGTCCGGGACCGCCGCGGCACCGCTCCACTCTTAGCACCTCCTAATTTATAAGCACTTAAGCAAGTTCCGATGCGGTTAACATTTCCGAATTGGCTTGGATTCCGTCCATGTTGGAACGCTGCTATAAAAAAGTAATAATTAGTAATTTATTACTGTACATTACTGTGATGTACGTATAGTCAGCCTCAGACATATATACAGTTATTGGATCTTATTGCAACAGTGGTAAAGTTCAACGCACGCACCTGAATGAAATTATTTTATTCTTTAAAACAACGGTAAAAACAGAAATAAGTATATGGAGTAGCAAAACATATTAAGAACACCGTGTCGCAACAAAATAGCAACTGGCTCACTGAAGCCGGTTAGGGATTCGACGCTGGTAAATTTCAAAAATTTTATCATATCTTTGATGCTGATTGTACATGCGTTAGAAGTAAAGATATAAAAACAAAATAATATACTAATATTATAAATGCGATTTTTTGTCTGTTTGTTTTAACTATACTCAACCGATCATCATGAATACGAACTGACTGTCAGAGGTTCAGAAAAGGATATAGGGTACTTTTTATCCCGGAATTCCTGCGGAAGCTTTCAAATTACCTCGGACGGAACCGCGTGGAATAGCTCTAATTAGTTATTTACTTTGTCAATCAACTCAAATACCAAAACAAAACTCTAAGAGAGACCGTGACTTGAATTAACTTCACCAATTGTTAATATAGCAACCTGTCTAACCTCCTAACCAAGAAAAATGTCTTTAACTACTTTTTTGCTAGGTATAAATTAGCTAAGCGACTGCTATATATTTATAACTATACATATATAAACAGATATTAGTACAGAGTTAGGAAAATCATAAAACTGTTTTACTAATTTACATAATTTCTAATTAAGCAAATAAAGATCCATTTCGCAAATGAATACACAAAAAAACCTTAAAAACATCCATTCACGAATTAATCCTTTGAATCCAAAGTGTAGTTCGTTAGTTTTTTCGTTTTGTCAATTTGCCGGCCACTGGAGAGTAGCCTCTAAATCTTTACTTGCCCTAATATTTCATCCGAGAGAAGAAAAAAGTACCTACACCTCATCTACGAAATGGATTTGAAATAAGTTCCAAATTCTTCGATTCCAATTTCAAACCGAATTCGTTCCAATATTTATTGAAGATCTGGATTAATCTTTAATTTTGCCCTCGGGCCGTTTCATTTTAAAACGTACTTATACAGGTTTTATTAAGTAGAAAATAAAACTCTACTGCCTTAGACTTAAGGACTGTATTGCTTCGGATTAAAATGAATAAGTAGTAGTAAAAGTGGGAAATATTTATGAGCTTTCGAAGGAAATTCTTTCTGAATGTTTGCATTTATGAAAATATGCTCGAATGAATGGGGGCTGGCGATCGGCTGCTACAGGATGTTACAAACTACGAAACTTGTAGCAACAAAATTAGTGCTACGCTTCGCTTTGTGTCGTAGCGTCGCGTAGCATCACGTAGCAATGCTACATGCTTACTACGATTTGGTTTCTGCAAAAATATCAGTTTTCCAGGTTTTTTAGATTTTTAAAATTTGTACAAGTGTTTTTTTTTTGTTACATCTCACCCTTAAAATCTTATTTAAGGTCATTCAGCTACGTATTAATCTTTAACCAATTTTCAAAAAGAAGGTTATTATTCAACTGTACATAAAAAAAAATTCTTAGTGTTATTCCTCATGTATATTTTGTATTAGTTAAATGAAATAACGAATTCACAATAGTTACAAAATACTAACTGATTCTATAAACGGTAATGTCTGTTTGTTTGTCAGGCTTTAACGACTAAACTACTTAACCGATCACCGTAAAATTTTGTGAACACGTTGTTACAGAGGACAAAGGTTACTTTTATCCTGGAATTTCGGTGTAAAATATGAAATTGAAATTAATCCGCGTCCTAAAGTATAGTTATGGCTTGAAAGCATAACAAACAAACAAACTAACATTCGCATTTATAATAGTAAGCATTATTTGATAACAAATCCCGACCATCCTGTGCATCAAGTAATGGTATTCGATAGCTGCCGGCAATTTATGCTGGATCAAACGGAGGCTAATAATGTACCTCCTGCAGCCCCCCGTCCCCCTGCCACCCCGCACCCGCCCTGCCTCTCCCTTTAGCACTTAGCATTGTTAACATCAACTTTCTCTAGATAATTTCTCGTCTACGATTCCAATGTGAAACTGAAGCTACCATGTAAACTTCTAATCTCTAGCATCCGCCGAATATGGATTCACATCATTTAAGCCCAACGTTGTTTTTCCACATGCACTATAGCATACGCAGGACCCGTTGATATAAAGACAAGAGTGTATATTGTAGCATTGTGGACATCTAGAGATTTAGACGGAGAAAAATTGAATCTTTTTTCTTGTATAATAAATGGCTTAAAAATTACTAAGATAAACCTTTGTTTGAACTAGCCGAAGGCATACTACTATACTTTACTTCCGGACCCGACAAGTTAATCCGATGAAATCTTCTTCATCAAATAAGAAAGGTTATGCAAATAAGGCCTTGAACAAAGGATCTAAGCGACAACAGATGACCAGCCCAGTCACACGAGTGCGTTAGCGACGGCGTGGCAGCAACCCCGAGTGCGAAGTGCGAACCCAGAAATCACATTCGCCACAATATGCATAAACTCAATATTTATACACCTACTTTCTTAGTGTCTTGTTTTAAGCCAAGTACTTATAGAAATAAAATAATATGATTCGCAAGCGAATGATTTTAAATGCAACGTGCCCAGGTGATCCGGATCGCCCGCCGCTCCGCCATCTTTCCCTTCCCTTTTTATATTATTCCGGCTTTTATACCGCGCTCTTGTGTGGCCGTATTTAAATTTTATTCGCCTTAGGATCAACGGAGACTGAACCTATTGGCTATTACAAAAAAAAACCATTTTCTAAACTAATTCTCCTGTGCCAAATTTTTTGTATTATGGGCATATGAGTACAATCATATAGAGACAAAACGTTTTCTTTCTATATGAATACAATGTTATACAATAATGCTATCGAAAATAATTTTCTATAATTTTTGAGATATCAAAAAAAATGAAACAAAGAAACGAATTTGAGGTCAAAGATTTTGATTAAACATTTTAACTATGACTTTTTTAAACCTAGAATGACGTAACCCATATATGTTTGTATTTTGATATTTTAATACTTAGATACCTACATGATTTGCATGCCAGCTTTCTGGTGAAGAGTGTGAAACTTATTGTCACTGTACCATCTAAATTACCACTTTTCAAGCAAATAAAGAATTATTATTATTATTATTATAACATTAAAGTGATTTTTCCAGATTTCATATTTTGATTCAAAATCCAAATTAGGAAGACGGTAAAGAATGACGAGTACAATTTGCCCATAGATAGTTTTAATAGTATTCACAAACCGCTGCAATGGATTTTGAGTTCAAAAATATTTTTTCATTACTCATACTCGGAAAGTAGGTCTGAAGTTGCCTGAGAAGCGGGTTGAAAGTAACCCTTTTCAGCCCTAGGGAGAATCGCTTTCAACTGACAGCTGGATACTGCAGAAACTCAATTTTTTTTATGTCATAGGTGGCCAGTAGCACACCTAATGGTTGATTTATGTAAAATAAAATTCACTCATTTTTTTCTTTAGCTAATTCCTATTTTTATTTTGACTTACCTTGCATTCGTAATGAAAAGCACAGTGTTACCCTCGGGAGAAAGACTTATTTAGTCCCTCGATCTATTGGCGCCCGAGCGTAGCGTAGCCAAACCCCGTTTCGGGACTAAATAAGTTACTTTCACCCCTAGGATAACAATGTACTATTATTTTTATGTCTCGTTGGTTTTTGTACAAACCAAAAAATATCTAGATATCGAACTTATTTATATCGATATCTCTTTTGAAAAAAAAAAAGTGATCTCTAAATTCTCAAAAATCTCCCTCACACGTGCTCTCACCCTTAATTCCACCGCAGGCATCTCTTGCAATCTCATACCAATAATATTACAAAGTTGATGCATACAAATCGAGAAACTAATTCCACTACTTATCTCTATTGGGATAAGGTTGAAAACGTGTGGGGATGGACGTAAGCGCTAACGTTGTATTATTGTACAGATGTTAGAGGAATAGAAACGATTTGGAAGCAATGTTTTTATTAAGAACGAGGTCGTTGTAGGCTGTTCCGCACATAGGACGGCCGCCGTTTGATATTTCACCTGTGTGTTTTGATTTCAGTGGCTCTGCTTCCTTATGTATGCGAGTACAAGTACAGTCCAATTCAAAAATCACTATACTTTGTGTCATTACACAAGTACATTACCCGCATTGGAGTCCTTGGGGTAGAAAAGCTCGCTAAATGAGCCCCCTTAGCCCAGTTGACGATCCTCATGTCACGTTGTCACGAAGAATTGGGCTTAAGATTGAACAATTTTACGTGACCACGTGACATGAGGATACGCTCCTTAGATTTTTAAAACGTTAACGATCATAGATTATCAACTGGGTTAAGGGGGCTGGAGGCTAATCGCGCTATTTCACAACGATATTGAATAATGTGTTAAAGAAATGTTTTAAGCAATTTCTTATCGCGCTGATTAATTATTTAGAAGATGCCTAATATTGGTGAACTAGAACGAGCTTAAGGCCAAAAGAAAACTATTCAAAAACGTATTTTATCTAAGGATTAGATGAGAAATTTAGTTTTTTATGAGCCGAAACTTTTGTATCCCTGTTTATTGCATTGTATTTTATGTAAAACTATAATATAGTAATTACCAATTAGTAACCTAACCTAACTTGACAACCGCTAGTACAATAAACATAATATTTAGTATTTATTTATTTATAGAAAGTATTAAATTTTACTAGCAAGTAGGGACATACATAACTAGTTATGTACTTCTTTCTTTATTTTCTTTCTTCACAAATTTAAGTAGCTGACAGTACCATCAGTAGCCGAGGTGTACAGACGGCCCGCGGGTGTGCTTTGATAATAATATTATTATTTAAGCTATTGTATGACCGGAGAATACTGCTACAGGTCCTGTTGTCTAACCGGAAGCTCTTTGATTGTAACAACCGAGGTGTAAAATAAGCAAGTGGATATAAATTAATGGTTACTGAATTTGATTTATTTATAGAGTTTATATAAAATTCTTTTGATAACCTGATGTTTATTTATTTATCCTGGATTATTTTCTTTTAAGGCCCTTGTTGGGACACTACACGCCATCCGTTACAAAAATACAAACATCTAATAAGATATTTCAATTACAATGCAATCGATGGGAGAGTGATATGTAAATATTATAGTTTTTTATGATAGTGCTGCAGTATTAAATAAAGTAAAGTTAGTACAGCCCGGAAAAAAACTGTCAGAGTATCAGTATTTGGGTACTCCTTTTATAATAAAGCAAAACGTATTTGTGATCGTATTTATTAAAATTCTCTATTGCACATCACTAGTTACATTATTAATTAGTTACTATCTGTTGCCCTGCTTCTTCACCTGCCTTAATTTTGGAGTTATCGCGGTAATTTAGGGTTAAAATCGCGAAGTTCCCCGTGTCCTTTTCTGCAATCCCGAGTCCTGAGTTCCTGACGACGTGTACCCTACCTCAGCAAAGCGTCACGATGATCGGTTGAGTGGTTAAGTTTAACCAACAAATAAACTCACGTGATTTTATATATTTTTATGTGTAGTTTGTTAGTTTATATTATATGTGGCCAATAGGCGACCTGCAGGACAATTATCTAACTATTGTTGCTGTCACATTTCAGTTTCAATCAGAAAAATAGCAATTTTTTGATTAATTATTATTCATGTAGGTGTCAAAACATGCATACTTATTGTGATCGCAAAACCGTCATGATTTTGATTGTAACGGAAAAATTGTAGAAACAAAAGTTACATAATATCCCCCCTCTGATCCCTCTGGGCACTAAAAGGCGATTTATCCCTTGCAACCAGCTGGAGGAAAAGAGATGAGTAGCTTAATGTTAGTTATTAAAATGAGACCGGTAATTTTAACACATAATTAAGCACGGGTCATACTAAGAAAACTAAGTGCTGAGAATAACTAAGTAGTTTTATTACATGACTTTACATACAGTCAAAAAATTACTTTTTGCCCGGAAAACTAATTAATCCTAGCTCATTAACTACTCATGACAATTGACTGGCAAAAAAATCTAGTACCTTCCAAGCTTTGATTTTTTCCCTCCCCTAATTAAGGGGTGTGCGGGGGTGCGGGGCGGCCGGCGGGAGGCCGCCACGTGCGCCTGGCACCGCGTAAATCATCCGACACTTATTAAAAGAAATTCGCTACGAATCAAACCTCTTTAAGAATACTTACCTTCTTGATCAACTTTCAAGTGGAATAAAACCCTATTTTAAACACGCTAACGTTGGTTTTAGATTGCGATTACACTCGACGTGTGTTTCCGTAAAAACGTCATTAGAATCTGCAATTCATTTTTTTAATATCAAAGCTCTGGCAATGATTGAAACTGTTGTGTTATTGGAATCATGGATCGCGAAGTTTCTTTTTTCGTGGAGATTTATAGAGTTTAATTAGGAATATGCTTGCAGGATTTTTTTTTTTACTTTAACCCCAACTTTTTTTAAAGTTTGCTTTTGCCAAAAGTAAAAAAGTGTAGGTAATAAATATTTGAAAAAAAAGTTTATGCCGCATATCTTTGGATTGCGTTGACTTAGAAGTTTTATTTTTTGGTTGATCCACGGAAATGCAGGAGTATTTGATACTAATTTCTATTTGTTACCTCTACGAGTTCTTAAAAAAAGGGTCTTGAGTGTTGACGCACAGACAGATGAACAGCTAATTGATCCTGCTAAATGGTTTTTTATTTGCTTTTGAGATACGGAAGCTTCTCAAATGTGTGTCTCTTAGGTATATTGCGTGACTGGATTTGACCCTAAGATCTTTGGTGCATCTTGCAGGGTCACCTACTGCTTCCGTTACGCGGTAACCACTCAAGATGGAATCTTTCCAGTATCATCAACGTCAACACATCAGCCGAAAGACGTCCACTGCTGGTCATGATAATAATAATAATAATAATTTATTTATTCATTAGGCCAACTTAGATCATTTTGTTAGTAACATGATTGCTTAATCTGTTGTTAGTAAATTAAAGTTCCTATTTAATTACCATTTAATACATTATATTTATACATTTATACATTATATTCCTTCAAAAACATAATATATGTAAATTTGCTGAATGATGATGACGATATAATACAACGAACAAGCAGGCAAGAAGGTATGACCGAGACTATTAGCTGAGTGACACATCTAGAACGAACTAGAAACTATTACAATGAATTGCACAAACATAGAAGTTGTACAGCATACCAGATATCCGTAGGGAACACGGAGCAGTGCCTGGGACTTGCGACCCAGGTGTAGGTTTAATGGGGCCCCTTTACAATGCATGAACGCTCACCTCCACTGCCCGCGCTCCCGACCTAAGCAAACCTCTGGAAACAATTAGATGTCACAGCACACGTAATCACCATAGCCACTCTAGATTGATACGACACTGATACGATACTATAACTGCACTGAACCGAACACAAAGTAACAATGAACCGTCGCTTACGCATACCCGCATTTTATAACAAGTTCTAACAAAGACGAGTCGGGCAATGGAGTGGAGCGGGGGAACGAACTTACTACCACCGCTATTCGACAGCGGGAATCAACAGTTATTTTTAATGAAACTACCCTCTCGCCGACATATACATTAAAGATAAATAATTATATCAGTCCATTAATCATGTCATGTTCATTTTACATTAAAGACATTTAGATAATTATGTCAGTCATTATCCTACTAATACTATAATTGTGAAAGTGTGGATGTTTGGATGTCTGTCACTCGATCGCGCAAAAACGGCCGAACGGATGCCGAGGATCGCCACAACGACTGCTCCTGCGCTTCCCGCTGCACGAACAAGTATAGGTTATAGGCGAGCTTTACGGCCGGCGCCGGGCGCGGGCCCGTATTCAAATGCGGCCAATAACAGAGCATTTACTGCCACGCATAAAACCACAATCGAACCGAGCGAATAAATATCCGGCCGCTGTAACTCATAACTGTGCGATGGAAACCAAACAAAGAGCTCATGGAAGCGCCATTTTACTGGTACACGGAAACTTGAGGAGGATAATCGCGCTTTGCTGTAGGAGTTAACATGCAGAAATCGTTACGCATCACGTATGTGAAAAGCGTTATACAAATCGGCACGTTCGGTCCGTCCGTAGTTCGGATATTATTGTGAAGCGCTGCCCGCCATACTTATTTACGTCGTGTAGATAAACAGTTTGTTATTTTATCATGTGTTAGATAAGCACGTTTTTTATGGTTTTATATTTACACCTGAGGAAAATTTTGATGCCAGTAACATCCTACAAAAATTATAGTGTTTGCTGTGTTGTAAGTATTTACACTGATATTCTATCACTTGATTAGGATATAAAAGAAATAAAATTCATATTTTCCTAAATAAGTAGGTATCTTTAGCTTATTTTTCACGGTACAAGCTTATAGCGTGATATGAGACCGAATATGGATTTATGTATTGCGAAATATTTAAAGCCCCTTTAGCCAAGTCGTTATACCTACCACGTGGTCACGCAAAACTGAACTTTTGGCTGGAATACGTTCCTCAGTTTTCTATGCGTTAACGATTATAATTGCCAACTTGGCTAAGGCTCTATACTGCCCAATATAGAGCATCGTCAAAGGGCTGGGTTTGCTGTTGTGCATGATAGGCTACTGCCGTATCCAGTAAAGTGATGTTCGATGTCGAAGAAAACATTGGAGATATAATAATACAAGTCATAACGCACGGGTTATGGCCTAGCCCGTAACCTCGAGCACAGAGCGCGCCCCGACTCGCCTCCCGCGCGGGCTAATTCCACATCCACACTTATTTGGACGGAGGTAAGTACACCCGCAAACAATATTGGTTTTATTGAATCACTCACATCAAGTGTTTACTCGGAGGGTTTGTTATCATTAAATTTTATATATAATATATATGTCGGAGATAGTTCTGTTTTCATTGTTTAATAATACCTATCCACCCTCGGATTGACAAATCAAGTTGGCACTTGTTTTGATGTAACCTTTGTTTGTGAAACTGTACTGTTTATTTAATATCAGATGTTGTGTGATTCCATTAATCTACAGTGTGAATCTTATTTAAGTTACTTTTAGTAATTGGTCATTATAATTTTGTAAACACGTGGCGGGTAGTATCCGCCATTGGACAGAGTTGTTGTGGAGGGAGTGCGCGGTGGGGACAGCCACTATAAAGTAGCGCGCACTCCTCTGTGCGGCAGTCGATCTTTGGATACGACTCATAGAGCACTCGCTCCCGACAAAACTGTCGGTTTACTTAATTACTGCCGGTTCACTTAATTACCGTAATCATCTTAACTATATGCCTCCCTTTGTTTGTTGTAAATTATAAAATAAAGATCCATTGTGTTGATTCGTAAATCACTCTCTTATTATCGCCTTAGAATGGCCTTCCCTCATCCTGACCATTAACTGCTGATCTCCTGACTAGTTATTAACCGCTCTCTTTGCGCCCATACACCCCGCCTGCTTGCCCGCTGCGACATCAGAAGTGGGATTACCACTCTCTTTATGGGATTACCACTGTCTTGGGATTACCATTATCTTTATGGATTTAACATTGTCTTTACGAGATAGTATTATCTTTATGGGATTGCCTATGGCTGTGTGATTAACTCTTTGTGATATGAAATTATCCCTTGTGTGACTATGTGGGTTTACCATCGTCCTTATGGGATACCATTGTCTTAATGGGATTGCCTTTGTTTGGTTATTTACCTATGTGTGATCATAGCCTATATGGGATTTACCTATGTGTGATTGTGTATTGCCTTTGTGTAATAGTCTATCTGGGATTACCATTGCCTATGTCTATATGGGATTACAAATACCATTCTCTCTGTGGATTCGCCTATATGGGATCCCTATCTAAGATCTGTTTACGACCATCCTTTATTTACCAATAAATAGTATCATCGTCTTTGTGGGTTATCATAGCCTTTGTGGGATTATCATCGCTTATGTTAGGATAGTTTATGTGCGATTGCCTATGTATGATTTTCCCATTTGAGATTGCTCTTTCTGCCGATGAGATTCATACGTTCGTTTTCTGTCTATTAAATGTTTCAGATGGACTTTAACGACGTTGCAGTAAGCTGTTTCTACTCAAGTGTTTAGATTGCAGGAGCTGCGCTATTACTGCAGGCTGGTTACGCACGTCGTCAAGTTCTATCATGACAGTCGACGTCGTTGCTGTCAACACCACTACGCTGCATGCACAGATCTGAATGTGACTGTGGTGACCATGCTGCAATTGAGTTTGGTGATAGGCTCGTGATACCATCGCCTATTCAAGTAAGATCTATCCATTACAAAGTGTTGAATGTTGATTTACCTCTCGGTTGTGTTGATCAAAGAACGTGATTTCATTTCAAAGGTTTCGATACCTTTGTCCATAAAGTGTTTTCGTACCTATTGTATTTCGTGATGTGATGCACACTGCGTTCCTTATATTGTATTGCTACTTATCTATCCGATGATTCGCAAAACCGCGATGATTACCTACTACTGGTTAAGCTAGTGGCTGGAATTGAGTTCTTTATTAGTTGTCGATTCCCAATTCTATAATTGTGACTTAACCGATCATGCATGTAAAGTGAATCACCGTACACTGTACAGTACTAGTAAATGAGAGTTGTCTGAATTCGAAGACTCGGTTATCTAGTTCGATTCATTAAGTGGTAGTAAAAATCTTATTTAACTCGATCTGATAGAATTTGAAATGATTTCGATGGTTTCGATCGTTTAATATTTTCGAGATTTCGTCCATTATGCCATGTGAGTACTTAGTTAATGTGTTTTGTAAAGTAATGTGTACTGAATACTGATTCGTTCTTTTAAATATGGTCTCACGTTTGTGAAGCCCTGAGAAAATCTGTTATCTAATAAAATAATGGGTAATGATTTGTCATTTTAAATATTGTCTCTCGTTGTTACTGCTGGTTTTACAACAACGGTGTTGAAATATCGTGAGTTTAAAAATTTTTCTTTTGTGTAAGAAATAATAACAAAATTATAATATCTACCCACATACCGATTGTCAATGAAGTTTTAATACTCGTAAATTATCCGTGTGTGATATTTTGTAGGGTAGTTGTAGCTTTTCACTACTGCTTTGCATATTTAGTTCGATTCTAAAAATGTGAAATAGATCATTCGTGACGTTATTGGAGTTCTTTGTCAGAATGAATGAACGTTATCAGTGGTTTCACTGTGAGATATGTTTTTGTGGTTAGGTACGTGGAGGACGTGGTATGTCAGTAATGCCTTAAGTTTAGCAGGTTAACATCGAAAAGATCACGTGCTACCGCTGTATATCGCCTCTCGCAGCTCAACTACGTCTGGTGATACGAGTGGGAGTCACCTGGAGTCAACCTTCGAGTGGTCGTTTATCCGCACCTGCGGAGTAAGACCTGTACTCTGTACTTGTATTGGTGTACTACAGCTATTTGGTGAGACGCTTTCATTTTGTTCGACTCTGGGGCTGAATATTCAATTTTTTTTTGTGTTTTTGGTTTTGGACGGATTTGTCGATAATGCTGACACTATCGTGCTCGCGCATAGTATATCTGTACTCGCCGATAATGTAGTGGAGAAATAAGAATTTTATAATAACAAAATTGTAATTTGTGATCTACCCACGTACCAACCATCATCAATAAAAGTTTTAACAGTCGTGAATTATTCATGTGTGACATTCAGGCAGTAATTAGGAGTTTTTGGTGTCCTAAAGTGAGATTAGTGTTCTGGCTTTCTCAAGGTGGTTACTGAAAGTGAGGATGGCGTGTTGGCTAGTAATAATTAAAAGTTATCCTTGTGATTATAGCGCACGAGGACGTGTGCATTGTCAGTATGGCCGTGTCGGCGTGAAGGTAGTTACATTAAAAATAATGTTTCCCGCCGACTAATAGCGATTGTAGTTCGTTCGTTCCCCTGCTACATTCTACTGTCCAATTCGTCTCTGTTATAACTTGATTTAGGCGTGAGTGTTCGTTAGCAAAGGTATTCTTAATTCGACTTAAGTTCAGTGTGGTTTTAATGTCGTGACAATCTAGGGTAGCTACAGTTATTGTGTGAAAGTACCTGTGGATATAACAAAGCTCATTATGATAAAGTTTGTTATGATTTTCAAGTTAGTAACTCGGTACCTAAATAAGACCTTCCTTTATGGCCCTCAGCAATTCCTAAAAGGGTAGTTCTATCACATGGTTTTCGAAGACGTATCGTATGCAGATATGACTTCAAGTCTCTTCTTCTCTCACTTCGACGTTTGCAAAACTGGGTCTGTTACTCTTACTAACAGCCAACAAAAGATGACAAGCCTATAACTGCAAATGCGTATGCTAGTAAATTAGTGTTCTCTTTAACTTTTAAATGAGTAGCTTGAGTGTTGAAAAAAAATTCAGACTCCTACTGTATGGTACTGATTCACGTTTCTAAATTAGGTTCTTTTACCCATGGTCTAGCATTTTACTGCAAAATGCCTGATAGTCAGACTTCTAGACGAATTGTCTCGTCTCAGGTTAAGTAGAATTAAGGTCTACAATTAGAATTGGTGGTAACATTATAATTGGTATATTACATCTCGACTGATGCGAAATAATAGTATTGATTGTTTTAAATCGTCTATTATGTTTAGCAGGTCAACACCAAAAAAAAGTGCTGTCTGCTGTCGCTGTGAAGAGTCTGGGCCTATCGCCCCTCACTACCAACTGTATCTGGCAGATAGCCGGGCGATCCAGTGGAGCGGCCGGGAGTCTATCATCGAGCTGCCATTCAAGTTGCTGCTAAGCGGGTTGTCTATCTAGACGCCTGTATTACTGGTTGTCTATCTTGACGCCTGTATTACTGGTTGTCTATCTTGACGCCTGTATTACTGGTTGTCTATCTTGACGCCTGTATTACTGGTTGTCTATCTTGACGCCTGTATTACTGGTTGTCTATCTTGACGCCTGTATTACTGGTTGTCTATCTTGACGCCTGTATTACTGGTTGTCTATCTTGACGCCTGTATTACTGGTTGTCTATCTTGACGCCTGTATTACTGGTTGTCTATCTAGACGCCTGTATTACTGGTTGTCTATCTTGACGCCTGTATTACTGGTTGTCTATCTTGACGCCTGTATTACTGGTTGTCTATCTCCTTAGTTGCTGGTTGTCTATCTTGACGCCTTAGTTGCTGGTTGTCTATCTTAACGCCTTAGTTGCCGGTTGTCTATCTTGACGCCTTAGTTGCTGGTTGTCTATCTTGACGCCTGTATTACTGGTTGTCTATCTCCTTAGTTGCTGGTTGTCTATCTTGACGCCTTAGTTGCTGGTTGTCTATCTTGACGCCTTAGTTGCTGGTTGTCTATCTTGACGCCTTAGTTGCTGGTTGTCTATCTTAACGCCTTAGTTGCCGGTTGTCTATCTTGACGCCTTAGTTGCTGGTTGTCTATCTTGACGCCTTAGTTGCTGGTTGTCTATCTTGACGCCTTAGGTTGCTGGTTGTCTATCTTGACGCATTAGTTGCGGGTTATCTGTTTTGTCGAATATTAAGTTATGCGTTATCTATTTTCCACGATTATGTAGTTTGTTTATTTTGACACTTTGTCCTTTATTGTAATTTGAACAAACCGATACCTTAAGATTTTTTTTGGATGATTGAATTTACTTTGTCTGGTTTGTCAGAAAGGCCGAACGGTATTTATCCGGTTACGATTTGTTGCAGGATTACACGAGGACGTGTAATTGTCAGTTCTGGCCGTGTCGGAGATAGTTCTGTTTTCATTGTTTAATAATACCTATCCACCCTCGGATTGACAAATCAAGTTGGCACTTGTTTTGATGTAACCTTTGTTTGTGAAACTGTACTGTTTATTTAATATCAGATGTTGTGTGATTCCATTAATCTACAGTGTGAATCTTATTTAAGTTACTTTTAGTAATTGGTCATTATAATTTTGTAAACACGTGGCGGGTAGTATCCGCCATTGGACAGAGTTGTTGTGGAGGGAGTGCGCGGTGGGGACAGCCACTATAAAGTAGCGCGCACTCCTCTGTGCGGCAGTCGATCTTTGGATACGACTCATAGAGCACTCGCTCCCGACAAAACTGTCGGTTTACTTAATTACTGCCGGTTCACTTAATTACCGTAATCATCTTAACTATATGCCTCCCTTTGTTTGTTGTAAATTATAAAATAAAGATCCATTGTGTTGATTCGTAAATCACTCTCTTATTATCGCCTTAGAATGGCCTTCCCTCATCCTGACCATTAACTGCTGATCTCCTGACTAGTTATTAACCGCTCTCTTTGCGCCCATACACCCCGCCTGCTTGCCCGCTGCGACATATATATATGACAGCCCCCATTGTTATGATTACCAGCTGTTCCGGGCGGTTCCATTGGGAGCTAAATATCTGGTTTACCGAAATTAAAAGTATTTCATCCAGGATCTGAAGACCAAAGGATCATGGACATGATAAGCAGCCTGGCTTTAGACAGCATATGAAATGTGACGTATTAATAATTTGATCCAATATCAATATGAAAGCTCATAATGTGCATCTACTTCATTTGGACGCAGATAAGCAATAACATGTTAACCCACAATATTAAGTTATTGATTCAAAACGCTTTATTTAGAGTTATAGAGTGTTTTTTAATTATGTGTACCTTATTACATTGTTTAAATACCAAAAAAATTTAAATATAAAAAAATGCTGAAACAAAATCACGATATGATTTTAAAACACGATTTATTCAAAATTTCTCCAATGTGGATTAACACACTATTGCTTATCTATGTCCATGTCATGGTGTTTTAGCACTAAAAAATAAAATTAATATACATTTTTAATTAAAAATATAGATTCAGAAAAATAAGTAAAATCAATTCAATAAATCGAAAATTTGCCAATACAAAATGTTAACTACTTATCTAATTATAATATTTTGTATGAACCATACAGATATGCGTCATTCACACGCTTGACTCTGCTGCGGTTCTGCTGCCCATAGTTACCCAAGCAACGAAGCTGTGTATAGGTACGAGTATTCACTCACTTAGGTAGGTACCTATACTTATATAGGTAGGTAGGTATATAATATTTTACACATATACTATGTACATATTGTACATTGTACATAGTAGGTACATTCGTTATATTCGAAGAATATCTGATGAAAAATGAAAAGTTAGATGCAATGTAACTAGATTGATGTTTTATCTTATGTTAATACTAGCTGAGCCCACAGTTTCACCCACGGTATATTTGCAATACCCGCGGGAGTTGTGCGATAAAAAGTACTACTACTGTGTCCTTCTCTGTACCCCTGACAACGTGTATGCAAAATTTCTTGATAATCCGTTGAGCAATTGAGGTGTGAAAGCATAACAACCAAACAAACTCACTTTCGCTTTTATAAGGATCTAAGGATTTTAGTTAAACCATTAAAAACATTGTAACTGTGTATTCAAAATTGGTACTTGTGGCGAAACGAGGATCTGCGGTGGTGGGCATAAAACTCGAAGGTTTATGTCATAATTGGGTCCGTCCCGGGGATACCGGGGTTGCCTGGACGTACGTATAAACTTTACAGCGCAACCACCTGCGGCGGGGCGGGGCGGGGCGGGGCGGGGCGGGCGGCCATGTTATACCAGCACACTCATATATTTTACAAGATTTCGATTGATTAAACGTCGTGACAATCGATTCATCTAACAGCACCGTCGCGTTGGTGTAGTGATAAGGTAACAGACTGCTACGCCGGGTGTCGCGGGTTCGATCCCCGCATCAAGGGTTTACGTAAAAATAGAAAATGGTGTTTACTTGAGTCTAGGTGTGTTGTAGCTATACTAATATTATAAAGAGCAAAAGTTATAAAGAGAAAAAGTACAGTGATTCTGAGTGACATAGGGTACTTTTTATTCTGGAATTCCCGCGGGAAATTCGGAGTTCGGATTCGGAGTAAAACCACGGGGGAACAGCTATCTCTGGATCTACTGAACCGATTTTGAAAATTCTTTCACTTATAGAAAGCTGCTGTGATCCTGAGTAACATAGGGTACTTTTTATCCTAGAATTCCCGCGGGAACTCCGGAGTTCGTGAGTTCGTGTGTTTGTGAGATTGTAGGTGGGAATATCTGGATCTATTGAACCGATTTTGAAAATTCTTTCACTTATAAGAAGCTACAGTGATCCTGAGTAACATAGGGTACTTTATATCCCGGGATTCCCGCGGGAACTTCAGAGTTTGTGAGGTTGTTATCTATGGATCTACTTATTGTAGATAGGAAGCTATAAGTGATCCTGAGATACTTTTTATCCCGGAATTTCCGCGGGAACTCCAAAATTACCGCGGGTGAAACCGCGGGGGTCAGCCAGTGTATCATAAGTTGATATGTATTTACAAAAAAAAAGTATATAAGTAAGTACGTATCTATTATTTATCAGTTGCCTGGCATTATTATCCTGCATAGTACAAGTTTTACTTTGGGATCGCTCTGTGTGAAAATGTTTATATCTATTAATTATCTATATCATAAAGAGCTAAAGTTTATGAGTTTGTGAATTGTGTTTGTGAATTACGATTTGTGACGTTGTAGGGGGAATCTCTGGATCCACTGAACAAATTTTAAAAATTCTTTCACTCATACGAAGCTACGGTAGTCTTGAGTGACTGAGGGTAGGTACTTTTTATCCCGAAATTTCCACGGGTACTCCGAAATTAAAGCGGATGAACCGGCGGGGGACAGCTAGTTATATTATAATCTGATCCCTAATGTTGCGCTACATAATTTTTTAATTCAATACATTTGTAAAACATCCATAAAGATTCAAATAAAAAATCACTTTGGTTTTCCCAAATTATCCAGTTTTACAGGCAAATATTCCCATTATGTTTATCTTTTCTAGTAACATTCGAACTATTATAAATATATAAAAAAGACGTCATCCAAATCGGTGCAATCGTTCTCACTCAAGTGATGTGCTTTCCAAGAACATTCAAGTTTTATACGTATACTAGTTGTGCCCCGCGGTTTCACCCGCAGTAATTTCAGAGTTCCCGTGGGGATTCCAGGATTAAAAGTACCCTATGTCCTTCTCTGTACCCCTGACAACGTGCACGCCAAATTTCATCCAAATCCGTTCAGCCGTTGTTGCGTGATTGAGTAACAAACATCCACACTTTCACATTTATAATATTAGTAGGATGACCAGCTTTTTTTTTAATATCTCGAGTTCCAGATGGAATTTCGAAAAAATCGAAACATGAGTATAATAATAATAATAAACGAATACAAACATACAGACAGACAGACAGACAAAAATTCTAAAAACGGTATTTTTGGCTTCTACATCACTCATAGAGTCGCCTAAATTTATTTATTCTTATTTATCAGACATCGACCTGTTACAATTTTATTATAATATGTAGGTATACAGTATAGATATAGATAATATATACATAAGTAGACGTTATAGCTATTTGTCACAGCAAGTTCCAAAACAATGTAAATTAATTACTACAGCAATAAATAACCAATAAGTTGCATCAACTTTATGATTCGCCTGTATTCCTATGTAGGCATTACAGTAAGAGTAAGTTGGCGGTTACTTTGCGCGAATGTGACAAGTTTCGGACAAGTTTTTGCATCTAGTGAAGGGGACGCGACAAGTGTAACACCCTTCACTATATCCAGTTCGGTAGTTATGTGAATATCATTATTTAAGTACAATCAGTGACGTCTGTACATAATGGGCTAGGTGACTAAATTTTAGTTTTTAGTCCGTCGCTTCATCGTCGTGTAGATGAATAAAAAATATTCGACTCTTATTTTTCTTATACATTAAGTTAGAACGCATGTCGTCACGCCTTGGTAGTTGGTTATGACGTCACGAATCTCTATTCCTACACTTTAATGTATTTTATCTAGGTATTTATTCAATAATTTGAAAATGCAAAAAACTGGTGTCTTTTTTTTATCTAACTGACGGACTAAAAAGAATTTTGATTTTCTACCCAGCGGGGTTAGCCAAATTGACATTCTACAATCGTTGACGCATATAAAACATAAGTAAGGAAACGTCCTGTCACTTGGTCAGCCAATCAAAACTCTAGTTTTCAAATGGTCATGTGAAACTTGAGTTTTGATTGACTGAGCAAAGTTTTCTATTCTATAGTTTTCTATGCGTTAACGATTGTAGAATATCAACTTGGCAAACCCCGCAGGTTGCGTCTCTCGAGAACTTTCTTGCTCCAGTATTATCGGAATGCGCAGTATTCTCGGTGCCAACGTAATGTCTCAGCTGACTGTACTCAACGGAAGCGGATGGCATTGATGCGGAATTGATGGCGAGCTATAGTCAGGCTCTGTCTGGTTATATACCGCCGCCCGCCGCCGCACTCAAATGTCTCCTGTAATATCCACATAGCCAAAGAGAAAAATGGACGCAGATAAGCAATAACATGTTAACCCACAAACTTAAGTTATTGATTCAGAACGATTTATTGAGAGTTAGGGAACATTTTTTTATTATTTGTTTACCTTATTACATTGCTTAAATATGTAACTAAATGTTAAACATAAAAAATGTTGACACAAAATGGCGCTAAGCTTTTAAAACACGATTTACTCAAAATTTATCCCGTGTGGGTTAACACACTATTGCTTATCTATGTCCAATTATATATTTACCAGAGAGGCCAAACTTCCTTTGTTGGAATCCCAAGTGTATTTTCCACAATATTCCCAAAAATGCGAATTTCGAAAGCAGCAATTGAGATTCTAATTAATGAATAATTGCAGTTGTTTTTTTATAGACTAGTGATTTTGCTTACGTAGCGCGTAGGTATATGCACATTGCGCATACAGAAAGATAAATACCTAGTAAAAATCATTTATTGGATTCAGCTAGAGATAAATATCATAAAAAAGGAATCAAAAACCTATACTTATAGAAGTACAATATATTAGTACAGTCACAGGTACAGTATACTTCAGAAGTATTCCAGAGTTTTCAGTAATCCCACCCCTAAAATTAAACGGGTTAAACGCGTGCAAAACCGCGGGACCACTAGTTACATTGTGTGGATAATAATGTAACCACACACAACATCACAACAAATATTGTCACGGTGTAATAACATTGTTTAACTTTAATAACAACAGATCACTTCAACCCGTTCACGCCGCCCACGCGACCAGCATGCGACCCGCACGTGACCCACACGTGACCCGCACGTGACCTGCACGCGTCGACTGCGGCGTGGCGTGACCATCGTCGCACCGACAACAGACACATTGTTATCTCGTTACTGACTGTGAGCTTAACTACGAATGATCGATCCAGTATCGAGAACAGAATTCCTAAAAACGTGAAAAATTGTCTCTACTAGCTTAGCTAACTAAAGTATTAGCTAATCTAACTTCACAGCATAGAATTAATAGACACAGAACGGCAATAAGCGCACGTAGATTTATGGAATTGACAATGTGGTGGAAGTGGGAACTACTTGTAAGTTTGGACGTAGAGGGTAGTTTCTGGATCCACTAACCGATTCTAAAAATTCTTTTACTGCTAGGAAGCGACAGTGTCATTCAATCACTAAGTAGGTTTTTGAGTCCCAAAGTTCACGCGGGAGAAACCGCGGGAAACAGCTAGTATTCAATATATTAACTTCAACAAATCTCCTGACCACACAGTCGCAGCTCAGTGTCACGTAATAGGTACGGGTACCTAACCTATTGTTTCATTTGTGTTGTCGATGGCAAAGTTGCACACACATTGGAGACGCGATGACCGCTGCATGTCGCGCGATTTGGCCGTGGAGACTGGAGCATAGTGGATG
Organism: Zygaena filipendulae; assembly: GCA_907165275.2. Classification (NCBI taxonomy): domain Eukaryota; kingdom Metazoa; phylum Arthropoda; class Insecta; order Lepidoptera; family Zygaenidae; genus Zygaena; species Zygaena filipendulae. The sequence continues at coordinate 10,424,507 of OU015669.1, forward strand.
GAGCTGTTGAGGATTTTCGAAACGAGCTCTTCGTTTTATAACGTTTTAGGTATAAACATGAAAGTTTGTACGTATATGGATATATGGATGCATGTTTGTTACTTTTTCATGCAAAAATTGCGGAGTGAATTTTAATGAAACTTTACAATTATATAGCTTATACATAACACATTATGAATAACATTTACTTAACAGGGTACTTTTGTCCCGGAATTCCCGCGGGATCTGCGAAATTAACGCGGGTGAAACAACTAGTATTCAATAAATGGTTTCATGAGAACGGTTATAAAGAAAACCTATGAGTAGCATCGAAGAATTCAGTTTTGCTCATTTTTGTCCCAAAGGATAGTTTCATATAGTGCACAAGTTTTCGACCAAAGATTACGGTTTTAAAAAATTGGAAAAAAAAAACACTTTTTTATTCTACTCGTATAATATTGACATTTATAGCACATTCATTCGAATGTAGCGTCAAGATAGGAAATAAGTAGCCTTCTAATTTTTTTTAATACCATAGCTTTTGTGACCTCTTGTGACCAGGAACCATGTCCACATCTTGATAGCGTATCGGTGCTCGATTGATATTCAATTCTGAATTGCACGGAGAAAGATCGCCCCGGGACACTGGCCAATTGAATTTGAAAACAGAACATCACCACCCTCCCCCTCGCGCGTCCCTTGCGCCCACCCCCCTGCTCTCCATGACCAGTCCATTGACCATGTCCAATAATGTAGTTAGGACAATATAATCCTACTAATATTATAAATGTGAAAGTGTGGATGTTTGGAGGTTTGGATGTTTGTTACTCAATCACGCAAAAACGGCCGAACGAATTTAGATGAAAATTGGCATGCACGTTGTCAGGGGTACAGAGAAGGACATAGGGTACTTTTTATCCTGAAATTACCGTGGGTGAAACCGCGAGGCACAGCTAGTCATATGATATTTATTAATATGTTTCTAGCCCTGCCTATAAATATTTCGTTATTTTGTATAATAATAATAAATAATTAATTTATGTAAAAAATTTATTACAAAAGCCCATCGATGCGTTGGTCTATGGTCTGCTAGACAGATGAACAGAGAAACTTTTCTGTTATTAGTAAGGGAATATGTCCTCGTAATAACTAAGTTACCCATGGAGTTTATAAGAAAATAACTGATGCCCAACTACAACACAGTCTCCTGGACAACCTACGCGCCCGAGGCCCGACGCGGCCATTTTCCCGCGCATAGACAACGTTTTTATTGTTTTTATATTTTATTTCTGCCATCGGCCAGTGTTTTGCGTTTTGTTATCCCCTATTATTTTTGGCGCGCGCCTTTATGACGTAGCGAAGGCTCGGACGATGGTCAGCTGATGACACTGCAGACATTTCTGTGATATTCTCTTAATATTTTATACAGAAATACATGTAACAAAAATCTGTTGCCTATTACACACGGATTGTGGATAAATATCAATAATATAATTAACTATTTTTATTGTATTTTTTATTCTATGACCTTCTAACGCGTAGCAATCGCGTAGCGGTCGTAGCAAATATACAGATTATGCGTAGCGTGCTGTTGTCTGTTCGTAGTGACCACAAAGCATACACGTAATCCTAATATCATAAACTAGCTGTCCCCGCGGTTTCACCCACGGTAATTTTGGAGTTCCCGCGGAAATTTCAAGATAAACTACTATATGTATAAACCTTCCCCTTGAATCACTCTATCTATTAGTAAATACCGCATGAAAATCCGTTCAGTAGTCCTTGAGTTTATTGCGAACAAACAGACAGATAGACCTACGCGGCAAAGGATGTTTTATTATATGTATACGCAAGGATGCGAATGCGTTTTTTTTTACTACTCCTATTTATCATAAAATGCATACGCATTGTCAGGGTACTTTTTACCCCGGAATTCCCACAGGAACTCCGAAATTAACGCGGGTAAAACCGCATGGAACAGCTAGTTAAGAATACCTAGTAGATAGGTACGGAGTTACTGACGAGGTGAATACCCTAGTTTCTGTTACGTATACGTAAATTTTGTTTCTATGTTCATAATTTTTTTTTTTGGTTTAAAATAAAACTATTGTAATTTTTCTATGAAAACATAAAAAGATGTTAACAAGTTTATGTCCTCACCATCCCAACAGTGTCAGGTGAAGCCAAAATACAACTATTGGAACGCGTCAGCTCGATTTGAGAATCGCCACCCTACTTTTATCGTTTGCTTCTATCGCCTCACTTATCATATTATTACACTTAAAACAACCTAAAATACACCTTAACCTGAAGTATTAGGAGTTATGATGGTTGTAAATGTTATGTTTGTGGATAATATAGCTGATATCAGGCGCGCTTTGTCGATATCAATACCTCTACAATGTGGGAGCTTCTATCAAACGCCACGCATTACTGAACGTTGATGGCCGATGCAAAATATCTTTTGTCTAGTTTCAATTATCCTTTAAATGCGAATCTGAGTTTGTTTGTTTGCTACGCTTTCACGTCTTAACTACTTGTTTGTCCTTGTTTTTCCATAGAGCAGCCGGGTAGCTATTCGATACGCTAGAGGTAGGTACCTACTATATTTATAAAATGGAGATAACTATACCTATATAGGTACCTATTGTTTCTTATGACAAAATGGCATTGGTTTTTACGTGGGTAAGTAGGTACTTGATCATTCTTCTACATTCTTCTTCATTTGAACCATGTAGCTTGTTCTATGGTAATTTTATTTTTTTTTTCTTAAAATTATTCTTAAATACACTCAGACCAAATAAAACTAAAGTCGGAACGCGTAGAACAAACAAGTGAAGCCAGAAAAAAGACACCATCGCCGTGCACGTACACAGAAACACGCACACACTTACAAGAAAAAGACACCATAAATCCTAAGTAAACTTAGCAAATCCATACACTTTCCTAATCACCACATGCATACTCAACCGGCTTCACTTCGTTGTTCGAGACGTTCCGTCTTTAGTTTTTATTTGGTCTGAGTTATTTACTCTGATTGATATCTCATTGATATTTTTTATACTAGTTTTTTTTTTAGACCAGCGACATGTAAGGTATACCCTATATACTTAATGACATCTATTGTCAAGATGACGCCCCACCTTGGCCAGCTACTTTTTGCCCTGGCAGCCTGCACTCTGCTACCGCCAACTTCGCTCATTTTGTTTTTGTCTCCTTACTGTATTCTGATGCGCCCCATGACCCATCATGCCTCTGCCAAACTTGTCAATCTGACCAGTTTTGGTACCACCAATTTTCTTTCCTATATAAGTCATAATAATCATGACTGACGTTATCACTTATTTATCTGGGGGTACGGTAGTGCCCCCGCCAAGACGAGCCAAGCTAAGCGGAAGCACTATCTATCTATTCTCGAAGTGCTTCGTCGTTTTTTTGAAACCTTATAACTTGGGTTTGGATTATACCAGATAAACAAAATTCTCGAGATATGTTGTCAATAGCGGACTTATTAAACATATAAGTTTTAATTGCATAGCTCTTAGGTATACTTTAGATTTTATTGATATCTGAAAACCCTGATTTCGTCATTGACTCAATGACGATCATCAAAATTCTTAGGGTATTTTCTAATGTCCTAGAAAGCTGAAATTTGGTATATAAGCTAGTATTAGTACACAAAGTACAAACAACAAAAAAAATATATAACTTATAACTTTTATTCTCAACCCCTTAAACTAGGGGATGGAAGTTTTTAAAAATTCCGCAATTTTGACCTACAAAAAGAAATGGAATCCCATCAAAAACATTTTCATGTAAAATGATGCCAAGACGAGACAATAATATGACGGGCACTGTCAGATCTCAAGTAGAGCAAAGTTTATAACTCTACACACGTACACAACAAACAACAATTCTACAACAATTCTACAAGGTCTAACTTCTCAAACTCTAGACCTTAGTCAGAATATGTGGCTTGACCGTTTCGTTACTACAAGAACTATTGTTCATGAGAAAAGTGATTAACAGTGGACAAAATTTTCACCTTACGCTCATGTGAATGCAGTAAAATGGCCAAGTCACATATTCTAAGTTGTAGACTGTAGATTTTGAGAAGATAGGCCTTGTAGAGTTACCCCTCGCGCGCGCCGCTAAAAGCTGTGGCCAACTCCTTATGTTGTCTACCATTTATTTTTGCCGCCGCCACGCCGCCATCGCCACCGCAGCCGCCGAGACTGTGGCGCCGCCCTTAGGGTGTGCAGAGATATAAACTTGGCTCTACATGAGATCTAATAACTTTTTGACAACGCCCGTCATAATATGGTCTCGTCTTGGCATAATTTTAGATGATAATGTTTTTGGTGGGATATTATTATACTAGCTGCATATGTTCCCCGCGGTTTCGACAGCGTTAATTTTGGAGATCCCGCGGGACTTCCGGGATAAAAGTACCCTATGTGTTATTCTGAAGTATAAGCTGTAGGTATTATTGTAGTTTTATTGAAATCCATTCGGTACCTTATAGTTTTTGCGTGAAAAAGTAGGTAACAAACATGCATAGAAAGGTACATACAAAATTTCGCGTTTAAAATATTAGTAGGTAAGTAAGGATTTTTTTTAACATTCTCAATTAAGTATACTATTGTAAGGATTATTATTTATTTACATAGGTATTTTTATAAATATTGAATTACTAGCTGTGCCCCGTGGTTTCACCCGTGGTAATTTCGGAGTTTCCCCGGGAATTCCGGGATAAAAAGTACCCTATGTCCTTCTCTGTACCCCTGACAACGTGCATGCCAAATTTCATCCAAATCCGTTCAGCCGTTATTGCGTGATTGAGTAACAAACATCCAAACATCTATACTTCACATTTATAATAGTAGGAAGTAGGACTAGCTGTGCCCTACGGTTTCACCCGCGGTAATTTCCGATGTCCCGCGGGAATTCCGAGATAAAAAGTAGCCTATGTCCTTCTCTGTACCCCTGGCAACGTGCATGCCAAATTTCATCCAAATCCGTTCAGCCGTTTTTGCGTGATTGAGTAACAAACATCCAAACATCCACACTTTCACATTTATAGTATTAGTAGGATTAAAACCTATAAAATAAACATTGATCCTTCTAATATTATAAATGTGAAAGTGTGGATGTTTAGATGTTGGTTGGATTGAATTTCCGTGGGAACTCCGAAATTACCGCAGGTGAAACCGCGGGCCCAGCTAGAAAATTATAAGCGCCAATGACATTATAAAAGTACACTGTGCAATGACTTATTTTCGATAGGTAAAACGTGCACTGCCCTCTATCGTAGAATGGTTATTTTTTAATTTTAGTATTCCACTGGTGGAGTATAGATGGCATTAAACGACATGGCATAAAAATCCGATAGGTGTCTTACTGTATAAATACAAAACGAACACTAAATAATTGTTTAGGTAAACTGACAAATAACTTTCAGATCATCTTTGATATTTTTAAAATTAATAATCTTTTAAAATAAAATTATCTTATTGTTAGTCTTCAAACCGGTGATCGCTAGCAAAAACAAAACGGTCTTTCCTTGAGGCCTCAGCTTGAGGCGCAATGCTAGCGTAAAGCGCAAGCGCAAGCCGTAAAGTTACGTCATTTTGACGTTTATAAAAGTCAGAAAGTCACATTGAAATTTTTTTATTTACATTCGCGCGGTGTGGAAGTGCGGCCGGTTGTTGGAACGTGTTTTAGTAATTTGTGTCTTATAATTCTCCAAAATGAAAGGTGAAAAAGCTGTGGACGTCCAGCAGTTAAAGGACATTGCAAATAGGCTGAGAATCGACAGTATCGTTGCTACAAATACTTCCAAATCCGGGTAACTACTGAAAATAACCTCAATGACTTAAATTTGCTCCATTCTTAACTATTTTAGCGCATCATTGTTATTTTTGAAGGTCTAATGAAGGTTATTATAGATTTTTAGTCGCTCATTACTTGTATAGCTATTTTATAGAAACAAACTGCAAAAACGTGGATGGTCAAAAAGGTGATAATTTTTTTAGAAAATTTGCAGTTATTTCTTACTAAAATGTGAACATTTTCGTGATTATTAGATGAATTCATAGTGTTTACTACTATGAACCTAGTTCATAGTGTTTACTATGAACTAGATTTAGCACTCAATAGTGAAAGTAGGTTAAGACCATGTGCCTACAGGCAGTGTACCTATACCTACCCACTCTATGTGGGAATGAAGGAGGTAGGAAGTCTATAACACCTAGATATCTAATATGTTGTAACGAGGTCACATTGTAATCTGAGCTAAGTGCAGAAGGTGCTAACTAATCTGTTACTAGAGTCTTATATGGAGTCATGGTATTTTACTATTAGAATTGCTTATACCTTCAAGCTAGTTGCTTTGTTGGGTAGGCAGTCCAAATTAATCTTATTCATTGTTTCTTTTTGTAATGTAAGATTATTTTTTTTAATTTTATTCAACCAAAACAAAATTAAATAATAGTTTATTGATAAAATAAATTACCATTTAATTGCACTCTTTTATTTATTGCTAATATTACTTTTATTGGTTGTTGCAATACTTTAGATCTTCATCCTAAATCTGATATTTTTAATATTTCTGAATCAATCACACATTTACATTTAAAAGGTAATTGGGCACAAAAAGTATGTTCAGGAATAACTCATTATATTCTCCTGATGAAGAGTTTCTAAAAGAATCAAACTTCACACTGGTAAAACTACAGGTTTATCAACAGAGATATTATGTTTGATATGACTTAATGTATTACATGATTTATTGTCTTATCAAGATTTATCTTACATGTAGCCAGTATAATATAATATAATCAGTAAATGAAATGATTAAGATAAAATTAACCTAGTAGGTATATTATCTGTGTACCTACATGTAAAATATTATGCAATATAGGGTTGCCATCTCTAAAATTTGGCAACCAGGACAAAAAGCCCAGATTTCGGAACTCAGAACCCGGATACAGCAACAGATTTTTGAAAATAAAATTTATCTAAGAAACTTAAGCGAAATAATGTGGTCTTCTTAAAAGTTAAGCAACAAAACAGGAATTTCTTTAAGTAGTAGAGACTACGTCTCACATCACTACATCACTCTGTTTCTTAAAACATAAATTCATCAAAAAATGTATGTACATCATTTGGCACGCAAGTCGCACTGCAAAAAAAAAATAATCAAACCCAGACTACAAATGGAACCCTGCCTGGACGCTCCCCGGAGGCCCTCTAAACTAGGATAAATCCAGGGAAACCCGGATGGATGGCAGCCCTAGCAATAATGCAAAAAGAAATGTGTGGTAATCCACACATTTCCATATGATCTCATTGCAGTAGCATGAAATTAGATAATGAATGCTTGTCTGCAAGATTAAGTATGCAAAAGTGTTCCGTGCCTTGTCTATTTTAAAATTATTTAAGTTTGTGTCATTCTATTGTATTCAATGACAAGTTAATTTGTGCCTAAATTGTAATCTGTCATTCTCTATGTTAGTTACTGCACTTGGTTTTACCTCTATAATTAAACAAATGTTAATATATATAAATCACGTGTCACGTTGTTTGTCCGCAATGGACTCCGAAACTACTGAATCGATCATGATGAAATTTGGTCACTTTGTTGTATTTCGTCCAACTTAAGAGATAGGATAGTTTTTACTATCGAGAACTCCGAAATTACCGCGGATGAAATCGCGGGGGACAGCTAGTAAAAATATATATATTCTTACTATGGATATAACTTAACTATAATCACTTTTGGTTTCAATACATATTATTAGTATTAAATTTAATTTAAAACTCTCATTAAAAAAATGTATATAAAATATTTATGTATAACAGTATTTTACTTTAGTATCTCTTATATAACAATAACACTTATCACTAGAATGCACCCCTCCTGACCTATAGATACTGACAAAATAACTTACTTGGTATTTTTATGTACCTATTTTTCAATATATTCACAGGTTTCTTCCTAATGATTTGTTTGATGATTGCCGAGACAAAAGATTTTTGGGTTAACTTAGAGTGGACTCAATAAATATGCATTGATAACTTTGTGACCGTCAACCTTAGTTATATGTTAAAAATAACAGTATTATTTATTTGTGACTATCATGTTAGAGTGTCATCAAGCAACACCATGTATATTGAAGGCTGTGGACGAGATTCCCACTGGAAACCTGTGTTGATATTGGTCTTACTTCGAAAAAAATCGATTTTGCTTGATGCAAACATTCAAACTACAAAACAGAAAAATAGGTAGTAAAATACCAAGCAACTAACTGCAGTGAACTGAGTTACCACTCAATATCCTCAACTTTTGCCTGTTGATGTTATTCACAATGGAGTCACAGTTTGGAAAATTTTAAAGTTACACCCATTTATTTATCTACATTTTTATTTAACAATTGTCCTCCTATATGACCGCATAGCACAAAGTGTACAATGATACACTGAATGTTCTGATTTCGGTCGACAAGTCGCGTTACATATGACTATACCAGCATTAGCTAATAATAATCGTAATAATTATTTACGAAAGAGGACTTGCAAAATGGCGCCAACGCATTTCAAACACCGCTGCGGGTAGTGCGTTCTCGTCAAACCTTTGAGGAGCTATTGAGGAAACCTTGATGATTAAGGTCCCTCACAGGTATCCACGATTTAGAATCACTCCACTTTGTCCGCTAAGAAGGATTGTATTGGGTGCTAACTCCCCTGTACCTCGTTTTTGCAAGCTGTACAATCAGCTGGACGAATTTGATATTCACTTTAATAGCCTAGCAAACCTCCGCCACCAGTTATTGAGCTCTAGATGGCCAACGGCACCATAGGATAATTATAGCATATAATATACCTAATAATTTTATTTCTTACTGGCTGTGCCCCGCGGTTGCGTCCGCCTGAGTTTTGGAATTCGCGCGGGAACTATTTTTCCTAAAGTAAAAATAGGTAACCTTAGTTGCTCCTAATAACATCGGCTATCTGCCAGTAAAAATCCCGTTATAATGTCCAGCCGTTTCAGAGATCAGCCGGAACAAACAGACAGACAAACAAAAAAAAAACTCCAGATCGGCAGCCTTTAACCAAGTTTACATGAAAATGTAAACTTGGTAAAGGGCTGTTGATTTGGAGTTGCTAATGGACAGTTCAATTTTATTTATATGTATACATGAAATACTAAAATTGTGTTACTGTTTTTTCTGAGTTTACTGCTTCTTCTTCTTTAAGTAGTATTGTAATTTGTCAAACCTCTAAATTTAATTTGCATAACTTTAAGCATGCGTAGCTTAACACCTAAAGCCGCATAGTTATTTATAGTACTCGTGTATTCACTGCTGGTAAACATAGTAAATTAATAAATACATAAATTAGGCAGTATTAAAGAAATCTTAACCATTACCTACGTAATGTTGAATGTCACGAATTTGTAGTACCTATTCGTGCTAAATTAATGAGAACGCAGTGGGATTGACGAGTGTCTTCAGCTCGCGTCAATTTGAAAGTTCCGCTGAAATTCCAGGACAACAATAAGTGGTAGTTATTGGCAACCCTGACAACGTGTATGCGAAATTTCATTATGATTGGTCAAGCCGTTTGGGCGTGGAAGCGTAACAAACAAACTCACATTCACATATTTTATGATATTTTTATGTAGAGCTACACCACAGATAATAATTATATAATACCTACTATGCCAGTACTACTCGTATACAGCTCAATAACTTCACGGCACATTCACTCGTAGTTTCAGTTTGCATAGTAACTAAATTGTGCATTTGCTCGTACCTCTACTCTACGCTACCTCCGTCCGATAAGAATAATTCAACGCATAAGGTCGCGACCTGATTATGTAAGTCGCAAACTTAACGGCACGACCATTGATTTACTACTACGACAGGCAGTCCACCAACGAATGAGTTTAAATACCAGTAAAGGTGCTTAAATGCCTCAACGCCCAGCACAAACCATCGGAACTACATAATAATGTAGAAAGAACATTTAATGTACGCAAAAAGGTCGACTATTCTAACTAATATTATAAATGCGAAAGTGAGTTTGTTTGTTTGTTAGCTTTCACGCTCATCAGATCATGAAATTTTGCATACATGCTGTCCGGAGTACAGAAAAGGATATAGGGTAATTTTTGTCCAGGAATTCCCGCGGCAACTCCTAAATTAACGTAGGTAAAGGTAAAACCATGGGGAAACAGCTGTATAGTAGTACCAGGTAGATTGAAAAGAAAAAAATAACGGCAAATGGTTTTGTAAAATCTCATGTAGAACCTTCTTGTCACTGTTTGATGGCGTAATGCCTTGCGTCATATCAAGGAAGACTCCGATATTGACACAACACTATTAACGCCTTCCATAAATGGCAGTATTTCACATTTTTTACGGACGCACATTCTTAAAAAGCTGACGCGTGTTTAATACTTCGCTAGGAGTAGGCAGAAAGTATTAATTTATTTATTTAAACAATATCAAAATACCTAAAGAAAGGGAAAATGACTGAGGAAAACTTATCGCATAGTTGCGATCTCTTCCAGTTCTCATTAATTTATGCCATTCGGAGTGAAAGCGAGGGTGTAAATTGGCAATTTGGCCATAAAATCTCATTGTTTCTTGTCTCGTAAAATTTTTGTCACTAACCCTTAGACAATACGGAGGTCTAAAAATTATAATAATATATAAATATTTAAATTTCTTTCACTTGTCTGTCTGGTACGCATAATACAAGCTCGGTTTGCGGCCGCACTTAAAGTCGTCTTAATGATAACTTAAACTTAATTTTAAGTAAAGATTTTTAAAACATAATTGCTGCAATCAGACATTCATAAAATAAATGTTAGTTGGCATTTGACTTATTACGTTAAATTGAGTTAAATGCCAATTAACATTATTTTAATGAAAGTCTTTTTTGATCACGCGTTACGGGCAAGAAATGCCATGGTGAATAAGTGACCAGCCCCCCTAGCCAAGTTGACAATCTATAATCGTTAATGCATAGAAAACTTATGTAACGAATCGTCATGTCACTTGGTCAGTCAATCAAAACTCTAGTTTTCACGTGATCACGCGAAACCCCGCAGTCTGGCTAACCCCGCAGTTTTACATGACCATGTGACGTGACGATTCCGATTCAGACTGTCAACTCGACTAAGGCGGCAGGTGGCGCCGTGTGACAGTGTCCAAGCATTATTCTAACTACTGTGTGGTGGTGCGCGTGCGCAGGCACCCCACGTCGTGCGCGTCCATGGCGGAGATCATGTCGGTGCTGTTCTTCCACACCATGCGCTACAAGGTGTCCGCGCCGCGGGACCCCTCCGCCGACCGGTTCATACTCTCCAAGGTGAGTGGATAGGGTCGTTTTCACAGATTTTTTTATTAACACCACACAGTATCACCAACGACACTCCATACAAATGAACTGATTCGAGTACTTTCCCTTAAGTGAACACAGCCGACTTCTTCTTCTTTTTCAATATGGCAACAGACGCCTTGGATAGGTAGGTGCACTATTCATGACAATTACAAAAAGCAAATAAGTATTTGTTAGGACAGAATATGAACAGATTAAGAAAGATTGATGTTACACGGCCGACTTGAACGTAGGTACACGTGTTGTGTGTGTGTGCGTATCTTAAGGTTGACAATGAGCTGACAGTAACTCAGCGCGTTCAATCGCGTTGCTTTGTCTATCAAGTCACACATTGTCATTGGCAAAATTACTTAAAAGTTGCCATTTAATAAAAAAGAAGAAGAAGAAGATTCTACACGTGTCAAACTATCCTCGGAATTTACCAAACTTTCGCGTGAAATTTCATGAGATTTCACTGGCGTTAATTTCGGCATTCCCGCGGAGATTCCGGGATAGAAAGTACCCTATGTCCTTCTCTGTACCCCTGACAAACTTTCATGGTGGGCGGTTAAGCCGCTAGAGCGTGAAAGCGTAACAAACAAACTCACATTCGTATTCCTCCACAGTGACACCCGCGGTAATTTCGGACTATACATATAAACCTTCCTCATGAATCACTGTACCTATCTATTGAAAATCTCACGAAAATCCGTTCAGTAGTTATTAGTTTCAGATAGACAGACGCAGTGGAGGACTTTCTTTGATTGCACAGCTATTAAAGAATATTTGTATTGTATTGTATTGAATAAAATGTATCGTCCGTTGCGACTCGCGCGCGCGACGCGTCAGGGCCACGCCGCGCCCATCCTGTACGCGGCGTGGGCGGAGGCGGGGCTGTTCCCGGTGGCGGAGCTGAAGAACCTGCGCAAGCTGGACTCGGACCTGGAGGGGCACCCCACGCCGCGCCTCGGGTTCGTGGACGTGGGCACCGGCTCGCTGGGCCAGGGGCTCTCCGTCGCCGCCGGGATGGCCTACGTCGGGAAGTACTTCGACCAGGCGCCCTACAGGTATCTAAAGCCAATTGGCTACTTGACAACATTTTTTTTTTAGTCCGTCGTGTAGATTAGTAAAAAATATTGGACACGTATTTTTTCTTTTTTCACGTAATCAAAAAATAACGGCGATACATTGAGTTGAAATTTCGCGTGACGTCACAACCCGGTGCAGTTTGTATGGAGCATATAATTATTGAATATAATTGACGTCACGAGTCCCCCTCCCAAAACTTTAATGTGCTTTATCTATGTTTATTTTCATTAATTTGAGAAAGCAAAAAATACGTGGCTATTATTTTTTTGTTTTTTAACTGACGGACTAATTGGAATTTTGATTTTCATAACTTGGGAATACCCAATTATAATGAAGGAACAAATAAACATTTATTGTTGTACTAGCTGTTCCCCCCACGGTTTCATCCGCGTTTATTTCGGAGTTCCCGCGGGAATTTCGGAACAATTTCTGTACCCCTGACAATGCGCATGCAAAATTTCATGATGATCGGTTGACCCGTTGAAGCGTGAAAGAGTAACAGACTGGCAGACAGAGCAAACAAACTCAATTATTTTTCTTTTTTTTTAATTAGCTGATATTGTCATGTCGTTGTTATACAGGGTGTACTGCCTGGTGGGCGACGGCGAGGCGGCCGAGGGCAGCATCTGGGAGGCGCTGCACTTCGCGTCGCACTACAAGCTGGACAACCTGGTGGTGATATTCGACGTCAACCGCCTCGGCCAGTCCGAGCCCACCTCGCTGCAGCACAGGGTGAGCGAGCCACTATCGAATTTGCACTTTATACGCTTCGGTTTAGGGTGCAATTTACATTGAATTTATATACATGATTAATATTCAAAATGGTCTGTGTAATGTGATTTACATACTAGGTTGTTGTCGTTGGAATCACGATGCTCAATGACAAAGGGGGCGTGACACACGACCGCACTCAGAGTCGTTTTAATGATTACTTAATTTTAAGTAACAATTTTTAGAACAAAATTGCCGCGATCAGAGACCTTAATGAAGTACTCGGGCGTACAACGTGAATCTAGCTCCTCGAATATGGTCGCGGTGTGCACATTCTAAGTCGTGAGTCGCAACCCCGTAAAGGTCCGTTTATATAATCTACAGACATTGAGCGTGTCAGACACGTTCCGTGCCAGACACGTGCCAGGGCCGAAATGCGGGCAGAAACCAAAAGACCTATTTACAAAGGACGTCTGCGCGGTTCCGATGCTCTATTCACCCCGCTCGGCATGTAGCCACAAATACGTGCAGAAATGAACCGCGAGACAAAAAATTCTTTCCGCGAATACTGGCCTGTGTCTGTCTGCATGGGCCGTGTTATGATAGAATTTTGTCTGCGACGGAACGTGTCTGACACGCTCGATGTCTAGATATAAAAGGACCTTAAGTCGTGTCTTCTAGTATATTTTTGCTTTGAAGCGTTCTGAATGTGTTCCCATGCCCGGGGCCCGTCAGATGGACGTGTACGACGCGCGCCTCAAAGCCTTCGGCCTGCACTCGCTGGTGGTGGACGGGCACGACGTCACCGAGCTGGTGAAGGCCTTCGACGAGGCGGCCGCGACCCCGGGCCGGCCCACCGCCCTCGTCGCCAAGACCTTCAAGGGCAAAGGGTTCCCGGGCATCGAGGACCTGGAGAACTGGCACGGCAAGCCGCTGGGCGCCGAGGGGGAGAAGATCATTAAGGTAACCCACACAAAACACGTGGTTTTTAGAGAAAAATTGCCCTTAGGGACAACAACGACAACTTCTCAAAACGACAACATCCTTTGAAAACTTTCTTACCTATAGCAAGCCACGTCATTTGTGAGTGTCATAGGCTGTATTGTAACCCGGAATTCCCGCGGGAACTCTGAAATTAACGCTGGTGTCTCCTAGCGAGCATATTTATGCCTAAAAGGAGACTCCAGCTATTCATTTAGTCAATAATTTTACACTGTGAACGTAATAAATAATTTTAAAACTTTTGAATTTTTTTTTAATTCCCGCGGGAACTCCGATAAATGCGGGTGATACTGAATTTTAATTTTGCACACTACAATATGTTGTCAAGGGTACAGAAAAGGACATAGGGTACTTTTACCCCGGAATACCCGCGGGATCTCCAAAAATTAACGCGGGCGAAACCACGGGGCATAGCTAGAAGAAAAATAAATTATTCTCCATGATCTTTAGAATATGGTCGGTCAGCATGTTGGCAACTTGAAAAATCAATATACAGTGTGTAAAGTTAAATTACGTCATGTTGAAAGAGTGTTTACCCAGTATTCGATTCTCGTTTCAAATATCTCTAGTGATGTGATCACGACACGATGGCTGCATTACGTTAGTGATGTGATGTACGTAACGTGCGCGCTGCAGGTGCTGCAGAGCCAGATAAAGAGCAGCAAGACGACGCTGGTGGCGCCGCCGCCGCTGGGCGAGGCGCCGCGCGTGCACCTCGGGGACGTCACGCTGTCCGCGCCGCCGCAGTACAAGCTCACCGAGCTGGTCGCCACGCGCCTCGCATACGGGACCGCGCTCAAGAAGCTCGCCGACACCAACATGCGGTGAGTCCCCCGCCGCCCATCGCCCACCGCCCACCGCCGCAGTACAAGCTCACCGAGCTGATCCAATAACTAGATAGAATATGTGTCTTATTACAATGTTATAACGTGTGGTGTTTGCTTGCAGCGTGATCGCGCTGGACGGCGACACCAAGAACTCCACGTTCAGCGACAAGCTGCGCAACGCGTACCCGGACAGGTCGGTTGAGATATAGGTCGTTCACGATATACACCTTGTATAGCCGCGGGCGCGGGCTGACGGGCTCACTAACGCGCCGCCTGTCGCAGGTACATCGAGTGCTTCATCGCAGAGCAGAACCTGGTGGGCGTGGCGACGGGCGCCGCGTGCCGCGACCGCGCCATCGTCTTCGTCTCCACCTTCGCCGCCTTCTTCAGCAGGACCTTCGACCAGGTCAGCCCCGCCACGTCGCCGCCGCGCCGGCTTCCCCCCATCCTGACTGACGACACGACTTTTAACACTGACACCTTCATTCGTTACTCCTTAGAATCTGAAACATGTTGACGATTTTATACCCGGTGTTTTTTTTTATGAACTTTGGAATTTAATGCATTTAGCAACTTTGAAATAAAATATAATGATAATATAGTTTGCAAGAATTTCTCGGAAGACTTGAAGGACACCGAAGAAATCACAGCTCTGAAACATTCAAATAAAACACTGCCACTGCGAAAATACAGAACAGGATAAAACAATTAAAAATCCAGTTTTAAATTATTGACACGAAAATTAACATCTTAACTCTCGGAGGGTCATAGTTGATGATCATTTGTCTGTGTGCTGGTCAGATCCGCATGGGCGCGATCAGCCAGTCCAACATGAACCTGGTGGGCTCGCACTGCGGCGTGAGCATCGGCGAGGACGGGCCCTCGCAGATGGGCCTGGAAGACCTGGCTCTGTTCCGGACCATCCCCACCGCCACGGTCTTCTACCCCTCGTGAGTACTTAAGTGCACACTCACGTTCTTGTACGTATAATGTTGCTTTTCCGAACAACATTGTTGCCTAACAGCTACTTCAACAAAATAAGGTGCTGTTTCGATGTCATATTTCTGTTTTTGCTATATTTTCAGAAACTACACACCCTATTACTTATTATTTTAAGTTTACAAACATTGAAGTATGATCTACGCAATAAAAAAAAAAACTTTTTAAACTTCAATATCTCGCAAACTACTCATTCGACTGTAATATTTTTTAGATATTCCAATGAGTCTCGAGCTGATCTATCATCGTTCCGAAATACGCAGTTATTTTTCCGACCACCATGTATGAGTGTTACACTGTATTTTACGTAAACACACCCGCCCGCAGGGACGCGGTGTCGTGCGAGCGCGCCGTGGAGCTGGCGGCCAACACGCGCGGCATCTGCTACATCCGCACCAGCCGCCCCAACACGCCGCTGCTGTACCCCAACGACGAGACGTTCAAGGTTACACATTATCACATACGGACATAAACACCGTGTAATGTTTTAGATAGATGTGCATATTATATACACTGTGTATTTTTATAGATAGATGCGCATATACACGGTGTATTTTTATAGATAGATGCGCATATACACGGTGTATTGTTAAAGATAGATGTATACAGAGTGTAACGTTAAAAACAAATGCGTATATCCATGGTATAAATTTTAACGAACGCCTTATTCAACCAAGTCATAAATTTGACGGCATGAGGACGGATAGAAGTATACAGGGTGTAAAGTGTTTTGTCGCCTCCGGCAGGTGGGCGTGGCGAAGATCAAGCGGCAGCAGCCCGGCGACGTGGTGCTGCTGATCGGCGCCGGCGTCACGCTGCACGAGGCCATCGAGGCGGCCGACCGGCTCAAGCACGAGTCCATCAGTGAGTCGCAATCCTACCCGTTTTACCACCTCCTTTGTAACGTTGACTTTTTACATACGGTATAAGGTCGACATTTCGATGAATACAAATACTGTCACTTTTTTAACAGCCTCGTTAGATCTTTCGAACGACATTTTGCTATTGTAATTGTGACTTTATATTCAGTGTATGAAGTCAACATTTTAACTGACGAAATCTATACCATTGTCTCTTTAACCCCCCTACTATTCTTACATCGACATTCTGTCCATAGTAAATTCGTTTTTCTACCATACAGTGTGTAAGGTCATCATTCCAATAGACTTATACAGTGTGTAAGGTATAGGTACTTGTCGATGAAGTTTGCTATACAGTGTGTAAGGTCGTGTCGTGTCGTGACTCGTGTCGTGTGCCCCAGACGTGAACGCGCGCGTGCTGGACCCGTTCACGATCAAGCCGCTGGACGTGGCGGCGGTGCGCGAGCACGCGCGGGCGGCGGGCGGCCGCGTCGTCGTCGCCGAGGACCACTACCAGGCCGGTGAGTGCGGGGAAGGGGGGGCACGGGGGGGGGCAACCCAGCGACATTGCCTCGAAACAAAACTTGCTATGGATCCATGCAATAGCTTCCTTACCAACTTTGGAATACCTAATCAAATCCCTATGACTGCGTCTTACATTGGTAAGGTTAAGGTTGGCACAAAATGCTTTTTGCACAAAGTGCCGACTCTTAAAATGTAGTGATTATTTACTCATTTGGAAAGATTTATATTTTTGTTTGTTTGTTACGATTTCACTTAAAAACTACTGTACCGATTTCGGAAATCGCAGGGAACAACTAGTACCAATACTAGATAACATCGCCGTAACTGTATCGCCGAGTACATAAAGTTGTCGCTCCGCAGGCGGGCTGGGCGAGGCGGTGCTGTCGGCGCTGGCGCTGGAGCGCGACGTGGTCGTGAAGCACCTGTACGTGAAGGAGGTCCCGCGCTCGGGCCCGCCGCAGGCGCTGCTCGCCAAGTACGGCATCGACGCGCAGCACATCGTGCAGGCCGCGCGGGAACTGCTCGAGCTGTGAGCTGCGCGCCGCGGCCGGGGACAGGCGAAAAAAATCGGTGAGACTTCACAACCAGACTCCACAAAATTATCATAGATGGCGCTTTATAACTAGTAAAAATGTCAACTATTTCCAGAGCACCTTTCGCCAAATTATTATAGATGGCGCTGTACAACTTTCAAAAATGACAATTTCCAGTTACCTTTCACCAAATTATCATAGATGGCGCTATACAGCTAGTAAAAACTCCGAGTAAATAATATACTGTAAAAATATGTCAACGGAGTCAAAAAAAAACCATCGTATATGGCGCTCTTCAAGTACAATATTTCCTTGCATAGAACAATCGAAACCTATATTTTAAAATAACTTAATACTAGCTATAAAGCATGTTTTAATTACAATTGGCAACAAAAATATGAAAACGCCTTTGAAAAGTTCACCTTATTGCTATGGCAATAACATTAAATGACCAAAAACATGAATTTATATCGCAAAAGAAAGTTCGGTTGTTTAATTGTTTTTATAGCCATACGTCGTGAATCGTGATCTGTTTAATTATGGCGATGATAAATTGAAGCATTCCTATTAACATGGGATCAGAGACAAAATATTTTGCGGCCCAATCTTTTTGTTTCCCTCGTTAGTATTTAAGAATTTATAGTTGTAAGTTCAGAAAATACCAGAACACAAAGACAATTATTGTTGTATTTAACTTGTTTTATACAAAGCTTACCTCAGATTTGTAAAAGATGCTTAGAAATTGTGCCACGGCAAGCATTCTATTACAATTTTTATAATATAGTTACGAGTATAGGAGCTATCAACACGGTGACTGGGATTAAATCCGATGGAAGACAGTAAAAGGCTGACTTTTATCGGGTTTAAACCCAACTACCGGGTTGATTGCCCGTCTATGGTTTCTGTCTGTCTGTCTGTTAGACAGCTAAGGTCTCACTCAGTAAGTCCCGAAGCTGACACAATAAATAGCATAGACTACTCAACCTTTGAACGAACATAAAAATGAAACAAATCCATGACAATCCAATCGTTGCTTTACAATTAGTTATATATGGTTACGTTAATATTACATATTACAGTATGGTTTCGGAGCTTTGAGTGACAATAATTATTAAATAATAATGATTAATTCAATTTTTAGACCTTTGACGACGTTTAAATGAGGTTTATAACTTTTGACGCGAGATATCGTCCAAAACACGCGTCAACTTAAATTGATGCGTGTGCTCACCTCGATAAGGTTGTTTTTGTATTAGCAGCATAAAATTAATCAAGCGAATTGTTGTCTCTTGTTGTCCATCGACATTTTATTCTATGTATAATTAAAATAACATGTTTATATATTATTATTTATAGCCGATAGAACCGCAGTGCCTTAACTATATTGTAAAAGGAACTCACAGAATCATAGACTATTTTCGAATGTTTTTTTGAAAGATTTATAAAAGAGAATGAAGTAATTTAGTGTATAAGACGAAGTGTTATATATTCTTATAGTGATCTATTTATCGGTAGAGGTTTCACTGATGGTGTATTTCTTGGTTTTTATATGAGGGCTTCGCGCAATTTTGTTACAAAATCAAAGACAACATAAACTTTGTTAAACATTTTATTTGTACGGTCACATTTGTGTTACATTCCTGTATAAAGCATTTTCTTGATTTATCATTGCAATTCGTTTGTTTTTTTTTTCTTATTATTAAAGACTTTTTCGAGTAAAAAATGATGTTGTATTATTTGTAGTCTTTCATAATACACAGGTAGGTAATTTTGATTTCATTAATCAAAAAGTTTTAATAACAGCTCTATGTTCTATATGCTCTATGTTATTTTTTTCTATACGTTTCGGAACTCCTGTAAATATCCTGTCCTATGGTAGGTATAAATTTAAAATGTGTTATAAAAATGTATTTACAGTTACAGTTAGCGACCAACGAGAACACAGTAAAAAAACAACACTGACTAGAATAACTCACATACCGATTGCAATTTGTCATACTTTTAAGTACGATTCGTCTATTCCGCTTACACCTAACTTAACTTATTACGTTTTTAGAAGCTTTTATTTAACTTGCAATGTATATATGTAACTATGTTTGTACGAGTGGAATCTTGCAACTCAATTTTGAAGCAGATATCTTCTACCAATTGAGCTAAAATTTTGTATCCACGTTTTGTTTGGATAATGTATAGTTTATTCTTTTTAGCGCATTTGAATAAAAGCTTCTTTTATATAAAAGTTTTTTCTATCGAGACTTATATAAAACTATGTACAATTTAAAGTTAAATAATTTAGGTAGGTAGTTAGGTAATTTTAATGGTTAAATAATATGAGACATGAGTAGTCGAGGTTATAGCGAGTAAATTCTCTTGACGAAATTCCTCGTTAAACACAATCTATGTATAATAAAATGCTTTGTCCTGAATGACTGATGGATCAACACACAGCCCAAACCGCTGATCGTTGAGACCTGAAACTTGGAGGGTGTGTTCTTTGTTTGACGTAGGTATTCGATAAGAAAGGATTTTTGAAAATTCAACCCCTGAGGGGGTGAAAGGGGGGGGGATTTGTATGGAACAATTCCGTGGCAACTTCAGAATTATCGCGGGTGAAACCACGCGGGACTGCTAGTTATAAATATAATTTTAATTTGTTTGTGGGAGACTGGGACGAACTGATAGGAATAGCGAGCTAAGATTGCGATATTTCATTGTGGCTTGACATGCTTTCTCTATACCTAAGCTTATAGGGACAAAATTAGTTACTTCAGTACTTTGCTTGCAATCCAAGATTGGGAAAGTAGTTACACACTAGCTTTTTTGGGGAACGGTTTTCTTGAGCAGACTCGGAGGATTTTTTTTTGTCATATTCATAAGGAATACCTATGCAAATATTATCATTATTCTAATGTTAATAAGAATTTATACAGAACATTTTCATGACTCCTTTGTTCATTTAGGTATATACATTGGTAAGTTCTAGTCACAATAGAATTCGTAGAGATGATAGTAAACGTAAAAATAAGTAAAAAAAATAATACAAACAAGAAAAGCACTCAAACACAAAATATACAAAATTAGTCAACACTTGGACGGAGCGGCCATTACAACAGCATCGGTCAGCTGTGATCGAATAACAAATTAAATAATGGTAACCCGGATTCATACGAATTAATCTCACTAATGACATTACTACACTGTATTATCCAAACAATCCTAAATGCATCATTCAGCCACTTGTACTCAGCAGCCTGACAGGGTGTGGTCGTGGGGTCCTCGGAGCAGGCTCACCCCCACTCCCCGACGGGGCCGGCAGCGGCCGGCGGTTGCTCCGTGGCCGGCGCCGGAGCCGGAGCCGGCTTATCGCTCCCCCCCTCTTCTAATTCCCCCGGCAAATAGTCCTTCCAACTCCTAAACAGGTACCTCGTGAACTTCCTCAGTTGTCTGAACTTGCAATACGTAGCGCCCTCGGCCGATTGCAGTTGCTGCGTTTGGATCAAAAATCCTTTTTCTTTAAACGTTTGCTCCAACTTCTCCCTTTGTAAGCTTTTTCTAGATTTCCTTTTCTTTTTCGTCAAGTCTTCTCTAGAAGTCGGAGCTTCAGTTTTGGGTAGAGCTGACACTGTGGGCTGAGCCGGCTCTTGCTTTCTCGGAGGTTCTCTCTGCATGTACTCGTAGGCTTTGTTACTTCCCTTTGTACCGGTTCCACTGTAGTATCTAAAATTCCCTCCAGAGTCTACTGAGAGCATTTTCTTTTCCTGCAGCGAAGGTTTGGATCCTCCTGTAAACTTGAACTTACAAATACTAACTTCTGTCGTGGGCGTCGTCGTGCTACTTTTCGTCGGCACCGGAGGTATGAAAATCGCCGACCGTTTCCTCTTGACCGGACCCTGGCTCGGGTTCGGAGAAACCCTTTTCATTTTCGTGTTGTCTGGACTCGCTTTTGCTTCTTCAACTTGCTTAATCACTTTCGGATCGAGAAGCTCCGAGATCTCTTTGAGCACTAGTTTGTTTTTGCTGT
The DNA here is from genome assembly GCA_907165275.2 of Zygaena filipendulae. NCBI lineage: Eukaryota > Metazoa > Arthropoda > Insecta > Lepidoptera > Zygaenidae > Zygaena > Zygaena filipendulae. Next base: position 10,446,441 of record OU015669.1, read on the forward strand.
CATCGATAGAGGGAGAGTTCGCTGCCGTCGACACCTCGCTAACGCTGTTCGTAGTGGACAGACCGTCTTGGTCTTCGGCGTTGAAGGGCGCTCGTCCCGCCGCCGCTAGCCTCTGGTAATACAACAGTTGAGTTTGTAGAGCTAGCGGATGCATGTAGAGACCAGTGTTCGGCCAGTACACGTACCCCGGGAGTTTCCCCTCGAGGTCCGCGCTCGCCGTACACTGAGCCGGCTCGGACAGCGCGGGCGACACGTCCCTGGCTTGTCGCGACAGGTCCGGGGAGCTGCTCGCCGTCTGCGGCACGAGACTGGTATTCCTCTGGATGACGGAGATCGCGTTGGGCTGCTCGCTCTTCGGACTCTCCATATCGGTGTCGAGCTCAGTTTTCACTTCGGGCATCGACGTGTAAATGCTGCCGAATTTCTTTTGTATCTGTATCCTGAGCTCGTGGAGGTCCCTGATGCACAAGTTGAGCGGTTCGTCGTCGCTGTGAAGAGGGCCGGGGATGGTGGGCGGCGCCTCCGGCAGAGGGTCGTCGGGGCTGTTGTACCGCGCCGGGGAAGCCGCCTCCAACCGTTTCTTGTTCTCCATAGACATTTTACGCTCCAGCAGACTCGATATGATTTTGTTCTGCAGGTCCGTTTTGGGGATACTTTGGGCGGGTCCGCTCGCGTTTCTGCAGGGCGGTCCCATGTTTAACGGATTGACTCTGTCCTGGGGCGGCGGCTGGCCCGGGACCACAGTGCCGTAGTTCTCGTAAATAAGATGACAGATGTCGGCTTTTTTTGGCTTCCTCCCTCTCCTAGGTTTGGAGTTATTGAGCGTCATCTCCCCCATGTACGGCAAGTCCTCGTAGGTGACGATCTTGCTGGGCGTTATCGCCGGACACTTCTTTCTTTTGTCGTCTTTGTTGACCGCCATGACGACGGCCGGCGTGACCTGCGGCACGGTCAGTGTGCCCGTTTCGTTCTGTATGCCGGCTAGTCTTTGGGCCCATATCTTGAAGGTTTCATTGTTGAAGTTGTTTATATCGAAATTCGGTTCCGGCTTTGGTTTCTCCGGGAGTTTTTGCTTGGCGAGGGCTTGCTTCGCGCTGGCTTTCTGTAAGCTCTGCTCGTAGTGGTCGAGGTATTCCTGCGGCAGCGCCTGGTGGTGGAACTTGAGCTTCCAGCGGTTCTTCTGTCGGTTGCGCGTGTGCTTCGCTTTGGGCTGCTCCGTCTTTTCGTGCCGCTCCTTGCTGGCGGACAGCAGCTGTTGACGCAGCAACTCCTTGTTCTCAGATCTGAAATTTAACAACAACAATTTTATTACACGACCACATCGATTTCAATGTTTAAGGGTAGATTACTAAACCCAAAAAATTTCAATTTCGTTTCTACGTAGGTATTAGAGGTTTGTTACTACGCATATACATATTTGCATATTTGTTGCCATAAATCTCACTGTCAGTTAACAATAAAATTTCGACATCGGGTCCGGTGATCGAGATTTCTGTCGTACCTATCTTCATTTATAACGACTATTTATTGTAGAATGCGCCAGTCTGCGGTAGATTCATCATTTCGTGATTGTCTAGGAATCCAAAGACTTTTAGGTACCTAAGTATATTTTAAGAAATCGACTAGGTATCTTGTCTGTGGTTCCTCGCTACAGTCTAGTTAAAAGCTCTGTTCAGATTAGGTCCAATAAAACTTGCGTCTCCATTTTAATGAACTAAAAACCTTAAAATCTAAAATAACCCCACTCGGGATCAGTCTAGACCCCAAAGGTAAGTGAGGTGTCTGCGTGTGTGAGTGTGTGTACCTGTGGTGCGCGGCGGAGGGCGGCGGCGGGTGCGCGGGCGCGGCGGGGGGCGCGGGGCACACGTCGGCGCACGCGACGCGGCGCATCACTTCTGAAACAACGAGCGGACACACGTCACATGGAGCCATCTACTTGCATACATAAATACTACTATAAATAGGCTATCAGATACAGAAATATCGTTCAACACTCGAACAGTCGTAAAAATGTTTTCTTAGAAGTAGACAAGAACTATAAAATCAAAAATAGCAAACAGCAGCCCCCTTAGCCAAGCCGTCTACACTAATCGTAAACGCATAGTAAACTAAAGAACGTAATCGTTATGTCACGTGGTCACGCAAAACTGAACTTTTGATTTGAGGATATAGATTGTCAACTTGGCTAAGGGGGCAGACTTAACCTTACCTATACATATTATCTGTGACTTAACTAACCCTAACTAACCTAAATAGGAGGCCGATCGCGCTATTTCATAACGACCGCGAAATTAACAAACGTCAAATATTAAATTAATATTTTATGCAATTTCGTATCGCGTTGATTAATTATTGTAAAGACAGTTCAATTCTTAATCAGAAGTTACAAATATTTGACCGAACTTGGTGGAGCGTCAAGACCTAAAGAAATCTAGAAACAAAAAGGTTTTCACGTTCATCACGTTTTTGATTTGGTAATATTATTCAAATATCGCAAATTTTAGTCTCTGAGCTAACTACCTACTAGACTATACAAAAAAAATGTTCTCTTTGACTGAATGAATAATTTTAAGTTGTTATCGGTCGAAGGCTCAGAGCGCGCAGTGGACCTGACAGAACATGTGCGCGCAAATCGGAAATCGCCACCCTGTTTTAGCTTATTTTTGTGAATTGATGCAACATTATTTCCGCTCTCTCACTTTGGCTTTTCTACATTCAGAATACGTTTACTAGGTATAAGTAGTTTTAGTCATTGTGACTGGGAATAAATGTTTTATATTACTTATATTAGGTACTGTATGGCGTATATTTATTATCTAAACGTGCTATAATTTTTTTTGAATGGGCAATAAAATATTTCCCTCATAATTTTTTTATCATACAAGCTGTCCCTTCGTTTTCACCGGCGTAAATTTCGGAGTTAGCGCCGGAATACCAGGATAAAAAGTACCTTATGTCCTTTTCTGTACCCCAGAAAACGTACCTATGCAAAATTTCATGATGTCCGGTCGAGTAATTACGAGTACCTAAGGCGTGAAAGCGTAACAAATAACCTGACTCACATTTGCGTTTATAATAATAGGGATTACCTACATGAGTCTTGTCAAAAAACCGTTTAGTTACGTAAAAGGCATGAAACCCGACCGCGAGTGGGCTGTCGATGTCGGCCCAAAATACCGAGCTGGCGCTGATATAGCCGGCCCCGCGCGGCGCGGCGCGGACCGGCGGCGGCGGCGCGCGCGCGTCGGCTGCCAAACTAAATGTAGCTGCCACAAAATACGATACCAATTTCGCAACGCAAACGCACCGTATACGGTAAACGTAACGCATATACGTAGATAATTCACAATAATTGCTATCTTTCGTACTGGTAACGTTAATTTACACAAAAAGTACCTATTAATTAAACTTTACTTTTTGTCTGATTTGTAAAATTTCTTGCATTACTTTGATATTTGGTATATTGCGTCAGAGCAAAAGCATTTGTACGGCGCGTACCAGACGCAACATCAACTTGGCGATTCCGCCAGATAAATGGTTTTTGCGTCCCATGCCCGTTTTCACCATACAAAAGTATGGGATTATTTACTTAAAAGCTCCCCTTAACCAGACCTTAAATGGTAGGTACGTACGCTTAGGTGACCCCTGACAGTTGATGAAACAGAAACAATCTTCTAACGGTCACCTAACTGCATCTAGAAGATCTCGAAAACTTGTAGGATATCGGTGAAAATGGAAATCATAATAATATCTATTGATCTCCAACGTTTAAGGTATTTCCCCGAACCTCTCAGGCACGGCGGCGATGGATAAGTTGGATAACAATTGAAACATAGCTAGGCCACAGATAATATAATACTATACTAGGCTAGGCATTTATCACTTAACACTCTCAACAGTCATTCAATTTTTATAATTGGCCGCCGTCAATGCAATCCACCCAAAAAGGAGTCGACATAAACCCAGCCCGAAAAAAAATGAGTCTCCGCGAGACTGAACCCGCTACTTCCGTGTGCATGACCAAGGCTAGCCGAGATCATCGGTACAGTTAGCCACATTTGTTATAGCTATCATTCATAAAATAAGTAACAACTCACAAAAGGTAAAATACTTTAATGGTAATTTTTTAAATCTTTGTCTTATTTTTCATGTAGCAAGCATTTATGCCAGTGTTCGATGAAATCGACGTAAAGAATTAATAGGCATAGAATGGCATTTAGCGCACTTCAGATCCATGGAATTAGAAATGCGGCTGGTTGAACAACTATAGACAACGTGACTATACGTCTTCAGTTGTGAACGTAATTTCGCGCCATATCACGCAAGCATTTATTTTCTAATTTAATTTCGAACGCAATCTAGAATGAAACCCTCACTCTATATGCAGTAATATCTCTGTGAAAATCAAACATAGGTAAATCCGAAATAGTGCTCCCTTTATCGTGTCGTACACGTGTCGGATATCGGAACGATTCATGGTATTTAAGGACTCAAGTTCGTATATACCTACGGTTGTGGTAAGAACTCTAGCAATCCGCTTATTTACTCGTAAGACCGACTCTATATAAACAGCTTAACATTGTGTCTTATTGTACCTATACATTACTGCCTTCTTGTGTGAATCCCAAAAAACTTTTTGGGTACTCGATAATCACAAATAATAAATCATAATTATTGTTTTATTACCTCTAGCCATCTTCGTTTATTGAGCACATCCGACGCCGCCCCTCCCACGCGCTACTTGATCAATATCTTCATGCGCCATAATTATTTTTTTATTAGGAATTGTTTTTGATATTTGTTACAAGTTCACAATTTTGTTGCGGTTTTAAAATTTGGTATCGCGCTTTTTACTGTGAACGGAATATACATTATTATCGTTAACATAACCAAAGGTGACGCGTTTGGACTTTTATAGACGTACCTACAGACAAATAAAAGAAGACTAATTCTGTGGAAAATGAGCGCTATGCCTTAACATACATATACATCTTTAGTTTTTCTTTTTGAATTTTTTTCAGAGATAGCAAAAATCACGTCTTAACTGTTGTTTCAGTTCGACTTGCGTTTATAAAAACGGGCCTTGATGGAGTGCGCGGGTAGTTATGAGTTTGCTGGAGGTGCCTAAAGGAATAGTTGTAATCTAATGGAATCCAATGGAACGGCTGTTGTGTGTGGGGGGGGGGGGGGGGGGGTGAGGCTGGCTCGCCGCCAGCGCACGCGCACGCCGCAGCGACAGACAGACGCACGGGAAGTGTTTTGTTTTGCAGCCCGATGCGGTTGTTTGCGTAAATCCAGATTCACGTCATCATAATTAAGTACAGCTACTATAGACACATACCTACAGTCATTTGTGATAAGGGGATCCAAGTTTTCGTAGAAGCATTAAACCACTAAAACAACCTGCTGAAGCACATCGCTGAGATTTGACCCACGCCCTCCGTCACAGCTACATTTTGTCCGCAATTTTGCATGTCGTTTTCTACCAATATGACATCTATTTCCCATTAGGTTTCTTTTTACTATATATTTGTATATTAATTTATTTATATTAACCGACTTGGATGAACAGGTGACTTCCGTGCAGAGCGGCTCTCCATTACCGGAGGCGTTTAAGACCCAAGACAAAAACGGATTGAATACACTGCGTGTTGGCATTGGCTGAATAGCAGTTCTCTGTCAGTCACTTTTTAAATAAGAGACAAGACAGAGCTGGCATTCGAGCTATGGCGACATGCAACGACATGTGAGATTTTCTAATAAAAGTATTTTAAAACATGGTGGCAGCGGTTAAAAACCAAAAAAATGTCTCAAGAAAAGACCGACCTCGCGAAAATAGTGCAGCAGCAGACTGTGCTTCTTCAAGAAATGCAAAAACAAATTGCACATCTGCGTGGGCCAGATTTAGTAAACGTACCATGGCCGGCGTCGTTAAATATTAACACATGTCCGGAGGAGGCGTTCAAATCATTCGAAGCTGCATGGCTAAACTACTGCAAAGCCACGAAAATGGTTTCGTGGCCGAAAGAAGACGAACCAAGAAAAATCAGTATATTGTTTAGTGCCATCGGCGAAGATGCTCTAAAGAAATACGCATACTTCGGCATCAGCAGTCAAGCACAACCAGGCTCATGTGAAGAGATATTAAAAATTATTGCATCAAAAATGGTTCCAAAGAAAAATATTATATATAATAGATATGTTTTTTTGAGCCGTAACCAACAAACCTATGAACAGTTTGACATATATTATTCTGAAATCACAAAATTAATTGAAGAATGCAATTATAAAGACTTTAAGGAAGAAATGTTAAGGGATAAAATTGTCATTGGCATAAAAGATATGACTTTAAAAAAAGATTTGTTAAAAAAAGATAATCTTACATTAAATCAAGCAGTGAACCTGTGTCGTGCTGCAGAGGCCACAGATAAACAAGTGAAAGATCTATCTACAGCATCAACATCTGAAATTAAAAAGGTGGAAGAGATATCAAATATAAAAAAGGGGAAATGTAGATTCTGTGGTAAAATGCATATATTTAAGAAAGAAAATTGCACAGCATGGGGAAAGACCTGTAATAACTGCAAAGGTAGAAACCACAGTGAAAATGTCTGCAAGAAAAAGAAGGAAGTTAAAGAATTAAAAGAGACTCCAAGAACACAATATTCTTCAGATACAGATAGCGACAACGAAGTACAGGTAATAAATAAAATAATGAACAAAAGAAACAAGAACTTGGCAGAGTGTGTCATACAATTAAAAAGGCAAAAAGATTGGTTTAAAGCTACTTGCTTGCTTGATACAGCAGCTGATGAATGTTTAATTGGCTTAAAAAACTTGGAAGATATCTTTGGAAAGAGCTACACACAAAAAAATTTGACACCATCCCAGAAGTCTTTATATAGTTTTGGAGGACATAACATAATGATTCATGGTGAAATAAATATTACTCTGCGCATTAAAACTTTAAACAAGATTAAGAAATACCGAGTTACATTTCAAGTTGTGCATGATGACCATATGCCACTTCTCTCTTGTAAAGCTTGCACTAAAATGGGACTTGTGAAGTTCTGTAAAGAAGTAAAATGTAGTTACTCGCAAGAGACACACAACATTATCAAAAAATATGATACCGTTTTTGAAGGCAAAGGAAGCTTTTCTGGTGAAGTTAACTTAGAAATGAATGAAAGTGTCCCGTCAGTCATACAAAAAGCTCGCCGAGTCCCAGTTGCACTCCGATCTTTACTAAAAGAAGAATTAAAAAAACTAGAAAGAGAAGGAATAATAGTAAAAGAAGAAAATCACACAGATTGGGTGAGCAATATTTTAATTATACAAAAGAAGGACAGTTTTAGAATTTGCTTAGACCCAATTCCATTGAATAAAGCAATAAACAGACCTAACCATCAATTCACTACTGTGGAAGAAATCTTACCTGAATTAGGACGTGCTAAAGTTTTCTCTACTTTTGATGTCAAAAAAGGCTTCTGGCATTTAAATCTTTCAGAAGAGAGTAGTAAACTGACTACATTTTGGACACCTTTTGGTAAGTACCGCTGGAAGGTTCTCCCATTTGGTATATCATCTGCACCTGATTACTTTCAGATAAAAATGAGTGAAATAATTCAGGGATTGACAGGTGTTGAGGCCTTGGTAGATGACTTACTTGTGTTTGGGGTTGGGGACAGTATGTCTGAAGCTGTCCTAGATCACAACAAAAATTTGGAGAACCTAATGGAGAGGCTAGTTAAGTTCAACTGTAAGTTAAACAAAAGCAAGACCAAATTGCTACAGACATCAGTACAATATTATAGGCATGTCTTTACCAATAAAGGACTCCAGCCAGATCCCTCTAAAATAGAAGCGATAATGAACATACCTACTCCAAAAACTAAGAAAGAGCTTCAAAGATTTTTAGGTGTTGTGACTTACCTCAGCAGATTTATTCCAAATTTGAGTGCAGAATCCTCACATTTAAGACAACTCACCCATGAAAAAAGTGAATGGATCTGGACTAAAAAAACTCAAAAAGAATTTGAAAAGCTAAAATCTTTAATAAGTGATATTAAAACTCTAAAATACTATGACAAAAATGAAACATTAATTATTGAATGTGATTCCAGCGAAGGAGCCCTAGGTGTGGCTCTATTTCAACAAAATCAGCCTGTGGCATATGCTTCGAGACGCCTGACTCCAACTGAAAAAAAATATGCACAAATAGAGAAGGAGCTCCTGGCCGTAGTCTTTGCTTGTACAAGGTTTGACCAATTAATTGTTGGTAATACAAAGACAGTTATCAAAACTGATCATAAACCTCTATTAAATATATTTAGAAAACCTTTACTCAATGCTCCCAAGCGACTACAATCTATGCTACTAATTTTACAAAGGTACAGTTTGGAACTGGAATTTGTCTCAGGAAAAGACAACATTATGGCAGATGCTTTGTCAAGATTCTACTTAGAATGCAAGGATATAGATAAATCAAAGAATATGAAAATATTTGAAATAATAGAAAATATTAACCCATTACAAAATCTACCAATATCTGATAAATGCATAAAAGACATTGAAAATTCAACTGCTCAAGATTTAAACTGTACAACTTTAAAAAAACTTTATTCAGCACGGTTGGCCAAGATATATAAGAAATATTCCAGATGCACTGAAACCTTACTATAGCTTAAAAGCTGACTTAACTGTTCATGGAGGTCTGATCCTCAAGAATCAAGCCATTCTTATTCCTGAAAATTTACGGCAAGAAATATTAAACAAATTACATAAAGCTCATTCAGGTATCGAAAATACTTTAAAGTTAGCTAGAGATGCTATATTTTGGCCAGCAATGACAAATGATATCAGAGAATTGATCAAGAACTGTCATATATGTAAAAAATTTCAACCAAGTCAACAAAAGATGACCATGCAAAGTCATAAAATACCTAAATATCCATTTCAGATTATTTCAATGGATGTTTTCTTCTTCACTCAAAATGGCAGACAGATGAAATTTTTAATTACTGTAGACCATTACTCTGACTTTTTTGAAATAGATAAATTAAAGGACATGTCAGCAAAACAAGTAATAGAGGCCTGTAAAAAGAACTTCTCCAGACATGGTATTCCAGAGGTAGTTGTAACGGATGGAGGCACCAATTTTGTTAATCAAGAATTCTCTGAATTTGCTAATAAATGGAATTTCACTCAAGTAACTTCTTCACCAAATCACCCACAAGCAAATGGCAAAGCAGAAGCTACAGTGAAAATAGCAAAAAAACTGCTACTCAAATCAAATGAGAATGGAGACGATTTCTGGTTTAACTTGCTATGTTTAAGAAATACTCCTAACAAGTTAGACTCCAGCCCTGTCCAGAGACTATATTCCCGAAGAACGCGAGGTTATTTACCAATCATTCAGGAGATGCTACGACCAAATGTTATTGAGAATGTTCCAGAGTACATCAAAAGAAAGAAGGAGGCTACTAAATATTCGTATGATAAAAGGGCGAAAAAGGCAACTAGCCTCGAAATAGGACAGCCAGTTACAGTTCAACTTCAACCTTCATCAAATAAATTCTGGACACCAGGAGTTGTCACAGATATCCTTTCGGATAGATCATATCTGGTAAATGTTGATAATACAACCTATAGGCGCAACCTATCACATATTCGACCCCATTCTTCACCTACCCAAGAAAAAGAAACAAATATAACTATTGAAGATAATTTTAAATTAAACGGACAAACTAATAGTTGTGAAGAAAATAATATAATACAATCAGAAAATTTGTATGAGGAGTGTGATAATACAAATAATTTAGTCTCCAATTGTACTCCAGATGATACTAAGAACGATTCTACGAGTCTTCAAGTTTCTACTCCAACAAAAACACCTTTATCTATTAACAGCCCTCGACCCAGAAGAGAAACTAGAAGACCTGCTTATCTCAAAGATTATACTTGTTGATTGATTATGTTGTGTAACCTACCCTTATGGTTTATAAGTGACTATATTAATGATTGTGGATTCAAATTTTAATCCGAATAAGTTTATAAGTTTTTAACAAAATTATTGTTAATTTAATTGAACTATTGGCTAAACCGATATTCATGATTATGATGATTTAATTTAATTTTTTTGTTAAAGATAACGTGTTGGCATTGGCTGAATAGCAGTTCTCTGTCAGTCACTTTTTAAATAAGAGACAAGACAGAGCTGGCATTCGAGCTATGGCGACATGCAACGACATGTGAGATTTTCTAATAAAAGTATTTTAAAACACTGCGTTTAATCAAAACAAAAACATGCTTATGGACATCTGTATTATATCCGAATATGGTGTTGTTATAATATTAAATCGCTATAAAGAAACGACATAAAGGGAAGATTAATAGCTTCCTTATTTGGCGAGTGCTGGAGCAGAGCTGCGTGGTTCGAGGAGTGATTCATTATCAGAAGACGAGCGTAGGTCGGCGCAAGCGCGCCTCTTTATTGTAAGTACAACTCTGTACGCGGGCTGCCAGCGTATGGAAAACACCCTAAGTTCCGGGAAATATAGTCTGAGAGACTTCCAAATAGGGAGAAAGAGTAGGTATTTGAAAATATTTTATACGTGCATTGTGCCTATGAAAAGACTTGTCTCCTATGAATGTGGAAGGTAAAGAGAGATGATAAAATCAACTTGACATGTGGAGGTCTTGTGGATTCTACATCTCTATAGCTACAGTACCTACAGGTCACACACGTAGAGCCAAGATGGTACTATGGTACCTTATACCAACCAATTAATTAATAGGAATTATTTGCGTATTCAAATAACCAACAACAGCATGAGAATGGCACAGAAAGAAAGAAAGATAGAATAGGAGTTTATTGATCCCCATTTAAAAGGTACAAAATAGAAAGAATTGACAGAAAAAATAGAAACAGAGAAGCCTATGAACTGAAACAAAATACTATAATGCCACAAGAAAAATATATATTTCTCCCGTTTACAAATAACCTGCGAGTGCAGCTGTTTTGTCATCGTTTGTTTTGTTACTCTGATTGATGAGTTAAGTTAGGTTTGAACTGAGACGACAATAGAGTCATGATATCGGTTTCCGATGCACGAGCAGCTTATCAACCATCAACATGCATTCTCTGTCGTCAACATTAAACGAAATGCAGGCTATAAATAACGAGTTATGGTGAATTAAACAATACCCCGGTGGCATAAACACTTTGTTTAGCGTAGAAATGTACTAAGCTTCCTTCATGTTTGCCATATATATAATCGCAAAGCAGGGAAATTCTCGACACGACCAACACAGCACAAGTGCGTCGAACACGAGTTATCCGTCGCAGTGGGCAGACAGCGTCGTTAGAATACGCCCCAGTTTCCAACAAGATTGGCATTAGCGCTGTAAGTGGAAATATTTTTATTCGTCGGCTACACCCATATCAAAAGTGATGCAATTTGTTATATATGTAATAAACTTGACAAATATGATTTTAGTTTTTATTTATAACTAACTGTTACCGGCGACTCTGCTAGCGTAAGTGTTAAAAAGTAGATACAATGCCCTCACTATCTCTATGACTATTACCGGGAATCGATCACAATTTAACGAAGTCTAAATATTTATTTCTAATTAGACTCTGTGAAAACTTAGTTCAATTCTGTTACGTAATAACCGCTTCTGCACATTCTTAGTTTGTGGATACATTAACATTTACATATATCTCACTGCAGAAGTAATCATATACATATTGCCAACTAAACATTGTAGAAGACTACCTTCAAACATTGTAACCATAATGAGTGAAAATCTTGAGAGTTTCTCAAGTCCACGGCGGTTAAGTATGCTACATTTTATGAAAATCCGTTCAGCGGTTACGAAGTTGACACTAAGTGGTACCAAACACACACATTCTCCTTCATAACATTATTTAGCGTTATGTTTGGAGCATCGACGTGAGACTTAAAGGCATAGGTACCTACTTAGCATGCTTGTTTACATAACGGATACAAAATACATTTCGCTATCAAATATGGTGATACTGCGCTATTAGACGTGCGAATCTTATTAACGTGTCAATTTGAGGTACTCCCGTATAAAGCAATAGTAGTAGGTAGGTTCCTCTATTGTGAAGAAGAATTTCATTTTTCTACGGCATTTATTTGCTTGCTCCCATAAAAAGCACTTTGAAGAAAAAAGAAATTTGTAAGAACTGTGTGTCAACCATAGAATGACATTGGTCAACGGATATTAAAAATCTAATATATACAAAAAATAAATAAGAAATAAAAGCAATTGACACGCAATGTGATTAGAAAGAAATTTCAGAAGTTTCAGAAGTCATTTTCAATTGGTTCAATTTTGTATTGTTTATGATCGGGTAAGTACCTAGATTTTTTTTAATTTTCCTCTAAATCTTAGAAAAAATTATGAACATAGTTTATACTCTAATTGCTTCCTGCCTTTGTACGGTAAGTATATTTATTTTGAATTACAATATCGAGCCTTACCATGATTAGTTTAAATAATTTTGACTTTTACATTGTTTTTAATGACACTGTCAGTATTATTATAAACTAGTCATTTCCCTACGGTGTCACTCGCGTTAATTTCGGAGTTCTCGTAGGAATTTCGAGATAAAAAGGAACCCTATGTAACTCTCGGGAACACTGCAGCTTACTTTATGAGTGAAATAATTTCGGTACAAAATTTGTTGATTTGTTCAGGTATTTATTTGAAATGGATATTTCAAACAAATACCTGAACAAACAAATAAATCTTATCTCTTTATACTGTCATGTTTTCTATTAGTCTTTCCTTATTTCAGGGAATTCTAGCATTATGTCATGGCAACACTGTTATTTAGTCGGTACCCTCATTCCCATTTGATAACTTAAAATAGTGTACGCCCACAATTGTTGGTGGGGTTGTGGGTATAAATACTAGTGTCAGCACAGAAGAGCTTCATTCTAGTTACTCTGCTCGACTTAAGTGGTCATAATAAGTGTTCTATCTCTATTGTATATATAGTATATGTGCGGTTGTAATAGCTATAGTAGTGAGAATAAAAGTATAGTTAACTAGAGGACCTCTTTTCTTTACATCTCAGAAGTGTGACGTGAACCCGAGAAACTGTAAGTACTTACCCACATTGATTTTATTGTTACAATGATTTTTGGATATAATTACTGACTCGCTAGGTATTAGAGACTAGTAGAATGGAAACATTAATACTATGAAACGTGATTCTGACTGCCAATAGCTGTTGGTTCAAAGTACAAATCATGGAAAGAACATTAGGTCAGGGCACCCCCTGATATTGTTCCTTTAAATGAGAGCCCCGAGACCATCGATCTTAATTGATTATGGTCCCGAGGTAGTACAATTAATTGACGCTGTTGGTCGTTGTTTTTCTTTGTACTTTCGTTATTCTAAATTATTGGCATAACAAATCGATGTTATTAGTTTCGTGATGAAGGTAGTCAGAAATTTTTGACAAAGCAAATCGATAATTCCAGTTTTTATCGGGGTACCTTCCAATAATACTGAATAGTTATTAATAATATTGTAGTACATTGTCATGACCCTAATGTTACTCTCTGGCGGCTTTTAGAACCCCTTAACGAGTAATAGCCGTTTGAATAACCTGAATAACCTCTATATATTTTCCAATTTTACACTTTTGCGAGCCATGAATAAGAAATGGCAGTATTCCTTCAGTTATTTAGAACTATTCCCCGCGGTTTCCGTGTCCGTGTTGATTTCGGAGCTCCCACGGGAATTCTGTACCCCTGGCAATATGTAGTATGCAAATTTAATGTAGTTTTTCCGACAATTCCAACGATTATTATTATAGTTATATGTATTTCAAACAATTTGTATAATCTTTGACCAATTGGTGAAAACCAAATGAAAATCCGTTCAGTTGTTTTGAGTTTGTCGCAAACAGAGAGATAGACAGACAGAAAAGAGGACTTTTCTTAACAATATGTAGTGATTACCGCTGAAAAAGAAAAAGAAAAAGGAGATTGGGTTCGACTTTTTGTTTTTTTTTTTTGTTTGTAAATACCCTACCTTATAATAATAATAATAATAAAAAAATTCAATTTCGTTGTCGACTCGTTTTAATTGGCGCAGTAGGGAAGGGTTCGATTCCGATGAGGGTTAACTTTTTGTGATGAACACAGGGTTCCACTTTTCATGCAATTTAGGCGTGTATACATGTGTCTTTGTAAAATGTGTTTCTTATTGTGTGTGTACAATAAAGTATATTTGAGATAAGTAATTTGATACATAAGTATCTGTACCTATATACCACGTTTTGCTTGGTTTCTATAACACAAGCCAGTGTAAGGTCAAGTAGATCTATAAATTGTGACTTATGAAATGGATTAAACAAATCTTGTGAGGTTGTTGTGTGTTTAATGGAAGTCAAGTTATAATTAAGTGAACCATTACACAAGTGACCAAAACAGTATGATTTTGTGTATATTCAAGTTGCCTTCCTTTCCATGCCATATTAAAGTAGTAGCAACTTATTGAACTAGAGACACATTTGAACAAGAAGTTAATGTTTGTTAAAGTTTATTTTGTGAGATGAACTAATCCTTTCCTCCAAATTAAAGCAGAAATATTTTCTTTGAAATGTGTATGTACGAGTCGAATGTGCTCAGGAGGCTATGTAAGCTGAACCAAGTATGCTCAGCGATGGTATGCCAAGCTCAGTGTGCTCAGAGAAGGCTATGTATGTCGAGCCATGTGTGCTCAGAAATGGCTATGTATGCCGACTGCGGAGCCATGTGTGCTCAAAAATGGCTATGTGTGCCGACTGAAGAGTCATGTGTGCTCAGAAATGGCTATGTATGCCAACTGAAGAGCCATGTGTGCTCAGAAATGGCTATGTATGCCGACTGAAGGGCCATGTGTGCTCAGAAATGGCTATGTATGCCGACTGCCGAGTCATGTGTGCTCAGAAATGATTATGTATACGGAGCCATGTGTGCTCAGGAATGATTATGTAAGTCAAGCTTAATGTGTTCAGAATGGCTATGAACGTCTGGGACCGGGGTAATCAGAGATGTGCTTAAAATAGGCTTTGTGTGCCTTTTTAATGAAACCACGATAAGTTTGGGTAAACTGTTTGGTCCCAAATATTCTGAAATGCGATATATCATATAGATGAAGTTAATGGGTTTGTTTGAATAGTTAACTATGAAAGAAAATCCTGATTGACCAGTTAGTTAAATTTTCCTTTGAAATTCTAATTTCAATGTACCCGGTGTCAAAGCGGACATGAATGATGGTAACAAAAGCTGATGCTTTCTTACCCCTGGGCAGCTTTCTGTATTTGCATTTAGTAACTTTTTGGGGAATTAATTTTGAGTCGATTACTGTGAAAAGGTAGACATATGGATAGAAAGATGTCTTACACCATTAACCTATGCAACTATGGACCATATTGGGGTATTCTGACCTCTTATTTGTGACGTAGTGATTTTCTTCTTCTTTTTGAATTTGACACAGGCATCTTGGTTAAGTAAGTGCCTTAATCATGCCAGTTTCAGTTAGAGAGAACGATGGACAGTGAAAAAGAATTATTTAATTTGAGTCATGACACGTGAGTCGTGATATATTTTTGCAGTGGGCATTTCGCTGTTATTTGGGATTGTGCAGCAAACCTTATTGCAATGGGCGATGTAGATAATGCTGTTTACATGTTTTACATGATGTTGGCAACTTTATTGATAGAATAAAAAAAAAGGTGTATTAAAAGACAGAATACTGCCAATAGATTAGGGGCCGTGGTGTGAACCGCAGTTTTATGATTTCCTCGTTAAAATGATGCTATGACTTTCGATCACTGAAGAAAATTTGAAGTATGTTAAATAGTTCTAGAGATTATCCATTCCAGACGAACTGACAAACTATACGACTATTTACGACATTGATTAGCATAGATTTCACCCAAAAGTGTTAACCAGTGTGCATACTAAGGTTGAAGATAATGATGACAGTGGTCAAGCCTGTCCGCTATTCAAGAGGTTCCTGGGGTCGATTCCCGCTATGGTCTAATTCGTGTGATAAACATTCGTTTCCGCTCTCTAAGTCTAGACGTGTTAGATTTAGGATGAAAGTTTGCATCATTCTTAATATATTGTTACGAGCTTTTAATTTGAATATTCGAATGTAAACTGAGTTGTTCGCACCTTTTATCAACCTCTACAAACCATAATATCTCAACCACCTGTTGGTATGCGATTGAAATGGTATTTGTCTGCCTATGTAAGTTCAGTGACAAAGTAACGTTATGGTGACCTCAAGCTCATATGATGATGAGCTGGGATTTAGAGATTGAAACTATTTGATGGCAAATGGTGTACGGCATGGCAGTCGAGTCTATAGCCAGTTTGTTTTATTGCAATGAATACTTTCCATAACATGCGAATGTTAACTTTTATGCGTAGGTGTCGCATTCTTATATTATGCAGTTACGGAACATACTATTGCACAGCTACATCCGTGCATCGGTAATTTCAAGTGATACCTATGTTTACTTCACAATAGACTGGATTAGATGGAATGGATGAAATTGAAGATTTGATGGGATGAAATTCATGTGACATTTTTGACTAGAATACAAGTGTAGTATGAATGGCTAAGAAACTTTTTTTTAGTTATTTGATTCAAGTAAGAAAGCGGTGGTGTATCAAGTTGAAATATGTTGATAAAATATTTCAACTTTGATTTTATCATTTTTAACAGTCCACGTATTATTCGAAATACAAAGGACTAATTTATAAATTCACGTAAAGTCCCAGTGTAGACTTTAGTTATGTTCTGCCACGCTCGATATTTTGTAATTCCTGTTAACTTAATATCAACTATGTGGATAGATGACTATGGCAGTTAATACTTATAATATCATTGGACCATGAAGCCAAAATCATTGTTTACTTTGTTTAAGTAGTTTTGAATCTGTCAAGAGTATGTTTTTACAGAAAAAAATCATGAATGATATTTTTGACTTGTAATCAAATTAAATCTTAGTTATTCATTGAGCGTCATGCAATAGACCTGTTGGTCCGATTTGGTCTTCAAGGACTTCGAGGATTCCGTGGATAACTTGCTACTGAAGTTATCGATTTTAAGTACTTAACTAGAAATTTTTAAAGATTGTTGCATTTATACCTGAAAGTTTATACATACGGAAACGAAAAATGTTTTCTTGAAAATCAAATATTGTGCTTTTGAGTCGGTTTAATATGCTCAGAATATTCCTCTTTATTGAAATATCATAAAATCACAATGAAGTGTGGAAGGGTGTTGCTATTATGCTATAAACGTAGCTATTATGTTTTTGATTTAGTTATAAAGATTTAACAAGCTTTTCGTACGCTTAATATAATAATATGTACTATGCAATGATAAGAGTGATGTAGCAAGATATAAACGCAGATCGACAAATACACATGATTTTTACGCATGAGTATTCACTTTATTCTCTGTATGGGGAAAATACATTTCATTAGAGTGAATGTGGTATGCTGTACTCGCTTAGGGCACCGCGAGGAGTTCTTTAATACCAAAATTGTCTTGTCGAGACTCAAGAGTATCAAATTATTATCGAAAACCATTTTATTATTAGACTGTTGCCGTGTTGCTGTCAGCAACATGCCTCATTATTCTCGAAAGTAGTTTCGATATAAAAAAAAACCTTTTAATGAATAAATTCATTCCATATATTTTATTATTCTTTGTAATATGATCTTGGAACAGTAATGCTTTCAATAAGTAGCTTCCGATTGAAAATACTTTATTTTAGGTTCAGATTTTTGCTTTGAAATACTTTAAAAATACAATACCGATTAATTTTTTTTAATTTATATCGCATTATTTTGTTAGTATTATAATTATAGATACTTTTTAAGTGGTATATATTTAATTGAATATCGATTATAAGCATATGCAACACCATTAACTAGTGCACCGTCAATATGGCTTTGTAGTATTTCGGGACATTATCCGTATAGCGTTTGAGCACAAAAGTTGAGTAAGACAAATCTATCTCAAACGAAATAAAAAGGAATCTATGTAAAAAGAAAAATCATAGTGTTCCACGGCTTAAAATAAATTTAAAATCTTGCTTTGATTTATTTCCGCATCTTGGAACCTGATTGGCTTTTGATAGAAACATTAACAAATAAAGCCGACCATTAAGTTCAGGTCATCGGCTGTGCTCCCAAATATAGTTGAGTTGTTACCTATGGTTCTTTTTGTAGTCATATTAAAGAAAATTATAATGTACTAAGTACTTTGCAATTAATCAAGTGCAAAAAGCTTGTAACGAGGCGGCTGTATGCCACTTTTTTATATATCCTGACTCATTTCTACTTTATTTAAAGAAAAAAAAAACTGTTGTCCTATTCAAATTAATGTAGGAGCTAGGAGCTAGCCGGAGGTTTATAATCTATAACCCCTCTCAGTCTTTACATATGCAAACTTAACAAGCTATCATGATTTTTAGTTTAAGGTAATTTGTTTTGATGTGTTTTGTGATTTGAAGTTCCATTTGAAACCAAAGATTTTAAGTATTAAATAAGGGAGATATTACTAGCGTGCGGAAAGTGAGGCATTCATTTATGTGTAAATAAGAACCTTCAATTTAGTCGTCTAATAGCAGCTAGAAAAGAAGCGTGTCTGTCAGATATTGACATATTTATAAAATGCCGTGTTGTGCTTTTTTTTTTCAAATGTAATAATTATGATTCAAAGATACGAAAAAATAGAGGAGTTACATACCATATTAAGTAATTAAATAAGACTATTTTAGTATATCTGAATTTTAAAATAATAATTTTCATAAATTATTAACACTTTGGTTAAATTAAAAAGGAATAGCGAATGTGGTACCGTATCTATATCTATTCTCTTCCATAATTTCTTTTTGTTCCATAAGTTCCGTAATAGCTTTCGAATTCAGTCGTAAACTGAATAATATAGAAATAGATGAACAATATTGGAATGCCGCGGAACATGACCCTTACTTAACTTTAGCATGTAATAATATACTAAGGTGCATTTTTTTTTAACCATAGGCAATAGACATTATTGTGTTTTGTGCACTTCAGTTCATTGTAAATTAAGTTTAAGAGTTATAAGGTAGATTAGTAACATATGAAACGGTAGTTAGTAGTTACTAAATGACTACCATATTATTGCATTTTAACAAATGTTTAAAAACATTTGATGGCTAAAACCGAATGTCATGTTATATGTCTTATCCTAATCATTACCATCTGTTATTTGTCAAGAGCTAAGCCATGATCAATATAAACTATGTAAGCCATAGGTAACATTCATTGGACGCATTGGCTCTTAACAAAGGGTAATTAAAATTAGTCTCTTTAAATATAGTTATCATAGAAAATTGCTCATTTTGTACTTAAATAATTTTAAGCTGTATCAAATTTATTGTTATTTTAGTGGTTAAACTGTAATGAGTCCCAGACAGAGTTTATTCTTTGTGAATGGAGGTACCGTGCGCCGGAGTCTGCACGTAGTCGGATGGCCGAATGTCATGTTTTCTATTAGTCTTTCCTTATTTCAGGGAATTCTAGCATTATGTCATGGCAACACTGTTATTTAGTCGGTACCCTCATTCCCATTTGATAACTTAAAATAGTGTACGCCCACAATTGTTGGTGGGGTTGTGGGTATAAATACTAGTGTCAGCACAGAAGAGCTTCATTCTAGTTACTCTGCTCGACTTAAGTGGTCATAATAAGTGTTCTATCTCTATTGTATATATAGTATATGTGCGGTTGTAATAGCTATAGTAGTGAGAATAAAAGTATAGTTAACTAGAGGACCTCTTTTCTTTACAATACCTATATCTATCTTATAACATTAGGATAAATAGGTAAGTAATGTGGGAAACCATTAAATTTACAACCTCACCTTAATCTACATAGCTATTTGCTGTCATAAATAAATAAACAAAAAATTAAACTAAATTAAATTAAATTCGGAACGTCGTCTGTCTGTCCAATATACTCTTTGTATCAGTCATCTGAGAGTCATCCGTAGTGATTATATGTATTATGATCTTTGCAGTCATCCAGCGACCTCTCCGTTAGGTCGATGCACAGGCCACAGCTCGCGCGATAACGAGCAAACAATATAAATTATACATACCTACATATTACCACATCCATGACACACATTTCTCTGTTTTCGAATATGACGTTATTTGCATTCCATTAGTGCCTATTGATTCAAAATACGGTAAATTTAAAGAGAATTCTAAATACTTTTACAGTTATGCAGGTATATCTAAATCTTGAGATATTTTTTTAACTCCACGGAGCTCGAAGGTGTGTCTCACCTTGTACCTACATAGGTATTTTTATAGGTAATAGCTGTCCCCCGTGGTTTCACCTGCGATAATTTCGGAGTTCCCGCGGGAATTTCGTGATAAAAGAACCCTATGTCACTCAGGAGTCAGGACTACCTACCGTAGCTTCCTATAGGTAAGTGAAGAATTTTCAAATTCTGTAGTTCCAGAGATCCCCCTACAACGTCACAAACTCACAATAGGGTGCTTGCATGATTTTTTTTTTCAGTCTATTTGACGTCACTTGTTCAAAATTACGCCTTATTAATCTGTGATAGAAATGTCACTGTCGTATTGACAGGATCATGTGACACTGACAGACAGGTAACTTCAATATCCAAAAGCGAAATTAAGGTTGAACTGTGTCGAGTTACTTCCAAAAGTTCCAGTAAAGAATCGAAATGCATCTTACCGATGCATTTTAAAGTAAATAACTTCAGAAAATAAAACAAATGCGTTGACTGTATGCACTTGGTTTCTTTTGCCTTCTCTGAAAGAGGTAAATGATTCCTAAAAAATAAAAGTGACGTCATGTGTTAAGCTTGGCTGTGATTGGTGTTTCGTTGCAACGTTCCGTTTCACAAAATTAAAAGTTGAATATTTTGGAAACTATTGAAATTTTTTAGTAAATCTTTCCCGATAACGCTTTTCTAAGGCTCTATTTTTGAAATATTGACACAATTTCTTATAATAAATTTCATGCAAGTACCCTATTCACAAACTTTACCTGTTTATAATATTAGTATAGATGTTGGTAGGTACATAGCGTAAATTTAAAATGTTTAATATAACGAGAAATTTAAATTTAGCAATAAAAAATATATGAATACAAAATATTGGGAAAAGGTAAGGTAGGCACTAGTCCACTTCAACAGCTGTAGGTAGGTACAGAATACTATTTTTTTATCTTTTTCCATGTGGAGCTGTTGTGATAGGCACGTAGGTACATTGTGGTCAAGGTATAGGTATTGTTGGTCATAGTGAATCAAGATTCTGGTCCAAACCTGACAAAGTTAAACCAAGAGCTTAAATTAAACCTTCCTTGGCGATCACAGTATTTAAAAATCCGTAATATTAACTATATATACTTAATTATTTCTTCTTACAAACTCTTTTAAATGTAGATATCGAATAAGGGAACTGCACCGCCTCAGTTCTTCTCAGCAGAGGACGTATTCCGAACTGACGGTAATTTATAGTTCTAAGAACCTGCTGACGATTACAAGTGATTGTAACCAATCCTAAGTAATAAATAGCTTTGATATTTGAATTATTTTTTGAATTTCACAATAATTGGCAACTAGGCAACAGGCATAGGTAGCTATAAAATAACAATCCAACTAATGATACTATAAGTAGAAATAATCCGAATAGGTAATTATAAACGTGATATTAATGCTTTTACAACAAACAGCCTTGGTTTGTCACAATATGTATGGTTCGTTTCGGTTTCTTCTACAGTTCCGACTGCGCATTTACCTACCTATTTGCAAATCGCACCTACTTTTTTGGACAGGAAAATTCAATATAAAATTTCATTTCTTTATGTTAAACTTTTTGCACAACATAGTACAACAGACGGACTTAATGCCATCGTGGTATTCTCTGAAAGTCAACCTTCAAGATTCACTATTTTTATTCGCATCCAAATAAACGACTAGAAGTTTAGCTTACGCCTACCTTATTGGATTAGTCAAATATCAGAATTTTCACACATAGTTTTATCACAAAATTAATTAGCACGTGTCGTATGCCGCACGCACGTTATCAAATATTAAAACTTTATAAATAAAATTATATTTAACATAGGTGCCTAAATAAATCAATGTTACAATGCGATTACCGCGTATTAATGAACCAATTAAGTACCTAAGTAATTACTCAGATAGGTAAGTATAGATATAACACAAAATTATATTAATTAACTCAGCAAAATGTCTTGTACCTACTTAAGAATATGTACGTTCTAAGTTTACAAACGATATGATGTTCGGTGATCTTTGGTTGATCGACAGTAAATAAATTATTATTGTTATAATATATTCACCTCCGCCTTCGGGCAGCATCTGGGACATCCAAATCCTTTAGTAAAGTGCACTGTTATCACACCAGCGGGCTATCGGTCACTCGCGAGCGCGAGCGGGGTCGCCCGCGTCGTACCGCTATGAATGAATCACTCGCCGCTCGGGCCCGCCGCGGTCGGGCCGTGGACGGGCGGGCGGCGCGGCGCGGCGCGGCTGTACGCCGGGTGTCGCGGGCTGGATGCGCACGCGCCGCTCACGGCTAAATACAGACTACGCGGCCCCGACCAAAATCGCTTTCGTATCACTTTCGGTTTCCATACGGCCCAAATTTAGAAGGCCGGTCGCTTACCGAAATAAAAACGCTATTTTTTTTACGGCGCACAATATTTTTCAGCGGGCTGCGTTTTCGCGCAGGGCGGCGGCGCGGTGGGAAACCCGAGATTGGTGCCGTATTTGGCATCCGGCCGCGGGCGCACTGACGCTTTTGGGTATTTAGTTTCGTTCGGAGCGAGCGCTCGGGCCGCGCCGCCGCCGCCGCCGCGCCCGCCCGGGCTAATTTCAGCGGCTTCCGCGGCCGCGACACCTGTGCGGGATTCTCGTGCCGTAAATGGCTTTGTGTCATGGATACCAATTATTGCAATACACAACATTATCAATCGAATTGCTACAGCATAGCGACATACGTATATTATTATCATGTTAAATATTTTTAAAGTCAAGAATATAATGCATATACAATATACATAATTATTAGTAAAATTAAGGTTATTTATTTATATATTTATACAAATAGAACGACCAACAATATAATAGATACTATAAAAAGAAAAAATAGTGGCGTTAAAGAAACTTTTAATATAACACTATAAAAATGCCTTGCTAACATTATTGGAAAAGTGGTTTTTGAAATCTCCGGAAATAATAAACCTATTTGAAAAATTATTACACATCCAAAAAGCTATGAAGATATAAATCTTCATAGGCAATGACATTCTATTTGTACATAGTAGGTACTTTGCATTCCGGAACGAAGAGTTCCCGCAGAAGCTCCGAAATTGAACTATGTATGCCTACATACAATAAACAGCTAGCAATTAATATTTATTGTTTAAAATCTAAATAAATATCATATGTGTTCTACTTGCACTAGGTACTTGGGTTAATTGCTTAGATAATTAGTTAAATGTGATATAGAGACATTAATTATGTTACGCAACATGTTAATATTCATTAGAGTCGTTGCCCAAACAATTGGTACAATTGTTGTTACAAAACGTGCGTTCACGACTCGATTAATGACAAATGTTCAAAAAAATTAGGTTTAAAATTTGGGGCCGTAACAACATTTGTTCTTCGTTTCCACTCTCGACTGACTAGGTTCGATCAGGCGGGAGTCGGAATGGGGATGTGGACTACTTTTGAAAATCAAAATTCTGCCGTCCGTCAGTTACAAAATTAAAAAAAAAATAGACAAGTATTTTTTGCTTTTTCAAATCAATTAAAATATTCAGAAATAAAGCGCATTAAAGTTTAGGGTGAGGGGTTCGTGACGTCACTAACCGCTAAAACCGCCATACAAACTGTCAGAATAGTGACGTCACGCGAAATTTCAACTCAATATATCGCCGTTATTTTTTGATTACGTAAAAAAAGAATACGTGTCCAATATTTTTTAAAAATCTACAAGACGGACTAAAAAATAAAAATTAGTCAACATGCCCATTTTATTGGCGGCTCCAGTTCACGGTCATCTTATTAGTTATCAATTTCCACAATCGAGACGTTTAGTCTAATGAGTATTTCGCACCCATTGAACCGAAAGACGGAGTATAAGCAACATTCATCGTATCCTAGCAACCAGAATAGATCTCCAGGAGCTCTATATTCGTTTGCCTATAACATCAAGTGAGCTTCATCTTCATATCATTTTATAAATATAATAGAATAGAGTAGAATAGAATAACATTTATTTCTGCACACAATAATATCGTCCATAGAACAGATAATAATTATTATTTTCTCTGTGGTCTTGTCATAAACATTACAGATTTTTTTTTATTTGGTAGTTACTAAACAGAAAATGAACTTTGTATTTATAATCTCGTTTAGTGTTCTTCCGAACTATTACATAAAGAATGGGAATCATTTCAATGGATTAATTCTTAATTTTGAATATTTATGAGCGACAGGCGCGACAGGCAACATGTAACAAGTGTTGAAACTTGTAAGAAGGGAAAGCCTTCACGGTATAGTGTGAAATGAGAATGTAGAGTTTGGTGTAGACTTGTAGTCTGCATGCGATATAGGTGCGCTTTTAAAAACGTGTGTTTTAAATAGTACTCGGACAAGACGTTAATATTAGCTTTTATTTATTTATGTGGTATGTAGTCTAGAAATTTTAAAAATAATGCGGTTTCTGGTTTTCTCTCTTTTTATTGAAGATTGGCACGTATATTTATTATATTATGTACATAAAGTTACTGGCGCCCGCGCCATTACTAGGCAGAGACCTCATATTATATTATGCTTCTTTTATCTATACTATAATAAAAGAGTAGGATCCGTGATTCTGTACATTGAATATTTTTAACAAAAATTGACAGGGGGCGTTAGAAGAAGAGTAACCAACCACAAAGAAAGAGTTTTTAAAATTCTTTTCTGTCTGTCTGTTCGCGATAATCTCCGAATCTACTGAGCGGATTGTCATGTGGTTTTCACAGAAAGATTAAGCTTGGCCTGGAGCTACATATGGGCTTTGTTTCATTTAAATCGGATGTCGGAAAAAAAAAATGTTTTATCAAAACGTTTCACGCGGGTGAAACCGCGGGGCACAGCTAGTCTATACTATAATAAAAGAGTAGGATCCGTGATTCTGTACATTGAATATCTTTAACAAAAATTGACAGGGGGCGTTAGAAGAAGAGTAACCAACCACAATAAAAGAGTTTTTTAAATTCTTTTCTGTCTGTCTGTCTGTTCGCGATAATCTCCGAACCTACTGAACGGATTGTCATGCGGTTTTCACAGAAAGATTAAGCTTAGCCTGGAGCTACATATGGGCTTTGTTTCATTTAAATCGGATGTCGGAAAAAAAATGTTTTATCAAAACGTTTCACGCGGGTGAAACCACGGGGCACAGCTAGTGTTAAATAAGACTGGCATATAGCACAATAATATTATTATTATAGCTCTACCATCGATTGTTATAGACATCATGTCTCTACACATACCACTTTCTAAATTATCATTTCCATGTAGAAGAAACATTGAACTCCCACGCGAGCTGTGGAAAACTAACTGGTCATACAGCTGTATGATAATTAACTATTGTTGTCATATTCCGGAAGATTATGAAGATCGTCTAACGTCAACCTTTCTTCAATTGTTTCAATAAGATATCATATTATTTCGGCTCCTAAAAATACCACGACAAGTGATCTCGTACAAAGTCTAGAGTATATTGTGATTGCGTAATTTTCACATAAAACAGATTAGAGTATTACGTAGTTTAATATAGTCCCACAATTATTTAACACGCTATAAATATCAAAGCGCCACGACTCACGCCTCACGCTTTGGACGTACTCGTACCTAAGTATGCGGTGACAACAATGTTGCATATACGATGTCGGGGGAGAAAAGGACATAGGGTACTTTTAATCTGGAATTTCCGCGGGAACTCCGAAATCAACACGAGCGACACCGCGGGGGACAGCTAGTGGTTTCATAATGATAAACTTAACTCCCTAAAACTTTTTTTCCTGTTGTGTCTAATCACTTCATTATCACATCACATTCATCTCGAAATTGTTACGTAAACAGCTTCATTGTTGTTGCTCTACAATGATCCTACACGATTTATATTGGTGTTTCACCAATTACGTGATCTCCATTATATCTACTGGTTGTTAGTTGGTACTTGGCAACTGCCCCTTTAGTCAAGTTGACAGTTTATAATGGGCATGTTGACTAATTTTTATTTTTTAGTCCGTCTTGTAGATTATTAAAAAATATTGGACACGTATTTTTTCTTTTTTTACGTAATCAAAAAATAAAGGCGATATATTGAGTTGAAATTTCGCGTGACGTCACTATTCTGACGGTTTTATGGCGGTTTTAGCGGTTAGTGACGTCACGACCCCTTCACCCTAAACTTTAATGCGCTTTATCTCTGTATATTTTAATTTATTCGAAAAAGCAAAAAATACGTGTCTATTGTTTTTTTTTTTTTTTTCTAACTGACGGATTAATTAGAATTTCAATTTTCAAAAGTAGTCCACATCCCAATTGTTAACGTACAGAAAACTGAACGGAATTATTATGT
Organism: Zygaena filipendulae; assembly: GCA_907165275.2. Classification (NCBI taxonomy): domain Eukaryota; kingdom Metazoa; phylum Arthropoda; class Insecta; order Lepidoptera; family Zygaenidae; genus Zygaena; species Zygaena filipendulae. The sequence continues at coordinate 10,473,184 of OU015669.1, forward strand.
CGTTATGATATTATGACGTGTTAATTATAAATATTGTTAGTATATTAATTTTAATATTAAAACAATATTTTCCGTAGTGTATCTACTGATGTTTTGTTTTTAACAAGAGCGGCGATTTGTTACTAATAAGCCTGTCTTGTTTTGTGTAAATAAACTAGCTGCGTTCTCCGCGGTTTCACCCGCGGTAATTTCAGAGTTCCTCCAGGAATTCCGGATGACAATATAGCCTGGGATAATAGTTTTTAGTCTATTCGTTACAAACATACAAATCTTTCCGCTTTATAATATTGGTACCTAAATAAAAATGGTAGAAAATTCCTACTAATATTATAAATGTGAAATTGTGGATGTTTGGATGTTTGTTACTCAATGACGCAAAAACGGCTGAACGGATTTGGAAAAAATTTGGCATGCACGTTGTCAGGGGTACAGAGAAGGACATAGGGTACTTTTTATCGCGGAATTCCCTCGGGAACTCTAAAAATTACCGCGGGTGAAACCGCGGGGCACAGCTAGTAAATAAATAAATGTCACGTGGATATGCAAAACGACTTTTGATTGGAAAATTTTACACGACCACGTGACATGACGCTTCGTTCCTTAGTTTCTATGCGTTAACGATTATTATAGAACGTCAACTTGGCTAAGGGGGCTGCGGTCGGTACACGGGCGCGCGGACGCCGCAACTGCTCCAGTTGTCCGCGACCCACACGCGTCAATATCTAACTCGTATCTAACTCGTAATCTAATCTCATTCGTTATTTTATTTTATTATTTATTTTCGACATAATTACTTACAACACCATAACAGCCATTTGCTATATTGTAAACGATTTTCCATTTCTAGCCTGCGTGCTATCGTTACTCTCATGTGAGATTCTTGGCCCCTTATTTATCGTTACTCAGTACTCACTTGTTATTGCTAAATGCGAATGTTTTTTGATTCCTAATTTTTGGTACTTTATATTTTAAAAAGCCAGCAGCTTAGTGGTCTAACCGTAAAGCGTAGGTAGGTACCTACCGCATCCTTAATATTATAAATGCGGAAGTGAGTTTGTTTGTTTGTTACGCTTTTACGCCTCAACGGCTCAACGATCAGCATGAAATTTTGCATGCACGTTTTCAGGGATACAGAAAAGGACATAGGGTACTTTATATTCCGAAATTCCCGCGGGAACTTCGAAATTACGTGGGTAAAACTGCGGGGAACAGCTAGTTGTAAATCTCTACTAATATGTATTATAAATGCGTTAAGTAACTCTGTCTGTCTGTTTGTCTGTTACGCTTTCACGCCTTAACGGCTCAAACGATTATCATGAAATTTTGTACACACGTTGTCAGAAGTATAGAGAAGGACATAGGATACTTTTTATCCCGGAACTCGGGAACTCTGAAATTTCCGCGGGTGAAACCGCGGGGAACAGCTATTGTATAATAATTGCGTATCTTACGACTTTTAAGCGGTTATTCTTTTAGATTACTGATACCAAGATTTTGAATGCTGATTTGCAAGGTTCTTCAATCGCTAAAGAATGCAATGCGATGTGAAATTATGTAAGTAGGTATCTATACTATTATTAGATTCAATTAAAATTGAAATAATGTCATAGTAGAACATATTTTGTTATCTTGACACGCGTCAAACGCCCACCACAAGTGGGCGATTGTCGCGGCATATCTAATGAGACAAACATCGAGTACGCAAGCGTTGCACTGCGCGGCATCGAACCCACTCCCCGGCGGAGAGAACCCACCGCCAACGAGGCCCGAGGGAGCGGTGACAGTTGGCTGTAACGCCATAACGCAACTTGACAGCTTTGATTGAATAGTCGATGACAATGTTTTGAAGGGTTGTTTGAAGGCAATTAATTAAATATCTAGTAATAAGTAAGTAGGTACCTACATATTTCAATCAATTAACGTTATACTTCAACTTTCAAGGTTAGGTATACAAAAATTAAAGCGTGTGTGTAAGCACGTCAGAAGTTTATACAAATATTCCTTTTATAGGTATGTAAGATTTGATATTCGAACTTATCAACTGTGCCCCGCGATCTCACCCGCGTGAGTTTCGGGATTCCCGCAGGAACTCCCAAATTTTTTTTTATACAAACCTTCCCTGAACTTCCACAAATATTTCAAGATCAAAATTAGCCAAATCGCTCCAGTCATTCTCGAGTTTTAACGAGTTTTTTTTTTTAATTAGATGTATAAGTATATTACTATCATGTATCATGGAAAAAAGATAGGTATAGGACTTCTATCAGGCAGATGATGTCATCAGAAAGGCAAAACAACAATAGGAACCGATAGGCTTGTTTGTGTTCGAAGGATCCACGAGGCGGTAGAGGTGTGTGCGGATCGGACCAAGTGGAGGCGCATGGTCTTTGCTTACCCCTCAGGGAGCCAAGCGAGTACAATATAAGACCTATATATGTTTTGGAGAATGAAATTAAGCAGTGTGGCTGGGCGGAGTACGGCAGCTTCAAATACTTGCTATGTGTCTAGTAACTTCTCAAAGCGCGTTTCTGTGCCAAATGCGTTATATTTACTCGATATTTGGGACACATCTATTTCGGTCTTCGCCTCATTTACCCAGTTTCCCCGGTAATTACGTGCGTGTGCCACGAGAGCAATTTTTTTTGTTTATTACGTCTCTACTCGAGTGACATTGGGAGCGATTCTGTCTGCCTGTCATTCTTTAAACTAAATTAATCAACTGCCCATTGTTTTCTCTCGCTGATATACCTAAGCATAAAAAGGCTGAGGCATCTGTTTTCACATTCCACAAATAAAAATAGGAAGAAATACTCTTGGCTAATTAGTAGGTATTTGAAATAGTAAATATTTGTAAAACAAAATAATTTTGACAGATCTATATCACGTCACTAAAATAGATCGTAAAGATGGATGTAAACAAAATATGACCGTTTCTTGTATGTACCTACACACCTAAACAATTTAAAAAATACTGTGCAGAATTGGGTATTCTCCAAGGTATGAATATCAAAATTCTAATTAGTCCGTCAGTTAGAAAATAAAAAAATAATAGACACGTATTTTTTGCTTTTTCAATTTAATGAAAATGAACATAGATAAAGCGCATTAAAGTTTAGGGTGGGGGGCTCGTGACGTCAATATTCATTATAAGCGCCATACAAACCGCACCGAATTGTGACGTCACGCGAAATTTCAACTCAATGTTTCTCTGTTTTTTTTTAGTAGGTAGCTACGTAAAAAAAGAAAAAATACGTGTCCAATATTTTTTACTAATCTACACGACGGACTAAAAAAAAAAATTTTTTGTCAAGTAGCCAATTGCCTTACCGTTAATTTAATTCTCAAAATTGATTGATGTAAAAAATTTTTTTTAAAGTGCAAAATACCAATGATATAAGAATTAATTGCATAATACTGTCTCAATCAACATATCAATTGAAAAAATTAAGGTTGTCAACAAAATTTTCATGATGATCGATTGAGTATAGTGAAGGCGTGAAAAGACGTGGCAGAAAAACAGACAGAAACTTTCTCATTTATAATATTAGTATGGATAATAATGCATAGTATCAAAGTGGTCGGAATGGCGTGGGTGCGGGTTTTGGTGCGATATCTCCGCGTCTCTCGATTCTCGAGCAATGGACATCGAGTAGTGCCTACCTATTATTTGTATCGCGACATTGGTCAGGTGTAGGGTTGCCAGGTGTACGGCTTTAGATGGACCGGTGTCCGACCAAATATTGTCTCGTGCGGCCGGCTTTTGTTAGGCTTTTTGTCTGACTGCTGCGCGACGCGAAAATCGAGTGCAAGTAAAGCATATAACATTAAACATACTCAAAATTTAAATAAGTAGGTAATTGTTTTATTATTATAAAATGTCTCCCAGTTTTTGAACATATTTTCGACTTTAAAAAAGCTATGATTAGGTAGTACCTATAGTGTTGTAGTGAGTTGTTACTACTTGACCGATCATTATAAAATTTTGCGTTAGTACCTACACCTTGTCAGTGGTACAGAACAGGATACAGCCTATGGTACACGGAGAGAAATCCTACGAAAGAGGTGACGGTCACCAATATCAGTGACCAGCAGGCACAGCGCCTGACCCCGCGCAGTGCCAATCATGTGCAAACTACAGAAGAGTTTACTGACCAACCCAACACCTGTAGCAGAAGTACTGATGATCGATCTTCCGTGGGGAACTTTCAGGCTTCTGGTGGTCAACCATTACGTTATGACAACCCTACACTTGCGCAACCTACGTCGGTACACACAACAACGCAAGTACACGCGCGGCCCCGCCTCAGTGTCAGCAATAAATAATTATAATGACACGTCTTGTCATATTCAATTTGAAATCTAACTTTTATTTCTATCATTTTTCGGTTGCAATAAAAAACGTGGTGGTTTTGCGATTACAATATGTACATTTGAACACCTACAATACCTAGCAATCAACCAGAATAAACATACTTTAAAAGTAGAAGCTGTCTAAACATGATAAATTAATCACACAATCGCTATTTTTCTGATTGAAACTGAAATATGATAGCAACAAAAGTTACATAATAGGCTAGCTGAACGCGCAAGAGTGAACTTAGTACATTTTGACGTCAAAACAGGAAGACAAACAGAAGTCGGTTTTTTTATAGTTTATTTTTTTTATTTATTTTATTCTTAGGATAGTTACAATAAAAATATCCAAAAGTGAGTAAATTTTTTGGTTTGTTTGTTACCTCAACAGCTCAATCGATCATCATGAAATTTTGCATACACGTTTTCAGTACAGTACACGTATTCTACTTACAGAAAAGGACAGATGGTACTTTTTATCCCGGAATGCCTGTGGGAATTTCGAAATTAACGCAGGTGAAACTGAATTAACATTTTGCAGGGTTACAGAAAAGGATATGGGTACTTTTATCCCGGAATTCCCGCAGGATCTCCGAAATTGATGCAGGTGAAACAGCGGGGAACAGTTAGTATCAAAATTGAACCGAAACAAAAAAACTAAAACCGCCAAAAATTAGCGTGTTTATTTATAGATTGGTTATCTACGATCCTTAGTGGGGCTTCACGTTGGCCGCGACCGCACCAAATGCAGTTGCCAATAAATAAGTTGCACTTCCCTGCCTGTGTCAACAATCCCATAGTTATCGTCTTACCGAGCACACCGGGCACCGCCGCGCGCCGCGCCGATAGCATTGTCTCAGTCAGTAGCTGTTTATGGCCAATTGCCATGTATCATGTAATGATGTAACTATCTAAAGGCGACGCGCGACGCCATGTTCGGGGAATATTGGCACAGCTAAAAATAATATACTTCCGATATTGGTTTAATAGAATACTTTCGGCGCGAAAAAAAGATAACTTTTATATTTTATAGGTTTTCATTACTATTTTGCAGCGATAATCTTGGTGCTTCGGGATCACAAGCCGCAAGGCGTAGATTCAAACCTAGCAATGAGTTTGAGTTGTTAGTGAAGGAAAACATTTCGCGGAAACCATATTAACATGGTGCTAAGGCACAGAATCTGTCGTCAAGCCCCTAACGATGCGTTGCGGCAGTAGTAGCGGCAAAGCTAGATCCCATTCCATTAACGTCAAGTGAGCTGTGGTCAAACCTAGCTTGTTCACAATAAATAAAAAGAAACATGCTATTAAATTAACATTGCGACTCAGCAGCTGCTAATGCTAACTTATCAATAACTAGTTTTGTTTGGGTGACTCCGACAGCAGTGACTCACGTGCGAGTAACGCGCCCGCTCACCGGTCTCTTCGGGGAATCCGAAAATTATAGATGAACCGAATCCTACTACACGACTGATGTATAGGCGGCACATCCGATTGAAATAGTTAATTAACATAAAATAGTCAGTTATTCCGCCTAGAAGATTAATCTGATTGGAGATTACACGCTGACTTGTCAAAGAGGGCGGGGATTTTAAAAATAGGTACCTACCTTACCATTCTTTAATGTTAATCGTAGGAAGATACATCGAAATTGTAGCCTAAGAAGAGTCTGTACATTAAAGATATTAAAAAAAAATGTGCTCTCCCTATCAAAATCCTAATAATCATTTTTTGACAGGTTAAAGTAGATATTATATCTCTGTGTAATCCGCATTGAACAAAATCATGAAACTAAACGGGCTTTCATAGCTACCTTGATTGCCTAGGTATTTGGTACAAGTTTTTTTTTACAAAGGAGTAAGTAAATACCGAAAAGCGTCGTGTCGCGCTGAAACAATTTAATATTCTTGCGTTATGGCTACTGACATTACGTAACTACAAAAAATATATGGACGCAGATAAGCAAAAACATGTTAACCCACAAAATGAAGTTATTGATTCAGAACGATTTATTAAGAGTTAGAGAACGTTTTTTAATTATATGTTTACCTTATTACATTGTTTGAATATGTAACTGAATATTGAACACCAAAAATTTGACACAAAATGTCGTTATAATTTTAAAACTTTAATTTACTCAAAATATCTCCAGTGTGGGTTAACACACTATTGCTTATCTATGTTCATATGTCAGTCGTTATGGCGCTATTAATAACAACTTTTTCAACTTCAGGAAAAATAAACTCGACTGCTAATGGCTAAGATTATAAATTTTGGATATATCTGGATTAATTCACATCTTTCTATCTCCCCCTGTAGCTCGTTTACAGACACCTTGATCAGCCTTGATCCATTTAACACTCTTCTTCTTTCTTTCTAAATTACGAAAATATTAGACTAGTTTCCTTCCATAGACAGTCAAGGAATCCAAAAATATGATGATAATTTATTATTTGTTACATTGTCACGCTGTCAATATACTTATTGCGTGTTGGTATTTCGTGAACGACCGCGCCCGCCATTTTATATCTAAAAGCGGAGTCCAATAAACATTCTGTAATAAAATCTAACCATATCGATGTCTCGAATGGAAGCGCATTACGAAATCTTCCGTTTAAGCGTTTATAATACTCAATAATGGCGATTATTTTGGTCCGGTTATGATTTAGAGCACGAATGGTACCTACTTACCGAGCTGCACCAAAAGCGAAGCCTCCGTGCGGCGCCCACGCACTCAGATACTTTATAACTTATGAGCAGACTAGGTATGTATGTACCTACCTATATACGTCACCAATTCTACAATTATTTGAAAAGAACAATTATTTTACTACTTAGAGACTTACCTTACTTAGTGCCATGTCATCCCATCACGGATCTACAGGGGGAAGTGCAATTTTATAATCTATATTTATATAATATAATAAAAGAGTAGAATCCGCGATTCTGTACATTGAATATTTTTACCTAAAATTGAGAGGAACCATAAAAGAAGAGGAACCAAGCCCAAAAAAAAGTTTTTAAAATTCCCTTCTGTCTGTCTGTCTGTTCGCGATAATCTCCGCATCTACTGAACCGATTGTCATGCGGTTTTCACAGGTAGATTAAGCTTAGCCTGGAGCTACATATAGGCTTTGTTTCATTGAAATTGGATGTCGGGAGAAAAAGTTGTTGTAAAAAACTTTTCATGCGGGTGAAACCGCGGGGCACAGCTAGTACATAAGACGTAAATAAAGGTTGTCTGAAAGAGGTCGCTCTATAGTAAAGCGATAAAACCACCTTCTGTATGCCTTAATTTGTAAGATGTTTTGTGAAAACACTGTAAAATTTGGTGTAAAATAAACAGTGTTCTATTCAGTGTTCTATTCGTTTCTAAAGCGTTCTATCACGAAAATTTTGCGTAATATTTTGGTGAACTTTGACATCACTGTGATTCCAAGAAAGTCAAGTCCAAGAAAGTAATTTGCGGCAAAATTCTCAAAACATGAGCCGTGCAATTTGTAAATACACAAAAATTCGCTCAACTATACTACAAAATCGCTTCGCAAAGGTCGGTGAGCATTGCTGGGCAACTATAAATTGCTCAGCAGAAGAATTTCCCAAGTATCTGACCTATATAATAAAAGGTACTATTAGGTGTAGTCGGAATGAAGACGAGACGAGTAACTTTAGTGCTCAAAAAGCTATACGTCTAGGACCGGTTTATACTTGGCGATATATCACGGTAGGTAGTTAGGCACATAATATAAAATACTTAAAGGCTAAGATTAACAAACCAATTTGCCTTTGCATAAACTCCATAAAATACCTACGTCTCCAGCAAGCAATGTCTTTGGAACGCCTTTCAAAAATTTCAAACATCCACATTATGATCCTCGAAGGTTTTGAAGTGGAACCTCAAGCTAAGCTAGGTGCCGATAATGCGTAGGTACCTACTTTAGGATAAAATATGAATTTTAAAATCAATAGAACTCACGTTTTCCAAAAACATCCAGTATTTTCGCACTATTTGCACACATTGACACATTATACAGATACAAATAGTAGGTATTAATACAGAGAATACACAAAATCACACACTACCCACAATTCAGCACACACTATCTCATAACCGGTAAAATTCAAAACTAATGTTCATGCAATCACAACCACTTTATTTAATCTACCACATTTTCTCCAAACTTCTGCATTCAAAATTCAAAGAGTACAGATAATGGCGTCTATTTTTCATCAACGTCATTTGTATTCTCTTTGAACGTCGTATGAAACTTTAAAAATGGACCATCAAGATGGCGGCTGCGCGATCCGTCTCGCAGGCAAAGGTTCGCTTCACACTGGCAGCTGCCCCTGCCTCTGGAGCCGGGCCTGCGATCGGCAGTAGTGGGTCACCGCCTACACCCTGCAATGAGATCATAAAGGTGTTGCGAACACAATTTACACTCATGGTGCAATTAGCTAGTATCTACACCCTCGTTCGCATATCTAAATATGTAATTACACTATTTACATACTTTTGCTAAGTTGGTCATGTTAATTACTATACAAGTATAGTGTAATACTTAGAGTACCTACCTGCAGTACATATTTATCTAAATAATGTTATAGGTATCTTACTATTCAAGTTTAAGTTACACGGAGCAGAGAAAATTGAATTTGAAAAATAAACAGCAAATAGGCAGAGTAAAAACATCAAAATACCGACATAGGTACCTTAAATAATATTTGTGAGCTATCACTGTCACTAATCAATACTAATTAGACTAATTAGGATAGAGTGTCCACACTATGTACGTCTACAGTACGTAGTTTGCGGGTAAACTATCGTTCACTCAGCGGCTAGTTTGCGACAAACGTTAGCGAACGTCGGTTTACTTAACTTTAGCTTAGTCGCTAGTTAGTCGCAGATTCGTAACTCAAACGCTGCTAAATGATTGACTTGGAGCTTAGTCTGAAAACGCTGTACAACCACAACCTCAAAACACAACCTCCGTCAGTTATCAGAGCGTCGTTCTAGATAGATCTCATACACAGGGCGCGCAATGTTACTTGTCGTTTGTTAGCGCCGAAATACGTCCTAACTAATACATGCGAATGTTAGTTTTTGTTTGTTTGTGTGTTTCGCTTTGGCGTATACAATCGATCATCGTGAAATTCTGTATACGTGTTGTCAGGGGTACAGAGCTGGACATAGGGTAGGGTTTTATCGTGGAATTCCCGCGGGAACTCATAAACTAACACAAGTATAACCATAGGGATCAACTATGTAGTAAGACTCTATATTAATACCTATATGGATCAGAAACCGCTTTTGTTAACTTAAAGTAGGTATCTTTTCTATTTGCGTGCTAACTTACCAAATGGTGAATATTCAACTACGCCTCGCGTTAAACTTTCTGCAGACTGCAGTGTGTCTTCGCAGTGTGTCCCGCAGCTGAGTTGGTGACCCTTTCGGCAGAGCATGCCAGATATATTAATTATTATATCTTCTTTAGATTAAGCACTGTTTTGTTTATGTTTGTCTCTTTTTCTTGTGTGTTGTGCTGAAATAAATGTATTTTCTTTATTCCTTTCTTTCTTCAGTCTTTTGGCCTAAATATAACTTTTAAAACTAACGGGTTATATTCACGGTAATTTGCACCTCAATTCCGATCAGCGCTCCGCTGTACGGTGTACCGCCATCGCCAGTGAGATCACTCGGTCCAGGGTAATGACATCCTCATTGTGAATCACTCACCGTGCGAAATGTATTACTATTGTCAGTATTGTGCTATGCTACATCAACATAATGTGCATTGTTATTTATCTGTACAGTCGGCGACAAGCACTTTTCGTAGGTATGTATGGTCAAGATCTATTGTAAATTTTATCTAGTTTCAAATAGTTTAGTATCTATACATTGTATAATTTGTATAGAGGCTACACTCTTCATAAGGACTACTAGAGGTAGATACTAAATGCCCTTCTGCGGAATACTATTACTTTAGTTTTAATACTTTACTCTCTTTCCCTCTACCCTGAGAGAAAAATAGGGGCTTGTTAAGAAAAGTTCCGCACCGAAGAAGGTCCACAGTATTTCTGCTACCGGTGTTCGGTCGGGCACCGTATTTGGTCAGTATACTCTCCCGTAGTTTGCACATTATTGACACCGCGCGGAGTCGGTTGCTGCATTATGCCTTCTGATTAGGTACTTATATTGTGTCGCCAACATGTCCTTCGGGCAACAATGGGCGACCGAAACCTCTTCGGTCTGATTGATTTCTTACCATGATAACTAATAAGTTACCAGCCTACCAGTTAGCTTTTCCTTACCACAACGCCAGCCATAGTGATGAACGGAAATTAAATTCAAACCTATCTTCTACCAATACCTACCTACTGTCTTAGTAGTTTTTGTTTGTTATGGATCCGCGAGATAGTCATTTGCGGTTGTCAGGTAGTTACGTCACTGATCATGCTTCATTGGTAAGGTATTTTTTGGTCAACTTTGCTTCATAAACAGCTCAAATTAAATGAAATCATCATTAGATACAGTATAACTATATTTAGTATTTTAAATAAATAATTATGTAGATATACAAAAAGCAAATCTATCAATATTCAATTAGTAGAGATATAACGAGTACGACAACAGAAATATTTTTTTTTTATATAAAATTCAAAAATATTAACTAAGATTTTTATAAAGTACAAACTGAAATGCTAACAAAGGTTGGCTGTTAAATAGCGAAATATAACGCTTTATACTGCATACGAGCTGGCATACAAAGGTCTGCGACAAGCGGCTCTCTCGACTCCCTTAAAGATTGTGAGGGGTCTTTCGACTGCTGAAGCCGTTATCGTCGGCAGAGTGCATTTTATGTGGGTTATAACATCAGTGTGTCACCCTCGGCCACATCGAACCAGCACAAAACTTAACCAACGACGATAAACATTGATATCACATGTTTTAAAAAAAACATGAATTATAAACTTTCGAATCCGTGATTTTAACATGCATAGAATGATAGTGAGTGCAGCAGAGTGAAGACATTTAAATTTAAAAGGCCTGATTACGTCGTAATCATAGTCAGTTACTTACATATCCTTGCCATTGTGTAGGTATGTACCTACATCGATTGGTTGTGTGCTTACATTTCAAACGGCATTTTGAATTAAATCTTTGCTCTATATCGATGCCTACATGATCTCTATGCATAGGTATTGTAATTTATTGTAATTTAAGGCTTGAGTTAACACTTAAAAGGTGATCACATTACTGCGCCTGGCGGTTTTGTTACGGTCGTGAGCTCGGCGACGCGTTGCTATAATAGAAATGGCTGATCGGTATAACTTCAGAAGTTCTGACTGACACTTGAAAGCCGACAGCGCAGATTGCGGCATGATTTTTCAAAAATAAACATAACAAGTAACACATCTATCTGACTTTAATTTTCATTATGGTCCCGACGCGTATTCAAGATTAATCATCGTTAAAATAATTAATCAGCAAGTTGCGTTGTGACATATTGTGTTCAACGTTATGTTTTCGGTTGTGGTTTCGTTTCGGTGGATTCGTTCCGAAACAGCCGACCGCTCCTACAAAATAGTAAAGAGAGTGCGTATTCCTTTGATGCCAGCTCGTCCCACGCCCACTAGTGGGCCACGCGGCTATTGCGAGTCATTGTCGAGCTCGCCGCCCGTGGGCATGTAGTCGAAGAGCACGGCCTTCTTGTCGTAGCCGCAGCGGAACAGGTTCCACGCCAGCTCCTCGGGCGTGTCGCCGCTCTGCTCCGCGCAACTCTCCAGCACCTGGACATATTGATGCCATTAATTAGCTGTAAGTAGGCATAGATAGTGGAGGTTAAACGAGGGACATAATATTCGAGCAATTGCTAATTCATGCTTAAAAGAAATATACATAAAAAAAACATTAACTTGAACTGACGCAGGCCTGAATGATCAAGCCTATCATTCACCTGAATGATATTCACAATTGATTCAATTGATAAAAAGGAAATTTGGTTTGATGACTTCTACTTCGCGCTCAATTGTCATTGCTTTTTAAAACTAAAGATATATTTTGCTTTTTATATTTCAAACTACAATTAAATACTAAATACCCTCCTATACAATATGTCCATCGTTTAACCAGGCCTTGCAGTACAGATAATATATAAATACTGTCTTGTCTATAGTGTACAAGACAATGTTAAACGAGGCATACAATGTAATTACTCTGTTTTGTATTCATATTGTATAAGATTTCTGTGACTTTTAAGAACCAATATAAGACTTTTCTATATAAGCCTCGTCCGGATGAGCCTCAGCGCCCACCGACCTTGGTGGCGTTCCCGGCGTCGGGGCGCGCGGCCAGCTTGCCGAGCACGGCCGCCTTGAGCAGCTTGCCGTCCTTGCCGACCACCTTGCAGCGCAGCAGCACGCAGTACACGTGCGCGCGCAGCTCGGGCGCGGCGCGCTGCTCGGCGCGCAGCTCGCCGCGCAGCAGCGCCTCCACGAGCGCGGGCGGCGCGCGCGACTGCGCCCGACACGCGTCGGAGTGCGCGCGGAACATGGCGCGCTCCGCCTTGCCCAGCACCTGAGAGTGGCATTATGTTTATCACTATCCGTCCCGCGCGGTTTCACCCGCGATAATTTCGGAGTTTCCGCTGGAATTCCGGATTAGCCTATGTTACACAGGGATAATGTAGTTTTCTAATCGTGATTTTTTTTTAATCGGTCCAGTAGTTTTTGAGTTAAATCGTCACAAACAAACAAACAAAAAATCAAATCTTTCCTCTTTATAATATTAGTATAGAAATATCTATCAAATATCTTTTTCCAATGTACAGTTGTCATAATATTTGATCAAATATCGGTGTTCTCAGTACATTTGATGAAGTCGTCCAATTTATTTGACATCTACACTACAGATTGGACAAAAATCCTACCACCCTAAAAGACGATCGCGCTATTACCTACCTGGTATAGGTACAACGTAGGTACAACGACATTATCCAAACGCAACCGTGAAATGTCACTATTTGTTCTTAATTTTTCTTTAGGTCCTCTCCGGACTTGACGCTCGTCAAGTTTTGTCAAAGGTTGAATAAGAGTTGAATCGTCATCTTCAAAATAATCAGCGCGATACGGAATTGTTAATGTCCTTATAACGATCGCGGCTCCGCCTCGCTCGTCTCTGGGGAATCATCGAATCTCCCATAACATGTTATTTTAATTTTATTTTGACTAATTTGCTTCACCCAAATTTACCACCGGTTTTAATATGACCCTAAGATATACCTACCGCAGATCTACCTTCTCTTAGCGCTTCGGTAACAACCTATATACAGTAAAATCATTTTAAAATCAATTAAGTACAAAAAATTACTTACAACACAATTCTTGCATCCCGTAGTTGCCTGAAAATTATGAAAAAAAAAACACTGGTTATAAGGAGCGACAAATTGCATCCATTGATCTCAAACTCAACTACGTATATAATCCAGTTCATGTTTGTTTTATTGCGGAAGTAGGTATCTAGTAATTTTTTTTTATTGGACCCCTTGAAATTTCACTCCAATTCTCTACCAGTTAAGATATCGAATCGCCGCTTAAAAAGTTTTACTTCGAAAATAAAAGAGACCCAAACAATATAATAGGGTTCAATTTACCTGATGCACACAGGCAAAGAGTGCCAGTAGACTGAGAGCCGCGAGCCAAGGAGACGTCATCTTCGGTTGCAAGCGTTGCAGCCGGAGTGCCACGAGGATAATGTACGTGTCGTCGATTGGTGAAAGTGAACAAAGAGGTGGCTTGGATGCACGATCAGCGTCTACACAGGTGATGGAAAATCAGGCCATTAAATTAGGTACCTTACCAGTCGATCGCACACGGTTTCACTCGCGAAAATTTCGGATTTCCCGTGTGAATTTCGGGACGTGTAATAAAACGAAACTTGTGAGTGATCCGTCCTACAGGAATTGTAGAGGTGGAAACAATGGCACATCTCATGTGGGGACTAGGACCTGCCAATCCAAGACCAGAGGACTTTAGTGTCATCCTCTCCACTGCACATTAGCCTTTGTCGACCCGAGGTCTTTGGCGAGTAGAGGGAGGATCACAGGATGGGTACCTACGGTACAAAACATCACAAGGTTCAGTGACCGTCAAGTGCAGTGACCGACCTCACATGTGTCAGTTAAGTGCAAACGATAAAAGGGATCACTGACGCAATATGCTGCCCATCCGAACGTCGGTAGCAGAAATTCTGGGGACGATCTTCGACAGGGAACTTTCGATCACGCACATTATCGAACAAGTCCCAATTTTTTCTCTCAAGTACCTTTGACGTCAGCAGCGAGTGGTAGGTGGGTGCGTTGTCAGTAAGTAGTGCGATGGCAGTAGCAGCGACAGCGGCAGCAGCACATCAGCCAGCGACACCCGCAGCACGGTCCGCACGAGCACTCGCGCGCGACTCGCTTGCCGCCCGGCTTTATGCGAGCCATCGCCACGGAGCCCCTACCACGCGCCTTCAGCTGCCGCTACTCGATCCGAGACCAGCGATGTCACTCGATTCTGATTACGATTCTTCAGTTCGCGCTTTTGGAGCTGAAACTAAAATTTTGCATACGATTGTCATATAGATACAGAACAGATCATAGAGTACTTTTATTCCTGGAATTCCCCAGGGAACTTCGAATTTAACGCAGTTGAAACTGCGAAAAACAGCTAGTTTACAAAGTTGACGATCTTGATTACGATGAAGTACGTACCTATAGTATATCATCGCACCATGGTAGGGGACCGACAATAATAATTTTATTATGAAATGGAACAATCCGCGTGTTTGTTTGTCAAACAAGCGGACACGGATTCACAACAGCGAACCGTCACTCGCCAAATATTCGAGCGCATTGTCGATGCGATTATATTTACTTTAAACAAATAACATCGATCGGTCCCTAGTACTCTACCCGCATCAGTGATATTCGCAACGTTCAGTTTAGTTCACAGAGAAAATATTTCTCAAGAAAATATTTTGACAAATCTCATAAATGATTAATCAAATAATTAGCACAGGATAAATCAAAACAGTAATTTGTATCACCCTGCCAGAGTGCCAGGGTACATGCAACTGGATGTTATTATAGCTATCTATTGCATGTAAAAATTAAACAAATCCATAATAATAAAAACGCGAATGTGAGGTTTTTGTTTATTTTTTGTCACGCTTTCACTGTTTAATTACCTACCCAACAGATCATCATGAAATTTCACATGTGTCGTCAGGGGTAGGTACAGAAAAGGACCGGACCTATGTCCAGGGGGAATTCCCACAGGAGTTCGAAATGAACGCGGGTGAAAGCATGGGGGACAGCTCAGGACAATTGCTTTAGTTATTATTCTTCTGAGGGGGACAGCTATAGTTAAAAAAGTAAATGAATAAAATCAGTTTCAATGCGATCCAATAACCCTGGGTGGAGTAGGATCTCTGGATCTTAGATTGATCAGGAAACGGGCTGAGAAGCGCTTCCAACTGCCCTTAACTGCAGTCTGCACTATGCTCCGGAAGCCCCAAGCTATGATTAGTTATTCTTTTTTAACCGACTTCCAAAAAGGAGGAGGAGGTTCTATGTTCGATTGTATGTATGTTTTTTTTTTTTAATGTATGTTCACCGATTACTCGAAGACGGTTGGACCGATTTCGAAAATTCTTTTTTTGTTTGAAAGGGTATACTCCCAATTAGGTCCCATTGCAACCAAGTCGGGATCTGATGATGGGATCTTGGAGAAATCGAGGGAACTCTTCAAAAATTATAGGCACACCTATAGCGATTTGGGTTTTTTTTATAGTAAATCGTTCATTTGCTTTTGGAAAGCAAAATTTGAAGAAGTGGAACTGATGATGAAGACCACAGATGGTCATCGCAACTACTCAACAATAATACGTATTTCACGGGTTCCGATTGGAGCGATTTCGAAAATTGCTTTTTTGTTTGAAAGGGGATACTCCCAAATTGATTCCATTATCACCAAGTCGAGATCTGATGATGGGATCTTGGAGTAATCGAGGGAACTCTTCAAAAATTATAGGTACACCTATAGCGATTTTTGTATTTTTTATAGTAAATCGTTTATTTGCTTTCGGAAAGCAAAATTTGAAGAAATGGAACTGATGATGAAGACCACAGATGGTCATCGGAACTACTAAATAATAGGTATTTCACAGATTCCGATTCGTTAACTTTAATGTGGTTTCTAAACAATTTATGTTCGTCACAATGTATATGTTGAAGTGGAACTGATAGTGGTGTACCAGCAGAACTCCTCAAAAATTAACGTCCCTGCATCGGGAAAAGCAATATTTTGTATAAGGTTATGAGCAGTTGACATTAGGCTATTGTAACTTAGATAAATTACAAACCGACTCACTAAAAAGCAAGAAATAAACAAATTTTTAACAAAAAAATTAAAACCGACTTCCAAAAACACAAAACTAATAAAAAGCTAAAAATAACAAAATATCGAATTAATCCAAATGAAAAAAACGCGTAATATTATTATTGGTTTGTGCTACCACTGATCGGTATGAAGTCGGTGACAAGCCCGCTGGTGTCTGCCCACTTGGGTTGTGCTCACGAAGAGCTGGTGGCGGGAGTCGACTTAGCCCATCTACCCTCCATATTTGGCTTGTCACCGACTTCATACCGATCAGTGGTAGCACAAACCAATAATAATATTACGCGTTTTTTTCATTTGGATTAATTCGATATTTTTTATTTTTTTTTATTAGTATAGTGCAGACTTCAGCCCCACCCCTTCACCCTCGCCCACTTTGAGGGCACTCCACTGGGGCAAGTATTGAAGGTACGTAAATATTATGTAAATATTATATGTAAAAGTAACAGAGTAACTCAACGCTCATTTCACAAGTACCTTATTGTATAAAACTTGATCCTTCAGTGCGCGTGCGGTTTGAGCTGAACGCCGATTTGTTTCGACGTGAATCGATTGTATTTACTGCTTTTTTTTGCCTTTCTTCTTGTCAGCCGGAGGTTTTACTGGTTGGGTGCATTTTCTGTAAAGTTGTTGACGGATGGATGAGATAGCGTTTCGATCGATCGCAGCGATTTTGTTCCTCGAGTTGGCAACCTATTCTCGTGCGAAAACGCACATATCTACTTAGCTAATTGTTTTGATCTTTGTAGGACCTACATACGTAGCCTTGCCCAGTAGCTATGTTTGGTCTTGCTCGGGAAGCATAGTTACTAATTACTAGGTACCTACATAAATAGGGTGACTGGTAAATAAATAAATAAATCCTATTTTAATTGCGGGTTTATTTGTTTGTTTGTTTGTTACGCTTTCACGGTGTAACTACTCAGTTGGTCCCCATGAAATTATACATACACTTCCCGCGGGAACTCTGAAACACACACACACACACGCACACACACACACACACACACACACACGCACGCACACACGCACACACGCACACACACACGCACGCACACAAACCACCTTCACCGCTATCACCTCCAGGCTCGCCGCTACGTAAGGCGTGGGAAGGCACAAAATTGTTGAGGCGAGGAGTGTCGCTTCTTTACGTAGCACGTAGTAAATAGTAATACGGTTAGTTTATCTTTAACCGCGCGCGACAGCAGCCCACATGTGCCTAGATCCGGTGCGACTACATGACATAAGTCTAGTTAATTAATTTGTGTTATCTACACGAGGACGGTAATGTCCGACACACTCAGCAGCGACAGCCCGCGCCGCCATCGCCTCTAGGCTCGCCGCTACGTGGAGGCGGGGCGCGGGGAGGCACGCTGAGGTGCAAAGAATACAGAGTATACAAAGAAACGACACTCAACGCCCCCGCCAATTTCATGCCTCCTCATACCCCGCGACAGTTTCTTGGTTTCCAAGTAAAGTCTGACACATGTACAATCTACAAGTGACAGTTATTCACTGACAGCTGACAGTTGCTGTCAGCTCGCTGTAACCTTAGGTACGATACGCAATACGCATACAACACGTGTGTACGTGTATCAGCCATCCGTGTTTACTTGTGGCCTGATGGGAAGGCATTTTAATCAGTTCATTTGTATAGAGCGTCACCGGGCTGCTGAGGAGTGGCGCTTCTTTACTACCTATCTTCTTTCTTTACATGGTATAAAATGAAGTCGTTTCCGCTGTCTGTTCGCTATAAACTCAAAAACTACTGAACGGATTTTCATGCGGTTTTCCCCAATAGATTGAGTGATTAATGGGGAAGGTTTAGGTATATCTATAGTTTGTTTTTTAATTCCCGCGGGGACTCCGAATTTACGGAGGACAGCTAGTTATTATTTTAAAGTATGTGAGTATGTACGTGTCGTCGACGGAGTCGAGGCGGTGCATGCACACGCTGGAGGGCGGCGGGCGCGCGCGCGGGCTGCAGGCGCGCTGCAGCACGCACGGCGACAGCGCCGCCGCCGCCGCGCACGTCAGCAGCAGCTGCGCCAGGCACACGCACAGCATGCCCGCCGCGCCGCGCCGCGCCGCGCTGCCGGGCACACAGGCACCCCGCGCGGTGTCAAGCATCACAGGGAACACCCGATCATCATCATCATATCAGTCAAAAGACGTCCACAGCTGGACACAGGCGCAACCGCTCCTGCGCCACCTTCACTAAGTCCTCGGTTCACCTTGTAGCGGGCCTATACCCACGCTGCGTCTTCCGGTACCCGATCGGCCCTTGGTTATTATAAGTTCTAAACAGAGGTTAGAGACCCTTATTATAGATGCAGGAGTGGTGCAGTTTTGTAGTTTGCAAAATTTTCCCCAATTATTAGTAGTTTATTTGCGTCTTCCTACTATTATAATAAACACGAAAGTTTGTAAGTATGTATGGATGGATGGATAGAAGTTTGTTTGCTACTCTTTCACGCAAAAACTACTGGATGGATTTAAATGAAACTTTACTTTTTATCCCGGAATTCCCGCGGGATCTCCGAAATTAACGCGGGTGAGACCGCGGAGCACAACTAGTAATAAAAATAAATAACACGTGCAATCTATTCTTGTAACATTGCGTAGGTCTGTTTAATGGACGAACGGATCAAAAATACTCCAAAATTAATGTGAGTGCATCCGTGGGGGATTGGAAAGTAATAAAATAAAGGTCTGCAATATTACCTAACTATAGAAGATATAAGTTATTTGACCAGCAGCGCCGACTGGAACTGCACAAACTCATAATAGCTATTGACACTGATCGGGTTCGCCAGCCAGAACATCCTCCCACATTTGTCCCACGACTACACCGCAGAGAACCCGTTAAATTTTAACAATTCCAACACATCCTTTTCTTAATAATTGTAATTGGACAAAAAAATTTTTTAAAATATAAAATGTAAAACAAAATAAATTACTTTTTTATTAACTTTCGACATTTATCTTTTGTTTCATGCTTGTGTCAGATTTCTTCAAAAAAGTTTTTATTTAGTAGGTAACTGTGCCACTGCGGCCTCCGCCACAATTTTTTCATTCGTACCTAGAGGGGAAGTGTTTCCTATATTTTTAACTAGCTTTGCCCCGCGGTTTCACCCGCGTGAAAGGTTTTTATGCAAAAACTTTTTTCCCGACATCCAATTTTAATGAAACAAAGCCTATATGTAGCTCCAGGCCAAGTTTCATCTACCTGTGAAAACCGCCAGTAGATCCGGAGATTATCGTGAACAGACAGACAGACAGACAGAAAAGATATTTAAAACCTTTTTTTTGGCTTGGTTACTCTTCATCACCCCTCTCAATTTTAGGTAAAAATATTCAATGTACAGAATCGCAGATTCTACTCTTTCATTATAGTATAGATTGTAATGGGATACTGTGGCTTACCATCAATAATTTAATAATAAATTAACTGTAGCTGCACCTTCATAGCGATTTATATATAAGTGTAAATGGAAACCAAGTAAATAAAAATATTTTTTTAATTTTCAAAACAATACAATATGTCTCAAATTTTCACTTAAATTACCTAAGTGTATATAACCACTACGTTTTATAAATTACCTATGTACTGTACAATAAATAAAATTCACTATTTATTAAAATTGAAATATTTTACTAAAATAAAATACTACTAAAGTTACAATTACAAAAATAAAGTCATTTATTTTGCAAAAAAAAATGAACTTCATATGGACATAGATAAGCAATAGTGTGTTAACCCACACTGGAGAAATTTTGAGTAAATTAAAGTTTTAAAATTATAGCGCCATTTTGTGCCAACATTTTTTATGTTCAATATTTAGTTACATTTTTAAACAATGTCATAAGGTAAACACGTAACTAGAAAACGATCTCTAACTGTCAATAAATCATTCTGAATCAATAACTTTGTTTTGTGGGTTAACGTGTTATTGCTTATCTGCGTCCATATAAAACGTCGCTTCATGCAAGCTTCGAATTCAGTTTGCAAAATGCCATGCGAACGTGTTTTTCTCAAAAATGCATTTTATGCATCACAATTTTAAATCTATTTTTAAATCACATCACAATTTTCAATTTTTAATAATTCTTAACAATAAACTGTACAAAACATTATGTGCTGGGTATGTAGTATGTACATTGTACACGAGACATTATTGAATCAAATCCCAATCAAAGTACCAACTCGGTAAGTACCTACGTGTGGTCACCCACATGTTTGAGAGTAGGTACAGTCAACAGCAGCAATATGTAAACACTGTCAAAAACTGAAAAGATGTTTGCATACTTCGGCTGGTGTTCGTACAGTCAGCAGCGACACTAAGTAAATGCGGTTGTCGTTTTACATAATATAACTCCCCACAGAGTGTCCTATTAAGGTTCAACTGTGACGAGTTGCATCTCACCAATGCATTTCATTTCATTTTCATTCTACTTTCTAGTTCGATTGGCTGTATGGACTTACATTCCTTCGCCTTCCCCGATAGGGTAAATAATAATAAAAATCCACTTCACAACACACAAATCTACTTGATCCCACACTAAGTTATAAAACTGTATTGTGGAAACCAAGCCAACGTTATACGTTATACTATATTATATCAGATGTGGCAAAATTAGTTGCAAATATTTACAGGGCTGAAAGTATACGTTATAACCAACAGAATAAGCGAAAAAGTAATATTATAAGGTCCGTAGTTTTTCAGATATGACAAAAAAATTAATGAATTAAAAAAACATTACAACTACATTCACAAAGTGCACAATACACGTAGCTCACTAATATCTACGCGACGTATACGAGGCACGCGCCCCGCACACAGCGAGCGATGCATCAGCTGGTCGAATGCGATGTGTGTACAAGCGAAGCGGCGAGAGCCTTCACAGTTTGTTTTTTTTTATTGATTTATTTCGTTGGTTTTTTTAATATTTTATATTTGTTATTTTATGAACATGTGTAATAACGGTGTATATTTTCAACCCTGTAAATGTTTGCAGCTACCCTTGCCACACCTCGTGTTAAAGAAAAAAACTTGGTCTATCCGAGTGCGGGCGCGGCGGGGGGGTGCGCGGGCGGCGGCGCGGCGGGCGCGGTGGTTGGCCCCGGGGGCGCCCGGGGGCGGGGGCGGGAGCGCGGGCGGCGGCGGAGGTGCGCGCGCAGCAGCACGGCCGCCAGCACCAGCGCCACGCCCGCGCCGCCCGCCGCCGACACGGCGTGCCCGTACACCAGGCACGACACCAGGATCGATACCGCCTACACGCACACGCGCACGCACACACCGACAGCGGTCAATTAGTTTGTTTACTCAAACACAAGCAGTTTCCCGCGATTTCACCCGCGGTGAAGTCACTTCCGTATATAATATAATTTGGCAATACATCACTGGGGGCTTTTCGTAAATTAAGTCACACTAATTATCTTCTCCCCCCTCCCCCCTCCCCCCGACAGGCGGTCACATCCAATTTTGGAACCACTAGTGGGACACGCGTGCACAGCGTGGTGTTTGGGAACGCAGCCGTCCTGGAGGCGGGGGGCGGGAGGCGGGGGCGGGAGGCGGGAGGCGGGGGGCGGAAGGCGGGAGGCGGGGGGCGGGAGGCGGGGAGCGGGAGGCGGGGGGCGGGAGGCGGGCGGCGGGGGGCGGAGGGCGGGAGGCGGGGGGCGGGGGGCGGGAGGCGGGGGGCGGAAGGCGGAAGGCGGGGGGCGGAAGGCGGGAGGCGGGCGGCGCCGCACACACTCACCTGCCGCAGCGTCATGATGATGGCGAACACGACGGCGCCGAAGTGCGCGATGGTGCGGTAGATGAGCAGCTGGCCCAGCGCAGAGCTCAGCGACAGCAGCGCCACGTCCGCCGCGAACTGCGGGTCCTGCGGGGGTCGCGAGTTGCGAGTTGCGATACAGGCCGCAATCCACGACTACAGCCGTATGTTGCAATTATAATAGTAAAAGTTGTTCCCCGCGGTTTCAACCTGCAGGCACGAGTACGCTGCGCCCCCCGCCCCTACCTGCAGCAGCTGCAGCGCGGGCGCGGGCCGCAGCGCGGCGGCGGTGAGCAGGCACGAGCACAGGTTGACGGCGGCCAGCACCTGCAGGGCGCGCCCCCCGCCCGCCGCCCCCCGCCCCTACCTGCAGCAGCTGCAGCGCGGGCGCGGGCCGCAGCGCGGCGGCGGTGAGCAGGCACGAGCACAGGTTGACGGCGGCCAGCACCTGCAGGGCGCGCCCCCCGCCCGCCGCCCCCCGCCCCTACCTGCAGCAGCTGCAGCGCGGGCGCGGGCCGCAGCGCGGCGGCGGTGAGCAGGCACGAGCACAGGTTGACGGCGGCCAGCACCTGCAGGGCGCGCCCCCCGCCCCCCGCCCCTACCTGCAGCAGCTGCAGCGCGGGCGCGGGCCGCAGCGCGGCGGCGGTGAGCAGGCACGAGCACAGGTTGACGGCGGCCAGCACCTGCAGGGCGCGCCCCCCGCCCCCCGCCCCTACCTGCAGCAGCTGCAGCGCGGGCGCGGGCCGCAGCGCGGCGGCGGTGAGCAGGCACGAGCACAGGTTGACGGCGGCCAGCATCTGCAGCGGCGCGCCCCCGTAGCGCGCGAACAGCTCGCCCTGCCACGTCGACGTGAAGCTGTCGCTGGCCATGTACAGCGCCAGCAGCGCCACGCCCGACGCCGTCGTCACGCCGCTCACTGCTGAAGGGGGACCGCGCGGTGATCACACTCTACTGTGTTTGGGGAGAGGCGGGTCGTGTTCGGAGAGGGGCGGGTGATTTTTAGAGGAAGCGGGTCATTTTTAGAGGAAGCGGGTCATTTTTAGCGGAAGCGGGTCATTTTTAGCAGCGGGTCATTTTAGAGGAAGCAGGTCATTTTTAGAGGAAGCGGGTCATTTTTAGAAGAAGCTGGTCATTTTTAGAGGAAGCGGGTCATTTTTAGAGGAAGCGGGTCATTTTTAGCGGAAGCGGGTCATTTTTAGCAGCGGGTCATTTTAGAGGAAGCAGGTCATTTTTAGAGGAAGCGGGTCATTTTTAGAAGAAGCTGGTCATTTTTAGAGGAAGCGGGTCATTTTTAGCAGCGGGTGGGTAATTTTAGAGGAAGCGGGTCATTTTTAGAGGAAGCGGGTCATTTTTAGAAGAAGCTGGTCATTTTTAGAGGAAGCGGGTCATTTTTAGCAGCGGGTGGGTAATTTTAGAGGAAGCGGGTCATTTTTAGAGGAAGCGGGTCATTTTTAGAAGAAGCTGGTCATTTTTAGAGGAAGCGGGTCATTTTTAGCAGCGGGTCATTTTAGAGGAAGCTGGTCATTTTTAGCAGCAGGTCATTTTAGAGGAAGCTGGTCATTTTTAGAGGAAACGGGTCATTTTTAGAAGAAGCGGGTCATTTTTAGAGGAGGCGCGTCATTTTTAGAGGAAGCGAGTCATTTTTAGAAGAAGCGGTCATTTTTAGCTGGTAAGAAAATCATTTTCCAAGAAGAGGTGGGCCTGGTTTGAGCAGAACGGACGCAAAGCGCGGGCCTCACCCGCGTAGGAGTCGCGGCTGCCGAACAGGAACAGCGCCATGCCGGCCGAGATGAGCGCCGCGGTCGCGTACTCGTAGGGCGCGTACTTGTTGCCCGACACCAGTTTGCCCATCAGCATCACCGGGATCACTTTGCATGACTTGGACAGCACCTGGACACATTGCCATGGCCACTTCAGTATATAAGGTGTGGAAACATTTGCTGCAAATATTTACAGGGCTGAAAGTATACGTTATAACAAACAGGATTAGCGTAAAAATAATATTACTAGGTTTATTTTTTTTATAAACATGTTTATAACGGTGTACACTTTCAACCCTGTAAATATTGTCAGCTAATTTTGGAACACCTCTTATAGAATTGAAGGTGGCTTGTAATGTGTAGTAGCAGTAGGTACACTCGCACCTGCACCGGGAAGCTGACGTACTTGAGCGCCTCGTACTGGCACCACGCGCTGAGCACGTTGCTGAGCGCGCAGTACGAGTACTGGTGCAGCGGGCCCGCCGCCAGCGGCCGCCGCGCGCAGCGCAGCCGCGCCAGCGCGATGCCGAACGCGAGCAGCCGGTTCACGAACACCAGGAACTGCGAGTCGCTGAACCGCGTCCGGCTGCCGTCCGGCAGGCGGTACGTCTGCGGCACCCGACATGTGGTCGTGTCACACGTGGACCCGGGGCGAGGTCACATAATAGCGTCGCGCGTCGGTCCCCGCCGCACTCGACAAATATTATGTGATAAAAGACTTAAATAATTCTAAATAAGTGTAGTGGGTGACTTTTATCTTCATTTCTTTTAAGTAGATACATTTTTATTATTTTAGTTAATAAGTTCATCAAAATAAACTTTTATTTAATAAATTTAAAAAAGATACGCTAGTCGTAGCTAGCAGGGGGCAGGGTGGACACTTCTTTGCCCGCACTAAAGAATTACTGTTTCATCGAGTGTTGTTGGCACACACAAAAGTATTCATTGGGCACAAAAATATTTATTAACGTAACGAAATGTATTAAAAGCCATTTGGTTATGTTTTTACTTAGTTTTCCAAAATTCTCCTAAAACGGTGGCAAATATACTTGGGATGCCAGAAAAGAAAGTTTTGGGATAGTTAGAGCATTTGCTGTAAGTGCTCTAACTTTCTTTCCGAGCGTGGTGCGCCTGCCTCGCCTGCATAATCTCTCTAGCTAATATATTATTTTGTTTGTGCCGGTGAGCCACCCACCTGCGTCATGATCTTCTCCTGCAGCAGCCCCCACACGAGGTAGGCGGCCATGAGCCCGCAGGCGCAGAAGGCGAGGTCCGCGGCGCGCGCCGGCGGCGGCTGCGCGGGCGCGCGCTCCGCCGCCAGCCGCTCGCCGTGCGGCCCGAACCACGCGAACAGCAGCCGCGACACGCAGCTGGGGTTCGCTGGGGGCACACGGGGCCACGGGGGGCACACAGGGTTACGGGGGGCACACAGGGCCTCGGGGGATACACAGGGCCACGGGAGGCACACAGGGTCACGGGGGCACACAGGGCCACGGGGCACACAGGGTTACGGGGGGCACACAGGGCCTCGGGGGATACACAGGGCCACGGGGCACACCGGGCCACGGGGGCACACAGGGTCACGGGAGGCACACAGGGCCACGGGAAGGGCACACAAGGCCACGGGGAGGGCATACAAGTCACCATATTAGTGAAACAGGAGAGGCGATTCGGTTACTAGAGTGGTGACTGTTACTGTAAGCAGTAACTGTAAGCCTGTCTTGTTATAATTGAAAAGATATTATTTTTGATGTGCACCTCTACTTTGGGACGCATTCTGGTTCTAATAATTAACTTTATTATAATGCTGCTTTTTGTTGGCATGGTAAACCAATAAATTAATAATATTGAAGTATGTTGTACCTCTTATTGTTTGTGTCACGTTTTGTTAATATACTTGAAATACTTCAGTCACACTTGCCCCCTTAGCCGAGTTAACGTATCGTCATGTCATATGGTTACGAAAAATTATACTTCTGATTGGACGACTTTTGTACATAACTATGTATGAGACAGGGGGTCGTGGGGAGTCACGAAGTAGCCGAGAGACAAACAGTATTACTTCTTTACGTAGTAAAAAGTGAGTATATAGTAAAAGTGTGCTGTTGTAACAATGCCTAAATGTTTTAAATCTCTGCAGATGTGAAGTAAAATAGACTTACATATTTTCTCGAAGTATTTAATCCGCTCTAAATACTTGTAGAGGATGAACGCCGGCAGCAACACTGTCGAGTAGCCAGCCAGGTTCAGCATGAGTCGGAATATCCTGTAATGTGTGATTGTTGCCCCACAGAATGTGACTAAATACATTTTTCTTTTAAGTAACGAGTGGTAATAATTACTGTCATCTGTTCTACATATTATGTGATGTTGCACAATGCCCAAATTAGAAATTTTGGAAAAACCCACAGTACCAGAGAATCATTACCGTTTTAATCACTTTTCATTTAAGATTTTAGGGGGGCTATAATATTTCAAATTTCATGACATTAGTATATTATAAAATTTTGTAAGGAAGTATTGTATATGCTTGTGTTTTGTTTGTCACACAAGCATCTCCTTAAATACAATCAATCAAACATACAACAATGCATCTGATTACAGTAATTGTGTACTATACAATGTGTGCAGAGTGAAACAAACAAAGTTGGAAAAGCTGTGTCAACACTGAACTATATAATAAATTAGATTCAACAGAAAAATATCTTCTTTAATCATGTTTTTCTGTAGGATTTTTATTCTTATGGATTTTCTACTATATCACTGTGTTGGCATCCTTACTATTATATTAAATGTGAATACTTTTTTACTATGTGATCCCGTGGTTTCATTTCGTAGACCCCACAGGAATTCTGGGATGAAAGTACAATATATATAAGGTGTGACAAAATTAGCTGCAAATATTTACAGCGCTGAAAGTCTGCATTATATAACATAGATATTAGAGAATAAGCGAAAAATAATATTATAAGTTTGGTAGTTTTTCAGAATATGAGGTAAATTAATTCATTGAAGAAAAATCACACTTACAAATAAATAACAACTACATTCACAAGGTACATGTCTTAAGATACCGGCGCATGGTGACGTATGTGTAAAGCGATTGAGCGGTGAGCGCCTTCACAGATTGTTTTCCTTTTGATTGAATCGTTTTTTTTAACAATTTTTTCTTATTCTTTTGATCGTTTTTATTTAATGGACATGTGTGTAACAGTGTATATTTTCAATACTGTAAATATTTGCAGCTAATTTTGCCACCCTTTATATATCCTTTTCTAAACCCTTGGGCCCTGACAATGTATAGTATGCAAAAATTAATGCAGTTTTACCCACAATCCTTATTCTGTACCTCTGACAATGTGTATGCAAAGTTTCAGGATGATCTATTGAGCCATTATGTCATGAAAGCATGTCAAGCAAACAAACTCACTTTCACATTTATAATAGTAAGGATTTATTTATTATGCTTTCACAGCGTAACTATTAAACCAATTATCATGAAATAATTACACATAGTCAGGGATTCAGATAGGGACATAGGGTACTTTTTTCTGGAATTCCCGCAGGAACTCAGACATCTAGTAAGGCTAAGGAATAATGAAGAAAATCACACCTAATAATTTATGTTAGACATTATGTATATTTATACCCTCTATAGTCTATAACAACTCACCAAGAGTACTCTGCTTCACTCAGTGTGTCGGACTGTTCATAAGCATACCGCAACTCCTGATATAGTCGGAAAAATAACCACAGTGTGAACACACATACTGCTCCAATGACACTGAAAAAAAGTTATTTTTAAATGTGAGTTCCACATTGAATTAAAACTTTCCCAAAAATTTACATTTTTTTAACAACATTATTAAAGAACCATATCATCATGTTTCCATAGGTGCACAAAATTGAATTATTGATATAGTTTATTTTTTTTATATCTTAATCTTATCCATTTAGGATAACATAAGAATGTGCTGTGTTTATTTTAATTATGGTATTTTTATCTTAATAGAAAAATTTACCTACTCACCCAAATAAAAATTTCGATCTCATTTTATTTATGCTTAAATTCTCCCAATATAATAATTTATCTCTAAATTTAACACCACTAGCACTATTAGCTGCAGTAATTAAATCTTTTACAACTTTATCTCAACTCATTTTATTAGAAAATATTTTTTCTTCGCCAAATCATTCAGATTCAACACAGCTGCTTACCTACGCTACGTACCCTAGCGCTACCTGGCGCTACCTACCGGCTACCGTAAAAGTAGAAAATATCAGCAGTGTCAAACTCAAAGACACTTGACATTTGAGTGATGTCACCGCACCAAAGAGTAAAGAGTGAGACTGACAAATGACGTTAATAATTTAATCTTTGTCACTAGTCACGTAAACCCAAACCCAAAATTGGCGAAGCCAAAAAAAGAAAAAACCGTAAGTCTGAAACAAACTAGGCTGGATACACACTACACAGTCATGTCAAATACTATATTTTTTGAATGCATTGGTGAAATTCAAAACAGTAACATACCTATTAGGTAACCAAAATTATTATCTTTCCCCATGGAGCAATTATTGGTCCATGTCTTCCCTTCTTATATACCGAAATGTAATTGGAAGACAAAGTTTTTGATTCTCTATCACTACCTATATAGCAACGCTTTTCTTTTAAATCTCATACAACCTTCACACAAGGAGATCTTACTACTTCAGACTACTTCAAAAAAACAAAAAAAAAACCAGCGCATTTCAATAAACCGTTGTTATTTATTTTATTCTTTGTACTTACTAAGTTAATTTTTGTATGTAAATTATTATCTTTTCATAGCCGAATTTCACTGAGCTAATTCCGGCCACCGTCATATGGAATGGAATCTGAGTCATACAGTGCACGTGATAGAACCGAAGATGTGGTGTGAAGCTGGTATGTTCGTTTTGGAATTCTTAGCGGCTCTGTGCGCGGTGGCTGTGTGCGGGCCTTGTTTGCTGGCGTGTGCCAGGCGACTGACGCTGGGAGATGAGACGCTGCAGAGGGGTGGGGGCGGGCCCCGGGTGCTGGAGGCAGAAGTCCTGGGCTGTGACGAGCCCGCCTGCCCATACTACAAGAAGAACATGAGATACCTCATGGTGCCGGCGACCAGGAGAAGGTGCTTCACATCTCCGACGCGAGTGCGATAGTCAATGGAATAATAACCTCGATTTTGTTACATAATTTAATTTTTAATAGATGAATAAAATGGTCTTATATTTTTTTATAATACTTGCTGTTCCCTGCGGTTTCACCCGCGGAAATTTCGGAGATCCCGCAGGAATTCCGGGATACAAAGTACCTACCCTATGTCGTTTTCTGTGGGTACCCTTGACAACGTGTATGCAAAATTTGATAAGATTTCTCTGGTGTTAACTTCAGAGTTCCCACGGGGATGTCAGGATAAAAAGTACCCTATGTCCTTCTCTGTAGGTAATTTCATGATGATCGATTGAGCGTTAAGACGTCGTGAAAGCATAACAGACTGACAGACAGAGTTACTTTTGCAGTCCTAATATTTATCTTTGATGGACGGAGTGATCTTTAAGGTTTCCATTTTTCCTTATAAGGGACGAAACTACATAAAAGAAATGAAAATATCTAGCACATAATACTTAAGTCCATACAAAACTACATACAAGTTGTTTCCAATAACTTTATTGTGACATCGTAAAATATTGGCATACAAAATCTGTCTATAGGTACAGTTGTAACATATGGGTAAGTCAAGTAATAAAGAGTGTAGATGAAATCATTCATCGCAAGGGTGCGTTCCGATCTCCTCGTTGTCCACGACAATGTCGGGGTCGCGCTTGCACCTCGGCGGGCCGCAGTGGCCGTACTGGCTGCAGCGGCTGGCGCGCGCGCACACCATGCACGCGTTGCTGCGGCCGTCCGCCGGCGGCCGGTCCACCGGCGACGCCTTCTCCTTCTCCCCACAGGGGGACCGTGAGTAGCTGATGCCGTGGATTTTCATCTGTTTTAAGAAACGCCTACGTTAATATAATAGCAACGTTAAAACCTGCACTTAATTAGGCATTGCTGGGCGATATTGGTCATGCACAACGCCTAAGTCCAGAGATTTCCCCTTTCTCCTCTCGAGCCCCAGCAATCAACATTCTTTGTCTTGGGCTGGTGACTGGTAGTCGATCGAATTTATGTTCAAGGATGATCCCATGTGTATAAGAAATAAATGACGAACTGAAGTACCTACCTACTTACCAAATACTAAAATGTGAATTTACACGGACGCATTTCCACACAAAATAATTACCCTTATACATATAAAACAATTTCCTCTGCCGCGTCTATCTGTTCACGGTATTCACCAATAATAATTAATTCAAGAGTAAGGTTTATTTTATCCTTATCCTGGAATTTCCGCGAGAGCTCCGAAACCGCGGGGACAGTTAGTTTTCTATAGGTAAATAAAATGCGAATTGTTCACTATTTTCCGTTTTGATCAACTGAACCAATCAACCACAAATTGATCAAATATTCCTGTTCCTAACGGTACACTGTCAAAATGTGATTTTTTTTATAACTATAAAGATCTAAAAGATTGTATTAATGCGGCTAAGGGGGCTGTTTTGCTAAACTTGTCGGGGATCCGGAGACGATAATATTAATCGTACGCGTGTGGCTGGGATAGTTCAATCGCCGGGACTCACCTCCGTGGTGTAGGTGTACCCTTGCTTGATGAAGACCAGCAGCACGGTCAGCAGGGCGGCGATGGCGTGGATCAGTTTCATAATCATTCTCGCGCAGGTTGCTCGGGGTATGCGATTATATTCACCATGCAACTGTACCACACGCTACTATTATCTACGTTATTACAATATTTATTTCAAATTTAAGTTTTTTTTTATTTTCATTTAATTCTCAGTTTTACTTTCGAGTCACATTTTGGGTGCAAAAACCCCGAAGTTGCGAAGTTAATGTACTGGCATTTGTTTATTTTAAAAAGTTTCAATTGATTAGCTGCCAGTACGTTATTATCAAAGAATAAAAACTTTTTATTGTTACGTATCTAGATATTGACCAAGCATGCATTAGTAGGTAGGTATAGTGGTAGGTATTCAAGACCCTTTACGCACGGTATACCTATTATGAGTAGCGGTTACATATCAATATATATACTGGTTTAACTGTTATGGATACAAATGAATAGTTTTAAATAAAATTTTCCTATTCTTTAACAATTAGGTAGGTACCTATATGGACATTGGATTTGGACAAGGCCACAAATACAATTTTCCCAAAAATATCATAACAATATACATAAATGTATTTATCCTACTAACTAACCACAGCATAGATACCTACCTACATAATATCGACGAGGGACTCTTTGCGATATTGAGTTCTATAGTATATACTAGCTGTGCCCCGCGGTTCCACCCGCGAGAATTCCCGCAGGAACACCAAAGTAGCCTGATTTACTTCTAAACTTCCACAAATATTTCAAGATCAAAATTAGCCAAACCGGTCCAGCTATTCTCGAGTTTTAGCGAGACAAACGAACAGCTACTACTACTACTACTTGTGCCCCGTGGTTTCACCCAGGGGCGGATCCAGGGGGGTGGCACTGGGGGCAATTGCCCCCCCTGAAGACCTAAATAGGTACCTACTTTAATTAGACCTTAGAAAAATCTTCGCAAGCTTGTGGCTTTTCACCAAAGTTTCATCGTAATTTGAATAGAAATATGCGAATGAACCTGAATGAACGAACAAATATTCATTTTTAAAACTCTATAAATTATTAGTTCGTAACGAACCCCTATGGAAGTTTGTATCTATTATTGTAAAACAAACAAAAAATCTGTCAATTCTTTCTCGTTAAAACAAATTTTCTGGTTTGAAACTACGTGCCGTATGGTATATTTCTTATTTAAAAGGAGAAGTTTCTGTGTTTGGCTGTATATATGTTTTTAAAATTATCCTTATTATGTAGTTTCTCTATCCCTTTTCTTTAACTTCATCCAACATCCAACATCAACAGACTTGGAAGTAAGCTATTGTGATTTCACTTCCCAAAACTAGTTGGTACCTAACTCTTCTACTTTTTTCCATGTTCAAAGCAAATCTATCCATATTATTTATTTATATTATGTTATATGTAACTGACGAACTAAATGGAATTAATAGAATTTCGATTTTTATTCCCCGTCATATTGTACCTCTGTGCTCAAAAAATAGCCGACGACTTTTATCACGTGCGGTGCGCGATGAATTCGATTTAGAAAAAATTTTGGGCAAATTTCCAAAATTTATCAAATTTTTCTTCTGTTGACTGTAAATTTTAAAATCTTCTATGGTCAAAAACATCTTTTTTTTTTCAATAGTACCTATTTTTCCGTAATCTCGTCATATGGACGAAAATTATTCACTTCTCTGAGTTTTCTGCGTTATTTCCCAAATTTTCTCCTCATTTTACTAATCCAAGGAGTAACCTTCTCCTTTTTGTCTACGCCGATGTGCGCTGTATGAATCTGACAGAAGAGTAACGGGATAAGTTGGAGCGGCTGCAAAATGTGTGTGCCTTACATATTCGCCAGACGCACTACACATATTCTTTGTACCATCTTGGTACTGGGGGATCCCAAATCACCGACTTACTTCAAAGAAAGTTTCAGATTGCTTTATGTCGGTCGTGAAGCTACGTCAGGTAGTTAGGTAGTTCTTTGTTCTTCTGATCACGAAACACGTTTTTATCACATCACATGTGCACCTCTGATGGTATTTTTCCTCAGTTTAGTAAAAAAATCGCTATTAATCATAACACTTCCCATTATTTTCCTATCACTTTATAGATACAAAGCTACAAAATTTTAATTTAAAGTTGTTAATTCAGGTCAGATTCAGTGGAACGTAAATTTTTCATTTTTTACTTTTATCTGTTGTAGCTTCCATGTAGATTATTTTATGCATGAAAGTACACATGAAAACTTTGATTTTACAGAGAATCGTACTCAAAAACCGCTATACCTACCTAAGCTCAATCGTTTTCAACATCACATTTTTTTTAAATATGAAAAACATAAAACTAAAAAGCTAAAAATAATAAAATACCGACTTAATCCGTCAGACAAAAATACACGTAATAGTATTGTTGGTTTGTGCTACCACTTTTTGATTTAAATTCGGTGCCAAGCCCGCTTACGTCTACCCACTTGGGTTGTTCAGCTCACAACGAGCTCGTGGCGGGACTGGACTTAGCCCATATACCTACGCCATATTTGGCTTGTCACCGACTTCAAATAGTAATAGTAGTCAAGTGGTAGAATAAACCAATAATAACTACTGGTACTGGTATAATAACTACTGGTAATAACTACCAAAAATAAACTTACGTGTATTTTTGTCTGTTGGATAAAATCGATATTTTGTTATTTTTAGCTTTTTAGTTTTGTGTTGTTGGAAGTCGGTTTTAATTTTTTTGTTAAAATTTTGTTTATTTCTTGCTTTCAAGTGAGTCCGTTTGTAATTTATCTAAGTTACAATAGCCTAATGTCAATTGCTCATCGCCTTTTACAAAATACTGCTTTTACCGACGGGACGACAGGGACGTTGATTGTTGAGGAGTTCTCCTGGTACGTCATCAGTTCTATTTTACCATATACATTGTAACGAGCATAAATTATTAAGGAACCATATTAAAGTTAACGAATCGGAACTCGTGAAATACCTTTTATTGAGTAGTTCCGATGACCATCTGTGGTCTTCATCATCAGTTTCACTTCTTCAAATTTTGCTTTCCAAAAGCAAATAAACGATTTACTATAAACAATACAAAAATCGCTATAGGTGTGTCTGTAATTTTTGAAGAGTTCTCTCGATTTCTTCATGATTCCATCGTCAGGTTCTCGATTTGGTGACAATGGGACCAACTTGGGAGTATACCCTTTCAAACAACAAAATAAATTTTCTAAATCGGTCCAATCGAAACCCGTGAAATACGTATTATTGTTGAGTAGTTCCGATGACCACTTGTGGTCTTCATGATCAGTTCCACTTCTTCAAATTTTGCTTTCCGAAAGCAAATGAACGATTTACTATAAAAAATACCCAAATCGCTATAGGTGTGCCTATTATTTTTGAAGAGTTCCCACGATTTCCCCAAGATCTTTTGAGGATAATAAAGATTCTTAAACCATAAGATCCCATCATCAGATCCCGACTTGGTAGCATTAGGACCTAATTGGGAGTATACGATTTCAAACAAAATCGGGTTGGACCGATTTCGAAAATTCAAAATTTTCGAAATCGGTCCAACCCTAGCTTCGAGTAATATTAAAAAAAAAAAAAACATACAGCCGAATGCATAACCTCCTCCTTTTTGGAAGTCGGTTAAAAAATCGCGAAACATACCACAGATAATATAATACATACATAAGCTCAATTCAGATGCTCTCAATATGAGGCACTTAAATTTTATTAATGCACTTTTTTGTCTATCCTGTTAATTCTAAAGAATTCATGGTGCAACCAAATTGCCCCCCCTCTACCAAATCCTGGATCCGCCCCTGGTTTCACCGGCGTGAGATTCGCAGTTTCCAAATTTTCTTAAATTTTCTAATTTTCTGCGCCTAAGTTCTTTTTTTTTCTAAAAGAACCTTTTACAAATCATTAGAAAACAATAAAATAAAGATGAATGTAATCAGTAAAATATGTAGTTCTCAAGTTACCTATAGCGTGACCAAGGGAAATAGGGATTCATTTTTATATAATTATACAGATTGACTAGCTGATCCCTGTGGTTCACCCGCGTTGATTTCGGAGTTCCCGCGGGAATTCGAGGATAGGAAGTACTCTATGTCCTTTTCTGTACCGTCACAACATGTATGCAAAATTTTGTGATGATCGGTTAAACCGTTAGGGAGTGAAAGCGTAACAAACCAACAAGCAAATTCACTTTCACATTTATATAAGTAACAGGAAGAATTACGATTAACGACTTTTAGGTTAAGCTTGGTTCCAAATTTATAAGAGCATTTTTTTATTATTCAACCATATTCCAGATTGAATGAATTTTGAGCTAATTATATAACAATCGAAATCGGAAAATCGACGAAAATACACAATTCACTTTAGTAGGTAGGTAAGTACTAAAAGTTCAATAATTTTTGCGTGGAAGATTTTTGGTTTCAAATAAGAAAACTTTAAATCGCTTAAAGCCTGTCAACCGTCTCTATGTATCATTAATAATAATAATAATAATAATCCACATCACAATAACACACAGATCGACTTGATCCCACACTAAGCTATAAGCTTGTGTCGTGGAAACCAAGCAAACGTGGTACACATATTATTACATATTATATACATATTATACTATAGATATATATATACACACCCAGACTGGAAAATGGAACCCTGTGTCCATCACACAAAGTCCACCCCTACCGGGAATCGAACCCGGAACCTCTCGATTAGCGGGCAGGCATGGTGACCATTGCGCCAATCGGGTCGTCACATTTTAGGTTTATTCCACGGACCTTCCAACTAATCCGACATTCACACGTCATGACCATAACACGCCGCGTTAAGATAACGCACCACAAAATTGTCTGTCCCTCGGACTCAAACAAGTTCCACTTCATAGAAATACATTTACAATGCGTCTAATTGTATACAGAATATTAATTTCTCTTTTTTCTAATATTTTGGCACCTAGAGCGTTGGGGATTATGTTTTTGGGACGCGCTGAAGGAATGTTGTTGGTCATAGCGATTAAGGGCCTCGAACTGTTTAAATTATAGTAGCAACCACCAGTGCACGCGAGTACCTGCGTCGTAGAATTATTATAAATAGGCATCAGGCATAGAACCTCATTGAGCGTACCTACGCAGACTCATGCAATTTCACGGGTGGTGGAATCAACTTACTACGTCTCTGGGCGCGAATGTAATTTCGCACCGTTACGCATAGGCATTATTACGCGTTTTTGTGCTTCAATTTCAAACGTAATTTTTAATGAATCTAACGCTCTATTACCAATAATTTATCTGTGGTAGATAGGTATTACCTACCATTATAAATTTCTGTCTATCTGTCCGTCTATTACCTTTTCACGGTTTGACTAGAAAAAAAAATGTAAGAAAATACATTTATTTCAGCACAGCTCATGAGAAAAAACAAACAGAAAAACAAGTGCCTAAATCTAAACCCTACTTAGACATAATTTATGTATCTTGCATGCTCCGCCGAAAGGGTCACCAACTCAGCCGTACATCATGAAATTTTGCATACACGTTGTCAGGGGTACAGAAAAGGATATGGGTGAAACCGGGGGGAAGAGCTAACTGCAAAATAATAGTATTTTATGATGATTCTGCGCCGTGAGTCGTGACCTTGCTGTGACTAGGTACAGGTTTTCCCTTATTGTCCAACTTCGGTTTAATGATACGAGTACCTGCGTAGTACAAAGAGCACACGCGTTGCGGTTTAATTACTCGCTTTTAAACTATTTACATTAGATTCAACATCTATACATATCTACATAGATATAATAAACTACTCAACTGCTCCCCGCGGTTTTCCCGCTTAAATTGCGGCATTAAAGTACCCTGTGTCCTTTTCTGTACCCCTGCCGGCCAACTGATAACGTGTATGCATAATTTCATGGTGGACGGTTCAGTAATTAAGGCGTGAAAAGTTGACAGACAAACAGACAGAGTAACGTTCGCATTTATAATATCTGCCAGTACACACGCACACACACACACACACACTATCATTTTTTCTCGTTGTACGTTGTATCTATTCATATATAATAATAGTGCTGTTTAATTTGAGGGCTTTGTATTCAACTAGGTGTCAACAAATTGTAATGGTATTTTTTTATGTCTTTAGTTTTCAAAATGTTAGTCCGCAATAAGTAAGTAATGTATAAAAGTACTGTTAATTAGTTTTTAAGTGCTGTGGAATAAAGTAAATAAATAAATAAATAAGTATGGAACTGTGCAGTGTAGTGAACTTTATAAGGAGCTTTATAAAAAAGAAGGTTCTTGCTAAAAGTATAAAAGGTTCTAAACTTATAAAGTAGGTACTTGCTGTCCCACGTGGTTTCACCTGCGGTAATTTCGGAGTTCCCGCGGGAATTCCAGGATAAACTATACGTAGGTATATTAAACCTTCCTCTTGAATCACTCTATATATTAAATAAAACCGCATCAAAATCCGTTGCGCATCAGTTTTAAAGATCTAAGCATACATAGGGACAAACAGACAGTGGGAAGCGACTTTGTTTTATCCTATATCAATAAATAAATAAATAAATAAATAAATATATGTTGTGATAACTACATAGTTCTTCTAATTTTTTTCATGGTGGCAGCAGGTGAAGGAACTATTGAACGTTCTGAAAATTCTTTCACCGGTATGAAGCTCCTTGAGTGACATAGGATAATTTTCAGAGTTACCGAGGAAGTCCCGAAATCCCCGTGGTTAAACAACGGGGAAACAGCTCGTTGTACACACTTCGGGTACTGGCACTATCTATTTTTGTTTATTTCGTTAAATGTAGTCCATTAGTCACCAATGTATCGCGGCTGTATAGTACATGAGCCATTGTGTCAGGCGCCAACCGCCAAGGAAGTAGTA
This sequence comes from Zygaena filipendulae, assembly GCA_907165275.2. Taxonomy (NCBI): domain Eukaryota; kingdom Metazoa; phylum Arthropoda; class Insecta; order Lepidoptera; family Zygaenidae; genus Zygaena; species Zygaena filipendulae. Next base: position 10,511,152 of record OU015669.1, read on the forward strand.
GTTTGGCACCAGCGACGTAGGCACGCCGGCCGGCCCATCTGCAGCGACACTACGCCCTGTCATCTGCTATTGTTCTGCGCTCTACAACATTATTAGCAGCAATTACGATTCGGAACGCGTTCTCTTGTTTATGGCGGGCGGCAGTCGTCTGTCCAGTTTATTGCAAATAAAAATGTTCGATCTTATTAGATGCAGTCGAGTCAATATAATAAACAGGTACCCACACCTATTACGGTAGATAGCCATATACCTACATGCTTCCGTCTTCGATCATTCTCTATTTTATTTATTCAATCCATTCCAATTTGTCATTTTATGGCTCTACCGTTTGTAAATAAATAAAGACTACATTCACGAAGGCTACACAGCCCATCATAAGTTTTAAAATTGTCATTTTTGCTAATGTCGAAGTGTAGATCTAACACAGAGAAACGCCCTCGTGTTCCGTGAATGTCACACTTAATTAAAAAAATCAATGTAACGCCTGCTCTACGGAAAAACAAAACAACTGTAATTTTTTTCGAAATAAACTGTCCTTTTTTTGTTTTTGCCACTTTTCGCGCATAACGGTTATTGCGGTTACGGTTACTCAAATACTTCCAATCATTTGTGAAGTTGGCATCTCATTCTTCAAATGACGTTTAAAATTTCTATTATAAGGCCAAATTAATGAAACTGTCCTAAAAATCAATCAGGATGTACAGAACTATGCTAGAAATGACTCCTCGATGCTCAAATACATCAAATTTAATGAGATGCTGGAATGTCATTTGTGAAGTTGGCATCTCATTCTTCAAGCTGCGTTGGTAAATCAACAGAACTATTGTTGAAATCTATCTGGAACTGTAGAACTATGCTGGATGCAAGTAAATCTAAAGTTTTTTTGAGATGCCAATAGTTGATATGCTATAGGTTCACATTGATCGGTTACGGTTGTTGGAGTCTGTATACTCCCCATATCTATCAAAAAAGCTTTAGTCTTAGAAAAATAATAAAATTAAGAAAACCGTTAAACTATATGGAAGATTAGTTTTCGTGAAAGCGATTTCCGGTTTTTGGCTCCTTTTGCAAAATTTATTTAGCTGCAATTACTTTGTTGTACCCTGAGGTTGTACCTATATCTATAAGAATCTGTTCAAATTAATTATATCATTCATTCCCTATTCTTACTGAGCCGGGTGGTTGGTAGGTGCTATACTAAGAAGTATAGTAGGTACATACAACTAAACCCAACCACGCTTCGCTGTGACTTTGTATGATTCAAATAATACCTACCTATTAAATTGTTAAATAAAACCCGTTCCTGTGGGAACTTTTCATTTATTTATACAGTTTTATACTTTTTATATATACATAACCATGGTATATGATATTTAGTATTTGAAGCACAATTTTCATGTACCATCTCTATAATAGTTACTGACTAGGATGTGATGAGATAGCCACACGGCACACGGCCGGCCGTAGCGGACCCTACTTTATGCACGAATTGTACGTAGCATATTTTGGCGTAGAGCCTGCTACGCGCCGCTACGTAACGATCTATGACGTGTGTAATTAATTATATCATCAATATGTCATTTAATACCATACAAATACAATTGAAGCTTCTGTCTGTCATTTTAGAACTTTTAGGTTTTAACCCATGAATTCATGTCATACAACACGCACTTGGCCGCTTTTTTCGAGTTCATGGTTTCAAAATTATTTCGTATAAATTATTTAAGATCGGATAGAAGCCTTGGGAGGTGAAGAAAAAGCTTTTCAACGGAAGATAAACGTATCACGATTAAACAGAGTATAATAAAGAGTACACACTTCCACAATAACAGCGAGGAAACATATTTTCATTCCCGCAAAAAAAAAAAAATAAACCGTTAGGATTTAGGAATGATATCTCAGACTGTCTGTAAAAACATTAAAAGTTTATAAATACCTGTAAATAAAAAATAAGATCAAGCCAACAAAATAAAATCAAGACCATTATACTTACATGCCTATTATTATAAAACAAAATCCTCCGCCGCATCTGTCTGTCTGACTGTTCGCGATAAACTCATAAAATTACTAAACGGATTTTGATGCGGTTTTCACGAATTTCTTCGTTAGTAAGTTCTAATAGTTAATATTAATAAATTGTGAACGTGTTTTGGGTAGTCTAAATTGTAATACTTAGGTTTAGGTAATTATTTTTATACATTCCTCGCCTCAATGCCACTATGGGCATAATTTGTAATAAAAAATAATGTCTTAGCCATTTTTGCTAGGCCATTGTATTCGGCTCTAGATAGAGACTGTTAAATTAAACTACGCAATTATATTCCAACGTACGTATTGTCAGTTAGTACGTACCTACCTACCTGGTACTACGTTAGCTAAGTCCATAATTAAACCGGACACAGTTGCCTAAAACTTTCAAATTTTTATTTAAAACTATGGAAGTTGTTGACACACACTTTTTAGAAGATGTTTTGTTGATTAGTTCAAACTGAGTATCAGTGGAATGAAATAGTTATATTCTCTTTGAGTTGGTTACAATGTTGCAATGATATTATAAGAATTAAAGGAAGGTTGCATTTTACATATTGTATTTTACATCAAAACTATCTAATATTTATAAAGTCTTTATCCCGTCGTTTACAGAAGTTTTATAGTTTTATTGCCAATAAAAAAATATCTTTAGTAATAAAAACGGTCTAGTATTTTTTTTTTATAAAGTTTATTTCGGTCTCATTTTTAAATGATTGAGAATAATAGGCATTTGCTTTTGCTTTTGCTCCAACATTTTATCCAATAACGGGGTGTTTTTTGAGGTAGTGAGTTAAAAGCATTATTTTTTTTGTATTAGTAAGATACAGAATAAATTATATTGAAAGATTTATACATGTTTCTAAAGTGGCCATACCTGCATGACGTCAACGAACGCTGAGTCGGGCGGCACTAAAATGCAGGCCATGTATGGCCGCGGATTACCTTAATTGTTACTTATCTACTTACTACTACTTACGTTTATGATCATTTGAACGTTTTATAATTCGTTACTCTACCATAATATATCAGACACAATTTAGGGTACCTACCTAGGTTTTTTTTATCTTTTTTGTCTTTTTTACAGCCGATGCTTTTGTTTACACCTGACTTCAAATTCGTTATGTAGATTCAGGGCCTAAGGTCCCGCCTTAAAACAAGTACGTAAACAGTTAAGTTTGTTATGGCGACCTAAAATAATAAATAATTATTCGAATTTGTCATGGCATATAAAAAGAAAGTATAAAACATATTACTTAGTGCGTAGTACTCTTCAATCAACAGATAAATAGTAGAATTGAGATGCGCCCGATAGTTCATGCAAAAATTATTTAATTTTTTTACCAAATCTATTATTGACTTATGTCCTTACTATTAATTAAAAAAGGTGCACCAAATCTCGTACGTAATACAATACAATAAAATACATTGTATTTGTTAATCAGGAGGTATTGAGATGAATCGATGGACAGCGACGGATTTGAGAAGCACGTAGAGTAGTCATCAGTGCTTAAAAGTTAGTCTTGCCAATGATATAATATAACAAAAAAAAGTGATAGATACTACAAATCAGTAGGGAAACCAAAAATTGGCCATGAGCGATAGAGAGTCAGATATTATAGGTACACTCTCGCACTCGCTCGCACGACGAACATCAGTAGAGCTTTACAACATTGGGTTGTACCTACAGCTAGTATGTGCAATGGGGATATTGACTACTTTTGAATCAAAATTCTAATTAATCCGTCAGTTAGAAAATAAAAAAAACAATAGACACGTATTTTTTGCTTTTTCAAAAAAATTAAAATATACAGAGATAAAACGCATTCAAGTTTAGGGTGAGGGGGTCGTGACGTCACTAACCGCTAAAACCGCCATACAAACTGTCCGAATAGTGACGTCACGCGAAATTTCAACTCAATGTATCGCCGTTATTTTTTGATTACGTAAAAAAAAAAAAAATACGTGTCCAATATTTTTTATTAATCTACAAGACGGGCTAAAAAAAATTAGTCAACTCGCCCATTTTCCGGGCGGCAATGACGTATCTAAACTCTCTATTGGAATATTATCATTCCACAGTCCATTCGTTTGACCAGTGCTCGCGGAGTTCCCTCGGGCACAGCTCGTGTCGAAGCCGCGGTCATTCGAACTTTAAATATATTGAATTCGAAACAATACGCGCATTAATTGAACAATACCTATACCTATTAAGTTGGAATAAAGTTCGAATTTGAATGCAGTTCGACTTGTGCGTTGAAGGCAAACCGTTGAAAGAAAGTTTTGTAAGGGAAGCAGTGAAAAAAGTGTTGTTTATCATCGCTACTTGTGAGTACTCAACAGGTATTTGAAATTGCTATGGGAATTTTTTTATTCGGTAAATGTTAAATTTCTATGTGGAATTGAAGCCTTCTGTGTATGATTATAATCTATACTAATAATATAAAGAGCAAAAGTTTGAGAGTTTGTGACGTTGTAAGGGATAATCTCTGGATCTACTGAAACGATTTTGAAAATTCTTTCACTTATAGGAGGCTGCAGTGATCCTGAGTGTCATAGGGTATTTTTTATCCAGGAATTCCCGCGGGAACTCCGAATTTCCCGCGGGTAAAACCACGGGGGAAAGCTATCTCTGAATCTACTGAACCGATTTTGAAAATTCTTTCACTTATAGGAAGCTGCAGTGATCCGGAGGACTGTAAGTTTGTGTGGTTGTAGGGGCTAATCTCTGGATCTACTGAACCGATTTAAAAATTATTTCACTTATAAGAAGCTACAGTGATCCTGAGTGACATTGGGTAAGTACTTTTTATCCCGGCATTCTCAAGGGAACTCTGAAATTACCGCGGGTGAAACCGCGGGGGTCAGCTAGTATAATAATAAAGATAAATTAAATAATAAATTTTAATAATTTAAAGATCTACTTGGTTCCATACTATATAGCTGATAATATCACTACATCAAAGTCGCTTCTCGCTGTCTGTCTGTCCCTATGTATGCTTAGATCTTTAAAACTACCTACGCTACGGATTTTCATGCGGTTTTCACCAATAAATAGAGTAATTCATGAGGAACGTTTGTATCTATATTTTATCCTGGTATTCCCGCGGGAACTCCAAAATTACCGCGTGTGAAACCGCGGGGGACATCTGCTAGTAATAGATATAATCATGGAGGTATAATGTAAACCAAGCTATTTATTCATTTATATTTACGCTGCAAGTAAGTACAGGCCAATTCTACCGGGCACAGGTATTTGGTAATATTCGGAAGGCTGTGTTCACCACAAAAAGCGTTCAATTCGAGGGAAAAAGCGGGAATTGAACGCGGCACCTCTTGATTGCGAAGCGAAATGCAACTATTTGCACTCGAGTCTGATGAGCGTTTAAATAATTATTACTAACTAATTTCGGAGTTCCCGCGGGAATTCTGGGAAAAAAGTACCCTTTGTCCTTCTCTGTACTCCTGACAACGTACATGCCAAATTTCATCCAAATCCGTTCAGCCGTTTTTGCGTGATTGAGTAAACGTATGCGAGGATAAGAGCTCGAAAGTGCATTTTCATCCGACTTGCTTCAAATTTATCGTCACTGCTCAGCTCCTATGAGTATTAACGTTATGTTATATAGCCTATAACCTGCCCAGGAGTATGGACTACAATCGTGCCAAGTTTGGTTAAAATCCCTTCAGTAGTTTTTGATCCATGCCTGCACATACAGACAGACAGACAGACAGAAAATTTACCGATTGCATTTTTGGCATCAGTATCAATCACCATTCATCCTCCAATATTAATTTTTAATATATATTCAACTACAGTTTTATTATAAGAATTGAAGAAGATAGATACCTAGATACTAGCTCTGGAATTCCGGAATTCCCTCAGGGACTCTTCGAACCGGGATATAAAGTGGGTAGGTACTAACAAATATATACAGAGGGATATTGTAGTTTTCAATCAGTAAAACTACAAACAAACTTTTCTCTGTAATAAAATTATTCACTACATTTAAAAAATCAAGGTACCTACCTACTATAAGTACAACGGAAAGAACGATCAACTTATATACATACATACCTACAGGTATGCTACAAATACCTATAGTTATTCTTTTTCCTCTTATGGACTTTCGCATATTATTTTTGGCCAGTTTCAGGTAAAACAAAATTTATCTACCTATATAACTTATCGTATTAGCATCGTTGTTCGGTTTGAAATCGCAAACCATGGTGCAAAAGCTTTCGGTGGACAGCGAAGAAATGGCATAATACCTTCATATTATAATCTTCTTTCGCACATAAACAACCATCACTGCAAACATTATTGACCCAAACAACACTATGTTAAACAAAAAAAAAAACAAAACATTATTTTTATAATTATTTGTCAACTCTAAAATAAACGAAACAATCTCCATCTTCGAATATGACGCAGTCATATCACACATGCCAGAATTCACACAAATAGAGTGATGTTGCATTAAATTATAAAAAGCAGTCCGTTTGTGGAATTCGCTACCTGTAGAGGTGCGAATGGCCAAATCATTACCTATCTTCAAGGGCCTGGTGAAGACTTTCTACCTCACTCATGGATCGTAACTTGCTGTAGATTAACATTTATAGTATGCACCTGTGTTTTATCACATTTATAAAGTTAGTATAATTATACTGTACGTATATATTTTTCTGTATGTATATTTTATATCTATGCGCGTATCTTTGTATATCTTTTTTATGTATTTTTATTATATCTTTTTTATGTATTTTTATTTATGTTCTATGTGTATATTTTGTATTATTATTTTGTATTATCTTATGATTCCTGTTCTACCTATATTATACCAAATCAATATATAAATTATCTGTATTTGTCCTATCCACCCAAAGGTTGTCTGGAAGAGATCGCTAGTAAAGCGATAAGACCGCCTTTTGTATGCCCTTAGTTATAAGTTTCTGTAAACACACTGTAAAATTATTTTGGTGTACAATAAAGTGTATTCTATTCTATTCTATTCTAAATTCTAATCATAACTTGGTGAAAAAACTAGGACGAAAAAACAAGCGCAGCCTTCACCTAGAAAAATCGCCTAAAAATCACACCAGTGTTATGTAAAGTGACGTGAGTTGGTTTGTTTGTTACACTTTCACGCCTTAACGGCTCAACAGACCATCATATTTGCATAAACATTGTAAGGGGTACAGAGAAGGACACAAAGGTACTTTTTACCTGGAATTCCCGCAGGATCTCCAAAATTAACGCGGGTGAAACCACAGGGAACAGCTAATAATAAGTGAGAAAATTTTGTGTCCTGTTTATACTCAAACGGCAGGATAGTTTTGGATAAAATTTCAAATGGAGATAGACTTAGGTATACCTATATTGGAGTTTCCGAGGGAATCCGGATATTCACGTGAGTGAAACAGCGGGGGCGAGCTAGTGTTATAGCTAATGCGAAACTTTATGTGCGCGTGTGTTTCTATGTTAGTAGAAACTCCTTCACACTCTATCAGATAGACTGAAAATTTGGAATGGAGATAGCTTTAACCCCTAATTAATATAATAGTACATTGTTATCCTAGGGGTGAAAGTAACTTAGTAGTAGTCTTTCTCCCGAGGATAACACTGTGCTTTTCATTACGAATGCAAGGAAAGTCAAAATAAAAATAGGAATTAGCTAAAGAAAAAAATGAGTGAATTTTATTTTACATAAATCAACCATTAGGTGTGCTACTGGCCAGTAAGTATGCCCCCTACGACATAAAAAAAAACTTGAGTTTCTGCAGTATCCAGCTGTCAGTTGAAAGCGATTCTCCTTAGGGCTGAAAAGGGTTACTTTCAACCCGCTTCTCAGGCAACTTCAGACCTACTTTCCGAGTATGAGTCATCAAAAGGTTACTTTTTATCCCGGAGTTCTCGAGGGGTTCCCAAAACGCACATGAGCAAAACCGTGGGAAAGAGCTAGTTACGGCCTCAGGCGAAACAAAAAGTCAGGGCATACAAAGATCTTTTCAAAGCCCAAAGGTGTGCTCCACAATCTCAAAATTTCCATCGCATCAGGAAACTGGACCAATCGTGATGCTTTGAATAAAACATGGCGGATCGCAGCCGCCCGGCGCGTCGCGTCGGGACCGTTCGGAATTAATATTATCATTTTAGATTTGAAAATTCTTAGATTTTGCGTTCAAAATTCGTGTGGCCTTCATACATAATAACAGATAAGTAGGTAATACGACGAACAACGATTGGCGCAGTAGGTCACTCACTATCCATGCCTACCCGCTAATCAAGGGGTTCCGGGTTCGATTCCCCGTGGGGGTGAACTTTGTGTAACGAACGCAGGGTTCCACTTTCCAGTATGGGCGTGTAATATATAGGTATGCCGTGTATGTAATAATAGTTCATACCACGTGATGCTTGTTTTCCACGACAAAGCTGATAGCTAAGTATGGGAATCTGTATGTTGTGAAGTGATAATTTTTATTTATAACATAATCTTAAAAGAAGGAATTGCTAATGAGAGAAGTGCCACTATGACACATCACAAATTGACTCGCATTGTAGGCAATGCCGAGATACACGCCTATAGAAAGGTATTTTAGTAGAGTTTTCGAGTTATAGAATCTATAACTCGAAAATTATCTGATAATACACAGTCTTCGGCGACAATGAGAAGTTGCTAGGCTTTGAGCTGGGATGGCAGGACAACATTACTCAGAGTTGCGCAAACCAGTCCCACGAAATACCTACGATTAGTAGGTATCTAGTGTCCCAGTTTAAGAAGAAATGAACTGACCTGTATGAATGATGGATTTATTCGTTTAAATATTCATAAATTCATAGTTTACCTTTCAAATGAAGATACATAGTCTAAGTAGGTAGTAATCCCATATCAATGCAGTAGGTACCTACAATATATCGATGAAAATGGTGATTGAACGAAACTATCAACGAACTATCCTAAAAAAAATACGTTAAACCTTTTCACTCGGTCATTTGCAATGGAGTTCGTCGGAGGTTTCACCCGATGGACTAGTTAAAACTTTGATTGTTGATCCTTTGAGCAGAGCTTTGACTGTTAGACTAAGCCTAGCTGATTAATTAATTGACTCTATGCTAATGATTGTAATTGGTTTTACCGTTACAAGTAAAAACGATATAAAATGATTAATTTAATAAATATTAATCTAAAGAAACAGGAGCATCTCGATTCACTCTGACCAAAATATCCCTTGCTCAAAACGTGTATGTGCCTGTAACACAATCAGAAACGCTCTAGATGGGGAAAAAATACACAAATCACTTAATATTTTGTGAGTCCTAGAATATGTTAAATATGTATTATTTAAACTTAGCCTGGTCTGAAAAGGGGAAATTTTTTTTGTTTTGCCATAAACATTGGTTACCCAGCACGCTCAAGCGAGTTTGTGATATTTTACGCGTTTGGAATTGTTTTCTGTGTCATAGGACAAGAAGTAAATCAGGCCCAGGGCCTATTTTATCATAGTTTGAAAATAGCAAACAAGTCAGGTACCTGTAGCGGAGGTGTTACGAGCAGGTAGGTATTAAACTCACATTGATGTAGAAAATGGAATTTTGGAAGTGATTTATTGTTAAAAACTTAGCGCTATATATACAGAAAACCTTAAAACTAACAACCAATCAAAAACACAACATTAAATATTTACAACCAAACAACCAATGAGAAATCGTACATTAAATGGCGGACAGATTCGAGCGAGATGCTAGTTTCTAGAATTTCATAGTCTCCTCTCGTCGCACACTCGCACCGCGCATGCGCGGGGTGCGCGGCGCGGAGGACGCGGGCGGCGCGCGCGCAGGAGCTCAGTCCGCCGCGTCTCAAGCGCCAGTCGCCATCGATCGTTGAGAGCGCAAGGCCGCGCGTCTCGCGCCGGACCGCGAATCGTGGATGTGCGTGTGGTGCCGTACAGGTGTCTCCGACCGAGTAGTTCCATGGTGCTTGATGGTGTACAACAGCGTCGCAAGATCCAGGCGATTAAAAACGGCTCTTTTCAGAGCCACTCTTTCCATTTTGATGTACTGCCTGATCTTGCTTGCGTAGTTACTTCAGTGAGTGTGACCCAGGAACGTGACGTCGCTTGACTGTTCCTTCGAATCTCCAGCGAGGTCGTCTTTTTCAAGATTGCTCCTCGCACTTTCCTCTGTCTGGAATTCGTTGGAATTGAGTCAGCTAGGCAATAAAGAATAACATAACAAGTTGTCCGTGTCCTGTTTCTTTCTTGTGATTCGATAATAAGGTGATTCCACTGTGTATGTTATTTCTCTCTTGCTCCTTCAACCTTCCTGATCCTTGATCCAATTCCCCGGTAAAGGTATGTTACGTACACGGTTTGGTAATGGTAGGTAGATGGAGGTAAACCGCTGTGAAGTATGTAAGTATTTTCGTAAGTATTTCTGTGCTCATGCGCAAGGTGTGCACAGTATCCCCCTTCAAGCAAAGCGTACGGTTTTCTTCACGACTCGTCCGCTCCGGGTGATGTAAGGTGACGTAGGTAAGACAGCTGGAGTCGAATTCCTTGTTTCACGTGTTTCGACTGGATCACGGTTCGGTGAACTCGATCTCTTGCGTTCCGACGTGACGTCAGTGTCGCTCGTGCTTACGTCTTCTTCGTTAAGTAGGTAGGCAGGCTTGAGTCTATCCAGTGATATCACGGTTGTGCGTAGTGGTAACTGTATCTTGAAATACTTCTCGTGACGTTGTAGAACTTGATAGGGTCCGTCATATGGCGGGGTCAATGGCGGTCTGACCGCGTCGTTTCGAACGAAAACGTGTGTACACGTAGCTAGGTTCTTGTGTACGAACGTAGGTCGTGACGTTGTGGCACGATTTGTGGGTATTAACGTTGCCATTGTTCGGCTTAGCCGTTGCACGTATTCTGCATCTTCGATTTTCGACTGTGTAGGTACGAAAAAATCGGACGGTATTCGTAGTGTTGCGCCGTAGGTCATCAGTGCAGGGCTGAGATTATCTTCTCGTAGTGCGGTGCGTAAACCAAATAGTACGGTGGGCAACTCGTCTACCCATGTTGTGGTTGCACCGCGCGCCATGAGAGCTGCCTTCATTGTACGATGAAGTCGTTCTACTTTTCCGTTTGACTGGGCGTGATAACTTGTAGTGCGGATTCTAGATATACCCCATCTCTTCAGTAGTGTGTTGAATAGTGCTGACTCAAAATTTTGTGCTCTGTCTGTCGTAATTCTGAGCGGGACGCCAAATCGCACTATCCAGTTCTCGTAGAGGGCTTTTGCGACGCTTTCTGCGGTGATGTCTTGAACTGGAACAGCTTCCGGCCATCTGGTGCGTCTGTCTATTATGGTGACGCAAAACTTGAAATCGTGCGATAATCGTAGCGGTCCCACGACGTCTATGTGTATGTGTTCGAAACGTTGAGAAGGTGGAAACTCTGCCAGAGGAGTGACGACGTGACGATGTACCTTGCTGCGCTGACAGTCGATACATGCTTTGGCCCATGTTGCTACATCTTTGTTCATAGCTGGCCAGAAAAATTTCGATGCTATCTGCTTCCGTGTGGTTCTTGCCCCGGGGTGACATAGCCCGTGTTGCGCTTTGAATGCGACATAGCGGTATGTTTTAGGTAAATACGGACGGGGTGACGTAGTCGATAGCTCGCATGTGATTGGTCGGTCGAGTCCGGGAAGAGTTACTTCGGCGAATTTCAAGTTGGGTTGTTTCTTTAGATTTCTCAAGTCTTCGTCGTTGCTTTGGTCTATTGCTAGTTGGTTGTAGTCTATGACATTTGGGTTCTGGATGTCTTCGATTCGTAATAATGCGTCGGCGATTGGATTTTCTTCACCTTTGATGTACTTGATACTTGAACAAAATTGAGATATGAAATGTAGCTGCCGTTCTCGTCTCGGTGTGTCGCTACTACTGGCGGGTCTGCTGAGTGCGAAAGAGAGAGGCTTGTGATCGGTGAGTATAGTTACTTCGCAGCCTTCGATTAGTCTTCTGAAGTGTTTTACAGCCATGTACATAGCTAATAATTCGCGATCGTACACGTTGTAGCGGCGTTGCGTAGGGCTCATTGACTTCGAGAAGAATGCTAATGGTTTCCAGTTGTTCTCAACCTTTTGTTGTAGTACTGCGCCTAAACTGTGATCCGAGGCGTCTGTCATTATAGCGAGTTCGCAACCGTGAACGGGGTAGCTTAACGTTGTTGCTTCGGTAATGCTTTGGCGGCATTTTTCAAAAGCTTCGTTCGCTTCCGGTGTCCATTCTATGGGCGTTTTGTCATTCTTTTTCTTGTTGTGAAGAAACTTGTTGAGTTCGTGTTGATGATCGGCTTGATGAGGTAGGCAATCTCGGTAAAAATTAAGCATGCCTAGGAAGCGTCGTAGTTCGACGATTGTCTTCGGTTTCGGATACGAGGAAATTGCTTCGATGCGATCTATCGTAGGTTTGATACCACTGGCGGAGACTTCGTAGCCTAGGAAGTTTATAGTTTCAACTCCAAACTGGCATTTGTCGACGTTGAGTGTGACGCCGTGTTTGTCGAGACGTTCTAAGACTTGATGGAGAAGCTTCTTATGGTTGTTTTCATCTTCAGAAAATAGGAGAATGTCGTCGACGAAACAGAAACAGTCTTCTATACCTCGGAGAACTTGATGCATGAATCTTTGAAAGGTTTGACTTGCGTTGCGTAGACCGAACGTCATGCATGTAAATTCGTATAGCCCGAACGGAGTGATTATGGCTGTTTTCTGTGCATCTTCTTTACTCGCCATGGGAATCCAGTAGTAAGCCATCTTGAGATCAAGTTTCGAAAATATTTTTTTGTTGTTGAGTGGGTACGTGAAATCTTGAATGCGTGGTATCGGATAGCGATCGGGTTGCGTCACTGCGTTTAATCTTCGGTAGTCGCCGCATACACGAAGTCCGCCGTCTTTTTTCGTGACGACGTGTAGAGGGCTGGCCCATGGACTGCTTGAAGGTCTGCAAATGCCAATCTCCATCATCCGATCAAATTCGGCTTTTGCGGCGTTGTATTTGTCGGGCGGTAGAGGGCGGGCGCGTGCCGAAAGCGGAGGACCCGTCGTTTCGATGTGATGTACGACGTCATGTTTGGCTGGCTGCTTAAGAGAAATGGGTCGGAGAACGCCAGGAAAATGCTTCAAGATATCGTGATATTGTTGGTCGGAGCTCACGATGCGAATGGACTCGGCGGTTGTTGATACTTCAGTGGCGTCGACGGTAAGCTTGGTTTCGTCGTCGATTAATTTTTTTCTGTGAAGATCCACAAGGAGCTTGTAGTGACGTAAGAAGTCTGCACCCAATATGGAAGTCTTCACGTCTGCGACAATAAATGTCCAGGTGAAACTGCGCCGTAGTCCCAGGTTGAGCTTGATTGTTTTCTCGCCGTAGGTATTTATCGGTGTGTTGTTTGCCGCGTAAAGTTTGTAGGTATGTGCAGCCTTTTTCTTAGTTTTCGATGTTGCAGCCCAAACAGATATATCTGCGCCAGTGTCCACGAGGAAACGTTCGTGTGAGTCGCGATCATGAACACAAAGGCGGTTGCTGATCTTGGGGACACCGACGTCCGCCGCGGTCGGTGTCGACGTTAGTTTTCCGACGTCTTGTTACGTTGTGCGCACGGTGACTCGCAGCGTATTGCCTTCTTGCCAAACTTGTGATGGTATCTGCATAACCACGTAGGATCGCCAGGCTTCACACGGGATGATGATGAGCGTGAGTGAGAGCGGTAGCGTCCGCGAAATGGTTGACGAGATGTTTGACGCGTGGTATGCCGTGCTCGCAATTCCGCCACTTGTAATGTGAGTTTTTCCAATCTTGATAGGATCTCTGAGTGCGGTGGCTCGCAGGTGCTGTTAGATGATGCTGCTGAAGAGGTTGCGTTTGATACTGCTGCCACGGTGTTGACGGGCGTGCTCCCGACGTACTCCATCATCCTGTCTGCCATTGCTGCTAACGTGTCGAGTGAAGATTCTTTGTTGATAGAGAGTACGCAGCGACAGTGGGCTGGCACGTGATTGAGCCACTCGATCTTCAAGCCTTCTTCAGTGATGAGGCCGTTATTGAGTTCTCTCATTTTTCGTAGCAGCACGCTGGGTTTCTGGTCGCCGATGTCTAAACCGCTGATGAGCTTCTGAAAGTTCTCGACTTCTGATTTTTCGTACACGGTGAGTAGTCGATTTTTCACGGCTTCATATTTCCCTTTCTCAGGTGGGCTGTATAGTAGGTCGGTGATGTGCTGTAGATCGGCCGGTTCTAGCTTCGAAAGGACGTATCTGTATTTTTGGTCATCTGATGTCTTCAAGGGATCGATGACTGCCTCAAACTGGACGAACCAGGCTCTGGGAACGGTGCGCCAAAATGGAAGTAGTTTTGACTGCACGGAGATCGCAGCCAGGTCAGCGATTTTGGTTGTCTCGACGATTTTTTGTTCTTGCTCGGCCATAGCTTCAGCCTTTTGTTGATTCCTTTTTTCTTCTTCTTTGTTGTCGGAGGGTCACCACTGTAGCGGAGGTGTTACGAGCAGGTAGGTATTAAACTCACATTGATGTAGAAAATGGAATTTTGGAAGTGATTTATTGTTAAAAACTTAGCGCTATATATACAGAAAACCTTAAAACTAACAACCAATCAAAAACACAACATTAAATATTTACAACCAAACAACCAATGAGAAATCGTACATTAAATGGCGGACAGATTCGAGCGAGATGCTAGTTTCTAGAATTTCATAGTCTCCTCTCGTCGCACACTCGCACCGCGCATGCGCGGGGTGCGCGGCGCGGAGGACGCGGGCGGCGCGCGCGCAGGAGCTCAGTCCGCCGCGTCTCAAGCGCCAGTCGCCATCGATCGTTGAGAGCGCAAGGCCGCGCGTCTCGCGCCGGACCGCGAATCGTGGATGTGCGTGTGGTGCCGTACAGGTGTCTCCGACCGAGTAGTTCCATGGTGCTTGATGGTGTACAACAGCGTCGCAAGATCCAGGCGATTAAAAACGGCTCTTTTCAGAGCCACTCTTTCCATTTTGATGTACTGCCTGATCTTGCTTGCGTAGTTACTTCAGTGAGTGTGACCCAGGAACGTGACGTCGCTTGACTGTTCCTTCGAATCTCCAGCGAGGTCGTCTTTTTCAAGATTGCTCCTCGCACTTTCCTCTGTCTGGAATTCGTTGGAATTGAGTCAGCTAGGCAATAAAGAATAACATAACAAGTTGTCCGTGTCCTGTTTCTTTCTTGTGGTTTGATAATAAGGTGATTCCACTGTGTATGTTATTTCTCTCTTGCTCCTTCAACCTTCCTGATCCTTGATCCAATTCCCCGGTAAAGGTATGTTACGTACACGGTTTGGTAATGGTAGGTAGATGGAGGTAAACCGCTGTGAAGTATGTAAGTATTTTCGTAAGTATTTCTGTGCTCATGCGCAAGGTGTGCACATACCTATCGCTAAATAATACACGAGAATCACACACACACACACACACACACACACACACACACACATGCATACATAGACGTTACCAACAACCCAAAAGTAATTAAAGGCATGTCAAGAAATGATGACGGTTCCTATTTAAAAAAATAGTAATGTGTTTACTTACTAAATCACAATTTGGTTTTGGGTTTGTGGTAATGCCCAATAAAAATAAACTTTAGTCTCTTACTTACTGTTTGTTTTATAAACTGTAAAAATATACTTTCATTTATAGGTTATAGGCAACGTGTGATATTGAAAATGTAAATAATCTAGAAGCGTGCTAATGAACCGTGTTAAAGAGCACCGATAGCAGCTCATTTGTAATGTGTTTACGATCGCCGATTACTTAAATAAACAGTGCGACAGATTGCCATCATTTCGTAACGTCCTTTATTTGCAGCCCGGAAAGCGACGCGTGCGCACATCGGGATGCGCTTCACCAAATTGAAAACGACGCCGAACCAAAAGACATAAGGACATTGTCATAAAAGAGACAAAAAATGGACAACATAACGTCAGCCCTGGGCACGTCGGGAGCAGCGGGGGAGTTGTTGAGCAATGTGAGTAGCGTGTCGCCGGCGTGCTTCAACCGCGAGGCGAAGATGAGCGTGGTGGCAACTGTGGTGTACGTGTTGGGGATACTGGGCAACGCGGCCGCCATAGTGATGCTGCGGCGCGGCAACCGCCGGGTGCAGAACCGGAAGTACCTCCTGCTCCTCACCTCGTTGGCGGCCAACGATCTCGTCGCTCTGGTAAGTGTTGCAGATTTGTTTTTTTTTTTCAACCAGTCGCCAGAATTCAATCGTATACCAACTTTGAAATCAAAATCAAAAATACAATACTTGTCGGATGATTGTAAATAGAACCTTTGTTCTGTTTATTTACACTAATTTTTTTTATTATACTGACATCACTATGGTAAATAATCATTATGATCATAGTGAATCAGGGCTGCCATATAGTTTTTGATTGACGCGTGTTTTTGGATGATATAATTATGTAGCTAATGTTTTGGTTCAATATAATTAATTAAAACAATGGAATCTTAATTATCTACTCAACCTTAATGAAATTTCTCAGTTCCTTGATGAAATTTTTCAATCAAGGAACTCTGAAATTACCGCAGCGAACAGGTAGTCGAAAAATAAATTGAGAAGGACAGAATGAAGAGGATCGAGTATGTATATCGGTTCTCACTCCCCATCAAAAACATAAAAGTAAAATGACAAGTACAAAAAGTAACAATTTAACAAATAAATGTAAAGGAGAAGGAAGGCTGGGCTGTGTACGGTTAAGAGATACACAGAGGGAAATTGTCTTGAAAAGAAACGAAGTTAGTAATAAACACTAAGTGGGCAGCTGTCGGTCGTCGAGTCCAACTTTGTCGTTTTATTATTAGGTGCCAACTGCCAATTGTCCAACTTATTGTTAACAAACTATCTCGTTGGCTGCTGAGGGCATTACACTGGCAAGGCAGACATCCACCGAACCAACGCTGGCACTTGATCACCAAATATACACACTGTGGTTCATAATATTATAATAACATATTCGTTACATTTTATAAAACGAAGTCCTCGCTGCGGCTATCTGTCTGTCTGTTCGCGGTAAACTCAAAAACTACTGAACGGATTTTCATGCGGTTTTCACCAATAGATAGAGTGATTCTAGAGGAAGGATTATAGGTACCTATAGAAAATCCTGGAATTCCTATAGGAGCTCTGAAATTACCACGGGTGAAACCGCGGGGAACAGCTAGTATACTATAATAATATAATATGACAACTGCAAAATTTCATGTTGATGAATTGATTAGTTATGTCGTAAAATGGTAATAGACAGACAGAGTTACTTTTGCATGTTTATAATTATTTTGGTATGGATGAATGTTTTTGCTTTTCTGGCCAAATTGTAGGTAGGTATGAAACTGTTGTATTATCGTCAACGGTTTTCAAATGTCGCAGTTTTGAGAATATTGCAGAAATATACTTTGTACAGTTTTGAGAAAACCACCTTCGCGAGCATAGAGAAAATAAATTGACTAGAGATGACATGTAGGTGGGGCAGGCGCGCCGCGGTTGCAAAGGAAGTTAGAGCAAAATATGCTCTAACTTGCCCAAAACTTCTTTTGCTATGGTATCCCAAGCATATTTTCCACAGTATTCCCAAACTGTGAATTTTGAAAACAGTGAGTAAAAACGTAGCCAAACAGCGTTTAATACATTTCTTTAAGTTAATGAATGTTTTAATGCGTGATGAAATAGTTTTGTTTGCGAAAATCACCCGGCGACACTGGTTTTCACCTGTTTTCATATTAAACTAAGTTGATGTTCTATCAGTTATTTTCTGTTCTGTTTGCGAGCGTGGCACGCCTCACATTGTTTCTCTAGTTAAGTTAATCATGTTGTTTGCGGGTGCCCACTGCCCACTGCCCACTGCCCACTGCCCATGCAGACGGGCATGCTGTGCACGATGGTGGTGGGCGCGGCGGTGGCGGGCGTGCAGCACACGCGCGCCTTCTGCGCCGCGCGCGTCGTGATGCGCGTGTTCGGCATCGGCAGCGTGTGCATCGCCGTCACCATGGCACTCGAGCGGTACCTGGCGCTCACCAGGCCCTTCCTCTACCAGAAGGTACGTCCGCTGTGTACGTTGATTGGTCCATGACCTATACCTACGCTGCAACTTGGAACCGATGATTCTGTCACTGTTATAAGTGATTGAATAATGTCACATTTATAGAGGTGTTTTAAGTCCCTAATTAGAATTGGCTACTGCCCGTGGTTCCGTGTGCTTGTTATTTAGAGATGCGCTTGCGTCACTTACCACCTTCAGTAGATACTTTACACTTTCAGTATCGAAATGTTTCAAATAACTCCCCTTCCCCTAAATTAATATAAGGAAATAAAACCTATATTATGTTTAAATTAGTTATATTACTAGAAAATACTACTCTGAATGGCTAATAAAAAAACAATTGCCAGCGCACCAATTACAACGCTGTCTTGTTCTATATTTTAGGATTTTAGTTAGTTCGTAAAACCTAAAACTCTCTCGTGACACCGACGAGTTATAGAAACGTAAACAATTAAATTATTCGACTTGTAATTGAACGGCGGTCGTAGAATGTTTGAGTGATGATAGTGGCGGTGGGCGGCCAAGGTTTATGTAGCCCTTGGAGTACAGTCAAGCACCAAACGATGGACGAATCGAGGACACGCGCTGCTCTGCGGCATAACATCAATGAAATGTCGTCTTACAAGTTACAGCCAAACAAAAATAACAATCGCGGATGACAATACCATATTACTAGCTGTTCCCCCCGGTTTCGCCCGCTGTAATTTCGGATTTACCGAGGGAATCCTGGGATAAAAAGTATCCTATATCCTTCTATGTACTTACCCCTAAATATCAATAAATAACGTGCATGTCTTTCATGATGATCGGTTGAGCCGTTTAGGCGTGAACGGTGAAAGCGTAACAAACAAACAAACTCACTTTCGCATTTATACCTTATTTTAGTAAGGAGTAGGTATAAAGATTATAACATAGAGCTGATCTGATGATGGAGCCAGAAGATGGCCATGGGAACTCTGTAACATAACCCCATCGAGTTGGGGCTCATTCCAATAGTCTTGGCAATTATTAATTAATTGGCCCTAGATTATATTACTTTTTAGTTTAGTAGATTATTAGTTTACTCTTAAAGCGTGTTTATTAGTTTTTTCAACATTTGTTTCTCTGCCTAGGTACATACCTGTTCATGCAACACGCGGAAATTATTAAATACTAGCTGTGCCCCGCGGTTCCACCCGCGGTAATATCGGAGTTCCCGCGGGAATTCCGGGATAGAAAGTACCCTATGTGCTTCTCTGTACCCCTGACAACGTGCATGCCAAATTTTATCCAAATCCGTTCAGCCGTTTTTGCGTGATTGAGTAACAAACATCCAAATATCCAAACATCCACACTTTCATATTTATAATATTAGTAAGATTAGAATAGATATTATTATGTCGCAGTGAATATAATAATATTTACAATGAAAATAGTTAGGTACCGAAGTTTTTTTTCCAAATTGACGCGAATGAAAAAGCGAAAGCATAAGTTCTCCTACAAATTTTCCTCGCTGACTGTGCAGGGCTGTTGAATGTAGGCTGTCGCTGCGGTAACCGGCGAGAGGCCACGGCCGACCTTCCGCCCTAATTAACGGTTTCCTCCCCTCGCTATATTTGATACACTTTGTAAGTTTCCTCCCGACCTTCGCACCGTTAACACACTGATATTGCCTCCAGTTGTAATACAAACGAACTATTAACTTTTTCTTTTTAGTTTTCCTTAGTCTCTCTTGCAGACGCTGTATGACTGTACTGACATAGTAGCAAAGAGGCAATAGTCGATTAAAATATCCTTACCTTATTTATTTATTGGTTTGCCAACAGATTTACATTATAAACTATTGTAAATAAGCCTAGTGAGTACATACCTTACCGTACCTTATAATAACTAGTCGATCCCCACAGTTTCCTTGGGGTCAATTCCGGAATTCTCGCGGGAATTCCGGAATAAAAATTACTCTTTGTTACTCAGGAACACTGAGCTTGCTATGCCTAAGTAAAAGTACTTTATAATCTTTAAATCGATTAAGTAGATTCGTGTATATCCATTACAAACAAACAGACATACAAAAATCAAATCTTTTCTGTTTACAATATTAGTATAGACAGATTAGTCGAACCCCACGGTTTCACACACGTTATTTTCGGAGTTTCCTCAGGAATTCCGGAATAAAATGTACCAATTCCCATGTGTCCTTTTCTGTACCTCTGACAATAATCTAATATATATAAATCACGTGTCACGTTGTTTGTCCGCGATGGACTCCGAAACTACTGAACGGATTTTGATAAAATTTTGTAACCATTCATAAAATGGTCTAACTTAAAAGATAGGATAGTTTTTATCCCGGAATTTCCTCGGGAACTGAAGGACATAGAGTACTTTTTCCCGCAACCTCCGCGGGAACTCCGAAATTACCGCGGATGAAATCGCGGGGGACAGCTAGTATACATATATATATATTTTTTTTAAACCATGAAATAATTATATTGCATTCTTTTATTTTCTCTTTATCTGACATAACCAATTGTTCTTTTATTTTGGTCACTTTATTTTTTGTTTTTTATTTGACATCAACTATTCTAAATAATTTTAAAATTGTATTGTTGGTGTACCTTTGTTTTCGTTCTCGACTGCTAGTGTATTGTTTTTGTTATTATTATGTTATCGCAGTCTTGACATTTAAATTTGTTTATTGACTTTTTATATTAATTTTTGACCGACTTCCAAAAAGGAGGAGGTTCTGCATTCGCCTGTATGTATGTTTTTAATTGTTTAAAATAATTTTATGTTAAAGTTGAGATTTGTACGCCGGCAACGGCAGAATATGCTGAATCAATCTTAGAGCAACACCAACTTATGTACCTACCATATTCTTGCAAATAAATAAATAAACAAAAAAAAAATAATGCAATAGTCGTGAAAACGTAACAAACAAACTCAAATTCGCATTTATTAATATTAAGATTAGCTATCATTCAAGTAGGAAGGTACAAGTGGACTGTGGAGTGCGAATCAACAATCACCAAAACAATGTTTCTGCGGTCGAAAATAATCCAAGCCGTCTTTCATTCAGCACGCGTCGATGGCCGAATGTAGAGCTCATGTTTTACTTTTTTGATCGAGTGCATATACATAATATTTACCTACTATTGAATTCTAGAAACAATCTACACGATACTCGACTAACCGGCCCGCGCGGTTTTACGCGCGTGTCACCATTTACACCACTAAAAATCCTGAAATACAGGCTTGTTTAACTGAAAACACAATTGATAAGGAGCCTAAGCCTAAATGCCGATGGCCGGAAATCCCAATTGGCTACTTGACAAAAAAATTTTTTTTAGTCCGTCGTGTAGATTAGTAAAAAATATTGGAGACGTATTTTTTCTTTTTTTACGTAATCAAAAAATAACAGAGATACATTGAGTTGAAATTTCGCGTGACGTCACAACTCACAACGGTTTGTATGGCGCTTATAATGAATATTGACGTCACGAGCCCCCCACCCTAAACTTTAATGCGCTTTATCTATGTTCATTTTCATTAAATTGAAAAAGCAAAAAATACGTATCTATTATTTTTTTATTTTCTAACTGACGGACTAATTAGAATTTTGATTTTCATACCTTGGAGAATACCCAATTTCACAAGCCATCATCCGTCCTAATGAAACATTGTGACCGATTGATTGTATGATCGTGTGTGAATCGCATCGTCTAGAATCAACCTCTTGGGCAATCTTATAATAGATATGTTTGTTCTTGAGTCTTTAAGAAGCCGATGTGCCCACGTACATATGCCCACGCAAAGTGAGCGTTTATCGTCATTTAGCTGATGGGAAATATTTTTATTTTATTTTATTTTCAAATAACTTCTGAAACAAGTTATTGCAAGCGATTGTTCAGTATGAAGATACTTCGTTCAGTAGTTTTTGAGTACAACATATTATATTGCCACTACGCTACAAACAGACAAAAAAAATATTGTGCCTTCAGTCACTTACGTAGGTATACTTACTTAAATTTATGTGCGTAATTACTTATTAAGCTTAGTGTTTCATTTGGATTATTCTACAGGTTTCTCGTTATAACATTTATTTTGATGCGTTTTATTTCCGCAATATTTTTATAGTTACGACCAAAGGTTACACATAGGTATAAAAGTCTCTTTGATGAAGACTCGTCCATAATGTAAGAATGACCTAAGTAGTAGATTGAGTAGTCAAATAGGTAGTAGATAAACTTGTGCCGTTGGAGGGACGACTTGAAGTATATGTATGCAATTTGTGCCTTTTGTGACTTGCGTCAGTCAGATGATGAACCTCAATTCTACACTACTTATTGGTTAGTTATCACACAGTATCACACTAAAATTACAAGTAGGTAAGTATAAGCCAATGTTAGTCATGGAGAGTCATGGATTCCACCTTTTTATTACCTAATCCAAACTAATATTAAGTACATATAAATGCGAAAGTCAAATGCGATACTCTGTTTGTTAACTACTTATACAATACTCAACCGATTATCATGATTTTTTTTGGCATAGGTACACGTTGTCCGAGGTACAGGCAGAGGACATGGGGTAATTTTCATCCAAAATTCCCGCGGAAACTCCGAAATGAACTCGGGTGAAACAGCCTGAAATTTTTCATAAAGGTTGTGCAGAAACGGATTTAATGGTTATCTTTTCTGCGTTTGCACACGTGCAGGCTGCACTGAGAGAAATCAGTCAGATCAAAGAGGGTTGAAACCGAGAGGGTAACCGAAAACAAATCGTTACTCAAAAGATGCATTGGCGACACAATATCAGTGACCGACCCCGCACGGTGTCGGCGAAGTGCCATCCAAAAATCGGTAGCAGAAATGCTGGTGACCGATCCTCAGTAGGGAACTTTCGATGCGCCCATTACCTACTGAACAAGCCCCTATATGTTTCTCTCCGGGTGTGTGCGTGTGGCGTAAAGACGGGGTGCGGACGAGACGCGGGCACGCGGGCGCGGGGCGTGTGCTTCTATACATTTTGTAAGTGAAGGGGCGCCGCGCCCGTGACGCGTCCTCACCTTTGTCCATCGCCTAGGGTTGCCACTACGTTGTGGCGGGGCGCGGGGAGGCACGGACTTGGTGGAGAGGCGGATAATGTCGCTTATTTACGTACAGTAGTACTTTGTTTTCTTGGTGAATATTATATCGCAATACTTAAATTGTAAAATAGTTTATTGTGTATTACAACTACGTATCAAACAATGTGAATTGTTCGGCTATTTTAAACGCCGCGGAGCACGTGGTTTCCGCCGCGCTAATAGATTTGGCTGTCACTTCCGCAAAACGTGAGCCAACATAACAATTTAATTTATTACAACTTGCGCCCGCACAACTTATTGCGAATGGCAAAGGAATCCCTATTCGTCAAACTTCCGCCCAAAATTTCTAAACTCACGCGGTTGAAACCGCGGTGCAAAGCTAATTTATCCCTGCATCGGTTGTAATCATCATAAGTACTCATGATTTGCACAAGTCATTCGCACTACCCGTTGAGCTACTAAGGAGTAGGTGCTATTGATACGAAACGGTTGGCGTGGTCTCAGCAAGTGACGTACTACGTGATCCGCACCATGCTGCTGGTGTCCTGGTGCCTGGCGGCCGCGCTGACCTGCGCGCCCGTGCTCGGGCTCGGCTACTACTACGACGAGGCGCACGGCTGCTGCACGCGCTACCGGAACGCCACCAGCACCAAGGACTTCGCCTACGCCGTGTTCTACGTGCTGTTCGGTGAGTCGCCACAACACGTAGGTACACTAGCTTTTATCAACCCTCGCAAGAAGAAACGATCCCCAACGATACTTTTAAAACGGATTTCTTTCACGCGACTTACAGCAGGAGTTATCTCGTCCGATCGTGTCACTTGAGGAAGAAGCGTTGTGCCCCCTCCATATGATTCAAGACTAAACAGTTCTCGAGAGAGAACGTGTTTTATCTTAGGGAACAATCTAAGGTTGCCATTGGCGTTACGCCATAATTTTATAAAAGTAGAAAAATAAGTTTTTATAATTACTAAAACATTGTCATTAGGCAAAATTAAATCCGTTAATCTAGGAGGAAGGAGGAAGGAAAAGAGGAAGACGGAAGTTAAGGTTGTCAAATATTTTAAGTTTTTTCTTGACCGTCTCTGCCGTGACTTTTCAGACATCGTCAAAAGGGTATAACTATTAAACCAAAAATTGGGTTTTGCATCGGACCAAATTGTTTTTTATGTATGATGGAATGGAATAAGAATATAATGGTGCAGGCACGACGCTGTCCCTGGTGCTGGTGTACTGCAACCTGGCGGTGGTGCGCGCGCTGTACGCGACCCGCGGGGGCGGCTGGTGCGCGCGCCCCGCCCGCCCCGAGCTGCGCCGCTGCGTGTCGCGGCAGCGCAGCGTGCAGGCCTGCGCCGGCGCCGCGCCGCCGCTGGCGCCGCAACACAACGCCGCCACACACGAGGAGGTCGCCTTCAGCCGGCTCATGACCATGCTCTCTATCCTGTTCATCATTTGCTGGATGCCGCAGATGGTGAGTTTAAAACGCACGAACGCACGGGCGAAATGAGATTTGGTTGTTTTTTAGTCAAGTTTTTATTTTTTTGGTTTTAATGCAACTTGGACATGTGCTTTGAATCCAAATATAAGTACCTAATAAACCTATTATGTTTGCTAGCTTGTAGTTTGTGAACTCCGGCCGCGTGCTCGGCGACGATGCGGCGCGGGCGAGCTGACAAGCTCGCTGTCTCACTAGCATTTATTTTGTATTCAAAAGGTGCAGCACACGTACCTAGAGAGTATGTAGAGTCAGTAGCAGAAATATGGAAACACTCTTGTCAGTTATTGAAAGCATGTGGCCGGGGTATGAAAACCAAAATATATACTTAGTCCGTGAGTTACATAATAACAAAACAATAGGCACGTGTATTTTGCTCAAATTAATGAAAATTTACTTAAAGCGCATTAAAGTTTAGGGGGTGCTCCTGACGTCATAATATACCTGTATATACTGTACTGGGTCGTGACGTTAAGTAACATTTCGACTCAATGTATTGCCATATTTTTTTTATTCACGTAACAAAAGAATAAGTTCGTGTCCGACATTTTTTATTAATATAGATACACGACTGACTAAAAATAAAATTTCGTCAAATTGCCTATAGCAATAGCACTTTGGAAAGTCTGCCAATCTAGACTTACCAGTGCTTCTGCTGCTGTCTGTACAGTGTACTGTGAGATACAAAACATCGGTGCCACCTATAACACGTCCTTGGGGGCCGCGGCCGTCGGTCGACCTTACCTACAGGAATTGTTCGCTAATTTCCTCAGAAATGTTTTAGTTCTATTCTTGGAATTGTTGTAGTGTGTAAGCTTCAGTTGTAGCCCGTGGCCTCCCTGTTGGAGGGTCTGAGGGAGGCGACATATTTTAATAATTTGTATTAAAAAAATTATACCTATAAAAAAATAAAAATAAAAAAAGTATATAAAAAAAAAATCATCATAAAAAATCTATATCATAAAAAATCGCACAGAAATGAATTATTGTTCCCGAATGTTTTTCTGGGTAATTTTTTTCCCCTAAGAACAATGTCTATTAGTCAAATTGAGTCCAAGATCGCGCATACCTTACCACTTAATTTATTTTCATTAGATGCATCGCGATGCAGCGATGCGTCGCAGGCGCAACATAGCTTTAGAGCAAATTTTTAAACATGACAATATGTACAATTTTATTATAATGTTAGATATTACTTTATATTAAGACCTTACATGCACCACCAAACGCATTTTCTGCAGAACTTGAAGGTTGACTGGCAGAGAATGCCACAATGGCATTAAGTCCGCCTTTTGTACTATATTGTGCAAAAAAAAGTCTAAATAAATAATAAGTCCCTGAAGAAAACTAAAATAAAAACTTTTAATTTTTTTTTTTTATTTATTTAAGACATAGAATAAGACCAATGATCCACGTAACATAGACTAGACCCATGGATGTATTTAGACCGACACACATCAACATTACATAAACAATTAATTGTCCGTCAATACACGTTAGCTTATTAACTGGTCAGTGTCCAGTGGGAGCTCATCGCGCATCGGTATGGGCGACACGCGCCCGCGCGCCCGCGCACAAATACTCCATTGTCCCAGCAAAATGGCAAAAGCATTTGAATAATTATCATACGAGATTTAAACACACAATAGCTTATCAGCGACGCCTATAAACGTATTGGAAACGTTATGAATGTGAAAAATATAAGTACCTACCTACGAACTCGGTGGCATCGCGATTGAGTTGGTAGAGACTATATTATTATACTAGAGAGACCATAGATGATAGAGTAACTCTATAGCCCGTAACAATGCCTCGAAGCAACATTAGTGTCTATGATCTACGTATCTAGCAATTTATTGAATACAAAATTATAAAATTTAATCCTTACTAATAAAAAATATATGAGTTTATTGTTCTCAGAGGCATAAAAAAGACATCTATCCAGGATTTTCCGCAGGAACCATTTTTTTTATAACTAAAGTAGCTTTAATTACTCCTTATAACATCAGCTATCTGCCAGTGAAAGTCAGGTTAACATCGGTCCAGCTGTTCAGCCGTCAGCCGTCTGTCAGAGATCAGCCGGAACAAACAGACAGACAAAAATAAAAAATAAATGTTTATTTTTTTTTTTTGCACCGTCTATACTTTCATATGCATTTAGTGAAAAGCTGTTAATTTGGAATTACAAACAGACACTTCAATTTTATTTACTTATAATATTATGTAAATATGTAGGTAGGTATAGATTAAAATTAAAGCGCGTGTAGGTGCGAGTACACACAGACTGATATACGCATTATATTGTTACAGATTATTATATGTAATAAGTATAATATAATAAATGATACTTTAGTATTATTAAGAGATTGTGTCAATGACGAACTGCTCGTCACTACCACGCAATAGATAAAGCGATAATGAATTAGAAATAGACGTACTTACCTACATTCTCCGAGGCGTGGCACACCCTGTTTGTGTTTCGGGTTTTTAGGCAAGTTTATTTTGTACATAGAAATTATTGATATTAATTATTATCTTTATGTAGAGACTAGCTGTTCTCCGCGGTTTCACCCGCCTCAATTTCGGAGTTCTCGCGGGATTTCCGGGATAAAGAGTACCCTATGTCCTTCTCTGTTCCCCGGACAACGTGTATTCAAAATTTCCTGGTGATCGGTTGAGCCGTTAAGCCGTGAAAGCGTACAAACAAACAAACAAACTCACTTTCGCATTTATAATAATGTATAAGCTCACGGAGGGGATTTTCGAGCGTGCGCCGGCGTCACTGTCTCGGCTACAATACTTGTGTCATAAAATCATAACATATTAACTACTACTCTTTCGGTAAACCGATTGCGATGACACAAAGTCTCAGTACCTATATTATCTTGATAATACCGAGTAGGATGGATATATGACGTTACTTATGATTTATCGCATCGAACAGCGAGACTCGAGTTAATCCAATTGGCTCCCGCCTCCCACTGATACAGCAATTAGTTTCAATCAAGTGCATGTTTGCCAAACAAAGTTATTAAGTACCTATATCGATATAACATAAATACTACTAAAAAACGAGTTTATCTATAAATGTATCCACTACCTTACTTAGGTAATTCTCATTTATTATTGCTTGCTAATAGGTTTTTGTAATAATCGCGAAGGCATACCTAATATTATGTAATACATACATATAATTATTAATAACTAGCTGTGCTTGCAGGTTCGACAACGTTACTTCGGAGTTCCCGGTGGAATTCCGGTATAAAAAGTACCCTAAGTCCTTATATCTGTACCTCTGACAACGTGTGTCTATGCAAAAATTCATGATGATAGCTGCAATAAATTGACATGAGTAGGTACCTAGTACGAAAAGGTCACAGACAGATTTACTTTCGCATTCATAATATTGGTATGGATAGGTGTAATACCTATGTAACTACCTAGTACCTACCTATTTGGTTAAATATCTACGTTTTAGGCAATTTACTAAAATCTGCCCAGTATCAATGGACGCACAAGAAAATTAACTAAATTAGTAGGCACTAAGTATCTACCTACCTACCAAGTCGTACCTACTGTAGGTATGACCTGCAAGGTATTACGGAAATAGTATTTGGACATAGATAAGCAATAGTGTGTTAACCACACTGGAGAAATTTTGATTAAATCGTGTTTTAAAAGTAGTAGCGCCATTTGTGTCAACATTTTTCATGTTCAATATTTAGTTACATATTTAAGCTATATAATAAGGTAAACACATAATTAAAAAACGTTCCCCAACTCTCAATAAATCGTTATGAATCAATAACTTAATTTTGTGGGTTAACATATTATTGCTTATCTGCGTCCATTTGAAGATTGTGATCTGGCAATCTTACACAATACGGAATTCCCGCGGGATCTTCGAAATCAACGCGGCTGAAACCGCGGGAAACAGCTAGTAAGTATTAGTACCTTTACAAGAAGTATAGGTGACAGACAGAAAACTAAATTTCACCTAGCTCATTGTACCTGGCGTTGCTCAAAAATGTGTCTGTGGTCAGTTGACGTCGACCCTCTACCTGTCGCTGGGCCCGCGGCACTGGGCGCGACTGGCGCCGCTCGGGCTGCTGTCGGACCTGCTCATCCTGCTCAACTTCGTTGTGAACCCGGTGGTGTACGTGCTGATGCGCGTCAGCCGCCGCTGGACGCTCGCCTCGCTCTGCCACTCGGTCGCGCACTGCTTCAAAAGGGTAGGTAACCTAACACTACACACGGGTACAACTATGACGAATCACTTCAATGCATCTCACCGATTCAATTCAATATATATACCTAACTTCAGTAAAGAAGGTCTGACTTGGCTGTATGGACTGAGATTTCATTGCCTCGTGCACACGGACTCGCACTAGCCGTTCCGAAATTCTCGGTTGTGCCCTCGAGTGAGTCGTACATGTACAGTAGTACAGTCGTAGGCTGCGTTCTGAAACAGTACATACAACTAGGGTACTGTTTCGGAACGCTGCCCACCCGCTAATCAAGAAGTTCCGGGTTCGATGTCCGGTGCGGGTTGAACTTCGTGTTATGAACACCTCCTCCTTCATTCTGCGCGTGTTTATATAAGATATATATTATAATATAATAGTGCTTAATAGTGCTTAACACTATTAAATGATTATGTTCTTCTTACTTAACAGTTTCTTTTGAAAATTTCAATAATTTACTAATAAAAAAGTTCAATGATGTATTGAAATAGTTCCCGTACATTTGAGTTTGGAAAGAGTAAATTTGTATTTTTATTTTGTGTACATTTATTGCTTCTTTCTCTCGTGCATGCTGTGGCGACCTACAATTGAGGGAGCACCATAATTTTTTTACTATAATATCCTATTTTTGTATCACTACCAATGTTACGGTGTATGCTTTTTTGGTCGTTCTTTTGAATAAATAAATAAATAAATATACGGATATGCAATAATATTTAGTACCTATCTATTGCTTGTTTCCTGTCTCTACCTAGATCTGTTTACAAACACACATGTATTATACATATATACTTTCGAACCCACCGAAAACTGCTATTTTACGTCCTAATACATTGACGTGTTTTAAGTATGGCATATTCCTAACCTTGTAACAACCACGCTTCCACTGTTTCAGCCTGTGATAAATTCGTATGCAATATCGATTGTAAACTCCCTAACTCCAAAGTTCGAACCCACTGGTGCAAGCTAAAGCTGGATTCGCACTAACTCGCTCCCGAGTGTGAGGTCCGGGGTCCGGGTAGGCAACGACGCAGCAATGAAGAGAAACGACCAGTTTGACAAGCCTGTCCGACATAACTCGCTAGTTCGACAAGCCTGTCAGAGTCAGACATAACTCGCTAGTCCGATAAGCCTGTCAGTATATGATATTTACATCTAGATCCATTTTTCAATCTAAAAAGAACAATAAATACATACCTATTTAATTATAAACCCTAGCACCGTATTGATTGCCCATCTATGCCTCCACCCTATTTATTTACAACAACTTTCAGCCTGGATGTGAAATCTTATTTTTTTAAACAAATCATATTTTATCAAAATACTAAATCCTAGGATCAGGCTATGTACCTTAACTGTATAGCACGTTTCAGTATATTGTATACTTACATACTGTAGCCAACTGAAATAATAATTTGTAGTTAAAACTGAAGGTTAATTTTAATGAAGTCATAACAGCTCCAAGAAGCTCCGAATAGGACCATTTGGTTGGCTTAGCCTACAATAGTATCTAACGATAATGACCGAATACTGTTGTCGGACCACGGCCCGAGGTGCCTGGTGGTGTTATGAACGGTATTTGTGATGTCGTTTCGACAGGGCCACAAAACGTCGACCGAGTCGATGAAAACGACGTGCTGCCCGCAGGAGTCGACCCTGGCGAGCGACACGTCAATCGGTGCTGAGCTGCGACCGCTGCGCTTGCAACCTGAGCCCATGCCTGCGCTCGCGGAGCCCTGCGACTGCCCACGGGTCACCTTTTGAATCCGAGACATAGGGTAGTGCAAGTGGTGCCATAACTAGGGTAGTGTGGATGGTGTCGTAACTAGAGCTATGCGAGCAAACACTAAGCAGCAGGGACGCAGCCTTCACAGGATTCTTGATGGTGGTACAAATCAAAGGCATAATGTTGGGGCGTTTTACAGCACAGTGAAATTGGAATGATTTATTTTTAGGATCTATAAAGATTTCAAGAATCTTCTTAAGTCAGGAACAGTGTGGTCTATGGCTAGTCCTAAAATAAGATTTAAGAATGATATAATATTATTGTAAAACGTTATTTTCAAACCTAGCGTAGCGTTATAGGCCAGTAGCATCCGGTGCAGATCCGCAATTAATTAGGTATAAAAAAATATTGACTGTTTGCCCGTGGTACGTTCAGTTATCCGGTCAAGCGCACTACGGAAAAATAATATTAAAATAACATTTTCCGTAGTAATAAAACAAAAGATAGATGTGTATGGTTTGAAAAATATGTATTTTACGATTGGGGCATGATGAAAATGGTACTCTTATTGAATAATACTACCTCAGAGTAATAAATATACATACTACCTAATCTGAAAAGTGAAAACATATTAAGTATGTATAGATATATGTGTTGTGAAGTGGATTATTATTATTATTATTATATAAAAAAAAACTAGTAAAAATCTGGATATATGGTAACAAGTTAACAACAACAAACATTTACAGAAAAAACGTTGAATGACATCAACTATCAACTTACTTTCAAATAAAATTGTTTGTGTAGAGCAAGCAAGATACAAGTTAAGTTCAGGTTTTTTCTATCTTTTTTGTAACAATTATCATTAGGTGTAAGTCGTCAACTTAATATTTTTATACATACCTATACCTAGTTACCTACCTAGACTTTCCAGCTTTAAACAAGAACCACCGATCTCCGAACTCAATGCGGGTCAATCGTCCTTTTCGAAAGTTTTTTCCCATGCTGGCCATGGATGTAAAAACTTTTTACGAAATATTTGGTATATTATGAATGATACTGGTCAACCCCCAAACGAAAATGAAGCAAGAATCTGTGCGGACAAGTCAGACGCCTGTAGTAGTAAAAGATAGTAAAGGTATAAAACTCGATTTGCTTGTAAGTATCTATGGAGCGTCACTGGCGTATTTATTAGTTAATCCCAGATGGTGGTAGTCCCAGGGTAGGTACTTTACGATGATTGACTTTCCAATTCCAATTTGTATGGAAAATGGCCCCAACGTTTCGGCGACGATTCTGCGAATGCCGCGGTTGGAAAGGTCAGAGGGGATTAGCCGGGATGTTTGTATTTAGTAGGTAATGGGATGGGTCATGGGACCCGTATGAGACCCATAGATAATAAGTTGAAATGGCCGAGAACGAACTCTCGGACTCTACCCGTTGCAAGTTATAATTTACTCTAGATATGACCCGTTGTTTGATTGTGCATTTCTCTTATATAACTACTATATGGTCCCCCGCGATTTCATTCACTGTAATTTCGGAATTCCGGCGGGAATTCCGGGATAAAAACTATCCTATCTTTTATGTTGGACCATTTTATAAATGGTTACAAAATTTTATCAAAATCCGTTCAGTAGTTTAGGAGTCCATCGCGGACAAACAACATGACACGTGATTTATATACATAATACTAGCTGTTCCCCGCGATTTCATCCGCGGTAATTTCGGAGTTCCCGCGGATGTTGCGGGAAAAAAGTACTGTATGTTCTTCAATTCCCGCGGGAATTCCGGGATAAAAACTATCCTATCTTTTAAGTTGGACCATATTATTAATGGTTGCAAAATTTTATCAAAATCCGTTCAGTAGTTTCGGAGTCCATCGCGGACAAACAACGTGACACGTGATTTATATATATTAGAATAGATTAAGATTAAGAAGAGTACGAGAAGGTACGAGTGGCTGCAAGTGACTGTTGCGTCTGATGTCTTTGCGGTCTATGCCAAAGATAAACATAATACTATAATCACTACGATCTGCTGCTACTATGCTGGCATACCAAATAAAATAACTTAGGTACCTACCTACTTATTATTTTAATGAAGTTACCTTATCTACATGTTTAAATAATAATTAAGGGGTTGTTGTAGCAAAGACATTCTATATAAAAAATTGGGTTGTAGGGACAAAATAGATTACAACTTATATTTTTATAAAAACAAATTATAAATAGTAGAACACCTATTTTATAAAAAATTATTGGGTAGGTACCAAATATATTGTTTTGTATTTTGGATTAAAAATATTTTAACCTAGGTATTAAGTACAATTTTACACATATTTTAAGCTACCTATGGGTATATTCATTTAGCTAGCTAAACACTAAGTTATTTTAAGTAGGTACCTATCCAAAATTAAAAATATTTTTTACTCCATATTTTAAAAGTATATCGTTTTTTTCTTCTAAGTTAAAAGTGTGTTTTAACCGACTTCTAAAAAGAAGTTTAGATATCAATTCGATCCATAGGTAGGTATATTATCTACTGTTCATAAAGGATGGACCGTTTCTCTTGGTTTTTAAAGAAATATAACTAGGTCCTACTTCTTAGTTGGCGTGTCCTATTCAGATATTTTTTACCTACGGTCTCAGACGAAATAAAAAGTTTCGTCTGAGCCAACGGTCTACGTAATTTTTATTAAATTGCATTGAATCTCATATTATAATTTATTTTTAAAAAATTGTCAAATTCTAGTTTTATACCTACTTATCTAAAATACTTTGTAATAATATGTAGACGCTGATAAGCAATAACATGTTAACCCACAAAGTTTAGTTATTGATACAGAACGCTTTAATTGAGAGTTAAGTAAGTACCTATAAAACGTTTTTTAATTAATTTTAATATTGTTTATACCAACATCATGTTGAACATAAAAAATCTTGACACATAATGACACATAAAAATTATAGAATTTTAAATCACGATTTACTTGAAATTTCTGCAGTGTGGGTTAACACACTATTGTTTAACTATGTAGTGATACTGTAAGCATACTTTAAGACACTTTTACAATAAAATAAAATAAATATTGCAAGAAATATAAATTATTGTTTTAAAATGTTTTCCTAGCTATAATAATAACAAATAAATGAATGTTTGTATGTTTGTCGTCTATGCATTTCTAAACCATTGGTCTGATTAGGTATAATGAAACTTTGGCGAGTTGTTCTGCCTGCAGCGTCCGCAAAATACCTGATATAAATTCCGAAACTCACGCGGGTAAATCTCCGAAACGGTTGGACTAATTTTGATGGGACTTTTACTGCTAATTAGCTGATGTTATAAGGAGTAAATTAGGCTACTTTTGAGTTCCTGCGGAAATCCCAAAACTCAAGCGAGTGAAACCGCGGGGCACAGTTAGTTTAAAATAATTTTAATTTCTCTAAAACTAAAGCCTTCTTCACTTTAGCTGTGAATATCAATGCAAAGTCACCTTAGAGCAACGCGGGCCCTCGGGCTCTAAGAAAGTCACACATAAAAAGTAGTAGTAGTAGTAGTAGTAGTAGTAGTAGTAGTAGTAGTAGTAGTAGTAGTAGTAGTAGTAGCCGTCTCGATAATATGGGTATAATGACGCTGTGCCTTTGCCCTGTGGTTAAAAAAAGTAAAATACCTCTTTTGGCGGGATTTTAAGCAAAATTTATTCCTTTTTTTTTGCAAATTAGTTTATCGTGATTAATATTGTGTGAATATGGTGAACAGTTTGCGGAAACAGTGAAATAAGATGAAATAGAGCGCTCATCGGGAGGTTTTCGTTTTACCAAACAACTTCCCACAGAGCGTCCTATTAAAGTTCAACTGTGAAGATTTGCTGCCAAAAGTTCCAGTAAAGCATTGAAATGCGTCTCACCAATGCATTTCGCGGTAAATAACTGATGAAGAAAAATAATATTGGCTGTATAGACTTAGTTTCCTTTGCATTTAACAAAAAAAAAAGTAAAATGTCAGAATTCAGAATCGCATCAGTGTTTGTTTTCAAGGAAAATCTGAATTCTGAAAAGCCGATTTTTGCAGCAAAAGTCCGTAATCTATAATATAAAATTTTACAGATTATAAAAATTTATAATGATGAATATTAGCTCTATTTAATCAGATTAATATTTATTTAAGAAAAGCTATTAGGTACTTTTAATTTATTAGTAAAGCAGAGGCAGGAGGAAAATGTCTAAGTGGTGCGTCATTTTGTATGAATTTATTTCAATTATTAAGATCCTACCGGAGTATCTTGATTAGCATAGTAGGAGTACTAGTAGCCAGTGTTTGTAGCACTGATTAGGTGCAAGCCTCGTAGAAGCGTCGATCGATCGCGGGAGATGGTTGAGGGTCATAGTGTGGTTTGGTCGGCAGGCAGTCGGAGCGCAGCATCCACGAGATGTTGAAAGACACGCCGCCGCTGCGCGAGTCCAGCGACTCCATCAACTCGGGCACAGAGCCCAAGTTCCCCACATCTCGGTCCATGCCCTTCCCACCCGCCTATGGTAAGCTTTGTAAAACCACTCTTCATGCTACTTCTCTAGTTCCTAGCTCAACCGTTAAGCAGTAAAGGCTATATTTGTATAATAATATGTTATTTAAAAGTGCAGGCAAATTTATAAAGTATTTTGTATCTAATTTTTTATAGTGTGACTTAGTATCTTGGTACCTAGTACTTATAAGAAAGTTGTTCAAAAAAGTGCAAGAAAGTTTGTTAATTATTGAGAATTATGTAAATTTAAAAAATAGAGATACATATAGTTTTAATTACGTAATATATATTATGTAGATGTAGATAAGTATTTTATTTTTATTAGCCTGTACCTACTCAGAAAAACAATTTCTTAAAACTATTGTGACAACGGTAACAAGTTAACTTCGTGGACTGTTCTTGATGAATGCAGCGCCACCCGACGTGTCGCAGAACGGTGCAGCCGGGACCAGCACATTGCTGCGGGCTGGCTCCACGAAGCTGGAGTCCATCCGCAGCTGGGGCATATCCACCTACAAGTGCACCAAGCAGCTGCTCTACGAGAAACTTGGCAAGAGCTCACGGACTGTTGACACAGGTATATAACTTGTATTCATTGTATATAATTTTTTTTTTAATAAATTATAGGTGTGTAGATTGAAATGCCTATACATTTTTAAAATTATTCAGTTTTTATTTGCTTGGTTCCACGACACAAGCTTATAGCTTAGTGTGGGATCAAGTAGATCTGTGTGTTGTGAAGTGGATTATTATTATTATTATCTGTTTGTAAGATTTTCCACCCTCTGCCATAAAAAAGTCTGGGTAGCTTTTTTAAAGCGAAAGCTGCTAGTCTCTAAATAAATAATAATAATAATAATGTAAGTTTGTTTGTTACACTTTAAAAGGACAAAAAAAACAATTTGCTTTATTTATCCTGGAATTTCTGCGAAAATTCCGAAGTTAACACAGGTGAAAATGCCACAGCAGCAATGTAGTCTATATCTTTCAAATTACAAATTAATTAATAACTTACAAAGGATTTCAAAAATTCTTTCACCATTAGAAAGCTGCGTTGTCCCCGAGTAAAGGGTACTTGCATGAAATTTATAATAACAAATTGTGTCAGTATTTCAAAAATAGAGCAATAGAAAAGTATTATCATTAAAGATTTATTAAAAAATTATCAATAGTTTCCAAAATATTCAACTTTTAATTTTGTGAAATGGAACGTTGCAACAAAACACCAATCACAGCCATCATGACATGTTACGTCACTTATTTTTTTGAAGAAACATTTACCTCTTTCAGGGAAGGCAAAGAAACTAAGTGCAAGTCAATACATATTCTCCTTTTTCTAAAGTTTTTTTACTTAAAAATGCATCGGTAAGATGCATTTCGATTCTTTACTGGAACTTTTGGAAGTAATTCGACACAGTTCAACCTTAATTTCGTTTTGGATATTGAAGTTATCTGTCTGTCAGTTTCATATGACCATGGCAATACGACAGTGACATCTCTATCACAGACTATAATTTCTACCTATTTTTATCAGGCGTAATTATTAACTAGTGACGTCATTCCGCGTTTCGGCGGTAAAGTCAAAAATTAATTTATGTACCCTTAAGACTACCTACTTAGTAATGACTGTGTTGTGTTGAGACTAATAAAGATATTATTATTATTAAATTTTTTCTTTTTCTTGTTTTGTTTAAGTAGGCCATATATCCTTAAAATAGACCGGGAAAAAAATTCATGCAAATACCCTATTGTAATGCGGAACTCCCGCGGGAACTCCGAAATTAACCTGGGTGAAATCGCGGTAACTGCTAGTATCTTATAATTTCATCTATGGGGTGTGGTGTGTGGGGTGTGGGGTGTGCGTAGAGTTGGAGGCGCAGATCGAGGCGCTCCGCGAGACGCAGCGCAAGTACGTGGGCGTGCTGCGGCTGAGCGGCGCGCTGGCGCAGCAGCTGGCCGCCGCCGCCGCCTCGCAGCGCGCGCTCGGGGAGGCCTTCGCCGACCTCGCGCAGAAGTCGCCCGAGCTACAGAACCAGTCAGTCACTGCACGCACGCACACGCACGTACACACACACACACACACACACGTTTTGTTTATGCACCGATCCTGGCGTAGGTTCTCAACTATGTGTGTTGTTTATGCGCCGTGTCTGCCATCTGCCACCTGCCACCCGCCAGGTTCCTGTACAACGCGGACACGCAGCGCACGCTGACGCGCAACGGCGAGGCGCTGCTGGCGGCGCTGCGCGCGTTCAACGGCGCGCTGCACACGCTGACGCACCGCAGCATGGAGGACTCGCTGCTCACCGTGCGCCAGTACGAGGCGGCGCGCGTCGAGTACGACGCCTACCGCGCCGAGCTGGAGGCCAGCGGCGCCAACCCGCCCGAGCGGCTGCTGCGAGCCATCCAGCAGCACCGCGCGCACTACGAGCGCCTGCGCAGCGACGCCGCCGTCAAGCTGCAGCTGCTGAACGACAACCGGGTCAGTGCCGCCCGCCGCCCGCCGCCCACTGTCGTGTAGCGACGACCGCTAACGGCCCGCTCCCGCCGCGCAGGTGAAGGTGATGAACAAGCAGCTGCTGCTGTTCCACAACGCGACCTGCGCCTACTTCAGCGGGAACGGCGCCGCGCTCGAGGCGACCATGCGCCACTTCAACATCCACGCGCCCCCGCCGCCCGCCGCCGCGCCCGCCGCCCCGCTGCCGCCCCTGCCGCCCCTGCCCGCGCCGCCCGCCGCCGCCCCCGCCCCGGCCGCCCCCGCCGCCGCCCCGCCGCACGGCGCGTAGGGCCTCACTCGTCGGCCGGCAGCCGGGCGAGGCGGGTCGTCGGCCGCGGCCGAAGCAGCCCGCTCCGCGCGTAGCGAGACGCTTGTACGTATGTAATTATGTGTTTGTGTCAGTCACCATACGTTTAGATACGAATAGAACTTAAAGATTATGACTGACGCACATCGTTTAGTCATGAAATCCCAATGTTATGTTTTGCCTTTGATGAGTGCAGAGAAAATGTCCGACTGACACTCAAAACTAATGCTAGTGATTATTTTTTTTAAATGAACTACAAAGTATTGTATTCGGACGAGCAACACTACTGACTGGGCTAATGCACCTACAGTGATCGACCGCCAAAAAAAGTCTTGTGCGTTGATCATATACAATATTCTTTGCGGTGCTCATCAGTTTTACTCTTATGAGAACTGAGAACCTATGCTTAATTTGTAGTTCACACACTAATAGTACGGACCGCCAAGAGGGGATTTGTGGATTAGCTAAAGCGCGTCAGATGAACATAAGGGGGGTACCTTGCACCATGTTGAGTACCTCCACCAAATATAGGCCCTCTACACTGGTGGGTGCGTCTAGAATAACCGATCAGATTAGTAAAAAAAAATCGATAACTCGAAATACTCGAGCGCGTCAGATTAAGATATGGTGGGTTAATTACGTAGTGAGAAGTATGTATATGAATAATCTGACCATTTGAACGTGACGTAAGGGAGTTAGAGGATCACAAACTTGCAAAAAAAAAACGCAACTTCGACATTCTCGAGCGAAGTTGATTTATTTTTTATTTTAAAGTAAATAACTCAAGGATAGCGGGAAAAATATAATCTGCCGATTTTCATAAGCCGAAGAAACAAAAATCGTCTTCGAATCGAACGAGCAGCTGCAGTGAAACATGTACCTATTCATATCTCTGTCTTTCTTTCTCTTTTACTTTTTCTCTATCTCTCACTCTTTCGCACCGTCCTCACACTACTTTCCGTCGCCATAATGTCATCACAGTATATCACGGCGCTAAACGTGTCAAATTATAACTTTTTTTGGTCGGTTAAAATACATATTAAAATAAGTTAAGGTAAGTATTACATCAAACTATAGGTTCACCTATAACCTTTCACTTTAATGTAATTATATATATTTTATAATAAAGCTCATCACAAAACAACGCGTTCATGTTATTATATGTAAAACGCTCTGGCTTGTTTGTGCTTTAAAGTTAGTTTTGTGAATAATATTTTGTGAGCTTTTACATATTTCATAGAAAAAACGCTCTGGCTTGTTTGTGCTTTAAAGTTAGTTTTGTGAATAATATTTTGTGAGCTTTTACATATTTCATAGAAATATAAAGTGTGTTTTTTGTGAACAAGAAATAGCTCATAAAGTTACGTCCGAAAGAAAAAAAAATCTTAAAAATAAATCATAATTTTTGTTTCTAGCAGTCAGATTAATAATACCCCTCAAAATTATTGTCAGATTTTAAGCCAACATAACTTGGAGTGCAAGCTGAACCTTCTGTAAAATAATCTGACACGCTCGAGTATTTCAAAATTGAGATTTTTTTTGCATTCTCAAAAATTTGCTACTACCTTGCGTCACCTCCAAATTGGCAGATTTTCGAAGGGGTGCATTTTTAGGGCTCACTTAACATCCCCTTTGAATATCTGACGCGCTCGAGTAAATGTTTTTTTTTTTCATTTTCTCCACTTCCGGATGGCCACCCCCACCACGCAAATCGGCAGATGAATATATTTTCGATATCAGAGACACCTTGGAGTATCTAAACTACAATATCTGACGCGCTCGAGTATTTCCATTTTAATATTTTTTTTTACATTTTTGAAAGCCTGTAGAAGCTAAACCCACCGGTGAATGAAAAAATATCATATGACCTTATTTTGTTTATATCTCCTAATCTTCAAAACCCAATAGGTCCCAATGACGCTCGAGTCGCTCCCGAATTAGCATCGGTATCTCCCGTACTATAAATGATTCACTCCTTTTAGTTGACAAAACTAGCTTTTTTCTGCTTGAAGAATACTTATTATTATATTATAAATAATAATCGATTTTCTAAGACACTAATAAGCTGTAATAAGTAGTCGAATTAAGTAATCGAAACCTTTATTAATATTTGAGAGTGATGGAGCCAGTGTAATGTCATTGGATGTAGCTAGATATTTTGACTTTTGTTATCAATCTAATTAATCGTTCAGTGTTTTTCAACCCGCAACCCCCGCGAAGCCTCTATACCGGTCGCGAGAGGTCGCTAAAACTACCTAAATAAAAAAAAACTATAAGGTTTAACTACAATAGATTTTATGGATTGAATGCGAGATATTATTTTCATACTAAAGGGGTCGTGTCATGAAAAACGTTGAAAAACACTGCTGTAGATCAGCACTAAATCGTGAATCGAACAAAATATGTTTATAAAGAGGTTTTCAGGAATATTCCATTCCTTTATTTCCAATAATATAAAATCAAGAATATGTAAATGTAATAGCAAGCAAAATCTTTTTTGTTATAAATCTTCTACGGGGACGAAATGAAGTAGGTAAACTATTTGTAAAGAAAAATACGTAAAATGTTTCCTTCTTCTTCTTTTCTATTAAATGGCAACTTTAAGTTACACCTCAGAAGAATAAGTTATTCTTCTGAGAGCTCGGAAGAATAACTAAAGCTATTCTTCTGAGAGCCTCAAATACGAGTCAACTGCGATTGGTCGACTGCTCAGAGGTTGTTGAGGAGTGAACGTACCGAAAACACGCGTGTCACGTTTGTCTTCGTTATTTCAGTCACTTTTCAGCATCTATTTTGGACCCTGATGTTTGGATGTTTTAACTTGGGGAACAATCTAACATTGTCATTGGCGTTTCGCTATGATTGAAGAAGTAGATGAAGAGATTTTTGTTAATAAGAAACATTGTCATTGGCAAATTATAATTATAGACGCCATTATTAAAGAAGAAGAAGAAGTCTGCTCAGAACTTCGGAAC
Source organism: Zygaena filipendulae (assembly GCA_907165275.2). Lineage (NCBI taxonomy): Eukaryota > Metazoa > Arthropoda > Insecta > Lepidoptera > Zygaenidae > Zygaena > Zygaena filipendulae. The sequence continues at coordinate 10,552,153 of OU015669.1, forward strand.
AATAACGTTGACTGTCATGTCCATTATAATTGTTTTTCACTTTATGGTGGTATTTTAGTTAATTGCCCGTAGTTCAGATTACTAAAGGCTCCAAAAGCACGTACCCTGGTTTAAAAAAAAAATAAAAATTAGACATAATGACAGATTGTTAACTGACTTGACACTTTGGCTAGTGACAGTTGACACTTATGACGTAGGGTATGTACCTGTTGTTGTTTTTCCGGCGATTCCACGTTATTGTCTCCATAGTAACGCAAATGAAGAGAAAAAATAATTTTATCGAAGTCCTGAACGATAGTGAACGTGATTATAAAAAAATATTTCAACCGCTCGACCTGCAGACTATCACGGGGGAAATCCTAACGTCTTTAACACCTGCTACCTTTACTCATAAAACGATGCATAAAAACACTATTTGGTATAAAAATCTACTAAACGCTGAGAAGACATGTCTGAAAGAGGACAAAACGAAGAAAATCCACTATAAATTCGATGACAAAAGAGAAATGGTGGAGGAGTACAACACAGAGACGCAGGTATTGTTGCGCAGAGCATGGAATGTGAAGAGCAAACTCGGGGGAGAAGGCAAGTGGGAGGTGGAGATAGGGGACCCGATACCAGATGTTACCCAAAATGTAGACAGCACTTTAATAGTGGAGAGTAAGGACCAGCCAGTGGTGACGAGACGTAACACTAGGATCAACTTAGAATGGAGGATTCGCAACCTGCCCTACCCCATTGAAACCTATTCTGTGAGCGCCAATAATGAAGACCGGTGTATCATTGTCCGTACCACAAATAAAAAATATTACAAGCGGCTTGCTGTACCAGAGCTAGATCGTCTTGGCCTACGGATTGAGCAAGCCAACATACAGTTTTCTCATGCATTCAATACACTCATAATTATATATAAGAAACCACAGGAAATGCTTAATATGGATAAGGATTGGTATGAGGAGCTGACGAAAGTGAAACCTGTTAAAGATGTTCCGAATGAGTGCAAGGCTCAGTAAAAACAGTAGACATGCTGATATTTTTTAAAATTACACTAATGCTAATAGGTAAATAAAATAATAAAAAGTAAAAAAATATATGAATTTGCTTTATTTTAGTCTAATATGTAAGTACACGGGTGTACTTAATTATCATTCCACTTGGTCTTTAATAATAGCTTGTATTTTTTTGGAAATGCAGGAAAGAGCATTATTAGTAAAAAACTGAAAACTAATATAAGTAGATAGAGAGAAACTCCACAAATGTATTAGAATAAAAAATACATATAAATTCATTACAGGTTTATTACTAAAATATAGCTCAAAGTTCTCCTTCCATTTGTTCTCCGATATTCTGTGTTAGTATTAATACTTAATAGTTATATTTATTACCTACTAATAAGTTATTGCTTAAGCTTCAAAGAAATGACATATTTAATGGGATGTTTCCAAGTTTTGTAAGATTCATGAAATAGTTAAGTGTGTATAGTGGGTGGTCACAAACTGGTCATTATCTGTTTTCATTAATGCATAACATTAATACAAAAATTATATTTTTATTGTATGGTTTGAACTTTGAACATTAATGTATCACTAATAAATCAGTGTTGATGCACATATTTAAATTTTTCATGATGATCATCAGGTTACTGTTTTAAAACTTATTTAGTAACCAGTTATGATGAACAACAATTGTCTTTTAGTCTAAAGGAATACACTGCTGTTGGCTATCATCACTGCTTGCTGGCAGTAGTGGGTTGTGTGTGTAGCCACAGAATCTGCTAGGAAAGGGCAACACCTGAATAATAAAACTTAAGCTCATATACCGGATCATGAGAAAGTCACACTTGTGACTTGGGACCTGTCTTGTATAGGCACAGCAGAACCTCTGTCTGCAGCAGTGTTGTTATATTTAAGCTAGTCAAAATGTGTTAATATTTTATTCTGATTAAATAAAGATGCAATTTTTATTTAGACATATTTCATACATAAATATAATAAAACACAATAATATAATAAAATCTAAATTATATATCCTAAAGTTTCACTTTGTCAAGTGTATTATATGATACCTGTATCACATAATTTTCTGTTTTTAATTTTCTGTCCTCTTCTATTAAGGAATAGTGAAAAACATGCACAGAACTGCAACTGAAAAGCATATTATATTGAAAGAAATACTAATAGTATTCAATTTACATTTTAATATCACAATGTGTCATTTCCCTTGAAATAGGAAGGGATTTCGTGGAGGATGTAGGAATTGAATATTCTACACCTTAATAGTTTCCTTTTCACTGTCATCTTTTTGTATTTCTTGATCTTCAGCTTTGAATTTCTCCTGAAAGAAAAAACAATTGTTATTAATAGGTATAATATTAGAACTGAATCTAAGCTAATTTTAGTATCTGTTTTTTTTTATTTCAATTTAAATTATAATGCTTAGCCAAAAGTTTATTGGTAAGTTTGCTTATTTGAAATTGGCAAGACTGTCCCTGAGGTGCTGCTGAGCACCATAGAATGACTAAAACAAGTATCTTGCATACCTTTATACACTTTAGTCTCACCAAATATTAACTTACCAAGTCATAAATAACTTTGACCACTAAGGAACAGCTTGGGCATGTTGCAACCTCTTCCCCAGCCATTAATTCCTCCTAAAAATTTGAAAAGAATAAGTATTCAAGGTAAAAAGATGTTTCCTAAAATCTTGCTGTCCCTCGCTTGCTGATTTAGAAAAACAAAAACATAGTCGAACGACCCCCTTTTTTGGAAGTCTGTTAAAAATAGTTTCAATGCTTTCAGATGATTTTAGTCCACTTTGGTCTGATCTTTTTTTTTTGTATTATGTTTTATGCTGATAGGTATGCGATGTGATATATGATATTATACCATACGAGTTATAATTTTATCATAATTATTATGGATAAGATTTACTTAGCTACAGGCACATACCAAGAAACTACGTAGGTATGCGTTTTCACACCGTTTTCACACATCGATCGGACGTTGCCAACCTCACCTTACTGATCTGGAAACGATCACCGCATGGACACGGGTAGTAGTACATTTGCTCGTCCTCCTCGAACTCGAAATCCTCGATTTCAACCTCGTCATGAAACACAGTCATTGTAAATGTTCAGTCCATTTTGAGGTTCCACATGAAAAAGCATTTAGATTTACACAGTCTAGCTGCACACATTGATTCTGGCGCAGGGATTCACAAAAATAACTGGACTTTAATCGTCCATTAATACTAATTGTACTCGTACAAAACTGAAAAAGGAAATCTCGTAGTTTGTGGTTAAATGTTAAAACCTGAGGTTAAAACAGATTTATCTAAAGGTTTTAGGTTAAATGTGTGAGTGAGTTGTGTGCACAAATTAACTAGACATGACCAAAGAGTATATAACCACTACGTTTTAAGAGACGGAAGTAGGAACATTTTAAAAAAATAAGAAAATGTATGGATTGCTTTTGTTCTGCTGCCAACTCACCATTAATAAATTTTTGCCAACCTTAAAATGAAATACGGAAATTACGTATAATTGGACTGTAGTGCTGAAAATTGGATAGATAGAATAGTATCGAGTATCGATACTAGTGATGTGCATATCGATATTTCGATCGAACCTCCATACAATGTTTCCTTAATTTTTATTAGGAATAAAATGTAATAAAACTGCTTAATTTATAGAAAATCTTAGTTTATTTTTTACAATTCAATATTCACAGTTTCCAAGTGGGTGTTATATTGCTATAAACTATGAAAGTATACCAAAGTCTCAAATCTTATGAAGTAAGCTTCTATAAGCAAACTTAAAATTAAGTGAGCTTAAATTAACTTAAAAATTAAATGAGCTTATACATTTTGCACACTTACAAATCTAGTGTAGCACATAATAAATTATTATATAAAAATCAGGCAAGGATTTTCTTGATTATTTTTTTAATCAATAGTGGCTGGTAGTTGGTGCCGATGTAACCCCGTAACTCGTATCCAGTAACCGGGCCGTCACACATAAATGTATTCAATCAGTCCATATTTTGAGATTTACTATTAAGACGATATTCTTCAATTTTGGATTAATTAATGATAGTGATATTGAGACCCCGTACAATATTTTGATCAAGCTCTCATCACTTATTATTTAGGTTTAGGTCAGTGTGTCTGGTGTTAGTACCTTAATAACTTGCAACGTGAAGAGGAAAATCTCTGAGTTGATCTTCTGTCAATGATGGTGCTTTTAATCCTGCAGAAGGAATTACAGTCTTTTTGAGACGGCTGCCTTTTTTAATCCGTTTTCAAAAAATGGTCACCACATATATGACGTAGGCGACACATCACACAACTTTTCAATGGGAAGGTGTACTAAGTCCTCATTTCCAAACATTTTTCCCATATTTTACATCTGTAAAGCAAAACACGAGATTTAATTATAAATACCTATCTACATTAATTTTTAATTTTTTGGGTCATGATTTGCGAACTGCTAGCGGATTTTGATTTCATTGTACGGGGTTCGCAATAAGATTTACGTTACGGCGGATAATAATGCAACCAATAGCTAAATAATAAAGATATAGAGAATATACAAAATTTGGGTATCAACAATGTATCTTAAAAAAGAAAAGTCAGAGCTTATCTTACCGACTCTCATTTGATGGAAAGTTTGCGAAAAAACCTCTTTCTTTTCCGCACACGCCACAAATTTCACAAAATCTTGCTTTAGGATAAATTTAATCAAAATATTATATTTTTCAATTAGAAAAATATTTTTATTTTAAGGGTAGAAGTTGAAATGTCACTTACCATTTACTTCTTTGATGTTGGTACTTGGTTGGTACCTCTATTCAAAGACAATTTTAGTAGTGGTTAAATACTCTTTGGACAATTTTTCAGAATAATTGAATTATGTTGGCTACAGAACGTAGGCATCCCATACAATTTTCATTTGTATGGGAGTTTCGAGAGACTGGACATGACCACAGACGAATAAGAGAACATGACATGACTGACGTAAACTTAAAGCGTTTACCAGACTGTTGTAAACAAGCCCAAAACGGAAGTTTCCAACAGTTGTTTAACAGTGCGGACGGTTGTTTGCAACGAAATTTCTGTTTCTTTTCCACGATCTTGGATTGTGGGCGCGCGTTGGAAACTTGCTGCGATCTCACCGGCGGCCCGCTGTGTGGACGTTTGTTGCACGTAGTGATTATATGATCTTTGGTTTGTTGTAAACCACGCAAGCGCAGTTGAGTGGCGGCAGTCACGGGGAGTGCTCGCGCGTAGAGTAATTTATTTATTCGCGCGCGTACGTATGAAAATGACGCAAGAAAAAAATATTCTTATCGAGTTTACCGACCTCTATAGGGATCTGCCGTATCTCTGGGACCTCTCAATCCCAAAAAAAAATTGTGTGGGAATATTTTATTTTATATTTTCTCTTTTTTTCCCTCAATTGCACTCAAAAGAGCAAAAGCCACACCAACTGTTTGAATTTTTGAAAAGCAAGAAGCCATTGCAAAGATGTTTCCGATGCGAGGGACAAAAGCACACTGAAGTTGGAGCCTTGTTTACAACAAGTGTGGACGGAAACCAACGGCGGTTAAAACCAACTTCCCGCCAATGTGACTGCGAAGAGGCTTGTTTACAACAGTCTAGTACACGCTTAAAACTGTAAACTAAGGGCCTATGCACACCACGTCAAAAGTAAAAAAAAAGTTACAAAGTCCACAGGCTGCATCTGACTCGCATTCGTATCGCGTCTGTATCGCTACAAACGCGCGTCGACGGCGCGTTTAAAAAACGTGGTGCGCATAGGCCTTAAGACTAATAATGAACTTGCATCATGCGTTTTGCGCTGGCCAGAGTTGCGTTCCGTGGATTCGCACGGATTCCGTGACTTGGTGAAATTTTACTCTGATAGCTGTTGAGCGTAGTTTCACCCGTTCCGTAGCTCAGAGTGCAGCAACCAATTAAACATCTCCGAAGCAAGTTAATTTTCACTCTGACAGCTATGTGACGTAGAAGTGTCGTGTGTCACAAACCGAATTTGTCGAAAAAGAAATCAATCGGAGTTCTTACAAACAAAGGGGAGGTGTCGATGTCGTAGTCACAAAAGTTTATAATTGGATGTGAAACAGTCTTATTAGCAATGTAAGTTGAGAAAACAAATAGCGCCTGAAATTTCGAATATTTTGAGGTTATAAAAACAACTCGATCGTTCCGTGGCTTGGATGAAACTCAAACGAATTAATTTTTAACCGAACTACTTTAACCCAAACCCACGGAACGCAGTCAGTAAAATGCATGGTTTGAGCGGTAAACGCGCTAGACTACGTGATGCTTGCACATGGTGCACATAATGCATGACTTGAAACACGCCCTAAAGATACCTTTTTTTTCAAAGGTTTTAATAAATTACGCGAGGCGAGTATTACAAAATTCGTTTTATGTAAGCTAAAAATAATTAATAATCAGACTTTGATCCCACGGTGTTTGATGCTGCTGCCTATTGGGCACTTGATTTTTTTTTGTAATTCGACTACCTACTTGCGAAAATCTGTTATCGGCTTATTTGTTGATCAGTTGAATTTTCATTATATTGTTGTGCAGTTGATTTTCCGAATAAAATAAAATAAAATTCCTCATAAAACGTCTGATAAAACCAATAGAAATGTTTGTTTGCTCTTGTTTAAATGGTTCTACAGATCGTGATTTCTGACAGTTAGTCACGAATACGCATGGAGATAATAAAGTAAGATAGTAACCACAAACTACTTAGAGATACTATGATGTAACTTACTAAACTAAAGTTTAGGAAAAAGTAAATATACCTAACGAATACGTCAGGCCCGCGTTCCGTGGGTTTGAGTGTTCTAGTCATAGTGTGTCTAGTTGCAACCAAGTCACGGAACGATCGAGTTGTTTTTATAACCTCAAAATATTTGAAATTTCAGGCGCTCTTTGTTTTCTCAACTTACATTGCTAATAAGACTGTTTAAAATCCAATTATAAACTTTTTGTGACTACGACCGACACCTCCCCTTCATTTTCGATGAATTCGGTTTTTGGCACAGACTTTGACACTTCTTAAACGTCACATAGCTGTCAGAGTGAAAATTAACTTGCTTCAGAGATGGTTGTTTGGTTGCTGCACCCTGAGCCACGCAACGGGTGAAACTACGCTCTGACAGCTGTCAGAGTAAAATTTCACCAAGCCATGGAACGGGTAGAGAGCGCGGTCGTTGCGTTCGAGTGCACTCGTGCGAATCCACGGAACGCAACCCAGTTAAGTCTACTAACTTCAAACTTCAAAGTGATCTGTGGCCGTTACTAGATAGATTCATTTCAATCTTTTCAATATTTCAATTCATTTCATCAACATTAACATTAGGTAGGTACCTACCTATTCATTTCAAATCATTTCATTTGTGATTTGTCTAATGTCTTTCAACTTTAGTCGTGCAAGTTTCAATTGATCATTCAATTGATTTGTACAAGTACAACCCAACCCGGTGACTGCTTACTGGCTTGTTGCAACTTAGCAAGCAAGTTGCAAGCTCTTTAGTTGGGGGAGGATGATCACGTTGGTCTTGATAAGTTTAGTGAATTTAGATTTCATTGGAAAATTACTGTAGAGTTTCAAAGTGAGTGTAAACGATTAAGTGCTTATTTTTTTTTAAGTAGGAAAATAGTGTGACCAACCACAATGTTCAGCTGGTTGAGACGGGAAGGCGAGAAGACGGAAACTATCGACAATGTCGTTGAGGGTCTCAAAAAGATATACAAAACAAAACTATTGCCGTTGGAGTTGCATTATCAGTTCCACGACTTTCACTCACCGCAGCTAGAGGACCCGGACTTCGACGCGAAGCCCATGATCCTGCTGGTGGGCCAGTACTCGACCGGCAAGACCACTTTCATCAAATATTTGCTGGAGCGCGATTTTCCCGGCATCCGGATAGGGCCCGAACCGACCACAGATAGGTTTATAGCCGTCATGTTCGACGAGAAAGAGGGCGTGATTCCCGGTAACGCGCTGGTAGTCGATCCCAAGAGGCAGTTTCGGCCGTTGAGTAAATTTGGCAACGCATTCCTGAACCGTTTCCAGTGCTCAACTGTAGCATCGCCTGTGCTGCGCGGTATTTCCATCGTAGACACGCCCGGCATCCTGTCCGGGGAGAAGCAGCGCGTCGACCGAGGATACGATTTCACTGGTGTGCTGGAGTGGTTCGCGGAACGCGTCGACCGTATCATTCTGCTGTTCGACGCCCACAAACTGGACATATCCGATGAGTTCAGGCGCAGTATTGAAGCTTTGAGAGGTCACGATGACAAAATTAGGATTGTATTAAATAAAGCTGATATGATCGACCACCAACAGCTGATGCGGGTGTATGGAGCTCTCATGTGGTCGCTGGGCAAGGTACTGCAGACACCCGAGGTGGCGAGAGTGTATATAGGATCATTCTGGGACCAGCCCCTACGGTATGATGTCAATAGGAGGCTATTCGAAGATGAGGAACAAGACTTGTTTAAAGATATGCAGTCGTTACCACGAAATGCTGCATTAAGGAAATTAAATGACTTAATCAAAAGGGCACGCCTCGCTAAAGTTCACGCATACATTGTCAGTGAACTGAGGAAAGAAATGCCCTCAATGTTTGGTAAGGATGGCAAGAAGAAAGACTTGATAAAAAATTTAGGTCAGGTGTATGACCGTATCCAGAGAGAGCAGCAGATTTCGCCAGGTGACTTTCCGGAGATAAAAAAGATGCAAGAGGCACTTGCTAACCATGACTTCACAAAGTTCCACCCGCTGAAGCCCAAGCTGCTGGAGGTGGTGGACAACATGCTGGCCACTGACATATCCCGACTCATGTCCATGATCCCGCAGGAAGAAGTCAATGTTGTAGCTGAACCACTCATTAAAGGTGAGTCTACTCTTTCTTTACTACAGTATCATTTAATGATTAGTAGGAACTGGAAAAAAAATTCTCTAATAATTATTTTAATTTTTTCATAATGATCAAATTAAACATTACTGAGTCACACTGATATCCCACTATCTAGTATCTTCATGGTACACAGGTAGGTCCAACTATTGTCTGATTCTGTTACATTTCTTTTTGTTTAACTAGTTGACCTATCAAAACTATCAAAAACCAAATGAGTGATACCAATGCATTTTTACTCTTTCTTATTTATTGTCTTTAATTCTTCTCCCACAGGCCACAACAAATTTACATAATTCCATGTTGAGTAGGTTCCATTAATTTTAATCAAACAATGACCATAACAGGGTACTTGCATGAATTTTTTTTTCCGATCTATTTTAACAATATATGGCCTACTTAAACAAAGCAAGAAAGAGAAAAAAAATATATGCATAAATTAATTAAATAGAGTGTTTCAAAGTTCTTACTTTCGACCTTACCGCCGAAACGCGGAATGACGTCACTAGTTCAAAATTACGCCTTATTAATCTGTGATAGAAATGTCACTGTTGTATTGACAGGGTCATGTCACACTGACAGACAGATAACTTTAATATCCAAAAGCGAAATTAAGGTTGAACTGTGGCGAGTTACTTCCAAAAGTTCCAGTAAAGAATCGAAATGCATCTTACCGATGCATTTTAAAGAAAAAACTTCAGAAAATGGAAAAATGCGTTGACTGTATGCACTTAGTTTCTTTTGCCTTCTCTGAAAGAGGTAAATGTTTCCTAAAAGGACTTTTGGCGGGATTTCTAGCAGAGTGGACGTCAGTTTTATTTCTTTGTTTGCAAATTAGTTTATCGTGATTAATATTATGTGAATATGGTGGATTTTGCATAATAGTGATCCGTTAGTGATGAACAGTGTGCGGAAACAGTGAAATAAGATGAAATAGGGCGTTCATCGGGAGGGTTGCGTTTTACTATACGACTTCCCACATAGCGTCCTATTAAAGTTCAACTGTGAAGATTTGCTGCCAAAAGTTCTGGTAAAGCATCGAAATGCATCTCATCAATGCATTTCGATGTAAATAACTTCAGAAGAAAAATACTAATGAATTGGCTATATGGACTAAGTTTCCTTCTACTAAACTTCACCTAAAAAAAAAATGTTTCCTAAAAAAATAAAAGTGACGTCATGTGTCAAGCTTGGCTGTGATTGGTGTTTCGTTGCAACGTTCCGTTTCACAAAATTAAAAGTTAAATATTTTGGAAACTTGAAATTTTTTTAGTAAATCTTTCACGATAACGCTTTTCTAACTAAGGCTCTATTTTTGAAATATTGACACAATTTATTCTAATAAATTTCATGCAAGTACCCTATTGTCATATTATTATTAGAACGTGGTTCATATGTCTAGGTGTAGGTATACTTTCATGTTGTAAGTGCCATTTAGCACAATACATATATCGAAGACAACCCAGACAAGGCTGTATGTATGTGTTACATCCTTTGCCATGGCAATTGTTTTACGATGGCGTAAGACTGTCGCGCGCTATCAGCAGATATTGACCTGAATAAGCGTTTTTATCAGCGTGATATCAGCCATCTACATGAAATAATATCTTTGCAGTTTGCTGTCGCCGCATACCTACTTAGGCAATAACTGTGTACCTATAATTATAATCAAAAATAACTATAGGCAGGAGGTACTGTACTTTATTTACTACTAGCCATTCCCCGCGGCTTCAACCGCGTTCATTTCGAGTTCGCGGGGATAGAAAGTACCCTATGTCCTTTTCTTTACCCCCAGACAACGTGTATGCATTTCAAGTTAATCTTTCAAGTTGATCGGTTCAGTAGCTAAGGTGTGAAAGCGTTACAAACAAACGAACTCATATCGCGTTTTTAAATTAGTTAGGAATATTTTTTATTATTATAATTATTACTTTATTTTTTATTATTTATATAAATAGCTAGCTGTCACCCGCGGCTTCGACAGTCTACGTGTGATATTTGGAAGTGCGCTGGGCGTCACTGCCGCCTTTATTTAATAATTCTATCAAACCCAACAACTAAATAGTTATCATAATATTATAGCATATAATCAAAACTAAGATGTATTAAATAACGCTTTAGTAGGCAACTGCCGAATCTTCAATTTCATTTTGTAGTTTTTTTTGCACGTACAGAGATAGACAGATGAACAAAAAAACACTAATTATTGTTGTTTTGATATCTACGAGGGCGACATAATCGCATAGGCCATACTATATTATAGCCCTCTTATTAAAGGAAAAATTACAAAACAAAATTAAACCGACTCCAAAAAACACAAAAATACACGACACTAAAAAGCTAAAAATAACAAAATAGCAATTTAATATTTGAAGAGTTCCCTCGATTTCCGCAAGATCTCATGATCAGATTCTGACTTCGTGACAATGGGATCTATTTGGAAATATACCCTTCAACTTATTCAAGTGTTTATTGCTCAAACAAACAAACAAAAAAAAAGAATTTCCAAATAGGTCTAGTTGTCTTCGAGTAATCAGTGAACATACATAAAAAGTTAAAAACGCGTAAGTTACATAGCTGCACAGCCGAACATAATAAAACCGCCTTTTTTGAAGTCTGTTAATAAAGATCATTCCCGAAGAGTCACGACCTCGTATGATTCTCGACTCAAAGCCATTCAACTTACCTATCTCTTTGATTAATTTACAAGTTTTGAACAGTCGAAAAGAGCCTCGCGCGGCTCCGAGCGGCCTACATTCACAATTAGTTGACTATACATTCTGCGATCGTGTGCATTGTATTTCAATTAACGTCGCATGTACTGTACATGCACATAGTTAGTTACCCACCTAGTAGTGGCTTCCTAATATTTTGTGCGCCTTTCTAGCCGCCACTTTCTCGACACGCGGAGGTCGACGCCATGCAAGTTGTACCTACTCGTACGAGTGACGTGAGCTAGCTGATAAGATCCCTATATCATACCTATATAGTTATAATTATAAACACTTGAAGATATTATGGAGTGCGAGTAGGCAACGCCTGGGCTGTGCCTCAACGCTTATTGCTACTAAACGCCAAGTTGTCCCGTGACATAGGCATCTGAAATAGCTAAAAGTACTAAAAATAATGACAAAATACTGCGTCCGAATATTTAGGTTAGATGGTTATTTTCGAACAAAATTTTCAATGAATCGATCTGTTGCAATATTCTGTTATCAGTCACCTGAATATCTAACTTTAAATAGTTAAATGCTCATGCTTGTTTAAAAACATCATGCATTATCTGTCAATGGTAAAATTTTCTAGAATGCAGACAGAGGCGTCTTTACCTATGGTGCAGGGTGTGCGTTGCACACGGGCGCAGCGGTCCTAGGGGGCGCCAAGTGCCGCTCGCTACGGAAATTTCTTCTTCAAAAATCTTAAAAGAATAGAGTTTATCATCTATTGGGAAAAGACAGTTTGTGGTAACTTGATGTGCTGTTAGTCTTGTACTTTGCACCCATTCCATTTTGACCGCGCACTTACTAGGGGGCGCTAGGGTAATGGTTGCTGCTAAATGCAGAATTTGCAAAGTTAATCATTTCATCTTCATTACGTCGCATGGCAAAATAAGAATACTTCTTACTATAGCTCAACTAGTTTGTCCTGGAATTCTGGAACGCTTGTCTGACACACTTCGTTGAAGTACAGACGCGAGCCGATGTGCCTCACTCTCGTACGATCATAATACATATAATTATGGTGATAATTTCAGAAATGGAATCCTATCTATGATGCGCAGATACTGCGTATTCAGTGTGTTGCATATTGTTGTAAAGGTTGCTACTAGTGCGCTACTTGCAGGGCCATTGTTCTCGTCACGCTCTCCGTCCCCAGCGTCATCAGGCTGTTGTCTAGGCGTCATTAGTTCACTGTGATTGGACCCACTTTTACTCGCCAACAGTTACGTACTCACGCACTGTTTGATTTCTTTCTACCTAACCATTAGCATAGCCTTTGGTAAGGAAGTTTACTTCTTTATTTCCTCAAACAATCGCTTACAATAACAATTATATATATTATTATAATATTATTTTATAATAAGCTTTGTATTAGATATCTAAATGTCTCCTGGCTACGCTATTTTAGTTCAACTTCACAGGGGCGACGATTCCTCCAATGTCTGCAGCACCAGAAACACAAAATATAATTTTTATCTTTAAAGGTTATATTAAATACCGATGCAGTATAATACGATAGTAAAATTTAAAAAATATTTACATAGTTACTAGACATGTCTTCGTCGATCAAATATCACGATGTTAATGTCGGTGAAGCAGAGATGTTAAAAATCAGCTTTGACTTCTAACCTTTAGGTTGAGACTATAGTTATTGCAAAATATTCTACATAGTACTTACATGGTCACCATTTATAGACAAAACGTATCGGATGTGGATCGTGGAGACTTTCAAGTATAAAGATAAACTGCTACAGTTGAGTTGACCTTGATCGGAGAAGGCCGGAATTTGCGTGACTTACCAATTACTTAATACCTACTGTATAGGGAGGAGCGAATTTTTAGTTTTCCACATAGTATTAAATTTCATGCATCATTTAACCTATTACTACTAGAAACCAATTGAGTTCTTTGGTTTCGCAGTAAATTAATGTCTAAGCAAAGGTCATACTTTTGTGTAAATTTGCATTTTGCCGAATGTACGATTGACAGTAACGTTTA